>OZ007563.1:158770841-168770841 GCA_963931875.1 Pollenia griseotomentosa
TGTGCTAAGTCTAGCACCAAAAGCGCTTAACTGACAAGCCTGCTCTGGTGTAAGTCGATTCATCATGAAATTTTAAAGCAAACTAAACAAAAAACCACTATCGGCTATTAAATGGGTGCTCAAATAAAGCACTGATACCAACTCAAAGTTGTGGCACTCTAAAAAACATGCTTTATATATTAAAAATAAATTCAGACGAAATTGTGAAATGTAAGAATAAATTTTATGAATGGAAAAGGATTTGTATCCAAGTTAATGAATTATCTTTTTGTAATAAAAATAATTTACTAGATATAAGCGAAACAAATTGTGTATCACTACTTCCAAACAGCAAACAGCATGATTGCGTATTAATTAATAATCAGTCCCAGAGATTATTGGAAATGTCAATAATAAAATTAAATAACGACACAATCATAATAGAAAACAAAAAATTAATTTCGAGGGAATTGACAACATTAAACGCACTTCCCAAGAGGTCCTTTCGCTAGAAATTATAAAGGAACTCCAGACCAACAATATTGACTGTTTTCATTAAATTTAGTCCTGTCCGCAATTTTTATCTTCAGTTTCCTTATCACAATGTACAGATCTAAAAGCAAAAGATCTAACACTTGTTTTAATGTGCCAATAATTGATAAAGACCCAAGTCCAAAGCTTCAGACCTTGAGGAACCCCTTGCTTAAAGCCCAGGACAAGAATTTTAAAGCATCAATGACCTTCCAGTTTATTAACAATCGGGATGATTGACTTTACTGGGGAAGGAGTTAAGATATGAATTTATGATTATTTTAAGAAAATATAAATTCATTTCAACAATTTAATGTGAAGATATATTTGCTAAATATAAACGGTGTAGGGTGTTTTCCTGTTGAATGAATGCTTGCAGCATTTGCAAATATTCGCCAAACAAGCAAATATAAATTATATAAAACTAAAATTATACTTTTTGCTAGAAAGAAGAATAAGCTAGTAAGATATAAGAAATACCTTCTGTAAATTAATGTTAAGTTTGGTTTGCGGTGGTGATCGAAAAGGTTCGGCTTGAAATAAATTTTTTTTAATAAAATTAAATAACTAAATTTTAATTTACATACATACAAGTAAATACTTTCTGATTAACAGTTGAATTACCATAATTTATATAGACTACCTCACTGCCAGATAGCCTACCGGGGCACCATGAATTGCAACAATATGTATGTATATCATTATTTTATAGTAAGGATTTATAACTATGTGTTTAGCGGTTTTTTTCATATCTAAGTGTACATTTTTTTACTTACTTTTCCATTATCGTTTCCATGGCTTTATAGACAATCCAACGGTATAAATCTCCATGTTTTTGTTGATTTTTATAATTAGTATCCGCAAGTTTATGTTTATGATTTTTGAGAATTTCTGTTTTAGTAATTTGCGATAAATTGAAAGTATCGTTACTATAGTTATTAGTTTTCAATTCATTCAAAAACAAAACATTTTGAAAGCCCTCATCATACATGTTTGTTTCATTTACACTTTTTCGACGGCGATGGATCGTTTGAGGTGTTAACTTTTGTCGAAGTTTTTCAGCGGTCTCAGGCAAAAAATATTCCGCTTTTAAAACATAACCCGATGTAACTGATTCAAAATTTAAATCCTCAACTGGTATACCGATACCACCAATAAACTGTAATGATAATAATAAACAGCAAAATTTTATTGTATAAAAAAGAGCCTATTTATATAGTCAATTTAAATATCTACCCCTGTATTCAAAAGCGATTATAAAATTTTACAAACGCTTATTAAGAAAAATTTTCATAGAAAATTTGTTTTGTAAGCCTTTATAAAATTTTAAATATTTTTATGAATACATACACTAATGCATTTGTATTTTAACGGCTAAATGAGCACGTTTTAGATGAATGGTTATGTACACTATGATACCATGGACCCACGAAGTCGAGCTAAAGAAGGGAGGTGGATCGGCCATTTTAATAAGAGTTCGAATCAAACAATTCCTAATGAAAAACTTCCGTTAAGACTATCTTCATGTATTGAAGAGTTGATAGCAAGTAATTTCATCGTTATACTGTCCACCTAGATTTACAAAATCAGAAAGCCAATAAGAGTGATATATTTGGTTGTGCCGAATCTTTGATACCCTCCACCGACAGATAGAATATTTCAGGCGTGGGCACTGTATATGTAAGTCTATAAAATATTTATTAATTTTTATAAAAACGGACGTCAGTATTTAAAGAGAGCTGAATCATGACTCATAATTTCCTGAACTTATACGCACTCATACACAGAAAGAAAAACACTCGGGATAAATTGATCTTTTTATGCTCACTTTTAGCACGAGGCGTGCTCAAAAAATTGAGTACGAAAAACAGTTAAACGTACTTAAAACAATCCAAATGGGATCATTTTCCAAAATCAATCCCGGAATTTCTCAAAATAAGTATAAAATTATCAAATCAAGTACAAAAAAGATTGAACTCTTCGTTGGTATTGCCACTCTGAGAGTTAAATTATAAAGTGAGCGTATTGTTCTCAGAGAACTTATAAGTATAATCTCTGAGCTTTGCATTGTTTTATGCGTGCGTACGTGTGTGTTTTTCAAATTTGTTGTACAATTGCAAAAACACGACACAAGTTCGAACAAAACGATTTGCTTTTTGTTTGTAGTAACAACAAAAACAACAGAACAAGAATGAAAACATATACATACATATATATGTATGTATCATGTTTTAATTATTTATACACATTAAACAAAGGTCTGGCCAGACTATTGTGTACCATGAAGGGTTAAAAAGTAAATTTGAAATCTTGCTTCTCATTTAGTTTATATTTTTAGTTAAATATGTACTAGAGGTCTGCAAGAATGAATAAAAAGCAATTTCAACACACTCATTTGTTTTTTAACTGCAATGAGTCGAGCTCACAATCATAACGAAACAAATGAAAGAATAACCAAACACAAAACAAATAAAAACTCATTCAATTCAGTCAACTCAAATGAAATGAGATGAATATTCAAGTATATTTTGAATGTAAAATTATTTGAATTTTTACTTCTCTTTTGTATTTTTTCTGTACATGCATATTATGTATGTTTGTGTAAGCTTAACTCTTATAAATAAAAGAAGCCACAAGCTTACACACATATTATGTCAATGTTTTCAAAAAAATGTACGCACATTCAATTATTCAAAAATTATTTGAATGTTTTTTGTAAACTTGATCTCTCTAACGGGTCATTCCAATGTTTTGTTATTTATGACTGACTCCTAAATTAATTTACAGTAAACAAGTTTGTTATTCATTCCATTCATTCTTATTTTTGTATGCGGCTTGCTTTCTTCTTATCTTTTTGAATGTTTTTTATTTGAATAAATGTTGTGCACTTTGAGTAAAGGCAAACGAGTGAGTTATTCAAAGCAGACCTCTAATATGTACATAAGATTTTTAAAGTAAAAACCATATCGGCATTATGTTGGTGTTTTATTATTCTGTAAGGTGTAATACGGGTAAGTAAATCAATCATAATCACTTTTTCTTTCTTGTTTTTTTTATGTTTTTTTTCAAGCACGAATTGGGGATAAAATTAACTTTATCATACTTGAATCAAGCGCATTTTGAGATTGATTCAATCTGAGTTTTACTTAAATCAATCTCATTTTCGGATTACTTCAAGTACGAATTGGGGATTAAATCAACTTTATAATGCTTGAATCAATCGCATTTTGTGATTAATTTGATCCTACTTTTACTTAAATCAATCTCGTTTTCGGATTACTGCAAGTACGAATTCGGGATCAAATATGGATAAAGTGAGAATTTTGGGATTGAATAATCCGTACTTAAATCAATCTTTTTGTACTTGATTCAAGAATATCCGTACTCACCGTACTATTGATACCGCTCCGGATTGATTTGAGTACGGATGGATTGATTTTTTTTTTTAGTGTACTTATTGCAATGTTATCGAAGCTCATATTCACTCAGAAGTTTGATATTACCCCTGCAAATAATAGTACTAGTCCAAACACGTGTGTAAAATGTAGCCCACAAGGGACTAGGACTAGTTCAAAAGTAACCCAAACGTATGAAAAAAAATGGTCTTTTTAACATTACGATGTCCTAGGGCAAGACCATATAACCCAGCTTTGGACTACAAAGGAGTAGTCTTAAAACTACTCCATGGTATACTCAAGAGGATAAGTTTTGAAGTCGTTTAAAAACGAAAACATGTCGTTTAAAAACGAAGAAATGTCGTCTCACTACAAACACTTTTTAACAATGACATGGTCCATGCTTGCATTACATTGGACCAGCCCATGGAGTAGTCCATTTTATCCAAATGGATCAGTAGTCCAACATTATTTGCAGGGACTCATCGTACACATACATACTAAGCAACATTTATGTATACATACCCTGCAAATAATAGGACTAGTCCAAACACGCGTGTAAAGTGTAGCCCACAAGGGACTAGGACTAGTCCAAAAGTAACCCAAACGTATGAAAAAAACATGGTCTATTTAACATTACGATGTCCTAGGTCAGGACCATATAACCCAGCTTTGGAGTACAAAGGAGTAGTCTTAAAATTTAGATTCAACTTAACTCAATGTGTATAGGCGAAGCATCATGCACACAGAAAAAAATATGTGCAAAATCAATTAAAACAAGCCGAATCTTATATAACCCTTCCCATTGTGCGAGAAGAATATAGAGCAACTAGACAAAAACTAAATAATTTTTACATATGGGGGATTTCATGTCAAGTGTCCCAATTTTAAAATCGATGTCTTCCGATTTGGATGAAATTCGCACCAAAGTAAATCCTATTGGATAGTAGCCTAGACACAGATTTTCAACAAGATCGGTCAAAAAGTTTCTGAGTAAGAGGGGGTCAAAGTTTGACATATTGGCCATACAGGTGTTCTTTCTCATCAATGTAACTTATTACCAATTGGTGTTAGCAAAATTTGTCCCGAGTAGCTTCCATAGCTATTTGATCAATCTTTTTTAAAAATTTTTTTTTGTTTTTTTAAAATATTGAAAAAAAAATTTTTTTATTTATTTTTTTTATCCGGAATGTTTTTTTTTTTTTTTTTTTGCTCAAAAGTAAGCTTATGTCAAATTTATTTATTTTTTGGCAAAGGTGTTAAATTTGAATTTTTAGATATTTTAGGAAGCTAATAGGGCCTAAATTTTCCATTGTAAATTAAAAACACATTTAATTTCATTTTTTTCCCCAACGTTTGTTGACTTCTATTTAAACATTTTTATACCCTTCACCCCAGGTGGAAAAGGGTATATATAAGTTTGTCATTCCTTTTGTAATTTCTACAATATTGATCTTAGACCCTATAAAGTATATATATTCTGGGTCCTTATGAGGAGAGAAGTTGATTTAACGATATCCGTCCGTCCGTCCGTCTGTCCGTCTTACGTTTGATATGTGTTTTCCGGAGACTCCAGACATGATAGCGGCTAGGTTGTTTTACATTTAAGTCACATATAGTCCACCATTTCTTGCTATTGAAATTCAGCCAGATCGGTCCAACAATGGCTGAGATATGACCAAAAAACCATGACTGCCTCTAATTTTTCCAAAAAAATCCCTTGTGGTTGTTGTATTTTTATTACTTTTTTCTGTATATCTGGAGAACGGCAAGAGCCAAAGGCGGGATTGGAGAAGTGGGCGTGGTACCTCCCATACAAAAAGTATTAAAAATTGTATTAAAACCTGAATTATTTGACTGTAATATGACCTATGGTTACGCCTTATATATCAAAAGATCGGAAATTTTTAATAGAAAATATTTTCTGAAAAACTCGGGAAAATCGGTTCAGATACAAAATATTAATTTTTTGTTAAAAAATACCCATTTTCGGGAACCATAGATCTTCCCGAGTCCAAGTTTTATAACCAAAATAACTGGCAAATTTCTTCTTTAACACGTCGGTATATAAATCTGTCAAGAAATAGCAGAGTTATGACCAAAATGCTGAAATCCCAAAAAATACTCTTTTTTATAATTAAGTTTGTTTTTTATACCCTTCACCGAAGGTCCTACACCCTATAAAGTATATATACAAAAAGAAAACAAACAAAAAACTGTGTTGATATTTAAACAGCGTTCCTTCATGGTTCAGTTGTCTAGGGGGTGTGTTAAGTTAGAAACTGTGAGTTCTCTGGTTCGAATCTTGGTTTTTTAAAAACAAATTTTGTTTTAATATTTTTTTATGTTCTAAAAACGATTTTAAAAAAATATCTACCAGTTTTCGCTTTTTAAATTTCATTTACAATGAAGTTTTAAGTATTATAAATATGTATGTATATGTAAAAATTATTTAGTTGCTCTGTATTCTGCTCGCACAATGGTGAAGGGTATATAAGATTCGGCACAGCCGAATATAGCACTCTTACTTGTTATTAATAACATAGTTATTAACATACCCTTAAAGTACGTGTAAAAATATTATATTTGGCAGCATAGCAATTTAAGTCGATGTTGCAGTTTGGCAACATATCATTCTTGCGGTTTAAAAACTATAATCTTTCAAGAAAGCAACAAGTTTGTATTAATTTCATTCAAATGACGCGTGTGCAGAAATCTGTTGTTCGCTCTTTGAATGTATTTTCAAAAAATTATTGTTTTAAGTAATAGTGATATGTATTTGGCTATTGAAATTTGTTTGAGTGAAAGGTAAGGGATATATTTCAATAATCAATTACATATTTTTTTCGCATAACCACGAAATTGATTACGTCTTTTACTGATTTTGGTTTGTTGTATATATGCAACATTGCCTATTGAGGTGTATTATTTTAATATTTTTCAACATTGTGAATGATTTTTATTTAATATCAAAATGAGCCGTAAATTGCGTAATATAACTCCTAGGGACCTAGAAATGATTCTATCACAATGAGAAGATAGTGAAGATGGCCTTGATTTTCTGATAACGATGATGCTGACGATCCGACGTACGAAAGATGTCAGGTTGGACCAATACGGACACTGTCCAGTTTGGGTCGATAAACGCATGATATGCAAATTTCCAGAATGCAAAGGCTAATGCAGACATCTTACGAAAAATGCGGGGTTAGTCTGTGCTACAATAAGCAAAACAACTGCTTTAAAATTTTTCATATTCATAAGGTCCATAATAACTAAAGAAGTTAAATACTAAATGAGATATACATACACGCAGAGAAAAACATGTTTTATTATGGTCACAACCAACAGAACTATTTTTAAAGAAACTAATTTAACCATAATATGGTTGTCGGTGACAATGATTTGGTTAAATTAAACATAATACGGTTAAAATTTTTTAAAAATGGTTTTGCTGCTTTTTCTCTGGGTGTATATATTAAATATAAAGGGTGGTTAAATTGTAAGGGCCGATGTTGAATGTGAACCACACCTAAACGCCAAGTTTTTTTCCGAATTTTATTTGACATTTCTCTATTTCAGACTTAATCAATTTGAACCATGGAGAGATACACAATCCAACAACGTGTTAAAGTTATCCAGACTTATTATGAAAATGGATAATAAATTTCGAAGAAAATCATCTTCAGTGATGAGGCACATTTTCACCTCAGTGGATTTGTCGATAAGCAGAATTTCCGCATTTGGGCGAATAATAATCCAAGAGTGATTGTCGAAAAACCAATGCACCCACAAAGAGTGACTGTTTGGTGCGGTTTATGGGCTGGCGGCATCATCGGGCCGTATTTTTTCCAAAATGAGGCCGGTCAGGCAGTTACTGTGAATGGTGTTCGCTATCGTGAGATGATAACGAACTTTTTATGGCCCGAATTGGAAGATATGGATGTGGACGATATGTGGTTTCAGCAGGACGGTGCCACTTGCCACACAGCTAACGAAACAATGGCTCTTTTGCGCAACAAATTCAATGGCCGTGTTATCTCACGTAATGGCAATGTCAATTGGCCGCCAAGATCATGTGATTTGACACCGTTGGACTTTTTTCTTTGGGGTTATTTGAAAGAAAAGGTGTACGTCGATAAGCCAGCAACAATTCAAGAGCTAAAGGATGAGATAATTCGGCACATTAACGGCATAGAACCTCCATTATGCCTCAGGGTCATCGAACATTTGGACCATCGGATGGAGGTGTGCCGCCGTGGTCGCGGCGCCCATTTGGCCGATATTTTGTTCCATACATAATTGAGTAATACCAATATATCATAATAAAATAAAATTACAATAATTTCCTAAATAGTTTGTGTTTTATTCAAAATCAACATCGGCCCTTGAAATTTAACCACCCTTTATAACGAAAACACTTTTGGGCGCAAGGATTTTCTCCTCTATGGTATAACAGATACCGGCTTCGCTAACTGCAGCTTCTTTGCACAGCCGGCCTTCAGCATGGCGCATGGATTTTTGCAGTCATATGTATTTATGTACAATCAACAAATGGTTGAATATTGAACTGATCGTGGAATAATTATTTTTTAGTTTTTTTTTTACGCTGCATCGGCTTTCTAGTAGCTTTTTGTATACATTCCTTTGCAGGTTTGTGGGTAGTGAGCTAGTCTATCAGTATAAAGGTTGTAGATTTGATTATAACCAGAGATTCTGGCCTGTTTCTCTACAATGGACTAAAGGTCTAAGTAACTATTGATCGGTTAGAATATAATTTGTATTGATAACTCTTAATAAACATTTTCTAAAAGCATTTACAGGTAGTTTATCTGTTACTCACTGTTTATTACCTTTAATGTTTTTTTTTCTAGTTTGATACTCTTAATATTAGTTTAATGAAGAGTTTTGCTATGGTTTGATACTCTACAATGACAGTTAAGTTAAGAATTTAGATCAATCTATGGTTATGATACAGTTCATACAGTATATATTTATACCTTATACATACTAATACAATAAAATTTCTATTTTAATAATCATAGTACATGGTTTATTCATTGTTTGATTACACTAAGTAAAAATTAATATATAGTATAAATTTGAAGTCGACTATACCAATAGAATATTAAATGAAATTGAAAGATTAAATCATACATATTACAAAATCAATAATGATGATCTAAGAATTAAATAACATATGGTTTTTGAATACTTAATGTTGAAATAACCATTAAAAAAAAAAGAAAATGCTTATTTTTTGCTTTACAAGATATAAATATTTTGATTGAACACAAATTCCGATCATAAAAAAACAAAGAAAATGAGCTATATTTGTTAGGGCTTTTTTTGCTTATTTTGGCAATATCCGCTTTTTTACGTATTTTGCCATTTTAGGATAATTTTTTATTTTTTTCATATGAAAAAAAAACTTATTTAATAAAATTTTGCAAAAATCGTTATTATTATTTTTTTTATGAGCAACTTTTTTTTCAAATTTTTCAATATTTTGTGCTTCCCTTGAACAATATCATCCCAAAAACCTATATTATCTCTGAATGTTATTAAAGCTTCACTAAAGAGTGGAAAGGGTATTATGCATTTGTGCTGATGTGAGAAACACCATAAAATATAGTTCCTAAAGTATATCGATCAACTCATAATCACTTACTGAGTCGATCTAACGATGTCCGTCCGGCTGGCTGGCTGTCCATGTAACGTCGTGCGCAAAGTGCAGGTCGCAATTTTAAAGATTATTTAATGAAATTTGGTACGTGGGTTCTAATTGGCACAAGGGTGAATCGGTCCATAATTTAATATAGCCCCCATACAAGCTGCTATCCGGAAGAGGGTATTTGTGCCCCCATGCAAGCTGCTATCCGGAAGAGGGTCTTTGTGCCCACTATCAAACCAATTTAAATACAATTTAAGACATATGTAGATATCTCCATATTTATATGGACACGTAAGGTATACATTTTTTAAAAAATAGGACCACGAGGGGAGATATGGTCAATTTCTGCCCAACAGTAACTATTTAACCGATTTTAATGAGATTTAAAACAAAGATAGATCCTTATTCATATAGCCATACACTCTCGAAGCTTGTTTTTAAATACTGTGGTGTTGGGTATCATACGGTCGGGCTTGACCGACTATACTTTCTTACTTGATTTTTATGCAACTCTGTCTTAGCGGTACTGTAACGTACTTTTTATAGTGTTGTGTATAATTTGTATGTGTTCATGTTTTTAGTTTTAAGCCTTTTCATCAACTTATTTTTTTATTTGCTTGTTTAAGTTCTTTTCTCTAGAAAATTCCATAGCTGTATTCTTACGATCAAATTCCTCAGTCTGTAAGTTCAACTATGATGGTAAACATACTTTGTAACGTCTTATTTCTTTTTAAATATAGTTTTTGTATAAAGTAACGTCTGTTAGTTCCCCTTCTTTCTGTTTTTGGTATAGTAACGATTTATTTTTTGCTTTTTTAATATAGTTTTAGCTATTAAGAATTTCTCTTTATATCAAATATTGTTAATTTCTGCAAATTTTGGGGTTTTACACGAAGTTGTAACAAATTTGGAAACAAAAAATCTTTCATCGGCTTTCTAAGTGAACATAGTTGTGGACCGTAAGAAAAATGACGTTCCAGGAGATATAGGAGACAAAGTTAATACAAAATTTAAATTAGTTTCATTTAAACATCAAGGATTTTCGGTATTAAAATATATTGGGGATATTTTGGGAGGGAAGCGGAATTGTGAGTCCAATCGTATAAAATATACTTCAGAGCGAATACTTAATTTTAAATGTGCTCTCTTAACATCTGTAGACGTAGGAAGAACTTTTTCTATGTACGAGAACTTGATGACTCCAAACAGACATAGTTTTCTTTTAGAAAGTATATTGCATCAACTTATAATTTACTATAACAACGTATTAAACGAATTAAGTGGAAACTAAACAAGTTTAAATTGCTTTTTTTTTAATTTTAACAGCTTATTTTCATGTATTTAAACCAGAGATAGGCAAAAGGCCGCCCATGGGCGCTTTGTTACTCTTTTATTTACACGTACTTAAGCACACGTACAGAAGAAAAATATGAAAACCATTCAGTCTCGCATGAGCAGTCGCACTGGTATGTTGTGTTACGCTTGTTGCTTGAGCAACGTTGCCAATTGTGATTTTTTTTGTTAAAAAAAGTTTTTTTTTGTTAAGAAAAAGTTTTTTTTATAATGTAAGAAAAGATAAACTCACTGTTTTTGTTTAAACTTTTATATTGTTATAAGTATAACTGTTGCTTATAATTCTTATTCGCTTAACAGTTTTATTTGTTTAATATCTTTAGTTTTTCTAAAATCCTTGGATGAAGTTTCCTGACAATCTGGCCTAAGCAACCAGTGAAATGCGCATACAAATAGCTTATGCCATCAACAATAAATTTCAAGTGTTTTTATCAAGACAGATTGGGAATTAAGCACGACAAACAAAATCTTGTAAACATAATTGTAAATTTTTTTAAGATAAGTTCTCTGTTTAAAAAATTAGTTTTTTTTTTTGTAAATTGTGCTGTTTTACATCACAATTTGTTTCTTTAAATTTTGGTATTACATTTTATACGAGGTTTATGCCTTTTAAAAGCTTGATCAAACTTCATTATAATCCATTATTATGTAACATTGAAACACATAATAATGACAGAAAAAAAGAACTTAGCTTATTCAATACTTTTGACTACTTCATCTATGTCAAACTTGTAAGGACAACATTTTATACGCATGAGTTCTTCGAGATGTTCATCTGTGAGACGATTTCGGTGTTTATTTTTTATAGACTTCAATAAATGGTTTTCTTCCGTACGTGTGTTTAATATGCAATGTTTTCGAAAAAAAAAGAATTATGGCAACGCTGCAGCACAATGAGAGCGGGAGAGTCATATAGCACTAACATTATTATAAAATACAAATGTATGTGTTTGCCTATCTTTGATTTAAACCATTGATGCCCACGGTAGTAGTATTGGTGAGAGTGACGAAATAACACTGGAAGAAAACAATTTTATTTAGTCGTCAGCGAGATTGCGACGAAAGCACATGTGTGACGGGTGTTGTCATTTTTTTTTCTGTTTCTTTGTTTAACAAAAGGGAAATTTAAAATTAATGAATGTACATATTTAAGTAATACTCGTGGTGAATGTATTTATTTTAGTGAAAAATTGTATCCCACAAACTCGAAATTTTACAGGGGAAGGTTTTTTTTAAATAAAATCAGTTTGAATAAATAATATTTACATTATAAATTTTAAAATAATGACTTTTTTCAAACTGATTTTATTTAAAAAAAACCTTCCCTGTAAAATTTCGAGTTTGTGGCATAAAAAAGTAAGCAATAAAAATAGTGCGAAACCAACAAGTTTCATTAATACATCAATAAAACACATCTTCTTACCCAAAAATTTTACCTGCTGTCACATTTGCTTTTATGTGTATAGGTTTACACATAAATTGTAGGAAAACAAGACTTTTTTTAACTTGTTTTTTAAATATTTTTACTTACTTAAGAAAAGTGTTTTCAAAGAAAAAAACCCACCGACGCGATTGGTACAGAAACAAAAATATTTTTACAAGCACAAAATACCAACAAATTATTGTGGCTATTTTTTCTTAATAATTTTTGCATTTAGGTACGTCTTTTTAACGAAAGTAAAAGTGACCCTTTTCAGGTACAAAGAATTTTTTTCACAAACAAAACACATATTGTTAGCTTAAATGCAAAACAATGTAGATATTATTTGAAAATTACAAATTAATAGAATACAATATTTTTTTAAATTATATTTCTTAGTTTTTTTAAATGTCCTATGACAAATAAGACATTGCATGTCATCAAAAGCATTTTGTAACATAAAATACTTTTCTGCGGACATCATTAATATATCGCAATAATTTCAATTTATATGTTCACTGACAGCAGTCTCGATGAAGATTAAAATGTAAAATAAGACACAGAAGTTCTGCCAGTGTAGTTTGTCTCTCCCACTCAACATGCTGATTTCCTATTGGTTGATTGATGATCAAGCAAAAGAGCGTAAGTATACGTGTGAGTTAAATTTGCTGATATCAGCCACTACTGGGCATCTTTGATTTAAACGCTTTTTTTAAGAGCTTAAAATTGTTTTTTTAGTGCTTTTTTGGTTGCCCTAGTTATCAGTAAAGAATTTGATGATACTATATTTTTATCATTATTACCACTTTAAATTTTTTTTCTAGTTTAATAGCCATACATTATCATACCATATCATTATAATCCATAGAATATCATATAAAATAAATAGTTAGAACCACAAAAAAGATATCACAAACTATATTTATTTATATAAAATCGTACTTCATTGACCATTTCTTTATATTTTATACATACTAATACCACGAAATGACTAGTTTAATAACCATATTATATGGTTTATTTAATGTTTTTGCATGCCGTTTTGTAATTCCTACGATTTGTTTTCCTATTACAGTGAACTCGCGAAAACGTGAACTAATTTTTACCAAGGGTGTTCACGTTTTCAAATTTGTTCACGTTTTCGATTGTGAAAATTTTAGAAAAAGTTAATCTCGAAATAATATCTCAAACAAACAATTAAATATCAGATATTAAGATTGGATAAAAAATTAAAATTTTGCATTTATTTTATTTCAAACAAGCCATAAAATTTATTAAAAGTCTCTAAAATTATAAGGGATGGCAAAAATTCGGTAAAAATTGCTAAATTAGCGGAAATTCGCAAAAATTTGCTAACAGCGGCATAATAGCATATCTAATATTTTTAAAAAATCGTTTAAACTGTAAAGAATCACAACCCTTACAGATAAAAATCGCTTATACCGCGAACATGGCTAAAATTGGAAAAAATTGCAAAATTGAAAAAAACGCTACATTTTTTTGAAATCGCTACATCAGTTAAAAAAATTAAAATATCCGATAATAACAAAAAAAGTTTGCAAAAATAGCGAAAATTTTTAATTTTTCAAAGAACCCATAATAATGATTAAAAGTCCCTTAGTTTAATAGGAAGGGCAAAAATTTTTTAAAAATTGCCAAATTAGCGGAAATTCGCCAAAATTTGCTAACAGCGGCATGATAGCAGAGGGTACTTTTTATTATAAATCGTTAAATCTGTAAAGAATAAGACAACTTACAGGAACAAAGCGCAAACATGGCTTAAATTCGCGAAAAATTGCAAAATTTGAAACAAACCCAAAAACTAATTTAAGTTTGCTAAATTTAATAAAATTTATTGCTAGTTAAAAAAGATAAAAATGTTTTTATAATCAAGCGTCTAAGGTATTTATTTTTATAAATTACAAAAAAATCAAGTCACTTTAATATGTACCTGAAATTCGCGCACTTATTGTGTCTCATTTGACGAATTTACGCAACGAATTCTTGCCGACGAATTCGTCGTACTATGCGAAGTTCGTAGTTCGTCCCAGTTGTGTTTATACCATTACAAATGTAATTATCTTAGCTAGCATTTGGCTGATTATTTTTTGAAAAAATCACCCAAATGATCCTTTTCAGATCAGTTTTGATGATTAAAAACTGATTTATCACTTCAGTGACTGAAAAAGGTTTTATTTATGATTCATTTATATGTTTAAATAATGATTTTAAAATATTTTTGTTTTTTGCCAAATGAAAAATAATAATAGAAACTTTCATGTTAGCCAAACAAATAAGAAGCTCGTCTAAAAAAGAAGCGCAAAAATTATTGACAATTTATGAACATAAATGTTAGTGCAAATTGTTTCTTCTCTTCTTTGCGAAAAACCGATAACTTTTGTTTGGTTTAAAATTAAGCTGGTTCGAATATTAAAAAACCATAATGGAACTGATTTTATCGGAGAAAAAATAAAAAACATGACAGTTAAAAAATTATATGAAATATAATCGAAAACTATATAATTTACGATTGAAAAAAAAGACGAAAACGACTCAATAATGATTATAAAAACTACCATTAAATTGATCAAAAAGGAATCAGAAAATTGTATCACAAATGATTCTTTCAGAGGATTCATTGGTATGGTACCGTTTTCTCACAACGAGAGTATCATTTATGATTGAAAAATTAGCTCATATACGGGTATTTTGCTCTTGAAGCTGATTCCTAAATGATTAGATTATAATACAAAATGCTAGCTGGGATATTCTTTGTAATTCTTAGCAACTGAATAAAAATTGATTAAAGTAAAAAAAAAAAAAAACATTAATATCCCTTTAAAGGACGGATTTTGTTTCCTATTACTTTTTACACAAAGAAATCGCTTATCTTCTTTTAGTATGTGTTTTGTTTTACCATTTTACCATTGAGATTATTCAAATCCCTTATTTCAGTTTGATCAACCTTTTTTTTAAGCCCAATTTAAGGCTTTATTTAATGCTTCCACTGCTTCCTTGTGTTTTATTACTATTTCTGGCTTTTCTACAATAGAAACACTATCTTCGTCACCTTTAGATTCATTATCAATTTCAAAAATTCACATTTAAATTTTTAAAGAAAAATTAAAAATTTTCTATAAAACAAACCTGGGGCCTGATTCTGGCAGTCTTGATCGAGTACTTTCTCGATTCGAAAGTAATTTAATATCTAATTATTTCAGTCAACACTGAACGAATCGGAATTATTTTTTCAGTGTTATAAAGCATTAATTTGAGCTTTACAATACTGAGGATATATTTTCATGTATTTGTGAAAACAATCAACGTAAACAGTAAAATGAGTTTAGGGATTCCCGAAATTAAAAGTAAATTCAAAAAATAAAAAGAAAAAACTCAGAAAACTTTGTTCACGTTTTAGAGCTTTCAGACTTTGTTCACGTTTTAGAGTAGTCAATGTAAAAATAAAAGTGTTCACGTTTTCGAGTCGTTCATGTGTTCGAGTGTTCACGTTTTCGCGAGTTCACTGTATTTCCTTTCTTAACTCTATCCATACTTAAATATACATTCTGTTTTAAGCATTTCTATACTATATATATATATATCGACATATATACATATATTAACTATCTATCTTATAAATTTTTTCTTATACTAACATTCCTATATTTAGTCTGGGTGTTATGATCTTAGTCTTAATTTTAATCTTAGTGTTTAATGATGACTCATTTATAACAAAACACCGTGTAAAATATTAACGGTCCTTAAATTGTTATTTATTTATTTCACATTTTGTCATTACATTATTTTCTTGTACTAAATTTAACTTGCAAGATCATTTTAAAATCATTAAAAATCACTCTAGTTTCAACCGTTAAACACAAAACAAGTAAATTAAGAAATTAACAACAAAAACATTAAAACAAATTTTGAACCTAAATTACAAAAACAACACTGTGAACAAAAACAAACAACAAATTGTAAACTGAAACGCAAATAGAAAAAAAGGGAAATTTAATAAAACTTAAATATAAAAACCAAAAATACCAAGTGTTTTTATTTAAAAATAAAATTAAAAGAGCCAGGCTGAAAATCAACCCCCAAACATTTTGGTCACTTCGAGCCGCATAAAGCGTTGTGTGAAAATAACAAAAAAACACAAAGCAAAGTAAAGTTTTTATTTAAAAATTAATTTAAATTAAAAGTGTTTCCAAAAAACTAATTTTGCAAAGTTTAATAGTGAACAAGCTAACGGGACCCAAATTCTTTGGCGCAGTAACAGCATTACTAGCAGACACAGCATCAACAAAAACAATAGAAGACTTTATCAACAAGTAGTGACACAGAAAAGAAAAAAAGACCCGGCAACAACAAGTAAGTCAAACTATACAAGACAACAAACAACAAGAAATAAATTCTCTTGCTTATTGTGTTACTCTTAATATTTTTTACGCTGCATTTTTTTAAGAACGAAGAGAATCAACAGGGCTACCACCCCCATCACATTTTTAATAAATACCGGGGAAACAAATCGCGTTGTGGGACTCTTTAATTATTTTAAAAATATTATAATTTTTTCGATACTTGTTGTTGTTTTAATCGCTAGCAGGTACTTTTTTGACCCAATTAAATAGTTTTTTCACGATTCTTGTTTTTTAAATAAACTAATAATGGCACTCGATAAATTTGTTAATTGCACAAATGACCTTTTGGATTTTGAATGCGAGTATTCAGAATCAAATGCTGGTGAGGACATTCATAGCTTAGAAGTTCTTCGTGTAGAACTCGACTCACTTTGGCAGCAAATCAAAAGGACTTATGAAGAGTGTATGGACAAAAAACAGGAATCTGGCGAACAACCGATAGACAGACAGAAACTTCGCCATCGGTATAAAAAGGCCTTGGCTGCATACAAAACTTGTTTGGCATCAATAAACGCGGAAATTCTGACGCTTGCAACTCCGACTGATGACACGAATAAACATGAGCGATTGTCGTCTGCCGACACCCCAACTTTAGAAAATAGTGATATTTCTTTTATTCGGCTACCACCCTGCGAAATAGATACGTTTTTAGGTGATTTTGTGACATGGCCAACCTTCCGCGACCTTTTTACTGCCCTATATTTAAATAATTCGCGGCTTAGTAAAATTGAAAAATTATTTCATTTACTTCAAAAAACTGGAGGAGACGCTAGGAAAATAGTTTCAAATGCCCCATTAACCAACGAAGGCTTCGAAATAGCCTGGAAAAATCTTGTTCTTCAATACGAGAACAATCGGATTCAGGTCAACGAACAATTGAAATTTCTATTTGACCTTCCGGAAGTTACCGAGGATTCAGGCCAATCTTTTCAGAAACTACAACGAACCGTTAATGGCTGCATTCAAGCTTTAAATGCTTTAACGGTAGAAACTGGCACTTGGGACCCTTTTCTTGTATATCTTTGCTCGACCAAGCTCCCCCGAACACTTTTAAAGGAATTTGAAAACTCTCTTCAAGAAATAGCAAAGGTTACATCGTGGGAACAATTCAACATTTTTTTGACTCACCATTCTAAAACTTTAGAGTCAATAGCTGCCATTACACAACCTAAACCCTGTCTACAAAAAAAGGAAAGTTCCAAACAGTTCACTAAGCAAAAACAGGTTCAAAGTCTTCAAACAAACGCGAGTCAAGGCAATAACGAGTCGAGAACTCAGAAACGTTTTCCATCAAAGGGGGGGAAAAAGACTCTACGCACAATTGCCAACATTGTAAAGAGCCTCACCCATTACGATCATTTGTTAATTTAGTTTATTTATTTATTCCAATTCTATACACAAGACTTAAAGCCTCTTATTGCAGTTAGAACATTGTTTTAGCAGAAACATTAAAAATAAAAATTATTATTTGTATATTATGCATTGTATATTATGCGGGAGTAGATACCAAAGACGGATTGCATTACGGAAAAATTGCCAATCAGATGTTAAACTTTGGTGTCTAAACAATAAAATTCTTTTACCTCTATTAGAGCTAGATATGGTAAGGCGGCTATACAGATGTTATGGTTGTTGAGTAAACACGATTTTGTGCATTAATATCAGTACTCTTGTTTTGAGAAGGTCATCAAACTGAATACCATAAAGTTTTACCGTAAAAGGAGAAACAGAATTAAACCTTTTTACGCCATATACGTATCGTACAATACATTTAAAGACTGAGTTTAATTTTCTTTCACTTGCGGCATCACATTTGGCAAATAATTCGCATCCATACATCAGAATTGGCAATAAATAGGTGTATTCTTATATGTACAATACTGCGTTTGCCAGAGAGTTCTAAGCATGGAATACGTACGGCCACATGCATAATTAATATGGTTGCACCATGTCAGGTTCTTATTAAAAATAATACCGAGATTTTTTGCTGTATTTACCCTTTCAATACGTTCATTACTAAGAAAAATATCAGGTATATGATCGGTTATAGTAGTTCGTTTTTGGATAACAAGATATTTAGATTTTTTTGGGTTTATACTAAGACCATTAGCAGTAGCCCATTCATAAATATGTTTTAACTCAGTATTCAGAGTTAAGACACATTGTTCAATTTCAGATGTATCACAGCTGATGTAAATCTGAACATCGTCAGCATACATTCTAACTTTGCAGTGTGTAAGTTGACTCGGAAGGTCATCAGCATAAAGCGAAAATAGAAGGGGCCCAATAATTGACCCCTGCGGTACACCCCTCGCTACAGGTAGAAGTTTTGATTTATTGTTTCCACTTTGAACATACTGATGCCTGTTGGTAAGATATGTTGATATCAGACGTGTAGCCGTGTAGGCGCAAGATACAAGGCAAGAGCAATCATCGAACCTGGATCCCAATCCACGTTTATATCGGACAAGTTGAAAAACCTATTAAACTTACCTACAAAACGTAATATAGTCCACGTTTCCGGCTTGAGTCAGACAGTTTCTGAAACTTCGACCATAGCCTGTTTTTTTAACCTTTGCTCCAGGGTGGACACATCGTTTAAATTAGAGGTATGGGTACCAGTCTTGAAGACCCTTCCGTCCAATTTACCGCCCAAACGTTAAACGCAGAACAATTCAAAGAGGCTGCAAAACTAGAACTTGCAGACCCTCAATTTCATTTAAGTCGATCCATCGACCTGCTCATAGGCCTCGATTTAGGCCCCTCAATATATAGTATGCAAACACCGATGCTGTCTATTGGATCCCTTTTTGCACAAAAAACAGTATTTGGCTGGATTGTGGGGGGACCAATTTCTACAACAAATTCACCTAGAAAAACGATATCTTTACTGAACACATCGCCCCTGGACCGAATCCTCACACGCTTTTGGGAGGTGGAGGAGACCCAAAAAAAAGTTTTGAGGTCAGAAGAGGACACGCACTGTGGAAATCACTACAAGTCTACAACCCGTAGAAGTGATTCGGGAAGATACATTGTTACCCTACCCTTTAAAAATGGCGAAGAAATAGGCGTATCTAGAAACATTGCCATGGCCAAATTTTTGAGAATGGTGCCAGGACATATGAGGAAAATTTCTCCCCTGGAAATTAATAAATACCCAAATTATTACCTGCCGCATTACGCAGTAATAAAACCCGAAAAGTTGACTTCTAAGATTAGAGTAGTTTTCAACGCATCGAGCCCGTCTTCAAATAAGAGAAGTTTGAATGACATTTTGTATCCAGGACCCATACTTCAACAAGACTTAGTGCTTATAATATTGAGGTGGAGATTCTTCCGGTTTGTGTACAACGCAGATGTCACAAAAATGTATCGCCAGATACTCATTGACCCTACGCAAACAAAATATCAAAGGATATTGTTTAGAAAATCCGAGACTGATCCCATTGAGGATTACGAACTCCTCACAGTGACGTTTGGAGTTAATTGCGCGCCCTTTTTTGCCATAAGAACGCTTCTTCAACTAGCCGAAGACATCGGGACAACTCACCCCCTGGCGTCAAACATCTTACAACACAACATGTACGTAGATGACGTCTTAGCTGGTGGCCACACATTAAACGATGCCATCAAACACGAAAAGAACTTACAACTGTTCTAAAATCTGCCGGTTTCGATCTGATGAAATGGACTTTAAATGATCCACGGATAATTCAAGATTTGCCAAATGAGACCCTACTACCACTCGACTGGTTAAACTTATCCGAAAACGCCGGAACCAAGACACTCGGGATAAATGGAACATTTCCTCAGACTCTTTTACATTCGCTGCCCCAGGTGTTGAATTGAAAGAAAATTACACAAAAAGGGAGGTTCTATCTACAATCGCCAAATTCTTTGACCCTTGCGGATGGATAGCTAGTAATTGTTGATGCCAAGTTAATCATGCAACAGATTTGGTTAGATAAAGTCGACTGGGATGAAAACCTAAAACCATTGACTTGCCTCAAATGGCAGAAATTCGTTTGAAACTGCTCTGCAATAAATGCCCTGAAAATTCCTCGTTCGATCCAGTACAGCCCTAATTTAAATGTGGAAATACATGGCTTTAGCGACGCCTCAGAAAAAGCTTATTCTGCGACTCTTTACGTCCGAATACAGTCTGAAAGTGCTATATTTACATATTTACTGGCCTCTAAGACTCGTGTTGCTCACATTAAACAAATATCGCTACCACGTTTGGAGCTTTGTGGATCCGTTTTACTGGCAAATTTAGCCTCAGGAATTCTGCCGACTCTCCAAGATACGCAAATCGACACATATTTTTGAACCGACTAACGTGGAACACTTTCGTTGGAAATCGTGTCTCAGAAATTATAGATAAAGTCGGCAACTGTCATTGGCAACATGTCGAATCAAAAGAAAACCCTGTGGATATAGCCAGCCGGGGATGTACGCCCCAAGAGCTAGAAACCTCCAATTTATGGTGGTTTGGACCTTCATGGCTAAAATTACGCAAAGATAAATGGCCAAAATCCAGAAGTCCAGATGACACCAACTTCGAAGCAAAAACTGTAAAGGCGTTAACTACTACTACTCAGGAGGATCCATTGACCCGTTTCTCCAATTTATCACGCGCTTATAGAGTGTTAGCTTATGTCCCACGTTTCCGGCGAAATACTGGTGTAAGCAGAACCCGCCATCGGATATCTTCAAACGAGGTAACACCAGAAGAAATAATAGATGTCAAGACACGACTCATTATTTTGACGCAAAAACAACATTTCCCAGAAGAATATAAGCAGTTAAAGCTCAAACAAAGTATCTCTTCTACTAGCAGTATTTTGACTTTCAACCCGTTCATGGACCAACTGGGTGTTATCCGAGCCAACGGACGTCTGGTTCAATCACCGGCTCTCACCTACAACGAACGACATCCAATATTGTTGCCGTACAACTCTAAGTTTACCAGATTGCTGACGGAATTTACTCATAAAATAACTATTCATGGTGGAAACCAACTTATGATCCGAGTACTTCGTACGGAATTTTCGATTTTTCGTTTTAGGCCCTTAGTAAAAATGGTGATTAATAATTGTAAAACTTGTGTTTTGTACAAAAAACACACACTGTGTCAAATAATGGCTTCCTTACCACCAGAGCGCACAACACTTTTTCACCCTTTCACCACAACTGGAGTCGATTGCGCTGGACCCTTTACCATTCGAAACTTTACTGGTCGAGCCTACCTCATCACAAAAGAGTATGTCTGCATTTTTGTATGTTTTGCCACTAAAGCTGTACATTTAGAACCAGCTAGTGATTTATCGACTCAAGCATTTTTAGCCGCTTTCTCCCGCTACATTGGAAGACGTGGATGTCCCGCAATCATATATTCGGACAACGGCACGAACTTTGCCGGAGCAGCAGAACTCATCAAAAAGGATCGTCTAGAATTTATGAAAACTCTTCAAGCCCAAGTTACTCACCACTATAGCCATCAAAATATCATTTGGAAATTTATACCCCCCGGTGCCCCGTATATGGGCGGACTCTGGGAAGCCGGTGTAAAATCATTCAAAACCCACCTAAAGAAAATGATACCAGATATGAAATTCACCTTTGAAGAGTTGTCAACAATTTTCACCCGCATAAATCGTGTTTAAACTCTAGACCCTTAAGTCCTGCTAGCGATGACTCAAATGACCTTAACCCATTGACCCCTGGACACTTCCTTATTGGAACTCCATTATTGACCCCAGCCGAATCTGATGTAAGCAGCGAAAACCTGACCCTCATCAACCGCTGGAAACGCCTAAAGGTTATCTACCACTCATTTTGCAAAAGATGGAAATCCGAATACCTGGCCGAACTTCATCGCAGGTACAAGTGGAGTCTCATAGGGATAACGTTAAAGTCAACGATGTAGTCGTCATCAAAAACAACAACTTGCCACCCAACGAATGGCAAATGGGTCGAATTACAAAAACGTATACTGGAACGGACCAGAACTGTCGAGATCCAGACGAAAAATGGGATCGTTACCAGACCCATTACAAAAATTGTGGTTTTATTTTAAAATATACTTAGCATTTTTAAAAAATTTTCCCAACTAATTTTACACTGAATTCCAACTTACAGGTATGGCATCCCACAAAACATTTCTAAGTTTCTTATCAACAGATTTGATTGCTGTCAACATATTCAACCCTACACGACCCGCAAACTTGAATCGAATTGAGATCCTAGATGCCATATCTGCCAAAAATCATCACAACACCTTGCTACAGTGTAACCTGTTTTGCGGTCCTATGTTTAGCTGCACCAAGTCATGGGGGCCGGAATGTTGAATGATGACTCATTTATAACAAAACACCCTGCAAAATATTAACGGTCCTTAAATTGTTATTTATTTATTTCACATTTTGTCATTACATTATTTTCTTGCACTAAATTTAACTTGCAAGATCATTTTAAAATCATTAAAACTCACTCTAGTTTCAACCGTTAAACACAAAACAAGTAAATTAACAAAGTAAAAAAAAACATTTATATTGTGACCCAACAAAAACATTAAAACAAATTGTGAACCTAAATAACAAAAACTACACTGTGAACAAAAACAAACAACAAATTGTAAACTGAAACTCAAATAGAAAAAAAGGGAAATGTAAAAAAACTGAAATATAATCAGGATAGTTTTGGCGCTGGTTATCAAAGAAATAACGAATCGCAGCTACAATAATTTATTTTTATATATTTATACCCTTATTTTTCTCATTATTTACTTTCTTTTTATACTCTTTGTGATATTTTATCTTATTTACTATTTTTTTTAATTTTACAATTTTTCAATTTACAATGTTTCATTTTAAAAATTGTTTTAAATTCAAAAAATCATTTGTCAACTCGTGCGTTACATTCTTATTTCTTTGTGTATATATAAATGCACAATATAAATAACTTAGGGGATAGATCCACATACGGTACTGCAAATATGATCAAAATTCTTTCTAAACATGCACACGGTTTAAAAATCTGTCATATCAATGCTCAAAGTTTGGCGCCTAAAATTGAAGAATTCCGGTACATATTTGAGAACTCCTACATGGATATCGTATGCGTTTCAGAAACATGGTTTCATGCAAGTATCAGTAATCTTTCCGTTTCTCTAAGTGGCTACAATTTAATAAGGGTTGATAGAGTTGGGCGCGCTGGTGGAGTAGCTATTTATATTAGAAGAGGCATATCTTATAATATTAAAAGCACATCTAATGATAGTTCTGTTATTAATGTTAATGGTGATAACAATAATGGTTTGGTGGAATACATCTTAATAGAAGTTATATCTCAACAAAGAAAATTGCTGGTAGGTAGTTTATACAGGCCTAATAACAACATACCAATTGAAAATTTTTTTTCAATTTTGGAGAATTTCACAGCGTTATATAATGATGTTGTCCTTGTTGGTGATTTTAACTGGAACCTTTTAATTGACTCAAGCATTATTGACATCTTGGCACCATTGGGACTTTTTCCAACCAACATAACTACACCTACTCACTTTACCTCGTCCAACAGCACCTTAATTGATCTTCTTTTTGTTAGTAATGTAAGTAATATTATATTATACGATCAACTGTCTGTTCCGTGTTTTTCTAAACACGATTTATTATTTATAACCTATAATTTTCAACTCCAAATCTCACCCTATTCAATAACTTTTCGTGACTTCGAAAATATTAAATACGCCACATTGGAATTGGAACTTCTAAGAATTGATTGGAATGCAATCTATTATATGGTTTCAATAGAGGATAAACTAGCCTTTCTTGAACGTAATATATTATATTTTTTTGATCAAGCTGTTCCATTGAAAACTAAATTAGTGGGTCAAACAACAAGACCATGGTTTTCATCAAATATTAAACAAGCTATTAATCAAAGAGACCTTGCATTTTCACGTTGGAAGCGGTTTAGAACCAACGATCTACATGTTGAATATTATACACAGAATCATTAAACAGGAAAAATCAAAATTTTACACTGAAAAGTTCTCCTTGGCTCTGGGATCCAAAAAAACATGGAAGGCTGTAAGGGAAATCGGTATCGTTAAATCTGGAAATAATGACCCTGTTATTATTGATCCAGACGTTATTAATGAAAAATTTGTGAATATTCCTATGGTAGAAGCAGATATTGACTTTTACAATCACAACCATGACAATCGTCAACCCCATTATAACTTCTCTTTTGATTGCGTAGACCAGTTTGACGTTATAAGAAGCTGTATGTCAATTAAATCAAATGCAGTTGGCGTGGCCGAAAACCACCCAAGATTTTTTAAATTAATTCTCCCAAGAATATTGCCCTTTGTAACACATGTATTTAACACCATAATTACCACCAGTCATTTTCCCTCAAATTGGAAAAAATCTAAAATAATACCAATACCCAAAACTAAAACAGAATATAGGCCAATTGCCATTTTACCCTTTATGTCGAAAATATTTGAGAGGATAATTCACAATCAGATATCGGTTTACGTTAATGATCATAATCTGCTTAATGATAAACAATCTGGGTTTCGGAAAAACCACAGTTGTATAACTGCACTTGTAGATGTTGCGGAAGATATAAGAAGTGGTATAGATGAACGAAAAACAAATATCTTAGTACTTTTGGACCATTCAAAAGCCTTCGATACAGTCGATCATAACGTCCTATGTTACAAACTACAACACTTGTTTATGTTTTCTACAGCTGCTACACGTCTGATATCAACATATCTTACCAACAGGCATCAGTATGTTCAAAGTGGTAACAACAAATCAAAACTTCTACCTGTAGCGAGGGGTGTACCGCAGGGGTCAATTATTTGGCCCCTTCTATTTTCGCTTTATGCTGATGACCTTCCGAGTCAACTTACACACTGCAAAGTCAGAATGTATGCTGACGATGTTCAGATTTACATCAGCTGTGATACATCTGAAATTGAACAATGTGTCTTAACTCTGAATACTGAGTTAAAACAAATTTATGAATAGGCTACTGCTAATGGTCTTAGTATAAACCCAAAAAAATCTAAATATCTTGTTATCCAAAAACGAACTACTATAACCGATCATATACCTGATATTTTTCTTAGTAATGAACGTATTGAAAGGGTAAATACAGCAAAAAATCTTGGTATTATTTTTAATAAGAACCTGACATGGTGCAACCATATTAATTATGCATGTGGCCGTACGTATTCCATGCTTAGAACTCTCTGGCAAACGCAGTATTGTACACCTATCAAAATAAGAATACTTCTTGCAAAAACCTATTTATTGCAATTTCTGATGTATGGATGCGAATTATTTGCCAAATGTGATGCCGCAAGTGAAAGAAAATTAAACTCAGTCTTTAAATGTATTGTACGATACGTATATGGCGTAAAAAGGTTTAATTCTGTTTCTCCTTTTACGGTAAAACTTTATGGCATTCAGTTTGATGACCTTCTCAAAACAAGAGTACTGATATTAATGCACAAAATCGTGTTTACTCAACAACCATAACATCTGTATAGCCGCCTTACCATATCTAGCTCTAATAGAGGTAAAAGAATTTTATTGTTTAGACACCAAAGTTTAACATCTGATTGGCAATTTTTCCTTAATGCAATCCCTCTTTGGAATCTACTCCCGCATAATATACAAATAATTAGTAACGCACTGAGCTTTAAAAAAAGCATTCTAAATTTTTTTGCGTGTTAAATTTTTATTTTTTTTTTTTTTTTGTGTTATGATTTTTAGTATTATCATTTTGTTAATTTTCAATTTAATTTATTATTTAATAATTTTTGTTCTCTTTTAAATTTTTTCTTTTGTTTTAAAATTTTATCATTTACAAATAACAATTTTTATTTTATTTTTATTTTTAATGCTTCTGCTTAAACAATGTTCTATACTGCAATAAGAGGCTTTAAGTCTTGTGTATAGAATTGGAATAAATAAAAAAACTAAACTAAAAACCAAAAATACCAAGTGTTTTTATTTAAAAATAAAATTAAAAGAGCCAGGCTGAAAATCAACCCCCAAACACTTAGTCTTAGTATTGATCTTGATAGTGGTCCTTTGGTCTTGTTTGTATAGTTTCGCATCTTGATCTTGGTTTTTGTATAGACACCTCATTTACAAACCTATTGCTTCAATCTCATTAATATTATCACACAAGGCGATTGTGTACTTTTTTTCAAGAAAATCCATACTTATCCTTTCCATTTTATCAACTATATCCATTATATTATTATTTTAATTTTAACAAATCTTATAAATTCTATTCAATTATCACATAATTTTATTCATTCTATTTACAACCCTTACCATTAATCACTCATATTTATTATATACAATTTTTTACACCACTATTTAAAACATAGTTTGAATTTCACATGTCTGCTAGTTATATTAAAAAATAATCCATTCACTTAAATTAATATTTAGGTTTATATTAAATAATTTTATTATATACTGATATTTAATGGATTTTCTACCTTAAATTTATATATTGAATAGAAAGTTACATCTGGATGCAGTGTTTTGATAAGAATGTCTTTATATTACTTTTAATCAGGTTTCTTATAATATAATAAAGTATAAAAATGGTTAATGTTGAATGTATATTTAAGGATTGATGGAGGTTTATAAATATTAAGTATAGAAGGGAAATAATAGAAAAACAAATCATAGGAATTACAAAAGGTATGCAAACACATCCCTGTCGGACATTCAGTTAACTTTAAATTAACTGAAAGCTAACTATTTCTCAAGTAGTGGTGGTTGACACTTGCACTACTTTTATATGGAATTAACTAACTATTTTAACATTGCGATGTCCTAGGAAGTAGTCGATTGTCCGACTCTGCATTACTTTCAATTAACTTTAAGTTAACTTTTTGTAGCTAGCTATAAACTCAATACTTTAAGTTAGCTTTAAGTTAAGTTAGTTTAAGTTAAGGCCGATCTATGAATGTTATTCATTGGATGAATACTTTCAAAAAAATAAAAAAATTTTATTTTTTTATTTTATTTTCTTTTATTTGTTTTATTTTATTAATCAAAGTTGTTTTTATTCAACTTTTTTTTTTAACCAGAGTCGCTGGCGGGAATCGATCCCGCAACCTCGGCGCTGATAGACTTGCTCACTACCAGCTAGCCTACTGGGGCAGTCTAGTTTTTGAATAAAAAAACTATGTTTTTTGCCATTACTCAATTAAGAGCGTAAATATGAGATTAAATTGTCATAACATAACAACAGTAACAACGTTGATTTTTTTTGCTAACGACTTGGCTCTCACTACTTAAAATATACAACACAGTGTTTGTATACACTTTGGTTAATGTAAATTTTGCATTGCGTAGTAGTTGGCTTTAAGTTAGTCTATACAAGCTAACTTAAAGTTGGGTTTTTTTGTAGTTAGCTACTCATTTGACGGCAGGGAACTTAACTTAAAGCTAACTTAAAGTATTGAGTTTTTAGCTAGCTACAAAAAGTTAACTTAAAGTTAATTGAAAGTAATGCAGAGTCGGACAATCGACTACTTCCTAGGACATCGCAATGTTAAAATAGTTAGTTAATTCCATATAAAATAAATGCAAGTGTCAACCACCACTAGTTGAGAAATAGTTAGCTTTCAGTTAATTTAAAGTTAACTGAATGTCCGACAGGGTAGGGATTAAATAAACCTTATAATATGGTTATTAGTATGTATTAGTATGTATAAATATATGGTCAATGGAGTAAGGTTTTATATAAATAAATATAGTTTGTGATTTTTTTGCGGTTTTAACTATTTAAATTTTTAAATTGTACGATCCATAGAATGATCGTAATGGTATGGTATGATAATGTCTTGTTATTAAACTAAAATAAAAATATAGTGGTAATAATGATAAAAAATACATTATCTTCAAATTCTTTACTGATAATTATAAGCAGATATAAAAAAGTATTTCCTATTTAAATATTCAAAACCCCTATGTAATCCTCTTTTTAGATCATCTTAATTGATTTTATAATATGATTTCCTTTTTTCAATATCATTTAATATTCTATTGGTATAGTCGACTTCAAGTTTATATTGTTTTTACTTAGTGTTAACAAAACATTAAATAAACCATATAATATGATTATTAAAATATAAATTTTATTGTATCAGCATGTTTAAGGTATAACAATATACTATATAAACTGTATCATAAGAATAGATTGAACTTAATTCTTAACTAAACAGATATTTAAGAGTATCAACCCATAGAAAAACTCTTCATTAAACTAATATTATAGAACGTCAAACTAGAAAAAAAAACATTAAAGGTGATAAACAGTGAGTAACAGTTAAACTATCTTTAAATGCTTTCAGAAATTGTTTATTAAGTGTTATTAATAAATATTATATGCTAACTTAATAAACCGATCAATAGTTACTTAGACCAGAGTCTGGTGATAATCAAATCTATAACCCTCATACTGATCGAAATTTTGTGATATCAGTTATCATGTATAAGGTATAAATAAAGAGAATTAATATTTCATCATTTAATATTCAAAACCTGTTTATGATAGTTTTGGAAATTTGCAACCATCCGTAGAGCTAGTTGACTACCTAGGAAGATTCATTTAATTGTGGTTATTTATGACTTGAATTTTTATATAAAATAACTGAAAAGGTAAATAAATAAATAAAACAATTGAACTTATTTTTAAAAAGAAAGAGAATATTTTTTTATTTAAATATTTTTAGTTTTAACTTAACAATTATTATATTGATAAATATATATTATAATTTTATATAATTATATTCGTTTACATTGATTTCAAGAAATTTATTTTTTATTAAAGTCCATACACTGTCCCGTTCCTGAAACTCGCTCATTTTCCTTATAAGGATCTCACATTGATCTTTATAACACTATTCAATGTCCTCAATTGTTAGGGTTGAACTCAAAATAATCATTTTTGTATGGTGAAACTTTAGGTTTATAGTAGATGAGTCATCTTCCTCTTTGACAAGCATATACTCGCAAAATAGTTCAAAATTTAATTTTATATTCAGATGTTTTATTGTTAAATCTTTTATTAATGTAATTATCTGTGCTTTGTTTTCTTTTAAGAATTTTGCAGGAATAAGATTTTTCTTTTCCGTATTTTCATCACACGATTGTTAAATACTGATTTTATACAAAATAAGTTAGAATCACTTAATGATAATGATAATGCCATTTTTGTTTTAAAATATGCTCCTTACATGTACTGCAGTAATTGTAAGATTCCATGCGTTCTGTATATGTACTCATGAATTTGTATGTATAAGAAGCTCTTTACGAAATGTAAATTGTAAATTACAAGTTGTACACTTTGAAGATTTAGTTGGATCATCCTGATGAAACATAACATGGCGATTTAAATTATAATTCTTGATAAAAACTTTTCCGCAAGTCTTACAATTAAAGTTTACCAGTTTCTTTTATTTATATATTTTTTTTTATAGAACACAATTAAGTGAATAGTTGAATGTTTTAAACAATACTGTTACCATTTGCTACTAACTTGAAGTATTTATTTGAGTTATTTTTAGGAAATAAAATTTAAAAATTTTACATTACGTTTTTGTGGTACAAATTATATTTAATAAAATCAGCATATGCTTGCCTGGATGACTTCTTTTTAAAAATTCTTTGTTGATTTAATTCGGAACGCAATCACACTTTTTAATATATTTTTTCCGTGCACTTAAGAACATATAATAGCTTATATCGTTTGGAAGGCAGAATGGCCTTTTCTCCCCGAAAAACCAACGCTCGCGGACGGAAAATTATGATTTTACTAGTATAGTTGAAAATAAATATATTATAGAAGCAAACATTTCAGATAATTTAATATTTTTAGCTAGACCAAAGTAACTTTTCAAGTGTAAAACACCATATAATATTATTATAGCGAATTATAAAATGTTAAGGACAAAAATTATTTTTTGTAGTTATATTAGGACTATAATAAATTTTTGGGGTAAACATATTAGGCAAATACGAACAAAAATGATCGTAGTGACCACCAATTAACATGTTTTTTCTCTGCATGTAGCTAAACCAAGCAAGACGCTAATGGCGTTTTGTTAATTTCGATAAATTTTTAATAAATTGTTTTTGTGGCGGCACAATACTTCTAATGTTTGTTTGTATTTTATTTCCTAAAAATGAAGGTTTTATTTTTTATTAAAGAGAGATGTTTTTATACCCTTCACCGAAGATAAAAGCGTATATATGTATAAGTTCGTCATTCCGTTTGTAATTTCTACATTATGGATCTTAGACCCTATAAAGTGCTTATATTCTGGGTCCTTATTGTAATAACGTCCAAGCTTATCTTGTCCAAGAGGGACGACCAATGTTAAATAAAACACTTTCAGCCAATCCCACGATGTCACACGTTAACGTTCGCATAGAAAATAACATTTAAAACAAAAACAAATTTTAGAAATTGTTTTTGTTTTAAATGTAATTTTCTATGCGAACGTTAACGTGTGACATCGTGGGATTGGCTTTTTGTTTAATCCTTAATGTTTGGGAACATTCCTAAGAATGCAACCCTACTCGTATGATGATTGCTGATTTGTTATTTCTTTTGCTTTTAATTTTTTATGTCAGTATTATTTCGTGCTTTTACCTTTGTACCCAAGTGTTTACAGTCCATTAGATATTAATAAATAAATTTAATTTAAAGAAAACTTTATAAAAAGTTTTTAATTTCAAACTATTCATAAACAAATTATTGGTCCTCCTCGCCAAATCTTGGACAAGCGTATCCGTGCGGGTTAAACGAAAAATTGTGTTTTAACGAAAAGCTTTTCTAAAAAGTGTACGTTTTGCAAAGGCAATGGTTTAAAGAGTTATAACTAGTGCGAATAAAGAACAGTGAGAAAAATGGTCAACAAGCTCCGGTGAAAAACTACGAAACATAATCAATACATCAAACATCATCAATACAAGTGGGTGCTCCGGTGGGCACAGCGACAACAAAACATTAATCGGTTTCTTGATTATAATACAAGTCGATGCTCCGGTTGGCACAAAAACAACAACAACAACATTTCGTGGCATGTATGTATGTACATCGGTATAGTGGTACATACAAAGCAAAACAACAACGATAAAACATTTAGTGGCATGTATGTACATCGGGTTCGTGGTACATACATACCAAGAATGATAAAATAAAGATTACGCCAACAAGCTTAAAATTTTAAAATGTTCTGCGCATGTTGGCCCTGTGACGTCACACATTCTGTGTTTCTATTGGCTAATAATTTGCAGCTGTCGAACTGTAATGTTTATGAGTAAACACAACAGTGGGACAAATTATAATTTTTCTCTTCAAATTATTTTGTAGTTAAAAATTAATTTTTCTTTTTATTTATATTTTAAATTTATTCCATTTAATAAAAATTATCTATGTAACAATAAAAGACAAAACAATTTCATTTTGAATTACAAATTGAGTTGGAATTTCATTTTCAATACTGCTGGCAATGGTCGGAACTGCTCCCGGTTTCAACTTTGGTGCACGCGGATTGCTAAATCCTATTCATAATTATGAAGCAGTGAACTGCAACAATTAAATATATGTTGACTTACCCATTTCAAATATCAAATTTCTTTCAAAATCCTCCTCTTTGAAATGTAAGGCACAAATTCTATCATTTTTAACATCTATGGGTTTGCATCGATTGCAAAACATAACCCAAAGCTTTCTTTGTCCTGCATCTTTGGGAAATTTGTAAAACGATACATCTATGGCAAAAAATATATTAGTTCCATTAAAAATATCCAAAATTTAATTTTTTTCTCACTTGTTTTTTTACTGCTGCTTTGCTTACATTTGCCCACTGCACACTTCATGTTTATATTTGTTGTTGTTTTTTTTTTGTTCGTTTTTCTTTTTTCAACAATTACAAGGTTACCAACTATCACATAATACATACATTTTTTCGCAAGAAATTTTAAATCTAACACATGAAATATTCTTGGTAACCCTTTGAATGGCCCTTCTACGTCACATAACGGGAAATCATGCGCATGTCGTAATCTTTATTTTATCATTCTTGCATACATACAATACAATTCGGTGCTCTTGTGAGCAAAACAATAATAATAGGAACATTGGCTACGGTTTCGTAGAAGACAAAATAAACTCAAAACAAGTGATAACAACAACAACACACAAAACTGATTTTGGCGACAGTCAAGTGCCAGAAATCATATTTGTGCGTGGATAAAAAAAGTCTGCCTGCAAAGACAAGTGTATATGCATTTTTTTGCAATTTAACGGTCGTTTAAAAATTGTGTGCATACGTACATACACATATTATACACTCAGTGTGTTTAAATGTAAGGAAGAAAACCCAAAAAATCTTTTGCTTGGTGATCGGTAATAAAACAATAAAAACATTGATATGTGTTAGACACATAGTGACGTCGCGAATAAAATACATTGCAAATAAATAAAGCAGAGCGGTTGTGTGTTTAGTAACAAAACAATAACAATATTGATGTGTGTTAGGCTCATAATGACGTCGCAAATAAACAAAATACGTTACAAATAGATAAAGCAGAACGGTTGTGTGTTTGCGCATTTTCGTGAACAGATTTGTGACTGCAGGAGACAAGCGTTTGTAAACGAATATTTTTTTTGCATTTACGTTCAAGTTAAGATTGGATATATTGGCTGATAGTTCTGTGAGTACAATTTTATTATATTTATAAATACAATGGCAGCTTCTATTTAAAGCTTGCAGTCAAAACGTCGTGTGGAATAATCCTCAATTTCTCGAGCTTTGACATTTGCGCTGAATCCACCTGCTGAAATTATGGCTGCTCAAATTGAAGCCCGTTTAGGTCGTTTAGACGCCGCTTATGATGAATTAAAAGAGCTAACCAAAGAACTCTACATCTTTGATGATGATAAGGATTTTACAGATCCTTAAGATGAGTTTACTGAATATGAGGGTAAATATTTTACAGCCAAAGGTATTTTTAGAGAGATGTTGGACGCATGCGGTCCTTGCGAACCGATTCCTGAACCACACGATGCTTTTTATCGATTAGCTGAACAACAATCAACATTGGTAAATAGGTAAGACTCTCCCCTAAATGTACGCAATTGAGATAATGACTTACGGAAGATTCGTATTGAGCCTTTTACTGGCAACTACAAAGATTGGCCAGCCTTTTTGATATTTTAAATAGCGCAATTAATTCAAAACCCAATTTAACAAATATACAAAAATTTCATTATTTAAAATCCGTCTTGAAAGATGATGCGGCTAATCTCATCAAACATATGCAGGTTACGGATTTATTTTACTCTACTGCATGGGATCGTCTCAAGAAGCGGTATGATGCTCGCGGCATATCGTCAATTCGCATATAGAAACATTTATGGCACTTTCAGCAATAAAGGAGGAAAATCTCAAATGAGGTAATTAGGGGTTTGGAGGCTATTGGTTATGATGAACGTGACCACTTTTTAATTTATATTCTTCAGACTAAAATAGATGCCCACTCTCGTAGAAGATGGATCGAAAAAACATGTGATGAGACTAAACCTACAATTTACTAATTTCTAACATTTTTGGATCAACGTTGTGAAGAAATTGAACTGTCAACGCACTCATAATAGTCTTCTTCACAATTTGCAATCAACGGGTAATGGTCAACGGGAAAATGTACCTTCTGGATCGGGTATCATAGCTTCAACATCGGGAATCACTCCACAGGTAGCAGTGAATACCCTGGTTTCGCAGTCTGGTCCGACAACTACGGGACAGCTTGGCTTTGGACGCGTTTTACCTACTGCACTCGTTAACGTTCTTAATCATGCGGGAAATCTTATTACTTGCCGTGCTTTGCTTGATGCGGCACCGGAATATTCATATATCGCGGAGGATTGTATAAAACGTTTAGGACTACCACGTAATGCATCTAGGATGCCACTTGCGAGTATCCAATCCATCAAAGCTGATTCAACACGTGGACACACAACTTTTCAAATCATATCCAGACAATCGCATAGATGTGTCAATACTTTCGTACATGTTTTATGACACATCACTACTTCTCTAACGAGATCTTTAGTTGACAGTTTTGACCCACAGTGGCATCACTCATCGCCTATTGATTTTTTATTAGGAGCGGATGTGGTCTGGGATATTTTGTTGATGGAGAAACGTAGAAAAGAGCAAGGTAAAATCGTTGCGGTTTCCACAATTTTTGGTTGGGTGGTAACGTCTGGCGTGTTATGGCGTGAGAATCATGTACCTACAACTTTACTGACGTAAGCTGACATTGATCAATCGATTCGTACTTTTTGGCAAATCGAAAACTGCTCTGATACTAATCAAAAGAAGGATGAAGAATCTATAATCGTGGAACAACATTTCAAGAAAACTCACAGCCGCAGCGCTGACGGAAGGTATGTTGTTGAGCTTCCGTTCAAAGAAGATGATGTTACATTTGCTGATACGCACAAGGGTGCAATTACGCGTTTTAACGCTACGGAACATAGGTTATCTAAAAACCCTACACTACAATCCCAGCACATCAACTTTATGAGTGAATATCAGGCCTTGGGACATATGAGGGAGCTTAACCTGGATGAAATTAATGTTCCTGATGAACGCGTATATTACTTGCCACATCATCCTATCGTTGGGCTCAAATTAAGAGTAGTTTTTGGCGTATCGTTTAAAGATGCCGCTGGATTTTCTCTTAATGAAAAATTATACATTGGACCGGCAATTCAACGCAATTTGTTTGCAGTATGCCTTAGATTTCGCCTACATAAATTTGTTTTCTCCGAAGAAATTATCAAAATGTTTCGCAAAATCTGGGTGGCTCATAAACACCAAAACTTTCAACGAATTATCTGGAGGGAACGTACTAATGAGCCTTTTAGATATTTTTAACTATGTACAGTCACTTACGGAACTGCTTACGCCCCGTTTCTTTCAGTAAGGGTGCTTGAACAATTGGCTAGTGATTATAAAACAACTCATCCTAACGCGTCTAGAATTCTTCTCGAGGATTTTTATGTGGATAACGTATTAACTGGCGCTTTATCAGAGCATCAATTATTGGAAAATCGGAATGAAGTTGTCGATCTGCTCTCACAAGCGGGTCTCCAATTGAGCAAATGGGTGTCCAACAGTGACACGGTTACATTATCCGATGATGATACACCAAGTTTTTTAAAAGAAGATGACGATAAGTCCACAAAATGTTCTGCGCATTCATTGGTATTCAGCAATGTGTCTCCAGTCGTGGTAAAGTTTAAAATTTTGTTCCAAGAATTGTGGCTCATGAAACTAGGATGGGATGTCCCTCTGCCTGCAAGTTTGGCAAAACTATGGTTAGATTATAGAGAGGATTTAAGAAAGCTCGACAAATTAAAGCTGCCTCGCTTTACCTAGCATATTAATTCGGAGATCACATTGCATGGGTTCAGTGACGCCTCGACGAAGGCGTACTTGGCAGTAGTTTATTGTGTTGTAAAGGATAATAATGGTGATGTTCATGTCTCGTTGATTGCATCAAAAACTCGTGTTTCGCCCCTCAAGCTGCTCTCGTTGCCTAGATTGGAGTTATGTGGAGCCCTACTTCTCACGCGATTTATGAGGTCCATCAGGGTCTCACTGCCAAATGATACTGTTAATTTATATGCCTGGTGCGACTACACAGTTGTACTAGCTTGGCTATCTGTACAGCCGGTCAGACTCAAAATATTTGTGGGTAATCGTACATCGGAGATCTTGAAGACTCTTCCGCGTAGTTGGATTGTGCTACTCGGGTTCTGATGGTTGACCAACTTTTGAATCACGACCTCTGGTGGTCAGGTACATCGTTTTTGAGGAAAGTTGAATTTCATGACATAAATGCTTCTCAACTTACGTGCAACCGGAAGGGCTAAAATAACTTGCCTCAAAATGGCTCAGGTTTGTTTTCCAACGGAACCGTCTAAGTTGGAGCGTGGTTTGGATCTAGGTAAAACATCACAATTGTTACGGCTCTGTCCATACATTGATCAATTAGGACTCCTTAGAGTCGGCGGTCGAATACGACACTCAGAATTTTCTGATGAAATACAACATCCTATACTTTTTCCAAGAAAATACAGGATATCATATCTAATAATTGAAGAGCAGCGTATTCGGAATCTGCACCCTGGTGTATCCGCATTATTCGTGATAATTCGCCAGCAATACTGGATTCTTGGTGCCAGAAACTTAATCCGACAAATTACACACAAATGTTTGAAATGCTTCAGGCAGGCGCAATATACAACACATCAGCGGATGGCAGATCTTCCTTCAGTGCGCATCCGGCAGGTCTTTCCCTTTCAAAATACTGGATGTGATTATGCCGGCTCATTTACACTCAAACTTCACTCTGGTCGCAATCCTTAAACATCGAAAGGCTACATATGTTTATTCGTTTGTATGGTGACCTCTGCAATACATTTTGAGTTGTCAACAGAGCACAACGAAATCATAGCAGCATATTTGACTTCAGAGTCTATCAAATGGATTTTTACACCACCATATTTGCCACACTGAGGTGGTATTTGGAAATCTGGCGTTCGCTGGGTGAAACTACATTTACGCCGCGTTATTGGCAATAGTATCCTGACATTTGAGCAGATATACACGCTTTTGGCTCAGGTTGAGGCCGTTATAAACTCCAGGCTATTGGGGTGCGCCCCAGACACCGAAGCAAACTATCTTACTCCCTCTCATTTTTTAATTGGCAGACGAACTACCATGGTCCCTGAGGGCGACCTCACCGACTTATCTCCAAACCGACTAGACTATTGGCAACATGTACAGTGTATGTTCCAAGGCTTTTGGAAGCAGTGGAGCAGGGAATACATAACTTCTCTCCAACAGCGCCCGCAATAGTGCAAGATTCAACCTACTGTAGGAATTGACACACTGGTGCTGGTCAAAGGTGACCGAACTCCCCCATCCACATGGGCTATGGGTCGTGTAATTGAAGTGTTTTCTGGAGCTAATGGTTTGGTTCGAGCGGTTAAGATAAAAACTTCTAGAGGAATGATAACCAGAAATATTACTAAGATTGTAAAACTTCTTGTGTGCTGAGGAACATTCCCAAGAATGCAACCCTACTCGTACGATGATTGGTGATTTGTTATTACTTTTACTTTTCATTTTTTTTTTGTCAGTCTTATTTCGTGCTTTTACCTTTGTATACAAGAGTTTACAGTCCACTACATATTAATAAATGAATTTAATAAAAATACAAATTTAACATTTAAAGAAAACTATAAAAATTGTTTAATTTCAAACTATTCATAAACACTTAAACACTAGAGTTTATTTTACTTCTTTACAATTCAGGATGTAGAATACATATAATAAACAATGGTTATAAACAATGTGTAATTAACAATGGTTACAGATGACATTCATGATTTGAATGTCACAGCTGATTATTATCTATTTACATTAGGGTGCGCCATATCTATGGTTCCTGTAATTTTTCTAAGATAGTACCATATTTACGATAGTCGGTTATCCATACCGCATCCCCTTTTTTAGTTCTGGAAGATTATTTGCTTTATGTCTTCTATGTATTAAAGTTTTCGATTTGTTCCTGCGTAAGTTTAAGCTCTTTCTCTATAACCTCTTTATTATTTTTGTTCTCTACGAACTAGGCAACATAACTCCGCAGTGGAGAAACCGTTTGACAAAGCGGTGGAACGATAATTCAGGAGACCTTCGGAAATATTTTCGCATTTCTTTATAAGTTGTTTAGCTACTTTTACTGCTGCCTTAGCAGCGCCGTTCGATTGGCTATAATAAGGACTACTTGTGACATGTTTAAAATGGTAATCAAGAGCAATTTGTTCAAATTTTGATTGGAACTGAGGACCGTTGTCACTTCTGCAAATAGAGCAAATGCCAAAACGTGAAAAAAATTCTTTGACCTTTTCTATTATATCTTCTTCTCTCATAGAATCTTGTGGTTAGAACTCAAAATAACGTGAGTAATAATCCGTTATTATTAGATACCATTTATCACATTCGAAAAGGTCCAATCCTATTTTTTCCATAGGTCTAGTCGGAAGATTGTCATTTTCAAAAGGTTCTTTGTGGTTCGAACGCTCTTCAATGCAGCTCGTACAATATTTTACCAAATGTTCTAACTGAGAACTAAGACCTAGCCACCATACTGCAGTCTGAGCTAACCTACGACATTTTGTTATGACCTGATGGCCTGAATGAATGTAATCAAGTACTCCCCTTTGTAATCCTGGAGGGATAATTATTCGGGTATTTTTTAATACCAAATTTTCTGAAAATGATATATCATAGCGATATTGGTAATAGGGTACCATAATCTCAGGTAATTTATTACGAGTGGGCCAACCGTCTGCATATGCTCAGTTTCAAAAACAACTTTTACACCTGTTTTACACTCGGCTAACTTTTCTGCTGCCCAAGTTATGCCTAATGCTTCACGCTCAACTTGGGCGTAATGTTTTTCGGCAACGGTTATCGTTCTGGATATATATGAAACTACCTGTCTATTTTTCTGAGCATCCTCTTGGAATAAACATGCTCCGATGCCATAACAAGATGCGTCTGAACTAATTATTCTTTGTTTCGATGGATCGTCTTTTATCTTTCAAAAAGCTTATTCTTGAATTTTACGCTAACAAAATTCAACTTTACCCGCCAAGACGTTGATAGGGCTAATATTTTTGATCTATTCGGTATAAATTTTGCTACAAAATTTACCATGCTCAGAAATCGTGGCACTTCTATTTTGTTTTCAGGCCTGGGATAATCGATAATTGACTTAGTGCGGCTTGGATCGTGATGAGAGAAAATAACTTAAATAGGTAATAGTGTTTGTACCAACAAGATTTTTCCTTATTAATAGTATTTCCTTCCTTGTCAAGCCTGTCTAAGACTTGCACTAGTGCCCTGTCATGTTCTTCACGATCTTTTCCAAAAATTAAAATGACATCGACATGTAAAATACAGTTTTCATTGCCATTCAGAACTCTATTAAATTTTGAAACAAAATATTCTGGCGCGCAAGAAATACCAAAGGGTAACCTTTTAAAAATAAAACGTCCAAATGGACATATAAAACATGTCAACAATTGGCTTTCACGACTCAATTTTATTTGCTAAAATCCCTTGTTTGCGTCTATTTTGGAAAAAAATTTAGCTTCTTTAATCTTTGCCAACGAATGTTCCATTTTTGGCATTGGAAAATATGGCCTAATTACGGCCTTATGTAACTGAGTATAATCTACACATAACCTCATTTCATCGTTTGGCTTTGGCTCAACTACTATGGGACTAACCCATTCCGTGACATCATCCATTCGTTTGAGAATGTCTAATCTAATTAATCTATCAATTTCGGCTTTCAATTTAGGCAATAATGGGATTGGAACTCTTCTTGGTATGGACTGTACAAATGCGCTAATATCTCTTTTTAACTTTATTTTAATCTCGCCTTTGAACTCACCAATTTCACGAAAAAGTCTGGGATTTTTCAATTACTCTAGAGGAGCTATTTTCATTAACATTTTCTGAAATCAGAAAATGTTCCAAGGCTGGGGGCTTTATAATGTTTATAACGTTCTAAAATAGGAGTACTAAGATTTTCTACGATATAGACATTGTCTGTACATTTTTTTCGTTATACATTAACGTAGCTTTAGAAACACCTAAAACCTTTAAAGAACTATCATCAGGACCCATGAATGTGGTATTTGTTTTGAAAATTTCGAATTTATGGTTTTCTGTAATTTGAATTTTTGGAATGCAAACACAGTCTGCTCCCGTATCAATAAGAAAAAAGTTAATCTACCATACACCCTACGTACCACGATTCCACGCTGGATTTACCGAATTGACTGACTGTTCCTAATATGAATCAAAATTTTCCTGACTATTGGATTTTTCCATATTTTTTTCTTCTACTGCGTTTACTTTTTTATTCCTATCAGGCTTTGTATGGGTTTAATTTTTCTTATTGCAAACACTTGCAAAATGCCTCACTGTTTTCAGAAATTACAGTTTTCATTTGTTGCGGGACAGTCTTTTCTATCATGATTTTTATACCCACAATAGTTACATTTATAATTTTTATTATTATACTTATAGATACCAGGCTTACAATACGATGATGAGCCTTGAGAACCTCGTGGTTGACCATCACATTGTCGTTGTTGTAAGCCGCCATTTGAGTGAGCACCCTTGTGAACGATGTAAACATTTGTCTCGTCTTTTAAAACCTTCGTTTGTTTTATTTGTATTTCAGCCTGACGGGCTGTATCTACCGCAATCTTCAACGTCCGATCCGTCTTTAACTGCATTTGTTCACTTACTTTTGTATTCAGCATTCCAACTACGATTCGATCTCGGATTAGGTACTCCTTCAAATTTCCATAGTCACAATTTTCAGCCAAAGCATGTAAATCTGTTATTTAGCTGTCAACCGTTCAAATATTACATTCCTTTTTGGGTTGAAGTAGCTGTCGAATTTGTTGAGAGCATCTACGACAGTTGTGGGTTACGCTGGAAACTGTAACAAAATTTCCTCACTTCGTTCGCCCATGATGTAAAACAATAAATCAATTTTTTTCTGCTCAGCATTCGTTGATTGCCCAGATACATTGAGGTACCGCTCAAACATTTTTCTCCATTTTGCCCAATTGTCCGGTTGTTAGAAATTAAAGGGCTCGGGAGGAGCGATGTTTGCCACAAAAAGATTTTCCATCTTTTCACTTGAGGTGGTCATTGTCTTTCGTTGCTACAATAGAGTGTAGCAATTTTGGTTGGTACAATTAAGTGTAATCTAACCTCACTTTCGATTAAACGCAACGTGCTAATTGAATTATTCTCTCAACTTTACTTTGAGGATTTTCTTTTAAACACAAAAATTTCTTTGGGTTATTCTATCCCACCGCTGCCACCATGTAGTAACGTCCAAGCTTATCTTGTCCAAGAGGGACGACCAATGTTAAATAAAACACTTTTTTTAATCCTTAAGAACTAGAGTTTATTTTACTTCTTTACAATTCAGGATCAAGATGTAGAATATAATAAACAATGGTTAGAGATGTGTAATTAACAATGGTTAGAGATGACATTCATGATCTGAAAGTCACAGCTGATTATTATCTATTTACATTAGGGTGGGCCATATCTATGAATATGGACCTAGCTCACACTACACTTATGAGGAGCAATGTTGATTTATCGATGTCCGTCATTAAGGCTGTCCGTTAAAATGGGGTTTCCGAAGACCCTGGATATGATGGGGACTTGGAAGTTACAGTATAACAGTTACAGCCACACCAATGTTCACAATATAAAAACATACAAACATTGACATACATATGTATGTTTGTATGGACTTTTATTATAAAATTACTTTCAAGACGGTTGTCATATCGGCGCGTGTAACACTTCCGCCACAATCCAAATAATTCTTTGGAATTATTTGCAAACACTAAACAAAAACATACAAACATTGACATACATATCGTTACTTTAATATAGAAAAGCCCTAACTAACATTTTCCTTACTTTACAGGAGAAGGAAAAGACTTAATAAAAATTGTAGTATCGTAGTTGCGATTTGTTTTTAAACGCAGGTTTTTATTAAATTGTTTAGAGAGTTTAATAAAAAACTGCGTTTAAAAAAAATCGCGACTACAAGACTATAATTTTTATTAAGTTTTTTCCTTCTCTTGTAAAGTAAGGAACATGTTAGTTAGGGCTTTTCTATATTAAAGTATCGATATGTATGTTTGTATTACTTTCAACATTTACAAGATCGTTGTCATATCGGCGCGTGTAACACTTCCGCCACAATCCAAATAATTCTTTGGAATTATTTGCGAACACTAAACAAAGAAATAACAAATCAGGTCAATCGACCGACGAGTTCACAGAACTGTATCAGGCCACTGAAAGTTCCCCATAATTTTGTCTAAATAAATTGCTGAGATCTCTCTTTTTCATTCTTCAATTAATACTTTATAATTACTATAAATAATAAGTATCAAAAAATATAGTTGTCAGTTGTATCTTATACTTAGTTGTCTTGCTGTGCATTACCACAGCAGACAAAACAATAAAATCGATTTAAAAAGATAAACAGTGTGTTTTTTATTTAATAAAATTAACATTCATCTAATTGGCGCAGTCGGTAGGATTCGCTGAAGGATAATACTCTTTCTTTCATATTAATGAAAATTACGTGAATCTGCAATAAGCGAACCTTACATTACCAAGAACTAAACCGTGAACCTGAAAATAGTCGGGAACAATAGTGCCGTAGTCCTTACAATACTAAGGAAAAACAACCTTTAAATAAAAAAAAATAAAATTAAAAAAAGTGATATCCTTAAGAATCACAGTCATAAAATTTTTTCTAAAGGACTAAAATTAAAAAGTGAAACACAGTCATAAAATTTTTTCTTAAAAGACTAAAATTTAAAAGTGAAACACAGTCATAAAATTTTTTAAAAAAAAGACAAAAATTAAAAAAAGTGATATCCTTAAGAATCACAGTCATAAAATTTTTTCTTAAAGGACTAAAATTAAAAAGTGAAACACAATCATAAAATTTTTAAAAGACAAAAATTAAAAAGGTGATACCCTTAAGAAACACAGTCATAAAAATTTTAAAGGACAAAAATTAAGGAAGTGATACCCTTAAAAATCACAGTCATAAAATTTTTTACTTGAAACCAAATCAACAAACCGAAAAGAGAAGACCAGCAGCGAAAACCAGGTCAAGCTAAAGAGTAAGAGACCACAGAAATCAAATCAACAAACCGAAGAAGGAAGACCAAGAAATTCGTGGGCAGTGGAAAACAAGTAGAGCTAAGAAGTGAGAAACCAGAACAACAACAACACGAGTTCCAGCAAACCAAGGAAGGAAGACCAGGAAATTCGTGAACAATAGCATAGTAAGTTTCATTTAAGTATTAATAGTATAATATACATATACGTCTTATGAGTGACACGGAATCAGTAGAGTCAACATCGGATTACGTTTCCGATCCCGAGTTTGAACAAACAAACCAATTTTTAGGAATACATTCAATAGAACTGGACCCAGGATTTGACTCAAACGACGGCTACCTGACCGAGGTGTACGAACATATTGGACAAAGAAACAAAAGCGACACTCAAGAAAGACGTACCGTTAGAAGACGACGACCCATTAGGCCAAGATAACATTTTTGAAAGACTTTTCCGTTTTCAATTTAAACAGACACACTAGCAAAATGACACAACCCAACCCTCCAACCATTGTTCTTGACCCCATCAAATACCTTGAAAGGCTTCCCGAATTTAATGGGGACAAACGTGATCTTTATAATTTTATAACCCTAGTGGATAGAGTATACCCACTTCTCAGACAATATGACGAAATGTCACAGTTAGTATTCTCTGACTTGATTAAAAGTCGTCTTAGGGGCAAAGCTAGGGAGACAATTGAAATTAATTTTCACGCACAATCCTGGACGGATGTAAAAAAATATTAATGAATAATTTTGGCGAAAAATATAGCATAGAAGATTTAATCGATCAAATGAGAGCTGTCTCATTCAAAACAAACACAATCGAATTTTACAACGAAATAAAAGATAAATTAAGAAGTTTGAATAACAAAACTAGCATGATAATGGGCGGAAACACAGGAGCAGGTCAAATCGCTACAAACAATATGCAAAGCGCCTTGAATATCTTCAAAGAAAAAATACCAGAACCCATGAGGACTGTTCTAGCCTGCCGTAACCCGAGCACCCTAGAAGATGCCATGGAAATTCTATTCAAGTCGGGTTATGCATACTACGGTAATAAAACAGTCAAGTCAGGTAACAATTCATACGGTACCAACAATAGACTGAAAATAGAAAACAACTTAAATAGACAATCCAGCGGACATAGTAATTCGAGTAACAGACAAATGTACCAGAATTCCCATACAAGGACAAATAACCACCAAGCACCAAACCAGCACTATAACCCACATTATCAGCAGAACCCAAATAACCATAGACACTTTAGTAATCCGAACTTGCGACAACATAATTCTCATTACCAACAGAACCCTAATAACCAGAATTACCAAAGAAATTTTAATAGCCCGAACACACCAAACTTCCATCAAAATGGACAACCAAATCAAAGAAATAATTTTTTGCCCGTCCCTGAACCAATGGACGTAAACTTCGTTCACGATTCCGAAGAGTCATATATACCTCAAGAGGCATCATTCGAACAATACTTCGACCAACAAGAAATACAAGATACTGATTCTTTCGAAACTCCCCCAAAATTTTCCTTTAGTAGCCTCCCCGGAGAATTACCACATATAGTATTAAAGGGCGACCTAAAATTGATAATTGACACTGGTGCCACGCATTCAATCATCAATCCGGGGTTATGCAACCCGAAATGGAAGGTTGATGTACCACCAGTAAACCTCAAAACATTGCAAAACAATGTGAAAACAAACACGGTATATAAAGTGCCATTGTTTTCTGAACTAGGGAATCCACAAGACTGGATTTACTTAATCGAATGTGAATTCCATAACACATATGATGGTATAATTGGGAATGACATCTTACGTAAATATAGAGCAGTAACAGACTATAACCAAAATATTTAAAAAATAAATAACCAGATAATTCCCTTGAAATTTCCGAGTAATCATACAGTTAAATTTGTCACTAATGTAGAATGCGGATTGGTACACATTACAGATTTCCGTTCTTCCAGCGGCGAAATAATTCTTAAAGAGGAAATATATAATTCAGAAAATTTTAAAGTCGAAATAGAAACCAATCTTGAATGTCCCGAAATAATTTACATTAAACCTGAAAATGCGTGGCCAGTAACAATGGAAAATTACTTTCTTTCAACTGAACCAATAACAAGTGATAATCACAGTGATTAACCATTACTGGACCAAATTAGAATAGATCATCTGAACTCTGAAGAAAAAACGAAATTTTCGCGATTAATAAACAAATACTCCCAATTGTTATCCTGGCAAAGCTTAGCACCGAACATTCTGCAAAAAATGAAATACGAACCCGTAGTTTCTGTTTTTGTACTGTATTTTAAGAATGTATTTCTCGAAGGAAATATATTGTAGGAAAATATTCCAAACATTATATACCTTTTTTATATGAGACGAAACAAATAATTAAAAACGCAAAAAAATATGTTATAATACTACAAAAAACTAAAAATATTTGTTACATCGGTTAATCGACTGAAATTAACCGGTTTAATCGTTAATCGAAAATTGCCAATTTGAAATTAACCGATCAGTTAATCGGTTAACCGATTAACGGTTAACCGAATGAATACCCTAATAGATACCCCATCCCAAACATAGATGAGATCTTGGATAAACTTGGTAGAAGTCTATATTTCACTACACTTGATCTCGCTAAGGGATTTCACCAGGTCGAAATTGCAGATAGCGACATCCATAAAACTGCGTTTTCAGTTCGTTGAATGCAGACGTGTTTTTTTTCTTTTAACTCGGCATACGGTTTTTTTTAACATAAATAATTGTATATTTATAATATCATATTATTTTTTTAAAAAATAATATAAGATCAGCGAATGAATGGACGCTTTAAAATAATTTTTAAATTGGTGAACATAAAATTTATAATATAAATATTAAAAATTACAAATAACAAAAATATATGTATGCACACACATACATACCTACATAAATTTTCAGCAAAAACATTTCTTGTTTTTCTTTAATCTTTTTTTTTATTATTTTATTCTCGGGGTTTTTAAACAACAAATAAAAAGAAGAGCACAATTAAACAAACAGTAATAAATAAAAAAAAACTCTTATGAATGCGAATAATGCAAAAACAATAAAACATAATGAAAGAAATGCTTATGTTACAGTGAGTGTTGACGAAACAAACGTTGAAACAAAAAAAGAATCGATGATAGCAATTACTTAACGGCTAAACCTATTACTCGAACGCGTTTCCTCTCACCCTCTTTGTTTACAAATACGGTCGATCATAATACAATAACAAGTTTGCTAACTGCAAGCGCTGCCGCAGTGCCAAAAAAAACTTTAACAAGTGATCATACGGTTAACCCCAAAACAGCCGCTATGGACAACTCAGTAACTCAAGTAAAAACTTCTCAAAAGCCTACAGTACAAGTTGGTATGGACAGGTACATAACAGTGCTTAAACGGGGACGCAGCCCTTCCTCTGCAGCAGTTGCTTCGGCCTCAAAAGTACCAACTTTTGATAAAATAAATTCTCAAAATCGTTTTGCAATTTTGGAGGATGAATCCTCTGAAGCACCAAACGTCATAAAATCGTCCAAGCCTCCCCCGATATATCTTAGGGAGCAAAACTCAAATGAGCTCATAAAGAGTTTGATTTCAGTGATAGGTGAAAATTCGTTTTACGTAGCGGCTATCAAGCGTGGTAGTATAAACGAGACAAAAATACAAATCAATCATGAGAATGATTTTCGCAAAATAATAAACAAATTTGAAGAACTAAAAAAAAGTTTTTATACATACCAACTCAAGAGCAGCAAAGGCCTTCAGGTAGTGATTAAGGGAATTGACTCATGTGTGGACCCAGCAGAAATAAAAACTTTCTTGGAAGAAAAAGGCTTCAAAATAAAACATGTGGTAAATATTAAAAATAGGGAAAAAAATCCCCAACCACTATTTCGAGTGGAGTTGGAGCCCGGCGACGTTAAGCTAAGAAAAAACGAAACGCACCCTATATACAGTTTAAAATATATACTGTACAGAAAAATCACAATAGAGGAGCCGCACAAAAGAAATGGACCCGTTCAGTGTTTGAACTGCCAGGAATATGGTCATACTAAGGCATACTGCTACTTACCCCCTGTTTGCGTAGTATGTGGTGAATTACATGGTACAGTTCTTTGCGATAAGTCTAAAACCGACCCCAACGTAAAAAAATGGAGCAACTGTGGTGGTAATCACACTGCCAATTATAGAGGATGCCCTGTATATACTATCGTCAAGCAGTCGGTTGGACCGAAAACTAATCCCCCTCAAATGCAGGTAACAAATCAAGTAAACAGTAACAACCTTCAGGCTCCGCAGCCTAGTAGTAACAGAACCTCTTATGCTAACGTCTTAAAATCAAACAATGTACCAATGCAAGGCGCTTCGTCAAGTAATGACGAAACTCCAGTTTTTAATCTAAGTCGTCTTGAAAAAACCATGGAAACATTAGTGCAAACAGTTAATAATTTTACGAACACAATGGGTAATATGATGCAGGAAATTCTAAGAATGCAATCGATGTTATTGCAAGCTGTACTTAACAAGCCATGAACTGTTTAAAAATCTGTTTTTGGAACGCAAACGGCATCCGCCAACATAAAAATGAATTAGAATACTTTCTAAAAAATAAACAAATTGATGTCATGTTGGTTTCTGAAACTCACTTGACCACAATAAATACGTTTAAAATCAATGGTTATATACTATATGATACTAAGGACCCTCGAGATAGAGCTTGTGGAGGCTCTGCCATTTTGATAAAAGCCCGAATCAAACACTACTTAATGTTTGATCATTGTGAAGATTATCTGCAAGCAACGACTATTTGTGTTGAAGAGCTAAATCGAAACTTAGTAATTTCTTCTTTATACTCTCCACCTAGATTTGCCATATCAGAAAGCCAATATTATAAATATTATAAATCATTAGGACCCTGTTTCCTCGCCGCTGGCGATTATAACGCTTAACATACCTTCTGGGGGTCACGACTTATAACACCAAAAGGTCGTGTTTTGTTTAACACAATCTCTAAAATGGGTTTAAACGTGGTCGCGAGCGGACAACCAACATATTGGCCTACTGATCAGCAAAAAATTCCAGATGTTATCGACTTTGGCGTGGTTAAAAACATCCCCACAGAAACGATTCATGTTGAAGCTTCCTTAGAATTATCATCCGACCACACACCTACAATTGTTACTATATCGAACCCAAATAGAATTGTATCTCCGTCATGTTACTTAGCGACGTCAGCCACACATATAAATTGGTTAAAATATAAAAAATTTCTCAGTGCCCATTGCCTAGAAAATATTCCGCTTAGTACTCCGGAGAATGTGGATCTCTCTATTGTAAACTTTGACAGTTATCTTAAACTAGCTGTTCAACATTCCAGCGTTACCCCCAAAAAAATTAAAAATAATAAAATATATTCTTCAGATGTCGAGCGGCTCTTGACTGAAAAAAGGAGAGTTCGAAGAGAGTGGCAAATGTACAGATCCCCGCAACTTAAGAATTTACTAAAAGAGTACACAAAAAGGCTAAGAAAGTTACTGCAGACTCAGAAAACGGCTTCTCTAGAAAAATATCTTAAGGAACTTGATGCAACTCCACAATCTGACTACTCATTATGGCGTGCAGCTAGAAATCTAAAAAGGCCAGTTATATCTAAGCCACAATTAAGAAACTTGAATGGTAGTTGGGCAAGAAACGATATTGAAAAAGGAAATCTGTTTGTTAGTCACTTGAAAAACGTATTTACACCAAATGTATCTCACGATATTGCGGTAGATTTACCACCTGTTGCTGCTAGAGCAGCTATTCCCCTCAGATTTGAGATAAGAGAAATCGTACAGGCTATTTGTGACTTAAACACTAAGAAGGCACCTGGTATTGATAAAATCAGTAATAAAATGCTTTTAGAGCTACCTCGCACAGCAAAGAAAATTATTCTTTTTATTTTTAATGCTATTTTACGCCTTGAATACTATCCTCAAAAATGGAAGGTTTCCTTAGTTACCATGATACCAAAGCCAGGTAAAGATCATACAAAAGTTGAGTCATATAGGCCTATTAGCTTATTATCAAATATGTCAAAGCTGTTTGAGAAATTATTAGTTTCAAAATTAACACCGATTTTAAGTGAAAATAGATGTATTCCAAACCATCAGTTCGGATTTAGAAGAAAACACAGCACAATCGAACAGACTCATCGAATAGTTAATGTCATAAGAAAAGCATTTGAAGAAAAAAAATATTGCTCAGCACTCTTCATCGATGTTTCGCAAGCTTTTGATAAAGTCTGGCATGAAGGCTTATTACATAAATTGAAGCAAAATTTACCAGCAAACACACACAAGCTGCTAGAAAGCTACTTAGTCGGTCGTCAATTTATTATTAAAGAAGGAAATTTCTTAAGTTCACCTCAGCCCATTGGCGCTGGAGTCCCACAAGGCAGCATCCTGGGCCCTCTATTATACTTAATTTATACTTAGGACATGCCCACAAGCAACTACACCCAAACTTTAACATTTGCAGACGATACAGCTTTTCTAAGCGTCCACGAAAACCGTTATGAAGCATCTCGTTACTTAAAGCATCATATATTTCAACTAGAAATATGGTTAAGACAATGGAGGATAATGGTCAATGAGCAAAAATGCGTGCATATAACATTCACCTTGCGCCGGGAATCTTGCCCTCCTATTAAAATCAATAATCAAATAATTCCTCAACATTCGCATGTAAAATATATCGGTATACATCTGGATCGGCGATTAACGTGGAAATGCCATATAGAGGCAAAATTAACTCAAATGAAACTAAAAGCCATTCAAATTCATTGGCTTATTGGTAGAAACTCTGTCCTTAGTCTTGACTGCAAACTTCTTCTTTACAACTCCATCTTAAAGCCAATCTGGTGCTATGGTATTCAGTTATGGGGCACTGCCTCGGCCTCTAATATAGAAAAAATTCAAAGGCGCCAAAATAAAATTCTTCGAATAATCACAGCTGCCCCTTGGTATGTAAAAAACTCAAATATTCACAAGGATCTCAATGTTCCATTAGTCAAAACTATGATTACGAAATATGCAGTAAAATACTTAAAAAGGCTCGAATTGCATCCGAACCCACTAGCACGAAATATTTTAAATGATAGCGGCCACACTCGCTTAAGAAGAAGAGACACTGCAGCACTTATACAATTAGATGAGCGATAAACACCTATATAAGTGAACAGAACCCAGGATGAAGAAAATTTTTGTCTGGCACTGGCAGGACATAAAATAACGTATGTATTAGGTTAAGATTTGATTAATTGTTGTTAGTTCATATTTAATATATGAAGATTCAATTAATAAATAATGAGAAAAAAAAAAAAAAAAAAAAAAAGTTGAAGGAGGGCACTACGAATTCCTTCGTATGCCATTTGGCTTGAAAACCGCACCCGCCACTTTTCAACGCCTAATGAATAACATCCTGAGCGATTTGGTAAATAAAGTGTGCTTAGTATACTTAGACGACATTATCGTCTTCTCAACCTCTCTTGACGAACATTTAAATTCACTACGTTTAGTAATGGATCGACTAAAAGTTGCAAACTTGAAGATACAAATCGACAAGTGCGAATTTCTAAAACGCGAGACAGAATTTCTTGGCCACATTGTGACTCAAAATGGTATTAGACCAAATCCAAAAAATGTGGAATTCATATTAAAATACCCGATCCCCCAAAGCCCAAAACAAATTAAACAATTTTTAGGACTTAGTGGGTACTACAGAAAATTTATTAAAGATTACTCCAGAATAGCAAAACCTATGACGAACTATTTAAAGAAGGACGCTAAAATTGACTTACATAACACTGAATATCAGAAAAGTTTCGAAACCTTAAAAACTCTACTTGTGAATGACCCAATACTAGCATACCCATATTTCTCTAAGCCCTTTGTTTTGAATGCCGATGCAAGCAATTTCGCATTAGGGGCGGTCTTAACACAAGAAGACCATGCAATATGCTACGCAAGCAGGACTCTAAACGAACATGAACTTAATTATAGTACGATAGAGAAAGAGCATCTTGCTATAGTATGGGCGGTAAAATACTTTCGACCATACTTATTCGGTAGAAAATTCTCTATCCACACTGACCACCAGCCACTACAATGGCTATTCTCGATCAAAGAACCAAATTCACGACTCGTTGGATGGAGACTTAAATTAGAAGAATTTGACTTTACTATAAAATATAAAAAGGGCGCGAATAATGGAAACGCTGACGCGCTCTCCCGCATCAAACTACAAGTTAACTTTTTCGAGAAATTCATGACTAGCGTTATTACAGAGAAAAATGGCCCTATAAATATGTACAGAAACCAAATAATAATTCGAAAGGTGGGGTCAGGATCTCTAAAGATAAGAAACCAAAAAATTTTCAACAACATCAGGAAACTTATTACCGCAAAAAACTTCGACGAAGCCACAATGTTGTTGATAATTAAGAATCACTTTGATCCCAAAAAGCTGAACGCTGTCTTTATCAAAGACACTGAAACTTATGAAATATTCGAAAAAACAATTTCAATATACTTCGGACAAAGTAATGAATTTAAGATTATTAAATGTAACAACATCCTTACGGATATTCTTGATGAAAACGAACTGGTAGAACATATCAGGAAAGAACACATGAGAAATAATCATAGAGGTATAAATGAAAACTTCCAGCAATTAAAATATAGCATTTATCACCCCAAACTTAGAAAACGTATAACACAATTTATTACTAATTGTGACGTCTGTAATAGGGAAAAATATGAAAGGAACCTCATACGACCAAAACTCCAAATCACCGAGACACCAAGTGGACCTGGACAAATTGTACATATTGATGTTTTTTATAGCTTGAGAAATACCTTATTCCTGACTTTTATAGATAAATTTAGCAAATTTGCACAAGCAATAAAGATAGAAAACCGAACATGGATAGAATTAAAGAGAGCGGTTACTCAGTATCTGAGCATAGTGGGTAGTACAAAAAAAATTGTTACAGACAACGAGTTAGGGTTTAAAGCCCTACCTCTAAAGGATTTCCTCAAAGAAAGAAATATAGAGATCCACTTTACATCGAATAATAATCATTCATCTAATTCAGACGTTGAACGCCTGCATAACACAATTAATGAACATATTAGAATCCTCAGACACGATCCTGACAAAGAGATCGATACCGTTGAAGAGAAATTAAACAAGATAATAACGTTTTACAATAACACCATTCATTCCACGACCACGTGCAGACCCTCAGATTTCAGAAACGGAAAGATAACGCAAGATAACTATCCATTGATAAAAGATAAAATCCAAAACACAAAACGTAGGAAGATAGAAAAAATTAATCAAAACCGCGAAGACTGTGAACTTCGTACCGGGGACGTTTACATAAAACAAGATAGGGGCGGGAAAAATCACTCAAAATTCCGTAAAGTTAATGTCACAGAGTTCGACGACAATCATGTTATCACAAAAAATGGGCATATATATTATAAATCTCATTTAAAAAGAAAAGGGCACTGCAGTAACCTCCCTGTTATTTACAGATTCATGATGATGAAACCACTAATTATTCTACTTCTAATAAGGACCGTCAAGCCACAAGTTCTGGACGTACAAGACTTGAGCAATAATCACGGATACCTACCCATAAAAATCAGAGACGTGAACATAGTAGACTACTATATAAAGGTTATCCATGTAATCAACACTACCAAATACATAGACACGGCAAACACGATAAACGACAATATACAAAAATTAGGAAATACATATTCTAATGTTACCCCTTTACTAGAAAGTATTGGGAAAAGTATGGACCTTTGTAGGACAAAGATTTCTAACCTCATACCTAAATTCAGACAGAAACGTGGTCTTATTAACATAATAGGAAACGGACTAAAATATGTTACAGGGTCAATGGACAGCGGTGACGAACAAAACATATTAAACCACTTTTCCAGAATAGACAAATTTAATAACGAGACATCAACAGAAATAGACCAATTGACTTACTTAAGTACGACATTATCGAACAAAGTCTCTAATATAACTTCACACATTAATAACCAACAACATATTATACAGACATATATTCCCACTTTAAAAAATACATAGGAAATAAAATCCTCAACCTAGAAGACGAAACCACATTCCTAGAAAACATATTCAGAATTAATAACGATTTGAACTTACTGACAAACCATGTAGACGAAATAGGACTCGTTATATTTAACTCTAGACTAGGAGTAATACCATCCGACATATTGACAAAAGAGGAATACGAGCTCATGGATAATATAGAATCCTACATCCATACCAATATTTCCGTAAAATACAGACATAATTTAGTTATACTTACTCTACAAATTCCTAGATTCTTAAACGAGACATTTGCTGAAGTTTTAATTGAACCAATTCCAAATAAATTTAACAGATCACTAGCCTTAAAATATAATACTTTTCTAATACATAATAATGAAACCTATAATAGCGACACTTTTGACTATAAGAAACTACTTAAAATAAAGGATAACTGCATCCAAAATATTGTAAATAACAAAGAACCAAATTGTAACATGAATATGTCAATTATGGAAGAGGAAAGAGAAATATATACTGGATTGCTAATATTTAAGAATTTTAAAAGCAAAATCGAAACTAATTGTAACACCACTGTAAACTTTGGCAAAATTAAAACATTCTTAATTAAATGCGAAAACTGCAAAAACAGAACACAGATCCTATGAAAATTATAAAATTAATGTTAAAGAAATGTTTGTTATAGAAAGGTTCATGTTAAAAATTAAAGAAAATAATGAATCCCTTCCAGATTTACACTTAGATCCACTAAAATTTAACAACACAATAACACGGATAAACAGAAAACTATTAAGTAATCATATACTAAATATCAGTAGTAATGTAAGTGCCTTGGTTGTCATTGTATCTATTATTATCCTAAGAGAACTTACATATTATCTTCGTCGGAGCCTCGAACTAACGGTGGGGGAGTTACAGCCACACCAATGTTCACAATATAAAAACATACAAACATTGACATACATATGTATGTTTGTATGTACTTTTATTATAAAATTACTTTCAAGACGGTTGTCATATCGGCACTTCCGCCACAATCCAAATAATTCTTTGGAATTATTTGCAAACGCTAAACAAAAACATACAAACATTGACATACATATGTATGTTTGTATTACTTTCAACATTTACAAGATCGTTGTCATATCGGCGCGTGTAACACTTCCGCCACAATCCAAATAATTCTTTGGAATTATTTGCGAACACTAAACAAAGAAATAACAAATCAGGTCAATCGACCGACGAGTTCACAGAACTGTATCAGGCCACTGAAAGTTCCCCATAATTTTGTCTAAATAAATTGCTGAGATCTCTCTTTTTCATTCTTCAATTAATACTTTATAATTACTATAAATAATAAGTATCAAAAAATATAGTTGTCAGTTGTATCTTATACTTAGTTGTCTTGCTGTGCATTACCACAGCAGACAAAACAATAAAATCGATTTAAAAAGATAAACAGTGTGTTTTTTTTATTGAATAAAATTAACATTCATCTAATTTATAACCCGGTTAATTACCTCACGCTAAAATGCCTTTCACGCTTATTTACCTTGAGTTTTAAATCCCCGTTTGTTTTCTTCCATTTTTTAAACAAAAATCCACGTTTAATTGCCTTACGCTTAATTACCCAGTTCGGGTAATTGCCTTAAAAATTAAAATCCCAAAACAAAATTACACCTAAATTTCATTCGCTTAATTGCCTCAGTACTATTTGACAACAACACAGCAAGTAATGCAACCAAGTTTACATGTTAATAATTAGAAAATATTCCAGTAGTGTATATACACTAAAATTTTTTTAAAAAAATATGCCCAAAAAAACCAAATATGATTTATTTTAAAGCAAAATATTCCACAATTTCATATTTGCATTAAAATAAACTTTATTCTGTGCTCCCCAGAATAAAGTTACGTTATGAATTACGCTTGAATATTTTAGGGATTGAAATTTGAATGGAAGCTGTATGTTCAAATCTGAACCGATTCAACCATATTTGATTTGCAGTAAGATATTTTGGGTCAAATTTAATCTTAATACGAACATGACTAAATGGTGTATAGACATAAAGAAAGAAGTTTGCATGTGGAGTATGTGATATTATAGACCGATTCTCTCAATTTACATAGGTTTCGTTATTATGACAATAAAAACGTATTTACCAAAGATTATCAAATTATTTAAAAACTGCTACTTTTATTTTACGCAAAAGGTTTACATTGTCTGTCCATTTCTCTGACCAGCCAGATGAATATGATGAATATCATTTTAAAAAGTGTTTCTGAGTCGATCGGTTTACTAAACGATGCGTCTAGATTTCTATGTAGCAGTATAAATGAACATAATTGCCTTTTTTCTTAATTTTTGCATATATATAAAACTTTGGAATAACATGTTATCTTCAACGAAAACTTGCTTTGGCTTACAAGTGTGGAGTAAAAATTAAATGTAGATGGCGAAATTAAAGCAACAGCAAATTCATCTGTTATGCAAATTATTTTAAGCATTTTTTATTTGCTGAACATGTACAAAATATGCTTTAAAAGTGTGAAATATATGTGCAAAAAACTGCAGCAATAGCTAAAATATGCAAATTATTCACAAACAAATCGATACCAAAATTTATAAAAAGTGTTAAAACGGATAAATATATTGTTTCTGCATTCATTGATCGCACAAGAAAAACCATGCAATTGCATATTACGGTTTCCCTGATCATAAGTTTGTATGTATGAGAACGCTTTTTTAGTAGGATATGACAGAACATCAAAGCATTACAGATAAAATTTAAATTTAACAGCCACTCCCATTGTGTTTTATTTCTATCTCTTTAGATTTAGCTGATACATGTAAAAATTTCTGTCAACTTTTTTTCATACATCAAAGTAATGGTGTCTTTTAAATAAATATGTACGCCTAATTACCTTACTGAGGTAGTTAAACGTATTCGCTTAATCACCTCAATGAGGTAGTTAAACGTATTCTTATAATTACCTCAACGAGGTAGTTAAGCGTATTCGTTTAACGGCCTACCCGCCATAATTATCCAAAAATATTAGCATTTTTGGCTAGGTAATTATCCGTGGAATATTGTATAAATTTATGTCACATATCGTCCAGAATTGTTTTCTATTGAAATTTATCCTAATCGGTCCACAAATTGCTAAGATATGAGCAAAAAACCACGAGTGCCACCAATTTTACCCAAAAATCATATTTTATTTTTATGAATATCTGGAGAACGGTAAGAGCCAAAGGTTTCAAATGGCATACATGGCATACCATCGAAAACTATTTCCTACAAAATACAAAACATTTATAACAAAATTTGTAAGACTTTAAACAAAAAAAACTTTATACCATAGAATACGTAAAGTCTCAATTATTCGTCAGAAGCCTTAGTTTGGCTTTAGCAAATATGAATTTAACTTGTTTGTATTAGTCGGTTAATCTTTTTTTCCAAATCCAGATCAATAAACATTTTTTATATAAAATTTAAAGGAATATAAAAAAACAAGTAATAGCCTTTTTACACTGATCAACATCTAACATTTACCATCAATTTTCCACAATTTGCGAAGATGTTAACATCTTTCCATAAGAAATACATAGGGCTAAAAACCAACATCTTTAAAAGATGTTCCTATCTCATTCAACATCTTTCGATTATTTTAGTGTCATCACTAGAAAAGTGGCAATAGGTTCTATTATTATTGTGGCATCACTGACAAAAAAAATTTTTTTGAAAGCAGCGTTACCATTTGTCAACTTTTCTCTTTTATTGCAATGTTTTTTGTTAGGTATTTTTTATACTTTTCAACAAATGGAACTTCGAATACATTTTTGTGTTTTCTTTTTAAGTTCTGGCACTTTTGTAAAAAAAAAACATTTTTTGTTTTCAAAACATTTTTTTTCAAAAATGGTGACATTTTTGTTTGATGGTAAATGTGAGATATATAAATGAGTGTTTCACATTTTCTACATCTTTGATGGTAGATGTTGATCAGTGTAAAAAGCCTATAAGAGTGCTATAATCGGCTATGCCGAATCTGAAATACTCTTCAACATGGAGCGATCAGAACACAAAGTTACATAAATAGCGTTCTTTATGCTAAGTTCACACTTAGGTTTTTAAACGCGTTTAAGCAAAATTTTGATTTAGCTAATCAAAGCCGTTCACATTACATTTGAGATGATTAAGATGACAAAGGATTAAGAAAAAAAAAAAACACAAAAAAACAACAAACAAATTTATATTTCTTTAAAGTATTAAAAATGGATAAAAACACTTTTATAAAGTTATCAGAAGATTATTTGAATCATTTTAATGATGAAATTGTGAAAATTTATGAATTATTTAAGGAAAAAAATAAAAACATTAAACAGAAATCTTGTTGTATACGATCATGTTGGCGATTCTACATTTGAGGTATGTTCAGTGGATTCTATGTGATTTATAAAGTGATTTAGTTGTAATCATGTCAATTTGAAGTGATTAACAAATCACTTCAATGTATGGGTAATCATCTCGATTTTGAAGTGATTAGAGCTTAATCACGTTCGAACTGCTTAAACGCGTTTAAGAAGCCAAATGTGAACATACTATTAGATAAAAATAAATCTATTATGAGCCATCCCCACGTTTAATTTCGTCGTGCGGAAGTTTTTTACAACATCAGAAATTGAGATAAGTCTCTTTCTTGTTTTACCAATGCTTATGTTTTCAATTCGTCTTCTTTTGCAGAAGTTTTTAATAAGCGGTATTCAGTCCTCTATCTCTCGTTTTCTCCGCAGATTCATTCCTTAGTAGTATACAGTCGAATTAAATAGAACAGAGTTGTACACTTAACATAAAGGGTAAAAACCGCTATTACAATATACAATATCCCAAAATAGTTTTTTTGTTATAAACCTACGTCAAGATCAGCGTTACCGTTGGTGCCACTAAAGTGGCAATTTGCAACTTTTTCGACTGCTTGGATACTATTTGGCCACTTTTACAAAATGCACCCAAATGTGGTACTTTTTGCGATTCTTGCCACTTTTTTGATACTTTTTACGCTAGGAAAATATACTTTTTCTCTTTCTGTTTTATTATTATAACCCGCAGCTTTAATATAAAAGGTGTTTTTTTAAGCTAGATAGAACTTTAAATTGTAAAAAGTAACACAAAAAATTAAATTTTGATGAAATATTTTTTTTTATCGCTTCAGTATACTCTGACAAATCATCATGAATAGACTCACGCTTGAACAACGCTACGAAATTATCCAAATTTACTTTGAAAATCAGTCGTCGATTCGCGCAACTGACCCGTTGTTTTATCGCAAAATTGTGTTCAGCGATGAGGCGCATTTTTGGCTTAAAGGGTTTGTTAATAAGCAAAATTGCCGCATATGGAGCGAGACCAATCCACAAGAGACCCTACAGACTCCATTACATCCAGAAAAATGCACCGTTTGGTGCGGTTTTCACGCTGGTGGCATCATCGGACCTTATTTCTTCAAAAATGAGTCCGGAGCTCGCGTTACGGTCAATGGAGATCGTTACCGCACCATGATCAATGATTTTTTGTTTGAAAATATGGATGACATTGATCCGGAGGAGATGTGGTTTCGACAGGATGGCGCTACGTGCCATACGGCGAATGCAACCATCGACTTATTGAAATCAAAATTTGGCGATAAGTTGATTTCGAGAAATGGACCTGTCAATTGGCCTCCAAGGTCGTGCGATTTGACACCTCTCGATTATTTCCTGTGGGGCTACGTGAAGTCACTGGTTTATGCTGATAAACCAGCAACAATTGACGCCTTGGAGGCCAGCATTGTTCGTGTTGTTCGTGACATACGGCCAGCAGTGCTCGAAAAAGTGGCCCAAAATTGGACGTCCAGAATGCGCTTCGTCAAGAACAGCCGCGGTGCCCATATGCCCGAAATCATTTTCAAATGTTAATGTCACGTATTGATCTTTCGAATAAAAAAAAAATTTTGATTACAATTTAATTTTTTGTGTTATTTTTTACAATTTCAAGTTCTATCGGGCTTAAAAAAAAACCCTTTATGTAAAACTGTTTTAATATATGTATATATAAGCAAGTTTATATGAAATTTTTTTCTTGTCATGGTTGGTTAGCTGAAAATCGGTTTAAAAAACTTTCTATTAACCTGTTTTATTTATTATGAATAAGGGGATAAAGATATCTCACATATCGATGGTTTCTTCCGCAACCTCGTAACTCAAAAACAGCTACTTTTCAGATGACACAAAATACTTTTTTTTACCAAATATTTGAAACTTTTTGCTATATATTCTTTTATAAATCAAGAACTAGGAAAATTCCTATTAATATTTAAAAAGAATATATAGCAAAAAGTTTTAAATATTTGGTAAAAAAAAGTATTTTGGATTTCCTTAGAAGTCATGAAGCAGAAATCGAACTGTTGTGTACGGAAAACTTGTCTAAAATTTGTGTAATTGACATTAAAAGTAAAATCTAATTTTTTACCAAAAATTGTGTAATGAATTGATAATAAGAATGGATATAAAAAACAAAAAGCTCAACATATTGAAGTATTTAGATCAAATATTTAAAGTGTCTAATGAAGATATAAACTATTTCGAATAAGTTTCAGAGTTTAAAGATATTATAACTGACCCAGATGCATTCATACATGAATTTAAACTTCTAGAGAGTAAAGTAAATGACACGAGTTATAAACACATATTTAAAATTTCGAATGCTGAAGATTTTTGGCGTGAAGTAGGAACATTGAAAAATAGATTTGATGAATATACCTATATATATATTCAAACTTGTACAAATTGATCTCTTATATTTTTACATTGTCACATAGTAGTGCTTCTGCTGAGCGTGTTTTTACTAAGTTGGCTTTAATGAAATAAAGTAACAAATCGGCTAAAGCCATTTTACGAAAGTATGGAAGTCGGTTAGAACAATTAATTGTAAAATTTGTATGAAACTGACCATTAATAAATATATAGCACAGGACGACATTGAAAAAGTTTGTTTAACCATTCCAACTGATTCTTATATTTTTGGAATGCTAAAGACGAATATGAACACAGTTTTCTGACATCACGTCACATTTATCAGATACACCAATTATTGTAATTTCGGAAGATGTTTTACCAAAATTAATAACAAAATCCAGTTTTATAGTTTTGTTCTATAAACCTGATTACAAAAATTTGTAGCAATAATAGACGAAATTGGATAAAAACTGAATATGCTATAGTCAAGAAATTAAAACACTAGCACTTAAATTTAGTAGCATGTATGAATGCCGTGCATTTATTTGTATTAAAGTGAGGAACTGATTATATATAAAGTATTTGAAAAAGTGATATTTTCGTTTTTTTGTTATAGAATTTCTTGTTTTCATCCGATTATAGCTTAGCTGCCAGGCCCACGGTGTCGACAAGAACATTTATTTCGCATATTTATATTGAAAGCAATAATAAAAACTAAAATTTGTTTTTGTTTTCAAAACAAATATACGAAAGAAGTTTTATTGTCGACATCGTGGGCCTGGGCCTACAACTTTTGTAATTAGGTTGACTGTAGAATAAAATTAAAAGACTATGGAGTTTGTTATTAATTGTGGTACAAAACATCATCCGAAATTACAATTATTGGTATATCTGATAAATGTGACGTGATGGGAGAAAACTGTGCTCATATTCGGCCATAGCATTCCAAAAAACTTAAGAATCTGGTGGAATGGGCAAATAAATTTCTAAAAAGTTTTTAAATGTCTACCTGTACAATATAGTGTCTTAAATAAATCAAAGAAAATGTATTCAGAAGGAATAGTACAAGAAATATATTACTAAATGTATATATAAAACATATTACATAAATATCTTCCATTTGCTGCAACAATGTCATAATCCAAAAAACATGTTTGGCAGAAAACAAGCTTAACGTTTTTGAACTACCAAAACATTAAAGTAAATATTTTACAAAAATTACTTCTCGAGAAAAACATTTACAAAGTCTTTATACAAGTTTTTATACCATTTAAAATTATAATAAATAGAAAAAAAACGTAAAAAATACATAATGTAGTGTACTTATTTTAAAAGATGTGCCCCTTTTTTAGAAAAATCCACTTTTTGGTGCCACTTTTTTTCTAGATATCCCCTTTTTTTGGTACTTTTTGAAAATATCCGACGGTAACACTGGTCAAGATAACTTCGACACGACGATTTGCCTCCATAAAATGTATTAGTGATGACATCTTTTAAATTAAAAGAAAAAACAGCAAACGATTAAAACATCTTGAATATCAATTGTTACATATCGTCGGTCTCATGTAGAAAGGCCCTAACTCGATTTTTTTCGAAATTGATTTTTTTAGTGATTCCAATACATTTCCTACAAATACACCTCGTCACAAGAATTTAATGCAATAGCATCAAAAATATCAGTTTTACAAGCAATTAAAGAAGCCATTTTACTTTGTTTTTTTTTTTGCAATATTATTTATTGAATCTTCATACATTAAATATGGGGTCTATGAAACAACTCCCACGAAATAAGTCCCACTTTTAAAAACGAAATAAGTCCCACAAAAAATTGCTGTTTTGAAAGTGGGAGTTATTTCGTTTTTAAAAGTGGGACTTATTTCTTCAATTGGTGGGACTTATTTCGTTACGCGTTTTTATTTTAAGTGGGACTTATTTCGTTTTGAGTGGGAATAAATTCGTTTTGTAAAGTAGGAGTTATTTCATACCCCTAAATTTATATTTTGTAAACTAGTATGTCTATTCTGTCGTGCAGAAGTTCATGAAACCCTTCAAATATTAATCTGATAAATAAATGATTTTTTTATGGAGGAGTCCGATAGAGCCATGAAATATAAGGCCATTATGGCTTTATTTCTCATTTTTTTCTTATGCAAAAAGTTATATATTGGACATTTCGTAAAAGGGACAACTATAATTTTTTGTCCTTATCTCTCATGGCTCTCCTTTTTTTGTTATTAATTACTTTATACTTACTATAATAAAAAAACTTTAAAGAAATGTGTACAAATAGGTACCGAACTTAACTACTGGAAAAACAATATTAAAAAAAATTGTTGACGTAATTACGTATGTATGTGTTTTATTATATTTTTAGTAGGAAATTGGAATTCGTGTTCAATGTTTTCTAATATCACCATTACAAAATACAACTAATCCCAATGCCACGTTAAAACTATAATACCGTCTACCATGCACTGGATCTTCAAGCCATTTATAAAGGTCGATAATTTTAATCTGATGGTCCTTCCGAAACGGCTTCCATCTTAATAATAAGAACAATTGATCTGTACTTAATCCATTTACGAATCCAAACGTTGTTACTAGTAGGCGTTCTCTATACGTTCCTTGACCGAAAAAAGAATTAATAATAAATTCTGGAACTCTATCAAAATTCGTAATATCCATTCCATTAAGAAGCCTTCTGCAAGCTTGCATACGATTTTTCTTTATTATTCCTCTGCTTTGATTATTCATATTATTCGACGTGTTTTTTCGAAGAGCCAAATACTTCTTATTTGAAATCGCATTAAACAGTGAAAAAGTGGGACTTATTTCGTTTATAAAAGTAGGACTTAATTCATTTAAGAAATATATTATTCAAGGGGGAGTTTTTTCATTTTGAGTGGGAGTTATTTCATTTCAAGTAAATTTTTAAATCATTTCATTTTGGTGGGACTTATTTCGTTTTTAAAAGTGGGACTTATTTCGTGGGAGTTATTTCATAGACCCTAAATATGAACTAACAATAATTAATCAAATCTTAACCTAATACTTTATTTTATGTCCTGCCAGTGCCAGACAAAAATTTTCTTCATCCTGGGTTCTGTTCACTTATATAGGTGTTTATCGCTCATCTAATTGGATAAGTGCTGCAGTGTCTCTTCTTCTTAAGCGAGTGTGGCCGCTATCATATAAAATATTTCGAGCTAGTGGGTTCGGATGCGATTCGAGCCTTTTTAAGTATTTTACTGCATATTTCGTAATCATAGTTTTTACTAAAGGAACATTAAGATCCTGGTGAATATTTGAATTTTTAACATACCAAGGGGCAGCTGTGATTGTTCGAAGAATTTTATTTTGGCGCCTTTGAATTTTTTCTATATTAGAGGCCGAGGCAGTGCCCCATAACTGAATACCATAGCACCAGATTGGCTTTAAGATGGAGTTGTAAAGAAGAAGTTTGCAGTCAAGACTAAGGACAGAGTTTCTACCAATAAGCCAATGAATTTGAATGGCTTTTAGTTTCATTTGAGTTAATTTTGCCTCTATATGGCATTTCCACGTTAATCGCCGATCAAGATGTATACCGAGATATTTTACATGCGAATGTTGAGGAATTATTTGATTATTGATTGTAATATGGGGGCAAGATTCCCGGCGCAAGGTGAATGTTATATGCACGCATTTTTGCTCATTGACCATTATCCTCCATTGTCTTAACCATATTTCTAGTTGAACTATATGATGCTGTAAGTAACGAGATGCTTCATAACGGTTTTCGTGGACGCTTAGAAAAGCTGTATCGTCTGCAAATGTTGAAGTTTGGATTTAGTTGCTTGTTGGCATGTCCGAAGTATAAATTAAGTATAATAGAGGGCCCAGGATGCTGCCTTGTGGGACTTCAGCGCCAATGGGCTGAGGTGAACTTAAGAAATTTCCTTCTTTAATATTAAATTGACGACCGACTAAGTAGCTTTCTAGTAGCTTGTGTGTGTTTGCTGGTAAATTTTGCTTCAATTTATGTAATAAGCCTTCATGCCAGACTTTATCAAAAGCTTGAGAAACATCGATGAAGAGTGCGGAACAATATTTTCTTTCTTCAAAGGCTTTTCTTATGGCGTTTACTATACGATGGGTTTGTTCAATTGTGCTGTGTTCTCTCCTAAAGCCGAATTGGTGATTAGGAATACATCTATTTTCACTTAAAATTGGAGTTAATTTTGACACTAACAGCCTCTCAAACAGCTTTGATATATTAGAAAGTAAGCTTATAGGCCTATATGACTAAACTTTTGTGTGATCCTTTCCTGGTTTAGGTATCATGGTGACTAAGGAAACCTTCCACTTTTGAGGATAGTATTGAAGACGTAAGATAGCATTGAAAATTAATAGAATAATTTTCTTTGCTGTGCTGGGTAGCTCCAAAAGCATTTTGTTGCTGATCTTATCAAAACCAGGTTCTTTTTTGGGGTTTAATTCACAAACAGCCTTTTCGATTTCTCTTATCTCAAATCTTAGGGGAATAGCTGCTCTAGCAGGAACAGGTGGTAACTCGACCGCAGTATCGTGAGATATATTTAGGGTAAATACGTTTTTTAAATGATTAACAAACAGATTTCCGTTTTCGTTATCATTTCTTGCCCAACTTCCGTTCAAGTTTCTTAATGGTGGCTTAGAGACAACTGGCCTTTTTAGATTTTTAGCTGCACGCCATAATGAGTAGTCTGATTGCGGAGTTGCATCAAGTTCCGTAAGATATTATCAAAAAGTAATTTCAATTTTTGGGAATACAAAATTTTTAATTTCAAAAGATTTTGTTATTCGTGCTTAATTCCCAGTTTTTATTATTGATAAAAACACTTGAAATTTATTGTTGATGGGATAAGCTATTCCTATGCGCATTTCACTGGTTGCTTAGGCCAGATCATCAGGAAACTTCATCCATAAAGATTTTAGAAAAACTAAAGATATTAAACGAAATAAAACTGTTAAGCGTATGAGACTCATAGCAACAGTTCTACTTGTAACAATATCGATGACATCTGGTATTTTTTGCTGATCAGTAGGCCAATATGTTGGTTGTCCGCTCGCTATCACATTCAAATCCATTTTAGTAATAGTTTTAAATAGAACACGACCCTTTGGTGTTATAAGTCGGGACCCCCAGAAGGTATGTTTAGCGTTATAATCGCCAGCGGCCAGGAAACAGGGTCCTAATGATTTAAAATATTTATAATATTGGCCTTCTGATATTGAATATCTAGGTGGGGAGTATAACGATGAAATTACTACGTTTCTATTTAATTCTTCAACGCAAATGTTTGTTGCTTGAAGATAATCTTCACGATGATCACCCATTAGGTAGTGTTTGACTCTGGTTTTTATTAAAATGGCAGAACCTCCACAAGCTCTATCTCGAGGGTCCTTTGTATCATATAGTATATAACCATTGATTTTAAACGTATTTCTTGAGGTCAAATGAGTTTCAGAAACCATCATGACATCAATTTGTTTATTTTTAAGAAAGTATTCTAGTTCATTTTTATGTTGGCGGATGCCGTTTGCGTTCCAAAAACAAATTTTTATACAGTTCATGGCTTGTTAAGTACAGCTTGCAATGACATTGATTGCATTCTAAGAATTTCCTGCATCATATTACCCATTGTGTTCGTAAAAATATTTACTGTTTGCACTAATGTTTCCATGGTTTTTTCTAAACGACTTAAATTAGAAACTGGAGTTTCATCATTACTTGGCGAGGCACCTTGCATTGGCTTATGGTTTGATTTTAGGACGTTAGCGTAAGAGGTTCTGTTATTACTAGACTGGGGGGCTTGAATTGCATTTGTGATAACTTGATTTGCAACCTGCATTTGAGGGGCATTTGTTTTCGGCCCAACCGTCTGCTTGACGATATTATATACAGGGCATCCTCTATAATTGGCAGTGTGATTACCGCCACAGTTGCTACATTTTTTTACGTTGGGGTCGGTTTTAGACTAATCGCAAGAAACTGTACCGTGTAGTTCACCACGTACTACGCAAACAGGGGGTAAGTAGCAGTATGCCTTTGTATGGCCAAATTCTTGGCAGTTTAAGCACTGAACAGGTCCATTTTTTTTGTGCGGCTCCTCAATTGTGATTTTTCTGTATAGAATATATTTCAAACTATAAATGGGATGCGTTTCGTTTTTTTTTAACTTAATGTCGCCGGGCTCTAATTCTACTCGAATGGTTGTGGATTTTTGTCTCTATTTCTAATATTTACCACATGTTTTATCTAGAAGCCTTTTTCTTCCAAGAAAGTTTTAATTTCCTCTGGGTCTACGCATGAATCAATTCCCTTAATCACCACCTGGAGACCTTTACTGCTCTTGAGTTGGTATGTATAAAAACTTTTTTTAAGTGCCTCAAATTTGTTAATAATTTTGCGAAAATCATTTTCATGATTCACTTGAATTTTCGTTTCATTTATGCTACCTCGCTTTATTGCGGCTACATAAAACGAATTTTCACCAATCAACGAAATTAAACTCTTTATTAGATCATTATAGTTATGCTCCCTAAGATATATCGGGGGAGGCTTGGACGATTTTATGACGTTTGGTGCTTCAGAGGATTCATCCTCCAGAATTGAAAAGCGATTTTGGGAATTTATTTTGTTAAAAGATGGCACTTTTGATGCAAATAAAAACACTTTGCTTTTTGTATTTGTTATATTTAATATTTTTGTTTTATTTAATACATATTAGGGTTTTAATTAAATATATTTTGTTTTGTTCACAATTTTGTTTTTTATCTATCTATCTATCTATATATATAAAAATGAAAAATGTTTGTATGTTTGTTTGTGTGTTTGTTTGTTTGTTGGCTTATATACTCCTAAACTACTGAACCGATTTTCCTGAAATTTTTACAGATACATCACGTGAGCCCTAAAAATAAAATAGGCTACTTATTTTTTCGATAGGGGCAGGGGAATTGGTATCCCCCATAGGAGGGATCCGGGAGGGATCCGTTGCACGCATTATGCAGAACTTTTGGTAGTAAGATCTTCTGAGCCCCAAATTTAAAATAAAATAGCAGCGGGGGAAGTGGAATCCCCCATAGGACGCCAATGTTTAATATAGCACTTAAGAACTGTTATAGTGAGAATGTTCAAACTTTGTAAAAGTCACACTTATGGTATACTACACTTTTGAAAATAAAAATAAAGCGGGAAGGCGCAGGGGGAAATACCTTCCATAGGATGCATATATTAAATATCTCTCAACTCAAGAACTATTAAAGGGAGAGTCTTCAAACGTGGTTAAAGCTACTATTATGGCAAACTTTAAATTTCAATATAGAAATGGACAGAGGAGGAGCAGTACCCCTCATAGATAGAAATATAATTTAGAGCCGCTGCAATCTTTTTATTAAACTTTTTGTAGTATGATCTTCTGAACCCCAAAATTGAAATAAAATAGCAGCGGGGATATGTTACCCCCCATAGGACGCCAATGTTTAATATCACATATCTTAAGAACTGTTATAATAAGAATGTTCAAACTTAGTAGAAGTTACTCCTATGGTATACTACACTTTTGAAAATTAAAATAAAGCGGGAAGGCGCAGGGGGGAAAACCTTCTATAGGATGCATATATTAAATATCTCTCAACTGAAGAAGTGGTTTAAGCAGTGTATTTAACTTCACTCTAGTTTCAACCATAGAACAATAAACAAGTGAAGCAACAGAAAAAATCATTGTGACCCAACAAACAAACAAACATTTATACATTGTACATAAAGTAAAAACAAAACTGTGAACAAAACAAAATATATTGATTTAAAACCTTTATATTAAATAAAACTAAAATACAAAAAAAATAAATAAAAAAACTGTTTTTATTAAAATCGAAACCATTTAAGTGAACCGTGAAAGATTTGAGGCAAAAAAATAAAGCTCGACTCTCAAACATTTGGTCCTAACGAACCGGATAGTTTTTTTTTTACAAAAAATTTACAAAAAAGTTTTTACAAAAAATTTACATAAAAGTTTTTACAAAAATTTTTGGCAAAAAATTGTGTTTTTGTGACTCTAATATTAAAAAATTGTAACTCTAAAACAACAAAAAAAACATAGTGTATTATTTAGACAACGACAAATAACACACACATAAAATCAACCCCCAAACATTTGGTCATTTTCTCAACGAAACATAAAGTTTTTTTATTAAAAAATTTATTAAATCACAATTGTGTTTAAAAAAGCAAATTTATAAAGTTAAAAGTGAACAAAATCTAACGGGACCCAAATTCCTTGGCGCAGTAGCAGCAATAACAACAGCATTATTAGCAGACACAACAACAACAGAAGGCTTTACAAACGCAGTGACACAAATGAAAAAAGACCCAACAACAACAAGTAAGTCAAAGTATACAATACAACAAGAAATAAATATTCTTGCTTGTTGTATTATTCTTTAATTTTTTGCCGCTGCATTTTTTAAGAGAAAATAACCGTGACGTCACTATCCAAAGAAATAAAAACCGAGTTACCATTACGTCAATTTTTAAAAAAAAATTAACCGGGGAAATAAATACAATATTTGACTCAAACTTTTTAAGCCACAATTTGTTTTATCGCTAGCAGGCAATTTTGTTGACTCAATTTTATTATTATTCTGAATCTTCAATTTACAAAAATGTCCCTGAAAAAATTCGTCAATTGCACAAACGATTTAGTCGACTTCGAAAAGATTCAAGCAGAAGCGCGTGCTGAAGATAATGTACACGCGCTGGAAATTATTCGAGTAGAATTAGACTCCATATGGACTCAAGTAAAACGATTATATGAAGAATGTAGGGACTTAGATCAGGATGGTGATAAACCAATTCACAAAATTAAATTACGGGAGCGATACCAAACCGCCCTAATGGCTTATAAAAATTGTCTTTCTTCCATCAACGCTGAAATCCATGCGCTTTCGGACACAACCATGGAAAAAGTTGAACGCCAGTCAACTATTCCGTTAGAAAAGAATGTTTCATCAATAAGACTCCCTCCCTGTGACACCGACACCTTTTTTGGGGATTATAAATTATGGCCCAGTTTTCGTGACTTGTTCACAGCCATATACATTAGAAATCCAAATATTAGCAATGTTGAAAGGCTTTTTTATCTGACTCAAAAAACCGGGGGAGAGGCCAGAGATGCAATTACGCACGTCCCTTTAACAAACAATGGTTTTATCATGGCCTGGAAAAATTTAGTTGACCGGTACGAAAATAAATGGATGCAGGTAAATGAGCAATATAAAATTATTTTGGATCTGCCTCATGCCTTTACAGACTCTGGAGCCTCAATTAAAAAATTACAAAGAACAATAAGCGATTGTAGGCAGACATTAGGCACCCAAGGCATTGACACTTCGACATGGGAGTCGTTTTTAATTTATATTTGCTCGCAAAAACTTTCTAGGGCCCTTGTTCAAGAATTTGAAAATTCTCGTTAAGATTGTGCCGAAGTACCCAATTGGCAAGCATTCGACAAGTTTTTGACCCACAAATTTAAGACCCTAGAATCAGTAGGTAATATTAAATCATCAAAGGACAAATCCATACCTCCCAAGTCTGAAGTCGCAAAAAATACCCAAAATAAACGTAACATTAATTCATTTCAAACGAATATTGCGAAACCTGACAGTCACAATCAGAACAAAAATAAACCCGTCAGAAGTTCTAATAATAACGCCATAACGTGTCAACATTGTAGCGAGTCACACACCCTGCGATCATGCCCCACATTTTTAGAAAAAAATGTTAGTGATCGAATTCATATCGTAAGAGTCACAAATTCATGTTACAACTGTCTGTCGATCAATCATAGTGTCAGGGAGTGCCCAAGTAAATTCAGTTGTAGGCTGTGTAAACAAAAACACAACACTTTGTTGCACAAGGCAACGGGGACCCAGCCTACAAACTTGCCACAAAAAAACGCGCACGAGCAACCAAGTACAAGTGCCGCAGCTCAAGCCCAATACATACAGTCCACTACAAGATCAGCTATTCCCAACCTTACTTCCCTGACCCTGCGCGAAAACTCACAAACATCGCCAAATCAAACAGACCGAGAAACCTTGCTTTTCACTGCTATCGTCGAAATAGAAACTAGAGGTCAAAGATACCAGGCTAGAGCCATCATAGACCCTGGATCACAATCAACCTTTGTATCGGACAAACTAAAAAACCGATTACAATTACCCACAAAAAGAATCGTAGTTCACTTTACTGGTTTGAGTCAAACCGTTTCGGAAACTTCAACTAAAGCATGTTTGCTTAACCTATGCTCACGGGTGGACACATCGTTTAAGTTAGAAGTTTGGGCCCCAGTTCTCAAGACCCTTCCCTCTAATTTACCACCTCAAACGTTGGACATGCTAAAGCTCAGTGAGTCTGCAAAATTGCAACTTGCAGACCCTCACTTTAATCAAAGTAGACCCATCGACTTGCTAATAGGCCTCGACGTAGGCCCATCGATTTATTGCATGGACACACCGATGCGGTCTGTTGGATCCCTTTTGGCACAAAAAACAGTATTTGGCTGGATTGTAGGGGGACCAACACCAAAAACTACTCAGCCCAGAACAACTATTTCTTTATTGAATACATCGTCCCTTGACCGAATCCTCACACGCTTTTGGGAGGTGGAGGAAAACCCAAAACAGATTTTGAGGTCAGACGAGGACACTATTGTGGAACACAATTTTAAACAAACAACTCGTAGAAACGACACGGGAAGGTATATAGTTACCCTGCCCTTCAAAAAAACAGAAGAAATAGGCTCTTCTCGCAACATTGCCATGGCTCAGTACCTAAGAATGGAACGCACACTCAGCCAAAAACCCGAAATAAAGCAATTATACGACAACGTTATTTTAGAATATCTTGAGTTAGGACACATGAGAAAAATCGAACCCTCGGATATAAACAAAGCTCCAAACTATTATCTGCCGCATCACGCAATAATAAAACCGGACCGATTGACCACTAAACTTAGAGTGGTTTTTAATGCCTCTAGCCCAACGTCAAATAAGAATAGTCTTAATGACATTTTATATCCAGGACCCATTCTTCAGCAAGATCTTGTTCTTCTGATAGCAAAATGGCGATTTTTCCGCTTTGTATTCAAAGCCGACATTACAAAAATGTATCGTCAAATACTAGTCGACCCAACTCAAACAAAGTTTTAAAGAATCTTATTCAGAAAATCCATAAATGACCCCATAGAAGATTACGAGCTACTCACAGTCACATTTGGAGTTAATTGTGCCCCATATTTAGCCATAAGAACGCTTCTTCAGTTAGCTGAAGGTGTACAAATGATACATCCCTTAGCGTCCAAGATTCTTAAACAAAATATGTATGTGGATGACGTCTTAGCAGGAGGTCATACTATAGAAGAAGTTATCAGAACTAGAAAAGAATTAACTTCTGTCCTAAAATCAGCAGGCTTTGAACTAATGAAATGGAACTCTAATGAGCCACAAGTCATTCAGGATTTACCTAGTGAAACGCTACTACCAATCGACTGGTTAAATCTGTCCGAAAATGACGGGACCAAGACTCTAGGGATAAAATGGAACATTTCATCAGACTCCTTTACATTCACAGCCCCAGATATAAAAGTTAAAGAAGCGTATACAAAGAGGGAAGTTTTGTCGACAATTGCCAAATTTTTTGACCCATGTGGATGGATAGCTCCAATCATAATAGACGCTAAATTAATCATGCAGCAAATATGGTTAGACAAGACAGACTGGGATGACATTTTAAAACCAATATAAATAAATGGAAAAAATTCGTAAACAATTTTCCCAATATTAAAACTATAAAAATACCCCGTTGGATTAAATATACACCCTTAAGTCACATCGAAATACATGGCTTTAGCGACGCTTCAGAAAAAGTTTATGCTGCTTCATTATACATTCGAATACAAAATGAAGAAACATCCATACACACAACTCTTTTGGTATCAAAGACTCGAGTAGCCCCCCTCAAAAGCTTATCGCTGCCACGCTTAGAACTTTGCGGAGCTGTATTGCTAAAACTAGCATCATGTTGACTCAAAAATGAACCCCGCTGACCTAGCAAGTAGAGGTTGTTCACCAAGTGAGTTAGAATCACATAGTCTATGGTGGAATGGACCTTCGTGGTTAAAACTGCCAAAACAACAATGGCCATCTCCACGCTCTCCTCAGGATACAAATATAGAAGCCAAGACAATCAAAATGCTAACAGTCACAAACACAGAAGACCCATTAAGCCGATTTTCATCTCTACCTCGTGCATATAGAGTCATAGCCTATATTTTACGCTTCGGAAGACCCATACCAAGAGGTCCAATATCATCTATAGAACCTTCACCAGAATAAATACAATCTGCAAAAAATCGCATCATAATTTGGACACAAAAAACTTTATTTCCTGACGAATATACTGCATTACTTCACAAGCGTCCAATTTCCCCTCGAAGTAAACTCTTAACCCTTACGCCATTTCTCGATCGCAATGGGATCATAAGGGCCAATGGGCGTTTAGCGCAGTCCCCAGCATTTACGTACAATGAACGCTGTCCAATTCTGTTGCCATACGAATCAAAATTGGCCAGAATGATAACAGAATTGTGCACAAAATTACTTTGCATGGAGGAAATCAGCTCATGACCCGAGTAATAAGAACAGAATTTTGGATTTTCGACTAAAGCCCTTAGTAAAAACAGTTATAAATAATTGCAAAACATGTGTACTTTACAAAAAACATACTCAAAGTCAGATAATGGCATCCCTGCCACCTGAACGCACAACAATATCAAGACCCTTTACAGTTACAGGTGTTGATTACGCTGGACCTTTCAACATTCGAAACTTTACGGGTCGAGCCTGCCTTATCACAAAAGGGTATGTTTGCATATTTGTATGCTTTGCCACAAAAGCTGTACATTTAGAACCAGTAAGTGACTTATCGACCCAAGCTTTTTTAGCCGCTTTCTCCCGCTTTATTGCAAGACGTGGATGTCCCGCAATCATATATTCGGACAACGGCACTAACTTTGTCGGAGCAGCAGAACTCATCAAAAAGGATCGTCTAGAATTTATAAAAACTCTTCAAACCCAAGTAACTAACAACTTTAGCCATCAAAACATCATTTGGAAATTCATACCCCCTGGTGCCCCACATATGGGCGGACTCTGAGAGGCCGGTGTAAAATCCTTCAAAACCCACCTTAAGAAAATGATACCAGATATGAAGTTCACCTTTGAAGAGCTGTCAACAATTCTCACTCGCATAGAATCGTGTTTAAACTCTAGACCCTTAAGTCCTGCTAGCGATGACCCGAACGACCTTAACCCATTGACCCCTGGACACTTCCTAATTGGCACTCCATTATTGACCCCAGCCGAACCTGATGTAAGCAGCGAAAACCTGACCCTCATCAACCGCTGGAAACGCCTAAAAGTCATCTATCACTCATTTTGCCAAAGATGGAAATCCGAGTATCTTTTCGAACTTCATCGCAGGTACAAGTGAAAGTCTCAAGAGGACAATGTCAAAGTCAACGACCTGGTGGTCATCAAAAACAACAATTTGCCGCCCAATGAATGGCAAATGGGCCGAATCACTAAGACTCATATTGGAACTGATCAAAACTGTCGAGTTGTCGACATCCAGACAAAAAATGGGATCGTTACCAGACCCATTACAAAAATTGTGGTTTTGTTTTAAAATACATTTAACATTTTTAAAAATTTTCCAAACTAACTTTACATTGAATTCCTACTTACAGGTATGGCATCCCATCAAACATTTCTAAGTTTCTCATCAACAGATTTGATTCCTGTCAACATATTCAACCCCACACGACCCTCAAATTTGAATCGAAATGAGATCCTAGATGCCATATCTGCCAAAATCATCACAACACCTTGCTACAGTGTAACCTGTTTCTTGGACCTTTGTTAAGCTGCACCAAGTCATGGGGGCCGGAATGTTTAATGATGACCCGTTTTTAACCAAACACCCTGTAAAATATTAACGGTCCTTAAATTGTTATTGACTTAATTTTAAATTCTTGCATTACATTCATTTTCTTATATGAAACCTTGCTTGTTTTATAATGTTTAAAATCATTAAACTTCACTCTAGTTTCAACTATAGAACAATAAACAAGTGAAGCAACAGAAAAAATCATTGTGACCCAACAAACAAACAAACATTTATACATTGTACATAAAGTAAAAACAAAACTGTGAACAAAACAAAATATATTGATTTAAAACCTTTATATTAAATAAAACTAAAATACAAAAAAAATAAATAAAAAAAGTGTTTTTATTAAAATCGAAACCAAGTGAACCGTGAAAGATTTGAGGCAAAAAAATAAAGCTCGACCCTCAAACACTAACTTTTACTATAACTTCCAGTTAACAATATGTTTGCTACAGTTATAGCTGATAGTTTTAACTACTAAAATTCTCAAGCGAAGTAAATACGAGTACTTAATAGTATGTTCACATTTGGCTTCTTACACGCGTTTAAGCAGTTCGAACGTGATTAAGCTCTAATCACTTCAAAATCGAGATGAATTGAATTGATTTGTTAATTACTTCAAATTGACATGATTACAACTAAATCACTTCATAAATCACATAGAATCCACTGAACATACCTCAAATGTAGAATCGCCAACATGATCGTGTACAACCGGCTAAGATTTCTGCTTAATGTTTTTATTTTTTTTTTTCAATAATTCATAAATTTTCACAATTTCATCATTAAAATAATCTTCTAATAACTTTATAAAAGTGTTTTTATCCATTTTTAATACTTTAAAGACCTATAAATTTGTTTGTTGTGTTTTTTTCTTAATCATCTGTCATCTTAATCATCTCAAATGTAATGTGAACGGTTTTGATTAGCTTAATCAACATTTTGCTTAAACGCGTTTAAAAACCTAAGTGTGAACTTAGCATAAGTCTCGCGACAAGCTTTAATATTTTAAAAAATTGTGTTTTGACAAGCAATGTACTTTTATATCCTATAAATGGATTAATGACATTATAAGTTCTAAAAACAGGCAGTAAAAGTTTTTAACTAATTTTTTTTTTTAATTTTTTACCTCCCAGGTGCAATAAGTCCCAAGAAAAAAATTAAATTAGACCCAACAATTTTTCATACAAATGTGGGAGTAATTTTATTATGAAATAGCTCCCAGCTCTCTCGGTTTTATTTAATTTTTTTGGAAGTTATTTCATTTTTTGCCTGGGAGTTATAAGTCATAAGACGACAGGTAACGAATTTTGCCTGGACAGCGTTCAAAGTCACCAGGTAACGAATTTTACCTTGGCAGCCATACATTTAAGGACAACAGTACCACTAGATGACCACAGATTAAAGAGGCAGTATACGACCTTTGTAGTAGAATATGCAGTTAATGTAAGTACGTCTCTTATTTTGAATTCTTTTCGAAGTGCATTGATCTCTAGTTGCCAGAATAAAAGTTTGTGATATTTTCCGTGAATGTTTTTCTATTTTTAATTTCGAAACATTTATTTGGATGTAAAATCGATTTCGTTTTAAATAAATTTCGAACCCGAAAGGCTACGTCATCTTCTTTAAACGTTGTTTCTACTTAAATCTTTGTAATTTTTTGTGTGTGGAAAATTTAATAGGGCCATCGAGTCAATTCTGTTTAAATTTTTGGGAATAAATTCTTTTTTTTTTGGAAGAGTCTACACATTTTTTTTCCTCTCCTTATCCTTACTCGTCGAAAATGAGTATGTCCAAGAAACAAATAGTGGACATAGTAAGCGCTTCCGTGGAGGCACTTACTGCGGGGTTGCAGGATCAGATGATGGAATTGACGCGACAGTTCCAGAACATGACCCCACGCGTAGAAACGTACGAACCAGTGAAGGTTAACCGCATGAGAAGAGGAAGTTCACTAGACTTGATAAAGTCTTTACCGGAATTTAAAGGAGAAAGCGGAACCTACCCAGCATGGCGCGAAGCTGCACATTTTGCCATGGAATACTATACGGAAGGAACAGAAAACTTCTACATCGCCATGGGCATCTTCCGAAACTAAATTACTGGAGCAGCTAACGCGAAGCTGTCATCCTACAACACCGTGCTTAATTTCATTAGATCAAGTTTATGCCGATAAGCGTTCATTGCAGTCATTGGAGAACGCAATTAGTATCCTCAGACAGGGAACTTTATCTATAGTAGAATTATCTGACAAGGTGGATCAACACTTGACGCTAATAATTACCAAGAATAAAATGAGTTACTCAAACAGCGAAGATATTATAGCAGTCCTGAACGAGCGTGCAAGAGATAACGCGCTTCGTGTTTTCATTTCAGGCCTACGTCATCCACTGAGCGATATCATGTTTTCAGCAAAACCCAGCGACTTACCAACAGCTTTAACAACTGCACAGGATCTGGAGGCAAACCAACGCCGCCAGGAATTTGCTAAAATATACGCCACAGGCGTATATGATGGACAGAGAAGAGATACCTTCAACTATACGCGATCAGTTTGACGAAGTTCTAATGTCAAATAAAAAGGCGTTTGCTGACCCAAATAGAGCGCTGCCATACAATACAACAGTGGAAGCAAAAATTAAAACGCTATCCGACGACGCTATCTACACGAGATCATACCCATACCCAGTCTCAATGGCAAATTTTGTTAACGGAGAAATCGAATCACTTCTCAGGGATGGCATTATCCAGAAATCATCATCTCCCTATAACTCACCAATACATGTGGTGGAGAAGAAAGGAACGGATGAGAAGGGTCAGCAGAATCATAGACTGGTCATCGATTTCAGGAAATTAAACGAACAAACCATAGAAGATAGATACCCAATGCCGGATATATCCGTCATCCTGGCAAACTTAGGAAAGTCGGAATACTTCTCCACACTCGATTTAAAATCCGGGTTTCATCAAATTAAACTCGCAGAAAGATACAGGCCGAAGACGGCATTTGGCGTTAAAAATGGTAAATATGAGCTCTGCAGATTACCATTTGGTCTCATTTGGACGACATCATAATCCATTCTCCAGACGAACGTACCCACCTTCAACATATTAACAACATTTTGGGAAAATTAGAGAAAGCAGGTATGAGAGTTTCAACGGTGAAGTCAAAATTTTTCAAATCGGAAGTAGAATTCCTCGGATTTATTGTGACAAGAAATGGTATAAAGACGTGTCCCGATAAGGTAAAGTCGATAACCGAATTCAGAACTCCCCAAAACTTGAAGTCGCTCAGATCATTTTTAGGATTATCCGGATACTACCGGAAATTCGTTAGAGATTATGCGCGAATCGCGAAGCCTCTAACAAAATATTTGCGAGGCGAAAACGGCCACGCAGCCTCGAGAAACTCCAAGAATATAAAGATAACACTTGACGAAGAAGCCCTTTCAGAGTTTGAGAAATTAAAAACGATCCTGGCTTCGGATGATGTCTTATTAGCGTATCCAGACTATAGCAAAGTATTTGAGCTTACAACCGATGCTTCTGCCGTCGCTCTTAGCGCAGTTTTATCCCAGGATGGAAGACCTATCACAATGATATTTCGAACCCTTTCGGCAACGGAGGCAAATTACGCGACTAACGAAAGAGAGTTACTCGCTATTGTATGGGCCCTTAAAAACCTTAGGCACTTCCTGTGTGGTATCAGCGGAATCCATATATTCTCGGATCATCAACCGCTAACATTCGCCATATCTGACAAGAACCCCAACTCTAAAATGAAGAGATGGAGGGCCTTTATCGAAGAATTTGCGCCCAAATTTTTTTATAAGCCCGGGAAGGAGAATATAGTAGCAGAAGCATTGTCAAGGCAGTATGTGAACCAAATGTCTGACAGTGACTCTGAAACTGTACACAGCGAGGTCTCGTCTACGAAGGTGATCGGATCTATTTAATTCCCAGTCAATCAATTTAAGATTCAGTTCTTGATCTCCAAAGGAGATACGACGATCGAACAAAAGAAAATACTGTTTAAGCGATTTATTAGGCATACAATAACCTACGTTACAGTTGATGAGCTTTTGGAACTCCTGACAGATAGAATCGATTCAACCGGTACTAACGCTATCCACTGTGATCTTCCGACGTTAGCTGATTTCCAAAACCAACTGGTCTCCCGATTTCCGTCTACCCGATTCATTCATACCGAAAGGTTCGTAATGGATGTAATTAGAGAAGATGACCAATTGAAAATAGTCACCAATGAACACAATCGAGCTCATAGGTCTCTTCAGGAAAATTTCAAACAAATTATTGACGAATATTATTTCCGAGGCATTAAGAAAAGGCTTAAGTATATAATAGCGAACTGCCGGATATGTAAGGAAAACAAGTACCAGAGAAAACCGCAAAAAGTCGAATTAGCCGAAACACCTATCCCTTGTTACCCGGGTGAGGTACTGCACATCGACATTATAATAACTGATAAACAGCATTTCTTGACTTGCATAGATAAATTCTCAAAATTTGCGATCGTTATCCCAATAGCTTCTAGATCTAGTACGGATATTAAAGCAGCCTTGTTTCAAATTATGAATAGATACAGAGAAGTAAAAGTAATAATATCGGATAACGAGAAATCATTCAAATCCTCAGCAGTAAGCACATTCATCCGAGATCACTTTAAAACCGAAAAATTCTTTATCCCTCCTATGCAAAGTAAGAGTAATGGACAGGTGGAAAGATTCCATTCCACGTTATTGGAGATAGCGCGGTGCATAAAAGCACAGCAAAATATAAATGAGACCACTGAATTGATATTACTATCTACCATTAAATATAACAACACTGTGAACTCTGTGACGAAAAAAAACCATTGGATATGTTAAATGAATTTACAGAGACCGCCATGGCAGAGGTTAAAGAACGCCTGGCTGCAGCACAACACAAGACACTAGAAAGACATAATAAGGATGCAATGACAAGGAAATACCAACCCGGTGAAATCGTTTTCGTGAAAAGGAACAGACGACTCGGTAACAAATTCGATAAATTTTTTGTACAGGGAATTATTCAACAGGACTTAAGGACCACAGTGCTTATAGATGGAAGGAATTCATAAAAGCCACTTGAGATAGTCATCTTCGTATTTATCCCATCCCTCCGTTTTTTTTTTCAATTTCTCAATCCTTTGTTTTTTGTTTGTTTTTTTTTATCCCTTAATTTAGATTGCTACTTACACTGGTACCGTACGCGATATCAAAAATTATCGACTACTCGGACACATATTTTATGGCGGTAACGGACGGCCAAGTCGCGACTTATAAAAACCATGACTACCTAATACACCAAACAAACCTAACCGAGTACGAACTTGCTATGAGGGAAAGCGAGGGCATCATTGACCAACTGTCCGATGCAAGAGCCACTGGAATGATACGCGAACAGATAAGAGAAATACAAAGACTGTTGGACATGTTACGAGTAAACAGACGATTCGCCAAATCACTCGACTTTTTAGGATCCGCATTGAAGGTTATCGCCGGTACCCCGGACCATAATGACATGGAACTGCTCACAGCTCGAGAGGATCTACTGATACAAAACAACGACAGACAAGCGGTAGTGAACTCGGCTATGCAAGACAGAATAAATGAATTGACCGAGAGGGTAAATACTATGCAGAATTATGGGGGTAGTAACGCTATTAAGGAGGATGACTTGGTTATGTTTGAATTGCTGGCTATGCGAAATTGAGAATTAATTTCGTTTCTTGGTAACCTTGCAATCTCAATAATTTTGGCAAAAGAAAATATAATCCATCCAGCTATTCTCGATAATGTTTATCTCGAAAAGAAATTTGAATCAAGAGTCGTACCCAAAAGTATAAATGATAGACTAAGAGTCAGTAATGTTTCTGTCATTCAAAATAATTCATTAATTTACTATGTAATTAAATATCCTATCTTTACTAATTTTTGTGAGTATTTAAAAGTATTTCCTGTAATTCATAACAACTCGATCATAAGATTAGAAATAGATCAAGCTTCGAAGGAAGATACAATTAAAGTAAATGGAACCCTGGTTGTCGTATTCACCAACAATGTAACCATAAACGGTACGCTGCACCAAAAAACCCCAGAACCAATAAGAAATTTGATACCTCATCCACCAAAAACTCTGAATTTAAAAAAGATCGTCCATGAACAATTAATAACACTTCCATATATCCACAAATTGAATCTCGAAAACACAGGATATATAGAAAGACTTAAAAATGATACATTCGCCCACAAAATCGCTCAAGCATCATTAATTATATTGGTACCTTTCGCTACATGGGTAACCTACCATCTTCAGATGAGGTGCAGATGGCAGACAATGGTAAATGTGGAAGATATTATAAAGGAAATAAAATCGAAACAGGGACGTGTCGACATTTAAAAGGGGGAGGAGTTAACAACGCAATATTTAAGTAATACCCTTAATGTATTTAGGTACTAACATACTTATAAGTGTCATGTCATTGGCTAATTTGCTATAAATTTTATGTTGTGAAATTGCAAACATTCAGATCATATTACATTAGATGCAATATGCTGAAAATGCTGATTGGCCAAGACACAAAAATTTATTAATTTTAACAAAAGCTTTGTAAGCATTTTTGTAATTTAATTTTAAGTTAACTTTAAGTTTGTGATTGGCTAATTTGCTATAATTTTTATGTTGTGAAAATTGCAACATTCAGATCATATTGCATTGGGTGCAATGTGCTGAAAATGCTGATTGGCCAAGACACTAAAATTTATTAATTTTAACAAAAAGCTTTGTAAGCATTTTTGTAATTTAATTTTAAGTTAACTTTAAGTTTGAAAAAAGAAATAAAATCATTCCATAGTGAATCGTGAAAACCGTACATAGTACTGGCCTGATAATTAACTTACATATTTCGTGTTGTTTTATAGCTAGCCCAAGCTTCACTTGTATTTTGTATTTTTGCTATTTGGTATTTATTAATGTTTTCTCTTTTTAATTGTCATATTTCTTCGTCAAACCATTTACATTTAAAATTTTCTATAATTGTCTTCTTTTTAGTTAGTTTTTTAACTGCATCTTCCAGGTATTTATCGAAACAGTCGACGTTGTTGTTTAGGTCGTTATTTATATATATATTTGTTGAATGTTCCATATTTCCCTATTATATTGATGTCTATTATATTTGAATATCTCAATATCTTTATAAGCATTGGGATTGTTTTCTGCATTATTTTATTGAATCATCAATCTTTGCTGATATATTTCTATTGTTTGTTATTACATAATCAATTAATGTTTTCGAGCTCTGTGTTATTCTTGTAAATTCGTTCATTATCTGTTTAAGCAACTCATTTTATTTTTATAAAAACCTTCTTTAGCCCAGTCTATATTAAAATCGCCAGCTATTATTATATCACAGTTTGCTTCATTTATGTCTTCTAATACTTCCTCAAATGCTTCTAAAAACTCTGTTTCAGGACTGATGATTGATGATCTATATACAGCTGTTATTACAAATTTGTTTTTATTATTGTTTGCTACATAAGCAGTAATACATATTTTGAGTCAACAACTTTTTCAGCGATTTTTTTCACATTCCATTTGTTTTTAAAGTAAATGATTACCCCGCCTGTCCTTGTTGAGTTTGTAAAAGTTGTAAATTGATTGTACCCAGTTAGCTGTGTTTCTTCCTCGTTAACGTCTATAGTTAAATGTGTTTCTGAAAGTATAACAAATTCAGGCTTTTTTGTTACCACCATTATTTCTACCTGGTTATTATTAGTATATATACCATGAATTTGCCATGATTGTTAAGCCGCGAGACCAATTCTTCTCTTTTTGGCATTTAGCTTATTTAGGAACACCGGACATTCTCTATTATTTGTTAAGTGATTTTCATCCAGACCAAGATTCAACCTGTTATTTACTCTCACACAATTAATGCATTTATTTATAACGTCTTTGTTACAATCTTTTGATTTATGACTTCCATGGCACTTGTAGCACACCTCTTGGAATTTGCAATCCAATGATTTACGGTTGTATCCTCTGCATTTAAAACATTGTGTTATATCAATACCATCAAAAACTCGGCATTTCTCCCATCCAATATTAACTCTTTGTGCAGTGATTACCTTTACGAATGAGTTGATGTCCAACTTAAGTATCGCGTTGTATATTGTACGCCCATTTCTTTTATAGCTTTAGCTTTATAGCTTTATTACCTCCATCTGGCTTTCTTTAAGAAAATCATTTTGTTTTTCCAGTTTTTCAATAATCTCACTCTCATTTAGCTTAAATGTCATTCCCGTTAATTGGATTTTCATTTCAGTTTGATTTGGAACCATAATTTCATACGATTCACCCATTTCAGTTTCCATTGTTTCTTTAATTTTTTCTCTTTCTTCGTTACTTTTATTCTGAAGTATGTAAAGAACCTCCGGTTACTCCGGGTTTGAAGCTGGGGTACGACTCAGTCGCGTCCAGGGTCCGTTACATAAATTTTGTTTACGGGAAAGAAAACACTTATTTAGACTTCGGGGTTTGCTTCTTTATTTATCGTTTTTTTTCTTTAACACACTTTTGATGGTTTGTTTCTGTTCACACCAAGATTTCCAGGGAAGCTCCCGCCGCCTCGTAGAGCGCTTGTTGTAATCAGAGCCAGTGCCCTACCACTCCTGCCCTCTAACTCCTACCCTTCGTTCAACTTGGATGTAAATCCAAGACTACTCTAGGACCCTCTGATTTCTGGGTGTAACCTCAGAAATGCCTACCGCTTAGCCCTTACTCAGTGATCTAGCCTCCTTCCAGACTGGATGTAAATCCTAGTCCAGATAAGTCGGATGTAAATCCTCCTCACTTTACTGGTTGTAAAACCAGTACCTGTTCTTTACTATCACGGAATTGGTGTTACCAATCCCTTACTTCATTAATAGCACTGTGTATTTTTTCCACTTTATTTTTAAGACAACTTATTCTTACCGGCTCTGTTACAACGTCTCACTTTGCAGTCCAAAAAAAAACCAAGACCCACATTATTTTAATACTCCTCCTTTTATACTCGCGTATAAGTACACAAATGTTGTTTTGAAGCTGCTACATTTCTACTTTGGTTTGAACCGCTAGCGGTAAACTCTCATCACACTGCCTGCTGTAATGCATCTGTTGTTTGCTTCGGCTTTCATTATCTCCCGTTCTTTCACTTCTCTTCTCTGCTGACAACTCTCTGTCAACACTTCTCTGCTAACGCCTCTCTGTCGCTTCTCCTCTGCTGACGCCACTCTGTTGACTACTCGATTAACCCTGCTAGTCAGTATGACCCTCCACCTTCCCCTGACTTAGTTCCACCTCCTGTACCCTATCGACCTCCGGATTATCTGTAACGAAAAATAAACCAAGTTGGCGGATGTACATTCGCCCCCAGTGCATGGATGTAAATCCATTGTCCCCCCAGTAAAATAAACAACAGCCTCTTATTGCTTTGCGTGACCAAACTTTTATTGTGTGCCACAATTAGCTATAATTTTGACCCTCACAAGTACAACTGACCCATTTTTTCTCTGTTCTACATTTACAATTTTAAAATTAGTTGGGTTAACTTTTTTTGTTTAAATCATCTTTTGTTTTTACGACGTCCTGTTTTTCTTTTGGTTTAATAATTAGCGGGGTTTGTTTATTTTGGTCTGGCATCGCTATATTGTTTTTTAACGCATCAGAAAATGACATTTTACTTGTTTTCGCGCTTGTTTCCTTTATTGTTTTTTTTATTTCATTGCACATTTCTTTGTTTTTTTCTTCAATTGAGTTGCACATTTCTGTATTTTTATGTTGTTGTTCATTTATTGTTTTGTATAAATTTTTAATTTCTTTTACATTTGTATCACAAAGTTTTGAGCGTCATCTAATTTTTTTAATCTCTCATCATATCTTTTTTCAATAGCCTCGAGAAGTTTTTTAATTTCATGTTCGTTTTGTTTTAAAGTTGCCTTAAATTCTCCTTTGTATACAGTTAAGTTTTCCTTGTTTTTCCTTGTTTTTTCTTACATTTTCTTGTACATCTCCAATTGCCATATCTATATTAAAGGATTTAAAGGATATTTTGTGTAAATCAAAATGATAAGGTTCTTATATATTTTTGGAAACTTAAACACCACAAATTTGACAATATTGCTAGAACACACTGTAAAGCCGACCGTTTGCAATGAAAGTTTGAACTTAAAGTTTGTTAAGTAAAAGTCTAATGTAGATGACTGCTTATTTATCAGCAGGTATGTAGGTGTGTTCGTGTGGGTATACAATTTGAGTTTGATTTAGCTGGATTTTATTATATAAAACGTTACCCCACAATTACTTAGTTGGCAATATCTGTGTCTGCAGTTGTAGTCACCACCAGAGAACGGCTTTGTGTGATTGCAAAAAATTCGCATGCAATGAACAACATCAAATACACTCATTTGTGTTCGTGCAATCAAACTTTCTCAGCCACACACATTGGTATTGTTTTAAAATTCATTCAAGTCATGCACAGCGTATTGGCTTTGCCATTGATACCATGTTTAGCTTCGTTCGTCAATTATTGCTTTGGTAAAAAACACATACAAAGAAAAATACACAAAAATCATTGCTCTGATGCCTATTCAGCAGTTGCTATGTATGTAGTAGGTATTAAAGTTTTTTCATATGCTGGATTCGAAAGAAAAAAAAAAATTAAATTAAACTAAACGCATATAGATACAAACAATTTCCATAGAAACAGAAGACTGTTTTTATTTTTTATAATTGTTGTTATAGTTGTTAATATTGCTTGTTACGCTTTAAAAAAACTAAAAACAAATTGGACACAACAAACTAGTTTATTTGAACTTATGCCTACAACAATCATACCAACAAAGCGACTCGTACTCATACCAATTTACATTCGTCGTTGTCTCATCGAGTGGGCAACGACTGCAATTGTGTTAATGCGTGCGCATCAACCCAGCGGGAAAAAGAAGGAGTAGGAAGGCCTTTTAGAAGGCCTCTGTACCCCTTCTTTTGGATGTACAAGGCCTTCTTGCTCCATTCCATACTCATATCTTTTTTACACACGTTGTCATTGCGGAGAAGGCCTTCCGCTCTTGCTTCTTCAGCAGGTACATAAGAAGGGTAACGGGACCAAAAAAAAAATACAAAAAATGTTACTCCTTCTCTACTCCCTTCTCATAGAAGCGAGTGTGGAAGGTGTATCTTATATTTTATATGAAAGAGCCGAGGCCTTCTATGAGGCCTTCTTTAGCAGTTAGATAAGAATAGTAATTGAATCAAAATATCTTTTAAGCAGGCCTTTAAAAAGGCCTGAAGTAAGAAGGTCTTCTGAGTTTTACCGCTGGGAATGAATGGAAACAATAATAAAAACTTACACATGCACAAATCAAATGTGTACGAAACGATGTCAAAATTACCAACGTTGAACTTTGTTTTGCAGACATAGAGTGAATGTAAATTTAAGCGTATGAGTAAATTAGGAAAAATAGTGATTTTTGCAGTTCTCTGGTCACCATCTAGAACGTATTTACTAGTGTGATCCGCACCTGAAGTGCCTCCTGGAAAATAACAGGAATAAATATAAATATATTCGTTACTAGTTGAAATTTTGATTCTTATATTTTCGATTAAAGTTGTATTTAATATGGGTAGTAGTGCTGGGATACTATCGATATTTATCAATAGTTAAGATTTCACTATCGATATTACTATCGACTGAATGATTGTACTTGTGCAGGAAAACTTTAACTAGTTTTTTATCAGGCTACAGTTCGTTGTTTTTGTCACTTTACTGAACGTATGAGACGTATGTATATACGCACGTTATTTTAGATGACAGTTTTTTAAAAATTGATAAGTACCTTTCTAAAGGAACCAAAGTAGCAGGGACTTTAAGATATTCTATTACAACTTTAAATTATTTTCTAAATTGGTTTTGATTCTTAACCCAAAATGGTAATCAATCTAGCGGACTTATCCTCTAATGGTCGTTCATTGTTTTGTCCTATACTCCTATACATGTACAAATTTCGACTTAAAGGCTTTTAATTAGCAGTAAAAGCACATCTAAGCAATCCAAACCACTTGCCATTCTTGTTGTTTGTATTCATTACTGTAATTCAGCACGAATTTAAAATGTATAGCTGCTGTTAGATGTTTTCATAGCTGTATTTCAAATAATAATAATATCGATATTGATATTTTTCCTATGGATATTTTCAATATTTTAAAACTATCAATAATATCGATTGTTTCCCAGCACTAATGGGTAGTAGCCAGGGTTTTTAAATAGGCGATTTTTCGTCATTTTGACGTTTTTTTTGTTGAGAAAATACAGTAAAATGACGATTGACGATTTTTTACTAAGGGCCATTATTACAACCTAATGATAAAGTTGCTGATAGTTAACGTGAACAATAGCTATCTTGAACGATAAAGTGACCAATAAGTTTTTTCCATTATTACAACTGTCCGATAAAATAAAAAATGTAATTTATATACTCTGGCAACATTGCAGTATATACCGACTACTTTTGGTTGTTGAAAATACGTAGTGAAAAGGCTGTTGATATGGACAGAACCCTTGGTTTAGCACCTTCAACAGTAAGAACCATTGGCAATAGTTATAGCGCTAATAATTAATCATTTAAAGATAGCCTAAGTTAATAGCAAATGAGATTTTCTTTTTTATTTAATGTTTTTGTGAATATGGATAAATGAAATAAATACATTTTTTTATGTTTTTATGAAAACATATTTTTTTTATGTATTTCTTTTCCAAATGATAAATCTATTTCAGACCACTTGCTGAAATAAATAGAATAAAACTTAACCATATCACTTTCTTTAAATTTTTGAACCAATCAATGCAATAAATTATCTCTAATTTGTAAAATTTAAATATTTGACGATTTGTTGACGATTTTGTTAAATGTTCGTGCCGATTTTGACGAATTTTGTTAAAACTTTTGAGGATTTTTGAAGAAAAAAGCCTATTGACCCTGGTAGTAGCAGATGCTGAATATGTTTTTTACTAGGATTGCTACACCCCCTCCCCTACCTGGTTGACGATCATATCTGTAGCTGTAATAGTTTTGATGTTTTATTGAATACTTATCGTTGAGCCAAGTTTCACATATAAGACAGGTGTCAACATTTCGATTTACCAACAACTGGAATAGTTCTTCTTTTTTAACACACGTTTCAAACTTCTCTAATAAAATATTTGAAAACTTTGTATTGGCCCAGTAAAAACTTCGCTTACTTTTTCAAAATTAATAGCTTCTCTCAGTCATTATTTAGTAGCTTTCTTCTATAACTGATTCCATAACAACTTCTATAACTACTTATTTCTGAATGTATGTAGGAAAAAACAAGTAGGAAAGTATAGACGGTCAAACCCGACCATACCCTACACCACAGTATTTTAAAACAACACAAATAGTCGTTGCTTGCAGATAATCTTCACAATGATCAAACATTAACTAGTGTTTGATTCGGGCTTTTATCAAAATGGCAGAGCCTCCACAAGCTCTATCTCGAGGGTCCTTAGTATCATATAGTATATAACCATTAATTTTAAACGTATTTCTTGAGGTCAAATGAGTTTCAGAAACCATCATGACATCAATTTGTTTATTTTTAAGAAAGTATTCTAATTCATTTTTATGTTGGCGGATGCCGTTTGCGTTCCAAAAACATATTTTTAAACAGTTCATGGCTTGTTAAGAATAGCTTGCAATAACATCGATTGCATTCTAAGAATTTCCTGCATCATATTACCCATTGTGTTTGTAAAATTATTTACTGTTTGCACTAATGTTTCCATAGTTTTTTATAGACGACTTAGATTAGAAACTGGAGTTTCGTCATTACTTGACGAAGCGCCTTGCATTGGTACATTGTTTGATTTTGAGACGTTAGCATAAGAGGTTCTGTTACTACTAGGCTGCGGAGCCTGAAGGTCATTACTGTTTACTTGATTCGTTATCTGCATTTGAGGGGGAATAGTTTTCGGTCCAACCGACTGCTTGACGATAGTATATACAGTAGCGTGGCCGTTAGTTGTATGGAGAACTTTTTTTTTTTGATTTCTTTTACTCTCCCCCTCCAAATCGGTTCAGTTTTATGTAAAAAAAAATACAAAAAAATTTCGTAGCGATAAGTTGTGTTTTAGGGGGGGCGTCCGTCCCTCAAAGTTTGCCATCAAGCCATTTATTCAAATGTAATTTGTTGCGTATGACTATTTTCTAAAAACAACATTTTACAAGAATATGATATATGGCAATATTTTAGCTCTTCTAGTCAACAACATAAGCCTCTAAGAAAGTTTTTTGCTAAAATCAATATTTTAGAAAATAATTAAGAAAATAAAAACAAGATACCAAACATTTTATATACGTTTTATATATATAAAAGGTGGATTTAATGTCAAGTGACCCAATTTTGGAATCGATGTCTTCCGATTTGTATGAAATTTACACCAAGGTTAGTCCTATTAGATAGTAGTTTACACACAAATTTTCAACAAGATCGGTCAAAATGTTTCAGAGGTAAAGGGGGTCAAAGTTTGCCATACAGGTGTTCTTTCTCATCCATGTTATTTATTACCTATTGGTGTTAGCAAAATTTGTCCCAAGTAGCTTAGATAGCTATTTAATCAATCTTTTTTAAAAATATTTTTTTGTTTTTTTTAAAAAATTTTTTAATATTTTTTTTTTAAATTTAAAACTTTTTTTTTCATTTTTTTTAGCCAAGTGTTAAATTTAAAAAAAAAAAATTTAAAAAATTTTTTAAAAAAACAAAAACAATTTTTTTAAAAAGTTTGATCAAAAAGCTATCTAAGCTACTTGGGACAAATTTTGCTTACACCAATAGGTAATAAGTTACATGGATGAGAAAGAACACCTGTATGGCCAAAATGTCAAACTTTGACCCCCTCTAACTCAGAAACTTTTTGACCGATCTTGTTGAAAATTTGTGTCTAAGCTACTATCTAACAGTACTAAAATTGGTGTAAATTTCATTTAAATCGAAAGACATCTATTTCAAAATTGGGTCACTTGACATTAAATCCCCCTTTTATACATATAAAACGTATATAAAATGTTTGGTATTTTGTTTTTATTTTCTTAATTATTTTCTAAAATATTAATTTTAGCAAAAAACTTTCTTAGAGGCTTATGTTGTTGACTAGAATAGCTAAAATATTGCCATATATCATATTCTTGTAAAATGTTGTTTTTAGAAAATAGTCATACGCAACAAATTACATTTGAATAAATGGCTTGATGGCAAACTTTGAGGGACGGACGCCCCCCCTAAAACACAACTTATCGCTACGAAATTTTTTTGTATTTTTTTTTACATAAAACTGAACCGATTTAGGGGGGGAGAATATAAGAAATCAAAATAAAAAAAATAACGGCCACCCTAATATACAGGGCATCCTCTATAATTGGCAGTGTGATTACCACCACAGTTGCTGCATTTTTTTACGTTGGGGTCGGTTTTAGACTTATCGCAAAGAACTGTACCGTGTAGCTCACCACATACTACGCAAACAGGGGGTAAGTAGCAGTATGCCTTAGTATGGCCAAATTCTTGGCAGTTCAAACATTGAACGGGACCACCTCTTTTGTGCGACTCCTCTATAGTTACTTTTCTGTACAGAATGTATTTTAAATCATAGATGGGATGCGTTTCATTTTTTTTAAGCTTAACGTCGCCGGGTTCAAACTCCACTCGAAATAGTGGTTGGGGAATTTTTTCCCTATTTTTAATATTTACTACATGTTTTATTTTGAAGCCTTTTTCTTCTAGGAATGTTTTTATTTCCTCTGGGTCCACACATGAGTCAATTCCCTTTATCACTATCTGAAGACCTTTACTGCTCTTCAATTGGTATGTATAAAAGCTTTTTTTTAATGCTTCAAATTTGTTAATTATTTTGCGATAATCATTCTCATGATTAGCTTGTATTTTTGTTTCGTTTATGCTACCACACTTGATAGCAGCTACGTAAAACGAATTTTCACCTATGACCGATATCAAACTCTTTATAAGCTCATTTGAATTTTGCTCCCTAAGATTTATCGGGGGAGGCTTGGACGACTTTTTCACGTTTGGTGCTTCTGAGAATTCATCCTCCAGAATTGCCAAACGATTTTGTGAATTTATTCTATCCAAAGATGGAACTTTTGAGGCCGAAGCAACAGCTGAAGAGGTAGGGCTGCGTCCCCGTTTAAGCACTGTTATATACCTGTCCATACCAACTTGTACTTGAGGCTTTTGACAACTTTTTACTAGAGGGTTTTCCGTAGTGTTTAAATTCATGGTATCATTTCCTACTAAAATTGTTTTTGCCGTCGCACAGTAGGGCCTTTTGACTTTTTTCGTTGCAAAAATCATAACTTTTGAACTGATAAAGATATTTAAAAATTTTAAAAAGCATTTGAAAGGAAACTTCTTTAGCTTTAATATACATGATTTGCAAGGTCATAGGTTAGGCGTGGCACTGTGCACAGTGTCTGCTTTCGACTGTTTTTATTACAAACATCATAACTTTTGAGGTAAGAAAGATATTTTAATAAAAATGAGTATCATTATTGGAGGCACTGTGCACAGTGGTTTTTTTGTTGAAAACATCATAATTTTTGAAGTTTCCAAGAAATTTGTAATGGGGAAAAAACACTGGATTTTCAAATCTTTTAGGATCAAAATAAGTGCTCCCTTATTGTGATAGGCATTGGACACGATAATACGATTGACCTTTCTTGTCGCAAAAATCATATATTTTGAAGTAATGATATTTTTAAAATTTCTCAAACATTTAAAACACAACTTTTTGTGCTTTAAATGACATTCTCATAGGGAAGTCTAGAAAAAATGCTACTCTAATATAACATGTTATATTAATATAAGTCTTTTTATTTATATTACAGATAAAAATTATTGAAATATTTTTAATACTAATTTTAATTTATAATATTATTTTATAGTATGATATATTATAATATGATATTGAGTTATTTTTATAAATTTTTTTAATAGTTAGTTTTCTTCAAAATAGTCATTAACATTTTGACCGATTTGTAATAGACTTAACATATCGGAGCTATATTTATATTCTTCCACATCCTTTCGAGATCTTACATGTCTCCGCGATGAAATCAGTGGGTCTGAAGAGGCCGCCAACATATTAAAAAGATCCTGATTCTGTCTAATCCGTGAAATTTTGCAAGTATTCGCATATCTAAAGTGCTAGTAATCTTTGTTTTTGCATTCCTGGGCTTCTTCTGATAACTCTCCAATTGGTAAGCATTGTTATTCAATTAAATTTTGGCCATGAGCCAAAATCTTATGGACCGTAGGAGTAAGTTTCTTCTCAGGGTACTTTTGAGCCAAAAGCTGGGCAGTTTTTGATGCATAATCCTGAAACTTTGGGCCATTTACCATTTCTCTAGAGTTTATAACATTTAGAATAACTGCCAACCTTTTTATAATATGGTTGTCGACACCAGTAATTTGGGCTGTTACCTCATCATTTTCAAAAACGATCTGGACATGTTACCATCGTTAGTATTTCCATATCCCTGCTTTGGGCAGTCTATTTTTAGTCCAAGGTTCTTAAGAAATTCATTATATTCATTATATTTTTTCGAGCAGTTAGTTTTTGTTGCATTCTCATGAAAACTTTCTCCTTCTCTCGGAATTGTATACGCTAATTTTAAAATAAACTCCATGCACCTAATTCTGGCATGTAACGGAGAAATTCCATATTCATAGTTTTGCTCATCACTTGAATCATTAAAATTTTGAAAGTCCTTCTGTGACTTTTTGCAAATTGCACACTTCAAAGTTGAAGAAGTATCTGTTATTACATTTAAGACTTTGCCATCAATCATTGTAAGACAAAATTCATAATAAATGAAAACCTTTTTTCCATTCTTCATTTCAATAACAGAAGGCTTTAGTTCGGAAATTTGCTTTTTTATATCGTTTACTGTAGACTTGATTATTTCTGAAGACTCCTTTGCATATTTAAAAAATATCGGACGGCAAAAATGGACTGACGATGGGCGAGGATTTTTCCAATGCTCAGAGATTTCACTTCTAAGCCGTAAAGGAACTATAGAAGCCATAAACATATTTGCATCTGTAATAGTTAGGTCAGTTGTCGATATTGCTTGTTTGTAAGCACTTTGAACAGATGATCCATCACATCCCCACTTGCTTATCAATGTAAGCCTATCTGGAAGTAATGCTCTTTCTTTTTCAGGAAAACTTTGAACTAAGCGTTTAGATGTATGGTCCATTAAGTCTTGCAGTTCAACTTCTGCTAATACTTCAGTAACTTTTACATTAGATGGTACTGCTTCTTTTTTGGCAGAGGTAACCTTTTTATATCCAGGAAGCACATTCACATTATGATTCTTTAAAGAGCTTCGTAAAATATTATATTTTTCCTTTGACAATCCCAAGTCCATAAATAACGTTAAGGCTTCTTCTATGCTATACTTTGTGGGTAATGCATTCGGAGGAGTTGGAATACTTTTTTTAATCCTTCGCAGTCGATCTGGGCTAGCAAGCTCCACAGCTTTTGTAATATCAGACCTTTATTTATCTTTATCTTTTACGTACTTAAGACATAATGCTTCTGACAGATTCGATGTAGATATATCTGTTCATTGAACATTCACCCAAATTAATTTTATTATTTGTTTATTTTGCATTTCACAATTAAGTTCACTTTGTTTATGCATCATCATATTTTGTTTATTTTGTAATAATAGCATTTTACAATTAAGTTTAGTTTGTTTATGCAAAATTCATAAGTCAATGACCACTAGGCAAAACTTTATTTATTAAGTAGGTCAAGTTTTGTGCTATATAGACAATTTTTATTTTTGTTTATTATTTTGTGTCATTGCACTTTTAGCATTAAGCCGCTATTAAATATATGTAATTATCCATTTCTTATATGGAAGCATAATTTTAATATAAATTAGCGTAAATAAAACTCTACAGATCAGTGTGCTTTAAGAAACTCAATTTGTGTTTTATTTTGGTACGCTGTCCTGCAGGTTAAAGTGCTTGTCAGGAACATAAACAAAACAAAAGTCCTTCAGGTTTATGTGCTTGAAAGGAACAATTTCAAAAACAAAAAATCTTGTATCCTTTTTCGGCAATGGATTCCATAGATTGGAAATGTTTTTCTAGAAATTTTAGAAATTCTTGTACGGTTGGGACTTCTCTTGGCTGAAGAAGGGATTGCTCGTACTGTAGTCGTGTGGTTTGATCCAATCTTTTCAGTAGCACATGAAGCAACATAGTTTCACAGTGCTCGTTGAATGCAGACGTGTTTTTTTTTTTTTAACTCGGCATACGGTTTTTGTTTTCTTTTAACATACTTAAATAAGTTGTTATAAAATCATAATATTATTTATTAAATAAATAATATAATATCAGCGAATTGGACGCTTAAAAATAATTTTTAATTTGTGAACATAAACGTCAATAATTAAAATAATAAAAGTTTTAATTTAATAAAAAAATGTATGTATGAACATACATACATAAACATACAAACATACATTTTAAGCAAAAACATTTCTTGTTTTTGTTTATTCTTCTTTTTTAATATCGGGGTTTTTAACAACAAATAACAAGAAGAGCACAATTAAACAAACTGTAAAATAAAAAAAAAAAAACTTATGAATGCGTACAATGCAAAAACAATTAAACATAATGAAAGAAATGCATATGTTACAGTGAGTGTTGACGAAACAAAAGTAGAAACAAAAAAAAGAATCGATGATAGCAATTACCTAACGGCTAAACCTATTACTCGAACGCGTTCCCTCTCACCTTCTTTGTTTACAAATACGGTCGATCGTATTACAATAACAAGTTTGTTAACTGCAGGCGCTGCCGCAGAGCCAAAAAAAACTTTAATAAGTGATGATACGGTTAACCCCAAAACAGCCGCTATGGACAACTCAGTAACTCAAGGAAAAATTTCTCAAAAGCCTACAGTACAAGTTGGTATGGACAGGTACATAACAGTGCTCAAACGGGGACGCAGCCCTACCTCTGCAGCAGTTGCTTCGGCCTCAAAAGTACCAACTTTTGATAAAATAAATACTCAAAATCGTTTTGCAATTCTGGAGGATGAATCCAGAATAAAGAGTTTGATATCAGTGATAGGTGAAAATTCGTTTTACGTAGCGGCTATCAAGCGTGGTAGTATAAACGAGACTAAAATACAAGTCAATCATGAGAATGACTTTCGCAAAGTAATAAACAACTTTGAAGCACTAAAAAAAAACTTTTATACATACCAACTGAAAAGCAGTAAAGGTCTTCAGGTAGTGATTAAGGGTATTGACTCATGTGTGGACCCAGAAGAGGTCAAAACATTCCTAGAAGAAAAAGGCTTCAAGGTAAAACATGTAGTAAACATAAAAAATAGAGAAAAAATTCCCCAACCACTTTTTCGAGTAGAGTTTGAACCCGGCGACGTTAAGCTTAAAAAAATGAAACGCATCCCATCTATGATTTAAAATACATTCTGTACAGAAAGGTAACTATAGAGGAGCCGCACAAAAGAGGTGGTCCCGTTCAATGTTTGAACTGCCAAGAATTTGGCCATACTAAGGCATACTGCTATTTACCCCCTGTTTGCGTAGTATGTGGTGAGCTACACGGTACAGTTCTTTGCGATAAGTCTAAAACCGACCCCAACGTAAAAAAATGCAGCAACTGTGGTGGTAATCACACTGCCAATTATAGAGGATGCCCTGTATATACTATCGTCAAGCAGTCGGTTGGACCGAAAACTAATCCCCCTCAAATGCAGGTAACGAATCAAGTAAACAGTAATGATCTTCAGGCACCGCAGCCTAGTAGTAACAGAACCTCTTATGCTAACGTTTTAAAATCAAACAATGTACCAATGCAAGGCGCTTCGTCAAGTAATGACGAAACTCCAGTTTCTAATCTAAGTCGTCTAGAAAAAACCATGGAAACATTAGTGCAAACAGTAAATAATTTTACAAACACAATGGGTAATATGATGCAGGAAATTCTTAGAATGCAATCGATGTTATTGCAAGCTATTCTTAACAAGCCATGAACTGTTTAAAAATTTGTTTTTGGAACGCAAACGGCATCCGCCAACATAAAAATGAATTAGAATACTTTCTTAAAAATAAACAAATTGACGTCATGATGGTTTCTGAAACTCATTTGACCTCAAGAAATACGTTTAAAATTAATGGTTATACTCTATATGATACCAAGGACCCTCAAGATAGAGCTTGTGGAGGTTCTGCTATATTAATAAAAAACCGAATTAAACACTACCCAATGTGTGATCATCGTGAAGATTATCTCCAAGCTACGAACATTTGTGTCGAAGAGCTAAATCGAAGCATAGTTATTTCATCTCTATATTCACCACCTAGATTTGCAATATCAGAAAGCCAATATTACAAATATTATAAGTCACTGGGGCCCTGTTTCCTGGCTGCTGGCGATTACAACGCAAAACATACCTTCTGGGGGTCACGACTTATAACACCAAAGGGTCGTGTTTTGTTTAATACATTCTCTAAAATGAATTTAAATGTTGTCGCGAGCGGCCAACCAACATATTGGCCTGCTGATCCGCAAAAAATTCCAGATGTCATCGATTTTGGCGTGGTTAAAAACATCCCCACAGAAACGATTTACGTTGAAGCTTCCATAGAATTATCCTCTGATCACACACCTACAATTGTTACTATAAAAAACACCAATAGAATTGAATCTCCCTCTGGTCACATAGCGACGTCAGCTACACATATAAATTGGATAAAATATAAAAAATATCTCAGTACCCATTGCACAGAAAATATTCCGCTTAGCACACCGGAGTATATAGATCGCTCTATTGTCAATTTTGACAGTTTTCTAAAACTAGCTGTTCAACATTCCAGCATTGCCCCCAAAAAAACCAAAAATAAAAAAATATATTCCTCAGATGTCGAGCGTCTCTTGTCTGAAAAAAGGAGAGCTCGTAGAGAGTGGCAATTGCACAGATCCCCTCAACTTAAGAACTTACTAAAAGACTGTACAAAAAGGCTGAGAAAGTTACTGCAGACTCAGAAAACGGCTTCTCTGGAAAAATATCTTAAGGAACTTGATGCAACTCCACAATCAGACTACTCATTATGGCGTGCAGCTAGAAACCTCAAAAGGCCAGTTGTCGCTAATCCGCCATTAAGAAACTTGAATGGAAGTTGGGCAAGAAATGATGTTGAAAAAGGTAATCTGTTTGTTAATCATTTAAAACACGTATTTACCCCTAACATATCTCACGATATGGCGGTCGAGTTACCACCTGTTGCTGCTAGAGCAGCTGTTCCCCTAAGATTTGAGATAAGAGAAATCGAAAAGGCTATTTGTGATTTAAACCCCAAGAAGGCTCCTGGTTTTGATAAGATCAGCAACAAAATGCTTTTGGAGCTACTCAGCATAGCAAAGAAAATTATTCTTTTAATTTTTAATGCTATTTTACGCCTTGAATACTATCCTCAAAAGTGGAAGGTTTTCTTAGTCACCATGATACCTAAACCAGGAAAAGATCACACAAAAGTTGAGCTATATAGGCCTTTAAGCTTACTTTATTATATTTCAGAGCTGTTTGAGAAGCTGTTAGCGTCAAAATTAACCCCAATTTTAAATGATAATAGATGTATTCATAACCACCAATTCGGCTTTAGAAGAGAACACAGCACAATTGAGCAAACCCATCGTATAGTAAACGCAATAAGAAAAGCCTTTGAAGAAAGAAAATATTGTTCCGCTCTCTTCATCGATGTTTCTCAAGCTTTTGATGAAGTCTGGCATGAAGGCTTATTATACAAATTGAAGCTAAAATTACCAGTAAACACACACAAGCTGTTAGAAAGCTACTTAATCAGTCGAAAGTTTATTATTAAAGAAGGTGATTATTTAAGCTCTCCGCAGCTAATTGGCTCTGGAGTCCCTCAGGGAACCATCCTGGGCCCACTTTTATACTTAATATATACCTCGGATATGCCAATAAACAACTACACCCAAACTTCAACATTTGCTGATGACACAGCTTTTCTAAGCGTGCACGAAAACAGTCAAGAAGCATCTCGATACCTACAGGATCATATATTTCAACTCGAACTGTGGCTGAAGCAATGGAGGATAAAGGTCAATGAGCAAAAATGCGTACATGCAACATTTACCTTGCGTCGGGAAACATGCCCCCCTATTATAATCAATAATCATTTAGTGCCTCAAAATTCGCATGTAAAATACCTCGGTATTCATCTAGATCGCCGTTTAACGTGGAAAAGCCATATAGAGGCAAAATTATCTCAAATGAAACTAAAAGCCATCCAAATTCATTGGCTTATTGGAAGAAACTCTGTCCTAAGTCTCGACTGCAAACTTTTACTTTACAACTCCATCTTAAAGCCAATCTGGTGCTACGGTATTCAACTATGGGGCACTGCCTCGGCCTCTAATATCGAAAAAATTCAAAGGCGCCAAAATAAACTTCTTCGAATAATCACAGCTGCCCCTTGGTATGTTAAAAACTCAAATATTCACAAGGATCTCAATGTTCCTTTAGTAAAAACTATGATTACAAAATATGCAGTAAAATATTTAAAAAGGCTTGAACAACACCCAAATCCACTAGCTCGAAATATTTTAAACCATGGCGGCCACACTCGCTTAAGAAGAAGAGACACTGCAGCACTTACCCAATTAGATGAGCGATAAACACCTATATAAGTGAACAGAACCCGTGATGAAGAAAATTTTTGTCTGGCACTGGCAGGACGTAAAATAACGTATTAGGTTAAGATTTGATTAATTATTGTTAGTTCATATTTAAAATATGAAGATTCAATAAAAAATAATGAGAAAAAAAAAAAAAAAATTAAGCAACAGTGGATCCCATGATGAGGTGTCAATGTCGAGATTTCTAAGTGACAAAAGATACTCTTGGGTTTTATCATGCAGCGACTTGTAATTGTCGCTTGATGTTTTGGTTGGAGCATCGACAAGCTCCTGGATGAGTTTGCTCACCAGTAATCTTTTATTGTGGTATCGCTCTACTACCACCGACCAAGCAGCTTCAAAGTTTTCTCCTGTGGTGGTGAAATGCTTGACTAAGTTTGCTGCTTCTCCTACTAAATGTGTCTTTAAGTACCACATTTTCTGGACCGTTGGAATTGGCTGCTGAACGATTAGGGATGAGAATATGTCGTGAAATTCCTTCCACTGCATGTAGTCACCTTCGAATTTAGGTATTACTATTTTGGGAATAGGCAGTGTGGTCACTTCTGAATGGCCATTGTTACCCTGAACTGATGAGTTATTTCTGAGGGTCCTGGAGGCTGTCCGGACCTTTTTTTCGAGCTGAATAAATCTTGACATGTCATACCCGTGTTGAGTGGCTTCACCGCATAGTTCTGCTATTTGGTAATGCAGGCCTTCGATATCTTGCCATCGATTTGTTGCAGCTACGGAGTCTTCAATTGTGTAGTTGGGTTCTAATAATCTGTCTACGGCTGACATCATGGCTGCTTGCCTTCGCATGAGTCTCACCAGTTGCCGCAGTGGATTCCTCATCAGTAGTTGCCTGACACTTGTCGTCTGGGCTGTTGTTCATGAGCCGCTTCGTCGCTACAGGAGGACCGACCTTTAGCATTGAAGATTCGAATTCTTCCTTATATTGCTGCACGATGCCCATGATTGAACTGTAGTAATCCTTTGTAAAGTAATCATGATCCAACGGAATCTTTTCTAGTAACCGAATCTGATTATCGGTACCTTCAAAACTTGCCCACTCCTCGTCAAGCCGTCTCAATCGTTCCTGGCAGTAGCTAATGGATGTTTTCCTTGAAGCTGGGTCCTTTTTGTAATTTCGGATGATGACTTCAATCCGCTGTCCAGTCTGTTGCTGGCTGATGACAAGCTCATCGAACGAGGTCATGGTGTATCCTTTCTCCTTGCTAGTTCAAATTAAAATAAGAATCCTGTGCCTGATACAGGATCACGTCGGGGTCACCAAAATGTTAAGAGAACGATCTCTAAAATGGATACAAGATTTTTTGTTTTTGAAATTGTTCCTTTCAAGCACATAAACCTGAAGGACTTTTGTTTTGTTTATGTTCCTGACAAGCACTTTAACCTGCAGGACAGCGTACCAAAATAAAACACAAATTGAGTTTCACCACACTCCAAATCGCGAGTGTGTACCTCGATTACATCCGAGTGCCAAGGCAACCCATGCTGCATTCTCTGCAAAAATGAAAATCACCCATTATTTGCATGCAACACTTTTCTTCAGCAGTCACCGGTATCAAGGCTTCAGTTTGTTCAAAAGCAAAAGCGCTGTGTGAACTGTTTCAAACCTGGTCATAAAGCTAAAAACTGCCTTAGCAAAAATTGTATGAAGTGCAACAAAAAACACAATATTCTGTTGCATCTAGAAGGCACAAATCAGAACCAAGTCGCACCAGCAGCAACTAACCCGGTTTCTAACGAACGCACAACATCCGTCGCCAGAACACCGCAAAACGCAACATCACTCGCTGCTTCAAACCACGCTCAAACAGTTAACTACGTTCTTCTGGGCACAGCATTGATCAAGGTTCAATCAAACAACAAGGATATACAATGTAGGGCAAACCTTGACTCCGGATCACGGCTAAACCTTGTCAGCGAAAGGTTAGTTAAATGCCTTGGAATCTCACTAAAACCAACCTCAATATGCATCAGCGGTATAGGCTCACGCAACACTAGAGTGCAGCATCGCGTAAACATAGCCTTACACTCACGCATAAACAACTTTAATACAAGACTTGAGGCTGCGGTTCTTCCACAAATAATTCCGCCTCAACCATCGCAAACGATCACAATTGACCACTGGCAAATTCCTAAAGGCTTGGTGCTAGCCGATCCAGAATTTAACCGCCCTGATAAAATAGACGTTTTACTAGGGGCAGAATTTTATCATCAACTAATGGCAATAGGACAGGTTAAACTTGGTAACGATTTGCCGATTTTACAAAATACATTATTGGGTTGGGTCGTTGCCGGTAAGATAGGGGGACACGAATCAAGAGCTGCAGTATGTGGAATGTGCACTGAAGACGATACAAATTTAGAAAATGCCATTGCTCAACTTTGGGAGCTCGAAAATCTAAATCAAGTCGACACAAGACTATCAACTTCAGACAAACAGTGCGAAGATCATTTTGCACAAATTTACGGTAAGAATTCCATTCTGCAACAACCCTGATACATTGGAGGAATCACATAATACAGCATTCAACCAATTATGTCACTGGAAAGAAGGTTAGCAAAGGCCCCCGAAATAAAGGCACAATACGTCAAGTTCATGAAAGAGTACGAAGCATTAGGCCACATGTCACAAGTTGATCTAAATTCCACGCCCAGACCAATGTATATCATTCCTCATCACTGCATACTTCGCCCTGAAAGCAGCACAACTAAGTTACGAGTAGTCTTTGACGCCTCTACTAAGACTTCAGACGGTGTATCATTGAATGATATAATGCACACAGGGCCCACGGTGCAAAGCGATCTATTCTCAATTCTTCTTCGCTTCCGCTTACCACGTTTTGTCTTCACAACTGACATCGAAAAGATGTATCGGCAATTCATCATGCAGCCAGAAGACAGAAAATTTCAAACAATTATCTGGAGGGAAGAAACGACGATGCCAATAAAATACTACCAGCTGAACACAATCACCTACGGAACCCGATCCGCACCATACTTAGCAACAAAATGTCTACAAAAAATTGGTGAATCAAATAAAACAAAGTATCCGCATGGAGCCCAATTCCTGCTAAAAAACTTTTACGTGGATGATGGAATCGGGGGAGATGATAGCTTGCATACAGCTTTAATGATTCAGACAGAATTAAAACACATCATAAGCAAACATGGTCTGAAGTTACAATGGACCGCCAATCACCAGAAGTTGCTACAAAACACCACAGAAGAACAAAAAGAAGTAAATTTCGACTTTACTAATGATAATAACCAAACGGTCAAAACCCTAGGATTAACATGGATGCCAAACTCTGACCAGTTCTGTGTTAAAGTATGCTTAAGGGAAATTCATCAGATTACTAAACGAACAGTCTGCTCAGATCTAGCTAGACTATTTGATCCCTTGGGGCTATTATCACCAATTGTAGTCACGGCAAAAATCTTTATTCAACAGTTGTGGCAACTAAAACTAGGATGGGATGATGAGCTACCAGAAGACCTTTGCTCAAAATGGATGACTTTCCGCGATGATTTAAAACATATCAACAATCTAAAGATGTCTCGACATATGTTTGCAGGACAAATAGCATCAAATATACAACTCCATGCCTTTGCCGACGCATCAGAAAAGGCGTATTGTGCAGCAATCTATATCAGATCAGTCACCAAGAACAATCAAGTGATAGTACGACTACTATGTGCGAAATCTCAGGTAGCACCTTTGAAGAACCCGCCACGAACTCTGCGCAGCACTGCTAGCAGCTCAGTTAACATCAAGGGTTAAACAGGACTTAAAACTTGAAGATAGCCCTACATATCTATGGACAGATTCTGAAATCGTGGTGGCCTGGATCCATTCGCCATCGTCATCATACCAAACGTTCGTGGCTAACCGAATAGCTGCAATACAAGAAATATCTTTTGTCGAACAATGGCGACATGTAAGATCAAAGGATAATCCCGCAGATGTTCTGTCACGTGGTCTTTCACCAAGAAAATTATCCGAGCACCCTTTATGGTTCTACGGACCCATGTTTCTTTGTGAACAAAATGGAATCTGGCCACAAAACTTTTAAAAAAATAAAGCCATCAGTGACGACAGTAACATGGAACGAAAGAAAGTAACTGCCATCACAACCACAGGTGAAAATTCAACAAGTCTAATCTACCAGATAAATCATAAAGGGTCGTTCAGAACACTGCAACGAGTGACAAGATATATCCTCAGATTCATCAATAATAGCAGAAAGCAGAAGCAGCAGCGCGAACTAGAGTTATCAATTCACGAGTTGGAGCAAGCTCTCATAGTTATCGTTAGGGCAATGCAGCAGGCAGACTTTAGTGACGAGTTAAAACATTTGCTGAAACACAAGCAAGTGACCAAAGGCAGCCCATACAACAATCTTACACAATTTTTAGACTCTAACGGCCTTATCAGAGTGGGAGGACGCTTAGAATCATCAACGTTACCTTACGACGCAAGGCACCCAATGTTAATTCCATGTAATGATCCAATATCAAAACTACTAATGCAGATGGTGCATGTACAAAATCGACACTGTGGACCACAAGCACTTTTAGCTCACCAACGGCAAAGGTATTGGCCAGTCAAAGGAAAGTCGGCAGTAAGATCAATTGTTCAACACTGCATAAAATGCTCTAGAGCAAAGCCAAAATTGCTTAACCAAATTATGGGAAACTTGCCACCAGCACGAATAACAACAGCACGACCATTTATCAACTCTGGCGTTGACTTTTGTGGACCATTTTGGATTCACTACAATGTAAGAGGAAAAAGGCCTCACAAGGCCTACATCGCTGTATTTTGCTGTTTCGCTACTAAAGCTGTGCACTTAGAATTAGTAAGTGAGTTAACCACTGAAGCCTTTATAGGCTCATTAAAGCGATTTACAAGCCGCAGAGGACACTGCAAAAACCTATATTGTGACAACGCAACAAATTTCGTTGGTACAAAAAATCAACTTAAGGAGCTGTCAGACTCACTGTATGAAAGTTCCGCTCATGCAAAAATCCATAAAGAATGTACGTCCAGAGGGATTGCATTTCACTTCATACCACCAAGGGCGCCCCACTTTGGAGGCTTATGGGAAGCGGAGGTTAAGTCCGCAAAACATCTGCTAGTGAGGAGTGTATCAACAGCAACATTGACGTACGAAGAACTTGATACTGTGGTAATAGAGATAGAAGGTATTCTCAACTCTCGCCCAATAAGTCCCATGTCAGACAATCCAAATGATTTGGCGGCACTAACTCCAGGTCATTTTCTCATCGGGGAACCTATAAATGCACAAGCCAACATCGGAGACACACAGCCAAACACCAACCTGTTGACTAGATGGAAGTTGGTTACTCATGTCAAAGAGGAATTCTGGAGAAGATGGTCACGCGAGTATCTTTGTGAACTGCAGTATCGCCATAAGTGGCAAACACAAAAAAATAACATAAGACCTGGTGATATGGTCATCATAAAAGAAGATAACACAACACCGTTACAATGGCCTTTAGGAAGGATTGTAAAGGTACACTATGGAGATGATGGCTTTGCACGGGTAGCGGACGTCAAAACAGCAAAGGGCATTTCCAGAAGGCCAATTGCTAGACTAGCACCACTTCCAATTAACACTACAGACTCGGGTGGAACCACCAACCAAGAAGAGTCAGAAGAACCAACCACGTCACCAACCAATGACAATGAAATTCCTAAAAAGAGAAGACGTGCCTCTCTTAATCACACTATAGTCACCGCTTGAACTGGAACCAGTATGCACCCTTAAACATAAATTCATGACACTAAAAGGGCAGCAAGTAATATCCAGCTCCAGTAAAACATCATATACAAATCTTTGGGAAACCACCAAACAAAGCCATGAAGAACGTATAACCCCATTGCTAAATAAAATCCATACGAACGAATATATATCACAAGTTAAAAATCTAACAAAACTACAAACCTCTTTGAACACACAAAAAATTCTTCAGCTTCCGCACAAAATTGACACCAACAACTACCATCACATCACCATCGGCTACTCATCTCTAATAATCACGCTTGGCATCTTAGTTTACCTCACAAGAAGACAAAATTCTAAAAAGGCTGCTACTCCAGTTCCCACACCCCGTCAACGACAAGCCACGTCAGAATTCACCGTCCACATTTAACAAACATCAACAACTGACTAACAAAAAGCAAAAGATCCACACAGCTCCAATAAGACGAGAAGGAATGCCAGCTCAGCACAACGCGGACACATAATCTTCAAAGTTTATTAGTAATTTTTTCCATTTGTTTACTTATTTAATTCTTTTTTTGTTTTTTGAGCTACACTCAACGGGGGGAGCATGTTAATACATTAGTTTCATTTATTAATTTTGTTTCACAATAAGGTTCATTGAACATTCACCCAAATTAATTTTATTATTTGTTTATTTTGCATTTCACAATTAAGTTTACTTTGTTTATGCATCATCATATTTTGTTTATTTTGTAATAATAGCATTTTACAATTAAGTTCAGTTTGTTTATGCAAAATTCATAAGTCAATGACCACTAGGCAAAACTTTATTTATTAAGTAGGTCAAGTTTTGTGCTATATAGACAATTTTTATTTTTGTTTATTATTTTGTGTCATTGCACTTTTAGCATTAAGCCGCTATTAAATATATGTAATTATCCATTTCTTATATGAAATCATAATTTTAATATAAAGTAGCGTAAATAAAACTTTACAGATCAGTGTGCTTTAAGAAACTCAATTTGTGTTTTATTTTGGTACGCTGTCCTGCAGGTTAAAGTGATTGTCAGGAACATAAACAAAACAAAAGTCCTTCAGGTTTATGTGCTTGAAAGGAACAATTTCAAAAACAAAAAATCTTGTATCCATTTTAGAGATCGTTCTCTTAACAATATCTTTTGTAGCCTTTTGAAGTTTACGTTTTTTGTGTACTCCGAACACTCGTTTATAGTTTTAGCAGGTCTTCCTTTTCTGCTGTCCAAAGATGTATGCGGTTCTTCGATGTTTTCAAAAGTTGTTACTGCATTTAGCCAGTCTGAGTACTTTTCCATAAAGGTTTTTGTCGTACTGTTTGACGCAAGCCATTTTCTACGAATATCCAAGAAAACGAAGTGAATTTTGTTTTTAACATCCTTTTCCTGGTATCCTGGTAAACCGTGCAATTTTTCCACAATAGCCAAATTAAATACATTTTCATTATGTGATTTTCTAAATTACTCGAAAAATTCCGAATTTTGAAATGACATTATGAGTTCTGGTACTGATCACTACTTTTGCAAAGTAAAACTTTAACTGATTGCATTACACAATTGCAGATTAATTTATACCCAAAAATAAAAAGGTTCAAGCTACCTGATTTGCGAAACATAAATCTAGGCCACAATTAACTGGATTATATACAACTGCAATTTTTATTTTACTTAGTATAAAAACCAAGTTGTAAAACTACCTGCCTATTTTCATAATGTGTTCTTAAATTTAAATAATAAACAAATTCTAATAATTATGCCTACCTGATTGAAACAAGAAAATATTGTTTATAAATAAGGCTACATACATACATATTTATAAGTAGGCACATATGCATACATTAACAGAAATATGTCAGTCAGTTCCACTTATATTTACATTTTTGTGCTGTAAGATAACATAAAAAATAAAAAATATTAAAATTTTGGTAGCTTTTTTCCTTATTTGGCAATTTTTTTTTTAATTTTGGTTGCAAAAATATCTTGGCTGTGGCAACGCTGGCTATAAGATTTTAACATCTTTCTTCAAATTCAAAGAAAACCCGTAATTTTTTGTGGCCCAATTTAGCGAAATTATTTAAAGTACTGTGTAGTAAAAATGCTAAAAAATATGGGCGTGACCATTTTTGACATTTTCTTACATATTTTAATAAACAATAGATATACCTTTAAAACAATACCAAAAAAGTAGTGATCACATGGCAATATTTCTGACACTTCAATTCTAAAATTTCTTTTTTTTCTCAAACTCACCTTTTTTTGGACTTTCTAAAAAACTGTCGACTTTAAGCAGCTCCACCAGCTATAATTCTTATCCAATTAAGAAAAACGTTTTTGAATTCTGATCAGTAAAATGGTCTTTATACGATGTGTTCATTCATTTTACAAAATTTTGTCATCAAATTTTGTATTTTTGCCACGGTTTTTGGGAAAAGGCGCCACAGTGCGTAGCGGCAATACTTGCGGGCTCCGCAACATTTGTCCCAACAGACAATTTAATGTTTATCACAGTGCTCGTTGAATGAAGACGTGTTTTTTTTTAACTCGGCATACGGTTTTTGTTTTCTTTTAACATACTTAAATAAGTTGTTATAAAATCATAATATTATTTATTAAATGAATAATATAATATCAGCGAATTGGCAGCTTAAAAATAATTTTTAATTTGTGTACATAAACGTCAATAATTAAAATAATAAAAGTTATAATTTAATAAAAAAATGTATGTATGAACATACATACATAAACATACAAACATACATTTTAAGCAAAAACATTTCTTGTTTTTGTTTATTCTTCTTTTTTATTATCGGGGTTTTTAACAACAAATAACAAGAAGAGCACAATTAAACAAACTGTAAAATAAAAAAAAAACTTATGAATGCGTACAATGCAAAAACAATTAAACATAATGAAAGAAATGCATATGTTACAGTGAGTGTTGACGAAACAAAAGTAGAAACAAAAAAAAGAATCGATGATAGCAATTACCTAACGGCTAAACCTATTACTCGAACGCGTTCCCTCTCACCTTCTTTGTTTACAAATACGGTCGATCGTATTACAATAACAAGTTTGTTAACTGCAGGCGCTGCCGCAGAGCCAAAAAAAACTTTAATAAGTGATGATACGGTTAACCCCAAAACAGCCGCTATGGACAACTCAGTAACTCAAGGAAAAATTTCTCAAAAGCCTACAGTACAAGTTGGCATGGACAGGTACATAACAGTGCTCAAACGGGGACGCAGCCCTAGCTCTGCAGCAGTTGCTTCGGCCTCAAAAGTACCAACTTTTGATAAAATAAATACTCAAAATCGTTTTGCAATTCTGGAGGATGAATCCTCTGAAGCACCAAACGTCATAAAATCATCAAAGCCTCCCCCGATATATCTTAGGGAACAAAATTCAAATGAGCTCATAAAGAGTTTGATATCAGTGATAGGTGAAAATTCGTTTTACGTAGCGGCTATCAAGCGTGGTAGTATAAACGAGACTAAAATTCAAGTCAATCATGAGAATGACTTTCGCAAAGTAATAAACAACTTTGAAGCACTAAAAAAAAACTTTTATACATACCAACTGAAAAGCAGTAAAGGTCTTCAGGTAGTGATTAAGGGTATTGACTCATGTGTGGACCCAGAAGAGGTCAAAACATTCCTAGAAGAAAAAGGCTTCAAGGTAAAACATGTAGTAAACATAAAAAATAGAGAAAAAATTCCCCAACCACTTTTTCGAGTAGAGTTTGAACCCGGCGACGTTAAGCTTAAAAAAATGAAACGCATCCCATCTATGATTTAAAATACATTCTGTACAGAAAGGTAACTATAGAGGAGCCGCACAAAAGAGGTGGTCCCGTTCAATGTTTGAACTGCCAAGAATTTGGCCATACTAAGGCATACTGCTATTTACCCCCTGTTTGCGTAGTATGTGGTGAGCTACACGGTACAGTTCTTTGCGATAAGTCTAAAACCGACCCCAACGTAAAAAAATGCAGCAACTGTGGTGGTAATCACACTGCCAATTATAGAGGATGCCCTGTATATACTATCGTCAAGCAGTCGGTTGGACCGAAAACTAATCCCCCTCAAATGCAGGTAACGAATCAAGTAAACAGTAATGATCTTCAGGCACCGCAGCCTAGTAGTAACAGAACCTCTTATGCTAACGTTTTAAAATCAAACAATGTACCAATGCAAGGCGCTTCGTCAAGTAATGACGAAACTCCAGTTTCTAATCTAAGTCGTCTAGAAAAAACCATGGAAACATTAGTGCAAACAGTAAATAATTTTACAAACACAATGGGTAATATGATGCAGGAAATTCTTAGAATGCAATCGATGTTATTGCAAGCTATTCTTAACAAGCCATGAACTGTTTAAAAATTTGTTTTTGGAACGCAAACGGCATCCGCCAACATAAAAATGAATTAGAATACTTTCTTAAAAATAAACAAATTGATGTCATGATGGTTTCTGAAACTCATTTGACCTCAAGAAATACGTTTAAAATTAATGGTTATACTCTATATGATACCAAGGACCCTCGAGATAGAGCTTGTGGAGGTTCTGCTATATTAATAAAAAACCGAATTAAACACTACCCAATGTGTGATCATCGTGAAGATTATCTCCAAGCTACGAACATTTGTGTCGAAGAGCTAAATCGAAGCATAGTTATTTCATCTCTATATTCACCACCTAGATTTGCAATATCAGAAAGCCAATATTACAAATATTATAAGTCACTGGGGCCCTGTTTCCTGGCTGCTGGCGATTACAACGCAAAACATACCTTCTGGGGGTCACGACTTATAACACCAAAGGGTCGTGTTTTGTTTAATACAATCTCTAAAATGAATTTAAATGTTGTCGCGAGCGGCCAACCAACATATTGGCCTGCTGATCCGCAAAAAATTCCAGATGTCATCGATTTTGGCGTGGTTAAAAACATCCCCACAGAAACGATTTACGTTGAAGCTTCCATAGAATTATCCTCTGATCACACACCTACAATTGTTACTATAAAAAACACCAATAGAATTGAATCTCCCTCTGGTCACATAGCGACGTCAGCTACACATATAAATTGGATAAAATATAAAAAATATCTCAGTACCCATTGCACAGAAAATATTCCGCTTAGCACACCGGAGTATATAGATCGCTCTATTGTCAATTTTGACAGTTTTCTAAAACTGTTCAACATTCCAGCATTGCCCCCAAAAAAACCAAAAATAATAAAATATATTCCTCAGATGTGGAGCGTCTCTTGTCTGAAAAAAGGAGAGCTCGTAGAGAGTGGCAATTGCACAGATCCCCTCAACTTAAGAACTTACTAAAAGACTGTACAAAAAGGCTGAGAAAGTTACTGCAGACTCAGAAAACGGCTTCTCTGGAAAAATATCTTAAGGAACTTGATGCAACTCCACAATCAGACTACTCATTATGGCGTGCAGCTAGAAACCTCAAAAGGCCAGTTGTCGCTAATCCGCCATTAAGAAACTTGAATGGAAGTTGGGCAAGAAATGATGTTGAAAAAGGAAATCTGTTTGTTAATCATTTAAAACACGTATTTACCCCTAACATATCTCACGATATGGCGGTCGAGTTACCACCTGTTGCTGCTAGAGCAGCTGTTCCCCTAAGATTTGAGATAAGAGAAATCGAAAAGGCTATTTGTGATTTAAACCCCAAGAAGGCTCCTGGTTTTGATAAGATCAGCAACAAAATGCTTTTGGAGCTACCCAGCATAGCAAGGAGAATTATTCTTTTAATTTTTAATGCTATTTTACGCCTGGAATACTATCCTCAAAAGTGGAAGGTTTCCTTAGTCATCATGATACCTAAGCCAGGAAAGGATCACACAAAAGTTGAGTCATATAGGCCTATAAGTTTACTTTCAAATATATCAAAGCTGTTTGAGAAGCTGTTAGCGTCAAAATTAACCCCAATTCTAAATGAAAACAGATGTATTCCTAACCACCAATTCGGCTTTAGAAGAGAACACAGCACAATTGAGCAAACCCATCGTATAGTAAACGCAATAAGAAAAGCCTTTGAAGAAAGAAAATATTGTTCCGCTCTCTTCATCGATGTTTCTCAAGCTTTTGACAAAGTCTGGCATGAAGGCTTATTACATAAATTGAAGCTAAACTTACCAGTAAACACACACAAGCTGTTAGAAAGCTACTTAGTCGGTCGAAAGTTTATTATTAAAGAAGGTGATTATTTAAGCTCTCCTCAACCAATTGAAGCTGGAGTCCCTCAGGGAAGCATCCTAGGCCCACTTTTATACTTAATATATACTTCGGATATGCCAATAAACAACTACACCCAAACTTCAACATTTGCTGATGACACAGCTTTTCTAAGCGTGCACGAAAACAGTCAAGAAGCATTTCGATACCTACAGGATCATATATTTCAACTCGAACTGTGGCTGAAGCAATGGAGGATAAAGGTCAATGAGCAAAAATGCGTACATGTAACATTTACCTTGCGTCGGGAAACTTGCCCCCCTATTAAAATCAATAATCATTTAGTGCCTCAAAATTCGCATGTAAAATACCTCGGTATTCATCTAGATCGCCGTTTAACGTGGAAAAGCCATATAGAGGCAAAATTATCTCAAATGAAACTAAAAGCCATACAAATTCATTGGCTTATTGGAAGAAACTCTGTCCTAAGTCTCGACTGCAAACTTTTACTTTACAACTCCATCTTAAAGCCAATCTGGTGCTACGGTATTCAACTATGGGGCACTGCCTCGGCCTCTAACATCGAAAAAATTCAAAGGCGCCAAAATAAACTTCTTCGAATAATAACAGCTGCCCCTTGGTATGTTAAAAACTCAAATATTCACAAGGATCTCAATGTTCCTTTAGTAAAAACTATGATTACAAAATATGCAGTAAAATATTTAAAAAGGCTTGAACAACACCCAAATCCACTAGCTCGAAATAAAAAAAATTCAAAAACTACAGAAAATCCTTAAAAAAAGGACATGGATGATCTCCTTGGACAATTTGTATATACAGTTAGACGCGCCTTAAAAACCTTTTTTTTATGATACCCAATTTCTTTATGTCAAATTAACAAAACATGCAAAAATAAATCCTTTTTTAAAATGGTCCAGCTCATGAGAGGTCAAAGCTGGAGCCGAAATATTTAAAATGTCATCTTAAAAAACCTCCAAGGTTCTTTTTTAGGAGGGTACATCGAGCACGACTTTTGCCTCCATACAACTTGAGTCGCTCTAATGTACGTACTAAAATTTAATAAACAAATTGTTTTTGATTTTCATATAAAATGTAACAAGGCAAAGCACAAAATTTGTGAAGTAATTTGATTTTTTTATTGTATAGAAAACAAGAACAAATTCTGGTTGTGTTTGTTTTGCATGAAAAATATCACTTGTCGTTTTCGTGTATCTCTTGGCAATCGTGTTCCACATCATTCTCAGTTTGGGGTATTTATCCCCAAATAGGGGATTTTTTTGTAATCCCCAGTGGATTTTTTGAGCAATGGCAAGACCGGTTTGGTCGAGACGTAAGTACAAATTGAAGTCTTCTTTTTGGTTCGAAGATTTTGTCATGCCAAGACGCTGTTGGTTTGAAACCTTTTCAAGAGCTTGCTGAAATAGTTTTATATATTCTTTCTGTACCAACTTGTAACGCTTGTTATGTACAAGTCTTGTGATGTCCAGACATCACCTAAGAAACCTAATTGTGGTTATAACTGGCCACTTGCCCACTGGGAAACACGCCAAAAGTTTGGGGTTCACTTACAATAACCTATGTAGGAGTTGCGGTGACGAGGAAGGAAGGAGTCAGCGGAACATATTCTTTGTCACTGCCTGGCAGTCGGAGACCTAAGACTCAAGCTGTTTAGTCAAAGAATAATCAGGGACAAAATCTGTCTCTCTGACATTGATTTGAACAGGATCTATTCCTTCATTGAATCAACCGGATGGGTGGGTGAGAATATCAACAGCCAAGTAACGTAGGAACATTGGGAGATGGTGTAACATAATAACACAATGGAAATTTATTACTGGAACCACGTGAGCTATGCTTAATTGCGGCTGCCAGTGGAACCTTACCTAACCATTCCTTCTATAATAAATAGAATCGAAAGCAACATAATACAGTACTAGTTTTTAGAAGCTCTTCTTAGAATTAATAGACATTTTTAAAATAATGCAATTTGCTGTGACAAATTTATTCCATCTTTTCAAATGCTTACACTTTTTAATGCAAACAATATGTAAACAAGTTTTTGAAATGACAATTGATGCATAATTATTTTTTTGTGCGTTTTTTAAGTAACATACTCTTTAAACACATCTGTGTAGGTAGAACTCAAAGTACAAAAAAAAAATTAGTTTTAATAATATTACACAAATGAATAAATAAATAAAAGAATAAATGTTGAATAATATCAGTGGGGATTTTTAGAGATAAGAATCGTAAATAACGGACAAAGTATAAAATAAAACTGCGGACTATGGTGTGCCGTTAGCAACCGTTTTCGTTGCTATTATCTCCTATTTTACCTTCATTGGTTTTTGATTTGGCGGCTTACAGACAGAAGCTGTTTGTTTTATTCTTTTTTCTACAACCTAAAAGGGATTGCCGTTGCTTTTTGAGTTCCATCAAAAAAAAAATGTTTGCCATTGTTAAAAAAGCAAAGCTTGGCAGAAGCCTGTGCCCTTTAATCCTGAAAGGTTACTTTCGTCAAATCGACGAACTTTTTTAACAAAAATTCTAGCGGAACGATGTTTAAAGTAAAAAATTAACAAAAACTTCTTTAGTTAAGCATTTCATTTAAAACTAAGCTAAAATAAAAGTTTTTCATCTATCTGAAAATTTGATACGAATTTTAGCACTTTTTTGTGTTTTCAAATGAATAATTTTTTTAAAGCATTCGTTGTTAAAAAAGGAGCGTAATTTGAAAACACATAAAAAAGTTATATGATGAAATGTAAATGAGCTTCGTCGATTTGGCGAAGAGTAACCATGCAAAAACTAATGGACGTGTTTTGGACGATCCTCAAGAAGGATCCAGGTCCTCCCCCTAAGTCTGATGATGCTGGCTGGTACCAGGGCCATGTGCCAATCACTAGGGGAGGTTTGAGAAGGTTCTAGGTTGGATGTGGTGTTGGTGAGCGAGATACCGCATAGGTCTAGATCGCTTGCCACCATTCCCGCCGAACCATCAAAACCTGAGGAGATCTTGAAGATCATTCAGTGCTGCAACCCCCAACTACCCACACAGGACTGGAAGGTAGTGAAGGTATCAGCTACTGAAGGGTCTTCAAGGACGGCGATTGTGGTAATAAGCCCGCAATCCTTGGAACTACTGAGGGAGAAGCAGGGCAAAATCGACTATGGTTTTATTACGATCTTGCTCTGAGTCTACCGAAGTGACAACAAGGGCAATGCAGCTCCTTCAGTAAGTGGCTGCACATACTGATGACAGTATGGCTTGTGGTGATGCCGTTAGCTCAAGCGATAAAGTCGGTCTCCGGATTGGTCTTTGATCACTTGCGTGAAATGGTTGATGAGGACGTTCTCCTGGAATCCGATCATGAGGACGTCAACATCACAGTAATCGCTAATATGGAGCATGGTGAAGGCGACACAAATCAACCTCCATCATTCTAAAGCAGCATCCGCTGCATTGCTCCTCCGACTGGCGGAAAGAAGGTTGGGGGGCTCGTGATGGTCTAAGAACCATGGATTCACAAGGGTCGGGTTTGCGGACTAAATCTTAAAGGCTAAAGACACTAGACGCAATAGTCTGGACCACGACAGGACCCACCCAATAAGCTCATCCGTGATGCAGTCAATAAGGCCGAGGGCACTGGAACGCCAATTATTATCTGTGCCGATGCTTATTCGCACCACACTATCTGGGGTAGTACCAATACAAATATAAGAGGTGAATCACTATTCTCCTTTATTATTAATTATAATTTGGGAGTAGTAAAAATGGGCTGTGATCCTACGTTTTCTGTTGAAAATAGGTGTGAGGTTCTTGATGTCACGCTAGTTAGCATAAACCACATTGATATGTTCGAGAAATGGATGGTGTCTAATGACTGTTCGCTCTCTGATCATAGATACGTGGACTTAAGTCTGCGGCTGACGTCTTCAGGATTGAGGGATATAATAAACAGGATACGTACCAAATGGGAGATTCAATATTCCACTCTGGTTCGGATTCTATCTGATCCTCCTGGGGTCAATGATATCAGGGGGACCGATGCGGCAGTGGATTTGCTTTCGAACTCACTGCAGCTGGCGACTTCCTTGGCGTGTAAGCCAAGGGTGCGTAGAGGAAGGGACCTGCCACCATGGTAGGATCCGGATATTGCGCGAGCAAGAAGTGACTGTCGTAGGTTGTTCAATGTGGTTAAGCGCAATGGTTATTGGGTAGACTATAAGTCATCATTGAATAGGTTTAAAAACTTGGTTAGATCATCGAAAAGAAATGCTTGGAGTAACTTCTGTAGTGGCGTGGATGGATCCTCTGATACGAACTGCTTACGTAAAATAATGGCTTCGATCCCGGTTGGGCTGAGCTATGTCCGCAAATTGGATGTTGGACTACGAATAGTCAGGAAACTCTTGAGGTATTGATTGACACTCACTTTCCTGGAAATTCCCGAGGGAGCTTGCAGGATCAAGTGTGGGAGTCGACACCCACTCCTATGTCCATTCCATTGGACTACAATAGGATCAAGTGGGCTGTCGACAGCCTTAGCCCATATAAATCTCCTGGTATGGATAGTATAATTCCTGCAGAGGAATTCGACCCTGTTTGATGGCTATATACAGGGTATGCGCTAGATTTTCTTATCTTCCTGTGAGCTGGACCTTGTGTAGAGTGGACTTTATACCCCCAAGAGGGGTAGGACTTCTCACCCTGAGCCGAAGGATTACAGACCGATTAGTCTTGCATCCTTTTCTCCTAAGACTCTTGAGAGAGTTATCTCTCTGCCTCTCAATATGCCTACACAAAGGGCAGGTCTGTTGAGACAGCTCTCCACACTCTAGTTGGAGCTATTGAGAGATCGCTCGAAATCAAGAAGTGCACACTCGTGGCCTTTCATGATATTTAGGGGGCCTTCAACAATATCAGCCCGGACTCTTTTGTGGCGTCCGTGAGGAGTCTGGGGATCGACGTTGGCATATGTAGATTTTTAGACAATCTACTCAGGAATAGGGTCATCTGCTCTACGATAGGTGAGACCAGTGTTCAGAGACTGGTGAACAGAGATACTCCCCAAGGATGAGTTCTATACCCACTATTGTGGAACACCATGTTGACGAAGTTGGACGACATGAGGATTAACGCAACGTCTCAGTGTATGGAGGCTGCTTTGAGGGTACTCAGCACCTGGAAAGAGTCATGCGGGCTGGGTGTAAATCCGTCTAAGACGGAACTGGTACTCTTTACGAGCAAGTACAAGACCGAGGACTTTAGCCTTCCGAGGCTAAATGTAACTGAGCTTCAGATTTCTCACAGTGGTAAGTATCTGGGCGTGGTTCTGGATAGCGTGCTGCCATGGGGACTAAATGTCCGGATAAGAGTGGAAAGGACAATAGTTGCCATATATGCTTGCAGAGGTGCAATCGGCAGAAACTATGGCATGGGCCCGCATAAGTTATAAGCTTTTAGATAATAAAAGCTTGAATGATCGGGAAATGGTTCGAAGACTTGGATAGAGTATAAATACTTTCGAAAAATTATATTGCCAAGTCAGTTTTGTTACAAACATAAAAGTGTGTAGATCACAATAAAGAGCTGTAAATGACGGTTGTTAAAGTGACTAATTTTTTTGTAAAAAGAAATTCATTATGACATTCCCCCTTGCGAGGATAGGGAACACAACATTGATATTTTATATTTATTTGATTAATTCTTTTAAAACTGTCATTGAAAACGACAGAAAAAAGTTTAACTTTTTTATTATTTTCAAGCGTATCCAACAAATTAAAGAAATTGTAACGTGAGAAGTGCTAAAAATAATTAAAACCACAAAATATATTAAAGAAAAAAAAATGGTTTTTGAAATGCACAGAAGATTCCACTGGTGCACCAAATTTAAAATTTAAGCTTTACTCTTTACAGGGTTCAAATTATTAAAGTGTTTTCCGAGGGTTGGCATAGAACCCACGGTAATTAATGGAGCGATGTATTTTATACACTAGATAGTTCCTACCACAAGTGGTGGCGGATATAAAAATGCGTTTTTGTTAAAATAATATTTAAATGGTCAACTAAATAATTAGTTAGTTAATTTCGAATTTAAATTTTAATTATTTACTAAGATTTCGTTTAAATGTGCAAAATTCCCATTTCATACTATTGATAAACTGAAATTTATTGTTGATGGGATAAGCTACTCCTTGCTTAGGCCAGATCGTTAGGAAAGGTCATCCAAATAAAACAAATAAACAAATAAAACTGTTAAGCAAATAAGAATTATATGCAACACTTTTACTTGTGACAATATCAAAGCTTAAACAAAATAAAAAACAACAATAAACAGTGCGTTTATCTTTTCTTACAGTCCCGACTACAATTGGTTGATTTTTTTTTCAACTCTAAATATCGTTGTAAGTGGGTAAAGAAAAAACAAAAATAAAAACAAATTACTTTATTTAATTTTGCCAGTTGAGTTTTATTACCACTACCACATGCATATTAGTTAACAAAGATTTTCTTGGGATTCAAAAAATTAATTAACAAGGTTTCGTTTAAATGTGCTAAATTCCCATTTCATCCTATTGATAAACTGAAATTTATTGTTGATGGTATAAAATATTCTTATGCGTATGCCACTGGTTGCTTAGGCCAGATCGTCAGAAAACTTCATCCAAAGATTTAAAAAAAACTTAAAATATTATACAAATAAAACTTTTAAGCGAATAAAAATTATAAGCAACAGTTTTACTTGTAACAAGCACAAGGTTTACATGGACAGACAACCAGCGAGATGGACAGACGGAAATAGAGCACTTTAATAAGTGTTTCTGATTCGATCGGTTTACTTAACGATGCGTCCAGATTTCTATTATCAGCACAAATTTATATAATTGCTTTTCCAAACTATACAGTTTGCAATAACATTTCGTCAGCTCATTGTTGGCTTGGCGCATATCATGGTGAAATTACCAAGACTAATATTGAGCTAACGCTTTATCTTTGGCTTACAATTGTAGAGTGAAAATTAAATGTAGATGCCGTAATTAAAGCAACAGAAAATTCGTCTGTTAACTAGAATTTTGATCAATTTTTTTTTATTTGCTGAACATGTATAAAAAATTTGAAATATCTGTGCAATAAAAATGCAGTAATAGCAAAAATATGCAAATTAGTCACAAACAAATCGATACCAAAATTCATAAAAAGCTCTAAAACGGATAAAGATATTCCCTACAATAAATGAATGAGCGAATCATCATGTTTTTTATGTTGGCGTTAAGAAAATGATGGGAGGAATGATAGAATATCAAGTTTTCTTTCATTTTCTTAACGCTAACGTGAAAAATATGCTGGTTCACTCATTCATTTCCTGTAGGGTTGTTTTTGCCTTCATTGGTCGCACAAGAAAAACCATAAAATCGCATATTTACGGTTTTACTGATAATAAGTTTGTATGTATGTGTACGCTTTTGTTAGTAGGATATGACAGGACATCTCAAAAAGAAACTGATACATTTTAAGACAACAAATCGCATGGTTTTTTATTGCTATCTTTAAGAATTAGGTGATACTGTAGTATGAAATAGGAATTTAGCACATTTAAACGAAACCTTGTTTATTAATTTGTAGAATCCCAAGAAAAACTTTGGTAACCAATATGTATGTGGCAGTGTAAATAATACTGAAGTGGCAAAATCTTTACTCACATACAACTTCATTTAGAGTTGACAAAAAGCAACAAATTGTTGTTATTTTTGATTAAGCTTTGATATTGTTACAACTAAAGCTGTTGCTTATAATTCTTATTCGCTTAACAGTTTTATTTGTATAATATCTTTAGTTTTTCTTAAATCTTTATTGATGAAGTTTCCTGATGATCTGGCCTAAGCAACCAGTGAAATACGCATAGGAATAGCTTATCCCATCAACAATTATTTATTTTAATTCATTAAATAAAAATTTTGATAGAATCTTACAAATAAATCAACTACTATGTTGGTTTGTTCAATTACAATATTAATTATTTTTTTTTTTAGTTTGAATGAACTGAGGTAATTGAATCAAATATAGTTTTTTTGGTAATTATTTTTTTATTGAATCAAGTAAAATATTGTTTGAAATTGTACGTTGTTTTTTATCATATTTTTAATTAAATTAATCATTAAATAATAAAAAAGTCACAAATTTACAAATTCAAGTAATATCTAACTTTAAAATAACAAATTAATAGTAAAACATTCGTTTGTAAACCTCTTTTAAAGACCTTTTTTTTTATTATTTATTTACTGAATCTTCATATATTAAAAATGAACTAACAATAATTAATCTAATCAAATCTTGCAAGTGCAAGACAAAAATTTTCTTCACCACGGGTTTTGTTCACATTTATATATGTGTTTATCGCTTATCTTAATGGGTAAATGCTGCAGTTTCTCTTCTCCTTAAGCGAGTGTGGCCGCTATCATTTAAAATATTTTGAGCTATTGGATTTGAATGCAACTCTAGACTTTTTAAATATTTTACCGCATACTTCTTAATAATAGTCCTTACCAGTGGCACATTGAGATCCTTGTGGATATTTGAGTTTTTAACCTACCAAGGGGCAGATGTGATTATTCGAAGAAGTTTATTTTGGCGCCTTTGAATTTTTTCGACATTTGAGGCCGAGGCCGTAGCACCATATTGGCTTTAAAATAGAGTTGTAAAGTAGTGGTTTGCAATCGAGACTAAGAACAGAATTTCTTCCAATAAGCCAGTTAATTTGATTTGCTTTTAGTTTCATTTGGGTTAATTTTGATTCTATATGGCATTTCCATGTTAAACGCCGATCTAAATGAATACCGAGATATTTCACATTCGATTGTTGAGGCACTAGCTGTATCATAAGCAAAAGTTGAGGTAAGGGTGTAGTTGTTTGTTGGCATGATACTTCCCTGAGGGATTCAGCTTCAATCGTCTGAGGAGAACTTAAAAAATCACCTTTTTAATAATAAATTTTCTACCGACCAAGTAGCTTTCTAACAGTGTGTGTTAACCGGTAGGTTTATCTTCAATTTATGTAACAAGCCTACATGCCAGACTTTATCAAAAGCTTGAGAGACATCGGTGAAGAGAGCGGAGCAATATTTTCTTTCTTCAAAGGCTTTTCTTATGGCGTTTAATATCCGATGGGTTTGCTCAATTGTGCTATGTTCTCTTCTGAAACCGAATTGATGGTTAGGTATACATCCATTGTCATTTACAATTGGGGTTAATTTTGACGCTAACAGCTTCTCAAACAGCTTTGAAATATTATAAAGTAAGCTTAAAGGCCTATATAGCTCAACTTTTGTGTGATCTTTTCCTGGTTTAGGTATCATGGTGACTAAGAAAACCTCCCACTTTTGAGGATAGTATTCAAGGCGTAAAATAGCATTAAAAATTAAAAGAATAATTTTCTTTGCTATGCTGAGTAGCTCCAAAAGCATTTTGTTGCTGATCTTATCAAAACCAGGAGCCTTCTTGGGGCTTAAATCACAAATAGCCTTTTCGATTTCTCTTATCTCACCTGTTGCTCTAGCAGCAACAGGTGGTAACTCGACCGTAATATCGTGAGATATATTTGGGGTAAATACGTTTTTTAAATGATTGACAAACAGATTTCCTTTTTCAACATAATTTCTTGCCCAACTTCCATTTAAGTTTCTTATATTGGCTTAGAGACAACTGCTTTTTAGATTTCTAGCTGCACGCCATAATGAGTAGTCTGATTGTGGGGTTGCATCAAGTGTCTTAAGATATTTTTCCAGAGAAGCCGTTTTCTGAGTCTGCAATAACTTTCTTAGTCTTTTTGTACACTCTTTTAGTAATTTCTTAAGTTGAGGGGATCTGTGCAATTGCCAGTCTCTTCGAGCCCTCCTTTTTTCAGACAAGAGACGTTCGACATCTGTGGAATATATTTTAATATTTTTTGCTTTTTTGGGGGCAATACTGGAATGTTGAACAACTAGTTTCAGAAAACTGTCAAAATTGGTAATAGAGGGATCTAGATACTCCGGTGTACTAAGCGGAATATTTTCTGTGCAATGGGTGCTGCGGTATTTTCTATATTTTAACCAGTTTATTTGCGTAGCTGTCGTCGCTAAGTGACCAGTCGGAGATACAATAATATTTGGGATCATTATAGTAACAATTTTAGGTGTGTGGTCGGAAGATTAAAGCTTCAAAATGAATCGTTTCTATGGGGATGTTTTTAACCACGCCAAAATCGATAACATCCGGAATTTTTTGATGATCAGTAGGCCAATATGTTGATTGTCCGCTCGCTACCACATTTAAATCCATTTTAGAAATTGTGTTAAATAAAACACGACCCTTTGGTTTTATAAGTCGTGACCCCCAGAAGGTATGTTTAGTGTTATAATCGCCAGCGGCTAGGAAACACGATCCTAATGATTTAAAATATTCATAATATTGGCTTTCTGATATTGAAAATCTAGGCGGGGAGTATAACGATGAAATCACTAGGTTTTTATTTAATTCTTCAACGCAAATGTTCGTTGCTTGGAAATAATCTTTACGATCATCACACATTAGGTAGTGTGTGACTCGGGTTTTAATTAAAATGGCTGAACCTCCACAAGCTCTGTCTCGATGGTCCTTGGTATCATATATAATATAACCATTGATTTAAAACGTGTTTCTTGAGGTCAAATGAGTTTCAGAAACCATCATGACATCAATTTGTTTGTTTTTAAGAAAGTATTCTTATTCATTTTTATGTTGGCGGATGCCGTTTGCGTTCCAAAAACAAATTTTTAAACAGTTCATGGCTTGTTAAGAACAGCTTGCAATAACATCGATTGCATTCTTAGACTTTCCTGTAACATGTTACCCATTGTGTTTGTAAAATTATTTACTGTTTGCACTAATGTTTCCATGGTTTTTTCTAGATGACTTAAATTAGAAACAGGAGTTTCATCATTACGTTGCGAAGCACCTTGCATTGGCACATGGTTTGATTTAAGGACGTTAGCATAAGAGGTTCTGTTATTACTAGGCTGCGGAGCCTGAATGTCATTAGAGTTTACATGATTTGGTACATGCATTTGTGGGGGATTAGTTTTCGGTCCAGCCGACTGCTTGGCGATAGTATATACAGGGCATCCTCCATAATTAACAGTGTGATTACCGCCACAGTTGCTACATTTTTTTACATTGGGGTAATTTTTAGACTTATCGCACTGGACTGTACAATGTAATTCTCCACATACGACGCAAACAGGGGGTAAATAGCAGTATGCCTTAGTATGGCCAAATTCTTGGCAATTAAAACATTGAACGGGACCATTTCTTTTGTGCGGCTCTTCTATAGTTATTCTTCTGTAGAGAATATATTTTAAATTATAAATAGGATGCATTTCCTTTTTTTTAAGCTTAATGTCGCCAGGTTCTAACTCCACCCGAAATAGTGGTTGGGGATTTTTTCTCTTTTTTAATATTTGTAACGTTTTTTATTTTAAAACCCTTCTCTTCCAATAAAGTTTTAATTTCATCTGGGTCCACGCATGAGTCTATGCCCTTGATCACGACCTGTAGACCTTTGCTGCTCTTCAGTTGATATGTGTAAAAGCTCTTGAGAAATTTTTACTTGAGTTACTTAGTTTTCCATAGTGGCTGTTTTGGGGTTAACCGTATCATCACTTAATAAAGTAGTTTTTGGCACTGCGGCAACACTTGTAGTTAATAGATTTGTTATTGTATTACGATCGACCGTATTTGTAAACAAAGAGGGTGAGAGGGAACGAGTTCGAGTAATAGGTTTAGCCGTTAAGTAATTGCTATCATCGATTCTTTGTTTTGTCTCAACATTTGTTTCGTCAACACTCACTGTAACATAAGCATTTCTTTCATTATGTTTTATTGTTTTTACATTATACGCATTCATAAGAGTTTTTTATTTTATTTTACTGTTTGTTTAATTGTGCTCTTCTTTTTATTTGTTGTTTAAAAACCCCGAGAATACAAAAAAGAATATAGGTATAAAAACAAGAAATGTGTTTGCCTAAAATCTGTGTATTTATGTATATGTATGTGTGTGCATACATATATTTTTTTTAATTGTAATTTTTAATATTTTTATTATTAACGTTTGTGTTCCCCAATTAAGAATTATTTTAAAGTGTCCATTCGCTGATATATTATTTAAAAAAAAAGTAATATTATAAATACTTATTTATATTAAAAGAAAAAAAACCGTATGCCGAGTTAAAAAAAACACGTCTGCATTCAACGAGCACGAAACTGCGAAAATAAATATCAATAAAAAGCATTTATCTCCTAATTTTCAAAAACCAGTCCCGATTGGCATCCCTACTAAGTTCTAAATAAAAGCTTATAAATTGTAAACAATACTTACAACTGTTTTGTTTATTTTTTTTTTATTAAAGTTGCAAGAAAAGAACTCAAGAGGTTTATTATAAAGGAAATAAACCGAAAACGTTATTGAAAAGGCAGTAACGTAACAATTGGTGTCAGAAGTTAGATTGCAGAGAGTAAAAAAGTAAAGAGAACAAATAGACAGCAATGAAATTTTAAGAACTTAAAGTGGAATAGCTCAAGAAAAAGTTAAGCAAGTTAGATCTGCCAACTGCAGGTAATAAAGCAGAGCTGCAGAAAGACTAATAGGTGAATTCGAGCTACGAATTCTGTCGACCATGTTAGCCACGAACTCGAGGATAAAGACAAAATTGAGGTATGTACTCTAGCGTGGCCGTTATTTTTTTTTTTGTTTCTTATATTCTCTCCTCCCTAATCGGTTCAGTTTTATGTAAAAAAAAATCAAACAAAAAATTTATAGCGATAAGTTGTGTTTTAGAGGGGGCGTTCGCCCGCAAAGTTTGCCTTAAAGATCATTTATTCAAATGCAATTTTTTCCATATGACTATCTTTAAAAAAAAAACTTTTACAAGAATATTATACATGGCAATATTTTAGCTCTTCTAGCCAACAACATTAGCCTCAAAGAAATTAATAGTAAAAAAAAAACAACAAAATACCAAAAATTATTTATACCAAAATTATATTTATATGTAAGTTATTTGTTCTTAGTATGTAAGGTAAGATCTTATGTATGTTAAATTATTTCTTATATATACTACGTATGGTTAAGAAGATCAAAAATAAGAAAAACAAATTAATTTTGCTTTAAAAGTATTGACTAACAGCAGTTTATTTGAGAAAGATAACCAAACAGAACGCAAAGAATTGCTCTATTTACGCTATTTGGCAGCGCAGCTTGTGAGACCTAAGCAGCTTGTGAGACCTAATGGATTTTTATTATAATACAGACGAATATACTTCACAGTCAAGGACACTGGGGCTCCAATTAGGCCTGATTTAATACAACAGTCCGTTGAACCACTAAAGGCTGTAAGTCTGCGAACAGCTACGGGGGAGTAAAAGAAAGTAAAAGTTTTATTTTTTTATGGCCAACACAAGTGCTCACCAGGTGTTTATTGTGGCTGATATCGTAGATGAAGTAATCATTGGCTTAGATTTTAGGATTAGACAAGGTATCCACCTGGATGCGGGACTACAGATTATGACTTGGCGTATTGTTGAAATTCCCCTTAATGTTGGATACGAAAACAAGGCTCAAGTAAGGCAGTTACTCGCCCTTGAACGTGATAGATTGCCACCCAAGTCAGAAACCGTAGTATTGGCGCGAATGGAGGGAGATTGTAAGGACAGGTAGAGCCAGGTAGTAACAGCGAATGCCCTCGTTAAAACCAACAAGAGCTTAGTTCCTGTGAAAGTTTTACATGTATCCAACAGCGAAAGATACTTACGCAGAACTTTAAGATTAGGCAATGTGCTTCAACAGATGCAATAATAAGTTGTGAGGAACATTTAGACTCAGGTGGTTGTTGCAACTAAAAAATCAGGAAGGCCAGATAGCTCAGGTAGTAAATGGCTGCTTATACCGTACATGGGAGAGTACCGACGGAAAATCAGCTAAAAACCTAATAGTAGTGCCGGCATCGAAAGTAAAAGAAGTTCTTAATGAATTCCATAACGGTCCTAGTGGTAGTCATCTGGGTGTGACAAAAACCTAGAAAAATTTAAACAACGCTTCTACTGGGTTGGCTGCCAACAAGCTGTAGCTGATTGGATAAAAAATTGCGCACAATACAACGCCGCCAAAGTTCAAGTAACGAGAAGTCGTGGGCCACTACACCAGCATAATTCTGGTGCCCCAATTTAGCGAATCGCAATGGATATAGCTGGGCCCTTTCCTGTACGTAATGCCGGTAATAAATATGTACTTGTAGTCATTGATTACTTTAGTAAATGGCCATCATCGAAAGTAATAGAAGTTCTGAATGAAGTCCATAACAGTCCTAGTGGTGGTCATCGGGGTGTGACAAAAACCTAGAAACATTTAAACAACGCTTCTACTGGGTTGGCTGCCAACAAGTTGTAGCTGATTGGATAACAAATTGCGCACAATGCACTGCCGCCAAAAATACAGTAAGGAGAAGTCATGGGCCACTACAACAGTATAATTCTGGTGACCGGTTTACTAAGCGATGCGTCCAGATTTCTATGTATCACCACAAATTTATATAATTGCTTTTCCAAACAATACAGTTTGGAATAACATTTCGTCAGCTCATTATTGGCTTGGTGCATATCATGGTGAAATTACCATGATATGTGCCAAACCAATATTGAGCTGTCGATTTATCTTTGGCCTTCAATTGTAGAGTGAAAATAAGTTGTAAATACCGTAATTAAAGCAACAGAAAAATCATCTGTTAACCAGAGTTTTAAGCAATTTTTTTTTATTTGCTGAACAGGTATAAAAAATTTGCTTTAAAAATGTGTGTTCTGCTTGCGTGCTCGTTGAATGCAGACGTGTTTTTTTCTTTTAACTCGGCAAACGGTTTTTTTTTAACATAAATAATTGTATATTTATAATATCATATTATTTTTTTTTAAAAAATAATATAAGATCAGCGAATGAATGGACGCTTTAAAATAATTTTTAAATTAGTGAACATAAAATTTATAATACAAATATTAAAAATTACAAATAACAAAAATATATTAATATATAAAAAAAACTCTTATGAATGCGTATAATGCAAAAACATAAAACATAATAAAAGAAATGCTTATGGTACAGTGAGTGTTGACGAAACAAACGTAGAAACAAAACAAAAGAATTACTTAACGGCTAAACCTATTACTCGAACGCGTTCCCTCTCACCCTCTTTGTTTACAAATACGGTCGATCGTAATACAATAACAAGTTTGTTAACTGCAAGCGCTGCCGCAGTGCCAAAAAAACTTTAATAAGTGATGATACGGTTAACCCTAAAACAGCCGCTTTGGACAACTTAGTAACTCAAGTAAAAACTTCTCAAAAGCCTACAGTACAAGTTGGTATGGACAGGTACATAACAGTGCTTAAACGGGGACGCAGCCCTACCTCTGCAGCAGTTGCTTCGGCTTCAAAAGTACCATCTGTTGATAAAATAAATTCTCAAATCGTTTTGCAATTCTGGAGGATGAATCCTCTGAAGCACCAAACGTCATAAAATCGTCCAAGCCTCCCCCGATATATCTTAGGGAGTAAAATTCAAATGAGCTCATAAAGAGTTTGATATCAGTGATAGGTGAAAATTCGTTTTACGTAGCGGCTATCAAGCGTGGTAGTATAAACGAGGCAAAAATACAAGTCAATCATGAGAATGATTTTCGCAAAATAATAAACAAATTTGAAGAAAAAAAAAAAAGTTTTTATACATACCAACTGAAGAACAGCAAAGGCCTTCAGGTAGTGATTAAGGGAATTGACTCATGTGTGGACTGGCAGGACATAAAATAACGTAATAGGTTAAGATTTGATTAATTATTGTTAGTTCATATTTAAATGTATGAAGATTCAATAAATAATATTGAGAAAAAAAAAAAAAAAAAAAAAAAAAAAATGTGTGGACCCAGCAGAAATAAAAACTTTCTTGGAAGAAAAAGGCTTCAAAATAAAACATGTGGTAAATATTAAAAATAGGGAAACAAATCCCCAACCACTATTTCGAGTGGAGTTGGAGCCCGGCGACGTTAAGCTAAGAAAAAACGAAACGCACCCTATTTACAGTTTTTTTTTTTCTCATTATTTATTTATGGAATCTTCATATATTAAATATGAACTAACAATAATTAATCAAATCTTAACCTAATACGTTATTTTATGTCCTGCCAGTGCCAGACAAAAATTTTCTTCATCACGGGTTCTGTTCACTTATATAAGTGTTTATCGCTCATCTAATTGCATAAGTGCTGCAGTGTCTCTTCTTCTTAAGCGAGTGTGGCCGCTATCATTTAAAATATTTCGTGCTAGTGGGTTCGGATGCAATTAGAGCCTTTTTAAGTATTTTACTGCATATTTCGTAATCATAGTTTTGACTAATGGAACATTGAGATCCTTGTGAATATTTGAGTTTTTTGCATACCAAGGGGCAGCTGTGATTATTCGAAGAATTTTATTTTGGCGCCTTTGAATTTTTTCTATATTAGAGGCCGAGGCAGTGCCCCATAACTGAATACCATAGCACCAGATTGGCTTTAAGATGGAGTTGTAAAGAAGAAGTTTGCAGTCGAGACTAAGGACAGAGTTTCTACCAATAAGCCAATGAATTTGAATGGCTTTTAGTTTAATTTGAGTTAATTTTGCCTCTATATGGCATTTCCACGTTAATCGCCGATCCAGATGTATACCGAGATATTTTACATGCGAATCTTGAGGAATTATTTGATTGTTGATTGTAATATGGGGGCAAGATTCCCGGCGCAAGGTGAATGTTATATGCACGCGTTTTTGCTCATTGACCATTATCCTCCATTGTTATCCTCTAGTTGAAATGTATGATGCTGTAAGTAACGAGATGCTTCATAACGGTTTTCGTGGACGCTTAGAAAAGCTGTATCGTCTGCAAATGTTGAAGTTTGGGTGTAGTTGCTTGTTGGCATGTCCGAAGTATAAATTAAGTATAATAGAGGGCCCAGGATGCTGCCTTGTGGAACTCCAGCGCTAATGGGCTGAGGTGATCTTAAGAAATTTCCTTCTTTAATAATAAATTGACGACCGACTAAGTAGCTTTCTAGCAGCTTGTGTGTGTTTGCTGGTAAATTTTGCTTCAATTTATGTAATAAGCCTTCATGCCAGACTTTATCAAAAGCTTGCGAAACATCGATGAAGAGTGCTGAGCAATATTTTTTTTCTTCAAATGCTTTTCTTATGACATTAACTATTCGATGAGTCTGTTCGATTGTGCTGTGTTTTCTTCTAAGTCCGAACTGATGGTTTGGAATACATCTATTTTCAATTAAAATCGGTGTTAATTTTGAAATTAATAATTTCTCAAATAGCTTTGACATATTTGATAATAAGCTAATAGGCCTATATGACTCAACTTTTGTATGATCTTTACCTGGCTTTGGTATCATGGTAACTAAGGAAACCTTCCATTTTTGAGGATAGTATTCAAGGCGTAAAATAGCATTAAAAATAAAAAGAATAATCTTCTTTGCTGTGCGAGGTAGCTCTAAAAGCATTTTATTACTGATTTTATCAATACCAGGTGCCTTCTTAGTGTTTAAGTCACAAATAGCCTGTTCGATTTCTCTTATCTCAAATCTGAGGGGAATAGCTGCTCTAGCAGCAACAGGTGGTAACTCGACCGCAATATTGTGAGATATATTTGGTGTAAATACGTTTTTCAAGTGACTAACAAACAGATTTCCTTTTTCAATATCGTTTCTTGCCCAACTACCATTCAAGTTTCCTAATGGTGGCTTAGATATAACTGGCCTTTTTAGATTTCTAGCTGCACGCCATAATGAGTAGTCAGATTGTGGAGTTGCATCAAGTTCCTTAAGATATTTTTCTAGAGAAGCCGTTTTCTGAGTCTGCAGTAACTTTCTTAGCCTTTTTGTGTACTCTTTTAGTAAATTCTTAAGTTGCGGGGATCTGTACAGTTGCCACTCTCTTCGAATTCTCCTTTTTTCAGTCAAGAGCCGCTCGACATCTGAAGAATATATTTTATTATTTTGAATTTTTTTGGGGGTAACGCTGGAATGTTGAACAGCTAGTTACAGCTAGAACAGCAAGATAGCTGTCAAAGTTAACAATAGAGAGATCCACATTCTCCGGAGTACTAAGCGGAATATTTTCTAGGCAATGGGCACTGAGAAATTTTTTATATTTTAACCAATTTATATGTGTGGCTGACGTCGCTAAGTAACATGACGGAGATACAATTCTATTTGGGTTCGATATAGTAACAATTGTAGGTGTGTGGTCGGATGATAATTCTAAGGAAGCTTCAACATGAATCGTTTCTGTGGGGATGTTTTTAACCACGCCAAAGTCGATAACATCTGGAATTTTTTGCTGATCAGTAGGCCAATATGTTGGTTGTCCGCTCGCGACCACGTTTAAACCCATTTTAGAGATTGTGTTAAACAAAACACGACCTTTTGGTGTTATAAGTCGTGACCCCCAGAAGGTATGTTAAGCGTTATAATCGCCAGCGGCGAGGAAACAGGGTCCTAATGATTTATAATATTAATTAGTATTGTGGTTATTTTGTTGAACTATTTTATGGTTTTAAATCCAAATTTTTAATAATTTTAATTAGGCTTAAGTTCATTAAATTTAATTTTCATTAAATTATTTTTATGAAGAAAGGAATTTTACAACATGAAAATTAATTAAAATTGTTATTGATAATCTTTCATTTTTGAAAGATTATCAATTATCGGTCAAAAATGAAAGATTATTAATAACAATTTTAATTAATTTTCATGTTGTAAAATTCCTTTCTTCATAAAAATAATTTAATGAAAATTAAATTTAATGAACTTAAGCCTAATTAAAATTATTAAAGATTTATAATATTGGCTTTCTGATATGGCAAATCTAGGAGGAGAGTATAAAGAAGAAATTACTAAGTTTCGATTTAGCTCTTCAACACAAATAGTCGTTGCTTGCAGATAATCTTCACAATGATCAAACATTAAGTAGTGTTTGATTCGGGCTTTTATCAAAATGGCAGAGCCTCCACAAGCTCTATCTCTAGGGTCCTTAGTATCATATAGTTTATAACCATTGATTTTAAACGTATTTCTTGAGGTCAAGTGAGTTTCAGAAACCAACATGACATCAATTTGTTTATTTTTAGAAAGTATTCTAATTCATTTTTATGTTGGCGGATGCCGTTTGCGTTCCAAAAACAGATTTTTAAACAGTTCATGGCTTGTTAAGTACAGCTTGCAATAACATCGATTGCATTCTTAGAATTTCCTGCATCATATTACCCATTGTGTTCGTAAAATTATTAACTGTTTGCACTAATGTTTCCATGGTTTTTTCAAGACGACTTAAATTAGAAACTGGAGTTTCTTCATTAATTGGCGAAGCACCTTGCATTGGCACATGGTTTGATTTTAGAATGTTAGCGTAGGAGGTTCTGTTATTACTAGGCTGTGGAGCCTGAAAGTCTTTAGTGTTTAGCTGATTTGTTACCTGCATTTGAGGGGAATTAGTTTTCGGTCCAACCGACTGCTTGACGATAGTGTATACAGGGCATCCTCTATAATTGGCTGTGTGATTACCGCCACAATTGCTACATTTTTTAACGTTGGGGTCATTTTTAGATTTATCGCAAAGAGCTGTACCATGTAATTCACCACATACTACGCAAACAGGGGGTAAGTAGCAGTATGCCTTAGTATGACCATATTCCTGGCAGTTCAAACACTGAACGGGTCCATTTCTTTTGTGCGGCTCCTCTATTGTGATTTTTCTGTAGAGTATATATTTTAAACTGTAAATAGGGTGCGTTTCGTTTTTTTTTAGCTTAACGTCGCCGGGCTCCAACTCCACTCGAAATAGTGGTTGGGGATTTTTTCCCCTATTTTTAATATTTACCACATGTTTTATTTTGAAGCCTTTTTCTTCCAAGAAAGTTTTTATTTCTGCTGGGTCCACACATGAGTCAATTCCCTTAATCACTACCTGAAGGCCTTTGCTGCTCTTCAGTTGGTATGTATAAAAACTTTTTTTAGTTCTTCAAATTTGTTTATTATTTTGCGAAAATCATTATCATGATTGATTTGTATTTTTGTCTCGTTTATACTACCTCGCTTGATAGCCGCTACGTAAAACGAATTTTCACCTATCACTGAAGCCAAACTCTTTATGAGCTCATTTGAGTTTTGCTCCCTAAGATATATCGGGGGAGGCTTGGACGATTTTGTGACGTTTGGGGCTTCAGAGGATTCATCCTCCAGAATTGCAAAACGATTTTGAGAATTTATTTTATCAAAAGATGGTACTTTTAAGGCCGAAGCAACTGCTGCAGAGGTAGGGCTGCGTCCCCGTTTAAGCACTGTTATGTACCTGTCCATACCAACTTGTACTGTAGGCTTTTGAGAAGTTTTTACTTGAGTTACTGAGATGTCCATAGCGGCTGTTGGGGTTAACCGTATCATCACTTATTGTATTACGATCGACCGTATTTGTAAACAAAGAGGGTGAGAGGGAACGCGTTCGAGTAATAGGTTTAGCCGTTAAGTAATTGCTATCATCGATTCTTTTTTTTTGTTTCGTCAAGACTCACTGTAACATAAGCATTTCTTTCATTATGTTTTATTGTTTTTGCATTGTACGCATTCATAAGAGTTTTTTTTATATATTACTGTTTGTTTAATTGTGCTCATCTTTTTATTTGTTGTTTAAAAACCCCGAGAATAAAAAAAAGAATAAAGAAAAACAAGAAATGTTTTTGCTTAAAATGTGTGTGCATACATATATTTTTGTTATTTGTAATTTTTAATATTTGTATTATAAATTTTATGTTCACTAATTTAAAAATTATTTTAAAGCGTCCATTCATTCGCTGATCTTATATTATTTTTTTAAAAAAAATAATGTGATATTATAAATACATATACAATTATTTATGTTAAAAAAAAAAACCGTATGCCGAGTTAAAAGAAAAAAACACGTCTGCATTCAACGAGCACGCAAGCAGAGTGATATTTACAGTTTAAAATATATACTGTACAGAAAAATCACAATAGAGGAGCCGCACAAAAGAAATGGACCCGTTCAGTGTTTGAACTGCCAGGAATATGGTCATACTAAGGCATACTGCTACTTACCCCCTGTTTGCGTAGTATGCGATAAGTCTAAAACCGACCCCATCGTAAAAAAAATGTAGCAACTGTGGCGGTAATCACACGGCCAATTATAGAGGATGCCCAGTATATACTATCGTCAAGCAGTCGGTTGGACCGAAAACTAATTTCCCTCAAATGCAGGTAACAAATCAAGTAAACAATAATGACATTCAAGCTCCGCAGCCTAGTAATTACAGAACCTCTTACGCTAACGTCCTATAGTCAAATCATGTGCCAATGCAAGGTGCTTCGCCAAGTAATGATGACACTCCAGTTTCAAATTTAAGTCGTCGAGAAAAAACAATGGAAACATTGGTGCAAACAGTAAATACTTTTACAAACACAATGGGTAATATGATGCAGGAAATTCTTAGAATGCAATCGATGTAATTGCAAGCTGTACTTAACAAGCCATGAACTGTTTAAAAAGTTGTTTTTGGAACGCAAACGGCATCCGCCAACATAAAAATGAATTGGAGTACTTTCTTAAAGATAAGCAAATTGATGTCATGATGGTTTCTGAAACTCATTTGACCTCAAGAAATACGTTTAAAATCAATGGTTATATACTATATGATACCAAGGACCCTCGAGATAGAGCTTGTGAAGGTTCTGCCATTTTAATAAAAACCCGAGTCAAACACTACCTAATGTGTGATCATCGTGAAGATTATCTACAAGCAACGAACATGAGCGTTGAGGAATTAAATAGAAACCTAGTAATTTCATCGTTATACTCCCCGCCTAGATTTTCAATCTCAGAAAGCCAATATTATGAATATTTTAAATCATTAGGATCGTGTTTCCTAGCCGCTGGCGATTATAACGCTAAACATACCTTCTGGGGGTCACGTCTTATAACACCAAAGGGTCGTGTTTTATTTAACACAATTTCTAAAATGGATTTAAATGTGGTAGCGAGCGGACAACCAACATATTGGCCTACTGATCATCAAAAAATTCCAGATGTCATCGATTTCGGCGTGGTTAAAAACATTTCCATTGAAACGATTCATGTTGAAGCTTCCCTAGAATTATCTTCCGACCACACGCCTACAATTTTTACTCTAATGATCCCTAATAGAATTGTACCTCCGACTGGTTACTTAGCGACGACAGCTACGCAAATTAATTGGTTAAAATAAAAAAATATCTCAGTACCCATTGCACAGAAAATATTCCGCTCAATACACCGGAATACGTAGATCGCTCTATTGTCAATTTTGACAGTTTTCTAAAACTAGCTGTTCAACATTTCAATTTTGCCCCCAAAAAAACAAAAACTATTAAATGTATTCCACAGATGTCGAGCGTCTCTTGTCTGAAAAAAGAAGGGCTCGAAGAGAGTGGCAATTGCACAGATCCCCTCAACTTAAGAAATTACTAAAAGAGTGTACAAAAAGACTAAGAAAGTTATTGCAGACTCAGAAAACGGCTTCTCTGGAAAAATATCTCAAGGAACTTGATGCAACTCCACAATCAGACTACTCATTGTGGCGTGCAGCTTGAAATCTCAAAAGGCCAGTTGTCTCTAAGCCAATATAAGAAACTTAAATGGAAGTAAGGCAAGAAATTATGTTGAAAAAGGAAATCTGTTTGTCAATCATTTAAAAAACGTATTTACCCCAAATATATCTCACGATATTGCGGTCGAGTTACCACCTGTTGCTGCTAGAGCAACTGTTCCCCTGAGATTTGAGATAAGAGAAATCGAAAAGGCTATTTGTAATTTAAACCCCAAGAAGGCTCCTGGTTTTGATAAGATCAGCAACAAAATGCTTTTGGAGCTACTCAGCATAGCAAAGAAAATTATTCTTTTAATTTTTAATGCTATTTTACGCCTTGAATACTATCCTCAAAAGTGGAAGGTTTTCTTAGTCACCATGATACCTAAACCAGGAAAAGATCACACAAAAGTTGAGCTATATAGGCCTTTAAGCTTACTTTATAATATTTCAGAGCTGTTTGAGAAGCTGTTAGCGTCAAAATTAACCCCAATTTTAAATGATAATAGATGTATTCATAACCACCAATTCGGCTTTAGAAGAGAACACAGCACAATTGAGCAAACCCATCGTATAGTAAACGCAATAAGAAAAGCCTTTGAAGAAAGAAAATATTGTTCCGCTCTCTTCATCGATGTTTCTCAAGCTTTTGATGAAGTCTGGCATGAAGGCTTATTATACAAATTGAAGCTAAAATTACCAGTAAACACACACAAGCTGTTAGAAAGCTACTTAATCAGTCGAAAGTTTATTATTAAAGAAGGTGATTATTTAAGCTCTCCGCAGCTAATTGGCTCTGGAGTCCCTCAGGGAAGCATCCTGGGCCCACTTTTATACTTAATATATACCTCGGATATGCCAACAAACAACTACACCCAAACTTCAACATTTGCTGATGATACAGCTTTTCTAAGCGTGCACGAAAACAGTCAAGAAGCATCTCGATACCTACAGGATCATATATTTCAACTCGAACTATGGTTAAAGCAATGGAGGATAAAGATCAATGAGCCAAAATGCGTACATATGACATTCACCTTGCGTCGGGAATCATGCATCAAATGAAACTAAAAGCCATTCAAATTCATTGGCTTATTTAAAGAAACTCTGTCCTTAGTCTCGACTGCAAACTTCTTCTTTACAACTCCATCTTAAAGCCAATCTGGTGCTATCGTATTCTGTTATGGGGCACTGCCTCGAACTCTAATATAGAAAAAATTCAAAGGCGCCAAAATAAAATTCGAATAATCACAGCTGCCCCTTCGTATGTAAAAAACTCAAATATTCACAAGGATCTCAATGTTCCATTAGTCAAAACTATGATTACGAAATATGCAGTAAAATACTTAAAAAGGCTCGAATTGCATCCGAACCCACTAGCACGAAATATTTTAAATGATAGCGGCCACACTCGCTTAAGAAGAAGAGACACTGCAGCACTTATACAATTAGATGAGCGATAAACACCTATATAAGTGAACAGAACCCGTGATGAAGAAAATTTTTGTCTGGCACTGGCAGGACATAAAATAACGTATTAGGTTAAGATTTGAATTATTATTGTTAGTTCATATTTAATATATGAAGATTCAATACATAAATAATGAGAAAAAAAATCCTACTAACAAAAGCGTGCACATACATACAAAGTTATGATCAGTGAAACTGTAAATATGCGATTGTATAGGTTTTCTTGTGCGACCAATTAAGGCAGAAACAACCCTACAGGAAATGAATGAGCGTTAAGAAAATGATAGAATACTTGATATTCTATCATTCCTCCCATCATTATCTTAACGCCAACATAAAAAATATAATGAATCGCTCATTTATTTATCTTTATCCGTTTGAGAGCTTTTTATGAATTTTGGTATGGATTTCTTTGTGACTAATTTGCATATTTTAGCTATTACTGCATTTTTATTGTACAGATATTTCACCTTTTTTAAATAAATTCGTTATACATGTTCAGCAAATAAAAAAAATTGCTTAAAATTCTGGTTAACAGATGAATTTGCTGTTGCTTTAATAACGTCATCTTCATTTAATTTTCTCTCTACAATTGTAAGCCAAACATAAATCAACAGCTCGATATTGGTTTGACGCAGATCATGGTGAAATTACCAATATTGAGTTGACGAAATGTTATTTCAAACTGTATAGTTTGGAAAAGCAATTATATAAATTTGTGCCGATACATAGAAATCTGGACGCATCGTTTAGTAAACCGATCACCAGAATTATACTGTTGTAGTGGCCCATGACTTCTCCTTACTGGACTTTTGGCTGCAATGCATTGTGTCCAATTTGTTATCCAATCAGCTATAGCTTGTTGGCAGTCAACCCAGTAGAAGCGTTGTTTAAATTTTTTTAGGTTTTTGACACACCCAGATGACCACCACTAGGACCGTTATGGAATTCATTCAGAACTTCTATTACTTTCGATGACGGCCATTTACAAAAGTAATCAATGACTACAAGTGCACATTTATTACCGGCATTACTTACAGGAAATGGCCCTGCTATATCGATTCGCTCAAATGGGGCACCAGAATTATACTGTTGTAGTAACCCACGACTTCTCTTTACAATTAGCTACATCTTGTTGGCAGCCAACCCAGTACTACCATAAGGTTTTTATCTGATTTTCTGTCTATACTCTCCCATGTACGGTATAAGCAGCCATTTACTACCTGAGCTATCTGGCCTTCCGGATTTTTTAATTGCAGCAACCACCTGAGTGCAGATTTGTCCAGTTTAACGTGGTCATCGTCCGTAGTCCTTCCTTACGGTGCTCTAGACACTGGGTCAAAATAATGCGTTGACCAGCGCCCCTTCTTCCTTCGCCGCAAAGCCGTGGCACCAGAGCAAGGGTACCGACTTTGAATCCATGCATTTTGACACTCCATCCCCCTCGGTAAAGGGCGGAGCTTAACACTCCTACCGTTTTATGGTCAAATGGCAACCGGTTGCAGTGCAACTCCACACCGAGCAATAACTTGCTCTACCACGTTACTCCCCCGAAGGGGCCTCCCCATAACCAGGTTGGCGCCGAGATCCCAATGGCACCCTGGTTCCCGTGGTACCGAATAAAGATTTCGGTCAGCTTCGTAGCCTAGACTACTACCAGTTGGACCCCAAACGGTACCGGGACTGGTGGCCCACAGCAAAAACAGCAGCACACGACGCCACCAAACTGCAACACAGCGACACAAAGCACCGCAATACTGCAACGGCGAATGAAACAACACACACCTACATATAGGGACTATAACATCACCAATAGACAAAACAACAAAAACCATAGACAACGACACTTTGGCCACCTCGTGTGACACCAGCAAAGGACATCACGCACAAACAATGACCACAAAAACAACAATAAACACAGTCACCCTCACGGGAGACCCAATGGTCACAAGTTACCAGCAGCAACCAACGACGCGGCACAAGGGGATCACGAACAGTGCAGGGGGCCGTTCCAGAGATCAGCCGACAGCATGCCGCTACTCCACCAATACACTCCCGTCTCAAGCCCCAAGGGACCAGAGACACAAGTGACCCAGCACAAGCAACAGCAGCATGGGCAACTTACCAGATACCAACACAATGACAAATGACTGCAAGCAAGCCCGCCTCCAATATCTCCGTCTTCTCCTGCTAAACACATCATGGGCAAATTGCCCCAACCTCCCCATCGTCCGATCGTCCTCTAAGGCCCTACTATAATCCCACCCCGCCCCAGTATGAGTGATACCCATACTATCTAGGTCCCTAATGTCATCATAGTAATCGCACTCGGCAATAACGTGCCATACGTCCTCGGTCCCCAACCTACACTCACAGTCCGAACTGTCCAACAAGGCCCTTCTATGCATTAATGCATTGAACGAGCCATGTCCCGTCAGTAAGAACCCCAGACTCAAGCCGAAGCCAAAATCTGGGCGCTCACGTACGAAGGGCGCATTGCTTATAAAAGCATACGTGACACGACCCTTGTCAGAGCCCGTCCAGCGCGTCCGCCACCTAGAATCAGGGGGATCGGCTAACATGAACTTGATTTTCCTACTATCCCTATTCACCACGTCAACAGCAGAAAGCGATAGCACGGCGTATCACCTCTTAGTCAGGGAATTTTCGTAATCCCGAGATTTTACGGGATAACGGGATTTTTCGGGATTCGGGGTTTTCGAAAATTAAGAGATTTATTGATATTTATTTAAAAAAAAAAAACGTTTTTAAAAGAGGTTAACAAACGAAAGTTTTATAATTAATTTATTATTTTATTTATTTAAAGTTGCGACATTTTTCTTATTTAATGATTAATTAATTTAATTAAAAATACGATAAAAAGAACAACGTACGATTTTAAACAATATGTTTCTAGATTCAATAAAAAAATAATTGCCATAAAAGCTATATCTGATTCAATTATCTCAGTTCATTCAAGCTAAATCAAAAAAATAATTAATATCGTAATTGAACAAAGCAACATAGTAGTTGATTTATTTGTAAGATTCTATTAAAATTTTTATTTAATGTATTAAACTAAATACCTGTTAATGGGATAAGCTATTCCTATGCCAATTTCACTGGTTGCTTAGGCGAGGATATTATACAAATAAAACTGTTAAGCGAATAAGAATTATAAGCATAAACAGTGAGTTTTTCTTTTCTTGCAGTCCCGATGGTTGATTTTTTGTCAACTTTAAATTAAGTTGTTAGTGGGTAAAGAAAAAACAAAAATAGAAACAAATTACTTTATTTTATTTTGCCACTTCATTTTTATTTACACTGCAACATGCATATTAGTTATCAAACTTTTTCTTGGGATTCAAAAAATTAACTTAAACGTGCTAAATTCCCATTCCATACTACAGTATTCCACTGATAATTACCTCGCCAAAATTGTTGGATAATTATGCGGGGTACGCATTTAAACGAATACGCTTAACTAACTCGTTGAGGTAATTATAAGAATACGATTAACTACCTCATTGAGGTTAATAAGTGAATACGTTTAAATACCTCAGTAAGGTAATTAAAAGTATTTATTTACAAGATACCTCAACTTTGATGTATGGAAAAAACTCAAGACATAGAAAATTTTACATGAATTAGCTAAATCTAAGAGATAACAATAAAAAACCATGGGATTTGTTGTCTTCAATTTTATCTGTAATGCTTTTTGAGATATCCTACTAACAAAAGCGTACACATACATACAAACTTATGATCAGTGAAACTGTAAATATGCGGTTGTTTTTGATTGATTTTATGAATTTTTGTATCGACTTGTTTGTGACTAATTTGCATATTTTAGCTATTGCTGCATTTTTATTGTACAGATATTTCACATTTTTTTTTCTCATTATTTATTTATTAAATCTTCATATAAATATTAAATATGAACTAACAATAATTAATCAAATCTTAACCTAATACGTTATTTTATGTCCTGCCAGTGCCAGACAAAAATTTTCTTCATCACGGGTTCTGTTCACTTATATAGGTGTTTATCGCTCATCTAATTGGATAAGTGCTGCAGTGTCTCTTCTTCTTAAGCGAGTGTGGCCGCTATCATTTAAAATATTTCGTGCTAGTGGGTTCGGATGCAATTCGAGCCTTTTTAAGTATTTTACTGCATATTTCGTAATCATAGTTTTGACTAATGAAACATTGAGATCCTTGTGAATATTTGAGTTTTTTACATACCAAGGGGCAGCTGTGATTATTCGAAGAATTTTATTTTGGCGCCTTTGAATTTTTTCTATATTAGAGGCCGAGGCAGTGCCCCATAACTGAATACCATAGCACCAGATTGGCTTTAAGATGGAGTTGTAAAGAAGAAGTTTGCAGTCGAGACTAAGGACAGAGTTTCTACCAATAAGCCAATGAATTTGAATGGCTTTTAGTTTCATTTGAGTTAATTTTGCCTCTATATGGCATTTCCACGTTAATCGCCGATCCAGATGTATACCGATATATTTTACATGCGAATGTTGAGGAATTATTTGATTATTGATTTTAATAGGAGGGCAAGATTCCCGGCGCAAGGTGAATGTTATATGCACGCATTTTTGCTCATTGACCATTATCCTCCATTGTCTTAACCATAATTCTAGTTGAAATATATGATGCTGTAAGTAACGAGATGCTTCATAACGGTTTTCGTGGACGCTTAGAAAAGCTGTATCGTCTGCAAATGTTGAAATTTGGGTGTAGTTGCTTGTTGGCATGTCCGAAGTATAAAAAAAGTATAATAGAGGGCCCCGGATGCTGCCTTGTGGGACTCCAGCGCCAATGGGCTGAGGTGAACTTAAGAAATTTCCTTCTTTAATAATAAATTGACGACCGACTAAGTAGCTTTCTAGCAGCTTGTGTGTGTTTGCTGGTAAATTTTGCTTCAATTTATGTAATGCCAGACTTTATCAAAAGCTTGCGAAACATCGATGAAGAGTGCTGAGCAATATATTTTTTCTTCAAATGCTTTTCTTATGACATTAACTATTCGATGAGTCTGTTCGATTGTGCTGTGTTTTCTTCTAAATCCGAACTGATGGTTTGGAATACATTTATTTTCACTTAAAATCGGTGTTAATTTTGAAATTAATAATTTCTCAAATAGCTTTGACATATTTGATAATAAGCTAATAGGCCTATATGACTCAACTTTTGTATGATCTTTACCTGGCTTTGGTATCATGGTAAGTAAGGAAACCTTCCATTTTTGAGGATAGTATTCAAGGCGTAAAATAGAATTAAAACTAAAAAGAATAATTTTCTTTGCTGTGCGAGGTAGCTCTAAAAGCATTTTATTACTGATTTTATCAATACCAGGTGCCTTCTTAGTGTTTAAATCACAAATAGCCTGTTCGATTTCTCTTATCTCAAATCTGAGGGGAATAGCTGCTCTAGCAGCAACAGGTGGTAACTCGACCGCAATATTGTGAGATATATTTGGTGTAAATACGTTTTTCAAGTGACTAACAAACAGATTTCCTTTTTCAATATCGTTTCTTGCCGAACTACCATTCAAGTTTCTTAATGGTGGCTTAGATATAACTGGCCTTTTTAGATTTCTAGCTGCACGCCATAATGAGTAGTCAGATTGTGGAGTTGCATCAAGTTCCTTAAGATATTTTTCTAGAGAAGCCGTTTTCTGAGTCTGCAGTAACTTTCTTAGCCTTTTTGTGTACTCTTTTAGTAAATTCTTAAGTTGCGGGGATCTGTACAGTTGCCACTCTCTTCGAATTCTCCTTTTTTCAGTCAAGAGCCGCTCGACATCTGATATTGAAAATCTAGGCGGGGAGTATAACGATGAAATTACTAGGTTTCTATTTAATTCCGCAACGCTCATGTTCGTTGCTTGTAGATAATCTTCACGATGATCACACATTAGGTAGTGTTTGACTCGGGTTTTTATTAAAATGGCAGAACCTCCACAAGCTTATCTCGAGGGTCCTTAGTATCATATAGTATATAACCATTGATTTTAAACGTATTTCTTGAGGTCAAGTGAGTTTCAGAAACCAACATGACATCAATTTGTTTATTTTTTAGAAAGTATTCTAATTCATTTTTATGTTGGCGGATGCCGTTTGCGTTTCAAAAACAGATTTTTAAACAGTTCATGGCTTGTTAAGTACAGCTTGAAATAACATCGATTGCATTCTAAGAATTTCCTGCATCATATTACCCATTGTGTTTGTAAAATTATTTACTGTTTGCACCAATGTTTCCATTGTTTTTTCTAGACGACTTAAATTAGAAACTGGAGTGTCATCATTACTTGGCGAAGCACCTTGCATTGGCACATGATTTGACTATAGGACGTTAGCGTAAGAGGTTCTGTAATTACTAGGCTGCGGAGCTTGAATGTCATTATTGTTAACTTGATTTGTTACCTGCATTTGAGGGAAATTAGTTTTCGGTCCAACCGACTGCTTGACGATAGTATATACTGGGCATCCTCTTTAATTGGCCGTGTGATTACCGCCACAGTTGCTACATTTTTTTTACGTTGGGGTCGGTTTTGGAATTATCGCATACTACGCTAACAGGGGGTAAGTAGCAGTATGCCTTAGTATGACCATATTCCTGGCAGTTCAAACACTGAACGGGTCCATTTCTTTTGTGCGGCTCCTCTATTGTGATTTTTCTGTACAGTATATGTTTTAAACTGTAAATATCACTCTGCTTGCGTGCTCGTTGAACATTTTTTAACATAAATAATTGTACATATATTTATAATATCATATTATTTTTTTTTTTAAATAATATAAGATCAGCGAATGGACGCTTTAAAATAATTTTTAAATTAGTGAACATAAAATTTATAATACAAATATTAAAAATTACAAATAACAAAAATATATGTATGCACACACATATATACATACATACATACATTTTAAGCAAAAACATTTCTTGTTTTTCTTTATTCTTTTTTTATTCTCGGGGTTTTTAAACAAGAGATAAAAAGATGAGCACAATTAAACAAACAGTAATATATAAAAAAAACTCTTATGAATGCGTACAATGCAAAAACAATAAAACATAATGAAAGAAATGCTTATGTTACAGTGAGTGTTGACGAAACAAAAGTAGAAACAAAAAAAAAAGAATCGATGATAGCAATTACTTAACGGCTAAACCTATTACTCGAACGCGTTCCCTCTCACCCTCTTTGTTTACAAATACGGTCGATCGTAATACAATAAGTGATGATACGGTTAACCCCAACAGCCGCTATGGACATCTCAGTAACTCAAGTAAAAACTTCTCAAAAGCCTACAGTACAAGTTGGTATGGACAGGTACATAACAGTGCTTAAACGGGGACGCAGCCCTACCTCTGCAGCAGTTGCTTCGGCCTTAAAAGTACCATCTTTTGATAAAATAGGGGGGTGTGCTGGAAATCGCAAACGCAAAACGCAAGAATTTGGAGGCTGTTTTTAATACACTTTTAATCTAATTTAAATAATTTTTGTTATAAAATTCTGTTTAATAGAGAAATGTTTGTATAATATTTGCCATAAAATTCTTTTATTACAAAAATCTTACTAAAAAACGACTTCTAAAATTCTTGCGATTTGCGTTTGCGATTTCCAGCACACCCCTGATAAATTCTCAAAATCGTTTTGCAATTCTGGAGGATGAATTCTCAGAAGCACCAAACGTGAAAAAGTCGTCCAAGCCTCCCCCGATAAATCTTAGGGAGCAAAATTCAAATGAGCTTATAAAGAGTTTGATATCGGTCATAGGTGAAAATTCGTTTTACGTAGCTGCTATCAAGTGTGGTAGCATAAACGAAACAAAAATACAAGCTAATCATGAGAATGATTATCGCAAAATAATTAACAAATTTGAAGCATTAAAAAAAGTTTTTATACATACCAACTGAAGAGCAGCAAAGGCCTTCAGGTAGTGATTAAGGGAATTGACTCATGTGTGGACCCAGCAGAAATAAAAACTTTCTTGGAAGAAAAAGGCTTCAAAATAAAACATGTGGTAAATATTAAAAATAGGGGAAAAAATCCCCAACCACTATTTCGAGTGGAGTTGGAGCCCGGCGACGTTAAGCTAAAAAAAAACGAAACGCACCCTATTTACAGTTTAAAATATATACTCTACAGAAAAATCACAATAGAGGAGCCGCACAAAAGAAATGGACCCGTTCAGTGTTTGAACTGCCAGGAATATGGTCATACTAAGGCATACTGCTACTTACCCCCTGTTTGCGTAGTATGTGGTGAATTACATGGTACAGCTCTTTGCGATAAATCTAAAAATGACCCCAACGTTAAAAAATGTAGCAATTGTGGCGGTAATCACACAGCCAATTATAGAGGATGCCCTGTATACACTATCGTCAAGCAGTCGGTTGGACCGAAAACTAATTCCCCTCAAATGCAGGTAACAAATCAGCTAAACACTAAAGACTTTCAGGCTCCACAGCCTAGTAATAACAGAACCTCCTACGCTAACATTCTAAAATCAAACCATGTGCCAATGCAAGGTGCTTCGCCAATTAATGAAGAAACTCCAGTTTCTAATTTAAGTCGTCTTGAAAAAACCATGGAAACATTAGTGCAAACAGTTAATAATTTTACGAACACAATGGGTAATATGATGCAGGAAATTCTAAGAATGCAATCGATGTTATTGCAAGCTGTACTTAACAAGCCATGAACTGTTTAAAAATCTGTTTTTGGAACGCAAACGGCATCCGCCAACATAAAAATGAATTAGAATACTTTCTAAAAAATAAACAAATTGATGTCATGTTGGTTTCTGAAACTCTCTTGACCTCAAGAAATACGTTTAAAATCAATGGTTATAAACTATATGATACTAAGGACCCTCGAGATAGAGCTTGTGGAGGCTCTGCCATTTTGATAAAAGCCCGAATCAAACACTACTTAATGTTTGATCATTGTGAAGGTTATCTGCAAGCAACGACTATTTGTGTTGAAGAGCTAAATCGAAACTTAGTAATTTCTTCTTTATACTGTGACGAGCAAAAGTCGGAGCCCTCGTTTTTGTGTCACACATCCTAGTCTATACTACCACCCCATGTCATCCCGGGCCTAGAAGTAGACGAGACCAGCCCGGTCAAGTTTTATTTAAATTTCCCCGTTGTATTCTTATATTTTTATTGAAATCAATTATTATTAATTTAAGTATTTTAGAAATATGATTATTACTTTTATTGTAAGTATTATTATTTTTTATATTCACTTTTGTTTCCGGTAATAATTTAAATTTAGCAATAAGGTAACGCCATCTGTGGCCGAGTAGGAAACTACGGCAAAATGTATACGTAGGCTAAGAAATATGAAATGACTGAAAACAGCTGTGATCAAGCCACTGTTGTATGTTCGCATGTGTGTGTATGAGCTGCGTGTACGGAAACTGCTATAAAAGCGGAGTGGCTGATCACAAGCGGGGACAGTCAGCTTACCGCCGCCGACTAGGTAAGAACTTATTTGATTGCTTGAGAGTCATACTCCTTCAATTAAATAAAGTTAGCAAAGAGACTCTGGGTTATACTCGTTCTCCTAGCATTGCCTAAAAGTGGTTCAAGAGTCCTCCGCATCTGATTGCCTGGGTGATACCCCGTCAGAGCGTTGGTAACTGGGTACGTAGAAGATTCCAGGGTTATACTCGGTCTTCCAGCGCCACCCAGTTCTCTTGTACACTCCGGTCGTACTGCTGTTGTGTTTGTATTAGTAATTTAAATTGTATTGTTAAATAAAGTGCGGCCTATCGCGTCGTGTTAAATAAAGTACGGTTTATAACGTTTCACGAAGGCATGTGTTTTCTTTTGGAAAAAGTGAACCCTGGGGCCGAGAGCGTACCCCAGCAACCAGTGAAGAATCACGTCGTTACAATACTCTCCACCTAGATTTGCCATATCGGAAAGCCAATATTATAAATATTTTAAATCATTAGGACCCTGTTTCCTGGCCGCTGGCGATTATAGCGCTAAACATACCTTCTGTGGGTCACGACTTCTAACACCAAAAGGTCGTGTTTTGTTTAACACAATCTCTAAAATGGGTTTAAGCGTGGTCGCGAGCGGACAACCAACATATTGGCCTACTGATCATCAAAAAATTCCAGATGTTATCGACTTTGGCGTGGTTAAAAACATCCCCACAGAAATGATTCATGTTGAAGCTTCCTTAGAATTATCATCCGACCACACACCTACAATTGTTACTATATCGAACCCAAATAGAATTGTATCTCCGTCATGTTACTTAGCGACGCACATAGGGGTTTTTTGCCAATCTAGCCGGACATTACTTTTTGTTTTAGCTTATATTGCTTCTTAAAAGTTATTGAGTGCCCCTAGATCGATGAAACTTGGCAGAAATATGTGATATTGTCATAGGCAGGTAAACCTAAAAAATAAATAAAATCGGACCAAGGAGGAAAATGTTCCCCCTAGAAGAACTAATCCAACCTCTGAAAAATGCAATTTTTTTTAAACTTTTCCCATACTTTTGTTTGGCAAATGCAACTTTTAACGTCGGCGAAAGTTAAAAAACCTAAAATAAGACCCATGAGATCGTAAAATTACACTTTTCGCCCCCCGCCCCCTTTTGAGGGCGGTTACATAAAATAATATTTAAAAAAAATGTAAATATTAAAAGAAATAGATTACTAACGCCTTAATACTATAAAAATTAAATTTTTGAACTTTAATGGGTAGGGGGAGATATCCCTCCAAACACCCCCCCCCCGGAACGACCCTGTAAAATTTTTTTTTTTTTTGCTAATTTCCAAAACATATTAATTTTTAAGATTTTATGTGACTTTTATATATTTTATAGTATTTAATTTATCTGAAAATAATTAATATATTCGTAATAATAACTTATTTATAATAGTAACAGCAAATTTTATTTAAAATAATAACAACTAATTTATTTAAAATAACTTCTCTTTTGCACTAAGATGATGATGAGTGCCATGGTTCTTCTTCGTCTGCTTCTTCAAAATCCTCTTCTGAATCTGAATTCTCTTCAGAGCCAAGTACAGGTGGAAGCATAAAAGAAATTGCTTCTTTCGTAAAGGGTAGTGACTTTTTTTTTGGAGTTGGTCTTATACTAGTAATCAGTGCGTCAGAACTGAGCAAAAGTCTATTTATAACATCTTTGTTACACTGAACCCTCGAAAACTTTCTAGCAAAATTCTGCCTGTAAAGCCGAAAATGTTTATTTCGTGCCTCAGACGCTTCTTCTGATAATAGCCCGATAGGCAACAATGCCTCACTCATTACAGTTGCGCCATGTACTAAAATCTTGTGCATTGTAGGTGTCATAGGATGCCAGGGATATAGAGTAACGTAAAGTTTTGCAGTGTCTAAGCAATAATTGGCAAACTCGTGCAAATGGATTTTGTGACCACTTGTAATTACTTCAATAATAACTTTGATCCGGTAGATGAAATCCAATGCAATTCCAGTTATGTCTGCAGCTAATTCAGGATTGGAAAAAAATCGTCTGCTGGTGTTACCATCGTTGCTGTTTCCAAATCCAGTCTTCGGTACATCCACTATTAGCCCTAATTCACTTCTAAATTTTTCTTGGATAGTTTTTTTCCTCTCATTAACAATAGTTTTGTCCTCATCCGATCTTAATTGCAACTTTTTTACTGTGAGTTTATACGATAGGTGTAATATGCTCTCAAATAGACGAATTCTGGCGTGCAAAGTAGATAATCCGAAAGAAAGTGCATCTACGTATATATCCCTTTTGATTTTCAAATTGTTAAATTCTTTTGAAGTAGCCCCACAAATATAGCACTTCATTGTGGACGTAGTTTGTGTTGCGGCATTACATACTTTTGCATCTATCATTGTAAATACCATTGTATGTTTTATGGAATATAACTTTCCTTCCATTAAAAAATTAGTGTTTTGTAATGTAGTAATGGCATCTTGTACATAATTAATTTCTTCTTGGATTACATCTACAGTTTCTTTAACAAATCTGATGCGAATAGGTCTACAATATCGCGGTGATGAAGGAGTTGGATTTTGCCATAATATTTTCTCCTTTTTTGCACCATATCTTAGTCGAAGCGGTACGAAACTACTCTGAAAAATATGAGAATCAGAAGCATCATTTTTCATCTTTTGCTTAAATTGTGCCTGGTATGATCCATCGCAGCCCCATTTGCTTATTAGTTCGAGGGAGTTGCATTCTTCTATTTGTGAATCACATAAAACATCTTTTAAATATGTAAGTAATCTACTTGCAGTATGATTAAGCAAATCCTGAAGATTTATTTGAGCACATGTTTCCGTTACTTCAAATGATTCTTTTGGAGGATAGCATTCACTTTTCTCTCTCTGCAGAATATTGTAGCTAGGATAAACCTTCTTAGCGGCACTTCGGATTATTTCATATTGTTTTCGAGAAAGATCAGCTTCTACAAATATAGAAAGAGCCTTTAGAGGGGTTAGCTGTTTTACTTTATCCTCTTGTGCAGCTTTGTATGCTTTTTTTTATTTTTGTAGCTCTTGTCGGAGAAGACACAATTTCTTTAAGCAGACCTGAGGCATCTTTTTTTCCAGACGTTTGTAGTTGTGTTTGGGTAGCGTGCATCAATAAATCAGCATCGGTTTGAGTTCGCAAGATTTCAGTTTTTCTTCTCTTACTTCTTTCGGTCAATTCAACAAACGGCTTTTGTAGTCGTTTTGAAGACGAACTCCCAAAAAAAGGTATTGTCACTGTTCCTTCCAGCCATTTGGCATGCTTACAAATCGATCCTTTTTTCTTTGTGCTGAATGCCAAAATATTTTAAAAAAATATTTGAATTTCTTTAAGCATTGATTTACTACTGATATGTCACTATCTCCCTGACATTTTGAAATTTCGCACAATTTTCTAACTAAAAATTGTAATTTCTCTTCAACGAGTTTAGAACTACATTCTTGTATAATTTGGAATAACTCTAAATTCGTATACACTTTTTCCATTTTACTCTCGAAGCTTCAAAATGGTTCTGATAACAATTTTATGCAAAAACCACAATATATATTTAAAAAAACTAAGTACCTAGAGCCCAGATTTGATTTTTTATTATATATTATTTTTGTTGTTAATGATTTTAAAAGTTATGCAAAACAGGTACATTTATTTTGCTCTATTAAATAACGTCCTTTAGCGGCCGCACAGGTGGTTAAAACCCGTTACTTACTGTTTCGCACATCCCTTTTTTTACACAGGTAATATTAGGCTTAGATGTAATAATTTAAATAAAAACCATCTACGTACAACCAAAACCTTTTATGACTGACGAAAGGGTTTCTATCATATGTACCTATGCAAGATGAGCAAAAACAGAAAAAAGGTAAAAAAATTTGTTTGCTCTATTAAATAACGTCCTTTAGCGGCCGCACAGGTGGTTAAAACCCGTTACTTACTGTTTCGCACATCCCTTTTTTTACACAGGTAATATTAGGCTTAGATGTAATAATTTAAATAAAAACCATCTACGTACAACCAAAACATTTTATGACTGACGAAAGGGTTTCTATCATATGTACCTATGCAAGATGAGCAAAAACAGAAAAAAGGTGAAATTTTCAAAAAATCATAAAAAAAAATGGCGCAACAACGCGCAACGTTTTTTTTTTTAATTTAAAAGTAGAGATTTCAAATTTTATCGTGATGTATAAAATTTTTAAGAACTCAGCGGAACTCACCTTCAAAAACCTTTTAAATTTTTTTTTTTTACAAAAAAGTGAACAAAAAAATCGTTTTTTTTAATTTCGTACTAATTTTTTTATCATAAAAAATTCAAATAAAATTTTTCTAAAAATTTTCATAATTAGCTGTTTATATAGTCTTTCACAGAAAAAAAAATTCAATGTAAAATCTTTATTCGTTTATCTACAAAAAAATATATTGTAAACCTCCCAAAACCGTAAAAAGTCAATGAACACGCATGCAATTTAATCAACTTTCCTGGTTTTAACAGTGTCCCAAAACCACAAATCTCAAGCAAAAGACTTGAAAATTCACTATACGATGCAGAACTTTGTTGTCTGTCGAGCTGCGTACTTAAATTTTTCCATTTCTTAAAAAAAATTTTTTGCTTAATGTCCGGCTAGATTGGCAAAAAACCCCTATGTGCGACGGCAGCCACACAAATAAATTGGTTAAAGTATAAAAAATTTCTCAGTGCCCATTGCCTAGAAAATATTCCGCTTAGTACACCGGAGAATGTAGATCTCTATATTGTTAACTTTGACAGTTATCTTGCTGTTCTAGCTGTAACTAGCTGTTCAACATTCCAGCGTTACCCCCAAAAAAATTCAAAATAATAAAATATATTCTTCAGATGTCGAGCGGCTCTTGACTGAAAAAAGGAGAATTCGAAGAGAGTGGCAACTGTACAGATCCCCGCAACTTAAGAATTTACTAAAAGAGTACACAAAAAGGCTAAGAAAGTTACTGCAGACTCAGAAAACGGCTTCTCTAGAAAAATATCTTAAGGAACTTGATGCAACTCCACAATCTGACTACTCATTATGGCGTGCAGCTAGAAATCTAAAAAGGCCAGTTATATCTAAGCCACCATTAGGAAACTTGAATGGTAGTTGGGCAAGAAACGATATTGAAAAAGGAAATCTGTTTGTTAGTCACTTGAAAAACGTATTTACACCAAATATATCTCACAATATTGCGGTCGAGTTACCACCTGTTGCTGCTAGAGCAGCTATTCCCCTCAGATTTGAGATAAGAGAAATCGAACAGGCTATTTGTGACTTAAACACTAAGAAGGCACCTGGTATTGATAAAATCAGTAATAAAATGCTTTTAGAGCTACCTCGCACAGCAAAGAAGATTATTCTTTTTATTTTTAATGCTATTTTACGCCTTGAATACTATCCTCAAAAATGGAAGGTTTCCTTAGTTACCATGATACCAAAGCCAGGTAAAGATCATACAAAAGTTGAGTCATATAGGCCTATTAGCTTATTATCAAATATGTCAAAGCTATTTGAGAAATTATTAATTTCAAAATTAACACCGATTTTAATTGAAAATAGATGTATTCCAAACCATCAGTTCGGATTTAGAAGAAAACACAGCACAATCGAACAGACTCATCGAATAGTTAATGTCATAAGAAAAGCATTTGAAGAAAAAAAATATTGCTCAGCACTCTTCATCGATGTTTCGCAAGCTTTTGATAAAGTCTGGCATTACATAAATTGAAGCAAAATTTACCAGCAAACACACACAAGCTGCTAGAAAGCTACTTAGTCGGTCGTCAATTTATTATTAAAGAAGGAAATTTCTTAAGTTCACCTCAGCCCATTGGCGCTGGAGTCCCACAGGGCAGAATCCTGGGCCCTCTATTATACTTAATTTATACTTCGGACATGCCAACAAGCAACTACACCCAAACTTCAACATTTGCAGACGATACAGCTTTTCTAAGCGTCCACGAAAACCGTTATGAAGCATCTCGTTACTTACAGCATCATATATTTCAACTAGAATAATGGTTAAGACAATGGAGGATAATGGTCAATGAGCAAAAATGCGTGCATATAACATTCACCTTGCTCGGTATACATCTGGATCGGCGATTAACGTGGAAATGCCATATAGAGGCAAAATTAACTTAAATGAATCTAAAAGCCATTCAAATTCATTGGCTTATTGGTAGAAACTCTGTCCTTAGTCTCGACTGCAAACTTCTTCTTTACAACTCCATCTTAAAGCCAATCTTGTGCTATTCAGTTATGGGGCACTGCCTCGGCCTCTAATATAGAAAAAATTCAAAGGCGCCAAAATAAAATTCTTCGAATAATCACAGCTGCCCCTTGGTATGTAGAAAACTCAAATATTCACAAGGATCTCAATGTTCCATTAGTCAAAACTATGATTACGAAATATGCAGTAAAATACTTAAAAAGGCTCGAATTGCATCCGAACCTACTAGCACGAAATATTTTAAATGATAGCGGCCACACTCGCTTAAGAAGAAGAGACACTGCAGCACTTATCCAATTAGATGAGCGATAAACACCTATATAAGTGAACAGAACCCGTGATGAAGAAAATTTTTGTCTGGCACTGGCAGGACATAAAATAACGTATTAGGTTAAGATTTGATTAATTATTGTTAGTTCATATTTAATATTTATATGAAGATTCAATAAATAAATAATGAGAAAAAAAAAAGAAAAATGTGAAATATCTGTACAATAAAAATGCAGCAATAGCTAAAATATGCAAATTAGTCACAAACAAGTCGATACAAAAATTCATAAAATCAATCAAAAACAACCGCATATTTACAGTTTCACTGATCATAAGTTTGTATGTATGTGTACGCTTTTGTTAGTAGGATATCTCAAAAAGCATTACAGATAAAATTGAAGACAACAAATCCCATGGTTTTTTATTGTTATCTCTTAGATTTAGCTAATTCATGTAAAATTTTCTATGTCTTGAGTTTTTTCCATACATCAAAGTTGAGGTATCTTGTAAATAAATACTTTTAATTACCTCACTGAGGTATTTAAACGTATTCACTTATTAACCTCAATGAGGTAGTAATTCGTATTCTTATAATTACCTCAACGAGTTAGTTAAGCGTATTCGTTTAAATGCGTACTCCGCATAATTATCCAACAATTTTGGCGAGGTAATTATCCGTGGTGTGATGGCGACCTGTTTTTATTGATAATTTAATAAATTCTAGTTCACATTCTACTAACATTTGGTTTCGGCTGTATCAAATTCAAATTAATTTAAAATTTAATTATATTGGAAGGCTTTGAATTTAAAATTTTCGTCTTTTGATGTTTGGGGAAAAATTTTCATTATAAAATATTATTTGAGTGAGTCGTTTGGGTAGAAAATACTAAAGGGGAAAAAAACAATAAAAATTATAGAAATTGTGTTAAGTTTCTATAAGTTGTAATAATTTTTACATCCAATATCGTGGACAGCGCTATTCTCAAGCTTTTGGTGGTAAGGTTCTTGTTTACAGTATCCGATCAATATTATATTGTGTATTTATGATTTTAGAATTGCTCAGGGAGTACCTTATAATTTAAGTGTGTTGGAGTATCATCCTCCGGGTTAACTCAAGAGCCAAATCCCAGGAAATATTGTTCGTTGTCAATTGTACCCATAGAGACTTATATGGGCTCTATTATCGGAGATAAGCCGAATAATTGGTTGCTGTAATTTATAAGTCAAAAGTGTTACTTACATTTGGCATTTAAATCTTTGAGCAACGTACCGGGAAAATTTATCGTAAAGTTCTCAATTTCGGTTGTTTAAAAAAAAAAGAACAAAACACTTTTATTATCGTTATACATTTGGGGTAACCAGGTGTTTTAAATTTTATTGAATTCCATCACCTCAAACTATAAATTTGTGTGAGAAAACCAGTCTTGGCACCCTTTTGGTTTTTTTTAGGGTGACCAACTGAATTAACATCCTAAAAGAAAGAAAAAATTCTATTCAAATTTTCTCCAGATTGTGATGTCATTATTGTTTGAATAAACTCCAAACAAAATATCTCAAATAATAATATTAAACATTTTAATTGTAACTAACGAATTTAACTTCATATATTTGAGATAGTTAATTAATTTTCGCTGAATTACTAAATAATTATAAAAGTAAAATTTATAAATTACTTTCTTTAATTTTCAAAGTTTCGAATTTTGTTGTGTTAAAACAATTCCAAATACAATAATTTCATAGTTTCTTAAATTTTTTTTTATATGGTCACCTACTTAATTATTTTGTTTTTATTTTCATTCAATTTCAATAACAAAAATAATCTAATACACAAACCTTTCAATTATACATATATACTTATACATTTAAGCACATATATACATTCATTGATAAACCTACTGCGCAACCTTTCATCTGTCATCCGGCGCCTGCTGACTGCGATGGAACCTGTATAAGTAAGTTGTCTGTTTTCGATTTTTGTATTTTATTTCCGCCATAATTCTAAACACTTTCTTTCACTTATTTTGTTTATTATTTGTAATATGAATATATTTATATACATTATTTGAATCTAAACAATAAATACAATTGCATTAGTTTTTTTGAGTATTCAAATGTTTATTTAGTCGTAAACATGTTTTTTCGTAACCGACGTTGCAATTAGTTTGTAAACAGAATTTAATAAGAAAAATTTTGCAACAAATGTAGCAGATATTTTCAAAGTATTTTAAATAACTTAATTTGTAAAAAAAAAAAAAAACAATAATTCGGATGCAACGAATGTTGCTACTGAAAGATATTAAACATTAAAGTTTTGTTTAGTTATTTTTAGATATTCATATTGCGAATGTAAAACACTCTACACACATAAGACACTTTAATTGGTTTGTACATTTGAATGAAAATTTAATCTAAATGTTATAATTAAAACCATTTAAATTTTTTTTATATATAAATTATTTTATAATTTGTATTAAATACAATTTTAAAACATTTTTTTTTATTTTTTTTTTTGGTAAACTTCCCAATTAATTATAAACATAAATGAGAACTTGTTGATTTTAAGTGTAATTTACTATTTTCATGGATTCTATTAACAATTTCTTATATTAGAATAAATATTTTGAAATTTTATAATGTTTTATAACATGAAATACTAATTTCTTTTATTATGAAAGGTGAAGTTGGAAGTATGGGTTAAGTAAATTCTTGTAGGTTTTTTTTTATTATTTTTGGGCTGTCAACCAATAGTTCACTTTGACAGCATGGTGGGAGGGTATAGACCGGTGTAGCAAATAATATCTTGAGCTACCCCTACACTCATCCGATAACCTTTTCCTTTCTCCTCTCCCCTCTGTATTGTATCGTATTTTGTCTTAAAGCTACCTAAATTTTTAAATTTTCTGCTGGCGATTCATAATTCTGTTTCATAACTGCTATTCGGGAACTGAACACACCCCATCCGACGAGCACGGCCGAACTACTAGGTAGCATGTTCCCAAAACAATACCGGTAATTCCAAAGAATCGTTACAGTGGAATACTGTAGTATGGAATGGGAATTTAGCACGTTTAAGTTAATTTTTTGAATCCCAAGAAAAACTTTGATAACTAATATGCATGTTGCAGTGTAAATAAAAATGAAGTGGCAAAATAAAATAAAGTAATTTGTTTTTATTTTTGTTTTTTCTTTACCCACTAACAACTTAATTTAAAGTTGACAAAAAATAAACTATCGGGACTGTAAGAAAAGAAAAACTCACTGTTTATGCTTATAATTCTTATTCGCTTAACAGTTTTATTTGCATAATATCTTCGCCTAAGCAACCAGTGAAATTGGCATAGGAATAGCTTATCCCATTAACAGGTATTTAGTTTAATACATTAAATAAAAATTTTAATAGAATCTTACAAATAAATCAACTACTATGTTGCTTTGTTCAATTACGATATTAATTATTTTTTTTATTTACATAGCTTGAATGAACTGAGATAATTGAATCAGATATAGCTTTTATGGCAATTATTTTTTTATTGAATCTAGAAACATATTGTTTAAAATCGTACGTTGTTCTTTTTATCGTATTTTTAATTAAATTAATTAATCATTTAATAAGAAAAATTTCACAACTTTAAATAAATAAAATAATAAATTAATTATAAAACTTTCGTTTGTAAACCTCTTTTAAAAACGTTTTTTTTTAAATAAATATCAATAAATCTCTTAATTTTCGAAAACCCCGAATCCCGAAAAATCCCGTTATCCCCTAAAATCTCGGGATTACGAAAATTCCCTGACTAAGAGATGATACGCCGTGCTATCGCTTTTAAGATCAAGAAGGGGTTGCCAATTCTTGCGCATGATTGGCTTTCTGCTGTTGACGTGGTGAATAGGGATAGTAGGAAAATCAAGGTCATGTTAGCCGATCACCTTGATTCTAGGTGGTGGACGATCGGACGATGGGGAGGTTGGGGCAATTTGCCCATGATGTGTTTAGCAGGAGAAGACGGAGATATTGGAGGCGGGCTTGCTTGCAGTCATTTGCAAACCGACGTATATCGTCGAACTGTTCGCTCTGCGCATTGCTGTCGTGCTCGGAGGCCGGTTGCTGGTTTTGGCTGGTCTCGCTGTGTTGGTATCTGGTGATTTGCCCATGCTGCTGTTGCTTGTGCTGGGTCACTTGTGTCTCTGGTCCCTTGGGGCTTGAGACGGGAGTGTATTGGTGGAGTAGCGGCATGCTGTCGGCTGATCTCTGGAACGGCCCCCTGCTCTGTTCGTGATCCCCTTGTGCCGCGTCGTTGGTTGCTGCTGGTAACTTGTGACCATTGGGTCTCCCGTGAGGGTGACTGTGTTTATTGTTGTTTTTGTGGTCATTGTTTGTGCGTGATGTCCTTTGCTGGTGTCACACGAGGTGGCCAAAGTGTCGTTGTCTATTGTTTTTGTTGTTTTGTCTATTGGTGATGTTATAGTCCCTATATGTAGGTGTGTGTTGTTTCATTCGCCGTTGCAGTATTGCGGTGCTTTGTGTCGCTGTGTTGCAGTTTGCTGGCGTCGTGTGCTGCTGTTTTTGCTGTGGGCCACCAGTCCCGGTACCGTTTGGGGTCCAACTGGTAGTAGTCTAGGCTACGAAGCTGACCGAAATCTTTATTCGGTACCCCGGGAACCAGGGTGCCCTTGGGATCTCGGTGCCAACCTGGTTATGGGGAGGCCCCTTCGGGAGAGTAACGAGGTAGAGCAAGTTATTGCTCGGTGTGGAGTTGCACTGCAACCGGTTGCCATTTGACCATAAAACGGTAGGAGTGTTAGATAAGCTCCGCCCTTTACCGAGGGGGATGGAGTGTCTAAATGCATGGATTCAAAGTCGGTACCCTTGCTCTGGTGCCACGGCTTTGTGGCGAAGGAAGAAGGGGGCGCTGGTCAACGCATTATTTTGACCCAGTGTCTAGGGCACCGTAAGGAAGGACTGCGGACGATGACCACGTTAAACTGGACAAATCTGCACTCAGGTGGTTGCTGCAATTAAAAAATCCGGCAGGCCAAAAAGCTCAGGTAGTAACTGGCTGCTTATACCGTACATGGGAGAGTATAGACAGAAAATCAGATAAAAACCCTATAGTAGTGCTGTCATCTAAAGTAAAAGAAGTTTTGAATGAATTCCATAACGGTCCTAGTGGTGGTCATCTGGGTGTGACAAAAACCTAGAAAAATTTAAACAACGCTTCTACTGGGTTGGCTGCCAACAAGCTGTAGCTGATTGTAAAGAGAAGTCGTGGGCCACTACAACAGTATAATTCTGGTGCCCCATTTGAGCGAATCGCAATGGATATAGCAGGGCCATTTCCTGTAAGTAATGCCGGTAATAAATGTGCACTTGTAGTCATTGATTACTTTTGTAAATGGCCGTCATCGAAAGTAAAAGAAGTTTTGAATGAATTCCATAACGGTCCTAGTGGTGGTCATCTGGGTGTGACAAAAACCTAGAAAAATTTAAACAACGCTTCTACTGGGTTGACTGCCAACAAGCTATAGCTGATTGGATAACAAATTGGACACAATGCATTGCAGCCAAAAGTCCAGTAAGGAGAAGTCATGGGCCACTACAACAGTATAATTCTGGTGATCGGTTTACTAAACGATGCGTCCAGATTTCTAAGTATCGGCACAAATTTATATAATTTCTTTTCCAAACTATACAGTTTGGAATAACATTTCGTCAACTCAATATTGGTAATTTCACCATGATCTGCGTCAAACCAATATCGAGCTGTTGATTTATCTTTGGCTTACAATTGTAGAGAGAAAATTAAATGAAGATGACGTTATTAAAGCAACAGCAAATTCATCTGTAAACCAGAATTTTAAGCAATTTTTTTTATTTGCTGAACATGTATAACGAATTTATTTAAAAAAGGTGAAATATCTGTACAATAAAAATGCAGTAATAGCTAAAATATGCAAATTAGTCACAAAGAAATCCATACCAAAATTCATAAAAAGCTCTCAAACGGATAAAGATAAATAAATGAGCGATTCATTATATTTTTTATGTTGGCGTTAAGATAATGATGGGAGGAATGATAGAATATCAAGTATTCTATCATTTTCTTAACGCTCATTCATTTCCTGTAGGGTTGTTTCTGCCTTAATTGGTCGCACAAGAAAACCTATACAATCGCATATTAACAGTTTCACTGATCATAACTTTGTATGTATGTGCACGCTTTTGTTAGTAGGATTTTTTTTCTCATTATTTATGTATTGAATCTTCATATATTAAATATGAACTAACAATAATAATTCAAATCTTAACCTAATACGTTATTTTATGTCCTGCCAGTGCCAGACAAAAATTTTCTTCATCACGGGTTCTGTTCACTTATATAGGTGTTTATCGCTCATCTAATTGTATAAGTGCTGCAGTGTCTCTTCTTCTTAAGCGAGTGTGGCCGCTATCATTTAAAATATTTCGTGCTAGTGGGTTCGGATGCAATTCGAGCCTTTTTAAGTATTTTACTGCATATTTCGTAATCATAGTTTTGACTAATGGAACATTGAGATCCTTGTGAATATTTGAGTTTTTTACATACGAAGGGGCAGCTGTGATTATTCGAATTTTATTTTGGCGCCTTTGAATTTTTTCTATATTAGAGTTCGAGGCAGTGCCCCATAACAGAATACGATAGCACCAGATTGGCTTTAAGATGGAGTTGTAAAGAAGTCGAGACTAAGGACAGAGTTTCTTTCAATAAGCCAATGAATTTGAATGGCTTTTAGTTTCATTTGATGCATGATTCCCGACACAAGGTGAATGTCATATGTACGCATTTTGGCTCATTGATCTTTATCCGCCATTGCTTTAACCATAGTTCGAGTTGAAATATATGATCCTGTAGGTATCGAGATGCTTCTTGACTGTTTTCGTGCACGCTTAGAAAAGCTGTATCATCAGCAAATGTTGAAGTTTGGGTGTAGTTGTTTGTTGGCATATCCGAGGTATATATTAAGTATAAAAGTGGGCCCAGGATGCTTCCCTGAGGGACTCCAGCGCCAATTAGCTGCGGAGAGCTTAAATAATCACCTTCTTTAATAATAAACTTTCGACTGACTAAGTAGCTTTCTAACAGCTTGTGTGTGTTTACTGGTAATTTTAGCTTCAATTTGTATAATAAGCCTTCATGCCAGACTTTATCAAAAGCTTGAGAAACATCGATGAAGAGAGCGGAACAAAATTTTCTTTCTTCAAAGGCTTTTCTTATTGCGTTTACTATACGATGGGTTTGCTTAATTGTGCTGTGCTCTCCTAAAGCCGAATTGGTGGTTGAATACATCCATTATCATTTAAAATTGGGGTTAATTTTGACGCTAACAGCTTCTCAAACAGCTTTGAAATATTATAAAGTAAGCTTAAAGGCCTATATAACTCAACTTTTGTATGATCTTTTCCTGGTTTAGGTATCATGGTGACTAAGAAAACCTTCCACTTTGAGGATAGTATTCAAGGCGTAAAATAGCATTAAAAATTAAGAGAATAATTTTCTTTGCTATGCTGAGTAGCTCCAAAAGCATTTTGTTGCTGATCTTATCAAAACCAGGAGCCTTCTTGGGGTAAAAATCACAAATAGCCTTTTCGATTTCTCTTAACTCAAATCTCAGGGGAACAGTTGCTCTAGCAGCAACAGGTGGTAACTCGACCGCAATATCGTGAGATATATTTGGGGTAAATACGTTTTTTAAATGATTGACAAACAGATTTCCTTTTTCAACATAATTTCCATTTAAGTTTCTTATATTGGCTTAGAGACAACTGACCTTTTTAGATTTCTAGCTGCACGCCATAATGAGTAGTCTGATTGTGGGGTTGCATCAAGTGTCTTAAGATATTTTTCCAGATAAGCCGTTTTCTGAGTCTGCAATAACTTTCTTAGTCTTTTTGTACACTCTTTTAGTAATTTCTTAAGTTGAGGGGATCTGTGCAATTGCCACTCTCCTCGAGCCCTCCTTTTTTCAGACAAGAGACGCTCGACATCTGTGGAATACATTTAATAGTTTTTGTTTTTTTGGGGGCAAAATTGAAATGTTGAACAGCTAGTTTCAGAAAACAGTCAAAATTGACAATAGAGCGATCTACGTACTCCGGTGTACTGAGCGGAATATTTTCTGTGCAATGGGTACTGAGATATTTTTTATATTTTAACCAATTAATTTGCGTAGCTGTCGTCGCTAAGTAACCAGTCGGAGGTACAATTCTATTAGGGATCATTAGAGTAACAATTGTAGGTGTGTGGGCGGAAGATAATTCTAGGGAAGCTTCAACATGAATCGTTTCAATGGAAATGTTTTTAACCACGCCGAAATCGATGACATCTGGAATTTTTTGATGATCAGTAGGCCAATATGTTGGTTGTCCGCTCGCTACCACATTTAAATCCATTTTAGAAATTGTGTTAAATAAAACACGACCCTTTGGTGTTATAAGACGTGACCCCCAGAAGGTATGTTTAGCGTTATAATCGCCAGCGGCGAGGAAACAGGGTCCTAATGATTTATTATATTAATAATATTGGCTTTCTGATATGGCAAATCTAGGTGGAGAGTAAAAAGAAGAAATTACTAAGTTTCGATTTAGCTCTTCAACACAAATAGTCGTTGCTTGCAGATAATCTTCACAATGATCAAACATTAAGTAGTGTTTGATTCGGGCTTTTATCAAAATGGCAGAGCCTTCACAAGCTCTATCTCGAAGGTCCTTAGTATCATATAGTATTTCTTGAGGTCAAGTGAGTTTCAGAAACCAACATGACATCAATTTGTTTATTTTTTAGAAAGTATTCTAATTCATTTTTATGTTGGCGGATGCCGTTTGCGTTCCAAAAACAGATTTTTAAACAGTTCATGGCTTGTTAAGTACAGCTTGAAATAACATCGATTGCATTCTAAGAATTTCCTGCATCATATTACCCATTGTGTTTGTAAAATTATTTACTGTTTGCACCAATGTTTCCATTGTTTTTTCTAGACGACTTAAATTAGAAACTGGAGTGTCATCATTACTTGGCGAAGCACCTTGCATTGGCACATGATTTGACTAAAGGACGTTAGCGTAAGAGGTTCTGTAATTACTAGGCTGCGGAGCTTGAATGTCATTATTGTTTACTTGATTTGTTACCTGCATTTGAGGGGGATTAGTTTTCGGTCCAACCGACTGCTTGACGATAGTATACACTGGGCATCCTCTATAATTGGCCGTGTGATTATCGCCACAGTTGCTACATTTTTTTTACGTTGGGGTTGGTTTTAGACTTATCGCATACTACGCAAACAGGGGGTAAGTAGCAGTATGCCTTAATATGACCATATTCCTGGCAGTTCAAACACTGAACGGGTCCATTTCTTTTGTGCGGCTCCTCTATTGTGATTTTTCTGTACAGTATATATTTTAAACTGTAAATAGGGTGCGTTTCGTTTCTTCTTAGCTTAACGTCGCCGGGCTCCAACTCCACTCGAAATAGTGGTTGGGGATTTTTTTCCCTATTTTTAATATTTACCACATGTTTTATTTTGAAGCCTTTTTCTTCCAAGAAAGTTTTTATTTCTGCTGGGTCCACACATGAGTCAATTCCCTTAATCAATACCTGAAGGCCTTTGCTGCTCTTCAGTTGGTATGTATAAAAACTTTTTTTTAGTTCTTCAAATTTGTTAATTATTTTGCGGAAATCATTCTCATAATTTACTTGTATTTTTGTCTCGTTTATACTACCACGCTTGATTGCAGCTACGTAAAACGAATTTTCACCTATCACCGAGATCAAACTCTTTATAAGCTCATTTGAGTTTTGCTCCCTAAGATATATCGGGGGAGGCTTGGATGATTTTATCACGTTTGGTGATAATACGATTTTGAGAATTTATTCTATCAAAAGAAGGTACCTTTAAGGCCGAAGCATCTGCTGCAGAGGCAGGGCTGCGTCCCCGTTTAAGCACTGTTATGTACCTGTCCATACCAACTTGTACTGTAGGCTTTTGAGAAGTTTTTACTTGAGTGACTGAGTTGTCCATAGCGGCTGTTTTGGGGTTAACCGTATCATCACTTATTAAAGTTTTTTTTGGCTCTTCGGCAACGCTTGCAGTTAACAAACTGGTTATTGTATTACGGCCGTATTTGTAAACAAAGAGGGTGAGAGGGAACGCGTTCGAGTAATAGGTTTAGCCGTTAAGTAATTGCTATCATCGATTCTTTTGTTTTGTTTCTAAGTTTGTTTCGTCAACACTCAGTGTACCATAAGCATTTCTTTTATTATGTTTTATTGTTTTTGCATTATACGCATTCATAAGAGTTTTTTTTTATATATTATTTTTTTTTAATTGTGCTCTTCTTCTTATTTGTTGTTTAAAAACCCCGAGAATAAAAAAAAAGAATAAAGAAAAACAAGAAATGTTTTTGCTTAAAATGTATGTATGTATATGTATGTGTGTGCATACATATATTTTTGTTAATTGTAATTTTTAATATTTGTATTATAAATTTTATGTTCACTAATAAAAAATTATTTTAAAGCGTCCATTCATTCGCTAATCTTATATTATTTAAAAAAAAAAAATATGATATTATATATAAACACTTATTTATGTTAAAAAAACCGTACGCCGAGTTAAAAGAAAAATAACACGTCTGCATTCAACGAGTCGCAAGCAGAACTTAGTAGGATATGACAAGGCATCTCAAAAAGCATTACAGACAAAATTTAAGACAACAAATTGCATCGTTTTTTATTGCTATCTTTAAGATTACATGTAAAAATTTCAATGTCTTAAGTTCTTTCTAAATATCAAAGTTGAGGTTTCTTGTAAATAAATACTTTTAATTGCCTTACTGAGGAATTTAAACGTATTCGCTTTATTACCTCAATAAGGTAGTTAATCGTATTCTTATAATTACCTCAACGAGGTAGTTAAGCGTATTCGTTTAAATGCATAATTACCTAAAATTTTTGGAGAGGTAATTATCCGTGGAATTTAAACGAAACCTTTTTCATTAATTTTTTTAATCCCAAGAAAAACTTTAATAACTAATGGTGTTTTTTTGTTTTCTACAAAAAAATGTGACATTTTATTTAAAAAAAAAGCGATTTGGTGTCTGTTTCTTAAAAATTTTGCTCCCGAAAAGGATGAGTTTTTTAGAATTAAACAAGCCACCATTTTCGGGAGCAAAATTTTTAAGAAACAGACACCAAATTGCATTTTTTTAAAATAACGTGTCACATTTTTTTGTAGAAAAGAAAACACCATAAACTTCAGAATGGGAACCATTACATTCCTCAACATCGTCAATTTCAACAAATTTTATGGCGATATAGTCCACTGGACGAAATTTCTGTGTACCAATTAAATACTGTTACTTACGGAACAACTTCAGCGCCATAACTAGCAATACGTGTCCTTAGACAGAAGATTGTGAACTGGAGCTTCCAAATGAATCTAAAAATTGGTTCGGGATTCATATGTCGATGACATTATTTCTGGCGCTGGGCCTCTTGAAGAAGCTATGGCTTTACAACGAAACTTATGTATTCTTTTAAATAAGGGCGGCTGCAAGCTGCGCAAGTGCATCACTAATTCACCCGAATTATTAAAGAATACTCCTGAAGAGCTCAGGGGAAAATCATTGACTTTAAATTTCGATGGCGACAATGTGGTAAGGACACTTGGCATACAATGGAATACCGCTGATGACTATTTTTGTTTTAGAACAAATATATGATTTTCGTCCTGTAACTTACCGGACACAGCTCGCCTATACGACCCTTTGGGACGGTTAGCTACCTGTACCGTAATTGCCAATTGGGTATTTAAGCAATTGTGGGAGAATAAAGTAGATTGGGTTAGTACAATTTCTTTAAATATCAAGAATCAGTGGTTGGAATTAGGTCCACCCTTTCTGAACTAAAAATCATTAGAATTCCGAGATGGAATAATTTTTCAAAGGATGTAGAATTTGAACTCCACTGTTTTTGCGATGCATCAACTGTGGCTTACGGAGCGGTTGTATATTGAAGTGTTATTACCTCCAGGGGAGCTTAAGTTAATCTGATACAGGCTAAATCCAAAATTTCTCCAATTAAAACCGTATCCATTCCAAGGCTTGAGCTTTGTGATGCGGCGATATTAGTTAAAAGTTCAAAATTCCTTTTTTGATATGCATATTCGGAAAATATTTTTTTGGAGCGATAGCTCTACAGTATTAAGTTGGATTGCGAAACCCCCATCTAGGTGGACAGTTTATGTTGCTAACAAAGTTGCTGAAATTCAACGACATAGCCACTTACTTCAATGGAAGTATGTGCCTTCGGCATCGAATCCAGCGTATTGTGCATCTAGGGGTATTTTTCCACCAAAGTTGTTAGCATGTAATACATGGTGGAACAGACCAGAATTTTTATATGAATCGCAATCGCCTTGGCCAAAACCGCTATCTAATTTGGAAACTTTTGAAGAAAGATCTAGAAAATTTTCTGTAAATTCGATTTCAGAGACAAATATATGTTTTAACACTGGCCATTTCGGAGTTATTAGAGAATTCTGATTCTAAGCTTAATATGCTTTTGAAAGTAGTTTCACTTTGCTATCGATTCTCTAACAACTTAAAAAGCTGAAAAGCCTGTGCCACTTTTAAGGAAACAGGTTTTCTTACACGGACAATTTTGATTAAAACACTAGAAAATTTAATATGGATAACACAATCTATTGAATTTTCTGTTGAAATCAAGACACTTGCTTTGTTTTTAAAATTAAAACAAAATTCTATTTTTTTTTTTTTTTTTTTTTGTATTTTTCGAATTTAAAAAAAATCACGTCTTGTGTGGTAACTCTGTTACAATAAACAAGCAAAAAAGATCAAAGCTCTGATTAAATAAATAAAATAATAATAATAAAGTGTTAAAAATAGATAGTGACTATTGAAAAACATATATTTATTAATTAAAAATAAAATATTTTCAAAAATTGTGTATTTTTGTAAATTAAACAAAAGATTTGTTAAATCTCTTTTAAATGGCGCAATGCAGTAAATGCAAAGCAGCAATAAGAGGTGAAAGTTGCATACGATGTAATGGAGTGTGTGATAAAGTGTATCATTTTACAAAGAAATGTGCCGGTATTGACCAATACTCAGCAAATATTATTGATGAAGACAATTTTGTACGATTTATTTGCCATGATTGTATGCTGTATATTCAAAACGTTGATCTTGTTATTAGGGAAATTCAACTAGTGTTGCTGAAAATAAACAATCATTGTTAGAATACAAAAATGAATTTGAAAGTTCACTGAGACAAAATTAATATGAAATTAAAGCCCTATTGCAAGCAATAGAAAAGCGATATGATGAGAGATTCAAAAAAATTGGTAACTACAAAAATTATGTGGAAAAATGTGCAAGAAGTTAAAAGCCTGTAGGGAAATGTAAACGAAGTAAATAATAAAAATGAAAATATGTGTGAAGCAATTGAAAAAAACAATATTAAAATGTGTAACGAAATAAAGAAGATTATAAAAGACACAAATGAAAAAGCAACAAAAATGACATACGCGCAATCTTTGAAAACAAATGTAGTGATGCCAGACCTGTCAAAAAATGTCCCCCTAATTATTAAACCAAAGGAAAAACAAAGTGTTGAGAAAACAAAAGCGGAGTTAAATAAAAAAGTAGATCCAATTAATTTTAAAATTACAAATGTTGAAAACAGAAGAAACGGTACTGTAGTGATCCAGAGTGAAAACGTAGATGAACGCGAAAAAATTAAAGAGGCGAAACAATGCGAGATAAGTGAAGACTATGAAATTAAAGTGCCAAAAGAAATTTATATGCAAATCGTAATAACTGATTTAAACTTTAGAATGTCAGATAAAGAATTGGTAGAAAAATTAAAAAAACAAAATGAAATACTAAAAAATGGTGAGATAGCAGTTGTTAAAGTATTTGAAACAAAAAAATATAATAGAACAATGTATAATGCAAAATTGAAAATAGACAATGAAACGTATCCAAAATTAATGGAAAGTCAAATACATTAGAGAAATGCGAAATTGTACTATATGCAGACGACACATTGATTTTTACCGAAGCAGAAAATGAAGAATTATGTTATGAAAACTTAAACCAGGATATGCAGAATATAAACAGGTGACTGAAAATGAATAAATTAAAATTAAACTAAGATAAAACCAAGTTATTGGAAATTAATATGAACTTTAATAAAATAATCAAAATAAATAACGTGATAATAGAAAAAGTAAAAAGTATAAAATATCTGGGTTTCTTAATTGACAAAGATTTAAACTTTAAAGAACATATCGAATATGTATGTAGAAAAATTGGCAAAAAAAATTGGCTTTTTTAAACGTTTGAGAAATAAGGTAACAATAATAACCGCAATAAACATATATAACACAATGATAAAACCACACTTTGAATATGGATCAACTATATTGTTCACATGCTGTTCAGACCAACAAATAACCAGACTACAAAAACTACAAAATAAGGCGATGCGCACAATCTTAAAATGCAACCGTTACACTTCAATCAGAAATATGTTGGACACATTAAAATGGCTAAATATACAACAAAGGCTGCAGTTAAATACAATATTTTTTATCCAGAAAATGAAAATGGGTAATGCACCCGATTACCTGATCGAACAAATAAGGTTTGTGGGGGAGGTTCAACCGTATAATCTCAGGAATGCCTTGGATTTTAGACCACAGAGAGCAGATACAAGTGAAATGCAAAAATCACTATTTAGCAAAGGATTAAACCTATACTACATAATGCCGAATGATGTGAAGAATGAATCCAATATAAATCTTTTTAGAAAAAAAACTGTGGATTTTATAAAAAACTTATAATTGTTAATCAAATACGTAAAATTTTTTCTTATAATATAATTAAAATGTCATTAAAAAGTATTATAAATACTACTAATAAATAAATAAAAAAAACTTTTACCCTTCATAGATGATAACGCTCTTATTCGTGCTGGTAGTCAGCTGCAAAATTCGAACCTACCTTTTCACATAAAACATCCAATACAGTTGTCCAGTAAAAATCCCCTTTCTAGACTTAAAATTCAAGATCCACACGAGAAAACTCTCCACGGTGGTATCAGTTTGGGGTGGGGTGTCACAAGGCCATAGGACATAAAGCCATATGGCGTTAAGTCCCATTCCATTGAGACATAAGGGCATATGCCATTAAGTATCATTATAATGGGACTTAACGCCATAAATATTTTTCCGAAAATGAGACATAAAGCCATATTTTTAATAATGATTGCATGTCACCCTATTTCATGTAGAAATAAATTGTTGTTTCACGTCGCCCTGTTTTATGTCAAAAATGCATTTGTCTGTCAAAATGTTGTTGGCAATCAATCAAATTCCGACATTGCAGGTGGTCCACGTGTTTATAGATTTATTTGATATGGAAAATTCGGAAGATATTTTTGAATATAATATAATATCCGGATTTAGAAAGAATATCGAGTTGGTATACGCAGGCCGCCACGCAGAACAACTTTAGTATGCGAAGCCAGATTTCAATACTTAACTTTAATGTCTCCGGAACTGAAATGAGAGATAAAGCCGTTTTCTAATATTGCTAATGTGAGCTAAGGCCATGATGGCTTTATCTCTCATTCAATAGGGAGATAAAGCCTTTTTTGTTTTTTTTTCATTTGAATGGGAGATAAAGCCATCATGGCCTTAGCTCACATTAGCAATATTAGAAAACGGCTTTATCTCTCATTTCAGTTCCGGAGACACTAAAGTTAAGTATTGAAATCTGGCTTCGCATACTAAAGTTTTTCTGCGTGGCGGCCACGCTTAGGGGTTTTTTCCTCCAGTAGGATGTGGCAGGTGGCTTCGCTGAATAAAGTTTTCCTGCGTGCGTCACAAGAATAAAAAAATGTTTTCCAATGATAACTAAGGATTTTTCCTTTCACAAAATGTTTGCAGCTGTAATTCCTGGAGCCTAGAAATTTTGGATTTTTTTAAACCATTAATTTCATAGATAAATAGGCATATTTAGTGAAATAAAGCATTTGTAACGCAAAACATCAAATGGGACATAAAACCATAATGTCCATTTGATGCAAAACTCGTTCATTACACTTTATTCCAATTTTGGGAAAATGCAAAAAATATATTGCGACCGATTTAATGGAGCAAATTAATGGAACCTTTTTGATTCTGAAGTGTTATGACATTCTTGACTTATTACAGTTGACCGACTGTAGCCGACATTATATTGGACCACCTAATGGAACAATGTATCGAAGAACTACAAATGAACAATATACGAATAAGACTGATCACAAAGTATGTGGATGATATGTTTGCCATAATAAAATATAAAGACGAAGACATAATATTGAAAACATTTAACTCGTATCATTGCAAACTGAAATTTGCTCTAGAGAGAGAGAAGGACAATGCAATATCATATCTGGATATGAAGATATTCCGACAAAATGGCAAAATAATAACAGATTGGTATATGAAACCAATTGCTTCTGGACGCTTGATGAATTTCCACTCAACACAACCCATGAAACAGAAGATAAATACAGCAATGAATCTAATTGACAAAGTTATTAAAATAAGTAACGTAAAATTTCAATTTAAGAATATGACAAGAATATTTTAATGAAAAAAAATTTTCCAAAGGGGTTGATCAATTCATTAAGCCCTTATGACACTACATTTTTTATTCATTAATTGATATAGAATTGATAGAAAGAAACAGTAAATGTTAGAAAGAGCAAACTGGAGCAAACTATAAAAAATGTAAACAAAGTTTTGTAGTTTTTTTTTTCTCTTGTTATGGTTTTGTTTCAGGGATGGCGTTGAGAAATTTTAAAATTGTACCAACAACCTTTAAAAATTGTACTTTTTTACCCTAATTGTACTAAAAGATTTTTTTAGTTGAAATAAATTTTATTTATGTTCATAAAAAATACCACAAAAAGGTATTATACATCTTTGTTTAAAAAGTATCAACAAAAAAGTACAATTGAAACAACTTAGCCATCTCTGTTTTGTTTATTTTATTAAATGTTGCCAACTTTTTGTTTATGAGAAACCTAAAAACAAAAAGCGGTAAATCGCTGAATTTGCCCATAAACCGCTGATTCAGCAACACTTTTAATATTTCAAGCTTGAAATGTCAATTTTAAGTTAAACAATTTTACATTTTTTTTGACATAACTTCATTTTTTATCGATAACTTTTTAAAAATTGTTGACAGTTTGCCATTTATCTTAATACAGCTGAACTCTTTGCACTTGGTAAATTTTTCTATTACATTATATTTGTACTGTTCACCAAAACTTGAACAATGCATTAAAAATGTAGTGTCATATGGGCTTTACTGACTAATGTTAAAAATAATATTTCATCAGGGGAAAAAAACAAAAATGACACATCTGGCAACGCCAAATAATATAGTCTACCGTTTATTCCAAGACTAACTGAGAACAACAAACTGAGAGAGATAATAAAACAACATACATAACTTATTTACTCAAACAAAAACAAAGATTGAGTGTAGGTATCAAAGTGATGTTGTTTATCAAATTGAATGTGACGGAGGTGATAATGAGGAGTGTGGACAAATCTACATTGGTACGACAAAGAGGAATTTAGGCGTGAGAATAGACGAACATAAAGCTGATATAAAAAGAGGAAAACAATCAACTTCACTTGCACAACACAACACATTCTGCTTGCGTGCTCGTTGTATGCAGACGTGTTTTTTTTTTAACTCGGCTTACGGTTTTTTTTTTTTAACATAAATAAGTGTATATTTATGATATAATAATATTAAGATCAGCGAATGAATAGACGCTTTAAAATAATTTTTAATAAGTGAACATCAGTTCAGTTTGTGCTTCGTTGTGAAACGGACGTGTATTTTCAACCCCGCATACGATTTTAATTTATTATTAATTAAATTTGATTTTGGAATATAAATACTAAGCGAATGGACGCTAGAAAATATATGATATTTTTTATTTAAATTATTTAACATAAAAGTGAACAATTAAAACGAAAAATTAAATAAAGATAAATAAAGCAAAAATATATACATATGTACGTATGAATGTTCATACATGTGTATGTATACATATTCTGTGCACAAACAATTTAGTTTAAATTTCTTATTTTTGGCGTTGTTGTAAAATACAATAAATAATAAAAACATTAAAAGCACAGTAAAACGGTGAAAAACAAAAACAATTTCTTGCATGAGTAAAAACAATGTAACAACAATAAAATTAAATGATAGAAATGCTTATGTGACAGTGCATGCCAACGAAAATAATGTTGAAATAAATAAAACAAAACAAAACAATATTAACTACCTAACGGCTAAGCCAATTTTTCGTACACGTTCCCTCTCACCCTCTTTATTTACACAAACGGTGGATAGTGACTCATTAAAAAAAACTAAAACTAGACCTGGTAACAAGTGTTGCCAGGCCAACAAGTATTGCCGCGACGTCAAAAATAAATTTAGTGGGAAATGATACCATGAACCAAAACACTAATGCAATGGAAAACCCCCCTGTAAAAAGTTGCCAAAAGCCTCAAGTCCAAGTTGGTATGGACAGGTATATAACAGTCCTTAAGCGGGGTCGCAGCCCTACCTCTTCAGCTGTTGCTTCGGCATCAAAAGTGCCATCTTTTGACAAAATAAATTCCCAAAATCGCTTTGCAATTCTGGAGGATGAATCCTCTGAAGCACCAAACGTCATAAGATCGTCCAAGCCTCCCCCGATATATCTAAGGGAGCATAACTCAAATGATCTAATAAAGAGTTTAATTTCGTTGATTGGTGAAAATTCGTTTTATGTAGCCGCAATAAAGAGAGGTAGCATAAATGAAACGAAAATTCAAGTGAATCATGAAAATGATTTTCGCAAAATTATTAAAAAATTTGAGGCACTTAAAAAAAGTTTTTATACATACCAACTCAAGAGCAGTAAAGGTCTCCAGGTGGTGATTAAGGGAATTGATTCATGCGTAGACCCAGAGGAAATTAAAACTTTCTTAGAAGAAAAAGGCTTCAAGATAAAACACGTGGTAAATATTAGAAATAGAGACAAAAATCCACAACCACTATTTCGAGTAGAATTAGAGCCCGGCGACATTAAGTTAAAAAAAAACGAAACGCATCCCATTTATAGTTTAAAATATATTCTATACAGAAAAATCAGAATTGAGGAGCCGCACAAAAAAAATGGACCTGTTCAGTGCTTAAACTGCCAAGAATTTGGCCATACAAAGGCATACTGCTACTTACCCCCTGTTTGCGTAGTATGTGGTGAGCTACACGGTACAGTTTCTTGCGATAAGTCTAAAACCGACCCCAACGAATAAAAAATGTAGCAACTGTGGCGGTAATCACACTGCCAATTATAGAGGATGCCCTGTATATAATATCGTCAAGCAGACGGTTAGACCGAAAACAAATGCCCCTCAAATGCAGGTTGCAAATCAAGTTATCACAAATGCAATTCAAGCCCCCCTGTCTAGTAATAACAGAACCTCTTATGCTAACGTCCTAAAATCAAACCATGAGCCAATGCAAGGTGCCTCGCCAAGTAATGATGAAACTCCAGTTTCTAATTTAAGTCGTTTAGAAAAAACCATGGAAACATTAGTGCAAACAGTAAATAATTTTACGAACACAATGGGTAATATGATGCAGGAAATTCTTAGAATGCAATCAATGTTATTGCAAGCTGTACTTAACAAGCCATGAACTGTATAAAAATTTGTTTTTGGAACGCAAACGGCATCCGCCAACATAAAAATGAACTAGAATACTTTCTTAAAAATAATCAAATTGATGTCATGATGGTTTCTGAAACTCATTTGACTTCAAAAAATACGTTTAAAATAAATGGTTATATACTATATGATACAAAGGACCCTCGAGATAGAGCTTGTGGAGGTTCTGCCATTTTAATAAAAACCAGAGTCAAACACTACCTAATGGGTGATCATCGTGAAGATTATCTTCAAGCAACAAACATTTGCGTTGAAGAATTAAATAGAAACGTAGTAATTTCATCGTTATACTCCCCACCTAGATATTCAATATCAGAAGGCCAATATTATAAATATTTTAAATCATTAGGACCCTGTTTCCTGGCCGCTGGCGATTATAACGCTAAACATACCTTCTGGGGGTCCCGACTTATAACACCAAAGGGTCGTGTTCTATTTAATACTATTACTAAAATGGATTTGAATGTGATAGCGAGCGGACAACCAACATATTGGCCTACTGATCAGCAAAAAATACCAGATGTCATCGATTTTGTCGTGGTTAAAAACATCCCCTTAGAAACGATTTATGTTGAAGCTTCCTTAGAATTATCTTCCGACCACACACCAACAATTGTTACTTTAATGAACCCCAATAGAACTGTATCTCCAACTGGTTACTTAGCGACGCCAGCTACACAAATCAATTGGCTAATATATAAAAAATATCTCAGCACCCATTGCACAGAAAATATTCCGCTTAGTACACCGGAATACGTAGATCGCGCTATTCTTAATTTTGACAGTTTTCTGAAGCTAGCTGTACAACATTCCAGTATTACCCCAAAAAAAACTAAAAATATTAAAATTTATTCCACAGATGTTGAGCGTCTCCTGTCAGAAAAAAGAAGAGCCCGAAGAGACTGGCAATTGCACAGATCCCCTCAACTTAAGAGTTTGTTAAAAGAGTGTACAAGAAGGCTAAGAAAGTTACTACAGACACAGAAAACGGATTCTCTGCAAAAATATCTTAAGGAACTTGATGCAACTCCGCAATCAGACTACTCATTATGGCGTGCAGCTAAAAATCTTAATAGGCCAGTTGTCTCTAAGCCACCATTAAGAAACTTGAACGGAAGTTGGGCAAGAAATGATAACGAAAAGGGAAATCTGTTTGTTAATCATTTAAAAAACGTATTTACCCCAAATATATCTCACGATACTGCGGTCGAGTTACCACCTGTTCCTGCTAGAGCAGCTATTCCCCTCAGATTTGAGATAAGAGAAATCGAACAGGTTATTTGTGACTTAAACACTAAGAAGGCACCTGGTATTGATAAAATCAGTAATAAAATGCTTTTAGAGCTACCTCGCACAGCAAAGAAAATTATTCTTTTTATTTTTAATGCTATTTTACGCCTTGAATACTATCCTCAAAAATGGAAGGTTTCCTTAGTTACCATGATACCAAAGCCAGGTAAAGATCATACAAAACTTGAGTCTTATAGGCATATTAGCTTATTATCAAATATGTCAAAGCTGTTTGAGAAATTATTAGTTTCAAAATTAACACCGATTTTAAGTGAAAATAGATGTATTCCAAACCATCAGTTCGGATTTAGAAGAAAACACAGCACAATCGAACAGACTCATCGAATAGTAAATGTCATAAGAAAAGCATTTGAAGAAAAAAAATATTGCTCAGCACTCTTCATCGATGTTTCGCAAGCTTTTGATAAAGTCTGGCATGAAGGCTTATTACATAAATTGAAGCAAAATTTACCAGCAAACACACACAAGCTGCTAGAAATCTACTTAGTCGGTCGTCAATTTATTATTAAAGAAGGAAATTTCTTAAGTTCACCTCAGCCCATTGGCGCTGGAGTCCCACAAGGCAGCATCCTGGGCCCTCTATTATATTTAATTTATACTTCGGACATGCCAACAAGCAACTACACCCAAACTTCAACATTTGCAGACGATACAGCATTTCTAAGCGTCCACGAAAACCGTTATGAAGCATCTCGTTACTTACAGCATCATATATTTCAAATAGAAATATGGTTAAGACAATGGAGGATAATGGTCAATGAGCAAAAATGCGTGCATATAACATTCACCTTGCGCCGGGAATCTTGCCCCCATATTACAATCTTTTTTTTTTTTTTTTTTTTTTTTTTTTTTCATTATTTATTTATTGAATCTTCATATATTAAATATGAACTAACAATAATTAATCAAATCTTAACCTAATACGTTATTTTATGTCCTGCCAGTGCCAGACAAAAATTTTCTTCATCACGGGTTCTGTTCACTTATCTAGGTGTTTATCGCTCATCTAATTGGATAAGTGCTGCAGTGTCTCTTCTTCTTAAGCGAGTGTGGCCGCCATGATTTAAGATATTTCGAGATATTTCGAATGTTGAGGAATTATTTGATATTACAATCAACAATCAAATAATTCCTCAACATTCGCATGTAAAATATCTCGGTATACATCTGGATCGGCGATTAACGTGGAAATGCCATATAGAGGCAAAATTAACTCAAATGAAACTAAAAGCCGTTCAAATTCATTGGCTTATTGGTAAAAACTCTGTCCTTAGTCTCGACTGCAAACTTCTTCTTTACAACTCCATCTTAAAGCCAATCTGGTGCTATGGTATTCAGTTATGGGGCACTGCCTCGGCCTCTAATATAGAAAAAATTCAAAGGCGCCAAAATAAAATTCTTCGAATAATCACAGCTGCCCCTTGGTATGTAAAAAACTCAAATATTCACAAGGATCTCAATGTTCCATTAGTCAAAACTATGATTACGAAATATGCAGTAAAATACTTAAAAAGGCTCGAATTGCATCCAAACCCACTAGCACGAAATATTTTAAATGATAGCGGCCACACTCGCTTAAGAAGAAGAGACACTGCAGCACTTATCCAATTAGTTGAGCGACAAACACCTAGATAAATGAACAGAACCCGTGATGAAGAAAATTTTTGTCTGGCATTGGCAGGACATAAAATAAAGTATTAGGTTAAGATTTGATTAATTATTGTTAGTTCATATTTAAATGTATGAAGATTCAATAAATAATATTGAGAAAAAAAAAAAAAATAAGTGAACATAAAATTTTTAATACAAATATTAAAAATTACAATTAACAAAAATATATGTATGTACACACATACATATACATACATACATTTTAAGCAAAAACATTTCTTGTTTTCTTTATTCTTTTTTTTATTCTCGGGGTTTTTTAAACAACAAATAAAAAGAAGAGCACAATTAAACAAACAGTAATATATAAAAAAAACTCTTATGAATGCATATAATGCAAAAACAATAAAACATAACGAAAGAAATGCTTATGTTACAGTGAGTGTTGACGAAACAAACGTAGAAAAAAGAATCGATGAAAGCAACTATTTAACGGCTAAACCTATTACTCGAACGCGTTCCCTCTCACCCTCTTTGCAAGCGTTGCCACAGAGCAAAAAAAAACTTTAATAAGTGATGAAACGGTTAACCCCAAAACAGCCGCTATGGACAACTCAATAACTCAAGTAAAAACTTCTCAAAAGCCTACAGTACAAGTTGGTATGGACAGGTACATAACAGTGCTTAAACGGGGACGCAGCCCTACCTCTGCAGCAGTTGATTCGGCCTCAAAAGTACCATCTTTTGATAAAATAAATTCTCAAAATCGTTTTGCAATTCTGGAGGATGAATCCTCTGAAGCACAAAACGTCATAAAATCGTCCAAGCCTCCCCCAATATATCTGAGGGAGTAAAATTCTAATGAGATCATAAAGAGTTTGATATCGGTTATAGGTGAAAATTCGTCTTACGTAGCTGCTATCAAGCGTGGTAGTATAAACGAAACAAAAATACAAATCAATCATGAGAATGATTTTCGCAATATTATAAGCAACTTTGAGGCACTTAAAAAAAAATTTTTATACATACCAACTGAAAAGCAGTAAAGGTCTTCAGGTAGTGATTAAGGGTATTGACTCATGTGTGGACCCAGAAGATGTAAAAACATTCCTTGAAGAAAAAGGCTTCAAGGTAAAACATGTATTAAACATTAAAAATAGAGAAAAAATTCCCCAACCACTTTTTCGAGTTGAGTTTGAACCCGGCGACGTTAAACTTAAAAAAAATGAAACGCATCCCATCTATAACTTAAAATACATTCTGTACAGAAAAGTAACTATAGAGGAGCCGCACAAAAGAGGTGGTCCCGTTCAATGTCTGAACTGCCAAGAGTTTGGCCATACTAAGGCATACTGCTACTTACCCCCTGTTTGCGTAGTATGTGGCGAATTACATGGTACAGTTCTTTGCGACAAGTCTAAAACCAACCCCAACGTAAAAAAAATGCAGCAACTGTGGTGGCAATCACACTGCCAATTATAGAGGATGCCCTGTATATACTATCGTCAAGCAGTCGGTTGGACCGAAAACTAATCCCCCTCAGGTAACAAATCAAGTAAACAGTAATGACCTTCAGGCCCCCCAGCCTAGTAGTAACAGAATCTCTTATGCTAACGTCTTAAAATCAAACAATGTACCAATGCAAGGTGCTTCGACAAGTAATGACGAAACTCCAGTTTCTAATCTAAGTCGGCTAGAAAAATCAATGGAAACATTAGTGCAAACAGTAAATAATTTTACAAACAGAATGGGTAATATGATGCAGGAAATTCTTAGAATGCAATCGATGTTATTGCAAGCTGTTCTTAACAAGCCATGAACTGTTTAAAAATTTGTTTTTGGAACGCAAACGGCATCCGCCAACATAAAAATGAATTAGAATACTTTCTTAAAAATAAACAAATTGATGTCATGATGGTTTCTGAAACTCATTTGACCTCAAGAAATACTTTCAAAATCAATGGTTATACTTTATATGATACCAAGGACCCTCGAGATAGAGCTTGTGGAGGTTCTGCCATTTTAATAAAAAACCGAATTAAACACTACCCAATGTGTGATCATCGTGAAGATTATCTCCAAGCAACGAACATATGTGTTGAAGAGATAAATCGAAACATAATAATTTCATCTTTATATTCACCACCTAGGTTTTCAATATCAGAAAGCCAATATTATAAATATTATAAGTCATTGGGGCCCTGTTTCCTGGCTGCTGGCGATTATAACGCTAAACATACCTTCTGGGGGTCACGACTAATAACACCAAAGGGTCGTGTTTTGTTTAATACAATCTCTCAAATGAATTTAAATGTTGTCGCGAGTGGCCAACCAACATATTGGCCTGCTGATGCGCAAAAAATTCCAGATGTCATCGATTTTGGCGTTGTTAAAAACATCCCCACAAAAACGATTCACGTTGAAGCTTCCTTAGAATTATCCTCTGATCTCACACCTACAATAGTTACTATAATAAACACCAATAGAATTGAATCTCCCTCTGGATACATAGCGACGTCAGCTACACATATAAATTGGTTAAAATATAAAAAATATCTTAGTACCCATTGCACAGAAAATATTCCGCTTAGCACACCGGAGTATATAGATCGCTCTATTGTCAATTTTGACAGTTTTCTAAAACTAGCTGTTCAACATTCCAGTATTGCCCCCAAAAAAACCAAAAATAATAAAATATATTCCTCAGATGTCGAGCGTCTTTTGTCTGAAAAAAGGAGAGCTCGTAGAGAGTGGCAATTGCACAGATCCCCTCAACTTAAGAACTTACTAAAAGACTGTACAAAAAGGCTGAGAATGTTACTGCAGACTCAGAAAACGGCTTCACTGGAAAAATATCTCAAGGAACTTGATGCAACTCCACAATCAGACTACTCATTGTGGCGTGCAGCTAGAAATCTCAAAAGGCCAGTTGTCTCTAAGCCACCATTAAGAAACTTAAATGGAAGTTGGGCAAGAAATGATGTTGAAAAAGGAAACCTGTTTGTCGATCATTTAAAAAACGTATTTACACCAAATATATCTCACAATATTGCGGTCGAGTTACCACCTGTTGCTGCTAGAGCAGCTATACCCTTCATATTTGAGATAAGAGAAATCGAAAAGGCTATTTGTGACTTAAACACTAAGAAGGCACCTGGTATTGATAAGATCAGTAATAAAATGCTTTTAGAGCTACCTCGCATAGCAAAGAAAATTATTCTTTTTATTTTTAATGCTATTTTACGCCTTGAATACTATCCTCAAAAATGGAAGGTTTCCTTAGTTACCATGATACCAAAGCCAGGTAAAGATCATACAAAACTTGAGTCTTATAGGCATATTAGCTTATTATCAAATATGTCAAAGCTGTTTGAGAAATTATTAGTTTCAAAATTAACACCGATTTTAAGTGAAAATAGATGTATTCCAAACCATCAGTTCGGATTTAGAAGAAAACACAGCACAATCGAACAGACTCATCGAATAGTAAATGTCATAAGAAAAGCATTTGAAGAAAAGAAATATTGCTCAGCACTCTTCATCGATGTTTCGCAAGCTTTTGATAAAGTCTGGCATGAAGGCTTATTACATAAATTGAAGCAAAATTTACCAGCAAACACACACAAGCTGCTAGAAAGCTACTTAGTCGGTCGCCAATTTATTATTAAAGAAGGAAATTTCTTTGGTTCACCTCAGCCCATTGACGCTGGAGTCCCACAAGGCAGCATCCTGGGCCCCCTATTATACTTAATTTATACTTCGGACATGCCAACAAGCAACTATACACAAACTTCAACATTTGCAGACGATACAGCTTTTCTAAGCGTACACGAAAACCGTTATGAAGCATCTCGTTACTTACAGCATCACATATTTCAACTAGAAATATGGTTAAGACAATGGAGGATAATGGTCAATGAGCAAAAATGCGTACATATAACATTCACCTTGCGCCGGGAATCTTGCCCCCCTATTACAATCAATAAACAAATAATTCCTCAACATTCGCACGTAAAATATCTCGGTATGCATCTGGATCGGCGATTAACGTGGAAATGCCATATAGAGGCAAAATTAACTCAAATGAAACTGAAAGCCATTCAAATTCATTGGCTTATTGGAAGAAATTCTGTCCTTAGTCTCGATTGCAAGCTTCTACTTTACAACTCTATCTTAAAGCCTATCTGGTGCTACGGTATTCAACTATGGGGCACTGTCTCGGCCTCTAATATCGAAAAAAATTCAAGGGCGCCAAAATAAACTTCTTCGAATAATCACAGCCGCTCCCTGGTATGTTAAAAACTCAAACATTCATAAGGATCTCAATGTGCCATTAGTAAAAACTATGATTACAAAATATGCGGTAAAATATTTAAAAAGGCTTGAACAACACCCAAATCCACTAGCTCGAAATATTTTAAACCATGGCGGCCACACTCGCTTAAGAAGAAGAGACACTGCAGCACTTATACAATTAGATGAGCGATAAACACCTTTATATGTGAACAGAACCCGTGATGAAGAACATTTTTGTCTGGCAATGGCAGGACATAAATAAAGTATTAGGATAAGATTTGATTAATTATTGTTAGTTCATATTAAATATATGAAGATTCAATAAATAAATATTGAAAAAAAAAAACTTGCACAACACTGCATTGAATACGGACACAAGCCAAACTTTGAAAAAGTGAGAATTTTAGATAAAGAGAAAAGGCAAAATAAAAGATATACGTTGGAGAGCTTAAGAATACAACAAAAATCGACAAGTGCAATAAACACAAAAGAAGACAAAGACAATACAAATGCAAACTACACCATTGCAATACTTTAGTAATAATAACAACTGTGATCAAAAAGGACAAATTTTCTGTGATAATTTTTATATTTACATACATTAATTTTAATATTTTAAGTTTTGTGTTGTGCTGTCCACCCTTACAAAATACTGTATTTGTATTTGTATTGTATTTATTAATTTGATTTTCTAATACAACAAGACACAATATCTTATAAATTACAGCATTATAATCAGACAAGTTAAAGTATACGTTGATAAAAAATATTTTCTAAAAACTACATAGGTTATTTTTAAATTTATATAGAGTTAAATAAATAAAGTATATAAGTATATAAAAATTAAAATAAATAAAAAAACAAAGTTTACATTTAAAACATAAAAAAACAAAATTTTTTCAAAAATTTACGAAAAATATTCCCTCAATAATTTTCTAAATCTTATAGCGTTGCTAGTGGTTTGCAAATCATTTGGTAGTTGATTCCAGAGACGTATGCTTAATTTGAAGTATTGGCATTCAGAAGCATGGTCACGGTGACGAAGTTGTATTAATTTTTTCCCTCTACACGATCTAGAAAACTGCAGACGTTCATAAAGATATTTTGGCTCCTTTGTCGTTATTATTTTGTGAAGTAATATTAAGTTTTTGAATTGAAGATAGTTTGAAAATGACATATTGAATAAACTACAAGAGTGCTGCGATATATGATCAAATCTTTTTAAAGAGAATATGTAACGGATGATATTGTTATATGTTACGGTCAGCCTTCACATATCATTTGTGTTACAACCAGTAAAAATTTCAGATGAGTATAAAAGTGTCGGCAGAAGATATGTTTTTGCAAGTAATATTCTCACTTGCAGAGGTGTAAAGTGCTGAGTAGCCCATAAACTTCGCAACATGCCATATACTTTACCACAAACTTGTGTAATGTGATTCGACCAGGTTAAATTTCTGTTAAATAGTACTCCTAAGTTTCTTGCTGAATCTACAACATAGATTCTCGAATCACCAAGAAATAAATTTACCTCAAAATCTATATGAAAGGCCCTTTTACATACTAATATGCATTTCGATTTGCTAGGATTAAGTCGCAAACCGTTAGCAGCTGCCCATGTTAGTATTTTCCCAAGATCATGATTTAATACCCGTATTTCCATGTTAGCTGACTCTTTAGGACTACTGAGATACAGCTGAACGTCATCAGCATACATTTGTATACTAGAATACGATAGTTGGTTTGGGAGATCGTTCGCATATAAGGAGTATAGCAGGGGTCCAAGGATGGATCCCTGTGGGACACCTCTAGTTACTTGTAAAGAACGCGATATAGTTTCGGCATTTGCAACTGATTGGCATCTACTTGAAAGGTATGATGACAACAGTTTCACCGCAAACGTGGAAAATTTAAATAATTTGGACAATTTCATGCACAAGATTGAATGGTGCACTGTATCAAAAGCCTTTGAGTGGTCCAATAATACCAAAAACATTATTTTTCTATCATCTAGGCTACTACGAATTTCCTCTATCACATCGGTAAGAGCTGAAGTACAGCCACGCTGAGGTCTGAATCCAGATTGACGATCGGTTAACAGGTTGTTGTTATTAACATGGTTATAAATTTGTTTATATAACAACTTTTCAAAAACTTTGGAAAAATAAGGGAGAATCGCAATCGGACGATATTCATTTCCTGCTTTTGGTACTGGAACAATTTTAGCGTGCTTCCACTGCATTGGAAAAGTACAGGTTATAATTATAGTATTAAAAAGATGTGTAACATATCGAATTATCCAGGGTAGAACAATTTTAACAAATTTTGGGTTAATATTATCTAATCCAATTGAATTAGATTTCATTGCATTTAAAGCGTTAACTACATCACATGCGGCTAGGCATTGAAAATTAAATTCACTACATTAAATCAAAGGCAACAGTTGGATAATCAATTTTAGTAAAATTTTCATTAAGCAAGTTAACATCAACTTCCAATGAACGGTCAACTGAGTCATTAATGCCAATCTCTCGTATATATTTCCATTTACTTTTACAATCAACCGCTGTGTTAAATTTGTTATAATAATACAAAGATTTATCATGTCTTATCCTCGATACAACCCTTTTCCTCGCCAAACGATACTCACTTTGTAGATCAGGTGTCTTGTACCTTCTCCACATGTGGTATAGACGGTCACGTTGTTCTATTAACATTTTAGTTTCATTACCAAACCATGGCCTAATTCTATTTTTGATTGTCTTATTTTTGATTGGCACGTGTTTGTTATAAATTTGCAGTATTGAGTCATTAAGAAAAGTAAGCTTCTCATCCACTGATGGCAAATAAAATATTTGTTCCCAATCAACGTTATCAAGATCTCGCTGAAAATTTATTGGACTTATATTCTTGAAATCCCTGAAACTATACATTTGAATTCCCTTTTCCGTTCTAAATTTATAGCATATAAAAATCATATCCTGTTTTGAAAAGGTGGATGCAGCTAACTGATCGTAGAGTAATAATTTCCGCTCGTTACTTACAAAAACTAGGTCAAGTAATGTGCTGTTTGTGGTTGAAAAATGTGTAGGCCTGGAAGAGTTTACATCAGATAAATTAAATGAATGTATAATGTTGGTCAGAGTTTGATTTTCAAGCAAATTGCAATTAAAATCACCAGTTAAAATAACCTCCGAGTACGCTACAGAAAAATGTTCTAATTTGTCAATAAGTGTATCCAATTTCATATATCTATCCGGTCTATAAACACAGCCAAGCAGCATTTTTTCACCTGAAAATTTACGTCAATAAAAATTAATTCAATATCACCGGGTTCATTATGTAAACAGATAAGTTTACATGAGATATTGTTCCTAATGTAAATAGCTACACCTCCACCATTACTTTGCCTATCTGATCGAAAGATTCGATAACCATCTACTTTATAAATACTGTCATTTAATTCAGGTATAAACCATGTTTCAGAAACACATATTGCATCAATACCTGAACTCTCAAATAGGAAACGAAATTCATCAAGTTTCGGCAAAAGGCTTTGGGCATTTATGTGACACATGTTAAAGCCCTGATGCTGATTAGCCAAGATACGAATCATGTTATAATAACTCTCTCTAGAACCAACTTGATTAAAAGACAAATTTGTCATATTTACTGAGTGCAACGCAATAAGATTCATTAGTATATGAAAGAAAAGGTATGTTAAATATTATAATGCAATTTTAAAAGCAAAAATAAAATGAGGGATAATATTTTAACTGAAAAATTAATTGATAATCATTAAATTGTAATAAATAGTTTAATTGAAAAAGACAAAAAAATAATAAACAGTTTACTAATTTAAAATAATAAGTTTCCAGTTGAGAATATTTTTTAAAAGAGATGTCAAATGTCCGAGCATTATTCAAGAAAAAGCCGTTTCAGATCCTCAGAAAATTCAATTAAGACAGGGTCGTCTGCATCGAACTTTTTCACGTAAACAAGTCCACGCAAGGAAAATGTTGATTTAATTTTCTTGTTCTTTTTTTGTAATAATGCTTCTTTGAATATTTTATGATTATGAGGTGTTAAATTCTCATTAATGTAAATGGGTTCATCACTTTCGAAGCCAGCTTGACGTAAGCTTAAATTAGTATTATTATTACGGCGAAATTTTGCAATGCATTTCAAAAGATAATTTTTTTCAAATGGAGAACATAATTTTGCAACTATTACTTCATCCGTAGGATTATAAGGTTTATTGTTTCTATAAATTTTTTTTAGTCTATATATATTTTCTAACTGTGGCATATTTATTTTTAAACTGTTACAAATGTTTTGAAAAATGCCATGAAGATTTTCATTATCATTATAAGGTACACCAGAGATTCGGATACTACCAGCCACTACAGTGTTCTCCTGTTTTAACATTTTCCTCTTTATTTCTGTAATTTCTTTTTTCAGAAGTTCAACTTCAGTGTTCCTTAATTCTAAGCTTTTTACCCTCTCAGTTATAGTACTCAGATCACTTTTTATATTTTCAATTTTGTTTTCAATAACAGAGAGTATTTTTTCTTCACTTTCTTTTATTAGATAAATGATGTAAACTGACGAAAAAGATTATTGTAAGTTAATTTGTCTAAAATTAAGATTATAAATATTGTTATTATTGACTACTTTTAACTTTGTATTTTTACAATGTTGCCAGATTTTAATAAAAACTCAATCCCTGAAGTAGTTGGAAAGAATACCAACAAAACGTCGGATTTTATTAAGAATGAAATAAAAAATCTTTTATTTACATTAAATAAATGACCTTGAAAGCCTGCATATAGGAAACTATATAAACTATTTAGAACAATTTGAACCAACTGAAATATAGAAAAATAATAGATTTAATTTTGGAACTAGCGAATTTTGCTACGAAGTTTTTCTACAATCCATATGGGATCGAACTAGTTTTGCAACACACTATAGCCCACCAGGAAAATTAATCATTGAGCTTTAGTATATTTTGAAAGTTATATTATTTTTTTAAAATTATGCAAACAGTGCTAAAAAAGTAAACAATAGTTCTGTAGGGGAGAGGTAAACTATACCAATAAGTAAAGCATTTTCGTTCCATAATCAGTTTAATTATTGTCCAAGAAAATATAAAATTGTAATTCTTTATTTTCGCTCCAATTTTTCCCAAAGTGAGTAGGGTATTCTCAAATAATTTTTAGGGTTAACCCCCACATTGATGGGAATTATATCTGAAACAATGTCATGTACATATTTTTCAAAGTTCCTTTTCCTTTTTATACCCTTTACCGAAGGTAAGAGGGTATATATAACTTTGTCATTCCGTTTGTATGTTCCAAAATATTGATCCTACACCCTATAAAGTATATATATTCTGGGTCCTTATGGAAAGCGAAGTTGATTTAACGATGTCCGTCTGTCCGTGTGTATGTTGAAATGGGTTTTCCGAAAACCCCAGAAATTATGTGGACTAGGTTGATGTATATTTATGTCACATATACTCCGTTTAAGTTTGCTATTGAAATTCAGCCAGATCGGTCCAAAAACGACGGAGATATGAGCAAAAAACCACGACTGCCTCTGATTTTGCCCAAAAAATCCTTTGTTGTTGTTGTATTTTTTTATTTTGTATATCTTGAGAACGGCAAGAGCCAAAGTTTCCAAATTAGGTACACACATGAACGTTATCAATACACAGCATCCCACAAAATGTGGGCGGGATTGAACAAGTGGGCGTGGTACCTCCCGTACAAAAAATATCAAAAATTGTATAAAAACCTGATTTTTGGACTCTCATATGACCTTTGGTTACGCCTTATATATCAAAAGATCGGAAATTTTTAATAGAAAATATTTTCTGAAAAACTCGGGAAAATCGGTTCAGATACGAAAAAGTTATGACCAAAATTTTTTTTTTAAATACACATTTTCGGAACCCATAGGTCTTTCTGAGTCCAAGTTTTATCACCAAAGTAAATGGTAAATTTATTCCTTAAGACATCGGTATATAAATCTGTCAAATCGGTTAATAAATGGCTGAGTTATGTCCAAAGTACTGAAATCCAAAAAAAAGTCTTTTTATACCCTTCACCGAAGGTAAGAGGGTATATATAACTTTGTCATTCCGTTTGTATGTTCCAAAATATTGATCCTACACCCTATAAAGTATATATATTCTGGGTCCATATGGAAAGCGAAGTTGATTTAACGATGTCCGTTTGCTCCCCCCTCCCCCCCCTCACATTTGCTTATATATACTAGCATAATGCTCAATATGATTTTCGTTATCAGCCTTCTTTATTATTTCATCTATTTAACGAAATAATTTTAACAAATAGAAACTAGGAATTTTTGTTTCGTTTTGCTTCTTAAAAACTCTCCAACAAAGATAAATCTACGCTATGACAACAGCGCCTATACAAAAGGAAACCAAACAAACACACATACATGGTACAAACTATTTTGGTGAATATAGGCCAGCTATTATGGTTCACAACTCAAATATGTGGTTGATTTATAATTTTGGTATTATGGTTTACAACTTTGCTTATTGTGATGAACTAAAACATCAAAAATAATTACAACTCAACTGTGTTGAGTTTTGAACTGCAAACTGATCATATTTACTTTTAATGATATTCGTAAAACGTTCCTTCATGGTCCAGTTGTCTAGGGGGTTTGCTTAGGTTAAAAACTGTGAGTCCCTGGTTCGAATCTTGTTTTTTCAAAAATAAAATTTTTTTTTAATTTTTTTATGTTCTGAAACGATTTAAAAAAATATTTACCAGTTTTAACTTTTTAAATTTAATTTATAATGAAGTTTTATGTATTGTATATATGTACGTTTATGTCGAAATTATTTAGGTTTTGTCTAGTTGCTCTGTATTCTGCTCGCACAATGGTGAAGGGTATATAAGATTCGGCACAGCCGAATATAGCACTCTTACTTGTTTTTTCTATTATCATTTGCTTTGAAAATTCAAATTTTAAATGTAGTTCACTAAGTGCTTTCACTCCCGGAGCTACAGCAGATTTCTGTAGCGATTTTTAAAAAACAAATATGTATGCCTTGTTTACAAATTTGCATTTTTAAATCCACTAGTGAACCAGTGAGTTTTGTTATAGAAAATGCAAAAAGATAGTTTTGAAAATGCTATTTTAGGTGACGTAAAAACTTAGAAAAGAACATGGTTTGATACAATCTATATATTTATTCTCATAAAGTGCTAAAAGATCTGTCAAAATCAATTGCAACTCACCTACTCATACATATTTTAAGTAGACTGGACCTTATTTTCTGACTTCAAAATTTTTAAAGCAGACCCTCAACATATTTTGTTGCACAATAAATTTTTAAGCTCAATGTCACTTTTATATAAAAAATAATAATTATTAATCAAAATTACAAACATTTAATTAATAAATAGAATAGAGAGAATAATAAAAATTTTGTATCCTGAGTATAATCTATATATAAACCGGCAAAGGCAAAACAGTTAAGAACACTTTCCTCCTCTGTATGTCAACCGATTTGAACAAAATATACATCATTTGAAAGGTATTTACTCACAGAAGCGCACAATATATATTTTAATAAGAGTTATAAGCGTTCAAATTTGTTACTAACACATATGCAGCACAAAAACAATTTATTGTTTTCAATTATCAAATAATAAAAAAATAGGGCGGTTTCGACATTTTTCAGAAACGGTACAGGCGAAACAGTTTAAAACGCTTTCTGCCATTGTTTAACAACCGAACCTAGATGGGGGAAAAAGTATCAAAAAGGGAAATTAAACTTCCTTCCTTTACTTTTCCGTGCATCATGTAAAAATTTTTAAGTTTTCTATAATATTGAACTTAGAAACATAATATTATAGGTGCAGGTTACTGAGTGAATGAAAACCTATAAGATTAAAAATTGGTTGGTAGTTTTTGTTTTTCATCTGGTTAATATTCAACCTACAAAGATAAAAATAAACATGCTTGGTCCTGAGTGAATTACAATGTATAAGAGGGATATTTTTTGTACTTTTTCGATCTACATCTGGTATATTGACAAATTTTCGTTAATTTTAGACATAGAAAAATAAAATTAAACATGCAATGTCCTGAGTGGATGACAATCTAAAAAAGAGACTTTTTTGTTTTTCAATTGATATTTTCTGATATTTTTTTTATATTTATCTTACAAAATTAAATTAACTCACGTAGAAGATAAAATATGAACCGGAGGTTGGTCCCTTGCCTAATCGATCCACTTAGACGGAAAAAATAAATGCTCCAAATATATAAATTCATATATACTTTGTTCCTTCATATTTACATAAAAATTTTTGGTCGAATTTTGACCATTAGGCGAACACTCGTATTTATAATTTTTCATAATTGGCAATATTTTTTTATTTAAATTATTTAACATAAAAGTGAACAATTACAACGAAAAAATTAAATAAAGATAAATAGTAAAAATATATACGTATGAATGTTCATACATGTGTATGTATACATACTCTGAGCAAAAACATTTAAGTTAAATTTCTTATTTTTGGAGTTGTTGTAAAATACAATAAATAAAAAAATATTAAAGCACAGCAAAACGGTGAAAAACAAATCAACTTTTCGTATGAGTATAAACAATGAAGCAACAATAAAACTAAATGAAAGAAATGTGTATGTAACAGTTCATGCAAACGAAAATAATGCTGAAATAAATAAAACAAAACAATATTAACTACCTCATGCAAACGAAAATAATACTGAAATAAATAAAACAAAACAATATTAACTACCCAACGGCTAAACCAATTGTAGGTACACGTTCCATTTCGCCCTCGGTTTTTACTAAGATGGTTGATGCTGATACATTAAAAAATATTAATCTCTCGCTAGTGTTGCCGCAGCGGCAAAAACTATCTTAGTAACAAATGATACCATGAACTAAACACAGACGCCTCAAGTACAAGTTGGTATGGACAGGTATATAACAGTGTTTAAACGGGGTCGCAGCCCTACCTCTTCAGGTGTTGCTTCGGCCTCAAAAGTACCATCTTTTGATAGAATAAATTCACAAAATCATTTCGCAATTCTGGAGGATGAATCCTCAGAAGCACCAACGTGATAAAATCGTCCAAGCCTCCCCCGATATATCTTAGGGAGCAAAACTCAAATGAGCTTATAAAGAGTTTGATCTCGGTGATAGGTGAAAATTCGTTTTACCTAGCGGCAATCAAGCGTGGTAGTATAAACGAGACAAAAATTCAAGTAAATCATGAGAATGATTTTCGCAAAATTATTAACTCATTTGAAGCACTAAAAAAGCTTTTAAGCATACCAACTGAAGAGCAGCAAAGGTTAGCAGGTAGTGATTAAGGGAATCGACTCATGTGTCGACCCAGAAGAAATAAGAACTTTCTTGGAAGAAAAAGGCTTCAAAATAAATCATGTGGTTAATATTAAAACAAGTAAGAAAGTAAAGTCGGTCAAGCCCGACCATATGAGAGGCGAAAATTGCCCCTTTCTCCCCTTGTGGTCCTATATTTTTTAAAACTGTATAGCTTATGTGTCCATATAGATATGGATCTATCTATGTTTTAAATTTCATTAAAATCGGGTTGAGAGACAAAAATTGCCCTTATCACCCCTTGTGGTCCTATTTTTTTAAAACTGTATAGCTTATGTGTCCATATAGATATGGATCTATCCATGTTTTAAATTTCATTAAAATCGGTTTGATAGTTTCTGAGAGGAAGAAATTTCGTGGTCCTACGATTTGGCACATTTTCAATAGGCTTGCTCCTTGTGCCAATAAGAACCTATGACCCAAATTTTATCAAGTTATCTTCAAAGTTGCGACCTGTACTTTGCGCACAAGGTTACATGGACAGCCAGCCAGCCAGCCGGACGGACATCGTTAGTTCGACTCAGAAAGTGATTCTGAGTAGATCGGTATACTTTAAGGTGGGTCTAGGACCACTATTTTAAGGCGTTACACACATCAGCACAAATGCATAATACCCTCTCCACTATTGTGGTGTGGGTATAAATCGAGAAAAAATCCCCAACCACTATTTCGAGTGGAGTTGGAGCTCGGCGACGTTAAGCTAAAAAAAAAACGAAACGCATCCTATTTACAATTTGAAATACATTCTGTATAGAAGAATAACTATCGAAGAGCCACACAAAAGAAATGGTCCCGTTCAATGTTTAAACTGTCAAGAACTTGGTCATACTGCTATTTAGCCCCTGTTTACGTAGTATGTGGTGAATTATATGGTACAGTTCTTTGCGATAAGTCTAAAACCGACCCAAACGTAAAAAAATTTAGCAACTGTGGCGATAATCACATTGCCAATTATAGAGGATGCCCAGTATATACTATCGTCAAGCAGTCGGTAGGACCTAACTTATCCCCCTCAAATGCAGGTAAATCAAACCATGTGCCAATGCAAGGTGCTTCGTCAAGTAATGATGAAACTCCAGTTTCTAATTTAAGTCGTCTAGAAAAAACCATGGAAATATTAGTGCAAATAATTTTACGAACACAATAGGTAGTATGATGCAGGAAATTCTTAGAATGCAATCGATGTTATTGCAAGCTGTACTTAACAAGCCATGAACTGTTTAAAAATTTGGTTTTTGGAAAGCAAACGGCATCCGCCAACATAAAAATGAACTAGAATACTGTCTTAAAAATAAACAAATTGATGTTATTATGGTTTCTGAAACTCATCTGACCTCAAGAAATACGTTTAAAATCAATGATTGCATACTATATGATACCAAGGACCCTTGAGATAGAGCTTGTGGAGGTTCTGCCATTTTGATAAAAACCCGAGTCAAATACTACTTAATGTGTGATCATTCTGCGGATTATCTGCAGGCAACGAACATTTGTGTTGAAGAGCTAAATCGAAACATAGTTATTTCATCTTTATACTCTCCACCTAGATTTTAAATATCAGAAAGCCAATATTGTGAATATTATAAATCACTAGGACCCTGATTTCTGGCCGCTGGCGATTATAACGGTAAACATATCTTTTGGGGGTCACGACTTATAACACCAAAGGTTCGTGTTTAGTTTAATACAATCTCTAAAATGGATTTAAATGTGGTCGCGAGCGGACAACCAACATATTGGCCTACTGATCAGCAAAAAATTCCAGGTGTTATCGATTTTGGCGTGGTTAAAAGCATCCCCACAGAAACGATTCATGTTTAAGATTCCCAAGAATTATCTTTCGACCACACACCTACAATTGTTACTTTAATAAACCCCAATAGAATTGTATCTCCGACTGGTTACTTAGCGGCGTCAGCCACATAAATAAATTGGTTAAAATATATAAAAAATTTCTCAGTACCCATTGCACAGAAAATATTCCGCTTGGTACACCGGAGAATGTGGATCGCATTATTGTTAATTTTGACAGTTATCTAAGACTAGCTGTTAAATAGTCTTGGGCTTAATCGTTCATTTAAGTGACCGGTCAATATCGTTCAATTCAAAACAATGAACTAGTTCGTTCATTTCGTTCAGTAGTTCATTTCAGGTCACTTGGTCTTTGGGAACAGTTGATCTTTTGGATCAGTTGATCTTTTGTGTCAGTTGATATTTTGTGGTTTTCAATCATTCATTCACAATTGACTGAATACGGCAATGTGTTAAAAGAAGCAAGTATAGCATACTCGTGTGATGTTACACTCAAATATTATGTAGGTAAATTCAAATGAATAATTAGTTTAAATAACTGAAAATTTAATTAGAAAACTGATCATTTCATTTAAAATAAAGAAATTTACGGCTATTTTTTAATGTGAATTTTAAAACAGAGAAATTCTCTAAATTTTTTTAATATTTTTAATTAGGCTTAAGTTCATTAAATTATTTTTATGAAGAAAGGTGTTTTACAACATGAAAATTAATTAAAATTGTTATTGATAATCTTTCATTTTTTTTTTTGACCGTGGCCGGGATTCGAAAAATAATTTAATGAAAATTAAATTTAATGAACTTAAGCCTAATTAAAAATATTAAAAAAATTTGGATTAAAAACCATAGATAGTTCAACAAAATAACCACAATATTAATTATTGTTAAAAGCTAAGGCACGAGCTCTATGTGTTCATTTGTCCTTCAAGTTGTGCTGAAAAAGGTCAACAGGAAAAAGAAAGACAAAAATGAAAAAACCAAAAATGTACTTTGGATTTCAAGAAAAATTCTTGACAAAAGTACGAAAAAACAGAAGTAAGGAAGAACATGTAAAATCAATTAAAATAGATAATCATTCAAAAAAAGCAAACTTCGATCTACCAAAGGTTAAAATACAATTTGGTTTAAGGATTGATGTTTGACTATTGACGTCAGCAGCCTTCGATGGCTGCGAGTGTAAAACGGCAAATCCATTTGAGAAGATCGAGTGGTTGCGATCGAAACATGTCATGGTAACCTGCCGGCCGCGGTTCGAATCCCGGCCACGGTCAAAAAAAAAAATTAAAGATTATCAATAACAATTTTAATTAATTTTCATGTTGTAAAACACCTTTCTTCATAAAAATAATTTAATGAAAATTAAATTTAATGAACTTAAGCCTAATTAAAAATATTAAAAAAATTTGGATTAAAAACCATAGATAGTTCAACAAAATAACCACAATACTAATTATTCTCTAAATATTTATAAATTTTTCTGTTATTTTAAATTTAAAATATACAAACTACAAAAAATACATTCAAAGGTTTTTCAGTTAATTTTAATGGTGTTTTCTTTTATTATAAAAGTGTTGCATAAGTATTAAATGTGACTTGGCAACATTTTTAAATGCACCCCTAATTTTTAAGCAGTGTTTCATATTTTACGTTTACAAAAGAATAAAAATTTCGGCATTAAACAATAAAGTACAATTAGCGCAAGGTAAATTCAATTACAGGTGGTGGCAAGACTAAAACAATCCACAGTAGAGTTTTTCTTTTCCCGGACTTTTTCATTTCCCGGGAAAGCGGGATAAATTTTTCAATTTCCCGGGATCCCGGGAATTCCCGCAAAAAAAAAATTGTAAGAGAAAATGGTAATTTTTTTTAAGTAGTTATATTTTATTAAAAAAATCACATTTATGAGATTAAAAAGCATATAAACAAAAAATAAATCAGTTCAGTTCTTTAACATACATACATACAAACTATATAATTAACATTACATAACGTAAACAAAAAGTGTTAAAAAATTAATAAAAAACGTTAAACAGTAAATAAAATAAAAAAATTCAGTCCTTTTTCCTATACATAACATTAATAAATGTATAAAGATTAAAATATATACATATGTATAAAAAAGCAATTAGTCTTTGTTTTTAAAATGCGTTTTTAAAACAGAAATAGCATTTATAGATTCGTCTGAAAGTCTATTTCGAAGTTTAGTAACTAAAATTCCTGTCAGAGAAAACACTCGTTCACTTTCAACAGAGGTGGGTCGTATTGTTAATAGAGCATCAAAGAATTTTGTAATGTTTTCAGTTTTTTTACCAGATCTTTCAAAAAATGTTAAATCTTTTTTTATAGAACATTTCAATGGCTTTGAATTTTCTTTAGTTTTTTCTTTAACGTTACATATTTCAGCATTTAATTTTTCCGCAAATGTCTTTTCTTCTACAATATCACTATCATCGCTGCTTTCAATATCTTCCAACTCGATTTCTCCACCAAAAAGACGACCGTAAAGATGTTCTGCATATATAAAGACCGAGTTTTTTGAAGCATTTGGGAACAAGTTGTCATTCTTTTCATCATTAAAGATATCGGGATTTTTCAAGAACTTAATTAGGGTACACAGTTTGGAATGTCTTCTTTCTTCTATTCTATTTTTAAGGGATTCAAACATTGATTGAATAGGATTATATCCATACGTCTGCACACCCGTGCTCGTAACATCACATGCATTCAATGCTACGCCCCCACTGAAATCTCAGACCCCAATGACAAAGAAGACTTCTACAGCCTCCTGGAAAAGGTAATAAAAGACACACCTAGTGGTGATATTTTACTTCTTACCGGTGATTTCAACGCTCAAGTGGGCTCAGTTAACACGAATATTGAGTCCGTTATGGGAACTCATGGACTGGGGTAAATGAACGAGAACGGCGAATTATTTACCGGGATATGTGCAAGCAGTGGTCTTACAATCGGTGGCACTATTTTCCCTCACAGGGACGTGCATAAAGTAACTTGGGTTTCCCCCGACCACAGAACCGAAACCCAAATTGACCACATTGCGATAAGCAAGAAGTGGCGGGGTTCATTACTAGATGTGCGCAATAGGCGTGGGGCAGATGGAGCGTCAGACCACCATTTACTTGTAGGAGAGATACGATTAAGGATATGTGCAATCCGACGACAAACAACACAGTCTTTGTTCTATTCTATCAGCAAATTTCTGTATTGATTCAGTTTGTGTAATTCTCGTTAGTTCATTTAGAATTGCATTGGGTGATTTCTTTGGTTTATAAATCTCTTTTAGTGTTGTGATTAAAGTGTCTATACAAGTTGGAACTCTTGTTTGTCTTATTCTGTTCTGCACTTTGAGTGTTAACTTTGTTTTGTATACAAAGTTAAAAAATGAAACTCTTTTGTTTGTTGGGAACGTATCCCTGAGAATCTCCAAATTCGCTAAAAATGGATTTAATTCTGCCTTTGTTCCTTCAAAGGTTGCTACCAATTTCGAGATTGATGCCAATTCGGCAGCACTTAGGTTTTCCTCCGTCATATTGATAGGATTTCTAACTTTTGTCCCTACTGTCTGTGTACTACTGGTTATTGCAAGTTTATCCTTATGTAATTTGAGGATATCCAACGCTTCCTCTTTGGTTTGTCTAAACTTTGCAGTCTGTCGCTGTAATTCCTCTCGAGATAACTTAGTGTCGGCCAAAATTTTTATAATATATTCTTCTAGTTCTTCTAGTTCCTTCTTCTTTGATTCTATTGTATCTAATGTATAACCCTTGCTTAGAGACTTCTTAGCGTTGGATATCAAACTGTTTAATGTTTCATAAATGCTGTCCATTTAGCACTTTCATATAAGTCCTATAAAGTTGGTGTGCCCTGTAGACCTATAAATCTCCAATGGCCCGTAAGCCACTCTAATCTCTCTTCTTATGTCAAATTACTGTTTTCTACAAAGAAAATTTAATAATATCTTATACAACTGTTAAGTACTCTTTCTCATAACTATTTTATGTAATAATTTTGAATTGTATTATGTTTATTTATATATATTTATTCTTAAACATTATCTATGGCAACATTATTGTTGTTGATATTGTTATTATTGACATACTTATGTTTCATTACATATTTTTTAAAATATTTGTTTATCTTATAGGCTATTAGCAGTATGATTGATATTAAAATTATAATTTTCATGTTATCTGGAATAACGACCATCGAATTATTGGCGTTTCCACCCATAACAATGTTTTCTTGGATGTCTACCTTACTTTGTGGGTTACCCATCTTATTACCCCAAATTGGACCTACCATTTAGAATTAATAATTTTCTCTTTTTTTTTTATATATATAATTTCAAAGATTTGGTTTCTTGTTTTGTATAAATTTTTACAAAGTTTTCTTTTATACTGTACTTCTTACTATCTGACGTCTTATCTGTTTCTCTATGTATTTTTTTAAATATTTTACTATGATTACTACCGTTGCTGCTATACAAATGACTACCTCCACGCTCACGCTTAAGGCCTTTGGAGCATTAGCCGTTACAGTTGTAGCTTCAGTTATTTTTGTTTGGGTGACGCCCATTTCTTTTTTCCTTTTTGTAAGTTTTTATTTCAATTTTTGTGTTTAGTATTTTTCTTTCAATTTTTGCACTTATTTTTGTAATGTACACAAGAATTGGCACACCAAAACCTCTAATAGTGACCACCCATGCATGCATTCTTGTGTAAGTGATCCCATAATAATCGAAGTTTGATTTGGAGTCATTGCCTTGCATTTTTTGCTAACGTAATGAATTTCAAATCAAACAAAGCGGTTGACAAATAATTGGGTCAACTGTTTTGTATTGCAATGAGTAAGGAGCATGCATATAATTAAGCCCCTCCTTTTACGTACTGCACAAGACCGCATGAGGAAAAATGTGACGTAGATATGTAAGTAGTAATTATAGAATTGTATACTAATAAGTAGAATAAGTTTAGATAGAGAATAAATAATTGAGTGGATTGAGAAGTCACTCAAGCTTTGTAATTGTAAAATTTTAGTTATAAGAGGTGAAAATGAAAAATAAAAATTAATGATAAACTTGACGCAGAAAGAAGAAGTGTTTTATTTTTGACAATAGTTTTTTGTAAAAGGAAAATAAAACATTATATGGTAAAAAAAAAAGGTAATAAAAGACACACCTAGTGGTGATATTTTACTTCTTACCGGTGATTTCAACGCTCAAGTGGGCTCAGTTAACACGAATATTGAGTCCGTTATGGGAACTCATGGACTGGGGTAAATGAACGAGAACGGCGAATTATTTACCGGGATATGTGCAAGCAGTGGTCTTACAATCGGTGGCACTATTTTCCCTCACAGGGACGTGCATAAAGTAACTTGGGTTTCCCCCGACCACAGAACCGAAACCCAAATTGACCACATTGCGATAAGCAAGAAGTGGCGGGGTTCATTACTAGATGTGCGCAATAGGCGTGGGGCAGATGGAGCGTCAGACCACCATTTACTTGTAGGAGAGATACGATTAAGGATATGTGCAATCCGACGACAAACAACACAGTCTTTGTTCTATTCTATCAGCAAATTTCTGTATTGATTCAGTTTGTGTAATTCTCGTTAGTTCATTTAGAATTGCATTGGGTGATTTCTTTGGTTTATAAATCTCTTTTAGTGTTGTGATTAAAGTGTCTATACAAGTTGGAACTCTTGTTTGTCTTATTCTGTTCTGCACTTTGAGTGTTAACTTTGTTTTGTATACAAAGTTAAAAAATGAAACTCTTTTGTTTGTTGGGAACGTATCCCTGAGAATCTCCAAATTCGCTAAAAATGGATTTAATTCTGCCTTTGTTCCTTCAAAGGTTGCTACCAGTTTCGAGATTGATGCCAATTCGGCAGCACTAAGGTTTTCCTCCGTCATATTGATAGGATTTCTAACTATTGTCCCTACTGTCTGTGTACTACTGGTTTGTGCAAGTTTATCCTTATGTAATTTGAGGATTTCCAACGCTTCCTCTTTGGTTTGTCTAAACTTTGCAGTCTGTCGCTGTAATTCCTCTCGAGATAACTTAGTGTCGGCCAAAATTTTTATAATATATTCTTCTAGTTCCTTCTTCTTTGATTCTATTGTATCTAATGTATAACCCTTGCTTAGAGACTTCTTAGCGTTGGATATCAAACTGTTTAATGTTTCATAAATGCTGTCCATTTAGCACTTTCATATAAGTCCTATAAAGTTGGTGTGCCCTGTAGACCTATAAATCTCCAATGGCCCGTAAGCCACTCTAATCTCTCTTCTTATGTCAAATTACTGTTTTCTACAAAGAAAATTTAATAATATCTTATACAACTGTTAAGTACTCTTTCTCATAACTATTTAATGTAATAATTTTGAATTGTATTATGTTTATTTATATATATTTATTCTTAAACATTATCTATGGCAACATTATTGTTGTTGATATTGTTATTATTGACATACTTATGTTTCATTACATATTTTTTAAAATATTTGTTTATCTTATAGGCTATTAGCAGTATGATTGATATTAAAATTATAATTTTCATGTTATCTGGAATAACGACCATCGAATTATTGGCGTTTCCACCCATAACAATGTTTTCTTGGATGTCTACCTTACTTTGTGGGTTACCCATCTTATTACCCCAAATTGGACCTACCATTTAGAATTAATAATTTTCTCTTTTTTTTTTTTATATATATAATTTCAAAGATTTGGTTTCTTGTTTTGTATAAATTTTTACAAAGTTTTCTTTTATACTGTACTTCTTACTATCTGACGTCTTATCTGTTTCTCTATGTATTTTTTTAAATATTTTACTATGATTACTACCGTTGCTGCTATACAAATGACTACCTCCACGCTCACGCTTAAGGCCTTTGGAGCATTAGCCGTTACAGTTGTAGCTTCAGTTATTTTTGTTTGGGTGACGCCCATTTCTTTTTTCCTTTTTGTAAGTTTTTATTTCAATTTTTGTGTTTAGTATTTTTCTTTCAATTTTTGCACTTATTTTTGTAATGTACACAAGAATTGGCACACCAAAACCTCTAATAGTGACCACCCATGCATGCATTCTTGTGTAAGTGATCCCATAATAATCGAAGTTTGATTTGGAGTCATTGCCTTGCATTTTTTGCTAACGTAATGAATTTCAAATCAAACAAAGCGGTTGACAAATAATTGGGTCAACTGTTTTGTATTGCAATGAGTAAGGAGCATGCATATAATTAAGCCCCTCCTTTTACGTACTGCACAAGACCGCATGAGGAAAAATGTGACGTAGATATGTAAGTAGTAATTATAGAATTGTATACTAATAAGTAGAATAAGTTTAGATAGAGAATAAATAATTGAGTGGATTGAGAAGTCACTCAAGCTTTGTAATTGTAAAATTTTAGTTATAAGAGGTGAAAATGAAAAATAAAAATTAATGATAAACTTGACGCAGAAAGAAGAAGTGTTTTATTTTTGACAATAGTTTTTTGTAAAAGGAAAATAAAACATTATATGGCGATCCTGCCAACTTCGATCCTGAAGGAAGTATTTGCTAAGAAGGAGGTTAATTGCTGAGAAGGAAGTTAATATCCAAAATAACAAAAGGAGATGATCATGCGAGGAAAATATAATAAGTAGAAAAATATAAAATACAAACTAAAAATAATATTGTGCAATTTGACCAGAAAGTGCATGGGCATGTCTGGCAAATGAAAAACAGAGTTTTGTTTTTTTTGAAAGTGCAGAAAGTGCTGTTCAGCATGTCTAGCATATCAGAAAGAAATTTTTTTTTTATTTTTTTCATAAATCAGAAAATACTTTTTCAATTTTAAACCAAGATAAAAACAAAAAACCATTAATTCTGAATACAGTAAAAATAGAAATATACATAGCAGTTATTTTTTGTTAAGCATAAGAAGATTTAAAATTAATATAAAAAAAAAAAGGGAATACCAGTCATTATCTGTTTCTGCGTGAAAATATTTAACAATTAATTATGTGATGCTATTGTTGCTTACGTTTTTTTTCAAAGTGATGGCTTGTTACGTTAAAGCTTAAATGTCTGTGGAACAACCATTGGAAGAAATATTGGAGGAATTGAGAGTTGCCGAAGAACGCTGGCAGAAGTTGCTAAAAGAAAATCATGAGAATACAGAAAAGCCAAGAAAACCAGAAATTCTGAATATTGGTCCTAGACCAATAAAGCTAAAAGCAAAATTGGTTACACAAGAACCATTTATTCCAGTCGTAACAATCCCAAAAATAAAGAAAAATCGAGGTGACTGGGTAAGCCGTATGAAGAGAACACTTAATGTTTTGAAGTGCGAGTTAAGCACAACAACCTGCCCAAAAATAAGTGCAAAAATTTAAAGAAAAATACTAAACACAAAAATTGAAATAAAAACTTACAAAAAGGAAAAAAGAAATGGGCGTCACCCAAACAAAAATAACTGAAGCTACAACTGTAACGGCTAATGCTCCAAAGGCCTTAAGCGTGAGCGTGGAGGTAGTCATTTGTATAGCAGCAACGGTAGTAATCATAGTAAAATATTTAAAAAAATACATAGAGAAACAGATAAGACGTCAGATAGTAAGAAGTACAGTATAAAAGAAAACTTTGTAAAAATTTATACAAAACAAGAAACCAAATCTTTGAAATTATATATATAAAAAAAAAAAAAGAGAAAATTATTAATTCTAAATGGTAGGTCCAATTTGGGGTAATAAGATGGGTAACCCACAAAGTAAGGTAGACATCCAAGAAAACATTGTTATGGGTGGAAACGCCAATAATTCGATGGTCGTTATTCCAGATAACATGAAAATTATAATTTTAATATCAATCATACTGCTAATAGCCTATAAGATAAACAAATATTTTAAAAAATATGTAATGAAACATAAGTATGTCAATAATAACAATATCAACAACAATAATGTTGCCATAGATAATGTTTAAGAATAAATATATATAAATAAACATAATACAATTCAAAATTATTACATAAAATAGTTATGAGAAAGAGTACTTAACAGTTGTATAAGATATTATTAAATTTTCTTTGTAGAAAACAGTAATTTGACATAAGAAGAGAGATTAGAGTGGCTTACGGGCCATTGGAGATTTATAGGTCTACAGGGCACACCAACTTTATAGGACTTATATGAAAGTGCTAAATGGACAGCATTTATGAAACATTAAACAGTTTGATATCCAACGCTAAGAAGTCTCTAAGCAAGGGTTATACATTAGATACAATAGAATCAAAGAAGAAGGAACTAGAAGAATATATTATAAAAATTTTGGCCGACACTAAGTTATCTCGAGAGGAATTACAGCGACAGACTGCAAAGTTTAGACAAACCAAAGAGGAAGCGTTGGAAATCCTCAAATTACATAAGGATAAACTTGCACAAACCAGTAGTACACAGACAGTAGGGACAATAGTTAGAAATCCTATCAATATGACGGAGGAAAACCTTAGTGCTGCCGAATTGGCATCAATCTCGAAATTGGTAGCAACCTTTGAAGGAACAAAGGCAGAATTAAATCCATTTTTAGCGAATTTGGAGATTCTCAGGGATACGTTCCCAACAAACAAAAGAGTTTCATTTTTTAACTCTGTATACAAAACAAAGTTAACGCTCAAAGTGCAGAACAGAATAAGACAAACAAGAGTTCCAACTTGTATAGACACTTTAATCACAACACTAAAAGAGATTTATAAACCAAAGAAATCACCCAATGTAATTCTAAATGAACTAACGAGAATTACACAAACTGAATCAATACAGAAATTTGCTGATAGAATAGAACAACTCACGATGGAGTTGAATGAGATACAAATTAGTACCTTAGGGGAAGAAAATAGAAGTGTAATTTGTGAGACAAACGCTACAATCGCATTTAATTCTTTTAAAAACGGACTCAGGAATAGAGAGATTGTAAGAACTTTAGAAGCAAGCAGAGTAAAGAAACTCAATGAAGCTATAGAAATAGCAACAGAAGTCTCTGCCGACATTAGGCAAAACCAAATAATGTTCCAGACTAGTCAACCAAGAAACAAAGTCAGGAATTTCTATAATAATAGGAATAGTACCAATACTAATTATTCCCAAAACAGAAACAACAATTACAACAATTTCAATAGAAGTAACAATGGAAACAGATATCCAAATAATAACAACAATGGATTTAACAATAACAGTCAGGATAGAAACAATTACAATAATAGAGCGAACCGTAACGGGGTAAATAACAATAATAGAGGTGACTATATGAGGAACAATAATAACCACGGGCATAATAACAACAACAGAGACATTTACAGAGACAACAATAGAAGCAATAGTAATAACAATACCTATCGCAACAGTGATAACCATCGTAATAATAATAGAGGACGAAATGCATTTTGTGTACAGTAACAGGGAAACGGGACAAATCCGGAGGTAGCATATCACCAGGTATCTTCGGACCAGAGCGAATAAATTCTAACCAAATATTTAGCATTTCATCTGATCTCAAGAACTATATTAAACTAAATGTGTTGAAAACACATCGTGTTTTAACCTTTGTGATAGATACGGGTGCAGACGTATCTCTCTGCAAAGAAGATTTGTTACCAGAGCACGATGAAGATCCAGATGACTATTGCTGTTTGACAGGAATCACTAGAGAAGAAATAAAATCATTAGGTTCCACAGAATTATCTATACAAATTGATGAGACAGTATTTAAACATAGAATACATATGATTAGAGAAGATTTTCCCATTGGCACTGACGGCATAATCGGACGTGATTTTTTACTAAAATACAATTGCAACATAGACTATGAGACATTTATACTTACTGTTAACGTAGGAGAAGAAATTTTTAAATTGCCGATATATGACAACAGATTTGGTGTAAAATTTGTGAAAATTCCACCAAGAAGTGAGATTATAATACCATTTGGTATAGGGCTCCACGAAAAGCCCCCCAATGAAATAACGCCCAGGAAATAACACCCAATGAAATAAACCCCAAACAATAGGAAATAACACCCAAAAAAAGTTAATGAAATAACATCGAAAAATAAATGAAATAAACCCCAAAGCAAAAACGAAACAACCCCCAATATTTGGGCGTTATTTCATATGAAATAACACCCAATGATGAAAATGAAATAACCCCCAATGAAATAAGCCCCATCAGCAACAAAAATGAAATTATGCCCAAAATTCTTAAGAGAGTCAGTTTCACCAAGGATTTCATGAAGTCAATATGGACCAACAGCAAAGTCGCAAAAAATGAAATAACCCCCGAATAACAAATGAAATAACACCCAAATTATGCACGCTATGAAACAAGCCCCGAATTTTAAAAATTTGTTGGTTGTTATTTCATTGGAGATTATTTCATAATTTGAAAACCCCAAATGAGGAATAAAATATTTCCCAAAAAAATGAAAAACGGCCCAAAAAAATTGGGAGTTATTTCATATGAAATAACACCTAAAAATGTATGAAAAAAATTTGGGGAATAATTCATTTCTCGTTTGGGCGTTATTTCATTGGGGGGCTTTTCGTGGAGCCTTGGTATAGACATTAAAGAAGATGCAGTAGTATGCAAAAGAGAAATAATAGAAGGCGTATTCCTGGCAAACGCCATAATTCCAAAAAATGGAAACAAACATTTAAAACTACTAAATGTTTCAAATAACCCAGCAATAATACATAATTTGAAGATAGAAACCACTCCATTAGAGGATTATAAGATATACAGAACTAGTGAAAATAGGATTAAGTGTGATGAGGAACGATTCAATCGAATCTTAAAAGAACTCGATATAGACAACCAGGATAACGTAGCAAAAGAGAGTTTGTTAAAAATTCTTAAGAGATATCAGTCAGTATTCCATTTGGATAATGAAAATTTGACAACAAATAACTTCTATAATCAAACTATCCAATTGAATGACTCGAATCCAGTTTACATAAAAAACTATCGTTTACCACAGACGCATACAGAGGAGATAAATAGTCAGGTCAAAGGGCTACTAAAACAAAAAATCATAGAACCCTCTATAAGCCCATACAACGCTCCACTTTTGTTAGTTCCAAAAAAAGGACAGGACGATCTGAAGAAATGGAGGTTAGTTGTGGATTTCAGGAAACTGAATGACAAGATAGTAAATGACAAATTTCCCTTAACGCGTTTAGATGACGTTTTAGATAAACTGGGTAGAGCCAGATATTTCTCTACTTTGGACATGACAAGTTCATTCCATCAAATCGAACTTGATCGGGATTCAAGACCGTATACCGCTTTTTCAACACCAAATGGTCATTACCAGTATACCAGGTTACCTTTTGGATTGAAAATATCTTCAAATAGTTTTCAAAGAATGCTGACAATAGCATTGTCCGGATTGGAGTCTGAAGCATTTCTATATGTGGATGACATAATTGTTTTTGGATGTAGCTTACAACATCACAACGACAACTTGATTAATGTTTTCGACAGATTATCTAAATATAATCTGAAACTGAATGCAAGCAAGTGTTGTTTTCTTAAACCAGAAGTAGTATATTTGGGGCATTTGATAACATCAAATGGTATCCAACCAGACCCAAGCAAGTATGAAGCAATTTCAAAATACCCAATTCCGAGTAGTGCCGACGACGTAAGAAGATTCGTGGCATTTTGCAACTACTATAGAAGATTTATCAAAAATTTCGCAGATATTGCTACTTGTTTAAACAAATTATTGAAGAAGGGCACAAAATTTGAATGGTCTCAAGAATGCCAAATAGCATTTGAAACTCTAAAAAACAAACTAATCAGTCCACCGGTTCTACAATATCCAAATTTTGATGAAACATTTGTCCTGACCACTGATGCATCGGATTTCGCTCTAGGTGCAGTTTTATCTCAAGGTCCAATAGGTAAAGATCTACCAATATCCTATGCAAGCAGATCCCTCAATAAACATGAGAAAAACAAACCCGTAATTGAAAAAGAATTGCTAGGTATTTATTGGGGAATACAATTTTTCAGACCATATCTGTTTGGAAGAAAGTTTACGGTTGTCACCGACCATAGACCATTGGTATCACTATTCTCGCACAAAAATCCTAGTTCAAAGTTAACAAGAATTAGATTAGAGCTTTCAGAATATGACTTCGACATAATATACAAAAAGGGGGCAAGGAACACAAATGCAGATGCACTGTCAAGAATAGAAATTAATTCTGACATATTGAAAAACATGATACCATCAGAGAATGATGAGAGGATAAAGAAAACACTAGTAGTAACAAGAGGTATGAGCAAAAAGTCATCAGAAAATAATAATATCATAAGCGGATCTCATAACGAGTCTGATCAACTCTATATGTGGGACTGCACTTCCATCAATGATATTAAGCGCGCAAATAAATTGAAATTTATATTAGAAAATAGGCCAATAAACAATATTAATGAACACACAGTAGAGTGTGATATAGAAAATAATGAAACACGTGTTAGATGTAGCGATAATCCATTGTATTTAGGTACTCTTATGGAGAAGCTATCATCATATTTAAGGAAAGTAAGAAACATGAAAAATAGGAAATTTGCAATCGAAAGTAATGATGCAATATTTAGTATAATTCCCGCGGATGATTTTAAGGCCAAATACAATAAGTATTGTAGAAACAATAAAGATGACATAGTAATACTATTATATAAAAAACCTCAGAATATTCTAGACGAGAATAGAAAGCTAGACCTAATAAAATTATATCATGACACACCCCAAGGAGGTCATTTCGGAGTAAGAAAGACTCTGTTGAAATTGAAACAAAAATACGTTTGGAAAGGTATGAATAAAAGCGTGAAAAACTATGTATCTAAATGCGATCTATGTCAAAAAAACAAGCAAATTAGACACACTAAAGAACCGCTTAAAATAACGGATACACCAACAAATAGTTTTAGCACTATAGTAATTGATACAGTTGGTCCACTACGTCCAACAAATAACTATAGGTACATACTTACAATACAATGCGAATTGACAAAATACCTAATTGCTTGTCCAATGGAGACAAAAGAGGCGAAGTCAATAGCAAAGGCATTGGTAGAAAACGTAATACTCAAATATGGAATTTTTAGTGTACTCAAATCAGACAGGAATTCACAAATGAATTAATGAAAAACATATGCGAACTATTAAGAATAGAGCAAAAATTTTCGACTCCATACCATCATGAGACTTTAGGAACTGTAGAAAGGAATCACAGGGTACTAAACGAATATTTTCTATCCTTTGTAGAGAATGATAATTGGGAACAATGGATTCCTTATTACGCATTCGCATATAATACGACTCCTCACGTCGACACTGAGTATTCACCTTTCGAGCTAATTTTCGGGAAGTTACCAAGTTTACCTGGGGATGAAGTCATGAATCATCCAAAGGTTTACGACTTTGAAAATTACGCCAATGAATTAAAAAGTAGATTAAAATATTCTTTAGAAAACGCTAGGATTATGATAGATAAGATAAAAAGAAAGAGACAATTAGAATCATACAATAAAATAAACAGAATAAAATTAAATTTAGGAGTTTTAGTATTAATAAAAGTAGAAAATAGAAAGAAAAATGAAAAACCATATAAAGGACCATATAGAATAGTTAATACAGATGACTTAAACATAACTGTAAATATAAACAATAAAGACAAAGTTTTTCACAAGAATCTACTAAAGAAATACAAAAGTTAAAGAAACGTCAAACTATTAATGACTGACCTAAGACAACAATTAAACTAAATATAAAAAAAAAACAATGAAAAATAACAACAATATTTATTAAGAATATTAAGTTACAGTAAGCAAATTATTATTAAATGCAAAGAACTTTAAATTAAGTAATCAAAAATTTTTCAAATAAAAAAAAAAAAAAAAAAACAAAAACCAAAAAAAAATACACTCTTTGCTAAAAATAAAAACAAAAACATATATGTATACATATAAAGAAACAAAATGTAAAACAATGAAAAATAAGAACAATGTTTATTAAGAATATTAAGTTACAGTAAGCAAATCATTATTAAGTGCAAAGAACTTTAAATCAAGTAATCAAAAATTTGTCAAATTGAAAAAATAAAATTTCTGCAATCTTTGTATAAACAAAAATTCCATAAATTTTTCTAAAGGGTGAGGGTGTAGTGTACACAAGAATTGGCACACCAAAACCTCTAATAGTGACCACCCATGCATGCATTCTTGTGTAAGTGATCCCATAATAATCGAAGTTTGATTTGGAGTCATTGCCTTGCATTTTTTGCTAACGTAATGAATTTCAAATCAAACAAAGCGGTTGACAAATAATTGGGTCAACTGTTTTGTATTGCAATGAGTAAGGAGCATGCATATAATTAAGCCCCTCCTTTTACGTACTGCACAAGACCGCATGAGGAAAAATGTGACGTAGATATGTAAGTAGTAATTATAGAATTGTATACTAATAAGTAGAATAAGCTTAGATAGAGAATAAATAATTGAGTGGATTGAGAAGTCACTCAATCTTTGTAATTGTAAAATTTTAGTTATAAGAGGTGAAAATGAAAATAAAAATTAATGATAAACTTGACGCAGAAAGAAGAAGTGTTTTATTTTTGACAATAGTTTTTTGTAAAAGGAAAATAAAACATTATACGATGTATCCAAATTAAAATCCTCAAATACTCTCGAAAGTTACGTAGGCTCCCTAACAACTCGCTATGAAGATATCCCGAACAGCAATAGAGGCCAATGGAATGTTATAAAAAACATTTTCACAGACAGTGCGAAGCAATATCTTGGTCATCCTCAACCTAAGCGTAAAGTATGGATCTCAGACGCTACCTGGCAACTTATTGAAGATAGAAGACAACTTAAAGGCTCCATTAACGTTGCCCGAACAAGAGCTTCTAAATTTATCCTTCAGGCACAGTATACCAGTCTAAATCGCCAGGTTAAACGAAGTGCGCGACGAGATAAACGGGTCTGGGTGGAAAATATGGCCATAGAAGCACAGTCAGCTGCCGATACACATCGAAGTAGAGATTTGTACAAAATTGCAAAGCAAATATCAGGGAACTACCGTTCAACCACATATCCCCTTAAAGATCCGTTGGGAGGAACTGCCGCGTCCGTGGAGCGGCAACTGGCAACTGTACTTCACATCAAATCAGATCCGACATAAATACAGTTTGCCCAGACGAAACTGAGATCGTCACTGCAATACGTGCACTGAAGAATGGCAAGGCACCAGGCGTAGACAACATTAACCCTGAACTGCTTAAAGCTGATCCAACTCTAAGCGCTAAAATAATCTACCCTATTATCAGAGACTTTTGGACATCACACTCTCTTCCTGCTGAACTAAGTGAGGGAATGATAATAAAACAACCCAAGAAAGGAGACTTTACAGAGTGTAAAAATTGGCGGGGTATAACTCTTTTAACCATGATTAACAAGGTGATAGCGAGTATAATCCAAGCTAGACTGGCATCATCAATTTCAGCAGATCTTCGAAATGAGCAAGCTGGTTTCAGACCACACCGATCTTGCACCGATCATATAAATAGTCTAAGGATCATAGTGGAACAGTCGGTGGAATGGAGATCTCCATTATACTTGATATTTATCGACTTCGCCAAAGCATTCGATACGATCCACCATCAGGCAATTTGGCACGCACTTCGATGCAAGGGAGTTCCACCTGTGCTAATCGAATTAATCAAAGCTTTGTATGGCAACTCAACAAGTCGAGTACTGCATGAACGCACGTTAAGCAATCCGATTGGTATAAGCACTGGGGTACGACAGGGATGTATCCTATCACCGCTGTTATTCAATATTGTATTGGATTCAATTATGCAGCAAACAACCCGAATAAGAAGAGGCATTACATGGGGTATGAATGGTCGATTGGAAGACCTTGACTACGCTGATGATATTTGGCTGCTCGCACATAACTTTACCGACATGTCAGCCAAATTGGATCAGATACATCAGCTAGCATCTGGTGTCGGTCTTCACATTAACTTCGACAAAACTAAGGTTCTACGTATCAATTCGACTAATCTCTCCAACTTCCGAGTAAACAACATAGAACTCGAGGACGTCCAATCGTTTTGCTACTTAGGAAGTATCATATCAACAACAGGCGGCTCACGTGATGATATTGCATATCGCATAAGGAAAGCAAAACAGTATTTTGGTGCATTACAAAGAGTATGGAAGTCACCACAAATACATATAAAAACTAAGCTTCGCCTTTTTTCCTCTAATGTTCGCTCTATCCTGCTATATGGATGTGAGTCCTGGAACTCTACTGCAAGCGACATTCAATCCCTGCAAGTATTTGTTAATCGTTGCTTGCGAAAAATTTTGCGAATATTTTGGCCGAACGTAGTTTCCAACAGAGACCTCTGGCAAAGAACAGGTGAAATACCAATTCGCATAGAAATTGCAAAGAGGAAATGGAGCTGGGTTGGTCATATTTTGAGAAGACCCCATGATGATATATCAAAGATGGCAATTGATTGGAACCCTCATGGCAGCAGAAGAAGAGGTAGACCAGCTAACACCTGGAGAAGGCAACTAGAATCCGAAATTAGCGAAACAAGAAGAACTTGGTCTGAGATGAGACAAATCGCACAGGACAGATCCCAATGGAAGAATTTCGTTACGGCCCTTTGTTCCAACTTGGAACCATAGGAATCAATATATATATAAACATTGATTGTCCAACAGTAGTACGAAGTGATGCAACTTCTTTACATAATGTATTTACTACAACATCAGCTGTTAGTAAATTAATATTACGACGACAAAGTGCCTCTACAGCTAATTTTATTGGGTTGAGAATGTTTGATAAGTTCTTTAATACAATGATGTTATCTTCAACCCATAGCTCGGCCATATCTAAATCAATTAGGCTTTTCTTAATTGAGTTCTTCAACAACAAAAATTTCTCCATCATCGGAACCATTGAGCTCCATCTCGTAGCAACATCCAATTCAAGACAAATTTCTTTTGAATGTTCTGCTACTACGTATTTTTGTAACACACAGTTTTTTGTAGGACTTTTTTTAAATAATTTTATTATTTTACGTGTTTGCTGTAATACTTGTTTATAGTTGGTGGTGATTTCAAAAATTTCGTTAGTATTTAAAACATCTTCAACATCATCGTTAAAATTGTCCTCATCGCTCGACTCCGAATCAACAATTGATGTTTCTAATGTTTTTTTATAAAACACATCAACAACCGCTAAGTGCAAAGCATGGTTGAGACAAAATATGCCTTCGACAGGGCTTTCTTGTACAAATTTTTTCATGACATTTGGACCATCAGTTATGGTGGCTACTATATCTTTTTTGAAATTGATGTTATATTCCGATAATCTCGTTTCCATTAAGTTACGAATTTCAAAAGCCCCGCACTTTCCGGATATATAAACCATCCCTAAGTTGTGAAAAGTTTTTTCACTTCCATATAAACATATATTTAAGTATCTTCGGTTTTTAATACTTGTCCATTCATCCATTACCAACGAGAATCTACATTTATCATTTAATTTAGCTTCAATGTCGTGTTTTATATCACCTTTGAAAAAATGCTCAATAATCAGATTTTGGACATCACGTTCCGTTTTTGGCAGATTAAAACCTCTATTTAGCATTGATTCTCTAATAAAAGAACTTCTGGTTATTGACCGTATTGAAAGCCCATCAATTGCAGCTAGTTTTGAAATGATTAAGCCCATGTCATCCTTTTTATTACTTGCGTATTGATGTAATGTGCCCTGTGTTTTTCTGACCTTTTCTGGAGGTTCTTCCTGTGGTACAACTTTTTCCAATTGTTTATTATGTATTCCTTTTAAGTGGCGTATAAGACCGCTTGTGCTTTTGCCTTTGCATGAAATTAATTTTGCACATAATTTGCACGCAGCAGTATCTGTGGATTTTTTTATAAAATATTCCCATGCAAACGAGTTTTCCATCTAAAAAAATACAAAAAGTAATAGTAAAAATAATCAAAATTCAACTTAATTGCTTATTTACCTTGAGCAGCCAATTTTTTTCAACAAAACCTTAAAACAATCAATAAAATAGTAGTCAATAAACCTAAAAATATCAACAGCTGTTTCAAGGCGAATTCAAGTTAATTTGCCTTCAGCTGTTAAAAACCATAAAAGAGTTGCCATTCAACAGTTTTAAATAATTCCCGGGAATTCCCGCTCTATTTCCCGGGATTTCGGGATAAAAAATTTACGGGAATTCCCGGGAAATCCCGTCCCGGGAATTCCCGTGAAAAACTCTAATCCACAGCCAACAGAAACAACAGATGTTTTTTGTATTGCATTGTTATAGTTTGTTCACATTTGGCTTCTTAAACGCGTTTAAGCAGTTCGAACGTGATTAAGCTCTAATCACTTCAAAATCGAGATGATTACCCATTAGGGCGGGTCGAAAAAAAAAGTTGTGCCAGTCACCCCCTAGAATGAAAGATGTCAATGAAGTTTCTAAAACAGAAAAAATTTTTTTTGCCACGCCCCAAAATACAGCACTTTTGGTTTTTTATATGTAGCGCTGCCATTTAAAGTCCGATCTTATCATATCGCATATCGTTGTTCATGGTTTAACAGTGGCTTCATTTTTGGCTTCGGTGACTTTTCAATCCGACATCAAACTCTGGGCGCCACTTATGCCATCTCGGATCCTTCCCCCAAATGTAAATTTTTTTAAACGTGCCAAGAAAGTCCTTGTAAAACTAAGTATGTCTAGCTTTTATTTTACTCACTTTTACACCACGCCTCAAAATTGAGCCCCTTTTTTCTTTTTCACATACATATTACATTAAACCAGGTAGAAGCCAATACAAACCAAAAACATTTTCATCGTTTATGCTCTAGAATAAAAGGTATAGTTTGAAAAACTTTAAAAAAATTGTTTTTGCCACCCCTAAATTACAGCCCTTTTTGTTTTATATATATAGCATCGTCATTTAAAGTCCAATCTCATCGTATAGTATATCATTGTTAATGGCTAGAATATGGTTTTATTTTTGTATTTAGTGCTTTTCTATGATAATTATGATAACTGAGATCATTCCGTTCTTATGTTATATTTTTTATAAATAGAAGAGAAACCCTTCTGTAAGTCAAGTTTTTTAAATACTCACTTTTTACACACGACCTTTAATTATGCTCCTTTTATTATTTTCTCACATAGCAATTACATGGCCCATGTATATTTGCATGACTTGTATCTTGTTTCACAATCGTTATGTGTTCCTCGGTTGTGGTATAAATACGTGTTTGTTTTTTAACGTCGTATCTTTTTTTCCATCATATGAAATACATTTTAACACATTATCACTTATAGACGATGCTTTCGCTTCCGTTCTAAACTTGTTTCGTTCCCTTTGAACTTTATTTTTATCAATAATGAGGTTATCTAAGTAGTGTATTCCATAATATCTCCATATTCCGTAGGTTTTGTGGCCATTGATATTTTTAAATCTTTTATAAGTGTTGTTGCCAAAAGGGATCCATACCGATCTGACGTGCCTGTGCGATCCAATGCTAAAGCAAAGTTTTGCAGTGATATGTCTGAAACTTGTATTTGCTCTTTGATTGTATTAACGTCGTTACATTCCGTATTATACTCATCTTCATCACTTGATGCTGGAAAATATGATTCTGTGTAATGTAATGAAGGATCTCCTACAGAAGTGCTACCATTCTCATCTAAACAAGCAAATTGGCCGTTATCTAAGCTTAAAAGTCTTATTTTACACTGGTCAATAAAAAAACTTAATATATTTTTGGGAATTTTGATAATTTCGGGACAAATATATTTGGCCATTGTTTCAACATTACACTTGCACTTTAAAATTCGAAATAAAACATTCCACTCATTATCAAAATACAAAATGGGTTTTTTAAGAATTTCATAATGTAACTCAATAATATGCAGTTACATTTTTCTTATTGATGTTTTACTCAGAATTGGAATACCTGTAGTTTTCCACAAATCACAAATCATTTTTATAACTGTTTGAATATACCGAGGCAGACCTCCATTTTTTTCACAGTTGTGGTACCAATTGATTTTAAATATAAGAAATATTGAATAACGTCGCGATTCGTTGGTAATTTTTCTTTTGGAAGCTCACTTGCTTTGAAATACATTGTGTTTTATTTTTTAATGCTTGAATTCTTTATATGCAAACTAGTCAACGTAAACAACCGTACCTTTAACTAAAGATTTAAATCACAAAGTGAAGTAAGATTTGAAAATTTGGCTTTTAAATAAGTTCAAAAACATCACGAAGATCTTTAGTCGGAAATATGTGTTATATTTGTTGAATAGTTTAACATAGAAAAAATTAATGATGTACTCAGTTTTAGAAACATTTTCATGATACGATTTAAAAATTAGACATTAGAACGGAATGATCTTAGATATCATAAATACCATCAAAAATTTGAAGTTAGACTAAAAAAGCACTTAATACAAAAATAATACGATGAGATTGGACTTAAAATGACGATGTTAAATATATAAAACAAAAAGAGCTGTAATTTAGGGCGTGGCAAAAATAATTTTTTTTAAGTTTTTCAAACTATACCTTTTATTCTAGAGCATAAACGATGAAAATGTTTTTGGTTTGTATTGGCTTCTACCTGGTTTAATGTAATATGTATTTGAAAAATTCAAATTAACATGATTACAACTAAATCACTTCATAAATCAAATAGAATCCACTGAACATACCTCAAATGTAGAATGGCCAACATGAGCGTGTACAACCGGCCAATATTTCTGCTTAATGTTTTTATTTTTTTCCTTAAATAATTCATAAATTTTTACAATTTCATTATTAAAATAATCTTCTGATAACTTTATAAAAGTGTTTTTATCCATTTTTAATACTTTAAAGAAATATAAATTTGTTTGTTGTTTTTTTTTGTGTGTTTTTTTTTTTCTTAATCATCTGTCATCTTAATCATCTCAAATGTAATGTGAACGGCTTTGATTAGCTAAATCAACATTTTGCTTAAACGCGTTTAAAAACCTAAGTGTGAACTTAGCATTAGATGAATTTCATTTAAAAATCGAGATAAGACTGAAATTTTGAACCCGACCCCCTCAGATATCGATGAAATTTTGTTCATAGCTAAATTTGATCAATACAAACAAACTCTCATTTTTAGAAATTACTGTTTTGCGATTTTTTGGGCGTGACACAGTGGGAACGTTTTCGAAAAAACGCGAAAATGGTCGAAAAGAGCTCCATTTAAACTACAATAACTCAGAATCGGCTAAACCGATTTCCATGATCTTGGTATCATTAAAAAGATATTTTAACAGGCTTTATGACACGTTAAAAAAACAAAAAAAGAAATACACTGTAAAAAAATTTATAACAAAAAAAAATTTTAACTGACGAAAAAACCAAAAAGATCAAGGGCTTTTTTACAGTGTATTAATTTTTTAGAAAGGTTTATCCTTCATCTATTCCATATCAAAAAATAAAAATGGGTTCTTTTTAGTTTTTTTTATATAATTTTTTAAGTAGTGTCACTTCTAGTAATTGCCCTTATATTTTATAACAAAAAAAAAATTTTAGGTAACGAAAAACCAAAAAAGATCAAGGATTTTTTACAGTGTATTACTTTTTTAGAAAGGTATTTCCTTCACCTATAACATATCCAAAAAGTAAAATGGGTTCTTTTTTTTTAAATAATTTTTTAAGTAGTGTCACTTCTAGTAATACGTACCGAAAGTCTTTTTTGAACTTTTTCACGTAAGTTTCCTTGTTTAACAGTAATTGAATCTTGCGATCCAGGCATCATTCGGCTAATTTCATCATCTTCATAAAATAACTTGACTGTGCTTAGAGTTTCGGTTGGTAAACTACGTCTGCTCATTTTAAAAGGATTGATATCTGCAAACTTCGTTTTATTCCTTTGGATATCTTTACTTTTTTTGATACAATCGTGAGATATATCATCCCCAAAACGATCTTTAATTTCTGCGTGACTCATATTGATTGGTAAGAGAGATAAAAGTTTTTGCTTTTCCAAAAGATTTGAGCTGTTCTCTATTTGATATTTGATGTTTTCCAAAATTTCTTCGTAAATGGCTTTGACGTTTTCAAGTTGCGCTGACAAATCAGATAATGGATCAGCTCCAAGTGAATCTGCTATATTTTCGAAAATTTGCAGTGATTTTCTATTTCTGTATGCATCTTGTTTCATATATTTCCTTTTAAGAGGCGACATTTGGTTTGGTAGATGAGGAATAATATGATCATTTATATTTTCAATGACTTCCGTCCTTTCGATGTTTGCATTACAAGATGGAAGTTCATTCAATTCTTCGCTAACTTCATCGCTGGGCGTTGTTGGTAAATAATTTGAGACTTCATTCTGCTCCACGTTGGATTAATTACGACTGCGCGCTTTTCTCAGTGTATTCCGGCAAGTTTCGCAAATACGGCTACAATGAATGTTGACGACAGCTGGAAAATATTCAATTATATTTGCAGCCTCGTTTTCACTTATTTTACGAAGCGAAGCGCAACACTTATTAGATATTTTTATGCATCTGTACTTATTGTTTGAATTCATATTCACTCAAATTTTTAAAATATACGCGTAAAAATTGGAATGGGATATCTTGGCTTCTCGAAACTGTTTATAATTATGAATTATGAATTTTTTGTTCTATATATATTTCTCTTTATTATGGGTAAAGTAATAAATGTTTATGACAAAATAGAAAATTATTATGAAGAATACATTGATTTTTTTATTCAGAATTTTGCGGAATTACTAGAAGTGACACTACTTAAAAACTTATTTAAAAAAAAATAAAAAAGAACCCATTTTACTTTTTGGATATGTTATAGGTGAAGGAAATACCTTTCTAAAAAAGTAATACACTGTAAAAAATCCTTGATCTTTCTTGGTTTTTCGTTACCTAAATTTTTTTTTTTTTATAAAATATAAGGGCAATTACTAGAAGTGACACTACTTAAAAAATTATTTAAAAAAAAATAAAAAAGAACCCATTTTACTTTTTGGATATGTTATAGGTGAAGGAAATACCTTTCTAAAAAAGTAATACACTGTAAAAAATCCTTGATTTTTTTGGGTTTTTCGTTACCTAAATTTTTTTTTTTTTATAAAATATAAGGGCAATTACTAGAAGTGACACTACTTAAAAAATTATATAAAAAAAACTAAAAAAGAACCCATTTTTATTTTTTGATATGGTATAGATGAAGGATATACCTTTCTAAAAAATTAATACACTGTAAAAAAACCCTTGATCTTTTTGGTTTTTTCGTCAGTTAAAATTTTTTTTTGTTATAAATTTTTTTACAGTGTATTTCTTTTTTTTTTTTTAAACGTGTCATAAAGCCTGTTAAAATATCTTTTTAATGATACCAAGATCATGGAAATCGGTTTAGCCGATTCTGAATTATTGTAGTTTAAATGGAGCTCTTTTCGACCATTTTCGCGTTTTTTCGAAAACGTTCCCACTGTGTCACGCCCAAAAAATCGCAAAACAGTCATTTCTAAAAATGAGAGTTTGTTTGTATTGATCAAATTTAGCTATGAACAAAATTTCATCGATATCTGAGGGGGTCGGGTTCAATGCATCTCGATTTTTACATGAAATTCATCATTAGTGTTTACGGCTCGAAACTTGCCACCAGCTTGTACTGAATTTGCCTTGATCTAGTGCTGCACTCATGCCCCTTTAATTAAAATGAGTGTAGAACATGTAGCATTTTTTTTTAATATCAAAAAGTAATTTCAATTTTTGGGAATACAAAATTTTAATTTCAAAAGATTTTGTTATTCGTGCTTAATTCCCAGTTTTTATTATTGATAAAAACACTTGAAATTTATTGTTGATGGGATAAGCTATTCCTATGCGCATTTCACTGGTTGCTTAGGCCAGATCATCAGGAAACTTCATCCATAAAGATTTTAGAAAAACTAAAGATATTAAACCAAATAAAACTGTTAAGCGTATAAGACTTATAGCAACAGTTCTACTTGTAATAATATCAAAGTTTAAACAAAACACATCAACAATAAACAGTGGGTTTATCTCATCTTACATTCCCCACTACAATTAGTTGAAATTCTCTCAACATTAATTGTAGTTGTAAGTAGGTTAAGAAAAACAAAATAAAAACAACAACAACTTACAAAAGATGTTGTCAATTAAGTGTTTTTTAGGCCGTGCACTTGCCTGTTTATTATCAAAAAGTAATTTCAATTTTTGGGAATACAAAATTTTAATTTCGAAAGATTTTGTTATTCGTGCTTAATTCCCAGTTTTTATTATTGATAAAAACACTTGAAATTTATTGTTGATGGGATAAGCTATTCCTATGCGCATTTCACTGGTTGCTTAGGCCAGATCATCAGGAAACTTCATCCATAAAGATTTTAGAAAAACTAAAGATATTAAACCAAATAAAACTGTTAAGCGTATAAGTCTTATAGCAACAGTTCTACTTGTAATAAAATCAAAGTTTAAACAAAACACATCAACAATAAACAGTGGGTTTATCTCATCTTACATTCCCCACTACAATTAGTTGAAATTCTCTCAACATTAATTGTAGTTGTAAGTAGGTTAAGAAAAACAAAATAAAAACAACAACAACTTACAAAAGATGTTGTCAATTAAGTGTTTTTTTAGGCCGTGCACTTGCCTGTTTATTATCAAAAAGTAATTTCAATTTTTGGGAATACAAAATTTTAATTTCGAAAGATTTTGTTATTCGTGCTTAATTCCCAGTTTTTATTATTGATAAAAACACTCGAAATTTATTGTTGATGGGATAAGCTATTCATATGCGCATTTCACTGGTTGCTTAGGCCAGATCATCAGGAAACTTCATCCATAAAGATTTTAGAAAAACTAAAGATATTAAACCAAATAAAACTGTTAAGCGTATAAGACTTATAGCAACAGTTCTACTTGTAATAATATCAAAGTTTAAACAAAACACATCAACAATAAACAGTGGGTTTATCTCATCTTACATTCCCCACTACAATTAGTTGAAATTCTCTCAACATTAATTGTAGTTGTAAGTAGGTTAAGAAAAACAAAATAAAAACAACAACAACTTTACAAAAGATGTTGACAATTAAGTGTTTTTTAGGCCGTGCACTTGCCTGTTTATTATCAAAAAGTAATTTCAATTTTTGGGAATACAAAATTTTAATTTCAAAAGATTTTGTTATTCGTGCTTAATTCCCAGTTTTTATTATTGATAAAAACACTTGAAATTTTATAATTTTATATTTATTGTTGATGTGTTTTGTTTAAACTTTGATATTATTACAATTAGAACTGTTGCTATAAGTCTTATACGCTTAACAGTTTTATTTGGTTTAATATCTTTAGTTTTTCTAAAATCTTTATGGATGAAGTTTCCTGATGATCTGGCCTAAGCAACCAGTGAAATGCGCATAGGAATAGCTTATCCCATCAACAATAAATTTCAAGTGTTTTTATCAATAATAAAAACTGGGAATTAAGCACGAATAACAAAATCTTTTGAAATTAAAATTTTGTATTCCCAAAAATTGAAATTACTTTTTGATAATAAGCAGGCAAGTGCACGGCATAAAAAACACTTAATTGACAACATCTTTTGTAAGTTGTTGTTGTTTTTATTTTGTTTTTCTTAACCTTCTTACAACTACAATTAATGTTGAGAGAATTTCAACTAATTGTAGTGGGGAATGTAAGATGAGATAAACCCACTGTTTATTGTTGATGTGTTTTGTTTAAACTTTGATATTATTACAAGTAGAACTGTTGCTATAAGTCTTATACGCTTAACAGTTTTATTTGGTTTAATATCTTTAGTTTTTCTAAAATCTTTATGGATGAAGTTTCCTGATGATCTGGCCTAAGCAACCAGTGAAATGCGCATAGGAATAGCTTATCCCATCAACAATAAATTTCAAGTGTTTTTATCAATAATAAAAACTGGGAATTAAGCACGAATAACAAAATCTTTTGAAATTAAAATTTTGTATTCCCAAAAATTGAAATTACTTTTTGATAATAAGCAGGCAAGTGCACGGCATAAAAAACACTTAATTGACAACATCTTTTGTAAGTTGTTGTTGTTTTTATTTTGTTTTTCTTAACCTACTTACAACTACAATTAATGTTGAGAGAATTTCAACTAATTGTAGTGGGGAATGTAAGATGAGATAAACCCACTGTTTATTGTTGATGTGTTTTGTTTAAACTTTGATATTATTACAAGTAGAACTGTTGCTATAAGTCTTATACGCTTAACAGTTTTATTTGGTTTAATATCTTTAGTTTTTCTAAAATCTTTATGGATGAAGTTTCCTGATGATCTGGCCTAAGCAACCAGTGAAATGCGCATAGGAATAGCTTATCCCATCAACAATAAATTTCAAGTGTTTTTATCAATAATAAAAACTGGGAATTAAGCACGAATAACAAAATCTTTTGAAATTAAAATTTTGTATTCCCAAAAATTGAAATTACTTTTTGATAATAAACAGGCAAGTGCACGGCCTAAAAAACACTTAATTGTCAACATCTTTTGTAAAGTTGTTGTTGTTTTTATTTTGTTTTTCTTAACCTACTTACAACTACAATTAATGTTGAGAGAATTTCAACTAATTGTAGTGGGGAATGTAAGATGAGATAAACCCACTGTTTATTGTTGATGTGTTTTGTTTAAACTTTGATATTATTACAAGTAGAACTGTTGCTATAAGTCTTATACGCTTAACAGTTTTATTTGGTTTAATATCTTTAGTTTTTCTAAAATCTTTATGGATGAAGTTTCCTGATGATCTGGCCTAAGCAACCAGTGAAATGCGCATAGGAATAGCTTATCCCATCAACAATAAATTTCAAGTGTTTTTATCAATAATAAAAACTGGGAATTAAGCACGAATAACAAAATCTTTTGAAATTAAAATTTTGTATTCCCAAAAATTGAAATTACTTTTTGATAATAAACAGGCAAGTGCACGGCCTAAAAAACACTTAATTGACAACATCTTTTGTAAGTTGTTGTTGTTTTTATTTTGTTTTTCTTAACCTACTTACAACTACAATTAATGTTGAGAGAATTTCAACTAATTGTAGTGGGGAATGTAAGATGAGATAAACCCACTGTTTATTGTTGATGTGTTTTGTTTAAACTTTGATATTATTACAAGTAGAACTGTTGCTATAAGTCTTATACGCTTAACAGTTTTATTTGGTTTAATATCTTTAGTTTTTCTAAAATCTTTATGGATGAAGTTTCCTGATGATCTGGCCTAAGCAACCAGTGAAATGCGCATAGGAATAGCTTATCCCATCAACAATAAATTTCAAGTGTTTTTATCAATAATAAAAACTGGGAATTAAGCACGAATAACAAAATATTTTGAAATTAATATTTTTTTTTAATTTTAAAGGGAACATCATCCAAAAAGAACGCTTTACACTTTTAAAATAACACATGTTTTTCAGAAAAGAACATAAAAAAAATGTAAAAGGCAGAATAAATGCAGAATTTTACTCAGAAAAGAAAACTCCATAACTCAATTTAAATTACAAACTAAGACAGCTTAAACAGTATTTTTACCTGTTATTATTACCTACCAAATCAGCGAAAAATTTTTGTTTTTTATTTATGTGAACATGTATTAAGGAAGGTATGTAAATAATTAAATAGTTTAAAATAAATTTGCAGTTAAGTATTTCAGTTTTATTTTATGCATAAAAAAAAACTGAACATATTTGTTTTTGGAACAACATAAAGAAACATTTAAAAAAATAGTTTAATTATAAAATCACAAAATTTTCAACTTTACGGAAAATGATTTTAGTAAATTACACTCAGTTACTGTAAAACTTTTTGAGTGAACCCAAGAATAGAAAACAATAAATGCAAATCAAATTCGTAGTTGTTTTTTCTTTTACCAAACAACTGATTGAAAAGTAACAATAATATAAGTGTTTATGTTATACAAGTATACTATACTTGTTTCTTTTAACACATTGCCAGTGCCAATTTGCCACATTGTTTTAAAAATTTCAGGGTACAATCTGGGCTGTCATATGTAGTGATTTCTCGCTAAACGTAGCGATTTTAATACTTGTTTGGTGTTCTCATTTTTTATTTGCTTAGGTAAATTTATTTAAAGAGAAAAAACAAAATTTTTTGCGAAGGCTTATTCAAAGTAAGACGTTGTGATTAGTCCGAAGTTTTTCCATATATGTCGTTACCTATCTACAGCAAATGTTTAGCGCAATTTTTCAAAATTTTAAACTAAAATAATGTAAGAAAATAACTAAATATTTAAAATGTATGTGGTATTTTAAGAACGAAGACTTTTAAAAATAAACAAAAAATAAAAATAACAGCGATTGCACAAACTTTAAGCTATTAAAAGAATATTAAAAAACAATGAACAAATAGCAGATGTTATTATTATTATTCATATGTGTTATTTTTTTAAAAGATATAATAACATGAATTTTGTTTTTATTTTATAAAAATTAGAAGTAAAAAACCTTTTTGAAAAAAATTACTTAAAAACTTTTACTGCCTGTTTTTAGAACTTATAACGTCGTTCATAAATTTATATGATATAAAAGCATCGTGCTTGTCAATACACAATTTTTTTAAATATGAAAGCTTGTCGATTTCAGTAATTGTATTTACTTCGTTTGAAAATTTTAATGGTTAAAACCAATCACATCAACGGTAAATTTCACCAAGTTCAGTTATAATTAACTTTCAACTATAACTGCCAAAAACATATTGTTAACTGGATGTTAAAGTTAGTTATAACCGAACTTGGTGAAATGGCCAAAGACTTGCATTTACACGCTTACAAGGTGCAATTGACTCAAGAACTAAAGCCTCTTGACCATTCCAAACGTCGTCAATGGTCAGAATGGTGGCATGAAATGGCAACAGTGGTTGATAAATTTTCGAAGAAAATCATCTTCAGTGATGAGGCACATTTTTACCTCAATGGATTCGTCAATAAGAAAAATTGCCGCATTTGGGCAAATGATAATCCAAGAATAATTGTCAAAAAACCAATGCACCCACAAAGAGTGGCTGTTGTATTTTTTTCCAAAATGAGGCCGGTCAAGTGAATGGTGTTGGCTATCGTGAGATAATAACGAACTTTTTATGGCCCAAATTGGAAGATATGAATATGGACGATATGTGGCTTCAACAGGAGGGTGCCACTTGCCACACCATCGGATGGAGGTGTGCCGCCGAAGTCGCGGCGGCCATTTGGCCGATATTTTGTTTCATACATAATTGAACCATACCAATGTTATCATAATAAAAAAAATTACAATAATTTCCTAAATAATTTGTGTTTTATTTAAAATCAACATTGGCACTTAAAATTTAACCATCCTTAGATAAAATTTGACAGTTTTTAATAACATTTATCTTCAACGAAAACTTTCAATTTTAGAGTAAAATTAAATGTAGATAGCGAAATTAAACCAACAGAAAATTCATCTGTTAATCAGAACTTCAAGCAGTTTTTTTTATTCGCTGGACATGTATTAAAGTATACTTCAAAAACGTTAAGTATGCGGTACAAACTTTAAAAATGTTCTTTTTACAAAATAAGTGTGCAAAAAAATGTAGAAATGGATAAAATATGCAAATTATTTAAGCAAAATGATGCCAAAATTCATAAAAAGCTCTAAAACGGATAAATATATTGTTTCTGCCTTCATTGTTCCCACAAGAAAAAACGTATGTACCATATGATTTAACTTAATGTCATACATCAAAGTTAAGCTAGCTTGTAAAGAAATACGTTTAATTACCTAACTGAAGTATTAAAACGTATTCTTATAAATGCTTACCCCGCAAAATTACCCAAAAATATTGGCATTTTTAACGAGGAAATTATCCGTAAAAATACTGTATACGCTCTTACCTTCGCTGAAGGGTATAAGAAAATATTATTGGCGTTTGAATTTCTTTATAAAGTCGTCATATTTGTTCACAGCGATCTAAAAATTTGCCTAAACATCACCAAACGAACAAAAATCAATCAAAAACTCATTTTCGAATATTTAAGTACTTACGTCCCGTTTTCAAACCAGTCGAGGACAATATTGTGCTAACTTTTACCAATCAAATGCAACCCTGGTGCGGCAATCGTATGACTGTTTGCTATGCAACCACGCGTCAATAAAAATAACAAAAATGCACCAATATTTATTGTGTTCTTGTGCGGCAATCAAACAATACAGTACGCGCCAATATTTGCCTTTTTTGGCGGCATGAAATAACCCCCTAAAATATAAGCCTCAAAAAAATAATGAAATAACCCCCAAAAGTGTGGGGCCTTATTACATATACAATAAACCCCCAAATTTTGAAAACGAAATAAAGCCCCAACGAAATGAAATAACACCCCAAACAGATATGAAATAACACCCCAAACAGATATGAAATAATACCCAAATTTTTAGCGGCTTATTTCATATAAAATAAGAACCTAATTTCTGAAATGAAATGAGAAATGAGACCCCAATATGTATAATACAATTAATTGTAGTTTTGGTTTAAAGAAATATGCGATAGATAGCATGGTTGCCAATCATCGGCTTAGATAACTAAAGCTCTTCTGCATAGCCGGCCTTCGGCCGGGCGCACGGATTTTCTCTTCTACGGTATAACAAACACTGGCTTCGCAAACTAAATCTACTCTGCATAGGCGGCCTTAGGCCAAGCGCAAGCCCAAATTAAGGAGCAGAGAAAATAATTCTAGCGTCCGGCCGAAGGCTGGCTATACAGGGAAGCTTTTGTTAACGAAGCGGTGTTTGTTATACCATAGAAGAGAAAGTCCTTGCGTCAAAAAACGTTTTCGTAATTGTGAGGGCTATCTATTTATATATGAACTGTTCATTGGGTTTGAAATTACTTTAACAATTTAGGAAAATGTTTTTTTTTTTTTTTGCTTTGTATGTATTGAAAAATTTGTATTTAAAAAATGTTCATTAGGAAACAAGAATTTCAAACCAAACATACAAAAATAAGGAAAGAAAATAAAAAAAAGAGTATTTTCTTAAATCATTTTAAAGAAAAAGGAGAATTTCAGCTTTAATAAAAGTAGCTTTGTTTCGTGGGACAGTTAAGTTTGTAAGTATAGAATATAGTTTACATAATTTGAATGTGGTTTTTATATTTAGGAACATTTTTTTTTACTCAGGTTTGGAAGGGATATAATTCCTCTGGAAGGTTCTGGCTTTAAGAACTAATTAAGTTATTAATTAAGACGAAGGAAAAAGAAAAGGAAGAGGACAAACTTGTTTTTTTTAACTGATGCAATTTTGGGGTTTTTTTATCTCAATTTTTATAACATTTATAACAAACATCGATAATCCTCAGCATCTTCTTCAATCCATTTATCGATTAAAACTATAACTAAAATATACTACTTAATATTAATCTAACGAACTATATCTTAAGCTCACAACTAAACGGCAAGTTCGGACATAATTTTATATAATTAAGACTTAAAATAGAACTAAAATTAACGTAAAAGCCTCTAAAAATAATAACGGAATCTAATCTAATCAATTAATTTATATTATTTTCAAATAATTGTTGTTTATTTTTTTTTTTTGTGGTCTTGAATTTAATTATTACTTAATTTAAAATTAGAAACTGGGAATTATTTCCTTCCGAAGGTTACTTTACATTATATTCAACATTTTTCATTTTTTCGAATTTATTCTATGAGCTAAATTTCAGTTATATATTTTATAAAGCTTTTTTGTAATAGTTCTATTCCTTCAATTTTTCAGAAATGACTTTATACACTACCAGACTATTATATTGTATTTTCTTGGTACATTTTACCTTAGCTTTCCTTTGGAAAGCAATGAGGTATATTTTATGTACAGAAAAATTTACAATTATAAGACACCAGCAGAATGTAATGCATTTTCTGGCCCGCTACGGCCTTCGTCAGCATTCTTTATGTCTCACTGGATAGTGTTACTTTATAAATTGAATGTATTTAACTCAACTATTTTAACAAATAGAAACTGGGAATTATTTCCTTCCGAAGGTTACTTTACATTATATTCAACATTTTTCATTTTTTCGAATTTATTCTATGAGCTAAATTTCAGTTATGTATTTTATAAAGCTTTTTTGTAATAGTTCTATTCCTTCAATTTTTCAGAAATGACTTTATACACTACCAGACTATTATATTGTATTTTCTTGGTACATTTTACCTTAGCTTTCCTTTGGAAAGCAATGAGGTATATTTTATGTACAGAAAAATTTACAATTATAAGACACCAGCAGAATGTAATGCATTTTCTGGCCCGCTACGGCCTTCGTCAGCATTCTTTATGTCTCACTGGATAGTGTTACTTTATAAATTGAATGTATTTAACTCAACTATTTTAACAAATAGAAACTGGGAATTATTTCCTTCCGAAGGTTACTTTACATTATATTCAACATTTTTCATTTTTTCGAATTTATTCTATGAGCTAAATTTCAGTTATGTATTTTATAAAGCTTTTTTGTAATAGTTCTATTCCTTCAATTTTTCAGAAATGACTTTATACACTACCAGACTATTATATTGTATTTTCTTGGTACATTTTACCTTAGCTTTCCTTTGGAAAGCAATGAGGTATATTTTATGTACAGAAAAATTTACAATTATAAGACACCAGCAGAATGTAATGCATTTTCTGGCCCGCTACGGCCTTCGTCAGCATTCTTTATGTCTCACTGGATAGTGTTACTTTATAAATTGAATGTATTTAACTCAACTATTTTAACAAATAGAAACTGGGAATTATTTCCTTCCGAAGGTTACTTTACATTATATTCAACATTTTTCATTTTTTCGAATTTATTCTATGAGCTAAATTTCAGTTATGTATTTTATAAAGCTTTTTTGTAATAGTTCTATTCCTTCAATTTTTCAGAAATGACTTTATACACTACCAGACTATTATATTGTATTTTCTTGGTACATTTTACCTTAGCTTTCCTTTGGAAAGCAATGAGGTATATTTTATGTACAGAAAAATTTACAATTATAAGACACCAGCAGAATGTAATGCATTTTCTGGCCCGCTACGGCCTTCGTCAGCATTCTTTATGTCTCACTGGATAGTGTTACTTTATAAATTGAATGTATTTAACTCAACTATTTTAACAAATAGAAACTGGGAATTATTTCCTTCCGAAGGTTACTTTACATTATATTCAACATTTTTCATTTTTTCGAATTTATTCTATGAGCTAAATTTCAGTTATGTATTTTATAAAGCTTTTTTGTAATAGTTCTATTCCTTCAATTTTTCAGAAATGACTTTATACACTACCAGACTATTATATTGTATTTTCTTTTAGTAGGTAATGAAGATAAATATGTATTAATTTATTATGCATTTAAATTATTTTTTTATTATTGCTGTTAACAAAATATGTATATATGTTTACAAGCATATTGAGCTGTTCATGGCAAATATTTTTATTCAAGATAGGTATTTAATAAAATCAAGTAAAACCAAGAGCGTTTTTCATCAAAATTTTCTATGCGAACGTTAACATACGAGATAGTTGAACAGACTGTTAAATTTTGAAATTTCATATATTGTTCTTAACAAATTTAAATAAAACTATTAAACAAAAATTTGTTTAATGTGAAGAACACGAGCGCCTTACTCGTCCGTTCAACTTACATTTAAAACAAAAACCAAATTTCGTGTTCTATAAACCACACATACATAAGTATTATTTTTTTAAATGAACAAACTCGCTGGCGTTTATGAGCGACATTGTCATTATGACATTTTGATCGATGAATAATCGCACCACAGTCAGTAACAAGTTGGTATTTAGGGAGTTATGCATGACAACGGCTTTTCAATGTCACTATTCCCTTAAAAGGAACAAATAAGCGACATTGTCTGTTATGAATAGATTTCCTTGTCACTCTACCTGAAAAATTCACTAATGAAAGTTGATAATATTGTCTGTTAGGACTCACAAACAAATGGACGCCTACAAGACAAAATCAACATTGGTCATCTATGATAGTTTGGACAAATACTTTAAAAATTCATATATGACACCAAAGTAAAATCAACACTTGTCATAGATGATTTAATATTGTCAGCGTTTGTCACGCTGAATCACTATGACGTTCGCCACCGGGAATCAATATGAACTTCCAAACAAATAAAAAAGCTATCACAACATCTATTTTCGCAGTTGACACATGTAAGAACAATCGTGTGACTGTGCTGCGACAATTGTTGTACCCATTTCGCTTTGTGCCACCCAGCGGCAATTTCTTTAATGTGCGTCAATAAAACACAATTAAAATTGTGCCATTTTGGCGCATTTGCGGCAATCGTGCGATCCCAGCTTAAGATCAATTTTGTAGAAATTACAATTGAAATGACAAACTTATATGTATGTAGGTATATACACTTTTACCTTCGGTGAAGTGTATAACTAGAACGAACAACAACCCGTTGAAATTTCCGTAAAATGTACATAATATATGATTCAGTTTTTAATAATCGTCCTATTATTTGTTCTTTAAGTGATTTAATACAAAAGTTTTATATATTTTATTTTTTTTTTTTGGATTTTGCTTAAAACTAAAAATTTTTGGCGAAACTATTTAAGTTATAATGCCAGGGTATCACACAATTTTTTGGAGCTTCAAACACAAAAAAACCTCGTTCGACCTAAACCTTCGTATAGGAAGGCGAGAGCTTCCAGAATCCGCTCCAGAGTATTTTGGTCTCCACCAGTAATCTTCTGAGTTATTTCCTTGGTACTCCACCAGTAAAACGTCTGAGTTATATATGGTTCTCCACCAGTCACATTGAGTTAATTATGGTTCTCCACCAGACAACACATTTAAACATTGAGGTTAAAAACGAATGCATATAGTTAATGCAGAAACCGCAAAAACTGTAACTCGGTACAGTTATACGACGCCGAAACATTAACCAATGCGGGGTGACACCGCAAAACGCACGAAAAGCAGACAAACAAGAACGACCTGTTTGTCCTTAAAAAATAATGACAAAAAGCGCGAGCTGCTTCTCCACTCAGAGCAGTTTTACGAGTGATATATTTTATATTAATTTTTTTTGACACAAAATGTTACTGTGATACACATGTTTGTATGTTCATAATAATATTCTTCAACTAACTAAAACAATAAATAAATAAATACTACAATAAATAAAATAGAAAGGTTTTAAAAATATTTTTTTAAAACTGTTATGATTTTCTGTGTACAAAAAAAATTTATAAATTGTATTTTTGGTCTTAATGCTGTGTTTGAAATGAGTCATTAATATATATAATCAATTTTTTTTTTGTTCAAGTTAAATTCTTACTTGCACTCGAGTCGGGGCGGTTGGAGGAAATATAAGGGATCTGGACTGCAACTTTTGTGTATTTCTAACATTTAATAGCCGTGTTGTGTCCGTTATTGTCCTTCGACATTCAAGTGATTTAACAATAATAAACACAATAATTAATTTTAATGAACAACTTTTAAATGTCATATTTTTGTTATAAATTTTTGTATTAAATGTTGATATTGAAATAAATATTTCCAACGTAGTTTTGTTTTCAATTATAATTGATGATGTGATTCTGGTGAGAACCCGTAACAAACTAGCGGATTAATTATTTTCTAGTTCTGTATTAAAACAATATTTTATACTCAAGAAGTCGTTACCATTTTATCATTCAGCCGATTCATTTGGATTTTTATTTGTGAAAAAACAACAATAAAACAGAGGTTAATATAATGAAGAATAACGAGAGGCAAAATATTTGTATAACTATGTACATTGATTTAAAAAAAGAAAACACCATTAAATATTCAATTAACAAGTACGTGTTATACGTATATTCGTTTAGTCAAATGCAAGTACATACCGATGGCTTAATTTTAAAAAAGGAGAAGAAAAAGACTTCATTTCGATTTTATTAAGTTTTTTTCTTTTTTTTATGATATGCATAGACCTAGAGTTTCTACGCGGGAAAGAATTCCCGGGAAGCCCGGGACATTTTTTTAGATTAAACCCGGGAATTTTTTTTCCGAGAATTTTCGGGAATTTCAAATTAAATATTTTGAAATTTCAATTTGTTAGCATCGATAAAATCAAAACGAGCAATACGAATATATTCTTTACTAAAATTACTAAAAGCTACCTACAAGTCGAACTATTTTTCCTACGCCAATAAATCAAAGGTCTTTTTAATTGCTGATGAAATGTCTTAAAAGCTTCATGAAGTAGAAAATAAAAATGTACACGATACACCAACACCAGATGATGAACCATCTACTTTATTTAAAGAACACTTTGAAAACGCTTCCAAATATATGTAAAGAAAATACAACAGGCCTGAAAATACCTTAAAAAAAAGAATTTGACGTCTATAAAGTTACGGGTAACAGGCCAACAAATTTAAAATCTTTGTATGATGCACTTTAATATCTTAAAAGAAAATTAACTTTACCAAGTTGTTATTAATAATAACTACTAAATATTAGATATTAAGTTTTAATAATTCGTGATCTCCAAAAAATAAATAAATATGTATATACACAGAAAAAATTATTTTTCCAATTCAAACAAAAAATTGTAGAATCAAAACATTTTTTGTCTGAAATCGGTCCTACAAACAAATATTCAAACAATTTACATAATTGCATTTCGTTTATTGAAAAAAACACTGATTTTTTCAAACAAATAATTTTACTGAATAAAACAAAAAGTTTACTGAAATTAATATAAATTTCTAACAAATAATTTTGCTGAATCAAACAAAAAAGCAATGACGCGCACACAAGCAAGCACTGTAGGAGAAGTTTAAGGCAGAGAAGAGCGGCGCTGGCTTTGAGACACATTTTTTTGTTGGTATAATTTTTGAACCAAGTCTTATTATAACACAGACTCACAATGTTTTTCTTCATCACTCACTGTTGCTGTATCCTTTCATTGGCTAAAGAAGAAGAAATGTAACCAAAAACGGCAGCAGACCGACTCGATATGTTTTTCGTCATCATTCTATTTTTGTATTTGATGTATTTAACTATACAGTTTTAAAAAATTGAATACGGGATTTTGTTTTTCATTCTTTTTTAACAACTTTGAAACCAACCAATAATATATTTTGTTTGTTTAATGTGGTTGATGTTTCTGTTGTTTAAAAAGAGTGAAACGTTTTTTTCTACCTGCTCTTGGTGACGCTATCTTTCTTATTGTTGTACTTTTTTAAAGCGTCCAAAAATAGACTGTATGTGTTTTTTGTTGTTGTTCTTATATTTCACATAAAGAAGGGTTGCTTACGATCAAATAAAAAAATGCAAAATATATATATATATATATATATTTTATATATTATAATTTTGAATAGTTGTCAACATTTTTGTTGGTTAAATAAAAATCAAACAAAAATATTAATTGAATCAATAATAAGTATTGTGGTTATTTTGTCGAACTATTCGAGGCTTTAATCTAAATTTTAATATCTTTAATCAGGCTTAAGTTCATTAAATTTAATTTTTCATTAAATTATTTTCATTTTAATTGAATCAGTAAAAAAATTTGTAGAAATTAAAAAAATTTTCAAACAAGAGTTTGTTTGGAAATAATTCGGCAATCATTTTTTCTGTGTACATAGTAGGGTAATCATTCGGTTAACCGATTAATTACTACCCGATTAACTGATCGGTTAATTTAAAATTGGCAATTTTCGATTAACGATTAAACTGGTTAATTTCAGTCGATTAACCGATGTAACAAATAATTTTAGTTTTTTGTAGTATTATAACATATTTTTTTGCGTTTTTAATTATTTGTTTCGTCTCATATAAAAAAGGTATATGTTTGGAAAATATTTGTTCCTCCAATATATTTCCTTCGAGGAATACATTCTTAAAATACAGTACAAAAACAGAAACTAGGGGTTCGTATTTAATTTTTTTCGGTGCTGAGCTTTGCCAGGATGAGTCAGATGATGACCTGAAAATAGAAGAAGCTCTCGATTGTAACACAAACAATCTTTAACAAAATTAGCCGAAAAATTAAAATTAAACAAAATTAAACAGTTGAATTTTGTTAACATGTGCAATGCGTAATCTTGTTTTTATCATTCTTGAATCTGTATTATGGGTTGCTTCCGATTTCCCAAACATCTTCGATAAGTGAAAGAATTGTTTCCAAATCAAGTTTTATCAAAACTAAAGAAAAGACTCGCATAAATTCTAAACTTTTATAAAATCTTAAACTATTGAAATAATTAATACAAAAATCTCACAGTTTTTTTTTTAATAAATACATACAAATATTATGTATAAATTATAAAAAGTGTTTTTCATATTTATGAATTACTTTTTTGTTTGCTCGTTTTAGTTCAGGAATTGTTTTTTATTTATTGAAATTACTTAATTTATAACAAAACTTTATTAATCGGTTAACCGATCAATAACAAAATTAACCGATTAAACCAAAACCTCGGTTAATTAATCGAGCGATTAACCGATTAAAGCAAAAGCCCGATTAAATGAATACCCTAGTACATAGTATGTTCTTCATACATATGTAATATGCATGTACAAATGAATGTAACAATATATTTGGTTTTGTTTTGGTTTTCTGTGGAATTAATAAAGCTAATTTCTTAAGCTGGGATCACACGATTGCCGCAATGCACCAATTTTCATACTTTTTAATACCCCAATCGTGTGACTGCACAATCAATTGGCTCATGTACCAATCAAGGACAATATTGTGCTTACTTTTACCAATCAAATGCAACCCTGGTGCGGCAATCGTGTGACTGATTTTCTATGCAACCGCGCGTCAATAAAAATAACAAAAATGCACCAATATTTATTGTGTTCTTGTGCGGCAATCAAACAACACAATACGCACCAATATTTGCCTTTTTTTTTAATAAATTTACTTTTTTGTGTTTCTTTTAGTAGGTAATGAAGATAAATATTTATTTATTTATTATGTATTTTAATTTTTTTTTTTATTATTGCTATTACCAAAATATGTATGTATGTATGTTCACAAGCATATTTAGCTGTTCAGTGCGAATATTTTTATTTAAGTTTCTAAGCGAACCTTAATATACGAAATTGTTGAACAGACTTAATTTTTGAAATTTCTTAAAAAATTTAAATAAAAATATTCAACAAAAATTTGTTTAAGTACATACATACATACATATATGATACATATTTAATTTTATTTAATTAACAAACCAACAAGAACTTTCAAACAAATAAAAAAGCTACCACAACAGCTGTTTTCGCAGTTGTCAAGTAAGAACAATCGTGTGACTGTGCTGTGGCAATTGTTGTAACCATTTCGCTTTGTACCAACTAGCGGCAATTCAATTTGTTTAAAACAGGGCAATCGTGTGATTTCAGAATATTTTATTGGTCCAATTTCATTATTGTGCGTCAATAAAGCACAATAAAAATTGTGTCATATTGGTGCATTTGCGGCAATCGTGTGATCCCAGCTTTAGACTGTTGTAAATGTGTATATTCTTTTAAAAATGTAAAAGCTTTTGTCTTTAATAAAATCATTGTTTTATTAAAAGAATCCCGGGATTCCCGGGAATACGATTTTTTTTTGTTTCCCTTTAGACCCCTAAAGTTTTTAAGCAAAATTCATGTTTCATTTGACTGCCAGAATAAATGAAAAAACTTATTTAAAAGTTACGAGTTACACTTTTTTAATAAGCCATCGATATGTACGTCAATTTATGGATGACTTGCATTGTAAATGACAAGAGATGTAGAGAATTTGTTAAGCAAATTTGTGTTAAGCAGGCGCATAATTTTGTTTTTGTACACACAAAAAATGCATAGGTAAAATGACATAAATATATTTAAATATCATAATTAAAAAATAAATTCAATACGTATCAAAATTATGTGGAATAACGAAATTTTAAATGTTTTTATATGAAAAAGAAAATCAGAAAAAATCAACTCTGACTACAAAAAAATACATGGTGAAAATTTAACAAGTTTTTGGAAGTTTATTTTATGGCTAAACAAGTTGAAAAATGGCTAATGGCTAAACTCATTTTTTAATGGCTAAACAGGGTGAAAAATGGCTAAATCTAGCCACTAAACGGCTAAATTGGCAACACTGGTCAGCAGTCGTCGATGGCTGCGAGTGTAAAACAGCAAATCCATCTGAGGAGATCGAGTGGTTGCGATCGAAACATGTCATGGTAACCTGCCGGCCGCGGTTCGAATCCCGACCACGGTCAAAAATGAAAGATTATCAATAACAATTTTAATTAATTTTCATGTTGTAAAATTCCTTTCTTCATAGAAATAATTTAATGAAAATTAAATTTAATGAACTTAAGCCTAATTAAAAATATTAAAAATTTGGATAAAAAACCATAAATAGTTCAACAAAATAACCACAATACTAATTAAAAAAAAATATTTTTGAAAAACCAAGATTCCAACCAGAGGACTCACCGTTTCTAACCTTAACAAACCTCCTAGATAAAGTAACGTTTTTTGAATATCATTAAAATGAAATATGGCTCGTTTCAGTTGTGAGGAGTTGTAATTTTTTTTTGGTGTTTTTGTTCACCGCAATATAGCAAGTTGTAAGCCATAATACAAAAATTACAAATCAACTGATTTGAGTTGTGAACCGTAATAGGGGCCTATATTCACCATAATGGCTTGTACCATGTATGTGTGTTTGTTTGTTTTCGTTTAGTATAAGCAGTGTTGTCATACCGTATATTTATCTTTTTGGCAAGTTAAAAATGCAGCTAAAGTAAAATGTTTAAAAGAAGAATAAAAACGTTTTTATTAATAAATTGAGAACAATGACGTTTAAACAACCTGTAGTCATTTGCTATGCATTTTTATAATGACCGAGGTAGCCAAAGTGGGGAACAGAATAGTCGCTGTAGTACAACGTTAAAAAAAAAGCCCTGTAAGCTGTCAAAAGTTAAAAACGGCAGTTTCAAAGTAGTGTCAACAATATGTATTTAGAGTAGACGTTGCAGTTAAAGCGCAAAATCGAAATTTTGAACTTTGTAGCGCTACAGCTTCAAAAACTACTACAACTACTTTATTCTTTTCCAGGCCTAGGATTTGCTATTCCTTCAATATAGTCGTGGTATAGGTGCTGTAACTAGTAACCATATGCATGAATGTAGGACATGAAAACAAATTAAATGAATTATAATGATGCCAACTTTACTTGTATGCGATTTTTGTTTTTAAAAACAGCTTAAATTGGACATTTATGTGAAAAAGTGAACACCATATTTTTTATGTTTTCAGCTAACTTTGATGTTTTATATGAAAATATTTTAAAGCCGTCCAAAACTATGATAAATATGCAGGTATACAAAATGCACGTAAGCAAGGATTTTGAAGAATAATTACAGAAAATATGTATTTTGGGCAGTTAAGTCAAAGTGCAGCTAACTTGAATTTTTTGTATAAAAATATTTTTAAAATGCTAAAAATTTTGTGCATTTATCTTAAATGTATGGTATTTTAAACCATAACGACAAAAAATATATACAAAAGTGCACTTAAACAAAGGCAGTTAAGCCAAAACTATGTACCCTTTTATATTCGGTGAAAAGTATAACAAACAAACACTCATACATGGTGCGAACCATTTTGGTGAATATAACCCCTATTACGGTTCACAACTCAAATCAGTTGATTTGTAATTTTTGTATTATGTTTTACAACTTTGCTTCATGTGCTTCAGTGAACAAAAACATAAAAAAAATACAACTCATCACAACTAAAGGCCTCGTTTCACTTACGTAAACGTATACGTTGCGGATCAGCTGTTCCGTTTTCCTTACCAAGCTTATGTGTAAATAGGTACTCACACGTAAACGTAACGTTGCGTTGCGTATGAACCTGATAAAATTAATATTTCTCTCCGTTTTTACGTATCAGCTGTTAAGAATTTTTGTTTGTTTTCAAGCAGTGTTGTCAACAAAACTTATTAACCAGCGGTTTACTTTAAAATTTTATTAATGAGATTCTTATCAAAACATTCATTTTAATTTGGTGTAATGAAATCCAATGTTACGTGTTTTTTGTTCGAACTGAAATTAGTATCGGCTTTAGGTGTCACAGAAACCAAATCGGGTTTTTATTGAAAATAAACGAAGCCAGCTAACAGCTCTTGTTTTTTTTTTATTGGAAATAAATATTGTTGTTAAAAGCTTAATTTTCTTATTTTATTTTATTCATCAGTTAGATTATTTCCTTAGATGGAAGTAAATAAAATTGATAAATAGTTAATATAGTTTTTTTGCATGTTTCCGGCAGTCTTCGGCAGCGGGCTGCTGCAAATTTGCGAAAACCTTTTCCTCACCTTTTCTATATTTATTTATTAGTTTAAGCAACAAATATTTTTCTACTTTTAATAAATTCGCTTTCTATATATACAAAACAATAAAATTACACAAATATAAACAACATTTGTATGTTTACTGTATTTCCACTTCTTATTTTCTTTTCTATAATTTTCATTTATTAAAATAACAAGTTTTAACAATATTTTAACGCAAAAATCATAATTTACAAAATTATTAAACAAAAATTGCATTTAAAGCTGTAAACACATGAGCCAAAATATAAAACAGCTGATTCGATTATCGGTTTTATTATAAAATAAAAATTTGAATAAATTTTAGAGAATGCAAATAGAAAAAAATCAGCGCATAGTTCCGAATATTCGAATTAACTTAATTATATTAAATATATATATTATTTAGTTTTATTTGACCTTTCTTTTTTATAATTATTTTGAATTGCTTAAGCTTGAGGTCTTTTTTAAAATTTACTTTATATTTAATTATTTTTATCAATATTTCGCTAACCTTTGGTTAGCATTTTTAGGAAATAAAATTAAATTTACAATAAAAAATTATAAAATTTTTTTTTTTCAATTTTTACTTATGCACATATTGGTTATGTCAAGTTTTATTTAAAGAGATATTTATAATGACTTAAAATATTTTAAGGTCCATAACTCCAAAACTAGATCCTCAGGCGCAATAAAAACTAGATAAAAAAATTGTATTTTTCAAAGAAATTTTAGTGCTGTATATGTAAATATATATGCATAAAGTATTTTACTTTTTGTACAAAAGCGCCGATATCGTTTTGTATTGGCGTTTTTAAACAAGAATGTCAGCAACATGTTTTGGAATAAGAATGTGAGCAAAATCAAAACAAAAAATAATTTACATACATACATACATATGTACGATTACACACATACACTTCAACACCATATGACACGTTTACGTATTTTTAGTAACTACCACTATTTTAAGTCGAACGCAACGTTTACGTATCCGCAACATTTACGTAAGAGTAACGAGGCCTTAAGTCCCTATTTACATTATATGATTTTTGTCGTTGCGATTCTTACCTTCTAGGCGAGAGGGGAAAGAGGAATTAAAAGGGGTACACAAGCGAGTGTACTCTTCGATTCGTTTTGTTTGCTCATTCGTTCTCTCATTTGACGAAAAATTTATTTATGTGCAGTTGTCTAGGGAGTTTGATAAGGTTAGAAACTGTGAGTCCCCTGTTTCGAATCTTGGTTTTTCAAAGAGATTTTTTTTTTAATTTTTATGTTCTAAAATCGATTTTAAAAAAATATTTACTAGTTTTCGCATTTTAAATTTAATTTATAATGAAGTTTTTGGTATTGTTAATATGTATGTATATGCGAAAATTATTTAGTTTTTGTCTAGTTGCTCTGTATTCTGCTCGCACAATGTTGAAGGGTATATAAGATTCGGCACAGCCGAATATAGCACTCTTACTTGTTTTCTTTTAGTACAGGCAGTGTTGTTATACCGTATATTTATCTTTTTTGGCAAGTTTTTAAGTAGCAAAAAGAAACAAAAACTTACAGTTTCTATTTGTTAAAATTATTTGGTGAAGTAGATTAAATCAGTATTTTAAAAGCTGAAGTTGAGATAGTAAAGGCCGTGTCAGATAAAACTTTTGCTTCGCGTTGCGTTAGATATACGCTTTGACATTTGAGTTAAATGTACATGTTTATATGGCACTTGTCACATAAACTGCTTTTAACGCAAAGCGAAGCGAAAAGTTGGGCAACTCTCATCTTTTTGCGTGCTTTGACAATCTTCTAGTATAATTTTTTTTATTTATTTTCTTTTTAACACACAATGTGTGAGTGTTGTCAAAGTTTTTATTGTGACATACACTTTTTGCTTTACGCTTTTCTGTCAAAGTATATGTAGCGCAACGCGAAGCAAAAGTTTTATCTGACACGGCCTTAAAAGTCATAATATTGTGATGTAACTTCGACTTCTTCATTTGTCATTGGACAGAAATAAACTGTTGTCTTTACTTTTGATTAATTAAATGAAAGCTGTCGCAGTCAAGGCAAAAGCAAAAAACGTAAAATTGTACACAACAAAGAACATGCACAGTCAACATGTTTGGAAGTGTTTGGTTTGACAGACTGAAACTTTTAAAAAATCCCGTAGTTAACGAAGATGGGACGTTGTGTTTGTGTTTTTGTTTTCCATTTTTTTTAAATACTTCATGCGTACACAAATATGTATGTACATACATATTTATTTATTTTTAAGCTTAACAATCTTTTTAATTTTTTGAAATTAAATAAAACTTTAAATATCATTATCGATTTCATATACATACATATACTCAAAAGAAAAATCAATCCATCCGTACTCAAATCAATCCGAAGCGGTATTAATAGTACGGTGAGTACGGATTTTCTTGAATCAAGTACAGAAAGATTTATTCAAGTACGGATTCTCAATCGCAAAATACTTAAATTATCCGTATTCAATCCCGTTTCGTACTTGAAATAATCCGAAAATGAGATTGAGTTAAGTAAAACTAAAATTGAATCAATATCAAAATACGTTTGATTAAGAATTATAAAATTGTTTTAATCCAAATTCGTACTTAAAATAATCCGAAAATTAGATTAATTTATGTAAAACTAAGATTGAATCAATCTCAAAATGCGATTGATTCAAGTATTATAAAGTTGATTTTATCAAGAAATTAGAAAGAAAAAGTTATAATGATTGATTTACTTATCCGTTTTACACCTTACAGAATGACAAAACACCAATATCATGCCCGATATGGTTTTTATTTTAGAAATCTTATGTACATATTTAACTAAAAATATAAACTAAATGAGAATCAAGAGTTCAAATTTACTTTTTAACCCTTAGTGGTGCACATGAGTCTCGCCAGACCTTTTTTCAATGTATATAAAAAATTACGACATGCGTAGGCCGGAGGGTTAAGCCCAACAAAAAGTTTAATCTTTTTTTACTTGATTTAAGAATTTCATACTTATTTCAAGAAATTCCGGGATTGATTTTCGAAAGTAGTCCCATTTAGGATTGTTTTGAGTACGTTCATACTTGAATTTTTGAGTACGACTCGTACTTAAAGTAATCATAAAAAACTTGATTTATCCCGGGGTTTTTTCTTTTTGTGTATGTATGTTATTTCTTTGGTTTATTGGGTTTGTATTTTAAAAGTTCTCTGAATTTTAATAAAAATTAAATGAACTTTTCGTAATTTTAAATTACATTTTCATTTGAGGAAATTACATTTCAAAGAGGAATTTAACTTAATCAACGGACAATATTAACTGCAACTAAAAATCTTTATTACTTAGTTTTTTGAATAAATTTGCTTGGAATTTTATATTTTTATTTATTTAAAAATGCTTGAACGGAATAATTCTTAAATAAATTTCAGTCCGTTAATGCATACAATGCATTAAAAGAAAAATTAAGTGAAATAGAAAAAAATGCAACTATTGACATGGTAAAAAAAAAATAAATAATTTACGTGCCTGCTACCGGAGGGAGCTCAAAAATGTTCGCCAATCTGAAAAATCTGGAGCAGGCGTAGACGATTTATACGTACCGACATTGTGGTACTTTGTAAAATTACATTTCTTGAAAGACCAGGAGTGCCAGTTGGATGGAATTTCGAGTGTTGATGTGGAAACAGGCAATGAACAAATGGTGAGTAATAGCCCAATATAAAAATAAAACGTACAAGTCTAGAATACGGTACCACTAGATATTGGAAAAAAATTTTAAAATTTCAACTTACAATTGTATATAACTTCGAGAGCACCCAAAACTTTTTGCATAAATTTATTTTGATTCCATAAAAATAAATTTTCCAAAATCAAGTGGTACCGTATTCTAGACTTAAGCCAAATAAAAAATTTTTTTTAAACTTGTACATATTTTTATTTGAGTAATTGTTTAATATTAATTAATAGTCAATTTTTCCACTTGTGTTGAAATAAGTACAAAAGTTATTTCTAATAGTTTTTGCTGTGTTTGTGGCATTACTGGTTCTTGTGGCTTGTAAATCTAATATTGATTCCCGAGAGTCGGTAGTCTCTCTAGAGTTTTCCACTGAAACACCTTGCAAGTACGTTGAACTTGTACGTTGTGAAGGTAGCATGTAGCTAAAACGACCTTCGTTGCTTTCTCTGGACTGAGGTTGATTGTAGTTAAGAGCACTCTAAATCGTGAGGCAATTATGCCGAAGACATGTTAAAATATTGTTGCTCTGATGTTAGTTCAATTCCACCATATGGTTTCATCAGATTTTCTCTTAGAGGGAAAGCATCGTCTGCCACAAACACGTATGCTAATGGCACCTCAAAGTTATGAGGTGTTGTTGGCGAGGGCAAATTCAATTGATTCTGTTCAAACATTGAATTAAATTTTGTATTTGCAAACACACCAGCATCTGACGCTCTGCCATTTGCTCCAACTTCTACCATCAGGAACTCGTACTTTGCATTGACCATCGCCATCAAAACAATGCTGTAAGACTTTTTATAGTTGAAGTAATATGAGCCCGAATTACGTGGTTTTGTGATGTTTATATGTTTCCCGTCTATGGCACCGAGACAGTTAATGAAATTCCAAAGTTCATTGAATTCTGCACCAACAACTTTCCACTCTTCTTCACTTCTAGGCATCTTATATTTAAAAAAAAAATTAAATTGAGTCAAACAAAATATGTAAATTAACACAAAAAATTTTATTTCTTTTAGGAATTTTCGTCACAACCCAAAAAACTAAAACGCGTGTCGGAGCTACAACGTCATGATTTGCTTATGCGAGCGGTGAACTCCCTGGAAAGTGAGAAGAAGGACGATACCGAAATTTTGGGTCAATATTAGGCGTCTCTTTACAAAAAGCTGGACGAGCGGCAACAACTTTTTGCCAATAGAACAATATCCGAAGTACTCTACCAGGGTGCCCTTGGCAATTTGAACGAGACATGGAGAGCTTTCGAAAAGCAACCTAATTTCAGGACACGTCACTACCAACCCCACCCGCCCCCTCACCTTACTCTAATTCGTCGATCACATCGTCCTCAAATTATAGTAACAACCCTGTTTATATCTCCACGCCACTGCCGTCACCCCAATGCACCATTGTTCGTCCCGTGGAAGCGAGGCTAACTATGGCACAGCAAACACCAGAGACCGGGGAATACTTGTCTGTGCAAGATCTTCTTTCAGATGAATCTTACAACTAAAGTCTGGCATATTTTTAAGTTTTTTTTATGCAGTATTTGTTATCGTTTTTAAGTCTTTTTCCTGAATTATTATATTTAAATTTTGTAATAAATAAATAATTGAATTTTCTGAAATTAATTTGTGTAGAAATTCTTTAAATTAATTAAATACTTACGTGTACGAAATCTTTCAGAACAGTAATTATAGCTTCGCAAGTTTCAATAATTATGTTGCTTAAAGACGGCTGGGATATATAAGTTTTAAATTTTAAAGAAGCAAAAGTTTCGTAAAGTGGTCTTTCATGCGGCGAAATAGCTTCCCTCATCTGTGTGTCCTGCTTTACAATTAAAGGGGCCACTTTCTGCAGCAGCTCCTCATAAATAGGGTTATCCATTCTTAAGAAATTTCGGTAGTCTTCAGGAGCGGTTGCTTCTAATTCCCTTAATAAATTGGTATGGGAAAATTTGTTTCTTTTTCCCAACCATTCTTTTACCCATATTTTCCTTTTTCTTTCATTTTCCTTTTCCTCCTCTTGTAATAATATTTCGTTGGTAACCATAGCCGCTACAACTTTCCGCTTCATTGCCATGTTTTCGCTTCAAAAATTTCTGTGTACTGAAGTATGCCGACAGCGTTCGACAGTGTAATAGCTAAACCCAAAGTATGCCATAATACATGTCTTAAGACAAGTATGCGTGTCTAATAGGCCTTTAAGCTTTAACAATAATTAGTATTGTGGTTATTTTGTTGAACTATTTATGGTTGTTAATCCAATTTTTTTTTTAATATTTTTAATTAGGCTTAAGTCCATCAAATTTAGTTTATTGTTGTTTAATTGTCGTTTCAATGTAAATTCCCAATCGAAACTTTTTATTTTACTTTCAGAAAACAGGTGAAACCCCATAAAAACAAAATAAATTAATTATTTCAATTTCATATGCAAAAGAAAAACTGATTTGACGCAGTTTTCTGTTTAATTCTAGTTTACACGGTAAAACAATGTATTACGACATTGCAAAATATTATGTAGAATGAGAAAAATGTTATCATGTTAAAGCAAAATGTATTGAGTTAGAGAGAATACGAATACAAAATCTGACAAGCGGTCGGTAAAGCGGTTTCTAAACCATTTTAAAAATGTATGTATTCTTTTCACACCAGAGGTGTATTTTAACAGAATATATTAAAGGTAGTTACATTTTTATACCAGGGCTGTGGAGTCGGAGTTGAAGAATCGGAGTTAAGGTTTTTGTACCGGAGTCGGAGTCGTAGTACCCACAAAAACTCGCGACTCCGACTCCAATATTTTTTGGCAAAAATTTTTTTCTTTTATTTTTCCACATAAAGAAATTTTAAGAGGGTCTGCTTTAAAAATTTTGAAGACGCAAATACAGTACTTTTGACTTAACTGCCTTTTATTTACGTGCACTTTTGACTTAGCTGCACAAAATTGATAATTTTTGGCATTATTCTTTACAATCCCATACAAATTCCTTTTTTAAGTGCACTTTCTTTACCTGCACATTAAAGATAAGTGCCCAAAATTTTTGGCATTTTAAAATTATTTTCATATAAAAAATTCAAGTTAGCTGCACTTTGACTTAACTGCCCAAAATACATATTTTCTGTAATTATTCTTCAAAATCCTTCTTCACGTGCATTTTGTATACCTGCACATTTCTCATATTTTTGGGCAGCTTTAAAATATTTTCATATAAAACATCAAAGTTAGCTGCACACATGAAAAAATATGGTGGCCATTTTTTCACATAAATATCCAATTTTAGCAGTTTATAAATTCAAAAATCGCAAACAAGTCAAGTTGGTATCATTATAATTCATTTATTTTGTTTGCATGTATTTACATTTATGCAGATGGGTTGTGGTTACAGCAACTTTACCACGATTATATGAAAGGAATAGCAAATCTTAGGCCTGGAACAGAATAAAGTAGTTGTAGTAGTATTTGAAGCTGACGAATGCTCTGTAGCGTAACAAAGTTCAAAATTTCGAATTTTGCGCTTTAACTAAAACGACTACTACAACTACGTTTTCTGTTGACACTACTTTGCAACTGCTGTTTTTAACTTTTGAGAGCTTGCAGCGCTATTCTTAACGTTGTACTACCGCAACTATTCTGTTCCACACTTTATTGTTACGAATTTGGCTAGCTCGTTCATTATAAAAATGCTTAACAAATGACTACAAGTTGTTTGAACGTCATTGTATTTATCAATTTATTAATAAAAACGTTGTTAGTTCTCTTTCAAACACTTTACTTAAGCTGCACTTTTATGCAGGTAACCACAATTGCGTACCTGCACATTAAGGCAGCTAAATACATTTAAGATAGCTGCATTTTTGATTTACCTGCACAAAAAATCGTGCAAAGGAGATTGTGCAGCTAAGTCAAAATTACTGTATTAAATATTAAAAAATTGAGGTAACAATTGATTTTGACAGATCTTTTAACACTTTTCTCTGGTTTTATGTGCCCTAAAATTGCAGTTGGCAACAAAACTGGTTCGTTCCACACACCAGACATTTTCAAAACTATCCTTTTATATTTTCTTTTACAAAACTCGCTGGTTCTCTGTTTAAACCTTTCTGTTCGTTCATGAAATTTACCCATAAATTTGTTCACTTAGATAAACAACCAGACAAAGTTGTGCAAACGTACTTTCTTATTTGTGAGAATGTTTTATTGCATGTTTTCTTTAATATTGCCTTCCTTATAAAGGTCGATTCACCCATGCGTTCCGAACAATATTTTTGACCGGACAATAATTTTTTTACAGGGAGTGTTCTGCAGAACGATTCACCCATCTCGGAAAATTTGTCCGGACAAACAAAGCTACCATATGGTTTACAGATGTAAACTATTATACAAAGTGGCAGCACAGTTAGCAAACTATTAGTTTTTTTTTATAAAAGTGTGAAAGAAAATGGACGAAAGAAGAAAATTAATTTTATTATTTTTAATTGAATTGCATAAAACCCATTTACTAGCAAACAAAATTTATCAAAAAATGTTGAAAATAAAAAGAATAGCAGTACAGAAAAGAAGAACAAACGGTGTTTTCCACACACATGTTCCTGAGATGCGCCTTCATGACGTGGAATTGTTTATAAATTTTCACGGTATGGACCCCAATACGTTCAATGAAATCCTTGCAATTTTAGGGCCTGATTTGCGTGGTATACCTATTCGTAAACAAGTGCATATTACGCCGGCAGAAAAGTTGTCCTTAACATTAAGGTAAAGCTGCTTTGTAGCGTCTTCGCAGACTTTTCCATAATATTTGACATTCACTTCCTACAATAATTGGTAAACATTATGTTAAAAAATATTAAAATTTACCATTTAAAATTAGCTTACGACCAATTCCAATATATTTTGTTTAAGGTAAGTATTTTTAAATGAACGATTGCCCATATCATAAATACATTCTCTTCCTGGTTTTTTATTTCTTCAATTAGTTTCAGGGCAATATTTTCTTTTACATCCATCTTTGGTTTAATTTTTTTTTTTTTAATTATTCAGCACAAAACGAAAAATGTAATATGTGGCAGCTCAATTCAGCTTTTATGTACAAATTGAAAAAAAGTGGCATCTCAGTTCATTTTGTTCGGCACAAGAATTAAAATTAAACCAAGAAAAAACGTGCCGAACAAAATCTTTGCTCTCTCTCTCAAAAGTAAAACGTCAAACTCAATATAAAAAAAATTTTGTCCGGACAAAAATTTTGTTCGGAACGCATGGGTGAATCGAGCTTAAGAGGTGATATTTGAAGAAAATTATTCCAAAAAAATTTTCTTACATGGTCTGTAATCTAAGGAAGAGTTCGAAGAGAAATATGTTATTCGGATTAACGGTAAATTTTTATATTTTTAATCACTATTCAGTTAAATTATTATGGAAAAAATGTCACGTTCGAAATGTCACGTATTGAACCAGATTTTGGCTTAAAAAAAATACAGAAGATTTTGGAATCAAACCAAAGATATTTAAATGTTACATTGCTACGTAAAATTCTGAAAGTAGTTTGACTTTAAAATTTTGCCAGGTTTCGCTGAATTACGCCTTTTTATATTTGCATGGCAACAAAAACTGCTTCTATTTTTTTCACGTTCAAACCGCTACTTCTTTTGCCATTATCTTGGACCTAGAATTGAGCCCCCCATAAACTTTACCATAGATAATAGTGCTTAGTGCTAGCATTAAAGGGGTAAAAGAACTTAAAAATATTTGTTATTTAAAATGTTATTGCATTTTTGATGCGTACGACTGTCACGTTCAATACTTTGGAATTACCCATATTTATTTTTTATAAAACGTATATTGAAAAATATTTTTTTTATACATAATAACATTAATATAACATTTATTACATCGTACAGTGCTCGTTGAATGCAGACGTGTTTTTTTTAACTCGGCATACGGTTTTTTTTGTTCTTTTAACATACATACTAAAATAAGTGTTTATAAAATCATAATATTATTTATTAAATAAATAATATATCAGCGAATTGGACGCTTGAAAAAAATTTTTAATTATTGACGTTTAAATAATTAAAATATTAAAAGTTACAATTAAATAAAAAAATTTATGTATGAACTTACATACATATACATACATACATACATTTTAAGCAAAAACATTTCTTGTTTTTGTTTATTCTTCTTTTTTATTATCGGGGTTTTTAACAACAAATAAAAAGAAGAGCACAATTAAACAAACTGTAAAAATAAAAAAAAAACTCTTATGAATGCGTACAATGCAAAAACAATAAAACATAATGAAAGAAATGCTTATGTAACAGTGAGTGTTGACGAAACAAAAGTAGAAACAAAAAAAGAATCGATGATAGCAATTACTTAACGGCTAAACCTATTACTCGAACGCGTTCCCTCTCACCTTCTTTGTTTACAAATACGGTCGATCGTATTACAATAACAAGTTTGTTAACTGCAGGCGCTGCCGCAGAGCCAAAAAAAACTTTAATAAGTGATGATACGGTTAACCCCAAAACAGCCGCTATGGACAACTCAGTAACTCAAGTAAAAATTTCTCAAAAGCCTACAGTACAAGTTGGTATGGACAGGTACATAACAGTGCTTGAACGGGGACGCAGCCCTACCTCTGCAGCAGTTGCTTCGGCCTCAAAAGTACCATCTTTTGATAAAATAAATTCTCAAAATCGTTTTGCAATTCTGGAGGATGAATCCTCTGAAGCACCAAACGTCATAAAATTGTCAAAGCCTCCCCCGATATATCTTAGGGAACAAAATTCAAATGAGCTCATAAAGAGCTTGATATCAGTGATAGGTGAAAATACGTTTTACGTAGCGGCTATCAAGCGTGGTAGTGTAAACGAGACAAAAATACAAGTCAATCATGAGAATGATTTTCGCAAAATAATAAACAACTTTGAAGTACTAAAAAAAACTTTTATACATACCAACTGAAAAGCAGTAAAGGTCTTCAGGTAGTGATTAAGGGTATTGACTCATGTGTGGACCCAGAAGAGGTAAAAACATTCCTAGAAGAAAAAGGCTTCAAGGTAAAGCATGAAGTAAACATTAAAAATAGAGAAAAAATTCCCCAACCACTTTTTCGAGTGGAGTTTGAACCCGGCGACGTTAAGCTTAAAAAAAATGAAACGCATCCCATCTATTATTTAAAATACATTCTGTACAGAAAAGTAACTATAGAGGAGCCGCACAAAAGAGGTGGTCCCGTTCAATGTCTGAACTGCCAAGAATTTGGACATACTAAGGCATACTGCCACTTACCACCTGTTTGCGTGGTATGTGGTGAATTACATGGTACAGTTCTTTGCGATAAGTCTAAAACCGACCCCAACGTAAAAAAATGCAGCAACTGTGGTGGTAATCACACTGCCAATTATAGAGGATGCCCTGTATATACTATCGTCAAGCAGTCGGTTGGACCGAAAACTAATCCCCCTCAAATGCAGGTAACAAATCAAGTAAACAGTAATAACCTTCAGGCTCCGCAGCCTAGTAGTAACAGAACCTCTTATGCTAACGTCTTAAAATCAAACAATGTATCAATGCAAGGCGCTTCGTCAAGTAATGAAGAAACTCCAGTTTCTAATCTAAGTCGTCCAGAAAAAACCATGGAAACATTAGTGCAAACAGTAAATAATTTTACAAGCACAATGGGTAATATGATGCAGGAAAATCTTAGAATGCAATCGATGTTATTGCAAGCTGTATTTAAGCCCTTATGACACTACATTTTTTATTCATTAATTGATATAGAATTGATAGAAAGAAACAGTAAATGTAAGAAAGAGCAAACTATATGTATGTTATGTTTTTGTTTCAGGGATGGCGTTGAGAATTTTTAATATTGTACCAACAACCTTTAAAAATTATAGTTTTTTACCCTAATTGTACTAAAAGATTTTTTTTAGTTGAAATTAATTTTAATTATGTTCATAAAAAACACCACAAAAAGGTATTATAAATCTTAGTTAAAAAAGTATCAACAAAAAAGAACAATTGAAACAACTTAGCCATCCCTGTTTTGTTTATTTTATTAAATGTTGCCAACTTTTTGTTTATGAGAAACCTAAAAACAAAAAGCGGTAAATCGCTAAATTTGCCCATAAACCGCTCATTCAGCAACACTTAATATTTCAAGCTTGAAATGTCAATTTTAAGTTAAACAATTTTACATTTTTTTTGACATAACTTCATTTTTTATCGATAACTTTTTAAAAACTGTTGACAGTTTGCCATTTATCTTAATACAGCTGAACTCTTTGCACTTGGTAAATTTTTCTATTACATTATATTTGTACTGTTCACCAAAACTTGAACAATGCATTAAAAATGTAGTGTCATATGGGCTTTAACAAGCCATGAACTGTTTAAAAATTTGTTTTTGGAACGCAAACGGCATCCGCCAACATAAAAATGAATTAGAATACTTTCTTAAAAATAAACAAATTGATGCAATGATGGTTTCTGAAACTCATTTGACCTCAAGAAATACGTTTAAAATTAATGGTTATACTCTATATGATACCAAGGACCCTCGAGATAGAGCTTGTGGAGGTTCTGCTATTTTAATAAAAAACCGAATTAAACACTACCCAATGTGTGATCATCGTGAAGATTATCTCCAAGCAACGAACATTTGTGTTGAAGAGCTAAATCGAAGCATAGTAATTTCATCTTTATATTCACCACCAAGATTTGCAATATCAGAAAGCCAATATTTCAAATATTATAAGTCACTGGGGCCCTGTATCCTGCTTTCTGGCGATTACAGCGCAAAACATACCTTCTGGGGGTCCCGACTAATAACACCAAAGGGTCGTGTTTTGTTTAATACAATCTCTTAAATGAATTTAAATGTTGTCGCGAGCGGCCAACCAACATATTGGCCTGCTGATGCGCAAAAAATTCCAGATGTCATCGATTTTGGTGTGGTTAAAAACATCCCCACAGAAATGATCCACGTTGAAGCTTCCGTAGAATTATCCTCTGATCACACGCCTACAATAGTTACTATAATAAACACCAATAGAATTGAATCTCCCTCTGGTTACATAGCGACGTCAGCTACACATATAAATTGGTTAAAATATAAAAAATATCTCAGTACCCATTGCACAGAAAATATTCCGCTTAGCACACCCGGAGTATATAGATCGCTCTATTGTCAATTTTGACAGTTTTCTAAAACTAGCTGTTCAACATTCCAGTATTGCCCCAAAAAAACCAAAAATAATAAAATATATTCCTCAGATGTCGAGCGTCTCTTGTCTGAAAAAAGGAGAGCTCGTAGAGAGTGGCAATTGCACAGATCCCTTCAACTTAAAAACTTACTAAAAGACTGTACAAAAAGGCTGAGAAAGTTACTGCAGACTCAGAAAACGGCTTCTCTGGAAAAATATCTTAAGGAACTTGATGCAACTCCACAATCAGACTACTCATTATGGCGTGCAGCTAGAAATCTCAAAAGGCCAGTTGTCTCTAATCCGCCATTAAGAAACTTGAATGGAAGTTGGGCAAGAAATGATGTTGAAAAAGGAAATCTGTTTGTTAATCATTTAAAAAACGTATTTACCCCAAACATATCTCACGATATGGCGGTCGAGTTACCACCTATTGCTGCTAGAGCAGCTGTTCCCCTAAGATTTGAGATAAAAGAAATAAAAAAAGCTATTTGTGATATAAACCCCAAGAAGGCTCCTGGTATTGATAAGATCAGCAACAAAATGCTTTTGGAGCTACCCAGCATATCAAGGAGAATTATTCTTTTAATTTTTAATGCTATTTTACGCCTGGAATACTATCCTCAAAAGTGGAAGGTTTCCTTAGTCATCATGATACCTAAACCAGGAAAGGATCACACAAAAGTTGAGTCATATAGGCCTATAAGCTTACTTTCAAATATATCAAAGCTGTTTGAGAAGCTGTTAGCGTCAAAATTAACCCCAATTCTAAATGAAAACAGATGTATTCCTAACCACCAATTCGGCTTTAGAAGACAACACAGCACAATTGAGCAAACCCATCGTATAGTAAACGCAATAAGAAAAGCCTTTGAAGAAAGAAAATATTGGTCCGCTCTCTTCATCGATGTTTCTCAAGCTTTTGATAAAGTCTGGCATGAAGGCTTATTACATAAATTGAAGCTAAACTTACCAGTAAACACACACAAGCTGTTAGAAAGCTACTTAGTCGGTCGAAAGTTTATTATTAAAGAAGGTGATTTTTTAAGTTCTCCTCAGCCAATTGAAGCTGGAGTCCCTCAGGGAAGCATTCTGGGCCCACTTTTATACTTAATATATACCTCGGATATGCCAACAAACAACTACACCCAAACTTCAACATTTTCTGATGACACAGCTTTTCTAAGCGTGCACAGTCAAGAAGCATCTCGATACCTACAGGATCATATATTTCAACTCGAACTGTGGCTAAAGCAATGGAGGATAAAGGTCAATGAGCAAAAATACGTACATATAACATTTACCTTGCGTCGGGAAACATGCCCCCCTATTAAAATCAATAATCATTTAGTGCTTTAAAATTCGCCTGTAAAATACCTCGGTATTCATCTAGATCGCCGTTTAACGTGGAAAAGCCATATAGAAGCAAAGTTAACCCAAATGAAACTAAAAGCAATTCAAATTAACTGGCTTATTGGAAGAAATTCTGTTGTTAGTCTCGATTGCAAACTACTACTTTACAACTCTATTTTAAAGCCAATATGGTGCTACGGTATTCAACTATGGGGCACTGCCTCGCCCTCAAATATCGAAAAAATTCAAAGGCGCCAAAAAAAACTTCTTCGAATAATCACAGCTGCCCCTTGGTATGTTAAAAACTCAAATATTCACAAGGATCTCAATGTTCCATTACTAAAAACTATGATTACAAAATATGCAGTAAAATATTTAAAAAGGCTTGAACAACACCCAAATCCACTAGCTCGAAATATTTTAAACCATGGCGACCACACTCGCTTAAGAAGAAGAGACACTGCAGCACTTACCCAATTAGATAAGCGATAAACACTTATATATGTGAACAGAACCCGTGATGAAGAAAATTTTTGTCTGGTACTGGCAGGACATAAATAAAGTATTAGGATAAGATTTGATTAATTACACTGCTCAGCAGCAAAATCCTCCGTTAAATAAAACTATATGGAATATATGGATTTTGATGCGCTGAACCCAAATCCGTTCTCGGTTTTTTTCCATCAGATCGAGATTTTGTTTAATGGGCGTGGCAAATTTTTTGCCCTTAATTAGTCAAGTACGGAGACATATTTCATCCTAACTCGAGAACCAGTCATTCGATTTTCAAAAATAAAACACCAGAAGATGTGTAACAAAATTGTATTTATTTTAGTCGAACAGAATTTTTCTGTATCTCTTATCGTTTTGGAATTATTCAGAATTATTATTTGTGCAAAATTTGTAATATTTTTCAATTTAAAAATGGAATTAAAAAAAATATAAAGCAAGTATTACATATTTTGCACTTTTTTCTGAGAGCTACTTATCTTAAAAATAAAAAAAGCCATAAACCAAAAAAATCGGTTAAAAAATTTTGATTTTATTGTCAATTTACCGCAGGTACCCAATATTGACCAAATATGTGTAATGCAGCAAACAACGTCAGAGTGGGCGCACTAAAGCGCCTTGTAGCAGCAATGAATGGCAACTCTTAACTTCTATCTATTTTCGTACAACAAAATCAAATACAAGCAAAAAAGGTTGCCAAATTTGTAATTTTGTAGCAACGCCTCGCTTAAAGCACACACCCTGTCGTCACCCGTAGATGACTTCAAATTAAAATAAAAAATTAAAATATTTACCTATATATATATATATATTAGCCTATATATTTTTTTATTTAAAATAACACAAAATTTTTATTACTAATTATTAATTTTTATTTAGGAAACATTGTTAAAATAAAAAAGTAGCTTAAGCTGTTCCGGTGTATGCGGAGATTCAACTTTTGTTATCTTTAATTTTTTTTATTAATATTATCAGTTTGAGATTCTTGCCAAATCGACCAACAAAAATCTGCAAGCATTCCTTCCGATGGTTCCATTATAACGCTTCTCTATATGTAACATATCTTGATGGAACCTTTCACCATGTTCGTGTGATACTGCACCAAGATTAGCCGGAAAAAAATCTAGATGCGAGTCCAAAAAATGAATTTTAAGGGACATGTTGCACTTTAGAGCTTTGTAGGCAGAAAGTAGTTCTTCGATGATTTCATGGTAGTTTTCAGCTTTTCTGTTTCCCAAAAAATTGTGGCACACATTCACAAAAGCTGTCCATGCTCTTTCTTCCACATCATTCAATTTCGTTCTAAAGACCTCGTCCTTCATAAGCTGTCGTATTTGTGGACCTACAAATATGCCTTCTTTTACTTTTGCATCGCTGATTCTAGGAAATTTGCTCTTAATGTATAGAAAGCCTTCACCGTCCTTGTTCATTGCTTTGACAAAATTGTTCATTAGGCCTAGCTTTATATGAAAAGGAGGCAGAAGAATTTTTTCTTTATGAACTAAAGGCTCTTCTGCTACATTTTTTTGTCATGGAATAAAATTTACTCTTTTCGGCCAAATTTTAACATTGTAGTGTTTTTCTTTCGCGCGGCTATCCCATTCACATAAGAAGCAACAAAACTTAGTATATCCACTTTGCAATCCATTTAAAATTGCTACGACTTTCAAATCTGCACATACGTTCCATGAGTAATGTGAATATTTAATTTTTTGTAGTATCATCTTCATGCTATAATAGCTTTCTTTCATATTTCTTGCATACACGAGTGGGACCGATGGAAATTTGTTGCCATTGTGAAGTAAAACGGCTTTCAAACTTGTCTTGGATGAATCAATAAAAAGCCGCCAATCGTCAGATTTATGACTGAAACACAGTTGTCGCAAAAGTCCATCAGCATTATCACAAAATACCAAACCTTCCTCTCTGCTAAAATAACTCAAAAAAGGTTGTTGTCTATTTCGAAAGTACGAGACTTTATTTATTTACACAATAACAAAGTATACTATGAGATCTTTTTACTGTTGCCGATTTTAACGGCACGATATTCAAATCTAAAGTGACACACTTATTGTCCATCAGCTTCTATATATACAATAAATACTAGAATCAACCCTAATGTTCTTAATTTGAAATCCCAGGTAATTGAATATCATATGTAAGACTGGTGTAAGGAAACTTACGTCACCCACTGTATTTAATAAATATTTCATTTAGTTATTACTTTTTGCTTTAACTTGTACTTATAACTTGTACCGTTAGAAAGTAGTTCTGTAGTATAACATTAAGTCTACATATTAAGATTAATATAAATGAAGAAAATAAAGGGCAGAACGGTCAGTCTGCATAAAGTTGGAAAACAAACAACATGTCTTTTTTAATTTCGCGACTACCATCCGCTACACTGGTTGCATTACAATATTGGTTACCTGCGGTAAATTGACAATAAATGAAATTTTTTTAACCGATTTTTATGGTTTATGGCTGCTGACCTAGCGAAATGCTATCATCATATGTGAGGCTGGTTGCATTACAATATTGGGTACCTGCGGTAAATTGACAATAAAATCAAAATTTTTTAACCGATTTTTATGGTTTATGGCTTTTTTTATTTTTAAGATAAGTAGCTCTCAGAAAAAAGTGCAAAATATGTAATACTTGCTTTATATTTTTTTTAATTCCATTTTTAAATTGAAAAATATTACGAATTTTGCACATTTTTTCTCCATTAATTTCTGAATAATTCCAAAACGATAAGAGATACAGAAAAATTCTGTTCGACTAAAATAAATACAATTTTGTTACACATCTTCTGGTGTTTTACTTTTGAAAATCGAATGACTGGTTCTCGAGTTAGGATGAAATATGTCTCCGTACCTGACTAATTAAGGGCAAAAAATTTGCCACGCCCATTAAACAAAATCTCGATCTGATGGAAAAAAACCGAGAACGGATTTGGGTTCAGCGCATCAAAATCCATATAGTTCACATAGTTTTAATTAACGGAAAGACAAAAAATTATTTTTTGCAGAGCAGTGTTATTGTTAGTTCATATTTAATATATGAAGATTCAATAAAAAAATAATGAGATAAAAAAAAATACATAATAACATTCATATACATAATAATGACTGCAAATTGGCTGTAGCTCCTGTGGTAAAGGCACTAAATGAATTACATTTAAAATATCAACCTTCAAAGTGAATGATAATAGAAAAAAATGAAAAGGAACTCGGAAACATACACGACATTCTTCTAAATATAATTCTCATCCATGTGGGGGTTAACAGTTACAGTAACTGTACCTTCCACTGTTAGTCAAACAAGAAGTATCTTTTAGATACTTATTGCTGACAATATATAAATTATCTTATTGTAAACAATTCTTTTTATATTCAATAACTATAACACAAAAATATTCACCAAGAATAAATATGTTAACAATTCTTTTTATATTCAATAACTAACGGGTCCGCCATCTAACGTTTTTTTTATTTCAACTAGTGATTATTTCGTGAATGGTAACTTTTAGCTCATGTCTGATTTGACAGGTGATTAGTTTTATCCTTCCGCTGAACGAATATGGTTGTGTATACGCTTGAACAACTCCGGGAAATATTGCGACATTACTTTGAAAATCATGTAATGTTGCAGAATGGGTGCGAAAATTGCGTACGGATTTTGGAAGAAGAGAAGCACCGTCAGCTCCGTATGTTTGTTATCTTGTGAAAAAAGTGAAAGACATTGGCTGGCATCCTCATCGATAAACCAAAGCGTGAAAAGCCAAAAACAGTGCGTACACCCGAGAATATTGCTGCTGTGGCAGAAAGTGTGCGTGAAGCGCCATCACCATCAATTCACCGTCGTTCTCAACAATTGTACATTTCGGAGACATCATTGAGACGAATTTTGCATAAAGACCTTGGTATGAATCCATACAAAGTCCAATTGGTTCAGGAGTTGAAGCCAACTGACCATCCAATGCGTTTTCGCTTCGCTAAGTGAGCCTGCGATCGACTCACAGAAGATGCCGATTTTGCCAAAAAGTCATCTTTTCAGATAAAGCTCATTTTGATCTTGGCGGGTATGTAAACAAGCAAAATTGTCGCATTTGGGGCACAGAAAACCCACACGCATACATTGAAAAGCCGATGCACCCAAAACGAGTCACTGTTTGGTGCGGATTTTGGTCCAGACTCATAATTGGGCCATTTTTCTTCGAAAGTGAGCAAGCAGTGGCCGTTACAGTCAATGGCGATCGTTATCGGGCCATGTTGAACGAATTTTTGTTTACAAAAATTGAAGAGGAGGATATTGGCAACATTTGGTTTCAACAGGACGGCTCTACGTGCCACACAGCCGAAGCTACACTCGATGTTTTGCGCCATGTTTTTGAAGATCGCATTATCAGCCGCAGAGCTGATGTCGTTTGGCCATCTCGGAGCTGCGATTTGACACCGTTGGACTATTATTTGTGGGGTGCCGTCAAAGATAAGTGTTACGCCGACAAGCCAGAGACAATTGACTCTTTGAAGGACAATATTCGTGAAGCCATGGGTGAAATACAGCTGCACACAATCGACAATGTGCTTAAAAATTGTACCGATCGTGTAGGCTACTGCATGGCCAGCCGAGGCAGCCATTTTAATGAAATTATTTTCCAATATTAACCGGAAGGATTGTACTTTCAAATAAAAAAAGAAATTTGAGAAAATATTCAGTAGTTTTTTTTCAAAAAAAAAAGTTATTTGGCAGACCCTTTATAAGTGGTGACACATAAATATTCGCATAGAATAAATGTGTAGCATAAATGCTGACATAACAAATTCCCTTTGTTTAAAAATATTGATGCATAGAATTAAGCATGAAATTGTATTGTTTAGTTTTAAGTTTTTAGTTGAATAAAGATATTAGAAAGATCAACTCGTGTTTTTTTATTACTGGCGCAGTCGGAAAAGGATCTACACTACAGTATTAAAAACAAGCAACAACGCACATCAACTATATTAAAACACTAGATACAACCATAATGATTTTTAATAACACATATAAAGAAAGATAAATACTTGATCCTGTCGTGCCCATCATGTGCATTGGATTATAATTTTGGATAAAAAAAAGCCACAACAACAAAATATTTAAGGTAAATCTAAGCTGGTTTCTAACCGAAATTTTGTGTAGCAAGTTTTTCTTTTTATATACAAAAACACTAAAAAGTGATTCATCATAAATGCCCGTATTGCGGTTCTTCACTTTTGTCTTTGATAAATTCACATTGCCATTCTAAACTCAACTGGCAGTTGGCTATTCAGTTGTGTATCTGTTTGTTCCGTGGTATTGCCGTTTTCAACTTTGTTAAAGTTTGGTCGACAAAAATGTTACATACACATACACAACTGCTAAAAAGTAGTTGTGTTATTGGCAGTTAAAGTTTTTTTTTTTTAATTCGGTGAAAATTGAAAAAGAAATCATATGTATAAATTTTTGCATTAACTTTTTCGGTTTTTTTTTTAACTTTATTAGTAAGAAAATAAATACGAAAGCTCAATTTGAGCGGCTCGTTCAGCTTATTTAGAGAAACTCGAAATTTTTGGTATGATGAAAAATTCATGTAAGGAGTTTTGGGAAATATTTATAGTGGAGTTAAATAGTTTGGGACCACGACAAGAACTTCTTTTAAAAACTTATAGTCTTCTTAATCTAATTATAATATTCATGGCACAGGTTTGGATACACTACAAGGCAAGTATAAAGAAAAAACCTGCCAGCAATAAAAGAAACACTCAAGCGACAGGGGAGGGCTATCACTATTGAAAATATTCCACTATCAAGTGACAATTTTACTGAGTCAGTTGAACCAATAACACAGTGCAACACGAAAAAAATAACCATATACGGATAAAAGACCAAAAAAAAAAAGACCGATGTCTCCCAGTTTTGCCCAAAGTCAAGCACTTTTTTTATGGGCCCCCAAAGATTTGGGGCCTCGGTGTCATTTATGCAAAAAAAAAAAAACAAATGAAATAAAAAAATTTTCGGCAAATTTTTAAATTTTTCACTTTTGCGGCTACCTAAACTGTGTAAGGCATCATTCCTACGAAGTTCATGTGCTCTAGAAAATTGTTTATTAAGATCTTAGGTACATTTTTGTTGTTGATAGTTTCCTTGAATTTTAAACGTTTTGCAAACTATGGACCTGAACAGGGGAAAAAGATAAAAAAAAATCGAATTTTTTTAAGTTTTTTGCGATTTTGATCTTGAAGATGAAGTTTTTTGATTTTATATGTTCACAATTTTTGTTCTTTATGGCAAGAGCTACAACTTTGTCTCAGAGGTTAGATCAAAGATGCAAGATATGAGCCTGAGAAAATGATCACTTTTTTGCAAAAATGCTTCCGAGGCCCCAAATCTTTGGGAGCCCTTAAAAAAAGTGCATGACTTTGGCCAAAACTGGGAGACACAGGTCTTTTTTTTTGGTCTTTTATCACGTAGAGTTGGGCGTAAATGGTAACTTTTTCATGACTTAAAAAATTACACACAGTGTAATACAACCAGCAGATTGGCCAACAGCTACCCCAACCAAGAGTTTTCCTTTTCATCATCATAAAATGAATCGACACTAATATCAATTATAAATACTTTTTATTCAACACAACAATTTAAAATACTTTCAAGCTTCGTACAGACGGTGGTCAGATCTTACAATGTTGTCATTAAAATTGCCTTACAAATATCTTGCAACTGTGTGAACATTGTTGACCATTGTCAGAAAAATTACAACATTGTAAGATCTGACCATCGTCTGTACGAAGCTTAAGTTTCAAAAATTATTTAATTTTATAAAATTTTCACTTGTCACACATTATATTTAAAGTTGGCAAATCGATATTTTAAGTTGGCAGCTTTATAGCAAACTCAACTAAAAACAGTTGGGTATCACAATACCTAAAATGAGTTTGGTTGTGCATAAGTTGGGTTGACTCCAACACAACCAAACTGAGTTGAGTGAAGAACCGCAATAGTGGCATAATATTTTGAAAAAAAAAGAGAATAACAATAATTTAATAACAAGAAGAAAAAGGATTATTAAAATAAGCACAAAAAGATAAGAAAACGGCTCTAACGATACAAGTAGATCCCATTAAATATTTATCCAAACTACCAACCTATGATGGAAATTTTAGGGTTTTGTATACCTTAATATATAGAATACGGACAGTCCTAGACACATATGATGTATTGTCACAGGGCATATTTTTGGACATAATTATGTGAAGATTAGCTGGTCCTGCTAAGGATATATCAGACATTAATAATAACCTTACAAGTTGGACTGAATTAAAAGAAGTATTAATAAACAATTTTGGCGATCGCCTTTCAGTTGAACAGTTATATGATCAAATGCGATCAATAAAATTCAGACAAATGCCAAACATTTTTACGACGAAATTATCACCGTATTAAGACGATTAAATATGAAGACGAGGACAGTGCACCAAAATTACGTAGGTTACAGCGCCTTAATAGCGGCAAACAAGAGAACAGCTTTAGAAATATTTAAAAATAAACTAATTCAACCAATGAGATAAATCATTATTTGTAGATACCCTACAAATATTGAAAACGCAATGAAAATACTTTTCGATAACAATTACGCCAACTTTAGTCCGGAAACCAATCAGGACAAAAATTTTAGACAGAATAGTAACTTATGCTAAGTTCACACTTAGGTTTTTAAACGCGTTTAAGCAAAATGTTGATTTAGCTAATCAAAGCCGTTCACATTACATTTGAGATGATTAAGATGACAGATGATTAAGAAAAAAAAACACACAACAAACACACAAAAAAACCACAAACAAATTTATATTTTTTTAAAGTATTAAAATTGGATAAAAACACTTTTATAAAGTTTTCAGAAGATTATTTTAATCATTTTAATGATGAAATTGTGAGAATTTATGAATTATTTAAGAAAAAAAATATAAACATTAAGCAGAAATCTTGGCCGGTTGTACACGATCATGTTGGCGATTCTACATTTTATGGTATGTTCAGTGGATTCTATGTGGTTTATGAAGTGATTTAGTTGTAATCATGTCAATTTGAAGTGATTAACAAATCACTTCAATGTATGGGTAATCATCTCGATTTTGAAGTGATTAGAGCTTAATCACGTTCGAACTGCTTAAACGCGTTTAAGAAGCCAAATGTGAACATACTATTAGGTGCAAACCAAAATAAGGCCGTCAGGACAACGCTTTTAATCAGAACACTAATCAAAATAGTTTAATGGCAAACAGGCCTGGGCAGTATTTGAAATACATGTATTTGAAATACGTATTTAAAATACAAATACGTATTTTGTATTTGTATTTTAAATACATGACGTGCAAGTATTTTGTATTTTGTATTTTAAATACATACAATAAATATAAGTAGTTTGTATTTTGTATTTTAAATACATAAAAAAATGGGAGTATTTTGTATTTTAAAAACATAGTTTACAAAATATATTCTGTCAGTTTATTGATGGTTGATTGCATTTTAATCTACCAAACCATTTTGCATAAGTCTAATGCAAAATCAAAAGGGTTTCAATTTCCAAAAATAAAATTTACACATAATATGGAGTTTTAGGAATCGCTTACGGTGCGGAAACTTTTTTCACCGAATCAGCTTAAAAAACAGTTTTTTATTGTCAGAACGAAATTCCCCACATGGCGCTGGAGTGGTATTTTGCACTCAAAAAAAGTTATAGCCTTAATGTACATGACGTGGAAGTATTTTGTATTTGAAATACGTACAATAAATGGAAGTATTTTGTATTTTAAATACATACAGGATGTGTAAGTATTTTGTATTTTAAATACATACAGGATGTGTAAGTATTTTGTATTTTAAATACATAACCTGAAAGTATTTTGTATTTTGTATTTTAAATACATGACCAGCAAGTATTTTGTATTTTGTTTTTTAAATACCGCAAACCATGTATTTTGCCCAACACTGATGGCAAATCATTATAATTCTAACGGAAATCATACACAACCTCAGAATTTAAATTTTAGAAACTCTCAACAGAGTCATCAGAATTTTGATCAGCATTCTAGTAATAGACTTACACCAATGGAGATAGAAAATTTTCATCCCAACAGTTCGACAAACTTGCATGTGTGATTATGAGAGAATGTAAATTTTTAATAGATACTGGTGCTACGAATTCTTTGGTCAATCCGGGTGTATTTCACCAAATGAAATCATTAACTTAAAAGAAACAAGAACACTTTTATCTCTGAATAAGTTACACCAGGTCAGACAAAAAGCTATAGCTATAATTTGTCAAATGAATATTTTGAATTTTTTGTGTATAATTTTAATCAGGATTTTGAGGGTTTATTAGGGAATGATATTTTGAGAAATATAAGACAATTGTAAATTATGAAAGAAATATTTTGGGAGTAAATGGACAAATGTTGCCATTATTTTTTGAAACAAAGAAAAAACAAGTAAAAGTGCTATATTCGGCTGTGCCGAATCTTATATACCCTTCACCATTGTGTGAGCAGATACCAGAGCAACTAGACAAAAACAAAATAATTTTTACATATACATACATATGTATTTACAATACTAAAAGCTTCATTATAAATTAAATTTTAAAATCGAAAACTGGTAAATATTTTTTTAAAATCGTTTTTAGAACATAAAAGTTAAAAAAAAATTTCTCTTTGAAAAACCAAGATTCGAACCAGAGGACTCACAGTTTCTAAACTCAACCCCCTAGACGCCTGAACCATGAACGAACGTTGTTTGAACATCATTAAAATTAAATATGGCTCCTTTTACTGTTCACAACTCAACTCAGTTGTGTCAACTCAACTCAGCAAAGTTGTAAACCGAATCAACTTATTTGAGTTGTGAACCGTAATAGTGGCCTATATTCACCAAAACGGTCTGACCATATATGTGTGTTTGTTTGTTTCTTTTAGTAAAGGCATTGTTGTCATACCGTAGATTTATCTTTTTTTGGCGAGTTTTTAAGTGGCAAAAATAACCAAAAATTCCCCGTTTCTATTTGTTAAAATTATTTTGTTAAATAGATGAAATAATAAAGAAGGGTGGTGTAGTATATTTAATTAACAAGACGTGGCATAGCCCTCAGTTACAACTTAAAACTGAACTTCTTTATTGATTTCTTTTACTTAATATATATAGTAACATAAAATAACAATTACAATAATATTCTTATCACAATAGAATTATTCTTGTTATTCTTATTACAATAGAATTAGGGTAAGTGAAAATACTCAGTTAGCAATTAAATGTAATGTTAGTAACTTTAAGTCTTTGAACTTAAAGTGTGTTATTCTTTGTTTGAATGTTTCTTACAGTGACTAAATTGTATGATCATATTTCAGACAATTATATTTTAAGTAGGTCACAGAAACATTACTCATTTGGACTTTAAATGTTTCTTGAAGTGACTACATTGTATGATCGTATTGGTGAATTATATTTTAAGTAGGTCACAGAAACATTACTCATTTATTTCACTACACCTCCCCTTTTAAAGAGAAAGGTCTTATTGATACCATTGATCAAGTGGTGTCGATAAGAGCTTTCTTTACAAATTTAAATTTAACAAAAAATTTTCGTTTTATTTTTATAAAATAACAAGTTAATAGGTAGTGTCTTAATATTAAAATATTATGTTATGAAATTATCTAGTTACTTATGGAATAATGATTGTGAACATGCATTCCAACACCTGAAGGCAGCACTGTTATCACCGCAAATTCTGCAATACCCAGATTTGGAAAAAACTTTTTATATAACTACTGATGCCAGTAAAACTGCTTGTGGCGCAATATTATCACAAGAAAGAGATGGTATACAACTTCCAGTTGCATATGCATCACGAGCATTCACAAAGGGTGAATCAAATAAAGCAACAATAGAACAGGAGTTAATAGCTGTTCAATGGGCAATTAACCATTTTCGACCATATGTATATGGAAATAAATTTATAATACGTAGTGATCATAAACCATTAACATATCTATATTCTTTAAAAAATCCATCCAGTAGATTAACCAGAATTCGACTGGAATTGGAGGAATATGATTTTATTATAGAACACATTAAAGGAAAAGACAATTCAGGAGCGGACGCGCTATCTCGAATTGACTTCAGTGATATAAAATCAATCCCTTTAATTAACAATGTTAAACTGGTAATCACGCGTGCACAAAAGAAAAAGGAAAAACAACAAAAAGTTCAAAGTGAGGATAGTCAAGTAATTCAAGAAAAGCCTAGAGTTTTCGAAACTATTGGCTTCGACTGCGTAAAAAAGTGGCCCAAACTTAAAATGGATACCATTAGAGGTATTCCTACACTATGTTTTAAACGAGGTAAACAGGTGATAGCACAGAAAATAAATATACAGAGTACGTTTGCTAATGGAAACATCGATCTAGATCAATTTTTTCCAATTCTTGAAAAAGAAGCAAATTGTAGAAATTTTAACAAAATACAAATAAATTTGAACGATAAGTTATTTAGCCACGTACACATTGAACATTTTAAAGAAAAAGCAAATAAACTTATAAGAGGATTGCAAATAGCGTTAACACCTAGAATACGCATAATTACAGATATAAAAGAAAAGGAAAATTTATTAAGAAAATTTCATGACAGTCTTCTCTTTGGAGGACATCCTGGAACGACTAGACTACTTAAAAAGATTCGGCAATTTTATTATTGGAAAAACATAACTAAGGATGTTTGCCGATACGTAAAGAAATGTGTTCAATGTCAAACTAATAAAACTACTAAAAATATAAAACCAAATATGATTTTAACCGAAACACCCCATAAACCTTTCCATACAGTAGTAATAGATACTGTAGGTCCACTTCCAATGTCAGAAGCAGGAAATCAATATATAGTAACTTTAATATGTGACCTAACAAAGTATCTGATAGCAATACCAGTAACTGATAAGAGCGCAAAAACAGTAGCAAAGGCAGTAGTAGAACATTTCATACTAATTTATGGGCCTATAAGTAAAATAATTAGTGACATGGGCACCGAATATAACAACCAAGTTCTTTTAGAACTACTAGAACTTTTGAACATTAGCAAGGCGGCATCGGCTCCTTACCACCACCAAACTTTAGGGACAGTAGAAAGGTCCCACCGCACCTTTAATGAATACTTGCGATCATATCTTAGCGCTTCAAACAACGATTGGGATAAATGGGTAAAATACTTCGCATATACCTTTAACACAACACCATCTACGGTGCATGGATACTGCCCATTCGAATTAATTTTCCCTGCTAGTCCACAACATACACCATTGATACCGTTTGATACAATAGATCCTTTATATAATTTTGATAATTATTCAAAAGAAGTTAAATTTCGATTACAAACCGCATTAACTAGGGCACAACACTTAATTAACAAGATGAAACTAAATCAAAAACAGATACATGATAAAAACATCAACAATACAGATATTACAATAGGACATGAAGTGTTTATTAAAAATCATACAGCACACAAACTAGAACCACTTTACAAAGGACCATACAAAGTAATTGACATTGACGACAAAAACAATATATTCGTAAATTTAAAAGGAAAAAAACAAAAAATTAATAAAGAAAATATTAAAGTTTTTAGCCAATGAAACAAACAAAAAAAAATTTTTTTTTACACAAATATATCATTATTCCATAAGTAACTAGATAATTTCATCACATAATATTTTAATATTAAGACACTACCTATTAACTTGTTATTTTATAAAAATAAAACGAAAATTTTTTGTTAAATTTAAATTTGTAAAGAAAGCTCTTATCGACACCACTTGATCAATGGTATCAATAAGACCTTTCTCTTTAAAAGGGGAGGTGTAGTGAAATAAATGAGTAATGTTTCTGTGACCTACTTAAAATATAATTCACCAATACGATCATACAATGTAGTCACTTCAAGAAACATTTAAAGTCCAAATGAGTAATGTTTCTGTGACCTACTTAAAATATAATTGTCTGAAATATGATCATACAATTTAGTCACTGTAAGAAACATTCAAACAAAGAATAACACACTTTAAGTTCAAAGACTTAAAGTTACTAACATTACATTTAATTGCTAACTGAGTATTTTCACTTACCCTAATTCTATTGTAATAAGAATAACAAGAATAATTCTATTGTGATAAGAATATTATTGTAATTGTTATTTTATGTTACTATATATATTAAGTAAAAGAAATCAATAAAGAAGTTCAGTTTTAAGTTGTAACTGAGGGCTATGCCACGTCTTGTTAATTAAATATACTACAGTGGTAACGAAAATCATATTGGGCATTATGCTAGTATATGTAAACAAATGCAAAGGGGGGGAGACGGATATCGTTAAATCAACTTCGCTTTTCATATGGACCCAGAATATATATACTTTATAGGGTGTACCTTCGGTGAAGGGTATTAAAAGAGTAATTTTTGGGAATTCAGTATTTCGGTTATAACTCAGCCATTTTTTAACCGATTTGACAGATTTATATACTGACGTGTTAAAGAAGAAATTTACCATTTACTTGAGTTATAAACCTTGGATTTGGAAAGATCTTTTGTGTCCGAAAATGGGTATTTTCCAAAAAAAAAATTATATTTTGGTCATAACTTTTTTGTATCTGAACCGATTTTTCCGAAATTTTCAGAAAATATTTTCTACTAAAGATTTCCGATCTTTTGATATATAACGCGTAACCATAGGTCATATGACAGTCCAAAAAAGCAGGTTTTTATACAATTTTTGATATTTTTTGCAGCGGAGGTACAACGCCCACTTGTTCAATCCCGCCCTCATTTTGTGGAATGCTGTATATTGATAACCTTAATGTGTGTACCTAATTTGGAAACTTTGGCTCTTGCCGTTCTCCAGATATACACAAAAAAGTAATAAAAATACAACAACAACAAGGGATTTTTGGAAAAAATTAGAGGTAGTCGTGGTTTTTTGCTCATATCTCAGCCATTTTTGGACCGATGTGGCTGAATTTCAATAGCAAGAAATGGTGGACTATATGTGACATAAGTGTGAAACAACCTAGCCGCTATCATGTCTGGAGTCTCCGGAAAACACATATCAAACGTAAGACGGACAGACGGACGGATATCGTTAAATCAACTTCGCTTTTCATAAGGACCCAGAATATATATACTTTATAGGGTGTAGTATCAATATTGTAGAAATTACAAACGGAATGACAAACTTATATATACCCTTTTACCTTCGGTGAAGGGTATAAAAAGAAATATAAATGTGTTACATCGATGTTCCAATTAAGAGATTATGAAGTGTCGGTAGACGAGGGCTTATATAGTTGTAAGGATGGTAAAATTGCTTGTAAAATAAATAACAAAGCAAAAACAAATCTTAATATGTGTGTTGACGAGGTTTTAAGCTGCGAAGAAATCATTGAAGTCCACAGTGTAAAAGGATTTGGAGTTGGATATATTAATGCTGGGGACATTGATATAAATTCGGCTTTAAATTACACAAATTGGTGCGAGACTTTAAAGAGGTGTTTTCAGGTGAAAGAGAATTAACTTTCACTCATGAAGTCAAACACAAAATAAATACTGTGGACAATATTCCAGTTAGAAGTAAATTATATAGATATCCATATGTTAACAAGGCAGAAATTCAGAAGCAAATTCTGGAAATGCTTGAAAATGAAATTATTGCACCGAGCAAAAGTCCATATAACAGCCCAGTATGGATTGTCCGCAAAAAACCTGATGCATCGGGCATCAAGAAATATAGGCTAGTAATAGATTATAAAAATCTTAATGATAAAACAATAAATGATAACTACCCCATTCCTAATATTGTAGATATTCTTAACAAATTAGGGAAGTCAAACTATTTTTCCATTCTCGATCTTAAAAGCGGATTTCATCAAATTGAAATGGACGAAAAAGACAGAAAAAATAGCTTTTTCTGTCGATAATGGACATTATTAATTCTTTAGTATGCCATTCGGTCTGAAAAATGCACCGAGCACTTTTCAACGAATGGTAGATAATATTTTACGCGAAAACGTTTCAAAGAAGGAATGCATGGTGTATATGGATGACATCATAGTATTTTCAAATGGTTTAGAGGACATATAAAGAACTTGAGATCTGTATTTTTTTTTTTTTCAATATTTATTTATTGAATCTTCATATATTTAATATGAACTAACAATAATTAATCAAATCTTATCCTAATACTTTATTTATGTCCTGCCATTGCCAGACAAAAATGTTCTTCATCACGGGTTCTGTTCACATATATAAGTGTTTATCGCTCATCTAACTGGGTAAGTGCTGCAGTGTCTCTTCTTCTTAAGCGAGTGTGGCCGCCATGATTTAAGATATTTCGAGCTAGTGGATTTGGGTGTTGTTCAAGCCTTTTTAAATATTTTACCGCATATTTAGTAATCATAATTTCTACTAATGGCACATTGAGATCCTTATGAATGTTTGAGTTTTTAACATACCAGGGAGCGGCTGTGATTATTCGAAGAAGTTTATTTTGGCGCCTTTGAATTTTTTCGATATTAGAGGCCGAGGCAGTGCCCCAAAGTTGAATACCGTAGCACCATATTGGCTTTAAGATAGAGTTGTAAAGTAGAAGCTTGCAATCGAGACTAATTACAGAATTTCTTCCAATAAGCCAATGAATCTGAATGGCTTTCAGTTTCATTTGAGTTAATTTTGCCTTTGTATGGCATTTCCACGTTAATCGCCGATCCAGATGCATACCGAGATATTTTACGTGCGAATGTTGAGGAATTATTTGTTTATTGATTGTAATAGGGGGGCAAGATTCCCGGCGCAAGGTGAATGTTATATGTACGCATTTTTGCTCATTGACCATTATCCTCCATTGTCTTAACCATATTTCTAGTTGAAATATGTGATCCTGTAAGTAACGAGATGCTTCATAACGGTTTTCGTGGACGCTTAGAAAAGCTGTATCGTCTGCAAATGTTGAAGTTTGTGTATGGTTGCTTGTTGGCATGTCCGAAGTGGGACTCCAGCGTCAATGGGCTGAGGTGAACTTAAGAAATTTCCTTCTTTAATAATAAATTGACGACCGACTAAGTAGCTTTCTAGCAGCTTGTGTGTGTTTGCTGGTAAATTTTGCTTCAATTTATGTAATGCCAGACTTTATCAAAAGCTTGCGAAACATCGATGAAGAGTGCTGAGCAATATTTTTTTTTCTTCAAATGCTTTTCTTATGACATTAACTATTCGATGAGTCTGTTCGATTGTGCTGTGTTTTCTTCTAAATCCGAACTGATGGTTTGGAATACATCTATTTTCACTTAAAATCGGTGTTAATTTTGAAACTAATAATTTCTCAAACAGCTTTGACATATTTGATAATAAGCTAATATGCCTATAAGACTCAAGTTTTGTATGATCTTTACCTGGCTTTGGTATCATGGTAACTAAGGAAACCTTCCATTTTTGAGGATAGTATTCAAGGCGTAAAATAGCATTAAAAATAAAAAGAATAATTTTCTTTGCTATGCGAGGTAGCTCTAAAAGCATTTTATTACTGATCTTATCAATACCAGGTGCCTTCTTAGTGTTTAAGTCACAAATAGCCTTTTCGATTTCTCTTATCTCAAATATGAAGGGTATAGCTGCTCTAGCAGCAACAGGTGGTAACTCGACCGCAATATTGTGAGATATATTTGGTGTAAATACGTTTTTTAAATGATCGACAAACAGGTTTCCTTTTTCAACATCATTTCTTGCCCAACTTCCATTTAAGTTTCTTAATGGTGGCTTAGAGACAACTGGCCTTTTGAGATTTCTAGCTGCACGCCACAATGAGTAGTCTGATTGTGGAGTTGCATCAAGTTCCTTGAGATATTTTTCCAGTGAAGCCGTTTTCTGAGTCTGCAGTAACATTCCCAGCCTTTTTGTACAGTCTTTTAGTAATTTCTTAAGTTGAGGGGATCTGTGCAATTGTTTTTTCAAACAAAAGACGCTCGACATCTGAGGAATATATTTTATTATTTTTGGTTTTTTGGGGGGCAATACTGGAATGTTGTACAGCTAGTTTTAGAAAACTGTCAAAATTGACAATAGAGCGATCTATATACTCCGGTGTGTTAAGCGGAATATTTTCTGTGCAATGGGTACTGAGATATTTTTTATATTTTAACCAATTTATATGTGTAGCTGACGTCGCTATGTATCCAGAGGGAGATTCAATTCTATTGGTGTTTATTATAGTAACTATTGTAGGTGTGTGATCAGAGGATAATTCTAAGGAAGCTTCAACGTGAATCGTTTTTGTGGGGATGTTTTTAACAACGCCAAAATCGATGACATCTGAAATTTTTTGCGCATCAGCAGGCCAATATGTTGGTTGGCCACTCGCGACAACATTTAAATTCATTTTAGAGATTGTATTAAACAGAACACGACCCTTTGGTGTTATTAGTCGTGACCCCCAGAAGGTATGTTTAGCGTTATAATCGCCAGCAGCCAGGAAACAGGGCCCCAATGACTTATAATATTGGCTTTCTGATATTGAAAACCTAGGGGGTGAATATAAAGATGAAATTACTATGTTTCGATTTATCTCTTCAACACAAATGTTCGTTGCTTGGAGATAATCTTCACGATGATCACACATTGGGTAGTGTTTAATTCGGTTTTTTATTAAAACGCTCTATCTCGAGGGTCCTTGGTATCATATAGAGTATAACCATTGATTTTGAACGTATTTCTTGAGGTCAAATGAGTTTCAGAAACCATCATGACATCAATTTGTTTATTTTTAAGAAAGTATTCTAATTCATTTTTATGTTGGCGGATGCCGTTTGCGTTCCAAAAACAATTTTTTAAACAGTTCATGGCTTGTTAAGTACAGCTTGCAATAACATCGATTGCATTCTAAGAATTTCCTGCATCATATTACCCATTGTGTTTGTAAAATTATTTACTGTTTGCACTAATGTTTCCATTGTTTTTTCTAGCCGACTTAGATTAGAAACTGGAGTTTCGGCATTACTTGTCGAAGCGCCTTGCATTGGTACATTGTTTGATTTTAAGACGTTGGCATAAGAGATTCTTTTACTACTAGGCTGGGGGGCCTGAAGGTCATTACTGTTTACTTGATTTTTTACCTGAGGGGGATTAGTTTTCGGTCCAACCGACTGCTTGACGATAGTATATACAGGGCATCCTCTATAATTGGCAGTGTGATTGCCACCACAGTTGCTGCATTTTTTTACGTTGGGGTCGGTTTTAGACTTGTCGCAAAGAACTGTACCATGTAATTTGCCACATACTACGCAAACAGGGGGTAAGTAGCAGTATGCCTTAGTATGGCCAAATTCTTGGCAGTTCAGACATTGAACGGGACCACCTCTTTTGTGCGGCTCCTCTATAGTTACTTTTCTGTACAGAATATATTTTAAGTTATAGATGGGATGCGTTTCATTTTTTTTAAGTTTAACGTCGCCGGGTTCAAACTCCACTCGAAAAAGTGGTTGGGGAATTTTTTCTCTATTTTTAATGTTTAATACATGTTTTACCTTGAAGCCTTTTTCTTCAAGGAATGTTTTTACCTCTTCTGGGTCCACACATGAGTCAATACCCTTAATCACTACCTGAAGACCTTTACTGCTTTTCAGTTGGTATGTATAAAAATTTTTTTTTGAGTTCCTCAAAGTTGCTTACAATTTTTCGAAAATCATTCTCATGATTGATTTGTATTTTTGTTTCGTTTATGAGCTCATTCGAACGACGATTTTATGACGTTTTGTGCTTCAGAGGATTCATCCTCCAGAATTGCAAAACGATTTTGAGAATTTATTTTATCAAAAGATGGTACTTTTGAGGCCGAAGCAACTGCTGCAGAGGTAGGGCTGCGTCCCCGTTTAAGCACTGTTATGTACCTGTCCATACCAACTTGTACTGTAGGCTTTTGAGAAATTTTTACTTGAGTTATTGAGTTGTCCATAGCGGCTGTTTTGGGGTTAACCGTTTCATCACTTATTAAAGTTTTTTTTTGCTCTGTGGCAACGCTTGCAGTTAATAAATTTGTTATTATATTACGATCGACCGTATTTTTAAACAAAGAGGGTGAGAGGGAACGCGTTCGAGTAATAGGTTTAGCCGTTAAATAATTGCTATCATCGATTCTTTTTTCTACGTTTGTTTCGTCAACACTCAATGTAACATACGCATTTCTTTCGTTATGTTTTATTGTTTTTGCATTATATGCATTCATAAGAGTTTTTTTTTTATATTACTGTTTGTTTAATTGTGCTCTTCTTTTTATTTGTTGTTTAAAAAACCCCGAGAATAAAAAAGAATAAATAAAACAAGAAATGTGTTTGCTTAAAATGTATGTATGTATATGTATGTGTGTACATACATATATTTTTGTTAATTGTAATTTTTAATATTTGTATTAAAAATTTTATGTTCACTTATTAAAAATTATTTTAAAGCGTCTATTCATTCGCTGATCTTATATTATTTAAAAAAGATAATAATATTATTATATCATAAATATACACTTATTTATGTTAAAAAAAACCGTAAGCCGAGTTAAAAAAAACACGTCTGCATTCAACGAGCACGCAAGCAGAAGTTGTATTTTTCTGTATTTTTGAAATTAAGGAATGCTAGACTTAAGGTCCAGCTCGATAAATGCGAGTTCCTTAGAAAAGAAGTTGAGTTTCTAGGACATACAGTAAACAAAGACTGTGTGTTTCCAAACAAAGGTAAAATCGTAACAATTGACAAAATTAAAATACCAAAAACCGAAACTGAGATAAAAAGATTTTTGGGGATGACGGGTTATTTTAGACAATTTATAAAAAATTATGCTCATATAGCTAAACCATTGACAGTATACTTGAAAAAGAATAACTGTATCGACTTGAATGACTCAAGGTATATAGAGGCGTTTAAGGTTCTAAAAGAAAAATTGACTAATGCTCCCGTTTTGATATACCCAGATTTCAATATGCCATTTGAAATTACAACTGATGCAAGTAATGTAGCAATAGGAGGCGTATTGTCTCCAAATGATAAACCAATAGCCTACGTGTCTCGGACGTCAAATGAACACGAACTAAACCATTGAAAAATAATGTTTGGGAATCGCTTGGTGATTAAAAGAATTTAGATCATATGTGTACGGTAGAAGAATCATTTTGTTCACTGATCACAAACCTCTGATTTGGTTGAATAATTTAAAAAACCAAACTCAAAGCTTATGCGCTGGAAATTACAGATAGGGGAACATGATTGCAAAATTAATTTTAAAGAAAGAAACCTCAACAAAGTTGCAGATTGATTGAGTAGAATCGAGATAAATAATAATGAAATAACAAGTAGAAACAATGAATTACTTTACACTGAGGGCAATAACATAATAAGGGAAACAAATAAACCACTTAATTTATTTAAGAATCAAATAATTCTTGAAAAAATAACTTCTGGAGCAGCATCTATTAAAAATATTGTTATTCATGACAATAAACGAAAAAAATTTAGGGCAAAAAATTTCGACAATGATTTCATCAAATCAATGTTTTCCGATCATTTTGATCATGGCAAAAATAATGCCGTATACCTGAATGATATACGGAAGGGGTAAGGGGGTGTATAAGGTAACATGGCTATAGCAACCCTTAAGAAGTCTACACCTTTTGTGCAGCATAAGGAAAAGTATTCCCATAATCCTTAATAAATCGCCTCAAGTCGACTCGTAGATCAGCTTGCTGATCCCATTACCTTGGTAATGGCCTCCTCGTGGTACCCCTCGGGTTCAGTCTTACAGAGACTGAAGCAAATTCGAGCGGCGAACTCCGCTCAGGGAGACTGGCAGCCCCAGTATCTGGGATAATGCGCGATAGCCCAATCAGCTACCAGCATGAACAACCTAAAAAGATTCAAGAAAACTCATATGAAAGAAACGGACTGGAAATTTCGGCAACGACCACACGCAAACGAAAATGGATACTCTATGGAACTTGGAATGTTAGAACACTAGCCGAGCCATCAAGGCTAGCACAACTAATTAGTGAAATGAAAACATATAACCTGCAGATACTTGGGCTAAGCGAAGTTAGGTGGAAGGGCAATGGCGAGTTTATTTCCAACAACCACAAACTCTTATACAGCGGTGAAGCTGACTATCATCACAAGGGCGTAGGGCTACTTTTATCACCCGCAGCCAGCAGAGCGTTAATAGAATGGAACCCATTATCCGAGAGAATAATAACCGCTAGGTTTCAAAGCAAGTTACGACACATCACCTTCGTACAATGTTATGCGCCCACAGAAGTCGCGACCACTGAAGATAAAGAAACTTTCTACCAACAACTGGACACAGCTCTCAACAGAACCCATCGGAGAGATATAAAAATCGTTATGGGCGACTTCAACGCCAGAGTCACGTATGACCCATCTACGTGTAATATAATCGGCAACCATGGGCTCGAGAGTAGTACCAATGACAACGGCAACCGGCTTATTGATCTCTGCGCAACGCATGGACTGTTCATTGCGGGTACAAAATTTCCCCACAAGAATATACAAAGGTATACTTATGTGTCTCCAGGCGCACAATACAAATCCCAAATTGATCACGTTTTGATAGAAAGCAAATGGCTTCGACTTTGCAGATGTACGAAATAAGCGAGGTGCGGACATCGCAAGCGATCACGTACTTGTGGTGGGAAAACTCGCGCTTACCTTGAATAGTCGCACTATTGTAAATCGTTGTTGGAGAAAAAAGTTCAACATAGAAAAACTACGCACCACGCGCACCACGCGCACTGCAAATAACTTTATATCGCAATTTAATTCGACAATGTCTACACATACCCGCGATCACAATATCACCTCAGAATGGGATAGCGTAGAAAAGGCACTAATTAGAGCAGCCACTTCTTCACTCGATGTACTGCCCCGTGAAAGGAAAGAGTGGATTTCAGATCGTACATGGGAAAAAATAACAGCACGAAAACGTATGCTGCAGCTCATCAATTGCTGTAAAAACACCGATATTGTACGTCTCAGAGGACTTAAACAGCAATATAGCAACCTAAATCGCGAGATCAAACGCTCAGCAAGAACTGACAGAAGAATTTTTTTAGCAAAGCATCTCGAAGAAGCAGAAACGGCGGCACGACGAAACGAACTGCGGAAAACGTACAAAGCTATTGAATCTGTAACTTCAACAAACAGAAACACATACCCGCCACTATTCGATGCACAAAGAAATCTCCTAACCAGCACAGACCAACAACTTCGTAGATGGAAGGAGCATTTCGCTGCACAACATAACAGCACAACTGAAGTTGTAGAAAACCACCTTCTACTGCCGTCACGACTCACGGAAATACCAGCCGATCCCCCCCACCACAAGGGAGGTAATAACTGCAATCGCAAAACTTACGACAAGTAAGTCTGCGGGAACAGATAACATCCCTCCAGAGTTTTTTAAAACCAATCCTACGTGGATTGCAAATGTAATTACACCATTAATTTGCAATGTATGGGTTAATAAACAAATACCAAACCGTTGGAACGAAGGCCTTATAATAGCTATACCAAAGAAAGGAGACCTTCGAGAATGCAAAAACTGGCGGGGCATAACCCTTCTAAACACCATACAAAAAATTATTGCAACAATTATAATGCTAAGGCTGTCACCTCTTTGCGATACGTTAAGGCAGGAACAAGCAGTCTTCCGCGAAGGTAGATCATGCATAGATCACGTGTCGACATTACGAATTATAATCGAGCAAGCAAATGAGCACAGCTCGCCCACTTATATGCTCTTCGTGGACTTTGAGAGGGCATTCGACACAATCTTGAGGACTAGCATTTGGAGAGCACTGCATCGCAGAGGTGTACCGGAATCTATTATAGACGTTATAAAACTTTTGTACTACAACTCCCAAAATCAGGTGCTATACAAGGGTCAAACGTCTGAAACATTTACTATCGATGCGGGAGTACGCCACGGTTGTGTTTTGTCACCAATTCTTTTCCTGCTTGTCCTAGATGATGTCATGTCAACAACAAACATTGAAGCACCCGACGGCATTCAGTGGACGCCCTTCTCAAAACTTAACGATCTTGACTATGCTGATGATTTATGTCTCTTAGCACATAGGTTCGAACATATAGAGAACAAACTAAAGGCTCTCCATAACAACGCTCTCAAAGTTGGTTTGAGAATAAACTGGCGGAAAACCAAACTAATGAGAATTAACACCACGAATACCACCTCTCTAACTCTCGATAATAACAACATAGAGGATGTACAATCTTTTTGTTACCTTGGCTGCACAATCACAACGAACAGTGGTGCAAACGAAGACGTTTCTGCGCGCAAAGACCAAAGTATTTAAAACATGTGTGAAACCTATACTCCTGTACGGATGTGAAACTTGGGGCCTATCCAAAAGCGACGTACGACGACTGCAAGTTTTCACCAACCGCTGCTTACGAAGGATTATTCGATGTTTTTGGCCCAACACAATATCTAACGCTGAGTTGCTTCAAAGTACGAACCAACAGCCAATCCAGCACGACATCCTGAAAAGTAAATTTGGATGGATTGGTCATACACTGAGATCCGATAACGAGGTAGCAAAGGCAGCACTTTCAGTACAACCCCCAGGATTCTCGGCGTCGTGGACGTCCAAAAACCACTTGGCGCATCGCAACCATACGTGAGCTGACAGCTGCAGGGTTTTCATGGAACGAGGCATTAAGAATAGCCCACAACAGAGTCCGTTGGAAGTCATTAATTGAGACCGTTTGCTCCCTAGCTGGAGAATAGCGGAACATCATCATCATTTTAAGGAAATAAAAATAATAAGGTGTAAGACAAAACTAATAGACGTAATAGATGAAAAACATTTAGAAGAAATTATTTCTACAGAGCATCAGAAAAACAATCACAGAGGAATCGATGAAAATTATGCAGAACTAAAAGTAAAATATTATTTTCTGAGGTTGGCAAAAAAAAATATCATTGTTTATAAATAACTGTGAAATATGTATGTTAGAGAAATATGAAAGAAAACCAAAATTAATTCCATACATGGCTTCGGAGTCGCCGAAAAGGCCAGGACAAATCGTCCATATGGATGTATTCTATTCAATTCATAAAACTTTATTTGTAACAATGATCGATAAATTTACAAAATTAGCACTCATAACGAAAATAAAAAATAGATCGGACCCAGAATTCAGAAAAACAATTTTGAGATATAAAGGGTGGTTAAATTGTAAGGGCCGATGTTGAATGTGAACCACACCTAAACGCCAAGCTTTTTTCCGAATTTTATTTGACATTTCTCTATTTCAGACTTACTCAATTTGAACCATGGAGAGATACACAATCCAACAACGTGTTAAAGTTATCCAGACTTATTATGAAAATGGATGATAAATTTCGAAGAAAATCATCTTCAGTGATGAGGCACATTTTCACCTCAGTGGATTTGTCAATAAGCAGAATTTCCGCATTTGGGCGAATAATAATCCAAGAGTGATTGTCGAAAAACCAATGCACCCACAAAGAGTGACTGTTTGGTGCGGTTTATGGGCTGGCGGCATCATCGGTCCGTATTTTTTCCAAAATGAGGCCGGTCAGGCAGTTACTGTGAATGGTGTTCGCTATCGTGAGATGATAACGAACTTTTTATGGCCCGAATTGGACAATTGCGCAACAAATTCAATGGCCGTGTTATCTCACGTAATGGCGATGTCAATTGGCCGCCAAGATTATGTGATTTGACACCGTTGGACTTTTTTCTTTGGGGTTATTTGAAAGAAAAGGTATACGTCGATAAGCCAGCAACAATTCAAGAGCTAAAGGATGAGATAATTCGGCATATTAATGTCATAGAACCTCCATTATGCCTCAGGGTCATCGAAAATTTTGACCATCGGATGGAGGTGTGCCGCCGTGGTCGCGGCGCCAATTTGGCCGATATTTTGTTCCATACATAATTGAGTAATACCAATATATCATAATAAAATAAAATTACAATAATTTCCTAAATAGTTTGTGTTTTATTCAAAATCAACATCGGCCCTTGAAATTTAACCACCCTTTATTAGTACATATGGAAATATAGAAAATATTGTAATGGATAATGAGTTAGGTATGAAATCGGGCGAAATGACAGAATTCTTGCAAGGGAAAGGCATCCAAATTCACTTTACTTCCAGTTTAAATCATAATAGTAATAGCGACATAGAAAGATTACATAACACCGTGAACGAACATTTAAGAATTCTTAAACATACCATGTACAATATTCCTATAGAAGAACAAATTATTATATTTAATGGTTAATATAACGACACTATTCATAGCACTACCGAAGTGAAACCTATTGATTTTGTAAAAGGAAAAATCAATGAATCAAAATATAACGATATATATGAAAGAATATTATACAAGAATGAACAACAAATCATGAAATTAAATGAAAAGAGAAGGGACATAAACATATTAGAAAATGGAGTGAATTATATAAAAGAGAGAAGGGGAGGAAAAAATCATTCAAAGTACAGGAAAATTGTGGGTAACAAAGTGGGTGAAGACCACCTAAGAGATGAAAAATCTTAGCAAGTTTATTATAAATCACACGTAAAAGAAAAAACATTTTCAAGTTTCAAGAAATGCAAAATTCGCTGTTCAACAAACTTCAAGAAGAGAAAAATCATTACAGAATATGGTAGAAAATTAAGAGAAAAATATAACAAATAAATCTCCTTAATTTCAGTTTGTTTATAAACAAATATAAATGTGTGTATGTGTGTTCTATTCATAGGTTAGCAAAATGTTCTGCTTTTTAACGTTTATATATCTGGCTAGTAGATCGAGATTGGAAATAGTTGATCTGGACAACAATGAGGGGTATTTGCCGATAAAAATGAGAGAGGAGAAACTAATAGATCACTACTAAAAGGTGTTGCATATTATTAATACTACGGAATTATAAATTGCAAAAACCCAAATGGAAAAAAATATTAAATTATTGGAACAAACATTACCTAGCGACTCTATAAATGAATCTATTTATAAAATCATATCACGAAATTTTAGAGAATATGATGAAAAACTTAGAAACTTGGTCCCAAGAAATAGAAACAAAAGAGGTCTAGTTAACATTTTGGGTAGATCATTAAAATTTATCGCGGGAACGATGGACAATGAGGACGAACAAATGATTTTTAGTTCATTACAAAACCTTAATACAGATTCAGCACATTTAATTGAGGAAAGCAATAAAAAAGTTAAAATTAATAGAGTGTTACAGGATCAGATAGAAGATCTTAATAAAAATATTGTAAATCAACGGAATTATATATCAAACCACATCAAAAATGTAACTCTTAACACTCAGATAAAAGATAATGTCCAATATATAAAAATTATTTTCCAAATTCATAACGACATTAATTCATTGTTACATTTTATTGACAGAATAGAAGACGTGATGTTGACAAGTAGATTAGGAATATTGACAAAAAATATATTGACAGAGAAAGAAATGAAGTTAGTAAATTCAAATGACGAGTTTTGGAAAATAAATATAGCCTCTTTTTTCTTAGACGAAAACGTTATACTTACCTTACTAATACCTCGAATGATTTAAATAAAAAAAATGAAACCTTATTATACCCATTTAATGAAATACTCTTAGATAATAAGAAAAATTTAAAATTTATTATATAGTCCATTGTAAAGGACGATAAGATTAAAAATTTAATTAGTATTAAGGATAAATGTTTCTTAGATGTTTTTATATCTAACATTATCAAAAATTGTCTTAAAGAAAAAAGAGAGCCAAAAGAATTAATTAAACAAATAGGTTCAGGCCTTATTTTTGTTAAAAATATGAAATCAAAAGAAATGAAGCAAAATTGTAATGAACACGCTATTGGTGTTAGCGGAAAGAAAATTATAAAATTTGAAAACTGTTCAATAAATATTAATAACGAAATATTTTCCAATCATAATACTGTTGTAGTTGAACATTATATAAACCCTGGATTTATTAAAGAAATACATAATAAAAGTGAAGTTCAAGAAAAACTATCATTACACATTATAAACAAAAATAGATGGAAAATAGAAAATTAAAAAATTAATAGAAAAATCCAACTCAAAAATTGTACATCATAATATATTGCTATACATTATCATAACTGGCATTATAGCTATTTTTATTATATATATTACAAAAATAATAATAAAATACAAAAATGCTTTGAGGACGAAAGCATTAACAAATGATATGGGAGTTACAGTAACTGTACCTTCCACTGTTAGTCAAGCAAGAAGTATCTTTTAGATACTTAATGCTGACAATATGTGCGTTCGTTTACTTTTCCAGTAAAATCCTAGTAAAATCCAGTAGCTGAGAAATATGAAAATTTAACAAATTTATGTGTACGTGAACGCATTTCAGTAAAATCCGGTACAAATTTTGGGGTAAACGAACGCAGCAAATATATAAATTATCTTATTGTAAACAATTCTTTTTATATTCAATAACAATAACACATAAATATTCACCAAGAATAAATATATAAACAATTCTTTTTATATTCAATAACTATAAGTGGTGACACATAAATATTCGCATGGAATAAATGTGTAGCATAAATGCTGACATAACAAATTCCCTTTGTTTAAAAATATTGATGCATAGAATTAAGCATGAAATTGTATTGTTTAGTTTTAAGTTTTTAGTTGAATAAAGATATTAGAAATATCAACTCGTATTTTTTTATTACTGTTAACCCGAAAAATGATTTGAGAATACTTTCATCAACTCACTTTGGGGAAAATTGGAGAGAAAATAAAGACTTGCAATTTTATACTTCGGTCTTTGACAGTAATAATAGGTGTGTTCCACAAGATCTCGGGCAAGTTCGGACTAATGAGAGTAAAATGAAAATTACTCTCTAAATTTGCGAAAACTACCCAAAATAGCTGGAACGCAAAAAACCATTTTTGCACTTCTTGTAATACTAATGGTGCTTACTTTTTAAATTAAAATCTATTTAAGTGATTTTAGACGCTTAAAAGCAATAACATTATAAAAACAAAACATTTGCATCATTGCCAACAGATGTTAAAAATAATTTAAAAAAAAACTGAAAGAAAAGCTGAGCCAGTGTAAATTTTTTAAAAGTATTTATAAATTTTGTAAAATATCTATTCACTAATGTATTTACCACTCTAACTTTTTCATTAAAACCTTCCATTTTGCTTTTTAAAACCAATCCTACGTGGATTGCAAATGTAATTACACCATTAATTTGCAATGTATGGGTTAATAAACAAATACCAAACCGTTGGAACGAAGGCCTTATAATAGCTATACCAAAGAAAGGAGACCTTCGAGAATGCAAAAACTGGCGGGGCATAACCCTTCTAAACACCATACAAAAAATTATTGCAACAATTATAATGCTAAGGCTGTCACCTCTTTGCGATACGTTAAGGCAGGAACAAGCAGTCTTCCGCGAAGGTAGATCATGCATAGATCACGTGTCGACATTACGAATTATAATCGAGCAAGCAAATGAGCACAGCTCGCCCACTTATATGCTCTTCGTGGACTTTGAGAGGGCATTCGACACAATCTTGAGGACTAGCATTTGGAGAGCACTGCATCGCAGAGGTGTACCGGAATCTATTATAGACGTTATAAAACTTTTGTACTACAACTCCCAAAATCAGGTGCTATACAAGGGTCAAACGTCTGAAACATTTACTATCGATGCGGGAGTACGCCACGGTTGTGTTTTGTCACCAATTCTTTTCCTGCTTGTCCTAGATGATGTCATGTCAACAACAAACATTGAAGCACCCGACGGCATTCAGTGGACGCCCTTCTCAAAACTTAACGATCTTGACTATGCTGATGATTTATGTCTCTTAGCACATAGGTTCGAACATATAGAGAACAAACTAAAGGCTCTCCATAACAACGCTCTCAAAGTTGGTTTGAGAATAAACTGGCGGAAAACCAAACTAATGAGAATTAACACCACGAATACCACCTCTCTAACTCTCGATAATAACAACATAGAGGATGTACAATCTTTTTGTTACCTTGGCTGCACAATCACAACGAACAGTGGTGCAAACGAAGACGTTTCTGCGCGCATCAACAAGGCCCGTCATGCCATGCATTGTTTAAAAAAAGTATGGGTATCATCTGACATATCAATACAACTGAAGACCAAAGTATTTAAAACATGTGTGAAACCTATACTCCTGTACGGATGTGAAACTTGGGGCCTATCCAAAAGCGACGTACGACGACTGCAAGTTTTCACCAACCGCTGCTTACGAAGGATTATTCGATGTTTTTGGCCCAACACAATATCTAACGCTGAGTTGCTTCAAAGTACGAACCAACAGCCAATCCAGCACGACATCCTGAAAAGTAAATTTGGATGGATTGGTCATACACTGAGATCCGATAACGAGGTAGCAAAGGCAGCACTTTCAGTACAACCCCCAGGATTCTCGGCGTCGTGGACGTCCAAAAACCACTTGGCGCATCGCAACCATACGTGAGCTGACAGCTGCAGGGTTTTCATGGAACGAGGCATTAAGAATAGCCCACAACAGAGTCCGTTGGAAGTCATTAATTGAGACCGTTTGCTCCCTAGCTGGAGAATAGCGGAACATCATCATCATTTTAAGGAAATAAAAATAATAAGGTGTAAGACAAAACTAATAGACGTAATAGATGAAAAACATTTAGAAGAAATTATTTCTACAGAGCATCAGAAAAACAATCACAGAGGAATCGATGAAAATTATGCAGAACTAAAAGTAAAATATTATTTTCTGAGGTTGGCAAAAAAAAATATCATTGTTTATAAATAACTGTGAAATATGTATGTTAGAGAAATATGAAAGAAAACCAAAATTAATTCCATACATGGCTTCGGAGTCGCCGAAAAGGCCAGGACAAATCGTCCATATGGATGTATTCTATTCAATTCATAAAACTTTATTTGTAACAATGATCGATAAATTTACAAAATTAGCACTCATAACGAAAATAAAAAATAGATCGGACCCAGAATTCAGAAAAACAATTTTGAGATATAAAGGGTGGTTAAATTGTAAGGGCCGATGTTGAATGTGAACCACACCTAAACGCCAAGCTTTTTTCCGAATTTTATTTGACATTTCTCTATTTCAGACTTACTCAATTTGAACCATGGAGAGATACACAATCCAACAACGTGTTAAAGTTATCCAGACTTATTATGAAAATGGATGATAAATTTCGAAGAAAATCATCTTCAGTGATGAGGCACATTTTCACCTCAGTGGATTTGTCAATAAGCAGAATTTCCGCATTTGGGCGAATAATAATCCAAGAGTGATTGTCGAAAAACCAATGCACCCACAAAGAGTGACTGTTTGGTGCGGTTTATGGGCTGGCGGCATCATCGGTCCGTATTTTTTCCAAAATGAGGCCGGTCAGGCAGTTACTGTGAATGGTGTTCGCTATCGTGAGATGATAACGAACTTTTTATGGCCCGAATTGGACAATTGCGCAACAAATTCAATGGCCGTGTTATCTCACGTAATGGCGATGTCAATTGGCCGCCAAGATTATGTGATTTGACACCGTTGGACTTTTTTCTTTGGGGTTATTTGAAAGAAAAGGTATACGTCGATAAGCCAGCAACAATTCAAGAGCTAAAGGATGAGATAATTCGGCACATTAATGGCATAGAACCTCCATTATGCCTCAGGGTCATCGAAAATTTTGACCATCGGATGGAGGTGTGCCGCCGTGGTCGCGGCGCCAATTTGGCCGATATTTTGTTCCATACATAATTGAGTAATACCAATATATCATAATAAAATAAAATTACAATAATTTCCTAAATAGTTTGTGTTTTATTCAAAATCAACATCGGCCCTTGAAATTTAACCACCCTTTATTAGTACATATGGAAATATAGAAAATATTGTAATGGATAATGAGTTAGGTATGAAATCGGGCGAAATGACAGAATTCTTGCAAGGGAAAGGCATCCAAATTCACTTTACTTCCAGTTTAAATCATAATAGTAATAGCGACATAGAAAGATTACATAACACCGTGAACGAACATTTAAGAATTCTTAAACATACCATGTACAATATTCCTATAGAAGAACAAATTATTATATTTAATGGTTAATATAACGACACTATTCATAGCACTACCGAAGTGAAACCTATTGATTTTGTAAAAGGAAAAATCAATGAATCAAAATATAACGATATATATGAAAGAATATTATACAAGAATGAACAACAAATCATGAAATTAAATGAAAAGAGAAGGGACATAAACATATTAGAAAATGGAGTGAATTATATAAAAGAGAGAAGGGGAGGAAAAAATCATTCAAAGTACAGGAAAATTGTGGGTAACAAAGTGGGTGAAGACCACCTAAGAGATGAAAAATCTTAGCAAGTTTATTATAAATCACACGTAAAAGAAAAAACATTTTCAAGTTTCAAGAAATGCAAAATTCGCTGTTCAACAAACTTCAAGAAGAGAAAAATCATTACAGAATATGGTAGAAAATTAAGAGAAAAATATAACAAATAAATCTCCTTAATTTCAGTTTGTTTATAAACAAATATAAATGTGTGTATGTGTGTTCTATTCATAGGTTAGCAAAATGTTCTGCTTTTTAACGTTTATATATCTGGCTAGTAGATCGAGATTGGAAATAGTTGATCTGGACAACAATGAGGGGTATTTGCCGATAAAAATGAGAGAGGAGAAACTAATAGATCACTACTAAAAGGTGTTGCATATTATTAATACTACGGAATTATAAATTGCAAAAACCCAAATGGAAAAAAATATTAAATTATTGGAACAAACATTACCTAGCGACTCTATAAATGAATCTATTTATAAAATCATATCACGAAATTTTAGAGAATATGATGAAAAACTTAGAAACTTGGTCCCAAGAAATAGAAACAAAAGAGGTCTAGTTAACATTTTGGGTAGATCATTAAAATTTATCGCGGGAACGATGGACAATGAGGACGAACAAATGATTTTTAGTTCATTACAAAACCTTAATACAGATTCAGCACATTTAATTGAGGAAAGCAATAAAAAAGTTAAAATTAATAGAGTGTTACAGGATCAGATAGAAGATCTTAATAAAAATATTGTAAATCAACGGAATTATATATCAAACCACATCAAAAATGTAACTCTTAACACTCAGATAAAAGATAATGTCCAATATATAAAAATTATTTTCCAAATTCATAACGACATTAATTCATTGTTACATTTTATTGACAGAATAGAAGACGTGATGTTGACAAGTAGATTAGGAATATTGACAAAAAATATATTGACAGAGAAAGAAATGAAGTTAGTAAATTCAAATGACGAGTTTTGGAAAATAAATATAGCCTCTTTTTTCTTAGACGAAAACGTTATACTTACCTTACTAATACCTCGAATGATTTAAATAAAAAAAATGAAACCTTATTATACCCATTTAATGAAATACTCTTAGATAATAAGAAAAATTTAAAATTTATTATATAGTCCATTGTAAAGGACGATAAGATTAAAAATTTAATTAGTATTAAGGATAAATGTTTCTTAGATGTTTTTATATCTAACATTATCAAAAATTGTCTTAAAGAAAAAAGAGAGCCAAAAGAATTAATTAAACAAATAGGTTCAGGCCTTATTTTTGTTAAAAATATGAAATCAAAAGAAATGAAGCAAAATTGTAATGAACACGCTATTGGTGTTAGCGGAAAGAAAATTATAAAATTTGAAAACTGTTCAATAAATATTAATAACGAAATATTTTCCAATCATAATACTGTTGTAGTTGAACATTATATAAACCCTGGATTTATTAAAGAAATACATAATAAAAGTGAAGTTCAAGAAAAACTATCATTACACATTATAAACAAAAATAGATGGAAAATAGAAAATTAAAAAATTAATAGAAAAATCCAACTCAAAAATTGTACATCATAATATATTGCTATACATTATCATAACTGGCATTATAGCTATTTTTATTATATATATTACAAAAATAATAATAAAATACAAAAATGCTTTGAGGACGAAAGCATTAACAAATGATATGGGAGTTACAGTAACTGTACCTTCCACTGTTAGTCAAGCAAGAAGTATCTTTTAGATACTTAATGCTGACAATATGTGCGTTCGTTTACTTTTCCAGTAAAATCCTAGTAAAATCCAGTAGCTGAGAAATATGAAAATTTAACAAATTTATGTGTACGTGAACGCATTTCAGTAAAATCCGGTACAAATTTTGGGGTAAACGAACGCAGCAAATATATAAATTATCTTATTGTAAACAATTCTTTTTATATTCAATAACAATAACACATAAATATTCACCAAGAATAAATATATAAACAATTCTTTTTATATTCAATAACTATAAGTGGTGACACATAAATATTCGCATGGAATAAATGTGTAGCATAAATGCTGACATAACAAATTCCCTTTGTTTAAAAATATTGATGCATAGAATTAAGCATGAAATTGTATTGTTTAGTTTTAAGTTTTTAGTTGAATAAAGATATTAGAAATATCAACTCGTATTTTTTTATTACTGTTAACCCGAAAAATGATTTGAGAATACTTTCATCAACTCACTTTGGGGAAAATTGGAGAGAAAATAAAGACTTGCAATTTTATACTTCGGTCTTTGACAGTAATAATAGGTGTGTTCCACAAGATCTCGGGCAAGTTCGGACTAATGAGAGTAAAATGAAAATTACTCTCTAAATTTGCGAAAACTACCCAAAATAGCTGGAACGCAAAAAACCATTTTTGCACTTCTTGTAATACTAATGGTGCTTACTTTTTAAATTAAAATCTATTTAAGTGATTTTAGACGCTTAAAAGCAATAACATTATAAAAACAAAACATTTGCATCATTGCCAACAGATGTTAAAAATAATTTAAAAAAAACTGAAAGAAAAGCTGAGCCAGTGTAAATTTTTTAAAAGTATTTATAAATTTTGTAAAATATCTATTCACTAATGTATTTACCACTCTAACTTTTTCATTAAAACCTTCCATTTTGCTTTTTAATATATTTTTTAACAAAAACTAAACTTTTTCTTTTGCTTGCAAATTTTTTGATTAATTTTCAGTTTCATATGTAAACAAAAAACAGCTGATTGTTAAATTCTTGTCCGAACTTACCCAAAGAAAAAGTTCGTGCAAATTTGTACAGGAAATGAAAAAAATTACTCTCTCAATTACTTTCATAATTGAACAAAAATTGTTATGTGGAACTAGGGTTTTTTCCCGGGATTTCCCGTCCCGGGAATTCCCGGGAACTTCAATTATTTTATTTCCCGTTTTCCCGGGATTTTTCTTGCGGGATCCCGGGAAATAAAAAATTCCTCGTAATTTCAGAAAATAGCTATTTATACTTTGAAATTTAGTTTTCTTTTCTCTAAAAATTAGCATCTGTGGATGGGTTGTGGATTAGATCAATTACAAGAAGTGAGTACATGTATTTAAATTAATGTCTCCTGATGCAATAAATCTACTAAAAGCAGAATGGGCAGTGCAACAGTTGATAATTATTACATTTAGTGAAGTGAAGAGTTAATAAAGTACATTAATTCAAAATAAGATGCAGGCAGTAAAGTTTCATTGTCCATGAACAAGTCTTAAAAATAGGAGATACATAAACATATCGCCGCTCCTTTATTGCAACATAGTCATATCTACAAAAACAAACGATCTTGGCAAAATGCGATTAAAGTTTTAAAAATGCACTGATTTAAAGATATATTTTGCTATAACTCCGGTTCAGTTTGAGATATAATACGAGAAGGTATGAAGGAAAACTTTGCTAAAGTTACTTCAAATTTTGTGATATGACTATGCAATGAAGGAGCGATATGTCTATTAGGTGATAGACACAAATTTTCAATTTCAATTTGAGTTGGTTTATATACCCGTGAAGTGCGGGGAAACCGAAATAAAATAACATTTTGGAAACTCCTGTAAGATACCACAACATACAACTTGAAAAACACATTGTCCTAAAGATTACAAATGGACCTATTGAAATGAAAAGGTTTGGAAGAAGCAGTCCGGTTGATGCTATTTTTGCATCAAACTTGACATACATTTGACTGATATAGACGTTGTTTATAAAAAAGAAAAAATAGCTTCTGATTGTGAATCCGAAGCATGCTACAACGGTGCACTTTTAACTATCTGTCCAACCTCGGTAAAAAATGAACGAAATTTTTCGGAAACATGATAATTAGTAAATAAAATCAGGAATATACTTTTTGACGACTTACTAAGCGCTTTGAGTGTGTCAGAAAGTTATTTCCTAAGCCGTTAAAAAATTTTATATATTTCGTTAAAATAGTATATCTATTTTATTAATTAACTTTTTGATCTCATATCTTGAGTACCTTAATTTTAATTTTGTTTTTATTATTGTTTAATGAATTAAATTGTTATGTTTATGTTATCTTTTTATCTTGTATCCAGAGCATAATAATACTGAATAAAAGCATAATAATAGGGAATAAAGGCGTGAGGTAATAATAATTCAAATTCCTATTTCAATCTTCAATTATAAAGTTTTTTTTCATTAAATAATAACAAAATTTACTTTGTATTATTTATATGGAGCGGGATCCCGGGAAATTTAAAAAAGTTTCCCGCTTTCCCGGGAATCGAAAAAGTCCGGGAAAAAAAAAACTCTATGTGGAACGCTTTTGGGTAACTTTGGGCAAGTTCGGACTGTTTCGTTATGCATGTGGAACAGAGCTAATATTGATAATGGAACAGAAAAAATACAATTGCAGGTACGTACACTGTTGAAAATCACAAATGCTTCTTTTTCTGTATTAAACATTTGACTTTGCCGGAATATTTTATATGACTCTTATATGTTTGTTTAGGTCGATGATACCCTTAATAAAATTACATCATATAAGGTAACATACTTTTACATATTAAGTTGGACTTGGTGCTCTTAACCTCCCATGATGTATTGGTACTGTTAAATCTCCTGAGACAAACAGCACCAAGTCCAACAACAAAAAGCCTTACTATTTCCCAAAAATATTGCAAGGTTTCAACAATTTTTTTCACCTTACTTTTCTATTCAAAATGTGTAATACAAATTATACAAGTAACAACTGAAGGCGCATCTGCATGTTTGAATATTTAATTTTGCTGAGAATGATTAACAAAGTTAATCGGAATATTTGGCTATATAAATACAATAAAACCAAACTAGCAATGTTTTAATTTATCTATATTAAAAACAAAAGACTTCACTCCACAATTTACAAAAATGGAGTCTTGATATTTTTTGCCTCTAAGAACATTCTCTTTATTGTCTACAAATTCAGTGGTAATCAAGAAGTTAAGTTTTCAACTTTAATATCTCGAAAACTACATAAGATAGGGCTTATGAGGATTCACACATCGATAGAAGAAAAATTCTGATCCCAACAGTATAAAAAACGTATTTTGAAAAAGATGTCAATTGGTGTAGTTTATCTCTCCCCTATAGAACTATTGTTACATTTTTTAGCACTGTTTGCATAATTTTAATAAATTAATATAATTTTCAAAATATACTAAAGTTCAATGATTAATTTTCCTGGTGGGCTATTGTGGGTTGCATAACTAGTTCGATCCCATACAGATTGCAGCAAAACTCGTTTCTTTCGTAAATTCGTAGCAATACTCGTTTGTTCCAAAATGAAATTTATATTTTAGTTGGTTACAATTTTTCAACTGTTGAGTTATTAATCAAGAATTGCATAACACTTCAGTTCCAATTATTCGTGCGCTAAGTCGAGTCTATGCTGCAATAGGGTCATACTTAAAAAAACAGATTTTTAAGTTAACGTATTTAATTCCTTAATTCCCAGTGGAACATAATAGGGCTGCTAACTAGCTAATAACGTGGAGTTAATCGCCAAATCGTTTCTTCATATTGTTTAAAAACTTTAATTAGGCTTAAATTCATCAAATTTAATTTTCATTAAATTATTTTTATGAAGAAAGGAATTTTACAACATGAAAATTAATTAAAATTGTTATTGATAATTTTTCATTCTTGACTGTAGCCGGGCTCGAACATGAAAATTAATTAAAATTGTTATTGATAATTTTTCATTCTTGAATGTAGCCGGGCTCGAACCCTGGCCGGCAGGTTACTTTAACCTTTGGTAGATCGAAATTAGCTTTTTTGAATAATTATCCACTTTAATCAACTTAAGCCCAATTAAAATTATTAAAAATTTGGATAAAAAAAATAAATAGTTCAACAAAATAACCACAATACTAATTATTGTTTAAGCTTAGGCACGAGCTCTATGTATACATTTGTCCTTCAAGTTGTGCTGAAAAAGGTCAACAAGAAAAAGAAAAACAAAAATTAAAAAACAAAAAAATGTACTTTGGACTTCAAGAATAATTCTTGACAAAAGTGCGAAAAAACAGAAGTAAGGAAAAACATGTAAAATCAATTAAAATGGATAATCATTCAAAAAAGCAAATTTCGATCTACCAAAGGTTAAAATACAATATGGTTTAAGGCATAGTTGGGGGTAGTGCACTAAATATTGATTTAAATCAGCAGTGCACTATCACTAAATAAAACTGCAAAGAAAATTAGTTTGCACTCTTTTTTTACCAGCTTTAGTGATGATTGTTATTTTTTAACTACCACTAAAAAATTTTAGTTATATTGCAAATGTTTTCACTATCACTAAACGCAGATTGAATGCAAAAATCTGCACTCAATTCAAATAGTGCAAAATTTGGACTTGCAATCAAAAAAGGTGCATACAAATATTGTATCACTCAAATTTAAAAAAATGTTACTTTGTATGTGCATGGTTTTTGATTTCTTTTGAGGATATGCATAAGTAAAGAACATTAAACAAAATGAAATTTTGTTAATAACGGTATAATTATTGGCTTTAATCATGAAAAAACAAGTTTTTAATTTTAAAATTAGTGCAACATTTTTAGCTGCACTCAAATGAGTGAAAAAAAAAGTTGCAATCAGCTGATGATTGCTTCTTTTTAAATCAAACTATTTTTTTTTTGAGTGCAAAATTTTTTAACATCACTATCACTCATGTTGAGTGAGGCTGCAAATTTTCAATTCATCACTCAACATCAATAAAATGATTGCAATATGTTTGCACTATCACTAAGTGTGAGTTGAAACTGCAAAATGAGTGCACTACCCCCATCTATGGTTTAAGGATTGATGTTTGACTATTGACGTCAGCAGTCGTCAATGGCTGCGAGTGAAAGACGGCAACTCCATCTGAGGAGATCGATTGGTTGCGATCAAAACATGTAGGGGTAACCTGTCGGCCAGGGTTCGAGCCCGGCTGCAGTCAAGAATGAAAAATTATCAATAACAATTTTAATTAATTTTCGTGTTGTAAAATTCCTTTCTTCATAAAAATAATTTAATGAAAATTTAATTTGATGAATAAGCCTAATTAAAAATATTCAAAATTTGGATTAAAAACCATAAATAGTTCAACAAAATAACCACAATACTAATTATTTAATTTTTTTTAATTCAAATTTATAATTTATTTAAATAAACTGTGAGATACACATTCTATACCATAGCTAAAAGATAACATATTGTTCTTTCCGTCCTATAATTCTTGAAAAGACGAAATACTTGGCTCCCTTTTATTTTGAGGATTGTAGCACAAATAATTTTTATTTTTCACAAGAAATAAATCGTTCACTTGTTAAAAACATTTAACCACGAAGGAAAAATTAAACTAATCGCCATGTTTAATGTTTACATTTGTTTTTCGGTTTAGTATTGCCAAGTTTAGTTTTGATTTTATTATTTGATACCAATTTGACATCAAATTGATAAACAATTGATGTCAAATGTTTATTTCAAATCATTATCAATTTGAATTTAAATGTCAAAATCAAACAATTGAAAAACGTTTGAGAATTGTGTTTGATGTCAAATGGTAAAGTCATTTCATTTTAAAGGTTTGACTTCGTGTTTGTTGGGTATGAACATTCTTGCACACATAATTTCAGTTTACATTACACCCCAACAAACACGAAGTCAAACCTTTGATATGAAATGACTTTATCATTTGACATCAAACACAATTCTCACACGTTTTTCAATTGTTTGATTTTAACATTTAAATTCAAATTGATAATGATTTAAAAATAAACATTTTTTATCAAATGTTTTATCAATTTGATGTCAAATGTTAAATTCAAATCAAAAATAAACTTGGCAACACTAAAGCAAAAAATTAATGTAAACATTAAAAATAGGTCTGTCTGCGTACTCTTCCAGTAGCAAATACTCAGTAAATTTTTTTGGGAGAGTAAGACCAATTTTACTCTATCGGCTGAAAATATCTCAAAAAGTACGCAGACAGAATCCAGTGAAAACTTGCAAGAAAACAGCTGATCGGTTCAATTTTTATTTTCATTTCACAAAAATTATTTACGTGTGCCAAGATAGCGTCGACGAAATAGCGAATTTTGGGAATTTAAAAACCGGGAAACAAAAATACCCAGATAATGGGATTTATCGAATGAAATCAAAAAGTTAGCGTTGAATTTAGAAATTTAAAAGGGGAAGTATAAATATTTAATATTTTTAACAAAAATACAAAAAATAGTTTAAAAAAAATTAACTTTTTGGAACAAAATGAGCGATGCGTGCAAAAAATCGTTCGTTCCGTTCCCGAGATTTCTGGGTTCGATTTTTTGCAGAATATATACAGTTTGGCTGAGTTCCAAAACATCAATATACTTTGCAGCACAAGTCAAAAATGTATATTCAAGTTTAATAATGCACAGCTTTTGTATTATGTTCTCATTAAATACTTTTTTGGTGCACATTGGGACAAATAGAATTGTAATAACCTACCGACGTTTTGGAACTCAGCCTTTATACCGTGCAAAAGCTTGTGTTCCAAGGGATAAATCAGTAAAGCTTTGTACTGACCATTTTGGATGCACCCAAATATCTCGGGAACTAACCGAACGATTTTTTGCACGCATTGCTTATTTTGTTCCTAAATGTGTATTTTTTTTATTTGTGCTAACTATTTTTTGTATTTTTATTAAAAATATTAGTTATTTTTACTTCCCCATTTTAAATTCCCAAATTCGACGCTAACTTTTTTTTACTTTTGGAAATCCCCCTAAATTCCTAAATTCGACGCTAACTTTTTGTTGTTATTCTGCAAAAGACCATAATTTGGGTATTTTGTTTTCCCGGTTTTTATATTCCCAAATTCGACGCTATTTCGTCGACGCTATCTTGGCACACGTAATAAAAACAGCTGTTCAAACTAGTTGCAAAATCTTGCAAGAGGAAATTTCTCCAGTAACATTTTGTAAGTTCTCTAACTTCCAACTGTCAAAAAATTCTCTTTTTGGCTCTCTCGCTGCAAGAGATTTGGAGTACACAGACAACATTTTGTAATATTTTGCAACATTTTTCACAAAATGATGCAAAATATGTGTACGCAGACAGACCTAATGGCGATTAAAGTTAAATTTTTACTTCGTGGTTAAATGTGTTTAACAAGTGAACGAATTATTTCTTGTGAAAAATAAAAATTATTTGTGAGTAATTACAATGATTAAGAATACGAATTAAAAAAATAAAACGGGAAAGTGAAGATATTATAAGTTTGTTGTATGACCGCTCCTTCTCAAAATAAAAGGGAGCCAATTATTTCGTCTCTGCAAGAATTAGGAGACGGGAAAAACTTTATTTCATCTTCATCAGCTATGGGGCCGAATGTTTTTCTCACAGTTTATTCAAATAAATAATGAATTTAAATTAAAAAATACAAATTTTAATTTATGTTCCACATTGTATTATAACCCACACTTAAAAAACATTTGAGAAATACGTTTGAAAGCAGGTTGAAAATAAGGCATTTTTCAATTTGAAAACAATTTTCCCTTTTTATTGAGAATGCTATGATTTTCAAATCATTATCCTTTCACACTCGGCAAGTTACTTGCGCAAGTCTCTTGCGCAACTCTTTGTTTGTAGACGTTAGCGGTAAGGTCGGGGCAAAGAAAAAAAAGTGTTGTGCTGACTTTTTTGTTGTCGGCAAGTAACTTGCGCAACTAACTTGCCGAGCCTGAAAGGGGTATTTGTATTGGACGAATGGTTATGACATTGTAAAGCGGCCCATACACTTGCAATATTATTGTATATGATATTCGCCATATTCTTTCCATTTTGTTCTATATTATGCAATAAGTCGCGCAATGGTTTTATTTATTCAATAAAAATGTGAACAAAAGCAGCAATGTGCAATATTGCCAACACATTTCACTTTCTTTTCGTTGTACAATAAAAATCAAAAGTCTTTTGATTGTTGCCAATATATTGTGCCACCCTCGAATATCACATGCACATTGGTGATATATACCAATCAGTGCGCACCAGCCGCACTTAAATAAAGAATTCCAAATAGAAAACAAAACTCTTTTAATTACAAAATAAACCAAACATTATAGTGATGCATTACTAAAAAAAATGAACTTTGTAATCGAATACCATTTTGTTTTTAAAGCTAAGCTAATCCCGCGAAGCTCTACGCTTCTCTGCAGGATAGAAACCAGAGTTTCTGGCGGGAATCGAACCCGCAACTCCGGCGCTGATAGACTAGCTCACTACCAGGGCACTCATTTGTACTCGTCAAACAAAACTTATTGATCAGATAAAATTTAAGAGAATATATTAATTAGTGTTCACTTTTTTGGTATAAAAAATCATTGTAGTTTTTTTAAATTGATTTTATTATTCTTACTGTTAAATATATTAAAATTCTTTCAACTATAGTGGATTACTTGTGTAACTTGCTGACGGTTGTGTATATCACTAATAATAAAATGACAATTGCCATAACATGGCATTGCCAACATAAAAGTACACAAGTATTAAAAACGTTTAATACAATGTTCACACGGACAGCAATATTCGTGTTTCGCTCTCACATTCCTGTTTCCCGCCCCAAACATGATTAAAACAACATGTTTCGCCATACAAAATTTTGAGAGCGAAACAGTAGCTCGTTTCTGTATTTCTCGCATCGTAAAATTTCTTGCATGAAGTGTGAAACAAAAAATTCCATCGTTTCTCGATTTATGAGATAAAAGTGTTTCTGTATTTGAATGCGAAAACAGACACAACAAATTCTGTTTATACTGGAATATTTCCAGTACTTAAGTGTCAAATAAAAGCGAAACGTCAACAAAAGAAATAAATATAATAAAAACAGGGCTGCCAGATTTGACGAGTTATCGTCATCTTGACGATTTTTTGTTCCGATATTAACAAAGTGACGTTTTGATGATTTTTTCTAAAAAAGTGACGAAAGCAAAAACAAAATCAAAAATATTTTATAATTTTGTTGTTACTTTCTATAGAAATTCATCTGGAATTTTTAAATTTCAAACACTTCTATTTTGTGGCGTTGAAAATTGAAAAAAAAAAAAAAATAATATGAATGTCTGTAGAAAGCAACAACAAATTTATAAAATATTTTTGATTTTATTTTTGCTTTTAAAGAAATTGTTGGCGTTGCGTTTTACACTATAAGCCCCTTAGTCTTCGAAATAAGATAATTGTAAATATTTTTATATGTTTGTTTATTAGAAAAAAAGATATCTTTAGAAACAAGGCTGCTTAAATTTTTATATTTATCCCTATTGTGAAAATTGTCCTCGAAAATTGTTTGTTTCTTCCCTAAAAAATGTATCGGCAAAAGCAAAATTTCGAGGGAAAGTAATGGACCAACTTGGCTTATTTTGAACATTTAATACTTTTTATATACATATACAAAATATGATTGATATTTGATATTCTTATCTTATATGTACACTTTTGTGCCAAAACCATCATTCCGGCAAGAAAGAAATTTGTTTGTCTCAAAGTAAAAACTTTTTCAAAATGGATAGCTTCTTTCACTCGTTATTAAGTAGCTTTCTTCCATACGAACTTCGATAACTACTTTTTTCTGGATGTATTAAGATAAACAAAAATGACTTACTTTTGAATTTGTTCTTTTTGGCACAACCCTTGTAAAGTTCATTAGTTTTTCAGTAGAATTGTATGTAGTGCTTTTATGTGTTTCTGATTACTTAACATATAATTTTGTAGGCGAAGATTTTACTGGGTCTTTAACCCGTTTATTTATGAACCGATTTTTTTAATTTTAACTACAAGGTATTCTACTAAGTCTATTTCAGGTAAAAAAGACAGATTTATATCTCAATTATTAAATACCCATGAACTTTAACTATGTTTTTGTTTGATTATTTTTTAATAAAACAAACAAATTTGTTTAAAATTGATTTTAAATTGAACGATTTTTAAAACAAAAAAGACGATCTTTTTTATTTTTTTCTCAGGAAATTGACTATTTTGACTATTTTGACACAAATTTATCTGGCAGCACTGATTAAAACCAAAACAAGAAAAAGCTAACAAAAATTTAAACTTACAAAATATAACAATTGTTTCTTGTTTATTTTCATCATATAAATTATGCATTTATCATTTATATTCCTTCTATTTTTTTATTTATTTAAAAAAAATAGTATATAAACATATTTTAAATTCAAAATATCTTTATTTTGTTTTTCTCGCCACCAATTTCAAATGTGACTTATTTTGACAGTTCTTGAAAGAAACTTTTCGCAAAATATTGTTATAGAAACACTTTTTGTCGCATCCTTTCAATAATTGCTGGAAAATTATTTAAATGACAGATAATTCTCGCAAAAAAAAGATACAGAAACCATTTTTTGTTTCTTTTCACACTATTTTTTGTTGCAATTCACACGTTTCATGCGAAGAGTTTTACGATGCGAGATATACAGAAACGGGCTACAGGTCGTTTCATTTTGAAACTTGCTGCGAAACAGGAAAAATGTACTATCATCTCCAATTTTGATAACAATTATCGTTAGTTTATCTACAGACGAATTCACTAAAGGTAATCTCGGTACTACAAACCCCACAAGCAATTTGTTTTTGTAAAATCATTCTACAATGTCAAAAACAAATGACGTTAGTCGAAATCATAAAATATTAAGTTAAATAAAGGCGAACAAATGGTCAAGAACAATATTGACTTATGGTCCCTACAGGTAGGCACAAATCTTATTTGGACACGTGCATAATATCAAAATTGCATTATTCAGCCTAAGTCCATATGTATGCAGGGAACAGGTAAGTTTTTAGGCATGGTAGCATAAGCCTATATATTGCAAAATAAGCATAATGCCTGGATTAGTCTACGACTGAAAGTTGGCGCAACAATTACTGAAACCATTAAACCATTTAAGAACTGAAAACATGGCGTTGAACAATTTTAAACTATTTGAACTGTTTAGAAAGTCAACCACACCAAACTTTTTCACGGAAGCTGCTTTAGAAGAACTTGATAGCTTATACGGAAATATTGAGAGAAGCGAAATTATAAAAAATAATTTTTATCTGATATATGCAAATATTAAGGCAAAATGGGTGAAATCTAATCGAACCATTCAGAACTTCAACTCCAAATACGAGGACTGGCTTAATGAAGACACCATCCTGGATATATTGGCAGTAGATAAACCCACCACATCAACCAGAGGAGCAAAAGGAAGGCAAAAAAAAAAGTATTGAGGAGTGTTAAATTTTCACAAGGAAGAGGAAACTTGCCGATGCCACCAATAACTTGACCACGAAGCAATTATTGGACGCGCTGTCTTTTAAATATACAAAGGAGAGTGAAAGAGTAAGGTCGCAGATAACCAAATCTGTTGCTGATGCAAGCCCACTGCGACTAAAAAGAATTAAGGAAAGCATTCCCACCCCCACAAACGCACACATTAAAAAGTATGGTTCCGAAGAAGCCTTGGCCTTGTTTATGGACTTAGAACTTTCCAAAGAGAAATATGAGAAACTACGGGCATCTTTAACGCTACACGGCGCTGACGTTTTACCCGGATACAAGCATATTACGCAAAGCATCAAGGGTAAGGCAAAATGAGGACCTCTTCAACATGCTGGCAGCATCTTCCGATCCACTTATTTCTTCCCTGCGCCATGTGAAGTCAAGAATAGAGTTAGAAAATAATTATAGTTTAGAAATGGTTAGTCTTTTAGATATACCTTCTCTTACGAATTGTGATGAATATTTTACAGAAAATTGAAAAAATAAATTTTAAAAAAAAAATAATTTTTTTTTAATTTGTTGGGTAATAATTTAAAACATAAAACCCTAAAGAAAAAAAATAAAAACAATCTAAAAATGTAAAAATATTTTTTTTTAGTTACCATAAAATTGATTTTTCTACTAATTTTAACTTTGATAACCCATAATTAGGCCCCTACACAGAAAAAATTATTTTTCCAATTCAAACAAAAAATTTGTAGAATCAAACAATTTTTTGTCTGAAATCTTTCCTACAAACAAATTTGCATATTCAAACAATTTATTTGCATTTTGTTTACTGAAAAAAACACTAATTTTTTCAAACAAATAATTTAACTGAATCAAACAAAAAGTTTACTGAAATTCAAAATCAAAAAAAAAAAAAAAGTTTTTGCACAAGCAATGACGCGCACACAAGTAAGCACTGTATGAGAAGGTGACGGCAAAGCAGAGCCGCCGACTGGCTTTGAAACACATTTTTTTGTTGGAATAATTTTTGAACGAAGTCTTATTTATACACACAACACAATGTTTTTCTTTATCACTCTCTGTTGATGTATCCTTTCCTTTGCTAAAGAAGAAATGTAACCAAAAACGGCAGCAGACCGACTCGATATGTTTTTCGTCATCATTCTATTTTTGTATTTGATGTATTTAACCAAACAGTTTTAAAAAATTGAGTACGGGATTTTGTTTCTTATAATGTCGTGTCTGCTATTGTTTTTCTTATAGTTGCACTTTTTTAAAGCGTCCAAAAATAGACTGTGTGTGTTTTTTGTTGTTGTTCTTATATTTCACATAAAGAAGTGTTGCTTACGATCAAATAAAAAAATGCAAAAAGACGACAACATTAAAGAGCGTTAAATATTTCATACAAAATTATGAAAACTTGACACCAATAACGCGTTTATTTTATTTTTGAAGAGTTGTCCACATTTTTGTTGGTTAAATAAAAATCAAACAAAAATATTGATTGAATCAGTAAAAATATTTATAGAAATTAAAAAAATTTTCAAACAAGCGGTTGTTTGAAAATAATTCGGCAATAATGTTTTCTGTGTACAGAGCGTAGCACCCTTTCCAAACGCTCATTTCATAGGCTGAACAGTTATCTATCATATGCTGTTTAAACTGTTCAATTATCAAAAGATATGATTTTTGCAACGAAAAAACTCAAATGGCGCCACTGTGCGACGTTAAAAATTTACATATGTTAATGAATTTTTTTTAAATTATGTTCCTATACATATGTATGTATCTGTTGTCAGGCTTTCAATATCAGTTTTTTAAACCCAACATACACATAAGTTTGTTATATTTAAATGAAGAAAGCCTAACGTAGAATCACACTAAAAGAATTCAACGCAATATCAAAGAAGTTGGTCTCATTAATTAACATTTTTGTTTAATTTAACAAACATTAGGGATCTTAAAGAATTCTCTGAGAGGTTACATCTAAGATCACTAAGGACCAGTTTCAGGGCTGAGAATGCGCGCTCGACACTGACTTCAGTATCCAAGTATTTTAAAAGTGTAACGTTTTTTTTCCTTTCCCTCATCTCATTTTAATCTCCGACTTTGCACGATCACGTAATGAATTTAAAAAATGAATTGTTTAAGTGTTTTTGATTTTGGATTTAAGAGCTGAAGTACGATAGATGGATGTTTGATTATTTTAAGAATAAAACTCACATACCGGAAGGTTACCCTTACTACCCGTCTCCACTATCCATCAACTTGGTAAGAACAGCATGTCGCACATGAATTCTGCTCGTGTAGACTGTTCATGTTCATGTTTCGTCCATGTGCTGCCATCGTTGCCCAAACATTCGTCTTAGCATCCATGTGCGCCATGATGTTGGCCATACAATGTATTTTCTGTATACAAGCAAACGCCACAACAACAAAAATTGTGGCCAATCAGAACATGAACATCAACACGTATTCGCCACATACAAGAACGTGAGCAAAATAAAAACCGTTGCTCTGCCGGCGTTATGGTCATGTCATGTTCAAATCGAAAGCGCATGGAGACGTGGGGTTATGAAAGGACTTGTGTACGTGTGTTAAGTAAATAGAACAATTGAAATTCAATAGAGGCTTTGTGATAAAATAGGTGCGTGTGTGTGTTTTTACATTTCTTTTATACTTAAAAACATAAAAAAAAATTTTTATTTTAAGTGACAGCTGATCGAAAATGTACTACTGTGAATTAACAAAATCACAATAGTAAATTTTTATCGTATGCGCGCCATAAAACCAAATGAAAATTCGTTCGATCAGCTAATTCGACTGCTGTCGAAAATCGAATTTAGTTCATAATAGGCACCTATATGTTTCAGTTGAATGTAAACATGTATATAAGGAGCCGCAGAACAAAACGTACTTTTTCACATATTTAAAATTTTTGGGAAATTGAGGTTTATTTTTTTCGACCCCTTAAAAAACTGTATGAACCTAGAAATGGAAGCAAGTTTTTTGCTTACCAAAAGATGAATCAAACTGCAGTAAGTCAACACATTAGATGTCAAGGATATTTAATATCAAACCAATTTTATATCGAAAAAAGTACGTTTTGCTAAAAAAAAAATGAAAAAAGTACGTTTTGTTTAAAAAAATATTTAAATTTTCTACAGATTCTTGTAATTATTCCATGTTTAATTATACTATTGCATTAATTATTGTTTTCATAACACTCATTCACCAACTAATAGTTAAATTATTGCAATTATTGGAAGCTATTCTTGAAAACTCGTCGAACAAATTTACATTAAAACAAAAGAAAAGTTAAAAAAATACTTTTTGTTTATCATACATTTCTAAAATTAAATAAACGTTAGAATTGTGACTCGTTTCTCTCTCTTTAAAAACGGTAAATTGTATGACAAACCAAAAACAATTTCTTTAACTTTGTTTTTGTTTTACTGAAAATTTTTACTTTTTCGACGCGTTTTCAAGAATAGTCACCATTATTTAACACTTAATTTTAACGAAAATGTAACGACATAAATAAACGTCAAACAAATTAAGAATATTAAGAAATGATTTGTTATTAAAACAACTTCACGAAGAAATGGCAAAAACAATGAAAAAAGAACGTTTTGAAAAAAAAAAAATTAAAAAAGTACGTTGTTATGCACCAATTTTTTTAGAACCCATTTTCTTGGTAAAAAAAAGAAAAAAAATATTGTAACAAAAAAATATCAAAAACCAATTTGTCAAAAAATGCGAAAAAGTACGTTTTGTTCTGCGGCTCCTCATATAAGTTAACACGCGCATAATATTTCGTCACTCTTTCCTTCTTCTTTTCCTTTTTGTTCTTTATTTTAATGCAGACTAGTAGTCAGCATTTATTTATTTCCTACATACCAGTTAACACGCGCATAATATTTCGTCACCCTTTCATTCTTCTTTTTCTTGTTCTTTATTTTATTGCAGACTAGTAGTCAGCATTTATTTATTTCCCACATACCATTGGGGTAATCACATTTCATTTTAAGTAACACGCGCATAATATCTCGCCACCCTTTCCTTCTTCTTTTCTTTTTTTTATTCTTTATTTTAATGCAGACTAGTAGTCAGCATTTATTTATTTTTCATACCGGTTGCAGTACTATAACTAAAATTGAGTAAGCATATTTTTTATAAAAAATAAAATTAAGAACACTTACCTGTAAAAGTGTAAAAGTGTCGAACAAGCATATTTTTTGGAATTATTGTAAAAACTAATATAAAGAACACTTACCTGTAAAAGTGTCGAACAAGCATATTTTTTTGGAATGATTGTAAAAACTAATATTACTTAAATATAAAATTTTATTTGAATAAAGCAGTTGCTGTTGACAATTCAAACTAAAAACTTGTGTTTTTTTTTATTATTATCGGGTAACCGATAAAATTAACTGGCGCCCAACGCGGTAAAAAAGTCCTTGTAAAGGATAGTAAACCCGAAATAAACTTAAGTAACGGAAAAAATCCTTGTAAAGGATAAATTAGAAATTAAAATAAAAATTAAGTGACGCAGTGAAAGAAATCCTTGTAAAGGATAAATTAAAAATTAAAACTCAAAATTAAAAAACGCAGTAAAAAAATTTAATTAATTAAAATTCTTTATAAAACTTAATAAACTCAAAATTTAAATTAAGTGAAAGAAGTCCTTGTAAAGGATAAATTAGAAATTAAAATAAAAATTAAGTGACGCAGTGAAAGAAATCCTTGTAAAGGATAAATTAAAAATTAAAACTCAAAATTAAAAAACGCAGTAAAAAAATTTAATTAATTAAAATTCTTTATAAAACTTAATAAACTCAAAATTTAAATTAAGTGAAAGAAGTCCTTGTAAAGGATAAATTAGAAATTAAAATAAAAATTAAGTGACGCAGTGAAAGAAATCCTTGTAAAGGATAAATTAAAAATTAAAACTCAAAATTAAAAAACGCAGTAAAAAAAATTTAATTAATTAAAATTCTTTATAAAACTTAATAAACTCAAAATTTAAATTAAGTGAAAGAAGTCCTTGTAAAGGATAAACTAGAAATTAAAATAAAAATTAAGTGACGCAGTGAAAGAAATCCTTGTAAAGGATAAATTAAAAATTAAAACTCAAAATTAAAATCAAGTGACGCAGTGAAAAAATCCTTTAAAAGATAAATGAAAATTCATTATAAAAGATAACAAACTTAAAATTAAGTGACGCAGTCCTTGTAAAGGATAAATTAAAATTCATTATAAAAATTAAAATTAAGCGACGCAGTGAAAAAAATAAATTAGAAGATAACGAACTAAAAATTAAGCAACGCAGTGGAAAAAATCCTTGTAGAAGCTACTCGGAGGTGAAATTTAGCCAACAATAAAAAGAGGGATGAAGGCTGTTTTGATGCTGTAAGTTTAATTTGTTCTAAAATAAATTTAAAAAAAAAAATACATATAAATTTAAATATCAATAAATTAACTAAATTGCATTTATGCCGAGAACTAGAAGTGAAAGGATCCTTTGAAAATAAATCGTGAATAATTTTTGTTGTAAATTTAAGTTTTGAATTTGTTATAAATAAATATTTAATTAATAATTTTTATTTCTTTGAAATTAAATTTTGAATCTTGAAATTTAAGTGAATTGTCATTGAATTTTTTGCTATAAATAAATATTAAATTTCGTTGAAACTAAATTTTGAATCTTGAAATTTAAGTGAATTGTCATTGAATTTTTTGCTATAAATAAATATTAAATTTCGTTGAAATTAAATTTTGAATCTTGAAATTTAAGTGAATTGTCATTGAATTTTTTGCTATAAATAAATATTAAATTTCGTTGAAATTAAATTTTGAATCTTGAAATTTAAGTGAATTGTCATTTAATTTTTTGCTATAAATAAATATTAAATTTCGTTGAAATTAAATTTTGAATCTTGAAATTTAAGTGAATTGTCATTGAATTTTTTGCTATAAATAAATATTTAATTTCGTTGAAATTAAATTTTGAATCTTGAAATTTAAGTGAATTGTCATTGAATTTTTGCTATTAATAAATATTAATTATTATCGAAAGAGTTTAATAAATTATTCTACTACCTTTTTTATATAAACGGAATTGAATCGATTGTAAAGAATTTTTTGATAAGTAAAGGCTTAGGTATCTATAAAATTGTGAGAAATATTCGGATGAGTATAGACGAATTAGTAGCGAACTTGGAGTTGGTTAGGATTTCGTCAGAAAATAATCAAGAGAGGGAAGGTAGGAAGACAGATAGTTTACAACAGGATAAAATGGACACGACAGTAATTCAAAGTCTGTTGACCACGGCGATAGCCCAGGCAACTGAACAGACGCGTCAGAGTTTTCAGGCCACAATAGATGACCTAACAAGTAGGTTAGCTAATATAGAAAGTCCCATACAGGTGGAGGAATATAAACCTGTAGAAATTAGAGTAGGGGTGGAGTGTAATGAACCACTCGACATAGTAAAATCGCTCCCAGAATTCAATGGCGACGCGAATAGGTACGTTTCGTGGAGGCAGGCGGCCATAACCGCGCATAGACTGTACGAGGGGTTTAATGGCAGCTCCAAATATTACCAGGCAGTGGCCATTATTAGGAATAAGGTAGTGGGTGCAGCGGATACCGTGTTGAGTTCATACAACACTGTATTAAACTTTAGGGCGATTCTCTCCAGGTTGGACTTCGCGTACGGAGACAAACGCTCCATTTTTACCCTCGAACAGGAGCTCTCAACGCTTAAACAGGGCTCAAAGCCAATAACAGACTTCTACGATGAGGTCGAACAGAAATTGACTCTCATAGTCAACAAGGTGGCTATGACCAACGAGGGTGACGATTCATTGATCAGAGCACTCAACCAAAAATATAGGGATAATGCTCTGAGAATTTTTATCTCTGGCCTTCGACGCCCCGTTTGTGACACACTCTTCTCATGCAAACCGCCCGACATGCCTTCGGCCTTGGCTCTGGCTCAGGAATTGGAAACTAACCAGACACGATACAGTTTCGCAACTACATTCTGGAACCAGAGTAACAGAATGAATAATACATGGAACTCTCCTCATTAACAGAGGATGCCATCAGGGGGGCAATTGAACCAACCTCAACCACATCCTTCAACTAGAGCCCCAACAATGGGGAATTTCAACCCGGCAATGAGGCAAACACCAGCTCCGCAGCAGCGACCTCAACCGATGGAGGTAGATCGCAGTCTTAGGAGTGTGCAACGCAGTATGCAGCGGCGCGTGACAGAACAACAACCACAAGCAATTAAACGTCCATGGGATGGATCAATGCGGCAGCCACCAAAGTTTCAAAGAATTAACCACCTTCAACAGCAGGAGCAGCAGGAGAGGCAGTATCCACATTTTAATGGCCAGGGGCACGAAGAATGTTCCAACTGGCCAGGTTTTTGTGGTGAAAGCACTGATCAAGCCAATGAAGAAATAAATTTTAATGGCCAGGGGCACGAAGAATGTTCCAACTGGCCAGGTTTTTGTGGCGAAACCAGTGAGTTTTTTAGAAAACGTTCCCTCCTACCATATGTAGAAAAAATGATAGGGGGGCAAATTATAAAAATTCTCATCGATACCGGCACTTCCAAAAACTATGTAAAAGACTTAAAAATTTTAAAGACCGTAAGGCCTGTCCAAAAATCGTTTACCGTAAAATCAGTTCACGGAAATTCCCTCGTTAAATCGAAATGTCTTATAAACTTACTTTGCCACACGGCCACGTTCTATGTTTTGTCGGAACTCCAAACATTTGATGCAATTATTGGTTTCGACTTCCTCAAGCAAATCAAGGCCCGAATCGATTGTGTGGAGGGTCACTTGAGCCATGAGCACGGTATAGAACAACTAAAATTTTGTTCTTGTAACGACGTAAATAATATACAAATGGGACGGCCTGATTGTGACGCACCTCCTTATATTCATAGACAACTCATTGCACTCTTGCAAGAGAATAGGAAGGTATTTGCAGACCCGAATGTAGCCCTACCTTATAACACTGTAGTTAAGGCCAAGATCCATACCGAAGATGACGAACCTGTGTATTCGAAATCTTACCCGTACCCATTTAGCTGTAAAGAATTCGTTAATAAAGAAATCCAGGCGCTACTCAACGATAAAATAATTAGGCCCTCACGATCAGCTTACAACAATCCCATATGGATTGTCGATAAGAAGGGAACTGACGAGTTAGGGTCCCAAAAGAAAAGATTGGTAATCGATTTTAGGAAATTAAATTCCAAAACCAAGAGCGACCGATATCCCATTCCGGATACATCGGTGATTCTATCCAATTTGGGTAAGGGGAAATTTTTCACTACGATAGACCTAAAGAGTGGATTTCATCAGATCAACCTGGACGAAAAAGATAGGGAAAAGACTGCATTTAGCGTCAGTAATGGGAAGTACGAGTTTTGTAGGATGCCATTTGGTCTGAAGAATGCACCTAGCATTTTTCAAAGGGCGATCGATGACATTTTGCGTGAGCATATTGGCGTAATATGCCACGTTTATATAGATGATATAATCATCTTTTCTCGTACAGCTGAACAACACCTGAAGGACATAGAACAGATATTAAAGAAGCTTTATTTGGCCAACATGAGAGTCTCATATGAGAAGTCCAAATTCTTTAAGAATTCAGTAGAATTTTTAGGGTTTACTGTCACCGAACAGGGTATAAAAACCTGCCGTGACAAGGTTAGGGATATTTTGGATTTTCAGACGCCTCAAACGCTTAGAGGGTTGAGGTCATTTTTGGGCTTGGCTGGCTACTATAGACGTTTCGTCAAGGATTACGCAAAAATAACTAAACCGTTGACAAGATACCTCAGGGGGGAGAATGGAAATGTCGGGAGCAATAAATCAAAAAACACGAGGATAAACCTCGATGATGAGGCGATAAAAGCCTTCGGAAAGGTGAAAACAATTTTAGCATCCGAGGACGTGTTATTGCTGCATCCTGACTTTAGTAAGACCTTCGAATTAACGACTGACGCTTCATCCACGGCGGTTGGGGCCGTGCTTTCCCAGGACGGTCGACCAATAACAATGATTTCGCGAACCTTATCACCCACAGAGGAGAATTACGCGACCAACGAACGAGAAATGTTGGCGATCGTTTGGTCACTACAGAAACTACGGAACTACTTGTATGGGGTAAGGAACTTGCACATCTTTACTGATCATCAGCCGTTGTCATATTCTATATCTGAAAAAAACCCAAATCCGAAGATAAGACGTTGGAGAGCATTCATCGAAGAGTTTTCACCCAGGTTTTTTTATAAACCCGGGAAAGAGAACGTAGTCGCAGACGCACTGTCTAGGCAACACCTACACCACATTGACACCGTTTGGGAAGGCTCAAGCGTTGATACAACAGGTGGTGAGAACGGTTCGAGTTCAGAGACTGCAAGCGAAGGAACTGCAGGCACATGCACCGCATCAGAGGGAATGTCTACTGTGCATAGCGAAGAATCCTCGACGGACTTCATACGCACCGTGCAGAATCCGGTAAACTGCTTTAGGAACCAAATTGTCTTAAACGAGAATGATGCCTCAGGCCTTTCCACAAAAACTATATTTAAAAACCAACTGCGACACTCAATAGGCTTTGTGAATCTACCTGAGGCTCTGAAACTAATAAGTAAAGTCGTTGATTGTCAAAGGGTAAATTGCATATTATGCAGCAACCACACCCTGGCCCAGATACAGAACAAGTTGAAAGAAGCATTCCCGGCTGTTAAATTTGTGCACTCAAAGGAATTGGTGATTGATGTTCACAATGCGGATGACCAACTCGAAATAATTCACAATGAACATAATAGGGCACATCGTTCTCTGAAGGAGAATATGCAACAAATTCTTTTAGATTATTATTTTCCCAATATGCGGAAGCAATTGGAACATATAATTTCCTCGTGTAGAACATGTCGAGAGGCCAAATACTCTAGACATCCACGAAAACATCAAATATCAAAGACACCCATACCAACTGCTTTAGGGGAAATCCTTCATGTGGACATCTACAATACGAATAAACAATTTTTCTTGACGTGCTTGGACAAATTTTCGAAGTTCGCTGTGGTAAAGCCGATAGCTTCAAGGGCTATCGTTGATATTAGACCAGCTCTCCTCGAGATACTCAATTTTTTCGGAAACACCAGAATAGTAGTGTGCGATAACGAGAAAGCACTTAACTCAGAGACAATAAAAACACTTATAAAAGGTAGCTTTGGAGCGGATATTTATGCGATACCACCTCTCCACAGCTCTTCGAACGGGCAAGTGGAACGCTTTCATAGCACTTTGACAGAAATTGCAAGATGCCTGAAACTGGACAATGCCTCATTGGACCCACTGGACCTTATACTACTCGCTACATCGAAATACAATAGAACTGTTCACACTACAACTGGAATGAGACCAATTGATATTGTTCTGACTATTCCGGAGGACTTTAAGAGGAAAATATCTTCGAAGATTGCCGCCAAGCAGGAATCCGATTTGAACTACCATAATAGGGATAGAGTTAATAAGAGATATAATACAGGCGATAAGGTTTATGTTAGGGTTAACAAACGCTTGGGAAATAAATTTAGCAAGATTTTTGTCGAGAAAATTGTCCAAGAAGATTTAGGAACTGCTCTTAGGATTGACGATAGAATAGTTCACAAAGACAATATACGCTGATTTTTCGCATTTTATTTCTTCCAGAATCCTTGTGACGTGCTGCCACATCTTGACAGGAAAATTAATCGACTACTCACATTCATATTACGTACCAATAGAGGACGGGACCATAGGGATTTACCAGGACTTCGGTTATATTGCACATTACACTAATATCACGAACTACGAAGACATTGTGACTGATACAGCTAAGGCTGCGGACACTCTCTTAGATGCGCAGATGCGGCAGATAATAACAGACGACCTTAGTACAATAACGAGACAAATACTCAATATTAGGGCACACCACAGACAGGCGCGCAGCATCAATATGTTGGGATCAGCATTGAAGGTAATAACGGGGACTCCAGACTTTGACGATTTCGAAAAACTTAAGTTCGCACAACAAACACTACAGACTAACAACGACAGACAGGTAATAATAAATCAACAAATAGAGCAAAAAATAAACAAACTCACTAAGGCAATTAATGACATACAGAATAGTGTTAGACACTCCGGAGAAAATAATGCTTACCTTTTCAATCTACTTAATAATAGGAATAAGGTTATGATTGGTGAACTCGACAACTTGTCTATGTCTATGATACTCGGGAAACTGGGCATTATTAACCCAATAATACTAAATTCAGAGGAAGTAGAATCAGTACTTAGGGCAGAAAAAATGAATGAATTTAGCATTAACGAAATCATAACAAACTCCAAGTTTCGAATTAGACAAAATAATAATATCATAGAAATCTTAATAAAGTATCCAATTATTTATGAGACCTGTAACAAGATCCGGATATTTCCTGTAGTCCATAATAAGAAAATACTAACACTAGAAAGTAACCTCGTTGCCAAATGTAACGGTAATTATAAAGTAGTACAATGCAACTCGGATATGGACCCTACCTTTTGTAGGGAAACTTTTGAACATAGTTCTTGTCTGGGAAGTCTTTTGAATAATAATTCAGCTTCGTGTAAGTCTTCTTCGTCACACCAAATAGAACGAATAACAGAAATTAGTGATGGTGTGCTGCTCATAAACGAGGAGTTTGCACGAATCAAAGAACTTGGCAAACCGCCAATATTTGTAAATGGCTCATTTTTAATAACATTTAAAGATTCCGTTGAGGTGAACCATACCCTGTTCACCAACAAGAAAAGTAAGGTTTTCGTTGGCCCAAATATGCCATCTGCTCATAAGGTAAATGTTACGGGTCACTCACAAGCCCTATCATTGCCATATCTCCATGAACTTCACCTCAAGAACTTAGATATGATTGCAGGTATGAGGCGGAGCGTAGAGAAGCACTCGTACGTTTTTTCATCACTAATATTTATAGCAGTAATGTTATTCATATCCTATATGTCCTACGGACGCTACAGAAAGCGTTCAGAAATCAATAAATTGGTATGTAACCTAAAGGCAGTCGGGACGCCTGCTCCTAAGGAAGGGGGAAGTTAACACGCGCATAATATTTCGTCACTCTTTCCTTCTTCTTTTCCTTTTTGTTCTTTATTTTAATGCAGACTAGTAGTCAGCATTTATTTATTTCCTACATACCAGTTAACACGCGCATAATATTTCGTCACCCTTTCATTCTTCTTTTTCTTGTTCTTTATTTTATTGCAGACTAGTAGTCAGCATTTATTTATTTCCCACATACCATTGGGGTAATCACATTTCATTTGAAGTAACACGCGCATAATATCTCGCCACCCTTTCCTTCTTCTTTTCTTTTTTTTATTCTTTATTTTAATGCAGACTAGTAGTCAGCATTTATTTATTTTTCATACCGGTTGCAGTACTATAACTAAAATTGAGTAAGCATATTTTTTATAAAAAATAAAATTAAGAACACTTACCTGTAAAAGTGTAAAAGTGTCGAACAAGCATATTTTTTGGAATTATTGTAAAAACTAATATAAAGAACACTTACCTGTAAAAGTGTCGAACAAGCATATTTTTTTGGAATGATTGTAAAAACTAATATTACTTAAATATAAAATTTTATTTGAATAAAGCAGTTGCTGTTGACAATTCAAACTAAAAACTTGTGTTTTTTTTATTATTATCGGGTAACCGATAAAATTAACTTATACAAACTTGGTGACAACAATAAACATTTGAAATTTTTGGAATTTTTTTATACATGATAACCAAAATAAATAAATTTTTTTCGATAATGGTTATTTTCAACCAAAAATTTTTTTGGTTGATTTAATGGTTATTTTCAACCAAAAGTTTTTTTTGGTTGATTTAATGGTTAATTTTAGCCAAAAAATTTTTTTGGTTGATTTAATGGTTATTTTTAACCAAAATTTTTGTATTCTCAATTAATTAGTTACGGTTACCAATATAATATAAAAGACACGATAATGGTTAAAAATTCCCACATGCAGATAAAGGGCATTTTTGCCTAACCTTTTTGCTCTGAAATAAAAACATAACAGTTATTTTCGGTCCCTGGTTTCCGTAGACACAAAACATGTTGAAGATGACCTGAATGCCTACAACTGTTTATCTGAATTGAAATCCAACTATGTATTTGACTTTAGAAGTGTTATGCATTACCATTAAAGCCATAGCCGAGGGTAAACCGGATGCTAAAGGTCCATCCCCAGAACGTTTACTTAAGAAAGCTGCGACTCTTATCGATCATCATTGTGTTAAACATGGCCCCGAGCATACGGTATGGGAATTGGCAGTTTTAATAACTCCTCATCCCTTAAAGGACGTCAAAATTTGTAAAAAGCTTTTAGATCCTTTACCGCCGATGAATTGATGTGGGTTACAAAACAACAATTTGCTCAAAAAGCTTTGGAATTGTGTGCAGAATTAATTCAAAGGTCATTGCAGGCCATCAACGCATATTTACGTTTTTTTAGTTTTTGTTTTAATTTATTTTCTATTGAAAGTTTTTTCACTTTTTTTTTAATTTATTTATTTTATTTTAAAAGATTTTGTTATTCGTGCTTAATGTTGAAATTTTTTTCATGCCTGCTGAAAGCTTTCAACTAAAATGAAAACAAAAATAATAAACAAATTTTGACATCCAACAATGATAAAGCTATAAAAAAATTATCACCTGGGGTTATAAGATCACCTGTTATGAATTCGCCATGGTTTATCTGAACCATAGATGGGGGTAGTGCACTCATTTTGCTTTCATTTCATTTTGTTTAATGTTCTTTACTTATGCATATCCTCAAAAGAAATCAAAAACCATGCACATACAAAGTAACATTTTTTTAAATTTGAGTGATACAATATTTGTATGCACCTTTTTTGATTGCAAGTCCAAATTTTGCACTATTTGAATTGAGTGCAGATTTTTGCATTCAATCTGCGTTTAGTGATAGTGAAAACATTTGCAATATAACTAAAATTTTTTAGTGGTAGTTAAAAAATAACAATCATCACTAAAGCTGGTAAAAAAAGAGTGCAAACTAATTTTCTTTGCAGTTTTATTTAGTGATAGTGCACTGCTGATTTAAATCAATATTTAGTGCACTACCCCCAACTATGATCTGAACTAGCTCTCAAAAAATAATAATAATAATCAAAACAAAGAAAAAAACAAAATAAATAAAATAAAGTGATAATTATAAAATAATTATATTAATAAAAGTATTAAATAATATATTTTTAATTTTAACTTAATTTGTTATCTATTTTTAATAAAATTACACTAACAACACACGAAAAATGTCAAAATGAAACATGAATGAATCGTATGAACAGCATGTTTGGCAAACTATAGTTTCACAGAGCGAAACGAGTGGTTTATATCGTCGTATGAACATAGAATAAAAGTGTTATGTCTGTGATAAAACTTCATTTAGATTTACTAAACGTTTATAAATTAGCTTTTTTTATTAACGGTTAGTAAGATTAAAAATGTGCTTAATTCCCAAATTTTCTTTTTGATAAAAACACTGAAAGGGTATTCATTTCCATTTTTTTTATTGGTTGGAAAAATGGAAAAGTGGAAAAATGTAATTTTTGTTACAACAAACACAAGGAAAAACTTTTCCACCGAAAGATGCAATTTAAACAAGCTTTAACCAAGTGGAAAAAAATAAGATGGGAAAATTACAACTTTACAGTTTTTAAAGAGTTGGCAATTCATAAACGTGTAAAGTGTGGTTGGCACTCTATAAAAAATGTTGTTATTTTTCACAAAAAGTACTTAAATTTACATCTCTTTTTAAGATAATCAACTATGATTCTTAAAAACTCCGTTTTAATTTAATCAAATTTTAATTTCAAAACAAAATTAGAAATTAATTCTAAACAAAAAAATATTAAAAAAGAGCGTAAAAATTATGTGACAATTAAATAATCAATTAATTCACTTTTAACAGCGTTCTTGAAAAACATCAATTACTTACAGAATTATATTACAGATTTTTTTTTTTTGACAGTTAAAACTTTTGTAGTTTTTACTTTTAACTAAAAAATATACCGTTCACGTCAATAAGAGTGTAATTTTCCTTTTTTCCATTTTTCTAACCAAAAATAATTTGAAATGAATACCCTTTGAAATTTATTGTTGAAGGGATAAGCTGTTTCTATGCGCATTTCACTGGATGCTTAGACCAGATCGTCAGGAAACTTCATCCAAAGATTTAAAAAAAAAACTAAAGATATTAAACAAGTAAAACTGGTCAGCGAATAAGAATTATAAGCAAAAGTCTTACTTGTAACCATATCAAAGCTTTAACAAAAACCACAACAATAAACAGTGAGTTTATCCCTGAGTGGGTTGGTAATTTCTGCCGCAACCTCAGCTGTTGTTGTAGCAGACACCAGCCAGCGTAATTGTTTATTGCGTATAATTTAATAGGGGCACGAAATAACCTTCTAAAATATATAAATAAAACACGCTAGCATAGAAATCATTAAAGCAAATTATATTGAGTCAAGCAGTTTGTTTAAGACGCCCGTAAACGACTTGTTTTGTCATCTGACATGTTAAATTTCCCATTACAAAAAAAATACTACATACATGTCATGTGTAACCGTTTTAAATTTGCTTCTGGAAAGTCATGTGATTAGAGCGCGCTCTATTTTCTTCTGACAAACCATCTGACATCACTGTTGTTATTTTGAAAAAAAAAAGAAAAAATGGTTTTTAGAAATCTATGCCGCAAGGAAGCCAGCAGCGGCGGTGCACTATTGACGGAATCATTAGCCGGCTGAGGTTGTTATTTTACAGTACCGATAATTGTATGTTCTTTTAACCCTTTAATAGAAATAATGTACATAAATATTTATATAAAAACGTTTCATTATTATATCTAAAATTGTCATCTTCGAATTTAAAGAAAAATGTTCAAGATGGCTGAATTCTTTTACGGCGCACATAAAAATGTTTGTGGCGGCAGCACCTTATTTTCAAACCGAGAACTACTTTGGTTTCTGCAATAACTATGCAAAAAAAAAACAGAGACTATAGCTATGTTCACATTATGTGTATTTGTCATGTGGAATGTCACTTTATAACCCACATGTGATTTCATGTGTGTGTCAAAATTTGAGTTTTACATAAAGCTGAAGATCCACACCATGCGTTAATGCGTCTGTCCTTTTTATGCATTTGACAAAAAAGTTGAATCAGTGTAATTGCATATGCATAGACGTATGAACGCATCAAAGTAGGTTTACTTTCTACTTTTGTATCCGTCGCATGTGTGGTGAATAAAAGTCAGCTGTTATTGATGGCCATGGATGAGAAATCATATTTTATTTTCAATGTTATCGATAAATATGTTTGTGTGGTGGATTACTTTTTACTATTTTTTTGCATTAAAAAAAGTTTTTAATAAAAGAAAATGTTCGTAATAAAGATTGCATAAAGTTTAAAGAAGAAAAAACATTAAAATGAATTTTTAGCACAATTTTACCACGAACAAAATTTGCCATTCTAGTTATCGATTACTTTTATGTTCTGAGTGTCATCTTTGTTGTGTTAATTTTTTTTTTTAACAAATGCCATAAACTGGAAAGTTATTGATACCGTGGAAAATCACGAATATTTGTATAATAAAAGCTTTCTCCTCTTTGAATTCTTTTAAAGAAATTCTATTAAAATATCAATAACACTCTCCATTTTTGCCAAAATTGTTTTTATTTAATAAAAATGTTCTCACAATAGCTGATAAAAAAAAAAAACAATATGGTGCATAAAACGCATTGCATCTAACTTGCATTTAGAAACGCATCAAATGCACAAAAAGTATCATACGCATCTACGCATGAACGCATGGTGTGGACCTTCAGCTTTAGGTTTATAATTTACATGTTCACATGTTGGTATGTACCCTGCAGATAACGAGACTAGTCCATACATGCATGTAAAGAGTTGTCCATAAAGGAGTAGGAGTACTCCAAAACTATTTAACATTACGATGTCCTAGGAGTGGACCATATAACCCTGTTTTGCATTACAACTACTCCATGTTCATACATACTCTATACTCCAGAGGATTAGTTTTAACTTCGTTTGAAAACGAAAACATTTCGTTTAAAAACGAAGACATGTCGTTTCACTACGAACTGTTTTTAACAATGTCATGGTCCATGCTGGTATAACATTGGACCAGTCCATTTAATCAAAATGGATCACGTAGTTCAATATTATCTGCAGGGTAACGTACATTTGACATAATCTATCAAAAATACATTTTCAATAATAAATTTGTGTATTTTTTATGTTTTGTATTATTTATTAACGATTATAATTCATATTCAGGGTTGTCATAGAAACCAATATTGTCAGAATTGGTTTTAAAACCGACAAGAAAAAATGCGTTGGTGTCATAGAAACCAATGTTATTGGTTTTATGTTCGAACTAAAATTACTGTCGGTTTAAGGTGTCACAGAAACCAATGTTATCGGTTTTTTATTGGAAATAAACCAAGCAGCTTACAGCTCTTGTTTTTTTTTATTGGAAATAAATATAGCTGCTAAAAACTTAATTTTTATTTAACTGTAAGATTCTTTCTACAGATAGAAGTAAATAAAATTGATAAATTGGTAAAATAGTATTTTTTGCATGTTTCCGGTTGTCTCCGGCAGCGGGCTGCTGCAAATTTGCAAAAGTCTTCTTCTCACTTTTTCTACTAACAACAAATATGCAACAACAGCAGTGGTCACTTTACTTATTTATAACGTTAAACAACAAATTTGTTTATATTTTTAATAAATTCGCTTTATAATTACATATTTTTACAAAACAATAAAATTACACAAATTAAAACAGCAAATGCAAAGCAAGATCATCTTCCAAATAACAAAAATGCTACAACTTCTGATGTCATTTTATTTTCTTTATAAGCACTTATCACCTTTTAGTTATTTGATATAAATTATTTTCACAAAAAATACTTTTACTGATATTTTTATGAAAAAAATATAATATTTTGTAAATTTTCTGCAAAAAAGTAAAAGAAAAAATAATAAAAATGTAAACAACAGCTGTTTCGATATTGGTTTTATTTACATTCGAAAATAACAAAACCAACTTGGTTTCGTGACACCAAATGAAACCAATATTGGTTTCAAAACCGACAATTAGCAAAACCAATATTGGTTTCTTTATAAGCACTTATCACCTTTTAGTTATTTGATATAAATTATTTTCACAAAAAACACTTTTACTGATATTTTTATGAAAAAAATATAATATTTTGTAAATTTTCTGCAAAAAAGTAAAAGAAAAAATAATAAAAATGTAAACAACAGCTGTTTCGATATTGGTTTTATTTACATTCGAAAATAACAAAACCAACTTGGTTTCGTGACACCAAATGAAACCAATATTGGTTTCAAAACCGACAATTAGCAAAACCAATATTGGTTTCTATGACAACCCTGATTAATTACAATTTTAATTAGTTTTTGCCGCCACAAACCATTTTGTTAATACAAAACAGCTGATGTCAGATGCTTTGTCACACAATAGAACTCGTTTAAATAAAAAAAATGTCATACGTTCTGTGCCCAGAGAAGTAACACATCATATTGTTTGGAGGAGTTCAGACGATATGCACAAATTAAACATGTGAAAAAGTGACAATCCACATGACAAATACACATAATGTGAACATAGCTTATGTCAGAAGCAAATTACATGTACGTTTGTGACCGAATATTATAAACCTTATGTAAAACAAAGATAGGCAAACACATACATGTGTTTTTATAATAATCAGGGTTGTCATAGAAACCAATATTGGTTTTGCTAATTGTCGGTTTTGAAACCAATATTGGTTTCATTTGGTGTCACGAAACCAAGTTGGTTTTGTTAATTTCGAATGTAAATAAAACCAATATCGAAACAGCTGTTGTTTACATTTTTATTATTTATTCTTTTACTTTTTTGCAGAAAATTTACAAAATATTATATTTTTTGCTTTAAAATATCAGTAAAAGTGTTTTTGTGAAAATAAATTATATCAAATAATTAAAAGGTGATAAGTGCTTATAAAGAAAATAAAATGACATCAGCAGTTGTAGCATTTTTGTTATTGGAAGATGATCTTGCTTTGCATTTGCTGTTTTAATTTGTGGAATTTTATTGTTTTGTAAAAATATGTAATTATAAAGCGAATTTATTAAAAATATAAACAAATTGGTTGTTTAACGTTATAAATAAGTAAAGTGACCACTGCTGTTGTTGCATATTTGTTGTTAGCAGAAAAAGTGAGAAGAAGACTTTTGCAAATTTGCAGCAGCCCGCTGCCGGAGACTACCGGAAACATGCAAAAAATACTATTTTACCAATTTATCAATTTTATTTACTTCTATCTGTGGAAAGAATCTTACAGTTAAATAAAAATTAAGTTTGTAGCAACTATATTTATTTTCAATAAAAACATACCGGAAACATGCAAAAAATACTATTTTACCAATTTATCAATTTTATTTACTTCTATCTGTGGAAAGAATCTTACGGTTAAATAAAAATTAAGTTTTTAGCAACTATATTTATTTTCAATAAAAAAAACAAGAGCTGTAAGCTGCTCGGTTTATTTCCAATAAAAAACCGATAACATTGGTTTCTGTGACACCTAAAACCGACACTAATTTTAGTTCGAACATAAAACCAATAACATTGGTTTCTATGACACCAACGCATTTTTTCTTGTCGGTTTTAAAACAAATTCTGACAATATTGGTTTCTATGACAACCCTGAATGTTAGTGCTATTTGACTCTACCGCTCTCATTGTCCTGCAGCGTTGCCATAATTCTTTTTTTTTCGAAAATATTGCATACTAAACACACGTACGAAAAAAATAACAATTCAGTTCAAATACATAATTGTGACATAAAAGAAGAACTTAAGGAAAATGCAAGTTGATTTATCTTTACCTCTAGAAAGTGGAATAAGCTTCTGGAAAAATATCAATGAAAACATATATCCAAAAACAAAAAATTAAATTCTAAAGATGTATTCGATGTTTAGATCAACCTATATATGTGAATCTTCATTTTCTGTATTGAAGTTTTTAAAAAATAAACACCAAAATCGTCTAACAGATGAACATTTTTAAGACCTCATGCGTATAAAATGTTGTCCCTACAAGTTTGACATAGATGAAGTAAGCAAAAGTTTTGAATAAGTTAAGTTCTTCTTTTCTGTCACCATAATTGTGTTTTAATGTAACATAATAATGGATTATAATGAAGTTCGAACAAGGCTTTTAAAGGCTAAAATGTCGTAAGAAATATAATACCAAAATTGAAAGAAAAAAATTATAATGTAAAACTGCACAATTCAACAAAAAACTCATTTTTTAAACAAAGAACTTATTTAAAAAAAACTTTTTTTTAACAGAAAAAAAACTATTTAAAAAAACTTATCTATAAATAAAGAGTTATAAAAAAAACTTTTTTAACAAAAAAAAAAAATCACATTTGGCAACGCTGCTCAAGCAACATGCGTAACACAACATACCTATGCGACTGCTCATGCGAGACTGAATTAGAGTTGTGTCGTTCCGGCACGACCGAGTTCCAATGAACGATTTCCTAAAAGGAACGGTGCGGACTTTTCCAATAGTTCATTTTTTATCGCTCCTCGTTCCGGAATTGCATTCCGTTGGATCATCTCATGTGTTTGTCTGAATTTACACGTTTCATCTTTTGATGCTCAACTTCTTTTCAATTCCCTTTTAAAGATGCCATTATAATCACACGCAGCAATCGGTTTCAACTTTGTTCGGTTCAAAACAACAACAATTTTATTAACAGCGAATCAAAGAGAAAAAGAAAACAACAAAATTACATGCAGCCATCGTTGTGCATATACCAACGAATAAAAACACAAACCGTACGACCGAGTACAGGCATCTCCGTACTAACCCCCTTTCTTCTTTCTTCTCTCACCTAAAAACATAAGAGTTGAGCAAGGCGAATTCATGTAAACGGTGGTGTCGATACTACAACAAGTAACAACACCAACAACTGTGATGTGGGTGAGGAAAAAAATTCGTTTTGAGGATTTTGAACTAAATCAAACTCTCAACTTCGCTTCGCGATGGACAGTGGCACGCTGGTGTTTGGGCTGAAGCTCGCCGGAAATGGGGGGTTCGTGTCCATCTACTCACACATACACAACTTAATTCGTGCCAAAAAACGAAAGCTGTTGATATACCGAAGCGATAGAAAACAAAAAAAACATTGAACAAAGACTGATTGTTGATTGATAATATTGAAAACTTAAACGCAGTTTTCGACAAGATTGCCTCGAGTCTTCAGGACCAGATGTTTTGTCCTGGACAGGCTGCCCACCCCATATGACATGTTACTGTCATCCGTGGCACTACTCATCGCCTGAAAAAATAAATGTTTGGAGTAATGCCCCAAATCGTAACTTACCATTTCGCCATACGCTTGTTGCCTTTCAACCAATTTTTAAATTAATTAAAACATTATTATTTGTGTTCCGTTATATCAATAAAAAATGTACATTGCATATTCATTTATTTTTTTTTTATCCTACTTATGTTCAATAATTATTACAAGATAAATAATATTGGTATGATATAAGAAATAAATTCATAATTACAGGTCTGTTAACTAGCCTAAACTTAAATGTTTGAATTTCCAAATTTGTTATTGGATGATAGATTAATAAATTTTCCAATATTATCAAAATACGAAATTTTAACAGTATCCAAATGGATACTTGGTTTGTTTTCGTAATTAAAAGTAAGAAGAATCTCAATTTTCAATAAATTTTTGTTATTTTTAATTTGCTTATTTACATTGGTTTTTTTTTTTTGTTTGTTAAATTTGGAAAAACAAGCCTTTTAAAGGTTAATTATAATTTTAAATAAATAATTATCAAGGCATTTATATAAAAAAAGTGGCAACTCTGAATAAAAAAAATAACTATACCAAAAGATCAAAAAAAAGTTAAATGGCAACATTGACCAGAATTTGGTTACATTACTTTTTCCTCTTTTTTCGAAATTGATAGATGGGTCACCCTATCATTTTCCTGCTGTCAAATATCAATAGTTGTTTACCTTTTTTTTAGTATTTTTATTTGTCTTGAAATTTTCATTTAAATAGTTAAATAGTCGAAATTTTATATCTGGAATCGTTCAACCCCCGTTGGTGTTAATTCGGAAGGTTAGTTAGAAAAACAATGTTGGCAAACGGATTTTACACTTATTTGGTAAGTTGAAACCAAAATTCTTTGTTTTAACTCGTTTTGATTCCTTTTTTGTTTTGCAGCAGAAGTACTACAAATGTATGCCAGTGAAGACACAACAAACTTCGATTATTTAGATTTTTAAAAGGTTTTCAAGTTCCCGCTAGCAATCGTGCGCAAGTAGTTAAGTGTTATTTTCCTATTAGTTATGTATATAATATTTTATATATTCTGAGTCCTGTATGTATTATTTTAGTTGTTTAGTGAAATATTCATTCGCTTATTCATTAACTTATTCATTTATTGTCTCATGTAGGTACTTATTGTTTTATTTATTAACTTATTTTTTTTAGTATTTTACTTATTAACTTATCTAGTTATTATTTTTATTTATTAACTTATTCACTTTTACCGGTAGATAAATATTAGTTTATATAAATTCGTTATCTTCATTTAAGCATACGTATGTTAAGTTGGGTATTAATATTATGAGTAAACTAATCTAAATTTTTAAGTTTTTTGTTAATTCAATTTGGTTATTTAAGTCTATCTAGTAAGTTTCAATACGTTAATTTAGATATTTAAGTTTTAATCTATTTAGTAATTATATATAAGTTTAGGTTACTTAAGGTAACTAGTTTCTCATACTATTTATTCAAATATTCATTCGTTACGTCCGGTGTTTACGTTGTCAATCCGATAGTTTTAAATTTCAATCCCTAGTTATTCAAATATTCAATAAGAGGTTCGGTATTAAAGCAACTAGTTAGGTTTAAATTTCGCTAAAATTTAGTTTAAATATTTAAATTTAGTTTAAATATTTAAATTGAGATTAAATATTTAAATTTAGTTTAAATATTTAAATTTAACTTTTAGATTACGTATGGCAATTTCATTTTAGTTAAGTTTAGTTTATGCCTTTTTAAATTAGATTTAGTACTTTAAATACAAATTTAGTCCATACATTTAAAATTCAAAATTAGACCCAAGTGTAATAATTTAAACCTCGTATTTAAATTTAGTTTGACTAATTAAATTTCATTAAATTCCGGAATTAAGATTTAAGTCTAAAATAAGTGGTAAAATTAGTTTATGTTTTTTTCAAATCACATTGATGACTTATTATAATTAAATTTTAGTTTAATTAATTAAATTTAAATTAAAATGTATCATAGACGTTCACATTGAGTTAAAGTAGTTAAACCAAAATTTAACTCCAGGATCCCAAATTTAATTTAAGACCTAATTCCTGATTTAAAAATTTTAATTAAAAATTAAGTTTATAAGTTAAAATTTGTTGTATTGGTCAAGATCTGATTTATTATTTCTTCATAAAATTTTGTTGCCTTAAAGAAAATTAACATTTTATTCCAGGGTTGACTTAATTATATATAGTTAAGTATAGGCGGGTAAGCTAAGTTTAGAATAAGGTCTATTATTATATGATTTTAAATCCGAAAGTAGTAATAAGTTTAAGTATAATTGAAAACAGTATTCTATTGAAGATTATATTGTAAGTATGCCCAACAACATAAATAGCAAGTAGAGGTAGAGTAATAATTTAAGTGTTGATATTAATAATTTGTGGGATTATATTGATAAAAATAATCAAGTAAATAAAGGTATTGTGATAAAAAAACTCGATGCGTATAAATTGAATTATTTCTAATTGCGAAAACTATTTCCATTTGGGATTATTTTTGGCGTGAAAAAAAACGAATCATCCGTGTGACTAAAAGTTGGGGACTTTCTGGGCGAGTATATATTTGCATGTTTACTTTTACCTGGTTTTTTCTTCTCCTAGATTTCTCGTCCTTCGTCCTTTTGGGTTGAAATCACACTTCTGTTGCTGTTGTCTAGGCGTCGGTGGTTTGTCGCTTTGGTGTTGTTTTTGTGACAAAGTTTGTTGGTGGTGATCCGTGATTGTAGGTAGCAACGTTGGCAGTGGTTTCCTTCTTCTGTTTTTAGCTTGGCTGTTGTAGCTACGTTGGTGTCTTGTCGCCCTGCTGTTGTTTTTGTGGCAGTGTTGGTTGTTGGTTTTTTTTTCTGCTTTTTAGCTGGATGTGTGAACGACGTTGGTGTTTTTGTCGCTTTGCGGTTGTGGTTGTGGCTGCATTTGCACACACATATTTACTTATTAAATACTTTTCCCTGTCTGTAGAACACAACTTAAGATACCCTTTATTACTGAATAATGAAGAAATGCATGTAATGTAATTATGATTTCGGGTAATCTAAGCGTAATCCAAGTATATGTATCGCTTTATCGAAGAGGCAGGTGTCTTCGAGAGATTTTTTTTGAAGCTGTTTTCTTCTTTGCTATCCACGCATTCGTTGTAGTCGTCAATAATTTCGTTGCAGTCTTACTTGTTTGTCTTGAACAGAGTCCTGTAGAGATAATGCTGCAGATTATTTATAGCACGAAGACGAAAAACATTTCACTGTGGAATTTTGGTTAATACAATATAAAAAGTTACCCACTGTATATTACATTTATACATTCAGCCAATCTAAGATGCCAGCCGTCGATAAATATAGTAAAATTTGATCACTCATATCCACATGTACAATATTAAAATTTTTGAGGTGAATCCATTCGTTATCACTTTATTACTTTTGCAGAAAATTCGTTATTGAATTTTTGTGAAATTTTATTTTTTTGTTCAAACGATTTGTTACAGCAATTACGCCATTTTGGGTTGTAAGTTTTGTTCGTGAAACGTGTTTTTAAATTTCATACTTAAATATTCCTTTCATTTTCTGTGTCCTGCTGTTTAGATTTGATTATATACGAATATAGTTGACAATTTAATTTATTATAACGGAAACTTTTATTAAATATTTTTAAAGAAAATTTAATTAAAAACTTTACACGAAGGACAAGAAAAAAACCGCTCGAGCCAACCTTTTTATCCTCTGCCACTTTACGAAAGAAAGAAGTTTTCTCGCGTTTTCCCGCCATCTTAAACCGCCTCATACAACGCCGTTTTATTTTTTTTTACGACGTTTACGACACCCCTTTCTGAACGATTTTTAGGAAGTGTTGCGAATCATAATTACGTCTACAGATCATCGTACCAAATGAACACTGTTCGTCGCCCCCGTTCCCCTCAAGCCATGAAATGACGTAACATGTTAGTGTTAATGTCACGTCTTTCATGTCAATTGTAGCCCAGGTGTCACAAAGCCAGCTCTTTTCACCTAACCTGTGGAGTGAAAAGAGTTGGGGAAACCAGCGTATCTGGCAACTCTCATCCCTTTTAAAATTCAACCCACAACAACCAATTTCACCCTCTGAATCACAAGTAACCTATTGTTTCAAGTGCTGCGCGTGTATTACCCCTATTAACTGTCCCTTGAGGTTCTCAACTTCATACTGGCTATTTCCTATTGCCCTTCTAATTCTACACCTCAGCCAGGGTCTACAAAGCTTAGCATTTATTCCCTTTGCAAATTTGCTCTGTATAAAGTTTTTTCTATAGACCTCTTGGCCAGGCATATATTTTATGATTCTACTTTTGAGGTTGTAAGATCTCACATTTCGCAAATAGGCGTCATGTAATTTCTCGCTCACCTTTTGGTGGATCAGTTGCATTTGTGATGACTTAGGTAATATTAACATTTCCCCTTCTTCAGCAGATTTTAGTTTCCTTAGAATTATATAGGCGTCGGCGTGAGTAATCATGTTGTAGCCGGTCAAAGAAAAATAGGGAGTAACTCCTGTGGAAGAGTGAACAGTCGATCTTAGGGAACATTCAATTTTAGACAAGTTTTCGTCCCATCTAGTTTGATCAAGGTCCAAAAAACTTCTAATCGAGCTGAGTATGGTCTGGTTAACCCTCTCACTAGCGTTCGACTGCGGCGAGTATATAGGAGTCCGGATATGTTTTACCCCAAATATTTCTAAAAAATCTTTAAATGCTTCAGAGGTGAATTGTTTGCCGTTATCTGAGTGTAAGAACTCGGGCACTCCAAATTTGTAAAACACCTCGTCTCTTAAAAATTTTATTACTGCTTTGGTTGTGGCTTTCAATAGGGCTTTCAGTAGGACGAATTTTGTTTTATGATCTAGTACGATGAAAATAAATGTGTTACCGGATTTTGTTCGGGTGTAAGGTCCTAAGAAGTCAATATATATTTTCTGGAACGGCCTCTGAGTCCTGACTTCATATCCCATGGGTGGCCGTAAAATTTGTTTTGGGTGTTTTATCTCCTTACAAGTACTGCAATCTTTAACAAAATCCCTAATCTGCTTCACCATAGAAGGCCAATAAAAATACTCGCGAATATTATACAACGTTTTCGCTATGCCTCCATGCGAGGTGTTATCAATGTGCGATCTCTTAACTAGACTCTCAGTCAGATCTATCGGCACCCATATCTTCCAGCATTCTGCCTCATTATCCAGGTCGTTTCGGTTGAATTTGACTCTCTTGTATACAACGCCGTCTTCTACTTTCAGATCGGGTAACCGGTCCTTATTTTGCTCTACGGTGTCTATCAATGCTAAGTAATCTTTATTTTTGAATGCTTCAGAATTAAAATCAATCAACGGGCCACTATTTAAAACCACCTCCTCCATGTCTTGACGCGAAAGCATATCGGGGACAACGTTTTTCGTTCCTTTTCTGTGCTCGATATTGAATTTAAAGCCTTGAAGCTTTAAACTCCATCGAGCAAGTCTCCCGCTCAAATCCTGCTGACGCATCAGCCACTTCAGGCTGGAATGGTCTGTGATGACCGTGAAGTCCATCAACTCGATATACTGCCGAAACTTTTCTATGGCCAAGACGACTGCGAGGCACTCTTTCTCGGTCGTTGAATAGTTTTTCTGGGCCTGGTTCAGTTTCTTTGAAAAATACTCTATAGGGTGTTCGCCTTCTTCATCGTCTTTTTGAAATAGAACTGCCCCTATTCCTACGTTTGACGCGTCGCATTGGACTGGTAACTAACCTAAGGTAACTGGTAACTAACCTAAGCTTGAGCTCCTCAAAAGATTTTGTGGCCTCAGGTGTAAAATGAAATTTCGGAGATTTTTTTAGGGTATCTGTTAAAGGTGCCGTAAGAGTGGAAAAATCGTTGATAAAACGGCGGTACCACCCTACTGTGCCTAAAAATCTTCGCACGTCTTTTTGGTTTTTCGGTGGACCTATATCCAAAATAGCCTTAACTTTTTCTTCATCCGGTTTTAGTTTTCCCCCGCCAACTATGTAACCCAAGTATTTCAACTCGCGGTAACAAAATTTTGATTTCTGCATGTTGATTGTTAGACCAGCGTTCGTTAATTTCTGACCCACGACACGAAGCATGTCCATATGATCCTCGAAGTTTGATGACACCACCAACAAATCGTCCAAGTAGATAAATACTCTGTCCTTTAACTCGGATGGCACGACTTTATCCATCAAACGACAAAGCCTCTGGGCAGCGTTGCGCAGTCCAAAAGGCATCATTTTAAATTGATACTGCGGCCTGCCCGGAACTGTGAACGCTGTCTTTGGTCTGCTTTCCTCATCCAGAGGGATTTGCCAGAAGGCATCCTTGAGATCGATTGATGAGATAAAATGGGTATCTCCTAGCCTCGCCAATAATCCATCTATATTTGGCAGAGGATACGCATCCTTCCTCGTAACCTTATTTAGCTCCCGGGCGTCGAGGCAAAGCCTGTTCTTGTTGGGCTTAATGACCAAGGTCATACGGTTGTTCCACTCTGCTCCTGTGGCTACTTCGATTACGTCCAGTTCGATCATCCTGTCGAGTTCAGCATATATTAGTTTTTGCACTGCTGGACTCACGGGGTAGTGTCTCATCTTTTTGGCCGGTGCATCTCCAGTATCGATTGTGTGTTTTTCAATTCCCGTTCTTCCCAGACCATACTGTGTGTAACACCGAAACGATGATTTCACATTTTCTAAAATCTTTCGTTGACGTGACGTTAATTGGTGCATCTTGGACTCTTCCGAATCGGTGAGAGAAATTTCGTCTACTATACTATTTTCAAATGAAACCTTTAGACCTACTTTTTTCCAAAAATCATACCCTAAAATCAGTTCTTGACTTAATTTTGGCACTAGATATAACATCATTTCTACAAATTTATTCCCATATTTAATTTTCACGAAAATTTTGCCAATAATTAAATGTTGTTTCCCATCCGCTGTACGCACAGAGGATTTAAAATCAAGTATTTTCGCATCCATTTGCGTTGCGTTCTCAATACAGTTTCGGCCAAGACAACTCACGGAGGCTCCACTATCTAACAGGCCTTGATATTGAGAATCGTTAATCTCGACTGTCATATAGGGTCTAATATCATTTTCGCTGCCTATAACCGTGGATGCTATTACTTTCCTTTCTTCTTTTCTTAAGGCGTATCTTTCTCTGGTTTTTCGGATTCTATTGCTAACTATGGGTACGTAATCTGTGAAAATTTCAGAGCGAATTTTGTTATAAATTTCTAAACGCTGTTCATACGATAGGCCTGGATTGAGACCATGTGGCTTTAAGTTGTAATTTATTTTCCAATAATCATTTGTACGTTTAGTTTCGATGTCTTCATCATCTTTAACGTTGATCTTTGCAGTTTCTTCGTCTGGCTGTTGGACTTGTTTTGGGATTGCGTTTGTTTCGGTCATTTCGTTGGGTTGGTCTTGTCCGGGTAACATGAAATTTAAAAAATTATCTTTTACTGGGAGGTCGTTTGGTTTGAACACGTCGGCCCAGTTTTCCGCGTGTTCGATTTGCTGTTTCCCGCACATCTGGGGCAATTCGGGCTAGTAACATCCTCGAACCCACATTTGTAGCAGAAGACATTGCGTTGTACTACGGGACATTCAATAAAAGAGTGGCCAGGTGCTTTACAGTTCCAACACGTGAGCTGTTTCGCTGGCAAACTATCCCTTTGAAGTGCCTCAACCTGCTGTGCCTGCTCGTCTATCTGCTCGTGGTCAAACAAGTCCATCTCATAGACTCGTCGAGAATGGCCTAAAGGCATACGGTTCGAAGATCGCTTGGCGATATTCCTTTCCGCCCTTTTGCACTCCTCCAGTAGCTGATCCAGACTGTCAATTCTAATTGGGAAAACCAGTTGAGCCAATCCGTCTTTTAGATTGTCTTTAACAATTTTTACCAGTTCGCTCTCTAGTACGCTTACCCTCATTTGGTTTTTAAGTTTGACGATTTCTGTAATGAACGCATCCGCAGACTCATTTGGCGCTTGCCTACGCTCCATAATTTTCCTTTGAATTTCAAAATCGCTTTCGAAATTCCGGAATTTTTTTATAATATGGTGTTTAAAGGTCTGCCAATCACATATCGGATGCTTCATTCTAAAGGACCAGAACCAGTTGCTTGCCTCCCCCGTTACTAAGTGATGAAAACCTTTCATTAAAACTTCCCATGAACAATTATAATCGTATTTCAATGCCTCTACCCGAAATACAAAATCCTCAACCGTTAACGATTTATTAGTACCATCGTACCTTATTCCCCATTTTTCCAATTGGTTTGGAGTTATTGGTTTAAAACCATGAAACGAAGGTGAGTTTCCAAAACCTGGGTATTGTTCGTTAAAATTCTGAGGAATGTTATTGAATACTGGTTGGGCTAAGTTGGATTGACGCGGGCGTTGTTGTCTGAACATTTGAGGGTCATTATGTGCAAAATGTGGTACTTGCGGTGGTCTGCTATTATTGTTATTAAAAGGGGTTTGATATGCACGCTGTTGGTCATAGGGTACATTGTTACGGAAGGTCTGGTTCTCCGAAGAAATGCCACGTTCGGAACGCAAAGACTCCCTTATCAACTGAGGTAGCATAAGTTGCATGTTGTGAACTTCTCCCATAATCGCAGCCTGCGCAGCTCCCACCGAAGCACTGACATAGTCCCTCAGCGTCAATCCTTCTTCGGTAATAACCATTTCAGGGTCGACCTCCTCGCCAACAGGGGCTAAATTATTCCTATTCATGTTTCCTAAATCAAAGTCACGAATACCCTGGTTACCTGTCTGCCCACTTATTTCCCTGGCAGTTATGCTACTGTAAGTCGGTGTACGTATAGTACTAAAACTATCAGGTGAGGAGTGGGTTTGTGGTCCAAATCCGGGTGGAAATCTAATCGACATTAACGGAGTTACCGCGTTTGTAGAAACAATAGGTGCTGTATTTGGATTGTTAACTGTGGTTGTCGTCGTGGTTGGAATGTCGTCGCTATTGCTTGCCTGGTTTCTACTAGATGATCGGAGTTGTCTAGTATTCATCCTTAGCCAAAACCGTTCACAGATCAAACAAAAGACTCAACTTTAACAATCTAGCACCGAAAAAACAACTACTGAACGAATTACCCGTGGAAAAAACTATACCCTGCAGTCAGAAAAACCAATGGTCCTTAATCAATACAAAAATTCAAAAAAATAATATTAAAATGTAAATTTTTAAGAAATTATTACGTAATTTCCCAATCCCAATATCCCAAAACAATTAAAATTCAAGAAAATGTTATTCCCTTAAATTTTAATTTATTAATAAAATCCCAAGAAAATGTAATTCCAAAAAAAAGTATAAATCAAGATATATGTGACAAAAGATCTTCACAAATTTATTTGTATCCGAAGCATCGATTGTCATAAGAGAAAATCCGAGTGTAGGTGAAATTGTAGTTATTATAAAACCCTACGATCTCAATATCGATAAACCGAAGAAGATTCGAAAAAAAAAATATTACCGCCTGACTTCATAAAAGAAATATTTTAAATTTAACAAAGGCTTACAAAACAAAATTTTTCTGTATGTAAAATTTCCTCAATAAACGTTTGCTAAATTCAACAATCCCTTATGAATACGGAGTTAATCTACAAATTCAGATGTATTAAGTCGATGTCAAAAAAAACGAATATCAATATAAAAAATTTTATAAATTTATAATAATAATCGTTGATTATTATCAAAATTGAAAAAATAACCAATATATCCCATAAATGTATTTTTAAAATGAAATATCAATTGTAAAATCAATGTGTAAAATTATGATTATTATATAATTTCACAACCTAAATATTGAAAAGGGAATAAAATTTAAGAAAATATTATATCTTCGAATTCGAAGTGGTCATATGTAAAATAAGTGAAATTTCCAAAAATATCATAGAAATAACGTTAATTATTATCCTACGTAAAAAGAATTTGCCGAGATAAATTTATATAATTATTTATAATGTATATTGTAATAATATTTAAAAAAAATACGTCTTAATGCAGATAATAAGTTATAAGATTAATTCAAAAAAACTATTTTGCATTTATCAACTAGTTTAATTAATATTAGCAGATTATAAAAATTAGTATAAGAGTTCAAATAATACCAAAAATATTATTCATCTACTATGTTATCAACTACGACTAATAAAGGTTAATTTGTTTTCAAATATTTAATTTAATATATACAAAATGTGTACTGGTTGAAATTTGGTAACAAAACGTGTAGTGGCGAAATGTGTGTAATTTACTTTTACTCGAGTTTAAAATCATTGGGTATTTTGTTCTTAGAATTGAGAACTTCAAAACTCATACGATGTTTAAGTATGAAAAAAGTTTATGAATATCAATCATGTCAAAAAAAAATGTTTGTACTATACTTGAATAGTGCGCTAAATGTTGTTGCCAACAAGTTTCTATCATCAATCAACTGTAAACGAAAACACAAGACAAAACGACATAGAGTGAATCTCCTGGCTTTTCCTCTCCTCTCATCCAATAATGAAAACATACGATCACCTAGCTATATAGCCGCCGTATCAAGTTTTTCATTATGGATTCGATTCGATTCAATCCATTTGACTCCCTCAGTCTCGTCTCTTATGTCGGAAGCCATTGCAACTCAGGCTTTGTGTCTACTTGACACCTTCCAGGACATAGGTCGTCAGTCATAAGGTCAGAAAACCGAGATCCCAATACCTAACTTCCCCATACGATGCCGTCGCAACGCAGGAATGGTGTGTATTTAACACCTTCCGGGACAATCGTCAAAAATATGAAAAGAAAAAAAGTTATTGGATTAAACATTTTATCCGGAAATGTTCAAAGGTGTGGAAGCCAGAAAAGATGAATTAAAACACCTTCAGGCTAAATTACTTTAACCCAAAGGGTTAAGTCACTTTCGGGTGGCCCCACGTTGGGCGCCATTTTGTGTGATGTGGGTGAGGAAAAAAATTCGTTTTGAGGATTTTGAACTAAATCAAACTCTCAACTTCGCTTCGCGATGGACAGTGGCACGCTGGTGTTTGGGCTGAAGCTCGCCGGAAATGGGGGGTTCGTGTCCATCTACTCACACATACACAACTTAATTCGTGCCAAAAAACGAAAGCTGTTGATATACCGAAGCGATAGAAAACAAAAAAAACATTGAACAAAGACTGATTGTTGATTGATAATATTGAAAACTTAAACGCAGTTTTCGACAAGATTGCCTCGAGTCTTCAGGACCAGATGTTTTGTCCTGGACAGGCTGCCCACCCCATATGACATGTTACTGTCATCCGTGGCACTACTCATCGCCTGAAAAAATAAATGTTTGGAGTAATGCCCCAAATCGTAACTTACCATTTCGCCATACGCTTGTTGCCTTTCAACCAATTTTTAAATTAATTAAAACATTATTATTTGTTTTCCGTTATATCAATAAAAAATGTACATTGCATATTCATTTATTTTTTTTTTATCCTACTTATGTTCAATAATTATTACAAGATAAATAATATTGGTATGATATAAGAAATAAATTCATAATTACAGGTCTGTTAACTAGCCTAAACTTAAATGTTTGAATTTCCAAATTTGTTATTGGATGATAGATTAATAAATTTTCCAATATTATCAAAATACGAAATTTTAACAGTATCCAAATGGATACTTGGTTTGTTTTCGTAATTAAAAGTAAGAAGAATCTCAATTTTCAATAAATTTTTGTTATTTTTAATTTGCTTATTTACATTGGTTTTTTTTTTTGTTTGTTAAATTTGGAAAAACAAGCCTTTTAAAGGTTAATTATAATTTTAAATAAATAATTATCAAGGCATTTATATAAAAAAAGTGGCAACTCTGAATAAAAAAAATAACTATACCAAAAGATCAAAAAAAAGTTAAATGGCAACATTGACCAGAATTTGGTTACATTACTTTTTCCTCTTTTTTCGAAATTGATAGATGGGTCACCCTATCATTTTCCTGCTGTCAAATATCAATAGTTGTTTACCTTTTTTTTAGTATTTTTATTTGTCTTGAAATTTTCATTTAAATAGTTAAATAGTCGAAATTTTATATCTGGAATCGTTCAACCCCCGTTGGTGTTAATTCGGAAGGTTAGTTAGAAAAACAATGTTGGCAAACGGATTTTACACTTATTTGGTAAGTTGAAACCAAAATTCTTTGTTTTAACTCGTTTTGATTCCTTTTTTGTTTTGCAGCAGAAGTACTACAAATGTATGCCAGTGAAGACACAACAAACTTCGATTATTTAGATTTTTAAAAGGTTTTCAAGTTCCCGCTAGCAATCGTGCGCAAGTAGTTAAGTGTTATTTTCCTATTAGTTATGTATATAATATTTTATATATTCTGAGTCCTGTATGTATTATTTTAGTTGTTTAGTGAAATATTCATTCGCTTATTCATTAACTTATTCATTTATTGTCTCATGTAGGTACTTATTGTTTTATTTATTAACTTATTTTTTTTAGTATTTTACTTATTAACTTATCTAGTTATTATTTTTATTTATTAACTTATTCACTTTTACCGGTAGATAAATATTAGTTTATATAAATTCGTTATCTTCATTTAAGCATACGTATGTTAAGTTGGGTATTAATATTATGAGTAAACTAATCTAAATTTTTAAGTTTTTTGTTAATTCAATTTGGTTATTTAAGTCTATCTAGTAAGTTTCAATACGTTAATTTAGATATTTAAGTTTTAATCTATTTAGTAATTATATATAAGTTTAGGTTACTTAAGGTAACTAGTTTCTCATACTATTTATTCAAATATTCATTCGTTACGTCCGGTGTTTACGTTGTCAATCCGATAGTTTTAAATTTCAATCCCTAGTTATTCAAATATTCAATAAGAGGTTCGGTATTAAAGCAACTAGTTAGGTTTAAATTTCGCTAAAATTTAGTTTAAATATTTAAATTTAGTTTAAATATTTAAATTGAGATTAAATATTTAAATTTAGTTTAAATATTTAAATTTAACTTTTAGATTACGTATGGCAATTTCATTTTAGTTAAGTTTAGTTTATGCCTTTTTAAATTAGATTTAGTACTTTAAATACAAATTTAGTCCATACATTTAAAATTCAAAATTAGACCCAAGTGTAATAATTTAAACCTCGTATTTAAATTTAGTTTGACTAATTAAATTTCATTAAATTCCGGAATTAAGATTTAAGTCTAAAATAAGTGGTAAAATTAGTTTATGTTTTTTTCAAATCACATTGATGACTTATTATAATTAAATTTTAGTTTAATTAATTAAATTTAAATTAAAATGTATCATAGACGTTCACATTGAGTTAAAGTAGTTAAACCAAAATTTAACTCCAGGATCCCAAATTTAATTTAAGACCTAATTCCTGATTTAAAAATTTTAATTAAAAATTAAGTTTATAAGTTAAAATTTGTTGTATTGGTCAAGATCTGATTTATTATTTCTTCATAAAATTTTGTTGCCTTAAAGAAAATTAACATTTTATTCCAGGGTTGACTTAATTATATATAGTTAAGTATAGGCGGGTAAGCTAAGTTTAGAATAAGGTCTATTATTATATGATTTTAAATCCGAAAGTAGTAATAAGTTTAAGTATAATTGAAAACAGTATTCTATTGAAGATTATATTGTAAGTATGCCCAACAACATAAATAGCAAGTAGAGGTAGAGTAATAATTTAAGTGTTGATATTAATAATTTGTGGGATTATATTGATAAAAATAATCAAGTAAATAAAGGTATTGTGATAAAAAAAACTCGATGCGTATAAATTGAATTATTTCTAATTGCGAAAACTATTTCCATTTGGGATTATTTTTGGCGTGAAAAAAAACGAATCATCCGTGTGACTAAAAGTTGGGGACTTTCTGGGCGAGTATATATTTGCATGTTTACTTTTACCTGGTTTTTTCTTCTCCTAGATTTCTCGTCCTTCGTCCTTTTGGGTTGAAATCACACTTCTGTTGCTGTTGTCTAGGCGTCGGTGGTTTGTCGCTTTGGTGTTGTTTTTGTGACAAAGTTTGTTGGTGGTGATCCGTGATTGTAGGTAGCAACGTTGGCAGTGGTTTCCTTCTTCTGTTTTTAGCTTGGCTGTTGTAGCTACGTTGGTGTCTTGTCGCCCTGCTGTTGTTTTTGTGGCAGTGTTGGTTGTTGGTTTTTTTTTCTGCTTTTTAGCTGGATGTGTGAACGACGTTGGTGTTTTTGTCGCTTTGCGGTTGTGGTTGTGGCTGCATTTGCACACACATATTTACTTATTAAATACTTTTCCCTGTCTGTAGAACACAACTTAAGATACCCTTTATTACTGAATAATGAAGAAATGCATGTAATGTAATTATGATTTCGGGTAATCTAAGCGTAATCCAAGTATATGTATCGCTTTATCGAAGAGGCAGGTGTCTTCGAGAGATTTTTTTTGAAGCTGTTTTCTTCTTTGCTATCCACGCATTCGTTGTAGTCGTCAATAATTTCGTTGCAGTCTTACTTGTTTGTCTTGAACAGAGTCCTGTAGAGATAATGCTGCAGATTATTTATAGCACGAAGACGAAAAACATTTCACTGTGGAATTTTGGTTAATACAATATAAAAAGTTACCCACTGTATATTACATTTATACATTCAGCCAATCTAAGATGCCAGCCGTCGATAAATATAGTAAAATTTGATCACTCATATCCACATGTACAATATTAAAATTTTTGAGGTGAATCCATTCGTTATCACTTTATTACTTTTGCAGAAAATTCGTTATTGAATTTTTGTGAAATTTTATTTTTTTGTTCAAACGATTTGTTACAGCAATTACGCCATTTTGGGTTGTAAGTTTTGTTCGTGAAACGTGTTTTTAAATTTCATACTTAAATATTCCTTTCATTTTCTGTGTCCTGCTGTTTAGATTTGATTATATACGAATATAGTTGACAATTTAATTTATTATAACGGAAACTTTTATTAAATATTTTTAAAGAAAATTTAATTAAAAACTTTACACGAAGGACAAGAAAAAAAACCGCTCGAGCCAACCTTTTTATCCTCTGCCACTTTACGAAAGAAAGAAGTTTTCTCGCGTTTTCCCGCCATCTTAAACCGCCTCATACAACGCCGTTTTATTTTTTTTTACGACGTTTACGACACCCCTTTCTGAACGATTTTTAGGAAGTGTTGCGAATCATAATTACGTCTACAGATCATCGTACCAAATGAACACTGTTCGTCGCCCCCGTTCCCCTCAAGCCATGAAATGACGTAACATGTTAGTGTTAATGTCACGTCTTTCATGTCAATTGTAGCCCAGGTGTCACAAAGCCAGCTCTTTTCACCTAACCTGTGGAGTGAAAAGAGTTGGGGAAACCAGCGTATCTGGCAACTCTCATCCCTTTTAAAATTCAACCCACAACAACCAATTTCACCCTCTGAATCACAAGTAACCTATTGTTTCAAGTGCTGCGCGTGTATTACCCCTATTAACTGTCCCTTGAGGTTCTCAACTTCATACTGGCTATTTCCTATTGCCCTTCTAATTCTACACCTCAGCCAGGGTCTACAAAGCTTAGCATTTATTCCCTTTGCAAATTTGCTCTGTATAAAGTTTTTTCTATAGACCTCTTGGCCAGGCATATATTTTATGATTCTACTTTTGAGGTTGTAAGATCTCACATTTCGCAAATAGGCGTCATGTAATTTCTCGCTCACCTTTTGGTGGATCAGTTGCATTTGTGATGACTTAGGTAATATTAACATTTCCCCTTCTTCAGCAGATTTTAGTTTCCTTAGAATTATATAGGCGTCGGCGTGAGTAATCATGTTGTAGCCGGTCAAAGAAAAATAGGGAGTAACTCCTGTGGAAGAGTGAACAGTCGATCTTAGGGAACATTCAATTTTAGACAAGTTTTCGTCCCATCTAGTTTGATCAAGGTCCAAAAAACTTCTAATCGAGCTGAGTATGGTCTGGTTAACCCTCTCACTAGCGTTCGACTGCGGCGAGTATATAGGAGTCCGGATATGTTTTACCCCAAATATTTCTAAAAAATCTTTAAATGCTTCAGAGGTGAATTGTTTGCCGTTATCTGAGTGTAAGAACTCGGGCACTCCAAATTTGTAAAACACCTCGTCTCTTAAAAATTTTATTACTGCTTTGGTTGTGGCTTTCAATAGGGCTTTCAGTAGGACGAATTTTGTTTTATGATCTAGTACGATGAAAATAAATGTGTTACCGGATTTTGTTCGGGTGTAAGGTCCTAAGAAGTCAATATATATTTTCTGGAACGGCCTCTGAGTCCTGACTTCATATCCCATGGGTGGCCGTAAAATTTGTTTTGGGTGTTTTATCTCCTTACAAGTACTGCAATCTTTAACAAAATCCCTAATCTGCTTCACCATAGAAGGCCAATAAAAATACTCGCGAATATTATACAACGTTTTCGCTATGCCTCCATGCGAGGTGTTATCAATGTGCGATCTCTTAACTAGACTCTCAGTCAGATCTATCGGCACCCATATCTTCCAGCATTCTGCCTCATTATCCAGGTCGTTTCGGTTGAATTTGACTCTCTTGTATACAACGCCGTCTTCTACTTTCAGATCGGGTAACCGGTCCTTATTTTGCTCTACGGTGTCTATCAATGCTAAGTAATCTTTATTTTTGAATGCTTCAGAATTAAAATCAATCAACGGGCCACTATTTAAAACCACCTCCTCCATGTCTTGACGCGAAAGCATATCGGGGACAACGTTTTTCGTTCCTTTTCTGTGCTCGATATTGAATTTAAAGCCTTGAATCTTTAAACTCCATCGAGCAAGTCTCCCGCTCAAATCCTGCTGACGCATCAGCCACTTCAGGCTGGAATGGTCTGTGATGACCGTGAAGTCCATCAACTCGATATACTGCCGAAACTTTTCTATGGCCAAGACGACTGCGAGGCACTCTTTCTCGGTCGTTGAATAGTTTTTCTGGGCCTGGTTCAGTTTCTTTGAAAAATACTCTATAGGGTGTTCGCCTTCTTCATCGTCTTTTTGAAATAGAACTGCCCCTATTCCTACGTTTGACGCGTCGCATTGGACTGGTAACTAACCTAAGGTAACTGGTAACTAACCTAAGCTTGAGCTCCTCAAAAGATTTTGTGGCCTCAGGTGTAAAATGAAATTTCGGAGATTTTTTTAGGGTATCTGTTAAAGGTGCCGTAAGAGTGGAAAAATCGTTGATAAAACGGCGGTACCACCCTACTGTGCCTAAAAATCTTCGCACGTCTTTTTGGTTTTTCGGTGGACCTATATCCAAAATAGCCTTAACTTTTTCTTCATCCGGTTTTAGTTTTCCCCCGCCAACTATGTAACCCAAGTATTTCAACTCGCGGTAACAAAATTTTGATTTCTGCATGTTGATTGTTAGACCAGCGTTCGTTAATTTCTGACCCACGACACGAAGCATGTCCATATGATCCTCGAAGTTTGATGACACCACCAACAAATCGTCCAAGTAGATAAATACTCTGTCCTTTAACTCGGATGGCACGACTTTATCCATCAAACGACAAAGCCTCTGGGCAGCGTTGCGCAGTCCAAAAGGCATCATTTTAAATTGATACTGCGGCCTGCCCGGAACTGTGAACGCTGTCTTTGGTCTGCTTTCCTCATCCAGAGGGATTTGCCAGAAGGCATCCTTGAGATCGATTGATGAGATAAAATGGGTATCTCCTAGCCTCGCCAATAATCCATCTATATTTGGCAGAGGATACGCATCCTTCCTCGTAACCTTATTTAGCTCCCGGGCGTCGAGGCAAAGCCTGTTCTTGTTGGGCTTAATGACCAAGGTCATACGGTTGTTCCACTCTGCTCCTGTGGCTACTTCGATTACGTCCAGTTCGATCATCCTGTCGAGTTCAGCATATATTAGTTTTTGCACTGCTGGACTCACGGGGTAGTGTCTCATCTTTTTGGCCGGTGCATCTCCAGTATCGATTGTGTGTTTTTCAATTCCCGTTCTTCCCAGACCATACTGTGTGTAACACCGAAACGATGATTTCACATTTTCTAAAATCTTTCGTTGACGTGACGTTAATTGGTGCATCTTGGACTCTTCCGAATCGGTGAGAGAAATTTCGTCTACTATACTATTTTCAAATGAAACCTTTAGACCTACTTTTTTCCAAAAATCATACCCTAAAATCAGTTCTTGACTTAATTTTGGCACTAGATATAACATCATTTCTACAAATTTATTCCCATATTTAATTTTCACGAAAATTTTGCCAATAATTAAATGTTGTTTCCCATCCGCTGTACGCACAGAGGATTTAAAATCAAGTATTTTCGCATCCATTTGCGTTGCGTTCTCAATACAGTTTCGGCCAAGACAACTCACGGAGGCTCCACTATCTAACAGGCCTTGATATTGAGAATCGTTAATCTCGACTGTCATATAGGGTCTAATATCATTTTCGCTGCCTATAACCGTGGATGCTATTACTTTCCTTTCTTCTTTTCTTAAGGCGTATCTTTCTCTGGTTTTTCGGATTCTATTGCTAACTATGGGTACGTAATCTGTGAAAATTTCAGAGCGAATTTTGTTATAAATTTCTAAACGCTGTTCATACGATAGGCCTGGATTGAGACCATGTGGCTTTAAGTTGTAATTTATTTTCCAATAATCATTTGTACGTTTAGTTTCGATGTCTTCATCATCTTTAACGTTGATCTTTGCAGTTTCTTCGTCTGGCTGTTGGACTTGTTTTGGGATTGCGTTTGTTTCGGTCATTTCGTTGGGTTGGTCTTGTCCGGGTAACATGAAATTTAAAAAATTATCTTTTACTGGGAGGTCGTTTGGTTTGAACACGTCGGCCCAGTTTTCCGCGTGTTCGATTTGCTGTTTCCCGCACATCTGGGGCAATTCGGGCTAGTAACATCCTCGAACCCACATTTGTAGCAGAAGACATTGCGTTGTACTACGGGACATTCAATAAAAGAGTGGCCAGGTGCTTTACAGTTCCAACACGTGAGCTGTTTCGCTGGCAAACTATCCCTTTGAAGTGCCTCAACCTGCTGTGCCTGCTCGTCTATCTGCTCGTGGTCAAACAAGTCCATCTCATAGACTCGTCGAGAATGGCCTAAAGGCATACGGTTCGAAGATCGCTTGGCGATATTCCTTTCCGCCCTTTTGCACTCCTCCAGTAGCTGATCCAGACTGTCAATTCTAATTGGGAAAACCAGTTGAGCCAATCCGTCTTTTAGATTGTCTTTAACAATTTTTACCAGTTCGCTCTCTAGTACGCTTACCCTCATTTGGTTTTTAAGTTTGACGATTTCTGTAATGAACGCATCCGCAGACTCATTTGGCGCTTGCCTACGCTCCATAATTTTCCTTTGAATTTCAAAATCGCTTTCGAAATTCCGGAATTTTTTTATAATATGGTGTTTAAAGGTCTGCCAATCACATATCGGATGCTTCATTCTAAAGGACCAGAACCAGTTGCTTGCCTCCCCCGTTACTAAGTGATGAAAACCTTTCATTAAAACTTCCCATGAACAATTATAATCGTATTTCAATGCCTCTACCCGAAATACAAAATCCTCAACCGTTAACGATTTATTAGTACCATCGTACCTTATTCCCCATTTTTCCAATTGGTTTGGAGTTATTGGTTTAAAACCATGAAACGAAGGTGAGTTTCCAAAACCTGGGTATTGTTCGTTAAAATTCTGAGGAATGTTATTGAATACTGGTTGGGCTAAGTTGGATTGACGCGGGCGTTGTTGTCTGAACATTTGAGGGTCATTATGTGCAAAATGTGGTACTTGCGGTGGTCTGCTATTATTGTTATTAAAAGGGGTTTGATATGCACGCTGTTGGTCATAGGGTACATTGTTACGGAAGGTCTGGTTCTCCGAAGAAATGCCACGTTCGGAACGCAAAGACTCCCTTATCAACTGAGGTAGCATAAGTTGCATGTTGTGAACTTCTCCCATAATCGCAGCCTGCGCAGCTCCCACCGAAGCACTGACATAGTCCCTCAGCGTCAATCCTTCTTCGGTAATAACCATTTCAGGGTCGACCTCCTCGCCAACAGGGGCTAAATTATTCCTATTCATGTTTCCTAAATCAAAGTCACGAATACCCTGGTTACCTGTCTGCCCACTTATTTCCCTGGCAGTTATGCTACTGTAAGTCGGTGTACGTATAGTACTAAAACTATCAGGTGAGGAGTGGGTTTGTGGTCCAAATCCGGGTGGAAATCTAATCGACATTAACGGAGTTACCGCGTTTGTAGAAACAATAGGTGCTGTATTTGGATTGTTAACTGTGGTTGTCGTCGTGGTTGGAATGTCGTCGCTATTGCTTGCCTGGTTTCTACTAGATGATCGGAGTTGTCTAGTATTCATCCTTAGCCAAAACCGTTCACAGATCAAACAAAAGACTCAACTTTAACAATCTAGCACCGAAAAAACAACTACTGAACGAATTACCCGTGGAAAAAACTATACCCTGCAGTCAGAAAAACCAATGGTCCTTAATCAATACAAAAATTCAAAAAAATAATATTAAAATGTAAATTTTTAAGAAATTATTACGTAATTTCCCAATCCCAATATCCCAAAACAATTAAAATTCAAGAAAATGTTATTCCCTTAAATTTTAATTTATTAATAAAATCCCAAGAAAATGTAATTCCAAAAAAAAGTATAAATCAAGATATATGTGACAAAAGATCTTCACAAATTTATTTGTATCCGAAGCATCGATTGTCATAAGAGAAAATCCGAGTGTAGGTGAAATTGTAGTTATTATAAAACCCTACGATCTCAATATCGATAAACCGAAGAAGATTCGAAAAAAAAAATATTACCGCCTGACTTCATAAAAGAAATATTTTAAATTTAACAAAGGCTTACAAAACAAAATTTTTCTGTATGTAAAATTTCCTCAATAAACGTTTGCTAAATTCAACAATCCCTTATGAATACGGAGTTAATCTACAAATTCAGATGTATTAAGTCGATGTCAAAAAAAACGAATATCAATATAAAAAATTTTATAAATTTATAATAATAATCGTTGATTATTATCAAAATTGAAAAAATAACCAATATATCCCATAAATGTATTTTTAAAATGAAATATCAATTGTAAAATCAATGTGTAAAATTATGATTATTATATAATTTCACAACCTAAATATTGAAAAGGGAATAAAATTTAAGAAAATATTATATCTTCGAATTCGAAGTGGTCATATGTAAAATAAGTGAAATTTCCAAAAATATCATAGAAATAACGTTAATTATTATCCTACGTAAAAAGAATTTGCCGAGATAAATTTATATAATTATTTATAATGTATATTGTAATAATATTTAAAAAAAATACGTCTTAATGCAGATAATAAGTTATAAGATTAATTCAAAAAAACTATTTTGCATTTATCAACTAGTTTAATTAATATTAGCAGATTATAAAAATTAGTATAAGAGTTCAAATAATACCAAAAATATTATTCATCTACTATGTTATCAACTACGACTAATAAAGGTTAATTTGTTTTCAAATATTTAATTTAATATATACAAAATGTGTACTGGTTGAAATTTGGTAACAAAACGTGTAGTGGCGAAATGTGTGTAATTTACTTTTACTCGAGTTTAAAATCATTGGGTATTTTGTTCTTAGAATTGAGAACTTCAAAACTCATACGATGTTTAAGTATGAAAAAAGTTTATGAATATCAATCATGTCAAAAAAAAATGTTTGTACTATACTTGAATAGTGCGCTAAATGTTGTTGCCAACAAGTTTCTATCATCAATCAACTGTAAACGAAAACACAAGACAAAACGACATAGAGTGAATCTCCTGGCTTTTCCTCTCCTCTCATCCAATAATGAAAACATACGATCACCTAGCTATATAGCCGCCGTATCAAGTTTTTCATTATGGATTCGATTCGATTCAATCCATTTGACTCCCTCAGTCTCGTCTCTTATGTCGGAAGCCATTGCAACTCAGGCTTTGTGTCTACTTGACACCTTCCAGGACATAGGTCGTCAGTCATAAGGTCAGAAAACCGAGATCCCAATACCTAACTTCCCCATACGATGCCGTCGCAACGCAGGAATGGTGTGTATTTAACACCTTCCGGGACAATCGTCAAAAATATGAAAAGAAAAAAAGTTATTGGATTAAACATTTTATCCGGAAATGTTCAAAGGTGTGGAAGCCAGAAAAGATGAATTAAAACACCTTCAGGCTAAATTACTTTAACCCAAAGGGTTAAGTCACTTTCGGGTGGCCCCACGTTGGGCGCCATTTTGTGTGATGTGGGTGAGGAAAAAAATTCGTTTTGAGGATTTTGAACTAAATCAAACTCTCAACTTCGCTTCGCGATGGACAGTGGCACGCTGGTGTTTGGGCTGAAGCTCGCCGGAAATGGGGGGTTCGTGTCCATCTACTCACACATACACAACTTAATTCGTGCCAAAAAACGAAAGCTGTTGATATACCGAAGCGATAGAAAACAAAAAAAACATTGAACAAAGACTGATTGTTGATTGATAATATTGAAAACTTAAACGCAGTTTTCGACAAGATTGCCTCGAGTCTTCAGGACCAGATGTTTTGTCCTGGACAGGCTGCCCACCCCATATGACATGTTACTGTCATCCGTGGCACTACTCATCGCCTGAAAAAATAAATGTTTGGAGTAATGCCCCAAATCGTAACTTACCATTTCGCCATACGCTTGTTGCCTTTCAACCAATTTTTAAATTAATTAAAACATTATTATTTGTTTTCCGTTATATCAATAAAAAATGTACATTGCATATTCATTTATTTTTTTTTTATCCTACTTATGTTCAATAATTATTACAAGATAAATAATATTGGTATGATATAAGAAATAAATTCATAATTACAGGTCTGTTAACTAGCCTAAACTTAAATGTTTGAATTTCCAAATTTGTTATTGGATGATAGATTAATAAATTTTCCAATATTATCAAAATACGAAATTTTAACAGTATCCAAATGGATACTTGGTTTGTTTTCGTAATTAAAAGTAAGAAGAATCTCAATTTTCAATAAATTTTTGTTATTTTTAATTTGCTTATTTACATTGGTTTTTTTTTTTGTTTGTTAAATTTGGAAAAACAAGCCTTTTAAAGGTTAATTATAATTTTAAATAAATAATTATCAAGGCATTTATATAAAAAAAGTGGCAACTCTGAATAAAAAAAATAACTATACCAAAAGATCAAAAAAAAGTTAAATGGCAACATTGACCAGAATTTGGTTACATTACTTTTTCCTCTTTTTTCGAAATTGATAGATGGGTCACCCTATCATTTTCCTGCTGTCAAATATCAATAGTTGTTTACCTTTTTTTTAGTATTTTTATTTGTCTTGAAATTTTCATTTAAATAGTTAAATAGTCGAAATTTTATATCTGGAATCGTTCAACCCCCGTTGGTGTTAATTCGGAAGGTTAGTTAGAAAAACAATGTTGGCAAACGGATTTTACACTTATTTGGTAAGTTGAAACCAAAATTCTTTGTTTTAACTCGTTTTGATTCCTTTTTTGTTTTGCAGCAGAAGTACTACAAATGTATGCCAGTGAAGACACAACAAACTTCGATTATTTAGATTTTTAAAAGGTTTTCAAGTTCCCGCTAGCAATCGTGCGCAAGTAGTTAAGTGTTATTTTCCTATTAGTTATGTATATAATATTTTATATATTCTGAGTCCTGTATGTATTATTTTAGTTGTTTAGTGAAATATTCATTCGCTTATTCATTAACTTATTCATTTATTGTCTCATGTAGGTACTTATTGTTTTATTTATTAACTTATTTTTTTTAGTATTTTACTTATTAACTTATCTAGTTATTATTTTTATTTATTAACTTATTCACTTTTACCGGTAGATAAATATTAGTTTATATAAATTCGTTATCTTCATTTAAGCATACGTATGTTAAGTTGGGTATTAATATTATGAGTAAACTAATCTAAATTTTTAAGTTTTTTGTTAATTCAATTTGGTTATTTAAGTCTATCTAGTAAGTTTCAATACGTTAATTTAGATATTTAAGTTTTAATCTATTTAGTAATTATATATAAGTTTAGGTTACTTAAGGTAACTAGTTTCTCATACTATTTATTCAAATATTCATTCGTTACGTCCGGTGTTTACGTTGTCAATCCGATAGTTTTAAATTTCAATCCCTAGTTATTCAAATATTCAATAAGAGGTTCGGTATTAAAGCAACTAGTTAGGTTTAAATTTCGCTAAAATTTAGTTTAAATATTTAAATTTAGTTTAAATATTTAAATTGAGATTAAATATTTAAATTTAGTTTAAATATTTAAATTTAACTTTTAGATTACGTATGGCAATTTCATTTTAGTTAAGTTTAGTTTATGCCTTTTTAAATTAGATTTAGTACTTTAAATACAAATTTAGTCCATACATTTAAAATTCAAAATTAGACCCAAGTGTAATAATTTAAACCTCGTATTTAAATTTAGTTTGACTAATTAAATTTCATTAAATTCCGGAATTAAGATTTAAGTCTAAAATAAGTGGTAAAATTAGTTTATGTTTTTTTCAAATCACATTGATGACTTATTATAATTAAATTTTAGTTTAATTGATTAAATTTAAATTAAAATGTATCATAGACGTTCACATTGAGTTAAAGTAGTTAAACCAAAATTTAACTCCAGGATCCCAAATTTAATTTAAGACCTAATTCCTGATTTAAAAATTTTAATTAAAAATTAAGTTTATAAGTTAAAATTTGTTGTATTGGTCAAGATCTGATTTATTATTTCTTCATAAAATTTTGTTGCCTTAAAGAAAATTAACATTTTATTCCAGGGTTGACTTAATTATATATAGTTAAGTATAGGCGGGTAAGCTAAGTTTAGAATAAGGTCTATTATTATATGATTTTAAATCCGAAAGTAGTAATAAGTTTAAGTATAATTGAAAACAGTATTCTATTGAAGATTATATTGTAAGTATGCCCAACAACATAAATAGCAAGTAGAGGTAGAGTAATAATTTAAGTGTTGATATTAATAATTTGTGGGATTATATTGATAAAAATAATCAAGTAAATAAAGGTATTGTGATAAAAAAACTCGATGCGTATAAATTGAATTATTTCTAATTGCGAAAACTATTTCCATTTGGGATTATTTTTGGCGTGAAAAAAAAACGAATCATCCGTGTGACTAAAAGTTGGGGACTTTCTGGGCGAGTATATATTTGCATGTTTACTTTTACCTGGTTTTTTCTTCTCCTAGATTTCTCGTCCTTCGTCCTTTTGGGTTGAAATCACACTTCTGTTGCTGTTGTCTAGGCGTCGGTGGTTTGTCGCTTTGGTGTTGTTTTTGTGACAAAGTTTGTTGGTGGTGATCCGTGATTGTAGGTAGCAACGTTGGCAGTGGTTTCCTTCTTCTGTTTTTAGCTTGGCTGTTGTAGCTACGTTGGTGTCTTGTCGCCCTGCTGTTGTTTTTGTGGCAGTGTTGGTTGTTGGTTTTTTTTTTCTGCTTTTTAGCTGGATGTGTGAACGACGTTGGTGTTTTTGTCGCTTTGCGGTTGTGGTTGTGGCTGCATTTGCACACACATATTTACTTATTAAATACTTTTCCCTGTCTGTAGAACACAACTTAAGATACCCTTTATTACTGAATAATGAAGAAATGCATGTAATGTAATTATGATTTCGGGTAATCTAAGCGTAATCCAAGTATATGTATCGCTTTATCGAAGAGGCAGGTGTCTTCGAGAGATTTTTTTTGAAGCTGTTTTCTTCTTTGCTATCCACGCATTCGTTGTAGTCGTCAATAATTTCGTTGCAGTCTTACTTGTTTGTCTTGAACAGAGTCCTGTAGAGATAATGCTGCAGATTATTTATAGCACGAAGACGAAAAACATTTCACTGTGGAATTTTGGTTAATACAATATAAAAAGTTACCCACTGTATATTACATTTATACATTCAGCCAATCTAAGATGCCAGCCGTCGATAAATATAGTAAAATTTGATCACTCATATCCACATGTACAATATTAAAATTTTTGAGGTGAATCCATTCGTTATCACTTTATTACTTTTGCAGAAAATTCGTTATTGAATTTTTGTGAAATTTTATTTTTTTGTTCAAACGATTTGTTACAGCAATTACGCCATTTTGGGTTGTAAGTTTTGTTCGTGAAACGTGTTTTTAAATTTCATACTTAAATATTCCTTTCATTTTCTGTGTCCTGCTGTTTAGATTTGATTATATACGAATATAGTTGACAATTTAATTTATTATAACGGAAACTTTTATTAAATATTTTTAAAGAAAATTTAATTAAAAACTTTACACGAAGGACAAGAAAAAAAACCGCTCGAGCCAACCTTTTTATCCTCTGCCACTTTACGAAAGAAAGAAGTTTTCTCGCGTTTTCCCGCCATCTTAAACCGCCTCATACAACGCCGTTTTATTTTTTTTTACGACGTTTACGACACCCCTTTCTGAACGATTTTTAGGAAGTGTTGCGAATCATAATTACGTCTACAGATCATCGTACCAAATGAACACTGTTCGTCGCCCCCGTTCCCCTCAAGCCATGAAATGACGTAACATGTTAGTGTTAATGTCACGTCTTTCATGTCAATTGTAGCCCAGGTGTCACACAACACATCAATGTATTTTTTTGTTGCTTTCGTTGATCCATATGTCAAAATCACAAGGAACTTTTGACATTTCTCTCTCTAATTAAGAAAAAAAAGTAGCACAGCTGTGTTTTCAACGCCACCTGAAAATGAATTCGCCTTGGAGTTGAGCATCAAAAGATGAAACGTGTGAATGCAGACTTTCGTTTACTTATTTGTCAACACGAGAACGAGGTTGATTTTTGTGCAGGGACCAATGTTGCCGTCTTCGTGTATGTATTTGTATCATAACCAGCGTTGCCGTTTTGGTTACTTTTTTCAACACAAAAAAAACAATTTTTGTTTTGGAACAAGAACTACACGCTCCGCTTTTTTGACCCTTAAAAATTGCGTGTGGTATATGTGTATCTAAAACAAATACTCTTTTCATATACTTAAAAATTATTTTTTTAGAAGCTTAAACTTTAATAGAATATCAACTTAACCATATAAGGTATATACTTTGAAGTGTAGATGGCCACTATCTTCTACTCTTAATGCTTCATAGTTCTAACTGAAACACTTTTCTAGATAAACTATAAGGTCAAAGGGCCTTCCGAACCTACTATGTTTACTATTATTATATTTCCACCGGGCATATATGTAAAAAAGATCTACCGCATAATTTAGCTCAATTTTGCATTTTGATACTATAACACACAGCTAGACCTAAAAAGTTTTAATTGCAAGAGCACTTTATATAACAAGTTTAAAAGCTCTAGCTCACAACGCTTTTAAAATTGACGAAGGTATGTAGGTATAGCCATAGGAGGTGCCACTTCCACTAAAAGTTTCGAAAAATTATATAGCCTATTTTTCTTTCCAGAGCATCGGTTAAATACTGTCAAAACTTTATAAAAATCAGTCCAGCGGTTTATTATCCTACAGGATAAAAAAACACAATTTCTTTTTTAGACATATTTTTAAACTGAAGTGCGAATTAAATAGTACACTCATAAAATTATTACAGTAACTGATTGTGGGTTATTAAATTCGTTTTCCGTACTGTTAAAGTTGAATAAAAATATAGTTATTTTACGAATAATTTTATTTTTTAACAATTATGATTTTTTTTTTTCTCATTATTTATTTATTGAATCTTCATATATTAAATATGAACTAACAATAATTAATCAAATCTTAACCTAATAAGTTATTTTATGTCCTGCCAGTGCCAGACAAAAATTTTCTTCATCACGGGTTCTGTTCACTTATATAGTTGTTTATCGCTCATCTAATTGGATAAGTGCTGCAGTGTCTCTTCTTCTTAAGCGAGTGTGGCCGCTATCATTTAAAATATTTCGTGCTAGTGGGTTCGGATGCAATTCGAGCCTTTTTAAGTATTTTACTGCATATTTCGTAATCATAGTTTTGACTAATGGAACATTGAGATCCTTGTGAATATTTGAGTTTTTTACATACCAAGGGGCAGCTGTGATTATTCGAAGAATTTTATTTTGGCGCCTTTGAATTTTTTCTATATTAGAGGCCGAGGCAGTGCCCCATAACTGAATACCATAGCACCAGATTGGCTTTAAGATGGAGTTGTAAAGAAGAAGTTTGCAGTGGAGACTAAGGACAGAGTTTCTACCAATAAGCCAATGAATTTGAATGGCTTTTAGTTTCATTTGAGTTAATTTTGCCACTATATGGCATTTCCACGTTAATCGCCGATCCAGATGTATACCGAGATATTTTACATGCGAATGTTGAGGAATTATTTGATTATTGATTGTAATATGGGGGCAAGATTCCCGGCGCAAGGTGAATGTTATATGCACGCATTTTTGCTCATTGACCATTATCCTCCATTGTCTTAACCATATTTCTAGTTGAAATATATGATGCTGTAAGTAACGAGATGCTTCATAACGGTTTTCGTGGACGCTTAGAAAAGCTGTATCGTCTGCAAATGTTGAAGTTTGGGTGTAGTTGCTTGTTGGCATGTCCGAAGTATATATTAAGTATAATAGAGGGCCCAGGATGCTGCCTTGTGGGACTCCAGCGCCAATGGGCTGAGGTGAACTTAAGAAATTTCCTTCTTTAATAATAAATTGACGACCGACTAAGTAGCTTTCTAGCAGCTTGTGTGTGTTTGCTGGTAAATTTTGCTTCAATTTATGTAATAAGCCATCATGCCAGACTTTATCAAAAGCTTGCGAAACATCGATGAAGAGTGCTGAGCAATATTTTTTTTCTTCAAATGCTTTTCTTATGACATTAACTATTCGATGAGTCTGTTCGATTGTGCTGTGTTTTCTTCTAAATCCGAACTGATGGTTTGGAATACATCTATTTTCACTTAAAACCAGTGTTAATTTTGAAACTAATAATTTCTCAAACAGATTTGACATATTTGATAATAAGCTAATAGGCCTATATGTCTCAACTTTTGTATGATTTTTACCTGGCTTTGGTATCATGGTAACTAAGGAAACCTTCCATTTTTGAGGATAGTATTCAAGGCGTAGAATAGCATTAAAAATAAAAAGAATAATTTTCTTTGCTGTGCGAGGTAGCTCTAAAAGCATTTTATTACTGATTTTATCAATACCAGGTGCCTTCTTAGTGTTTAAGTCACAAATAGCCTGTTCGATTTCTCTTATCTGAAATCTGAGGGGAATAGCTGCTCTAGCAGCAACAGGTGGTAACTCTACCGCAATATTGTGAGATATATTTGGTGTAAATACGTTTTTCAAGTGACTAACAAACAGATTTCCTTTTTCAATATCGTGTCTTGCCCAACTACCATTCAAGTTTCTTAGTAGTGGCTTAGATATAACTGGCCTTTTTAGATTTCTAGCTGCACGCCATAATGAGTAGTCAGATTGTGGAGTTGCATCAAGTTCCTTAAGATATTTTTCTAGAGAAGCCGTTTTCTGAGTCTGCAGTAACTTTCTTAGCCTTTTTGTGTACTCTTTTAATAAATTCTTAAGTTGCGGGGATCTGTACAGTTGCCACTCTCTTCGAATTCTCCTTTTTTCAGTCAAGAGCCGCTCGACATCTGAAGAATATATATTATTATTTTTAATTTTTTGGGGGTATCGCTGGAATGTTGAACAGCTAGTTTAAGATAACTGTCAAAGTTAACAATAGAGAGATCCACATTCTCCGGTGTACTAAGCGGAATATTTTCTAGGCAGTGGGCACTGAGAAATTTTTTATATTTTAACCAATTTATTTGTGTGGCTGACGTCGCTAAGTAACATGACGGAGATACAATTCTATTTGGGTTCGATATAGTAACAATTGTAGGTGAGTGGTCGGATGATAATTCTAAGGAAGCTTCAACATGAATCGTTTCTGTGGGGATGTTTTTAACCACGCCAAAGTCGATAACATCTGGAATTTTTTGATGATCAGTAGGCCAATATGTTGGTTGTCCGCTCGCGACCACGTTTAAACCCATTTTGGAGATTGTGTTAAACAAAACACGACCTTTTGGTGTTATAAGTCGTGACCCCCAGAATGTATGTTTAGCGTTATAATCGCCAGCGGCGAGGAAACAGGGTCCTAATGATTTAAAATATTTATAATATTGGCTTTCTGATATGGCAAATCTAGGTGGAGAGTATAAAGAAGAAATTACTAAGTTTCGATTTAGCTCTTCAACACAAATAGTCGTTGCTTGCAGATAATCTTCACAATGATCAAACATTAAGTAGTGTTTGATTCGGGCTTTTATCGAAATGGCAGAGCCTCCACAAGCTCTATCTCGAGGGTCCTTAGTATCATATAGTATATAACCATTGATTTTAAACGAATTTCTTGAGGTCAAGTGAGTTTCAGAAACCAACATGACATCAATTTGTTTATTTTTTAGAAAGTATTCTAATTCATTTTTATGTTGGCGGATGCCGTTTGCGTTCCAAAAACAGATTTTTAAACAGTTCATGGCTTGTTAAGTACAGCTTGCAATAACATCGATTGCATTCTTAGAATTTCCTGCATCATATTACCCATTGTGTTCGTAAAATTATTAACTGTTTGCACTAATGTTTCCATGGTTTTTTCAAGACGACTTAAATTAGAAACTGGATGAAGAAGTCATTAATTGGCGAAGCACCTTGCATTGGCACATGGTTTGATTTTAGAATGTTAGCGTAGGAGGTTCTGTTATTACTAGGCTGTGGAGCCTGAATGTCATTAGTGTTTAGCTGATTTGTTACCTGCATTTGAGGGGAATTAGTTTTCGGTCCAACCGACTGCTTGACGATAGTGTATACAGGGCATCCTCTATAATCGGCTGTGTGATTACCGCCACAATTGCTACATTTTTTAACGTTGGAGTCATTTTAAGATTAATAGCAATGAACTGTACCATGTAATTCTCCACATACTACGCAAACAGGGGGTAAGTAGAAGTATGCCTTAGTATGACCATATTCCTGGCAGTTCAAACACTGAACGGGTCCATTTCTTTTGTGCGGCTCCTCTATTGTGATTTTTCTGTACAGTAAATATTTTAAACTGTAAATAGGGTGCGTTTCGTTTTTTCTTAGCTTAACGTCGCCGGGCTCCAACTCCACTCGAAATAGTGGTTGGGGATTTTTTCCCCATTTTTAATATTTACCACATGTTTTATTTTGAAGCCTTTTTCTTCCAAGAAAGTTTTTATTTCTGCTGGGTCCACACATGAGTCAATTCCCTTAACCACTACCTGAAGGCCTTTGCTGCTCTTCAGTTGGTATGTTTAAAAACTTTTTTTTAGTTCTTCAAATTTGTTTATTATTTTGCGAAAATCATTCTCATGGTTAACTTGTATTTTTGTCTCGTTTATACTACCACGCTTGATAGCCGCTACGTAAAACGAATTTTCACCTATCACTGATATCAAACTCTTTATGAGCTCATTTGAATTTTGCTCCCTAAGATATATCGGGGGAGGCTTGGACGATTTTATGACGTTTGGTGCTTCAGAGGATTCATCCTCCAGAATTGCGAAACGATTTTGAGAATTTATTTTATCAAAAGATGGTACTTTTGAGGGCGAAGCAACTGCTGCAGAGGTAGGGCTGCGACCCCGTTTAAGCACTGTTATGTACCTGTCCATACCAACTTGTACTGTAGGCTTTTGAGAAGTTTTTACTTGAGTTACTGAGTTGTCCATAGCGGCTGTTTTGGGAGGTATCATCACTTATTAAAGTTTTTTTTTGGCACTGCTGCAGCGCTTGCAGTTAACAAACTTGTTATTGTATTACGATCGACCGTATTTGTAAACAAAGAGGGTGAGAGGGAACGCGTTCGAGTAATAGGTTTAGCCGTTAAGTAATTGCTATCATCGATTCTTTTTTTTGTTTCTACGTTTGTTTCGTCAACACTCACTGTAACATAAGCATTTCTTTCATTATGTTTTATTGTTTTTGCATTATACGCATTCATAAGAGTTTTTTTTTATATATTACTGTTTGTTTAATTGTGCTCTTCTTTTTATTTGTTGTTTAAAAACCCCGAGAATAAAAAAAAGAATAAAGAATAACAAGAAATGTTTTTGCTTAAAATGTATGTATGTATATGTATGTGTGTGCATACATATATTTTTGTTATTTGTAATTTTTAATATTTGTATTATAAATTTTATGTTCACTAATTTAAAAATTATTTTAAAGCGTCCATTCATTCGCTGATCTTATATTATTTTTTTAAAAAAAATAATATGATATTATAAATATATGTACAATTATTTATGTTAAAAAAAACCGTATGCCGAGTTAAAAGAAAAAAACACGTCTGCATTCAACGAGCACGCAAGCAGAACAATTATGGTTGCTACTCAAAAAACAAACTACCAAAAAATAATGTTTTTCCGTACTTATTTTTTTATGTTGTTTGATATTATATATTTTTTTAAAGTAAAAACTACTAAATTTTGCGAAATATGCTGTTTAATAAATAAAAAATTTTAGAAATAATGGCGCATATTCATAAATCATTACCAAGTGTAAACTTTTTTAAGTACCTACTTAAGCTATTCACAAATGATTACTTGCAGCATAAAAAGTTTACACTTAATTATAGGTAAAGCTGTAACTAAATGCCAACTAACTAATACATTCAAAGAACAGCTGATTGATATCATTTTATAATTTATTTCAAAAGTACACTTTTGAAGTGGTTATAAAAAATAAATAGAAACAAATGGGATAAGAGATATTCAAATAATAACAGATAAAAACATGACAAAAAACAGTTAACACGTATAAAACACGCTACAATTATAATTTGTGTTTGAAATGAATTTCTGCTGCACCAAAAAAAAATCCATAAAAAAATAAACTAGAGATGTGTTCTTAGTCGATAAAATTCTTTTGAATATTTTTATTATTATTTTAATTGACTTATATACTATTATAACCAAAAAACAACTTTTTTAGAATTTGCTTTAATTTTTTAAAGAACAAAAAATGAGATTTTAATAGTTTTATAAGCTTTTTAATTAATTACAGAATATATCGTTCAAAATATTATCGACATTTAATTTTCTCTAAATGCCAATATGCATGGTTGCATTTCTTCTATCAGCTGAGAGCTGTTACTACGTTAGTTACGAATTGTGAATAAGATCTATAACTATCTATGAACTATTTTTTAGTTTCTGTTTTGTTAGTTACAACTTTAGTTATGATTTCTGAATATGCGCCAATGTAAAATTCATTTATTTTAAATGAAAAGTAAATGATCCGTTTTTTAAATGTATGGCTGACTTCCTAAACGCATGTTGCTTTGTAGTAATACATTGCAGCGTGTTCGTAAATGCAAACCTGAAAATTTTTACAATGTATTTTGTTCCCTTTTGCAACACTGTTGTAGTTAATACGCAAGGAAAAGCAACAAAGGCATCCAAATAAAAGTAGATGCAAAGCGAATGCATGGCAAAATACGATGGCGACGCAGGAAGATAAGTAAGCATTTTTTTGTTATAATTTATTATATTTCTCTATTCAGTTTTATTTTTTTTTTTTATTACAGTAAAAAATGGACGCATAATTTTAAAAATGTAAAAAACATCGTCTGGCATTTCAACAATGGTTTCCACAAAGCCTTTTGTTTTTGGTATTCTTTTTGATACCCGTGATTCTTTCAGCAAAACAGCAAATCGTTTATGTTTTCTTTTTATAATGTTTACAGCATTTTTGAGGCTGGAGTTTCCCTCTTCGCACAAATCTAAGACATTTTCCAATAAAATATGTTCTTCCCCCATTGTTCGCTTTATTATGAATGATACAATGCATATAAATGTTCCTAAACGATTTCAGTGTTGCAAAGTATTAATATGCAACGTATTAAAAAAGTTACTACACAATGTATCAACTCGGTTTAAATACTGTATTGATACATTGTTAATATACGTTTAGGAAGTCAGCCTATTTTAAGTTGTTTAAAATGAATTTTAGTTTGAATTTAACTACCTAATATTTGAAGTGTACTTTTGATACAAAAAAAAATTTGGTTAATTTTTCGCTTTTGGTTACTTTATTTTTTCATTTTGGTTACAAAATTTAATTTCAATCAGACCTACTAACTGGACCATGGGTGAAATCGTACAGAATCGGATTGAAAAAATTCTGCTTAAAGCATCCCATATATTTTCAATATAAGTGTGCAATTTTTATATTGTACATTAATATTGCTACTGTATATGAAATATTCGTAAGGTTGCATAATATATTTTTAATTTTTATTCCATAACCAAGAAATTTGTCTTCGTTTTTCTTGTAGTCAATAATTTATATTTATTGTGAGAGAAGTAACATCATATTTAACATAGTTGGGGGTAGTGCACTAAATATTGACTTAAATCAGCAGTGCACTATCACTAAATAAAACTGCAAAAAAAGCGAAAAACTTTTTTAGTTGCACTCAAATGAGTGAAGGAAAAAAGTTGCAATAAACTGATGATTGCTTTTTTTTAAATCAAACTATTTTTTTTGAGTGCAAATTTGTTCAACTTAACTATCACTCATGTTGAGTGAGGATGCAAATTTTTAATTCATCACTCAACATCAACAAAATGATTGCAATATTTTTGCACTATCACTAAGTGTGAGTTGAAACTGCAAAATGAGTGCACAACCCCCATCTGTGATATTTAATATGAAAATATTGTGCAAATTCTTAAGTAGTGTAGGGCAGAACTACGATAGTAGGAATAATATTCAGGGGTGTGATGGAAATAGGAAACGCAAAACGCAAGAATTTAAGGAGCCGTTTTTTAATAAGATTTTTGTAATAAAAGGTTTTTCTGCCAAATATTATACAAATATTTCTCTGTTAAACAGAATTTTATAACAAAAATTATAAAAATTAGATTAAAAACAACTTTCAAATTCTGGCGTTTTACGTTTACGATTTCCAGCACAACCCTGATAGGCAAAAACGTTGTGTAGTTTATGCGCTGTGAAATAAAAATTCTAAACTATTTTTAAATTTCTTACCTAAATTTGGCAAAATGTATTTTCAAAATATGGTAACAGTTTTGATAGTCTATCCTCCTTTCTACTGAAAACACTAGAGAGGATTTTGGATATGCATATTAGATCATCATTGGGACACAATTCCTTGTCACTGGCTCAGCACGCCTACACGAAGGGAAAATCCACTGAAACTGCGCTTCACTCATTGGTGGGCCACATAGAGAGATCCCTGCACTACAAGGAATTTGCTTTAGTTGCATTCCTGGATATTGAGGGCGCTTTCAACAACGTTAGACCTGAATCGGTTATTAACGCAATGAGACATTTGGAAATCGACCCGGCGATTATTCAATTTGTCAGCAGCATCTTGCACTTCAGGCGTATCGAATCCAACTTAGGCGCCTCGAACATCTCCAAGGTTGCGACTAGGGGCACCCCGCAAGGTGGTGTACTCTCACCATTACTTTGGAATCTGAATATGAATACCCTACTCAGGGCCATGGAAAGGACGTGCTGCAGAACGGTTGCATATGCGGATGACGTTGCAGTTGTGGCTCTGGGTAAAGATCCCAGACTATTGTCTGAACTAATGGAGTCCGCATTGGACGTCCTAACAAAATGGTGCCAGGGATGTGGACTGGATGTAAATCCTGCCAAAACGGAACTGGTACTTTTCACAAGGAGATACAAAATTCCCAAATTTGATACCCCGAGGATAAAGGGGGTCTCACTGAAAATGTCTGACAGCGCCAAGTATCTGGGGCTAATATTGGACAGCAAACTGAACTGGAGGATGAACACCATTTCCAGGACTAATAAGGCGGCAACTGCATTGTATTGCTGCAAGAGGGCCATTGGTCTTAACTGGGGAATTAACCCGAGGAATGTATACTGGCTATACGAATGTGTCATTAAACCCATTCTATTCTACGGGGCAGCTGTTTGGTGGCCCGCACTCAAGGTGAAGAGTCATCAAACTTGGTTTGAACGTACAATGAGAATGGTGGCGATAGCGGTAACAGGTGCCATTAGAACAACCCCCTCTAAGGCATTGTTTACGATTTTAAACTGGTTACCACCAGACATTTTGGCCAAAAGGCTGGCTGCGAACGCGGCGGTAAGACTAAGGGCCACCGGAGCATGGAGGGATTTCAATATCGGACATGCTAATATTCTGAACGAAATTAATTGGCACATGGATGTTGATTATGTCACACCCGAGCCGATCTTTGATCCTGGCTTCACGGTAAGCATTTTGGATAACGTGGTCCACTATGATGACCTACAAATTCCCGCGAATGCGATTCAAATCTTCACGGACGGGTCTAAAACACTGTATGGTGTCGGTTCTGGCATATACTCCGAACAGCTAAACTGGAGCATTCCTATGAGGCTGCCGGACCACTGCAGTGTCATCCAGGCCGAGATAATGGCCATCCACACAGCCGCGAGACGCATCCGATACGGTGAAATATCTGGAAGGGATATTCACATTATTAACGATAGCAAGGCGGCCATAAGATCCCTGGAGAATGTGTTTATCACATCGAGAATTGTCCGAGAATGCCGGATGTCTCTGGATGAGATAGCGAGACATTCACTGGTCACCCTTAATTGGGTCCCCGGACACGGGGACATACTGGGGAACTGCATGGCGGATTCGTTGGCGCATGCAGGCACCACCTTGAATCGAGACGGTTCAACATATAATGTAGGTGCTTCGCTCCCAAGGAGCAAGCAACTTATAGCGCACAAGTTTCATATTATCGCCAGTCGGAGGTGGCACGATGAAACTACCTGTGGGGAAACCAGGAAAATCTGGTCCGTCATAGATGAAAAAAGGACACGTCGGGCACTACAGCTGTCCAGACATCATCTAAGAAACCTGATTGCGGTTATAACTGGCCACTGGCCCATTGGGAGGCACGCCCAGAGGCTGGGGCTCCCTTACAATGACTTTTGTAGAAGTTGCGGCGATGAGGAGGAGAAAGAGTCAACGGAACATCTTCTCTGTAATTGCCCGGCTTTCGGAGATCTAAGAATCGAAATGTTTGGTCGAAGAGCCCTTTGGGACAAAACTTGTCTCTCTGATGTTGATGTAAACAGGATTCACTCCTTTACTGAATCGACCGGATGGCTGCGTGGGAACACTAGCAGCCAGACAACATAGGACCCATGGGAGACGGTGTGACATGGTAACACAACGGGAACTAATTAATGGACCCACGTGAGCTGTGCTTGATCACGGCTGCCAATGGAACCTAACCTAACCTTTGATATTTTGTATGGCAACACTGTTTTAAAACATTTTATAAACAATTTTATGTGGCAGCACTTGTTAAAAACGGTTAAATTTTAACTTTTAAATTTCTTACAGCTTATATTAAAAAGTAAAGTTTTCTTGTCGTGAAATACTAGCTCTTGTCAAATTCAAATAATTTAAATACCTCAAAACATAAAAAATAAAAGTTTTATTGTGCAATTCGTGGAAATATATTAAAATGTCGGGTAATACAAAAAAACACAGTGAAATGTGGGTACATTTTGACGATGAAGGGGAAATGCGGGCGAAATGCAAGTATTGCAAAACATCCCTCAGCATTGTTGGCGGTTCACACAGCAATTTGAAGCGGCACCTCAAGCGGAAGCACCCAACAACTCCCATTGTTTTGGAAAGGCAAACGGTTACTGTTACTGATGAGATTAATGTGGACAACACCGATCAACCATCCACCAGTAGTTCTCATCACCAACAAGTGCGTCAACAGCCAGGTATCACTCAGTGCTTCCGCAGGCCTCCACCTATCGATAAAGTGAAACGTTGCGATAAGCTGGCTCTGTAAATGATAGCCAAAGGCCACCACGCATTACGCATGGTAGAAGAGCCAAGCTTTATACAATTTGTGGAAGCGGTTTCACATTATCCAGGGTATGCTCTACCTAGTAGAAAAACGTTGTCTAACAACCTGTTGCCCTCCGTTTATGCAGATACATTAGAAAAGGTAAAGCAGCAAGTACTGGCATCATCTGCTGTATGCCTTACAACAGATGGCTGGACGTCTAGAACAAATGTAAGTTATTTTGGCTGTAACAGCGCATTTCATTGACGACAAAACAGTTCTCCGGTCGTATTTGCTGGCTTGCGGGGAGTTTAGCGATAGACACACAAGCGACAATTTAATGGAGTACATTAAAAAGGTTGTAAAAGATTTTGAAATAGAAAACAAAATAACTGCCATAGTCAGCGATAATGCCGCTAATATTACGGGAGCTATTCGCCAAGGTGGTTGGCGCGGGATAGGATGTTTCGCTCATTCCCTAAATTTGGTTGTGCAAGCAGCTATTGGTGAAATTGGCGATGTTGTTTCAAAAGTAAAAAGTGTTGTGGAATTCTTCCGTAAAAGTTCACATAGCTTAAAACGTTTACAGGAAACTCAAAAACAAATGGGTCTTCCTGAATTAAAGCTAAAACAGGATGTGGTCACACGATAGAATTCCACGTATGAGATGCTAGACCGTATAACTCAAATAAAGGATGCCGTGATAGCTACACTCTCTCTCACTCGTCCAGATTTAAGTATATCATTAGAACAATGGGACATAATAAAAGAAGTTTTACCCGTGCTTGAGCCCTTTTATGAAATAACAAACGAAATTTCAGCCGAAGAAAATGTCACACTGTCCAAGGTGATAGTGCTGACTAATCTCTTGGAGGGATTTATATCAACCGGCAGCTCCCAAAATCAAAAAGTAAAAGCCCTTTTAAAAACCCTGCAAATGCAGCTCGTTTAGCGTTTTTCAAATTTGGAAAGAAACAACCTATATGTAGAAGGCACTTTGGTGGACCCACGTTTTAAAAGGAAAGGCTTTAAAAATGATGCTTCATACAATCACGCTCTTCAAACGTTAAGAACGCCTGCCAAACGATATGGGCAATAATGAAAACCATACATCTACGTCTACACAAACTGCTGTGTCTAGAAAAAGTATATGGAACGTTTACGACCAGGACTTCAGTAACGCAGTAAGGCCTGACAATAATGCCGCCGCTGCGATCAGAAAACTAGATAAATATTTAAATGAAGAATATTTAGACAGAAGAAGCGACCTATTAGTATGGTGGAAGGATCGAAAGTCGCTCTACCCGAGAGTTTACACATATGCCCTCACACGCCTTTGTCTTGTCGCCACATCTGTTCCTTGTGAACGAATTTTTTCCGCAACTGGACAAATTATTAGAGACAGAAGAACTCTTCTAAAATCAAAAAAAGTTTCTAGTCTAGTTTTTTTACACCACAATATGTAAAATAATAGTTTTATTTTGATATTTTAAAGACTGAATTATATTTTATTTTGTTTACTATTATTATTTTTTTATTCATACTATGTACATATTTTTATTTTTTATATTTTTAATATAAACCCTTTAATTTTAAATTCATATACTAGCTGTGTTTTTCTTTTTTTCTTACAATTTCATTTAAAACAAACACAATTTAAAATGTTTTTTCTGTTTAAAGTGTAATTGCAAGAAAGAAAAAAAACTTCGACAAAAACGCAGTAAGTAGCTGTCTGTTTTTGAAAGTAAACTAAAAAATTCCGTTTTGGAATTTATATTGAAACAAAAATAAAAATCTAAAATTAAAATTAAACTAAAATAGAGGGATGTAAGAAAAGATAAACTCACTGTTTATTGTTGGTGTTTTGTTTAAGCTTTGATATTGTTACTTACAAGTAAGACTTTGAGTGTTTAAAATTGTTATTCGCTTTAGGGTTTTATTCGTATAATATTTTTAGCTTTTCTAAAATCTTAGGAAAAGGTTTCCTGATGAGCTGGCCTAAGCAACCAGTGAAATGCGCATGGAAGCTAGCTTTCCCTCGACAATAAATTTCAGTGTATTTATCAAATGTGAAAAATTGGGAATTTAGCACGTCATACAGAAATCGTATTAATGATAAATTTTGTATTCCCGTAAATAACTTTGAAAATTTGTTATTGTTTTCAATATAAATTCAAAACGAAATTATTTAGTTTACTTTCAAAAACAGACAGCTATTTACTGCGTTTTTGTCGAAGGAATTTTTTCTTTCTTGCAATTACACTTTAAACAGAAAAAATTCTAAATTGTGTTTGTTTTAAATGAAATTGTAAAAAAGAGAATTCCTTCGGCAAACAGGCAGTTAGTGTACAAATACGGTAAGGATCCGTTATGTATTATACAGAGCTGTACTGAAATTTAGAGCTTTATGTTGTGTGAATTATTTTCTTCTCAAAAACCGTTAATTGTTCTGTATTTTATAAAATTTAATAAAATAACATTCCCAATTTATCTGACTTTTCTCATTTCTAACAACTTGCACAATTATTTTTTATGTGCAAAAATTTAAAGGAATAATAACTCTTGAAAGTCTAAGAAACCTTACATTATGCCAAATTGTTTCTAAGGAACTACAACTAAAGAGAAATATGTAAGTATGTATACATAATTAATTTCAAAATAATAAAATTATCAACCGGTTCTTTTAGGTTCCTCGAAAGTTTTGAAACAATACCGATTAAACATTGTGTTTATTGCTGGGTATAAATTTTTAAATACCTTTCTCATCTTAAAACCCTTAATATTACTTTTCGATTATCGGCAATTTATTTAACTTGGTTTTTTTTTTTAATTCGAAATTTTAAAAAACAAGAAATTTATTCTGTGGCATTTTGACAAAACATCTTAAGTCAAATTTTTAAAGTTGAAATTAAAAAAACATTTTTGTTTAAATTTTTTCAATTTTGTATTATAATCGATATTTTTCTTTAATATTGGTTTATTTAATTTTTTTTATTAAAAATAATTTTTTCACGAGTTTTTTTTAACTATTTTACTATCTTTTTTGATTTTAGATGCTTTGTAAAAATGCCACAAAATTGATATTTTCGAAAGTTTTCAAAAACAAATATGGTTTTAAAACGGGCTAAATTTGAAAAATAAACTCGTGGTTGACTCATAATGACAAGCCGATGTTCATATACATATCTGGCAGTTTGACAAAACATCTTAAGTCAAATTTAAAAAGTTGACAAAATTAATTATACACAGCAAAAAGTGTCTTAATGTCCGTTAACATTAAGACACGTTTAAATGCGCCATAAGGTCCATGGACACTGCGACATTTGCAGTGTAATGTCACTTTAAAATGTTTCAAAATTGCCAATTTTTATAAACAAAGCCGGTATAGTTATATTAGAATATATAAATTGCTTTCATACAATTTTTCAAAATAGGATAATGCAAGGATACATTTTTAATTTTTTTTTTTGATATTAACATTTTTGACACAGGTAGAGAAAATTGTTTAATGTTGACATCAATAATACAATCATTAATAAAATCCATTAGAACTTTTAAGCCACACATAAAAAAATATCAAAACCTTTTTCCTTATGCGATAGTTGAACGGATGATGTTAAATTCGCGTTTGAAAGGTTTGTTTAGTATAAATTGTATGAAAATGATGTTTTGACATGAAAAAAACCTTGACTCTATTATTTAGGTAGCACAGTAAGATGGCATTTGTAATGTGGAAATTTCTTTCCGGACAGACGAAGTTTGTGGGCTAGAAAAGAAAAACGAAGTGTGTCACGCATACAGCGTCGCCCCCTTACCAACAAAATTAGTCTCTCAGGTAGGTAAACACGGACTTAGTCCTTCGGCTCAGAGCTTGACAATATTGGAACCAACATTTAATTAAGTATATCACATTTAAACGAATCGTCCATCGACCATATGACACTGCGTTCATAGACCTTATAACACTTTTAAAAGTGTATGCATTTGTGTCCATCGACATTGTAGAATTCTTTGGTGTGTCATTATATCGATGGACTTTCCACATGCCACATGCAATTTATTAAATAAGTAATTTTTTTTTCAAAGACATTAAAAAAACACTAACTTACATAATTCTTCTAGTAGTAGTCCACAAAATGAAAACAAACCAAAACATACATATGTTTGTCTAGTGACGTTTTAACGACCGACAGAAAAGTTTTCTAGTTCTTCGTTCATTCATTGTTTAAAGTATAAAAATGAACGATGAACGAAAGGAACGACCTAGTTCCTTTAATCATTCGGATCGGTCGGAACGATTCCGCAAAAGGAACGACTTTGCCCAACTCTAGACTGAATTGTTTTATTTTTTTCTTCTGTACGTGTGCTTAAGTACATTTAAATAAGAGAATAACAAAGCGCTCATGGGCGGCATTTTGCCTACCTCTGATGTAAAACAGCAATTTTGACAGACATGCACAATTAAATGTGACTTGAAAATTTTACATGTCAGATGACGAAAACATGTCGTGTATATGTTCATAAAATACGCAGTTCTCTGGTTAAGCGCCAAATCATGTAAACATGTATGTATTTGTTATGCATAAAATTAAACCAATTAAAATAATAAAAACACAACAAGGGATTTTCTGGAAAAAATTGGAGGCAGATCTTGCATAATTTCAAAAGCGAACAATTATGGACTAGGTTAGGTTAGGTTCCACTGGGAGCCGAAATTAAGCATAGCTCACGTGGGTCCAGTAAGAAGTTCACGTTGTGTAACCATGTAACACGGTCTCCCAATGTTCGTACGATACTTGGCTGTTGATATTCTCACCCAGCGATACGGTTGATTCAATGATTCAAATCAATGTCAGAGAGACAGATTTTGTCCCTGAATTTCCTTTCACCAAACAGCTTAAGTCTCAGGTCTCCGAGCAGTGAGAGAGAAGATATTCCGTTGACTCGTCCTCTTAACATAGGTCATTGTAAGGGAGCCCCAACCTTTGGGCGGGTTTCCCAATGGGCCAGTGGCCAGTTATAACCGCAATTACGTTTCTTGGGTGATGTCTGGACAGCCTTAATGCACTCCATTTACTCTTTTCATTTATGATGGGCCAGATTTGTCTGGTTTCCCCACATGTAGTTTCATCAAACCACCTTTGATTGGCAATGGGATGAAGTTTGCAATAAGTTTCTTAGTCCTTGGGATCGAAACACCTATATCATGGGTCGAGCCGCTACGACTCAAGATGGTTCCTGTATGTGCCAGCGAATCAGCCATTCAGTTTCCATGTATGCCCCTGTGTCCAGAGACCCACTTAATGTTAACCACTGAATGTATCGCTATCTCCTCCAGAGACATCCGGTATTTTTGGACAATATTCGATGTGATGAACACACTCTCCAGGGATCTTATGGAAGCTTTACTATTGGTAATAATGACATCTCACCACAGATAGATAGCCACTATCTCGGCCTGAAGAACGCTGCAGAGATTTGGCAGCCTGAGGAATGCTCCAGTTTCACTGCTCGGAGTAAATGCCAGAACCGACACCATGCAGTGTTTTGGACTCTTGCATGTCCGATGTTATAATCCCTCCATGCTCTGGTGGCCCGTAGTCTAACCACTGCGTTTGCAGCCAACTTCTTTGCCAAAATGTCTTGTGGAAACCAGTTCAAGATCGTAAACATCACTTTGTAACCGGTATTGTCACACGGGGTAGTACATTCCCGTGGGAACCGGCCACCAAACAGCTGTGCCGTAAAATAGAATGGGTTTAATGACATCCGTACAACCAATGTACATTCCTAGGTTTGATTCCCCAGTTTAGGCTAATGGCCCTCTTGTAGCAGTAAAATGCCGTTGCCGACTTAGTAGTCTTCGAAATGGTGTTCATCTTCCATTTCAGGTTGCTATCCATATCAGCCAAGGTATTTGGCATTATCGGACAGTTTAGTGAGACCCCATTTATCATTGGGGTATAAATTGAGGGATTAACATCAACTCCACAGTCTTGGCACCATTTCAGTAGGACGTCCAGTGCGGATCTATATGTGATATAAATGGGCTACAACCTAGCTTTCATCATATCTGTGGTCTTCGAAAAGCCCATTTTAACGAATAGACGGACATTATTAAATCAACTTCGCTTCTCACAATGACCCAGAATATATGTACTTTATAGGGTCTAACATCAATATTGTAGAAATTACAAACGGAATAAAAAGTTACTTTCTCAACGTTGTATCTTAAAAAAATACAACTTTTCAGGAGAGAAAAAAACGTTTCATCTTTGTATACTTCGGTGTTTGGGTTAAAGTTAAAATGGAATTATTAAAGAATTGATTACATTATGTATATTGTACTGAAATAATAAGTTGTTGAGTCATTAGAACACAAAAGTAACAGTCGTTTGATATGAAAAAGTCAAAACTGTATTTTTTAAGTTACGAGGTTGAGGAAGTAAGGCATCGCTATACCCTATAAAAATTAATTTGCTTAATGGTAATACATATTTTTATATAAATTAAAGTAAATAGTTTACCCAAATTGTCGTTCGTAAATTATTGTGTTCTATAATATATGTGTGTAAAATAAACCCATATAGAACACAATAATTTACGAACGTCGAAATGTACTCACTTCTTCTCCCAACTCCATATTTAAATATAAAAAAAAAACGAAACCACTATCTAACAAAATTTTTAATTTTATTAAAAATAAAGTATTTTATATCTTTTTAGAGATAAATTTTTTTATATACTTTGTGCAACTTCTAAGGCATTTTTTATATCAGCTATTAAGTCTTCAGCATCTTCAAGACCAACAGACAAGCGGATCAGAGAATCTGTTATACCAAGTTTTTTTCTATCATCTTGGGGTACGGATGCATGTGTCATAATTGATCTACATAAAAAATACATTAAAAATAAAACATTTATGTCTGTATTCATAAAAAATTTCTAAATTTAATAAAGGTTTACAAAACAAATTTGCTATGAAAATTTTTTTACACAAAAAACGTTTGTTAAATTAAATAATAGTTTTTGCATAAAGGTGTTTTTATTATATTTGACTTACGGCAACTCAGCTAAACTTTCGTAACCACCAAGGCTTTCCGCTAATGTAAAAACTTGAAGTGTCTTCAAAAAAGCCTTTGAATGTTCCAAGTTTCCTTTAATGTAGAAAGAAAAAACTCCACTATAACCATATGTTTGCTTCAATGCAATTTGATGATGAGGGTGTGATGGAAGACCTGGATGCATAACTTTCTCAACAAAGTCATGGTTTTCTAAAAACTTTGCAATAGCAATTGCATTCAACTGATGTTGTTCCATACGAATTGCAAGTGTTTTAAGAGAACGATTCACTTGATAACAGTCAAAAGGAGAAGGAACAATTCCAACAGCTGCAAACAAAAATTAAATCAGGTTTTAATAAACTCTGCTGACAAGCCATAAAGTTTTTTTTTTGTTATAAGCAAAAAGAAAGATAGGAAACTAAAATCTAGGAGAAAAATACAATTGTTATCCATACAACAATATAAATATGCATACAATTGACTTCTAAGGCCCGTTTTCACAACTTACCAATAGCTAAAGGTAGATTTTATCGGCCGTATATAGTGTTCCATTATTACAACTTAACTTTAACTTTAAGTAAGCGATAAGCTAAAGGGAAGGTTCAACTCACCTTATAGGTTTAAGTTAAGTTGCAATAATGGAACAATTTTTATACAGCCGAAAAAATATTACCTTTACCTATTGGGTAGTTGTGAAAATTGGGTAAGAGATGTTGGGTATAAATCTGTACATAAGGATAAAAATATAAAATCTTCTAGCCTTAGGAAAAAGCACAAACACGGACAATGGTGTAATAGTCGCATATTTATAACGATTATAATTTAATGAAAACGCGCAAAAAATTTTTACTTTCTGTATTTCAATTTAATTTATTTTATATCCTTATAATTATTACTTTTCCAGACAGCCTCTTGGTGTCCCAAATTTTCAACAAAGTCGTGACCAAATGAATCTGACACCAGATCTTTATTCGGTGAATCCGAATATGAAGTCAGAATGGTCCAAAGTAGAACAGTTTTCGAGGTATTGCATTATTACCATTATTAGCGTTTTATTATTGCCATTATTTGCGTCATTAAAAAAAGATGATGTCACTTTATTAAAAGTTTCTTCAAAAATATCTAATGGATTTCTATTTTGCTATAGAAAGATAATAAAGTTACTAAAACAACCACGGGTCGGTTGTAAATATTGGTCAAGAAATTACTGAAAAATGTTAATGTTAGTATTTTTAAGCATTCACTCGTTTTTATTGACACATTTTTTCGGTCAACGCTGGGAAACTTGTTTCTACTAGTCAGTGTAAAGAACTAGCTTTAAATAAAATTTGTATTCACCTCAAAGCTAGTTTACGCTTCAAAATTTTAAGTATTAGCTATAGGCACCCAATGCCATAAAAAGGGCCATTAAAGCCTTGATCTGGTCATCGTCGAAAAAGATCATCACTAGCGAATTATTATTTTTATTGTTTATTTTATTGTATGTTTATTATGTTGTTGTTCGGTATGTTGCAAACAGTGATGCAAAACGTTTCACAATTGGGCCATTTTTGGCACTTTTGGCCCTTTTTGGTCAAAATTAAACTAGCTGGTAGTGAGCTAGTCTATCAGTGCCGGAGTCGCGGGTTCGATTCCCGCAAGAGACTCTGGCCTCCCGCAGGCAAGCGTCGAGGTTCGCGGGATTAGTTAAGGAAACAAATCGGTTAATGTTTAAATAAAATTTTTTTTTATTTCTGATTCTGATTTCTGACATCTTCCATTTTTAATTTGCCCAATGAAAATTTAGTGACATATTAAATTTTACCAAGTGCCTAATGGATTTTTTTAACCTTTTTAAAATTTAAAGGTTATTTTTGGATGAATAAACCTATTAAAAATGTGTTGCAAATAAGAGAGCCTCATTTAAAAAAGGGAACGTTTGTTCCAAACACAATATAATTTTCAGCAACATTGCGTTTTTTGGCCCACGGATCGTACCAGCTCAGCGTTGGAAATTATTTCAACTTTGACTGTCCCAGCCACTAGTTTCAAACATTTTGTCGGAGACTCTGGAAGTCATGGAGAGAGAACTTTGTCCACAATGGATAAACTTCGACATGACGGATGTTGATAAGAATGAGACTAAGGCCCGTTTTCACAACTTACTGATAGCTGAAGGTAGGATATTATCGGCCCTATAAAAAGTGTTCCATTATTCAACTTTACTTTAACCTACCAGGTAGGATGAACCTTAATTTACTTAATTGCTCACTTTAGGTTAAAGTAAAGTTTTAATAATGGAACACTTTTTAAGGCCGGTTAAAGTCTACTTTTAGCTATCGGTAAGTTGTGAAAACGGGCCTAAGTTGCATTTCTTTGAAAAGCAGAATTTCCAGGTGTAATTGGCTGTGTACACTGAACCCACATCTAATTTTAGCACAAAAAAAAAGACAAGACCAGCATCTCCAGTTTAATCGCAAGGGATATTTAATTTATTAGGAAAAGCGACTGGCTAGTGATGGATTTTTTTACAAGCTCTTCCACTAGCTTCTCGAACTGGCACATAGTTGTTATTTTAATTTTTTCAATTATTTCCACAATAAATATATCAAAACACAACACATATGTAGAAAAATATCAAAACCGCCATAGAAATCAAAATTGCAGCCAACCATAACGTAAACTTTTTTAAAACACAACACAAAGCAGCACAAGACAACACTAAAAACGCCGACTTCAAAATGAAAAGTAATTAAAGGCAACAGCAACGCCAATTTTTCTTACAAAAGACCAAACATATGTTAACAGTCATCGAAATATGGCAATATTGCCAACGGGAATACAAAATTGAAACAAAACATAAAAAACGGCGTTGCTTACTGTTGATGACGCCAAATTGAAGGGGTTTTGTTGAAATTGTACACTTTCATCCATTTGGGATAAAATTCTATATTTTCTTTCTAAAAATTCTTGTTGTAAGCGTTGTTGTTCTTCTAAGAATTTTAACTGCAAGTTCACATGAGGTGAAAAGGAAACATTTTGTTGGTTTGCATTTGGTTTTTGTTGGTTTGTATTAAATGGAAATGAAATCGAGGTTAGAGGTGCAGTAGACAGCGTTGTTTTTGTTTGTTCTTCTGTAGAGCAACTAACCTGCATATTGCTATTATTTTGTTGGATTTGAAATGGCATATTAACATTTGTGTTTGTTGGGGTAGTTTCCTATTGTCAGTTTCTGTGGTTGTATTACTCGCCATTTGTTGCTTCTCTCCTGTTATTGTCGGTGATGCTGCTGCTTGCGGCTGCCTTATTAGACCCATAGAATTGCCAATAGATGGATTATTTCCTGCAATAGTTTTATTTCCTCCGGAGGCTTCACCACTGCGTAAGTGACAACCTTCACAGCTCCAACTTTCATCAGCTACTCCACTTTTAACAGCAACAGAATTGTAATGGTACCACTGATCGTAATGGTAGCACTGATCGCAATTATCATACTGTACCATTCGATCATTATTTACTGCTTTACATTTTTTGCATTTAAATTCTTTTACAGAAATTTCATTTTCACTAATTTTTTATTAATATTTTTTATTCACAGTGTGATAATTGTTCTTGAATAAGCAATATTTTTTCACTGTTGCACAGTGTTATTTATTTTCTATTAACGCGAAAATTTATTTTTAATTCACAAAATCATTTTTCAAAGATTGTTTTAAATTTGCAAAAATTGTTTTAAAGATTGTTGAGTTTGACTTTTAAAGACATGGATTTTTTAAATTAAACACACAAATATTGAACAGCACTCATTAACTTATTTTAATTTATAATTATAATTTTATTTATTAAACTTGAAGTTTTACACTATTATTCAGCGATAGCGGAAGGAGTTAGAGCGAGAACTTTAAAACAATTTTGTAGGCTTCCGTGCCTTTGACCGAACTGAATTTAAAATTTAAAAATATTTAACAAATAGCCTGCCTACGTGACATATAATTAAGGACCGTTAGTTTTTGTATACAAGTTATTTTTGAACAAACTTCAAAAGGAGAAATGAATATCAATACAAATACACAATACACAAACATGCATGTAGATGTTGGTACATATGTACATATGTAAAAGAAAAAATAACTTTACAGAAGTAAATAAGAAATTATCAAATTTAAGAAAACAAAGGGAAGTACCCCAACAATAATAAATAAAATAAATTGCGAATAATTCTATCGATTATTAATGTTAATGAAAATAATAAATAAGAAATAGAATAATTTATACTCATGTAGGTTTCGGCGGCAACACCCTATGAAACGTATCGTCATTTCGTACGGACCACGATAGGACGTAAGCGACGTTTTTACTAGTATTAATAACAATGGAAATAACAATAATAACAATTACAATGGAAAAGAACCTACTTACGAGCAACAGACTCAAATGAAAACGGTTCGGACTACTCCGACCATCCCTCAGATCAGTGCCCATGTTCTGTAACTCCTGCGTCGAGAAATTTTTCGATTGCAATGTGTGAAATGAAGCAAAAAATGCCATATATTGAAACAAAAAAGCAAAATGTGTCTGTAACTTTTTAGGCGAGTACTAGCTGTCACGTAAGGAAATTACTCGCCAATTTACAGAAAAAGTGTGTCTGTAGCATATTTGTGAGAAAAGTTCCCGCTTTGAACTGTCAAATAAACTCACGAAAAAAATGGGGCGAGAAACAATTTTAACACTAAAAAAAGATTGAAAATACAAAATTCATAGAATAATAATAATAATAATAATATTTTGTTCTTGGCACATTTTTTCATTGTTTATTTATTTTGCTTCAATCATTTTTATAAAATATACAAATTTTTTCAAAGCTCGTTTGCAAATAACAAACATTAAAGTCGCACTTTACATTATTTGGTATAGCCGACGGTTGTATTTTCGACGCCGTCGTTGAAAAATTTTCAATTTTAGTAAATTTTGGTCGCCGTCAACGACATGTGTTACTGACGTTCTCAATGTCTGCAACGTCACATCGGCTTCGAGTGGAATGTTATGACATTTATAACGTAAGGACGTAATCTTTTTTGATATTTTCGACATGAGTTACAGACACACTTTTTTCTGACTTTTTGAGAAACGATGGAATATTTTGTTTCACATCTTTTCGATGCGAGAAGTTCTCACTAAAGTTATAGAACATGTGAATAACAAAGTGTATAACCTTAACTTAAACTTGTGATTTTTCATTCAAATTAATAGATAATATCAACACTACAGTAACGGTTCTAGTTGACTCAGGTGCTGACATTTTAAAATATTTGGATTTAAAGGAAATATATATAGGGGAAACAGGGAAAAAGATAATTATCTGGCCGTCGCTTTGTAGAGCATCACAATTAATGATTTTAATGAAATAAACAATAAAAACAACAACGTGTATAAAGTAGCAACTCGAGCAATGACAAACAATTCACTTGAAAAATATCCATTTAAAATAAACAAACGGCATTTAAAGATTGAAAATGAGAAGCCCAATATATTTGTACCAATTATAAACTCTGGCGTCAGAAAATTTTGTAAGCTAAAGATTACCCCACTAAAAGTTTATATTAAACGTGGCAAATCTATAGAAGCAGGTATTAAAATAGATGAATTTTTTACAAATGGGAAATTTTACTTAGGAAAATTTTTCCTTAGCCTCGAAGAAGTGGCCGGTAAATTAAATATTCATGTATTCTCATCACACCAGAGGTGTATTTTAACAGAGTATATTAAAGGTGGTAGCATTTTTATACAATTATAAAAACAACTAAAATCATCTCAGGAAATTTTCATGTTGTTTTTGTAAAAATTGTAAAACTACAACCATCTGCTTTTTATACCCTCCACCACAGTTAGGTGTGAAGAGGATATACTAAGTTTGTCATTCCGTGTGAAACTTTTTTATTATTCATCTCAGACCCCATAAAGTATATATATTATAAGAAATAAACCAATTAATTGTCCCCAGTACGCCTAAAACCGTAATTTAATGCTATAATAAAATTTGGGACGTCACAGTTTTTTGGGACTAGAAATGACACTGTGAAATTTCATGAAGATCGGTACATAATTTACCCTAGGCCCCATATAAACCCTACTCCCGGAAAACAGTTTAGTACGCCTAAAACCGTAATTATTAATGCCATCATAATAAAATTTTCACAGTTTTTAAGGACTATTAATATAATTTCGTGATGATCGGTCCATATTTTAGCCTGTGCCCCATTTAAACCTTATTCCCGGAAAACAGTTTAGTACGCCTAAAATCGTAATTCTAATGCTACCACTTCGGTTGAGCTTTAATGTGATACAGACGTTTATTCTTAACCGCGCATACAATTTTAATAATTAACAATTGATTTTTTTTTTTTGATTAACATTTGGCCAATGAACGAAAAATAAATGATTTTTACATAAATTTTTTAACATAAAAGTGAACAATTATCAAAAACTATGAATGTACATACATATGTATGTATACATATTCTGAGCAAAAACATTTTGGTTTGAAATTCTTATTTTTTGGTGTTATTGTAAATATAATAATCAACAAAAATATTGAAAGCACAGTAAAACGGTGAAAAACAAAAACAATTTACTGCATGAGTAAAAACAATGAAACAACAAATAAGGTCTGTCTGCGTACACATATTTTGCATCATTTTGTGAAAAATGTTGCAAAATATTACAAAATGTTGTCTGTGTACTCCAAATCTCTTGCAGCGAGAGAGCCAAAAAGAGAATTTTTTGACAGTTGGAAGTTAGAGAACTTACAAAATGTTACTGGAGAAATTTCCTCTTGCAAGATTTTGCAACTAGTTTGAACAGCTGTTTTTATTACGTGTGCCAAGATAGCGTGGACGAAATAGCGTCGAATTTAGGAATATAAAAACCGGGAAAACAAAATACCCAAATTATGGTCTTTTGCAGAATAACAACAAAAAGTTAGCGTCGAATTTAGGAAATTAGGGGGATTTCCAAAAGTAAAAAAAAGTTAGCGTCGAATTTGGGAATTTAAAATGGGGAAAAATACAAAAAATAGTTAGCACAAATAAAAAAAATACACATTTAGGAACAAAATAAGCAATGCGTGCAAAAAATCGTTCGGTTAGTTCCCGAGATATTTGGGTGCATCCAAAATGGTCAGTACAAAGCTTTACTGATTTATCCCTTGGAACAAAAGCTTTTGCACGGTATAAAGGCTGAGTTCCAAAACGTCGGTTGCAAAGCAACTATCTTTTTTAAATGCATGCTACAATGCAACCGTGTAGGTTATTACAATTCTATTTGTCCCAATGTGCACCAAAAAAGTATTTAATGAGAACATAATACAAAAGCTGTGCATTATTAAACTTGAATATACATTTTTGACTTGTGCTGCAAAGTATATTGATGTTTTGGAACTCAGCCAAACTGTATTTATTCTCCTAAAAATCGAACCCAGAAATCTCGGGAACGGAACGAACGATCTTTTGCACGCATCGCTCATTTTGTTCCAAAAAGTTAATTTTTTTTAACTATTTTTTGTATTTTTGTTAAAAATATTAAATATTTATACTTACCCTCTTAAATTCCTAAATTCGACGCTAACTTTTTGATTTTTATTCGGTAAATCCCATTATTTGGGTATTTTTGTTTCCCGGTTTGTAAATTCCCAAAAGTCGCTATTTTGCTAAATTTTGCTTTGTCGTTTCAATTGCCTACACACCGATCAGCTGTTTTCTTGCAAGATTTCACTGGATTCTGTCTGCGTACTTTTTGAGATATTTTCAGCCGACAGAGTAAAATTGGTCTTACTCTCCCAAAAAAATTTACTGAGTATTTGCTACTGGAAAAGTACGCAGACAGACCTATAAACTAAATGAAAGAAATGTTTATGTGACAGTGCATGCTAACGAAAGTAATGCTGAAATAAATAAAACCAAACAAAACAATATAAACTACCTAACGGCTAAGCCAATCATTCGAACACGTTCTCTTTCCTTTTCTGCGTACAGTGCTCGTTGAATGCAGACGTGTTTTTTTTAACTCGGCATACGGTTTTTTTTTGCTTTTAACATACTAAAATAAGTGTTTATAAAATCATAATATTATTTATTTAATAAATAATATAATATCAGCGAATTGGACGCTTGAAAATAATTTTTAATTTGTGAACATAAACGTCAATAATTAAAATAATAAAAGTTACAATTAAATAAAAAAATTTATGTATGAACATACATACATATACATACATTTTAAGCAAAAACATTTCTTGTTTTTGTTTATTCTTCTTTTTTATTATCGGGGTTTTTAACAACAAATAAAAAGAAGAACACAATTAAACAAACTGTAAAATAAAAAAAACTCTTATGAATGCGTACAATGCAAAAACAATAAAACATGTTACAGTGAGTGTTGACGAAACAAAAAAAGAATCGATGATAGCAATTACTTACGGCTAGGGTTGCCATCCGTCCTCTTTTCCCCGGACACCGTCCTCTTTTTTTGGGTATCCGGGGTAGTCCTACTTCTTTTTCATCAAGTGTCCGGGGTTGTCCGGCTTTTTACACCTTCATTGTAAATTTGTTCCTGGATTTAAATCACAGTTCACAAAATTCATTAAAAAAAAAGATTTAGGTGCTCGGGTTTTTTAAGATAGGTATGATTTAATTTTTGGGGACGTAACGTGACAAAAAGAGTATTTTTCTTTGAATGTGCCCAAAATGGAGCTCCCAAAAAAAATGGAACAAATAAGCAAAAGCAACCTTATCAATGTCGTTACTTTTTTTCAAATAAATACTTATTGCTCAAATGATTATATTAAAATTTTATTTTAAGATTATTTTTGGAAAGAAAAAAAAATCATATCTTAAAAAAAGCACATCCCTCAAAGTTTTAGGATTTTTAAAAAACAGTTTGAAGTATTATATAAATAAAAAAATCAGCAAAAAAATAGGGGTTTGACTCCATTTTTAAAATCTGATATTTTGCATATACATTTTTTTCAATATATTTATTGTAGCCTCAAGTATTCTCTTTAAACTGACAAAAATCGTCTTTGTATGTAAAGTAGTTTTCGAGATATTAAAAGAATAAACTCAACACATTCGGCTTATTCGGCGATATTATGACAATTTGAATATGACATTACTTTTGAAAAAAAATTAAAAAATTGTTTTTCGTTGATATGTGTCCTTTATGGGATCAAATAAACCCTCTCGCCAAATTGCATTCAAATCGAAAGGGGTCGAGTCCCACTCTTGGTCGACTTGACATGGAATTACCCAAATTAAGTTTTTGTGTGCCATCGTTAATTTTATTAATATTAGGTTGTTTAGAAAGTGTCCTCTTTTTTCGAACAAATGTCCTACATTTTTTATGCTGGCGTCCTCTTTTTCTCAAAATAGAAATGGCAAGCCTACTTACGGCTAAACCTATTACTCGAACGCGTTCCCTCTCACCCTCTTTGTTTACAAATACGGTCGATCGTAATACAATAACAAGTTTGCTAACTGCAAGCGCTGCCACAGTGCCAAAAAAACTTTAATAAGTGATGATACGGTTAACCCCAAAACAGCCGCTATGGACAACTCAGTAACTCAAGTAAAAACTTCTCAAAAGTCTACAGTACAAGTTGGTATGGACAGGTACATAACAGTGCTTAAACAGCCCTACCTCTGCAGCAGTTGCTTCGGCCTAAAAAGTACCATCTTTTGATAAAATAAATTCTCAAAATCGTTTTGCAATTCTGGAGGATGAATCCTCTGAAGCACCAAACGTCATAAAATCGTCCAAGCCTCCCCCGATATATCTTAGGGAGCAAAATTCAAATGAGCTCATAAAGAGTTTGATATCAGTGATAGGTGAAAATTCGTTTTACGTAGCGGCTATCAAGCGAGGTAGTATAAACGAGACAAAAATACAAGTCAATCATGAGAATGACTTTCGCAAAATAATAAACAACTTTAAAGCACTAAAAAAAAAATTTTATACATACCAACTGAAAAGCAGTAAATGTCTTCAGGTAGTGATTAAGAGTATTGACTCATGTGTGGACCCAGAAGGGGTAAAAACATTCCTAGAAGAAATAGGCTTCAAGGTAAAACGTGTAGTAAACATTAAAAATAGAGAAAAAATTCCCCAACCACTTTTTCGAGTGGAGTTTGAACCCGGCGACGCACAGTGGCTCCATTTGAGTTTTTTCGTTGCAAAAATCATATCTTTTGAACCGAATAAGATAATTGAACAGTTTAAACAGCATATGATAGATAACTGTTCAGCCTATGAATGCGTTTGGAAAGGGTGCTACACTTTGTAGGGGCCTACTTATGGGTTATCAAAGTTAAAATTAGTAGAAAAATCAATTTTATGGTAACTAAAAAAAATTATTTTTACATTTTTAGATTGTTTTTATTTTTTTTCTTTAGGGTTTTATGTTTTAAATTATTACCCAACAAATTAAAAAAAAATTATTTTTTTTTTTAAATTTATTTTTTCAATTTTCTGTAAAATATTCATCACAATTCGTAAGAGAAGGTATATCTAAAAGACTAACCATTTCTAAACTATAACTATTTTCTAACTCTATTCGTGACTTCACATGCCGCAGGGAAGAAATAAGTGGATCGGAAGCTGCTGCCAGCATGTTGAAGAGGTCCTCATTTTGCCTTACCCTTGATGCATTGAATGTGTTCTGCAATCTATATTTTTTATAAAATTTGTTAAGAGACCCCTGTGCTTCTTCAGAAAGCTCTCCAATTGGCAAAGACTGGTACTCAATTATATCTTTGCCATGCGCCAATATTTTATGGACGATCGGGATCAACTTCTTCTGTGGATAAATTTCTGCTAAAAGAGATGCAGTTTTCGACGCATATTCTCCATATTTTGTAGAATTGACATTTTCTTTGCAGTTTAAAACATCCAAGATCGTTCCCAATCTTTTCATGATTTGATTGTCAATTCCAGTGATTCTAGTTACTGCCTCATCATTTTCAAAAAATCTCCTAGAAGTGTTTCCATCGTTTGAGTTATCGTATCCGTGCTTGGGACAGTCTACTTTTAGTCCAACTTGTTTAAAAAAAGCATCCTGTATTTGCTTCTTTCTGATCATATGGATTTAGGCTGAATAATGCAATTTTGATATTATGCACGTGTTCAAATAAGATTTGTGCCTACCTGTAGGGACCATAAGTCAATATTGTTCTTGACCATTTGTATGCCAAAGTATTGTTTAAGTGAGGTACGTACCTGCTAATTTCAATGAGTAGTTTTTTCAAACTATTAGATCAAACAAACTACTGTCAGTCAAAACATATAAAAGATGGACGCCATACAATTTCTGAAACCATGTCTTTTTAACCTTTTTTACCTCGAAGCCAAACGGGCACGTACGGGCAGATAAAACCTTTTGAATTATGTAAAGAAATAATCAAAGAACAGGTTTTGCAAATATGGCAAATATAGAAAAATATAATTTTTTTTTATTTTCCGTCAAAGTTGAAAAATAGTGAAAAAAAGGATAGTTTTTAAATAGTGATTTACCAGGAGAAACAGAAGGCAAACAGTTAATTTTTTTTTTTATCATTATACATTTAATAAATACATCAATCAATACAAACAAAAAATAAGGCGATTCGTTACCTATTTTTCGTGATATTACACCTGAAATCGCAACAAATTGACTAAAAATTGTGTGTTTTTTTGAAAACCGAAAGTCGGCCAACTTTGAACGGCTATATCTTCTAAACTAAAAATGTGATATTATTAAGAGTGGCAGATTTGAGATCGTTGAAAAGTTTCCTATAACATGGGTTTATTCAAAACTTCGTCGGCGCTCATGAAAATTTTGATTTTTGCAACCTCGTTTGCTCTACGGGTGCCACTGTGTGACGTTAAGCTTAAAAAAATGAAACGCATCCGATCTATTATTTAAAATACATACATTCTGTACAGAAAAGTAACTATAGAGGAGCCGCACAAAAGAGGTGGTCCCGTTCAATGTCTGAACTGCCAAGAATTTGGCCATAATAAGGCATACTGCTGTTTGCGTAGTATGTGGTGAATTACATGGTACAGTTCTTTGCGATAAGTCTAAAACCGACCCCAACGTAAAAAAATTCAGCAACTGTGGTGGTAATCACACAGCCAATTATAGAGGATGCCCTGTATACACTATCGTCAAGCAGTCGGTTGGACCGAAAACTAATTCCCCGCAAATGCAGGTAACAAATCAGCTAAACACTAATGACATTCAGGCTCCACAGCCTAGTAATAACAGAACCTCTTATGCTAACGTCTTAAAATCAAACAATGTATCAATGCAAGGCGCTTCGTCAAGTAATGACGAAACTCCAGTTTCTAATCTAAGTCGTCTAAAAAAAACCATGGAAACATTAGTGCAAACAGTAAATAATTTTACAAACACAATGGGTAATATGATGCAGGAAATGCAATCGATGTTATTGCAAGCTGTATTTAACAAGCCATGAACTGCTTAAAAATTTGTTTTTGGAACGCAAACGGCATCCGCCAACATAAAAATGAATTAGAATACTTTCTTAAAAATAAACAAATTGATGTCATGATGGTTTCTGAAACTCATTTGACCTCAAGAAATACGTTTAAAATTAATGGTTATACTCTATATAATACCAAGGACCCGCGAGATAGAGCTTGTGGAGGTTCTGCTATTTTAATAAAAAACCGAATAAAACACTACCCAATGTGTGATCATCGTGAAGATTATCTCCAAGAAACGAACATTTGTGTTGAGGAGCTAAATCGAAGCATAGTAATTTCATTTGATAATATACTCGCATGTGCCCGTGCGGAAAACTGAATTGGCAAATTGGTTTTTTTGTTGTTTTCTTACGAAGACAATAGAATGAAACAATTTGTTTTTTAATTTTGTTTTTTCTTTTTACCCACTTATAACTACAATTCGAGTCGGAAAGAACCCAACCAATTGTAGAGGGATGTAAGAAAAGATAAACTCACTGTTTATTGTTGGTGTTTTGTTTAAGCTTTGATATTGTTACTTACAGGTAAGACTTTGAGTGTTTAAAATTCTTATTCGCTTTAGGGTTTTATTTGTATAATATTTTTAGCTTTTCTAAAATCTTAGGAAAAGGTTTCCTGATGAGCTGGCCTAAGCAACCAGTGAAATGCGCATGGAAGCTAGCTTTCCCTCAACAATAAATTTCAGTGTATTTATCAAATATGGGAAATTGGGAATTTAGCACGTTATACAGAAATCGTATTAATGAAAAATTTCATCTTTATATTCACCACCTAGATTTGAATATCAGAAAGCCAATATTACAAATATTATAAGTCACTGGGGCCCTGTTTCCTGGCTGCTGGCGATTACAACGCAAAACATACCTTCTGGGGGTCACGACTAATAACACCAAAGGGTCGTGTTTTGTTTAATACAATCTCTAAAATGAATTTAAATGTTGTCGTGAGCGGCCAACCAACATATTGGCCTGCTGATGCGCAAAAAATTCCAGATGTCATCGATTTTGGTGTGGTTAAAAACATCCCCACAGAAACGATCCACGTTGAAGCATCCGTAGAATTATCCTCTGATCAAACGCCTACAATAGTTACTATAATAAACACCAATAGAATTGAATCTCCCTCTGGTTACATAGCGACGTAAGCAACAAATATAAATTGGTTAAAATATAAAAAATATCTCAGTACCCATTGCACAGAAAATATTCCGCTTAGCACACCGGAGTATATAGATCGCTCTATTGTCAATTTTGACAGTTTTCTAAAACTAGCTGTTCAACATTCCAGTATTGCCCCCAAAAAAACCAAAAATAATAAAATATATTCCTCAGATGTCGAGCGTCTCTTGTCTGAAAAAAGGAGAGCTCGTAGAGAGTGGCAATTGCACAGATCCCCTCAACTTAAGAACTTATTAATAGACTGTACAAAAAGGCTGAGAAAGTTACTGCAGACTCAGAAAACGGCTTCTCTGGAAAAATATCTTAAGGAACTTGATGCAACTCCACAATCAGACTACTCATTATGCGTGCAGCTAGAAATCTCAAAAGGCCAGTTGTCAAGTTGGGCAAGAAATGATGTTGAAAAAGGAAATCTGTTTGTTAATCATTTAAAAAACTTGCTTGCGTGCTCGTTAATTGCAGACGTGTTTTTTTTCTTTTAACTCGGCATACGGTTTTTTTTAACATAAACAATTGTATATTTATAATATCATATTATTTTTTTTTTTTTTTTTTAAATAATATAAGATCAGCGAATGAACATAACATTCTAAAATCAAACCATGTGACAATGCAAGGTGCTTCGCCAATTAATGAAGAAACTCCAGTTTCTAATTTAAGTCGTCTTGAAAAAACCATGGAAACATTAGTGCAAACTGTTAATAATTTTACGAACACAATGGGTAATATGATGCAGGAAATTCTAAGAATGCAATCGATGTTATTGCAAGCTGTACTTAACAAGCCATGAACTGTTTAAAAATCTGTTTTTGGAACGCAAACGGCATCCGCCAACATAAAAATGAATTAGAATACTTTCTAAAAAATAAACAAATTGATGTCATGTTGGTTTCTGAAACTCACTTGACCTCAAGAAATACGTTTAAAATCAATGGTTATATACTATATGATACTAAGGACCCTCGAGATAGAGCTTGTGGAGGCTCTGCCATTTTGATAAAAGCCCGAATCAAACACTACTTAATGTTTGATCATTGTGAAGATTATCTGCAAGCAACGACTATTTGTGTTGAAGAGCTAAATCGAAACTTAGTAATTTCTTCTTTATACTCTCCACCTAGATTTGCCATATCAGAAAGCCAATATTATAAATATTTTAAATCGTTAGGACCCTGTTTCCTCGCCGCTGGCGATTATAACGCTAAACATACCTTCTGGGGGTCACGACTTATAACACCAAAAGGTCGTGTTTTGTTTAACACAATCTCTAAAATGGGTTTAAACGTGGTCGCGAGCGGACAACCAACATATTGGCCTACTGATCAGCAAAAAATTCCAGATGTTATCGACTTTGGAGTGGTTAAAAACATCCCCACAGAAACGATTCATGTTGAAGCTTCCCTAGAATTATCATCCGACCACACACCTACAATTGGTACTATATCGAACCCAAATAGAATTGTATCTCCGTCATGTTACTTAGCGACGTCAGCCACACAAATAAATTGGTTAAAATATAAAAAATTTCTCAGTGCCCATTGCACAGAAAATATTCCGCTCAGTACACCGGAGTACGTAGATCGCTCTATTGACAATTTTGACAGTTTTCTGAAACTAGCTGTTCAACATTCCAATTTTGCCCCAAAAAAAAACAAAAACCATTAAAATATATTCTTCAGATGTCGAGCGGCTCTTGACTGAAAAAAGGAGAGTTCGAAGAGAGTGGCAACTGTACAGATCCCCGCAACTTAAGAATTTATTAAAAGAGTACACAAAAAGGCTAAGAAAGTTACTGCAGACTCAGAAAACGGCTTCTCTAGAAAAATATCTTAAGGAACTTGATGCAACTCCACAATCTGACTACTCATTATGGCGTGCAGCTAGAAATTTAAAAAGGCCAGTTATATCAAAGCCACCATTAAGAAACTTGAATGGTAGTTGGGCAAGAAACGATATTGAAAAAGGAAATCTGTTTGTTAGTCACTTGAAAAACGTATTTACACCAAATATATCTCACAATATTGCGGCAGAGTTACCACCTGTTGCTGCTAGAGCAGCTATCCCCCTCAGATTTGAGATAAGAGAAATCGAAAAGGCTATTTGTGACTTAAACACTAAGAAGGCACCTGGTATTGATAAGATCAGTAATAAAATGCTTTTAGAGCTACCTCGCATAGCAAAGAAAATTATTCTTTTTATTTTTAATGCTATTTTACGTCTCGAATACTATCCTCAAAAATGGAAGGTTTCCTTAGTTACCATGATACCAAAGCCAGGTAAAGATCATACAAAAGTTGAGTCTTATAGGCCTATTAGCTTATTATCAAATATGTCAAAGCTGTTTGAGAAATTATTAGTTTCAAAATTAACACCGATTTTAAGTGAAAATAGATGTATTCCAAACCATCAGTTCGGATTTCGAAGAAAACACAGCACAATCGAACAAACTCATCGAATAGTAAATGTCATAAGAAAAGCATTTGAAGAAGAAAAATATTGCTCAGCACTCTTCATCGATGTTTCGCAAGCTTTTGATAAAGTCTGGCATGAAGGCTTATTACATAAATTGAAGCAAAATTTACCAGCAAACACACACAAGCTGCTAGAAAGCTACTTAGTCGGTCGTCAATTTATTATTAAAGAAGGAAATTTCTTAAGTTCACCTCAGCCCATTGACGCTGGAATCCCACAAGGCAGCATCCTGGGCCCCTATTATACTTAATTTATACTTCGGACATGCCAACAAGCAACTATACACAAACATCAACATTTGCAGACGATACTGCTTTTCTAAGCGTTCACGAAAACCGTTATGAAGCATCTCGTTACTTACAGCATCATATATTTCAACTAGAAATATGGTTAAGACAATGGAGGATAATGGTCAATGAGCAAAAATGCGTGCATATAACATTCACCTTGCGCCGGGAATCTTGCCCCCATATTACAATCAATAATCAAATAGTTCCTCAACATTCGCATGTAAAATATCTCGGTATACATCTGGATCGGCGATTAACGTGGAAATGCCATATAGAGGCAAAATTAACTCAAATGAAACTAAAAGCCATTCAAATTCATTGGCTTATTGGTAGAAACTCTGTCCTTAGTCTCGACTGCAAACTTCTTCTTTACAACTCCATCTTAAAGCCAATCTGGTGCTATGGTATTCAGTTATGGGGCACTGCCTCGGCCTCTAATATAGAAAAAATTCAAAGGCGCCAAAATAAAATTCTTCGAATAATCACAGCTGCCCCTTGGTATGTAAAAAACTCAAATATTCACAAGGATCTCAATGTTCCATTAGTCAAAACTATGATTACAAAATATGCGGTAAAATATTTAAAAAGGCTTGAACAACACCCAAATCCACTAGCTCGAAATATCTTAAATCATGGCGGCCACACTCGCTTAAGAAGAAGAGACACTGCAGCACTTATCCAATTAGATGAGCGATAAACACCTAGATAAGTGAACAGAACCCGTGATGAAGAAAATTTTTGTCTGGCACTGGCAGGACATAAAATAACGTATTAGGTTAAGATTTGATTAATTATTGTTAGTTCATATTTAATATATGAAGATTCAATAAATAAATAATGAAAAAAAAAAAAAAAAATTTAAAAAACGTATTTACCCCAAACATATGTATCTCACGATATGGCGGTCGAGTTACCACCTATTGCTGCTAGAGCAGCTGTTCCGCTAAGATTTGAGATAAAAGAAATCGAAAAGGCTATTTGTAATTTAAACCCCAAGAAGGCTCCTGGTTTTGATAAGATCAGCAACAAAATGCTTTTGGAGCTACCCAGCATAGCAAGGAGAATTATTCTTTTTTTAATGCTATTTTACGCCTGGAATACTATCCTCGAAAGTGGAAGGTTTCCTTAGTCATCATGATACCTAAACCAGGAAAGGATCACACAAAAGTTGAGTCATAAAGGCCTATAAGCGTACTTTCAAATATATCAAAGCTGTTTGAGAAGCTGTAAGCGTAAAAATTAACCCCAATTCTAAATGAAAACAGATGTAGTCCTAACCACCAATTCGGCTTTAGAAGACAACACAGCACAATTGAGCAAACCCATCGTATAGTAAACGCAATAAGAAAAGCCTTTGAAGAAAGAAAATATTGTTCCGCTCTCTTCATCGATGTTTCTCAAGCTTTTGATAAAGTCTGGCATGAAGGCTTATTACATAAATTGAAGCTAAACTTACCAGTAAACACACACAAGCTGTTAGAAAGCTACTTAGTCGGTCGAAAGTTCATTATTAAAGAAGGTGATTATTTAAGCTCTCCTCAGCCAATTGAAGCTGGAGTCCCTCAGGGAAGCATCCTGGGCCCACTTTTAAACTTAATATATACCTCGGATATGCCAACAAACAACTACACCCAAACTTCAACATTTGCTGATGACACAGCTTTTCTAAGCGTGCACGAAAACAGTCAAGAAGCATCACGATACCTACAGGATCATATATTTCAACTCGAACTGTGGCTAAAGCAATGGAGGATAAAGGTCAATGAGCAAAAATGCGTACATATAACATTTACCTTGCGTCGGGAATTAAAATCAATAATCACTTAGTGCCTCAAAATTCGCATGTAAAATACCTCGGTGTTCATCTAGATCGCCGTTTAACGTGGAAAAGCCATATAGAAGCAAGGTAACCCAAATGAAACTAAAAGCAATTCAAATTAACTGGCTTATTGGAAGAAATTCTGTTCTTAGTCTCGATTGCAAATTACTACTTTACAACTCTATTTTAAAGCCAATATGGTGCTACGGTATTCAACTATGGGGCACTGCCTCGCCCTCAAATATCGAAAAAATTCAAAGGCGCCAAAATAAACTTCTTCGAATAATCACAGCTGCCCCTTAGTATGTTAAAAACTCAAATATTCACAAGGATCTCAATGTTCCATTAGTAAAAACTATGATAACAAAATATGCAGTAAAATATTTAAAAAGGCTTGAACAACACCTAAATCCACTAGCTCGAAATATTTTAAACCATGGCGGCCACACTCGCTTAAGAAGAAGAGACACTGCAGCACTTACCCAATTAGATGAGCGATAAACACCTATATATGTGAACAGAACCCTTGATGAAGAAAATTTTTGTCTGGCACCGGCAGGACATAAATAAAGTATTAGGATAAGATTTGATTAATTATTGTTAGTTCATATTAATATATTAATATATATAAAAAAAAACGTTCTCTTTCACCGTCAGTTTTAACAACAACAGTGGATAGTGATACACTGAAAAAAATTAAACTGTCTTTTGCGACAAGTGTTGCCGAACCCGCAAGTATTGCCGCGACAGAAAAAACAATTTTAGTAAGAAATGATACCATGAACTGAAACAAAAAAGGCACAATGAAAACTCCTCTAGTAAAAAGTTCTCAAAAGCCTCAAGTACAAGTTGGTATGGACAGGTATATAACAGTGCTAAAACGGGGTCGTAGCCCAACCTCTACAGCTGTTGCTTCGGCCTCAAAAGTTCCTTCTTTAGATAAAATAAATTCACAAGATCGTTTTGCAATTCTGGAGGATGAATCCTCTGCAGCACCAAACGATAAAATCGTCCAAGCCTCCCCCGATATATCTTAGGGAGCAAAACTCAAATGAGCTTATAAAGAGTTTGATCTGGGTGATAGGTGAAAATTCGTTTTAAGTAGCTGCAATCAAGAGTGGTAGTATCGAGACAAAAATACAAGTAACAGTCTGTTCAACGATTTCGCACGTTAACGTTAGAAATTGTTGAACAGGCTGTAAATCATGAGAATGATTTTCGCAAAATAATTAACCAATTTGAAGCTGTTAAAAAAAGTTTTTATACATACCAACTGAAGAGCAGTAATGGTCTTCAGATAGTGATTAAGGGAATTGACTCATGTGTGGACCCAGAAGAAATTAAAACTTTCTTGGAAGAAAAAGGCTTCAAAGTGAAACATGTCGTTAATATTAAAAATAGGGAAACAAATCCTCAACCATTATTTCGAGTGAAGTTAGAACCCGGAGACGTAAGGCTTAAAAAACGAAACGCATCCTATTTACAATCTGAAATATATTCTGTATAGAAGAATAACTATAGGAGAGCCACACAAAAGAAATGGTCCCGTTTAATGTTTAAACTGTCAAGAATTTGGTCATACTTAGACATACTGTTATTTACCCCCTGTTTGCGTAGTATGTGGTGAATTGCATGGTACAGTTCTTTGCAATAAGTCTAAAACGGACCCAAACGTAAAAAAATGTAGCAACTGTGGCGGTAATCACACTGCCAATTGTAGAGGATGCCCTGTTTATACTATCGTCAAGCAGTTGGATGGACCGAAAACTAGTCCCCCACAAATGCAGGTACCAAATCAAGTGAACACTATTGACATTCAGGCTCCGCAGCCTAGTAATAACAGAACCTCTTACGCTAACGTCCTAAAATCAAACCATGTGCCAATGCAAGGTGCTTCGTCAATTAATGAAGAAACTCCAGTTTCTAATTTAAGTCGTCTTGAAAAACCATGGAAACATTAGTACAAACAGTTAATAATTTTACGAACACAATGGGTAATGTGATGCAGGAAATTCTAAGAATGCAATCGATGTTATTGCAAGCTGTAATAAACAAGCCATGAACTGTTTAAAAATCTGTTTTTGGAACGCAAACGGCATCCGCCAACATAAAAATGAATTAGAATACTTTCTAAAAAATAAACAAATTGATGTCATGTTGGTTTCTGAAACTCATCTGACCACAAGACATACGTTTAAAATCAATGGTTATACACTATATGATACCAAGGACCCTCGAGACAGAGTTTGTGGAGGTTCTGCCATTTTAATAAAAACCCGAATTAAACACTACTTAATGTGTGATCATCGTGAAGATGATCTCCAAGCAACGAACATTTGTGCTGAAGAGCTAAATCGAAACATAGTAATTTCATCTTTATACTCTCCACCTAGATTTTCAATATCAGAAAGCCAATATTGTGAATATTATAAATCACTAGGACCCTGTTTCCTGGCAGCTGGCGATTACAACGCAAAACATACCTTCTGGGGGTCACGACTTATAACACCAAAGGGTCGTGTTTTATTTAATACAATTTCTAAAATGAATTAAAATGTTGTCGCGAGCGGCCAACCAACATATTGGCCTGCTGATCAGCAAAAAATTACAGATGTCATCGATTTCGGCGTGGTTAAAAACATCTCCATAGAAACGATCCATGTTGAAGCTCCATTAGAATTATCTTCCGACCACACACCTACAATTGTAACTATAATGAACCCCAATAGAGTTGTATCTCCGACTGGTTACTTAGCGACGTCTGCTACACAAATTAATTGGTTAAAATATAAAAAATATCTCAGTACCCATTGCACAGAAAATATTATGCTTAGCACACCGGAGAATGTGGATCTCTCTATTGTAAATTTTGACAGTTATCTTAAACTAGCTGCCCAACATTCCAGTATTGGCCCAAAAAACAAAAATAGTAAATTATTTTCTACAGATGTCGATCGTCTCTTGTCTGAAAAAAAGGAGAGCTCGAAGAGAGTGGCAATTGCACAGATCCCCACAACTTAAGAATTTATTAAAAGAGTGCACAAAAAGGCTAAGAAAGTTACTGCAGACTCAGAAAACGGCTTCTCTAGAAAAATATCTAAAGGAACTTGACGCAACTTCACAATCAGATTCTCATTATGGCGTGCAGCTAGAAATCTAAAAAGGCCAGTTATATATAAGCCACCATTAAGAAACTGGAATGGTAGTTGGCCAAGGAATGATATTGAAATGGAAATCTGTTTGTAAGTCGCTTGAAAAACGTATTTACATCAAATATATCTCACGATATTTCGGTCGAGTTGATTTAGACGTGTTTTGCTCGAACTTTAATATACAATTTGAAATAAAAAATAATTTTTATATATATATTTAATTTTGTTTTTTTTTTATATAACCATTAAAAAGACGAAAAAAGCTATTTTTAATTATTAAATCCTTGCAAATGGATAATCTTGTTTCATCTGGTAAGCAAATAAAAAAGCCGCCGGATAAATGTTTCACTTATCAAAATAATGAATCTTCTCAAAAACAAAATTTAAATCTTGGCTTGAATAATGCTCCTACATCATCTTCTAAGAACAATTTCCAAAATTTTACTTCCAAAAGTTCTGGCTCAATTCAACAATCGGACATTATAAATAGTGCAGAATTGCTTTCTGATGGGTGTATAAATTCAAACATTTTTTGTCAAGAATCTAATTGTATTGATGATGTCCATTCTAATTACATGTCTCAAGATGAAAATTTTGAAATGGCGAAATCTTCAGGTGATAATATTGATTTTGGAATTGTTAAACAAAAAAAATACAAACGAAATTCAAAGGGAGATTTAAAAATAGATTTATCTAATTTAAGTCCTGTAGATATAAGACCTAGTTGTAGTCAAAATAGATTTGCAATTTTAGAAGACTTAACTGTCGAAGCAAATACTTACAATGTTAAAAGTAATCTGATGACGAAAAAGCCAAGAAATATTAAACAATTTTGTCCACCTATTTTTCTATTTGGTGTTAATATTAAATCTTTAGTAGATCAATTGAAAGTTAAGGGACTCGATTTTGAATAAAGGTAATTATAAAATTGTGAATAAAGGTAATTATAAAACTAAACTTTACTTACAGGATGTTGCAGCACATTCTGAAATAATGCAATTACTTAAAGAAAAGAATATTGAATCATATTCATTTACACCTTTATCTTTAAGGCGTCAGTCTCTAGTTCTAAGAGGTCTGTATTATGATTCTAATATTAGTGATATTGAAACTGATTTGAATAGGATTGCACCAGATACTGTCCAATCCGTTTCTAAATTTAAAACGCAATATTCAAAAAAAAAACGATTTCGAAACAGGCCTTTTTTTAATTACTCTAAAGGAAGGTAAAGGTTTAAATGATATATCAAGTATTCGCTATATTTTAAATCAGGTAGTTACTTGGGAAAAACCAAAGCAAAATCAGAAAGTTATTCAATGTTATAGTTGTCAGAATTGGGGTCATATGTCTAAGAATTGTAGTCGTTCTTATGCATGTGTGAAGTGCTCTTCAAGCCATGAACCTGGTAAATGTTCGTTTAATTCGGATGCAAACTCTCAACCCTTTTGTTTTTACTGTCAATCTTATGGTCACTCTGCTAGTTGGCGTGGATGCCCTTCTTTAAAAAAATATTTAGATTTAAAAAGAAAAATGTCTGATAAAATTAAGGAATAAAGAAATAGAATTTCGAATAATGTTTCTCTTGCTTTTAATTCAACTTTTACGGATCCAAATCGCACTTTTGCTAGTCATTTTAACAACCAGTTACCTAATAAACCTGATATAGTAGTTGAATTTTTAAAATTGGCTAAAGTTTTATGTGAACCAAATTCTTTAGAAACTAGAATAATGAATTTTATGAAGAATTTTAAATCTATGTCAAAATCTCAAGCTTTAATTGAGTGTAAAAGTCTTTTTCAAGAAGTCTTATCAACATATGGTCCGTAATATTTTTAAAATGTTTACTTTTAATGTTAGGTCTCTTGTTGAAACAAGTAGAAAAATGGACCTATCAAATTTGCTAAATCATAATAATATTGATTTTGCATTTGTTCAAGAAACACATCTTAAATCAAACCAAAAAGTATTTTTGGAAAATTATAACTTTATACGGGACTTTTCAACACAGGGTATTGGTGTTGCTATTAAAAAGAATTATACGTTTTCTAAAGCGGCCCATACACTTGCAATATTATTGTATATTATATTTGCCATATTATCTTCATTTTGTCCTATATTATTCAATAAAAAGGTAAACATAACCTATATGAATAACATAAACAGCATTGTACAATGTTGCCAACAAATTTCACTTTCTTTTCGTTGTGCAATAAAAATCAAAAGTCTTTTGATTGTTGCCAATATATTGTGTCACCTTCGGATATCACAGACACATTGTCGATATAATTGTACAATACGTAAAATTGAACAATTTTATTGCAAGTGTATGAGCCGCTTAAGGCCGAGGCCACGCAATGAGCGGCTAAGCGTCAAGCGTCTGCGCGATGAGCGTCAAAGCGTCAAGTTTGAGCGGCAAGTGGCTTATTACTGAGCGTCATTTCTGAGCTGTTAGTTGTTAAAATGCTATTGTAAAGAGTGGATTGTTTAATGTTATTACGCGAAAATCGTATTCATATGAATTTAATGCGTTTATTAAGAAAAAAAAACAATTTGCGGCCTGTTCGTCGATTTCGAGCGAAGACTTCGTTCGCTTAACTTACATTTAAAACAAAAACAAATTATAAAATATATATATATTAATCAAAATAAACGAACAGGCCTTGGTGTTCATTATTAACCATATATATACAAATCTACCCAAATGTGAAATCCATTAATTTGCTGTTGCAAGCAGTTAATACTAGATTGACAAAACAAAAAAATAAATTTTAGGTTATATTTTTATTTTTAAAATTCGGTAATCTGTCTTGCCATAATAGCGGTCGGCTTTGTACAGATGAAATTGTAAGCTCCACATTCACTTTTGCCATGTTTATTCTTTGACGCTCAGAAAAAAATTAAAAATTAGAACAAGTTTTATTCCTGAGCGACGTCGCTTAGACGCTCAAAAATTTCGCTCGCATGCCGCTCATTTCGTGGTCACTTCAATAGTATTTCATATGTTTTAATTTTTTGACGCTCATCGCTCAGCCGCTTGACGCTTAGCCGCTCATTGCGTGGCCTCGGCCTAAGGTGAACATTTTGGGTGTTTCACTTCCAAATCTTTTTATCGATATTCATATTAAAGTAAACAACATTATTAAGAAATGTTTGATTGGGTCTATTTATATTCCTTGTAACTTTAATTCTTTGCAATTTGATGATGGTTTGACAAAAATTGCAAATTTTTCAAAAAATGTCGATGCTTTAATAATTGGTGGCGATTTTAATTCAAAAAATACTTCCTGGGGAGATAACTGTAACAACTTGAATGGTAATACTTTTTTAAATTGGCTTGATCTAAATTCACATTCTTTTCTAAGAATTTGTAATAATATTCCTAGTTTTCCTAATGGTTCTTCGTTTTTAGATCATTTTCTTTTGAGTTCTAATATAATTGATCTCTTCGATCCAAACTTTCATATTGACTGTTTACCTACTTTTTCAGATCACTTTCCTTTAAATTTAAGTTTGAATTTAATTGATTTTGATTTTGTTTTTAAGCAAACAATTTCATATTCGTCATATAAGGATACTAATTGGGACTGCTTTAAGAATGACTTGACAACTAATTTAATACAAAATTTTCCTCCTTGTACGAGAAATTTATTGAATAACGAAATTGATTTATTTATTAATTATTTTACTACGGTAGTAAATACGTGCATGAATTTTCATTCTCAAAAGATTGAGTTAAAATCGCCTAGATTTACAACGTCTGATTTTGTTAAGAAATTATTTAAAGTTAAGTATAATTGGCAAAAGGAATTAAAAAAGATATTTAGTAGAACATTGAACAGACATAATTATCAATATCAGCTACTTTCTAAACAAATTCAGCTATTAAATATTTTGATTAAAGAACAAGTAAACAAAGAAAGTGTACAAAATTTTAGTAAAAAACTTCGAAAAATTAAGCCGGGCCCTTATGCTCATAAACAAATTTATAATTTTTTAGGGTATAAAAGAAAAATGTCATTTGGTGATTTGTCTGTTAATGGATTAATTGTTGATAACGAATCTAATAAATTAAATATTTTGAAAAGTCATTTTTCGGGATTATATAGTGGCAGTCAACTAGGAATTAATTCTTTGGAAATGGATAATTTTTTGGCTACTTTAGATCAAAATGATCTTCTTTCTTTTAACAACACCTTTTCAGCACTCAATAGTCAAAATTCGAACAGGTTTATAAATTTACAGAGTATGATATTGTTTTGTAAAGATTTAAACAATAAAAAATCAGCAGGTGTTGACAATATTTCAAATTTTATAATTAAAAAGTTTCCCATTAAAGCATTAGAATTTTTGGTTATCATTTTTAATAATTGCTTAAATAATGCTTATTTTCCTGATATGTAATTGGAAAATTTCTAAAATTGTGCCAATTAAAAAGAAAATTAACTCTTCAGACATAAATAATTTGAGACCTATTTCTATGTTATCAAATTTAGGAAAATTATTCGAAAAATTTATTCGTATAAAAATGGACTTTAATTTGGAGGATGATTATATGCCAAATTTGCAATTTGGATTCAAAAAAGGTCATTCTACAGTTGATGCTCTTTCAAAGTTTCAAAATGACGTTATTTGTAATTTAAGAAAACGTTTTTGTACAGTTGCTATATCACTTGATGTAGAAAAGGCCTTTGATAAAGCAAATCACTGTGGAATACTTTTTAAAATGAGAAATTTAGGATTTGATTTTCACATATTAAAACTATTTAAAAGTTTTTTCGATAATAGACGTTTTTGTGTTCAGTTAAACGGATTTTTATCTGATTTTGGACAGGTTTCTTGTGGAGTACCTCAAGGTTCAATTCTGGCACCTCATTTATATAACATTTTTATTAACGATTTTCCCCATAAGTTTTTAAACTCAACTGGTATTTTGTATGCGGATGATTCTTTATTATATGCTCACCACGAATCTCCTACACAAGCACTTCATATTGTATCTCGACATTTGCATAAAGTTAAAGATTTTTATGATTTTTGGGGAATAACTATAAATGCTTCAAAAAGTGAGGCAATTTGTTTAAGAAATGCCTCTGGTAAATGTCCTTATTTTGTTGTTCCCGAAAGTAAAAAACTTAAATTATTTTTAAATAATATAGAAATTCCATTTCGAGATGAAATTAAATACCTTGGTATTTACTAAAGGTCTGCATGACTACATTTAAAAGCCATATGAATACATTCATTTGTTTTTTAAGTAGGTAAAGTAAAGTACAACACACGATTTAAGTACGCAGTGCTTTACATTTTGTGTTAAAAAAACAAATGAATGAACACACAAGGCGAAAGAAAAAAGAAAACAATTGTATTTGAACAGAAAAAATACTACCACATTCAAATAAAACAGACATAATAAAATGTGTATAAGTTTCGAATATAATATTATTTGAATGTTTTACTCCTTACATGAATATATGCATTAATATTCGTGGTTATTCCAAAATACACGTCGAAGAAGTGAACATTTACGTGAAAACAAAAACTAAACCAAATTGACAAAAATTGTTTTTGTTTATCATACCTACAAGAATATGTATATACAATCGAACTTCTCTTTGGTGAATAACTATACAATAAAGTTTTCCTTACTATTAATTAATTTCAAAAACACAGCTTTATCGTTTCTTTTACAAAAAGTTAATATTAATCAATGAAGTTAAAGAAGGAAAAAAAGATACCTATACCTATTTAAAACAGTGCAAAAAATAAAGAATTTCTGTATAATGAAGTTTCTATATTATGAAGAGATTCTAGTCCCAAGCAGATTCATTATAAGGAAGTTCGACTGTAATATGAACAAAAAAAAGTTATCATCATAATGCTAATGTATTCAACATTAAAATTCCACTATTTTTGTTTTGTTTATTTCATTTTTGTTTTCACACATTTTTTTATTTTGTAATGAGAATATACATAAGTACTCATTTTACTATGTAGTATTTCTTGCACACAATCTAACTGTTACCATAAACTTTGCATTTGCAATTTGCAAATTGAGTAAATAAATATTCAAAGAAAAAGAGTGAATAGAATGTGTGCCTTTGTTATGATAAAGTAAAACACAGACTATACTCTCATTTATATTTTTACTCTTAAACTCTGTAAACCGCTCTTTAACTATTTAAATATTTGAATGAATATTGGGATGCTTGTGTGCGATAAGCAAATGAATGTATTCTTGCAGCCCTTTAGTATTTACTTTAATAAGCTATTTAAATTTAATGTTCGTGGAAGATTTGCTTTAAATAAAGTTAATAAAGTCAAACAATTTTTAGAAAGAATTTTATCTCATAAATCATTACCTATTAGAACAAAATTATTAATTTATAAGACATGTTTAAGACCGGTATTATTGTATGGTTTTCCAGTTTGGTTTTTTATTTCTCCTTCTTTAATGAACAAATTTGAAATTTTTGAAAGAAAGATATTACGATCGTGCATAGGCAAAAATTTTGTTTCAAGAACTAAACGTTTTTCAAATACTGTAATTTATATAGAGTCTAAGGTTACATCTATGAGTAATTATGTAATGGACATTTTAAGGAAGTATAATACTAGATTACAGTTTCATGAAAACGTTATTCTTAAAGAAATTATAGATTCTCAAGTTGATTTCAATTGGACTTACACTTCTTATTTGTCACCTCTTGGTTTACAAAATGAAATTGTTGTTTTTATTACGGCTAATTCTTCATCGGATTTCTTGCTGATGACACAGCTTTTCTAAGCGTGCACGAAAACAGTCAAGAAGCATCACGATACCTACAGGATCATATATTTCAACTCGAACTGTGGCTAAAGCAATGGAGGATAAAGGTCAATGAGCAAAAATGCGTACATATAACATTTACCTTGCGTCGGGAATTAAAATCAATAATCACTTAGTGCATCAAAATTCGCATGTAAAATACCTCGGTGTTCATCTAGATCGCCGTTTAACGTGGAAAAGCCATATAGAAGCAAGGTAACCCAAATGAAACTAAAAGCAATTCAAATTAACTGGCTTATTGGAAGAAATTCTGTTCTTAGTCTCGATTGCAAATTACTACTTTACAACTCTATTTTAAAGCCAATATGGTGCTACGGTATTCAACTATGGGGCACTGCCTCGCCCTCAAATATCGAAAAAATTCAAAGGCGCCAAAATAAACTTCTTCGAATAATCACAGCTGCCCCTTAGTATGTTAAAAACTCAAATATTCACAAGGATCTCAATGTTCCATTAGTAAAAACTATGATTACAAAATATGAAGTAAAATATTTAAAAAGGCTTGAACAACACCTAAATCCACTAGCTCGAAATATTTTAAACCATGGCGGCCACACTCGCTTAAGAAGAAGAGACACTGCAGCACTTACCCAATTAGATGAGCGATAAACACCTATATATGTGAACAGAACCCTTGATGAAGAAAATTTTTGTCTGGCACCGGCAGGACATAAATAAAGTATTAGGATAAGATTTGATTAATTATTGTTAGTTCATATTAATATATTAATATATATAAAAAAAAACGTTCTCTTTCACCGTCAGTTTTAACAACAACAGTGGATAGTGATACACTGAAAAAAATTAAACTGTCTTTTGCGACAAGTGTTGCCGAACCCGCAAGTATTGCCGCGACGGAAAAAACAATTTTAGTAAGAAATGATACCATGAACTGAAACAAAAAAGGCACAATGAAAACTCCTCTAGTAAAAAGTTCTCAAAAGCCTCAAGTACAAGTTGGTATGGACAGGTATATAACAGTGCTAAAACGGGGTCGTAGCCCAACCTCTACAGCTGTTGCTTCGGCCTCAAAAGTTCCTTCTTTAGATAAAATAAATTCACAAGATCGTTTTGCAATTCTGGAGGATGAATCCTCTGCAGCACCAAACGTGATAAAATCGCCAAGCCTCCCCCGATATATCTTAGGGAGCAAAACTCAAATGAGCTTATAAAGAGTTTGATCTGGGTGATAGGTGAAAATTCGTTTTAAGTAGCTGCAATCAAGAGTGGTAGTATCGAGACAAAAATACAAGTAACAGTCTGTTCAACGATTTCGCACGTTAACGTTAGAAATTGTTGAACAGGCTGTAAATCATGAGAATGATTTTCGCAAAATAATTAACCAATTTGAAGCTGTTAAAAAAAGTTTTTATACATACCAACTGAAGAGCAGTAATGGTCTTCAGATAGTGATTAAGGGAATTGACTCATGTGTGGACCCAGAAGAAATTAAAACTTTCTTGGAAGAAAAAGGCTTCAAAGTGAAACATGTCGTTAATATTAAAAATAGGGAAACAAATCCTCAACCATTATTTCGAGTGAAGTTAGAACCCGGAGACGTAAGGCTTAAAAAAACGAAACGCATCCTATTTACAATCTGAAATATATTCTGTATAGAAGAATAACTATAGGAGAGCCACACAAAAGAAATGGTCCCGTTTAATGTTTAAACTGTCAAGAATTTGGTCATACTTAGACATACTGTTATTTACCCCCTGTTTGCGTAGTATGTGGTGAATTGCATGGTACAGTTCTTTGCAATAAGTCTAAAACGGACCCAAACGTAAAAAAATGTAGCAACTGTGGCGGTAATCACACTGCCAATTGTAGAGGATGCCCTGTTTATACTATCGTCAAGCAGTTGGATGGACCGAAAACTAGTCCCCCACAAATGCAGGTACCAAATCAAGTGAACACTATTGACATTCAGGCTCCGCAGCCTAGTAATAACAGAACCTCTTACGCTAACGTCCTAAAATCAAACCATGTGCCAATGCAAGGTGCTTCGTCAATTAATGAAGAAACTCCAGTTTCTAATTTAAGTCGTCTTGAAAAACCATGGAAACATTAGTACAAACAGTTAATAATTTTACGAACACAATGGGTAATGTGATGCAGGAAATTCTAAGAATGCAATCGATGTTATTGCAAGCTGTAATAAACAAGCCATGAACTGTTTAAAAATCTGTTTTTGGAACGCAAACGGCATCCGCCAACATAAAAATGAATTAGAATACTTTCTAAAAAATAAACAAATTGATGTCATGTTGGTTTCTGAAACTCATCTGACCACAAGACATACGTTTAAAATCAATGGTTATACACTATATGATACCAAGGACCCTCGAGACAGAGTTTGTGGAGGTTCTGCCATTTTAATAAAAACCCGAATTAAACACTACTTAATGTGTGATCATCGTGAAGATGATCTCCAAGCAACGAACATTTGTGCTGAAGAGCTAAATCGAAACATAGTAATTTCATCTTTATACTCTCCACCTAGATTTTCAATATCAGAAAGCCAATATTGTGAATATTATAAATCACTAGGACCCTGTTTCCTGGCAGCTGGCGATTACAACGCAAAACATACCTTCTGGGGGTCACGACTTATAACACCAAAGGGTCGTGTTTTATTTAATACAATTTCTAAAATGAATTAAAATGTTGTCGCGAGCGGCCAACCAACATATTGGCCTGCTGATCAGCAAAAAATTACAGATGTCATCGATTTCGGCGTGGTTAAAAACATCTCCATAGAAACGATCCATGTTGAAGCTCCATTAGAATTATCTTCCGACCACACACCTACAATTGTAACTATAATGAACCCCAATAGAGTTGTATCTCCGACTGGTTACTTAGCGACGTCTGCTACACAAATTAATTGGTTAAAATATAAAAAATATCTCAGTACCCATTGCACAGAAAATATTATGCTTAGCACACCGGAGAATGTGGATCTCTCTATTGTAAATTTTGACAGTTATCTTAAACTAGCTGCCCAACATTCCAGTATTGGCCCAAAAAACAAAAATAGTAAATTATTTTCTACAGATGTCGATCGTCTCTTGTCTGAAAAAAAGGAGAGCTCGAAGAGAGTGGCAATTGCACAGATCCCCACAACTTAAGAATTTATTAAAAGAGTGCACAAAAAGGCTAAGAAAGTTACTGCAGACTCAGAAAACGGCTTCTCTAGAAAAATATCTAAAGGAACTTGACGCAACTTCACAATCAGATTCTCATTATGGCGTGCAGCTAGAAATCTAAAAAGGCCAGTTATATATAAGCCACCATTAAGAAACTGGAATGGTAGTTGGCCAAGGAATGATATTGAAATGGAAATCTGTTTGTAAGTCGCTTGAAAAACGTATTTACATCAAATATATCTCACGATATTTCGGTCGAGTTGATTTAGACGTGTTTTGCTCGAACTTTAATATACAATTTGAAATAAAAAATAATTTTTATATATATATTTAATTTTGTTTTTTTTTTATATAACCATTAAAAAGACGAAAAAAGCTATTTTTAATTATTAAATCCTTGCAAATGGATAATCTTGTTTCATCTGGTAAGCAAATAAAAAAGCCGCCGGATAAATGTTTCACTTATCAAAATAATGAATCTTCTCAAAAACAAAATTTAAATCTTGGCTTGAATAATGCTCCTACATCATCTTCTAAGAACAATTTCCAAAATTTTACTTCCAAAAGTTCTGGCTCAATTCAACAATCGGACATTATAAATAGTGCAGAATTGCTTTCTGATGGGTGTATAAATTCAAACATTCTTTGTCAAGAATCTAATTGTATTGATGATGTCCATTCTAATTACATGTCTCAAGATGAAAATTTTGAAATGGCGAAATCTTCAGGTGATAATATTGATTTTGGAATTGTTAAACAAAAAAAAATACAAACGAAATTCAAAGGGAGATTTAAAAATAGATTTATCTAATTTAAGTCCTGTAGATATAAGACCTAGTTGTAGTCAAAATAGATTTGCAATTTTAGAAGACTTAACTGTCGAAGCAAATACTTACAATGTTAAAAGTAATCTGATGACGAAAAAGCCAAGAAATATTAAACAATTTTGTCCACCTATTTTTCTATTTGGTGTTAATATTAAATCTTTAGTAGATCAATTGAAAGTTAAGGGACTCGATTTTGAATAAAGGTAATTATAAAATTGTGAATAAAGGTAATTATAAAACTAAACTTTACTTACAGGATGTTGCAGCACATTCTGAAATAATGCAATTACTTAAAGAAAAGAATATTGAATCATATTCATTTACACCTTTATCTTTAAGGCGTCAGTCTCTAGTTCTAAGAGGTCTGTATTATGATTCTAATATTAGTGATATTGAAACTGATTTGAATAGGATTGCACCAGATACTGTCCAATCCGTTTCTAAATTTAAAACGCAATATTCAAAAAAAAAAACGATTTCGAAACAGGCCTTTTTTTAATTACTCTAAAGGAAGGTAAAGGTTTAAATGATATATCAAGTATTCGCTATATTTTAAATCAGGTAGTTACTTGGGAAAAACCAAAGCAAAATCAGAAAGTTATTCAATGTTATAGTTGTCAGAATTGGGGTCATATGTCTAAGAATTGTAGTCGTTCTTATGCATGTGTGAAGTGCTCTTCAAGCCATGAACCTGGTAAATGTTCGTTTAATTCGGATGCAAACTCTCAACCCTTTTGTTTTTACTGTCAATCTTATGGTCACTCTGCTAGTTGGCGTGGATGCCCTTCTTTAAAAAAATATTTAGATTTAAAAAGAAAAATGTCTGATAAAATTAAGGAATAAAGAAATAGAATTTCGAATAATGTTTCTCTTGCTTTTAATTCAACTTTTACGGATCCAAATCGCACTTTTGCTAGTCATTTTAACAACCAGTTACCTAATAAACCTGATATAGTAGTTGAATTTTTAAAATTGGCTAAAGTTTTATGTGAACCAAATTCTTTAGAAACTAGAATAATGAATTTTATGAAGAATTTTAAATCTATGTCAAAATCTCAAGCTTTAATTGAGTGTAAAAGTCTTTTTCAAGAAGTCTTATCAACATATGGTCCGTAATATTTTTAAAATGTTTACTTTTAATGTTAGGTCTCTTGTTGAAACAAGTAGAAAAATGGACCTATCAAATTTGCTAAATCATAATAATATTGATTTTGCATTTGTTCAAGAAACACATCTTAAATCAAACCAAAAAGTATTTTTGGAAAATTATAACTTTATACGGGACTTTTCAACACAGGGTATTGGTGTTGCTATTAAAAAGAATTATACGTTTTCTAAAGCGGCCCATACACTTGCAATATTATTGTATATTATATTTGCCATATTATCTTCATTTTGTCCTATATTATTCAATAAAAAGGTAAACATAACCTATATGAATAACATAAACAGCATTGTACAATGTTGCCAACAAATTTCACTTTCTTTTCGTTGTGCAATAAAAATCAAAAGTCTTTTGATTGTTGCCAATATATTGTGTCACCTTCGGATATCACAGACACATTGTCGATATAATTGTACAATACGTAAAATTGAACAATTTTATTGCAAGTGTATGAGCCGCTTAAGGCCGAGGCCACGCAATGAGCGGCTAAGCGTCAAGCGTCTGCGCGATGAGCGTCAAAGCGTCAAGTTTGAGCGGCAAGTGGCTTATTACTGAGCGTCATTTCTGAGCTGTTAGTTGTTAAAATGCTATTGTAAAGAGTGGATTGTTTAATGTTATTACGCGAAAATCGTATTCATATGAATTTAATGCGTTTATTAAGAAAAAAAAAACAATTTGCGGCCTGTTCGTCGATTTCGAGCGAAGACTTCGTTCGCTTAACTTACATTTAAAACAAAAACAAATTATAAAATATATATATATTAATCAAAATCGACGAACAGGCCTTGGTGTTCATTATTAACCATATATATACAAATCTACCCAAATGTGAAATCCATTAATTTGCTGTTGCAAGCAGTTAATACTAGATTGACAAAACAAAAAAATAAATTTTAGGTTATATTTTTATTTTTAAAATTCGGTAATCGGTCTTGCCATAATAGCGGTCGGCTTTGTACAGATGAAATTGTAAGCTCCACATTCACTTTTGCCATGTTTATTCTTTGACGCTCAGAAAAAAATTAAAAATTAGAACAAGTTTTATTCCTGAGCGACGTCGCTTAGACGCTCAAAAATTTCGCTCGCATGCCGCTCATTTCGTGGTCACTTCAATAGTATTTCATATGTTTTAATTTTTTGACGCTCATCGCTCAGCCGCTTGACGCTTAGCCGCTCATTGCGTGGCCTCGGCCTAAGGTGAACATTTTGGGTGTTTCATTTCCAAATCTTTTTATCGATATTCATATTAAAGTAAACAACATTATTAAGAAATGTTTGATTGGGTCTATTTATATTCCTTGTAACTTTAATTCTTTGCAATTTGATGATGGTTTGACAAAAATTGCAAATTTTTCAAAAAATGTCGATGCTTTAATAATTGGTGGCGATTTTAATTCAAAAAATACTTCCTGGGGAGATAACTGTAACAACTTGAATGGTAATACTTTTTTAAATTGGCTTGATCTAAATTCACATTCTTTTCTAAGAATTTGTAATAATATTCCTAGTTTTCCTAATGGTTCTTCGTTTTTAGATCATTTTCTTTTGAGTTCTAATATAATTGATCTCTTCGATCCAAACTTTCATATTGACTGTTTACCTACTTTTTCAGATCACTTTCCTTTAAATTTAAGTTTGAATTTAATTGATTTTGATTTTGTTTTTAAGCAAACAATTTCATATTCGTCATATAAGGATACTAATTGGGACTGCTTTAAGAATGACTTGACAACTAATTTAATACAAAATTTTCCTCCTTGTACGAGAAATTTATTGAATAACGAAATTGATTTATTTATTAATTATTTTACTACGGTAGTAAATACGTGCATGAATTTTCATTCTCAAAAGATTGAGTTAAAATCGCCTAGATTTACAACGTCTGATTTTGTTAAGAAATTATTTAAAGTTAAGTATAATTGGCAAAAGGAATTAAAAAAGATATTTAGTAGAACATTGAACAGACATAATTATCAATATCAGCTACTTTCTAAACAAATTCAGCTATTAAATATTTTGATTAAAGAACAAGTAAACAAAGAAAGTGTACAAAATTTTAGTAAAAAACTTCGAAAAATTAAGCCGGGCCCTTATGCTCATAAACAAATTTATAATTTTTTAGGGTATAAAAGAAAAATGTCATTTGGTGATTTGTCTGTTAATGGATTAATTGTTGATAACGAATCTAATAAATTAAATATTTTGAAAAGTCATTTTTCGGGATTATATAGTTGCAGTCAACTAGGAATTAATTCTTTGGAAATGGATAATTTTTTGGCTACTTTAGATCAAAATGATCTTCTTTCTTTTAACAACACCTTTTCAGCACTCAATAGTCAAAATTCGAACAGGTTTATAAATTTACAGAGTATGATATTGTTTTGTAAAGATTTAAACAATAAAAAATCAGCAGGTGTTGACAATATTTCAAATTTTATAATTAAAAAGTTTCCCATTAAAGCATTAGAATTTTTGGTTATCATTTTTAATAATTGCTTAAATAATGCTTATTTTCCTGATATGTAATTGGAAAATTTCTAAAATTGTGCCAATTAAAAAGAAAATTAACTCTTCAGACATAAATAATTTGAGACCTATTTCTATGTTATCAAATTTAGGAAAATTATTCGAAAAATTTATTCGTATAAAAATGGACTTTAATTTGGAGGATGATTATATGCCAAATTTGCAATTTGGATTCAAAAAAGGTCATTCTACAGTTGATGCTCTTTCAAAGTTTCAAAATGACGTTATTTGTAATTTAAGAAAACGTTTTTGTACAGTTGCTATATCACTTGATGTAGAAAAGGCCTTTGATAAAGCAAATCACTGTGGAATACTTTTTAAAATGAGAAATTTAGGATTTGATTTTCACATATTAAAACTATTTAAAAGTTTTTTCGATAATAGACGTTTTTGTGTTCAGTTAAACGGATTTTTATCTGATTTTGGACAGGTTTCTTGTGGAGTACCTCAAGGTTCAATTCTGGCACCTCATTTATATAACATTTTTATTAACGATTTTCCCCATAAGTTTTTAAACTCAACTGGTATTTTGTATGCGGATGATTCTTTATTATATGCTCACCACGAATCTCCTACACAAGCACTTCATATTGTATCTCGACATTTGCATAAAGTTAAAGATTTTTATGATTTTTGGGGAATAACTATAAATGCTTCAAAAAGTGAGGCAATTTGTTTAAGAAATGCCTCTGGTAAATGTCCTTATTTTGTTGTTCCCGAAAGTAAAAAACTTAAATTATTTTTAAATAATATAGAAATTCCATTTCGAGATGAAATTAAATACCTTGGTATTTACTAAAGGTCTGCATGACTACATTTAAAAGCCATATGAATACATTCATTTGTTTTTTAAGTAGGTAAAGTAAAGTACAACACACGATTTAAGTACGCAGTGCTTTACATTTTGTGTTAAAAAAACAAATGAATGAACACACAAGGCGAAAGAAAAAAGAAAACAATTGTATTTGAACAGAAAAAATACTACCACATTCAAATAAAACAGACATAATAAAATGTGTATAAGTTTCGAATATAATATTATTTGAATGTTTTACTCCTTACATGAATATATGCATTAATATTCGTGGTTATTCCAAAATACACGTCGAAGAAGTGAACATTTACGTGAAAACAAAAACAAAACCAAATTGACAAAAATTGTTTTTGTTTATCATACCTACAAGAATATGTATATACAATCGAACTTCTCTTTGGTGAATAACTATACAATAAAGTTTTCCTTACTATTAATTAATTTCAAAAACACAGCTTTATCGTTTCTTTTACAAAAAGTTAATATTAATCAATGAAGTTAAAGAAGGAAAAAAAGATACCTATACCTATTTAAAACAGTGCAAAAAATAAAGAATTTCTGTATAATGAAGTTTCTATATTATGAAGAGATTCTAGTCCCAAGCAGATTCATTATAGGGAAGTTCGACTGTAATATGAACAAAAAAAAGTTATCATCATAATGCTAATGTATTCAACATTAAAATTCCACTATTTTAATTTTGTTTATTTCATTTTTGTTTTCACACATTTTTTTATTTTGTAATGAGAATATACATAAGTACTCATTTTACTATGTAGTATTTCTTGCACACAATCTAACTGTTACCATAAACTTTGCATTTGCAATTTGCAAATTGAGTAAATAAATATTCAAAGAAAAAGAGTGAATAGAATGTGTGCCTTTGTTATGATAAAGTAAAACACGGACTATACTCTCATTTATATTTTTACTCTTAAACTCTGTAAACCGCTCTTTAACTATTTAAATATTTGAATGAATATTGGGATGCTTGTGTGCGATAAGCAAATGAATGTATTCTTGCAGCCCTTTAGTATTTACTTTAATAAGCTATTTAAATTTAATGTTCATGGAAGATTTGCTTTAAATAAAGTTAATAAAGTCAAACAATTTTTAGAAAGAATTTTATCTCATAAATCATTACCTATTAGAACAAAATTATTAATTTATAAGACATGTTTAAGACCGGTATTATTGTATGGTTTTCCAGTTTGGTTTTTTATTTCTCCTTCTTTAATGAACAAATTTGAAATTTTTGAAAGAAAGATATTACGATCGTGCATAGGCAAAAATTTTGTTTCAAGAACTAAACGTTTTTCAAATACTGTAATTTATAAAGAGTCTAAGGTTACATCTATGAGTAATTATGTAATGGACATTTTAAGGAAGTATAATACTAGATTACAGTTTCATGAAAACGTTATTCTTAAAGAAATTATAGATTCTCAAGTTGATTTCAATTGGACTTACACTTCTTATTTGTCACCTCTTGGTTTACAAAATGAAATTGTTGTTTTTATTACGGCTAATTCTTCATCGGATTTCTTTAAGAAAGTTGTACCTGGCTCTCATCGCGGTTAATATATTTTTTTTTATATTTAAATTTTAGTTTATAAGCTTTAATTATAAGCTTATTATTATATTTATTTATTTTTTTTTTATATAAGAGATATACACCCATGATATAGTTTTGCCTCGGGAGCAAGGGCAATTGCTACATTTTTGTTAAAAAAAAACACAATTTAATACATATAATGTTAAGTTTGGTACTGAATATATTTTTACTTAATGTTTTTAAGACAATACATTATAATCTTAAATGTAACAATTTTACTTTTTATTTTACTATTACTGTAAAAAAAGAGACTCAATAAATTTAACTTTAACTTTTGCGGTCGAGTTACCACCTGTTGCGGCTAGAGCAGCTATTCCCCTAAGATTTGATATAAGAGAAATCGAAAAGGCTATTTGTGACTTAAACACTAAGAAGGCACCTGGTATTGATAAGATCAGTAATAAAATGCTTTTAGAGCACCATGATACCAAAGCCAGGTAAAGATCATACAAAAGTTGAGTCATATAGGCCTATTAGCTTATTATCAAATATGTCAAAGCTGTTTGAGAAATTATTAGTTTCAAAATTAACACCGATTTTAAGTGAAAATAGATGTATTCCAAACCATCAATTCGGGTTTAAAAGAAAACACAGCACGGTTGAACAAACTCATCGAATAGTAAATGTCATAAGAGCATTTGAAGAAAAAAAATATTGCTCAGTACTCTTCATCGATGTTTCGCAAGCTTTTAATAAAGTCTGGCATGAAGGCTTAGTACATAAATTAAAACAAAATTTACCAGCAAACACACACAAGCTGTTAGAAAATTACTAAGTCGGTCGTCAATTTGTTATTAAAGAAGGAAATTTTTTAAGTTCACCTCAGCCAATTGGCGCTGGAGTCCCACAAGGCAGCATCCTGGGCCTTCTGTTATACTTAATTTATACTTCGGATATGCCAACAAACAACCATACCCAAACTTCAACATTTGCAGACGATACAGCTTTTCTAAGCGTGCACGAAAACCGTTATGAAGCATCTCGTTACAGCATCATATATTTCAATTAGAAATATGGTTAAGACAATGGAGGATAATGGTCAATGAGCAAAAATGCGTACATATCACATTCACCTTGCGTCGGGACTCATGCCCCCCTATTAAAATCAATAATCAAACAATTCCTCAACATTCGCATGTAAAATATCTCGGCATACATCTGGATCGGCGATTAACGTGGAAATGCCATACAGAGGCAAAATTAACTCAAATGAAATTAAAAACCATTCAAATTCATTGGCTTTTTGGAAGAAATATCGCCTCTAATATCGAAAAAATTCAAAGGCGCAAAAATAAACTTCTTCGAATAATCACAGCCGCTCCCTAGTATGTTAAAAACTCAAACATTCATAAGGATCTCAATGTGCCATCAGTAGAAACTATGATAACAAAAAATGCAGTAAAATATTTAAAAAGGCTTGAACAACCTCCAAATCCACTACCTCGAAATATTTTAAATCATGGCGGTCACACTCGCTTAAGAAGAAGAGACACTGCAGCACTTACCCAATAAGATGAGCGATAAACACCTATATACGTGAACAGAACCCGTGATGAAGAAAATCTTTGTCTGGCACTATCAGGACATAAATAAAGTATTAGAATAAGATTTGATTAATTATTGTTAGTTCATATTTAATATATGAAGATTCAATAAATAAATAATGATAAAAAAAAAAAATTAATGCTATCATAACAAAATTTGGCACGTCACAGTTTTTTAGGACTAGAAATTACACTGTGAAATTTCATGAAGATCGGTACATAATTTACCCTAGGCCCCATATAAACCCTACTACCGAAAAACAGTTTAGTACACATAAAACCGTAATTTATAACGGTATCAGAATAAAATTGAATACTTCAGTTTAATAGGACTAGAAATAGCACTAAAAAATTTCGTTGTGATCGGTCCATAATTTACTATAGGCCCCATATAAAGCCCACACTGGTAAATTAATTAATTACGCCTAAAATCGTAGCAGATATATTTATTGTGGTAAAATTTCTTCCAAATTAGTTTCATATGGCCAGAAAAAAATGGCATGCAGTGTTGTGATATACGGTCCATAATTTACCTTAGATCCCATATTTTGCAGCCTTCTGAAATTCACTGTAGACGCTCAAACTTATTTCACCACTGTATTTAAATTTATGTTTTTAATACCAGAAATACCTCTGCGGAATTTTGGAATGATTGGTTCATAACTTACCATGGCTCCAATATAAATCCCCCTCCTGAAAATCATTTTAGTTCGGCTTAAACTGTTACTCATACCATCCGTGGAAACATTAAATATACCTACAACAGACTTTTATTTTTTTCTTTTAAACACGGAAAGAATTTCATATTATTTTGATTCTACAAAGTCGTAATACATTGTATTACCGTGTAAACTAGCCTTTACTGTATGCAAATATTAAAGGTATTCACGTCAATTTTTTTACCCTTGCAACTGTACAAAAAAGCATAGTTACACTTTTTTGACAATATCTCAAGATGCATGCACTTGCGATTTTAAAATTTTCTTTTAATAAATTTTAACCGAACGTTTCTTGGAAAATACACAAAATATTAATTTACAAGTCGAACTTAAAAATGTTTTCAGATAAATTTTTTAGTATTTTTATTTATTCAGCTTCTTCCATTTTTTTTGACGAGCTTTCTTTTATTAATTGTGTTTGGTTTTACAAAGTTCATCTTTAATTAGTACAATTTATATTTTTCAATTCATAGAAAAAAATTCACGTTAAAATGGTATTTATGCGTTGTTGTTTAATTTTCAATTTGGAAATGCCATTAAAAGTTGCAAAATGTTAATGCTTTTACTCTAATAATCTTGCACTTACCCAGGCCCTGACAATTTTCCATCGTTTTTGCGAAATAATTGCCTATGTGGTTGTTATGTTGCACTTTTGCTTTTTCAAATGAGTGCAACTTTTAACGTGAATACCATTTATTATTGGCAAATCTTTAACAAATTTTAGCACATTTTCAAGTTTTCCTGCATTTTTAATGAGCATATGGGCAAATTCCAGAAACAGTCCACCAACCAAAAATTTTTCAAATGAAATTTTTTTTAATGGAATATAAGACTAGATGTATAATTTCATTTTTATATTAAAAAATATGCATTTCGATGATCATTATTACAATAATTTTTATCAAACCCCTGATTTCTTAATGTTATACGTAAATTTAGCATTATTTTAGTTGATTTTTGTGCTTAAAATAGCACTTACAGCAGACTCATCAAAATATAAATTTCGTTAAAAAAAAGTTGATATTCATTAGTTAAGAAATTAGTTTAAGAAATGGAATTCATAAAAATATAATTTGTTTTGCTAAAACAAATAAAATATAATAATAAAATACTACTGGAAAAACTGCAGCGTGCGTTCAGAGGCGTGCGTTACAAATAGTTTACGGCTTTTGTCAAATAATCTCAACATTTGTTGGCTGCGAATAAGTGATTTTAGAATTCTCTTATAGTCATCTTTCTTTAAGGAATAAGATTTTGTATACCATATTATGCAAAATTCGCTAAAAATAAGGAAAACACACTTCAACCTTTGAAGTTACTTCACCTTTTTGTGGCGTGCGTCACAAAGTTTTGTGATCAATTATTTCGCAACAAATACTTGCTAAGAAATTATCATTATGCAATTCGTAAGTATATATTAATGTCACTAAACACTATATCTAAGTTGAAGCTATCTCTTTTGAAAGACCAAAAAATGTATATATATTAATCAGACAACGCGTACGAATTTAGCGTTCGTCACGCAGAATTTGCCCATATATCATTTTTTAGCGCACGTTTCCTGTTTCCCTGCTTATAACATTATTAAATGCAATTTATATTTACCATTTTGAAGAAACTTCAAACGTTGGTATAATTCATCAGAATTCATAGTAACAGCTCCCATAACAACATCTGTGTGACCATTCATATACTTTGTTAAAGAGTAACAAACCAAATCGGCGCCTAAGTCCAAAGGCCTTTGAAAATATGACGTTAAAAATGTGTTGTCAACGGCAAATATAATATCTCCGGATTCATGTATAACCTTGCTAAGAGCTTGTATATCAGAAACTTTAGTCATTGGATTTGTTGGCGTTTCGACCCAAACAAGCTTATAAAAAAAGAACAACATAAAATTTATAAGTAAATTATTTTATAAATACGTTTATAATTTCAAGCTTATATTTTCAATTATTGTGTCAGATTATTTTAAATTTTGAGATGAAAACATTAAGAGGTTTCGAGAACCGTGAAAAATCGATGATATACTTACAAATTACATCATCAGTTTTTGTTATTTAAGGATCAATTATTACGATTTATAATTGTAAATAGTTGTATATAAATATAATTATTAGAAAAAGGTTCTCTATTATAAGGCGAACAGGGCCCTGTTTCTCAAAACTACAACTTACAAATCTACAAGTAAAATACGTTAAAAAATACAACAATTTTTGTTTTAAATATATTTTACTTGTAGACTTGTAACTTGTAGTTTTGAGAAACCGGGCCCAGATTTTGAAAATAAAAATAGAGGGCATAAAGAAAAAAAGTAAAAATGTATGGATTTTTAAATATTTTACAGACAAATTTACATTCCCATATTTATATATGTAAAGTAAATTAAAACAATAACATTTATAAAAATTTACATTTACTTAAAAATAAGCCGAATCTTATATACTTTTCACCATGGTTGGGAAAGAACAGAAGTTTAAATATACGTTTATTTTAATATATATATATATATATATATATATTTATAAATGTAGTATTAATCGCTTAATTGCATTTAATTATTTGCACGTTTGAGACAAACTTAATTATAAAAAAAAGAGCAATTTTTGGGATTTTAGTATTTTGGTTATAACTTAGCCATTTTTTAACCAATTTGACAGATTTACATACCGATGAAATGAATACCGAAAGAAATTTACCAGTTACTTTGGGGATAAAACTTGGACTCTGAAAGATCTATGGATCTAATAAATGGGTATTTTTCAAAAAAAAAAAAAAAAAAATTGATTTTGGTCATAACTTTTTTTGTATCCGAACCGATTTTTTTGAGTATTTCAGAAAATATATTTTACTAAAGATTACGAATCTTTTGACGTATCCATTGGTTACACTACAGCTTTAAAATTTAAGTTTTTATAAAAATTTTGATGTTTTTTAGCCCAACTTTTCGAGTATTTTGCTCATAAATTGCACATTTTTTAACCGATTTAAGAGTTATAACCAAAATACTTAAGTCCCAAAAATTAGTCCTTTTTTATAATTAAGTTTGTTAAAATATATATATAAGTATATATATATCATGTCAAGTGACCCAATTTTTAAATCAATGTCTTCCGAAATGGAAATTTGCACCAAGGTAAGACCTATTGGATAGTAGTTAAGACACGAATTTTCCACAAAATCGGTCAAAAAGTTTCTGAGTTAGAGGAAAGTTTGACATTTTGGCCATACGGGTGTTTTTTCTTATCCATGTAAAATTTGTGCCTAGTAGCTTCGATAGCTATTTGATCAATCTTTTGAAAAAAAAATTTTTTTAGCGAGAATGTTTTTTTTTTTTTTTTTTGCTCAAAAGAAAGCTTATGTCTTTTCGTTTTAGGTAGTTTTGGTCCCTTTTTGGGATGCGAGCGGCTTATGTATAAAAAAAAATAATTTCTAACTCTAGCATATGCAGTGTTCTTTCTCATCCATGTAACTTATTACCTATTGGTAATAAAAAAATATTTTTTTTTTGTTTATTTTTATATTTAATATTTTTTTTTATTTTTTTTTTATCCGGAATGTTTTTTTTTTTTTTTGCTCAACAGAAAGCTTATGTCTTTTCCTTTAAGGTAGTTTTGGTCACTTTTTTGGATGCCAGTGGCTTATGTATAAAAAAAAAATTAATTTCTAACTCTAGACGAGGGTTTTTCAATTTTTAGCATATGCACTGTTTTGAAATTTTTCCTATTTGTGTTTAAGTGTTTCTAAAACCTTAAAAATAAAACGTATGCAGAGAAACTTAGCCAATTTATCTTTCCGACGGTATGAACCATACCCAACTATCATTTTATACCTTCGATACTGTAATGCCCACAATATGTTAATCCCAGGAATAAAATCACTTTTTTCTGTAGAAATGTTGACAAATAATTTTTTTTTATTTATTTGTAATAATAATTAATAGTGCATTTACACTTGTAATTTTCAAACTAGCTTATGATCGTAAACTACTTTCATAAACAATACCGTTTACATCAGCATTTTTGACAGTTAAGTTGTTTATCTTTGACAAGTTCTTAGCCCCAATAATAAAAAAAAACGTTGATGCACATACATACGAACATATAAACAAACCTTTTATTTCCGTTGACCATCTAAAAGAAAATATGTCAAAAAACTAACATTTCTTATAAATAAGAACAATTTTGATTTTTAGTTGAACTGTTAATTTTTTTAATTTTTAATATTCTTTAATTAGGCTCGAGTTCATCAAATTTAATTTTCATTAAATTATTTTCACTGAGGGAAGGAATATTACAACTTTGTATTTTTATTAAAATTTATTGATAATTTTTCTTGGCTGAGCTGGGATTTGAACCCGGGTTGATCTTTACATGTTTCAAGAAACACCACTTTCTATCGTCAGAAGATCTCTGTGTTCTACCCACTGCACCACTGCGGTGCCCGTTAGCCAACAGTCAAACATCAATCTTTAACCAGTAGTACTGGTGGTTCGAAATTTGCTGTTATTATCACTTAAATTTCAAATTACATGTTGCCTCCTTTTTCCTCTGTTTTTTTCGTATTCTTTCTGTCAAGACTTTGTCTTGAAAACCTGAATACATTAGTTTATTATGTTTTTTTGTCCACTTTCGTCGACATTTTTATTTGTACAAATTAAAGTACAAATGTAAACATTAGAGCTTGTGCCATAGCTATTTCTAAGAACAATTATCAATAAATTTTAATAAAAATACAAAGTTGTAAAATTCCTTCCCTCAGTGAAAATAATTTAATGAAAATTAAATTTGATGAACTCGAGCCTAATTAAAGAATATTAAAAATTAAAAAAATTAACAGTTCAACTAAAAATCAAAATTGTTCTTAGAAATAGCTATGGCACAAGCTCTAATGTTTACATTTGTACTTTAATTTGTACAAATAAAAATGTCGACGAAAGTGGACAAAAAAACATAATAAACTAATGTATTCAGGTTTTCAAGACAAAGTCTTGACAGAAAGAATACGAAAAAAACAGAGGAAAAAGGAGGCAACATGTAATTTGAAATTTAAGTGATAATAACAGCAAATTTCGAACCACCAGTACTACTGGTTAAAGATTGATGTTTGACTGTTGGCTAACGGGCACCGCAGTGGTGCAGTGGGTAGAACACAGAGATCTTCTGACGATAGAAAGTGGTGTTTCTTGAAACATGTAAAGATCAACCCGGGTTCAAATCCCAGCTCAGCCAAGAAAAATTATCAATAAATTTTAATAAAAATACAAAGTTGTAAAATTCCTTCCCTCAGTGAAAATAATTTAATGAAAATTAAATTTGATGAACTCGAGCCTAATTAAAGAATATTAAAAATTAAAAAAATTAACAGTTCAACTAAAAATCAAAATTGTTCTTAGAAATAGCTATGGCACAAGCTCTAATGTTTACATTTGTACTTTAATTTGTACAAATAAAAATGTCGACGAAAGTGGACAAAAAAACATAATAAACTAATGTATTCAGGTTTTCAAGACAAAGTCTTGACAGAAAGAATACGAAAAAAACAGAGGAAAAAGGAGGCAACATGTAATTTGAAATTTAAGTGATAATAACAGCAAATTTCGAACCACCAGTACTACTGGTTAAAGATTGATGTTTGACTGTTGGCTAACGGGCACCGCAGTGGTGCAGTGGGTAGAACACAGAGATCTTCTGACGATAGAAAGTGGTGTTTCTTGAAACATGTAAAGATCAACCCGGGTTCAAATCCCAGCTCAGCCAAGAAAAATTATCAATAAATTTTAATAAAAATACAAAGTTGTAAAATTCCTTCCCTCAGTGAAAATAATTTAATGAAAATTAAATTTGATGAACTCGAGCCTAATTAAAGAATATTAAAAATTAAAAAAATTAACAGTTCAACTAAAAATCAAAATTGTTCTTAGAAATAGCTATGGCACAAGCTCTAATGTTTACATTTGTACTTTAATTTGTACAAATAAAAATGTCGACGAAAGTGGACAAAAAAACATAATAAACTAATGTATTCAGGTTTTCAAGACAAAGTCTTGACAGAAAGAATACGAAAAAAACAGAGGAAAAAGGAGGCAACATGTAATTTGAAATTTAAGTGATAATAACAGCAAATTTCGAACCACCAGTACTACTGGTTAAAGATTGATGTTTGACTGTTGGCTAACGGGCACCGCAGTGGTGCAGTGGGTAGAACACAGAGATCTTCTGACGATAGAAAGTGGTGTTTCTTGAAACATGTAAAGATCAACCCGGGTTCAAATCCCAGCTCAGCCAAGAAAAATTATCAATAAATTTTAATAAAAATACAAAGTTGTAAAATTCCTTCCCTCAGTGAAAATAATTTAATGAAAATTAAATTTGATGAACTCGAGCCTAATTAAAGAATATTAAAAATTAAAAAAATTAACAGTTCAACTAAAAATCAAAATTGTTCTTAGAAATAGCTATGGCACAAGCTCTAATGTTTACATTTGTACTTTAATTTGTACAAATAAAAATGTCGACGAAAGTGGACAAAAAAACATAATAAACTAATGTATTCAGGTTTTCAAGACAAAGTCTTGACAGAAAGAATACGAAAAAAACAGAGGAAAAAGGAGGCAACATGTAATTTGAAATTTAAGTGATAATAACAGCAAATTTCGAACCACCAGTACTACTGGTTAAAGATTGATGTTTGACTGTTGGCTAACGGGCACCGCAGTGGTGCAGTGGGTAGAACACAGAGATCTTCTGACGATAGAAAGTGGTGTTTCTTGAAACATGTAAAGATCAACCCGGGTTCAAATCCCAGCTCAGCCAAGAAAAATTATCAATAAATTTTAATAAAAATACAAAGTTGTAAAATTCCTTCCCTCAGTGAAAATAATTTAATGAAAATTAAATTTGATGAACTCGAGCCTAATTAAAGAATATTAAAAATTAAAAAAATTAACAGTTCAACTAAAAATCAAAATTGTTCTTAGAAATAGCTATGGCACAAGCTCTAATGTTTACATTTGTACTTTAATTTGTACAAATAAAAATGTCGACGAAAGTGGACAAAAAAACATAATAAACTAATGTATTCAGGTTTTCAAGACAAAGTCTTGACAGAAAGAATACGAAAAAAACAGAGGAAAAAGGAGGCAACATGTAATTTGAAATTTAAGTGATAATAACAGCAAATTTCGAACCACCAGTACTACTGGTTAAAGATTGATGTTTGACTGTTGGCTAACGGGCACCGCAGTAGTGCAGTGGGTAGAACACAGAGATCTTCTGACGATAGAAAGTGGTGTTTCTTGAAACATGTAAAGATCAACCCGGGTTCAAATCCCAGCTCAGCCAAGAAAAATTATCAATAAATTTTAATAAAAATACAAAGTTGTAAAATTCCTTCCCTCAGTGAAAATAATTTAATGAAAATTAAATTTGATGAACTCGAGCCTAATTAAAGAATATTAAAAATTAAAAAAATTAACAGTTCAACTAAAAATCAAAATTGTTCTTAGAAATAGCTATGGCACAAGCTCTAATGTTTACATTTGTACTTTAATTTGTACAAATAAAAATGTCGACGAAAGTGGACAAAAAAACATAATAAACTAATGTATTCAGGTTTTCAAGACAAAGTCTTGACAGAAAGAATACGAAAAAAACAGAGGAAAAAGGAGGCAACATGTAATTTGAAATTTAAGTGATAATAACAGCAAATTTCGAACCACCAGTACTACTGGTTAAAGATTGATGTTTGACTGTTGGCTAACGGGCACCGCAGTGGTGCAGTGGGTAGAACACAGAGATCTTCTGACGATAGAAAGTGGTGTTTCTTGAAACATGTAAAGATCAACCCGGGTTCAAATCCCAGCTCAGCCAAGAAAAATTATCAATAAATTTTAATAAAAATACAAAGTTGTAAAATTCCTTCCCTCAGTGAAAATAATTTAATGAAAATTAAATTTGATGAACTCGAGCCTAATTAAAGAATATTAAAAATTAAAAAAATTAACAGTTCAACTAAAAATCAAAATTGTTCTTAGAAATAGCTATGGCACAAGCTCTAATGTTTACATTTGTACTTTAATTTGTACAAATAAAAATGTCGACGAAAGTGGACAAAAAAACATAATAAACTAATGTATTCAGGTTTTCAAGACAAAGTCTTGACAGAAAGAATACGAAAAAAACAGAGGAAAAAGGAGGCAACATGTAATTTGAAATTTAAGTGATAATAACAGAAAATTTCGAACCACCAGTACTACTGGTTAAAGATTGATGTTTGACTGTTGGCTAACGGGCACCGCAGTGGTGCAGTGGGTAGAACACAGAGATCTTATGACGATAGAAAGTGGTGTTTCTTGAAACATGTAAAGATCAACCCGGGTTCAAATCCCAGCTCAGCCAAGAAAAATTATCAATAAATTTTAATAAAAATACAAAGTTGTAAAATTCCTTCCCTCAGTGAAAATAATTTAATGAAAATTAAATTTGATGAACTCGAGCCTAATTAAAGAATATTAAAAATTAAAAAAATTAACAGTTCAACTAAAAATCAAAATTGTTCTTAGAAATAGCTATGGCACAAGCTCTAATGTTTACATTTGTACTTTAATTTGTACAAATAAAAATGTCGACGAAAGTGGACAAAAAAACATAATAAACTAATGTATTCAGGTTTTCAAGACAAAGTCTTGACAGAAAGAATACGAAAAAAACAGAGGAAAAAGGAGGCAACATGTAATTTGAAATTTAAGTGATAATAACAGCAAATTTCGAACCACCAGTACTACTGGTTAAAGATTGATGTTTGACTGTTGGCTAACGGGCACCGCAGTGGTGCAGTGGGTAGAACACAGAGATCTTCTGACGATAGAAAGTGGTGTTTCTTGAAACATGTAAAGATCAACCCGGGTTCAAATCCCAGCTCAGCCAAGAAAAATTATCAATAAATTTTAATAAAAATACAAAGTTGTAAAATTCCTTCCCTCAGTGAAAATAATTTAATGAAAATTAAATTTGATGAACTCGAGCCTAATTAAAGAATATTAAAAATTAATTTCTTATAAATTTTGAATTTTTTTAAACATTTTCTTTGTTTATTTTATTTTTCTTACTACTGTTTTGGCTTTTTTACAGACAAAAGTAAATTTTTTTTCACATGATTTTTTTTTATTTTTAAGGAAATGTCAAATATCAGTAGCATTGCCAGAACAAAATTTGAAAAAACAGAGTTGCATTAACAAAAACTGGTTGTTTGTAACTAGTTTATCTCAAAAGCAACTTACAAACGTGTTTATAATTTGTATGGATAAACAAGTTTCTCAAACTAGTTTATCATCATAAACAACTTATAACCTGTTTATGGCGTAGGTGTAAATGCACTATAAATTAATATACAATAATAATAAAAAGATAAACAATTTAATAAAATTCAATCTTAATCACATTAAATCCTTTTATATCCTAATTTTTTTAACATTTAATTTGTTGTAGCTGAAGAAGTGTTTAAGTTTGCAAATTTTCAAATACCAAGTCTTTCATCCTCCCTATGTATCGCACTTATTTTCTACTTTTTTTGCCAATCCTTTCTTGGCGTTACTACGTTTAGCCGTTGATTTCGCTGCTGGTTTTGGAAAGAAATCGCATTGAGTAGAGGCAGAAAACATGTTCAACTTGAGTCTTCCATCGTCAAGCGGTTGCAGAGAACCATTCTCTTTTCCATTTAAACTTTCTTGTCATCGATTCGTGCGGACACCCAGTCTTTCATCCCTGGAATCAAGCTACTCATATCATCTGGCTGATAAGACTGAGTTACTAGAGCTTCAGTTTCGCACTCTAAAGTTTTTCCCTTCTTTTTGTTTGGGAGTGTGAGAATACCATGCTCAGCAACCCATTTTTTTGCAATTCTTGCTTTTCGTTGAGACGTTCCAAATTCAGTCATTATTTTTGCACAACTCCATGTCGATGGCGCAAGCGTATGAAGTTGAACTATTTCAGCTCTACTCTGTGACGTTTTTTATTCCTCTTTTATTTGTTCAAGAACTTCTACTGCATCCTTATGATATTCTTTGTGTTTAGTTTCATATTTCTTTATTTTTATTTTTTCATAATATTTAAAGAAAAGCACTGAACTTATTTAACAAGTTCTTTCACCCATATGTTTGTTTACATATTTAGTTTCATTATTTAACCAAAAACGCTGAATCTTCTTTAATAAGTTCTTTCACCTTTATGTTTGTTTACCTGAACAAGCATGATTGATTAATTAATGATCATTAAACCGGCAAAGAAATAAAATGCAAACTTTTCAATTATTTAATTTTACTTTATTTTTAATTTTGTTATTTTGCTTAGTAATTAAATTCTACTTGTTAATATTTTGTATATAAGTCATTTATTTTCAATAAATTATTATTAGTCTTTGGATAATCAACATTTGGCGTGTTCAATTTATGTTTGCTTGTGAACAATCAGTTTATGTGCTGTTTTGTTCATCCTTCAAGAAAATTGTGATAGTCGGTTACAAGTGCCGTTCTATCAGTTCAACAAATCCTTGTTGTGAATCGCAACAAGGAAACTATATAATTATACATAAAATTTGGTGACCCCGACGTGATCCTGTTCCAGGTGCAGGATCATTATTTGCAAATACAAACACAAGTGCATAAATATTCAACCATTCATTCGTAGTACATAGACTACCATGGCAAATCTACAAGAGCTAATCAGCTTACAAGAACAAAAGGCAATAGAGCTTGAGAAGGCTATTGCCAACGTAAAAAAAGCTCCACTGGACCGGAGAAGCCTAGACTTTTACCAAAAAAGGTCCGAAGAACTATCCAATCTATGGTTAGAATTTGAAAGAGTGGAGAATGTGATCCGTAGAGATCAAACACTCGGTTACAATGACCCATACATTGTCAACAATCTTCACCAACTACTCGGAGCAAAGTATCGGGAGGCATTGGACAACATAGATTCTCAAATCAAGAGAATAAAGGAAGCAACCATGCAGCCACCAAAAGTAAGTGAAGCATCAGAACCTTCACCTTCAGTGCAAAAGTCCGAAGAAGTTGCCACGGTGCATCACAGCGGGCTTGTGAAACTCATGCGCAGACAATCTGCCATGATGTCATCTTTAGAAAGGATGTTGGAGGACGAATCAGCTCATACAGATGCTATAGCCGCCACAAGGTTATGGCAACCAATTGAAGACATACATTTCCAGATGTCAGAAATGTCTGAGAGCCTTACAACACAAGGCTATGACATAACAAGGTATATCCAGCTGGAAGGGAGGGTCAGAAAGTTGGCGAAGGCAACAGACAATATGCCAGCCACACCCACCAACATTTCCCTACCGAAAGTAATCATACCAAAATTTGCGGGTGATTACGAAAAATGGCCAACATTCTCAGATCTGTTTCAAAAGGTTGTACACGAGCAACCTATCTCAGCAGTACAAAAAATGTGGTATTTGAAAACCCATTTAACGGGAGAAGCCGAACGCCTCATCCGACATTTAGCTCTTACCGAATACAACTACACGACAGCTTGGAACACATTGAAAGAGCGATTCAACAACAAACGGGTGCTTACTTCAACAATAATTGAGCAAATTTTGGGCCATCAATGTATCACATCTGAAGCGAACTCGATCAAAGGCCTCCATGACGTCATCCAAGAAAGTCTGGCTGCTCTCACCAACTTAAACGTAAGAGTGCAGGATTGGGATCCCCTCTTACTACAAATACTAATAAAAAAACTTGATCGAAATACTCACAGCCTTTATGAATCATCAATAACAACTCCAAGAGAAGTCCAAACAATTGACCATTTTTTAAGGTTTTTGGAACAACGGTTCCAAGCATTGGAGTCGTTAGGCCAAAAGGAGAGGCCGAAAAAAGCTGAAAATCAAAATTCGCCAAAGATGACAACAACTGCATCACTACTATCAAATGCCTGCAAAGGATGTGACGCCAAGGATCATGCGATATACTATTGCAAAAATTTCATTCAAATGACACCAAAGGAGCGGTACCAATGGGTGCAAGACAAGAAATTATGCATAAACTGTCTAAAACCCGGGCATAAGGCTGAAACTTGCATTTCACGTACATGCAAGCATTGCACAAAAAAACACAATTCTCTCTTGCACTTTGACTGCAAACCGAAGCCCCAAATCCAAAAGAAAGGTGTAACTCAGACGTCATCAGCTTCAGCACCAGCCATTGCTACAAATAGTGCACAACCAGCATCGTCCTCTACCAATTCCGTAGTAGCAACCACAAACCAAGCAGTAGATAATAATCAAACACATCAAAACTACGTCCTCCTTGCAACAGCAAGGGTCAGAATCGTAGCAAACAATGGCCAAGCATGCGAAGGACGAGCGGTTTTAGATGCCGGCTCACAAGTGAGTTTAATCTCGCAGCGACTTATTAATAAACTGTCGCTATCAACAAAAAAAACAAAGCTATTCATTGAAGGAATAGGCCAGCACACAGGGACATCCAGCTCAAGAGTAAATGTGGACCTCCAGTCTTGTGCAGAAAGGTTCTCAACAAGACTTGAAGCATTTGTTTTACCGGAAATCATCTCACCGCAACCATCTAGGTATATCGACGTATCAACTTGGAACATTCCTAACGACGTACAATTGGCAGATCCCTTCTTCTACAGACCAGGAAAAATTGATATTCTCATTGGAGCAGAACACTATCACCATTTCTTAAAACCAGAACAAATAACATTGGGAAACCGCTTACCATTGCTCCAAAATACAGTATTAGGATGGATTGCAATTGGGAAAACAGAAATACTAAGTGAAAAGGCAGTCACATGTGCTATATATGGTGCTGAGGAAGAAAAGGTTTCCACTCTATTGGAAAAGTTCTGGAAACTCGAAGAGATAGACAACCACACCAAATGCGTAACTCCAAAGGAAAAGCTCTGTGAAACACACTTTGATAACAATGTCGCAAGAAATCCAGATGGACGATTCGTAGTAAGGCTTCCATTCGCTGACAATCCATCAGTATTGGGTAACTCACAAGTTCAAGCTGAAAAACGTTTTCAAGCGATTGAAAGAAAACTGAAATTAAATCCCAACCTTCACGCTGAATACCGAAAATTTATGGAAGAATATGAGGCATTAGGTCATATGAAGAAAATCAAAAAACAGGATGTTCCAGCCTCAAACTACTTTATACCACATCACTGTGTGTTGAAGCCCGACTGCAGTACAACAAAGTTACGGGTTGTCTTCGACGCGTCGGCAAAAACATCAACCGGTATTTCACTCAATGACATTTTACATAAGGGACCTGTCGTACAGAGTGATCTGTTTTCAATTTTATTGCGTTTTCGCCTTCATAAGTTCGTGTTCACAGCTGACATTGAAAAAATGTATAGGCAAATTCTTATAAACAATGAGGATTCTGCATATCAACTAATTGTCTGGAGAAGCAACGAATCTGAGGATTACAGTTACTACAAACTGAACACTGTAACTTACGGGACAACATCCGCTCCTTATTTGGCCACAAAATGTCTTCAATATCTGAGCACAAGAAATAAAAGTAAATACCCCCTTGGAGCTGCCGTCGTGCATGATGACTTCTATGTTGATGATTGTTTAAGCGGTGCAAATGACATCACCACTGCTCAACACATGCAAAAGCAGACTGCAGCACTCTTGATGAATGCGGGATTCAAATTACGAAAATGGAGTGCTAACTGTAAACATTTACTATCGGATATACCCATGGAAGATCAGGAAATAAACTTAGATCTAGATCAGTCATCAAAACAAATCATAAAAACCTTAGGTTTGTTCTGGCTACCCAAATCAGATGAATTGTGTGGGCGAGCACATATTTCGACGCACTCCAAAATCACCAAACGCACTGTTTCATCAGACTTAGCGCGCATTTTTTATCCACTTGGACTGTTTGGACCAGTCACTGTACAGGCAAAATTATTCATGCAACAACTCTGGGAGTTGAAGGTAGACTGGGACGAAGAACTTCCACCAAGTTTAAGACGTCAATGGGCTCAATTTCGCAACGATTTGCAGGAACTCAACAATTTAAAAACACGCAGGCATGTATTCCGTGGGCAAGTACCTAATCAAGTACAGTTACACACCTTTGTGGATGCGTCAGAGAAAGCCTTCGGTGCAGCAGTATATATAAGATCCATCAATGAGGATAAAACGATATCTGTACAGCTTTTATGTGCCAAATCCAGAGTTGCTCCAATGAAAAAACTTACGATTCCTCGACTGGAATTATGTGCAGCACTTTTGGGGGCGGAACTCACAAATCGAGTCCAAACGGACATAAAACTCGCAAACATACAAAGGTTTCTATGGTCAGACTCCACAATAGTACTGTCATGGATCCAGTCACCATCATCAACTCTAAATTCCTTTGTGTCAAATAGAATAAGCACAATTCAACAGTTGACGAACGCAGATCAATGGCACCATGTGTCGTCCAATAACAACCCCGCCGATGTCCTGTCTAGAGGAATCAGTCCTAAAAAGCTCAGAACTAATTCCGCATGGTTTTACGGTCCCATATTTCTATATGAAATACAAGAATTTTGGATTCAACCAATAGCTAAAATCGCTGAAATACCTAACGACATTGAAAGGAAAACCAGGAGAATAGTGGCAATAAGTCATCAGCCTAATGATTTAGAGAAATTCATTTATAGCATTAATCACAAAAACTCATTCACATTACTACTTAATTCTGTAGCGTATCTACGACGTCCTTTTATCCGCCCAAAACCACAACATCTGGCATTGTCACCCTTGGAAATCCAAAATTCGTTACTGTTGATTGTTCGGACAATTCAGGTATCCGAATTCAAACAAGAAATAAATGACATAAGAAACCACAGAGCTGTAGCACATTCAAGCAAATTAAGCACATTGGCCCCGTTCATCGATACTGATGGCGTTATCAGAGTCGGAGGCCGTTTGGAACATTCAACATTACCATATGACTCAAAACATCCTATGGTATTACCGTATAATGATCCCATTGTTAAATTGCTATTTAAACAAAAGCATGAAGAAAATAAACATTGTGGAACGCAATCACTATTATCAGCAATAAGACAACGTTTTTGGCCTATCAAAGGTAAAATTATGGCACGCAACACAGTCCATAACTGTATCCAATGTACAAAGGCCAAACCTAAATTAATGGGTCAAATCATGGGAAATCTTCCATCTGCTCGAGTAATGATGACAAGGCCATTTTTGAATACTGGAGTTGATTATTGCGGCCCAATTTGGGTTCATTACAAAATTCGTGGGAAGAAACCAACAAAAGCCTACGTGGCAGTTTTTTGCTGTTTCTCAACAAAGGCAGTTCATCTTGAATTGGTGACTGATCTAACAACCAACGCATTTTTGGGAGCACTCAACCGATTTACTGGCAGACGAGGTCGTTGCCAGACAATTTATTGTGACAACGCAACAAATTTTGTGGGCGCAAAAAATCAGTTAGAAGAACTTAATAACAGCATATTTTCAAAAGACGCACAAGAAAAAATCATTCGAAATAGCAGCAATAAAGGAATTCACTTCCAATTCATCCCTCCTAGAGCACCACATTTTGGCGGGTTGTGGGAGGCAGCGGTAAAATCGGCTAAATATTTGCTAGTGAGAAGCATGTCTACAGTATCGCTAACGTATGAGGAGCTAGAAACTGTCATCGTGGAAATAGAGGCAATATTAAACTCTCGGCCACTGACGTCTATGTCAACAGACCCCAATGATTTAACAGCCATTACTCCAGGGCATTTTCTCATTGGAGAACCACTCACTGCTATTCCAGACCCACATCGTACTAATGATGCAAAAAATATAGTACAACGTTGGGAATTGGTATCAAAAATAAAACATGACTTTTGGACAAGATGGTCGAATGAATACCTAAATGAGCTTCAATATCGACATAAATGGAAAACCGAATCTGAAAATCTTAAGGAACACGATATGGTCATTATTAAGGACGATAACCTACCCACTATGAATTGGCCGATTGGAAGGGTTCACAAGGTTTACAGAGGTAATGATGGACGAATTCGAGTTGCAGACGTAAAAACATCTAGGGGAATTTGTAAGCGCCCCGTGCATTCACTAGCTCCATTGCCAACAGCAGGATCAATCAACTGTATTGAACACAAACAACACACAACAACAGGAACAAACGTTACAGAATCAGAACCACGCAAAGAAGTTATAGTACCAAACAAACGTCAGAAAATGTCATCAGCATCATCACTTCTATCAATAGCAACAATATTACTGGTATTGTTTCCTTTAATCTTGGCAACACCAATAACCCTTCAACAGTTTCCAAATAAACCTGGAATTTATTTCGAAGGAATTGGTACGGTGAATCGTGTGGTTGGAGAATGGAAAATCATTACGTTTTTCAACTTATCACCAATTCAAACCGAATTACAAATCTTTCAAAATGGAACAAGACTTCTCGAAAAACTCTGCCCACTTCTTCAACAATCAAATATGTGCACCGAACTGGCCAAGCATTTTACAAATATTAACTTTGAACTACAAGAGACAAAGTTAATAAAAAGGCGAAGAACTAGAGGAGCATTTGATGTAATTGGAAATATTGCAAATAAATTATTCGGTGTTTTGGATAGTGATTACGCTAACGACGTCTCAAAGGTAATTAAGCAACTCAACAACAATGATATTGCTTTGTCAGAAATGATTCAAAATCAAACGTCAATCATTGATACTACTATCAACATCCTCAAGAAAGAAACACAAACAATAGTAATAAAATTCAACGAACTTCAAGCTGAAGCTAATATGATATCGAAGGAAATTACGAATGTTGAAAAACAAATCAATTTGCTAGAAACCTACACATCGCTGTCAACCCAGCTAGCCTTGCTATCATCAGATTTAGAAAGGATAGAAGCCGACATATTTGATACATTAACTGGTGCAAGGCATGGCCAAATCAGCCCTTTACTGATTTCCCCACTACAATTGCAGCAAGAAATAACAAAAATTAAAGAACATTTACCTAACACACTACGCTTGCCATTTAACCAAAATGACGTCATTCATATGTATAAGTTTATGAACTTACAAACTGGAATCTCACCAGAGCATATAATGTTCATCATACGCATTCCGTTAACTAACAACGAAGCATTTAATCTATTCAACATTATTCCGATTCCAGCCGTGATCAACGACACTATGCTTATCATTCAGCCTGAAACAAATCTTCTTGCGGTGACACCACATCATGATCAATATTTCGCGCTATCAAAGGAAGATTTGAAGGAGTGCAAAGCTATCAAAGAAACTGCAAACCAACTGCTGTGTACAAATAAACAAACAAATTATCACCAAGGTGCTCAAGAATATTTATGTGAAATTAGCTTGCTTAAGAACTTAACCAATACAAAATGCATGTGGCAGGAAACTAAATCTAATTCAATATGGAGTCCTTTACAACATACAAATCAGTGGATTTTTGGAACAAAGCATGCAACTAAAATCAGTGCTTTGTGCAATGGGACAGCCCAACTTCTTGAATTACAAGGAGCAAGTCTTCTCACTTTACAGAATGATTGCACCCTTAAACACAACACTGCCACGATTCAAGCGCATCAAGTATATACCACAACCATGTATACGTCACACGTGGCATTTGGAGATCTATACACAATAAGTAAGCCAATCATGCAACCCATGTTCAACGGAACACCGCTAGACTTCAGCAACGAGTTGACACAGCTAAAGCAACTACAAAAGGCCATTAACGAAGACAAATTGGTCGAATTGCCGCAACTAGTTGAAGAACACAATATTCATCACCACATAACAAGTTATGCAGCACTATTGTTAATCGTTAGTACGATCATATGGCTAGCATGGAAATTGAAGTCAACAAGGGAGAGCAACACACTTGAAGATCCAACAAAGCCTACCCCAACAGCAAGACTATCCATAAACCCTGAAGTACACCTTTAGCTTAATTTTATTACACATTTATTTTATAAATCCATTCATTTATAAATTTCCTTTAACCTAAATTTTATTACACATTTTTTTTATAAATTCAAATTTTAATTTTGTTTGCATAAGCTGCTCTATTCTCTTTTGAATTTAATAAATTCAAGGCCGGCAGAATGTTTAGTTTCATATTTCTTTATTTTTATTTTTTCATAATATTTAAAGAAAAGCACTGAACTTATTTAACAAGTTCTTTCACCCATATGTTTGTTTACATATTTAGTTTCATTATTTAACCAAAAACGCTGAATCTTCTTTAATAAGTTCTTTCACCTTTATGTTTGTTTACCTGAACAAGCATGATTGATTAATTAATGATCATTAAACCGGCAAAGAAATAAAATGCAAACTTTTCAATTATTTAATTTTACTTTATTTTTAATTTTGTTATTTTGCTTAGTAATTAAATTCTACTTGTTAATATTTTGTATATAAGTCATTTATTTTCAATAAATTATTATTAGTCTTTGGATAATCAACATTTGGCGTGTTCAATTTATGTTTGCTTGTGAACAATCAGTTTATGTGCTGTTTTGTTCATCCTTCAAGAAAATTGTGATAGTCGGTTACAAGTGCCGTTCTATCAGTTCAACAAATCCTTGTTGTGAATCGCAACAAGGAAACTATATAATTATACACTTTGAACGTATACGTTCTACTGAAAAGTTAGAATAACCAACAGTTCTGTCATCATTATCAGAAATACTTTTGTCTTCATCTGGGATAACTTCAACGCAAGGCTCATTACTATTCAAATCCGGTAATTCGTTCAACTTTCCTAGCTCTTTCCTGCATGACCCACAACAAATTTTCCACCGTTTTGACAGCGTAGGAAATTTTTTTAATAAGCCGTCGAAAATATTTCGCATATCCGATGATCTGTGAACTTTTTTTTTAAAGGGATTAAAGCAAAAAGAAGCAAATATAACACTTTGAAGCTTGGCCTTTTTCGGAGCTGTAGAGATTGTAAAAATTAATTGTGTAAATAACACACGTCTAAACTGTAACGCTGTTTCAAAAAAACTGAATTACGAAAGTCTTCAGAAAGACAATAAATAGCTTTTTTTAGATCATATAGGTAGTGCATTTTAATGAAGGTGTCTAATTTTTTATAAGGGTGAAGAAGGGCTTAGTGTGGGTTAACCGCATGTTACATAATAAAAATAACAAAGTACATTTTTTAACCAATAATAATAAAAATTAGCCACCTGTAAATTTTCACCTCTTAAACATAATATTCAAAACCTGGTATTTCGGAGAATAGCCATTAAATATTTGCACCTGATTTAAAAATTTGTATCTGGGGCACCTGATATTTTGACAACAAAAATCACATTTAGTGCGCTCAAAACTGTATATTTTTTTATGTAGGAAAAATAAAAAAAAAGAAATATTTGTCAACATTTCTACAGAAAAAAGTGATTTTATTCCTGGGATTAACATATTGTGGGCATTACAGTATGGAAGGTATAAAATGATAGTTGGGTATGTAACATACCGTCGGAAAGGTAAATTTGTCTAGTTTATCTGCACACGTTTTATTTTTAAGGTTTTAGAAACACTTAAACACAAATAGGAAAAAAGTCAAAGTAGCCTAGAATTAAAAAGCGAAAAGACATAAGCTTTCTTTTGAGCAAAAAAAAAAAACATTTCGGATAAAAAAAATATAAAAAAAATTTTTGAATTGAAAAATAAGGATTTAAAAAACAAAAAAAAATATTTTTTTCAAAAGATTGACCACCAATAGGTAATAAGTTACATGGATAAGAAAGAACACCTGTATGGCCAAAATGTCAAACTTTGACAACCTCTAACTCAGATCTTGTTGAAAATTTGTGTCTAAACTATTATCTAATAGGACTTACCTTGGTGTAAATTTCAACCAAATCGGAAGACATCGATTTAAAAATTGGGTCACGACATGAAATTCCCCATATATATATATATATATATATATATATATACAGTAAAAATTCGATAATCCGGATAATTGATTGCAGACCCAATCCGGAGTAGCGAATTATCCGGATTACCGCATGTATGTATTTATTAAAAATTATAATAATTCATAGCAAAAAAACGCATGTGCAAACATACTCATATCACACTAATCTAACTGCATTTTACAAAGCATGCTGTGATTTGAATAAAAAAATAAATAAAAACGGGTGTTATTCAATCCGGATTATAGAGTTGCAATCAATCCGGATTATAGAATACTCAATGACTGTATTTTTCAAGGCATGCTTTGATTTGAATAAAAAAAATAAATTTAAACGGGTGCTATTCAATTCGGACTATATAGTTGCAATCAATCCGGATTATAGAATACGCAATGAGATGCAAAATTCTGTCCGGATTACCGAATATTCCGGATTAGTGGAGTCCAGATTATCGAATTTACACTGTATATATATATATATATATATATATAAATAAGTTGTCCTATGTTTGTCATTTTATAACTCGAGAACAACTCAACCGATTTTCAAACGAGTACATGCGTTGGAAAGGTCTAGTTTCCCTGATGGTTTATTTAAAAAAAACTCCCAACAGATGGCGCTGTTATCGTAATATTTGAATTATTTATTGATAGTATATAGCACTGCGGTCAAGTTATTAACAAAATTCTCCAGTATTTCATTTTTTATTTTTATTTAGAAAATGCCGAGCAGGGCCGGAATATATATATAACGGGTCCGCCATCTAACGTTTTTTGTTCAACTAGTGCTTATTTCGTGAATGGTAACACTTAGCTCATGTCTGATTTGACAGATAATTAGTTTTATCCTTCCGCTGATCGAATATGGTTGTGTATACGCTTGAACAACGCTGGGAAATATTGCGACATTACTTTGAAAATCATGGAAATGTTGCAGAATGCAGAATCATCTTTTCAGATGAAGCTCATTTTGATCTTGGCGGGTATGTAAACAAGCAAAATTGTCGCATTTGGGGCACAGAAAACCCGCACGCATACATTGAAAAGCCGATGCACCCAAAACGAGTCACTGTTTGGTGCGGATTTTGGTCCAGAGTCATAATTGGGACATTTTTCTTCGAAAATGAGCAAGGAGTGGCCGTAAAAGTCAATGGCGATCGGGCCATGTTGAACAAGGTGCCTATTATGAACTAAATTCGATTTTCGACAGCAGTCGAATTAGCTGATCGAACGAATTTTCATTTGGTATTATGGCGCGCATTCGATAAAAATTTACTACAGTAGTTTTCGGTTAATTAAGCCCCGCTTAATTGAGTTTCCCGTTTTATTGCACTAAAAACCATGGAACGAAATTATTCAGTATAACAGTCTATGTAAAAATACCCGTTTAGTTGAGTTCCGTTTAATTGCGTCACCCGCTTAATTATTTCGCAAAATAAGACCACATTGCGAAAAACAAAAGCAAATATTTCGGTTAATTGTTTCCCTCTACTTAATGTGTTTTTGCTCCACAAAAATTAAGAAAGTCATGTTTCATGTTTCAGTTTTATAAATAAATGTTATATAAAATAAATAAAGAAATGAGTTACATTTTCTATCTACACATGGGTGTTTCGCTTTATTGCACATCTTGCTCAATTAAGCGATTTTCGTTTTAATTGCGTCGGCGACTCAATTAACCGAGTACTGCTTAATTGAGTTCCCGTTTAATTGCGTCAAAAGTCGTGCATTTTTAGAAACTCAATTAAGCGGAAATAACTGTATTGTGATTTTGTTAATTCACAGTAGTACATTTTCGATCAGCTGCCACTTAAAATAAAAAAATGTTTGTTTACAAATTTAAAAAATAAAATTAAAGTTAAACGGGGCCACGGCGGAATTATGGTTGTTTTCAAATAATTTAGCTTCAGGGGGGTTCCATCCCACTTTTTTAGATGCTGAACTTTGCTGCAAATCATTTGGTCAAAAAAGAATTTTGTTCCATTAGGAATATGAGAGTTTCCAATTGTTGTTTACGACGTTAGACTTGCATAAAATGAACAAAACTGATAAAGAATATTGTATTTGGTATACGAACACAAAAAAATTTACAAATAGTTACATTTTCAACAAGTTTTTTACATTTATTTGCACCGTCGAAAGCAAATTTGTCTTCGTTGAAAAATTCGATGCACAACGAAATTTTCGACAGTGCTGCCAACTCATAATACCAAATTAACATTCGATAGTCGATGTTCGATAGCCAGCGAAAATCGTTTATCGAATGTAACTCATAATAGGGGCCCAAATTTTTGTTCACAAAAATTGAAGAGGAGGATATTGGCAACATTTGGTTTCAACAGGACGGCGCTACGTGCCACACAGCCGAAGCTACACTCGATGTTTTGCGCCCTTTTTGAAGATCGCATTATCAGCCGCAGAGCTGATATCGTTTGGCCACCTCGGAGCTGCGATTTGACACCGTTGGACTATTATTTGTGGGGTGCCTTCAAAGATAAGTGTTACGCCGCAAGCCAGAAGGACAATATTCGTGAAGCCATTGGTGTAATACAGCTGCACACAGTCGATAATGTGCTTAAAAATTGGACCGATCGTGTAGGCTACTGCATGGCCAGCCGAGGCAGCCATTTGAATGAAATTATTTTCCATTATTTACCGTAAGGATTGTACTTTTAAATAAAAAAGAAATTTGATAAAATATTTGGTAGTTTTTTTTATAACATTTTCAAAAAAAAAAAAAGAAGTTATTTGGCGGACCCTTTATATATATATATGGATATTCAGTATTTTGATTATAACTCAGCTATTTTTTTCTGATTTGACAGATTTATATACCGACGTGGCTGAGAAGAAATTTACCATTTAGTTGGGTTATAAAACTTGGACTCGGGATAATCGAAATAACTGTTTTGTATCTGAACCGATTTTTTCAGAAAATATGTTCTACTATGGATTTCTGATCTATTGATATATAAGGCGAAGTCATAGGTCAAATGATAGCCCTTCAATGTTTTATAAAAATTTTGATGTTTTTAGTCCATTTTAGGAGTATTTTACTCATAACTTACCAACTTTTTAACCGATTTGACAGATTTATATACCGACGTGTTAAAGAACAAATTTTCTATTTACTTGGGCTATAAAACTTGGACTCGGGAAGATTAATGGTTTCCGACAATGGCTATTTTTCAAATTTATTTTGGTTATAACTTTTTCGTATCTGAAACGATTTTTCAAAGTTTTTCAGAAAATATTTTCCACTAAAGATTTCCGATCTTTTTATGTATAAGTCGTATCCATACGTTATATGACAGTCCAAGAATTCAGGTTTTTATAAAATTTTTGATATTTTCTGTACGGCCCTTGCCGTTCTCCAGATATTTATTTAATATTTAATACATTAAGGTCTATGGGTAAACTTAAGTATATGTATTACGTTTCACAATATTTACATCTAGATAAAAATCAATAAATTCAAACATTTCATTAAAGCAAAAATACAGTTTTCTAAATGGGTCTGCCATAGCATAGTTAGTTCGAAAGGTTTTTATAAATAAGGGATTATAGTACCGTACCGAACGTCGTGGAATGATAAATGATAATCTACTTAATAAAAAATTGGAGCATACTTTTCCATTTATTTAGTCTTGGCAAACGTATTAAGGATAATCTTGTAGAATATGAGGGGAGATTATCATATCCTCGATATGTTACTCTCAGGCAAAAAAGCAAGAATGGTTTGTGAATGGATTCAATATGATCATTATGAACCATACAATGTGGAACTGTATTCAATGATTGGTCTAACGAGAGATGTGTTAAGTTGTTTAATGACAAAAGGATCATTGAATCGCCCAACGTTTAATAAAAGCCAGAGTACAACGAGCCCTGTTGACAGTCATTGTTATGTGTTGAATAAACTCCAATTTTACATCCTGTAAAATGCCAAGTTCCATAATTGTGTCCACTATCTCGATTTTATAGTCACTGAGGGGTAAAAACATATGAAATCAACCGAAAATATTAACATTTCTGACCTCAGCACCACCAAATTTGATAAGATTTTGTACACATGATCTATGGATCGGCACAATAATATTTGCCAACTTTCAGACATATAGCCTTCCAACTTTCAGAATTATGGCCATTCCAAGTTGGCAAAAATCAATAAAAATGCACTCAGATGCCTTAACACAATTGTTAATATCTCGAAAAGTATTCATTGTACGTTAATAATAAAAATAATAAATTAACAGACAAAAACATGCGCCATTCCAAAAAAATTTTTTTTTTTAATTTTCGATCAAGGATAATGTAAATAAAAAAGGACTAAAATTTCCAAAATCAATATTTTTAAAAATTTCAAAAAAATATATGTTAATTCTTATTATGTTTTGTACAAGTCTGCCAAACTTCAATGTGGAGTCTTTATTACAACATGAGTTATTAAGAAAAAAGCAAGCGAAGGTTTATGTATTTCATGAAATGTACCAAAATACAAAAAGGTGACAAATTACAAAAAGAAGGACAAATCAAATGTAACGGAACTTTTTCGACTTTATAACCTAGTCGAAATATTTATTGCCTGTTCACACAAAAAATGTACAAATATTTTATGACCTGTGGCCGGCTTATTGGCAGTAGCAAATTCAGTCCCTATTTAAAAAACATTTTATGACCCGTAGTTCACGCAAATTTTCCAATTCAAGAAAAGCAAGGCGTGTTTTCTTTTCTACAAAAAAGTGGGACATTTTATTTAAAAAAATGCAATTTGGTGTCTGTTTCTTTTAAAATTTTTCCCGAAAAGGATGAGTTTTTTAGAATAAAACAAGCCACCCTTTTCGGGAGCAAAATTTTTAAGAAACAGACACCAAATTGCATTTGTTTTAAATAAAATGTCGCATTTTTTGTAGAAATGAAAACACCATAAGTCAAACTTCAGTTGAATACTAGATTTCATAAGTGCTAAACGTCAAAGTGTTATAGTGTTAAAGTGACTTGATCGTTTGAAAAGGCAAAAAAAAAAAAGAGACTAAATATTTAAATAAATTATAATTATTGTCAATACAAAAAAGTCGTGCACAATTCATTCGGTTGTGGTATTTAAATAAAAAATATGCCATTCAATTCAACATTTTGCTGTAATCCTTTTAAAAAATGCGGTCACACTGGGTGCAATAAAAGTTTAAGACAAGTCCAAGAATGGATGCTACGGTATACTAAGGATAAAAACATTACGATCTCAGATAAAATTTGTGGGACATGTAGAATAAAATTTTCGCATGTGAAGAAATCTAATAAATCTAATTTGGAAGAAGGTTCAGACATAAACGAAAATGTTGATACTTTCGATGACATTGCGTCAGGCACGGAAGAAGTTGCTATTTCAAAATTAAACCAATCTTTACCGTATCTGAAACAATCTCCGATAAAGAAGAAGAAGTTACATGAAAAACGGTACAGAGATGCAAAATCAGGAAAATAAGTGATTCATATTCATGGATTTCATAACAAAGCATCAAAATGTGGAGCTGATGATTGATACTATAAATTTAAAAAAATTAACTGCTGGTGTTCCGTATTATCAGCTTGAATGTTACAAAGATTGTTTGAAACAAATGACATGCATTCCATCTTCTTCGAAGTGTCACCTACGTAAATCTAACAAGTGTCCAGGAATTGAAAATTTAAAAGCAAAACTAAATCAATTACTAGAGCAAAATGATATAGATGAAATAACATATAAACAATGGGTTAGTGTAGATAGGGATATTTTGGAGACCATGATTGGCCAAGCCGACGTTTTTGTGGATTCCCTGTGTGAAAAGCTTCAAAATCAAATTTGGAAGAAAATGAGTATATAGCAGTTTGCGATTTTTCAGAAAATGCTTCTTTTACTATTCAGGATGCAGTCCAGGGATTTCACTGGAACAACTCTCAGGCCACTTTATACCCAATTGCTATTTATTTTAAATCAGATGGAAAAACACAACATACAAACTTCATAATAATATCTGATTGTCTTGTACACGATTCTGTAGCTGTTCACCTGTTCCATCGCCACCTGAATGTACTTTTGAGAAAAAAGTTTAAAACAACCCCGAAGAAAATCACGTATTTTTCAGACGGTAGTGCTGCCCAGTTTAAAAATAAAAAGAACTTTATCAATTTATGTTATCATATGGAAGATTTTGGATGTAATGCTGAGTGGCATTTTTTTGCAACAAGCCATGGAAAAGGCCCAAGTGACGGTCTTGGAGGTACCGTAAAGAGAGAGGCACGTCGAGCTAGTTTACAGCGTCCATTACAAGGTCAAATAACTACTCCAAAACAATTATATGAATGGTGCCTGCAAAATCTTTTGAACTGTAATTTCGAGTTTTTAACTCTAAAAGACCACGAAGAAGAAGCACGGTTCCTTCAAATTCGTTTTAAAGATTTGCGTACTATTCCTGGAACTCAAAAGCTGCATTCTATTGAACCTGTAGATAAAAAAAATTAAAGTCAAGCGTTACTCGGCAGATGCAGATTTTTTAATAGGAATCCTTCAGAAATAAATAAATATGATAATACATTATGTTGTACTTTTCATTAAAGGTTTAGCAATGGAGAAAAAGAGTTTAAGCAAAGAAAATTCGAAAAAGTTCCGTTACATTTGATTTGTCCTTCTTTTTGTAATTTGTCACCTTTTTGTATTTTGGTACATTTCATGAAATATATAAACCTTCGCCTGTTTTTTTCTTTATAACTCATGTTGTAATAAAGACTCCACATTGAAATTTGGCAGACTTGTACAAAACATAATAAGAATTAAAATATATTTTTTTGAAATTTTTAAAAATATTGATTTTCGAGATATATATCCTTTGGAAATTTTAGTCCTTTTTTATTTACATTATCCTTGATCGAAAATTAATTTTTTTGGAATGGCGCATGTTTTTGTCTGTAAAATGAGCCCTTTATTATTAACGTACAATGAATACTTTTCGAGATATTAACAATTGTGTTAAGGCATCTGAGTGCATTTTTATTGATTTCTTCCAACTTGGAATGGCCATAATTCTGAAAGTAGGAGAGCTAAGACACTGAAAGTTGGCAAACGCTATTATTATGTTTAACTTTCCCTTCGTACCAAATTTTATCCAATTCGAAATCGGTGCGGTCAACCCATTGGTTGATTTCATATGTTTTTACCCTGAGTTTATAGTTATTTATAATACTACGTTTTCTAGAAAAGCGCATATGTTTACATTTCATTAGGTTTAATTCCATTACGTTATGTTTACACCAATTATAAAAGGTATCTAAGTCTTCTTGAATATAAATGTGGCCTTAAGAGTTCGTGAAGTTTAAAAATATTATCAAAAAGTAATTTCAATTTTTGGGAATACAAAATTTTAATTTCAAAAGATTTTGTTATTCGTGCTTAATTCCCAGTTTTTATTATTAATAAAAACACTTGAAATTTATTGTTGATGGGATAAGCTATTCCTATGCGCATTTCACTGTTTGCTTAGGCCAGATCATCAGGAAACTTCATTCATAAAGATTTTAGAAAAACTAAAGATATTAAACCAAATAAAACTGTTAAGCGTATAAGACTTATAGCAACAGTTCTACTTGTAATAATATCAAAGTTTAAACAAAACAAATTTCAACCAAATCGGAAGACATCGATTTAAAAATTGGGTCACGACATGAAATTCCCCATATATATATATATATATATATATATACATATATATATGTATGCACAGGGCATATTATGCGAACAGAAAAAATCATAACTTTTTTTGATGAAATATTACAAATTGCAATATTTTCGAAATATAAATTCAATATTTTTCTTCTAAACTTTTTAGAAGTCGTTTAAAAATCGATTTTTTGGGGCAGCGCACATATGACGAACAGCTGCATACGTTGCGTTTAATTGCCGAGACTGTCTGCAAAATATGTTCCTTGTATATGACATTTTTTGTTGCCATGTTTCCACATTATTATTCCCAAATTCTTATAGGGGATTAATTTCAATTAGTGCTGTCAAAACGTTTTTCATAATATTTCAATAATTTTTTTTCAAAAAGTGTATTTTTTAGCGATTTATTACTTAATATTCTTATTATTTAAAAAATTAAGCTATTTTCTTATAATATTTTCCTTTATTTCAAAAAGGGAGGTTTTTAGCGATTTATAACTTAATATACTTTCTATTTAAAATATTGAGCAATTTTTTATTGTGTTTGTTTTATAATAATTCAATAATTTTAATTCAAGATGTGTGGTTTTAAGCGATTTATAACCAAATATACTTTCTATTTAAAATATTGAGCAATTTTTTATTGTGTTTGTGTTACAATATTCTAATAATATTTGTCAATAAGGGTGGTTTTAGCGGTTTATAACTTAATATACTTTCTATTTAAAATATTGAACTATTTTTAATTGTGTTTGTTTTATAATATTTCAATAATGTTATTTAAAAAAGTGTGGTTTTGAGCGACTTATAACTAAATATACTTTCTATTGAAAATATTAGGCAATTTTTTATTGTGTTTGTTTCATAATATTTCAACAATTTTAATTCAAGAAGGGTGGTTTTTAGCGATTTATAACCAAATATACTTTCTAATTAAAATATTGAGCAATTTTTTATTGTGTTTGTGTTACAATATTCTAATAATATTTTTCAATAAGGGTGGTTTTAGCAGTTTATAACTTAATAAGCTTTCTATTTAAAATATTGAGTAATTTTTTATTGTGTTTGTTTTACAATATTCTAATAAGATTTTTCAAAAAGGGTGGTTTTAGCGGTTTATAACATAATCACCCCTATCATGAATACTTTTTCCCTCGAAATTTTTCCCTTTTCCCTAAATTTGCAATCGTGAAGACATTCCCCGTGAATGATTTCATGCAAACATTAAATTCCCCTTATCGTGAATGATTTTTTTCCCGCGAGTTTTTTCACTTTTCCCTTTAATTTATTCGCTTTGTTTTTGGTGGGGAACAGAACAAAAAATGTAAGTAGTTTTATTATAACTTGAATATTAAAGTTTGCAAATTTTATTTTAAGGGCAAGATCTGTTAATAAGGCCCAAACCGATATTTTGCTGAACAAAATGCAAAGCAACAGATCGATTGCCTGCGGCTTTGTGAAGCTTTCCAAAGACGTGGTGGCAGAATTTTGGAAATGCCTAACAGAAGACTTGAATAGTGCTGGCCCTCCCATCAAAAACGTCACTGAATGGAAGAAGGTAGTATTTTACTTTGTATACCAATTGTATATTTTTACATTTGTTTTTATATTTTGCATTTTAGGTGTGGACAGATCAAAAGCGATATGTTCGCTCAAAAGCTGCAACGAACATGAAAAATATAAAAGCGACAGGAGGTGGCCCAAATCAAAGCAAATGCCTTTCAGCAAGTGAGCAGTTCATATACGAACTAGTAGGAATGAAGGAGTCCGTAGAGGGTCTGGATAATTCCGTAATTTTTGGTTTACCAGAGTCCTCTCACGCTAGTGAAAAGCAAAATGATCTACAGGCACAGAAAAAAGTGGTTCACGATGAAGAAATTATGGTGAGTAGTAACGAAACCGGCTTCCCGGAACAGATGACACCACCTAGACAACAGTTGAACCTAACCGAAGATTCTGCAGAAAAAACACCACATTTCTTAAAACGAAAAAAAAACTGAGCCGCATGAAAAATTAAGTACTGCAGGACTCATTGCCAAAGAGGTGAAGACACAAGAGAACATGTACTTAAAAATTGCTGAAATAGCTGCCTCCACTCAAACTCACAATAAGGAAATGGAGACAATTTTCCGAAGAGTGTACCGTTCTTTAGAAAAGAGCAATGATTTAAAATCCAAAGAATTAAAAATGTTGGATCGGCATCATACAGTTTGTGAAGAGTTACGAGTTAAAGAAGTAGAAAGTAAGATAGAGAAGAACAAGAGGCTATTGGAAATTGAGGAAATCAAACTTCAGATCTTAAAAGAAAACACTCGCAAGTAAATAGTCTGCTGGTTTTAAACCGAATGTTATTTTTTAGATGCCTACAAAGTACCTATACATATAAAAACGAAGAATGAATTAATTTGTGATATTTGATATATAGTTTTTAGTTATATAGATTTTTTATTAAAAAAATTGAATTTTGAATTTTATTTTTCATTTATTTTGTTCTATGAATTGTTTTTTTTTTTAATGTATGTAAATAAAATAAAAAATTAAAAAGTTTTCACATTGAATTTGCTATGTTATCACGAATACGATTAGCAGCAGCAAGAAACCTATTGCGTTCAGTTGAACTTTCGCTTTCTAGATGGGGGAGATTAATTTGTTCCATATCAGTTGTGTCATTGCTATGTTTTCACTTATACGAAATGCATATGTTGTGCAATGCTACGCATAAATTAATAATTTTAACAGCTTTTTTTGGCTCATAGTGAAGCTCCCTGGCCCCTAGCAAGCACCTCCATCTACCTTTTAGAACTCCATTTGTCCGTTCTATTATATTTCTGCACCTTGAATGAACGTCATTAAACTTTTGTTCATTTGAGCCGGATATTGGAGTTCTATATGGTGTTAACAACCAAGGTTCTAATGGGTATCCGCCATCACCTATAAAAATTTGTTACAACATATGTACATACATACATGAGTATAAACACATACAAAATATTTAGGGGTGTTCTGGAAATCGAAAACGCAAGAATTTTAAACGTCGTTTTTTAATAAGATTTCTGTAACAAAAGAATTTTATGACAAATATACAAATGTGTTTCTATTAAATAGAATTTAATAATAAAAATTAGATTAAAAGTGTACTAAAAACAACTTCCAAATTCTTGCGTTTTCGATTTACAGGACACCCCTGAATATTTTGTATCCATACCTAACAGCCATACTCGCAGTCCTCTTTGCAAATAGTTTCGTTCCATTATACTTCTGTAAGAACTGCTATTCCAAACAAAGGAGTCGTGACAGGCTCCAGGGTGTGTGGCATCAACATATCGTATGCTCAGTTTACTATCACATATCTTTAAAAAAAATTATATTCATAAATAACAATTAATGTATTTATTTACAAAAAGAAAACTTACAAGTGTAACATTTAAACTGTGGTTTCCTTTCCTGTTGTAGTATAGATGGTTATTATCTTTTGGCGTTATAATATTGACGTGTGTCCCATCAATACATCCCACCACACCAGGAATCCCAAATTTCCGATAAAATTCTTGAGCTGTAATTTTATTTTCCGCTTCAGACGGATAGGTTATCCACTGCCCACAAAGATTTTGCTCTAGAGCATCCAATACGTTTGAGAGAATTTCAGAGAAAGTTGACTGTGCCATTCCGATTTCATAATCTCTAGCTACACCTTTTTGATAACCTCCCTCTGCAAAAAATCTTAAGCAGGCACTAAGCTTTAAAATTGGAGGAATCCCGAATAATTTCTTTGTGGAAGGCAAAGAATTATTCAGTATGTCCAGAACATATAAAAACGCAGGCTTGTTTAACCTGTAATGTTGGATAAATCTACAGAGGTATAGAAAATTAATTTAAAAGGAATATTTATTGAATTTGGCCACTTACAATGTATCTGGAACCTCCAGGGGGTCAGATGCATCCCGTAAACGTCGACGAGCAATTCGCTGGTACTTGCTTTCCTCCTCTTGCAATAATAATGCTGCTCCAATTCCGAACATTATGAACACTTTTGTTTTTAATCTTTATTTTAAATTATTTTAACACTCTGATTTTTTATGTTATTTTCAGCTTCTTCCCTTTTTTACATTCACTGAGAATTGATAGCGGGAATAATTTTTCACGGGAGATTCACGATACCATTTTTCCCTTCGAGTGAAATAAAAATTTCACGTGAACAAAAATTCCACTTGTTGTTCACGATAGGGGTGAATATACTTTCTATTTAAAATATTGAGCAATTTTTTATTGTGTTTGTTTTATAATATTTCAACAATTTTAATTCAAAAAGGGTGGTTTTTAGCAATTTATAACCAAATATACTTTCTAATTAAAATATTGAGCAATTTTTTATTGTGTTTGTGTTACAATCACCCCTATCGTGAATAACAAGTGGAATTTTTGTTCCCATGAAATTTTCATTCCCCTCGAAGGGAAAAAAGCAATCGTGAATCTCATGTGAAAAATTTTTCATGCTATCAGTTCCAGTGAATGTAAAAAAGAAGAAAATTAGAAAAAGTTAAAAATCATTGAAATTTTTGTTTAAAAATATACACGTATATATTTTAAAGGAAAGTTAAAATAATAAATCTAAATAATTAGTATTGGAGGGATAGGTTGATAACAACGTTAGTTTTTTGCACTTTTTAAATTTTATGTAGTAAAATATTTTCCAAAATTCTGCCACCACGTCTTTCACAAATCCGGCGGCAATCCACTTGTTGTTTTGCATTTTGTTGACCATTATATCGGTTTGTGCCTTATTAACGGATCTAGCCCTTAATATTCGATTTATAGGAGGAACAACTAACATACACGTTCTATTCCCTAGCAAAAATAAAGTGAGAAAATCTAAGGGAAATGTGAACAAATTACGAGGGAAAAAACTTTTCACGATAAGGGGAATTTATTCCCGTGAACATTTTTTCACGTTATTATTCTCCTTTGAATTACATTTTTTTCATGGGAGCTGTTCATGATCGCAAATATGTGAAAAGGGGAAAAATTACGAGGGAAAAATTATTCACGATAGGGGTGAATATTCTAATAATATTTTTCAATAAGGGTGGTTTTAGCAGTTTATAACTTAATTAGCTTTCTATTTAAAATATTGAGTAATTTTTTATTGTGTTTGTTTTACAATATTCTAAAAAGATTTTTCAAAAAGGGTGGTTTTAGCGGTTTATAACTTAATATACTTTCTATTTAAAATATTGAGCAATTTTTTATTGTGTTTGTTTTATAATATTTCAACAATTTTAATTCAAGTAGGGTGGTTTTTAGCGATTTATAACCAAATATACTTTCTAATTAAAATATTGAGCAATTTTTTATTGTGTTTGTGTTACAATATTCTAATAATATTTTTCAATAAGGGTTGTTTTAGCAGTTTATAACTTAATAAGCTTTCTATTTAAAATATTGAGTAATTTTTTATTGTGTTTGTTTTACAATATTCTAATAATATTTTTCAATAAGGGTGGTTTTAGCAGTTTATAACTTAATAAACTTTCAACTTAAAATATTGAGCAATTTTTATTGTGTTTGTTTTATAATATTTCAATAATTTTAATTCAAGAAGGGTGGTTTTAAGTGATTTATAACTGAATATACTTTCTATTTAAAATATTGAGCAATTTTTTATTGTGTTTGTTTTATGATATTTCAATAATTTTAATTCAAGAAGGGTGGTTCTTAGCGATTTATAACCAAATATACTTTCTATTTAAAATATTGAGCAATTTTTTATTGTGTTTGTGTTACAATATTCTAATAATATTCGTCAATAAGGGTGGTTTTAGCGGTTTATAACTTAATATATTTTCTATTTAAAATATTGAGCTATTTTTAATTGTGTTTGTTTTATAATTTTTCAATAATTTTATTTTTTTTTAAACGGTGGTTTTGAGCGATTAATAACTAAATATACTTTCTTTTTAAAATATTGAGCAATTTTTTATTGTGTTTGTTTTATAAAATCTCAATAATTTTAATTCAAGGAGGGTGGTTTTAAGCGATTTATAACCAAATATACTTTCTATTTAAAATATTCAGCAAATTTTTATTGTGGTTGCGTTACAATATTCTAATAATATTTTTACAAAAGGGTGGTTTTAGCAGTTTATAACTTAATAAACTTTCAACTTAAAATATTGAGTAATTTTTATTGTGTTTGTTTTATAATATTTCAATAATTTTAATTCAAGAAGGGTGGTTTTTAGCGATTTATAACTTAATATACTTTATTTTTAAAATATTGAGCAATTTTTTATTGTGTTTGTTTTATAATATTTCAATAATTTTAATTCAAGAAGGGTAGTTTTAAGCGATTTATAACTAAATATACTCTCTATTTAAAATATTGAGCAATTTTTTATTGTGCTTGTGTTACAATATTGTAATAATATTTTTCAAGAAGGGTGGTTTTAGCGGTTTATAACTTAATATATTTTCTATTTAAAATATTGAGCTATTTTTAATTGTGTTTGTTTTATAATATTTAATTAATTTCAATAAGTAAATTTCAAAAAGTAAATTTCAATAATTTTTTTTAAAACGGTGGTTTTGAGCGATTTATAACTAAATATACTTTGTTTTTAAAATATTGAGCAATGTTTATTGTGTTTGTTTTATAATATTTCAATAATTTTAATTCAAGAAGGGTGGTTTTTAGCGATTTATAACTAAATATACTTTCTATTTAAAATATTAAGCAATCTTTTATTGTGTTTGTGTTACAATATTCTAATAATATTTTTTCAAAAGGGTGGTCTTAGCAGTTTATAACTTAATAAACTTTCAACTTAAAATATTGAGCAATTTTTTATTGTGTTTGTTTTAAAATATTCTAATAGTATTTTTCAAAAAGGGTGGTTTTAGCGGTTTATAACTTAATACACTTTCTATTTAAAATATTGAGCAATTTTTAATTGTGTTTGTTTTATAATATTTCAATAATGTTATTTAAAAAAGGGTGGTTTTGAGCGATTTATAACTAAATATACTTTCTATTGAAAATATTGAGCAATTTTTATTGTGTTTGTTTTATAATATTTCAATAATTTTAATTCAAGAAGGGTAGTTTTAAGCGATTTATAACTAAATATACTCTCTATTTAAAATATTGAGCAATTTTTTATTGTGCTTGTGTTACAATATTGTAATAATATTTTTCAAGAAGGGTGGTTTTAGCGGTTTATAACTTAATATATTTTCTATTTAAAATATTGAGCTATTTTTAATTGTGTTTGTTTTATAATATTTAATTAATTTCAATAAGTAAATTTCAAAAAGTAAATTTCAATAATTTTTTTTTTTAAACGGTGGTTTTAAGCGATTTATAACTAAATATACTTTGTTTTTAAAATATTGAGCAATGTTTATTGTGTTTGTTTTATAATATTTCAATAATTTTAATTCAAGGAGGGTGGTTTTAAGCGATTTATAACTAAATATACTTTCTATTTAAAATATTCAGCAATTTTTTATTGTGTTTGTTTTATAATATTTCAATAATTTTAATTCAAGAAGGGTGGTTTTTAGCGATTTATAACTAAATATACTTTCTATTTAAAATATTAAGCAATCTTTTATTGTGTTTGTGTTACAATATTCTAATAATATTTTTTCAAAAGGGTGGTCTTAGCAGTTTATAACTTAATAAACTTTCAACTTAAAATATTGAGCAATTTTTTATTGTGTTTGTTTTTAAATATTCTAATAGTATTTTTCAAAAAGGGTGGTTTTAGCGGTTTATAACTTAATACACTTTCTATTGAAAATATTGAGCAATTTTTATTGTGTTTGTTTTATAATATTTCAATAATTTTAATTCAAGAAGGGTGGTTTTAAGCGATTTATAACTAAATATACTCTCTATTTAAAATATTGAGCAATTTTTTATTGTGCTTGTGTTACAATATTGTAATAATATTTTTTAAGAAGGGTGGTTTTAGCGGTTTATAACTTAATATATTTTCTATTTAAAATATTGAGCTATTTTTAATTGTGTTTGTTTTATAATATTTAATTAATTTCAATAAGTAAATTTCAAAAAGTAAATTTCAATAATTTTTTTTTTTTAAACGGTGGTTTTAAGCGATTTATAACTAAATATACTTTGTTTTTAAAATATTGAGCAATGTTTATTGTGTTTGTTTTATAATATTTCAATAATATTAATTCAAGGAGGGTGGTTTTAAGCGATTTATAACTAAATATACTTTCTATTTAAAATATTCAGCAATTTTTTATTGTGTTTGTTTTATAATATTTCAATAATTTTAATTCAAGAAGGGTGGTTTTTAGCGATTTATAACTAAATATACTTTCTATTTAAAATATTTGTTTTTTAAAATATTCTAATAGTATTTTTCAAAAAGGGTGGTTTTAGCGGTTTATAACTTAATACACTTTCTATTTAAAATATTGAGCTATTTTTAATTGTGTTTGTTTTATAATATTTCAATAATGTTATTTAAAAAAGGGTGGTTTTGAGCGATTTATAACTAAATATACTTTCTATTGAAAATATTGAGCAATTTTTATTGTGTTTGTTTTATAATATTTCAATAATTTTAATTCAAGAAGGGTGGTTTTAAGCGATTTATAACCAAATATACTTCCTATTTAAAATATTCAGCAATTTTTTATTGTGGTTGTGTTACAATATTCTAATAATATTTTTCAATAAGGGTGGTTTTAGCGGTTTATAATATAGCGCTATTTTTAATTGTGTTCGTTTTATAATATTTCAATAATATTATTTAAAAAAGGGTGGTTTTGAGCGATTTATAACTAAATATACTTTCTATTGAAAATATTGAGCAATATTTATTGTGTTTGTTTTATAATATTTCAATAATTTTAATTCAAGATGGGTGGTTTTAAGCGATTTATAACTAAATATACTTTCCTATGTTAATAAAACAAGCTCGAGGCCACCACATAGGATTGGAAATTTAAAGGCCGAACAAAGATAATAACATTTAAATATACTTTCTATTTAAAATATTGAGCAATTTTTTATTGTGTTTGTTTTATAATATTTCAATAATTTTAATTCAAGAAGGGTGGTTTTTAGCGATTTATAACCAAATACACAATCTAATTAAAATATTGAGCAATTTTTTATTGTGTTTGTGTTACAATTTTCTAATAATATTTTTCAATAAGGGTGGTTTTAGCAGTTTATAACTTTATAAGCTTTGTATTTAAAATATTGAGCAATTTTTTATTTGTTTTAAAATATTCTAATAATATTTTTAAAAAAGGGTGGTTTTAGCGGTTTATAACTTAATATACTTTTTATTTAAAATATTGAGCTATTTTTAATTGTGTTTGTTTTATAATATTTCAGTAATTTTAGTTAAAAAAGGGTGCTTTTGAGCGATTTATAACTACATATACTTTCTTTTTAAAATATTGAGCAATTTTTTATTTTGTGTTTGTTTTATAATATTTGAATAATTTTAATTCAAGAAGGGTGGTTCTTAGCGATTTATAACCAAATATACTTTCTATTTAAAATATTGAGCAATTTTTTATTGTGTTTGTGTTACAATATTCTAATAATATTTTTCAAAAAGGGTAGTTTTAGCAGTTTCTAACTTAATAAACTTTCTATTTAAAATATTGAGCAATTTTTAATTGTGCTTGTTTTGCAATATTCTAATAATATTTTTCAAAAAGTGTGGTTTTAGCTGTTTATAACTTAATATATATCTAAACTGACTTATTATTTAAAAATTGAGCAATTTTTTATTGTGTTTGTGTTACAATATTCTAAAAAAATTTTTCAAAAAGGGTGGTTTTAGCGGTTTATAACTTAATATATATCTAAACTGACTTATTATTTAAAAAATTGAGCAATTTTTTATTGTGTTTGTTTTATAATATTTTAATAATTTTATTTAAAAAAGGGTGGTTTTTAGCGATTTATAGCTAAATTAACTTATTATTTAAAAAATTGAGAAATATTATAAAACAAACACAATAAAAAAATAGCTCAATATTTTAAATAGAGAGTATATTAAGTTATAAACCGCTAAAACCACCCTTTTTGAAAAATATTATTAGAATATTGTAACACAAACACAATAAAAAATTGCTCAATATTTTCAAAAGTATATTTAGTTTAAAATCACTAAAAACTACTCTTCCTGAAATAAAATTATTAAAATATTATAAAACAAATACAATCAAAATTTGTGAATTGCCTATAAATCGCAAAAAACCACCCTTTTTATATAAAATTATTGAAATATTTTGAGAGAAAGACAATTAGAAATAGCTCAATTTTTTAAATAATAAGTTAATTTAGCTATAAATCGCTAAAAATCACACTTTTTAAAATAAAATGATTTTTTCCTGTAAAATTTTATTAAAAATCGCTGGATTTGACGAGAAAATAGCTGAATTGGCAGCAGTGTAGAAAGAAACACGCAGAGTTGTACTTAACCAGCGTTACCATTTGTCATGTCATACCTTTTTTAAAAGTATTTTTGGACGTAAAAATATTTAAAATTTTTATAAAGATTTTGATAAATAATAATAATCTAAGATTTGCAGTATATTAGATGAAAAGATTTAGTGAAGTGTTAATGCAATAAAGCAATCTTAGATAGAATCTGTCCTTGTTCAAATAAAAAATTTAAAAAAAATATATACAGTTGTCTTATTTGCTCCCCAAAAGGAAAAAAAAAATATATAAGAAATGTAAAAATTCAGTGGGTTAATGTTCGGGTCTTAAGAGGATACAGCGAAGAGGAATTTCGTATAAAATATAGATTTTCAAAAGTAGATAGCAAAAAGTTGATAAATATGTGGAGGCTGATATAAAAGGCAAAGGAAAAAGGATAGTGGTTGCATTCCACCATACAGACAAGTGCAGGCAGCATTAAGGTGTTGGGACCGCCACCAGGTGCAAGACGATTGTGCAGAGTACCATGGTTTCTCCCAACCCACGATGAGAAGAATTTGCAAAGGTTGCACAGGCGTTTGCCAAAAAGTCCAAATCTGTAAAATGACAACATAAGCTGTGGAACAAATTGTCGAAATTGAAAAATTTAAACAATTTGCTGGATTTAAAAACGGGATTAGGGCTATTGACTGCACCCACATTCGAATCCAAGCTGTGGGTGGCGATGATGCCCAATTGTTTATTAACCGGAAGAGAAACTTCTCTCTTAACGTACAGGTATATTTATGCGTTAAATAACTTAAACGAAATATATTTTGTTTTTAAAATATCCAGGTTGTTTGAGATGTCTCGACATTGTTGCCTGCTGGGGAGGAAGCTCACACGGCTCCAGGATATTTAACGAGAGCAAAATAAAAGAAAGATTTGCAAAAGGTGCTTTAATGGGCCGACTACTAGGGGAGGGTGGATACAAGTGCACCAACTATTTATTCTTCATAACTTATCGATTATTTATGAAGATCAAATTTTTGATAAGATCAAATTATTTATTTTGTAATAAAAAAATGACAATTGTTTTTATTGTTTTTATGTTTTAATTTTTACAGATGAAAATTATGTCCAAAGTCCTGGTTCAGGAAATGAAGCTTTCCAGGGTGATACCGAAGATGAAAACATTTCTCGTGATATATACATTCAACAAAATTTCTAAATTTGCAAAGATTTTTTGTAAAGCTGTATTTACCATTTTCATAATGCATTTGATTTTTTAACAAACTCTTCAACAAATTCTTTATAATGTACATTTGGTATATTCTTAAGTATGTCTGTTGGAATTGATTATTTTCTTCTTTTTTATTTGTATTGAATGTTTAGCCTTCACTACCATCATTAATTTTTTGCTATCTTTTTTTAAGTTATATTTCATAGGAAGTTTACCAACTGTATATTCCATAATGTTCATCTTTTTATAAATAAAATTTTTTTTCATGAATTGGCGTTCAAATTATTCATGTCATGTTTACGCCATGTTTTTTATTTTGTATAGTCGTGCGTTTGCATGTGTGGTTTTTTGATATTGAAAACAATAACAAAATTAAACAGCGAATGAGAAAGCAAAACGTAAAGACAGTACAGGCATTTGTGTACTCGTTTCTTTTCCCCTCGCCACTCTCGCCTATAAAGTAGCAATCTTTTCAATAAGAAAAGAGCCGTATGAACACAGACAAAGGTACAGTCACATATGGTAAACATTTGACAAAAAATATCAAATATTTGTGTGCCCTAATCTGACCACAAAATATTTTTGAGAGGCAAACAGAAAAAGAGCTCATTTTGGGCAAACTAAATTATTTGCTAGCAAACACAAATGCTCCTAATGTGACCATTTAACGTCAAATATTTTGTACACTTATTTGTATGGTAATAAATTAATAAGATCTTACATACTATAACGGACTGGAATTTTGTGACATTACGTTGACTGAGGCCCGACAGAAGAACTAAAAGAGGCCAAACAAGAGGTTAGAGGGCACTATTCGTCTAGTCGTCAAGCCGCGAAGTTGTACTCGTTTGCGTAAATTAAATTAAATACTCATACTGAGCTATGTAGTATTATAAATAAAAATAGTGAACAAATTGTTAAAAATTAATGAATTATAAATTAAAACTAAATGAACTTCAATAAATAATAAAAGTGAATTAAACAAACCAACCGCGTTGTTTTAATTCCTACAAATGGGGGCTCAACCAGGATTTACTGCGGTGGATCAGAGTCAGTAGTTAATAAAGGAAAACAATTTGTGAAAAATTACGAATAATAAGTGAACAAAAAAAAAACACAAAAGAAGAGAGCAACATAGAACAAAAATATTTTAATAAAGTTTAAAAAGTGAAAAAATGAAACACACACACAAATTTATAAACATTTAAAAATGAAAAATTAACTTTTTCTTCAAGTTGTTACATTCAGTGGTTAACCTTCGTGAAAAAAAAACTTAAATAAAACAACAACAAACAAAAAGAACCAAAAGAGAGAAGGTTAAAGTAAAATGCAAGACAATTGTTAATGCTACGCTAAAAGCAAAATATCGTACTTTGTCTTAGAAGTTGTTGTTTAAAAGAGCAACAAACAAAATTAAAACAACCCTTATTTAATTTTCAATACTCGAAATTGTATTGTGTTTGATGATCGTATGGAAGTGTGTGGTGAATCCAAAGAGCGTATGAGTGGAAAGCAGCGTCGAAGAGTTGGCGTTAACAGCAAATTGCCATTGAGATGTTTAAGCAACGCGTTTAGAAGTTACTGGAAGCAGCAGCAGTAAAGCTAAGTTATATTAATATTTTATATTAATATTATCTTTTTGTAACAAACGTGGGATACACATATATGTAGGGTTGAGTGTAGCTGTGAATTTTATTCGTGTAGAGATATGTTTTGCGTAGCAAAGCTATGAATTTAAAGTTTTGACTTTAAACATTGAAGAAGGGAGTTTTCTCTGTTAGAGAGTAGGAGTAGTTAAGAGAGTATGGTAGAGAGTCGTTACTGAGGGAACGAGGTAGTACTTGTTTAGAATATTAGTATTTATTAAGCTAGTAATAAATACAGAGAGTTTTGCGGTTTTTTTTCAAGCAAAAACGACAGGTTATTTTGCTGAGGGCAGAGATTTGTCAGAATAATTGATAATTTGGACGCACTAGGGCTAGAGACAGTAGGGACAAAGACAGACTTGCAGGAAAGGCTTATCCAACATTTTAGTGCCCGAAACGATGCTGGGGGAGGTTCGGAGTTTGCCGACGCGTCTTCTGCAGTACCTGAAATAACTTCCGAAGTAACACGATTCACGTTAAGAGATATTGAAGACTAAATAGCCAAATTTTCGGGTGAAGACACCCTGGAGGCAGACATGTGGCTGCAGGAGTTTGAAGATTGCGCACACGTGTTGGGGTGAAACGAGTTACAGCTATATATATATATATGCCAAGCAGCTTTTGACAGGCGCAGCCAAGATCTTCATTAGAAGCCAATCTGGTGTAAGGGACTGGGGTGCTCTCAAGGCAGTTTTGCGTAGGGAATTTGGCGGAAAACCATCAGCACTATCCGTTCACAAGATGCTAAAAAACAGACGGAAGCGGAGAAATGAATCGTATCGTCTGTACTTGTACTCCCTGATGGAGATAAGTAGCCCCATTAATTTAGACGAAGCCAGTATAATAGAATACTTCATAGAGGGTATCCCCGGAAACATGTCTAATAAAGCTGTTTTGTATCAGGCCCGCACCCTGAATGACCTCAAAGAGAAGTTAGTCGTTTACGAAAAAATTTCGGGGCAGAGAAAACCTCAGGTTTCACGGGTGGCAAAAAAAGAACCTTCAGAACCTCGAGGTGACGTGCGACGATGTTTTAAATGCGGCATAGAAGGCATATTGCCAAACATTGTAAGAGGGGAGAAGCAAAATGCTTCAAGTGTAAGAAAACTGGTCACAAATCTTTTAATTGCCCTACCCTGAAGAATGAGACCACATCAAATAACACAAAACCAAATGTACTAACGCTAACCGATGCACCGCTAGACCCAATTGAAAAAAAATTAATCGGCATTGGCGGGAAAAGCATTACCATGGGTTGCCTTAGAATCCGAGCTCAGCTGGATTGTACCGATAAGAACATAGATTTTTACGCTGCCAAAGAAAGAGATATTTTGTATTCCATAGTTATCGGAAATGACATTTTAAATAAGGTTGACCTAATAGTTGACGAGAAGGGAGCTAAGTTTAGAACCAGATTTCTTGTATGAGTATGTTTGAGGGAAGTAACGAGCAAATATCAGGAGGTGAATCGGGTGATGAATCCGTTTTATTTACCGAAGAATTGGTCGGACGTTAACCAAATTACCGCACTTAAAGAAGAGTTTTCCGACATCGTTTACTCGCTCGCAGAATCCTTTAAGGAGTCTATTGATTTACCCTTGGAAAACTTAAGTGAGGCTTACCGAGCTGAAATAAAATCGGCTGTGGATAGTTATAAACCCATGAAACCAACCAAATTCGTAGTGAAAATGAAGATTGTATTATCAGATGACACCCCGGTAGCGTGCAGACCCAGGAGAACATCTTATGCAGACCAACAAATTATTGAAAACCAGATCAAAGAGTAGCTGGAAGAGGGAGTTAGTCGTCCTAGTTTCTCGGAATACTCCTCACCTGTGGTATTGGCATCAAAAAAAAGACGGTACGAAAAGACTCTGCTGTGATTATAGGCGCTTGAACGCGAAAATAATCCGCGATAACTTTCCGATGGCCATAGTCGATGATGTCGTTCAACGGTTACAAGAGGCAAAAGTTTTTACGACCCTTGACCTAAGGAATGGATTCCTACACGTACCTATAGCGGAAGAGTAGCGTAAATATACGGCCTTCGTCACACTAAATGGTCAGTATGAGTTTCAGTTCGTGCCGTTTGGAATAAGCAATTCACCAGCTGTTTTTTGTCGATTAATATCGGCTGTGTTCCACGATTTGATCAGAGATGGTACTATTATTGTCTATATGGACGATATAGTTATATTGTCACGTGATGAAAACGAGGGTATTTGTAATCTGCGCCGAGTATTAGAAGTTGCAACATTAAATGGGCTCCGGTTCAAATGGAGCAAGTGCCAGTTTTTGCAAAGAAAAATTCAGTTCTTGGGGTCGTTGAGAATTCATCAATATCACCATCAGAGGAGAAGTGCTCAGCCATCAGGAAATTCCCGATACCAACCAACGTTAAAGCCTTACAACGGTTTTTAGGTCTAACGTCATTTTTCCGCCGTTTTATTCAAGATTACGCCAGGATCGCCAAACCACTGAAGAAGGGCGCAAAATTTAAAATGGGTGACCAGGAGTTATTAGTCTTGAGATTATATAACCCAAAGGCCGAAACCGAAATCCATACGGACGCAAGTAAATATGTGTATGGAGCGATGCTCGTGCAGAAAGGCTCAGAAGACTCGAAATTTCACCCGATAGAATACATGAGTAGAAATACCACGTCTTCCGAGGAAAAGTACTATTCGTACGAACTAGAAGTGTTGGCCATAGTAGAAGCTCTGAAGAAGTGGAGGGTATACGTTTTGGGCATCAAATTCAAAATAATTACCGACTGTAACGCATTTGCCATGACCATGCGTAAAGACGATGTTCCAGTTAGAGTTTCAAGATGGGCGTTATTCCTCCAAGAATTTGACTATTCAATCGAGCACCGATCTGGGAACCGAATGAAGCACGTAGACGCGCTTAGTCGAGTGGCATGCCTAATGATTCAAGATTCACTGCAACATCGCATAAGAGGCGCAACAAGACGACGAGTGGATAAAAGCTGTCTGCAAAGTACTTGAAACAGGCTCGTATGGTGATTACTACGTAAAATATGGTATTTTACACAAATACCCAGGCAGGGATCTAATCGTTATACCCTCCGCAATAGAAAAAGAGGTAATTGAGATGTCACACCGCCAAGGGCATTTTTCCACAAGGAAAACAAAGGAGCTGGTCGAGAGACAATTCTATATCCCAAAGTTAGAAGTCAAAACGGAAGCAGTCGTAAGAAGCTGTGTAGAATGTATTATAACGGAAGCCAAAACTAGGAAGAAAGAAGGTATACTCGCCCCGGATCGGATAAACCTTTTGTTACATTCCACATTGATCATGTAGGACCAATGGAAGCTACACAAAAAATGTAACACCATATATTCGTAGTCGTTGATGCCTTCACAAAGTTTGTGTGGTTGTACCCAACCAAAAGCACTGGTAGTAAGGAAGTGCTAGAAAAATTAAGGCGACAATCAGCAGTATTTGGTAATCCGCAGCGAATCATATCCGATAGAGGAACCGCCTTTACGTCTAAGGAGTTCGCAGAATATTGCAAAGATGAGGAGATAGAGCATCTACTAATCGCCACAGGAGTTCCAAGGGGAAATGGGCCAGTCGTACGCATCAACCGTATAATCGTGCCCATGTTAAACAAAATGTGTGCCGAGAAGCCCAATCATAGGTACGTAGACAAGGTTCAGCAGATAATAAACAACAGTCCATCGAGAAGCACCCAAAGTACACCTTTCCAGTTAATGACAGGCATTAGTATGCAAACGGGAGAAAATCCGCAACTAAGTCAAAGTCTCCATGAGTTTTCGATAGACGAATTGCAAAACGAAAGAGACCTAATTCGACAGGAGGCATGAAAAAGCATAGTCAAAATACAGGCCGAAAACAGCAAAACGTTCAATAAAAATAGAGTACCAGCGCCGGAATACAAGGTAGGAGATTTGGTCGCCGCACAGTGGCGCCCGTAGAGCAAACGAGGTTGCAAAAATCAAAATTTTCATGAGCGCCGACGAAGTTTTGAATAAACCCATGTTATAGGAAACTTTTCAACGATTTCAAATATGCCACTCTTAATAATATCACATTTTTAGTTTAGAAGATATAACCGTTCAAAGTTGACCGACTTTCGGTTTTCAAAAAAACACACAATTTTTAGTCAATTTGTTGCGATTTCAGGTGTAATATCACGAAAAATAGGTAACGAATCGCCTTATTTTTTGTTTGTATTGATTGATGTATTTATTAAATGTATAATGATAAAAAAAAAATTAACTGTTTGCTTTGTGTTTCTCCTGGTAAATCACTATTTAAAAACTATCCGTTTTTTCACTGTTTTTCAACTTTGACAGAAAATAAAAAAAAATCTATATTTTCTATATTAGCCATATTTGCAAAACCTGTTCTTTGATTATTTCTTTACATAACTCACAAGGTTTTATCTGCCCGTACGTGCCCGTTTGGCTTCTAGAGGTAAAAACGGTTAAAAAGACATGGTTGCAGAAATTGTATGGCGTCCATCCCTTATATGTTTTGACTGACAGTAGTTTGATCTAATAGTTTGAAAAAAACTACTCATTGAAATTAGCAGGTACGTACCTCACTTAAACAATACTTTGGCGTATAAATGGTCAAGAACAATATTGACTTATGGTCCCTACAGGTAGGCACAAATCTTATTTGAACACGTGCATAATATCAAAATTGCATTATTCAGCCTAAATCCATATGATCAGAAAGAAGCAAATACAGGATGCTTTTTTTAAACAAGTTGGACTAAAAGTAGACTGTCCCAAGCACGGATACGATAACTCAAACGATGGAAACACTTCTAGGAGATTTTTTGAAAATGATGAGGCAGTAACTAGAATCACTGGAATTGACAATCAAATCATGAAAAGATTGGGAACGATCTTGGATGTTTTAAACTGCAAAGAAAATGTCAATTCTACAAAATATGGAGAATATGCGTCGAAAACTGCATCTCTTTTAGCAGAAATTTATCCACAGAAGAAGTTGATCCCGATCGTCCATAAAATATTGGCGCATGGCAAAGATATAATTGAGTACCAGTCTTTGCCAATTGGAGAGCTTTCTGAAGAAGCACAGGGGTCTCTTAACAAATTTTATAAAAAATATAGATTGCAGAACACATTCAATGCATCAAGGGTAAGGCAAAATGAGGACCTCTTCAACATGCTGGCAGCAGCTTCCGATCCACTTATTTCTTCCCTGCGGCATGTGAAGTCACGAATAGAGTTAGAAAATAGTTATAGTTTAGAAATGGTTAGTCTTTTAGATATACCTTCTCTTACGAATTGTGATGAATATTTTACAGAAAATTGAAAAAATAAATTTAAAAAAAAAAATTATTTTTATTTTTTAATTTGTTGGGTAACAATTTAAAACATAAAACCCTACAGAAAAAAAATAAAAACAATCTAAAAATGTAAAAATAATTTTTTTTAGTTACCATAAAATTGATTTGTCTACTAATTTTAACTTTGATAACCCATAAGTAGGCCCCTACAAAGCGTAGCACCCTTTCCAAACGCTCATTTCATAGGCTGAACAGTTATCTATCATATGCTGTTTAAACTGTTCAATTATATTATTCGGTTCAAAAGATATGATTTTTGCAACGAAAAAACTCAAATGGCGCCACTGTGCGCCGTTAAGCGGACCCAATTTGGTGTTGGCATGAAGTTACGACCAAAGTTTTTAGGTCCGTACAAGATTTTAGCCAAACAAAACCACGACCGATACGATGTAGAAAAAGTGGGTGAAGGAGAAGGTACAAGAAAATGTTTCACTGTGGTTGAACACATGAAGCCATGGAGTCAAGCTTCGGGACTAAGACAGTGTCAGGAGGGCCGATTGTAGGATGCACAGTCGGACCACTGTGCAAACGACATAACGGACCAAACATCACGCCACTTTGGAGCATGCAAAGGCATTGTACATTTCTTTGTATGGTAATAAATTAATAAGATCTTACGTACTATAACGGACTGGAATTTAGTGACATTATTTTGACTGAGGCACGACAGAAGAACAAAAAGAGGACAAACAAGAGGTTAGAGGACAGTATTCGTCTAGCCGTCAAGCCGCGAAGTTGTACTCGTTTGCGTAAATTAAATTAAATACTCATACTGAGCTATGTAGTATTATAAATAAAAATAGTGAACAAATTGTTAAAAATTAATGAATTATAAATTAAAACTAAATGAACTTTAATAAATAATAAAAGTGAATTAAACAAACCAACCGCGTTGTGTTGTAATTCCTACACAAAAAAATATTTGTTCTTACAAAAATTTTGTAAGACCAAACAGCGGCAAATAAAAAGCTTTAAAATAAAAATTATTGAATAAAATTGAAAAAATTAAATAATTTTTAATGACGAAAAAAACTTATGTGTAGTTTATAGAACACGAGCGCCTTACTCGTCCGTTCAACTTACATTTAAAACAAAAACAAATTTCGAAATTTTGTTTTTGTTTGAAATGTAAGTTAAACGGACGAGTAAGGCGCTCGTGTTCTATAAACCACACATTATTTATGTAAAAAATGTTTCCTGTGTTCTCTTTTTAGCAAAGAGTTGCGCGGTAAGTTGGATTCAAGGTGTTACAAAATACACTTTTCTTAAGTAAATAGATAATTTATTTAATATGGGTGTAATATATGAGCATGTATGGGCAAATGCAAAATGAAAATGCAAAAAGAGCGAACGATGTGTATACATACACAAAAAACAAAGAGCAAAGAGCATAAAACCAACAAAATCGAACGTTAACAACCCAATACAATGGCACACATGCAAAGCTTTCAATGTAGTGGTGCCCATACCTGCATATGAACCTATGTTACGAATTATGCATACATACGTACATACATACGTACATACATACAGTGCCTGACAAAACAATGGAAACTTTTCTCAAAATTTACTTCCTTAAGCTGGGATCACACGATTGCCGCAATGCACCAATTTTCATACTTTTTAATACCCCAATCGTGTGACTGCACAACCAATTGGCTTATGTACCAATCAAGGACAATATTGTGCTTACTTTTACCAATCAAATACAACCCTGGTGCGGCAATCGTGTGACTGTTTGCTATGCAACCGCGCGGCAATAAAAATAACAAAAATGCACCAATATTTATTGTGTTCTTGTGCGGCAATCAAACAACACAATACGCACCAATATTTGCCTTTTTTTAATAAATTTACTTTTTGTGTTTCTTTTAGTAGGTAATGAAGATAAATATTTATTTATTTATTATGCATTTTAATTATTGCTATTAACAAAATATGTATGTATGCTGATAGGCATATTTAGCTGTTCAGTGCGAATATTTTTATTTTAGGTATTTCTATGCGAACCTTAACATACATAATTGTTGAACGACTTAATTTTTGGAATTTCTTAAAAAATTGAAATAAAACTATTCAACAAAAATTTGTTTAAGTACATACATACATATATGATACATATTTATTTTTAATTTAATTAACAAACCAACAAGAACTTTCAAACAAATAAAAAAGCTACCACAACAGCTGTTTTCGCAGTTGTCAAGTAAGAACAATCGTGTGACTGTGCTGCGGCAATTGTTGTAACCATTTCGCTTTGTACCAACTAGGTAACAATTTAAAACATAAAACCAGGGCTGTGGAGTCGTTAAGAAAAAGTTATAACTCCGACTCCGACTCCTTTTGGTGAAATTTTTTAAGTACGACTCCGACTCCGACTCCTACTCTAACCTAGCATTATTTAAGAGACTAGTTTTTATTTGACTTTAAACTCTTTTTTAATTTAGTACCTGTTAAATGGTTAAATATAGCAACAAAATGATTCTGTAAAAATTTCAAATCGATATTTTAATTCTAACGTGCCGCGCATTGAGCTTTAACCTACTATATGAGTAGGAAAAAATGCAAAAAACATATAGCGCCCGATTAAATAGACTAAATGAGTGGAACCTATTTTAATTCTAAAGTGTTATGACATTCTTGACTTATAACTCAACAGTTGAGAACTTTAAACCAACTGAAATATAGAAAAATAATGGATTTAATTTTGGAGCGAACGAGTTTTGTTACGAACTTTCGAAAGAAACGAGTTTTGCTTCAATCCGTATGGGATCATTGAACTTTAGTATATTTTAAAGGTTATATTAATTTCAAAATGTAATTAAGTGCTCGTTGAATGCAGACGTGTTTTTTTTAACTCGGCATACGGTTTTTGTTTTCTTTTAACATACTTAAATAAGTTGTTATAAAATCATAATATTATTTATTAAATAAATAATATAATATCAGCGAATTGGACGCTTAAAAATAATTTTAAATTTGTGAACATAAACGTCAATAATTAAAATAGTAAAAGTTATAATTTAATAAAAAAATGTATGTATGAGCATACATACATAAACATACAAACATACATTTTAAGCAAAAACATTTTTTTTGTTTATTCTTCTTTTTTATTATCGGGGTTTTTAACAACAAATAACAAGAAGAGCACAATTAAACAAACTGTAAAATAAAAAAAAAAACTTATGAATGCGTACAATGCAAAAACAATTAAACATAATGAAAGAAATGCATATGTTACAGTGAGTGTTGACGAAACAAAAGTAGAAACAAAAAAAAGAATCGATGATAGCAATTACCTAACGACTAAACCTATTACTCGAACGCGTTCCCTCTCACCTTCTTTGTTTACAAATACGGTCGATCGTATTACAATAACAAGTTTGTTAACTGCAGGCGCTGCCGCAGAGCCAAAAAAAACTTTAATAAGTGATGATACGGTTAACCCCAAAACAGCCGCTATGGACAACTCAGTAACTCAAGGAAAAATTTCTCAAAAGCCTACAGTACAAGTTGGTATGGACAGGTACATAACAGTGCTCAAACGGGGACGCAGCCCTACCTCTGCAGCAGTTGCTTCGGCCTCAAAAGTACCAACTTTTGATAAAATAAATACTCAAAATCGTTTTGCAATTCTGGAGGATGAATCCTCTGAAGCACCAAACGTCATAAAATCGTCAAAGCCTCCCCCGATCTATCTTAGGGAATTAAATTCAAATGAGCTCATAAAGAGTTTGATATCAGTGATAGGTGAAAATTCGTTTTACGTAGCGGCTATCAAGCGTGGTAGTATAAACGAGACTAAAATACAAGTCAATCATGAGAATGACTTTCGCAAAGTAATAAACAACTTTGAAGCACTAAAAAAAAACTTTTATACATACCAACTGAAAAGCAGTAAAGGTCTTCAGGTAGTGATTAAGGGTATTGACTCATGTGTGGACCCAGAAGAGGTCAAAACATTCCTAGAAGAAAAAGGCTTCAAGGTAAAACATGTAGTAAACATTAAAAATAGAGAAAAAATTCCCCAACCACTTTTTCGAGTAGAGTTTGAACCAGGCGACGTTAAGCTTAAAAAAAATGAAACGCATCCCATCTATGATTTAAAATACATTCTGTACAGAAAGGTAACTATAGAGGAGCCGCACAAAAGAGGTGGTCCCGTTCAATGTTTGAACTGCCAAGAATTTGGCCATACTAAGGCATACTGCTACATACCCCCTGTTTGCGTAGTATGTGGTGAGCTACACGGTACAGTTCTTTGCGATAAGTCTAAAACCGACCCCAACGTAAAAAAATGCAGCAACTGTGGTGGTAATCACACTGCCAATTATAGAGGATGCCCTGTATATACTATCGTCAAGCAGTCGGTTGGACCGAAAACTAATCCCCCTCAAATGCAGGTAACGAATCAAGTAAACAGTAATGATCTTCAGGCTCCGCAGCCTAGTAGTAACAGAACCTCTTATGCTAACGTTTTAAAATCAAACAATGTACCAATGCAAGGCGCTTCGTCAAGTAATGACAAAACTCCAGTTTCTAATCTAAGTCGTCTAGAAAAAACCATGGAAACATTAGTGCAAACAGTAAATAATTTTACAAACACAATGGGTAATATGATGCAGGAAATTCTTAGAATGCAATCGATGTTATTGCAAGCTATTCTTAACAAGCCATGAACTGTTTAAAAATTTGTTTTTGGAACGCAAACGGCATCCGCCAACATAAAAATGAATGAATACTTTCTTAAAAATAAACAAATTGATGTCATGATGGTTTCTGAAACTCATTTGACCTCAAGAAATACGTTTAAAATTAATGGTTATACTCTATATGATACCAAGGACCCTCGGGATAGAGCTTGTGGAGGTTCTGCTATATTAATAAAAAACCGAATTAAACACTACCCAATGTGTGATCATCGTGAAGATTATCTCCAAGCTACGAACATTTGTGTCGAAGAGCTAAATCGAAGCATAGTTATTTCATCTCTATATTCACCACCTAGATTTGCAATATCAGAAAGCCAATATTACAAATATTATAAGTCACTGGGGCCCTGTTTCCTGGCTGCTGGCGATTACAACGCAAAACATACCTTCTGGGGGTCACGACTTATAACACCAAAGGGTCGTGTTTTGTTTAATACAATCTCTAAAATGAATTTAAATGTTGTCGCGAGCGGCCAACCAACATATTGGCCTGCTGATCCGCAAAAAATTCCAGATGTCATCGATTTTGGCGTGGTTAAAAACATCCCCACAGAATCGATTTACGTTGAAGCTTCCATAGAATTATCCTCTGATCACACACCTACAATTGTTACTATAAAAAACACCAATAGAATTGAATCTCCCTCTGGTCACATAGCGACGTCAGCTACACATATAAATTGGATAAAATATAAAAAATATCTCAGTACACATTGCACAGAAAATATTCCGCTTAGCACACCGGAGTATATAGATCGCTCTATTGTCAATTTTGACAGTTTTCTAAAACTAGCTGTTCAACATTCCAGCATTGCCCCCAAAAAAACCAAAAATAATAAAATATATTCCTCAGATGTCGAGCGTCTCTTGTCTGAAAAAAGGAGAGCTCGTAGAGAGTGGCAAATGCACAGATCCGCTCAACTTAAGAACTTACTAAAAGACTGTACAAAAAGGCTGAGAAAGTTACTGCAGACTCAGAAAACGGCTTCTCTGGAAAAATATCTTAAGGAACTTGATGCAACTCCACAATCAGACTACTCATTATGGCGTGCAGCTAGAAACCTCAAAAGGCCAGTTGTCGCTAATCCGCCATTAAGAAACTTGAATGGAAGTTGGGCAAGAAATGATGTTGAAAAAGGAAATCTGTTTGTTAATCATTTAAAACACGTATTTACCCCTAACATATCTCACGATATGGCGGTCGAGTTACCACCTGTTGCTGCTAGAGCAGCTGTTCCCCTAAGATTTGAGATAAGAGAAATCGAAAAGGCTATTTGTGATTTAAACCCCAAGAAGGCTCCTGGTTTTGATAAGATCAGCAACAAAATGCTTTTGGAGCTACCCAGCATAGCAAGGAGAATTATTCTTTTAATTTTTAATGCTATTTTACGCCTGGAATACTATCCTCAAAAGTGGAAGGTTTCCTTAGTCATCATGATACCTAAACCAGGAAAGGATCACACAAAAGTTGAGTCATATAGGCCTATAAGTTTACTTTCAAATATATCAAAGCTGTTTGAGAAGCTGTTAGCGTTAAAATTAACCCCAATTCCAAATGAAAACAGATGTATTCCTAACCACCAATTCGGCTTTAGAAGAGAACACAGCACAATTGAGCAAACCCATCGTATAGTAAACGCAATAAGAAAAGCCTTTGAAGAAAGAAAATATTGTTCCGCTCTCTTCATCGATGTTTCTCAAGCTTTTGACAAAGTCTGGCATGAAGGCTTATTACATAAATTGAAGCTAAACTTACCAGTAAACACACACAAGCTGTTAGAAAGCTACTTAGTCGGTCGAAAGTTTATTATTAAAGAAGGTGATTATTTAAGCTCTCCTCAACCAATTGAAGCTGGAGTCCCTCAGGGAAGCATCCTAGGCCCACTTTTATACTTAATATATACTTCGGATATGCCAATAAACAACTACACCCAAACTTCAACATTTGCTGATGACACAGCTTTTCTAAGCGTGCACGAAAACAGTCAAGAAGCATCTCGATACCTACAGGATCATATATTTCAACTCGAACTGTGGCTGAAGCAATGGAGGATAAAGGTCAATGAAGAAAAATGCGTACATGTAACATTTACCTTGCGTCGGGAAACATGCCCCCCTATTAAAATCAATAATCATTTAGTGCCTCAAAATTCGCATGTAAAATACCTCGGTATTCATCTAGATCGCCGTTTAACGTGGAAAAGCCATATAGAGGCAAAATTATCTCAAATGAAACTAAAAGCCATCCAAATTCATTGGCTTATTGGAAGAAACTCTGTCCTAAGTCTCGACTGCAAACTTTTACTTTACAACTCCATCTTAAAGCCAATCTGGTGCTACGGTATTCAACTATGGGGCACTGCCTCGGCCTCTAATATCGAAAAAATTCAAAGGCGCCAAAATAAACTTCTTCGTATAATCACAGCTGCTCCTTGGTATGTTAAAAACTCAAATATTCACAAGGATCTCAATGTTCCTTTAGTAAAAACTATGATTACAAAATATGCAGTTAAATATTTAAAAAGGCTTGAACAACACCCAAATCCACTAGCTCGAAATATTTTAAACCATGGCGGCCACACTCGCTTAAGAAGAAGAGACACTGCAGCACTTACCCAATTAGATGAGCGATAAACACCTATATAAGTGAACAGAACCCGTGATGAAGAAAATTTTTGTCTGGCACTGGCAGGACGTAAAATAACGTATTAGGTTAAGATTTGATTAATTATTGTTAGTTCATATTTAAAATATGAAGATTCAATAAAAAAAAAGGTAAAAAAAAAAAAAAAAAAAAAAAAAAAAAATATTAATTTATTAAAATAATGCAAACAGTGCTAAAAAATGTAAAAATAGTTCTGTAGGGGAGAGATAAACTACACCAATTCACATCTTTTTCAAATAACGTTTTTTATACTGTTGGAATTTATAGATGTGTGAATTTCCATTAGTCCTATCTAATGTAGCTTTCGAGGTAGAAATGTTGAAACCAGCACCAAGTCCAATTGGCTTAGACGTTAAGGCATCAAGTATACTTTCTGTTGTTTACCACAATATTAATAGAGGCAAAGGACAGTCCTTTTTTGTAAATTCAGACACTGCCATTTTGGTATTGTTTTATTTATTAAGTCAAATCATTCTCAGGAAAATTTAATATAGTTTATTAAAACATGCAGATGCGCCTTCAGTTGTTAGTTCTACAATTTATATAACACATTTTGAAGAGAAACGTAATGTAAAAAAATGTTGTTAGCCTTTTATTATTTTTGGGAAATAGCACCCCTTTTCTTGTTGGACTTGGTGCTGTTTGTCTCAAGGCATGGAACAGTACCATAGAAGGTAACGAACCTTTTATGACGTAATTTTTTAAGTATATCAACGACATAAAAAAAAATGTTAGGATCATATAAAATATTCGTACAAATGCACATTTTTATAACATAAACATCATTTGCGATTATCAACATGTTTTCGCGGTCTGCTGTAAAGCTTTCAAAATGTGGCTTGATGTAGTTTATCTCCCACCTGCAGAGTTAAAAAAAATGTGAAGTTTTAGAAAACTAAATTTAAATCTTTTTCTTCAGTGTACTCGCCATTGCATTTTTCCGTTCCTAATTCAATATTATTATTGTCCAAGACCGAAATTTGAAATTGCAACTCTTTATTATCTCTCCAATTTTCCCTAAAGTGAGTAGATAAAAGTATTCTCAAGTCATTTTTCGGGTTAACCCCCACATTGATGGGAATTATATCTGGAACAATGTCATGTATTTTTCCGAGTTCATTTTCCTTTTATTCTATTATAATTCACCTTGAAGGTTGGAACTTAAAATGTAGTTCACTTAATGCTTTCACCACAGGAGCTACAGCTGATTTCATGTCATATTCATGGACATGGCTACAAAAATATTCGTTAATATGTATACGATAAATAAAAAACAACATCTTTACAAATTTAATTTTTAAATTCCTTAATTCGGCTTTATTTCATTAACGATATCCTGGCGAAATTCAAATAGTGAACCCGCTGGTTTTTGTTACAAAAATTTGAGGTCATAGAAAAGGTCATAGAAAAGGACATGCTTCGATACAATCTATATAACTATTCTTATAAATTGTCAAAATAAGATGTTATCTCAATTTTTTAATTTTTGAAACTCACCTACTCATATGAAAAGTATACTGGTCCTTATTTTCTAACTTCACAATTTAAAAAAGCAGACCCTCTTATGGCCAATTCCACTAATTTATTTAAATATCAATTTATGTTTAAAATTTGCTTTTTTATGTCAAATAAAAATAAAATTATTAGAAAAATTCTATTAAAATATGAATTGATATTTAAAAAGAATTGGAGAAATTGGTCATTAAAATTTTTTATTTTAAAAAATATTAGAAAAATTTTAATGCAAAAAAGTCGGAGTCGGAGTCGCTAGTTTTTGTGGGTACTTCGACTCCGACTCCGGCACAAAAACCTCAACTCCGACTCCTCAACTCCGACTCCGACTCCACAGCCCTGCATAAAACCCTACAGAAAAAAAATAAAAACAATCTAAAAATGTAAAAATAATTTTTTTTTAATACCATAAAATTGATTTGTCTACTAATTTTAACTTTGATAACCCATAAGTAGGCCCCTACAAAGCGTAGCACTCTTTCCAAACGCTCATTTCATAGGCTGAACAGTTATCTATCATATGCTGTTTAAACTGTTCAATTATATTATTCGGTTCAAAAGATATGATTTTTGCAACGAAAAAACTCAAATGGCGCCACTGTGCGCCGTTAAGCGGACCCAATTTGGTGTTGGCATGAAGTTACGACCAAAGTTTTTAGGTCCGTACAAGATTTTAGCCAAACAAAACCACGACCGATACGATGTAGAAAAAGTGGGTGAAGGAGAAGGTACAAGAAAATGTTTCACTGTGGTTGAACACATGAAGCCGTGGAGTCAAGCTTCGGGACTAAGCCAGTGTCAGGAGGGCGGATTGTAGGATGCACAGTCGGACCACTGTGCAAACGACATAACGGACCAAACATCACGCCACTTTGGAGCATGCAAAGGCATTGTACATTTATTTGTATGGTAATAAATTAATAAGATCTTACGTACTATAACGGACTGGAATTTAGTGACATTATTTTGACTGAGGCACGACAGAAGAACAAAAAGAGGACAAACAAGAGGTTAGAGGACAGTATTCGTCTAGCCGTCAAGCCGCGAAGTTGTACTCGTTTGCGTAAATTAAATTAAATACTCATACTGAGCTATGTAGTATTATAAATAAAAATAGTGAACAAATTGTTAAAAATTAATGAATTATAAATTAAAACTAAATGAACTTTAATAAATAATAAAAGTGAATTAAACAAACCAACCGCGTTGTGTTGTAAGACCAAACAGCGGCAAATAAAAAGCTTTAAAATAAAAATTATTGAATAAAATTGAAAAAATTAAATAATTTTTAATGACGAAAAAAACTTATGTGTAGTTTATAGAACACGAGCGCCTTACTCGTCCGTTCAACTTACATTTAAAACAAAAACAAATTTCGAAATTTTGTTTTTGTTTGAAATGTAAGTTGAACGGACGAGTAAGGCGCTCGTGTTCTATAAACCACACATTATTTATGTAAAAAATGTTTCCTGTGTTCTCTTTTTAGCAAAGAGTTGCGCGGTAAGTTGGATTCAAGGTGTTACAAAATACACTTTTCTTAAGTAAATAGATAATTTATTTAATATGGGTGTAATATATGAGCATGTATGGGCAAATGCAAAATGAAAATGCAAAAAGAGCGAACGATGTGTATACATACACAAAAAACAAAGAGCAAAGAGCATAAAACCAACAAAATCGAACGTTAACAACCCAATACAATGGCACACATGCAAAGCTTTCAATGTAGTGGTGCCCATACCTGCATATGAACCTATGTTACGAATTATGCATTGCAGCATGGCGTATCTATATAAATAGATCAATTTTCGAAAGTGTACCAGTTTGGGGTCACAGACCCGCCAAAATAAAATGAAATAATGAATTAAAGAATAAAACTAATTAGTGCCGAATAATTTGCCGACATCGACATATTTATTCGATTTTTTTGTCTTAAGGTGATTGTAGCAAGTGATCTACCAAGACAAAATTTTGACACGACATACAAGCTATTTTAGAAATTATTGGCAAAACCAACATTTATAAGATTATTATGACATTAAAAGCTATTTACAGAAGTGGTATTTGAATAAGAGCTATGGTAAAATATGGATCTATTACAATAACAATTGGTAAGGTGATAGATTGTCTATGGGCACAAGGACTCTTCTCCAGAAATAAGTTTTTATGGGGGCTATGTGAAATTATCGACCGGTTCATTCCAAAAAAAAGCCATAAAATTGATTAAAAGTCCATAAAACTAAAAGGAATAGCAAAAATTCGATAAAAATGGCTAAATTAGCGGAAATTATCAAAAATTTGTTAATAGCGGCATGATAGCAAAGTTTAATATTTATTAAAAATCGTTAAAGCACATTCACGAAAATTTGCAAACTTGGAAGCAAGCCCAAAAATATATTATAGATGGCTAAATCGGTTAAAAAACAAAATGTCGGAAAAAACAAAATTACAAAAATAGCGAAAATTTGCGAAAAGTTTTAATATTTCAAACAAGCCATAAAACTCCCTTAAACTATAAGGAATGGCAAAAATTCTGTAAAAATTGCTAAATCAGTGGAAATTTGCAAGAATTCGCGATATTTGTGTGAAAATACATATTGTTCACTAGCCCCTTACTACTCTAATTGAAAACAAATAAAAACATGTGGAGGTTAATTGCAGAACACAAAAAATGCTGAAGTAATCCACTTTCGAGTGAATTCGGATTCTAGAACACAGCCAATATCTTAAAAATTGCGACATGTACTTTGCGAAAAAGGTTAACATGGGCAGCTAGCCAGTCGGATGGACATTGTTTTATCGATTAAGAAAAGGATGCTGACGAAAAATAAAAATTTTAGTGCCAAGTTCGTTCAAGTTCTTCCAAGCAGTTTGGATTGAAATTCAGCACTTTTGGTTCAGTAGGAAAAGATTTATGGACCGAAACCTCCCGAAAAAATCGATATTTCTGTTACAAAAATTAACGTAAATTGGTGGCGGAATGCACCTTTTATTGTTAAATTTTGCACAAACTCAATTTATATGCCTAGAAATCATATAACTAAATTTCGTGATGACCGGTCTATAATTTACAATAGATTCACTCTCTAAAAAACTTTATTGCTTGCGTCTAACACCGTAACGAATAAAGCTTTAGGTCAGGGCTGCCAGATAAATTTGTGAGGAAATCGTCAGTTTCCTGAGAAAAAATAAAAAAAATCGTCTTTATCGTTTCGAAAAATAGTCAAAAAAAAATCTGACAATTTAAAATTTAGATCTTTTTAAACCATTTTTGTTTGATTTTTATAAAAAAAAACATTCAAACAAAAACAATTACTTCATACCCAGCTAGCATTTTAAATCGTGTAAGAGCTACTGGGAGTCACATGAAGAGCGCCTTTGATTGTCGATGACCGCATTTTTTAATCGTAGAAGATTTCTCACACGGGAAAAACTGTAACACGAGTGAGATTCTTCCATAGCACAGAAAAAGACCCTTCTTCAATCGTTATGGAAATCGTTTGACGTGGGTAAAGATAATCTAACGAGACTTTCATGTCAAGAATCGTATCAGACTCATGTAGATATTCTCTTACAACTCGTGAAATGCTCGCCGTATAATTGTTAAATATATGATTTATACAGGGAGTCGTAAAAGGTTCATTCGATGATGGTTTAACGAAAGATAAACAATGTGTAACATTGTTGTTTTTGTACTCTGAAAATAATTCAAGATTTTCTTAAGACTTGCATATTAAAGCCGTACCTAAAAAAAAGCGGCACGCGTTACCTAGTTTTTGAGTAGAGCGGCCTGAACGCTTTGCAATTGGAAAATCCGATTTTGACAGCTCGTTTAAAAGTGAAGTTTGCGGCTATTGTTAATTAATTATTACAATTTAGCTATTTTTTGGTCAATCTAGTGTTTTATCTCTATTTTTATTTAGATTTTTTTGTAGGTTTTATTAAACAAGAAAAACTGTTTGTGACACAACGTTGACGCTCTTGCTTTGGTATGGCATATCAGCGTAAAAGCTAAGCGAAAGAAAACGCTGCGCCTCCCGCTCTTGTTAACGTACGGCTGTTAAACATTCCCAGATTACAAAACGAAATTGTCAGAAAATGTAATGTTTTATTTAGACTTTGGAGACTGAAAAAAATCGTCACTTTTTACAAAAAAATCAGCAAATCGGCACTTTGCTAGTTTCGGAACAAAAAAAAAAAACGTCAAAATAACGATAAATCGTCAGATCTGGCAGCCCTGCTTTAGGTTCATAATTTAGTTGTATAAGACTGGAAATTACTTCGCCAAATTGCCTTTATCCCTTTATTTGTTATCTTAATCCTCTTTTACTTTTAAAACTGCTGTTCTCGCTCTTCTGTACCATCAAATCAAGGTCCAATACTTTGCATCAAAATGTTAATTTTTAGCCCTAACACAACACTATGGATAGTTGCTGCTTTACAAATGATGTTTCATGAAATCAACAAATTGGTAAGGATCTTTAAGCAAGCCATATTAAAACACCAGCTAAACAACACCAAGGACGATACAATGCAATGGATGACGTAGCGATTTTGATGGTAGGCGATCCACTGGTACCACGAGATATAATTACAAACTCATCGTTTGTATGATGCACTTCAGTATCTAATTATTTAAATCGGGTCAACAAAGGTAGCATTGCTGAGATAACCTTTGCAATTGACCCAAACTCGGACTCCATTATTAGATCGCCTGGTCTGTGCGTCGAAAAACGACCACAGGAGCGATGGCGAAGTCCCATCATGCTCGAGCGGGCACGCTCCGAACGGGTCCTACGAAGACAGCGCACAGGAGACCGCGAAAGGGTCACACCACATCCGCAGAGGAAGCGGTGCTATTGGGAGAAACAGAAGCAAGTAGTGTACCCAGTCGCCAATAATACAAATAAGGGTACAAGGCATCTGAAGTGCCTTCAGGTGAACCTACACCACGCCAAGGCAGCGTGGTATTTGCTATGTCGTAGGTTCACCACCAACCTCCTGGATATTTGTTTCATCCAGGAACCATGGGTCTACTCTGGGGCTTTTCAGGGGCTCCACAATGTTCAAGGTAAGATTATTTACAACTCAGCAGCTTTGTGGCTGAGAGCGGCTCTCCTAGTCAGGAAAGATTTAGGATCAGGGTTTTATTGTATTGAACATGAGGTCGTTTCGTATTGCCAAAAGCGTGGCCTCGGGTGGATTATTGGCTGTGATGCAAACGCCCACCATACTGTCTGGGGTAGCACCGATACTTACAAACGTGGTGAGTGTTTACTTGAGTACATTTGTGTGAATAATATATTTGTAGCAAATAGTGGCGATGAGCCCACTTTTAAGAACGTTATTAGACAAGAGGTCTTGGATCTCACACTTACTAGTAGCAATCTTTCATGCTCGTTTTGAGTGACAATTCGTTGTCGGATGATCAGTATCTGATTTCAAAATCGAATGCACCTCGACGTTCAAACGTATCGCAATCCTAGGAACGCGAACTGGGACATTTTTCGCCATCATCTGGCTCTTACTGAGGACTTGTCCGATGGCACAATAACAAGCTCAATAACACCGCTTGATTTTGAATCCAATACACTTTGTACGAATATCCGTGAGGCCTTCGAAAAGAGCTGTCGACTCCGGATCCGCAGGCCTTAAAGGGATGTTCCCTGGTGGAATGAGCATCTGGGGGGTTTGAGGGCCGAGACCAGACGTTTATTCAACAAAGCTAAGGAAACTGGTGCGTGGAGCGTCTATAAAGCTGCACTCACTAACTATAATAGGGAAATCAGGAAGTCCAAGAGGAAAACTTGGCGTGAATATTGCGGCAAGATTGACAACCTTCCTGAATCAGGCTGCAAAAGGCGCTTTCTCAGGACCACACAAATGGTCTTTGCACTCTCAAGCGGCCAGATGGCACGTTCACTGAGTCGCCAAACAAAACCTGTGCGCTCATACTTGCGACCCACTTTCCAGATTCTTTGCCCTTTTCGTCACCAAGATTGTCCACATGGTCGCCCTCGGCGTCCAAAACGAATATTAGGTTGGAGTATCAATTCTATCAATTCTCAAATGACTAAGATCTTCAGATCCAGTTTACTGGCGTGTCACGTGCCAGAGCCAAGTATGACAGATAAAAAAGCCTAAGCTCGTTTTTCCTGAAGACTATGGAAAAACTCATAGATAGATTCATAAGGAATGAATATTTATCGGATCCCCGCTACATCGCTTTCAGTTTGCCTATCAATAGGGCAGGTCTACGATGACCGTAATTCATCACGTTGTGGATACGATTGAGAAGGCACTGGAGCCAAGGCAAATAGCTCTGTGTGCGTTCATCGACATTCAGGGAGGAAGGGTATTACAGTTCTCATAAGAAACTGGATAGCGGAGCGGATAGCATCCAGGGTTATCAAGTTTGATCTGTGTGGTTCGTCGAGGACCATTGAAGCAACCAAAGGTTGCCCACAGGGTGGCGTTCTATCGCCTCTATTGTGGACCTTGGTTATCGACGAACTATTGGAAACCCTTAATAACCTGGGCTTCCGAACATATGACTATGCTGACGCTCTGGTTATATCTGTGTCCGGATTTGATGACGCGACGATTTCGGAAGCGATGCAGAAGGTCCTGGACTTAACACTTGGCTGGTGCAGAGAGGGGACTTAATATTAATCCCGCAAAAAATATTCTGGTACCATTCCCCAGACGGTGCGGTTATCGGATTCTCTAATGAGGTGAAATACTTGGGGATCATTCTGGATAGATCCCTTAACCGGAACGCTCAATTAGCCCATGTCACCAGAAGGGCAACAAGGGCAATATATGCCTGCAAAGAATCGTCAGGAAGACAGGGGGGCTGAAACCTAGAGTGATCCACTGGTCTTTTGTTACGATTATTAGACCAATATTGTCCTACGCCGCCCGGGCGTGGTGGACTAAGACCGAACAGGTCAAAGCTAGAGTTATACTCGATTAGGTCTACCGCCTGATCTGCGTATCGATCACGGGCGCACATGCGCGGACCCACCAGTTTAATATGGGATATTACAAAAATATGCAGATTTTGTGAGGTGGATGACGAGACGTCGGAACAACTACTCAGGTGCTGTCCCGCTTTGGCGACTTCTATTCGGAAATTTTTCGGGGGAAAATAGTGGGCCCAACTGATATTTATGATTTTTCACCAGGCAGCCTGAACCTGACATGGTGAGGCACATGGGCTGCACAAAAGATTCTGTGGGTCGTGGTGCTTATGGCGTTCCACGTACATACATACAGTGCCTGACAAAACAATGGAAACTTTTCTCAAAATTTACTTCCTTACTGTTGGAGGTCTCAAATCTAAATTATTTCTTGAAAAAAAACCAACAAGTGTTTCAGTATTTTATTTTATAGATTGTTTTTATTAACTAAATTTAAATAACATAAAATATCATATACATATCTAAATTATGAAGCAAAAGTAAAAAATTCAATATTTGGGTATTGACAAAACAATGGAAACTAAAATTTTACTTCAATAAAAATAGTTGACCAGTCATCAAAACTTAATATTTTGTTGGATATCCTTTATTTTTGATAACTGCATCACATCGACGATGCATTGACCCAATCAATTTGTCAACTGTGTATTTTGAAACTTTTTGCCATTCACTTAAAACTGCATTAGATAAATCCTCTTTTCGTGTGTAATTACGGAATTTTATTTGGCAATCTACAATTTCCCATAAATTTTCTATTTGTTTGAGATCTGGGGATTGGGCGGGCCACTTCAAAACACGCACCTCATTGGATTGTAACCAGTCAGCTACAACTCTAGAGGTATGTTTTGGATCATTGCCCTGCTGAAATCGCCAAATTAGTGGCATGTTCTCTTCTGCATATGGATGCATTATGTCGTTTAAAACAGCTTTATAGCCTACACCAGCTAATGTGTCTTTTATGACGTGAATTGGGCCCTCTCACCCTCTTTATTTACACAAACGGTGGATAGTGACTCATTAAAAAAACTAAAACTAGACCTGGTGACAAGTGTTGCCAGGCCAGCAAGTATTGCCGCGACTAAGTCAAAGTCTCCATGAGTTTTCGATAGACGAATTGCAAAACGAAAGAGACCTAATTCGACAGGAGGCATGAAAAAGCATAGTCAAAATACAGGCCGAAAACAGCAAAACGTTCAATAAAAATAGAGTACCAGCTCCGGAATACAAGGTAGGAGATTTGGTCCCCGCACAGTGGCGCCTGTAGAGCAAACGAGGTTACAAAAATCAAAATTTTCATGAGCGCCGACGAAGTTTTGAATAAACCCATGTTATAGGAAACTTTTCAACGATTTCAAATATGCCACTCTTAATAATATCACATTTTTAGTTTAGAAGATATAACCGTTCAAAGTTGACCGACTTTCGGTTTTCAAAAAAACACACAATTTTTAGTCAATTTGTTGCGATTTCAGGTGTAATATCACGAAAAATAGGTAACGAATCGCCTTATTTTTTGTTTGTATTGATTGATGTATTTATTAAATGTATAATGATAAAAAAAAATTAACTGTTTGCTTTGTGTTTCTCCTGGTAAATCACTATTTAAAAACTATCCGTTTTTTCACTGTTTTTCAACTTTGACAGAAAATAAAAAAAAATCTATATTTTTCTATATTAGCCATATTTGCAAAACCTGTTCTTTGATTATTTCTTTACATAACTCACTAGGTTTTATCTGCCCGTACGTGCCCGTTTGGCTTCTAGAGGTAAAAAAGGTTAAAAAGACATGGTTGCAGAAATTGTATGGCGTCCATCCCTTATATGTTTTGACTGACAGTAGTTTGATCTAATAGTTTGAAAAAAACTACTCATTGAAATTAGCAGGTACGTACCTCACTTAAACAATACTTTGGCGTACAAATGGGCAAGAACAATATTGACTTATGGTCCCTACAGGTAGGCACAAATCTTATTTGGACACGTGCATAATATCAAAATTGCATTATTCAGCCTAAATCCATATGATCAAAAAGAAGCAAATACAGGATGCTTTTTTTTAACAAGTTGGACTAAAAGTAGACTGTCCCAAGCACGAACACGATAACTCAAACGATGGAAACACTTCTAGCAGATTTTTTGAAAATGATGAGGCAGTAACTAGAATCACTGGAATTGACAATCAAATCGTGAAAAGATTGGGAACGATCTTGGATGTTTTAAACTGCAAAGAAAATGTCAATTCTACAAAATATGGAGAATATGCGTCGAAAACTGCATCTCTTTTAGCAGAAATTTATCCACAGAAGAAGTTGATCCCGATCGTCCATAAAATATTGGCGCATGGCAAAGATATAATTGAGTACCAGTCTTTGCCAATTGGAGAGCTTTCTGAAGAAGCACAGGGGTCTCTTAACAAATTTTATAAAAAATATAGATTGCAGAACACATTCAATGCATCAAGGGTAAGGCAAAATGAGGACCTCTTCAACATGCTGGCAGCAGCTTCCGATCCACTTATTTCTTCCCTGCGGCATGTGAAGTCACGAATAGAGTTAGAAAATAGTTATAGTTTAGAAATGGTTAGTCTTTTAGATATACCTTCTCTTACGAATTGTGATGAATATTTTACAGAAAATTGAAAAAATAAATTTAAAAAAAAAAATTATTTTTATTTTTTAATTTGTTGGGTAACAATTTAAAACATAAAACCCTACAGAAAAAAATAAAAACAATCTAAAAATGTAAAAATAATTTTTTTTAGTTACCATAAAATTGATTTGTCTACTAATTTTAACTTTGATAACCCATAAGTAGGCCCCTACAAAGCGTAGCACCCTTTCCAAACGCTCATTTCATAGGCTGAACAGTTATCTATCATATGCTGTTTAAACTGTTCAATTATATTATTCGGTTCAAAAGATATGATTTTTGCAACGAAAAAACTCAAATGGCGCCACTGTGCGCCGTTAAGCGGACCCAATTTGGTGTTGGCATGAAGTTACGACCAAAGTTTTTAGGTCCGTACAAGATTTTAGCCAAACAAAACCACGACCGATACGATGTAGAAAAAGTGGGTGAAGGAGAAGGTACAAGAAAATGTTTCACTGTGGTTGAACACATGAAGCCATGGAGTCAAGCTTCGGGACTAAGACAGTGTCAGGAGGGCCGATTGTAGGATGCACAGTCGGACCACTGTGCAAACGACATAACGGACCAAACATCACGCCACTTTGGAGCATGCAAAGGCATTGTACATTTCTTTGTATGGTAATAAATTAATAAGATCTTACGTACTATAACGGACTGGAATTTAGTGACATTATTTTGACTGAGGCACGACAGAAGAACAAAAAGAGGACAAACAAGAGGTTAGAGGACAGTATTCGTCTAGCCGTCAAGCCGCGAAGTTGTACTCGTTTGCGTAAATTAAATTAAATACTCATACTGAGCTATGTAGTATTATAAATAAAAATAGTGAACAAATTGTTAAAAATTAATGAATTATAAATTAAAACTAAATGAACTTTAATAAATAATAAAAGTGAATTAAACAAACCAACCGCGTTGTGTTGTAATTCCTACACAAATAAATATTTGTTCTTACAAAAATTTTGTAAGACCAAACAGCGGCAAATAAAAAGCTTTAAAATAAAAATTATTGAATAAAATTGAAAAAATTAAATAATTTTTAATGACGAAAAAAACTTATGTGTAGTTTATAGAACACGAGCGCCTTACTCGTCCGTTCAACTTACATTTAAAACAAAAACAAATTTCGAAATTTTGTTTTTGTTTGAAATGTAAGTTAAACGGACGAGTAAGGCGCTCGTGTTCTATAAACCACACATTATTTATGTAAAAAATGTTTCCTGTGTTCTCTTTTTAGCAAAGAGTTGCGCGGTAAGTTGGATTCAAGGTGTTACAAAATACACTTTTCTTAAGTAAATAGATAATTTATTTAATATGGGTGTAATATATGAGCATGTATGGGCAAATGCAAAATGAAAATGCAAAAAGAGCGAACGATGTGTATACATACACCAAAAACAAAGAGCAAAGAGCATAAAACCAACAAAATCGAACGTTAACAACCCAATACAATGGCACACATGCAAAGCTTTCAATGTAGTGGTGCCCATACCTGCATATGAACCTATGTTACGAATTATGCATACATACGTACATACATACGTACATACATACAGTGCCTGACAAAACAATGGAAACTTTTCTCAAAATTTACTTCCTTAAGCTGGGATCACACGATTGCCGCAATGCACCAATTTTCATACTTTTTAATACCCCAATCGTGTGACTGCACAACCAATTGGCTTATGTACCAATCAAGGACAATATTGTGCTTACTTTTACCAATCAAATACAACCCTGGTGCGGCAATCGTGTGACTGTTTGCTATGCAACCGCGCGGCAATAAAAATAACAAAAATGCACCAATATTTATTGTGTTCTTGTGCGGCAATCAAACAACACAATACGCACCAATATTTGCCTTTTTTTAATAAATTTACTTTTTGTGTTTCTTTTAGTAGGTAATGAAGATAAATATTTATTTATTTATTATGCATTTTAATTATTGCTATTAACAAAATATGTATGTATGCTGATAGGCATATTTAGCTGTTCAGTGCGAATATTTTTATTTTAGGTATTTCTATGCGAACCTTAACATACATAATTGTTGAACGACTTAATTTTTGGAATTTCTTAAAAAATTGAAATAAAACTATTCAACAAAAATTTGTTTAAGTACATACATACATATATGATACATATTTATTTTTAATTTAATTAACAAACCAACAAGAACTTTCAAACAAATAAAAAAGCTACCACAACAGCTGTTTTCGCAGTTGTCAAGTAAGAACAATCGTGTGACTGTGCTGCGGCAATTGTTGTAACCATTTCGCTTTGTACCAACTAGCGGCAATTAAATTTGTTTAAAACAGGGCAATCGTGTGATTTCAGAATATTTTATTGGTCCAATTTCATTATTGTGCGTCAATAAAGCACAATAAAAATTGTGTCATATTGGTGCATTTGCGGCAATCGTGTGATCCCAGCTTTACTGTTGGAGGTCTCAAATCTAAATTATTTCTTGAAAAAAAACCAACAAGTGTTTCAGTATTTTATTTTATAGATTGTTTTTATTAACTAAATTTAAATAACATAAAATATCATATACATATCTAAATTATGAAGCAAAAGTAAAAAATTCAATATTTGGGTATTGACAAAACAATGGAAACTAAAATTTTACTTCAATAAAAATAGTTGACCAGTCATCAAAACTTAATATTTTGTTGGATATCCTTTATTTTTGATAACTGCATCACATCGACGATGCATTGACCCAATCAATTTGTCAACTGTGTATTTTGAAACTTTTTGTCAATCACTTAAAACTGCATTAGATAAATCCTCTTTTCGTGTGTAATTACGGAATTTTATTTGGCAATCTACAATTTCCCATAAATTTTCTATTTGTTTGAGATCTGGGGATTGGGCGGGCCACTTCAAAACACGCACCTCATTGGATTGTAACCAGTCAGCTACAACTCTAGAGGTATGTTTTGGATCATTGCCCTGCTGAAATCGCCAAATTAGTGGCATGTTCTCTTCTGCATATGGATGCATTATGTCGTTTAAAACAGCTTTATAGCCTACACCAGCTAATGTGTCTTTTATGACGTGAATTGGGCCCTCTCACCCTCTTTATTTAAACAAACGGTGGATAGTGACTCATTAAAAAAACTAAACCTAGACCTGGTGACAAGTGTTGCCAGGCTAGCAAGTATTGCCGCGACGTCAAAAACAAATTTAGTGGGAAATGATACCATGAACCAAAACACAAATGCAATGGAAAACCCCCCTGTAAAAAGTTGTCAAAAGCCTCAAGTCCAAGTTGGTATGGACAGGTATATAACAGTCCTTAAACGGGGTCGCAGCCCTACCTCTTCAGCTGTTGCTTCGGCATCAAAAGTGCCATCGTTTGACAAAATTAATTCCCAAAATCGCTTTGCAATTCTGGAGGATGAATCCTCTGAAGCACCAAACGTCATAAAATCGTCCAAGCCTCCCCCGATATATCTTAGGGAGCATGACTCAAATGATCTAATAAAGAGTTTCATTTCGTTGATTGGTGAAAATTCGTTTTATGTAGCCGCAATAAAGCGAGGTAGCATAAATAAAACGAAAATTCAAGTGAATCATAAAAATGATTTTTGCAAAATATTTAACAAATTTGAGGCACTTAAAAAAAGTTTTTATACATACCAACTCAAGAGCAGTAAAGGTCTCCAGGTGGTGATTAAGGGAATTAATTCATGCGTAGACCCAGAGGAAATTAAAACTTTCTTGGAAGAAAAAGGCTTCAAGATAAAACATGTGGTAAATATTAGAAATAGAGACAAAAATCCACAACCACTTTTTCGAGTAGAATTAGAGCCCGGCGACATTAAGTTAAAAAAAAAAAACGAAACGCATCCCATTTAGAGTTTGAAATATATTCTATACAGAAAAACCACAATTGAGGAGCCGCACAAAAAAAATGGACCTGTTCAGTGCTTAAACTGCCAAGAATTTGGCCATACAAAGGCATACTGCTACTTACCCCCTGTTTGCGTAGTATGTGGTGAACTACACGGTACAGTTTCTTGCGATAAGTCTAAAACCGACCCCAACGTTAAAAAATGTAGCAATTGTGGCGGTAATCACACTGCCAATTATAGAGGATGCCCTGTATATAATATCGTCAAGCAGACGGTTGGACCGAAAACAAATACCCCTCAAATGCAGGTTGCAAATCAAGTTAACACAAATGCAATTCAAGCCCCCCAGCCTAGTAATAACAGAACCTCTTACGCTAACGTCCTAAAATCAAACCATGAGCCAATGCAAGGTGCCTCGCCAAGTAATGATGAAACTCTAGTTTCTAATTTAAGTCGTTTAGAAAAAACCATGGAAACTTTAGTGCAAACAGTAAATAATTTTACGAACACAATGGGTAATATGATGCATGAAATTCTTAGAATGCAATCAATGTTATTGCAAGCTGTACTTAACAAGCCATGAACTGTATAAAAATTTGTTTTTGGAACGCAAACGGCATCCGCCAACATAAAAATGAACTAGAATACTTTCTTAAAAATAAACAAATTGATGTCATGATGGTTTCTGAAACTCATTTGACCTCAAAAAATACGTTTAAAATAAATGGTTATACACTATATGATCCAAAGGACCCTCGAGATAGAGCTTGTGGAGGTGCTGCCGTTTACATAAAAACCAGAGTCAAACACTACCTAATGGGTGATCATCGTGAAGATTATCTTCAAGCAACAAACATTTGCGTTGAAGAATTAAATAGAAACGTAGTAATCTCATCGTTATACTGCCCACCTAGATATTCAATATCAGAAGGCCAATATTATAAATATTATAAATCATTAGGACCCTGTTTCCTGGCCGCTGGCGATTATAACGCTAAACATACCTTCTGCGGGTCCCGACTTATAACACCAAAGGGTCGTGTTCTATTTAATACTATTTCTAAAATGGATTAGAATAAGATAGCGAGCGGACAACCAACATATTGGCCTACTGATCAGCAAAAAATACCAGATGTCATCGATTTCGGCGTGGTTAAAAACATCCCCTTAGAAACGATTTATGTTGAAGCTTCCTTAGACTTATCTTCCGACCACACACCAACATTTGTTACTTTAATGAACCCCAATAGCATTGTATCTCCAACTGGTTACTTAGCACCCATTGAAAATATTCCGCTTAGTACACCGGAATACGTAGATCGCGCTATTCTTAATTTTGACAGTTTTCTGAAGCTAGCTGTGCAACATTCCAGTATTGCCCCAAAAAAACTAAAAATATTAAAATTTATTCCACAGATGTTGAGCGTCTCCTGTCTGAAAAAAGAAGAGCTCGAAGAGAGTGGCAATTGCACAGAGAGTGGCAATTGCACAGAGTGTACAAGAAGGCTAAGAAAGTTACTACAGACACAGAAAACGGATTCTCTGCAAAAATATCTTAAGGAACTTTTATGCAACTCCGCAATCAGACTACTCAATATGGCGTGCAGCTAAAAATCTAAAAAGGCCAGTTGTCTCTAAGCCACCATTAAGAAACTTGAACGGAAGTTGGGCAAGAAATGATAACGAAAAGGGAAATCTGTTTGTTAATCATTTAAAAAACGTATTTACCCCAAATATATCTCACGATACTGCGGTCGAGTTACCACCTGTTCCTGCTAGAGCAGCTGTTCCCCTAAGATTTGAGATAAGAGAAATCGAAAAGGCTGTTTGTGAATTAAACCCCAAAAAAGCCCCTGGTTTTGATAAGATCAGCAACAAAATGCTTTTGGAGCTACCCAGCACAGCAAAGAAAATTATTCTATTAATTTTCAATGCTATCTTACGTCGTCAATACTATCCTCAAAAGTGGAAGGTTTCCTTAGTCACCATGATACCTAAACCAGGAAAGGATCACACAAAAGTTGAGTCATATAGGCCTATAAGCTTACTTTCTTTTATATCAAAGCTGTTTGAGAGGCTGTAAGTGTCAAAATTAACTCCAATCTTAAGTAAAAATATATGTATTCCTAATCACCAATTCGGCTTTAGAAGAGAACACAGCACAATTGAACAAACCCATCGTATTACTATACTATATTACGCCATAAGAAAAGCCTTTGAAGAAAGAAAATATTGTTCCGCTCTCTTCATCGATGTTTCTCATGAAGGCTTATTACATAAATTGAAGCAAAATTTACCAGCAAACACACACAAGCTGCTAGAAAGCTACTTAACGGTCGTCAATTTATTATTAAAGAAGGAAATTTCTTTAGTTCACCTCAGCCAATTGGCGCTAGAGTCCCACAGGGCAGCATTCTGGGGCCCCTATTATATTTAATTTATACTTCGGACATGCCAACAAACAACTACACACAAACTTCGACATTTGCGGACGACACAGCTTTTCTAAGCGTGCACAAAAATCGTCATGAAGCATCACGTTACTTACAGGATCATATATTTCAACTAGAAATATGGTTAAAACAATGGAGGATAAATGTCAATGAGCAAAAATGCGTACATATAACATTCAACTTGCGTCGGGAATCATGCCCCCCTATTAAAATCAATAATCAAATAATTCCTCAACATTCGCATGTAAAATATCTCGGTATACATTTAGATCGCCGTTTAACGTGGAAAAGCCATATAGAGGCAAAATTAACTCAAATGAAACTAAAAGCCATACAAATTCATTGGCTTATTGGAAGAAACTCTGTTCTTAGTCTCGAATGCAAACTCCTAATTTACAACTCTATTCTAAAGCCAATCTGGTGCTATGGTATTCAGTTATGGGGCACTGCCTCGGCTTCTAATATCGAAAAAATTCAAAGGCGCCAAAATAAACTTCTTCGAATAATCACAGCTGCCCCTTGGTATGTTAAAAACTCGAATATTCACAAGGATCTCAATGTTCCATTAGTTAAAACTATGAATACGAAATATGCAGTAAAATACTTAAAAAGGCTCGAATCGCATCCGAACCCACTAGCTCGAAATATTTTATATGATAGCGGCCACACTCGCTTAAGAAGAAGAGACACTGCAGCACTTATCCAATTAGATGAGCGATATACACCTAGATAAGTGAACAGAACCCGTGATGAAGAACATTTTTTTCTGGCACTGGCAGGACATAAAATAAAGTAATAGGTTAAGATTTTATTAATTATTGTTAGTTCATATTTAATGTATGAAGATTCAATAAATAATATTGCAAAAAAAAAAAAAAAAAATTGGCCCCATTCCTTGCCCAGAAAAACACCCCCAGACCATTATATTGCCAACTCCAAACTTGAGTGTCTTACATGTATATTTTGGGTCAAGTCTCTTTCCCTTTGGTCGCCTCACAGAGGACCTTCCATCATTTCCCCTTAAATTATATTTAGACTCGTCTGAGAAGAGGACAGTGTTCAATTTCTGTCTAGACCAATTAATATGCTCTTTAGCAAATTTTAAACGAGCTGCGAGGTTTTTCTCAGATATCAGAGGTTTTTGCACAGGGCGAAAGTATCCGAGACCAGTAGCTCGTTTCTGTATTTCTCGCATCGTAAAATTTCTTACATGAAGTGTGAAACAAAAAATTCCATCGTTTCTCGATTTATGAGATAAAAGTGTTTCTGTATTTGAATGCGAAAACAGACACAACAAATTCTGTTTATACTGGAATATTTCCAGTAATTAAGTGTCAAATAAAAGCGAAACGTCAACAAAAGAAATAAATATAATAAAAACACGGCTGCCAGATTTGACGAGTTATCGTCATCTTGACGATTTTTTGTTCCGATATTAACAAAGTGACGTTTTGATGATTTTTTCTAAAAAAGTGACGAAAGCAAAAACAAAATCAAAAATATTTTATAATTTTGTTGTTACTTTCTATAGAAATTCATCTTGAATTTTTAAATTTCAAACACTTCTATTTTGTGGCGTTGAAAATTGAAAAAAAAAAAATAATATGTATGTCTGTAGAAAGCAACAACAAATTTATAAAACATTTTTGATTTTATTTTTGCTTTTAATGAAATTTTTGGCGTTGCGTTTTACACTATAAGTCTGAGTTCATACGGCTCTTTCTTTATTGAAAAGATTGCTACTTTATAGGCGAGAGGGGCGAGGGGAAAAGAAACGAGTACACACATGCCTGTACTGTCTTTACGTTTTGCTTTCTTATTCGTTGTTTAATTTTGTTTTTGTTTTCATACGCACGACTATACAAAATAAAAAACATGGCGTCGACATGACATGAATCATTTGAACACCAATTCATGTTCAAAGAAGAAAAAGGAAGAATCTTTTCAATACAGAAAGAGACGTATGAACTCAGACTAAGCCCCTTAGTCTTCGAAATAAGATAATTGTAAATGTTTTTATATGTTTGTTTATTAGAAAAAAAGATATCTTTAGAAACAAGGCTGCTTAAATTTTTATATTTATCCCTTTTGTGAAAATTGTCCTCGAAATTGTTTGTTTCTTCCCTAAAAAATGTATCGGCAAAAACAAAATTTCGAGGGAAAGTAATGGACCGACTTGGCTTATTTTGAACATTTAATACTTCTTATATACATATACAAAATATGATTGATATTTGATATTCTTATCTTATATGAACACTTTTGTGCCAAAACCATTATTGCGGCAAGAAAGAAATTTGTTTGTCTCCCAGTAAAAACTTTTTCAAAATGGATAGCTTCTTTTACTCGTTATTAAGTAGCTTTCTTCCATAAGAACTTCGATAACTACTTTTTTCTGGATGTATTAAGATAAAAAAATGACTTACTTTTGAATTTGTTCTTTTTGGCACAACCCTTGTAAAATTCATTAGTTTTTCAGTAGAATTGTATGTAGTGCTTTTATGTGTTTCTGATTATTTAACATATTATTTTGTAGGCGAAGATTTTACTGGGTCTTTAACCCGTTTATTTATGAAGCGATTTTTTTTTAATTTTAACTACAAGGTATTCTATTAAGTCTATTTCAGGTAAAAAAGAAAAAGATTATGGGAATAGGTAAATTAAAGATTTATATCTCAATTATTAAATAATAATTATTAAATACCCATGAACTTTAACCATGTTTTTGTTTGATTATTTTTTTATAAAAGTCGAAACAAATTTGTTTAAAATTGATTTTAAATTGCACGATTTTTAAAACAAAAAAGACGATCTTTTTTATTTCTCAGCACTGATTAAAACCAAAACAAGAAAAGGCTAACAAAAATTTAAACTAACAAAATATAACAATTGTTTTTTGTTTATTTTCATCATATAAATTATGCATTTATCATTTATATTCCTTCTATTTTTTTATTTATTTAAAAAAAATAGTATATAAACACATTTTAAATTCAACATATCTACATTTTGTTTTTCTCGTCACCAATTTCAAATGTGACTTATTTTGACAGTTCTTGAAAGAAACTTTTCGCAAAATATTGTTATAGAAACACTTTTTCTCGCATCCTTCCAATAATTGCTGGAAAATTATTTAAATGACAGATAATTCTCACAAAAAAAAGATACAGAAACACTTGTGTGAGAAAAACCATTTTTTGTTTCATTTCACACTATTTTTGTTGCAATTCACACGTTTCATGCGAAGAGTTTTACGATGTGAGATATACAGAAACGGGCTACAGCCTCGCGAGCTCGACGGCTAACTGTTCGTGAGCTAATATTAAATCATTTATTATTTTTACTTTAACGTCTTCAATTATCTTAACTTTAGCCATTTTCACTTATTACGTACTATAAATTTTTGTGTTTATATTATTTAATAAAGAAGAATTTAAATAAATAATTTTAAAGATAACGGTTCATTTTTTTACATTTTGCTTTGTTTTCTCAGCAATGCGCTCTGTTTTAGTCATCTTTCGTGCAGAAGTGTAAAAGTTTCCATTGTTTTTCCAATACCCAAATATTGACTTTTTTTACTTTCGCTTCATAATTTAGATATATGACATTTTATGTTATTTAATTTTAGTAAATATATCAAAAACAATCTAAAACAAGTTAGAGTGCTATATTCGGCTGTGCCGAATCTTTGATACCCTCCACCGACAGTTCGAATGTTTAAGGAGTAATATCTGTATGATGTCTTTTTATTATTATTATCTTAAACTGTGACGATTTGTTATTAATTATGGTTTTAGGAGACTAAACTGTTTTCCGGGAGTAGGGCATATATGGGGCCTAGGGTAAATTATGTACCGATCTTCACGAAATTTCACAGTATCATTTATAGTCCTATAAAATTGTGACGAGCCAAAATTTGTTATGATTGCATTATTTTTTACGGTTTTAGGCGTACTAAACTGTTTTCGGGAGTAGTGTTTATATGGGGCTTAGGGTAAATTATGGACCGACCTTCGCGAAATTTTACAGTGTCATTTCTAGTCGAATAAAACGGACTTGTGAAAAATCTTATGTCATTCCGTGCATTTTTGCATCATTTATGTTAGTTTTTGTAACAAAATTATCAAGTTTTTGAAGGTGGTGGTTCCACATTTCGATTCATAGCTCTGGTCCTACTGAACCGATTTTGCTGAAATTCAATCCCAAACTGCTTAGGATAACTACAAGCAATTTGACACCTAGTTTGTTTATTTCTTTTGAGTTTTTCGAAAGTGAGCGTGTTTTCAACAGACGGACAGACGGACGGACATGGCTAAATCGACTTAGAATTACTCAAGCAGCCAGAATATATATACTTTATGGGGTCTGAGATGAATAATAAAAAAGTTTCACACGGAATAACAAACTTAGTATACCCTCTTCCCAACTTATTGTGGTGGAGGGTATAAAAAAAATACTGAAACACTTGTTAGTTTTGTTTCAAGAAATAATTTAGATTTGAGACCTCCAACAGTAAGGAAGTAAATTTTGAGAAAAGTTTATTTTGTTTTGTCAGGCACTGTATGTTTTAATCTTAGCAGATTTTTAGCATATTATTTTGTTATTACGATTTCTATGCATATCGCAAATTGATAAGTCAGAATAACATTATCACATTTTAAATTGCCGGGAATTATTTCAGCAGTATATTGTCGATATGTACGCGAAAATTTAAACGGAGCGCCTATTATACAAACGACGTAATCATGCAAATTTACGAGCGGATACGCATGTTCATCTTCGGGATGCATTAAATAGTCATAATGACTTCAATCCCCAAATCTTGGCCAAGCTATTATTCTACCAGCAACATTCACAGACAGCCCACGTCATATGCAAGAATACTGACAAGATGCAATGACATGTGTTCAATCATATGGCCGCCCATATTTGTTCATTACATTTTCATGTAATCCAAAGTGGGATGAAATTCCAACTGAATTGTCTACACGCGTGTTTAAACCAAAATTAAAATCCCTTACATGCGGTCTACAACGGACATGAAATGCTTAACATTAACACTAATATGATTTTAGTGTTAGGTATAGACTCATCATTTTAGAGGTTTTCTAATGTAATAACACGATTGTTAATGCAAATGTTTTAACAACGCTTTTTTAACATCATGTTATAACAGAAAATCGTGTCAGTTGTAGACTGGGAGTTATGTATTTTTTTGTAAAATTTCATGTATTATTTGGTGAAACACGGTGCTTAATGTATTCCGTGGGTTTAAGAAACGTGGAATGCCATATGCCCATATTCTCATTTGGTTGGTTGAAAAAATTACCCCTTATCTTCTTGATGATATAATATCAGCAGATATAACCGATCCAAATATTGAGGCTAACCTGCACGAAATTGTTATCAAAAATATGATTCATGTTCGATGTGGAACCATTAATGAAAATTCTACATACATGGTTGATGATTCACAAAGAAATATGCAGCGCAAACTGATCCAATAAACGATTTCGCGAATCGATGGCTTCCCACTTTATCGACGGCTTTCTGTGGTTAATGGCGTTCGATCAATTCCAATAAAGGTACGTGGAAGTGATGTTGATAATCGCTGTTAGTAGTAGAAGTAGTACCTTACTGTCCATTGTTTTCAACAACATTTAAAGCGCACATTAATGAAGAGTATTGTCATTCAGTCAAGTCGATTAAATACATCTGCAAAAATGTTACTAAAGGGTCAGACATGCCTGTATTTTCGTTGCAAAATCCAAACAATGAAATCACGCAGCATCAAGTGGCCAGGTACTTTAATAGCAATGAAGCAGTATGGAGAATTTTTGGATTCCTCAGTCATGATCGCCATCCAACTGTTGTTCATTTATCAATGTATCTGGAAAATTGACAACGGGTTTACTTAATTTATATTCATCTGATGCATTGGGTAGGGTGTATTCCGTCAGAAACTGGAATTATTGGAGAAAGTGATCACCTTCTTATTCAAAAGATCTTTGGCCCATTTAAAAAATATATTGCTAAAAATACATTACACAGGGAGAGTTATCACCAATAACGCAACGCTTGAACTAAATGAAAGTATGTATAATTAGGCATTAATTTCACTGCAAGACAAATGATGGAAGAAATATAATGTGACACTCATTAAAGTTGGAATAATTGCCCCAATTCGATCAGGAACCGATGCACACGAACTGCGGAACTGCGCCGAGAGCGAGAGAGTATAATCACCAAAATTTGGAAAATTTACTGGAAGTTAATTAACAACATTTGCAACAAGAGCAGAGAACGGTATAAAACACAATATTATGCTTCAGCTTCAATTTTTTCCAAACAGTTGCTTGATTAAGAAACTGAAGAATTATAATGGAACCTACATAAGAACATAAATTTTCCTAATATCGCACAAAACCTTAAAAACAAGGAATGGTTATGTGAACGTGCGTTACTGGCAGCCAAAAATATTGACTTAAATTCCATCAACAGCAATATGTTGAACAAAATCGATGGCAACCTAAAAACTTATAAATTGATAGACACCGTAACAAATATTAAGGATGTCGTCAATTATCCAGCCGAATTTTAAAATTCGTTTAATTTACCGGGCTTTCCACCACATGATTTACAGTTAAAAATTGGTGTTCCCATTATTTTACTTAGGATCCACCACAACTTTGTAGTGCTACTCGACTTCCATTAAAAACATTAATGAACAATTTAATTAGGGCGACCATTATTACTGGAAAGTTTAAGGGAACTGATGTATTGCTGCCCGTATTCCGATGAAAACATCGGAAATGCCATTGGATTATAAGCGCTTGCAGATTTCTATTCGCCCTAGCATTTGCAATGACCATGACAGTTGTGGTCTTAATCTAGAAAATCCATGTTTCTCACATGGTCAGTTTTACGTTGCATATTCGCTAGTGGGAAAACCCGCAGATTTATATGTGTGCGTACCAGGTGGAAAAACTAAAAAAAAATCGTATATCCTAAGACATTAGAGTAAGAATTAATTAATAAGAAAAATTGTGTATTTTAAACATTTATATTTTATAACAACAATGTTAGCAACTAAGTATATCGTCACCTAAAACGAAAAAGGCCATATCTAACATTTTTAAAATTTTACAGGAAAAGCAAATAAAAACTATTTAAAACGGTCAATTGGTAAATTGCCTTAAACTGTTTATTATTAATTATTCTTGTCGAACCTACCAGTTGTTTTGACAATTTACAATGTTGTTTTTTATGCAAAATGTTAGGAAGGTCTTTAAGAGTGTATCATACCATATTTTGTAGATAGGTCCTTTTGTTTTTTGTTATTAAAATCGATAATTTTGGTCGAAAGTCGTTTAGTCGTTTTGTGGACATTTGTGTTGATGCAATACATCAGAATCAATGAAAAAACGATTTTTGGTTGGGGCCTTTTGCGTTTTAGGTAACGATATTAATTTACTATTTTTAAATTGTGTATCACACACTATATTAGAATAATAACTAATCTGTAAGAAAAATTGCCCAAAGTGCAGACAATTACAGTTTTGATAGACCAGCGAAGAGCAGATAGAGAACACTGAATACAAGAGAGTAAACAATTTGCTTTACATATAAAAAAATTTTTTTGAAAGTTCTTCAAACTGTATGAATATATGAAAACCGAATGTATGGATGTATGTATTGCTAATATTTACTTACTTTTGTATTAGGCCTAATTGCTTTCTTAAATTCTTCTAAATTGGTTGAATCAGCAAAAGAAGCATCTATTCCAAGTTTTGAAGCTACTTGTCTAAAAAAATATTTAAAATATATGTATATGTATTTCTTTTTTGCATGGTTATTAAATAAAGACGTTTTTATTTTGTTATATTTAAACACTAGAATTACGCAGAACTAATACAATAGTAATTAAAACTAATAAATACAAGACAGCAAATAAATACAAAAGTTCTGAACTAAATTTACTTTCGTAACAATATATAAAAAAATGTAATGAGACAAGTTAAAGAAATATATTGGGTTATACATTTTAGGAAAATATAAGAGAGATAAAGATAGAGTACTTAAGAATTCAAATGAGTTGAAGGGAAATAATAACACAAGAAAAGAGAAAATAGTTAATTAAGTTGAACACGGTCTAACACCTTTATATTATTTCTAATTGATCTAATTAATCTGCTGAAATAATTTTAGTATTTTTAACGCCCAATATATATGGTTAAAAAAAAATTTTTGTATTGGGTTGGAGATTTCACCATAAGTAGCATAAAACCAAAGAAGTTTCGTTATTTTGCAAATATTACTTTGTAGTTTTCATAAAAAATAATTTTTTTAGATATTAAATTTTTCTTATTGCCATTATAATTTGTTCAGTATACTTTTAATTTAAGTTCTCGTCCTCTTTAAAATTAATACCAGTGGTTGGGGCACTTTTAAGGACAACGTGGTTGGTAGCAGTACCGAGGTCCTGTGAGGCTAGTTGGTGCGAAAAGAAACTTGTCGTTAACAGCACCCCTCAGCGTCAGGGCAAAGCGTTGTTGTATGTTAGTTGCCTAGTCCACGCACGCCGTCACTGCGTGGTACGGTCCGTCTGAACGAGCATACTCTTGGGAACAAATATGATTCTGTTTTCTTTAGAAACAAAAACTGACATTAAAACAACCAGCAAGGACACGACGCACGGAATTGACCAGGGTAATTCGAACGTCACGGTCAGACTGTTCATGAGAGCATAATTTAGCAGGAGAGACAGGTGAATGGTTCTGGGACTATCGAGTAACTCCTCAGGTGAAACTGGGGCTACTCAGGGGTTGGAGAGGTTGACTCTGCTCTCTGACACGGAGCACGATATTAAAGGTATCATAGTCAGACTACGGAGCCTGCTTCTTCCATATGTGAGGGGACATCAGAGGGGACACTCGGGAGAAGATTGTCCATAACTTGTTCGGCAGGGCGCCGTGGAGGATGGGCTAAGCGCCCATTCACGAGACATTAAGAACACAAGCCAAACGAAGGAGGAGAAGGCGTAGAACGGAATGAGGAGTTCTCTAGCATATCTGGATAAGATGGCGAAGAGAGATCCTTCAACGTTTACCGCGAGGGATAGGCACCGACAGAGCGTCGCTTAATTCGACAGAATTTACGGCCCTGTCAGTACCGTGCTTGGATGGCCCTATCCTTGGAGAAAGCAGGAGGATGAAGCCGCCGACCCGGGCCCTATGACCACGAGCTGCGGAAGAAAAGGGGGCGATACCCAAGACTGGCTAATGCAGCGGACACGGGAAAGAAGACTGGTAATCCTCCGTCCGAGTCCACTTGTGGCTCGGGCAGGAACACTTCCTCTAAACCAGTCGTGCCAAAGTCACCAAGCTCATTGAAGAGGGCTGTGGTGCAAATAACCAGCACTATTGTGAAAGCAGCTTCAGCCGAAGTAGTAACCTTCCTCACCAGCACACGGACGTACGTAGTCCTTATCCAAGAGCCTTGGATTAATAAAAATAAGGTTTGCGGATTAAGGGTGGACAGAGTGTTTGCCCCGTCCACAGAGGACAAGGTAAGAACGTGTATACTAGCAAGGAATGAATTGAATTTTCTCATCTCTCATTCTTTCAGGAGCGGCGACTTGACCTTCGTAAATGGAAAAGCCAAAAGTAAGCGCACCCTTACACTGGCTTGGGTGTAAACGCCGTACGAGGCGATAGATCCACCTAGCACGGAGGATCCAGAACTGACGGCATATGCAAGGATGAAGGGTGCAATCCTTGTATTGGGCTCCCTCGCGAATGGGGTAGTCATCTTGCCGCGATGCGAGGGCTTAAGTACAAGGACGTTTAGAGTCATGCTGGCGGCAGTGACGACAGTCAAGACCGGTAGGGCCTCCCATGCCAGAAGGGTCTAAGCCGAGTACAAACTAAGAACTACCCCCCTGTCTATTAGCGTCTGTTTCTCCTAGTTGGAGCGGCTAATGACTATCGGTCCGCAATAAAATCCATCAGCGTCTGTTCTCATATTGAGCGGCTGATGGTATGCGTCTGTCTCCAAAGGAACGTCAGGTATCCTTTCGCCTGGCAGTTAGGCATAAAATGCATCCCCAATTCACCCCCCCCCCCCACCCCGAAATGTCCGAAAATCCCTAAGTATCCGGCAAAGGGCTTTATAATCCCCGGATACCCTACTACTACAGCTACTGAGACCGTTAGACGGTTAGCTACTAGTGCGCAAAAACTCGTCACGACTAAGCCTTCAGGCGGTCGTTAACCAAGCTTGGTACAGGGTTCTTCGAAACCAGGTACCTCTAAGGCTTCCCAGGTCCGGACGGGAGAAAAACCTGTCAAAACCCCTTCCTCGGGTGCTGGCTTGACGGTACAGACTCAGTCTGGCAATAATAAAGTTTCCCATGTGCCGAAACCTGTGCAAAGAGAGCACACGAAGAAAGATTCGATGCCCTCTGATGCACCTCCCTCAGCCTCTACGGCACTTATCAAAAAACCCCAAAGGCACATAAATGCATCCAAACGGGCCTTCACAACCAGGCGCTCCGCCTTCAAAATTATTAGCCGACTTGGTGAAAAACCGGTTGGTGAGCTCACTGAGCAGTGGGCAAAAACCCATATTGAGGGTTTAAAACGTGGATCTCCCTCTGCAGAGGAAGGCAATCCTGAACGGAAGCCAACCGAAGCAGCGCCTAAGCGGCAACGGTCAGGGGAGGACACACTTCCTGGGACTAAACGGTCCAAATATAAGCCTCAACGGCCGCAAAACAGGTCGTACAAAGATGTGGCTAAAGACCACCTCATTTGGGTGACCGCAACGCCAGTGACGGCACCATTTCATCCAAGAACTGGAAGCTGGTTGTCGTCGCACTTAGTAGGGCGTTCCTGAATGTCTTAAGGGGTAACCCTGGACCACCACCACAATGTGAAGATGCCGGCTGGTATCAGGGTCACATTAAACTGATAGCGTGTGCAGATGAGCGTTCAGCGCTGATGTACAAGGATGCCGTGGAGTCCCTGGGGGAAGTTTGGCAGGGCGCTAAGACTGAGGCAATACCTCTGACCGATGTACCGCAAAGGCTCAGATCTATTGCCAAGATCCCCGCTGAGCTATCCGACCCCAAGGAGATCCTGGAAATTATACAGATCAGTAACCCCCAGCTACCCACACAGGACTGGAAAGTATTGCGGGTTTCTGAATCTGTTGAAGAGTCCAGGAAGGCCACTGTTATAATAAACAGTGAGTCTCTGCCGTCACTTCGGAAGACACAGGGGAAGATATTCTATGGATTTGGAACTATCTTCCTCCGAGTCTACAAGGTGATGACAAAGGGAAGCCTCTAGCTCCGGTGAATACCACCACAACAACAGCATCAACGGAGCATATGGAAGACGATTCTACTACGTCATCGGCCAATGAAGAAACTCAATCGGTCAGTGGACTTGTGGGAGACTTCTTTGGCAAGATGAAAGTGGCGGACGATGAGGACATCCTTCTGGAAACGGACGACGACCCAGAAGATGCCAATATCACAGTCATCCATAGCGATGAACCATGATGAAGGTTACACAAATCAACCTTCATCACTCTAAAGCGGCGTCAGCTGCCCTTCTCCTCCATTGGCTTCAGGCACGGAGGAGCTTATATGTATCCAAGAACCATTGTTGTATAGAGAAAGGGTTTGCGGACTCGGTTTGACGACTATAGTACTCTGTACGCAGCCGATCAAGGTAAGACCAGGGCTTGTGTTATGGTCAAAAACATCCTTAAAGCTTTCATTCTTTCCGATTTTAGCGATAAGGACACCTGCACTGTCGCAGTGGAATGCAAAACCAGAAAAGTTTGGTTTATGAGCTGCTACATGGCACATGACCAGGGTGCTAATCCTCCAAACTCCACAACCAGGAAGGCGATGTCGTATGCTAACAGGCGCAACATCCCCCTAATAATATGTGCTGATGCTAATGCACATCATACCGTCTGGGGAAGCTCGGATGTCAATCCACGAGGTGAGTCGCTTTTAGACTTCATAGTAGAAAACGAACTAACAGTAGTTAATAGGAGTAGTGAGCCCACCTTTATTGTGAGTAACAGAAGGGAGGTTCTTGATATTACGCTTCTTAGTGATAAGTTCTCCGATATGATCAGCGATTGGAACGTGTCAAAGGACTGTTCCTTCTCTGATCACATGTATATTGATTTCAATTTTTCCTTTAGAGTTGATTCAGCTTAACCCTACACGAATAGAAGAAGTACCAATTGGTCTATCTATGCGAGTGTACTCGGAGACAAGCTGCCTATGTGCCCGGTTCACATAGACAGTGTGTCCATGCTCGACTCCGCAGTGGAGTCATTGACTGGTGTCTTAATTGAGGCAACAAACGAATCCTGTAAAAGAATCGACAGGAGGGGCAAAGCTAAGCCCATATGGTGGAATGCGGAGATTGCTGAAAAACGCAAAGAAAGCAGGAAACTCTTTAATGAGGCAAAACGTAATGGTGTTTGGAACAATTACAAGTCCTCAGTAAATGGATTCAAAAATCTTATCAGGAAGGCCGAGCGACAGTCATGGAGGAAATTCTGCAGCGACGTGGAAAACTCCTCGGAGACAAGTCGGCTACGTAAGATTTTATGCTCTAAACCAGCTATTCCATCGTATATACGGAAGATGGACGGATCCTGGACCACAAACAGTCGGGACACCCTTGAAGTCCTGCTGAATACACACTTCCCAGGTTGCACTGATGATGTGCCTAGGGAGATAACATTTAGTTGCACTCGGGATATCTCCAATATTCCGGTAACTCGCCATCGTGTGGAATGGGCGGTCAAAAGCTTCCATCCCTTTAAATCTCCAGGCCCGAATGGCATTATCCCAGCGGACCTACAAAAGAACCTGGGAATATTGATGCCATGGCTATTGGCAATATTTAGAGCCTGCCTGAGTCTCTTACATGTCCCATCAACTTGGACAACATATAAGATCGTCTTCATCCCCAAGAGTGGGAAGACATCTCACACTATGGCTAAAGACTTTAGACCAATTAGTCTATCCTCCTTTCTACTGAAAACACTGGAGAGGATTTTGGATATTCATATTAGATCATCGTTAGGACACAATTCCTTGTCACTGGCTCAGCACGCCTACATGAAGGGAAGGTCCACGGAAACTGCGCTCCACTCATTGGTGGGCCACATAGAGAGATCCCTGCACTACAAGGAATTTGCTTTAGTTGCATTCCTGGATATTGAGGGCGCTTTCAACAACGTTAGACCTGAATCGGTTATTAACGCAATGAGACATTTGGAAATCGACCCGGCGATCATTCAATTTGTCAGCACTATCCTGCACTTCAGGCGTATCGAATCCAACTTGGGCGCCTCGAACATCTCCAAGGTTGCGACTAGGGGCACCCCGCAAGGTGGTGTACTCTCACCATTACTTTGGAATCTGAATATGAATACCCTACTCAGGGCCATGGAAAGGACGTGCTGCAGAACGGTTGCATATGCGGATGACGTTGCAGTTGTGGCTCTGGGTAAAGATCCCAGACTATTGTCTGAACTAATGGAGTCCGCATTGGACGTTCTAACGAAATTGTGCCAGGGATGTGGACTGGATGTAAATCAGGCCAAAACGGAACTGGTACTTTTCACAAGGAGATACAAAATTCCCGAATTTGAAACCCCGAGGATAAAGGGGGTCTCACTGGAACTGTCTGACAGCGCCAAGTATCTTGGGCTAATATTGGACAGCAAACTGAACTGGAGGATGAACACCATTTCCAGGACTAACAAGGCGGCAACTGCATTATATTGTTGCAAAGGGGCCATTGGCCTAAACTGGGGAATTAACCCGAGGAATGTATACTGGCTATACGAATGTGTCATTACCACTTTTTCAGACCATAGTCGTATTACCTTTACACTGAATTTTGACCTACCTAGGGTTGCTTCGTTTAGGAACCCGAGGGGGACAAAATAGGATTCCTTTAAGGAAAGGGTCGGAAATGGGTTGGCGCAACAGGCCTTGGGCGACTTGCTGCCGACTGATCTGGAAGGTGTGAACAGGTTCACCCTTCTGTTAAGGGAAATTTATGTGCAGTCCTGCCCGGTTACATTTCCGGGTAGGCGTAAACAACCAAAATGGTGGACCAGGGAACTTCATGTTCAAAGGTCTACGGTTAGGAGACTGTTTAACAGGGCCAAGCTTACGAGATCACCAGAGGATTGAAACAATCATAGGGTGCAGTTCAGCAAGTATAAGGCCGATCTAAAAACGGCAAAGCGACTATCATGGAGGCAATTTTGCGTATTCATCGATAATGTTAACGAGTTGTCAAGATTCCGGCGGATTTTATCCAAGGACCCTAAGGCCCTGGGCTACGTCCATAGGAATGACGGCTCATGGACTGAGTCTAGCTCTGAGACCCTAACCTTACTTATGGAGACACACTTTCCCGGGTGTATGGAAACCGGAGGTATGAGAGAATGACAAAAGTATCATTTTAAGTACTCTTCCAATATTAGTGAGAAAACATGTATGGACATGCGTGCCCAACAAACACGAAGTCAAACCTTTGATATGAAATGACTTTATCGTTTGACATGAAACACAATTCTCAAATTTCAATTGTTTGATTTTAACATATAAATTCAAATTGATAATGATTTGAAAATAAACATTGAACATCAAATGTTTTATCAATTTGATGTCAAATTGTTATCAAATGTTAAATTCAAATCAAAACTAAATTTGGCAATACTAAAGCGAAAAATAAATGTAAACATTAAAAATGGCGATTAGCTAAATTTTTTACTTCGAGGTTAAATGTGTTTTTCGAGTGAACGATTTATTTCTTGTTAAAAATAAAAATTATTTGTGAGTACACCAACACCCCGGTTTACGTCGCTAATTGGGACCGGAAAAACTCGACGCAAACCGAAACGACGCAAAGCGAAGCACGATTTTCCATAAATTTGTATTGATTTTCATTTAATTGGTTCCGAGATTCATAATTTGAACGGATAATTTTATTTTAGATCTTTAAATAAAGTTAAAGCTTTCTTTTGAATAACCATTTGTTTTAAGGGCATTCTTCGCTGATTTTGATCTTCAATCCAAATAGTAAGAAGTGGCTCCATTTTTTCATCAAGAGACTTCTCATTTTTGTAACCTGTTTATGTTGTAACGATATTCTTGTTTCAACAAATTTCTTAATTTTTTCAGCGTCACTGGAACAGAAAATGGATTTTATTGTAGAACGGGCTAGTTCAAGGTTTCTCCCTATATCAACAGCCTTTTCCCCTGATTTAGAACGCGTCAAAATGAACAGTTTTTGTTCTAAGCTTATATGCTTTTTTTGACTCGTTGTTGCAAAATATTTAAATTTAACTTTACTTTAGCAAATATACATATACATACATACATACATATTTGCATTAGCCTTAACGCGAAATCCCCTTTTTCTGTTTAAGCTTTGTACAAACATTTTAATATTAACGATAAATCGAAGCACAAGCGACGCAACTTCGAAGTCACAGAAATTTTAAAAAGACGCAACTTCGAAGACGACGCAAAACGCAGCGACGCAGATTGGGGTATTGGTGCAATTGCAATGATAAAGAATACGAATTAAAAAAACTAAAACGGGAAAGTGAAGAAATTATAAGTTTGTAGTATGATCACATTTGAAGAACGTTAGAGAATTACGTTTGAAAGCAAGTTGAAAATAAAGGCATTTTTCAATTTGAAAATTATTTCCCCTTTTTGTTGAGAATGCTTTGATTTTTAAATCATTATCAAAGGTTTGTCGTTTAAGAGAACGTTTGATTTCAAATCATTTTCAATTTGAAATCAAGCCTCCGTGTTTGTTGGGTGGGTAAAGATCAAAACCATACACATACATACCATTACCCATAACAAGTTGAAGTTAAATATGTATAGACCAATGTGTATTTGTATGTATATTCATTCTTCTTTTTTAATGTAAATGCAGTTATAGATAAAATTCCTGTTAGCTATCTGCAATTCCCATAAGAATAAATAAGTATGTGTATTTACGTATTTATAACGTAAATATACAGAGAGAGAGAGAGAGAGAGAGAGCAGATGGGAAATGCAATCCATCAATGGACTAGGCAAAATTTTTTTTGTATTGTTATTCTGAAAAATATCGAGATAGTTTGAAAGCATTTATGATTTGCTAAGGCGGTAAGCTTATTTTTCAAAGCTGTTTTATAACTCGAGAGCTACTCAACCTATTTACAAACCAATACATGCGTTTGAGAGGCGTACTTTCACTGAAAATCGGAAAAATGGGAGCAGGGAGAAAACTCCCGGGCAATTTTTTTTTATAATTGGGCTGATAAGCTTTGTATTTTTTAAACAGGATCGCGAGGGGAAATTGGGGGCAATTTATGCCTCTCCAAAACTATCTAACAGATTTAATTGAATGTTAAAACATAGGTAGATCCCTTCTTATATAGCCACATTAGCTATGTATTTTTTAAAACCTTTTCTTTAGCTTCACTTCGGAAAATCAAATCTTGTAACGTTAATTTAACCGCCTTAAGCTACGATCCCACTATCGGCGCAATGTACCAATTTTTGTCGTATTTCATGTGCCGATAGTGTGAACGGTCAAAATTTTTTAATATGCGACAATCTGTGCCGAAATTGTGCTGACTGTGCACAATCAAAATTAACGTTGATGCGCCGATAATGTGAGCACTCTTTTGCACAATGTGGAGCAATCAAATTGTTTAATATGTACCGATTTTTATCGGCCACTTGTGCGCCGATCACAGTCGCCAATCAGCGCCGATACAAGGGATGGCAAAACGAAATTTTTAAATTGCACCAACTGGCAAATAAAATTTTACTTTTTTGAGCTTAATTGTACCGAAATTACATTTGTTTTATCTATTATTTATGTATTAAAACGTTAAAAAGTACATTTGTACTGTTTAATAAAAGAAAACAATTCGCTTTAGCAAAACATTGCAGTTGTATCGATGTTGCCATCCCTGGTTTGTAAACAACTGTTTACAATTCAACAATTACAAAAAAAAAGAACAAGTGCAGTAAGTTTGAATAAAATGGAATACTTTTTTTTATTATATACATATTAATATATTATTAAAAATTGTTAGGAAACATAATGGAATATTCAGACGGAGAAATTTGCGAATTTCTAAAGTTAAATTAAGTCTGCCAACAAGCAAATAAACAAAAACATATGATTTTATTTGCCCAAATAGCACGATAGTGTGACCGCATTGCACCGATTATTGTCGCAATTGAGTTTTGGCCGATATGAACCGAAAAAAATTGTCACAATGTGCGACGATAATGGGACCACCCAAGAATAAATTGTGCAATGTTTTTAAATGTGCGCCGATATAGCACGATAAAAATCGTCACAGATTGTGCTATTTGAGCCGATAGTGGGATCTTAGCTTTATACTCAATGCAAATGGATGAAACTTTGCAGGCATACATATTCCCGATGACAATACACGAATACATGGGCGTAGCCAGGATAAAATCTAGGGGGGGGGAGGAGGCAACAATTTTTTGACCGCCTTTTACGCGATGCAAATGGATGAAACTTTGCAGGCATACATATTCCCGATGACAGTACACGAATACATGGGCGTAGCCAGGATAAAATCTAGGGGGGCGGGCAAAATTTTTTAAAAATGTTCTTTTTTAAGAAAAGCGTTTCTTAAAAAAATTTTTTTTAAATGTTCTTATTTTAAATAACAAAACTAAATTTTATTTAAAATAATAGTATCAAGAGGGAAGATAGGAGACAATTTCTGCCACTCCAAAACTATTTAAAAGATTTTAATGAAATTTAAAACATAGATTTTTTTTTTTCAACATTTATTTATTGAATCTTCATATACTAAATATGAACTAACAATAATTAATCAAATCTTATCCTAAAACTTTGTTTTGTGTCCTGCCAGTGCCAGACAACAAATTTCGTCATCACGGTTTCTGTTCACATATGTAGGTGTTTATCGCGCTTCTGATTGGGTGAGTGCTGCAGTGTCTCTTCTTCTTAAGCGAGTGTGGTCGCCATGATTTAAAATATTTCGAGCTAGTGGATTTGGGTGTTGTTCAAGCCTTTTTAAATATTTTACTGCATATTTTGTAATCATAGTTTTTACTAATGGCACATTGAGATCCTTATGAATGTTTGAGTTTTTAACATACCATGGAGCGGCTGTGATTATTCGAAGAAGTTTATTTTGGCGACTTTGAATTTTGTCGATATTAGAGGCCGATGCAGTGCCCCATAGTTAATACCGTAGCACCAGATAGGCTTTAAGATATAGTTGTAAAGTAGAAGCTTGCAATCGAGACTAAGGACAGAATTTCTACCAATAAGCCAATGAATTTGAATGGCTTTTAGTTTCATTTGAGTTAATTTTGCCTCTATATGGCATTTCCACGTTAATCGCTGGTCCAGATGTATACCGAGATATTTTACATGCGAATGTTGAGGAATTATTTGATTATTGATTGTAATATGGGGCAAGATTCCCGGCGCAAGTTGAATGTTATATGCACGCATTTTTGCTCATTGACCATTATCCTCCATTGTCTTAACCATACCTCTAGTTGAAATATATGATGCTGTAAGTAACGAGATCCTTTATAACGGTTTTCGTGCACGCTTAGAAAAGCTGTATCGTCTGCAAATGTTGAAGTTTGGGTGTAGTTGCTTGTTGGCATGTCCGAAGTATAGGGGGTGTGATGGAAATCGCAAACGCAAAACGCAAGAATTTGGAGGCTGTTTTTAATACACTTTTAATCTAATTTTTATACTTTTTGTTATAAAATTCTGTTTAATAGGGAAATATTTGTCTAATATTTGTCATAAAATTCTTTTATTACAGAAATCTTACTAAAAAACGACTTTTAAAATTCTTGCGTTTTGCGTTTGCGATTTCCAGCACACCCCTGAATAAATTGACGACCGACTAAGTAGCTTTCTAGCAGCTTGTGTGTGTTTGCTGGTAAATTTTGCTTCAATTTATGTAATAAGCCTTCATGCCATTGATGAAGAGTGCTGAGCAATATTTTTGTTTCTTCAAATGCTTTTCTTATGACATTTACTATTCGATGAGTCTGTTCGATTGTGCCGTGTTTTCTTCTAAATACGAACTGATGGTTTGGAATACATCTATTTTCACTTAAAATCGGTGTTAATTTTGAAACTAATAATTTCTCAAACAGCTTTGACATATTTAATAATAAGCTAATAGGCCTTGTAGTGTACCCTAATACACTCTACCAAATGGATGTGGCGCACCCTAATAAATAACCGCCACATGCATAACTTAATAATCTGACACCACAAGAATAAAACAAGCAACCACATGCACTTAGTAAAAATAAATCGAAAACGTTTATTTGTTAAAAGTGCAACATATGCAGTTTGGAAAATTGAGTGACTATTTTATCTTTTAACTCAATTTCCCAAACTAATTATGATTGGTCAGGAATTGAAAAGGGGAAAACAAATAAGTAATTAGCTTAAGTTAAATTTTGTATAAAAAGGGGCTCACAGCCCAGAATAAATCAGATTTTGAATTTGAACTACAAACTGGCAATATCTGCCTTGTGTTTTATTCTTAAAGTCTCCTTTTGCCCTCATTAAGTTGAGATCGGCAAATGCATTAGCGTAGCCAGTGGCAAACTCTGCCGGCTGCACAATTATACACTCTTTTTATATTTTTGACAACACAACTCTTTACAGCCTATATGACTCAACTTTTGAATGATCTTTACCTGGCATTGGTATCATGGTAACTAAGGAAACCTTCCATTTTTGAGGATAGTATTCAAGGCGTAAAATAGCATTAAAAATAAAAAGAATAATTTTCTTTGCTATGCGAGGTAGCTCTAAAAGCATTTTATTACTGATTTTATCAATACCAGGTGCCTTCTTAGTGTTTAAGTCACAAATAGCCTTTTCGATTTCTCTTATCTCAAATCTGAGGGGAATAGCTGCTCTAGCAGCAACAGGTGGTAACTCGACCGCAATATTGTCAGATATATTTGGTGTAAATACGTTTTTCAAGTGACTTACAAACAGATTTCCTTTTTCAATATCGTTTCTTGCCCAACTACCATTCAAGTTTCTTAATGGTGGCTTAGATATAACTGGCCTTTTTAGATTTCTAGCTGCACGCCATAATGAGTAGTCAGATTGTGGAGTTGCATCAAGTTCCTTAAGATATTTTTCTAGAGAAGCCGTTTTCTGAGTCTGCAGTAACTTTCTTAGCCTTTTTGTGTACTCTTTTAATAAATTCTTAAGTTGCGGGGATCTGTACAGTTGCCACTCTCTTCGAACTCTCCTTTTTTCAGTCAAGAGCCGCTCGACATCTGAAGAATATATTTTATTATTTTTAATTTTTTTGGGGGTAACGCTGGAATGTTGAACAGCTAGTTTAAGATAACTGTCAAAGTTAACAATAGAGAGATCCACATTCTCCGGTGTACTAAGCGGAATATTTTCTGTGCAATGGGCACTGAGAAATTTTTTATATTTTAACCAATTTATTTGTGTGGCTGACGTCGTTAAGTAACATGACGGAGATACAATTCTATTTGGGTTCGATATAGTAACAATTGTAGGTGTGTGGTCGGATGATAATTCTAAGGAAGCTTCAACATGAATCGTTTCTGTGGGGATATTTTTAACCACGCCAAAGTCGATGACATCTGGAATTTTTTGCTGATCAGTAGGCCAATATGTTGGTTGTCCGCTCGCGACCACGTTTAAACCCATTTTAGAGATTGTGTTAAACAAAACACGACCTTTTGATGTTATAAGTCGTGACCCCCAGAAGGTATGTTTAGCGTTATAATCGCCAGCGGCGAGGAAACAGGGTCTAGTGATTTATAATATTTATAATATTGGCTTTCTGATATGGCAAATCTAGGTGGAGAATATAAAGAAGAAATTACTAAGTTTCGCTTTAGCTCTTCAACACAAATAGTCGTTGCTTGCAGATAATCTTCACAATGATCAAACATTAAGTAGTGTTTGATTCGGGCTTTTATCAAAATGGCAGAGCCTCCACAAGCTCTATCTCGAGGGTCCTTAGTATCATATAGTATATAACCATTGATTTTAAACGTATTTCTTGAGGTCAAGTGAGTTTCAGAAACCAACATGACATCAATTTGTTTATTTTTTAGAAAGTGTTCTAATTCATTTTTATGTTGGCGGATGCCGTTTGCGTTCCAAAAACAGATTTTTAAACAGTTCATGGCTTGTTAAGTACAGCTTGCAACAACATCGATTGCATTCTTAGAATTTCCTGCATCATATTACCCATTGTGTTCGTAAAATTATTAACTGTTTGCACTACTGTTTCCATGGTTTTTTCAAGACGACTTAAATTAGAAACTGGAGTTTCTGCATTAATTGGCGAAGCACCTTGCATTGGCACATGGTTTGATTTTAGAATGTTAGCGTAGGAGGTTCTGTTATTACTAGGCTGTGGAGCCTGAATGTCATTAGTGTTTAGCTGATTTGTTACCTGCATTTGAGGGGAATTAGTTTTCGGTCCAACCGACTGCTTGACGATAGTGTATACAGGGCATCCTCTATAATTGGCAGTGTGATTACCGCCACAATTGCTACATTTTTTAACGTTGGGGTAATTTTTAGATTTATCGCAAAGAACTGTACCATGTAATTCACCACATACTACGCAAAAAGGGGGTAGGTGGCAGTATGGCTTAGTATGACCAAATTCTTGGCAGTTTAAACATTGAACGGGTCCATTTCTTTTGTGCGGCTCTTCTATAGTGATTCTTCTGTACAGAATATATTTCAAGTTATAAATCGGATGCGTTTCATTTTTTTAATGGTGTTTTCTTTTCTACAAAAAATGTCACATTTTATTTAAAAAAATGCAATTTGGTGTTCGTTTCTTAAAAATGCTTTGCTCTCAAAGAGGGCAGCGTGTTTTATTCTAAAAAAATTCACCCTTAAATGACATAAGGCATTGCACTTTACGCCCCGTATAATTCGAGAGTGTTGATAATGCCCTGTAAAAAGATGGCTTCTGTTTATATATAGGGTTACCAGACCAAGTTGGGAAATAATCGCCTCTAATCAGGACAGTAAAATTTTTAAGTTTTAATAGTAATTTTTTCTATTATTTTATAGTAAAAACAAAAGAAAGCATTAAATTATTAATGGTAGGTTGTCAGTGACATAAAATTTAAATGGATTCGGTGTTATAAAATTGTTTTTGAAAAAAAACGGCAAATCAAGAAATCGTAAAAACTTGGTGTTAATAAATTCGCAATCTGGCAAAGGTATTTTCTTGTTTACATATTTTATGAAAAACAAACTAAAGAAATTGGAATTTGGTCATTCATTTTGTTCATTTATTTATTTATTTAATATTAATATATTATCAAATTTGGGTTTTTGTGTATTTTTTTTTTAATATTTTGAAGAACATACCTTTCGATTTATGTACATATTTTTTTATATATTGAAGAACAAACTTTTTGTCAGCTGTTAAAAACAGGGCGATCCCATTTTGTGTTTTGTTCTCGTTAAATAAAAAATTGCATTATTACATGTTAGGCAAGACATTTTATAAATGCACCTTTTAAAATGTGGTATTTTTTTTGTAGAAAAGAAAACACCATAAGCTTTATGTCGCTGGGTTCTAACTCCACTCGGAAAAGTGGTTGTGGATTTTTTTCCCTATTTTTTATATTTGTCACGTTTTTTATCTCATGATGTGACTAGGTTTCGAGTGTAGTTTCAGTTTTTTTTTTTTTTTTTTTTTGTTGAAAATTTAGCCTTGAATATAAAGTATTTGGAAATTAAAAATTTTTTTTATTTGAGAAAATATTGTTTAAAATAGTTGTTGATTTTTTTTTTGTGCACAAGGAAAAAAATATTATAAAGGAAAGGAAAATTATTGGAGAATTGGATAACTTTAGAAGATAATACTTTCGATTGTTTTTTTTTGTAGGGAACATAACACACGCCCACCGACGAGCACAGCCGATAGTAATAGGTAGCCCTGTTCCCATAGAAAATATCCTTAGGAATCGTTACAGAGATTTTTGGCGCCCAACGTGGGGCCTCAGTTTTCGGAAGTTTTAGAACTATTTAGTGCAATTATCACCTAGAAGCTGAGGGCCTTTTGAATCTATATTGATTTGCTTATGTAATCTACTATATATATATTTTTTTTTTTTTTTTTTTTTTCCTCTCTTCCTATGACTATTGGTTTAGTATTTGTCTCCGAGGACTTAATTGTTTATTAATATATTTGGTAACAATTCCCGGTTGGCATTTATTAAATTAATGGTTAAAAGAGTTTAGGTTGGGACTGGATTAATTGTTCTGGTAGTCATCGGTACAATTCTAGTTTCACGATAATCTTCTTCTTGATAGCTTTTGTTTTGGTGTATCTCTTTTAAAAATTTTGTTTAATTATTCCGACTGTGTGGATTTAAAGTTTTGATGTATAAGTATTGATTTCTTTCCTGCATCGGATGATTATTCTCTTAATTTTTTTTTTAGGCTTAACTCTGGTTAGGATTTTTTTTTTTCTTTAGGCTGATTTCATTAGTTTCCAGCAGACTTAAGTCACTCTATATATTCTCTTTTTCTTTGTGGTTGTGAACAATGTGTATAATTTTTTATTTTTTTTTTTTTATTATATTTAACCCCTACCTAAAACCTTCACAGAGTAGTAATGATACGTGTATTTGTTGGTGTAAAAAGAAATAGCGTTTTAAAAGTTTTATTAATTTGTTTTTTTTTTTTTTTTTTTTTTTTCTTTTCTAAATACATTTATTAGATTATAGTTAATAGTTACTTCAAGTTAATTTTATTTTTGGGTGCTTGTAATTTTCTGCAAGTTCTAAGTTGATTTTATCGATTTTAGTTTTTTTGTGTCTTTCAATTTGTGTTGTGTAACTATTTGACTATGCCCCTGGTACGTAGTACTGGAAATATTCCAGGTGAGGTAGAACGGGATTCTAATAACGCAACTTTGACTGTGGATGAGGCTGCTGGGGGTGATTCTCAGACTCCTGATAATTTGAGAGGAAGACCCAGAACTCGTTTACAAGCGCGTAGGGACATTATCGCTAATGAGAATTCGGATGGGGATCGGATTCGTCATTTGATAAACATGTACATTAGGGATCTTAGAAACGAGGTAATTAACATGATTGCGGATGGGTTTCAAAATTTAGCTTTATCAAACCAGGGACCAGTAAGACAGGATATACCACACCGAACCGAACCAACGGCTGCAGATCACCCGGTACGGGATGATGAAACTTCTGGATACTATCACGGAGATCGTAGTAATCGCGGAAATCGCTTCGCGGACGGCAATTTCGATAGAAATTCGGAAAGAATACTGAACATAATTAGGAATTGGAAAGTTAGGTTCACTGGTGAGTCATCGGATATTACCGTGGATGAATTTATTTACAGGATTAATACTCTCACAAATACAAATCTTCGAGGTGATTTTGATTCATTGGTCGAATACGCACATGTACTTTTCGAAGATAAGGCTTTGAAATGGTTTTGGAGATTTCACAAAAATTGCGTGGGAATGGATTGGGAAGAATTATATGGTGCTTTGAAACGTCAATATAAGGATGATAAAACGGATTTTGACATTAGAGATGATATTTTACAAAGAAAACAGAAATATAACGAGACTTTCAACGAATTTTATGATTCGATTTTGGTTCTGTGTGATAAATTGCGAACACCCTTATCAGAATGTGAATTGTGCGAAACTGTTCAACGCAATTTGATACCGGAGGTGAGACATGAGTTACTAAATTTGGAGATTACACGAGTATCTCATTTAAGACGAGCAGTGCAAAGGTATGAGAAATTTTGTAAGGATATGGCATCTACTAAATCAAGCAATCGTAAATATCCTATAAAACATGTCTCAGAAGTTGCGACGGAGAATACCCAATCTCTTGGAAGTGGAAATTCCGATGAAATTGAATCCGAAATTTGTGTGTTGTTTAGGTCCAAGTCATGTTGGAACTGTGATAAAGAGGGACACAGTTTTATCGACTGTATGGAACCAAGAATTATATTTTGCTACGGTTGTGGTGCGAAAAATATTTATAGACCAAAATGTCCCGATTGTTTAAAGAACCGGGGAAACGTTTTGAAGGATGTTCGGACAAAAATGGACGGACATCCGAATCAAAATTAAACGAATCGTATCAATCTATAATGTCGAATTCACCGGAGAAACCGAACTTACCAAATGAAACCATTCAAAACTTTGATTATAATATACTTGATTTGACAAATTTACAAAATATTTCTGATAAACTTGATACAACCGACACTCATCCGTTACAAAGACCATATCATATTCGTTTAGAAGAATATAATCGTGCAAGAGCTAGAATCTTTAATGAACCTGACACAACACCGAACCGTAAAAGATCCTCCAAGAGAATACGTGATTTTTACAGGCAGAGTAAATGTTTTAAGAAACACACTTTATCATCGTTAGTGAATATGGAAAATGATAAATTCATGACAGAAACTACTTTGCGTTATTAGATAGTGGTGCAAATATTAATGTAATCGGAGGAGAATTATGTTCTAAAATTATTGAATCTGGGAATTTTACTCGTTGTAAGGGTAGCGTCCACACAGCAGACGGTCAACATCAGCAAGTGTCTGGGACCATAATTCTTAAAATCGATTATAACAGAATACAGAAAATGGTGAAGTTCTTGTTAATACAGTCAATAACCCAAAACGTGATATGTGGCATAGTATTTTGGAAAAACTTTAATATTCAAATTGTAAGTGTTAATTCCGTTAATGAAATTCTCTCGGTGGAATCTTCAAATGAGATTCCATTGACATCAGAACAACGACAACAATTAAAGAAAACCATCGATTATTTTCCTAATTCAGACCGCGATGGTCTTGGATGTACAACAATGTTAGAACATAATATCGATACTGGAGCCGCGACTCCAATCAAACAAAGATATTATCCCATATCTCCTGCGAGAGAAAAACTACTTTGTGGTTAAATTGATAGAATGTTAAAGTTAGGAGTCATAGAAGAGTGTCCGACATCTCCTTGGACGTCACCTGGGGTTTTGATCGTGAAGCCTGGTAAAGTGCGATTTTGTTTGGACAGCCGTAAATTAAACTCTGTGACGACAAAAGACGCATATCCCATCCCGAACTTAGAAGGACTGATTTCGAGACTTCCTCCAATTTATTTTATTTCTAAAGTGGATCTTAAAGATGCATTTTGGCAAATTAAGTTGGACGAAACCTCAAGACCTAAGACCGCGTTCACCATTCCTAATCGGCCATTGTATCAATTTACACGGATGCCGTTTGGATTGTGTAATGCCCCACAGACCATGTGTAGACTGATGGACCAAGTCATTCCGTATTATTTGAAATCAAACGTTTTTGTATATCTTGACGATTTACTGATTGTTTCGAAAGACTATGACGAACACCAAAAGCACTTACTGGAAGTGGCCACACAACTTCGCCGAGCTAACTTAACAATCAATGTTAAGAAAAGCTATTTTTGTCTTAGAGAGGTGCAATATCTTGGATACGTTGTTGGGGAAGAGTCATTGAAAGTTGACCCTGAAAAAATAAAAGCTATTTCTCAATTTCCAGTACCGAAAACTGTAAAACAACTCCGCCAGTTTCTTGGGATGGCAGGATGGTATCGCCGATTCATCGATGAGTATGCTACTATTACATATCCGATGACTGAGCTGTTGTCGAAGAAAAAGTCGTTTGCCTGGACTGATGATGCACAAAAATCATTTCAAACTATTAAGGATAAATTAACGTCAGCACCCGTTTTGGTACATGCGGACTTTAGTAGACCTTTTTTAGCACAATGCGATGCTAGTACTTTTGGAGTTGGTGCAGTTCTGGCACAATCTGATGAGAATGGAAATGAAAAACCGATAGCGTACATGTCGCAAAAACTAAATAAAGCCCAGAGGAATTATTCTATTACGGAATTGGAATGTTTGGCGGTTATTTTGGGCATAAAGAAATTTAGGGCATATATATTGAGGGCCACGAATTTAAGGTAATTACTGATCATGCCAGCCTGAAATGGATCATGAGACAGAAGGACTTGTCAGGTCGATTGGCCAGGTGGGCTCTAAAACTGCAGGGTTTTGATTTCACCATAGAACATCGTAAAGGGAAGGATAATGTGGTACCAGATGCTTTGTCGCGTTCATTTGAAGGGGACGCAATTATAGCCGAATTAGATTTACAAACTTTACCCAGCATATACCTTAATTCTAAAGCTTTCGATAATGTTGAATATCAGCGTTTAATTAAGGAAGTGTCAGAGTCAGAGTTACCAGATTTAAGAGTCATTGACAAGTTTGTATATAGAAGAACAAGTTTTACATCAGGAAATCATGACGAATCTGATAGTTGGAAACTTTTTGTTCCTGAAGAACTTCGTGAAGAAGTAATGTTTGCAGCACATAACCAACCAACAGCATCACACGGAGGTATTTCCAAAACTATTCATCGTATTCGACAGTTGTTTTATTGGCCAAAGTTAGCCACAGATGTTAAAACTTATGTATTAAATTGTTTGGTTTGCAGAACTTCTAAACCACCAACAATATCACTGAAACCACCTATGGATCAAATGGTACTCACTGAAAGGCCCTTCCAAAGGTTGTACATTGATTTAATTGGACCTTTTCCTCGTTCATACAAAGGGAATATTGGAATCTTAATAATCCTGGATCATTTTACAAAATTTACTTTCTTGAAACCGCTTAGGAAATTTGTTGTCAAACCAATTGTACAATATCTAAGAAATGAAATATTCCTGTGTTATGGTGTTCCGGAAATTATTATTTCTGATAACGGAAGTCAATTTAAATCTGCTGAATTTAAGAAGTTAGTTGAAAAATTTGGTATTCAACATCAATTTACCGCAATCCATAGTCACCAGTCAAATGCAAGCGAAAGAGTCAACAGATCAATAAATGAAGCTCTAAGATCATATGTTCGTAACGATCAGAGGCAGTGGGATGAATACTTGGATAGTGTTAATTGTGCTATCCGTAGTAGCATCCATCAAACTATAGGAAGAACGCCGTACGAACTTTTATTCGGACAGACCATGATCACGCATGGGCAGGACTATAAAATATTACGGAATTTGAATTTATTGGCGGAAACGGACACGAATATAGGAAGACAGGACAATTTCACCCTTTTGCGTGATTCCATAGCGACTAAAATAAGGGAGGCATATGACCGGAATGTTAGGTCCTATAATTTGAGATCACGTCAACGGGAGTTTAACATTGGTCAGGGAGTTATACATCGGAATTTTGTACAGAGTTCAAAGAGGGACAATTTTAATGCCAAACTGGCTCCTATTGGTGTTAGAGCGGTGGTAAGAAAACGGATTGGGAGAGTAAACTATGAACTTGAGGATAATGAGGATGGTCGTGTAGCTGTATACCACATCAAGGATATATGGGTATAAATTTTAAAGGTCACCTTTTTCAGATAAAATTCACCGGCTAACTTGGAATTTTATCTGCTTTATGATGTGACTAGGTTTCGAGTGTAGTTTCAGTTTTTTTTTTTTTTTTTTTTTGTTGAAAATTTAGCCTTGAATATAAAGTATTTGGAAATTAAAAATTTTTTTTATTTGAGAAAATATTGTTTAAAATAGTTGTTGATTTTTTTTTTGTGCACAAGGGAAAAAATATTAAAAAGGAAAGGAAAATTATTGGAGAATTGGATAACTTTAGAAGATAATACTTTCGATTGTTTTTTTTGGCGAGTTTTCGGAGTTAAAGAATTCATAATTTAAACAGATACCTACAGATACATTCGGATCCGATTAATTTTGTCCAAAGTATTGAGAATTAGCCAACTGCTGGAGAGTAAAGCAACGATTTTGGAACGAACACGTATATTGTATTTTGTTCATCTTCCCTGTAAGGGAAGAAGTGTGTTTATTAATTTGTTTGTGCATCTGAGGTGATCCATTTAGTTAATATTTTGCTAAATTCCGGAAATTGAATTTTGGGATAATTATTTTGGGGGTGCAAAAATAAACTGATTTGAACTTTATTCGTTAGTTTTGGAGATTTAAATTAAAATTTTAAGTAAGAAAATACAATTACCAATAACTTAATTCCATTACTGATTTTGGGTTTTCACATGATAATTTTGCATTTATTTTAATATGTAATTAATTTTATTTTGAAATGTTGTTTGTTAATTATCGCGTTCTTTAAAATTTGCTGTTTAAAATTAATAATTTTTAAATTTTAAAAGGATAAGGGAAATTTAAGAGGTCACCTTATTTAATATAAAATTTTTTATTGCCAAACCTAAATCTGTTCAACACTAAAATGACACAGTAAACACTTATACTCTTATTATCTTATTTGTTAATTTTGGTATTTCGAAAATAACTACGAAAATCCTTGTTCAATAATTAAATCGCTTTCGAAATACAATTCTCATGATTCATTTAAATTCTTTCATTCAACCATAAACAAACATACATGTCACAATATAAACAAATAAGCAAAATATTGGTGGTAAATTTACTTAAAAGCTAAAGAATCATTGCAACGGTCTACTGTCAAGAGGCGCCTGCTGACATTATTTGACGTTTAAAATAATAAAGAAATTGTAAGTAATATTGATGTTTTATTAAATTTGCCACATATTGCCACCTACCATAATAATATCTATCTAAAATAATTTTTATTCTGCCCAATTACATTAAACCCATATCTTCAAATTAATTATTAGAATCTGCAATATATATACATTAAATACTGAAGGTGACCATTTAAAAAAAATTAATTAATTTTTATCTATTTTGTTTTTATTTGTTAATTGTTATGAAATTATAATATATTGATTATTTTGTGGATTTGTTAAATTGAAGAAAAAATTACTTAAATTTTAATACATGGTTGTTAACATGAAATTTTGAACTTCCGGTTTTGTTTTCATTTACGAAACGTGTAAGGTAAAGGTATGGGGTAGATAAGTAGACTATTTTTTTTTTTATTAATTTTTATTGGGCTGACAGCTAACTTCAATTCTGGTCAGCATGGAGGGAGGGCATAGGATAAGTGTGTAGCAGCATCCATCATCAGCTACACTAGTTTGCACAACCATTTTTATTTTCTTTTCCTGGTAGATTAGTTTGTGTGTGAAGGAAAAGCTACCTAAAGTAAAGTCTCTGATAAATGATTATTATACCAGTTTTATGTAGGGAACATAACACACGCCCACCGACGAGCACAGCCGATAGTAATAGGTAGCCCTGTTCCCATAGAAAATATCCTTAGGAATCGTTACAATCTTAAAGCCTTGCTCTTCCAAAAATGTTTTTATTTCTTCGGGGTCCACGCATGAGTCAATCCCCTTTATCACTACATGAAGACCTTTGCTGCTCTTCTGTTGGTATGTATAGAAGTTTTTATTAAGTGCTTCAAATCTTGTAATTACTTTGCGAAAATCATCCTCGTGATTGACCTGTATTTTTGTCTCGTAAATACTACCTCGCTTTATTGCAGCTACATAAAATGAGTTTTCGCCTATCAACAAAATCAAACTCTTTATTAACTCATTTGAGTTTTGCTCTCTAAGATATATTGGGGGTGGCTTAGACGATTTGATTGCGTTTGGTGCTTCCGAGGATTCCTCTTCCAGAATTGAGAAACGATTTTGGGAATATGTTCTGTCAATTGTACCATCTTTTAAAACTTTCGGTGCCGAAGCAACTGCTGAGGAGGTAGGGCTACGACCCCGTTTAAGCACTGTTATATATCTGCCAATGCCAACTTGTACTGGAGGCTTTTGAGAAATTTTAACTTGAGTTAATGAGTTTTCCATTTCAGCTGTTTTGGGGTTAATTGTATCATCACTTATTAACGTTGTTTTTGGCTCTGCGGCAACACTTGCAGTTAATAGATTTGTTATTGTATTACGATCGACCGTATTTGTAAACAAAGAGGGTGAGAGGGAACGCGTTCGAGTAATTGGTTTAGTCGTTAAGTAATTTTTATCATCGATTCTTTGTTTTGTTTCTACATTTGTTTCGTGAACACTCACTGTAACATAAGCATTTCTTTCATTATGTTTTATTGTTTTTGCATTATACGCATTCATAAGAGTTTTTTTTTATATTACTGTTTGTTTAATTGTGCTCTTCTTTTTATTTGTTGTTTAAAAACCCCGAAAATAAAAAAAGAATAAAGAAAAACAAGAAATGTTTTTGCTAAAAATGTATGTAGGTATGTGTATGTATGTGTGTGCATACATATATTTTTGTTAATTGTAATTTTTAATATTTTTATTATTGACGTTAACGTTCACTTAATTAAAATTATTTTAAAGCGTTCATTCGCTATTCTTATATTATTCTTTTTTTTTTTTAATAATATTATGATATATTATTTATGTTAAAAAAACCGTATGCCGAGTTAAAAAAACACGTCTGCATTCAACGAGCACGCACTAAAAAACATAGATAGATGTTTATTTATTAGGACACAGTAGCTATGTGTTTGTTTTTAAATTATGACTACGAGGGACGGCTGGGGGCAATTTCTGCTTCTCGGAAACTATCTAATAGATTTTAATGAAATTTAAAATATATATAGATCTTGATATTTTAATTAGGCTAAAGTTCATCAAATTTAATTTTCATTAAATTATTTTTATAGAGAAAGGAATTTTACAATATGAAATCAATTAAAATTTATTGATAACTAGCTGGCCGCCCCGGCTTCGCTCGGTAGCTGATTACTAATGATCGATGGAGCCGTTTTCTGATTTTAGGTAAATCAAAAAAAGTAGGCTTAAAAGTAGGTGGGGCAAAATATTTTTTCCGTATAAACCTAAGTTGGAGCCGGTAGAGCCGTTCTCAAGTTATGCGATCAGCAACACACAACATTTCATTTTTATTATATTATTTATTTATTATATTATAGATTTGCAACATATTTAACGAAAAATAATAGCAGTTCTACTGCACAAAACTATTGGCACACCTTATTCTATATCACGCAAAACGAAAAAATTATTATATGGGATACCACATAGAATACTTTGTTGGCAAACCTTTTTGCTTTATAATTGCATCTAAACGTTTTGGCATGGAATGCACCAATTTTTTAGTTGTTTCCTTGCCAATATTTCTTCGCCATGCTTCTATCAATGCCTTCTTTAGGTCAGATTTATTAGAAATTGGCCTCTTTTTTACACGTCTATCGAGTTCTTCCCACAAATGCTCTATCGGATTGTGGTCTGGAGATTGTGGGGGATGGGGTAGGACATGCTCGATGTTATATATAAGCCACATACGAACGTCATTGGCTTAATACTTCGGGTCGTTATCTTGTTGAAATGTAAAACTGCTTGGTAGTTTCGACTCTTCAGCGCTTTTTTTACATTTTTCTTTAACATATTTAAATAAACCGTTTTGTCCATAATGCCATTTGCTTATGAATCTTTTTGAGTAGGCTAAACGCTTTGTTTAGTTAATATCAGAAATAAGTGTCTTACGTCTAGCAACTCGAGCATTTGGTAGATTTTTTATATTTTGTATTTTTAAAGAATAAAATTAGGAATACATATATACGAAATAATAAATGTTTTACTTACCAGCAAATGCTATTAGATTCTTCATGTTTGTTTAAAATTATTGGGTACCCTAACCGCGTATTTGGAAAATATTTATGGAAGTGGAAATAGACTTTTGTAAACTAAAATTAACATAAATGTTTGGAATAAAACTGGCTATTAAACCATATAATTTTTTTTTTTTCATTTTGGTGATTTTAGCGTATTTTAGTGAATTACCGCTGAATTGATAAATGTATATTGATAAAGATTTAGTGACATACCATGCATCTAAATTTTAAAACTTTATGTTTAGCGATTACGACGAAAATGACAAAAATATAAAAACGTGGTGCCATCTATCGGATAAATACGAAACTCCACAGAAACACTCCTCATGCCTCATACATCAAACACACAAATTTTGGTCAAGGTCGGTGCAGTAGTTTTTGAGTTTAGCGATTATAAACAAACACGTCTCTTTTATATATATAGATTTGTCATTCTTGACTGCCGCTGGGCTCGAACTCAGGATTTTTGGGACAGGTTACCCTTACATGTTTCATATATATTTTTATATTTTTTTGCCAATTTTTGTACATGTATATTCTATATGTTCATTAAATTTAAATTTGTTATCTATTATAAAACCAAGATATTTTATTTGTTCTTATTTTTATAATTTGATCATTTATTTTAAGTATTTGCTCGGAGTTCATATTTATTTCCATTGCTTTTGTTTTCTTTTCATTAAGTTTTAGCTTGTTCATCTTTAACCAAGTATTAATGTTATTTATATCATATTTTCTTTACAACTTTCATCATAATATTCTTCCGTGTATATTAGTGTATCGTCTGCATACAGAACCATTTCACTTTTCCCTAATATATTTGGCATATAATTAATATACATATATAATAAATAATATATATATTTAGTCCTTTAAAATTCCCAGTTGGAACATAGGGCCATAATAATAAATAATAGGGCACCTAAAATAGAGCCTTGTAGTACTCCAAAATCATTTTCAATTTCATCGGATACAATGCCATTTACTTTTGTTATTTGTTTTCTATTTTTTAAATACGACTCAAACCATTTTAATTCTATATCTTTTATACCATACATATATAGTTTTTTCACCATTATTTTTTTGCCAATTGTTTCGAATGCTCTTTTAAAATCGAGAAATACTGCCATAATTGTTTTTGTTTGTAAATAGTTTACAGTTGTTTCACATAAATACTTCTTACGAAAACCCGATTGATATTTTGACAAAATGCTATTTTTTTCAATATATAATTCAAGTTGTTCTTTAACGATATTCGATATTCTTCACACTTATTTGTTTTTGGTACTTTTTCTATTGGTGTTATCATAGTTTGTTTCCAACTTTCAGGAAATTCTCCAATTTCTAATGATTTGTTTATAATTTTTAATATTATTTCTCCCGTTATATTCCATGTATCCAGAATAATTTTATTGGATATTTAACACAGTCAGTTTTTTTTCATTTGTTTTGTTATATTCTTAAGTTCTAAAATGTTTATTGCACGGAATTTGAAACTGTTGTTTACCACAGTTATATTGTTTTCATATTGCACATTTGTAATTGAGTCTCTTATTGTTTTATACTACAGTCAAAGCCCGGTATAACGAATACGCAGTTTAACGACTATCCGATATAACGAATGGCCCAATTTTAACATTAACTACCTTGTATAGCGAATGGCAGAAAAAAAATAGTACCGATTTAACGAATGACAAAGCAAAATAAAAAAATCTTAACAGAACCGTTACATTTTTATGTTTGTATTGAAAGAACACGTGTGATGCGTTGCTTTTTTCGTTAAAGTTTTTGTAGTTTGGTTTGGTTCATTGTGAAAACGAGATGTCAAATCGAAAAAGAATTACTTTTGATAAAAAAATTAAAGATTTTAGAAGAGTATAAGAAAGGTGTAAATCTTTCAGTAATATCCAAAAGTATGGAATACCAAAATCTTATTAAAGTTCTATTTCGACACTAAATTATAAATACAATTAATTTTTAATGTTTTTCAAATTGTAGACCACCGTTTTTTTATAAAATTTTAAGGTAAAAATTACTGATCGATATAACGAATATCTCGGTATAACAAAAGGTCTGAACATTATATCATTCGTTAAACCGGGCTTTGACTGTATCTACAAAATAATGATTGAAGTAACAAGCTATTTCTTTGTTATCCTTATAATCTACTTTGTTAAATAACACAGATTTTATCACATTTTGGTTCTTTTTTATCACTAGTTCTTTGATCTCTCTCCACATTTGTTTTTGATTTTCTCCATTGTTAATTTGGTTTTTGATGTATTTATTTTTTTGTTTTCAATTTTTACTTTGTATACATTTCTTATATTTCTGTAACTTTTCCATGCTTGATTTGTATTTTGCAATTTTGCTGTTTGATATTTAATTAACTTTTCTTTCTTCATTGAACGTAATTCATTATTAAACCACTTTTTTACGTTTTTTTCTCATGTATTATTTTCTTACTTGTAAATTTTTGTATTGTCTCTTTAAAACACTTATCAAATAAATATACATTTTGATTGAAATTTTCATGATCATCATATTTTATATTATTGCTTTATTATGTGTTAAATGTTTCTTTGTTGTATTTTTCATTAAAAATGAGAAAATTCCAAATGAAAATGAGAATTTCAATTTGAAATTGAGAAAATTCCAATTGAAAATGAGAAATTTAATTTGATATTGAGAAAATTCCAAATGAAATTGAGAATTTCAATATGAAATTGAGAAAATTCCAATTGAAATTGAAAACTTCAATTTGAAATTGAGAAAATTCCAATTGAAATTGCGAATTTCAATTTTAAATTGAGAAAATTCCAAATAAAATTGGGAAATTTTAATTTGAAATTGAGAAAATTTTAAATGAAATTGATAAATTTTAATTTGAAATTGAGAAAATTCCAAATGAAATTGAGAAATTTTAATTTCTAATTGATAAAATTGAATTATGTATATAATTTGTATTATATTCATACAACAAACATACATAACTCACATAAAGATCGAAAAAAATTAAAATAAATACAAATCGCAGTATTATTGACCAACAGGCATATCTTCCAGAACCAGAGCAGATTGGTAAAACGTTGTAGTTCATGATCTGATATTTTATTTGTATTACTATTTTTTGATGATTCATTATAATTATTTGTTATAACATAGTCAATTATTGTACTGGAATTTTTTGTTACACGAGTATATTCATTTACTATTTGTCTGAAACCGTTATCGTTTAATATGCCTTGAATTAAATTTCTATAAGTTGAATTTTTTGACCAGTCGATGTTAAAATCTCCCGTTATTATAATATTACAGCTTTTATCAGAGATATCTTCTATAACTTCTTTAAAAACTTTACAAAAATATACTTTTATTGTTAAACTGTTAGACCAGGTCTTCTCATTTAAACATTTAATTTGTTCCGATAAACCGGATAATCCTTATTGTTTGTGAACGGATTTTCATCCAAATCCATATTAAGTTTATTATTCATTTTTACAGTTTATACATTTCATTATTTGTTCTTTATTTTTGCACTCTTTTGTTTTGTGTTGACCATGACACCTTAAGCATATCTCCTGATTTTCGCGTTATTTTGCACTATGATTATAACCTCTACATTTAAGACACTGCGTTACTTCTTTTCCATCAAACACTCTTCATCTTTCCCATCCAATATTTACTTTCCTAGTCTCTATCATTTTTGCATATGATTCGTTATCGACTGCCATTTTTACATAATATGTATATTGTTTTATTGAATCTTTTTATTTCATATTTTTCTAGTATTTTTAATTCAGCATTATTTATACTGGGATTTTTTTTATTTTTTCAATTATTTCTTCACCTTCATATTTAAATGTCATGTCAGTTATTTTCACTTTCAGTTCTACTGGATTGGGCACCTTAATTTCGTATCCTTCAGTTAATTCACTTTCTATCGCATTTTTTATTTTCTCCCTCTCTTCTCTTTTTTCACTCTGAATTACCATCGTTCCATTTCTTCTATTTTTGACTCCCGTAATTTCAAGTTTACAGGGTCCACTTTATTATTTAATTCTTCCGTTGTTGTTTCAACTGCTTGTTTTTCTTTTGATTTTATAATCAGGGGAACTTGTTTGTTAAGATCTGGTAGCACTGTTTTATTTTTGACGGAATCATCATATAAATTATGCATTTATCATTTATATTCCTTCTATTTTTTTATTTATTTAAAAAAAATAGTATATAAACATATTTTAAATTCAAAATATCTACATTTTGTTTTTCTCGCCACCAATTTTAAATGTGACTTATTTTGACAGTTCTTGAAAGAAACTTTTCGCAAAATGTTGTTATAGAAACACTTTTTCTCGCATCCTTCCAATAATTGCTGGAAAATTATTTAAATGACAGATAATTCTCGCAAAAAAAAGATACAGAAACACTTGCGTGAGAAAAACCATTTTTTGTTTCATTTCACACTATTTTTGTTGCAATTCACACGTTTCATGCGAAGAGTTTTACGATGTGAGATATACAGAAACGGGCTACTGCATATGACATTTTTGATTGCTTGCTACTTGTCTCTTTTATCACTTTTTTTATTTCGTTACACATACTTGCATTTTTTTCTTCTAATGATTTGCACATTAGTTTGTTGTTGTTTTCAAAAACATTTATTTGGACTTCATAATTTTTTTACTTCTTCAACATTTTTATTACAAGATTTTTGAATTGTATCCATTATTTTCATTCTTTCTTCACAGCTTTTTTCTAAGTGATGTTTTAAATTCATGTTTATAATCTACCAGGTTTTGTTTATTTTTATTTAGTCTGGGTTCATACGGCTCATGTCTTATTGACATGATTGCTACTTTATAGGCGAGAGGGACGAGGGGAAAAGAAACGAGTACACAGATGCATGTACTGTCTTTACGTTTTGCTTTTCATTCGTTGTTTAATTTTGTTATTGTTTTCAATATCAAAAAAGCACACATGCAAACGCACGACTATACAAAATAAAAAACATGTCGTCAACATGACATGAATCATTTGAACGCCAATTCGTGTTCAAAGAAGAAAGAAGACTTATATCATCCTGTATTCCTTTTAACAGCATATCGACATTTTGTATATATTGTACACAATCCTCGCACATAAAACGTATAAAATTGTTCGCTTCCAGAATTTTTAAAGAATATATAAATTTCATTAAAATCTGTCAGATAGTTTTGGAGAAGCAGAAATTGCCCCTATCTCCGCTCGTGATACTATTTTTGAAAAAATACATAGCTTATGTGTCTATATAAATATGGAACGATATATGTTTTAAATGTCATAAAAATCTGTTAGAAATTTTTGAAGGGGCATAAATTGCCCCCTGTCACCCCTCGTTATCCTATTTTTTAAAAAATACATAGCTTATTTGTCTATATAAATATGGATCGATTTATGTTTTAAATTTCATTAAAATCTGTTGGAAATTTTTGGAATGGCATAAATTGGCCCCTATCTCCCCTCGAGATCTTTTTTTTTTTAATACATAGCTTATGTGTCTTATGTGAGAGGGGGTTCGAATCTGGACTTAGTAATAAGGGACAGGGCGGTAAAGCCCCCCTATGTTACTACTATGGGGTGATACGGGAAAGATTCCGTGATGACGTTAACCGGTCCTGGAGAGATAGAACGTATAGCAGGGTGTCTAGGGCACAATGACCCAGATTGGACGCATGTTCCACCAAGGTTGGGATTGGGATTAGGTAGGGGTGGACTTGGGACACTTATAGGGTTTTTAACGGGTCATTGTCCTGTTATGGCTTTTACGGGCAAATGGGACAATACCATACCGGACTTCTGCAGATTGTGCGATGATTCTGAGGAGCTAGAGACGATCGAGCATGTACTGTGCCACTGTCCTAGGATGCAGGGTCTCAGACAGAAATGGCTAGGAGATAGATTTCACGACGAACTGGGGTGCATCGCTGGATGTAATCCAGTTGATCTACTGGGGTTTGTCAGGGAAATAGTGCGGTCGTTTCTGTTGAGGGGACTGTAGAGAGGGTAATAGTTCTACATGGTACCTACTAACTTTTTTAATTCTATCCTCCTCTTATTTCGTTTTTTCGCTTTTCTCTTTCTCTACCTTTTTCATTGAATGGATTTACAATGGACCGCATTGGTCTCCGAGTGGAAGTGTGCCCTTGGGCACATAGCCCTTCTTAACCTAACCTAAAAATAGATAATATTTTTAAAATTGTGCAAAATTATTATAAATTACCTTATCAAACGATTTGTACCACCATATACATCATCACCAACGACAATATGATCACCAGAAGAAAGCATTGTTAAAACCGCACTTGACGCCCCTAGCCCAGATGAAAAAGTAAGTCCATATTTACCATTATCTAATGATGCCAAACACTCTTCTAGTACATTACGAGTTGGGTTTCCACTTCGAGAATATTCAAATCCCTTAAAAAATAAAAAATAAATAATAATGTTTAAATTAGTATGCAAGTGTTATATTGATTAATGGTGTTTTCTTTTCTGAAAAAAAGGTTCCATGTATGCTACCATTCGCGCGGGTTTTTGTTCTATTCTAAAAATATATGCAAAAATGTTTTCCTTTCTATACATGTTGCATCAAAAATTGCAAATTTGTTCAATTTCTTACCCCCAGTTATAATTGTAATTTAAGTAATTTTTATGCAAGCAAATATTTTCCTTATTAACTTTTTTCTTGTGTTTGCGTACAATTTGTTTTATATTGTGATTTATGATTATATTGCGATGGACAAAAAAACATTCACCCCTATCGTGAATAATTGTTCCCTAGTAATTATTACCCCTTTTCACATATTTGCGATCATGAAAAACTCCCATGAAAAAAGGTAATTCAAATGAGAATAATAACGTAAAAAAATGTTCACGGGAAAAAATTCCCCTTGTCGTGAAAAGATTTTTCCCTCGTAATTTGTTCACATTTCCCTTAGATTTTTTCACTTTATTTTTGCTAGGGAACAGAACATGTATGTAAGTAGTTCATCCTATAAATCGAATATTAAGGGCTATTTCCGTTAATACAAACAAATCGATATAATGGTCAAAAAAAATGTAAAACAACAGGCCGATTACCTGTGGATTTTTGAAGCTTTCGAAGGCAGAATTTTGCAAAATATTTTACTACATAAAATTTAAAAAGTGCAAAAACTAACGTTGTAATCAAACTATCCCTCCAATACTAAATATTTTGCTTAACTTTTCTTTAAAATAGAGAGAAACGGACAACCGGATTTGAACTTCGCTTTTCATAAGGACCCAGAATATATACACTTTACAGGGTGTAGGATCAATATTGCAGAAATTACAAACGGAATGACAAACTTATATATACCCTTTTCCACCTGTGGTGAAGGGTATAAAAAAGTAATTTTTGGGATTTCAGTATTTTGGTCATAACTCTGCTATTTCTTAACCGATTTGACAGATTTATATACCGACGTGTTAAAGAAGAAATTTGCCAGTTATTTTGGTTATAAAACTTGGATTCGGGAAGATCTATGGTTCCGAAAATGGATATTTTTCAACAACAAAAAAATTAATATTTAGGTCATAACTTTTTGGTATCTGAACGGATTTTCCCGAGTTTTTTAGAAAATAGGCGTAACCATAGGTCATATTACAGTAAAAAAATTCAGGTTTTTATACAATTTTTGATATTTTTTGTATAGGAGGTACCACGCCCACTTCTCCAATCCCGCCTACATTTTGTGGGATGGTGTGTACTATATGTAAATATGCAAAAAAAAAAAAAAAAAGGAATTCAGTAACATACTTGACAAACAAACTTTATTCTATAAAATTATAAATTGAATTTTTGAAACTGTATGTTAATAACACTACGTGAAAGTTTTTTTTTTTTTTGACCAAATGTATCTGACACCCAATCTTTATGTTAAATTGTTCGTTAAATCCGAATATGAAGTCAGAATGGAATCAATTTTCGAGATATTCCAAAATAACCGTTATTTGTGTTTTTTTTAAATATGATGTTACTTAAATGCAAATAAATTCAATAATAATAAAAAAAACCTTTTTGCAGTCGCAGGCTTTGTCGAAAGATGCAGACATTTTAAATTCCTTGAAAAGACATAATTTTCTTTAGGATTTAAGCTTTCTTGCGTTTCTCGATTAATGAGATAAAAGTGTTTCTGTATTTGAATGCGAAAACAGACACAACAAATTCTGTTTATACTGGAATATTTCCAGTAATTAAGTGTCAAATAAAAGCGAAACGTCAACAAAAGAAATAAATATAATAAAAACACAGCTGCCAGATTTGACGAGTTATCGTCATCTTGACGATTTTTTGTTCCGATATTAACAAAGTGACGTTTTGATGATTTTTTCTAAAAAAGTGACGAAAGCAAAAACAAAATCAAAAATATTTTATAATTTTGTTGTTATTTTCTATAGAAATTCATCTTGAATTTTTAAATTTCAAACACTTCTATTTTGTGGCGTTGAAAATTGAAAAAAAAAAAAAATAATATGAATGTCTGTAGAAAGCAACAACAAGTTTATAAAATATTTTTGATTTTATTTTTGCTTTTAATGAAATTGTTGGCGTTGCGTTTTACACTTAGTCTTCGAAATAAGATAATTGTAAATATTTTTATGTATATGTTTGTTTATTAGAAAAAAGATATCTTTAGAAACAAGGCTGCTTAAATTTTTATATTTATCCCTATTGTGAAAATTGTCCTCGAAATTGTTTGTTTCTTCCCTAAAAAATGTATCGGCAAAAGCAAAATTTCGAGGGAAAGTAATGGACCGACTTGGCTTATTTTGAACATTTAATACTTCTTATATACATATACAAAATATGATTGATATTTGATATTCTTATCTTATATGTACACTTTTGTGCCAAAACCATTATTCCGGCAAGAAAGAAATTTGTTTGTCTCCCAGTAAAAACTTTTTCAAAATGGATAGCTTCTTTCACTCGTTATTAAAGGCCAGTTTACACGGCAATACAATGTATTACGACATTGCAAAAAATTATGTAGAATGAGAAAAATCTTATCATGTAAAAGCAAAATGTATTGAGTAAGAGAGAATACGAATACAAAATCTGACAAGCGGTCGGTAAATGCTTTTTTTCTAAACCATTTTAGAAATTTATGTATTCTCATCACACCAGAGGTGTATTTTAACGGAGTATATTGAAGGTGGTAGCATTTTTATACAATTACAAAAACAACTAAAATCAACTCAGGAAATGTTCATGTTGTTTTTGTAAAAATTTAAAACTGCAACCATCTGTTTTTTTGTTATTATTTTTGATTTTACTTATACCATCCTTGTAAACATGAATTATACTTACAAAAGATTTTTATTTTTTTTCTTTTAAACACGGAGAGAATTTCATAATATTTTGATTCTACAAAGTCGTAATACATTGTATTACCGTGTAAACTGGCCTTAAGTAGCTTTCTTCCATAAGAACTTCGATAACTACTTTTTTCTGGATGTATTAAGATAAAAAAAAATGACTTACTTTTGAATTTGTTCTTTTTGGCACAACCCTTGTAAAATTCATTAGTTTTTCAGTAGAATTGTATGTAGTGCTTTTATGTGTTTCTGATTACTTAACATATTATTTTGTAGGCGAAGATTTTACTGGGTCTTTAACCCGTTTATTTATGAACCGATTTTTTTAATTTTAACTACAAGGTATTCTACTAAGTCTATTTCAGGTAAAAAAGAAAAAGATTATAGGAATAGGTAAATTAAAGATTTATATCTCAATTATTAAATTATAATTATTAAATACCCATAAACTTTAACTATGTTTTTGTTTGATTATTTTTTAATAAAAGTCGAAACAAATTTGTATAAAATTGATTTTAAATTGCACGATTTTTAAAACAAAAAAGACGATCTTATTTATTTTTTTCTCAGGAAATTGACGATTTTGACACAAATTTATCTGGCAGCACTGATTAAAACCAAAACAAGAAAAGGCTAACCAAAATTTAAACTAACAAAATATAACAATTGTTTTTTGTTTATTTTCATCATATAAATTATGCATTTATCATTTATATTCCTTCTATTTTTTTATTTATTTAAAAAAAATAGTATATAAACATATTTTAAATTCGAAATATCTTCATTTTGTTTTTCTCGCCACCAATTTCAAATGTGACTTTTTTGACAGTTCTTGAAAGAAACTTTTCGCAAAATATTGTTATAGAAACACTTTTTCTCGCATCCTTCCAATAATTGCTGGAAAATTATTTAAATGACAGATAATTCTCGCAAAAAAATGATACAGAAACACTTGTGTGAGAAAAACCATTTTTTGTTTCATTTTTCACTGTTTCTGTCCCGATTCACTGTAGCTCGTTTCTGTATTTCTCGCATCGTAAAATTTCTTACATGAAGTGTGAAACAAAAAATTCCATCGTTTCTCGATTAATGAGATAAAAGTGTTTCTGTATTTGAATGCGAAAACAGACACAACAAATTCTGTTTATACTGGAATATTTCCAGTAATTAAGTGTCAAATAAAAGCGAAACGTCAACAAAAGAAATAAATATAATAAAAACACAGCTGCCAGATTTGACGAGTTATCGTCATCTTGACGATTTTTTGTTCCGATATTAACAAAGTGACGTTTTGATGATTTTTTCTAAAAAAGTGACGAAAGCAAAAACAAAATCAAAAATATTTTATAATTTTGTTGTTATTTTCTATAGAAATTCATCTTGAATTTTTAAATTTCAAACACTTCTATTTTGTGGCGTTGAAAATTGAAAAAAAAAAAATAATATGAATGTCTGTAGAAAGCAACAACAAGTTTATAAAATATTTTTGATTTTATTTTTGCTTTTAATGAAATTGTTGGCGTTGCGTTTTACACTATAAGCCCCTTAGTCTTCGAAATAAGATAATTGTAAATATTTTTATATGTTTGTTTATTAGAAAAAAAGATATCTTTAGAAACAAGGCTGCTTAAATTTTTATATTTATCCCTAATGTGAAAATTGTCCTCGAAATTGTTTGTTTCTTCCCTAAAAAATGTATCGGCAAAAGCAAAATTTCGAGGGAAAGTAATGGACCGACTTGGCTTATTTTGAACATTTAATACTTCTTATATACATATACAAAATATGATTTATATTTGACATTCTTATCTTATATGTACACTTTTGTGCCAAAACCATTATTCCGGCAAGAAAGAAATTTGTTTGTCTCCCAGTAAAAACTTTTTCAAAATGGATAGCTTCTTTCACTCGTTATTAAGTAGCTTTCTTCTATAAGAACTTCGATAACTACTTTTTTCTGGATGTATTAAGATAAAAAAAATGACTTACTTTTGAATTTGTTCTTTATGGCACAACCCTTGTAAAATTCATTAGTTTTTCAGTAGAATTGTATGTAGTGCTTTTGTGTGTTTCTGATTACTTAACATATTATTTTGTAGGCGAAGATTTTACTGGGTCTTTAACGTTTATTTATGAACCGATTTTTTCAATTTTAACTACAAGGTATTCTACTAAGTCTATTTCAGGTAAAAAAGAAAAAGATTATAGGAATAGGTAAATTAAAGACTTATATCTCAATTATTAAATAATAATTATTAAATACCCATGAACTTTAACTATGTTTTTGTTTGATTATTTTTTAATAAAAGTCGAAACAAATTTGTTTAAAATTGATTTTAAATTGCACGATTTTTAAAACAAAAAAGACGATCTTTTTTATTTCTCAGCACTGATTAAAACCAAAACAAGAAAAGGCTAACAAAAATTTAAACTAACAAAATATAACAATTGTTTTTTGTTTATTTTCATCATATAAATTATGCATTTATCATTTATATTCCTTCTATTTTTTTATTTATTTAAAAAAAATAGTATATAAACATATTTTAAATTCAAAATATCTACATTTTGTTTTTCTCGCCACCAATTTCAAATGTGACTTATTTTGACACTTCTTGAAAGAAACTTTTCGCAAAATATTGTTATAGAAACACTTTTTCTCGCATCCTTCCAATAATTGCTGGAAAATTATTTAAATGACAGATAATTCTCGCAAAAAAAAGATACAGAAACACTTGCGTGAGAAAAACCATTTTTTGTTTCATTTCACACTATTTTTGTTGCAATTCACACGTTTCATGCGAAGAGTTTAACGATGTGAGATATACAGAAACGGGCTACTGATTTAATTAATAAAAAATAATATTAAAGTGTTTAAAAAAATAGATAGTGACTATTGAAAAACATAAAATTAATATTAATAAAGTGGAAAACAAAGAAACAACCAAATATAAGTTATTTTACCTGAAAAAGTGTTTAAAAAATTTAGCTATGACTGAATGCAGTAGCTCGTTTCTGTATTTCTCGCATCGTAAAATTTCTTACATGAAGTGTGAAACAAAAAATTCCATCGTTTCTCGATTAATGAGATAAGTGTTTCTGTATTTGAATGCGAAAACAGACACAACAAATTCTGTTTATACTGGAATATTTCCAGTAATTAAGTGTCAAATAAAAGCGAAACGTCAACAAAAGAAATAAATATAATAAAAACAGAGCTGCCAGATTTGACGAGTTATCGTCATCTTGACGATTTTTTGTTCCGATATAAACAAAGTGACGTTTTGATGATTTTTTCTAAAAAAGTGACGAAAGCAAAAACAAAATCAAAAATATTTTATAATTTTGTTGTTATTTTCTATAGAAATTCATCTTGAATTTTTAAATTTCAAACACTTATATTTTGTGGCGTTGAAAATTGAAAAAAAATAATATGAATGTCTGTAGAAAGCAACAACAAATTTATAAAATATTTTTGATTTTATTTTTGCTTTTAATGAAATTGTTGGCGTTGCGTTTTACACTTTAAGTCCCTTAGTCTTCGAAATAAGATAATTGTAAATATTTTTATATGTTTGTTTATTAGAAAAAAAGATATCTTTAGAAACAAGGCTGCTTAAATTTTTATATTGATTCCTAATGTGAAAATTGTCCTCGAAATTGCTTGTTTCTTCCCTAAAAAATGTATCGGCAAAAGCAAAATTTCGAGGGAAAGTAATGGACCGACTTGGCTTATTTTGAACATTTAATACTTCTTATATACATATACAAAATATGACTTATATTTGATATTCTTAGCTTATATGTACACTTTTGTGCCAAAACCATTATTCCGGCAAGAAAGAAATTTGTTTGTCTCCCAGTAAAAACTTTTTCAAAATGGATAGCTTCTTTCACTCGTTATTAAGTAGCTTTCTTCTATAAGAACTTCGATAACTACTTTTTTCTGGATGTATTAAGATAAAAAAAAAATGACTTACTTTTGAATTTGTTCTTTTTGGCACAACCCTTGTAAAATTCATTAGTTTTTCAGTAGAATTGTATGTAGTGCTTTTGTGTGTTTCTGATTACTTAACATATTATTTTGTAGGCGAAGATTTTACTGGGTCTTTAACCCGTTTATTTATGAACCGATTTTTTCAATTTTAACTACAAGGTATTCTACTAAGTCTATTTCAGGTAAAAAAGAAAAAGATTATAGGAATAGGTAAATTAAAGATTTATATCTCAATTATTAAATAATAATTATTAAATACCCATGAACTTTAACTATGTTTTTGTTTGATTATTTTTTAATAAAAGTCGAAACAAATTTGTTTAAAATTGATTTTAAATTGCACGATTTTTAAAACAAAAAAGACGATCTTTTTTATTTTTTTCTCAGGAAATTGACGATTTTGACACAAATTTATCTGGCAGCACTGATTAAAACCAAAACAAGAAAAGGCTAAAGGCTCAGTTAGTCTTTACTTTCTGTTTCTGTTCCGTTCCGTGCCGTTCTGTTACGAAATTGTAATAGTTACTTTTTCTGTAGCAACTTATCAGCCATTTATGACAAATTTATTAGTTTTGCACCATCCATTGTTTTATTTCAATAACTTTAAGCACATAAATTTAAAGAAATTAAATTTTTTGAATTCTTAAAATAAAAAAATAGTTTATTTCAATACAAAAATGTATTTTTTATTATTTATTTTGCTGTCACTTACAATTACTTAACAAGTTTTTGATTTTAACAAACTGAACAGCAACAGAACAGAAAAACTAATCAATTTCACAGGTTTTTTAATAACAAAAACACATCAGCTGATTCGTAACAGAACAGAAAGTAAAGACTAACTGAGCCTTAACAAAAATTTAAACTAACAAAATATAACAATTGTTTTTTGTTTATTTTCATCATATAAATTATGCATTTATCATTTATATTCCTTCTATTTTTTTATTTATTTAAAAAAAATAGTATATAAACATATTTTAAATTCAAAATATCTACATTTTGTTTTTCTCGCCACCAATTTCAAATGTGACTTATTTTGACAGTTCTTGAAAGAAACTTTTCGCAAAATATTGTTACAGAAACACTTTTTCTCGCATCCTTCCAATAATTGCTGGAAAATTATTTAAATGACAGATAATTCTCGCAAAAAAAAGATACAGAAACACTTGCGTGAGAAAAACCATTTTTTGTTTCATTTCACACTATTTTTGTTGCAATTCACACGTTTCAAGCGAAGAGTTTTACGATGTGAGATATACAGAAACGGGCTACAGTAAATGCAAATCAGCAATAAGAGGTGAAAGTGGCATTAGATGCAATGGAGTGTGTGATAAAGTGTATCACTATACAAACAAATGTGCCGGTATTGACCAATATTCGGCAAATATTATAGATTTTTTTTTTTCTCGTTATTTTTTATTGAATCTTCATATATTAAATATGAACTAACAATAATTAATCAAATCTTAACCTAATACGTTATTTTATGTCCTGCCAGTGCCAGACAAAAATTTTCTTCATCACGGGTTCGATTCACTTATATAGGTGTTTATCGCTCATCTAATTGGGTAAGTGCTGCAGTGTCTCTTCTTCTTAAGCGAGTGTGGCCGCCATGGTTTAAAATATTTCGAGCTAGTGGATTTGGGTGTTGTTCAAGCCTTTTTAAATATTTTACTGCATATTTTGTAATCATAGTTTTTACTAATGGAACATTGAGATCCTTGTGAATATTTATGTTTTTAACATACCAAGGGGTAGCTGTGATTATTCGAAGAAGTTTATTTTGGCGCCTTTGAATTTTTTCGATATTAGAGGCCGAGGCAGAGCCCCATAGTTGAATACCGTAGCACCAGATTGGCTTTAAGATGGAGTTGTAAAGTAAAAGTTTGCAGTCGAGACTTAGGACAGAGTTTCTTCCAATAAGCCAATGAATTTGGATGGCTTTTAGTTTTATTTGAGATAATTTTCTCAAATCTTAGGGGAACAGCTGCTCTAGCAGCAACAGGTGGTAACTCGACCGCCATATCGTGAGATATGTTTGGGGTAAATACGTGTTTTAAATGATTAACAAACAGATTTCCTTTTTCAACATCATTTCTTGCCCAACTTCCATCCAAGTTTCTTAATGGCGGATTAGCGACAACTGGCCTTTTGAGATTTCTAGCTGCACGCCATAATGAGTAGTCTGATTGTGGAGTTGCATCAAGTTCCTTAAGATATTTTTCCAGAGAAGCCGTTTTCTGAGTCTGCAGTAACTTTCTCAGCCTTTTTGTACAGTCTTTTAGTAAGTTCTTAAGTTGAGGGGATCTGTGCAATTGCCACTCTCTACGAGCTCTCCTTTTTTCAGACAAGAGACGCTCGACATCTGAGGAATATATTTTATTATTTTTGGTTTTTTTGGGGGCAATGCTGGAATGTTGAACAGCTAGTTTTAGAAAACTGTCAAAATTGACAATAGAGCGATCTATATACTCCGGTGTGCTAAGCGGAATATTTTCTGTGCAATGGGTACTGAGATATTTTTTATATTTTATCCAATTTATATGTGTAGCTGACGTCGCTATGTGACCAGAGGGAGATTCAATTCTATTGGTGTTTTTTATAGTAACAATTGTAGGTGTGTGATCAGAGGATAATTCTATGGAAGCTTCAACGTAAATCGTTTCTGTGGGGATGTTTTTAACCACGCCAAAATCGATGACATCTGGAATTTTTTGCGGATCAGCAGGCCAATATGTTGGTTGGCCGCTCGCGACAACATTTAAATTCATTTTAGAGATTGTATTAAACAAAACACGACCCTTTGGTGTTATAAGTCGTGACCCCCAGAAGGTATGTTTTGCGTTGTAATCGCCAGCAGCCAGGAAACAGGGCCCCAGTGACTTATAATATTTGTAATATTGGCTTTCTGATATTGCAAATCTAGGTGGTGAATATAGAGATGAAATTACTATGCTTCGATTTAGCTCTTCGACACAAATGTTCGTAGCTTGGAGATAATCTTCACGATGATCACACATTGGGTAGTGTTTAATTCGGTTTTTTATTAATAAAGCAGAACCTCCACAAGCTCTATCTCGAGGGTCCTTGGTATCATATAGAGTATAACCATTAATTTTAAACGTATTTCTTGAGGTCAAATGAGTTTCAGAAACCATCATGACATCAATTTGTTTATTTTTAAGAAAGTATTCTAATTCATTTTTATGTTGGCGGATGCCGTTTGCGTTCCAAAAACATATTTTTAAACAGTTCATGGCTTGTTAAGAATAGCTTGCAATAACATCGATTGCATTCTAAGAATTTCCTGCATCATATTACCCATTGTGTTCGTAAAATTATTAACTGTTTGCACTACTGTTTCCATGGTTTTTTCAAGACGACTTAAATTAGAAACTGGAGTTTCTGCATTACTTGACGAAGCGCCTTGCATTGGTACATTGTTTGATTTTAAAACGTTAGCATAAGAGGTTCTGTTACTACTAGGCTGCGGAGCCTGAAGATCATTACTGTTTACTTGATTCGTTACCTGCATTTGAGGGGGATTAGTTTTCGGTCCAACCGACTGCTTGACGATAGTATATACAGGGCATCCTCTATAATTGGCAGTGTGATTAACCACAGTTGCTGCATTTTTTTACGTTGGGGTCGGTTTTAGACTTATCGCAAAGAACTGTACCGTGTAGCTCACCACATACTACGCAAACAGGGGGTAAATAGCAGTATGCCTTAGTATGGCCAAATTCTTGGCAGTTCAAACATTGAACGGGACCACCTCTTTTGTGCGGCTCCTCTATAGTTACTTTTCTGTACAGAATGTATTTTAAATCATAGATGGGATGCGTTTCATTTTTTTTAAGCTTAACGTCGCCGGGTTCAAACTCTACTCGAAAAAGTGGTTGGGGAATTTTTTCTCTATTTTTAATGTTTACTACATGTTTTACCTTGAAGCCTTTTTCTTCTAGGAATGTTTTGACCTCTTCTGGGTCCACACATGAGTCAATACCCTTAATCACTACCTGAAGACCTTTACTGCTTTTCAGTTGGTATGTATAAAAGTTTCTTTTTAGTGCTTCAAAGTTGTTTATTACTTTGCGAAAATCATTCTCATGATTGACTTGTATTTTTGTCTCGTTTATACTACCACGCTTGATAGCCGCTACGTAAAACGAATTTTCACCTATCACTGATATCAAACTCTTTATGAGCTCATTTGAATTTTGTTCCCTAAGATATATCGGGGGAGGCTTTGACGATTTTATGACGTTTGGTGCTTCAGAGGATTCATCCTCCAGAATTGCAAAACGATTTTGAGTATTTATTTTATCAAAAGTTGGTACTTTTGAGGCCGAAGCAACTGCTGCAGAGGTAGGGCTGCGTCCCCGTTTGAGCACTGTTATGTACCTGTCCATACCAACTTGTACTGTAGGCTTTTGAGAAATTTTTACTTGAGTTACTGAGTTGTCCATAGCGGCTGTTTTGGGGTTAACCGTATCATCACTTATTAAAGTTTTTTTGGCTCTGCGGCAGCGCTTGCAGTTAACAAACTTGTTATTGTATTACGATCGACCGTATTTGTAAACAAAGAGGGTGAGAGGGAACGCGTTCGAGTAATAGGTTTAGCCGTTAAGTAATTGCTATCATCGATTCTTTTTTTTGTTTCTACTTTTGTTTCGTCAACACTCACTGTAACATAAGCATTTCTTTCATTATGTTTTATTGTTTTTGCATTGTACGCATTCATAAGAGTTTTTTTTTTTTTTATTTTACAGTTTGTTTAATTGTGCTCTTCTTGTTATTTGTTGTTAAAAACCCCGATAATAAAAAAGAAGAATAAACAAAAACAAGAAATGTTTTTGCTTAAAAAGTATGTATGTATGTTAATACATAAATTTTTTTATTAAATTGTAACTTTTATTATTTTAATTATTGACGTTTATGTTCACAAATTAAAAATTATTTTCAAGCGTCCAATTCGCTGATATTATATTATTTATTTAATAAATAATATTATGATTTTATAACAACTTATTTAAGTATGTTAAAAGAAAACAAAAACCGTATGCCGAGTTAAAAAAAACACGTCTGCATTCAACGAGCACTGTGATAAAACAATATTATAGATGAAAGCAATTTTGTAAGATTTATATGCAATACATCCAAAATGTAGACCTTGTTATAAGAGAAGTCAAAAACAGTGTCGATAAAAATAAACAAACATTAGTTGAATATAAAAATGAATTTGAAAGTTCACTTAAACAAAATGAAAATGAAATTAAAGCATTATTGGAAGCTATTGAAAGACGTTATGATGAACGATTTAGAAAAATAGATAATATTCAAAAACTATGCGAAAAGAATGTTCAAGAAGTTAAAAACTTATATGGAAATTATATCAAGTAGAAAACAAAAACAAAGATATGTATGATACAATTGAAAAAAAAAAACAATGTAAAAATGTGTAATGAAATAAAGAAGGTTATAAAGGAAACAAATGTAAAAACAACAAAAATGTCTTACGCGCAAACTTTAACAGCTAATGTAGTGATGCCAGATGTATCAAAAAATCTCCCCTTAATTGTAAAACCAAAAGAAAAACAAAGTGTAGAAAAAACAAAAGCTGAACTAAACAAAAAAGTTAATCCAATTGATTTCAAAATTACAAATGTTGAAAATAGAAAAAATGGTACATTAGTGATTCAAAGTCAAAATGTCGAAGAACGTGAAAAAATAAAAGAGGCAATACAAAATGAAATTAGTGAAGACTACGAAGTAAAAGTACCAAAAGATACTGATATGAAAATAGTAATAACAGACCTAAATTTTAAAATGCCAGAAAAAGAATTAATAGAAAAATTAAAAAAACAAAACGAAATAATGAAAAATAGTGAAATAGATGTTATTAAAATATTTGAAACAAAAAGATATAGTAGAACAATATTTAACGCAAAATTAAAAATAGACGATGAATCATATCCGAAAGTAATAGCAAGTCAAAAGATGTAGGGTATTCGATGGTACAAATATAATGCAATGTTTTAAATGTCAAGGATATAACCATAAATCGTCGGACTGCAAAAATGAAGATGTATGCCACAAATGCCATGGAAACCACAGAAGTAAAGACTGTAATAAGGAAACAATAGTGAAATGTGTAAACTGCAAAAAAGAAAATAAAAGATTAAATTTAGGTCTTGATGAAAATCACGTCACTGGTAGCCGGGCGTGTCCGGTGTATCAGAATAAACTGAATTTAAAAAAGAGAAGGATAGGATTATCCGCCTAACAATCAAAGCAGATACATGGGTTATATACTAACATACAAGGCTTAACAAATAACTTCAACCAATTGGAAATAATAGCTGAAACAGATAAACCTGATTTCATAATACTGACAGAAACACATCAAACTACAGAAATAGACGATAGTGAAATTGAACTAGAACATTACGACCATTATAGTACATTGTCAAACTCGTCCAAAACTGGTGGAATAATAATATATTTTAAAAAACATTGGAAGATTGATAAACTCAAAGACAGTATTTAAGACTCAAGATACTGGATTAGCGCATATATGGCAAAATATGAAAAAATATGAACTATAATTATAGCAGTATATAGATCACCAAGTAGTTCAAAGTCAGAATTTTGTGATATATTTCAAGATTTTATAGAAGAAATGTGCGAAACAAACTGTGATATTTTAATAGCTGGAGATTTTAATATTGACTGGAATAACGATTTCTATACGGGGAAATTAATAAGTATTCTTAATGATAATTGCCTCAAACATGTATTGAACGAATTTACTAGAATAACACAAAATTCAAAAACTTTAATAGACTATATTATAACAAACAGTGGAATGATTTCAGCAAAGGGAAATATAAATAATAAAATAGCTGATCACGAATCTATAGACATTTTAATTGAGTGCGAATGTATAGAACGAGACAATAAAACTAAAGAAATAAACATTTTTAAATATAATAAAGAAAGATTCAAACACGAAATTAGTGCAATATTACAATATGATGATCAAAAAGGATTAAACGATAATGTCCACAACTTTGATAATGTTTTTGAAAATACAATACGAAGATTTAGTGTTAAAACAAAAATAAATGAAAATAGAAGTAACAAATGGTTTAACAACGATCTCAGGACGATAAAAAGGGAAAAGATTTTTAAATATCAAAGTGCAATAATTGAAAACACGAATGAAGCGTGGAATAACTATAAAACAATAAGAAATAAATATAAAACTAGAATTGAAAATGAAAAAAATAAATACATAAATAACAAAATAAATAACGCAAATGATCAAAAAGAAATGTGGAGCAAAATAAAAGAACTAGTACTAAGAAAACCCAGAAATGTGATAAAAACTGTGATAATAGATAATGTAGAATATAAAGGTAATTTTCAAATAGCCGAACATTTAAATTAATATTTCGTTAATAGTATTAAGGAAATTAGAAATTCCATTAGTTATGTGCAATATGAAAACAAAATACCTGTGATAGATTTAAAATTTAAATTCCGCGCAATATCTTTAGAAGAACTTAAAATTATATGTAAGAATATTAAGAAAAAACCTGACTATAATAAAATAACAAGCAATATAATCTTAGATAATTGGAACACTACCGGCAATATTATGCTGAATATTATAAACAAATCACTAGAAACGGGAATATTTCCCAATAACTGGAAAGAATCTATGATTACACCCATTGAAAAAGTTAAAAAAACAATCAAATGTGAAGAATATCGTCCAATAAATACGTTGAAAACTTTCGAAAAAATTATTGAAAAGATTGTTAAGAATCAATTAGAAAACTATATGGAACAACACAAACTACTATCAAAATATCAGTCAGGCTTCAGGAGAAAGTATTCATGTGAAACAGCAGTCAACTATGTGATAAATAGGTGGAAATTCATGAAGAAAAATAATAAAATAATGGCGATATTCTTGGACTTTAAAAGAGCATTTGAAACAATAGACAGGGACATTCTATTACAAAAACTATATAAATACGGAATTCAAGACAATGAATTAGAATGGTTTAAGTCATATCTAACTAATCGCAGGCAATTTACAAAGGTTAATGGAAAATTATCAAATGCTACCGAAAATAATTTTGGAGTACCACAGGGCTCAATTCTAGGTGCGCTTTTATTTATTATATATATTAACGATATGGAAAAAGTTTTGGAAAACTGCGAAATTGTGTTATATGCAGACGATACGCTGATTTTTACAGAAGCGGCCACGGAGGAAATATGTTATACTAACTTAACGAATGATATGGACAATATAAATAAATGGTTAAAAATGAACAAATTAAAATTAAACGAAAATAAGACTAAAATAATGGAAATAAATATGAACACTAACTTAACGTTTAAAATTAATGATGTAACAATAGAAAAAGTAAATAATATAAAATATCTGGGTTTTCTAATAGACAAAGACTTAAAATTAAAAGAACATATTGAATATATATGTAAAAAAATTGGAAAAAAAATCGGGTTCTTCAAACGTATAAGAAACAAAATATCAGTTATAACGGCAATAAACGTTTATAATGTAATGATTAAACCACATTTTGAATTTGGATCAACTGTGTTGTATACATGCTGCACAGAACATCAAATAACAAGACTGCAAAAGATGCAAAATAAAGCTATGCGCTCAATACTTAAATACAATCGATTTACCTCAATAAAACATATGTTAGATACACTTAAATGGCTTAACATACAACAAAGACTAGAGCTAAACACAATTAATTTTATTCAAAAAATGAAAATGGGAGATGCGCTTGATTATTTAGCAGATAACAATACGATGAAAAGATTTCTCTTTTATAAGGGATTAAATCTCTACAATACGATGCCGAATAATATTAAAAATGAAATAAATCCAAATGTTTTTAGAAGAAAAACTGTAAATTTTATAAGAAATATTTAATTTAAACCAGAGTTTATAGATTTAAATTGTAAACCGAACTTGAAATGTTATATAAAGTATTTAAAATACTACTAATAAATAAATAATAAAAAAAAAAAAAAAAAAAAAGACCCCTTTCAGACTCGGCAAGTTAGTTGCGCAAGTTACTTGCAGACAACAACAAAGTCTGTACAAAATTGTTTTTTCTTTACCCCTTACCGCTAACGCTACAAACCAAGAGTTGCGCAAGAGACTTGCGCAAGTAACTTGCCGAGTGTGAAAGAGGTCTAATGCATTTTTTTAACGTGGTCTGTGTTTTGTTATTTTTGTTTTGATCATGCCATTTGTGTTGATTGTTGCTGCCTGTTTTAACACATTGCCACTTCACTACCAAAAAAAGCTTTCTGTCTTTTTCTTCGAAAGCAAGAAAAATTTGGGCCTTTTTCACACGTCACTTTTTACAGTTCTGTGGTATTTCTGTGGTATTCTGTGACATTAACGTCAATTCCTCTTCAATTACCTTTGGTAAATTTTCTAATGAACACGTAAGAGGATTATTGTAAATGTTCATAATACATTCTAAGTTCAAAAAATCTTTAAATCTACTTTGGAAATTATCCAAGAGTAAATTTTTTTCCTCCGTCAGTTTTTTGGAATTTGTGTAAAAATTTCTTGAGTTTTTGGAAAATTTGATAAATTTTGACATCCAATTTATCTTTTTAAAATAGAAAGTTTTCTTAAAAACTCATTGATTGCATGCAATTCATTTATATTTTTATCTTTTCCTTGTAGCACAAGATTTAATTTATTAATGTGTTGTGTGCCGTCAGCAAGAAAGCTTAAATCGTAAAGAAAATAATGACTTTTCAAGGAATTTTATTTGCAAAAAGGTTTCAATCTCTACTCTAAGATTAAAAAGACGCTCTAAACATTTTCCCCGACTTAACCATCGCACCTCCGTACATCCTGATAATCAGCATCTACATACATCTTTCAGAAATTCTATTAGCTTTCTGTGTGTAAGTGCGTTATGGCCTCCTCTTAGACGATTAATTATTTTAACAGCTACTTTCATAGATTCTTGAAGACCTATCCTTTTTAAAAACAATGCATGTTGGTGAATTATACAATGAAATGTGTGAACATTTACCCCAGCTTTTTTTAACTGACCAACAAGTCCCTGGTTTCGCCCAGCCATTACAGCAGCGGCGTCAGCGCAAATAAAGATATTTTTTCTTTTTCTACCACACATAAATCATTATTTTTGAAAACATCAAAAATAGCTACACCAGTAACATTTCCGTAAAAGTGTACGCTTAATATTTCCTCAAATGAATAAAAAAAAATTGTCAACCGTTCTAATACAAATAATCATTTGACTAATATCGCAAATGTCAACACTTCATTCTATAAATAGCCCTATATCTTCCGTTCGGCGAGATAAAGGCATTTTATTAATTATGCCCCCTATTAGTTGTCCTGCTTCTCCAAACAAATACATTATTGACAAACAAGTGTCTTTAAAAAACTGCCCATCATTAAAAGGCCGACCTTTTTTTGCTAAAGCTAAACTTATAATACATGTAGCATTTACTTGCTGATCAACTGTACAGTTGATAAAACTACTGTCGCCCTTTCTCTCAAGACGGAGATTTTTAAGACTAAAATCTTTTTTTATTTTTTGCTGTCTGTCATTTCCACCAACAAAATAAGATAAGACCGATACACATTTTTTAATACCTGGGCCCTATTCCACAAAACAACTTATCAACTTTTCACTTTGCACTTATCAAATTTAATTTTTTGGCAAAGTGATAAGTGTTTCTGTTCCACAACATTCTTTGCAAATCTCACTTTGCACTTAGCTAAAACTTTGCTCTCTTTGCACTCTTTGCAAATACTTTGCTCTCCTTGCAAAGTCTTTGCATTCTTTTGCAAAGTCTTTGCGTTCTCTTGCAAAGTGAGTCTGCAAAGTGTTCCACAAAGGATTTAATCATCTTTGCAATTCTGTCTTATCACTTTTCACTTTGCATTGCTAAATAAAAAGTGTTAAAATGAGCCGCAAAGTAAATATGGAAAAAAAATTGCAGTATTAAATATTATTAAAGAAAAAAAAGATATTTTATTTGCTAGTTTTATGCATAATAAAGTAAGTATTTTTTCTAAAATTGTTGTTAATATTTAAAACATATTTAAGTTTACATTTCATTTTGAAGGTTAGCAAATTAGATAAACAGGCTGCCTGGGAAGAAGTTTTAAAAAAAGCCCAATCATTGCAACTGGCATCAGCACAAAAAACATGGACCTATGCGAGGGACAGTTTGTTTGGGCTCTGGAAGAGTCGGACATTGGTAAGTAAAACAATTTGTGGCCTACACATAGCAAAAATTATATCAACATATTGTACACAACAACAACACATATCATCATGATAGATGTTGTTGTTATGATTTATGAGTTCAATTAAACAAATCTTGCTTATTAAAAGAGCCGGTTACGCACAATATAATTATTTTCTATGAGTACAGTCAAAAAATATACAGTATGTTAATTGTAACAATTGAACAAGCTTACAACAACAAATGCAAAAAATTTTTTTCAATTTCATTATTAAATTTTAAACGTAACGGTTTCAATATGTTATTCTTACATTGTTTTGCTATTTTCAATAATATAATTTAAAGCTCAAATTATAATTTCTTTTTTGTATACATACGAACACAATGTAACATTGTTATTATTTAAATTGACTTTTATTCGACCTTTACAAAATTTATTAATATTATTATTTAATTAAGCTTGGTTATTATTTTTGAAAAAAATCGAAGATCTATCCGTAAATTTAATATTGTTAACTTGCAGGGTAAAAGGGATAACGCCCGAAAAACAGGTTCCGCAGGTGGGAAGGACTGTATTATGGATGAAGTTGACTTGTTGATTCTCGATATTATGGAATCAGACTCAGCTGTAATAGATGGACTGAATTTGCCAGAAAGCTATGGAAATTCAGAAAATCTCCCATCAGCTGAGTCTGATTCCAGAATATCGATGACAGAGGAAACACCTGCCCACCCACCTGCAAACATAAGGAAGAGGAAGAGCTCTACCAAGTTTCCAAGTGAAACTTTGAATAAAGAGAAAAAATGCCGGCTGGAGCTCCTGCAGGTTGAAATTTACTATAGGAAACTTCAATGCCTGAAATTGGAGAGGGAGCTCCAACTTCCAACCTCTGACATAACTCGGGAAATTAGAGCTGCGGAAACTGCAAATATACCGCAAATGTCGATGAGTCTGTTGTTGGAGGATGTTTAAGTTTTTAATGTTTTATTTTTTTTTTATTATTTGTTATTTTTTTTAATTGTTTTAATTTTTAAATAAACAGTGAATTAATTTTTATATTTTTGCTTTTTATTTACTCTCTCAAACCCCAAATATGCCCCAAAAGAAACAACGCTTTAGCAGTATAAAAAGGTCATAACTAAAAAACATTTATTTTAAAATAATATTATAATAGTTGGCATTAAGAAAAGTATTGCAGCAGAGAAGTAAGCCTTTCCATTCCACTCGCATGTTCCATATTATTAACGTCATCATTTTCTTCTTCATCATTTTCCCGATCCAATTCCTCGACTTCATTGTCAGTGTCTTCAGTGGGTTGCATGTTTGCACTACTCCTTTCGATGCTACAGGCAATATTGTGTAAGATGGCACAAACAATAACTATCTTTCCTGCAAACTCAGGCCTCAGTCGCAAATAATTTAGACACGGGAAACGTTCTTTAAGAATGCCAAAACTGTTTTCAATTATGCGCCGTGTTTTTTTGTGGCAACGATTAAAAGCCTCTTCTGCAGGGTTATCGGGATTTCGTCGTAATGGTGTTATCAACCAGTTTTTCAGTCCATAGCCACTGTCACCCAAAACAACGGCATCCGGAAATGGTCTCCATCCACTGTCAAATCTTTGACTTACAGCCGAATTCCGTAACACCCTTGAGTCGTGAACGCTGCCCGGCCAACTTGCATTTACACTGTAAAATGTGTAGTCTGGCCCACATATCATCATCACATTCAATGAGTGGCTTCGATGCCGGTCCACATATCATTCCTCGTGTAATGTAGGCGCATCAATTTTAATGATGGTGCCATCCACGCAACCACACACACAAGGGAATCCACCCATCATAAAAAACTTTTCGGCAATACCACTGACATCATCTGGCCACCGCACTGTGTTTTGAAATAAAACATCTATTATAACGTCGACAACTCTATGGATAGTTCTGCAAACTGTTGATTTTGCAACACCATGCATAGCTGCAATTCCATGGTACTGGCAACCATTCCCGAGCCAATGCAAGCACAGTAACAGTTGATTTTTAGCCGACAAAGCATTACTGCGCTGTGTATTATGTTTTAATTTTTCTCCAATTTTGTTTAAAATAAAATCAACTTGGATTTGATTTAATCGAAAGCACTCTTTAAAATTAAAGTTTTGTAGTCCGGAAAAATTAATTCGGTCTCTATAATTTCTTGATATAGCAACCTCTTCACTATCGTCGAACAAAAACTCACGTCTTAACATTTTGAAAGCTTCACTAGTTATAATAATATGAATTTGCAAAGAGCTCGTTTACCTTGCAAAATTTTGACAAACTTATCAAAATTTGCTTTGCAAAAATAGAATTTACAGTTTTTGTGGAACGAAACAGCATAATTATTTGCAAAGTCTTTGCAAATTACACTTTGCAATAATGACTTTGCACTTTGCATAACAGAACGTACGTGGAACAGAAATTAAAAAGAGAATAAAAAAATTGCAAAGACTTTGCAAATTTCACTTATCAATTTCAACTTATCACTTATCAAATTCAATAGTTCTGTGGAACATAAAGTTTTGCAAATTGACGAAAAATTTGATAAGTGCAAAGTGAAAAGTTGATAAGTTGTTTTGTGGAATAGGGCCCTGATAACAAATAAGACACTCAGCTTCAATCGACAAATTCAAAGTAAATAAAAAAAGATTTTCCCACTCTAAGTCCCACATAATTGCTGAACAGTTTTTAAAACAAGATGAAAAAACATACATAAACACAGCTTGATCTCTATTAGGGTGTTCAATTAATCGGGTTTTATATTTGTTCAATTAAACGATTAATCGATATTTGGCACTTTTAACTTATTCGATTAAACGAATAAAATTTTAAAATTAATCGATTAATCGAATAATTCTAAGTCCAGAAATTTTATAAATTATGAGATTTTTTTTGATAATTTTAGAAAAAATTAGTACTTGAGTAAATAAACACTCTTCTTTAAATAGAACTTGTCAATGTAGCTCCAAATTGTTGCTTCACTTTCGGGCACTTAGATTTTAAAAGAATCAATACAACTTTTTTTGAAACTTTTCTCACTTATGAGTTGTTTTTTCCGTGGAACCCTGCTGTTATATCCGCTTTCCCGTTATGCTTTTTGAACTGTTTTTGGATGAGCATGTTTATTCAAAGAATTAGCGATATTATCCGCCATTTTGGTTGCGCTTACTCTGCGATTTTTCTTCCCTTATCGTGGGTCATGGCTAGGATCTCGATTAGAAAGTGTCAAGAGGCCTTTTAAACAGACAGTATAAAACAGACAATAATAAAAATAACATCAATTATTTAAATATTATATTAAAAGTTTCTTTAGTTTATTAAAATTATCTTTAAATGATAGTAATCGAAATTAATATATTTCTTCTTTTAATCACAAACACCGACTGACTTTTCATCAAACATACATTCACTAATCATACTAAAATGATAGCACAAAACAAAACTGCACTGTGGATCAGGGTACTTTGTGCGTGACAGTTCGGCACTTCCTGACTATGGCTCGTCCTCGATCCATTCTTCTTCATCTAGGATAGGAGAACTTTGGCACCATGACTTCATTTTATCGGATGCGTATACAGAACAAAATTTTCGTGTGGTAATTTGCATACCAGGAATGTCCTCGATTAGGAACCTGTTTTCACCAAGACTTTTGGTAACGATGTAGGGGCCTCTATACTTCGGCTCAAGCTTACGAGACTCACCAGTGGCTAGTGCTTCATTTTCGAGAACGACTAAATCCCCTTCATTATATTCGGTTGGTTTAGCGTGCTTTTGATCAAAACGCAATTTCCATTTTTCTTTTTCCTTGGCTGTGTTAAGTGAGGCAGCTATACGTTTTTCGTCCATTTCTACTTCATTCTCATGTTCTGCTTCATCGTCGTGAATAGCAGCTACAATTCGGTTTTGGACTACATAAATTAATTTAAATTCAAAAACTAGTTCATTTGGGGTGAAACCCGAAGTGTTATTTTTCTGTGTATTAACAGACCATTGCAGCTCTCTAAGCGTGAGATCCCAATCTCGAGCTTCTCGTGTTGTTGTTCGCAAATAATTCAGTATCGTTTTATTCGCCCTTTCGACTTGTCCGTTTGCACGTGGAGTACGTACCGCTGTGCTTACGTGTTGAATTCCATTTTGTTGACAATATTGCTCAAACATTTTAGAGGAGAACGCTGTTCCTCTATCACTTTTAATCACCTTCGGTAAACCAAAATAACTCGTGACTTCGTTTAATACATTTATTACCGGTTGAGTTTTAGTTGTCCTCACGGGTTTAACAATCAGAAATTTACTAAAAGCTTCGGATATCGCCAAAACGTAGCTGTTTCTTTTTTACTGCGAATAAACGGACCTAAGTGGTCAATGTGTATTTGACGGAATGGGATGGGTTCAGGGTCACTGGTATACAAACATCCTTCAGTTTTACCACCTTTTGCTTTGTTGTAGCAACCAGGGTACGAAAAAAAACTGTACATTTTCGTAACGTATTTTTCAAACACACAAACTATAAAATTTTTTTTTGTGTATGTGAATGTGTACACAAACATATACGGTACACAGCGAGAGTGAGCTGACGCACACAAACACTACGATAACGTACATAACATCTTTTAACGTACATGTACAGTATTTTTAGCGTACTTATCTGTACTTTTTATTGAACACGTAGTGAGTGTGGGTGTGTATGTATTTTTTTTAAATTTTATAAAATCAAAAAAGGCCAAAAATATGATTTGAAATCGAGTTGTATAACAGGAGTGCAGAAATATAAGAAACATGCAAAAGTTCTTTATGCAGTATAGAAAAGAACATTGCAAGTAATGATCAGTTGTAAAGAGTTAAGAGTATGCGTATATGTAAATATGTATGTATACCCAGCGGGGAAAAAAGGGCATAAAGATGCCTTCTAGAAGGCCTCAGTACTTTCTTTTTGATGTACAAGGCCTGCTCGCTTAATTGCATACTCATAGCTTTTTTACACACGTTGTCATTGCGGGGTAGGCCTTCCAGGTAATCTTAAATAGTCTTTTAGAAATTTATTTAAAAAAAAACGAACCAAATTTACGGAAAAGGGGCCAAACCCCTTTGTTATAGAAATTTAATTGTGCACCTTTAATGGATATTTATTATAAGTGTTATCACGATGGTCATTGTGCAAATTTGCAATTTGTGAATTTTCAGTGCATATTATGATTGATCGTGAGCATACCACTTTTATTTTTTATGCAAATATGCTATTTTTCTAAAAATTTACTCTGGCAACACAAAAACTTCTGGCGGCACTTTAAAAAATCTGCTTTTATTTACAATTATACACAAACATATTAAAATAAATTATTTATTTTTAAATTATTTAAATTAAATTCTCTATTTTATGTCAAAACCCACGAAAATGTTCAATTTATAAGTTTTCTTTCATCCAATATGGCGCTTAATATGTCAAATGTTATTGTTTACATTTGTTTGCAACTGAGCAAATATGCACTACTAATTTTGCTCATGGTTTTTTTAGTGCAAACGAAGTAAAATAGAGCAAATTGCAAATACGTACATTTTGTTGTTGTGTTGTGCAAATGCACGCATTTTCATCGTTTGCACACTTTGCACTACCTATCGTGATTTGCCTTTATATTTTATACATAATTAATAATGGTTTTAAGGTAAAAATGGTTTTTACACTAAAAATCAGAAAACAATTAAGTTTTGATTGTGCATTTATTTTTTATTTTTTAAACTTTTTTTAACATTTTTTAGCAGTTGTTTTTAGGTAATACAACTCTTCTTTTTAACGTATTAAACTCAACTCAAAATTAAACACAACCGTTCTGTATTCTCTTTTTGTCGTTTTTTTATGTAATTTTAATTGTATAACGCGCAAAAAAACTAAATATCTTAGTCCTTCTCTTCTCCCTCTCATAGAAGGGAATGTGGAATATTGATCTTATCTTTTATACCTACGGAAGATCCGAAGACTTCTAAGAGAACTTATTTAGCAGTTAGATCAGAATCAAGGCGAATTCACTAGAGAGTGAAGTCAGCACTACAACAACACTGCTTCTGTGGTCCGATTGTCAAAAATATTGCTAGTAAAAAAAGGTTTGTTTACATAAAAAACTGTAGTTTATATATGTTGGCTCGACCCCACCTTCTAGTCAATTCGCCTTGATCAGTATGGTAATTGAATCAAAAAATGTCAAATCAGGCCTTTAATAAGGCCTGAATAAGAAGCTGTTCTGACTTTTCCCGCTAGGTAATTGTTTGTGCACATTTGTAAGTGGTAAATGAATCGTCGAAAATTGTTGTTGTGCTATACGTTATTCGAGTTTATTTGCAGAAAAAAAATTATTTTTACACTCATAAAATTATTACGATAATTGATTGTGGATTATTTGGTTCGTTTTTAATTTAATAAAAATATAGTTATTTTACGAATAACTATTCTGCGAATATCTTTAAACTTAAAAATTTAGAAATGTCAAGCCAAAATAAAACAATATTAACGTTTTATAAGTATGATACAAATTTATTCTTTCAGCTACGTTATGCTCATTAACATTTATTCCCAAAGAATCAAAAGCCGGTTGAACTCATATTTTGAAAGCACGATCTTTCGCCATACGGAGTAGGCGTCCATTCCTTGTAAATAATTCTACAATCGCCAATTCAATGTTAGTTTGATTGAAATAGGTTGGAACTGTTTTGGTTTTTATTAAATCATTGACTTTATTTTTATTGCAACATAATCTGAATATAAAGTAGGGTGGAACCGCTTTAAATGTCTTTCTAGATTTCCGGTATGATTATTTAATTTTTTTTCACAACTTCCATTATCACAAAATACGTCACTTTCATCGATTAAACTAAAAAAAATCGTGCAAAAAAATTTTTTTTTATTTTTGAACTAAACTGAAAATTTCTAAATTTTCCGCGAAAGAGGTTGGTGCCATAATTATTGTTTAATATAATATTCTCTACGCAAGTGCATACAAAAAAATTAAATAAAAAAGATTTACCTAAAAGGTATGTATGAATATAAAAAATAGAAACAATTCTTTAACTGAAAAAATTTTAAATTATAAAAAACAAGAGGAGTCATAATTTTTTTTTTCAAATAAACTCGAATAACGCAAAGCACAATAATAATTTTTGACTGTTGATTTACCACTTACAAATGTGCACAAACAATTGTTTTGAGGGCGCGAAAATTCCTTAATTTTCTGCGAATTTGTTGCTTTTGGGTTTTTTATGAATGATATTTCATCTGAAAGAGTTTGGTGCCATAAATATTGCTCATAAAAATAGTTAAGAAAAAAAATAACCTTAAATGTATGAACAATTCTGTAACTGAAAAAAGTTTTTATTATAAAAAACAAGAGTAGTCATAAAAATGTTTTTTTTTTCTTTCTGCAAATATACAAGGCACAAGTTAAAAATTCCCATAAAAAGGATCTTCACATATGTACTTATTTAGGCGTACATATGCACATCAATTGTCTCAAATGTTGTATACAATTATTTTACAGCGTTATTGTTGGCGCCATAAGTATTTCTTAATAAACCAATGTCCATGCAAGTGCATACAAAAATAACTAGGTAAAAAAAAAGGATTTACCTAAAATATAAAAAAAACAAACTCTTTTATTAAAAAAAAAAAAAATGTTTAAAAAAAAGAAACAAGATCACTCATCCCAAAGTATAATATTCATACAATCAAAATATTATGTTGCTATATTCAAAAAGAAAATTCATTTTAAAGAACTGAAAATTAATTTAATTTAAAATAAATTTTTACATTTAATTCAAAATGAATTTTTACATTTAATTTAAAATAAATTTTTACTTTAAAATAAATGAATTTTACATTAATTTTAAAATTTTTATTTATTTAGCAGCATATTTTGCGGATTAAACCTCAAGGGCTATAAGCTCCTATATGCCAGAGGAACAGGTAAAATTAGATCTTGTATTTTGGCTAAAAGCACGTTGGATATCTTCATTCTTTCTGATTTCAGTGATAAAGACACAACTTCAGCGGCCCTAGAGATGGGCGACAGGTCGATTTGGATCGTCTCGGGCTATATGGCGCATGACCAGGATGATGATCCACCCAATAGGCTTGTTCGTGGCCTGGTCACCAAAGCTGGCTCCATGGGTACCCCGGTGGTTATCTGTGCTGATGCTAATGCGCACCACATCACGTGGGGCAGCTCTAACACCAACACTAGAGGTGAGTCGCTATTTTCTTTTATCTGTAACAGTAATTTAGAAATAGCAAACATAGGCGCGGAACCCACGTTCATTGTAGCTAATAGGCAGGAGGTTCTCGATGTGACATTGGTCAGCTCGGAACACTCCGACTTAATAAGTAACTGGGCGGTCTCAAATGACTGTTCCTTTTCGGACCACAGGTATGTTGAGTTTCAATTAGGTTCACCCCCCTTGGGGGTATGTACTTTTGTGAATAGGAGAAGGACGAAGTGGGACTATCAGGCTAGTCTACTCGCTGACTCTCTGGGCTCAGTCCCTGTCATTAATGGCATTACGGAGACTGAAATGGCAGTGGAATTCCTATCGGGGGCACTGCGTCGAGCAACGGCACTGGCCTGCAGGCCGGTGGTTAGGAGGAAGGGGGGCAGGCCACAATGGTGGAGCCCTGAGATTGCACAGTCTCGCAGAGACTGTCGTAGGTTTTTCAATATGGCTAAACGTCTGGGAAACTGGGCGGAATATAAGTCGGCATTGAATAGGTTCAAGAATTTGGTGAGATCGGCGAAACGGAATGCCTGGAGAAACTTCTGCAGTGGAGTGGAAGGCTCTTCTGAGACAAATCGATTGCGCAAAATAATGGCTTCTTGCCCGGCTGTCCCAAGCTACATTCAGAAAGCTGATGGTAGCTGGACTACGAATAGTCAGGAGACGCTGGGGGTCTTAATTGACACACACTTTCCTGGCAATTCCCTTCCAACACCACGGAAGATCAATTGCTTATCAGAGCCTGGACCCGTGTCCATGTCCCTGTGCTATGATAGGCTCAATTGGGCGATAAGGAGCTTTGACTCCTTTAAGGCTCCTGGTCCGGACGGTATTATTCCGGCCGACCTTAAAAAGAATGCGGGGCTTCTGATTCCTTGGCTGTCCGCTATTTACACGGAATGTATTAGATTCTCGTACGTTCCCGACAGTTGGACTAGATGTAGGGTTGTTTTAATTCCAAAGGAAGGTAAAGCATCCCACACCAGGCCTAAGGACTACAGGCCAATCAGCCTGTCGTCATTTCTTCTCAAGACCCTTGAAAGGGTCATTGACATTCATCTGAGGATGTCTATTCCTAGACATCTGCTCTCTTCATCACAGCATGCCTACACCAGGGGCAAATCTGTGGAGACGGCGCTTCACTCACTGGTAGGCTACATTGAGAAATCCCTTGAATTTCGGGAATACTCACTTGTGGCCTTTCTGGACATTGAGGGCGCTTTCAACAATGTCAGACCCAACTCCATCTTGGAATCGATGGGGGAGGTGGGTGTTGACGATGTAACTTGTAGATTTATTGGCAATCTACTTGACAGTAGGATCATTGAATCCACGATGGGTGCTGCCAATGTTTGCAGATCTGTGCACGGGGGCACCCCGCAGGGTGGAGTTCTGTCACCTCTACTATGGAACCTGACGATGAACACTTTGCTGAGTCGGTTCGACGGACTGGGGATAAAAACCGTCGCGTATGCGGATGACGTGACGGTGGCGGTCATGGGTAAACACCTGGACACACTGTCCCGTTGTATGGAATCTGCATTGCAGATTCTAAGCTCTTGGAGCACCTCCTGTGGACTTGGCGTCAATCCACAGAAGACTGAGTTGGTACTCTTCACCAGGAAGTACAAGGTTGGCAACTTTAAACTTCCTAGGCTAAATGGCACGGAGCTGACGCTCTCGAACAGTGCCAAATATTTGGGCGTAATTCTCGATAGCAAACTATCATGGGAACTCAACGTTCGTACGAGGGTTGATAGGGCCATTGTGGCCTTATACACCTGCAAGAGATCCTTGGGCAGAAGTTGGGGCCTTGGCCCCAGGGGCGTCGAATGGATCTTTGAGGCGGTGGTAAAACCGATCCTCTTCTATGGGGTCATAGTGTGGTGGCCTGTGATGGGAAGGGGACGGTACTGCAGGATGCTTGAGAAAGTATATAGGGTGGCTGCGCTGATGATCACGGGATCACTCCGCTCGACACCGACGAAGGCGCTTTTTACTATGCTGAACTGGCTGCCGGTTGACATCATGGCCGAACAACAGGCCCTGACTTCCGCTATTAGACTGGGGGCGGTGGGCCTATGGTCTTCGCGGAACTATGGTCATGCCAGGGTCTTGCTTGGTGCATCATATGACCTGGCGGGGCTGGACTATTGCACTCCGGAACCGTTTTTCGGTGCTCTGTTCACAGTTCATCATGGTAATGATAATGAGCTGCTCGATAATACGCGATCTCTGGAACCGATCCTGCGGGTCTACACCGATGGTTCCAGGATGGGCGATAGAGTGGGTGGAGGTTTCTTCATCGAGGAGTGGGACATTAGGGTCTATTTTAGGCTGCCGGATGGCAGCAGTGTGCTGCAGGCGGAAATCTCTGCCATAAAGCGGGCGGCAAACTGGCTGAAGTACTATCGTATATCGAGGGATATATGTATATTTACGGACAGCAAGGCTGCCATTGCAGCTCTGGCTGGTGTCTTTACGACATCTATGTTAACAGTGGAATGCCGGATGTCTCTAAATGAGATCGCGAAACATTCCAGTGTAACGCTGACATGGGTACCAGGGCACAGTGGATGCCTGGCCCGCTGCAGGACTTTCATCAGAGGGGAGTCGTACAGAAGGGCTCAGGGCAGATGGCAGAGGGAGCCTACCTGCTTGATGGCCAGGACTCTATGGCCTGGCTATGACGCGTTGAGAACGCGTGTACTTTTCGGTCTCGGTAGGGACCGGATGAGAACGGTGATATCGGTCATTACGGGTCACTGGGTGATAGGGACTCATGCTAGGAAGATGGGTCTTGCGTATAATGACTACTATAGGAGTTGTCATGATGAGGAGGAGGAGGAGACGGTGTTTCACTTTCTCTGCCAATGCCCCGGTCTGGGGAGCATTAGGTTTAGGCATTTTGGGAGACCGGAATTGCCATGTCTGGACGATCTGTTTAATAGTTGTTGCTTTTAAAATATATATATTTTAAACGACCAAAAATCAAACTACATAACATTATATGTACGGAAAAACTTTATTTTTATGCTAATTTGTTTTTTGAATAACAAACATAAATGTTAAAAACAAAGTTATTTGAAAACTAACTATATATACATATATTCAATTTTAATAGTACAAAAAACGAATTTTATAACCGACAATCAATTACTGTAATAATTTTATGAGTGTTAAAATATTTTGTTTTCTTCAAATAAAAACGAATAAAACATAGCACAACAACAATTTTCGACGTTCAATTTACCACCAGGGCTGCCGTTCAAAAGTTTTTATCCAACCAAAATTGTCTATAAAACCTACCAAAATCCTTTGAAACATTTTTTCAAATATTTAAAAATTTTCATATGTATATGAATGTATTTTTTTGATGTAAAGCACAATTTTTATTGGATAAAGCTATTCATTTTTTGCAATATGCAATAAGAGACAAAGTTGGCATGATCGTAAAATATTTTTATTTGAATCCGTTTTTAATGGAATTCACTTAATTCGAAAATATATCATTGCCTAAGTCTACTGAAAGGCTAATTTCTGTTAAGCTAACAATCTACAAGACTAGAAAATTTAAAATGTGTGACTATATAAATAGGCAAATCTTGATTATACAATAACTTAAAAAGAGTATTTATTTGTAATATTTTAATTTCTTAAGACGCAAGAATTTGGAAGTTCTTCTTAATACACTTTAAATCCAATTTTTATAATGTTTGTTATAAAATTCTGTTTAATAGACAAATATTTGTATTTTATTACAGAAATCTAAGTAAAAAACGACTGTTAAAATTTTTGCGTTTTCGATTTCCAGCACACCCCTGTAGATTTTATTTTATATAAAAGCCCAATTTTAAATTTAAGTACACATTTCTTTTTTAGCTTCTGTGTCAATAAAAATATTTAAGACATCAATATGATTATTTTTTTATCGAAAATGCTTCAAACTCGTGTAAACAGCAAAATTTTGAAGAAAATTTCAATCGTGTAAATCTAGCTTTAGTGTCGCCTTTTTTATAAAATTAATTTAAATGTGTAAAAAAATTGGACTTTAACCATGATTATAAATATGACAAACGATATACTTCTGGTTGATTTTCTTTATTAAGATTATTAATTATGATTAGCATGTCGGCCATTTTCTAACAATCGCACGATTTGAAGTCGTAAGACGCTAGATTTATTTCATGGTGTTCGAAAACTCATGCGTTTTGCTTCCGATCTTTAATGGTTTTTGAAGATGGCTAACTTCTTGCGATTGCGATTTAGAGAACACATATAATTCGATTTCAAGTCAGAATCGCAATATACTTGTATATGAAATAAATAAAAAATGGCATTTGACTTTTTTAGAAATATTTTCGAAGAGTTATACAGCTCTTATACCATTGACTTCGTAAAAACAGGATACAAAATATAGTACTAAAGCATCCCACTGTTCAATAATTCTTGCAATAACAACCTCCAAAGATAGGCGTTTTGTATAAGAAGCAGCTTATATCTTATGAGGTGGTACCCCACATTATTCCTGAAATTCTTTTAGTTCAGTAATTCTTTAAGGGCTATGGGAAAAGAACTGTTAATATTACAACAAAGAAGCTCTATATTTTCCCCCAGCATTTTACATGCGTAACTTGAACAAAGGTGGAGAGAGCGCACTTAATGTAAATTAAACAAATTCATTGCTAAGTAAGTAGTCCAGTTACTTTACCCGCCATGGCGTTAGCGCCGTCTGTTGCCAATTCAATAATTTTTTTAAAGGAATATTGTTTGTTGTAAAAAATTGTTTATTTTCATTTCTTTATTGGCACATCCGAAGTTTCACCAACAATCAAGAAAATCTTCTGTTTTTTTTTTTAATAGATATTCTATTTTCTGTTGCCTGCTTTTCGATATAGTCAGTTGCTTTAACAGACTATGTCCTACCGCATTTATAAAGTCAATTTATAAAATGAAAAAGTAAATTTTCTCAAACCGACCAAAATTAGGATTAGCCTACCATCCTACCAAACGAAAATACCAAGTTCGGCAACCCTGTTTACCACTTAAAAATGTGCACAAACAATTATACATATTTAAATATACGCATACTCTCTACAACTGATCATTACCAGTGTTGTCAACTTTGAAATTTCAAAACGCACCAAAAAGGTGAAGAAAACGCGCCATTTGAAAATAGAAACGCACCAACTTTAGACTTTCTTTTTAATTTAAAATGTTTGTTTGAGTAATTTTAAATAACAAATAAAATATTTTTGTATTAAAAATATTATAATAAAGCAGTCTTTTACAGTTCAGGGTTTTAGGAAAAAAATAAAAAACTTAACAAAAATAAAAATACCTAACAAATTTATTTGTACTAGTGATGTCACGAATATAAATTTTTAATATTCGCGAATACGAATATCTGCGCTAATATCTAATATAATCTGAACTAAAACGCCACACGATATAATAAATCTTTTATTTTCGTTTTAAAAAATAAATTGTAAAAAAACTGTCACACACCAATTATATTTAAAATTATTATCTCACTCCGATGACTAAAGGCTCAGTTAGTCTTTACTTTCTGCTTCAGTTCTGTTACGAAATTGTAATAGTTACTTTTTCTGTAGCAACTTATCAGCCATCTATGACAAATTTATTAGTTTTGCACCGTCCATTGTTTTATTTCAATAACTTAAATGCACATAAATTTGAAGAAATTAAATTTTATGAATTCTTAAAATCAAAAAATAGTTTATTTCAATATAAAAATGTATTTTTTATTATTTATTTTGCTGTCACTTACAATAACTTAACAAGTTTTTGATTTTAACAAACTGAACGGCAACAGAATAGAAAAACTAATCAATTTCCCAGGTTTTTAAATAACAAAAACAAATCAGCTGATTCGTAACAGAACACAAGGTAAAGACTAACTGAGCCTTAAATTTGAAATCCAGTGGTGCGATTCACTAACTTTTAACGAACCGACAATCGTTATATTTGTCGACACATATATTCGCTTGCAGTAACGATAGTGTGATTCTGTAACTTTTTTTTAACGATAGAAGACAGCTGTATTTTTGTAACATCTCTGTCTTAAAAATTTAAAAAAAAAACGAAAAGCACAAAAGAGAATAAAATAAAATCAAATAAAATTATTCTTAACCCCCTGTGTTACAAATGTTTTTGCATTCAAAATACATTGGAAAAGGTCTGGCCAGACTCATGAGTAAGACGAAGGGTTAATTTATGTTTTTATATTTTTTTTTTTGTGAATTTTACATTTAGAATTTGGTTTTTGTTCTTAATATGCTTTTTTGTAAATTTTAAATTTAGGATTTAGTTTTTGTTCATACATATATGTCAGACCCAACTCCATCTTGGAATCGATGGGGGAGGTGGGTGTTGACGATGTAACTTGTAGATTTATTGGCAATCTACTTGACAGTAGGATCATTGAATCCACGATGGGTGCTGCCAATGTTTGCAGATCTGTGCACGGGGGCACCCCGCAGGGTGGAGTTCTGTCACCTCTACTATGGAACCTGACGATGAACACTTTGCTGAGTCGGTTCGACGGACTGGGGATAAAAACCGTCGCGTATGCGGATGACGTGACGGTGGCGGTCATGGGTAAACACCTGGACACACTGTCCCGTTGTATGGAATCTGCATTGCAGATTCTAAGCTCTTGGAGCACCTCCTGTGGACTTGGCGTCAATCCACAGAAGACTGAGTTGGTACTCTTCACCAGGAAGTACAAGGTTGGCAACTTTAAACTTCCTAGGCTAAATGGCACGGAGCTGACGCTCTCGAACAGTGCCAAATATTTGGGCGTAATTCTCGATAGCAAACTATCATGGGAACTCAACGTTCGTACGAGGGTTGATAGGGCCATTGTGGCCTTATACACCTGCAAGAGATCCTTGGGCAGAAGTTGGGGCCTTGGCCCCAGGGGCGTCGAATGGATCTTTGAGGCGGTGGTAAAACCGATCCTCTTCTATGGGGTCATAGTGTGGTGGCCTGTGATGGGAAGGGGACGGTACTGCAGGATGCTTGAGAAAGTATATAGGGTGGCTGCGCTGATGATCACGGGATCACTCCGCTCGACACCGACGAAGGCGCTGTTTACTATGCTGAACTGGCTGCCGGTTGACATCATGGCCGAACAACAGGCCCTGACTTCCGCTATTAGACTGGGGGCGGTGGGCCTATGGTCTTCGCGGAACTATGGTCATGCCAGGGTCTTGCTTGGTGCATCATATGACCTGGCGGGGCTGGACTATTGCACTCCGGAACCCTTTTTCGGTGCTCTGTTCACAGTTCATCATGGTAATGATAATGAGCTGCTCGATAATACGCGATCTCTGGAACCGATCCTGCGGGTCTACACCGATGGTTCCAGGATGGGCGATAGAGTGGGTGGAGGTTTCTTCATCGAGGAGTGGGACATTAGGGTCTATTTTAGGCTGCCGGATGGCAGCAGTGTGCTGCAGGCGGAAATCTCTGCCATAAAGCGGGCGGCAAACTGGCTGAAGTACTATCGTATATCGAGGGATATATGTATATTTACGGACAGCAAGGCTGCCATTGCAGCTCTGGCTGGTGTCTTTACGACATCTATGTTAACAGTGGAATGCCGGATGTCTCTAAATGAGATCGCGAAACATTCCAGTGTAACGCTGACATGGGTACCAGGGCACAGTGGATGCCTGGCCCGCTGCAGGACTTTCATCAGAGGGGAGTCGTACAGAAGGGCTCAGGGCAGATGGCAGAGGGAGCCTACCTGCTTGATGGCCAGGACTCTATGGCCTGGCTATGACGCGTTGAGAACGCGTGTACTTTTCGGTCTCGGTAGGGACCGGATGAGAACGGTGATATCGGTCATTACGGGTCACTGGGTGATAGGGACTCATGCTAGGAAGATGGGTCTTGCGTATAATGACTACTATAGGAGTTGTCATGATGAGGAGGAGGAGGAGACGGTGTTTCACTTTTCTGCCAATGCAGGGAGACCGGAATTGCCATGTCTGGACGATCTCTTTAATAGTTGTTGCTTTTAAAATATATATATTTTAAACGACCAAAAATCAAACTACATAACATTATATGTACGGAAAAACTTTATTTTTTTGCTAATTTGTTTTTTGAATAACAAACATAAATGTTAAAAACAAAGTTATTTGAAAACTAACTATATATACATATATTCAATTTTAATAGTACAAAAAACGAATTTTATAACCGACAATCAATTACTGTAATAATTTTATGAGTGTTAAAATATTTTGTTTTCTTCAAATAAAAACGAATAAAACATAGCACAACAACAATTTTCGACGTTCAATTTACCACCAGGGTTGCCGTTCAAAAGTTTTTATCCAACCAAAATTGTCTATAAAACCTACCAAAATCCTTTGAAACATTTTTTCAAATATTTAAAAATTTTCATATGTATATGAATGTATTTTTTTGATGTAAAGCACAATTTTTATTGGATAAAGCTATTCATTTTTTGCAATATGCAATAAGAGACAAAGTTGGCATGATCGTAAAATATTTTTATTTGAATCCGTTTTTAATGGAATTCACTTAATTCGAAAATATATCATTGCCTAAGTCTACTGAAAGGCTAATTTCTGTTAAGCTAACAATCTACAAGACTAGAAAATTTAAAATGTGTGACTATATAAATAGGCAAATCTTGATTATACAATAACTTAAAAAGAGTATTTATTTGTAATATTTTAATTTCTTAAGACGCAAGAATTTGGAAGTTCTTCTTAATACACTTTAAATCCAATTTTTATAATGTTTGTTATAAAATTCTGTTTAATAGACAAATATTTGTATTTTATTACAGAAATCTAAGTAAAAAACGACTGTTAAAATTTTTGCGTTTTCGATTTCCAGCACACCCCTGTAGATTTTATTTTATATAAAAGCCCAATTTTAAATTTAAGTACACATTTCTTTTTTAGCTTCTGTGTCAATAAAAATATTTAAGACATCAATATGATTATTTTTTTATCGAAAATGCTTCAAACTCGTGTAAACAGCAAAATTTTGAAGAAAATTTCAATCGTGTAAATCTAGCTTTAGTGTCGCCTTTTTTATAAAATTAATTTAAATGTGTAAAAAAATTGGACTTTAACCATGATTATAAATATGACAAACGATATACTTCTGGTTGATTTTCTTTATTAAGATTATTAATTATGATTAGCATGTCGGCCATTTTCTAACAATCGCACGATTTGAAGTCGTAAGACGCTAGATTTATTTCATGGTGTTCGAAAACTCATGCGTTTTGCTTCCGATCTTTAATGGTTTTTGAAGATGGCTAACTTCTTGCGATTGCGATTTAGAGAACACATATAATTCGATTTCAAGTCAGAATCGCAATATACTTGTATATGAAATAAATAAAAAATGGCATTTGACTTTTTTAGAAATATTTTCGAAGAGTTATACAGCTCTTATACCATTGACTTCGTAAAAACAGGATACAAAATATAGTACTAAAGCATCCCACTGTTCAATAATTCTTGCAATAACAACCTCCAAAGATAGGCGTTTTGTATAAGAAGCAGCTTATATCTTATGAGGTGGTACCCCACATTATTCCTGAAATTCTTTTAGTTCAGTAATTCTTTAAGGGCTATGGGAAAAGAACTGTTAATATTACAACAAAGAAGCTCTATATTTTCCCCCAGCATTTTACATGCGTAACTTGAACAAAGGTGGAGAGAGCGCACTTAATGTAAATTAAACAAATTCATTGCTAAGTAAGTAGTCCAGTTACTTTACCCGCCATGGCGTTAGCGCCGTCTGTTGCCAATTCAATAATTTTTTTAAAGGAATATTGTTTGTTGTAAAAATTTGTTTATTTTCATTTCTTTATTGGCACATCCGAAGTTTCACCAACAATCAAGAAAATCTTCTGTTTTTTTTTTTAATAGATATTCTATTTTCTGTTGCCTGCTTTTCGATATAGTCAGTTGCTTTAACAGACTATGTCCTACCGCATTTATAAAGTCAATTTATAAAATGAAAAAGTAAATTTTCTCAAACCGACCAAAATTAGGATTAGCCTACCATCCTACCAAACGAAAATACCAAGTTCGGCAACCCTGTTTACCACTTAAAAATGTGCACAAACAATTATACATATTTAAATATACGCATACTCTCTACAACTGATCATTACCAGTGTTGTCAACTTTGAAATTTCAAAACGCACCAAAAAGGTGAAGAAAACGCGCCATTTGAAAATAGAAACGCACCAACTTTAGACTTTCTTTTTAATTTAAAATGTTTGTTTGAGTAATTTTAAATAACAAATAAAATATTTTTGTATTAAAAATATTATAATAAAGCAGTCTTTTACAGTTCAGGGTTTTAGGAAAAAAATAAAAAACTTAACAAAAATAAAAATACCTAACAAATTTATTTGTACTAGTGATGTCACGAATATAAATTTTTAATATTCGCGAATACGAATATCTGCGCTAATATCTAATATAATCTGAACTAAAACGCCACACGATATAATAAATCTTTTATTTTCGTTTTAAAAAATAAATTGTAAAAAAACTGTCACACACCAATTATATTTAAAATTATTATCTCACTCCGATGACTAAAGGCTCAGTTAGTCTTTACTTTCTGCTTCAGTTCTGTTACGAAATTGTAATAGTTACTTTTTCTGTAGCAACTTATCAGCCATCTATGACAAATTTATTAGTTTTGCACCGTCCATTGTTTTATTTCAATAACTTAAATGCACATAAATTTGAAGAAATTAAATTTTATGAATTCTTAAAATCAAAAAATAGTTTATTTCAATATAAAAATGTATTTTTTATTATTTATTTTGCTGTCACTTACAATAACTTAACAAGTTTTTGATTTTAACAAACTGAACGGCAACAGAACAGAAAAACTAATCAATTTCCCAGGTTTTTAAATAACAAAAACAAATCAGCTGATTCGTAACAGAACAGAAGGTAAAGACTAACTGAGCCTTAAATTTGAAATCCAGTGGTGCGATTCACTAACTTTTAACGAACCGACAATCGTTATATTTGTCGACACATATATTCGCTTGCAGTAACGATAGTGTGATTCTGTAACTTTTTTTTAACGATAGAAGACAGCTGTATTTTTGTAACATCTCTATCTTAAAAATTTAAAAAAAAAAACGAAAAGCACAAAAGAGAATAAAATAAAAACAAATAAAATTATTCTTAACCCCCTGTGTTACAAATGTTTTTGCATTCAAAATACATTGGAAAAGGTCTGGCCAGACTCATGAGTAAGACGAAGGGTTAATTTATGTTTTTATATTTTTTTTTTTGTGAATTTTACATTTAGAATTTGGTTTTTGTTCTTAATATGCTTTTTTGTAAATTTTAAATTTAGGATTTAGTTTTTGTTCATACATATACATATGAATATATCTTTGTATGTATGTAAGCTATTTTAAACATAAAATACATTTTATCGATTAAATAAACACAACCTAAATTATTGTCGCTAAAATAACGACAAAAACATTGCTTAAAGTAACAGCTGATTTTAAACGACAGCGAATATCGTTAAAAATTTTACTGAATAGCATATTCGATAAGTTTTCATTATATTTATTTTAACGATTCGATTATCGTTATAAAAGTTAGTGAATCGCACTACAGTTGTCGATAATTTTCTTACGATAATTAGCACATTGCTTAAAATGATAATAAATCTGGAAAACTTGAGTAATTTTCATAAAATAGTTTTGTACCGGCACAAACTTCTTATGTTTGTTTGTTTTTCACTTTTCTAAAAGAAGATTTTTTTGTGTTAATAACAAAAATCTTTTCTAATAAAAATTAATACTTTTTGTTTAATTTTATGTATTTTTTACACTTTTGTATTTTTTCTTCTTTGGAATGCATTAACAAAATATTCGCGAAATATTCCCTTGAATTTGGAGAGTACGAATAACGTAAAGCAGGTGAATATTCGGCATTTCGAATACGAATACAAATATTCGTAACATCACTAGTATGCGCTAAGCCTATCCAATCCATTACAGGTATTATTTTATCTTTATCTGTTAAAATGCCTTTGGAGGTTACGCGATGTCCCAGGTACTTTACTTCCTTTTGGAAGTCCTGCCGTGGATATACGTTTCAACATTTCTTCCAAATTTTTCAAGTGTTTTCCCCATGACAATAATGTCGTCAAAGTGCACCAAGCATGTCTTTTAGTGAAGATCTTTTGGCACCTGCTCCATTAAACGCTCGAATGTAGCTGGAGCATTGCAAAGTCCAAATGGCATCACATTCAACTGTCATAAACCCGAGCCACTCCAGCACAACATTCTGCTCTTACTTTCTATACCCACACTACTGTATGTGGAGAGGATTTTATGAGTTTGTGTTATTATGTATGTGTAATAAATTTAAATAGTTTAGTATACCGATTGACTCAGAATCAATTTTAGAGTCGATCTAACGAGGTCTGTCTTTCAAAGTTAACCTTGTGCGCAAGTCTATACTTTCCCAATTTTGGAAAAAATTTAATCTTATTTGGGATATATGTGTTAATTGTTACAAGGTTGAATCCTATTCAAAATGGTGCGAAGTGGTTCATAATATAACATAGCTTACATACAAACTTCTTTCCGGAATAGAGTTTTTGTGCCCATAAACTGTCTTGGTTTTTAGGTTTTATAAGGTACAAACATATTGTGGTGCAACCTAAATCAGCATAGCAAAGCGGACCATATTTGACCATGTTTTTTTTTTTTTTTGTTCACACATAATATCGGTTTTTTTAACAAGAACTTTTTTTGCGTTGTTAGCTACCGATACATCATACTTATCACAGTGCTCGTTGAATGCAGACGTGTTTTTTTTAACTCGGCATACGGTTTTTGTTTTCTTTTAACATACTTAAATAAGTTGTTATAAAATCATAATATTATTTATTAAATAAATAATATAATATCAGCGAATTGGACGCTTAAAAATAATTTTTAATTTGTGAACATAAACGTCAATAATTAAAATAATAAAAGTTATAATTTAATAAAAAAATGTATGTATGAACATACATACATAAACATACAAATATACATTTTAAGCAAAAACATTTCTTGTTTTTGTTTATTCTTCTTTTTTATTATCGGGGTTTTTAACAACAAATAACAAGAAGAGCACAATTAAACAAACTGTAAAATAAAAAAAAAACTTATGAATGCGTACAATGCAAAAACAATTAAACATAATGAAAGAAATGCATATGTTACAGTGAGTGTTGACGAAACAAAAGTAGAAACAAAAAAAAAGAATCGTTGATAGCAATTACCTAACGGCTAAACCTATTACTCGAACGCGTTCCCTCTCACCTTCTTTGTTTACAAATACGGTCGATCGTATTACAATAACAAGTTTGTTAACTGCAGGCGCTGCCGCAGAGCCAAAAAAAACTTTGTGATGATACGGTTAACCACAAAACAGCCGCTATGGACAACTCAGTAACTCAAGGAAAAATTTCTCAAAAGCCTACAGTACAAGTTGGTATGGACAGGTACATAACAGTGCTCAAACGGGGACGCAGCCCTACCTCTGCAGCAGTTGCTTCGGCCTCAAAAGTACCAACTTTTGATAAAATAAATACTCAAAATCGTTTTGCAATTCTGGAGGATGAATCCTCTGAAGCACCAAACGTCATAAAATCGTCAAAGCCTCCCCCGATATATCTTAGGGAACAAAATTCAAATGAGCTCATAAAGAGTTTGATATCAGTGATAGGTGAAAATTCGTTTTACGTAGCGGCTATCAAGCGTGGTAGTATAAACGAGACTAAAATACAAGTCAATCATGAGAATGACTTTCGCAAAGTAATAAACAACTTTGAAGCACTAAAAAAAAACTTTTATACATACCAACTGAAAAGCAGTAAAGGTCTTCAGGTAGTGATTAAGGGTATTGACTCATGTGTGGACCCAGAAGAGGTCAAAACATTCCTAGAAGAAAAAGGCTTCAAGGTAAAACATGTAGTAAACATTAAAAATAGAGAAAAAATTCCCCAACCACTTTTTCGAGTAGAGTTTGAACCCGGCGACGTTAAGCTTAAAAAAAATGAAACGCATCCCATCTATGATTTAAAATACATTCTGTACAGAAAGGTAACTATAGAGGAGCCGCACAAAAGAGGTGGTCCCGTTCAATGTTTGAACTGCCAAGAATTTGGCCATACTAAGGCATACTGCTATTTACCCCCTGTTTGCGTAGTATGTGGTGAGCTACACGGTACAGTTCTTTGCGATAAGTCTAAAACCGACCCCAACGTAAAAAAATGCAGCAACTGTGGTGGTAATCACACTGCCAATTATAGAGGATGCCCTGTATATACTATCGTCAAGCAGTCGGTTGGACCGAAAACTAATCCCCCTCAAATGCAGGTAACGAATCAAGTAAACAGTAATGATCTTCAGGCTCCGCAGCCTAGTAGTAACAGAACCTCTTATGCTAACGTTTTAAAATCAAACAATGTACCAATGCAAGGCGCTTCGTCAAGTAATGACGAAACTCCAGTTTCTAATCTAAGTCGTCTAGAAAAAACCATGGAAACATTAGTGCAAACAGTAAATAATTTTACAAACACAATGGGTAATATGATGCAGGAAATTCTTAGAATGCAATCGATGTTATTGAAAGCTATTCTTAACAAGCCATGAACTGTTTAAAAATTTGTTTTTGGAACGCAAACGGCATCCGCCAACATAAAAATGAATTAGAATACTTTCTTAAAAATAAACAAATTGATGTCATGATGGTTTCTGAAACTCATTTGACCTCAAGAAACACGTTTAAAATTAATGGTTATACTCTATATGATACCAAGGACCCTCGAGATAGAGCTTGTGGAGGTTCTGCTATATTAATAAAAAACCGAATTAAACACTACCCAATGTGTGATCATCGTGAAGATTATCTCCAAGCTACGAACATTTGTGTCGAAGAGCTAAATCGAAGCATAGTTATTTCATCTCTATATTCACCACCTAGATTTGCAATATCAGAAAGCCAATATTACAAATATTATAAGTCACTGGGGCCCTGTTTCCTGGCTGCTGGCGATTACAACGCAAAACATACCTTCTGGGGGTCACGACTTATAACACCAAAGGGTCGTGTTTTGTTTAATACAATCTCTAAAATGAATTTAAATGTTGTCGCGAGCGGCCAACCAACATATTGGCCTGCTGATCCGCAAAAAATTCCAGATGTCATCGATTTTGGCGTGGTTAAAAACATCCCCACAGAAACGATTTACGTTGAAGCTTCCATAGAATTATCCTCTGATCACACACCTACAATTGTTACTATAAAAAACACCAATAGAATTGAATCTCCCTCTGGTCACATAGCGACGTCAGCTACACATATAAATTGGATAAAATATAAAAAATATCTCAGTACCCATTGCACAGAAAATATTCCGCTTAGCACACCGGAGTATATAGATCGCTCTATTGTCAATTTTGACAGTTTTCTAAAACTAGCTGTTCAACATTCCAGCATTGCCCCCAAAAAAACCAAAAATAATAAAATATATTCCTCAGATGTCGAGCGTCTCTTGTCTGAAAAAAGGAGAGCTCGTAGAGAGTGGCAATTGCACAGATCCCCTCAACTTAAGAACTTACTAAAAGACTGTACAAAAAGGCTGAGAAAGTTACTGCAGACTCAGAAAACGGCTTCTCTGGAAAAATATCTTAAGGAACTTGATGCAACTCCACAATCAGACTACTCATTATGGCGTGCAGCTAGAAACCTCAAAAGGCCAGTTGTCGCTAATCCGCCATTAAGAAACTTGAATGGAAGTTGGGCAAGAAATGATGTTGAAAAAGGAAATCTGTTTGTTAATCATTTAAAACACATATTTACCCCTAACATATCTCACGATATGGCGGTCGAGTTACCACCTGTTGCTGCTAGAGCAGCTGTTCCCCTAAGATTTGAGATAAGAGAAATCGAAAAGGCTATTTGTGATTTAAACCCCAAGAAGGCTCCTGGTTTTGATAAGATCAGCAACAAAATGCTTTTGGAGCTACCCAGCATAGCAAGGAGAATTATTCTTTTAATTTTTAATGCTATTTTACGCCTGGAATACTATCCTCAAAAGTGGAAGGTTTCCTTAGTCATCATGATACCTAAACCAGGAAAGGATCACACAAAAGTTGAGTCATATAGGCCTATAAGTTTACTTTCAAATATATCAAAGCTGTTTGAGAAGCTGTTAGCGTCAAAATTAACCCCAATTCTAAATGAAAACAGATGTATTCCTAACCACCAATTCGGCTTTAGAAGAGAACACAGCACAATTGAGCAAACCCATCGTATAGTAAACGCAATAAGAAAAGCCTTTGAAGAAAGAAAATATTGTTCCGCTCTCTTCATCGATGTTTCTCAAGCTTTTGACAAAGTCTGGCATGAAGGCTTATTACATAAATTGAAGCTAAACTTACCAGTAAACACACACAAGCTGTTAGAAAGCTACTTAGTCGGTCGAAAGTTTATTATTAAAGAAGGTGATTATTTAAGCTCTCCTCAACCAATTGAAGCTGGAGTCCCTCAGGGAAGCATCCTAGGCCCACTTTTATACTTAATATATACTTCGGATATGCCAATAAACAACTACACCCAAACTTCAACATTTGCTGATGACACAGCTTTTCTAAGCGTGCACGAAAACAGTCAAGAAGCATCTCGATACCTACAGGATCATATATTTCAACTCGAACTGTGGCTGAAGCAATGAAGGATAAAGGTCAATGAGCAAAAATGCGTACATGTAACATTTACCTTGCGTCGGGAAACATGCCCCCCTATTAAAATCAATAATCATTTAGTGCCTCAAAATTCGCATGTAAAATACCTCGGTATTCATCTAGATCGCCGTTTAACGTGGAAAAGCCATATAGAGGCAAAATTATCTCAAATGAAACTAAAAGCCATCCAAATACATTGGCTTATTGGAAGAAACTCTGTCCTAAGTCTCGACTGCAAACTTTTACTTTACAACTCCATCTTAAAGCCAATCTGGTGCTACGGTATTCAACTATGGGGCACTGCCTCGGCCTCTAATATCGAAAAAATTCAAAGGCGCCAAAATAAACTTCTTCGAATAATCACAGCTGCCCCTTGGTATGTTAAAAACTCAAATATTCACAAGGATCTCAATGTTCCTTTAGTAAAAACTATGATTACAAAATATGCAGTAAAATATTTAAAAAGGCTTGAACAACACCCAAATCCACTAGCTCGAAATATTTTAAACCATGGCGGCCACACTCGCTTAAGAAGAAGAGACACTGCAGCACTTACCCAATTAGATGAGCGATAAACACCTATATAAGTGAACAGAACCCGTGATGAAGAAAATTTTTGTCTGGCACTGGCAGGACGTAAAATAACGTATTAGTTTAAGATTTAATTAATTATTGTTAGTTCATATTTAAAATATGAAAATTCAATAAAAAATAATGAGAAAAAAAAAAAAAAAAAAAAAAGCTACCGATATTGGTTACCGATAGACATTTATAAAATTTCATTACAGAATACCTCCTCAAGACAATTATAGTTGATTTACAAATTTTGACTGCTTAACGACAAATTTTTGTCTTTGCTTTGTTGCCAAGTATTTTTCGAACAAAAATTTTAAAAAAGCACCCAAAATGGTGCGAAACGCACCAAGTTGACAACGCTGAACATTACTTACAACATTCTTTTCTCTGATGCACAAAAATGTTTTGCGAGAGAATGTACAGTGACAGGCAAAACCCAGCCCAAAATGTTTATTAATATTTAATCACAAGAAATTGTTTTGGTTGTAAAACTTATTTTTTTTTAAATAAAATCTGATTTATTTTTATCATTTTCTTCGCTTGTTAACCATGCCAAAAATTCTTTTCAATTCTAATAAAAAGCTTTTTTTTCTTATCAGTGTACTCAGTAATTTAGCTATAAAAATAATCATAATGCCTCTTAATAACATTTTCCCTATGCCATTCAAATGTTTAATAATATAAAAGACTGTGGGCATTAACAAAGACATTGTTTATGATAAAATATGTTTTTAATTCCTTATATAACCATTTATCTTACACACTGTAATTGAACAAAGTTAAACACAGCCGCGCACATGTGCATTCTTCGCGTAAAAAACAAAAACAATTGTTTACTGAAATAGGCACCAATAACTCTGCTCCATAAAATATTAGTACACTTTTGCATGTTTCTTATATTTCTGCACTCCTGTTATACAACTCGCTTTCAAATCAAATTTTTGTTTGTGGCCTTTTTTGATTTTATAAAATTTTAAAAAAATACATACACACACACACGTGTTCAATCAATAAAAAGTACAGATAAGTACGCTAAAAATACTGTACATGTACGTTAAAAGAAGTTATGTACGTTATCGTAGTGTTTGTGTGCGTCAGCTCACTCTCGCTGTGTACCGTATATGTTTCTGCACACATTCACAAACAGAAAATTTTTTTTTTTTATTTTGTACTCTTGTAACGAATGTGTATGTGTATTGTTCATGGTAAAATACGGTATGGTACTCTTAATTGTGTACTTTACAGTTGTTTTTCGTACTCTGGTAGCAACACTCCATACAAGCACCTATGTAACTTTTTACGTATTTTCTTATTCCGGGAAACCAAAAATATTGTTTTACGCGTTGAATCGTTTTCTCCAAACCAAAATGACCCATGTCATCATGACATGATTTTATAAAAAGAGAGACAAAAAGAGATTTACCATTCTCCTGACGGTATAAACGACCATTAACCAGCTCATAATCAGATTTTATTTGTACTACATGTGGTGAGGAATTTTCATTTTTCAAAACAGAAACAATTTCTTTCAGTGCAGGGTCCTGCAACTGCATGGTAAACAACCAGTCATCTTGATCCACTGTAACCTTCATAATACGATCCAATGTTAAACATTCTTCGGGTTGTAAGTCCGGAGCACGACTAAGAGCATCGATATGTGACATTCGTGAACCTTGTCTATGCAATATTTCACAATCGTAGTCCATAATTTTTAAAAACCACCTTGAAACCTTCTGAATTAGCTCCTTTGTAACGTTAGCCTTTGCTATAGCAGAGCAATCGGTTATCACTTGGAAATGTTTTCCTAAAACATAGACGCGAAAACGTTCCAGTGACTCCACCACCGCTAAGATTTCTAACTCGTAACTATGATATTTAGCTTCCGTTGGGGAACAATGTCTGCTATAGTAAAATACCGGTTTCCAATTCTATTCATCAGTTGACTGGAGTAAAATGCCGGCGATACCAATAGAACTGGCATCAGTATATACCTGATGATAGGCATTGACATCATAAAGAACCAAAACAGGCTTCTTTGTTGGAATATTGATTAGATGTTCGAAAGATTTTTGTTGAGCTTCTTCCCACGAAAACTTTTGGTCCTTCTTTAAAAGACCAGTTAGAGGTTTGGAAATGATTGAGTAGTTTTCCACAAACTTGCGGAAAAACCCCGTTAAACCCAAGAATCGTCTGAGTTCCGTTAAATCAGTTGGACGCTTAAAATTTCGTATGGCGTTGACTTTTTCCATACCCGGGGTAAGGCCGTTGCTATTAACTATGTGGCCCAGATGAGAAATTTCGTTGACTAAAAATTTGCATTTGTCCAACCGTAAAGTTAGACCGTTATCCCTAAGGATATTTAAAAATTTCTCCAAACGTTGTATACCTTCATCAAAAGTTTTACTTGGTATGATGACATCATCAAGATAGGCTAGCACCTCTCCAGCACCCATATGTTTTAATAATTGATTCATTATCCTTTGGAAAACCGCGGGGGCATTAACCAGTCCGAAAGGCATTCGATTATATTCGAAGTGACCATCCGTTGTAACAAAAGCTGTGTAAGGTTTTGAAGTTTCGGACATTTCGATCTGATGATAACCCATTTTGAGATCTAGGGATGTAAAAAACTTGTTACCTGCTAATTGAGCAACCTGTTCATCCAAATTAGGCATAGGAAATGGAGTTTTCTTCGTCACACGATTCAAAACTCCATAATCCACACAAAGACGATATTCGTTATTTTTCTTTTGGACTAAAACTATTCCAGACGCATACGGAGATGTTGACGGACGAATTATATCACTGTCTAGCAATTCTTGTACCAATTTCGTTACAATTGGTCGTCGGGCAAAAGGTATACGATACGGTTTTACGTTAATGGGCACATCTGTTGAAAGTTCGATGTCCATTTTAACCACGTTGCATCTTTTACATTTTACAGTTGTTCCCGTTTTCGTTGATTGAGTGGTTATTATTTTTCTAATATTTTCCTTACCCATGGGCCTTTGAGTATTCGTTAAATTGTAAATTGCAGGCTTTACTATATTATTATATAAACAGAAATTAATGATATCCTGGAGAAGTTCATTGATATCATTGTATTTGTTTGAAATTTTCTTCTTGAGATCTTCCTCGTTGATTACCCTTATTATATGACTAGCTATTACGGCATCAGAAATACCACCACGTTTACCAAAAGCAAGCATCCTGTAAAAATAATCTTGTGGTGATTCGTCAAGATTACGTTGCATAAGTGACATCTGTACGTGTATGTCAGCTTCGTTTTCCATACATGGGAAATCTTTTTCAAACTTTGCCTTGAATTCATTCCAAACTCGAAAAACGACCTCCTGGGCATCTACCCAATATTTGGCGGCGCCTTTCATTTTCTGTTGAACCGCAAAAATCAAGTCAGCATCCCACCAACCATACGCATTGCGCAAAACCTCTACCCGCAGAACAAACCGCTTTGCATTTAGTGACTTTCCACCTGTTGGATCAAAATCTGGCAGCATTTCAACTATGTCCCGAATACTGCCGTAGTGGTTGTTGCCATAACTGTGGTTTAAACCCCGTTGTTGTTGACCAAAATCATTATGGTTAGCAAACACCGGTGGAGCAGAAAAGTTTACCTGCCGTTGCGCACCGTTACCATCATAAAAACGTCCCCGTTGCCGTCCACCAGAAGAGGAAGCATAATTTTGTGGATGACCTCCGTCAAAAATACGTTGGGGGCCTGAAACATTGACAAAATCACTATTTTCAGGCATTTCACGACTTGTAAAATTTTCGTCACGTGCCACCCTATTGCCATTACCATAAATGTCATCAATACCAAATCGTTGACGATTACCAACAGTTGACGTAGGATACACATTATTATTTGTTAAAAATGCATTCTGCTGTTGAAAAACACTCGTTGACATTGTTGGTCGCTGGTAACAACTCGTTGGTGGTAAAACATTGATTTTTGTGTGTAAGTACGTTGGTGGTTGATTTTCAATATGCGTATGTGTGTGCGTTGGCGCGTTTTGTGTATACATTTGTTGAATGTGCATCTGTTGTTGCTGTTGTTCATGCGTTGTATATAAACACTGTTGTTGTTGGGAAAATGGCGGTGTATGTACTGACAGGTTCATGCTCGTTATGCTATCACATATTTCATCATCCACCAAACCTCGTGTTGGTGAAGATTCTGACGTTGGCCGAAACCCCATCCGTTGCACATTATGAATTGATTTTTCCAACAAATCCAGTCGTCTGGACAAGCAAGCCGACGTGTCCCGGAAACTTTCAAATTGTTCATCACCGAAATGTTCCTCCAGGAGCTCGATTAGGACAGCCTTTTTTCCGTACGTTGGCAGGCCGGCAGTTCTGCACCTTCCACGTAGCGCCTCAACGTTCATATTCCGAAAACTTACCATCTTCTCTTTTTTCTTTTAATTTCGTTTTTAATAAAAATAAAAAAAAAACCCGCACGAAATTTCGTTTAACTATTTAAAAAAAACTTTTTGGAAAGCGAACGATTGATCCCACTTCTGAAATTGTCAAGAGGCCTTTTAAACAGACAATAATAAAAATAACATCAATTATTTAAATATTATATTAAAAGTTTCTTTATAGCGTTTTCACACTAGAGGTTTTAACACAAATTTTGGTTTAAACGATAAAACCAATCATAAAACCTGGGGCCTTACCGCGTAATTTTGTTCGTATCGAAAATCGTTTCGAACAGAACTTACGAATCGAAAAGTATTTCGTACTGTGTAAAACTTTCGACTCGTGTACAGAGTTGTATCTCTTAAAAATGGGATCAAATTAAAGCCAACCTTGGCATCACTTTACTTTTCTGTCAAAATATACACAAAAAATGGGAAAAACCATAAATTTCATAAAGCAAACGCCTAAACCAAAAATAAGTTATTTAAATATGCAAGTCAAGTGATTTTTGAAAAAAATATGGATTCTGTTTTTTTATGGATAAAAGAAATTGATGAGATTAGCATCCAAGAAAGAATCCAAAGAAAAATTATAAGAGATAATTCCAATATCATGAATCTTAGCGAAAAAAAGTAAGTAAGAAAAATGTTTTATTGCCAAGATTACTGTAATGTGTTGTGTTTTCTTTTAGTTTTGTGAAAAACTTTAGACTTAACAAGTATTCATTTATGTATGTGTACAATCATATTAAAGACGACATGTCAAGCAATTTTTTATATAAAAATTACTCTTCATTTTGTATTTTAAACCATTAAATTTTTTGTTTAAAATTAATATATTACATATGTACTTACATTTTAATAATTTTTTTAAATTTTCACTGCCAAAATTGCTTTCGAATAATTTACGAATGTTTTCAAGCTTTTTGACAATCGTTTTCGTATTACACGGTTGCATTTACGAAAGGGAAATTTTTATTTTCGATCAGCGACAAAAATTTCCTTACTTTCGATAGTTGATTATCGAAAATCGTACTACACAGTACAAATCTATCGCATTCGATCAGTTTTTCTTTCGATTCGAATTACGCGGTAAGGCCCCTGGTTTTACCATACAAAATAATTTTGTTAAAACCATCTTAAAACCTTTTTTGATTTGGTTTTAAGCATGGTGAAATAAACAGGTGGCAGCACTACGCCAGATGACGATTTTTTGCTCTTGCATTGTTTGTCTAGGTTTATGTCAAAGTTTTGTTTATGTTTACAAAAAGTCTATGTTTTGTGCTGTGATTATTGTATTTTATTAAAGTTTTTGATAATATTAAATTAAAATAAATAAGATATTGACCATAATTAAACAAAAATTGGATAAAAATTTATTTATTTCAACGCGTTCAGCGGCACGCTTTGATTTTTGTTTAAAGTATTTTTTGACGTAAACGGTGATGTATTTTCCATTTTTGTTGTAATGTTGTATTTGTTGCCGTAACGATGCCACCTGCTTATTCCACCATGGTTTTAAGTAGATTTTATGAAACACAACCATGTTTTAGTTGTACTAAATTCAGTGCTACCAAGTTAAAAAGATTGAAAACTGTTGTTAATGTGTAATCCCAGCTAGCATTTTTTATCACAATCGAATCTTTTCGGAATCAGCTTCACATAACCGCATATGAGCTCATTTTTCAATCATAAATTATACTCTTGTTGTGAGAAAATGCTACACTACCGATGTATCACCTAAAAGAATTATTCGTGGTGCAATTTTCTGATTCTTTTTTGAGCATTTTAATGGTAGTTTTTATAATCGTAAATTATATACATATGTAGCTTTTAATTATATTTTAAATAATTTTTGAATTGTCATGTTTTGAATTTTTTTTCTCTGATTAAAGTGCCCCTCGATTATTTGAACAAATTTTATTTTGAACCAAACAAATGTTATCGGGTTCTCGTAAATGAAATAATAAACCATTCGCACTTACAATTATTTTCATTAATTGACAGTAATATTTGGGCTTTTTTTAGCTGAGAAGAAAATTTCTATTTATCTCTTTTAATTTGATAAGAAGAATTAACAAAAATACAAAATATTTGAAATTTTTGATATTTGGAAATGTTAAAAAATCATTATTTTGACATAAAGACGATCTTATCGTTACCTAAAACGCAAAATAGCCTATCTAACATTTTAAAAATTTTACAGGAGAAGCAAAAAACTAGTTAAAACAATAAATTGCTTTAAACTGTTTATAATTTAGTTTTCTTCTATTTTTCCTGTAAAACCTACCGTTAGTAAAATTGACAATGGTGCATATTATGCACACGGTTAGTTTGGCCTTTTAGCGTTAATCATTAAATCTTTTGTATATTGGGTCGTTTGTTTTTTGTTTAGAAAATCGCAAATTTTTGTGGAAAGATTCCAACATTTTCAAATTTTGCGTACATTTGTGTTGATGAAATACATCAGAATCAATGAAAAACACAATGTCTAATTTTTGTTAGTGCGGTCCTTTTGCAATTTAGGTTTTTATTTTGCACAAAATTATTAGGCAAACTGTGAGTTAAAACCTGATTTAATAAAACTTGTAATGTGAACGCAAAATCAGCTGTTAATAGTTTTAATGTTAATGTTTATTAAAATTATCTTTAAATGATAGTAATCGAAATTAATATATTTCTTCTTTTAATCACAAACACCGACTGACTTTTCATCAAACATACATTCACTAATCATACTAAAATGATAGCACAAAACAAAACTGCACTGTGGGGCAGGGTACTTTATGCGTGACAAAAGTGTTTTTTGTTGCTCGCTTCTAACCATATTTTCAATTGAAGCTGTTTGTTTATAATTTCTAACGATGTTCTGGACGGTGGAAAATAGTTAATTCAACAATTTTCCTATTTCTCGATAGGATTTTCCCTCTTAAAAATGTTTATTTATGAAAGATCTTACGCCGAAATCTATCTGTTTTCCTTTATCCATAGTCTGGAGATCAATTATTGAGGCCCTATGTTCCTTATAGGAATTCCAAGGATTATATATATAAAGTCTGCGTTAAATTTTACAATTATGCATCAAAAAAATAATTAACAGCAACAATTGGACGATGTACAATAAATTTGACATCAAAAAAAGTAATAATAACAGGAGCATAAAAGGAAGAAATGGTAATTAATTCGTTAAACTTTTGTCCTCGTTTTTTTTTTTTTTTAATTACCGTTATGTAGTCAATTAAGTCAATATTTTTTTCTTAATTTTATATCATCAACGAAGGGAAACAAAACTGCATACCACAAATTTTCGAAAAAACTTTAGTGTGTCATAAGTGTGTATTTAAACTTTAGTCTCTGACTGTATGTTATCTCATAAATTTAAAGAAATCAAGGAAGAAGGTGCAGTGTAAAAATGACGCCATCTTGCCAAAATTATATTTATTAATAAAATTCTTTCTTATTCGACTTATTTTTTAATGTATATTAATTTGCTTAAGCTTGAGATCTTTTTTTATATAAAAATATTAATTTATATTGTATGTATTTATTTTTTTTTTTGTCAAAATAAAATTTACATATACAATTTGTATATAAAAAAGAACTCAAGCTTAAACAAATTAATATAAATTTAAATAATAAAAATTTTATTAATAAAAATAATATTTGCAATTATTTTAGTGTTAATTTAATTCTTTAATTTAATTATTTTACTACATACAATTATAATTTGCTACAATTTCACAAACTTTATTTCTTTCCCACACAACTTGCTTCTATTTTTTTTTTTCTTTTTTGCTTCTTTTTTCAATTAAAAACCAAATTTGACGTTTTGTTAGCAATAATTGTCAACGAAAATGGACTAACAATTATTGCAACATAAACTGTCTACATTAAAGATAAAATACGGCCATGTTCTGACAATCGCAAAACGCCAGATTTATTTTATGGTGTTCTGAATCTCATGCGTTTAGCTTGCGATCTAGCATAGTTTCTTACAAATATTCTAGCTCCTTTGAGCATACTTTTGCAATTTGAAGTCGATAAACTTCTGATTTACAGAACACCTATTATACGATTACAAGTCAGAATCGCCAATGTTAAGCGTTTTGCGATTGTCAGAACATGCCTGATAATTTTGACATTTACTGCAATATATGTCGCAATAATTATCTCTGGTATAGACTGGCAATAAATGTGCGAAAACAACATCACACAAACACGTATGTGTTATACGGTAAATTTTCCACATTCTGATTTCAATGTAAAAATTGTTATTTCTTTGTTTTTTATTGTTTTTCATTTATTTTCTCTTTTTTAAACCTACTTTTTAAGTTAAAAATAGTGTAACAAAACAAGTGTATGGTATGTTTTGGGGATTTTAAGGAATATCTTAGTAGCGAAATTTTTGCATTTGTAGCAGCTCAGGTAAAAAAAACACGATGAGTAAATGTAAAAACCCGAAAAACTTCGTAATCCAGGCAAACCAGCGCCCACCGCTGATAAAGAGTATAAGGATAACTATGAAATTGCCTACCAATTTAATAATTATTTTGTCAATACATAGTATTAAGTCAATTAGAGATACAATAGAAAATGTACAATATATAAACATAATACCTGTGATAACCCATAGATTTAAATTTCGTGCAATATCCATACTGGAACTAAAGAACATATGTAAATGAATTAATAACACACTAGACTTTAATAAAATATCAATTAAAATAATTTTAGGCAACTGGAACATTATTGGTAAAAACATGCTAAATGTTATAAATAAATCTTTTGAAACTGGTATCTTTCCTGAAAATTGGAAATACTCTATGATAACACCAATAGAAAGTGTCAAAAACAAACAAAAGTGAGGAATTCCGGCCAATAAATATGCTTAAAACGTGTGAAAAAATTATAGAAAAAATTGTTAAAGAACAGTTAGAAAAATATATGGAACTTCATAATCTGTTTTCGAAATATCAATCTGGTTTCAGAAAAAATACTCTTGTGAAACAGCAGTAAATTATGTCAATAATAAATGGAAATATAGAGATGCAAAAAAAAGACGGTTATGGCAATTTTCTTGGACTTGCATTAGAGACTATTGATAGGCAGGTATTGATCCAAAAACTAAATATGTATGGCATTAGACAAAACGAACTACAATGGTTAATATCATACCTAACAAATCGAAAACAAATCACCAAAGTTATCGGTGTAAAATCCGATAAAATAAATAACGAATTTAGAGTGCCTCAGGGTTATATACTAGGAGCTTTATTGTTTATAATATACATAAACGATATGCCAAATATTCTAGATAAATGTAAAATAGTCCTTTATGCAGATGACACCTCGGTCTATGCTGAAGGAGACACAGAAACGCAATGTAACGATAAATTAATGCATGATATCGACAAATTAAGCTATTGGCTGAAAATAAATACAATTATAATTATATAAGTGTTGATCGAGCTTTTTTGATTACTCTAAATAGTTTATATAGTTTCCTATATGCAGGCTTTCAAGGTCATTAATTTAATGCAAATAAAACATTATTTATTTCATTCTCAATAAAATCCGACGTTTCGTTGGTATTCTTTCTAACTTCATCAACGATCACTTTTCTTTAAGGGATTAAAATTATATAACTCGCTACCAAATAAGGTTAAATCTGAAACAAATACTAATTTAATTAAAAAATTATTGCACAGTTTGTTAGAAATAATGGGAATAACGTAATTCAAGAAAATGTATGAACAAATTGTAAAATTATAATTATCAGAATAATCTAATAATTATCAGAATAATCTAATAATTATCAGAATAATCTAATGTATAATAAATACTACTTACTTAACAAAAAAACACAAAATTACACCTAAATTTCATTCGTTTAATTGCCTCAGTACTATTTGACCAAGTTTACTTGTTAATATATGCACTAAAAATTAAAAAAAAAAATATACACAAAAACAAAATATTGCTTATTTGAAAGCGAATATTCCACAACTTAATATTTGCATAAAAATAAACTTTATTCTGGGCTGCTGTATGCTTAAATGTGAACCGGTTTAACCATATTTAACTTGAAGTAAGAAATTTTGGGCCAAATTTTATCCTAATACGAACATGATTAAGTGGTATATGAACATAATGAAAAAAGTTTGCGTGGGGATTCTCAAAGTTTACATAAAACATTTAAAACGTATTTACCCAATTTTATCAAATTATCTATAACCTGCTACTTTTACTCTCCGCACAAGGTTAACATGGACAGACATCCGCACAAGGTTAACATGGACAGACAACCTCACTTTAAAAAATGTTGCTGATTCGATCGGTTTACTAAACGATGCGTCCAGATTTCTTAGTATCCTTAATTTTTGCATATACATATGTAAACTTTACAGTTTGGAATACAGTAGTTTTGACTTAACTGCCTTTTATTTACGTGCACTTTTGACTTAACTGCACATAATTGATAATTTTTGGCATTATTCTTTATAATCCCATACAAATTCCTTTTTTAAGTGCACTTTCTTTAACTGCACTTTTAAGATAAGTTCACAAAATTTTTGGAATTTTAAAATTATTTTCATTCAAAAAATTCAATTTAGCTGCACTTTGACTTAACTGCCCAAAATACATAATTTTGTATACCTGCATATTTTTCATATTTTTGGGCAGCTTTAAAATATTTTCATACAAAACATCAAAGTTAGCTGCACACATGAAAAAAATATGGTGGCCACTTTTTCACATAAATTTTATTTTGTTAAAAAAAACCTTAACCATTTTTTACCTTAATAAATAAAAAAAAAATGAGTTTTATTTTTTATCTACACATGGGAGTTTCGCTTTATTGCACATCTTGCTCAATTAATTAAGCGATTTATTTTTTAATTGGGTCGCCAATTCATTGAATTCCCGTCCTGTTTAATTGCGATACACAGGAAACAAAATTATTCTATTACATTTTTGAAACTTATTCAATTTCCTATCTTATTCTTATAAATTAAATGTCTGTAATTTTGAGCTACATTGTCTGTATCGGTTTTAAAATTAATTCTTCGTTCTATTGGTGTGTTGATTATTTGTAGCATTAATTTTAAAACCGATACAGACAATGTAGCTCAAAATTACAGACATTTAATTTATAAGAATAAGATAGGAAATTGAATAAGTTTCAAAAATGTAATAGAAAATTTTGTTTCCTGTGTATTATTTTTTCATGTTGACAATTATTGTTATTTAATTTAAATTTTGTTTGTTTTTTAAAAATTTGTTTGAAATTTATAAACCAAAGATCCCTGAAGAAGCTGTCCATTGTGGCAGCGAAATATTGGATAAACTTTAAATAAATATTTTTTGCATAACCTGACCTTGAGCTTGAATTAAAAATAAGAAGAAATAAAATTAAAAGGTCGAAGAATATAGTCTAAATAATTTTTAAAAAAATAATTTTCAAATTTTTAATTTTCACACTTCACAAATCACAAATCTTGCTATTTTACAGTAGTTTTTATTTTATTTTAATTTTATAAAAAATCTCTGTTTGTTCTGGTAATTTGATGAGCTTTCTACAGTTACTTTCGACGCACTGATAGAAAATGATGTTTTTCAATGTCGCACACGGTTTAGACATATGGGCAAATCCTGCGCGACGAATTCTACATTCGCACGCGTTTTCTGATTGATATATACACATTTTTTGGTCCTTCAAAAGAGATAGCTTCAACTTATATATTATATAGTATTTAGTGACATTATTACATATGTACTTACGAATGGCATATATCATAATTTCTTAGCAGGTATTTGTTGCGAAATAATTGATCACAAAGTTTTGTGACGCACGCTACAAAAAGTGGAAGTAACTTTAAAAGTTGAAGTGGGTATTCCTAATTTTTAGCGAATTTTGCATCACAAGGTATACAAAATCTAATTCCTAAAAGAAAGATAAATACCTATATGAGAATTCTAAAATCACTTATTCACAGCCAAAAACTGTTTTTTTTTTTTTTTGCCAAAAGCCGGGAACCCTTTGTGAAGCACGCTACAGTTTTGCCAGTAGTATATAATAAACCCAACTTTATTTATTTTAACAAAACAAATTATGTTTTTATGTCTGCGGTAAGTGCTATTTTAAGCACTACAACACCTAAAATAATGTTAAATTCACGTATAACATTAAGAGATCTGGGTTGTGGTAGGATTTGGTAAGAATTATTGTATTAATGATCATGGAAATACATATTTTTTAATATAAAAATGAAATTACACATCTAGTCCAAGGCGAATTAACTACAGGTGGTGTCGAAACGGCATCTGAGTTTGACAGTTCGAGCTTATTTGTTTTGATTTGTTAGTGTTTTGCTAATAATGGTTGACGTTTCGAGCTAATGGCACTAACAATGCAATGCAAAAAACCCTATGTTGTTTCTGTTGTTTTTGGATTGTTGTAGTTCCGACACCACCTGTAGTTGAATTCGCCTTGATCTAGTCTTACATTCCATTAAAAAAATTAATTTGAAAAATTGTTGGTTGGTGGACTGTTTCTAGGATTTGCCCATATATTAAATTATTGACCGACAATCAGCAAGTTTTATGCTTTTTTAGCAATTTTAACTAGTTTAAGTCAAATACAATGATTCGTAATTGCGATGCGAAAGCTAAATGCCAACTTGGTACTCTCTATCACTTTCGCAATTTTTTTTGAAAATGAAGCAATACTGGCAATAAAAATTAAAGATGGCGCAGATTGACAGTAATGAAATGTAAAAATATGTAAAAAAAGATTGAAAATGGAAAATAAAATAAATAGTGATAATTTACGAAAATAAAAAAAAAATAAAAAGATGCGAAAGACAAATGCGCAAACGCACTAAAGAGTACCAATCTCAAGACCATGTTCTACCATTTTCTTTAGCATCGCAACACCCTGGTATTAAAAACATAAATTTCAATATATTTGAAAACAGCGGTGAAATTAGTTTTAGCGTTTACAGTTAATTTCAGAAGGCTGCTAAATATGGGAACTTAGGTAAATTATGGACCGTATATCACAAAATTCATGACATTTATTCTGGCCATATGAAACTACTATAAACTGTTACATGCCAAATTTGGTTATGATAGCATTATTAATTACAGTTTTAGGCTTACTAAACTGTTTTCAGGGAGTAGGGTTTATAAGGGGTAAATTATGGACCGATCTTCACGAAATTTTATAGTGTGATTTCCTGTCGAATAAAACGAACTTTTGCAAAATCTTATATCATTCCGTGCATTGTTCCACCATTGATGTTAGTTTTAGTAACAAAATTATCAATTTTTTAAGGTGGTGGTTCCACATTTTGATTCATAGCGCTGATCCTACTGAACCGATTTGCTGGATTTCAATCCCAAACTGCTTGGGATAACTATAAGCAATTTGACACCAAGTTTGTTCATTACTTTTGAGTTTTTCGAAAGTGAGCGTGTTTTCAACAGACGGACATTGATAATTCGACTAAGAATTACTCAAGGAGCGAGAGTATATATACTTTATGGAGTCTGAGATGAATAAAAAATGTTCACACGGAATGAAAAACTTTGTATACCCACATCACAACTAATTGTGGTGAAGGGTATAAAAAAAAGGTAAGCAAAAAGTAATTTTGTACAACTTTCTGAAAAATCGTACAAAATAATTGTAACTTTGCCCATGGGACCTTTTAAACACAATCAGGCATATTCTCGTACATTGAGAAACACTTATATTTCTTCGGCTTAATATGCCATCCTGCTAAATCCAGTGGTAGAGAAAGTTACGCCTCGTCGACCAGCATGTAGTTTTTCTTCCATTTGAGTCTTGAAGTGTGTAAAACCAACTAGGTATATTTTTGATTTTCCTCTCAAGCTGCAAATAGGAAAAATAAAAAGGAAAATGTGCTGAAAGGGAGTTAGCAGGTTTGCTTATTAAGCAGGTTTGAATGACTCTAAAAACAAAGGTAATTTTTAAAAAAATTTCCTTCTTTTTAAATTTTACTCAATTTCCAAAAAATGGTCGAATGTTCTCAAAGTGCCATTAACTTTTTAGACAGTTTTATTACTTTTTCCTTTTTGTCAGATTTATGGGGTAAAGAATTTAGTAAATTTGAAAAGTTATTTTTCAAGCACTTCTATGATACTTATTTTGCTCCGGTATATGTATGTTAGTTAGTATAAAAAATATAATTTATACATATATCCAAAATTTGAGGCCCTAAACTAGGGATATAAAAATTTTTAAATTAACAATAAAGTTTTCTTGGTTGTAGAATTTTGGAGTCAATTTATGTATTTGGTGCTGCCAAAAAAAATTAGAATTTTTCCTAAATATCACGTTTTTATGTGCACATTTTTAAAATAACCTAATTTACTATTCTGGTTCATACCAGAATAAACATTAAAATCTTTGATAAGAGCTTTAAAGTGCTTACGTTGTACTTATGTACATACATATTTTACATTCGACATTAGAATTACTTTCTTACCCTATGTTCCCCAGGACCATCTTGTTTATATGTTGTACTCATACAAATTGGTGGTATTACGCACATACTTCGCCATTGCTCAGGATTCTGGCCAACATGAATAGCCTTTGTAGCGAATCCCTTTGGTTGTTTTTTAAATTCTGGATTCATTTTAGCAAATGTTTTAAGCGACGCTGTTCTACAACAAGAAATAGAAACTGATCAGTGTTGCCAGTGAAGAATACGGAAATTGCACACGACGTTGTCCCAAATTACAGATTTGAAGAATTATTACACATTAATTTTTTACCAACGCATTTTTACCAACGCAGCTCCAAAAAAAAAAAATGTACATAGAGTGATAGAATATTAAAAGAGAAAAGGAAAATATTATAGTGAAAAATTTTCACATAGTTTTCGAGTTATGGACCTCTGAAGTTTTCATATGTATATGCCACAGAATACTAACAGAACTGAAAAAAGTGACGTGTGAAAAAGGCCCAAATCAGTTGCGAGGGCAGCTTTCGAAGAAAGAGACAAAAAGCTTTTTTTGGTGGTGAAGTGGCAATGTGTAAAAACAGGCAGCAACAATCAACACAAATGGCATGATCAAAACAAAAATAACAAAACACAGACCACGTTAAAAAAATGCATTAGTTCAACAAACGTTGTGTTTTGTGCAAAAAAAAATGTATTTAATAATATTTTTTGTTTTATAATGTTATTTATTTACTTAAATATTATTTACTTGTGTTGTGGTAAACTTAAAAGTTAATTTTTACAAAAGCTTTGCAAATAAATCTCAACTAAATAAATTTGTGTTCATTGTATTGCGGCATAAAAGATGATGCAAAGAGAAATGAAAAAGGGCAGCTTTCTTAGAAAGAGACAAAAAAAAACGCAAAATCTTCCGTCTCGTGACAGTTCTGTTAGTATTCTGTGGTATATGCGATTTTCCACTACATTTTTAAACCAATGCGGCCAATATTGGCATCATCTGAAAGCCTTTCAAAAAAACTTTTAGGATATACAAAATTTATTTTAAAAATCTTAGCCCATTAAGAAACGAAGATGATTATACGAAAATACAAGAGTTTTTAGTCAGCATATTAATTGCTATGCAGAGAAGTTTTAGTTAGCAAAGCAGGCGTTGTTTTTCCATAGAGGAGAAAGTCTTTGCGTACGGCCGAAGGCCGCTATGCAGCAAGCCAAAGTTTTTGATACCATAGAAGAAATCTTTAGTTATCGTAGCCGGTATTTGTAAAAGGGGACTTAAGGCTCAGTTAGCCGGGAGTAACGTTGCAAATCAGCTGCTTCATTTTGTTGTATGTAAAGAAGAGTTTCTACGCGGTAAAGAATTCCCGGGAATCCCGGTACTTTTTTTTTAAATTAATCCCGGGAAATTTTTTCCGGAAATTTTAAATTAAATTTTTTTGAAATTTTAATTTGTTAGAATCGTTAAAATCAAAAACGATCAATAAAAATATATTCTTTACTAAAATTACTAAAAACTACGTACAAATCGAACTATTTTTCCTACGCCAATAAATTAACGGTCTTTTTAATTGCTGATAAAATGTCATCTACAAATTCTTAAAAAAATAAATGCAAAGAAAATACAAAAGCCTGAAAAAATTAAAAAAAAAAGAATTTGACGTCTATGAAGTCACGGGTAACAGGCCAACAAATTTATGATCTTTGTATGATGCGCTTCTTACTATAAAACCAACGTCTGTAGAGAGCGAGAGCACGTTTTCGGTAGATTAGAAATAGAATCTCTGATGAGCTTTTAAATGCTTTAATAATACTAAAAAATGTTTTCTAAAAAGGAAAATTATTTTACCAAGTTGCTATTAATAATTACTACTAAATATTAATAAGTTTTAATATTTCGTGCATGTACATATGAATGTAACAATTTATTTGGTTTTCAAAGGAGTTAATAAAGCTAATTTTTTTAGACTGTTGTATATGTGTATGTATATATTTTTTTAAAAAAGTAAAAACTTTTGTCTTGAACTCATTTAATGAAATCATTGTTTTATTTCAAAAATCCCGGGTTTCCCGGGAATAATATTTTTTTGTTTCGTTTCCCGGGAATAGAAAAAGTCCGAGAAATTAGAATCCCTAATGTAAAGCAATTAGAACAATTATAGTTAGTAATAAGATGTAACGTCTCAATCTGAAAGAAATAGATGGGTCTTACTTTTTTACGGTAAGGTTACTGTTACTCCCGGCTAACTGAGCCTTTAGTGTACTTCCGTAAAATGTTGTGTTAAATTTGGTAAAAAAAAAAATAGCAGTATTGGGAACTAAAGAGCTATCAATTTTTAAATGAATTTTGTATACCCAGAAAGATCTATTCAAATTCTTTTAGATAATACCAATATTGGCCACATTGGTTCAGATTACTGTTGCTAATTTAGAGATTTTTCCGCTAAATCTAGCGTTTTTGAAAAGTCAATCGCGGGCAAAAATACGTTTTAGCGGTAAGCGGGAAATCTAGCGGTTTTCAAACATCTCTCAGCGGCTCATTTTCGCTACAAAAACCTTTCTGAAATCTTAAATTTACAGATTTTATACTTTTTCTTATTAAGTTTCTTTTTGTTTTTATGGTTAAAAACCGCTTGTTTATGTTCACGGTTTTACTTACTTTTGTAATTTTAGTGAACTGAAGATTAGATATGACATTTTTTCTTCGATTTTCAGTTAGTATATTGTTAGGGCTGTATGTGACAATTCACAACTTTAAGCTTGCTAAAAAATGTGAAACAAAAGGTAGGGTATTGATCTAAATTGTCTCGATAGATCCCAAGCAATATAATTCACTTACTTCCATCTAACTAATTTTATATACAGTTACGTGAAAAATAATAGAGCCACCCCCAAACCCCAATTTCAATACTAAAAATTTTACACAGATAATAATTTTCTTTAAACTTTTTTGTTGTTTTTTATTAGGTATTATTATAATATAAAAAAAACATAAATTAAATATTTGAATTCTTTGCCTTAGAAATTAATATAAAAAAAATTCATTATATACATTGATTTTCTCTGTGAAAAAAAAAATAAAGCCATCTAACCAAACCTTAAAAAAAAATTAAGTAAATAAAATGAATAATAAAATAATTGCTTATATAACTACAAATACTACCTCAGTATTTTGTAGAACTACCATCATTTTTTATTACTGCGATGCAGCGCTTCGGCATAGAGTCAACAAGCTTTTGACAAGTCGTAACTGGAATGTTCTTCCATGCAGTCTCAACCATTGTCCACAGCTCATCTTTATTTGATGGATTCTTTCCCCTAAGACATCTTTTAACCTCGCCCCACAAGTTTTCGATGGGATTTAGGTCTGGTGACTGTGAAGGCCATCCCAAAACCTTCACATGGTTGTCCCCGAACCATGCCTTTGCCAACTTCGATGAATGTTTCGGATCATTGTCCTGTTGGAATGTCCACTGAAGCGGCATTTCCCACTCAGCATAAGGCAGCATGACTTCTCTTAAAATATTTGTATAAAATTTGCTATCCATTATGTCCTGTATGCGATATAAGGGTCCAACTCCATAATAAGAAAAGCATCCCCATACCATAATGTTACCCCCTCCATGTTTAACGGTTTTAATGGTATATTGAGGACCGAATTCTTTATTTTTGGGTCTCCGAACTTGAAGAGAACTCCGATCCGAGTTAAATAAGTTTACTTTGGTCTCATCTGACCACAAAATATTACGCCATTTAGATACCGGCCAATTTATGTGTTCCTTTGCGAATTCAAGTCTTTGTTTAATGTTCCGCTTTGATAGAAAAGGCACTTTACGGGCACTTCTTGCTTGTAAATCATTTTTAAGGAGCATACGCCGTATTGTAGAAGTATCCATATCAAGTTCGTATTGTTTTTTAAGGGCGGATGACGTCACAAAGGGGTCCCGTTTCACGTGACGCAGTATTTTTCGTTTTAAGGTCTCAGATATTTTGGGTTTTCTTCCTCTGGTTTCCGGTTTATCTTCATGTTTTATAGCATTTTCTACCATTTTCTTTGAACATCCAATAATTTCAGCTATTTTTCTTTGAGAATTATCTTCTTGATGAAGCTTTTTTATCAATATTCGGCCCTCCACGCTACAGTGTTTTCCTCTGCCCATTCTGTAAGCTAATTTTTTAAAATTATAATAGAAATAAGATGGTCTGTCGTTTTACTCACTTTAAAAAAAAAAAAAATTTAAAAGTTGTTTTTTACTTTAATATATTTTTTTTAAAACTTTAAAATTGGCTCTATTTTATTTCACACTTGTTTTTCTCCTATTTTCATACAAACACTGATATATTTAGAAATGTTGCTTCAATTACAGAAAAAATAACGGGATTACAATAAGAAAGAGATTAACTAATAACGCATAAAAAAAACTCGTTCTCAAAATATTTTGTACAAGGTTAAAAAACACTCAATTTATAGAACAGTAGATGGCTCTATTATTTTTCACATAACTGTAATTGCTTAAAACGGCAATAATTGCTAAAAAATAGCGTAAATGTTATAGCCTTTCTCGCGTTTTTATAAGGGAATCGGTATACGTATACCCTCCGCCATAACTAGTTGTGATTAGGGAATACTAAGTTTGTCATTCCGGGTGAAACTGTGTGAATATTCATTTAAGACCCCATAAAGTATATCGTAGGCTAAAATGCAAAAAGGCGTAACTAAACTTTATAAAATGAAAACTATAAACATGTCAAAAAACATGCATTGATAAGTCGTCCATGGAATTCTTCAAAAAATTTTAAAAGGAAACCATTCCTTATATTTTGTTAAAAATAAAAATCGGTTATTACGTAGTTTTGCATTTATAAAATATACACTCTTGTAGTTACGTCCCTTTTTTGTGAATAAAAGCGTAATTTTTGATCGCAGAAGTGTAAAATGTTGTCAAGACATGTAGTTCAATTGCATTATAACCCATTAAAAACATGATTTTGAATTTTTTGTTAGTTACGCCTTTTTGCATTTTAGCTAACGATATATAATATGAGGCCTTGAGTAATTTTAAGTCGATTTAGCCATGTCCGTTTGTTCAAGCTCACTTTCGAACGAAATAAAAAAAAAGACAAATATTGGTATCAAACTGTTTCCAGTTCTCCTACGCAGTTTAGGATTGAAATCCAGCAAAATCGGTTCATTAGGAAAAGAGTTATGAATCAAAATGTAAACCAACCATCCTAAAAAATTTATAATTTTCTTACAAAAACTAGGATAACTAATGACGGAATGCACATATTGACGTAAGATTTTGCACATATATGACTAAAAATCATTCTGTTAAATTTCATTCTGTTGGGTCGATGGACCCAATATAAAGCCCACTCTCAAAAAACCTTTAGCACACCTAAAACCAAAAAAAATGTAATAAATTTGTTCTGTTACAGCTTATTGTAATAAATTTTGGTCTGTCACAATTTTATATGACAATAAATTATGCTGTCAACTTTCGTGCCGATCGGTCAATAACTAACCATAAGCGCCATATAAAGCCTTTTCTCGGAAAAAAACTTTAGTACGCGTGAAACCCTAACGGTGTATTGTATCGCTTTTTTTGGATAGGTAGGGAAGTTGAAAAACTGAGTATGTAACGTAATTTAAGAGTCGTATATCTTTGAAAATAATTAGGTTTTAGCGTTATTAAAAAAAAATCCCGCTAAATTAAATATTTAGCGGTTTCTAGCGGTTTTGAAGTCCGATTTGGCGGGAAGTGTTCAAAAAAAGTTGGCAGCAGTGGTTCAGATATGTAGTGGAAAATCGCATATGTATACATACATACATACATACATATGAAAACGCCAGAAGTCCATGACTCGAAAACGATGCGTTTCCAACTTTTTCCATATAATTTTCATAAAGTAATAAAAGTTCATAAAGTAGATTTGCTTTCATTCATTCATGCTCAGACTTTAAATCCGCAGTTATGACGATCTAAAACACTAATAATAAAAACACGACAATCCAGAAAATTAGAGATATTCTAATTTAATTTCACAAAAAATTTAAAATTATGTGAATCTCTAGCAACATACGAATAATGGGCAACACATTAGCAGACGAGGTAGCAAAATATGCTGTAGTGTATGCGGACTTATGCACATCACTGTAATAACATATATGTAACATTAAACCTAAAGCTGGGATCACACGATTGCCGCAATGCACCAATTTTCATTCTTTTTAATTACCCAATCGTGTGACTGCACAATGAAATGGCTCATGTACCAATCGAGGACAATATTGTGCTTACTTTTACCAATAAAATGCAACCCTGGTGCGGCAATCGTGTGACCACTTGAAAACAACAATAATGTACCAATATTTATTGTGTTCTTGTGCGGCAATCAAACAACACAATACGCGCCAATATTTGTTTTTTTTAATAAATTTATTTAAAACGAATACATTTCATGGCAAATAAAAACTAAATTATATGAAAAACTATATGTACATATGTATTTAATATGAATTGATATTTAAATATAATTGTTGAAATTGGCCACAAAAATTTGAATAGAAATATCCTCTATTTCTTGATATACATATTTTAAAATAGAATTTTGCTTTGTTTAGTTTTTAGAATTTCATATATTTTTCTTAAAAAATTTCAAAAAAACTATTCAACAAAAATTTATTTAAATATGTAGGTATATGATACAATTTTCTTTTTTTTTAATGAACAAACCAACTAGAAATTCCAAACAAATAAAAAATCTACCACAACAGCTGTTTTCGCAGTTGGCACAAGTACGAACAATCGTGTGACTGTTCTGCGGCCATTATTGTAACCATTTCGCTTTGTACCAACTAGCGGCAATTACATTTGTAAAAAACAGGGCAATCGTGTGATTTCAGAATATTTGATTGGTGCAATTTTATTAATGGGCGTCAATAAAGCACAATCAAAATTGTGTCATATTGGTGCATTTGCGGCAATCGTGTGATCCCAGCTTAAGAAGCAAAATTGTTTAATTTAAATTAAGTAAGAAATTCATGTTTAGTCAGCAGTAATTGTAAGTTCAATGATTCCACAAACTGTCGCAACAGAAATGTTTGTTGATGTTTACAAATTCAATGTAAATTGAATTTCAATGAATATTTTTGTCGTGGGAATTTGGTATTGTCAATTTGTTTATGAGAAATGCTGTCTACTAGGATATTTTAGTATATAAGACGCTATAATGGTTCAATAAAATCAGAATTAATTGAGCATTCAAATTGACTGTCTAATTATTTCTCAAAAAGGGAATTTTAATGCTCGCCTAACGCGGCAGAAGTGCTTAGCAATACTTATGGGCATAATAAACCACACAAATGGCTTGGCAAACATGTCAAAATTTTACGTTTGTACAAATATTTTGTGTTGTTAATTGGGGTGTTTGCTGTTTGTACAAACATTTGAAGCAATGTTTGTAGAAATATTAAAACTTTTTAATATTTGGCAGACATGTTGGATATTTGTCAAACTTTTTGTGGCGTCTTATTCTAAATGTATTCATTTCAGCGAAAATTTTGCAGAGTGAAGACGTTGAAAAAGAAGCGTTAAAATAATTTTAAATAATAAACTCAATTTTTTTAGCAGTATTGCTTGCCACAAAACAACAGCTCATTGTTTAAATCACTTTTTACTTTTAATTCTTTACCTTTATTTTCTATTTTTCTCCTTTTAAAGCAAAAAGTAACAAAATTTCCGCAGCACTATCGACGTCTGCATTCATTGAAAACAAAACAAAAGTAAAAAATTGATGTTTGTACGGAGTATATTTGTGTTGTTTATTGGCAAACACCAAACGGAAAGAATGTGTGTGTTTGCCAAGCATTTTGTGTGGTTTATTATGCCCTTTAGTCCCAATTTCCACAATGCAAGTCTTATTAATAAACTTATCACATTTTCTTCTTTGAATCAGCTTCGGTGTTTCCACGAGTCAAGTCTTATTATTTATCTGTTATTCCATTTGTATGAATGTATATGTGCGTTTTGACATTTCGCTTAAAACATATTTCTTATTAAAATATATTTAAATTCAAATTCGTGTTAATTTTTAATATTTATTAAATATGTATGTATATTTCTTTTGTTCTGTTAAAATAAAAAATATTCAAAACATTTTACACACAAAAAATCACACACGCTACGAAATTAACTTTGTACAACGAAATTAAATATGAAAGATAATTGTCAAAATAGACCTGCTGAAAATTACGAATGAGAAAACAAAGCGCCTATGACGAGTACAGCAAGCTGAGTACTCGTTTCTTTTCCCCTCGTCACTCTCGCCTACAAAGTAGCAAGCTGATCAATAAGACTTGCATTGTGGAAATTGGGACTTACCCCTATTTTTTCCTGATGCTTTTAACATCCGACCACTACATGCAACACATGCACAAATTATTCAGTACCATTCATTTAATAAAAAATATATACATATGTAATAAAAATAATTTCATCAACATTTTTTAAAGCCGAAATAGATTACTGGAGAACTACATACATCACTGATGTCCATCTCGTACCACGATTGAGGAAATTAATTTACACACATTTTTCAGACGCATTCTTACGCTCAAGGCGAATTTTTTTTTCATGTGGCGTTGAAAGCACGGCTGTGCTACTTTTTTTCGTATTTAGAGAGAGTAATATCAAAAGCAAATTATATTTATAGCAGATAGTCTCGGAGAGTGTAATGTATTGGCAGGATCGCCATGTAATGTATTGGCAGGATCGCCATGTAATGTATTGGCAGGATCGCCATGTAATGTATTGCGTGTATGATATTTTGGTCCCTATAGCCCTTGGTTAGTTTAAATAGCTGTCAGGGTTTCAGCTGGTTCAAAAGAACTGCCGAATTATTTTTGTTGATACTTGGAAAATAAAAACTTAGGCAAGTTATTGCCGATTTAGCTTAGTAATTTCAAATCTGGCTTTATTAGGTTTTACTTGTTCTTATATACTAAGTTTAAAATTAATTCTTAACCTTTCTAACTTATTTTACTTATTGACAAAGTTCTATTTGTCTTTATCGGTACCATGGATATATCAAGATTTACTCTGTCTGTAATTGTTCTAGCCAATCAGAATGTTGGTATTTGTAAATGTACTCATTTACATCAAAACACTCAATTTGGTTTGTTTGCATTCTGATTGAGTAACTTGTATTCCCTTCCATGCATTCCTATCCCACTTGTTCTACATTTTATGGCGATTTCTTTTCTGAGAAAAATGTTGCATTAATGTTACATGTTCTACATTTTGTGTTCGTTTGTACAAAAAATACAACTGTGGGAAAAATTTTCAAGTTCTTTTGTGAAAATGTTGATGAAAAACATGCAAAACATGTTACATGTTTTACCCTTACTTTTACTTAAGGGTTCATACTGCCCTGTTTTACAACTTTGGTACTTACTACTTTGTTTGTACAACCAATATTTTATTTTGTTTGTCATAATATTTTAAAAGTTTTGTCCAAGGTATATTTACACAAGGTAGACTCATTTGGGAGTGTAGACATGCTGCTCTATAAAAGGAACCATGTTGTCAAAATTGTCTTCATATAAAACAAAAACAATTTAACGCACACATGTACAAATTTTGGCTCATATACACGCAATTTGACGTTGAGGTTCCAACTATGGGTAAAAAGCTGACAAACATATGGGCCAACGAGTTTACCTTGTGTAAATATACCTTGGTTTTGTCAAAAGAATTCTACATCTAAATATTCTTCGACGGCATACTCCATTTTGAATTAAATCGTTTTTTGATTTTATTGGAAAATTCTATGTATTTATTATCGTTTTAAATTTGTTCAAGCAATAAGTGATGTCAATGTCTGTTTCCAAACCGTAAAGTAAGTGTGCCGCAAATAGTCGAATAGTTTTAAAAATCGCTAATGAACTACATTAATAATAAAAGTGTAAAGGCCTCGTTACTCTTACGTAAACGTATTCGTTGCGGATCAGCTGTTCCGTTTTCCTTACCAAGCTTATGTGTAAATAGGTACTCACACGTAAACGTAACGTTGCGTTGCGGATGAACCTGATAAAATTAAAATTTCTCTCCGTTTTTACGTATCAGCTGTTAAGAATTTTATTTTTGTTTTCTAGCAGTGTTGTCAACAAAACTTATTAACCAGCGGTTTACTTTAAAATTTTGTTAATGAGATTCTCATCAAAACATTAAATTTGGTGTCATGAAATCCAATGTTATGGGTTTTTTGTTTGAACTGAATTAGGTGTCACAATGTTGTCGTATTTTTATTGAAAATAAACCAAGCAGCTTACAGCTCTTGTTTTTTTTTATCGGAAGTAAATATTGTTGTTAAAGCTTTATTTTTTATTTTATTTTATTCAAAAGTGAGATTATTTCCATAGATGGAAGTAAATAAAATTGATAAATAGTTAAAATAGTTTTTTGCATGTTTCCGGCAGTCTCCGGCAGCGGGCTGCTGCAAATTTGCAAAAGCCTTTTTCTCAATTTTCTATGGTCATTTTATTTATTTATAAGTTTAAACACCAAATATATTTGTATTTTTAATAAATTCGCTTTATATATTTACAAAACAATAAAATTACACGAATATAAACAAAAATGCAACATGAAACAGCTGATTCTATTATCGGTTTTATTATAAAATAAATACAGTAGTTTTCCGGTTTAACGAACCTTCGATTTAGTGAACATCGCATTTAACGAACACCCAAATTTTTTCTACTGAGTACCTTATATAACGAACAATTATTTTTATTTTGTACTCGGTATAACGAACAAATGTAAAATTAAATATAAAACATAATTGCTACCACAAAAATAACTAAAAAAGAATGTAAATAAAAATGTACCGTTAATTTTCTTCTTTTGACGGATTTGTTTAATAGCATTTCAGAGTCAGGTGTGTGAAGTAATTTGTGTTAGAAACATCAAAATAGGTAAAAGAAATAGATTGTTCTTAGCGGATAAAGTTAAAAATCAGTAATTTTGGGTATCGCAATAGAAGAGCTTTAAAGCAAGGTGAATTCCCAAGAATGGTAAACTAACTTTTTCAATGGTTCCTTCCTCATGCAACGCAATTGTCATATTCTTTGTATTAACTATTAATTTTTATTAAATGGGATTAACAAAACAAAATAAATAGCTCAAATTTAATGCTCTTGAGAGAGCTTCAAGAAGAAGCCATTAAGAGAAAGTATTAAATTACTTTATGAATTTTTCTTTTACTTAAATGTATATTAATAAAATATGTTTGTTTTCTTATAATAAAATATTAAAAATACTACGTATACTTTGAGTTTTGAATAAAATAGAGGACGTTATTAATTTTTAACTTAGAACTGGATATAACGAACAATTCACTTTAACGAACAGGCCTGACAACAATTAGGTTCGTTAAATCGGAAAACTACTATATTTGCATACATTTTAGAGAATGCAAATTGAAAAATATCAGCGCATAGTTCCGAATATTCGCCTTAACCAAATTATATTAAATAAATATATTATTTTGTTTTATTTGAAGTTTCTTTTTTTATAATTATTTTGAATTGTTTAAGCTTGAGGTCTTTTTTAAAAACTATATTATATTTAGTTATTTTTCTCAATATTTCGCTAACCTTTGGTTAGCATCTTTAGGAAATTAAATTAAATTTACAATAAAAAATTATAAAAAACAATTTTTTTTTGTCAATTTTTACTTATACACATATTGTTTATATCAAGCTTTATTTAAAGAGATATTAGTAATGGCTTAAAATATTTTAAGGTCCATAACTCTAAAGCGAGATCCTCAGGCGCAATAAAAACTAGATAAAAAATTTTATTTTTTAAAGCAATTTCAGTGCTGTATATGTAAATATATATTTATAACCCAGCAAAAACTGTACTTACAATCCTACTTTTAATGACTTCAAGAATTCATTACTTTGTAGCTTTATTCGCCACTTTTTGGATTATTAGTTATATATTAAATAATAACTTTATTATTATATCTTAAATATACAGAAAAATTTATGTTTTCATTATGACAATAAAAATGTCATTATAGTCATAAAACATAGTTTTTTAATGCAAAAACTACACTGCCCCGGTAGACTAGCTGGTAGAGAGCTAGTCTATCTGCACCGAGGTTGCGGGATCAAATCCCGCCAGAGACAGAAAAAAAAAAATAAAAAATAAAATAAAATAGAATAAGAAAAAATAAATATAAAATAATTAAAAAAAAAAACAAAAAAAAAAAAATTAGAAAAAAATAAAAAAATTTTTACTTTATTGACTTTGTGTAACTATATATTTTTATAAAAATTTTAAGTATAAAAAAAACATATTATTTTTTAGATTATAATAGGCTAAATTATAAAGGATTACTTTTGGGACATCTCGAACAAAAATAAGTACTTCTTCTAGTAGAAAAATAAGTAGTCTGTTCGTCAAGTTCTCATTATTTTTCTGCTTATTTTGTAAGCAAAGTTTTTGCTGGGAAAGTAATTTACTTTTTTGTAGAAAAGCGCCGATATCGTTATGTATTGGCGTTTTTAAACAGGAATGTTAGCAACATGTTTTGGAACAAGACTGTGAGCAAAATCAAAACAAATAATAATTTACATACATACATATGTACGAGTACACACATACACTTCAACACCATATGATACGTTTACGTATTGTTAGTAACTACCAACATTTCAAGTCGACCGCAACGTTTACGTATCCGCAACATTTACGTAAGAGTAACGAGGCCTTAACATAGCGTCTTAACCTGACAATTTTTTGTCATACCAAACGTCAAACTTCATAAAAAATTGTCAGTTGAAGACGCTATGTAATAGTTGTAAATAAAGGCAGCTAAAGGCTAGTTTACACGGTAATACATTGTATTACGACATGATGTTTAATGAGAAAAATCATATCATGTAAAAGCAAAATGTATTGAGCAAGAGAGAATATAAATACAAAATCTGACAAGCGGTCGGTAAATGGTTTTTTTCTAAACCATTTTAGAAACTTATGTATTCTCATCACACCAGAGGTGTATTTTAACAGAGTATATTGAAGGTGGTAGCATTTGTATACAATTACAAAAACAACTCAGGAAATGTTCATGTTGTTCTTGTTAAAATTGTAAAACTGCAACCATCTGCTTTTTTGTTATTATTTTTGATTTTACTTATACCATCCATGTAAACATGTACTATACTTACAACAGATTTTTATTTTTTTCTTTTAAGCACGGAGAGAATTTCTTATTATTTTGATTCTACAAAGTCGTAATACATTGTATTACCGTGTAAACTAGCCTTAATTCTGTTCGATTGAAGTTGTACAACATGTAACACTTCGAGTGATTATAGGTAACATGAAAAAGTGTTACATGCATATACTGTAGCATTTTTTTCTCAGAATAGAAATCGCCATTAGTGAATGTGAGTTAATTGATAAATGCAGTTATTTGATCTATTGCATACCCTACTCTGATTTGGATTGTATGTATGAATTTCAGAGTGGGCAATGTGTGCGCAGTAGACACTTGTGAGGTACACTACACCCTCAGCGCTAAGAGAAAAATTAGGGGAGTAATTTTTCTTGATATATTCATAGCATTGGTTATTACAATTTTACTTATATACTATTATAAAGTGATTGTTTATGTCTATATATTTACATACAAGTTAATATTTTTATTTATCTTTATTAATTATTCTTCTATGAAGATGTTTGCTTTCTAGAATCTACTCTTAGACTAACTTATTTCTATATTTCATTTGCTTTTTAAGTTATTCAGAACAAAGAAGAATCACATATATATTTAGGTACCGTAATAATGTAATCTGTAATCTGTTAGCTTTACCGTGTAAAGTTAAGAAAGATCAGGGGGTCGATTCTGGTTCTGTGAAACTGTGAAATGAAAAAAAAACTTTTCATTTTCGTTTTCATACGCACTTTTCACATTATCACTTCACATTTACACAAATTGCGATTCCCGTTCTTTTAATGAAAAAGTGTTTCATTCCGTTGTAGCCGTGAAACTTTTGTAACTATATTAATAAAATGTAAAAGTCAAATGCTGATATCTAAGCTTAGGATTTTTGAACCGGCGCTAAGCCGCAAACAAGTTTTTAACTGCCTGCGCCGCATGTATTTATTTTTGCTAAAAAATTTTTAACTGTATGTATAATTGTTTGTTCACATTTGTAGGCGGTAAATAAAAATTGTTATTGTGCGCTGTGTTCTTCGAGTTTATTTGAAGAAAGTAAAAAAAAAATTTTTATGACTCCTCTTGTTTTATACAATATAAACTTTTTCTGTAAAAGAATTGTTATTGTTTTTTTTTTATATTCATACATACATGGTTAATATTTTTAACTTAAAATAAATAATGAGTGACCGAAAATTCCTTAATTTTCTGCGAATTCGTTGCATTTTTTTCATGAACGATATTGCATCTGAAAGAGGTTGGCGCCAATGCCCTGTCCAAGTGCGCACAAAAAATAGTAAAGGAAAAAATTTTACATAAAATGCAATACTTTAACTGAAAAAATTATAATTCTAAAAACAAGAGCGGTCATAAAAATGTAAAATCGATCAATCAATGAGTTGACAACTGAGTTTTTTGGGCAAACATCTTGCCCGCGCGATTTCCACAAAATATTTATTGCACTAAACTTTGAGTAACATAATAATTTTGGCATAAAAATGACATCAACGAAAATAATGTTGTTATTGACTAAAAGTTTCCTTTAAGGGTAAATATTTATATAAAAGCTTGTTTTTTAAAAAGGTTTTTTACTTTTAATTTATTTTTTAATAGTTAAAATCAATCACATCAGATTATTTAATTTACTTGTTTTTCTACACTAGTAAATTTCGAGATAAGTTTTTATATCGTGTTAATTGAGTAATGACAATGGAAAAGCTTTTATATTATAGTGCCGGTCCAGACTTGCAATTTTTGTTGCAGCAATTCTTGAGTTTATTGTTGAGAGGGTGAGAAAATTTGGGAGGGGTACTCTTCTCAGCAATAAAATCAAGAATTTCTGCACCAAAAATTGCAAATGTGGACAATGACTTATAAATTAGGTAGACTCTATCTATAAGTTGCTAGTAAAAGTTTAAAGTAAAAGTAAATTTCTTTCGTTTTAGCGCATTTAAATAAAAACTTGTTTTTAAAAAGATTTTTTACTCTTAATTTATTTTTTCTTTTTAGCGCATTGAAATAACACCTTTTTTCTTCTAATTGATTTTAAACTCGCACTTGTATTCTCAGTATGTCCTTTCATTTGATACCCATATTGTTGGAATGCATTAAAAACAATTAGTTTCCAGCTTCAGAAGTCCAACATATTGGATTTGGTGTGACGGAATTTTATTTTTCAAGTTATTCTTAGCAAGCCTTTTTATTTGATACCCATATTAAAGAAGTGCATTAAACTGAACTGTGTACAAAATTTCAGCTAAATCAATTGAAATATCTGCTTCAAATCGAGTTGCAAGGTTTCACCAAAACATACATACATTGCAAATTAAATTAAAGCGTTAAAAAACTACCAAAAGTTAAAAAATGGTGAAATCATTAACAAATAAAAGGCAAATAAAGATTAATTTTTTATTATGTTATTATAAAACATAAACATATTATAGGCGGCTCTAAATTTACTTTAAGCCGTCGCTAAACCTAAATTCGTAACCGCCGAAGGTAATTACATATCTACTTTGTCATTTAATCAAGTGTAAAAGTATACAAATATACAAAAAATATAATTAATTTAAAAAGTGTTAGGATTATTGGTTTTAACTAAATTTTCGCAAGAAATTCGGAATGAGCCAATGTAAGAAAACTTTATTAACGTTTTTCGTCAGTAATGTTTTGTATTTTATAAAAAATTTGCATTTTATAATATTAAGTTAAAAATCTGCAAATATGCATCTTTTTAGAAAAGTATTATTTTTATTTCTTTAAATTATTATTTATCGTTGGAAATGTCCATATTTTCCTCTAAATAATTTATTTAAAATTATTTTTCACAGTTAAAATGAAAGTGTAAAAATATGACATAAATGAAAAGTTTGTGACACTTCTTTGCACTGTTACACAGAACAAGAATCACATTACTGTGAAAATGTGAAAACAATTTGTTTCATTCCATTTGTTCTTCTCATATGAAAACATTCGAATTTATTTATTATTTTTTCACTAAACGAGAATCAGAAACTCTATGAAAATGTGAAAAAAGTTTTCATTTCACAGTTTCACAGAACCAGAATCGACCCCCAGGACCCAATATGAAATATTACGTTGATAAACATAATATTAACTTACATAAAAGTTGATAGTAGTTTGTTTGTTTTATATATTAATGCTTAAGGTCTAATTACATAAATTTTTCTTATCTATACTTATTCATTAATTCTTAATGCTATGTATGGTTTTAATTGATTGATATGGGCCTTTGTACGGGCTTTGATTCTTTTTCCTATTTGCTACTTTTATTAAAACTAAATCTCCTATATTTAGGTTTAACCTATTACTATATCTATCTTCTAAATTTCTTTTTTCTTTTATCTTAGTTGTAAGCTCCTTAGCTCTATTTAAAGAATATTGTAATTTTTGCTTGAGTTCTTTTGCATAATCTTCATAGTTATATATTTTATCTCCTTCACTGTTATGAAATTCTGATGGTAAGCATGGTAATTTACCATATACTAACTCAAATGGTGTGTAACCAGTGTCTATGTGTGGTGCCGTGTTGTAGGCAAAAGTAAAGTAACTTATCCACTTGTCCCATTCATAATCATTTGCTGTTGTCAGCAAGAATTCATTGAGAACCCTGTGATTTCTTTCTACCGCACCCATTGTTTCATGGTGGTAAGGGGTTGAAAATGTTTGTTTGATATCGAGTAGTGAACATATGTTATGCATAAGCTCGTTTTTAAATTCTGTCCCGTTGTCTGATTTGAGCACTTTAAATTTACCGTATTTTAAAATTAATTGATCTACTAATGTTTTGGCAGTTGTAAGTGCGTCTTTTGTTGACATTGGGTGAGCAAAAACGAATTTTGTTAGCTCGCATTGCATTGTCAATATGTATCGGTATCCATTTGAAATACGAAGAGGTCCTACAGTATCAATTGATATTGTCTCAAAACTGTTGCTTGGAGTGTCTGTTAATGTAAGTGGTTCTTTAATGTGTTTGGTTTGTTTGTTTATGTTACACTTGTCACAGTATTTTACGAAATGCTTTACCATCTTATTCATGTTTTTCCAAATGTACCGCTGTTTCAATTTAATTATTGTTTTTCTTATTCCTAAGTGACCTGCGTGCTTGGCATTGTGGAATTCATCGATGAGTTTATATTTCAGAATGTCATCTGTTATTCTTGTTGGGGCGTTGTAAATTAATATTTTTAGTTGAGGACTTTTGTTGTTTACTCTTATCTTTGCATATGCTTCTTTTAAATCTTTCATTGTATATACTTTAAATATCTTATCACTCTTTGCTAGCGCTAATTCTTTTATTTTTTCTTTATTCATTTTAGATATCAGTTTCCTCAGAATCGAATCTAGTTTCGCTGAGTCATCGCTGAATCTTGCATGCATATTATTATTCTTGGAATGTAACTTCTTCATAATCAAATCTTGTTTTGATGAATTGTCGTTACTACCTTCATTCATATAATTATTCTTTTGGGTACGTGATTTCTTCATAATCGAATCTTGTTTCGATGAATTATCGTCACGTCCTATGTGCACAGTATTATTTTCAATTGTTATGTCGACTTCTTCTATATTTTCAAACTTATTAAACTGTAATTTATTTATATTCTTGACGTCATTTATGGATGTGCATTCCCATATTAGAAGTTGATCAGACTCCTGAGAGATGCGTCTTTCCATATTACTTCCATTCGCGCGCTCTGTATTCATATTTATTTCTTTATCTTCATTAATCTTATTTGCCTCTTTATTTGTATTTTCATTTTTCTTTGTCATCGCCCTTGTAGTTATTAGTATTTTCTTTTCATTTTCATCATTTTCCAACGGTATCATTTGTTTTAGTTCGTCTGAGTTTATTTCTATTCTTGATAATGCATCCGCATTAGTGTTAATTTTCCCTTTCTTATAAATTTTCGTAAAGTCATAATCGGTTAAATCTAGTCTTATTCTTGTCATTTTTGATGATGGATTTTTATGTGAAAATAGTGATATCAATGGTCTATGGTCTGTCACTACTATGAACTTTCGACCGTATAAATATGGTTTGAAGAAATTTAATCCCCAGTGAATTGCGAGCAATTCTTTTTCAATGATGGGTTTATTCATATCATGCTTATGAAGAGATTTACTTGCGTAGGAAATTGGTAAGTCTTTGCCAATTTCACCTTGTGATAGGACTGTCGTCAAAATAAAAGGTTTGTCAAAATTTGGGTACTGCAAAATTGGGTTCATTAATTTTTCTTTTAGGGTATCAAAAGCAGTTTGGCATTCATTTGTCCATAAGAATTTTACTGACTTTCTCAATAGCATATTTAAGTGTTTCGCAATGTCCGCAAAATTCGGTATGAATTTCCTATAATAGTCGCAGAATGCAACGAAACGTCTAACTTCATCTGCGTTTTTAGGTATTGGGTAATTCTTTATAACTTCATATTTAGCTGGATCTGTTTTTACACCGTCCTTTGTTATTAAATGTCCTAAGTATACTACTTCTGGTCTTAAAAAACAACATTTCTTTGGATTCAGTTTTAAATTGTATCGTTGAAGTCTGTTTAAAACATTGACAAGATTTTGATTGTGATGGTTCAAACTACATCCGTATACAATTATATCATCGACATAGAGAAAAGCTTCTGAATCAAGTCCTGAAAGTGCTATTGTAAGCATTCTCTGAAAACTGTTTGATGAAATTTTAAGTCCAAATGGTAGTCTTTTAAATTGGTAGTGTCCCTGTTGTGTAGAAAAAGCTGTAAGTGGTCTTGAGTCCTTGTCTAATTGAATTTGGTGAAATGAGCTAGTCATGTCAAGAGTCGAAAACCATTTAGCTCTTCCTAGTTTATCCAAAATATCCTCTAATCTAGTTAGTGGAAATTTGTCATCAACTATTTTGTCATTTAACTTTCGAAAGTCTACTACAAGTCTCCATTTTCGTTTGTCTTCGGTATTCTTTTTGGGTACCAAAAGAAGTGGAGCAGTAGGGGCTAGCTGATGGTTCTAATTTATCGTCTTTTAGCATATTTTGTACTTGTTCATTTATTATGTCCGTGTGTGAGTGGGGTAGTTTGTAGTTTTTTATATACACTGGAGTATTATCTGAAGTTCTAATGTTTTGTTTATAAAAATTGTTTACAGTCAATTTTTCATTCTCTAAATGAAATACATTTTGATATTTTTTGAATATGTTTATTAATTCTGATTTTGCATATTCATCAGTTTTATTTAATTGCAAGTCATTTAGAATTTGTTGAAAACGTTCGTCACTGTTTATATTTGTGTAACTGAATACGTCGTAATTTTTAAGTGGGTCAGTGTGCAGTTTAATGCCCTGTAAAATTTGTGTCTCATTTGTTGTGTTTAAAATTTTAATATGTGCCATTCCGTTTTTTGGTGCTATTGAATTACTTAAAAAAAATACCGCTTTTTAATTCATTATTAAGTATTACGCAATCTTCAGTGAGGTTTAATTTTAATGGTTGTATAATTTCTGTCCGAGGGGGTATAGTAATTAAACTAGAATTATAGTTTCATTGTGGGTAAACAAAGAAATTGTAAATGTCTCGTAGTCTATTTTGCATAAGTATTCTCTTAAAAAGTCTCTTCCTATTATTCCGTCCGTCTCTATTGGGAAATTCTCATCTACTAGATGAAATTTGAATCTGCATGTTTGGTCTGCTAGGGAAAATTCAAGTTCACTTGTTCCTAATGAATGAATTTCTTCTGTAGTGATGCCTGTTAATTTGCATCTACTCTTTACATTTAGTGGTTCATCATCAAAAATTGTTTTAGTGCGACATAATGATATGTCGGCACCTGTGTCGACAAGAAATGTTAAATTTTCATTTTTATATTTAGCGATTATGTAATTTGTGTTATTGTTAGAAACTTTAAATACTCTTAATTTTGGCTGTCCGGAATATCCCTGTATTCCGAGCCTTCCTCGTTTCCCTCGTCTTGTACTATATGTACATTCCGTCTGTTGTTGTTGGTTCTATTGGAATTATTATTTCTATTGGCATTGTTGTCATACCTGTAGTTTCCATTATTGCTTCTAGGTGTATTACGGTCGTAATTATTGTTTGCAGACGAATTTGTGTTGTTTCTGTTATTGTTTGAATTGTAGTTGTTACTCCTACTGTTTTGGAAATTATTGTTATTCCTAGTGTAGTTGTTAAAATTTCGGTTGTTTCTATTATTGTTTGCGTTGTAGTCGTTAGTACTACGGTTTGCGAAATTACGGTTGTTCCTGTTATAAATTGCTATTGTTGTGCCTGGTGTCATTACGATGTTGTTTTTGTATGTACTGTACTGAGTTAGTTGTAGTGGTGTGTTGTGGTCATCTGTCTGTCAAACAGACAGACAAACAAAAAACATCGAGTGGCCAGATTGCCAGCGGCGCTGGTATGCCCTCGTTTAGCTCGGCTGAAGCTCGCCGGATGGGGTGGTTCTTGCCGGCAATCTGTACCATACACTCACTAACACAAAAAAATCATACCAGCTTACGGTTTGTTTTATTAAATTTTTAGGGCTCAAGGTAGATCTGCATCTCCCTATCGGTCATACCTACACACAAATACATTGCCCTCCCACCCGAGAACTTCGTCTCGCCATGACGTCAACTAAGTCGACGTCCCAAATCCAACCTGCAAACATTATTTCCCCTACTTACCGCCGCTTATTATTTAAATTTAACCAATCATATTAAATGATAAAACTTTAAAAATTTCATTTAAACATTATAAAAATTAATTGATTTATTAAAAACTCTTAAATATATTTCACTTATTTCACAAAACAATTTAGCAAAAATAACTTAAAACAAAAAAAAAAAAAGGTAGCAAAAATTTTAATTGACAATATTTAAACAGTATGAAGCAAAATTTATATTTCTATTGTTAGATTTCATTTCTTTTCTAATTTTATTCTACTTTTCCTTTGAGTTTCTCCCCAGGTAGATAGCAATGTTTCCACTGCCTGACCTCCGAGTATTCGCGGATTACAGGAACTGCCGTCTGTCCGTCACGTGTCCTCCCTACTTCCGGTTTAGGTAAGTCTCTTAAACAAGCACAAACTATGCATATATAGTATATGAATTTTACTTTCTTCTTTTTAATAACTTTTTTTTTTATTTTCTTTGGTAAGGAAAACAAATTCTACCCTCTGGGCAACTAACCCTACGATGAACGACAGGCCTGAGCTCAACCCTAATCTGACGCGCACCTGGACCAAATCTCGTCCAGGGACTGACTACGGGTAACTACAACCTTGTTTTCCCTATACGCAAAAAAAAAACACATACATATATATATATATATATATAATTTATATTTTGTCCGTTTTAGCTGTCCGTCGTTGTGTCTATGTCAAACAAATTGGCAGAATACCTGACCTCGGGACGGGTGTTGTCCCGAGGACTGATGATAGTTGTTCCCACGATGGATGTGGCAGCGATAATGTGGTAGCTTATTGTTTAGTTTACTTTTATTTTATATCAATTTCCAATTGTTTAAAAATTTAGTTTTAAGATTTTTAATTAAGCTAATTTCTTGTTTTTTTTTTTTAACGTTACTTTAGCTTTAAGTTGATTGCTTCTAGTTCTTAACTTTGTTTAAACTTTCTATAAATTTAGATCTTAAGTTTGATTAAAGTTGTTTTTATTATTATTCTTTAACTTTATTGCAAAATTGTCTTTTTCTCTTGTTGTTGCAAAACACCAATTTTAATACAATAAAACAAATTATTAAAAAACAAATTTCCGCTGGCTTTTCCCTCTTTTCAGATAAAAAAAATTATTTTTTTCTTATTCCACATTTGTTGCTGACCCTGATACACTTCCGCCACCACCTACCACATCTTTTTGTCGCCACGGAGAAAAATAAAAAGGGCCGACATTTTGCTCTTTTTCGACCAAGAAATCTCGGTCGTCAAAATGCCGGATTCTACACATTTTTTTCTTAATTTTGCAAACAAACAGTTTTCAGCAATTAATTTGCTAATTGTTTGTCTGTTTGTTTACCTTTTTTTCTTCTTCTTCCCTATTTAAAAATATTTCACCCTCTCCTTCTAACCCTAGTGTTGTCCCTTTCCTCTTTCCAGTGCTGGCGTTGCCAACCAGCCTGACTACTTAATCCACTAAAGCCCTTATGACACTACATTTTTAATGCATTGTTCAAGTTTTGGTGAGCAGTACAAATATAATGTAATACAAAAATTTACCAAGTGCAAAGAGTTAAGCTGTATTAAGATAAATGGCAAACCGTCAAAAATTTTACTAAAGTTATCGATAAAAAATGAAGTTATGTCAAAAAAAATGTAAAATTGTTTAACTTAAAATTGACATTTCCAGCTTGAAATATTAAAAGTGTTGCTGAATCAGCGGTTTATGGGCAAATTCAGCGATTTACCGCTTTCTGTTTTTAGGTTTCTCATAAACAAAAAGTTGGCAACATTTAATAAAATAAACAAAACAGGGATGGCTAAGTTGTTTCAATTGTACTTTTTTGTTGATACTTTTTAAACTAAGATTTATAATACCTTTTTTTGGTGTTTTTTATGAACATAAATAAAATTAATTTCAACTAAAAAAAATCTTTTAGTACAATTAGGGTAAAAAAGTAAAAGTTTTAAAGGTTGTTGGTACAATTTTAAAAATTCTCAACGCCATCCCTGAAACAAAACCATAACAAGAGAAAAAAAAACAAAAATCTTTATTTACATTATGTATAGTTAGCTCTTTCTAACATTTAATGTTTCTTTCTATCAATTCTGTATCAATTAATGAATAAAAAATGTAGTGTCATAAGGGCTTAAAGGGTACACACGACATAGTAGTTATTTTATTTTCATTTTCTAGTTCAAGCGCAAGTTCTACCGCGTCTTGTAAAGTTTTTGGACGAGCTGCAAAAATGGCTGTCTTTAAATTATCATTAATTCCTCTCTTAAATGAATCTAGAGCAAGCTTTGAGTTCAATCTGATAATGACATTTTTCTCCGCCTCTGTGGCGTCACCACTAAGTTCTTCTATTCCTAACCTGTTCAGGTTGTCTATTACTGTTAATATTCTTTCCCTGAATGCATTGACAGACGTTTTTCCTTGGTAAATATTGTTTAGTTTGGACTGTAATTCTGGAATGGTTTTTGTACTTTTGTACCTTTGTTGTAATTGTGTTTTTAATGTATTGAAGTTTTCGGGTTTCGCATAACTACCTATCGCTGTTCTTACCCCTGAGGTTAATTTGGCGTGGTAGACATATTGTAGGAAATCTTGTTTTGCTGTTTCAGCAAGAGTTTTCTCAATGAGTTCTGCTGTTATTAAGAAACTTTCCAGTTCTTCAAAGTTTCCAGCAAATAGTGGGAGTGCTTTAGAAACCGTCTCTAAGCTAAATGCTGCCATTATATTTCCTATTTCTTATGGTTTTGTCTCTAATGGGTTTTTATTAAACTTCCTTCCATCTATCTTCAATTTCTATACTTCTGTCATCTTATTTCTACTATTGTTTCTGTTTTTACAACTATTAATAAACTCATACATGCTATGTAATATGAATATGATTAAAGCAATAATTACTAAGACTTTTGTTATTTTGGACAACATTAATAATATTACTAATTGTACAGCGAAAATATTTGTTTTTCTTTACTTTGTTTTATTTTATGTATATTTAAATTATTAATAGTATTGGGTACAATTATTTTTTAAATTGTATCAAATTCATTTTTTTTACCGCCTGCTACTAAGTATTGCATACATTAATCTTATGATGTAGGCAATTACTAATAAAGCTAATGTGATTATCATTATTATTTCAAAAATGTTCACATTCTCTTCTTTATGTTCACTTTGTATTCTTATAGTATCCATATATTCTATAATCTGCTGAGTGTTCTGTTCGCTTTCATGATTCTCATTCTTCCCTACCTCGTATCCTGCAAAAACTAGTGGAATTGCTTTTAGAATGTTTTTCCACCATGCCATCTTGATAATATTCTCTTAATGATTATATTTATTTAATTATGAAGTAAATAAATGTATATATATATATTTTTTTTTTTTAATTTAAAAAAAACTATCGGATTTTTGGCTTAACCATTTCAATATTAAACATTACAAATTCTATTTTATATATATATTTTTTTTTATTAAAATTTGATTTGTTAAAAATGTTTATCCTTGAAACTCCTTATCTCTGATCTTATACTTCTTTGAGATGACTTTTCTGTTGCTAAATTAAGGTTCCTTTTTGGTATCTAAAGTATCTAAATAAAGCGCCCAGCGCGCAAAAATTTCGTCCACTTCCAAGGACATCTATTGTAGGATTGTAAAAATTTCGCTGGTTCGAGTGGGCATTTGTTATTATAGGTCCTAGTTTAATTTTTTTTCCAATTTGGCAGGCTCAGTTCGTAGTCCGCAGGATCGCCATGTAATGTAATGTATTGGCAGGATCGCCATGTAATGTATTGGCAGGATCGCCATGTAATGTATTGGCAGGATCGCCATGTAATGTATTGGCAGGATCGCCATGTAATGTATTGCGTGTATGATATTTTGGTCCCTATAGCCCTTGGTTAGTTTAAATAGCTGTCAGGGTTTCAGCTGGTTCAAAAGAACTGCCGAATTATTTTTGTTGAGACTTGGAAAATAAAAACTTAGGCAAGTTATTGCCGATTTAGCTTAGTAATTTCAAATCTGGCTTTATTAGGTTTTACTTGTTCTTATATACTAAGTTTAAAATTAATTCTTAACCTTTCTAACTTATTTTACTTATTGACAAAGTTCTATTTGTCTTTATCGGTACCATGGATATATCAAGATTTACTCTGTCTGTAATTGTTCTAGCCAATCAGAATGTTGGTATTTGTAAATGTACTCATTTACATCAAAACACTCAATTTGGTTTGTTTGCATTCTGATTGAGTAACTTGTATTCCCTTCCATGCATTCCTATCCCACTTGTTCTACATTTTAGTGAATGTGAGTTAATTGATAAATGCAGTTATTTGATCTATTGCATACCCTACTCTGATTTGGATTGTATGTATGAATTTCAGAGTGGGCAATGTGTGCGCAGTAGACACTTGTGAGGTACACTACAAGAGACTGTTGATTATTATACCATTCACCACAGGTGGGAAAGGGTATATATAAGTTTGTCATTCCGTTTGTTATTTCTACAATATTGATCTTAAGCCCTATAAGTATTATATTTTGGGTCCTTATGAGGATAGAAGTTGATGTAACGATGTCCGTCTGCCCGTCCGTTCGTCTTACGTTTGATATTTTCCGGAGACTCCAGACATGATAGCGGCTAGGTTGTTTTACATTTATGTCACATATAGCCAGATCGGTTCATAAATGGCTGAGATATGAGCAAAAAAACCCGACTACCTCTAATTTTTTCTAAAAACCCCTTGTTGTTGTATTTTTATTATTTTTTTCTGTATATCTGGAGAACAGCATCCCACAAAATGTGGGCGGTACCTCCCGTACAAAAAAGATCAAAAATTGTATAAAAACCTATGGTTATCCCTTATATATCATCGGGAATCTTTAGTAGAAAATATTTTCTGAAAAACTCGGTTCAGATACGGAAAAGTTATGACCAAAATAATTTTTTTTTTAAATACCCACTTTCGGGAATCATAGATCTTCCCGAGTCCAAGATTTATAACCGAAATAACTGGCAAATTTCTTCTTAAACACGTCGGTATATAAATCCGTCAAATCGGTTAAAAAATGGCTGAGTTATAATCAAAATATACTGAAATCCCAAAAATTACTCTTTTTATACCCTTCACCACAGGTGGAAAAGGGTATATATAAGTTTGTCATTCCGTTTGTAATTTCTACAATATTGATCTAAGACCCTATAAAGTATATATATTTTGGGTCCTTATGAGGAGAGAAGTTGATTTAACGATGTCATGTCCCTCTTCCCCCCTGTTTACAATTGTTTACATATTGTACCATAATGCCCAATATGATTTTCGTTATCACCTTTCTTTATAATTTCATCTATTTAAAGTAAACCTACTTTGATGCGTTCATACGTCTATGCATTCTATGCATTTTGGTGTGTAACTTGTCATATGCAATTACACTGATTCAACTTTTTTGTCAAATGCATAAAAAGGACAGACGCATAAACGCATGGTGTGGACCTTCAGCTTTAAACAACGTTCCTTCATGGTTCAGTTGTCTAGGGGGTTTGTTAAGGTTAGAAACTGTGAGTCCCCTGGTTCGAATATTGGTTTTTAAAAGATAATTTTTTTTAATGTTTATGTTCTAAAAACGATTATAAAAAATATTAACCAGTTTTCGCTTTTTAAATTTAATTTATAATGATGTTTTAAGTATTGCAAATATGTATGTATGTATATGTAAAAATTATTAAGTTTTTGTCTAGTTGCTCTGTATTCTGCTCGCACAATGGTGAAGGGTATATAAGATACGAAACAACCGAATATAGCACTCTTACTTGTTTTTTATATGCTTGTTTTGTGATACGAACTGTCAAATGTTGTTTATATTTTTATACCCTTCACCACAGGTGGTGAATAGGGCTTATATTTGTCATTCCGTTTGTCTAAGCAACCAGTGAAATGCGCATAGGAATAGCTTATCCCATCAACAATAAATTTCAAGTGTTTTTATCAATAATAAAAACTGGGAATTAAGCACGAATAACAAAATCTTTTAAATAGTTATATTAAGGGTCCTCATGATATCGTTTATAAGTCTCGTAATCTGTGCAAACTGTGCATTATTACGCCCTCGTAAATGAACTGTCAAAAATTGTATGAGAATTCATTTACACAAACTTGGTAAATTTGCCCAACAATTTTGACTCGTAAACTTGCGCTGTTCAATTGTGCATTTATACATACATATTTTTTAGTGCTTTTAACGTCGTTTTCACTGAAAAATCCAAGCAAATTTGTCTTTTTGCTTTCTTTGTGCGTTTTTAAAAACAAATTTCACATATTAATCACAAATTTCAACTTTTGATTTGATATTTTTGAATTTTCTTTTTTAGTTTATTTTTTTTTATAGACATTTCTTACAAATTGTTTAAAATTACACAAAAATTAAAAAAGGTTCTTCATGAAACGAGTCTCGCAAGTTTGCCCATTTGCACAAATGGCAATTTTAAGCGATATCATGAGGACCTTTATTGTTTTTGGCAAAATTTGCAAGCGGATTCTTTATTTAAAATGTGTGTGGTCGCGAAATATTAAATTATCTTATTTTGTTGGGTTGAATTTAGTTTAAACTTATTTTATATTCTTTCTTACTTATTGTATGTTGGTATTGAGATTGAATTTCGTCTGAAAATATTTTATTGCAACGTAAGTCAGGTTTCCAAATTGTATAGGTTGATTACATATTTGGCCATAGCTTCCATAAAATTACTAATTGATAATTGCGATTTTAAGTCTTTACTTTTGAATTATAAGAAATTTTAAAGAAGAAAAGAATTTTACACATAAAATGAATTACAATTTTTAGATAATTTTTCGTTATTGAAATATTATTCAATAGTAACCACACTATCTGCTCAGAAATCATGTCGTTTAAGACTCACCGCCATTGACGACGGCTGGTAGTCAATAGTCAAACATCAATCTTTAAACCAATTAGTATTTTGACTTGGTGGATCGAAATTTGTTGTTGTGAATGATTCGGCCACATTCTAGAAATCGAAATCACTTGAAATTGAAATCAAACAAATTTTGAAAACTCTCCCGTGTTCAAAGTTCATAAAAATATTTCCTTTTATATATGTACCTCATTCTTTTAGGACCACTTCCCTCTCCCTAAACTACTTTTGAAATCAGGAAAATCTACCTTCATTTTAACAATAACTCAATTGAAAGTCTTCATCGATTTCAATTTCACATGATTTCGATTTCCAGAACATGGCCGATTATTTATTTTTAATTGATCTACATGTTTTTATGCCCTCCACCACCTCTAGTGGTGAATGAGGGCTTACTAATCGTGTTTTCTTTTCTAAAAAATAATAGTGTATTATAATTGTATAATATAAATCTTAATATTTTTAATCAGGCTCAAGTTCATCAAATTTAATTTTTCATTAAATTATTTTTATGAAGAAAGGAATTTTACAACATGAAAATTAATTAAAATTGTTATTGATAATTTTTCATTTTTTTTTTTTTTTGACTGGCCTGAGATTCGAAGCCGCCTATTGACGTCAGCAGTCATCGATGGCTGCGAGTGTAAGACAGCAAATCCCTCTGAGGAGATCAAGTGGTTGTGATCGAAACATGTCAGGGTAACCAGCCGCCTGGGTTCGAATCTCAGGTCAGTCAAAAAAGAAAAATTATCAATAACAATTTTAATTAATTTTCATGTTGTAAAATTCCTTTCTTCATAAAAATAATTTAATGAAAAATTAAATTTGATGAACTTGAGCCTGATTAAAAATATTAAAATATCTACGTTTTACACTCGTATGTTTTCTTTGAATTCCAATAAGCGTTAACAACAATAATTAAAGTCAGCTGCTGAAAACATTTTGCGCCAAAAAAATTATTAAATAAAAGTAAAACAAACGAAAAACAAAAAGTTTTTATATCCATTACAATATAACCAAAATCACAATATAAATATAACCAGGGAAATCATAAATATGCAATTGCATGTTTTTTCTTGTTCGATCAATGAAGGCAGAAACAATATATTTTCCGTTTTAGAGCCTTTTATGAATTTTAGTATCGATTTCCTAGTTCATATTTTACCGTTTGCAGCATTTTTTTTGCATAATTTAGCTAAAAGAGCATTTTTGTAGCATTGTTTAAGTTTGTAGGCATATTTTGACACATGTTTGTTTTAATAAAAAGTAAACAAGTTTTTTAATCATAGTAAAAAAGTGATACAATTAAAAAGAAAATCAAAGTGATTTATAATAAATTAAAATTTTGGGTCAAGACTTAAATATATAATTAGAAAAAATGTTTTTTTTTCTTGCTTGTTTTTCGTTTGTCTTTTATCAACCCCTTTGCTGCCCTTCGTATCCCATAACAACAATAAAAAGCCCTGTTTTTTAATTTATTGTACAATTGTTGTAATCTCGCGGCTACCTGCCATAAATAGACTTTGGACAAAAGTTGCTTGTGCTTTTGACATATCGACCAACGAAAGCAACAAATAAAATACAATGGAGCAATAATACAGGTGGCAGCACTACGCCAGACGCCGATTTTTTGCTCTAGTATTGTCTGTTTAGTCTTATGTCAAAGTTTTGTTTATGTTTACAAAAAGTCCACGTTTTGTGCTGTGATTATTATATTACATTTAAGTTTTTGATTAAAATTTAAAAAACAGTAAACATGGTGAAATAAATAGGCTTAAATCTAGTTGAGGCACGCACACCCAAATAAAAAAAAAAGTACCTAGGCTGATAGAAAATTGAAAAATAAGAAGAAAAAATAAAATAAAAATATTGGCGCAAACGCTTAGTTTTCGAGTTATGAACGTTTTAAGTTTTCATATATACGTGCGATTTTCCATTACATTTCTAAAGCTGTATGGGTAATATTGTTGGTTTATTACCGTATTTCTTGCTATTCAGAAAAGTTTTAGTTAGCGAAGCCGGTGTTTGTTATACCAAAGAGGAGAAAATACTTGCGCACGGCCGAAGGCCGGCTATGCAGAGAAGCTTTAGTTAGCGAAGCCGGTGTTTGTTATACCAAAGAGAAGAAAATCCTTGCGCCCGGCCGAGGGCCGGCTATGCAGAGAAGCTTTAGTTAGCGAAGCCGGTGTTTGTTATACCATAGAAGAGAAAATCCTTGCGCCCGGCCGAAGGCCGGCTATGCAGAGAAGCTTTAGTTAGCGAAGCCGGTGTTTGTTATACCATAGAAGAGAAAATCCTTGCGCCCGGCCGAAGGCCGGCTATGCAGAGAAGCTTTAGTTAGCGAAGCCGGTGTTTGTTATACCATAGAAGAGAAAATCCTTGCGCTCGGCCGAAGGCCGGCTATGCAGAGAAGCTTTAGTTAGCATGAAGTTCTTGTTTGCGACATTGGTGTTTGTTATTTTATAAATTTTGTATTACGCTTTTTTTTTAAATAAATTATAGACTAACAGCCGTATTCATAAAAACTTATTGATGATTAATTGACCGTTTCTAAGCAAAAATTGCTAAAGTTGTATTCATAAACGAAAAATAGTCTATTGAACCTTTAATAAACCATTCATAAAGTAAGAAAATTTATTGTTGGATTTGCCCTTCTTTAAACCAAAAATAAAATGACATTTTAAAAGGTGTTTGCATTTTATGATATTATTTTTGTGAAATATGTAGAAAAATAATGACAAAAATGTTTTATTTATTACAACGGACATGTTAAATGTATTTAACTACATAATTTTTTTTTTATTTTAGACAGCCAATTTATATGATTTAAATGAATATGTGCAGGGGCAAATGCAGATGTTCTCTTTAATTATTTATTAAATTATTGCAACTAGTTGTTTTGTTTTTGTTTAAAACAACAAATTATTGTTCAAAAATATAAAAAAAAAATAAAATAAACAAATCCTAATAATAGTGATGTTAATAAAAAGTAAACAAACTTTTTATTCGATTACTTTCTTATCGTATAATTAAAAAAGGTTCAAACAAAAGTTTTTATGATACCTTTCGGAAACATTTTGTTCAGAAACTAAAATAATATGTAGTTTTATTTGATAAGAATAGTTTTGAAGGTCTACAACTAAAAAAAATTATAAAAAAAATTTAAATATAGAATATCATGTAAACCGAATAGAAGTTTCGTGCATCACTAACAATAAAATGGCAGCCAAATATAAAGAAAGTTGCCATACTTAAACAGAAAATCGCTGCAAACAGTTAATAGTAAAAAAGCTGTTATTGTACGTTTATGAATACAAATTTTTATAAGAGGTTTACAAGACAAAAAGCGTTTAATAGTTATTACATACTATAAGCTTAAAATAGGAACTTTTTATGAATATGGCTGTTAGTACACAAAAACTGTAATGTGAGCTTAAGAGTAATTTTTTTTTAATAAATTCTATATATCCAGAAAGATCTAGTCAACCCTTAAAAATGAGACCAATATTACCCACACAGCTTTAGAAGTGTAATGGAAAATCGCACGTATATATGAAAACTTAAAACGTTCATAACTCGAAAACTAAGCGTTTGCGCCAATATTTTTATTTTATTTTTTCTTCTTATTTTTCAATTTTCTATCACCCTAGGTACTTTTTTTTTATTTGGGTGTGCGTGCCTAAACTAGATTTGTTCCAATAAATATTGGCTAAAAATTTATTTATTTCATCGCGTTCCTTAGCAAAATTTGATTTTAGCCTAAAATTATTTTTGACGTACACGGAGACTTATTTTTCAATTTTGTTGTATTTGCTGTCTTAGTGCTGCCATCTCTATTATTTCACCATGCTCTGTTCCACATGCATAACTAACCGTCTCCACTATCCATCAACATGGTAAGAACAGCATGTCACACATGAATTCTACTCGTATAGACTCTTCATGTTCATGTTTCGTTCATGTGCTGCCATCGTTGCCTAAACATTCGTCTTAGCATCCATGTGCGCCATGATGTTGGCAGTACAATGTATTTTCTATATATAACTAAACGCAACAACTACAAAAATTGTGATCAATCAGAACATTAACATCAACACGTATTCGCCACATACAAGAACGTTTACAAATTAATACCGTTGCTCTGCCGGCGCACAGTGGGAAATTTTACGAGAAGGCGGTCAAAATTCCATAACTTTTGACTGAATCGGTATTTTTTTATGCGATTTTTTTTGCTCGATAGGTGGGATGTTAGGCTTTAATCTGCGCTATAAAACGTAAAATTCGACTAATAGGAGCAAAAGTTATGGGGAGTTCAAAATGCATTTTCATTTTTTTGTTGAGTTTCGGTGTAAAAGTTGAATATTTCAAATATGATTTTTTTATAATTTATCATTATTTCTCTTGTATTTTACAACTGATACTTATTTTTTATTGTCGAACTTAGATCCTGTCAGAAAATGGCAATATTTGGCCCCTGTAAATTTTTTAGTCCCAATATTCACAGGGGCCAAAGGTTGGCTTTTTTGGGACGAGACGAGTTATTATAAGGATAAAACTGAAAAGGAATATTTTAAAAAATGCCCAAATAGCACTCTAGGCTATTGGTAACATTTTAGGTAATTCAACTTTTATTTTTGGTTTGAGATGTATATGTATTTTATTTTTATATGTATGTTAATACAAATATATACTTAAATCAAAAACAAATTATAATCTATAAACAATTTTAAATTAAACAATATTAGTAAAAATTCCTTCTAAATAGCTTTGGGTTTCATTTTCCAGAGTTGTTTAGCTTCTTCCTCTAATTCGATTGAGGTTGATTTCCATTTTTGTCGAATACTGGACATATATGGATCTGATGTACACAACAAAATAGTAATAAGATCTTCATTAGTACAACTGGACATTTTCTTGTGTTATTCTCGCGGAATAATCTGTAGTCTTTGTTCCTTTTTTTCTTGCGCTTCTTCAGATAGATCTCCAATTGGTAGCATATTGTGTTGAACTATTTTTTCCCCATAGTATAAAATTTTATGAACTGTGGTTGGCATATGTCTCCAAGCGTATTTTTTGTTATAAAGAATTGCTGTTTCATTTGCATACTGGCCAAATTTTTTTGCATTTATCTTTCTGCTACATGATATAACTTGTAAAATGATCTGGAATCGTCTTATTAATTCAAAATGTACTCCTGTGATAGATGCTGCAGTTTCTGGATCGAAAAAGAATCTCCTAGCAGTGTGTCCATCATTTGAATTTCCTTCTCCTTGTTTTGGCTGATCAATTATAAGGCCTAGGTGAAGGCATTTTTCTTGAATTTGTTTTTTTGTTTGCTTTCTTTTTTCCACATTTTCTTTGTTTTTTCTCACTGTTTCGCCTAACGGGCCAAATTCCAAATCATAACCCAATTTAAGAATATGCTCCATAAAACGAATTCTGGTATGAAGAGGGGACATTCCAAATTCGTATGCTTCATTGAAACTATTGTCTTGTGATGGGGGTTGGCTTAATTTGACTTGATTTGACTTGATGTCTTTTGGCATATGGTACAGCTTGACTAAGACTTTGTTTCGGTTAATGGTTGTGCAACTTTTCCATCGATCATTGTAAGGAACATTTGAAAATTAATTTCAATGCATTGGTCATCAAATTTAAATATTGCCGGTTGAAGTTCTTTAATTTGATCTTTTATTTTTCGAACTTCTTCAGTTATGACATCTTTAGTTTCCTTTTTGTAAACAAACTTTATTGGTCTGCAATACTTTGTTGAAGAGAGAATTTCATTTTTCCATACATGGGTGTTTCTACGTTAAGAGGTACTATCTACGGCTACATTAAAAAGTCATATATAAATAAAAAATTTGTGGAAATATCAAACGTGTTTAATAACAAATAAAGTAAACTTTTTTGACAATAAATTGCAATACCTAAATAACCTTGGGTTAGTCATAACTTCGTGTTTACCTAGAAACAAGTATCTACCCTGGCCTGTCCCTTTACTATTCTGTAACAAAATCTTTGAAATTTAACACATTACTAATTCATTAAACAACTAATCGTTATTTATTACATAAAGTAGTATAAATAACAATAAAAATCGTTTAAATAAACTTTCAAATTACTTTCATATTCTATTAAAAAAAATTACATAGTTTTTGTCCCTCATATTTTAAGTCTCCTCCCCTGCACATTTTTCGACCGTTTAAAAATGCCGCTAAAATGCGTTGACGCTGCAAATTTAAATTGCAGAACATTTGTTTCGAAGTGAATAAAATAAAAATCGAGCGAGCCATTAGCGTACTCTTATTGGGCCGATAATTCGACCACACCACTCAGATCGCTCGCACGTGTCAGTGATTGATGTATCTCCCCTGGTGAGTTTTATTCGCTTGTTATTTGTGGCTTTAGTTTGTTTGTAATATTATTTATTTTAATTTCAGTATAATTTACTGTGCTAGTTTGTTTTTTCGTTACGATACATATTTTTCTGATTGTGCTAGTTCTTTAATAAAAAATCTCTCCCCTGCCGTATTTCCCCTGCTTTATCTGATGCCAGGGAAGAGATTTTGCGTCCAGGGTAGATAAGGACGTGAGATATTACTTCTTTCTTAGTATTTCGTGTATATTATTTTACGTTAAACCAACACATATCCACTATATACGTTATAAGTGTTTTAACGCTTTAAAAATGTATGCCTTATTTAATATAAAAAATTATAAAAAATCGTGCTAACCAACTTTTTACTATCATCAATCGTTATATTTTTTAATGTTTGTTTTTATAAGTAAAAGTTCTTATTTAAGTTTAAATTTTTTATTGGAGCATAGATGCGTTATATGTTTTTGTTACCATATATTTCAAAATATATGCAATTAAATAATTTACTTTTTTCGACTACGTTTATGTAAGCAGATACTAAGTATTTTGGTTTTCTATGTTACATAAAAGAAGACTGTATGGAAACTTAAGTCTAATTTTGAATAAATAAAGTTGATTCTTATGAAAATAAGGTTTGTTTTCAATTTATATTTTCCCTGTAAAGTAAGGTATCCTGTCCTGGCCTTCATGTCTTTACCCTGTGTAGAGTATCTCCCCTGGTCACTTAAAATACCGGGAAAAGTAGATTACTTGACTGGCCATTATTAAACATGCATTCAAACTACCTGATTAAATACGATTATATTGAAAAAAGTTATTATTTTAAATATTTTTATCACGCCGCCATTCCTAATATCAGATAACCTCTTTACGTAGAATGACCCACATCCATTTCTGTAACTCTACTGGCTGACGGCTCTAAGCCAATATTCTTCTTCAATTCTTCTCAGGAATCTAACGTGTTAGTCTATTTATGTCGCCTATTCGTTTTGCAGCATCCGTTCACCCACAATAAGTTCATAACAATGGCAATACCTTTACCTTCTCCAAATTAATTGATAACCTGACGTGATAGATAATTTATGTGGCCTGAACTGCTTTATTTGTCGAAAATTCTTTAAGATTCACCTTCTTTAAATTCAGTAATGTTTCCTTGCAGGACTTATTTTTTGAACCGAATATCTTACCTTGGGTCACAGAAATTGCTGTAGTTCGCAAGGCCGTATCCAGATGTGTGTACAATGGGGTATAGAAATGTAGGTTAGATTCTGGACTACAAGAGAGTATAGATTTTTTTTTGACGCATTTTGACGCTCAGGACTTATGCTCTATAAAGTAGGAAATTTCCGGGAAATTTTGACATTAAAAAAAAAATTAAATAGTTCTAGAGGTCGCAGAGTTTAATGCTTTAAACCACGTATAGCTAATAAAATAAACTAATACACAAAACTTATTCTGTCAAAAAATCTTAAAAAACAAAAAAGTTATGAGCATTTCAACTTCAAAAATTGACTCAGAAATTCAAAACTATAACCAAATATTGAGAAAGTCCATTTCGGACCACCCTGTTCTCAATGAAATAGTTGAAATAGGGTTGAATTTTTTTGTCTCCCGAGGTTCACTAGTATTTACTTTCACATGAATAAAAAAATTTTAAAATCGGAGAACATAAAAAAAAATAATTTTGGCCGCCTTCTCAAAATATGAACCAGTGTGCGGCGTTATGGTCATGTCATGTTCAAATAAAAAGCGCATGAAGACGTGGGGTAACGAAAAAGTCCGAACTTGCACTAAGTCCCAATTTACACTAGGGATATTTCTTGCCGGACAGACTAAGTTTGATGGCGAGGGGTCGAAAAGGTAGAGTGTGTAGTACATGACTATCTGTACTGGACATTTTTTCATTTCTCTTTCTTACTTTTCGTAGTTTACATCTTGTTGCTTTATATTATTTTTCTGTCTGACTTCATATGTAAACGCTTTAGGTAAGATTAAAAGAGAATTCAAAAAATGTCCGGCAAGAAATGTCCCTAGTGTAAATTGGGACTAAGTTACCCAAAAGCGTCCCACATAACAATTTTTGTTCAATTAAGAGAGTAATTTTTTACGTTTCCTGTACAAATTTGCACGAAATTTTTCTTTGTGTAACTTCGGACAAGAAAAATCAATCAGCTGTTTTGGTTTACATATGTATGAAACTGATACCTCAGGAAATTTACAAGCAAAGGAAAAAGTTTAGTTTTAATAAGAAAACATATTAACGACCAAAAGGTTAGGTTTTTGTGAAAAAATTAAAGTGGTAAAAACATTGTTGCATTCATATTCCTTTAATCTTTAATATATAAAAAAAACAATATATAAAAAAAAATAATGCAAATGATTAGTATTGTGGTTATTTTGTTGAACTATTTATGGTTTTTAATCCAAATTTTTAATAATTTTAATTAGGCTTAAGTTCATTAAATTTAATTTTCATTAAATTATTTTTATGAAGAAAGGAATTCTACAACATGAAAATCAATTAAAATTGTTATTGAAAATCTTTCATTATTGACTGTGGCTGGGGCTCGAACCCAGGCCGGCAGGTTACCATGACATGTTTCGATCGCAACCACTCGATCTCCTCAGATGGATTTGCCGTTTTACACTCGCAGCCATCGACGACTGCTGACGTCAATAGTCAAACATCAATCCTTAAACCAAATTGTATTTTAACCTTTGGTAGATCGAAGTTTGCTTTTTTGAATGATTATCCATTTTAATTTATTTTACATGTTCTTCCTTACTTCTGTTTTTTCGTACTTTTGTCAAGAATTTTTCTTGAAGTCTAAAGTACATTTTTTTTTTTTTTTTGTTTTTTCATTTTTTTGTCTTTCTTTTTCTTGTTGACCTTTTTCAGTACAACTTGAAAGACAAATGAATACATAGAGCTCGTGCCTTAGCTTTAACAATAATTAGTATTGTGGTTATTTTGTTGAACTATTTATGGTTTTTAATCCAAATTTTTAATAATTTTAATTAGGCTTAAGTTCATTAAATTTAATTTTCATTAAATTATTTTTATGAAGAAAGGAATTCTACAACATGAAAATCAATTAAAATTGTTATTGATAATCTTTCATTATTGACCGTGGCTGGGGCTCGAACCCAGGCCGGCAGGTTACCATGACATGTTTCGATCGCAACCACTCGATCTCCTCAGATGGATTTGCCGTTTTACACTCGCAGCCATCGACGACTGCTGACGTCAATAGTCAAACATCAATCCTTAAACCAAATTGTATTTTAACCTTTGGTAGATCGAAGTTTGCTTTTTTGAGTGATTATCCATTTTAATTGATTTTACATGTTCTTCCTTACTTCTGTTTTTTCGTACTTTTGTCAAGAATTTTTCTTGAAGTCTAAAGTAAATTTTTTTTTTTTTTTTTGTTTTTTCATTTTTTTGTCTTTCTTTTTCTTGTTGACCTTTTTCAGTACAACTTGAAAGACAAATGAATACATAGAGCTCGTGCCTTAGCTTTAACAATAATTAGTATTGTGGTTATTTTGTTGAACTATTTATGGTTTTTAATCCAAATTTTTAATAATTTTAATTAGGCTTAAGTTCATTAAATTTAATTTTCATTAAATTATTTTTATGAAGAAAGGAATTCTACAACATGAAAATCAATTAAAATTGTTATTGATAATCTTTCATTATTGACCGTGGCTGGGGCTCGAACCCAGGCCGGCAATAATGCAAATGTTTTGGTTTTATAAGCGTCTACAATTACTTAAATAAATCTTAGTTTGAAAAGTAAGCAGCATTAGTATTTGAAGAAGTACAAAAATGGTTTTTTGCGTTACAGCAATTTTGGGTAGCTTCCATGGTGAAATAAGCAGGTGGCATCGTTACGGCAACAAATACAACATTACAACAAAAATGGAAATAACATCACCGTTTGATATCAAAAACTTTAATAAAATACGATAATCACAGCACAAAACGTGGACTTTTTGTAAACATAAACAAAACTTTGACATAAACCTAGACAAACAATGCAAGAGCAAAAAAAATCGTCATCTGGCGTAGTGCTGCCACCTGTCTATTTCACCATGGTAGTTTCGGCAAATTTAGAGAGCAATTTACATTTTACACTCATTATTCCGAACTTGCCCGAGATCTTGTGGAACAAACCTACAATCAAGGCGAATTCAACTACAGCTTACAAAGTCGCGATTTACACTATGGGCATTTCTTGCCGGACAGAAAAAGTTTGTTGGCAAGAGAGGCAAGAAGTAAAGTGTGTCAAGCATACAGCGTCGCCCTCTTACCAACAAACTTTTTCTGTCCGGCAAGAAATGTCCATAGTGTAAATTGCGACAAAGCGTTAACATTTGCCAGTACTGCAGAGCTGCCGCTTTGTGGGTAATTACCCGAATTTGGTATAATTTTAATTGTCGTGGGTAGAGCGTGGGTAATTTCTCTTAAGCTTCCGTACAGACGATGGTCAGATCTTAAAGGTCAAATACACTTGTCAAATGCTTGTCCTTGTGCTGGACGTAATATTCGCCGTCATATCTAATTTTTTTGATTTTTCATCAAGCGTTGTCGGTGTCACACATACAAACACATTTTCACTAATACTACCACAATGCTTGATGAGTATTTTGATCAATGTATTTGGACCTTTACAATATTGGTAAGCAGCGTTGCTTAAATTGCATTAAAATTGGCTAAAATGTCTTACAACTGTGTGAACATTGTAAGCTCATTTGTATTTGCAGAAGTGCAAAATTAATGCATCTGACAATCTCACCATTGTCAGAAAAATATTGCTGTTGGCAACGCCTGCTTACAATATTGTAAGATCTGACCATCGTCTGTACAAAGCTTTAGGTGTAATTCAGGTGTTATTCTTACTTCAGATACCCAAATAAAATCAAGATTCGATATCAGTGATGACATTAATTTCTTTTTAAATATTGTCGATAAAAAATGCACAGTCCTTTGAACATATATTGAATATATATTAAATATATATATTTTCACAACTTTGGTAATAAATGTCAGAAGATGTACTCTTAGATTTAGATAAATATAGCTACCATAGTGATTTAGAACCTGAAGTTTATTGAAGAAAGTTATTCAAACTACAATCTAGCCTGTAGCGCGATTCACTAACTTTTTTAACGATAATCGTATCGATAAAATAAATATAACGAAATTTTATCGAATATGGTATTCAGTAACATTTTTAACGATATTCGCTGTCGTTTAAAGTCAGCTGTTAACTTAAACAATTGTTTTGTCGTTATTTTAGCGACAATAATTAGGTTGTGTTTATTTAATCGATAAAATGTATTTTATGTTTAAAATTGCTTACATACATACAAAGATATATTCATATGTAAATGTATGAACAAAAACAAAATCCTAAATTTAAAATTTACAAAAAAAAAGCAAATTAAGTACAAAAACAAAATTCTAAATGTAAAGTTCACAAAAAAAATATAAAAATCACAAATTAACCCTTCGTCTTACTCATGAGTCTGGCCAGCCCTTTTTCAATGCATTTTGAATAAAAAACATGAGTAACACGGTGGGTTAATAACAATTTCATTTGTTTTTATTTTATTCTCTTTTGTGCTTTTCGTTTTTTTTTTAACATTTTGTAGACAGAGATGTTACAAAAAAACAGCTGTAAGCAATCGTTAAAAATAAGTTACTGAATCACACTATCGTTACTGCAAGCGAATATTTATGTCGACAAATATAACAATTGTCGGATCGTTAAAAGTTAGTGAATCGCACTACAGGGGTAGAAATGTTTCCAACATTCCAACATATATTTAATTTTGTTTGTGTCTGGAAACTTTCAAATGCTTTAGTTTGAAGAATATTTAACGCCCTTAACAGTTGTAAAACTAAATAACGAAAGGGATAGTTGTATAAAACCCTGCAGGTGTTTTGTTTACTAAATATGGTATAAAGGGTATGTAGTGTACCCTAGTACACTTTACCAAATGAAGATGGACCACCCTAATAAATAACCAACATGCATTACAAAACAACTTGATACCACACATGCATTTAATAAAAACAAATCGATGAACATTGATTTGTCAAAAGTGCAACATATGCAGTTTGGAAAATTGAGTGACTAATTTTTAAACTCAATTTCCCAAACTAAATTGTTATTGGTTATGAAACTCAAAAGGGGAAATAGAATAAGAATTTAGCTTAAGATTATTTTGTATAAAAAGGGGCGCACTGCCCAAAATAAAGCTTTAATTTTGACTACAAATCGACAATAGCTGCCTTGTATTTTTTATTATACAAAAATCTCCTTTTGCCCTCAATCCTATGAGACTGGCAAAAGTAAATAGTGTGGCTAGTGGCAAACTCTGCCAGTAACAAATATAAATAATTCCTTTATAAACACTTTACATTACAGGTATTTTGTAAGATCATGAAACTTAAAATGGCAGAAACACAAAACAAATGAATTTTAATCGCAGATTAATACACGGCATTACTATTTGAAACTGATTCAAAACAAATAGGCACCACGCCTGTCCTTGACGAAACGCATTGCAGACGTCCAATTTTGTGCCTCTTTTCGAGCATTGCTGGCTGCATGTCACGAATAAAATGAACAATGTCGACCTCCAAGACGCCAATTGTTGCTGGTTTATCAGCATAACCAGTGACTTCACAGGCCTACGGAAAACAATCAAGTGGTGTCACATCGCACGGCCTTAAAGTGTAATTAACAGTTTATTTTCTCTAAATCAACACATCGCCTTCATTTGTGAAAAAATTTAAATCATTTAAATCATGAAATCATACGTTGCGAAAATCAATGGCTGATTTTCAAAGTAAGTTTGGATAATTTGGTGGCGTGGTTCAAGCATGAATCTACCTACCTATGGTGAAGTGCCTGAGCAAAAAGTGAGAGCAGTATGACAGTTCGTTTGACAGCCAACCTTTCGTTAGTTCTTTCGGGCTTAAAAACACCAATTATAAAGGAATGGCAATGAGCATATGGAACCTTCCCTAGATGTATGCAATCAATTGTGGAAGTTAAACTCATTAGTTTAGGAGTTTTATTTTATGTTTTATATATTGTTTTTAAGTTGTTAATCAGGTGTAATTTCATTCAAATCGGGTAATTTTGCTTTATCTCAAGTGTCATTTTGAATTTCGCTAGTGGTAACACTGCAGTACTGGCAAGACAGTAGCAATACATGCAAACGTTTTAACTAATACATGCACACTTTCCCAACTGTCTTTTCTACTGTCTTACAAATTTTGCAGACATTAAAATTGGACACGTTTTAGCTGGACTTGCACTGCAAGATTTACGTTTGGCATATTTTTAAAAGTGAACTGTCTTAACTACTGTCTGGACCCCTACGTCACAAAGACAGTTAGTAGTGTTTTTGGCAACTAATATGTATTTTATTACTGTATTGCCAGTACTGTCAAATGTAAACGCTGTGTTAAGCTCGAGCTGTCAAAATAAGATGTCGTTTCGACAGCACGTGTAGTTAATTCGCCTTCACCTACAATGTTGTGTTCAAGGCGAATTTATGAATTCGCCTTGGTTGTGTTTTTAGTGTTGTACTTGTACAAGGCGAATAAACTACAGGTGGTGTCGAAACGGTATCTGATTTTGACAGTTCGAGCTTGTTTTGATTTGTTAGTGTTTTTCTAACATACAGGCCTGTTCTGCAAATCACTTTTACTCAAATCACGTGATTTCAAATCACATGTGCCTACTAAAAGCACACGTGTGATATTTTGATAAAAACGGTATGACTTTCAGAAGACCACAAAACCACGCTCGTGATTTCAAAAACACGTGATTTGAAATCACGTGATTTTCAGAACAGACCCGATAGGGTCTCCACCTGAGATAATATATTAGATTTTTATATCAGCAAACTTCAAATTCAATCGCAGAGAGTATTATCTTACTGTGGACTCTCAAATAGTGTTAATATTAATATTATAATAAATCTTATAAGACAGTTTTTATGAGAAATCTTATAACAACTATCTTATAAGATGAGCTGTCAAAAATACACATACGTGCATACATAAAAACCAAAAATAAAACGCATTCATTAATATGTTAAGGGAGCATAACTCAAATGATCTAATAAAGAGTTTAATTTCGTTGATTGGTGAAAATTCGTTTTATGTAGCCGCAATAAAGAGAGGTAGCATAAATGAAACGAAAATTCAAGTGAATCATGAAAATGATTTTCGCAAAATTATTAACAAATTTGAGGCACTTAAAAAAAGTTTTTATACATACCAACTCAAGAGCAGTAAAGGTCTCCAGGTGGTGATTAAGGGAATTGATTCATGCGTAGACCCAGAGGAAATTAAAACTTTCTTAGAAGAAAAAGGCTTCAAGATAAAACACGTGGTAAATATTAGAAATAGAGACAAAAATCCACAACCACTATTTCGAGTAGAATTAGAGCCCGGCGACATTAAGTTAAAAAAAAACGAAACGCATCCCATTTATAGTTTAAAATATATTCTATACAGAAAAATCACAATTGAGGAGCCGCACAAAAAAAATGGACCTGTTCAGTGCTTAAACTGCCAAGAATTTGGCCATACAAAGGCATACTGCTACTTACCCCCTGTTTGCGTAGTATGTGGTGAGCTACACGGTACAGTTTCTTGCGATAAGCCTAAAACCGACCCCAACGTAAAAAAATGTAGCAACTGTGGCGGTAATCACACTGCCAATTATAGAGGATGCCCTGTATATAATATCGTCAAGCAGACGGTTGGACCAAAAACAAATGCCCCTCAAATGCAGGTTGCAAATCAAGTTATCACAAATGCAATTCAAGCCCCCCAGTTTAGTAATAACAGAACCTCTTATGCTAACGTTCTAAAATCAAACCATGAGCCAATGCAAGGTGCCTCGCCAAGTAATGATGAAACTCCAGTTTCTAATTTAAGTCGTTTAGAAAAAACCATGGAAACATTAGTGCAAACAGTAAATAATTTTACGAACACAATGGGTAATATGATGCAGGAAATTCTTAGAATGCAATCAATGTTATTGCAAGCTGTACTTAACAAGCCATGAACTGTATAAAAATTTGTTTTTGGAACGCAAACGGCATTCGCCAACATAAAAATGAACTAGAATACTTTCTTAAAAATAAACAAATTGATGTCATGATGGTTTCTGAAACTCATTTGACTTCAAAAAATACGTTTAAAATAAATGGTTATATACTATATGATACAAAGGACCCTCGAGATAGAGCTTGTGGAGGTTCTGCCACTTTAATTAAAACCAGAGTCAAACACTACCTAATGGGTGATCATCGTGAAGATTATCTTCAAGCAACAAACATTTGCGTTGAAGAATTAAATAGAAACGTAGTAATCTCATCGTTATACTCCCCACCTAGATATTCAATATCAGAAGGCCAATATTATAAATATTTCAAATCATTAGGACCCTGTTTCCTGGCCGCTGGCGATTATAACGCTAAACATACCTTCTGGGGGTCCCGACTTATAACACCAAAGGGTCGTGTTCTATTTAATACTATTACTAAAATGGATTTGAATGTGATAGCGAGCGGACAACCAACATATTGGCCTACTGATCAGCAAAAAATACCAGATGTCATCGATTTTGGCGTGGTTAAAAACATCCCCTTAGAAACGATTTATGTTGAAGCTTCCTTAGAATTATCTTCCGACCACACACCAACAATTGTTACTTTAATGAACCCCAATAGAACTGTATCTCCAACTGGTTACTTAGCGACGCCAGCTACACAAATCAATTGGCTAAAATATAAAAAATATCTCAGCACCCATTGCACAGAAAATATTCCGCTTAGTACACCGGAATACGTAGATCGCGCTATTCTTAATTTTGACAGTTTTCTGAAGCTAGCTGTAAAACATTCCAGTATTACCCAAAAAAAAACTAAAAATATTAAAATTTATTCCACAGATGTTGAGCGTCTCCTGTCTGAAAAAAGAAGAGCCCGAAGAGAGTGGCAATTGCACAGATCCCCTCAACTTAAGAGTTTGTTAAAAGATTGTACAAGAAGGCTAAGAAAGTTACTACAGATACAGAAAACGGATTCTCTGCAAAAATATCTTAAGGAACTTGATGCAACTCCGCAATCAGACTACTCATTATGGCGTGCAGCTAAAAATCTAAATAGGCCAGTTATCTCTAAGCCACCATTAAGAAACTTGAACGGAAGTTGGGCAAGAAATGATAACGAAAAGGGAAATCTGTTTGTTAATCATTTAAAAAACGTATTTACCCCAAATATATCTCACGATACTGCGGTCGAGTTACCACCTGTTCCTGCTAGAGCAGCTATTCCCCTCAGATTTGAGATAAGAGAAATCGAACAGGCTATTTGTGACTTAAACACTAAGAAGGCACCTGGTATTGATAAAATCAGTAATAAAATGCTTTTAGAGCTACCTCGCACAGCAAAGAAAATTATTCTTTTTATTTTTAATGCTATTTTACGCCATGAATACTATCCTCAAAAATGGAAGGTTTCCTTAGTTACCATGATACCAAAGCCAGGTAAAGATCATACAAAAGTTGAGTCATATAGGCCAATTAGCTTATTATCAAATATGTCAAAGCTGTTTGAGAAATTATTAGTTTCAAAATTAACACCGATTTTAAGTGAAAATAGATGTATTCCAAACCATCAGTTCGGATTTCGTAGAAAACACAGCACAATCGAACAGACTCATCGAATAGTAAAGGTCATAAGAAAAGCATTTGAAGAAAAAAAATATTGCTCAGCACTCTTCATCGATGTTTTGCAAGCATTTGATAAAGTCTGGCATGAAGGCTTATTACATAAATTGAAACAAAATTTACCAGCAAACACACACAAGCTGCTAGAAAGCTACTTAGTCGGTCGTCAATTTATTATTAAAGAAGGAAATTTCTTAAGTTCACCTCAGCCCATTGGCGCTGGAGTCCCACAAGGCAGCATCCTGGGCCCTCTATTATATTTAATTTATACTTCGGACATGCCAACAAGTAACTACACCCAAACTTCAACATTTGCAGACGATACAGCATTTCTAAGCGTCCACGAAAACCGTTATGAAGCATCTCGTTTCTTACAGCATCATATATTTCAACTAGAAATATGGTTAAGACAATGGAGGATAATGGTCAATGAGCAAAAATGCGTGCATATAACATTCACCTTGCGCCGGGAATCTTGCCCCCATATAACAATCAACAATCAAATAATTCCTCAACTTTCGCATGTAAAATATCTGGGTATACATCTGGATCGGCGATTAACGTGGAAATGCCATATAGAGGCAAAATTAACTCAAATGAAACTAAAAGCCATTCAAATTCATTGGCTTATTGGTAGAAACTCTGTCCTTAGTCTCGACTGCAAACTTCTTCTTTACAACTCCATCTTAAAGCCAATCTGGTGCTATGGTATTCAGTTATGGGGCACTGCCTCGGCCTCTAATATAGAAAAGATTCAAAGGCGCCAAAATAAAATTCTTCGAATAATCACAGCTGCCCCTTGGTATGTAAAAAACTCAAATATTCACAGGGATCTCAATGTTCCATTAGTCAAAACTATGATTACGAAATATGCAGTAAAATACTTAAAAAGGCTCGAATTGCATCCAAACCCACTAGCACGAAATATTTTAAATGATAGCGGCCACACTCGCTTAAGAAGAAGAGACACTGCAGCACTTATCCAATTAGATGAGCGACAAACACCTAGATAAGTGAACAGAACCCGTGATGAAGAAAATTTTTGTCTGGCACTGGCAGGACATAAAATAAAGTATTAGGTTAAGATTTGATTAATTATTGTTAGTTCATATTTAAATGTATGAAGATTCAATAAATAATATTGAGAAAAAAAAAAAAATTAATATGTTAAATTTTTTTGTACAAATGGTGAAAATCTACTAAAACTAAAAAAAAGAATAAAAACGACAAAAGTTTACTGTGCGAGAATCATTCGATTATGAAATCTTATAAGATACGTGTTCCCCTTGTTTAAGATTAAGATTGAAATGAAGAAATTTGTTCTCTCATTCTGCCGACGTTCTCTCACATATTATATCAGATATTATCTCAGGTGAAGACTCAGTGTACGAATGGTTGACATTTCGAGCTATAAGCACTAACAATGCAAAGCAAAAACCTCTATGTTTTTCTGTTGTTTTTGGAGCAGGTGGCATCGTTACGGCAACAAGTACAACAAAAATGGAAGCTACATCACCGTTTACGTCAAGAAATACATTAAACAAAAAAAAACTTTCTCAGCCACACACATCGGTGTTGTTTTAAAATTCATTCAAGTCATGCACAGCGTATTGGCTTTGCCATCCATACTATGTTTAGCTTTGTTCGCCAATTATTGCTTTGGTAAAAAACATATACAAAGAAAAATTCACAAAAATCATTGCTCTGATGACTATTCAGCAGCTGAAACAATTTCCATAGAAACAGAAGACGTTTTTATTTTTTATAATTTATCAAAAGTAATTTCCTGGGAATACAAAATTTTAATTTAAAAGATTTGTTATTCGTGCTTAATTCCCAGTTTTTATTCTTGATAAAAACACTGAAATTTATTGTTGATGGGATAAGCAGTTTTATTTGGTTTAATATCTTTAGTTTTTCCAAAATATTTATGGATGAAGTTTCCTGATGATCTGGCCTAAGCAACCAGTGAAATGCGCATAGGAATAGCTTATCCCATCAACAATAAATTTCAGTGTTTTTATAATTTCTTAAAAAAAAAAAACAGTAGTTCTGTATGTAAAGGGTGTTTTTTTAAGCCCGATAGAACTTGAAATTTTAAAAAATAACACAAAAAATTAAATTGTAATCAAATTTTTTTTTATTCGAAAGATCAATACGTGACATTAACATTTGAAAATGATTTCGGGCATATGGGCACCGCGGCTGTTCTTGACGAAGCGCATTCTGGACGTCCAATTTTGGGCCACTTTTTCGAGCACTGCTGGCCGTATGTCACGAATAACACGAACAATGCTGGCCTCCAAGGCGTCAATTGTTGCTGGTTTATCAGCATAAACCAGTGACTTCACGTAGCCCCACAGGAAATAATCGAGAGGTGTCAAATCGCACGACCTTGGAGGCCAATCGACAGGTCCATTTCTCGAAATCAACTTATCGCCAAATTTTGATTTCAATAAGTCGATGGTTGCGTTCGCCGTATGGCACGTAGCGCCATCCTGTTGAAACCACATCTCCTCCGGATCAATGTCATCCATATTTTCAAACAAAAAATCATTGATCATGGTGCGGTAACGATCTCCATTGACCGTAACGCGAGCTCCGGCCTCATTTTTAAAGAAATAAGGTCCGATGATGCCACCAGCGTGAAAACTGCACCAAACGGTGCATTTTTCTGGATGTAATGGAGTCTGTAGGGTCTCTTGTGGATTGGTCTCGCTCCATATGCGGCAATTTTGCTAATTAACAAACCCGTTAAGCCAAAAATGCGCCTCATCGCTGAACACAATTTTGCGATAAAACAACGGGTCAGTTGCCAACTGCTCTAGAGCCCAATCGGCGAAAGAACGACGCATATAATGGTCTCGTGGCTTCAATTCCTGCACCAGCTGGATCTTATACGGGTGTAGGCCGAGATCTTTGCGCAAAATTTTCCACGTAGTGGACGGACAGAGCCCCAATTCCTGCGACCGACGACGAATCGATAAATTTGGATCTTCTTCCACACTTTCGTTTACAGCGGCGATATTCTCTTCAGTACGCACATTCCTTCGACGTGTTGGTGTTATTGCATCCTCTAGAGAGTATGTGGTACGAAATCTATCCACAGTTCGACGAATGGCTTGTTCAGATGGACGATTATGTACGCCATAAAAATGACGAAGTCGTCTATAAGTTGGGCGAATCGACGACTGATTTTCAAAGTAAATTTGGATAATTTCGTAGCGTTGTTCAAGCGTGAGTCTATTCATGATGATTTGTCAGAGTATACTGAAACGATAAAAAAAAATATTTCATCAAAATTTAATTTTTTGTGTTACTTTTTACAATTTAAAGTTCTATCTAGCTTAAAAAAACACCCTTTACAATGTATTGTTGTTAATGTTGCTTGTTACACTTTTAAAAAAATACCCTGCAAATAATAGGACTAGTCCAAACACGCGTGTAAAATCTAGCCCACAAGGGACTAGTCCAAAAGTAACCCAAACGTATGGAAAAAACATGGTATATTTAACATTACGATGTCCTAGGGCAGGACCATATAACCTAGTTTTGGATTTCAAAGGGGTATTATTAAAACTACTCCATGGTATACTTAAGAGGATTAGTTTTGAAGTCGTTTAAAAACGAACACATTTCGTTAAAAAACGAAGACATGTCGTCTCACTACAAACACTTTTTAACAATGACAAGGTCCATGCTTGCATTACATCGGACTTGTCCAATGAGTAATCCATTTGATCAAAATCAGGTGGACCAATATTATTTGCAGGGTAAACACAAAAACAAATTGGACAACTTATGCCTACAACAATCATACCAACAAAGCGACTCGCACTCATACCAATTTACATTCGTCGTTGCGTTATCGAGTGGACAATGACTACTTAATTTTTTTTTTTTTGTGTTATTGCGTGCGCCAACAATAAATGCAAACAAAGTTCTTTCTATAAAAAACTCACACATGCACAAATCAAATGTGTACAAAACGATGTTAAAATTACCAAAGTTGAACTTTGTTTTGCAGGCATAGAGTTAATGTAAATTTAAGCGTATGAATAAATCAACAAAAATAGTTGATTTTGCAGTTCTCTGATGTACATATGTATGTACTATTTTATTCGCACTTCAGTTGAAAAATAAATCATATACCGCTGGGTCGAATCTTATAAACTTTAACAGTATATTACCGATGGTCTGAAAAGAACAAAAGCTATATAATTTTTCGAACTTTATAGTGGACGTGTACCTTCTATACAAAGTTAAACTTTATGAGTTAGAGCTTTCAACCTTCTTACAGGTTGGGTTTTTTCTCTTAACGATTCGTTTATTTATATCAGGTAATTTGTAAGAATTTATAATTTTATTACTTTTCGCTATCATCTGATACTTACATTATTTTTTATCAATTGCGCTAAATAAGGTGTTTACAGGTATCTTGGTGAAATGGAAAGAAGGATGGCGGCTAGCTTTTGATCTAAGTTAACTTCATGAGAATCAAAATGGATGACGTCACTTTAGCATATTATACACATGTTTGTTTGCTTGTGTTTCTATATTTAGCTGCACTTATACACTGATGTGACGTAGATGCGTAGAAACATTTCATTTTTAAAAGCTGAATGCGTTTAAAAGCTGAATCTGTAAAACAAAAACGAGTCGAAAAGATGTCAACCAATTCACATCAAGGTCAAGCAGTAAACAGCAAATTAGCCGACAGTTTGTCTAGCACCCCACGCACACCGTGTTGGCCATGCGGCAGAATGCATTACATGAAGGACTGTCAATACAAGAGCCACAGGTGCAAGCAATGCACACGGATTGGACACAAGGAAGGTTATTGTGGTTGTTTCCCTAACAAACAACCAAGCAAGATAAGTACTTCTCAAAAGTCCAATAAAGATAAAACTTCTGTTAAAGAAATTTTTGTAAATAGCGTAGGCGGTATGCAAACAAAGCGAAAATTCATTACAGTGCGTATAAATGACGTAGATGCTACTCTGCAGGTCGACAGTGGGTCAGACATCACAATAATTTCAAAGTCATTGTGGGAACACATTGGGAAGCCGAAGCTATCAATGACAACATCCACAGCATATAATGCAGACAAGCATCGTCTTAACATAACCGGACAATTTGATTGTGATATCAAGTTGAGGGACGTTATTAAAAGCGGAATTTGCTATGTGGCCGATGAAATAAATCTTATGGTCTATGCCCATTAGGGTATTCATTTAATCGACCTTTTGCTTTAATCGGTTAATCGCTCGATTAATTAACCGAGGTTTTGGTTTAATCGGTCGGTTAATTTTGTTTTTGATCGGTTAACCGATTAATAAAGTTTTTTTCATAAATTAAGTAATTTCAATATATAGAAATGCATTAATTATTTATTATTTGGAGTTTATTAGTAAAAAAGCAATAACATACTAAACATTAAAATTCTTGAACTAAAACGAGCAAACAAAAAAACAATTCATAAATATGTAGTATGCATTTTTTCAATTAATACATAAATGGGGGATTCACAAGGTGTGCTATCAAGTCATATCGTCATAATGTCCTAAATAATATTTTACAATTGCTTAAAATAAATATTGTTGTGTTTCAAATAAAATAAAAATTTTAATGCTATAAGCGGTAGCCCACAATAGTCATATCGTCGGCTTAATATGCAAACCTGCTAACTTCCTTCAAACACATTTTACAGGAGAGACAAAAAACTTTTTATTTTTTCTATTTGCAGCTTGATAGAAAATTTAAAATACAATTAATTTTACACACTTCAAGACTTAAGTAGAAGAAAAACTACATGCTTGTCGACGAGGCGTATCTTTCTCTACCACACGGCATCAAAATCTCAATTGGCATAAAAAGTGGATTTAGCCGGTTTGCATATGGGCATTTCCTGGGGTCACGAACGTACGTTCGTACGCTTTTAATGTACAAATAATATAGAAAACAAAACTTTTCCTAGCATTTTTTTTTGCGATTCGATAGCATTTTGGTAGCTCAATGTTAAGTGCAAAAGATGGATTTCATCGAGTTTAAGTTTTCATTATGATAGTAATAAACATGTGGTCACGAACGTACGCAAAATAGAAGTCAACTTTGGCTGACAGCAGTTAAATGTAAAAATCTGCGTAATGGAACGGAATATTCAAAAGTGATTAATTTATTTTAAAAGTGTATTAATGTAGGTCTCCATGCAGTATTTACCAAAAAAAATATCTCTTTTGGTTTTTGTTTAATTGGCTTAAGTACCGGTCGCGAACGTACGGGTCGCGAACGTACGATTTTTCTATATGTTTTATTATTATTATCACCATGCAGTTTCCCATTAATGTCTTCAAATTTCCTTACCAAACAACTAAATACTCAATTTACAATTGATTGTAATGAAAAGATTATGAAGAAAGAGTGTAAACATAACATATTTTTGCATGTAAAATGAGCATATAAAAATGTGTTTAGAAGTAGAAAATATAAGAAAATATAAAATTTTCCAGTTTCCAGTGCAATTTCCTCAAGTAAAACAGCTGAGACATGCTATGAAACTATTCTTTTATAACAACATAGACTTTTATAATAACAATAAACAATAAAAGACGATGATTATCAACATTTTATTTTTTCATCCTGGTAGACCATTCTGGGGAAATGCCCATATTAATCCTACGATATATATTTCTATTAATTATTTTAAGACAAAAGGCTTTACAACTACCTTGTGAATCCCCCAAATATGTATTTATAAAAAAATAGACTGAGATAATTTTATTATTTATTTCAATAGTTAAAGGAGATCTTATAAAAAAATCTTTTAAAAAATTCTTCTTTTTCTTTTGTTTTGACAAGAAAAAGGTGTTGGCAATCAAACATTTAACCCATTTTTTCCACATTCCTATTGATTGAACATTGAAATCGGTCGGCGGCAAATGGGTTGAAATGAAGATCACAGAACACCTTTGTTTGTAAGAAACAATATTTTCTAAGCACATACCTTTTGTATATGAGACGAAACAAATAAATAAAAACACAAAAAAATATGTTATAATACTACAAAAAATTAAAGATCTTATTACATCGGTTAATCGACTGAAATTAACCGGTTTAATCGTTAATCGAAAAAAGCCAATCTGAAATTAACCGATCAGTTAATCGGGTAGTAATTAATCGGTTAACCGATCGACGGTTAACCGAATGAATACCCTAATGCCCATAGAAAAATTTTATCTATGGGACGTACCTCTACGGGAAGTTTGTAATCACATCGCAGAAGATCACATATCGACGCATCCAGTCGTATCGCGGTTCCATAAATTATTTGATGGCAGATTGGGGCTATGTACTAAGACAAAGGTTAAGATTCATCTAAAGCAGGGCGCGAAACCCGTGTTCAAGCCGAAGCGACCAGTCGCGTATGCAGTTTTACCGCTAGTGGATGAAGAATTGCAGAGACTGCAAAATTTAGGAATAATCTCCCCTGTCGAATACTCAGACTGGGCAGCAGCCATCGTCGTTATTAAAAAAAAGGAGGGTAACGTTAGAATCTATGCAGATTACTCGACAGGTTTAAATGAGGCGCTTCAACCAAATCAGTTTCCGCTGCCTCTGCCAGAATCTATTTTTGCAAAAATCGGAAATGGTAAAAGTTTTAGCCATATTGACCTCTCCGATGCCTTCCTGCAAGTCGAAATCGAAGAAGACTCACGTAAGATACTATCAATACGCACCGTGGACTTTTTACGTTCATACGCCTACCCCAGGCATAAAGTCAGCCCCAGGGGCATTTCAACAAATTATGTCAACTATGGTCGATCTTTAGATGGTGTTGCAGCATACATGGATGATATCATCGTCTCAGGCACTAGTGAGGCAAACCATGATGGAAATCTAGCACGTGTTCTCGAGAGAATCGAAAATTTCGGTTTTACACTTAGAATCAAAAAATGTAAATTTGATATGCGTTCTGTGCGATCTATTTAGTACTAAGTCTTTTTAACAAACGTAATTTATAGCTTTTATTCACAACCAACTATAATTTTCTCAGCGTTATACCTTATTGACAAAGTCTCAACTTAGAATGATCTTATTATGCTAGTCGCCGCTAGTATTTATACTGCAATTTGGTTGTCTAGAACATTCGAAATGTTTTTCGAAGGTTTGAGGCTTTACTATTCACCACACTTTAATTTGATTTATGGCAGCACTTATGTTTACATAATTTTACTTCTTATACTGAAGCTTTTTTAACGGTCATTTCTAGGGCTTTCTGCACATTGAAATTGAAGTGTACTAAATTATAACAATTTTTAATAACAATGTAAACTAGTAAAATTACTTATGAATACAAGACAACTAATAAATACAAGACAACTAATAAATACAAGATAACTAATGAATACAACTAATTCTTAACTAATAATTACAACTAATTCTTAACTAAAGTTACTTTCGTAACAATATTATCAAAGAAAAATTGTTCGAAATAGTCGAATCTCATGCCGTTTCCTCTTGTGTTTACACATGCCACTGCGAGTTCATTTCCAAAATGTCGTTGAAGTGCAACTTGAGATAATTTGTTTACTTCTCAAATTAAAAAAAGTACAAAAAAACATTATAGAGTTACCAAGTTAATCATATAGGCACATTTTTAGGGAAATGGTTTACATTTATTTATATAAGAAGTTTGGTTTTCTGATCATACTATCAACAAAAATAATTTCGCCACACTACAAAAATCATTGTCCTTCTTTTGAGAAGCAAATAAATGTTTTCTCAGACATTAGGACAAAAAACCGTCAGAAAATTCAGCGAGGCAACCTCCCATTGGACCAAAGACCTATTGGATAGACCTTGCTAAGAACTAGAATGAAAACAGAACTGTTATGTTCAGCTATACGCATAAGAGAAGGTGCAAAATTAGGCAACGTTTGTTGCCACACTTTAAACATAACCGGCGATATTGTAAAAAAAATCGATTCATCTGAAAAGTACCAAAATGATTTGGTATATGAGAAAGATGAAAATGACATAATTGAAATTTTAAACAGTTGTAACAACACTATTTAATGGCGATTTATTTTCTGAGAAAAATATGTTACAGCATATATGTACATGTAATACTTTCTAATGTTACCTATACTCACTCGAAGTGTTACATGTTGTGCAACTCCATAAAACAAAATTAGCTGATTTTATTTACAACTATTAAGCTTTTATCGTTAATGTACTTCATGAGCGATTTCTAAGGCTATTTGAGCAGTTTCTATTACGGTTTGGCAACATATTGTTACGAAAGTAACTTTAGTTAAGAATTAGTTGTATATAGACAGCAATGAAATTTGAAGAGCTTAAAGTAGAACAGCTCAAGAAAGAATTGGGCAAGTTGGATCTGCCAACTGAACGTAATAAAGCAGAGCTGCAGAAGAGACTATTAGATGAATTCGAGCGACGCAATATGGACATTGTGAGTTATGAATTTGAGGACAAAGAAGATATAGAGGTATGTACTCGTGCGGTTGCTAGCAGTATGGATTTTAACTTAATGTTTGCTGCTATGATGGATGAAAAGCTACACAATCTGGAAGCAATAGTAAATAGTCTTCAAAACCAAGAGGGATCAGTACGGGCTATTCCAGAAGTTTCTAGCAGAATAAAGACCCCTTGCTTTGACGGTAGTGTGCCATTACATGTTTTTAAGTTCCAGTTCGATACAGTTGCCAACAGAAATGCATGGAACAGTGAGGAAAAAGCCATCGAGCTAATTCTTGCTTTAAAGGGGACTGCGGCTGAAGTGCTTGAAAGTGTACCAGTAAGTAGCAGAAACAATTATGATGAAATTATGGTAGCAATGCAACGTAAGTATGGAGGTGAACACAAAAAGGAAATCTACAAAATGGAGTTGCGTGGCAGAGTGCAAAAAGCAAATGAATCCTTACAAGATTTTGCTCTCGAGATTAAGCGTTTGGTGCAGCTAATATACCCTGGTGAGAATCATCCATTGTTGGACAGCTTCAAAACAGAAGCATTCATTAACGGTATAAGAGATGCTAATATTAAGTATGCGGTATGTGCAGCATTAAAGTCAACATTTGCAGAAACTGTTTAGTTTGCCCTGGCTCAGGAAACCGCAAGAATTGTTGCAAACAGCAACAGGTGAGCCTGTTACTGTCTATGGGAAAACACGTGTGGTGTTAAGAATTGCCGATATTGTCACTTTTCATGAGTTTATTGTGGCCGACATTGTAGACGAAGTATTGATTGGCGCAGATTTTATGATAAGTCATAATATATGTAAGTCTGAATATGGGAAAGCAAATCATGTATTTGTGTGATTATGAAATATCCCTGGATGTTGGGTATGAAAGTGAGGCTCGTGTGGGACAGCCTCTCGCATGTACTCGTCAGGTATCGTCAGCTCACAGAAAAGTTGAAAAACGAGAACAAGTGGTTGCTCAGGTAAGATAGCTTAGCAGATTGGAAGCCGGGCACTGTACAGAGGCAGATAGGAGGAAATGCATCAGCGAAGATCGCTCGTTGAAGGTAGAGCCCACTAAATATTGGATAACGGAGCAAAGAAGAGAGCACGTATCGGCAAAGGTTATGAGGGCCAAGAGTATAGGTGGAAGACAAAGTTTCAAGGTAAACTGCCCAAAGCGTGAGGCAGCTAGGAGCACACTAAAATTGCGTCGCTTCCGCAGTGCAATTGTATACCCGAAGATAACAAAGTCCTTGCGTGGCTATAGAAAGTTGTCCAGATATGATCGGGTGGTGTATTCTGAAGGATCTAAGAAGGGCCATTTGGTTTTGTCAATGAATCAACAACCAAAGGCAGGATTAGTTGCCAAGCCACAAATACATTGCAATGGGCCATATAAGGTGATAAGGAAATTAAATGATGTAATAAACCAAATACGGAAATGTAAAAGGCCAAGGGCCAAAATGAAAGTTTTTTTATTTAGAACGCTTAGCCCTTTATGGAAGAGGTGATTCTGAGCCTATTCGGGACGAACAGGCTTAAGCGGGGGCTGTGTTACGAAAGTAACTTTAGTTAAGAATTAGTTGTAATTATTAGTTAAGAATTAGTTGTATTTATTAGTTATCTTGTATTTATTAGTTGTCTTGTATTTATTAGTTGTCTTGTATTCATAAGTAATTTTACTAGTTTACATTGTTATTAAAAATTGTTATAATTTAGTACACTTTAAGCCCAATGTGCAGAAAGCCCTAGAAATGACCGTTAAAAAAGCTTCAGTATAAGAAGTAAAATTATGTAAACATAAGTGCCGCCATAAATCAAATATACGTAGAGAGTGGTGAATAGTAAAGACTCGAACCTTCGAAAAACATTTCGAATGTTCTAGACAACCAAATTGCAGTATAAATACTAGCGGCGACTAGCATAATAAGATTATTCTAAGTTCAGACTTTGCCAATAAGGAATAACGCGGAGAAAATTATAGTTGGTTGTGAATATAAGCTATAAGTTACGTTAACAACCGACTTTGTACGAAATAAAGTCGAGTAAATTGTAAACAGTTTTTAAAGTGTTTGTGTTTTATTTATTTTATTAAAGTTGCAATTAAGAACTCGAAACGGCTTATTATAAAGGAAATAAACCAAAACGTTATTGAAAGGCAGTAACGTAACAATATATTGACATCACAAATGGCTTAGAAAAATTAAAACGAAGTATATAATTTAGATAGAATAGAATTTTTTTCATTTTAATATGTAAATATTTTTATATTTTGTTTTAAAACAATATTTTTACAAAATTATGAGCGGTATGAATTATGACAAAGAATATAAACCATTGGTTCTACAAACAAAGTAGTAAGAACCAAAGTTGTATAACAGGGCAGTATAACAATTTAAATAAAAGTAAACGTAAAATATGCAACATGTTTTTCATCAACTTATACACAAAAGAACTTGAAAATTTTTCCCACAGTTGTATTTTTTGTGCAAACGAACACAAAAATGTAGAACATGTTACATTAATGCAACATATTTCACAGAAAAGAAATCGTCATAAAATATATTATATAGGGGTGTGCTGGAAATCGAAAACGTAAAACACAAGAATTTTAAAAGTCGTTTTTCGGTAATATAAGAATTTTATGACCAATATTATACAAATATTCCTCTATTTAACAGAATTGTATAACAAAAATTATATAAATAACATTAAAGGTGTATTTAAAACAACTTCCAAATTCTTGCGTTGTACGTTTTCGATTTCCAGCACACCCCTTGTTTTCCTTGAAATATTTTCTCGAAAATAATAAAAATGAGAAAAAATATTTCAAGGAAACATTTTGGTCCTTCAACCCGGATTTAAACCCCCCGAGTCCTTGAAATATTTTTAAGAAAATATTTTATTTTCAGAATCCCCAGTGCTTTTGTTTGCATCAAATCATTTGCAATCATCCATTCATTTTTTATTTCAACCCCCATTTCATACTTTAATCAAAAGGTAAGTTCTGTGTTTTTTTATTGTGTTACAAGTGCAATAATAACAAGTGATAATATAAAAACAAAAAACAGCCAACAAGTGCGCAAATCGATTTGCCGTCGGCAAAACACCACAGTGAAATTTGTGTTTGTGCTTATTTTACTCCCCGTTTTTATCCCTACATTCGCGTGTGTTTTTTAGTCCAGAAAAGTATATTTTTTTTAATAAGTGAAATACATAATTAATTTCTTTTAAAGAATTTCTAAATTAATTTCATTTTATTTATTTAAAGTGATATTTTTTATTCAATTGAAATTGTTTTTGTTATTTTTAACCCGCGGTTTTATTCTCTGTTAACTACTCTGTTAACAAAAGCTTTTTATTTTTTTCCTCCCGATCGTGCTCTAGAGAGAATAATACTCGCTGCTTTTTACTCGGTAATTTTGCCAACGAGAAAGGACGGACATACGTGAATTTTGTAAAATAATTAATTTTAAATAATGGAGTGATTATTTTAAATTTACCCCTTTAATTATTAAAAAATTAATTACAAAATTAAAAATAAAATAATCCTGTGTTTACAATTGAGCCAATTTAGACTAGACTTATTGTTCTGGCAGAAAACGACAGTTTGTAGGCGAAAGAGGTGAAGAGAGTCGTTTTTGGTTGGCATAATTTTTAATCCAGCTTCAACCCCGCATTAGCAGAACAAAACCAATACATACACACTTATGAAAAAACAGGTTCAGTGTTTTCTTTTTTGCAGAGCGATTTTAATCGTAAGTTGTTCGCCGTCGTGTAAACATGAATATAAAAACCAGGGCTGTGGAGTCGGAGTCGGAGTTGAGGAGTCGGAGTTGAGGTTTTTGTACCGGAGTCGGAGTCGAAGTACCCACAAAAAATAGCGACTCCGACTTTTTTGCATTACAATTTTTCTAATATTTTTCAAAATAAAAAATTTTAATGACCAATTTCTCCAATTCTTTTTAAATATCAATTCATATTTAAATATAATTTTTCTTATAATTTTATTTTTATTTGACATAAGAAAACAAATTTTAAACATAAATTGATATATTAATAAATGAGTGGAATTGGCCATAAGAGGGTCTGCTTTTTGAAATTGTAAAGTCAGAAAATAAGGACCAGTATACTTTTCATATGAGTAGGTGACTTTCAAAAATTAAAAAATTGAGATAACATCTTATTTTGACAATTTATAAGAATAGTTATATAGATTGTATCGAAGCATGTCCTTTTCTATGTTTTAATGTGACCTCAAATTTCTGTAACAAAAACCAGCGGGTTCACTATTTGAATTTCGCCAAGATATCGTTAATGAAATAGAGCCGAATTAAGGAATTTAAAAATTAAATTTGTAAAGATGTTGTTTTTTATTTATCGTATATTAACGAATATTTTTGTAGCCATGTCCATGAATATGACATGAAATCAGCTGTAGCTCCTTTGGTGAAAGCATTAAGTGAACTACATTTGAAGTTCCAACCTTTAAGGTGAATTATAATAGAATAAAAGGAAAAGGAACTCGGAATAATACATGACATTGTTCCAGATATAATTCCCATCAATGTGGGGGTTAATCCGAAAAATGATTTGAGAATACTTTTATCTACTCACTTTAGGGAAAATTGGAGAGATAATAAAGACTTGCAATAATAATATTTAATTAGGAACGGGAAAATGCAATGGCGAGTACACTGAAGAAAAAGATTTAAATTTAGTTGTTTAAAAATTCACATAAAACTACATCAAGCCACATTTTGAAAACTTTACAGCAGACCGCGAAAACATGTTGATAATCGCAAATGATGTTTATGTTATAAAAATGTGCATTTGTACGAATATTTTATATGATCCTAACATATTTTTTTATGTCGATGATATACTTAAAAAATTGCGTCCTAAAAGGTTCGTTACCTTCTATGGTACTGTTCCATGCCTTGAGACAAACAGCACCAAGTCCAACAACAAAAGAGGTGCTATTTCCCAAAAATAATAGAAGGCTAACAACATTTTTTTACGTAACGTTTCTCTTCAAAATGTGTTATATAAATTGTAGAACTAACAACTGAATGCGCATCTGCATGTTTTAATAAACTATATTAAATTTTCCTGAGAAAGATTTGACTTTATAAATAAAACAAGACCAAAATGGCAGTGTCTGAATTTATGTATGTATATTAAAAACAATTTACAAAAAAGGACTGTCCTTTGCCTCTATTAATATTGTGGTAAACAACACTAAGTACACTTGATGCCTTAACGTCTAAGCCAATTGGACTTGGTGTTGTTTTCAACTTTTCTATCTCGAAAGCTACAGTAGATAGGACTTATGGAAATTAACACATCTATAAATTCCAACAGTATAAAAAACGTTATTTGAAAAAGATGTGAATTGGTGTAGTTTATCTCTCCCCATACAGAACTATTTTTACATTTTTTAGCACTGTTTGCATAATATTAATAAATTAATATGACCTTTAAAATATACTAAAATTCAATGATCCCATACCCTACAAGAAGAGAATGAGCGAGTTGTCACTTTTTTCACGTTGGTGTTAAGATAATGATAGAATGAAATGACAGAAAATTTGATTTCGGTCATTTCATTCTATCATTTTCTTAACACCAACGTGAAAAAAGTGACAACTCGCTGATTCTCTTCTTGTAGGGTACGGATTGAAGCAAAACTCGTTTCTTTCGAAAGTTCGTAACAAAACTCGTTCGTTCCGAAATTAAATCCATTATTTTTCTATATTACAGTTGGTTTAAATTTCTCAACTGTTGAGTTATAAGAAGAGTTTTTTTTCCCGGACTTTTTCGATTCCCGGGAAAGCGGGAACATTTTTTAAATTTCCCGAGGTTGGACAAATAGTTAAAAGTGCATGCTTCGGATTCACAATCAGAAGTAATTTTTTCTTTTTTATAAACAACGTCTATATCAGTCAAATGTATATCAATGTTTATGCAAAAAAGCATCAACCGGACTGCTTCTTACAAACCTTTTCATTTCAATAGGTCCATTTGTAATCTTTAGGACAATGTGTTTTTCAAGTTGTATGTTGTAGTATCTTACACGAGTTTCCAAAATGTTATTTTATTTCGGTTTCCCCGCACTTCACGGTTATATAAACCAACACAAATTTAAATTGAAATTGAAAATTTGTGTTTATCACCTAATAAACATATCGCTCCTTCATTGCATCATATCTCAAAATTTAAAGTAACTTTAGCAAAGTTTTCCTTCATACCTTCTCGTATTATATCTCAAACTGAACCGGAGTTATAGCAAAATATATCTTTAAATCGGTACATTTTTAAAACTTTAGTCGCATTTTGCCAATATCGTTTGTTTTTGTAGATATGACTATGTTGCTATAAAGGAGCGGCGATATGTTTAGGTATCTCCTATTTTTAAGACTTGTTCATGGACAATGAAACTTTACTGCCTGCATCTTATTTTGAATTAATGTTCTTTATTAACTCTTCACTTCACTAAATGTAATAATTATCAACTGTTGCACTGCCCATTCTGCTTTTAGTAGATTTATTGCATCAGGACACATTGATTTAAAAACATGTACTAACTTCTTGTAATTGATCTAATCCACAACCCATCCACAGATGCTAATTTTTAGAGAATAGAAAACTAAATTTCAAAGTATAAATAGCTATTTTCTGAAATTATGAGGAATTTTTTATTTCCCGGGATCCCGCAAGAAAAGTCCCGGGAATTCCCTTGAAAAAACCCTAGTTATAAGTCGAGAATGTCATAACACTTTAGAATTAAAAAAGGTTCAACTCATTTGGTCTATTTAATCGGGCGCTATATGTTTTTTGCATTTTTTCCAAAATCCAAATAAAATATTTTGCAGCTTTCCTACTCATATGTTAGTAACTAGTAGGTTAAAGGTCAATGCGCGGCAGGTTAGAATTAAAATATCGATTTGAAATTTTTATTGAATCATTTTGTTGCTATATTTAACCATTTAACAGGTACTAAATTAAAAAAGAGTTTAAAGTCAAATAAAAACTAGTCTCTTAAATAATGCTAGGTTAGAGTAGGAGTCGGAGTCGGAGTCGGAGTCGTACCTAAAAAATTTCACCAAAAGGAGTCGGAGTCGGAGTTATAACTTTTTCTTAACGACTCCACAGCCCTGATAAAAACAGAGGGTGGTTGGTCACTCCAACAAACTTTAAAATTAATAAAGGAATTAAAACCGCGGGAGATACTAACACATACAAAGCTGCGTGTACGTATACAATTTTATGCCAGAATAATTAATCCAGTGTAGTTTGGAACACAGACATAAGAAGATCTTTGCTTAATTTTTGTATGGTAGAAATAACAACAATATGATTGGCAATTATTACGGTAGCAAAGACCGAAAAAGCCTTGATCAGTATTTAAAGAGCCGTCATAGTTGTTGGTATAAATACCAGTAACCTCCAATTCATCGCCTGGTTTACAAAGGTCACAAAGATCTGCTAGCAAAATTACATCTTTGCTACGAGGTATTCGTCCGGCGGGAATACGTCCTGGTGATTCTTCTAAGGTAATCTTTTGATAATTACGATACAAAGATTGTTCCATATTAATCTGCAAAAACATATATAAAATTGATAACTCAACTCTTAATAAATAAATTTAAATTCTTACTGAAAATGGGCCTGTACTTTGACACTCAGGACAAGAACCAGGTTTAACCTCAGCATTTTGTGACTGCACAAATGGTCCTAAAACATATCCACACTTAACACAATCATATTTGATAACAGATAATAAAATAAAAGCTCCTCTTTCATCCACAAAAGTACGCCAGTAGCGTTGTTGTTGTTATTGAAATTATTTCGCATAAGCAATGTTTTTTGTGAGTTGATTAGAGAATTTGATGAAAAATCAGTTGTGATTGTAGTAGTTGTGGTGGTGTTGGTTGAGTCCGGTAGAGTGTGTAGTAGTGGTTTTAATTAGGAATGTTGTTGGGGTCACTACAATACCCTGTATACTACAATGCTGGACATTTCAGATCCACAGAGGCTGTATTTTGTAATATTTGCAATTGATATTGATATTCTGATCATCGGGATCTTCGTCAATTACCATCTATATGTAAACAAAAACCATTGATATTAATTGCCAATAAATTTATGTCACCAAATTACCTGTTCATCTTCGGATTTTTAGTTCCTCAAGTGAATATGTATGGTTGTTAGATCTAATTTAAAGAAAGATGTATTGTAAGTCGCAAAGGTTAAGGGTATATCTGTTTGCATATCCTGTTGCATTTGACCATTCTGTATGCCAACAGAAACATCATTATTATTATAAGAAGAGTAACTTTTCATACCTGGGGTAGAAGGACTGAATCAGAACCATCTATTGGGTCATTGAGCTGTTTGGCCTCATTCAAAGCTGCATTAGAAGAATCACTATTATTTCCACCTTTTCTAGAACTAGAGGATTTGCGTCGGTCTTGCGCTTTAGCTTAAGTCAAATATGGACTGATTCCCCCTTTAGGCAACCAAAAATGCACTTGCGGCTCCTAAAAAATGAAAGATTAAAAAATAGTTATTAAATTTTTAATAAATAAAAAAACTTTACACATACTTACATTTTTCCTTTTTACTTGCAAGACTTCTCAACACTTTATACAAATTGACTTGTCTGCTTCTTTGTGGTCTTCTTCTTCTGATGAAGCAGCAAAAATGAGGAAATTCCGCCAAAATAAATAATTATTTTGCGCCAAAAGAAAAATTTCCTCATTTTTGCGCCAACTTTTCTAAATTTATAAAAATAAATAAAATTCATTTAACCCCTTCAATAAAAAGAGATAGCAATATATTATTCTAAAAATTTGCTGTCCTTCACTAAATTTGGGGTTAAATGAGTATTGCCACTTTGACACTTTTTAGTGCCTGCTCTGACCGCCAGGTGGCCGTGTCTTATCTGTATAATTTGTGGTTTGGAAAGAGCAAAACATTGCATCTTTACTGTGTGTTTGTTGGTTTGGTTTGTTTTCTCTCTTTTATATTATCACACACACAACGTACACTAGTGCTGCAACTTTTTATTCGTGCGAAAACCCGGTTACAAATAAATTAATTGTGAAAAGTGATTATTTTTTTTGACTCTGTATTGATTTTTGCCCTTATAAATTAATTAATTAATTAAATTAATTAATAATCGCTATAAACAGCTAATTTTTTAGTAAATTAAAAATATTCGATTAACCCATAGTGGGTACCCGTTAACATTTCGCAGCGGCACAAGTGTTTTTTGAACGAATTTGTTACCTTTTTTAATTAAACAGAGAGATTTTTTTCTTTATATCGCACATTTACCCCGGTTTCTTATTTTTATTCGCGATATTTACCCATTTTATTGAATCAAGAACTCCAAGTGTAAAATTTTTACTTTGTTTTTATAAATATATTTTTATTTTTACCCATTATTTTATATTTTTTATTCAATAAATTTATTTTATAAATATTTTTTTTACCAAAGATACCCATTTTTTTTTTTTTTTTTTGTAAGACTGTGTTATTTCTTTTTTGGGAATCGAATATATTTGCATATTTTTACCATGTTAATTAACACAAGTTTAGTGATCGTTCTTTTTCCCATTTTTGGAGCAAGTTTTTATCGGCTTGTTAATATTTTTCTTTTAAAATTTCTCCATATACATTGAGATCAAAGATGGATATGACTACATTTATCCGCAATGCCGACCGTATGGCAGACTTTGAGGCATATATTGCCACTTTACCCGTAGCGGAACACCAACTCGGTTCTTTAAGTAGTCATGAGAAAGAGCTCAATCGGTTATGGGAAGCTGTTCGGTTAACATACGACTCCTTGTTAATTGAGGCCGAAAAATTAAAAGATCCCCAGATTAGAGAACTGAAAGCAAAATACTTTCAGTCTTATGGCACCTATACCCGGGGCATATCTCTTATTACAGGTCACCTAGAACGACTTAAATTAGCGACGCAGGTCGAAAGGTCAATTGCGCAAGCCGCACCCATGATTAATTTACCCCCTTGTGACACCCCAATATTCTATGGTGACTATAAGAGCTGGCCCTCATTTTGAGACATGTTCTCAGCTTTGTATGGTAATAACCCCCGTTTAACCCCAGTGCAGAAATTGTACTACCTGTTGCAGAAAACTGCAAATAATGCACATGATACCATACAAACTGTGCCCCTTACCAACGATGGTCGCATGGAAAAAGTTGGTTGACACCTATGAGAATAAAGATGCCCTCATAAATGAACAGCTTCGAGCCCTTTTAAATATTAAACCGCTTTCACAAGAGTCAGGAGCGACTATTAAAAATTTGCAAAGAACGATAAATGATTGCATTACGAATTTGTCGTTACTTGAAGTAACCCCCGAAATATTTTACCACGTAAATGAAAATAAGAGGATTCAAAGTTTTGCGACCAAAGCTGCTCCCACTCCAACGGTTTGTCGCTGTTTCCTTTGTGAAGGCTCTCACCCCATTAGACTTTGTCCCAGTTTTTTGAGTCAGAATGTTGATGAAAGAATGTCAACAGTGAAACGACTGAAGTGTTGTTCGAACTGTTTGGCAACTTCCCACGAGTACAGGAATTGTAAAAGTATTCATGTGTGTTCGCTTTGTAAACAGAAGCACCACTCCCTGCTTCATCGAGATGTAAAGTCACATATTTCTGCCAGTAATTTACCCCGGCTCCCTATAGCACCCGGCGTGACTGTGTCTTCATCTCAAACCCCCGTTAATTCAAACCCTAATCCAGCTAGCAGTCACTCTCAACCCCCGCTTAATTTTGCCCCTTCAACTTCTACCGCGGCTCAGAATGTACATACTTATTCCGCAGTTTACATAGTGCATTTAAACGACATCAGATGTGCGGCCCAGGGCTGTCAGACTTGGGGATTTATCCCCAAAGTTGGGGATATCATGTGAGCAAAAAGGACAAAGAAAGTCATTTGGGGATTGGGGATTTTTTTGGGGATTTAAAAAAAAATTTCGGGGATTTTTTGGGGATTTTACACTTTTTTTTGTTTGTTTCGTATATAAAATATGAAAAAAAAAAAGCAAAACTTTTATCTTACTCTTATATAGTGTGAAGGGTCCTAATTAAGATTAATATTTTGTTAAGTGTGTAAAAGATACTTTATAAACTTGTTATTTTTCTTGAGTGAGTATTTAAAAAAAAAAGAATTTAAAAATAGAATCTAAAACCGTTGACAACACATAAAATTTTTGATTTTTTAAAGACAATTTTGAAGCAAATATGTATGTATTCCCCAAAAATAAGTAAATATGAAAAACAATATAATAAAGATTGAGAAAAAATGCTAGGCTATTGGTTAGCAGTTATGATGCATCGAATTTCTTAATAAATAACGGATATATGTATTTTTATTGTTGATTATAAGGATGGCTTAAACCGATTGAACAAGTCCAAATTGTTATAAATTGGCTCATTCGTCTCCAATAACAGCATATTGTTGTGCTTGTTATTCCTTACTGGAATCGCATAAAAAGGAATTAAAAAAACATGCCGAAACCAGTCGCTACAAATAAAATAAAATAATTTTTTTGACTAAAAATTTTTAATTGGGGATTTTTGGGGATTTCTTATTAACATTTTTCTAACTATTTTTTAAAAAAAATTAAAAATTTGGTCAGAAAACAAACAAACAAAAAATATTAACTTTTTGAGGTTTTGTTTTTTGAGGATTTGGGAATTTGGGGATTTTTGGGGATATTTTTTTAATTTTTTGGGGGCAAGGAAAAAAAGTACCTGACAGCCCTGGTGCGGCCCGAGCCTTAGTTGACCCCGGTTCGCAAGGTACCTTTATTTCATGGAGGTTACAAAGGAAGCTTAAAATTCCCACATTTTCCGTGCCTTCGACAAATGTCACGGGAATGATGGACTGCTTGGCTGTAAAATCCTCTACAATGTGCGCTCTAACGGTCGGTTCGCCGATCGACCCCGGCTTTAGACTTGAAATTAATGCGTACGTTGTTGAGAAAATCGCCGGTCGGTTGCCCTCGTATAATATCTCTGATATTGTTACCTCAACTTTCCCCGACATTACACTGACCGACGTCATGTGTACCCGTATGGATATACTTTTTGGAGGAAATGTGTATTGTGACGAGCAAAAGTCGGAGCCCTCGTTTTTGTGTCACACACCCCAGTCTATACTACCACCCCATGTCATCCCGGGCCTAGAAGTAGACGAGACCAGCCCGGTCGGGTTTTATTTAAATTTCCCCGTTCTATTCTTATATTTTTATTGAAATCAATGATTATTAATATAAGTATTTTTGAGATATGATTATTACTTTTATTGTAAGTACATATTATTATTTTTTATATTCACTTTTGTTTCCGTTAATAATTTAAATTTAGCAATAAGGTAACGCCATCTGTGGCCGAGTAGGAAACTACGGCAAAATGTATACGTAGGCTAAGAAATATGAAATGACTGAAAACAGCTGTGATCGAGCCACTGATGTATGTTCGCATGTGTGTGTATGAGCTGCGTGTACGGAAACTGCTATAAAAGCAGAGTGGCTGATCACAAGTGGGGGCAGTCAGCTTACCGCCGCCGACTAGGTAAGAACTTATTTGATTGCTTGAGAGTCATACTCCTTCAATTAAATAAAGTTAGCAAAGAGACTCTGGGTTATACTCGTTCTCCTAGCAATGCCTAAAAGTGGTTCAAGAGTCCTCCGCATCTGATTGCCTGGGTGATATCCCGTCAGAGCGTTGGTCACTGGGTACGTAGAAGATTCCAGGGTTATACTCGGTCTTCCAGCGCCACCCAGTTCTCTTGTACACTCCGGTCGTACTGCTGTTGTATTTGTATTAGTAATTTAAATTGTATTGTTAAATAAAGTACGGCCTATCGCGTCGTGTTAAATAAAGTACGGTTTATAACGTTTCACGAAGGCATGTGTTTTCTTTTGGAAAAGGTGAACCCTGGGGCCGAGAGCGTACCCCAGCAACCAGTGAAGAATCATGTCGTTACAGTATCCTAAAATTTTAACCACGGATGTCAGAATACATCCGAATGGCAACCTGATCGCCCAGAGAACCGTGTTCGGGTGAATAGTCACAGGTGAAGTTTTTCAGCCCCAACCCTTGCACTCTATAGCATCGTTTTGCACCCATCTCGAGTTAAACACTCAACTATCGCGTTTTTGGGAACTTGAAGAAGTTCCACAAGCGACACAGTTGTCTGAAGACGATGAATATTGTGAAGAACTTTACCGGACCACTACTTATAGAAACCCTGATGGCCGTTACGTGGTCTCTCTCCCATTTCGCCGTGAATTTTCTAATGAATTGGTATTAGGAGATTCTCGTAAAAGTGCATTTTCCCAGTTTGTGCGAAATGAGACTCGCTAATTAAAAAACCCCGATTTGAAATTACAGTACGACAATGTAGATCGTGAGTATTTCGAAATGGGACATGTAAAGGCTGTTAGAACCCCAGTTTCCACTGCAAATAATTACTATCTACCCCATCATGCAGTGTTTAAGGCTGATAGCGTTACCACAAAACTGAGAGTGGTATTTAATGCTTCAAACCCCTCATACAATGGCGTGAGTCTTAGTAATGCCCTATACCCTGGTCCTGTCGTACAGACAGATCTTACAATTTTATTGCTGCGTTGGCGGTTCTTCCGTTACGTTTTTAATGCAGACATTGAGAAAATGTATCGACAGATACTTGTTCATCCCAACCAAACCCAATATCAGCGGATATTGTTTCGTGATGATCCAGTAGCTGAAGTAAAGGACTATGAGCTTAGTACGGTCACGTTTGGAGTGAATTGTGCGCCGTACTTAGCGTTACGTACTCTATTGCAATTGGCTGAACGATTGCAAACCCCTGAGTCCTGCGGCATCTGAAATTTTGAAAACCCAAATGTACGTTGACGACGGTCTGGCTGGCTCTCATGAGCTAGAAGAAGCTTTCAAGAGACGTAATGAACTAACCCATGTTCTTGGCTCTGCTCATTTACGACTCTTGGAAGATTTACCCCGTGAGAATCTGCTTAATGCTGACTTCTTAAAATTTTCGGATGTCAGTACTACCAAAACCCTAGGCTTGCGATGGGATGCGACTAAGGATAGTTTCTTTTTCAAAATTGCATCGCAGCCATGCCAGGTTATAGTCACGAAACGTGCTGTCTTGTCCGAAATAGCGAAGTTGTTTGACCCAGCCGGATGGTTTTTGCCGAAAATTATTGTAGCTAAAATTATAATGCAACAAATTCGGAAGGACAAGACAGACTGGGATGAAGTTTTGCACCCCCTTACCTTATCTCAATGGCGCGCATTTTTAAATGATTGCCCAAATGTAGAGAAAATCAATATTCCAAGATGGGTTGATTTTCTCCCCGAAAATGAAATTGAACTTCATGCGTTTTGCGATGCCTCTGAAAAGGCGTACGGCGCTGCTCTGTACATTCGAAATAAGTCTTCGATAGCGATCACGACGCACTTACTCGCGTCAAAAACAAAGGTAGCTCCCATAAAAACTGAAACATTACCCCGATTAGAGCTTTGCGGAGCGGCTTTGATGGCAAAAATGGTAGAATCATTGTGCTCCAAACTAAATCTAGACAGGAGGAAGGTTTACCTGTGGACTGATTCTACTATTGTTTTAACCTGGCTTAAAAAACCCCTGTGCCATTGGCCGACCTTTGTTAAAAACAGAGTAGCGTTGATAGTTAATAAAGTTGGTAATGAAAATTGGTCACATGTAGATTCCAAGGACAACCCCGCCGATTTGGCAAGTCGTGGAATGCTTGCAAGAGATTTAATTGATAATTCTCTTTGGTGGCATGGCCCTGCGTGGTTGAGGCTACCTCGTGAATGCTGGCCGCGTCACCCCCCTATCGACCACCAACACCTTGAAATTCAATCATTTTCTGTTCAGCTCGAACGCCCGTATGACATATTGGAACGATTTTCCGATTTACCCCGTGCAATTCGAATTATTTCGTATTGGTTCAGGTGTTTACAGTATTTGAGAACCCGTAAATGCTCGTACGATAACTGGAATTTAACCCAATCAGAAGTGAATTTCACTCGGAATCGCTTGATTCTTATGTGTCAGCGGAATTTTATACCGGAGTACAGTCAACTTTCCAAGGGTATACCCTTATCTTCAAAGAGCAACCTGCTCACTTTAAACCCGTTTATCGACTCAAATGGCTTTGTTAGGATAAATGGCCGACTGGCTAGATCGCACGGTTTGACGTATGACGAACGATTTCCTAAAATTTTACCCTATTCTGCACGATTTACTCGTTTGTTTGTTGAACATGTGCACAGGTGCTCTGCGCACGGCGGTCATTCGTTAATGCTTCGTTTAATTAGAATTGAATTTTGGGTCCCCAAGCTAAAAAATCTGATCCGTACAGTAATCCATAATTGTAAGGAGTGTACGATTTATCGCAAAAGGTCCGGTCACCAGATTATGGCTGCATTACCCCCCGAGCGGTGCTCTATGTCGAGACCGTTTACTCATATCGGTTTAGATTTCGCAGGTCCATTCGACATCAAGTCCTACATTGGTAGAGCTTGTCGAATAACAAAGGGCTATGTTTTAGTTTTTGTCTGTTTTGCAACAAAGGCAATTCATTTGGAGGCAACCGGTGATATGTCAACGGAGACATTCCTCGCAGCTTTTACCCGTTTCTGCAGCTAATTTACTCGAAGTTGACCGAAAGCAGTTTTTATTTGAAATAAAAAGGAAGATACTTGTACGGAACAGTTTTCAGCCTGTTGAATGGCATTTTATTCCCCCCGGTGCTCCTCATATGGGTGGCTTATGGGAAGCCGGCGTAAAGAGCGTAAAAACTCATTTACGAAAAATCTCTGGAGTGCAAAGATTTACTTTTGAGGAGTTTACTACTATGCTTACTCGTATAGAAGCTTGCCTAAATTCAATACCGCTTACTGCTATGACCAATAATCCATCAGACTTAGTCCCTTTAACCCCGGGCCATTTTCTGATTGGTGCGCCTTTTATGTCACCCCCCGAAATCGATCATTCTGATCTCTCTCTGAGTATTGCCAATAAGTGGCAAAAACTGAAGATACTCCACCACCACTTTGCTCAGCGGTGGAAGGAAAAGTACCTCAAAGAGCTTCATCGTCGTGTAAAATGGAAATACCCCCAGAAAGACTTTGAAGTAGGTGATCTAGTTGTTATTTGTCAGGATAACTTACCCCCCAATGAGTGGCGACTCGGACGAATCGAGAAGACTCACGTTGGACAAGACTCTAAGGTCCGCACAGCGGACGTGAGAACAGCTTCAGGCGTTTTCACCCGGCCTATTGTGAAGCTTGTTCTCTTACCCAGTTCAGAAACCCACTAATTCTTGTTTTTTTTGTCTTTTATTCTTTTTATTCTGTGTTTACCCTGTAGAGAACAAGTCGAGTGCATCACGCCGCCTTGAAGTCCACCGTAAGCCCATCGCAGGCCCCTCTTCTTCTGAGGCCAAGCCCCCACGCGCTGAAGGGCTGCGAGATTGCCGCTCTGCGGAAATGTATTAAGTTCCGAAAAATGTCGGTGAAGGAGCGTTGAGAGACAGTGAAGAGGTTTAAGTACTGCTTTAACTGTCTTGCCCACTCCCATATGCGCGATAAGTGCACCAGCCGTGAGCGCTGTCTCGAGTGCATGGCCGAACACCATACCTTTCTTCATAAGGGGTGCCGTCGACACGGGTCAATACTCCCAAGCCCAAGAAGGATAAAAGGAAGAAGAAAAGTCGCAGTAAACCCAAGCCAGCAAACACATGCCAACACTGCTGCCAGCACCAGCAACAACCACAGCAACCTACACAACAACAATCCCAGAACTTCGTCCAGACCCGTCTATCAACGGATACAACTCGCACAGGCTACTATAGTAATCAACGTCCTGACTGGTCGTGTTGCTTGAATATTTTTGTTTTTATCATTATTAACTTGTTATTTCCTAATAATCTTTTGTTTGAATTGTTAAAATGAATTCTTGTTTTTTTTGGAAAAAATTACCCTTTTCTTTTTTATTAATTAGAGAATTTTTTTTCTCTTTCAGCTCGATCCGCGTGATCCTTAGCCCTCGTTGTTGCATTATAGCAAGGGGGCGGGATGTTTACGCGCATAGCGTAAACGGTGCCCAGTTATTGTTCACTGGGTTTTCGTTAAGTTAATATTGTTGCTATTTGTATTATTGTTATTATTATTTATGTATACATTAATTACTCTCTAAACCCCAAAGCGTACGGTACGTACTGAGTGAAAAAAACCCTAAACCTACAATATAAATAAATAAAACCTATTAAATTTGAAAACCCAAAAAATTAACCCCGTGTTTTTCTCATTTTTATTATTTTCGAGAAAATATTTCAAGGAAAACACCCCTGATAATAAGTGTTTGTATTAAACAAAATGAATATGTAAAAAAAAACTTCAAATGTAAATTTTTTTATTATATTCATAAAAATCAATGTTACAAAACAAGCACTTTTGTTTTTCACTGTAGGACAATTTAGAACTTTTTGTTTGTCGATTTAGCACTTTTAATTTTAATTCTTCTGGCAAGCCTGCATATACCTGCATTTAATGGCATGCAAGTGCCAAATTTTCACTCGCATGCAATTTTTGCCGCCATTGGAGCACTGTTGCCAGTTTAGAGATTTTCCCGCTAAATCTAGCGTTTTTGGAATGTCAATCGCGGGGAAAAAATACGTTTTAGAGGTTAGCGGCAAATCTAGCGATTTTCAAACAATTTTCAGCGGCTGATTTTCGCTACAAAAACTTTTCTCAAATATAAAATTTGCAGATTTTTTTACTTTTACTTTTTGTTTATTTTTGTTTTTCTGGCTAAAAACTACTTGTTTATGTTCTCGGTTTTAATGTCTTTTGTAGTTTAAGCATAAATTATAGTTTTAGTGAACTGAAGATTGTATATGACTTATTTTTTTTCGATTTACAATTAGTATTTTGTACATTTTGAAAAAAATATTTGAAAATCCATTTCTAACATTTATTAACATAACGTATTTATTTCACATTTAACGAATATTGTAAAGAAAATGATATCATATAAATTAATTTTTATATTTATGTAATAAATATTAGGTATGTAATTTTTAAAAATACAGTAAGCAAACTTTAAAATTAATTATATGTAACTATCTTTGGATGTTACTAAAACAAATTAATTTACGTACAAGAAGAGTGACCGTCATTTTACCGGTCATTTGACTGTCATTGTTGACAGAATAATGGTCATCGCGTAGAACAAAGTGACCTTAACTTTTGTGTACGTGTGAATCAGAGAACGGCTTTGTGCGATTGCAAAAAATTCACATTCAATGAACAACTTCAAATACACTCATTTGTGTTCATGCAATCAAACTTTCTCATTGGTGTTGTTTTAAAATTCATTCAAGTCATGCACAGCGTGTTGGCTTTGCCATTCATACCATGTTTAGCTTCGTTCGTCAATTATTGCTTTGACCCCATTTACAATGTGGCAAGTGAAAGGCAGACAGACGAAGTTTGTTGGCGAGGGGTTGTAGAGGTGGAGTGTGTAGCACATGACTATCTGTACTAGACAATTTTAGACATTTTTTGCTTCTCTTTTACACTTTTCGGCATTTTAATGTTGTTGCTTCATATCATTTTTCTCACACCAATGTAATTTTAGTATCAATGCCTGTTAAATTTTCATCTCCGTCAACAGCGAAAAAGAACGAAAAAAGGAAAAAAATAATTTCTGTCTGTCAATTAATTTCGCGATTATGAAAGGTTTGGGCAAGTTCCAAAGAGAATAAGAAAAATGTCTGCCTTTCAATTTCAACGTTGTAAATTGGGACTTTGGTAAAAAACACATACAAAAAAAAATATATACAAAAATCATTGCCCTGATGCCTATTCAGCAGTTGCTCTGTATGTCGTACGTATTAAAGTTTTTAAATATGCTGGATTCCAAAGAAAAAAAACTTAAATGAAACTAAACGCACATAGGAACAAACAATTTCCATAGAAACAAGAAGACTGTTTTTATTTTTTATCATTTCTTAAAAAGTATTGTTGCTTGTTTCGCTTTTAAAAACTACCCTGCAAATAAAAGGACTAGTCCAAACACGCATGTAAAATTTAGCCCACAAGGGACTAGGACTAGTCCAAAAGTAACCCAAACGTATGGAAAAACATGGTCTATTTAACATTACAATGTCCTAGTGCAGGACCTTATACAAAGGAGTAGTATTAAAACTACTCCATGATATACGCAAGAGGATTAGTTTTAAAGTCGCTTAAAAATGAACCCATGTCGTTCAAAAACGAAGACATGTCGTCTCACTACAAACACTTTTTAACAATCACATGGTCCATGCTTGCATTACATCGGACTAGTCCAACAAGTAGTCCATTTGATCAAAATCAGGTGGTCCAATATTATTTGCAGGGTAAACACAAAAACAAATCGGACACAATAACTTGTTTATTTGAACTTATGCCTACAACAATCATACTAACAAAGCAACTCGTACTCATACCAATTTACATTCGTCTCTGTCTTTGTCTTTTTTTTTTTTTTTTTTTTTTATTTAACATTTATTTAATTCAAATTACATGTTTAACAATAATTTTAACTACAAGTACAATATTCTACTTATTATATGTAAATACTTTTTTTGTAATTTTTTATTTGAAATAAGTTTTTCTATTTTAGTTATAAAAATAATTTAATATTTAATTTTTAAATGCGAGTAAAAAATGGAAAAAATCTCACTTTAGCTTTTCGAAATTCGTCTTTGACTTATCGAGTGGGCATTGACTACTTTAATGCAAAAGCATAAAAATGTCTGTCATTTGACAAAATCGTATACCATGTTCACACGGACAGCAATATTCGTGTTTCGCTATCTTATTCCTGTAGCGCGCACCAAACATGACTGAAACGACTTGTTTCCCCATACAAAATTTTGAGAGCGAAACCGGTCGTTTCATTTTGAAACATGCTGCGAAACAGGAAAAAATTACTATCATCTCCAATTTTGATAACATTTATCGTTAGTTTATCTGAACTAGCTCTCAAAAAAAATCAAAACAAAGAAAAAAACAAAATAAAAATTGATGTTTAATAAAATAAAGTGATAATTATACAATAATAATATTAATAAATGTATTAAATTATATATTTTTAACTTTTAATTACTTTTTTATCTATTTTAAATAAAATCACACTAACAACACACAAAAAAATGTCAAAATGAAACAAGAATCATTCGTATGAACAGCATGTTTGGCAGACTAGTTTCAGAGAGCGAAACGAGTGGTTTATATCGTCGTATGAACATAGCATAAATGCGTGCTCGTTGAATGCAGACGTGTTTTTTTTAACTCGGCATACGGTTTTTTTTTAACATAAATAATATAATATCATAATATTATTAAAAAAAAGAATAATATAAGATTAGCGAATGAACGCTTTAAAATAATTTTAATTAAGTGAACGTTAACGTCAATAATAAAAATATTAAAAATTACAATTAACAAAAATATATATATGCACACACATATGTACATATACATACAGTGGGGAGCAGAAGTGAGTACATGTTTGTATATCTTGCACTTCTAAGGGAATAAGAAAAACAATAATAAAGCTATTTAAACATTTTTTTTGTATTTTATTTCTTTTTTAATTCTTAGCAAAATTCAATTTAAAACACTGTACCTACATACATTTTTAGCAAAAACATTTCTTGTTTTTCTTTATTCTTTTTTTATTCTCGGGGTTTTTAAACAACAAATAAAAAGAAGAGCACAATTAAACAAACAGTAATATAAAAAAAAACTCTTATGAATGCGCATAATGCACAAACAATAAAATATATATATGCACACACATACATATACATACAGTGGGGAGCAGAAGTGAGTACATGTTTGTATATCTTGCACTTCTAAGGGAATAAGAAAAACAATAATAAAGCTATTTAAACATTTTTTTTGTATTTTATTTCTTTTTTAATTCTTAGCAAAATTCAATTTAAAACACTGTACCTACATACATTTTTAGCAAAAACATTTCTTGTTTTTCTTTATTCTTTTTTTATTCTCGGGGTTTTTAAACAACAAATAAAAAGAAGAGCACAATTAAACAAACAGTAATATAAAAAAAACTCTTATGAATGCGCATAATGCACAAACAATAAAAGATAATGAAAGAAATGCTTATGTTACAGTGAGTGTTGACGAAACAAAAATCGATGATAGCAAATATTTACCGGCTAAACCAATTACTCGAACGCGTTTCATCTCACCCTCTTTGTTTACAAATACGGTCGATCGTAATATATTTTGATTTTGTTGATAAGCGAAAACTCATTTTATGTAGCTGCAATAAAGCGAGGTAGTATTTACGAGACAAAAATACAGGTCAATCACGAGGATGATTTTCGCAAAGTAATTACAAGATTTGCAGCACTTAATAAAAACTTCTATACATACCAACTGAAGAGCAGTAAAGGTAGTGATAAAGGGCATTAACTCATGCGTAGACCCTGAAGACAAATATTAAAAATAGGGAAAAAAATCCACAACCACTTTTTCGAGTGGAGTTGAAACCCGGCGACGTAAAGCTTAAAAAAAATTAAACACATCCGATTTACAACTTGAAATACATTCTGTACAGAAGAATCACTATAGAAGAGCCGCACAAAAGAAATGGACCCGTTCAATGTTTAATCTGCCAAGAATTTGGTCATACTAAGTCATACTGCCAGCTACCCCCTGTTTGCGTAGTATGTGGTGACTTACATGGTACAGTTCTTTGCGATAAATCTAAAAACGTTAAAAAATTTAGCAATTGTGGCGGTAATCACACTGCCAATTATAGAGGATGCCCTATATACACTATCGTCAAGCAATCGGTAGGACCGAAAACTAATCCCCCATCAAATGCAGGTAAGACAGACATTGTATTAGTAAAAAATAATAATAAACAGAAACTCACATTGTTACAAAAGCTATTAAAATCTATTGCTGCTATTATTTTTAAAAGGTTTTTTTTATCCACATATGTATGAAATGTTTTAATAAATAAATAAGAATAATTAAGTGTAAACAAATTTGAAAGCAAAAAATTGTTTATTTTTCAGCAATAATAGCAAAATTTCCAATGGATTTTACTATTTTTTTTAATGTTAAAATTTTTTTATAGTGTAAACATTTAATTTTTTTGAGTTTCCCATTATTTCAAAAAATTTTAATGATTATTATTTAAATCTAAAAATTACATTTTTTAATAATTAAAAGAAATAAAAAAACGATATTGCACGCTAAAGTTAAAAAAATCCAAAGTTCCACTTTGCCCTTAAATTCCCCAATAACTACTCAACCGATTTTAATGAAATTTAAATTGGAAAAAGTTTAAGAATCTATCTGTCGATTCACTAAAAAATTTCACTAAAATATTTCCTTCGGTTCAAAAGTTACAGATTCTTGTCCAACGAAAAACGATTTTCAGCCACTGTGCGACGTATCATTATGTCGCACTAGAGAAATTTTTGATGATGAACCATTTAATGCGGAAACACATGCAAATCAACAGGCATCACTAAGGAAGAGATACATTCATTAGGGACAAGCGAACTTGATCTATCATGTAAATACAAATTCCATCTAGTAGATGATAATTTCCTAATAGAGACAGACGGAATAATAGGGAGAGAGTTTTATGCAAAATTGACTACGAGACATTTACAATTTATTTGTTTACAAACAATGAAACTATAATTCTTCCAATGCAAACAAAAGCATTCGACACCTTTAAAATAACTACACCACGAACAAAAATTATACAACCGCTAAAATTGAACCTCACTGAAGATTGCGTCATATTTAATACCGAATTAAAAGACGGTAAAAAACACAACAAATGAGACAACAACTTTACAGGGCATTAAACTACACACTGACCCACTAAAAAACGATGACATATAAAATTACAAAAATATAAACAACGACGAACGTTTTAACAAAATTTTGAATGACTTGCAATTAGACCACGATGACGAGAATGCAAAAACGCAACTAAAAGAAATATTCAAAAAATATCAAAACGTTTTTCATTTAGAAGACGAAAAATTAAGTGTCAACCATTTTTACAAACAGAAAATCACAACCTCAGACAATACAGCTGTGTATATAAAAAACTATAGATTACCACATTCACATACAGACATAATAAATGAACAGGTACAAATAATGCTTGATGAAGAGATAATAGAACCATCCATAAGTCCATACAATGCTCCACTCCTTTTAGTACCAAAAAAAAACATGGAAGATAAGAAAAAATGGAGACTTGTTGTAGATTTTAGAAAACTTATTGAAAAAATCATTAAAGACAAATTTCCTCTGACTAGACTAGAAGATATTTTGGACAAATTAGGTAGAGCAAAATGGTTTTCAACACTCGATATTACTAGTTCTTTTAATTAAATTTAATTAAATAAAGACTTTAGACCACTAACTGCATTTCAACACCACAAGGACATTTTCAATTTAAAAGACTTCCATTCGGAATCAAAATGCTTACAATAGCATTATCCAGCCTAGAACCTGAAGCATTTCTTTATGTAGATGATATAGTTGTATACGGTTGCAGTTTAAATCATCACAATCAAAACTTAATCAAATTTCTTGATAGGCTGCAAAAATACAATCTTAAATTGAATCCAAAGAAATGTTGTTTTCTAAGACTTGAAGTGGTTTACTTAGGACATTTAATAACAACGGTGTGAAACAGACATCAAAATACGAAGTAATAAAGAACTATCCAATACCAAGAAACGCGGACGAAGTGCGACGATTTGTGGCATTCTGCAATTATTATAGGAAACTCATACCAAATTTTGCATACATTGCGAAAAACTTAAATATGTTATTAAGAAAATCAGTAAAATTCCTATGGACAACTGATTGCCAAAATGCTTTTGACACTTTGAAGGAAAAACTAATGAAACCCCTAGTTTTGCAATTCCCTAATTTTTAAAAACCTTTCATTTTAACAACCGAAGCCTCAAACTACGCACAGGGAGCTGTCTTGTCTCAAGGTGAAATTGGCCAAGACCTACCAATTTCTTACGCAAGTAAACCTCTACAGAAACCTGACTTGAACAAACCAACAACTGAAAAGGAATTGCTCGCAATTCATCGGGGCATACATTTTTTAAACTATATTTATACGGTCGAAAAAATCCATCATTAAAAATGGCAAGAATTAGGCTAGATCTAAGCGATTACGATTTTACAATTATTTATAAAAAAAAGGGAAAAATAAACAATAATGCGGACGCATTATCAAGAATTGAAATAAACTCAGAGATACTTAAACAAATGATAACGTTGGAAAATGATGACACAGAAAAGATAAAATACTAAAAAAGGAGGCAAATAGAAGTACAAAAAAAGAGGCAAATAAAGTTAATGGTAATGAAGAAAAAGATATGAATAAAGCGCGCGAACAGAAATAATATGGGAAAAAGCATCTCTCAAGAGTCTGATCAACTTCTAATATGGGAATGCACATCCATAAATGATATTAAGAATATGAAGAAATTGCAACTTAATAAGTTGGAAAATATAAAAAAAGCCGACATAAGAATTGAAAATAATATTGTGCACATAGGACGTGATGATAATTCATCGAAACAAGATTCGATCATGAAGAAGTCACGTACCCAAAATAATATTTATATGAATAAAGGATGTAACGAAAATTTATCGAAACAAGATTCGGTTATGAAGAAGTTACATGCCAAAAACGTACAGGATGATAATAGTGTGCATACGAGATTCAGGGATAACTTAGCGAGACTAGATTCGATTCTGAGGAAACTGATATCGAAATTGAATAAAGAAAACATAAGAGAGGTAGCGATATCGAACAGTGATGAAATATTTAAAATAAACACAAAAGAAGAATTGAAAAAAGCATATGCAAGATGTATAATAAACAACAAAAGGCCTCAACTTAGAATATTAATATACAATGCCCCAATAAGAATAACAGATGACATATTAAAATATAAACTCATCGATGAGTTCCACAATGCCACATACGCAAGCCACTTAGGAATTAGAAAAACAATAATTAAATTGAAACAGCGGTACATTTATAAAAATATGAATAAGCAATTTGTAAGATACTGTGGCAAGTGTAACAAACAAACAAACAAAGAACATTAAAGAACCACTTACATTAACAAAAACCCCAAACAACAGTTGACAATTGACACTGTAGGACCTCTTCGTATTTCAACGGATGCCGATACATATTGACAATGCAATGCGAACTAACAAAATTCGTTTTGAGCACCCAATGTCAACAAAAGATGCACTTGCAACTGCCAAAACAATAGTAGAACAATTAATTTTAAAATACGGTAAATTTAATGTGCTCAAATCAGACAACGGGACTGAATTGAAAAACGAACTGATGCGTTACATATGCTCGTTACTTGAAATCAAGCAGACATTTTCAACCCCTTACCACCATGAAACAATAGGTTCGGTAGAAAGAAATCATAGAGTTCTCAATGAATTCTTGTTAACAACAGCAAATGATTATGAATAGAATAAGTGGATAAATTATTTTACTTTCGCCTATAATACGGCAACCCACATAGACACTGGTTACACGACATTCGAACTAGTTTATGGTAAATTACGATGTTTTCCATCAGAAATCAGTAACAATGAGAAAATTAAAATTTATAATAACGATGATTATGCAAAAGAGCTAAAACAAAAACTAAAGTTTTCTTTAGAAAGCGCTAAGGAACTGACAATAAAAGCAAAAGAAAAAAGAATACTAGATGATAAATATAATAATAGATTGAATTTAAATATGGGAGATTAAGTTTTAATAAAAGTAGAAAATAGAAAGAAAAACCAAAGCCCATATAGAATAATTAGGAGTAATGGTGTAAATACTATTATAGATTATAACGGAGTAGAAAAAGAAATGCACAACAACCAATTAAAACCATACCTAGGATTAAGATCTAATGAATAAAACAAACTGTGTAAAAACAAAAGTATACAGAAATAAGAAAATTTTTGCAGTGCTATGAAAATATAAAGAAAAATTACTCCCATAATTTTTCTCTTAAGGGTGAGGGTGTAGTGTATCTTATAAGTGTCCACTGCTTACCCAATAACCACTCTAATACACATACATACCACCCCAATAGTAGTAGGGTAAATGCCGCAAATAAAATATCAAATAACGGCATTTATTCAGTGACTTAATATGTTTATACATGAGTCAACACGAATAGGGCAATATTAAAGCAGGTCAATCAGAATGTGAGTGACATAATTTTGGAGTGTCAAATGTGAATGAGTGCATTCCTTACTCATACATTCTGATTGCCTAGAGTAATATGCATATGGAAAACCTTGAAAATTGCATGGCACTGACAAGGAAGATTAGATTTTAAGAATTAATACAATAAGTTAGAATAAGTAAGCAATATTGTAGAAGTTAGTATAAAAAGGGCAGTAGCCCATAAACGCCAACTTGTGCACTCCATTCATTAAGTATGCGCATGACCTGCTGATCTGCGTCTTCAGAACAGCACGAGACCGCCCTTCGAACAAAAGGAGCAGATCATCTGCATAAGCGCACATATTGCAGAGACGGCTCAGGCGTGCCAACAAAGGATCCATCAGAGGTTCCATATAACAGGACCACAGACAGAACCCTGAGGGCACCCCTGAAATACATCTCTCCCAACTGTGTTGCTGGCACCAACCACGTTAGCTTTTCTGCAGCTAAAGTAACTTCTCCACAAGTTAAGCTTAAGACAACCTACACTACGTAGTCTGTCAGGAACCGCGTTCCAGTCGAGATGATCAAACGCACCCTTAAAATCGACAAACACACCTAGCACAAACTTGTCAGAAGAGTTACTAACGCACTGCTTAACATGCAGCCTCACATCTTCTACGGATCTCCCTAAATCCAAACTGGTACTCTGAAGTCGGCTCAGTGTTATCCGCCTTCAGTCGCATCACTATTATCCTCTCAAGCACTTTTCCAAGTACCGGGAGGAGACTGATGCCCCGATAAGAGCGAGGATCACTCCTCACCCTATCAATAGACTTCAGGAGAACAACAACGCGAGCAGACTTCCAAGCCCTAGGGAAATAGCCCTCACCCAGACACTTCCCAAAGATTGACTCCGAATATTCCGATATGGCCTTCCAGATGGCTTTAGCCATTTCTCTAGTCATACCATCAATACCTGCCGATTTTCTACTCTTAACGCGGCAAATACTGTCTGAAACTTCCGACCTAACCAAGTCAGGAGGGCCGACCGCTTCCCTTTTGTAAAGTCCAAACGTATTGTGGAGAACCACTTTGCCCGGTTAGGAAAAAACCTAACCGTAAAACGACAACACCAAAGATCTTAAAAAGATGGTAAGCGAATTTTGGCGCGTTTCCGAGATTATAGGACGATAGGAGCCATTGCTATTACTAGCGGTCAGTCGGGTGGGGTGGGATTCTTGTCCCTTATACCTCGTTTGCCAATAATTCATTTGGATACATAAATGTTATTATAGACTCCTATATAATTTAAATGGACCGGAATTGATCATAAAACAATAAAGATGAAAACAGACCCTGTATTTAGATCAAATAACCAACAAAATAATCTACTAAAATGCATCAACCGTAAACTATAAATCGTTACAACTATCTCGCCTAGATGTTGGTGGCCGAGACGCGCCTCAGAACCCTCCCTGCCTTTGATCTTAGGAGCGCATTAAGTTTACCTAAGATCCCTACCACAAATTACCCCTTCACCTCACATATTGCAGCAAGAAAACTCTAAAGTATTTAAAAATTCATATTACACTTTATTTCATTTAACAGAAATTCACAAATTTGTCTAAGGGTTGCAAAGAAACCCAACTCGACTCTAAATAATAACTTTTACATAGTTTCTCAACGTAAATGTTTCTTTACATGGTATGTTAAACTATTCTAATAAAAAGTAACATAAACAGAACTGTTTCCTGTCAGGAATGGTAATCCAAAGCACATTCAATAATAAAGAAATGCGACTGATTTCATATTTTCTTATCGTTTAGGAAACTTTAAAATGTATACTAAACGTTAGGAATAGGAATATTAACACTTAATTTACTGAACTACTTTTCTAACTTGGATATACGTATGTATTATATTAAATGTGTATTATGTTAAAGTTTCTGCATCAAGTCCCAGTTAATGTTAACAAAACCGTACCTTACATAGAAAGAACTTTATGTAATTAAGAGTTTTTTTTTTTAACATTTTTCTTAAACATTTCATTAAACTCAAGGCGGTTTTGTTAACATTTGTTTAAACGTACATACATTGGTAAAGAATATAAATATGTATAAATAAATGGTTTTTATTTCTTTTTTTTTCGGTTTTTATATATATATTTTTTTTCTCACTCACCACATTCTCATGTTGATATGTAACAGCGTTTGTAGAGGCCTCCGCAACTGCTGGCACGGGTGAAGATCTGTTGGTATGTATGTATGTATAAATGTGCAAGCGTATGCCGCTTGTCTTATTAGGGTGATTCAATGCAGATGAATATACTTAGGCTAAATTAAAATTAGAATTAGGTTAAAGTAAAAGAAATAGTTTTTTTTTTTCTGGTGGCTTCTACTTAAAAAGAAATTTCCAGGTGCAATAGTTAATTTGTAAGAGAATTTCACTGTAGGGTTAAATATTCTTGTCGGTGGTTTTATATTCTCTGGTTGCTTGATTTCAGGATTTTTTAAGGCACATTTCGAAATTTATTTTTAAGTAGATTTTTTTTTTCTTGTTTCATAACATATTAGGATAACACTATACATAGTTACATAATCTATGATTTATGACGTCACGATAGGAACTTCACTTCTACAGGAACTTCACTTAGGTTGTATGGTAAATTCTTTCCGGGAACCCAATGGGGTGGGAGGTGTGAACAATTGTGTATAATATTGCTTTTATGCCACTTAGTTTTAAGTTAAGTTTTAATTAAAATTTCCTTTTCGTTTTACTTTATTCTTAGCGTCTGTTACTCGTGTGATCTTGGTTACCTTCGAACTTAGTATGATATTTCTGTACATATGATTTATTTTGTGTTTTTTCTTTTTTTACGTCTCTTGTCTTTTGTAAAACAAAATACTAAAGAATTCTGTGAATCTGGATACACATTACCGCATACATATCTACTAATGAGCGCTGGCGATTAACGGGAGCGATCGCTTAACAGAAGTGCTGACCAATATATGCGAGCTTAACAGCAACGGTGGTGTCCCCTTATATGAGTCCACCACTGATAACAAATTATATCTTCGATATTCTGGGATATGGAAATGTGGGATTACTTGGATTTACCCAAATTTTTGGGTGTAAACGGGAAAAAACCACTGATTACCAATTATCTCAAAAGAACCTTTCAAAGGTTAGTCGCCTGCTTTGAGATTTTACTTGCTATGAAAACCTAAATTTTCGTTATTATCAGACCTTTCAGATTGGCTATAAAAATTACATTTAAGGTTTTACCTTTAACTATGGTTTGTTGAGGTTTGGGCGAGAAAACTGGTGATATATTTAAAACTGGTAATTTATGTTTTCTTTAATCACTACTTAAAAAAAAAATCCAATTCAATCTTATGTTAAGTGACTTGTACTGATGCGTATAGTTGTTTAGTTGTTCGCAGCAAACCGGAAAAAGAGTGATATTTAGCCACGTAGCTATTATAACACCTCTGTTACATGAATTTACAGGGGTAATATTGCCAACTTTTGTTAATCACAATTTTTTTTTTTTTTTTTTTGACGAAAATGTTAGTTCACCACATAGATTTTGACAACGTGTACCCAATTAAAAGTCTGGTACACTATATGATGGGATGTGGGGAAAATTTATAGTCTCTGGATTTTACAGAGTTTTAAATTTTAAATACATGCATTTATTCGTTACAAGCAACCAAATAAGTTTATTTGAACTTTCATGTAACCAAATGTTGTTGCTGTTATCAGTAACATACCAGTTTTTTAATTTTCAGGTGTTTTCATTGTTTATAAAATCTTGTAATATAAATAATGTTAAACAGATGGTTTTAAGTAAGACCTGGTACTTGTATTGCTGCCTATACACACATTTATTTGTACATTTGTATATGCATCTGGGTTGTCCGCAACATGCCTACGTTTTAACAGTTTAGCACGGACACATAGAACTGTTGCTAGGTTGACCGTGTAAAATCAAGGTATTTCAAAAATGTTTACAAGAATGAAATTCATGTATACTGGAGTAAGCAGCAAAAATTTATTGTATGTAGGGTTCTATTAATTAGGTTTTGCTAACTACAAAAAGTTTAACTGTTTCAGTTACACCAAAAGCGAATTAAATTTAGAAATACGTCCAAAACAAGGACCAACTTAAGAAAAAATGCAACAAACCTCAACAAAGAAAACAGTGGTAGGGTTGCTTATCAAAACCAATGATAAGGGACGAGAAGCAAAATGTTTATGCAATACCATAGAGCTACATGAATGTATGCAATTTAAATCAACAAAGCGGACATGAAAATCTTGCACTACAAACCTCTTAATACGTGCTAGATATTAATCAAATGTATTAGGAGGAAATAGCAAGATTAAGTACGAATATCTTTCGCATGATAGGTGCCTAAAACTTTTCCTTCCATATCGCTAAGGATATAACAATTATTGCCAACCTTTTCTTTAATTATCGACTTAATAAACGAGGGAGCTAGCTTAGCATTAAATTTTTTCTCCAAGTTTGATTGAGCAAAATTTCGTCTGAATACATGTTGTCCTATTTCATAAGAAACTGGTCTAGCCCTCAAATTGTACTGTCTTCTGTTAGTTTCATAGGCTTTCGTAATATGTTTCTGGAGATCGGTGCGAATCAAATATAGTTTCTCATCCATTGGTAATTTTAAAGACGGTTCATTTAAAGCGTTAAGATTTTTGAGTACTTTATACGAACTGCCATGAGTAACCATTTCCTGGCCAAAAGCAGCATAATAAGGCGAACAGTGAATTGTCTGATGTACAGAATTTCTTAGGGCACAGCTAATAAAGCTTAGATGTTCGTCCCAAAGGGACTGATTTTTCTTTAAATAAGAACGAATACCGGCAATTATGGAGCGGTTTACCCTCTCAGAGGCGTTTGCCTGAGGTGAGTATATTGCAGTATAGGTATGCTGTATCCCAAGAGCGGTAAGAAAAGCATTGAATTCGTTGGCTTTAAATTGCGAACCGTTGTCGCTAACTAAGGTTTCTGGGACCCCATACGTATGGAATATATCTCTTAAGAGAAAATCTTGAATGATAGCGGAAGTAAACCTTTTTAATGGACAAAGCCAATGAAATTTGGTCATGTGGTCCAGTACAATAAATATGCCAATATGTCCTTTTTTGCTACGTGGATATGGGCCTAAAATATCAACATACAGTCGCTGAAATGGTCGAACACTAATCACCTGATAACCCATATTAGGTTTAAGAATGGTATTGGGAGCTTTTGATTCCTTACAGGTATCACAGTTTCTGATATAATTTCTAACATCGCGAACGAGACCTGGCCAATAAAATTTCCTCCTTATCAGTTCTAATGTCTTCACCATGCCCCCATGGGCCGCAATAGGGGTATCATGAAAACGGTGTATAATACCTTCCCTTAACTTCTGAGGTATCCACAGTTTCCAGGCTCCACTATCCTGTTCTACGTCCCCGGTGTAATGAGAAGTTCGTATATAAACAAAATTGTCTACTATTTTTATGTCGGGAAACTTGTAAGAATTGTCATTTACCTGTTTCTTTAGCGCCGTATAGTCTTCGTCATTAAAATGGGGGGATGAAAGTTCCACCTCCGGTTCCATATACTCGATTGACGCAAGTTCCTCGAAAGGAAACCTAGATAAGGCATCGGGTACAACATTGTCCCTTCCCTTGCGATGACTTATAGAAAATTTATAACCTTGGAGCTTCCAGACCCATCTCGCTAACCTTCCTGTCACATCCTGTTGTTTCAGTAACCAAACTAACGAGGAATGGTCCGTAATGACTTCGAATTCTTGAAGTTCCAAATAGCAGCGGAATTTTTTTATCGCCTCTAGCACCGCTAAGCATTCGCGTTCTGTGACGGAATAATTGCGCTGTGCAGTGTTCAACTTTTTAGACATGAAAGCTATGGGTTTCTCGTTACCCTCATCATTCATCTGCACAAGCACAGCACCGATGCCAAAGTCGCTTGCGTCGCAGTGCAAAAAAAATTTCTTTGAGAAATCAGGATTCGACAGAATAGGTGCGGAGGTTAATAAATTTTTTATTAGTTCAAACGATTCCTGAGCCTCTGGAGTCCAATTAAATTTTTTCTTAGTCGACAGTATCTCGGTGATGGGAAAAACAACTGAAGAAAAATTAGGGACAAACCTACGGTACCATCCTGCTAAGCCCAGGAATCCACGTACCTGCTTAAGATTTTTCGGAATTGGCCACTTTCGGATTGATTCTACCTTTTCCGGGTCTGTTTTGATACCACCACGTCCTATGATATAACCTAAATAGTTTACCTCTGTGACACAAAATTTTGATTTAGAAATGTTGAGGGTTAGATTTGCCTTTCTAAATTGTTCCGCAATACGAACAAGGACAGACAGGTGGGAGCTAAAATCTTCGGAGACAATTACCAAATCGTCCAGATACCCGAAAACTGAATAGCGAAGGTCAGGGGGTATTAAACTGTCCATCAGTCGACACATTGTGGACGGAGCATTACAGAGCCCGAAAGGCATTACAACAAACTGGTATAATGGCCTTCCCGGGACTGTAAATGCTGTCAAAGGTTTGGCATCGTCAGCTAAAGCGATTTGCCAATAGGCATCTTTAAGGTCCAGTTTTGATATTATATTGGCCTTAGGTAAGCGGGAGAATATGCCCTCTATATTCGGCAGAGGATATGCGTCTTTTTTAGTAACCTCATTTAATTTCCTGGCATCTAAACATAGCCTTACTTTGTTGGGTTTAACCACAAGCCTCATAGGCGAACTCCATGGGGAAGAGGAATGCTCTATGACTCCTAACTCTAACATCCTATCAATCTCCTTGAAAATTAGTTTTTCGACTGCTGGTGAAATGGGGTAGAAGCGTTGTTTGACGGGCTTTGCCCCACCAACCTCGATATTATGCTTAATTAGAGTTGTTCGTCCTAAACCTTGTTGCTCAAAATTCGGAAACAAATTCACAATAGCATCGAGTTGAGACCTTTGGGCAGAGTTTAAGGGGTATTGAGTAAGGGTATTCAAGTCAGACTTGACCTCAGAAGAACCGGGACTACAGTTAACTAATTCTGCCAGAACTTTCGAAGGGCTTGCTAGAATAGACGAATATATCACTCCACTAAAAAATTCGGGGGCTAAATTAAAATTTTCCCAGAAATCTAAGCCCAAAATGAGCCTTTGGTTAATAGATGGGACAACTAGGATTTGTAATTTTTTTACCATATCTTTAAAATAAAGATCAACGTTTAAGATTCCGCGAACTTTTTGTAAGTTACCATCGGCAGTTTTTACTACAGACTTTAACGGACTGAATTCTGGAAATTTGCAAAAATCGAATTGGGCTAGATCTGAACCAATACAAGACACATTTGCACCAGTATCCAGTAGTCCAAACTCAGAAAAATGTAAAAATTTTACTGGTGCATAGTATCGTTTGTCAGAGGTGTTATTAACAATGGTGGATAAAATATATTTTGAGGCAAGCCTCCGATTTTTGTAATATTGACGAAGCCTAAGTGTTGAACGTTTTGGTTTTCTAACAGGACCAGTAGTAATAGAGTCTACTTCAAAAATTGCTTTCCTTCTAGTTAAATACTCTTGCAATCGGATGTGATATGGCACTATGTGGTAACTAAGTTGGTTAACATTCTCTTCATTATTGTAAAAAGGATTTCGATTTTTATGTTCCCGTTTCCAAATTACCAACGGGCAAAGAGATTCACAATCATTATCTTTAGAAAGATTTTGATATACATTTCCAGAATTTGGAAGGATAGCGGGAACAGTGTTTGACAGTTCTAAGGTTGGTTCCGAACATTGTTCGAAGCCATTAAGTTTTTTGTCTGAATTATTTTTTTGTCTGCGCATCTGGTACATTGGGGTTTATAGGTATTTTTCATGCCACAACCGTAGCAGAAAATATTGCGTGTTTCCAGACAATCTTCCCAGTGATGTCCAGGTTGATCACAGTTCCAGCATTTGAATGTATTTTGCGATCTCTGAATTGCGTCAACAGACATTTCCGGATCACAATTGTGCTCCCCATTATGAAGTTCAGAAGAACCTTCAACTTCGGCCACTTGTCGTCTAGTTTGATAAGCTGGGAAATATTTAGGTTGTATATTTTTGCGGAAATAATCATTTTCTAATAGGTTTTCTCTCATCTGCACTAATTTCCGCAGATGGGCAATTGAATAGATAGGGACATATAGAAGCTCATGCCTTATTTCCGGTCTAAGATTTCGCACGAGTATTTCTACTAGATCCTTTTCCGGGATAGGATTTGAAAGTTTATCCAAAAGTATACAGACAGAATCGTAAAATGTTTCAAAATTTTCATTTGCCTTCATTTTGCGATTTCTTATTTCCTCATGAATATCAAAGGGTGATTTAAATTCCCCATATTGGTATTTTAAAGCTTGACAAAACTCCTTCCAATCTATAAACTCTACCTGTTTGTGGTAGCGCCAAAACCATTCCCGAGCTCTACCAGCCAATAAGATATGCAAGTTTTTACATATAAATGAAAAATCATTATTAAAATTTTCCCTAGTCAAACATCCTACTCGATAAAGAAATTCCTCTACACTAATGCCATTACTTGAGCCGTCGAATTTGATATTCCAATTTTGAATTATAGACGTTATTTTATCCGAACGTATGGCCAAATTGGAATCGAAGGAAACAGGATGGTGAGAATTTTGGCGATTGTCGGGATTTCTGTAAATACGCCCTGGTCGATGATAGGAATAATTAGGGTTATTCGAAGAATCTAAAAAATGTCTATGAATGGAGGGAGGAACATTTCGGTTTTCATTCCCATCTCGAGATCGTTGGGTCATGGTAAAATTCTGAAGTAACCGACCTACGGTATTCTCAATTAAACTTGTTAACTGTAAGGGATCGATAGAAACTAAATTATCCCGCGAATTGTTTTCCCTATTAGTGGTTGGTGGACTATTTTGCGCTGCCTCATCATTAATAGATACAAGCTTAATTGTCTGAGAGGTTGCCGGATTGGTCTGCGAGGGTGGCTGAGATGTATTTTCCGGTCTCGCTGGGGAAATATCCCAACCACATGAAGTTGGTGGTGCGTTCAAGCCAGTTTTTGCCTGTTGCCTAGTGTAATATGACTTAGTGATAGCTCCCCGAGTCTTATGCGCCAGGACTTCTGGCTTTTCTAACGGCTGAGAATTTTCAGTACCATTCCTTATTTTAAGCGCAGATAGAGTACAAGGCAGTTGACAGCAAGGACATTCTGCGGAATGAGCGAGATGTTTCTCAATACAAATTCTATGAAATGAATGGTCACATTCTGATAGAATGAGGCATTCTTGCCCATCGGATATATTCTCATTGCAAACCATGCAGTTCGAGTCATTATTCCTGGGCATATGTAAACCTGAAGGTGGTGATCTTCCTAACAAAGCCATTTTTTTTTTTTTTTTTTTTTTTTTTTTTTTATACCCAATAAGAAATTGAATAAACAAAATTTTAAACCCAAATTCAAATACAAAAAAAATAATTTTTCTTTCTTTCTTTGGAATAATAAGTTTGGGTGGAATCAAGCAAAAATTTTTTTTTTTTTTTTTTTTTTAAACTAGCTCGTTATTACAAGGAAAATGTGAAGTTAAAGTTTCAAGCTTATAGAGACCTCAATAGCCTTACACATAAATTACAATAACCGGAAATGAACTGGTTTCCCAAGGAAAGCACAAGAAAAGTGTTATCGAAACGATTGCAGAGTAAAAAAAAAGAAAAAACTGGTGGATAAAAACCAGGTTAATTTATATTTGACAATTTTTGTAATAGCTTAATATACTTGAGAGGAACAATAAAAGTTAAAAAAAATCAAAATAAAGTAGTTTGAGGCTTAGAAAATTTGTACGAAACAAAAACAAATTCTCAGCAAAACTATTGTAACATTAACTAGTAGGGTGTTGGATTGGTAAGAAAATAACGTGATTTAGTACCGGCTGTACATTGTAATTACCATGAACTTTTTCGATAATACTTTAACATTCAAAATTTGTATGCAAAAATGCAAGGCGATTATTAGAACTATTTAGGAAATCCGGATAAATGATTCTCTAGAATCAAAATCCTTTTCCTTACAAACACTTTACAAAAATATTTGGATATAACACCTACAAATAGATGCGAAAAATTTATAATTGAATAAAAAAAATTTTTGCGTTAAAACAAAATTTAGTAAGAAAATTCAATTTTTAACAGTTATCATAAAATTTGAACCAATATAACGATAACGGTTGATTTGGCAGATATCTAATACATATTTGTTTTCTTGCTGTATATGGTGTGATGAGGAAGGAAATTTAGTAACTAGTTAAAATAAACGGTTGATGTTGGAAATAAACTAGGCTATGGAGTTTCGAACCATTATATTTCAATATCCTGATCAAAACCAACCGATTCTAATTTCTTTTTTCTATTAATTTCTACTGATCCTAACGGACAAGAACCCGCTTGGCAACGAACTTGTATTTCCAGAAAAAACCAGCACATCGATAACTAAGTTTTAATAACAGAATATGGAATATAAGTTCCCAAACTACTACAAAAAGGTATAAAATATATATGAGCTTCTATCTAACTTCAAAAAGATTACTAGGTTTTCGCTGGTTGATATATCGAGAACATCAAATTATCAAAAATCCTAACGAGACTAATAATTATTTAAAATCTAAATTCCGCTTATGTATATCATATACAGTTTTATAAATAAAGAACAATTTAATAAAACTAAAGAAATAACCGGATGTGTTGTAGAGCGAAGAAAGTTTAACAAAATTACTTGGCAGCAATTTCCCAATCTTTCGGGCCCCACGTTGGGCGCCAATTTATGTAAAGTCCAAACGTATTGTGGAGAACCACTTTGCCCGGTTAGGAAAAAACCTAACCGTAAAACGACAACACCAAAGATCTTAAAAAGATGGTAAGCGAATTTTGGCGCGTTTCCGAGATTATAGGACGATAGGAGCCATTGCTATTACTAGCGGTCAGTCGGGTGGGGTGGGATTCTTGTCCCTTATACCTCGTTTGCCAATAATTCATTTGGATACATAAATGTTATTATAGACTCCTATATAATTTAAATGGACCGGAATTGATCATAAAACAATAAAGATGAAAACAGACCCTGTATTTAGATCAAATAACCAACAAAATAATCTACTAAAATGCATCAACCGTAAACTATAAATCGTTACAACTATCTCGCCTAGATGTTGGTGGCCGAGACGCGCCTCAGAACCCTCCCTGCCTTTGATCTTAGGAGCGCATTAAGTTTACCTAAGATCCCTACCACAAATTACCCCTTCACCTCACATATTGCAGCAAGAAAACTCTAAAGTATTTAAAAATTCATATTACACTTTATTTCATTTAACAGAAATTCACAAATTTGTCTAAGGGTTGCAAAGAAACCCAACTCGACTCTAAATAATAACTTTTACATAGTTTCTCAACGTAAATGTTTCTTTACATGGTATGTTAAACTATTCTAATAAAAAGTAACATAAACAGAACTGTTTCCTGTCAGGAATGGTAATCCAAAGCACATTCAATAATAAAGAAATGCGACTGATTTCATATTTTCTTATCGTTTAGGAAACTTTAAAATGTATACTAAACGTTAGGAATAGGAATATTAACACTTAATTTACTGAACTACTTTTCTAACTTGGATATACGTATGTATTATATTAAATGTGTATTATGTTAAAGTTTCTGCATCAAGTCCCAGTTAATGTTAACAAAACCGTACCTTACATAGAAAGAACTTTATGTTATTAAGAGTTTTTTTTTTTAACATTTTTCTTAAACATTTCATTAAACTCAAGGCGGTTTTGTTAACATTTGTTTAAACGTACATACATTGGTAAAGAATATAAATATGTATAAATAAATGGTTTTTATTTCTTTTTTTTTCGGTTTTTATATATATATTTTTTTTCTCACTCACCACATTCTCATGTTGATATGTAACAGCGTTTGTAGAGGCCTCCGCAACTGCTGGCACGGGTGAAGATCTGTTGGTATGTATGTATGTATAAATGTGCAAGCGTATGCCGCTTGTCTTATTAGGGTGATTCAATGCAGATGAATATACTTAGGCTAAATTAAAATTAGAATTAGGTTAAAGTAAAAGAAATAGTTTTTTTTTTTTCTGGTGGCTTCTACTTAAAAAGAAATTTCCAGGTGCAATAGTTAATTTGTAAGAGAATTTCACTGTAGGGTTAAATATTCTTGTCGGTGGTTTTATATTCTCTGGTTGCTTGATTTCAGGATTTTTTAAGGCACATTTCGAAATTTATTTTTAAGTAGATTTTTTTTTTCTTGTTTCATAACATATTAGGATAACACTATACATAGTTACATAATCTATGATTTATGACGTCACGATAGGAACTTCACTTCTACAGGAACTTCACTTAGGTTGTATGGTAAATTCTTTCCGGGAACCCAATGGGGTGGGAGGTGTGAACAATTGTGTATAATATTGCTTTTATGCCACTTAGTTTTAAGTTAAGTTTTAATTAAAATTTCCTTTTCGTTTTACTTTATTCTTAGCGTCTGTTACTCGTGTGATCTTGGTTACCTTCGAACTTAGTATGATATTTCTGTACATATGATTTATTTTGTGTTTTTTCTTTTTTTACGTCTCTTGTCTTTTGTAAAACAAAATACTAAAGAATTCTGTGAATCTGGATACACATTACCGCATACATATCTACTAATGAGCGCTGGCGATTAACGGGAGCGATCGCTTAACAGAAGTGCTGACCAATATATGCGAGCTTAACAGCAACGGTGGTGTCCCCTTATATGAGTCCACCACTGATAACAAATTATATCTTCGATATTCTGGGATATGGAAATGTGGGATTACTTGGATTTACCCAAATTTTTGGGTGTAAACGGGAAAAAACCACTGATTACCAATTATCTCAAAAGAACCTTTCAAAGGTTAGTCGCCTGCTTTGAGATTTTACTTGCTATGAAAACCTAAATTTTCGTTATTATCAGACCTTTCAGATTGGCTATAAAAATTACATTTAAGGTTTTACCTTTAACTATGGTTTGTTGAGGTTTGGGCGAGAAAACTGGTGATATATTTAAAACTGGTAATTTATGTTTTCTTTAATCACTACTTAAAAAAAAAATCCAATTCAATCTTATGTTAAGTGACTTGTACTGATGCGTATAGTTGTTTAGTTGTTCGCAGCAAACCGGAAAAAGAGTGATATTTAGCCACGTAGCTATTATAACACCTCTGTTACATGAATTTACAGGGGTAATATTGCCAACTTTTGTTAATCACAATTTTTTTTTTTTTTTTTTTTGACGAAAATGTTAGTTCACCACATAGATTTTGACAACGTGTACCCAATTAAAAGTCTGGTACACTATATGATGGGATGTGGGGAAAATTTATAGTCTCTGGATTTTACAGAGTTTTAAATTTTAAATACATGCATTTATTCGTTACAAGCAACCAAATAAGTTTATTTGAACTTTCATGTAACCAAATGTTGTTGCTGTTATCAGTAACATACCAGTTTTTTAATTTTCAGGTGTTTTCATTGTTTATAAAATCTTGTAATATAAATAATGTTAAACAGATGGTTTTAAGTAAGACCTGGTACTTGTATTGCTGCCTATACACACATTTATTTGTACATTTGTATATGCATCTGGGTTGTCCGCAACATGCCTACGTTTTAACAGTTTAGCACGGACACATAGAACTGTTGCTAGGTTGACCGTGTAAAATCAAGGTATTTCAAAAATGTTTACAAGAATGAAATTCATGTATACTGGAGTAAGCAGCAAAAATTTATTGTATGTAGGGTTCTATTAATTAGGTTTTGCTAACTACAAAAAGTTTAACTGTTTCAGTTACACCAAAAGCGAATTAAATTTAGAAATACGTCCAAAACAAGGACCAACTTAAGAAAAAATGCAACAAACCTCAACAAAGAAAACAGTGGTAGGGTTGCTTATCAAAACCAATGATAAGGGACGAGAAGCAAAATGTTTATGCAATACCATAGAGCTACATGAATGTATGCAATTTAAATCAACAAAGCGGACATGAAAATCTTGCACTACACTTTTAACAGGGGAACGACCATTCCTGGGAAGAAGACCCAAACAGTGTGTCAGTGCATTCCCATTAAGAAGACAAATTAACATTGTCCACCCGGAGACAAGCAAAGTCACCAACTTTTTCCCTACCCCTGCAAATACGTCCAATCGTCCTCCTTTACCCTAACAAGCATGTCCTCTGGAATTGCCTCCTGAGGCGGCTGACGGACTTTTTTCATCCTTTCCAACTCGGCCGTCCACAATTTGTACTTGCTAGGTGTCGTTCGAACACAACGACCCAGCACGGCATCATTAACAGTCGTTAACCACTGATTAATCATGCTGACCTGGTCATCTAGCGTCAGTGCCCTATAGTCAACCAGCATAATTCCCTAGCATAATGGTCCCAGTCCACACCTTGACTCCGCCGTCTAAGAGGCAGAGGCGTCTCCCTCGTCCGTTCGCGTTAGATGACCATAATCTCACACCCTCCACCTAAGTTCAAATCTCGTCAATGCCGCGCTATTCGCGAGCGTCACGTCTATGTCGCTAACTCCATATGGACCATCGAAAGTGTATAAATCACTCGGCTCATTAACAACAATGAGGCACTTTGTGACCAGCCATTCGCTAAGCACGACTTACAATACCTTGATGTAGAACAAAATTGTGCAAAAATAGAAGGAGTTGACCCAGACTAAATATATTTTGCTTGGAGGTATATATGATAATAATAAACAAAATTTGAAAAAATTCCGTCCAAGGATTCATGTACCTCCCATATATCCTTTTTTTTAAACTATTTGGCAACACTTTTTACGTTGAATTGTTGAAAATTACCAAATCTATCTAAATATAATGTTAAAATTAATGTACTTAAGTTTTTATAAATTCTATCAAGGAGTTTTCAATGATACAAACAATTTAAATATTTCATAATTAAAATATTTCATACAAAAATATAAAAAAACAAGAACAATTTGGTGTTCCGGAAAAAGCACACAAAATGACACTTAAACTCAACATGTGGTAAATTTTTTTTCTTTACATCAATAGTAAGGGCAACGGAGCATATATTTTTTAAAAAAACTGAAAAAGGTGCACTCAGTTTTTTTTAAATTTAAAGTAAATATTGAAGATTTTCATATTTTTTTGCAAAAACAACCTGCATTTTTTACAGCTATTTAATAATGTCTAATAACGGTAGAGATTTTCTTGAAGTTAATTTCTTTAGAACGTTAATTTTTATAAACAATACAAAGAAAATAGGATAATTTTATGTACAGAAAAATATTTATAACTTTAAAAAAAAGATCATATATCTCTAAGTTAGAACTAAAATGTGGTTAGTTTCTCTTTTGATTCTTAATGGCGGACACTTGGTTTATTAAACGGCAGAGAAAATTGAAAAAAGTATTCACTCAGTTTTTTTATTTGTCCATCAATTTTTTTTTTTTTTTTTTTGTTACGGCAACACTTTCTTAAGATTCATCCAGAGCATTACTAATACATACTTTAAATAAAGTGTAGGCTCATATAAAAGAATAATGTATTTTTTACCAACTTCTAACTTAAAAATTGTGGTACTTCTTTAAAATAAATTTTTATCCTAGTACATGAATTAAGTTTAATTTTTCTTGTAAAATTTTATTAAAAATTAGGACAAGTTTAGCGACCTCTAGCAGCGGCGAAACGCATTTAGCATAAAAAAAGGTTCTTTCTACATGTAATTTTTTTAGATACGAATAGAGTTCAGTAATTTTTTTAAACATTGGAACATTATTGCTTCACCTTATTTTTGTATATGGAACAAAGTACTGTGCGACTCCTCGTATATAGTTCGGATGTCCAGAAACATTTTTATTTATTTTAATTTTTTTATAGTCCAAGGATAACAGGAATACTACTTCCAGAGAGTAGCACCGTATCCATATAACCTAAGTATGCATACAAAGGTTCCCTTCCTACAAAGTTGATACTAGCCAACAACATCTTCCCAAAACCGCACTCCACAGAAATGCAGACACCCCATTGGCTACTACTAAACCAACATCACGTCCATGTCCCTTTCATCAACTACTATAGACGAGTTTCCCCCACTCCACGACGCCGCATCGCCTGCCCCAACTCACACATCACCGCGTAAGCACCTTGGCAATTAAACTAGACCATATTTAATGTCTAGCGCTCGCCTTTGCAACCGCAGCCGCATAGACCGGACACACCATCGATATCATCAGGTGATTCGAGGGCAAGCCCTTGAAAGCACAATTCCGCCAACGCAGCTAATTTGGGCACCTGGAAACGCCATGACCCGACACACCTCATCACTCATGCGACAGTCACGAACGCGGTGATCAAAGCCCAGGCATCTGTAACAGGAGAACACTGGGTCAATCTGTAACAGGAGAACACTGGGTCCGTATCCGCACCAGAAAACGGAACCACTTGATATAAGCACTAGTGGCTCTCAGATGCTCAGCAACCCTCGGGGTACATTCCAGCGAAACATTTACCGGCCCTCCATCCACTTTCCAAGGCTCACTAGCCAGCCTGACACCTCTCCGGAAAGACTCCGGTGACATCATCTCTTCAGATTCATTTCATACAGCTTGCCCATAAATTCGATATAAACTCTAGTGGCTCTCAGGTGCTCAGCAACATTCCAGCGTAACATTTACCGGCCCTCCATCCACCTCCACATCATCTCTTTGAGATTCATTTCATAAATTCACTAACCTTTCGTACTGCCAAGTCGTCACCAAAATCCAATACGCCAACCGTACTCAAAGAGGCATGACACTACCGAACCGAACCGAGCCGTTAAATTAAAATCCATAACACACGCGAAATCCGTCAACACCGAAAAATACTATTACCCTCTGGTAACACCACACTAGAGTCTCTACCTAACCTCACTTTCTGCCAGAGGTTTGTTTACAAACAAATTTCAACGGAGCACCCGCCAGCGGAGTCTCACAGTTTATCTGTATCGCACCAACAACACTTTCAACACTCAGAATATAAACGCAATGTGCTTCACAACCGAATTTAAAATTTCACACTAGTCTTCCGCACACGACTTTACACCACGAGAGTTCAACTGAGAGTCGACCATTCATACAGATTCGTCAAGTTTTCCGTGATCGTCATCCGAAGATCCTTCCTCACGGTGTTCGTAACACTGGGTCAAAATAATGCGTTGACCAGCGCCCCCTTCCTCCTTCGCCACAAGCTGTGGCACCAGAGCAAGGGTACCGACTTCGAATCCATGCATTTGGGCACTTCATCCCCCTCGGTGAAGGGCGGAGCCTATCTAACACTCCTACCATTTTATGGTCAAATGGCAACCGGTTGCAATGCAACTCCACACCGAGCAATAAATTACTCTACCCGCGATATGGGTATTAAACCACAACCACCACGTTACTCCCCCGAAGGGCCCTCACCATAACCAGGTTGGGACCGAGGTCCCAAGGACACCCTGGTTCCCGTGGTACCGAATAGAGACTTTGGTCAGCTTCGTAGCCTAAACTACTACCAGTTGGACCCCAAACGGTACCGGGACTGGTGGCCCACAGCAGACTGCAGCACACAACAACAGCAACCAGCAACACGGCAAACTGCAAACAGCAACTGGAACCGTAAAGTCCGCAATTGCGGAACACCACAAACATCTACATAAAGGGACTAAACATCACCAATAGACTATACAACAAAACAATAAACAGCCGCTCTCACGAGCGACTCTTTGGCCACCTTGCGTGATACCAGCAATGGACATCACGCACAACAATGACAATAAAAACACAACAATAAACACAGCTGTCCTCACGGACAGGCTCACGGTCACAAACGACCGACCGCAACCAACGACGCACAAGGAGAACACGAACCTAGCAGGGGGCTGTTCCGGAAATCAGCCGACAGCATGTCGCTACTCCACCAAGGCACTCCCATCTCTAGCCCCAAGGGACCAGAGACACAAGTGACCCAGCACAAGCAACAGCAGCATGGGCAAATCACCAGACACCAACACAGCGAGGCTCCACCAAAACCAGCAACTGACCTCCGCGCACGAAGCATGCGCAGAGCGGCCAGTTCGACGATATACACGAGCGTCGGTTCGCAAATGCCTGCGAACGAGCTCACCTCCACTATCTCCGTCTCCTTCTAGCAAACACATCACGGGCAAATTGCCCCAACCTCCCCATCGTCCGATCGTCCTCTAAGGCCCTACTGTAATCCCAACCCGCCCTAGTATGAGTGATGCCCATACTATCTAGGTCCCTAATGTCATCATAGTAATGGCACTCGGCAATAACGTGCCACACGTCTTCGGTCCCCATCCCGCAACCACAGTCCGAAGTGTCCGACAAGGCCCTCTTATGCAAAAACGCATTGAGGGAACCATGTCCCATCAGTAAGAACCCCAGACTCAGGCTGAAGCCAAAATCTGGGCGTTCACGTACGAAGGGCGCATCGCGTATAAAAGCATACGTGACACGACCCTTGTCAGAGTCCGTCCAGCGCGTCCGCCACCTAGAATCAAGATGATCGGCTTACATCACCTCGATTTCCCTACGATCCCTATTCACCACGTCAACAGCAGAAAACCAATCCTGCACAAGAAGTGGCAGCCCCTTCTTGATCTTAAAAGCGATAGCACGGCGTATCACCTCTAAGTCAAGGGGAGCTGCACCCAGCAAGACCTGAAGAGCATCCGTAGAAACAGTCCGACAGACCGGCATGCAAGCAAGCATAGCAACCCTCTGACAAGCAAGCACCTTCCTCCGCCCAGCATAACTGTCATAACTGTTTCGTACCATACATGTGCACCATACGTTGCGCATGCAACGAACAGCCCGCCATAAATGGTTCGAACAGCACGCCTGCTGAGGCCCCAGTCGCACCTAAGAACACGTTTGACCTTACCAACGACAGCAGTCAGCTTCTCCCTTACATGAGCAAGATGAACCAAAAAGTTCATCCGCTCACCCATCATTATTCCCAGATACTTGACCTGAGTCACATATCTGAGATTAACAATACCAGACTTAATGACTGGAGGACGTGCACTAGACAATCTGCCCTTGAGCAGCATTATCAGTATTGTCGAGAGCAATCTCAACACCGACTTGTGCACCCCATTCATTAACTATGCGCATGACCTGCTCACCCTTCGCTTCCAGAACAGCACGAGACTGCCCCTCGAGCAAAATGAGCAGATCATCTACATATGCGCACAGGTTGCAGAGACGGCCCAGTCGCGCCAACAATGGATCCATCATGAGGTTCCATATAACAGGACCACAGACAGAACCCTTCGGGCACCCCCGAGTTACATCCCTCCAAAATGTGCCGCTGGCACCAACCACGCAAGCTTTTCTGCAGCTAAAGTAACTTCTCCACAAGTTGAGCTCACGACAACCTACACTACGTAGTCTGTCATGAACCGCGTTCCAGTGGAGATGGTCAAACGCACCCTTGAAATCGACAAACAATCCCAGCACATACTTGTCAGTAGCATTACTAACGCACTGCCTAACATGCAGCCACGCAGCTTCTAAGGATCTCCCCTCCCTAAATCCGAACTGGTACTCAGAAGTCGGCTCAGTGCTATCCTCCTTCAGTCGCGTCACCATTATCCTCTCAAGCACTTTTCCAAGTACTGGGAGGAGACTGATGCCCCGATAAGAGCGAGGATCACTCCTCACCCGATCAGGAGACTTCAGGAGAACAACAACACGAGCAGTCTTCCAAGCCCTAGGGAAATAGCCCTCACTCAGACACTTCCCAAAGATCGACTCCAAGTATTCCGGTATGGCCTTCCATATGGCCTTAGCCATCTCTCCAGTCATACCATCAATACCCGGCGATTTCCTACTCCTGACACGGCAGATACTGTCCGAAACTTCCGACCTTTCCAAGTCGGGAGGGCCGACCGAATCCCGTATAACAGGGGAACGATCAACTACCTTCGTCCCTAGGAAGAAAACCCCCAACAGTGTGTCAGCGCATTCCCTCCAAGAGGACAATTCAACATTGTCAACCCAGAGGCAAGCAAGGTCAGCTACTTTTCCTCTTCCCCTGCAAATAAGGTAAACTGTACCCCAAGGGTCATCCCTGTTATCCCGTACAAACCTCCTCCAATAGTCCTCCTTTATCCTAAGAATCATGTCCTTGTACGTCTTTAGGGCAGACAAATAAGTGGACTTGCGCAAAGCTAGATCGTCAGCACCGGCACGTCTGGCCCTCTGGAACAACCTCCTGAGGTGCCTGATGGACCTTTTCGTCCGCTCCAACTCGCCCGTCCACCATTTGACCCTGCTAGATGTCGTTCGAACACAACGACCCAGCACGGCATCATTAACGGTCAATAACCACCGATTAATCATGCTGACCTGGTCATCTATCGTCAGTGCCCTATAGTCACTCAGCGGGCGCGTTAGCGCCGCCGTTCTAAATTCCCTAGCATAATTGTCCCAGTCCACACAGTTACTCCGCCATCTAAGAGGCAGAGGCGTCTCCCTCGTTCGTTCTCGTAAGGTGACCATAATCTCGATCGGATTATGATCACTTACTCCCCAATCGTCACAAACCCTCCACCTAAGATCAAAAGTCGTCAAAGCCGCGGTATTCGCGAGCGTTACGTCAATGTCACTAACTCCATTTGGACCATCAAAAGTATACAGCTAACTCGGCTCATTGACAACAATGAGGCACTTTGTGACCAGCCATTCGCTAAGCACTACTCCTCGCATATAGTTCGGATGGCCAGAAACATTTCTGGGCATCTTGGAGAACCACATACGATAGCATGCGTTTGCGTCAAGTCCGAGGATAACAGGAATACTACTCCCAGAGAGTAGTACCGTATCCATATAACCTAAGTATGCATCCAAAGGTTCCCTACCTACACAGTAGAAGCTAGCCAACAACATCTTCCCAAAATCGAACTCCACAGAAATGCAGACACCCCATTGGCTACTGCTAACTATCATAACGTCCGCGTCCGGTTTATCAACTATTATAGCCGAGTTTCCCCCGCTGTCCGTATAAACTCGCATCACCCCGGCAAACCCCTTACACAGCCATTCGCGATGTACGGTTCCTGCAAAAGCGCAAAAGGAACTCCACGACACCGCATCGCCTGTCCCAACTCGCACATAACAGCGTAAGCACCTTGGCAATTAAACTGGATTATTGGGAATCCCTCCATATTTAATGTCTTGCGTTCGCCCTTGCAACTGCGGCCGCATAGACCGGACACACCATCGACATCATCAAGTGGTTTGAGGGCAAGCCCTTAAACGCACAATTCCGGCAACGCAGCTCATTTGGACATCTGGCAGCGCCATATCCCGAAATTCCGCACCTACGACACACCTCATCAATCATACGATAGTCCCGCACGCGGTGATCGAATCCCAGGCACCTGAAACAGGAGAACACTGGGTCCTGTATTCGCACCAGAAATCGGAACCACTTGATGTAAACACCAGTGGCCCTCAAGTGTTCAGCAACCCTCGGGGTACATTCCAGCGCGACGTTCACTGGCCTTCTTTCAGCCCTCCATGGCTTACTTGCCAGTCTCACACCTCTCCGGTAGGTTTCCGGTGACATCATCTCCTTCAGATTTATCTCATAAAGCTCCTCCATGAATTCGTCCGGGGTGATTTCTCCGTGCACCCTCTGCACTGTCACCTTGGGGCCCAATTTATCGGCCGCCGTCACCTCAAGCCCTACCACCTGGAACGTCTCATTCTCCACTATCCTCTTGCGCTCTGCCACCGAGGGGGTACGGATCACCGCTCCTCCATCCCGCGTAGGCCGCACCTCGTGAACACGGACACCCAACGTTGGGCCCACCTGCTTCACCATCTTCTCCATGACCTCCTTAGAGGTCGTCGGGACACCTTTCCCCTTCACAACCGCCGACCAAGTCTCTACCGGCTTGGTTGCATACGGCAACTTAGGGGCCACCACCGCCGCCTCAGGCGCCTTAGGCACCGCACCTCCATTCGAAGGGGTCACCTTTGAGGGCCCAGCAGCAACACCAACCTCGAGCCGGCCCTTCAGCCGCTCGTTCTCCGCCAGCAGCCTGATGAGCAACTCCTCGTACTTTGCCGCACACTACAGCACCTCCTTCGCCGCCACACTTTCATTGACCACCACCGCAGTAAGCGCCTTGGTGATCTCCTTCATGGTTGCAATCTCACCTCCACCCGAACCAGCAGCAGCCCTACGCCTTGCCTTCACACGCCGCGGACCAGCAAACGACGTTGCATCCGTCGACATCACCACCTCCACCTCATCATCATTTACAGCAGCAGCACCAGAACCAGCAGCAACAGCGACACCAGCATCAACAGCACCACCAGAAGCACCAGACACAGCAACACCAGCACCAACAGCAGCAGCAGCACGTTTAGCCTGTGGCGAGCCAGGCTTGAACCTCTTCTGCTGCACGTCATCATCGGCACTCGACATCTCACTGTCAGTGTGTCGAATTTTCGGCACACTGGCAGGTGGGACGCTATACACACCGTCGGTTGTAACGTCCGACGCGTCACCTTTCGGTTTCCTCTTGCTCTTAGCAGGAGGCATCACCACAACAAAACACCAAGTTCAAAAACAAAATCGAATTCACTAAACTTCAAGTACTGCCAAGTTCGTCACCAAAATCAAGTTCACCAACCGCCAGATGGCTTTCAACCAAAATCAAAAACCGAAATTCAAATCGCGATAGCCCAAAAAACACGCACGATCCGTCAACACTATTTTCACTATTACCACTCCGGTAACACCACAACAAGAGTCTCTGTCTCTACCTAACCTCACTTTCCGGCCGGAGGTTTGTTTATAAATAAATTTTAATGGAACACCCGCCAGCAAGCGCTGCCGCAGTGCCAAAAAAAACTTTAATAAGTGATAATACGGTTAACCCCAAAACAGCCGCTATGGACAACTCAGTAACTCAAGTAAAAACTTCTCAAAAACCTACAGTACAAGTTGGTATGGACAGGTACATAACAGTGCTTAAACGGGGACGCAGCCCTACCTCTGCAGCAGTTGCTTCGGCCTCAAAAGTACCATCTTTTGATAAAATAAATTCTCAAAATCGTTTTGCAATTCTGGAGGATGAATCCTCTGAAGCAACAAACGTCATAAAATCGTCCAAGCCTCCCCCGATATATCTTAGGGAGCAAAATTCAAATGAGCTCATAAAGAGTTTGATATCAGTGATAGACAAAAATACAAGTCAATCATGAGAATGATTTTCGCAAAATAGTAAACAACTTTGAAGCACAAAAAAAAAACTTTTATACATACCAACTGAAAAGCAGTAAAGGTCTTCAGGTAGTGATTAAGGGTATTGACTCATGTGTGGACCCAGAAGAGGTAAAAACATTCCTAGAAGATAAAGGCTTCAAGGTTAAACATGTAGTAAACATTAAAAATAGAGAAAAAATTCCCCAACCACTTTTTCGAGTGGAGTTTGAACCCGGTTTGAACCCGCACAAAAGAGGTGGTCCCGTTCAATGTCTGAACTGCCAAGAATTTGGCCATACTAAGGCATACTGCTACTTACCCCCTGTTTGCGTAGTATGTGGTGAATTACATGGTACAGTTCTTTGCGATAAGTCTAAAACCGACCCCAACGTAAAAAAATGCAGCAACTGTGGTGGTAATCACACTGCCAATTATAGAGGATGCCCTGTATATACTATCGTCAAGCAGTCGGTTGGACCGAAAACTAATCCCCCTCAAATGCAGGTAACAAATCAAGAAACCGTAATAACCTTCAGGCTCCGCAGCCTAGTAGTAACAGAACCTCTTATGCTAACGTCTTAAAATCAAACAATGTACCAATGCAAGGCGCTTCGTCAAGTAATGACGAAACTCCAGTTTCTAATCTAAGTCGTTTAGAAAAAACCATGGAAACATTAGTGCAAATAGTAAATAATTAAAAATGAAAGACATATTAAAAGACTTTTGCACTTACAGAAGAATGAAGAAAGACCCAACCTCAGGGTTACAAACGAAAAACAATATTTTAATAGACAAATTATTTAATCAAAACCACATAACCGAATCCGAGAAAAATAGAATGATTAATAGAATAGCCACCTCACCTCGTATTTATGGACTTCCAAAAATCCATAAGGCTGAAATGCCTTTGAGACCAATTTGTTCGTCCATAAATTCACCATCGTATGGACTATGTAAATATATAATTAATATTCTGAAGAATTTGACTACTAACTCACAGTACAACGTTAAAGATGCTAAGGAATTCAAATCTAAAATAAACAATACTTCCATAGAAAATGATGAAATGCTCATATCTTTTGACGTAATTTCGCTGTTTCCCAGCATACCAGTTAACTTAGCTTTAAGGACGATTGAAAGAAAATGGGATATACTGGAGAAACACACAACAATAACTAAAGATTTATTTATTCAAATTCTAAGTTTTTGTATAAAGGACACCAGATATTTTAAATTTGAGGAAAAATTTTATGAACAGTTAAAAGGAATGCCAATGGGATCTCCGGCATCACCTGTGATTGCAGACATAGTTATGGAGGAGCTATTGGACACGGCTATGAACTTAATGGAGGTAAAACCTAGATGTCTCACCAAATATGTTGATGATTTGTTTGGAATTATAAAAAAGGACAAAGTTGATGAAACACTAAAAATCTTGAACTCATTTAACCGACAAATTCAATTTACCATGGAGATAGAATGTGATAATAAACTACCGTACTTGGACTCAATAATAATAAGACAAGGAAACCTGCTAAAACTAGATTGGTACCAGAAACCATCTTCGTCGGGTAGATTAATAAATTTCTATTCGAAACATCCAAAACGAATTATTATAAATACGGCAACCAATTTCATCAACAGGGTTTTGGATATAAGTGACATTCAGTTTCACAGGAAAAACTTATACAAAATAAAGGAAACTTTAAGAATGAATGACTTCCCTAAAAAAAACCATTGACGACTTGATAAAACGTGTAAGAAATAAATTTCCCATAGCCAATACTAGAGAATCAGACGATAAAATCTTTAAATCAGTCAGTTATATACCGAATTTTTCTGAAAGAATGAAAAATTCTAATATATATAATAAGGACAAGTTCCATTTAGCCTTTAAATGTAACAATACTGTTGGCAAATTATTCAGTAAAACAAAATCAAAATTGAAAACTGAAGAAAGGCCAAACGTAGTGTATAAAATCAATTGTAAGGGTGACAATACCAACATATGTCAGAAGACATACGTAGGCACAACTAAAACAAAGTTAAAAACCAGACTCGCATCACATAAGTCAGATTTAAAAGCAACTTACAAACCACTGGAACAAAAAACAGCACTCGCGGCCCACTGTGCAATGACTGGACATACACCAAATTTCGATGACGTTAAAATATTAGTAGAGGAGAACAATTATGCTAGGAGATTTACTTTGGAGATGCTACACATACTTGATTTAGACACAAATGAGAGATTAAACTACAAACTGGATACAGAAAACATCTCAGCTCACACATACAAACACACGATACACAAAAACAGAAAAAGACCAAAATAGAATGTAATAAACATTAGTTGACAAAAGCTTACGGCTCCAGCAAATTATTTTTGTTTACATTTTTAATTTTTTGTTTTCGTTTATTTATATTTTTTAATGTAATTATACCATTTGTTTTTGGAAATGTTTTGTGTAATTTTGGTAATAATTTTTGTAATATATTTTTTGTATTTTTATACAGAACCACTGAAGATGGTCAACAAAGTTGACCGAAATATTGGGAACTAAATAAAATATAATTTTTAAACAAAATATGTTTATATTTTTTATTTAAAAATTGTTTTAACTCATGACCTAATGCCGAACAAAATTAAAAAACAACAAAACTAAAGGTCAACAATTCACAACTTTAAACATATTAAACGGGAGGCACACCGCAACATATAGTCATCATGACGATATACACAACTATTAGACAAAAATACAACAATGATACGGAAAACATCATCAAAAATTATTCGAAACATAACAAACAATTAGCTAATTTAAAATCATCAGCAACTTTCCTTATTAAATGTAAACAAATTGGTACTATACCAAATTTTATTAAAAACTCCACAAAAAACATAAACAACATATTCGAAATTAACAACAAAATCCCTCCAAATATTGAAAAAAGATTACAGAAGTACATATATAACTTTCATGTACAAATATTAAAATTATTAATACAACAAAAACATACACGCATTAATAAAAACAAAGAAGAAATGAATAAATCCAAAGAAATTATGGAAATACTTTTAAATGAACACGATAGAGATTTACTTATTAACAGCGAACAAATTATTTACAAAAGTATAATGATAAAGAACAACAATAAACATATTAAGAAACTACAAACACTTAAAGCAAAACAAAGTAACAAAATAAACATTAATAATAACAACGAATGGTTTGTGAACAAAACCAACAAAAACATCCCAACAAACTCACAGTGGCTTTTATCATTGGGTCCCAAATATGCTCTGCCTATCAATAGAACTGCATTCCCACTTTTCAATTGTATAGCGGAGGGAGAGGATTGTATACAAACATTCGAGAACAAGGAACAACAAGAAGCTTCAAGAACAAGACTTATAACATTAATAGACGATCACTTGAACAAAACAAAATTAAACCAAAGAGAGAAAATAATACTTGACACAGTGGGACAAACAAGGAAATATTTGAAGGAAAATAATGACATACTCATACTAAGTGCCGATAAGGGAAATAAAACGGTTGCAATGAATAAAAGTGACTATGAATTAAAAATGAAAGACATATTAAAAGACTTTTGCACTTACAGAAGAATGAAGAAAGACCCAACCTCAGGGTTACAAACGAAAAACAATATTTTAATAGACAAATTATTTAATCAAAACCACATAACCGAATCCGAGAAAAATAGAATGATTAATAGAATAGCCACCTCACCTCGTATTTATGGACTTCCAAAAATCCATAAGGCTGAAATGCCTTTGAGACCAATTTGTTCGTCCATAAATTCACCATCGTATGGACTATGTAAATATATAATTAATATTCTGAAGAATTTGACTACTAACTCACAGTACAACGTTAAAGACGCTAAGGAATTCAAATCTAAAATAAACAATACTTCCATAGAAAATGATGAAATGCTCATATCTTTTGACGTAATTTCGCTGTTTCCCAGCATACCAGTTAACTTAGCTTTAAGGACGATTGAAAGAAAATGGGATATACTGGAGAAACACACAACAATAACTAAAGATTTATTTATTCAAATTCTAAGTTTTTGTATAAAGGACACCAGATATTTTAAATTTGAGGAAAAATTTTATGAACAGTTAAAAGGAATGCCAATGGGATCTCCGGCATCACCTGTGATTGCAGACATAGTTATGGAGGAGCTATTGGACACGGCTATGAACTTAATGGAGGTAAAACCTAGATGTCTCACCAAATATGTTGATGATTTGTTTGGAATTATAAAAAAGGACAAAGTTGATGAAACACTAAAAATCTTGAACTCATTTAACCGACAAATTCAATTTACCATGGAGATAGAATGTGATAATAAACTACCGTACTTGGACTCAATAATAATAAGACAAGGAAACCTGCTAAAACTAGATTGGTACCAGAAACCATCTTCGTCGGGTAGATTAATAAATTTCTATTCTAAACATCCAAAACGAATTATTATAAATACGGCAACCAATTTCATCAACAGGGTTTTGGATATAAGTGACATTCAGTTTCACAGGAAAAACTTATACAAAATAAAGGAAACTTTAAGAATGAATGACTTCCCTAAAAAAACCATTGACGACTTGATAAAACGTGTAAGAAATAAATTTCCCATAGCCAATACTAGAGAATCAGACGATAAAATCTTTAAATCAGTCAGTTATATACCGAATTTTTCTGAAAGAATGAAAAATTCTAATATATATAATAAGGACAAGTTCCATTTAGCCTTTAAATGTAACAATACTGTTGGCAAATTATTCAGTAAAACAAAATCAAAATTGAAAACTGAAGAAAGGCCAAACGTAGTGTATAAAATCAATTGTAAGGGTGACAATACCAACATATGTCAGAAGACATACGTAGGCACAACTAAAACAAAGTTAAAAACCAGACTCGCATCACATAAGTCAGATTTAAAAGCAACTTACAAACCACTGGAACAAAAAACAGCACTCGCGGCCCACTGTGCAATGACTGGACATACACCAAATTTCGATGACGTTAAAATATTAGTAGAGGAGAACAATTATGCTAGGAGATTTACTTTGGAGATGCTACACATACTTGATTTAGACACAAATGAGAGATTAAACTACAAACTGGATACAGAAAACATCTCAGCTCACACATACAAACACACGATACACAAAAACAGAAAAAGACCAAAATAGAATGTAATAAACATTAGTTGACAAAAGCTTACGGCTCCAGCAAATTATTTTTGTTTACATTTTTAATTTTTTGTTTTCGTTTATTTATATTTTTTAATGTAATTATACCATTTGTTTTTGGAAATGTTTTGTGTAATTTTGGTAATAATTTTTGTAATATATTTTTTGTATTTTTATACAGAACCCCTGAAGATGGTCAACAAAGTTGACCGAAATATTGGGAACTAAATAAAATATAATTTTTAAACAAAATATGTTTATATTTTTTATTTAAAAATTGTTTTAACTCATGACCTAATGCCGAACAAAATTAAAAAACAACAAAACTAAAGGTCAACAATTCACAACTTTAAAAATAGTAAATAATTTTACAAACACAATGGGTAATAAGATGCAGGAAATTCTTAGAATGCAATCGATGTTATTGCAAGCTGTACTTAACAAGCCATGAACTGTTTAAAAATTTGTTTTTGGAACGCAAACGGCATCCGCCAACATAAAAATGAATTAGAATACTTTCTTAAAAATAAACAAATTGATGTCATGATGGTTTCTGAAACTCATTTGACCTCAAGAAATACGTTTAAAATTAATGGTTATACTCTATATGATACCAAGGACCCTCGAGATAGAGCTTGTGGAGGTTCTGCTATTTTAATAAAAAACCGAATTAAACACTACCCAATGTGTGATCATCGTGAAGATTATCTCCAAGCAACGAACATTTGTGTTGAAGAGCTAAATCGAAGCATAGTAATTTCATCTTTATATTCACCACCTAGATTTGCAATATCAGAAAGCCAATACTACAAATATTATAAGTCACTGGGGCACTGTTTCCTGGCTGCTGGCGATTACAACGCAAAACATACCTTCTGGGGGTCACGACTAATAACACCAAAGGGTCGTGTTTTGTTTAATACAATCTCTAAAATTAGTTTAAATGTTGTCGCGAGCGGCCAACCAACATATTGGCCTGCTGATGTGCAAAAAATTCCAGATGTCATCGATTTTGGTGTGGTTAAAAACATCCCCACAGAAATGATCCACGTTGAAGCTTCCGTAGAATTATCCTCTGATCACACGCCTACAATAGTTACTATAATAAACACCAATAGAATTGAATCTCCCTCTGGTTACATAGCGACGTCAGCTACATATATAAATTGGTTAAAATATAAAAAATATCTCAGTACTCATTGCACAGAAAATATTCCGCTTAGCACACCGGAGTATATAGATCGCTCTATTGTCAATTTTGACAGTTTTCTAAAACTAGCTGTTCAACATTCCAGTATTGCCCCCAAAAAAACCAAAAATAATAAAATATATTCCTCAGATGTCGAGCGTCTCTTGTCTGAAAAAAGGAGAGCTCGTAGAGAGTGGCAATTGCACAGATCCCCTCAACTTAAAAACTTACTAAGACTGTACAAAAAGGCTGAGAAAGTTACTGCAGACTCAGAAAACGGCTTCTCTGGAAAAATATCTTAAGGAACTTGATGCAACTCCACAATCAGACTACTCATTATGGCGTGCAGCTAGAAATCTCAAAAGGCCAGTTGTCTCTAATCCGCCATTAAGAAACTTGAATGGAAGTTGGGCAAGAAATGATGTTGAAAAAGGAAATCTGTTTGTTAATCATTTAAAAAACGTATTTACCCCAAACATATCTCACGATATGGCGGTCGAGTTACCACCTGTTGCTGCTAGAGCAGCTGTTCCCCTAAGATTTGAGATAAGAGAAATCGAAAAGGCTATTTGTGATTTAAACCCCAAGAAGGCTCCTGGTTTTGATAAGATCAGCAACAAAATGCTTTTGGAGCTACCCAGCATAGCAAGGAGAATTATTCTTTTAATTTTTAATGCTATTTTACGCCTGGAATACTATCCTCAAAAGTGGAAGGTTTCCTTAGTCATCATGATACCTAAACCAGGAAAGGATCACACAAAAGTTGAGTCATATAGGCCTATAAGCTTACTTTCAAATATATCAAAGCTGTTTGAGAAGCTGTTAGCGTCAAAATTAACCCCAATTCTAAATGAAAACAGATGTATTCCTAACCACCAATTCGGCTTTAGAAGACAACACAGCACAATTGAGCAAACCAATCGTATAGTAAACGCAATAAGAAAAGCCTTTGAAGAAAGAAAATATTGTTCCGCTCTCTTCATCGATGTTTCTCAAGCTTTTGATAAAGTCTGGCATGAAGGCTTATTACATAAATTGAAGCTAAACTTACCAGTAAACACACACAAGCTGTTGGAAAGCTACTTAGTCGGTCGAAAGTTCATTATTAAAGAAGGTGATTATTTAAGCTCTCCTCAGCCAATTGAAGCTGGAGTCCCTCAGGGAAGCGTCCTGGGCCCACTTTTATACTTAGTATATACCTCGGATATGCCAACAAACAGCTACACCCAAACTTCAACATTTACTGATGACACAGCTTTTCTAAGCGTACACGAAAACAGTCAAGAAGCATCTCGATACCTACAGGATCATATATTTCAACTCGAACTGTGGCTAAAGCAATGGAGGATAAAGGTCAATGAGCAAAAATGCGTACATATAACATTTACCTTGCGTCGGGAAACATGCCACCCTATTAAAATCAATAATCATTTAGTGCTTCAAAATTCGCATGTAAAATACCTCGGTATTCATCTAGATCGCCGTTTAACGTGGAAAAGCCTGTAACGGACGAAAACTGAGACCCTATCTATCAAAAGAGAGATCTACCTATAACACCAGCTTTGCTCGTCGGAAAATGGGGTGGTTCGTTATCTTTTACAAGATAGAGTATAAATCCACTACTATAAAATTTAAAATTAGGTAGATTTGAAATTCATGAATCAACTAATAACCGTAGACTTAAAGAACGAAATTCAAATAATAAAGGAAATGAAAAACTATAGATGCAAACACTTTAATATATGTATGAAAAGGTCTAAGATGTTGTTCACCTTTCCATTTCTATACCCACCCAAAACCAACGTTATTCTTTGAAATTTCCGAATAACCCATTATGCCCCTTCTCTAATGTATTTTAAATGTTTCGTGAAATAAACAAAATTTGTTTAAAGGTCCATTCTACTAACAAATTATTTATTTAAACATAAAAATTACGATTTAAATTATTAATTAAAATAAAAATTAACATTCTTAATATATGTAGGTTTAAATCACCAAATTATAATCAATAATTAAAATAAAAGTATTTAATTATAATTTAAATTAAGGGTTGTTTATGATAAAATGTTATGAAATATGTTATTATAAATTGTTTTAAAAGAAATGATAGAATGTAAAAACTTTAAATAAATTGGAATCTATGTCAATTTATTTTATTTAAAAATGAAAATTAAGTTTTAACATTTTTCTATTCTGTTATTGCATTTTAACAGAAATTTTACAATTTAAAAAAAAAAATAAAACAAAAAAAATAAGTTATTTTTGTTTGTTCATGTTTATTGGTTTATTGGTTTTGTAAAATTTGAAATAATAAAGTAAAAACTCACCACATTTTATTTCCCTCGAAGACTGCAGGCCTGAAGTTCAGAGGTTTATTGATGGTTCTGTTTTAATATTAATTATTTATACGAAAGTGTTAAATAGTGTTTATCTGGAATGTGTACCTATTTCATCTGTAATGTGTATTGTACTATGTATGTGTGTATAGTGTATGTATGTGTGAATGTGTGTGTATGTTAGTATTTAAATTTATACAAATTTGGTGACTTCAAAAAAAAACATTTACATTGAATACATTATGATTAAGTAAAAATTAAGTTTTTTGATAAGTTAAATTATGTTAAGAGAATTAAAGTAAAATAAATTTATGTTAAGTTAAATATGTTAAGTTAAATTGAGTTAAGTAAAATTAATTAAGTTATGTTAAATTAAATAATGTTATGATAAGTTAAATTATGGTATGGTAAGTAATATTTATGATAGTTATTTTAAAGTTAAATTAGTAACGCGTTATTCTTTTATATTTGGGAAAAATCGCACTTCTTTTGTAGATAATTAATTGAATTGTCAGGACGTATAGTTTCCGTATAATAAAAAGCTTTAACACCAAATTTCAAAAATTTTTGCGGCTTAATTTCCGGCTTAAAAGCTGGTTTATAAACGCTTAAGTGATCACAGTATCCAATATTGTATTAATGCTGAGAAACTGCCCATATACAAATAAACTGTCTAAGCTCACAAAAAAACATTTTTACACCAATTTACACAAAAAAACTCATTATAAATACCTTTTATATTCAAAATCTCCCTAAGATCCTTAATTGAAACCACTATCTTATCTTCTCTTGGCCTTTTCCCTTTGTATTATAATTCCTCACAATGACTAAATATTTTAATTTATTGTAATTTTTCAAATCTTTTCTCAATGAAAATTTTCAATTAATGAAATTTTCTGAAAATTTCTAAACTAAATTTCAAAGCTATATATGTATAAAAATTTTCTTTTCTTTTTTTTTTCTTTAAATTACAGTTCAACAGAATAATATAGAACCATGTCCTCACAAAACAGAAACAGTGTCAAGGTTAATTAAGCTGCAGAACTGGTTCTGTAAAGGACATACTTTGAATACGATTCCTAGTCCAATCATTACATTTGTTAAGTCCATATGTCTTTTGCATGATATATTCCCACACAATCACTATCTATATCCTTTAGTTCATAGTTCACATTTCCAATCTTCCGTAGAACCTTAGCCTTTATGCCAACAGGTGCCAATTTTGAATTATAATAATTAATTTTAGAACTTTGAGTAAAATTTCTTCTAATTACGTTTTGTCCAACTGAATATTCCTTTGTCCGCGATCTTAAATTGTATAAGCGTGCATTCTTTTCATATGCCTTTAACATATGCTCCCTAATAGAATCTCTAATTAACATGAACTCGTCTTGTCGTTCAATTTGAATGTCCGTTTCAGCCAAAAGATTTAGTTTTTCTAAAAGTTGGTAGTCTTTTCCATGTGTCACCATAGTCTGTCCAAAAACTATCTCATATGGAGTCTTACCTATAGTTTGATGTATACTGTTTCGTAGAGCACAATTAATACTGCTTATGTAAATGTCCCAATTTCGTTGATCATCTCTAATGTATGATCTTAAAGCTTCGTTTATAGAACGATTAACACGTTCGCTTGCATTAGCCTGTGGACTATAAACAGCGGTCAACATATGTTTCACACCATATTTGCTTAAAAATTTTTCAAAATCTTTACATTTAAATTGTGTCCCGTTGTCTGATACTATAATTTGTGGTACTCCATAAGATGAAAAAATTTCCGTCCGAAGAAAATCAATTATATGCTTCGAAACCAATTTCTTCAAAGGTTTGAGAAATGTGAATTTTGAAAAGTGATCCAACACGATTAAAATCCCAGTATTACCAGTCCTGGTCCTGTGCAACGGTCCTATTAAATCTATATACAGTCTCTGAAACGGTCTTTCTGTCTTCACTATTTGCCCTAATGGTGGTCTTAAGTTCATTGTCGGTGTCTTGGATGTCTTACACAAGTCGCAATTAGTAATATAATTTCTAACTTCAGTCACAAGTTTTGGCCAATAAAAATGTCGTCTTATTCTTTCTAACGTTTTAGCAATTCCACCATGAGATGCTGTCGGTATGTCATGCGCTGCATATAAAACGTCTTTTCTAAGTTCTTTCGGTACAAAAAGTTTCCACAAATTAGACTCGTCGATCTGTCCTTGAGAAAAATCGGTCCGTTTATAAATATATTTATCAATTATTTTAAAATCTGGTAATCCAGAACTTCCAAAATTATCACGTAGTTTCCGATATTCATCCGAATCAAAAGCATCTGAGTCGAGGTCAATTGCTGGAATACTTTCCATTTCAATTACCTCTACAAAATCATCTCCCTCATGAGCTCTTGATAAAGTATCCGGTACTATATTTTGCCTACCACTTCGATGCTCTATTGAAAAATGAAAACCCTGTAACTTAAGTGACCATCTTGCAAGTCTACCAGAAAGATCTCTTTGGCTCATTAACCATTTAAGGCTTGCATGATCAGTAACAACTTTAAAATTTTGTCCTTCGATATAAGATCGAAACTTCTTAATTGCTAAAACAACAGCTAAGCATTCAAGTTCTGTTATAGTATAGTTTCTTTGAGCTTTATTTAATTTCTGTGACATAAACGCAATTGGTCGCTCTGTCCCTTTATCATCCTCCTGTGCTAACACTGCACCCACACCATAAGTGCTTGCGTCACACTGTAAAATAAATTGTTTACTATAATTTGGATGTACAAGTAATGGTGCTTTAGTCAAGTTGTCCTTTAATATGTCAAAAGCCAATTGTGCCTGCTCAGTCCAGTTAAAAGTCTTTTTCTTACTTAAAAGTTCTGTTAAAGGATACGTCAAGGTCGAATAATTTTGTATAAAACGTCTGTACCATCCCGTCATTCCAAGAAAGCGTCGTAAATGCTTAATCGATTTTGGTACTGGGAAGTCCTTTATGGCTTTTACTTTATCATCATCCACTTGCAACGTTCCATTACCAACAATATATCCTAAGTACCTAACCTTGTTTAAACAAAAACAACTTTTCTTCACATTTATAGTCAACCCAGCCTTACGTAATTGTGATGCCACTTCCATCAAATGTGTAATATGTTCGTCAAATGTCTGCGAAACTATAAGTAAGTCATCCAAATAAACAAATACATGAGTTTTTAAATAGTACGGAATAACCATGTCCATAAGTCGGCACAACGATTGCGGTGCATTACACAGTCCAAACGGCATTCTTGTAAATTGATACAATGGCCGATTAGGGACTGTAAAAGCTGTCTTAGGTTTAGAACTTTCATCCAATTTAATTTGCCAAAAGGCATCTTTCAAATCAATTTTTGAAATAAAGTAAACCGGAGGAAGTCTTGCAATAAGTCCGTCAATGTTTGGTATAGGGTACGCGTCTTTAACTGTCACTGAATTTAGCTTACGGCTGTCCACACACATCCTAATTTTACCGGGCTTAACAATTACAACTGCTGGTGAAGACCAAGGTGAGCTTGGAGCCTCTTCTATTACGCCAAGAGACAACATTCTATCTATTTCGCCGCTTAGTTGCTTCTCAACAGCTGGTGAAATAGGATAGTAACGTTGTTTTATTGGTTTTGCACTACCTGTATCAATACAATGCTCGATAAGAGAAGTGCATCCCAATCCTTCAATTTCTGAATTAGGAAATGCTGCAATTACCCTATCAAGTCTTTGTTGCTGTTCATAAGTTAATTTTATTATGTCCTGATTATCATTAGTACAGTCAATTTCTCCTATATTCGGTATTACAATCTTCAGTCCGAAAGTCGTCCAAAAATCGAAACCACAAATTAAGTCCTGTTGTATCGTCGGTACTACTAAAAATTCAATCAATTTTGTTTGTCCTTGATAAGTCACATCCAAAATTATAGTTCCTAAAATATCCTGTCTTTGTCCGTCAGCAGTGCGTACATTGCCTTTACATCTTATAAATTGTCTTTTATTCTGAACTTGAATCGCTAATTTACCACCAATAACACTTTTATTAGCTCCACTATCTAAAAGAGCAAAATAAAAACTATCTAAAAATTTTAATTGTACATATGGTCTACTATCCATATCTTTATTAACAATTGATGAAATAATAAAATTTTTAAGAGATTTAAGTTTCTGATAAAATTTTCGAATTCGTTTTGAAGATCTGCTAGATGTTACGGAACTTCCAAAAATACGTGAACGAACCTTTTCATAATCCCTTAATCGTATATGGTATGGTCTCATTAAAGGATGCATGATTTCATTAGTAACGTCATTGTCTACCGAAATATCCTGTTCTTTATTTTCGGATGTCCGCTCTACTTCCGACGGACATCCCTTTGTGCGTTTCCCTGTTGTTTCCTACTACAGTTAGGACAAGTGGGTCTGTAAGTGTCCTTTACTCCACACCCATAACAGAATATTCTTCTGGTTTCCATACAATCAATATAGGAATGACCAATTTTATCACAATTCCAACACTTGTAACTACCTTGAATCGCACAAATTTCGGGGTTATCATTAAATTCATTCAAAACTATGTCCTTGTCGTTACAATCTGTCAGTTCCGAAATACGTCCTTTAGTAATCCTGCGAGCCTCAAATGCGTGTACATCTTTCATGAACTTTTCGTGTTTCTTAACTTCACGACGCAATTGTGAAACACTATTTATTTCCAAGTGTAAAAGTTCATGCCTAATATCATTCTTTAAATTTCGAATCAAGGTCTCACATAAATCTTGATCTGAAATAGTATTCTTTAATTTATCCGTCATTGCCGAAATAACGTCCATATACTCGTCGAAGTTTTCATTTGGTTTCTGTCTTCGTCTGCGAATATCTTCTAAAATGTCAAAGTCACTATAGTCCACTTTATATTGCCTTCTCAAAGCATTTGTTAATGTCATCCAGTCAATGTCCTCATTTTGTCTATGAAAACGCCAGAACCATACAAGTGCCTTTCCCTCAAATAAACTATGGGCATGTTTACAAATTAACTCAAAATCTCCTCTTAAATTATTTGTGGTCAAAATATTTACACGATATATAAATTCGTCAACAGACATATCACTATCATGACCACTATATTTCAATTTCCAATTACGAATGATGTTCAAAACTTTCTCTTCAAAAAACGGTTCCGATGGAACATTACGATCATTCCGAGGAAATGAATTTGGTATGTCTATATTTCTTGAACCTGAAGGATTTACATCAATATTTTGAATATTATTTGAACTATTATCATTAGGAATCGAATTGATGTTCATATTTTGTAAAACAGAACGAATTTCATTACTTATTAGTGAAGTCATTTCACTACGAAAATTCCCTAAAGAATCTGATATTATTTGCCTAACATTAGTATTACTCTCATCCCGATGAGAAGTTCCATTTTGAACAACCTTACCTCTACCTCCTGTACGAGTTTTCTTAACACTATGTGCAATTTGTTGAACATTATCAGAATCTAAATTTACCGTAAAACTTACATTAGCAGGCTGATCTAAATCTAACAAATTTTCCTGACTTCTTGTCAAAACCATTTTCAATTAATTAAATCTTTAAAAAAAAAACGTCAAATATATAATCAAAATATAGTATTTCACTACTCCACTTAAATACAATTAGATAGGGCATATATATAAAATGTTAATAAAATATAGTTTGCATCCATAAGAAAAAAAATAAATGAATAACACCGAAAGAAAATCTGAATTAAATTTCATGAGTACTCCATTAACCATTAAGTCAAATGAAATAAATCTCAAATAAATGAAATTCAATTCGAAAATAATAATATTAAACAAGAACTGAAATCTTATAGGAGTAAGTATCCAATTCATAAAACCAGATACAGAAATCTCAACTATAATAAAATTCAAATTCAAATTTAAAAGAAAAGAAAATCCTCAAAGTAAAATTTGTGTAAAGCCATCGTGAGTTGGAATTCGAAGAAATTCCAATTTCCAAAATCTCTAACAAAACTTTAACACGTGCTACAAAACTTAATCTTAACAAAATTTATTCGGTTTAGAAATCGAAACATCCCCAAAAATCTAAAATTCCACAATAAATTCTTGCATAAGCATAATTTTCCAATAAATAAAATTAAAATTTATAAAGTTACAGTTAAAAGTCAATATCATGATGTTAAAATTAATTGGGATAACAGCCAGGTGATTAAAATAAAATATTTAAACCTCTAAAGCAATAAAACTAAAGAGTTATGTGCATGTAAACTGTTGCATATATATACGCTGTTGCCCCACGTTGGGCGCCATTAAATTTATGAAACGGACGAAAACTGAGACCCTATCTATCAAAAGAGAGATCTACCTATAACACCAGCTTTGCTCGTCGGAAAATGGGGTGGTTCGTTATCTTTTACAAGATAGAGTATAAATCCACTACTATAAAATTTAAAATTAGGTAGATTTGAAATTCATGAATCAACTAATAACCGTAGACTTAAAGAACGAAATTCAAATAATAAAGGAAATGAAAAACTATAGATGCAAACACTTTAATATATGTATGAAAAGGTCTAAGATGTTGTTCACCTTTCCATTTCTATACCCACCCAAAACCAACGTTATTCTTTGAAATTTCCGAATAACCCATTATGCCCCTTCTCTAATGTATTTTAAATGTTTCGTGAAATAAACAAAATTTGTTTAAAGGTCCATTCTACTAACAAATTATTTATTTAAACATAAAAATTACGATTTAAATTATTAATTAAAATAAAAATTAACATTCTTAATATATGTAGGTTTAAATCACCAAATTATAATCAATAATTAAAATAAAAGTATTTAATTATAATTTAAATTAAGGGTTGTTTATGATAAAATGTTATGAAATATGTTATTATAAATTGTTTTAAAAGAAATGATAGAATGTAAAAACTTTAAATAAATTGGAATCTATGTCAATTTATTTTATTTAAAAATGAAAATTAAGTTTTAACATTTTTCTATTCTGTTATTGCATTTTAACAGAAATTTTACAATTTAAAAAAAAAAATAAAACAAAAAAAATAAGTTATTTTTGTTTGTTCATGTTTATTGGTTTATTGGTTTTGTAAAATTTGAAATAATAAAGTAAAAACTCACCACATTTTATTTCCCTCGAAGACTGCAGGCCTGAAGTTCAGAGGTTTATTGATGGTTCTGTTTTAATATTAATTATTTATACGAAAGTGTTAAATAGTGTTTATCTGGAATGTGTACCTATTTCATCTGTAATGTGTATTGTACTATGTATGTGTGTATAGTGTATGTATGTGTGAATGTGTGTGTATGTTAGTATTTAAATTTATACAAATTTGGTGACTTCAAAAAAAAACATTTACATTGAATACATTATGATTAAGTAAAAATTAAGTTTTTTGATAAGTTAAATTATGTTAAGAGAATTAAAGTAAAATAAATTTATGTTAAGTTAAATATGTTAAGTTAAATTGAGTTAAGTAAAATTAATTAAGTTATGTTAAATTAAATAATGTTATGATAAGTTAAATTATGGTATGGTAAGTAATATTTATGATAGTTATTTTAAAGTTAAATTAGTAACGCGTTATTCTTTTATATTTGGGAAAAATCGCACTTCTTTTGTAGATAATTAATTGAATTGTCAGGACGTATAGTTTCCGTATAATAAAAAGCTTTAACACCAAATTTCAAAAATTTTTGCGGCTTAATTTCCGGCTTAAAAGCTGGTTTATAAACGCTTAAGTGATCACAGTATCCAATATTGTATTAATGCTGAGAAACTGCCCATATACAAATAAACTGTCTAAGCTCACAAAAAAACATTTTTACACCAATTTACACAAAAAAACTCATTATAAATACCTTTTATATTCAAAATCTCCCTAAGATCCTTAATTGAAACCACTATCTTATCTTCTCTTGGCCTTTTCCCTTTGTATTATAATTCCTCACAATGACTAAATATTTTAATTTATTGTAATTTTTCAAATCTTTTCTCAATGAAAATTTTCAATTAATGAAATTTTCTGAAAATTTCTAAACTAAATTTCAAAGCTATATATGTATAAAAATTTTCTTTTCTTTTTTTTTTCTTTAAATTACAGTTCAACAGAATAATATAGAACCATGTCCTCACAAGCCATATAGAAGCAAAGTTAACCCAAATGAAACTAAAAGCAATTTAAATTAACTGGCTTATTGGAAGAAATTTTGTTCTTAGACTCGATTGCAAACTACTACTTTACAACTCTATTTTAAAGCCAATATGGTGCTACGGTATTCAACTATGGGGCACTGCCTCGCCCTCAAATATCGAAAAAATTCAAAGGCGCCAAAATAAACTTCTTCGAATAATCACAGCTGCCCCTTGGTATGTTAAAAACTCAAATATTCACAAGGATCTCAATGTTCCATTAGTAAAAACTATGATTACAAAATATGCAGTAAAATATTTAAAAAGGCTTGAACAACACCCAAATCCACTAGCTCGAAATATTTTAAACCATGGCGGCCACACTCGCTTAAGAAGAAGAGACACTGCAGCACTTACCCAACAACAGAATTAGCTGCCTTTATTTACAACTATTACACTTTTATTATTAATGTAGTTTATTAGCGATTTTTAAAACTTTTCGACTATTTGCTGCACACTTACTTTACGGTTTGGAAACCGACATTGACATCACTTATTGCTTGAACAAATTTAAAACGATAATAAATACATAGAATTTTCCACCAAAATAAAAAAACGATTTTATTCAAAATGGAGTATGCCGTCAAAGAATATTTAGATGTAGAATTCTTTTGACAAAACTTTTAAAATATTATGACAAACAAAATAAAATATTGGTTGTACAAACAAAGTAGTAAGTACCAAAGTTGTAAAACAGGGCAGTATGAACCCTTAAGTAAAAGTAAGGGTAAAACATGTAACATGTTTTGCATGTTTTTCATCAACATTTTCACAAAAGAACTTGAACATTTTTCCCACAGTTGTATTTTTTGTACAAACGAACACAAAATGTAGAACATGTAACATTAATGCAACATTTTTCTCAGAAAAGAAATCGCCATAAGACACCAGATACTTAAGAAACTACACAGTCTATCGCACCCTTGGGTAAGAGGAACCTATAAACTACTGTCGGAGTGTTTTGTTCGGCCATCGATGTCGAAAGATATATCGAACTTAGTCCGGTCCTGTTTGAGCTGCCAAAGAAACAAGGTATGTAAACACAATAAGTCTTCCCTAGGTGATTTTAAACCAACCGATCAACGCTTTGATCACATCTACCGGATAAAATAACCGAAACAATCGCATTCGCTTTAATCAACGGATGAATCTCATTCGTATCACGAGCGATTTATGCCGCCAGTTTGAATTGCAACTTTTTGCAGAACTAATGCAGATACTGGGCGTACACCTCCTAAAGCCGCAAGCAAATGGCATGGTCGAGAGGTGGCATCGCACTGTAAAAACCGCAATAAAGTATCACGCCCCAAAAGACTGGGGGGTAATTATGTAATACGATTCGAAAGAAAAGATTTACGAATTCGTACAAATTGTATTATGTAGTACGTTTTTCGAAAATTTATTTTCGAACGTTCGGAAATATTTTCTTTTTGTGGGATTTTTTTTACCCCTTTTCGTAAATTATAAATTACCCTTTTACAATTGCAACTATATAATACGAAAGCAAATGTCAGTTCATTTAAATTTTTCGTAAATTATTCGAAAGGTGCTGTGCTTGCGAAAACAATAAAAAATTTAAAAATGTAAGTAATTAAATAAAACTTTTTACAAAAAGTGTAAAATATAATTTAAAACATACGATTTCCTCTATATTCAGAACTGTGAGTGACTTAAAATCACAATTTATACTGTGTTTGTTGTCACAACTCCTTGTTTTTAGTCTGAAAATTTTTATACATAGTAATTTTTTTAAATTTGGGTCGTGTTTAGGGAAAGCTTAAACAAAGCAATGTTTACAAAACCAAGACAGAATATGGTGATGGTTGATTTTATAATTGCACATGCATATTGAGCAAAGGGGCACCTCAATGTTGCAAATGCTAAAAGCAAGTCGAAGGATTTGTGGCAAAGACTATCAAAGGATTAAGATGCGGTTGGTCCACCGTATCGTGAATTGAAAAAGTGGAAAAAAGTGAGTTTTCATTTACAGCCCAATTATGAATAAAAATTCCCCGGGAGTTTTCTCCCTTCTCCCATTTTTGCAATAGAATTAACATAGGAAAAATGGGAGAAGGGAGAAAACTCCCTGGGAATTTTTATTCATAATTGGGCTGTTAATCGATTTTGTATTAACTATTTTTACAAATGTGCTATGTTACTAGGTATGAGAAGAGTTAAATGTCTGTTTTCGGTTGAAGTATAAATGCTCATCGTTACTTGGCCAATTACTCCAGGTATTCCACATTTATTAAAAAAAAAACATCTTTTCGCCTCCATATTTTTTTCTTCAGTCATTTCAAAGATAATATGCTTCTTTTTCCGATTATTTCGCATATCTCAGATAAGCATATTGAAATTGATGAGTGTGAAAGTCCTACAAGACGATCTTGGTCAATCTGATGTTGGTATCCACCTTGTACCAAACATTTTAATGTTGAAGCTAATTTCATCAAAGGTGCAATGACTGTCGATCTTTCAGGTGGCTTTAAATCACCCTACATATGTATATACAATTGTTTACATACATACATGAATTTTTATTAAGCCGAAAGTTTTTCACGAAACTAAAAATAGTATTTTTATAATTAAAAATCTTTCTTACGTACTATTATCAAGGCTCATAATGTCGGATGTATCTCGTATTATTTTCCGTTGAACTCTTTCTGCAATTGCATCACTTTCTTTATCGCTATCTTCCAACCACAATGGAACAGAATTTATGTTCTTAGACCGTTATATTTTTATAAATAATTACACTACGTTGAATCCGAATATAAAGTCAGCAATCTATGGTTATTTTAGAAATTTTATAACCTTTCACTAGAAAGAAAGAATTACATAATCCGTTTAAAATTTTTGAAGATATTTGCATTTCAGTCACAGCATCTTTTTTAAAAACACAAATAAAGGTTATTTTGGAATATCTCAAAAACTGTTCTACTTTTGACAATTCTGACTTCATATTTGGATTCAGCGGATTAGGTGTAAAATTCATTTGGTCAAAAAATTGTCACGTAGTGTTATTTGTTATTTTATTTTGTTTTGAAGTTTTCACTTATATTTACATTTTGCGGAAAATTTAACGTTTTTTTATTAACGCTTGTTTTTCAAAAAATTTCTGTCAATATTGACAGGTACTGTCAAATTTATCGGCTATAAATTTGGCAGCACTTTGTTTTTCCCTTTTTTTTAACAAATACAAATCTGTGGGGCTTTCGAACGGATTAGAAAATACCATTTCATTTTCGATACGGAAATTTCTTTCGAAAGTATTTTCGTTTCGAATCGAATTACATAATAACCCCCCTGAAATATTTATATATATATAGATAATATATTAATCCTTAATTGGTATATAGACTGAAAAACTTTTTCTGCAATGGTGTTTTGTATTTCCTATAGTTTTACTAGGACTTCGGGCAACAGTTAAAGAAGACAGCAGAACCAGCCCAGCCAAAATGGTTTTTGGAAGCCCTTTGCGTATTCACGGTGAATTTTTTCACGAGTCAAAAATAAATGACCACAGAACCGAATTCGTCAAGCTACTACGACGCAAAATTCAGTCATTAAAGCCTAATTGTGCTTCCCGTCACCACGTTCGTAAATCTTTCTTGCAGCCAAGTCTCAAGGACTTTTTGTCCGAAGGGACCACGTTCGTGCCTCGTTGGAATCGCCATACACGGGACAATTCGAGGTGATTGCGAAAAGTGATAAGTATTTTAAGGTGCAACTACAACAACGCAGTCAACATTTCTTTCGACAGACTAAAAGCAGCCTACGTTCCACCTGATCACAATCACGGAAATGGTGAAAGCCTATCCCATACACCACCTGACTACTGTGGAACAATTTCCTCAATTGCATACATTATTTATTATTTGGTTTAGTAAAAAATTTAAAAATTTACTTGAAAGGCAATTTCCCCAAGTGCAAACTTAGTAAATTTATAAGTGCGTTAATCTGGTTATTACAAAATTGAATAAATTTACTAAAGTGCAATTTCTCCAATTGCAAACTCAGTAAATTTTTAAGTTCGTTAGTCGGATTTGGTAAAAAATTGAAATAAATTTACTTAAATGCGATTTCCCTAATCGCAAATATAGTAAATATTTAAGTGCGTTTAACGGATTTTTGGAAGTTAAATAAATTTATTGAAATGCAATTTTCCTAATTGCGGAATTTGGTGAAAATTAAATGCGGAAAATTAATGAAATTAGTTGGATAAAAATTTGGAAAATATTGAATAATTCCAAATTAAGCAAAATTTAAAGTATTCACAATTAAATGAAACGTAGATTTTTCCTTTTCCCAATTATTTTGTTATTTCCAATTTAAAAAAAAATAAAATTGTTTCTAAGTTGAATGAAATTTAAAATTATCAGTTTCTTTTAGTTATTTTCAAATTTGATAAAAATAAATTGTTGCTGAATTAAATAAAATTTAAGAGTTTCATTTCCCCAATTATTTCCTTAATCCAAATTAGGGAAGAGTTATTTAGTCTAAAGTAAAGAAAATTTTAATTTTCACCGGAATTGTTAAATGAAGTTAAAAATTTTCCCAGGAAAAATACAACTAAATTTTTGAATTTTGAAAGTTTCAAATTTCATTTGAAGCAAGTGGCCGCTACCAGAAAATTGAATTATGAAGAGCTTGCCACCATTTTGGCCCGAATTAAAGGGGTGCTAAACTCACGGCCTATTTCTGCCTTATCAGAGGATCCATCTGACCTAGCCGCGCTGACTACTGGTAATTTTTTGCGAGGAGCACCTTTAATGGCTCTCCCTGAGCAATATTTCCAAAGCATGTCGGTCATAAACAGATGGGAAGAATTAAAGGCAATGCATCATCGGTTCGCGGTGTAATGGAAGGAGGAATACTTAAGGTCGTTGCAAAGGCGATATAAGTGGAAAAGCTCAGGGCCTAACATACAGGTTGGAGATCTGGTAGTAGTTATGGATGATTTGCTACCACCTTGTGAATGGCGACTGGGCAAAGTCGAACACACTTACGTACGGATTGCCACAGGGGTCATTACGCGAGCCATCGTGAAGTTATTCTACCCTCTTTGTTGAATAAAGAGGATGCAAGTTAGAATGGACGCGGAATTACTCACACCAATTTTACACTTATATCATTTTTTATAATCATGTCAATTTTTATACTTACCATTTTATTATACTTATCCCGTGTTATTGCACTCATATACACTAACCTCCAGCCCCTCTAATCAACCTCTAAATTCCCAATCAGACAACACAAGATTCACACTTTTCCATTTCCCTTAATAGCTTATACCGTTACTAATCTCATGTTATCTCTTGTCATTTTCTTCCCTTTTGTAGTCACAGGTCGAACAGAAGACACACTGCCACCAGAGTAGTGCGCCCAAGCCGTAGCCCTAGCAGAGGCCCAAGTCAGCAGCCAAGAGCCTTGGAAGTCCACTACTGCGTGCTGTGTCGCGGGCATCACGGCTTAAAATTTGGCTGCAGTTCAAACGCATGACGTTAGAGAGAAGGCGTGAGGTGGTGTCGGGTTTAGGATATTGCTTTAACTGCCTAGCGAGAAGCCACACGCAGTATTATTGCAATTCGCTGGAAGTATGTGATCAGCTCTACCACACTCTACTGCATGTGCAGTCTCGCCAGGAGCGGCGGGAAAAGTTAGCAGTGGTAAGGGCCACAGCCATAAATCAGCGGCAGCAGTCGCGTACTCGCCGGCAATTACCACCCCAGCGTCGGCAACCATCACGGTCACGCCAACAGCCACAACGCATCCGTCAATCAGCACCGCATCGTCAATAACAACCAAGGAATCGTCAACAACAACCAAGGAATTGTCAACAACAACCAAGGAGTCGCACAGTGGGGTTTTTGATACCAAAAGTGGGAATTAATTCGAGATAACTTTTCCTGTTTCTAATTTTAACTTTTTTCAGTCAAATTCACTTTAAGAAGTAAAACTTATAAATTTTTTAATATTATTTAGTACAAATTTTATTTATTTTCCATTAGTAAATTTTTTAGAACATACCTTTAATATTGATAAAAATTTTAATATTTCCAAAAAAATAAAAAGAATAATATTTATTTACACATTTCTATTCCTTATCCGATTCTTAACCATCAACATCATCATCATTATCACTATAATTAGTAAAGGTATCATTATCATCATTATTGGCATCTTTTTCACTATCGAGATTTGATTCAAATATTAATAATTGAATTGCTTCCATAGGTAAATTATGGGTTTTTTTCTCTTTTAATTTTCTCATATTTGTTATTACTGGATCTGAAGTCTTTTAAAAATATCTTCATTTGATTTTTCTCTAGAACATTTTCGCGAAAAATGCTCCCTAAAATTTTTGAAATCTTTGTTTCGAGCTTCTTGTGCTTCTTCCGTCAACTGTCCAATTGGTAGTTAAGCGTGGTTTATTATTTCTGGTCCATGGATTTAGAATTTATGGACAGTTGGGGACATAAAATACCAGGGATACAGTTGTACAAAATACCTTGCGGTATCAAGAGCGAAATCTCGAAAGGCATTAGTGTTTATTTGAAAACCACTAGAAACGGTAACCATAATTGAATGCAGTTGTCTTATCAATTTTGCATCCAATTTTGTAATTTGCGCTGAAATGTCCGCATTTTGAAAGAAGCGCCGAGCTGTGTTGCCGTCATTCGAATTTCCAAAGCCAGGTTTCGGATGATCAATAATAAGACCAGTTTTGTTTTTGAACTCCTCTTGAATACGTGCTTTGTTTTTTGCAACAACTTGTTTTTCGATGTCCGATCTAGCTTGCCATTTCATTATTGGAAGCTTATATGCCACATGGAGCAGGCATTCAAAAAATCTAATCCATCCATGCAGAATCGACAAACCGAACTCCAAATTTTCTGTTTTTACTTGCAAAGAAATCATTTTGTCAATATTATTAAATTCTTTGGAAGTAGCACCACATAAAAAGCATTTTTGGGTGCTAGTAGTTTCTGTGAGCGCATTACATATTTTTCCATCAATCATGGATAGGACCAACTTATGATTGACTGTCAAACGTTTTTCTCCATAAGAAATGACAGACTCTTTAAGGTTTTTTATTTCCTGATCCACTCTATCTTTTTCGTTCTTAGCAACAATCGTGGTTTCTTTTATAAATTCCACTTTCAATGGCTTACAATATCTAGAAGATGCTGGACGAGGATTTTGCCATATGATTATGCTGTTGCACATTAGTTTTATTGGCACGATTGAGGTAATAAAAACCAATGAGTCAGTAGCATTCGGACCAGCGCTACCATGTGTGACCAGAGCTACCATCAAAGCCCCATTTCGTGTATAGACACAAACTGTTTAACTCATCATCCTTTAATGCATCAATTAGACTGTTTTTGAGTGATATAATGCGCTCTACGGTATGGTCCAAAAGAGCCTGTAAACTTATTTTTGCTGAAGTTTCACAAATCGCAAGGCACTAATTTTTGGGGTAGCAATCCTTTTTTGCTAGTTGCACTTGTGAATATGATGGAAATCTTTCATGAGCGGAAACACTGATGATATTATATTGATGTCGTAACAACTTGGCTTCAACCAAAACAGCCAATGCTTCCTCTTTAGACATTTGGGTCACTGTAGAGGGTTTTGAAAAACTTTTGTAAAATTTGTCTAATTCAGATGGTGAAGTGCTTTGTTATTTTTTTTTACCATTTTTGAAGCTTTTAATTTACCAGCTGCCCTCAGACTCATTTGTGTCGCGTGTGCCAATAAGGATGAAGGAATGGTTTTCCTCAAAGCAATGGTCTTCTTGTTTTTGCTTCGTTCACCACAATCTTCGAAATCAAGCTCCTTTCTACCACGTTTAACACCAGATTGACGAGGGAAGCCTATTGAAGAATCTAGCCATGTCTTATTATTCAGAACAAAACGTTCCTTCATTCGCAAAGATGAAGCCCAGCGAGTCCTGAATTGAAAACAAAAAGTATTCATCGTTTCATTAAAAACTTTTATATTTTGTTCGCTTGGCAATAAACGTTTTAGTATTTGTTCTTTAAGAAAGGTCAATTTTCCATGGATATTTTCACAATCGGAATTCATCATTATTTCAAAAAGCTCTCGTCGGGAAATAAAAATTGTATTCGAGGATGTGGCTATGATTAAATAAATACGGTCATAAGATTTTATAAAAAACTTAAAAAAACACGAAGAACGATTACACTTAGTCCACAAAGACAAATAATTACTTTTCAAATCACAACAAGTAAAACCTATTTTTATTTGCTTTTATGACATAAAGAACTACTTAAAAACGTTTGAATTATTAAGTAAACAAAATATTTTTATTATTGTATTTTTAAATATAGTCCTTATAAAACTTTTTCGGAACCACTGTCTCATATAAAAATAGTTTCAGAACTTCTTATATTTTATTTGAAGTAAACAATTAATTTGCCTACATACTCTGTATTGCTTTTTGCAAAATATTTATTTTTAACAATATTAACTGTTCTGGTTACTTATTGTTTTTGTTGCTATTATTGTTTAAAATTGTTATTGTTTTTGTTTACCCTTTCTTCTTTTAATATGTTTTTATCTACTCTTATTTAATAATTAAATGCAAGCTCTCATGAAAGCAAAATCAATAATAACAATATTTGTATTGCTTTTTATAAAAAGTTGATTTTTTATATGGAAGTGCAACAATATATTTAAATTTTATTTTAAAATGTGCAAAAAAGTGCAGACAAAATTTTCATAAATATTTTCAAAAGCGTTTATATTTTTAGGAAAAAAAAAGTTTTTATCTTAATTTGGCTTTATACACAACTATTTATTGACATATTTCCCGAAATCCACTAATTTATAGACTTACGCGTGAAAATTAATTAAAAATAAAAACAAAAATTACACATAAAAACAAAAACCATAAGTTAATCTTACTAACCTGAGGTTGAAGGTTCCATTAAAATATTTTTAATTATCACTTTAGAAAACACTCAAAACTAATTTTTAAAACACCAAAAGTTGAAATTTATGTACCACGCGAGGAAAATGTCAAATAGCTCAAACTTTAAAATTGTATAGTGACATAACGGTAGTTGTTAAAAACAAAATTTTTGCACTAGTGATGTAGAATGTTGTGTACTTTTACCGACCGCAAAAATTTATTCGGTTCTCCTATATTTAATTTTGCAATTAATTCCCATTTTTGGTATCGAAAACCCTACTGTGAGTCGTCAGCAACAACCAAGTACTCGCCCACAGCACCAGCGTCAGCGCCAACAACCACAACGTCGTCAGCGGCCACCACGCCAGCAGCGTCAACCACTATCACAACCAACAGCGACACCATCAGCGGCAGAACCACGGCCAACAGTAGCAGCCGCGCCAAATTCGTGGGTCCTGATCGCAGCCATCAAGTCGATAGCAGAGGTGTTATGTGCGGAGTAAAGGGTCTTGTGAAGTAAAGGTCGTCCTGCCCGAGGCGGCGCCATGTACAATTTACATTGTACACACTGGAAAAATGGGAATATTTCGTCTTTTTATTGAAATTGAATTGTTCGATAATATTTCTTATTTTTTGCGCAATTTAATTTTATTAATATCTTCGCATTTTTATTAAAATTGAATTGTTCGATAATATTTCTTATTTTTTTGCAATTGAATATTATTAATGTCTAGGGATGAGATTTTCATGCACTAAAAAATCGAATATATGCGCATAAAATATGCACTTAAAACTTTCAACAAAAAAGCGTTTTTTTATTTTTTGAGTTATCTATTAAGTGAACTAAATTCCTCAAATTTAGTTATTGTTTCATCTACATATCCGTACAAATGCTAATTGACCTTTTATTTTTTAGTTGCATAAGCATCGGTAGCAACAAGTTCTTTAATAACATTCTTAAATTGCTCAAAGTTTTTTTAAAAAGTATTCTACAGCATCTAGCCAGGTTTCCCATCTTGTTAATACTGGCTGCGGTGGTAACGGTACTAAAAGATACATTTCATTAGAAATTGCAAATCGTGAAGGAGCCTTTAAATCAATATTATCGAATAAGACTCTAATTTCCTCTGCAACTCGGTGTAATTCAAGTGCCAAGCATGTAACATGTACCGGTTTTGGATAAAATATTTCAAGCCCATCGGCAGCCTTAGCGATGTAAGGTGCTGCATTGGTTAAAAATAGAAGATCTTTTGTCGTAATCTTTAAAATATTTTATTTTAAGCAGAGTTCCAAAAAAATTTATTTGATTTGAAAAAATTTTTTTCAAGATTTTTTTGTTTACATGGATATTTTTTAAAGAAATTTTTTATATCTAAATTAAAAAATATATCCTCAAAACATTAAATTATGCAAAAATATGCATTTAAAATAAAAATATGCAAAAATATGCATTTTAATAATTGGTCAACATTGATCTTAGACTATCGACAAAAGACATGCATTTGCATGGAAATCGCATGCCTATTTCGTATTTTTATTGAAATTGAATGGTTCGCTAGTTTATCTTATTTTGAAATTGAAATTTATTGAGTGCTACTATTTCTTATTTTTATTATTGAGAGCACAGAGTGAATGTTGAGTTTAATCTTCCTTACGTGTACTACATAGTTAGTACTCAAACTTATCCAACCTTCGGTTCGGATAAACACCAAAGGTTGTAAAAGTTAGTTTTTTCATTCACTTGCCATTCTGCATTCAACTATATCACTTCTCAATAATAAAAAAAATAAATTTTGTTAAACATAAATTGCCAAAATACCTCTTGTTAACAAAGAAATTACCCTGTGAAATACATAACCACTATTAACTTTGTGAACTTACATCAGAAGCTGAAAACATCTTTTTATTTGAAAGGCACCCCCATCAAAGGTAAGAATAAACACGTTAACCCCACTGTCCTCTACAGACAAACTTACTCGTATCATTTCTTTCTATTCTCCTACCTCACAACTACTTTAAACTGCTCTACGGAGTAATTAAAGATTAGTTGCCCTTACAGATTTCTCCATCTCTTGTCCCCTAAGAGAGGAAAATCTGTAAAATTAAAATATTTAGGCCCCTATTACGGTTTACAACTCAACTCAGTTGAGTTGTAATTAAGACAACTGGTTGTGATCAGTTGTAATTTTTGTTACGTTTTTGTTCACCGAAATATAGCAAAGTTGTAAACCATAATACAAAAATTAAGAAATTACAACTCAACTGAGTTGAGTTGTAAACCGTAATAGGGGCCTTAGTCCCACAGACGGCAAAAATATTTAAAAAGTAAAAGCTGGAAAGGATCGGCTTATTATAATACTTAAATGGTTGATTTTCAAGCCGTCACCCCTATTCTGCATTTGGTTTACGTTTCCGCATTCAGTTACGCAACAATCGAAAAAAGGTATTCCAACAAAAAAAAACTGAATCCAAGAAACGTATGAAATCGCAACAGAAAATTTAAAAAGTGTTCAACCATTTTAATAAAAAGATAAATTTATTGAAAAAAAAAAACAGTCATCTATATATGTATATAAAATTGCAACGTTACTGACTGACTGACTCACTGATTCATCATCGCACAGCCTAAACGCCTGAAGCTAAACACTTGAAATTTGGACCAGAGATTGGTCACACCCCAAATCGATCCACTAAGACGGGATTTTTGGAAATTCGAATGCTTAGGGGGTAAAAAAGGGTAAAAACGGGAAAATTCGGTAATCTTATATCTCCAAAACTAAAAGAGATACAAAAATAATGTAAAACTTATCGGTGTTCTTTAAAAAAATTAGCGGACAGGTGTCTGGTACTTTTTTGAAATTCGGTCTTTTAGGGAGTAAACGGGTAAAACCTGCATTTTGGTACTTTTTTGGTACCCCATCTATCTTTTAATCCAAAAAAGGAAATACGGGAAATTTGATATTTTTCTTTAGCTTTTTGGTTCTACAACTGGTATTTTTTTAATTATCGTTAATATTGGACCCAAAAACATAAGATTCAACATGCAATGTCCTGAGGGGATAAGAATCTATTGCGGAACTTTTTGGTACTCTTTTGTTCTATAACTGGTACTTTTTGAATTTCCGTTAATATTGGACCTAGAAACATAAAATTTAAAATGCAATGTCCTGAGTGAACGAGAATCTGAAAGAGGGATCTTTTTGGTACTTTTTTGTTTTTTGACTGGTACTTTTTGAATTTCAGTTGGTATTTGACCTAGAGAGATAAAATTAAACATGCAAGGTCCTGAGTGAATAAGAATCTGTAAGAGGGCTTTTTTGTACTTTTTTGTTCTTTAACTGGTACTTTTTGAATTTCCGTCATTATTGGACCTAGAAACATTAAATTCAACATGTAATGTGCTGAGTGGATAAGAATCTATGATGGAACTTTTTGGTACTTTTTTGTTCAACTGGTACTTTTTGAATTTCCGTTAGTATTGCACCTAGGATGAAAATCTATGAGTGAAATTTTTGTTACTTTTTTATTCTTTGACTGGTACTTTCTAAATTTCCGTTGTTATTAGACCTAGAAAGATAAAATTAAACATGCAAGGTCCTGAGTGAATGAGAATCTGTAAAATCGCTTTTTGGTACTTTTATGTTCTTTAACCGGTACTTTTTGAATTTCCGTTATTATTGGAACTAGAAACATAAAATTTAATATGCAATGTAATGAGTGGATAGGAATCTATAAGAGGGAAGTTTTTGGTACTTTTTTGTTCTTTAGCTGGTGCTTTTTTAATTTCCGTTAGTACTGGACCTAGAAACATAAAATTAAACAAGCAAGGTCCTGAGAGAATGAGAATCTGTAAGAGGACTTTTTGGTAATTTTTTGTTCATTAACTGGTAATTTTTGAATTTCCGTTAGTATTGGACCTAGAAACATGAAATTAAACATGCAAGGTCTTGAGTGAAAGACAATCTGTTAGAGGGATCTTTTTGGTACTTTTTCGTATTTTAACTGGTACTTTTTTAAACTTTCGCTTATATTGGTCTTATGAACATAAAATTAAACCTGCAAGGTCCTGAGTAAATGAGAATCTCTAAAAGCGCTTATTGGTACTTTTTAGTTCTTAAACTGGTACTTTTTGAATATCCGTTACTATTGGACTTAGAAACATAAAATTCAAGATGCAATGCCCTGAGTGGATAAGAATCTATGATGGAACTTTTTGGTACTTTTTTGTTCTTCAACTGGTACTTTTTGAATTTCCGTTAGTATTGCACCTAGGATGAAAATCTATAAGAGTGAACTTTTTGTTATTTTTTATTCTTTGACTGGTACTTTCTAAATTTCCGTTCTTATTAGACCTAGAAAGATAAAATTAAACATGCAAGGTCCTGAGTGAATGAGAATCTGTAAAATCGCTTTTTGGTACTTTTTTGTTCTTTAACTGGTACTTTTTGAATTTCCGTTATTATTGGAACTAGAAACATAAAATTTAATATGCAATGTAATGAGTGGATAGGAATCTATAACAGGGAAGTTTTTGGTACTTTTTTGTTTTTTAGCTGGTGCTTTTTTAATTTCCGTTAATATTGGACCCAGAAACATAAAATTAAACATGCAAGGTCCTGAGTGGATAAGAACCTGTAAGAGGGCTTTAAGGTACTTTTTTGTTCATTACTTGGTACTTTTTAAATTTCCGTTAGTATTGGATCAAGAAACATAAAATTCAACATGCAAGGTCATGTGGTCCTTTTTTACAAAAAGTTTTTCTCTATTCATTGACATATTCGTACCAAATTATTGACTCCCACTACAATACTAAAATTTTTGAAACTTTAATGGGGGGAACAAATAGTACCAAAAAAAAGGAAATATTTGATATTTTTCTTTAGCTTTTTGGTTCTACAACTTGTATTTTTGGTATAATTTCCGTCCAATACAGGGACCTAGAAACATAAAATTCAACATGCAATGTCCTGAGTGGTTGGGAATCTATAGGAGGGAAATTTTTGGTACTTTTTTATTCACTAACTGGTACTTTTTGAATTTTCGTTAGTATTGAAAAGATAAAATTAAACATGCAAGGTTCTGAGTGAATGAGAATCTGCAGGAGGGTTTTTGGAACTATTTTGTTCTTTAACTGGTACCTTTTCAATTTCCGTATTTGTTGGACCTAGAAACATAAAATTAAACATGCAAGTTCCTGAGTGAATGAAAATCTGTAAAAAGGATATTTTGGTTCTTTTTCGTTCTCTAACTGGTAATTGTTTTAAATAAACTGGTACTTTTATTTAATTTAATATTAATTTTTGTGCATTAAATAAAAAAAGCTAATAGCTGTCTGAAGCTAAACGGTTGACATATGGATCGGAGGCTCTCCTCTCGCCCAATTGATCCTGCTAACCTCATACCTCCTAAGATATGTTTGTTACTTTTTTCAAAATATTTTTTCCATATACTTATCTTTCATCGCAGATCCTAAACGTCTAAAGCTAAAAGGTTGACATTAGGACCGGGGTCTGTCCTCTCGCTCAATCGATCCTGCTAGCGTCATACCTCCTAAGCTAAAGGAAAACATTAACATTTATTGTTGTTCATTAGAAAAATTCGCTAACCTCATATCTCCTAAACTAAAAGAGATACAAAATTAAAAAAATTAACAGACTGGTGTTTGGCATTTTTTAGAAGTATGGCCTTTTTGTGGAGTAAAAGGGTAAATACAAATTATATCACATTCGTACCTTATCTTAAAAAATACAAAACAGATTTGGATTTTTTTTTAATTCGAATGTTTAAGGTGTGAAAATCGTTCCAAATTTTCTTATTTTTTCACAAAATTTTTCTTCATCTATCTATCTACAGTGGCCGACAAAAGTCTACATACGACCCTCATTTCTTCCACCTGACGAGACCAAAAGCATTATGAAGAAAAGTAATGATGCAGGTTTGTTTGAAATCTGGTTTTATTAATAGAAAACGAAAAAAACAACTTACTTCAATATACACTTTAAAAAATATTTACAAAAAACGAAAAAATAGCATTGACAAAAGTCTACATACGGCTTGTAAGCTAACATAAAAAACTTCATTGAAACATTATATAATATTTTTATTATTAAATTTAGTATTTGGTTGGGCCACCATTAGCATCTTTAACAGCCTGTAAGCGTCTGGGCATTGAATTAACTTAATGTTCCAATTCAATCGGCGTAATTCTTAGCCATTTTTTCTTTCAGCATCTTTGTCAACATTGGAGCGCTAGTAATATGATGCTTTCTGATTTTACGTTCCAAAATCTCTCAAACGTGTTCAATGACATTTAAGTCCAGGCTTTGAGGTGATGTGTGCATAGTAAAGCAGTCATTCTTTTACAACTTGAGCGTCGTGTTTCGGGTCGTTATCTTGTTGGAAAATCCAACTCTTACCAAGATCTAATTTATTGACCGATGCTCCCAGATTTTGTTCTAAAACAGACTTATATTGAAACCGATCCATATTACCTTCGACAAATACAAGATTTCCTACACCAGATGCAGCGACAGCACCCCAAACCATCACGTTGCCAACCCCATGCTTAACAGAAGGTACTAAGTGCTTCGGATTCATCGCTGTATTAGCTTTTCTCCAAACTTTCGCTTTCCCACCATTTCCAAAAATATTGTATTTTGACTCATCTCTAAACAAAACTCGTTTCCAGAAGTCAAATCCTTTGTCAAATGAATTTTGGCAAATTCCAAGCGAAGTTTTCGGTTTTTTTTGCTTATAATGGGTTTTTTGCGCGGAGTTCTGCTGTGGAAACCATTATTATTTAGGGTTCTTTGAATTGTTCGTGGATGCAGAACCGTATTTGATCTTATTGTTAGCTTTGGGCCAGCGTTGTGGCATTCACTCTTGGATTTTTTCCACTTCTTTCATAAAGCTGACATCTCTGCGACTAAGCTTTTTAGGGCGACCACTACGCGGTTTATTTTCAATAGAACCAGTGTTTTTAAAATTATTAAATAAAGTTTGAACTGTTGCTTTACTTAAACTCAACAGTTTTGATATTTCCCGGAACGATTTTTTCTCGTTTCTATATTTTACGACTTAGTTTCTCACATCAGTTGAAATTTCTTTTCGCGAGGCCATTGTTACAATTGAATTATGCTGGAAACTGTCCAGAATGCCACCGAATGCAATTGATTTGAAATGTAAAACGTGCAGAAAAGTAAATTTAAAAAAAATAACGGTACTTAGCCGTCATCATCCAGCAGAAAGCAAAACACAAAGCATGACATGTTGGCCGTATGTAGACTTTTGTCAATGCTATTTTTTTGTTTTTTTTTTAATATTTTTTAAAGTGTATATTGAAGTATGTTATTTTTTTGGCTTTCTATTAATAAAAGCAAATTTCAAACAAACCTGCATCATTACTTTTTTTCATAATGCTTTTGGTCTCGTCAGGTGGAAGAAATGAGGGTCGTATGTAGACTTTTGTCGGCCACTGTATATATATAAAATTGTAACGTTACTGAATGACTGACTCACTAATTCATCATCGCACAGCCTAAACTCCTGTAGCTAAAAACTTGACATTTGGAGCAGAGATAGGTGACTCCCCAAATTAGGGAATTAAAAAAAAAAAAAACTAAGACGGAATTTTTGGAAATTCGAATGTTTAGGGGGTAAAAAAGGGTAAAAACGTAATACTTATCGTTGTTCCTTAGAAAAATAAGCGGACAGGTGTCTGGTAATTTTTTAAATTTGGTCCTATTAGGAAGCAAACGGGTAAAACCTTAATTTTGGTACTTTTTTGGCACCCCATCTTTTTTTTAACCAATCAACATAGGAACAAAGTTTATACAACATTCGAAACTTATCAAAAAAATACGAATATAAATTTGGTACTTTTTCGAATTTCGAACATTTAAAGGTTAAAAATCGTAACTATTTTTGGTACTTTTTTTATACAAAACATTTTTCTCCATTCATTGTCATATTCGTACTTAATTATGAGCTCTCACTACAATACTGAAATTTTTGATAACTAAATGGGGGAAAAAAATAGTACCAAAAAGGGGAGATACGGGAAATTTATGTTTTTCTTTAGCTTTTTGTTTCTGCAACTGGTATTTTTTTATTGTCGTTAATATTGGACCTTAAAACATAAGATTCAACATGCAATGCCCTGAGTGGATAAGAATTTATAAGAGGGAACTTTTTGGTACTTTTTTATTCTTTGATTGGTACTTTTTTTAATTTCCGTTAATATTGGACCTAGAAACATAAAATTAAACATGCAAGGTCATGTGGTCCTTTTTTACAAAATATTTGTCTCCATTCATTGGCATATTCGTACTTAATTATGGGCTCCCACCACAACACTGAAATGTTTCATACATAAATGGGGTGAAACAAGTATCAAAACGGATAATACGGGAAATTAACTTACTTTCATTTGCTTTTGTGTTATACGAGTGGTACTTTTTGAATTTTCTATAATATTGAACTTAGAAACACAAAATAATAGGTGCAAAGTCCTGTGTAAATATTTTTGTAGGGTAGAAAGATGTTTCTACAGAGTGATTAGATATGTTTATGGATTGAGGATTTGGGACCATGTCTCGGCATATGTGTTTGATTTTTTGGGATGCAGTTTTAGGGACTTTGTAAATCATAAATTGTTAATATTGTTTTACAAAATGTTTAAAACTTCTTTTCCATCTTTTCTTGTGTCAAGGTTTACTTTCTCGCAATCAACGAGAACTCACTGTTTGTTGTGTCCTCGTTTTCATACAATGGTTATGCAGAGATCATTTGTAGTTCGTGTGACTAGATTGTGGAATTCAATATTACCATATGAAAATAGGAATTTTTCTTATACTTTTAAACAATTTAAAAGACTACTTTTATTGTTATTAAGTCAATAGTGTTTTTTTTTACAGAAGGTTACAATATTTTGGTTACCACTTTTATAACAGTTGGGACCCATATTCGTAATAGGGATAGTAAAACCTATGTATTTAAAAATGTATTAGTAAAATAAGTTAAATTAATATTTTATAATTAAATTGTCAAATAATGTAACTTAATCAATTTGGCCTATATTGGCTTACGATTATATGTGAATAAATAAATAAAAAATAAAAATAAATAAATATCAACATATGAGATACAAATTTTGGAACTTTTTTGCTAAAACATAGATACATATTCTTTGGCATGTAAATATGTTTATGAAAGAAAAAGCCCGATTAAAAAGTAGCGGGTTAAATGGTTGAATTTAAACAAGTTTAAGCCTAGAAAAGTAAACTTTGTCATAAAAATATGTCCACGAATAAAAGGAGACGCTAACGAAGTAGCGGGTTAAATGCTAGTAAATAAATAAAATAAAAAAAATATATAAATTTGCCAGCTTTTCGTACATTTAGATGCTTTTGTTTTTGACCTGCAATAAATTAGATAAAACTTAAAATTTAAGTACAAAAAAATTACCAATTAAGAAAATATTTACGGTATTTTTTATAAAAATAAAACAGGTTTATAAAAAGTTTTTGAAACGGATTAACAAACTCTTTATAAACCGGTTTTATTTTTTTAAAAATGAGGGGGTTATTGTCTTTCATTTTACTTTAATTTTTTTTTAAATAATTTTTTAAACAAAATAAAAAAAATCTAAGAACTTACCGTTAGTAAATAAACAAGATAAAACGTAGCTATGTTCGTTGTGCAGAATACATGCAATCGCAAGAAAAAATTTTAAACTAAGCAAAACGGAATGCAGAATACCAAAAAGTTGTCAAACGGAGAAAATTTCAATCCGTATTGGAACGCAGCAGAATAATGGTCAGTATGTATATGAAATATTTTATTATTCAGTTTTTTTTATTTGTGTCTGTATTTGTTTGCTCTTGTATACAAAGCTAGATTTCACTTCCAATAAAAATTCGTTCATTAAACTGATGAGATTTATTAAATTTTATAATAGTTAAATATTAATGTATGTTCATTAACATTTAATTATGTAAGTATGTAAATTTCATATTGACATTAAGTTTATGTATGTTAAATAGTCGGAAACAAATTGATGCCTGTTAAAATTGCAATCTTTAAAAATGGCTAAGTCAATGTTGTTTATTTTATTAAATTTCATATGCATTATATGGCACATCAGAAAATCTATTAAATATCTTTTTTTACATCGAGCACTTGAGTTTTTTTCAAATTTTTTTAAATAATGTTTAAAAAACAAATTAAGGCTAATACACAATTGTTCGTTTTTTACACATTCTTTATAAAGTGCATTTCCTGTTTTTGAGTTTAAAGAGAAAAGAATTGATGGTATAAAAAAATCGCTAATACATTTAGATAAGTTTCTTATTTTATGACATATAACGTCACTCACTATAGTACACTTACCAAAATAAATACTGTTATAGGATTCACAAAAAACATATCCCAATACTTCAAATCCAATATTTTTTGTAATAATTTCTATAGCATTATTTATATTTGAAAAAGGAAGACCAAAAATTCGTTCAACAATTACATACATTTTGGTCTTGTTAGGATTAGTATTTGACATTTGAAAATAAATTGTATCAATATCAATTTTACTGTTTGTGTACTGCTTTATATAACTTAATATATTATCTAAAATTACCCCATTTTTTATAGAATTTTTTGAATTTAATATATTGGTTATTAAAATCGCAAAATTAGTAGTATGCGTTGATTCATCGTACATGATTTTGTATGCATGTTCCGAAAAGCACTCATTAGCCCTTGAGTATTGAAAAAGTCTATCTCCATTTGTTAATGTACTTTCATCAAATATAACGAACATTTTTGTTAGGTTTTCCACCTCATTCCATTCATAGTCCAATATAAAATGCTTTGACAATTTATGTACGATTTTACTACAAATACAAAATGCTTCGTTTTCAGATGACAAACTATCAGAAAGTAAATGAGTCATATTTTAATATGTACGTATATATGAAGTACCTAAAAATATACAAAAAACCAAAAAAATTTAATTATTTTTTTTAATCCATCTTATATATAAAAAAAAAGCAGTGTACACTTTAATGTCACCACTAAGTGCGAAAACGGGTCAACCGATTTAAACCAAAAGGTAAGGGTACTTTGGGGATAGTCTGAAGATGGTTTATGTGAAAATAAAGCCGATGGTTTGCACGAAATCGGCGCAGTGTTTCCGGAGATATGGCATTTAGGTTTTCCTATATATTTTTCCCACACAGATATCAACAAATGCCTTTCATGTTCCATATTATAATTTTTTTTTGTCATTTGAAAAGTTACCAAGCCATGTATCGTAATGTCCTATGTGTACAATGACATTCGGAATAGATCTTAATATGGATTTCATATCGCTAGAGGGCATAAAATAGGGCAAAACGGGTAAAAGCTCCTAATATCTTCTTAACTAATCAACCGATTTTCTTGAAATTTGGAAGGCAAGTTGTGTAAAATCTGGAAGGAACTGTAGCCTTAAATTTTTATTATTTAGGGCGTAAAATAGGGCAAGAGGAGTAAACGCTACCCCTCGCTATATCTGCTTAACTAATCAACCGGTTTTCTTAAAATTTGGCATGCAGACACTGTAATATCTAAAGGAACTTTAACACGTTGGCTGCCACGTCTCACATTTTCGTGCGACACCCAGATGTTACCCTGAGGCCACGTCGCACATTTTCGTACATTTTAATATGGAATTTTGGTGTATTTCCCATGGCCGCTGTGTATTTTTTTGAATAATAAAAAATTGGAAATTTTAATTTGTCTTTTTATTAATACTTTTAAAAAATCAATTCATTTATAAGCAAAAAAAATATAAAAATATATATGTATATAAATTGACTCTTATTCGAACTTTACAAAATTTGATTAGTATTATTATTTAATTTAGCTTTAGGTCTCTTTTTTTATAAAAAATATTAATTTTATTTAATCCAATATTTCGGCACTCCGTTGTGTGCCTTCTTCAGGGGTTTTTTTTTTTTCTTGAAATTTTGAACAATTTTTAACACATTTAACAAATTAAATAAATTTAACAAAATGTCATATAACAATTTTCAATTAAATACAAAAAAGGTTTTTCAATTCAAACCTAATCTATTACAGTAAAAATAAATTTTTAACTTCCGTTTCTATTTTTATAAATTAAATGCCTATAATTTTGTGCTAAACTTTCAGTATCTGACTTAAAATTAATTCGCGATATTGTCGGTACATTTATAATTTGCAACATTTCTAACATAAATCTACGTTTATAATTATTCTCCCTATTTAAAACTGTTGTATTTTCAAAATCAGGATAATGATTTAGATTGGCACAATGAGATGATAAAGCTGTTTTTTGTGATGAAATATTTCTATATTTTTGATCTGACTTATGTCCTGCTAACCTAGTTTTCAGTTTATTCTTCGTTGTACCAACATACACTTTACCGCATTGTCCATTAATTTTTCCCCTACAAGGTATTTTATAAACTACATTCGACATTTCAAACTTATTCATTTTGTCTTTCATATTAGTGAATAATCTACCTATTGTATTATTAGATTTATGCGCAATTTTATAACTTTCCGTATCATAAGTTAGTGGTTTATAAATTTTCGGTTCCGTATTACCGTTCGAGTTGTTTATTCTGTGGTTATTATATTGTATCAATAAGTTAGATATAATTTCCTTTGGAAAACTATTTTCTCTTAATGCTCTAAAAATTTTCTCCTTATTATTCCTATGGAAACAAGAATCACTTATTTTTAATACCCTATCTATAAAATTTATAGCCGTGTTAAATATAATCCTTTTAGGATGATTTGAAAAATAATTAATTATTCTACCAGACGATGTTGGTTTTTGATACCAATCTGTTATATATGGTGATGGCATTGACAACACTTTTTTATTTTTACTTGATGGCAACTCTGAATGTATTTTGGGCGATATATAAATTAATACACATATTTTTGTAATACGCATTATTTAATGAATTGTTGTTTATTAATTAAATAAAGAAATATTTAATTAAACTATAATACGGATTTAATAGTGGTGGCAGAAGTGGGATACCATAAGTATGGAACCACAACAATTGAATAATATGATTGGATCGCTGGCTGATGCAATCCGCACAGCAGTGACGCAAGCTGTACAAACTGCTACGCAATCTCCACAGTCTTCTAGATCGGAAAACTCGGCGCCAGTGCCTAGACCACCTTCTTTTTCTATAGGTGAATACAAGAAGGCTCTTCGGTGAGTGATTATTTCGTCAGATTCGACTGGGCCTTACAATTGAGCCAAATTTCTGTCAATGAATACCACAACTATGGGCGGTGAACTGAACACGGCGCTTAAAATTTTAACTAGCCCCAAGCAGCCAAAGGAGTTCACTTATGTTGAGATAAAAAGAATACTCTCAGATCATTTCGACGGCAAGAGGAACATATACGCGGAAAGCTTTAAATTTCGTCAAGTAAGACAGGATAGTTAAAGCAAGCTGCTACGTTTTGTGAATATGGAACATACTTGGACAGAATGTTAATCGAGCAAATGCTTTTTGGACTCGAGTCGCGCTCAATTTGTGATGATGTTATAGCCAAAGAACCGAAAACATTTACAGAGGCCTATGAAATTGCATATTCCAAGGAATTAACGCAACGATCAACGAACGTCGTAAGTACGGGTGATAATACAACAACGGAACCCACTTGCAAGTTGGGTTATACACCGGTTAGAAAAAAGAATGAGACTAAGCCGAAGATTAATACTACTTCAACAGAAAATAAGTGCTATGGGTGTGGTGGCCAACATTTACGAAGAGAGTGCAAGTTTAAGAATGCCAAGTGCTATTCGTGCGGAAAGGTGGGGCATATAGGCAAAGTTTGCAGGACAGGTACAAATCAAATAGCGAATACTACTGGGGTGGATGATACTGAAATGGTTCAGTTTATAAATCAAATTGGCACCGTTAGAACAGCCGGCGCAACTGCGAAGATAATTACGGTAAAGGTTAATGGTAAGAGTGTTGATATGGAATTGGATACGGATGCTCCATGTAGTGTCATTAGCAAAAGAAATCTGAATATCCTAAAGGCGAACTGGTTGCTTAGAAAAGCTGATCGTCAATTTTCAAGCTATACGGGACATAAATTGAACTGTGTTGGGAGAACAATAGTTGATGTTTCGTTTGGAAGAACAAATCGTAAATTGAACTTGTACGTGGTTGATGATGATGTGGATACGTTATGTGGTCGTGAGTGGATTTCACAATTTGCACGTGAAATAAATTTCATTAAATTATTCGACACAGATAATACAGACGAGTATGGTAAGAGTGATATGTTTTCTCCAACTAAGCAAAGCGTGAATACAATTTCAGTTCAGACCTCAGATCTTACAGGAGAGCAACAGATTCGTTTACAACAACTAGTATCGCGGTATGATGATGTTTTTGATAAAGTGGCGGGAACGTTTACGGGATCACCAATAAGGGTACACCTTAAGCCAGATGCTAGACCAGTGTTCACGAGACCTAGAGAAATTCCTTTTGCTTTGAGGGATGCATATTCTGGGGAAATATATGATAAAATTTCAGCAGGGTTTTATAAACGAGTTGAGTTCTCTGAGTGGGCTTCAACAACGCATGTGGTGACAAAGAAAAACGGGGGTATACGGATTACTGGCAACTACAAACCAACCATCAATCCACAAATGGTGATCGATGAACACCCCATTCCAAGGTCGGATGATATATTTAATAAGATGAAAGGGGCAACTGTGTTTGCACACTTAGGCCGAGGCCACGCAATGAGCGGCTAAGCGTCAAGCGGCTGAGCGATGAGCGTCAAAAAATTAAAACATATGAAATACTATCGAAGTGGCCACGAAATGAGCGGCATGCGAGCGAAATTTTTGAGCGGCTAAGCGTCGTCGCTCAGGAATAAAACTTGTTCTAATTTTTAGTTGTTTTCTGAGCGTCAAAAAATAAACATGGCAAAAGTGAATGTGGAGGTTACAATTTCATCTGTACAAAGCCGACCGCTATTATGGCAAGACAGATAACCAAATTTTAAAAATAAAAATATAACCGAAAATTAATTTTTTGGTTTTGTCAATCTAGTGTTATCTGCTTGCAACAGCAAATCAATGGATTTCACATTTGGGTAGATTTGTATATATATGGTTAATGATGAACACCAAGGCCTGTTCGTCGATTTCGATTAATATACATATATATATTATAATTTGTTATTATAATTTGTTTTTGTTTTAAATGTAAGTTAAGCGAACGAAGTCTTCGCTCGAAATCGACGAACAGGCCGCAAATTGTTTTTTTTTTTTCTTAATAAACGCATTAAATTCATATGAATACGATTTTCGCGTAATAACATTAAACAATCCACTCTTTACAATAGCATTTTAACAACTAACCGCTCAGAACTGACGCTCAGTAATAAGCCACTTGCCGGTCAAACTTGACGCTTTGACGCTCATCGCTCAGACGCTTGACGCTTAGCCGCTCATTGCGTGGCCTCGGCCTTAGATGTGACAGATGCTTATTCGCACTTGGTCGTAGATGATGAATTTGCTCACGTGTTAACACTGAACACGCCAACACATGGACTCATACGTCCAACGCGTGCTGTATATGGTGCAGCCAATATTCCAGCTATTTGGCAGCGAACAATGGAGTCAGCATTACAAGGTATACCGAATATTTTAAATTTTTTTAATGATATTCTCATTTATGCCGGAAATGTCGATGAACTTTTTAGAGTTCTTGAAGTCGCTCTTATGAAATTGAGAAATTTGGGGTTTAAATTGAATAAACCAAAATGTGTATTTGCTGCTTCGTCCATTGAATTTTTGGGGAATAAGATTGATGCCCAAGGAATACATAAATCCAACAAACACACCGAAGCCATATTGCGCGCTGCTAAACCCACAACTATGGATGATCTTCAATTATTTTTGGGTAAGGCATCGTACTACAGCAACTTTATTCCGGACTTATCTACTTTGGAAAGGCCACTGCGGGATATAATGAAAAGTGGTCGGTTTTGCTGGTCTAAAGAAGCAGATGTAGCTTATGAGAAAATTAAACTAATTTTGATTTCACCTCAAGTTTTGATACCGTACGACCCATCCTTGCCTCTTATTCTGGCGACTGACGCCAGCCAAACGGGTCTTGGTGCTGTACTTTCCCATCGTATGCCCAACCATCATGAACGTCCGATTGCATATGCAAGCCGCACTATGACCGCTACTGAACAGAGATATTCACAGATAGATAAGGAAGCGTTGGCGATTGTCTGGGCAGTACAGAAATTTTTCAAATACCTATATGCGCGACATTGGACCTTAAAAACTGATCACAAACCGCTGGTTCAGATACTGCAGCCGAACAAATCCCTATGCGGATTTTCTCTCCAATTTCGATTTTAGCGTTGTTCACAAAACTTCGAAGGAAAATGCCAATGCAGATTATCTGTCTCGCGTATCATTGAAGGCATTGGATTCTGGTAGTTCAGGAGGAGTAGATTCTGTCGTGAACATTGTTAATGAACGAGATGATTTTGACGATTTTATAATTGGTCAAATTGACCAACTACCTATAACCGCAGTACGTATTGCCCAAGAAACGAAAAAAGATGACCACCTTGGAAAAATTCTGCAACTACTGGAAAGCGGAAAGTGTTTGGCTAGGGCTGGTTATAAAGCACCAGAAATTAACTACAGACTGTCATCTGGGTGCTTGACTTTCGAACACCGCATCGTTATCCCCCCGAAATTTCGAAGGGATATGTTGAATCAGTTACATGGCTCTCATTTGGGAGTAGTGAAGATGAAGGGTATAGCTCGTTCGTTTATATATTGGCCAGGAGTGGATAGAGATATTGACGGTGTTGCCAAAGAATGTGATTTATGTGCGAAGAATGCTAATCATCCAGCGAAATTTAGAGATCATCACTGGGAATACCCAAAATCTCCTTGGGAACGAATCCACATCGATTACGCGGGGCCATTTGAAGAGATGATGATGCATATTATTACGGATGCTTATTCGAAATGGTTAGATGTGAAGGTTACAAAATCTATAACCGCTGCGGCAACTATTGGAATTCTGGATGAGGTTTTTGCAACGTATGGTGTGCCATTGATGGTGGTTTCCGATAATGGAACAAATTTTACTTCAAGTGAATTCAACAAGTTTTTGACAAACGTGGGTGTAAAGTACCACAAATATACGGCTCCGTATCACCCCTCTACAAATGGACAAGCGGAACGCAACGTGCAGACGGTAAAGAACGCGCTAAGGGCAATGTGCACAACCAAGGGGACGTTAAACGAGAATCTGAACGAGTTTTTAAGGCAATATAGAAATGCACCGCATTATACGACAGGTCAATCACCTGCCCAACTGTTCTTGGGCCGCCAGCTGCGTACTCGTTTGGACCTTGTTCGGCCGGAACAGTACCTTAAGTCTAATGGAACGTTTCGGCACCTTGTGGACAATCAAATGGTGTATTTCCTATCGGGAAATCCACGGATTTGCAAATGGTTAAAGGGGAAGGTGAACAGACGTTTAGGTGACATTCATTACGAAATATCGTTTCAGGGAAAATTCTACAAACGGCACATTGATCAAATCCGTGGCATTGATGGCGAAGAACGGATTACTGCCAACGCCAGTCTGACTGATAACGCGAACCGTAACACGACAGGTGGTGTTAACGACAATACTGTAAACAACGAATCAACAATGAATGGCACCTCGCATCAAGGAGAATTGACCACAGGTCAAGACGAATTGACAACCGTAAACAGTGAGGAGCAAAGCGGGGACTTCTCTACTTCGCCAGCCGCAATGGAGTTTAGGGGACTTACACCGACATCATCAACAGGGTTGTCAGCATCTACGCCGAATCCGGAAGGAGTGCAACGTGAAGGGGAAGTGCGCCGCTCGTCGAGAGTCCGTAGTCCCAGGGTTTTATTCTCTCCGTGAGTGAGGGGGAAGAAATGTTATATATGGTGATGGCATTGACAACACTTTTTTTTATTTTTACTTGATGGCAACTCTGAATGTATTTTGGGCGATATATAAATTAATACACATATTTTTGTAATACGCATTATTTAATGAATTGTTGTTTATTAATTAAATACAGAAATATTTAATTAAACTATAATACGGATTTAATACAATCAATTAATAAACTTTTTCCCTTTCTTATTATCAAAGTGTCTAAATAAGACAATTTAGATTCAAACTCCTTTTCCATTGTAAATTTTATATCTGCATGAAGGAATTAAATGTATCTAAAATTTTTGCTATTTCTGATTCCTTAATTACGCAAAATAAATCATCCACATATTTTGTCAGAATTTAAGGTTTGATAGTCAACTGTTCCAAACATCTATCTATTAATCTCTCCATAACAATATCTGCTACAATTGCAGATGCTGGTGATCCCATAGGAAGTCCTCTTAGTTGAGCAAATACATTACTGTCCAATTGAAAATATATATTATCAATTAAACAAAATTTCAGAATATGTAAAAATAAGTCTATCTATATTAGTGTGTTATTCTATCTTATCCTATTCTTCTTCTATTATATCTATAGCAAGATCTATAGGTATACTTGGAAATAATGAAACTACATCAAGAGATATTAATATGTTATCATCATTTAACTTAATATGCTTAATTTTATCTTTAAATTGAAGAGAGTCCCTTACATTATATTTTGAATTTTCCGTTATATTCTTAAGTATTGTTGTAATATATTTACAAAGTTTATATGATGGAGAATTAATACATGAACATATTGGTCTTAATGGAAAATCAATTTTATGAATTTTTGGAACCCCATATAATCTAGGTGCAATTGCTATATTTGTTTTAAGCTTATTCTTTTCCATAACTGTTATTATATTCCTTCTAAAAAGTTCCTGAACATAGTCATTATTTACCCTTTGTAATCTATTAGTAGGATCTTTACTAAGTTTCTTATAAACTGAATTGGCCCTTATAATATCATTAATCCTTAAATTATAATCTGTTCTGTTCATTGCTGCTGTCGTATTACCTTTATCTGCATTCAAAATAAGAATATTCCTATTAAGTCTTAAAAACTTTTCTGTTTCTTTTACTTTGTCGAGAACAAATTTATCCCTATTATTCAATCTCATTTTATTTATGTAGCTATCTATACTTGTTGTTAGTTTTGTCCTAGCTTGTTCCTGATCTTCCTTATTTTTCAGTGTTTGAACCAAATCTTCCCCTTCCGTTATAACTTTTAAAATTGGAAACGTTTTCCAAATTGGAAACATTTTCCAAATTGGAAACATTTTTGCGGATATAAAATTTACAATGGAAAAGGAGTTTGAATCTAAATTGTCTTATTTAGCCACTTTGATAATAAGAAAGAAAATTTTTAGAGCATTAAGAGAAAATAGTTTTCCAAAGGAAATTATATCTAACTTATTGATACAATATAATAACCACAGAATAAACAACTCGAACGGTAATACGAAGCCGAAAATTTATAAATCACTAACTTATGTACCAAAATTTTCGGAGAGGTTAGAAAAATCCAATATTTATAATACGGAAAGGTATAAAATTGCGCATAAATCTAATAATACAATAGGTAGATTATTCACTAATATGAAAGACAAAATGAATAAGTTGGAAATGTCGAATGTAGTTTATAAAATACCTTGTAGGGGAAATATTAATGGACAATGCGGTAAAGTGTATGTTGGTACAACGAAGAATAAACTGAAAACTAGGTTAGCAGGACATAAGTCAGATCAAAAATATACAGGGGTGTGCTGGAAATCGCAAACGCAAATCGCAAGAATTTTAAAAGTCGTTTTTTAGTAAGATTTCTGTAATAAAAGAATTTTATGACAAATATTATACAAACATTTCTCTATTAAACAGAATTTTATAACAAAAATTATTAAAATCAGATTAAAAGTGTATTGAAAACAGCCTCCAAATTCTTGCGTTTTGCGTTTGCGATTTCCAGCACACCCCCCATAGAAATATTTCATCACAAAAAACAGCTTTATCATCTCATTGTGCTAATCTAAATCATTATCCTGATTTTGAAAATACAACAGTTTTAAATAGGGAGAATAATTATAAACGTAGATTTATGTTAGAAATGTTGCAAATTATAAATGTACCGACAATATCGCGAATTAATTTTAAGTCAGATACTGAAAGTTTAGCACAAAATTATAGGCATTTAATTTATAAAAATAGAAACGGAAGTTAAAAATTTATTTATACTGTAATAGATTAGGTTTGAATTGAAAAACCTTTTTTGTATTTAATTGAAAATTGTTATATGACATTTTGTTAAATTTATTTAATTTGTTAAGTTTGTTAAAAATTGTTCAAAAATTCAAGAAAAAAAACCCTGAAGAAGGCACACAACGGAGTGCCGAAATATTGGATGAAATAAAATTAATATTTTTTATAAAAAAAGAGACCTAAATTAAATAATAATACTAATCAAATATATATGTATGTAAATGCAAATGGAGATCAGTAGAAAAACAATAAACTTAAAATTAGAAATTAAATTTAGAGATCAGTAGAAAAACAACAAACTTAAAATTAAAAACTCAATTTGTTAATGGAGATCAGTGCAAAAATAATGCAATTAAAATGTTAATTTATCAAAATTAATTCTTCTGGTGGGAAAATTTAGGAAAACATTATACACATCGTTGCGGTTTATTGGGTCGAGTTTATTTTGGTCCCTAATTTTGCAGTTATAACGGCTTTTTTGTGTCGCACATTTTTGTGCAACGTGGCCCCACAACATGTTTTATGTTCTCCCAGGCCATTTCGCACGAAAATGTGCGACACAAAAAACCGTATAACTGCAAAATTACGGACCAAAATAAAGCCGCGAGTGGTCACAACTTATTTTTAGGCACTAAGAAACAAAAATAAGTTGTTGGCCTCAGGTGACCAAAATTGTTAAATGACATTGCTACTGAACGATCAAAATTCTAAAAAGGCTTTGGCAGCCAACGTGTTAAGATATAAATTTTTTAGAAATTCCAACAATTAGGGCGTAAAATAGGGCAAAAGGGGTAAATCCTACCTCTACCCATGTCTTCTTAATTAATTTTCCGATGATAGTTTCAAGCCTTGAAGGAACTAAAACTTTAAACTTTAAAATTTACGGCGTAAAATAAAGCAAAAAAAGGTAAAAGCGCCCCCTCCTATACCTTCTTAATTAATTAACCGATTCTTTGGAAAAGTTCATGTATTTTTTTGATAAATTTGTCTAATAAATGTGATTTGATAAATGTATCTAAGGTAATTCTACTTCGGTTATGCAATGGTACACGATTGGTCGTTGAACAATTGATGAAAAACGTTATCGAAGCTACTATTTTGAATGGTAAATTCCGAGACGAAAATTTCCTATTAGGCCAAATGATGTCTGTTTGCGGCTTACATAGCGTTTACATTTGACAGTACAGTAAGAAAATACATATTAGTTGCCAAAAACACTGCTAACTGTCTTCGTGACGTAGGCGTCCAGACAGTAATTAAGACAGTTCACTTTGAAATATATGTCAAACGTGAATATTGCAGTAAAAGTTCTGCTAAACGTGTTTTATATGAACCAAACAAACAGCCTAAAATAACTATACATATTTTGTAAAACATAACACTTAACTAAAACATAAAAAATCAAAGCAAAATATATTTATTTTTTACGTTTTTTCCTTTTGCTAATAAAACTTCAGATTACTGTTTGAAAATATCAAATCACTGTCCAATTTTACTGTCTGCAAAATTAGCTAGACAGTTGACAAGACAGTTGGAAAAGTGTGCATGTTTTAGTAAAAAAGTTTGCATGTGTTGCTACTGTCATGCCAGTACTGGCAAATGAAAACGCCAGGTTAGATTTGGGCACACCATGTTTTTCACACGGACAATTATACGTGGCATGTTCTCGCGTCGGCAAGCCATCGATCTTATTTGTGTTTGCTTAAGAAGGACTGACAGAAAATATCGTTAACGCAATTGCCATTCGTAATGGATAAAAAATACATCACTTTTTAATGTTTAACTTTTGAATATGTTACGAACAGAAATAAAGAAATAAATAACTATTTTTTTTTTTCATCGCCGATCATGGTATGAAGCGCTTTATTCCTCTTTCTAAAAATAAGTTATGTGGCAAAACAACGTTTGTCGGGACAGCTAGTAATACATAAAAATATAAAAAACTAAAAATTTTATTTACCTATTTAAGGCAGAAGTTATGTTTTTGATTAACTACAATGTGCTAAAAGTATGCTCAAGAGATCTAGAAGAAACTTTGGCAGATCGCAAGCAGAACGTACCAGTTTCGGAACACCATAAAGTAAATCTACAATACATGGCTGTATGAATGCTTTTATGAATATTTTTGAACAATTTTTGATTGTATTACTTCAATTATTAAAAATCTTATTCAAGCCACGTCTCTTGTTCTAGATAAGCTTTGGTAGCTTTTTCGTATGTATGACATTATTAACAATACACAAGCAGCAAAGTCATCCGTTGACAAGATTCGAGAATTTTTCTATTTTTTAGTAGTACATAGTAGTTCTTTATTTTTAAAAATCAGTAATACAAAAAGTTTCCAATAGTTTTTCTTATATTAGATGATTGAAAAGAGAATATTACAGCTTTCATAAAAAAGTCGTCAGATTTTTAAATAAAAATAAAGTAATAAAGGTATTACGTCAAAAGTTGCACTGTTGCGAAAGAGCAAAAGTGCAAAAACATAAAAACCGCATAGACAATTATTTCGCACAAACGATGCAAAATTGACAGGGCCTAATGGTGTTTTCTTTTCTGACATGCTATGACATGTATGCTACCATTCGCGCGGGTTTTTTTCTATCCTAAAAAATATGCAAACATGTGAGAAGTTGTCGTTTTCCTTTCTAAATATGTTGCAAAAATAAATGGCAAATTTGTTCAATTTCTTACCCCCAGTTATAAATGAGTATGCAATAATGCCCTTTTTTGCTTTTTCTTGTGTTTGCGACGCAAACTTCCACCCGATTGCCATTCTTATTACAATGAAATTCCATTTGAGAAGTAGTTCAAGTTCTAATTTTTCTTTTATTTGCATTGTAGTTGTGAATTATAAAAAAAAAAAATTAAAAACAACAGAACAACTTCTTTTATTCTACATTGTAAAAATGCCAAACAAGATTTTCTTTAAAACTTAAAAAAATTTCGTTGTAGTTACGTGTTTTTGTTGAAGAAAAAACGGGTTTAAAAGCACGTAACTAACCTAACTCTTTGAAAGATGAATAAATTAATATTTTTATTCCAGAAATGAATAAATCGATCTATTTTTAGTAAATCTGCGATATTGGATTATTAAAATTGCATCTATTTTTCAATATATAACATTTTTTGTTTCTCCTGTAAAATTGTAAAAATGTTAGTTACGTGGTTTTGGATTTCAGCTGACGATATATATATATGTATGTATATATATATGCGATTTTCCACTACTTTTCTTAACGTAGGTTTATGACCAATATTGGTTTCATATTAAAGCTTTGAATAAATCTTTCTTTACATACAAAATTTATTTAAATATTCTTAACTTATTAAGAAGCGGAGAGAAAGGAGTTTGCAAAAATACAAGAGTTTTTAGTAAGCATAATAATTACTATGAAGAAAAGGTACAAAAAAAAATTGAAAAAAATTTGAACCCCCTCTGGAATTAAAAACAAAAAAAAAACCAAAATTAAAATTTAAAGGGGCTGAGGCCCGTGGGCCCCCTAGGTCCAAAAAACCGCATAGCCCACTTAGTGGAATGTGTGGGTACTCAAATTAAATGTAATTACATATACAAGAAAAACGAAAATAATAAAATTTTGGGCGGGCGGGACTTTGGGGGCCTCTGGGTCAAAAAAAGGACCCCCATCCACTCATATCTATGTGTAGGTAGTCAAATTAAAGGTAATTTGCTTACGATTGTAAATATTTTGTTTTATTTTGTATTTTTTAATGTTTTATGCTCGATTTTTTTTTTATTTTTTTGTAACTAATAGCCTATTTCCGATGTGCTAGAACTCTTTTCTGCGTAGCCGGCCTTGGGCCGGGCGCAAGGATTTTATCCTCTATTGTATAACAAAAACCGGCTCCGCTGACTAAAGATTCTCTGCATAGACGGCCTTAGGCCGGGCTCAAGGATTTTCTGCTCTATGGTATGACGAAAACCGGCTTCGCTAACTAAAGCTTCTCTGCATAGCCGGCATCCGGCCGGGCGCAAGGATTTTCTCCACTATAGAATAACAAACACGGGCTTCGGTAACTAAAGCTTTTCTGCACCAAAAATATACTTAAATTAACCTATAACGGAAAATAATATGCGAATACAAAAAAAACATACATATTTGCAATCGTGAGCAAATTACCTTTAATTTGAGTACCCACACATATCACTTAGTGGGCGGGGCAGTTTTTTAGTTCCAGGGGGCCCACGGACCTCAGCCACCTTAAATTGTAATTTTGGTTTTTTTTTTTATTCTGAATCGGGTGGCATATTTTTTTTCGTACGCCCCGTAAACTGCACTTCAGCCAAAGTTTTAGTTAACGAAGCCGGTGCTATGCTATAGAGGAGAAAATCCTTGCGAACGGCCGAAGGCCGGATATGCAGAGAAGCTGTAGTTAGCGAAGCAAGTGTTTGTTATTAAATAATTTTTTAGTTTTTACACTTTTACTTTAATAACTTACACAAGTATTAACCAGGGCACATCCGTAATATTTTAATGTAAAATTTTGTAAAAACTGTAATAGGAGTTAACCATTTTTATATATGTATTTAGAAAGATCTATTCAAGAGCTTTGAAATAGTACTAATATTGGGCCTATACGTTCAGAAATGTATTGGAAAATCGCACATACTTTTAATTTTTCAATTTTATATCACAATAGGACCTTTTTATTTTATTTGGAGCTGCGTCGATAAACTAGATTTGTTCCCTCTTTTTATTTGGAGCTGCGTTGGTAAACTAGACTTGTTCCCTAGATTTTTCCAAAGCTCGTTGTCGGAATCACTGAGGGGCAGGTTAGATGTCTCTTACACACACTCACCATGGTATCAGCAAGAACCACGTATCTGTGCCAGTTTTTTGTTCCTTTTCTTTCGTTTCCAGTAAATAGCCAGCTTTTATAATTTCCGACTGGTCGTTATATCACTACTGTTTTATTTTTAACTTTATTTTATTTAAAACAAATTATTCAAACTTGTTTTTTTAACTTTATTTGCAGGCGTATGGATAAGGGTGGCAAATAATCGATATTTCCATTCTATTTTCATTAAACTATCGATAGTTTCTTTTCGATAGCGATACTATCGTTAAAATTTCTTTTTTTTAAATGTTCAATACATTCTTGTTTCTATTATGCAATTTTTCCACGGTACGTGATTCGCTCTCTATTCATGCTTCGCATGCCAATCATGAACAAAGCAACCAGTGCTGCCACAGCCAGTACAATTTTTACAACCAAAATTTTTGAAAAAGTTACCAAATGTGAAAAAATATAACCAAATTTAAAATGCCTTTTATTAATTGAGAAAATCATTAAAATTTATTTTAAGTTGCATTGTAATACAAAGGTAAGATATTTGCACTTTATAGTAAAATAATAAAAAACAAATTTTAGAATTTTGTTGTTGTTTTAAATGTAATTTTCTATTCGAACGTTAACGTCCGAAATCGTTGAACAGGCTGTATAAGTCAAGAAAACAAAATAAGAAACAAAATTCTTTTACAACCCCCAATTTCACCAAGATCAGTTAAAATTAACTAAAACTTTAACTTCCAGTTAACAATGTGTTTTGATAGCTATAAGTGATAATTATTTATAACTGAACTTGGTGAAATTAAGGGTAAGAGTTTTATTTATTTGAGACTTTTTTCGTAAAAAATATTTTTATTTTATAAGAGTTAAATCCGTCAAATTTCCATACAAAATTCAGTATATATATTGAAAGTTAATAAATTGAATATTTTTTTATATGTCGTTTTAAATAAACGAAAATTGTACTTCACAGTTCAAAATAACAAAAAAGGAAAATTGTGTTCCGCTTTTTAGCTGTCATTGACAGGACTGTCAAATGTGACGATTTTTTAATTCTTTTGTCAATGGAAATTTACGTTTGGCGATTGTTTTGGCGAAATTGAAAACGATTGGCGATATGCGAAATGTATTTATGTAAATATTTCTAATTTACATACATATATATATCTAAAATATTAAAAAATCTTTTTTCTCGTGTTTGTAATATTTATTTCAAATTTATATTTCTTATTATTATTTTTAGATTGTTCTATTTGATACATTTTGTGAATCATTGTAAAATATTATGGCGAATATAATCCAAATTGCCTTTCGGAGCGTACATTAAATGGGGAAAAAGGCAGTCAAAGGTTTTTTTATAAATTAAAAATATTGCCAAATAATTAAAATAAATATATCTACTTCTGGAAATAACTTAAATTTAGAACATTTAACTTATATTCATGTTTTTAGAAACACTAAAACGACTTTTGTGTAATTTTTCAGTCATTTTCTGAAATCTTATCCCCATGTTTTTATGCACTTTCTACTTTAACTACTACTCATCTTTAATACTCTTAAAATCAAGAAAAGTTACGCTCATTTAAAAAAAAAAAGTTTAAATCTTTATGGATTAAAACTTCATATGTTTTCGAACATGGCCGTTTTTAATATAAAAAAAAAACAAATGGCAATATTTTTCTTAACAAAAATCTTAAAAATATTAATATTTTAGAAAAAAGTAACACAGAGTCTTCACCTGAGATAATATCTGATATAATATGTGAGAGAACGTCGGCAGAATGAGAGAACAAATTTCTTCATATTAATCTTTATCTTAAACAAGGGGAACACGTATCTTATAAGATTTCATAATTGAATGACTCTCGTACAGTAAACTTGTATCGTTTTTATTCTTTTTTTTAGTTTTTTCTTTTGTTTTTGTTTAAAATATTGTTTTTTTAAACACTTATCACAAGATTTTCACTAATTGCAGTAAAAAATTTAACAATTTAAAGAAGGCGTCTTATTATTGTTTTATATTTATGTATGTATGTGTATTTTTGACAGCTCATCTTATAAGATAGTTGTTATAAGATTTCTCATAACAACTGTCTCATAATATATATTATAATATTAATATTAACACTATTTGAGAGTCCACACGTAAGATAATACTCTCTGCGATTGAATTTGACGTTTGCTGATATAAAAATCTTATATCTTATCTCAGGTGGAGACCCTATGTAACCAAAATGAAAAAAATATTCACATCTCAACATTGAAAAAAAATTTAACCAATTTTGGTTAGAAATAACCAAAAACGGCAGCTCTGAAAGCAACTGCTTCGCCATACAAAATTTTGAGAGCGAAGCAAGTAGATTCATATCAGTGTTGCAAAATTGAAATTTTGAAATGGTACTGAATTTTAACTAAAAGAGTACTTTTTCCAAGAAATGGTACTTTTTGTTAAAAAATAAAATAATTTTTTACAAAATAAAAGCAACAAAAAATATTTTATTGGAATTCATTTATCTATGTATTAAAGAGCAAACAGTATTTATATTAAAGATACATAATATTTTTGTTATACATAAGCGTTTAGCTACGGTCACACTCATCAAATATTTGACCAAATAAGTATTGACGGAATAATTAGCCGGTTGAAGTTAATATTGTTCAATACCGATATATGTATGATAATTTCACCATTTTATAGAAATTATGAACATAGATAAAGAAAAAACGTTTAATTATATTATCCTAAAATTTAAAAAAAGAAATGTTAAGATGGCTGAACTCTTTTACGGCGCAAATAAAACATTTTGTAGCGGCCGCACGCTATTTTGAAACCGAGAACTAATTTGGTTTCTGCAAAAACTATGCGAAAAAAACAGAGACAATGTCAGAAGCAAATTACATGTACGTTTGTGACCGAATATTATAAACCTTATGTAAAACAGCAATTTTGACAGACATGCACAATTACATGTGACTTTTTAGAGATCATAAGAAATATAATATGTAACTAGTTACAACAGCTACTATCATTTGATTTTAATAGAAATTTAGTTTGAAACTTTAAACAGTTTCTACGTGTAAACGATTTCTTGCTTTGCTTTTTTACATAATAATGCATTTCAAAATATGCGTTCAAGTGATGCTGAGAAATGTGGTATCGATAAAATTCCAAAAGCAATCTTTGAAATGTCATCCATTTCGCTCTTAATTAAATATTTTCAGTTCTGAAATGCTTTATTTCTGAGAGATCCGCTAGAACACGGAATTGATAATAGTTTTCTTTCTCGCTTGTTAATGACATTAATAACAATGGTGTTATGCTATTGGTTTTCCCGGAAACAATATTTTCTGGAGTGAAGCCGCTTATAATTTAAAGTAAAAAACAAATGTTTCTCTAAATCTCAGATAATATGTTTCTTTCAATTTATAAACAATTTCGTTGTTAACTTTGCATGTTTCTATAAATATGTCAAATCGAGTTCCCTAAAAAGATACATTTTAAGGTAAATGGTCTTCTTTTAAATTCAAATTTTCCACTAATAAATTATCCAATGCATCTTTTTTTTTAAATTTTCTTGTGACTTGTAAGAGCAAATATAACATTCTGTATAGCAAAGTATGAATCCTGGCGTCCTCGCTTTCATCTCAATATTAACGTTGTTAATTATATTTAATACACAACAATATAAATTTTGCAAAAGTCATGATTACCAAAGTCTGCTATTGAAATGATCTCATCACGGTTAAAAAGCGCAAAGGATAAACAAGTACTAAAAACAACGCGGGGGTACTCCGGTATTTTTAATGTCAAAAAGTACTGAAAAAAGTACTAAAGTACTGAATTTTTCAACACTGATTCATATTGAATCTACTTGCGAAGCACGAAAAATTACTCTCTTCTCCAATTTTTATCGCAAGTTTATCTGAACTAGCTGTAAAAATCGATTGTTTCAGAGTTGTCAACTCGGTGCGTTTCGCACCATTTTTGGTGCTTTTTTAAATTATTTCTGCGATAACAATAATGATGAAAATATTAACTTTATTAATTTGGATTTATTATAATAAATTTTTGATCTCTTTTTAAAATGTTTTACGCAGAATTTATTAAATTAATTTACAAAAATGTATCATCTCGTTCAAATGAATGCAAACATAAATACTATCCCCCAAAGTATATTTATACAGAGTACATGCAAGTGAACGGCTGTTAGTTTGTTTATTATCCTGAGCTTGTCAAAATTTGTTTACATTTTTATTTTATTTTTTATTTCTAAATATCGTCACCTTAAATGCAAACGGACGAAACTGCACTAGAATTCGAAATCGAGTTTCTGATTGATCATGGATTGTTTTATTAACCTTCGCGTTACCCATACCCACCCGAGTGACCATTTCTGTTTTATTTGTAAAATAATTTCTTTAATAATTTCTTGGTTAAAAATAAATTTTTAGGAACAAATCTAGCTTAGCGACGCACACCCAAATAAAAAAAGTACCTAGGGTGATAGAAAATTGAAAAACAAGAAGAAAAACTTAAATAAAAAAATTGGCGCAAACGCTTAGTTTTCGAGTTATAGACGGTTTTAGTTTTCATAGAAATATGTAATTTTTCCACTACATTTCTAAAAGTATATGGCCAATATTGGTATCATTTTGAAGGTTTGGCTAAATCTTTCTAGATATATAGTATATATTTAAAAATTTTGAACTCTTAAGCTCACATTACAGTTTTTGTGTACTAAGTGTATAAATTTAAATTTTTTATTTATTTATTATTCTTTTTTTTTTTAAAAGATGTTTTATTTTTTATGGAAATATTTAAATAAAAATTAGTACATATGTATTATATACAAAACTAATAAAAAAAATTAATAAATTTTTTAATTTTTTGTAAGTAATAGACAAAAAGGAATTCGTTCCAGCGTAACCGGCCTTCGGCCGGGCGCAAGGATTTTCTCCTCTATGGTATAACAAAAACAGGCTTCGCTGCTTTTCTGCACATAAAAGATACTTAAATTAACCTAAAGAAGAAAATAATGTGCGAATAAAAAAAAAATAAAATACTTATTTGCAATCGTGAGCAAATTACCTTTAATTTGAGAACCCACACATATCACTAAGTGAGTGGGGCAGTTTTTTGGTTCCAGGGGGCTCCACGGACCTCAGTCTCCTTAAATTTTAGTTTTGGTTTTTTTTCTTTTTTTTATTCTGCACTTCGCCAAATTAAATATTTTTATGAAAACTAAAAACGTCCATAACTCGAAAACTAAGCGTTTGCGCCAATGTTTTTATTTAATTTTTTCTTCTTAGCTTTCAATTTTCTATTAAACTTGGTACTTTTTTTATTTGGGTGTGTGTCGCCAAACTAGATTTAAGCCAATTGTTATTCACTGAACAAATTGTAAAGTTCTTTAACAAAACATGAAAAAAATTCGTTTGACCACCAGTTTTTTTATCACATGCGGAGTACCACCCGGTTGGTAATTGGATAACGATGTAAAAATATGTAAAAGTCTCCGGTAAAAATGGCAGCATTATAAAATAAATTTAAACGAACGTAACTACAAGTGCATATATTTTTTAATGCAAAAAGACTTTACTCTTTAAAAAAACATACTGTTGGAAACACTGACAAATCTACTTCAGCTTTTTTAACCTAAACCGCAAACAAACCCTCTCCATGTTATTATGCATTATTGCTTATTTGTGTAACATTTAAAAATATTTGAAATACCGATCATCAAACAATAAATTTTTGACTGGATCTAAAGATATCTGCCCAGCTCATGTAAACTTAAATTTTTTATTTATAAAATTTATTAATTTTATTTTCATTTACAATTCCGTCTGTATTTAAAAACATTTGTTTTTTTTTAGTTAAAAAATTAATAACATAAATTCTTTTCCTTTTTTTGTCAAAGTATAAATAACAAAATGAATTATTATTTGTGGCATTATTGATTACACATTTAAAAATGACTTATGTAAGTGTTGGTGCGCCCTCTTGTTTCAGAAAAAATCAAGCCAAAGTACGAAACTAACATAAAAACTAAATATAAAGAAAGTGAAAAAACTTGTTAAGTTTTTTGTAAAAAAATTAAAAGTTAGGTACAGCCGTTTGCATTGAAGGTGACGATATGTTTGTTTAAATTTTTAAACACATATATATACATATTTATTTGTATCAGGAATGATATATTACTTTTTTAAAATTGTACTTAATTCAGTAAAAAATTTGTCTTTTCGACCCTAAATTGTACTAAAATTCAAAAAATATTTTTTACTATATTTGTTATTTGAATAACAAAAAATCGTCGTATATATATATAACTAATTAATTGTACTATAATTTCATACATAATTTAACTATACATTTGGCAATTAACAAAAAAATAAGTAAATACATACATATGTAAAAAGGAACTTAGACGAAAACTTTTTAACTCGTTATCTTAAGGCCTCGTTACTCTTACGTAAACGTATACGTTGCGGATCAGCTGTTCCGTTTTCCTTACCAAGCTTATGTGTAAATAGGTACTCACACGTAAACGTAACGTTGCGTTGCGGATGAACCTGATAAAATTAAAATTTCTCTCCGTTTTTACGTATCAGCTGTTAAGAATTTTTGTTTGTTTTCAAGCAGTGTTGTCAACAAAACTTATTAAGCAGCGGTTTACTTTAAAATTTTATTAATGAGATTCTTATCAAAACATTAATTTTAATTTGGTTTAATGAAATCCAATGTTACGGGTTTTTTGTTCGAACTGAAATTAGTATCGGCTTTAGGTGTCACAGAAACCACATCGGGTTTTTATTGAAAATAAACGAAGCCAGCTAACAGCTCTTGTTTTTTTTTATTGGAAATAAATATTGTTGTTAAAAGCTTAATTTTTCTTATTTAATTTTATTCATCAGTTAGATTATTTCCATAGATGGAAGTAAATAAAATGTATAAATAGTTAATATAGTTTTTTTGCATGTTTCCGGCAGCGAAACACCTTTTCCGCGAAAACCTTTTCCTCACCTTTTCTATATTTATTTTGTTTATTTATTAGTTTAAGCAACAAATACTTTTATACTTTTAATAAATTCGCTTTCTATATTTACAAAACAATAAAATTACATAAATATAAACAACATTTGTATGTTTACTGTATTTCCACTGCTTATTTTCTGTTCTATAATTTTGATTTATTAAAATAACAAGTTTTAACAATATTTTAACGAAAAATCATAATTTACAAAATTATAAAACAAAAATTGCATTTAAAGCTGTAAACACATGAGCCAAAACATAAAACAGCTGATTCGATTATCGGTTTTATTATAAAATAAAAATTGGAATAAATTTTAGGGAATGCAAATAGAAAAAAATCAGCGCATAGTTCCGAATATTCGAATTAACATAATTATCTATATATATAAAATTGTAACGTTACTGACTGACTGATTCATCATCGCACAGCCTAAACGCCTGAAGCTAAACACTTGAAATTTGGACCAGAGATTGGTCACTCAACAAATCGATCCACTAAGACGGGATTTTCGGAAATTCGAATGTTTAGAGGGTAAAAAAGGGTAAAAACGGGAAAATTCGGTAACCTTATATCTGCAAAACTAAAAGAGATACAAAAAAAATTTAATACCTATCGTTGTTCTTTAGAAAAATAAGCGGACAGGTGTCTGGTACTTTTTTGAAATTCGGCCCTATTAGGGAGTAAACGGGTAAAATCTGAATTTTAGTACTTTTTTGAACCAATAAACATAGAAACAAGGTATATACCACATTCGAAACTTATCGAAAAAATACGAATATGAATTTGGTACTTTTTTTACAAAACATTTTTCTCCATTCATTGACATATTCGTACTAAATTATGGGTTCCCACTTCAATACTGAAATTTTTGATACTTTAATGGGGGGAAAAAATAGTACCAAAAAAAGGAAATACGTGAAATTTGATATTTTTCTGTAAGTATTGGACCTCGAAATATAAAATTCAAGATGCAAAAAGGATAACACGGGAAATAAACTATCTTTTATTTGCTTTTGTGTTCTAAATTTTTAAATTTTCTATAATATTGAACTCAGACGCTAACGAAGTAGCAGGTTAAATGCTAGTATTAAATATATATATTATTTAGTTTTATTTGACCGTTCTTTTTTTATAATTATTTTGAATTGCTTAAGCTTGAGGTCTTTTTTAAAAGATACATTATATTTATTTATTTTTCTCAATATTTCGCTAACCTTTGGTTAGCATCTTTAGGAAATAAAATTAAATTTACAATAAAAAATTATAAAAATTTTTTATTTTCAATTTTTACTTATACACATATTGGTTATGTCAAGTTTTATTTAAAGAGATATTTATTATGACTTAAGATATTTTAAGGTCCATAACTCCAAAACTGGATCCACAGGCGCAATAAAAACTAGATAAAAAATTTTATTTTTCAAAGCAATTTTAGTGCTGTATATGTAAATATATATGCATAAAGTATTTTACTTTTTGTACAAAAGCGCCGATATCGTTTTGTATTGACGTTTTTAAACAAGAATGTCAGCAACATGTTTTGGAATAAGACTGTGAGCAAAATCAAAACAAATAATAATTTACATACATATGTACGAGTACACACATACACTTCAACACCATATGACACGTTTACGTATTTTTAGTAACTACCACTATTTTAAATCGAACGCAACGTTTACGTATCCGCAACATTTACGTAAGAGTAACGAGGCCTTTAGAGTTGATAGTGAAATAGGAAAAAATGCATTCAACCGAGTAGCAAGTCCAAACCTTTTGAATTTGGTATATCGCTAAACGCCATTTTACAATAAATCAGTTTAGTCTGGAGCTTCTCTTAAATTAACATTTTTTTAATTTACGGTACGATTTGGCTGAAACTCACAAAATATTATTAATAAACAAAAATAAGTTTCCTGATAAAATGTTGACCCGGTAGATAGCGCTGGGGTCAAGTTATTAACAAAATTCACCAGTATTTATTTTTTTTTTATTTAGAAAATCCCGAGCAGCGCCAGGACCAAACAGCTTACATTGGTATGAAAATATCAGATCGTCGGCGAATGTGGTATAGACAATATACCTTTGGCGATTCTCTGATATCAGGAAACATTAGTTCATTAATTTCATGTTTTAAATTTCCAACCCTACCTTAAAATATTTGAATTTTAAAATAGTACATAACTTGTAGTTTTAAGTACTTTTGTAATGCTAACAGAACTGAAAAATGTACAATTTTACTGACTTTATCATCCCTGATGTGTATGTATTAATTTATTTTTGACAAGCTCGGAAGTTTTTACACAAACAAAATGCCTGTTGTTTTTTGTATTGTAGTTTTGTTGTAGAGTTGCATGTACTTTTATTAAAGGTCGATTCACCCATGCGTTCCGAACAATATTTTTGACCGGACAATAATTTTTTTGCAGAGAGTGTTCTGCAGAACGATTCACCCATCTCGGAAAATTTGTCCGGACAAACAAAGCTACCATATGGTTTACAGATGTAAACGATTATACAAAGTGGCAGCACAGTTAGCAAACTATTAGTTTTTTTTTATAAAAGTGTGTTAAAGAAAATGGACGAAAGAAGAAAATTAATTTTATTATTTTTAATTGAATTGCATAAAACCCATTTACTAGCAAAAAAAAATTATCAAAAAATGTTGAAAGTAAAAAGAATAGCAGTAAGAAAAATATTACAGAAAAGAAGAACAAACGGTGTTTTCCACACACTTGTTCCTGACAATGAAATCCTTGCAATTTTAGGGCCTGATTTGCGTGGTATACCTATTCGTAAAACAGGGCCCAAATCGTCGCACACGTGATCGAATGAACTTTCGTATCGAATAAAACTTCGTGACGTATCAAAAACGGGATTACGGCATTCGAAAGCTTTCGTATCGAAATTTGTTTAAAAAATGTTATAGATTTTTATGCTTGTATACTAATGTCATAAGGCATTGCACTTTTCGCCGCATATAAATCAACAATGTTGATAGTGCCCTATAAAATAGGTGACTTTGGTTTATTTATGTGGCTTTTTTTATAACGGCGGCGCTTGCCAAAAAGAGCAACAAAGCAACGCAAAAATTGCAAAAATTCGGAAAACATTTTACAAATTCAGAAAATTGGCAAAAATAGCGAAAATTCGCGAAAGTTTTTAACATATCAAACAAGCCATTAAATTGTTTAAAGGTCCCTAAAATTACAAGGAATGGCAAAAATTCGATTACAAATTTTAAATTAGCGGAAATTTGCAAGCAGCGGCATGAAAGCAAAGTCTAGTATTTATTAAAAATTATTAAAGCTGTACAGAATCAGAAAACTTACAGAAAAAATCGCTGCTATAACCAACATGGCTAAAATTCGCAAATAATCGCAAACAAAAAGTCAACAATTAACAAAAAAAAAATTTTTGCAAAAATAGCGAAAATTCGCGAAAATTTGTAATAATTCGAACAAGCCATAAAATTGATTAAAAGTCGATAAAAGTATAAGGAATGGAAAAAATTCTGTAAAAATTGCTAAATTAGGGGAAATTTGCAAAAAATTGCTAACAGCGGCATATTAGCAAAGTCCACTATTTATTAAAAATCTTTAAAGCTGTAAAGAATCAAAAAACTTTCAATACAAAAATCGCTTCTATTGATGACTATTATTTGCGAAAAATTGCAAAACTGAATGTTATTATTTTATTTCTTATTGCTGAAAAAAGTTTAATATTTAAATTTTTAGCTATTTGTTAAAGAAATCTAATATTTATTCCCAAAAAGTGTGTAAATTGTTTGTAAAAAAACAATTAAATGTTTTTACGAAAGCTCTTAACCTATCGAATGACATTTCGAGTAAAGTCATTCGATCGACTACTCGTTATCGAATGACATAATCTCAAAAAGTAAAATTTCGATCAAAGTCACTCGATTAAGGTAAAGCTGCTTTGTAGCGTCTTCGCAGACTTTTCCATAATATTTGACATTCACTTCCTACAATAATTGGTAAACATTATGTTAAAAAAATATTCACCCCTATCGTGAATAACAAGTGGAATTTTTGTTCCCATGAAATTTACATTCCCCTCGAAGGGAAAAAAGCAATCGTGAATCTCATGTGAAAAATTTTTCATGCTATCTGTTCCAGTGAATGTAAAAAAGAAGAAAATTAGAAAAAATTAAAAATCATTGAAATTTTTGTTTAAAAATATACACGTATATAATTTAAAGGAAAGTTAAAATAATAAATCTAAATAATTAGTATTGGAGCGATAGGTTGATAACATTCTGCCACCACATCTTTCACAAATCCGGCGTCAATCAACCTGTTGTTTTCAATTTTGTTGACCAATATATCGGTTTGTGCCTTATTAACGTATCTAGCCCTTACTATTCGATTTATAGGAGGAACTACTAAAATACACGTTCTATTCACTAGCAAAAATAAAGTGAGAAAATCTAAGGGAAATGTGAACAAATTACAAGGGAAAAAACTTTTCACGATAAGGGGAATTTATTCCCGTGAACATTTTTTCACGTTATTATTCGCCTTTGAATTACATTTTTTCATGGGAGCTGTTCATGATCGCAAATATGTGAAAAGGGGAAAAATTACGAGGGAAAAATTATTCACGATAGACGCAATTAAAATTTACCATTTAAAATTTACTTACGACCAATTCCAATAGATTTTTCTATTTCCGTCCATATATTTTGTTTAAGGTAAGTATTTTTATATGAACGATTGCCCATAAAATAAATACATTCTCTTCCTGGTTTTTTTATTTCTTCAATTAGTTTCAGGGCAATATTTTCTTTAACATCCATCTTTTGTTTAATTTTTTTTTTAATTATTCAGCACAAAACGAAAAATGTAATATGTGGCAGCTCAATTCAACTTTTATGTACAAATTGAAAAAAAGTGGCATCTCAGTTCATTTTGTTCGGCACAAGAATTAAAATTAAACCAATTCAAGAAAAAACGTTCCGAACAAAATCTTTGCTCTCTCTTTCAAAAGTAAAACGTCAAACTCAATATAAAAAAAATTTTGTCCGAACAAAAATTTTGTTCGGAACGCATGGGTGAATCGAACTTAATATACTTTGCTATCCCCCATATTCATAAAAAATATTTTTGATTAATAAAAGTTTTATAAAACGAATTTTCTATGAAAATTTGTTTAATAAACCTGTCATAACCCCAAAATATTTTTTGTGAATATGGGGGTTTGTATTTATGTAGAAATTTGTTTAATTTTTTTATAAAGTTTTTGGTTTTTCTTTTTTAAGTATGTAAAATACGATACATTTTGAACTATTGTTAATTTTGAATCCTTAAGCCTCGTACAGACGATGGTCAGATCTTACAATGTTGTCATTAAATTTGCCTAAAAATGTCTTGCAACTGTTTGAACATTGTAAGCTCATTTTCATTTGGCAGATGTGTAAAATTAATTCATCTGACAATGGTGCCATTGAAAAATGACAACATTGTAAAGGCCAGTTTACACGGTAATACATTGTATTACGACATTGCAAAAAATTATGTAGAATGAGAAAAATCTTATCATGTAAAAGCAAAATGTATTGAGTAAGAGAGAATACGAATACAAAATCTGACAAGCGGTCGGTAAATACTTTTTTTCTAAACCATTTTAGAAACTTATGTATTCTCATCACACCAAAGGTGTATTTTAACGGAGTATATTGAAGGTGGTAGCATTTTTATACAATTACAATAACAACTAAAATCAACTCAGGAAATTTTCATGTTGTTTTTGTAAAAATTTAAAACTGCAACCATCTGTTTTTTTGTTATTATTTTTGATTTTACTTATACCATCCGTGTAAACATGAATTATACTTACAAAAGATTTTTATTTTTTTCTTTTAAACACGGAGAGAATTTCATAATATTTTGATTCTACAAAGTCGTAATACATTGTATTACCGTGTAAACTGGCCTTTTGCTTCGATGTCAAAATACTGAACGCTTCCAAAAGTAATGTCCAAACTTTTCATTATTTTTGCATCGTTTTTTAATTCTAAATTTTATAGTTTCTGAATTAAGTTCTTTTTTTTTAAATCTATATATGGGGAATGTTTTCTACTTAACAAAAAAAATAATAATAGGAAGCTCTTAAACGGTAGCTTTCACAGTGTTTAGCCAACGGAAATAAAGCAAAGCAAGAGTAAAATTTTTTTTTTAAGTTTTCGAATGAAGAATTTGGTGCAACTTTAAAAAAAAAAAACAAAAAAAATTTTTTCAAAAGATTGGTCAAATAGCTATCGAAGCTACTTGCGAAAAATTTTGCTAACACCAATAGGTAATAAGTTAAATGGCTGAGAAAGAACACTGCATACGCTACAAATTATTTTTTTTATACATAACCCACTCGTATTCCGAAAAGCGACCAATACTACCTTAAAGGAAAAGACATAAGCTTTATTTTCAGCAAAAAGGAAAAAAAACATTCCCTCTAAAATAAAAAAATGTTTTAAATTTAAAAAAGAAAAAAATATTTTTTTTAAAAAGATTGATCAAATAGCTATCTAAGCTACTTGGGACAAATTTGTCTTACACAAATAGGTAATAAGTTACATGGATGTGAAAGAACACCTGTATGGCCAAAATGTCAAATTTTGACCCCATTTATCTCAGAAACTTTTTGGGTCTAAATTACTATTTAATAGGACTAAGCTTGGTGCTTATTTCACCCAAATCGGAAGACATCGATTTAAAAATTGGGTCACTTGACATGATATCCGAATTATACAAAAAATATATATATAAAAAAAAAGTGAAGAATTCATACAGAAGTTTAAATAAATCCTTGTACAATAAATCGAAAAAGTGCTCTTTAGGAGGAAGAATTAAATAAATATACAGATTATACTTGTAGAAATTTTTAAGACATGTCAAATCCAGAGAATCTAATTAGGCCAGCCCAACTTTCCCAGGCTAATAATCGTCCTGCTAATATGCAGTTAAGTTTAGAGGACTTGAACGCTTTAATAGCAAACGTAGCGACTGAGATTTTTAGGAGACAAGGTCCGGGAATTATACAGGAAACTTTAAATCCTGAAGCGGGACACGGTATAGTTAGGGACCAAGTAATAAATGAAGAATATAGAAACAATCTTGGGGACCTCGATAAGATTCCCGATATCGTAAAAAGTTTGAGAGAATTTTCGGGAGGGCAAGGCGAGTTCAACTCTTGGAGGAAGAGCGTTGAACGCGTGCTACAAATTTACGAAAATACGAAGGGTACACCCAGATATTATGGTATTTTGAATACGGTCAGAAACAAAATATGAGGAGACGATGCTTTTAATCTCCAAAAACATAGGAACTTTAAATGCTACTACTTTTGAAGACAAACAACTTATCAATACAATTAATAAAAATTATATATTGCTCAGTGCACGAATTGATAACCTTCACATAAACTCCAAATCCAGAAGAGGACTTTTTAATATCGTAGGAAAAGGCTTAAAAATAATTGCAGGATCCATGGACAGCGACGACGAACAGGAAATACGCGAAACTATTTCAAAAATACATGACAATGAACAGGCTACGGACAGAACAATTAGCAACTTAACTCTTGTAAACAATCTAATGAGCGAACAAATTAATAACATCACAACTCATATAAATAAACAACAAACCCTCATTAGCAGTTACATTAATAAGTTTCAACATGAAACACAAAATAGAATCAAAACACTCGAGGACGAAGTCCAATTCATTCAGCACATATATAGGATTAACAACGACATACTACTTTTGAACAATCACGTCGAAGATATTGGACAAATAATTTTTTCATGTAAGCTAGGCGTCATCCCCGCTGATATTCTGACACAAAAGGAACTAGATGTAATTGCAGACTTTGACAGTTATAGGAGCATAAAAATTGTGGTACTTTTTCAAGATAACAATATCATTTTAACATTACTCATACCCCAATTTTCTTTTAATATTTTGTCAAAAATAAAATTCGAGCCACTTCCAAATATTCAAAATAAATCAATTGTATTAAACGAAACAGAAATATTGGCTGATAGCAATAACAACATTTATAATATAAACATTAAAGATAATCTGGAAAAGAATTTAATCGCATTAAATGATAAATGCCTATCAAATATTTTAGATTTTAAGGAAGCCCAATGTGAACTCGAAAATTCAGAAAAAACCGTAATTACAGAAATAACTCAAGGATTAATTATATTTAAGAATTTCGAAGGAATTATAACTCATGACTGCAGTAAATTAAAAATAAAACAGAAAGGAACGTTTCTTATCAGATTCGAAAACTGCAAAATTAATGCACTAAATAAAACTTATGTTAATGTTAATTTCAGGATATATGATACATTTGTTTTACCTAACATGATTACAAAAATTACAGATAGTAATAATAACACAAAACTTAATTTAAAACTTGAAAATTTATATATTAAACAGCTGCAGCATGAGGATAACATTAAAATATTAGCAAGTAAAAACAAAAATACACATGTAATTAGTTTAAGCACAGACGTGGCAATTCTAATTCTTATTTTTATAACATTTGTAATAATTCACAAGATAAAACAGAAATGGTACATATCGTCAAATCCACAAATAGCCACGAGCTATATCCCAAATATAAAAGATGGACCATTTCTGCAAATCGCAACTCCCCAATTCAATAAATAATCGATCGAGGACAATCGACTTAAGAGGGGAGGAGTTAACGTAAACATTTATCAAAACTAAACTTAATTAACTTTATTCTTGGAAATAAAGTGGAGCAAAACAAATTTGCAAAAAATACAAAGACGCCTACATTGGCATTTTATTAAAAATCATTTTAAATTTCTTAAGAAATAAATTAGTGCAACGACTTATTAAAAATCATTCTAAATTTCTTAAGAAATAAATAAGTGCAACGACTTATTAAAAATCATTTCTTAAGAAATAAATAAGTGCAACGACTTATTAAAAATCATTTTAAATTTCTTAAGAAATAAATTAGTGCAACGACTTATTAAAAATCATTCTAAATTTCTTAAGAAATAAATAAGTGCAACGACTTATTAAAAATCATTTCTTAAGAAATAAATAAGTGCAACGACTTATTAAAAATCATTTTAAATTTCTTAAGAAATAAATAAGTGCAACGACTTATTAAAAATCATTTTAAAGAAACATTGTTGTAAGTTTCTTAAGAAATAAATTCTGATCACGCCACTGTCAAAATTTGTTAGAATAAGCAAAAATACAAAATATAAATATTGATTGTAAATTTTAGTTTTTAAGTTTCTATTTAACTTCAATAAAGTGCGGTCACGCTGACCGAAAAAAGAAAGTTTGTTTTTTTTTTTTTATTATTAAATAATAGACAAACTTAACTGATATAAGCAGATATGATACTCTCTTTCGCTTTTTTATCAACTTACATCCACTCTTTTACAAATCATATCAACATCAACTTATATCAGAAACACAAGAGCACTCATCCATACGCATCAACTTTAGAAAAAACACAGAAACAGATATAAACAGATACATCTGTGCAGGTCTTTAGTTTCTATCTGGCAATAACCAGGGTTTAAAATGCTTTCGCCATATTAGCAAAAGCAGCCACATTTTGCCTTTTTCCTATTAAAAAAAAAAATCAAAAATAAAAAGCCGAAAAGTTCCACTGCTAAAAAAGCCCACACTTTTCAAAAGCAGCAGCAAAATAAACAAACTAGCGGAGTTCAGTGTTTGATGCGAATAGTCTTGCGAAAGTGCAAATGCATAATATTGTAGCTTTTGTTTGCAATCCAACAACAAAATATACAGAATTGCAATTGTCACATCATTGCTTTTACGCAACACTTAAACTGTATAGCCTTTTTTGCTACGTATATTGCGTTTACATCACTGATACTCGAACAGCTGAAATTTGTAAACAATAATTTAGAATCGCGACACAAAAAAAATACCGCTCACTGTCAATGATAAAATTATTACACAACCAAACCGTTGCAACCTAAAACGCACCAAACACTGAATACCGCTACTGTTTTTGAAAAGTAACCTTTCAATGGACACTGGCTTTTTCCAACTATTGCTTTTTTAACAATAGCAAAAATTTCTTATTTGATGGAACTCAAAAAGCAACGGCAAGCACTTTTATGTTGTAGGAAAAAGAATAAAACAAACAGCTTCTGTCAAACAGCCGCCAAATCAAAATCCAATGCAAGCTAATAGGAGATAAGAGCAGCAAAAAAGATTGCAATGGCACATGATTGCGAAAAAATCCTCGACGACGACCAGTGAACCAAGCCGAAGGCATTTGATCGGCGGCGGCGGCGTGGGTATAATTGATCGGCGGCGGCGGCGTTTGCGTGAATGAATCGGCGGCGGCTTAAATGTCGGCTTGAAATGTTTAAAATTGTTATTTGCATTCAGTCTACAACTGACATGAAATGCTTTACTTTAAAACTAATATGATGTTATTGTTAAGTATAGACTCATCATGTTAGAAGTTTTCTCATGTTATAACACGGTTGTTAATGCAAATGTTTTAGCAACGCTTTTATAACATCAAGTTATAACAGCAAATCATGTCAGTTGTAGACGGAAGGAAAACTATTAATCATTTCTATATCTATTTATTTTTATGTTAAAGTACAAAACATTAAATAATTATAAAAGGATAGTGCAATTTCGTTTTTTTCTCATTACTGTTTTAAACTGATGTTATCTGTACGACCACATACCCATATCCATTTACAAAAAGTAAAACTTTCTGCAATAATTAAATATACAATTTCCTTAACCTGAACTTATCAGCAAAACTATTTTTTAATTTAATTATTGTGGTCAAAATTATACCACTAATTAGTTAAAAGCAAGAAAAAAATATGTTGTTCACATATTTTTTTTTTAAATTAAACAAGTTTTCAAATAGATTACTTCAATAAAGCATTCACTGATATTTTGCTATTACCAAGTTTTTTGTCTGAACTTCTAAATCGATATGTTTGGAAATACATATGTGTATAATACTAAAATATTTGAGAAAAAAAAATTCTGTATGTTCAAACGGTGTTGTGTCCTAAATAAGAGTCCATAAAAAATAATAATATGAACATGGAAAGTTTATTTGAAAATATTGCAAGTTAAATTTGTTATTATCATGGAAATATTTGTGTAAAAATTATTTTTAATAAAGATTCACATATGTATGTATGCATTCATGAAAACGAAAGAAGCATTTAACCAATTATATTTTCAAAAAACTAAGAAAAAGTTATTAAGTACAATAACGCTTTGAAAAATTTTAAGAAAATATAACGGTACTTGAATATTGCACATTGATGCTAAAACATACCATTTTTGACAAAGAAATTAATACATTAAAACGCAAATCTGTAAAATAAACTTAGTCACACGAATTAAGAAATTTCACGGCTCAGCTGCTGTCATCGGCGGCTTTAATTGAGCCGTCTAAGCCGTGTAAGTCGTCGGCGGCGCGGCTTGGTGAAATCAAGCGGTGGCGGCAAGCTGATCGGCTTGCGCCGATCGGCTTGGTTCTCTGACGACGACAGGTGATATTTTTCATGCAAAACAAACACAACAAGAATTTGTTTTTGTTTTCTATACAATAAAAAATCCAACAGACACTTTGCTGGTTGCCTTTACTAAAAATATTTTAGAAAAACAAAATACACATACACATTTCGTGCTGTAGTCATGCAAACTGTCGAGCAAGGTATATTTATAGCAGGTAGCAGCGAGATTACAACAATTGTACAATAAAACAAACAACAGGGCTTTTTGTTGTTGTTATGTGGTACGAACTGTCAAAAGGCAAAGGGGTTGATAAGAGACAAAAAAGAAAAAAGATATACAACATTTGACAGTTCGTACCACAAAACAAGCAAATAAAAAATAAACAGCTGGCTTTCCGAGACTTCCTGTTATAAATATACCTTGCTGTCGAGCAACAACAACATTACTACAACATTACTGATGAAAGGCAAAAATTTATTTTTCCTCACCACCATGATAAAAACCACGTCGCTTATACACTGATCAGTATTTTATCGTTGTAATCTGCCTTTTTGCAGAGCTAATAGCTCTGCTCAGACTGCTTTTAGCACACACTTCAGCTGCTTTTCATTTTATTGAAACGGCTTCTTGTTATTACCAGCCAGTGAAGAATTTTCGTTCTTTGAATTTAAAATTTTTTTTTGTTTGTCTTTTTTAACTAGCTCTTCTTTTAGGAAAAAGTAAAAAAGCAAAAGGCGAAATATTTTTTTTTTTTACCTTTTGCTTTTTAGGTGGTTGTCTATTTTTGTCGCTGGCTGGTAAAAAAGCAATTGTCAAAAACTAAAAATATACAAAATAGGAGATTTGCTTTTTTGCACAAACGAAAAACAAAACATTGGCTATTGGAAAAAAAAAATTAAAAATTTCAATAGCAGTGGCAAAAGCAAAAATATAAAGCATCCAGCTGATGAGTGCTTTTAAACCCTGGCAATAACAAGCCTACCCCTATTTTTCGGTGGCGCTTTGATTGACTTTTAATCGGTTCGAATCGTTTTAATCAGTGGTAGAAAAATATGTATTTTTCTACCACTTTTTTGTAAAAAATGTGTAAATTTTCCAAAAGTTCCAATCTTCTGCGTTTCCAGTTGTGGTTATATGTAATTGAAGCATATAGTTTATATGCTTTGCTGCGAGTTCGAAAACATTCTTTGGGACGAACAATATTTCCCGGCTTATGGCTCCTAAATTTTAGATATATTATTCATTATATCTTTAATAATATCCAATCGAGAATATATTGGTATCATAGAATATTTGAGGTAATTATCTCTCAAACATGACAATTCCATTAACCTATTAACAGCTAAATAAAGAAAAAAAAAAATAAAATAAATTTAAGAAAAATTGTTTATTATAATTGCAATATAATTTATTAAGCTTGAGGTTTTTCTTTTTTATATAAAAAACTAGCTTAACCCGGTGCGCTTCGCTACACTGCTTAAACCACTTCTTCAGTTGAGCGATATTTAATATATGCATCCTATGGAAGGTTTTCCCCCCTGCGCCTTCCCGCTTTATTTTTATTTTCAAAAGTGTAGTATACCATAGGAGTGACTTCTACTAAGTTTGAACATTCTTCCTATAACAGTTCTTAAGATATGTGATATTAAACATTGGCGTCCTATGGGGGGTAACATTTCCCCGCTGCTATTTTATTTCAATTTTGGGGTTCAGAAGATCATACTACAAAAAGTTTAATAAAAAGAGTGCAGCGGCTCTAAATTATATTTCTATCTATGAGGGGTACTGCTCCTCCTCTGTCCATTTCTATATTGAAATTTAAAGTTTGCCATAATAGTAGCTTTAACCGAGTTTGAAGACTCTCCCTTTAATAGTTCTTAAGTTGAGAGATATTTAATATATGCATCCTATGGAAGGTATTTCCCCCCTGCGCCTTCCCGCTTTATTTTTATTTTCAAAAGTGTAGTATACCATAAGTGTGACTTCTACAAAGTTTGAACATTCTAACTTTAATAGTTTTTAAGATATCCGATATTAAACATTGGCGTCCTATGGGGGGTAACACTTCCCCCGCTGCTATTGTGTTTAAATTTTGGGGCTCAGAACATCCTACTACCAAAAGTTCAACAAAATGCGTGCAGTGGCTCTTATTAATATTTCTATATATGAGGGGTACTGCTCCTCCCCCGTCTACCCCGCCCATTTGTATATTGAAATTTATAGTTTACTATAATAATAGCTTTAACCACTTTTGAAGACTCTCCCTTTAATAATGCTTCAGTTGTGCGATATTTAATATATGCATCCTATGGGAGGTATTTCCCCCCCTGCGCCTACCCGCTTTATTGTTATTTTCAAAAGTGTTGTATACCATAAGAGTGACTTCTAGAAAGTTTGAACATTCTCACTATTACAGTTCTTTAGATATGCGATGTTAAACATTGGCGTCCTATGGGGGATTCCACTTCCCCCGCTGCTATTTTATTTTAATTTTGGGGCTCAGAAGATCTTACTACCAAAAGTTCTGCATAATGCGTGCAGCGGATCTTAATATATGCGATAATTAATATTGGCATCCTATGGGGGATACCAATTCCCCTGCCCCTATCGAAAAAATAAGTAGCCTATTTTATTTTTAGGGCTCTCGTGATGTATCTGTAAAAATTTCAGGAAAATCGGTTCAGTAGTTTAGGAGTCTATAAGCCAACAAACAAACAAACAAACAAACAAACACACATACAAACATTTTTCATTTTTATATATATAGATCAGATATAAATTTATTTTATTCCAATATTTCGATACAGCAATGTGTATCATAGTCAGGGAAATAATTTAACAATTAAAATAACGTTCACAAAATAATGAAAAAATAACAATTGTCACATAGAAAAATTATTTAAAATTAAAAAAATTTTTATAAAAATAATCTATTACATTCTAAAAAATTTTTTAACTTCCTGTTTTGTTTTTATAAACTAAATTTCTTTAATTTTGTGCTACATTTTCCGTGTCTGATTTAAAATTAATTCTTAACAATTCTGGTACTTTAATGATTTGCAACATTTCTAGCATTAAACGTCGCTTATAATTTTTTTCCGTGTTTAAAACTGATACATTCTCAAAGTCCGGAGGATGATTTAAACTGGCACAGTGGGCTGTTAATGCTGTTTTTTGTGATGCAATATCCCTAAACTTTTGATTTGATTCTAGTTTTCAGTTTATTTTTTGTCGTACCTACATATACTTTGTTGCATTGCCCATTATCATTTCCCTTACAAAGTATTTTTTAAACTACATTCGGCATTTCCAACTTATGTACTTTATCCTTAGTCCTAGTGAACCAACTGTACTATGAATTTCACATTAATTTTTAAATTTGTATTTACTAATAAAGGCCTTTATACACTATCCCACAAAGTCTTTAGTAATTTACGAAAATGCAACCCTATCATGATATGTTGTTATTGTTTTTTAAAAATGTTCAAAGAATAATTAGATCAGGGAAGCATTTTTGAAAAATACGTAAGACTTTGTGGGATAGTGTGTAACGGCCTTAAACAGCATATTCCGTAAAGTTAATAGTTGTTGCTTTTAAAAAATCTATATATAAATCGGCTAAGACAAAACAGTTAAGAACACTTTTCTCCTCTGTATGTCAACCGATTTGAACAAAATATACACCATTTGAAAGGTATTCACTCACCGAAGTGCACAATATATATTTTATTCAAATCTGTTTAATAATAATAATAATAATTTCAAAGTTATTAGTGTTTAAATTTGCTACTAACACATATGCAGAACACATTAATAAAAAATTTGTTTTTTTTTCAATTATCAAATAATTAAAAATAGGGTGGTCGATTTTTCGACATTTTTCAGAAACCGGTTTTCGAATATTTCGGCTATATAAATCTTATATATAAATCGGCACAGGCAAAACAATTAAGAACGCTTTCTTCCTTTGTTTGTCAACCGAACCTATATGGGAAATACAAGAAATAAAATTTCTTTTTTTACTTTTCCGTGCTGCATGTAATAATTTTTAAATTTTCTATAATGCTGAAATTAGAAACATAATATAAGATACAAAATGTTGGTACTTTTTGTTTTTAATCTGGAACTTTTTGAATTTTCGGCCTGTAAAGATAAGATTTACATTAAACTGAGTGAATAAGAACATGCAAGGGGAGCTTTTTGGTTGGTACTTTTAAGTTCAACATCTGGTACTTTGATTAATTTTCGTTAATGTTAGACATAGAAACATAAAATTAAAGATGCAATGTCCTGAGTGGATGACAATCCATAACATAGCATTTACATTTGCCAGTACTGGCAAGACAGTAGCAATACATGCAAACTTTTTTACTAATACATAAACACTTTTACAGCTATTGTGTTTTTGCATTGTTTTGCCAACTAATATGTATATGCTTACTGTCTTGCCAGTACTGTCAAATGTAAACGCTGTGTAAAAGAGACTTTTTGATACTTTTTTGTTTTTCAATTAACATTTTTAATAAGATTTATGTATGACGTGCTAAATTCCCAATCCCTCACACTTGACAAATACACTGAATGCATAAATCTTATTAATAATAAATTTTTTATTCCAGAAAATAACTTTGATGATATTTTTTATATTGAATTACAAAATTAAATTAACTCATGTAGAAGATAAAATATGAATCGAAGGTTGGTCCCTCGCCAAGTCGATCCACTAAGACTGAAAAAATAAATGCTCAAAATATGTAAATTCATATATACTTAGATGTGCTATGTTTCCTTCATATGCATGTACACAAAAATTTGATGGTCAAATTTTGACCATTAGGCGAACACTAGTATATTTTAAACGACAAAAAATCAAACTACATAACATTATATGTGCGGAAATAACAAACATAAATGTTAAAAACAAAGTTATTTAAAAACTAACTATATTTGTATTCAATTTTATTAGTACGAAAAACGAATTAAATAACCTATCAATTTATTATTATTATTATTTTGTCCTGTGGTCCTTTAAGGAACAAAGGGCCACATCAGAACAATCAATTACTGTAATAATTTTATGATGTTAAAATATTTTTTTTCTTCAAATAAACTCGAATAATTCATAGCACAACAACAATTTTCGACTTTAACATAGCGTTTACATTTGCCAGTACTGGCAAGACAGTAGCAATTCATTCAAACTTTTTTACTAATACATAAACACTGTTATACTACATTTACATTAGGCCGAAATCTTGTAGATTTGATTTAAAATCTTCTTCGAAATCTAGTGCGTTTACATTGTACTTTTTTGACATTAGCGAGATTTTGTTTTTATAACACAACAGCTGACTTAAAGTTTTTTCGTTACACACACAAACACAAAAAGAAATATACATTAAAAAATTTGCATTACCTTTTTTTTAATAATCAACGATATTTATTTTATCAATATTATTCGTGTTTTTAATTTTTTTACAATTTTTATAAAAATTTTTAATATTTTTTTTAACAATTTTGGTTTTGTTTTTTTTTTAAATGTCATTTTTTCTTGTCATTTTTTCTTGTGTACTGCTCACCAAAACTTGAACAATGCATTAAAAATGTAGTGTCATAAAGCCCATATGACACTACATTTTTAATGCATTGTTCAAGTTTTGGTGAACAGTACAAATATAATGTAATAGAAAAATTTACCAAGTGCAAAGAGTTCAGCTGTATTGAGATAAATGGCAAACTGTCAACAATTTTTAAAAAGTTATCGATAAAAAATGAAGTTATGTCAAAAAAAATGTAAAATTGTTTAACTTAAAATTGACATTTCAAGCTTGAAATATTAAAAGTGTTGCTGAATGAGCGGTTTATGGGCAAATTCAGCGATTTACCGCTTTTTGTTTTTAGGTTTCTCATAAACAAAAAGTTGGCAGCATTTAATAAAATAAACAAAACAGGGATGGCTAAGTTGTTTCAATTGTTCTTTTTTGTTGATACTTTTTTAACTAAGATTTATAATACCTTTTTGTGGTGTTTTTTATGAACATAATTAAAATTAATTTCAACTAAAAAAAATCTTTTAGTACAATTAGGGTAAAAAAACTATAATTTTTAAAGGTTGTTGGTACAATATTAAAAATTCTCAACGCCATCCCTGAAACAAAAACATAACATACATATAGTTTGCTCTTTCTTACATTTACTGTTTCTTTCTATCAATTCTATAGTCCCCTTTTACAATGTGGCAAGTGAAAGGCAGACAGACGAAGTTTGTAGGCGAGGGGTTGTAGAGGTAGAGTGTGTAGTACATGACTATCTGTACTGGACATTTTTAGACATTTTTTTGTTTATCTTTTGCACTTTTCGGCATTTTCATGTTGTTGCTTCATATCATTTTTCTCACACCAATGTAATTTTAGTATTACTGGCTGTGTAAGTTTCTATGGTGTTAGTTCTGTAGTTGTGTTGAAAAAAGCAAAGTGTGAAAATATAAATAAATTTGATTAACAACAGAAATTTAAAAATAAAAAAAATTTTAATATTTGTAAAATTTAATTAAACTGTGTTTTGCGTATACATATGTATGAGGGGCTTAAAGCACAAGGGGTTCAAGTGACTTATGTTATATAATGAGAAAAGCGGTTGTTTCGCTTGTGCTCCATGCGAAGGTATATTTTACAAAAGCAGAATGGCGGAGTTTTCATGGACTAGAGCAAGTGTCCAATCATTAATTGATTTATATGAACAGCTCGAATGCCTGTACAATGTGCGCTCAAAAAATTACATGAATAGAGAAATTAAGGCTGCTGCCCTGAATTCCATTTTAGAAGGAATGAAGGAAAACTGTCCAATGATTTCATTGGAAATCATAAAAAAAAAAATCAAGGGACTTCGTTCACAATTCTCAGCTGAATTAAGAACTGTTCAAAATAAAAGAAAATCCGGTATGGGAATAGATGACGAGTATGTGCCAAAGTTGTGGTGTTTCCAACAGCTTTCGTTTTTGAAAAACCATTTAAGTATGAGGGCGAGCGTTTCCAGTACGGTGAGTAAATTAAAGTAAATAAATATATATTCCGCAATTATTAAATTATTTTTTTTCTTTCAGGACGATATGTCAGCCAGCTTTGTTGAAGTCTGCTCAGAAGCAGAGACTCCACCAAGCAATAAACGCAAAAAAAGTTCGTTAGAATATGGGCTTGATGAGCTTCAGTCTGTTTTAGAAAAAAAAACGCAAAATAAATCAAAATATGATTGGTTGGGGAAGAAGATGATGTCGGTGTTGGCTGAAATAGAGGATGAGGAACAAGTAAACGCTGTTTGGGAAATTGACAGTGTACTAAATAAATACTGGCAAAATTCGTTAAAAAAAAAAGAATACCGCAGTAATAATAGTGCAAGCCAGCCATGCTCATCTATATTATCCCGCTCTTTGTCGTCCTCAGCAGCCAGCACTCCTGACATGCTTCAACTTTCCATGGAAGGGCTTTTTGACAACGAAAATGATTTTTGTTAAAGCTATGTTGATCGTATGCTAACCTATATAACCAGCTGCCGCTTTTAACGTACAACTATAAAAAAGTTATCCCGAAAGAACAGCTCCATATTTGCATTTTCTACAAGAATATGGATTAAAATTGTAAAAAATATTTGGCAGTTTTATTTGCAAAATAGGAAAAAGATATTTCACATGTATTTCATATGAAAAAACTGAACGTCGCGAAAAATCCAAATATGGAGCTGTTCTTTTGGGAGAACTTTTTGTAAACCTGATAGAAACGTTCGATATGTTAGCAAACAAAATTTTTCTTGTAGTCCCCTGATATACAATGTATTTTTTTTTTTGTTTTTTTTTTATAACCTCTACTAGTCGTGTTTTTAAATAATTCGTGATAAGCCCCGTACTGTGCAACCCGGATAATATAGGTGGAATTATATTAGCTAGTTATATATTCCTACAAAAGTGCAAATTTTTAAAAACGCTTATAAAGTGTTATTTTATTATATTCCTCCAAAAGTACAAATTATTATACACATAAATGTATTTTTAAACAAACTTATGAATGTATTCTTTTAATGTTTTGTTACTTACCCAATAAACCATAGAACGATATGACATATCGTTTTGTTAATTAAATGAATTATTTTACTTTGTTATGAAATGTAAAAAGTATTTTACTTTATTTTTTTTTATTTTAAAAGGAAGTGCCTTATATTTTTAAAACTGTATTTTTTGTTTCAATTAAATAAATGAATTGTTATTCAAATGAAAAATAACTGTTTTTTTTTATTAGAAAACTACCAAAATAACCATTTCAGATACTTTTTGCTTGAGCAAATAAAATGTTGCAAGAAAGCTTTGTAAATTGAAATTTGATTCATTGAACATATTCAAAATATATTACAAATAACTTCTAAAAAGAAATAATTTTCACATCCTAATCCCCCATGCGCCCCATACACGGTTCAATTCAGTTGTCAACTGAGTCTTTCAACTGAATTGATGCTTGGCCACACACTTTATCAACTGAATTGAAAGATTTTAAATTAATTTAAAAATTTGATAAAATAAAATACAATTTTTAAAGTACTCAACTTTTTTTTACAAAAGAAAACTACAAACATTTTTTTTGAAAGCTAATCAAGAGACTCTAGCACACACAGTACAATCAAATTGAAAGACATACAGCCTTATTTATAAAAAATAAAACATGTTAATAAAGGGTTTATTAAACGGATTTTGTATGAAAATCCATTTTATTAACACTTTATTAACCGGTTTTATTTTTTATAAATTAGGCCGTTAGTAGTCAACTTGAAAAAATCAAAATCTTTTGATTTTTCTTTTACCAACTCGACAACCGTCAAACTAATCAATTGACAAGGCCACACACGCTTTGATTTGGACAACAACCGACTCAGTTGACAATTGAATTGAATCGTGTATGGTCTGCTTTAGTCAAAAAATAATTTGTTCTAAAAAATATAAAAAATAAATATAAAAAAACGTTGGATAAATAAACTTATTTTATATTTATGTACATTAGAATTGCCCGGAGGTCGAATTTCGACTACTTGACAGTTACTGTAAAAATTAATACATGTGTGTGCGTGTGTTTGCAAGCAAATTTAAAACGCTTTTAAAACACTAAAATACTAAACATTTTGAAAAAAAAAATTATATTGTGCATATCTACACAACAATTGCTTCCGTATTTACATATATATATATACGATTTATAAAAACGTGCAAAGCTCTTTGGCTTGTCTGCGGGTTGGTTTTACTTTTGGCATGTTCTTCTTTATACATGTTCTTAATTGTAAATTTTGTTTTCTTGCCAGTGCAACTCTCCTTCATTGCAGAAGTACTCTGCAAATTCGTTACGAATTTCTTCTACAGGACCTTTTCTTGGATTGTAAGGAACGATATCTTGGCTGTCTGAGCTTGGAAATGTTGTATTTGATTTATTTGAGTACGTTGTGTCATTCTCAATAAGAAAATTGTGAAGAGCGCAACATGCTAATACAATTTTTTCTACGGTTTCCACTTTTAGATTAATTTTTGTCAAAAATATTCTAAATTTATTAGAAAGCATCCCAAACGAATGCTCAACAACATGCCTTGCCCGTGATATTCTGACATTGAATATCTTCTTTTTGCTGCAATTTGTGTGGTAAGGATAAGGCTTCATTATGTGCTTATGTAGGGGAAAAGCATCGTCCGCGACTATCACGTAGGGTAAATTACGTCCCTTTCCCACTCTTGAATCGTTTGGTAAACATCTGTCATCATCTAAAATCGTCTTAAGATGACTTGACTGCAAAACTGCTGCGTCGTTATTTCGGCCGTTACTTCCAACATCAATAAATATAAATTTACAGCGGGCGTCAACCAATGCAAGCAATATGATGCTGTTTGTATGCTTATAATTGTAGTAATAGGCCCCGTCATTTCGTGGAGGTTGGAAGTTGATGTGTTTACCATCCAATGCTCCTAGACAGTTGGGAAACTGCCACTGAAGAGCGAATTCTTTGGCGATGCTTTCCCATTCTTCCGGGCTGGATGGAAACTGAAAAATAAACAAGTTATTATTTATTTTAAGTTTTTTGTCACTAAATAAATTTTTATATAAGACGTATCCATATATAACAGCTCTAACATTTTACTTTTGATAACAATTTTGATGTTCTTTAGCCCATTTCTAAAGAGCGTTTTGACTGGAATTCTTTATTAGGATTATTTATTATGGATATATACGATAAAAATTAACTTCGTAAAAAGAAGTTACAAAATACAGATTCAAGGAATCCTACTGTTCTATAATTCTTTAAATAACTTCCTTCAAAGAAAGCCATCTTGTATAAAAAACATTTAATTTCTTATGGGGTTGTACAGAACAGAATATACACTTACCTTTAAGTATTCCTCACGCAAATTGCGGTACAGGGCATCGCAAACAACGGGAACGGTCTTACAAAAAAACGATGGTGATATCATTGAAGAGTAATTCATACTTTTATATGATTCACCCGTTGCTAGGAATCGTAGGGTTATCGCCAATTTTTCTTCCACAGAAATTGTTTCCTTAAAAGAGCTTTTATATAACTCCGGTGTTATTAACTCGACAAGTTTTTTGAACTGAACTTCGTCCATTCTTAAAAAATTACGATACGAACTTGTATCTTTTAAGAGAAGTTCTTTATTTAAAAATGCAAAGGAACCACTTTCCTTGCGATTTCTTCGCCATGGTTGCATCCATAATCTTTTAGGTTTATCCATCTTTTTGTTTATCAACTTGCGCATAATTTTCACAAGAGCTAAAAAATAAATACATACATATGTATGTATGTATGTTTATAAATTAATTATTAAATTGTTTTTTTTTTTAAATATTTACTCAAAGCTACTTCATCTTCATCGGAGTCAGAATCTTCTAACACCAATTTAGTACACTGCATTAATTGCTTCATATTTTTCTCAAAGTTCATTTTTATTTATTAAATTTTACACAAAATCACTTATTTTTTTTAAAATGCTTTAGGCAATTAAAATGTATATCTCCGTCAACAGCGAAAAAGAACGAAAAAGGAAAACAATAATTTCTGTCTGTCTATTAATTTCGAGCTTGTAAAAGGTTTAGGCAAGTTTAAAAGAGAATAAGAAAAATGTCTGCCTTTCAATTTCAACGTTGTAAATTGGGACATATCAATTAATGAATAAAAAATGTAGTGTCATAAGGGCTTTAAGGCCATGTCAGATAAAACTTCATCGCTTTGCGTGACATACTAAATTTGACAGAAAAGCGTAACGCAAAAGGTGTATGTCACAATAAAAACTTTGACAACACTCACACATTGTGTATTAAAAAGAAAATAAATAAAAAAAAATATACTAGCAGATTGTCAAAGCGCGCAAAAAGATGAGAGTTGCCTAACTTTTCGCTTCGCTTTGCGTTAAAAGTTCTTTATGTGACATGTTTCGTATAAGTATGAATATTTCATCTTAGATGTCAAAGCGAATCTCTTACGCAACGCGAAGCAAAAGTTTTATCTGACATTACCTTTGAAAATGTGCAAAAACAATTTTACATATTTATATATACGCATAATCTCTACAACTGATCATTACCAGCGTTGTCAACTTTGAAATTTCAAAACGCACCAAAAAGGTAAAGAAAACGCTCCATTTAAAAATAGAAACGCACCAAGTTTAGAATTTCTTTTTTTTTAAATGTTTATTGGATTAATTTTAAATAAAAAGTAAAATATTTTTGTATTTAAAATATTATAAGCAGTTTTTTACAGTTTAGGGTTTTAGGAAAAAAATATAAAACTTAACAAAAATAAAAACACCTAACAAATTTGTTTGTATTTATTTGTACAATTTTTAATATTCGCGTATACGAATATCTGCGCCAATATTCAGCGAATACGAATATCCAAACTGAACTAAAACGCCACTCGATATTTCAAATTTATTTGAAATTTAATTCTATTTGCGTTGTAAAAAATAAATTGTATAAAAACTGTCACACTACTATTTAACTTTATTATCCCATTCCGATGACTAAAGGCCCAACCATAATGTGCATAGCCTTGCTTAACCTACTGTCAAAAAATAACAAAAAGTCTCTCAAATGTATTTAAAAAAACAAAAATGAAATCAACAAACATTTGATTCCGTACGGAATGTGCGATTAGTTTCGCACTCTGCTTAAGCAAATGACAGATTCATAAAATTTAACAAAAAGTTTTCTTAAGTTCAATATGGTTTGCCTCATATGATTTACATGTATTCGTACATTTGCTTAAGCCAACTTAAGCACATTATTGTTGGGCCCTAAATTTGAAATCCAGTTGTCAATAATTTTCTTACGATAATTAGCACATTGCTTCAAATGATAATAAATCTGGAAAAGTTGAAATTAAAACTTGAGTAATTTTCATAAAATAGTTTTGTACCGGCACAAACTCCTAATGTTTGTTTGTTTTTTACTTTTCTAAAAGAAGATTTTTTTGTGTCAAAGACAAAAATCTTTCCTAATTAAAATTCATAATTTTTGTTTAATTTTATGTATTTTTTACACTTTGTAACGAATAACGTAAAGCAGGCAAATATTCGGCATTTTGAATACGAATACAAATATTCGTAACATCACTAGTATGCACTTAAGCCTAGAAAACTGCGTAATTCATGTAAATTTTTCGGACGGGGCCAATCTATTACAGCTATTATTTAATCTTTATCTATTGAAATGCCTTTGGAGGTTATGCGATGTCCCAGGTACTTTACTTCCTTTTGGAAGTCATGTCGCGGATATACGTTTCAACACTTCTTCCAAGTTTTTCAGGTGTTCACCAAGTGTTTTACCCATGACAATAATGTCGTCAAAGTGCACCAAGCATGTCTTTTAGTGAAGATCTTTTGGCACCTGCTCCATTAAACGCTCGAATGTAGCTGGAGCATTGCAAAGTCCAAATGGCATCACATTCAACTGTCATAAACCCGAGCCACTCCAGCACAACATTCTGCTCTTACTTTCTATACCAACGCTGCAGTAGGCGGAGAGGATATTATGAGTTTGTACTAATATGTACATACATTTAAATAGGGTTCTAGTTTAGTATACCGATTGACTCAGAATCAATTTTAGAGTCGATCTAACGAGGTCTGTCTTTCCAAGTTAACCTTGTGCGCAAAGTCTTTGGAACAAATTTAATCTAATTTGGGATATATGTGTTAATTGTTACAAGGTTAGGTATTTAGGTTTTATAAGGTACAAACATATTTTGGTGCAACCTAAATCAGCGTAGCAAACTTTTTTTGTGTTGTTAGCTACCGATATTGGTTACCGATTGAAATTGATAAAATTTCATTACAGAATAGCTCTTAAAGACAATTATAGTTGACTAACAAATATTGACTGCTTAGGGTGTGTGTGAAACGGTAGCAAAGTTCTATGGTGAAATGAAATTTGTTTGTGGTAGAAAATTTTCATATTTGTGCTGTGTGAAATTGTAACATTTTTGACAACGTAAAATTTTGACATAAAGAAAAAAACAATTACTAGTAGTTGTGTGAAAATGAATAAATTAATCAAGTTTTTACCAATAATCATTTCAATTATGTTGGAAATAAGATCGTCCCAACTATTTGATGAATTCGTTCTGATATATTAACAATTTTTGCAAAAAGTCTGGGCAAAAAAGCTTATACATATGTAAATACTTGCATGTTGTATAATTCTTTTTTATTTTTTTGCCGCTGGTCCTGCTTCCATATTATTTTTTATTTTGTTTAAACAAATTTGATGAAAAAAAATAATTTTGTGGTTGTCAAAAATTTCTACACTAATGTCAAAATTTATACTAGCCCCCAGGGCTAGTGAAATTTTATTCACCTCAATAGTGTCAAAATTTTACTTTCATGAGTACTTTGCTACCGTTTCACACACACCCTTAATGACAAATTTTTGTCTTTGCTTTGTTGCCACGTATTTTTCGCACAAAAAATTTAAAAAAGCATCCAAAATGGTGCGAAACGCACCAAGTTGACAACGCTGATCATTACTTACAGTGCAGCCACACGATCAAGATTTTCTTGATAGTCTTTTACATGTACTATTTGTCAAAATTAACAAAAATTGAAAGTTGTGACGTAGGCTGCATTCAATTTTTGAGCAATTTACATTCAAGATTTCATCAAGAAAACAATTTATAAAGCAGAGATAGGCAAAAGGCCGCCCATGGGCGCTTTGTTATTCTCTTATTTACACGTACTTAAGCACACGTACAGAAGAAAAAAATGAAAACAATTCAGTCTCGCATGAGCAGTCGCACAGGTATGTTGTGTTACGCTTGTTGCTTGAGCAGCGTTGCCAAATGTGATTTTTTTGTTAAAAAAAGTTTTTTTCTGTTAAAAAAAATTTAATTTAAAAAATAAATTTTTTTGTAAATTGTTTTTTTTTCTGTTAAAAAAAGTTTTTTTTTATATTTCTTTGTTTTAAAAGTAATTATTTTTGTAAATTGTTTTTTTTTTTCTGTTAAAAAAATTTTTTTTAAATAAGTTCTTTGTTTAAAAAATGAGTTTTTTTTTTGTAAATTGTGCAGTTTTACATTATACTTTTTTTCAATTTTGGTATATTTCTTACGACATTTTTGCCTTTTAATGGCTTCATTATAATCCATTAATATTGTAACATTGCAACACATAATGGTGACAGAGAAGAAGAACTTAACTTATTCAAAACTTTTGATTACTTCATCTATGTCAAACTTGTAGGGACAAAATTTTATACGCATGAGGTCTTCGAATTGTTTTCTTCCATACGTAAGTTTAATATGCAATATTTTTAACAAAAAAAAAAAAATAATTATGGCAACGCTGCATAACAATGAGAGCAGGAGAGTAATATAGCACTAACATTATTATAAAATACACATGTATGTGTTTGCCTATCTTTGTTATAAAGGCAAACGAAAAATTTGCTCACTAACCTTGAAATCAGCTGTTTTCTTGAACGTAAATTGAAGCACTCTCTGGAAAGAGAATTTTAAAGGCAAGTTCGTTTCAATTTTTAAAAGTATGAGTGTATTGGTAGAAAAGTGTGAGAGTATTAAAACTTGATAGGCAAAACTTGATCGTGTAACCCTCAAATTACAACATTCATGTCTCTGATGCATTGATGCACAAAAATGGCATACCCAGCCCAAAATTTTTATTAATATTTAATCACAAGAAATTGTTTTGGTTGTTAAACTTGTCTAAAAATCTTTTCAATTCTAATAAAAACAGTTTTTTTCTTATCTGAGTACAGTAATTTAGCTATAAAAATCATCATAATGCCTCTTAATAACATTTTCCCTATGCCATTCAAATGTTTAATAATATAAAAGACTGTGGACATTAACAAAGACATTGTTTATGATAAAATATGTTTTTAATTCCTTATATAACCATTTATCTTACACACTGTAATTGAACAAAGTTAAACACAGCCGCGCACATGTGCATTCTTCGCTTAAAAAACAAAAACAATTGTTTGCTGAAATAGGCACCAATACTCTGCTCCATAAAACATTAGTACACTTTTGCATGTTTCTTATATTTCTGCACTCCTGTTATACAACTCACCTTCAAATCTTATTTTTTTGGCTCTTGTTTATGTTATAAAATTTTCTTTGCTTTAAAAAAATAAGTACACGCGAGTTAATATACACTACGTGTTCAAGTAAAAATACAGATAAGTACGCTAAAAATACTGTACATGTACGTTAAAAGAAGTTATGTACGTTATCGTAGTGTTTGTGTACCGTATATTGTTTCGGCTCACATTCACAAACAGAAAAATGTTTTTTTTTATTTTGTATTTTTGTAACGAATGTGTATGTGTATTGTTCATGGCAAAATACGGTATGGTACACTTAATTGTGTACTTTCTGTCTTTTTCTTCGAAAGCTGCCCTTTTTGCATTTTTTGTTTTGATAACGCAATTCGTGTTGATAGTAACGGCCTGTTTTCACACATTGCCACTTCACTACCAAAACACGTCTTCTTTCTCTTTCTTCGAAAGCTGCCCTCGCAAATGATTTAGGCATTTTTCATACGTCACTTTTTTCATCTCTGTACGCTTTGTGCACATAGAATGCATACACGTATCAACGCATCAAAGAAGGTTTACTTTCTACTTTTGTATCCGTCGCATGAGTGGGAGAAAATGTCAGCTGTTTTTGATAGCCATGGATGAGACATCATATTTTACTTTCAATGTTATCGATAAATATGTTTGTGTGATGGATTCCTTTCTACAATTTTTTGGTATAAAAAAAAGTTTTTAATAAAAGAAAAAGTTTTCGTTAAAAAGGTTGCAATAACATTCAAGAAAAATATACATAAAACTTCATTTTAAATACAATTTTTATATTCTGTATTCTATTTATCGATTACTTTTAATTACTGAGTTCCATCACCTTGGTTCCATCTCTGTTGTGTTTATTATTATTTAAAAAAACAAGTAATATGGAGGAGAAACTTATGCTCTGAAAAATAACGAATATTTTTACTATAAAAGCTTTTTCCTTAGTCTGAGTTCATACGGCTCTTTCTTTATTGAAAAGATTGCTACTTTATAGGCGAGAGGGGCGAGGGGAAAAGAAACGAGTACACACATGCCTGTACTGTCTTTACGTTTTGCTTTCTTATTCGTTGTTAAATTTTGTTTTTGTTTTCATACGCACGACTATACAAAATAAAAAACATGGCGTCGACATGACATGAATCATTTGAACACCAATTCATGTTCAAAGAAGAAAAAGGAAGAATCTTTTCAATAAAGAAAGAGCCGTACGAACTCAGACTTACATATGTACTTATGTATGAACTCCAAAAGTTCTTTTTAAATCTCAATTTCACTTCCCATTTTGCCAAAATTGTTTACGTGCGCCAAGATAGCAACGAAAGTTAGCAACGGCGGAAAAAAAAAATCAAGGGATTTAGTGGCAACGCCGGAAATGAAAATGAAGAGATCTTTTGGATATAATTTTAGAAATATTTCTATAGATATAGATTAAAAAACATCAACCATGCAAAAAATCGTCCGAGCTATTCCAGAAAAAAGTGGTGTCAACAAAAATGGTCAGTAAATATCGTTGCTCATTTATGCCAGCCAAACTAGGCAGTGCCAAGGCATAAGCTCAAAGAAATATGGAAAATACCACTTAAAGATTAAAAAAATAGCTTGAGCCGTTCCAGAAAAAAGTGGGTTCATCCAAAATGGTCAGTAAAAATCGTTGCTGATTTATGCCAGCCAAATTAGGCAGTGGTAAGGCATAAGCTCAAAGAATAATGGAAAAATACCACTTAAAGATTAAAAAAATCAATTTTTAAAAAAATCGCCCAAGCCGTTCCAGAGAAAAGTGGGTTCATCCAAAATGGTCACTAAAAATCTTTGCTGATTTATACCATTTTTTGAAATTAGTTTAATGAAAAAGGCGCTAAATTTGTAGTTCTTTTCTAGCACTGACACATTGTAAGGCGTCATTGACAAAAATGGCGCGAAATAGTTTTTTGCATATCGATAACAGAACGCAAAGTATTTTCTAATTTTAAAGTGGCCATACTGTTTCTTTATTTGCTTCTGTTTTTTGTAAGTTGCAGGGGTGGATACAACCTGTCTGCTTACAACTATAATTTGTTATAATTAAAAGCAAATATAAATCAATTTTTATTTGTATCTAGTGTTCTAAAAATATATAATTAAGTTTTCTCAATTTTAACTGGTGGATTTAAAACCGATAATATCGTTTTCAGTATCTTAACGTATTGATTTTTAATACATTTTCTTATTATGTTCTCTTAAAGTTTATAATATAAGTTAACGCTGCATACTTTAAAAAGCTAAAATAAGAAAATAAATCAACCTAACAGATAATTATGCTGACGGTAGGTCTACAGCATAAACTTGTGAAATGCTGAACATCTGGTCTCCCACGGTAATACGATTACCCAGCAATATTAAATACCGGGAATAACATCAGGTGGTGGTATGTATGTTCTATGTTTAGTTCTATTTTTGAAGTAAAACAATAAAGAAGGAGTTCGCTCTTAAAAAAAATTATTTTTTTAAATACAAAAACTCATTGAGTTTTAATTGGCGCCCTAGCAGGGACCGAAAGGATAACGTGAAAAAAAGCGAAAAACGCAATAAAAAGCATACCAAGACAATCCAGAGTGTCTTGAGTAATCGCATGTGCGTTGTATTATCCTTTTCGGTTTCTCAAGTGTGCACGCGGTCGGAACTTCCGCGAAGGTTGTGAAGAGCGAGGTCCCCAAGTATGAATAGAGAAAGGGACGGTGTTGCACACCAGCCGCTTCACTGGACATTACAGTGCTTTAACTTAAATAAAATAAAGAAATAAAAAGTGAAAAAAAGAATCATTTAGTAAATTACAAGAAAAAAATTAATATAATAAAGAAATAAAAAGTGAAAAAGAGAATCATTTAGTAAATTACAAGAACAAATTAATATAATAATGAAATAAAAAGTGAAAATGAGAATGATTTAGTAAATTACAAGAAAGAAAATAAATTTTTTTTTTTTTTGCAATATTATTTATTGAATCTTCATACATTAAATATGAACTAACAATAATTAATCAAATCTTAACCTAATACTTTATTTTATGTCCTGCCAGTGCCACACAAAAATTTCCTTAATCACGGGTTCTGTTCACTTATCTAGGTGTTTATCGCTCATCTAATTCGATAATTGCTGCAGTGTCTCTTCTTCTTAAGCGAGTGTGGCCGCTATCATATAAAATATTTCGAGCTAGTGGGTTCGGATGCGATTCGAGCCTTTTTAAGAATTTTACTGCATATTTCGTAATCATAGTTTTTACTAAAGGAACATTAAGATCCTGGTGAATATTTGAATTTTTAACATACCAAGGGACTGCTGTGATTATTCGAAGAAGTTTATTTTGGCGCCTTTGAATTTTTTCGATATTAGAAGCCGAGGCAGTGCCCCATAACTGAATACTATAGCACCAGATTGGCTTTAGAATAGAGTTGTAAATTAGGAGTTTGCAGTCGAGACTAAGAACAGAGTTTCTTCCAATAAGCCAATGAATTTGTATGGCTTTTAGTTTCATTTGAGTTAATTTTGCCTCTACATATATGGCTTTTCCACGTCAAACGGCGATCTAAATGTATACCGAGATATTTTACATTCGAATTTTGAGGTATTATTTGATTATTGATTTTAATAGGGGGGCATGATTCCCGACCAGTGTTGCCGTTAGGATACGAAAGATACATTTTTCGTATCTTTTGACTTCTTCAGGTATCATGTATAATCCTGACATTTTTCGTATCTTTTGAATCTGTACGCAAAATGTACAGAAACAAAACATTCGAAAATGTTTAGCCAACTAAAACTTATTAAGACTGTTCATCGTAACCGACTCAATACTAATACAATAGCAGCCAATGCACATTGACTAAAATGTGAGGTCAACTACACAACAACACTGCTTCTGTGGTCGGATTGACAAAAATTTACATAGCTAGTAAAAAAGGTTAAGCTTCGTACAGACGGTGGTAAGATCTTACAATGTTGTCAACAAAATTGACTAAAAATGTCTTGCAACTGAGTGAACATTGTACGCTATTTTCATTTGGCAGAAAAAAAACACCATATGTTGACTTGACCCCACCTTCTAGTGAATTCGTCTTGAGAGCAGCTTTAATAATGGTTAAAAAAAACATTAATGGTTCCAACATACGATCCACCTAAATCGACGATTACTAGTAGTGCGAAGTTGTTATGAGGAAATATGAACATCTTTTTTTATTTTCAGGAAATTTATATCAACGTTGATATAATCGTCTTAGTATAAACGCCTTAACTCGTATATTAATTTTTAAAAAAATGAATTTGTTTTGATAACATTCAAAGATAATTACATATAATTAATTTTAAAGTTTGCTTTCTGTATTTTTAAAAATTACATATGTATGTACCTAATATTTATGACTAAAATAAATATAAAAATTAATTTATACGATATCAGTTTCTTTACAATATGCATTTAAATATGAAATAAAAATGTTATGTTAATTAATATTAAATTTCAAAGTTTTTTCAAAACGTATCTTTTTGTGAAAAAGTGTATCTTTTTTTAAACTAAAATGTATCTTTCTCAAAATTTCACTGGCAACACTGTTCCCGACGCAAGGTGAATGTAATTTGCACACATTTTTGCTCATTGACTTTTATCCTCCAATGTTTTAACCATATTTCTAGTTGAAATATATGATCCTGTAAGTAACGTGATGCTTCATGACGATTTTTGTGCACGCTTAGAAAAGCTGTGTGTGTAGTTGTTTGTCGGCATGTCCGAAGTATAAATTAAGTATAATAGGGGCCCCAGAATGCTGCCCTGTGGGACTCCAGCGCCAATTGGCTGAGGTGAACTAAAGAAATTTCCTTCTTTAATAATAAATTGACGACCCACTAAGTAGCTTTCTAGCAGCTTGTGTGTGTTTGCTGGTAAATTTTGATTCAATTTATGTAATAAGCCTTCATGCCAGACTTTATCAAAAGCTTGAAAAACATCGATGAAGAGAGGGGAACAATATTTTCTTTCTTCAAAGGCTTTTCTTATGGCGTTTACTATACGATGGGTTTGTTCAATCGTGTTGTGTTCTCTTCTTAAGCCGAATTGGTGATTAGGAATACATCTATTTTCACTTAAAATTGGAGATAATTTTGACACTAACAGCCTCTCAAACAGCTTTGATATATTTGAAAGTAAGCTTATAGGCCTATATGAAAGAAATTAATATAATAAAGAAATAAACATCGCAAGAAAAAAGAATTATGTATTTATTAAGCTACGTGAAAAAAAATACTTAGATATTATAAAGAAATAAAATTTGCAAGAAAAAAATCATTTATTAAGTTATGTGAAAAAAAGCAAACAAAAGCTTATTATACTTAGATATTGTAAAGAAATAAAAATTGAAGGAAAAAAAAGAACTAAGTACTCAAATATCAGACTAAACCCCGTTTCCATAACTAACTGATAGCTAAAGCCCGAAACAAATTTAGAGGCAAGTGAACATCAGGGGCCTGATTCTGGCAGTCGTGATCGAGTACTTTTTCGATTCGATAGCAATTTAATATCTAATTATTTCAGTCAATACTGAAGGAATTGGAATTATTTTTTCAGGGTTGTAAATCAATAATTTGAGTTTAACAATAAAGAAAAAATAATTTCGATTTGTTCAGTATCGACTGAAACAAAATTGCTTTTGAATCAAGAAATTACTCGATTACGACTGCCAGAATTAGCCCCCTGAAAAAAAAGAAAAAAATATAACAAAAGACCAAGTAAAAGAGCCAAACTATCAACAACAACCTACATCAACATTAGATCATCATGTTCCAGACAACAATATTATTGTAAGAGCATTATTTTTTTTTAATTATTTCTTATCAGTTACAAAATCGTTGAAATACAATTTTTTTTATAAAAGAAAATATATATTTTTCTTGCTTAAATATGTCGAATCCAAATAACCTCATCCGACCTGCAGTAATAAACCCCTCCAATCCTAATACAACCCCAAATCCTGCACCTTCCGTGCAACACGGACAGAACGTGAATCCTGCTCTAATAGGGAGCATAGTAGAGAACATATTAGAAACACCCCTACAAGAAATGCATAACCAAAACTATAAAAAAAACTTTATTAACTAACACACTTGCAACAATATTACATTAGTGTTTCTACTCTAACATGTGTGTTAGAGTAGAACAACTAAAAACACTTTCAAAAAATGCCAATTTTTTAATATATTTTTGTCATACGGTTGATAAAACTTGTGAATTGCTTTAATTTAATATTTACCATTGGTGTTAAAGAAAAAAAAATTATATTTGTAACTAGATTGTAACTATCAAGAAAAAGTAGCACCACCAAACAGCGGTAATCAGAATGCTAGTGGTTAAGGAGGACGTACTGATGGTGGCTTCAGAGGATGCGGTGGTGGATTCTCTGGAAACAACAGTGGTCATGTTCGAAGCGGTCGTTTTGAAAGGTGGTGGCTTTGGCCAGGACAATCGCTTAAGATTCGTCCTGATGACTTTTCAAGTATGTATTTGATTTTTTGGTCTTAATCTCTTAACAAAATCTACAATAAATTAAATGGTCACACGTACGTTTACCTCCTTTTCCAGACCCACGCAAGAAGTGAAACGTTACCAAGAAGTGAAACGTTACCAATAGCGATACGTGGTACTTACTTTTCTGAAGCCTAATTTCCTGACTATTACTTGGATTATAATTTTTTCAATAAAAAATTTTTATATAAAATGAAAAATTAAATAATATATTTTTTATAAAGGTTAGTACTAACCAATTTTTACGTTATGAATAACTAGTTAGTGCTAACCAATATTTACGTTATGACTAACTAGTTAGCATTAACCACTGTTTTGGTTATCATTGACTAATAAAAAGCAGCAGAGTAAGCAGTACAGATATATGTTCCGTAGTCGAGTGGAATTTATTAGTTAGAAAGAGAGGCAAAATCACATGTACACAAGAGGTTCGGTTAGTTTTTTCATTTTGCTCTTAATAAACTAATAGAAACATTAACCAATATATTGGTCAACACTACCGGTTATATAACTAGTAAAATGACCGGTAGTCTTCTTAAAGGGACGCTTCCAAAATTTAATTCAAGCGACAGCGAGCCTGAACTAGGGATGAAACGATACCTCTAAGGTATCGATACTTTTACTCGTTGGGGTATCGCTCGTAAAGCATCGATACCTACTTAGTATCGGGAAAAAAGTATCGATACTTACTTGTATCGGAACTTACTTGTATCGGTTCGAATGATGAATAATACATACAATACAAGCATTTATAAATGATCCTTTTCTTGCAGATAAGGTAGTTTAGTACTAAACAATTCAATTAGCACTCCGACAATGTCAGTCACTATCAGTGATGTCAACTTTTTGAGAGCAAAAAGCACTTTAAAATTTAAAAAAGGCACTAAAAAGCACTATTTCGAACAAACAAAAGCGTAAAAAGCACTAAACCATTTTCACAATTTAATTAAACACAAAAAAGTTGCATTCGGCTGTGCCGAATATTATATAACTCCAAAATTTAAAAAAAGGCTACGGCGTTGATGGGTGACCGTTTTTATTTAAAATTAAATAATAAAAAAAATGACATTTTTATATAAAATTTTTCTTAGTTTCGCACTATGGATAAAATTTTGGCGTTTTGAGGCATCAAAAAGCACCATAAATAATGCCAAAAGCACTAAGTTGGCATCACTTGAAAATAATAAATGTAATTAATTTAACTTTATAATTAATGAATAAATTTAATAAAAGGGGATTTAAATTTTGGAATGGGAATTTTTGAGTACTTAAAAATTTGGGACATGAGATTTTGGTGGTCCCATTTTAAATAAATTTTATTTTGCACCTTTTTAATTTTAAAGATTTTATAATTTTTTTTCTATTAAAAAACACTGCTTCAGTTTAAGAATAATTTCAATGCTAAAGTGAAGCGATTACTTTTGACCGATACCGAGTATTTTTTTACCGATACTACTTGGTATTCGGTGTCTAAGTATCGATTACAAAAATAGTTGGTACTTGTATAAAAGTATCGAATATGTACTTGTATTTACTCGTATCGTTTCATCCCTAGCCTGAACACAAACTTTTCGGACCAAACTATTGATCCTGCCCAGATTAATGATCACACAGGCTTGGACAAGATTCCGGACGTTGTCCGATGTTTACGCGAATTTTCTGGAAAACCCGGAGAATTCAATTAATGGAGGAAAAGCGTAGATCGCATTCTTCAGATCTACGAGCCTATTACAGGCACTCCTAAGTATTATGGAATTTTGAGCGTAGTACTCAATAAGATCACGGGCAGTGCAGACACTGCTCTGGAATCTTATAATACTTCCCTGAATTTGAAGGCAATCTCCAAATGCCTTACGCTGCATTATGCAGACAAACGGGATATTCGCACGCTAGAATATCAAATGATTTCTCTGGTTCAAGGAAACCAAACAATTCAGGAATTCTATCAGCAAGTTTACACTCATTTATCGCTAATCTTAAAAAAGATCGGTTCCATGGAATTGGGCGACGAGCCACTACAGCTTTTCACACAAACATATCGCGATAAGGCACTCGACACCTTCGTACGAGGTCTTAAAGGTGATTTAGCGCGCCTTTTAGGAATGAAGGAACCGGCCGATTTGCCACAAGCCCTTCATTTATGTTTAAAGTTGGAAAATCAATATTTTCGATCTAGTTATGCGAATAAAATGCCACATGAATCGCAACATGTGCCAAGAAGAAATGCTCATCAAAAGGACCAACCGGGTCACCGAACCTTTTACCCACAATTAGCATACATGCCGCAACCCCAAGCAAATGTTTATCAGCGTAATAATTTCTCCCCAAGACCAGTTAAAAATTTTCACAATTGGAATAGGAATATTCCTCACCAGACGCAATTTGCACCTCCGCGTCCATTTGCGCCCAAACCACAGGCTCGACCTAAGCCAATGGAAGTTGATTCGAGTTTACGCTCAAACAGGATAAATTACATGAATAGGCCGAGACCTAATTATTGGCATGGTAAAAGGCCAATGCAGCCAGGTTTTCAGGCTCCAGCCAATAAGGTACAGCGAAATTTCCATTTGGAAGCAAACTATGAAGCAGAAGAAACAGAGTGTTATGGTTACCCACCAGAAGGTGGCGAATTCTATAGTCCTTGACAATGCTCAGGAGTGCTTCCAGCAGATTCCAGAGGAAGCTGCCGCTTTCGCTAATCAACAGGATTCACCAGTTGATTTTAGCGATTTACATTTTTTAGGTTAACGGACTCTTCGTTGCCATACATAAAATGTAAAACGAGGAGTGGGTTGATTTTGAATATTTTAATAGATACCGGCTCGACAAAAAATTATGTTCAGCCCTCTATACCAAGGAGAGTTATTCCGAATGAGGAATCACTTTTTGCAAGATCTGTAGCCGGAGATGTAGAAATACATACATTTATTAATCTTTTCAATATTCCAGACGTTGATCTCAAGTTGTATCTTTAACCCACTTTGAAATCCTTTCATGGAATACTGGGGCACGATAGCCTCAAACAACTTGGAGCGGTTATATATATTAAGGAGAGTTATATGATTACACTATGCTAGTTGAAAAAACAGACAAGCCGGGCACATGGCGTTTTAACATAATTCGGGGACGCTGAATCCAGTGGTGGCCGCGGTTTTTTCAGATTGGCTCTGGTTTTCGAGATATACCGTTATTTCGAAAATGGAGGAGGTTGCACAACATATATTCGCGTAACTCAAAAACGGTTTAGTTTATTGAAATTACAAAAAACCGAAATTCCGCAATAGAATTTCATTTCAGAAAAGTATAACTCTTTTTCTAATATGAGTAGTCGTTTTTGAAACATAATTTTTTTATCAAAATTTCGAAATTTTTGTTTTTTAAAAATTCATAAAAAATTAAAAAATGCAGCTAGGCTTCTAATTTTTTGCAGACTTATATATTTTTTTCATTGATGTCTCTTTAGTATTTGTGCTTTGTGCTATCGGAATAGGACTTTTTAAATTAGTGGCATGTAGCAAAACTGCTTTTAAGCTACTTTTGGAAGAATCAATGAATAAGCGCCAATCTCCAGGATTATATTCATTTTGCATTGTTAAAACCAAGCCACGGATGTCAGTACAATACGCGATAGAATTATTCTCAATTGATTTAAAAAGAGTCGTAAATCGTCTATGGCGATTGATAGTATTTGGCTATCCGGAACAGGAATTTCATCAGAATGTGGCAGCGGTAATCGAGCATATGTTGTTGCAGTATAAGATATATAAGTCATTTTTCTTCTGTTCATACCCGCTGTACAATTTATGCACGCATAACACTCATCTTCAACATGAACTATGGGATCTCTCCAAATCATTGGAACACCAACTGGCGTGGCGTCTCCATTTTTCCCCACTTGTTTAATTGGTAAATGCAGTGTGTACACACTATTGATGGTGTCCAACTATTACCATATATAACACTTAAAGAAAAATATGATTCATACAAGGTACTTGTTTCATTACTGATTTTACGGCGACTTGGCAAATTTTTATATTTCCCACACACATAACAAAAGTAATTAAACTTTTTACACGCCTCCATCTTAGATATTTCAATATAACTGATTAGATACAAGACTGTCAAAGGCTTTAAACTTCACTAATCACTTTCGCAAGCACTTTCCATATGACAGTGAAGGGGTTGAGGAACTCTTATTTATACTGTAAATGTTTTAATCAAAGTACCTGTCGAGACCTTCATGACCATGTTTTGTAAAAAAAAACAAAGCCAGAACGATTAATATTTCTACCTGTTCAAGGTATAACAATAGAATATGTTATTTAAGTTTTTTACAAGACCGATTAGTGCGGTTTCGACTGCACAATAAAATATAGTTTTGTGTGGTTTTGTAAGCACAATAAAATACAAAGATGTAAGTAAGCATTTATGACTTTATTTCTTAATTCCAAAATTTTTCCAAAATTCCTACCGCAAAGTGAAAGTGTGGTAATAATGCATGCATATTTCTTTGGAATAGCATACATTTGAATATTTGTTTTTTTGTTTTGTATTGTAAATGGCACAAAAACCGCATTTAAAAAATTTTACGTCAAAATGTCATTGAAAATAAATTTTCTGCATTGGCACATTCTTCATACAGTGCACTCGGGAAAACGTCAACTAATTAAAACCGCGGGTGTTGACGTTTAACAAATTGTTGACGTTTACAAATGTAAAATTTTTAAATAAAAAACATATCGATAATGTACTTTTAAAGGTTTTTATTGATTATAAACTAAAACCAAACATAAACAAATTCAAAAAGGAAACAAAAAAGTCATTCAACCTGTCTAGAACCATAGAAGACAATTAGAACCAAAAGAATACATCTTAAATGAGATCATATTTTTAATTTTACATGCACACATATGAATTAAAAAACAAATCTTATCTTGCTAATGGTTGACTTTGTTACACCATATTGCTTCGCTAAAGCTACCGCACTTGTACCCTTTTCTAATAAGTCCACAATATTTGCCTTTTCTTGTAAATTAATCAATTTCGGCTGTTTTGAGCTCATTTTGTTAATGTGATACTGTAAAGAATAATACAATTAAATAATTAACTGGTTTTAAATTGTATGTAGATACCTTTGCTTGTATGTCAAAACTAGAAAATTGTTGTAATACTTTTTCTATAAAATTTACTTCACTCGTTTTATAAACCTCATCAAATAAACACATACATAATTTTTGTTAATAAACTTTTATTGTTATTAATAATAAATTTCTTCAACTGCTGTCTATTTTAATTGATACTTACGAAAACAAAAAAGCAACTGAACATAAATAAAAAGACAATACATAAGTACATACAGTTGTAAGTTCTTTTCTACTCTACTTATAAGGGAATCCCCAATTTCTGATATTATTTTATAAAATAAGTGTGTATGTGTACAAATGTGTGTATTTTAACTGCTGCTTAATTCAAAATTTTGTTTTATTCAGAGTTGACGTTTTAGAGCTTTGTGGTTGGGTTGACGTTTTAGAGTAGGCAATGTAAAAAATAAAGGGTTGACGTTTTGGGATGTTGACGTAAACGAGCGTTGACGTTTTCCCGAGTGCACTGTATATATGTACATAATTTTGAATAAAGAATTTAAAAATTAAAAAAAATCATGTGAAATGCTCCATATAAATTATATTCTTCATATATATTGAAGAAAAGGTTCCACAACTGTCTAGGAGTCACTCCTAGTGGGATAAAATGTATGACTGGCCTCCATTAGTTTTTTGTTCTTAACATTTTCTCAAATTATACTTTCCCTTTATCACCATCCCTTAGGGGGCTCCCATACAAATATTGCGTTTTATGAAATTCTTAAATTAATTAAAATTTGTCGACTTTTGTGAATAAAATCAAAAGTTGCAAACAGATTTTAATCATTTATGGCTTGTTTTGTTTGTAGCTTCGTTTTTTTATAAGTCTGCAAAAAATTAGAAGCCTAGCTGCATTTTTATGAATTTTTAAAAAACAAAAATTTCGAAATTTTAATAAAAAAATTAATTTTTTTTTCAAAAAAAAAGTTATGTTTCAATTACGACTACTCATATTAGAAAAAGAATTTTACTTTTCTGAAATGAAATTTTATTGCGGAGTTTCGGTTTTTTGTAATTTCAATAAACTAAACCGTTTTTGAGTTACGCGAATATATGTTGTGCAACCTCCTCCTTTTTTGAAATAACGGTATATCTCGAAAACCAGAGCCAATCTGAAAAAACCGCGGCCACCATTGGATTCAGCGTCCCCGAATTATGTTAAAACGCCATGTGCCCGGCTTGTCACGAAAAAAAGTGTCAATTTCATGCACAGTGTTATTGGTAATGATGTGAAAGTTAAATTGTTTCAGAAAACAGCGAAATCTTTAAATACGATAGAGATAAGGGATGAACCCATGACAGAAGAACAAAAGAAAAATGTAACGGATTTAATAGAAAAGGTGCCAAACCTTTTCGCTGAACCGGACAGAAAATTAACTTACACTACTAAGGTAGTGGGTGAAATTCGCACGAACAGTGATATGCCAGTCTATACACGATACTACCCATACCCAATGTCACTAAAAAAAGAAGTGGAAGATCAGATTCAAGCAATGCTTAAAGTTGGCATCATTAGAGCATCTAGATCGCCATATAATTCCCCAGTCTGGATTGTTCCAAAAAAGCCCAATTCAGCTGGTAACAAACAGTACAGTCACAGAATGTAGGAAGCTTAACGCTGTCACTATAGCGGAAAAATATCCGATGCCGGATGTTACTGAGGTCCTCGCACAATTGGGAAATAATAAATTTTTCAGTCCTTGATTTGAAAAGCGGCTTTCACCAGATCCCGCTTAAAGAGTCTGATATTGAGAAAACAGCTTTCTCTATTAATAATGGAAAGTATGAATACACCAGGCTAGCCTTCGGCTTAAAAAATTTTTTTTTTTTTTTTTCTCATTATTTTTTATTGAATCTTCATATTTTAACTAACAATAATTAATCAAATCTTAACCTAATACGTTATTTTATGTCCTGCCATTGCCAGACAAAACTTTTCTTCATCACGGGTTCTGTTCACTTATATAGGTGTTTAACGCTCATCTAATTGGGTAAGTGCTGCAGTGTCTCTTCTTCTTAAGCGAGTGTGGCCGCCATGGTTTAAAATATTTCGAGCTAGTGGATTTGGGTATTGTTCAAGCCTTTTTAAATATTTTACTGCATATTTTGTAATCATAGTTTTTACTAAAGGAACATTGAGATCCTTGTGAATATTTGAGTTTTTAACATACCAAGGGGCAGCTGTGATTATTCGAAGAAGTTTATTTTGGCGCCTTTGAATTTTTTCGATATTAGAGGCCGAGGCAGTGCCCCATAGTTGAATACCGTAGCACCAGATTGGCTTTAAGATGGAGTTGTAAAGTAAAAGTTTGCAGTCGAGACTTAGGACAGAGTTTCTTCCAATAAGCCAATGAATTTGGATGGCTTTTAGTTTCATTTGAGATAATTTTGCCTCTATATGGCTTTTCCACGTTAAACGGCGATCTAGATGAATACCGAGGTATTTTACATGCGAATTTTGAGGCACTAAATGATTATTGATTTTAATAGGGGGGCATGTTTCCCGACGCAAGGTAAATGTTACATGTACGCATTTTTGCTCATTGACCTTTATCCTCCATTGCTTCAGCCACAGTTCGAGTTGAAATATATGATCCTGTAGGTATCGAGATGCTTCTTGACTGTTTTCGTGCACGCTTAGAAAAGCTGTGTCATCAGCAAATGTTGAAGTTTGGGTGTAGTTGTTTATTGGCATATCCGAAGTATATATTAAGTATAAAAGTGGGCCTAGGATGCTTCCCTGAGGGACTCCAGCTTCAATTGGTTGAGGAGAGCTTAAATAATCACCTTCTTTAATAATAAACTTTCGACCGACTAAGTAGCTTTCTAACAGCTTGTGTGTGTTTACTGGTAAGTTTAGCTTCAATTTATGTAATAAGCCTTCATGCCAGACTTTGTCAAAAGCTTGAGAAACATCGATGAAGAGAGCGGAACAATATTTTCTTTCTTCAAAGGCTTTTCTTATTGCGTTTACTATACGATGGGTTTGCTCAATTGTGCTGTGTTCTCTTCTAAAGCCGAATTGGTGGTTAGGAATACATCTGTTTTCATTTAGAATTGGGGTTAATTTTGACGCTAACAGCTTCTCAAACAGCTTTGATATATTTGAAAGTAAACTTATAGGCCTATATGACTCAACTTTTGTGTGATCCTTTCCTGGTTTAGGTATCATGATGACTAAGGAAACCTTCCACTTTTGAGGATAGTATTCCAGGCGTAAAATAGCATTAAAAATTAAAAGAATAATTCTCCTTGCTATGCTGGGTAGCTCCAAAAGCATTTTGTTGCTGATCTTATCAAAACCAGGAGCCTTCTTGGGGTTTAAATCACAAATAGCCTTTTCGATTTCTCTTATCTCAAATCTTAGGGGAATAGCTGCTCTAGCAGCAACAGGTGGTAACTCGACCGCCATATCGTGAGATATGTTAGGGGTAAATACGTGTTTTAAATGATTAACAAACAGATTTCCTTTTTCAACATCATTTCTTGCCCAACTTCCATTCAAGTTTCTTAATGGCGGATTAGCGACAACTGGCCTTTTGAGATTTCTAGCTGCACGCCATAATGAGTAGTCTGATTGTGGAGTTGCATCAAGTTCCTTAAGATATTTTTCCAGAGAAGCCGTTTTCTGAGTCTGCAGTAACTTTCTCAGCCTTTTTGTACAGTCTTTTAGTAAGTTCTTAAGTTGATGGGATCTGTGCAATTGCCACTCTCTACGAGCTCTCCTTTTTTCTGACAAGAGACGCTCGACATCTGAGGAATATATTTTATTATTTTTGGTTTTTTTGGGGGCAATGCTGGAATGTTGAACAGCTAGTTTTAGAAAACTGTCAAAATTGACAATAGAGCGATCTATATACTCCGGTGTGCTAAGCGGAATATTTTCTGTGCAATGGGTACTGAGATATTTTTTATATTTTATCCAATTTATATGTGTAGCTGACGTCGCTATGTGACCAGAGGGAGATTCAATTCTATTGGTGGTTTTTATAGTAACAATTGTAGGTGTGTGATCAGAGGATAATTCTATGGAAGCTTCAACGTAAATCGTTTCTGTGGGGATGTTTTTAACCACGCCAAAATCGATGACATCTGGAATTTTTTGCGGATCAGCAGGCCAATATGTTGGTTGGCCGCTCGCGACAACATTTAAATTCATTTTAGAGATTGTATTAAACAAAACACGACCCTTTGGTGTTATAAGTCGTGACCCCCAGAAGGTATGTTTTGCGTTGTAATCGCCAGCAGCCAGGAAACAGGGCCCCAGTGACTTATAATATTTGTAATATTGGCTTTCTGATATTGCAAATCTAGGTGGTGAATAAAAAGATGAAATAACTATGCTTCGATTTAGCTCTTCGACACAAATGTTCGTAGCTTGGAGATAATCTTCACGATGATCACACATTGGGTAGTGTTTAATTCGGTTTTTTATTAATATCGCAGAACCTCCACAAGCTCTATCTCGAGGGTCCTTGGTATCATATAGAGTATAACCATTAATTTTAAACGTATTTCTTGAGGTCAAATGAGTTTCAGAAACCATCATGACATCAATTTGTTTATTTTTAAGAAAGTATTCTAATTCATTTTTATGTTGGCGGATGCCGTTTGCGTTCCAAAAACAAATTTTTAAACAATTCATGGCTTGTTAAGAATAGCTTGCAATAACATCGATTGCATTCTAAGAATTTCCTGCATCATATTACCCATTGTGTTTGTAAAATTATTAACTGTTTGCACTAATGTTTCCATGGTTTTTTCTAGACGACTTAGATTAGAAACTGGAGTTTCGTCATTACTTGACGAAGCGCCTTGCATTGGTACATTGTTTGATTTTAAAACGTTAGCATAAGAGGTTCTGTTACTACTAGGCTGCGGAGCCTGAAGATCATTACTGTTTACTTGATTCGTTACCTGCATTTGAGGGGGATTAGTTTTCGGTCCAACCGACTGCTTGACGATAGTATATACAGGGCATCCTCTATAATTGGCAGTGTGATTACCACCACAGTTGCTGCATTTTTTTACGTTGGGGTCGGTTTTAGACTTATCGCAAAGAACTGTACCGTGTAGCTCACCACATACTACGCAAACAGGGGGTAAATAGCAGTATGCCTTAGTATGGCCAAATTCTTGGCAGTTCAAACATTGAACGGGACCACCTCTTTTGTGCGGCTCCTCTATAGTTACCTTTCTGTACAGAATGTATTTTAAATCATAGATGGGATGCGTTTCATTTTTTTAAGCTTAACGCCGCCGGGTTCAAACTCTACTCGAAAAAGTGGTTGGGGAATTTTTTCTCTATTTTTAATGTTTACTACATGTTTTACCTTGAAGTCTTTTTCTTCTAGGAACGTTTTGACCTCTTCTGGGTCCACACATGAGTCAATACCCTTAATCACTACCTGAAGACCTTTACTGCTTTTCAGTTGGTATGTATAAAAGTTTTTTTTTAGTGCTTCAAAGTTGTTTATTACTTTGCGAAAATCATTCTCATGATTGACTTGTATTTTAGTCTCGTTTATACTACCACGCTTGATAGCCGCTACGTAAAACGAATTTTCACCTATCACTGATATCAAACTCTTTATGAGCTCATTTGAATTTTGTTCCCTAAGATATATCGGGGGAGGCTTTGACGATTTTATGACGTTTGGAGCTTCAGAGGATTCATCCTCCAGAATTGCAAAACGATTTTGAGTATTTATTTTATCAAAAGTTGGTAGTTTTGAGGCCGAAGCAACTGCTGCAGAGGTAGGGCTGCGTCCCCGTTTGAGCACTGTTATGTACCTGTCCATACCAACTTGTACTGTAGGCTTTTGAGAAATTTTTCCTTGAGTTGCTGAGTTGTCCATAGCGGCTGTTTTGGGGTTAACCGTATCATCACTTATTAAAGTTTTTTTTGGCTCTGCGGCAGCGCCTGCAGTTAACAAACTTGTTATTGTAATACGATCGACCGTATTTGTAAACAAAGAAGGTGAGAGGGAACGCGTTCGAGTAATAGGTTTAGCCGTTAGGTAATTGCTATCATCGATTCTTTTTTTTGTTTCTACTTTTGTTTCGTCAACACTCACTGTAACATATGCATTTCTTTCATTATGTTTAATTGTTTTTGCATTGTACGCATTCATAAGTTTTTTTTTTTTATTTTACAGTTTGTTTAATTGTGCTCTTCTTGTTATTTGTTGTTAAAAACCCCGATAATAAAAAAGAAGAATAAACAAAAACAAGAAATGTTTTTGCTTAAAATGTATGTTTGTATGTTTATGTATGTATGTTCATACATACATTTTTTTATTAAATTATAACTTTTATTATTTTAATTATTGACGTTTATGTTCACAAATTAAAAATTATTTTTAAGCGTCCAATTCGCTGATATTATATTATTTATTTAATAAATAATATTATGATTTTATAACAACTTATTTAAGTATGTTAAAAGAAAACAAAAACCGTATGCCGAGTTAAAAAAAACACGTCTGCATTCAACGAGCTTAAAAAATGCCCCGTCAATTTTACAAAGGGCACTGGATGATATTCTACGCGAGTGCATAGGTATATTTTGCTACGTCTATATTGACGACATTATTTGTATTCAGCCAATCCGAAAGCGATCACATGCACCACTAAGAAAGGATTTTCAAAATCTTGGAGGAAGCCAACATGAAGGTCCAATTGGACAAATCCCATTTTTTCAAGAAATCTGTTGATTTTCTAGGGTTTATAATTTCCTCTGAGGGAATTACCACAAATCCGGAAAAAACGGAAGCTATTTCAAAAATTCCGCCACCCAGAACACTAAAGGAATTAAGATCATTTTTAGGTCTGTCTATCGCCGTTTTGTTCAAGATTACGCGAAACTCGCCAAACCCCTGACATCCCTTTTAAGAGGGGAGGAGGGACGTATGTCCAAGAACCAATCTTCAAAAATTTATATTTATTTGGACTCAGAAGCTATTTCAGCATTTAATAAAATTAAATCAACCCTCGTTTCCGGAGATGTTATGTTGGCATACCCAAATTTCGGAAAAGATTTTACACTTACGACCGATGCGAATGGGGTAGTTATCTTGCCGCGATGCGAGGGCTTAAGTACAAGGACGTTTAGAGTCATGCTGGCGGTAGTGACGACAGTCAAGACCGGTAGGGCCTCCCATGCCAGAAGGGTCTGAGCCGAGTACAAACCAAGAACTACCCCCTGTCTATAAGCGTCCGTTTCACCTAGTTGGAGCGGCTAATGACTATGCGTCCGCTGGCCTTTTACGGTCAACTGTAAGGCCTTCTGAAGGCCGTCGGTCCGCAATAAAATCCATCAGCGTCTGCTCTCATATTGAGCGGCTGATGGTCTGCGTCTGTCTTCAGAGGAGCGGCAGGTATCCTTTCGCCTGGCAGTTAGGCATAAAATGCAACCCCAATTCAACCCCCCCGAAATGTCCGAAAATTCATGCCCTAAGTATCCGGCAAAGGACTTTATAATCCCCGGAGACCCCACTACTACAGCGTCGGTATCAGGCTGTAGTATGTTGAATGCTACTGAGACCTCGTCTAGCAAGGTGGTTGCGCTAAAACTCGTCACGACTAACCCTTCAGGCGGTCGTAAATCAAGCTTGGTACAGGGTGCTTCGAAACCAGGTACCTCTAAGGCTTCCCAGGTCCGGACGGGAGAAAAACCTGTAAAAACCCCTTCCTCGGGTGCTGGCTTGACGGTACAGACTCAGTCTGCCAGAAATCCAGTTTCCCATGTGCCGAAACCTGTGCAAAGTGCCTCTTCGGCACTTATCAAAAAACCCCAAAGGCACATAAATGCATCCAAACGGGCCTTCACAACCAGGCGCTCCGTCTACAAAATTATTAGCCGACTTGGTGAAAAACCGGTTGGTGAGCTCACTGAGCAGGAGAAACCCTCTCTCCAGTGGGCAAAAACCCATATTGAGGGTTTGAAACGTGGATCTCCCTCTGCAGAGGAAGGAAATCCTGAACGGAAGCCAACGAAAGCAGCGCCTAAATGGCAACGGTCAGGGGAGGAAACACTTCCTGGGACTAAACGGTCCAAATATACGCCTCAACGGCCCCAAAACAGGTCGTACAAAGATGTGGCTAAAGACCACCTCATTTGGGCGATCATTGACCGCAACGCCAGTGACGGCACCATTTCATCCAAAAACTGGAAGCTGGTTGTCGTCGCACTTAGTAGGGCGTTCCTGAATGTCTTAAGGGGTAACCCTGGACCACCACCACAATGTGAAGATGCCGGCTGGTATCAGGGTCACATTAAACTGATAGCGTGCGCAGATGAGCGTTCAGCGCTGCTATACAAGGATGCCGTGGAGTCCCTGGGGGAAGTTTGGCAGGGCGCTAAGATTGAGGCAATACCTCTGACCGATGTACCGCAAAGGCCCAGATCTATTGCCAAGATCCCCGCTGAGCTATCCGACCCCAAGGAGATCCTGTAAATTATACAGATCAGTAACCCCCAGCTACCCACACAGGACTGGAAAGTAGTGAGGGTTTCTGAATCTATTCAAGAGTTCAGGAAGGCCACTGTTATAATAAACAGTGACTCTCTGCCGTCACTTCAGAAGACACAGGGGAAGATATTCTATGGATTTGGAACTATCTTCCTCCGAGTCTACAAAGGTGATGACAAAGGGAAGCCTCTAGCTCCGGTGACTACCACCACAACAACAACATCAACGGAGCATATGGAAGACGATTCTGCTACGTCATTGGCCAATGAAGACACTCAATCGGTCAGTGGACTTGTGGGTGACTTCTTTGGCAAGATGGAAGTGGCGGACGATGAGGAGCTTATGTGTATCCAAGAACCATTGTTGTATAGAGACAGGGTTTGCGGACTCAGTTTAGACGGCTATAGTACTCTGTACGCAGCCGATCAAGGTAAGACCAGGGCTTGTGTTATGGTCAAAAACATCCTTAAAGCTTTCATTCTTTCTGATTTTAGCGATAAGGACACCGGCACTGTCGCAGTAGAATGCAAAACCAGAACAGTTTGGTTTATGAGCTGCTACATGGCACATGACCAGGGTGCTAGTCCTCCAAACTCCACAACCAGGAAGGCGATGTCGTATGCTAACAGGCGCAACATCCCCCTAATAATATGTGCTGATGCTAATGCACATCATACCGTCTGGGGAAGCTCGGATGTCAATCCACGAGGTGAGTCGCTTTTAGACTTCATAGTAGAAAACGAACTAACAGTAGTTAATAGGGGTAGTGAGCCCACCTTTATTGTGACTAACAGAAGGGAGGTTCTTGATATTACGCTTATTAGTGATAAGTTCTCGGATATGCTCAGCGGTTGGAACGTGTCAAAGGACTGTTCCTTCTCTGATCACATGTATATTGATTTCAATTTTTCCTTTAGAGTTGATTCAGCTAAACCCTACACGAATAGAAGAAGGACCAATTGGTCTATCAATGCGAGTGTACTCGGAGACAAGCTGCCTATGTGCCCGGTTCTCATAGACAGTGTGTAAATGCTCGACTCCGCAGTGGAGTCATTGACTGGTGTCTTAATTGAGGCAACAAACGAATAAAAGAATCGACAGGAGGGGCAAAGCTAAGCCCATATGGTGGAATGCGGAGATTGCTGAAAAACGCAAAGAAAGCAGGAAACTCTTTAATGAGGCAAAATGTAATGGTGTTTGGAACAATTACAAGTCCTCAGTAAATGGATTCAAAAATCTTATCAGGAAGGCCGAGCGACAGTCATGGAGGAAATTCTGCAGCGACGTGGAAAACTCCTCGGAGACAAGTCGGCTACTTAAGATTTTATCCTTTAAACCAGTTTTTCCATCGTATATACGGAAGATGGACGGAACCTGGACCACAAACAGTCGGGACACCCTTGAGGTCTTGATGAATACACACTTCCCAGGTTGCACTGATGATGTGCCTAGGGAGGTAACATTTAGTGGCACTCGGGATATCTCCAATATTCCGATAACTCGCCATCGTGTGAAATGTGCGGTCAGAAGTTTCCATCCCTTTAAATCTCCAGGCCCGGATGGCATTATCCCAGCGGACCTACAAAAGAACCTGGGAATATTGATGCCATGGCTCTTGGCAATATTTAGAGCCTGCCTGAGTCTCTCACATGTCCCATCAACTTGGACAACATATAAGATCGTCTTCATCCCCAAGAGTGGGAAGACATCTCACACTATGGCTAAAGACTTTAGACCAATTAGTCGATCCTCCTTTCTACTGAAAACACTGGAGAGGATTTTGGATATTCATATTAGATCATCGTTAGGACACAATTCCTTGTAACTGGCTCAGCACGCCTACACGAAGGGAAGGTCCACGGAAACTGCGCTCCACTCATTGGTGGGCCACATAGAGAGATCCCTGCACTACAAGGAATTTGCTTTAGCTGCATTCCTGGATATTGAGAGCGCTTTCAACAACGTTAGACCTGAATCGGTTATTAACGCAATGAGACATTTGGAAATGGACCCAGCGATCACTCAATTTGTCAGCAGTATCCTGCACTTCAGGCGTATCGAATCCAACTTGGGCGCCTCGAACATCTCCAAGGTTGCGACTAGGGGCACCCCGCAAGGTGGTGTTCTCCCACCATTACTTTGGAATCTGAATATGAATACCCTACTCAGGGCCATGGAAAGGACGTGCTGCAGAACGGTTGCATATGCGGATGACGTTGCAGTTGTGGCTCTGGGTAAAGATCCCAGACTATTGTCTGAACTAATGCAGTCCGCATTGGACGTCCTAACGAAATGGTGCCAGGGATGTGGACTGGATGTAAATCCTGCCAAACCGGAACTGGTACTTTTCACAAGGAGATACAAAATTCCAGAATTTGATACCCCGAGGATAAAAGGGGTCTCACTGGAACTGTCTGACAGCGCCAAGTATCTTGGGCTAATATTGGACAGCAAACTGAACTGGAGGATAAACACCATTTCCAGGACTAATAAGGCGGCAACTGCATTATATTGCTGCAAAGGGGCCATTGGCCTAAACTGGGGAATTAACCCGAGGAATGTATACTGGCTATACGAATGTGTCATTAAACCCATTATATTCTACGGGTCGGCTGTTTGGTGGCCGGCGCTGAGGGTGAAGAGTCATCAAACTAGGTTTGAACGTACAATGAGGATGGTGGTGATAGCGGTAACAGGTGCCATTAGAACAACCCCCTCTAAGGCACTGTTTACGATTTTAAACTGGTTACCAAAAGACATTTTGGCGAAAAGGCTAGCTGCGGACATGCTAATATTCTGAATGAAATTAATTGGCACATGGATGTTGATTATGTCACACCCGAGCCAATCTTTGATCCTGGCTTCACGGTAAGCATTTTGGATAACGTGGTCGACTATGATGACCTACAAATTCCCGCGAATGCGATTCAAATTTTCACGGACGGGTCTAAAACACTGTATGGTGTCGGTTCTGGCATATACTCCGAGCAGCTAAACTGGAGCATTCCTATGAGGCTGCCGGACCACTGCAGTATCATCCAGGCCGAGATAATGTCCATCCATACAGCTGCGAGGCGCATCCGGTACGGTGAAATATCTGGAAGGGATATTCACATTATTACCGATAGCAAGGCGGCCATAAGATCCCTGGAGAATGTGTTCATCACATCGAGAATTGTCCGAGAATGCCGGATGTCTCTGGAGGAGATAGCGAGACATTCACTGGTCACCCTTAATTGGGTCCCCGGACACAGGGAAATACTAGGGAACTGCATGGCGGATTCGTTGGCGTATGCAGGCACCACCTTGAATCGAGACCGTTCAACATATAATGTGGGTGCTTCACTCCCAATGAGTAAGCAACTTATAGCTCACAAGTTTCATATTATCACCAGTTAGAGGTGGCACGACGAAACTACCTGTGGGGAAACCAGGCAAATCTGGCCCATCATAGATGAGAAAAGGACACGGCGGGCATTGCAGCTGTCCAGACATCATCTTAGAAACCTGATTGCGGTTATAACTGGCCACTGGCCCATTGGGAGGCACTCCCAGAGGCTGGGGCTCCCTTACAATGACTTATGTAGAAGTTGCGGCGAGGAGGAGGAGGAATAGTCAACGGAACATCTTCTCTGTAATTGCCGGCATTCGGAGATCTAAGACTCGAAATGTTTGGTCGAAGAGCCCTTGGGGACAAAACTTGTCTCTCTGATGGTGATGTAAACAGGATCCACTCCTTTACTGATGGCTGCGTGGTAATACTAGCAGCCAGATAACTTAGGACCCATGGGAGACGGTGTGACATGGTAACACAACGGGAACTAATTAATGGACCCACATGAGCTGTGCTTGATCACGGCTGCCAATGGAACCTAACCTAACCTATTTATTTAATATACTATTGCGCCACTCTTTATTTTGTGTGTTCATTAGCATTTTTGTACATGCTAGACATAGGACACAAAAATGTAAAATGTGCAAAAGCAATAAATAAGCTGATACAAAACTTTATTGTTTTAAAAACTGGCTGCTTTTATCAACTGTAGAAAAATAGAATAGCTTGTACACACATACTTATGTGTTATTTCCAGGTGACAAGCAATTGATTGTGAAAGTATTCAAAAAACTTAGTGATTTAAATTGTTCTGCACAATCAATTGCCTGTCATCTGGAAACAGCACATTAAAGTAAAAATTCCTGGTTTCTAATGTGCTGTTTACAAGTGATAGGCGATTGATTTCTGTTGTAAAATTAAATAAAAAACGCTCTGTTTTTTTGTGATTTTATATAAAAATTTTACTTTACTTTGAGGAAAATCATATATTGATATCTGGCAACGCTGATGTTCAGTATATTAGGTTCTTTAAATAATTTCTTCTTGAGAAAGTACGTATTTAAAAATAGACAATTTTTTGAGTTACTCTCCTTAAAATGAGAGGACTTTTTTATTACTCTCTTCAAATAAAGTACATCGATATCTTCTTGGCCGCGATTTTATTGTGTTTTCTTCTATTAATGGTTGATATTTTTGGTATATAATTGTAAACAAAAATTAAGCTTATGTACTCAGCTATACGCCGCGTATACCCAACCTTCGTAGGTTGTCCTAATTTTTGCCCCTTAGCAAAAAGAAAAAATTAATGAAGTCTAATAGAAAGGTTTTTTTAACTTTGTTCAAAAAAAACTTAAGTCAAATATAAATTGTATACCAAAATAAAGCTTAAGAACTTAGATATACGCAACATATAGCCGACCTTCGGAGGATGCCCTAGTTTTGGTCCCTTAGCCAAAAGAAAAAAAGTGAAGTTTAATAGAAAGTTATTTGTTTAAACTTTGTTTAAAAGAAACTTAAGTCAAATATAAATTGTATACTAAAATGAAGCTTAAGTACTCAGTAGAGGTCTGCAAGAATAAATAAAAAGCAATTTCAACACACTCATTTGTTTTTTAACTGCAATGACTCAAGCACACAATCATAAAGAAACAAATGAAAGAATAAACAAACACAAAACCAATAAAAACTATTTCAATTCAGTCAACTTAAGTCAAATGAGTTAAATATTCAAATATAATTTGAATATAAAATATCTGTACCTACACATTATGTATGTATGTATAAGCTTAACTCTTATAAATAAAAGAAGCCACAAGATTACACACATATTATGTCAATGTATTCAAATAAATGTATGCACATTCAATAATTCAAAAATTATTGGAATGTTTTTTTGTAAACTTGCTCTCTCTAACGGGTCATTCAATGTTTTGTTATTTATGAATGACTCTCAAATTCATTTACAGTAAACAAGTTTTTTATTCAATTTATTCACTCTTATTTTGTATGCGGTTTACTCTCTTCTTGTCTTTTTGAATGTTTTTTATTTGAATAAATGTTGTGCACTTTGAGTAAAGGCAAACGAGTGAGTTATTCAATGCAGACCTCTAGTACTCAGCTATACGCCACATATAGTCAACCTTTGGAGGATGTCCTAATTTTGGCCCCTTAGCCAAAAGAAAAAAATTAGTGAAGTTTTAAGTTATTTCTTTCAACTTAAAATACATATATATATTTTTAAGGAATCCACTTAACACAAACATTTGTTAACTAATTTAAATATAAGTATTAGTTTTTTAATAGTTTGTTGCAATATTTTAATTATTTATTATTATATAAATAACATTTCCGGTTTTACTTTGTTTTCAAGGCGAATTGACTAGAAGGTGAGGTCAACTCTACAACAACACTACTTCTGTGGTCGGGTTGTCAAAAAAATTTCTAGTAATAAAAATTAGTTTGTTTACATAAAAAACTAGGTTGTATACAAACTTTGACAAGTCGACCACCGAAAAAAAAAACACCGAAGAATATATAATTCTCTATAAAATAAATAAAAGAACTTTTTTTCCTTTGAGCTCGAGGTCCTGGTTTTATTGTTAATTATTCATTGAAAAACATCTTCTGGGCTATAATCTAGAAATTACAAGTAACTAGAGTTTTTTTCCCGGAGTTTTTCGATTCCCGGGAAAGCGGGAAATTTTTTTAAATTTCCCGGGATCCCGCTCCATATAAATAATACAAAGAAAATTTGTTTTTATTTAATGAAAAAACTTTTTTTAAAAAGGCGTAGGGGACAGTTTACAAAGTAAGTGAAAGAAATGCTTAAATACTACAAAAATTAATTGAAGATTGAAAGTGGAACTTGAATTATTATTACCTTATGCTTTAGATACAAGATAAAAAGATAACAATTTAATTCATAAAACAATAATAAAAACAAACAAAAATTGTGGTACTCAAGTTATGAGATCAAAAAGTTAATTCATAAAATAGATAAAATATTATTTGTTGTTTTGTTTGGCTGCAGGTCCACGTAAATTAATAAAATAAAAAATAAAAATTCGTGATATTTTCGTTTTTTATATTTTTATTATTATTTTCCCAATATTTCGGTTAACATCGCTAACCATCTTCAGGGGGTCTGGATGAATAAATACAATAATAATTATTATTAACATTAAACAAAAAACAAAACATAATATTACAAAGATAATTACATGTAAACAATTAAAAAATATAATAAACACAAAACTTCACAATAACACTTGTGTCACTTCTTATTAGATTTTCTTAACTAAATCTAGTTTATCGATCGTCTGTTTTTATTAATTAATTGTCTGTATATGTGTGCACAATTTTCTGTGTCTTGTCGGTAATTGAGACGAAGCTGTGGATTAACATCAATAATGTGTAGCATCTCTAATGTAAATCTCCTCGAATAATTTCTCTCTTCATGTCACTAGGTCCCAAACATGCATTACCAACAACAAAAAAGACATTCCCGCTTTTTAAATGCATTGCTGAAGGGGAAGACTGTGTACAAACAATTGAAAATAAAAGAAACAAGAGAACGCAAGAATAAAATTAACATCGTTATTGGACAACCATTTGGAAAAAACAACAATTAACAGAAGAGATAGAATAATACTTGACACAGTGGGACAATCGCAACAATTTTTGAATAAAAATGGGGACATACTTATTTTAAACGCTGATAAGGGAAGTAAAACAGTAGCGATGGACAAAAATGAATATGAGGAGAAGATGAAAATAATTTTACAAGATTTTTGCACATATCGTCGTTTAAAGAGAGATCCGACATCTAGTTTACAAACTAAAAACAACATATTTGTAGAAAAATTATACAATCTTAAGTTAATTGATGTATATGAGAAGCACAAATTGACCATAAAGACTGCGATGGCTCCTAGGATATATGGACTGCCAAAGATTCACAAAAATGGAATGCCTTTGAGACCAATATGCTCGTCGATAAATTCACCCTCTTATGGTCTCTCCAAATACATGGTAAACATATTAAAACACTTGACGGACAATTCGATATACAATATAAATGATGCTGTAGAATTTAGTTCGAGAATAAATAACATTTACATCGCCGATGATGAAGTTCTTATTTCATTTGACGTGGTTTCATTATTCCCAAGCATTCCGATTAATTTAGCACTAAGGACAATTGAAGAAAAATGGAAATTTTTAGAGGCACATACAAATATACCTATGGATTTATTTTTAGACATTTTGAGGTTCTGTATCAAAGAGAGTAGATATTTAGAGTATAATGACAAAATCTATGAACAGAGAAAAGGAATGCCGATGGGCTCTCCAGCCTCACCAGTTATAGCTGATATAATTATGGAACAGCTTCTTGACATATCATTGGCAAAAATGGACGAAAAACCGAGGATAATTATGAAATATGTGGATGATTTATTCGCAATAGTAAAAAAGGACAGAATTAATGACACCATCGAAAAACTAAATTCATTTAACGGACAAATACAGTTTACCATGGAAAAAGAAAATAACAACCAACTGCCATACTTAGACGCAATTGCTATTAGAAAAGGAAACAATTTAAAGGTTAATTGGTATCAAAAACCAACAGCCTCTGGACGATTAATAAATTTTTATTCTAAGCATCCTAGAAGAATTATTATAAATACAGCATCAAATTTCATACGACGAGTTCTTAAAATAAGTGACACGGAATTCCATAAAAACAACATAACAAAAATAACCAATATTTTAACCATGAATGACTTCCCAATAAGGACAATTAAAAATCTAATAAAACGTGCAAAAAACAACAGGCAACAGGTGATAAGAGAACCAAAAAGATATAAAAGCATATCATATGTTTCTGGACTCTCGGAAAGATGGAAAAACTCGGATATTTATGACGAAGAAAAATTTGAACTAGCATTTAGAACGGACAATACTGTAAATCAGTTATTTAGCAAAACAAAATCAAAAATTAAAAAGGAAGACAAGTCAAATGTGGTATATAAAATTCCCTGTAGTGGTGACGGGCTCAATATATGCGATAAAGTATACGTTGGGACGACAAAAACGAAACTTAAGACAAGAATATCTTCGCATAAATCTGACCTTAAAACTATTGACAAACCTATTGAACAAAAAACTGCACTAGCAGCCCACTGTACGTTGAAAAATCACAAACCATATTTTGAAGGAGTAAAAATAAAGGGTGGTTAAATTGTAAGGGCCGATGTTGAATGTGAACCACACCTAAACGCCAAGTTTTTTTCCGAATTTTATTTGACATTTCTCTATTTCAGACTTACTCAATTTGAACCATGGAGAGATACACAATCCAACAACGTGTTAAAGTTATCCAGACTTATTATGAAAATGGATGATAAATTTCGAAGAAAATCATCTGCAGTGATGAGGCACATTTTCACCTCAGTGGATTTGTCGATAAGCAGAATTTCCGCATTTGGGCGAATAATAATCCAAGAGTGATTGTCGAAAACCCAATGCACCCACAAAGAGTGACTGTTTGGTGCGGTTTATGGGCTGGCGGCATCATCGGGACGTATTTTTTCCAAAATGAGGCCGGTCAGGCAGTTCCTGTGAATGGTGTTCGCTATCGTGAGATGATAACGAACTTTTTATGGCCCGAATTGGAAGATATGGATGTGGACGATATGTGGTTTCAGCAGGACGGTGCCACTTGCCACACAGCTAACGAAACAATGGCTCTTTTGCGCAACAAATTCAATGGCCGTGTTATCTCACTTAATGGCGATGTCAATTGGCCGCCAAGATCATGTGATTTGACACCGTTGGACTTTTTTCTTTGGGGTTATTTGAAAGAAAAGGTGTACGTCGATAAGCCAGCAACAATTTAAGAGCTAAAGGATGAGATAATTCGGCACATTAACGGCATAGAACCTCCATTATGCCTCAGGGTCATCGAAAATTTGGACCATCGGATGGAGGTGTGGCGCCGTGGTCGCGGCGCCCATTTGGCCGATATTTTGCTCCATACATAATTGAGTAATACCAATATATCATAATAAAATAAAATTACAATAATTTCCTAAATAGTTTGTGTTTTATTCAAAATCAACATCGGCCCTTGAAATTTAACCACCCTTTATTACATGAAGAGAGAAATTATTCGAGGAGATTTACATTAGAGATGCTACACATTATTGATGTTAATCCACAGCTTCGTCTCAATTACCGACAAGACACAGAAAATTGTGCACACATATACAGACAATTAATTAATAAAAACAGACGATCGATAAACTAGATTTAGTTAAGAAAATCTAATAAGAAGTGACACAAGTGTTATTGTGAAGTTTTGTGTTTATTATATTTTTTAATTGTTTACATGTAATTATCTTTGTAATATTATGTTTTGTTTTTTGTTTAATGTTAATAATAATTATTATTGTATTTATTCATCCAGACCCCCTGAAGATGGTTAGCGATGTTAACCGAAATATTGGGAAAATAATAATAAAAATATAAAAAACGAAAATATCACGAATTTTTATTTTTTATTTTATTAATTTACGTGGACCTGCAGCCAAACAAAACAACAAATAATTTATATATATCGGAAAAAGGTCAACTATAAAAACATACATATAGATAAAATATTTTAAATAAATATGTTTTACATGTATATATATTTTAAATAAATATATTAACATTTTTTAACAGCTAAGGAAATAACATTCAGACATACTCAATGCGTTTAGGAAGTCGACAAAGAGTATATTTCTGATTTTATTTACTAATTACCATGTTTACGAAAAATTTCGTTCACTTTTTTACCGAGATTGGACAATTAGTTTTAAGTGCAAAAGTTTAAAGTTGTTGCATGCTTCTAATTCACAATCAGAAACAATTTGTTCTTTTTTATAAACGACGTCTATATCAGTCAATGAATCAAGGTTAATTAAAAAAATAGCATCAACCGGACTTCTTCTTACAAGATCCATAGTCATATCTCAAAAAATTAAAAATTTTAAGTTAATTAAGCAAAGTGTTCCTTCATACCTTCTCATTTTGAAAACTTTAATCGCATTTTGCCAAGCTCGAGTTTTTTTTATATATGACTTTGTTGCAATAAAGGAGCGATAGGTTTAGGTATCTCCTATTTTTAAGACTTGTCCATGGATAATAAAAATTTACTGCCAGCATCTTATTTTAAATTTATGTTCTTTATTAACTCTTCACTTCACTAAATTTATTAATTATCAACTTTTGCACTGCCCATTCTGCTTTTAGAAGATTTATTGCATCAGTTGACATTGAATTACGAATGGGAGTACATTCTTGTAATTGATCTAATCGAAAACCCATTCACAGATGCTAATTTTTAGAGAAAAGAAAACTAAATTCCATAAAATCCCGCAACAAAAATCCCGGGAAAGCGGGAACTATAATAATTGAAATTCCCGGGAATTCCTGGGACGGGAAATCCGGGGAAAAACCCTACAAGTAACCAAAAAGAACAAATAAATGTATAAGTACAACATTTTTTTATAAACACTATGTATACAAAAAACAGCAAAAAACTTTTACATAAAAAATATTATTAACGTACAAAAATCAGGAAAAAAAATTATTCTTATTATGTTGTGTCAACATCGTCTAATTATGAACTGAGCTTAAAATAAATAAATAAATATTGCACTATGTTCGTTTGTTAACTAGATGTCTGTAAACTCTCGCAGAATTCTCATCAACATCGAATTTAAAATTCATTCTTGTTGTTGTTTAAATTATATGTAACATTTCCAATGTGAAACGTCTTTTGTAATTATTTTCACTCTGTAATACTTGTACATTGTCAAAATCAGGAGAGAGCTTTGTTTGTGCACAGTGGGTTAACAGTGCGGTTTTTTGTGTTGGAATTTTATTTCGTAGTTTTAGATCTGATTTGTGTGCTGAAATTCTAGTTTTTAGTTTGTTTTTAGTGGTACCTATTAGGGTATTCATTTAATCTGGATTTTGCTTTAATCGGTTAATCGCTCGATTAATTAACCGAGGTTTTGGTTTGATCGGTTATCGATCGGTTAACCGATTAATAAAGTTTTGTTAAAAATTAAGTAATTTCAATTAATAAAAATGCAAAAATTATTTATTATTGGAGTTTATTAGTAAAAAAAAACAAAAACATGACGAACAAAACAATTCTTGAGCTAAAACGAGCAAACAAAAAAGTAATATATTAATATGAAAAACATATCTTATAATTAATTCAAATTATTTTTATGTATTTATTTAAAAATTAACTGTGAAATTTTTTTGTTAATTATTTCAATAGTTTAAGATCTTATAAAATAATCTTTTGGAAAAATAATTTGGTTTAAATGTTTAGTATTTAGGATTCTTCTCTTTAGTTTTGATAAAACTTGACTCGGAAAAAGTTCTTTCAATTATCGAAGATGTTGGAGAAATCGAAAACAACCCATATGCACATGTTTACAAAATTTTTTCCGAACCCCTAGTTTCTGTTTTTGTACTGTATTTTCTGAATGTATTGCTCGAAGGAAATATATTGTAGGAAAAAATATTTTCCAAACATGAACCTTTTTTATATGAGACAAAACAAATAATAAAAAACACTAAAAAATATCTTATAATACTACAAAAAACTAAAAAAATTTGTTACATCGGTTAATCGACTGAAATTAACCGGTTTAATCCTTAATCGAAAATTAACAATTTTAAATTAACCGATCAGTTAATCGGGTAGTAATTAATCGTTTAACCGATTAACGGTTAACCGAATGAATACCCTAGTACCTATATAAACCTTGCCACATATTCCAAATTCGTTGCCATTGCATAGTATTTTATAAATTACGTTTGATATATCTAATTTATCTATTTTATCTTTGGTTTTACTGTATAATTTTGCCAATGTGTTACTAGATTTATGGACCATTGCGTACGTTTCATTATTAAATAATTTAGATTTTTCAAATCTCTCAGAAAATACTGAAACAATATGAGGGACTTATATATTTTTGGTTGTTGTTCACCATACAGATTCTTTGTTTTGTATTTGTCGTAATCAAAAAGTAATTTATTAATTAGATTTGCCTCAAGCCGAATTATTAATTCCTACTCCAAACACCCTAAAAGAATAATCATCAACACGGCGAACAATTAATAAGAAGGGTGTTAACCATAAGTGACACAGAGTTCCACAAAAACAACTATAAGAAGATCAGAAAAATACTTAGCGACAACAATTTACCGGCAAATCTAATTAATAAATTACTTTTTGATTACGACAAATACAAAACAAAGAAATCAGATCTAAAACTACGAAATAAAATTCCAACACAAAAAACCGCACTGTTAATGATCATAATGATAAACAATCTGGGTTTCGGAAAAACCACAGTTGTATAACTGCACTTGTAGATGTTGCGGAAGATATAAGAAGTGGTATAGATGAACGAAAAACAAATATCTTAGTACTTTTGGACCATTCAAAAGCCTTCGATACAGTCGATCATAACGTCCTATGTTACAAACTACAACACATGTTTATGTTTTCTACAGCTGCTACACGTCTGATATCAACATATCTTACCAACAGGCATCAGTATGTTCAAAGTGGTAACAACAAATCAAAACTTCTACCTGTAGCGAGGGGTGTACCGCAGGGGTCAATTATTGGGCCCCTTCTATTTTCGCTTTATGCTGATGACCTTCCGAGTCAACTTACACACTGCAAAGTCAGAATGTATGCTGACGATGTTCAGATTTACATCAGCTGTGATACATCTGAAATTGAACAATGTGTCTTAACTCTGAATACTGAGTTAAAACAAATTTATGAATGGGCTACTGCTAATGGTCTTAGTATAAACCCAAAAAAATCTAAATATCTTGTTATCCAAAAACGAACTACTATAACCGATCATATACCTGGGGCCTGATTCTGGCAGTCGTGATCGAGTAATTTCTCGATTCGAAAGCAATTTAATATCTAATTATTTCAGTCAATACTGAACGAATCGAAATTATTTTTTCAGTGTTGTAAAGCATTAATTTGAGCTTCACAATACTGAAAAAATAATTTCGATTCGTTCAGTATCGACTGAAATAAAATTGCTTTCGAATCGAGAAAGTACTCGATCACGACTGCCAGAATTAGGCCCCTGATATTTTTCTTAGTAATGAACGTATTGAAAGGGTAAATACAGCAAAAAATCTTGGTATTATTTTTAATAAGAACCTGACATGGTGCAACCATATTAATTATGCATGTGGCCGTACGTATTCCATGCTTAGAACTCTCTGGCAAACGCAGTATTGTACACCTATCAAAATAAGAATACTTCTTGCAAAAACCTATTTATTGCCAATTCTGATGTATGGATGCGAATTATTTGCCAAATGTGATGCCGCAAGTGAAAGAAAATTAAACTCAGTCTTTAAATGTATTGTACGATACGTATATGGCGTAAAAAGGTTTAATTCTGTTTCTCCTTTTACGGTAAAACTTTATGGCATTCAGTTTGATGACCTTCTCAAAACAAGAGTACTGATATTAATGCACAAAATCGTGTTTACTCAACAACCACAACATCTGTATAGCCGCCTTACCATATCTAGCTCTAATAGAGGTAAAAGAATTTTATTGTTTAGACACCAAAGTTTACCATCTGATTGGCAATTTTTCCTTAATGCAATCCGTCTTTGGAATCTACTCCCGCATAATATACAAATAATTAGTAACGCACTGAGCTTTAAAAAAAGCATTCTAAATTTTTTTGCGTGTTAAATTTTTTTTTTGTGTTATGATTTTTAATATTATCATTTTGTTAATTTTCAATTTAATTTATTATTTAATAATTTTTGTTCTCTTTTAAATTTTTTCTTTTGTTTTAAAATTTTATCATTTACAAATAACAATTTTTATTTTATTTTTATTTTTAATGTTTCTGCTAAAACAATGTTCTATACTGCAATAAGAGGCTTTAAGTCTTGTGTATAGAATTGGAATAAATAAATATATAAACTAATAAAAAATAAACTAATAACCCACTGACAACAAGAATGAATTTTAAAGCCGATGTTGATGAGAATTCTACGAGAGTATACAGACATCTAGTTAACAAACGAACATAGTGCAATATTTATTTATTTTAAGCTCAGTTCATAATTAGACGATGTTGACAGAACATAATCACCCCTATCGTGAATAACAAGTGGAATTTTTGTTCCCATGAAATTTTCATTCCCCTCGAAGGGAAAAAAGCAATCGTGAATCTCATGTGAAAAATTGTTCATGCTATCAGTTCCAGTGAATGTAAAAAAGAAGAAAATTAGAAAAAATAAAAATCATTGATTTTATTTTAAAGGAAAGTTAAATTAATAAATCTAAATAATTAGTATTGGAGGGATAGGTTGATAACAACGTTAGTTTTTTGCACTTTTTAAATTTTATGTAGTAAAATATTTTCCAAAATTCTGACACCACGTCTTTCACAAATCCGGCGGCAATCAACCTGTTGTTTTGCATTTTGTTGACCAATATATCGGTTTGTGCCTTATTAACGGATCTAGCCCTTAATATTCGATTTATAGGAGGAACTACTAACATACACGTTGTATTCCCTAGCAAAAATAAAGTGAGAAAATCTAAGGGAAATGTGAACAAATTACGAGGGAAAAAACTTTTCACGATAAGGGGAATTTATTCCCGTGAACATTTTTTCACGTTATTATTCTCCTTTGAATTACATTTTTTTCATGGGAGCTGTTCATGATCGCAAATATGTGAAAAGGGGAAAAATTACGAGGGAAAAAAACGTTTTAGCGTGTTTTTTTCGTATTAACCATATATATATGGTACGCCATGCATTTAGACACCGTGCTTATAACGTACGTTACTCTTTAACTATGTTGTTATTGTACGTGATTGCTTCTGCTTTTTTAAAATATTACAGATGGAAAAAAATATAACGCTTATGAGGTAGCTAATATGAAGATGGTTTCAATAAAAACACAAATACGCGTGCGAATTTTGTAGGAAATCGAGACGAAACCAGTTACGCTCTTTTGGATAAAGTAGGATTCTTAGCATTGACGAAATGGATGTCCCCATTTGGGGCTTCTGGAATTCCTATACCCGATATAAATGAATTAATGTCAGTCGATTTGTTTATAGTGAGGCACGAGTCTCTTTTATTTACGAAAATCTAAAATGTTGATTTCTTCAACTTATGTGCGACCCATGAATTTTGTTTTCTCGGAGACTAATGAAAATCCTATCATCGATCGCAATGACAGCTTCCAATGATTTGGGAGATTGCGTTGAAAAAAAGCATTCTACAGTTGCACGAAGATATATATTTGATTGGCAAGTCTAAACTGGAACCACAACCAGAAAATTATTTCGAAACTCCTTATTCTTAAATTTTTTTTTTACAGACTAAATAATTAATGAGACCGTACATTGGCCAAAAAATAATCAATTTTTTTCTTTCGACGCACTGGAACTCGGAAAATACATTGGCATGATATAGTTTATGTCCTATTACAAAGTTCCTTGTGTAAGGGATTACTGGAATGAAGTTTTAGAGTTAGTGAAGCAGATTTAGTCACTTTGTTTTTCTTTATATTGTGTATAAACTTCATGTTTACATCATTCATATTATCCCTATTTAAAGAGAATCTATCGTTATTTGCACAAAACTGTTTCTTTCGGAACATAGTGCTGAAACTGACATCCCCACTGTTGACCGTTGGAAACGAAAAAGACCACAGAGTAGAAACGATTGCCTGTATGTGTAGGGTATCAAAGATTCCTTTTTTTGGGAATAAAATAGATAGGGAAGTTGGAAACCTGAGTATGTAACGTAATTTGAGAGTCGTATACCTTTGAAAAAGCAACCTATATCTAGATTTAAAAAAAACTTAAAAATGTTTAGGTTTTAGCGGTATTTTAAAGAAAATTTCCGCTAAATTAAATATTTAGCAGTTTTGAAGTCCGATTTGGCGGGAAGTGTTCAAAAAAAAGTAGGCAACATTTTCATCCGCTTGACATGTACACTTGTCGAAGTCACATCGACAACTGAATTGAAGAGCATGTGTTAGTAGCGGGTAGTCTCGGAAAGCCAGCTGTTTACAAGTAAACAAGTTTTTTGTCTTTATCTTTTTTGTCTCTTATTAACCCCTTTGCTGTTTGACAGTTCGTATCACATAACAATAATAAAAAGCCCTGTTGTTTGTTTTATTGTACAATTGTGATTGTATTGCGATTTTTGATATCAGTGGCGATTTACCTGGCTATTCTTACCAGTTATATTATTTCAGCGATTTTTTTTAACAGTTTGTCGTTTTTTTATCATTACTAATTATTGTTAGTTCATATTTAATATATGAATTTTCAATAAATAACTAATGAAAGAAAAATCTGGCAATTTTTTTCACAACTACTTTGGTTTCTGCAATAACTACGCGAAAAAAAAACAGAGTCAAAAGCAAACCTTATGTAAAACGGCAATTTTAACAGAAATGTACAATTACATGTGACTTAAAAAGATGACAAGAGCTAACACGGGCTCTTTTCAACCGTGATATTGGAACGTTTGACACTTTTAACATCTATCAGTAAATACTCCCGTTTTTATATGTGTTTTTTTTTTGCTTCGGTCAAAAGCATAGAAAGGCTTGATATCAAATCCTGTGCTTAAAAATCCCAACCAGATATATAATTTTCTCCAGATGTTCCGACAGAAACGTGAATTGCACACGCAAATCATGCTTTATGTACACCATTTTTAACAATGAAGCGTGTTTGTTAAAATAAATTCAATTGAAGTATATAAAAAGTCAAAGTTTACAAACATATGGCCAGAAGAAGAATTTTTAAAAATGACTGTTCATATTATTAATTCTATTTATTGAAATGTTACATATTGTTATGTAAATATTTGTATACAATTTTTAAGTAGTAATTTTATTAAACATTAACATGTATGTATATTAAATTTTTTAATATATAAAATTTTTTTAATATACATACATGAAGTACAAAAATGAATAGTAAATGGATTTATAACAGAAAAATCTTTGATTTTTAAATTTAGCACTTTTTTACTGCTCGGTCTGAACGTTTTGACATTAAATAGTTGGCATCTCTGTTAAGAATAAATAATTAGTTTTTTAGGCCCGTTTTCACGACTTACCTATAAAGTTCAAAATAGTGAACGGTACCCTTAGCACTAGTGAGGAATAAAGTTACTGTTCGGTCACAATTGTATTACATAATATTATATATATAATACTATATAATATTATATATAACATTAATCATAATTATACTTTTCATTAAAACATGACAATATTTATGAATTCACATGCCAGCTGGTTACAGTGATGCCAATAGTAGGGAATTTTCCCTTTTTGTAGGGATTTTTCCTGAAAATTTCAAGCGTACGGAAAAAGGGCAGATTTTTTATTTTAAGGCAAATGTAGGATTTTCAAAATATTATCTCATTTTCAATATATTGTCTAAAAATGCGAAAATATTCATCTTATTGTCATTTAAAAATTTAATTTTTTTATATAAATATCTTTTTTAACTCTATACTATGAGTCCTAACAGCCTGGGAATCTTCAACAATTGCCAAAACCAAGTACCCGAACGCAACCTAATATATAATTAGGGGCCTACGAATATTCGCGTTCGCATTTGCGAACTTTCGAAAGATCGAAGATCTAATGAACGACATTACTACATAGAAATTAATTTGTAATAAAAAAAACAATCACACCTTCTAAACTAAGAGAAAAAAAAAACAATACAATTTCGATTTTTTTAAAATTTTTAATGAAAACTTTTAAGGATAAGGAAGGATATATTTTTAAAAGGAAATTTGTATTCCCAAAAATAACTTTGAAATTTTTTTATATTTTAGTTCAGAGAAATTGAAAAAAAAACTTTTTTAAATTTAACAGAGCCTCCCTTTTTATTTGGTAATAAGTTTGCTAAAAATTATTAGATACTTATATTAAAAAAAAATTTATTTAAAATAAGTATGTATTCTTGAAAAATATTAAGCTCTTTAAAAAGGACAAAAGATGAGGAAATGAAAAATCAAATACGAAGTTTGACTATGTTTTGTCTCTAGATTAAGCGATATATAGACCCGTTTCTGTCAAAAAGAAAAAAATTTAAATTTGTCACACAGTGTTATTTTTGAAATAGAATTTTTACATGTGCGTGTATGGCATTGACATATTTATTTTCGTTTTTTACTTGTTTTTAATTAATGCTTTTATTGTAATATGTAAAAAATGTAAACAAAATATGCTTGTTGCTAAAAACAATAAATTTTTAACGTAAGAAAAATTTTTTTGGCTGTAGGGAAATAAGTGATTTTTTTATTAGACACGTAGGGATTTTTTGAAATTTCTCCTGGCATTACTGGCTGGGTATGAAATGAATTCTGAATTTTTTGACGATTTTTCGAAACGTAAAAGACGATTTTTTTATTTTTTATCAGGAAATTGACGATTTCCTCACAAATTTATCTGGCAGCACTGATTACATATAATAAATTGCAACAAAAAAACAAGTACCGGTTCAACAGGGTTGGTATTTTCTTTAACAATTTACAAGTGTTGGAACTTTTTTGGCCTGTTTGCTACTTTGTTAATTGGTTGATGCTGTTTTAAGTACCTTTTAAAATTTTTTGAACTTTCGAACCAAATTCAACGTTTTATACAAAGTTCATAAAAACAAAAAAATGGCAAGTGACGATGAAAATGGAGCAAAAGCAAAAACTGATTTACCTTCATTAAAATCACAAAGAAGTACTATGAAACGTACGATTACAAAATTAAAAATAAAAGTAGAAAGGGAAGGTTCATCTGCCAATTATACTATAATCGAATGTCGTCTACAAATGCTAGAGTCTTACTTTAAGCAAATAAGTTACATACAAACACAAATTGAGCGATTAGATGCTTCTGATGAAGGGCGCTCCGACTTAGAAAAGCTTTTTATTTCCAGCAAAAGTTTTATGGTAGATTTATTAAATAAAAAGCGCCGTTCTAGCGATGAAGACCAGAGCTTTTTAAAAACAACGTCTACATTCTCACACCAAAGTCGTCTTCCAAAACTAAAACTACCTACGTTTGATGGAAAATATTCAGAATATTCTCGATTTATTACAACATTTAAAATGCTTGTTAACGAGCTTACATACCTACTATTGACAAATTTAAGTATTTGTTAAATTGTCTAAGCGGCCAAGCATTAGCTTTAGTAGAACCGTTTCAAGTGGTTGAAGAAAATTATCAAAAGGTTTTAGACTGCTTAAAAAACCGATATGACAACAAATCCTTGATGTTTATTGATAATGTAAATTCTTTATTTTCGATTACGCCCATTACCAATCCTAATGCTAGAGGTCTACGTTCTCAGTCGGCGTTGTCAATTCCTCGAAAGCCGAACATCTGAAGCCGACTCGTTTCTTGATCGAGAACAAAAATTCAAATCCAAATCTAAACGCCCAGGTTTATCACTGGTTACTTCGACCATGTTGTGTGAACATTGCCAAAGTAAAGAACATTACATCGGAACTTGTACTTCATATTTATCGCTGCCAGTACCTCGACGATTTGATTTTGTGAAATCCTCCAATCTGTGCATTAACTGTCTTCGCAAAGGACACATGGTGTCAAAATGTCAATCGTAGTCGCGATGCCGTATTTGTCGTGTTTCTCATCATACATCGTTACATAATCCAGATTCGATTACAAACCAACAACATTCTTCAAATTTATCTTCACAATTTCCGAAGTCATTGTCTCTACAGCAATCATCATTGTCATTTCAACCTTCTTCGTCGTCGCTTCATTCATCGTCAAATACAGACCAGCAACCATCATCGTCGAAATCAATTAACAGCGCAGCATCAATTCATTCAACCCTTTGACGACGAATGAGCCACATATGTCCCATTTAGTTTTTTCGTCATTTCATTTACATTTTGGAATGGATTTTTATCTAATTCGCGTTGTTCGATTAAAAACAAATGCTTTCTTTAGTATTTGTGCTATCGATAAGATTTTGTTGTGTTAACTGGGCTTAAGGGTTTCTTAAACTCAGAAATTCGAATTTATTTTTTTGCCATTTGAGTTTGCTAATATCTCGGGCCCTAATTATTACTGTTGGATAATCTTTTAGTATTGTATGCACTAATGCGTTATGAAACTTTTTTGATTAACGCATTTGAAATTGGTTCTATAGTTTTCTCGATGGATCTGAAAGTATGAAGGGACATATGTGTCCCACTCGTCGTCAAAGGTGAAAATAAAGGCGAATTTTTATTCTTTGAAATCTATTTTATTTGTTACCAATAAAAAACAAAGAAATCGTAAACAATTCAGTAAAAACATAAAAAAACGAAAAAAAGATCAAAGTAATTTTTGGGAATACAGAATTTTTAATTATCAAGATTTTGTTTGTCATGCTCAAAATGGAATTAAGTTATAAATATTTTTGTTTCCAGTAAAGCACATTGGTTTTTCGCATGCGTAAAAAATTGTGTTTGCTTGACTTTCGATTCCGTTTTTTGTGCAAACAAGACATCGCTTACTGACTCTCCTTTCATTCTTGTTTGGTTATGTCTATTTTAATTTAATACCGCCCCCAAATTTGATCGTTTAACGAATTCCCGCGGAATTTTTTTAAAATATGAATATGTTTCCATCGTAGACCAGTACAATCTTATTTCTGGAAATCTGTGGATACTAATTACTATAATCATCCCAAAAAAAATTTCATTTCTTCTTGACTTATAGAAAATATAATACCTTTCTGCTAACAATAAAGTTCAGTTTGGGGAATTATGAACTCTGTTAGTGCGACGAATTTACAAACTTTATTGAACACTTCTAAAACAGATGGGACCTTCTCACTGTCGATAACCTTTGAGTTTTAAATCTGCTCGTAATTTTTATTGGGTTTTTTGGCTTTCTTAGGTGACACAATCAACTCGTTTAGAAAAAAACTTACTTATATAGTTACCAATAATTAAATGATATATTTTCAAAGCGCAACTAAAAACACGAATTAACGCACAAATCGTGGTATGTAAACCGTTGGACAGTTGAATCGTTTTTGTGTGTTTCGCAATGTAAATAAAACCAAAACCATGGCCATGCAAACTATTGTACAAACGATCAGCAACTGAAACGCTTAATGCATTTGTTTCCAAATTTTTATCTTTGACGACGAATGGGACACATATATCCCATGATTTTTCTCGCAGAAGGAGTAACAATTTTAAAATTTTGACAGCACTTTAGTCTTGAAATGTTGCCACTCCGAGTAGGAATCCGCAATAAAATTTAAAAAATTGTCAGCGGAAAATTCTTCGTCTTCAAAGGGTTAACAACAAATTCAGCTTTTATTACATTCAGTAATCGTCGCATCGTACTTCCTACAGCTATATTTTTCCTTAAAGACAGTTTTGGAACATTACAGCCCTTAAGAGCTCTGTTAGATTCGTGCTCAGAGGTCAACTTAATCACACAACAAGCTGCTTGTCGTCTTCGTCTTCCGCAAACCAGATCTATCCAAGAAATATCAGGTGTTTCGGATATTCATACTAAACTTAAATACAAAATTACTGCAACTGTTAAATCTCGCATATCAGACTTCGAGTTTACATCCATATTTGCAATCACAAAGTCAATTTCTTCTCAACATCCAGCAGATCGTATAAATACTGGCAATTGGAATATACCTGCGGGCCTAGAACTGGCAGACCCACAATTTTATTTACCTCAGCGCATTGATTTGCTTCTTAGTTCAGAGATATTTTTCGATCTTCTACTCGATGGCAAGATTTATATCGGTGATGGTGTACCTTGTCTAATAAATACTACTTTGGGATGGATAATAGGAGGTAAAATTGATTCTTATCCACCAAATCGAACTTTGTCATGTAATGTCATTACCTATCAAGAATTAGATTAGATGTTAAAGGTATTTTGGGAGACTGAAGAGTTTGCACAAAACAAATCAGTAATGACAGAAGAAGAAAGACAATGTGAATTACATTTCGCAGAAAACACAGTTTTTGATCAACATAGAAGAGTTAAGGTGGGGTTACCATTTAAGCTTCCAATTAATTATCTTGGCAGTTCTTTCGAGACAGCTCGTCGTCGTTTTATGTATCTCGAAAAACGCTTTCAAAAGGACAATGTATTGAAAAAAATGTATGTAGAATTTATGAATGAATTTATAAATCTCGGGCACATGTCATTAGTTAGCTATGAAGTTTTAAATAAATGCCACTATGTAATACCTCATCATTCGGTTTTGCGACTTCAAAGTTCAACAACTAAACTAAGAGTAGTATTCGATGCTTCAGCTAGAACAGCTACGAATATTTCTTTAAATGAAATACTAATGGTTGGTCCAACCATTCAGAAAGAATTAGTCATCACAATTCTTTCTTTTCGTCTTCATAAATTCGGTTTGTCAGCAGACATAAAATGTATCGGCAGTTCGTGGTAGATGAAGAAGATCGGAATTTCCAACTAATTCTCTGGAGAGATAATATGAATAGCCCAATAAATCTATATCAGCTTAACACTGTGACGTATGGCACGTCGGCAGCACCATTTTTAGCTATAAGAAGTCTCTCATTTATTGCTGATGCTTATAAACAGGAATTCCCTATTGGCTCCCAGGTTCTTAAACAAGATTTTTATGTAGATGACCTTCTTACGGGAGCGGCAAATATTACTGATCTTTCAATTAAAAAGCAGAAATTACTTAAATTTTGGAAAAGGCTGGTTTGAAATTATCGAAATGGAGTTCCAATTGTCCAGAATTAACTCATTCGAATGAGGAAATGCAATTAAAAGGTAACAATGAAAATATTACCAAGGCTCTCGGAATGTTTTGGAAACCTGATGCAGATATATTTTGTTTTCGTTTCGATTTGTTAACTCTTGAAATTCCAACAAAGCGGTCAGTTTTATCGGTAGTTGCCAAAATCTTTGACGTAATTGGATTACTAAGTCCTATTGTAATTTCGTGCAAAATATTGATTCAAGAAATGTGGAAACAACAAATTACTTGGGATGTACCATTAAATGCGCAACTAAAAACTCGATGACGTCAAATCGAAGATGCATTGCCACATATCAATCATATAGAAGTTCCAAGATTTGTTGGAATTAAACCAGATATACAATTTGACATTCATGGCTTTGCGGATGCTTCACAATTGGCATACGGATGTTGCATATATGTACGAGTGCCAGTTAAAAATAGCTTTAATATCAGTATACTTATTGCAAAATCAAAGGTAGCTCCTGTGGTTCAACAATCGTTCCCCAGGTTAGAGTTGTGCGCAGCTTTATTACTGAGTCGAACTTGGACAAAATTCAAAAATAAATTCGAAAAACAAAACTATCGCATATTTTTCTGGTCAGATTCCAAAATCGTGTTAAATTGGATTAAAAATCATTCATCATCATATGTATCTTTCGTCGCCAACCGTGTTTCAGAAATACAAAATACTACAAACAATATACCCTGGAGACACGTGCCTTCGAAAGAAAATCCAGCAGATGTAGTATCCCGCGGTTGTCTTGAAACTGAGTTAACTTCTACAATATGGTTCAGTGGTCCAGCATTTCTTACACAAAATGTACAAGATTGGCCTAAAGGCCTCATTTCAAATATAGAGCTCCCTCAAACGGAAATTAGAAAAGTGTCATTTAAAACAACAGGCATCGTTAATTCAATCATATCTCAAATAGTCATAAATCACTCACCGTATCTTCGAATTCTACATATCATTGTATATGTCCATCGTTTATTTTGTAAACCAAAGCGCAATTTGTTTATAACAGCTGAAGAACTACAATTAGCCTTTTGGAAAGTTGTCAATGATATTCAGCAAATCTCATTCAAGGACGAAATTGATTTACTAAATAGGGGTAAGACTTTACAACCTACTTTTCAAAAATTATCGCCATTTCTACAGGAAATGCCAAGTTACAAAACAACATTATCGATTTTAAGAGTTGGTGGTAGGTTAGCAAATGCACCATTATCGTTTGCACCAGGTTTCCAGCACTTATGCCAAAGGACCATCATTTTACAAGACTTTATATCAAATATCTTCACATCAAGCATTTACATGCGGGCCCAAAAGCGCTTCTAGGAATTCTTCGTCAACAAGTGTGGGTGATTAACGCCAGAGATGTTGTAAGGCAAGTAGTTCGAAATTGCATTCATTGCTTCAAATATAAACCTCGACTTTTACAAGAAATCATGGGTAACCTTCCAGCTAATCGTCTGAAGGCTCAACGCCCTTTTCTCGTTTGTGGTGTAGATTTCTGCGGGCCATTCAGAGGAAAGCTACCGTACAAAACATACGTAGCCATTTTTGTTTGTTTTTCATCAAAGGCTGTTCACATTGAACTTGTTTCAGATTTGTCATCTAATACCTTTATTTTAAGCAACATTTTTTCAATGCATCCAATACCAAAGCTATGTTTCATTACAGTGAAAGTATCGGCTTTCAATTTTCGTTTATTCCACCCCGATCTCCTCATTTTGGAGGTCTTTGGGAATCGGCAGTAAAGTCTGCAAAAACTATTTTAGTAAAAAACATATCTAACGCTGGTATTACATACGAAGAATTTCAAACTATTCTTGTTGAAGTTGAATCCATGTTAAACTCACGTCCATTAGCACCGAGATCCGATGATCCTAACGATGGTGAAGCCTTGACTCCCGGCCATATGCTAATTGACTCATCGATGCTTGCGTTACCTGATGAGTACTTCGACCAGCACAAAACCTTTAGCTATTTAAAGTATTGGCAACGCGTCACATACTTGAAACAACAGTTTTGGCTACAATGGGTACGTGACTATGTCTTAACTTTACAACAAAAGGCAAAATGGTTCAAGCCATATGTCAACGTTGAGGAAGGAAGATTGGTCATTGTACATGAAGACAATTTAGCCCCACAGCAGTGGATCCTCGGTCGGATCGTTAAAACAATTCCTGGCCGTGATGGAAAAATTAGAGTGGTAGACGTCCGAACTTCAAAGGGCCTTTTCCGATGATCCATCCACAAAATTGCTCCCTTACCAATTGATGAAACTAATTGAAAGAGTACTTCCAATGGGGGGAGTATGTTCGGTCACAATTGTATTACATAATTATACTTTTCATTAAAACATGTCAATATTTATGAATTCACTATTTTAAACTCATGTTGTCTTATATACCTTTGTAAATAAATTCTTTTGTTCTCCTACTGTTCTTATAATTTATAACCGTAACTATTTACTTGCAAAATATTTTGTTCATCAACTTGTATAATATTTTCTTATGTTCATTCTTACTTTAACCATTAAAGAGATCGCACATAAATAAAAAAACAAAAGGTTTTTTTTCGATTATTGTCTTGTTCAAACAGTTACTTTCAACTATTTTTCGTTTTCACAACTTCTGTATAAAATAAACTCAACATAAATATTATATTGTGTTTGATTCGACCTTTAAAATGAATAAATAAAAGAACTTTTTTCCTTTTGAGCTCGAGGTCCTGTTTTTTTTTTTTTTTTTTTAATATTTCGTTTTTCATTGAAAAACATCTTCTGGGCTTTAATCTAGAAATTACAAGTAACCAAAAAGGAACAAATAAATGTATAAATACAAAATATTTTTAAACACTATGTATACAAAAAACAGCAAAAAAAAAAAACTTACATAGAAAAAATTGTTGTTGTACAAAAATCAGAAAATTAATTCTTCTTATGTTGTGTCAACATCGTCTAATTATGAACTGAGCTTAAAATAAATAAATAAAGAAATATTGCACTATGTTATGTTCGTTTGTTAACTAGATGTCTGTATACTCTCGCAGAATTCTCATCAACATCGGCTTTAAAATTCATCCTTGTTGTTGTTTTAATTATATGTAACATTTCCAGTGTGAAACGTCTTTTATAGTTATTTTCACTCTGTAATACTTGTACATTGTCAAAATCAGGAGAGTGCTTTGTTTGTGCACAGTGGGTTAACAGTGCGGTCGAGCTCAAAAGGAAAAAGTTCTTTTAAACTCAACATATTTGAAAATGTGGCAATACTAAAGAAAATACCTATTATTTTTGCCAAAATAAAAATACGAACTGGCAACTACGTACTGTTTTTTACAGTTATAGCCTTTTCACACTTGCCAACATTTAACATTTAACATCAATTTGCGAAGATGTTGGAATTTTCCCATAAGGGCACTGCTACACGTTCAATAAATATCGTGATATTTGGATCGCGATCCATTTTAAAATATTGATGGATCACGAGCGTATGCTACATGTTCAATATTTATCGCGTCAGTATTTATGTTATTTTGTGCTGTGCGGGTCGTTTATCAATGTCGCGAGAAAACCAAAAGAAAGCCTGTGTAGCTATTTTGCTTGCTTTTTCATTGAAGAAAAAAGTGGAAAAAAAATTTGGAGCAAAAAGTGGTTGCAGGATCGGAAGAAATACACACACTTAAGTTTAATGAACATAATTCTTCTTTATAACGAAATAGACGACTTTGAAAATTATTTCTTTTATTTTGACACTTTTTACTTTTTATTTGTTTAATTTTTTCCACTGCGTATTTTATTTCTTTTATTTTGACACTTTTTAATTTTTATTTCTTTAATTTTTTTTTACTGCGTATTTTATTTCTTTTATTTTGATACTTTTTACTGACGTATTAATTTTTATTAATATTATTTAATATCATGAAAATGCTACACGTTCAATATTTATCACGTGATCCACGATCCGCGATCTGGATTTCTGGATTTCATATTTTAGGCCATTCTGCGATATGGATCGCGATCCATCAATATTGCGTGCTACACGTTCAATAAATATCGTGATACTAGAAATATCACGATATTTATTGAACGTGTATGATTGTAGCAGTGCCCTAAGAAATTCATAGGGTTAAAAATCAAAATTTTTCAACATCTTTACAGAATGTTACTATCTCATTTTGTTCCCTTTTACATTTTTCGATTCTTTTAGTGTCATCACTAGAAAAGTGGCAATAAATTCTATTATTATTGTGGCATCACTGACAAAATGGAAGTTGCTTTGAAAGCAGCGTTACCATTTCTCAAGTTTTTCTTTTTTTTGCAAGCCTTATTTTGCTTAATTTTGCTTAAATTATTAAACAAAATGATTGAGAAATACATTTTGGTGTTATCTTTTAGAATGTTGCCACTTTTATAGAAAAAAAGTATTTAAAAAAATCAAAGTTTTTTTTCAGAAATGTTGACATTTTTTATTAATGGTAGATGTTAGATGTTTGCCTTCGCCTTAAGTGCACTCTACGGTTCTGATCTCTTGAATTGATGTATGTGATGAATACGTCTTCGCGGGAGGTCGAGAACACTGAAGGGGTGTGCAACTAAAGGTTACTCATCTTGTAAAGATAATGAGGCGGTAGTGAATTGCACACTTCCGGTCCATTATCAGTACATATAGTATGGCGTGCCAACCCGCGGGTTCGCCCCTTGTAATGTGGGGGCTTTACCAGTGGTTGGGGCGCGAAATATGCACTTTTAAGGACAACGTGGTTGGTAGCAGTGCCGAGGTCCTGTGTGGCTAGTTAGTGCGTAAAGAAACTGGTCGTTAACAGCTCCCCTCAGCGTCAGGGCAAAGCGCTGTTGTATGTTAGTTGCCTAGTCCACGCAAGCCGTCACTGCGTGGTACGGTCCGTCTGAACGAGCACACTCGTGGGAACAAAAATGAAACCCTTTTCCTTTTCAAAAAACAAAACAAACAAAAGAGATGACGAAGACACGACGGGTGAGATTGACCAGGGTCAGTCGGACGTCACGGTCTGTGAGTCGGAGAGTACCCTCTTGACTGTTCATGAGAACATAATTGAGCAGGAGAGACAGGTACTGACCGACCTATATGTGGATAGTCTTCTGGGACCATCGGGTGACTCCTGGGGTGAAACCGGGGCTACTCAAGGGTTAGAGAGGTTGACTCTGCTCTCTGACACGGAGTTCGATATTGACATATCAGCTCACAGTCAGACTGCGGAGCTTGCCACTCTCATCTGTGAGGCCAGGGGACATCAAAGGGGACACTCGGGAGAAGATTGTCCACAACTTGTTCGGCAGGACGCCGTGGAGGATGGGCCAAGCGCACCTCCACGAGATATTAAAAACTCCAGCCGAATGAAGGAGGAGAAGGCGCAGAACGGAACAAGGAGCTCTCTTGCATATCTGGATAAGATGGCGAAGAGAGATCCTTCAACGTTCTCCGCGAGGGATAGGCACCTTCTAAAAAGGCACCGACAAAGCGTCGCTAAATTCGAAAGAATTTACGGCCCTGTCAGTGCTTGGTTGGCCCTATCCTTGGAGAAAGCAGGTGGATGAGGTCGTCGACCCGGAAACTACTCAAAAGAGTACTGTGCCGGTGGCATCGTCAACCTGCCGTGTAGAGATAGAGGAAGGAGGGTTGCGGTGACCAAAGCGCTCATGTCTTCGGAACGAGCTGCGGAGGATAAGGGGGCGATACCCAAGAAAGGAAGCAAAGTGGCTAAGGCAGCGAACACGGGGAAGAAGGCTGGTAATCCTCCGTCCGATTCCTCTAGTGGCTCTCGTAAGGGGGTCATTGGGGGAAAAGGCGCGGGCAGGAACGGGCCTTCGAAACCAGTCGTACCAAAGTCACCGAGCGCAGTGAAGAGGGCTGGTACATCTCCGGCTGAAGCTCCTAATGGCTCTAATAAGGAGACCATTAAGAGGGTCAGATCTGGGGATGATCAGCCTTCTTCATCGAATAAAAGAATGAAGAAGTCGACGAGCCTGGAGGATTCTTTGAAAATTAATTATTACTGTTGGATAATCTTTTAGTATTGTATGCACTAATGCGTTATGAAACTTTTTTGATTAACGCATTTGAAATTGGTTCTATAGTTTTCTCGATGGATCTGAAAGTATGAAGGGACATATGTGTCCCACTCGTCGTCAAAGGTGAAAATAAAGGCGAATTTTTATTCTTTGAAATCTATTTTATTTGTTACCAATAAAAAACAAAGAAATCGTAAACAATTCAGTAAAAACATAAAAAAACGAAAAAAAGATCAAAGTAATTTTTGGGAATACAGAATTTTTAATTATCAAGATTTTGTTTGTCATGCTCAAAATGGAATTAAGTTATAAATATTTTTGTTTCCAGTAAAGCACATTGGTTTTTCGCATGCGTAAAAAATTGTGTTTGCTTGACTTTCGATTCCGTTTTTTGTGCAAACAAGACATCGCTTACTGACTCTCCTTTCATTCTTGTTTGGTTATGTCTATTTTAATTTAATACCGCCCCCAAATTTGATCGTTTAACGAATTCCCGCGGAATTTTTTTAAAATATGAATATGTTTCCATCGTAGACCAGTACAATCTTATTTCTGGAAATCTGTGGATACTAATTACTATAATCATCCCAAAAAAAATTTCATTTCTTCTTGACTTATAGAAAATATAATACCTTTCTGCTAACAATAAAGTTCAGTTTGGGGAATTATGAACTCTGTTAGTGCGACGAATTTACAAACTTTATTGAACACTTCTAAAACAGATGGGACCTTCTCACTATCGATAACCTTTGAGTTTTAAATCTGCTCGTAATTTTTATTGGGTTTTTTGGCTTTCTTAGGTGACACAATCAACTCGTTTAGAAAAAAACTTACTTATATAGTTACCAATAATTAAATGATATATTTTCAAAGCGCAACTAAAAACACGAATTAACGCACAAATCGTGGTATGTAAACCGTTGGACAGTTGAATCGTTTTTGTGTGTTTCGCAATGTAAATAAAACCAAAACCATGGCCATGCAAACTATTGTACAAACGATCAGCAACTGAAACGCTTAATGCATTTGTTTCCAAATTTTTATCTTTGACGACGAATGGGACACATATATCCCATGATTTTTCTCGCAGAAGGAGTAACAATTTTAAAATTTTGACAGCACTTTAGTCTTGAAATGTTGCCACTCCGAGTAGGAATCCGCAATAAAATTTAAAAAATTGTCAGCGGAAAATTCTTCGTCTTCAAAGGGTTAACAACAAATTCAGCTTTTATTACATTCAGTAATCGTCGCATCGTACTTCCTACAGCTATATTTTTCCTTAAAGACAGTTTTGGAACATTACAGCCCTTAAGAGCTCTGTTAGATTCGTGCTCAGAGGTCAACTTAATCACACAACAAGCTGCTTGTCGTCTTCGTCTTCCGCAAACCAGATCTATCCAAGAAATATCAGGTGTTTCGGATATTCATACTAAACTTAAATACAAAATTACTGCAACTGTTAAATCTCGCATATCAGACTTCGAGTTTACATCCATATTTGCAATCACAAAGTCAATTTCTTCTCAACATCCAGCAGATCGTATAAATACTGGTAATTGGAATATACCTGCGGGCCTAGAACTGGCAGACCCACAATTTTATTTACCTCAGCGCATTGATTTGCTTCTTAGTTCAGAGATATTTTTCGATCTTCTACTCGATGGCAAGATTTATATCGGTGATGGTGTACCTTGTCTAATAAATACTACTTTGGGATGGATAATAGGAGGTAAAATTGATTCTTATCCACCAAATCGAACTTTGTCATGTAATGTCATTACCTATCAAGAATTAGATTAGATGTTAAAGGTATTTTGGGAGACTGAAGAGTTTGCACAAAACAAATCAGTAATGACAGAAGAAGAAAGACAATGTGAATTACATTTCGCAGAAAACACAGTTTTTGATCAACATAGAAGAGTTAAGGTGGGGTTACCATTTAAGCTTCCAATTAATTATCTTGGCAGTTCTTTCGAGACAGCTCGTCGTCGTTTTATGTATCTCGAAAAACGCTTTCAAAAGGACAATGTATTGAAAAAATGTATGTAGAATTTATGAATGAATTTATAAATCTCGGGCACATGTCATTAGTTAGCTATGAAGTTTTAAATAAATGCCACTATGTAATACCTCATCATTCGGTTTTGCGACTTCAAAGTTCAACAACTAAACTAAGAGTAGTATTCGATGCTTCAGCTAGAACAGCTACGAATATTTCTTTAAATGAAATACTAATGGTTGGTCCAACCATTCAGAAAGAATTAGTCATCACAATTCTTTCTTTTCGTCTTCATAAATTCGGTTTGTCAGCAGACATAAAATGTATCGGCAGTTCGTGGTAGATGAAGAAGATCGGAATTTCCAACTAATTCTCTGGAGAGATAATATGAATAGCCCAATAAATCTATATCAGCTTAACACTGTGACGTATGGCACGTCGGCAGCACCATTTTTAGCTATAAGAAGTCTCTCATTTATTGCTGATGCTTATAAACAGGAATTCCCTATTGGCTCCCAGGTTCTTAAACAAGATTTTTATGTAGATGACCTTCTTACGGGAGCGGCAAATATTACTGATCTTTCAATTAAAAAGCAGAAATTACTTAAATTTTGGAAAAGGCTGGTTTGAAATTATCGAAATGGAGTTCCAATTGTCCAGAATTAACTCATTCGAATGAGGAAATGCAATTAAAAGGTAACAATGAAAATATTACCAAGGCTCTCGGAATGTTTTGGAAACCTGATGCAGATATATTTTGTTTTCGTTTCGATTTGTTAACTCTTGAAATTCCAACAAAGCGGTCAGTTTTATCGGTAGTTGCCAAAATCTTTGACGTAATTGGATTACTAAGTCCTATTGTAATTTCGTGCAAAATATTGATTCAAGAAATGTGGAAACAACAAATTACTTGGGATGTACCATTAAATGCGCAACTAAAAACTCGATGACGTCAAATCGAAGATGCATTGCCACATATCAATCATATAGAAGTTCCAAGATTTGTTGGAATTAAACCAGATATACAATTTGACATTCATGGCTTTGCGGATGCTTCACAATTGGCATACGGATGTTGCATATATGTACGAGTGCCAGTTAAAAATAGCTTTAATATCAGTATACTTATTGCAAAATCAAAGGTAGCTCCTGTGGTTCAACAATCGTTACCCAGGTTAGAGTTGTGCGCAGCTTTATTACTGAGTCGAACTTGGACAAAATTCAAAAATAAATTCGAAAAACAAAACTATCGCATATTTTTCTGGTCAGATTCCAAAATCGTGTTAAATTGGATTAAAAATCATTCATCATCATATGTATCTTTCGTCGCCAACCGTGTTTCAGAAATACAAAATACTACAAACAATATACCCTGGAGACACGTGCCTTCGAAAGAAAATCCAGCAGATGTAGTATCCCGCGGTTGTCTTGAAACTGAGTTAACTTCTACAATATGGTTCAGTGGTCCAGCATTTCTTACACAAAATGTACAAGATTGGCCTAAAGGCCTCATTTCAAATATAGAGCTCCCTCAAACGGAAATTAGAAAAGTGTCATTTAAAACAACAGGCATCGTTAATTCAATCATATCTCAAATAGTCATAAATCACTCACCGTATCTTCGAATTCTACATATCATTGTATATGTCCATCGTTTATTTTGTAAACCAAAGCGCAATTTGTTTATAACAGCTGAAGAACTACAATTAGCCTTTTGGAAAGTTGTCAATGATATTCAGCAAATCTCATTCAAGGACGAAATTGATTTACTAAATAGGGGTAAGACTTTACAACCTACTTTTCAAAAATTATCGCCATTTCTACAGGAAATGCCAAGTTACAAAACAACATTATCGATTTTAAGAGTTGGTGGTAGGTTAGCAAATGCACCATTATCGTTTGCACCAGGTTTCCAGCACTTATGCCAAAGGACCATCATTTTACAAGACTTTATATCAAATATCTTCACATCAAGCATTTACATGCGGGCCCAAAAGCGCTTCTAGGAATTCTTCGTCAACAAGTGTGGGTGATTAACGCCAGAGATGTTGTAAGGCAAGTAGTTCGAAATTGCATTCATTGCTTCAAATATAAACCTCGACTTTTACAAGAAATCATGGGTAACCTTCCAGCTAATCGTCTGAAGGCTCAACGCCCTTTTCTCGTTTGTGGTGTAGATTTCTGCGGGCCATTCAGAGGAAAGCTACCGTACAAAACATACGTAGCCATTTTTGTTTGTTTTTCATCAAAGGCTGTTCACATTGAACTTGTTTCAGATTTGTCATCTAATACCTTTATTTTAAGCAACATTTTTTCAATGCATCCAATACCAAAGCTATGTTTCATTACAGTGAAAGTATCGGCTTTCAATTTTCGTTTATTCCACCCCGATCTCCTCATTTTGGAGGTCTTTGGGAATCGGCAGTAAAGTCTGCAAAAACTATTTTAGTAAAAAACATATCTAACGCTGGTATTACATACGAAGAATTTCAAACTATTCTTGTTGAAGTTGAATCCATGTTAAACTCACGTCCATTAGCACCGAGATCCGATGATCCTAACGATGGTGAAGCCTTGACTCCCGGCCATATGCTAATTGACTCATCGATGCTTGCGTTACCTGATGAGTACTTCGACCAGCACAAAACCTTTAGCTATTTAAAGTATTGGCAACGCGTCACATACTTGAAACAACAGTTTTGGCTACAATGGGTACGTGACTATGTCTTAACTTTACAACAAAAGGCAAAATGGTTCAAGCCATATGTCAACGTTGAGGAAGGAAGATTGGTCATTGTACATGAAGACAATTTAGCCCCACAGCAGTGGATCCTCGGTCGGATCGTTAAAACAATTCCTGGCCGTGATGGAAAAATTAGAGTGGTAGACGTCCGAACTTCAAAGGGCCTTTTCCGATGATCCATCCACAAAATTGCTCCCTTACCAATTGATGAAACTAATTGAAAGAGTACTTCCAATGGGGGGAGTATGTTCGGTCACAATTGTATTACATAATTATACTTTTCATTAAAACATGTCAATATTTATGAATTCACTATTTTAAACTCATGTTGTCTTATATACCTTTGTAAATAAATTCTTTTGTTCTCCTACTGTTCTTATAATTTATAACCGTAACTATTTACTTGCAAAATATTTTGTTCATCAACTTGTATAATATTTTCTTATGTTCATTCTTACTTTAACCATTAAAGAGATCGCACATAAATAAAAAAACAAAAGGTTTTTTTTCGATTATTGTCTTGTTCAAACAGTTACTTTCAACTATTTTTCGTTTTCACAACTTCTGTATAAAATAAACTCAACATAAATATTATATTGTGTTTGATTCGACCTTTAAAATGAATAAATAAAAGAACTTTTTTCCTTTTGAGCTCGAGGTCCTGTTTTTTTTTTTTTTTTTTTTTAATATTTCGTTTTTCATTGAAAAACATCTTCTGGGCTTTAATCTAGAAATTACAAGTAACCAAAAAGGAACAAATAAATGTATAAATACAAAATATTTTTAAACACTATGTATACAAAAAACAGCAAAAAAAAAAAACTTACATAGAAAAAATTGTTGTTGTACAAAAATCAGAAAATTAATTCTTCTTATGTTGTGTCAACATCGTCTAATTATGAACTGAGCTTAAAATAAATAAATAAAGAAATATTGCACTATGTTATGTTCGTTTGTTAACTAGATGTCTGTATACTCTCGCAGAATTCTCATCAACATCGGCTTTAAAATTCATCCTTGTTGTTGTTTTAATTATATGTAACATTTCCAGTGTGAAACGTCTTTTATAGTTATTTTCACTCTGTAATACTTGTACCAAAGACTATAAATATATAAAGATGTTGCACTTAGTACATTTGAAATTTTCAAAAATGTTGAGCTTCTTAATGATGAGGGGGGGAAGTAACAAGAAAGCAAAAACTTCGTTCTCACATTCAGATAACTAAAGAGAGCAAGAAACCACATGCATTAATACAAACACACGTTTACTGTTTTTGCCAGCCAAAGTGTGTGTGTATGTGTTTTTTTTCGTTGAAACTGGTTTTTGTTATTTTTTTAATTGATTTCGTTTTGTTTTCAAACAATTATTGTGCAAATAACCTACGTAAGAGCCAGTGCGACCGATTGTGTAATTGTAGGGTAAAAATATGTGTTTTATTGTTGTAAAACTGAAACTATATCGGTTCGCACCGAACGTTAATTCAATTTTTTAGACAATTTTATTATGTATGTATGTACTTATTATATCCTGCAAAAAAATTATGTTATGGTATATATTTTCCTAAATTTGTCATTATTTTATACAGTACTTTTCAATTATAGTCATTTCCGTTTTAGTCACAGTAGCGATATAGTCCATTTAATCAATATTTTTGCGCCATAAGGAAGTTTAATAGAAAGTATTTACATACGTTATAGTCCATTTAGCGATAAAAGCACATTCAACATATATTCCATCTATCAGCGGCTAGAATAATCAAAAGTAAAGCAAATTATAAGCATTATATCCACATTAACCTAAGTTTTTTTTTTTAAATTACAAACCGTATCAAAGAACTAAGAAATACATAAATAGTTTAATTTTTCTAATCAACTGTCCACTCGATCGCCCGGTGGCGGAAATTTGACCACTTGACATTTACTTTCGAGAGAACCTGTGCGTTATACAACAAAAACGTACACTTTTTAAAAGAACGTACATCTTTGTACGTGTGTCTGCAAGATAAGTTAAAACGCTTTTCAACCACTTTAATTCCAAAAATTTATTTTGTGTATATCTACACAAAAATACTTTTAAAACGATATGAGTTTTATTAAAATCGGTGGACGATAAGATACTTAAACATCAACTTGAAAAAAGTTGCTTCCATATTTATATATAAGATATATGTTTGGCAACATATTTTTATACCTAGAAGGATTAACATCTGTAATTTAATTGCAGTTTATTTCGTTGAATTATCTATAAATGTTATATAATACCGGAGTCCCATATTTTGAATATACTCTTCTTTATCGTGGTAGGTATACAATGAAAAAAAATCTAGCTATTTACTACCCTATATATTAATTTTACTTATGAGCTCTTCACAAGTGTAATGGTTAAAAATTTTAACTTTTAATAAATCGATGTTAATCAATGATTTGTAGGTATTTAAATTTTTTTCCATGTGTAATGCTTCCGTAATAATATAAGGACTAGTAAATCACATTTCCATAAACAGTAACAAACATCTCCATCCTGTGCTTATATGTATGTACATAAGAATACAACCAAATTTTTGGCATAGTACCACGGAGTCGCCAAGAATGTTTTTGTAATGAGAACACCTGTCTCCCGTCGTTTTGCGAAAAAAAACCTCACGCAGAGAAGCAAATTTCTAAAACCTTCCAAAAAATTTTGAACCGCGATGAATTATAAACCGTATGAAAATTTTTAAATCTAAAGCAGTGGATAAATTCCAAAATAGCATTTAAGTGATACGTATAGGAATATATACAAATATCAGGTGTATATTTTTTAATATTTCCGTAAGAAAAAATGGTTGTTTTCAAACTTCAACCCGATACCTGCGTGAACTTTTTTAACAATACTAAGCCGTTTTTGATATTCGCAAAAAGTGTGAAAAAGTTATAGCCCTAATGTACATACGTTATTCTCCGCAAACCAAAAAGAATATATTTAAATGTTGGTATAATTTACGCAGTACTCAACAATAAAGATTTTATTGTTATAATTGCTTTATCTTGTAAAAATATTTTTGCAGACCTTTATAAGAATTTTACAAACTTCAAAAAGTAAGACGGAAGGAGCACACAAACTTCCAAAGCCTGATTTATTTTCATTATTTGTAATAATACTTTGTTGTAATAATAAATAATATTTGATTTTTCGTCGGAAATAATTTAATGATTTGTAAAATAATACAATTTCAATATAAAAAATTTTAAATTAAATTTTGTCATACATTTTTAAACAAAAAATATATCAAATTTAAAGAAATTACAAGCGGAAAATGTTTATGAAAATCAAAAGTATTTTTATTTTCATCCAATTCACATTAACATTACTTGTGAGTTTTTTATTACTAACACAATTAAAAAAATTGTGAGTTTGATGAGGCAGTTTAATTTGTTGCAATGCCAAGATAATTAATGTTTTTAGAAAAATTACCATTCTTTAAATTTGGATAATAACAGTATTTAAACTTCGGTGCGAATCGATATATTTTCATCTGTACAACAATAAAACACATATTCTTACCCTACAATTACAATTCGGTCACATTTGCTTTTACGTACGTTAGTTGCACATAAATTGCATGAAAACAAAACTTCTTTTATGACTTAAATGTGTTTTCACCGAGAAAAACAAGCCTTCATTTAGTTTGTTTATATGTATGTACATACACACATATTTTCAAATTGTCATGTATATACATACACACACGCGTGCACGCACATATACGCTGATAGATGAGAATTAAAAGTTCTCTGAGAGTAAAATTTATTACTCTCAGAGTTCTCTAAAAATCAAAGTGGCAGTAGTAGTACTGCCATTCGACAAATTTAGCACTGGCCGTACAATGTATGGCAGTGGCACATCTTTATATATTTATAGTCTTTGCTTGTACATTGTCAAAATCAGGAGAGTGCTTTGTTTGTGCACAGTGGGTTAACAGTGCGGTCGAGCTCAAAAGGAAAAAGTTCTTTTAAACTCAACATATTTGAAAATGTGGCAATACTAAAGAAAATACCTATTATTTTTGCCAAAATAAAAATACGAACTGGCAACTACGTACTGTTTTTTACAGTTATAGCCTTTTCACACTTGCCAACATTTAACATTTAACATCAATTTGCGAAGATGTTGGAATTTTCCCATAAGGGCACTGCTACACGTTCAATAAATATCGTGATATTTGGATCGCGATCCATTTTAAAATATTGATGGATCACGAGCGTATGCTACATGTTCAATATTTATCGCGTCAGTATTTATGTTATTTTGTGCTGTGCGGGTCGTTTATCAATGTCGCGAGAAAACCAAAAGAAAGCCTGTGTAGCTATTTTGCTTGCTTTTTCATTGAAGAAAAAAGTGGAAAAAAAATTTGGAGCAAAAAGTGGTTGCAGGATCGGAAGAAATACACACACTTAAGTTTACTGAACACAATTCTTCTTTATAACGAAATAGACGACTTTGAAAATTATTTCTTTTATTTTGACACTTTTTACTTTTTATTTGTTTAATTTTTTCCACTGCGTATTTTATTTCTTTTATTTTGACACTTTTTAATTTTTATTTCTTTAATTTTTTTTTACTGCGTATTTTATTTCTTTTATTTTGATACTTTTTACTGACGTATTAATTTTTATTAATATTATTTAATATCATGAAAATGCTACACGTTCAATATTTATCACGTGATCCACGATCCGCGATCTGGATTTCTGGATTTCATATTTTAGGCCATTCTGCGATATGGATCGCGATCCATCAATATTGCGTGCTACACGTTCAATAAATATCGTGATACTAGAAATATCACGATATTTATTGAACGTGTATGATTGTAGCAGTGCCCTAAGAAATTCATAGGGTTAAAAATCAAAATTTTTCAACATCTTTACAGAATGTTACTATCTCATTTTGTTCCCTTTTACATTTTTCGATTCTTTTAGTGTCATCACTAGAAAAGTGGCAATAAATTCTATTATTATTGTGGCATCACTGACAAAATGGAAGTTGCTTTGAAAGCAGCGTTACCATTTCTCAAGTTTTTCTTTTTTTTGCAAGCCTTATTTTGCTTAATTTTGCTTAAATTATTAAACAAAATGATTGAGAAATACATTTTGGTGTTATCTTTTAGAATGTTGCCACTTTTATAGAAAAAAAGTATTTAAAAAAAATCAAAGTTTTTTTTTCAGAAATGTTGACATTTTTTATTAATGGTAGATGTTAGATGTTTGCCTTCGCCTTAAGTGCACTCTACGGTTCTGATCTCTTGAATTGATGTATGTGATGAATACGTCTTCGCGGGAGGTCGAGAACACTGAAGGGGTGTGCAACTAAAGGTTACTCATCTTGTAAAGATAATGAGGCGGTAGTGAATTGCACACTTCCGGTCCATTATCAGTACATATAGTATGGCGTGCCAACCCGCGGGTTCGCCCCTTGTAATGTGGGGGCTTTACCAGTGGTTGGGGCGCGAAATATGCACTTTTAAGGACAACGTGGTTGGTAGCAGTGCCGAGGTCCTGTGTGGCTAGTTAGTGCGTAAAGAAACTGGTCGTTAACAGCTCCCCTCAGCGTCAGGGCAAAGCGCTGTTGTATGTTAGTTGCCTAGTCCACGCAAGCCGTCACTGCGTGGTACGGTCCGTCTGAACGAGCACACTCGTGGGAACAAAAATGAAACCCTTTTCCTTTTCAAAAAACAAAACAAACAAAAGAGATGACGAAGACACGACGGGTGAGATTGACCAGGGTCAGTCGGACGTCACGGTCTGTGAGTCGGAGAGTACCCTCTTGACTGTTCATGAGAACATAATTGAGCAGGAGAGACAGGTACTGACCGACCTATATGTGGATAGTCTTCTGGGACCATCGGGTGACTCCTGGGGTGAAACCGGGGCTACTCAAGGGTTAGAGAGGTTGACTCTGCTCTCTGACACGGAGTTCGATATTGACATATCAGCTCACAGTCAGACTGCGGAGCTTGCCACTCTCATCTGTGAGGCCAGGGGACATCAAAGGGGACACTCGGGAGAAGATTGTCCACAACTTGTTCGGCAGGACGCCGTGGAGGATGGGCCAAGCGCACCTCCACGAGATATTAAAAACTCCAGCCGAATGAAGGAGGAGAAGGCGCAGAACGGAACAAGGAGCTCTCTTGCATATCTGGATAAGATGGCGAAGAGAGATCCTTCAACGTTCTCCGCGAGGGATAGGCACCTTCTAAAAAGGCACCGACAAAGCGTCGCTAAATTCGAAAGAATTTACGGCCCTGTCAGTGCTTGGTTGGCCCTATCCTTGGAGAAAGCAGGTGGATGAGGTCGTCGACCCGGAAACTACTCAAAAGAGTACTGTGCCGGTGGCATCGTCAACCTGCCGTGTAGAGATAGAGGAAGGAGGGTTGCGGTGACCAAAGCGCTCATGTCTTCGGAACGAGCTGCGGAGGATAAGGGGGCGATACCCAAGAAAGGAAGCAAAGTGGCTAAGGCAGCGAACACGGGAAAGAAGGCTGGTAATCCTCCGTCCGATTCCTCTAGTGGCTCTCGTAAGGGGGTCATTGGGGGAAAAGGCGCGGGCAGGAACGGGCCTTCGAAACCAGTCGTACCAAAGTCACCGAGCGCAGTGAAGAGGGCTGGTACATCTCCGGCTGAAGCTCCTAATGGCTCTAATAAGGAGACCATTAAGAGGGTCAGATCTGGGGATGATCAGCCTTCTTCATCGAATAAAAGAATGAAGAAGTCGACGAGCCTGGAGGGTCATCTGCAGGTGGCTGTCATAGATCGGAATGATCCGGATGGGAGAATCAGTGCCGAGCTAAGGCAGTTAGTAGAGGCTAGGCTTATCGACGAGCTGGCAATTTTCAAAGGCAAAGAGGAGGACGTATCCTTCAATGGTGCGGACTGGGTTAAAGGAGTCAAGGTTGCCAACTGTGGTAACAAGAATTCATTGGAATTCTTAAGAACCACAATTGGCAAATGCGGCGACATTAACCCGGGGGCAAGGTTTGAAGTCATACAAGCCTCCGATTTGCCAATTAGGTCCATAGTGACAGTGTGGATTCCACCTCCCGTACGCATAGTGGAAACTATACTGGCAGTATTGGGCAACAAAAATAGTAGGCTTCTTACTGACCAATGGAGGCACCATTGTGAAGCAGCTTTAGCCGAACTCGTAACCTTCCTCTTCAGTACTCGGACGGACGTAGCCCTTATCCAAGAACTTTGGATAAATAAAAATAAGGTTTGCGGTTTAAGGGTTGCGGGATACACTCTATTTGTCCCGTCCACAGAGGACAAGGTAAGAACGTGTATACTAGCGAGGAATGAATTGAATTTTCTCATATCTCATTCTTTCAGGTGCGGTGACTTGACCGTAATAAATGGAGAGGCCAAAGGGAAGCGCACGCTTACACTGGCCTCAGTGTATATGCCATACGAGGGGTTGGACCCACCGGGCACGGAGGTGCGGCAACTGACGGCATATGCAAGGAGGAGAGGTGCAATCCTTGTATTGGGCTGCGATGCCAATGCTCATCACAGCCAATGGGGGAGTGCCGATATTAATAAAAGAGGTGAGTTAATGTTTGGTTTTATAACTACTAACAATCTTATTATCTGTAACATGGGTAACACGCCGACGTTCAGAAATAAAGATAGGCAGGCAGTGATAGATCTGACATTAGTAAACCGTGACGAGCAAATTGTTGTTGACTGGAGGGTGGCAACGGACAGTACTTTTTCAGACCATGGTCGTATTACCTTCACACTGAATTTTGACCCACCTAGGGCTGCTCCATTCAGGAACCCGAGGGGGACAAAATGGGACTCCTTCAAGGAAGGGGTCCGAACTGGGTTGGCGCAACAGGCCTTGGGCGACTTGCTGCCAACGGATCTGGAGGGGGTGGTGAACAGGTTCACTCATCTTCTAAAGGAGAGCTATGAGCAGTCCTGCCCGGTTACGTTTCTGGGTAGGCGAAAACAGCCTAAATGGTGGACCAGGGAACTTCATGTTCAAAGGTCCACGGTGAGGAGACTGCTTAATAGGGCCAAGCTTACGAGAGCACCAGATGATTGAAACAATCACAGGGTGCTGTTCAATAGGTACAAGGCGGATCTGAAAAGAGCAAAGCGACTATCATGGATGCAATTTTGTGCGTCCATCGATAATGTCAACGAGTTGTCAAGATTCCGACGGATTATATCTAAGGACCCTAAGGCCCTGGGTTACATCCAAAGGAATGACGGCTCATGGACTGAGTCTAGTTCTGAGACCCTAACCTTCCTTATGGAGACGCACTCTCCCGGGTGCAGGGTAACCGGTGGTATGGAAGACGGTCAGTGGGACGTCATGTCCTTGACATCGGATCATACTTCCGCTTGCGTCGAGGAAATGGTCACAAGGGAGAAGCTGGCGTGGGCGGTCAATACCTTCGACCCATATAAATCACCGGGTCCGGATGGCATTTTTCCGGCCATGCTTTACAACATCCCGTACGATGCATCATTTCTGCTGGTGGATATATTCAGGAAATGCCTCAGTAGGAGGTATCTGCCTAGGGGGTGGAGAGAGGTCAGGATGATTTTCATACCCAAGGCTGGTAAAGCTGGCCACTCGAAACCGGGGGAACTTAGACCTATTAGTCTGTCTTCATTCCTGTTGAAGACTCTCGAGAGACTAGTAGATTTCTATCTCAGGAGTAATATTGAGACCCGCCTTATCAGCAACGCTCAACACGGGTAAATCTGTTGAGAGTGCGTTACATGAAGTGGTGGGTTGTATTGAGCACGGTCTGAGGAATGAGGAATATACTCTAGCCGCGTTTTTGGATATAGAAGGTGCCTTTAATAACATCAGGATTGAGGCGATTAGAGATTCATTGATGGAGCTGGGAGTTAAGGACTTTCTGGTGGAGTGGATAGTCTGCATGCTAAGCAGCAGGATTATAAACTCGAGCCTTGGGGATCAGGTGATAAGAAGGAGGGTTACCAGGGGAACACCACAAGGGGGGGGTTCTATCGCCTCTACTGTGGTTGCTTGCGGCCAACGGCATCCTCAGGTCATTTGATTCCATGAGCAGGAAAGTTGTTGCCTATGCGGATGACATAGTTCTGCTGGTCAGGGGAAAATTTCTGTCCACGATCGGGGAAATTATGCAGGTGATGTTGGGCGAACTCTCGGCATGGGCAAAGGACAGGGGGCTGTGTGTTAACCCTGTGAAGACTGAGCTGGTGCTATTTACCAGAAGGTACAGGATAGAGGGATTTAGGGGGCCAGTGTTAGATGGTGTCGAGTTGCCTCTATCGAACGGTGCAAAATACTTGGGTAACTTTCTGGACTGCAAACTGTCTTGGAAGAGAAATACTCAGGAGAGGATGAAAAGAGGACTCAATGCCTACTACACATGCAGGAACTCCATTGGTAAGAACTGGGGTCTGAGGCCAGATATGGTAAATTGGTAAATTGGATTTACACATCGGTGGTTAGACCTATACTTACCTATGGATGCACTGTTTGGTGGGGCGCGTTGAGCGTGGATAGCTATAGGAAGATGCTTAGCAAGGTTCAAAGGAGTGCATCTCTGGGCATCACGGGTGCAAGAGGCAGCACTCCACAGGCAGCGCTGGACATCCTACTATATCTATCCCCTATTGAACAATATGTGAGGAGTGTGGCTGCTAGGAACCTACTTAGACTTTACGAGTCTTCCTTGGTTAGACCTAGGCGGGATGATCACACGAGAATCTTGTACGAGGTGAGTCTGCTTGATCGGAGTACTATTCTTGAGAGAATTTCGGATCATAGGACTACGACTCTGGACTTCGGTGTTACACCACCGGTGGAATTCCCGGATAGGGAAATCTGGAGTGGATCCAATAAACTGTTTGAGGGGTGGGCAGTATTTACTAATGGATCCATAATGGAAACCGGCACTGGTGCCGATGTATATATCGCGGACACCGAGGTAAAAAGGTCATTCAGACTCCCTGATGAGTGCAGTGTCTTCCAGGCTGAGATCCTAGCGATCTGGAGGGCGACGGAGGTGATACTGGACCACATCGTGGGTTGATCTGAGGTGACAATTTACGTCGATAGTCAGGCGGCGCTTCGGGCATTGAGGAACTATACGGTGAGATCGTGCCTGGTCGAGCGGTGTAGGAATGCTCTTAGGGAACTCATGGGGGCATTCAACGTGAGGCTGTTTTGGGTACCAGGACGTTGCATGGTTGATGGGAATGAGGTGGCGGACGAACTCGCGAGAGGGGGTTCGAGTCTCGACTTAGTGGTAAGGGACGGGGGGGTAAAGCCCCCCCTTTGTTACTACTATGGGGTGATACGGGAGAAATTCCGTGGTGACGTTGACCGATCCTGGAGGAACAGAATGGATTGCAGGGTGTCTAGGGCACTATGGCCCAGATTGGACGCGGGGGCAACCAGGGTTCTACTGGGATTGGATAGGGTTGGTCTTAGAACACTTATAGGGTTCTTGACGGGTCACTGTCCTGTTAGGGCTTTTACGAGCAAATGGGACAACACCATACCGGACTTTTGCAGGTTGTGCGAGGACGCAGAGGAGTTAGAGACGATCGAGCACGTACTGTGCCATTGTCCTAGGATGCAGGGTCTCAGGCAGAAGTGGCTAGGAGATAGGTTTCACGACGAACTGGGGTGCTTAGCTGGATGTAATCCGGCCGATCTACTGGGGTTTGTCAGGGAAATAACGCGGCTGTTTCTGTTGAGGGGACTGTAAGGGGGGTATTGGTCCTACTTTCTAATTTTTTCCGTCTATCACATACCTCCTTTTCTCTACCTTTCACTTCTTCTTATTCTATCTTATATTTCTTTGAAGGGATTCACAAAGGACTGTATTGGTCTCCGAGTGGAGGTGTGCCCATGGGCGCACAACCCTTCTTAACCTAACCTAACCTAGATGTTTCAAGTGTGAACGCGTATTTCACATTTTCAACATCTTCCATGCGTTCCTCCGAAATGTATGCAAGTGTACAAAGGGTATTACAAGATATACGTATAATTGGAGTTGCCATATATAAAAAATATGTGAATATAATATGGCAATCTCAAATCTAAAGGTAGAACGTTCCTCTCTTTATACCATGTTCACACGGATAGCAATATTCGTGTTTCGCTCTCTTATTCCTGTTTGGCGCACCAAACTTGACTGAAACGACTTGTTTCCCCATATAAAATTTTGAGAGCGAAACCGGTCTTGATGCTTAATAAAATAAAGTGATAATTATACAATAATAATATTAATAAAAGTATTAAATTATATATTTTTAACTTTTAATTACTTTTTTATCTATTTTAAATAAAATCACACTAACAACACACAAATAAATGTCAAAATGAAACAAGAATGAATCGTATGAACAGCATGTTTGGTAAACCAGTTTCAGAGAACGAAACGAGTGGTTTATATCGTCGTATGAACATAGCATTAGCTTATCCTTCACATTTAGATTAAAGGGAATTGTGATAATTAAAAACTCATTATCTGTTCGATAACTTCCTACATTTAGCTATCGTTAAGTCGTGAAAACGAGCCTTAAATATCTTAAGTGACTTAATAGTAAACAAAAATTAAATTAATATTCAAGTCCTACTAGTTTTTAACAACTCTACATTGAGATGTATTGTAAAAAAATTTTTAATTAAAAATATAGCCTAGAAAACATTAAAATCTGTGAAAAAAAGCCAAAGATATAAGCAATCAAAACTGCAGAGTGAATGAGAATGCAAACAATCAAAAAGTCTTATTTGCAACGATATCAGAGCTTAAACAAAAAACAACAATAAACAGTGTTCTTAACTTTTCATACATTCCCCACTACAATAAGTTGGAATTCTCCCAACATTAATTGTAGTTGTAAGTAGGTTAAGAAAAAACAAAAACAGATTGCTTTATTGTTTTTACAAGAAAATTAAAACAAAGCAAGTTGCCAGTTCAATTCATATGTGAATTTGTGAGATATGAAAAATTTTAAAAAAAATTCACATTTAAATTCCTCATAATGAAAAAAAACGCGGGTTGCCCGACCATTAACAGCGTGAAATGAAGTAGTAAAGAGGCCTTATAGAAGGCCTTTTTGCCGATATTAAGTTTTCAAGTCACATTCCAACTGTATTTCTAATTTACACAGTGTGTCATTAAAGACCAAAGCCTTGCCTTCTCGCATCTACTTTAAAGGCTTCTGAAAGGCGTTCGAAAAATAATTTAGAATTAAGAATAAAGTTTTATCCCAGTGCATTTCGAGACCTTAGGTTCTATCTTACATATTGTTTAGGTGCATAGAGAACCTTGTTGTTGCTAATAACGAGAAGTGAGTAAATTAAGAACTTAACTTACACATTCTAACATAACTGCTAATAAAACTATTTCGACAGGTCTTATCTCAGAAAGATAATTTGAATATGTAAAATATTTCATAAAACCCATTCTTAAAGACCTTTTCGAAGAAGGCAGAGTGGAATAAGTAAAAGTTTATAGCAAAAAAAATAGTTTTAAGCCTTCTTTAAGGCCTGAAAAGTCAAAGCGCTTGCAATTTTTCCCGCTAGGCGGCACAATAGCCTGTGTGTGATTTGTAAAATTATTTTTTGGCTGGTAAACTAATATGTGTTTTGATTTTGTAAAATATTCTTTGATGCCTTTAAAATGGTCTGTTTTTTTTTGTTTAAAAGACATAAAGGCAAAAATAATTGAAAAAAACTACTACCTGCAAGAACTGAAGACATGTATTTTGGTCTTGTGAAAAAAATTTTGTTTCTGGACCAAGCGCAACGGTGTTAAAAACACTACATTGAATTTACAAAAACTGGCATAATTTGGCGCGAAACAATAAAATTACATTAATGTTACAATAAAACACATTTTCTTACCCATCAACTATACAAGACTTTGTTAGTGTTTTCCAAATAACTTTACCTACGTAAAAAAAGTGTTTTCAACAATAAAAACCTACCGACGCGATTGGTACAGCAACCAAAATATTTTTACAAGATCAAAATACCAACAAGTTCTTGTGGCTATTTTTTTCTCAATAATTTCTGCATATAGGTACGTCTTTTTAACGATTGAAGAAGTGACCCTTTTTAAGGCATCAAAGAATGGTTTACACAAACAAAAAACATATCGTTAGCATAAATGCAAAACAATGTAGGTATTATTAGAAAATTTTAAGTTGATTTGTTTTGCTGATTACGATTCACGTTACATATTTTTATAAAATTTTAAACTGCTACGTTATAACACTCAAGAAAAAATTAGCAAGAACACATTAATATTTTTAAACGTCAAAACTGGGTAATTTGTTTTATTACTGTTACCACAGTGTTAGTAGAATTAGTGATCAGACTTAAAATTATTGCATAAGAAAAAGTAGTCAAAGTGCTGTAAAATTATAAAAGCCGTATCCATATACGTATGTATTACAAAATTTATATTAAGTGTAATTATCAGCTTCTTCCATATAGGACTGTTAGAAATTTTGCAGCCTACCCTAAACTAAGAATTTCCAAGAATAAATGGCAACATCTACAGGTCCTTAGATTTTTGTTTCCATCAGACTGTATACTTTCATATACATACTTATAAGATATATATATTTTATGAGTTATAATATCTATTTATATATTTCCTTTTTAATAAACTTAAATATAGTCAAACTTCCATATAATGAATTTGTATGGACCACAACATTTCTTCATTATAACATAACAAGTTTATAATACAAAAGAAATATTTTTATTAGTTTATTCTCTTGCCATATTTTCCTTTAAAATGGAAATACGCGAAAATAGTGCCAATACCAAAAATGACTCAGAGTTTAGGCTTATTGCTAAATATTTTGTGCTTTCTATCCAAGGTCCTTGAAAAACTTCTTTTTAATCAAATGTTGTTACATATCAAAAATAATGATTTGTTGACTGATAATCTGGCTTTCGCCAAAATCATAGCTGAGTTTCTGCATTACTAGATATAACTGAAAAAAAAGACGTGAACTGGATGAAGGAAAAATAAATTTCTTAGTTTTACTTGATCATTCTAAAGCCTTTGACACGGTTGACCACGGCACGCTTTGCTTAAAACTTCGACACTTTTTTAACTTCCACGCGACTACTATCCTCATACCTCCTTGGTCGTCGTCAATTTGTGTGTTCAAACAATCGCCAATCTTCGGTATTAAATTTATCTAGGGGAGTTCCTCAAGGGTCAGTCCTTGGTCCACTCCTCTTTTCTATTTATGCAAATGACTTACCGAACAAACTATTACACTACAAGGTTCATATGTACGCCGACGATGTGCAGTTGTATTCAAGAAGTCCTGTCATTTCTGTTGGTGAAAATATTTCTAAGCTTAATGACGATCTGAACAAAATTTACCGCTGGGCAACTTTAAATAGACTTTGTTTAAATCCTTGCAAATCAAAGTAAAATCTTAATTCGTAAGAAAACAATTGATCGTATTTCCAATGTTAATGTTTTAATAAATGGTGAAAATATCACTTATGCTAATGCTGACAAAAACCTTGGTTTAGTTCTTAATGACAGTCTTACCAGGACAAACCATGTTAATACACTTGTAGGTCAAACACACACAAAGTTGAGTAGTCTTTGGTCGTCACAGTATTATATTCCTATTAATATAAGGCAGTGTTGCCAAAACTTGGTGACCAAAAATGGCTAAATTTACAGAAAAAAATGGCTAAAAACTTTTTTAAATAAAAACACATTGAAATTCAAAAACAGAACAAATATAAACCATTAAAAATGTTTTAGAATGAAATTTTAACCTAAGATTAATTATCTACATAAGAAAAAAAAGTAAATTAAATATTTTGACATTTTAAAAATTAAATCATCGGTATATATTGGATGTCGTTATCGTTTATAAATAAAAAGGTAAACCATTATCATGACATCCTTTACCCAACCTTTTGAGTCCAAATCTACATTAGAAAATACAAAAAGATAAAAAATATTATATTGGTAGAGCTAAATTTTTTACCTAATTCATAAAATAGAATTTACGGTTGCCTATTTCTCAAGTTACTTTTAAAAATGTTTACAGAAATACTAAAATTTCTAAAACTTCCAACCAGAAAGAAACTGTTGCTTTTGTTGGTCCATTTTATAAATTGAATATTTTAATATTGTTTCTATTATTTTACTACAAAAACGACAAAAAAATTTTATGGCTAAACAATTTGAAAAATGGCAAAAAAATTCATTTTTTAATGGCTAAACAAGATGAAAAATGGCTAAATCTAGCAACTAAATGGCTAAATTGGCAACACTGATATAAGGCAACTGCTTTGAAAATCGTACCTTGTTCATGCTCTAATCTACGGTTGTGAGCTTTTTGCAAGCTGTGATTCAGTTAGCAAAGCAAAGCTAAATGTTTTATACAACAATATTATAAGATATGTGTATTGATTGAAAAGATATGATCATGTTTCCCAATTTTCCTCAAAACTATATGGAGTTTCGTTTAACAATTTTCTTAACATACGTGTGCTTTTATTTTTGCATAAAATCATTTACTCGGAAATGCCACTGTATCTTATTGATAAAATCAGGTTTGCCAGATCAGTTAGGGGAAATAAGATTAAAATTCTATTACACCGTCCACTTGTGTCCGAATGGCAATTTTTTTATACATGTGGCATATCTCGGGAATATTTCATCAAACACAACAACTTAATAGCAACGCAGCTAGCTTTAAGAATTATTTATTTAAATATTTTTCGCAATAGGAGACTATAACTATTATATAAACAATTAATGTTAATTTTTTTTAAATACATATTGTTAAGAAAATGATCTCTTAAAAGGATACAAGATATGAGAATTTCCTTTTCAAGTACTTCAACACCTGAAGGAGTTTGTTTTTTTTGTTCTATTGTTCCTTTCAAACACATAAACTTGAAGGAATTTTGTTTTTTGTTGATGTTCCTGACAAGCACTTTAACCTGCAGGATAGTGTACCAAATAAAACACAAATGAGTTTCTTAAAGCACACCGACTTCTAAAGTTTTATTTACGCTAATTTATATTAAAATTATGCTTACATATAATAAATGAATAATTACATATACTTAATAGTAGCTTACTGCTAAGAAGTGCAACGACACAAATTATAAACAAATAAAATAATAAACAAAAATAAGAACTGTCTATATAGCACAAAACGTGACCTACTTAATAAATAAAGTTTTGCCTAGTGGTCACTGAATTGTGTATGATGATGCATAAAAAAAATGAAATTAATTGTAAAATGCTATTATTACAAAATTGAAATACACAAACATTAAAATTAATTGGGATTAATGTTCAATGAACCTTATTGTGAAACAACTAAAATAACAAATGAAACTAAATGTATTAACATGGTCCCCCCGTTGAGTGTAGCTCAAAAAAAAAAAAAAAAAAATTAAATAAAATAAACAAATGGAAAAAATGTCTAATAAACTTTGAAGATTATGTGTCCGTGTTGTGCTGAGCTGGCATTCCTTCTCGTCTTATTGAATCTGTGTGGATCTTTTGCCTTTTGTTAGTCAGTTGTTGATGTTTGTTAAATGTGGACGGTGAATTCTGACGTGGCTTGTTGTTGACGGGGTGTGGGAACTGGAGTAGCAGCCTTTTTAGAATTTTGTCTTCTTTTTAGGATTTTCATTGTCATTGGTTTGTGACGTGGTTGGTTCTTCTGAATCATCTTGGTTGGTGGTTTCACCCGAGTCTGTAGTGTTATTTGGTAGTGGTGCTAGTCGAGCAATTGGCCTTCTGGAAATGCCCTTTGCTGTTTTGACGTCCGCTACCCGTGCAAAGCCATCATCTCCATAGTGTACCTTTACAATCCTTCCTAAAGGCCATTGTTAAGGTGTTGTGTTATCTTCTTTTATGATGACCATATCACCAGGTCTCATGTTATTTTTTTGTGTTTGCCACTTATGGCGATACTGAAGTTCACAAAGATACTCGCGTGACCATCTTCTCCAGAATTCCTCTTTGACATGAGTAACCAACTTCCATCTAGTCAACAGGTTGGTGTTTGGTTGTGTGTCTCCGATGTTGGCTTGTGCATTTATAGGTTCCCGAAGAGAAAATGACCTGGAGTTAGTGCCGCCAAATCATTTTGATTGTCTGACATGGGACTTATTGGGCGAGAGTTATACTTTCTATCTCTATTACCACAGTATCAAGTTCTTCGTACGTCAACGTTGCTGTTGATACACTCCTCACTAGCAGATGTTTTGCGGCCTTAACCGCCGCTTCCCATAAGCCTCCAAAGTGGGGCGCCCTTGGTGGTATGAAGTGAAATGCAATCCCTCTGGACGTACATTCCTTATGGATTTTTGCATGAGCGGAACTTTCATACAGTGAGTCTGACCGCTCCTTAAGTTGATTTTTTGTACCTCTTACTTTATAGTGAATCCAAAATTGTTCACAAAAGTCAACGCCAGAGTTGATAAATGGTCGTGCTGGCGTTATTCGTGCTGATGGCACGTTTCCCATAATTTGTTTAAGCAATTTTGGCTTTGCTCTAGTGCATTTTATGCAGTGTTGAACAGTTGATCTTACTGCCGACTTTCCTTTGACTGGCCAATACCTTTGCCGTAGGTGAGCTAAAAGTGCTTGTGGTCCACAGTGTCGATTTTGTACATGCACCATCTGCATTAGTAGTTTTGATATTGGGTCATTATAGGGGATTAACATTGGGTGCCTTGCGTCGTAAGGTAACGTTGATGATTCTAAGCGTCCTCCCACTCTGAAAAGCCCATTTAAATCTAAAAATGGTGTAAGATTGTTGTATGTGCTGCCTTTGTTCACTTCCTTATGTTTCAGCAAATGTTTTAACTCTTCACTAAAGTCTGCCTGCTGCATTGCCCTAATGATAACTATGAGAGCTTGCTCCAACTCGTGGATTGATATCTCTAGTTCGAGCTGCTGCTTCTGCTTTCTGCTATTATTGATGAATCTGAGGATATATCCTGTCACTCTTTGCAGTGTTCTGAAAGACCATTTGTGCTGTATATTGTAGATTAGACTTGTTGAATTTTCACCTGTGGTTGTGATGGCAGTTACTTTCTTTCGTTCCATGTTAATGTCGTCACTGATGGCTTGATGTTTTGAGAAGTTTTGTGGCCAAATTCCATTTTGTTCACAAAGAAATATGGTTCCGTAGAACCGTAAGGGGTGTTCGGATAATTTTCTTGGCGAAAGACCACGTGACAGAACATCTGCGGGATTATCCTTTGATCTTACATGTCGCCATTGTTCGGCAATAGATAGTTCTTGTATTGCAGCTATTCGGTTAGCCACGAACGTTTGGTATGATAACGATGGCGAATGGATCCAGGCCAACACGATTTCATCTGTCCATAGGTATGTAGGGCTATTTTCAAGTTTTAAGTCCCGTTTAACCCTTGATGTTAACTGAGCTGCTAGCAGTGCTGCGCAGAGTTCGAGGCGGGGAAGAGTTTGGTTCTTCAAAGGTGCTACCCGAGAATTCGCACATAGTAGTCGTACTATCACTTGATTGTTCTTGGTGACTGATCTGATATAGATTGCTGCACCATTCGCCTTTTCTGATGCATCGGCAAAGGCATGAAGTTGTATATTTGATGTTATTTGCCCTGCAAACATATGTCGAGACATCTTTAAATCATCGCGGAAGGTCATCCATTTTCAGCAAAGGTCTTCTGGTAGCTCATCACCCCATCCTAGTTTTATTTGCCACAACTGTTGAATAAAGATTTTTGCCGTGACTACAATTGGTGATAATAGCCCCAAGTGATCAAATAGTCTAGCTAGATCTGATGAATTTCCCTTAAGCATACTTTAACACAGAACTGGTCAGAGTTTGGCATCCATGTTAATCCTAGGGTTTTGACCGATTGGTTATTATTGTAAGTAAAGTCAAAATTTACTTCTTTTTGTTCTTCTGTGGTGTTTTGTAGCAACTTCTGGTGATTGGCGGTCCATTTTTGTAATTTCAGACCATGCTTGCTTAGGATGTGTTTTAACTCTGTCTGAATCATTAAAGCTGTATGGATCTCCCCCGCTGTATGTATCTCCCCCGATTCCATCATCCACGTAAAAGTTGTCAAGCAGGAATAGGGCTTCATGCGGATACTTTGTTTTATTTGATTCACCAATTTTTTGTAGACATTTTGTTGCTAAGTATGGTGCGGATCGGGTTCCGTAGGTGATTGTGTTCAGCTGGTAGTATTTTATTGGCATCGTCGGGTCTTCCCTCCAGATAATTGTTTGAAATTTTCTGTCTTCTGGCTGCATGAGGAATTGCCGATACATCTTTTCGATGTCAGTTGTAAAAACAAAACGTGGTAAGCGGAAGTGAAGAAGAATTGAGAATAGATCGCTTTGCACCGTGGGTCCTGTGTGCATTATATCATTCAATGATACACCGTCTGAAGTCTTAGTAGAGGCATCAAAGACTGCTCGTAGCTTAGTTGTGCTGCTTTCAGGGCGAAGTATGCAGTGATGAGGAATAATATAAATTGGTCTTGGCGTGGAATTTAGTTCAATTTGTGACATGTGGCCTAATGCTTCGTACTCTTACATGAACTTAACATATTGTGCCTTTATTTCGGGGGCCTTCGCTAACCTTCTTTCCAGTGACAGAAATCTGTTGAATGCTGTATTATGTGATTCTCCCAATGCAATGTTGTTGCAGAATGGAATTCTTACCGTAAATCTTCCATTCCTATCGATTGTGTGAGTTTGTGCAAAGTGATCTTCGCACTGTTTGTCTGAAGTTGATAGTCTTTTGTCGACTTGATTTAGATTCTCGAGCTCCCAAAGTTGAGCAATGGCATTTTCTAAATTTGTATCGTCTTCGGTGCACATTCCACATGCTGCAGCTGTTGATTCGTGTCCTCCTATCTTACCAGCAACGACCCAACCCAATAATGTATTTTGTAGAATCGGCAAATCGTTACCAAGTTTAACCTGTCCTATTGCCATTAGTTAATGGTAAAATTCTGCCCCTAGTAAAACGTCTATTTTATCAGGGCTGTTAAATTCTGGATCGGCTATCACTAGGTCTTTAGGAATTTGCGAGTGGTCAATTGTGATCGTTTGCGATGGTTGAGGCGGAATTGTTTGTGGAAGAACTGCAGCTTCAAGTCTTGTATTAAAGCTGTTTATGCGTGAGTGTAGGGCTATGTTTACGCGATGTTGCACTCTCGCGTTGCGTGAGCCTATACCGCTGATGCAGATTGAGGTTGGTTTTAGTGAGATTCCAAGGCGTTTACCTAACCTTTCGCTGACAAAATTTAGCTGTGATCCGGAATCAAGGATTGCCCTACATTGTATCTCCTTGTTGTTTGATTGAACCTTGATCATTGCTGTGCCCAGATGGACGTAATTAATTGTTTGAGCGTGGTTTGAAGCAGCGAGTGATGTTGCGTTTTGCTGAATTTGCGGTTTTCTGGCGGCAGATGTTGTGCGTTCGTTAGAAACCGGGTTATTTGTGGCTGGTGCGACTTGGTTCTGATTTGTGCCTTCTAGATGCAACAGAGTGTTGTGTTTTTTGTTGCACTTCATGCAATTTTAACTAATGCAGTTATGACCAGGTTTAAAACAGTTCACACAGCGCTTTTGCTTTTGAACAAATTGAAGCCTTGATACCGGTGACTGCTGAAGAAAAGTGTTGCATGCAAATAATGGGTGATTTCCATTTTTGCACAGAATGCAACATGGGTTGCCTTGGCACTCGTGATTTGGAGTGTGGTGACTTTCTTTGTTCGGCAATTGATTCCATAGATTGGAAATGTTTTTCTAGAAATTTTAGAAATTCTTGTACGGTTGGGACTTCTCTTGGCTGAAGTAGGGATTGCTCGTACTGTAGTCGTGTGTTTTGATCCAATCTTTTCAGTAGCAAATGAAGCAACAGTGGATCCCATGATGAGGTGTCAATGTCGGGATTTCTAAGTGATAAAAGACACTCTTGGGTTTTATCATGTAGCGACTTGTAATTGTCGCTTGATGTTTTGGTTGGAGCATCGACAAGCTCCTGGATGAGTTTTCTCACCAGTAATCTTATATTGCTGTATCGCTCTACTACAACCGACCAAGCAGCTTCAAAGTTTTCTCCTGTGGTGGTGAAATGCTTGACTAAGTTTGCTGCTTCCCCTACTAAATGTGTCTTTTCTGGACTGTTGGAATTGGCTGCTGAACGATTAGGGATGAGAATATTTTTTTTTTTTTTTTCAATGTTTTGGATTTTATTACAACTGAGTACATTTAAGACCCATCTAGTAATTAACATTTCAATAAAAATCACATGTGCTTAGAATATAACCCAATGGTTATAACTAAATGAACTAATACAAATTATTTTATTTTAAGTCTCCAGACATAGGTCCATTGGTAGAGTTCTTCTTAGTCTTCTTAGGTGCATTGGATTTCTTATCACATCCTGTAGTTCTTCGTTTGCGTGTTGTAGTAGCTTTAAAGAGTGCTTTTTCGCATAAAACTTAACTTCATCATTTACAGTTGCTATATGTAGATCTCTATGTATATCAACATTCCTGACATACTACGGACAGTTGGTGATTAGTCTCAGGACCTTGTTTTGAAAGGTCTGAATTAATTTAAGATTTGATTTCGCTGTACAGCCCCATATTTGAATACCGTACGTCCACTTTGGTTTAAGAATTTGCTGATAGAGTAGCATTTTATTTTGCATTGACATACCAGAGTATGGGTTAAGTAGCCAATACATTTTCTTAAAGTTAAGGTTTAATTCATTAACCTTTTTCTTCACATGCTCCTTCCACTTTAGCTTTGCATCTAATGTAAGCCCTAAATATTTTGCTGTGTTGGCATATGGTATTGCGTTACCGTTCATATAGACAGGTAGGTTTTGTATTTTTTTATTTGTAAAGTTGACATGCACAGATTTTGTATTATTTAACCTTATCCTCCATTTTTTCGTCCAACTGATAATATCATCTGTTGAGGCTTGTAACTTTCTGGTACTTTCGGTTACCGTCGAACCCGTTGCAAGTATTACCGTATCATCTGCAAAAGTAGCAATTTTTATATCATTTGCAGTTGGGATGTCTCTTGTAAAAAGTATATATAGGGTTGGACCTAAAACACTTCCCTGTGGTACTCCCGCAGTTATTTTTCTTATTTTTGAATATTCGTCTTCAAACTTTACACGAAAGAATCTTCCAGCTATGTACGATTTTAGTATTCCACTATATTGATTTGGTAAATCTCTATAGAGTTTAAAGTTCAAACCATCATGCCAAACCTTGTCAAAGGCTTGTGCCACGTCTATGAAAATTCCTGAACTTATTTTATTATCATTAAACGATTTTTCTATCTCGTTTGTAACCCTGTGCACTTGTTCCACAGTTGAGTGTTTGGATCTAAAACCAAACTGGTGAGTTGGTATTAGGTTCCTATCTTCAATAATAACATTTAACCTTTTTAAAAGAAGTTTTTCAAATACTTTTGACATTGTCGGAAGCAGTGATATTGGCCTGTAAGACTTTTTGTCATTTGGTTGCTTTCCTGGCTTCAGTATCATTATTACCTCAGCAACTTTCCACTGACTTGGAACGTGTTGTAATCTTAATGATGCATTGATGATATACAATAGCTTTCTTATACCATTGTCTGGTAGTGCTTTCAGAACTTTTCCAGTTATTAGATAATACCCGGGAGCTTTGTTTGGCTTTAAATCAAACTTTAGAAGTGCTTTTAACTCTTGAAGAGATACCGGTGTTATACTTTGGTAGTCAACCTTATGAGTATTTACTACATTTTCTTGAGATGAAAGTGAAGGTAGCGGTTTAAAAGTGTCCTCAAGATGATCTGCAAATATTATTGCCTTTTCTTTGGCACTTTTGGCCCAGGTCCCATCATCTTTCTTTATTGGTGGTATAGTTACTGATGATTTATAGTAGTTTTTTGTTGTTTTCCAAAGGGAATACTCGGTATCTTTCGTTGCTGTTACATGTTTTAGACGATTTGATAATGATTGTTGCTCATTATTATGTAAAATTCGTTTTAACTTGTTACAAAGCTGATTTAATCTGTTTTTATTTTCTGATGTTCTACATTGTTGCCACTTTTTGCGAGCTTTTCTTTTTTCTTTTAGAAGTGTTTTGACTTCTTCTGTGCTTGACGTTCTACACGTTTTTACATATTGAGGAGTACATGTCCACGCTGCTACTTGTATGTTTTCAATAAAACTATCTAACTCTTCTTCTATTTCATAGGGTGTTTTTAACGATACGTTTAAATCAGTAGATTCTGTCACATATCTTTGAAATAAGTACCAATTTGTTTTATTATTTATAAGTGACGGCGGATGAGGTTTTTCCAAGATGTTATCATTGATAATCATTACCACTGGGGAATGGTCCGAAGACAAATCATTGCTATTATGCATTAAAACGTGATTTTTATTAATGCCTTTTGATATAAAAAAGTCTATTATATCTGGGAGTTTGTTCGGATCAGTAGGCCAATAAGTTGGTTTGTTGCCAGTAGCCCGTTTCTGTATATCTCACATCGTAAAACTCTTCGCATGAAACGTGTGAATTGCAACAAAAATAGTGTGAAATGAAACAAAAAATGGTTTTTCTCACACAAGTGTTTCTATATCTTTTTTTTGCGAGAATTATCTGTCATTTAAATAATTTTCCAGCAATTATTGGAAGGATGCGAGAAAAAGTGTTTCTATAACAATATTTTGCGAAAAGTTTTTTTCAAGAACTGTCAAAATAAGTCACATTTGAAATTGGTGGCGAGAAAAACAAAATGTAGATATTTTGAATTTAAAATATGTTTATATACTATTTTTTTTAAATAAATAAAAAAATAGAAGGAATATAAATGATAAATGCATAATTTATATGATGAAAATAAACAAAAAACAATTGTTATATTTTGTTAGTTTAAATTTTTGTTAAGGCTCAGCTAGTCTTTACTTTCTGTTCTGTTACGAATCAGCTGATGTGTTTTTGTTATTAAAAAACCTGTGAAATTGATTAGTTTTTCTGTTCTGTTGCTGTTCAGTTTGTTAAAATCAAAAACTTGTTAAGTAATTGTAAGTGACAGCAAAATAAATAATAAAAAATACATTTTTGTATTGAAATAAACTATTTTTTTATTTTAAGAATTCAAAAAATTTAATTTCTTTAAATTTATGTGCTTAAAGTTATTGAAATAAAACAATGGATGGTGCAAAACTAATAAATTTGTCATAAATGGCTGATAAGTTGCTACAGAAAAAGTAACTATTACAATTTCGTAACAGAACGGCACGGAACGGAACAGAAACAGAAAGTAAAGACTAACTGAGCCTTTAGCCTTTTCTTGTTTTGGTTTTAATCAGTGCTGCCAGATAAATTTGTGTCAAAATCGTCAATTTCCTGAGAAAAAAATAAAAAAGATCGTCTTTTTTGTTTTAAAAATCGTGCAATTTAAAATCAATTTTAAACAAATTTGTTTCAACTTTTATTAAAAAATAATCAAACAAAAACATAGTTAAAGTTCATGGGTATTTAATAATTATTATTTAATAATTGAGATATAAATCTTTAATTTACCTATTCCTATAATCTTTTTCTTTTTTACCTGAAATAGACTTAGTAGAATACCTTGTAGTTAAAATTGAAAAAATCGGTTCATAAATAAACGGGTTAAAGACCCAGTAAAATCTTCGCCTACAAAATAATATGTTAAGTAATCAGAAACACACAAAAGCACTACATACAATTCTACTGAAAAACTAATGAATTTTACAAGGGTTGTGCCAAAAAGAACAAATTCAAAAGTAAGTCATTTTTTTTTTATCTTAATACATCCAGAAAAAAGTAGTTATCGAAGTTCTTATAGAAGAAAGCTACTTAATAACGAGTGAAAGAAGCTATCCATTTTGAAAAAGTTTTTACTGGGAGACAAACAAATTTCTTTCTTGCCGGAATAATGGTTTTGGCACAAAAGTGTACATATAAGCTAAGAATATCAAATATAAGTCATATTTTGTATATGTATATAAGAAGTATTAAATGTTCAAAATAAGCCAAGTCGGTCCATTACTTTCCCTCGAAATTTTGCTTTTGCCGATACATTTTTTAGGGAAGAAACAAGCAATTTCAAGGACAATTTTCACATTAGGGATCAATATAAAAATTTAAGCAGCCTTGTTTCTAAAGATATCTTTTTTTCTAATAAACAAACATATAAAAATATTTACAATTATCTTATTTCGAAGACTAAGGGACTTAAAGTGTAAAACGCAACGCCAACAATTTCATTAAAAGCAAAAATAAAATCAAAAATATTTTATAAATTTGTTGTTGCTTTCTACAGACATTCATATTATTTTTTTTCAATTTTCAACGCCACAAAATATAAGTGTTTGAAATTTAAAAATTCAAGATGAATTTCTATAGAAAATAACAACAAAATTATAAAATATTTTTGATTTTGTTTTTGCTTTCGTCACTTTTTTAGAAAAAATCATCAAAACGTCACTTTGTTAATATCGGAACAAAAAATCGTCAAGATGACGATAACTCGTCAAATCTGGCAGCTCTGTTTTTATTATATTTATTTCTTTTGTTGACGTTTCGCTTTTATTTGACACTTAATTACTGGAAATATTCCAGTATAAACAGAATTTGTTGTGTCTGTTTTCGCATTCAAATACAGAAACACTTTTATCTCATAAATCGAGAAACGATGGAATTTTTCGTTTCACACTTCATGTAAGAAATTTTACGATGCGAGAAATACAGAAACGAGCTACAGAATGGAATTCGCATTTCATATATCTTCCAGCTATTAGTAATTCTTTACCTTTTTTTGTTGTAAGTCTTGATCCCCAGTATACTTTTTTTGCATTGAAGTCACCTCCGATGATAAAACAAGGACCCAGAGTTTTCAAAAGATCAATAAATTCATTTGCGGTAGGATTATGTCTTGGCGGGCAATATATTGATGAAATATTGCATGGTTTGTTGTTTATTAACACTGATACGGTTACCACCTGCATTTGTTCTGTTTCAATTTTCGAATACTCATGATGTTTTATTTTTTCCTTAACAAAAATTGTTACACCACCTCTTGCTAAATTTCGAGGATGATAAGCATTATACTTCGCGTACCCTTTTATGTTTATATACGACTGCTTCGTATTGTGACTTTCCGATACTAGACATATGTCAATATTTTCATTTTTTAGAAATAAGTTTAATTCACTTAAATGGTTATGTAGTCCATTTGCATTCCATGTAACGATTTTTAGATTTTTTGCCATTTTATTTTCCATTTTAAAGACGAGCCTCAATGGTTCTCAATTTATCAAAAATTTTCTCATTGATATATGATTGTTCTTCTAAACTTCTATTTAGTTGAGTAATGGCTTTTAAAAAAGGGATGAGAATATGTCGTGAAATTCCTTCCACTGCATGTAGTCGAATTCGAATTTAGGTATTACTATTTTGGGAATAGGCACTGTGGACACTTCTGAATGGCCATTGTTACCCTGAACTGATGAGCTATTTCTGAAGGTTCTGGAGGCTGCCCGGACCTGCTTTTCGAGCTGAATAAATCTTGACATGTCGTACCCGTGTTGAATGGCTTCACCGCATAGTTCTGCTATTTGGTAATGTAGGTCTTCGATATCTTGCCATCGCTTTGTTGCACCTACGGAGTCTTCAATTGTATAGTTGGGTTCTAATAATCTTTCTACGGCTGACATCATGGCTGCTTGCCTTCGCATGAGTCTCACCAGCTCACCAGTTGCTGCCGTGGATTCCTCAGCAGTAGTTGCCTGACATTTGTCGTCTAGGCTCATGAGCCGCTACGTGGCTTCAGGAGAACCGACCTTTAGCATTGAAGATTCGGATTCTTCCTTATATTGCTGCACGATGCCCATGACTGAGCTGTAGTAATCCTTTGTAAAGTAATCATGATCCAACGGGATCTTTTCCAGTAACTGAATCTGATTATCGGTCCTTCAAAACTTGCCCACTCCTCGTCAAGCAGTCTCAATCGTTCCTGGAAGTAGCTAATTGATGTTTTCCTTGAAGCTTTGTTCTTTTTGTAATTTCGGATGATGGCTTCAATCCGCTGTCCAGTCTGTTGCTGCCTGATGACAAGCTCTTTGAACGAGGTCATGGTGTATCCTTTCTCCTTGCTAGTTCAAATTAAAATGAAAGTCCTGTGCCTGATACAGGATCACGTCGGGGTCATTAAAATGTTAAGAGAGGTATTACTATTTTGGGAATAGGCACTGTGGACACTTCTGAATGGCCATTGTTACCCTGAACTGATGAGCTATTTCTGAAGGTTCTGGAGGCTGCCCGGACCTGCTTTTCGAGCTGAATAAATCTTGATATGTCGTACCCGTGTTGAATGGCTTCACCGCATAGTTCTGCTATTTGGTAATGTAGGTCTTCGATATCTTGCCATCGCTTTGTTGCACCTACGGAGTCTTCAATTGTATAGTTGGGTTCTAATAATCTTTCTATGGCTGACATCATGGCTGCTTGCCTTCGCATGAGTCTCACCAGCTCACCAGTTGCTGCCGTGGATTCCTCAGCAGTAGTTGCCTGACATTTGTCGTCTAGGTTCATGAGCCGCTACGTGGCTTCAGGAGGACCGACCTTTAGCATTGAAGATTCGGATTCTTCCTTATATTGCTGCACGATGCCCATGACTGAGCTGTAGTAATCCTTTGTAAAGTAATCATGATCCAACGGGATCTTTTCCAGTAACTGAATCTGATTATCGGTCCTTCAAAACTTGCCCACTCCTCGTCAAGCAGTCTCAATCGTTCCTGGAAGTAGCTAATTGATGTTTTCCTTGAAGCTTTGTTCTTTTTGTAATTTCGGATGATGGCTTCAATCCGCTGTCCAGTCTGTTGCTGCCTGATGACAAGCTCTTTGAACGAGGTCATGGTGTATCCTTTCTCCTTGCTAGTTCAAATTAAAATGAAAGTCCTGTGCCTGATACAGGATCACGTCGGGGTCACCAAAATGTTAAGAGAACGATCTCTTAAATGGATACAAGATATGAGAATTTCCTTTTCAAGTACTTCAGTACCTGAAGGAGTTTGTTTTTTTTGTTCTACTGTTCCTTTCAAGCATATAAACCTGAAGGAATTTTCTTTTTTCTTGATGTTCCTGACAAGCACTTTAACCTGCAGGATAGCGTACCAAATAAAACACAAATGAGTTTATTAAAGCACACCGACTTCTAAAGTTTTATTTACGCTAATTTATGTTAAAATTATGCTTACATATAATAAATGAATAATTACATATATGTACTTAATAGTAGCTTACTGCTAAGAAGTGCAACGACACAAATTATAAACAAATAAAATAATAAACAAAAATAAGAACTGTCTATATAGCACAAAACGTGACCTACTTAATAAATAAAGTTTTGCCTAGTGGTCACTGGCTTATGAATTGTGTATGATGATGCATAAAAAAAATGAAGTTAATTGTGAAATGCTATTATTACAAAATTGAAATACACAAACATTAAAATTAATTGGGGTTAATGTTCAATGAACCTTATTGTGAAACAACTAAAATAACAAATGAAACTTAATGTATTAACACATATATTAAGTTACTTTTGCCGTCTTAATTTAACTTATCGATAATACCTTTCTGTACTCTAAATACAAGATTAATTCTTGTTGTACAGGTATTGAACATACTTATGAAAATAAATAAATAATCTGTTTTTTTATTAGGATTGCATTCTTCCAAGTGGCCCTTCATCAATACCCTCAAAAAGGCAGTATTCTTCATTTTTGGAATAATTGCCTTTTTTATTTTTTTATAAAGTAGTGCTTTAGAATTATTAAATTCTAATAATATCTTTCTTTGGAAAGTACTACTTTGTCCAACATTTACGTTAACTTAATATGGGAGCTGCTATCAACACTACTCTTAGCTGAACTACTCTTTCCTTCTTCTTATTATTTTTCAGAAATTTTTTTGCTCCGTACAAAAGCGTTGTAAGGATACGATGCGGAGTCAAATTTTTATTTGCAAAATTTGTTCATTGTAAAAAAATGCATTTTAAGGAGATCAAAATACTTTTAAATTAGAACGAAAAAGATGTTTTTTTTTAAATCAATTCATAGCTAAATTAAATGAAGTAAATTTTTTAGTTTACCCCACTACTTATTAGTAATTAAAATCAATACAAAATTGTACATAATAGGTATCTATATAATATCTATATAATATAAATTCTTTACATTGTTAATTGCAGTACTGGCGCAATGCATTAAAAAAGAAAACTTATTTTACCATGTCGACGCAAACCTAATGTTGCTTCATATTAATCGTGTGATTATCATATATATATATATATATATATATATATATATATATATATATATATATATATATGTGGCACCCTGCCGCCGCTTTCTTTGTTTCGTTAACTTCTTTTAACGTAATTGTTACTCCTTTTGTAACTTGTATATAAAAGCCGCTTTTCTTATTATTTCTCTCTCTTCCTTTTTTGATCTATCGATTTGTGTACACACGATTGTGACGAAACCTACGGATTTGAAAGTGTTGGTAGCCTGTGGGGCGGTTTAGACGTTTTTCTTTCAACATTATCTTGAATAAGTTTTTTTTTCCCAAACTTCCATCTCTGACGACCAACACTGGCGCAAATGTAGAGTTGAAAAATAGATCCAAAGGGAATACAACTCTTAACATTTACGCCGTACCAGCGACAACAATGGTACGCCAAAAATGAATAGCCGGCGGTTTAAAAATGGCGTGATCACGCTCTAAAAGGTTCATTTAGTAAGTGGCAGAGTTTTAAATACATACAAAAAGGAAAACGCAAAAACACGCTAGGTAATTAGAAAATAAAAAAGAAAAAACCCAAAAATTGCAAACATAGTTTTTTGTGAAACCTCGTGGAAGAGAGTTTAACACAAAACTCAAAATGGTAAAAGAAGGAAAGAAGGAAAGAAAATAATTTAATATTATTATTTTTTAGTAAAATAAATACCCAGTGTCCAACAATCTATATTGGAAATACGTGGTTGTACAAGGTAGTGTGCCGGTCATAAAAATTAACATAAAATTCTAAAGAAAAACTGAAAAATAGTTCAGCTGGCCATGAAAGGAAATCGAAAATCGAAGCGGGTGTGATGGTTACTCTAAAGTGCGAGGAATTTTGAGTTCGGTTAATTAGCCTACCATCATCACCACGTTTTTACCTTTAACCACTAGCCAAATTATCAACACCACGTTTTTACCTGTAACCATTAGCCTACCATCATCACCACGTTTTTACCTTTAACCACTAGCCTGTCACAATCGCCAAGTTTTTTTTTTGTGGTTTGCAAAAAAAAAAAAAAACAACTACACCACCATAAAGTGAACGGTGGGTAGCAATTATCAATACTACCAACGCAGAACGTTAAGCGGCACCTCATGCCACAAGTTTCGAGGATTTACCACCATTAACCGCACTAACTGAATCAACGGAACGCAAAACCAACAAGCCAACCTCACTACAAAAATACAACGGTAGCTGCCTCCACAGAGCACCAAATTGGCATCTAGACATCAACCGTAATAAAAACGCCCAAAGCTCATCATCAAAGCAACCAGACGTCTAACCACACATTGGATTAAAAATTTAACCAAAAATTCCCGAAGGTGTACCTGGATTCAAACAAAAAAATTCACAGGTAAAAAAAAAGTGACAATATAAAAAAAAAGAAGAAAGTATGACTATAGCCCAGAGAGTTCCTAACTGCCCGTAATCCCGATCAATCGTTTTTTTTTCTACACGTGTTTTTTTAGACTATTTTAATTCTTTTAAATTATTATTATAAACATATTAAAACATATCGTCTCGATTATTATTATTGGCACGATTATACTTGAATTTATGAATATTGTCAATACTTAAGTAATATCACACTTGGGTTTCTACTGAAATAATTATACTTATGGTCATAATCTAAATTAATATAGGATCCTAATGACGATTATACTTAATTCTATTACAACTACTTATAATTATTTTTTTTAGCCAATGTTAAACCTAATACGACTCCTAGGGGTACTATGACCCTAACATGTACTATGACTTAAAATCTGATATAACCCAGCTAGCATTTTTTTTTTTGAAAGTCTTAATCATATCAGGGTCTTTTTTGTTACTCTTTAGCGCGGTTCATTCTCGTGCTAATTTTTGTGATTAATTAGTTTTCAATCACCAAAAGTACTCAAAAAAGACTCATACCCATAGAAAAAAGAACGATCTTACAAATGCTGGCAGGGTGACTATGTCTTATCCTAACTTGATTTATGTGCCTAGGTATTACTCAATTTCCGATTAGTCCCTACATTCGAAAAGGAATTAGATTATTGAAAAAAAAACTTTTAAGTATTTTATTTTACTTTTAAGTATGTTAATTTACATTAAATAAGGCTATAGACATTACAAAAAAAAAGAGACAATAAAGAACCTTTTATACATAAAAAAAAAAAAAACTCACTTCAGAGATAAATGGCTGCAATTAGAAGTTATAAAATTTTATGAACCTGAAAATAATTGAATAAATAAACGCATACTGGCAGCTCTCAAATAAATAAATCGTTTGATGAACGATTCCATTCCGTTACGTTATAAGTATTGGGAGCTTGGATTCTAAGTTTGAATCTGCATTTGAATACCTAAGCCCAAATCGAATCTCAATGTTAAACGGAGTTTGAACGCTTAAACTTAGACCGAATTCAAATAATTATACTAAAGCCCAAAATACGGAATCTGAATATACGTGGGATTATTACACTAAAAATGCATTTGGAATCTCGGGCTAGGTTTAACTTAATTGCCTAGACCACATTGATACTTACCAACCTAGATTGAAATATAATATTTAAGTGCTAAGCCAACGAATTTTATTTAACTTAATACAGAAATAAGTTAATAAATAAACAACGTTATATATAAATAGTTTAACATAAACAACGTTATATATAAATAACTTTATGAATAAATAACTTAGTATATAAATAATTTAACATAAACAACTTTATATATAAATAACTTTATGAATAAATAACTAAGTATATAAATAAGTTAACATATAAATAACTTGGTATATAATTAACTTAACAAATAATTAACTTAGTATATAAATAGTCTAACAAATACATAAATAACTAATTGAATACTTAAAAGAAAAAAATACAACCAATAACTAGCCGATTGGGGAAATACTTTAAAAACTGAATGAATCATTAGATAAATAAATATCTAAATATATATTTGGGTACTTAAAGGCCCGAAAATATAGAAATAGGGAAACATTGAATGAATAACAGGAGAGGAAAAACATTGACTGGAAAAAATAACCCTCAGCCGGACACATAGAGTAACCAGCGGTAGTTTGAGATATCTTTTTTTTTAAATAACTAAATAATCCAAGTTTTGTTTTTCTGTAACTTAACCCGGTATAACTTTGTAGTACGGCCAACTCTGGAAATGAATTAATTCTAAGAAAAAAAGGAAAATCACGATGAGGTTTAATTTTAACTATTTATCAATTTAAACTTACCTCGATTCCATTTGCCTTTATTAATGCATAAGATGCCAAAAAGTTTTTTGACAAAATTCTGATTATATAGTTATTTACCAAAGAAAAAAAAAGGAAATCTCAAGACTGAAAAAAAGACGAACAACTATTTATATTTGACAAGTGAAAATGATAGGGTGACCCATCAAACGATTTTGAATTGGAAGGGAAAATTTGTAATAGAACCATAATGTGGGCAAAGTTACCATTTGGAATTGTTTTTGATCCTTTTTTTCATTTTATCTAATCTTTTTTTTTTATTCCTAAATTAAGTTGCCATTTAACTTTTTTTGGTATATTTTTTTTTATTTAAAGTCAAAGTTGCCATCGAACTTTTTTTTGGTATAATTATTTTTTTTTTAAGTTGCCAGTTATTGTTTTTTTTAATCATTTTTTTTTAATTCCTAAATTAAGTATACAAAGTTGCCATTTAACTTTCTTTTCTGAATCTCTTGATATTATTATTATTTTTTTAGAGTTGCTATTTCTATAAAAAAATAAGAGAACTTGATAATTACACGTATGAAGTTATGACTGACCTTCATAAGCTTGATTTTCCAAATTTGATAACAGGACAAAGATCAAAAAAAAAAAGAATGTAAATGAGCAAATAAACAGAGACAATTGTTAAAAATTAATTTATACAGTTAATTGCAAACTAAGCAAGTATCTATCTCGATACTATAAACGTTTAGTTATCGGTAATATAAAGAAAAGAAAAAAAAGATTGTTAATTGAGCAAGATGATCCAATATCAAATTTGAATCTTCAAGCAGTTGAGGTTTCGACCCAATTAACATGTATTTATGAATTTATTTCTTACATATTACTTATACTATTTATCCAAAAGTAATTGTTAAACTTAAGTGCAACAAAATAGTAAATAAACATTTATTGTAAAATTCTTTTTTTGAAGTAACAGAAAACAAATAATAATGTTTTAATTTAGTTAAATAAATAAAAAAAAAAATAAAAAAAAAAAATGGTTGAAAGGTAACACGCGTATAGCGAAAAGGTAAGTAACGTTTGGGGCATTACTCCAAACATCTTTACAGGCAATGAGTAGTGCCATGGATGACGGTAAAATGTCATACGGGGTGGGCTGCCTGCCCAGGACGCAAACATCTGGTCCTGAAGACTCGAGCTCAGTCATGTCGAGAATAGCGTAATCTTTTTCTTATCATCAATCGACGGTCGTTTTTGTTCAATGTTCTTCGTTTTATACCGCTTCGGTTTTTTCATCTACATCTTTCGTTTTTGGCACGAATTAAATTGTGTATGTGTGAGTAGATGGACACGAACCCCCCATTTCCGGCGAGCTTCAGCCCAAACACCAGCGTGCCATTGTCCATCGCGAAGCGAAGTTGAGAGTTTGATTTATTTCAAAAATTTCTCAAAACCAAAATTTTTTTCTCTCACGCGCATCACACGATCTCGGCTCTCGCTTAACAATTTTTATAATTTTATATTAATTTTAGCTTTCTTAAGTTAACAATTTGAATAAAACACACTGAATTTAACACCATTAGATTCTTTTATTGGTAATTAATAAAATTACTAAATTGGTGACCCCGACGTGATCTAGTGGTGTAGTAGTAAAAGTTTATAACCTTGTGTGTTTTAGACAAATACAAAGTGCCTTTAGTAAAGGTCATAACGGTACACAATTCCTGGAATTTTTTCGAAGCAAACAAAATGAGACGAATAATGATATGCAACGTCCTCGTCCAGAATCTCCAGCCGCTGCAAACTTTTCTGTATTGTACGCACGTCTTCCTTTACCGCAGATGGCCAGCTCTAACATTGAATCATGGTTCACGACAATGGACTTTTGGTTCACTGCGTCCGAAATTTCAAGTGACAAACAAAAGACAGCAACAGTGTTGGCAGCTTTAGATCCAGGGGTTATTTCACAATAGTCGGAAGTGATTCCGGAGATGCCTCAAATTGAACGGTATAATTACATACGTACAAAAATAATTTACCATTTTGCAGACAGTGAGCAGCGAAGACTCAACCGTCTACTTTCTGAGTTGCCTCTAGGAGACAAGAAGCCGTCTGAACTCTACTATGAGATGAAGCGTGTAGCAGGGACTACTCTTGGTGAGGCCGCTCTTTAAAGTTTGTGGATCAAACGACTTCCTGACATCGTGCAACCCGTTGTCGCTGCGTCAAGTGGCACAGCCGCGGAGTTTACTAGAATTGCGGATTCCATTGTAGACGCCATATCAGCCAGAAGTATTAATACTGTTCCTAAGCAAGGGCCAACCGAAATCGATGAATTACGCCAGGCCGTACATAACCTCACAAAGCAGGTTGAGAAATTTACTGTTTGATCACGTTCCCGCAGTCGCCATCAGTCGCGTAACCCAGCAAATTTTCGATCTCGGTACGTGTCACCAAACAACGCACCCAGCAACGCCAATTCTTCAACGAACTCTAGCGAATGTTGGTCTCATAAAAAATATGGCAGAAATGCCCAAAAGTGTAGAAGCCCGTGCCATCACAAACGCTAATTCGGTTAGCACTGGAACATCCAGCGCAACTCAACGATCTGATTGAAGCCAGGCGCTCGTGGTAGATGATAGCGGAAACTCTGCCACGAATAGCAAATTATTCCGCTTGCAGATAGGATATCCAGTTACCAAACAATTTTTTTTAGTTGATACGGGTGCAGTTGTGTCCGTCCTTCCGTTAACGTCAAATTGTGCTAATGCCAAGCTTACCGCCACCAAACTGTACGCTGCAAATGGCTTACCAATTAAGGTCCTTGGTCAAAAGCGGGTAGTTTTAAATTTAGGGTTAAAACGAAAATTCGAGTGGTCATTTTTAATAGCAGATGTCATCATTGATGCAGATTTTTTAAGATTCTACGATTTAATGATCGACTTGCGCCGAAACCGTCTCATCGATAACTGTCAAACCACGATACCAATTTCGCAACTACAGGCCGCAGTAATTAATGCATCTGATCCTTTTCAAGAGATCTTACATAATTTTTCCGACATCACGAAAACAAAACCACATGGTACGACTACGAGTTTAACAATTGTTCATCACATCGAAACATTCGTCCAACCAGTATACTCACGAGCACGACGCTTATCGCCCGAAAAATTAGCCGCAGCACGGGCCGAGTTCGACGTTTTATTAAAAGCCGGTGTATGCCATCCATCTAGTAGCAATTGGTCTAGCCCATTACACATGGTCCAAAAATCTAATGGTACATGGAGGCCGTGTGGCGATTATCGTGCATTAAATGCACAAACTGTTCGTGATCGATACCCACTCCCGAACTTATCGGATTTTACCAGCAACCTTAATGGTAAAACTTTTTTTTCAAAAATCGACCTTCAAAAGGCCTTTCATCAGGTTCCCGTTTGCCCTGAGGATGTACCTAAGACAGCTATAATTACACCTTTTGGACTCTTCGAGTTCAAATTTATGACCTTTGGACTCTGTAATGCTGCGCAGACCTTCCAAAGGCTTATTAACGAGGTGCTCCGTGGTTTGGATTTCGCCTTTGCCTATATAGACGACATTATCGTCGCTTCATCATCGATTGAACAACACCGAAAGGATCTTTGTGAAGTTTTCAACAGACTGCGAGCCAACAATTTATCTATAAATGTCGACAAGTGCGAATTTGGTAAGTTGGATATACAATTCTTAGGCCATTACGTCACCGAAAACGGTATACAACCACTCCCCGATCGAGTTGCAGCAATTCGCGACTTTCCAAAGCCAGCTCTTGCAAAAGAATTGAAAAGATTTATTGCTACACTTAACTTCTACAAACGTTTCTTGCCGAACGCAGCTTCAAACCAGTTGAAACTTCAAGAACTTATAAACGGTAACATTAAAAATGATTGCACAGTGTTAGAGTGGACGCCTGAAGCGGAAGAGGCCTTTATCAAATGTAAAAACGAGTTAAGCAACGTAACACTTTTGGCACATCCAGCAAAGAATGCAGAATTAGCTCTTTATGTCGACGCTTCTGATATTGCAGTCGGTGCTGCGCTCCATCAGTGTGTAAACGGCGTTCTTCAGCCCTTAGGTTTTTATTCTAAAAGATTGACAGCTTCGCAACAGAAATATAGCACATACGACCGTGAGTTGACGGCGATGTATCAATGTGTGTGTCATTTTCGATACATGCTGGAGGGTAGAAAATGTTACATCGTAACGGATCATAACCCTTTGGTGTACGCATTTCGTCAGAAATCTGAAAAAGCATCGCCACGTAGGGCTCGTCAGTTAGACTTCATCGGGCAATTCACCACTGACATTTGGCACATACCAGGTGAAGAAAATGCTACAGCGGATTTCCTTTCACGTATCCAGTGCATTACCGAAGCAGTTGATTACGAAAAAATCGCAATTTCCCAAAGAGAAGACGCAGAACTGAAAAACTTGCAGTCAGGTATAATCCCAAATTCACTTAAACTAACATCTTTTGTACTTCCAGGATCTGAGCTTAGTTTGGTTTGTGATACGGCCACCAACAACGTCCGCCCTTACGTGCCGAAAGAATTTCTTACGCTAATCCTTTCTACTGTTCACGGTCTAGCTCATCCTGGCATTCGAGCAACAACAAAAATGCTAACCACCCGTTTTGTTTGGCCATCGATGAGAAAAGAAGCTGCAAAATTTGTTCACAACTGCATCGCTTGCCAGCGCTCGAAGATACAACGCCACACGAGGTCACAACACATCAATATCGACATAGTGGGTCCTTTTCCGCTGTGTGAAGGTCAACGTTATTGTTTGACGATGATCGATCGATTTACGAGATGGCCCGAGGCTGTGCCAATACTTGACATGACTGCCGAAACCGTTGCAAAAGCAATTTTACACAATTGGATTGCAAGATTTGGTGTCCCAGCCAAGATAACTTCTGATAGAGGAAGGCAGTTCGAATCATCAGTTTTTACCGAGTTGACAACTTTAATTGGTAGTACCCACCTTCCTGAATCGAACAGTATAATAGAAAGGTGGCACCGTGTTTTTAAGTCCGCAATCCTCTGCAGCGACCAAACCAAATGGATTCACAGCCTACCATTTATTTTGCTTGGCTTACGTGTCGTATTTAAGCCCGATATCAAGGCATTACCTGCAGAACTTGTGTATGGGACGAACCTAAGAATTCCGGGAGAATTTTTTATCAACACAAACCCGAGTTCAGCAACAAGTGAAGTCGTCGAACAATTTCGTGCTGCAATGCGAAAACTACGTCCAACCGATACATCGCATCATACGTCAACACTGAAAACTTTCATAAGTCCCTCATTGAATTCGACCTCCCATGTCTTCGTACGAAATGATTCAATACGTACGTCATTATCACATCCTTACGATGGTCCATTTCGCTTTGTGCGTAAAACTTCAAAGTATTTTACCATCGATATAGGAGGCCGCTATTCCAATTTTAACATTGACAGACTCAAGCCTGCCTTTATTGAATACGAAGACGCGAATATTTTTGAAAAAGAGAATGAACCTCTAGAGGAACCACAAGCTTTCGATTCTGATTCCCATGGAGATGAAATTGATTGTCAACAATCTATACAGACGTTAACTCTGAAACAAATGAATCGCCACCAGCTCAACAAAACATTCCAGAACCTCCGACGAAATCTACCAAGTGTGGTCGACGAGTAAATCTCCCCGTAAGGTTCCGGTAGCTTTCCTATAGGAGGGGAGTACTGTGGCACCCTGCCGCCGCTTTATTTGTTTCGTTAACTTCTTTTAACGTAATTGTTACTCCTTTTGTAACTTGTATATAAAAACCGTTTTTCTTATTATTTCTCACTTCTCCTTTTTTGATCTATCGATTTGTGTACACACGATCTCGGCTCTCGCTTAACAATTTTTATAATTTTATATTAATTTAAGCTTTCTTAAGTTAATAATTTGAATAAAACACATTGAATTTAACACCATTATTTTCTTTTATTGGTAATTAATAAAATTACTAAATATATATATCCTATTTTTCCGGTAATATATATTTTTTTTTCATTATTTATTTATTGAATCTTCATATATTAAATATGAACTAACAATACTCTAATCAAATCTTATCCTAATTCTTTATTTTATGTCCTGCCAGTTCCAGACAAAAATTTTCTTCATAACGGGTTCTGTTCACATATATGAGTTTATCGCTCATCTCAATGGGTAAGTGCTGCAGTGTCTCTTCTCCTTAAGCGAGTGATTTATATATCAGGATTGCGTTATCCTAAAAAAAAATAAACACACTGTGGTTGCCTTTGGTACAAAAGAAAACAAATTTGAATTTTTTTATTTATAACTTTTTCTTTATTGTACGTCTTCAACGATTAAAGGAGAAACTAAGACTAACTTTTCAATCATCATTGTTTTTCCAAAATTACTTTTTATTTCTCTTGATCTATTTCATCAGCATAATTAATAAATTGTCAACTTGCAATTTATTAATCAATTATTCTTAAAAATATTTCTTTTTAAATTTTATGGTGTGACCGGACGTTATTTTTACCTGTAAGTATTTAGTCAAAAACAATTCCCGGAAAATTGTCTGGATAAATGAAAAATGTTTTAACTTAAATTGGAGCGGAAATTAAAATTAAAGTATTTATTGAATAATTTCATTTGTCAACAATTCGTGGAATTGTTCAATGTTTTACTTTGTGAACTAAAATGCATTTATTGTTAATTTTTGCTGATGCAATAGATTTAAAGTTTTATTATTTACTTATTGTTTTTATGAATTCTTCGATTTTGTCAGGTTAGAATTCTAGAATATTAGAATTCTCCTGAATTCTACTGTTTAATTTTATTGTTATATTTTTGTGTTTCTTCAAAATAATAAGGATTAAACTAAGTATTATAAGTATTATTAATATGTTAAACCCATATGTTAATTTGGTGTGATATTTTAATGTCTTTATATTTCTTATGTTATTTTTGTTTTCTGTTTCAATTTCTTGAAACGTTATTTTGTGTGAAAAATTTCCTACCGTGTCTATGTTTTTAATAATTTGTTTTTCTTTCATGTTTTCAATTTCAATAACAATTTAATTAATTAATTAACAATTTTAATTAATTTTCATGTTGTAAAACACCTTTCTTCATAAAAATAATTTAATTAAAAATTAAATTTAATGAACTTAAGCCTAATTAAAAATATTAAAAATTTGGATTAAAAACCATAAATAGTTCAACAAAATAACCACAATACTAATTATTGTTTTCAATTATATTTGAAAAATAAGTATCTTTTATCCTGACTGAACAGTTATTAAAATTAACTATATAATTTCCATCTAATACAATTTTTTCAAAATTACAAGTTTGATTTATCGTGACATTCATTGCATTTTTAATTAATATTGCGTCTACATCTAATTGTATTATTTCTAAGTCTGTATTTCTTACTAGTTGACAATTATTATTTATTATACAGTGATTACTTAATTTTTAATTCTTTAAAGGTTTGTTTTCTTCAAACTTGTATGTTTTATTTTCAAACTCCATAATTTTTTCACTTATTGAGTTTATTTCTTCATTGTGATCATTTGGTAGTGGCACAATATTTATTTTTTTTTCTCATTATTTATTTATTGAATCTTCATATATTAAATATGAACTAACAATAATTAATCAAATCTTATCCTAATTCTTTATTTTATGTCCTGCCAGTGCAATACAAAAATTTTCTTCATCACGGGTTCTGTGTCACATTTACATATGTGTTTATCGCTCATCTTAATGGGTAAGTGCTGCAGTGTCTCTTCTCCTTAAGCGAGTGTGGCCGCTGTCATTTAAAATATTTCGAGCTAGTGGATTTGGGTGCAACTCTAGCCTTTTTAAATATTTTACCGCATACTTCGTAATAATAGTCCTTACCAGTGGCACATTGAGATCCTTGTGGATATTTGAGTTTTTAACATACCAAGGGGCAGCTGTGATTATTCGAAGAAGTTTATTTTGGCGCCTTTGAATTTTTTCGATATTTGAGGCCGAGGCAGTGCCCCATAGTTGAATACCGTAGCACCAGATTGGCTTTAAAATAGAGTTATAAAGTAGTAGTTTGCAATCGAGACTAAGAACAGAATTTCTTCCAATAAGCCAGTTAATTTGAATTGCTTTTAGTTTCATTTGGGTTAATTTTGCTTCTATATGGCATTTCCATGTTAAACGCCGATCTAGATGAATACCGAGATATTTGACATGCGATTGTTGAGGCACTAGTTGATTATTGATTTTAATAGGGGGGCATGTTTCCCGACGCAAGGTAAATGTAGTATGTACGCATTTTTGCTCATTGACCTTTATTCTCCATTGTTTTAACCACAGTTCTAGTTGAAATATATGATCCTGCAGGTATCGAGATGCTTCACGACTGTTCTCGTGTACGCTTAGGAAAGCTGTATCATCAGCAAAAGTTGAGGTTAGGGTGTAATTGTTTGTCGGCATGTCCGAGGTATATATAAGATAAAAAAGTGGGCCCAGGATACTTCCCTGAGGGACTCCAGCTTCAATTGTCTGAGAACTTAAAAAATCACCTTCTTTAATAATAAATTTTCGACCGACCAAGTAGCTTTCTAACAGCTTGTGTGTGTTAACCGGTAGGTTCAGCTTCAATTTATGTAGCAAACCTACATGCCAGACTTTATCAAAAGCTTGAGAGACATCGATGAAGAGAGCGGAGCAATATTTTCTTTCTTCAAAGGCTTTTCTTATGGCGTTTACTATCCGATGGGTTTGTTCAATTGTGCTATGTTCTCGTCTGAAACCGAATTGATGGTTAGGTATACACCCATTGTCATTTAAAATTGGGGTTAATTTGGACGCTAAGAGCTTCTCAAACAGCTTTGATATATTAGTTAATAAGCTGATAGGCCTATATGACTCAACTTTGGTGTGATCTTTTCCTGGCTTTGGTATCATCGTAACTAAGGAGACCTTCCATTCTTGAGGGTAGTATTCAAGTCGTAAAATAGCATTAAAAATTAAAAGAATAATTTTCTTTGCTATGCTGGGTAGCTCCAGAAGCATTTTGTTGCTGATCTTATCAAAACCAGGAGCCTTCTTGGGGTTTAAATCACAAATAGCTTTTTCGATTTCTCTTATCTCAAATCTTAGGGGAACAGCTGCTCTAGCAACAACAGGTGGTAACTCGGCCGCAATATCGTGAGATATGTTTGGGGTAAATACGTTTTTTAAATGATTAACAAACAGATTTCCTTTTTCAACATCATTTCTTGCCCAACTACCATTCAAGTCTCTTAATGGTGGTTTAGAGACAACTGGCCTTTTGAGATTTCTAGCTGCACGCCATAATGAGTAGTCTGATTGTGGGGTTGCATCAAGTTCCTTAAGATATTTTTCCAGAGAAGCCGTTTTCTGAGTCTGCAGTAACTTTCTAAGCTTTTTTGTACACTCTTTTAGTAAGTTCTTAAGTAACGGGGATCTGTGCAATTGCCACTCTCTTCGAGCCCTCCTTTTTTCAGACAAGAGACGCTCGACATCTGTGGAATATATTTTAATATTTTTTGTTTTTTTGGGGGCAATACTGGAATGTTGAACAGCTAGTTTCAGAAAACTGTCAAAATTGGCAATAGAGCGATCTACATACTCCGGTGTACTAAGCGGAATATTTTCTGTGCAATGGGTGCTGAGGTATTTTCTATATTTTAACCAGTTAATTTTCGTAGCTGTCGTCGCTAAGTGACCAGTCGGAGAAACAATTCTATTGGGGTTCATTATAGAAACAATTGTATTTGTATGGTCAGAAGATAATTCTAAGGAAGCTTCAACATGAATCGTTTCTATGGGGATGTTTTTAACCACGCCGAAATCGATAACATCTGGAATTTTTTGATGATCAGTAGGCCAATATGTTGGTTGTCCGCTCGCTACCACATTTAAATCCATTTTAGAAATTGTGTTAAATAAGACACGACCCTTTGGTGTTATAAGTCGTGACCCCCAGAAGGTATGTTTAGCGTTATAATCGCCAGCAGCTAGGAAACAGGGTCCTAATGATTTAAAATATTTACAGTATTGGCTTTCTGATATTGAAAATCTAGGCGGTGAGTATAACAATGAAATTACTAGGTTTCTATTTAATTCCTCTAAGCAAATGTTCGTTGCTTGGAGATAATCTTCGCGGTGATCAAACATTAGGTAGTGTTTGACTCGGGTTTTAATTAAAATGGCTGAACCTCCGCAAGCTCTATCTCGAGGGTCCTTGGTGTCATATAGTGTATAACCATTGATTTTAAACGTATTTCTTGAGGTCAAATGAGTTTCAGAAACCATCATGACATCAATTTGTTTAGTTTTTAGAAAGTATTCTAATTCATTTTTATGTTGGCGGATGCCGTTTGCGTTCCAAAAACAGATTTTTAAACAGTTCATGGCTTGTTAAGTACAGCTTGCAATAACATCGATTGCATTCTTAGAATTTCCTGCATCATATTACCCATTGTGTTCGTAAAATTATTAACTGTTTGCACTAATGTTTCCATGGTTTTTTCAAGACGACTTAAATTAGAAACTGGAGTTTCATCATTACTTGGCGAAGCGCCTTGCATTGGCACATGGTTTGATTTAAGGACGTTAGCATACGAGGTTCTGTTATTACTAGGCTGCGGAGCCTGAATGCCATTAGTGTTTACTTGATTTGGTACCTGCATTTGTGGGGGATTAGTTTTCGGCACAATATAACTTAACTTAACTGTTATAAATGTTTTGGGTATTTTAATACCAAATATTAGACATGATTTATTAAAATATGTTGTTCCTATCTGAATATGTTTTAATTTATTATAATCAATTTCATATTTTCTTATTTCATTACTGGTTAGAATACTTGGATGTACCATCCCGTATTGTGCGGAAATGACATTGTCTTGTAGGTGTGCTATTTTACTTTTAATAAGTTGTATAGTTGATAAGTGTTCTAAGTATACATTTTTTTCATTTTCAGTTTTGAGCAATTTATTTATTGAATTTAATTCTTTTTCTATTATATTTCTATCATTTTTTATAATGGTTTTTAAGTGATTTATAGTCTCATTGAAACAGTAATTAATTAAAACTTGTTGGTCGTTATTATTTTCTATTTCGTCAATTTTAAAAAGATGTTTTTCAATATTCTGTCTGTCTTCATCGTCCATAGTTCCAAACAACCATTTGGACATGCTACCTATACCGTTAATAAGTCCGCGTCTTTGTCTGTTTTGTTTTGGTATCAAAGTTTCCAATTTATTTCTAGCGTCTGATAGTTCTAGTTGAAGTATTTCTTTATTTTTTGTTTTCATTAAAACTATGTTGTCTTTCATTTGGTCCAATATGTTTTCTATTTCATTTAAATTTACTATATGTAGTATTATATCTGATTCCTTGACTATCTCTTGATTTTTCATATAAATGTCTATGTATCCTGATTGTTCTGTAAGTCGCTTTGTTATTATTAGTCCCTCAGTTGATAGTGTCATCAGGAGTATCATCAATATTGTCGGCATCTGCAAATTTTAGAGGTCTTTTAACATTACCTGGATGTATTTTTTCTAGTTTTGGTTTCTTATATTTAGGTTGTTCTTTGTGCCTGACTGCCTTATAGTTTTTTATAAATCCTTCTGTTCTTTCTTCTCTATAGTCTTCTCTAAACTTATTTAGTTTATCTATTAGTTTTCTTTTGTTATCTTTCGAAATTTTTCTGATCTTTTCTTCGTCAACCTTTCCTTGTTGAACTTCACTAGGTGTGCATTTAATAGTCGAATGATAACGCTCATTGTAATTTCTAACTGTTTTCTGAATTAATTGTTTTATTGGTAATTCCCTTTTTATTTTATACAGTATTCTAAATTTCTCTGCTATTGTATTATGTAATCGCTCTATATAGGCATTACCTGTATGGGTGTTAGGTTTTGTCAAATGTAACTCTATATTCTCACTATCCAAAAATTCCTTTATCCTTATAGCATTAAATTCATTATCTGCTACTATTTTCTTTGGCTTTCCTAATTTAGTGAAATGGTCTTCTAATTGTTCGATGATAGTTATGTGATTTCTATCATTCAAAGGATAAGCTGCACCGAATTTAGAAAATGTATCTATTATTGTCAAAAATCGAAATCCTTTCATAACATAAGTATCAATATGCAGTATTTCATTTTTACTCGATGGTGTTTCTGTAACCGCAAATTTTTGCTTAATGGGATTCCTATCGTATTTTACTTCTTGGCATAAATCACATTGGTTAATTACTAACTGAATCAGCTCTAATAGTTTTGGGTAATATATCTTATTTTTAATATGATTGTAAGTTTCAAGGATGCCTGAGTGTACACTTTCTCTGACATGATAGAAGGATATTTGCTTAACTGCTTCAGTCTCTGTTTCTATATCCTGAGCTCTTATTGTGCATTTAGTGAATTTTATTTGTCTATCATTAGAGAACATTTCTATTAATTTTTCCTAAACTACATTGTAACTTCGTTCGGGTATTTCTGAATATATTCCAATCTTCCCTTTTGTAATATATTTTCTGAATATTTCACCCATTATTTCAAAATCGCTTTCTGCTATAAAAATTATTCGTTTGTTATGTATCATCTTGCATTCTTCTATTTGATTATTAGTTAGTATAATCTGTGTTTTGTACTTATTTACTAATTCTTCTTTAATATAAAAGTGATCCTGTAGATTTTCTATTGCTGAATTAACTGTTTCCATTGACGTATTATCATCTTCTACATTGTTTATTATATTAAAATCATTAATTTCGCTACCCTTCTGACCTGTTTTTTCTTCAGTTTCGATTCTACTCAAAAAATCTGCCACCCTATTTTCTTTTCCTTTTATGTACTCTATGTCAAAATCATATTCTCCCAATTTCAATAGCCATCGTTGATGCCTTGGCGACATATCTTTTCCTTTATATTTCATGTGTAAAAATTTGATGGGTTGATGGTCCGTAAACATTTTAAGTTTTCGTCCGTAAAGATATGGTCGTAAGTAATTTACGCTCCATAGGATTGCCAGAAATTCTTTGTCTGTTGCTGAGTAGTTTCTTTCGTGGTTATTTAGTGTCCTAGATACAAAACAGATGGGGAGTCCTTCTTGCGAAAGAACAGCTCCTATCGCATAATTCGACGCATCGGTTGTAAGCGTGAATTGTTTTTCAAAATTGGAATATTTCAAAATTGGATGTGAGGTAATGAGGGATTTTAATTTTTCGAAGGCTTCTATGTACATAGGATCTTTTATATTTATTTTTACTCCCTTCTTTAGGTATTTGGTTATGGGTTGGGCTACCTTGGCGTAATCCTTAACAAATTTTCTATAGTATCCGGTTAAACCTAAAAAACTCTTTATTTGTTTCTCTGTTTTTGGGATTTCTAGTGACTGTATTACTTTTATTTTATATGGGTTTGGCTTAAGTCCGTCTTTTGTAAGTATATGTCCTAGGAATTCCGTTTCCTTTTTCATAAAACTGCACTTATCAATTTGAATTTGAAGATTTGCCTGTTCTAAAACTGTTAAAATATTTGTTATGGCTTTTACATGTTCGCTTAAGGATGTACTGAAAATTAATATGTCATCTAAATAAACTACACATGTTTTATTAATGAAATCTCTTAATGTCTCGTTCATTAGTCGTTGGAATATCGCTGGTGCGTTTTTTAAACCAAACGGCATTCTTATGAATTCGTAAAGTCCATGTGGAGTAACGAAAGCTGTTTTTTGTCTATCTTTTTCTTTAATTAAAATCTGATGATATCCTTTAGCTAGGTCTATTGTTGTGAAATATTGAGCCCTTCCTAGCTTGTCAAGGATTGAATCTATATTGGGCAGCGGAAATTTGTGGTCTATTGTGATTTCATTTAATTTTCTGTAATCTACTACTAATCTGTATTTTTGTTTTCCGGAATTATCCATTTTTTTAGGTACAACTATCAAAGGACTGGCATATCTTGAACTACTTTTTCTAATTATCCCTTGTTCTTCCATTTCTTGCACTTGTTTTCTTACTTCAGCTTCATGCTGTGGTGGGTATCTATATAATTTAGCGTTAATTTGTTCATCTGTAGTTGTTCTGATTTCATGTTGTATTTTCATAGTGCTAGTTAATCTGTCACCTTCTTTAAAAAATAATTTTCTAAACCTAATCAATATTTTTTTATTTCTCTATACTCTTCCTCATTCAATTGATCTAACTGGATTCTATTCCAGTCAAAATATATTCCTTCTAATGTATAAACTTGCAGGTTTTTATACGGATTCAATAAAAAATGTGTTATTTTATTGTTAAATGATATACAACCTTCTATTAAATTTATTATTGTGTTAAAACAATTTAACAAGTCAATTCCTATTATAAAGTTATATTTTCGTCCTTTTAATTCTGTCATTTTCCATTTAATTTTTGCTTTTCCTGCCAAATTAAATTCATCAGGTGGGTCAGTTATTATTTCAAATCTGATTACGTCCTTTTTTGTGATTGTACTAAATTCAATGGGTCTTTCTAATATATTTCTTTTAAAGTCCTTAATGTTACTGTCAATCAAACTTAGATTTGCTCCTGTATCTATCAGAGCAGTATATTTCTTTCCATTGATAGTGATTATTATGATGGGTAAAATGTCAGAGTCGGTTCTTGAAAAAAATTATCCTCCTCCGTATATTGTACCGTGTTATTAGTTTCCATAGGTACGTTTAGGTCTTGCCTAGGCTGTTCCAAGCGATTTTGGCTGCAACAGGGTCTAGGGTGTCCTACCTGCCCGACCTCCTGGATATTATTATTATAATACCTATTACCTTTTTCTATAGTATCAACCTCCATGGGTTCAACTACAGCTTGTCTAACTGGGTTCTGGCGATATTGGTCTGAGTTTCCGAACCAAGTAAAATTGTTATTCCTTCCTGCATTAAAATTTTTATTTTGCCTATATTGGCCTGAGTTATTTTGGTATTGAGGGTACCTATTCCACTGTCCTATCTGTGGTCCCTTATTAATTCTATTATCTATGTTTCCAATTCCTAAATTTGCATGTGCATTATTATACTGTTGTCTTTTTTCCTGATATCTATTGTTCCCTTCGTTTGTTGACCTATTCTCCTTTACCTTCCTATATTCTGGCCTAATACAACTGTCTAAGAATCTCCTACTTGTCATTGTTTTCAGGATGTTATTTAAATGCCCTTCGTTATAAATTTTGTCAAGTAACGTTCCCTGTGTCATTTCTTTTATTGTGTTCACTAACAAACTGTCTATGTTACTAAGGTCAATGTAGTGGTCACCTATATAATATATTGTCAATTCGTCTGCCTTATATTTAATTTCTTGAATTTCTGTCAATAATTCATTTACATTATTTACCTTAAGATTTGACATCTTCCTGTAGAGTTGGTGTGGTTCAATATCGGGACGATACCGTAGTTTCAGTGTTTCCTTTATGAGCGTCCAGTTGTCTGGTTCCGGAATGTTTATTATCGTGTTCTTGACTGGACCTTGTATGGTTCTATAAAAAATGGCTTTTGTGGCTTCTTTCTTTAATTCTTCATCCGTTATGGTTGATAGTAGGTACTCTACACTGCTCAGGAATGAGTTGATTATAATTTCTCCGATACCCGTAAAAACTGGTAGATATGCCACATTTTTCTGGATCCTGTCCAATTGATTATGTTGTGGTTGTTGGTGTTGTGGCTGTTGCCATTGTTGTTGCTGTCCGTTTTGTAAAATTGGATTCTGCTGCAGTTGTTGTTGTACTTGTTGTTGTTGCTGTAATTGTTGCGCTTGTTGCTGTAATTCTACATAAGCTTGGCGCAAGCGTTCCAGCTGCTGGTCTTTCCTGATCAGTTCGTCTGCTAGGCTGATCTGAACTTGAGCTTGTTCCTCCATTATTCGATTTTTGTCGAATCTTCGTTGCCTTTTAGAACTTATTTTCAAGAAATTTAAGAAAGGATTGTGGCTTCCACTTGGCATCAATGTTCACTACACTGTATAGTGGTGTTCACTTTAATTTGTTTTGTAGTGTCTATTTATAATTGTAAGAGTTCACTGCACTACCGTGGTGTTTTCACTTCAATTTTAATAAATGTTCACTGTACAAAATTTTTACTTTAATTTGTTTTTGTAGTGTCTATTTATAATTGTAAGAGTTCACTGCACTAACGTGGTGTTTTCACTTCAATTTTAATAAATGTTCACTGTACAAAATTTTTACTTTAATTTGATTCGTATCACTGGATCCTTTTACTCACTAGGATCCTACCGACTGCGCCATTTATATATCAGGATTGCGTTATCCTAAAAAAAATAAACACACTGTGGTTGCCTTTGGTACAAAAGAAAACAAATTTGAATTTTTTTATTTATAACTTTTTCTTTATTGTACGTCTTCAACGATTAAAGGAGAAACTAAGACTAACTTTACAATCATCATTGTTTTTCCAAAATTACTTTTTATTTCTCTTGATCTATTTCATCAGCATAATTAATAAATTGTCAACTTGCAATTTATTAATCAATTATTCTTTAAAATATTTCTTTTTAAATGTTATGGTGTGACCGGACGTTATTTTTACCTGTAAGTATTTAGTCAAAAACAATTCCCGGAAAATTGTCTGGATAAATGAAAAATGTTTTAACTTAAATTGGAGCGGAAATTAAAATTAAAGTATTTATTGAATTATTTCATTTGTCAACAATTCGTGGAATTGTTCAATGTTTTACTTTGTGAACTAAAATGCATTTATTGTTAATTTTTGCTGATGCAATAGATTTACAGTTTTATTATTTACTTATTGTTTTTATGAATTCTTCGATTTTGTCAGGTTTTGAATATTTAGCAGGGTTCGTATATATAACTAGAGTGGCCGCTATCATTTAAAATATTTCGAGCTACTGGATTTGGGTGCAACTCTAGCCTTTTTAAATATTTTACGCATACTTCGTAATAATAGTCCTTACCAGTGGCACATTGAGATCCTTGTGGATATTTGAGTTTTTAACATACCAAGGGGCAGCTGTGATTATTCGAAGAAGTTTATTTTGGCGCCTTTGAATGTTTTCTATATTAGAGGCCGAGGCAGTGCCCCATAACTGAATACCATAGCACCAGATTGGCTTTAAGATGGAGTTGTAAAGAAGAAGTTTTCAGTCGAGACTAAGGACAGAGTTTCTACCAATAAGCCAATGAATTTGAATGGCTTTTAGTTTCATTTGAGTTAATTTTGCCTCTATATGGCATTTCCACGTTAATCGCCGATCCAGATGTATACCGAGATATTTTACATGCGAATGTTGAGGAATTATTTGATTATTGATTGTAATATGGGGGCAAGATTCCCGGCGCAAGGTCAATGTTATATGCACGCATTTTTGCTCATTGACCATAATCCTCCATTGTCTTAACCATATTTCTAGTTGAACTATATGATGCTGTAAGTAACGAGATGCTTCATAACGGTTTTCGTGGACGCTTAGAAAATCTGTATCGTCTGCAAATGTTGAAGTTTGGGTGTAGTTGCTTGTTGGCATGTCCGAAGTATAAATTAAGTATAATAGAGGACCCAGGATGCTGCCTTGTGGGACTCCAGCGCCAATGGGCTGAGGTGAACTTAAGAAATTTCCGTCTTTAATAATAAATTGACGACCGACTAAGTAGCTTTTTAGCAGCTTGTGTGTGTTTGCTGGTAAATTTTGCTTCAATTTATGTAATAAGCCTTCATGCCAGACTTTATCAAAAGCTTGAGAAACATCGATGAAGAGTGCGGAACAATATTTTCTTTCTTCAAAGGCTTTTCTTATGGCGTTTAAGGCCGTGTCAGATAAAACTTTTGCTTCGCGTTGCGTTACATATACTTTGACAGAAAAGCGTAAAGCAAAAAGTGTATGTCACAATAAAAACTTTGACAACACTCACACATTGTGTGTTAAAAAGAAAATAAATAAAAAAAATTATACTAGAAGATTGTCAAAGCGCGCAAAAAGATGAGAGTTGCCCAACTTTTCGCTTCGCTTTGCGTTAAAAGCAGTTTATGTGACAAGTGCCATATAAACATGTACATTTAACTCAAATGTCAAAGCGTATATGTAACGCAACGCGAAGCAAAAGTTTTATCTGACACGGCCTTTACTATACGATGGGTTTGTTCAATTGTGCTGTGTTCTCTCCTAAAGCCGAATTGGTGATTAGGAATACATCTATTTTCACTTAAAATTGGAGTTAATTTTGACACTAACAGCCTCTCAAACAGCTTTGATATATTAGCAAGTAGGCTTATATGCCTATATGACTCAACTTTTGTGTGATCCTTTCCTGGTTTAGGTATCATGGTGACTAAGCAAACCTTCCACTTTTGAGGATAGTATAGAAGACGTAAGATAGCATTGAAAATTAATAGAATAATTTTCTTTGCTGTGCTGGATAGCTCCAAAAGCATTTTGTTGCTGATCTTATCAAAACCAGGGGCTTTTTTGGGGTTTAATTCACAAACAGCCTTTTCGATTTCTCTTATCTCAAATCTTAGGGGAACAGCTGCTCTAGCAGGAACAGGTGGTAACTCGACCGCAGTATCGTGAGATATATTTGGGGTAAATACGTTTTTTAAATGATTAACAAACAGATTTCCCTTTTCGTTATCATTTCTTGCCCAACTTCCGTTCAAGTTTCTTAATGGTGGCTTAGAGACAACTGGCCTTTTTAGATTTTTAGCTGCACGCTATAATGAGTAGTCTGATTGCGGAGTTGCATCAAGTTCCTTAAGATATTTTTGCAGAGAATCCGTTTTCTGTGTCTGTAGTAACTTTCTTAGCCTTCTTGTACACTCTTTTAACAAACTCTTAAGTTGAGGGGATCTGTGCAATTGCCACTCTCTTCGAGCTCTTCTTTTTTCAGACAGGAGAATAAATTGGAATAAATTTTAATATTTTTAGTTTTTTTTTTTGGGTAATACTGGGATGTTGCACAGCTAGCTTCAGAAAACTGTCAAAATTAAGAATAGCGGGATCTACGTATTCCGGTGTACTAAGCGGAATATTTTCTGTGCAATGGGTGCTGAGATATTTTTTATATTTTAGCCAATTGATTTGTGTAGCTGGCGTCGCTAAGTAACCAGTTGGAGATACAATTCTATTGGGGTTCATTAAAGTAACAATTGTTGGTGTGTGGTCGGGAGATAATTCTAGGGAAGCTTCAACATAACTCGTTTCTAAGGGGATGTTTTTAACCACGTCAAAATCGATGACATCTGGCATTTTTTGCTGATCAGTAGGGCAATATGTTGGTTGTCCGCTCGTTATCACATTCAATCCATTTTAGAAATAGTATTAAATAGAAGACGACCCTTTGGTGTTATAAGTCGGGACCCCCAGAAGGTATGTTTAGCGTTATAATTGCCAGCGGCCAGGAAACAGGGTCCTAATGATTTAAAATATTTATAATATTGGCCTTCTGATATTGAATATCTAGGTGGGGAGTACAACGATGAGATTACTACGTTTCTATTTAATTCTTCAACGCAAATGTTTGTTGCTTGAAGATAATCTTCACAATGATCACCCATTAGGTAGTGTTTGACTCTGGTTTTTATTAAAATGGCAGAACCTCCACAAGCTCTATCTCGAGGGTCCTTTGTATTATATAGTATATAACCATTTATTTTAAACGTATTTTTTGAGGTCAAATGAGTTTCAGAAACCATCATGACATCAATTTGTTTATTTTTAAGAAAGTATTCTAGTTAATTTTTATGTTGGCGGATGCCGTTTGCGTTCCAAAAACAAATTTTTATACAGTTCATGGCTTGTTAAGTACAGCTTGCAATAACATTGATTGCATTCTAAGAATTTCCTGCATCATATTTCCCATTGTGTTCGTAAAATTATTTACTGTTTGCGCTAATGTTTCCATAATTTTTTCTAGACGCCTTAGATTATAAACTAAAGTTTCATCATTACTTGGCGCAGTACCTTGCATTGGCACATGGTTTATTTTAGGTAGTTAGCATAAGAGGTTCTGTTATTACTAGGCTGTGGAGCCTGAATGTCATTAGTGTTTACTTGATTTGATACCTGCATTTGAGGGGGATTTGTTTTCGGTCCAGCCGACTGCTTGACGATAGTATATGCAGGGCATCCTCGTTAATTGGCAGTGTGATTACCGCCACAGTTGCTACATTTTTTTACATTGGGTTCGTTTTTAGACTTATCGCACTGGACTGTACAATGTAATTCTCCACATACGACGCAAGCAGGGAGTAAACAGCAGTATGCCTTAGTATGGCAAAATTCTTGGCAATTAAGACATTGAACGGGACCATTTCTTTTGTAACGTTTTTTATTTTAAAACCCTTCTCTTCCAAAAAAGTTTTAATTTCATCTGGGTCCACGCATGAGTCTATACCCTTGATCACTACCTGAAGACCTTTGCTGCTCTTCAGTTGATATGTGTAAAAGCTTTTTTTAAGGGCTTCGAATTTGTTAGTTATTTTACGAAAATCATTCTCATGATTAACCTGTATTTTTGTCTCGTTTATATTACCACGCTTAATTGCAGCTACGTAAAACGAATTTTCACCTATTACCGAGATCAGGCTCTTTATTAACTCACTTGAGTGAAGATTTTGAGTTACGCGAATATATGTTGTGCAACCTCCTCCATTTTCGAAACAACCGTATATCTCGAAAACAAGAGCTAACCCAAAAAAAACGGTGGGAGCCATTGGATTCAGCGTACCCGAATTATGCTAAAACGTCATGTGATCGGTTTGTCTAATTTTGCAACTAGCACAGTCTTACTATATTACAAAGTTCTTTGCTTCTCATGTAAACTTATGAAATGTGATGTTACATTATTCTGCATTTAAGATGACGATATGTGCAATTCTTTTATTATATTTTATACAAACAAAATACACTCACAGGTATCCTTATGAAAAGCGGAGCTCAAATCCGGTTGTCCGTCTCTCTCTCTCTCCCCCCCCCCCCCCCCCCTTTACATTTGTTTACATATACTAGCATAATGCCCAATATGATTTTCGTTATCACCCTTCTTTATTTTTTCATCTATTTAACGAAATACAAATAGAAACTGGGAATTTTTGTTTTCTTTTGCAACACTGCCTATACTAAAAGAAAACAAACAAACACACATACATGATACAAACCATTTTTGTGAATATGAATGAATATGGAAAATATGAATCAAATAAGTTGATTTTTAATGTTTGAAATATGGTTTACAACTTTGCTATACAAAAACATCAAAAATAATTTGAACTCAACTGTGTTGAGTTGTACTCAATCGTGTTGAGTTGTGAACCGTAAACGTGCCATATTTCATTTTAATGACATTTAAACAACGTTCCTTCATGGTTCAGTTGTCTAGGGAGTTTGTCAAAGTTAGAACTGTGGTTAGAATCTTGGTTTTTCAAAAAAAAAAAAAAAAATGTTCTAAAAACGATTTGAAACAAATATTTACCAGTTTTCGCTTTTCAAATTTAATTTATATTGAAGTTTTTAGTATTGTAAATTTGTATGTATAATGTGTAAAAATTTTTTCGTATTTATCTAGTTGCTCTGTATTCTGCTCGCACAGTGGTGAAGGGTATATAAGATTCGGCACAGCCGAATATAGCACTCTTACTTGTTTTTATTACATATGTGCAACTCTTCCTGTAAATTGCGCATTTACGCATACGGTATATAGGTAGTTTCTTTTAGTTAGTAGCAACTCACATTCCGTTTTTAAATTCTTTTGACAATAGGACAAAAAATATACAACAAGTGGCCTGTTACTACCGTTAGCGAAAAAATCTGTTTGCGGCAAAAGCAGAAAGAAAAATCTGACCTTGATGGCAATTGCGCATGCTTCAAAATTTTCAAATCCGACCACCGCCTGTACGAAGCTTTATTTTCTTTTACTCTAAGGAGTATACGTTCTCGTCAATCTGTGCTGCGTATGTAGCTTGCATTGAATTGACCAACACTGCAGTGGCGTTTTTTTTATATTTTATTACCCATCACATTTTTTTGCGTACACATACACATATATGCGTGTGGTCATATTTTTTCTCTCCCACAACGGCGATAATCAAAAGGGTGAACGGTGCAGATTCAAAGGAGAAGGAAAATTAAAGATTTTTTTTTAAATTAAGTGCGTATTTAAGAATTACGCATGTGAGTTAAGGCCCAACCATAATATGCATAGCCTTGCATAACCTACTGTCAAAAATTAACAAAAAGTCTCTCAATGTATTTAAAAAATCAAAATAAAAAAACATTTGATTCCGTACAGAATGTGCGATTAGTTTCGCACCTTGACAAATGACAGTTTCATTAAACTAAGGCCCGTTTTCACGACTTACCTATTAAAGCTGTGTTCACATTGTGTGTATTTGTCATATGGAATGTCACTTTTCTACACACATGTAATTTCATGTGTATGTCAAAATTTATGTTTTACATATGGCTTGTAATTTACACGTTCACATGTTGGTATGTCCCAATTTCCACAATGCAAGTCTTATTAATAAACTTATCACATTTTCTTCTTTGAATCAGCTTCGGTGTTTCCACGAGTCAAGTCTTATTATTTATCTGTTATTCCATTTGTATGAATGTATATGTGCGTTTTGACATTTCGCTTAAAACATATTTGTTATTAAAATATATTTAAATTCAAATTCGTGTTAATTTTTAATATTTATTAAATATGTATGTATATTTCTTTTGTTTTGTTAAAATAAAAAATATTCAAAAAATTTTACACACAAAAAATCACACACGCTACGAAATTAACTTTGTACAACGAAATTAAATATGAAAGATAATTGTCAAAATAGACCTGCTGAAAATTACGAATGAGAAAACAAAGCGCATATGACGAGTACAGCAAGCTGAGTACTCGTTTCTTTTCCCCTCGTCACTCTCGCCAACAAAGTAGCAAGCTGATCAATAAGACTTGCATTGTGGAAATTGGGACTATGTAAAGTACACTTGACATAACCTATCAAAAAAAAAAAAAAACAATCTTAAAACATCTGAGTGTATAACAATTTAATTTGTGCTAAAAAAAATTTTATTTTAATATGGAACGAAAGGTTGATCAAATAGTCATCATCTGCTCCGGCCCCACTTCTTTTTTCTTTTGCTTTTGCAATTTCTCGGCTATATTGACCGCGCAAGTATGTTATTTTATTCTGGAAATATATATATTGCATTACATTAATTACAAACAACAATTGCCCAATGCCTTACCTTAACTTCATTAGGCCCAATAGATGAATTGAAAATTTTTAACTTGTCAGCCATATCATTGAGCGCTGCGTACCTTCCATGCTTATTGTGGTAAAACTTATTCCGCGGGTTATACAAGCATTACTTCTCTTGTCATATATCTATTTACTGTAGTACCGATTCTTTACACCAGTCCAACTGGAAAAACATAAAAATAAATATGGAAATTGTCATAAAAAAAATACATATGTATTTACTTTTGTTAATTCCTTTTCAATTTTTCCCTCCATTTTCAATAATAAAATTGGTTATTTTTTATTTACTATTACAATTATTAAGAATTAAGCACGACAAACAAAATCTTGTAAATTGATTATAATTTATATTTATTAAAATTTCAATTAATTTTTGCCGCCACAAAATTTTGTTAATAAAAAACAGCTGATGTCAGATGATTTGTCACTTGAAAATAAAACTCGTTCTAAATAAAAAATGTCATGTGTACTGCACACAGAGAAATAACACATGATATTGTTTGGAGGGGTTCAGACGATATGTATAAATTTAACATGTGAAAAAGTGGCATTCCACATGACAAATACACATAATGTGAACACAGCTTAAGTTCGAAATAGGAAACGGTACCTTTAGCACTAGTGAGGAATAAAGTTACCTTCAACTATTTTTCGTTTTCACAACTTCTGTATAAAATAAACTTAACATTTTTGAAAATGTGGCAATACTAAAGAAAATACCGATTATTTTTGCCAAAATACAAATACGAACTGGCAACTACGAACTTTTTTTTACATTTACAAAATATACGTATAATTGTTGCCATATATAAAAAATATGTGAATATAATATGGCAATCTCAAATCTTAACCTTACGACAAAAGATCCCTGCAAATAATGTTGGACCACCTGACCCATTTTGATTAATTGGACTAGTCTATGGACTGGTCCGATGTAATGTAAGCATGGACCATGTCATTGTTAAAAAGTGTTTGTAGTGAGACGACATGTCTTCGTTTTTTAACGACATGTTTTCGTTCTAGAACGTTCCCCTCTTAAGCTTATCCTTCACTTTTAGATTAAAGCGAACTTGTGATTATTAAAAACCCATTATCTGTTCGATAACTTCCTACATTTAGCTATCGTTAGGTCGTGAAAACGGGCCTTAGTCTGCTTTTACATAAAACGATTTTTGTCGTTGCGATTATTGTCGTTTGCCCTTTGAAGTCGGTCTGATATTTATATTGTACGATTTTTGTCGTTACAACTTAAATACATTTTAAGCATTGATGTCAATTGTGGTTGTATTGCTTTATATTAGTATTAGTGAATTAAGATCCTACAAATAAAAGGACTAGTCTAAACACGCGTGTAAAGTGTAGCCCATAAGGGACTTGGACTAGTCCAAAAGTAACCCAAACGTAAGGAAAAAAATGGTCTATTTAACATTACGATGTCCTAGGGCAGGACCATATACCCCAGCTTTGTATTACAAAGGAGTAGTCTTAAAACTACTCCATTATATACACAAGTGGATTAGTTTTAACTTCGTTTAAGAACGAAAACATGTCGTTTAAAAACAAAGACATGTCGTCTCACTACAAACACTCTTTAACAATGACATGGTCCATGCTTGCATTACATCGGACCAGTCCATAGAGTAGTCCATTTAATCAAAATGGATCAGGTGGTCCAATATTATTTGCAGGGAAGACAAGTATTCTTAATAAAAATAAAACAAATACGTTAGCATCAGCCGCATGTGCACCCGTCGTTGCTAATTGTGTACTCTCGCAGACTTAATGAAAGAGCGTAAGAATGCGTGTGAAGAATATGTGTGAATTAATTTACACAATTGTGTATGACGCTGACATCACTGATTTATAGTCAAATGGAGAACGAATGAATGAACAAAACGAATCGAAGAGTACACTCGCTCGTGTACCCATTACAATTCCTCTCTCCCCTCTCGCCCATAGGGTAAGAATCGCAACGACAAAAATCGTATAATGTAAAACGTGACTTAGCAAGAAGTTTCCTTAAGTTCAATATGGTTTGCCTCACATAATTAACATGTATTCGCACATTTGCTTAAGTTAACTTAAGCACATTATGGTTGGGCATTTAGTTGGTTTTGAACAATCGCGTGAATTCGAGTCGGGTTTTAGTGAGTGCAAGGCAAGAAAAAGTTTTTAAACAATTAATTGTGTTTGATTATTAAACTAATGCAATAGCTATCAAAATCTAATGGTAATAAATTAGATTTTTAATAAATTACTTAAAAATATGAAACGTGAAAAAGTATTGTAAAATTATTGCGAGAAGAAAAATTTTCGTTGGGAAAAGGTTTAATAAAAAATAAAGGAAAACTGTTCTTTCTTCCAAACTTAAGTACCCATATGACAAAGTCCTCAAAATTATAGAAAAAAATGATAAATACTTAGACTATGTTCATTAAAATAAAACTATTTGCCTAATAATAGAGTAAAGGCTAGTTTACACGGTAATACAATATATTACGACTTTGTAGAATCAAAATATGTATTCATTAAAAAAAACATTTAGATAATTCAGATAATATAAAAAAAAATTAGTTTTACTTTAATTTAACTCGACTGATTTTTAGTAATACAATTCTCAGTGTAGGTCAATATTACCAAATTGTCTTTCCATTTAGTTTAAATTATCAAAATTTCTTCTTTAAAATTTGAAATCTTGAATATTACATCATTTTTCAGTTATTTGAGATGATCATTTAATTTTTATGTAATTTTCTAAGTTATCATCCTCCAAGTGTTTTAATTAAAATTTGAAAAATTAGTCTTCAGAATCTGCGTTTGGGAATAATGTTTAGCGGAAATTTTATGTTGTTTTCATGGATTGCAACATTGTTCGCTATTAGATGACCCAAAGAAATGGATAACTGTGTTACAATATAATCTTTTATTAAAATTTATCCAGTCCTTTGTACAATGTCTGTTTGGCAAACAGATATAAAATAACCCGTTTCTGGATAAACTTTCCAGTCAGGAAGGATGAATTCCGTTTGTTTTATTTCCGTAAAAATAATTATGCATTTCGTATTTTTTTTTTTTTAAATCAGACCTGCAAACCAAAACGACTGTTCTCTTCCCTAATTTTTTTTCCTTCCCCAAAAAAAATTTTCTTTTTGACTTACGTTTCAAATATTTCTATTCTAAAATTAAATACTTTTTTTTTAAACCTAAAGTATAAATTCATGTGCACAGTATTGAGCTATTAATAGCACGACCTCAAGCTTTCCAAAAATTTTAAATCTACAAAAATATCAAGTGTCCTACATTCTAAAATTAGAAATATGAGACAAAAAGGAAATGTCGAAAGGTGTAAGGACAAATTCACTTCATTAACCCCGGGTCTTCACGTAGCAATATTTATTGCGGCAAACGTCAAATTTCATTGCTCCATAAAATTTGCGACGTATAGACCGCATATTGCCATGAGTGGCAATCCATTGCGCAATGATTGCTCTTCTTATTGCTTGAGCAATTATTGCTTAGCAATATGCTGTCAAATCAGTTGTAATTTATCTGACATTTCATTTCTCTGTACGGTTGTTTTTTGTTTGTGTGTTTATTTATTGAAAAAGCAATCAATAAATATATTATTATATATTATATTTTTAAATAAACGTCAAGATCAACAAAAGCAAGCGACGAATTTATTTTTTTGTATATTTTTATTTTTTCAATAGAACAATTCAACTTTTTTTTAACGCAAATAAGCAAAAAAGTAATACAAAACACAGCTACGACAATTACAATTAATTATTTTATTAATTTAAAAAAGAAAATTTCACAACCACTTCAAAACACAACATAAAACATTTGTTATAAATATGTACAGCCACAAAACTTTATACGACTACTCGCGGTGAAAATTGCAAATTTATGGCAAAGCAATTTCAAGTGTTCTCCAGCAATAAATTCAGCAATTATTGCTCCATTGTTCTGTCATTGTTCTGCCGACGTTTTCGCTTGTACTTAGCAATAAATATTGCAACGTGGAGACCCAGCGTAATTGCAGAATTGACAATAGCACAAATGACAGACTTAGGAGAAAATGCTAATGAAATAGCACGTTCTACTATCAACATTATGAATGAGAAACTGGCACTAGAAATTTTTCAGGAAGGACTACACGAAGGAAAAAGAACAACAGTAGTTGCAGCGCAACCTAAAAATCTGCCTGCATGCAAGAACGACTACTAAAAATAACAGATAATGTAAATGTATTACATATAAACAAATATCACAACAAGAACAATGAAGGAGATATAATTTTTTTTTTTTTTTTTTTTTTTTTTTCATTATTTATTTATTGAATCTTCATATATTAAATATGAACTAACAATAATTAATCAAATCTTATCCTAATAATTTATTTTATGTCCTGCCAGTGCCAGACAAAAATTTTCTTCATACGGGTTCTGTTCACATATGTAGGTGTTTATCGCTCATCTTAATGGGTAAGTGCTGCAGTGTCTCTTCTCCTTAAGCGAGTGTGGCCGCTATCATTTAAAATATTTCGAGCTAGTGGATTTGGGTGCAACTCTAGCCTTTTTAAATATTTTACCGCATACTTCGTAATAATAGTCCTTACCAGTGGCACATTGAGATCCTTGTGGATATTTGAGTTTTTAACATACCAAGGGGCAGCTGTGATTATTCGAAGAAGTTTATTTTGGCGCCTTTGAATTTTTTCGATATTTGAGGCCGAGGCAGTGCCCCATAGTTGAATACCGTAGCACCAGATTGGCTTTAAAATAGAGTTGTAAAGTAGTAGTTTGCAATCGAGACTAAGAACAGAATTTCTTCCAATAAGCCAGTTAATTTGAATTGCTTTTAGTTTCATTTGGGTTAATTTTGCTTCTATATGGCATTTCCATGTTAAACGCCGATCTAGATGAATACCGAGATATTTGACATGCGATTGTTGAGGCACTAGTTGATTATTGATTTTAATAGGGGGGCATGTTTCCCGACGCAAGGTAAATGTAATATGTACGCATTTTTGCTCATTGACCTTTATTCTCCATTGTTTTAACCACAGTTCTAGTTGAAATATATGATCCTGCAGGTATCGAGATGCTTCACGACTGTTCTCGTGTACGCTTAGGAAAGCTGTATCATCAGCAAAAGTTGAGGTTAGGGTGTAATTGTTTGTCGGCATGTCCGAGGTATATATAAGATAAAAAAGTGGGCCCAGGATACTTCCCTGAGGGACTCCAGCTTCAATTGTCTGAGGAGAACTTAAAAAATCACCTTCTTTAATAATAAATTTTCGACCGACCAAGTAGCTTTCTAACAGCTTGTGTGTGTTAACCGGTAGGTTCAGCTTTAATTTATGTAACAAACCTACATGCCAGACTTTATCAAAAGCTTGAGAGACATCGATGAAGAGAGCGGAGCAATATTTTCTTTCTTCAAAGGCTTTTCTTATGGCGTTTACTATCCGATGGGTTTGTTCAATTGTGCTATGTTCTCGTCTGAAACCGAATTGATGGTTAGGTATACACCCATTGTCATTTAAAATTGGGGTTAATTTGGACGCTAAGAGCTTCTCAAACAGCTTTGATATATTAGATAATAAGCTGATAGGCCTATATGACTCAACTTTGGAGTGATCTTTTCCTGGCTTTGGTATCATCGTAACTAATGAGACCTTCCATTTTTGAGGGTAGTATTCAAGTCGTAAAATAGCATTAAAAATTAAAAGAATAATTTTCTTTGCTATGCTGGGTAGCTCCAGAAGCATTTTGTTGCTGATCTTATCAAAACCAGGAGCCTTCTTGGGGTTTAAATCACAAATAGCTTTTTCGATTTCTCTTATCTCAAATCTTAGGGGAACAGCTGCTCTAGCAACAACAGGTGGTAACTCGGCCGCAATATCGTGAGATATGTTTGGGGTAAATACGTTTTTTAAATGATTAACAAACAGATTTCCTTTTTCAACATCATTTCTTGCCCAACTACCATTCAAGTCTCTTAATGGTGGTTTAGAGACAACTGGCCTTTTGAGATTTCTAGCTGCACGCCATAATGAGTAGTCTGATTGTGGGGTTGCATCAAGTTCCTTAAGATATTTTTCCAGAGAAGCCGTTTTCTGAGTCTGCAGTAACTTTCTAAGCTTTTTTGTACACTCTTTTAGTAAGTTCTTAAGTAACGGGGATCTGTGCAATTGCCACTCTCTTCGAGCCCTCCTTTTTTCAGACAAGAGACGCTCGACATCTGTGGAATATATTTTAATATTTTTTGTTTTTTTGGGGGCAATACTGGAATGTTGAACAGCTAGTTTCAGAAAACTGTCAAAATTGGCAATAGAGCGATCTACATACTCCGGTGTACTAAGCGGAATATTTTCTGTGCAATGGGTGCTGAGGTATTTTCTATATTTTAACCAGTTAATTTGCGTAGCTGTCGTCGCTAAGTGACCAGTCGGAGATACAATTCTATTGGGGTTCATTATAGTAACAATTGTAGGTGTATGGTCAGAAGATAATTCTAAGGAAGCTTCAACATGGATCGTTTCTATGGGGATGTTTTTAACCACGCCGAAATCGATAACATCTGGAATTTTTTGATGATCAGTAGGCCAATATGTTGGTTGTCCGCTCGCTACCACATTTAAATCCATTTTAGAAATTGTGTTAAATAAGACACGACCCTTTGGTGTTACAAGTCGTGACCCCCAGAAGGTATGTTTAGCGTTATAATCGCCAGCAGCTAGGAAACAGGATCCTAATGATTTAAAATATTTACAGTATTGGCTTTCTGATATTGAAAATCTAGGCGGTGAGTATAACGATGAAATTACTAGGTTTCTATTTAATTCCTCAACGCAAATGTTCGTTGCTTGGAGATAATCTTCGCGGTGATCAAACATTAGGTAGTGTTTGACTCGGGTTTTAATTAAAATGGCTGATCCTCCACAAGCTCTATCTCGAGGGTCCTTGGTATCATATAGTGTATAACCATTGATTTTAAACGTATTTCTTGAGGTCAAATGAGTTTCAGAAACCATCATGACATCAATTTGTTTATTTTTTAGAAAGTATTCTAATTCATTTTTATGTTGGCGGATGCCGTTTGCGTTCCAAAAACAGATTTTTAAACAGTTCATGGCTTGTTAAGTACAGCTTGCAATAACATCGATTGCATTCTTAGAATTTCCTGCATCATATTGCCCATTGTGTTCGTAAAATTATTAACTGTTTGCACTAATGTTTCCATGGTTTTTTCAAGACGACTTAAATTAGAAACTGGAGTTTCATCATTGCTTGGCGAAGCGCCTTGCATTGGCACATGGTTTGATTTAAGGACGTTAGCATACGAGGTTCTGTTATTACTAGGCTGCGGAGCTTGAATGCCATTAGTGTTTACTTGATTTGGTACCTGCGTTTGTGGGGGATTAGTTTTCGGTCCAGCCGACTGCTTGACGATAGTATATACAGGGCATCCTCTATAATTGGCAGTGTGATTTCCGCCACAGTTGCTACATTTTTTTACATTGGGGTCATTTTTAGACTTATCGCACTGGACTGTACAATGTAATTCTCCACATACGACGCAAACAGGGGGTAAATAGCAGTATGCCTTAGTATGGCCAAATTCTTGGCAATTAAGACATTGAACGGGACCATTTCTTTTGTGCGGCTCCTCTATAGTTATTCTTCTGTAGAGAATATATTTTAAATTATAAATAGGATGCGTTTCATTTTTTTTAAGCTTAATGTCGCCAGGTTCTAATTCTACCCGAAATAATGGTTGGGGATTTTTTTCCCTGTTTTTAATATTTGTAACGTTTTTTATTTTAAAACCCTTCTCTTCCAAAAAAGTTTTAATTTCATCTGGGTCCACGCATGAGTCTATGCCCTTGATCACTACCTGAAGACCTTTGCTGCTCTTTAGTTGGTATGTGTAAAAGCTTTTTTTAAGGGCTTCGAATTTGTTAGTTAATTTACGAAAATCATTCTCATGATTTACCTGTATTTTTGTCTCATTTATATTTCCACGCTTGATTGCAGCTACGTAAAACGAATTTTCACCTATTACCGAGATCACGCTCTTTATTAACTCACTTGAGTTTTGCTCCCTTAGATATATCGGGGGTGGCTTAGAAGATTTTATGACGTTTGGTGCTTCCGAGGATTCATCCTCCAGAATTGCAAAACGATTTTGAGAGTTTATTTTATCAAAAGATGGTACTTTTGAAGCCGAAGCAACTGCTGCAGAGGTAGGGCTGCGACCCCGTTTAAGCACTGTTATGTACCTGTCCATACCAACTTGTACTTGAGGCTTTTGACCACTTTTTACTTGAGATGTTTGCATTGCATCTGTGTTAGAGTTCATGGTACCATTTGTTAATAAGATTGTGTTTGCCGTTGTGGCAACACTTGCAAGTGTGAGGTTTATATTTTTTAACGTATCACCATCAACCGTCTTTGTAAAAAGAGAGGGCGAAAGGGATCGTGTTCTAAAAATTGGTTTAGCCGTTAGGTAGTTACTATTGTTTTCTTTTGTTTTATTTATTACAGCATTGTCTTCGTTAGCATGCACTGTCACATAAACATTTCTATCATTCAGTTTTATTGTTGTTTCATTGTTTTTATTCATGCAATAAATTGTTTTTGTTTTTCACCGTTTAACTGTGCTTTTAATATTTTTGTTATTTATTGTATTTTACAACAACAAACAAATAAGAACTTTAAACTAAAATGTTTTTGCTCAGAATATGTATGTATACATACACATGTATGAACATTAGTACGTATATATTTTTACTATTTTTCTTTATTTAATATTTTTTTCGTATTAATTGTTCACTTTATGTTAAATAATTAAAATAACAAAGTATATAATTTATTTTCAAGCGTCCATTCGCTGTTTATATAACAAAATCAAATGTTATTAATTAAAAATTCAAATAGTATGCGGAGTTAAGAATACACGTCTGTATCACAACAAAGCACGAACCGAACGAAGGAGATATAATAAGGGCAATAATTCATATAATAATAATACACGTTACAACAACTCACAAAGAAATCAACTTTTAATTGGACAGAAGACTGCCAAAAACCATATGATACATTAAGAGACAAACTTAAAAACCCACCAATTCTAAAGTACCCTAATTTTGAAGAAAAATTCGTATTAACGACAGATGCATTAAATACGGCTTTAGGCGCAATACTATCGCAATGTGAAATCGGAAAAGATTAGCTATATCATATGCGAGTAGAACATTAAAAAGCATGAGAAAAATAAGTCAGTCATTGAGAAAAAAGTGTTAGAAATTTACTAGGGGAATACAATTTTTTAGACCTTACCTTTACGGAAGAAAATTAACTGTGATCACAGATCATAGACCACTTATAGCTTTATTTACACATAAGAACCCATCCTCAAAACTTACTAGAATCAGGCTTGAATTATCAGACCATGACTTTGATACAATGTATAAAAAGGGAACCAAAAACGCAAACGCAGACGCTCTTTCTCGTATTGACATAAACTCTAAAATATTAAATTAATAAAGAAAAAAAACTCTGGCAATAACACGTAGTATGGTTAACCAAAATAAAATTGCTAATAAAAAGAACGTTCAAAATAATACAAATAAAGACGGTTATCTCATAAGGAGTCTGATCACCTCCATATGTGGGATTGCAGGATAAAATTTATGTATGATAGTCATTTTGGAATTAGAAAAACTTTGTTAAAATTAATGGCGATTTCTTTTCTGAGAAAATATGTTACAGTACATATATGTAACACTTTCTAATGTTACCTATAATCACTCGAAATGTTCCATGTTGTGCAACTTCAAAAGAACAAAATTAGATACTTTTATTTACGACTATTACACTTTTATCATAAATGTTTCTGCACACTATTACTTGGCTTGGAAACATATATTGACATCACTAATTGCTTGAAAAAAATTATAATAAAATACATAGAATTTTGTCATTTTAATATATACAATTTTTATTTTTTGTTTTAAACAATCTTTTTGCAAAATTATGAGCGGTATAAATTATGGCAAACAAAATAAAAGCTTGATTGTAAAAACAAAGTAGTAAGTACCAAAGTTGTAAAACAGGGCAGTATGAACGAACACCTTAAGAAAAAGTGAGGGTAAAATATGCAACATGTTTTGCATGTTTTTCATGATCATATTATCAAAAGAACTCGAAAATGCTTCCCACAGTTGTATTTTTTGTAAAATAAACTATATCAATATCGATTCAGACGCTCTTTCGAAACATGGAAACATGAATCGTTTCCGAGTTATTAGCGTAAAACTAAATTTGTACATGCACAAATTTTATCGCAAGAGCGTCATCTAATAACCTATATTGATATCGATTCAGATTCTTCAGATGCTCTTTTGATTGGTGCTACCTACATAGTCGTGCGCTTAGTTGTTTTTATTTTATAAGTGCAAAACTATATGGAGCAATTCCATATGAAAGCGATCACCTTTTGGACGACCCCTCTCCGATTTTAAAATAAATCGTCTCAATCGATTGCCCAGCAAAAAATAATGTACCTACATTTTTTTTTTTTTTTATAGTGACTGGTTTGGTGGTGGTGTACACCACTGTCATGTAACAAAATTGAAGAATTCTTCATAAGGGACCTCATTGAAAGTTGTTTTTAATTGAAAAGTAAAATTTTCCTAATTTTTCTTAGAAATTTACCTTTAAATTTTCCCATGAAAATTAAATTTTCCGATTTTCCACAGAAGCTCCTAAATTTTCCGGCTAATTTTTTTTTTTTTTTTGGATTCCCCCGACTCCTTGTTTGGACAGGAGAAGAGCATTTAAGAGACCACCTTGTTAAAAATACATTTTAAAAATTATTTTACAGTTAAAAATACATTTATGAAGAAAAAATCAATTTTTTTTTTAAGAGCCCCAAGTTGAGTGTGTAGTGAATATGGTCTGCCTGCCTTCACAAGATCGGCCATAAATCCATGGATAATAGCAGCAGTGGCATGTAATGGCACACTAAACCCGACTGAGGCTACAGGTCATAAAATGTTTTGTAAATTTTTTAAATTACCAGGTAATAAATATTTCGCCTAAAATGACACGTGCAGAAACAAGTCATAAAACACGGATTTTCCATAAATATAGCGAAATATTTATTACCTGGTAATTTAACAAATTTGCAAAACATTTTATGACCTGTGGTCGGCTTATTGGCAGTAACCAATTAAGTCCCTCTTTAAAAAACATTTTATGACCAGTAGTTCACGCAAATTTTCCTATTAAAGAAAAGCAAATATCGCTTATTTTTTTTTTACCTATTTTTTACCAAAAAATAAATATAAATACTTCACACACTCTGAGTCAAATTTCAGTTGAATACTAAACGTGAAAGTGTTTTTTTTTTGTAAAGTAAAGAGTGAAGCTGTAAAGACAATTTAAAGTAAAATGAATAAATTTTGCTGCAATCCGTTTAACAAGAGTGGACATCGTTCGAAAAAGATAAAAGTATTAAAATTAACTGGTGTTTCGAAGCGATACATGAATGAATTAAATATACAATACGGTGAAGAAGCAGAATTCATTTGCCCCAAGTGTAAAATCGATTTGTCTCAACAAGCAAATGCATTGAAACAAATGCAGCCACAATCCGAGAGTGAAATGACAAGTGAACAAAATGTTTCATCTGATAGTGAGGCAGACATTCCGATGGTCAATATGTCTTTGAGTCCTTTGAATGAGGCTATTACCACTTTAGGTGAAACGCCTATTAGAAAAAGAAAGTTGCGAAGTGAAACATACAGGAAAGAGAAAAAAGGCAAGGTTATGAGTGCAATCGCGACAATATTTGATGAAGGCTCTGGTAACGAATGCAGTCAAGCAGATGACGTTGATGACGGCAAACAAATGATTGAGCAGTTGAAAAGAAAATTCAATTTAGCGACCACTTTTCCGGAGAAATATCTCATTTTATTTGTGCTGCCTCAATCATGGTCTATACGCAAGATTTCTGAACAGTTTCAAACATCTTTTTACATCGCGAGAAGAAGCAAAGAATTAGTTCGACAGAAGGGCATATTGGCGACTCCCACCAAGAAATTTGGCTCAAGGACCCTCAGCGAAGCAACGGTGAAATTGATTCAAGATTTTTACTGCAATGATGACAACAGCCGCGCCTGCCCAGGTACACGTGACTATGTTATCACACGTGAAGATGGAGAAAAAGTACACAAGCAGCGCAGATTATTATTATGTAATCTATCCGAAGCATACCATCAGTTCAATGAGAAATACCCAGCAGAAAAAGTGGGATTTTCTAAGTTTGCCATCCTACGACCAAAAGAATGCGTGCTGGCATTAGACAGGCACGGAACGCATTCAGTCTGCGTTTGCGTGTTTCATCAAAACATCAAATTAATTTTCTTTCCATGCAAGAAATTGAAAGTATTTCACGGTGAAATTGAAACATATAGGGACCTCCTGTCGAAGTCGTTGTGCGCATACCCCACGGAAAATTGTCATCTGTCCAAATGCGACAATTGTCCGAAGATTGACGAGCTAGAGCAATATTTGGCGGAAAAGTTTGAATAGCTGTTAATTCAGGAGGTGCATTTCAAACAGTGGATAATTAGCAGCGGCAGATGTTCCCTTGAGACCGTGGTAAAGCAGATTCCGGAATTCATCGAGGAATTCGGATTCAAGTTGAATGAACTGAAGGCGCACCATTTCATATCCGAGCTGCAATCGAAATTTCTAAAGGAAAGTAAGGAGAAATTAGCACAAAATGAATTCATTGTGATAAGCGACTTTGCCGAAAATTACACTTTTCTCGTTCAGGATGAAATTCAGGCTTATCACTGGGCAAACGACCAGTGCACGGTGCATCCTTTTTGCATTTATTTCAAAAACGAAGATAACGAACTACAGACCGTAAGCCTTGTTGTTGTCGCGGAGAGTTCAGCTCATAATTATGTGTCCGTTTATTTATTTCAAATGAAACTGTTTGAATTCTTAAGATCAAAATTCGATGCAATCGACAAAGTAACGTTTTTCTCAGACGGCGCGGCTTCTCAGTACAAGAATAAAAAAAAATTTTACAATCTTTGCATAATTGAAGAAGAACAAAACTGCAAGGTCGAGTGGCACTCTTTCGCGACGTCCCACGGTAAGGGCCCATATACTGACCAGATCTTAAATGTACAACATTTGTTTTCGTGGATTCAAAGCAAGGAAATTGCCATTAACACAGTTTTATGCACTCAAAAAGAACACGATGCCATGGAGCGACGAATTCAAAACAGATATAATAATGTCAAAATTATAACTGGAACGCAAAAGTTTCATTGCTTCATACCAAATATTTCTGATATGTCAATTAATGTAAAGCGGTACTCTTCGTCTGCCGACGTGCTAAATTTAAAGTTACTTTAATTTTATAATGATGCCAAGACAATTGAAATTTTTAATAAATATTGTAATTAAGTATAAGCAGCAAAATAAGAAAGATTTTTTCTTCATAAATGTATTTTTAACTGTAAAATAATTTTTAAAATGTATTTTTAACAAGGTGGTCTCTTAAATGCTCTTCTCCTGTCCAAACAAGGAGTCGGGGCCCATTTTTTTATTGCTGATTCTTAAAGCAAAAATTATGAGGAATCCAAAAAAAAAAAAAAAATTAGCTGGAAAATTTAGGAGCTTCTGTGGAAAATCGGAAAATTTAATTTTCATGGGAAAATTTAAAGGTAAATTTCTAAGAAAAATTAGGAAAATTTTATTTTTCAATTAATGCCTGATTCAATACCTTTCCAACGAGCTATCACTCGTTGCGATCGCTTTAGTAGTTTTTTTTTAAAACAACTTTCAATGAGGTCCCTTATGAAGAATTCTTCAATTTTGTTACATGACAGTGGTGTACACCACCACTAAACCAGTCACTATAAAAAAAAAAAAAAATAATATTTTACATGCAAAACAAAGCGCTCGTGTGAATAAATACTACAATAACAATAATTAATCAAATCTTATCCTAATACTTTGTTTTGTGTCCTGCCAGTGCCAGACAACAAATTTCGTCATCACAGTTTCAGTTCAAATATGTAGGTGTTTATCGCTCATCTGATAGGGTAAGTGCTGCAGTGTCTCTTCTTCTTAAGCGAGTGTGGCCGCCATGATTTAATATATTTCGAGCTAGTGGTTTTGGGTGTTGTTCAAGCCTTTTTAAATATCTTACTGCATATTTTGTAATCATAGTTTTAACTAGCGGCACATTGAGAACCTTATGAATGTTTGAGTTTTTAACATACCAGGGAGCGGCTTTGATTTTTCGAAGAAGATATTAGAGGCCGAGGCAGTGCCCCATAATTGAACACCGTAGCACCAAATAGGTTTTAAGATAGAGTTGTAGAGTAAAAGCTTGCAATCGAGACTAATAATTTCATTTGAGTTAATTTTGCCTCTATATGGCATTTCCACGTTAATCGCCGATCCAGATGTATAAAGAGATATTTTACATGCGAATGTTGAGGAATTGTTTGATTATTGATTTTAATAGGGGGCATGATTCCCGACGCAAGGTGAATGTGATATGTACGCATTTTTGCTCATTGACCATTATCCTCCATTGTTTTAACCATATTTCTAGATGAAATATATGATCCTGTAAGTAACGAGATGCTTCATAACGGTTTTCGTGCACGCTTAGAAAAGCTGTATCGTCTGCAAATGTTGACGTTTGGGTGTAGGCATGTCCGAAGTATAAATTAAGTATAATAGAGGGCCCAGGATGCTGCCCTGTGGGACTCCAAAACCAATTGGCTGAGGTGAAGTTAAGAAATTTCCTTCTTTAACAATTAATTGACGACCGACTAAGTAGCTTTCTAACAGCTTGTGTGTGTTTGCTGGTAAATTTTGCTTCAATTTATGTAATAAGCCTTCATGCCAGACTTTATCAAAAGCTTGCGAAACATCGATGAAGAGTGCTGAGCAATATTTTTTTTCTTCAAATGCTTTTCTTATAACATTTACTATTCGATGAGTTTGTTTAATTGTGCTGTATTTTCTTCTTAACCCGAATTGATGGTTTGGAATGCAACTATTTTCAATTAAAATCGGTGTTAATTTTGAAACTAGTAACTTCTCAAATAGCTTTGACATATTTGATAATAAGCTAATAGGCCTATATGACTCAACCTTTGTATGATCTTTACCAGGCTTTGGTATCATGGTAACTAAAGAAACCTTCCTTTTTGGAGGATAGTATTCAAGGCGTAAAATAGCATTAAAAATAAAAAGTATAATTTTTTTTGCTACGCGAGGTAGCAAAAGCATTTAATTACTGATCTTATCAGTCATAAATAGCCTTTTCTATTTCTCTTATCGCAAATCTTAGAGGAATAGCTGCTCTAACATTAACAGGCGGTAACTCGACTGTTATATCGTAAGATATATTTGGGGTTAATACATTTTTCAGGTGACTAACAAACAGGGCCCAAATCGTCGCAGTCGTGATCGAGTGACTTTGATCGAAATTTTACTTTTTGAGATTTTGTCATTCGATAACGAGTAGTCGATCGAATGACTTTACTCGAAATGTCATTCGATAGGTTAAGAGCTTTCGTAAAAACATTTAATTGTTTTTTTACAAACAATTTACACAATTTTTGGGAATAAATATTAGATTTCTTTAACAAATAGCTAAAAATTTAAGTATTAAACTTTTTTCAGCAATAAGAAATAAAATAATAACATTCAGTTTTGCAATTTTTCGCAAATTATAGTCATAGATAGAAGCGATTTTTGTATTGAAAGTTTTTTGATTCTTTACAGCTTTAACGATTTTTAATAAATAGTGGACTTTGATATTATGCAGCTGTTAGCAATTTTTTGCGAATTTCCCCTAATTTAGCAATTTTTACAGAATTTTTTCCATTCCTTATACTTTTAGTCAATTTAATGGCTTGTTCGAATTATTAAAAATTTTCGCGAATTTTAGCTATTTTTGCAAAAAATTTTTTTTTTTTGTTAATTGTTGACATTTTGTTTTTTTAACCGATTTCAAATAAATTTTAGGGTTTGTTTCCAAGTTTGCGATTATTTGCGAATTTTAGCCATGTTCTTTTTTCTGTAAGTTTTCTGATTCTGTACAGCTTTAACAATTTTTAATAAATACTAGACTTTGCTTTCATGCCGCTGTTTGCAAATTTCCGCTAATTTAAAGTTTTTAATCGAATTTTTGCCATTCCTTGTAATTTTAGGGGTTTTTAATCAATTTAATGGCTTGTTTGATATGTTTAAAACTTTCGCGAATTTTCGCTATTTTTGCAAATTTTCTGAATTTGTAAAATGTTTTCCGAATTTTTGCAATTTTTGCGTTGCTTTGTTTTTTTTGGCAAACGCCGCCGTCATAAAAAAAGCCACATAAATAAACCGAAGTCACCTATTTTATAGGGCACTATCAACATTGTTAATTTATATGCGGCGAAAAGTGCAATGCCTTATGACATTAGTATACAAGCATAAAAATCTATTACAATTTTTAAACAAATTTCGATACGAAAGCTTTCGAATGCCGCAATCCCGTTTTTGATACGTCACGAAGTTTTATTCGATACGAAAGTTCATTCGATTTGGGCCCAGATTTCCTTTTTCAATATCGTTTCTTGCCCAACAACCATTCAAGTTTCTTAATGGTGGCTTAGATATTACTGACCTTTTTAGATTTCTAGCTGCTCACCATAATGAGTAGTCTGATTGTGTAGTTGCATCAAGTTCCTTAAGATATTTTTCTAGAGAAGGCCTTTTCTGAATCTGTAGTAACATTTTTAGCCTGTTTGTGCACTCTTTTAATAAATTCTTAAGTTGCGGGGATCTGTATAGTTGCCACTCTCTTCGGACTCTCCTTTTTTCAGTCAAGAGCCGCTCGACATCTGTAGAATATATTTTATTATTTTTGATTTTTTTGGGGGTAACGCTGGAGTGTTGAACTGCTAGTTTAAGATAACTGTCAAAATTAGCAATAGAGAGATCCACATTCTCCGGTGTTCTAAGCGGAATATATTCTGTGCGATGGGCTCTAAGAAATTTTTTTATATTTTAACCAATTTATTTGTGAGGCTGACGTCGCTAAGCAACCTGACGGATATACAATTCTATTTGGGTTCGATTTAGTAACAATTGTAGGTGTGTGATTGGAAGATAATTCTAAGGAAGCTTTAACATGAATAGTTTCGATTAGGCCAATATGTTGGTTATCCGCTCGCGACCATATTTAAATCCATTTTATAGATTGTATTTAACAGATTACGACCCTTTGGTGTTATAAGTCGTGACCCACAGAAGGTATGTTTAGCGTTATAATCGCCTGCGGCCAGGAAACAGGGTCCTAGTGATTTATAATATTCACAATATTGGGTTTCTGATATTGAGAATCTAGGTGGAGAGTATAAAGATGAAATTTCTATGTTTCGATTTAGCTCTTCAACACAAATATTCGTTCCTTGCAGATAATCTTCAAGATGATCACACATTAAGTAGTGTTTGATTCGGGTTTTTATCAAAATGGCAGAACCTCCACAAGCTCTATCTCGAGGGTCCTTAGTATCATATAGTATATAACCTTTGATTTTAAACGTATTTTTTGAGGTCAAATGAGTTTCAGAAACCATCATGACATCAATTTGTTTATTTTTAAGAAAGTATTCTAATTCATTTTTATGTTGGCCGATGCCGTTTACAGTTCATGGCTTGTTAAGTACAGCTTGCAATAACATCGATTGCATTCTTAGAATTTCCTGCATCGTATTACCCATTGTGTTTGTAAAATTATTTACTGTTTGCACTAAAGTTTCCATGGTTTTTTTTAGACTATTTAAATTAGAAACTTGATTTTTGGACGTTAGCGTAAAAGGTTCTGTTATTACTAGGCTGCGGAGCCTGAGTGTCATAAGTGTTTACTTGATTAGTTACCTGCATTTGAGGGGGATTAGTTTTCGGTCCAGATGAGTGCTTGACTATAGTGTATACAGGGCATCCTCTATAATGGCAGTATGATTACCGCCACAGTTGCTACATTTTTTAACGTTGGGGTCGGTTTTAGACTAATCGCAAAGAACTGTACCATGTAAGTCACCATATACTACGCAAACAGGGGGTAAGTAGCAGTATGCCTTTGTATGGCCAAATTCTTGGCAGTTTAGACGTTGAACGGGACCATTTCTTTTGTGCGGCTCCTCTATAGTTACTGTTCTGTACAGAATATACTTTAGATTATAAATTGGATGCGTTTAATTTTTTTTAAGCTTAACGTCGCCGGGTTCTAACTCCACTCGAAACAGTGGTTGTGGATTTTTTTCCTTATTTTTAATATTCGTCACTTTCTTTATTTTAAAGCCTTTCTCTTCCAAAAAAGTTTTTATTAAGAGCTTCAAATCTTGTAATTACTTTTCGAAAATTATCTTCGTGATTAACCTGTATTTTATTCTCATTGATACTACCTCGCTTTATTGCAGCTACATAAAAGGAATTTTCACCAATCAAAAAAATCAAACTCCTAATCAAGTCATTTGAGATTTTCCCTCTTAGATATATCGGGGGTGGCTTAGACGATTTGATGACGTTTGGTGCTTCCTCATCCAGAATTGAGAAACGATTTTGGGAATTTGTTCTGTCAGTTGTACCATCTTTTAAAACTTTCGGTGCCGAAGCAACTGCTGAGGAGGTAGGGCTACGACCCCGTTATATATCTATCAATGCCAACTTGTACTGAAGGCTTTTGAGAAATTTTAACTTGAGTTACTGAGTTGTCAATAGCGGCTATTTTGGGGTAGACCGCATCATCACGTTTTTGTGGATTATTAAAAATAAAACAAAAGTTTTCCAACCCTTATCATCACGAGACGCAAGGGACTATAGAACGAAATCACCGCGTTCTAAACGAATACTTCTTGAATTTCCAGAGGACAGCAATTGGCACGAATGGATACCACATTTCACAATTTGCATGCAATACAACGCCCAATGTTGACACAGATTACTCACCCTATGAATAAGTATTTGGAAAACTTCCCCGCCTTCCACATGAGGAATTACAGAATTCTCCAAAAATTTATAAAATAGACAATTATTTAAATGAACTAAGAGCTAGACTAAACTTTTCGTTAAAAAGCAAAATAAATTATTTTAAAGATAAAAAACAAAAATTAGAATCAGAAAATAAAAAAAATAGTATAGATCTTAAAATAGGTGATTTAATTTTATTAAAGGTAGAAAATAGAAGAAAATATGAACCTTCATACAAAAGTTCATATAAGGTTGTAGTTAGTAATAGATGATTTAAATGTATTAATAGCAATGGAAAACTTTAATATAAAAAGTGTCCATAAATATAATTTAACAAATTTTAAAACGTAACAAAATCATTTTGTGCTTTGTTGTGATACGGACGTGTATTATTAAACCCGCATACAATTGGAATTAATTTATAAATTGATTTTTTACTTAAAATAAACATTTAGCGAATGAACGCAAAATAAATGATTTTTAAATAAATTATTTAGCATAAAAGTGATCAATTATTAAAAACGAAAAATTAAATAAAGAAAAATAAAAAATATAAGTGAATGAATGTAGATACCTACATACTTATGTATGTATGTATGTATGTATACATAATCTTGCAAAAAACATTTCAATTTTGTGAAGTACAAAAAAAATAACAAAATATTAAAAGCACAGAATACGGTGAAAAACAAAAACAATATTTTTTATGAGCAAAAACCAAGAGACAACAATAAAACTCAACGAAAGAAATTGCTATGTAACAGTTCATGCAAATGAAAATAATGCTGAAATAAATAAAACAAAACAATATTAACTACCTAACGGCTAAGCCAATTATTCGAACACGTTCCCTCTCACCCTCTTTATTTACACAAACGGTGGCTAGTGACTCATTAAAAAAACTAAAACTAGACCTGGTGACAAGTGTTGCCAGGCCAGCAAGTACTGCCGCGACGTCAAAAACAAATTTAGTGGGAAATGATACCAGGGGTCGCAGCCCTACCTCTTCAGCTGTTGCTTCGGCATCAAAAGTGCCATCTTTTGACAAAAGAAATTCCCAAAATCGCTTTGCAATTCTTGAGGATGAATCCTCTGAAGCACCAAACGTCATAAAATCGTCCAAGCCTCCCCCGATATATCCTAGGGAGCATAACTCAAATGATCTAATAAAGAGTTTAATTTCGTTGATTGGTGAAAATTCGTTTTATCTAGCCGCAATAAAGCGAGGAAGCATAAATGAAACGAAAATTCAAGTGAATCATGAAAATGATTTTCGCAAAATAATTAACAAATTTGAGGCACTTAAAAAAAGTTTTTATACATACCAACTCAAGAGCAGTAAAGGTCTCCAGGTGGTGATTAAGGGAATTGATTCATGCGTAGACCCAGAGGAAATTAAAACTTTCTTGGAAGAAAAAGTCTTCAAGCTAAAACATGTGGTAAATATTAGAAATAGAGACAAAAATCCACAACCACTTTTTCGAGTAGAATTAGAGCCCGGCGACATTAAGTTAAAAAAAAAACGAAACGCATCCCATTTATAGTTTGAAATATATTCTATACAGAAAAATCACAATTAAGGAGCCGCACAAAAAAAATGGACCTGTTCAGTGCTTAAACTGCCAAGAATTTGGCCATACAAAGGCATACTGCTACTTACCCCCTGTTTGCGTAGTATGTGGTGAACTACACGGTACAGTTTCTTGCGATAAGTCTAAAACCGACCCCAACGTAAAAAAATGTAGCAACTGTGGCGGTAATCACACTGCCAATTAAAGAGGATGCCCTGTATATAATATCGTCAAGCAGACGGTTGGACCGAAAACAAATGCCCCTCAAATGCAGGTTGCAAATCAAGTTATCACAAATGCAATTCAAGCCCCCCAGTCTAGTAATAACAGAACCTCTTACGCTAACGTCCTAAAATCAAACCATGAGCCAATGCAAGGTGCCTCGCCAAGTAATGATGAAACTCCAGTTTCTTATTTAAGTCGTTTAGAAAAAACCATGGAAACATTAGTGCAAACAGTAAATAATTTTACGAACACAATGGGTAATATGATGCAGGAAATTCTTAGAATGCAATCAATGTTATTGCAAGCTGTACTTAACAAGCCATGAACTGTATAAAAATTTGTTTTGGAACGCAAACGGCATCCGCCAACATAAAAATTAACTAGAATACTTTCTTAAAAATAAACAAATTGATGTCATGATGGTTTCTGAAACTCATTTGACCTCAAAAAATACGTTTAAAATAAATGGTTATATACTATATAATACAAAGGACCCTCGAGATAGAGCTTGTGGAGGTTCTGCCATTTTAATAAAAACCAGAGTCAAACACTACCTAATGGGTGATCATTGTGAAGATTATCTTCAAGCAACAAACATTTGCGTTGAAGAATTAAATAGAAACGTAGTAATCTCATCGTTGTACTCCCCACCTAGATATTCAATATCAGAAGGCCAATATTATAAATATTTTAAATCATTAGGACACTGTTTCCTGGCCGCTGGCGATTATAACGCTAAACATACCTTATGGGGGTCCCTACTTATAACACCAAAGGGTCGTGTTCTATTTAATACTATTTCTAAAATGGATTGAATGTGATAGCGAGCGGACAACCAACATATTGGCCTACTGATCAGCAAAAAATGCCAGATGTCATCGATTTTGACGTGGTTAAAAACATCCCCTTAGAAACGATTTATGTTGAAGCTTCCCTAGAATTATCTCCCGACCACACACCAACAATTGTTACTTTAATGAACCCCAATAGAATTGTATCTCCAACTGGCTACTTAGCGACGCCAGCTACACAAATCAATTGGCTAAAATATAAAAAATATCTCAGCACCCATTGCACAGAAAATATTCCGCTTACCGGAATACGTAGATCGCGCTATTCTTAATTTTGACAGTTTTCTGAAGCTAGCTGTGCAACATCCCAGTATTACTCCAAAAAAAACTAAAAATATTAAAATTTATTCCACAGATGTTGAGCGTCTCCTGTCTGAAAAAAGAAGATCTCGAAGAGAGTGGCAATTGCACAGATCCCCTCAACTTAAGAGTTTGTTAAAAGAGTGTACAAGAAGGCTAAGAAAGTTACTACAGACACAGAAAACGGATTCTCTGCAAAAATATCTTAAGCAACTTGATGCAACTCCGCAATCAGACTACTCATTATGGCGTGCAGCTAAAAATCTAAAAAGGCCAGTTGTCTCTAAGCCACCATTAAGAAACTTGAACGGAAGTTGGGCAAAAAATGATAACGAAAAGGGAAATATGTTTGTTAATCATTTATAAAACGTATTTACCCCAAATATATCTCACGATACTGCGGTCGAGTTTCCACCTGTTCCTGCTAGAGCAGCTGTTCCCCTAAATTTGAGATAAGAGAAATCGAAAAGGCTGTTTGTGAATTAAACCCCAAAAAAGCCCCTGGTTTTGATAAGATCAGCAACAAAATGCTTTTGGAGCTACCCAGCACAGCAAAGAAAATTATTCAATTAATTGTTAATGCTATCTTACGTCTTCAATACTATCCTCAAAAGTGGAAGGTTTCCTTAGTCACCATGATACCTAAACCAGTAGCCCGTTTCTGTATTTCTCGCATCGTAAAATTTTCCGACTGAAACCAGTGAATCGGGACAGAAACAGTGAAAAATGAAACAAAAAATGGTTTTTCTCACACAAGTGTTTCTGTATCTTTTTTTTGCGAGAATTATCTGTCATTTAAATAATTTTCCAGCAATTATTGGAAGGATGCGAGAAAAAGTGTTTCTATAACAATATTTTGCGAAAAGTTTTTTTCAAGAACTGTCAAAATAAGTCACATTTGAAATTGGTGGCGAGAAAAACAAAATGTAGATATTTTGAATTTAAAATATGTTTATATACTATTTTTTTTTAATAAATTAAAAAATAGAAGGAATATAAATGATAAATTCATAATTTATATGATGAAAATAAACAAAAAACAATTGTTATATTTTGTTAGTTTAAATTTTTGTTAGCCTTCTCTTGTTTTGGTTTTAATCGGTGCTGCCAGATAAATTTGTGTCAAAATCGTCAATTTCCTGAGAAAAAAATAAAAAAGATCGTCTTTTTTGTTTTAAAAATCGTGAAATTTAAAATCAATTTTAAACAAATTTGTTTCGACTTTTATTAAAAAATAATCAAACAAAAACATAGTTAAAGTTCATGGGTATTAAATAATTATTATTTAATAATTGAGATATAAATCTTTAATTTACCTATTCCTATTTTACAAGGGTTGTGCCAAAAAGAACAAATTCAAAAGTAAGTCATTTTTGTATCGTAATTCATCCAGAAAAAAGTAGTTATCGAAGTTCTTATGGAAGAAAGCTACTTAATAACGAGTGAAAGAAGCTATCCATTTTGAAAAAGCTTTTACTGGGAGACAAACAAATTTCTTTCTTGCCGGAATAATGGTTTTGGCACAAAAGTGTACATATAAGATAAGAATATCAAATATCAATCATATTTTGTATATGTATATAGGAAGTGTTATATGTTCAAAATAAGCCAAGTCGGTCCATTACTTTCCCTCGAAATTTTGCTTTTGCCGATACATTTTTTAGGGAAGAAACAAACAATTTCGAGGACAATTTTCACAATAGGGATAAATATAAAAATTTAAGCAGCCTTGTTTCTACAGATATCATTTTTTCTAATAAACAAACATATAAAAATATTTACAATTATCTTATTTCGAAGACTAAGGAGCTTATAGTGTAAAACGCAACGCCAAAAATTTCATTAAAAGCAAAAATAATATCAAAAATATTTTATAAATTTGTTGTTGCTTTCTACAGACATTCATATTATTTTTTTTTTTTCAATTTTCAACGCCACAAAATAGAAGTGTTTGAAATTTAAAAGTTTAAGATAAATTTCTATAGAAAGTAACAACAAAATTACAAAACGTCACTTTGTTAATATCGAAACACAAAATCGTCAAGATGACGATAACTCGTCAAATCTGGCAGCTCTGTTTTTATTATATTTATTTCTTTTGTTGACGTTTCGCTTTTATTTGACACTTAAGTACTGGAAATATTCCAGTATAAACAGAATTTGTTGTGTCTGTTTTCGCATTCAAATACAGAAACACTTTTATCTCATAAATCGAGAAACGATGGAATTTTTTGTTTCACACTTCATGTAAGAAATTTTACGATGCGAGAAATACAGAAACGAGCTACAGGAAAGGATCACACAAAAGTTGAGTCATATAGGCCTATAAGCTTACTTTCTAATATATCAAAGCTGTTTGAGAGGCTGTTAGTGTCAAAATTAACTCCAATTTTAAGTGAAAATAGATGTTTTCCTAATCACGGCTTTAGAAGAGAACACAGCACAATTGAACAAACCCATCGTATAGTAAACGCCATAAGAAAAGCCTTTGAAGAAAGAAAATATTGTTCCGCTCTCTTCATCGATGTTTCTCAAGCTTTTGATAAAGTCTGGCATTAAGGCTTATTACATAAATTGAAGCAAAATTTACCAACAAACACACACAAGCTGCTAGAAAGCTACTTAGTCGGTCGTCAATTTATTATTAAAGAAGCAAATTTCTTAAGTTCACCTCAGCTCATTGGCGCTGGAGTCCCACAAGGCAGCATCCTGGGCCCTCTATTATACTTAATTTATACTTCGGACATGCCAACAAGCAACTACACCCAAACTTCAACATTTGCAGACTATACAGCTTTTCTAAGCGTCCACGATATATTTCAACTAGAAATATGGTTAAGACAATGGAGGATAATGGTCAATGAGCAAAAATGCGTGCATATAACATTCACCTTGCGACGGGAATCTTGCTCCCATATTACAATCAACAATCAAATAATTCCTCAACATTCGCATGTAAAATATCTCGGTATACATCTGGATCGGCGATTAACGTGGAAATGCCATATAGAGGCAAAATTAACTCAAATGAAACTAAAAGCCATTCAAATTCATTGGCTTATTGGTAGAAACTCTGTCCTTAGTCTCGACTGCAAACTCCTACTTCACTCTATTCTAAAGCCAATCTGGTGCTATGGTATTCAGTTATGGGGCACTGCCTCGGCTTCTAATATCGAAAAAATTCAAAGGCGCCAAAATAAACTTCTTCGAATAATCACAGCTGCCCCTTGGTATGTTAAAAATTCAAATATTCACCAGGATCTTAATGTTCCTTGAGTAAAAACTATGATTACGAAATATGCAGTAAAATACTTAAAAAGGCTCGAATTGCATCCGAACCCACTAGCTCGAAATATTTTTTATGATGGCGGCCACACTCGCTTAAGAAGAAGAGACACTGCCGCACTTATCCAATTAGATGAGCGATAAACACCTAGATAAGTGAACAGAACCGTGATGAAGAAAATTTTTGTCTGGCACTGGCAGGACATAAAATAAAATATTAGGTTAAGATTTGATTAATTATTGTTAGTTCATATTTAATGTATGAAGATTCAATAAATAATATTGCAAAAAAAAAAACGTAACATAAATACAAAATAACATGATTATATAAATATATAATAGTATTTCTTTTATTTTTAATCTTATAAGATAAGCTGTCAAAAATACACATACATGCATACATAAAAAACAATAATAAGACGTATTCATTAAAATGTTGAATTTTTGTACAAATAGTGAAAATCTTGTGATGTGTTTAAAAAAACAATATTTTCAACTAAAAACAAGAAAAAACTAAAAAAAAGAATAAAAACGACACAAGTTTACTGTGCGAGAATCATTCGATTATGAAATCTTATAAGATACTTGTTCCCCTTGTTTAAGATTAATGTGAAGAAATTTGTTCTCTCATTCTGCCGACGTTTTCTCAAATATTATATCAGATATTATCTAAGGTGAAGACTCAGTATAAAGTAGAGGTCTGCAAGAATAAATAAAAACCAATTTCAACACACTCATTTGTTTTTTAACTACAATGAGTTTTCTACCACACACGTTTTAAATTCGCTCTTTAAATAACCAAAGTAAAAACAAACACAAACAAATTTATCTGAAGAGAAGCAATCTACTTACTCATTCAATTCAGTCAACTCAAGTTAAATAAATTGAATTTTCAAATATATTTTGAATGTAAAATTATTTGAATTTTTAGTTCTTATTTGAATTGTTTTTCTGTACAGACCTACATATGTAAGTTATGTGTTAGGTGGATAATGATAATTAAGCTAAACTCGTATAAATAAAAGAAGCAGAAATAAAAATAAAATCAAATTTATTTCATATATTTAAGGAATTATTACTTAAATACTTTTTTTAACTTAAAATTTTTTTTAAAAATAAATTAATTTTTTGTTGTGAATTTTTAAATTATTTTTTTACACATCAAATAGGTACATATACTACATACATACATATGCTTTAAACTCTAATTTTTACAGATAATTTTTTTACTTGTTACTAGGAGTTAAAATATAATTAGTACATATTAGAAAAAATTGATATTAATGGGCAAAACAAGAATTGTTTAATTCATTCTGTTAAAAATCAAATTCTATGTGATATAAAACTAGGTTGAGCTTTTACAAACATACTACATACATATGTATAAAAAAATTATACAGTTTGTATCAATATGTTTTTAAATTTTATTAAAAAAACAGACATCAAAAATAATTTTATTTTGTCCTTGAATTTTATAATTATTGTTGACACTATTTTATTTTTAAAATTTAACAAAAGTTCACAAATTTGCAAATGCCAAAGTAAATTAGCGGCTAAAATAAAAATATAGCTTACAATAATTTTCATAATAAATTTTCTAAACATAAACATACATATGAAGTAGAATTTAATAATATGTACTATAAAAATCAAAATTTTTGCTTTAAGGCTCAGTTAGTTTTTACTTTCTGTTTCTGTTCTGTTCCGTGCCGTTCTGTTACGAAATTGTAATAGTTACTTTTTCTGTAGAAACTTATCAGCCATTTATGACAAATTTATTAGTTTTGCACTGTCCATTGTTTTATTTCAATAACTTTAATGCACATAAATTTGAAGAAATTAAATTTTATGAATTCTTAAAATCAAAAAATAGTTTGTTTCAATATAAAAATGTATTTTTTAATATTTATTTTGCTGTCACTTACAATTACTTAACAAGTTTTTGATTTTAACAAACTGAACCGCAACAGAACAGAAAAACTAATCAATTTCACAGGTTTTTTAATAACAAAAACAAATCAGCTGATTCGTAACAGAACAGAAAGTAAAGACTAACTGAGCCTTTAAAATCAAAAAAAAACCTTACCTTTAGCTCACACAATTGTTATGTCAATGTATTCAAATAAATATTCACACATTCATAGCCTGTTTAACAATCTCGAAAGAAAACTAAAGCGAAAGAAAAGAAGTCACTAGAATTCGAATAAATTTGCGTTCATGGATATCACTCACTTTCGTTCTTATGCACTTGCGTACGTCAATTTTTGAATCTTACGTATTAACAATTCAAAGTAGTGCCAATTCATCTATTTACAGAATTTATAGCGATTTCCTCTAAAAGTCCCAAAAATACTACTTTTTGTATGAGAACAAATACAACTGTTCTTAAGAGTGATCAGCTGTATACAAATGTCATATTGTAAAAAGGAAAATAATAACATACCAGTTTAAAAACAAAACAATAAATTGTTGTGTCTGCCATAGTTTTATTAAAAAAAAATATAAATATAAATTAAAAAAGCAAACAAAAAAGCTAAGTGTGTTAGTGTGTTATAGAGAAAAAAAATAACAAAACAACAATGGATATGTTGACGGTCGCCGTACATTTCTTGGATACTGCGGAGGAAGATGAGGAAAGTGTACTGTTTCGAAGAGAACTACGAGATAAGTATAATGTCCTGGAACAGCCTACGAGTCAGTAAGTGTACACATTAGACATTTGTACAATTATGAACATATGTATGTCATTAATTTCTTACCAAAATCTTCTTTGGAATTAGGTTTGTTGCGAATTTTCGAGTTTCAAAAGACATTTTTCGTGCTCTTTTGGAGAAATTCGAGGCAAATTGTGCCTCGTCGCTTAGAAGCACTTATATACGTGCAGATATAAGGTTAGCGACATTTTTACGCTTTTTAGCTACAGGGAGCTATCAGCAAAGCGTAGGAAATGAAGTTCTCTCATCCACATGCAAAGCTACTGTCTGCGGAATCATTGCAGAATGTCTCAATTTTTTTGAGGAGTACGTATGTGGGCAGTGGATTAAAATGCCTAGTCCAGAAAATGAAATAAACATTAAAAAAGAGTTTTTTATTTCTACGGGCTTTCCTGGAATCATCGGATGCGTTGATGGCACGCATATAAGAATAAAATCTCCGGGCCATAATCTGAAGCATCTGTATTACAACCGTAAAGGATATTATAGTATAAATGCCATGGTGGTAAGTTTAACATAGCAGAAACATATTACATACGTTTAAACATATGTAAATATTTTATGCAAACGGATTTTATTCAGTACTTTTTGTACATTTTAGATATGTGACAACAAAACTAAAATAATGTACGTCGATGCTAGGCATCCTGGTGCCAACCATGACGCATTTGTTTGGGAGCATAGCACCATTGACCAAAAACTAAGAAATAATTTCGAAGGTGGCAAAAAAAACACATGGATTCTTGGTAAGATTATACTGTTTGAATGTTTGAACATCATATACAAAATACTTTTTAAATAGGTGATGGTGGTTATAAACTAAAGCCCTACCTTATGACACCTTTTAGAAAACCGAGAAATGTAGAAGAAAGACGGTATAACAACAAACATACATCTACACGTAATGTTGTTGAGCGTTGTTTTGGGATTTTAAAAAATAGGTTCCGAAGCATTATAGGCTCTCGAGGTCTTCACAATGAACCTAAAAAGGTAACACAAATTGTAAATGCGTGTTGTGCACTTCACAACATGTGTTTATTTTTCGGATGCGAGGAGCCAACAGTAGATTTACAAAATGATACTACAAACGATACCATAGAAGATGCAGAAGAGGACGTTGGAGCAATGGCAATACGTCGGAACATTGCATTAAATTTATAATAAAATATTTTTAATCAATTACATAATCAGAAATTTGGTTAGTCAAATTCTTGATTAATCCGTTAATTGTTATTTTGATTAGTTAAAATTATGATTAACTGTTTAATTAGACATTTGAATAATTTAAAATTGATGTATGTATATACTTATGTATATGATTTATAATTAAGTTAAATTTAACTGCTTGCCCAAGAATGTCGACAAGAACTTTTTTGTATATTTATTATCGTGGCCGTTAGTTATATGGATTATTTTTTTTTTTCTTATATTCTTTCCCCCAAAATCGGTTCAGTTTAATTTAAAAAAAATACAAAAAAAATTCAAAGCAATAAGTTAGGTTTTTTTATTCAAATGAAATTTGTTTGCATATGACTATCTCTGTAAAAAAACATTTTACAAGAATATGATATATGGCAATATTTTAGCACGTCTAGTCAACAACATTAGCCTCAAAGGAAGTTTTTTGCTAAAATTTATATTTTAGCAAATATTGAAGAAAATAGAAAAGTTTTTTTTTAAATTTAAAACTTTTTTTTAAGCCTATATTTTAATTTAAAAAATTAAAAAAAAAAAAACAAAAAAAAATTTAAAAACATTGATCAAATAGCCATCTTAGCTACTTGGAACAAATTTTGCTAACACCAATAGGTTATAAGTTTCATGGATGAGAAAGAACACCTGTATGTCAAACTTTTCTATTTTCTTCAATATTTTCTAAAATATTAATTTAAGCAAAAAACTTTCTTTGAGGCTAATGTTGTTGACTAGACATGCTAAAATATTGCCATATATCATATTCTTGTAAAATGTTTTTTTAAAGAGATAGTCATATGCAAACAAATTTCATTTGAATAAAAAAACCTAACTTATTGCTATGAAATTTTTTTGTATTTTTTTTTAAATTTTCTATTTTCTTCAATATTTTCTAAAATATTAATTTAAGCAAAAAACTTTCTTTGAGGCTAATGTTGTTGACTAGACATGCTAAAATATTGACATATATCATATTCTTGTAAAATGTTTTTTTAAAGAGATAGTCATATGCAAACAAATTTCATTTGAATAAAAAAACCTAACTTATTGCTATGAAATTTTTTGTATTTTTTTTTAAATTTTCTATTTTCTTCAATATTTTCTAAAATATTAATTTTAGCAAAAAACAAAAAACAGTTATAAAAAACCAAAATTTGTTTTTGTTGTTAATGTAAATATAGAAAAGACGTTTTCTTTTCGACATTGTGGGCCAAGCAATTAATATTTATTTCAATGTGTGATCATCATTTGGATTAATGAAAATAACACTTTAATGCTTTTTTAACTTATATACAATGAATTGTTTTGTTATGTTTTTTTTTTTAATATATCGCACTTGTCCAAAAGTAGTGTACAACTCAAAACTTTAATTTGTTCACTTTTTGGAAAACATCGGCACGTAATATTCATATAAAATCGCTGAAAAAATATAGTGCCATTTTGTATACTTTTTCGTAATGAAACGTTTAATAAAAAAATTATTTTTCATATGCCTTTTGTATTAAATTAAAAAGTGTTTTGCTTCTTCTGAAAATTTCGAAATTTTGAGGTAGTACAGTATTGTTAAAAAGTCAGGCTTGACCGACTATACTTTATTACTCGTTTTTACCATGTTTTTCCTTATCAATTATTCATTTTAATTAGACAATCTTGTCTTTTTTTCGCAATGTCAAAAAATTTTCTTGGCAGACTGTATATACATATAAACTTCTTTTCTATTCCAACCATGGCGAATGGTATAAAGAATCGGCAATTTTACTTTTGTTAATAACTTTAAAAATTCAATTCTTTATTTTTTAGATAAATAAAAAAAGAGTTAAAATAAAGATTTAAAAACAAACTAAAATGAAATTAAAGATAAAAAAATAATAAAAATACTACATTAAAGCTTAAAAGAAGAAATTTATAAATAAAATGTAAATAGAAATGTATATACAGTAGAATCCCAATAATTCGTAATCGCAAGGGAATTATAGGGGTTTTCGATTTAGCGGGGTTAAAATAAAATAAAATAAATACGAATTACCGGGGTTTTTCAATTTATTTACTAAAACGATAAAAAAAACATAAAAGACTATTGTTAAAAATAAAATATATATAAATTCATTCCATGTTTCTGTTGTTTTTATTACGAATTATAAGTGGTAGTTAGCAAACAATTACGATTTATAAGAGGTAAAGAAGATTTTATTTGAAAAAAAATTACGAATTAACGAGATTTTTTTAAGGGACCGACAGTTTATTACGAATTATCGGGAATTACGATTTATCGGGGTACGAATTATCGGGATTTGACTGTATATACATAAATAAATAAAATTTTGATTGAATTACTTTTAATTCTATTTGTTATTAATTAATTTTTCAAAATTTTTTTCTAATCGCTGGATGCTTTCTAAAATTGCATTCATGCATGTCGCTTGCACTTGAGCTGCATCCGCTCTTCTTTTTGCTGCTTCAGCTTGTATTTCTGCAGCATTCGCTAGCCTTTTAATCACATCAGTCTGCTCCTTAGCTGTTGCTGCATTTGTCTCTGCCACTCTTAGTTGCCGACGAATTAGGGACAACTGTTCATCAACAGTTTTCTTCTTTTTTTTTGTTGAAGAGCAAGCTGGCTCGTCATCATCGCTACCGCTGAGGTATGGACGACGCTTAGAAGCACTTTTGGTTTGTTGTTGTTGTGTTGCTGGGTTGACAATTTTTGGTCGGTGCAATTGATGCTCCGAGTCGTTCCGGTACGTAGACCCAATTGCCACGGGAACGTTTGTGGTTGTGGTTTCACTTTGCTGTAAATTTTTTGAACAGTCAGCCGGTAGTGAGTGACACACAACTTCCACTATATGCTCCTGACTTCTCATTCCGGTTGGTGTTACTACCGCCACAGCCTTACCAAGTCTTGGTGGAGTCTTCACTAACGATTGAAAACAATCTTCAATTGATTCGGGTGCTCTTCTATTGACTTCAACTTCATCACCGAAAACTCGACCACTGGGTGCTCCAGCTGACGACATCAACAAAGTCCGGTCGATTACTTGCTCCAATGCTGTCAAATAATTGTAGCGGTAGAGACCGCCACCAGTTTCTTGCAGGCTTTTGCTATTTTCGGAGATTTTTTTTTTTGTTCTTGATTTTAAATCTGCCCAAGTCTGTAAAAAGAATGTTAAATCATTAGTTATTGCAACCAACTGGTGGATCAGGTAAGACAATTAAAAAAAATATTTAAAATAGTAAATAAAACCCAGTTCTACTTTCCGAGCTACATACATATGTAATAAAATTTGTAAAAATACGCTACATACCTTTTTCCACTCTGCAATTGTACGCGTAGGTGGCCCAAGGGCGTTTACGCTTTCGCAGAGACTCTTCCACTGCTTCTCTGCTGACAATTTATTTGTCCCAAACGCAGGCGTTCCTCTGGCTAGGTCAGGATTTTCTTCCATATAATCCACCAATCTTTGAAGTTGCTGCATTGTTGACTTTTTTAAACTAAATAGGAAGTCATGAACAAACTACAATGGTCGCTGATTCTAGGCAGTATAATTAGTACAAACTTACCATTTGGTGTCCATTTTTTACTTATACGTTAGTAAATAATTTATTTTTTAATTTTTTTAACTTTGGGCGCAATATTTTTTTCTTACTCGAAAACAAAACAACAAGTGAGTGATTTTGACATTTGCAATGTTGACAACTCCTTCGACATTGTTAAACCGGATTTTGTATGAAAGCACTTACGTTTTCTTTTGAGCTGTCGTTCGCATCAACGTTCGTACAGAAGTGTAGTTGATGAACCCAAAACAATTTTCATTCGCTTAGAATGCGAACGTACTCATTCTTTCGAAATTCATAAACAGGCCATCAATAATTCAAAAATTATTTGAATGTTTTCTGTAAACTTGCTCTCTATAACGGGTCATTCCAATGTTTTGTTATTTATGAATGGCTCTCAAATTCATTTACAGCAAACAAGTTTTATATTCAATTCATTCTCTCTTATTTTTGTATATGGTTTACTCTTTTCTTATATTTTTGAATGTTTAATATTTGAGTAAATGTTGTGCACTTTGAATAAAGGCAAACAAGTGAATTATTCAAAGCAGACCTCTAGTATAAAGGCGGCAATGAACAGATTAGTGTTGCCAACATAATAAAAAATGTGAAATAAATAAGTGCTTTAATATACATATTTTATAAATGGTCAAGAATATTAACATTGTTGAAAATTAAGCCCACTCTTCATGCGCTTTCGATTTGAACATGACATTGAACATTGTTGTGGCGTTTGGTTGTATACAGAAAATACATTGTATGGCCAACATCATGGCGTACATAGATGCTAAGACGAATACTTAGCAACGACGGCAGCACATGGACGAAACATGAATATTTAAAGTCTACACGAGTAGAATTCATGTGCGACATTCTGTTCTTACCAAGTTGATGGATAGTGGAGACGGGTAGTAAAAAGAAACATGAGGTAGTAGCCATGGTGAAATAAACAGGTGGCAGCAACACTATGCCAGATGACGATTTTTTCTCTTGCATTGTTTGAGGAAGTTTACAGGGTGTCTTTTCAGACATGTCTAACAAACACGTCTGTTTTGTTTGTTGGCGATCGGGGTAGAGAAGAAAAAGGGGTTGCCAAACAGACACGAAATGTGTTTTCATGTTTGTTTATATGAATTTTCATGTTTTCAATTTGTATGTATATGTAAATTAGACTTTTAGATATGAAAACAGAAATGTTTGGAAAAACATCGTGAAAAGACAAAAGGTTTTTGGTAGCATGTTCAAAAGAGAATGTCAAAAACAGACATGTCTGGAAAGACACCGTGTAAATGCCCCATTTGTCTAGGTTTATGCCAAAGTTTTGGTTATGTTAACAAAAAATCCACGTTTAGTGCTGCGATTATTGTATTTTATAAAAGTTTTTGATAATATTAAATTAAAATAAATAAGATATTGACCATAATTAAATAAAAATTGGCTTAAAATTTATTTATTTCATCACGTTCAGCGTCACGCTTTGATTTTTGATTAAAGAATTTTTTGACGTTAACGGTGATGTAATATTGTAAGTTCTGACCACAGAATACCACAGAACTGTAAAAAGTGACGTGTGAAAAAGGCCCAAATCAGTTGCGAGGGCAGCTTTCGAAGAAAAAGACAGAAAGCTTTTTTTGGTAGTGAAGTGGCAATGTGTAAAAACAGGCAGCAACAATCAACACAAATGGCATGATCAAAACAAAAATAACAAAACACAGACCACGTTAAAAAAAATGCATTAGTTCAACAAACGTTGTGTTTTGTGCAAAAAAAAATGTATTTATTAATCTTCTTTTTTTTTATAATGTTATATATTTACTTAAATATTGTTTACTTGTTTTGTGGTAAACTTAAAAGTTAATTTTTACAAAAGCTTTGCAAATAAATCTCAACTAAATAAATTTGTGTTCATTGTATTGCGGCATAAAAGATGATGCAAAGAGAAATGCAAAAAGGGAAGCTTTCTTAAAAAGAGACAAAAAAAAAGCAAAATCTTCCGTCTCGTGACAGTTCTGTAGTATTCTGTGGTTCTGACCATCGTCTGTACGAAGCTTAAGAATTCAAAACAAATAAGCCCGAACTGTCAAAATCAGATGCCTTTTCGACACCACCTGTAGTTAATTCGCCTTGATTCCACCATGGTAGTAGCCATTTTAACCTTACGGCCACACGTGCAATTTGTGATGTCTTAACACAAGCAATAACGCCGGCAGAATTCGTCAAATTGCCAATGTGTTTTAGGTGGAGAACACGTAAATATCTTACAACATAAGTTTAAGAACAAGCTAAAGACAGCTTGTGTGTTATATTCATAGCGAAGAAATAGTTTAGCGCTTAAACATAGTATACAAACAAGTTTTTTTCACCAATTTGCTTTTAAAATGAATTTATTTTCGGAAAACTTATTTTGCACCTTATTTTGCGCTTTAATTTTAATTATTTATCAGCCACGCGCGTATTATTGACAAGTTGTATAAAAAAGTTAATAAAAAGCAACAAAAAAAGCTGTCTGTCAAACTTAAACGTCAAGTTATATTATAAAATAGCTTTCAAGACAGATTGCTTAACAACGCTGTTAAAACACAAACAAAACACTAACATGAGGAGGCTATACCTAACACCATAGTGAAATTACTACAAGGTGGCAGCACTAGGTGTTGTTGTACAACAATACAACAAAAACAGGCAAATTTGTTTGTGTAATAAACTCCGTGCTATCAAAAATTATGTGCAACAATGTTGCCATTGTTTGTCTTTTTCGACAACATTTGGTTGGATAATTTTCGCTTGGTAGGATGGTAGGCTAAACCTTAGGGCAATGTTACACGTTTAATAAATACATATATAACAAAATCGAAAAAACTTAAGATTAAAGCTATTTTAAGATATAAAAGTGGTCATTTTAAATGCTAAAGGATCATAGAAATCAATATACGTATAAACATTGCATAATGAGAATTAAAATATTGAAGTCTAAGTGGAATGCTATTTCTGGAAGGGCGAATAGAAACAGAAAGCTAAACATTACGAAGTAGGAATTCTGAAACAATTTCGTTATTAAACAAATTGTGCATTAAGGAGAAATTTAATTTATCATATTACTACGTTTATCATTCTATGTGAATTTTTTTTTTTCAATATTCATCGAAGATCCCATAAATTATATATATTCTGGGTCTTCTAAGTTTCTAGTTCTTCAAAGATGTTTTTATTAGAAAAAAAGTTAAGCTCCCAAATGTGAAACTACCTCCCTAAAAACTAACATAAATTTGTAGCGAAATGCACTGATTGTCATTAAATTTCAACAAAAACCTTTTTATGACACCAAATATGGTGAAGGTCGGTCCATAATTTACCTACGGCTCCATGTTAACTCAAAATTTAAAAATTTTCAGTAGAAGCAAAACAAATTTTAATTTTATATTAAAGGTATATAACAAATAAGTTTTAAACTAACAGCTATAACTGGTAGTTAATTATAACTAAACTTGCTTAAATGTATCAAAAATAGAAAACTGGTCGAGTCCAAAGGATTTTGGTTAATAAGTTTGGTCGAATAGAAAATTTTCAGTGGCAACGCTGATCTGCAACAAATAAAACGAAAAATATTATGAAAAAATTACTAAAGATTCATACTTAAAATTTTAATGTTTTTTGAATTAAAAACAATTGTTTTTCCACTTTTTTTTACTACTAGTCCTTTGGAGGTTTAAAGGAAGTGGCGCTCAAGCGCATATCAAAAATATACGCATTTTTCAAACGTACACACGAAGTGGTCACCAGAGACCTGCGCCGACAGATTTTATCGGCGGCGGCGGCTCGTATGAAAATTATCGGCGGCGGCTCAAAATCGGCTGTCAGCCGGCTTACACTTTGTTGTATTCAAAACAATATCAAAGATTTTTTTCATATTTATATACATATGTATACAAATATGTACATATCATACTTGTTTAACAATACTTGTACTGACTCAAATTTTTCTGTAGAACCAAAACACTTTTTAATTTAATATTAAAGGCATATGAAAAAGAATTTTTAAATCAACCGTTTCATTGCCAAAAAGTAGAAAAATGGCACAATATTTTTTCAGCGGGTAGATATCAATTTTTTCCAAAAAGTGAAAAAATTAAAAGTTTAAGTTAATACACCATTGTTCAACAAGTACGATATGTATATTTAAATAACTTAAAACCTTAAATAAAAAATTACACTTTAAGGGTATTTTAATTTAAAAAAAAAACAAAAATACATTTTTTACTTGAATTCAGAGTTTATTTTTTATATATGTATGTATAAACATTAATAAAGCCTTCCACACTAAATTTGTTTAAAAAAAATGTGTAATATACACACAATACTAAAAAAGCATTATCGAATCTACTATGTGTATACCATTATTTAGTTCTGTGTGTGGGCATTATGAATTCAAGAGTTAAAAATTAAAAAAAATTACATTGATAAATTAAATATATATATAAAATTAAATTAAAAAAAAATCAAAACGGCGGCTGATTTTAAGCCGACATAAGCCGAAAATTTTTCGGCGGCGGCGGCTATTCAAAATTTTCGGCGGCTCGGCTCAGCCGGCTTTCAGCCGATCGGCGCAGGTCTCTGGTGGTCACATACACAATTATTTTTGTTTTTATTTATTATTAAAAAAAAAAACTGTTGGCACAACTAAAGACGCACATATAAAAACAACATACGATTATTTTTTGCAAATATTTTAATTGTTATGCACAATTTTCATTTAAAAACCGCACAAAAATGATTTTTTTAAAATTTTTTTTTCAAGAATGTAAGCATAAACAAAAAAATGACATCTTTGGGTTTTCACCACAGCAAAAAATTACCAGATGCCGTAGTGATGCCACCTTGTAGTAATTTCACCATGCCTAACACCAACATGATGTTAGTGTTAATGTTAATAGGCTTTTTACACTGATCGACATCTAACATCTATTATCAAAGATGTAGAAAATGTGAAACACTCGTTTACATTGCTCACATCTAACATCTACCATCAAACAAAAATGTCACCATATTTGCAAAAAAAAGTTTTTAAAATAAAAAATTGTTTTTTTTCTACAAAACTGCCAAAATTTAAGAAGAAAACACAAAAACGTTTTTGAAGTTTAATTTGTTTAACAATATAAAAAATACTTAACAAAAAAACATCGCAATAAAAGAGAAAACTTGACAAATGGTAACGCTGCTTTTAAACCAATTTTTTTTTTGTCAGTGATGCCACAATAATAATAGAACTTATTGCCACTTTCTAGTGATGACACTAAAATAATCGAAAGATGTAGAATGGAATAGAATGAGATAGGAACATCTTTTAAAGATGTTGGTTTTAAGCCCTATGTATTTCTTATGGAAAGATGTTAACATCTTCGCAAATTGATGGTAGATGTTAGATGTTGTTCAGTGTAAAAAGGCTATAACCATTTGATGTCAGTTGTAGCCTGGGTGTTAACAAAAATATATCAGTGAAAAAGTGCTGCTGATATAATAAAAAATGCCAAAACTAAGTTCTGAAAAAAAAATTTATTTTTTGTTAAACATAAAAGAGCTTTAAACAAAATATAAATTCGACTCAGTACTTAATTTGTATATAACTTTTTAGTATCCTTAAATAAAGTTCTAAAGAAAAGTAAAAGTTTCAAGTTACTTTATCCATATCTCTTTAGGTATAAACTGAATTTTAGCAATATAAGTATCATTGAAAAATTATCCAAAATGCCTTTGACATGTGTTACAGAGATGGCAACCCAGCCTTGAGATGAATTATATTTGTATTTGTATCAATTTGTCATTATTCATACTACGTTATTTTACTATTTATTCGTATTGTTGACCCTTTATATTAAATGTATTTGTGTTCTCGTTTATATAAAATTTATTAAAAGAAAAGAAATCTAACGGTTCTTGCTACTTGTCTTGTGTGCTAGAGTTAATAATATTTCTAAATAGATACTCAAATTATTCTGCACAAAGACATCAAGCAAAAATCATGTAAGTTAACTAAATTTTATATTTTTATATCAATAACTTTAATTGTATGTATATTTTTATTTATTAGAGAATAAACATGCATACATGCACATAATTATGTAAACGAATTGTGGCCTTTGTGATTTGTTTGTTCAAGATTTACGGTGCAGAAATTGTAACACTACATGATTTAACTGCCCGTCTATACCAGAGATATATATTGCAACATATATTGCTGTAAATGTCAAAATTATGTTATCTTTAATGTAGACTTCACTTTTTTGTACATATTTATTGCCGGAAATTTATGTTGCAATAATTGTTAATCAATTTTCGTTGACAATTATTGCTAACCTAAAACGTCAAATTTTGTTGTCAATTGAAAAAAAGAAGCAAATAGAAAAAAAAATAGAAACAAATTGTGTGGGAAAGAAATTAAGTTTGTGAAATGGTAGCACATTATAATTGAAGTAAATTTAAAAATAAACACTAAAATAAAACTGCAAAATTATTATTATTAATACAATTTTTTTATTCGATCTTTATTATTTAAATTTAAATACATTTGTTGAAGCTTGAGTTCTTTTTTATATAAAAATACTATTTTTTTTAACAAAAAAAAAAATATTTAATAAAAATTAATATTTTTATATAAGACCTCAAGCTCAACAAATTAATATACATTTAAATAATTATAAAATATTATTAAAAATAATTTTTGCAAGATTTTACAATTTATGAGTTTAAATAACTACGTGTTCCCATGCCTTTAACATAAGGTGAGGTATTATAAATATTGCTCTGTTATTCTGCCGACGTTATTGCCAACTAGCTGAGATATTTACCTTTAGTATATACCTGGGGTAAGCCACCACTGAAAAATATCAATTTCAATTGATAGAAGATTAACTTAATTCTCAGATTAGATAATTATAGAATTATATTAACTTTATACCATGTTCACACGGACAGCATTATTCGTGTTTCGCACTCTTATTCCTGTTTCGCGCCCCAAACATGATTGCAACGACTTTTTTCCCCATACAAAATTTTGAGAGCGAAACAGGTCGTTTCATTTTAAAACAGGCTGCGAAACAGGAAAAATGTACTATCATCTCCAATTTTGATAACATTTATCGTTAGTTTATCTGAACTAGCTCTCAAAAATAAATCAAAATAAAGAAAAAACCAAATAAATATTGATGTTTAATAAAATAAAGTGATAATTATAACATAATAATATTAATAAAAGTTTTAAATAATATATTTGTAAGTTTTTTTTTAACTTTTTTTTATATATTTTAACCCTAGAGTACGAACCATATTTTACGTACGTTGTAACTAATGATCGTCGATTCGACGATGTATTTTTTAACTGCCTATAACTTTGGCTTAAAAGCAAATATACTTTTTCAATAAATGTTATTATTCATTATGGCACCTAATAAGTTTATATAAGAAAATAATTTTATTTTAATTCATATAGATAAACGAAATATTTAATTTTAGAACTTTTTTATTTTATGTTGCACATATTTTTGGAATCATAAAAAATTACCTATAAAATATTGTTAGGAAAACTGAAAAACTAAAAAAGAATCAAAACTTAAAAAAGACATTTTTGTCTTTAAAAAAAATAAAAAAATTTTTTTTTTAAATAACACTTTGAGCCAGAGTCACAAAGTTAAACTTTGTGCTCTCCGCATATGGGTTTTTCGCATATATCACTTTTTGATTTTGACATTCGTCATTTTTTCGTATGTGCATGATCTACACATACTTCATTTGTGTTCGTTTTTATTTTCTCCTAAGCTGGACATTGGTGCCACTATTGTTTGAAGTAACAACATTTGCAATATTTGCTCACAAAGTTGAAAAATAAAAGTCACGTTAATACTAACCATCGACGATTCGACGAGTACAAAACCAATAAAAGCAATGTTCCAGCAACGCAATTCAAAAAACACAATTACACACAGCAAAAGTAAATCATCTACTAACAGCATACAAAATTTGAGAGTGTTAGACACACCCATTTAAAAGTAAATTATAGGCTTTTTACACTTGCTCTCATCTTACATCTTTCATCTTATCGCAAAGATGATAACATCTTCCCATAAGAATTGTACAGGGCTGAAAATCAACATCTTTCTTCATCTTTAAAAGATGTTCTTTTTTCATGTTGTTTCCTTCATCATCTTTCGATTATTTTAGTGTCATCACTAGAAAAACCCAATAATTTGTTAAAAAAATATATACCATCACTAGAAAAAAATACAAGAGAGCAGGACAGCAATATCATTTATTTAGTTTTTATTCGCTCTTACACGCGAAAATAAATATTTTTATGATGAAAGATGAAAGATGTTGCAAATGTAAACAAGTTTTTTTCATTTTTAACATCTTCCATGCATTCCCTTAAGATGTGCTCAAGTGTAAAAAGGCTATTAATTAAAAGGAAGCGATGCTCGTCGAAACGTCGATCATTAGTACTCTAGGGTTAAAAAAAATCACACTAACAATACAAAAATAATGTCAAAATGAAACAAGAATGAATCGTGTGAACAGCATGTTTGGCAAACTAGTTTCAGAGAGCGAAACGAGTGGCTTATATCGTCGTATGAACATAGCATTAATCTCAAACCAAAAAAGTGGCTCTTAACATAAAGTTTTTTTTTTGCATTTAATTTGACATTTCTCAATTTAAGACTAATTCTGTTTGAACCACGGAAAGATACACAATCGAGTAACGCGTTAAAGTTATTCAGGCTTATTATAAAAATAGGCGTTCAAATAACCATGGGTCGTTTGTGAAGATGAGTCAATAAATGGCAGAGTTATAGTGGACAAAATTTTAAACTTCATTATAAATTTGATGATATTTTGCTCTTTTCAAGTTATTTTTCTTAAACCAAGTTTTAAGTTTTATCACTAACGACGTTAGCCTATTATAATAAGAACATTTTGTGCCCAAAAGGATCCAGATCGGTGCAGAAATGACAAAGTTACAGAATTAGATTAATTGAATTAACCCACTTTTCAATTTGTATCAAATCAAAGAAAAATGTAACAAATAAATCAAACTTTTTAGTAAAAATATATATATTAAAAATACCATAAAACTATTGAATTTCCTTGTGGGCTAATTAACTAAATCTTCTGTAGCTTTGTCATTTTTGTACCAATCTATTTTGGGCGCAAAATGTTCATATTAAAATAATCTAATATTGCATGCAATAAAGCATTATAATTTTTAAATCATTGGTTTAAAAAAAATAACTTGAAAAGAGCAAAATTGAACAAAATCATAATATTTTCAATGAAGCTTGAAATCTCGTCCCCTGTTACTCTGCCATTTATTGACCAATTTTCACTAGCAATCCATGATTATTTTAAAAATTTTATAATTTTTCACTAAAAAGAAAGACATACATAATCCGTTTGAAATTCTTGAAGATATTTGCATTTTAGTCACATCATCTTTTTTTCAAACATCAAACTGTTTTTTTTTTGACAGTTCAAACTTCATATTCGGATTCAGCGGAAAACTTTACATAAAGATTAGCTGTCAGATTTTTTGAATATACTACTACAAACAAATTTTATTTTGTTGTTTTTATACCTATCACATTTTACTACCCGTCTCCACTATCCATCAACTTGGTAAGAACAGAATGTCACAAATGAATTCTGCTGGTGTAGGCTGTTCATGTTCATAGACCCCTTTCACACTCGACAAGTTAAAATTTAGTACAGACTTTGTTGTACTCGGAAACTAACTTGCCGAGTCTGAAAGGTTTCATATTTCGTTCATGTGCTGGCATAGTTGCCCAAACATATGTCTGAGTAACCATGTTCGCCTTAAAATGTCATTTTCTGTCTACAACAACACAACCGAAAAAATATATAAGCAAAAATCAGAACATGAACATCAAATCGCATTCGCCACATACAAGAACATGAGCAAATTAATACCGGTATCATGTCTTGTTCAAATCGATAGCGCATGAAGACTTGGTGTAAGGTTATTGTGATATTTTCGTCGTGTGTGGTGGAATGTTCGCGAACAAATCACAAGCAAACATCACTCGTGTGTGGGCCGCTTAAACCAAATTATGTAATGCTAAATTTAGCTACAGAAATGCTTAAATGGTCAGACTGGTGTTAAGGTACAATTGAAAAAAGTACAATTACAACACATGTACTGTTATCACTATTTTATATTATTTAAGAAGAAAACGAGAAATATGTATTTAAATTCTTATAGAATATTACGTATAAATGATTGTATTCGAACATATTTCCATTATGCTCGTCCAATTAAAATGGCATGTAATGTATTTGAAGGATCAAATACAGACAATTTTAAACCACCATTGATGATAATGCATGGTCTCTTTGGGTCGAAACAAAACTGGAGGGCAGTTAGCCGTGCATTAGAAGCAAAAACAAGCCGAAAGGTAAATTTATTGCCGTGAAGTCCTATGAAAATATCTTGGCTTAAATCTAGTGTACGGACGCAGCTCCAAATAAGAAAACAAGTACCTAGGATTATATCTGTGGCTTGGTGCTAAAAGGGCCAATGTAAATATTTTGCTGTTTTGAGTTAATCGTTGCATGTGTCTTATTACTCGCTTTTATTTTGCTTAAACAGTCAGTCATGCTTCATAAAGGCTTTGCTAGCCAATTTCACTAAGAACTCTTCTATAAAAAAAACTAATTTCAATTTTCTCAAAAGTTAATATTTTGACATTGGCCCTTTTAGCACCAAGCCGCAGATATAAAATTGAAAATTAAGGAAAAAATATAAAGTGAAAAAAGTGCCGCAACCGCATAGTTCTCGAGTTATGGACTTTTTCACATAAATATGCGATTTTCCACTACAGTTTTGAACGTATAGGTCCAATATTGTAAGGTGACCATACGTACTCTTTTTTTTTAGAGGACAATCATCTCTTTTAACTGGCTGTCATCTATGTCTAAATTTACACGTTTCATCTTTTGTTGCCCAACTTCTTTTCAATTCTTTTAAAGATGCCAATATAGTCACACGCAGCAATCGGTTTCAACTTTTTTCGGTTTAAAGCAACAACAATTTTATTAACAACGAATCAAAGAGAAAAAGAAAAGAAAAAAATTACATGCAAGCATCGTTGTGCATATACCAACGAATATAACACAAAGCGTACTGACCGAGTACAGGCATCTCCGTACTAACCCCCTTCTTTCTTTATTTTTTTTTTTATTTTTAATTTTATTAGTATTCAAAATACTTTTAAGATTTCAACTATTTTTAAAATATTTTTACAAAAATTGTAATTAATTCTATAAATTTTCATTGTATCTTATAAAATTTGCACATTTTCTCTTAAATATATTAATATTTTCTTCATGTTTTATATTAAATGGTAAAGCATTGAAAAGGTTGAGTCCTTTATAAAATAAAGATCGCTGCCTATTTGTTGTCATAACCCTTTGAATTCGAAAATCTCCTGCATTTCTTAGTTCATATGGTTGTACTTCGCTGACATATTTTATTTGTTCGCATAGACATTCTGGCGCATCTCCTTGTCTCATCTTCTTAATAAAGTTCAATGTGTTGAGTTTCAATCTTTGTTGTACATTCATTCATTTAAGATTTAAAAGCATATCACTTACATGAGTATATATATTGCATTTTAAAATTGATCTCATTGCCTTGTTTTGTAGTTTTTGCATTCTTTCTATTTGGTTTGCACTACAGCATGTGTATATTATTGTCGATCCGAACTCAAAATGTGGCTTAATTATAGTATTATATATATTTACCGCCGTTGTTTTTGATAACTTATTTCTATTCTTTTAAGGAGCATATAGACGACATGTTTTTGTCATCTGACATGTCAAATTTTTAAGTCACATGTAATTGTGCATGTCTGTCAAAATCGCTGTTTTACATAAGCTTTATAATATTCGGTCACAAACGTACATGTAGGCCCCTATTATGGTTTACAACTCAACTCAGTTGAGTTGTTATTAAGACAACTGGTTGTGATCAGTTGTAATTTTTGTTATGTTTTTGTCCACCGCAAAATAGCAAAGTTGTAAACCATAATACAAAAATTAAGAAATTACAACTCAACTGAGTTGAGTTGTAAACCGTAATAGGGGCCGTAATTTGCTTCTGACATTGTCTCTGTTTTTTTTGCATTGTTATTGCAGAAACCAAAGTAGTGCTCGGTTTCAAAATAGCTTGCTGCCGCCATGAAAAGTTTTATTTGCGCCGTAAAATAGTTTAGCCATCTTAACATTTTTTTTACTTTTAATTCAGAGATACCAATTAAGGATTTTATAATAAAACGGTTTTTATATATATATTCACATAAATTCTATTCAATGGTAAGATGATCAAACATATCTCGGTATTGTAAAAAATTAACTTCAGCCGGCTAATGATTCCGTCAATAGTGGACGCCGCTGCCGGTTTCTTCCCGGCATAGCTTTCTGATGTCAGATGGTTTGTCAGAAGAAAATAGGGCACGCTCTAATTGAAATTTTGTCAGATGACTTTGCGTTTGACTTTTACAGAAGCAAAGTTTAAAAGGTCGTGTACGGGCGCCTTTAAGAAATCCTATTTTTTGCCAATTTTTTTACATGTGTATTCTATATGTGCATTAAATTTTAATTTTTTATCTATTATAAAACCAAGATATTTTATTTGTTCTACTTTTTCTATAATTTGATAATTTATTTTTAGTATTTGCTCAGAGTTCATATTTATTTCCATTGCTTTTGTTTTATTTTCATTAAGTTTTAGCTTTTGGCATATCATTAATATATAAAATAAATAATAGGGTACCTAAAATAGAACCTTGTGGTACTCCACAATCATTTTCAATTTCATCGGATACAACGCCATTTACTTTTGTAATTTGTTTTCTATTTTTTAAATACGACTCAAACCATTTTAATTCTATATCTTTTATACCATACATATATAGTTTTTTCACCATTATTTTTCTGTCAATTGTTTCGAATGCTCGTTTAAAATCGAAAAATACTGCCATAATTTTCTTTGTTTTTTCAATATTTTTCCATTTGCTTACTACATAATTTACAGTTGTTTCACATGAGTACTTCTTACGAAAACCCGATTGATATTTTGACAAAATGCTGTTTTTTTTCAATATATAATTCAAGTTGTTCTTTAACGACTTTTTCCAAAATTTTTTCACACGATTTTAGTGTATTTATCGGTCGATATTCTTCACATTTATTTGTTTTTGATACTTTTTCTATTGGTGTTATCATAGTTTGTTTCCAACTTTCAGGAAATTCTCCAACTTCTAATGATTTGTTTATAATTTTTAATATTATTTCTCCTGTTATATTCCAAGTATCCAGAATAATTTTATTGGATATTTTATCACAGTCAGATTTATTTTTCATTTGTTTTATTGTATTCTTAAGTTCTAAAATGTTTATTTCACGGAATTTGAAATTGTTGTTTATCACAGTTATATTGTTTTCATATTGCACATTTGTAATTGAGTCTCTTATTGTTTTAATACTATCTACAAAATAATTATTGAAGTTACAAGCTATTTCTTTGTTATCCTTATATTCTACTTGGTTAAATATCACAGATCTTATCACATTTTGGTTCTTTTTTATAACTAGTTCTTTAATCTCTCTCCACATTTGTTTTTGATTTCCTGCATTGTTAATTTTGTTATTGATGTATTTATTTTTTTCGTTTTAAATTTTTACTTTGTATACATTTCTTATATTTCTGTAACTTTTCCATGCTTAATTTGTATTTTGTAATTTTGCCATTTGATATTTAATTAACTTTTCTTTCTTCATTGAACGTAATTCATTACTAAACCACTTTTTAACGTTATTTTTTTCATTTATTATTTTCTTACTTGTGAATTTTTCTATTGTCTCTTTAAAACATTTATCAAATAAATATACATTTTGATTGAAATTTACATGTTCATCATATTTTATATTATTGCTTAATTCTGTGTTAAATGTTTCTTTGTTGTATTTAAATACTTCTAGTTCCTTCTTTTCTATTTCATGTTGATTATTATTACCACTGTTTATTAAAATATTTATCATTTCATGATCTGATATTTTATTTTTATAACTTTTTTTTGACGATATATTATAATTAATTGTTATAACATAGTCAATTATTGTACTGGAATTTTTTGTTACACGAGTATATTCATTTACTATTTGTCTGAGACCGTTATCGTTTAATATACCTTGAATTAAATGTTTATAAGTTGAATTTTTTGACCAGTCAATGTTAAAATCTCCCATTATTATAATATCACAGCTGTTATCACAGATATCTTCTATAACTTCTTCAAAAACTTTACAAAAATCTAACTCTCCATAACTAGGTGATCTGTATATTGCAGCAATTATCATTTCATTTTTATCACATTTGGCTCTACAGACTAAGACACAGTATTTTACACCTTCTACCTTTTCAATAATTTTAGTTACTTTCCATGGTTTCTTGAAATATATAATTACTCCTCCAGTTCTCGTTGATGTAGAAAGCGATACAATATGATCGTAATCATGTAAAATAATTTTATTCTCCTCAACGTCTTTTGTTAAATGTGTTTCAGAAAGTATAAAAAAGTCCGGATTTTCTATCGCTGCAATAACTTCCACCTGATTATAGTTGTTTATCAACCCTTGGACATTTGTATATAAAGCACGTATATCCTTTGATTGTTAAACTGCAAGACCAATTCTTCTCATTTTAACATTTAATTTGTTCCGATAAACTGGACAATCCTTATTATTTGTGAAATGATTTTCATCCAAATCCATATTAAGTTTATTATTCATTTTTATACAATTTATACATTTCATTATTTGTTCTGTATTTTTGCACTCTTTTGTTTTGTGTTGACCATGACACCTTAAGCATATCTCCTGATTTTTGCATTCTTTTGCAATATGATTATAACCTCTACACTTAAGACACTGCGTTACTTCTGTTCCATCAAACACTCTTCATCTTTCCCATCCAATATTTACTTTCCTAGTCTCTATCATTTTTGCATATGTTTCGTTATCGACTGCCATTTTTACGTTATATATTGTTTTATTACTTCTTTTTATTTCATATTTTTCTAGTAGTTTTAATTCAGCATTATTTATAATGGGATTTTGTTTTCTTATTTTTTCAATTATTTCTTCATCTTCATATTTAAATGTCATGTCAGTTATTTTTACTCTCAGTTCTACTGGGTTTGTCACGATTCAATGCGTCATTGGCCGCTGCCATACGCACGGTTCGCGTGCACTGTCCATTTGTCACACTGGTAACTAACTACTTTTCAGCCGGGCTATGACTCGTCGGGCATGGGCGGGTGTTCGTTGCAAATGAACAGGCATGAAACATTATTTTATGTACCAGTGTATCTTGCCTAAATTACCGAAAATCGGAAAAGGGCGCAAAATGAGAAAAAAACCGAAATGTACCGAGACCAATCGCTGGGATACAATACCTTTAGTTGTGGGGGGTTAAGATGTTATCAAACCCCTGGCTGGCCCTCCCTCAGCATCCATCCTGATGCTCGACCATGGTAGCATAGTAGCCGCAAGTTGTAGCTACCCCTAAAGAAAATTTTCACCACCAAATACCTACCTTAACCCTTTCACACTTCCATTTTCAAAATAAAACCGATTTTCATTTAAATTCTCATAATTCCAAAGTTCAACAAGAAATTTTATTTACAATATCCTTAAAGTAACTTAAATAGTACTGAACCAATTTATTTTACTTTCATAATATTTCAATCTGGTGATTTAGCAACAAATGTTGTGGTCAACACCGGCAGAATGAAAATTTAGCCTATTACTCCATTCAAACACCTACATTAGCGCTAATATACTGGTGGAATCTAACTGTTCTCTACACTGCCTAAATTGTCACTCTTGCTGACGTTGACTGAGGTTCAGGCAAAATACGATTTTGTCTACTATACAAAACATTAAATCTAAGGTGACCACGGTGCAACCAAATTACGATAATTTCAAACTTAAAATATAAATGTTTCAACATTGGTAGAATGCTGAAATTTCAAATCATGATGATATTAAGCCTACATAATGAATTTACCAGAATTTACAATGGTCTGAAAATCAAAGTTACTATAAAAATCAAAATTATGATCAAAATCAGAATTATGAAAATAATGTTACCAATTTATCTTAAGTTCAAAATAGCTACGATTTACAATTTAATTAATGATCGTTTTACATGTATCTTCACAATCACTATCCTCTGCAATTTACATAATGAATTGTTTCAAGTTTATTTTGGTTTAATTTTAACACTACTATAATTCAAAACGGAAATAGTGATTGGCCCAAGTTTAGCTTGGTCTAAAATTTAAAATAACTAAAATTTGGGAATTTAAACGATGAAGGGTTTTAAATTTATATTATTTTAGAATTGGTATTACTGAAATTCAAACTTTAAATACACAATGAATAACAATCACAAAATTCAAAATTACTACAATTCGGAAATAATGACTGGCTTAAAATTTATGTTGGTTTGGAATTCAAAATTACTGCAATTCAACATTTAAATAATGGACCGACCTTTAACCTAAGTTGGTCCAAAGTTCAAATTTACTATAGTTTTGGAATTCAAATAATGAATGGTCTTTAAATTATATAAGTTTAGAATTCAACATTATTATACTTCAAACGTAAAAGTATGTACTGTTTTAGTTTCATATGGGTTTAACCTCTAATCTTACGAAAATTACAAATTGAATTAATGAATGGTTCCAATGTATCCCAATTACCACAATTCAAAATTTTATTAACGAATGGTTTCAAATTTTTACTGGGCTAAATTATTATATTTCAAACTCTAAATAATGAATGGCTTTAGGCCGGGTTAAAATTTACTTTCACGACAATTCAACATTTAAATACTAAGTGGTTTTAGATTTATCCCGGTTCAAACTTTAATTTTACGAAATTCAAAATTTAAATGATGAAGGGTTTTAACTTTAGTAACTTCCGAAACATCCAGTTATGACGATTTCAAGCTAACCTGGTGGTGGTCAAAGATTTGAAAAACCGATAGAAATTAAAATTTCAACGAACGAATGTTGTTACTCTATCTTAAATTCAATAATGTTACACTTCAGACCTTCAATAATGAATGTTTTAAATTTCGCTCAGACCAAACTTCAAACTCACCGCAATTCACAATTCAAATAATGAACAGTTAAACTTGCGTTGGTCTGAAATTCAAAATTACAACGATTTTGGAATTTAAGTAATGACGGGTCTTAAAGCGATATGAGTTTAGGATTCAACAATATTACAGCTCAACGTTCGAATCTTGAATGGTTTCAATCTTATTATGTTTAAAATTTCAAATTTTACCATTTAAAATCCAAATAAGGAGCAGTTAAACCCATATGTGGCTAAAATTCAAACTACTATAATTTGGAATTTTAAATACTGGCAGGTCTTAAATTTACATGGGTTCAAAACACAAAATTATTATAATTCAAAATTTGAATAGTGGATGCTTGCAAATTTCCGCCGGGCCAAATTCAAACTTTTAAAAATTCACGATTTGAATAATCTCAGGTTTCAATTGGTTTAATATTTGATTTTACGGAAAGTAAAAATTCAACATACGAATTGTTTTGGGCTTTATGGGTTCAAACTTCACATTTTCAAAAGATTCGGAATTTAAATGGTGGGGGGTTTTAAATTTGACCCGTTATAACATCCAAAATTTAACTCCTGGATGATTCGAATTTTTATGGGTTTACAATTTTATTTATCCCCGTTTCTGAGTTGAAATCATGGATGGTTTTGGGCTTTAGGAGTTTAAACCTTAAATTCCCAAAAGATTAAGAATTCAAATAATGAATGGTTTCGAGCCCCAATTTTTTCTTTAATCTTTTGAAAACTCAAAATTTACCTCCGACATGGTTTTAAATTTGCATTGGGAAGAAGGAAATAAATACTAAAGATAAAGTAGTCCACTTATCTGTTGATCCCAGCTGGCCTCTGTTGTCTCCTGAAGCATGCGGTCGATTCGCTGCATGTGCTGATGTCTACAGCTGGTTTTAGATATTAGCAATGATGTCTATAGTTGTTGGCTGTTGATCAGATATGCTGTACTGTTGCCTATGGATGATTATTGTTGTTAGCTGTTGATCGGGTTTGATGTACTGTTGCCTATGGATGATTATTGTTGTTAGCTGTTGATCGGGTTTGATGTACTGTTGCCTATGGATGATTATTGTTGTTAGCTGTTGATCGGGTTTGATGAGCTGTTGCCTATGGATGATTTTTGTTGTTAGCTGTTGATCGGGTTTGATGAGCTGGTGTCTAAAATGATGATTATTGTTGTTAGCTGTTGATCGGGTTTGATGTACTGTTGCCTATGGATGATTATTGTTGTTAGCTGTTGATCGGGTTTGATGAGCTGGTGTCTAAAAATGATGGGTGTTGTTTAAATATGGCCGCTGTGGCTTTGGGTGATGTTGAAAAGCAGATGCGCCATGTGCTGGAGGTTAGCTGTTGATATGCATCGTCGTGCTTTTGTGCCTCGCCGTGGTTCGTTGTTTTACATTGGCCGATGTTTACTGACGATGGCTGCTGATGTGGTGATGGCTTTAAAAAGTGTAGGGCAGTAGCTATTGTTGGTCGTGAAATTCAGCGGTTGAGGTTATGGTTGCTCTAGTTGTAGATGTTTGTTCTAGCAATAGTTTCTGGTGGTGGTCGAAAGGGTTTACGGGTCTATTTCAACATTATGGTCCTTAGACGTTTCTTGCTTGCTTCGTGCTGACCTAATTTCCTCCAATGGCAATTTGAGGAATCCTCACCAGACGCCTAGCGTTGGCTGTTGGTCAGACAACTTTTGGCGCCACCTTCCACAACCTACAACGCACTATGCACTTTCAGTACCACGAAACGAAAACGCCTTAGATGCTGGCCGGTGAATTCTTTTTCTTCAGACTTTACGTCACTAAACCCCAATTTGCGAGCTTTAATCTAACTACTTTTTTATGTCTCACTTTTGTTTTCACACTTTTATTTTCGGCTTACCACGTCTTATTCGATCTATTCTAGAACACCCAAAAAAAGAAAGCAAAATGCCCGGAAACAGGAAGTTACACGAAGTGAGTTGAAGTTGTCACAACTTCACGTGAATGTGCCCCGAAAATGCAACCTTGGTGGCAATGTTGTAATCCTGTGTAATACGGCGAATTCGTTTCGACCTACTTCATGTCCTGACATACGTTATGTGCCTTGGCGATGTCCCGACATGAATAATGTGCCTTGACACTGCCCTGACATGGCACACCACACCCTTTCCCGGTGTTGAACCGTTTTATCATATTCGCAATCATATTGCGAATATGATAAAAGTGAAATAACAAACTATGCTTTCAAATCCTTAGCATGAAATACTCCTAATGGTTTGCCTTGCAGTGTCTCAATTTCATATAGGCTGTTTCCAACCATTCGGACAATTCTACACTTGAGAAATTTTCGACACAGCTTCGCTGATATCTGTTTAGCAAAATCTGACAACTGAAAATTCCGGCGAAATACTTCCTGTCCTACTTTAAACTTAGCAATCCTGGCACGTATGTTGTATCTTTTCGCGTTAGCCTCGTAGCTTTTGTGTAATCCTTCTTTTAGCTTATCGCGAACGATTTCCATAAAGTCATGTCGGTTCTCAAATCTGATATCGGGTTCATCAACAATGTTTAATTTTCTGGCTATCTTGTATGCCGAAGCATGAGTAATCATGTTTGTGCCAAACAACGCAAAGTAGGGAGTCATGCCTATAGCAGAATGGACTGCTGACCGAAGGGCGCATTCTATTTCGCAGAGGTGTAAATCCCATTCGTTGTGGTTTTCTCCTAAATACGAACGTATAGCGGACAAAATCGATTGGTTAACGCGCTCTGACGCATTCGCTTGAGGTGCATATACTCCTGTCTTGCAATGATTAATCTCAAACGTTTCCATTAAAGCCGCAAACTCCTTGCCCACAAATTGCGGTCCGTTATCGGAAACTATGGTTTCTGGACAACCAAATTTATAAAAAACTTCTTTAACTAGAAAATCTACTACATTGCGAGCATTTGCTTTAGACATTGCCTTCAATAGCACGAACTTGGTCACATAATCCAATACAATGAAAATATAACAATTACCACGCTTCGAACGAACGTAAGGTCCTAAAAAATCTATGAAAATCCGCTGAAAAGGTCTGGTTGCGTCTGCCTCTTTTCCCATAGGTGGTTTGAGAATAGTGTTAGCTGGTTTGCATTCCTTGCATACGTCACAACGATTAACAAAGTTTCGAACTTGGATGTTCAAATGAGGCCAGTAAAAGTATTCTCGAATTCTCCTAATCGTTTTTGCAATGCCCCCATGAGCCATACTGGGTGGGCTATGTGCTTTCTCAATTATGCTTTCGGTTAACAAAGCAGGCATCCATAACTTCCAGGCATGATCTTCAAGTAAAATTTCGCCGTTATATACATTTGTTCTTTTGTACACAAAATTGTCAATAACTTTGATATCGGGTAAACTAGATTTTTCCTCCTGAACAACACGGACTAATTCTCTATAATCATCAGAGCTGAACTCTGGTGAATTTAAATCAACTAAAAATGAACCAAAATTATCTAATGCATCTACGGTGTATCGTGATAACGCGTCAGGTACAACATTCTGTGAACCTTTCCGGTGCTGAATTTGAAAACTAAAAGACTGTAATTGTAGGCTCCATCGCGCTAATCTGCCGCTAAGGTCTTTCTGAGACATGAGCCATTTAAGGCTGGAGTGATCAGTGATCACTACGAACTGCATCAACTCGATGTATGGACGAAATCTCTGAATGGCTGACACTACCGCTAAGCATTCACGCTCAGTTACAGAATAATTTTTCTGAGCTGACGTTAATTTTCTAGAAAAATAAGCAATTGGATGTTCGCCACCTTCAGGGTCTTCTTGAAATATAACTGCCCCGATTCCAACATCAGACGCATCACACTGGATATAAAAAGTTTTTGAAAAGTCAGGATGAGTTAAAACGGGACTTGTACTGAGGCACTGAATCAGTTTGTCAAACGCTAGCTTTGCTTCTACAGTAAATTCAAACTTCTTTGCTTTCATAAGTGTTTCCGAAATTGGAGCGGTTATAGTCGCGTAGTCGTTTATGAAACGTCGGTACCATCCAGTGGTGCCCATAAAACTCCTAACTTGCTTTGGTGTAGTTGGATAGCTAAAATTTTGTATTGCCGAGATCTTGTCCGGATCAGGTCTGAGAATTCCTCCCCCCACGATATAACCTAAATATTTAAGTTCCTTACAACAAAATTTGGATTTTTTCACGTTAATAGTCAATCCGGCGCTAGACAAACAAGTGGCTACTTCCCTTAGAAGATCGATATGTTCCGCGAATGTAGCAGATACAACTAACAGATCATCCAAGTAGACGAAAACACGCTCGCGAAGGCGCGCAGGGATGACTTTGTCCATTAAACGGCATAACCGTTGAGCTGCATTGCACAACCCAAACGGCATTACCGTAAAATGGTACAAAGGCCTTCCAGGTACCGTGAACGCCGTCTTTTCCCTACTGGAGACTGCTAGCGGTATCTGCCAAAACGCGTCCTTTAAATCAACACTAGAAATGAAATGGGTATCTCCCAGTCTACTCAATAAACCTTCAATATTGGGTAAAGGATATGCATCCTTTATGGTGACATCATTCAGCCGTCGCGCATCCAGACATATCCGTACCTTTTCACCTTTTTGAACGAACGTGACCCTATTATTCCAGGGACTTTCGCTTGGCTCGATAACTCCCAGAGAAATCATGCGGTCCAGTTCAGCATACATGAGCTGTTGTACCGCTGGTGAAATTGGATAATATTTTTCCTTGATGGGAATGGCTGCTCCGGTGTCTATACTATGCGTTTCCAACGATGTTTTACCAAGACCTTTTTGCGTAAATGAAGGGAATTCTTGAATGGCTTTGTCCAAAATATGTTGTCGTTCAGGTGTTAAAGTGTGTCTACTCGGAAAATCGGTTGAAGATTCATTCCCTAAATCGCTGTTGTCAGCTGTAATACTATTTATCTCAAATCTGAATACATTAAATAATCTCAAAAAATCTACGCCTAAAAAAAGTTTTTGTTTTAAGGAAGGAACAAGGTAAAAATTTACGTATTCTGACCGCCCATTAAATTCTATCACGGCCCTTACACGCCCTATAATCTGGTTTGCTCTGCCATCAGCAGTAAAAATCTTCGAAATATAAGGATGTATCACAAGTTTAGCTTCTTCAACGACATCAAGGCATCCTTCACCTAAGCAAGAAACTGTTGCCCCGCTGTCAAGCAGACCTTGTACTTTAACGCCATTAATAGATATGGTGGTATAAATCCTCCTATCCGAGTTTTCAATTAAGTTAGCTGAGGCTATTTCTTTACGTATCTGTTTCCGTTCCCTATAACGCTGTCTGGTCTTAATAATTCTTCTAGATGGTGTTCCAAAAATTCTTTCTCTTGCTGCTTCGTATTCCTTCAATCGTAGGTGGTATGGCTTTCTAGGGTTAATGTCGACTTTGGTGGTGTTGCAGGGTAAAATTGGTTGTTCATCAGGCAAAATATCACTTGGTTGAGTGTTTGTTAAATCTTCTGTAGAATTAGCGGCTGTTGCGAGATCGGTTTGCGTTTTTGCTGCGACGGTTGTTGGTAAAATTTCTGTTACAAAGTAGGGTTCGACTGATTCGTCGGTGGTGTACTCGCTGTTTGTTGAGCCTGGGTTGCTACATTTCTCGAACGACCCTCCATCCCAGTACGAGGATTGTTCGCCACCCTGTTTCCCTGACAGACCGGACATTTAGGTGTTACCGTGTTATCGTAACCACACTTGAAACAAAACAATCTTCTACGCTCCGACGGGCAATCCATAAACATATGGCCTTCGGCCTTACAATTCCAGCACACAAGTTTGCGAACTGGGTTTGACAATGCGTTCACCGAAATCTCGTTTTCCAATATTTCTCCCTCCATATCTAGTTCGTTTATATGTTTCCCTTGATATCTCGGGTTACTAACTCGCTGGTTGTTTAATAAACTCTCGGCTCTTCTCCCTTCGGTTCTAAATTGGCTCAATCCAAATGGTCGTACGGCAAACAATAGTTGTGATAAAGCTGGTCTCAAATTACTTTTCAAAATCTCTACTAAATCTTGTTCTCCCATGGGGTTGGTCTGTTGGTTTCTCAAACGTATCACTGCGTTGCAAAAATCATCAACGGATTCTAGTGGCTGTTGCCTCCTGTCAAGAATTTTTCGTTGAATATCGAAATCGCTTTCATAACGGTGGAAATATCTGATTAAAGCGCTCTTGAGGGTTGGCCAGTCACTTAACGTCGTATTCATCCGCCTATAATCCCATAGCCAATCTAATGCTGGTCCACTTAACAAATGGTGAAAACTGCGAATGACTTCCGCCCAAGAACAACCGTAATCCGACTGAAGTGTCTCAACTCTAAACACAAAATCTTCAACGCTCGGTGTTTTTGTCGTCCCGTCAAATTGTAATCCCCATTTATCGATCCTGTTAAATGACTCTCCATAAGTGTTACGTTGATTCCGCGGTGCATACACTTGTGGTGGTGGCTCACTAAAACGTGGTTGTTGGTTTTCAAAAACTGGAAAATTATTCCTGTTAACGTGAGACGGTGGCACTTGATAACGATTATCTGGGTAATTATGACGCTGTGGTTGGGGTATACCCGCTTGGTAATTATTCACCGAATTTCTTCTCGGCGGTGGTGGTTGGTGATACGTGTACGGCGGCCGCAGATTTACTGACCTCTGCTCCTCGAAGCTCTGATTTACTTGGGCTCCTCCCGCTCTACTTGCCTGTGACATCGCGCTTACTGTCGCCTGTACTATCGCCGGTATCAACTCCTCTATCCTTGCGTCCACAGATCTACGGATTTCTATTTGCCTCAAACCTTCTGCTGCTCTTAGCGGCTCTCTTAACCTTTCTGGCCTCAGGTGATTAGTGTTCGCACTTCTAAATTCCCTTTGAACTCCGATGGCTGTGATGCTGCTAAACTCTGGTGATGTTATGGTGCTGTCTAGAGATGCGTTTGCCGTTGAGGTGTTTTGCTCGGTTTCCTCCTGTACAACAGAAATGTTTTGGCCAGCTTCTCCCATGGCTATACCTGTTGCTTGCGTCGTAAACAATTGATAAGGCTGTGAATGAACTATAGCCGAGGTGGTTATCGAAGTTGCCAATGCCATCGCTGACGAAGTAGTGGTGGTTGTAAACCCCGCTGCTGTGTCGCCTGGTCCCATTGTGTTGGTCGTATTAAATCCACTACGGGTCCTTACCATTAAATCCGAACAAACTTCCCGAGTTTTATCAAACTTCCCAAAAATGTATTCTCAAAATGCTTAAAAAAAATGTTCCCAAAAAAACTCTATAAAATGTCGCGACCGAAACGACCCCAAAATTATTCTCAATAAATCGTAAAAACAAATATCTATATATATATACGCCGCGCTACCGCTGTATCTAGTGCGTATACAACTAACAAAATTATTTGTACCAAATGTCAAGCACAAAAAAAAACTTTCAAATTTATAAAGTTTGTAAAAGCTGAAAATCCAAAGTTTTAAATTAAATCGCAAACTTAACCAAATTGAATTATGCCGGAAAATTCAACTATAAACTTGAAAACGCACTAAACTTATAATTCGTACTTAAGAATTAGCCAAAATATCAACCAATTGCCAAAAGAAATTGTAACCCGATGGCAACTCTTGAAATTTTAACACCCGCAATCAAAAAAAAATTATAGCCTAAAAATTCAAATTAATTGTATGTGGTAATGACAGCAAAATAGAAATTAAAGAATGAAATTCCAAAAGAATTCAAAATATTCTTATTATTTCCAATTATAATTAACTTCGAATTTCAAAAAAAAATCATAAAAAAAAATAATTGCCAAACGGTTTCAGCCAACTGGCAACTCTTAAAATTTTAACCCCCAAAATTCCGAATAAAAACCATCAAGCGGAATTGCAACGAAACGCTAGTCCGCTCAAAATTTGTAAAACTTGTGCTAAAACGTGGACTTTAAAGGTTAAAACCCAAAAGAAAGCGAATGTAGCAAAATCAATGAAAGTTTGCTAATTTAGAGTTTTGCCAAGTATGCTGAAAAAATTTATGTTTCAATTTTAATCACACCCAACTGGTATAACTCTAAAATCGTCGCAAAAAAAATTGAAAAATCGCCACAAGTAATTTTGACCCGTTGGTAACTCTGTAAATTTTGACAACCGAAATCAAAATAAAAAGTAAATAAAGAAAAATTTCAATCAAACTTATTGTCAAATCGAAAAAATTTTAAATTATTGTTAAGAAAAATAAAGCCTAGAAATCAAGATAAATATTTATATATGTGAAAAAATAAAAGCTAATAGTTAAGCAGATAAATGAAAGCTAAAAACTAAAGATCAAAAAAAAAATTGTAAAATATAATTGTTAATGTAGAATTTGGACCAATAAAATAAACGTTACCAGAAAATGTTGACAATTATTTATTTTATTATCTACGTAAACAAACCGAAAATAAAATTGAGATCGTTCCCAATTCTATAAACCGCTAAATTTGCTAAAAAAAACAAAAAATTTACAAAAGTTTCAGTGTTGTGTTGGTATTTGGATGGTGAAAAGACAAATAAATATAAAAACAAAGGTATTGTTTCCCATCGTTCCGTCTACGAATGTTGGTTCTGCATGACCGTCATCATGGGTGCAAGTTAACGTCGCGACGCGGCCTTGAAATACAAATCCACGGGGCATACGCTAGTTACCGCCCTGGCAAAAGTTCCCGAATCCTATCGCGTTTAGTAATCCCGGTCAAATCCCAATTACTACGACTAATAGTAATCGACAAACTTCCCTAACCGAACTCGTCGTCGCGAATAAACCGATGTACCATCGGTCCTGAACTTACGAAAAGTCGATTAAGTACCGCCAGACAATCAAAACTGTGTTTACAAAAAAAAATTCAAACTTTACAAACGCACGGTATATACAATGGTATAACGATTAACTTCCATTCGGGCCCCACGTTGGGCGCCAAAAATAATATAACTGTCACGATTCAATGCGTCATTGGCCGCTGCCATACGCACGGTTCGCGTGCACTGTCCATTTGTCACACTGGTAACTAACTACTTTTCAGCCGGGCTATGACTCGTCGGGCATGGGCGGGTGTTCGTTGCAAATGAACAGGCATGAAACATTATTTTATGTACCAGTGTATCTTGCCTAAATTACCGAAAATCGGAAAAGGGCGCAAAATGAGAAAAAAACCGAAATGTACCGAGACCAATCGCTGGGATACAATACCTTTAGTTGTGGGGGGTTAAGATGTTATCAAACCCCTGGCTGGCCCTCCCTCAGCATCCATCCTGATGCTCGACCATGGTAGCATAGTAGCCGCAAGTTGTAGCTACCCCTAAAGAAAATTTTCACCACCAAATACCTACCTTAACCCTTTCACACTTCCATTTTCAAAATAAAACCGATTTTCATTTAAATTCTCATAATTCCAAAGTTCAACAAGAAATTTTATTTACAATATCCTTAAAGTAACTTAAATAGTACTGAACCAATTTATTTTACTTTCATAATATTTCAATCTGGTGATTTAGCAACAAATGTTGTGGTCAACACCGGCAGAATGAAAATTTAGCCTATTACTCCATTCAAACACCTACATTAGCGCTAATATACTGGTGGAATCTAACTGTTCTCTACACTGCCTAAATTGTCACTCTTGCTGACGTTGACTGAGGTTCAGGCAAAATACGATTTTGTCTACTATACAAAACATTAAATCTAAGGTGACCACGGTGCAACCAAATTACGATAATTTCAAACTTAAAATATAAATGTTTCAACATTGGTAGAATGCTGAAATTTCAAATCATGATGATATTAAGCCTACATAATGAATTTACCAGAATTTACAATGGTCTGAAAATCAAAGTTACTATAAAAATCAAAATTATGATCAAAATCAGAATTATGAAAATAATGTTACCAATTTATCTTAAGTTCAAAATAGCTACGATTTACAATTTAATTAATGATCGTTTTACATGTATCTTCACAATCACTATCCTCTGCAATTTACATAATGAATTGTTTCAAGTTTATTTTGGTTTAATTTTAACACTACTATAATTCAAAACGGAAATAGTGATTGGCCCAAGTTTAGCTTGGTCTAAAATTTAAAATAACTAAAATTTGGGAATTTAAACGATGAAGGGTTTTAAATTTATATTGTTTTAGAATTGGTATTACTGAAATTCAAACTTTAAATACACAATGAATAACAATCACAAAATTCAAAATTACTACAATTCGGAAATAATGACTGGCTTAAAATTTATGTTGGTTTGGAATTCAAAATTACTGCAATTCAACATTTAAATAATGGACCGACCTTTAACCTAAGTTGGTCCAAAGTTCAAATTTACTATAGTTTTGGAATTCAAATAATGAATGGTCTTTAAATTATATAAGTTTAGAATTCAACATTATTATACTTCAAACGTAAAAGTATGTACTGTTTTAGTTTCATATGGGTTTAACCTCTAATCTTACGAAAATTACAAATTGAATTAATGAATGGTTCCAATGTATCCCAATTACCACAATTCAAAATTTTATTAACGAATGGTTTCAAATTTTTACTGGGCTAAATTATTATATTTCAAACTCTAAATAATGAATGGCTTTAGGCCGGGTTAAAATTTACTTTCACGACAATTCAACATTTAAATACTAAGTGGTTTTAGATTTATCCCGGTTCAAACTTTAATTTTACGAAATTCAAAATTTAAATGATGAAGGGTTTTAACTTTAGTAACTTCCGAAACATCCAGTTATGACGATTTCAAGCTAACCTGGTGGTGGTCAAAGATTTGAAAAACCGATAGAAATTAAAATTTCAACGAACGAATGTTGTTACTCTATCTTAAATTCAATAATGTTACACTTCAGACCTTCAATAATGAATGTTTTAAATTTCGCTCAGACCAAACTTCAAACTCACCGCAATTCACAATTCAAATAATGAACAGTTAAACTTGCGTTGGTCTGAAATTCAAAATTACAACGATTTTGGAATTTAAGTAATGACGGGTCTTAAAGCGATATGAGTTTAGGATTCAACAATATTACAGCTCAACGTTCGAATCTTGAATGGTTTCAATCTTATTATGTTTAAAATTTCAAATTTTACCATTTAAAATCCAAATAAGGAGCAGTTAAACCCATATGTGGCTAAAATTCAAACTACTATAATTTGGAATTTTAAATACTGGGAGGTCTTAAATTTACATGGGTTCAAAACACAAAATTATTATAATTCAAAATTTGAATAGTGGATGCTTGCAAATTTCCGCCGGGCCAAATTCAAACTTTTAAAAATTCACGATTTGAATAATCTCAGGTTTCAATTGGTTTAATATTTGATTTTACGGAAAGTAAAAATTCAACATACGAATTGTTTTGGGCTTTATGGGTTCAAACTTCACATTTTCAAAAGATTCGGAATTTAAATGGTGGGGGGTTTTAAATTTGACCCGTTATAACATCCAAAATTTAACTCCTGGATGATTCGAATTTTTATGGGTTTACAATTTTATTTATCCCCGTTTCTGAGTTGAAATCATGGATGGTTTTGGGCTTTAGGAGTTTAAACCTTAAATTCCCAAAAGATTAAGAATTCAAATAATGAATGGTTTCGAGCCCCAATTTTTTCTTTAATCTTTTGAAAACTCAAAATTTACCTCCGACATGGTTTTAAATTTGCATTGGGAAGGAGGAAATAAATACTAAAGATAAAGTAGTCCACTTATCTGTTGATCCCAGCTGGCCTCTGTTGTCTCCTGAAGCATGCGGTCGATTCGCTGCATGTGCTGATGTCTACAGCTGGTTTTAGATATTAGCAATGATGTCTATAGTTGTTGGCTGTTGATCAGATATGTTGTACTGTTGCCTATGGATGATTATTGTTGTTAGCTGTTGATCGGGTTTGATGTACTGTTGCCTATGGATGATTATTGTTGTTAGCTGTTGATCGGGTTTGATGTACTGTTGCCTATGGATGATTATTGTTGTTAGCTGTTGATCGGGTTTGATGAGCTGTTGCCTATGGATGATTTTTGTTGTTAGCTGTTGATCGGGTTTGATGAGCTGGTGTCTAAAATGATGATTATTGTTGTTAGCTGTTGATCGGGTTTGATGTACTGTTGCCTATGGATGATTATTGTTGTTAGCTGTTGATCGGGTTTGATGAGCTGGTGTCTAAAAATGATGGGTGTTGTTTAAATATGGCCGCTGTGGCTTTGGGTGATGTTGAAAAGCAGATGCGCCATGTGCTGGAGGTTAGCTGTTGATATGCCTCGTCGTGCTTTTGTGCCTCGCCGTGGTTCGTTGTTTTACATTGGCCGATGTTTACTGACGATGGCTGCTGATGTGGTGATGGCTTTAAAAAGTGTAGGGCAGTAGCTATTGTTGGTCGTGAAATTCAGCGGTTGAGGTTATGGTTGCTCTAGTTGTAGATGTTTGTTCTAGCAATAGTTTCTGGTGGTGGTCGAAAGGGTTTACGGGTCTATTTCAACATTATGGTCCTTAGACGTTTCTTGCTTGCTTCGTGCTGACCTAATTTCCTCCAATGGCAATTTGAGGAATCCTCACCAGACGCCTAGCGTTGGCTGTTGGTCAGACAACTTTTGGCGCCACCTTCCACAACCTACAACGCACTATGCACTTTCAGTACCACGAAACGAAAACGCCCTAGATGCTGGCCGGTGAATTCTTTTTCTTCAGACTTTACGTCACTAAACCACAATTTGCGAGCTTTAATCTAACTACTTTTTTATGTCTCACTTTTGTTTTCACACTTATTTTCGGCTTACCACGTCTTATTCGATCTATTCTAGAACACCCAAAAAAAGAAAGCAAAATGCCCGAAAACAGGAAGTTACACGAAGTGAGCTGAAGTTGTCACAACTTCACGTGAATGTGCCCCGAAAATGCAACCTTGGTGGCAATGTTGTAATCCTGTGTAATACGGCGAATTCGTTTCGACCTACTTCATGTCCTGACATACGTTATGTGCCTTGGCGATGTCCCGACATGAATAATGTGCCTTGACACTGCCCTGACATGGCACAGGTTGGGCACCTTAATTTCATATCCTTCAGTTAATTCACTTTCTATCGATTTTTTTTATTTTCTCCCTCTCTTCTCTATTTTCACTCTGAATCACAACCGTTCCATTTCTTCTATTTTCGACTCCCGTAATTTTCAAGTTTACTGGGCCCACTTTATTATTTAATTCTTCCCTTGTTTTTTCAACTGCTTGTTTTTCTTTTGGTTTCACAATCAGGGGAACTTGTTTGTTAAGATCTGGTAGCACTGTTTTATTTTTGACAGAATCTGCATATGACATTTTTGATTGCTTGTTACTCGTCTCTTTTATCACTTTCTTTATTTTGTTACACATACTTGCATTTTTTTCTTCTCTCACCTAAAAACAAGAGTTGAGCATCAAAAGATGAAACGTGTGAAAGCAGACTTAAAAATTTGCGTACTCTTTTATCATCTTTTTTTCATAATCTGTCATCTTTGTCCTCTTTATTTTTAAAATCATGACCATTATTGGCTTTTATTTTTATAATTTAAAATAAATTTTATTTCACGGCGATCAACGGGTTTTTCTGTCAAATCGTATGTAAAATGTCGTGCCGCGCTTGTTCTGTTCATACTCCAACTGAACTCTCATACACTTGCAGTATAAAATCTTGAATTAGTTATTGCAATGAATTTTTAAGTTACGTTATTTTGTTTAACTAATTTTACTTAAGTAAATGTAAATTTTTATATATCGTCGGATTAAAATGCAAACCTGATAACTCCCTTTCAACAAATTTTACAGGAGGGACAAAAGACTTTTTATTTTTCCTATTTGCTGTTTGAGAGGAAAACCAAAAATATATGTATGTAGTTGATTTGACACACTTCAAGACTGAAATTAAAAAAAAACTACATGCTGGTCAACGAGGCGTTTCTTTCTCTACCACACGGTATCAAAATCTCAATTTACTTCAAAAGCGGATTTAGCAGGTTTTCATATTAAGCCGAGGATATGTTATTATTTTTTTTTTTAATTTACTTAACATATCGCTCATTTGCTGCAAGACTGGCATAAATCAAAAAACACAATTTTGGAGTTAGTGATGCAGAATTGTTCTCTATGTCTTTCTTTATATTTTTTTTTTATTATTATTATTTATTAGTAGTATTTAATACTTTTTCATTACATTTCAATTAAGTACATTTTCATCATATTTTTCTTTTTAAGCTCTAATTTTCATTAACATTTTTAATAAAATCAACAACTTTTTTTCTAAAAATAGTATTGTTTGTTTCGTTTTTTATGTTGTTTGGCATCATATTGTACGTTCTCAATCCTTTGTAAAATAACGCTCGTTGTGTATCACTAGTATTGAATCGTTGCAATCTTAAATTCTGATTATTTCGTAGATTATACGGCTGAACATCTCCAACATATCTAAGTTGCTCTACCAAGTAATCTGGTGCTTCTCACATCTTCGTTTTTTTTATAAAAATTGATGTGTTAAATTCCAGTCTTTGGTGTATGTTCATCCATCTTAGAGTATCTAACATATATCTTATTGATGTAAAACGATTAAATTTTAATATAGACCGCATTGCTTTATTTTGCAATTTTTGTAATCTATTTATTTGATTTTCCGTGCAACATGTATACAGAATTGTTGACCCGTATTCAAAATGTGGTTTTATAATAGTATTATAAATGTTTATTGCCGTAATAATAGACACTTTGTTTCTTACACGCTTGAAAAATCCGATCTTTTTTCCAATTTTTTTGCAAATATATTCCAAATGTTCTTTAAAATTTAATTCTTTATCTATAAAAAACCCCAGATATTTTATTTTATCTACTTTTTCAATTAAAACATCTTTAACCTTGAATTCTTTATCACTGTTCATGTTTATTTTCATTAGCTTGGATTTATTTTCATTTAATTTTAATTTGTTCATTTTTAGCCAGTTATTAATTTTATGCATATCTGTTTTTAATTTTTCATAACACATATCCTCTGTTTGGGCTTCTGTGAAAATCAGGGTATCGTCAGCATAAAGAACTATTTCACAATTTTCTAAAACTTTTTCCATGTCATTAATATATATAATAAATAAAAGAGCACCTAGAATGGAGCCCTGAGGTGCAACAAAATCATTTTCTTTCTCCACTGATTTTACATTGTTAACTTTTGTCATTTGTCTTCTATTAGTTAAGTAGGATTGAAACCATTTTAATTCATTATCCTGTATTCCATATTCTTTTAGTTTTTCTAACATAATATCTCGGTCAATTGTTTCGAATGCCCTTTTGAAATCTAGAAATATTGCCACAATTTTATTATTCTGCTTCATGTATTTGTTGTTAAACGGACGTGTATTTTCAACCACGCATACGATTTTAATAATTTATTAATTAAATTTGATTTTGGAATATAAATATTAAGCGAATGGACGCTAGAAAATATATGATATTTTTTATTTAAATTTTTTAACATAAAAGTGAACAATTAAAACGAAAAATTAAATAAAGATAAATAAAGTAAAAATATATACATATGTTCATACATGTGTATATATACATATTCTGTGCACAAACATTTTAGTTTAAATTTCTTATTTTTGGCGTTGTTGTAAAATACAATAAATAATAAAAACATTAAAAGCACAGTAAAACGGTGAAAAACAAAAACAATTTCTTGCATGAGTAAAAACAATGTAACAACAATAAAATTAAATGAGAGAAATGCTTATGTGACAGTGCATGCCAACAAAAATAATGTTGAAATAAATAAAACAAAACAAAACAATATTAACTACCTAACGGCTAAGCCAATTTTTCGTACACGTTCCCTCTCACCCTCTTTATTTACACAAACGGGGGAAAGTGACTCATTAAAAAAACTAAAACTAGACCTGGTAACAAGTGTTGCCAGGCCAGCAAGTATTGCCGCGACGTCAAAAACAAATTTAGTGGGAAATGATACCATGAACCAAAACACAAATGCAATGGAAAACCCGCCTGTAAAAAGTTGTCAAAAGCCTCAAGTCCAAGTTGGTATGGACAGGTATAAACAGTCCTTAAGCGGGGTCGCAGCCCTACCTCTTCAGCTGTTGCTTCGGCATCAAAAGTGCCATCTTTTGACAAAATAAATTCCCAAAATCGCTTTGCAATTCTGGAGGATGAATCCTCTGAAGCACCAAACGTCATAAAATCGTCCAAGCCTCCCCCGATATATCTTAGGGAGCATAACTCAAATGATCTAATAAAGAGTTTAATTTCGTTGATTGGTGAAAATTCGTTTTATGTAGCCGCAATAAAGCGAGGTAGCATAAATGAAACGAAAATTCAAGTGAATCATGAAAATGATTTTCGCAAAATTATTAACAAATTTGAGGCACTTAAAAAAAGTTTTTATACATACCAACTCAAGAGCAGTAAAGGTCTCCAGGTGGTGATTAAGGGAATTGATTCATGCGTAGACCCAGAGGAAATTAAAACTTTCTTGGAAGAAAAAGGCTTCAAGATAAAACACGTGGTAAATATTAGAAATAGAGACAAAAATCCACAACCACTTTTTCGAGTAGAATTAGAGCCCGGCGACATTAAGTTAAAAAAAAAACGAAACGCATCCCATTTATAGTTTGAAATATATTCTATACAGAAAAATCACAATTGAGGAGCCGCACAAAAAAAATGGACCTGTTCAGTGCTTAAACTGCCAAGAATTTGGCCATACAAAGGCATACTGCTACTTACCCCCTGTTTGCGTAGTATGTGGTGAACTACACGGTACAGTTTCTTGCGATAAGTCTAAAACCGACCCCAACGTAAAAAAATGTAGCAACTGTGGCGGTAATCACACTGTCAATTATAGAGAAGCCCTGTATATAATATCGTCAAGCAGACGGTTGGACCGAAAACAAATGCCCCTCAAATGCAGGTTGCAAATCAAGTTATCACAAATGCAATTCAAGCCCCCCAGTCTAGTAATAACAGAACCTCTTACGCTAACGTCCTAAAATCAAACCATGAGCCAATGCAAGGTGCCTCGCCAAGTAATGATGAAACTCCAGTTTCTTAGAAAAAACCATGGAAACATTAGTGCAAACAGTAAATAATTTTACGAACACAATGGGTAATATGATGCAGGAAATTCTTAGAATGCAATCAATGTTATTGCAAGCTGTACTTAACAAGCCATGAACTGTATAAAAATTTGTTTTTGGAACGCAAACGGCATCCGCCAACATAAAAATTAACTAGAATACTTTCTTAAAAATAAACAAATTGATGTCATGATGGTTTCTGAAACTCATTTGACCTCAAAAAATACGTTTAAAATAAATGGTTATATACTATATACATAATACAAAGGACCCTCGAGATAGAGCTTGTGGAGGTTCTGCCATTTTAATAAAAACCAGAGTCAAACACTACCTAATGGGTGATCATTGTGAAGATTATCTTCAAGCAACAAACATTTGCGTTGAAGAATTAAATAGAAACGTAGTAATCTCATCGTTGTACTCCCCACCTAGATATTCAATATCAGAAGGCCAATATTATAAATATTTTAAATCATTAGGACCCTGTTTCCTGGCCGCTGGCGATTATAACGCTAAACATACCTTCTGGGGGTCCCGACTTATAACACCAAAGGGTCGTGTTCTATTTAATACTATTTCTAAAATGGATTTGAATGTGACAGCGAGCGGACAACCAACATATTGCCCTACTGATCAGCAAAAAATGCCAGATGTCATCGATTTTGACGTGGTTAAAAACATCCCCTTAGAAACGATTTATGTTGAAGCTTCCCTAGAATTATCTCCCGACCACACACCAACAATTGTTACTTTAATGAACCCCAATAGAATTGTATCTCCAACTGGTTACTTAGCGACGCCAGCTACACAAATCAATTGGCTAAAATATAAAAAATATCTCAGCACCCATTGCACAGAAAATATTCCGCTTAGTACACCGGAATACGTAGATCCCGCTATTCTTAATTTTGACAGTTTTCTGAAGCTAGCTGTGCAACATCCCAGTATTACCCCAAAAAAAAAAACTAAAAATATTAAAATTTATTCCAATTTATTCTCCTGTCTGAAAAAAGAAGAGCTCGAAGAGAGTGGCAATTGCACAGATCCCCTCAACTTAAGAGTTTGTTAAAAGAGTGTACAAGAAGGCTAAGAAAGTTACTACAGACACAGAAAACGGATTCTCTGCAAAAATATCTTAAGGAACTTGATGCAACTCCGCAATCAGACTACACATTATAGCGTGCAGCTAAAAATCTAAAAAGGCCAGTTGTCTCTAAGCCACCATTAAGAAACTTGAACGGAAGTTGGGCAAGAAATGATAACGAAAAGGGAAATCTGTTTGTTAATCATTTAAAAAACGTATTTACCCCAAATATATCTCACGATACTGCGGTCGAGTTACCACCTGTTCCTGCTAGAGCAGCTGTTCCCCTAAGATTTGAGATAAGAGAAATCGAAAAGGCTGTTTGTGAATTAAACCCCAAAAAAGCCCCTGGTTTTGATAAGATCAGCAACAAAATGCTTTTGGAGCTACCCAGCACAGCAAAGAAAATTATTCTATTAATTTTCAATGCTATCTTACGTCTTCTATACCATCCTCAAAAGTGGAAGGTTTGCTTAGTCACCATGATACCTAAACCAGGAAAGGATCACACAAAAGTTGAGTCATATAGGCCTATAAGCCTACTTTCTAATATATCAAAGCTGTTTGAGAGGCTGTTAGTGTCAAAATTAACTCCAATTTTAAGTGAAAATAGATGTATTCCTAATCACCAATACGGCTTTAGGAGAGAACACAGCACAATTGAACAAACCCATCGTATAGTAAATGCCATAAGAAAAGCCTTTGAAGAAAGAAAATATTGTTCCGCACTCTTCATCGATGTTTCTCAAGCTTTTGATAAAGTCTGGCATGAAGGCTTATTACATACATAAATTGAAGCAAAATTTACCAGCAAACACCCACAAGCTGCTAGAAAGCTACTTAGTCGGTCGTCAATTTATTATTAAAGAAGGAAATTTCTTTAGTTCACCTCAGCTAATTGGCGCTGGAGTCCCACAGGGCAGCATCCTGGGTCCTCTATTATACTTAATTTATACTTCGGACATGCCAACAAGCAACTACACCCAAACTTCAACATTTGCAGACGATACAGCTTTTCTAAGCGTCCACGAAAACCGTTATGAAGCATCTCGTTACTTACAGCATCATATAGTTCAACTAGAAATATGGTTAAGACAATGGAGGATAATGGTCAATGAGCAAAAATGCGTGCATATAACATTGACCTTGCGCCGGGAATCTTGCCCCCATATTACAATCAATAATCAAATAATTCCTCAACATTCGCATGTAAAATATCTCGGTATACATCTGGATCGGCGATTAACGTGGAAATGCCATATAGAGGCAAAATTAACTCAAATGAAACTAAAAGCCATTCAAATTCATTGGCTTATTGGTAGAAACTCTGTCCTTAGTCTCGACTGCAAACTTCTTCTTTACAACTCCATCTTAAAGCCAATCTGGTGCTATGGTATTCAGTTATGGGGCACTGCCTCGGCCTCTAATATAGATAAAATTCAAAGGCCCCCTTGGTATGTTAAAAATTCAAATATTCACCAGGATCTTAATGTTCCTTTAGTAAAAACTATGATTACGAAATATGCAGTAAAATACTTAAAAAGGCTCGAATCGCATCCGAACCCACTAGCTCGAAATATTTTATATGATAGCGGTCACACTCGCTTAAGAAGAAGAGACACTGCAGCACTTACCCAATTAGATGAGCGATAAACACCTAGATAAGAGAACAGAACCCGTGAAGAAGAAAATTTTTGTCTGGCACTGGCAGGACATAAAATAAAGTATTAGGTTAAGATTTGATTAATTATTGTTAGTTCATATTTAATGTATGAAGATTCAATAAATAATATTGCAAAAAAAAAAAATGTATTTCCATCTATTTATGACATAATTCACAGCAGTCTCACATGAGTGTTTTCTTCTGAATCCTGACTGATATTTTGAAAGAATTTTATTTTGTTCTATATATTCTTCCAGCTGACTTTTAACAATTTTTTCCAAAATTTTTTTCACATGTTTTTAGGCTGTTTAAAGCAGGGCTGTGGAGTCGTTAAGAAATAGTTATAACTCCGACTCCGACTCCTTTTGCTGAAATTTTTTAAGTACGACTCCGACTCCAACTCCTACTCCGACTCCTACTCTAACCTAGCATTATTTAAGAGACTAGTTTTTATTTGACTTTAAACTTTTTTTTAATTTAGTACCTGTTAAATGGTTAAATATAGCAAGAAAATGATTCTGTAAAAATTTCAAATCGATATTTTAATTCTAACGTGCCGCGCATTGAGCTTTAACCTTCTAGTTACTAACATATGAGTAGGAAAGCTGCAAAATATTTTTTTTGGAAAAAATGTAAAAAACATATACCGCCCGATTCAATAGACCAAATGAGTTGAACTTTTTTAATTCTAAAGTGTTATGACATTCTTGACTTATAACTCAACAGTTTAGAAATTTAAACCAACTGAAATATAGAAAAATAATGGATTGGAATTATATCTGGAACAATGTCATGTATTTTTCCGAGTTCCTTTTCCTTTTATTCTATTATAATTCACCTTGAAGGTTGGAACTTAAAATGTAGTTCACTTAATGCTTTCACCACAGGAGCTACAGCTGATTTCAAGTCATATTCATGAACATGGCTACAAAAATATTTGTTAATATACGATAAATAAAAAACAACATCTTTACAAATTTAATTTTTAAATTTCTTAATTCGGCTCTATTTCATTAACGATATCTTGGCGAAATTCAAATAGTGAACCCGCTGGTTTTTGTTACAGAAATTTGAGGTCACATTCAAACATAGAAAAGGACATGCTTCGATACAATCTATATAACTATTCTTATAAATTGTCAAAATAAGATGTTATCTCTATTTTTTAATTTTTGATATGAAAAGTATACTGGTCCTTATTTTCTGACTTCACAATTTCAAAAAGCAGACCCTCTTATGGCCAATTCCACTAATTTATTTAAATATCAATTTATGTCTAAAATTTGTTTTTTTTATGTCAAATTAAAATAAAATTGTAAGAAAATTTATATTTAAATATGAATTGATATTTAAAAAGAATTGGAAAAATTGGTCATTAAAATTTTTTATTTTAAAAAATATTGGAAAAATTTTTATGCAAAAAAGTTGGAGTCGGAGTCGCTAGTTTTTGTGGGTACTACGACTCCGACTCCGGTACAAAAACCTCAACTCCGACTCTTCAACTCCGACTCCGACTCCACAGCCCTGGGTTATAGGCCGATACTCTTCGCACTTCACCGTATTTTTTACTTTTTCTATTGGAGTAATAACTGATTCTTTCCAATTATTTGGAAATATTCCGGTTTCAAGAGATTTGTTTACTATATTAAGTATTTTATTGCCAACTATGTCCCAATTATCTAATATTAATTTATTACTTATTTTATTATAGTCCAGTCTGTTGTTTATATCCTTAGATATAACTTTTAAATATGATAAATTTATTGCACGAAATTTAAATTTGCTTTCTATCACAGGTATATTATTTTGATATTGCACATAGTCAATTGAGTTATTTATTTCCTTAATACTGTCTATAAAATAAATATTAAAATTTTCCGCTATTAGTATATTATCCTTATATTCTATTTCTTTAAATATCACATGCCTCATTTGTATTGTAATTAATTGCACTTTGGTATTTAAAAATTTTTTCTCTTTTCATGTTTTAAAGTTCATTGCTAAACCATTTATTTCCATGCTTTTCATTTATTTTCTTTTTAACAGTAAATTTTTTTATTGTATTTTCTATACATTTACCAAAATGATGGACATAGTAGTTTAGATTGTTCACTTCATTACACTCTATTACGGCTCTTAATTCATTATTGAAACGGGTTTTATCATATTTAAATATTTCTACTTCTTCTACTTGTTCATGTAATATATTTTCGTTTTTGATAAATATGTTTATGGTTTCGTGATCTGCTATTTTATTGATTATATTAGTTTTTGCTAAAATTTTCTCATTATTTGTTATAACATAGTCTATTAAAGTTTTAGAATTCTTTGTTATTCTAGTATATTCACTAATTATTTGCTTTAGACCGTTATCATTTAGAACGCTTTCTATTTTAGATTTATAAAAGTCTTTTAACCAATCTATATTAAAATCTCCGACTATTATCATATCACAGTTTTCTTCACATAGTTCTTTCATTATTTCTTGAAAATCGTTGCAAAATTCCGGCTTTTGGCTACTTGGTGATCTGTATACTATTACTAATATAAAAGTTGTTTTTTTATATTTTGCTCTATAAGCACTAATCCAATATTTTGATTCTTTTACATATTCACTTATTTTGTTTATGTTCAATTGTTTTTTGAAATATGCGATTACACCACCTGTTTTGCTTGAATTTGATAATGTTATATTGCTTTATTAGAATCTCCGATTCATCCACTGTACCCGTCAAATGAGTTTCAGACAGAATTATGAACTCTGGTTTATTCATTTCAGCAATTGTTTCTAATTGAACAAAGTTATTGAGGAGTCCCTGGATGTTTGTATAAATTCCATGTATTTGCTTTTCTATTTGCTTTGGTTGTTAGGCTGCAATGCCTATTCTTCTCTTTTTTAGATTAAGTTTATTTTGGTACACTGGGCATTCTACATTATTGGTAACGTGATTCTCATCTAGTCCTAAGTTGAGCCTTCTATTTTCTTTCATGCAGTTGACGCATTTAGCTATTACTTCTTTATTACATTCACTACTTTTGTGTTTTCCATGACATCTGTAACATATTTCTTCGTTTTTACATTCTGATGCTTTATGATTATAGCCTTGACATTTAAAACATTTTAATATACTCGGTCCATCAAAAACTCGGCATCTTTCCCATCCAACATTAATTTTTTGACTCGACATAACTCTAGCATATGACTCATTATCTATTTTAATTTTGGCATTATATATTGTTTTATTAAATCTTTTTGTTTCAAACATTTTTATTATTTCCATATGACTGTTTCCTAATATTTTATTTTGTTTTTTCATTTTTTCAATTAATTCTCTTTCGGATATTTTAAAGTTCATGTCCGTTACGATTATTTGCATTTCGATTTGCTTTGGAACCGTTATTTCATATTTTTCACTTATTTCATTTTGTATAACTTCTTTCATTTTTTCTCTTTCTTCAACATTTTCACTCTGAATTACTAAAGTTCCATTTTTCCTGTTTTCTACATTTGTTATTTTAAAATTTATTGGATTTATTTTCTCATTCAATTCAGCTTTTGTTTTAACCACACTTTGTTTCTCTTTCGGCTTTATAATTAGCGGGATATTTTTTGAGACATCTGGCAAAACTGTTTTTGCTACTGTTTGTGCATAGGTCATTTTGGTTTTGACGTTTGTATCATTAATCGCTTTTTTTATTTCATTACACATCTTTGTATTATTTTTCTCTATTATATCATACATGTTTTTATTATTGTGTATAAAATTCATCTTTATATCTTTTATATTTACTTTCCCCTTTTGAAGAGAATGTATCGTTATTTTTTCTAAGTGATTAGAGCAAATCCAAAACTTTAAACGCGTTTATCTCGAAATTGATTTTTTTGAGTTATGCCGGTCTTGCAGCAAATATGAGAATGTTAATTTGTCTGTAAAATATGTGAAACATCTTGAAGTCAAATAATTTTTTATGCAGATAAGCTTTAGTTAGCGAAGCCATTGTTTGTTATACCATATGTGAAGAAATCTTTGCACCTGGTTCTCTATCCAGGGAAGCTTTGGTAAGCGAAGCTGGTGTTTGTTATTTAACAATTTTTTTTTACACTTTTACTGGAATAACCTACACAAGTATTAACCTAATACACATCCTTAATATTTTTATGTCAAATTTTGCAAAAACTGTAATGGGAGTTAACCATATTGATACAAATTTTGTATATTCAGAAAGATATATTTAAGAGCTTTAAAAAATACACATATTGGCCCTATACGGTCAGAAAAGTAGTGGAAAATCGCATATTTATATGAAAACTTAAGAGGTCCATAACTCGAAAACTATTTTATTTGGAGCTGAATCGGTAAACTAGATTTGTTCCAATATCTTTTTTTTATTTTTAGATAATTACTTTAGATGCAAGAAATCATGGGGAGTCTCCTCATACTGATGAGCATAGTTCCTTTCATATGGCTCTTGACGTTATAGAAGTTATGAAAGAAATGGGTATATCAAAATCTTCGGTCATGGGTCACAGCATGGGAGGAAGGACTATGATGTTTTTGGCATTAAAATATGTATGTTAATAAATTTTATTTTCAATTTTGCGTTAGCGCCTTGTACCCATGTTCTGTAATTTTGGTGAAAACTTCTCGCATCAAAAAATATTCCTCGTTTCTTGAAAAAGAGACAAAAAAGTGTGTCTTTAACTCCTCAGCGGGAAAATGTAACCAAAAGGAATCGAGAATGTAATACATATCTTGTATAATATTTGATTCCAGTATTAATTATTCTTAACACGGAACATGCCCTAGGATAGTAATAAATTATTTTATGTATCCTGCGAATTAATTAAATAATGCACGCTTTATGATAAAAATTTGTAAACGACATAAAAATAGCAAAAAATAACGAATTTTTATTAAGAAAATATATAAAAAAAACACGGGCAAAAGTGCAGTATACGGGGCGTCCACATAGATTGGCAAATCTAGCCGGACATTAGGCAAAAAATTAAATTTAAGAAATGGAAATAAGCTCGACAGACAACAAAGTTCTGCATCGTATAGTGAATTTTCAAGTCTTTCGCTTTAGATTTGTGGTTTTAGGACACTGTTAAAGTCAGGAAAGTTGTGTGTAAACGAATAAAGATTTTACATTGATTTTTTTTTCTGTGAAAGACTATAACAGCTACTTATAAAAATTTTTAGAAAAATTTTATTAGAAATTTTTATGATAAAAAAATTCGTTCGAAATTAAAAAAAAATGATTTTTTTGTTCACTTTTTTATAAAAAAAGGTGAAGGTGAAGCCAGTTGCGTTCTTCAAAATGTTATACATAACGATAAAATTTGAAATTTCTACTTTTAAATTTAAAAAAAAAAGTTGCGCGTTGTTGCGCCATTTTTTTATGATTTTTTGAAAATTTCAGCTTTTTTCTGTTTTTGCTCATCTTGCATAGGTACCAGGCGCGGATCTAGCCTGAGCCTTAGGGGGGGGGAAATTTTTTATGATACAAAAAAGTAAAAAATTTGTTTTTAAAAGTTTATTAAAAACGATATGTATGTATATATTATATTAAAAAAAAACTCAACAATAAGGTAAAATAAAATATAAGATCAGTTCAATATAAATTAAAATAAATTAATCTTTTTAAATAAGCAATTGATGCTTTCCTTGTGAGGCAAATTTAGATAGTACAAGATTAGGATCAATTTCAATTTCATGATGAATGTGCATCATGGCTAAACCATTCAGTCTATCTTCTGTCATTGTTGATCTGAGCCATGTTTTTATCCGACGAAGGGTAGAAAATGACCTCTCGCTCGTAGCATTACTGACGGGCATTGAAACGAAAATTTGAAAAATTTTTCTTAGATTTGGGTAGATATCTTCATCACAGTTTATTAAGGCATCTACAACGTTATCTGATAGATCTTCAGATATTTTCCATGTTTGTTGCCAATGTAACAGTTCAGCCTCAAGTTTAGATGTTAGTAGTTGTTTATCTATATTATCAAACTTAGTCAGCTCATCAGCTAGTAATGGTATTAAAAGTTTTGTTTCTGTATATGACTTGATTACACTTTGAGGTAAAAGTTTAGGTATGTTTAATACATTTAGGATATCTATTGGGAAACGTGTTTTGAGATATTCTAAAATAAATTCAATTAAAGGAATGTAACCTACAACTCGGTAGTAATCTTCAACATTTTGGATGCGATTATTTCGTTCAAATCTTGGCTTTTCAATTGGAACTTCGATTTGAACGCAAATAACTTTAACTTTTTCAAAAACTGCTTTAAATTGTTCTTCGGCTTTATTTCTTTTCTCTTCAAGGCACATAATTAAAGTTTTGATAAGGCTTGATCCTTTTTGAAGATCTATATCCTGCTTTTGTAGAATGATACTAAGCGGCTGTGTTACAACAAGTATCTCACTTAAAATGTATATTCCGCAAATAAATTCAAAAGTACTAAGTGAGTTCCTTAATAATAAGGCTTTTGATGAAGTATCTCTATCTTTCCACTCAGATATTTTTTCCAAAGCTTCTATTATATGACGTACACTTGTTGCAAAGTGTAAAATTTAGTCGTGTCGGTCCACCCATCTTGTCTCGCATAATGTAGAGAGTTTGGCTCCCAAATACTTTGCTAAAATTGCGTTTCGTTTGGGATGATTATATTTAAAAAATTTTGTCGTTTCTTTAACAAATAACACAACTTTTTGTATTAATGGCACTTTGTTGCTTTTAGAAATTGAGTTGTTTAATTTATGGGAATAGCAAGGCGTTTGTTTTGCATTTGTCGCGGTTTCCAGAATTTTTTTAACAGCTCCATTTTCTGCTGACATCAGAGGACACCCATCTGTTCCAACTCCTACACAATTTTTTGGGTCAAGACCAAAATTTGTCAAAGCTTTAAAGACTATTGATGATAGTGCTTTCGCATCAATTGACACTTCAGCGTCATTATCAACATCCTTGGAGGCCTCTTGAAATGCGTCAACAAAGCCAATAAATTCTTCCCTAACAACTTTTTGTTGAATGTTGAAATATCTTAAAGATAAGGAAATCTGACTTTTCCCCGACAAATCCGTGCTTTCGTCGAAAATTATCGAATAGAATTTTGATTCATATATATTTCCGAGGATTGTTTCTAATATTAAACTATTACAACATTTAATTATGTTATTTTGTGTAGTTTTTGATATATACGTTGCATTTAAAGGAGATATTTTCAGGTGGTTATCTAAAATTTTATCTCCGGCCTCTATACGAAATCGCAAAAGCGCTCGGAAAATACCTTCAGAGTTTCTATTTTCGGAAGATAACAAAGGACCATCATCTCGATGTCCACGGAGAGGTATGTTGTGCCTTCCAAGAAAAATTATGGTTTTTATAATTGAGAGTAAACGTTCTCGGTTTTCAATTTTTTGTTGAAGGACAGATGTATAAACTTGATTAACTACCTCGAGACGAAAGTCTTCGTGTGTCTTTAAAAACAGTTTTCCAGAAGAAACACTATTTTTATGGTAAAGGCATTTAGAGTGATTCTCTAAATAAAATAATAAAAAAATTAAATTTCAATACAGATTAAAAAAAAAATGCTGGGATTTCCAAAAATGTTGTACATTTAAAAAAAATATGTAATATTATTGGAAATTCGTGTGTTATCGAAATAAGCTAAACATATTTTTATAATTTAGGGGGGGGAAATTTCCTTTTTCCCCCCCCCCCTGAATCCGCGCCTGATAGGTACATATGATAGAAACCCTTTCGTCAGTCATAAAATGTTTTGGTTGTAAGTAGATGTTTTTTATTTAAATTATTACATCTAAGATCTAAAAAAAAGGGATGTGCGAAACAGTAAGTAACGGGTTTTACCACCTGTGCGGCAGCTAAATGACGTTATTTTATAGAGCGAAATAAATGTACCTGTTTTGCATAACTTTTAAAATTATTAACAACAAAAATAATATATAATAAAAAATCAAATCTGGGCTCTAGGTACTTAGTTTTTTTTACTATATATTGTGGTTATTGCATAAAATTGTTATCAGAACCATTTTGAAGCTTCGAGAGTGTATACGAAATTAGAGTTATTCCAAATTATACAAGAATGTAATTATAAACTCGTTGAAGAGAAATTACAATTTTTAGTTAGAAAATTGTTCGAAATTTCAAAATGTCAAGGAGATAGTGACATCAGTAGTAAATCAGTGCTTAAAGAAATTCAAATATTTAAAATATTTTGACATTCAGCACAAAGAAAAAAGGATAGATTTGTAAGCATGCATGCCAAATGGCTGGAATGAACAGTGACAATACCTTTATTTGGGAGTTCGTCTTCAAAACGACTACAAAAGCCGTTCGTTGAATTGACCAAAAGAAGTAAGAGAAGAAAAACTGAAATCTTGCGAACTCAATGCGATGTTTATTTAGTGTTGCACGCTGCCCAAACACAACTACAAACGTCTAGAAAAAAAGATGCCTCAGGTCTGCTTAAAGAAATTGTGTCTTCTCCAACAAGAGCTGCAAAGTTAAAAAAAGCATACAAAGCTGCACAAGAGGATAAAGTAAAACAGCTAATCCCTCTAAAGGCTCTTTCTATATTTGTAGAAGCTGATCTTTCTCGAAAACAATATGAAATAATCCGAAGTGCCGATAAGAAGGTTTATCCTAGCTACAATATTCTGCAGAGAGAAAAAAAGTGAAAGCTATCCTCCAAAAGAATTATTTGAAGTAACGGAAACATGTGCTCAAATAAATCTTCAGGATTTGCTTAATCATACTGCAAGTAGATTACTTACATATTTAAAAGATGTTTTATGTGATTCAGAAATAGAAGAATGCAACTCTTTCGAGCTAATAAGCAAATGGGGCTGCGATGGCTCATACCAGGCACAATTGAAGCAAAAAATGAAAAATTATGTCTCTGATTCTCATATTTATCAGAGTTGTTTCGGACCGCTTCGACTAATATATGGTGCAAAAAAGAGAAAATATTATGGCAAAATACAACTCCTTCATCACCGCAATATTGTTGACCTATTCGCATCAAATTTGTTAAAGGAACTTTAGATGTAATCCAAGAAGAAATAAACTATGTACAAGATGCTATTAGTACATTACAAAACTCTAAGTTTTTAATGGAAGGAAAGTTATATTCCATAAAACATACAGTGATATTTACAATGATAGATGCAAAACTATGTAATGCCGCAACACAAACTACGTCCACAATGAAGTGCTATATTTGTGGGGCTTCTTCAAAAGAATTTAACAATTTGAAAATCAAGACATATAGACGTAGATGCACTTTCTTTCGGATTATCTACTTTGCACGCCAGAATTCGTCTATTTGAGAGCATATTACACCTATCGTATAAACTCACAGTAAAAAAGTGGCAATTAAGATCGGATGAGGACAAAACTATTGTTAATGAGAGGAAAAAAACTATCCAAGAAAAATTTAGAAGTGAATTATGGCTAATAGTGGATCTACCGAAGACTGGATTTGGAAACAGCAACGATGGTAACACCAGCAGAAGATTTTTTTCCAATCCTGAATTAGCTGCAGAAATAACTGGAATTGCATTGGATTTCATCTACCGAATCAAAGTTATTATTGCAGTAATTACAAGTGTTTACAAAATCCATTTGCACAAGTTTGCCAATTATTGCTTAGACACTGCAAAACTTTACGTTACTCTATATCACTGTCATCCTATGACACCTACAATGCACAAGATTTTAATACATGGCGCAACTATAATGAGTGAGTCATTGTTGCCTATCGGGCTATTATCAGAAGAAGCGTCTGATTCACGAAATAAACATTTTCGGCTTTACAGGCAGAATTTTGCTAGAAAGTTTTCGAGGGTTCAGTGTAACAAAGATATTATAAATAGACTTTTGCTCAGTTCTGACCCACTGATAACTGGCATAAGACCAACTCAAAAAAAAAAAAGTCGTAACCCTTTACGAAAGAAGCAATTTCTTTTATGCTTCCACCTGTACTTGGTTTTGAAGAGAATTCAGATTCAGAAGAGGATTTTGAAGAAACAGACGAAGAAGAACCTGGCACTCATCATCATCATCATAGTGCAAAAGAGAAGATATTTTAATTAATAAGTTGTTATTATTTTAAATAAAATTTGTTGTTACTTTTATAAAAAAGTTATAATTACGAATATATTAATTATTTTCAGATAAATTAAATACTATGAAAAGTCACATAAAATCTTAAAAATGATTTTTTTTTGGAAATTAGCAAAAAAAAAATTTTTTTACAGGGTCGTTCCGGGGGGCGGGTTTGGAAGGATACCTCCCCCCACTCATAAAAGTTCAAAAATTTAATCTTTATAGTATTAAGGCGTTAGTAATCTATTTCTTTTAATATTAAAATTTTTTTTTAATATACAGTAGTTTTCCGATTTAACGAACCTTCGATTTAGTGAACATCGCATTTAACGAACACCCAAATTTTTTCTACTGAGTACCTTATATAACGAACAAAAATTTTTATTTTGTACTCGGTATAACGAACAAATGTAAAATTAAATATAAAACATAATTGCTACCCAAAAAATAATGTAAATAAAAATGTACCGTTAATTTACTTCTTTTGACGGATTTGTTTAATAGCATTTGAGAGTCAGGTGTGTGAAGTAATTTGTGTTAGAAACATCAAAATGGGTAAAAGAAATAGATTGTTCTTAGCGGATAAAGTTAAAAACCAGTAATTTTGGGTATCGCAATAGAAGAGCTTTAAAGCAAGGTGAGTTCCCAAGAATGGAAAACTAACTTTTTCAATGGTCCCTTCCTCATGCAACGCAATTGTCATATTCTTTGTATTAACTATTAATTTTTATTAAATGGGATTAACAAAACAAAATAAGTAGCTCAAATTTAATGCTCTTGAGAGAGCTTCAAGAAGAAGCCATTAAGTGAAAGTATTAAATTACTTTATGAATTTTGCTTTTACTTCAATGTGTATTAATAAAATATGTTTGTTTTCTTTTAATAAAATATTAAAAATACTACGTATACTTTGAGTTTTGAATAAAATAGAGGACGTTATTAATTTTTAACTTAGTACTGGATATAACGAACAATTCACTTTAACGAACAGGCCTGACAACAATTAGGTTCGTTAAATCGGAAAACTACTGTATATGATTTTATGTAACCGCCCTCAAAAGGGGGCGGGGGCGAAAAGTGTAATTTTACGATCTCATGGGTCCAATTTTAGGTTTTTTTTTAACTTTCGCCGACGTTAAAAGTTGCATTTGCCAAACAAAAGTATGGGAAAACTTTAAAAAAATTGCATTTTTCAGAGGTTGGATTAGGTCTTCTAGGGGGAACTTTTTCCTCCTTGGTCCGATTTTATTTATTTTTGAGGTTTATCTGCATATGACAATAACACATACAGTTGTGTTAAAAAAAAAAAAGTGCCCTTCACTAAAAAACAAAGTTTTTTAATAAAATTAAAATTTTATTCAGATCTTTTTACGTAAAGTTAATTATTAATCAATTCTCTAAATTGTATAACAATTAATTATTTAATTAAAGCTATAAAAACCTAAAATATTTCATTAAAACAAAATGGTTTCCAAAATTCACTGTTTAAAATAATAGGAGTGTTTATACATAACTAGTGATGCCAAACGGGATCGATTTTAACAAATCCCGGGATAATTTGCTCACGACTGTAAATATTTGGTTTTATTTTGTACTAAATTTTTTTTTTTAATTTTTTTGTAACTAATAGCCTATTTCCGATGTGCTTAAGAATTCTTCTTTGGGTTTTTTGACAAACGGGCTGCTTACTTATATGTATCTATGCAAGATGAGCAAAAATATAAAAAAGGTGAAATTTAAAAAATATCAGCCAAAAAATGGCGCAAAAACGCGAACCGTCATTCAGTCTAAAAGTAAAAATGTCCAGTTTTATCGGGATGTATAACATTTTTAGGATCGCAACTACTTTCACTTTCAAAAATCTTTTATTTTTTTTACAAAAAAGTGAACAAAAAATATTTTTATTTTTAATTTTGAACAAATATTTTTATAATACAAATTTAAATTAAAATTTTTCTAAAAATTACTATACGTAGCTGTTAATATAATATATCACAAAAAAATCAATGTAAAATCTTTATTCGTTTAGCCTCAAAAAATATTTTGTAAACCTCTCAAAACCGTAAAAAGTCAATAAAAACGCATGCAATTTAGTCAACTTTCCTGATTTTAACAGTGTCCCAAAGTGACAAACCTCAAATAAAATACTTGAAAATTTACTATACGATGCAGAATTTGTTGTCTGTCGAGCTGCGTACTTAAATTTGTACATTCCTTAAATTTAATTTTTTGCCTCATGTCTGGCTGGATTTGCAAAATACCACTATGTGCGCTGCATCGGTATGACATTAAAGTGCATTTCGGGAGTGGGAGTAATATGAGTGGTATGGTCCAATGTGGACCGATTGTAATAAAATTTAGTATATTATATGTTCATACAAAAAATGTTTATACAACTTATAAAATATATTACTAACATTTTTCTGCGGCTGTAAATAAATGCATTCTATCAATTTTTTTACTCTCTCCCTTCAAATATTATGGGACCACCTGATCCATTTTGATAAAATGGACTACTCCATTGACTGGTCCGATGTAATGCAAGCATGGACCATGCCATTGTTAAAAAGTGTTTGTAGTGAGACGACATGGCTTCGTTTTTTAACGACGTGCTTTCGTTTTTAAACGATTTCAAAACTAATCCTCTTGAGTATACCATGGAGTAGTTTTAAAATTACTCCTTTGTAGTCCAAAGCTGGGTTATATGGTCCTGCCCTAGGACACCGTAATGTTAAATAGATCATGTTTTTTCCATACGTTTGGGTTACTTTTGGACTAGTCCTAGTCCCTTGTGGGCTACTCTTTACACGCGTGTTTGGACTGGCCCTATTATTTGCAGGGCTGGTACTCACTAATACACAACCAAAAAATTTTTGGAACTCCCTGTAGTGCGATTCATTAACTTTTATAACGATAATGGAATCGTTAAAATAAATATAACGAACATCCATCGAATATGCTATTCACTTAGCTGTTAACTTAAGCAATTGTTTTATCGTTATTTTAGCGACAAAAATTTAGGTTGTGTTTATTTAATCGATAAAATGTATTTTATGTTTAAAATAGCTTACATACATTGAATATTTTCAGCCTTTTGGTTAGCCTAAATATTAATTGTTTTACAGATTTTCCTCTCTTAGGGGACAAGAGAAGGAGAAACCTGTAAAAGCAACTAAATCGTAATTACTCCGAAGAGCAGTTAAATTTAGTTGATGATTAGGGAATTTGTAAATAAATATAAGGGTGGGTATTTTAGATTACAGTGACTCAAAGTATATCAAATTTAGAATTCACTTGGATGCTTACCTTGGTGGTAGTTGCCTTGTTAGGAGAAAGAACACTGGAGATTTCAAGTTTAACTTCAATACACAAATTTTATTTATATAAAAATGAAGTACGATTCCAAAAGGGGGTTTTGGTTTGAATTTTAAATATACGTGTGGAATTCAATTTCAAATATAATTTTTGGTTGTATAAAAACTTAGGCACTACGATTCCATAGGGATTTTAACTTTAATTTTAATTGTAAGTTTAACGGTTCAATATTAAAATTTGATTTACTTTACCATTGAAAGGAGGGCTGAACTGTTACGGTTCAGAGTCAAAGAATAAATGAATTCACTGACGCGACTTAAGCTTCCTCCATCTTAGTTTTTTTCTCTACTCTTCAAAGCCAGCCTTGACAGTCTGGTCTTGGAGAGTACTAAAGACTACGTACAGATTCGAATTCACAATAGTTATTCCAATCAGGTTATATTTAATAATTCACGATATCAATGTTTCAAATGACCGACCGTTAGTAAATTAATTTCACAATTCAATTTCAACTTTATATAAATGTAAAGAAGGTTAGGTAATGTAAGTAATAAAATTTCAAATATATGTATAAAAAAATGGGTAAATTCAAGTATATGTATAAAAAAAATCGATATTTTACATAGGTAAATTCAAGTGTATGTATAAAAAAAAACGATATTTTTCAATGGTGTACAATGTACATTGTACATTAGGGTGACCGTTATTTTTTTTCGTATTTTCACTTGGGAAACCCCTTAGATTGATTCCAAATTAGAAAAAAACAATATATATAAAATTTTAGATTGTTTGCATAGTTATTAGGCGTGCCTTGAGCCCACAAAGTTTGCTAAAAATGCTATTTTTCTCACTATGGGTGGCTTTCAGTGTTCATAACTTCAGTAATATTTATTTTAGAGAAAAACCTTATTCACAAATATTCTAGGGCTATATCTTATGAACAATGTTGCTCTGTATTAGTTTTCTTTAACATTAATATTTAATCCAGAAAAAACCAAATTAAAAAATAACACCGAAATTTTCACATATCTTCGCCTGGTGATTACACTACGTTACAAATTTTCAAAAAAGTCGTGACCAAATGAATCTAACAGCTAATTTTTATCTAAAATTTTCCCCTGAATCTAAATATGAAGTCAGAATTGTCAAAAGTGGAACAGTTTTTGAGATATTCCAAAAAAACCGTTATTTGTGTTTTTAAAAAAGATGATGTGACTGAAATGCAAATATCTTTAAAAATTTTGAACGGACTATGTATCTCTTTCTTTTTATTGAGAGGTTATAAAATTACTAAAATAAGAATGGGTTGCTAGAGAAGTTTGGTCAAGAAATGACAGAGTTATAGGGGACAAAATTCAAGCTTCATTGAAAATTTTATGATTCTGTTCAATTTTGCTCTTTTCAAGTTTTTCTTTTTAATCTAATGATTTAAAAATCCTAATGTTGTATTGCATGCGACATTAGATTATTTTAGACATATGTAGATTGGTACAAAAATGACAAGGCTAGAGAAGATTTAGTAAATTTACCCACATAGAAATTCAATAGCTTTAAGCTATTTTTAATATTTATTTTACTAAAAATTTAGTTTTGTATATGCATTTGTTGTGTTTTTCTTTGGTTTGATACAAATCGTAAAGTGGGTTAATTCAATTAATCTTCTGTAACCTTGTAATTTTTTTACCGATCTGGATCCAATTGGACACAAATGTTCGAATTGAATAGGCTAATGTCGTAAGTGATAGAACTTAAAAAAATTTTATTTTTTGGTTTAAAAAACAATAACTTGAAAAGAGCAAAATTGAACAAAATCATAAAATTTTAATGAAGTTTGAAGTTTTGTCCACTAGTTAGTAGTTAGTTAGTTAATTGTTCTTTATTTTGAATTCATTTTAAGTAATCAAAATTGAACATACGACTATGACATGACGTCGTCTCTCGGAAAAGGTTGTTATATATATATCAAATATTGTTTTATATTACATAAAAATTAATAATTAAATTCAGTTATTAATATCTTCCTGTAGCCTATCGCATTTATAATATAGCGGGATAAATATTTAAAATTGTCCTTACCATTAAGAATCAACTCATTTTCTGTTACGATAGTTTTTTTTTAAGTTTTGGAATCTTATTTGTCCTAATATAGGGCATTTGGCTATAAAATGCAAATTGTTTTCGGGTTCGTTTAGATTACATAAGGAGCATATACGGGGTCTGTTTTGCTGAAACCTTGTACTATTCAACTCAATTAATCACATCTAGCTTTGAATATATAACCTAATTCTGTCATATTTGTGATTTCCAAATAGGATTGCGGCTCTATGTACTTTTGTCCACTATAACTCTGCCATTTAATGACTCATATTCACAAACGACTCATGGTTATTTAAGAAATTTTATAACCTCTCAATAAAAAGAAAGAAATACATAGTGCGTTTAAAATTTTTGAAGATATTTGCATTTCAGTCACATCATCTTTTTTAAAAACACAAATAACGGTTATTTTGGAATATCTCAAAAACTGTTCCACTTTTGACAATTCTGTCTTCATATTCGGATTCAGGGGAAAGTTTTACATAAAGATTAGTTGCCAGATTCATTTGGTCACGACTTTGTTGAAAATTTGTCACGTAGTGTAATCACCAGGCAAAGAATGCGAAGATATGTGAAAATTTCGGTGTTATTTTTTAATTTGGTTTTTTCTGGATTAAATATTAATGTTAAAGAAAACTAATACAGAGCAACATTGTTCATAAGATATAGCCCTAGAATATTTGTGAATAAGGTTTTTCTCTAAAATAAATATTACTGAAGTTATGAACACTTAAAGCCACCCATAGTGAGAAAAATAGCATTTTTAGCAAACTTTGTGGGCTCAAGGCACGCCTAATAACTATGCAAACGATCTAAAATTTTATATATATTGTTTTTTTCTAATTTGGAATCAATCTAAGGGGTTTCCCAAGTGAAAAAACGAAAAAAAAAATTGTCCATATAACTTGCGGTCACACTATTGTACATGCTCCCGCCTCGCACCAAACACTAGCTGGACCACTCTACTCGCTGCACAGCACCTCTGCAATTGTTTTTATTGCCGCAATTACTTTTCTCTGATTTGGCGCAGTGGCTGTTGTTGGCTGCGGCTCGGTGACTGCGGATGGTGTTGCTTGCTGACGAGACTGGGAATGCTGACGGTGCCGGGACTGCTGACGATTCTGAGACTGCTGACGATTTTGAGACCGCTGACGACGTTGATACTGCTGACGCATTGTGACGGCTGACGATTTTGAGACTGCTGACGACGTTGTGGTTGTTGGCGAGGACGCTGGTGCGGTGGGCGAGTCCTTGGTGGTTGTTGACGTTGCGTTCTTGCGGTGGCCCTGACTACAGCCAACCTTTCTTTCTGCTCTTGGCGAGAAGGGATATGAAGCAAGGTGTGATGCGTCTGATCGCACCGTCTGCAGACCTCCTCCGATGTGCAGTAATTCTGCGAGTGACTTGTTGCTAAACAATTGAAGCAATAGCCCAGCATCCGTTTAAACTGTCTACAAAATCGTAGGCCGTGATATCTGCGACACAGCACGCAATATAGAACTTCTAAATCCCTTATTTCACCTTGGCCCCCAACTGGCCCACGGCTTTGGCTACGGCTTGGACCATGACTTGGGCTGTGGCTTAGATTTCGGCTTGGGCTTCGGCTTAAGCCCCGTCCAGGATTCCGGCTTGGACTACGGCTTCGTACTAGTCTGGTAGCAGTTAGACGTCTATTTGACCTATGACTACAAAAAAAAATAGCAAAAGACATAATATAATTTAGTTATTAAGTGACAAATTCTTAACGGAAATGGATGAGTATAAATTTTGAGGTATAGTCGAGAATTTAGAGGTTGAGTAGAGGGGGGATTTATGTACATAAGTTTAATAACATAGGTTGAGTATGAATAACTGGTAAGTATAAAAATTGATATGAGTAAAATATGCATGTTACAAGTGTAATTGTTATGAGCATAAAGCATATAAGTGCAAAATTGGAAAAATGGTTAATTAAACATAATTTTAACTCGCATCCTCTTTATTAAACAAAGGAAGGTAGCATAATTTCACGATGGGTCGTGTAATGACCCCTGTGGCAATCCGTACGTCCGCCGTGCGCACATTTTGATCCGAACAGAGGTAATTGTGTTCGACTCGCCATTCACACGGTGGTATCAAATCATCCATAACTACCACTAGATCTCCCACCTGTAAGTTAGGCCCTGAGTCCTTCCACTTATATCGCCTTTGCAACGACCTTAAGTACTCATCCTTCCATCTCACCGCGAATCGATGATGCATTGCCTTTATTTCCTCCCATCTGTTTACCTCCGACATGCTCTGGAAATCTTGCTCAGGTAGAGCCATTAAAGGCGCTCCTCGCAAAAAATGACCAAGAGTCAACGCGGCCAGGTCAGATGGATCTTCTGATAACGTAGAGATAGGCCGTGAGTTTAGCACCCCTTCAATTCGGGCCAGAATGGTGGCAAGCTCTTCAAAATTTAGTCTTCTACTACCGGTCACTCGCTTCAAATGAAATTTGAAACTTTTCACGGCGGCCTCCCGTAAGCCGCCCATATACGGCGCGTACGGCGGAATGAACCTCCACTCAAACCCTTGGCCGACGTATTTCTGGGCTACATCCTGGGCTACCGTCTTCACAAATACGCCAAAGTCGTTTTCCAACTATCTGCTTGCCCCCAGGAAATTTTTGCCATTATCTATTACTACCCGCTGGGATAGTCCTCGACTCCCAACGAAACGAGCAGAAGCAGCACGGAAGGCTGCTGTAGTTAAATCTAAGCATGGCTCCAAATGGACCGCCTTCGTGCTGAAGCAAACAAATACTGCCACATACCCTTTTATTACGGCTCCAGAGCGTAATGTTGATGACTTGATCTCAAATGGGCCGGCAAAATCTATACCGGTAACCTGGAATGGTAAAGATAAATGACACCTTTCTGGAGGTAAAGGTGCCATAAGCTGAACACACGATTGCTGTTTATAAATAATGCAAGTTTTGCAATGACGGATTACCTTTTTTACTCGGGGTTTGAGTCGAAAAAGGTTATATTCAGTTTGTACCATTCGGCACATCTGACTTATGACTGCATGATAGAGAAATTCATGCAAGTGCGTTAAATAAAGATGGCAAAATCGGGAGTTGCCTGGTAATATCATGGAATATTTTTCATAATACGGTAGTGACGATTGAGTCAATCTACCGTTAACTCTCAGCACAGAGTTAGCGTCGAGGAATGGATTTAGGGGTTTTAACGAACTTTTATTACATATAGGTTGTGAGCTTAACAAACACTTATAGTCTTCACAATAAAATGCACTCTGAGCTAACATTAGCAGTCTTAACTTGACCTGCTTTAACTCTTGTAGAGTTATTTCCTCCTGGGTACTTGCTGAAACATCCGGCCTGAGTTTGACCGCGATTTTATTAAAAAATCTAAACACATAAACCATCACGCGAAGTGCTCTTGTGTATGACGAAAACCTATTCAGCACCTCATCCTCTTCTTGAACTTCGGCAACTAACGTGTTTACTTCCATCGGTTTTTCCATTAGTTAACCATTGAGGCCCATACCACCACTGCGAGTTATGCGCCAGCTCTTGTGCCTTACAACCACGCGTCCCCAGATCTGCCGGGTTGTGGTGTGTTGGCACATGTCTCCATGTGGCGTTGCCACATACGTCTCCCACGTAGATGGGAATTTTGCCAGCCATCCTAGTACTATGGCTGAGTCTTTCCATAGATCTATAGATAGATCTTTTCATAGATCTATACGTTTCATTTATTTTCAATTTCAGAGAAGTGTTAATATAATTTACCAGTTTCGCTAATAACACAGCCCCATTCAACTCTAGCCGCGGTAGGCAAACTGTTTGTATAGGCGCAACCTTGGACTTTGCCACCAATAAATTTGTAAACACAGTATTTTTTCCGTTTGACACCGGATATATACAGCGGCACAATAGGCGGATTTTGAGGCATCTGCGAAGCCATGCAGTTGTACAGTGTCCGCTGGATTGTATTGAATCCATCGCGATATCGATATAGCCTCCACCTTTGAGAAGTCGTCGACGAGGTTGGTCCAACTTTGAAGGGTCTCTGGGGATATTTCATCATCCCGTTGTACTCCCTCTAACCACAATTGTTGCATTAGAATTTTAGCTCTTACGACTATGGGCGCAACAGATGATAATATCTTGCGTTTTGTAACTTTCAAGTCCTGGTTAATAGGAGCAAAGGTGTAGCTAAATGAATCATTAAGTGCGTTCCATTTTATACCAAGTGTTTTGGTAGAGCTAGTCTCATGAAAGCGCAAAAAATCTAAATCATAAAGATCTTCCTTTGGCAAGTGGGCAAGCAGTGCAGTATCGTTTGCAGTAATTTTTTTTTAAGGAAACCCCGCTGCGGCTAATATCTTTCTAAGCTGATCTTGGGCCAATAATGTTTCCTCAATTGTAAATCCGCCAGAAAGTATGTCGTCCACATAGGTTTCCGAGCGTAGTATTGCAGCTGCTAAGGGTGCTTCCGACTTAGTATCCGATGCAAGCTGTAAAAGGGTTCTAATCGCCAGATATGGCGCACAATTCACCCTTAAGGTTACAGTCTTTAACTGATGGGTGAATCAGGTAGGGGTTGGTACAAAATCCTTTGCTATGGCCTGTCAGCGGGATGTACAAGAATTTGCCGGTACATTTTTTGTATATCGCCACTGAATACAAATTGATACTTCCTCCAATTCAGCACTGTTGTAATTAAATCATTTTGAAGAGAAGGCCCCGTATAAAGCACATCATTTAGTGCAAATTTAAATTTTGTCTTTCTTGAGGCATTGAAAACAACTTTCGTTGTTTTATGATCCGGGCGTACAACTGCGTTATGTGGTAAATAGAATGAATTATATTTACCTTGGTCCATAATTTCAAATACTCCTCGAGAACTGTATTTAGCTTATAGTTCGGGATTCTGAGCCAGCGTTTTCTCCATTCTAGCATATTGAGCCAAAGCCACAAATCGTGATGAGCCTTGAAACACGTCTGTAGGAAATCTGCCATCTTTTTGACGAGTTGTGGTTTGTGCATAGAATTCTTCGCAAAAGTCATCTTCCACTGTACTGGACCTAGATGCTGGTACTTTCTCAACTTCCCAAAATAATTTTAAGAGAGCAGTTAGTTCTTCAGTCTCAGGTTTGTTTGCTGATGTTGTGAAGGTTTGAATGGTTTCCACCACTGAGCACCCAACCAAAAATTATATTATAAGCAGAAGTTTTGCCACAAATATTTTTCTTTGTTCCGCTCAGATTTATACAATTCTCATAATCGTTGCCCAAAATAAGATCTATTTGAGAGGTTTTATTAAATGTTGGATCGGCTAAGTCCAACATATTTAGCTCAGGGGACTTTGGCATTTCAAAAGACATTGATGGTAGCTGTTTTGTTACCCTGGGCAACACTATAGCCCTTATAGGTATTCTGGTATTGGTCCTTTTGGCATACAGGACGAGTTCACATTCCTTGCTTGTCGATTGCGTTTGACCACCGATCCCCACGATCTCATAATGGCACCTTTGATATGGCAGCTGAAGACGATTTCTAATTCGCTCAGATAGAAAAGTTCGTTGTGACCCTGGGTCAATCAATGCCCTTACTGTGAAACGCTCACAGCTGTGCTCTATTTGCATTTATGCAGTTCTTAGCAAAATATTTTCATTGCTACTGGAACAATTCGCCTTAACTTGTCTCGAAGTACTTGACCTTTCTGCATGGGTCTCACTGTGATACACACCTGCCTGGCTCTGCGTTGTTTTTTGGGAAATTGTATTTTTGGTGGCACTACTACTACTCCCTGGGTTTTCCTCTATTTGATTTTCCGGAGCTTCCCTTGGCATATGAAGTAGTGTGTGGTGCTGCTTCTTGCAATACAAACAGGTGTATTTACTATTAAAATTACTCTTAAGGTGAGATGTTCCCAAGCAATTATTACAAAATTTATTCTGGTAAACATAATCGACCCTCTGTTGTACCGTGAATGTACGGAATTTCTTACAATTCCTCATAGCGTGATCTTCTCGGCATAACTTACAATTACTTACTTAACTTACATAACTTACCGTACCACCTCTAATATAAAGTATGTATTTTTACAAGGAGGTTTCGAAAAATTTTTTTTTTCGAAAGTGGAGGTCGCCTTTTTAGTTTTTTCGTTATATCTTAGGCCCATTTACAGTCCGATCTTAAAGTATGATTTATCAATGTTTTTGTCTTGAGAAGACCAATATTTTGCACTTAGGGGCCATTGACCTCAAGTATCTCGTTCTTTTTACTTAGGTGTCCATAATATTTCGTGTTTCTATTATTTGTTTTTACATCACTGTATATAACGTTACTTACTTAATAAAACCTTATTGCAGGTGCTTTAGTTTTTTTTCTCATTATTTATTTATTGAATCTTCATATATTAAATATGAACTAACACTAATTAATCAAATCTTGTCCTAATTCTTTATTTATGTCCTGCCAGTGCCAGACAAAAATTTTCTTCATCACGGGTTCTGTTCACTTATAGGTGTTTATCGCTCATATTTGGGTAAGTGCTGCAGTGTCTCTTCTTCTTAAGCGAGTGGGCCGCCATGATTTAAAATATTTCGAGCTAGTTGATTTGGGTGTTGTTTAAGCCTTTTTAAATATTTTACTGAATATTTTGTAATCATAGTTTTTACTAATGGCCCATTGAGATCCTTATGAATGTTTGAGTTTTTAACATACCAGGGAGCGGCTGTGATTATTCGAAGAAGTTTATTTTGGCGCCTTTGATTTTTTTCGATATTAGAGGCCAAGGCAGTACCCCATAGTTTAATACCGTAGCACCAGAAAGGCTTAAAGATAGAGTTGTAAAGTAGAAGCTTGCAATCGAGAATAAGGACAGAATTTCTTCCAATAAGCCAATGAATTTTAATGGCTTTTAGTTTCATTTGAGTTAATTTTGCCTCTATATGGCATTTCCACGTTAATCGCCAATCCAGATGTATACCGAGATATTTGACATGCGAATGTTGTGGAATTATTTGATTATTGATTGTAATAGGGGGGCAAGATTTTCGGCGCAAGGTGAATGTTATATGTACGCATATTTGCTCATTGACCATTATCTTCCATTGTCTTAACCATATTTCTAGTTGAAATATATGATGCTGTAAGTAACGAGATGCTTCATAGCGGTTTTTGGGGACGCTTAGAAAAGCTGTATCGTCTGCAAATGTTAAAGTTTGGGTGTAGTTGTTTGTTGGCATGTCCGAAGTATAAAATAAGTATAATAAAGGGCCCAGGATGCTGCCTTGTGGGACTCCAAACCAATTGGCTGAGGTGAACTTAAGAAATTTCCTTCTTTAATAATAAATTGACGACCGAATAAGTAGCTTTCTAACAGCTTGTGTGTGTTTGCTGGTAAATTTTGCGTCAATTTATGTAATAAGCCTTCATGCCAGACTTTATCAAAAGCTTGCGAAACATCGATGAAGTGCTGAGCAATATTTTTTTTTCTTCAAAGGCTTTTCTTATGACATTTACTATTCGATGAGTTTGTTCAATTGTGCTGTGTTGTCTTCTAAATCCAAACTGATGGATTGGAATACAACTATTATCACTTAAAATTGGTGTTAATTTTGAAACTAATAATTTCTCAAATAGCTTTGACCTATTTGATAATAAGTTGATAGGCCTATATGACTTTTGTATGATCTTTACCTGGCTTTGGTATCATGGTAACTAAAGAAACCGTCCGTTTTTGAGGATAGTATTCAAGGCGTAAAATAGCATTAAAAATAAAAATAATAATTTTCTTTGCTATGCTAGGTAGCTCTAAAAGCATTTTATTACTGATCTTATCAATACCAGGTGCCTTCTAAGTCTTTTTGATTTCTCTTATCTCAAATCTTATGGGACCAGCTGCTCTAGCAGCAACAGGTGGTAACTCGACCGCAATATCGTGACTAGGGATGCCAATCGGGACTGGTTTTCGCAAATCCTGGGATTTGGGATTAAAAAATTACAAATCCCGGGATGACGCGATTTTTCGGGAATCGGGATTTTTGAAAATTAAGAGATAAATGCTTTTTATAGATATTTATTTAAAAAAAGTCTACAAACGATGGTTTTATAATAAATTTATTATTTTAAAGTTAAATATTACTTAAATTTGTAAAAATTTAATATTGTGACTTTTCATATTTAATGACTAATTTAATTTAAAATATGATAAAAAAAAAACAACGTACGATTTAAAACAATGTGTTACTTGATTCAATAAAAAAATAATTACCATAAAAGCTATATTTGATTCAATTACCTCAGTTCATTCAAGCTAAATAAAAAAAATAATTAATATTCTAATTGAACAACGCAAAATAGTAGTTGATTTATTTGTAAGATTCTATTAAAAATTTATTAAACGAATTAAAATAAATAATTGAAATTTGAATTCGAAATTAACTAACAAAATCAATTTATTTAGTTAACCATTAAAATCTTATTTGATCAAAAACTCATTTTTATAACCACCACCACTTGCAGTAATAATTATGTAGTGTATAAAATACATTACTTAATATTGTTAAATCGCTCCATTAATTACCGTAGGTTCGATGTAAACTCTCGGAAAACACTTTAATAATCTTAACCCTGTAAAGAGTAAAGTTTAAATTTTGTATTTGGTGCACCAGTGAAATGCTTTGTGCATTTCAAAAACATTTTTTTCTTTAATAAATTTTCTTGTTTAATTATTTTCAGCACTTCTCACGTTAAAATTTCTTTATAATTATTGGACACGCTTGAAAAGAATAACAAAGTTTAACCATTTTCTTACGTTTTCAATGACAGTATTAAAAGAAATCATCAAATAAATATTAATAAATGGGGAATGTCATAATGAATTTCTTTTTATAAAAAAGGTAACAAAAAAATTAAGTTAACAATTTCGGGATTAACGAAATCCTGAAAATCTCGGGATTAAAAAATGTAAATCCCGGGATTCGGGATTCGCTAAATCCCGAAAATCCCGGGATTTCGGGATTGGCATCCCTAATCGTGACATATATTTGGTGTAAATACGATTTTCAAGTGACTAACAAACAGATTTCCCTTTTTCAATACCGTTTCTTGTCCAACTACCATTCAAGTTTCTTAATGATGGCTTAGATATAACTGGCCTTTTTAGATTTCTAGCTGCACGCCATAATGAGTAGTCTGATTGTGGAGTTTCATCAAGTAAGGTTTTTTTTTTAGAGAAGCCGTTTTATGAGTCTGCAGTAACTTTCTTAGCCTTTGTGTGCAATTTTTTTAATAAATTCTTAAGTTGCGGGGATCTGTAAAGTTGCCACTCTCTTCGATCTCTTCTTTTTTCAGTCAAGAGCCGCTCGACATCTGTGGAATATATTTAAATATTTTTTGTTTTTTTGGGGCCATATGTGGAATATATTTAAATATTTTTTGTTTTTTTGGGGCCAGTACTGAAATGTTGAACAGCTAGTTTTAGATAACTGTCAAAATTAACAATAGAGCGATCAACATTTTCCGGTGTACTAAGCGGAATATTTTCTGTGCAATGGGTACTGAGAAATTTTTTGTATTTTAACCAATTTATTTGTGAGGCTGACGTCGCTAAGTAACCCCAAATCTATTGGGGTTCATTATGGTAACAATTGTAGGTGTGTGGTCGGAAGATAATTCTAATGAAGCTTCAATATGAGTCGTTTCTGTGGGGATGTTTTTAACCATGCCAAAATCGATAACATCTGGAATTTTTTGCTGATCAGTAGGCCAATGTGTTGGTTGTCCGCTCGCGACCACATTTAAATCCATTTTAGAGATAGTATTAAACAAGACACGACCCTTTGGTGTTATAAGTCGTGATCCCCAGAAGGTATGTTTAGCGTTATAATCGCCAGCGGACAGGAAACAGGGTCCTCGTGATTTATAATATTCACAATATTGGCTTTCTGATATTGAAAATCTAGGTGGAAAGTATAAAGATGAAATAACTATGTTTCGATTTAGCTCTTCAACACAAATGTTTGTTGCTTGCAGATAATCCTCACGAAGATCACACATTACTTAGTGTTTGACTCGGGTTTTTATCAAAATGGCAGAACCTCCACAAGCTCTATCTCGAGGGTCCTTAGTATCATATAGTATGAAACCATTGATTTTAAACGTATTTCTTGAGGTCAGATGAGTTTCAGAAACCATCATAACCTCAGTTTGTTTATTTTTAAGAAAGTATTCTTCATTTTTATGTTGGCGGATGCCGTTTGCGTTCCAAAAACAAATTTTTAAACAGTTCATGGCTTGTTAAGTACAGCTTGCAATAACATCGATTGCATTCTGAGAATATCCTGCATCATATTACCCATTGTGTTCGTAAAATTATTTACTGTTTGCACTAATGTTTCCATGGTTTTTTCTAGACGACTTAAATTAGAAACTGAAGTTTCATCATTACTTGGCAAGGCACCTGGCATTGGCACATGGTTTGATTTTAAGACGTTAGCATAAGAGGTTCTGTTATTACCAGGCTGCGGAGCCTGTATGTCATTTGTGGTTACTTGATTTGTTACCTGCATTTGGGGAGGATTAGCTTTCGGTCCAACCTACTGCTTGACGATATTATATACAGGGCATCCTCTATAATTGGCAGTGTGATTACCGCCACAGTTGCTACATTTTTTTTCGTTGGGGTTGGTTTTAGACTAATCGCAAAGAACTGTCCCGTGTAGTTCACCACATACTACGCAAACAGGTGGTAAGTAGCAGTATGCCTTTGTATGACCAAATTCTTGGCAGTTTAGGCACTGAACAGGTCCATTTCTCTTGTGCGGCTCCTCTATCGTGATTTTTCTGTACAGAATGCTTTTAAAACTGTAAATAGGATGCGTTTCGTTTTTTTTTAGCTTAACGGCACCGGGCTCTAACTCCACTCGAAAAAGTGGTTGGGTATTTTTTACCTATTTTTAATATTTACCACATGTTTTATCTTGAAGCCTTTTTCTTTCAAGAAAGTTTTTATGTCCTCTGGGTCTACACATGAGTCAATTCCCTTAATTACCACCTGAAGACCTTTACTGCTCTTTAGTTGGTATGTATAAAAACTTTTTTTAAGTTCTTCAAATTTGTTAATTATTTTGCGAAAATCATTCTCATGACTAACTTGTATTTTTGTCTCGTTTATGCTACCTCGCTTTATTGCAGCTGCATAAAAGGAGTTTTCACCAATCAACGAAATTAAACTCTTTATTAGCTCATTTTAGTTTCGCTCCCTAAGATATATCGGGGGAGCTTTGGACGATTTTATGATGTTCGGTGCCTCAGAAGATTCATCCTTCAGATTTGCGAAACGATTTTGTGAATTTATTTTATCATAAAATGGTACTTTTGAGGCCGAAGCAACAGCTGAAGAGGTAGGGCTGCGGCCCTGTTTACGCTCTGTAATATACCTGTCCATACCAACTTGGACTTGAGGCTTTTGACAACTTTTTACCATAGGGTTTTCCATTGTATCTGTTTTGAGTTTATGGTATCATTTCCTACTAAAACTGTTTTTGCCGTCGCGGCAATACTTGCGGGGTCAGAAACCTTTGCAGGCTCGGCAACACTCGTGACCAGATCTAGCTTTATATTTTGTAATGTATCACTATCCAGGGAAAGTGAAAGGGAACGTGTACGAACAATTGTTGGTTTTATTTCTTACAGCATTGCCTTCTTTAGCATGCACTATCACATAAACATTTCTTTCATTTAGTTTTATTGTTGTTTCATTGTTTTTGCTCATGAAATTAATTGTTTTTCACCGTTTTACTATATTTTTTTTCACTATTTAAGTTTTGGTTGATGATAATTGTTCACTTTTCTGTGAAATAAATTATTTAAAAACCTTTATTTAGTTTCCATTCGCTGAGTGTTTATTAAAAAAAAAATCAAATGCTCATGCAATAAATTGGTTTTGTTTTTCACCGTTTAACTGTGCTTTTAATATTTTTAATATTTATTGTAATATATATTTTTTTTATTTTTCACTATTTAATTTTTGGTGGATGATAATTGTTCACTTTTATGTTATATAATTTATTTAAAAATCTTTATTTAGCATCCATTCGCTGAGTGCTTATTTAAAAAAAAATCAAATTTAATTAATTTATCATTCAAATTGTATGCGGGGTTAAGAATACACGTCTGTATCACAACAAAACACAAACCGATCGCTTTAGTGCTAATCAACTTTGGCCTCTTGCAAAAGAAAAATATTGCGTGTATATGTTTTTTTTTGTTTATTTTATACTTCTTAACATATATTTGTATATATGAAAATATGTTGTATTGTAAGTTATTTTGTCAAAAGCCCACATATATTATCTGTGGAAATAAATAGTAATGGCTTAAGTCGAAACTTCGTGTTTTGAGATATAAAGGGGTTTTTTCTAAAATAAATTGTTATGTTGAGTAGGTTAAAATATACAGTGACTCACAGCTTATTTCGTGTGAGACAATATTTTTACTTCTTATTGGGAAAAAAATAACAAAAATGCAATTTAACAAAAAATTTTTTTTGCATTTTATTCTTTGTTCACTTCTTCGTGTAAAAAGACAAAAAAACAATATTTGAAAAATGTTAAAAAAAAAATATATAACAAAAACAAAATTTCATACAAAATCAAAGTCACAGCTTATTTCGTGTATATACTAAACTTAACACAATTCTTATCTAAAAATTAAAAATAAGGTTAATTAATATTTGGTAGGGTAACCTTTTTGCTTTAACACACTTCTTAAACGAGAGTTTATCGAAGAAACCAATTTTTTTGTATAATCGGGGGAAATCGTACACCATTAATTTTTAAGGGCCTCTTTAAGGTCGTTTACGTTGGATATGTTTTTGTTTCAAGCAAATGCCACAAATTTTCAATTACATTTATGTCTGGTGATTGGGGTGGCGTTTGGAGCACATGTGGACAATTCCAAATCAACCATGTTTTGACTACTCCCGACTTGTGCTTTGGGTCGTTGTCCTGATAGAAGCTGAAATTCTCTCTTATGTCCAATTTTTCCGCACTCTGAAGTAAATTTGCCTTCAAAATATTTAGGTATTAAAATTTGTCCATAATCCCTTCAATAAAGTGCAAACTTCCAACTCCAGATGCCGACATGCACCCCCAAACCATTACATGACCACCGCCATGCTTTACAGTACCACGTAAATTTTGAGTTTGGAGCTCCGTATTTGGCTTCCTCCACACGCAAACCTTTCCATAGGACCCGAATAAGTTATATTTACTCTCATCAGAGAAAATAACGGTATCCCAAAACGAGTCTGGCTTTCCAAGGTACTCCGTTTCAAACTGCATTCTAACCTTTTTGTTTTTTGCGCTTATAAAAGGCTTATTTCGAGCCGTTCGACCGTGAAAATCATTGCTCCGAAGAATTCTACGGATGGTTTCAGGGTTGCTCCTTTTTCCAAGGTACTTTTCCGCTTCCGAAGCTAAATAAATATTCTTGGATCCTGCTTTACATTTCTTATAATCCATCTTTCATCAGCTTCATTAAAGATCTTATTAGGAGCATTTCTGCCCAGATCTGCAATGCAATTCTCGCGTACGAAGCGCTGTATAATGCATTGGACTGTTGAAGGGCTCAAATCCACAATTTCAGCGATTTTCTTTTGGGTTTTGCCCTCTTTAAACTGTTTAATCACGATTTCACGCATTTCAATTGAAGTGCGTCGACCCATCCTGATATCCATCAAAATAATAACTGAAATAATTTCTAATAGCTCATTAAGCAGGTACAACACATATTACAAGTCAATTGAAGTAATATATTACTTTCAAATAACGGTTAATTCCAACACACGAAATAAGCTGTGACGTCGACTTTGCAAGTGGTTTTGTTGTTGCAATATTTTTTATTCTGTGATAATATTTTTTAATGTAGTTTCTTTAGCGCTTTTTTTTTAAAGAGCGCTAAATTAGCGCGATTATAGATATCCAACATTTTTGTACTTTTATTTGCATACATTAAAATCAAGACACATTAAAGGCCGTTATACACTATCCCAAAAAGTCTTTAGTAATTTACGAAAATGCAACCCTGTCATGATAAGTTGTTATTGTTTTTTAAAACTGTTCAAAGAATAATTAGATCAGGGAAGCATTTTTGAAAAATACGTAAGACTTTGTGGGATAGTGTGTAACGGCCTTAAACAACAACTTGTTTCCGTTTTTTAAATACTTGTGATATAAGGTAGTCTGAAATGCATACTATACACGTAAATAAGTTTATATTCTAAAGAAATCCATTTCCTTTCTTACAACAAAAAAATTCAAAAACAATTTCCTAATTTTAACTGGTTTTGTTCGTATAAAGTAAAACTTTCTTAAATAAAGAAACAATTCACGTTTTTAGTATATGATCAAAAATTTCTTAAAACAAAAAATACAAAAGTAGCAAGTTTTTATTAAACATAAGAAAGATATTTCTAAAATCAAGCAGCATTTATTTATTTGTGCTTTGTTGTGATACGGACGTGTATTATTAAACCCGCATACAATTTGAATTAATTTATAAATTGATTTTTTACTTAAAATAAACATTTAGCGAATGAACGCAAAATAAATGATTTTTAAATAAATTATTTAGCATAAAAGTGATCAATTATTAAAAACGAAAAATTAAATAAAGAAAAATAAAAAATATAAGTGATTGAATGTACATACCTACATACTTATGTATGTATGTATGTATACATAATCTTGCAAAAACATTTTAATTTTGTGAAGTACAAAAAAAAAAAAAAAAAAATAACAAAAATATTAAAAGCACAGAATACGGTGAAAAACAAAAACAATATTTTTTATGAGCAAAAACCAAGAGACAACAATAAAACTCAACGAAAGAAATTGCTATGTAACAGTTCATGCAAATGAAAATAATGCTGAAATAAATAAAACAAAACAATAATAACTACCTAACGGCTAAGCCAATTATCGTACACGTTCCCTCTCACCCTCTTTATTTACAAGACCTGGTGACAAGTGTTGCCAGGCCAGCAAGTATTGCCGCGACTTCAAAAACAAATTTAGTGGGAAATGATACCATGAACCAAAACACAAATGCAATGGAAAACCTGTAACGTGGAAATAGAATACCCCAGTATTTTATTTTTACGTTCATATGAATTCAATTGTTTGTTAAGTTTACTTGTATTATTACTTATTATAATTTAATATAATTATTATCTGGAAATAACAGTGAACACCCCTATTGTAATTTCTCAGTACAAACAACACTGAACGCACCTATTGTAACAACAACATACACTCATACTATTGCATACACCTGTTTAATATGTTTTATTCTGAGAATTCTCATTTGGCTAATTTCTGAATTAGTATGAATGACAAAGGTTTGGTTACAGTCGGGGCGATTCTCGTTAGATAAGAATCTGCCATACAAGTCTCGGAAATTATTATAATTGAAGAGCCGACTGATTTCACGAAAGTGAACTCGGTTGAATATTTTTGGACGATGCCTAACCTTTGGGTTAAGTATCGAATAAATTTCACAGCGACTCCGGTTGACTGTTCTCACAGCGGCTTCGACTGACTGTTCTCACAGCGGCTTCGGCTGACTGTTCTCACAGCGGCTTCGGCTGACTGTTCTCACAGCGGCTTCGGCTGACTGTTCTCACAGCGGCTTCGGCTGACTGTTCTCACAGCGACTCCGGTTGACTGTTCTCACAGCGGCTTCGGCTGACTGTTCCCACAGCGGCTTCGGCTGACTGTTCTCACAGCGACTCCGGTTGACTGTTCTCACAGCGGCTTCGGCTTACTGTTCTCACAGCGGCTTCGGCTGACTTATCACAGCGACTCCGGTTGACTGTTCTCACAGCGGCTTCGGCTGACTGTTCTCACAGCGGCTTCGGCTGACTGTTCTCACAGCGACTCCGGTTGACTGTTCTCACAGCGGCTTCGGCTGACTATTCTCACAGCGACTCCGGTTGACTGTTCTCACAGCGGCTTCGGCTGACTGTTCCCACATATTGTACTAGCATGATAGAAAGTAGCTTGTAAGATAATTAAGGTAAGATTAACGCACGCGCCGCCGACGAAGAAGAGGAATTAGATAGCCGAGTACCCGAGCCTGTTTAGATAGCCGATTACCCGAACCTGATCGTCTAGCCGGTTACCCGAACCTGATAAAATAGCCGATTACCCGAACCTGATCGTCTAGCCGATTACCCAAACCTGACCGTCTAGCCGATTACCCGAATCTGCCTAGAAGGCCGATTACCCGAACCTATCTAAAAGGGCCGATTACCCGAACCTGTCTAAAACCTGATTAACCGAAGCCGATCCTGCGCCCAGCCGATCCGACATCAGTCCTACGACGTCCGAAGTTAGCATCCAACCGCCCGACGAGTTGAGCCCGTGTAATAGCCGAATGATCCTATTTTATGTTTTCATATCTATCTTCCGTATTAACTTTGTATTAATATTTAGAAATACAATAAAGAATAACCGTATTATTAACCCCCAGAAAGGGCAAATACAAAATCTTATCACTAAAGGTTCGTGGATCCGTAAGTATACCCTGGACACGATTAAGCTACTCCAACCGTAGAGAAAACCACGTTATAAACCCCCATGTAAAAAGTTGTCAAAAGCCTCAAGTCCAAGTTGGTATGGACAGGTATATAACAGTCCTTAAACGGGGTCGCAGCCCTACCTCTTCAGCTGTTGCTTCGGCATCAAAAGTGCCATCTTTTGACAAAATAAATTCCCAAAATCGCTTTGCAATTCTGGAGGATAAATCCTCTGAAGCACCAAACGTCATAAAATCGTCCAAGCCTCCCCCGATATATCTTAGGGAGCATAACTCAAATGATCTAATAAAGAGTTTAATTCATTGATTGGTGAAAATTCGTTTTATGTAGCCGCAATAAAGCGAGGTAGCATAAATGAAACGAAAATTCAAGTGAATCATGAAAATGATTTTCGCAAAATAATTAACAAATTTGAGGCACTTAAAAAAAGTTTTTATACATACCAACTCAAGAGCAGTAAAGGTCTCCAGGTGGTGATTAAGGGAATTGATTCATGCGTAGACCCAGAGGAAATTAAAACTTTCTTGGAAGAAAAAGGCTTCAAGATAAAACATCTGGTAAATATTAGAAATAGAGACAAAAATCCACAACGAAACGCATCCCATTTATAGTTTGAAATATATTCTATACAGAAAAATCACAATTGAGGAGCCGCACAAAAAAAATGGACCTGTTCAGTGCTTAAACTGCCAAGAATTTGGCCATACCAAGGCATACTGCTACTTACCCCCTGTTTTCGTAGTATGTGGTGAACTACACGGTACAGTTTCTTGCGATACGTCTAAAACCGACCCCAACGTAAAAAAATGTAGCAACTGTGTCGGTAATCACACTGCCAATTATAGAGGATGCCCTGTATATAATATCGTCAAGCTGACGGTTGGACCGAAAACAAATACCCCTTAAATGCAGGTTGCAAATCAAGTTAACACAAATGCAATTCAAGCCTCCCAGCCTAGTAATAACAGAACCTCTTACGCTAGTGTCCTAAAATCAAACCATGAGCCAATGCAAGGTGCCACGCCAATTAATGATGAAACTCCAGTTTCTAATTTAAGTCGTTTAGAAAAAACCATGGAAACATTAGTGCAAACATTAAATAATTTTACGAACATAATGGGTAATATGATGCAGGAAATTCTTAGAATGCAATCAATGTTATTGCAAGCTGTACTTAACAAGCCATGAACTGTATAAAAATTTGTTTTTGGAACGCAAACGGCATCCGCCAACATAAAAATGAACTAGAATACTTTCTTAAAAATAAACAAATTCATGTCATGATGGTTTCTGAAACTCATTCGACCTCAAAAAATACGTTTAAAATAAATGGTTATATACTATATGATACAAAGGACCCTCGAGATAGAGCTTGTGGAGGTTCTGCCATTTTAATAAAAACCAGAGTCAAACACACTTGTTTAAGACTGGGTCTTAAATAAAACACGGTTCACTGTTAGATTTTAATAATTTAACAATTTATATTTATTTAATTTAATTTAATTTCAATGTTTTAATTTGTTTAGTTTTAATTACAGTTTGTTTCTTTTTGTTTGTTATTTGTTTATTTATTTATTTTACATACGTTTTTGTTTTTGTATTTTTATTTCACAATTTATGTTTTGTTTTTGTATTTTTACTGTTTGTTGTTCACTGTTTAATGTTTACTAATCGACTGACTTTAAATTGTTTTTTAATATACAAACAGGGTCACAAAATATAAAAGAAGTTTTGTACCAAATATAACGGGATATACTGAGTTCAAATTTAACAACAATTTAACATAATCATGTATATAAATGAATATGAATATGAAGAATAAAGAAAATAAATATCACAAGTTGTTAGCAGGCAGGGTCGTCGTTGTTGGTAGGGGTCATCTTTAAACATTCCGCCCCCCATGATATGGTGAAATATTCAACTGGGCTCAAGTTCTTCAAGGGGTCCGGAAAATAAACAGCCACATATAGCACCTTGGTTTTGGTTTTCATCACATAGAATGCTGGAGTAAAGATGTTGTTACCAGGGGTGAACTGTGTGCCATAGTTTTAGACGTGGTGTTGTTGAAAAATAGTAAACTGAGATGAGACCATACGACCAATGCCACAAAAGATATTTGTGTTTTTCTTGCGTGACTTTTACTGGAATAATACAAAATAATTTTTTAGAAATGTGTATTTAATTATTAAATAATAGTACGAGTTTCGTTATGGGTCTCGTAATAATTCCATTTGTAGTTTGAATATCAACTACTCTGATATTTTTGTCGGGTCCGAGGTAGGTTTTGGTAATTCGACCTAATTTCCATTCATTAGGTGGCAGATTACTGTCTTTGATGACAACTAAATCGTCAACTTTGAGATTTTGGTGTTGATATTTCCATTTATATCGACGATGCAGCTCACTTAAATATTCTGATTTCCATCTTTCGCCGAAAGTATGGTAAATAATTTTTAGACGTCTCCATCGGTTGGCGAGGGTCAAGTTTTCGTTGCTCGAATTTTTATCTGGTGGGGTCATGAATGAAGTACCAATAAGAAAGTGTGCAGGAGTTAGCGGTGATAGATCAGTTGGGTCGTCACTAGCAGGACTTAAGGGTCTGGAGCTTAGACAGGATTCAATTCGGGTCAAAATTGTAGAAAACTCTTCAAATGTAAACTTCATGTTTGGATTTTTTACAAATTGTAGTCGATCCTTTCTTATAAGTTCTGCAGCTCCAACGAAATTTGTTCCATTGTCGGAATAAATTTTAGATGGACATCCCCGTCTTCCAATAAATCTGGCAAAAGCAGCTAGAAAAGCCTGAGTTGAAAGGTCACTTACTGCTTCCAAGTGTATTGCTTTTGTGGCAAAGCAGACAAAAATACACACATAGCCTTTTGTAATAAGGCATGCTCGACCTGTGAAATTTCTTATGTTGAAGGGTCCAGCATAGTCTACGCCAGTGATTGTAAAGGGTCTGGAGAGTGTCGTGCGTTCTGGAGGTAATGACGCCATAATTTGTTCTTGATTCCGTTTTTTGTGTAAAATGCAAGTTTTGCAGTTACGAATAACGATTTTTACTAGAGTTTTTAATTTACAAATCCAAAATTCTGTTCTTATACTTCGAATCATAAGTTGGTTTCCACCATGTAAAGTTATTTTGTGAGTGAATTCTGCGATGAGTCTCGATAGTTGACAATTATATGGCAGTATAATTGGAAAGCGTTCATTATAGTTTAAAGATGGTGATAAAGTTAGTCTACCATTTGCTCGCATAATTCCTTTGAGGTCTAAGAAAGGATTTAGGGTTAGAAGACTACTTTTAGGTGAAAGTTTTTCTTTAAGTTGTAACTTTTTGTATTCCTCTGAATACTGAATCTTTTGGGTCAGTATGATTAGTCGTTCTTTAACGTCTTGAACTTCAGTGGATGTGATTTCTGTTGAGGAAAAATTAAAGTCACTTTTGTTTTGACCAGAGTTTTTTCTCCATCGTAAGATGTAAGCTATGACTCGATATGCACGTGACAATGATGAGAAACGATTTAATGGGTCTTCATATGTCGTAGTTGTAAATACTTTTATGGGTTTTTCTTCTAACGTTGTGTCATTAGAAGATTTTGGCATAGGTCATTGATGTTTTGGCAATTTTAGCCACGTGGGTCCATACCACCACAAATTATTGTTTTTCAAGTCTTCCGGCGAACATCCTCTGCTAGCGACATCAGCTGGGTTTTCTTTTGAGTCCACATTTGCCAGTTTTGAGTTCCGACGTTTTGTAAAATCTCAGATACGCGGTTTCCTACAAATGTGTTCCAGCAATTTGGAGGCCTTTTTAGCCACGACAACACTATTGTTGAGTCTGTCCAGAAATAAGCTTTTAACTTGTAGTTATAAAGATTTGGTAAGATTCCAGCGGCTAAGTTTGCTAATAAGACCGATCCGCATAATTCAAGTCTTGGCAAAGTCAATTTTTTAAGAGGTGCGACCCGTGTCTTTGAGGTAAGGAGAAAGGTGTATACAAGGTTGTATTCAATTTCGATTCGGGCGTAAAGTACTGCAGAATAAGCTTTTTCTGATGCGTCACTAAAACCATGTGTTTCGATCAAACCGGTTGGAGTATATTTTATCCAACGAGGTATTTTGAGCGAGTCAATAGATGGGCAATTTTTTACGAATTTCTGCCACCTGAGGCATGTTTGTGGCTTTAAAAAATCGCCTATTCTATTTTTTCTAACCAGATAGTTTGCATTATAATTTTTGCTTCGACAATAATTGGTGACAACCAGCCGCAAGGGTCAAAGAATTTGGCGATAGTAGACAAAACCTCACGTTTGGTATACACTTTTTTGGTTTTAACTTCAGGGGCAGTGAAAGTGAAAGAGTCTAAAGAAATATTCCACTTTATCCCAAGGGTTTTTGCTGCTGCATTTTCTGATAAGTTTAGCCAGTCTAGTGGTAAAAGGGGTTCTTTCGGCATATCTTGAATTATTCGTGGGTCATTTGATGTCCATTTCATTAACTTAAATCCTGCTGATTCAAGGGCAAGTGATAACTCTTTTCTAGATTTGATAGTGTCATCTATGGTATGACCACCTGCAAGTACGTCGTCCACATACATGTTTTCCTGAAGAATTTTTGATGCCATTGGAAAAAGTGGTTTGACATCGTTGGCTAGTTGAATAAGTGTCCTTATTGCCAAGAATGGTGCACAATTTACTCCAAATGTCACTGTTAGGAGCTCAAAATCCTCAATAGGCTCATTTGGCGATTTTCGAAACAATATTCTTTGATAACGGGTTTCAGATGGGTGCACGAGTATTTGACGGTACATTTTTGTGATATCTGCATTAAATACGAACCGGAAGAATCTCCACTTGAGTATAAGGAGCACTAGGTCCTGTTGGAGAACGGGTCCTGGATACAAGATGTCGTTCAAACTTTTCTTGTTTGATGTTGGATAAGAGGCGTTAAAAATTACTCTAAGTTTTGTGGTGAGCCTGTCTGGTTTTATTACTGCATAGTGCAGCAGGTAATAATTTGGAGTTTTTTCGATTTCTTGGGAAGAGAGTTTTCTCATGTGTCCCAACTCAAGGTATTCTAGAATTGTTTGGTCATATTGCGTCTTTATGTCAGGTCTGGTGCAGAGCATTTTCTCCATACGTAGGAACTGAGCCATCGCAATATTTCTAGAAGTACCTATCTCGTTTTCAATTTTTAAGGGTAGGGTAACTGTATACCTCCCTGTTGAGTTTCTGGTTGTGGTTTTGCTGTAGTGGTTTTAGCAATAGATATCTTCGTTAGACCGCAAAATTGATTTTGGGGTATCCTCCACCTCCCAAAAGCGTGTGAGGATTTTGTCTGTTGATACCGTATTGCATAGTGATACTGAAGATGTGGATTGAATCGTTTGTTTAATTGGTCCCCCCACAATCCAGCCAAATACTGTTTTTTGTGCCAAAAGGGATCCAATAGATTTCATGGGAGTGTCTAAGCAATAAATGGATGGGCCTAAATCGAGACCTATTAGTAAGTCTATTGGACGACTTGTTGTGAAGTAAGGGTCTGCTAATTGTAGGTTGGCAGTTTTGCTTAGATGCTTCGAGTCTAAAGTTTGCGGTGGTAAATTAGGAGGAAGGGTCTTGAGGACTGGTGCCCAAACTTCTAATTTAAAACTAGGGTCCAATCGGGAACAAAGATTAAACAAGCAAGCTTTTGTTGAAATTTCTGATACGTTTTGATTCAATCCAGAAACGTGAACTAGGTTTGGTTTAGTTGGTAGTTTGAGTCGATTTTTTAACTTTTCTGAAATAAAGGTTGACTGCGATCCAGGGTCGATGATAGCTCTTGCCTCGAATCTTTGACCTTTTGATTCAATGGGAACAACGGCAGTAAACAGCAGGGTTTCCCTATCAGACCTATTCTGAAGGGATGGTTGTGATTTTTGTAGAGTCAAGGAAGTAAGGTTAGGAATGCCTGTTCTGGAAGTGGACTGTATGTTCATTGATTGTGCTGCGGCACTTGTGCTGGGTTGCTGCTCAGCGTTATTTTGTGGAAAACCTGTACGCTGAGTTATCGTTGCCTTGTGTAACAAAGTGTTGTGTTTTTGCTTGCAAATTCTACAACTGAATTTACTTTGACAATCTGTCACACTGTGCTCGATTGAAAGGCAGTTATAACATGAGTTCGTTACTCTGACTAAATTAATCCTATCGCTTACATTTTTTGCCAGAAATGTGGGACACAATCGTAGTGGATGAGACTCTTTACAGTTCTGGCAGGTATAGAATGAGTCATTACGATTGCCTCTACCAGATTTTGTGGAATTTTTTACTTGTGACCTGTTTTCAATAAATGAGGTATTGGTTTGAAGAGCATGTACATTTTTTCCTTTAGATTGTTTGTGGTTAGGGTCTGTATTATTTTTTAAAAAGTGTTTTTCTTTATTTGACAATGTTGCCATATCTACATGTTATCTATATATATATAAAATTGTATACATATAAACTTATATATATATTATGCACAATGAGGTATTATTTAACATATGTACATATATATATATAACATCTTCCCTTTTGAGGACTTATTATAAATATAAATTAATTAAAAAAAATACAATAGATTCATAATTAATATTAGATTTAAATTAATAGTTTAATAATAATAAAATACTTATTAGTAGTAAAATACTATAATATAACATCCTTTGCTTAATTATTTAGAGATTTAATTTTTCTGGCTCTTTAACAACTCTACCCCTTCTCGTTTTATATACATTTTTATCAATATTTTCCTGAGTTTTAACAATTGTTTCCCTTGGAATTTGTACATTTGATTCATTTGCGACTTCAACACTTACTTCATAAGGAACCTTAACATTTGTTTCATTTTCAATAGTACCATTAGTTTTATCTTTTATATCATTCATTTTATTGGTCTTGGGTAATTCGCTTTCATTATCATTTAATTTGTTTTCTATAGCTGCCTTAATATGTTGTTGGCTTCTCCTGTATAAAGTTTCCTGATTATCTTTTACCAAAAATGATCTTGGTTCTTTGCAACTGTCCATTATTTTTCCTGGGAACCAACATCCTGTAGGTGTTTTTTTAAACATAACTTTATCTCCATTTCCAATTGGTCTAACCATTCTTGCATTCTGATTGTACTGTTTAGAATATTTCCGAATGTTATCATCAATTTTCTTTCTATATTTTTTACTATCAATTACCTTTGGTCGAAAAATTCCTGTAAAAGATGGAATTTTCGTTCTAAGAGATCTAGACATAAGTAATTCAGCAGGGCTGGGTAAATCGCCCTTAGGTGTGGTTCTGTAATGTAGCAATGCTACATATGGGTCTGAGTTACTTTCATGGGATTTCAATAATAACTTTTTAATTGTCTGAATGGAGCGTTCTGCCAAACCATTAGATCTAGGTAAATAAGGACTAGATGTTTTCCAATCAATTCCCCAATTCTCACAAAAAACTTTAAAATTATTCGAATTGAATGGAGGGCCATTATCTGTTATTAAAATATGTGGAATACCATGTCTTGAAAATATTGACTTAAGTTTCAGTATAACGTGAGTACTGCTATACCCAGAACTTAATAATTCTATTTCAATATACTTAGAATAATAGTCGACAACAAGTAAATACATATTCTTATTAAATTCAAAAAGGTCACATCCCAGTTTAAACCATGGCATATCAATGATCTCATGGGGTAACATTTTTGGTCTTGGGTTAGAATTCTGATATTTCATACAGATTTCACAATTTGTGACAATATTTTCTATGTCATTATACATGTTTGGCCAATAAATTGATTGACGAGCTAAATCCCTGCATCGCTGAATTCCCAAATGCCCTTCATGAATTTTATTCAAAATAGACCTACGTAAACTTTTAGGAATTAAAATCTGATGGTTCTTCAACAAAATACCGTCCAAAATATAAATATCATCTTTAAGCTTAAAGTAGGGCATTACATCCTGATCAATATTTTTCCTATTTCTTGGCCATCCGTGTTGAACATATTCAAATATTTTCAAAAAAATAACATCCCTTTTAGAATGCTCCTTTACATCATCTATATTCCAGAAGGGAATCTCCAAATGTGAAGCAATAAAATTGCAGTGAAGCGAAATTTCACCATCCATCTCCGTAAAGACAGTATCCCCCAATGGAGCTCTTGAGAGAGTATCAGCTATTGGTAAACATTTTCCAGGTTTGTACACAACACACAGATTATAACTCTGCAACCGCAGCATAAATCGCTGTAATCTGGCTGGAATCTTAAAGAGGGGTTTGTCAAACAAACTAACAAGTGGCTTGTGATCAGTTTCGACCACAACTTTAGAGCCATAAACAAATTTATGGAACCTTGTACATCCAAAAAGTATGGCAAAGAGTTCCTTTTCTATCTGTGCATATTTCTGCTGAGCGTCAGTTAAAGATACTGAAGCATATGCAATAGGTTGCCTATCATGCATGATCGTAGCACCCAGCGCAAATTTTGACGCATCTACCGACAAAGTTAATTCCCTTTTAGAATCAAAGTATGTAAGTACTGGTGATTGAGTAATCTCATGCTTAAGATTCTCAAACTCTTTCTCATGGCTTGGTGACCAATGCCATTGAATCTCCTTTTTTAAGAGTTCTCTCAAATTCTTATTTTTAGAAGACTAGTTTTCTATGAACGGACCTAGATATGTTATCATGCCCAAAAAACGTTGCAATTCCTTCACATTATTCGGTTTTGGCATATTGACTATTGATTTTATTTTCTCCCCATCAGGTCTGATACCCGATTCATTAAAAATGTGCCCTAAAAACTTTATTTCAGTTTGAAAAATTTTGCATTTAGATTTATTAAATTTTAATCCGACCTCATTAGCCCTTTGAAATACTTTTTCCAGAATTTTCAGATGTTCCTCTCTTGTCGCAGAATGAATTAAAAAATCATCGATATAAATTATCAAACCCGAAATATCTCCAAACAATCTAACCATTTCCCCGTGAAAAATTTCAGGCGCCGCGTTTATACCAAAAGGTAATCTCAAGAACCGATAACGACCGAAAGGCGTATTGAAAGTACATAGTTTTGATGATTTTTCATTTAGGGGAATCATCCAGAACCCACTGTTGGCATCCAGTGACGAAAAATAATTAGACCCATTTAATTGAGCTTTACAGTCCTCAATATTTGGAAATGGAAAGTGTGGGCGTAATAAAGCTTTGTTTAAGTTCCTTGGATCTAAACAAATCCTCAAACTGCCGTTTGGCTTTGAAACCAAAACAATGGAACTTACCCACTCCGTTGGTTCACTGACGTGCTTAATAACGTTTAAATCTGACATTCTTTTCAACTCAAGTTTCAATTTATCATATAATTTAAATGGAATTCTCCGAGGTGGATCCACAACAGGTGGCACATCCCCTCTTATCTTCAAATTACATTTAGCCTCTAAAAGACCAAGACCATTAAACGCATTAGAATATTTTTCAAGTAATTTATTAACCGATATTAAATTTACATTTTTGACTAAATTTAAAGCAATAGCAGACTCAAGACCAATAATATTTTTGCAAATAATATTTACAGTATAAAATTTCATGTTATAAGTTTGATTTTCATAATCTATTGTTAAATTAATAACACCTAAAACTTTTAACTGCTCACCACTAAATGTAAATATTTTAACATTAGTCTTTTTCAATAAATGTTTTATTTTTAATAATTTAACTGTCTCAACCGATATAATATTGGCCTGTGCCCCTGTATCCACTTGATATACAATTCTATTGTTGTTTACGTTTACCTCAATATTCCATTCAGCTGCTGGTTTTGTTGCTTTAGCAATGGCGCCAACAAACAGATTTTCTTCCTCATCTTCTTCATCACTTTCCCCTTCATCAACATACACCTTTTTTACATATTTTTTTTTTAAAAAACACATCTTTTCAAAATGGCCGATTTTACCACAATTATGGCACTTTGCATTCAATGCTGGACACTTGCTTCGATGAATTTGGCCGCACTTATTACAGTTGTTCTGCATATTCGTATGTTTAGCCTTGTAGTTATTATTATTATTTTTTTTTATATAATTAATAGTAGTCTCTCCTTCCCCAATTTGTTGCAGTGAATTTGCATTTTCTTTTGCCATCGCCATGCTTTTGGCAATATCCACAGCCTTGTCAAGCGTAATACCACCTTCCGACAGTAGCCTTTCTCTTATATGGCCCATTCTAGCTGTCAAACCGCATGTAAACACGTCTCTTACCAAACTTTCACGAAGAGAACCAAATTCACAGCTTAAGCTTAGGTTCCTTAATAGAGTGACATACTCCTCAATCGTCTGCTCTGACTGTTGTTGACACTTAAAAAATTTATGCCTTTCCATGGCTATATTCGTCTTTGGAATAAAATACAAATTGAATTTGGATACCAGATCCTCATATTTTATTTCATCCACATCCTCATTGAAAGAGTAGAATATATCTAACGCTCCACTACCAAGATGATGAAGTAAAAGAGCCACCTTGCGCTGGTCCGAGGCATCTTCCAGATTAGATGCCCTGAGAAATAGTTTAAATTGTGTGTACCACATTTTCCATTCCCTCGACATATTTGTTGCTTTCACATTGATTTGTGGTAATGTAGCCGCCAATAACTGACCATTTGCTTCCATTACATTTGTAGCTTCAATTTTTGTAGCCATTTTTATTTTAACTTTACAATGTTTTTTTTTTTTAAGTTTTGTTTTTTAGTAATGTGGTTTTTACAATACTTTTTTTTTACAAACTAGTTTTTCTTTGATAGAAATATTGTTATTCTTTAATTTAAATGGCAAAATGGTATTTTCCTTTAATTCTCTTGAAACAAATTTATTTTTTATTTTATTCCGCGACCACTTCTGACACCATGTATTATTTTTTAAAAAGTGTTTTTCTTTATTTGACAATGTTGCCATATCTACATGTTATCTATATATATATAAAATTGTATACATATAAACTTATATATATATTATGCACAATGAGGTATTATTTAACATATGTACATATATATATATATAACAGGGTCCTGCTTGAAATGGGTCGATTTCGCCACTGCTGTTTTGATATTTCCAACAGATTCTAATGTTTTGAATGTATTAGTCAAAAAATTATCAAATTCTTTCCAAGTAGGCACTGAAGCGCAATCATTCAATGTGTTTTCAAATTCTTCTAAAAAGTTTCTAGGAAGCTTGGTTGAACATAAATAGGTCAAAATCGGGTCTCAACCTTGGGTACTAATGTTTAACTTCTCTAGAGTTTGAATACAAACATTAATGGTACGCTGTAGTTTTTTGATAGAAGCTCCAGAATCGTTTGTAATTTGTGGGAGATCAAATAGAACTTTAAGTTGTTCATTAACCTGCATTCTTAAATTTTCATAGCGATCCGTAAGATTTTTCCAGGCTATGTCGTATCCATCATTTGTTAAAGGGACATGAGTAATAATTTCTCGTTCTTCACCTCCTGTTTTTTGAGTCAAATGAAAGAGTTTTTCGACCTTACTTAACTTGGGGCTTTTTATATAAAGGGCTGTAAATAAATCCCTGAATGTGTGCCAAGTACTATAATCCCCATAAAACGTGTCTATATCGCAGGGTGGTAACCTTATGCCAGGATTGGTATCAAGGGTTTGATTAGGGCTTTGGGCTTGAGAAAGTCTTTCCACTGCTTGAGATGGCTCCTTGAGCGCTTCTATTTCTGCATAAATTGACCCCATGCACCTCTTATAAACCTGCAAAGATGAGGAGTATTTCCTTCTAATATCATCCTTATTTACTGGCTTCTTATCCGTATCTATTAGACTATCATCGTCCATACATGACTCGTATGACCTTCTAACTTTTTCCCATAAAGTATTTAACTCAACTCCTAAAACTTCTAAGGCATGGACATTATCTTCTGCTTGTGTTTCTGCGTGTAAAGCATCAAAATGCAAAAGGGTCAAAAAAATATGAGAGTCTAAGAAAAAGTCCAGCTAGTGATAAAAGGATTTGAAGTACTTTGCTTGCAACACAAATTTTATTTTTAGGAAAAAAAACTGTTTCTCCAGATATTTGAATAATTTATAGTGTGATGGCAACTTTGTTTAAAATGAAGTGCGCAGCAAAACAAAAATAAAACGTTCAGGGTCATACACTAATAATGTTAAAGTGTAGCTAAATTTCGTTAACTTCGATGCTAAAATTTTAATTTTTCCTTTTTGTTTTATTTTCCTCTGCACTATCTTATTGGTACTTACTTGATGATTCTGCCTTACGTGCGTATTGTTGTTGTAACTAACAGCTTCTTTGCTTAACGGCTTGCGTCTGCGCCGACAGAGTTTGCTTCTCTGCTTAACTGCATGCGTTTGAGTCAACAGAGTCTGGAATATTCTGTATTATTTTTTATTTTGCCGTTATAAATTCTTTTAAGAAAATTGGCAAATACCTATGTAATTTCTTTCTTTTTGCACACTCATAAAATGTATGATTCTTTTTTATTTTTCACTTATGTCACAGGGTCTTTTATTCCAAAATATTTTTTTTTGTTAAATTATTTTTATTGTTTTTATTATCCGGCTCGAAGGACCAAAAATGTTTAAGACTGGGTCTTAAATAAAACACGGTTCACTTTTAGATTTTAATAATTTAACAATTTATATTTATTTAATTTAATTTCAATGTTTTAATTTGTTTAGTTTTAATTACAGTTTGTTTCTTTTTGTTTGTTATTTGTTTATTTATTTATTTTACATACGTTTTTGTTTTTGTATTTTTATTTCACAATTTATGTTTTGTTTTTGTATTTTTACTGTTTGTTGTTCACTGTTTAATGTTTACTAATCGACTGACTTTAAATTGTTTTTTAATATACAAAAAGGGTCACAAAATATAAAAGAAGTTTTGTACTAAATATAACGGGATATACTGAGTTCAAATTTAACAACAATTTAACATAATCATGTATATAAATGAATATGAATATGAAGAATAAAGAAAATAAATATTACAAGTTGTTAGCAGGCAGGGTCGTCGTTGTTGGTAGGGGTCATCTTTAAACAACACCCTTATGGGTGATCATCGTGAAGATTATCTTCAAGCAACAAACATTTGCGTTGAAGAATTAAATAAAAACGTAGTAATCTCATCGTTATACTCCCCACCTAGATATTCAATATCAGAAGGCCAATATTATAAATATTTTAAGTCATTAGGACCCTGTTTCCTGGCCGCTGGTGATTATAACGCTAAACATACCTTCTGGGGGTCCCGACTTATAACACCAAAGGGTCGTGTTCTATTTAATACTGATCAGCAAAAAATACCAGATGTCATCGATTTCGGCGTGGTTAAAAACATCCCCTTAGAAACGATTTATGTTGAAGCTTCCTTAGACTTATCTTCCGACCACACACCAACATTTGTTACTTTAATGAACCCCAATAGAATTGTATCTCCAACTGGTTACTTAGCGACGCCATCTACACAAATCAATTGGCTAAAATATAAAAAATATCTCAGCACCCATTGCACAGAAAATATTCCGCTTAGTACACCGGAATACGTAGATCGCGTTGTTCTTAATTTTGACAGTTTTCTGAAGCTAGCTGTGCAACATTCCAGTATTACCCCAAAAAAAAACTAAAAATATTAAAATTTATTCCACAGAAAGAAGAAGAGAAGAAAAAAGAAGAGCTCGAAGAAAGTGGCAGTTGCACAGATCCCCTCAACTTAATAGTTTGTTAAAAGAGTGTACAAGAAGGCTAAGAAAGTTACTACAGACACAGAAAACGGATTCTCTGCAAAAATATCTTAAGGAACTTGATGCAACTCCGCAATCAGACTACTCATTATGGCGTGCAGCTAAAAATCTAAAAAGGCCAGTTGTCTCTAAGCCACCATTAAGAAACTTGAACGGAAGTTGGTCAAGAAATGAAAAGGGAAATCTGTTTGTTAATCATTTAAAAAACGTATTTACCCAAAATATATCTCACGATACTGCGGTCGAACTACCACCTGTTCCTGCTAGAGCAGCTGCTCCCCTAAGATTTGAGATAAGAGAAATCGAAAAGGCTGTTTGTGAATTTAACCCCAAAAAAGCCCCTGGTTTTGATAACATCAGCAACAAAATGCTTTTGGAGCTACCCAGCACAGCAAAGAAAATTATTCTATTAATTTTCAATGCTTTCTTACGTCTTCAATACTATCCTCAAAAGTGGAAGGTTTCCTTAGTCACCATGATACCTAAACCAGGAAAGGATCACACAAAAGTTGAGTCATATAGGCCTATAAGCTTACTTTCTAATATATCAAAGCTGTTTGAGAGGCTGTTAGTGTCAAAATTAACTCCAATTTTAAGTGAAAATAGATGTATCCCTTATCACCAATTCGGCTTTTGAAGAGAACACAGCACAATTGAACAAACCCATCGTATAAAAACGCCATAAGAAAAGCCTTTGAAGAAAGAAAATATTGTTCCGCTCTCTTCATCGATGTTTCTCAAGCTTTTGATAAAGTCTGGCATGAAGGCTTATTACATAAATTGAAGCCAAATTTACCAGCAAACACACACAAGCTGCTAGAAAGCTACTTAGTCGGTCGTCAATTTATTATTAAAGAAGGAAATTTCTTTAGTTCACCTCAGCTAATTGGCGCTGGAGTCCCACAGGGCAGCATTCTGGGGCCCCTATTATACTTAATTTAAACTTCGGACATGCCAACAAACAACTACACACAAACTTCGACATTTGCGGACGACACAGCTTTTCTAAGCGTGCACAAAAATCGTCATGAAGCATCACGTTACTTACAGGATCATATATTATAACTAGAAATATGGTTAAAACAATGGAGGATAAAAGTCAATGAGCAAAAATGCGTACATATAACATTCACCTTGCGTCGGGAATCATGCCCCCCTATTAAAATCAATAATCAAATAATACCTCAAAATTCGAATGTAAAATATCTCGGTATACATTTAGATCGCCGTTTGACGTGGAAAAGCCATATAGATGCAAAATTAACTCAAATGAAACTAAAAGCCATACAAATTCATTGGCTTATTGGAAGAAACTCTGTTCTTAGTCTCGACTGCAAACTCCTAATTTACAACTCTATTTTAAAGCCAATCTGGTGCTATGGTACTCAGTTATGGGGCACTGCCTCGGCTTCTAATATCAAAAAATTCAAAGGCGCCAAAATAAACTTCTTCGAATAATCACAGCTGCCCCTTTGTTAAAAATTCAAATATTCACCAGGATCTTAATGTTCCTTTAGTAAAAACTATGATTACAAAATATGCAGTAAAATATTTAAAAAGGCTTGAACAACACCCAAATCCACTAGCTCGAAATATTTTAAACCATGGCGGCCACACTCGCTTAAGAAGAAGAGACACTGCAGCACTTATCCAATTAGATGAGCGATAAACACCTAGATAGTGAACAGAACCCGTGATGAAGAAAATTTTTGTCTGGCACTGGCGGGACATAAAATAAAGTATTAGGTTAAGATTTGATTAATTATTGTTAGTTCATATTTAATGTATGAAGATTCAATAAATAATATTGCAAAAAAAAAAAAAAATTTATTTAATATTGGTCTTATTTTCCTGAATTTTAAATATAATCGAATATTTTGCATCAAGAAACAAATATTAGGAACTTCTTTAATTTTTTCAGAAAATGCTCAAGAAATTTTTCAGAAATGATTTAATTAATATTTATTTGGATCGACATGTTAAGCAAATCAATCAAAAGTTTCTTATTTTTGTATTAAATTTTCTTAAACTTACTAGTGCTTCACGTTTTTATGAAAAAATTCAGGCTTTTCTTCTGATACATAGCTGTAGTTAAGTAAATTTTAGTTCGCTTTGAGTCAACTTTTTGCTTTAACCAAGCTACACATATTTTTACAATAAGAAATTGTTGGCTTGGACGAGAATGGTGAAAAATTTTCTTGGTTCAAAACATTTCTGGTGATTCTGTAAATAATTCTTTTCGTGTATATTTGAAATTAAATTACTTTACTTTTTCTAAAATATTAGAAAAGGCTTTTTAAAAATGTTAATGTTTTTTTAACACTGCTCGGCAAAAAAAATTCGTGGTAGAAAACTTAATTATGTGATTTTAATTGACTTTAGCTTGCTGAATACAAATTGTTTATTCAATCACGTCTAGTTAACATTTTGTTTACTGATATTCATGTGTTTTTTTATTCATAATATACCTGGATTTCTGATAAATGATAAAAAATTGTCGTGCTAATTTGCATGAAAAAATAAGAAATAATTTTGAAAATAATCATTTGTAAAATATCAAAATCACACAAATCGTTCTCAAGTTATGACTAAATGTATGTAGCATAACCGCATTATTTCGGCCGAATTATTAGTCTAGCCCATAAAAAGAATAGAAATGATAGAAAAAATTGAAAACGGATTTGAATTAAGCGCTGTTAAACCTTTGTATTTCATATATTTTTATTTAAAAATATTTTTTTGTCGACTAGTGTAATTAATAAAACTTGGTTTTTAAACATTTTATTAATGGTGTTTTCTTTTCTACAAAAAAATGTGACATTTTGTGCAATTTGGTGTCGATTTGTTAAAAATTTTGCTCCCGAAAAGGATGAGTTTTTTATTATAAAACAAGCCACCCTTTTCGGGAGCAAAATTTTGAAGAAACAGACACCAAATTGCAAATTGCTAACGCCGCCTTAACTCCTAAAAGTCCTATTTTCAAAATTTACTTTTTTGTGAGATGTCGATGTAGCTACAGAAATTCTTACAAACTAACACATAATAACAAAATCTTATTAATGAATAACAAATTTCGAACTCCCAAAAATAACTTTGGCTAAAATTTTTAATGTAGGATAGCAAAATTATTAGAAATAAAGCGAGCTTACAAAAAATGCCAGAAGTACGAATGTTTATCCTTTTTTGCCCTCAATTGTACTTTACTCACTGGATACCTATTTCTTTTGATAGGGTAGGCTTATGTTTGCATAGGTACATTTTTGAAATGAGGTTGATTAAAATGTATCTTTTTACACAGCTTTAACCCAAAAAGGTTGATTTTTAAAAAGTTTTTATTTTTTATTTGTGAAGTTCCGAATTCACACAAACAAATTTTCGATTCATGATGAATTGTTAATTTAAAAATATCGGTTTCAGTTTTTTTAACCTTTTTAACCTTCCCTGGTCCAAAATTCCGCGGAAAATTTAGCATGTAGTTATTTCGCTCCAATAACACAGTGCAACACGAAAAAAATAACCATATACGGACACCACTACGTGATAAAAGTAAAAAACCCAGTTTTGTCCAAAGTCATGCACTTTTTTTATGGCCCTCAAAGATTTGGGGCCTCGGAGTCAGTTTTGCAAACAAGTGATCATTTTCTCAGGCTCATATCTTGCAAACCGTTCGGAATTTGGATTTACCCTCTGAGACAAAGTTGTAGCTCTTGCCATAAAGATTTTATATGTTTACAATTTTTGTTCTTTATGGCAAGAGCTACAAGAGCTACAAAATGTCCATTACAAAGAGGGAAATATTTGAGCAACCAACTCTGCTGCATCAATAACTAATGCTGATGAGCATTTAATAAAGAGATTTTGTGTAATTTTAAACACTGGCTTTGCTATTAACGTGACTGCATTTCGTACGTATGGCATGGATACAGCAAAACTATACATATCGTTACCTAAAACGCAAAAGGCCCTAACTAACAAAAAATAAAAAATCGACTTTTTTATGAAATCTGATGAATTGCATCAACACTAATGTCCACAATCAATTTTGGAGTCTTTCAACCAAAATTAGCGCTTTTATTAACAAAAAACAAACGGCCCTATCTACAAAAGTTTATATGGATACACGCTAAAAGACCTTACTAACAGTTTGCATAATATGCAACATTGTCAATTTTCAAAACAACTGGTAGGTTTTACAAGAAAAATAGAAGGAAAATAAATTATAAGCCGTTTTAGGCAATTTATCAATTAACATTTTGAATAGTAATTTGCTTCTCCTGTAAAATTTTCAAAATGTTAGATAGGGCGTTTTGCGTTTTAGGTAACGATATATACAATTGTATTCATGGTATTATATGCTATCGAGTGTTCACAAAGTCCTCATTCATGGTGTAGATATTATCTAATATGCAGCACTTCCTATAGGAATGCTGTCGGAAGTAGCATTGGAATCTAGAAACAAAGACTTCCGAAATATATACTTAATATATATTCATATTTTATTAATTTGAAAACATTATTTATTTATATAGCTCCTATTAATGTAGATTAAAATTTGTGATACAAATTCGAAATTTTAGATACATTTTTTTTTTCTCATTATTTTTTATTGAATCTTCATATATTAAATATGAACTAACAATAATTAATCAAATCTTATTCTAATACTTTATTTATGTCCTGCCAGTGCCAGACAAAAATTTTCTTCATCACGGGTTCTGTTCACATATATAGGTGTTTATCGCTCATCTAATTGGGTAAGTGCTGCAGTGTCTCTTCTTCTTAAGCGAGTGTGGCCGCCATGGTTTAAAATATTTCGAGCTAGTGGATTTGGGTGTTGTTCAAGCCTTTTTAAATATTTTACTGCATATTTTGTAATCATAGTTTTTACTAATGGAACATTGAGATCCTGGTGAATATTTGAGTTTTTAACATACCAAGGGGCAGCTGTGATTATTCGAAGAAGTTTATTTTGTCGCCTTTGAATTTTTTCGATATTTTAGGGCGAGGCAGTGCCCCATAGTTGAATACCGTAGCACCATATTGGCTTTAAATAGAGTTGTAAAGTAGTAGTTTGCAATCGAGACTAAGAACAGAATTTCTTCCAATAAGCCAGTTAATTTGAATTGCTTTTAGTTTCATTTGGGTTAACTTTGCTTCTATATGGCTTTTCCACGTTAAACGGCGATCTAGATGAATACCGAGGTATTTTACATGCGAATTTTGAGGCACTAAATAATTATTGATTTTAATAGGGGGGCATGTTTCCCGACGCAAGGTAAATGTTATATGTACGCATTTTTGCTCATTGACCTTTATCCTCCATTGCTTTAGCCACAGTTCGAGTTGAAATATATGATCCTGTAGGTATCGAGATGCTTCTTGACTGTTTTCGTGCACGCTTAGAAAAGCTGTGTCATCAGCAAATGTTGAAGTTTGGGTGTAGTTGTTTGTTGGCATATCCGAGGTATATATTAAGTATAAAAGTGGGCCCAGGATGCTTCCCTGAGGGACTCCAGCTTCAATTGGCTGAGGAGAGCTTAAATAATGCCCTTCTTTAATAATGAACTTTCGACCGACTAAGTAGCTTTCTAACAGCTTGTGTGTGTTTACTGGTAAGTTTAGCTTCAATTTATGTAATAAGCCTTCAGGCCAGACTTTATCAAAAGCTTGAGAAACATCGATGAAGAGAGCGGAACATTATTTTCTTTCTTCAAAAACTTTTCTTATTGCGTTTACTATACGATGGGTTTGCTCAATTGTGCTGTGTTGTCTTCTAAAGCCGGATTGGTGGTTAGGAATACATCTGTTTTCATTTAGAATTGGGGTTAATTTTGACGCTAACAGCTTCTCAAACAGCTTTGATATATTTGAAAGTAAGCTTATAGGCCTATATGACTCAACTTTTGTGTGATCCTTTCCTGGTTTAGGTATCATGATGACTAAGGAAACCTTCCACTTTTGAGGATAGTATTCCAGGCGTAAAATAGCATTACAAATTAAAAGAATAATTCTCCTTGCTATGCTGGGTAGCTCCAAAAGCATTTTGTTGCTGATCTTATCAATACCAGGAGCCTTCTTGGGGCTTAAATCACAAATAGCCTTTTCGATTTCTTTTATCTCAAATCTTAGGGGAACAGCTGCTCTAGCAGCAATAGGTGGTAACTCGACCGCCATATCGTGAGATATGTTTGGGGTAAATACGTTTTTTAAATGATTAACAAACAGATTTCCTTTTTCAACATCATTTCTTGCCCAACTTCCATTCAAGTTTCTTAATGGCGGATTAGAGACAACTGGCCTTTTGAGATTTCTAGCTGCACACCATAATGAGTAGTCTGATTGTGGAGTTGCATCAAGTTCCTTAAGATATTTTTCCAGATAAGCCGTTTTCTGAGTCTGCAGTAACTTTCTCAGCCTTTTTGTACAGTCTTTTAGTAAGTTTTTAAGTTGAGGGGATCTGTGCAATTGCCACTCTCTACGAGCTCTCCTTTTTTCAGACAAGAGACGCTCGACATCTATATATATTTTATTATTTTTGGTTTTTTTGGGGGCAATACTGGAATGTTGAACAGCTAGTTTTAGATACTGTCAAAATTGACAATAGAGCGATCTATATACTCCGGTGTGCTAAGCGGAATATTTTCTGTGCAATGGGTACTGAGATATTTTTTACATTTTAACCAATTTATATGTGTAGCTGACGTCGCTATGTAACCAGAGGGAGATTCAATTCTATTGGTGTTTATTATAGTAACTATTGTAGGCGTGTGATCAGAGGATAATTCTACGGAAGCTTCAACGTGGATCATTTCTGTGGGGATGTTTTTAACCACACCAAAATCGATGACATCTGGAATTTTTTGCGCATCAGCAGGCCAATATGTTGGTTGGCCGCTCGTGACAACATTTAAATTCATTTTAGAGATTGTATTAAACAAAACACGACCCTTTGGTGTTATTAGTCGTGACCCCCAGAAGGCATGTTTTGCGTTGTAATCGCCAGCAGCCAGGAAACAGGGCCCCAGTGACTTATAATATTTGTAATATTGGCTTTCTGATATTGCAAATCTAGGTGGTGAATATAAAGATGAAATTACTATGCTTCGATTAAGCTCTTCAACACAAATGTTCGTTGCTTGGAGATAATCTTCACGATGATCACACATTGGGTAGTGTTTAATTCGGTTTTTTATTAAAATAGCAGAACCTCTACAAGCACTATCTCGAGGGTCCTTGGTATCATATAGAGTATAACCATTAATTTTAAACGTATTTCTTGAGGTCAAATGAGTTTCAGAAACCATCATGAGATCAATTTGTTTATTATTAAGAAAGTATTCTAATTCATTTTTATGTTGGCGGATGCCGTTTGCGTTCCAAAAACAAATTTTTAAACAATTCATGGCTTGTTAAGTACAGCTTGCAATAACATCGATTGCATTCTAAGAATTTCCTGCATCATATTACCCATTGTGTTTGTAAAATTATTTACTGTTTGCACTAATGTTTCCATGGTTTTTTCTAGACGACTTAGATTAGAAACTGGAGTTTCGTCATTACTTGACGAAGCGCCTTGCATTGGTACATTGTTTGATTTTAAGACGTTAGCATAAGAGGTTCTGTTACTACTAGGCTGCGGAGCCTGAAGATTATTACTGTTTACTTGATTTGTTACCTGCATTTGAGGGGGATTAGTTTTCGGTCCAACCGACTGCTTGACGATAGTATATACAGGGCATCCTCTATAATTGGCAGTGTGATTAACCACAGTTGCTGCATTTTTTTACGTTGGGGTCGGTTTTAGACTTATCGCAAAGAACTGTACCATGTAATTCACCACATACTACGCAAACAGGGGGTAAGTAGCAGTATGCCTTAGTATGGCCAAATTCTTGGCAGTTCAGACATTGAACGGGACCACCTCTTTTGTGCGGCTCCTCTATAGTTACTTTTCTGTACAGAATGTATTTTAAATAATAGATGGGATGCGTTTCATTTTTTTTAAGCTTAACGTCGCCGGGTTCAAACTCCACACGAAAAAGTGGTTGGGAAATTTTTTCTCTATTTTAAATGTTTACTACAAGTTTTACCTTGAAGCCTTTTTCTTCTAGGAATGTGTTTACCTCTTCTGGGTCCAGACATGAGTCAATACCCTTAATCACTACCTGAAGACCTTTACTGCTTTTCAGTTGGTATGTATAAAAGTTTTTTTTAGTGCTTTAAAGTTGTTTATTAATTTGCGAAAATCATTCTCATGATTGACTTGTATTTTTGTCTCGTTTATACTACCACGCTTGATAGCCGCTACGTAAAACGAATTTTCACCTATCACTGATATCAAACTCTTTATGAGCTCATTTGAATTTTGCTCCCTAAGATATATCGGGGGAGGCTTGGACGATTTTATGACGTTTGTTGCTTTAGAGGATTCATCCTCCAAAATTCCAAAACGATTTTGAGAATTTATTTTATCAAAAGATGGTAATTTTGAGGCCGAAGCAACTGCTGCAGAGGTAGGGCTGCGTCCCCGTTTAAGCACTGTTATGTACCTGTCCATACCAACTTGTACTGTAAGTTTTTGAGAAGTTTTTACTTGAGTTACTGAGTTGTCCATAGCGGCTGTTTTGGGGTTAACCGTATCATCACTTGTTAAAGTTTTTTTTGGCACTGCGGCAGCGCTTGCAGTTAACAAACTTGTTATTGTATTACGATCGACCGTATTTGTAAACAAAGAGGGTGAGAGGGAACGCGTTCGAGTAATAGGTTTAGCCGTTAAGTAATTGCTATCATCGAATCTTTTTTTTTGTTTCTACTTTTGTTTCGTCAACACTCACTGTAACATAAGCATTTCTTTCATTATGTTTTATTTGATTTTGCAATTAGTATTTAAATTGACAAAAATATATTTTTTTTTTTCTCATTATTTTTTATTGAATCTTCATATTTTAAATATGAACTAACAATAATTAATCAAATCTTAACCTAATACGTTATTTTACGTCCTGCCAGTGCCAGACAAAAATTTTCTTCATCACGGGTTCTGTTCACTTATATAGGTGTTTATCGCTCATCTAATTGGGTAAGTGCTGCAGTGTCTCTTCTTCTTAAGCGAGTGTGGCCGCCATGGTTTAAAATATTTCGAGCTAGTGGATTTGGGTGTTGTTCAAGCCTTTTTAAATATTTTACTGCATATTTTGTAATCATAGTTTTTACTAAAGGAACATTGAGATCCTTGTGAATATTTGAGTTTTTAACATACCAAGGGGCAGCTGTGATTATTCGAAGAAGTTTATTTTGGCGCCTTTGAATTTTTTCGATATTAGAGGCCGAGGCAGTGCCCCATAGTTGAATACCGTAGCACCAGATTGGCTTTAAGATGGAGTTGTAAAGTAAAAGTTTGCAGTCGAGACTTAGGACAGAGTTTCTTCCAATAAGCCAATGAATTTGGATGGCTTTTAGTTTCATTTGAGATAATTTTGCCTCTATATGGCTTTTCCACGTTAAACGGCGATCTAGATGAATACCGAGGTATTTTACATGCGAATTTTGAGGCACTAAATGATTATTGATTTTAATAGGGGGGCATGTTTCCCGACGCAAGGTAAATGTAACATGTACGCATTTTTGCTCATTGACCTTTATCCTCCATTGCTTCAGCCACAGTTCGAGTTGAAATATATGATCCTGTAGGTATCGAGATGCTTCTTGACTGTTTTCGTGCACGCTTAGAAAAGCTGTGTCATCAGCAAATGTTGAAGTTTGGGTGTAGTTGTTTATTGGCATATCCGAAGTATATATTAAGTATAAAAGTGGGCCTAGGATGCTTCCCTGAGGGACTCCAGCTGCAATTGGTTGAGGAGAGCTTAAATAATCACCTTCTTTAATAATAAACTTTCGACCGACTAAGTAGCTTTCTAACAGCTTGTGTGTGTTTACTGGTAAGTTTAGCTTCAATTTATGTAATAAGCCTTCATGCCAGACTTTGTCAAAAGCTTGAGAAACATCGATGAAGAGAGCGGAACAATATTTTCTTTCTTCAAAGGCTTTTCTTATTGCGTTTACTATACGATGGGTTTGCTCAATTGTGCTGTGTTCTCTTCTAAAGCCGAATTGGTGGTTAGGAATACATCTGTTTTCATTTAGAATTGGGGTTAATTTTGACGCTAACAGCTTCTCAAACAGCTTTGATATATTTGAAAGTAAACTTATAGGCCTATATGACTCAACTTTTGTGTGATCCTTTCCTGGTTTAGGTATCATGATGACTAAGGAAACCTTCCACTTTTGAGGATAGTATTCCAGGCGTAAAATAGCATTAAAAATTAAAAGAATAATTCTCCTTGCTATGCTGGGTAGCTCCAAAAGCATTTTGTTGCTGATCTTATCAAAACCAGGAGCCTTCTTGGGGTTTAAATCACAAATAGCCTTTTCGATTTCTCTTATCTCAAATCTTAGGGGAACAGCTGCTCTAGCAGCAACAGGTGGTAACTCGACCGCCATATCGTGAGATATGTTAGGGGTAAATACGTGTTTTAAATGATTAACAAACAGATTTCCTTTTTCAACATCATTTCTTGCCCAACTTCCATTCAAGTTTCTTAATGGCGGATTAGCGACAACTGGCCTTTTGAGGTTTCTAGCTGCACGCCATAATGAGTAGTCTGATTGTGGAGTTGCATCAAGTTCCTTAAGATATTTTTCCAGAGAAGCCGTTTTATGAGTCTGCAGTAACTTTCTCAGCCTTTTTGTACAGTCTTTTAGTAAGTTCTTAAGTTGAGGGGATCTGTGCAATTGCCACTCTCTACGAGCTCTCCTTTTTTCAGACAAGAGACGCTCGACATCTGAGGAATATATTTTATTATTTTTGGTTTTTTTGGGGGCAATGCTGGAATGTTGAACAGCTAGTTTTAGAAAACTGTCAAAATTGACAATAGAGCGATCTATATACTCCGGTGTGCTAAGCGGAATATTTTCTGTGCAATGGGTACTGAGATATTTTTTATATTTTATCCAATTTATATGTGTAGCTGACGTCGCTATGTGACTAGAGGGAGATTCAATTCTATTGGTGTTTTTTATAGTAACAATTGTAGGTGTGTGATCAGAGGATAATTCTATGGAAGCTTCAACGTAAATCGTTTCTGTGGGGATGTTTTTAACCACGCCAAAATCGATGACATCTGGAATTTTTTGCGGATCAGCAGGCCAATATGTTGGTTGGCCGCTCGCGACAACATTTAAATTCATTTTAGAGATTGTATTAAACAAAACACGACCCTTTGGTGTTATAAGTCGTGACCCCCAGAAGGTATGTTTTGCGTTGTAATCGCCAGCAGCTAGGAAACAGGGCCCCAGTGACTTATAATATTTGTAATATTGGCTTTCTGATATTGCAAATCTAGGTGGTGAATATAGAGATGAAATAACTATGCTTCGATTTAGCTCTTCGACACAAATGTTCGTAGCTTGGAGATAATCTTCACGATGATCACACATTGGGTAGTGTTTAATTCGGTTTTTTATTAATATAGCAGAACCTCCACAAGCTCTATCTCGAGGGTCCTTGGTATCATATAGAGTATAACCATTAATTTTAAACGTATTTCTTGAGGTCAAATGAGTTTCAGAAACCATCATGACATCAATTTGTTTATTTTTAAGAAAGTATTCTAATTCATTTTTATGTTGGCGGATGCCGTTTGCGTTCCAAAAACATATTTTTAAACAGTTCATGGCTTGTTAAGAATAGCTTGCAATAACATCGATTGCATTCTAAGAATTTCCTGCATCATATTACCCATTGTGTTTGTAAAATTATTTACTGTTTGCACTAATGTTTCCATGGTTTTTTCTAGACGACTTAGATTAGAAACTGGAGTTTCGTCATTACTTGACGAAGCGCCTTGCATTGGTACATTGTTTGATTTTAAAACGTTAGCATAAGAGGTTCTGTTACTACTAGGCTGCGGAGCCTGAAGATCATTACTGTTTACTTGATTCGTTACCTGCATTTGAGGGGGATTAGTTTTCGGTCCAACCGACTGCTTGACGATAGTATATACAGGGCATCCTCTATAATTGGCAGTGTGATTAACCACAGTTGCTGCATTTTTTTACGTTGGGGTCGGTTTTAGACTTATCGCAAAGAACTGTACCGTGTAGCTCACCACATACTACGCAAACAGGGGGTAAATAGCAGTATGCCTTAGTATGGCCAAATTCTTGGCAGTTCAAACATTGAACGGGACCACCTCTTTTGTGCGGCTGCTCTATAGTTACCTTTCTGTACAGAATGTATTTTAAATCATAGATGGGATGCGTTTCATTTTTTTTAAGCTTAACGTCGCCGGGTTCAAACTCTACTCGAAAAAGTGGTTGGGGAATTTTTTCTCTATTTTTAATGTTTACTACATGTTTTACCTTGAAGCCTTTTTCTTCTAGGAATGTTTTGACCTCTTCTGGGTCCACACATGAGTCAATACCCTTAATCACTACCTGAAGACCTTTACTGCTTTTCAGTTGGTATGTATAAAAGTTTTTTTTTAGTGCTTTAAAGTTGTTTATTACTTTGCGAAAGTCATTCTCATGATTGACTTGTATTTTAGTCTCGTTTATACTACCACGCTTGATAGCCGCTACGTAAAACGAATTTTCACCTATCACTGATATCAAACTCTTTATGAGCTCATTTGAATTTTGTTCCCTAAGATATATCGGGGGAGGCTTTGACGATTTTATGACGTTTGGTGCTTCAGAGGATTCATCCTCCAGAATTGCAAAACGATTTTGAGTATTTATTTTATCAAAAGTTGGTACTTTTGAGGCCATAGCAACTGCTGCAGAGGTAGGGCTGCGTCCCCGTTTGAGCACTGTTATGTACCTGTCCATACCAACTTGTACTGTAGGCTTTTGAGAAATTTTTCCTTGAGTTACTGAGTTGTCCATAGCGGCTGTTTTGGGGTTAACCGTATCATCACTTATTAAAGTTTTTTTTGGCTCTGCGGCAGCGCCTGCAGTTAACAAACTTGTTATTGTAATACGATCGACCGTATTTGTAAACAAAGAAGGTGAGAGGGAACGCGTTCGAGTAATAGGTTTAGCCGTTAGGTAATTGCTATCATCGATTCTTTTTTTTTGTTTCTACTTTTGTTTCGTCAACACTCACTGTAACATATGCATTTCTTTCATTATGTTTAATTGTTTTTGCATTGTACGCATTCATAAGTTTTTTTTTATTATTTTACAGTTTGTTTAATTGTGCTCTTCTTGTTATTTGTTGTTAAAAACCCCGATAATAAAAAAGAAGAATAAACAAAAACAAGAAATGTTTTTGCTTAAAATGAATGTTTGTATGTTTATGTATGTATGTTCATACATACATTTTTTTATTAAATTATAACTTTTATTATTTTAATTATTGACGTTTATGTTCACAAATTAAAAATTATTTTTAAGCGTCCAATTCGCTGATATTATATTATTTATTTAATAAATAATATTATGATTTTATAACAACTTATTTAAGTATGTTAAAAGAAAACAAAAACCGTATGCTGAGTTAAAAAAAAACACGTCTGCATTCTATATATTTCAAAAATATATAGAAAAGTATATGTAAAATAATAAAGAGATAAAGGAAAAGATACTTAAATACACCAATGGAAAGATGGTATTTAATTTAAATAGCATAAAAATAGTAATTATGTTATGAAAATGCTTTTATTTCAAGCTCGAGGCATTTTTATTTATACGTATGTGAAAAGGTCGAATAAAAACAACTTGAAGTAATTATGTTCATCAAATTTAATTTTCATTAAATTATTTTTATGAAGAAAGGAATGTTACAACATGAAAATGAATTAAAATTGTTATTGATAATCTTTCATTCTTGACCGTGGCCGGGGCTCGAACCGCGGCCGGCAGGTTACCATGAAATGTTTCGATCGCAACCACTCGATCTCCTCAGATGGATTTGCCGTTTTACACTCGCAGCCATCAACGACTGCTGACGTCAATAGTCAAACATCAATCCCTTAACCAAATTGTATATTTACTTTTGGTAGATCGAAATTTGTTTTTTTGAATGATTATCCATTTTAACTGATTTTACATGTTCTTCCTTACTTCTGTTTTTCGTACTTTTGTCAAGAATTCTTCTTGAAGACCAAAGTACATTTTTTGTTTTTTTCATTTTTGTCTTTCTTGTTCTTGTTGACCTTTTTCAGCACAACTTGAAGGACAAATGAACACATAGAGCTCGTCCCTTAGCTTTAACAATAATTAGTATTGTGGTTATTTTGTTGAACTATTTATGGTTTTTAATCCAAATTTTTAATTAGGCTTAAGTTCATCAAATTTAATTTTCATTTTATTATTTTTTTATGAAGAAAGGAGTGTTACAACATGAAAATTAATTAAAATTGTTATTGATAATCTTTCATTCTTGACCGTGGCCGGGGCTCGAATCGCGGCCGGCAGGTTACCATGACATGTTTCGATCGCAACCACTCGATCTCCTCAGATGGATTTGCCGTTTTACACTCGCAGCCATCGACGACTGCTGACGTCAATAGTCAAACATTAATCCCTTAACCAAATTGTATATTTACCTTTGGTAGATCGAAATTTGCTTTTTTGAATGATTATCCATTTTAATTTATTTTACATGTTGTTCCTTACTTCTGTTTTTCGTACGTTTGTCAAGAATTCTTCTTGAAGTCCAAAGTACATTTTTTGTTTTTTTCATTTTTGTCTTTCTTTTTCTTGTTGACCTTTTTCAGCACAACTTGAAGGACAAATGAACACATAGAGCTCGTCCCTTAGCTTTAACAATTATTAGTATTGTGGTTATTTTGTTGAACTATTTATGGTTTTTAATCCAAATTTTTTAATATTTTTAACTAGGCTTAAGTTCATTTAATTGTTTTTATGAAGAAAGGAATTTTACAACATGAAAATTAATTAAAATTGTTATTGATAATCTATCATTCTTGACCGTGGCTGGGGCTCGAACCCTGGCCGGCAGGTTACCTTGACATGTTTCGATCGCAACCACTCTATCTCCTCAGATGGATTTGCCCTCTTACACTCGCAGCCATACATAATGCTGTTGTAGTATGAATATTCAATGTAATATGGTTCATAATAGTAAATATGATTTTACAATAAGTATTTAAATTGAGAAAAATATATAGAAAAGTATATAGTCATTTCCCCAGAATGAAAAAATAAAATGTGAAAATAAAATGTGGATAATCTTTGTCTTTTATTGTTTATTATTATAAAAAAAGTCTATGTTGTTATAAAAGAATGCTTTCATAGCATATCTCAGCTGTTTTACTTGAGGAAATTGCACTGGAAACTGGAAAATTTTATATTTTCTTATATTTTCTACTTCTAAAGACATTTTTATATACTTATTTTAAATGCAAAAAATATGTTATGTTTACACTCTTTCTTCATAATCTCTCCATTACAATCAGTTGTAAAAGGAGTATTCAGTTTTTTTGTTAAGGAAATTTAAGGATATTTATGGGAAAATGCATGGTGATAATAATAAAAAAACATATGGAAAAATCGTGCGTTCGCGACCGGTACATAAGCCAATTAAACAAAAACCAAGAGAGATATGTTATTTTGTAAATGCTGGATGGAGACCTACATTAATACACTTTCAAAATAAATTAACCACTTTTGAATATTCCGTTCCATTAAGCAGATTTTTACATTTCACTACTGTCATCCAAAGTTGACTTCTATTTTGCGTACGTACATGACCACATGCTTACAACTATCATTATGAAAACTTAAACTCGATGAAACCCATCTTTTGCACTAAACATAGAGCTACCCAAATGCTATCGAATCGCAAAAAAAATTATAGGAAAAGTTTTGTTTTCTATATTTTTTGCATACCAAAGCGTACGAACGTACGTTCGTGACCCCAGGAAATGCCCATATATAAAATAATAAAAAGGAATAATGGAAAAGATACTTAAATACACCAATGGAAAAATGGTCGTTAATTTAAATATCATAAAAATAGTAATTATGTTATAAAAATGCTTTTATTTCAAGCTCGAGGCATTTTTATTTATACGTATGTGAAAAGGTCGAATAAAAACAACTTGAAGTAATTATGTTCATCAAATTTAATTTTCATTAAATTATTTTTATGAAGAAAGGAATGTTACAACATGAAAATGAATTAAAATTGTTATTGATAATCTTTCATTCTTGACCGTGGCCGGGGCTCGAACCGCGGCCGGCAGGTTACCATGAAATGTTTCGATCGCAACCACTCGATCTCCTCAGATGGATTTGCCGTTTTACACTCGCAGCCATCGACGACTGCTGACGTCAATAGTCAAACATCAATCCCTTAACCAAATTGTATATTTACTTTTGGTAGATCGAAATTTGTTTTTTTGAATGATTATCCATTTTAACTGATTTTAATGTTCTTCCTTACTTCTGTTTTTCGTACTTTTGTCAAGAATTCTTCTTGAAGACCAAAGTACATTTTTTGTTTTTTTCATTTTTGTCTTTCTTGTTCTTGTTGACCTTTTTCAGCACAACTTGAAGGACAAATGAACACATAGAGCTCGTCCCTTAGCTTTAACAATAATTAGTATTGTGGTTATTTTGTTGAACTATTTATGGTTTTTAATCCAAATTTTTTAATATTTTTAATTAGGCTTAAGTTCATCAAATTTAATTTTCATTAAATTATTTTTATGAAGAAAGGAATTTTACAACTTGAAACTTAATTAAAATAGTTATTGATAATCTATCATTCTTGACCGTGGCTGGGGCTCGAACCCTGGCCGGCAGGTTACCATGACATGTTTCGATCGCAACCACTCGATCTCCTCAGATGGATTTGCCGTCTTACACTCGCAGCCATCGACGACTGCTGACGTCAATAGTCAAACATCAATCCTTAAACCAATTTGTATTTTAACCTTTGGTAGATCGAAGTTTGCTTTTTTGAATGATTATCCATTTTAATTGATTTTACATGTTTTTCCTTACTTCTGTTTTTTCCGAACTTTTGTCAAGAATTCTTCTTGAAGTCCAAAGTACATTTTTTGTTTTCTCATTTTTGTCTTTCTTTTTTTCTTCGGTCTACCAAAGGTTAAAATACAATTTGGTTTAAGGATTGATGTTTGACTATTGACGTCAGGGGGGTTACCGCGTATTTCGATTCGAAAGAAATAATTTACGAGTTCGAGCCATTTGTACTGTGTATTACGATTTTCGTACTATTTGTTTCAAATGAACAGAAGTTGTTAATACCTCTTCGAAAACAAAAAATTCCTTTCGTAACGGCAACTCTTTATTGCGAACAATAAAAATCCCGTTCGAAACTCCAACTCCGTATTACGAAAACGAGCGTCAGTTATGTAAAAAGCTTTAGGAAATTGTTCGAAAGCTATTTTGTTAGTGACAAAGTGAAAATGACAAAGTTCAAGATAAATAATAATGTAAAACAAACAACTTAAACCTTATAATATTAAAATTGATATTAAATAAATGTTTACTAACGTTATTATTGAAAATGTTTTAATATTTGTGGTCTTGAAATTTTTAAAAAGATTAGAAAAAAAAAATTACATTTACAAACAAAAAGCAGTATAACCGGCCTTTTCATATGCAAGTAATTACTTGCAAGTAGTGTATACATATTATCAGCGAAAATGTCGAAGAAAAAGCCGAAAGTCTTGCAAGTAGCTTGAGTGTTTACACAGTCAGTGGTAAGTTAATTTTTCAAATGTTCTCGAAGCGAAAACATTTTATGAAAAAAGCTTTGTTTTTCAGTTTAAAAACATTGTCATGTTAAAAACATTACCATGTTATAACAAAATAAATTTAAATTTTTTTTTCTTTATTTAATTTTCGGTCCATCTTGATGAAAAAATTATGTTTATTTTATAAAATATGGGACTACAGTATTGCATAATGTAACTGAGAAAATATTTTGATTAACAATTTTTTTTTTCAAAATGCTTAAAATTCATGATTAAAATTACCATTACGATGCGTTGTTGTATAGTTGTGCTCTTTTTATTAGTTATTTTTTATAAATACACAGAAAATCCGCTATAAACATAACTTTTATTTTACTAAGTACTAGTAGAGTGATACAAAAGTCATCCACGGCAACACTGTTTCTTCATTTGTCATTTTACTTGCAGTAAGTGTCAAAAATTTACTTGCAAGCAAATTCTCTTGCAAGTTGAGCTGCGAGTACGAAAAATTTTATGGTATTAGTGAAAAAGTGTGATTTCGAACTTGTACTTGGAAGTGTAAACCCTAGGTAAAGTAATGGTTGGTTTTTCTATTGATTCTTCAAACCACAGGGAAATACAATACATTTTTATTAAAAAACACAATTATAATATTTTTCACACATTGAATAGTATTTATTATTTGTTTTGTTGTGGGACATTTTCGTCCATTTTGGTATTTTAATAGCAGTGCTACCAACTTTTAATCAAATTTCCCGAGTTACGCAGTACTGTTTAACTTTCGAATCGGAAATTGCTTTCGAAAAATTTTGCTTTTCGAATCGAAATACGCGGTAGCTCTCCAGCAGTCGTCGATGGCTGCGAGTGTAAGACGGCAAATCCATCTAAGTAGATCGAGTGGTTGCGATCGAAACAAGTCAAGGTAACCTGCCGGCCAGGGTTCGAGCCCCAGCCACGATCAAGAATGATAGATTATCAATAACAATTTTAATTAATTTTCATGTTGTAAAATTCCTTTCTTCATAAAAATAATTTAATGAAAATTAAATTTGATGAACTTAAGCCTAATTAAAAATATTAAAAAATTTGGATTAAAAACCATAAATAGTTCAACAAAATAACCACAATACTTATTATTGTTAAAGCTAAGGCACGAGCTCTATGTGTTCATTTGTTCTTCAAAAAGGTCAACAAAAAAAGAAAGACAAAAATGAGAAAACAAAAGATGTACTTTGGACTTCAAGAAGAATTCTTGACAAAATTACGGAAAAAACAGAAGTACGGAAAAACATGTAAAATCAATTAAAATGGATAATCATTCAAAAAAGCAAACTTCGATCTACCAAAGGTTAAATACAATTTGGTTTAAGGATTGATGTTTGACTATTGAAGTCAGCAGTCGACGATGGCTGCGAGTTTAAGACGGCAAATCCATACATAACTGAAATTTAGCTCATAGAATAAATTCGAAAAATAAAAAATGTTGAATATATTATAAAGTAACCTACGAAAGGAGATAATTCCCAGTTTCCAATTGTTAATTGAATTAATTAGTTTTTAAGGAATTACGCCAATTTAAGGTAATTTTCAGGTATATATTCAATTATTGAACCTTTTGATACCAGAATATTCGGTTTTTACATATGGGGGATTTCATGTCAAGTGACCCAATTTTTAAATCGATGTCTTCCGATGTCTTCCGATTTTTATAAGGGTGAAGAAGGGCTTAGTGTGGGTTAACCGCATGTTACATAATAAAAAATAATAAAGTATCTTTTTTAACCAATTATTACTTATAATAATAAAAATAAGCCACCTGTATATTTTCACCTTTTAAACATAATATTGAAAAACTACTTGTAACTTCTATTTCTCCACCCACATTTTAAAGGCAAGTGTCATAAATTAATAAATAAACTGGTATTTCGAAGAATGACCATAAAATATTTCCACCTGATTTAAAAACTTGTCTCTGGGGCACCTTATATTTTTACAACAAAAATCACATTAGTATAACGTGCGCTCAAAACTGTATATTTTTTATGTAGGAAAAATAAAAAAAAAATATTTTTAAACATTTCTACAGAAAAAAGTGTTTTATTCCTGAGATTAACATATTGTGGACATTACAGTATCGAAGGTAAATTCGTCTTGTTTCTCTGCATACGTTTTATTTTTAGGTTTTAGAAACACTTAAACACAAATAGGAAAAAATTTAAAATAGGGCATATGCTAAAAATTGAAAAACCCTCGTCTAGAGTTAGAAAGTATTATTTTTTATACATAAGCCACTCGCATCCCACAAAGCGAGCAAAACTACCTTAAAGGAAAAGACATAAGCTATCTTTTGAGAAAAAAAAACATTCCCGCTAAAAAAAAAATAGAAATAAATTTTTAAATTAAAAAAAAAATTTTTTTTCAAAAGATTGATCAAATAGCTATCGAAGCTACTTGGGACAAATTTTGCTAACACCAATAGGTAATAAGCTACATGGATAAGAAAGAACACCTGAATGGCCAAAATATCAAACTTTGACCCCCTCTAACTTAGAAACTTTTTGACCGATCTTGTTGACATGAAATCCCGCATATGTTTATATGAAATTATTGAAGGTTAGAGACGAATCCACATCTTGTTGATAGTGATGGCTTCAGACTTCTTCAGAAAAAATTTTGATCTTGACCTTGACCTTAGTTATATATCTCTTTTTGGTGGATTTAACAAAATGGAGCTTATCCTTTGCGCAGCAGTTCTAGCTTATTTGAGCAACTTAAAAATGGTTTCTTCCTCGCACGGCATGATCTTAAAAAGACATTTTAGGTCACGGTCAAAAACAAAACCACACTTATGACGAACGTATTCTCTTTTGAAAGGTAACTGTCTTCACAGAATAATTCCACATCAATTAAAATATTTTAGCTAATTTTACTAAAATTTCCACGTGTACAAATAATAATTTTAATTTACACTTTTGCCGATTCAATCTGTCGAACCTCTTACAATGACTACTTTCAAGTATAGGATGAATTTTGTGTTTCAAGAAAATGGGAAACAAAACTAAATTGCGTAAGCCCAGAATTGAATTACTTTCCAATCAGAGGTTGATATTATTGAATGTGAAATTACATGAACATACGAAAAAAAAGACAAAAATATTTTTAAGCAAAAGGCTCCATAATTGAGATCAGTTCAATCGTACATCTATACACGCAACTATATAAATATGTATATTGTTAAGTGAGAGACCATGCAGGTTGCAATGCAAAAGATAAAAATCTATCATGCGAGAAATTAACATAATTATGAGGGAAGGGAACCTTATTAAAATAGGTATTACTAAACAAAATTTTGGCAATTGTATGACACAAAATGACAAAAAAACAAGTCATAGGTTTAACAAAAAAAAAAATCGTAACACTTCTTATAAAAAACTTTTTATCAACACACAATATTCCTTTAAATTGGATCGGATTGGCAACAAACGGCGCTAACGTCATGACTGGTTATGTTGGTATGCTTAAATCTTACTAAGCAATGCCAAACATATTGGGGTTCTTTGTGGTAAATTTAAAGTTTTTTCGTGTAATCCTAAAAAATAAAAGAATTTCGGGGATATTTTTCTGTACCACCCCATAAGATATTAAGTGTTTCTTATACAATATAGACTTTTTGGGAGGGAGATATTGTAAGAATTACACAAGGGAACAAGGTTTTTGTTGGTTAAGAACTGAATGTTAAAGTAAACCTAAATTTGCACTTAGTTTTTTTCTATTAGCTCGAATTTTCGAGACATACCGTTATGTCCAAAAATAAAAAAAATCCGCTACATATATTGAAATAACTTGAAACGGTTCACCATATTCAGTTAAAAAAAAAAATACGTCAACACATTAGTTGTTAACTTCATATCTTATGTTTATTTTCAATATTTGTTTTTTGTGACCTATTTTATTTTTATTTATTTGCAATTAATTCAAGTTGAATGTACCTTTGAATATTTTTTGCTTAACATTATAATTTTATTGTTTAACAATTAAGTTGAATGTACCTTTGCATTCTTGCTTACTAAACATAATCAAACCTTTTTTTTTTGTTTTTTGTTTAAAATAAAGAGTCACGGTTTAAGTGCCGGCTGCTCAAATTATTAACGAATCAAAAACTTACAGGAGTCACGGTTCAAGTACCGGCGGCTCACAATTGTGTTAATAACAAGTCGTAACATTTGGTGACCCCGACGTTATCGTCAATTACTGACCACAACAGTCCTGTTACTTGGCACAGGATCAATTCAAAAGCACGCAACAGTCTTCATTCGCCAAACTCAAACGTTTGGTGAGCTCAACAGTCCTGTAACTTGGCACAGGATCATTTCAGAAGCACGTAACAATCTTCATTCAACAAATTTAACTGTTTGGTTACCACGATCTTTGAGTCATATTACGGATAATGGAATTTGAAGAGTTGGTGAGCAAACAGCTCCAATTGGGCAATCAAATTGAAACACTGGCAAGGAATTTTGCAAAGGATCCAAGGATCGCAAAACTCCTGAATATTTTTCCAAAAGACTGGATAAATTGGCAGAACTAGCGGAGGAGTTCCAGAAAAATGATGAAATGATTACAGCAATGAAGGACAAGCCCCTCGATGACGACTACCTGGTGGCAGACTACTACAAAAGAATCACGCAAATAATAGTCAAACATACGAAATTGTTCGAGCAAGGAGCAATGCAGCCGCTGAAACTAGGTGACGAAGCTCATACGTCCAAAGAACATCAACGGCCAATGTTCAATCAGCCCCAGATATCCCCCGAACTGCGAAAAATCCTTCGGAATCAGCGAGCCTTAATGAAGGCACTAATCCGAAATGTTGATGAAGTAATGGCAGAACGACATCAGGAACATCATCCATCTTATTACAATATTAAAGCAAGTATCATCGAAAAATACATGATAGATCTAGCAAACAACAACGCAGCTTTATGGGAATTAACAGACGATGATCAATTAGAAGATTACAATATTCAAAAATTTTATCAGCTCGAAGAAAGGGCAGAAGCAGCCATGATTGAGCTCCAAAAACACATGCATTCGGATCCACATACCCCTCCTCAACGGGCCACAGCAACAGGGCACATCGAGGTTATTCTCCCAAAAATAAAATTGCCAATTTTTGATGGAAATTACCAACGATGGATGGAATTCAAGGATATCTTCTCCGAGCACTACCTAACAACATCGCTACAAGGAGAACCCAAAAATCTAATCAGACATTTACCTGCAGTAGGAACCAATTATGCCACTGCCTGGTCACTTATCAGCAGTAGATACAATAACGCAAGGTTTCTAGTATCCACTTTACTGAACAAGCTACTTTCACAGTCATCCATCAGAAGGGAGTCTGCATCATCATTGAAATCACTGCACGATGTGACAAAAGAGTGCATTCAGGGTCTTAAGGCACAAGGAATACCAGTTCAACATTGGGATGTCATTCCAGTTCACATTGTGTTACATAAACTAGATGAAGAAACCCAAACTGCCTTCGAGCAAAGCTTACCGGATAATAGGTGTCTGATCGGAATTGATGAGCTGCTAAAGTTTTTGGAACGAAGATTCCAGTCTTTGGAAACCGTAGGAAAAACTGACAGATCAACAACACGAACTTGCGCTTCGGTGACAGCACCAGAAACACGTGAAAAATGTAAAATCTGCAAGGCAGAGTCGCATAAACTTTTCGCTTGTAGAAAATTCATCAATGCTGAATTGAACCAAAGGTGGAAATGGGTAAAAGATTTGCAGCTGTGTGTAAACTGTCTGAAACCAGGGCATCGGGCAAAGGAGTGTAAATCACAGCACTGCAGCATATGCTTGAAAACGCACAATTCTTTAATACACAATCCCAAATCTAATACACTAAACAGCAACAATACTTCTCCAGAAAAATCAATGCCTCAGCAGTCAATGCTTTCACAGGTAGAATTACCTCCCAATCAAGCAGCTACCAAAATAAGTTTACTAACGAATCTCACGAACAAGGATTCTCATTATGTTTTACTAGGAACTGCCTGTATACAACTTACATCTGAAACTGGCCAACAATTCATATGCCGAGCCATCTTGGACTCTGGATCACAAGTGAACTTAATAACGGACCATCTGTGGAAAAGGATAGGTGGTAGGTTAGGTTAGGTTAGGTTAAGAAGGGTTATGTGCCCAAGGGCACACTTCCACCCGGAGACCGGTACGGTCCATTGTGAATCCCTTCGATAAAAAGAAAGAATGTAGAAAAGAGAGAAGTAAAGAAAAGAAGTATAGGATGGATGAAAACCAGAAAATTAGAAAATTAGTAGGTGCTGTGAAAAACAATTTCCCTCTCTACAGTCCCCTCAACAGAAACAACCGCACTATTTCCCTGACAAACCCTAGTAGATCAGCCGGATTACATCCAGCGATGCACCCCAGTTCGTCGTGAAACCTTTCTCCCAGCCACTTCTGTCTGAGACCCTGCATCCTAGGACAGTGGCATAGTACATGCTCGACTGTCTCCAGCTCCTCTGATTCATCGCATAATCTGCAGAAGTCCGGTATGGTGTTGTCCCATTTTCCCGTAAAGGCCCTAACAGGACAATGACCCGTCAAGAACCCTATAAGCGTTCTAAGACCACCCCTATCCAATCCCAGTAGAACCCTGGTTGCCCCCGCGTCCAATCTGGGCCATAGTGCCCTAGACACCCTGCAATCCACTCTGTCCCCCCAGGATCGGTTAACGTCATCACGGAACTTTTCCCTTATCACACCAAAGTAGTAACATAGGGGAGGCTTTACCCCCCTGCCCCTTACCACTAAGTCCATATTCGAACCCGCCCTCGCCAGTTGGTCCGCCACCTCATTTCCATCAACCATGCAGTGTCCGGGTACCCAACACAGCCTTACATTGAATGCCTCCATGAGTTCCCTAAGAGCATTTCTACACCTAGCGACCAGGGTCATAGTTCTATGATCCGAAATACCCCCAAGAGTATTACCCTGACCAAGCAGACCCATCTCGTACAAAATTCTCGTGTGATCATCCCGCCTAGGCCTAACTAAAGAAGACTCGTAAAGTCTAAGTAAGTTCCTAGCGGCCACACTCCTCACATAATGTTCAATAGGGGACAGATATAGTAGGATGTCCAGCGCTGCCTGCGGAGTGCTTCTCCTAGCGCCTGTAATGCCAAGAGATGCACTTCTTTGAACCTTGCTGAGCATCTTCCTATAGCTATCCACTCCCAACGCACCCCACCAGACAATGCATCCATAGGTAAGTATAGGCCTAACAACCGATGTGTAAATCCAGTTTACCATATCTGGCCTCAGACCCCAGGTCTTACCAATGGAGTTCCTGCATGTGTAGTATGCATTGAGTCCCCTTCTCATCCTCTCCTGAGTATTTCTCTTCCAAGACAGTTTGCAGTCCAGAAAGTTACCCAAATACTTTGCTCCGCCCGATAGCGGTAACTCGACGCCTTCTAGCACTGGCCCCCTAAATCCCTCTATCCTATACCTTCTGGTAAATAACACCAGCTCAGTCTTCACAGGGTCAACACCCAGTCCCCTATCCTTTGCCCAAGCCGAGAGTTCGCCCAGCATCACCTGCATAATTTCCCCGATCGTGGACAGAAACTTTCCCCTGACCAGAAGAACTATGTCATCGGCATAGGCAACAATCTTCCTGCCCATGGAATCAAATGATCTAAGAATCCCGTTGACCGCAAGCAACCACAGTAGGGGTGATAGAACCCCCCCTTGTGGTGTCCCCCTGGTAACCCTCCTCCTTATCACATGATCCCCCAGGCTCGAGCTTATAATCCTACTGCCAAGCATGCAGACTATCCACTCTACCAGAAAGTCCTCAACTCCCAACTCCAACAACGAATCCCTAATCGCCTCAATCCTAATGTTATTAAAGGCTCCTTCTATATCCAGAAACGCGGCCAGAGTATATTCCCTATGCCCTAGACCGTGCTCAATATAACCCACCACCTCATGTAACGCGCTCTCAACAGATTTACCCTTCAGGTAAGCATGTTGAGCGCTGCTTATAAGGCGTGTCTCAATATTACTCCTGAGATAGTAATCTATTAGCCTCTCAAGAGTCTTCAACAAGAAAGAAGACAAACTGATAGGTCTAAAATCCCCCGGTTTCGAGTGGCCTGCCTTTCCAGCCTTGGGTATAAAAATCACCCTAACCTCTCTCCACCCCCTAGGCAGATACCTCCTACTGAGGCACTTCTTGAATATATTCACCAGCAGAAATGATGCGTCGTCCGGAATGTTACAAAGCATGGCCGGAAAAATGCCATCCGGACCCGGTGATTTATATGGGTCGAAAGTATTTACCGCCCACACCAGCTTTTCCTTTGTGACCATTTCCTCGACGCAAGCGGAAGCATAATCCGATGTCATGGACATCACGTCCCATTGACCGTCGTCCATACTTTCGGTTTCCCTGCACCCGGAAAAGTGCGTCTCCATAAGTAAGGTTAGGGTCTCAGAGCCAGACTCAGTCCATGAGCCGTCATTCCTTTGGATGTAACCAAGGGCCTTAGGGTCTTTGGATAAAATCCGTCGGAATCTTGACAACTCGTTGACATTATCAATGGATGCACAAAATTGCCTCCATGATAGTCGCTTTGCTCTTTTCAGATCCGCCTTATATATATTGAACTGCACCCTATGATTGTTCCAATCCTCTGGTGCCCTGGTAAGCTTGGCCCTATTAAACAGTCTCCTAACCGTAGACCTTTGAACTTGGAGTTCCCTGGTCCACCATTTGGGCTGTTTACGCCTACCCGGAAATGTAACCGGGCAGGACTGCTCATAGCTTTCCCTTAGAAGATGAGTGAACTTGTTCACCACCCCCTCCAGATCAGTCGGCAGCAAGTCGCCCAAGGCCCTTTGCGCCAACCCAATTTGGACTCTTTCCCTAAAGGAGTCCCATTTTGTTCCCCTCGGGTTCCTAAATGGAGCAACCCCAGGTGGGTCAAAATTCAATGTGAAGGTAATACGACTATGGTCTGAAAATGTACAGTCCGTTGCCACCCTCCAATCAGCAACAAGTTGCTCGTCACGGTTCACTAATGTCAGATCTATCACTGCCTGCCTATCTTTATTTCTGAAAGTCGGCGTGTTACCCATATTACAGATAATAAGATTGTTAGTAGTTATAAAATCAAACATTAACTCACCCCTTTTGTTTATATCTGCACTCCCCCATTGGCTATGATGAGCATTGGCATCGCAGCCCAATACAAGGATTGCACCCCTCCTCCTTGCATATGCCGTCAGTTCCCGCACCTCAGTACCAGGTGGGCCTATCGCCTCGTATGGCATATACACCGAAGCCAGTGTAAGAGTGCGCTTACCTTTGGCTTCTCCGCTTACTACGGTTAAGTCACCGCACCTGAAAGAATGAGAGATGAGAAAATTCAATTCATTCCTCGCTAATATACACGTTCTTACCTTGTCCTCTGTAGACGGGACAAACAGAGTGTATCCCGCAACTCCTAAACCACAAACCTTATTTTTATTAATCCAAGGTTCTTGGATTAGGGCCACGTCCGTCCGGGTGCTGGTGAGGAAGGTTGCCAGTTCGGCTGAGGCTGCTTCACAATGGTGCAGGTTTATTTGCACCACTAACAGCCTCTTTGGTCCTGTCATGCTTCGGATACCGGAACCTGACGTTACCTAAACCAAACTTAACTACTCCCCCCACCTCCACCAAGAATTCCATGGACTTCCGATCCACTGCGAAGCGGAAGTCCCTGCCGGTATTCTCCTTACACACCAGTGAGGTCACCAGCCTCCATTGGTCGGTAAGAAGCCTTTTGTTCTGATTGCCCAATACTGCCAGTATAGTTTCCACCGGGCGTACGGGTGGTGGAATCCATACTGTCACTATGGACCTAATTGGCAAATCGGAGGCTTGTATGACTTCAAACCTTGCCCCCGGGTTAATGTCGCTGCATTTGTCAATTGTAGTCCTTAAGAATTCCAAAGAATTCTTGTTACCACAATTGACAACCTTCACTCCCTTAACCCAGTCCGCACCATTGAAGGATACGTCCTCCTCTTTGCCCTTGAATGTTGCCAGCTCGTCGATAAGCCTAGCCTCCACTAACTGCCATAGCTCGGCACTGATCCTCCCATCCGGATCATTCCGATCAATGACAGCCACTTGCAGATGACCTTCCAGGCTCGTCGACTTCTTCAATCTTTTATTCGATGAAGAAGGCTGATCATCCCCAGATCTGATCCTCTTAATGGTCTCCTTATTAGAGCCATTAGGAGCTTCAGCCGGGGATGTACCAACCCTCTTCACTGAGCTCGATGACTTAGGCACGACTAGTTTAGAAGGCTTGTTCCTGCCCGCACCTTTTCCCCTATTGGCCTCCTTACGAGAGCCACTAGTGGAATCGGACGGAGGATTGCCAGCCTTCTTCACTGTGTCCGCTGCCTTAGCCACTTTGCTTGCCTTCTTGGGTATCGCCCCCTTATACTCCGCAGCTCGTTCCGAAGACATGAGCGCTTTGGTCATCGGGGCAACCCCACCTTTCTCCATCTCTCCACAGGTTGACGACGCCACCGGCCCTGTACTCTTTTGAATAGTGTCCGGGTCGGCGACCTCATCCACCTGCTTTCTCCAAGGATAGGGCCAACCAAGCACGGTACCGACAGGGCCGTAAATTCTTTCGAATTTGGCGACGCTTTGTCGGTGCCTTCTCAGAAGGTGCCTATCCCTCGCGGAGAACGTTGAAGGATCTCTCTTCGCCATCTTATCCAGATATGCCAGAGAGCTCCTTGTTCCGTTCTGCGCCTTCTCCTCCTTCGTTCGGCTGGAATTTTTAATGTCTCGTGGAGGGGCGCTTGGCCCAACCTCCACGGCGTCCTGCCGAACAAGTTGTGGACAATCTTCTCCCGAGTGTCCCCTTTGATGTCCCCTGGCCTCACAGATAAGAGTGGCAGGCTCTGCAGTCTGACTGTGAGCTGATATGACAATATCGAGCTCCGTGTCAGAGAGCAGAGTCAGCCCCTCTAACCCTTGAGTAGCCCCGGTTTCACCACAGGAGTCACTCGATAGTCCCAGAAGACTATCCACGTGAAGGTCGTTAAGTACCTGTCTCTCCTGTTCGATTATACTCTCATGAACAGTCGAGAGGGTATTCTCCACCTCACAGACCGTGACGTCCGACTGACCCTGGTCAATCCCTTCCGTCGTGTCCTTGTCATCTGTTTTAATGTTATTTTTTGTTTTTAAAAAGGGGGTATTCATTTTTGTTCCCAGGAGTTTGCTCGTAAAAGACGGACCGAACCACGCAGTGACGACGTGCGTGGACTAGGCAACTAACGTACAACAGCGTTTTGCCCTGACGCTGAGGGGAGCTGTTAACGACTAGTTTCTTTACGCACTAACTAGCCACCCAGGACCTCGGCACTGCTACCAACCACGTTGTCCTTAAAAGTGCATATTTCGCGCCACAGCCACTGGTAAAGCCCCCACCTTACAAGGGGCGAACCCGCGGGCTGACACGCCGTGATATATGTACTGATAATGGACCGGAAGTGTGCATTCCACTACCGCCTCATTATCTTGACAAGATGAGTAACCTTTAGTTGCACACCCCTTCAGTGTTCTCGACCTCTCGCAAGGACGTATTCATCACATACATCATTCCAAGAGATCAGAACCGTAGAGTGCACTTAAGCCCTCGCATCTCGACAAGATAGTTACCCAGGCGAGGGAGGATAGGTGGTAGGTCCAGACAAATGTGCTTGAATGTGGAAGGCATTGGATTCAATAAAACAAAGATGCGCCATCAAACAAGCAGGTAGATGTAGATGTCCACATTCTACCAAAAATTGTTTCCGATCAGCCAGTTTACATCCTTAACATCGAAAGTTGGGGAATTCCACAGAACATTCACCTGGCTGACCCAGAATTCAATAAACCAGGCCGAATCGATAGCTTATTAGGAGCAGAAATAATTTTTGAATTACTCACAAATGGACAAATTAGATTGGCAGACAACCTCCCAGTACTACAAAACACCGTCCTTGGTTGGGTTGCAGCTCGCAAAGTTGACACAACAATTTCCAGAAATTTATTTTGTGGAATATGCACCACAAAGGAATTAGAAGCAGCAGTTTCTCAATTTTGGGAAGTTGAGGAAACACCAGACAATCAAGTAACGCTCACAGAAAATTAACTACGTTGTGAATCACACTTTGTACAGTCAACAACCAGAGTGGAAGATGACAGATTAATCATAAAACTCCCATTAAACAACCATCCAACGGTGCTGGCAGAATCTAAGGGTGTAGCATACAAAAGGTTCCATTCGATTGAAAGGCAATCCCACGCTTAAGGATCAATATGTGTCATTTATGAGAGAGTATGAATCCCTAGGTCACAAGACAAAAATTAATTCAGATAAAATTGTCCCACCCTACTACTTTATACCACATCATTGCGTTCTCCGTCCAGAAAGCTCGTCAATCAAATTAAGGGTCGTCTTTGATGCATAAGCACACAATTCATCGGAGCTGTCTCTAAATGACATAATGCATACTGTTCAAAGCGAACTCTTTTCAATATTGCTGCGTTTTAGAATGCACAAGTATGCGTTTAAAACTGATATTGAAAATATGTACCGTCAGATATGGGTCAACCAGGAAGATCGAAACCTACAATTAATTTTGTGGCGAGAAAATGAGGAACATCCAATAAGCATATACCAATTAAACACTGCGACATACAGAACTAGAGCTGCACCATATCTAGCAACACGCTGTCTAGTAAAACTTGCAGATGACTATCAAAGTCAATACGGAGCAGCATCCCTTCGAAGAGATTTTTATGTTGATGATGGCCTAATAGCTTCTATTCAATCCCCGAAGCTCTAATAATTCAACAACAATTAATAACCATTTTAGGTGAAGCTGGAATGAAACTCAAGAAATGGTGTTCAAATCACAAGTCCTTACTAAATGAGATCGCAGTAGAAGATCAAGAAGTTAATCTCAACTTCGATTCAAAAGAAATACAATCCCCCAAAACATTAGGGCTTTTATGTCTTCCAAAATCGGATGTATTTAGCATAAAGGTCAACATTCAAGATCATAAACATGCAACAAAACGTACTATGAGTTCCGACTTGGCCCATATATATGACCCTCTAGGTCTAATGGGCCCAGTATTAGCGACTGGAAAAATTCAACTTCAAAAAACATGGCAAACAAAACTTGAGTGGGACGAGAACCTACCTTCGGAGATAGAAAGAGAATGGGAGTCTTATAAAGAAGATCTAGTGACTTTGGACAACATAACGTTCCCGAGATATATATATATATATATATTAGGGCGGGTCGATTTCCCTATGATTTCCGTATTCTATGGGTTATTCCATGAAAATTTGCCAAAGGAACCATACCTCTATCGTTAAAATCGAGTCCCCTACTTTTTGTTGGTAGATTTTTTCCCAAATTGACGTTCGTATGAAATATTACCTACACGTTCACATCCATAACTCAAAAACTATCGATCGGTAGGCGCGTTGGAAAGGTCAGCTCATTTTGATCAATTTACAAAAAAAAATCTCCAACATTGGTCCAACGGTTCAAAAGTTACGGGCATTTGTTTCCAAATTTTGGAGCATTTTTCCATTTTTTTCATGATTTTGTCCAAGAATATTACTTTCATGGCCATTTTTTTGGCTCAATTTTTTTGACTTACGAAGCTTACGAACCTTACGTTACGACTGGACTGATTTCCGCTTTACATTATTGGCATATTTTTCACAGGGTGCACACCCTGTGTTATGTTTGTTTATTTCTTTTTGTTTTTAGTTTCTTAATAGACTTCTTTATTTTTGTTTGTTTATAATATTCCAGCAAACAAGACATTCAGAAAAAATAATTTTTTTTTCACATTTTGTCTTTTACTACACTCAAATTGAATAGTTTTTTTTGATAATAGGTTGATAGATACTTTATTATCTTTAATTTGAATTTTTGTAGAAAAAAAATAAAAAGGGGAAAAAAATCAAAAAGTTGGTTTTATGTGTTATTTTGTTTTAGCAATATCGCATGAATTAATCAACCGAATTCGATAAATTTGGGCTTAAACTCTTCGTTTTGAATTGTAAATTGAATTAAATAATGGAATTAAAAAATGGCCGTGAAAGTAATATTCTTGGACAAAATCATGAAAAAAATGGAAAAATGGTTCAAAATTTGGACAAAAATGCCCGTAGCTTTTGAACTTTTTACCAACAAAAAGTAGGGGACTCGATTTTAACGATAGAGGTATGGAATAACCCATAGAATACGGAAATCATAGGGAAATTTGTGAATTTTTTCACTCCCTACCTATGAAAATACATGCTTTTGCGGATGCGTCAGAAAGAACCTTACGGTGCTGCAGTGTACATCCGAACAATAAAAGGTGACAAAACTGTAATGGTCAATCTTTTATGCTCGAAATCACGCTTAGCTCCCACAATACCACGTCTAGAATTATGCGCAGCACTTTTGGCAGCTGAACTAATGGCAAGAGTCAGGGCTGATCTGGGCTTGGAAAATAAGAAATCATTTTGTTGGACTGACTCCCAAATCGTGCTTTTGTGGCTACGGATTCAACCAGGGAGATTACCAGTTTATGTGGCCCATCGCGTTTTAAAAATTCTTCGGGTAACGATTCCAGAACAATGGCAACATGTCCCTTCAAAACAAAATCCCGCGGATATCTTATCGAGAGGCTTAAAACCCCGTGAATTATCCAACAGCACCATGTGGCTGTACGGGCCATTATTCCTCTATCAACCTAAGGCGTTGTGGCCAAATACCACTAAAGAAAATTAACAATTGATAATAACTACACAGCAACCGTTCTATCAACCCAAAGGCAAGCCGAAGAAGATGCATTGATTTACACCATCCAGTCAAAAAATTCGTTTTTACATGTTCAAAGGGTCATCGGGTATCTGCTTCGATTTTCGAGGAACTGTAGACGACCAAAGAAATCTCGACCAGAACATACGCAGCTTTCGCCCCTGGAACTCGACGCAGCACTTAAGGTAATTGTGCGTCAAATACAAGCTTCCGATTTCGATGACATCAAAAAGGCACTCATAAAAGACAAGTTTGTACCCAAAACAAATCCTTACAGCTTATTAACTCTGTTCTTAGATGAAGAAGGAATAATTTGAGTGGGGGGCGTTTAAGTTGCTCAACACAACAGTTCGATGCCACTTAGGGTATTCATTTAACCGGGCTTTTGCTTTAATCGGTTAATCGCTCGATTAATTAACCGAGGTTTTGTTTTAATCGGTTAATAATCGGTTAATTTTGTTATTGATCGGTTAACCGATTAATAAAGTTTTGTTATAAATTTAGTCTTTTCAATTAATAAAAATGCAAAAATTATTTATTATTGGAGTCTATTAGTAAAAAAAAACAATAACATAACGAACAAAACAATTCTTGAACTAAAACGAGCAAACAAAAAAGTAATTCATAAATATGAAAAACATATTTTATAATTTATACATAATATTTTTATGTGTTTATTAAAAAATAAACTGTGAGATTTTTTTATTAATTATTTCAATAGTTTAAGATCTTATAAAATAATCTTTTGGAAAAATAACTAGGTTTAAATGTTTAGGATTTAAACGATTCTTTTCTTTAGTTTTGATAAAACTTGACTTGGAAAAAATTCTTTCACTTATCGAAGATGTTGAAGAAATCGGAAGCAACCCATAATAGGTATTCAAGAATGATTAAAACTAGATTAAGCATTGCACATGTTTACAAAATTCAACTGTTAATTATGACGTCACTTAAGCATATTATACACATGTTTGTTTGCTTGTGTTTCTATATTTTAGCTGTACTTATACGCTGATGTGACGTAGATGAGCAGAAACATTTCATTTTTAAAAGCTGTATGCGTTATCTTGGTTTCTTTGTATCATGATACAGATTATCTAATTTCTTAGTGCTTTTCCAGGATTTCTCTCAACATATAAAACCTTTAAAAATGCCATTATTTCAGCCAATTTTGATAAAGATTGTTTTTATAACAATCGAGAATTTCTGCTATTGTCAGGTCATCATCTGACTCATCCTGGCAAAGGTCAGCACCGAACATTCTGCAAGAAATGTATTTCCGAACCCCTTATTTCTGTTTTGTACTGTATTTTAAGAATGTACTGCTCGAAGGAAATATAATGTAGGAACAAATATTTTCCAAACACATACATACCTTTTTTATATGAGACAAAAAAATAATTAAAAACACAAAAAACTAAAAAATTTGTTAGTCTGGGATCATACTATGAAAGTTTTCTTTCTGAAAGTCTGAGTTTATTGGTGAGAGGGGAAGAGAATGTGCTTTTCTTCTCTTTTCTCTCACCCATAAACTCAGACTTTCTGAAAGAAAAATTTCATAGTGTGAACCCAGACTTACATCGGTTAATCGGTTAATCGACTGAAATTAACCGGTTTAATCGTTAATCGAAAATTGCCAATTTTAAATTAACCGATCAGTTAATCGGGTAGTAATTAATCGGTTAACCGTTAATCGGTTAACCGATGAATACCCTAATGCCACTCATCAAATGATGCTGCCTAGTAATGATCCGCTTGTTAAACTTCTCGGCATTACTCAGACATTACTTACACAAATCAGACAGCGATTTTGGCCCATTAAGGGAAAAAGCCTCCAACGGGTCGTCCAACATGTATACTCAAATAATGGGAAACCTTCCAAAACATCGAGTACACTGATAGAAAAGGTGTCATAGCACTAATGTATTCTGACATCACTGTTATGACAAGTGTCATCGATTTTGACCCCATGACACTTTACATCAGTGTGATGTCAGCCTTAACATCACTTTACCAAATTGTCATCAGGTTCAAAAACTTAAATTATGTCGTCAATGGGATGACAAATCTACATCACAGTAATGACGAATCGTAGTCAGTTTCATAAAAAATTGACATCAGTGCGATGACTAAGTAACATCGGAGAAAGGACTTATTGCAATCAATTTAATGACAAACTGTCATCAATGCAATGATACATTGGCTTTAAAGATATGACTAATCGGCATCAATTTTATGAAAAATGTCATCAATGCAATAACCAATATTGATACCTAATGACATGTTGGCATCAACATGATAAACTTTTTTTTATTAATTTGATGACAAAATGTCATTAAATAAATAAAAACCTGTCATTTTTCTTATGATAAAATAAATACACGATTATATATATACAAATGTCTTTTTTTTTCATAAAAAAATTTTTTATTTACAAAAGAAAATAGAAAATATTATTAAGGAAATTCAAGTAAAATTTTTAATTTTTATTTTTTCGAGCATGCAGTCCAATGTCGATTTTTATTGAACAAGTTCTTAAGGTTCTTTTTGTTTTGTTTTATTTAATATTTTTCTAACTCATTAATGAGCAGACACACTTTCGAAATTTTCTCCGTTGATTTATTTAATTTATAAAGAAACTGTTCAATAAAAGTCCTCATTGGTCTGCATGCAAGTGGATACTCAAGGTTAAATAACTGCATTGCTTTAAAACAAATGTCTACAGCTCTACGAAATGAAGTAAATGGCAAATATTGGCCATCTAAATATACAAAATATTTTAACACCTTAAGACTATTTATGTCACCCAGACCTAAAATAAATGGCTGTATGGGCTGCTTTTTTTTTTGTAATTCCGCAACGTGGTTTTCAAGAGCCTGCATGGTTTCGCTTATAAATATAAAACTGTATTGCGAATCACGCACTGAAAACGTTTTATATTTTCTTTTGCCATCTGCCTCACTTTGGACTTCTTTTCGCGTTTGGAAAATACTGTAGTGTAGGCACCACAGTAGCTTCAAATAAGTATTTTTAGAATCTAGAAATATATAATAAGTTAGAATTTTTTTTTAATTTATTCGATTAAAACATTACCATTATCAAGATCGTCTATATCGATCGAATCTATCACATGTTTGTAATTAGCATCGCGGGCTTTCGTACTATTCTTCAAGTGCTTAAAAATTATAAAAAAGCTGTCTTTACAAGCCAGTGTGCTATCATTCATTTCAAACATTTTGTTAAAATCGATATCAATCTGAGAGAAAAAGAAAAAAATAGGTACTTAAGGGTAAATAACTTAAAATTTTCGTAACAAATCTAGTTTAGGCACGCACACCCAAATAAAAAAAAAAGTACCTAAGGTGATAGAAAATTGAAAAATAAGAAGAAAAAATAAAATAAAAATTATGAACGTTTAAGTTTTCATGTTATGAACGTTTTAAGTTTTCATATATATGTGCGATTTTCCATTACAATTCTAAAGCTGTATGGGTAACATTGTTGGTTTATTACCACATTTTTTGCTATTCAGAAAAGTTTTAGTTAGCGAAGCCGGTGTTTGTTATACCAAAGAGGAGAAAATCCTTGCGCCCGGCCGAAGGCCGGCTATGCAGAGAAGCTTTAGTTAGCATGAAGTTCTTGTTTGCGACATTGGTGTTTGTTATTTTATAAATTTTGTATTACACTTTTTTTGTAAATAAATTATACCCTTAGTACACAAAAACTGTAATGTGAGCTTAAGAGTAATTTTTTTTTAATAAATTCTATATATCCAGAAAGATCTAGTCAAAACCTTAAAAATGAGACCAATATTACTCATACAGCTTTAGAAATGTAATGGAAAATCGCACATATATATGAAAACTTAAAACGTTCATAACTCGAAAACTAAGCGTTTGCGCCAATATTTTTATTTTATATTTTCTTCTTATTTTTCAATTTTCTATCAGCCTAGGTACTTTTTTTTTACTTGGGTGTGCGTGCCTAAACTAGATTTAAGCCAAATTTTCAGGGGTGTTCTGGAAATCGAAAAACGCAAGAATTTTAAACATTGTTTTTTAATAAGATCTCTGTAATAAAAGAATTTTATGACAAACATTTTTCTATTAAACAAAATTTTATAATTGCAATGTGTGAATCTTTAATTTTAGAAACAGTGCTTTTATTATGTTTTAAATATTTTTTGTTTAAATTTTCACATTATTCAATTCTATTTTTTGTTTACTTATTTAATTTTTCAAGACGTCAGCTGTGTGTCAGCATTCACTAGGAACTATTACCAAATAACTCTCAAGAACAGGGTATTGTTAAATTTTATATATAATGTGTATTTTAACATTTTTTTTTTTAAGTTCTAAAGATTTTTTTAATTTTTATAAATTTGAAGCAGAGTACTAATAATTTATATTTATTTAATTAAGGTTGAGATCTATTTATTTTATTTTTTTCTTAACTTAACTTAAAATTGTTTGTAATTTTTGTTTGTTAAAAAAAAAAATGTTAAAATACTCATTATATATAAAATTTAACAATACCCTGTTCTTGAGAGTTATTTAGTAATAGTTCCTTGTGAATGCTGACACACAGCTGACGTCTTGAAAAATTAAATAAGTAAACAAAAAATAGAATTGAATAATGTGAAAATTTAAACAAAAAATATTTAAAACATAAATAAAGCACTGTTTCTAAAATTAAAAATTCACACATTGCAATCTCAATATCCTTGTGGCGAAATTGACTACGTTGAAATAAATATAAAGAGCGATATGAACATGAAATATTTTAATATATATTAGTTCAGTTCAATGTACTTACCAGTGTAACTCCACGCGTTTCTTTATATTGAGGCCAAAGTGTAAATATCTCGCCCATTGTTTGGCAGTCATTTTTCATTTGGTAAAATCTTAATTTTGCACATGCAGACCACGTAGAGTAAAATTCCTCTGCTGACAGCTCATCATAACGAAGGCTTTTTGATAGAATTTCATCTTCGCCTTGGGGTACTGAAATAAAAAAATAGACAAACCAATTAGTGGATTATTGGTAAATTCAGAAGGTATTCTCACCATATACTTCGTTATTAGGTCGATGTTCGCTAGTCTTTTTGAAAGATTTTAATAATCTTTTATTATTTATATATTTAGTGTATATTTTACCACGTCTTCCAGTACGGTAAAAGGAAAGTTTTTCATTTGGAAATATTTTTAAAATTTGGCATTCAATATTGTAGCTAGTTTGCGTTTCCATATGTATATCTTTTGATTGAAAATATTCAACTATAATATTAATCATCAAGTTTCGGTGTTCAGGTGTAATCTCTTTGGTTTTTTCATACATTTCTAAAATCTTGCATCCAATTTTGTGTTGTTGAAAGATATCTATTACGTTTACTTTTTTGTTTGAATAATCATCATCACTAAATGATGAATGTGATGTTGATGGCGAAAGGGATTTTGAACGAGTGGTTGAGGAGTCATGAGGTAAAAGTGGAATGTTTAAATCTGACCGAAACTTTTCGAAGTTGTGCTTAAAAGTAATTTTATCTCCAAAAGCCATTTTACTTGCTAGTTCATTTAAATCATTTTGGTCCATAAGTGTTAAAACGTTTAAATTTATATTTTCATCTACAGAAGAGAAAACAAAAAATATTTTAAGTTTACTAATATTAATTTATACTAAGAGTAGGCAACTGTTTATACTATTGTTTAATTTTGTGATGAATGCTAATTTACCTTTAAAAAAATTTACCATATGTTCTAAGCCCCAATTTTGAAGCAGCCTTTGCATCGGATCATCATCAGATTTGTTGGCTGAAATAGAATTTGGGTTTGAAAAATTTTGTAAATTTCTTTAGGACGTATAAAAACTTTTGCTGACGATGTTGTTATAATGGTTGTCGGGGGTCCAACTATTGCTTCTATTTCAATAATATCAAAGTCTCCTAAATCACGAGGATTTATTTCATAAGCAGTATAATGGCTGAAATATTTTATGTTTTTTATTTGTTGAGTAAACAGTTTGATTTCATTTCCCAAAACAATAACACAAATGATTTTAAATATTTTAAAATCGTTGATTTTAGTTGCAATGTAAAAATCTTTTTTATATAAAACATTTTTATAGGTTACACTGTCGTATAGATCAATTGCTTTTGAAGAATCCTTAATTTTTAAAGTAATAAACTGCAAATAAGTATTTTTTGACCTGTCCTTATCTCGACATATGACACTACTAGATATTGCTGGTGAAAGTAAGTAGTTTCAAAAATAAAACTGATATTTTTTTGCTAGTGATATGCTTGTATTCTTTCGAGATGTGTTGCTTTTAAAAATTCGATGCCTAGCTTCAAAATGAAAAGTCCAGAATTTCCGTACCGGCCCACAAGACGATACTACATCAGAGTAGTGCGTCAATATAAGAAATTTTGGCTTTAATTTCTCTTTGAAAAGTTTTAAAAACATTTCATTGTGGGAAACAATGTTTTCTTTGAATGAATCAATGGAATGGTTCCTAATTTTGAACAATAAAGCAAAATCTAATATCTTAGTTAGAAGCAAAACAAATAACCAAACTTCGTCAGTTTCAGGCACCAGATCACCTACCATCATTGGAAAATACATGACAAAAGTTAACATTTCTCGTGCGGACATTCTCAAATGATTCTTTTTCAAATGAGTCATTGAAATATCTTGACATGTATTACCAATTTCTAACTCACCATATTGAAAATTTTTTTTTCGTTTATTTAACCTGTCGAGAGTGAAACATTTCTTTTCAATGAAGTATAAAATGGATTTACACATATCGTAATGACAAATGCCTTCTAAAATGTCATGCATGGCATCGACACTCTTGTTATCAATAACGTGAAATGACGGTATTTGGTTGAAAATGCATTCTTCGGCTATGCCACTGTCACTGGAATTAATTTCTTTTATGTGCAAATCATAATTCTCATAAGAACGTAACAAGTGTATTAGCTCTGTAGGATTTGTTTCGCTTTCTGCTTTACTAATGGTACAGAATCTACAAAACCTTGAATTAAAAGACTTATTAAAACCAAGCAGGCTATTAAGCCCTAAGTTATCTCCTAAAACAAGGAGTAGAATAAAATTTGGGTGGTAAATTTGTCCATTGGATAATTTAATATCAAGGCCATTCAATTCCAAATCAATTATTTGGTTAATAAGTGGGGTTAAACACTTATTTTTTCCTAATGCTTTTAGGTCTCTTGAGCCAATTGAACCTATAAAGAAAACGTTATCTAGTTTTGTGTCATCAGAGATGCAAGGAAAACTATAATAAAAATTACAGGCTAAGTTCCCTGAATGAGATCCTAAAGGATTATTTAATTCTAATTCATCAGAATATAAAACATACGGAACAAGCATCTTGTTTGGATACAAATCACATTTTTTTTCCACAAAGGGCCTTGAGTTATATTTTCAAGATCTTGAGATTTATTTTTCATGAAATTAAGCATATCTAATAATTTGTCATCTTTTTCTAGAACTTTTCTAAATGTATTCTTCATAGAGACAAAAGCAAGCTTAGTTTCTTTTCGAAAACATTCAAGATTACCTTTTTGATGTGATAATACCGCATTTGTTTCAACCAGCACTTCTTCGATGTTTGGAAATAAGTCTTCTTCCGACAGCATCATTTTTAATTTATATGGAGTTTTAAGATCTCTCAAATACCGATTTATCTCGCCTGTAAAAAAAGAAATTTTAAAAAAAACGTTTTTATCAAATTTTTGGCTGAATGAATTAAACACTTCTAAAAGCGGCTCTATAATTATAGTGAACAGATTTTCACAAATTTTTTCCGCATCAGATCTTGCAAAATTGCATTTAGCAAATAGCGCAGTTTCAAATATTAATATGTTTTTATGTATTTTTTTTAAAAGTTCTTCATCACTTCCACAAACTAAATTTTCAATATTTCCTTCAACGTTTGCGTTGTCCTCCTTGTTTAAAAAACTTTTTTTTTTTTATTTTTTCATTACTTGTATTTTCAATTAATACTTAATCAATTATTTCCTCACGGTCAACACTTAACGGGTTTGTTGCCGGGTGCTTCTTACGCACGTGTGCCTTAAATTTTGATGAGTTTTTGTAAACCGTATTACAACATTTATAGTTGTCCAAAGTCTTAAGAAAACGATAAGATTTTAAGTGTCCAAAATAAAACTCATTGTTTATAAAAAACTTATCACAAATAAAACACTTCATTTTCTTACTTTTTTCTTATTTTCACAATTTCACACGACCGCGAAATAAATTCAAAGCTATTCAAAGCGATTTAAAAAATAAACTGACCTAAAACAAACAAGACACATTTCTTTTTCATGTATGTTAGGCTTTTTTTTCTTTGTTGCCAGGAGTATTTTACTTTGTTTGTTGTTGTTTATTTTACTCTTAACTCTCTTCTCTCTCATTTATTTTGATGCTAAATCAGCATATGATGTCAAAGTGTCATCAATTATTAGACGTTTACAAGTATTTATGATTAAATGTCATCATATTGACGACATTTAATCATCACTTTTTTTCTAACTGTAATGATGACATTAACGTACATCATGATGATTAAATTACATCAATATGATTACATTTAATCATCACAATTTTATTTTGTAACTGTTAAATAAAAAACGAGTTTTTTTTCGTTTGCTTTATTTAACAACCACTTCTGCTCTCATTCTTTTTTTTTTGTTGATGTCAAATATAATGATTACATGTCATCAATATGAATGTTATATGTTGTATAAAGTGCTTCTTGTTTTGACAACGAGTGTACATCAATATGATGTAACTTATTTAAGTTTTAAAAATGCGTCTAAAAACAAAAAATAATGAATAAAACATTAACCTTTTTTAATAAAACACACTTTTTAAACATTTAACATTATTTAGTTTTTATTTTTATTCATACTTTACCTGTTAATAATGCACAAAATGTGGCATCGAATTGATGTCACTGCAGTCATAGCAAGGATGACGCGTAAAATATGACAAAATTATATGATAACGTTCGTCATTATATTGATGTCACTTTTTGCATCATTGATGCCATTTGTCATAACATTGATGTCACAATTCTGATGTTGGGGCATCATCAATATGAAGATGCATTTTTCTATCAGTGTACAACCAGCTCGACCATTCCTTAATTCGGGAGTAGATTATTGCGGCCCATTCTTTGTACATTTTAATACCAGAGGAAAGCGACCTGAAAGGGCATATCTTGCAGTGTTTTGCTGTTTTGCCACTAAAGCAGTGCACTTAAAGCTTGTCACTGAATTGACAAGCGAAGCTTTCATTGGAGCTTTGAAAAAGTTTATAGCAAGGCGAGGCCACTGTAAAACCTTGTACTGTGATAACGCAACTAATTTTGTTGGTGCTCGAAATAAACTGAACGAGCTAAATTATGCCATATATTCAAAACCAGCACAAGAATCAATAATTGAAACATGAAGCACAAAGGGGATTGATTTTCTGTTCATTCCACCGAGATCACCACATTTCGGGGGATTATGGGAGGCAGCAGAGAAATCTGCAAAGCACATGCTAATGAAAAATGTATCAACGGCATCACTCACATATGAAGACCTCTAAACTGTGACGGTCGAAATTGAAGCTATTTTAAACTCTCGTCCTCTCACTCCAAATTCATCAGATGCCAATGATCTTAATGCTATAACTCCGGGTCATTTCCTAATTGGTGAGCCACTAACATCAAGCGTTGACGTACAGTCAAGAATTTCTAAACGTGGCTTACAAAATAGATGGAAACTTGTGTCACAAGTTAAACATAATTTTTGGGAACGATGGAGTAAAGAATACCTTAACGAGCTACAACAGCGATATAAATGGAAAGGCCCAATCAGTGAAATTCAACCAAACACCATGGTAATAATTAAAGAGGACAATGTTCCAGTGCTACAGTGGCCCCTGGGACGCATAATTAAAGTTTACAAACGTGATGATGGTTTAGTAAGGGTATGTGACGTAATGACACAAAGGGGAATCTTCAAACGCCCTATCCACCGACTAGCTCGCTCCACTATTTCCTGAAACTGGTGAAGAGCAAAAAGTTCAACCGAATGAAATATCAAACTCCCCATCGTTACCTCTAACAAACCGAAGTAAAGCACCTAGATCATCTACAGCCGAAGAAACTCCAACTAGACGCTCATGCTTAAACTCAACATTACTGTTAGCCATCTTGACTTTATTCTTTCTACCAATAGTTCTTGGTAGTATGGGTATGTACTTTGAACATATAAGCCTTGTGAAACTCATGTCTGTCAACTGGAAGATGATAGTCTATTTTGATCTCGAACCATATCAACATCAAATAGGCATTTTAAATGATGGGACAAATTTGCTTCAAAATCTATGTGAAAGTACGATAAGCAACACGACATGCGAAATGTTCCTAGACTATTTTGAACATGTCAAGGTCGACTTGCAGGCAGATTTTAATCTCTGCACTGTAAAAAGGAAGAAAAGAGGAGCAATCGACGTAGTTGGAAATATTGCTAACTCACTATTTGGCGTGTTGGACTCAAACTATGAAACCCAAATGTCATCAACAATTAAAAAGCTAGAGTACTTAGAAAAACTTTTGAAAAATCAAACTTCACTATTGCAATTAATTCAAGTTTAATGTACCTTTGCATTTTTATTGCTTAACATCATAATTTTATTTATTAAAAATTAAGTTGAATGTACCTTTGCATTCTTGCTTACTAAACATAATCAAACATTTTTATTTTTTTCAAGTTCAATGTAGTTATTCATAATTGCTTATCACACATTATTTTCTTTTTCTTTAACATTTATTACAAAACACTTTTTGATGATTCAATTACAATAACTATTTGTAAAACTAAAGTATTTAAGCAGGAACAAATGTACAGAAAGTCGTCAGAATAAAATTGACAATCACACAAAAAAAAAACCTTTTTTTTTTTTTTTTTTGATTAAAAAAAAGTCACGGTTTAAGTGCCGGCGGCTCAAATTATTAACGAATCAAAAACTTACAGCAGTCACGGTTCTAGTACTGGCGGCTCACAATTGTGTTAATAACAAGTCGTAACATCTATCATGCTAGAAATTAACATAATTATGAGGAAAGGGAACCTTAGTAAAAAAGGTATTACTAAACAAAATTTTGGTAATTGTATGACACAAAATTACAAAAAAAAAAAAAAAAACAAGTCATAGGTTTAACAAAAAAAAAAAAAAATCGTAACACTTCTTATAAAAAACTTTTTATCAACACACAATATTCCTTTAAATTGGATCGGATTGGCAACAAACGGCGCTAACGTCATGACTGGTAATGTTGGTATGCTTAAATCTTACTAAGCAATGCCAAACATATTGGGGTTCTTTGTGGTAAATTTAAAGTTTTTTCGTGTAATGCTAAAAAATAAAAGAATTTCGGGGATATTGTTCTGTACCACCCCATAAGATATTAAGTGTTTCTTATACAATATAGACTTTTTGGGAGGGAGATATTGTAAGAATTACACAAGGGAACAAGGTTTTTGTTGGTTAAGAACTGAATGTTAAAGTAAACCTAAATTTGCACTTAGTTTTTTTCTATTAGTTTTTTTTCGAATTTTCGAGACATACCGTTATGTCCAAAATTAAAAAAAATCCGCTACTTATATTGTAATAACTTGAAACAGTTCACCATATTCAGCTAAAAAAAAAAAAAATACAAAATTCTTCAACAATATTATCTATAAGTCGTGCTTACATTGGTTTTTTATTTGTCAGTAGTTTCAGAGCTATCGTTTAAGTTTTGAATTTCATTTCATTCGGTGCACAACTTTTGATTTTATTCACAATTTACTGAGGAAACTGAATTGATAAAAATCGCGATTTCCATACAAAAATAAATTTTTTTTATGTGTCTATGGCCCCTATTATGAGTTACATTCGATAAACGATTTTCGCTGGCTATCGAACATCGACTACCGAATGTTAATTTGGTATTATGAGTTGGCAGCACTGTCGAAAATTTCGTTGTTCATCGAATTTTTCAACGAAAACAAATTTGCTTTCGACGGTGCAAATAAATGTAAAAAACTTGTTGAAAATTTAACTATTTGTAAATTTGTGTGTGCTCGTATACCAAATACCATATTCTTTATCAGTTTTGTTCATTTTATGCAAGTCCAACGTCGTAAACAACAATTGGAAACTCTCATATTCCTAATGGAACAAAATTCTTTTTTGACCAAATGATTTGCAGCAAAGTTCAGCATTTAAAAAACTGGGATGGAACCCCCCTGAAGCTAGATTATTTAAAAACAACCATAATTCCGCCGTGGCCCCGTTTAACTTTAATTTTATTTTTTAAATTTGTAAATACAAATTTTTTTATTTTAAGTGACAGCTGATCGAAAATGTACTACTGTGAATTAACAAAATCACAATAGTAAATTTTTATCGAATGCGCGCCATAATACCAAATGAAAATTCGTTCGATCAGCTAATTCGACTGCTGTCGAAAATCGAATTTAGTTCATAATAGGCACCTATGTTTGCTGCTGTTCTATTTATGGACGTTTTTTCCTTCACTTAAAAATGAGGTACCTTCACTTAATTGTGAATAAAAGCGAATCGCGGTCATCGATTTTTATGATCTATGTCTAATCTTTACGTGAAAGTAATAAGACTTTAACTTTTTCCTGTTTGGGATTTTTCATGATATTTACAACAAAAACAAAAGTTTTAATTTTTTTGTTTTATTTTATTGTACGTAAACAACCATTACTCAGCCATTTTTTTGGTGATATTTAAAAATTTAATTATTTTTCAAAGCTAACTATTACATCTTAAAAAAAAAATTAATTTAAAAAAAAATTCAGGAGAGATGTAGAAACTTTGTAAAAAGGCAACTATTGTGATTATAACAACGATTTTTGCTGGTTAATGCCGTTAACAAATTATAAATTAATGATACTATCTGTTTTTTAAACGGTTTTTGTAATCATAATAGTTTGCTTTTTATTAAGTTTCTTATCGACGATATATTTGTTTTTAAATATTTTAAAAATTTGGTCGGTTTTAAAGAATTATGGTTGTTTTGTAGACAATTTTGGTCAGATAAAATTGTTGGCTTAAATCTTGTTTACCGACGCAGCTCCAAATAAAAAAAGTACGTAGGGGGATAGAAAATTGAAAAAAATAAGAAGAAAAAATTAAATAAAAATATTGGCGCAAACGCTTAGTTTTCGAGTTATGGACGTTTTTAGTTTTCATAGAAATATGTGATTTGGCTGAAGCGCATCTTAAAGGGCTACGAAAAAAATATGCCACCCGATTCAGAATAAAAAAAGAAAAAAACCAAAATTAAAATTTAAGGGGGCTGAGACCCGTGGGGCCCCCTGGAACTATTGTTATGTGTGTTAAGAGAATGATAGAATGAAATGACCGAAATCAAGTTTTCTGTCATTTCTTTCTATCTTTTTCTTAACACCAACGTGAAAAAAGTGACTACTTGCTCATTCACTTCTTGTAGGGTAATTTAATTTAATTAATTGGTCGAAAACCTATGTTGTTAGTACCTTTTTCTATTTATATCAGTGAAGGGCAACACACATCCTATCACATTTATGCTTGTGTGGGAAGCAGCAGAAAACGAATGACGCTCATCAACAAGAAATGACAACAAGCAACAGCCGAACGTACATTGTCACAGACCTCACGAAGAAGTTTATAGTGTACATATGTCAACGTCACACGAGCAGCATTTTTTTCTATGCACGCGTACATAGGATTTGCCAAAATGCCCTTCACTGATTTATATTCATAATTATTTATGTATATAAATTTTTTTAAATAAATAAATAGTTTAATTAATATATTGGTTTTTAATAAAAATTTAAATTTTCAGCCAGAATATGTGAGTGATGGTATTATTGTTGATATATCTCCAATTTCGATGCCTCGCGACTTTTTTCAAATGGAACAAATATTCCTTGCGATGAAAAATATTCAAATACCAGCAGATTTGTCGATTGGCGATGGTCGTAAATTTGCTGAAATCGAATTAAAGAAGGTTGTACAACAAAAAGAAACAGTGGATTTTATTTTATTAAACTTGAGAAAAACCAACGAAATGTAAGTAGATACATACACAACCTTTCGAAACTTTTGTCTTTCCAGCGAATTTTCTATGAACATTTGTTTAACAAACCTTTTATAAATCTGAAATATTTTTTATAAATATGGGGTTAAATATGTAGTTTAACTTTAAATTGTACATAACGAAATCACAATAAATTACAAAGAACAACATTAAAATAATAAATTTTATAAATCAAAGCAATGCTTTTAATAACAATATATACTCAGAGTTCTTCGATTTAGTCCTCGGCTAGTTTCTAATGATCTTGTCTAAAGGTATGAAGGTTGTGGGTTCGATTCTAACCAGAAGCTAGTCGTTTCACTACATTCGAAAAGTACTGCATGCAGAACGGAAACGTAAAAGAAAGAAATTTAAAATCCCGTGTTTCCCCTTTTTGCTACTTTTTCTCCCCATTTCAAAAAAGTACCAAATTTATTTTTGTATTTGTTAGATAAATGTTTATTGATTTTAAAGAGAGATGAGGTAACAAAAAATTTCAAAATACCGGTTTTACTTTTTGTTTCCCGAATAAAAAAAATTACCAAACACTTCTACGCTTATTATATCCTCCACCACCACTAGTGGTGAATGAGGGCTTACTTAGTTGTGAAGAGGGTATACTAAGTTTGTCATTCTCTGTAAAACTTTTTTATTATTCATTTCAGACCCCATAAATTATGTATATTCTAGCTCCTTGAGTAAAGTTCAGTCGATTTAGCCATATCCGCTCTCTTTCAAAAAACTCAAAAGAAAAGAACAATGATGGTGTCAAATTGCTTATATTTATCCTAACCAGTTTGAAATTAAAATCCAACAAAATCAGTTCAGTAGGATTAGAGTTATGGGTCCAAATGTGGAACCACCACCCTAAACAATTGATAATTTTGTTACAAAAACATACAAACATGGTATAGTGCACGGATTGATATAATATTTGACACAAATTCGTTCAATACTGTTAAATTTTGTGACTATCGATCTATAGTTTACCATATGAAAACCGTTTAGTACGCCTAAAACAGTAAGAAATAATTCTGTAGTAAATTTGGTACGTTACGGTCTTATAAGACTAGAAATCATACTGTAAGATTTTGAGAAGGTCGGTCCATAATTTAACATGGGTCCCATATATAGCCTACTCTCGGAAAACAGTTAAGTACACCTAAAACCTTCACAGTTTTAGAAGACTAGAAATCACACTTTTAAATTTCGTGAAGATCGGTCTATAATTCACCATGGGACCCATAGAAAGCATACTCTTAGTACGCCTAAAACCGTAACATATTACGCTACTGTTATAAAATTTAATGCATCAAATTCTTAAAGGACGAAAAATCCCACTGTTAAATTTCGTGAAGATCGGTCCATTAGTTACCATAGCTCCCATATAAATAAAGCCTACTCTCGGAAAAGAGTTTAGTACGCGTACAACATTTATTAACCATAATCCCCTATATAATGCCAACTCTGAGAAATTATTGAAATACGCCTCAACGTAGCAGATATGCATAGAAATTGTGGTAAAATTTGGTCCTATTTAGCTTCACATGGTCGGAAATAATTCCATGCAATTTTGTAATAATCGGTCCATAATTTACCTACGACCTCATATTAAGCAGCCTTTTAAAAACCACTTTAGAACGCTTTAAAAAATTTCACTACTTTTTCGAAATTTGTTCTAATTTATGTTTTTAATACCAGGGAATACTCTAATCTTTGTGATGATTAGTCCATAATTTACCATGGGTCCAATATAAATTCCCCTCTCGAAAATAATTTTAGTTCCGCTAAAACTGTTACGAATCATGATATTTTCCTCAAATTTGTTCAAATTAAGGTCAAATTAGAAATAAAAGCATTAAGCTTTATTTTTTTTTTTAATTTTATTTAACCATGAGTGCGTGCGTGCTCGTTGAATGCAGACGTGTTTTTTTTTAACTCGGCTTACGGTTTTTTTTTAACATAAATAAGTGTATATTTATGATATAATAATATTATTTCTTTTTTAATAATATAAGATCAGCGAATGAATAGACGCTTTAAAATAATTTTTAATAAGTGAACATAAAATTTTTAATACAAATATTAAAAATTACAATTAACAAAAATATATGTATGTACACACATACATATACATACATACATTTTAAGCAAAAACATTTCTTGTTTTCTTTATTCTTTTTTTTTATTCTCGGGGTTTTTAAACAACAAATAAAAAGAAGAGCGCAATTAAACAAACAGTAATATATAAAAAAAAAAAAAACTCTTACGAATGCATATAATGCAAAAACAATAAAACATAACGAACGAAATGCGTATGTTACATTGAGTGTTGACGAAACAAACGTAGAAAAAAGAATCGATGATAGCAATTATTTAATGGCTAAACCAATTACTCGAACGCGTTCCCTCTCACCCTCTTTGTTTAAAAATACGGTCGATCGTAATACAATAACAAATTTATTAACTGCAAGCGTTGCCGCAGAGCAAAAAAAAACTTTAATAAGTGATGAAACGGTTAACCCCAAAACAGCCGCTATGGACAACTCAATAACTCAAGTAAAAACTTCTCAAAAGCCTACAGTACAAGTTGGTATGGACAGGTACATAACAGTGCTTAAACGGGGACGCAGCCCTACCTCTGCAGCAGTTGCTTCGGCCTCAAAAGTACCATCTTTTGATAAAATAAATTCGCAAAATCGTTTTGCAATTTTGGAGGATGAATCCTCTGAAGCACAAAACGTCATAAAATCGTCCAAGCCTCCCCCGATATATCTGAGGGAGCGAAATTCTAATGAGCTCATAAAGAGTTTGATATCGGTTATTGGTGAAAATTCGTTTTACGTAGCTGCTATCAAGCGTGGTAGTATAAACGAAACAAAAATACAAATCAATCATGAGAATGATTTTCGAAAAATTGTAAGCAACTTTGAGGCACTCAAAAAAAATTTTTATACATACCAACTGAAAAGCAGTAAAGGTCTTCAGGTAGTGATTAAGGGTATTGACTCATGTGTGGACCCAGAAGAGGTAAAAACATTCCTTGAAGAAAAAGGCTTCAAGGTAAAACATGTATTAAACATTAAAAATAGAGAAAAAATTCCCCAACCACTTTTTCGAGTGGAGTTTGAACCCGGCGACGTTAAACTTAAAAAAAATGAAACGCATCCCATCTATAACTTAAAATACATTCTGTACAGAAAAGTAACTATAGAGGAGCCGCACAAAAGAGGTGGTCCCGTTCAATGTCTGAACTGCCAAGAATTTGGCCATACTAAGGCATACTGCTACTTACCCCCTGTTTGCGTAGTATGTGGCGAATTACATGGTACAGTTCTTTGCGACAAGTCTAAAACCGACCCCAACGTAAAAAAATGTAGCAACTGTGGTGGCAATCACACTGCCAATTATAGAGGATGCCCTGTATATACTATCGTCAAGCAGTCGGTTGGACCGAAAACTCAGGTAACAAATCAAGTAAACAGTAATGACCATCAGGCCCCCCAGCCTAGTAGTAACAGAATTTCTTATGCTAACGTCTTAAAATCAAACAATGTACCAATGCAAGGCTTTTCGACAAGTAATGACGAAACTCCAGAGTCGGCTAGAAAAAACAATGGAAACATTAGTGCATACCAGCGTTTAAAAAGCTGCAGTTGAGATAGTAAAAGTCATAAGATTATGCTGTAACTTCGACATCTTCATTTGTCGTTGGACTAAAATTAACTGTTGGCTTTACTTCTGATTCATTAAATGAACACAGTCGCAGTGAAGGCAAAAGCAAAACACGAAATGTTGTACACGACAAAGAACATCGGCAGTCGACATGTTCGGAAGTGTTTGGTTTGACAGACCAAAACTTTTAAAAAATCCCGTAGTTATCGAAGATGGGATGTTGTGTTTGTGTTTTTATTTTCCATATTTTTTTTAATAATACATGCGTTCATAAAAACATAAATATGTACATAAGTACATATTTATTATTTTTAAGCTTAACAAATCTTTTTAATTTTTTGAAATTAAATGAAACTGTAAAAAACATCATCGCTTTCATATATAAACAATGAACACAACGTCCCATCTTCGTTAACTTCGGGATTTATTAAAAGTTTCAATCTGTCAAACCAAACACTTTCTAACATGACGACTGCCAATGTTCTTTGTTGTGTACAACATTTCGTTTTTTGCTTTTGCCTTCACTGCGACTGTTTTCATTTAATGAATCAGAAGTAAAAGCAACGGTTTATTTTTGTTCAATGAAAAATCAAAAAGTGGAAGAAAAAGCAATTTTTTCATTTTGACTGTAGTTTTTTAAACCCTGGTGCAAACAGTAAATAATTTTACAAACACAATGGGTAATATGTTACAGGAAATTCTAAGAATGCAATCGATGTTATTGCAAGCTGTACTTAACAAGCCATGAACTGTTTAAAAATTTGTTTTTGGAACGCAAACGGCATCCGCCAACATAAAAATGAACTAGAATACTTTCTCAAAAATAATCAAATTGATGTTATGATGGTTTCTGAAACTCATCTGACCTCAAGAAATTTAAAATCAATGGTTATATACTATATGATACCAAGGACCCTCGAGATAGAGCTTGTGGAGGTTCTGCCATTTTGATAAAAACCCGAGTCAAACACTACTTAATGTGTGATCATCGTGAGGATTATCTGCAAGCAACAAATATTCGTGTTGAAGAGCTTAATCGAAACATAGTTATTTCATCTTTATACTCTCCACCTAGATTTTCAATATCAGAAAGCCAATATTGTGAATATTATAAATCCCTAGGACCCTGTTTCCTGGCCGCTGGCGATTATAACGCTAAACATACCTTCTGGGGGTCACGACTTTTATCACCAAAGGGTCGTGTTTTGTTTAATACAATCTCTAAAATGAATTTAAATGTTGTCGCAAGCGGACAACCAACATATTGGCCTGCTGATCCACAAAAAATTCCAGATGTCATCGATTTCGGCGTGGTTAAAAACATCCCCACAGAAACGATTCACGTTGAAGCCTCATTAGAATTATCCTCTGATCGCACACCTACAATTGTTACCATAACAAACACCAATAGAATTGTATCTCCCTCTAGTTACATAGCGACGTCAGCTACACAAATAAATTGGCTAAAATATAAAAAATATCTCAGTACTCATTGCACAGAAAATATTCCGCTTAGCACACCGGAGAATGTGGATCTTTCTTTTGCCAATTTTGACAGTTATATTAAACTAGCGGTTCAACATTCCTGCAATACCCTCAAAAAAACTTATAATAATAATATATATTCTACAGATGTCGAGCGCCTCTTGAATGAAAAAAGGAGAGTGAGAAGGGAGTGGCAATTGCACAGATCCCCCCAACTTAAGAACTTATTAAAAGAGTGCACAAAAAAGCTAAGAAAATTACTGCAGTCCCGGAAAACGGCTTCCGTGGAAAAATATCTTAAGGACCTGGATGCAACACCACAATCAGAATACTCATTATGGCGTGCAGCCAGAAATCTAAAAAGGCCAGTTATCATGAAACCACCATTAAGAAACCTAAATGGAAGTTGGGCAAGAAATGATAATGAGAAAGGAAACCTGTTTGTAAATCATTTGAAAAACGTATTTACACCAAACATATCTGACGACATAGCGGACGAGTTACCACCTGTTGCTGCTAGAGCAGCTGTTCCCCTAAGATTTGAGATGAGAGAAATCGAAAAGGCTATTTGTCACTTAAACCCCAAGAAAGCCCCTGGTTTTGATAAGATAAGCAACAAAATGCTTTTGGAGCTACCTCGCATAGCAAAGAAAATTATTCTTTATATTTTTAATGCTATTTTACGCCTTGAATACTACCCTCAAGAATGGAAGGTCTCCTTAGTAAAGATGATACCAAAGCCAGGAAGAGATCACACAAAAGTTGAGTCATATAGGCCTATTAGCATATTGTCTAATACATCAAAGCTATTTGAGAAGCTCTTAGCGTCAAAATTAACCCCAATTCTAAATGATAATGGGTGTATACCTAACCATCAATTCGGCTTCAGAAGAGAACATAGCACAATTGAACAAACCCATCGAATAGTAAACGCCGTAAGAAAAGCCTTTGAAGAAAGAAAATATTGCTCCGCTCTCTTCATCGATGTTTCTCAAGCTTTTGATAAAGTCTGGCATGTAGGCTTGTTACATAAATTGAAGCTAAACCTACCGGTTAACACACACAAGCTGCTAGAAAGCTACTTGGTCGGTCGAAAATTTATTATTAAAGAAGGTGATTTTTTAAGTTCTCCTCAGCCAATTGAAGCTGGAGTGCCTCAGGGAAGCATCCTGGGCCCACTTTTTTACCTTATATATACCTCGGACATGCCAACAAATAATTACACCCTAACCTCAACTTTTGCTGATGATACAGCTTTTCTAAGCGTACACGAGAACAGTCGAGAAGCATCTCGATACCTGCAGGATCATATATTTCAACTAGAACTGTAATTAAAACAATGGAGAATAAAGGTCAATGAGCAAAAATGCGTACATATAACATTCACCTTGCGTCGGGAAACTTGCCCCCCTATTAAAATCAATAATCAACTAGTGCCTCAACAATCGCATGTCAAATATCTCGGTATTCATCTAGATCGTCGTTTAACATGGAAATGCCATATAGAAGCAAAATTAACCCAAATGAAACTAACAGCAATTCAAATTAACTGGCTTATTGGAAGAAATTCTGTTCTTAGTCTCGATTGCAAACTACTACACTTTACAACTCTATTTTAAAGCCAATATGGTGCTACGGTATTCAACTTTGGGGCACTGCCTCGGCTTCAAATATCGAAAAAATTCAAAGGCGCCAAAATAAACTTCTTCGAATAATCACAGCTGCCGCTTGGTATGTTAAAAACTCAAATATCCACAAGGATCTCAATGTGCCACTGGTAAGGACTATTATTACGAAGTATGCGGTAAAATATTTAAAAAGGCTAGAGTTGCACCCTAATCCACTAGCTCGAAATATTTTAAATGATAGTGGCCACACTCGCTTAAGAAGAAGAGACACTGCAGCACTTACCCATTAAGATGAGCGATAGACACCTACATATGTGAACAGAACCCGTATGAAGAAAATTTTTGTCTGGCACTGGCAGGACATAAAATAAATTATTAGGATAAGATTTGATTAATTATTGTTAGTTCATATTTAATATATGAAGATTCAATAAATAAATAATGAAAAAAAAAAAAAAAAAAAAAAATTTTATTTATTTGTTTTTTCTTGATAGTTTAAGATCTAGGTCGATCAATTATCTTTCCGAATCAATAAATTTGCGTTATAATGGCATCGATTTGTTTTTGCATATTGCTGCATATTTTGGTTTAAATACATATTTTTGCATATTTTAACATTTCTAAGTGATATAAATTTTTAAATTTACTGTGGCTCTCATTAATATTCGGTTTTTATATATAATTTTCCAAAATCCGAAAATTCTTAATGAAAATATTGAAATCTTATTAGTTTTAATTTTTTTACTTAAATGTTCATATTCAGACCTAACTTTTCACTTATTGGTTTTAAGTTATATTGAGTGAAACTATTTTAAAAAAATAAGAAACTAGTGGAATACAGAAATGCATGCTTGATTAATATTCGGTTTTTTAGTTTTACCACAAAATGCAACGCTGTAAATCTGCATGTTTACATAAATTATTTGTTAAATGGGGAAACACACATTCGGTCATGTTCTGGCAATCGCAGGATTTGAAATCGCAAAACGCTAGGCGTTTTACTTGCAATCTGCCATAGTTTCTTAAACATATTTTAGTTTACTTGAGCTTACTTAAGAAATTTGAAGTCGCCAAACTTCTTGCGGTTGCGATTTGCAGAACACCTATTATGCAATTTCAAGTCAGAAACGCAAATATTAAGCGTTTTGCGATTGTTAGCTGAACAAACATGTCATTCTTAATTTTTTTTTATTATAAAAGTATTGCTGAAATATTGAATTTGAAACCCAATCCTGTCGGTGACATTATCCGAAGATATAAAAACGAGGATCGCATTGTTTTTAAAACACAAACTGGGCAGCCAAAAAAGCTTACCGAGGTAGAAAAGCGCCGTATTGTTACAAAAATCAAGGCAAATACACTCTTAAGTGCCCCCAAAATTGTTACTGAAGTTGCGGCAAAATTTTGAAAGAGAGTTTCAGAAGCAGTTCGGTTTGTGCTTTGTTGTGATACAGACGTGTATTCTTAACACCGCATACAATTTGAATTATAAATTAATTACATTTGATTTTTTTTTTTAATAAGCACACAGCAAATGGATGCTAAATAAAGATTTTTAAATAAATTATTTAACATAAAAGTGAACAATTTTCATCAACCAAAAATTAAATAGTGAAAAAAAAAATATATATATTACAATAAATATTAAAAATATTAAAAGCACAGTAAAACGGTGAGAAACAAAAACAATTTATTGCATGAGCATTTGATTTTTTTTTTAAATAAACACTCAGCGAATGGAAACTAAATAAAGATTTTTAAATAAATTATTTCACAGAAAAGTGAACAATTATCATCAACCAAAAATTAAATAGTGAAAAAAAAAAATATAGTAAAACGGTGAAAAACAATTAATTGCATGAGCAAAAACAATGAAACAACAATAAAACTAAATGAAAGAAATATTTATGTGACAAGAAGTGGTATAAATATCTTGTAATTGGCTCCCTACAAAATAAGATTCATGCCTGTATTTGAGTAAGTAATTATAATTGTATAAGAAAAATAGTTTTTATTTATCCGTTTGTCCTTCTGGATGACTGGTATTAAAAATAAAATAATTTGTGCTTGCATCGTAAAAAATTTTTTGTATGTAACAAATGAGAATAAGTTAAAACCGTGTTTCCATTCCTGGGATGAAACTTGTTTTGTAATATTAAACCTTTTTAGTTTTCGAATGTGGGATGATGCCTACGTTACAGTCGGCATATTAGTTCGTTGATTGGTACGCTACACTGAGCCGTGTATGTGTGTATATTGTTGTGACTTTATCGTGTTGTGGTTTGGGGTTCCCTGCAAATAATATTAGACTACCTGATCCATTTTGATCAAATGACTTCGTTTTTTTACAACATGTTTTCGTTTTTAAACGACTTCAAAACTAATCCTCTTGAGTATACCATGGAATAGTTTTAAGACCACTCCTTTGTAACCCAAAGCTGGGTTATATGATGTGTAAATGTGACTGTCGTGGCTGAGATGCGGGTCTTTGTTAGATGTTCGCAAAGAGTAGGGTGTGTATAGATACATGTCGAATGGTATATTTTTTGTAAAATTAAACCTTTTTATTTTTCGAATGAATTCTACATTTGTACGTGATAAATTTAAATTTAATAAAGCTTTTTTTTGGATTAATTCTAATTCAAAAATTCTTGTAAAAACAAAAAATGTGAGTAATAGTTAAGCTGATGTATGAAATAAACTAATGCAAAACTTTAAACTAAGAAAAAAAAAAACTAAATAAATTTTTTATAGAATCTGCTAATTGTTCCTTTTCATAACTGTCTTTTTTTTTGTAATATAAACCTTTTTATTTTTCGAATGAATTCTACAATTATATTTACGTGATAAATTTATTTTATGTTTGTATGGAAATATGATTTTATAAAAAAAGAAACTATCGGGTGTGTTCTAGAATCCGAATCCACTCGAAAGTGGATTACTTCAGCATTTTTGGTGTTCTGAATTTCACATCCGCATGTTTTTATTCGTTTTCAAATAGAGCAGTTAGGGGTTAGTGAAAGTAAAACGAATCGGCTTTTATTGTTATATGTGATAACATTTTTAACAAAAATAAAACTTAGGTTTTTAGTTTGAAATGTTCTTTATTTAATTTAATAAAAAAAATATATATAAATTAACTTATCCAAAAATTTAAGTTGTTTTTATTAAACTCACTTGTATAAAAAAACAAACATGGAGTCAAGCATTGTTTTTTTTTAACAATTTTGTTTATGTTCGAAAACACAAAGTTGCCCTACATATTAAAGTTGTATATGTCAATCTTTTGTGCATTAAAGCTTAATGCAATGAAATCCTATTAAAAAAGAAGCATTATTTTTTTTAAATGAAATTTAAATTAATTTAATATATTTATCTATATTTAAACAAAAATTATAATATTACGGTTTCATTTAGTTGTAAAATCGTAATGTAATAATCTGGCAGCGCTTTGTTATCACAACATATGGTTCATTTTACTTAAACAACACACTCGTAAAACTGCTCTGAGTGGAGAAGCAGCTCGCGCTTTTTGTCATTAACTCTTAAGGACAAACAGGTCGTTCTTGTTTGTCTGCTTTTCGTGCGTTTTGCGTTGTCACCCCGCATTGATTAGTGGTTCGGCGTCGTATAACTGTACCGAGTTACAGTTTTTGCGGTTTCTACATTAACCATATGCAATCGTTTTTAACCTCAATGTTTTTATGTGTTGTCTGGTGAAGAACCAAAATTAACTCAATGTGACTGGTGGAGAACCATATATAACTCAGACGTTTTACTGGTGGAGTACCAAGGAAATAACTCAGACGTTTACTGGTGGAGACCAAAATACTCTGGAGCGGATTCTGGAAGCTCTCGCCTTCCTATACGAAGGTTTAGGTCGAACGAGGTTTTGTGGTTGAAGCTCCAAAAAATTGTGTGATACCCTGGCATTATAACTTAAATAGTTCGCCAAAAACTTTTAGTTTTAAGCAAAATCAAAAAAAAAAAAAAATTTAAACAACAAAAGTTAAATTGCTACATTTCTAGGATTGCTAAGAAAAATTCAAAATGTAAGTAATAAAAATTGTTTGTCTGTTTAAATTACTTTTTAACAAGGGGAAAACACAAAAGTGCCAAACAGGATAAGGTCTTTTTAGAGTTTATGACTGATCATCCAGATATAGCTCTTGGTTTTTGCAAGGGTGATAAAGTGGCACAAGAGGAACTATGGGCACAGTTGTCAAACAAACTAAATGGTGAAGGTCCACCTTTGAAAGACGTTTCCGGCTGGAAAAAGGTATTTTTAAAATGTTTAAAGACTTGTAAAAACATGAACGTATATGTTATAATGTTTATACAGGCATGGATAGATTGGAAAGGGAACATCCGGCGGAAACTGGCACACAACAAAACGGAGGTACATGCAACGAGCGGTGGTAGTTTTAACCAATTCATTCTTTCACGAGTAGAAGAAGAAATTGCGGTTTTATGTGGTTTGTATAGAGCTGTTGATGGCATTGAAAATGCTAAAAGTTTCGGTGCGCAGGATGCTAATAAAGAAAACGAAAGACAAAGTTCTCCATCCTTGTCATCCCCTGCTTTATCACCTCAACCATCAAGCGCGAAAAAAAAAACAAGATACCAGTTTACAAAGATTTATGGAAAAGGAGACTCAACATTTAGGAGCCATTAGATCGGAGTTGGAAAAAATGTGTGACAATAATAAATTTGAAGAACTTTCTTACAAATTAGATAGCATAGATGGTAAATTGAACAAATTAATTGATATAAAGAAAGAACAGTTGGATGAAATTAAAAAAGATAGACAAGAGAGAAAAAGACATAACAGAGAAATTGAAAAACATAACAGTCTAATGCTAAAAAATTCATTGGAAAAAGTAAAATTAAAATTGCAAGCGGTAGAACTGGAGAAGATGAAGTTTGGTGCAATGACAAAGCGAAGAGATTCATAATTTAGTTTGTTTGTTAAGGCGCAATCAGTCAAAAATGTGCCTTAACCCTTTCAGACTTAGCTAAATCGATTGTGCGATCTGCCTTTGTTTGCCTCAAATTATATGAAACTAGCTTGACCCGGTGCGCTTCGCTACACTGCTTAAACCACTTCTTCAGTTGAGAGATATTTAATTTATGCATCCTATGGAAGGTATTTCCCCCCTGCGCCTTCCCGCTTTATTTTTTTTTCAAAAGTGTTGTATACCATAAGAGAGACTTCTGCAAAGTTTGAACATTCTCACTATAAAAGTTCTTAAGATATGCGATATTAACCATTGGCGTCCTATGGTGGGTACCACTTCCCCCGCTGCTATTTTATTTCAATTTTGGGGCTCAGAAGATCCTACTACCAAAGTTCAACAAAATGCGTGCAGTGGCTCTTATTAATATTTCTATATATGAGGGGTACTGCTCCTCCCCCGTCTACCCCGCCCATTTGTATATTGAAATTTATAGTTTACTATAATAATAGGTTTAACCACTTTTGAAGACTCTCCCTTTAATAATTCTTCAGTTGAGCGATATTTAATATATGCATCCTATGGGAGGTATTTCCCCCCCTGCGCCTACCCGCTTTATTGTTATTTTCAAAAGTGTTGTATACCATAAGAGTGACTTCTAGAAAGTTTGAACATTCTCACTATTACAGTTCTTTAGATATGCGATGTTAAACATTGGCGTCCTATGGGGGATTCCACTTCCCCCGCTGCTATTTTATTTTAATTTTGGGGCTCAGAAGATCTTACTACCAAAAGTCCTGCATAATGCGTGCAGCGGATCTTAATATATGCGATAATTAATATTGGCATCCTATGGGGGATACCAATTCCCCTGCCCCTATCGAAAAAATAAGTAGCCTATTTTATTTTTAGGGCTCACGTGATGTATCTGTAAAAATTTCAGGAAAATCGGTTCAGTAGTTTAGGAGTCTATAAGCCAACAAACATACAAACATTTTTCATTTTTATATATATAGATAATAGATAATAATTTTTTGTCTATTAACCGGCAAGCAATGATTGTGAGTTCTTGTTTCTGTTTAAAAAAAATAAAAAAAAACAACTAACCAGCAGAAATTAAAAAACTACAGCTTAAGTTTGGTTGTGTCTTTCCACAAGTGTAAACAAGCGTCCACATGGAAAGTGTTTTTGTAAAGTAATATTGAAATACGTTTTTATGCTTAGTAGTGGTAACTGTAAAATGAGTTTTTGCAACAATTATGCTCGTTAGTGTTGATATTGTGCATAGTAACAAGGAGTCAGTGCTCAAGAAAATTCAGATAGCACAATTGTGTTGATCAGACACAATATAACATTTTGTTTTATGCTCACGTTTGTGCTATCTAATATTTTTACAGGGAAATTTTTGATTTGAATGAAAATTATAATATTCAGGCAGTTTTAAGCCTTCTTAACAATTCTGATGCTGACTTCAGTGTTGATGATAATGTTGCTGATGAAACATGTATCCCTGGTAATCAAAATTAAAGACCTGCACAGATGTATCTGTTTATATCTGTTTCTGTGTTTTTTCTAAAGTTGATGCGTATGGATGAGTGCTCTTGTGTTTCTGATATAAGTTGATGTTGATATGATTTGTAAAAGAGTGGATGTAAGTTGATAAAAAAGCGAAAGAGAGTATCATATCTGCTTATATCTGTTTCGCAAAAGCAGATACTAGTGGATACTGATGGAATACAATAAGTTACTTGTGGTTACACATGTTGTGGTTACACATTTTAAGACTTTCTTAGTTACAAGATTTATAAGCGATTCATAATGATTCATTTGAAAGTTTCACAATTAAGGGTTGTGAACTTATTGTACGATACCGTTATTTTCAATTATTTTTCAACGAAAGAGAGCGAAAAAAAGCCAAACAAAAAAATTTACAAAAACAAAACACACAGGCTGCTCGTTTTGTGCACAGACCATGGTCGTACAAATTGCCAAGCAACAACAACAGTACTATTTGCTTATTAGGGTGAAATCCCTAAGTTCGGCATGCACGAATAGTCGGCACTTTTGAATTAAAACTTAAATAAATAAGAATTATGGAAATTTAATATAGGTAGATTTCGAATTCAGCTTTAATTCAAAATACAATCATTTCCTATTATGTAATATTTGCATTTGGATAGAATGAGAACTTAATTCTCTTTCTAGTGCCTATTTTTTAAATAATTTGTTAGTGCCAAGGCAAACTAGAACAAGTGGTAATCGTACTAATATAAATAATATTTTTACCAAAACGGGTTTTAAAGATAAAAAATATGTTCAAATATTGCCTTTAATTTATAAATCTTCAAAAAAATTTTATTTTAACTTATTTTTATGGCAGCCGCCATTAGGAATGTTTTTTTTTCGAATTTTAGGAATACCATTATTTTGTCATATTAAGATGAAATTCTTAAAAATGTTTCTTTACTCACCTCTCTTGACAACAGTACAAAAAGAAATGAATTTGAAATAGGTTTTTATAATAGTCGGCACAGTTTATATTGAGTGCCCAAATATATGCCGGACTTAGGATAGAAATGATCCTATAGTCGGCAGCTGCTTTAATTATATAAAAATCGTTTATAAATGGCTAAGAAGTAAGCAAAAGGTACAAAAACATCAAAATTTCAATACAAATATTATGTTTAAGACTTAACTATGTTAACCTATTGGAAAGTTTAATGTACAAAAATTTTGTAAATTTTCAGCAAAAATTTTACTTTAGCGCCTTTGCATTTTCTCTATATAAGAAACCCATAACTCAATGCCATTGTACCAGATTTGTTTTAAGATACAGTTGTAAAGATGGAGTTTACAATCTAGACTAAGGGAAGAATTCCGCTCAAGGAGCCAAGTTATTTGAATTGATTTTACTTTTTTCTCAGTTAATTTTGCATCTATCAGGCCTGCCACACATTCCGATAAAAATTCCGTAGTTGCAATTCCGATCGAATATGTTTTAGCTTTAAATTTAATTTTCTTTTTTGGAGAATCAATAGCTACTTCCACTTCCGATCGGAATTTATATATGTGGCAGGTCTGTACATAGCATTCCGATGTTAAACATCGATCAAGATGTAGGTATACCGTGATATTGTACATGCTAATGTTGATTACATGATTACAAAATAATATATAAACTAGCTGTTAAGCCTGTCCCTGCCAAGATGGAACAAAAATTATTTTAAGGTAAGCCCCAACGAAAGTACCAAATACTTGGCAATTCTTAGCTTTATTTAGGGGTCTTCAAAATTAGCTGATATGTTAAAAGCACAATTTTGCCACTCACCTTTTTCTCTCAATTCTCTGCCTATATTCCAAAACCCTTAGATCCAATTATTTTTCCGGCAAAAGCAAGAAAACTAGTTTTTTAGTATAGACAGTGATTCTAGCGGGTAAGAATTATCTCTCAAGTCACGCACAACAACGTTCACTTGTTAAAAAAAATTACTTGTTTTAATGGTTATTTGTAAGCAAAATATTTGTAACCAAAAAAATGTTTTGGTTGCAGTAATAGTTATTTATAATCAAAAATATATAATAAATTTTTTACTTTAATTGGTTACGATAACCAATATAAAATATATATAAAGATAATTGTAAAAACTACCAAATGAAAATAAAAAAAATTTCCCGTAACCTTAAAAAAATATAGCCATTATTTTTGGTCCCGGATTTTATCGTGAGCGACAAATTTAATACAAAATTTATATGAATTAAAATAAAAAAAACTCTCTCCTGTAAAATTGATTTTGGTTCTTACGTTATTTTAGGGCTCGAATAATACAAAAGTTTCACACGGAATGACAAACTAAGTATACCCAGCTAGTTGTGGCGGAGGGTATAAAAAACAAAAAGTAAACAAAACAAGACATGGCACACACACACAGACTGTTCATGCTGTGGCAGTACAAATTGCCGAGCAACAATAACAACACAAGCGAGAATCATTGTGATCAGGCCTGCCATATTTAGCAATTTATCGGCATTTGGACGATTTTTGCCTCTAAATTATCAAAGTGCATATTTTTTGAGAAACACTTGCAATACGGTAATTTTTGGTTTATTTTATATAAATTATTAATTTTGGGTAACTTAGGGAATAAAAATGGTTATACATATATATTCCATATTTGCAGTATTTTAATGGTATGTCTAACACAACAAACACAGTTTGAAAAATATACAACTTCATATAAGGGACTTAAAGCACAAGGGGAATCAATCCAAAGAAATTCAAAAGTCCGGCTGGCTGGCTATGTAAACCAGGGTTTAAAATGCTGTCGCCATATTAGCAAAAGCAGCCAAATTTTGCCATTTTCTTAATTAAAAAAAATCAAAATTGAAAAGTTCTACTGCTAAAATAGCCAACACTTTTCAAAAGCAGCTGCAAATTGCTTTTTAACAATGGCAAAAATTTTTTATTTAAAAAAGCTCAAAAAGCAACGGCAATCACTTTTATGTTGTAGGAAAAAGAATGAAACAAACAGCTTCTGTCTGTTAGCCGCCAAATCAAAAACCAATGTATGCTAATAGACGCAAAATCGGAGATAATAGCAGCACAAAAGGTTGCTAAAAGGCACACGATTGCTGAGAAATAATTTCCGACGACAAGTGATATTTTTGATGCCAGACAAACACAACAAGATTTTTTTTTGTTTTCTATACAATGAAGGAATCAAATAAACGTCACAATTTGTGTGTTTTACCTTTTCCAAGCGGGAACGGTATTTGTATGGAAAGTAAAACAAATTTTTGTACAAGCTGTCAAGTTGTACACTGATCAGAATTTTATCGTTGTAATCTGTAATCGTCGCCTGCTTTTTTTTATTGAACCGGGTTTTTGTTATTACCAGTCAGAGAAGATTTTTTTTTTCTTTGAGCTTTAAATTTTTTTTGTTTTGTCTTTTTTAACTAGCTCTTCTTTTAGGAAAAAGGAAAAAAGCAAAAGGCGAAATAATCATATTTAACTTTTGCTATAAATAAATATAAATAAATAAATAATTTTTTCCAAAAGATATTTGTAACCAAAAAATTACTTAGGTTATCAATAACCAAAAAAATTAATTTTACTTTAATTGATTACCACAACCAAAATAAAATATATATAACGATAATGGTTAAAGATTCGCAATTGAAAATTGAGTTCATCCGAACTTACTACTACTTTTATACTTAATACCTACTTTTATTTTTTCGTTGAAAAATGATTTTTAACTGTGGAGTTAAGATCGTTTATTCTAGATCACCATAGGTTCTTAAAGAGACGAACCTATTGGTATAAGACAGTATATGTCTCCGCTGACTCTAATATGAAGAGTTTTCAAGCTAAAATTATGTGGATCACTCTTATTAACGGTACCTGCAATTTACCCTTAAGTAAAATCTATTCATATAAAGGGTGTCTGGTGGCAAAATTATATTTTTAATGCGATTATTTCAAAAAGTAATAAAAGGTGCGGAGGGAGGTTAGGTTAGGTTAGGTTCCATGGGCAGCCATCAGAAGACAGCTCACTTGGGTCCTCAATTGGTCCCTTTGTGATACCCGGCGCCAATGCCCATCCATTGGAGCAGTTACTCAGATGGTGTCACTGCAAGTTCCAACCACTTCGTCTTCCTAATGAAGAGAAGGAGCGATTTTAGTTCCATCCCAGACAGATCCCCCAAACAGGAAAACACCGGTCCCCCCAGGTATTCTTCCCTTATGCCCCGCAGTCCAGGGCAGTGACAGAGGAAGTGAAGCACAGTCTCCTCTTCCTCCTCGTTCTGACAACTCCTACAATAGTCGTTGAATTCCAGACCCATTCTTCCAGCATGAGTCCCCACCGGCCAGTGTCCAGTCAAAACCGATATCACCAACCTAATCTGGTTCCTGCTGAACCCAAGTAGAGAGTCAGTTCTCCGTTTATCATATCCAGGCCAAAGGATCCTGGATATCAAGCAGGTGGACTCACAGGTCCACCGCATCTGCGCTATTCTATAAGACTCGCGCTCGATGAGTAATTTACAGTGAGCTATTGGAAGACCAACAAATTGATCGATGAATACGTCATCCATGCGACCACCCTGTCTAGCCAGCCCATCTGCCACTAGATTGCCTGGGCACTCCGAGTGACCAGGTATCCATATAAGCGTTACCCTTGAATGTTTCGCAATCTCATTCAAAGACATCCGACATTCTGCAGTCAACCTAGATGTCGAGTAGACACCCGCCAAAGAAGCAAGGGCAGCCTTGCTGTCAGTAAATATACGTATATCTCCCGATATGCGATGATACCTCAGCCAGTTTGCCGCCCGCCTTATAGCCGAGATTTCCGCCTGCAGGACACTACATCCATCCGGCAGACGAAAGGAAACCTTCACATCCAGTTCCTCTATGAAGAAACCTCCGCCAACCCTCTCACCTTTCCTCGAACCATCGGTATAGACCCCCAGGGTCGGTTCCCGGAAAGTATCCAAGAGCACGTTTCCGTGCGCCACCCGTGTAACAAACTCCGCACCAAAGAACGGTACCGGAGTGCAGTAGTCCACTCCATCAGGGACAATCGTACTTCTGATTATCCTGGCGTGTCCATAGTCACGGGTCGACCAGCCGCCAGCCGCATGCAGCCGTGTCGCCGAGCAAAGAGCCAACTGTTTGGCCGCTATATCCATCGGAAGCCAGTTCAAAATCGTAAACAGCGCTTTCGTGGGAGTAGATCGCATAGATCCCGTGATCATCAACGCGACAAGTCTGTATACTTTCTCAAGCATCCTGCGGTGTATGCCCTTTTCCAGTGCAGTCCACCATACAACGACCCCATAGTACAGGGTCGGCTTTACCACTGCCTCAAAGATCCAATTGACACACCTCGGGCTCATACCCCAGTTTCTGCCTATTGCACCCCTGCACGCATATATGGCAACTATTGCCTTCTCCACTCTCATCCGGACATTTAGTCCCCATGACAGCCTGCTATCCAGAACCACGCCCAGATACTTGGCACTGCGAGATATCTGAAGCTCAGTTCCGTTTAACCTCGGAAGCTTAAATTCCTCGGTCCTATACTTCCTCGTAAAGAGTACCAATTCCGTCTTAGACGGATTTACACCCAGACCGCATGATGCACTCCAGGTGCTTAGTACCCTCAGGGCAGCCTCCATACACTGGGACATTACGCCCAAATGCTTCCCTGTTATAGCCACTGACACATCATCAGCATACGCCACTGCCTTGATCCTCATATTGTCCAACTTCGTCAACATGGTGTTCATAGTCAGGTTCCACAATAGTGGGGATAGAACTCCCCCCTGGGGAGTACCCCTGTTCACCAGCCTCTGAACACTGGTTTCACCTATTGTAGAGCAAATGACCCTATTCCTCAGTAGATTGTCAACAAATCTACATATGCCAACGTCGATCCCCAGATTCCCCATGGACGTCACAATAGAGTCCGGGTTGACGTTGTTGAAGGCCCCCTCAATATCGAGGAAGGCCACAAGTGTGTACTCCTTGAATTCGAGCGATCTCTCAATTGTTCCAACCAGAGAGTGAAGAGCCGTCTCAACAGACCTGCCCTTCGTATAGGCATGTTGAGAGGCAGAGAGTAAACCCCTTGGGATGGTCATCCTCAAGTGCACATCGATAACCCTCTCAAGAGTCTTAAGAAGAAAGGATGCAAGACTGATCGGTCTGTAGTCCTTCGGCTCGGTGTGAGAAGCCTTACCCCCCTTGGGTATAAAGACCACTCTACACAGGGTCCATTTCACAGGAAGATACGAAAATCTAGCGCATCCCCTATATATGGCCAGCAACCAGGGTATTATCAGGGTCGAATTCCTCTGCAGGTCCGCCGGAATTATACCATCCATACCCGGAGATTTATATGGGCTAAAGCTATCGATGGCCCATTTAATCCTGTCATAGTCCAGTGGAATGGACATAGGAGTGGAAGTCGCCTCCCACGCTGGATCCCGTGTACCCCATTGGGAGTTTCCAGGAAAGTGAGTATCAATTAACACCTCCAGTGTTTCTTGACTATTCGTAGTCCAACCACCATCCGATTTCCGGACGTAGGTCGGAACAACCGGGCTCGAAGCCATTACCTTACGTAAACGGTTCGTCTCAGAGGATCCTTCCACGCCGCTACAGAAGTTCCTCCAAGCAGTCCTTTTCGCAGATCTAACCAAGTTTCTAAACCTATTCAATGATGACTTATAGTCCGCCCAGTTGCCTCGGCGCTTTGCCACATTGAACAATCTACGACAGTCAATTCTCGCCTGCGCAATGTCAGGATCCCACCATGGTGGCCGGTTCCTGCCCCTACGCACCCTTGGCCTACACGCCAGGGAAGTCGCCAACTGCAGTGAGTTCGAAAGCAGATCCACTGCCGCATCGATCTCTCCGATATCATCAACCCTAGGAGGGTCAGGTAGAGACCGGACCAGAGAGGAGTATTGAATCCCCCAGTTCGTCCGTCTCCTGTTCAATATAGACATCGATCCTGAAGACCTAAGCCCTAGACTAAATTCCACATATCTGTGATCAGAGAGCGAACAGTCATTCGACACCATCCAGCTCTCGATCATATCGATGTGGTTTATACTAACTAGCGTGACATCAAGAACCTCACACCTATTTGCAACAACGAACGTAGGCTCACAGCCCCTATTTACTACTCCTAAATTATAGTTAATAATAAAGGAAAATAGTGACTCACCTCTTACATTCGTGTCCGTACTACCCCATATAGTGTGGTGCGCATTAGCATCGGCACAGATGATAACCGGAGTTCCAGTGCCCGCGGCCTTTATAACTGCATCACGGATGAGCCCATTGGGTGGGACCTGCCCGTGGTCGTGCGCCATGTACGCTGAGACCATCCAGACTATACCGTCCGGTGTCTCAAGAGCAACAGTTGTAGTATCTTCATCACTGTAATCAGAAAGAATGAAAATATTCAACGAGTTTTTAGCTAAGACACAAGATCTTATGTTACCTGTACCTTTCGCAAACAATAGCTTATAGCCTTTGAGGTTGAGTCCGCAAACCCGATTCTTGTGAATCCAGGGTTCTTGGACCATCACGAGCTCCTCCCCTCTTTCCACTACACGGAGCAGCAATGCAGCAGATGCTGCTTTAGAGTGGTGGAGGTTTATCTGTAGCACCTTCACCATGATCCATTTTGGCGACCACTGTGATGTTGACGTCCTCTTGGTCAGACTCCAGCAGCACGTCCTCATCAACCATGTCTCCCAAGTGATCAAAGAAGTCGCCCACCAATCCTGAGACAGACTGGGTATCCTCCTTGTCACTTGAGCCCACGGCATCGTCGCAAGCCATGCCTTCCACAGGTTGCTTGGCCTCACTTACCGACGGAGCCGGATTGCCCTTGTTGTCACTTCGGTAGACACGGAGCAAGATCGTACCAAAACCATAGTAGAGCTTGCCCTGCCTCTTCCTAAGTGGCTCCAAGGATTGCTGGTTAACAACCACAATCGCCGTCCTTGTGGACCCTTCAGCAGCTGAAACCTTCACTACTTTCCAGTCATGTGTGGGCAGTTGAGGGTTGCAGCACTGAATGATCTTCAAGATCTCCGCAGGTTCCGATGGTTCGGCGGGGATGGTGGCAATCGATCGCGGCCTCCGTGGTATCTCTCCAACTAGCACCACGTCGAGCCTGGCACCTTCCCAAACCTCTCCTAGTAATTGGATGGCCTGCTTTAAGAGTAGCGCTGAGCGCTCATCCGCGCAAGCCATCAGCTTCACGTGACCCTGGTTCCAGCCAGCGTCATCGCATTGGGGGGGTGGCCCTGGATTCTCCCTGAGGATCGTCCAGAACACACCCATAAGTTTCTGTTTCACCAGATCCCACTTGGTATGAGAAATGGCACCGTTATCAACACTATTGTCGATGATGGCACGCACCAGGTGACCTTTGGCCACCTCGCTAAAAGATTTGTTCATCGGTTTCGATGAAATTTTGGGACGTTTCGTCCCCGGTTGCTGTTTCACGGCTGCAGCTTCCTCCTCCGAACGTTGCCGTTTAGGCATTGTCACCTTTCCAGGGACAGGAGGGGTAGCACTTGGCAGCCCAGCTATGTGGGCTTTTGCCCATGCCAATGAAGCTTTTTGCTCATTGGTGAGATCTTCCGCTTTCTTGGAGCCGAGAAGATCGATGAAACGCAAGGCAGCACGCCTTGTGTTTGATGCCCTCTTTCTAGGGGGTTTTGTGCCAGGGGACTTTCTACGGTCGCCGCATTTGGCGGGGGGAGGTGCAACTTTGGGATTGGATGTCTTCATCGCCATCCCCTCTTGCACAATGGACACATGGGAGGCTGCATTGTTAGGCGACTTAGTCATACCCAACTTTGCAGCACCCGAGGCAGGGGTTTTATCCGTTCCAATGACGGAAAGGGCTTGTGCGGCTTTTGAGGTACTTGGAGCGAAGTTCAGGGGTACCTCGCCGCAGTTTTTGGAGCAGCCGCCTTCTGGTCGAGCTGCCTTACCACTTCCGATCAGCCTGGGCCGATCTTTATTGGTTGCCTGGGCTGTTACAGCCCCTGGCTTTTTCGTTATTCTGTCAATCGTTGTCCTTATTCTTGCCTGTCCGTCATCAGTTTCCGTCAATTGTTTTTGTTGTGTTTGTTGTTTTTGTTTGGAGTTTGAGTTCATTTTGATTTTGGTCCCACGAGTGTAGGGGAATTGAGAGGTCCACCACGTCATAGCCCCCATTAACGCGGTAAGGGCGTGGTCTATTTGCTGAGGTGCCCAGGTATCAGCAAAGCTCCGTGATAATACAGTCGGTAACCCCTGACTGCAAACCAACCGATAGGCACGGGTCGCATAACACCTCGGTTTAGGGGATGGATAACTTTTCGTCGCCAAGGCCTTTAAGTTCACTGCCTTCACCTCGGGAGTCGTCAGTTGCTGGCGGAATACCCGGGCCAAGACACGAACCACAGCCAAGACTTAAGCCACCACATCGCTTCAAGATTGTTATCCATAATAGTGGTGGGCGGAGGGAGGTTGGCGCCGTTGGAATTATCGATTGGAGGATTAGTCAGTCACAGTAGTCGAGTGAGCATCGCGCGTTCGCTGAGGAGACATTTTTTAAGGGCAATGATTCTTACGTAATTGCTCGTCGACAATTTTGTTCAAAGTTCATTTTCACTTAAATAGCAGGAACAGAACTTCTACCCAAAGATGGTGTAATCACCTCTAGAATTATTGAAAAAGCGTCTTTGTTTAAGCGAAAAAGCCCTATAAATCTAAATAAAAAATGTTTCAATTGTTAAAAATAGAATAAGGATACTACTTACGCTTCATCCGGAATGGTCATAGGGTTAGAAGCATCTCTCAAGCGTTTTCTTTGAACTTTTTGAACATTATTTTCTTGTCTCCGCTGCTTTTTTTTTTGTTTTTGACATTTAGATTTTTTTTCGAACACAAACTTCGAATACACAAAAACATGCGGATTTGAGAACACCAATTTATGAATTATGCGGATTCCAAAAAATTTGCCTTTTCAAAACGATAAACGTATGTTTATGAATTAGAAAGTAAAACAAATAGTTTAATAGATGTATATGTTTACATTTTATTTAAAGTGCAATTTGTACATTTAGTTAAATTATATACATTATTATTATAATATTCCATGGTTTCTTTAGCTTCTTCTATGACAGATTCTTTTGTTTTCTTAAAGCGGGAACAGGAACAAGTATCTGGACCACACGTATTTTTATCTGACCAATCATAATTATTGTAATGTTCACCATATCGTTTAGTTGTTGTTTGCAATTTATTTCTATCCTCTAGATATTTTTTTTTTATGCATATCAAAAACATGATTGCTTTTGAATCGTTAAATTTATACTTAGGTGTTGAGCTTTCTCCAAATTTATTTATAAAACTCATGTTTTTAATAAATTATATTAGCCTCTCTAAGTTCCTCATTAATTGAAATTAGGTATCTCGTTTTTATGATTATTATGACCAGCACCTTGCGATGAAAGGAGTAGGATCATCCCAATAAATATAGTTTGGTTTACTCTTTGTATTGAATAATTTTTTTATAATACGTTTATACTTAAATGCTTTGGTTCCTTTAATTTGTTTATTTGTTTGATAGTTACATCTGTGTACATTTGTATTAATAAGAATATCTTCATATTTTTTTAAATCTATTTTATTATAATGTAAAGGTTTTATGTGGAACAGTAGTTCAAATAATCCTGATGTCAATTTAAGTTTTTTATCGCCTATATATAAAGTGTTTTCGTTATTAAAATTTAGTTTGTTTCTTCCATATCGCCAATTTCCATCATGGTCTATATTAAATCCATAGATTCTATAAATCATTTTATTATTTATTAACAACATATCGGTATTTTTTTGTGTTTTACTTTTACGTTTGGAAAATAAATGTGTGGTCTTGTTGCGTTTTCTATCACCATCTTCATCGACATTTGAAAGCAATGAATAATTCTTTCGTTTTAGATTTTTTTGGTTTTTATCATTATTCGATTGTGCTGTGGATGTTGTTGTTGTTGTTTTTAGTGAAATATGTTTTTTAGTATTGTTAGGTTTTAATAATGTCGTTGTTTTTGTTGATTGTAAAATTTTCATATTATTTTTCTTTCTCTTTATACTAGATAGAGTGGTACTAAATGTTCTTATTCTTTTTAAGTTGTTTACATATTGGACTTTGTAATCACTATTATCTTCATGGTAAGGGTCATCATAATCAATATTCATATCATTATTAGATTTATTTCCTTTATTTAACCTCACCAAACTAGATACATTATCAATATCATCATCATCATAATACATATTGGAATTATATATATTTTCTTTATTAAAACCAGCACACCCAGCTTCGTTATTATCATCATCAACACCATAATCCATATCATTATTAGATTAATTTTCTTCATTTAACCTCACCAAACTAGATACATTATCATCATCATCATAATCCATATTGGAATTAGATCTATTTTCTTCATTAAAACCAGCAATACCAGCTTTATTATTATTATTATCATCACCATAATCCATACCATTATTAGATTTATTTTCTTCAGTTACCCTCACCAAACCAGATACATATGATATTGATAATGTCCATAATACCATAATCCATATAAAAAAGAACATTACTATAAGCATTATCCTGATTTAAATTAGATCTTTATAGTGATGGAGATGATGGTGTATATAGTGATTGATATGATGGCGATCGTACTGTTCCAGAATATTTTTTTGTCTTATCAAGTTTTTTTATTATATGTTTTAAAGGTTTTGTTATAGGCTTAAAGCAGTGACGTCCAAAAAGTAAATTGTGGTTGTATTGCTTCATATTAGTATTAGTGAATAGAGAGAGTTTACCCAGCAAACATAAATTCAAGCCAAATTAAAAAAGCAATTATTAAAATAGTTTAAATCAGTACCGTTATAATTACGAGCAGTGCCATAAAAATTAAAGTTTGTTATTTTCCATTTTTTTTTTTGCTTGCAAAATAAGAATTATTATTTGTAAATGGTAAATTAATTCTATATTTGACTTTTATTTTCTTTTTATTTTTAAAAACAGGAAATCATTTTTATTTTTTTTTTGACTCTTATTTTACAAATCATTTAAAAATAAGATAGAAGATGTTTTAACAAGGCATTTTGATAACATTTACAGTAAAATAAATGAATTTAATGTAAAAGAAAAAGAACACCTTTCTTAAAACCGACAAATATTTTTTACAGAAATCAAAAGGCCATAGTTTTGGTTTTATAGAAACTCTTCCCTTGTACCGCAATATAATTGCCTGGCATTATATTCAGCTAGAATCATATGAAGAATCTGCCATTAACGAAAAGCGTAAAAATTGCAAATATTTTGCTTTTTTTAGATTTATATAACTATGAAATTTTTCAAAATGCCTTTTTAAAACATCTTGTCTCTTATTTTTAAATATTTTACAACACAAGAGGCACTGTATAATACCAAAAGCATTCCCCAGCATGAAATATCTTTAAAATTGCATCATTCTATTACTTCTCTATTTCTGTATGCAATGTTTACTGGGCAAGTTTTCTTAAGTAAAATGTACAAAATATGTAAGCATCCGCCGCATGTGCACTCGTCGCTTGATAATCGTCTACTGAATTGTGTACTCTCGTTGACGAAATGAAAGAGCGTAAGAATGCGTGTGAAGAATGTGTGTGAATTAATTTCCACAATTGTGGTATGGGCTGGACACCAATGGCTTAAAGGTATCTTCTAACATATTAACTTTCTCCATTTCATTAAGTTTAATATTTTTAAATTTTTCCTTTAATACCGCTCTGGTTTCAACAATATCTTTTAACAATTCATTATTCTTACTCATGATTGTTGTGTGCATGTGTTTGCATTTCAAATTATAAACGATCTGCTTTATATCTGCTTCTGATCTGCTTTCGATCTGCGTCTGATCTGCTTTGTATCTGCTTTCGATCTGTTTTACATATAATCTTACTTATAATTGAATAAAATTATTAAATTCCTTTCTATAACGACCGCCATTATTTGGATCGTCCTTAAGGCTAGATTACACTATTATACTTTATATTAATACATGTCAAAATCTCAACTAACATGACAAATTGTGATAGTGTGAATGCAACGTACGAAAATGACAAGTATTATGAAAAAAGTTTGACATCCCATACGACTTCATCGTTTTTTGAAAAATTTCTAAACAATAATTCTTTTCATTGAATCAGGGTTGCATTTTATTTCATGTGTTAGTGTTTATACTTTGTGTGATGGTGTGAACACTAACTGTCATGTTAAATTAGATTTTTTGACAGTCGCAACAAAACTCATTAGATTTCTATTTAACAATGTATTATGGAGTACCTAAAACTTGTGAGATAGTGGAAACTAGCCTTTACTGACAACAACAAAACCATAAGTATCTTTCCAACATTCCTTACAAATTGTTTAAATGACATATCACCCATAACATGATAATTATATATATATGTTTAAACTCATTTCATCTTGTATCTATATGTTTATGTCTACCCATACAAAAGTAATCTCTTAAGCTAAAGGTCCATACCACGCGTTTTCGCTTCCACGCAGTGCATGCTTTTCTAACCTTACTTGAGTTCTACGATTCAAGTAACATGCAACGCTTTTTATGCAGCAGCAGAACAAGTAAAAATAAAATTTAATTTGTCAAAATCAGCTGATTTGTTCGAACGCTGCTTGTGACGCTTACAAAAGTAGAAAGTAAACCTACTTTTCGCCTCAAGGCATCTACGCTTTTGTGCATGTAACTTACTACGTATAACTACACAGATTCTACTTTTTTGACAGCTGCGTATGCAGCGAAAAAGCGAGTAACGCGTGGTGTGGACCTCCAGCTTTACAGTGTCCTGTTTACCAAAAACTACATTATCAAATATTATTATAGAATGTGGATTTGCTTTAGCTGAACTTAAAACTTTTTCATTTTCCGAGAATGTAAATATATTTATATATTTTATGTTTTTGAAACAAAGACCATTAGGGCTTTCTATAAGACTAATCATTACATTAGTCTTACCTCAGTTTGATGATCCAACAATTGGCGTTCTTATTGAATTTGATAATAGTGTGGTATGTACAATTTTAGAATTTTTTTATTTTTCATCATCAGCATTTCTAATAACAATTTGTTTCGTTTGTTTAACTATTCGCATATTGCTCTGCTGATCTGTTTCATATCTGCTTTATATCTGCTTTTGCTCAGCTTTCAATCTGCTTTATACCTGTTTTCGATCTGTTTTATATATAATCTTACTTATAATTGAATAAAATTATTAATAAGATCATCCTTACTGACAACAACAAAACCACAATTATCTTTCCAACAGATTATCACATATCAAATGCTAAAGTTAAAGTTAAAGTTTGATATTTAAATTCAGTCAGATAAGTCTATAAATGATATAGATATGAGCAAAGAAACCACAGCCACCTCTATTTTTACCCCAAAAATGTGTTGTTGTTTTTATTGGTTTTTTCCGTATACCTGGTAAACGACAAGAGCAAAAATTTTTAAATTAAAGGAGGAAAATGTTATTGAACAATCAGTTGAGAAACAAATATTAAAAGTAAATAAAGAATATATGAAAAAAGGTGATGAAAGAGTCAATAAATAGAAGAATTTTATGGTATCCCGGTTTCTTTTGGGCATTTTGATTTCAACTTTACAAAAACTTCACAAAAATGACGTAAAATTTGAAACAGAAAACAAACATTTGTTTTGTAAACAAAAGTAAAAAATTACTTTTTATTTTCTTTGCATTCTTTGTAAGAAATAAAAATATTTCTCTTAACTCGTTGTTTTTAGTAAAATCGCTCTTAAAATATGGTAAAAAAACAAAAGAGAATGGATACAAACAAGAATGATAGAAATGAAGATTACGACATCAGGCAGATATAAAAATTTTTTACTGCGCATGTAGGAACTGTGACGTCACACAACCTTCGTTCTCATTGGCTAATAATTTTTAGCTTTCAGACTGTTATGTTTATGTGTAAACATGGCAGTGGGACAATTTATTATTTTTCTATTTAAAATATTTGAAAACTGAAAATTTTTTATTAGAATTTACTTTTTTCTTCATAATTTTATTTTTAACTTACATAAATATCATAGATGGGGGTAGTGCACTAATTTTGCAGTTTCCACTCACACTTAGTGATAGTGCAAAAATATTGCAATCATTGTGTTGATGTTGAGTGATGAATTGAAAATTTGCAGCCTCACTAAACATGCGTGATAGTGATGTTAAACAATTTAGTTTGATTTAAAATGAAGCAATCATCAGCTTATTGCAACTTTTTTTCTTAACTCACTTGAGTGCAACTTAAATTGTTGCACTAAATTTAAAATCAAAAACTTGTTTTTTCATGATTAAAGCCAATAATTATACCGTTATTGACAAAATTTCATTTTGTTTAATGTTTTTTGCTTATGCATATCCGCCATGCACATACAAAGTTACATATTTAAAATTTTAGTGATACAATATTTTTATGCAGCTTTTTTTATTGCATGTCCAAATTTTGCACTACTTGATTTGAGTGCAGATTTTTGCATTCAAATCTGCGTTTAGTGATAGTGAAAAAATTTGCAATATCACAAAAATTTTTAAGTGGTAGTTAAAAACATAACAAGATTCACTTAAGCTGGTAAAAAAGAGTGCAAACCAATTTTTTTGCAGTTTTATTTAGTGATAGTGCACTGCTGATTTAAATCAATATTAAGTGCACTACCTCCAACTATGATAAATATATATTATCTCTATGTAAGCTATAGTTAAAAATATGGACATTTAATGCCTGTAATTTCTACAAATAGATATCTAGCTGTGTTAGATATCTATGGTGTAACGAATTTTTCATAATTTCAACACGTATGTTTTACCTACTGGTAAGACTGTAGTGTATTCTACACCATCGATTCTTGACAGTTAATTCAAAAAATTAATAAAAATACACATGTTGCCATATTTAAAAAGAAAACTTAAAGGAAAAAACACGTAGGCAAAATAAACGTTGAAATTACTAAAATAGTTTTACCGGATAGGTAAAGATAACTTTTAGGTACGAACACGACCAGATATCTGTTTGTAGAAATTACGGACATAATTAAAAGCACGCAACACGTTAGTTTTTCGCATAATTTCACTCTTTGTGTTTTTGCGGTTAATTTGTTGGCATTTGCCCACTGCACACTTTATGTTTGTACTCTTTTTTGCTCTCTTCTTTTTTTATTTATTTTTTATTTTCCTTTATTACGCTACTTTTAACACACGTTTTAACACTTTTAAAAATTTTATTTATTCAACATTTTTTTATTTTTTCGAATTTATTCTATGAGTTAAATTTCAGTTATGTATTTTATAAAGCTTTTTTGTAATAGTTCTATTCCTTAAATTTTTAGGAATGACTTTTATACACTACCAGACTATTATATTGTATTTTCTTGTTACATTTTACCTTAGCTATCCAAAGGATATAATATAAAGTAACCTGCGAAAGGAAATAATTCCCAGTTTCTATTTGTTAAAATAGTTGAGTTAAATACATTCAATTTATAAAGTATCACTATCCAGTGTGACACAAAGAATGCTGACGAAGGCCGTAGCGGGCCAGAAAATGCATTACATTCTGCTGGTGTCTAATAATTGTAAATTTTTCTGTACATACAATATACTTCATTGCTATCCAAAGGATAGCTAAGGTAAAATGTAACAAGAAAATACAATATAATAGTCTGGTAGTGTATAAAAGTCATTCCTAAAAATTTAAGGAATAGAACTATTACAAAAAAGCTTTATAAAATACATAACTGAAATTTAACTCATAGAATAAATTCGAAAAAATAAAAAAATGTTGTATATAATATAAAGTAACCTGCGAAAGGAAATAATTCCCAGTTTCAATTTTATTTATTGTAATAATATTTTTAATATAAAATATTAAGCAAAATTCTTAGTTTTTTGACAATTGACATAATATTTTTTATTTGAACTCTCTGAGTGAATTAATTGCAGGGTTGCCAACAATCACGTTATACATACATTTTTTGTAATAAATTACGATTTTCACACATAAAAGAGAGTTGGTAATCTGTACAAGAGAACTTCTACGTCATCAAACGCTTAAACATGCACAAGGTGTAATCTTTATTTCTATCATTCTTGGATACAAATATGTTTGCATTCATTATATTTTTTTTTTCATACTTTTTTTGTAAAAATTCGTTATATAGAGTACAAAAATTTGCTGTTTGTTCGTAATATAAGGTACTCAATGAAAAAAATACGACCGTACGTTAATTCGCGAATTCGTTAAACTGAGTATATATTAAACCGGGACACCACTGTATAAACATTTTCCTCCTTTAATTTGAAAATTTTTGTTCTTGTCGTTTTCCAGGTATACGAAAAAAAAACAAATAAAAACAACAACAAGACATTTTTGGGGTAAAATTAGAGGTGGTTGTGGTTTTTTTGCTCATACCTCTATCATTTATCGACTTATCTGACTGAATTTAAATATAAAACTTTAACGGAGTATATGTGAACATATACGAATATTCATTAAGCATTTGATATGTGATAATGTGTTGGAAAGATAATTGTGATTTTGTTGTTGTCAGTAAGGACGATCTAATTAATGGCAGTCGTTAGAGAAAGAAATGAAATAATTTTATTCAATTATAAGTAAGATTATATATAAAACAGTTCGGAAGCAGATATAGAGCAGATTGAAAGCAGATAAAAAGCAGATTAAAAGCAGATATAAAACAGATCAGGAGAGCAATATGCAAATAGTTAAACAAACGAAACAAATTGTTATTAGAAATGCTGATGATGAAAAGTAAAAAAATTCTAAAATTGTACATACCACACTATTATCAAATTCAATAAGAACGCTAATTGTTGGATCATCAAACTGAGGTAAGACTAATGTAATGATTAGTCTTATAGAAAGCCCTAATGGTCTTTGTTTCAAAAACACATACATATATTCAAAATCTTTATATCCACCGAAATATTGTTATTTTTTTTTTTTTTTTTTTTTTTTTTTTTTTTATTTCCTAAGCTAATCCCGCGAAGCTTTATGCTTGTCTGCAGGAAAGAAACCAGAGTCTCTGGCGGGAATCGAACCCGCAACCTCGGCGCTGATAGACTAGCTCGCTACCAGCTAGCCTATCGAGGCACTCAGAAAACTTATTAAATCCATAAAATTTATAAATATATTTACATTCTCGGAAAATGAAAAAGTTTTAAGTTCAGCTAAAGCAAATCCACATTTTATAATAATATTCGATAATGTAGTTTTTGGTAAACAGGACACTGTAAGAGATTACTTTTGTATGGGTAGACATAAACATATAGATTGTTTCTATTATGTCAAACATATACGGAAATTCCTAAACATTTGATACGTGATAATTCAAATATGATTATAATATTTAAAAATGGGAATCCCAAGAAAAACTTTGATGAAAAGAATTATTGTTTAGAAATTTTTCAAAAAAACGATGAAGTCGTATGGGATGTCAAACTTTTTTCATAATACTTGTCATTTTCGTACGTTGCATTCACACTATCACAATTTGTCATGTTAGTTGAGTTTTTGACATGTAAATATTAATACAAAGTATAATAGTGTAATCTAGTGTAGTATTATTTGATCGTATGAATACATTCCTTTAAATATTATTTATTTTCATGAATTCATACCTTTAAAGAGCAGACATAAACGGGTATCTTATTACACCAAAATATTAAACCCTAAATAGCCGCTTAAAAGGTACTACACCCAAACGCATGGGAAATATTTATAAACTTACAGCCGTATTCATAAAAACTTATTGATGATTAATTGACCGTTTTTAAGCAAAAACTGCTAAATTTGTATTTATAAACGAAAAATAGTCTATTGAACCTTTAATAAACCATTCATAAAGTAAGAAAATTAATTGTTGGATTTGCCCTTCTTTAAACCAAAAATAAAATGACATTTTGAAAGGTGTTCGCATTTTATGATTATATTTTTGTGAAATATGTTGAAAAATAATGACAAAAATGTTTTATTTATTACAACGGACATGTTAAATACATTTTACTAATTTTTTTTATTTTAGACAGCCAATTTAAAGTTTTATTGACAATTATTTAAAAAAAATTTATATGATTTAAATGAACATGTTCAGGGGCAAATGCAGATATTCCCTTTAATTATTTATTAAATTATTGCAACTAGTTGTTTCTTTTGTTTAAAACAACAAATTATTGTTCAAAAATATTTAAAAAAAAATAAAATAAGCAAATTATTATAATAGTGATGTTAATAAAAAGTAAACAAACTTCTTATTCGAATACTTTATTATCTTATATTCAAAATAGGTTCAAACAAAACTTTTTATGGTACCTTTTGGAAACATTTTGTTCAGAAACTAAAATAATATGTAGTTTTATTTGATAAGAATAATTTTGAAGGTATAAAATTAAAAAATAAAAAAAATTTATATAGAATATCATGTAAACCGAATAGAAGTTTCATGCATCACTAACAATAAAATGGCAGCCAAATATTAAGAAAGTTGCCATACTTACACAGAAAATCGCTGCAAACAGTTAATAGTAAAAAAGCTGTTATTGTACGTTTATGAATACAAATTTTTATAAGAGCTTTATAAGACAAAAAGCGTTTAATAGTTATTACATACTATAAGCTTACAATAAGAACTTTTTATGAATATGGCTGTTAAAATTTAAATCATATTACATTAATTTCCCCATGCTTTAGTTTAAGTTATTTTATTTACACGTAAGAATAGGCTAAGAATTATTTTCATAGTTAGTATATAAGTTAGAATAAATTGTAAATAAAATTAATGATAATAAAAAAGCTGACGAGTGCACTAGCTGCACCGTTTTAAAAATAAAATACAAATAAAAAACGGATTTCAATTATTACATGGCGATCCTGCCAGTCCTCTTTTAAGGAGTGCTAAAAACTTCAAGCACCCTTAAAGAAGATAGAGGAGTGCTTGCTTTAAAAAGCACAGGGACGTGCTCAAAAGCACCCCTAAATTTTGATTGGATCCTGACTCTCGGTTGCGAAGATCCGCCTGGTCAAAAGGCAATAAAATTAAAGAAGGTCCTCAGCCGCTCACCATAGAAGAATACAGAGCAGGGACAAAAACATCAGAAAAAACTAAAAACATTACAACACCGATTATAAGTAAACCTAAAAGAAGAAGTGGCTACCTATGCAGACTAAAGCGGGAAAATCACTTTTGTTGGGAGAAATCAAGAGGAGCCCTCCCCCCAAATGGGAGGATGCCACTAAAATGTGGGCTAGGGTTAACACCCTAGAAAAATTAATGGAGCAACACTCCAAAAAAAAAAAAAATATACTATAGAACTTTAAAAAGAAGTGCATTTAAAGTGCACTCTTTAGGTCAGCAGGCGTTAACCGCCATTGACACAAATATCCCTTTTTTTATATAATAAGCAAAAAAAAAACAAAAAAAAATTTTTTTACTATAAGTCAATAAAATTATCTACAATTTTTTATTAATTTTTATGAAAAAATTTTTACAATTAAATATGGGAGGAGAAGAATCAAAATTAGATAAAGCTAACGTTGTTAATAACGTAGAGATTGTTGACCACACCTCTGAAATTAAGTCGCTATGGACACTTAACTTAGTCCTTGTAATAATTGCAGCAATTAATCTATTACTAAAAATATATTTAATACACAAAAGGTCACTAAAAAAAAGATATGCCAGTAGAGCAAACGATTTAGACAGAATTTAAATTACAGCATTTTGGAAAGGTGTAGAAATATTAAAGCAAAATTTGACAGATCTTACAAATGTCTCAATATAGACCGCCCAACTAAGGACGAAACCACTTTAAAACATTTAAAAATTGTTATATATTGCTTAGAAGATATAAGAGTTCTTCTAAACGTTAACTAAGCAAGATTAACTGCAGCTCATAAAGCAGCAGCTGAAGCGTTTTACCAAGACGTTAGAAATAAACTATTAAATATAACAAATAGAAAAGCTTTCAATATAGAATTACCAATTTCTCTTCACGAGAGACTTGAATTTGATGAAAATCAATACTAACAAAACCACAACATTAAGTGGAATAGGACAAGGGAAAATTGAATCAATTGGTAGCATATTCTTTGATTTAAAATTTAAAACTTATTTAATACCACATAATTTTCAAATAGTGGGCAATGATTTTCCAATAACTTATGATGGAATCATTGGTATGGATTTCATCAAGAAATATAATTGCATTTTAGATTTTAATCAAGATTACGATTACCTTGTCTTACCACCATCCAACATACCACAATCAATAGAAATACCGATATCGAATGACTGTAACAATATTATTTTGCCACCAAGAGCTGAAGTAATTCGTCAAATCAATTTTAGTAATTGTGATGATGAAATACTTATCCCAAATCAAGAACTTGAACCAGGTATTTTTATTGCAAACTCTTTAGTAAAGTCAAATAAAGCATTTATCCGTATACTTAACACTAATGAAACTGTAACAACAGTTAATAAATAAAAGAACTTTTTTTCCTTTTGAGCTCGAGGTCCTGGTTTTATTGTTAATTATTCTAATTTTACAATTTTTAATTTGCCAATATTTCGTTTTTCATTGAAAAACATCTTCTGGGCTATAATCTAGAAATTACAAGTAACCAAAAAGAACAAATAAATGTATAAGTACAAAATATTTTAAACACTATGTATATAAAAAACAGCAAAAAACTCTTACATAGAAAAAATTATTAACGCACAAAAATCAGAAAATTAATTCTTATTATGTTGTGTCAACATCGTCTAATTATGAACTGAGCTTAAAATAAATAAATATTGCACTATGTTATGTTCGTTTGTTAACTAGATGTCTGTATACTCTCGCAGAATTCTCATCAACATCGGCTGTAAAATTCATCCTTGTTGTTGTTTTAATTATATGTAACATTTCCAATGTGAAACGTCTTTTATAGTTATTTTCACTCTGTAATACTTGTACATTGTCAAAATCAGGAGAGTGCTTTGTGTGTGCACAGTGGGTTAACAGTGCGGTTTTTTGTGTTGAAATTTTATTTCGTAGTTTTAAGTCTGATTTGTGTGCTGAAATTCTAGTTTTAAGTTTGTTTTTAGTGGTACCTATATAAACCTTGTCACAAATTCCAAATTCGTTGCCACTGCATGGTATTTTATAAATAACGTTTGATTTATCTAATTTTTCTATTTTATCTTTGGTTTTACTGAACAATTTTGCCAATGTGTTAATAGATTTATGGGCCATTGCGTACGTTTCATTATTAAATAATTTAGATTTTTCAAATCTCTCAGATAATACTGGAACAAATATAAGGGATTTATATATTTTTGGTTGTTGTTCACCATACAGATTCTTTGTTTTGTATTTGTCATAATCAAAAAGTAATTTATTAATTAGATTTGCCGGAAAGTTGTTGTCGCTAAGTATTTTTCTGATCTTATTATAGTTGTTTTTGTGGAACTCTGTGTCACTTATGGATAATACCCTTCTTATTAAATTGTTCGCCGTGTTGATGATAATTCTTTTAGGGTGTTTGGAGTAGAAATTAATAACTCGGCTTGAGGCGTTGGTTTTTGATACCAGTCAATTTTGAGTATACCATTTCTCCTTGTCACAATAGTGTCCAGATATGGTAACTTTTTATTGTTCTCCTCCTCCATAGTAAACTTAATACTAGGGTGAAAATCGTTCAAACTCGTCATAATTTCTTCTATTGCACTCTCCCTCACTATTCCAAAAAGATCATCTACATATTTCGACAGAAATTTAGGTTTAAATTTCAATTTTCCAATAGAGGTGTCAAGTAGTTTTTCCATAACAATATCCGCTACAATTGGGGATGCGGGTGAACCCATGGGAAGTCCTCTTTTCTGAGTATATATTTTGTCCCTGAATTTAAAATAGCGGTTGTCCTTAATGCAGAATCTTAATATTCTCAAAAATAAGTCCTTTGTCATGTTGGTGTGTATTGAATTGTCTTCCCATCTATCCTCTATAATTCTTAATGCTAAATCATCAGGTACGCTCGGAAACAAAGACACAACATCAAACAAGATTAATCTTTCATCGTCACTTATAGTCAAGTCTTTTATCCTATTTCTAAATTGCACTTAATTATTTAATAATGAAACGTACGCAATGGCCCATAAATCTATTAACACTGTGGCGACCTGCACAAGCTGCCGACATAACAACGCCGTAAAAGATCAACATCGGCAATGAACTGTGATTGACAGCAACACACAAGAAGATATAACAGCGGGAATAATAAATATGAATTTAGAATAAAATTGAAGTTAATAAAATATTCACTACATATTTAATACATTTAAAGCGTATTGTTTATTGTCCAAATTAGTGGGTTGGGACATTGGCGACGAGTTAAATCGGAGTTTTATGATATTAAGTAAGAAAATTAAGGTTTTGTGAAAATTTGCAAAATGTGTTTGTAAAGGTTTGAAATATGTTTCAACAATGAAAACATGTAGATTATTATCTGCTAAAGAGCAGGGGCAATTGCCGGAACAAAATAAAATCTGGTAAAATAGCTGGTTGAAGAAAAACCAGGGGCAGTTTGCCGAGATAATCAAAGATATTAATTAGCTGGCAAAGGCCAGAGGTAGTTTGCCGTGAAATTATCTGGGTAAAACCAGAGGCTGTGGGCCGATGTTTAAAACAAAATAACAAGAAAAGTATCGTTGATTCGGAAAATAAAAACATATTGGTATAGAAACAATTAAATTAATATATCAGTAAAATAAAATGACAAGTTAATAATTTAATTGTCAACATATTTATGAAATGTTTTATTGTTTCAGAAAATCTTACAAAATGGCTGAAAACTTGAAGCCATTTATGTGTGCATCCATTGAAAAACCATTGATTCGCACAGAATGGTAAAAATAGTTAAGATCTTTCCAAATATATGTCGATTCAGAGGAAATAACCTCATGTTTGAAGAAAAGAAATAAGTTATTGCATATTGGAGGACCAGAATTACAAGAAGTCGCTTTCTCAATACCGGGAGCAATTGAAACGTTCGACGAGAAGAACCAAAAGGATGTATTCTAGATATTGGTTGACAAGTTAAATGAACATTTTACACCAAAACGCAATTCTGTGTTTGAGAGACATGTATTTCGCAATATAAATGTGATTGTAGGTGAAAATTTCAATCAATTCGTTTTAAGATTGCGACAGCAAATGTCAAAATGTGTGTTTGGTACGACAAAACTTGAAATCGAAAACATTTGTTTAATCGACGAAATTATTGATGAATGGGCGCCTTTAGATTTGAAGCGAAAATTGTTGGAAAAAGAATACGGATTGGATGAAATTATACAGCTATGTCAAGTTGATGAACAAATTAGAAAGCAATCGCAATCTATGGAACCGAAAGAAAGTTTGGATATTGTACATAAAATAAATGTTTCTAAAAAGTTCGAAGGTGATAAAGCAAATGAATGTGGTAGATGTGGACGCAAGGATCATAATGAGAAAAGTTTTAATTGCCCAGCTAAAAATCAGAAATGTAATAAATGCAATCGTTTTGGACATTTTGCTCGAAAATGTAGGACTAATTTAAAGCGTTCACATCCTCAAAGTAAATTTATGGATGTGAAACGTAAGCGCTCTGATGTACGTCATGTTGAAGATTCAGAAAATAGCTCATCTACAATGGAAAAGGAAAGCGATTGTTTTAAAATATCAAGCGACCATGAAACGGATGAAAAAGTGTCATGTCATATTGGAGGACAGCCCATATCAATGGTTATAGATTCTGGATCCAAATTTAATTTGATAAGCAAATACGATTGGGTGCAATTACAACAGAATAAATCAACATTATTTAATATTCGAACAAAGTCGAATAATAGTTTTCGTGCATATGCTTCTGATCAATTACTCAATGTACTTTATGTTTTTGAGGCACCCATATCTATAAAACAACAACCTGAAATGTTTGCTACATTTTATGTTATTGAAAATGGTAGACAATCGTTATTGGGAAAAGATACAGCTATTAAATTAAACGTGTTGCGTTTGGGACTCAACATAAATAAAGTTGACGAATTTACAACATTTCCGAAATGGAAAAACATTAAGGTAAAATTATCTATTGATTCAAATGTAACACCTGTACAGCAACCAGTTCGTCGTATTCCCATTGCGTTAGAAGAAAAAGTTACTAAAAAACTAGAGGAAGGCGTTAAGGCTGATATCATTGAACCCGTATTCGGTCCAAGCTGTTGGATATCTCCTATTGTTTTGGTTTTTAAAGAAAACGGTGATATCAGAATGTGTATTGATATGCGAAGAGCAAATAAAGCTATTTGAAGAGAAAATTATCCTCTTCCAACATTTGAAACATTCATGGCAAGACTCAAAGGAGCAAAATACTTTTCTCGATTGGACTTGAAAAATGCATACCATCAAATTGAGCTTCATAAAGACAGCAGAGAGATTACCACATTTATTACACCTCGTGGATTATTCAGATATAAGCGTCTTTTGTTTGGAGTCAATTCTGCTCCTGAAATTTTTCAAAGACTTTTGGAAGAAATGTTAGCATCATGTCCAAATGCCATGAATTATATTGACGATGTTATAATTTTTGCTGAAACTGAAGAACATCATGATAAAGTTGTCAAGGAAGTTTTGAAGATATTTGCTGAAAACAATGTATTATTGAATGATGACAAATGTATTTGGAAAACCCACAAGCTAGCATTTTTGGGACATATCTTATCCAGTGAAGGCATAGAAGTTGACCCAGAAAAGGTCGAAACGATTATGGGTTTTAGAGACCCCAAAAATAAAGAGGAACTTCGCAGTTTTCTTGGTTTAATAACTTATGTAGGAAAATTCATACCGGATTTGGCTCATCACACTGATGCTCTAAGACGTTTGCTAAAAGCTCATATAAAATTTGAATGGACCATGGAAATGAAGAACTCTTTTGAGTGTTTGAAGAAAAGTTTGGCCAATGTTTCAAAACTTTCATATTTTGATTTAACAAAGAAAACTCGCCTAATAGCGGATGCAAGTCCCGTGGCATTAGGGGCAGTTCTAATTCAGCTCGATGGAAATGATCCACAAATTATTTCATTTGCCAGTAAATCCTTATCAGATGTGGAAAAACGCTATTCTCAGACTGAAAAAGAAAGCCTGGCTTTAGTGTGGTCAGTAGAAAAATTCTATTATTACTTGGCTGGTCTGGAGTTTGAGTTAGTGACTGATCACAAGCCGTTGGAAGCTATTTTTAAGCCAACTTCGAAACCTCCAGCACGCATTGAACGCTGGTTACTTCGGCTTCAGGCATTTAAATTCAAGGTTATTTACAAAGCTGGAAAAGAAAATATTGCAGACTCATTATCTAGATTGTGCCAAGAAAATAATCCGTGTTCATTTTACTGGAAAGGAGAGCAAAGTATTTTACATATTGTGTCCATGAGCACTCCGGTTGCTTTATAAATTACGGAAATCGCTGATAAAAGTTCTTTGGATGAAGATATCATAGACGCGATTATGTGTCTCACTAATAATTCATGGTCTAATGCTACAAGCAACAATTACTACCCATTTCGTTTCGAACTGTCTTATTTGGGTAGCATTTTGTTGAGAGGTACACGAATTATTATTCCAACTGTTTTGAGAGATAAAGTGTTAGAGCTTGCACATGAAGGCCATCCCGGAGAATCTGTGATGAAGCGCAGATTGAGATCTAAAGTTTGGTGGCCTTGCATTAATCGGGAGGCAGAAAAATATGTAAAAACGTGCAAAGATTGCATATTGGTATCACAACCGGCGCCTCCAGTTCCAATGAATAGACATCCATTTCCGGAAGGTCCCTGGATTTCATTAGCAAGTGACTTATTGGGGCCATTGCCGAATGGACAATATGTTTTGGTTTTCATTGATTATTTTTCGCGATATATGGAATTCAAACTTCTTCGTACAATATCATCACAGGCTATTATAAATTCAATGAAAGAAATCTTTTGCAGACTCGGTTATCCTAAATCTATAAGGACCGATAATGGGAGACAATATATAAGTTCGGAGTTCAATCAATATTGTAAAGAATGTGGTATTCAGCAAATATTAACCCCTCCATATTGGCCACAAGCTAACGGCGAGGTGGAAAATATGAACAAGTCTCTGGTTAAACGGCTTAAGATAGCTCATGCAAATCGCAATAATTTATTGGAAGAGCTACAAAAATTTGTTCATATGTATAATGTCACTTCACATAGCACAACAGGTGTTGCTCCAACTCAGCTTATGTTTAACCGGATAATCAGGGATAAAATTCCTGGAATTGAAGACATGAAAGAAGCAACAGTTGATTCTGCTGAAAAAGATCAAGATTGTTTGCTTAAACATAAAGGAAAAATGCGATCTGATAAAAAGAGAGGGGCTAAGGAGTCAGATGTAGCGGTTGGTGACAAGGTATTGGTAAAGAACGGTATTTTCCCACACAAGTTAACTCCAAATTTTGATTCTACTGAATATGTTGTAACAGCCAGAAATGGTAATATAGTAGAGATATCAGCTGATGGAAAAGTACTTCGTAGAAATGTTTGTCATTTAAAGAAAATTCCTGTGGAGTCCTCACCCAAGGAAACAGAAAGGCAAACGACTCAAATAATAGCTTCTGATACCGAGGATTTGCCTTGTTCATCTTTCAATGCTTTGACATCTTTACCCAAATCAACATCATCTTATCATCACGCTGATAGTTCCGGTTCCCAGACCTTAAAGCTTCATCTGAAAAATATTGGAGGGATGTGGCGACCTGCACAAGCTGCCGACATAACAACGCCGTAAAAGATCAACATCGGCAATGAACTGTGATTGACAGCAACACACAAGAAGATATAACAGCGGGAATAATAAATATGAATTTAGAATAAAATTGAAGTTAATAAAATATTCACTACATATTTAATACATTTAAAGCGTATTGTTTATTGTCCAAATTAGTGGGTTGGGACAAACACATTGGCAAAATTGTTCAGTAAAACCAAAGATAAAATAGAAAAATTAGATAAATCAAACGTTATTTATAAAATACCATGCAATGGCAACGAATTTGGAATTTGTGACAAGGTTTATATAGGTACCACTAAAAACAAACTTAAAACTAGAATTTCAGCACACAAATCAGACTTAAAACTACGAAATAAAATTTCAACACAAAAAACCGCACTGTTAACCCACTGTGCACACACAAAGCACTCTCCTGATTTTGACAATGTACAAGTATTACAGAGTGAAAATAACTATAAAAGACGTTCCACATTGGAAATGTTACATATAATTAAAACAACAACAAGGATGAATTTTAAAGCCGATGTTGATGAGAATTCTGCGAGAGTATACAGACATCTAGTTAACAAACGAACATAACATAGTGCAATATTTATTTATTTATTTATTTTAAGCTCAGTTCATAATTAGACGATGTTGACACAACATAATAAGAATTAATTTTCTGATTTTTGTGCGTTAATAATTTTTTCTATGTAAGATTTTTTTTGCTGTTTTTTGTATACATAGTGTTAAAAATATTTTGTACTTATACATTTATTTGTTCTTTTTGGTTACTTGTAATTTCTATATTATAGCCCAGAAGATGTTTTTCAATGAAAAACGAAATATTGGCAAATTAAAAATTGTAAAATTAGAATAATTAACAATAAAACCAGGACCTTGAGCTCAAAAGGAAAAAAAGTTCTTTTATTTATACATTTTAAAGGTCGAATTAAACACAATATAATATTTTTAACAGTTAATAAAAGTAAAATAAAAACCGAAAAACTCTCTGAATATGACATAACAAAAGCAAATCAAACCAAAAACAAACAAAGAAAATCAGAAGTATTAAACATTTTAAAGAAAAATTTTCCCGAACAATTTAAAGATACTTTGAGTAACCTTTGCGATTCATATAGCGATATCTTCGGTTTAGACTCAGAAGCTATTACAACCAACAACTTCTATGAACAAAAGTTAAGAGTAAAAGATCAAGAACCAGTATACATCAAAAATTACCGTATACCTCATACACATAAAGAAGAAATAGAAAATCAAGTAAAGAAATTAATAGAAGACGAAATTGTCGAACCATCAAACTCTGAATATAACAGTCCAATCTTGTTAGTTCCAAAGAAATCACTTTCAAATTGTGAAAATAAAAGATGGAGACTTGTTGTTGATTATCGACAAATAAATAAAAAGCTATTGGCAGATAAATTTCCATTGCCAAGAATAGATGATATCTTAGATCAACTAGGTAGAGCGAAATATTTTTCTTGTTTAGATCTAATGGCGGGATTCCACCAAATTAGCCTAGAAAAAGATTCTAGAGATCTAACATCATTTTCAACCAATAACGGTTCATATAGATTTACAGGACTACCATATGGTCTCAAAATAGCCCCAAATTCTTTTCAAAGAATGATGACACTAGCTTTCTCTAGCCCAAATCAAGCTTTCTTATACATGGATGACTTAGTAGTATTGGGTTGTTCAGAAAAACATATGCTTTCAAATTTAAAAGATGCAGATAGTGCAAAAAGATTTGTTGCATTTTGCAACTACTATCGAAGATTCATTAAAAATTTTTCGGAATATTCAAGACATTTAACAAAACTCACTAAAAAGAATACAAAATTTGAATGGACAGATGAGTGCAATTTTGCATTTGAATATCTTAAGAAGGCCCTAATGAAGCCAACATTGCTTCAATATCCAGACTTTTCTAAACAATTTTGCATAACGACAGATGCAAGCAAACAAAAGTGTGGAGCAGTACTTACACAGGAATATGAAGGAAAACAACTGCCAATTGCATATGCTTCTAAAATGTTTACGAAGGGTGAAAGCAACAAATCCACTATTGAGCAAGAATTAACGGCCATACATTGGGCTATAATGCATTTCAGACCATACTTATATGGAACACATTTCCTAGTTCGCTCTAATCATAGACCATTATCTTATTTATTTTCGATGAAGAATCCGAGCTCCAAACTTACTAGAATGAGACTAGATTTAGAAGAGTACGATTTTACAGTTGAATATCTTAGGGGAAAAGATAATTACGTCGCGGACGCTCTATCCCGTATTACAATAAATGACTTAAAAGACATGAAACAACACATTTCAAGAATCACGACTAGATCAATGACCAATAAAGGACAAATACAAGAACCTAGTAATCAGCAGATAATTAATAATAATATAAATAAAAAGCCCAGTATATATGTACCATTAAATAACACTGACGTCAGAAAATATCATAAACTAAAGATTTCCCCCGAAAAATGTTACATAAAACGAGGGAAATCTATAGTAGCATATGTACAAATTAAAGATTTGTTTACTAATGGGAATTTTGACTTAGGACAATTTTACCCTAGGCTCGAAAAAGTGGCCGGTGAACATAACATTGAAAAATTACAAGTGGCACCTAATGAGAAAATTTTCGAATTTATCTCTTTAAATAATTTTAAAACTATGGGCAATAGAGTATTGAAGAAAATAGAAGTAGCGCTACTAAATCAGGTGACCCAAATTGAAAATAAGAATGCCAAGGCAATTCTAGATATCTTGCTGAAATATCACAATGATCCAATAGAAGGAGGACACTGTGGTATATATAGGACAATAGAAAAAATTAAAAGATACTTTTATTGGAAAAATATGTCCAAAGACATATCGAAATATGTTAAATCATGCCACAAATGTCAAATAGCTAAAAGTACCAAAAATATTAAATGTCCAATGACTATAACAGAAACTCCTAATAAACCATTTGATATAGACACAGTGGGACCATTTCCTAGATCCATTCAAGGAAATGAATATGCTATCACCTTAATATGTGATTTAATTAAATAATTGGTTACTATACCTATTAAAGACAAAAATGCTAAGACAATTGCTAAAGCAATATTTAAAAATTTCGTACTTTCCTATGGACCGATGAAGACGTTTATCTCAGACATGGGAACGGAATATAAAAACTCGATATTACAAGAAATCTGTAATCTCTTAAAAATTAAAAAACTTACTTCCACAGCCCATCACCACCAAACCTTGGGAACAATTGAAAGAAGTCATAGAAGTTTTAATGAATACGTACGTTCTTATATTTCAGTGGACAAAACAGACTGGGACGAATGGTTAAAATATTTCACATACTGCTTTAATACTACACCGTCTACAGTGCATAGTTACTGTACATACGAATTAGTTTTTGGAAAAATTCCAAATGCCTTCCATCAATTTAATGAACTAGATAGAATAACACCCTTATATAATTTAGAAGATTACAGTAAAGAAGCAAAATTTAGGTTAGAAATAGCATATAAAAGAGCTAAATTACTATTAGAGAACCATAAACATGAGCAAAAGTTAAACTATGATAGGAATATAATGGATTATAACTTTTAACTAGGAGATTTAGTACTACTCACAAATAATACAGGTCACAAGTTAGAACAAAAATATAATGGACCTTTTAAAATTATAAAGATAGATTTGAGAAATAATATAACAATAGTTAATATGAAAAGTAATAAAACACAAATATTGCATAAGAATAGACTTAAGATTTACCATAAAAAATAAATTCATGGGCCCAGGAATTCTGTAAACTCTTAATTATTATAAGGAATTTAATTTTAATTATTACCCTCGAATTTCATAAACTCTTTTTGTAAACTACTTTAATTATTATAATTAATTTTGTTTTAAGAATTTTGTATTCAAGAATTTTATAAATTTATAAACTAAAAACAAATTATTAAGCAAAGAGTATATATATATATATATATATATAATAGTAAAAGAATGTCAATAAAACATTAAAGTTATATGAACATTCTTATTAAGAAAGGAGGTGTAGTATTATTTGATCGTATGAATACATTCCTTTAAATATTATTTATTTTCATGAATTAATACCTTTAAAGAGCAGACATAAACGGGTTTCTTATTACACCAAAATATTAAACCCTAAATAGCCGCTTAAAAGGTACTACACCCAAACGCATGGGAAATATTTATAAACTTAAAATTTTAATCATATTACATTAATTTTCTCATGCTTTAGTTTAAGTTATTTTATTTACACGTAAGAATAGGCTAAGAATTATTTTCATAGTTAGTATATAAGTTAGAATAAATTTTGTAAATAAAATTAATGATAATAAAAAAGCTGACGAGTGCACTAGCTAAAATAAAAATACAAATAAAAAACGGATTTCAATTATTACACTAGCCTTAAGGACGATCCAATTAATGGCGGTCGTTATAGAAAGGAATTTAATAATTTTATTCAATTATAAGTATGATTATATATAAAACAGATCGAAAGCAGATCAAAAGCAGATACAAAGCAGATCAGACGCAGATCGAAAGCAGATATAAAGCAGATCGTTTATAATTTGAAATGCAAACACATGCACACAACAATCATGAGTAAGAATAATGAATTGTTAAAAGATATTGTTGAAACCAGAGCGGTATTAAAGGAAAAATTTAAAAATATTAAACTTAATGAAATGGAGAAAGTTAATATGTTAGAAGATACCTTTAAGCCATTGGTGTCCAGCCCATACCACAATTGTGGAAATTAATTCACACACATTCTTCACACGCATTCTTACGCTCTTTCATTTAGCCAACGAGAGTACACAATTCAGTAGTCGATTATCAAGCGGCGAGTGCACATGCGGCGGATGCTTACATATTTTGTACATTTTACTTAAGAAAACTTGCCCAGTAAACATTGCATACAGAAATAGAGAAGTAATAGAATGATGCAATTTAAAAGATATTTCATGCTGGGGAATGCTTTTGGTATTATACAGTGCCTCTTGTGTTGTAAAATATTTAAAAACAAGAGACAAGATGTTTTAAAAAGGCATTTTGAAAAATTTCATAGTTATATAAATCTAAAAAAAGCAAAATATTTGCAATTTTTAAGCTTTTCGTTAATGGCAGATTCTTCATGATTCTAGCTGAATATAATGCCAGGCAATTATATTGCGGTACAAGGGAAGAGTTTCTATAAAACCAAAACTATGGCCTTTTGATTTCTGTAAAAAATATTTGTCGGTTTTAAGAAAGGTGTTCTTTTTCTTTTACATTAAATTCATTTATTTTACTGTAAATGTTATCAAAATGCCTTGTTAAAACATCTTCTATCTTATTTTTAAATGATTTGTAAAATAAGAGTCAAAAAAAAAATAAAAATGATTTCCTGTTTTTAAAAATAAAAAGAAAATAAAAGTCAAATATAGAATTAATTTACCATTTACAAATAATAATTCTTATTTTGCAAGCAAAAAAAAAAATGGAAAATAACAAACTTTAATTTTTATGGCACTGCTCGTAATTATAACGGTACTGATTTAAACTATTTTAATAATTGCTTTTTTAATTTGGCTTGAATTTATGTTTGCTGGGTAAACTCTCTCTATTCACTAATACTAATATGAAGCAATACAACCACAATTTACTTTTTGGACGTCACTGCTTTAAGCCTATAACAAAACCTTTAAAACATATAATAAAAAAACTTGATAAGACAAAAAAATATTCTGGAACAGTACGATCGCCATCATATCAATCACTATATACACCATCATCTCCATCACTATAAAGATCTAATTTAAATCAGGATAATGCTTATAGTAATGTTCTTTTTTATATGGATTATGGTATTATGGACATTATCAATATCATATGTATCTGGTTTGGTGAGGGTAACTGAAGAAAATAAATCTAATAATGGTATGGACTATGGTGATGATAATAATAATAATAAAGCTGGTATTGCTGGTTTTAATGAAGAAAATAGATCTAATTCCAATATGGATTATGATGATGATGATAATGTATCTAGTTTGGTGAGGTTAAATGAAGAAAATTAATCTAATAATGATATGGATTATGGTGTTGATGATGATAATAACGAAGCTGGGTGTGCTGGTTTTAATAAAGAAAATATATATAATTCCAATATGTATTATGATGATGATGATATTGATAATGTATCTAGTTTGGTGAGGTTAAATAAAGGAAATAAATCTAATAATGATATGAATATTGATTATGATGACCCTTACCATGAAGATAATAGTGATTACAAAGTCCAATATGTAAACAACTTAAAAAGAATAAGAACATTTAGTACCACTCTATCTAGTATAAAGAGAAAGAAAAATAATATGAAAATTTTACAATGAACAAAAACAACGACATTATTAAAACCTAACAATACTAAAAAACATATTTCACTAAAAACAACAAAAAATCTAAAACGAAAGAATTATTCATTGCTTTCAAATGTCGATGAAGATGGTGATAGAAAACGCAACAAAACCACACATTTATTTTCCAAACGTAAAAGTAAAACACAAAAAATACCGATATGTTGTTAATAAATAATAAAATGATTGATAGAATCTATGGATTTAATATAGACCATGATGGAAATTGGCGATATGGAAGAAACAAACTAAAATTTAATAACGAAAACACTTTATATATGGGCGATAAAAAACTAAAATTGACATCAGGATTATTTGAACTACTGTTCCACATAAAACCTTTACATTATAATAAAATAGATTTAAAAAAATATGAAGATATTCTTATTAATACAAATGTACACTGACGTAACTTTCAAACAAATAAACAAATTAAAGGAACCAAAGCATTTAAGTATAAACGTATTATAAAAAAATTATTCAATACAAAGAGTAAACCAAACTATATTTATTGGGATGATCCTACTCCTTTCATCGCAAGGTGCTGGTCATAATAATCATAAAAACGAGATACCTAATTTCAATTAATGAGGAACTTAGAGAGGCTAATATAATTTATTCGGTTCGGTTCGTGCTTTGTTGTGATACAGACGTGTATTCTTAACTCCGCATAAAATTTGAATTTTTAATTAATCACATTTGATTTTGTTATATAAACAGCGAATGGACGCTTGAAAATAAATGATATATTTTGTTATTTTAATTATTTAATTTATAATTTATTAATACGAAAAAAATATTAAATAAAGAAAAATAGTAAAAATATATACGTACTAATGTTCATACATGTGTATGCATACATACATATTCCGAGCAAAAACATTCTAGTTCAAAGTTCTTATTTTCTTGCTGTTGTAAAATACAATAAATAACAGAAATATTAAAAGCACAGTTAAACAGTGAAAAACAAAAACAATTTATTGCATGAATAAAAACAATGAAACAACAATAAAACTGAATGATAGAAATGTTAATGTGACAGTGCATGCTAACGAAGACAATGCTGTAATAAATAAAACAAAAGAAAACAATAGTAACTACCTAACGGCTAAACCAATTTTTCGAACACGATCCCTTTCGCCCTCTCTTTTTACAAAGACGGTTGATGGTGATACCTTAAAAAATATAAACCTCTCACTTGCAAGTGTTGCCACAACGGCAAACACAATCTTATTAACAAATGGTACCATGAACTCTAACACAGATGCAATGCAAACATTTCAAGTAAAAAGTAGTCAAAAGCCTCAAGTACAAGTTGGTATGGACAGGTACATAACAGTGCTTAAACGGGGTCGCAGCCCTACCTCTGCAGCAGTTGCTTCGGCTTCAAAAGTACCATCTTTTGATAAAATAAACTCTCAAAATCGTTTTGCAATTCTGGAGGATGAATCCTCGGAAGCACCAAACGTTATAAAATCTTCTAAGCCACCCCCGATATATCTAAGGGAGCAAAACTCAAGTGAGTTAATAAAGAGTGTGATCTCGGTAATAGGTGAAAATTCGTTTTACGTAGCTGCAATCAAGCGTGGAAATATAAACGAGACAAAAATACAGGTAAATCAATGATTTTCAACATTTTTGATTTTTCGAATTTATTCTATGAGTTACATTTCAGTTATGTATTTTATAAAGCTTTTTTTGTAATAGTTCTATTCCTTAAATTTTAAGGAATAACTTTTATACACTACCAGACTATTGTATTGTATTTTCTTGTTACATTTTGCCTTAGCTATCCTTTGGATAGCAATGAAGTATATTGTATGTACAGAAAAATTTACAATTATTAGACACCAGCAGAATGTAATGCATTTTCTGGCCCGTTACGGCCTTCGTCAGCATTCTTTGTGTTACACTGGATAGTGATACTTTATAAATTGAATGTATTTAACTCAACTATTTTTAACAAATAGAAACTGGGAATAATCTCCTTTCATAGGTTACTTTATATTATATTCAACATTTTTGATTTTTCGAATTTATTCTATGAGTAACATTTCAGTTATGTATTTTATAAAGCTTTTTTTTTTTTTTTTGTAATTAAGGATAGAACTATTACAAAAAAAAAGCTTTATAAAATACATAACTGAAATGTAACTCATAGAATAAATACGAAAAATCAAAAATGTTGCATATAATATAAAGTAACCTACGAAAGGAGATAAGTCCAGTGCGATAAGTCTAAAAATGACCCCAATGTAAAAAAATGTAGCAACTGTGGCGGAAATCACACTGCCAATTATAGAGGATGCCCTGTATATACTATCGTCAAGCAGTCGGCTGGACCGAAAACTAATCCCCCACAAACGCAGGTACCAAATCAAGTAAACACTAATGGCATTCAGGCTCCGCAGCCTAGTAATAACAGAACCTCGTATGCTAACGTCCTTAAATCAAACCATGTGCCAATGCAAGGCGCTTCGCAAAGTAATTTAAGTCGTCTAGAAAAAACCATGGAAACATTAGTGCAAACAAAAAATAATTTTACACACACAATGGGTAATATGTTACAGGAAATTCTAAGAATGCAATCGATGTTATTGCAAGCTGTTCTTAACAAGCCATGAAATGTTTAAACTATTTTGGAACGCAAACGGCATCCGCCAACATAAAAATGAATTAGAATACTTTCTTAAAAACAAACAAATTGATGTCATGATGGTTTCTGAAACTCATTTGACCTCAAGAAATACGTTTAAAATCAATGGTTATATACTACATGATACCAAGGACCCTCGAGATAGAGCTTGTGGAGGTTCAGCCATTTTAATTAAAACCCGAACCAAACACTACCTAATGTTTCATCACCGTGAAGCTTATCTCCAAGCAACGAACATTTGCGTTGAGGAATTAAATAGAAACCTAGTAATTTCATCGTTATACTCACCGCCTAGATTTTCAATATCAGAAAGCCAATACTGTAAATATTTTAAATCATTAGGACCCTGTTTCCTAGCTGCTGGCGATTATAACGCTAAACATACTTCTGGGGGTCACGACTTATAACACCAAAGGGTCGTGTTTTATTTAACACACTTTCTAAAATGGATTTAAATGTGGTAGCGAGCGGAAAACCAACATATTGGCCTACTGATCATCAAAAAATTCCAGATGTTATCGATTTCGGCGTGGTTAAAAACATCCCCATAGAAACGATTCATGTTGAAGCTTCCTTAGAATTATCTTCTGACCATACACCTACAATTGTTACAATAATGAACCCCAATATAATTGTTTCTCCGACTGGTCACTTAGCGACGACAGCTACGCAAATTAACTGGTTAAAATATAGAAAATACCTCAGCACCCATTGCACAGAAAATATTCCGCTTAGTACACCGGAGTATGTAGATCGCTCTATTGCCAATTTTGACAGTTTTCTGAAACTAGCCGTTCAACATTCCAGTATTGCCCCAAAAAAAAAACAAAAAATATTAAAATATATTGCACAGATGTCGAGCGTCTCTTGTCTGAAAAAAGGAGGGCTCGAAGAGAGTGGCAATTGCACAGATCCCCGTTACTTAAGAACTTACTAAAAGAGTGTACAAAAAAGCTTAGAAAGTTACTGCAGACTCAGAAAACGGCTTCTCTGGAAAAATATCTTAAAGAACTTGATGCAACCCCACAATCAGACTACTCATTATGGCGTGCAGCTAGAAATCTCAAAAGGCCAGTTGTCTCTTAACCACCATTAAGAGACTTGAATGGTAGTTGGGCAAGAAATGATGTTGAAAAAGGAAATCTGTTTGTTAAACATTTAAAAAACGTATTTACCCCAAACATATCTCATGATATTGCCGCCGAGTTAAGATTTGAGATAAGAGAAATCGAAAAAGCTATTTGTGATTTAAACCCCAAGAAGGCTCCTGGTTTTGATAAGATCAGCAACAAAATGCTTCTGGAGCTACCCAGCATAGCAAAGAAAATTATTCTTTTAATTTTTAATGCTATTTTACGACTTGAATACCTACAAGAATGGAAGGTCTCCTTAGTTACGATGATACCAAAGCCAGGAAAGGATCACACCAAAGTTGAGTCATATAGGCCTATCAGCTAATTATCTAATATATCAAAGCTGTTTGAGAAGCTCTTAGCGTCCAAATTAACCCCAATTTTAAATGACAATGGGTGTATACCTAACCATCAATTCGGTTTCAGACGAGAACATAGCGCAATTGAACGCAATTGAATTTGAAGAAAGAAAATATTGCTCCGCTCTCTTCATCGATGTCTCTCAAGCTTTTGATAAAGTCTGGCATGTAGGTTTGTTACATAAATTGAAGCTGAACCTACCGGTTAACACACACAAGCTGTTAGAAAGCTACTTAGTCGGTCGAAAGTTCATTATTAAAGAAGGGCATTATTTAAGCTCTCCTCAGCCAATTGAAGCTGGAGTCCCTCAGGGAAGCATCCTGGGCAAACTATTTTATCTTATATATACCTCGGACATGCCGACAAACAATTACACCCTAACCTCAACTTTTGCTGATGATACAGCTTTCCTAAGCGTACACGAGAACAGTCGTGAAGCATCTCGATACCTGCAGGATCATATATTTCAACTAGAACTGTGGTTAAAACAATGGAGAATAAAGGCCAATGAGCAAAAATGCGTACATATTACATTTACTTTGCGTCGGGAAACATGCCCCCCTATTAAAATCAATAACCAACTAGTGCTTCAACAATCGCATGTCAAATATCTCGCTATTCATCTAGATTTAACATGGAAATGCCATATAGAAGCAAAATTAACCCAAATGAAACTAAAAGCAATTCCAAATTACTGGCTTATTGGAAGAAATTCTGTTCTTAGTCTCGATTGCAAACTACTACTTTACAACTCTATTTTAAAGCCAATCTGGTGCTACGGTATTCAACTATGGGGCACTGCCTCGGCCTCAAATATCGAAAAAATTCAAAGGCGCCAAAATAAACTTCTTCGAATAATCACAGCTGCCACTTGGTATGTTAAAAACTCAAATATCCACAAGGATCTCAATGTGCCACTGGTAAGGACTATTATTACGAAGTATGCGGTAAAATATTTAAAAAGGCTTGAGTTGCACCCAAATCCACTAGCTTGAAATATTTTAAATGATAGCGGCCACACTCGCTTAAGGAGAAGAGACACTGCAGCACTTACCCATTAAGATGAGCGATAAACACATAAATAAATGTGATACATAACCCGTGATGAAGAAAATTTTTGTCTTGCACTGGCAGGACATAAAATAAAGAATTAGGATTAGATTTGATTAATTATTGTTAGTTCATATTTAATATATGAAGATTCAATAAATAAATAATGAGAAAAAAAAATATAATTTATTAAAAACATGAGTTTTATAAATTAATTTGGAGAAAGCTCAACACCTGAGTATAAATTTAACGATTCAAAAGCAATCATGTTTTTGATATGCATAAAAAAAGAATATCTGGAGGATAGAAATAAATTGCAAACAATAACTAAACGATATGGTGAACATTACAATAATTATGATTGGTCAGATGAAAATACGTGTGGTCCAGATACTTGTTCCTGTTCCCGCTTTAAGAAAACAAAAGAATTTGTCATAGAAGAAGCTAAAGAAACCATGGAATATTATAATAATAATGTATATAATTTAACTAAATGTACAAATTGCACTTTAAATAAAATGTAAACATATACATCTATTAAACTATTTGTTTTATTTTCTAATTCATAAACATACGGGTCTGTTCTAGGTTTCGTATCGTTTTGAAAACGCAAATAAATTGGTGTTCTCAAATCCGCATGTTTTTGTGTATTCGAAGTTTGTGTTCGAAAAAAAATCTAAATGTCAAAAACAAAAAAAAAAAAAAAAACAGTTTTTAGCAGCTGTTTTTTTTTATTGTATAAAAAATTATTTTTAAAAAATAAAATTTTGTCATTAAAATGCCTGGAGCTTTTGTTTTATCTTATATACAATTGCGGAGACAAGAAAATAATGTTCAAAAATTTCAAAGAAAACGCTTGAGAGATGCGTCTAACCCTATGACCATTCCGGATGAAGCGTAAGTAGTATCCTTATTCTATTTTTAACAATTAAAACATTTTTTATTTAGATTTATAGGGCTTTTTCGCTTAAACAAAGACGCTTTTTCAATGATTCTAGAGGTGATTACACCATCTTTGGGTAGAAGTTCTGTTCCAGAAATCCTTCAATTAGCCGCAACGCTTAGATTTTTAGCTGTGGGCTAATATCAAGGCGTTGTTGCTAATGATGTAAATATCAGCATTGGTCGCAGTACTTTTTCAAAAGTAATGTGGAAAATTATGGAATCGATGGAAAATAGTTTATGCACATCATGGATAAAACTTGAATTGACGGGACAAGAAACTAGAGCTTCCAAATCATTTTTCTTTGAGAAGAATGGGATGCCCGTTGTAATTGGTTGTGTAGACGGTACACATGTACGAATTGTGAAGCCTGTTGAAGAGGATTGTCTTTATAACAATAGAAAAGGTTACTTCAGTCTTAACGTAATGATAGTAAGTACCTCCATGTAGTACAAAAGTCCACAGCCAGGTTCCAAGGAGCATAACTTTAATAAAAAACATTGTTCAACTCGCATAATAGTTGAAAGAACTGGAAACTTAAAAAGTCGGTTTAGGTGTCTTCAGAGCACCTCGCTACACTACTCTCCGGTAAAAGTCGTACAAATTGTAAATGTTTGCTCAGCTCTTCATAATATTTGCAAACATTTCAACGTAGAAATCGACAATACCTTAGAACCAGATGTTGATAGTTTTGACGATGACGCAGATGATAGAGATGGTCAAGAATCTTCCGGCGCTAGTCAAAATGATGAAGCGCTAGTCAAAACAAGAGATAGCATAGCTAATAGTATATATACCATAAATCAAAACAACTAGCTTCATTTAGTTTGAATATGCTTTTTTAACTATTTATGTATATTACATATAAATATTAACTTAAAAAGAAAAAGGTACTTCATTTGAGATCTATTAAAAACTTAAAAATTAAACGAAAATAAACATTTTTTTCATTTATTAACTTAAGGCACATTTTTGACTGATTGAGCCTTAACAAACAAACTGAATTATGAATCTCTTCATGCATTAAACACATTCACCACAGCAGGCTACACGAACACAATACTACAAATGCTGCTGGCTGAAATTTTAGTCGTGTGGTCAGCTACTGAATTATGTTAAAGACGGCAGCTACAATTGAAAAAATACAAACAGCTGTTTTTGTTTACTATGTCTTTATATTTCATTTTTTTTCTTTTATAAAATGGAAAAACATGCATAATTGCAGACTCTTATTCAAACTTAATTTAATATTATCAACAAATGAATTTATTTAAAAAAAAAATCAAAGCTTTATAAGCGAAAAATTAAAAATTAATAAAGATGACAAATTTAATTGAAAATATTGAACCAAAAAGTAACAGTTTTCTTATAAATGTCGATTAAACGATTTCTTTTTTGTCAAAAGTTATTGCTTCAGAAAATTAACTGAAGCAATAATTGCCAAAGTTTGCTGCGGAGCTGCGGCATTACTGCATAAAAACTTTTGACATATGAGAGTGATGCCAAGTTTCTTACAAGTGATGCTTTTACGAACATTAAACTTTACTTCTGCGCAAGTGATACCCAACAACTGCATTTACGAACGTACCCTTTATCAATAACTTTTTAGGTAAAACTGGATCTAAGAAGTAGTGGTATTATTAGAAACTACTTCGAAATGGCTTTTACTTGATCTTTAAAAAAATCCGATTTATTAGCCCGTTAAGGGCCAATTTCAAAAATAAATATTTCTTGAAAGATTTTTCTACAAAACTTAAAATTTTGTCAATATACATATTTATTAAAACATAATATCTTTAGGGAAGAACACTTAATCTTTTATATACCATATTATTAGTAACTTCATCATATAAAATTTTAAATTTATTAAGCTTTAAAAAATTTTATTTTGGAAAATTAGTCAATTTATTTAAAAGTTTGATTAAAAATATATATCTGGTAATAATTTATGTAATTCTTACATATTCATCCCAATTATGAATGAAAATTCCCCGGGAGTTTTCTCCCTTCTCTCATTTTTCCTATGTTAATTCAAATGTAAAAATAGGAAAAGGGAAAAAAACTCCCGGGGAATTTTGATTCATGATTGGGCTGATTGAATTATTGTAATATGTACATAAATAATAAGTGTTCTGCAACGCCGAAAAACCGCAATTCAGAAAAACTTTATTAAGCAAATATCTTAGGGTTTAATAATTATTGTTATATCGACATGATTTAAAGATAAAGCCAATTTTGTAAAAAAATGTCAGCCACGGAGTATAAATATATAAAATTAGCTCTTAATTGGTTAATCGGTATGCCATAAACTCCATGTGGAACACACTTTAAAGAATTTTCCAATGATTCCCATATTTTATAGATTCGTTTTATACCTAAAGAGATATGGATAAAGTATTTTAAAACTTTTACGACCTATAACTCCTGAACTAGAAGCGTTGGCGCGAAAAACATCTTCCTATAGTACTTCTTTCAAGAATATAAAAAAAATTATATAAATAACAATTTGGTGTTGAGCCAAGTTAATGTTCTTGTTTCATGCCGATTCTTTTCTGTTAAACAAAAAAAAAAAAAAAAAAAATTAATTTAGCACTTATTTTTTAAATATTTTTGTATATTAACAGCACTTTTTCTGTTTTGTAGTGGACAAAAATAGAAATTAGTTTAATTTAACTACAACGACAAAATAAGCACAGACAACAACCTGCAGCCATGTATCCGTGTCGTCGTGAAAATAATCATTTCCATATGCACACATGAATTCTAGTTTTGACATATTGAAGTCGGTAGCTTGCTGTCTCGAATGTGTTTAAAGCATCACTTTGTCATTGCACCAAACTTCATCTTCTCCAGTTCTACCGCTTGCAATTTTAATTTTACTTTTTCCAATGAATTTTTTAGAATTAGACTGTTATGTTTTTCAATTTCTCTGTTATGTCTTTTTCTCTCTTGTCTATCTTTTTTAATTTCATCCAACTGTTCTTTCTTTATATCAATTAATTTGTTTAATTTACCATCTATGCTATCTAATTTGTAAGAAAGTTCTTCAAATTTATTATTGTCACACATTTTTCCAACTCCGATCTAATGGCTCCTAAATGTTGAGTCTCCTTTTCCATAAATCTTTGTAAACTTGTAATTTTTTTTTTCGCTTGATGGTTGAGGTGATAAAGCAGGGGATGACAAGAATGGAGAACTTTGTCTTTCGTTTTCTTCATTAGCATTCTGCGCACCGAAACTTTTAGCATTTTCAATGCCATCAACAGCTCTATACAAACCACATAAAACCGCAATTTCTTCTTCTACTCGTGAAAGAATGAATTGGTTAAAACTACCACCGCCCGTTGCATGTACCTCCGTTTTGTTGTGTGCCAGTTTCCGCCGGATGTTCCCTTTCCAATCTATCCATGCCTGTATAAACATTATAACATATACGTTCATGTTTTTACAAGTCTTTAAACATTTTAAAAATACCTTTTTCCAGCCGGAAACGTCTTTCAAATGTGGACCTTCACCATTTAGTTTGTTTGACAACTGTGCCCATAGTTCCTCTTGTGCCACTTTATCACCCTTGCAAAAACCACGAGCTATATCTGGATGATCAGTCATAAACTCTAAAAAGACCTTATCCTGTTTGGCACTTTTGTGTTTTCCCCTTGTTAAAAAGTAATTTAAACAGACAAACAATTTTTATTACTTACATTTTGAATTTTTCTTAGCAATCCTAGAAATATAGCAATTTAACTTTTTTTGTTTAAATAAAATGAACCATATGTTGTTATAACAAAGCGCTGCCAGATTATTACATTACGATTTTACAACTAAATGAAACCGTAATATTATAATTTTTGTTTAAATATAGATAAATATATTAAATTAATTTAAATTTCATTTAAAAAAAATAATGCTTCTTTTTTAATAGGATTTCATTGCATTAAGCTTTAATGCACAAAAGATTGACATATAAAACTTTAATATGTAGGGCAACTTTGTGTTTTCGAACATAAACAAAATTGTTAAAAAAAAACAATGCTTGACTCCATGTTTGTTTTTTTATACAAGTGAGTTTAATAAAAACAACTTAAATTTTTGGATAAGTTAATTTATATATATTTTTTTTATTAAATTAAATAAAGAACATTTCAAACTAAAAACCTAAGTTTTATTTTTGTTAAAAATGTTATCACATATAACAATAAAAGCCGATTCGTTTTACTTTCACTAACCCCTAACTGCTCTATTTGAAAACGAATAAAAACATGCGGATGTGAAATTCAGAACACCAAAAATGCTGAAGTAATCCACTTTCGAGTGGATTCGGATTCTAGAACACACCCGATAGTTTCTTTTTTTATAAAATCATATTTCCATACAAACATAAAATAAATTTATCACGTAAATATAAATGTAGAATTCATTCGAAAAATAAGAAGGTTTTATATTACAAAAAAAAGACAATTATGAAAAGGAACAATTAGCAGATTCTATAAAATATTTATTTAGTTTTTTTTTCTCTTAGTTTAAAGTATTATCCGTAGTTGGTCTACTATATAAGTTTAAGAATAAATTCAATCAGAAAACAAAATTGGTACTATATCAGGCTTTGATACACAGTCATTTAAACTATTTGCCTATTATATATGGCTATAAAAAAACTAATGAATTTAAATCTCTACAGAGAGCTCAAAATAGAGCATTAAAAATTGTTTTTAATTTGCCTCTGTTATATGCAACAGTAGCTTTGTATAGGGACATAGCTTTAACTATTCTTCCAGTGCACGGTTTACACAAAATGCAACTTTTGATATATGTTTTTAAATCTTTGAATAAAATTGGATAGCATACAATAACTTTCTCGAGAAATCAAACAGCTTTCAACACAAGGAATAACATGAACTTAAGAGTAGCAAGATGTCGATTGGAAACCACAAAACAGAGGATAGAACACATTGGTAGTTTGGAGTTTAATTACCTTCCTGAGAACATAAGAAATATTGTTAGAATTTCTATTTTTAAAAATAAAGTGAAAAAGCATCTTTTACAAAATTTAGAAATGCTTCTTTCATGATTTCATGATTTTAGTTGATCTCAATTAAAGCTTAGTCTTATTCTAAAAAGGAAAAAAAAAGTAAAAAAAAAAATTTTTTTTTTGTTTTTATAATATGTATACTTAAGTTTATATGACTTTTAAGTTTAAGTTTAAGTTTATATAATTTTTACTTGCCAATTCGCCTCTAAAATGTCTTCAAGACGCAGAGGCACTACATACTGTAAGCAATTTATGAATAAAGAATTAATATATGTAATAAAAAAAAAAAAAAAGTTTTGCATTAGTTTATTTCATACATCAGCTTAACTATTACCATATAACCCAGCTTTGGGTTACAAAGGAGTGGTCTTAAAACTATTCCATGGTGTACTCAAGAGGATTAGTTTTGAAGTCGTTTAAAAACGAAAACATGTTGTAAAAAAACGAAGACATGTCGTCTCACAACAAACACTTTTTAACAATGACATGGTCCATGCTTGCATTACATTGGAACCAGTCCAGGGAGTAGTCCATTTGATCAAAATGGATCAGGTAGTCTAATATTATTTGCAGGGAACCCCAAACCACAACACGATAAAGTCACAACAATATACACACATACACGGCTCAGTGTAGCGTACCAATCAACGAACTAATATGCCGACTGTAACGTAGGCATCATCCCACATTCGAAAATTAAAAAGGTTTAATATTACAAAAAAAAGTTTCATCCCAGGAATGGAAACACGGTTTTAACTTATTCTCATTTGTTACATACAAAAAAATTTTTACGATGCAAACACAAATTATTTTATTTTTAAAACCAGCCATCCAGAAGGACAGACGGATAAACAAAAACTATTTTTCTTATACAATTAAAATTACTTACTCAAATCCAGGCATGAATCTTATTCTGTAGGGAGCCAATTACAAGATATTTATACCACTTCTTATTAGAAATGTAAACATACTCCCATCTAGGCATGATCCCAAATTTGTATGGAAAAAGTGCATTAGAACCATCCTAAACATACTACTCAATGCTGTAATAAATAAAACAAAAGAAACCAATAGTAACTACGAAACGGCTAAACCAATTGCTCGTACACGTTCCCTTTCACCTTCGGTGTTTACAAAAACGGTATATAATGCTAGCTCTGGTCACAAGTGCTGCCGAGCCTGCAAAAGTTTCTTACCCCGCAAGTATTGCCGCGACTGCAAAAACAATTTTAGTAGGAAATGATACCATAAACTCAAACACAGATACAATGGAAAACCCTATGGTAAAAGTTGTCAAAAGCCTCAAGTGCAAGTTGGTATGGACAGGTATATTACAGTACTTAAACGGGGCCGCAGCCCTTCCTCTTCAGCTGTTGCTTCGGCGTCAAAAGTATCATCTTACGATAAAATAAATTCACAAAATCGTTTCGCAATTCTGGCGGCCATGTTCTGACAATCGCACGATTTGAAATCCCAAAACGCCAGATTTATTTTATTGTGTTCTGAATCCCGTGCCATTAGCTTGCGATCTGGCATAGTTTCTTACAAATATTCTAGTTCCCTTGAACACCATTTTGCAATTTGAAGTCGCCAAACTTCTTGCTATTGCGATTTACAGCTCACCTATTATGCGATTTCAAATCAGAATCGCCAATGTTAAGCGTTTTGCGATTGTCAGAACATGCCCGTGGAGGATGAATCTTCTGAAGCACCAAACGTCTTAAAATCGTCCAAGCCTCCCCCGATATATCTTAGGGAGCAAGACTCAAATGAGCTAATAAAGAGTTTAATTTCGTTGATTGGTGAAAATTCCTTTCATGTAGCTGCAATAAAGCGAGGTAGTATAAACGAGACAAAAATACAAGTAAATCATGAGAATGATTTTCGCAAAATAATTAACAAATTTGAAGAACTTAAAAAAAGTTTTTATAAAGGTCTTCAGGTGTTGATTAAGGGAATTGACTCATGTGTAAACCCAGAGGAAATTAAAACTTTCTTGGAAGAAAAAGGCTAAATATTAAAAATAAGGAAAAAATCCCCAACCACTTTTTCGAGTGGAGTTAGAGCCCGGTGACGTTAAGCTAACAAAAAAAAAAAAAGCATCCTATTTACAGTTTTAAAAGCATTCTGTACAGAAAAATCACGATAGAGGAGCCGCCCAAGAGAAATGGAGCTGTTCAGTGCTTAAACTGCCAAGAATTTGGTCATACCAAGGCATACTGCTACTTACCCCCTGTTTGTGTAATATGTGGCGAACTACACGGGACAGTTCTTTGCGGTAAGTCTAAAACCGACCCCAACGAAAAAAAATGCAGCAACTGTGGCGGTAATCACACTGCCAATTATAGAGCATGACCTGCATATAATATCGTCAAGCAGTCGGTTGGACCGAAAGCTAATCCTCCTCAAATGCAGGTAACAAATCAAGTAACCACAAATGACATACAGGCTCCGCAGCCTGGTAATAACAGAACCTCTTATGCTAACGTCTTAAAATCAAACCATGTGCCAATGCAAGGTGCCTTGCCAAGTAATGATGAAACTCCAGTTTCTTTTTTAAGTCGTCTAGAAAAAACCATGGAAACATTAGTGCAAACAGTAAATAATTTTACGAACACAATGGGTAATATGATGCAGGAAATTCTCAGAATGAAATCGATGTTATTGCAAGCTGTACTTAATAAGCCATGAACTGTTTAAAAATTGCTTTTTGGAACGCAAACGGCATCCGCCAACATACAAATGAACTAGAATACTTTCTTAAAACAAATTGATGTTATGATGGTTTCTGAAACTCACCTGACCTCAAGAAATACGTTTAAAATTAATGGCTACATACTATATGATACCAAGGACCCCCGAGATAGAGCTTGTGGAGGTTCTGCCATTTTGATAAAAACCCGAGTCAAACACTACTTAATGTGTGATCATCGTGAGGATTATCTGCAAGCAACAAAGATTTGTGTTGAAGAGCTAAATCGAAACATAGTTATTTCATCTTTATACTCTCCACCTAGATTTTCAATATCAGAAAGCCAGTATTGTGAATATTATAAATATTTAGGACCCTGTTTCCTGGCCGCTGGTGATTATAACGCTAAACATTCCTTCTGGGAGTCACGACTTATAACACCAAAGAGTCGTGTCTTGTTTAATACTATCTCTAAAATGGATTTAAATGTGGTCGCTAGCGGACAACCAACCTATTGGCCTACTGATCAGTAAAAAGTTCCAGATGTTGTCGATTTTGGCGTGGTTAAAAACATCCTCACAGATACGATTCATATTGAAGCTTCCTTAGAATTATATTTCGACCACACACCTACAATTGTTACTATAATGAACCCCAATAGAATTGTATCTCCGACTGGTTACTTAGGGACGTCAGCCTCACAAATAAATTGGTTAAAATACAAAAAATTTCTCGGTACTCATAGCACAGAAAATATTCCGCTTAGTACACCGGAGAATGTGGATCTCTCTATTGCTAATTTTGACAGTTATCTAAAACTAGCTGTTCAACATTCCAGTACTGGCCCAAAAAAAAAAACAAAAAATATTAAAATATATTCCACAGATGTCGAGCGTCTCTTGTCTGAAAAAAGGAGAGCTCGTAGAGAGTGGCAATTGCACAGATCCCCTTAACTTAAGAACTTACTAAAATGCTGTACACAAAGGCTGAGAAAGTTACTGCAGACTCAGAAAACGGCTTCTCTGGAAAAATATCTAAAGGAACTTGATGAAACTCTACAATCAGACTACTCAATATGGCGTGCAGCTAGAAATCTAAAAAGGCCAGTTATATCTAAGCCACCATTAAGAAACTTGAATGGTAGTTGGGCAAGAAACGATATTGACAAAGGAAATCTGTTTGTTAGTCACTTGAAAAACGTATTTACACCAAATATTTCTCACGATATTGCGGTCGAGTTATCACCTTTAGCTGATAGAGCAGCTATTCCCCTAAGATTTGATATAAGAGAAATCGAAAATGCTATTTGTGACTTAAACACCAAGAAGGCAACTGGTACTGATAAGATCAGTATTAAAATGCTTTTAGAGCTATCTCGCGTAGCAAAGAAAATTATTATTTTTATTTTTAATGCTATTTTACGACTTGAACACTACCCTCTAGAATGGAAGGTCTCCCTAGTTACGATGATACCAAAGCCAGGTAAAGATCATAGAAAAGTTGAGTCATATAGGCCTATTAGCTTATTATGAAATATGTATCAGCTGTTTGAGAAATTATTAGTTTCAAAATTAACACCGATTTTAAGTGAAAGCAAGCTTTTGATAAAGTCTGGCATGAAGGCTTATTACATAAATTGAAGCAAAATTTATCAGCAAACACACACAAGCTGTTAGAAAGCTACTTATTCGGTCGTCAATTTTTATTAAAGAAGGAAATTCCTTAACTTCACCTCAGCCAATTGGTTTGGAGACCCGCAAGGCAGCATCCTGGATCCTCTATTATACTTATGGCCATTTTCTCAATGTACCGACAAAGTGTCTGTTACTTAATGTCAACATAAATTTATTAGACCGATAAACTGTCTGTTAACAATTTTGGGTTTCTCAATATACCGACAAAAAACATTGTTTTCAGTTGGCAACACCTCTCAAAATACATGTAAAACATGGGAGTCAGCTGATTGACTTTATCTGTACGGCAAAAAAAGGAAACTAAATAATTGGCTGATGAGTGCTGGTTAGTTTTGCGACAGAATAGAAGCAAACGAGACATTGAGAAAACCAAATTTCTTTAATGTGCAGTTTTTCGTTGGGAAAAAGATAATCATGTAATGAGAAAACGGCCATTAATGTATACTTTGGACATGCCAACAAACAACTACACCCAAATTTCAACATTTGCAGACTATACAGCTTTTCTAAGCGTCCACGAAAACCGTTATAAAGCATCTCGTTACTTACAGCATCATATATTTCAACTAGAAATATGGTTAAGACATTGGAGGAAAATGGTCAATGAGGAATAATGCGTACATATAACATTCACCTTGCGCCGGGAATCTTGCCCCCTATTACAATCAGTAATCAAAAATTTCCTCAACATTCGCATGTTAAATATCTAGGTATACATCTGGATCGGCGATTGACGTGGAAATGCCATAAAGAGGCAAAATTAACTCAAATGAAACCAAAAGTCTTTAGTCTCGACTGCAAGCTTCTACTTTACAACTATATCTTAAAGCCTATCTGGTGCTACGGTATGTAACTATGGGGCACTGTCTCGGCCTCTGATATCGAAAAAATTCAAAGGCGCCAAAATAAACTTCTTCGAATAATCACAGCCGCTCCCTGGTATGTTAAAAACTAAAACATTCATCAGGATCTTAATGTGTCATTAGTGAAACCTATGATACCAAAATATGCAGTAAAATATTTAAAAAGGCTTGAACAACACCCAAATCCACTAGCTCGAAAGATTTTAAGTCATGGCGGCCACACTCTGGATTAAAGAAAATTTTACTTATTTGGAAGTGATGAAAAAACTATGGTATGGCGGAAGAGTTGAAAGCAAAAAATATTACTCCAACAGTTAAGCATGGTGGACGAAGTGTAAGGGTGTGGGGCTGATTATCAGGGAAAGGGGTTGGGAAACTGGTATTTATCGAAAGCATTATGAACAACGATGTTTATTTGAACGTATCTGAACCGATTTTCCCGAGTTTTTCAGAAAATATTTTCTATTGAAAATTTCCGATCTTTTGATATATAAGGCGTAACCATAGGTCATACGACAGTCCAAAAAATCCGGTTTTTATACAATTTTTGATATTTTTTGTACGGGAGGTACCACGCCCACTTGTTCAATCCCGCCCACATTTTGTAGGATACTGTGTATTGATAACGTTAATGTGTGTACCTAATTTGGAAACTTTGGCTCTTGCCGTTCTCAAGATATACAGAAATAAAAAACTACAACAACAACAAGGGATTTTTGTGCAAAATCAGAGGCAGTTGTGGTTTTTTGCTCATATCTCCGTCATTTTTGGACCGATCTGGCTGAATTTCAATAGCAAACTTAAACGGAGTATATGTGACATAAATATACATCAACCTAGTCCACATCATTTCTGGGGTTTTCGGAAAACCCATTTCAACATACAGACGGACAGACGGACATCGTTAAATCAACTTCACTTTTCATAAGGACCCAGAATATATATACTTTATAGGGTGTAGGATCAATATTTTGGAACATACAAACGGAATGACAAAGTTATATATACCCTCTTACCTTCGGTGAAGGGTATAAAAATAAAAATTTTTTGGATTTCAGTACTTTGGACATAACTCAGCCATTTATTAACCGATTTGACAGATTTATAAAATTTAATTTTGGTCATAACTTTTTCGTATCTGAACCGATTTTCCCGAGTTTTTCAGAAAATATTTTCTATTAAAAATTTCCGATCTTTTGATATATAAGGCGTAACCATAGGTCATACGACAGTCCAAAAAATCCGGTTTTTATACAATTTTTGATATTTTTTGTACGGGAGGTTCCACGCCCACTTGTTCAATCCCGCCCACATTTTGTAGGATACTGTGTATTGATAACGTTAATGTGTGTACCTAATTTGGAAACTTTGGCTCTTGCCGTTCTCAAGATATACAGAAATAAAAAACTACAACAACAACAAGGGATTTTTGTGCAAAATCAGAGGCAGTTGTGGTTTTTTGCTCATATCTCCGTCATTTTTGGACCGATCTGGCTGAATTTCAATAGCAAACTTAAACGGAGTATATGTGACATAAATATACATCAACCTAGTCCACATCATTTCTGGGGCTTTCGGAAAACCCATTTCAACATACAGACGGACAGACGGACAGACGGACATCGTTAAATCAACTTCACTTTTCATAACTATTGTATTTTCAATTAAAATAGATCCTGAAGATTAGCTGTATTTTTCAGGGACCGTAACAGTTACGACTTTTTTAAAAAAAGTCAAAATATAATAGTTATTTTTTGACTTTTATTCTTTCGGTCAGAAATAAAAGTTAAAATTTGACTTTTATTTTTTCGGTCAAAAATAAAAGTTAAAATTTGACTTTTATTTTTTAAGTCAAAAATAAAAGTTAAAATCCGACTTTTATTTTTTCGGTCAAAAATAAAAGTTAAAATTTGACTTTTATTTTTTAAGTCAAAAATAAAAGTTAAAATTTGACTTTTATTTTTTAAGTCAAAAATAAAAGTTTAAATCTGACTTTTATTTTTTAAGTCAGAAATAAAAGTTAAAATTTGACTTTTATTTTTTAAGTCAGAAAAAAAAATTTACTATGCCATAATAATAACAATGTAATGGAAATATAAGAAAAATAAGATCGATGACAATCAGTGTTGTTGTTTTGGTTATTTCTAACCAAAAGAGGTTACATGGTTTCATTTTGGTTACATTTTTCTCCAAAGAAAAAAAAAAAGATATTTCTTTCATTGGAATTCTAATAATAGATCTAAAAGCTTTTCAACAACATTTTTAATAGATGAATGAAGAAATAAAAGCATTGTTCATTGATTAGGTACAAATGAATTTGGTTACAAAAATTTAAAGGCCGCGGCAACACTGATGACAATATTATTTTACCGTTATTTATACTTTACTAATTTAAGAAGTATCAACTACTGTGATAGCACAGTAGAATTGTTATATCATTATTATCAACTCTTCTTTGCCTTTGCTTTGCATATCAGTAAACAGTTCATTTTAATGCGGTTGACAAACATTTGACAACGTGATTTTTTAACTAACTAATTAATTTTTATTGATAAATCAGTGAAACATGGGTCGGAATATTTTAATCCGCGAATATTACATTGAGAGTAGTGGAGAAACTATGTGTAAAATATGTAAGAAAGTCATCAATGCTGGAAGCTTAACCAATTTAAAAAGACATTTGCAAAACTTCCATGCAGACATGTATACGGAAATTTACCATTTACTTGTGTTATACAACTTGGACTCGGGAAGATCCATGGTTACAGAAAATGGGCATTTGTTAAAAAAAAATTTAATTTTGCTCATAACTTTTTTGTAGAAAATATTTTCTACTAAAGATTTCCGATCTTTTGATATATAAGGCGTAGCCATAGGTCATTTTAAAGTCAAAAAATTCAGGTTTTTATACAATTTTTGATATTTTTTGTATGGGAGGTACCACGCCCACTTCTTCAATTCCGCCCACATTTTGTGGGATGGTGTGCACTTATAACTTTAATGTTTGTACCTTATTTGGAAACTTTGGCTCTTGCCGTTCTCCAGATATACAGAAAAAAGTAATAAAATTACAACAACAACAATGGATTTTTGGACAAAATTAGAGGCAGTCGTGGTTTTTTGGTCATATCTCAGCCATTTTTGTGGACCGATCTTGCTAAATTTCAATAGCAAGAAATGGTGGACTATATGTAACATAAATGTAGAACAACCTAGCCGCTATTATGTCTGGAGTCTCCGGAAAACACATATCAAACGTAAGACGGACAGACGGACGGACGGTTATCGTTAAATCAACTTCTCTCCTCATAAGAACGCAGAATATATATACTTTATAGGGTCTATGATCAATATTGTAGAAATTACAAACGGAATGACAAACTTATATATACCCTTTTCCACCTGTGGTGAAGGGTATGATTAAAATTTTATCTAACTTTTTTAACATCTGCTTTCAATAGGAACAAAAGTCCAATTTTAACTTTTATTTCTGACTTAAAAAAGTCAAATTTTAACTTTAATTTTTGACTTAAAAAATAAAAGTCAAATTTTAACTTATATTTTTTACCTAAAAAATAAAAGTAAAATTTTAACTTTTATTTTTGACTTAAAAAATAAAAGTCAAATTTTAACTTTTATTTTTGACCGAAAAAATAAGAGTCAGATTTTAACTTTTATTTTTGACTTAAAAAATAAAAGTCAAATTTTAACTTTTATTTTTGAACGAAAAAATAAAAGTCAAAAAATAACTGTTATATATTGACTTTTTTTAAAAAAGTCAAAAAAATTAAAGTCTTTTAAGTTTATTATTCCTTAGCATAACAGCATCAATATGCTGTATTCAAATATCTGATAGACAAATTATATCCACCTGACTTTTTGATTTTAAATTTTAAAAATAACTGTTATTTTCGGTCCCTGATATTTTTAAAATATAGGTATTGATAAAAAAAATACAATAATGTTTGTTATTTCAACGTATTGAGAAAAAAGGCATACCAAAAAAAAAAAAACAATATTATAATTGATCCAGCAATACAAATATGAATCCATAACAAATAAAGTCAACGTTGGAGATAAAACATTCTGACATTTTTTTTTTGGAAATTTAATTTGCTTTTCAGATTTTCTTGGGCAGTTAATGTTGATGCATTATACAACAACTTAAGGCAATTTTCTAACTTCATGGATCTTATTTATGGACTCAATCCTTACAAAGGGAGAATGATGTTTGTATGTGGAACCAAATCAAATTTTGTTGAGTATGTGTAATTTAATGTAAACTATTAAATAATTAATTAGCTATAAACAAATAATTTTATTATTATAGTCCAGAAAGTTGGCCTCAAATACAAAAGCTATTTCCAAATTCTGAGATTCAATGGCTTGATGCTGGTCATTTGGTACATTTTGATCAACCAGCGAAATTTGTGGAAATATTGGTACAGTTTTTAAACAAATAGTAAAATATTAATACATTGTTTATTTCTGGTTGCCCTGTTTATAGAAATGTGAACGAAATGGTTTAAAATCCCGTTTTTACTTTGTAGAAAATAAAATTAGAAATTTTGATTCAAAAGCAAAAGTTTGCATTTTTAAATTATATTAATGCAATTTATATCTTTTTTAAGTTGAATGACTAATAAATAAAAAAAAAATAAATACTATTTTTACTATCATTAATTAAAAAGGTTTTAAAATGCCAAAAATTCAAATATTTGAAACAAGTAAGAATGATATACTCTTCTTAACTAATTATGTAATACTCTCTAGAAATAATTAAAATTTTTCGTAAGATAATTTGGTTAGGATCGGTCATAAACTATAAACTAATTTGTGAAATCAATCGTCAATATTTTTATTTGTAGGATGTTGCGTGTTTAGCGAATAATCAAATAAAAAAAATTTTATTCTAAATATTGGCTCAAAATGGATTATCTACTTACATACTTTTTTTCATTAGATGGCTATTACAATCGTGAGTCGTTTTTAGCGTGAAGAAGAATATAACGCCAGCTATTTCTGTTTTCTGCATGCTGGCGCCAGCTGGAGACACCAACTGCTGTTAGGGTTTGTTGCACCTGGTCGTTCCATCGGAGATTGTGCCTTACCGGAGCATCATTTTCCATTTGCCAAGTGAGCCCAAGACAACGGAGTCATTGTATTTTAATGCGCTTGACTATATCTACATCAGCATAAAGCTCGTATAGCTCGTGATGCATTCTAATTCGGAATCGGTCATCAACGCGTACACAGAAAATAATAAATATTTATTTCAATTAAAAAATTTGTAATATTGATTAAAAAATTAATTAAATTTGCCCCAGTAAATAAATTAATAGTATAAATTAAATATTTATATTGTTTTTAATTAAAATAAATTTTAATTAAGTAATAATAATAACAATTAAATATTTAATTCATATATTACTATAATTTTAATTAAATATTAAATTGTGCTAATTAACTATTTAGTTAAAAAATGTTAAAAGTTTTATTAATTTTTTAATTGTGCAAATTAAGAAAAGTATTAAGATATAAAAAATTTTGAATTAAATTATGAATGAACCCGTTTAAATTTTTAGTTAAGTCTTGTAACATTTTAATTAATCTTTTAATTACAACAATTAAACTTTTAATTAAATACCATTTTAAAATTAGTGAAACAAAGAAAAAATTTGGTTTTTTAAAATAGTATTACATATTTGTATTTTATTACTTACTACTTATAAATATCTACATACTTATGCAAACTTATAAAAGGTTTGTTCAATAACAGAAAATTATTGCTTTATATTATTGTTCACATACTCGAAAAACTTGCAACGAGAAAGTGAAAAACGAGCATAAAAATTTTGACAAAAAGTTAAAAAAAAAAAAAGTTATTCAAATGCCTGTCTCGTGTTTTTGTTTACAAAACCGTGGTATAATAAAAATTGTATAGTCATCAGGTATGTGACTGCGCAAAATTATAGAAAACTTCCGACTCTTAGATGTTGCGCCCTTGTAACTGTAGAAGCTTTATTTTGCTCTCCAGCTCTTCGCTTGTTGAAACAAAGCTTTCCTGCGAGTCAATTACCGAAAATCGTTTCCTTATTTTTTCTCCACTTGGAATGGTAGTAAAAGTTTGCTGAGGAGGGAAAAGTTTGTGCGCAGCCCATAAAATAAATAATGTTTTTGAGTCTGAAAAGAATATGGTTACAAAAATTTATTTTATAGAATTTGTTTTGATAATTTATAATTAATTTTTATTTTACCTTAATTGGCAGATTCAACTTTCTATACGATAGCAAACGCAAAATATCGTAGCTCTTTTGTTTAATCCAACAACAAAATACACAGAGTTTCCGTTATATTTCTTTAAATTGCAACGATATTTTGAATTTGCTCTTTTGCAATCCTAATACTGAACTCCGCTCAAAAATAAAAAATTATCAATAAATTTTAAATAACAAAGTTATTTTTGGGAATACAATATTTATTATAAATAAGATTTCTGTATGATGTGCTAAATTCCCAATTTTTCATATTTGATAAATACACTGAAATTTATTGTTGAGGGAAAGCTAACTTTAGCATGTCATACAGAAATCTTATTAATAATTTTAATTAATTTCATGTTGTAAAATTCCTTTCTTCATTAAAATATTACAAAATAAACTAATTAAACTACTAAACATAGCAAAAAAACTGTTTTTTGTAAGATGTGGTATTTTAATCAAAATAAATATTGATATTAATCGAAATGATTTTTTAGTTTGGTTGTTGGTCCCGTTTTTTTCGACAAATATTTGATAAGTCTGACCGTAGCTTAAGGCACGACCTCTATGTTTACATTTGTCCTCAAGTTGTGCTGAAAAAAGTCAACAAGAAAAGGAAATACAAAAAAATTTTAAAAAAATTTATTTTGCACTTCAAGAAGAATTCTTGACAAAAAGTACGAAAAAACAGAAGTAAGGAAGAACATGTAAATCAATTAAAATGGATAACCATTCAAATCAAATTTCGATCCACCAAAGGTTAAATACAGTTTGGTTTAAAGATTGATGTTTGACTACTGACTGCCACCAGTCGTCGATGGCTGTGAGTGTTTTTTTGGCTTTTTAGCCTTAGCTACGCGGCATGGCGCGATCAAGTGGAAAACCCTCTTTTTTCTTTATTCTCTCGCGGAAGGTCCGCATGTATCCATTTTGATAACTCACTTTATTATTCGTGGATACCTTCTAGGGTACGGGTTTCTTCACGATCGCTGTAATAACCGTCTGGAATATATTTTTTGGATCACCCGGAATATCGGGTTGGCGAAGGAGGTTTTATAACTATTATACTTTTTTTATTATTATTTTTTCGTTAAAGGTCCTGGAGTGCTTCGTAGAGATCGCAGGCACGTTATTATATTGTTAGGAACCAACGCTTTATTAAGCGGTCCCTGCTCGAACAATCATTTTTTATTCAAATATATTTTTTCAATAAATTTGTATAACATTTATATAAATAAAAACTAACTATTGTATTTTCAATTAAAATAGATCCTGAAGATTAACTGTATTTTTAAAATATAGGTATTGATAAAAAAATACAATAATGTTTGTTATTTCAACTTATTGAGAAAAAAGGCATACAAAAAAAAAAAAAAAAAAAAAAAACAATATTATAATTGATCCAGCAATACAAATATGAATCCATAACAAATAAAGTCAACGTTGGAGATAAAACATTCTGACATTTTTTTTCTGGAAATTTAATTTGCTTTTCAGATTTTCTTGGGCAGTTAATGTTGATGCATTATACAACAACTTAAGGCAATTTTCTAACTTCATGGATCTTATTTATGGACTCAATCCTTACAAAGGAAGAATGATGTTTGTATGTGGAACCAAATCAAATTTTGTTGAGTATGTGTAATATTAATGTAAACTATGTATACATATATTGTTTCGAAAGTAACTTTAGTTAAGAATTGGATTAATTTATTAGTTATCTTGTATTGATTAGTTATTTAGTATTTGTTAGTTATTTTATTAGTTTAAATTGTTGTTGTATTAGTTATAAACATTTCTAGTGTCAAAATCAATGTACAGATGTAATGTTAAAATTGTTGTGCATAATTGTACTACTGTAAATACTAGAATTTTCGTTATTGTTACACCTTAAAGTATGCTTTAGTTTATTGATGTATAATAGCTCAATTTAAAATCAACCATAGTATTAATGCTATAGAATAAAAGTGTTAAAAAAGTCAGTTTAAACAAGTTAGAGTGCTATATTCGGCTGTGCCGAATCTTTTATACCCTCCACCGACAGTTCGAATGTTTAAGGAGTAATATCTGTATGATGTCTTTTTATTATTATTATCTGAAACTGTGACGATTTGTTATTAATTATGGTTTTAGGAGACTAAACTGTTTTCCGGGAGTAGGGCATATATGGGGCCTAGGGTAAATTATGTACCGATCTTCACGAAATTTCACAGTATCATTTATAGTCCTATAAAATTGTGACGAGCCAAAATTTGTTATGATTGCATTATTTTTTACGGTTTTAGGCGTACTAAACTGTTTTCCGGGAGTAGTGTTTATATGGGGCTTAGGGTAAATTATGGACCGACCTTCGCGAAATTTTACAGTGTCATTTCTAGTCGAATAAAACGGACTTGTGCAAAATCTTATGTCATTCCGTGCATTTTTGCATCATTTATGTTAGTTTTTGTAACAAAATTATCAAGTTTTTGAAGGTGGTGGTTCCACATTTTGATTCATAGCTCTGGTCCTACTGAACCGATTTTGCTGAAATTCAATCCCAAACTGCTTAGGATAACTACAAGCAATTTGACACCTAGTTTGTTTATTTCTTTTGAGTTTTTCGAAAGTGAGCGTGTTTTCAACAGACGGACAGACAGACGGACATGGCTAAATCGACTTAGAATTACTCAAGCAGCCAGAATATATATACTTTATGGGGTCTGAGATGAATAATAAAAAAGTTTCACACGGAATGACAAACTTAGTATACCCTCTGCACAACTAATTGTGGTGGAGATGTAACCATAGGTAACATAGTAGACGTTAAGTTTAAAAGTCATAACATCTATATATATTTAAAAATGAAAAATGTTTGTATGTTTGTTGGCTTATAGACTCCTAAACTACTGAACCGATTTTTCTGAAATAATTACAAAACATCACGTGAGCCCTAAAAATAAAATAGTGTAATGTCATGTAATTTATTAGCTATTATTATCAATCCCTATTGTCAAGTTAGTTTTATCTTTAATAGCTTATTATACCCTTCACCACAGGTGGAAAAGGGTATATATAAGTTTGTCATTCCGTTTGTAATTTCTATAATATTGATCTTAGGCCCTGTAAAGTATATATATTTTGGGTCCTTATGAGGAGAGAAGTTGATTTAACGATATCCGTCCGTCTGTCCGTCTTACGTTTGATATCTGTTTTCCGGAGACTCCAGACATGATAGCGGCTAGGTTGTTTTACATTTATGTCACATATAGTCCACCATTTCTTGCTATTGAAATTCAGCCAGATTGGTCCAACAATGGCTGAGATATGACCAAAAAACCACGACTGCCTCTAATTTTTCCAAAAAATCCCTTGTGGTTGTTGTATTTTTATTACTTTTTTCTGTATATCTGGAGAACGGCAAGAGCCAAAGATTTCAAATTTGGTACAAACAGTAAGGTTATAAATACACACCATTCCACAAAATGTGGGCGGGATTGGAGAAGTGGGCGTGGTACCTTTCATACAAAAAGTATTGAAAATTGTATAAAAACCTAAATTTTTTGACTGTTATATGACCTATGGTTACGCCTTATATATCAAAAGATCGGAAATTTAATTAATGAAAAATATTTTCTGAAAAACTCGGGAAAATCGGTTCAGATACGAAAAAGTTATGACCAAAATATTAATTTTTTTTGGAAAATACCCATTTTCGGGAACCATAGATCTTCCCGAGTCCAAGTCTTACAACCAAAATAAATGGCAAATTTCTTCTTTAACACGTCGGTATATAAATCTTTCAAATCGGTTCAGAAATAGCAGAGTTATGACCAATATACTGAAATCCCAAAAATTACTCTTTTTTGTAATTAAGTTTGTTTTTTATACCCTTCACCGAAGGTCCTGCACCCTATAAAGTATATATATTCTGGGTCCTTATGAAAAGCGAAGTTCAAATCCGGTTGTCGTCTCATCTCTCCCCCCCCCCCTTCGCATTTGTTTACATATACTAGCATAATGCCCAATATGATTTTCGTTTATTATTTCATCTATTTAACGAAATAATTTTAACAAATAGAAACTAGGAATTTTTGTGTTTTTTTGCTACTTAAAAACTCGCCAAAAGAGATAAAAAAATGACAACAGTGCCTTTACAAAAAGAAAACAAACAAAAAACTGTGTTAAGTTGTAAACAGTAAACGGTCTATATTTCATTTTAATGATATTTAAACAGCGTTCCTTCATGGTAGGGGGTGTGTTAAGTTAGAAACTGTGAGTTCCCTGGTTCGAATCTTGGTTTTTTAAAAAGAATATTTTTTGAATATTGTTATGTTCCAAAACAATTTTAAAAAAATATTTACCAGTTTTCGCTTTTTAAATTTCATTTATAATGAAGTTTTAAGTATTGTAAATATGTATGTATATGTAAAAATTATTTAGTTGCTCTGTATTCTGCTCGCACAATGGTGAAGGGTATATAAGATTCGGCACAGCCGAATATAGCACTCTTACTTGTTATTTCATATTATTATATTTATAGCGCCATCTTTACTTTGCAATCATAGTTTACATTGTATATTTTATAATAATACTATTTTAAGCAACCCTGTAAACATTGTAGCCAACATCGTAATGTACATAAATGTTTAAGAATAAGAGCCATTTTGAAATAAAGAAAAAGCATGGCAGACAGAATCTGACAGGCAATCGCACAACTCGTTGAATCTTTGCATTACATCGTCAGAAGTGGGATTAACCTGCAAAATTTACAGATGGAGTCAACACTAAATAGAAAGGAACTACAAAATGCTTTAAAACATGTTGGAGTGCCAATCACATCTAAGCACTCCACCGACGCACTTCGCAAAATTTTTTCTGAGAACCGGGACATTTTGGAGGCTGCTTTCAAGGAAAATCCAAATATTGCCGCCATAGAGGCTGATAAAGAAAACGAAGTAGACAACGAAGGTGTTCCAATTACTGAGGTGTGCAAAACTCCTATTGAACCTACGAACTCCTCACAAGTTGCAATCTCAACTTGCCTATTAGCCTCCGCCACTGCTTTCTACGAAAGGTGCTACAAATCCGGACGCCGCTTTCGCAAACCATTCAACTAACACTCACGTTACCGCCTACGCTAGAGAACATTCGTCAACTCCGTTTACTTCCATACATGCCGAGACTACGTTGAATTCGAAGGCCATTAAGCCACCTATTACGGAAAACGCAAATTTTTCAGCCGCCGCTACGAAAATCACAGCCGCCTTTGTCAAAGATAACAGGACAGAAGCAAAAAAGTTAGATAAGGAAATTGAAATTTTGCGCCGCCGCCACGAAGTTCTACGTCTGCGCAGAGAAATAGAAATAATGGAGCTCGGTGAGGTTCCAAAACGCATGGTAAAATTTCAAGAAATCGAGCACGCTATAATAAAATTTAGCGGCGAGGATCTAACATTTGGTGTTATGGAATTTTTTCAAAATCTCGAAGAAGTTTTAGAACAAGTCAAAGCCGATGAGCTACTTACATTTTTAACGCTACGAAATTCCTTAATTGGCTCTGCGCGCCTAATACTGGGGAGAAGTGCAATGACGTATGCCGAACTTAAAGAAAAATTAATAAAGGAATTTGGGCATACTGTAAGCCGCCAAGAAATTTATAACACCCTACGGCGACGAATAAAAAAATCCGATGAAAGTGTCCGCCGATACGTCATGGAAATGGAGTCTATCGCAATTCGTAGTGACGTCAGTGATTTTGAGCTAGTAGCGTTTATACAAGAGGGTTTGCAAGGTCGTGTAACAGATTTTATTTTTTTTGCGGCAGCTGAAACTATGGAAGATGTAAAAAATGCTGTACATATATATGAACAGCGACGAAGTGTAAGAGGTGGCAGTGACATTCCAACAAATAATAACACAAATTTAGCTGAAGCCAAATCAAATGTTCCAAAAGCTAACACCGAGGGACCACGTTGTTATAATTGTTCGCGAATGGGACATATCAACCCACAATGTCCTTATGAAAAGCGGCCAGTTGGTGTTTGTTTTAATTGCTGGCAAGTAGGACATGAGCGCAAGTCGTGCAATAACATCAAACGCATACAAAGGTTGAAGGCAACGATTGCATCTATTACTTAAGGCGATGGAGGCACAAATCCGGTACAATTTATCAATATGGTATGTTTAAGGTTTATTGATTGTAATTGTGAACAGTTCAGTGATTATAAATTTATTCTATCTATTTTCGATACTGGCAGCCCGGTAAATTTGGTTCGCGAATCTGAAGTGCCTTTTAATATTAATACAGTAGAAACATAGACTGAATTTCAGGGTATTGGTAGAACGAAAATAAGAACCTTTGGAAGCCTCGAATCTGAAATCTCTTTTGGAAATCAAGTTCATTTAGTAACTTTAATTGTTGTGCCGAATGACACTTTACCTATTCCCTTAGCGGTACAAGTATTTAGTGAGTCGCCTTCCGCACTAATGGCTAATTCGGGTAAATTGGTTGGGGATGCGCAATTGGAAAGTGCATGTGACACGGTCGAGACGGGGGGACGTCACGTCAAAGTTCGATTTTATTTATTTATTTATGTTGATGAGTTGAATATCGACCCTAGGTTGAGAAGTGGTGATAAGGACATTATTAAGAATATAATTAAAACACAATACTTGAAATCTGAAACTGAGGTATGTCCGTGTGATTATAAAATGGCCATCAGATTGAATAGTGAAAATCGTTTTTACTTTCGACCACGTAGGCTAGCTGTTGCGGAGCGCACTGCTCTTAGACAAATTATTAGTGAACTTTTAGAAAAGGGGATAATCAGACAGAGCGAGGCACCATATGCTTCGCCGGTTGTATTGGTTTCAAAGAAAAACGGAGAGTATCGTAAGTGTGTGGACTACCGGGCACTAAACAAGATCACTATACGTGATAATTTTCCACGGCCTCTTATCGAAACGTGTATGGAATATTTGGGCGGAAATAAATTTTTTTCGACTTTAGATTTAAAGAATGGATTTTTTCATGTTAAGTTAGATGAGGACTCGAAAAAATATACGTCGTTTGTAACACCCGATGGCCAATATGAATACAATTGTATGCCATTTTGTCTAAAGAACGCGCCCGCAGTTTATATATATATATATTGCGTTTTACGGGATTTAATAGAAACAGGGAAAATAATTGTTTATCTTGACGATATATCAACAGCAACCCCTACGTTTGATACACATTGTCGTGTATTAGTAGAAGTTTTGCGACGATTAGCAACTCTAGGTCTGGAATTGAATTTAAAAAAGTGCAGTTTTGCTTATCGGAGCATAGATTATTTAGGATACACAGTAAACGAAATGGGTATACGCCCTAATGATTTGCATCTACGGGCTCTGGCCCAATATCTCCCTCCGGAAAACTTTAAACAGCTGCAGTCGTGCCTTGGGTTATTTTCATACTTTCGGAAATTCATAAGGGATTATGCGAAAATTGTACAGCCTTTACAACGCTTGCTAAAGGATGGTAAAATTTTTAATTTTGATGAGCTTTGTGGGCAATCATTTTATGACTTAAGGGAGAGGCTGACAAAACCCCAAGTTTTGGCCTTATACAACCCCCAGAATGAAACTGAGTTACATACGGACGCAAGTAAACTGGGGTTTGGGGCTGTATTGATACAGAAACAAAACGAAATTTCATCCTGTTTTTTTCTTCTCTAGGGCTACCACCGCATCAAAGTCTAGAATGCATAGTTTTGAGCTTGAAACCTTGGCTATTATTTACGCTCTGAATCGCTTTGATATTTATTTGAGGGGAATTCCTTTTAAAATAGTGAAAAATTTTTGAATTAAATTATGAATGAAGCCAATTAAATTTTAAGTTAAGTCTTGTAAAATTTTAATTAATCTTTTAATTACAACAATTAAACTTTTAATTAAATACCATTTTAAAATTAGTGAAACAAAGAAAAAATTTGGTTTTTTAAAATAGTATTACATATTTGTATTTTATTACTTATTACTTATAAATATCTACATACTTATGCAAACTTATAAAAGGTTTGTTCAATAACAGAAAATTATTGCTTTATATTATTGTTCACATACTCGAAAAACTTGCAACGAGAAAGTGAAAAACGAGCATAAAAATTTTGACAAAAAGTTAAAAAAAAAAAGTTATTCAAATGCCTGTCTCGTGTTTTTGTTTACAAAACCGTGGTATAAAAAAAATTGTATAGTCATTAGGTAGAGTTGTCAATATTTTCACAAAAATTTATTTTATAGAATTTGTTTTGATAATTTATAATTAATTTTTATTTTACCTTAATTGGCAGATTCAACTTTCTATACGATAGCAAACGCAAAATATCTTTTGTTTAATCCAACAACAAAATACACAGAGTTTCCGTTATATTTCTTTAAATTGCAACGATATTTTGAATTTGCTCTTTGCAATCCTAATACTGAACTCCGCTCAAAAATAAAAAATTATCAATAAATTTTAAATAACAAAGTTATTTTTGGGAATACAATATTTATTATAAATAAGATTTCTGTATGATGTGCTAAATTCCCAATTTTTCATATTTGATAAATACACTGAAATTTATTGTTGAGGGAAAGCTAACTTTAGCATGTCATACAGAAATCTTATTAATAATTTTAATTAATTTCATGTTGTAAAATTCCTTTCTTCATTAAAATATTACAAAATAAACTAATTAAACTACTAAACATAGCAAAAAAACTGTTTTTTGTAAGATGTGGTATTTTAATCAAAATAAATATTGATATTAATCGAAATGATTTTTTAGTTTGGTTGTTGGTCCCGTTTTTTTCGACAAATATTTGATAAGTCTGACCGTAGCTTAAGGCACGACCTCTATGTTTACATTTGTCCTCAAGTTGTGCTGAAAAAAGTCAACAAGAAAAGGAAATACAAAAAAATTTTAAAAAAATTTATTTTGCACTTCAAGAAGAATTCTTGACAAAAAGTACGAAAAAACAGAAGTAAGGAAGAACATGTAAATCAATTAAAATGGATAACCATTCAAATCAAATTTCGATCCACCAAAGGTTAAATACAGTTTGGTTTAAAGACTGATGTTTGACTACTGACTGCCACCAGTCGTCGATGGCTGTGAGTGTTTTTTTGGCTTTTTAGCCTTAGCTACGCGGCATGGCGCGATCAAGTGGAAAACCCTCTTTTTTCTTTATTCTCTCGCGGAAGGTCCGCATGTATCCATTTTGATAACTCACTTTATTATTCGTGGATACCTTCTAGGGTACGGGTTTCTTCACGATCGCTGTAATAACCGTCTGGAATATATTTTTTGGATCACCCGGAATATCGGGTTGGCGAAGGAGGTTTTATAACTATTATACTTTTTTTATTATTATTTTTTCGTTAAAGGTCCTGGAGTGCTTCGTAGAGATCGCAGGCACGTTATTATATTGTTAGGAACCAACGCTTTATTAAGCGGTCCCTGCTCGAACAATCATTTTTTATTTAAATATATTTTTTCAATAAATTTGTATAACATTTATATAAATAAAAACTAACTATTGTATTTTCAATTAAAATAGATCCTGAAGATTAACTGTATTTTTAAAATATAGGTATTGATAAAAAAATACAATAATGTTTGTTATTTCAACTTATTGAGAAAAAAGGCATACAAAAAAAAAAAAAAAAAAAAAAAACAATATTATAATTGATCCAGCAATACAAATATGAATCCATAACAAATAAAGTCAACGTTGGAGATAAAACATTCTGACATTTTTTTTCTGGAAATTTAATTTGCTTTTCAGATTTTCTTGGGCAGTTAATGTTGATGCATTATACAACAACTTAAGGCAATTTTCTAACTTCATGGATCTTATTTATGGACTCAATCCTTACAAAGGAAGAATGATGTTTGTATGTGGAACCAAATCAAATTTTGTTGAGTATGTGTAATATTAATGTAAACTATGTATACATATATTGTTTCGAAAGTAACTTTAGTTAAGAATTGGATTAATTTATTAGTTATCTTGTATTGATTAGTTATTTAGTATTTGTTAGTTATTTTATTAGTTTAAATTGTTGTTGTATTAGTTATAAACATTTCTAGTGTCAAAATCAATGTACAGATGTAATGTTAAAATTGTTGTGCATAATTGTACTACTGTAAATACTAGAATTTTCGTTATTGTTACACCTTAAAGTATGCTTTAGTTTATTGATGTATAATAGCTCAATTTAAAATCAACCATAGTATTAATGCTATAGAATAAAAGTGTTAAAAAAGTCAGTTAAAACAAGTTAGAGTGCTATATTCGGCTGTGCCGAATCTTTTATACCCTCCACCGACAGTTCGAATGTTTAAGGAGTAATATCTGTATGATGTCTTTTTATTATTATTATCTTAAACTGTTATTAATTATGGTTTTAGGAGACTAAACTGTTTTCCGGGAGTAGGGCATATATGGGGCCTAGGGTAAATTATGTACCGATCTTCACGAAATTTCACAGTATCATTTATAGTCCTATAAAATTGTGACGAGCCAAAATTTGTTATGATTGCATTATTTTTTACGGTTTTAGGCGTACTAAACTGTTTTCCGGGAGTAGTGTTTATATGGGGCTTAGGGTAAATTATGGACCGACCTTCGCGAAATTTTACAGTGTCATTTCTAGTCGAATAAAACGGACTTGTGCAAAATCTTATGTCATTCCGTGCATTTTTGCATCATTTATGTTAGTTTTTGTAACAAAATTATCAAGTTTTTGAAGGTGGTGGTTCCACATTTTGATTCATAGCTCTGGTCCTACTGAACCGATTTTGCTGAAATTCAATCCCAAACTGCTTAGAATAACTACAAGCAATTTGACACCTAGTTTGTTTATTTCTTTTGAGTTTTTCGAAAGTGAGCGTGTTTTCAACAGACGGACAGACAGACGGACATGGCTAAATCGACTTAGAATTACTCAAGCAGCCAGAATATATATACTTTATGGGGTCTGAGATGAATAATAAAAAAGTTTCACACGGAATGACAAACTTAGTATACCCTCTTCACAACTAATTGTGGTGGAGGGTATAAAAAGCTATAGTATAAGTGATGCAACTATGTAACCATAGGTAACATAGTAGACGTTAAGTTTAAAAGTCATAACATCTATATATATTTAAAAATGAAAAATGTTTGTATGTTTGTTAGCTTATAGACTCCTAAACTACTGAACCGATTTTTCTGAAATAATTACAAAACATCACGTGAGCCCTAAAAATAAAATAGTGTAATGTCATGTAATTTATTAGCTATTATTATCAATCCCTATTGTCAAGTTAGTTTTATCTTTAATAGCTTATTATACCCTTCACCACAGGTGGAAAAGGGTATATATAAGTTTGTCATTCCGTTTGTAATTTCTATAATATTGATCTTAGGCCCTGTAAAGTATATATATTTTGGGTCCTTATGAGGAGAGAAGTTGATTTAACGATATCCGTCCGTCTGTCCGTCTTACGTTTGATATCTGTTTTCCGGAGACTCCAGACATGATAGCGGCTAGGTTGTTTTACATTTATGTCACATATAGTCCACCATTTCTTGCTATTGAAATTCAGCCAGATTGGTCCAACAATGGCTGAGATATGACCAAAAAACCACGACTGCCTCTAATTTTTCCAAAAAATCCCTTGTGGTTGTTGTATTTTTATTACTTTTTTCTGTATATCTGGAGAACGGCAAGAGCCAAAGATTTCAAATTTGGTACAAACAGTAAGGTTATAAATACACACCATTCCAAATGTGGGCGGGATTGGAGAAGTGGGCGTGGTACCTTTCATACAAAAAGTATTGAAAATTGTATAAAAACCTGAATTTTTTGACTGTTATATGACCTATGGTTACGCCTTATATATCAAAAGATCGGAAATTTAATTAATGAAAAATATTTTCTGAAAAACTCGGGAAAATCGGTTCAGATACGAAAAAGTTATGACCAAAATATTAATTTTTTTTGGAAAATACCCATTTTCGGGAACCATAGATCTTCCCGAGTCCAAGTCTTACAACCAAAATAAATGGCAAATTTCTTCTTTAACACGTCGGTATATAAATCTTTCAAATCGGTTCAGAAATAGCAGAGTTATGACCAATATACTGAAATCCCAAATATTACTCTTTTTTGTAATTAAGTTTGTTTTTTATACCCTTCACCGAAGGTCCTGCACCCTATAAAGTATATATATTCTGGGTCCTTATGAAAAGCGAAGTTCAAATCCGGTTGTCGTCTCATCTCTCCCCCCCCCCCCCCCCTTCGCATTTGTTTACATATACTAGCATAATGCCCAATATGATTTTCGTTTATTATTTCATCTATTTAACGAAATAATTTTAACAAATAGAAACTAGGAATTTTTGTGTTTTTTTGCTACTTAAAAACTCGCCAAAAGAGATAAAAAAATGACAACAGTGCCTTTACAAAAAGAAAACAAACAAAAAACTGTGTTAAGTTGTAAACAGTAAACGGTCTATATTTCATTTTAATGATATTTAAACAGCGTTCCTTCATGGTAGGGGGTGTGTTAAGTTAGAAACTGTGAGTTCCCTGGTTCGAATCTTGGTTTTTTAAAAAGAATATTTTTTGAATATTGTTATGTTCCAAAACAATTTTAAAAAAATATTTACCAGTTTTCGCTTTTTAAATTTCATTTATAATGAAGTTTTAAGTATTGTAAATATGTATGTATATGTAAAAATTATTTAGTTGCTCTGTATTCTGCTCGCACAATGGTGAAGGGTATATAAGATTCGGCACAGCCGAATATAGCACTCTTACTTGTTATTTCATATTATTATATTTATAGCGCCATCTTTACTTTGCAATCATAGTTTACATTGTATATTTTATAATAATACTATTTTAAGCAACCCTGTAAACATTGTAGCCAACATCGTAATGTACATAAATGTTTAAGAATAAGAGCCATTTTGAAATAAAGAAAAAGCATGGCAGACAGAATCTGACAGGCAATCGCAAAACTCGTTGAATCTTTGCATTACATCGTCAGAAGTGGGATTAACCTGCAAAATTTACAGATGGAGTCAACACTAAATAGAAAGGAACTACAAAATGCTTTAAAACATGTTGGAGTGCCAATCACATCTAAGCACTCCACCGACGCACTTCGCAAAATTTTTTCTGAGAACCGGGACATTTTGGAGGCTGCTTTCAAGGAAAATCCAAATATTGCCGCCATAGAGGCTGATAAAGAAAACGAAGTAGACAACGAAGGTGTTCCAATTACTGAGGTGTGCAAAACTCCTATTGAACCTACGAACTCCTCACAAGTTGCAATCTCAACTTGCCTATTAGCCTCCGCCACTGCTTTCTACGAAAGGTGCTACAAATCCGGACGCCGCTTTAGCAAACCATTCGACTAACACTCACGTTACCGCCTACGCTAGAGGCGGCCATTAAGCCACCTATTACGGAAAACGCAAATTTTTCAGCCGCCGCTACGAAAATCACAGCCGCCTTTGTCAAAGATAACAGGACAGAAGTAAAAAAGTTAGATAAGGAAATTGAAATTTTGCGCCGCCGCCACGAAGTTCTACGTCTGCGCAGAGAAATAGAAATAATGGAGCTCGGTGAGGTTCCAAAACGCATGGTAAAATTTCAAGAAATCGAGCACGCTATAATAAAATTTAGCGGCGAGGATCTAACATTTGGTGTTATGGAATTTTTTCAAAATCTCGAAGAAGTTTTAGAACAAGTCAAAGCCGATGAGCTACTTACATTTTTAACGCTACGAAATTCCTTAATTGGCTCTGCGCGCCTAATACTGGGGAGAAGTGCAATGACGTATGCCGAACTTAAAGAAAAATTAATAAAGGAATTTGGGCATACTGTAAGCCGCCAAGAAATTTATAACACCCTACGGCGACGAATAAAAAAATCCGATGAAAGTGTCCGCCGATACGTCATGGAAATGGAGTCTATCGCAATTCGTAGTGACGTCAGTGATTTTGAGCTAGTAGCGTTTATACAAGAGGGTTTGCAAGGTCGTGTAACAGATTTTATTTTTTTTGCGGCAGCTGAAACTATGGAAGATGTAAAAAATGCTGTACATATGTATGAACAGCGACAAAGTGTAAGAGGTGGCAGTGACATTCCAACAAATAATAACACAAATTTAGCTGAAGCCAAATCAAATGTTCCAAAAGCTAACACCGAGGGACCACGTTGTTATAATTGTTCGCGAATGGGACATATCAACCCACAATGTCCTTATGAAAAGCGGCCAGTTGGTGTTTGTTTTAATTGCTGGCAAGTAGGACATGAGCGCAAGTCGTGCAATAACATCAAACGCATACAAAGGTTGAAGGCAACGATTGCATCTATTACTTAAGGCGATGGAGGCACAAATCCGGTACAATTTATCAATATGGTATGTTTAAGGTTTATTGATTGTAATTGTGAACAGTTCAGTGATTATAAATTTATTCTATCTATTTTCGATACTGGCAGCCCGGTAAATTTGGTTCGCGAATCTGAAGTGCCTTTTAATATTAATACAGTAGAAACATAGACTGAATTTCAGGGTATTGGTAGAACGAAAATAAGAACCTTTGGAAGCCTCGAATCTGAAATCTCTTTTGGAAATCAAGTTCATTTAGTAACTTTAATTGTTGTGCCGAATGACACTTTACCTATTCCCTTAGCGGTACAAGTATTTAGTGAGTCGCCTTCCGCACTAATGGCTAATTCGGGTAAATTGGTTGGGGATGCGCAATTGGAAAGTGCATGTGACACGGTCGAGACGGGGGGACAAAAATCCACGTCAAAGTTCGATTTTATTTATTTATTTATGTTGATGAGTTGAATATCGACCCTAGGTTGAGAAGTGGTGATAAGGACATTATTAAGAATATAATTCAAACACAATACTTGAAATCTGAAACTGAGGTATGTCCGTGTGATTATAAAATGGCCATCAGATTGAATAGTGAAAATTGTTTTTACTTTCGACCACGTAGGCTAGCTGTTGCGGAGCGCACTGCTCTTAGACAAATTATTAGTGAACTTTTAGAAAAGGGGATAATCAGACAGAGCGAGGCACCATATGCTTCGCCGGTTGTATTGGTTTCAAAGAAAAACGGAGAGTATCGTAAGTGTGTGGACTACCGGGCACTAAACAAGATCACTATACGTGATAATTTTCCACGGCCTCTTATCGAAACGTGTATGGAATATTTGGGCGGAAATAAATTTTTTTCGACTTTAGATTTAAAGAATGGATTTTTTCATGTTAAGTTAGATGAGGACTCGAAAAAATATACGTCGTTTGTAACACCCGATGGCCAATATGAATACAATTGTATGCCATTTTGTCTAAAGAACGCGCCCGCAGTTTATATATATATATATATTGCGTTTTACGGGATTTAATAGAAACAGGGAAAATAATTGTTTATCTTGACGATATATCAATAGCAACCCCTACGTTTGATACACATTGTCGTGTATTAGTAGAAGTTTTGCGACGATTAGCAACTCTAGGTCTGGAATTGAATTTAAAAAAGTGCAGTTTTGCTTATCGGAGCATAGATTATTTAGGATACACAGTAAACGAAATGGGTATACGCCCTAATGATTTGCATCTACGGGCTCTGGCCCAATATCTCCCTCCGGAAAACTTTAAACAGCTGCAGTCGTGCCTTGGGTTATTTTCATACTTTCGGAAATTCATAAGGGATTATGCGAAAATTGTACAGCCTTTACAACGCTTGCTAAAGGATGGTAAAATTTTTAATTTTGATGAGCTTTGTGGGCAATCATTTTATGACTTAAGGGAGAGGCTGACAAAACCCCAAGTTTTGGCCTTATACAACCCCCAGAATGAAACTGAGTTACATACGGACGCAAGTAAACTGGGGTTTGGGGCTGTATTGATACAGAAACAAAACGAAATTTCATCCTGTTTTTTTCTTCTCTAGGGCTACCACCGCATCAAAGTCTAGAATGCATAGTTTTGAGCTTGAAACTTTGGCTATTATTTACGCTCTGAATCGCTTTGATATTTATTTGAGGGGAATTCCTTTTAAAATAGTGACTGACTGCAATGCTCTAGCGCTCACTTTGAACAAAAAAGGACATTAGTCCTAAGATTGCAAGATGGACTCTGCAGATGGAGCATTAGGACTACAAAATTTTACATCGGGGAGGCGTGACAATGGGCCACGCGGATGCACTGAGCAGATGCCATGGACAGACGGTAGTGTCCAATGAATGTTGTCGTGATGTACTAGATAAAATCATTTTGGGATCAGAAAAAACAGATTCAGGTATTAATTCTCGAAATTGTACTGATGTTAAATTGAAACCTCCGGAACTTTCTGACTCACCTCCGTACGAAAATATGGGTTTTTTAGCTGATATTCTTTATAACGACACAGCCGATGTTCACACTCAGGTACATGGAAACGTAGCCGATGTTAACACTGGCGAACATGAGGACTTCGATATACCGAATGTTATCCCGTGTAGAACCATTAACGTGTCCGACGAAAGGGAACTGGACTTCATGATTCTGGTCACCCAAAATAGGGATAAGGAAATTACGGGGATAAGATCGCGACTGGAAAGGGAAGAGGTAGCTAATTTCAAATTAGTGGATGGCATAGTTTTTCGAGGCAATAATATGGGTGATTTATTATTATTTATTCCTTGTGAATTATGAGCAGGTCAGAAAGAACTACTGGTTCAGAAATATGAAAAAGAAAATTGAGAATTTTATAAAAAACTGCTTGCGATGTACTATGTGTTCGTCCCCAGTTAGAATTAATGAACAGAATTTGTACAACATCCCAAAGAACCCATTACCTTTTGATACAATACGCGTTGACCATTTTGGTCCACTTCCGTCCATTAATTCTCAACGGAGGCACATTTTAGTTGTAATTGACGCTTTTACGAAATTTGTTAAACTGTACGCAATAAAGTCGACAAGCACAAAGGAAGTAATTTCTTGTTTAGACAAATATTTTATAGCTTACTCGAGACCAAGACCAATCATTAGTGATCGGGGATCATGTTTTACTTCTTCTGAATTTAGTTTATATCTTCTGGCTAATAATATAGATCACATTCGTGTTGAGGTAGCATCCGCACAGACGAATGGACAGGTTAAAAGAGTGAACAGAGTACTAAAGGTAATGTTGAGTAAGCTCACTGACACTTTAAAACACGCTTATTGGTCGCAAATGCTAACAAAAGTTGAGTTCGCTATGAACAATACAATTTATTGTTCTGCAAAGCAATCTCCTAGCAAATTGTTATTTGGTGTCGAGCATAGATTTTTTGACGGAACATTTAGAAGGGAGAAACGCTAATCGACATATTTTTTGGATAGGAGCAAACCTGCAAGGACTTATAGAGTAGGTGATTTTGTTGTTGTTCGTTATACCGACACAACCATTGGAAAAAAAGGAAGTTAAACGAGATCTACCGAGGTCCTTCTGTAGTTCACAAAATTTTGCCCAATGACCGATAAGTTATTCGAGATGTCGAGAACTGCCAAATTACCCAGCTGCCATATGATGGAGTAATAGAAGCTTCACGTATACGAAAATGGATAGATAAATAATTTGATTGAGGACAATCAAAATCAGTATGGCCGAGTTGTAATGTCATGTAATTTATTAGCTATTATTATTAATCCCTATTGTCAAGTTAGTTTTTTCTTTAATAGCTTATTATTTTATATTATTATATTTATAGCGCCATCTATACTTTACAATCATAGTTTACATTGTATATTTTATAATAATACTATTTTAAGCAACCCTGTAAACATTGTAGCAAACATCGTAATGTACATAAATGTTTAAGAATAAAAGCCATTTTGAAATAAAGAAAAAGCATGGCAGATAGAATCTGACAGGCAATCGCACAACTCGTTGAATCTTAGCATTACAATAGGCTACTTATTTTTTCGATAGGGACAGGGGAATTGGTACCCCCATAGGATGCCCATATTAAATATCGCATATCTTAAGAGCCGCTGCACGCATTTTGTTCAACTTTTGGTAGTAGGATCTTCTGAGCCCCAAAATTGAAATAAAATAGCAGCGGGCGGAAGTGGTTTCCCCCATAGGACGCCAATGTTTAATATCGCATATCTTAAGAACTGTTATAGTGAGAATGTTCAAACTTTGTAGAAGTCACTCTTATGGTATACTTCACTTTTAAAAATAAAAATAAAGCGGGTAGGCGCACGGGGGAAATACCTCCCATGGGATGCATATATTAAATATCGCTCAACTAAAGAACTATTAAAGGGAGAGTCTTCAAACGTGGTCAAAGCTACTATTATGGTAAACTTTAAATTTTAATATAAAAATGGGCGGGGTAGACAGAGGAGGAGCAGTACCCCTCATAGATAGAAATATTTGTAAGAGCCGCTGCACGCATTTTGTTGAACTTTTGATAGTAGGATCTTCTGAGCCCCAAAATTGAAATAAAATAGCAGCGGGGGAAGTGGTACCCCCCATAGGACGCCAAAGTTTTATATCTCATATCTTAAGAGCTGTTGTAGTGAGAATGTTTAAACTTTGCAAAAGTCACTTATGGTATACTACACTTTTGAAAATAAAAATAAAGCGTTTAGGCGTAGGGGGGAAATACCTCTCATAGGATGCATATATGAAATATCTCTCAACTGAAGAACTATTAAAGGAATAGTCTTCAAACGTGGTTAAAGCAGTGTAGCGAAGCGCACCGTGTTAAGCGATTGGTTACTAGTCGTTAACATCAAATAGTCAAGGGTGTCATTTTTTAATGTACTTTTTCAATATGGGTATCAAATGAAAGGGCTTGTTAAGAATAACTCGAAAAATAAAGTAGTCACTCTAAATAAAACATGTTAAACACATTCAACATGGCGGACTAGTTGTTTTTAATGTACTTCTGAAAGAGCTGACTAAGAAAAATAAAATAGAGTCTAAATCCAAAATGCAAATATGTTTGCATTCATTCTATTTTGTTTTTGTATAAATTTTTATCATATTTTAAGAGCGATTTTACTGAAAACAACGAGTTAAGAGAAGTATTTTCTCTTCTTACAAAGAAAGGAAAGAAAATACTTGCTCGCCAAAATAAAAATTTGTTTTCTGTTTCAAATTTTACGTATTCGTTTAAATTGCAATTTAATCGGTAGTGCGTGCGTCGGATATAAAATTTATTAAGAAAAATTATGTAAAACAAAGTGGAATTTTAAATATTTGAAAAGTGAAATAGGACCTCGCCAATACAAGAGCCAATTAATGTGGAATAAAAATAATAAATTGATCATTGTCCTTTTTTTGAAGCGGATAAGTGATGGTTTGGAACTGTTTATTTTATGACTTTTAAAATTTGTATGGAACATTAGTGTTTTTATTTATTCTAGTGAAAATCAACGTTATTAGTGAAACAAATTTATAGAGCATTTAAAAAATTTGCTGGTAATAATATGATGAAACTTTTATAATGTTACAGCCGTATTCATAAAAACTTATTGATGACTAATTAACCGTTTTAAGCAAAAATTGCTAAAGTTGTATTCATAAACGAAAAATAGTCTATTGAAACTTTAATAAACCATTCGTAAAGTAAGAAAGTTTATTGTTGGATTTGCCCATCTTTAAACCAAAAATAAAATGACATTTTGATAAGTGTTTGCATTTTATGATATTATTTTTGTGAAATATGTTGAAAAAATATGACGAAAATGTTTTATTTATTAATATGGACATGTTAAATACATTTTACTATTTTTTTTTTTATTTAAGACAACCAATTTAAAGTTATATTGATAATTATTTACAAATTGTATATGATTTAAATGCATATGTTTAAGGGCAAATGCAGATATTCTCCTTAATTATTTATTAAATTATTGCAACTAGTAGTTTTTTTGTTTAAAACAACAAATTATTCTTCAAAAATGTAAAAAAAAAATAAAATAAACAAACCATAATAATAGTGATGTTAATAAAAAGTAAACAAACGAATACTTTCTTATCGTATATTTAAAAAAGGTTCAAACAAAAGTTTTTATCATACCTTTCGGCAACATTTTGTTCAGATACTAAAATAATATGTAGTTTTATTTGACAAGATCAATTTTTAAGTTCCACAATTAAAAAAAAATTATAAAAAAAATTTAAATATAGAATATCATGTGAACCAGAGAACTGCAACAATACGTAATACTTTCGAGCGCACTCGCTATTTACTAAATCATTTTTAGTCTCGAATACTTTTAAGCACTCGCTTTTACTGATATGTTGGCTCGTTCTTCATACAAAGCGAGCTTCATGCATGAAAATATTACACAATAACTTTTTACTTGTACATGTGTTAACTAAAAAACAAAAATTTCGAAATTTTAATAAAAAAAATTAATTTTTTTTTCAAAAAAAAAATTATGTTTCAATTACGACTACTCATATTAGAAAAAGAATTTTAATTTTCTGAAATGAAATTTTATTGCGGAGTTTCGGTTTTTTGTAATTTCAATAAACTAAACCGTTTTTGAGTTACGCGAATATATGTTGTGCAACCTCCTCCTTTTTTGAAATAACGGTATATCTCGAAAACCAGAGCCAACCTGAAAAAACCGCGGGCACCACTGGATTCAGCGTCCCCGAATTATGTTAAAACGCCATGTGCCCGGCTTGTCACGAAAAAAAAGTGTTAATTTCATGCACAGTGTTATCTTTCCGAATCATTAAATTTGCGTTAAAATGGATTTGTTTTTGCATATTGTTGCATATTTTGGTGAAAATGCATATTTTTGCATATTTTGGTTTAAAATGCATATTTTTGCATATTTTAAAACTTTTGCGTGATATATTTTTTTAAATTTTCATATTAAAAAAAAGTTCTTCAAAAAATTTCCAAATTGTATACAAAAATTAATCTTAAAAAAAATTTTTTTTTAAAATTCATTAATAAATTTTTTTGAGCTCTGCTTAAAATACAAGATTTCGACAAAAGATCCTTCAATTTTTAACCGATGCAGCACCTTACATGGTTTTGGCTCGGTTACACCGAGTTGCAGAGAAAGTTAGAAGCCAATTCGATAATATTGATTTATTGGTTTCATACGGGAACAATAACTAAACTAAAGGGCCGCGGTTCGAATCCCGGCCACGGTCAAGAATGAAAGATTATCAATAACAATTTTAATTAATTTTCATGTTGTAAAATTCCTTTCTTCATAAAAATAATTTAATGAAAATTAAATTTAATGAACTTAAGCCTAATTAAAATATTAAAAAATTTGTATTAAAAACCATAAATAGTTCAACAAAATAACCACAATACTAATTATTAAAATAAGAACTTTTTACGAATATGACTGTGAGTGTTTGAACCAATTTGCGACTTTTTGTAATTTCCTTAAAAAAAATTTGCCCACATTAGGTTTTTCACTTTAAAACATTAAAAATTATTTTGATTAAATGTCCTGTATATATACATAAGTATAAGTAGTTGTAAAAATTCCAGCTCATTCCCAGCGGGAAAAAGAAGGAGTAGGAAGGCCTTCTAGAAGGCCTCTGTACCCCTTCTTTTGGATGTACAAGGCCTTCTTGCTCCATTCCATACTCATATCTTTTTTACACACGTTGTCATTGCGGAGAAGGCCTTCCGCTCTCGCTTCTTCAGCAGGTACATAAGAAGGGTAACGGGACCAAAAAAAATTGATTTTGCTTTTGCTTGTGCAAAAAAAACAATACAAAAAATGTTACTCCTTCTCTACTCCCTTCTCATAGAAGCGAGTGTTGAAGGTGTATCTTATCTTTTATACGAAATAGCCGAGGCCTTCTATGAGGCCTTCTTTAGCAGTTAGATAAGAATAGTAATTGAATCAAAAAATCTTTTAAGCAGGCCTTTAAAAAGGCCTGAAGTAAGAAGGTCTTCTGAGTTTTCCCGCTGGGTTTATATTACCTTACAAAAACAAACTAAGATAAACAGTAAAATGGCCGACTTATTATAATAAAGAACAGTAAGAAAAAAATTAACTTTAAAAGAGTACTTTTTAGAGCCAAAAGAGATACTACTAAATCCAGTTGATATTCAACTACCAAAGTTGCTAAATGGGGAAACTGTTTAGATTATTTTTCGATCGAAATTGTTTGCAGGGCATAATTATATACATTTGTATGCATGAGCAAAAGTTCTTAATGTATGTACTAGCATTCAACCCGCTACTTCGTAGGCTTCTCTTTTTCCTTCGTGGACACATTTGTTTAAATTCTAGCATTTAACCCGCTACTTTGTAATCGGGCCTTTTCTTTCATGAACATATTTATATGCCAAAGTATATGTAGTTCCAACATTTTTCATCTCATAGGTTGATATTCACACAGGACTTTGCACCTATAACTTTATGTTTCTAAGTTCAATATTATAGAAAATTCAAAAAGTATTACTCGTAGAACTCAAAAGCAAATTAAAGAAAGTTTCTCGTATTACTCTTTTTGATACTTTTTTCTCCCCATTTATGTATCAAAAATTTGAATGTTGTAGGGAGCCTATATTTAAGTACGTTTTTGTCATAGAATCAAGAAAATGTTTTGGTTTAAAAGTTAGATGGCGTGACAAAAAGGTTTCAAACTATGTACAGGTTTTACGCGTTTACTTCCCAAAAGGACCAAATTTCAAAAAAGTACCAGACACATGTCCTCTTATTTTCTTAATGAACAACATTAAGCGTTTAATTTTTTGAATTTCTTTTAGTTTTGGATTTTTAAGGTTAGCGGGATTGATTTGGCAAGAGGCCAGCCTCCGGTCCAAAAGTCAGCTTTTTAGCTTCAGGAGCTTAGATGTGTCAGTCACGAACTTTACAGTTTTATATTAATACATAGATGGAGAAAAATGTTGTGAAAAAAGTAACAAAATTAGGAACGATTTTCACACCTTAAACGTATGAATTTTAAAAAAGGTCCAAATCTGTTTTGTATTTTTAGATAAGCTAGAATGTGATATAATTTTTATTTACCCTTTTACACCCAAAAAGGCCGTACCTCAAAAAAGTGCTATACACCTGTCCGTTTATTTTTTCACTGAACAATAATAGGTGTTCAATTTTTTGTATCTCTTTTAGCTTAGGAGATATGAGGTTAGCAATTTTTCTAATGAACAACAAAAAGTGTTAATGTTTTTTATCTCTTTTAGTTTAGGAGGTATGAGGTTAGCAGGATCGATTTTGCAGGAGTCCTGCCTCCAGTCCAAATGTCAACCTTTTAGCTTCAGACGTTTAGGCTCTGCGATGAAAGATAAATAGATGGAGAAAAAATCTTTTGAAAAAAGTAACAAACATAGGTAAAATTTTCATCCCTTAAACTTTCGAATTTCGAAAAAGTACCAAATATGGATTTGTATCAGTGTTAAAAAATTCAGTACTTTTGTACTTTTTTCAGTACTTTTTCATATTAAAAATACCGCAGTACCCCCGCGTTGTTTTTAGTACTTTTTATCCTTTGCGCTTTTAAACTTTAATGGCCGTTTTCTCATTAGGATATTATCCCAACGAAAAACTGTTCGTTAAAGAAATTTGGTTTTCTTAATGTCTCATTTGCTTCTTTATTCAATTATCCAATTATTTATTTCCCGTTTATTTAATCGGCTGAGTCCCAACTTTTGCATGCATCTTTATAGGAGTGCCAACTGGAAACAATTTTTTTTGTCGGTATATTGAAAAAACCAAAATCGTTAACGGACAGTTTATCGGCTTAGTATATATATATGTCAACATTAAGTAACAGGCAGTTTTTCGAAACATTTAGAAAATCAATTCGATAGCAGACTTTGGTAATTATGTGTTTGTTGTAAAATTTATGTTGTCGTATATTAAAAATAATTAACAATGTTATTATTGAAATTCAAAGCGAGGACGCCAAGATTTCTTCAAACAGATATCTGGTCGTGTTCGTTCCTAACAGTTATCTCTACCTATCCGGTAAAACTATTTTGTTAATTTCAACGTTAATTTTTCCTTTAAGTTAAAATATGGCAACAATTGTATTTTTATAATTTTTTTTAATAAACTGTCAAAAATCGATGGTGTAAAATATACTACTGTATAACCAGTGCTAAGACATATGTGATAAAATTCTGTTCACCATAGACTTCTATATACAGCTAGATATCTTTTTGTAGGAATTACGGGCATAAGTATGTAATATATTGCACTTAATCAACAACTCAAAATTTAAAAATTTTTAGCAGAAGCAAAACTATTTTGAATTTAACATTGAAGGCATTTGAAAAAGAATTTTTTAACCAACCTTTTCATTACCAAAAAGAAGACAAAATTACTCGATATTTTTACAGCGGGTAGTTATGAATATTACGTGTCGATTTCTTCCAAAAAGTGAAATTTTTTTTTTAATATTTACCCTTTTGTTAATTAAGTGCGATATGTAAAAGCCTGAATAATGTAAATTTTCAAAAGTTAAAATATAAATATGTAACATACCAGTGTAAATTTATGTGTTCAAAAATTAAATTAAAAAAACTATTAACTATTTTAAATAATTTTCTTAAGAAATCACTAAAAAAAACGTTGCTTTCGCTGTTTAACAGACACATGTTTTTTTTAATTCCCTAAGCTACTGTGTTTTTGTTCCTTTATTTTTTAAAATGAACGTTTTATTTTTTAACAAAAAGTACCATTTGGTGGGAAAAGTACCCTTTTAGTTAAAGTTAAGTACCATTTCCAAACTTCAATTTTGCAACACTGATTTGTATTATTTGCTAGCTGGCCGTCCTGGCTTCGCTCGGTAGCTGACTACATATAATCGATGGAGCCGTTTTCTGATTTTAGGTAAATCGAAAAAAGTGGGCTTAAAAGTGGGCGGGGAAATATTTTCTTTCCTTAAAAACCTAAGTTGGACCATGGCGAACATTTTAAAGAAAAAATCGTCCAAATCGGTCACATAAATAGAAAAAGTGGGCGTAAAAGTAGGCGTAGTAAATTTTTCTTTCGATGAAAACTTAAAATGGATTAACACGAACATTTGAAAAAAAATTAGTCAAATCGATGGAGCCGTTTTCTGATTTTAGGTAAATCGAAAAAAGTGGGCGTAAAAGTGGGCGGGACAAAGTTTTCTTTTCGTACAAACCTAAGTTGGACCATGGCGATAATTTTAAATGAAAAATCGTCCAAAACTGTCAAGCCGTTCTCAAGTTATGCGCTTAATAGAAAAAGTGGGCGTAAAAGTAGGCGTGGTAAATTTTTCTTTCGATGAAAACTTTAAATGGATTAATACGACCATTTGAAAGAAAAATTTGTCAAATCGATGGAGGCGTTTTCTGATTTTAGGTAATTCGAAAAAAGTGGGCGGGGCAACATTTTCTTTACGTATAAACCTAAGTTGGACCATGGCGATCATTAAAAAAAAAAATCGGTCAAGCCGTTCTCAAGTTATGCGATCAGCAACAGACAACATTTCATTTTTATTGTATAGATTAGTTACAAATGTTGTATAATTTTTATTTTGATGCGTATTGGCTTAAGAGCTAGATATTGGACAAAAAAGTTCCAAAATACAGGTTTTACCCGTTCACCACCTTAAACGGCCGAATTTCGTTAAAGTACCAGACACCTATTTGCTTTTTCATGATTTAATGCACAAAAATAAATATTAAATTAACAAAAAGTACCAGTAAGAGAACTAAAAAGTACCAAAAAATCCCTCTTACAGATTATCTTTCACTCAGGAACTTGCTTGTTTAATTTTATCTTTTTATGTCCAATACTAACGGATGCCCCTATTGCGGTTCTCCACTTTTGTAACAGTTTGGTTGTCTTTGATAAATTCACATTGCCATTCTCAACTCAACTGGCAGTTGGCTATTCAGTTGTGTATCTGTTTGTTATGTGGTATTGCCGTTTTCAACATTGTAAAAGTTTGTTAAATACAACTGCTAAAAAGTAGTTGTGTTATTGGCAGTTAAAATTAATTTTTTTTAAATTCGGCGAAAATCGAAAACAAAATGGAGAAATCGTATGTATAAATTTTTGTAATAACTTTTATTAGTTTGAAAATAAAAACGAAAGCTCAATTTGATTTGAGCTGGACCTTGCATGTTTAATTTTATGTTTCAAGGTCCAACACTAACGGAAATTCAAAAAGTAGCAGTTAAAGAACAAAAAAGAACCAAAATCTTTCCTGTTATAGATTCTTATCCACTCAGGGCATTGCATCTTGAATTTTATGTTTCTAAGTCCAATATTAACGGATATTCAAAAAGTACAAGCTTAATGCTTGTTTAATTTTATGTTTCTAGATCAAATACTGACGGAAATTCAAAAAGTACTAGTTAATGAACCAAAAAGCCCTCTTAAAGATTCTCATTCACTCAGGACCTTGGCTGTTTAATTTTATGTTTCTAGGACCAATACTAATGGAAATTAAAAAAAGTACCAGTTGATGAACAAAAATGTGCCACAAACTTCCCTTTATAATTAGATTCTTATCTACTCAGGACATTGCATCTTGAATTTTATGTTTCTAGGTCCAATACGAACGGAAATCCAAAAAGGACCAGTTAATGAACAAAGAGTTCCCTCATAGATTCTTATCCACCCAGAAAATTAAATGTTGAATTTTATGTTTCTAGGTACAATAATAACGGAAATTCAAAAAGTACCAGTTAAAGCTCAAATAAGCACCAAAAGGCCCTTTTACAGATTTTTATTTACTCAGGACCTTGCATGTTTAATTTTATGTTTAAAGGTCCAATACTAACGGAAATTCAAAAAGTACCAGTTAATGAACAAAAAAGTACCAAAAACTTCCCTCTTATAGATTCTTGTCCACTCAGGACATTGCATCGTGAATTTTATGTTTCTAGGTCCAATACTAACGGAAATTCAAAAGGTACCAGTTAAAGAACAAAAAAGTTCCATCATAGATTCGTATCTACTCAGGACATTGCATGTTGAATTTTATGTTTCTAAGTCCAATAATCACGGAAATTCAAAAAGTACCAGTTAAAGAACAAAAAAGTACAAAATAGTCTTCTTACAGATTCTCATTCACTCAGGACACTGCATGTTTAATTTCTAGGTCCAATACCAACGGAAATTCAAAAAGTACCAGCCAAAGAATAAAAAAGTACCAAAAACTTCACTCTTAAAGATTCTCATCTACCCAGGACATTGCATCTTGAATTTTATGTTTCTAGGTCCAATACTAACGGAAATTCAAAAAGTTCCAGTTAAAGAACAAAAAAGTACCAACAAGTTCCACAATAGATTCTTATCCACTCAGGACATTGCATGTTGAATTTTATGTTTTAAGGTCCAATATTAACGATAATTAAAAAAATAGACGTTGTTTAGAACCAAAAAGCTATAGAAAAATTTCAAATTTACCGTATTTCCTTTTTTTGGTACTATTTTTATCCCCCATTAAAGCATCAAAAATTTCAGTATTGTAGTGAGAGCCCATAATTTAGTAGGAATATGCCAATGAATGGAGAAAATTGGTTTGTAAAAAAGTACCAAAAATAATTACGATTTTTACCCCATAAATGTTCGAATTTCGAAAAAGCACCAATTCGTATTGGGTTTTTTTTATAAGTTTCGAATGTGGTATAAACTTTGTTTCTATGTTTATTGGTTCAAAAGAAAGATGGGGTGTCAAAAAAGTACCAAAATTCAGGTTTTACCCGTTTACTCCCTAATGGGGCCGAATTTCAAAAAAGTACTAGACACCTGTCCGCTTATTTTTCTAAGGAACAACGATAAGTATTGCATTTTGTGTATCTCTTTTAGTTTTGGAGATATAAGGTTACCGAATTTTCCCGTTTTTACACTTTTTACCCCATAAACATTCGAATTTCCAAAAATCCCGTCTTAGTGGATCCATTTGGGGAGTGACCAGTCTCTGGTCCAAATTTCAAGTTTATAGCTTCAGGCGTTTTTTTATATAGCTTATTTATGTTAAATTCATCTACTTAAACTACAAATAAACAAATAGTATTTATACATTATGATTATACACAGTCCCATAATCGAGCCCTCTAGTATACTAAAGATATTTACATTTTATTTTCTTTTTTTTTTGGAAATTTTATATACATATATATTACACATATAATTTATTGCTTCTATGCAATCAATTAAATTTTATGTAACCTAGCATTTACCCAGCGGGAAAAAGAAGGAGTAGGGAGGCTTTCTAGAAGGCCTATGTACCACTTCTTTTGGATGTACAAGGCCTTCTTGCTCCATTCCATACTCATATCTTTTTTACACATGTTGTCATTGCGGAGAAGGCCTTCCGCTCTCGCTTCTTCAGCAGGTACATAAGAAGGGTAACGGGACCAAAAAAAATTGATTTTGCTTTTGCTTGTGCAAAAAAAACAATACAAAAAATGTTACTCCTTCTCTACTCCCTTCTCATAGAAGCGAGTGTTGAAGGTGTATCTTATCTTTTATACGAAATAGCCGAGGCCTTCTATGAGGCCTTCTTTAGCAGTTAGATAAGAATAGTAATTGAATCAAAAAATCTTTTAAGCATGCCTTCAAAAAGGCCTGATGTAAGAAGGTCTTCTGAGTTTTCCCGCTGGGTACACATGCCACTGACAGTTCGAAAAACTCAATACACTCACACTTTTATACTAATACACTCACATTTTTCGCAATGGCAGCTCCAGTGGCAGCAAAAATTGCATGCGAGTGGAAATTTGGCAGTTGCATGCCATTAAATGACAAAACGATGAACAACGTTACCCTGTTTAAAATATAATACAAACTAACTGGATTATTATCAAATTTAAATTAAAGTTTTGACTTGATAAATGTATTATTATGATTAATTTTTTGAAACGCGCATTACTAAAAGCAAGTTTGTCAATTATAGAGCATTAATATTGTTAAAATAATGCTTATATAAATAAATGTAAACCATTCCCCCAAAAATGTGCTTATATGATTAGCTCGGTAACTCTCTTTGCTTGTTTGGTACTTTTTTTTTAATTGGAGAAGTAAACAAATTATCTCAAGTTTGCGCTTCGACGACATTTTGAAAATGTACTCGTAGTGGCATATGTAAACACAAAAGCAAATGGCATGAGATTCGACAATTTCGAACAATTTTTCTATGATAATATGTATACAACAGTGGCATGCCACTACTTGCATGTGTAAAGGCAGGGTAACGAAAAGATATCTTTTAAAAACTAGTGAGAGTGTTGTTTTTGGCTGTGCTGAATTTTTGTTACCCTCCACCGACAATTTGAATATTTCAGGAGTGAAATCTATACGATGTCTATTTATTATTAAATTATCTTTGGCCGGTGTGCTGGAAATCGCAAGAATTTGGAGGCTGTTTTCAATGCACTTTTAATCAAATTATTATAATTTTTGTTGTAAAATTCAGTTTAATAGAGAAATGTTTGTATAATATTTGTCATAAAATTCTTTTATTACAGAAATCTTACTAAAAATCGACTTTTAAAATTCTTGCGTTTTGCGATTTCCAGCACACCCCTGTTTATAAAAACAGACATCAGCATTACAAATGCTATTCATTATTTATTACGGTTTTAGGCTTACTATACTGTTTTCCGGGAGTAGGGTTTATATGGGGCCTTGGGTAAATTATAGACCGATCTTCATGCAATTTTATAGCGTCATTTCTAGTCCTAAAAAACTGTGACAATTTTGTTATGATAGCGTTATTAATTACGGTTTTAGGCGTACTAAACTGTTTTCTGGGAGTAGGGTTTATATGGGGCCTAGGGTAAATTATGAACCGATCTTCATGACACTATACGGTGTCATTTCTAGTTCTAAAGAACTGTAACGTGCCAAATTTTATTACGATTGCATTAATAATTACGGTTTTAGGCGTACTGAACTGTTTTCAGGGAGAAGGCTTTATAAGTGGCCTAGGGTAAATTATGGACCGATCTTCATGAAATTTCACAGTATGATTTCCAGTCGCATAAAACGACTCTTGCAAAATTTCATATCATTTCGTGGATTGTTCAATCATTTGTGCTAGTTTTTGTAACAAAATTATCAATTTTTTAAAGTGGTGGTTCCACTTTTTGATTCATTCAAAGTGAGCGTGTTTTCAACAGACGGACATGGCTAAATCGACTAAGAATTACTCAAGGAGCCAGAATATATATACTTTATGGGATCTGAGGTGAATAATAAAAAAGTTTTACACGGAATGACAAACTCATTATACCCTCTTCACAACTTATTGTGGTGGAGGGTATAAAAAACATTAATTTTATATTGTATCTAAAAGGGTTAAATAAAAAGTCAATGGGTAACAGAGATCAGCAATGAGTCGTTTTTTCGCTACTCATACTGACTCATGCAATTGTAAGTATAAGTGCGTAGAAATCATTTAAACTAAACTACTCTGATTCACTCATACTCACAAGAGAAATTAATATGAGTGTGACGTCGACATTATACGCATACTCATAAATGACGTCAGTTTGATTTATAATTTCAGGAAAATACTTACAATACTCACAATGATTCAACTCATTAAGCTCATCCATTTACCGTTTTAACACAACAGATAAAACACAACTTCATAATCAGCGCTGCCAGATAAATTTGACGAAAAATCGTCCACTTCATACATGTAACTTTAGTAAACTGTAATTGCCAAATCGTCACATTGCTATTTCGGGGACAGATCTGGCAGCCTCGCATTTTGCTTCGCCTATACACATTGAGTTGAGTAGATTCTAAGTAGAGTTTTTTTCCCGGACTTTTTCGATTCCCGGGAAAGCGGGAATTTTTTTGAATTTCCCGGGATCCCGCTCCATATAAATAATACAAAGTAAACTTTGGTATAAATTAATGAAAAAAAACTTTTATAAAAAAAACGTAAGGGAACTTGTTTACAAAGAAAGTAAATGAAATGGTTCAATACTAAAAAATTAATATAAGATTAAAATAGGAACTTGAATTATTATTACCTCACGCCTTTATTCCCTATTATTATGCTTTTATTCAGTATTATTATGCTCTGGATAATTCATAAAACAATAATAAAAACAAAATAAAAATTGAGGTACTCAAGATATGAAATCAAAAAGTAAATTAATAAAATAGATAAAATACTTTAAAGAAATATATAACATTTTTTAATGGCTTAGGAAATAACTTTCTGGCACACTCAAAGCGTTTAGTAAGTCGTCGAAAAGTATATTCCTGATTTTATTTTCTAATTATCATGTTTCCGTAAAGTTTCGTTCATTTTTTACCGAGGTTGGACAAATAGTTAAAAGTGCACTGTTGTAGAATGCTTCGGATTCACAATCAGAAGCAATTTTTTCTTTTTTATAAACCACGTCTATATTAGTCAAATGTATGTCAAGCTTGAAGCAAAAAATAGCATTAACCGGACTGCTTCTTACAAGCCTTTTCATTTCAATAGATCCATTTGTAATCTTTAGGACAATGTGTTTTTAAGTTGTATTTTGTAGAATCTTACACGAGTTTCCAAAATGTTATTATATTTCGGTTTCCCCGCACTTCGCGGGTATATAAACCAACACAAATTGAAATTAAAAATTTGTGTTTATCACCTAATAAACATATCGCTCCTTCATTGCATCATAGTCATATCTCAAAATTTTGAGTAACTTTAGCAAAGTTTTCCTTCATACCTTCTCGTATTATATCTCAAACTGAACCGAAGTTATAGCAAAATATATCTTTAAATCGGTACATTTTTAAAACTTTAATCGCATTTTTCCAAGATCGTTTGTTTTTGTAGATATGACTATGTTGCAATAAAGGAGCGATATGTTTAGGTATGTTTAGGTATCTTGGTCATGGACAATGAAACTTTACTGCCTGCATCTTATTTTGAATTAATGTACTTTATTAACTCTTCACTTCACTAAATGTAATAATTATCAACTGTTGCACTGCCCATTCTGCTTTTAGTAGATTTATTGCATCAGGACACATTGATTTAAAAACATGTACTAACTTCTTGTAATTGATCTAATCCACAACCCATCCACAGATGCTAATTTTTAGAGAATAGAAAACTTAATTTCAAAGTATAAATAGCTATTTTCTGAAATTATGAGGAATTTTTTATTTCCCGGGATCCCGCAAGAAAAATCCCGGGAAATAAAATAATGGAAATTCCCGGGACGGGAAATCCCGGGAAAAAACCCTAATTCTAAGTCAACCACTACAAATGTTGCTAAGTATGAGTACAATGAGTAAAATAAAACTTTTGAGTGAATATGAGTTTGAATAACATTGGAATAAGTATGAGTGCGTATAAGTACAAGAATTTATGAGTCATGATTTAGCTCTACTCACTTTTTCACTACTCATTGCTGATCTCTGATGGGTAAAAAGCAAAAAAAGGGAGTTTTTTAGGTTAGACACCAATATTTATTTTTATTTATATTTGAAAGTATGTTTTGATCATCGAAATATATACTTTTGTCAAATCTAGTATTATCAATAGTCAGTTCCTGGCAATGAATTGCTTTAGTATTGGCTCTTCTATATATATGGTAAAATATAGGTATGCCTATTTCATTTTGGATATAACCTTTACTATCGAGGTAAACAAATGCCTCAGGTGGTACAAATCCACTTTGCATGGTTTTATGAATATATTCTTCATTGGCATAAAAAGGTGCCATAATTAGATTATTCACGGTGCATTCTGAATTCTGGTAATATGGTTTCTAATTAAGTGGATAATAAAATGATCAATTCTGCCTATTTTGGCTGTATTATATAATTTTTTATTTGATATATATTTCATATAACCGCTATTCGATGATCTATATAGCGATGTGCATGCTCTTAGGCATTTCCTTTCAAAAACTCTAATTTTCTCCATGTATGCGGGGGAAATGGTAAACCATATTTGGCAAACGTATGTTAGAATAGGTCTAACTAATGATTGGTATAAGGTAATTTTAACACTAGTTTTGATGTGTTGTGAATAAAATAGTTTTTTATACATGAAAAAGGCTATTCTTGTTTTTACTAACTACGCATTTATATGGTTATTAAAGTACAAAAATGTATCTAAATTAATTCCCAAATATCTAACGATTTGTTTATTGGGTATACTTATATTTGAATTTGATTTTATGCCAAATTCTTTTCATTTTGCCTTAATGTTATAGTTACATCTTCCCACAGGAGGGCGAAAAAGAATTGTTTCGCATTTGTTAAGATAAATTTTCATTTTTCAGTCTAACGCGTATTGCTCAACTGTGTCAAAATGTGATTGCAACTGATGGTTAATTTTTTCTACTGTATTATCGGCATGGTAAATTATAACATCATCAGCGAATGCAATAATATTATCAATTTTGGTTAACAGATCATACAAATATATATTGAAAAGAATTGGTGAGTTCACAGTGCCTTGTTGAAGAGGGTTGACTATAACGAATTTTTTTGAACTTACTTGTTCTCTATTATAAACTCAGAATGTTTTGTTACTTAACACGTTATATTAAAGCCGGTATCCATTTACTATCAAAAGCTTTTTCAAAATCAATCAAACAAGCTCCGGTATACAAGGATTCATTGAGGTGCCAATGAATCTCTGATACACGAAGATGCGTTGCATGAATTGTTGAATGATTGTATTTGAATCCGAATTGCCTCTCTCACAGAATTTTGTTATGTGGTTGTTAACGCAAATTTCAAAAACCTTACTTATATTTGGTAACAAACTAATGGCACGTAAGTTTTTGGGGTAAGTTGAATCTCTATCTTTTTTTTGGTATGATCACAACTTTCGCTTCTTTCCAGGCTCGCGGGAAGTAGGAGTTATTAAGCATATTATTGAAAAGAGTAACATATTCTAAAATGATTATTTCAGGAATATTTTTTAAGATAATAATTGGAATATTATCAATTCCTGAGGAGAGTTTTTTCTTTAGATTTCGGAAAATGTATAGCAGTGATTCAAATGTTATGAAATAGTTTTCATTTAAGGAACTCCTTATCTCATTAGCTTTGTGGTTATCTGAAAATATTTTATAGCATGACTGACTAGTCTCATATTCGTCTTTTGTTCCCAAAAAACTGCTAAAACAAGTATCAACTTCGATATGCACACTATTTTGGGCATCGATATCTTTAAAAGAATGAATTGATTCCAGATAAGCACCAATTGCGTTTAATATTTGTTCTTGATCTCTTATTATAAACTTCTGATTTTCATCGTTTTTTTCTAGATCAACGATACTAATTCCTGCATTTCTTAGCAAAAAGTCTTCACTTTAATGTATCTCTATGGTATTGATATGCAAGTGTTGTATTTTTCTGAATTGTTTTTTTGCTTCAAAAAATACGTTAGATAAATCTTTGCTATCAATATTTTCAGGTTTTTCTTGTATATGTTTATTAAGAGCAAGGGTAACGTTTTCACTAATTAACTTTTTTATTAACTTAATTTTGCATTTTGGTAAATTAAGTTCTTGCGGTGTTAGCAAACATTCAAATCTTTTTTGATAGCAGTTAGTATTTTGCTTTTTTCTTTTTGCAATTTTTTATGCCTGAATTGGTGAATTTTTCTATTGAGTCTCTATTCTGAAACTTCGGAACTGCTTTTTCAATTGAATGATTAATTATTTTGTTGAATTCAATTAAATAAACATCTATTTAAGAATTGGTAAGATTTCTATTATTGGGTATAGGTTCAATAGTCCCATGTTTGTCCAATATACAGTTATTAAATTTCCTCCAGTTAGTTTTCTTGTAATTAAATTTATCGTTTGGTATGTCCTTAAATAGAGTGATTGGGTTATCATCTTCCTGTTTTGAAACTATAATTTGTATTGCGTTATGGTCGCTATCATAATCTAAGTTCTTGAGGCAATTTATTGTATCGTTCTCCCTATGTATTATCAAGCGAGAGTCAGTTATGCATATGTCTAAGTAAGCACCGCAACGGGGGTACGAAGGAACTGTTGAGGCATATAAAGGTCGATTCACCCATGCGTTCCGAACAATATTTTTGACCGGACAATAATTTTTTTACAGAGAGTATTCTGAAGAACGATTCACCTATCTCGGAAAATTTGTCCGGACAAACAAAGCTACCATATGGTTTACAGATGTAAACGGTTATACAAAGTGGCAGCACAGTTAGCAAACTATTAGTCTTTTTTATAAAAGTGTGTTAAATAAAATGGACGAAAGAAGAAAATTAATTTAATTATTTTTAATTGAATTGCATAAAACCCATTTACTAGCAAACCAAATTTATCAAAAAATGTTGAAAGTAAAAAGAATAGCAGTAAGAAAAATATTACAGAAAAAGAAGAACAAACGGTGTTTTTCACACACTTGTTCCTGAGATGCGCCTTCATGACGTGGAATCGTTTATAAGTTTTCACCGTATGGACCCCAATACGTTCAATGAAATCCTTGCAATTTTAGGGCCTGATTTGCGTGGTATACCTATTCGTAAACAAGAGCATATTACGCCGGCAGAAAAGTTGTCCTTAACATTAAGGTAAAGCTGCTTTGTAGCGTCTTCGCAGACTTTTCCATAATATTTGACATTCACTTCCTACAATAATTGGTAAACATTATGTTAAAAAATATTAAAATTTACCATTTAAAATTTACTTACGACCAATTCTAATAGATTTTGCTATTTCTGTCCATATATTTTGTTTAAGGCAAGTATTTTTATATGAACGATTGCCCATATCATAAATACATTCTCTTCCTGGTTTTTTTATTTCTTCAATTAGTTTCAGGGCAATATTTTCTTTAACATCCATCTTTTGTTTAATTTTTTTTTTTAATTATTCAGCACAAAACGAAAAATGTAATATGTGGCAGCTCAATTCAACTTTTATGTACAAATTGAAAAAAAGTGGCATCTCTCTCTCAAAAGTAAAACGTCAAACTCAATATAAAAAAAATTTTGTCCGGACAAAAATTTTGTTCGGAACGCATGGGTGAATCGAGCTTAAGTTGAATCTATATTGAATTTCATTTACTGATAGCCATTCCTTTAGTATATTGCCTTTTGTGTTATTGGAGGGATTTCCCCAATCAGAGTGTTTGCAATTTAGATCTCCCACCAATATGTTAAAATTATTGGGATTTTGTATTTTTAGGGATTGAAAAAGCTGAAGTGGTCATTATTGTTACCAGAGGGATAATAACACGATATTATAAATAGTGTTTTATTTGAAAGAAGCGGCTTTTTCAAAATGCACGTTTCTAATACTTTAAAGGAATTTATAATGTTATTGGAAAATGTATGATACGGTCTTTACATATGACTTGGTAACCATTGAAGTTAATCCTATGTCTTATATTTAGTTTAGTCTCGTTTAGAAGTACCTACTAAGTCAGGTTTATGTGTATTTATAAAGTCATACAAATCGTATGTTCATGATGACAATTTAATGTTCTAACATCGAGAAGATCGAGTCAATTCTCGATGATTGAAGTTGTAGTTGCTTCTGTAAGCTTACAATTTGGTAAGATAAATTTTGCATGAAGTTTTTAAACTCTTCTAAGGCTATTTGTATAGGGTTAATATAATTTACATTTTGTGGGTTATTATTTTTTACAGTATCTGCAAAGCTTATATTTTGGTTAACAGTGTATGGTGTATATGCTGTATTTTTTGATGTTCTCTGATGAAAACTTTGCCTCTTGGCACGAAGCTTTTGCTGAATTTCCTTATATTTCTCGCAACCTTTATACGACCTTTATATCACACAGAATACTTTTTCCCTCTCATTATCTTCGTTACTTTTCAGAGCACATTCACCTACACCATGGTTCTCATTACATTTAACACATCTCTGATTTCTGGTTTTCTCAGAGGTTCCCAACGTACACAACGATGTTGCAACCCTTTAAAAGCATGAAGTTCATAAGGATTGCTGTCAGCACTAATTTGTACTAAATAAATTGGTAAAGAATAATTTTCTTTAGTTGATTTTTTTAGTTTTAAATCGCTCACTTTAACGAATTTTAAGTTTTCATTTTGGATTTTACACAGTTCTACAAGCATTTCGTTTTTGTCAATATAAGGACTAAGGCCTCTTAACATGTAAGTTTTTGTTTTTATGTTCTTTGAAGTAAAGGTAAAAAAGTTGGATTTAGTTTTTTGTAAATAAGCTTTTACTCTATTAAAGTCATCAATTGTTGACAAATAAAGAGAGATTTTTTTGTTATAAAATTCTCTTATTTTAAAGTCTTTAATATTTAAACCCTTTTTTATAAAATTTATGAGTTCATTGGGATCCACGTCAAAAATATTGATCGGTGGAATTTTTTGTTTTTGCTTGTTGTTTTTTCAAAGTTATTAGAATTTTGTTGATTTGTTATATTTTTTGCAACATTGCGAGATGTTGTTGCTTCCCCTTCCCCTTTCTCTTCCACATGCTTTTCAAATATTTGTAAATATTCATTGTTACATTCTTTATCCTTATCGAGGATAGAGTAGTAGTAGTAGGGAAATGGGGAGGCAGCAAAAATGCTGCCTCCCCATTCGTTTTTTTCCCATATACCACAGAGGGAGCATTTAGCTTTTCATTGAAAGCAGCAAAAATTCTGCTTCCCCATTCATTTTTTTCCATATACCACAGAGGGAGCATTTTGCTTTTTTTGATTTAAAGCAGCAAAAAAATTCTGCCTGTTTTTGCTCCCAATGTATTTTCCGTTAGGAGGAATTTTGAATATAATCAAAATTAAAAAAATTGTTGAGTATTTTTTAAATATAAAAGAGAGTAATATTAAGGTGATCGCGTTATATTTTCTTCAATAAAGAGAAATTTGCGAAGTTCTACGTATAAGTTCTATGTATAAAGAAATTGTTTGAGTATTTTAAAATAAGAGAGAGTAATATGTAATATAGTTTAAATATTCAACATATATAAGTATATAAATTAACTTAATTTGTACTCTAACCTAAGCAAGAATGCCATTAATATAAAAAGGCTTTCGGGAGTATATTCCACATCATTATTGTAATTGTCACTTTAAAGGAAACTTTATAAAAATGGTAAGTATTTTCTATATAATAAAGGTTTATTTAATTATTCATTATTATTATTATTTTTTTTCTTGTTTGTTTTCAGATGTATAAAAAAATTGTAAATATTGCCCAAGGTATTAGGCCCGAGTATATTAGAATAGATGATATACCTTTAAACCAATCTTTGAAAATTGTGAATTTTGAATGGAAAGAAACACAATATGGTCTAAAAGTCATTGCCAATTTATATGACAATAAATGGTTTTATCTCCACAATAGAATGATGAAATTTTTAAACAAGGAGGATCCATACTTAACTCAAATGAATGATAAAGTTTGGACAATTATTTACAAGGGGCGTCAATTACCAAATGGACCTGCAATATTTGATTTAAATTATACCTAAACTATGAAAAAAAAAAAAAATCCTTACAATAAAGATAAATATAATCAAAGCGTTTAGTAAGTCGTCGAAAAGTATATTCCTGATTTTATTTTCTAATTATCATGTTTCCGTAAAGTTTCGTTCATTTTTTACCGAGGTTGGACAAATAGTTAAAAGTGCACTGTTGTAGAATGCTTCGGATTCACAATCAGAAGCAATTTTTTCTTTTTTATAAACCACGTCTATATTAGTCAAATGTATGTCAAGCTTGAAGCAAAAAATAGCATTAACCGGACTGCTTCTTACAAGCCTTTTCATTTCAATAGATCCATTTGTAATCTTTAGGACAATGTGTTTTTAAGTTGTATTTTGTAGAATCTTACACGAGTTTCCAAAATGTTATTATATTTCGGTTTCCCCGCACTTCGCGGGTATATAAACCAACACAAATTGAAATTAAAAATTTGTGTTTATCACCTAATAAACATATCGCTCCTTCATTGCATCATAGTCATATCTCAAAATTTTGAGTAACTTTAGCAAAGTTTTCCTTCATACCTTCTCGTATTATATCTCAAACTGAACCGAAGTTATAGCAAAATATATCTTTAAATCGGTACATTTTTAAAACTTTAATCGCATTTTTCCAAGATCGTTTGTTTTTGTAGATATGACTATGTTGCAATAAAGGAGCGATATGTTTAGGTATGTTTAGGTATCTTGGTCATGGACAATGAAACTTTACTGCCTGCATCTTATTTTGAATTAATGTACTTTATTAACTCTTCACTTCACTAAATGTAATAATTATCAACTGTTGCACTGCCCATTCTGCTTTTAGTAGATTTATTGCATCAGGACACATTGATTTAAAAACATGTACTAACTTCTTGTAATTGATCTAATCCACAACCCATCCACAGATGCTAATTTTTAGAGAATAGAAAACTTAATTTCAAAGTATAAATAGCTATTTTCTGAAATTATGAGGAATTTTTTATTTCCCGGGATCCCGCAAGAAAAATCCCGGGAAATAAAATAATGGAAATTCCCGGGACGGGAAATCCCGGGAAAAAACCCTAATTCTAAGTCAACCACTACAAATGTTGCTAAGTATGAGTACAATGAGTAAAATAAAACTTTTGAGTGAATATGAGTTTGAATAACATTGGAATAAGTATGAGTGCGTATAAGTACAAGAATTTATGAGTCATGATTTAGCTCTACTCACTTTTTCACTACTCATTGCTGATCTCTGATGGGTAAAAAGCAAAAAAAGGGAGTTTTTTAGGTTAGACACCAATATTTATTTTTATTTATATTTGAAAGTATGTTTTGATCATCGAAATATATACTTTTGTCAAATCTAGTATTATCAATAGTCAGTTCCTGGCAATGAATTGCTTTAGTATTGGCTCTTCTATATATATGGTAAAATATAGGTATGCCTATTTCATTTTGGATATAACCTTTACTATCGAGGTAAACAAATGCCTCAGGTGGTACAAATCCACTTTGCATGGTTTTATGAATATATTCTTCATTGGCATAAAAAGGTGCCATAATTAGATTATTCACGGTGCATTCTGAATTCTGGTAATATGGTTTCTAATTAAGTGGATAATAAAATGATCAATTCTGCCTATTTTGGCTGTATTATATAATTTTTTATTTGATATATATTTCATATAACCGCTATTCGATGATCTATATAGCGATGTGCATGCTCTTAGGCATTTCCTTTCAAAAACTCTAATTTTCTCCATGTATGCGGGGGAAATGGTAAACCATATTTGGCAAACGTATGTTAGAATAGGTCTAACTAATGATTGGTATAAGGTAATTTTAACACTAGTTTTGATGTGTTGTGAATAAAATAGTTTTTTATACATGAAAAAGGCTATTCTTGTTTTTACTAACTACGCATTTATATGGTTATTAAAGTACAAAAATGTATCTAAATTAATTCCCAAATATCTAACGATTTGTTTATTGGGTATACTTATATTTGAATTTGATTTTATGCCAAATTCTTTTCATTTTGCCTTAATGTTATAGTTACATCTTCCCACAGGAGGGCGAAAAAGAATTGTTTCGCATTTGTTAAGATAAATTTTCATTTTTCAGTCTAACGCGTATTGCTCAACTGTGTCAAAATGTGATTGCAACTGATGGTTAATTTTTTCTACTGTATTATCGGCATGGTAAATTATAACATCATCAGCGAATGCAATAATATTATCAATTTTGGTTAACAGATCATACAAATATATATTGAAAAGAATTGGTGAGTTCACAGTGCCTTGTTGAAGAGGGTTGACTATAACGAATTTTTTTGAACTTACTTGTTCTCTATTATAAACTCAGAATGTTTTGTTACTTAACACGTTATATTAAAGCCGGTATCCATTTACTATCAAAAGCTTTTTCAAAATCAATCAAACAAGCTCCGGTATACAAGGATTCATTGAGGTGCCAATGAATCTCTGATACACGAAGATGCGTTGCATGAATTGTTGAATGATTGTATTTGAATCCGAATTGCCTCTCTCACAGAATTTTGTTATGTGGTTGTTAACGCAAATTTCAAAAACCTTACTTATATTTGGTAACAAACTAATGGCACGTAAGTTTTTGGGGTAAGTTGAATCTCTATCTTTTTTTTGGTATGATCACAACTTTCGCTTCTTTCCAGGCTCGCGGGAAGTAGGAGTTATTAAGCATATTATTGAAAAGAGTAACATATTCTAAAATGATTATTTCAGGAATATTTTTTAAGATAATAATTGGAATATTATCAATTCCTGAGGAGAGTTTTTTCTTTAGATTTCGGAAAATGTATAGCAGTGATTCAAATGTTATGAAATAGTTTTCATTTAAGGAACTCCTTATCTCATTAGCTTTGTGGTTATCTGAAAATATTTTATAGCATGACTGACTAGTCTCATATTCGTCTTTTGTTCCCAAAAAACTGCTAAAACAAGTATCAACTTCGATATGCACACTATTTTGGGCATCGATATCTTTAAAAGAATGAATTGATTCCAGATAAGCACCAATTGCGTTTAATATTTGTTCTTGATCTCTTATTATAAACTTCTGATTTTCATCGTTTTTTTCTAGATCAACGATACTAATTCCTGCATTTCTTAGCAAAAAGTCTTCACTTTAATGTATCTCTATGGTATTGATATGCAAGTGTTGTATTTTTCTGAATTGTTTTTTTGCTTCAAAAAATACGTTAGATAAATCTTTGCTATCAATATTTTCAGGTTTTTCTTGTATATGTTTATTAAGAGCAAGGGTAACGTTTTCACTAATTAACTTTTTTATTAACTTAATTTTGCATTTTGGTAAATTAAGTTCTTGCGGTGTTAGCAAACATTCAAATCTTTTTTGATAGCAGTTAGTATTTTGCTTTTTTCTTTTTGCAATTTTTTATGCCTGAATTGGTGAATTTTTCTATTGAGTCTCTATTCTGAAACTTCGGAACTGCTTTTTCAATTGAATGATTAATTATTTTGTTGAATTCAATTAAATAAACATCTATTTAAGAATTGGTAAGATTTCTATTATTGGGTATAGGTTCAATAGTCCCATGTTTGTCCAATATACAGTTATTAAATTTCCTCCAGTTAGTTTTCTTGTAATTAAATTTATCGTTTGGTATGTCCTTAAATAGAGTGATTGGGTTATCATCTTCCTGTTTTGAAACTATAATTTGTATTGCGTTATGGTCGCTATCATAATCTAAGTTCTTGAGGCAATTTATTGTATCGTTCTCCCTATGTATTATCAAGCGAGAGTCAGTTATGCATATGTCTAAGTAAGCACCGCAACGGGGGTACGAAGGAACTGTTGAGGCATATAAAGGTCGATTCACCCATGCGTTCCGAACAATATTTTTGACCGGACAATAATTTTTTTACAGAGAGTATTCTGAAGAACGATTCACCTATCTCGGAAAATTTGTCCGGACAAACAAAGCTACCATATGGTTTACAGATGTAAACGGTTATACAAAGTGGCAGCACAGTTAGCAAACTATTAGTCTTTTTTATAAAAGTGTGTTAAATAAAATGGACGAAAGAAGAAAATTAATTTAATTATTTTTAATTGAATTGCATAAAACCCATTTACTAGCAAACCAAATTTATCAAAAAATGTTGAAAGTAAAAAGAATAGCAGTAAGAAAAATATTACAGAAAAAGAAGAACAAACGGTGTTTTTCACACACTTGTTCCTGAGATGCGCCTTCATGACGTGGAATCGTTTATAAGTTTTCACCGTATGGACCCCAATACGTTCAATGAAATCCTTGCAATTTTAGGGCCTGATTTGCGTGGTATACCTATTCGTAAACAAGAGCATATTACGCCGGCAGAAAAGTTGTCCTTAACATTAAGGTAAAGCTGCTTTGTAGCGTCTTCGCAGACTTTTCCATAATATTTGACATTCACTTCCTACAATAATTGGTAAACATTATGTTAAAAAATATTAAAATTTACCATTTAAAATTTACTTACGACCAATTCTAATAGATTTTGCTATTTCTGTCCATATATTTTGTTTAAGGCAAGTATTTTTATATGAACGATTGCCCATATCATAAATACATTCTCTTCCTGGTTTTTTTATTTCTTCAATTAGTTTCAGGGCAATATTTTCTTTAACATCCATCTTTTGTTTAATTTTTTTTTTTAATTATTCAGCACAAAACGAAAAATGTAATATGTGGCAGCTCAATTCAACTTTTATGTACAAATTGAAAAAAAGTGGCATCTCTCTCTCAAAAGTAAAACGTCAAACTCAATATAAAAAAAATTTTGTCCGGACAAAAATTTTGTTCGGAACGCATGGGTGAATCGAGCTTAAGTTGAATCTATATTGAATTTCATTTACTGATAGCCATTCCTTTAGTATATTGCCTTTTGTGTTATTGGAGGGATTTCCCCAATCAGAGTGTTTGCAATTTAGATCTCCCACCAATATGTTAAAATTATTGGGATTTTGTATTTTTAGGGATTGAAAAAGCTGAAGTGGTCATTATTGTTACCAGAGGGATAATAACACGATATTATAAATAGTGTTTTATTTGAAAGAAGCGGCTTTTTCAAAATGCACGTTTCTAATACTTTAAAGGAATTTATAATGTTATTGGAAAATGTATGATACGGTCTTTACATATGACTTGGTAACCATTGAAGTTAATCCTATGTCTTATATTTAGTTTAGTCTCGTTTAGAAGTACCTACTAAGTCAGGTTTATGTGTATTTATAAAGTCATACAAATCGTATGTTCATGATGACAATTTAATGTTCTAACATCGAGAAGATCGAGTCAATTCTCGATGATTGAAGTTGTAGTTGCTTCTGTAAGCTTACAATTTGGTAAGATAAATTTTGCATGAAGTTTTTAAACTCTTCTAAGGCTATTTGTATAGGGTTAATATAATTTACATTTTGTGGGTTATTATTTTTTACAGTATCTGCAAAGCTTATATTTTGGTTAACAGTGTATGGTGTATATGCTGTATTTTTTGATGTTCTCTGATGAAAACTTTGCCTCTTGGCACGAAGCTTTTGCTGAATTTCCTTATATTTCTCGCAACCTTTATACGACCTTTATATCACACAGAATACTTTTTCCCTCTCATTATCTTCGTTACTTTTCAGAGCACATTCACCTACACCATGGTTCTCATTACATTTAACACATCTCTGATTTCTGGTTTTCTCAGAGGTTCCCAACGTACACAACGATGTTGCAACCCTTTAAAAGCATGAAGTTCATAAGGATTGCTGTCAGCACTAATTTGTACTAAATAAATTGGTAAAGAATAATTTTCTTTAGTTGATTTTTTTAGTTTTAAATCGCTCACTTTAACGAATTTTAAGTTTTCATTTTGGATTTTACACAGTTCTACAAGCATTTCGTTTTTGTCAATATAAGGACTAAGGCCTCTTAACATGTAAGTTTTTGTTTTTATGTTCTTTGAAGTAAAGGTAAAAAAGTTGGATTTAGTTTTTTGTAAATAAGCTTTTACTCTATTAAAGTCATCAATTGTTGACAAATAAAGAGAGATTTTTTTGTTATAAAATTCTCTTATTTTAAAGTCTTTAATATTTAAACCCTTTTTTATAAAATTTATGAGTTCATTGGGATCCACGTCAAAAATATTGATCGGTGGAATTTTTTGTTTTTGCTTGTTGTTTTTTCAAAGTTATTAGAATTTTGTTGATTTGTTATATTTTTTGCAACATTGCGAGATGTTGTTGCTTCCCCTTCCCCTTTCTCTTCCACATGCTTTTCAAATATTTGTAAATATTCATTGTTACATTCTTTATCCTTATCGAGTAGTAGTAGTAGTAGGGAAATGGGGAGGCAGCAAAAATGCTGCCTCCCCATTCGTTTTTTTCCCATATACCACAGAGGGAGCATTTAGCTTTTCATTGAAAGCAGCAAAAATTCTGCTTCCCCATTCATTTTTTTCCATATACCACAGAGGGAGCATTTTGCTTTTTTTGATTTAAAGCAGCAAAAAAATTCTGCCTGTTTTTGCTCCCAATGTATTTTCCGTTAGGAGGAATTTTGAATATAATCAAAATTAAAAAAATTGTTGAGTATTTTTTAAATATAAAAGAGAGTAATATTAAGGTGATCGCGTTATATTTTCTTCAATAAAGAGAAATTTGCGAAGTTCTACGTATAAGTTCTATGTATAAAGAAATTGTTTGAGTATTTTAAAATAAGAGAGAGTAATATGTAATATAGTTTAAATATTCAACATATATAAGTATATAAATTAACTTAATTTGTACTCTAACCTAAGCAAGAATGCCATTAATATAAAAAGGCTTTCGGGAGTATATTCCACATCATTATTGTAATTGTCACTTTAAAGGAAACTTTATAAAAATGGTAAGTATTTTCTATATAATAAAGGTTTATTTAATTATTCATTATTATTATTATTTTTTTTCTTGTTTGTTTTCAGATGTATAAAAAAATTGTAAATATTGCCCAAGGTATTAGGCCCGAGTATATTAGAATAGATGATATACCTTTAAACCAATCTTTGAAAATTGTGAATTTTGAATGGAAAGAAACACAATATGGTCTAAAAGTCATTGCCAATTTATATGACAATAAATGGTTTTATCTCCACAATAGAATGATGAAATTTTTAAACAAGGAGGATCCATACTTAACTCAAATGAATGATAAAGTTTGGACAATTATTTACAAGGGGCGTCAATTACCAAATGGACCTGCAATATTTGATTTAAATTATACCTAAACTATGAAAAAAAAAAAAAAATCCTTACAATAAAGATAAATATAATAAAACAAAAACAATATTTTTTTTTTTTTAATTTTTATTACTTTTATTTAAAATAATTTTACATATAAAAATTTAAAATTTAATTTCCAAAAAATACGAATCATCCTCCTCCATAAATTGTTTTACGAAGTCAGAAACCTCCTCCTTCGCGTTGTCAGGGATCTCCTCCTTCATGCCCATCTCTGCGAAAAAATACGAATCATCCTCCTCCATAAATTGTTTTACGAAGTCAGAAACCTCCTCCTTCGCGTTGTCAGGGATCTCCTCCTTCATGCTCATCTCTGCGGGATGTTGTTTTTGGAATTTTGATTTTTTTGCACTAAAATTATGCACCCGCATAAAGTGCCTTTTTTTGTTATATTTATTTGCAAACGTTAAATGTTTGCAAAATTCGCAATTGAGTTTAACACGTTCCATTTTTAATTAAATAAAAAATTAAAAAATCTTTTGAAAATACCTCGTAAAACATATATTTATTTACTTATGCACTTATTTTTTATTTTGGTATATATATTTAATGTTAATCAAAGCATATTTTGAAAACTGATCTATGATTATTGAACTTTTAAGAACATTCTCGTAAAAAGTAAATATACAATTGTTATTCTGGAAATTAAAAGTCAATAAACTTTTCGTTATGCTAAAAAGTGCAATTGTATGCATTTTCAAAGTTTAAACATTAACCTTGAATGTTTGCTTCATATTAAATTATGAGTTAATAAACTTTTCATAAGTGAAAAGTGCAATCGTATGCATTTTCAAAGTCTAAACATTAACCTTGAATGTTTGCTTCATATTAAATTATGAGTTAATAAACTTTTCATAAGTGAAAAATGCAATCGTAGCATCTTTTAAGTTTAAGAATTAACTCTGAATGTTGGCTTCAAATTAAACTATGAATTAATGAACTTTTCGTTAGTGAATGCAATAGTGTATTTTTTTAAGTTGAAAAATTAATCTAGAATACCTACATAAGTTTAAATTAAAAACTTATGATTAAAAAACAAATCTTTTATTTGGCAACTATCTATAAGCAAAGCCGCAATGAATAATCAAACAAATGAAAATAACCAAAACAACAGAAGAGAAAGAGTTGTTGTAACTGAAGTCCTTATATTACCGCAGATAGATATGCCGATATTCCTGGCGATGTATGACGGGCAGGACGACGTTTTAAGATCTATACCACCGATATGGCTACTGTATGACGACATGGATAAAATTCTCTTGGATACGATAAGGAATTGGGAAGACAAACAATAATTATATTTTCTAATTTTTTTTTTAATTTATTCTTCAAAATTCTTAAAAATATATTTAAATAAACTTACAACTAATATATCATTGTAATATAAATTAAAATAATTAAATAATTTTAAAATTAGTTTGAAACTTATATTTTTACATCTTAAATAAATAAAAACACAACAATAAACACCACATAAAATTGAAGTTTCACTCTGAATTCGAAGACTATTATAAGTAAAAGTTTTACAATTTTTATTTAAAAATAATCTAAAGTATTTATTTGGATATTGGCCAGCAGAACAAAAGTACTCAGCAGGTTTGTTTTTAGGAAAATAAAAAGCAACCCAATGCTCTCCAAGCTTATGTGATGGATCAGTGTTAGCAACATAAAATGACGGTTTTAAAACTGGGTGTGTTGGTAATTTATTACATGCAAATACACCTTTAAATTTATATTTTGTTAAATTATTGGAGTTCAGAGTATCTTTAATATTTATGGAATTCATAGTGTTTGAATAATATTACGCGTTCTATCAATTTCTATAACACTATCAAATTCACAGTATACTAAGCACGTTATTGCTTCAACAATTGGTTTTCCAAAACGCCCTTCAATACGAATAGTTCCCTGGTTTATTAAGTTACCGCAATTGGAATTATTATTATGATCTGGTGTTAAATCGAAAGCTAGTAAAAAATAGCCGCTATCAAAAAGTTCTTTTGTTATTTGATGACCTTTGTCGAAATGATGAATTCCAGTTCCTTTAAATAGTGTTTGATAACCACGAGTACTTATTATTTCTCCGTTATTATAGTTAAGTTCAATTGGTTGCGCAGGAAACTGTACTCCATTTACAACCAAATTAAACCTTTGTAAGTTAAAATGTTGAAAGTTAAATGGATTTTCTTTTTTTTCTCCAGTATATGCTTTATTAGATACCATTCCAAAAATTAAAAAATTTGGTAATTGTCCTAGTATAACGTTATCTAAAGTTAAAGAGTGATTTCCAGGGTGTATTGTAAACGTTTTTATTTCTACTCTCTTATAAGGATAAATGGCATTTCTTGATTGTAATACATTATGATGAGCCATTAAAATATTATTATTAATAGTAAGATGATTTATATATAAATTAGCTTCATGTATTTTAATATAAGATTCATTTTTGTCGCCACCTTCTAAAATGTAAAATTCTGGTTTTTCCAAATTTAATGTAACCTTTAGATCAACATTATTAAGCAAATATTTTTGTTGGTTGAATACATCTACATGAAGTTTTCCAAAAAGCTCTACTTTTTTCCCATCGTTAAATAGTTTTTTTCTTTTGTCTAAACCAGGATTTTCGTTATCAACTAATGAATTTATTTTATTTGTATCAATAGCCCAGCCACATGATTCAAGATGTGTAGATCTAGCATCATTTCCATAATTTAACCATTTTTCTATATAAGCCCTATAGTGATAGTTATTGTCAGGTTGTGATACATTTTTATTGTTAAGGTGTACAATACAATTTCTGAACAAGGAGTGCAGTAAGTTATTAACTACTCCTCCGTTTCCTTTTAATTCAATGATCAGTCGAAAATAAATACTGTTCAGATCTCGATATGTTTCACCATTGCCTAGTGATACAAATTCAATTGTGCTCGAATTATCTAGTGAGGCAATTGGATTGTAGCATATTTCTTCGGTTTTAACAACGCTGGTTTGAATTGGAGGAGATTCAAATAAATCCAACTCACTTTTCATACATTCTATAAATCCTGACATTTCCAATTTCCAAAAATATCCTTAAAGTTCTTTCCTCTACAACGTTTTGATTTAATCTGTTGCTTTTGCTTTAAACGTTTAAGTTTTATACGTCGACCTTTACCTTTCTGCATTGTTTTCATTTTATCAATAGTAGCTTCTTTTATATTTTGTATGACCTTTTTTCCTTTATTTAATAAGATTTCTTTTATAGGTTTTGTTCCAATTTCTTCTAATATTTCATTTCCAATATCTAAAGATTTATTCTTTAATATATTCATCCCTGTTTTAAATAAGGGTTTCAGGTGTGAAAATACAGCCGAAAATATGGATCCAATACCACGACCGTATTGTAAAATTCTTGGTGCATGATATATTTCGCCAATATTTTGTATATTTTCTCCAGACTGATTTTTATAATAACTTGTATAAATCGCATCCATGGTTGTAATAAAAATGATTTATTTTGTTTTGTTACACAACTATTTTATATAAAATTTTTTTTTTTTAAAGTGTAGAGTACAATAAACGGGAACTAGTGTATTAAAGTTTATCTCTTCTCCTTCATCATTTCGAATCATTATAGAAATATCATTTATATTATAGGCTTCAAGAGGAAAATATTCAATTCTATTGAAATGAATATAGTTTTTTAATGTTGTTACTGAAAATATTTTTAAACATTTAATTTTTTTATTACCAACATGTCGAGGTTTTATTATATCAGTATAAATAAATAAGTTTTCATTTATATCAAACGATTCAAAGTTATTGATAAACTTATTTATGTTGTCAGAGAATTTGTTCAAAGATTTTTCGAGTATATAATTTGTTGAGGATAATATGGGATCTTTTTCGTCAGTTTTTGTAGATTCTGGACTAGTTATTTGAACATTTTGTTCTATGTTTGAACTTTTTATATTTACGTTACGAGTATCTTTTTCTTTTATAGATATATTAGATTGGGGCTTAACAATGTTTAATGTATTTAAAAGTTTTGAAGTTTTATTAATATTTTTTGGTTTTAGCTCGTCAGATGTTTCCATTAGTTCTCTAAATTTTGATTTAATTTCATCATATTCATTATTGGATTTACAGATTGATTATTAATATTTGAAATGTTACGTTTTTTACGTTTAAGTATATTTTGTTTCATAATTAGTTGTTTATTCGTTATCGAGAAGGATATATCTGATAATCCGACTTCCCACTGGTCACTCATGCTAAGAGATTGCTTCAATAAATTTGTGAAAGTACTTGAAGTGTTTTTATATAAATTTACTGAATCGTTACTTAATAAAGTAACATAAATACTATTTTCCTCTGTGCTTAATGCCATATTTATTAGAAATGTTAATTATTTTAAGTTGCGTGTTATACATATATGAAAAATTTAGTTTATCAACTAAAATCTGTTTGATGAATCCATGAATTATATTCTTTTCCGAAACCCAACCATTTTACAAATAGTTTTTCACCTCTACGTTTTAAGACTTTTTCTACTAAAAATATGTTAGGAACTTTAGTTTTTAATAACTCCTCCTGATAAAATCCACCTTTGATAAAATTCCCATTAAAATCTTTTAGCTGGTAGGTGACAGGGTTTGTTGCATTAATTTTATTTACTTTAAAAACTTCTGTGGACCAATTTGGTGTATATCCCTTTTCAAAAACATTTTTATATTTGCTTATACGAACAAAATCGTTTATATTCAATTTTCCATTTTTAAAAACTTTTAAATTATTATATACAGTTTTTAAAAGTTTTTTTTCATTTCGCTTATTAACTGAATTAGGTTTCATCTTTATACTTCTATGATAGGATGAGTTATATTCTTTCAACAGCTTATCTAATGTATCTACCCAGTTATAATTTCCTTGCATACTAAATTGTTTCCACATTTTATTTTTTAAAGTCCTATTAAATCGTTCAACTATTGACGCTTTTAAATTTGAATATGTATGATAATGATTAATGTTTAGCTCTTTCATAAGAGTTTTGAAATGTGTGTTGTAAAATTCTTTTCCTTGGTCTGAATGCAGGTTTTTAGGAGTTTTGCTACTGTTTAACTTTATAATACTTTTAAATGATTTTGAAACCTCAAATCCTGTTTTTGTTTTTAATGGTAAAGCGTAGGCATACTTTGAGAATACATCTATAACAGTAAGCATATACTTAAAACCTTTATTAAATTTAGCATATGGTATCATCTCCACCAAGTCTATTTGCCAAGTATCTAAAATTCCCTTTTGAATAAACCTACGTCGCTTAAAGTTTTTTCTAGCTTGACTATGAATTTCGTCAATAAGATTTTTTTTACTCATATTAATTAAAATATTATTCCTTTTTAATTCATTAACAAATGGTTTTTAAGAGCGCAAACATGTTTCATCAGTTTATATATCCATTTACAATGATGGTTTGTGGTCCCTCAGGCTGTGGGAAATCTACTTTTATTAAAAATTTAATAGAAAATCAAAATATAATATCAAAAGATATAGACCGAATCATATGGTGTTATTCTGAAAAAAATGCACTTCCAAATATAGAAAATGTAGAGTTTGTTAAAGGAATTCCAGAGACTTTTAATACGAATGACGAAGAATCTACTTTAATAATATTGGATGATTTAATGCTTGAATCATCCAATAAGAAAGTTTGTGAACTATTCACAAAAGGATCTCATCATAGAAACTTAAGCGTAATTTTAGTTACACAAAATATTTTTCATAAAGGGACTTATTCGAGAGATATATCACTAAACTCCAAATATATAGTTATGTTTAAAAATCCAAGAGATAAGACACAATTCCAACATCTAGCTCGTCAAGTATATCCAGAAAACTCAAAATCTTTAGTAGATGTATATAATCATTGTACGCAACAGGCTCATGGCTATTTAATAGTTGATCTTACTCAAGAAATACCTAACGCTTTAAGATTTAGATCAAATATTTTTAATACAGATTACTATATATATGCAAATATAAACAATGACTTCAAATCTACAGTTACTGAAGGAGAACAAACATATTCTCTATGTTCTTAAAAAAGCGGATCACAAACTACGAAATGCAATTTTGAAAAATGTAGATAATGTTGTTATCAAAACTTTAAATGAAATTATTTTAAATATTATCAACAGAAATCATAAAATAAGCAAAAATGTGTTTGAAAAACTAAAACCTTATAAAAATACTTTGAGGAAAGTTTGCTCATCACAAACCTCTATGCGTCAAAAGAGGAAACATCTTATTCAAAAGGGAGGATTTTTACCCATTATTATTACATCAATATTAAGTGGAGTCATTGGAAAAATTTTAGAAAATGTCAAATAAATTATCAAAACTTATAGTTCTTCATCCATCAACTTACGAAAAATTTAAAGTTAAACATTCTGATTCAGATTTTTTACATCGGAAACTCTTGCCAATATATGGGTCACATACACTAAAGGATATAAACAAATGGTATTATATTAAACAAGAACTTGCTAAATATTTAATTGGATCCCAACGATCATCTAATCAGAATAAGCTATCAACAATTCATAATTTGCGCGATAATGAAACTCAAACTAGAAAGGTGTATAAAAAGCATATTGAAACTCAAACAACTATACCTCAATCGAGTAGTATAGCACTGCAAACAGATTTGAATTTGCCTGAAGATATTTACACAAATAATGATGACCAGAACGATATGGATACAACAATACAAAAATTTAATCCTTCTTCTGCATCTTCCGTAGCTAAGCGTCTTAAAAGCTTTTCGGAAAAAGGAACTCCAAAAATTAGAATATTATCCAAAACTGATAACTATTCAAATATGAAACAATCAACTTTACCTTATCAATACTCTCCTCGTGTAACAAGAAATCGAAAGAAATTAGATTACGACACTGAAAATGTATTATGGCAAAATATTTAAAAAACTTATTTTAGAAATAAAATTAAAAAAATTTTTTTTTTTTAATAAAAGTGTATTTATTAATATATTATTATTGTTTTATTAATTTTTTCTTTTTTTTTTTTTGCTAAACTATATTCCATAATTATTTTATATATGTACATATGTATGTATAATTATTAAATATTAATTAAAATTTTTGTACTTTAAATTTTTGTGCATTTTTTATCATATCATAATTATTAAATATTAATTTAAATATCTATGTTCATTAAATATTCATCGTCAGATGAGTCATTTAAAAAATTGTCTATTTCTGTACAAAAGTTGTCAAAGTTAGATTGAAGTCTAAAATGTCCTCGTGCATAAGTATTTATTTGGTCTGAAGCGATAATTCTTTTGTCATCCGCATAACTCAAGACAACCTTGTGTAATTTTTGAGTATACAGCTGATGAAACTTAGATCTAAATGTATTCATTGTATCAGAAAGAATTACTTTTTCAAACAATGATTTTTTATAGTCTGCAATTGAAAGGTTTTTAATGCACGATTTTTTAACACCTTTAGACTTTTTTATTTCATTCATACCAACTGTTTTAAATGAATACATTTTTGATCGAAGCCCAACAAACTCTTTCATAATTTTTCCATTATTTTCATCCTTCATCATACCTAAAATTTTTTTATTTAATAATGGCAGGTTAAAAATATTATTAGGATGATATTCAGATGTGTCAAACCTTGAAGCAATGCCATCATGAATATCAGCATAAAAATCGTCCGTTTTTATTGTGTAGATAAATGAATCTGCATCCATATAATTTAAAGCTAAATTGGATTGAAATTTTGGCTTCATGTATTGATAATGAAAATCGTACATTTTCCATTTAGAGAGTTCTAGCACAGCAAAGCCTAAATAAATTGGTTTGTTGTAAGTTATTTGCATAAGTTTTAATTGAATTGCAAACATATTATTGGAAAATTGTGTAATACTTGAGAAATTTGGCTTAGAAATTAGTGCTCTAGCTCCTAAATGATTACGATTTGTAGTTTCCCAATCACTAACTATTTTAACATCTGTACGATTAAGGACATTTTCCATGGTTTTCCCATAAACAGCATTGTTAAGAAGTTTGAAGAAATCTTTTTCAAACGAATTTTTTGCTAATGTCCTATGGTATGTGTTTAAATCTATATACTTTTTTAGCCATGGAGATTGTTTAAACTTTAACGCTCTATGAATTATTTTAAATATTATCAACAGAAATCATAAAATAAGCAAAAATGTGTTTGAAAAACTAAAACCTTATAAAAATACTTTGAGGAAAGTTTGCTCATCACAAACCTCTATGCGTCAAAAAGGAAACATCTTATTCAAAAGGGAGGATTTTTACCCATTATTATTACATCAATATTAAGTGGAGTCATTGGAAAAATTTTAGAAAATGTCAAATAAATTATCAAAACTTATAGTTCTTCATCCATCAACTTACGAAAAATTTAAAGTTAAACATTCTGATTCAGATTTTTTACATCGGAAACTCTTGCCAATATATGGGTCACATACACTAAAGGATATAAACAAATGGTATTATATTAAACAAGAACTTGCTAAATATTTAATTGGATCCCAACGATCATCTAATCAGAATAAGCTATCAACAATTCATAATTTGCGCGATAATGAAACTCAAACTAGAAAGGTGTATAAAAAGCATATTGAAACTCAAACAACTATACCTCAATCGAGTAGTATAGCACTGCAAACAGATTTGAATTTGCCTGAAGATATTTACACAAATAATGATGACCAGAACGATATGGATACAACAATACAAAAATTTAATCCTTCTTCTGCATCTTCCGTAGCTAAGCGTCTTAAAAGCTTTTCGGAAAAAGGAACTCCAAAAATTAGAATATTATCCAAAACTGATAACTATTCAAATATGAAACAATCAACTTTACCTTATCAATACTCTCCTCGTGTAACAAGAAATCGAAAGAAATTAGATTACGACACTGAAAATGTATTATGGCAAAATATTTAAAAAACTTATTTTAGAAATAAAATTAAAAAAATTTTTTTTTTTTAATAAAAGTGTATTTATTAATATATTATTATTGTTTTATTAATTTTTTCTTTTTTTTTTTTTGCTAAACTATATTCCATAATTATTTTATATATGTACATATGTATGTATAATTATTAAATATTAATTAACATTTTTGTACTTTAAATTTTTGTGCATTTTTTATCATATCATAATTATTAAATATTAATTTAAATATCTATGTTCATTAAATATTCATCGTCAGATGAGTCATTTAAAAAATTGTCTATTTCTGTACAAAAGTTGTCAAAGTTAGATTGAAGTCTAAAATGTCCTCGTGCATAAGTATTTATTTGGTCTGAAGCGATAATTCTTTTGTCATCCGCATAACTCAAGACAACCTTGTGTAATTTTTGAGTATACAGCTGATGAAACTTAGATCTAAATGTATTCATTGTATCAGAAAGAATTACTTTTTCAAACAATGATTTTTTATAGTCTGCAATTGAAAGGTTTTTAATGCACGATTTTTTAACACCTTTAGACTTTTTTATTTCATTCATACCAACTGTTTTAAATGAATACATTTTTGATCGAAGCCCAACAAACTCTTTCATAATTTTTCCATTATTTTCATCCTTCATCATACCTAAAATTTTTTTATTTAATAATGGCAGGTTAAAAATATTATTAGGATGATATTCAGATGTGTCAAACCTTGAAGCAATGCCATCATGAATATCAGCATAAAAATCGTCCGTTTTTATTGTGTAGATAAATGAATCTGCATCCATATAATTTAAAGCTAAATTGGATTGAAATTTTGGCTTCATGTATTGATAATGAAAATCGTACATTTTCCATTTAGAGAGTTCTAGCACAGCAAAGCCTAAATAAATTGGTTTGTTGTAAGTTATTTGCATAAGTTTTAATTGAATTGCAAACATATTATTGGAAAATTGTGTAATACTTGAGAAATTTGGCTTAGAAATTAGTGCTCTAGCTCCTAAATGATTACGATTTGTAGTTTCCCAATCACTAACTATTTTAACATCTGTACGATTAAGGACATTTTCCATGGTTTTCCCATAAACAGCATTGTTAAGAAGTTTGAAGAAATCTTTTTCAAACGAATTTTTTGCTAATGTCCTATGGTATGTGTTTAAATCTATATACTTTTTTAGCCATGGAGATTGTTTAAACTTTAACGCTCTATGAATTATTTTAAATATTATCAACAGAAATCATAAAATAAGCAAAAATGTGTTTGAAAAACTAAAACCTTATAAAAATACTTTGAGGAAAGTTTGCTCATCACAAACCTCTATGCGTCAAAAAGGAAACATCTTATTCAAAAGGGAGGATTTTTACCCATTATTATTACATCAATATTAAGTGGAGTCATTGGAAAAATTTTAGAAAATGTCAAATAAATTATCAAAACTTATAGTTCTTCATCCATCAACTTACGAAAAATTTAAAGTTAAACATTCTGATTCAGATTTTTTACATCGGAAACTCTTGCCAATATATGGGTCACATACACTAAGGATATAAACAAATGGTATTATATTAAACAAGAACTTGCTAAATATTTAATTGGATCCCAACGATCATCTAATCAGAATAAGCTATCAACAATTCATAATTTGCGCGATAATGAAACTCAAACTAGAAAGGTGTATAAAAAGCATATTGAAACTCAAACAAATATACCTCAATCGAGTAGTATAGCACTGCAAACAGATTTGAATTTGCCTGAAGATATTTACACAAATAATGATGACCAGAACGATATGGATACAACAATACAAAAATTTAATCCTTCTTCTGCATCTTCCGTAGCTAAGCGTCTTAAAAGCTTTTCGGAAAAAGGAACTCCAAAAATTAGAATATTATCCAAAACTGATAACTATTCAAATATGAAACAATCAACTTTACCTTATCAATACTCTCCTCGTGTAACAAGAAATCGAAAGAAATTAGATTACGACACTGAAAATGTATTATGGCAAAATATTTAAAAAACTTATTTTAGAAATAAAATTAAAAAAATTTTTTTTTTTAATAAAAGTGTATTTATTAATATATTATTATTGTTTTATTAATTTTTTCTTTTTTTTTTTTGCTAAACTATATTCCATAATTATTTTATATATGTACATATGTATGTATAATTATTAAATATTAATTAAAATTTTTGTACTTTAAATTTTTGTGCATTTTTTATTATATCATAATTATTAAATATTAATTTAAATATCTATGTTCATTAAATATTCATCGTCAGATGAGTCATTTAAAAAATTGTCTATTTCTGTACAAAAGTTGTCAAAGTTAGATTGAAGTCTAAAATGTCCTCGTGCATAAGTATTTATTTGGTCTGAAGCGATAATTCTTTTGTCATCCGCATAACTCAAGACAACCTTGTGTAATTTTTGAGTATACAGCTGATGAAACTTAGATCTAAATGTATTCATTGTATCAGAAAGAATTACTTTTTCAAACCATGATTTTTTATAGTCTGCAATTGAAAGGTTTTTAATGCACGATTTTTTAACACCTTTAGACTTTTTTATTTCATTATCAAAGTAAATTAGTGGGAATACAAAATGTTTAATTAAAAATTATTATTCGTGCTTAATTCCCAATTTTTATTCTGATAAAAACACTGAAATTTATTGTTGATGGGATAAGCTATTCCTATACGTATTTCACTGGTTGCTTAGGCCAGATCGTCAGGAAACTTTATCCAAAAAGATTTTGGAAAAACTAAAGATATTAAACCAAATAAAACTGTTAAGCGTATAAGAATTATAGCAACAGTTATATTTGCAATATCAAAGTTTAAACAAAAAGCATCAACAATAAGCAGTGAGTTTATCAGAATAAAAATTGGGAATTAAGCACGAATAATAATTTTTAATTAAACATTTTGTATTCCCACTAATTTACTTTGATAATAAACCGGCAAGTGCACAGCCTGAAAAAACTTCATGGCAACATGCTTTTTGAAATTTGTTTTTGTTTGCATTTTGTTTTTCTTAACCTGCTTACAACTACAATTATTGTTGGAAGAATTCCAATTAATTGTAGTGGGGAATGTAAGGAGAGATAAACTCACTGCTTATTGTTGATGCTTTTTGTTTAAACTTTGATATTGCAAATATAACTGTTGCTATAATTCTTATACGCTTAACAGTTTTATTTGGTTTAATATCTTTAGTTTTTCCAAAATCTTTTTGGATAAAGTTTCCTGACGATCTGGCCTAAGCAACCAGTGAAATACGTATAGGAATAGCTTATCCCATCAACAATAAATTTCAGTGTTTTTATCAGAATAAAAATTGGGAATTAAGCACGAATAATAATTTTTAATTAAACATTTTGTATTCCCACTAATTTACTTTGATAATAAACCGGCAAGTGCACAGCCTGAAAAAACTTCATGGCAACATGCTTTTTGAAATTTGTTTTTGTTTGCATTTTGTTTTTCTTAACCTGCTTACAACTACAATTATTGTTGGAAGAATTCCAATTAATTGTAGTGGGGAATGTAAGGAGAGATAAACTCACTGCTTATTGTTGATGCTTTTTGTTTAAACTTTGATATTGCAAATATAACTGTTGCTATAATTCTTATACGCTTAACAGTTTTATTTGGTTTAATATCTTTAGTTTTTCCAAAATCTTTTTGGATAAAGTTTCCTGACGATCTGGCCTAAGCAACCAGTGAAATACGTATAGGAATAGCTTATCCCATCAACAATAAATTTCAGTGTTTTTATCAGAATAAAAATTGGGAATTAAGCACGAATAATAATTTTTAATTAAACATTTTGTATTCCCACTAATTTACTTTGATAATAAACCGGCAAGTGCACAGCCTGAAAAAACTTCATGGCAACATGCTTTTTGAAATTTGTTTTTGTTTGCATTTTGTTTTTCTTAACCTGCTTACAACTACAATTATTGTTGGAAGAATTCCAATTAATTGTAGTGGGGAATGTAAGGAGAGATAAACTCACTGCTTATTGTTGATGCTTTTTGTTTAAACTTTGATATTGCAAATATAACTGTTGCTATAATTCTTATACGCTTAACAGTTTTATTTGGTTTAATATCTTTAGTTTTTCCAAAATCTTTTTGGATAAAGTTTCCTGACGATCTGGCCTAAGCAACCAGTGAAATACGTATAGGAATAGCTTATCCCATCAACAATAAATTTCAGTGTTTTTATCAGAATAAAAATTGGGAATTAAGCACGAATAATAATTTTTAATTAAACATTTTGTATTCCCACTAATTTACTTTGATAATAAACCGGCAAGTGCACAGCCTGAAAAAACTTCATGGCAACATGCTTTTTGAAATTTGTTTTTGTTTGCATTTTGTTTTTCTTAACCTGCTTACAACTACAATTATTGTTGGAAGAATTCCAATTAATTGTAGTGGGGAATGTAAGGAGAGATAAACTCACTGCTTATTGTTGATGCTTTTTGTTTAAACTTTGATATTGCAAATATAACTGTTGCTATAATTCTTATACGCTTAACAGTTTTATTTGGTTTAATATCTTTAGTTTTTCCAAAATCTTTTTGGATAAAGTTTCCTGACGATCTGGCCTAAGCAACCAGTGAAATACGTATAGGAATAGCTTATCCCATCAACAATAAATTTCAGTGTTTTTATCAGAATAAAAATTGGGAATTAAGCACGAATAATAATTTTTAATTAAACATTTTGTATTCCCACTAATTTACTTTGATAATAAACCGGCAAGTGCACAGCCTGAAAAAACTTCATGGCAACATGCTTTTTGAAATTTGTTTTTGTTTGCATTTTGTTTTTCTTAACCTGCTTACAACTACAATTATTGTTGGAAGAATTCCAATTAATTGTAGTGGGGAATGTAAGGAGAGATAAACTCACTGCTTATTGTTGATGCTTTTTGTTTAAACTTTGATATTGCAAATATAACTGTTGCTATAATTCTTATACGCTTAACAGTTTTATTTGGTTTAATATCTTTAGTTTTTCCAAAATCTTTTTGGATAAAGTTTCCTGACGATCTGGCCTAAGCAACCAGTGAAATACGTATAGGAATAGCTTATCCCATCAACAATAAATTTCAGTGTTTTTATCAGAATAAAAATTGGGAATTAAGCACGAATAATAATTTTTAATTAAACTTTTTTATTTCATTCATACCAACTGTTTTAAATGAATACATTTTTGATCGAAGCCCAACAAACTCTTTCATAATTTTTCCATTATTTTCATCCTTCATCATACCTAAAATTTTTTTATTTAATAATGGCAGGTTAAAAATATTATTAGGATGATATTCAGATGTGTCAAACCTTGAAGCAATGCCATCATGAATATCAGCATAAAAATCGTCCGTTTTTATTGTGTAGATAAATGAATCTGTATCCATATAATTTAAAGCTAAATTGGATTGAAATTTTGGCTTCATGTATTGATAATGAAAATCGTACATTTTCCATTTAGAGAGTTCTAGCACAGCAAAGCCTAAATAAATTGGTTTGTTGTAAGTTATTTGCATAAGTTTTAATTGAATTGCAAACATATTATTGGAAAATTGTGTAATACTTGAGAAATTTGGCTTAGAAATTAGTGCTCTAGCTCCTAAATGATTACGATTTGTAGTTTCCCAATCACTAACTATTTTAACATCTGTACGATTAAGGACATTTTCCATGGTTTTCCCATAAACAGCATTGTTAAGAAGTTTGAAGAAATCTTTTTCAAACGAATTTTTTGCTAATGTCCTATGGTATGTGTTTAAATCTATATACTTTTTTAGCCATGGAGATTGTTTAAACTTTAACGCTCTATGAATTTTTTTTAATTTTAGTCCATTTTTCAAACACTGTTTAAGAACCCTATAATGAATTTTATATTTTGTTTTTGATGTCAAGTCTGCGATTAGCTTTCTATATTTTGATTCACCAATAATTTTATTTTCTGGACAAAATGGTAAATCATTATGTGTTTCATGTAAGTATTCGGGGTATTCTAAATCTACCTCCAAAAAATAACCAATTTCAGATGTATCTAATATATTAGCAACATCCAAATTATTTAAAATGTCTTCTTCATAATTCCATTCGAATTCTCCATGGGGAAGATATTCTGACATTGCCCATCCATACAAGTTATTAGCGTCGAGGTACATTAAATACTCTGAAGGCTTACTACTGTCAAAGTCTTCTAAATATTTGTTATTTGCTTTAGAATATCTTTTTGAACATTGAACTAAGCCTCCCCTAATACCATCTTGTATAAAATTGTACATATTGACATCACTTAGCAATTCTAATTCTATTTTAGTTGTTCTCAACATAGCATCCCATGATAGTCCTGGGGCAGTATAATATTGGCATGGGTCAAGTTTATAAATACTTTTGCAAATGTGTCGAAAATTTTGAAAAATGTCAGTTAACAAAAGAACATCTGTTTTTAAATATAATTTTGCGTAATCTAATAAATCAGTACAATTAAAAGTTCTCCAAACAGCTTGAGCATGTTCATAGTCTTCGTTAGTGCATTTAGTATTATTTAAAATATTGTAAAAATTGTCTTTAGTGGGAAGATTTGATTCATAAAAGCGTTCCATTGAATCAATGTAAGAGTAAGGAAATACTCCCTTTCTTCTTATTAAATCAAATTCATTTTTCTGTTGAAAAACTTTATTGAGAGTTTGAAAATCATTGTCATTTAAATTATTTGCAAGAGATTCTAAACTTGACGCCATAAATCGAAAAGAATCTAAAAATCGAATTTCAAAGCTCTTATTATTTTGCATTGGTATAAATTTGGATAATGATATATATAATTCCTTGTTGAGAGGAATTACTTTTATATCACCCTCAAATTTCGATAATTCTTTTACAAATAAGTGGCAATCATAAGAAGAAAAATTATGAAAAAATACCGGTATAAACTTAGCAATTTGGTACAGAAGATTGCAAGAGTTATGCGCCGCTCCTCTGTATTTACCAGTCAAATGACAATGATCTTTTACTTTGTCACTTCCTAAGCTTTTTTCACATATGTGACAATTTGTTGCTAGATTATATGAAGTCGTCTCAATATTAGTAAGTGTTGTCATGGTTTGATGGGTAGATAAGTAGTTCGTAAATATTTCTTTAGTATCCTTAATTAAATTTTCAATGAATACGTAGGGAGCATCTTCACCAAAATAAATGTTAAATCTATCTAAACTATTATTAAAACTACACTTAATATAATAACTAAAGGCACAAGCTATGTGTTTTTGAATATTACCATGTTCATCACTCCCATCAATTTTCTCTAAGTAAGCCTCAAAATCTGCATATATGACAAATGGTACATCTAATTGTTTCTGGTAGTTTTTAAAGCGTAACACACAGTCTTCCGCCTTCGGCATTTTTGAAACCACTTTCTTACAACCGTCTTCATGATCTTTCATAATTTTTGCACTTGAAGAGTATTGAAGACATGCGTTACAAAGATATACCCGTCCCTTATGGGAAGTTAAGCTACTTCTTATTAGCCTAAAATATTAAGATAATAAAACAAAATTAATATTTTGGAATTAACATTTTGTTATTTACGTTTGTTACCTTGAAATATCGGTTATTAACACATAATGGAACCATTCATCATCCGTTAAAAGAAGTAGATTTATATGATGGTCTTTCACTTCACTGGTAAGGTAATATGGTCCCACAATTTGACTTCCCTCACAACCAAATACATTAATACTTATATTTGGATTCTTTTGCTCAAAGATCTTAATATCCTTCAACTTTAGAGGGAACTCCAATCTTTCAAAATTTATAAAATTATCTCTAATTTGAAACTTTTCTTCAAATATATTTATTTTTTTCAATAAATTTTGATTATTGCCTAAAAATGAAGCAATAATACTCCATTTAAAGCAGTAGTCATCATCATTTTGGATATTAAAAACTCCCTGTTTTTTTCTGATCCACTGTGGTGTTGGAATATATTTGGAACCTTTAATAAACGATGATTTATTTATATTTATTTCCAGTATTTTTATTTTTAATAGAGACCATCCACTGTCCCTCTCCTGAAATTCGGACATTTTTGTACATATATTAAAAAAATGATTTTTGAGGGAGTCCTCCACGTCATCACTTAAAGTCAGGAATTGCATTTTTGATCTGTGTGTAATAGTGCGAATGTATATATCCTCATTTTTTATTTGTATGTATTCACATTCCAGCTCTAGATTATACTTTATAGTTACAAGTTTTTTTAGGCTTCCATTAAGAATTTTTAAAAGATCCAAAAGAATTCCATTGAAAAACTCAAGAGGATGTAGAATCTCTTCTTTTTGATTTTCATAAAGATAGGTGACGATTCTATCCTTAAATGCCCTTTTCACACATTTAAGGTTTTTTAAATTGGATATTTCAATACCCGGTTCTCCACTATTACATCTAAGCGATGTAGTAGCATGCGATGTAGTAGCATGCGACTTTTCATGCTCCCTCAGATGATTTAGCTTTGAAAACCATTTGAAGCATTCACGACAGTGAAGGACTTCATGAGTGTCGAGCATGTCCTTTTCCTCGAAAACCGATTTACAGTATTTACAATTGAATGATGCCATTTTAAAGTATATAATTTTTTTCTTTTTAATTAATGTTTATGCACTTTGAAAGTAGTCTATAGACTAATTAAATAAATATATTTAAATGATAATATTGTTAATTGCATTTTTATTTTTTTTTTACCCTAACAAAAAGTTTATTGACTCATAATTTAATGCGAAACAAAAAATTCAAGGTTAATTTTTTAACTTAAGAAAAAAAAAAAAATGCATACGGTTGCATTTTTTTTTTTTTTTTCTTTTATTTTTACTCTAACGTAAAGTTTATTAACTTGTAATTTCTATGTTGAATATTTAAACTATATTACATATTACTCTCTCTTATTTTAAAATACTCAAACAATTTCTTTATACATAGAACTTATACGTAGAACTTCGCAAATTTCTCTTTATTGAAGAAAATATAACGCGATCACCTTAATATTACTCTCTTTTATATTTAAAAAATACTCAACAATTTTTTTAATTTTGATTATATTCAAAATTCCTCCTAACGGAAAATACATTGGGAGCAAAAACAGGCAGAATTTTTTTGCTGCTTTAAATCAAAAAAGCAAAATGCTCCCTCTGTGGTATATGGAAAAAAATGAATGGGGAAGCAGAATTTTTGCTGCTTTCAATGAAAAGCTAAATGCTCCCTCTGTGGTATATGGGAAAAAAACGAATGGGGAGGCAGCATTTTTGCTGCCTCCCCATTTCCCTACTACTAGTAGTAATTATTTTTAAATATATTTAAATTGTTTTTGTAATTATTAACTGATGGTTTTAGAGCATTAAGCTCTGACATAATTTTTTGTTTTTTTTTCCTTTTTTTAAGAGTCTCTATCTCTAATGAAGCAAAACGCAATTAGAAATGCGTTAAAAAAAATATCGCAAGCATAAATAATGCAAAATTGTTTCACTATCCGCAAGACGTCCCACAGTGCTGTGGCCCATAGACATAAATAAAAAAAAAAACAAGTCTTATATTGTACTTAAAAATGTACAGATCGATAGATAACAAAATAGTTCAAATGAATTTTTAAGATTTAATCTTTTTGGCGGCGCTAAAGGGCGCCAAAGTTTGAGAATTTAAAATAAAAATGGCTTAACAACTACTTGAGTTTTACATGCTTCAGGAAAACTGTTGTTGTTTGAAGCACGAGATTGAAATTTTTTTCTGAAGTAGTTAACTATATTTAGAACTAACTGTGAAAAAATGTTATTGAATTATTTTGTCATGTGTTTTTTTTATGGGTTTGAAAATGGTTATTATTCACTTATAGTACGTTTCCACTTACATGTTTTGGGCCACAAAACTAGTTTTGCAGCAAAACAAGTGTTTTGCTACTTGTTTTCCCATACATTTTTCATGTTCGAAATCTCAAACAAAAACTAGTTTTGCTCCAAAACATCTCGAAAATCATGAATACAACTCTGGGTTATCCATTATTGGTGATTGACAATTTCGAAAAAAGTGACATATTTACCAAACTATTAAGACTTATTAAATAGGTTTATGCAACTCTCCAGCTGATTTATTTGTTTGCAGCGTAAAAATAATAAAATAATAGAATTAAAAGGTAGTAAACTATGTGCTTTTATATAAGTACATATATGTACATCTGTGTACTAAAAAACAAAAAAGGAAATTTCATGTTAAAGATAAATATTTTTTTTTTAACACATATTTTTTTTGCTTCCATGTTTGTTTACAATATAAATGTCAAATTGATTTCGAAAATTCGAAAACCAAAACCAGTTTTACATAATGGAAACACTTTGACAAGTTTTGCCCAAAACAAGTTGTTTTGCTCATAGTGGAAACATAGTATTAAGCTCTAAAAAATTTTTAAATTTGATGGAATATAAAAAAAAAACGAAAAATATCGTCTATGGGTTTTTTTCTGTTTTCGAATATTTATACTGTTTTCTAATAACTACAAGAAAAACAATTGAAAAAATTTTACCACAACTTAAAAAAAATTTTTTTTTAAATGGTTATTTTCATGATTTTTGCTCAAATTTTCATAGTTTTCAGGTGTTTAAAAGACAATACAAATACTGTGAAATATGAATTCAAACTAATACCGTTCAATAAAAAACAACAAAAATCAAAAACTGTATATGGGCATTTCCGTGAAAAGGTCCACCGTGACCGAAAATTTAAAAGTTATTAAAAGCTTATTATTTTACGATATTGTTATAGAAAAATATTTAGATCTTACTAATTTTATAAATTAATCCATAAATTTGTTCACTTAGATAAACAATCAGACTAAAAAGTTCTGCAAACGTAATATCTTATTTGTGAGAATGTTTTATTGCGTGTTTTCTTTAATATTATCTTCCTTAAAAGAAGTGATATTTGATGAAAATTATTCCAAAAAAATTTTCTTACATGGTCTGTAATCTAAGGAAGAGTTCGAAGAGAAATATATTATTCGAATTAACGGTAAATTTTTATTTTTTTTAATTATTATTCAGTTAAATTATTATGGAAAAAATGTCACGTTCGAAATGTGCTTAAACCAAAAAAAATACAGAAGATTTTGAAATCAAACCAAAGACATTTAAATGTTACATTGCTACGTAAAATTCTGAAAGTCGTTTGACTAAAAAATTGTGCCAGGTTTCGTTGAATTACGCCTTTTTATACATGGCCACAAAAACTACTTCTATTTTTTTCACGTTCGAACCGCTACTTCTTTTGCCATTATCTTTGACCTAGAATCGCGCCCCCCATAAACTTTAGCATAGATAATAGTGCTTTCTTGGTGCTATAATTTAAGGGTTAAAAGAACGTCAAAATATTTGTTGTTTAAAATGTTATTGCATTTTAGATGCGTACGACTGTCACGTTCAACACTTTGGAATTACCCATATAAAAATTGTATGTGTTTGTCTGCCTTTTACGCCATAAGAGGGCGCTAAAATCACAAATGCCCTTGGTTTTTTATTGTTTCAAGAAAATAATTGTAAACAATTCATTTTCTGGATTACGAGATTAAAATTTTTTTCTGTAACAGCTAACTATATTCTAAACCAACTATAAAAAATTATTCTGAATTATTCTTTTATACATATTTTTTAATGGTTTGAAAAATGCTTATTATTTACGTAAGCTCTAAAAATTTCTTAACTTTAATGGAATATTTAAAAAAAAAAGAAAAATGACGTCTATGGGTTGTTTTATGTTTTCGAACATTTAGACTGTTTTCTTATAACTACAAGAAAAAAAATTAAAAAAATTTTACCATTTCCATTTCGTGATTTTTGCTTAAATTTTCATAGATTGAATTAGTTTAAAAAAAATAAACAGGAACTTAATAAGAAATAAATCCAAATATATATAATTTGAATTAGATAAATTGAATTAGATAAATTGACAAGATAAATTAAAACAAGTAAGAGTGCTATATTCGGCTGTGCCGAATCTTATATACCCTTCACCATTGTTCGAGCAGAATACAGATTAACTTAATAATTTTTACATATACAGACATATTTACAATACTTAAAACTTCATTATAAATGAAATTTAAAAAGCGAAAACTGGTAAATATTTTTTTAAAATCGTTTTTAGAGCAAAAAATATTTAAAAAAAATTTTTTTTTAAAAAACCAAGATTCTAACCAGGGAACTCACAGTTTCTAACTAAACACACCCCCTAGACAACGGAACCATGCAGGAACGCTGCACAGTGCCGCCATTTGAGTTTTTTCGTTGCAAAAATCATATCTTTTCAACCGAATAAGATAATTGAACAGTTTAAACAGCATATGATAGATAACTGTTCAGCCTATGAAATAAGCGTTTGGAAAGGGTGCTACGCTCTGTAGGGGCCTAATTATGGGTTATCAAAGTTAAAATTAGTTGAAAAATCAATTTTATGGTAACTAAAAAAAATTATTTTTACATTTTTAGATTGTTTTTATTTTTTTTCTTTAGGGTTTTATGTTTTAAATTATTACCCAACAAATTAAAAAAAAAATTATTTTTTTTTTTAAATTTATTTTTTCAATTTTCTGTAAAATATTCATCACAGTTCGTAAGAGAAGGTATATCTAAAAGACTAACCATTTCTAAACTATAATTATTTTCTAACTCTATTCTTGACTTCACATGCCGCAGGGAAGAAATAAGTGGATCGGAAGATGCTGCCAAAATGTTGAAGAGGTCCTCATTTTGCCTTACCCTTGATGCTTTGAATGTGTTCTGCAATCTATATTTTTTATAAAATTTGTTAAGAGACTCCTATGCTTCTTCAGAAAGCTCTGGTACTCAATTATATCTTTGCCATGCGCCAATATTTTATGGACGGTCGGGGTCAACTTCTTCTGTGGATACATTTCTGCTAAAAGAGATGCAGTTTTCGACGCATATTCTCCATATTTTGTAGAATTGACATTTTCTTTGCAGTTTAAAACATCCAAGATCGTTCCCAATCTTTTCACGATTTGATTGTCAATTCCAGTGATTCTAGTTACTGCCTCATCATTTTCAAAAAATCTCCTAGAAGTGTTTCCATCGTTTGAGTTACCGTATCCGTGCTTGGGACAGTCTACTTTTAGTCCAACTTGTTTAAAAAAAGCATCCTGTATTTGCTTCTTTCTGATCTTTTCCTTATCCTTTATTGATGTATTTTCATCGAAGTTTTCCTCCTCTTGTGGTAGGGTATACGCCAGTTTTAGCAAGAATTCCATACACCTTATCCTTGCGTGCAATGGTGACATTCCATATTCGTAATTCTCCTCATTTGTAGAATCGTTTAAATTACCAAAGTTCTTCTGACTCTTTTTGCAAATCGGGCATGACATTGTTGAGGTTGTTCCTGTCAGTTCGTTTACGACTTTTCCGTCAACCATGGTCAGATGGAACTCGTAATTGCATTCAATATATTTTCCTTCTCCAATTTGCAGCTTTGTAGGCTTAATCTTGCTTATTTGTTCTTCAATGTCCTTCACCGTGGTCCTTATGAGTTCTGCCGATTTCCTTGCAAACTGAAACATTATTGGTCGGCAATAATGCACTGATGACGGACGTGGATTTTTCCAGTGTAGGGAAACATCAGATTTAAGCCGCAAAGGAACAACAGATGCCATAAACATATTTCCGTCCGATATTGTAGCGTTATCGGAAGATATCCTTTGCTTATAAACGCTTTGCCCGGATGATCCATCGCAGCCCCATTTGCTGATCAATGTCAACTTCTCAGAAAGAATTTTCACCTCATTTTCAGGAAGACTCTCCAACAACGTTTTGCTGTATGGCCCATGAGATCCTGCAGATTGGCTTTCGCAGAGACTTCCGTAAACTCCGTATGCAGTGGTCGTGAATTTATTTTGGCTTGCGTAATATGCTTGTATCCGGGTAAAACGTCAGCGCCGTGTCGCGTTAAAGATGCCCGTAGTTTCTCATATTTCTCTTTGGAAAGTTCTAAGTCCATAAACAAGGCCAAGGCTTCTTCGGATCCATACTTTTTAATGTGGGCGTGGGCCTATTTTTCGTGATATTACACCTGAAATCGCAACAAATTTACTAAAAATTGTGTGTTTTTTTGAAAACCGAAAGTCGATCAACTTTGAACGGCTATATCTTCTAAACTAAAAATGTGATATTATTAAGAGTGGCAGATTTGAAATCGTTAAAAAGTTTCCTATAACATGGGTTTATTCAAAACTTCGTCGGCGCTTATGAAAATTTTGATTTTTGCAACCTCGTTTGCTCTACGGGCGCTACTGTGCGCTGTTTAAATACCAATTAAATGAAATATGGACTGTTTACTGCTTACAACTCAACACAGTTGAGTTGAGTTAAGACGACAACCAGATTTGAACTTCACTTTTCATAAGGACCCAGAATATATATACTTTATAGGGTGCAGGACCTTCGGTGAAGGGTATAAAAAACAAACTTTATTATAAAAAAAGAGTAATTTTTGGGATTTCAGTATTTTGGTCATAGCTCTACTATTTCTTAACCGATTTGACAGATTTATATACCGACGTGTTTAAGAAGAAATTTGCCAGTTCATTTGGTTATAAAACTTGGACTATGGTTCCCGAAAATTGGTATTTTTCAGAAAAAAAATAATACTTTGGTCATAACTTCTTCGTATCTGAACCGATTTTCCCGAGTTTTTCAGAAAATATTTTCTACTAAAATTTTCGATCTTTTAGTAACCATAGGTCATACATATTATATTATGACCTGTGGTTCCTAGTAGGAACAAAGGGCCGCCATACATATTACAGTAAAAAAATTCAGGTTTTTATACAATTTTTGATATTTTTTGTATGCGAGGTACCACGCCCACTTCTCCAATCCCGCCCATGGTGTGTATTTATAAATTAAATGTTTGTATCTAATTTGGAAACTTTGGCTCTTGCCGTTCTATATACAGAAAAAATTAATAAAAATACAACAACAACTAGGGATTTTTGGAAAAAATTAGAGGTAGTCGTGGTTTTTTCCTCATATCTCAGTAATTTTTGGACCGATCTAGCTGAATTTCAGTAGCAAAATTATAATAAGAATAGCTGACATAAAGATACCCCAACCAATCCCCCATCATATCTGGGGGCTTCGGAAAACCCATTTCAACAGACAGACGGACAACCGGACTTGAACTTCGCTTTTCATAAGGACCCAGAATATATATACTTGAATACAGAATATACAACATTGATGCTGATGTTGTAGATATTATAAACGGAATGACAAAGTTATATATACCCTTTTACCTTCGGTGAAGGGTATAACAACAAAAAATCACATTACCAAAACTGCATTATCATAGCCACTGTATTTCCATAGTCACTGTACTACCAAAACGACAAACAAAAATATACACTAACAAACAAATTCCATTTTGGTTTCTACGGTCATTGTTACGGCTGTGGCATTATGTTCAATTAGGTGGAATTAGACGAAACATACACATGATGCCACAGCCATAACCAAATTGAATTGGTTTGTATGGTATGTTTATGTCATTTTGATAATACAGTGGTTATGGTAATGCAGCGTTGGTATGGTTATGTCGCTTCTTATTGGACCTTTAAAGGGAAAACATTGAGGCAGTAGTGGTTTTTTACTCATATCTCAGCCATTTGTGGACCGATCTTGCTGAATTTCAATAGCAAACAATTCCGGACTATATGTCACATAAATGTATAATAACCTGGCCCCCATCATATATGGGGTCTTCGGAAAGCCCATTTCAACGGACAGACGGACATCGTTAAATCAACTTCGCTCCTCATAAGGACCCAGAATATATATACTTTATAGTGAAGGGTATAAAAATTAGTATACAAGTTGTGTCTGTTTCTTTTTGTCGCTACAAGATGACGCTAAATTCACAGATGACGCTGGTTTTTCATCATTTAAAGAATGTTTTCAATATGTGACTTAGTGCCGTTATTTTTTATTTAAATTGAAGATGGGTACGTGACAGAAGTTTTTTTTTGGCAACAGCCTTTGTTTGTAGTAAGAGCAAATTTTTTGTGGAGTGTTCGTAAATATTTCATATATGTAGATTAAGATATCTATTAATATTCGGCAGAAAGAACTTTTAAATGAGACTTAACCTTATAATGCCCATGGGTCCCAAATAGATAACACTCTAGGAAATTTGTTTTTAAATACTATGCTAAAGGGTATCACCGATTATACTTTCTTCCTTGTTGTTTTTGCAAGAGCATTTTAAACGTTTTTAACTCATTTTTCATTAAATGATGTTTTTGTATTTTTCACATTAATAATCCATTAATAATCCGAATTTGGCATACATATATATCTAACAAATATCAATTTTCATACCAAATTTTATTACGATTGGACAATTTTGTAAGGGTTATAGCATTTTTAAGAAAAAGGATATATGGCAGCACCTTGAGTCCTTGTTCAGATTTAAATGAAAATTTACACACACGTTGCTAGTTGTGTGTGTATCAGCATGTCCATTCTTTGTAGTTTTGTGGGCATTATTGAAGCTAAAATTACATTTTTAAATTTCAGGACACATGGGAGGTAGGCGTGTCCTTGGACCGATGTCTCCAAAAATTTATTTTTCTTAACTAAGCTATTTTATGCTAGTGTACCAAATTTCAAAAAATTTCTGACAGCTCCTTCTATTTATGTCCCTTCGTTATATGGGGACAAAGCACTGTGCGTCCGTTTCTCATGACAGTCAAAATCGAACCCCATAGCTTCAGGCGTTTAGGCTGTGCGATGATAAATCAGTGAGTTAAGACTCAGTTAGCCGGGAGTAACAGTATTTCTTACTGATTGAGACGTAACATCTTAAGCCTAGTAATCTGTTTGAAATTGCGAAAAATGTTGAGCAACATTGAATATTTCACACGAAAATTTTGTCATGTATCAATATTGTCTATCTTGTGGTTTTTCAAAACTTAACGTTTTTATTAGTTACAAGTTTACAACATTATTTTGCGAGGGTAAACAAAAACCATTGTTGGGGGTAGTGCACTAAATATTGATTTAAATCAACACTGCACTCTCACTGAATAAAACTGCAAAAAATTAGTTTTAACTATTTTTTACCAGCTTTAGTGATGATTGGTAATTTTTTCACTAGCACTTAACAAAAATAATTGGTATTGCAAATTGTTTCACTATCACTGACTGTGATTGAATGCATTAAATCTGCACTCAATTCAAATACATATGAAGTTCAAAATTTGAACTTGCAATCAAAAAGCTGTACAAAAACATAATATCACTAAAATATAAAAAAAGTTAATTTTGTAAGTGCATGGTTTTCTGATGATATGCATAAGCAAAGGAAATTAAACTAAATGAAATTCTGTCAATAACGGAATAATTCTTGGATTTTAAATTGTGTGCAAAATTCTTAGTCAAATGATTGCTTTTTTTAAATGAAACTATTTTTTGTAGCGCAAAATGTTGCTAGTTTTCAATTCATCACTCAACATCAACAAAATTATTGCAATAATTTTTAACTAGTGCACTACCCCCATCTATGACAATAACCATGTGTTTTGATAATTGTCATTAAAAAAAAGTAAAACAATTTTATTTAAATAATTTTCACACGTAAAACTGCTCTGAATGGAGAAGCAGCTCGGGCTTTTTGTCATTATTTCTTAAGGACAAACAGATCGTTCTTGTTTGTCTGCTTTTCGTGCGTTTAGAGTTGTCACCCCGCATTGATTAATGGTTTGGCGTCGTTTAACTGTACCGAGTTACAGTTTTTGCGGTTGTTCAGCATTAACTTTATGCAATAGTTTTTAATCTCAAATTTTGAATGTGACTGGTCGAGAACCATATATAACTCAGACGTTTTACTGGTGGAGTACCAAGGAAATAACTCAGACGTTTACTGGTGGAGACTAAAATACTCTGTAGCGGATTCTGGAAGCTCTCGCCTTCCTATACGTAGGCTTAGGTCGAACGAGTACTTGTGGTTGAAGCTCGAAAAATTTTGTGATAACCTGGCAATATAACTCAAGAGAGTAAGCCAAAAAAAATTTTAAAATAAAAAAAAAAATATTTAAATAATTTTCTAAAGTAAAAAACAAAAAAATTTAATTTTATTAATAATTTTTGCCCTTTTCTACATTTTTCTTTTTGAAATGCTTGTGATAAACCCCACCTCAAAAAATGATTAGCTGTTGCTTAAAATTCCGTGCGAAATAATATGAGCTGCACTTGTTTCGCACGGAAAATAAAAATGTTGCTAGGAACATTTCGCATGTTTTTCGTAATATAAATAGAGTACAATTCTATCAACATTATTTCGTTTGTATTTCACAGAAATTTTTTATATTGCTTTTTAAAACATTTCGCACGAAATACTGAACAGAGTACCAGGCTTTACTGCTAACTATAATCGTTTTAATTGCTTTACATACAACAAAATAAAGCAGCTGATTGGAACGTTACTGTTACTCCCGGCTAACTGAGCCTTAAGTCAGTCATTCAGTAACGTTACAAATTTATATACATATGTGACGCGCAAAATAGAAAGGGACCTAAGGGTTTTGGTATTGGTCTCATTTGAAAGCGACACATCTCATGACGTCAGGAACGTGTTGGTCAACCTTGAAAACGCGCGTAGGTCGTCCCTACCTCTTGTTTTGTGTAGTTGGTTTTTACTGTTCCCTTTCTCTATGCGCTGTCACATATATAGATTACACTGCTTTACAAATTTTTAATTTGGAAAAATACCAAGAACGCCACATGCCTAGATAAGTTAATTGGGACCTCCTGAACACGAACAAAGCTGTAATTTTTTTTTCTAAGTACCGCTTTTTAGATAACGGTACTTTTGTGTTTTTCGGTGTATGGTCAAACTTAAACCCTTGTGAAGCTCAACCGAAAAGTCCGATCGAAAATTCCAAAAATTTTAATTAAAATGACGAGCGTCTTGAACTTTTGCGTTTTTTTTCCGGATGATCTTCGCGAATGAGGAACCAACAATAGTCGGCCATGATTTGTTCATCCCACCAGCCTTTGTAACGTCTCTCGATTTCTTCTATTTCCTGGTGGAATCTTTCACCTTGTTCATCACTTTCGGAGCCCACTTCCGAAAAAAAACGCAAAAGTTCAAGACCCTCGTCATTTTAATTAAAATTTTTTGAATTTACGCCGAATATAGCGTGTGAGCAATGAAGATCAGCGTTGCCGTTTTGGTTACTTTTAACCAAAATTGGTTACTTTTTTTCTCTATGTGTACTCGTGTACTTTTTTTGCATTTTGGTTACTTTTTTTTAACACAAAAATAACCAATTTTTGGTTTTGGAGCAAGAACTACCCATTCCGCTCTTTTTGACCCTTAAAAATTGTGTGTGGTATTTGTGCATCTAAAACCAAAACTTTTTTAATCTACTTAAAAATTTTTGTTTCAGAAGCTTTAAGTGCTGTTTTCACAACACAAGTGATTGGCCGTCCGGCAAAATTTATACAAAAAACACTCAAAAAACTGTGCGAATTTTCAAAAATTCCTATCGGTTACCCTGCTTGTGTTGTAAAAGCCGCACATATACTTTAACAGACTATCAAGTTAAGTATATAAGGTATATATATATATTATAGTGTGGATGGCCATTATCTGCTACTCTTATTGCTTCATAGGTCTAACTGAAACACTTTTCTAGATAAACGATAAGGTCAAAGACCCTTCCGATCCCATCCCGTTTAATATGATTATATTTCCACCGGGCAATAAGCATTTATATATAAAAGATCTGATGTATAATTAAGCTTAATTTTGCACTTTGATATCATAACACAAAGCTGTAGCTAATAAAGATTTTAAAATTGACGAAAATAAGTGTTAACTTGGTATAGGAGGCGTCTCTTCCACTAAAAATTTTTAAAAATTATAAAGCCTATTGTTCTTTTCAGACCATCTGTAATATACTGTTAAAATCGTAGTAAGCTAGTCTATCGGTCTGAGAGTTGCGGGTTCGATTCCCGCCAGAGACTCTGGTCTGTTTCACTACAACAGCTGAAGGTCTTCGTTACTACTGCTCTGTTAATAAAGTTAGAATATAACTTTTTATTGTATTTGTAACTCATATTAAATAAATAAAAAAAAATACTGTCAAAACTTTATAAAAATCGGTCCAGTGGCTTATGAGCCTACAAGATACAAACAAACACAATATCTTTTTTAGACATATTATTAAACTGAAGTGCGATTAAAATAGTATTTTGATACAAATAATTTTGGTTACTTTTTTTTGCTTTTGGTTACTTTATTTTTACATTTTGGTTACAAATTTTTGTTGGTCGTGGCAACGCTGATGAAGATGAAAATATTGTCGTTCCACAAAATCCTTAATAAAAACTTTATTTTTCATCCGATTTTTTTTAAAATTCAAATGTTGGTCATTAAATAAACTATTTGGTAAAAAAATAAAACATTCCAGATATTTACTTTAACGTAGAAAATAAAAACGAAATAAAAACGAAACATTTTGAAAAAAACGTAAAAATTGGCAAATTTTAAAATTTGAGGTGCTATAACTCAGCCACTTCTTATCAGGTAGAAATTTGCAGCATATCGACTGAAAAGGCATTCAATTACCTTTCCAACGATATGCTTTTTATCTCGGACTTTTCGGTTGGGATCCACAAGGGTTTACGTGGGACCATACACCGAAAACCACAAAAGTACCGTTATCTAAAAAACGGTACTTAGAAAAAAAATTACAGCGTTTTTCGTGTTCAGGACTTTAGCCAAGGTTGGTGTAGTCATTTCCTTGAGTCTTTAAACGTAATTCAGCTAAATAGTTGAAAAAAAGGATTTGCAGTTGCCGATAATTTGATGCGACGTTCGAGTTCCCGATGTAAAGTGCTGGGACTAAAGGTGACGCGCCTGGTAGGTTTCACTACAGTGCCAAATACTTTACAAATTTTTTCCCAAATGGCAGTCATAATTTTCAGAAAAATTAAATTTTAACCAAAATTTTTTTCACAAAATAAATTTAATTGTTTGTAATGGAATAAAAATTATAACATGAATCGAACTAAAAAAAAGTGTCAAATATAAAATATATTGAGTGTAATACTTGAAGAGCTGATTTTTTTTATTAGAGTCACCAGACCTAATTTATTTAATAATTTTAATATTACGAGTCTTTAGAGTTTTCAATGTTTTCAAACTGAGAAAAAGTTATTTAAAAATTGTTTTATGTTTCATTAATAAAATTTAAATAAAACCTTAAACCGTGCTGCATATGTTTAAAATTGTATAATTCCTACTTACCAGAAATTTGCATCATAACCTCCATATGTATGTTCTGGCGTTTGTGCTAGTGAATTGTTTTGCGGCTATCGACATTCATATGAGTTCGATTACCCGATATGTTGTAGTCTGTTCGGGGATATTGAGGTCGTTCCATTGTAGAATTTAAAGAAGTTGCTTAAAGTTAACAAACAAGTAATTTTAAATAAAATTATAAAATACAAAATTCTTAAAAATAGTTAAAATTTTTGTACAGAAAACTATCATCAGTGTTTTGTATGAAAACTATTATTAGTGTTTTATGTTTTTTTATATTATATATCCTTTGTGATGAATTTGTTATAGATAACTATTATCAGTGATAAGTTTTCTATAGTTGGCTATAATTGGTGAAAAGTTTTTAATAGTAAATTTTCGTCAGTGATAAATTTTCTACTAAAAATTCAAATGTATTCTATAGAACACTATTGTTAGTAAGAAGTGTTTTATAGAACATCATTAATGATTCGTTTTCCACATAAAACTTCTATTAGTAAAAATTTCTATAAAAACAATTATTATCAGTGATAAGTTTTCAATAAAAACACTATACTCAGATATAAATTTTTTTATAAAAAACAATAGTCAATGATACGTTTTGTATGGAAACTTTAGTCGATGATAAGTTTTCTACAAAAGACATTGTTGTTAACAGGGCTGTGGAGTCGTCCGAAAAATGTACTAACTCCGACTCCAAACGATGAAATTTTTTAAGTGCGACTCCGACTCCTACTATAATCTTGATGCTAAATGTATAAAAGACTCAGTGATGTTAATTTTTATTTTGTCATTACCGTACGGCCTTCTCAAAATTACCGTTTTTGAGAAGAAATTACCGTACGCAAACATTAATGTGCTGTTTCCAAATGACAGACGGTTGATTATGTAATAAAAATTATATGAATTTGGAAACAGCACATAAGAGCAGTATTCATAAACCATTTATTTAAATTTTTAATGTGTTTTAAGAAAAAATTTGATTATACATTTTTGATTAAAATACATTTTTAAGCAAAATTATTGTATTTTTATGAATATGGCAGTAAAATAATTTTGAATAAAATAGATATATATGTTATGTACATATATACATATATATATATTCATTCAACTCAAAATATTTTTATTTAATACGCTTAGCGTGCATATATATGTGATACACATTAAAAAAAAGAATGTTTTGTTTAATTTATTCAATTATATACTTAAAAAAAAGTTATGTACTATAATAATTTTTGAATTGTTACAGTCACAAGAAAAATCAATCCATCCGTACTTAACCAAGGCAAAATTGTGTCAATAGTACAGTAAGTACAGATTTTCTTAAATCAAGTACAGAATGCTTGATTCAAATACGGATTATTTAAGTGCCAAACACTTAACTTAAGCCCCATTTAATCCCAGATCCGTACTTAAAATAATACAAAAACTATAGTAAAATTTATTAGCTCACGGCTATTTGATATGTAAGTAAGTATGTTTAAATATTGTTGATTTTTAAGCAAACAAAAAGTTTAATATAAAATTAATAATAACTATACAAGCATAATTTAAGTTTTCTTAATTGGACTTATCGCTGTTAAGAAAACATTTGCAAAAACATTATGTTCTTAATTTTTTTGGTTTAAAATTGATCTATTTTTAAATTTAAAATCACCTCTCAAACGTTAAAATTATTAAACATTCATACATATGTAAGCATGTATATGTATACTAAAAATACAAATTTCTTTAAATTACCGTATTTTAAATAAAATTACCTTGCTTCCTTTTGTGGCCCAAAATTACCCTAAAAAAGGGTAATTACTGTACGGAATGAGGGTATACTAAGTTTGTCATTCCATGTGAAACTTTTTTATTATGCATCTAATACCCCTGGTTTCTTGAGTAATTCTAAGTCGATTTAGTCGTGTCTTTCTGACCGTCTGTTCAAATTCAAAATTCAATCTTGGTGTCAAATTGCTTCTAGTTATCCTAAGCAGTTTGGGATTGAAATCCAGCAAAATCCGATCAGTAGGATCATAGTTATCAATCAAAATGTAGAACCACCACCCTTAAAAATTAACAATTTTGTTACAAAAACTTACGTAAAAGGTGCCATAATGTACTTCTAAAACCGTAATAAATATTGCTATCATATTTAAATGTGCTTTCCTAAAGATTGGTCCATATTTTACCAAAGGCCCAATATAAAGCCTACTCCCGGAAAACAGTTTAATACGCATTAAAACGTTATAAATAGGGCAACAAAAAAAAGCAAATGCTTATTTTTTGGTTTACAAGATAGAATGTTTTTGATTGAGCACAAATTCCGATCATAAAAAACAAGAAAAATGAGCATTATTTGCTAGGGATTTTTTTTGCTTATTTTGGCAATATCCGCTTTTTTTAGTTATTTTTGCAATATCGGCTTTTTTACTGATTTTGCCATTTTAGGATAATTTTAAATTTTTTCATACGAAAAAAAAAAACTTATTTAATAAATTTTTGCAAAAATCATTATTTTTTTGTGCTGTAACAACTCTGGTTACAAAAAAAATCGTTCAACGTTATGGTAATATTTTGTGTTTCCCTTGTACGATATCATCTCAATAACCTATATTATCAGGCCTGTTCTGAAAATCACTTTAACTCAAATCACGTGATTTCAAATAACATGTGCCTACTAAACTCACACGTGTGATATTTTGGTGTCCCGTTTTTGTGTGTTTTGGTGTGATCATCAATTGCCGAAAGCACACCGAGAAACACAAAAACGGAATGACTTTCAAAACACCACAAAATCACACGTGTGATTTCAAAAGCACGTGATTTGAAATCACGTGATTTTCAGAACAGGCCCGTATGTATCTCTGTACACACACCACAAGAGTGAAAAGTGCATTTGTGCTGATGTGTTAAACACCTTAAAATATTGGACCTAAATTATACCGATCGACTCGGAATCACTTTCTGAGTCGATCTAACGATATCGGTCCGGCTGGCTGTCTGTCCATGTAACCTTGATACATAGGTTCTTATTGTCACAAGGGCGAAACCAAGGCGAATTGTCTAAATCTATATCGATATATCAAAATATCGATATTAAGAAAAAAAAATAATCGATATATATCGCCGATATTTAAAATACCGATATATCGATATTGAAATACGACTATCGAGTTCGATATTTTTTAAAGTCAGTCTTCATTAAAAACTTGAAATTTTAGCCGTTTTTCAAACAATATGTTCTTTTAATAATTGGCATCACTGCATGCAGCATATGTTTTTTAAACTAATATAAAGAAATACAATGATTGGCATTTTTAAGAAGCAGTGCCGGATACAAGAAGCAGATTGACAGGAGAGCACATAAAATAGAGAGTGCTCCTGATGTCCACAACTGAGGATTACTGGTTTGACTTAAACAATCAAAAACATTTCTAGTTAAAGTTGGTACTTTTGGGGTGCAATTCAAATTTTAAAGTAAGTTGGTACTTCCATGACTTATTTACTTCCATTTAAATTTTTCGTAATATACTTTTTTTTAGATTTCATAGGTTTTTTTTGTATTCTTCCCTTTTGTTTTTGTTATAATTGAATTTTTGGTTTTTGGTTTGGTAACTGTTATAAAATAACTTTTTTGATATCACTTATAACCGTTACGGTCCCTGGTAAAAAATGATACAAGAGGGTAATTTTAAAAAAGGGTCATGTTTTTTACATCTGATTTGTCAACTTTTCTAGTCACATGTAATTGTGCATGTCTGTCAAAATTACTGTTTTACAGAAGGCTTATAATAGGTCTGTCTGCGTACTTTTCCAGTAGCAAATACTCAGTAAATTTTTTGGGAGAGTAAGACCAATTTTACTCTGTCGGCTGAAAATATCTCAAAAAGTACGCAGACAGAATCCAGTGAAATCTTGCAAGAAAACAGCTGATCGGTGTGTAGGCAATTGAAATGACAAAGCAAAATTTAGCAAAATAGCGACTTTTAGGAATTTAAAAACCGGGAAACAAAAATACCCAAATAATGGGATTTACCGAATGAAATCAAAAAGTTAGCGTCGAATTTAGGAATTTAAAAGGGGAAGTATAAATATTTAATATTTTTAACAAAAATACAAAAAATAGTTAAAAAAATTAACTTTTTGGAACAAAATGAGCGATGCGTGCAAAAAATCGTTCGTTCCGTTCCCGAGATTTCTGGGTTCGATTTTTTGCAGAATATATACAGTTTGGCTGAGTTCCAAAACATCAATATACTTTGCAGCACAAGTCAAAAATGTATATTCAAGTTTAATAATGCACAGATTTTGTATTATGTTCTCATTAAATACTTTTTTGGTGCACATTGGGACAAATAGAATTGTAATAACCTACACGGTTGCATTGTAGCATGCATTTAAAAAAGATAGTTGCTTTGCAACCGACGTTTTGGAACTCAGCCTTTATACCGTGCAAAAGCTTGTGTTCCAAGGGATAAATCAGTAAAGCTTTGTACTGACCATTTTGGATGCACCCAAATATCTCGGGAACTAACCGAACGATTTTTTGCACGCATTGCTTATTTTGTTCCTTAATGTGTATTTTTTTTATTTGTGCTAACTATTTTTTGTATTTTTATTAAAAATATTAGTTATTTTTACTTCCCCATTTTAAATTCCCAAATTCGACGCTAACTTTTTTTTACTTTTGGAAATCCCACTAAATTCCTAAATTCGACGCTAACTTTTTGTTGTTATTCTGCAAAAGACCATAATTTGGGTATTTTGTTTTCCCGGTTTTTATATTCCCAAATTCGACGCTATTTCGTCGACGCTATCTTGGCACACGTAAAAAAAACAGCTGTTCAAACTAGTTGCAAAATCTTGCAAGAGGAAATTTCTCCAGTAACATTTTGTAAGTTCTCTAACTTCCAACTGTCAAAAAATTCTCTTTTTGGCTCTCTCGCTGCAAGAGATTTGGAGTACACAGACAACATTTTGTAATATTTTGCAACATTTTTCACAAAATGATGCAAAATATGTGTACGCAGACAGACCTAATATTCGGTCACAAACGTACATGTAATTTGCTTCTGACATTGCCTCTGTTTTTTTTCGCATAGTTATTGCAAAAACCAAAATAAAAATGCCGCCACGAAAATTTTTATTTACGCCGTAAAATAGTTTAGTCATTTTAACATATTTTTCTTTTAATTCAAAGATACCAATTTAGGATATTGTAATGAAAAGGTTTTTGTATATATTTATTTACATAAATTCTATTTAATGGTGGGATGGATCATACATATCTCGGTATTGTAAAATATTAACTTTAGCCGGCTAATGATTCCGTCAATAGTGGACGCCGCTGCCGGTTTCTTCTCGGCATAGATTTCTGATGTCAGATGGTTTGTCAGAAGAAAATAGAGCACGCTCGAATTGAAGTTTTGTCAGATGACTTTGCATCTGACTTTTACAAAAGCAAAGTTAAAAAGGTAACACACGACATGTATGTATTTTACAGTGGGAAATTTGATATCATTTGACAAAAACATGTCGTGTACGGTCGCCTTTAGGCCTCCTAAAGTGTTTTCTTAGAGTGAGCCTTATATGTAGCCCATGGTAAATTATGAACAGATCCTAACATTGGTTTACAGCTATATGATATGATTTTGAAAATGCTGGATATAATGCTAAAATTTTTTAATGATTTTTGTTATTAAATCTTAAAAATTTTTTTCCTGATTTTTATTATATCTTAAAAAATTTTTTCATGATTTTTGTTACTAAATCTTAAAAAATTTAAGTGACATCAGATATAAATAGCATAGGTGGTTGAGTGTAAATTTAGTTGGCCCTCTAATACAACAAAATACAAACGGTCTTATTTCTATTCTTTTGCTCCAATTTAAAAATAATTAATAAAAAGATTTTTAGACCAGTTTATTTCTTATACATTAAAAAATTTTCTTATTGATTGATTGGATAAACATGAAATGTCCAAAAATTTTTGTTAAAGAATTTTTTTCTTTTGATAAGAAATAAAATTTTTTTAAATGCAACTATATAAGTATATAAATTCTTTGTACTTTGATATGTAATTTTTTTCTTTTGATAAGAAATAAAATTTTTTTAAATGCAACTATATAAGTATATAAATTCTTTGTACTTTGATATGTAATTTTATGACAAATAATTTCTACAATCAAGGTCATTCATAAGATTTAACAAATATTTTATTTCCAAATATTTTTTAAGAAAGAAATCATACATTTTCATACATAATTTCTCTTTGATTGCAGCTATTTTAGGTTTTAATTTAACTAGTATGAATATAAATGTGAAAGTTTTGATGTTTGTTTGCGGCTAAAATTTGATAAACGGATAGAATATGGCCCAGAAAATTATCAAGACGATGAAAAACGAAAACGAAAATAACGAACAGCGATCTTGTCTAGCGTCATAATATTAAAAGCAATCATAGCCGTTTTATTGTTTTGAAACATTGACATGGATAACATATTAGATAAGTTTTTAGACAATATATACAAAAATCAATTCAAATACATATAATATTTTTGCACAAAATTGATTTAAAAGCATAAATAATTTAAGCAATTGTTTGGTATGTTTATGTTGTATTATTGATAAATAAAAATCATTAAAATAGGTTTTTGGCTTTTATTCTCCACAACGACATTTGTTTGCGACCTTACGTTTATAAAACGATCCTTTATGCCAATTTTTAATAATTTTCAACGGCAACTCTGCAAGACAGTTTGTGTTGGCATTGCTCTCCTATTTGTTGTTGTTTTTTTAATTTAAACGGTGGTGGCGATACTACAAAAAGTAACAACACCAAAAACACAACATTGTATTTTATTTGTTGCTTTCGTTGGTCGATGTGTCAAAAACACAAGTAACTTTTGACCTTCCTCTCTCTAATTCAGAAAAAATAGCACAGCTGTGCTTTCAACGCCACCTGAAAAATGAATTCGCCTTGTATGGATGCTTGTTCACCACTTTTCTTTAATATTAATTCTTCTCCATTATACACAAACAACAAACACATACATATTAACTTCAGTTTACCATTAAAAATTTTTTTCATGTTTTATTTACTCATTATTATATGAAAAGCACTAAAGCTAGATTTACACGATTGAAATTTTCTTCAAAATTGCTCTTCAAAATGCTTCAAACTCGTGTAAACAGCAAAATTTTGAAGAAATTTGCTCTTCAAAATGCTTCAAACTCGTGTAAACAGCAAAATTTTGAAGAAATGTTGCTGTTTACACGAGTTTGAAGCATTTTGAAGAGCAATTTTGAAGAAAATTTCAATCGTGTAAATCTAGCTTTAGTTTTTTGAGTGTTTTCCATATAAATTTTACTACACGTTCAGTCACTTGTTTTGTGAAAACAGTACATAAGAGATTCTTGTGAGGTGCTGCCTTCACATTTTTCACCCGTTGGTATGGGCTTAACGCTAAACTCTAGATCTCCTGGTAGTCTGAGTTCTGTTTCAAACACAATTTTGGCGGGTGTACGCCAGGTGGAGTCGAGAACCGCTGACCTATACGCCAACAGAAATTTTGAAATGTGTTCATCCCAGTCTTTTTGTTGTGTGCTGACCACTTTTCGCAAATGTTTCTCTAATGTACGGTTAAATCTTTCAACCATGCCGTCAGATTGCGGATGTAATGGGGTTGTTCTTGTTTTCCTTATTCCGTACAATTCACACATTTCCTTAAATATAGCAGATTCAAAATGTCTGCCCTAGTCAGAATGTACTTCTAATGGAACACCGTATCGGCACACCCAATTGTTCACGAAGACGTCTACAACTGTTCAAGCTTCTTGGTTTGGGATGGCATATATCTCCGGCCATTTACTAAAGTAATCGATGACTACTAGCACATATTTGTTGCAGGCATTACTAACAGGAATTTGCCCAGCTATATCCATTGCTATTCGCTCAAATGGGGCACCAGAATTGTACTGTTGTAGTGCCCCACGACTTTTCCTTACTGGACCTTTGGCGGCAATGCATTGTGCGCAATTTGTTATCCAATCAGCTACAGCTTGTTGGCAGCCAACCCAATAGAAGCGTCGTTTAATTTTTCTAGGGTTTTTGTCACACCCAGATGACCACTCAAATTCACTCAAAACTTCTTTTACTTTCGCCGACGGCACTACTATAAGGTTTTTAACTGATTTTCCGTAAGTACTTTCCCACGTACGGTATAAGCAGCTATTTACTACTTGAAGGCTGTATTTCATTTCGGGTGGGTCTTATGCCTTCTTCCTTGGCTTTCAGAATTTTTGCTAAAATGGGGTATTTTTTCTGCGCCAACGACCAGTCTTCATGGGATTCTATTTGCAATAGGTGAACGTCACAGATGTTTTCTTTCCTTCAGCCCTCACAGAATGCTTGCATTCCAGTTTGCAGGGTCGTCTTGGCAATGCGGATGCTTTTCTGTGTTCAATGCTAAAATCGTAGCTCTGAAGGCGCTAAATCCAACGAGCTATCTGGCCCTCCGGATTTTTAAATTGTAGCAACCACCTGAGTGCAGAATGGTCTGTTCTCAAATCAAAATGTTGACCATACAAAAACTTGTGGAAATGCTTTATATATACACTCTAGAACTGCCAGAAGCTCTCGCCGAGTCACGCAGTAATTTTTCTCAAGCTTCTAACGTATTCGACTGTTCTCGCATTAGTATTTAGCACAAATTTTTGGCCCGCGATTTATTATAATTTTAGTTGCTGTAAAGTTCATTCCTATGCTTCACCCCAGTCATATACCTGCGCCTTTTTGGTCAATTCATGCGGATTTGCAGCAATATTGGCAAAATTAGGTACAAAACGCCTGTAGTTAACCTAGAAAACGGCGTAACTCATGTAGATAACTGATAACTGACCATAACTGCTAGTATTTTTTCTTCGTCTATTGAAATTCCATCAGATGTTACGCGATGCCCTAGGTATTTTACCTCCTTCTGGAACAGTGAACATTTCTTAACACTTAACTTGAGTCCGGCTGTAGATATACGTTTCAAAACTTCTTCGAGGTTTTTAAGGTTCATCAAATGCTTTTCCCATGATAACCAAACATGTATTTCGGTTGAGACCTTTCAACACCTGTTCCATCAAACGCTGGAATGTAGTTGGAGCATTACAGAACCCAAATGGCATTACAATGAACTGCCATCACTTGCACTTAAAAGCAGTTTTTTCTTTATCCTTGTCTGAAATTTCTACTTGCCAATAGCCGCTCTGCAGATCTTATGTGGAAAACCATTTTGTTCCGGCTAACGTGTCCAAGGTGTCATCAATCCTAGGCAATGGATAACTGTCCTTTTTGGTGGCGTCATTTAGTTTGCTGTAGTCTACGCAGAACCTAGAACCTAGGTGAGCTCCAGGGACTTGATGATGGATTTATTATGCCATCCTGTTCTATTTCATTACCCAGGTCTCTAACATCATTTCGTTAGAGGAATGCTTCTTGGGAACTGTTTTATTGCCGCCGGTGCTAATTTCGTGTTTCACAATTTACGTCCTGCCCTGGTTTTTACTTTTTGAGGCAAAGATAAAGGCATATTTCTTTAATAATTGTTTAGCCTTATTTCTCTCGGCCGTCCTCAGTTCTTCGGTCCATTTTCGCACACGTTCCTCTAGAAATTTCTGGTCCTTGGAACTCTTTTTAGCTACGTCCAGATGTTCTTCGCAACGTATTATTGCCTCTGTTTAAGCAGCGTGCCGAATCTTAAAGTTTTGCGTAAGGACCTTTTCGCTGTTGGAAAAATTTAAAACTCTTACAGGAACTAAGCTGTTGTTGGTTTAAACGAGCGCATTCGCTGTTACTATATCACCTGTTATTGCTGCTCGCTCTACCACCTACACAGAAAGAAAAACACTCGGGATAAATTAATCTTTTTATACTTACTTTAATCATGAGTCGTACTTAAAAATTCAAGTACGAATAACACACAAACGTACTTAAAAATAGTGCCACTCTGAGAGTAAAATTACAAAATGAGGGTTTTAATCTCATAAAACTTATTAGTCTCATCTCTCAGCATTGCATTCTTGTATGCGTGCGTACGTGTGTGTTTTTCAAAATTTGTTGTACAATTGCAAAAACACAACACAAGTTCGAACAAAACGATTTGCTTTTTGCTTGTAGTAACAACAAAACCAACAGAACAAGAAGGAAAACATATACATATATATTTATGTTTCAAAAGATTTTGTTATTCGTGCTTAATTCCCAGTTTTTATTATTGATAAAAACACTTGAAATTTATTGTTGATGGGATAAGCTATTCCTATGCGCATTTCACTGGTTGCTTAGGCCAGATCATCAGGAAACTTCATCCATAAAGATTTTGGAAAAACTAAAGATATTAAACCAAATAAAACTGTTAAGCGTATAAGACTTATAGCAACAGTTCTACTTGTAACAATATCAAAGTTTAAACAAAACACATCAACAATAAACAGTGGGTTTATCTCATCTTACATTCCCCACTACAATTAGTTGAAATTCTCTCAACATTAACTGTAGTTGTAAGTAGGTTAAGAAAAACAAAATAAAAACAAACAACAACTTACAAAAGATGTTGTCAATTAAGTGTTTTTTTAGGCGGTGCACTTGCCTGTTTATTATCTTAACCTACTTACAACTACAGTTAATGTTGAGAGAATTTCAACTAATTGTAGTGGGGAATGTAAGATGAGATAAACCCACTGTTTATTGTTGATGTGTTTTGTTTAAACTTTGATATTGTTACAAGTAGAACTGTTGCTATAAGTCTTATACGCTTAACAGTTTTATTTGGTTTAATATCTTTAGTTTTTCCAAAATCTTTATGGATGAAGTTTCCTGATGATCTGGCCTAAGCAACCAGTGAAATGCGCATAGGAATAGCTTATCCCATCAACAATAAATTTCAAGTGTTTTTATCGGGATAAAATTAACTTTATCATACTTGAATCAAGCGCATGTTGAGATTGATTCAATCTGAGTTTTACTTAAATCAATCTCATTTTCGGATTATTTTAAGTACGAGTTCGGATTAAAACAATTTTATAATTCTTGAATCAAGCGCATTTTGAGATTGATTCAATCTTAGTTTTACTTAAATCAATCTCATTTTCGGACTACTTCAAGTACGAAATCGGGATTGAATATGGATAATTTAAGTATTTTGCGATTGAAAATCCGTACTTGAATCAATCTTTTTGTACTTGATTCAAGAAAATCCGTACTCACCGTACTATCAATCCCGCTTCGGATTGATTTGAGTACGTTTGGATTAATTTTTTTTTTTTGAGTGTATAAACTATTGTTGACCTCATAATCTCCCTCCATTCGCGCCCATACTATTGTTTCTGACTTGGGTGGCAATTTTCCAAGCTCAAGGGCGAGTAACTGTCTTACATGGGACTTGGTTTCGAATCCAACATCAAGTGGAATTTCAACATTACGCCAAGTCAGAATTTGTTGTTCCATATATAGATGAATAAGAGATAGCCAAAAAGTTATATTTTTAATACTTATAAGTTATTCATACGCCACCGAGCAGGAGTACAGACAGGTATGACTACCAAAAAGTATTTATTTATTTATTTATTTATTATTATGTCTATGGAATTTTATTCCTTACAGACAATTTAAAAAATAATTGATTACAAAATGTTACACGTAAAAATATAATACATAATTAACAATAAGATTACTAAGTGTTAAGAAATGTGATTATTGCCCTTTTTATAGCTTCAGGATTTGATGAAAAGTCAATAAACCTATATAAGTTGTTAAATGCATTGCTCATTCTCCTGAGAGGGTCAGCATTAGCATAATTAGCTCTAACAAATGTTACTGATAAAGGTATGTAATTCCGGGATGGACATTGAGGAATATTGAGAGAAATATCATTTATCAAAAATCCACAGCAGATGTCACCATTAATAACATTGAATAAAAATGACACATTAAGCATAGTTCTACGACTTTTTAATGTAGGAAGTTTAATAAGAGCAAGACGAGCAGCATATGAAGGCAAGTTCAAGGGGTTAAAACGTAATCCACGAAGACAAAACAACAGGAATTGTTTTTGAACCGACTCAATGGCATTGGAATGGATTTGGTAAATAGGGTCCCATATTATCGATCCATATTCAAGAATAGGTCGAACTAGTGCCATGAATAAAGTTTTACCAATATACGGATCATTAAACTCTTTAGCCCAACGTTTTATATAACCCAGTGAACCCCTTGCTCTATTTATTATAGTTGTTATATGCAAAGTAAAACTCAATTTAGGATCAAATAATATACCAAGATCTTGGAAGCTGTCAACTAATTCCACTTTATAATCACCCAAAAAAAATCAGCTGCAATAGGGTTATTTCTTACAAAGCGCATTGATTTACATTTCTTTAAATTCAGCTCCATAAAGTTGATGTTGCACCATTCATAAAATGAATTTAAGTCCTTTTGAAGTCGATGGTGGTCTAAAAGTTGGTTGTAGGATAGATAAACTTTAACATCATCAACATACATTAAAATATTTGAGAACTTTACAACATTAGGCAAGTCATTAATAAACAAGGAAAAAAGCAGCGGTCCAAGGTGGCTTCCTTGAGGTACTCCAGAAAGAACATTAATATTTTTAGAATAACTACTGTTAAAGCAAACGGTTTGCGTCCTATCTGATAAATATGAGTAAATCCATTTTATGCAATGCTTCGTAAAACCAATTAATTGTAGTTTCTTTACAAGAAGCAAATGATTTACTTTATCGAATGCTTTGCTAAAATCAGTGTAAATGACGTCAGTTTGATTTTTTTTAAGAAATCCGCGATTAACATCCATAGTAAATTGTAAGAGATTTGTCGTCGTAGAACTTCCTTTACGAAATCCATGTTGATAAGGAGATATTATATTTGCAACTTGATAACTCAAATGGTCCGTAATAATTTTCTCAAAAAGCTTCGGTATAGCACTCAGTTTTGCAATTCCCCTGTAATTTTCAATAAGAGACTTATTACCCGACTTAAATAATGGAACAATATACGATTCTTTCCACAATTTAGGCAGATAAGCACATTTAATAGATGCGTTGAATAAAACTGTCAGAGGGATTGCTAAGGAATCTGCACACATTATTAACACACAGCTAGGAATTTTATCCGGGCCATAACTGTAAGAAAACTTTAGTTTTTTTAGATTATTTGTAATCGTATTCACATCAAGAAGCAATAAAGAAATCGCATTGTTTTCCACCAGGGGAAATGGATAATTGACTGAGTTATCATATGTTGAATTTGAGTAGGTATTCGAGAAAAAATCAGCAAACATGTTACTTATGACTGTATCATTACTTGATTCAATTTGTCGATAAGTCATTGAGGTAGGATAACCAACGGTTTTTTTCTTTGAGTTTATAAATTTATAGAATGATTTGGGATCACGTTTTAAATTAAATTTGATTTTATTTAAATAACGATTATAACAAATTTTGTTAAAACTGGCATATTCAGCCCTGCTGACGGAATATCTTAGATAGTCTACAGATGATCCAGATCGCTTGAATACTTTATAATATTTATTTTTCCTATTCTTTGCTCGAGAAAGCAGCACGTTATTCCAAGGCGGTCCCAGTAATACTCTAGATGTGCGTTTTGGAATACACACGTCCATAAAAGAACACAGCTTGTTGTAAAAAACATCAAATATATGACACATAGAATCACTTAAATTTGAAGAATATGCCAGGATGTTACTCCAGTCAGTATTACTTATAAGATTATTTAACATGTTGTAGTTAGCTCGTTCGAAAGAAAATACTTTTCCAGTACTAACATTTAATGATGCAGTACAATCCGGCGGAATAGATACAATAACTTCAAAAGCAGGATGATATCGATCTTCCGGAAGAGTAATAGGGTTGGATCGTTTAATATAACAGTCATCTCTATCATTTACAAACACTAAATCCAGTATTTTAGCAAAGTCGTTTAGTATCCCATTTATTTGAAAAAGGCTCATATCATATAAAATATTAAAAAAGTCCATGTAATTTACACTTAATTTCGTTTGCACGAAGTATTTATCATCAAGCGAATATTTCCAGGATATTGAAGACATATTAAAGTCACCCAAAATTATAATAGAATCATTGTTATTAGCGGAGAGAGAAGCAGACCAAATAGCTTCACCATGATGGATATATAAAGACTGCGGGGATGATGGAGGAATATATGAACACGTTAGTATTATTTTTTTGTATTTTAATTTAACAATAACAGATATAAATTCTATATCAAGCGATACGTCAACCACTAAACGTTCAGAAGGAAAACTGCTAGAGACCGCAATAAGAACACCTCCCCCATAAGTAGCCCGATCTCTACGGAAAATATTGTATTTGCCACACAGGATTTCAGTATTTAGAAAGTTATCATTGAGCCAAGTTTCAGTAAAGACTAATACGTCATAATTAAAGTTGAAGCTTTGCATATACAAATTAGACAGCTTTGATCGTAAACCACGAACATTTTGATAAAAAACAGATAATGAATCGACAGTAGCTTTACTTAGTTTTTTGAACTATTCTGTTCACGTTGAGGGAGAACACCAAAATTATTAACATTCGTTCTATCCTTATAAATGTACTCGCGAACTAATGTGTTTTCAGGCCAGAAGTTTGTATCCAGAACTTGATTGAAAATATCATCAGAAACAGTTAATTTAAAAGATGTAATAGATCTTGGCTGTGAGTATTTAAATTTATGAATTAAAACATCAGAATTATATCCAACTTTAGATTTAATATAATAATCTATATCATCTGAAGTAGTGGAACTTGCCAGACGAGAAATGAAAGTAGATTTTTTTGGTGGAACAGCTCGCAGTGGGTTACGAACAATTTGGTTACTTATTGTTGTATCCATTGGAGTATGATTTTCAGACGATTGCGGTAATAAAATATTATAAGAATTAGAATTACTAATATCAATACTGGCTACATGTGGCGAGATCACATTTAGAGGCGCAAATGAAACAGGATTATCATTATTAATTTCAGAAGACTTCGAACGAGTAACAACTGTAGAATATGTTAGTGACGGAATCATCGGTGATGTATTTAACGTTTTTTTCCGCTTTGGAGACGACAGATCTGTCACGTCCGAAAACTTATCTAAATTTTGATAGCTTGTAAATAGTTCGCCAAATTTTGAAAGCTTAGTTTGCACACTTAGAAAGTCTTTTTTAAGATTGTCGTATTCATCTTTAAAACTTTTAAAAAATTTATAAAAATCTATATTAATTTTTTTACACCGCGGGCAAGACCATTGCAGTGATTTTCCAGCATCAGCAAGAGCATCCGCATCGCGTGGCTTTAATGCCGTACATTTTAAATGGTAATGTCCTAAGCACAACCAACACGATATCATTCTTTCATTTTCAGTAACGTTGCAATTGGTACTTAAGCAATCCATGATAAAAGTGTTTATTATTTATTTATTATTATTTTTTTTTTTTTTTTTAATTAAAATGTTCATAAAATTGTTTGCTGGGTGATAATTATAATCAATTACAACAGATGGCGCTGCTATAACGTAATCAAATACACAAACCAGTAAAGATGTATTTCAGAGTACGAATAATAATTTTTTTAGAGTCGTATTTATTGTTATTAAATTAAACAGATGTTTTAACGAATGTATTTTTGGTAAGAAACTTTAAAGTGTAGTTTTTTACTATTAATATAGAACAAATTAATTATAAATTAAATTAAAACGAAGAGTTTGAACATTTAACTTATCCCGGTTAACAAATGTTTATAACAGTCCAGTAAATAAACAGACAGTTGGCAACTGCCGTACAATAATAAGTTTAAATAACAATTAAAATACTTTAAATTAGCCAAAATTATAGAGCGATACAGAGACACGTTTGGTTAAAGCGAGCACAGAACACTCTTTGAACATAAATAAGTTTGTATATCAACCGGTATGAGTATGACAAACAGGCATGCGTATGGATATTCGTATGAATGTGTTGAGTTTAGGCATGTATCGATGAGTATCGAAAAGTAACAGCCAATTCACATGGAGGCTTTTACGACGTCGCTTTGTCGACGTCTCTTTTGGTTTGGTGGCGAGCGGTGTAGAGGAGAAAGAGGGGTAAACAAAACGACTCGTTTTTGTTTTTCATGTCGTTTCTCATATTTCTCTTTTAACTTTTTCTTTTTACGTTTAATTCTTTTTCTTACTTTGAAGTGTGTGGTTGAAATTACAGTGAGACCTCGATTATCGAGACGGGACCGGCCGCATTCTTATTTATTTTTTTTGGTGTGTTTCTTATTTTATGTAAATATATAATGTATTATTATGTAAACATGAGGAAAAAAAGTATTTTGGCAGAACATGCTTCCAGTACGTTGGGAAATTCTCTTTCTTCTTATTGTACCCTTCACCAAAGGTGGAAAAGGGTATATATAAGTTTGTCATTCCGTGTGTAATTTCTATAATATTGATCTTAGACCCTATAAAGTATATATATTCTGGGTCCTTATGAGGAGAGATGTTGATTTAACGATGTCCGTCTGTCCGTCTTACGTTTGATATGTGTTTTCCGGATACTCCAGACATGATAGCGACTAGGTTGTTTTACATTTATGTCTTATATAGTCTACCATTTCTTGATATTGAAATTCAGCAAGATCGGTCCACAAAAGGCTGAGATATGACCAAAAAACCACGACTGCCTCTGATTTTGCCCAAAAATCCCTTGTTGTTGTTGTATTTTTTATTTCTGTATATCTTGAGAACGGCAAGAGCCAAAGTTTCCAAATTAGGTACACACATTAACGTTATCAGTACACAGCATCAACTAAAACATCAAAAATAATTACAACTCAACTGTGTTGAGTTGTGAACTGTAAACTGATCATGTTTACTTTTAATGAGATTTATAAAACGTTCCTTCATGGTCCAGTTGTCTAAGGGGTTTGCTTAGGTTAGAAACTGTGAGTCCCTGGTTCGAATCTTGTTTTTTCAAAAAGAAAATTTTTTTTTAATTTTTTTATGTTCTGAAACGATTTAAAAAATATTTACCAGTTTTAACTTTTTAAATTTAATTTTTAATGAAGTTTTATGTATTGTATATATGTATGTTTATGTAGAAATTATTTAGGTTTTGTCTAGTTGCTCTGTTTTCTGCTCGCACAATGGTGAAGCGTATATAAGATTCGGCACAGCCGAATATAGCACTCTTACCTGTTATTTAAATTTGTTTTGATTGTTCAGAAGTAAATGACAAATGGATAATATGTTTATAATTTCGGATAACAGAGGTAATGCCGGATAATAGAGGTAATTTAATGCAATAAATGCAAAAAAAAATTTTTTTCCAGTTAATTGATGTTGCCGGTTATTCGAATGACGGATAATCAAGGCCATACTGTAAATAAAAAGACATGCAACCAAAAATCATCGTATGAACGCAGAGATTTTGAAAATTGCTTTAAAAGAAAATCAAGATAATAATTTTCAGCGGTGTACTGTAGCACGTTTCTGTATTTCTCGCATCGTAAAAATTTCTTACATGAAGTGTGAAACAAAAAATTCCATCGTTTCTCGATTTATGAGATAAAAGTGTTTCTGTATTTGAATGCGAAAACAGACACAACAAATTCTGTTTATACTGGAATATTTCCAGTAATTAAGTGTCAAATAAAAGCGAAACGTCAACAAAAGAAATAAATATAATAAAAACAGGGCTGCCAGATTTGACGAGTTATCGTCATCTTGACGATTTTTTGTTCCGATATTAACAAAGTGACGTTTTGATGATTTTTTCTAAAAAAGTGACGAAAGCAAAAACAAAATCAAAAATATTTTGTTGTTACTTTCTATAGAAATTCATCTTGAATTTTTAAATTTCAAACACTTCTATTTTGTGGCGTTGAAAATTGAAAAAAAAAAAAAATAATATGAATGTCTGTAGAAAGCAACAACAAATTTATAAAATATTTTTGATTTTATTTTTGCTTTTAAAGAAATTGTTGGCGTTGCGTTTTACACTATAAGCCCCTTAGTCTTCGAAATAAGATAATTGTAAATATTTGTATATGTTTGTTTATTAGAAAAAAAGATATCTTTAGAAACAAGGCTGCTAAAATTTTTATATTTATCCCTATTGTAAAAATTGTCCTCGAAATTGTTTGTTTCTTCCCTAAAAAATTTATCGGCAAAAGCAAAATTTCGAGGGAAAGTAATGGACCGACTTGGCTTATTTTGAACATTTAATACTTCTTATATACATATACAAAATATGATTGATATTTGATATTCTTATCTTATATGTACACTTTTGTGCCAAAACCATTATTCCGGCAAGAAAGAAATTTGTTTGTCTCCCAGTAAAAACTTTTTCAAAATGGATAGCTTCTTTCACTCGTTTTTAAGTAGCTTTCTTCCATAAGAACTTCGATAAATACTTTTTTCTGGATGTATTTAGATAAAAAAAATATGATTTACTTTTGAATTTGTTCTTTTTGGCACAACCCTTGTAAAATTCATTAGTTTTTCAGTAGAATTGTATGTAGTGCTTTTATGTGTTTCTGATTACTTAATATATTATTTTGTAGGCGAAGATTTTACTGGGTCTTTAACCCGTTTATTTATGAACCGATTTTTTTAATTTTAACTACAAGGTATTCCACTAAGTCTATTTCAGGTAAAAAAGAAAAAGATTATAGGAATAAGTAAATTAAAGATTTATATCTCAATTATTAAATAATAATTATTAAATACCCATGAACTTTAACTTTGTTTTTGTTTTATTATTTTTTAATAAAAGTCTAAACAAATTTGTTTAAAATTGATTTTTAATTGCACGATTTTTAAAACAAAAAAGACGATCTTTTTTATTTTTTTCTCAGGAAATTGACGATTTTGACACAAATTTATCTGGCAGCACTGATTAAAGCCAAAACAAGAAAAGGCTAACAAAAATTTAAACTAACAAAATATAACAATTGTTTTTTGTTTATTTTCATCATATAAATTATGCATTTATCATTTATATTCCTTCTATTTTTTTATTTATTTAAAAAAATAGTATATGTATAAACATATTTTAAATTCAAAATATCTACATTTTGTTTTTCTCGCCACCAATTTCAAATGTGACTTATTTTGACAGTTTTTGAAAGAAACTTTTCGCAAAATATTGTTATAGAAACACTTTTTTTTCGCATCCTTCCAATAATTGCTGGAAAATTATTTAAATGACAGATAATTCTCGCAAAAAAAAAGATACAGAAACACTTGTGTGAGAAAAACCATTTTTTGTTTCATTTCACACTATTTTTGTTGCAATTCACACGTTTCATGCGAAGAGTTTTACGATGTGAGATATACAGAAACGGGCTACTGGAAATCGAAAACGTAAAACGCAATAATTTTAAAAGTCATTTTTTAATAAGAGTTCTGTAATAAAAGAATTTTATAACAAATATTATACACATGTTTCTTTATTTAACCGAGTTTTACAACAAAAATTATAAAAATATGATTTAAAGTGTATGAAAAACAGCTTTCAAATTCTTGCGTTTTACGTTTTCGATTTCCTGCAAACCGCTGTATATTTTAAGTATTTCAAATCCAGTATAACAAATGTTGCACGGATTAATTCAGAATTTTTTAATTTAAATTATATATTAAAACATATGCTTCTATTGACAAAAATAACATATAATCTCTCTTACCAAAGAGGTTTTTTGTAGAAAGAATTTAAGAAAAGAAGGCTATTAACTGTTTTGTGCTCTATTCTGTTTCGTTTTTCAGTGATAATGTTTCCATCTAAAAATAAAACTCGCTCTGATGCTGCGCTGCTGGCAGGAATTGATAAAATTCTTGATGCTAGTTTAGATAACCGTGTTTACCTTGAGGAGAGGTTTTTCCACCATAGCATGACGTCGAAATCCTCTGTAAGGCTAATACTTATTGACTTCCGCCGTTAAATTTTTTGGGCCGGGTTCTGGCATTCTATAAAATTTGGAAAAAAGAAACTAAATTTTCTTGCTGTAGGCTGTGTTTCAGAAAAAGTCGAGCTGACTGTTAATATTTGCGTTTGGCCAGATGTTGAAGGAGCTTCTGGCGTTGGCTGAACCATTCCATCTTGGCTTTCAGTTGTCATTTGTTTAGTGCAAAACTCCTTAATATTATTTATGTCACTAGACTGCAAAGATTTTGCTGGAGGGAATAAAAACACTGCGGCTTTATGCCAATTACTTAAATTTGTGCTCCATTGTGTGCGTTAAAATCCATTGACTTCATGCCGAGGGTAATGTTTACAAGTTCAAACTTAATTGGAAAATGAAACGTGGTGCACAAAAAATTTCTTTTAATAAAATCATCTGTCCACAACCGATGCCTAGCCATTTTTTATAATCATTTGCACGCAGAGCAAAAACATGATTACTGAGTGGTCACTACCATGGTGGAATAAACGGGTGGCAGCACTACGCCAGATGACGATTTTTTGCTCTTGCATTGTTTGTCTAGGTTTATGTCAAAGTTTTGTTTATGTTTACAAAAAGTTCACGTTTTGTGCTGTGATTATTGTGTTTTACTAAAGTTTTTGATAATATTAAATTAAAATAAATAAGATATTGACCATAATTAAATAAAAATTGCCTAAAAATTTATTTATTTCATCACGTTCAGCGGCACGCTTTGATTTTTGTTTAAAGTATTTTTTGACGTAAACGGTGATGTAATTTCCATTTTTGTTGTAATGTTGTATTTGTTGCCGTAACGATGCCACCTGCTTATTCCACCATGGTCACTACGACAATTTTTGTTCATATTTGCTTAATATGTTTCCCTAATAAATTTATTATAGTCCGAATAATCGATCCCACTAATATTTGTGTCTATGATCAGGGTTGCCAGATGGATTTTACCTTTTTCGCCAAATTCAATGTCAAAAATCGCCAAAGCCTTTGTTTTACAGTTTTTGACAATAAAATACATATTTTAAGAATTATTAAAAATGTTTTTTATAAAGTCTAAAAAATAAATTTGTTCAGCATCGCTAAAATACGCCATAATTTAAAAAAGTCGCCATTTTGTTTAATATTTACTAAGAACACAGTAAAAATAGTTAGTGCACACAAAAGTGGTACAATGTTTACTTTAAAATAGTTTATAGAAGTCTACTTAAAGCAACAAAAAAAGAATTTTTGCAGTTAGTATTAAACAAATATTGGATATACATTTCTATATAAGTTGCAGTTATCTAAAACGCTTTACTGACAAGACTCCCTATTTGTCTTCTTTTTTGGAATACATTGTGAGAGAATTACATTTATTCAATGAAGGTACAAAATAAGTTCAACATGTACTATTCACATTCGTATAATTTAAACCTCGTAATAACGCGCCTAGAAGTTCGTAATGCATTCTACTTCGAAGGCGAGTTCTTATGGAGTTCATAATTTCAACACAGGCAATACTTGTTGTAATTACCAGCATATAAAGTACAGCCAGCATATAAAGTACAGCCTTTAAATGGTACGTACCTGCCGTACCTGTGCAGCTATAACATTTTGGGCGAAACCTATATAAATTAGATGAAATATCATCATTTAAACCATCTTTACAATTAACAAACGCTAATTTTTTTGAGTGTGTTTCGTAAACATCAAAAGGTACGTTAGGATTCATAAAAATCTTTAACAACAACGTTTTTTTATCTATGATAATAAATTGCCACATACATATGTATAATGGAAAAATGTTCATAGACTTTAAATATATTCATGTTTTAATGAACTATATTTATTGATTTTTTCATGAGCACTTTTAAAAACGAAAACCAATTTTCTCGAAAATTTTTATTATCTTCATCAGCCATTTGAACATACATACTTTCAAATACTGGCCATACATATGAATACCTTAAATTTCATACTAAAAAATACTAGAATTAAATTGTTATATTTTCTTCTTATTGAATATAACAAATTTTAAAAGAAATCCAAAGCTCATCAAAAATAGCCAACAAAATCGCCAACTATTTTTTTAAATCGCCATGTCGCCAAATCAAAAATAAGGTCCCCAAACAAGTTTGAAAATCGCCACGTTTGGCGAGAAATCACCATATCTGACAACCCTGTCTATGATAACAAGTAGAGTTTTTCTTTTCCTGGACTTTTCCATTTCCCGGGAAAGAGGGATTTATTTTTCAATTTCCCGGGATCCCGGGAATTCCCGCTCAATACAAATCGATGCAAAATATTACTTAATTTAATTTATTTGAACAAATAACATATCCTGAGACCTATTAAATAAGTTTATAAATGCATTCAACTTTTTTATTTCTGTGGCAAAAAGGAAAAAGTGCTTAATGGAATCTTAAGATCTTCATGTTCAATTATTACACATTATTTTGTAGGTTTTTTGAGGAAGTTATAGTAAATGACTTTTTGGTTATCTTTTTTCAATGTTCTTTTGGAATATTAAAAACTTCCTATCTGTGACTTAGGAGTGTTAAGGAATAAAAACTTAAAAAACTATAGCTGCAGAGAACTGATGATTATATTAAATTCGGAGTAAATTTTAAAATGCCACCTTTAAAGTTTTAAATTGTTCTCCTATAAAACTAAACAAATAGACTTAAGCACTTTTTGCCACAAAATTAATTCAAGGCCAACAGCATTTATATAAAACCAAAAAAGCTAAATTATTAAAAAATATTTCTTTTAAATTAGGATTTTAGTTCAGTTCAGCATTTACATTATCGTTTGAAAGCCTATTTCAAATTTTTATCAAGAAGATTTCAATGTGAAAACACGTATCCTTTCTACGCAGGTTTGCTTTCGAAACTTGTAATTCTTTTTTAAAAAAAATTATTTTCTTCGAATCGAATAAGCGTTTTCTTTATGAATAACTTTTGTCATTATCTCTTACGGAATCTAATCCGAAAAATCTTTTATAAAGCTGCTCTGCCTATAAAGTCATAAAATTTTTTGAAGCAAGTGGGAACAACTTTTTTTCGTTTTTATAAAAGAAATCTGGATCTGTGAATAAATTAAAAATTTTGTACATTTTTACTTTTCTTCTTTCGAAATTTCAGAGCATCAAACATTAAAGCTAACCTTACTTTTCGGATATTAATTGACATCTCTTTGGTGTTTGGTAAAAAAGTCTTAAGTTAAATACTGTAGTTTTTCGTTATGTAAAATTGAAAAATATTTATTTGTTGTATTTCATAGACTTTTTTCCTGAGAGAAGATGATATTATTAGAAGCAGTTGTGCTAGACTAAAGTGATTAAAGCCAAACAAAAAAGAAAAAAATTGAATTAAACCCAATCAACAACTCAAAATGCGTTTTTTTGACTTTAGACCTCTTTTCCTTTTTCATGACAGAACTTAATTACAATTAGTAATTATCAGCAGTAAAATTGCCATAATTAAAGAATAAAAATCCCGGGAATACCCGAACAAATTTCCCGAAAAATTGTCGGAAAATAGTCGGGGTTTTTATATTTGAATTCAAAATGCATACGTCATAAAACTTTGATCTACATACCTAGTATTACCTACGCATGAAAAAGTCTACCCTTATAAAAGATAATTTGACTGTTGTAAATAATTTTCTCAAAACACAAACGCACTTTTGTACCTTAATTCTATTTTTGAATAACTTGTCTAAACACGCATTCAATTTTGTTTTTGAATTTTTTTTATATTTTTGCACCTTTTCTCAATAAATAAAAAACCATTAAACAATTATATTTTAATCTACCAACACATCATACAAAGAATTTTTTATTTTAAATCTTTCCTCTTTTAAATCTTTTTTGTATGTACTAGGGTATTCATTCGGTTAACCGTTAATCAGTTAACCGATTAATTACTACCCGATAAACTGGTCGGTTAATTTAAAATTGTCTATTTTCGGTTAACGATTAAACCGGTTAATTTCAGTCGATTAACCGATGTTACACAATTTTTAATTTTTTGAAATATTATAACAAATTTTTTGTGTTTAAATTAATTGTTTCGACTCATATACATGTTTAGAAAATATTTTTGTATACAATATCAGCCCAATTATGAATAAAAATTCCCCGGGAGTTTTCTCCCTTCTTCCATTTTTCCTAAGTAAATTCAATTGTAAAAATGGGAAAAGGTTAAAAACTCCCGGGGATTTTTTAATCATAATTGGGACGTATATTTCCTTCTAGCAAAACCTTCTTAACAGAATAACCCGAAATCAGAACTCTAATGGCATAATGGAAGATTTTATATGTTAAGAGAAATCTAGGAAAAGGACTGAGAAATTAGATATCCTTTATTATGGCTGCTTATGATTCCTCCAGCACCCACGATAAGAGAAAAAAATTTTCCAAGTCAAGTGTTGTCAAAACTAAAGAAAATTATCGCTTTAATCCTAAACAGATCTCTTTAAACTATTGAAATAACTAATAAATAGTAATAATAATAATTATAATAATAATCTAATTTTTTAATTTAGTTATAAAATTCTGTTTAATAGGGAAATGTTTGTCAATAAAATTATTTAATTAAAATTCTTGCGTTTTCGATTTCCAGAACACCCCCGATGATGTATTACTTTAAAAATACATATCACAAATTTATAATTTTTCTTTTTTTCGTTGCTCGTTTTAGATTAAGAATTGTTATTTTTGTTTTTTTTATAATAAACTCCAAAAAATAAATAATTAATGCATTTTTAAATACCTTATTTATTAAAAAAAACTTTTTTAATCGGTTAACCGATCAAAAACCAAATTAACCGATTATTAACCGATTAAACCAAAACCTCGGTTAATTAATCGAGCGATTAACCGATTAAAGCAAAAGCCCGATTAAATGAATAATACCCTAGTATGTACACACAAAAATATTTTGTTCTTCGTATTGTGACTATTATTAGTTTATTTTTCGACTAATAATGTGTTTACTATTCACACTGAAATATTTAAATATTTCGTGTGTAATATTCGCATATTTTGTGTCGCATATTTTGGCAGTCGATGATCAACAAGACGGCATATTTTGTTTTGTTGCGTTATATATATTCGTACATTTCGTATATACTTCAGCAGTTTGTAATGTTTGGCAGTAATATATTGATATTGAAGAAACACATTATTTAATATTTATGGTGACTAAAAATATTTGAATATTTCCATTAAAAATATATTTATACGGCGAAATATTTAATATTTTTCGCATTGTTATATTATAAAGTTACCACTGGTAAAATATTTTTGAGTATAACTAGAAATTATATTAATACAGCGATGCATTTAAACTTATAATGTTGGTTGATAACACAGTACAACAGCCAATCTGGGTGGTGAGAAATTCCAAGTCAGGGTGATGGTACTAGGTCAGTATAGTAAAACCCTCAGAAGGTTTGGCGTTCGTATGTGTCAGTTTTTTTTTATGACCTTTTAAATTTGTTCCTTATCTTAATGTTTTTTCGCTTAGTTGTAACATTTTGGCAAAAACGTAGTTTAACATAACTCGAGAACCACTTGTCCGATTTTGCTAAAACAAACTCAAAAAAATTTTATAATTTTTTATTTTTATTTATTTTAATAAATATTGCCTAGACTTTTTCGATGGTGGTTGTTCGGGACTAGTGGCATCGCATTCATCGCTATCATCAGTTTCTGAACCACACATAATGTCAATGTGTGACTCCACTGTTGGCCCTTCTGCATCTCCTGAAAATTCTTTATCATCAAGATCATCCTTGTCTTGCCACACAAGCTTACTCCACCAGCAAATTTCCGCAATTATTGCACTCGGCGACTTTTTGCCTCTATATCTGTAAGTTTTTGTTTTATTAAAATGAGTTTGAAAAAATAAAAAATCAGTATTACCTCATTTCAAATGGCATAGCAACTTGATGATAGCGTTCACCTTGTTCATCAGATTCGGTAGCCAATTGTTTGCTGAAGTAGTCCAGATAATGATGTAAATAATGGATTTTCAAGGACATGTGGACACCAATTTCCGAGAATGCTCTTAACATCCTTGCGACAGAAACATCGTAGTTGTTAGAACGATGCTTTCCCAACAAGCCTTCTATTACTTCTTTGATTGCCTGCCATGCATTCAATTCAGTGTCAATCAAAATATTGTTGAATGCGTCACTTTTAATCAGCTTTCGTATATCTGGACCATTTAGTACGCCTGATTGGAAAAAATTTATTTGTTAAGATGGAAAATCATGGGAAATGAATGTGATATTATAACTTACCTTCTTTAATTTTACTTTCGCTGAGTCTCGGGTAAATAAGTTTCAAACACAAGAAAACTTCATCTCTTTTGGCTACAGTTTTGAAAAAATTCTTAACAATTCAAAGTTTAATATGCAGTGGAGGCAGCAATATCTTCTCCTTCGGCACTAGAGGCTCACGAATAATATTGGCCGTTTGTAACCTGCTGTGCTCTCTGAGTTTCCATCCGTGGCATACATATTGGTCACCGGAAAATCGTGTGTCCCAATCGCACAAAAAGCACATATATTTTATATAGCCGCTTTGAAGACCGCAAAGCATTGCTACAACTTTTAAATCGCAGCATATGCATCACATATGTTTGGCGTAGTTAACCATTTTTAAAATATTTTCCAGTGCATCATATGTTTCATTCGTTTCTGTACTATAGGCGATTGGAACTGAAGGTTTTTTATTGGTCTTATGCAGTAAAACCGCCTTCAAGCTGAGTTTTGAACTGTCAATAAATAATCTCCAGTCATCTACTTCATATTTTATTTCCATTGCGTCTATCAATTTTCCTACATCCGGGCAATATGCAGAATTTTTTTCATCATTCACAAGGAATAAACTTTGGAGTGTTGCCTGACGACTTCGATAAGCTGTGACTTTCACACCGGGTGCCAACAAATTGCTTGATTTCAAAATGGAAGCCAGCTCTTCCGATTTATGCTGTGTTAATTCCAACTTGGCAACAATTGAATCAAGCTTATTTTGATTTATTAAAATTGGCTCATTGGATACTGATGGCGCATATGGGGATCATCACGTGCATGATATGTCGGAGCAGTCGTAGAAGAGAAAATATCTGGGCTAGAAGCTTTTGGCACAGGAATGTGGTCCGAATGAGGCAATGGTGTTGCGGCACTTGCAACACCAACGTAATTATACGATTTTCTTATCCTTTTTGCGGCTCCTTTATTCGCACATGCATAGCAATTCAATGGATTGTGACCTTCGCCAGGATTAGTCCAAGTCATTGGGATACCGAATGGCATACTTTCACGTCTTCTATTTTTCCAATCCATTAGACGGTTGTAGCAGCTTTTACACACTATATTTGGTACCCAATTTTCGTTCACTATAACATTTTGGTTGAAGTACATCTCGTATGTTTGAACAAAATCAGTACTGAAATTTCCCCTTTTTTTATGTGTTGAGGCCAGAGATCAGCAATGAGTCGTTTTTTCGCTACTCATACTGACTCATGCAATTGTAAGTATAAGTGCGTAGAAATCATTTAAACTAAACTACTCTAATTCACTCATACTCACAAGAGAAATTAATATGAGTGCGACGTCGACATTATACGCATACTCATAAATGACGTCAGTTTGATTTATAATTTCAGGAAAATACTTACAATACTCACAATGATTCAACTCATTAAGCTCATCCATTTACCGTTTTAACACAACAGATAAAACACAACTTCATAATCAGCGCTGCCAGATAAATTTGCCGAAAAATCGTCCACTTCATACATGTAACTTTAGTAAACTGTAATTGCCAAATCGTCACATTGCTATTTCGGGCACGATCTGGCAGCCTCGCATTTTGCTTCGCCTATACACATTGAGTTGAGTAGATTCTAAGTCAACCACTACAAATGTTGCTAAGTATGAGTACAATGAGTAAAATAAAACTTTTGAGTGAATTTGGTTAACTTTTCAGATTCTAATACTGTAATTTATAAGATAATAAGTCTTGTTGTGTTAGAAAAGCATATTCAATAAATACAAATACAAATACAAATACAAATACAAATACAAATACAAATACTTATATATACAAAAAAAAAAAAAAAAAAAAAAAAAAAAAAAAAAAAAAAATATGAGTTTGAATAACATTGGAATAAGTATGAGTGCGTATAAGTACAAGAATTTATGAGTCATGATTTAGCTCTACTCACTTTTTCACTACTCATTGCTGATCTCTGGTTGAGACATATTGACCACAGCAGTAGCAAAAGCTATTTATATCTGCCTTGCACAGTTCCATATTATGTTCACTTTTAAAAAACTGGAGAAAAATCACTTTTACTGTTCGCGTTCGTCGGCACTTTTTGAATGACAAAAATCACAGAACCAGTGTGAGAAAGAGAAGAAGAATAATGACAATGCATGTTTTATGTGAACATTACAGAACCAGTTTTGCCACATCAATATTTCTCTTTTGGTACAGTAGAAAAATATGAGAGAGTTCGGCTTGTGAGTGTCAATGTTTTCTCCAAATAATGTTGCGCATATCTGGAGCATATTTTTGAAATTCATACATTTACCTAATTGTGAATAAATGAGAAACGCGTGCATCGATTTTCATGATCTATGCCTTTTTTTGCTCATGAGTTATGTGACTTTACGCGAAAGTAATAAGTTTTGGCACTTTTTTCCATTTTGGATTTTTTATGAATTTAAAAAAAAAAAAAATTTAAATTTTTAGGCAAAAAATACTTTTTTCCCTTCATACATTAATTTTTAACTTCGAAAGTGTTGCACATATAGGAAAACGGTATAGAAACAGATTAGAAAAATTGTAATTCTTAATTTTTCTAAATTTGTTTCATCAAAATCGGACAAGTGGTTCTCGAGTTATGTTAAACTACGTTTTTGCCAAAATGTTACAACTAAGCGAAAAAACATCAAGATAAGGAAAAAATTTAAAAGGTCATAAAAAAAACTGACACATACGAACGCCAAACCCTTTGAGGGTTTTACTATACTGACCTAGTACCATCACCCTGACTTGGAATTTCTCACCCCCCAGACAATAATCCCAAAAATGTTCCATAGTGTAATTTAATATTTTTAGATTTTCTGTTAGCTTGTGCTTAAAATTATGCATATTTATGACTAATATATTAGTATTTTTAAACCCTGGTATACTTGCTTGTAGTCCGGACCCTAACCTACATTATTATACCTAACTATACACCTACCGGCTCCGATCTTACGAACTACAGCAATTTTTGTGACTCAAGGTAAAATATTTGGTTCAAAAAATAACTTAATGAATTTTCGACGATTAAAATTGTTTTGTTTTTACATTAGTAAAAAGCCGCAACATAAACTTAGTAGTTTAAATACATGAAAATTGCAACTTAATTTAAAAAATGGAAGTATGAGGTAAATGGTAAAAAACTAGTACGCAGTTGAATTTTATGTGTTAAACTAGCTATATGTTATCCTTTTAAAAGTGTGAAAAAAGGTAAAGTAATGCCAATAAAAGATTTAATTTGGGTTTAAAAAAGTGTTTTTTGTGTTGCAAAGAAGTGGTAATAAAATATTTTTTTAAAACTACTGTCAAGAGGTTAAAAATGCATGCATTTAGAAAGACTTCAAATGATGGGAACAATTTAAGGAGATTCTTTTTCGATCCAGAAACTGCAGCATCTTTCACAGGAGTACATTATGAATAAACAAGACGATTCCAAATCATACTACAAGTAATAGCATGTAGCAGAAAAATAAATGCAAACAAATTTGGCCAGTATGCAAATGAAACAGCAATTCTTTTTAACAAAAAATACTCTTGGAGACATATGGGCGAATCCCAGAAACAGTCCACCAACCAAAAATTTTTCAAATTATTTTTTTTAATGCAATATAAGACTAGATGTATAATTTTTTTTTTTTTTTATATTAAAAAATATGTTTTTCGATGACCATTAATACAATAATTTTTACCAAATCCTGCCCCACCCCTGATCTTTAACGTTATACATGAATTTTAAATGTGCTTAAAATAGCACTTACAGCAGACTCATCAAAACATAAATTTCGTTAAACAAAATTTATATTCATTCATACATTCCTTAATAATCACAAAATTAGTTTATACATATATATAATTTGTTTTGTTAAAATAAATAAAATTGGGTTTATTATAGGTTCGTTCCCCAAGATATCGGGCAAGTTCGGACTAATGAGAGTAAAATGAAAATTGCTCTCTAAATTTGCCGAAACTACCAAAATTGCTGGAACGCAAAAAACCATTTTTGCACTTCTTCAAATCCTAATGCTGCTTCCTTTTCAAACTAAGATCTATTTAAGTGATTTCAGGCGCTTAAAATTCATGACATTATAAAACCAAAACATTTGCATCATTTTAATTTTTTATATATTGTTTTTTTTTTATATAAAAGCTTAAGGGAAATGTGTATGCAATAACATATTAACCACTTTAATTTGTTCACAAAAACCTTACATTTTGCTTTTTAATATGGTTTTTAATTAAAACTAAACTTTTTTTGCTTGTAAATTTCCTGAATTGTTTATCAGTTTCATATGTGAAAAACAGCTGATTGTTTTTTCTTGTCCGAACTTACCCAAAGAAAAAGTTCGTGCAAATTTGTAAATGAAATGAAAAAAGTTACTCTCTCAATTACTCTCTTAATTGCACAAAAATTGTTTTGTGGAACGCTTTTGGGTAACTTTGTGCAAGTTCGGACTGTTTCGCTATCCATGTGGAACAGAGCTTTGTGAGGCGTGCTTCACAAAGGGTTTACGGCTTTTGTCTAAAAATCACATTTTTTGGCTGCGAATAAAATATTTAAGAATTCTCTTATATTCATCTTTTTTAGGTATAGATTTTGTAAACCTTATGATACAAAATTCGCTAAAAATTAGGAAAACTCACTTCAAGTTTTAAAGTTACTTCCACTTTTTGTTGCGTGCGTCAAAAATCTTTGTGATCAATTATTTCGCAACACATACCATCTAAAAAATTATGATATATCCTATTCGTAAGAACATAATAATGTTACTAAATACTATATATAAGTCTTTTGAAAAGCCAAAAAAATGTTTATATATCAATCAGAAAACGCGTGCGAATGTAGCGTTTGTCATTTTGTATCATGGGGAACAAATAGTTCAACATAATATGCTACCAATTGGAGATCTATCTGAAGAAGCGCAAGAAAAATGGAACAAAGACTACAGATTCTTCCTCGAGCGTAATACAAGAAAAATTTTCAGATGTGTACTACTGAAGATCTTATTACAATTTTTTGTGCACATCAGATTCATATACATATGTCCAGTATTCGACAAAAATGAAAATGATAGCTATTTAGAAGAAATTTGTACTTATCTGCATCTACATATATATAAATCGGCAAAGGCAAAACAGTTAAGAACACTTTTCTCCTCTGTATGTCAACCGAATTGAACAAAATATACACCATTTGAAAGATATTTACTTAATATCTGTTCGATATTTTTGGAGTAATAAGCGTTCAAATTAGCTACTAGCACATACATATGTACAAAATACAAAATTATTTTTTTCAATTATCAAATAATAAAAATATGGTGCTCGATTATTCGGCATTTTTAAGAAACCGGTTTTCGAATATATCGACTATATAAATACACGAAATTAAATTTTTTTATTTAGCTTTTCCGTGCTGCATGTGGTGATTTATTTAACTTAGAAATATACTATTATAGATGCAGGGTCCTGAGTGAATTAAAACCTATAAGATGAAAAATGAATAAGAACATGTAAGGGGAGCTTTTTGGTACTTTTTCGTTCAACATCTGATTTTTTGATTGATTTTCGTTAATATTAGACAAAGAAAAAAAATTAAAATGCAATGTCCTGAGTAGAATACCACAGAACTGTCACGAGACGGAAGATTTTGCGTTTTTTTTTGTCTCTTTTTAAGAAAGCTGCCCTTTTTCATTTCTCTTTGCATCATTTTTTATGCCGCAATACAATGAACACAAATTTATTTAGTTGATATTTATTTGCAAAGCTTTTGTAAAAATTAACTTTTAAGTTTACCACAACACAAGTAAATAATATTTAAGTAAATAAATAACATTATAAAACAAAAAATATTAATAAATACATTTTTTTTGCACAAAACACAACGTTTGTTGAACTAATGCATTTTTTTAACGTGGTCTGTGTTTTGTTATTTTTGTTTTGATCATGCCATTTGTGTTGATTGTTGCTGCCTGTTTTTACACATTGCCACTTCACCACCAAAAAAAGCTTTCTGTCTTTTTCTTCGAAAGCTGCCCTTGACACTGATTTGGGCCTTTTTCACACGTCACTTTTTTTAGTTCTGTGGTATTCTGTGCCCCAAACATGATTGAAACCAGAGATGCCAACTATTCAATCAAAAAACGTACATACATGACAATTTTAAGTAACTACTATAACTTAATAGATAACTTATTACTATAACTATAAATAATGCTTAGATAATTTTACTTTCGCAACACTGCCTTCCTCTTAAGCCTGTTCGTCCCGAATAGGCTCAGTTTCTCCTTTTCCATAATGGGCTAGTCGTTCTAGATGTACCACTTTCATTTTTGACCTTGGACTCTTATATTTCTGGATTCGATACACAACGTCATTCAATTTCTTTATTACTTTATACGGGCCATCCCAATGAGTCTGCAGCTTTGGAGATAGTCCTTTCTTCCGTTGCGGATTAAAAAGTAAAACCAACTGGCCTTCTTTGAAGCCTTCCGAATTTGCCGCTCGATCGTATCTGGCTTTCATCTTGTCACTGGACAGCTTAATCCGGCTTCGCACGAATTCATGAAGTTCATTGAGGTCATCTTGTTTCCGCGAGGTAAAGCCCTCATTATTTTCATCTGTTGGTCCAGGCTTAACGCCAAATTCTAGATCTCCAGGTAATCTGAGCTCCGTTCCAAAGACAATTTTGGCAGGTGTACGAGAGGTGGAGTTGTGAACAGCTGATCTATATGCCAACAGGAACTTCGGAATGTGTTCATCCCAGTCTTTCTGATGTGTGCTTACTTCTTTACGCAAGTGCTCCTCTAGTGTGCGGTTAAATCTTTCAACAATGCCATCGGATTGTGGATGCAAAGGAGTGGTTCTAGTTTTCCTTATTCCGTACAATTCACACATTTCTTTGAACACACCAGATTCAAAATTTCTGCCTTGGTCGGAGTGTAATTCTATTGGAACTCCGTAGCGGCATACCCAGTTATTCAAGAATACGTCCACAACGGTTCTGGCTTCTTGATTTGGGATTGCATACACCTCTGGCCATTTACTGAAGTAATCGATAACTACCAGCACATAACGGTTCCCGGCATCACTCACAGGAAAAGGTCCAGCTATATCCATTGCGATTCGCTCAAATGGGGCACCCGAATTGTACTGTTGAAGCGGTCCCCGACTTCTCTTTGTTGGTCCTTTTGCGGCAATGCATTGGGTTCAATTCGATATCCAATCAGCCACAGCTTGTTGGCACCCAACCCAGTAGAAACGTTGTTTTAATTTTTCTAGTGTTTTTGTTACGCCAAGATGGCCACCACTAGGTCCGTTATGGAATTCATTTAAAACATCATGTACTTTTGACGACGGCACTACGATGAGGTTCCGAACTGACTTTCCATCGGTACTTTCCCATGTACGGTAAAGGCAGCTATTTATCAACTGTAGGCTGTTCCATAGGGCCCAGTATGCTTTTGTTAGAGGGCTTTCAGATGATATTTCGGTTCGATTCGGCCTTCTGCCTTCCTCTTTGGCCTTCATAATTTTTTTTAATATAGGGTCAGCTTTCTGTGCTATTGACCAGTCTTCATTGGACTCAATCTGCAGTAGGCGAACTTCACAGTTGTATTCCTTTCCTTCAGCCCTTACACAATGCTTGCATTCTAGTTTGCAGGGTCGTCTTGATAGGGCATCCGCATTTCCATGTTTCCCGCCTTTCCTGTGCTCAATGCTGAAATCATAACTCTGTAGGCGCTCAATCCAGCGAGCTATCTGACCTTCTGGATTCTTGAATTGCAGCAACCACCTGAGTGCAGAATGGTCTGTTCTTAACTCAAAATGTTGACCATACAAATACTTGTGAAAATGTTTTATGCACTCTAATACTGCCAGGAGCTCCCTTCGCGTCACGCAGTAGTTTCTCTCAGGCTTCGATAGTATTCGACTGTTATAGCCCACGACCTGCTCTACGCCATCGACCACCTGGGAAAGCACACCACCAATTCCGTATCCGCTCGCATCGGTATCAAGCACAAATTTCTCTCCAGCAATGGGGTAAGTCAAAATTGGCGCTGAGCACAACAATTCCTTCAGTTTCTGAAATGCCGCTTCCTCTGCTTCACCCCAGATGTATTTTTGCGCCTTTATAGTTAATTCGTGTAAACTTGCAGCAATATTTGCAAATTTCGGTACAAAGCGCCTGTAGTATGTACATAAGCCTAGAAAACTGCGTAATTCATGTAGATTTTTTGGACGAGGCCAATCCATTACAGCTTTTATTTTATCATCATCCGTTGAGATGCCTTTGGAGGTTACACGATGTCCCAGGTATTTTACTTCCTTTTGGAACAGTGAACATTTCTTAGCATTTAGTTTGAGTCCTGCCATTGATATACGTTTCATCACCTCTTCTAGGTTTTTCAGGTGCTCATCAAATGTTTCCCCATGACAATAATGTCGTCAAGATACACCAAACATGTCTTTCTGTGAAGACCTTTTAAGACCTGCTCCATTAAACGCTCAAATGTAGCCGGAGCATTGCAGAGTCCAAATGGCATCACATTAAACTGCCATAGACCATCACTTGCACTAAATGCAGTTTTCTCCTTATCATTTTCTGAAATTTCCACTTGCCAATAACCGCTCTGCAAATCCAATGTAGAAAACCATTCCGTTCCGGCTAACGTGTCCAAGGTATCATCAATTCTAGGCAATGGATAACTATCTTTTTTCGTGACGTCATTAAGCTTTCTGTAGTCTACGCAGAATCTGGTACTTCCATCTTTCTTTTTAACCAAAACCACCGGTGAGCTCCAAGGACTTGATGACGCTTTAATAACTCCGTTCTTTTCCATCTCACTAACCAGCTCTCTCACTTCATTTCGCTTTGCTAGAGGAATGCTTCTTGGCGCCTGTTTTATTGGCTTAGCTTCGCCGGTGTGGATTTCGTGTTTAACTATTGACGTTCTGCCTTGGTTTTGACCTTTCAAAGCGAATGCAGAGGCATATTTCCTTAGTAGCTGTTTGGCCTTATTTTTACTAGGCGGTGTTAGTTTTTCGGTCCACTTTCGCACATGTTCCTCTAGGGTTTCGTCGTCCTTGCTTCTCTTGCTGGCTGCGCCTTGATGCTGCTCACAATTAATTATTGCCTCTGTTGAAGTACATTGTCCAATCTTGAAGTTCTTCGTAAGGACTTTTTCACCACTGGATAAATGTAATACTCTTACAGGAACTAGACTCTTACTGGGTTTTACGAGAGCATTCGCTGTTACGATATCTCCTTTAACTTCTGCTGGCTCTACCACCCACAAACTGTTGTCCTCACAATCTCCCTCCATTCGTGCCCATACTAAGGTTTCTGATTTGGGTGGTAGTTTTTTCACGTTGAAAGGCGATTAGCTGTCTTACATGGGCCTTGGCTTCGTATCCAACTTCAAGGGGTATTTCCACATCACGCCAATACATAATTTGCTGACCCATATCTAATTGAATACCATGTTCAATCATAAAATCTGCGCCAATGGTTACCTTCTCTACAATATCAGCCACAATAAAAACGTGATGGGCGATTGCATTGGCCATTCTTAATTGTGCTTTTACTTTTCCATAGACAGTGGCAGACTCACCCGTAGCTGTTCGCAGACTTACCCCGCTTAGTGGTTCGATTGATTTTTGTATTAAATCGGACCTTATAATATAATGTGATGCCCCAGTGTTCACAGTAAGAATGCGTTTTTGACCTTTAATGTAACCACAAGCAGTAAGATTCCTGTTACTCCGTTGCACTACTGATATTGAGATTGTGGGGCCCTCAGTTGTGGAAGCTAGCCCATGCCCCGCAGTGCTAGCTTTTTCTAGTTTAAAGGTGATTCTTGTGACGCCTGGTGATAAGCACGTTGATTGTTTTCTGGTGGCGAAGAATATCTTGATCGTCGTCTTGGTGCTTTGCAGTTTCGCTGGATATGGCCAGTTTTACCGCAGTTATAGCATTTTACTTTGTTTTTACCTTGCTTCTCGCCCAAAGCATGCAAAACTGCCTCCTTCATGCTTCTCATTTCCTTTAGAATATCACCTTCGTCTTCGGCTGCAATATCGAGCTTGCGCACCTTGCATATATGCGGTTTTGAAATTATTCTAGCGGTTTCCTGTGCCAGGGCAAACGATACCGTCTCTGCAAACGATGGCTTCTGTGATGCACATACCGCTAGTTTTACATCAGAATCCCGTATACCGTTAACAAATGCCTCAGTCTTAAAATGATCTAGCAATGGATGACATTCACCTGGATAAGTAAGCTGCACCAAGCGCTCAATCTCCAGTGCGAAATCCTGTAGCGTCTCGCTTGCCTTTTGTACTCTACCCCGTAATTCCATTCTGAATATTTCTTTTCTGTGTTCACCACCATACTTGCGTTGCAGTGCTGCCATAATGTCATCATAATTGTTTCTGCAACTTACTGGTACACTTTCTAAAATTTCAGCTGCAGTTCCTTTTAAAGCCAGAATCAGCTCTATGGCTTTTTCTTCATTGTTCCAAGCATTTTTGTTGGCAACTGTGTCAAACTGGAACTTAAACACATTCAATGGTGAACTGCCGTCAAAACTTGGAGCTTTTATTCTATTCGAGAATTCTGGAAAAACTCGCACCGCTCCCTCTTGGTACTGAAGAGTATTTACTCTTTCTTCCAGATGATGTAGTTTTCCATCAAAAACCGTGACTTGTGTTTTTACATCCGTAACTTGAGTTTTTACATCAGTGACTTGTGTTTTTACATCAGACAATTCTATTTCCATATCGTCTACTCTTTCGTTTATAACAGTAGAAATCTCTTGAAGCTTCTCAAGTTTTTCATTAGTAGCCTGAAGTTTTTCGTTTGTCGCTCTAGAATTTTCTTGGATTTCGGCTACGATAGCTTTTGAATTTTCTTCTATTTTTCTAGAATTTTCTTCCATTTTCTGCATCATAGCAGCAAAAATTGTGTTAAGATCCATGTTGCTTGTTACTGCACGGGTAGCAACTTCTATTTCTTCTTTTTCATCAAATTCATAAGCTGCGATGTCAATATTGCGTCGCTTAAATTCATCGATTAATCTTTTCTGCAGCTCAGCTTTATTTCCTGCAGTAGGCAGATCCAACTTGCTCAACTCTTTCTTAAGCTGTTCAACTTTTAACTCAGCGAATTTCATTGTTGTTTGTAAAGTTTTTTTTTTATCCATTTTTTTATTTGTTTATTTATTTTTTTTTTTTTTAATTGCAATCCCACTTCTGACACCAATTGTGACGTTTTTCCTTTAATAAACGCGTTTGAGTTCTTTTAATTGCAAAACCGAATAAAAACACACACTTATTTAACTTAACAAACTTTATTAATTATTTTGTTCACAATTATTAGTTACGAACAGAACCGTTTCTCAAAACAAACTAAACTAATTATTCATAAGTCACCCCTTTTTATATTTCATAACTATTTCTTGAAATTTCCTGAACCTTCCTGTATTAACTACTTATTATGTTCTAAAACCATTTCTAGAAATGACTGGGAAATTCATGTAATAATTATTTTAAAATAACAGTTGTGTTCAAAATTATACATGACAATTTTAAGTAACTACTATAACTTAAAAGATAACTTATTACTATAACTATAAATAATGCTTAGATAATTTTACTTTCGCAACAATATAAAATTGAACCAAAGACGAAACGGAAGTTTTTACTGATAGATGCTAAAAGTGTCAAACGTTCAAATATCACATTTGAAAAAATGTACTATCGTCTCCAATTTTGAAAGCAGTTATCGTTAGTTTATCTGAACTAGCTCTCAAAAAAAAAAACCAACACAAAGAAAAAAACAAAATAAAAATTAATGTTAAATAAAATAAAGTGATAATTATAAAATAATTATATTAATAAAAGTATTGAATAATATATTTTTAATTTGTACTTAATTTGTTTTATTTATTTTTAATAAAATTACACTTACAACACAAAATAAATGTCAAAATGAAACAAGAATGATTCGCATGAACAGCTTGTTTGGCAAACTAGTTTCAGAGAGCGAAAAGAGTGGTTTATATCGTCGTAGGATAGCATTATACAACAAATATTTCTTAGGAAATTAAATAATTTTATATTGTGTAATGCTCATATAATCGAATGCTCGTAATTAATTGCATCAAAAACCATTAGGTACCTTTATTTATCGCTTAAATGCACAATGGTTATGTGCATTTAAGCGATAAATAAAGGGACCTAATTATAGCATTCGAAATCATCGAAGCTGCAATACATTTTAAATCAGTGTTCGAAAATAAACAGTACATTATTTAGCGTTCGGCTCACACACCCAGGAACGATATCTATATTTTTAGTGTTTGTGTAGACATACACAACCCTTAATACCGTTCGTAGCTATTTTCAAGAAAGAACCGAACATTACACAATGTTCTGTTCTTCGTTAAAAAACAGAACAATTGTAGAGGTTCTGTGTTACGGTCAGTTTGGCATAATGAGGATTCCGGCTCGCTTGCTCAACTCTCATGGGGTTCCAACCCTCTCACTAAGATCGTGACACTTACACAAAAAAAGGTAAGATTACACTACCGAGGAACTCTAATCACAAACACACCATATGAGACTACCAAGTGGAGACGGATGTTGGTCTCCTATTATGCCCTTCCAACCAAGTCATAGTGGTAGTTTACCACTTTTGTAACACTACGACCCTGAAACCACTCGACCGTATACTCCCACTTACCTTTCCATCAGCACTTTAAATTAGAACCTCATGTTTTTCTTATTACTTTTCAATTATAAAATAACATTATTTATTCTTATATAACTTAATTTTACTAGTAACTACTCGATATAAATACACTTCAACCACTACAACAAAAGAAAATGTATATCCTGACTAAACGACATTAAAACAAAACTTATTCCTATTTGCCGTTACTCTTATTTTAAAAATCTTTAGTTATTTATTTTCCTATTAACTCTTTTTACATTAATATATACAAGTATCTTTTCATTCACTTCTTTTTTAAACTTAATTTTTTTTTAATTTAAAAAAAACTGCTACACTTTTTATTCTTTTAGAACTTAACTTTTATAGCCTTAATATAGGACAAACGTACGACTCTACTGTCACTCTACACTTAAAGGTGCTCCCTGAAGTGGTTCTGCAACCAATGTTTGCTGACTGCCAATTTTATTTCATAGCGCTTTCATTGAGTCCTAAGTGAAAATATTTTCCTTAAGATACGTACATATACATATATATAATTTTTCTTCAATGTAAATATTTTATGGATTAATATTTTGTATTGCTGGATCACCATCCTTTCTTTTTTCATTTTTACGTTGGCACTCTGGCCCAAAGTGTAACGTGCAAATCAACTTTTAAAATACAAAAAATGTTACCTGGCTATTCCCTTCTTCACGACAATCAAGGTGGTATTCGTCGCCTTCACACTCCCTTCTTTTTCTGTCAATTGAATAGCCAGCTATCAAACAAAACATTAACAATTATAACTATAAGGCAAACATCTATTGACACAAAAAAAATATTTTTATACTCACGTTTAAAATTTCAAATGATTGCTTAAAAAAAAAAAATCAAAGTGTCTTCGAGCAAAATTATAAAATTGAATTATAAAATTAAAATTGAACTTTTCTTCGTTTATTTATTTTGCACTTTCACTCTACCAGTTCACACAGACGTTTGATATCTTCTATTCTCGTAGTCTGACGTTTTGCTCTTTTAATACCGCAGCGAATCTATGTAACATCGTTTTCCCGCTCCTATCATCCTATATACCATTTCCATATTTTACATATATTTACTTCTTTTTCCCGCCACTGTTATATATGTAACTTATATTTCCCCACCATTCCCATCAACCGTCTATATTATTATTACCCCCATAAATTAATATTTAAATTTAAGTTCAAAATTGGCGGCATAAAAAAAATAAACTAATTTTGTTATATATCTGTATATTTTTATCATTTTGCCAACATCTCTTTCACCCACTATTCACTCTCACATTCTACCAGGCTAACAACAAATTTAGCATGTATCGTTTTTCATTCAATATTTCAATTTCTTTTTAAATCTTTTAATTCTTGCCTCCAAAAAGTTTTGAATGAAATTACAACACTTTACTACACTTATGAGCGTTGCCAACTACCTAATATACCAAGTACTGATATAAACACAAGTACCCATCATATGTTACCCACATACCTACACACATTTTTCTATTCTTTGCCGCCATCATTTATCTTAATTTATTTTTCTAATAATTTATTCGTTTCTTTATTTTCAGGTACAAATCGTGTTTAATTTTTCATCCTGGTAAATATGTATCGTTCCATTATTATTTTTAATGTACTAAAGCTTCGTACAGACGATGGTCAGATTTTACAATATTGTAAGCAGCCGTTGCCAACAGCAATATTTTTCTGACAATGGTGCGATTGTCAGATGCATTAATTTTGCACTTCTGCAAATACAAATGAGCTTACAATGTTCACACAGTTGTAAGACGTTTTAGCCAATTTTAATGCAATTTAAGCAACGCTGCTTACCAATATTGTAAGATCTGACCATCGTCTGTACGAAGCTTAATGTTCAATCTTTTCTCTTTTTTTCAACCCCACTCCAACCCCCCCCCCCCACTTTTATTTTATTGATGAGAGAATTGGGGCTAAAGGACTTATCCACCCCTTCTCGAAGTCTCCTTCCAAGGAACCCCCAAGCAAAAATTTGTCTTGGCCCAGAGACGTCGAGAGTTCAGGCGCATTTCTATCGGGGTACCATACAATCCCCTCATCCGCAACAAAACTCCGGTCACGCTGGCAACTAACAGAGTGGACGGTGTGCGGGTAGTAACTTATGCTCAACTTGGGGAATTCCCACACCCTGATACGTGTCTAGAATTGATTTGCCGGGCTTAGTACTTAAGGAGTTATTTACGGGAAGTATTTTAAAATATATTAGTGATAAAAGCTGCACTTTGTTATCCCTTTTTTTCTTCTTAGGGCAAGTGGACACGATTTGATTTTGTAGATCAAATATTTCCTTTCTAAGCTACCATACCATGTCTAACCTATTCTTTTATTGCAAATCCTCAAGTTCATATCACAGATATTAAGGTAATAAATCTATAAGAAAATCAGGTACTTAGTAGTATATTAGGACAACACAAATTTTAAATATAATTCGTGTTACGGACTTTATCACAGATTTATACTTTAATATCCTTTACATGGAATATGCCTATAGACTTGCCTTGCAAATCTTCTAGTTCGTATTGCCCTTACGATTCGACATTTTAAGAATTTTCTACAGAATTTAGCATTTCTATTTTCCCCAAAGTCAAAAGCTTCTACCGCCTCATCAGTCATATGAAATTTTTTTGCCTTTTTTAGTGTGTCTGTTAGAGGCGCTGATATGGTTGCGAAATCTTTTATAAACCGCCTATACCACCCTGCGGTGCCTAGAAAGCTCCTAACGTCCCTTACAGTTTTTGGCAATTTAATCGAATTTAGGCTTGAACTTTGTCAGGGTCTGTTTTAAGAGTAAATCCGCCTATAATAAATCCCAAATATTTCAACTCTTGAAAACAGAATTGAGACTTTTTTAAGAGAAATTGTTAAATTAGCATCTTTAAGGCATTTAGCAACTTTGCTAAGGAGTCTGATGTGTTCCTCAAACGTACTCGAGATTATCAGCAAATCATCTAGATAGATGAAAACATTTTCCTTTAACCGGTTTGAAATTACCTTATCCATTAGGCGGCAGAGTCTCCGTGCCGCATAACATAAGCCGAATGGCAATACTGTAAACTGGTACAAAAGGCCTAAATGCTACCGTGAACGCTGTATAGGCCTTGCTCTCTTCATCTAGCTCGATTTGCCAAAAAGCATATTTGAGATCGACACTACTAATAAATGAGTTTCATCTATGCGGCTTAAGATTACATATATATTTTGGAGCGGGTAGGCATCTAAAATTGTTAATTTGTTTAATTTACGGGCATCAAGACAAAAACGATTTTTCCCTGGCTTTCTAAAAATGGTGGTACGGTTCGACCATGGACTTTCACTCAATTCAATCACTTTTAAGCCCAGCATCGTATCTGTCCTTTTGTATGTTATCTCTTGAACGGCTGGAGAAATCGGATAATGACGATCTTTAACGGGCTCTGCCCCCTCTATTAATTTGATTGTGTGCTTTTCTAGACGCGTCATTCCTATTCCCTTTTCCTTAAAAGTATCAAATTCCCTAACCACTTCGTCTAAAATTTTCTGTTGATCCTTTTCCCGTTCGTGTGGCTTTAATTTTATTTCCTGTTCATCTAATTCAAAATCTTTCCTAATTTTTTGCATGTTAATTTCATCACTATTTATAACTTCCGGGACTAACTTGAATACTCTCCAAAAATATATCCCTAAATACAGACACTGTTCTAAATCAGGACAAAGATACAGCTGCATTCGATTTTCCTAAGTTTTATACTTTACTAGCTGTCCCGGCAAACGTTGTTTTGCCATATAATTTATTTTTGGCGAAAGAAAGAGTAATAAAGCATTTATACCATGATCGGCGATGAAAAAAAGCTATTTATTTCATTATTTCTGTTCGTTACATATTCAAAAGTTTCACCAAAACAAAGTGATGTAAGTGAAGTATGAAAATCAAACAGAGATAATCAAATTTCACTACGAAGAGCAATTGCGTGTACGATATTATTTGTCAGTCCTTCTTTAGCCAAATAAGCTTGATGGCTTGCCAATTCGAGAACATGCCACGTATAATTATCCGTGTGAAAAACATGGTGTGCCCAAATCTAAGCCGCAAACAGACATCCTTTGGATTTGCGACTTATTGATTGTCATTGCAAATGCTAATCTATTAGAAAATTAAAACCGTTTGAATTCAATTGGGACATGTGTGGCAATCATCGGAGTTCGTGGCAGCAAAACATTTTCGTCTCGGAATTAACCATTCAAAATGGTAGCTTCGATAACGTTTTTCATAAATTTTTTTACCGACCAATCGTGTACCACTGCATAGCCGAAGTAGAATAACCGGAGAAAAATTAAAAAAAAAATACATAAACTTTTCAAAAGAATCGGTTAATTAATTAAGTAGGTATAGGAGGGGGTGCTTTTACCCTTTTTTTCTTTTTTTTACGCCGTAAATGTTAAAATTTATAGCCTTTAGTTTATGTAACACTATTTTCCTGCCAAATTTAAGGAAAATTGGTTGAATAGTTAATAGGATATAGGGAGGGTGACCTTGTACCCCTCTTGCCTTATTTCACGCCCTAAGTAAAAAAAATATAGGCTATAGTTCTTTCCAGCTGTAACACTATTTACCGGCGAAATTTCAAGAAAATCGGTTGATTATTAAGAAGATATAGGGTGGGGGAGCTTTTGCCCTCTTGCCCTATTTCACGCCCTATTCGATATTTTCTTTCAGATGTAATAGTGTTTGCATGCCAAATTTTAAGAAAACCGGTTGATTAGTTTAGAAGATTGGGGAAGGGAAGCTTTTACCCTTCTTGACCTATTTCACTCCCTAGCTAATAAAAAGTATAGGCTATAGATGTTACACTATTTGCCTTCAAAATTGCAAGAAAATCGAATAAATAGTTAAGAAGACATAGAGAGGGGGAGCTTTTGCCCCTCTTGCCCTATTACCTATTTCCTTTCAGATGTGTCAGTGCCTGTATGTTTTAAGAAAACCGGTTGATTAGTGAAGAAGATGTATTAAGGGGGATCTTTTACCCCCTTCCCCTATTTTACGACCTCTAGCGATATGAAATATACTTTACGACCTATTCCAATACCTACCCAATACACACACATATTAAAATCATAAAAATCGGTCAAGCCGTTTCGAATGTAATTAGAAAATGGGGGGCATTTTGTTGATATTTGTATGGGAGTATATAGGGAAATCTAAATGCCATATCTCCGGAACCACTGGGCCGATTTCATGCAAGCTTTACATAAACCATCTACAGACTATCCCCAACCTACCCTTAAATTTTGGTTGAAATGGGTCGACCCGTTTTCGCAGTTAGTGGTGACATCAAAGTGTACACTTCTTTTTATATATATAGATTACCAAATTCGCCTTTCCTAGTATTCGATGATATTGACCACTGGCTGTTCTAACATTAGTCAAAAATTGCTGAATATTAATATCTAAATCCTGTTAAAATTCTCTGCATCCTTTTCCCAATATACTAACCGAAGCCCCAGTGTCAAGTTACCCTTTAACTAATTTACCTTCTATTGTTACTTTCGCAAAAACTCGCCTATCTAACTCTCGGTCGTTTGCCCTACAAACAGATTCTACCATCCATTTTCTTAACTTTTTACGGGCTGCAAATTTTTCCCTAACTTTGCGTATTCGATTTGAAACTGTCCGTGGCCTATCCTGATTAAATATTCTAGCTCTTATTCTATCATAATTCAGTTGTCTTATGTCCCTAGGAATATAATGTCTTATCTGCGGTAGGTGTTCTAGGAGATCAGGTGAGAAATTATTTTCCTTTAATGTTTTTCCGGGTATTGATTTCCGGACGAGCGTTGGTCCCCTTTCATTCCCAAGCTCTTTGTTTGGTTTCCCGATTGGCAGTGTGGACATCCAGGTGTTATAGTATTTGGCCGTCGGCACTTATAACAGAATAAATTCCTCTCGAGCACTGGACAATCCATAAAAACATGTCTCTGTTGCTTACAATTCCAGCATATTAGAGGTTGTTTCCTTTGCAGCATATTTATATTCAGGGCGGCTACCTCTTCGTAGTTTTATACTGAATTTGTACACACAAAAAAAAAATATTGTGATGCCAAATAATTTGAGCATTTGACGATTATGCTGTTGGGGTAAACAAAAACTTGTTGTCGTAAATGAAAACCTTTTGTCGCAACAAAATTTTTTTTACCGCAACAACATGAAAGTATTTGAAGTTTTTTAACAGCAAAATTATTTGTTGCAAATGAAATATCTTTTGTCGTTAAAGGTTTTCCTCTGAAATAACAGCACATTGAAAATTGCTGTTGACGTAAATGATTTGCATTTGCAGGAAATAACAATTTTTGTTGCCATAAAATATTTATTTTTTGAATCAAATAATATTACTGTTGTCGTAAAAAAATTTGTATTTGAACAATGAATTTACACTTTGGGACAAAAGAAACAGACTTGTTGCTACAAATGCAAAATCTTGTTGGGCACAATCCGAATGTGAATTCTATTTGAATCAAAATCAATTTACTTTTTTTATGTGTGGAGTTACTTTCTTCATCTTCACAATATACTTCACTGACATATCTTGCCGGACGCATTACGGGTTGTACATTTCTCATGTCTCTCCTGGGAAAATTCCTTTCAGCCTCGTTTCATTCTACTCTTAATTGCTCTACTGAGGAGAGTGATATAGGGTATACGATTCTACCAATACTTTCTTTAATATTTCGTTTTATAATTTTAATTAAATCGTACTCTGGTTGTATTATGTATATTGGTTGTATTAGACGATATCTAATCTGACACATTGCGTGGAAATAATTATCAACCGTCTCGCTACTTAACTGCTTGCGTTCCACCAACTCTCTCATAATTTCAAAATTTGAGCGCGTGGTTTGATACTGGCCCAATAAAGCGTACCTCAATCCTGGCCAGTCTACTACAACATAAGTCTTGACATATAGCCAGTACCACTCTCTTGCTGATCCGGACATTAACAGATGAAAATCTCTTAACACTTCTGCCCAGGGTATTTGGTAGTGCGATTGAAGGTGTTCAAGTCAAAACACAAAATCATCAATACTTAAATTCGCCGGATTACCGTCGAAGATTACACCTCATTTATCAACCCGAATCATAACCTGTTCCTGATTTACAACGTTCCTGCTAGGTATATGAGTTGCCCGAATTGGAATAGCCAAATTGCCCCTATTCAAATTTGTATCATCGGAGGTATTGTCCGAAGTTAATCTTACATTCATTCTTCCCCCAATTTCCGATGAATTTTCACTATTAGTGGGATTCGAATTATTTTGATTCACTACCGGATTCTGTACTGTGGGTTTCGATAAGTTAACCATACATTTTGTCAATTCTGCTCTTTCTAACTTCTGACATTTCTTCCTGCACAAACTTCCTAACTTTATCCTCCAGAGATCTTTGCACTAGCAATGCCTCATCGGAAACTAGTTCCCTCACCTCTGGTGTTATGATCTCTTCCTGTATGTTTACATTACTGTTAGTAACACTAGCATTCATATTAGAAGCCTGTGCACTGGTATTTATTGCATGGGACAAATCTATAAATTGGTTACTACTTGAGCCTGTGGGATTTGACATTTTAGTATTCGAAATTCCCGTTTTCCTTATTTTCGGTAAAATGTGAGGAGCAGATCGATTTAAATCGTAATTGGTATACCTGTTTATTTTTCTACTAAGCGTTTTAGAACGAGTTTCAATGTTCATGGCCTCTTTCAGAGCCCTTAAAAAAAAAAATCACTAATTATTATTGCCAAAATATTGTAGAGCTGTGTATTTCTCTTTCGCAAAGTAAATTCAAATAAGATGAAGGGAAAAGCAGAAAACTTTAATTAAATTAAATGTAGAACTACTAACTTAATAATTACAAAAAAAAAAAAATTATAGAATTCAGACTGAAATCGCTAAAAAAAAAATATCAATAATTTCCGGAAAAAAAGGATTGAATAATACTTGTGATAATAATAATCCTACTAAAAATAATTGTTTAAAGAAATAATTAAGTAAATAAATACATAAATAAGTAAGTAAGTAAATAAATAAATAAATAAAATAATAAATAACTCTCTCAATAAACAAATTACTAAATAAATAGATAATAATAACAACAAAAATAGTAACGCGCATAATAACTATCAAATACACTAACTTTATGAATATATGACTATCTATAAAGGCTCAGTTAGGCGAAGGTTGCTGTACCGTATCTGTACTGTATCAATCAGCTGTTCGCTTTTTGTTGTATGAAAACCAATACAAAAGCTTACCGAAATGCAATGTACCGTAGTTGCAACGTACCATTCTGTATAAAATAGAATTTCATACCGTTGTATACATTTGTAAAACAGTGATGGGCGGCTTGTATGTTACATGAAATGCGAGTATTTTTGCTCTTTTTTTGGTACTTTTTTCAGTATAGCTATGGAATTGTGACAAAACAATTTACAATACAACATATTTTCATATATACAAATATACATATGCTTAGATGTACAAAATCAACAAATGCATATACACACACAATGGAAATGTGAAACATACAAAAGGCTTTAAATGGTTTCAAAACTTTGTTTGTTGTATGCACATTTACAATACATATATTGAAAATAATATATATAAAACATATATGCAAAAATACAATTTTGTTTATGGTAAATCTATAATATAAATATTAAATTATTAACGTTTTTTACATACACAAAATACTTCTTTAATTAAATCACTTGGTACTTTTTCTGCACAGCGGTCACCATTTAAACATTTTTGATTCCCATCACTGTGTGTATTGTTTTATGGATACTATTGCTTTTTGTTTATGTATGGGAAAAACATATGACACGTTTTTAAATGTTCTATAAGTGCACCAACGTGCTTACAGTACGGTGCGGTACATTACGGGTACAGCAACGTTCGCCTAACTGGGCCTTAAGAATATATGTATCGGGTGATTTTTTAGCTATTATCTTTTTGGCAACACTGGTTCAAACAGCTGACGCACGTTTCGTGTTTTGTTTTACTGTCAAACATCTTCAGTTTGGTTTATAATTTAACCATGAATCAATCGTCTTACAAACGAACAACGCTTGCAAATTATTGAATTTTATTATCAAAATGCGATCCACTTTTTTATCAATGGGTACGTTAATAAGCAGAATTGTCGATTTTGGAGTAAAGATCAGCCAGAAGCATTGCAAGAGCTACCAATGCATCCAGAAAAGTCACAGTTTGGTGCGAATCGTAACGTAACTGTGAATGGTGAGCGCTACCGTGAGATGATATCCAACTATTTTTTGCCCAAAATGCAAGAGCTTGACTTGCATGACATATGGTTTCAACAAGAAAGTGCTTCATGCCACACAGCACGCTTAACAATGAACTTATTGAGATTCGAGTTCGGTGAACATTTTATTTCACGTTCGGGACCAGTCAATTGGCCGCCTAGATCGTGCGATTTAACGCCTTTAGACTATTTTTTGTGGGGCTATGTTAAAGCTCATGTCTATACACACATGCCCGCTTCAATTGACGCATTGAAAGACAACATTGAAGCATTTATTCATGAGATACCGGCCGAAATGTTGGAAAGAGTATGCCAAAATTGGACTAAGCGGATGGACCATTTGAGGCGCAGTCACGGTCAACATTTGCGTGAAATAATCGTCAAACATTAAATTATATGGACCGTACTATCGATTCAAATAAAGATTTCATGCATTTTTCTGAATTTTATGTGTTTTTTTTAAAACTTTCCTATAGCTCTAAAAAAATCACCCAATATATCTGTATATTTCTATCATTTTGCCAACATCCCTTTTACCCACTATTCACTCTCACATTCTACCAGGCTTACAGCAAATTTAGCAAGTATGTATCGTTTTTCATTCAAAATTTCAATTTCTTTTTAAATCTTTAAATTCTTGCCTCCAAAAAGTTTTGAATGAAATTACAACACTTTACTACACCTATGAGCGTTGCCAACTACCTAATATACCAAGTACTGATATAAACACAAGTACCCATCATATGCTACCCACATACCTACACACATTTTTCTATTCTTTGCCGCCATCATGTGTAAGTACAATTTATTTTTCTAATAATTTATTGTTTTCTTTATTTTCAGGTACAAATCGTGCTTAATTTTTCATCCTGGTAAATATGTATCGTTCCATAATTATTTTAATGTACTAATGTTGAATATTTTCTCTTTTTTTCAGCCTAATATGAATAGAACAAAATTTGCAAACAAAATTTTTCAATCGCACAACAACAACACAAGTTGCCTAACAAACTATAATAAAAAAAACAAGCTAACAAAATTTTCATTCCTGGGACTCGGGCTGGGCACCTCTCCCACTTTTATTTTATTGATGAGAGAATTGTGGCCAAAGGGCTTATCCACCCCTTCTCGAAGTCTCCTTCCAAGGAACCCCCACGCAAAAATTTGTCTTGGTCCAGATACGGCGACAGTTCAGGGGCATTTCTATCTGGGTATCATATACAACCCGCAACATCTGTAGACACATTATATCTTAACATAGCGTCTTCAACTGACAATTTTTTGTCATACCAAACGTCAAAGTCTATATAAAAAAAACTCGAAAATTTTGGTCAGCGTTTTTTTAATATGAAGTTTGACGTTTGGTATGACAAAAAATTGTCAGGTAAAGACGCTATGTAATGTTCTTCAGTGTTTTTGTTTTTTAATTAAAAGTACATACAAGTTTGGGTTGCCAGATTTATTTATTTTAAAAAGCATTAAAAACAAGATATTTCATTGTCTCGCGGGACAAGTAGATATAATAAAATATGTTACTCTACTTTAAATTATTTTTAATTTAAAAATAATTAGTAATGTTTATACATACATATAAAGAGAAGTTTAACAAAAGTAAAAAAAAGTATATAAATGCAATTTATGTATTTTATACAGCGCTGCCAAGTACTTTTTTCTTTGTCCCCAAAAAGTCAATCCCAAAAAATCCCCAAATTTAAAATTTTTTTAAATATAATAAGAAAAATTATAATTAGAAATCCCCAAATAAAAATGTTTAGTAAAAAAAAATATATTATTTTGATTGTAGCGACTGGTTTTGCCATGTTTTTTTTATACTTTTATGCGATTTCAGTGAGGAATTACAAGCAGAAAAATATTATGTTTTTAAAGAAGAATGAGCCAATTTGTAAGAATTTGGAGCTTGTTCAATCGGTTTTAGTCATCCTTTATTTCATACTTCGATGCATCATAAGTACTTACTAATAGCGCAGCATTCTTTATCCCAAACTTTATTATATTGTCTTTCACATTAACTTTGCATCACTTTTAGATGCCTTTCCAAATTACCGCTGTGGGAATTCAACACTTTATTTTCGCAATTATTATTATTGCATATACTTTCATTATCATCGCTTACATCGCTTACTCTTTGCAACAATATAGTTTTTAGACGCGGCATTACGAAATTAAAATAACAATTATAGCGCACGAAAGTCAAACGAATATTAAAACTGTGCTAGAAATGGACACTTTTTTTATTAGACAAGGTGGGCACTCGTCGTTTTAACATAATTCGGGGAATCCAATGGTACTAACCGTTTTTTTAAGGTTAGCTCTTGTTTTCGATATATACCGTTATTTCGAAAATGGAGGAGGTTGCACAACATATATTCGCGTAACTCATAAACGGTTTAGTTTAATAAAATTACTACATAAACCGAAATTCCGCAATAAAAATTTTTTTAAGGTGAAACTTTTTTCTAATATGCGCAGTCGTTTTAGAAACATAATTTTTTGTTGGAAACAAAAATTATTTTTTTATAAAAATTTCGAAATTTTTGTTTTTTAAAAATTCATAAAAAATGCAGCTAGGCTTCTAATTTTTTCCAGATTTTTTCTGTTAGCAACTTTTGATTTTATTCGCAAAAGTCGAAAAATTTTAATTAATTTAAGAATTTCATAAAACGCTATATTTGTATGGAAACCCCCCTAAAAAGTGGCGATAAGGGGCAGGTATGTTTTGAGAAAATGTTAGGGACAAAAAACTAATTGCGGTCGGTCATACATTTTATTCCCCTAGAGGCGACTCCTGGGCATTTATGGGACTTTTTTCAATATATATCTAGTCTGCATTGAACATTTTGTATGCGAGATCCCTTAAGGAACGGAGATAGCGGGTAGGTATGTTAGAAATAAATAATTGAGATGAAAAATAAAGTGGGGTTGAACATATATTTGACCCATCTAGAGGCATCCTACGCGCGGTAGGGGCCAAATTTAAGAATTTTATAAAACCGCCATATTTGTATGGTTTAAATTCTTAAATTTAGCCGATACATACGAGTCCGAGACTTTTTCCATTTAATATTTTCTTCTTTTTTTTAATTTTCTATCACAAAATGTATTTTATTTAAAATCTCAAAAAACAGCAAAAAACAAGATTTATCTGTTTGTTCATTTGGCAACGTTAAGCACATCTGAAGCGAACGAACATTAATGAGCCCAACCGAACACAATGAAGTTTGTGGTTTAAAAAAAACCGAACGGAATTTAATGTTCTCATTTTTGTGTTCGAAAGATGACAAACAGGGAAACGTTATTTTTTTAATGAATTTCTACACAAACACTATGAGCGTTTGTGTTTTCCACAAATCTACCGAGCCGAACACTAAAGAACGATATTTAGTGTTTATTTTCGAACACTGTTTTAAATAGTTTTTGTGATCGATATCAAATGCCCTGCTGACAGCGTTGCCATTTGTTAAGATTTCTCTTTTTTTTCAAGCTTTTTGAGATGCCACAAAGTTTTTAATTTATTTAAAGTTTTTTATAAATACATAAAGTTTTTCCAGTTTTTTATAAATACTTAACTTAAAATTTGCAGTTTATGGGATAAAAATATTAAATGATGTTTTTAGACAATTAAACAATTTTATATATTCTCACTCCTTTATTAGTAAAAACAGTGTATAATTGTGTACCTATATTCCCTGTAAGTAAAACTAGGTCGTTTTTATACATTGACAGTTTGTAGTTAACTTTTTAGTGCGGAAGACACTAGATAAAAAATATGGATAAATATTTAATAAAAAATGGTAAGAATATAAAATATTTATGCCCATTTTTAAATAAAATTTTTTATATAATAAACAATTGTTTTAGTCCCAAGAAAAGAAAGATCTCCTAAATAAATTTTATTTTATGTATTGTTATTATATGTTGTTTTTTTTAATATATATGTATGTAGTTCCTTGTAAACTATTTTATATTTAATTTTTTTATATCTTTAAATAAAATGAATTTTTAATACATTTTGGTATTTTCTTTTAAAGATTTGGCACTTTTGAAAAAAAAAAGTTTTTTCTTGCGAAAACAAGTTTTTTTTCTGAGATAACAAGATTTTTTTAAATATATGGTAACGCTGCCTGCTGATAGCTTTTTTTAGCTTTATCATTGTTGGATGTCAAAATTTTGTTTATTATCTTTGTTTCTGTTTTGTTTTATTTCTAGCTTTGACATCCCTGCAGATAACGAGACTAGTCCATACATGCATGTAAAGAGTGGTCCATAAAGGAGTAGGAGTACTCCAAAGGTAACCCAAATGTATTGAAAAAACATGGTCTATTTAACATTACGATGTCCTAGGGCTGGACCATGTAATCCAGTTTTGCATTACAGCGGAGTAGTCTTAAAACTACTCCATGTTCATACATACTCTAGTGGAATACTTTTTAAACTACTCCATGGTATACTCCAGAGGACTAGTTTTAACTTTGATTAAAAAGGAAAACATTTCGTTTAAAAACGACGACATGTCGTTTCACTACAAACTCTTTTTAACAATGACATGGTCCATGCTTGCATAACATTGGACCAGTCTAGGGAGTAGTCCATTTCATCAAAATGGATCACGTAGACAAAGCTCATTATAAAGAACCAAAAAGTAAAAACGTAACAATATTATTATATATCTAAAAATAATTTGAACTAACTGTTTTCTTTTGTGTTTTATAATTTGCACATAGGGTGGGTAGGTATCATACATCCGGTAAGAGCGAATATAAATTCTTACTTGTTTGTTTTCAAAACGCTTGATTTTTTATTTATAAAATTTATTCGTTAAAATTTTTTTGTATATTTTACAATATTGTTACGTTACTGCCTTTCAATAACGTTTTGGTTTATTTCCTTTATAATAAACCGTTTCGAGTTCTTTATTGCACTTTAAATAAAATTAAATAAAACACAACACTTTTAAACTTCATAACACTTATTTATTATTTACACAACTATATTTAGTACTTAGTCACTTTAACAACCATAATATACAGCTTTTATTCACTATAATTTTCTCCGCGTGATGCGCTTTTATCTTCACAAAGTTTGAACTTAGGGCTAAAAAACCAGAGTAAGTTAAACTCTCTTTTTGGTTTAAAATGTGTTTAAACCAACAAATCTATAAATCATTAAACATATAAACCATCTTTAAACGCATGAAATTGGGCGTTTAAACTACCAGTACAAATAATATGAATTTGCCAACATTTGTCGTAGTGCTGCCACATGTTATTTTTTTAACAACATGTAATACATGGGACACTGATTTATTGTTGATGAGTTTAAACTACATATAAATTCAAGTTTAGTTCAACTAAACCAGCGTTTAAACCATCAGTGATTTATTAGGCATTAGAATGATCTTACCTAGCATTTACACATGCCACTGCCAGTTCGAAAAACTCAATACGCTCACGTTTTTTTACTAATACACTCAAATTTTTCGCAATGGCAGCATCCAAGGCGAATTTATACAAGGTAAGTGCAACTCTACAACTACAAAAAGCCCCATGTATTTTGTTTATGAAATTTTCCGACTTGTTGTAAAATTTCAGTATAGAAACAAAACAATATTTTGACGTTTCACCGTTTTTTTAATTCGCCGTGGATACAGCTGATGAACGGCTGACGAGATGAGTTTACCTTGTGTAAATTCGCCTTGGCAGCAAAAATTGCATGCGAGTGGAAATTTGGCACTTGCTTGCCACTAAATGACAAAACGATGAACAATGTTACCCTGTTCAAAATTTAATGCAAATTAACTGGATTATTGTCAAATTGTTATTAAAGTTTTAACATGATACGTTTATTATTATGATTAATTTTTTGAAACGCGCATTAATAAAAGCAAGTTTGTTAATTATAGAGCATTAATAATGTTAAAATAATGCTTATATAAATAAATGTAAAACATTTCCCGAAAAATGTGCCTATATGATTAACTCGGTAACTCTATTTAGTTTTTTGGAACTTTTTTTTTAATTTGAGAAGTCAACAAATTATCTTAAGTTGACGCTTCAACGACATTTTGAAAATGAACTCGCAGTGGCATGTGTAAACACAAAAGCCAATGGCATGAGATTCGACTCTTTCGAACAATTTTTCTTTGATAATATGTATACAACAGTGGCATGCCACTACTTGCATGTGTAAAGGCAGGGTTACTATGCTAGACGTTGCAAGTAATTATACTGCCATTCGGCCATCTAGAACATTCGAAATGTTTTTCGAAGGTTCGAGGCTTTACTATTCACTACTCTTTACGTCTATTTGATTTATGGCGGCACTTATGTTTACATAATTTCACCACTTATACTGAAGCTTTTTTAACGATCATTTCGGGGGCTTTCTGCACATTTGGATTGAAGTGTACTAAATTATAAAAATTTCTAATAACAATGTAAGCTAATAAAATTACTTATGATTACAAGATAACTAATAAATACAAGATAACTAATAAATACAAGATAACTAATAAACACAACTTATTCTTAATTAATATTTATTTATTTAACGTATTAGGCTTATAATTAAAAATTATCAGCTAATAATAATTATGGCAATGGCAGCGAAGGCCTTCAGCTCAATGTTTGCACACATTTGTCTTAAATTATACCTTAATTATTTCTGTTTACATTTTTTTTTTTTTTTTTTTTTATGTATATACATTAGGGTGGCCGTTATTTTTTTATTTTGATTTCTTATATTCTCCCCCCTAAATCGGTTCAGTTTTATGTAAAAAAAAAATACAAAAAAATTTCGTAGCGATAAGTTGTGTTTTAGGGGGGGCGTCCGTCCCTCAAAGATTGCCATCAAGCCATTTATTCAAATGTAATTTGTTTGCGTATGACTATCTTCTTAAAACAACATTTTACAAGAATATGATATATGGCAATATTTTAGCTCTTCTAGTCAACAACATAAGCCTCTAAGAAAGTTTTTTGCTAAAATCAATATTTTAGAAAATAATAAAGAAAATAAAAACAAAATACCAAACATTTTATATACGTTTTATATATATAAAAGGGGGATTTAATGTCAAGTGACCCAATTTTGAAATAGATGTCTTTCGATTTAAATGAAATTTACACCAATTTTAGTACTGCTAGATAGTAGCTTAGACACACATTTTCAACAAGATCGGTCAAAAAGTTTCTGAGTTAGAGGGGGTCAAAGTTTGACATTTTGGCCATACAGGTGTTCTTTATCATCCATGTAACTTATTACCTATTGGTGTAAGCAAAATTTGTCCCAAGTAGCTTAGATAGCTTTTTGATCAAACTTTTTAAAAAAATTGTTTTTGTTTTTTTAAAAAATTTTTAAAATTTTTTTTTTTAAATTTAACACTTGGCTAAAAAAAAAAAAAAAAAAGTTTTAAATTTAAAAAAAAAATTAAAAAATTTTTTAAAAAAAACAAAAAAATATTTTTAAAAAAGATTGATTAAATAGCTATCTAAGCTACTTGGGACACATTTTGCTAACACCAATAGGTAATAAATTACATGGATGAGAAAGAACACCTGTATGGCAAACTTTGACCCCCTCTACCTCTGAAACATTTTGACCGATCTTGTTGAAAATTTGTGTGTAATCTACTATCTAATAGGACTAACCTTGGTGTAAATTTCATCCAAATCGGAAGACATCGATTTCAAAATTGTGTCACTTGACATTAAATCGCCTTTTTATATATATAAAACGTATATAAAATGTTTGGTATTTTGTTGTTATTTTCTAAGATATTAGTCTTAGCAAAAAACTTTCTTGGAGGCTTATGTTGTTGACTAGAAGAGCTAAAATATTGCCATATATCATATTCTTGTAAAATGTTGTTTTTAGAAGATAGTCATACGCAAACAAATTACATTTGAATAAATGGCTTGATGGCAAACTTTGAGGGGCGGACGCCCTCCCTAAAACACAACTTATCGCTACGAAATTTTTTTGTATTTTTTTTTACATAAAACTGAACCGATTTGGAGGGGGAGAGTATAAGAAATCAAAAAAAAAAAGTTCTCCATACAACTAACGGCCACGCTAATATACATATGCATATTGCGTTCAGATATCCTTATAAAGATTAGTAGTTTTAAGGAATTTTATAATAAGTGTTATGTTTTCTATTACCGGATTGGACAATAGGTTCATGGGATCTGTGCACCTGAATAAGGTTTCTCTGGAATTTTTAGTTTTTGGACATTCATATAGGTAGTGATAGGGTGTTGTTGGGAATAATATGTTACAGTTGCAAAAAGGAGTAAAATTGTTATTAAATAATGTTCCGTGGGTAAGTCTGGTATGACCCAAGCGGAGTCGCTCGTATTTGATACGGATTCTTAATTAATAGTTATTTATCGCATATACCTTAATCGCAAACTAAAAGAAAAAAAATATGCAGACATCAGGCCTGTTCTGAAACTCACGTGATTCAAATTACATGTGCTTTTAACATCCCACGTGTGATTTTGTGGTGTTCTGTAAATCATACCCTTTTTTTTCGGTGATTTTCAAGTCGAAAGCACAAACAAACACAAGTCGAATGACCTGTTTTTAACACCTGACAAAAAGTTTGCTCTACAAAATTATAGCTAATTTTTTAACGCTTTTTATGTTATTTTCCGAGAGTTTGTTTTTTTAGCCAATTTAAAATTAGTTTTACGGTTGGTTTGTTTCAATTGTTCGCGAATTTTAGACATGTTCGCGATAGAAGCGAGTTGTTCCTGTAAGTTTTTTGATTCTTTACAGCTTTAACAATTTATTAAAAATAGTAGACTCTGCTATCATGCCGCTGTTAGCAAATTTTTGCGAATTTCCGCTAATGTAGCAATTTTTACCGAATTTTTGCCATTCCTTATACATAGTTTAAGGGACTTTTAATCAATTTTATGGCTTGTTTAAAATGCAGTAATTTACGGATAAATGCGTTTATTTAAAATGTAATTCGCCCTCAGGTGTTGTTGAGTTGACAATCCTTGTTCGTTATTCATTGAACTTCGGTGCGAAAAACCGATTGTCGTGGGAACCCGTTTAATTTTCTTTAGTTCTTGTTAAAAATTCATATGAAAGAAAAAAACCGATATATTTTTATATTGTAATTGCAACCGAGTTAATCAAAAGCAATTCATTTGTTGAGAACGGAATAGTATGCAAATTTATGCAAAATATAGATATCAAAAAGGAATTTTTTGGAAAAACTTAAGAAATATACAAAAGCATATTTTTCATACAAATAGCATTGAAGATTTGCCCTGTTCATTATACATTTGATTGTGGAAAATAAAACATTTTTAAGACAGTCATAGAATTAAAGCAAATACAACCAATATGACACAACAGAACGCTTTGTCAATTGCCTAATTATTTTAAAACCCAAAGAAAAATAAAATTTCTTAAAGTTACAAACAAAACAAAAAAAAAAATCAAGAGATCTGTTCGCGCAATTAACCCTGAAATTTTGTTTGATATTTTATTTTTTTTACGAAATAGATAACCCATTTATGAGTGTAACGCAGTTAAGCGGGATGCGGTTAAAAGAAAAATATGCACACAAATTAAACGGATCAAGGAAAATGTTTCGTTTTAGAATCATTTCAGCGTGAAACTCACTTAAGCGTGATGCACTTATTCGTAAAGTACAATATTAAAAATTTCGCGAAATTTTGCTATTTTTGCAAACATTTTTTATTATTTTCCGACATTTTGTTTGTTTACAAGTTTGCAATTTTTGCGAATTTTTACCTTGTTTGCGATAGAAGTGATTTTTTCCTGTGATTCTTTACAGCTTTTACGATTTTTAATAAATATATGACTTTGCTATAATGTCGTTGTTAGCATATTAGCGATCTTTAATTCAACTTAAAAACAAGCCTGAAATCACAACAGAAGTCACAAAAGCAAATATCATTTTTTTAGCCGTCGAATTTTCTTATTTTAAATAATTTGTTGTAAATAAAACAGCTTTTTGCAAAAAAAATTAATAAACAACACATTTAATATTTTATTTTAAAAGTTTATTATGACAGTCATCTTACAATAGTTGCCAAAACAACAAAGTCATTTCAAAAAGTTGTTTGCGTAGCTAAAAGTTTTGAATTCACAACATAATAAGCCTACGTTCTTGCGATTTCAAATCACTTTTATAAAATGTGATTTTCAAAACAGGCCTGGAGGGTAAATTACGGCATTCGATATAGATCGAAATTACAATACAATTTGAATGGTAACCTCGATCGATATCGAATGCTGTAATTTAATATCTGAATAAAAAAATCTTTTCGTCAAAATTAATCCTGTGATTAATTTTATACTAATCAGATTTACTTACTTTCCCCCATAGTTATAAAAAAAAGTTTATGAAACGGATTTTCTATGAATTTTTTTTTAACAATAGCTATTTTGTGCAATAAAATTTTTAATAATAGTAAGGGTAATCACGATGATCATTGCAATTTTTCGATTTGCAGTGCATATTATGATTGATCGTGAGCATTCCTCTTTTATTTTTTGTGCAAATGTGCTATTTATCTAAAAATTTATCCTGGAAACACCAAAAACTTCTGGCAGAACTGTAAAAAATCTGCATTTGTTTACAAATATACCAAGCCAATTAAAATAAATTTTTTCTTTTTAAATTTTTTAAATTTAATTCTCTATTTTATATTAAAACACAAGAAAATGTTTAATTTGTAAGTTTCCTTACCCCCGTTTCTTCATGCAAGTGCAAGTGCAATATGCATAAGCTTGCTTAAGCTTCTGTCAAATGCATTTAAAAACACAAAACCAAAACCAAAAAACATTTGATTCCGTACGGAAAGTGCGATCTGTTTCACACCTTGCTTAACCCTACAAGTAATAACTTGCAAGTAGTGTATACGAATTATCAACGAAAAATCGAGGAAACAGCCTATTGGCTGAAAGTACAAAAATTGTGTGAATGTTAGTGAAAAGGTTTGAGTGCATTGAGTTTTTCGAACTTGCACTTGCATGTGGCAACAGTTTTTTTACTCTCAGCCAATCGGCTGTTTCCTCGATTTTTCGTTGATAATACGTATACACTACTTGTAAGTAATTACTTGCTTGCGGCAATATAGGGTTAAAAACATTATGGCGCTTAATTTGTCAAATGTTATTGTTTACATTTCTTTGCAACTGGGCAAATATGCACTACTAATTTTGCTCATATTTTCTGTAGTGCAAACCACAGAGCACACAGAGGCGTCACGAGACACAAAATATTAGGGTTTTTCTGTCTTTTTCTCCGAAAGCTGCCCTTTCTGCATTTTTGTTTTGGTTATGCAATTTGTGTTGATTGAACCGGCCTGTTTTTACACATTGCCACTTCACTACCAAAAAACGCTTTCTTTCTCTTTCTTCGAAAGCTGCCCTCGCAAATTATTTGGGTACAAGGCGAATTCAACTACAGGTGGTGTCGGAACTACAACAATCCAAAAACAACAGAAATAAGATTGGGTTTTTTGCATTGCATTGTTAGTGCTTATAGCTCGAAATATCAACCATTCTTAGCAAAACACTAATAAATCAAAACAAATAACCACAAACAGGTGCCGTTTCGACACCCCCTGTATTTAATTCGCCTTGTTTGGGAATTTTTCTTACGTCAATTTTTTCATCTCTGTATGTTCTGTGGTGCAAACCATGGTAGAATAAGTACCAGGTATGTTCATTGGGGAGAGTTGTCGTTATTTACCCATGTAATGTAAATTAATTTGATTTGAACCGCTTATTTTAATTTTTTTCCTTATTTTCTTTTATTTAACGTTATATGGGTTTAAAAATTGAGAACAAAAATTCTAATGACTATATCTTGTTCTTTATCTGCCATGGTGCAAACCAAGGCGAATTGACTAGAAGGTGGGGTCAAGTCACCATATGGTTTTTTTCGGTGAACGACTTGCCAAAGTTTGAATACAAACTAGTTTTTTATGTAAACAAACCTATTTTTTTACTAGCAATATTTTTGACAACCCGACCATAGAAGCAGTGTTGTTGTAGAGTTGACCTCACCTTCTAGTCAATTTGCCTTGGTGCAAACAAAATTAAATATAGTAAATTGCAGATACGTACATTTTGTTGTTGTGTTGTGCAAATGTGTGTATTTTTGCACGCATTTGCATCGTTTTGCATTGTGATTTTCCTTAGTACATACATACATATTTGGTGAATATTCTACATATTTTTCACATGTGGCGGTTTTTCATACAATCTTGAAACCGCAGTGCGGAACGGCATAAAATTAAAATCTATTTTATTTTCATTGCGTACATATTTTTTTAATTCGCCTTGTCTCTCAATTTTTGATACTCGTTCTCTTTCTGATGTTGCCATAGTTTTTGCATAATTGGCTATGTCAAAACATTATTCAAAACAAACAACATGATAAAAATGTATGCACAAATAAATTAATAAAAATTAAAACAAAAAATGACAACTACACTCTACACTCCCAAATGAGTCTACCTTGTGTTAATGTGCCTTGGTCATAGCCTAACACCAATTCAGACTGTGCGACTATTAATTTTGTGGGGTATTTGACAATTTTTTGGGCCACATTTATATTAATAAACATTTAAAATAACTGATGCAGCGCAGTGATGCATTTACGAACGTACTCCATATCTTTTTTAAATTCCCGTTATCGGTAAGTCTTCTTAACTTGCTTATTTGTAAATACAAACAATTTAAATGCGCTCCGTGTTTTGTATCAGTGATGGAAAATTCAGTACTATGGTGCTATTTTCAATACTTTTTCCTTTTAAAAATACCACGGTACCCTCACGTCCCACATTGGTTGAAGTTCATAGAACGAGCGGCAAAAAAAATAGAAGAAGTTGTCGAAGGATAATGAAACTTGGCACATAGGCATTTTTTGTTTAAATCAAGAATGATGAAAATGATCCGCCTACTTTTACGCCCACCTCCCTTACGAAGTAAAAATTAAATTTTGACCTACGGCATTGTTTTTTGACAAATAGCATTTTTAAACACTCATTATCATTTGTGTGAATTTTAAAAAATATCCTCCCACTTCCCATACAACTTGTATTGTAAAAGTGGATAACTCCCTTGATTTTTAACCCTCCGATGAGTGACAGTTCTGAACTTCACGGCCGTGTGAAAAGGTCCCTACGGACCTTTTTTGTAAATCATGTTTTTTTCATATAACACATTTTTTTTTTGATTTTTTTTTTTGTTTTTATTGTTTATAACTAAATTCTACATACAAAAATAATTTTTTCAATTTTTTTTAAGGCAAGGAAAGGCACAATATTCTAATTTTATACTACTAGCAATAAACCAGTTCTTAGAATTTTTTGTTTTTAGTATTTTGTTCTTAGTATTTTTTGTTCTTAGTATTTTCGTTCTTAGAATTTTTTCTTAGAATTTTTTGTTTTTATCATCATCCCTAATATCTTTGAGTTTAGGTCTTTGTGTTCAGAACAAGTAAATTATGTGTTGAAACAATAAAAAAATTATAATGATGCCCAAAAACATGCATTTATTAGTGAAATTCAGTACAAGGTCCATACGGACCTATTCACACGTCCGCGTACTATTCTCACTAAAACCTCAATAACTCCTAAAGTAATGATCCGATCGGCTTGATTTTTTTTCTAACTTTGGGGTTGTAGTGGCCAAAGTAGGAGTAATTTCAGTTTGAAAAGGCAAAAAGGTACCTAGGGACCTTGTCACTCATCGGAGGGTTAATGCATAAACTCAATTTTCACATTTTCCATAGAAAAAACAAATAGAAAACACATGAATAAGAAATTTAAGCATAGTCTCTTAATAATTTTTAACATCATTATCGTACTCCAATTTTTTGATTTGCAGCTTTAAGCGAAATATATTTAAAAATGGGTCTGAAGACAATAAAAGATTATGCATTAAGTCCAATTCTTCGCGAATGATGTAATCTATAGGCTCTATAGTCTTTATTCCTCGCTACCTGAGCTTCCTCGGACAGCATACCTGATACAAATAATGAATTAAAATGCAAAAAATAAAAATGAAATCAGTAAATAAGGGCCCTTAGATAGAGACATACCTGTTGGTAGAATAATTTCTGCTATAATTTTGCTACCATGCACCACAATCTTATGCACACTTTCAGGCATGTAGTACCAGCCATAGAGATCAACAAACAACTTTGCAGTATCCATGCAATTTATATGAAATTTGTTAGTGTCGATCGCTGCTTTACAATTTATTGAGGCCAAAATAATTTTAAATCTATGTATTAACTCTTCTTTTATGCCAATTACGTCTGCAGTTTTGGCTGGATTTTCGAAAAACCTTCTTGCCATATTGTCATCGTTTGTTGTGCCCATACCTTGCGTCCACGTTTATGCCCAGTGTCAAATACACTCCATAAATTTGATTCTCGCATGCAAGGAGAGTTACCAAATTCAATTGCTTCTTCCGAACATTTCCTCAAAATCAACGCTTCGAAATTATTCATTTCTGTGGGTCCGATCCACATATGAAGCAAACCTCCATAGATGAGCTTCCAGAAATCGTAGTAGCTACTTTCCCATCAATCATTGTTAATTTCAATATGTAAGATTCAATATTTCTCACACATTGAAATTTCTGCTATGCAATTCAACGACAGTATTTCTTAAATTTGCTATTTCGTCCTTAACACGACTGACCCCAGAATTTATAACAGAAATTATAACTTATCAGCTGTTTCTTGTATAAATTCAAATTTTAACGGTCGGCAAAATCTAGTTGATGACGACTCTATTTCTCCAGCAAATTGTTGACATAATAGTTCTGCTTCTTTACTCTTTGGGTAAAGTTCGTTAAAATGAGAGCAAGCATAAATTTTTTCTCATAAAGAAATCAAATTACACAAAAGTACGGGAACAGAAAAAACACAATTTTAAGCACAAAATAAAAATTCAGTGTTTTGACAGTCTTTACAACACCAAAAAAATTTGCGCCACTTTTGAACAATTTTATATTGGCTGCAGAAATAAACTACTTTTACCAAAAATAAAACAAACACTTTGACAACATTATGTTTTCCTATTATTTCCATATAAAACTTTATATTTAAGTAGGTACATAATTTTATTCCACCACACTTTTTTAAAAATTTGGTTCATGATTTTTTCCTTTGCATTTTATTGTTTTGTGTATGTTTTACAGCTGTTTGACAATTTACACAATTTGCACGAAGAAAAAGTCTGGGCTGTTTCGTGCAAGAAGAAGAAGAATTTTATTCTCTCAAATCCGCTCTCATTTACACAAATTAAAAGTAAGGGAACGCTTTTCGTGCAAAGTAGAGTAAAGAAACTGAGCTATTATTACGCTCTGTGAGGGTCAACGGAACAAATGATGTTAAGAACATACATTTATCGGAGTCATTTGGATTTGTGAATTTTTGATGGTATTCACTGTGTCCCGAATTTCCGTCACAGCCCCATTTTGAGATCATTTGCAGTTCGTTGGGGAGTTCTGTCACCTCATTCTCGAATTTTGTCATCAAAATCCTGGTTACTGTATGATCTAATAACTCTTGTAGACCAACTTTGCTAAAACTTTCTTGCAGTTCGTTGGGGAGTTCTGTCACCTCATTCTCGAATTTTGTCATCAAAATCCTGGGGCCAGATTCTGGCATTCGTGATCGAGTGCTTTCTCGATTCGAAAGCAATTTAATATCTAATTATTTCAGTCAATACTGAACGAATTGGAATTATTTTTTCGTTATTGTAAAGCATTCATTTGACTTTCACAATACTGAAAAAATAATTTTGATTCGTTCAGTATTGACTGAAATAAAATTGCTTTCGAATCGAGAAAGTACTCGATCACGAATGCCAGAATTAGGCCCCTGGTTACTGTATGATCTAATAACTCTTGTAGACCAACTTTGCTAAAACTTTCTTGCATCTGAACATTTGCAGGATAGCATTTTTTTTTTTGCTTCCAGTACCTGATGGTAGGATGGGTAAATGTCGCATCCAAGTTCTCAAGCTGAACTGCGCAAACCCTTATATTGCTTAACGCCATCCCTGAAACAAAACCATAACAAGAGAAAAAAAAACTAAAAACTTTGTTTACATTTTTTATAGTTCGCTCTTTCTAACATTTATTGTTTCTTTCTATCAATTCTATATCAATTAATGAATAAAAAATGTAGTGTCATAAGGGCTTTAATAACACACCTCTTATCACTGCACTTGCCAGTGAAATTTAAATCAGAAGCTGTATATTATTGTTGGTACTTAATGTATTACTTATTAAGCTCTAACGGAAGAGATTTAGTGCAGCCAAGGCGAATTAACTACATGTGGTGTCGAAACGGCAAATTATTTTGACAGTTCGAGCTTATTTGTTTTGATTTGCTAGTGTTTTGCTAAGAATGTTTCACATTTCGAACTAAAAGCACTAACATTGCAATGCAAAAAACCCTATGTTGTTTCTGTTGGTTTTGGATTGTTGTAGTTCCGACACCACCTGTAGTTGAATTCGCCTTAACCCCGGGTCTTCACGTAGCAATATTTATTGCGGCAAACGTCAAATTTCATTGCTCCATAAAATTTGCGACGTATAGACCGCATATTGCCATGAGTGGCAATCCATTGCGCAATGATTGCTCTTCTTATTGCTTGAGCAATTATTGCTTAGCAATATGCTGTCAAATCAGTTGTAATTTATCTGACATTTCATTTCTCTGTACGGTTGTTTTTTGTTTGTGTGTTTATTTATTAAAAAAGCAATCAATAAATATATTATTATTTATTATATTTTTTAATAAACATAAAGATCAACAAAAGCAAACGACGAATTTATTTTTTTGTATATTTTTATTTTTTCAATAGAACAATTCAACTTTTTTTAACGCAAATAAACAAAAAAGTAATACAAAACACAGCTACGACAATTACAATTAATTATTTTATTAATTTAAAAAAGAATATTTCAAAACCACTTCAAAACACAACATAAAACATTTGTTATAAATATGTACAGCCACAAAACTTCATACGACTACTCGCGGTGAAAATTGCAAATTTATGGCAAAGCAATTTCAAGTGTTCTCCAGCAATTAATTCAGCAATTATTGCTCCATTGTTCTGTCATTGTTCTGCCGACGTTTTTGCTTGTACTCAGCGTTGCCACGACCAAAAAAAATTTGTAACCAAAATCAAATCAAAAAGTAACCAAAAGCGAAAAAATGTAACCAAAATTATTTTGTATTAAATGCGCCTAAGCCGCTGTGCCGATTTTCATAAAATTTTGACACTATGTTACCGATGGTCTGGAAAAATCAATAGGCTATACAATTTTTCGTGGGCGTGGCATTGCATATACCAAGTTAACACTTATTTTCGTCTATTTGAAAAACTTTTTGAGCTAGAGCTTTCAACCTTTTTTATAAGTAGCTATAAGAGAATTTTTATTAAGCTTATAGTTGCAAGCTCTTTGTAAGCAATTTTATAAGTCAAATTTTTCCTTACTCGACTTCAACTGTTATTGCTTGTGAGCACAGATATATAGATGCTTTCAGCCAAGTGAAAATAGTAAGAATCATATTAATCGGGCTGGATTTGGAAAGATATTTCACCTAATCGTTTTTCCTAGAAAATTATTTCAGTTAGACCTATGAAGCATTAAAAGTAGTGAAGGTTGTATATACAGGGTTTCTGGTGGCAAATTTATATTTTTAAATACGATTATTTTAAAAAGTGAGCATCGCGCGTTCGCTGTGGACACATTTTTTAAGAGTAATTGCTCGTCGACAATTTTGTTCTAAGTTCAGGATTCGGCGAATACGTGATAAACCGAGTGTAAATTTCATTCGTTGGTGGGCGCAGAGACTCCGCCCAACTGCTGAATGCCCCTCGGCCAGGGCCCAGTCGATATTTAAGCACTCCCGAAAACATTGAACTGGTTGAAAGCACTTTACGTGAAAATCCGCGACTTTTAATACGGAAAAGTGCAGCTTCACTGGGACTTCCAAGAGCGATTATTCATGAAATTTAAAAAAAAGGATCTGAAGTTCCATCCTTTTTAAATTTAAATCGTTCAAGAACTGAAAGAAAGTGACTTTGATTTACGCAATAATTTTTGTGAAACGATGTTGGAGCGTTTTCGTACTGTAAATCCCTTTCTTGGAGCGGCGAGGATCATTTTCACTTTAACGGCCACGTCAACAAGCAAAACTGCCGTTACTGGTCTCCAAGAACCCGCAACCCTCGATTGAAACATCAAAAACCATTGCATTGCCGCTGGGTGTACCTTATCCACGCATGAGATAATTGGACCATTTTTTTTCCAAAATTCTCGAAAAACAAGGCTCCGTTTCGAATAGTGTGTTAAACTCGACGGAAGACATCTGGATGACATACTCTTTATAAAATAAGATCCGCACTTTCATTCTATCGTTCAATGCTCTTAATAAAACTTTATGTCAATTATTAAGTGTTTTATTTTTTAAAATATAGATCATGTTTCTAAATAAAACCGTTTAAAAAAGCGAGCTCTAACCAAGTCATCGTTACCCTTTGCTTGCAAAGTTCAAATTAAGTTTTTACTGAGTATGACAGAATTGCTATAACACGAGTACGATGGTATGAAATTGGTTATTTTTGTGTTGAAAAAAAAGTAACCAAAATGGAAAAAAAGTACACAAGTACACATTGGAAAAAAAAGTAAGTTAAAAACAACCAAAACGGCAACGCTGCTTGTACTTAGCAATAAATATTGCAACGTGGAGTTCCAGCGTAAGTGCAGCGAAGGGCAGATGGAGAACAATGAGTAAAAGAGAGTAAATTAGTTGATTTTATGTTATGTATTAAAATAAATTAAATTTGAGAAACTAAACAAAATTTACTTTCGGCGACTTTTTTGTATTTTTTCTTGGTTTTTTTTGTATGCAAAATATAATTTTTTTATGCTTATGCTTTTTTAAACAATGAAATACATACATAACAATTAACAATATTGACTAGTATGTATATTACATTATATAATAATTTTAAACAGTAAAGAATTATGGCAACAAATACAAGCATGAACGAAAATCCATGTTTGGTTACTTTATCATTTTATAGTTTTTACTGTTTTTTTGGAAAGGAGCAGGTAGGAGCTGAGACTTCAAGCTGTAATTTGACGTCTTTCGTTAAACAGCGCTCCACAGCTTTAAAAAGATGCAGTCCACTGAAGTTGATGAACATTGAAATTTTGATGTTGCTTATATTTTGTTCTACGAAATTTTTTACATGGCACTTTTTCCAACTTTTTTTAATGCAAATCTCATCTATGACAATTGTTATTTACGAAAATATACAACAAAGTCAAATGATAAGTTTACTGTGATTGTACCAAAAGATTAAATATGTATACTGTAAATTCGCATGCCATTTTAAACAAGCGAACATATGTATATGAACTTTGAGCGTGTCTGTCCAAACAAATAATAAATATATCAGGCTTATATTACAGAATCATAATATTCAGATATCTGACAAAAAAAAATACCAAAAAATTATCCAAATCGGCGAACATGAAAAAAAATGAATTAATGCCGCTCTTGAACCAATGTGCGTCAGTTTTAGGACTCTGTTATATAGTCGTCAACAAAACGTACTAACTCCGACTCTAACCGCTGAAATTACAACTGCGACTCTTAATCTAACCTAGATGCTAAATGTGTATGAGACGGTTCTTTATTTGACTTTAAACTCTTTTTTTTAATGCGGTACCTTCTTAATGGTTAAATATGGCAAGAAAAGGAATCAGTAAAAATTTCGAATCAATATTTTAAATATTGCATCGCTAATTTCGAAGTATGTATTTTTATTTTAGAAATTATTAGAATATTTTTTGTAAATTTTTTATGCCAAAAAATTTTGGAGTCGGAGTCGCGATTTTTTTGTGGTTACTTCGACTCCGACTCCGGTACAAAAACCTCAATTCCGACTTCATAGCCCTGTTGACAACATTGCCTAAAAAATTTATTATTATCAAAAGTATATATGCTTGTTGGTACAGTATTCCACGAATAATTACCTCGCCAAAAATGCCTATAGTTTTGGGTAATTATGAAGGTAAAGCATTTAAACGAATACGCTTAAATACCTCATTGAGGCAATTAAGCGAATATGTTTAAATACCTCAGTGAGGTAATTAAACGTATTTATTTACAAGATTTGATGTATAAAAAAAAGTTACATTGGAATTTTTACATGTATCAGCTAAATCTAAAGAGCACAGAATACTAAAGAGATAGTAATACAAAACAATGTGATTTTCTGTTTTGAATTTCATCTGTAATGATTTTTTTATGTCCTGTCATATTCTACTAACAAAAGCGTACTAATATATACAAACTTATGATCAGGGAAACCGTCAATATGCAATTAATTGCATGGTTTTTCTTGTGTAAACAATGAAGGCAGATGCAATATATTTATCCGTTTGAAAGCTCTTAATGAATTTTGTTATCGATTTGTTTGTATTGCACACACTTTTCACGTTTTTGAGATATACATGTTCAGGAATTAAAAAAATTGCTTAAAATTCTGGTTAACAGATGAATTTACCGTGGCTTTAATTTCGACATCTACATTAATTTTCACTCTACAAAAGCTAAAGCGAGTTTTCTTTGAAGGTAAATGTTATTCCAAACGGTTAAGTTTTATATACTATGTATATGCAAAAATTAAGGAAAAAGAAATTATGTATATAAATTTGTGCTGATACATTAAAACTCTGGACGCATCGTTTAGAAAGCCGATCGAATCAGAAACACTTTTTAAAGTTATCTTTTCGTCCATCTGGCTAGTTGTCTGTCCATGTAAAACTTGTGAGGAAAGTAAAAGTAGAAATTTTAAGATAATTTGATAAAAATTGGTAAATACGTTTTAATTGTCATAAGAACGAAATCTTTGTAAATTGTAAGAATCGGTATATAATTTCACATAGTCCCCATAAAAACTATTTTCTTTATGTCCATAAACCATTTAATCATGTTCGTATTAAGATTCAATTTGGCCCAAAATGTCTTACTGCAAACTAAACATGGTTGACTTGGTTCTGATTTAAACATACAGCTTTCATTCAAATATCAATCCCTAAAATATTCAAGCTATTTTCTCCTTTTAAATGTAAATATAAATAAAAATTAAGCCAACTTTCCTTTAATCCCTTTAAGACAAAATGTCTCGTATATTTGGTGTATCTAGATAATATTCAGCACAAATAACTCTTAATGGCTCACCAGAATAAAGTTTATTTTAATGCAAATATTAAATTGTGGAATATTTTGCTTTAAAATAAGCCATATTTTGTTTTTTTGGGCATATTTTTTTTAAAGCTTAAGTGCATATTTTCAAATTATTAACATGTAACTTGGTTGCATTACTTGCTGTGTTGTTGTCAAATAGTACTGAGGCAATTAAACGAATGAAATTTAGGTGAAATTTTGTTTTGGGAATTTAATTTTTAAGGCAATTACCCGGATTGGGTAATTAAGCGTAGGGCAATTAAACGTGGATTTATGTTTGCAAAATGGAAAAAAACGGAGATTTAAAACTCAAGGTAAATAAGCATGAAAGGCATGTAAGCGTGGAGTAATTAACCGGGCTATACTGTATATTTTAATGTCAGAAATCCTCATCAGAATTTTGCTGTTGTAATTTTGGCAAGTTGGTTTATAAATGGCTGAGATAGGAACAAAAAAAAATTATATATTTTAGTTTTTTATGTTCAAGTTTCTTTTCAAAACAAAAAAAAAATAAGTTTGAAAAAATACCAAAATGTTGAAAAAAGTATTATTTTGCTTGGTGGTCAGTACGATCTAAATTTTAAAATTTTTATCACTGTTTTGTATTGCAAAGAGATGTTGAAATAAAAAATAAACTGAAGCTACCCAGCCAGCAAAATACACCGACGTTGTCTGAATTAGACATTTCTTGCAAATGTCTGACTTCATTCTTAGAGACTTGTTCAGATTTCTGTCAGACATTGAATAAACTTTAAGTCTGGACGATTTTTGATCGATATCGAATGGATACATCGGGGAAATTTATGTACAGACCCAAAAAAAACGAAGTCAAACCTTTGATAAAAAATGACTATCATTTGACGTCAAACACAATTCTCAAATGGTTTGATTTTAATATTTAAATTCAAATTTATAATGATTTGAAAACAAACATTTGACATCAAATGTTTTATCAATTTAATGTTAAATTGTTATCAAATGTTAAATTCAAATCAAAACTAAACTTGGCAATACTAAAACGAAAAATAAATGTAAACATTAAAAATGGCTATTAGTTAACTTTTTACTTCGTGGTTAAATGTGTTTTACAAGTGAACGATTTATTTCTTGTGAAAAATAAAACTTATTTGTGAGTAATTACAATGATTAAGAATACGAATTAAAAAAAAATAAAACGGAAAAGTGAAGAAATTATAAGTTTGTTTTTGATCGGGGAGCTACAAATCTCAAAATAAAAGGAAGCCAAGTATTTCGTCTTTCCAAGAATTAGAGGCCGAAAAGAACATTATTTCATCCCTTAGCTATGGTGCCGAATGTTTAGCACACAGTTTATTTAAATAAATAATGAATTTAAATTAAAAAAAAAAATATAATACATTTATTTATGTTATATTATTTATGTTATAATCCACATTTGAAAAACATTTGAAAATTACGTTTGAAAGCAATTTGAAAATAAAGGCATTTTTCAATTTGAAAATAATTTCCCCTTTTTGTTGAGAATGCTATGATTTTCAAATTATTATCAAACATTTGTCGTTTGAGAATTCATTTTCAATTTGAAATCAAACCTCCGTGTTTGTTGGGTAACTAGAATACCGATTAACCTGGCGTTTACATTTGCCAGTACTGGCATAACAGTAGCAATCAGGGCTGCCAGAAATTTTTAGCAAAAAATCTTAATTTCACCAAAAAAAAATCTCATTTTGGAAAAAAAATCTTATTTTTGGAAAAAAGAAGTTTTTTTATTAAAGTTAACTTTAAAACATATCATATGTATTTCCACTGTTGCCAACTTTTTTTTGAAGATTTCCCTCCAAATCGGACTTTAAAACCGTTAGAAACCGCTTAATATTCAATTTAGCGGGATTTTTCTTAAAACTACCTCTAAAATCTAATCATTTTTAAAAGTTAATTTATATAAAAATAGATATTAGCTGCTTTTTCAAAGATATTTCGATGCACTTAAAATTACCTTTTCGGATTAAACATTTTTCCATTAAATGTCTTTGCTTTTATTTTATTTTTGCGAACCTTAGTCTGACTTGCAATATATTCTGTTTTTGCAAAATTAAAAGCGCGCAAAGCTTACACCTGATTAATCACCCTTGAACGCCAAACAGAGGTTGCTTTTTAAATGCCCAATCATAATATGCATAGCGTTTCTTAACCTACTGTCAAAAATTCTCTCAAATGTATTAAAAAAAAACAAAAATAAAATCAACAAACATTTGATTCCATACGGAATGTGCGATCAGTTTAGCACCTTTCTTAAGCAAATGACAGTTTCATAAATTTTAACAAAAAGTTTCCTTAAGTTCAATATGGCTAGCCTCATATGATTAATGTGTATTCGCATATTTGCTTAAGCCAACTTAAGCACATTATGGTTGGGCCTTAAGTTTTTTTTTTGTCCAGTAAACCGCAAGGTTGCATTATTAAGTTAAAACATTTTCAAATGGGAACAAAGAAGGTTTTTTTTAATTGAACCTAACTTTCGTCTAGACAAAACCAAAAATCTTGTTTTTGGGGAAAAAATCTTAAAATCTTTTTTCGGTTAAAAAATCTTAAAAAATAAGGTAAAATCTTACTTATGGCAGCGCTGGTAGCAATACATGCAAACTTTTTTACTAATACATGCACACTTTTCCAACTGTCTTGTCTACTGTCTAGTAAATTTTGCAGACAGTAAAATTGGACAGTGATTTGACATGTTCTAACAATAATATGAAGTTTTATTAGCAAAAGGAAAAAAAACGTAAAAAAATAAATTATTTTGCTTTGATTTTTTATGTTTTAGTTAAGTGTTATGTTTTTTTTATAAAATATAGTTATCTTAGGCTGTTTTTAAGTTTGTTTAGTTCAAATAAAACACATTTAGCTGAACTTTCACTGCAAAATTGACGTTTGACATATATTTCAAAGTGAACTGTCTTAACTACTGTCTGGACGCTTACGTCAAGAAGACAGTTAGCAGTGTTTTTGGCAACTGATATGTATTTTCTTACTGTCTTGCCAGTACTGTCAAATGTAAACGCTATGTAAGCCTAGCAGCTTGTAAGCATAGAGTTTATTCATAACAAACTTTTGTCCATCTACTAAATTTTTATAAATAAACTCTGAATTTAAATGATGCCACATTATATTACTCAAAAATGCAACACGTTTGCATGAATCATCGCTGGCTTTGTAATTTTTTTTCCTCCACATATAACAATTTTAAAAAGTTTTTAAAATTAAAATAAAATAAAAAAAGATAGAAAAATAAAATAAAACAGTAATTTAAATAAAACCAACCAAATTTTTTTAACATTAAACTGTTTTTGACAAGTTGGCAAACGTTTGGCAGCTCGTTTACAAGTGTTTAGCAAATCGGTAGCCAGAGTTTGGTAAGCGTATTATGAATAAACTTTGTTCTTACTTCATGCCAAATTTACATTATGAATACGGCTGTTATTATTATTTTTTTTTTTTTTTTTTGTGAAAATAATGACAATTGTCATTAAGTTGAAAATAATTTTAATTTAATTTAATTGCTTCAAGATAAAAAGATTAAAAAAAGGTACGTACCTGCACAATTTATAATTATATACTTTCATTTATCAGTTAAAAAAAAATAACATTCATAACAAAAAGTTAGCCAGAGATTGTAGACTACGTACAACGAGCTGCTAACTAGAATGCCGATTAAGCTTAGCAGCTTGTTAGCACAGAGTTAATTCACAAAGCTTCGTACAGACGGTGGTCAGATCTTACAATGTTGTCATTTTTCTGACAATGGTGCCATTGTCAGATGCATTAATTTTACAAATGTCAAATGAAAATGAGGGGTGCGTTCGTAAATGCATCACTGCGCTGCATCAGTGATTTCAAATGGTTATATATATATCAGTGAAGTCAATGTGGACCAAAAAATTGTGAAATACTCCACAAAAATAATAGTTACACAATAAAAAAATTATAATTATTCTTTTAACGCCATTAAAAAAAGTTTGCTTTTCTGATGCAGCGCAGTGATGCATTTACGAACGTACCCGAGCTTACAATGTTCATACAGTTGCAAGATATTTTTAATGACAATATTGTAAGATCTGACCACCGCACACTGGTTCATATTTTGAGAAGGCGGCCAAAATTATTTTTTTTTATGTTCTCCGATTTTAAAATTTTTTTATTCATGTGAAAGTAAATACTAGTGAACCTCGGGAGCCAAAAAATTTCAACCCTATTTCAACTATTTCATTGAGAACAGGGTGGTCCGAAATGGACTTTCTCAATATTTGTTTATAGTTTTGAATTTCTGAGTTAATTTTTGAAGTTGAAATGCTCATAACTTTTTTCTTTTTTAAGATTTTTTGACAGAATAAGTTTTGTGTATTAGTTTATTTTATTAGCTATACGTGGTTTAAAGCATTAAACTCTGCGACCTCAAGAACTATTTAATTTTTTTTTTTTTATGTCAAAACTTCCCGGAAATTTCCTACTTTATAGAGCATAAGTCCTGAGCGTCAAAATGCGTCAAAAAAAAATCTATACTCTCTTGTAGTCCAGAATCTAACCTACATTGCTATACCCCATTGTACACACATCTGGATACGGCCTTGCGAACTACAGCAATTTCTGTGACCCAAGGTAAGATATTCGGTTCAAAAAATAAGTCCTGCAAGGAAGCATTACTGAAATTAAAGAAGGTGAATCTTAAAGAATTTTCGACAAATAAAGCAGTTCAGGCCACATAAATTATCTAGCACGTCAGGTTATCAATTAATTTGGAGAAGGTAAAGATTATTGTTATGAACTTATTGTGGGTGAAAGGATGCTGCAAAACGAATAGGCGACATAAATAGACTAACACGTTAGATTTCTGAGTAAGTTAGAAGGTTAAACATTAGTAAATAGCCGCAACATAAACTACATAGTTTAATTACCTGAAAATTGCAACTTAATTTAAAAAAATGGAAGAGCAGATAAATGGTAAAAAAACTAGCACGCATTTATATTTTACGTGAAAATTATGATAAAGGATTCATTTCTGCAACCAATTCAACCAACGCAAAATAAGAAAACAAAAATTGCAATAACTGAAAAAAATAGTGGAAGCGAGCCCTAAACGCACAAAGAGGATTTTAAAAAGTATGCCTACACCAACTGAAGAAATGAAATTTACTCCAGAAGAAGCATTTGCACTATTTTTGGATTTAAAACTGACAAAAAATCAGTATACAGAACTGCGAAAGCGAACCAATGAAACAAATTGTGGAATCTTTCCAGCATATCGAGATTTAGTTTCTGTCAAAGAGTGCTAACCTTCACAAACGGCTATTAGTGTAACTTCAAGTTCAGCAGAAGTAAAATTGCAGGCTCTTCTCGAACACACTGCAGAACGATTATTAAATACACTTGATGCTGACTGTTTAAAAAAACTTAAAAATTGCAGCATCACTTTATTTTCTAAATGGGGATGTGATGGAAGCTCTGGTCAGAAACAATACAAGCAATGTAATTCAGAAAATTCATCTGACGCTAACTTATTCATGGTATCTTTAGTTCCATTACGTTTAAGAAAAACTTATATTGGCTTAGAGCCGTCAACCAGTAGAGATACAGAAATGGATGTATGGAAAAATGAAATTCCCTCTTCAATAAAGTATTGCAGACCAATAAAGTTTGTTTACAAAAAGGAAACTAAAGATGTCATAACTGAAGAAGTTCGAAAAATAAAAGATTTATATATATATATATATATAAATATATAAACATAAAATACACATACATCTCAAACCAAAAATAAAAGTTGAATTACCTAAAATGTTATCGATAGCCAAGAATGCTATTTGGGAATTTTTCAAAATATTCCTTTTCAGTTTTATCCTTATAACAACTCGTCTCATCCCAAAAAGCCAACCTTTGGCCCCTGTGAATATTGCGACTAAAAAATTTACAGGGGCCAAATATTGGCATTTTCTGACAGGATCTAAGTTCGACAATAAAAAATAAGTATCAGTTGTAAAATACAAGAGAAATAATGATAAATTATAAAAAAATCATATTTGAAATATTCAACTTTTACACCGAAACTCAACAAAAAAATGAAAATGCATTTTGAACTCCCCATAACTTTTGCTGCTATCAGTCGAATTTTACGTTTTATAGCGCAAATGAACATCGCACCTATCGAACACAAAAAATCGCATAAAAAAATACCGATCCAGTCAAAAGTTATGGAATTTTGACCGCCTTCTCGTAAAATTTCCCACTGTGCACCGTCTGTACAAAGCTTAACAAACTTTTCTCCATCTGCTTAGACCCCTTTCACACTCGGCAAGTTACTTGCGCAACTCTTGGTTTGTAGACGTTTGTAGTAAGGTCGGGGTAAAGAAAAAACAATTTTGTACAGACTTTGTTGTTGTCGGGAAGTAACTTGCGCAACTAACTTGCCGAGTCTAAAAGGGGTTTAGCTTTTAATAAATCAACTCTGAATTTTAATGTTGCCGCACTATATTACTCAAAAACACAACACGTTTTGAGTTAATCATCGCTGGTTTTGTTATTTTTTGTTTTTTTTTCTCCACAATTTTAAAAAGTTTTTAAAATTAAAAAAAAAGGATAGAAAATTAAAAAACCACCAGATAAAAAAAAACAAACAAAATTGTTGAACATTAAACGGCTGTTTTTCAAAAGTTGGCAAACGTTTGGCAGCTTGGTAACCAGAGTTAAGCAAATCGTTAGCCAGAGTTTGGTAAGTGTATTATGAATAAACTTTGTGCTTACTTAATTCCAAATTTACATTATGAATACAGCAGTAAGAATCTCGGCTAAGAGTCTAAACACAATGTTTGCGGTGCGGTACGATTTCTCGTTGCGGGGAGAAAAATAAACATAATACAACGGAAGACGGCGACGGAAATAGTTGTAATTTGTTGTTTAAATGACAACTATTTATTTGTGCATACATTTTTATGATGTTGTTTGTTTTCAATAATGTTGTAAAAATAGCCAATTATTCAAAAACTATGGCAACATCAGAAAGAGAACGAGTATCAAAAATTGAGAGACAAGACGAATAAAATTCGCCTTTTTGAGAGAGAAAGAAAGTCCGCAATCAGCGTTGCCGTTTTGGTTACTTTTAACCAAAATTGGTTACTTTTTTTCTCAATGTGTACTTGTGTACTTTTTTTCCATTTTGGTTACTTTTTTCAACACAAAAATAACCAATTTTTTGCTTTGGAATAAGAACTACCCGATCCGCTTTTGTGACCTTTAAATTGTGTGTGGTATATGTGCATCTAAAACCAATACTTTTTTCATCTACTTAAAAATTATTGTTTTAGAAGCTTAAACTTTAACAGACTATTAACTGTAGATTAAGTATTAAGTGTAGATGGTCATTATCTGCTACTCTTCATGCTTCATATGGCTAACTGAAACACTTTTCTAGATAAACGATAAGGTCAAAGGCCCTTCCGATCCGATACAAACAAACACAATTTCTTATTTAGACATATTTTTAAACTTAATTTGCTAATAAAATAGTACTTTTGAAACAAAATAATTTTGGTTACTTTTTTTCGCTTTTGGTTACTTTATTTTTACATTTTGGTTACAAAATTTTTTTGGTCGTGGCAACGCTGTCCGCAATGAAAACAAAAAAGATTTTAATTTTATGCCCAAGCAGCGTTGCCACGACCAAAAAAAAAATTGTAACCAAAATGTAAAAATAAAGTAACCAAAAGCGAAAAAAAGTAGCCAAAATTATTTTGTATTAAAAGTGTCTAAAGAAGAAATTGTGTTTTTTATTTTTATCTTGTAGGCTCATAAACCGCTGGACCGATTTTTTTAAAGATTTGACAGTATACTACCATAGTCTGGAAAAAATAATAGGCTTTATAATTTTTAGTAGAAGTGGCACCTCCTATACAAAATGACCACTTATTTTCGTAATTTTTAAAAACTTTATGAGCTAGAGCTTTCAACCTACATATTTATATAAAGAGCTTTACAAGTTAAACTTTTAAGGTCTTGCTGTGCGTTTATTAAACGGGATGGGATCGGGGCCTTTTACCTTATCGTTTATATAGAAAAGTATGTATTTCAGTTAGACCTATGAAGCATTAAGAGTTACAGAAAATGGCCATCTACACTTCGAAGTATAAACCACAAAGTATACAGAGATGTCACGAGACGAAAGATTTTGCGTTTTTTTTGTCTCTTTTTAAGAAAGCTGCCCTTTTTCATTTCTCTTTGCATCATCTTTTATGCCGCAATACAATGAACGCAAATTTATTTAATTGATATTTATTTGCAAAGCTTTTGTAAAAATTAACTTTTTAGTTCACCACAACACGAGTAAATAATATTTAAGTAAGTAAATAACATTATAAAACAAAACAATATTATAAATACATTTTTTTCCACAAAAAACAACGTTTGTTGAACTTATGCATTTGTTTAACGTGATTTGTGCCTGTTTTTACACCTTGCCACTTCACTACCAAAAAAGCTTTCTGTCTCTTTCTTTGAAAGCTGCCCTCGCAACTGACTTGGGCCTTTTTCACACGTCACTTTTTTCATCTCTGTATACTTTGTGGTATAAACTTCATATAGTGCAGTTGATAGCACAGAATACCACAGAACTGAAAAAAGTGACGTGTGAAAAAGGCCCAAATCAGTTGCGAGGGCAGCTTTCGAAGAAAAAAACAGAAAGCTTTTTTTGGTGGTGAAGTGGCAATGTGTAAAAACAGGCAGCAACAATCAACACAAATGGCATGATCAAAACAAAAATAACAAAACACAGACCACGTTAAAAAAATGCATTAGTTCAACAAACGTTGTGTTTTGTGCAAAAAAAATGTATTTATTAATATTTTTTTGTCTTATAATGTTATTTATTTACTTAAATATTATTTACTTGTGTTGTGGTAAACTTAAAAGTTAATTTTTACAAAAGCTTTGCAAATAAATCCCAACTAAATAAATTTGTGTTCATTGTATTGCGGCATAAAATATGATGCAAAGAGAAATGAAAAAGGGCAGCTTTCTAAAAAAGAGACAAAAAAAAAAACGCAAAATCTTCCGTCTCGTGACAGTTCTGTGGTATTCTGTGTTGATAGGCTGTTAAAGTTTAAGCTTCTAAAAAAATAATTTTTATGTAGATGAAAAAAGTATTCGTTTTAGATCAGCGAAGGGCAGATAGAGAACATTGAATAAAAGAGAGTAAATTAGTTGATTTACACTTAGAGAAAAGATTTTCAAACTGTATGTAAATATGCAATAAAAAAAAGGAGTTCAGTAATAAATAGTATTATTATAAAATCCATCAAGTTTTAATTAACAGTAGAATCTATATATATATACATATGGTCACCTGAAATCGAAAATGCCGTGAGCAAAAACTTCAAATTGTGTACTATAGCTATGTAAATATGCAAGAAAAAAAAGGAATTCAGTAAAAAACTTGATTATTATATAATTCTTCATCCCACATGATTGCTAAAAAGTTTTTAAAACAAGCTGAAAAAAACATACATGAGCACAGCTTGATCACAACACAATAAATATATTGTCAGTGTACCACTACGAAATTGCAATATTTGCCAAAATAACAACATGCGCAACACTCCTGCTTCGTTGAAATTTATAGAGCAACTGAATAAAATTTTATTTTTTTTCTTTCTGTTGTATTTGGTTTTCGGGTTGCCTTTGTTACTTTTTATGCTTGAAACAATGAATTCAAGATTTTCAGTTTGTGGGAAATAGTAAATGAACGAAAACAACATCACACAAACACGTGTATGTGTTATACGGTAAATTTTTTCACATTCTGATTTCAATGCAGATATTGTTATTTCTTTTTGTTTTGACTGCTAGAAAATAGTTTTTTATTCATTTTCTCTATTTTAAACGTACTTTTATTTATTAAAAATGTAATATAATAAAACTAGTGTATGGTATGTTTTGGGGATTTTAGGGAATATCTTAATAGGGAAATATTTGTATTTGTAGCAGCTCTGGTACAAAAAAAACACGAAGAGTAGTTTAAACTCTAAGTCATCAAAATTTCCCATGCCTTTTTTATTAGATTTTTGTCAGATATCTATCAGAAATATCGGCAAAAAACCAGAATTTCCCACGACATGTCTGTCAGAATTCGTGTCAACCACTTCATACGTTTTTGGGTCAGAAATCTGACAGAATTCTGTGCAAAGAAAAATATAAAAAGAGACACAGACGGGTATGTTCTATAAATCGAAATGAAATAGATTTAAAACCGAACAAATTTTGAAAGCGAGCAGTAACCAAAGTTTATAAAAATATTCCTTTTTATATACTTCATACTTTGAATATCAATTATATTTACAAGAAAAGCTCTTGAAAACTGGAAAAACTACAGTAATTTTGTCAATAACTGAAATCAAAATTTCGTTCGATTCGTTCGAGAAAACAGAAATTTAGTTTTTTTCCACCCCGCTTGCTTCTCTACACCTTTCGTCACCAAACACCAAAAATCATGGTCTGAATCTGGTGTTACAATAAATTACTACGTTCAATTTGTGTGAACTAAATTCTTTATTGAAAATATTTGCATACATACATTATTTAAGTAAAACAGTTAGGTATAAGACTTTTTTAAAACTACTTTACACTTAAATTTTAGATTTATGTGCTAACTATTTTAGTTTTAACAGTTCAATTTATATCACAATTAATTTCAAAAACTTAGCCAAATTTTTCCAAACATTAGGTATTAATTAAAGCTTTCTTTCAAATGATTATCCAGTACTACAATATTACTTTTAAAGAAAATTATAGCATAATACTCCAAAATATATATTTTTTATACATGTAAAGTTTGATTTATTATTTCTTTTGACTTATAATATAAATATGTTTTTCATAAAAGATTAAGTTAAACCAATAAAGCTATAGTCGAACTAGTTTCCAACGGTTTGGAAGCATCTTTTTCCAACCATCTTTGTACTTGCTTCAATGGATGTAACACATGTACGTTTTCGTGATAGATAGTTTGCATTTGCAAATTAACGCTATATGGTATTCCGTATGTGTAAGTATCATTTCTGGATGATAAAGATGAGTCACTATATGTTGATGTTGAGCTTTCATAACCCGATGAAGCTGGCGATCCCTTATTGTACTGAAAATTTGTTGGTGATATGGTAGGTATACACGTGGCTGGACTGTATGCACTTCGTGGACTTTCACTTACTAATTCTACAAGAAAATTTGAACTATCTGCGCAAGTAGTACTGTTTTTCTTTAAAATATCTTGAAAGTTTACGACATCATTAGTGATTGTAATATCTTTTGGTGCGTTTTCTTCTGTTGTTTCTATTATTTGATTGTTTTGTTGATTTTTATTTAATTTTTTTGTTTTGTTGCTTGCGTTTTTTTTATGATTTTCACATTCGTCTAACAAATATGGTTTAAAAAGCTTAACTGGCTTTGATGCTGGAGAAAATTTCTCCTCCATTCCTACTTCAATTTCGATATCTTCGTCTTCATTAGAACAATGTAAAGTTGTCATATGACTAGGAAGAATTTCGCTTTCATTGTGCGTATCGGATTTTTTTGGTACAACTTCTTGGTTAGTTAGTTTTGGATGCTTCTCTGGGAACTTATTTTTGTAATCATCGCTCGAATGAGTAACATTATCAAGCTTTCTTTTTCGATATGTCAAATCAACAACATTAATTTTGATATCTCGTTCTTTTTTTATAGGAATTTCAGTGTTCTGAATGCTTAATTTTAAATTTGTTCCTAATCCAGATCTTCCTCCTCGGCAATGACGTAATGATAAATCCATTGGTCCAAAAGGGTATGTTGCTGTTGAATAATTTGAACTTCCCGAAAACTGGTTGTTGGTGAATGAATCAATAATATTTGAAGGGTCAATAACTCCGACAGCATTGTGGGAATTATAATTACCATAAAATTGATTATCATCACACAAGGAATTTTTATCAGATAAAATTTTGAGATAAGTTTTGCTTCCCATATGAAATAAATCTAAATTATCAGTAAGTTCGGCATCCCCACCTGTATAACTGTTAGATGTAGTTGCTGATAAGTTATTAATGTTGGTCCCACTTATTGGCGAAAAATATGATGTTGAATGTTGTTTATCCGTTTGGTGATGCGAAAGTGATGGAGAGTAAGTCAAACTGTGATACTGGTATGATGGTTGTTGGGATGTATGTACTAACATTGGTAAAGAAGCGGTAGAAGACATATTAGAAAAAGGTGAAATTCCGTAATGATGGTGAATTAAAGGTGATATGGCAGAATTTGGACTTCTATTGGCACTCATAATTGCGGAAGGTCTCAAAGGCGATAATACTGCATTTGTTGCTGTAGTATTACTGGAAGAGGTTTTGCTTGCGATTGTAACTGCCTTCGCAGCAACCACAGCAGCAAAATTTGCATCAAAAATTTCGGTAGTTTCCTGAGTAGATGGCACATTAATAGAATTAAATGATGTTGGTTCTTTAGCTGAATCTGGACATAAATGTGTACAATGTAATTGATTTGTAGTGTAAGATGATGATCCATTAACTGAAGATTGAGAAATAATAATATTTTTTGCTTGCTGTTGTTGCATACTGACATTATGAAATTGATGTTTTACTGAGTTGTGATTAATATTCGCAACCGATGAACGAAGACTGGACTCGCATTGCAGCCATTTTTGAATTTGCCTTCGGTGAATATTATATTTTCTTGCAGTAGCACGTTGGTTTCCTTTACAATCGTGGTCATTTCTATAAGATTCAAGAACTTGCAGTTTAAATTGCGGTGTAAATATACGTCTTGATCCCATTTTTGGACTATTCGCAACTCCTTTACCACTTGACAATGGAACATATGAAACTTGTAAATTAGTTTTGGTATTGGTATAATCCATATTTATTTCTTCTTTATTTTTGCTATTTAAACTTATTTCTTTAGATGCACTTTTATTATTTTGAAAATTCTCAACTGTTTGATGATCTTTTTCCATTTTATATAATTAAATTATTTTTAATATATATTTTTATAGGAATGTACATATATAGTACAGGCACTTCTGATTATTAAATAGTTTTTTTTTGTTCAATAATTTTAATTTACTTTAATTCAAATTTAAAACATGTACACTTTTATTAACATTTCTATGTACTCGCACAGTCATAAACATTCCGACAGTAGTTTTGTATGTGTGACCGAGCACCTTAAAATCCAAATCGCAAGTGTAAAGCGTTCTATTTCAGATACTCGTTCTAGTTGTTTTGCAGTTTAAATTTTTTATCTGCTACCGAAACATCGTATTTGTTGGCTGTCGACGCGGTGTCTCATAGTGTGAATAAGTGAGACTATGTATTAAAGTATTTTCTGTTCTTTCACTGATTCTAATTGTTTTTTTTTTAGTGTGTACGACTACAAATGGTGCGGGATTAGAGGTGTGAAACGAAACAAACAGCGGCAAAATAACAAGAACACGTTCGATCACTTCGTTTTTTCTTTTTAAACTAAATAAGAAACAATATAGAAATATTTTTCAATGTTTATTTTGCCAGACACTGGCAGACATTCTGGCTCTAGCTTTTTTGGTTGTATTGGTGTGCTTCAATTTACGATTGCTACACACAACGTAGAAAACACATGCATACAACAACACATACAGACCAATGTTAAAAATCAACTGTTGCTTTATGGTTTGTTTTTGAATGTATGTAAACATGTGTGTAGGTAGAACAAGTAGATTTTCTCATTCATTGAAATTCTTATATCTCTCTACAAAATTGTATATATATAAATATACATACGTATATAGAAATATATATATTAATATGCATACAAATATATATACAGTGCGCGCTTGATATTCGCGACTAATTAAAAACCAGAGCTGTTGCGAAAGCTGTTTTTTCGTTATAACAGAACACAAAATTTTATTCAAAAATTATGTGTTATTGAAATAAGAAATTTTTTTATTAATATTTTTTGCATATTAAATATTTAAAAAGAAACTGAATATTTTTAAGTTGATTTTTTGGTAAAAAATTTTTTAAAATAACAGCTGAATCGCGTAGCTCTTATCGTGCTGTGTTCGGCTTTCCATTTTCCAAAGATTATTGTATGCATATGTTTATCGATGTAATAGCATCATCCACTTTAATTTCGTATTTGACAATATCATTTGCTCATCAATACTTTTCACAGGAAACTCTTCGTGAATCCAGTGGTTTATGTCAGCATTCGTGGAGAGATGTTCCGTACCAGTTTGAGCTACAAGTGAACCAATAATTGAAGGATGAGCTCATTCTCTATTGAATTTGAGCTAGGCGTTCCAGGATTTTTGGATATTTGATTCTGATCTATTCCCAGGACGTATCCAGAACCTGAACTGCATTTTTAAGATTGCAATTTTTTAGTTTGAACTTTAAATTGGTTCCCTTTTCCCCGACCAAATATGTGAGCAGTTGTTTTTTGTAATTTAATTTGATAACGTTTTGATCAAACGGCTGAATAAGCGATTCATGGCTACAATTAAACTGTCATCAATGTTTTAGTTACAAACAGGGTGACACGTAGCGTTATCCAGAAGCAAAACTGCTTTTTGCGGCTGATCTTTTAAAGCCAAAAATTCTCTGACCTAAAAAAAATGTTAAAATTTGAAATGTTAAAAGTAAATATACGTAGGGAGCTAAAAACAAAGGAACCAGTCCTTGAAAATAAATTATTTCACAACGCGTTGTTACTGGGCTTGTATATCGCTGGATTATTAAAAAAAAAAATTTAAAGACGAGTGGGTTTTATCATTTTCCAACAATTTCAGTTTGTCTGTGCCATTTGCATTTGAACAGGGTAAACAACTTATTCGCTCATTACAAAATGTTTTTCCGTTTGCCGTTTTCACATTACATGTGTTACGAGTGTTATTTGAAAGCATTTGATATAAGCCGGATTCATCAACTAAATTACTATAACATGTACATTTCTTTAGAGAATAACTGTTTATTTGCTAAAAAAAAAAAAATATCAAAAAAAAAAGTTCAAAAATAACCGTTATTTTTCTTCAAAAAAATAACCGTACTTTCGATTGAAAAAAAACAAATTTTTTTGTTCAAAAATATCAAAATCATAAAATAACTCTTTTATTGATCAAAAAATAAAAATCAAAAAATAATTCTTTTATGAAAAAAAAAATTTTACACTGGTATTTACACAGCAAAAGACAAAAATAAACTCATAAAATGAAAAATCAAAATCACCTAAAAAGGCTAATATACGAAATGACGGGGATTATCCTTATTTTAGCTTATATTAGTTGTAAGCATTGTTATCAAAATATGTGTTTATAAAAGTTAATATTTCTGTGCAAAATAAAGTCGCGAAAATAGAACCTTGCTTTCATAAAACCAGCAAGGTTAAAAATTAATCTGTCGCAAATATCGAGCCGTCGCACAGTGGCGCCCGTAGAGCAAACGAGGTTGCAAAAATCAAAATTTTCATGAGCGCCGACGAAGTTTTGAATAAACCCATGTTATAGGAAACTTTTCAACGATTTCAAAAATGCCACACTTAATAATATCACATTTTTAGTTTAGAAGATAAAACCGTTCAAAGTTGACCGACTTTCGGTTTTCAAAAAAACACACAATTTTTAGTCAATTTGTTGCGATTTCAGGTGTAATATCACGAAAAATAGGTAACGAATCGCCTTATTTTTTGTTTGTATTGATTGATGTATTTATTAAATGTATAATGATAAAAAAAAATTAACTTTTTGCTTTGTGTTTCTCCTGGTAAATCAATATTTAAAAACTATCCGTTTTTTCACTATTTTTCAACTTTGACGGAAAATAAAAAATATCTATATTTTTCTATATTTGCCATATTTGCAAAACCTGTTCATTGATTATTTCTTTACATAATTCAAAAATTTTATCTGCCCGTACGTGCCCGTTTGGCTTCTAGAGGTAAAAAAGGTTAAAAAGACATGGTTGCAGAAATTGTATGGCGTCCATCCCTTATATGTTTTGACTGACAGTAGTTTGATCTAATAGTTTGAAAAAAACTACTCATTGAAATTAGCAGGTACGTACCTCACTTAAACCATACTTTGTCGTACAAATGGTCAAGAACAATATTGACTTATGGTCCCTACAGGTAGGCACAAATCTTATTTGGCATAATATTAAAATTGCATTATTCAGCCTAAATCCATATGTATGCAGGGAACAGGTAAATTTTTAGGCATGGTAGCATAAGCCTATATATTGCAAAATAAGCATAATGCCTGGATTAGTCTACGACTGAAAGTTGGCGCAACAATTACTGAACACATTCAAAGCATCAAAGGTAAGGCAAAATGAGGACCTCTTCAACATGTTGGCAGCATCTTTCGATCTACTTATTTCTTCCCTGCGGCATGTGAAGTCGCGAATAGAGTTAGAAAATAATTATAGTTTAGAAATGGTTAGTCTTTTAGATATACCTTCTCTTACGAATTGTGATGAATATTTTACAGAAAATTGAAAAAATAAATTAAAAATTTTTTTTTTAAATTTGTTGGGTAATAATTTAAAACATAAAACCCTAAAGAAAAAAATAAAAACAATGTAAAAATAATTTTTTTTAGTTACCATAAAATTGATTTTTCTACTAATTTTTACTTTGATAACCCATAAGTAGGCCCCTACAAAGCGTAGCACCCTTTCCAAACGCTCATTTCATAGGCTGAACAGTTATCTATTATACGCTGTTTAAACTGTTCAATTATCTTATTCGGTTCAAAAGATATGATTTTTGCAACGAAAAAACTCAAATGGCGCCACTGCGCGTCGGGAAAATGGGTAGTAGCGAATACAGAGCGTGCACTGTATAAATATAAATATGCATGCAAATAACAATAAAATGTAGGTATACACGTGTGGGAACTGATATAAGTATGTATACAAGTATTGTTAGTTTGTTTTATTACTGATAAGCATTTAACGATTCCTGGAGCAAAAGTAGTTTCTCAGTTTGAAAAGTAATTTTAAATTTTAGTTCACCTTTAAAAACTGTAATCAACATTCTAAAGCAGACCATACACGATTTAATTCAATTGTCAACTGAGTCGGTTGTTGTCCAAATCAAAGCGTGTATGGCCTTGTCAATTGATTAGTTTGACGGTTGTCGAGTTGGTTGAAGAAAAATCAAAAGATTTTGATTTTTTCAAGTTGACTACTAAGTCTTTCAATTCGATTGTACTGTGTGTGCTCGAGTCTCTTGATTAGCTGTCAAAGTTAATGTTTTTTGTTTTCTTTTGTAACAAAAAAAAATAAGTGTTTTAAAAATTGTATTTTATTTCATTAAATTTTAAAATTAATTTAAAATCTTTCAATTCAGTTGATGAAGTGTGTGGCCAAGCATCAACTGAGTTGAAAGACTCAGTTGAAAACTGAATTGAACCGTGTATGGGGCGCATAAGATAAATAAATATTTTCTCGAAAATTACGAAACTTGATACCTACCTTCTCATAATGATTTGAGTTAATATGTGTTATTTTGTTTGAAATTTCGACTAAATCGGTATGTCTTCCATCGGCAGGTATAAATTTCCTTACTTAAATGCTGACATAAAATAGCTGTAATTATATTCCAGGACTTTCAGCAGCTTACCAAAGTGTACAGCCTTTTTTATTTCCTTAAAAATATGTACATATGTATGTTTAATTGGATTGAGGTCAATGGACTGCGCAGGCCACTTCTTTACATCCTGCTGGAAGATCAATTTGAACGGCATTTCTGCATTGCTCTATGGTAACATTACATTTTGCGGAATGTCAACATAGACGTGTTGATCCATATCGACCCCTAACCGCGAAAATATCGTAAGCGCCAAAAATCAAATTTTACAGGAGAGAGCTTTTTTATTTTATTTCATATAAATTTTGTATGAAATTTGTCGCCTACAATAAGATTGTTCTTGCTATGAAATCGTAACGGTACCTTATGTGACCATGAAATCTTAGGAGATGATGCAAGTGTTGCCAATAAAGTATTTTATTAAAAAAAAACGAAAATTGAAAATCATGTCGCTTACGTTATTTTCGCGGTTAGGGCTCGATATATACATAGGTACATACATATAAAATATTATATGTATATAATATATATATGTATGTATATTAGTGTCATTTATTTTTAAAATGTTGACACGGTACCAGGTAATTTTTTCTATTTGACATAATTATAAGTCATATCGCACCTATTCAACAATACTGTATTAACTTAAAATTTTTAGTTTTTAACTTTTTGAAAAAAGTCGACAGATATTATTCATATCTATCCGCTGTAAAAATATCGAGCTATTTTGTCTACCTTTTGGTAAGGAAACGGTTGGTTTAAAAATACTTTTTCATTTGCCTTTCATATTAAATTCAAAATTGTTTTGCTTCTACTGAAAATTTTAAAATTTTTAGTTAATACAGTATTGTTGAACAAGTTTTGCCTTTCAATTTGCAATACACTCTCACTTTTTACTAACACACTCAAAATTTTTAAATTGACCACGAGATTGCTTTCAATTTCACCTTTCCATTTGTTTAGCAATTTTACGTTCAATTTAACAGCTGATTACAATTTTGTCTTTATAAATTGTTTTGATGACATCTTGCAAGTAAATTGCTTAAAAATTGCGTGCAGCCTGCGTCACAGCTTTAAATTTTTGGAAATTTTGACAAATACTATATCGTCGTTCGTAAATTATTGTGTTCTATATGGTTATATTTTACATATATTATTGAACACAATAATTTACGAACGACGATATGTAAAAGACTATCAAGAAAGACTTGATCGTGTTGCTGCTGGGTTCAAGGTAAGGAAAATTTGTTTGTACACACTTTGAATAATATCTTTGACATAGCGCTCGATGCTGCCTTAAAGTTAACGAAAATCGACGAAGACAATTTTTTTTGCAGCGGCAACAGGAATCTGGTAGTCCGGACTCTCTGGTAGGAGTAAATTAAAATCTATGGACAAAATAAGAAACCACAAAACTCCGGTCTTTAAAAGAAAGAAAAAGGAAAGACAACAACCGTATCACTAAATGCCTGGCCGTTTTGGTTACTTTTAACCAAAATTGGTTATTATTTTCCTCATTGTTACTTGTGTGCTTTTTTTTCAATTGGTGCCATTGTCAGATCCATTAATTTAACACATCTGCCAAATGAAAATAGCGTACAATGTTCACATAGTTGCAAGACATTTTTAGCCAATTTTAATGACAACATTGTAAGATCTGACCACCGTCTGTACGAAGCTTAACAAATCAAAACAAATAAGCTCGAACTGTCAAAATCAAATGCCGTTTCGACACCACCTGTAGTTAATTCGCCTTTTTTGGGTGTAAAACGATCAAGATTTGCACTTCTATTTTTAAAACCCCCAACCTATTTTTCCAATTCACTCATACTTTTAAAAAGAAGGGTTTTTGTGGGGATAATTTTTTGAGTGCGTAGGAAAAAATATGGATTTTTTCGTGCTGTGTAGGGACTTTAAACAAATATAACATCACTGTTCTGGGGTATCCTTTTCTCTATTCCTACCGAAGCAATATGAAACCTAATAATGTACAAAGATTTATAGTCTGTTGATTCTTCAAATAATTAAAAACTCTAGCGAATACAGTTTTGTAAGTAGACGAAAATAAGTGTTAGCTCTGTTTGGGCCGTGCCAATTACACCAAAAACTTTCAAAATTAAAAGGCCCATTGTACCTTCCAGACCAAGTAACATACTGTTAAAATTTTATAAAAATCGATCCAGAGGTTTAGGTGTCTATATACATTTTTATATATAATATTTTTTAACTTAAGTGCGAGTAAAAAAGTGGCTTTAGCACATACATATTTTGGCTACTTTATTTTTAAATTTTGGCTACCAATTTTTTTTGGTCGTGCCAACATGATCCCTAAATTCAAGCTTCTCATCAAATTCATAGTATAATAAGTACCAGATACGTTCATTAGGGAGAGTTTTCATTATTTACCCATGTAATGTCAAATTAATTAAATTCTAAATTCAAAAAAAAGGGGGCAAAATAGAAATTCTTTCTCCAAAACTCGAAGTTGCCATCGTAGATGTTAATAAATTAACATTTTAAATTTTGCTGTCTAAAACGGGTTGATTAAAATGTATCTTAAATGTCCCCTTTTACCCTATTTTACCCCCTAAACAGCCGATTTTCAATATGTACTTTTTTGACATTGCGATAGGAATTCGTACGAAGAAATTTTACATTTAGGATGAAGGGTTACTTTAAAAAATCGGTTTCATTTTAGACTTTTTACCGCTCCCTTCCATAATTCTGGGAAAAAAAAAACTTTTAGCAATTTCGCTATGTTATTCCTTCTTCGCATCAAATTTCATCAAAAACAAACAAAGAAACAAACAAATTTTCACCTCATTTTTTAATTAAAGTTTTCAAAAGTGCAAAAACATAACAACCACATAGACAATTATTTCTAACAAACGATCCAAAATATCGGGTTCTGAGTTAGTGCAAGATTATCATAGTAAAAGTATAAAAGTTGTGCAACTTTTTATTGCATTGACAAATTGAACAAAATGCTTAAAAACTCTACTCTAAACAACAAGGCAGAAATACCTTTTTAACCAATTTTTATGAAACCTACGGCTCAGATTTGTTACAAAAATTATTTTAAATAATCGCAAGCGTTACCGTTCAAAATTTTTAAAAAGGGACACAAAAAGGGGATCATCAAAAAGTGGTACAATAAGGGGAATTCTGAGAAAAAAGGGGCAACTTTAAAAATAAGATAATTTTCACTGAAAACATAAACGTTACAAAAAATAAACCTCTTACGTATAAATAATACATAATAAATGTACATATATAGTCAAAAAATCCCCTCATTATACAGAACTTACATTTTTCCACTTTTGTTTATAAAAACTGGTATTTTAGTTCGATTATCGATTTAACATTTCGAGGGCCTATATTCAAAACCCTCTATCTTTGATTTTCACGAAAATGACTTTTTAATGGGCAAATGTTCAGTAAAACAACTCTCATCTATGGTGTGATTTTCATAACAAACATATATTTTTTTGCTGTTTTATTTGCATTTTTGTATTTTCTCTATCTTGCACAATTAATTTTTCTGAATGCAAAACCCTCAATCTTTTTTAAAAATTAATTTTCAAGTATTTTTTGAATAACTTGTTCTTGCAATACACGTTTTTTTTTTTTGCTATTTTTTGCTAGCTAAACATCAATTTTAAATCAATGGTGATTTTTCCGCGTCGGTATTTGTTTCATGTATTATTCATCATTTAAAAACGTATTTCTTATCAGATTCGTTGCCAATTATATTTTTCTCGGATGGTTGTGGCTACCAAAACCGTAAACATTATTTATCTAATGCTCTATCCAATTTTGCTGCTGCAAATAATAAAGTTATTGAACAGAAGTTCTTAGAGAAAGCCCATACGCAAATGGAGTGCGATAGTGCCCTTGCTAAGATAGAGATTAAGTTGAAAAATCCATCTATACACTTGCCAGTCAATTACGTTGGAATTACTAGAAAAGCCAGAAAGACCGTTAAAATTAACAATGAGATCGTGAAAAATCCGTTTGAAGCAGGATATTTAAATTATGATTTCTTTAATAATTACAGTGATGACAAACTTTTGGGTTCTTTTTTTTCAAATAGACAAGGACGAGAAAGGAACGATCCTACAGTGTCTAATTTAGGATCTCTTTTATATCTTTCAGATGGTAGCGTAAAATATAAATTAAATTTTGATACAGATCACATTGATTTACCTGTTCGTATTAAACCTTTTACAGAACATATTAAACCAAAACCTCTATATTCTGCTCCACTTTCAATTCAACCAAATAAGTGGAAGAATCTTATGTTGTATTATTAGCCTTTATCTTAAATAAACCACGTTAAACACTGAAGGTCAGATCTTACAATGTTGTCATTAAAATTGCCTAAAAATGTCTTGCAACTATGTGAACATTGTAAGCTCATTTGCATTTGACAGATGTGTAAAATTAATGCATCTGACAATGGCACCATTGTCAGAAAAATGACAACATTGTAAGATCTGACCACCGTCTGTAAGAAGCTTGACATATGGCATAAATCAAATCAAAATAATTTTTTTTTCAAATGCAAAACTCTCTATCTTTTCATTTTCATACATACATATTGAATATTTTTGAGAAGCAAAACCCTCCATCTCGCATAAAGTCCCCAATAATGCAAAATTTTATAAACCAATTATCTGTGAGATTCAGTAGTTGATTTAAAAAATATTGTAGAATACCGAATTTTAATAACTCAAGTAATACGCGAAAAAAACTGTTTTTTGGCTCTCCTGAAAAGTTGTGTTTTTTAAGATAGAGGATTTTGAATATAGGCCCTCGATTTGCTTCATTAATATCCTTAAAAGGACAAGTTTGAAGACTTTTGCGTTGTGTTTTATTGCTTGTATCTTTATTTTTAGAATTACATACGTACTAAATTAAGTGCTGCAATAAATTTTTAAAGAAATGCTGCTACATTTTCATTTACTGAAAACGAGCGACTACTGTCAAAATCGTTTTCACAGATACTTTTTCCTTTTAATCCTATTTTCCTCTTTGGGAATCGCTTATCAGAAAATTTTTTATGTGAAGACAAAAATGTATGAAAGTCAAATTTATATTTTAAAAATTGCTTCATTCTGAAAAAAACTTAACGGTATGGAAATTCATTATAAGGAGATCAAATTATATTAATTTTTGAAATTTGTTCATTATATGGAGTGCTTCTTTGTAAAGAACTATAGAAAAGTTCGAATGTTTATCTACATAGTGAAAATATACGTCTTGTTTGCAAGTTAACGTGTATAAACTGTTGCATATACCCGGTGGCGAACGTAATGATGATTCATCATAAAACATACTGACAATGTTAAATCATCAACGACATATGCTGAATTTTCTTTGGCGTCATACATGAATTTTTTAAGCAATTGTCCAAAATATCGTTGACAAACAGAACTGATTTTGTTCGTTAGGCTTCCGCGTATTAGTGAGTCCTAACAGATAATATCATCGATATTCAGACAATGTTGTCAAGTTATATATACTTCACTGCGGTGATAAACAAGAAAATAACATTCATACATACTTATATTTAATAATCCGTTATTCAACCATTGACGAATATCAGACAAATTTCAGAGCTCAGCAGAACTTTCTTTTATACAGTGAATCTTTCATAAAAATGTCTGCAAAACTGTATTTAGCAGTGTCATTTTCGCGTACTTTCATCGGCATCTCGATATTTTCATAGAAATTGCGCCTTGAGACCCAGTTTGTCAGGAGGAATCATAGATGAAAATATCAATTTGACAAAGTCGATCAAAAAACGCCATCGGGTAATTTTACCCTTCACCACAGCTGGAAATATATAAGTTTGTCATTCCATTTTTAATTTGTACAATATTGATCTTAGATCCTATAAAGTATATATATTCACGAGGAGCGGAGTTGATTAAATAATGACCGTCTGTAGGTTCGTCTGTCTATGTGTTATTTGAAGTTTGTTTTCCAAAGACCCCAAAAATTATTGTTTCTAAATTTATATGACATATGGCCTGAAATCTTTGGATGAAGTTTCCTGATGATCTGGCCTTAGCAACCAGTGAAATGCGCAAAGGAATAGCTTATCCCATCAACGATAAATTTCAGTGTTTTTTTTATCAAGAATAAAAATTTAGAATTAAGCACGATAAACAAAATCTTGTTAACTAAAAATTTTGTATTCCCAAAAATTACTTTGATGATAATGTATAATGTTTTTTATTTCAATAAAAACAAACCAAAAATAGCTTTAAATTTTCTAATACTGGGGTGGGCAAAATCCGGCCTAGGGTGGAATTATTCCTTTTTTTCTTTTAATTACTGTTTTCATGCGACATTTGTTGTAAGTGTATTGATATTTAACTTAAGTAGCCGATTTAACATTCCTTAATACATTGATTTTACATAAGTGTTTACATTTAAATGAAACAGAAAATAGACGAAATTAAATATATTTTCAGCATGTGTGCTGTCCATATTAAATGGATGCGAAACATGGCTTGTAACTGAATAAATCAAGCGTTAAATGCAAGTTTTTACCAACAGATGCCTCCGGATAATACTTGGAATTTATTGGCCTAATACAATTACAAATGCTCAACTGCTGGCCATAACACATATGAAGGACATTAACTGTGAAATCCGAAGTCATAAACTTGGCTAAATAGGGCACAAACTTAGAAGGAAGATGACAGCATATGCCAAAGAGCACTTACATATAACCCCCAGGGTGCAAGAAGACGAGGAAGACCGAACAAGTTTGGCGACGTTCAACATTAAACGAAATTAATAAGCTGCCTGAAAATTTAAATTTTGAAATTTTGTTTTAAATGTTAGTTAAACGAGTCACTTTTACTTTAGCGTTCTAAAAACACGCAGTTAGAATACACATTTGAAATAATATGAAAATTTATGTAATAAATGTTACTTACAATTATAAATAAATTCCCAGATTCTATTTGTTTCTAAACTACATTATAACTACAATTATCTTCTTACAAATAAATCCATAGAAATTGTTAAAAATAAAGCTTAAGTTTGATCAATTTACTGGTCACCCTTTTTTTTGGATTTTTCGTCAAATATTTGTTAGTTCTGAACATACCTTAAGAATTATTTAACCTGTTTCATGTTTTTATTTACAAAACAAAAATAATTTTCCAAATTTTTAAATTAAAATTTTTCAATAACATAAAATATTTATTTTTCTAAAATTTAAGAACAATTTTCTTCGGAAAATAGTTCAAAGCAATAAAATTTATTGAGAAATGATCTCGTTTCTTATATATAAATAGTGTCGATTTGGTCAACTTGCTAGTTTTTGCTGGTTAAGCGTTCATTTACTTTTTTATTTTTTGATTAATTGGGAGAAAAATTTTGTAAATTTTAAATTAACTCTCTCGTTGCATGTTTCTGCTAGTAAATGAACACGCCTAATATATGTCTAAGTCACTGCTGATAAAGGCTAGTTTTCACTATCTCACAAGTCTTACGTATTCCATAATACATTGTGAGATAGAAATCTAATGAGTTTTGTTGCAACTGTCAAAAAATCTAATTTAACATGACAGTTTGTGTTCACACCATCACACAAAGTATAAACACTGACACATGAAATAAAATGAGACCCTGATCCAATGAAAAGTATTATTGTTTAGAAATTTTTAAAAAAACGAAAAAGTCGTATAGGATGTCAAACTTTTTTCATAATAATTGTCATTTCTATCACACTTTGTCAAATTACTTGAGTTTTTGGACTTGTATTAATACAAAGTATAATAGTGCAAACTAGCCTTAAGTAAAGTTTGGAATTATTTTCAGCTATAATTATTTTTTTGTTATCAAACGTTTTTATTCTTGATAAAAACCCTTGAAATTTATTTTTGATGGGATAAGCTTTTCCTATGCGCATTTCACTGGTTGCTTAGGCCAGATCATCAGGAAACTTCATCCATAAAGATTTTAGAAAAACTTCAAATGTAATTTTTATCAAATATGAGTATTTTGACATTGGCCATTAAGAAAGAACAAAGCCACGGATATTATATATACTAACTTAACACTATTTAATCTATGAAAAATATTGGAATAATTAAAAGTCACTACATCCCAGGAAAAACTAAACTTTAAAAAAGTTAACAAGTAATGTTGGAGAAAAATAAACACTACTTTTTTTCTCGGCCGAATAACTACTTATTTTTGTTCAAAGTGCCCACAGAATTCAGTGCTTACAATACACTTACTAGAAGTCAAAAAATATCTAGTTATTATTTAACTACGAGTTAGTTACCAGAAGCCAAAAAATCACAAACACAACTAATAAAGGCTAGATTACACTATTATACTTTGTATTAATACAAGTCAAAAACACAAGTAATATGACAAAGTGTGATAGTGTGAATGCAATGTGTCACGAAAATGACAAGTATTATGAAAAAAGTTTGACATCCCATACGACTTCATCGTTTTTGGAAAAATTTCTTAACAATAATACTTTTCATTGGATCAGAGTTGCATTTTATTTCATGTGTGAGTGTTTATACTTTGTGTGATGGTGTGAACACAAACTGTCATGTTAAATAAGATTTTTTGACAGTCGCAACAAAACTCATAAGATTTCTATCTCACAAAGTATTATTGAATACGTAAGACTTGTGAGATAGTGTAATCAAGCCTTAAGTAGTTATTGAGCTGATTATTACTAAACGAATGTTCAGTAGTAAAAATAATAGAAGAGAAGTATTTATTGAGGTCTTCAGAATAATGACAATTGTAATGACAACTACTTACCAGGTAACGTATAAAAAAACTACCATCTATTACTAAAAATCAAAAAGATTTTCCTGGGAAGAAGCTATAAAACAAATTTAGCTTTATTTTTTGGCTTTAAATTTCCTTATTTAGCACTTTTTAGCTCTATTTCTATTTTTTAAAAAATCTGGTCACACTGGTAACAGGGTAAGTAAATAATAATATTCTCTCTTTCTCATTAGAAAAAAAAGCGAACAGTACCCATGTTCTGTAACTTTAGTGAGAACGTCTCGCATCGAAAAAATGTGAAACAAAATATTCCATCGTTTCTCGAAAAGAGAAAAAAAGTGTGTCTGTAACTCATGTCGAAAACTATCAAAAGAGATTACGTCGTTACGTTATTAATCTCATAACAATTCACTCGATGCCGATGTGACAATGCAGACGTTGAGAACGCCAGTCACTCATACCGTTGACGGCGACCAAAATTTACTAAAATTAAAAATTTTCAACGACGCCGGCGAAAATACGACCGACGGCTATACTTAATAATGTGAAGTGCGTTTTTAATGTTTCTTGTTTGCAAGCGAGCTTTGAAAACATTCGTATATTTTATAATTTGATTTTATTTGACAGTTCAAAGCAGGAACTTTCTCACAGAAATTTTACAGACACACTTTTTCTTTAAATTGGCGAGTAATTTGCTTACGTGAAAGCTAATACTCGCCAAAAATGTAACGGACGCAATTAAGTCAGAAAAACAGTTTTTTGTTTTAATTTAGGCCATTTTTGTTTCATTTCTCACATTTCAACATGGGCAAAGGTGTCTGTCTGGTATTTTTTTAATTAAAAAACTTGTTTAATAACAAATTCTGAATTACATAAAATAAGTGAATATTCCTTTGTTTTTACGGAATATGTATCAGGTACATACCATAATACACGAAAAAAAAACATAATATTAATTTGTTTTTACGGAATATGGGGTTGCATTTTTGACAGTAAAAATTAAATGAACTTTTCGTTAAAAATCCATGAAAAATAAGTCGACCGGTTTTTAACTGAATTTTCATTTATTTTATACATATTACAGTTTCAGTTAGTTTTACGTACAGAATATTGTGAGTGTACCTTACAGCAGCCTAAACAGCTGAATCGATTTGGTACACATAGCTGGGTTATCAATACGCAGCATCTCTAGAAAAAGAGGGGATTGGATTAGTGGGCGTGGTACCTCCCATAAAAGACATTATTGATTTCTTTATATCTTTGAAAGGGCAAGAGGCAAAGTTTCGCAAATAGTTAATAGCATCTTGGTTATCAATACACAACATCCGACAAAATGTGAAGGGATTGGAGAACTGGGCGTGGCACAAAATATATTTATTTATATCTGGAGAACAGTCGGAGAAAAATTGTACAAATTTGGTACACATAGCTTGGTTATCAATACACAATCTCTCTAAAGAAATGAGCAGGATTGTAGCGGTGGGCGTGGTGCCTCCTATCAAAATCGTTGAATTCTGTAGGTCTCGAAAATGGCAAAATCTAAAGTTTCCGAATTAGGTACAAGCATCTTGGTTAGTAATACACAAATCTTACAAAATCTGGGCGGGATTGGAAAATGGCGTGGCATAAAATAGATATACATACTTATGTTTAGAGAACGGTAGGAGAAAAGTTGTCCAAATTTGGTACACAAAGCTGGGTTAATAACACAACCGCTCTCAAAAAATGGACGGGATTGGAGAAGTGGCCGTGGCACACAAAGACATAGATTTATATCTGGAGAACGGTAAGATTCCAAATTAGCTTAAAACATCTTCGTTATCAATACACAGCACCCGACAAAGTGTGGGCGGGATTGGAAAAGTGTGAGTGGCGGCTTCTATACAAAGAGATTGTATATATCTTTATATGTGGAGACCGACAAGAGCCAAAGTTTCCAAATTAGGTATAACATCTTGGTAGACAATACACAACGTTCGTCTAGATTTGGGGGTTGAAGATCTGGGCGTGGCATAACATAGATTTAATTTACATCAGTCAAAAAGTAGGTGCGATTAGATATGTAAGTAAACGTGGCATAAAATATAATCCCGTATATATGATTAATGGTGAGAGTAAAATTGTCCAAATTTGGTACAATTAGAATAATTATCAATATACAGACAGCATCTTTAAGAATTGTGCGGGATTGGAAAAATGGGTCAGAATCATAAACAATGCATGAGATATGTATTTAAAAAAACTACATAGGTATTTTGTTTTAATGGGGGTAGCGAAGCGCACTGAGTTAAGCTAGTATGTTTACAATAAGAAATTTTTGGCTTGGGCGATTTTAATGGTTTAAGCTATATTTTCTGGTGACTTAGTAAATAATTCTTTTCGTGTACTAATATAAAATGAAACAATCAAGAAAGTATAGTCGGTGAAGCCCGACCATATGATACCCTACACAACGGTATTCACAAACAAATCTTTATCTTAAATTTCATTAATATCTGGTAGATAGTTTCGGAGAAGCATTTAAAAAAAAAAACGCAGAGCTTATGAGCCCATATAAACATGGATCTGTCTAAGTTTTAAATTTCATTAAAATTGGTTTGATAGTGATTACAAAGACGCTTTTTCGAAAAGCAGCTTATATGGGGGCTATATGAAACTCTGCCTACCTGAAATAAATATTTTTTGTTTGCTTATAAAAAACTTGGTCTTACTATATTTATTAAAATGGGAAATACTGCTTTTAAAAAACTTGACCCTTTTTTATTGAAATACCCTTTTTTTGAACCCTTTTACTGGAAAATCCACTTTTTGTGACCCTTTTCGAAAATTTCCAACGGTAACCCTGTATAACTTAGTTGGCATTTTGATTGGCTATTCTTGATTAACCATTAATGGTTTGGGTATGCATATCGTAAGGAAGTTAAGAAAATTCATTTTATTGAAAACACCCTAAAATGCGAATAAATACCCAGATATTTTGAAGCGTCATTTAGCTAACAGTGCTTATAGATTTGGGTTTTATTTCGATAGAGAGCCGAATTTAAAATTGTATCAGAATAATGACTATAAACTTAAAGGCCCAACCATATTATGCATGAAGTTGCTTAAGTCAACTAAAGCAACTGTGCGAATACACCTAAATCAATCTTAAAGTCCTAAAAGTCTTTCTTAATTTGCTCATGCATTTGACAGACTTTTCGTTAATTTTTGACAGTACCTTAAGCTAGCTCATGCACATTATAGTTAAGAGTTTAAGGCTCTTTTGGTAAGTTCGAGTCTCTTGTACAACAGTGGTAAAGTATAGGATACTCCCGCTTAGAGTCTAGATCTCAATTCAAACCCAACTCAAAATTTTTGGACTTATCTGAAAAAAGTAATGCCAAAAGGTGTCCAAAAAACCAATGTTAGTAAAAAACTAATTTTGCAGAAATGGCAAAACAAACCAACAGAATATACAAAATATCATCCTACAATTAATAATTCAATACTATCCCTAAGGGTCGATTCTTTGAGACTATTTGAATTGAAGTAACCTAATAACACTACATCATTGTCCGGCATGGTCAGAATTTCTAAAGTTTCGATAAAATTGTCATAAGGTAAGTTAAATTTTGGTCTTTAAACGCATCCAACTTGTCATTTGGGAGAAAGTAACTTCTCCCAAATGACGAGATTTCGGTAAAAAGGTATTCAGTCATGTTGGTTTGTTTTGCCTTTAAACAAAATTTGAATGTGATACTATTTTTTACAAATATTGCAACTCCACCTGCACCACATCTGCTCCTATAAACTCTAAGTACTATATAGCCATGAAGGCTTATCAGACTATCTGGAATAGATTCAGTGAGCCAGGTCTCAGAAACACACACAACATCAACATTTGAATTTTCGAAAATAAATCCAAATTCATCAATTTTACACAATAAACTTTGTTCGTTTATATGGCAGATTTGTACACCTTGCTTTTGTTGCTAAAATTTTAACCATATTAAACGTCTCATCTTTGGAATTTTGTCTTATGCTAACAAAATTGTTCATCGAAATAAAAATTTAAATAAAGTTTTACAAGATTAATTAGTATTGTGGTTATTTTGTTGAACTATTTATGGTTTTTAATCCAAATTTTTAATAATTTTAATTAGGCTTAAGTTCATTCAATTTAATTTTCATTAAATTATTTTTATGAAGAAAGGAATTTTACAACATGAAAATTAATTAAAATTGTTATTGATAATCTTTCATTATCGACCGTGGACGGGGCTCGAACCCGGGCGGGCAGGTTACCATGACATGTTTCGATCGCAACCACTCGATCTCCTCAGATGGATTTGCCGTTTTACACTCGCAGACATCGACGACTGCTGACGTCAATAGTCAAACATCAATCCTTAAACCAAATTGTATTTTAACCTTTGGAAGATCGAAGCTTGCTTTTTTGAATGATTATCCATTTTAATTGATTCTACATGTTCTTCCTTACTTCTGTTTTTTCGTACTTTTGTCAAGAATTTTTCTTGAAGTCCAAAGTACATTTTTTTGTTTTTTCATTTTTTGTCCTTCTTTTTCTTGTTGACCTTTTTCAGTACAACTTGAAGGACAAATGAATACATAGAGCTCGTGCCTTAGCTTTAACAATAATTAGTATTGTGGTTATTTTGTTGAACTATTTATGGTTTTTAATCCAAATTTTTAATAATTTTAATTAGGCTTAAGTTCATTCAATTTAATTTTCATTACAAGATTTTGTTAGTCTTGCTTAATTCCCAATTTTTATTATTAATACAAACACTGAAATTTATTGTTGAAGGGATAAGCTATTCCTATGCGCATTTCACTGGTTGTTTAGGCCAGATCGTCAGGAAACTTCATCCAAAGATTTTAGAAAAACTAAAGATATTTAACAAGTAAAAACTGTTAAGCGAATAAGAATTACAACAACAATTAAGAGGGAGTTTATCTTTTCTTACTACAATTAATATTGGAAGAATTCCAACCAATTGTAGTGGGAAATGTAAGAAAAGATAAACTCACTCTTTATTGTTGTGGTTTTTGTTAAAGCTTTGATATGGTTACAAGTAAGACTTTTGCTTATAAGTAATTCTTATTCGCTTAACAGTTTTAACTTGTTAAATATTCGCCTAACGAAATTCTGGCGTACAATGTACGAAAGTACGTTTTAGTAAAATACAAAATAACTTTTTTAAACTTACGGAAAGCAAATTATGTATACTACAAAATATTTTTGTAAATTGCATTAAAATTTTTGTATTTTCGTTATTTTTTTTTAAATATTTTGTATTCTTAGGCCAGTTTTCAAAAATTACCGATAGCTAAAAGTAGACTTTAACCGGCCTTATAAAAAGTGTTCCATTATTTAAAATTTACTTTAACCTAAAGTGAGCGATAAAGTAAATTAAGGTAGGTTAAAGTAAAGGCCTTAGAAAATTATATTGAATATTCTGGGAAACACACTTTGACGTTAGGCAAAAAGGTATTTAGTCAAAAAAGTGTATTTGACTTTTTGATTGGGTTTAACTCAAATTTTCTCGTTCGTTTGGTAGCAATGACTTAAGTCTAGCACAACTGCATTCAATCGTAATCATTTGCTCTTTAGTCAATTAGTCAATTTAATAAGACATTGTAATAATTGTCAATTTAACACTATGATCTGTAGTTTCTGACTTAGACCTTTTTGCTTAAGTTAAAAGAATTATAAATTTAACATTATTAAAGAAAAAAATTGTGTATTAATAAAATATGCCAAACTTACATTTAAAAAAAGGTTTCATAAATTTGTAAATCAGATTTTATCACTATGTTCACAAAAGTTGTTCGCCTATGATGTGGCTACATTTTTGTAGAACATTGTTAGTACAAAGTTTGGACATAAATAACCGAAATCAGGGGGAAAAAACGGATGTGCTTTGACCCTTGATCAAAAGTTGCTTCAAGAGCACCGTGCACGGCATATAAAAAAATTAATATCTTAAAAATCGCAAATTTTCGCAATTCAAGCTATGGTGAAATGAAAAATATACATTAATATCTTCTTTTTTTTTTAGTCGTATGCCAGCCGAACTTAGCCGAAATTTTAAAACTCTACGTAAATTTAAAAATCGTAAAAAATTCATAAATTTTATAATACACCAACATATTGATATTTATTTACTTCACCTTAAATATTTTGAATTTTTTTTAATGTTTTGAATAAACTATATTACCTTCAGCTTTATTTTCCATTACTTTTTTAGAAATTACTTTTTTTTTTTTTAAAAACTAGAAAATATTTAAAAATGTCAAAAAACACCTGCACTCAACTATTTTTTCAAGTGGACTGAAGTTTATCAACTTTAATGCTCTAATGTTAAACAGTAAATTGCAATTTACAAAAACAAAATGCATTTGTGGTTGCTCTGCTGTGTTTGCTATTAGATTGCAACAACAAAATTATAATCGTAGCCCTTGTAAAATATTGAATTTTGGGACCTTAGTGCATTGTGCGAGCAGAATACAGAGCAACTTAATAATTTTTACATATACAGACATATTTACAATACTTAAAACTTCATTATAAATGAAATTTAAAAAGCGAAAACTGGTAAATATTTTTTTTAAATCGTTTTTAGAACATAAAAATATTAAAAAAAAATTTCCCGGCCACGGTCAAAAATGAAAGATTATCAATAACAATTTTAATTAATTTTCATGTTGTAAAATTCCTTTCTTCATAGAAATAATTTAATGAAAATTAAATTAAATGAACTTAAGCCTAATTAAAAATATTAAAAATTTGGATTAAAAACCATAAATAGTTCAACAAAAAAACCAAAATTCGAACCAGGGAACTCACAGTTTCTAACTTAACACACCCCCTAGACAACTGAACCATGAAAGAACGCTGTTTTTTTGGTTATAAAACTTGGACTCGGGAAGATCTATGGTTCCCGAAAATGGGTATTTTTCAAAAAAAAAATTAATATTTTGGTCATAACTTTTTCGTATCTGAACCGATTTTCCCGAGTTTTTCAGAAAATATTTTCTATTAAAAATTTCCGATCTTTTGATATATACCTAAGGCGTAACCATAGGTCATATTACAGTCAAAAAATTCAGATTTTTATACAATTTTTAATATTTTGCATGGGAGGTACCACGCCCACTTCTCCAATCCCGCCCACATTTTGTGGGATGGTGTGTATTTATAACCTAAATGCTTGTACCTAATTTTAAATCTTTGGCTCTTGCCGTTCTCCAGATATACAGAAAAAAGTAATAAAAATACAACAACAAGAGATTTTTGGAAAAAATTAGAGGCAGTCGTGGTTTTTTCGTCATATCTCAGCCATTTGAAATGGTGGAATATATGTAGGGTTGCCATCCGTCCTCTTTTCCCCGGACACCGTCCTCTTTTTTTGGGTATCCGGGGCAGTCCTACTTCTTTTTCATCAAGTGTCCGGCGTTGTCCGGCTTTTTACACCTTCATTGTAAATTTGTTCCTGGATTTAAATCACAGTTCACAAAATTCATTAAAATAAAAGATTTTGGTGCTCGGGTTTTTTTAAGATAGGTATGATTTAATTTTTGGGGACGTAACGTGACAAAAAGAGTACTTTTCTTTGAATGTGCCCAAAATGGAGCTTCCAAAAAAAATGGAACAAATAAGCAAAAGCAACCTTATCAATGTCGTTACTTTTGTTCAAATAAATACTTATTGCTCAAATGATTATATTAAAATTTTATTTTAAGATTCTTTTTGGAAAGAAAAAAAAAATCATATCTTAAAAAAGCATATCCCTCCAAGTTTTAGGATTTTTAAAAAACAATTTGAAGTATTATATAAAAAAAAATCAGCAAAAAATAGGGTTTTGACTTAGTCCATTTTTAAAATTTGATATTTTGCATTTACATTTTTTTAATATATTTATTGTAGCCTCAAGTATTCTCTTTAAACTGACAAAAATCATCTTCGTATGTAAAGTAGTTTTCGAGATATTAAAAGAATAAACTCAACACATTCGGCTTATTCGGCGATATTATGACAATTTGAATATGACATAACTTTTGAAAAAAAAATTTAAAAATTGGTTTTCGTTGATATGTGTTCTTTATGAGGTCAAATAAACCCTCTCGCCAAATTGCATTCAAATCGAAAGGGTTCGAGTCCCACTCTTGGTCGACTTGACATGGAATTACCCAAATGAAGTTTTTGTGTGCCGTCGTTAATTTTATTAATATTAAGTTGTTTAGAAAGTGTCCTCTTTTTTCGAACAAATGTTCTACATTTTTTATGCTGGAGTCCTCTTTTTCTCAAAATAGAAATGGCAAGCCTAAATATATGTAATATAAATGTAAAACAACCTAGCCGCTATCATGTCTGGAGTCTCCGGAAAACACATATCAAACGTAAGACGGACAGACGGACGGACATCGTTAAATTAACTTCTCTCCTCATAAAGACCCAGAATATATATATTTTATAGGGTCTAAGATCAATATTGTAGAAATTACAAACGGAATGACAAACTTATATATACCCTTTTCCACCTGTGGTGAAGGGTATAAACATTTTTCATTTTATTGGCAATGTTTTATTTTATTTCGGCAAGTGTATACATACATACATAAAAAGTTGTATCTAATTTAATTAAATCCGTAGGTATTGCAAACACACCCTTCAAACATTTTTGAAATTTTTTGGCGATTGCTTGTTTGGCGATGATTCCGCGATCCTTCTCAGGGAATACGAATCGCTAGCCATAGCCTATGGCGATGAATATGCGAGCGCACACAAGTAGCGGCAATCATCAGTGTTTTTTTATAACTTTCGAAAGAATTTTTTTTCTCTTGTTGTTTTTTTAAGGTAACGGGAAAATAAATATTTGGTTTCAAGGGCAATTAGCAAAATTGTCATTCCAGTTGAGCAAGTGATTTGTGAAGGGTGTGTTATTTAATATATCTCTGAAAGCAATTTTCATCGCCGAATCATCGCCCGCGAATCGCCGGCAAATTGTCTAACATCGCAGCGATGCATCGCGTGGAAGCTAAGTGCGATCCTCTGGCGAATCGGCAAAACGTTCGCATGTGTCAACCACGTGAATGGCGGTACACGATGTTCACGCGAATCGCGGTACGCGATGTTTACGCGAATCGCGGTACGCGATGTTCAAGCGAATCGCGATACGCGATTCGCGCGGTTGACACATGCGAACGTTTTCGCGATTCGCATTAAGCTTCCACGCGATGCATCGCGGCGATGTTAGACAACTTGCCGGCGATTCGCGGGCGATGATTCGGCGATGGAAATTGTTTGCAGGGTCACCACAAGTGGTGGATTTTATTTTAAGGTGTTTAATTTTACGCATACACATACACATTTATGTATGTACATGATATGCCGCTCAAATAAAGAAACAAACATGCAGACTCAATATATTTTAATTTAACGCTTCTTAAGTGAAAGCGTTTGTAGCCGAGTTGTCTAACTTCTCGCCTGAGACTCATAAGGTTGCGAGTTCGAGTCTAAAATATAATTTTTTTTATTTTTATTTAATTTTTTTTGTTTTAGAAAACGATTTTAAGATTATAAAATTATAAAACGAATTTCAAACATCAACTTTGGCAAAAGAGGAAACGGACTAAGGTACATATATACCTTTTTTTGATTTTGTCATATTCTTCGGTATGACGAAATGAAAAGTTGGCGTGGCTCAATTAATATTAATTTATATCTAAAGAACATTATTTATATAAATTTTTGTTCTTACCTCACCATGGTGAAGGGTATATAAGATTCGGCATAGCCGAATATAGCACTCTTAGTTGTTTTATGTATGTAATCCTTTAATTCCCTGTGGAACATAGGGCCGCAACAAATGTTTTCAATTTTATTTTATCAGTGGACATCGTTTTCACCTCATTTCAGGACACGCCATGCTCATACAACTCGTTCTCAATTTAGCGTCTATAAGTATTCACAGGTCTTCTGGATCCTTGGGGGTTATATTCCACAGACTGTGCTGGCTTTCTCATTATGTGTCCTAGTCAACTAAATTTACGCAATCGGATATTCATTCTTAAAGGACTTTGATGGGTTATTTTCCACAAATCCAGATTTGATATCGTGGCCAAAGTATATTTATAAAAGTACATGCAACTCTACAACAAAACTACAATACAAAAAACAACAGGCATTTTGTTTGTGTAAAAATCGTGAGCTTGTCAAAAATAAATAAATACATACCCATCAGTTCTATAAGCATTACAAAAGAACTTAAAAACTACCAGCCTTATTTATAAAAAATAAAACATGTTAATAAAGGGTTTATTAAACGGATTTTGTATGAAAATCCATTTTATTAACCCTTTATTAACCGGTTTTATTTTTTATAAATTAGGCCGTACAAGTTTAGTACTATTTAAAAATTCAAACATTTTGCGGCAGGGTTGGAAATTTTAAAAATGAAATTAATGAACTAATGAATTCAGATATCAGAGAATCGCCAAAGGTTAATTGTCTATACCACATTCGCCGACGATCTGATATTTTCATACCAATACTATCTGTTTGGTCCCGGCGCTGCTCGGGATTTTCGAAATAAAAATAAAAAATTAAATACTGGAGACCTTTGTTAATAACTTGACCCCAGCGCTATCTACCGGGTCAAAATTTTATCAGGGGCCTGATTCTGGCAGTAGTGATCGAGTACTTTCCCGATTCGAAAGCAATGTAATATCTAATTATTTCAGTCAATACTGAACGAATCGGAATAATTTTTTCAGTGTTGTAAAGCATTAATTTAAGTTTCACAATACTGAAGAAATAATTTCGATTCGTTCAGTATCGAAAGAATTAAAAATAAAATTGCTTTCGAATCGAGAAAGTACTCGATAACGACTGCCAGAATTAGGCCCCAGGAAACTTATTTTTGTTTAATAAATATATTTTGTGAATTTTAGCCAAATTGTACCATAAATTAAAAAAAATTTTATATCACGACAACAGCGCCACCTATCAGGACTAAACTTAAGATTAATCTGGCTCCAGACTAAACTAATTTATTGTCCAAGTTTGGTGTTAATTGGATTAGCGGTTTTTGAGTTTTAGCAGCACATACACGGCACAACCTTTTTCGCCTTTATATAAATACCTTTCAGGTTGATTTTTTAAAATATGATAAAAGGGCGTTTAGCGGGATACCAAATCCAAAAGAAATTTTCTTTCTAAGATAATATCTTTTTGACTTGCCACTCGGTTGAATGTATTTTTCCCTATTCCACTATCAACTCTAAAATAACAAGTTAAAAAGTGTTCGTCTAAATTCCTTTTTACATATGTCAATTGCCAAAAGTATGTTTAAATTATTTAAAAAAGTAAAGTACAACTAATTATTAATACATGAACGACGATTTTTTGTTTTTCAAATAATAAATATAGTAAAAAATATTTTATGAATTTTAGTGCAATTTAGGGTCGAAAAGGTACAATCTTTTACTGAATTAAGTACAATTTTAAAAAGTAATATATCATTCCTGATACATATAAATATGTTTGCATATGTGCTTAAAAATGTAAACAAACATATCGTCACCTTGAATGCAAACGGCCGTAGCTACACTTTTAATTTTTTTAAAAGGAAATGCAAAAAACTTTACAAAATCAATAATAATAAAATATTTTTTTTCAAAATTTACTTATAACTACGAGACTTTTTTATTTTTTTAACAAGTTTTTTCACATTCTTTATATTTAGTTTTTATGTTAGTTTCGTACTCTTGGCTTCGTTTTTTCTGAAATAAGAAGACGTAACAGCACTTACATAAGTCATTTTTTAATGTGCAACCAATAATGCCACAAATTATAATTTATATTTTAATAAAAAAAAAAGAAAGAGAGTTTATCGGGCCTGCTCTGAAAATCACGTGATTTCAAATCACGTGTTTTTGAAATCACGAGCGTGATTTTGTTGTGTTCGGAAAGTCACCGTTTTTGTGTGATTTTAGTGATTTGAGTAAAAGTGATTTGCAGAACAGGCCTGTTTGTTATTAATTTTTTAACTAAAACAACAAATGTTTTCAAATGCAGAAGGATATTAAAATGAAAAAAAAATTAATAAATTCTATAAATAAAAAAATAAGGTTTACATGAGCTGGGCCTACATCTTTAGATCAAGTCAAAAGTGATTGTTCGATGATCGGTACTTATATACAAATACTTTTTAGTGTTATACAAATAAGCAATAATGCATAATACCCTCTCCATGTTTGTGGTTTAGGCTCAAAAAGATTTGTCAAAGTGTTTCCAACAGTAGGTTTTTCATAAAAGAGTTACGTCTTTTTGCATTAAAAAATAGATCCATTTGTAGTTACGTTCGTTTAAATTTCTTTTATAAAGCTGCCATTTTTACCGAAGACTTTTATATATTTTTACATTGTTTACCAATAACCACCCGGGTGCTACTCCACATACATATGATGAACAAGTGTTGGTCAAACGATTTTTTTTCATGTTTTTTAAAGAACTTAACCATTTGTTCAGTGAATAAAAATTTATTTTTAACCGAAACAAATTTAAGGAAGCTTTTTTGAAAATAAAACAGAAATGGTCACTCGGGTGGGTATTGGTAAGGCGAAAGTAATTAAAACAAACCATGATCAATCAAAAACTCGATTTCGAATTCTTGTGTATTTACGTCTGTTTGCATTTAAGGTGACGATATTTAGAAATAAAAAATTAAATAGAAATGTAAAAATTGTTTGACAATTTTACGATTATAAACAAATTAACAGCCGTTCACTTGCATTTACTTTTATAAATATACTTTGAGCGTAGGGAAAATCGGACAGACTTTTTAAATCACCAAAACGTAGGGATTTTTCGTCATATCGCATTTTTTATAAAATAAATACAGAAAAAACGTTTTGTTAGTGATACAGTAATTTTGACTTAGCTGCACAATCTCCTTTGCACGATTTTTTGTGCAGGTAAATCAAAAATGCAGCTATCTTAAATGCATTTACCTGCGTTAATGTGCAGGTACACAATTGTGGTTACCTGCACAAAAGTGCAGCTAAAGTAAAGTGTTTGATTAAAAAGTGGAATAAAAAATATTTTATTAAAAGTTAAAAAATAGTTTAGGTTTTTTACAACAAAATAAAAATCAGTTACGTCCATCGTACAATCTTTCTTGCCGCAAAATAATTTTTTTACGTTTGTGGATCAAAAATACATAAAGTAGACGGAAACAATTAACCAAAACATTTGCTCTGGTTTTTCGCAATGCGGTCTTATTTTGCGAAATAATTAAGCGGTTGACGCAATTAAACGGAACTCAACTAAATGGGTATTTTTACATTGACAGTTATACTGAATGATTTCGTTCCATGGTTTTTAGTGCAATAAAACGGGAAACTCAATTAAGCGGGGCTCAATTAACCGAAAACAACGTACATAAATTTATACTTTATTAAAATTTTATTTCAAATAACAGTTCATTTTATACATGTATGTATGTATATTTAATATAAAAGAAACATTAACAAAAACCATGAGATTTCACAAAGAACATAAAAATTTATGGAAAAAAAACAAAATAATCGCGAAATATATTTTTATAAACAGCTTTAATTTGATATTTATGTGAAAAAGTGGCCACCATATTTTTTCATGTGTGCAGCTAACTTTGATGTTTTGTATGAAAATATTTTAAATCTGCCCAAAAATATGAAAAATATGCAGGTATACAAAATGCACGTAAAAAAGGATTTTGAAGAATAATTCCAGAAAATATTTTTTTTGGGCAGTTAAGTCAAAGTGCAGCTAACTTATATTTTTTGTATGAAAATAATTTTAAAATGCCAAAAATTTTGTGCATTTATCTTAAATGTGCAGGTATAGAAGGTGCACTTAAAAAAGGAATTTGTATGGAATTATAAAGAATAATTCCAAAAATAATCAATTTTGTGCAGTTAAGTCAAAAGTGCACGTAAACAAAAGGCAGTTAAGTCAAAACTACTGTATATTCTTGTCCAAAAGGTTAAAAATTTTTCTTTGCACTAAAATTGCTTAAAAATATATTTCCAGAGTTGTTTATGGTTTAAAAAGTGGGCGACACTAATATGTATGTGTATGTTTTTTCTAAGATATTATTTTTAAAAGTACATACATATCGCAACTATTCAACAATACTGTATTAACTCAAAATTTTTATTCATATCTACCCGCTAAACGGTAACGTTTGGCTTAAAAATACTTTTTCATATGCCTTTCATATTAAATTAAAAATTGTTTTGCTTCTACTGAAAATTTTAAAATTTTGAGTTAAAACAGTATTGTTGTACAAGTGCGAAATGTATTATTTTTTTAAGTATTGTACTTATTTTTTTGTCAAAGTTTTAATATACATTTTTGAACAAATTTTATTTTTAACTAATAACATTTTTTTCTATTTCAATGACTATAATGCGTAGGGATTTTTGTGGGGGAAATTGTTTAACGTGTAGGGAAAAACCGAATTTTTTTTAGCATGTGTAGGTATTTTTTCGAAAAATCCGCTGGCAACACTGGGCCAGAATATCCTTCCAATACGCCTAAGGCAGCGGTTTCACAGCCATACAAAAGCACAGATCTTACATTGCTATATAAAACCTTGATTTTGGTGTGAGTTGAGATATTTTGATATCTCCAGAATTTATTAAAAGTGCCATACGCTTGCTTTGCCTTACACAGTCTATTCTGTATGTCTTCTTTGCTGCCCCCTGTTTTTGAAATTATACTCCCCAGGTAACAAAAGATTTCAACATCGTCAATGGGTTGGCCCGAAAGCTTGAAGTTCGCGTTGCAAGAAGAATTTATGCGCATTGGTTTGGTTTTGTTGATATTAATTTGTAATCCCACTCTGGCCGCACGTGTTGCAAAGGTTTGAATCTTAGATTGCATGATAGAGAAACGGTTATAAAAAGACAGATGTCATCTGCATAATCAATATCTTCTAACCTATCATGAAGGCCCCACGAATTGCTACGAATTGCTACATAACTACGTCAAGTACTATGTTAAACAGTAGTGGAGACAAAACACAGCCTTAACGAACTCCTACGTTTACTTTGTTGGGTTTGCTTGCTGAGCCCTCATGAAGTATGGAGAAAAATGCGTTGTTGTATAGCTCATTAATGAGATTAATTATCTTCTCGGGAACTCCTTTGCATCTTAGAGCTTCCCATATCACCTTGTGTTGTAGTGTATCAAATGCACGTTTAAAGTCAACGAACACTAAGTAAAGGGGTGAGCGCCATTCAACCGACTGTTCTACAATTACTCTCAAGCTGTTGATGTGATCAATACATGACTTGTTTGATCTAAGTCCCGCTTGTTCTGGTCTAAGCTGTGGTTCAATAATGGAGGAAATACGATTGTGGAGGATGTGGACTATGATTTTGTTTACGATATTCAAAAGAGTAATGCCCCTCTAGTTGGAGCCATCTTGCAAGTTTCCTTTTTTTGGAAGTTTTATTATAAGGCCTTCTCTTCTTTATTTTTAGAATCTCGGGAGGTATTCAATGAGGGCCTGCAGATTCACTGGCCTTCAAACGTTTAACTGCAGCTGCTATTTCTTCGAATGAGGGCGTTGCGATGTTAATCTCGTTCCGTACGTTATTTATATGATGCATTGGCTCGCAATCACATATTGTTAAAGATTCAGTCGGATTTACCGATTACAATTTTGTGTAATAGCTCTCCCACAACTCCAATTTTTTTATATAAAATTTTTTGATTTTTAAAAAATTTTTATAAACATTTTTCACGGGAGATGAATCAAGTATTTTTTTTTTTATTTTTAGAAACAAATGACAACCATTGCTATACTTAGGGAAAAAACACCACACCTATTTTTTTTAACTTAAAATTTTTTTAGTTGAATAAACAAGGTAATACTCTTTAAAATAATTTAGTTTATATAAGGTAGGTACGATTAACATAATTTGAATATGTAAATAAGTACACAATTCTGTGGCAATAACGAAAAAGTCTATTTCTTAAAGTTTCAAAGGTGATTTTTGAAAATTTACTCATAATCTAATATAATCATCACTTATCTGCGGTTATATATTTTTTTAATTTTTGGCCCTAAACATTCCCAATGTCACAGATCGGAAGTAAAATTAAACTTTTATTCCATATACTTCTTCTAATCAACTTTTTAGTTACTTTTAAATATTTCCGATAGTATCGATAGTGATAAAAACTATCTGGACTATCGATAAATAAAACTATCGATAGTACTATCGATTGTTGTGCAGCTCTAATTTGTCAGCTTACTGTAAAAGCTATATTTTTCTTCATTTTATCACCTTCCGTTGGAGCATAGCATTGAATGCAGCTTAGGTTTCTTGCACGTGTTCTAAACCTTGCTACAACAATTCTGTCTGTGTGTGGTTGCCATTCAATGAGAGCGTTCTTTGCCTCTTTTGAGAAAAGACAACCAACACCACTTGCTCTAGGTTTACCGGCTGCTTTGACAGAATAAACTAATGTTAAACCACTTGATGTTATATGTTCACCGCTATCTGGCCAACGTAGCTAGCTCAATCCCATAATAAGCATGTTGTAGTTGTTGAACTCATTCTCAATTTGCGCGAGCTTAGTTGTTTCAAGCATACTCCGAACGTTCCAAGGTCCAAATCGTGTCCTTTTTTTCATTCCAATAGCCGTCAACGTTCGAATTATCATTAATATTATTATATACATTTGCATAGGTTTCAGTAATCATTTTAACTTCGGGGAGAATAAGTGATTGGCCTATAGCTCTCCTAGGCTGGCTTGGTGAAAGTCAATAGCAAACTTTGCAAATATGCCTACATCCCGAAACGTCATTTTTTTATGACCATTCGGAAATGGTGAAGATCGTCGCTCGAATTTGCTTCCACCTCGACAGAGGTGTTCCCCATGAGGAGGCCACTGCCGTAGCAATGGGATCAGCTCGCTGACCTACGAGTCAACTTGGAGTGAATTACTAAGGATAGTGGGAACACTTTACATTATACTCGTCAGTTTTAGGGATGACAAGTCTTACTAAGGAACGCTTCAACCAGTTTGCCTTACACACTCCCATACTCCCATCTTACTTGTTTAAGTATCAATTTAAGCATGGCTATGTAGCAGTTTCAACAATTATCCGAAAGAGAAATAAATGGCAACCACTGATATTCTGAAATATCATTTATTTAGTAAAATATAAATGTGACGGACACTACATGTAAAGGAAGTCGTTTTCGAGAGTGTTTTTAATCTTCAATAATCTTCCTCTGCAATTTCGTAATAACTTTAATTTGTGTTTTTATCGAAAGTTAAAAAAACTAATTATTATAAATTGCTGAAATAAAAGCGATAAGTTATCTAAAAAAATATTTATTAGTAATATAAATTGTGACTTGCTCTACAGCTCAAAACGTGACCGGCACTACACTGACTTTGTGTAGTAAAAAAGTCAGTATTTTTACATGAAACGATAGAATTTAAATCACAGCGCATAAAATAGGAACTCTAAAATTATTTGATAGATTTGATTTGATAGAAGATACAAAATTGTAATTAATGAACTCGTTAAAATGCGATTTTTGAATATAAACACCACCTAAACGAAATCACTAATAATAAGTTAGAAACCAACATTGAAACTAAAATAATTCAAAACAAACCCTTTTTAGAAAATAGAAATATAAATGTTTTTAAAACTGAAAAAATAACTAGTATTGTGGTTATTTTGTTGAACTATTTATGGTTTTTAATCAAAATTTTTAATATTTTTAATTAGGCTTCAGTTCATTAAATTTAATTTTCATTAAATTATTTTTATGAAGAAAGGAATTTTACAACATGAAAATTAATTAAGAAGTAAGGAAGAACATGTAAAACCAATTAAAATGGATAATCATTCAAAAACCAAACTTCGATCTACCAAAGGTTAAAATACAATTTGGTTTAAGGATTGATGTTTGACTATTGACGTCAGCAGTCGTCGATGGCTGCGAGTGTAAAACGGCAAATCCATTTGAGAAGATCGAGTGGTTGCGATCGAAACATGTCATGGTAACCTGCCGGCCGGGGTTCGAATCCCGGCCACGGTCAAGAATGAAAGATTACACTGCTATACAAAAAAAATAAAAAAATCTGCGGCAGGGATTTTGTTAATGGTTTTTGTTAATACTCATATTAGACCTTCACGCTGCATGCTTATTTATTTTTGATTCACTCTGGTTATTGAGATAAACGGAACTAAGAAATAATTGAAATACCCTATAAACATTGTGGTTCATTGATTTGTTTTCACTTACGTTTATTTCTTATTTCAAATATTGTCATACATTTTTCATATTTGGATTCATTCCTAAATGAGGGTACCCCAAACTATTATTTTTGTGTATTTTTGTAAAAATAAACAATAAAAATAAATTTTAAATAAATCTTTTGGCCCATTTATTGAAGCATTTTATGGAAAATGTTAGAAGCGTTTATCTCAAAAACTGGAGTCAATTTGACAATTCTGGTATTTTTCCCATTATCAGCACACTCGTCTTATACAAAATCGACTTCAAGTATGCCTGCCGCAAAATGACTGTATAGCAGTGTTATCAATAACAATTTTAATTAATTTTTATGTTGTAAAATTCCTTTCTTCATAAAAATAATTTAATGAAAATTAAATTTAATGAACTTAAGCCTAATTAAAAATATTAAAAATTTGGATTAAAAACTGAAAAAATTTATTTTTTTTTAATTCTAATTTTTTTTAAAAATATCAAAAAATTGTTGCCACTATAAAAACTTAAAAGTAACATAATGTTCCCACCATATTTATGTTTTTTTACTACCAAAACCAGATATTAATTTATTCCATTGATGGTACCCTTATTCGTGGAATTGCCCTGTTGTACATACATACATATACATACAATATAAAAACATTTTAATAACTTCATATCACAAAAATTCTTCAATGCTAAAAAAAGATTACAAAAATCATTTGATCAAAACCCATAAATAATAATATATCCGAAGAAAGTAAAAAAGTTTTTATTGATGATGTACATATCGAGCCCTAACCGCGAAAATAACGTAAGCGCCAAAAATCAAATTTTACAGGAGAGAGTTTTTTTATTTTATTTTATATAAATTTGTCGCTTAGAATAAAACTTTTCTTGCTATAAAATCGTACCGGCAACTAATGTGAACATGATATTTGAGGAGATGATGCAAGTGTTGCCAACAAAGTCATGTATTAAAAAACGAAAATTGAAAATTATGTCGCTTCCGTTATTTTCGCGGTTAGGGCTCGATATATGCTCATTAGCGTGGCCGTTAGTTGTATGGGTAACTTTTTTTTTTGATTTCTTATACTCTCCCCCTCCAAATCGGTTCAGTTTTATGTAAAAAAAATACAAAAAAATTTCGTAGCGATAAGTTGTGTTTTAGGGAGGGCGTCCGTCCCTCAAAGTTTGCCATCAAGCCATTTATTCAAATATAATTTGTTTGCATATGACTATCTTCTAAAAACAACATTTTACAAGAATATAATATATGGCAATATTTTAGCTCTTCTAGTCAACAACATAAGCCTCCAAGAAAGTTTTTTGCTAAGACTAATATCTTAGAAAATAATTAAGAAAATAACAACAAAATACCAAACATTTTATATACGTTTTATATAGTATATATAAAAAGGAGATTTAATGTCAAGTGACACAATTTTGAAATCGATGTCTGCCGATTTGGATGAAATTTACACCAAGGTTATTCCTGTTAGATAGTAGTCTACACACAAATTTTCAACAAGATCGGTCAAAATGTTTCAGAGGTAGAGGGGGTCAAAGTTTGCCATACAGGTGTTCTTTCTCATCCACGTAATTTATTACCTATTGGTGTTAGCAAAATTTGTCCCAAGTAGCTTAGATAGCTATTTAATCAATCTTTTTTAAAAATATATTTTTGTTTTTTTTTTAAAAATTTTTTAATATTTTTTTTTAAATTTAAAACTTTTTTTTTTATTTTTTTTTAGCCAAGTGTTAACTTATTACCTAAAAAATTTAAAAATACCATGGCGAAGGGTAAATTAGATTCGGCATAACCGAATGTAGCACTCTTACTCAAATCAGATAGTTTTATTAAAAAAAAAAATCATTTATTAAATAAAGCAATTAACGATTTATTCAATCGAAATATTTTCAATGGACTTCGAAAAAAAACATCATATCAGTTTTATTATGAAAACCAGAAGCTTTTTTATGTCTTTCATTTATAAAACTATTTTTGGAAGAATTTTTAATAATTTGTGAAGATTTATTTAAATTGCCGTTTATTTAAAAAAAAGTTTTAAGTTAAAATGATAATGAAAGTAGTCTAGGAACGTTCTTTTTATCTCCAAATTCTTCGTTTATTATAAACTCATGTTTATACGCCAAGAATCGGATATATTATTAATATCCCACAACATAGTTTTGAACATTACCTAAATTTATCATTGTTAAATGGTTTTTGACATGAAGTTTAAAAGATAAAATCAACCCAGAATCACTCTCCTTAAGTTTTTATTTTTTCATCAATTAAACTTATATTTGCCTTTCGATGATCGACAAAGATATCTTGACTCTGATATTTTTTACTTCTCGTCGACGTATAATGTGTTGAACCAGACTAGGCTTGTCAGTTTAGCACTTCTAGTGCCAGATTTAGCACATTTTTTTCTGATTTAGCACTAAGAATTTTAAAAAAGTGCTAAGTGCTAGTTAAGCACATTTTTAAAATTATTTAGCATTTCTAGCAGTTTTTTAGATCCTAAAACTACTTAAAAACTCACATAAGCAATTCAAGTAAAGTATCAATTCTTTAAGTGTATCAAGAAAAATACATTCATATTAGGCACATAACTTTTTACAATTTTTGCAAATAGGAAAAAATGGCAAAGTAAGTCGAATAGAGCATAAAAAATTATTAAGACCCATTATATAGGTACATTTTTTTCGAAATCGCATACAAGTTAGCAAATGAAAGCAAATGAATGTTTTCTCAGAAATTGGGAAAACCCCAACTGCTATTCTGAACTATAATTGCTTAATAAAAAGTAAACTGAAAACCAAGGTCAATCCAATAGTGCTGGGAAACTATCAATAGTACTATCAATATTATCGATAGTCTTAAAATATCGAAAATATTAATAGAAAAAATATCCATATCGATATTATTATTTAAAATACAGCTATGAAAACATGTAATACCAGATATAATCACAGTTTTTCGCCGCAAGTTAACTCGCTGTTGATTCGCGCTGAATTGCAGTAATGTATACAAAAAGAAAATAGTAGGTGGTATTGATAGCTCAGCTGTACTTCTTTTTACTGCTAATAAGAGGCCCTTATGTTAAAATTTGAATATGTTTGAATACGGACTAGAACTTCTAAAGTTTTTGTAATGTTGTAAACAAATGCATATGCAATTGCAAGCATAAGGCAATACAATGAACGACGATTAGAGGAAAAGTCATCTATACCGATTCTTTTCAAATAAATTTTTACGTTGGTATCTAATTTGAACCTACATACATGCTACATTTGTATATTGCGAATAGAATCAAGTTCTTAATCGGGCTTTATTTCGTTGTTTTAGTCAGTTATTTAAATTAATTTTAGTTGTTATAAAAATGTAATACATTAAAAAAAAGAAAAAAAAATATTTTTTACTGACACCATCATAATTTTTCAAAAACTGTCATCTAAAATAACTTGCGTAAATTTATTTAAAAAAATATAAAATTATGTACTTTCAATAAAGTGATACAAACTATGAACTGTAGCCTGATAAAAAATTAGTTAAAGTTTTCCTACTCTAGTAAAAGCATTCAGTCGATAGTAATATCGATAGTTAAATCTGAACAATCGATAACTATTGAAAGTAGAATTATCGATAGTATCCCAGCACTACTATCCAATAGGTCGCACAAGTCGCCAGATGATTATTTGGTTTATTTCTTAACGATGTCAAAAGTTGTTTACATTTTGCTTATACGAGTATATTTTTGTTACGTTTTTTGTTTTTTGCCACACATAACACATGTTTCCTTTTGTTTTCCCTATGTCATCATCCAGCCTTGCAATTTTTAAAAGTTTTGCTTTAAAATTGCATTATTGTCCAGATTATAAAATTATAGTTTTGCAGTTTTTGTGTTTGTATCTTGTCTTACCTCTTCTCCTTTGTATACCCTTCACCGAAGGTAAAAGGGTATATATAACTTTGTCATTCCGTTTGTAATTTCTACAATATTGTTCTTAGACCCTTTAAAGTATATATATTCTGGATCCTTATGAGAAGGGAAGTTCAAATCCAGTTTTCCGTCTGTCGATATGATATGATGGGGGCTTGGTTGGAAAATATTTCTGTAAAGTATTCTTATTAAAATTTTGCTTTTAAAATTCAGCCAGATCGGTCCAAAAATGAATGAGATATGAGCAAAAAACCACGACTACCTCTAATTTTTTCCAAAAAAACCTTGTTGTTGTATTTTTATTACTTTTTTCTGTATATCTGGAGAACGGCCAGAGCCAAAGTTTCCAAATTAGGTACACACATTTAGGTTATCAATACACAGCATCACAAATGTGGGCGGGATTGGAGAAGTGGGCGTGGTACCTCCCGTACAAAAATATCAAAAATTGAATTTTTGGACTGTCATATCCGGAATCCGGAATCTTTAGTAGAAAATATTTTCTGAAATCTCGGAAAAATCGGTTCTTTTTTTTTTAAATACGCATTATCGGGAGCCATAGATCTTCCCGAGTCCAAGTTTTATCAATAAAGTAAATGGTAAAATTCTTTTTAAAGACGTCAATATATAAATCTGTCAAATCGGTTAAGAAATGGCTGAGCTATGACTAAAGTTCTGAAATCCCAAAACTTACTCTTACCCTTCACTACAGGTGGAAAAGGGTATATAAGTATACGTTTGTCATTCCGTTTGTAATTTCTACAATATTGATCGTAGACCCTATAAGGTATATATATTCTGGGGAGAGAAGTTTATTCAACGATGTCCGTCTTACGTTTGATATGTGTTTTCCGGAGACTCCAGACATGATAGCGGTTAGGTTGTTTTACATTTATGTCACATATAGTCAACCATTTCTTGATATTGAAATTCCGCAAAATCGGTCCACAAATGGCCAATGACCAAAAAAACACGACTGCCTCTAGTTTTTCAAAAAAATTGTTGTTTTATTTTAATGTGTTTAATTTGACGCATAAAAACCCATACACATTTATGTATGTAGGCATCAGCGTTGCCATTTGTCAAGATTTCCCTTTTTTTGCAAGTTTTTTGAGATGCCAAAAAGTTTTTAATTTATTTAAAGTTTTTTCAAGTTTTTTATAAATATATAAAGTTTTTTATAATTATATAAAGTTTTTCCAGTTTTTTATAAATACATAACTTAAAATTTGCAGTTCATTGGATACAAATATTAGATGATGTTTTTAAACAATTAAACGATTTTATATTTTCTCACTCTTTTATTAGTACAACAGTGTTTAATTGTGTATACTCCCTGTAAATAAAACTAGGTCGTTTTTATACATTGACAGTTTGTAGTTAACTTTGTAGTGCGGAAATGGATAAAAACGGTAGATAAATATTAACCAAAAAATGGTAAGAAAATAAAATATTTACGCCTATTTTTAAATAAATTTTTGTATATTGTTTTAGTCCCAAGAAAAGAAAGATCTCCAAATAAATTTTATTTTATGTATTGTTATTATATGTTGTTTTCTTTTTAAAATGTATGTATGTAGTTCCTTGTAAACTATTTTATATTTAATTTTTTATATTTTTAAATAAAATGAATTCCTAATAAATTTTTGTATTTTCTTTTAAAAATTTGGCACTTTTGAAAAAAAGAAGTTTTTCTTGCGAAAACAAATTTTTTTCTGAGATAACAAGATTTTTTTAAAAATAGTATATGGTAACGCTGCACAGTGGGTTCGATGACACCGAAAGTGGCGATTAATTCATGGGAGCCGTAATTGAAATTTTTTTGAAATTTTTTTTTTTTTCAAATCGTTAAATATACATAAAAAGGCATATTCTGAAAAAAAGATAGAAAAAAAAAATTTTTTTTACGATTTTATACACATTTTTATTTTTCGGAAAATTATAGATTGTTTCAAAATTTTCGCCGTAATTTTAAAACGGAAAGTGATTTTTTTAAAAAATGAGAAGCAAACGAAAGCCTATATTGTCTTCTTTCTAAAAAATAAAAAAAATAAATATATATTTTGCATAAACATAAGCTTAATTTAAAGTCTGAATTTGGGTTTTGAAGGATTTCGAGAATTTTACAACTTTTTTAAAAAAGTAACGAAATAAATTTTTATAATTTTTTTTGTTTATCTATGACGCCCTATGTTCTTCGTGAACAATTTATTTAAGTATTTTATGTTACATCGCTGTATCTATATTAACCGTATTCACAAAACCCCTTGTATCGTTGTATCGATTGTATTTTGTATTAAAATACATAGTTCACTATTGGTATTTAATACAACATACAATAGATACAACGATACAAGGGGTTTTGTGAATACGGCAATTGTATTTAAATAAATAAAGGACATATATATATATATATATATATATCTATAATTGTCATACACTTAAAAAGAAACCATATTAAACAAAAAAAAAATTTAAAAAAAAATTTGTCGTCTATTGGGAACGTTTTTTCAATTTTGTGGAAAATGGGCTTAATTTACAAATTTTATTGTAAATTTAAAATAGAAAGCTATAAATGATCAAATAAAATTTAAAATTAAAATATATTGAACATACATATTATTAAAAAGATAAATTAAAAATAATATATACATATATAAATATTTCTACATAATTGATTTAAACTCCTACTTGTCCATACGACAAAATTTCATGAATTCTAAAATTTGTATAAAATAATTAGTATTGTGGTTATTTTTATTTTTGTATAAAATGTTAATAAAAAACAATATTTTAATTTTTTTACGCATTTTGTTTGTATTTAAGAAAAAAATTATATATTATACACTAATTGTTTTAACAATCTGCATCATAATCTTTCGCATCTGTATCATTATGTTCATCCTCACCTTCGTCATCATAATCTTCACTATGATTGCTCTCACTATCATGTATTTCTTGAAAAATAATAGGCGATAGCAAAACCTGTAGTTCGGAATTTGATAATTGTTGCTTTTCTTTCCGCTCATTTTGTTTATTTATACTAGATATGAATGGATCTGAACTGAGAAAAAATCTATTTAGAATATCTTCATTCGACTTTTTTGCATTTTCGAGCAAAGTGTTCCCTATAATTTTTAAAATCCTTATTTCTGGCTTCCTGAGCTTCTTCTGAAAGTTCTCCAATCGGTAAAAGGGCATATTTAATGATTTCGAGACCATGAATTAAAAATTTATGTATTGTAGGAGTCATACAAAACCATGGATGTTTTTAACAAAGTACTTTGCAGTGTTATGAGCAAAATTGCGAAAATTCTCTAGGTGGATTTCGTGACCACAGGAAATAACAACTAATATTGTGCGCATATTTTTTATTAAGGCCAAATCAACTTTCGTTATTTCTGCATTTTTAAAAAAACGTCTTGCTGTATTTCCGTCAGTAAAATTTCCGGAACCTGGCTTTGGCTGATCCACAATTAATCCAGTTCTTTCCCGAAATTCTTTTTGAATTCGTGATTTTGTTTCTGCAACTATTTTCTTATCCTCATCCGACCTTGCTTGCCACTTTTTTTATTGGTATTTTATAGGATAAGTGGAGGAGACACTCAAAAAATCGTATCCACCCGTGAAGTATTGAAGGCCCAAACTCCAAAGTATCACTGTTTACTTCCCTAACATTTAATTTTAAATTTAATAAAAGCACGAACGTATGCAAAAATTAGAATTCGGTGTAAATAAAACAGAAATTATTTTTTGTAAGTGAGCGTGAGTCAAAATTAACTCACGCAACCATCTCTGATAGAAACCAAACTCATTTATAACAATAACTTTAATACCGAAAATAAAGACAAACGAGAGTTAAAAACAAACAAGTTGATTTGTTGTTTGTTTTTTCAGATTAAGTATTTAGCAACTGGAGTTCTTTCACAAAAATTTTAATAAGTAAAAAAACGCGGTGCCTCTGCAAAAGTTATAAAAGCTAAAATGCTATATTAAAATATCACTTAATAAAATTTGCTGGATCGCAACAAGAAATTTGTTGAAACTCTGTGTATATATCGAAAATACCCCAAATATAAAGCACTTTTTAAAAAAATATTAAAAATATTTGCAAAACATTTATCTAAAAAACATTAATGCAATTATGTAGCCAAATACCTGAAGTTGATGGTTCCATTTTAATAAAATTACTTTTAGAACGCTTAATAAGAATTATCAGCACCCGAAATATCTCAATTTTCAGTTTTAGGCACGGCACGAAAAATTTTGAAAAATTATTTGACTTTGACAGCTCACAGTCGATAGAGTTATTTACTCAAAACAAAAGTTTTTGGCAAATAGTGTTGTAGAATTTAATTACCTTTCACCCAGTACCACACACGAATGTGTAGGATAAAGTTCAGCTTTTGAAATAATCCTCACTTTTGGTACATTTCAACCCTCTGTGCGCTGGTAGGTATTGTTTTAGTAGTAGTTGTTGTTATGTTTCGTTTTAGAAATAGAGCGTGTTTCTATTTTTATCTCTTATTGCAATGCCTTTGTGCATTGCTTTAGTAATTGTTGTTGTTGTGTTTAGATTTAAAAGCTGTTGCTACGTTTGATCCCTTGCATTTTTCTTGGTTGTAGTTTTTTGTGGTTTTTTATACCCTTCGCCACAAGTGGTGGATTTTATTTTAATGTGTTTAATTTTACGAATACAAACCCATACACATTTATGAATGTACACGATATGCCGCTCAAATGAAGAAACAAACTCTTTGACTCAATATATTTTAATTTAACACTTCTTCAGTGAAAGCGTTCGTAGCCGAGTTGTCTAAGTTCCCGCCTGAGACTTGTAAGGTTGTCAGTTCGAGTCCCAAAAAGAAATTTTTTTATTTTTCTTTAATTTGTTTATGTTCTAAAAACAAACGAGGTACAATGTACCTACATATATGCTGCTATAGGCTGAGGCAAAATGTTTGAATGTGCACTCGGATGGAACAATTTTGGTAGACTATCAGGGCGGAAAAAAGATTGAACGACATCCTTACTACTGGGTGTGCCAAAGATAACGTCAGGTAAAGGAAAAGGCAAACGCATTTCGGAGCTTTTACTTGAATGGAAAATCGCTCACCGCATTGAAGCTACTTCTTTCGACACAACTTCAACGAACACTGGCATATTCCAAGGTGCATCTTTTTTGCTTGAGCATCTTCTCTATCTTACATGCAGACATCACATTTATGAGTTGCAACTGAAGGAAGTGTTTGAAATGTCTGGACCTGGGGTTCCAATATTTGTGCGTTTTAAAGAGAAATGGGAAATATTAAAGATAGTCCTGGTATAAAAGATAATGAAGTTGCAGCGAAAATACCGGTGCAAGTTCTAATTGATACCGAATCATTTTGTTTAGCTCAATTAAACGAACAACAACCCAGAGGCGACTACAAGGAATTTTTATAAATCGTTTTGCTGTTCTTTGGTGTAAATATTCCCAACCCTAAGTTAAGCCAACCAGAACCTACCAGTCATGTTCGATGGATGGCCAAAGGAATATATGTACTGTGTAAAAATGTTTTTTTTTATTCCGAAAATTTCGCGACTTAAGCGAAAATCAATTAAAAGGACTTCGCCATGTTACTATTTTCATAGTAACTCTTTATATTAACGCTTGGTTTAGTGCTACCAAAGCAGTAGAAGCCCCAAATAATGACTTGAACTTTTTAAAAGCGATTATCCATTATGCTTCAATTGATGAGACAGTTTCACGTCAGCTGGTGAAGAGATTCTGTGGACATCTCTGGTATCTTAATGGCGAAGCTGTTGCTTTTGCATTATTTGATAAGAATGTATGGCAGATCCAATTCGTACATTTGAGAGAGATAAAGAGAAATACGCGGAAGAACTGTCGGGCAGTCACATGGAGGAATCTTATTTTTTTGATAGTGATCCAGAAGCTTGGGAAAAGCATGAAGACTTCCAACAATCACTAAAAACACTGCGAAAATTGCATGTTGTCAACGATTCTGCCGAAAGAGGTGTAAAACTAATAGAGGACTACAACAATATTTTATGCCGCAACGAGGAAGAAACAATATTTCTACTGCAAGTCGTTGCCGAAAATAGGAAAAAATATCCACTTTATTACAAAAACAAGTAAGAGTGCTATATTCGGCTGTGTCGAATCTTATATACCCTTCACCATTGTGCGAGCAGAATACAGAGCAACTAAATAATTTTTACATATACATACATATTTACAATACTTAAAACTTCATTATAAATGAAATTTAAAAAGCGAAAACTGGTAAATATTTTTTTAAAATTGTTTTGGAACATAACAATATTAAAAAAATATTCTTTTTAAAAAACCAAGATTCGAACCAGGGAACTCACAGTTTCTAACTTAACACACCCCCTACCATAAAGGAACGCTGTTTAAATATCATTAAAATGAAATATAGACCGTTTACTGTTTACAACTCAACACAGTTTTTTGTTTGTTTTCTTTTTGTAAAGGCACTGTTGTCATTTTTTATCTCTTTTGGCGAGTTTTTAAGTAGCAAAAAAACACAAAAATTCCTAGTTTCTATTTGTTAAAATTATTTCGTTAAATAGATGAAATAATAAACGAAAATCATATTGGGCATTATGCTAGTATATGTAAACAAATGCGAAGGGGGGGGGGGGGGGGGAGAGATGAGACGACAACCGGATTTGAACTTCGCTTTTCATAAGGACCCAGAATATATATACTTTATAGGGTGCAGGACCTTCGGTGAAGGGTATAAAAAACAAACTTAATTACAAAAAAGAGTAATTTTTGGGATTTCAGTATATTGGTCATAACTCTGCTATTTCTGAACCGATTTGAAAGATTTATATACCGACGTGTTAAAGAAGAAATTTGCCATTTATTTTGGTTGTAAGACTTGGACTCGGGAATATCTATGGTTCGCGAAAATGGATATTTTCCAAAAAAAAATTAATATTTTGGTCATAACTTTTTCGTATCTGAACCGATTTTCCGATCTTTTGATATATAAGGCGTAACCATAGGTCATATAACAGTCAAAAAATTCAGGTTTTTATACAATTTTTAATACTTTTTGTATGGAAGGTACCACGCCCACTTCTCCAATCCCGCCCACATTTTGAGGAATGGTGTGTATTTATAACCTTAATGTTTGTACCAAATTTGAAAACTTTGGCTCTTGCCGTTCTCCAGATATACAGAAAAAAGCAATAAAAATACAACAACCACAAGGGATTTTTGGGAAAAATTAGAGGCAGTCGTGGTTTTTTGGTCATATCTCAGCCATTGTTGGACCAATCTGGCTGAATTTACTGACATAAATGTAAAAAAAAATGTCTGGAGTCTCCGGAAAACACATATCAAACGTAAGACGGACAGATGGACGGACAGACGGACGGATATCGTTAAATCAACTTCTCTCCTCATAAGGACCCAAAATATATATACTTTACAGGGCCTAAGATCAATATTGTAGAAATTACAAACGGAATGACAAACTTATATATACCCTTTTCCACCTGTGGTGAAGGGTATAATAAATTAATAAATTAAAATAATATACATACATAACGCAATTAAACTTGTAATTGAACTCAATTTAATAAAAAATTAAAGATACATAAAAATGGTTTTTTGTATGGGAACCACTTAGAACAATAAGGACAAAATTTATATAAAAAAGATTTGTGTAGGAGGTAGCCTAAAGAGCAGACTCCTCAATTTGACTCCTCCAGAGGCGCCCTGAAAGTAGTTAGAACGAGGGGGCAAATTTGTAAATCCATATTTGAAGGGAAAGTACCCTAGGAGCGGAGATAGTTAGTATGTTCTACGAAAGTGTTGGGGAGAAAAACATCAATGGGGGTTTGTCATTCATTTGAATCCTCCAGAGGCGCCCTGAAACTTGTTAGGACGATGGGGGTCAAATTTATAAAAAACTAACTTTTGTAGGGCAAGCACCTTAAGGAGCGGAGATAGGGTGTAAGTGTGTTGTACAAAATTGTTGGGGAGGAAAAATGAATGGGGGTCGGTCTTACATTTTACTGCTCTAGGTGCGACTCAGCGGCAGTTATTGGACATTTAATGAATTATTTCACTTTTACCATTTTACCCTCAACCAAACTTTCCCATTTTTGCCACTCGTATTTTTTTTCCAAGCCTAACAAAATAAGAGGCGGTAGCACTTCAAAATCTTGTTGCAAAAATTTTCATATATCACTATGTCATAGCTAAGATACATACATAAAATAGTTGTTTGTAATTTAATTAAATCCGTACGTATTGTAAATACATATCTGTGGCAATAATTAGCCCTAGTCGGACGGAAGAATTTTACAACGGTAAAAGGCGGTACAGGTACAATTGTACCTACATAGAATTTTAACTATAAATAGGACTTTTCACCGTTAATAAGTTAAATCATTGTACACAAAAATTCTTAATACAGATAGTTTTCTAAAATAAAGTCATAATTAACTTAAATAAATAAATATATTAAAGCACACATTTTAGAAATGCTTTTAAATTTGAATATAGTAACGTCAACTTCTAATAATGTTACAATAAACCTGTGACAAAAAGGTGTTGCGTTTTGTTTGTACCACTTACTTCTAAAAAGGTAGACCTTCAAAAAATAACATTTCATTTTCAGAAAAATAAATTTTCAAGTCAATTATTGCTCCAGAAATATGTGACATTATATTGAGCAGCAAAAAGAGTCTGCGAAGTTTATAACAATAAGAAAAGTTTCCTAATTCTTTCGAACAGTTTCCAAAAAAACATTTCAGCCATTTACCGAAACTGAGTTTTATAAATTTTTGGGTATTCTTATCAGCTTTTAAAAACTCAAGTAGAAGTAGTCAAGTAGAAAAACTGCAATTTCTTCCGCTTCTTCATTTGTTATTGGCCAGGAAAAAACTGTTTCTTTTACTTCTGATTTATTAAATGTAAACAGTCGCTGCCCAACCAACTCAAAAAGCGAAAAGTTGTACTTAAATTTTCGTTGTTTGGTTTACATTTTTTGTTTTTGACTGCAGTTTTTTAAACCCTTATTCTTATTGCATCTGGTGTACAGAGAGACAATAGAACTGATCGGCGCGATTTGTGGAATCTAGATTCATTGCCTCTTATACGTGCGGAAATGGCTCGCGACCGCTTCAAAATTATGCTGAGATTTATTCGATTTGATAATAAGAACGTTTAGAGCGCATAAAACAGACAAAGCTGCACCAATGCGGGACATCTGGCCTATGATGAATAAAAATTTAGAGAAATCATACAAGCCATATGAATGCATCACTATCCACGAGCAACTGTTTCCATTTAGATGCCATACCAAGTTTACGCAATATATTCCCACTAAACCGGCAAATGCCCGTAATTTCAAGAAAAAGAAAGCAGGTCGTCTTCGTACCTAACAGTTAGTGTCAGTTTTCTTTTAAAATGTGGAAGCTTTTACATCATAGATTTCTATGCACAGCAAGATTTCTTTTTGTAGAAATTACGGGCATAAGTATGGCATTAAGATTTTTTGGGCTTGTGACTCATTGAATGCTTACCCACTACAAGGTCACATTTATACTGGAAAGTCAAAAGACAGTCCGCCAAAAGAATATTGGAGAACGAACTATAATTGACCTAGTTGAATTGTATAAAGTTTTTGGAAGAAACGTTGTGACAGAAAATTTTATTACGTCCTTTGAATTAGCTAAGAAATTAAATTCCTGAAATATGACATTAGTTGGTACAGTAAAAAAATAAGAAGTTCCTGCCAAAAAACATGCAGCCTACAAAGACCGCCTATTTATTCAACCAAATTTGTCTACAACAGTACGACAGAAGAAATAATCAGTTGATGTAATGAATAAAATATTAAGCAATTTTATATGATTGACGTCGCTGCTTTAGCTTCTTACGTAATACGTAGAGAACATCATCCAAGGAACAGGGCAAACGATCAGCGTAGAAAGTTTGTGAAAGATCTTTCCAAGCAGCTGTGTTTGCCAGCAGTTGAAAAACGTAGCAGCAACAAATTAATTGCATGTAAATATTTTGTACGAGGTGCTATAGAAATGGTACTGGGACAGCCATAAGCGGCAGCGCCACTCTTACTTGTTATATTTTGTATATGATGAGGAGCCTCCTCATTTTTTAAATTCGTTTCATTCCAATTGCACTCGTATGTATTCAGTTTCCAGAACATGTTTGATAACTTATATATATTTTTTGTAATTCCCTTTAAATTTCCTTTATTTTAAAACTCTACTATATAGGTTTGACTAAGTACTATTTCACGACAAAAATCAGACACTTCGTTTTCAAACAAGGAAGGTTCGGTTTTTAAAACGGATCTAATGATATCTTAAATGTCAACATCCAGCCAGATTAGAAGATTCGGGTAATACCAGGTAACCCATAATCTGACAGTACATGGTTTACACATTTATAACAGCTAAAGGCCGTTACACACTATCCCACAAAGTCTTACGTATTTTTCAAAAATGCTTCCCTGATCTAATTATTCTTTGAACATTTTTAAAAAACAATAACAACTTATAATGACAGGGTTACATTTTTGTAAATTACTAAAGACTTTGTGGGATAGTGTATAATGGCCTTAATGAATTTTTTTTTACGAATTTGACGTTTATAGTCAGCATTTAAAAAACTGCAGTCAAAGTAGAAAAACTGCCATTCCTTTCACTTCTTAATTTGACATTGGCCAAAAACACTTTTCCTTTTGCTTCTAATTCATTAAATGTAAACAGTCGCTATCAAACCAACTTAAAAAGCGAAAAGTTGTACACAAATTTTTGTTTTTTGTTCGACAGTTTTTGGCTTCGACTTCAGTTTTTTAAACCGTTAATAAATATTTACATAATTTGTCACACACGCTCAAATCTAAAAATGGACTAAAATATGTTAAAAAGTATGAGTAATGAAAATAAATGCAAAAGGTAACAATATGTAATTTAGTTTTAAGGTTAGAAATCTAAACAAAATATTTTTAGATTAAAAAGGTAGAATTTTCTAAGAAATGAAATTTAATCGATTAATTGACATAAATTGATCAAGTTATTCATTATTCGAAATTGACTATTTTAATTATTCGATCAAATAATGGCGGTAAAATTCCTCGATTAATCGTTGTTCGATTAATCTCTACTCTACTTAGGGTATCACAAAGGGACCGCCTTAAGGACCCAAGTGAGCCGTCGTCGTAACGGCTGCCCATTGAATCTAACCTAACATTTGACAACGGCGAGGAATTTTACACAAACAAAATGCCTGTTGTTTTTTGTTGTTTTATTGGATAGGCCTTGCTGAGAACTAGAATGAAAACTGAACTATAATTTTCAGTTATACTCATAAGAGGAGGTGCAAAATTAGACAACGTTTGTTTAAACATATCGGACGATATTGTAAAGAAATCGGTTCATCTGAAAAGTACCAAAATGAGTTGGCAAATGATTAAGATGAAACTACATAATTAAAATTGTTAATAGTGGTAACAACTTTATTTAAAATGTATTATATTGTAACAAATTACATATCGTCACCTAAAATTCAAAAGGTCACAAGCAGGGAAACCAAAAATATGAAATTGCATGTTTTTCCTTGTGCGACCAATGAAGGCAGAAAAAATATATTTATCCGTTTTAGAGCTTTTTATGAATTTTGGCATCGGTTTATTAGTGCATATTTTACCGTTTGCAGCATTTTTTTTGCATAATTTATATTTAAGTTTAAGGCGCATATTTTGCCATTTGAGGGATATTTTGATACATTTTTTAGAAGCCTGCACCGAAAAAAATTTTTTTTGCGAAATTTTTGCTTTTTTGTTTTAAATATCTATCTGTATACCCAACGTGTTGCTTCAATTTCGCCATCATTTAATTTTTACTCAAAAATTTCAAGACAAAGGCAGGTTGTCAGTAAAGATAAATGTTATTTTAAACTTTAGAATTTTATGTATAAGCAAAAATCAATTAGTATATATCTGTGGCATTTTGACAAAACATGCTAAGTCAAATTTAAAAAGTTGTAAAAAATGTTTTAATGATACGAATTTTCATTCAAAAAACATTTTCGTTTACGTGTTTAAAATTTTGTATTATAAACGAAATTATTCTTTAATTTTGGTTTATTTTATTATTTGATAAAAACGAATTTTTCACCGAGTTTTTTTTAAAACTTGTTTGCTATCTTATCTCAAATTAAGATGTTTTGTCAAAATGCCACAGATATGATCTTGGCGGTGTGTGTTATACATAGAAATCTGGACCAATCCTTTAGTATACCGATAAATTTAGAATCACTTTTTAAAGTGACCTAACGATAACCATACGTCTGGCTGGTTGCCTGTCCATGTTATTTTTGTGCGCATAGTAAATACAAGTTGCAATCTTGAAGATGATAATTTGTTAAAATTTGGTAAGTACAATTTAATTGTACTAAGAACGATGTCTATGTAAATAGTGGGAATCGGTCTTTAACTTTAAATATTCCCCATAAAAACTTCTTTCCAAATTAGACTCTTTGTGTCTTAGTATGTTGGTATTTAGATTAAATTCGGTTTAAAAATATTTTACTACAAATCAAACTGGTTTCCCTGGTCATAAGTATCAAAAAATTTTAAATCTGCTTTTTTATGGTTAACTAGCTGGCCCCTCAAACGTTGTTTTGCCATATAATTTACATCTTTCAGATGTTACAGCGTCTGAATGCCAAATTTAAAGAAAACCGGTTGATAAGTTAAAAAGATATAAGGAGGGGGAGCTTTTACCGCTTTTGCCATATTTCACGCCCTAAATAATAAAAAATATAGGATATAGTTCCTTCCAGATGTTACACTATTTGCCTGCCAAATTTCAAGAAAATTGGTTGATTATTTAAGAAGATATAAGGAGGGGGAGATTTTACCCCGTTTGTCCAATTTCACGCCCTATTACTAATTTCCTTTCTGATGTTACAGTATCTGCATGTCAAATTTTAAGAAAACCGATTGATTAGTTAAGAAGATATAGGAAGGAGGAGCTTTTACTCCCTTTATCGCTTTTGCCCTATTTCCCTTCAAATCACAAATTTAATGATTAGATGTTACGGTGTCTGCATGTCAAATTTTAAGAAACCCGGTTGATTAGATAAGAAGATAAACTACACAGAAACACTACTCACGGCCCATAGATACAAAAACTAAATATTGCGCCATCTGTCGGACGAACTTCAAACTACACAAAAACACTACTCACGGCCCATAGAGCATGCATAAAAAATTTGGTCAAAGTCGGTCCAGTTGTTTTTGAGTTTAGCGATCACGAACATACACGTAATTTTTATATATGTAGAGATGATGCAGTTATCAAAATTAAGTCTGGTTAATATTTCAGCAGTTATAAGCTGTAAGTACATTAATTTTTTTCTTGAGAGAATAGATTATTTAAAATGCTTAAAGTACTTTCGCAAAACGTACGTTTGTTTTTATTGAATTTAAAAAAAGAATATTTTAAGTTGATATATCTTTCGGATAATTGTAAATTTTTCTTTTTATACATTATATAATTAATAAAAACATTAGTTTTTAAAATTATTTTTTAACTGGACAAATTGTAATTTAGCTGGAAACTGGACAAGACCCTAAAAAAACTGGACAATCCAGGCCGTCTGGCAACCCTACTTTCATCCCTTAACTCAATCTTGGTTTTTGTTTGTGTAAATAAATTATGTATTGTCTTGTTTGATTTATGCGCGAATATTATTTGTTGGTCTTTTATTATTTCTCTTAGTTTGTTTTTCTCAGTTAGGCTTGGATAAACGGTAGGCTATAATATTTGGCGTTGCCAGATGTGTAATTTTTGTATTTTCCCCTGAAGAATTATTATTTTTAACTTTAATCAGTATTGAATTGATCAAATCCTTTGGAAAATTGTTTTTCATTAAGATATCCTTTATTCTTTTCATATTCTTAGATTGAAATTTTACGTTGATTATTTTTATAACTGTGTCAATTAGATTCATTGCTGAATTTATCTTCTGTTACATATTTTGTGATAAGTCTTATTCGTGTATTGTTCATTTGTAGTTCTTCGATGCATTGTTTCATTAAGTGGTTCAATATAATGTCAGCTACAGTCGGTGACAATAGGCTGCCCATTGGCATTCCGTATGTCTGTTGGCATAATTTGCTATCATGCATAAACAAATTATCATCATTTAAGCAAAATTTAAGTATTTTTAGAAATTACGTTCTTGGTATTTTAGTGTGATTTTGTAGTACATTCCATTTTGTCATAATATTTCTTATCCCTAGGTGTAAAGGTATGTTTGTAAATAACGGTACAACGTCCAATGATACAAGAAACTCATCTTCGTCCAATGTAAGTGTATCTAGTTTTGTCTTTAATTCTAACGAGTTTTTAACAATTTATTTGTCGAGTGTAATGTATTTCAATATATTCCGAATATATTTTGATAACCCATAGCAGGGTACTCCTACCAATGATGATATTGGACGAAATGGATTACTAGGTTTATGGATTTTTTGAAGTCCATAAATTCGGGGCGCCGTTGAGGCATTTGATGTCAATATTTTCTTACCATATCAACTTATATATTTTTTTACAAGTCCATAATAACACTGTGGTTTGTCCATTGTAATTTTGGTGTTGGATCAATCAAAACACGTTTTTATTTGTGTTTATCCTCCAGTAATTTGTTCATTCCATCGTCATAATATTTTCTGCACATTAAAACTGTTTGGTTTTCCTTGTCTGTCTTTGCTATGACTATCTCATTATTATATTGTCCTAAAAATCTTCTTGTATCTGCATAGATGCCTGGTATAAATTTTTCGCTACCACCATTTTTCATTGTCATTTTATGTGTCATAGCTCTGCTATCCTTGATGTTGTAATATCTTTTTCTCCATCACTCGTAAGAGTTTGTACCCACTGTTCTAAATCTGCTATCAATCCGATCGTACAAAAGCAAACTTTAAACCGAGAGATAGAAGCCATTTGCTATCATCAGGGATATTTATTGTTGTATTATTAACAAACCAACAAACCAAACATATGTGATTTTTTATTCTCCATTGTGATCTTCACATATATAGATTTTTGTCTCGTCCTAAAGTCTTCAAATTCCCTTTTATCTTCGTGTCTACGTCGTATTTTCGCTTAATATGTGTAAAAAAAACTCATCTTATTGTTCTTTTGAACAATTCAGTTCGGCAGGCGCTCCTATTAATCTATAATTATAAGTGTAGATCGACTTTTTTTCCCATTACTTTAAATTAAATTGTAAATTAATAGTTGAAAAAGTTAATCAAACATTATTTTTCTACTTTTTGTAAAAAAAAAAATGTTTAATAGCTCTTTTGAAATTATTTTGTACTAGCTGACCCGACAGACGCTGTCCTGTCCAAATTAGAAAAAATGTTTGCGTTCGATTTTTAAAATCCGTTTAAAAGATAAAACAAAGTATTTTTAAATTTAAATTAGGTTTGTGCTATGTTTGATTAACTTTTGATTTGAAAATACATATGTATGTACATATCGTCGGTATCCTGCGAAATGGAGTTAATGATGCAGAAGTGTCCAAAAAGTCATATTCTATGTGCTGTAAAAAATCCCATGTCTTTTTAGAATATTTTTGTAGCTATTGTATTAAAAACAAGTTAGAGTGCTATATTCGGCTGTGCCGAATCTTTGATACCCTCCACCGACAGTTCGAATGTTTAAGGAGTAATATCTGTATGATGTCTTTTTATTATTATTATCTTAAACTGTGACGATTTGTTATTAATTATGGTTTTAGGAGACTAAACTGTTTTCCGGGAGTAGGGCATATATGGGGCCTAGGGTAAATTATGTACCGATCTTCACGAAATTTCACAGTATCATTTATAGTCCTATAAAATTGTGACGAGCCAAAATTTGTTATAATTGCATTATTTTTTACGGTTTTAGGCATACTAAACTGTTTTCCGGGAGTAGTGTTTATATGGGGCTTAGGGTAAATTATGGACCGACCTTCGCGAAATTTTACAGTGTCATTTCTAGTCGAATAAAACGGACTTGTGCAAAATCTTATGTCATTCCGTGCATTTTTGCATCATTTATGTTAGTTTTTGTAACAAAATTATCAAGTTTTTGAAGGTGGTGGTTCCACATTTCGATTAATAGCTCTGGTCCTACTGAACCGATTTTGCTGAAATTCTATCCCAAACTGCTTAGGATAACTACAAGCAATTTGACACCTAGATTGTTTATTTCTTTTGAGTTTTTCGAAAGTGAGCGTGTTTTCAACAGACGGACAGACGGACATGTCTAAATCGACTTAGAATTACTCAAGCAGCCAGAATATATATACTTTATGGGGTCTGAGATGAATAATAAAAAAGTTTCACACGGAATGACAAACTTAGTATACCCTCTTCACAACTAATTGTGGTGGAGGGTATAAAAATTATTCTATGTCCAAAACACCCAAACATGTTGTTATACCCCTAATGTATTATAACATCTGTTCAAAAACCTTTTTCATTAACCAACACTTATTCATTTTTAAATCTTAAATGTTGGTACTACCTTTTCTTTTTATCTTAATTAGATTTTATAATTAGATTATCGCTATACTTAAATAAATGAATTACTAAACACAAAGTTCAAGCTTCCTTTTTTTTTACTAATTAAGAAACCACCGGTTACAACACATGTAGAGCGAAAAAGTCCTAAGTGTACTTGGGACTTTTTTGCACAATTTGTTTTCTATATTTTTTTTATATTATTGCAATATAAGAAAAACAACAACAACAATAAAAACTATAATAAGAAAATCAAGCATTGACGAAGATTTTTCAAGCGACGATGATGACCTAGATTATGATCATGAAAACAGCAAAGAATAAAGCGATAGTGAAGATGAAGCAGAGACTATGGCTTTAGAAGAACCACACGAATTGCGCGCAGAAACTCACAACCTACTCACTGAGAAGAAAATTAGAAGATGGAGAAAAGCGTATCCAGAACTATGGAAATAAAGTATAAGGCATGCTGATATTATACGAGGTAAGAATCCAAAGCACTCAAATTGTGAACAGTGTCGCTTCATCGAAGAACAAATACAAAGGCCACGAGCAAGGTCTTCAATAAAAAAAGTCAACCGTAAAGTAGCAAGGCCATACTTTTTGGAAAATAACAACTCTAACGTACGAGTCTGCAGCAAATTGTTTTGTGAAACGCTAAGTATTTCAGCTAGTACAATTAAAGCGGCATTTAAATACAAAAGAACCAGCTGGAGCTTTTTCTAAAGAAAATGGAAGGGGCAGATCAAAGATCCCAACTGTAGAGTCTCACTACTGCCGCAAAACTTCAAGGAGGATGTATTTAGATGCCAATCTGAGTATAACAAAAATTTATTCTTTATTCGTAGACAAATATAATAGTGACACGTCAATGAAGCTTCCTTCACCGGGAATCTACAGGAAAGTTTTCGGTCAGTATTACAATTTATCGTTCTTCCATTCAAAAAGAGACCAATGTCAAGTGTGCGAAAAGGGTAAGGAAACTCAAAATGAAGACTATCTGGTCCATTTAAAGAGAAAAGACGACTGTTCAGCTGCGAAGCCTTAGACAAAGAAAGGGTCATTAATGAGCCTAATTTCATGCAATGCACATTCGACTTACAATCTGTGTTACAAATTCCATCAAGTGATGAAAGCTCAATGCACTATAAAATTGTGTGCACACAATTTAACAGAGATTGATGAAAAAAGAGGAAGTAATGAAATTGGTTTATGCTTGTATAAATACTTGCATCAACTTTTACCGGAAATAAAAGAAGTAACTTTTTTTCTGATACTTGTGTTGGCCAAAATAGAAACAAAAATATTTCAGCATTGTTCCTCCATTTGATTCAAGTTCTGAATTTGGATATAATTGAACACAAATTTTTAAAAGAGGACACAGTTACATTGAAGTTGATAGTATGCATAGTGCTATCGAAAAGCAGAAGAAAAATGTTCCAGTATACACCATTTAAGACTGGATAACTATATTCAGACTCGCACGCTCCAAACGACTTAGAAGTAAAGGAAATCCTTATAATATAACTCAAATACGGTTTTCCGATTTTCTGGATTTATCAAAGCTATCGGAGTTTATAAAAAAAAAATTTAGACAAAAATGGGAATTAAATAAACTGGTTGAAAGAAAAATCTTTTAGGTATCAAAAGATTAAACCTGGTGTAATAGAGTATAAATACGACCATAGTGAAACCTATAAAGAAATACGTGTTTTTGGTAAAGGTCAGTCCATGAATTTGAAAAAAGTCAACATTATTAAAAAGGTGTATAAAAGCAACCTTCCTATAAGTATCGAAAAGAAGAAAGATTTACTTAATCTTTGTACATCAGCTTGAAGGCATGCAAAACCGTCACAAGTAAGGCCCCAGAACCGGATATATATGATGAATCAGAATCAGATCAAGATGAACCAATTTAATGCAAAGGTCATAAAAAACCATTTTCTTAAAAAAATTCCATGTCCATAAAATAATATTTGTTAATGCAAAAAAAGCCTATGTCCAAGATGCATTTCATTTTTGTAAAAAAAAATTAAATAAATGAAACTGAATTAAATTTCTTGCTTTCATTTTAAAGTTAAGCTATTTAATTATTATATTCTAATATAAATTTTCAAACCTAAGCTATTTAAAGATTTTTCCGGGGGACTTTAAATCTGCAATAACTCAGAAAAACAATTATGTGACTTAGGACTTTTTTGCAGGATACCGACGATATATGCTGTGAATCTTATAGTATTCTATTTACATGTTAGTTGTTAAGATTCAGGTAACCAGTAAAAAAAAGTAAAACTTATCTGATTGCTTTGCTAGGATATCCTAATTTTGTTCATTGCATGCTTTGTGTTACACGACATTTTTTGTTTGGTTGTCTGGCGCATAAACAAATAATGCTAATGGACTTCTGACGCGGGAACAAGCGACATATAATTGACCATGCGAGAAGCATGGATTCTCAAGGTTAACATTATGATTCCCGATCCAACTTTTAGTTGGAGATTATGAGGCGGTAATCCCAGTAATTCCAGGCAGTTTAAAAATTCGAATGGATAGTTGACGACATCGTTCTGAGAAGTAACGGAATCCACCGGTTTGTACGTCTTCAATTCGCCAGCGATTTTATTTTGAATCTTAAAATTGAATTCGTCGACATCAACGTTTTTCGCAGCCAATATAGCACGTTTGCTACATTTGCAACGCTTTGTCTTATGCCTCCAAAGACTTTTTATGCGTTTTATCAGTTTGCTTTGCTGCAAAACTTTGGCCATCGCACTGTTCTTTGATATGTTGCATGTTGGATTTTCATTGGTTTGCATATTTAACGGCAACTTAAGTGCTGAATGAGCAGTTCGACCGCCTTCCAACAATGTAGATGCAATTCCTGACGATGCGAGTGCAAGTGCAATATCATTCTGCGAGCGTATCGTTCACAAAATTACCACGATTAAAAAAGTTTTCCCAGTTCCACCGGGAGCGTCTAGAACAAAATTCCTTCCAGCTTCATCTTTCACAGCTTTCATGAGAGTGTCGTATGCATATTTTTGTTGTCGATTCAACAGTGGAAAATTTGTTCGAACTAATTCCCTTAAGGCATCGCAATCGTACTGTTTTTCGCGTTGCAACTCTTGATTAAATGCGTCGTGCTTCGGACGATTGGCGGCTATCATACCTAAATCAGTTAATACCTTGTTCGACATAATCAAGCACATATCCTCAATTAATATCAATGCCTCGTTGCAATTTCGTCGTTGAGTTGCAAATTTGATTTGATGTTCTATTACGCATCTGATGCAGAAAAAAGTAGGAGTTGCAAATTTTTCTTTCGATGAAAACTTAAAATGGTTTAATACGAACATTTGAATGAAAAAATAGTCAAATCGATGGAGCCGTTTTCTGATTTTAGGTAAATCGAAAAAAAGTGGGCGTAAAAGTGGGCGGGTCAAAATTTTATTTCTGTACAAACCTAAGTTGGACCTTAAAATGGATTAATACGAACATTTGAAAGAAAAATTAATCAAATCGTTGGAGCCGTTTTCTGATTTTAGGTAAATCGAAAAAAGTGGGCGGGGAAAAAATTTTTTTTCGGAAAAAAATAAGTCGGACCATGGCGATCATTAGAAAGAAAAAATCGTCCAAATCGGTCTAGCCGTTCTCAGCTGATGCAATGACCAACGAACAACATTGACAACAGTAATTTTGACTTAGATGCACAATCTCCTTTGCACGATTTTTGTGCAGAAACATTAAAATGCTGTTTTCTTAAATGCATTTATCTGCCTTATTGTGTAGGTTCAGAATTTAAAGTAAAGTGCTTAAAAGAAAAATAAAATACGTTCTTATATGTATTTTATTCGACCTTTATTATTATAATGTAACTAAATTTTCAAGCTTAAGGTCTTTTTCTAATTTTATATAAAAAGCTTTAAACGTCTATTTTAACCAATATTTCGGCACTTCTTTGAGTGCCTTCTTCAGGGTTTTTTCTTTTCTTATTTAACAAACAAATTAAACAATATAATTAGTATTGTGGTTATTTTGTTGAACTATTTGTGGTTTTTTATCCAAATTTTTAATATTTTTAATTAGGCTTAAAATTCCTTTCTTCCTAAAAATAATTTAATGAAAATAAAACAATATACTAAAATGACTAATTAAAAAAAATTTTCAATTGAATACAAAAATATTTTCCAAATCAAACTTGATCTATTACAATATAAATAAATTTTTAACATCCGTTTCTATTTTTATAAATTAAGTGTCTATAATTTTGTGCAACATTCTCAGTGTCCGACTTAAAATTAATTCTCGACATTGTTGGTCGACAATCTAACATAAATCTACGTTTATAATTATTTTCTGTGTTTAAAACTGTTGTAATTTCAAAATCTAGATAGTGGTTTAGATTAGCACAATGGGATGATTTCATCACAAAAAAACAGCTTTATAAAAATATTTTACGTTCTTATTAACAATTGATATTTTATTAAAATTGGATATCACAGTGCAAAACAAAAAAATATAGCCATGATGTCATTTTTGCAAAAAAGTGATCATTTTCTCAGGCTCATATCTTGCAAACCGTTCGGAATTTTGATTTACCCTCTGAGAAAAAGTTGCAGCTCTTGCCATAGATAGCGTAGTATCCCAAAGTTGACGTAAAGAAAAAACAAATAAAATTAAAAAATTTCCGGGAAATTTTTCACTTTTGCGGCTACCTAAACGGTGTTTAGCATCATTTCAAGGAAGTTCATATGCTCTAGAAAATTGTTTATTGAGATCTTAGGTACATTTTTGTTGTGGATTGTTTCCTTGAATTTTGAACGGTTTGCAAACTATGGACCTGAACAGGGGGAAAAAGGTAAAAAATCTAATTTTTAAAGTTTTTTTCCAATTATTAGTATTGTGGTTATTTTGTTGAACTATTTATGGTTTTTAATCCAAATTTTTAATAATTTTAATTAGGCTTAAGTTCATTAAATTTAATTTTCATTAAATTATTTTTATGAAGAAAGGAATTTTACAACAATTTCCAATTTTGATCTTGAAGATAAAGTTTTTTTTGATTTTATATGTTCACAAGTTTTGTTCTTTATGGCAAGAGCTACAACTTTGTGTCACAGGGAAAATTCCGAACGGTTTGCAAAAATTACTCCGAGGCCCCAAATCTTTGGGGGCCCATAAAAAAAAGTGCATGACTTTGGGCAAAACTGGGAGACACAGGTCTTTATTTTTTGGTCTTTTATCACGTAGAGTGGTTCGTATATGGTTATTTTTCCATGAATTTAAAAATTACACACAGTGTATTTATGTAAAAAAGTGGTCATTATATTTTAAAAAAAAACAAATTGATGTCATGATGGTTTCTGAAACTCATTTGACCTCAAGAAATACGTTTAAAAGCAATGGTTATACACTATATGATACCAAGGACCCTCGAGATAGAGCTTGCGGAGGTTCTGCCATTTTAATAAAAAACCGAATTAAACACTACCCAATGTGTGATCATCGTGAAGATTATCTCCAAGCAACAAACATTTGTGTTGAAGAGCTAAATCGAAAAATAGTATTTTCATCCTTATATTCACCACCTAGATTTGCAATATCAGAAAACCAATATTACAAATATTATAAGTCATTAGGGCCCTGTTTCCTGGCTGCTGGCGATTATAACGATAAACATACCTTCTGGGGGTCACGACTTATAGCACCAAAGGGTCGTGTTTTGTTTAATACAATCTCTAAAATGAATTTAAATGTTGTCGCGAGCGAACAACTTATATATTGGCCTGCTGATCTGCAAAAAATTCCAGATGTCATCGATTTTGGCGTGGTTAAAAACATCCCCACCGAAACGATTCACGTTGAAGCTTTATAAGAATTATCCTGTGATCACACATCTACAATTGTTACTAAAACACACACAAATATAATTGTATCTCCCTCTGGTTACATTGCGACGTCAGCTACACAAATAAATTGGTTAAAATATAAAAAATATCTCAGTACCCATTGGCCAGAAAATATTCCGCTTAGCACACCGGAGCTATATACTCGCTCTATTGTCAATTTTGACAGTTTTCTGAAACTAGCTGTTCAACATTCCAGTATTGCCCCAAAAAAACAAAAAATATTAAAATATTTTCCACAGATATCGAGCGTCTCTTGTCTGAAAAAAGGAGAGCTCGTAGAGAGTGGCAATTGCACATCTCCTCAACTTAAGAACTTACTAAAAGACTGTACAAAAAGGCTGAGAAAGTTACTGCAGACTCAGAAAACGGCTTCTCTTGAAAAAAATCTTAAGGAACTTGTTGCAACTCCACAATCAGACTACTCATTATGGCGTGCAGCTAGAAATCTCAAAAGGCCAGTTGTCTCTAAACCACCATTAAGAAACTTGAATGGAAGTTGGGCAAGAAATAATGTTGAAAAAGAAAATCTGTTTGTTAAAAAACGTATTTACCCCAAAAATATCGCACGATATTGCGGTCGAGTTACCACCTGTTGCTGCTAGAGCAGCTGTTCCTCTAAGATTAGAGATAAGAGAAATCGAAAAGGCTATTTGTGAGTTAAACCCCAAGAAGGCTCCTGGTTTTGATAAGATCAGCAACAAAATGCTTTTGGAGCTACCCAGCTTAGGAAGGAGAATTATTCTTTTAATTTTTAATGCAATTTTACGCCTTCAATACTATCCTCAAAAGTGGAAGGTTTCCTTAGTCATCATGATACCTAAACCAGGAAAGGATCACACAAAAGTTGAGTCATATAGGCCTTTAATCTTACTTTCAAATATATCAAAGCTGTTTGAGAAGCTGTTAGCGTCAAAACTTACCCCAATTCTAAATGCAAACAGATGTATTCCTAACCACCAATTCGGCTTTAGAAGAGAACACAGCACAATTGAACAAACCCATCGTGTAGTAAACACAATAAGAAAAGCCTTTGAAGAAAGACAATATTGTTCCGCTCTCTTCGTTGATGTTTCTCAAGCTTTTGATAAAGTCTGGCATGAGGGCTTATTACATAAATTAAAACAAAATTTACCAGCAAACACACTCAAGCTATTAGAAAGCTACTTAGTCGGTCGTCAATTTATTATTAAAGTAGGAAACTTCTTAAGTTCACCTCAGCCAACTGGCGCTGGAGTCCCACAAGGCAGCATTCTGGGCCCTCTATTATACTTAATTTATACTTCGGACATGCCAACAAACAATTACACACAAACTTCAACATTTGCGGATGACACAGCCTTTCTAAGCGTGCACGAAAACCGTCATGAAGCATCACGTTACTTACAGGATCATATATTTCAACTAGAGGTATGGTTAAGACAATGGAGGATAATGGTCAATGAGCAAAAATGCGTGCATATAACATTCACCTTGCGCCGGGAATCTGGCCCCCATATTACAATCAATAATCAAATAATTCCTCAACATTCGCATGTAAAATATCTCGGTATACATTTAGATCGCCGTTTAACGTGGAAAAGCCATATAGAGGCAAAATTAATTCGAATGAAACTAAAAGCCATCCAAATTCATTGGCTTATTGGAAGAAACTCTGTCCTTAGTCTCGACTGCAAACTTCTACTTTACAACTCCTTCTTAAAGCCAATCTGGTGCTATGGTATTCAGTTATGGGGCACTGCCTCGGCTTCTAATATCGAAAAAATTCAAAGACGCAAAAATAAACTACTTCGAATAATCACAGCTGCCCCTTGGTATGTTAAAAACTCAAATATTCACAAGGATCTCAATGTTCCATTAGTTAAAACTATGATTACGAAATATGCAGTTAAATAATTAAAAAGGCTCGAATTGCATCCGAACCCACTTGCTCGAAATGTTTTAAATGATAGCGGCCACTCTCGCTTAAGAAGAAGAGACACTGCAGCACTTATCCAATTAGATGAGCGATAAACACCTAGATAAGTGAACAGAACCCGTGATGAAGAAAATTTTTGTCTGGCACTGGCGGGACATAAAATAAAGTATTAGGTTAAGATTTGATTAATTATTGTTAGTCCATATTAAATATATGAAGATTCAATAAATAAATAATGAAAAAAAAAAATTATATTTTTTTCATGTGTGCAGTTTCATGCCGTCCAAAAATAATGATAAATATGCAGTTATACAAATGCTAAAATAGTAATTAGGGATTTCGAAGAATAATTACAGAAAATACGTATTTTAGGCAGTTAAGTCAAAGTGCAGCTAACTTTAATTTTTTTGTACAAAAATAATTATAAAATGCAAAACTTTTGGGCATTTAAAAAGGAATTTGTAAGAGATTTTAAAGAATAATAACAAAAAGTATTAATTTTGAACAGTTAAGTCAAAAGTGCACTTAGAAAAAAGGCAGTTCAGTCAAAACAACTGTATTTTATTTTTAATATTTAAAACTGCTAAATTTGAAAACCGTTCCTGAGGCATTGTGCTACGTAAACATCTTTTTATTCTACGAATAGCTAAAAAACTCCTTTTGCAACTATCAAACCTAGAAAGGCTTATTTTCACTTATCAAAGTTTTTAAATGCTTGGATAGATATTCTTATCAATTTTGGATTTTATCTTAGGCCTAGTACTCTGTTCAAATTTGTGAGAAATGTTGAGCAACATTGATTATTTTATCTATCTTGCGAGCTTGCACAATTTGACGTATTTATTCCTTCAAAGCATGCGACATTGTTTTTCGTATGTAAACAAACCCCACATGTATTTTACTAAAAAACATTTTTTTAATAAAAAGAAAGTAAATATGGATAAAAAAAACTTTACCTGTTGCGTTATTTTAATTTTTTATTTTTTTATAATGCTAGCTGATTGGTACCGGCGCTGCTTGGGATTTTCTAAACAAAAAAATTTTAAATTTAATATTAAAAATTTTTTTTAATTACTTGACCACATCGTTATCTAAGTATCAAATGTTAAATTCAAGTCAAAACTAAACTTGGTAATATTAAAGCGAAAAATAAATGTAAACATTAAAAATGGCGATTAAAGTTAAATTTTTACTTCGTGGTTAAATGTGTTTTACAAGTGAACAATTTATTTCTTGTAAAAAATTAAAATTATTTGTAAGTAATTACAATGATTAAGAGTAGGAATTAAAAAAAATAAAACGGGAATGTGAAGAAACTACAAGTTAGTTGTATGATCGTGGTGCTACAATCCTCAAAATAAAAGGAAGCCAATTATTTCGTCTTTGCAAGAATTAGAGGACGGAAGGAACATTATTTCATCTTTTAGCTATGGCGCTAAAAGTTTATCTCACAGTGTATTTAAATCAATAGTGAATCAAAAATTAAATAAAATATTTTTGTTTATGTTCCACATTGTATTAGAATTCACATTTGAATAACATTTGAGAATTACGTTAGGAAGCAATTTGAAAATGAGGGCTTTTTTAATTTATAAATAATTTCCTCTTATGTTGAGAATGCTATGATTTTCAAATTATTATTAAAAGTTTGTCGTATGTGCCTTATGGCCAAAAGCAACAAATAATAATAAGCAACGAGAACTTGATTTAAGTAACTATAGAATTAAAAAGAATTTTTTTTAGCTATATTTAAGTAAATTTTAGTTCACTTTGATGTTTTAGTTAACTTTTTGCTTAAATTAAGCCATATACATATGTTAACAATAAGAAATTTTTGGCTTGGACGAGACTGGTGCAAAATTTTCTTGGTTAAAGCAGTGATGCGAATAGTAGGGAATTTTACCTTGTGGTGGGGATTTTTTCCAAAATTTTAAGCGTAGGGAAAAAACGACAGATTTTTTATTGTAAGGAAATTTTCAATATATTATCTAAAAAAACGTTATGTATTCGTATTATTTTAATTTAAAAATTAAAATTTTTCATATACAATAGCATTTAAGTACAAGCGTAGTATGTCGTAACAGAAAACCTATATAATGAGCCCTAACAGCCTGGCAATCTTCAACAATTGCCAAAACCACATGGTACATACCCGAATATTCGTCGCACCGTTATATAAAATGAGGGGCCTACGAATATTCGCGTTCGCATTTCGCTAAAATGTAAATGTATACTAAAATCGAATATCTAATGAATAAAATTTCTACGTGAAATTAGTTTCTAAAAAACAATCACAGCTTCTAAAAAAAACAATCACAGTTCAATTTCGAATTTTTTAAAAATTTTAAATGAAAACTTTGAAGGGTAAGGAATAAACAGATTTTTTTATTTCAGTATTTTTTTAAAATTTTACAGAGCCTTCCCTTTTGTTTGGTACCAAGTTTGTAAAAATGAGCTCTTCAAAAAGGACAAAAAAGGGAAATGAAAAATAATGTACAAAGTTTGGCTATGTTTTGTCTTTAGATTAAATATATACAGGTCTGTTCTGAAAATCACGTGATTTCAAATCACATGTGCGTTTAAAATCACATATGTGATTTTGTGGTGTTCTGTGAATCACACCGTTTTTGTGTTTTTCGGAGTGATATTTAATTGTCTAAAACACAAGCAAACACAAAAAGTTTGTTGTACAAAGTTATAGCTAATTTTTTAAAACTTTTTATATTATTTTCTGACAATTTGTTTTTTTTAACGATTTAGCGATCTAAAATTAGTTTTAGAGTTTGTCTAAAATTTTGTAATTTTTTGCGAGTTGTTCGCTATAGAAGCGCCCAGCAAAAACTTTACTTACCTGGTAAGTTAGCAAGTAATGTTGGAGAAAGTAAACACTGTTTTTTTTTCTGCCGAATAACTACTTATTTTTGTTCGTGGTGTCCACAGAATTCAGTATATAATTTACTTACTAGAAGTCAAAAAATATCTAGTTATTATTTAACTACTAGTAAGTACTTGCAATATATTTACCAGAAGCCAAAAAAATCTCTAGTTAATAGACTAAATAAGTAGTTATTGAGTACGTTACCAGAAAGTAAATATTCAGTATTGAAAACAACACAACAAACAAGTAGTTACTGAGCTGATTATCAGTAAGCAAATGTTCAGTAGTGAAAATAATAGAAGTAAAAAGTAGTTGCTAATTACTATAGTAAGTACTTATTGAAGTTTTCAGAATATTGACAACTACTATTACTAAAAATCAAAAAGTTTTTCCTGGGCGATTTGTTACTGTAAGTTTTCTGATTCTTTACAGCGGTTTATAATAAATAGTAGACTCTGCTGTGATGCCGCTTTTAGCAAATTTTTGCGAATTTCCGCTAATTTAGCAATTTTTACCGAATTTTTGCCGTTCCTAATAGTTTAAGGGACTTTTAATCAATTTTATAGCTTGTTTGAAATTTTAAAAATTTTCGCTGTTTTCGTTTTTTTATTATTTTCCGACATTTTGTTTTTTACCCATTTAGCGATTTTGAATAAATTTTAGGGTCTGTTAACAAGTTTGCAATTTTTCGCGAGTTTTAGCCATTTTCGCGATAGAAGCGATTTTTTCGTGTGATTCTTTACAGCTTTTACGATTTTTAATAAAAATTTGACTTTGCTTTCATGCCGCTGTTATCAAATAAACGATCTTTAATTCAACTAAAAACACCTGAAATCGCAACAGCTGTCAAAAAAGCCAATATCATTTTTGTAGTGTCGTCGAAATTTTTTAATTTTAAATGATTTGTTGTAAATAAAACAGCTTATTTCATAAAAATTAATAAACAACACATTTAATATTTTATTTAAATAATTTGTTATGACGGTCATCTTGCAATAGTCGCAAAAATAACAAAGTGATTAAAAAAACTTGTTTACGTAGCTGAACGTTTTGAAATCACAAAATAATATGCCCATAACACCTTTCTTGTGATTTCAAATCACTTTCATAAAATGTGATTTTCAGAACAGGCCTGATAAAGGCGTTTCTGCCAAAAAGAAAAAAAATTAAATTTGTCACACAGTGTTATTTTTGAAATTGAATTTTTATATGTGCGAGTATAATGCTAATAAATGCTTTTATTATAATCGTGACTCTTTATCTCTTTAAAAAACTTTAGATTTTGTATGATAAACAAAAACAATTTTTGTCAATTTGTTTTTGTTTTCATTAACGGGCATGTTCTGACTATCGCAAAACGCTTAACATTGGCGATTCTGACTCAAAATCGCAAATTAGTTGTTCTGTAAATCACAATAGCAAGCAGTTTAGCGACTTAAAATGACAAAAGGGAACTAGAATATTTGTAAGAAACTATAGCAGATCGCAAACTAAACGCACGAGGTAAGGAACGCCATAAAATCAATTTGGCGTTTTGCGATTTCAAATCGTGCGATTGTCAGAACATGGCCGTAAATGTTTAGAGATAGATAGATGCGCATACTTTTTGATATAACTAGTTTGGAACCACTAATGATGGCAATGCGGCCAGACATTTTTTTCATGTCTTTATCTTGCAGCACCAATAACAGGAGTTGACGAAAAATTTGGGAACCATTCAGAAAACTTACAAGTTAAACAACTCAGATATATTTTTATTTATATCCTTGGTATAACTTTCCTTTCAGCCAAATAACACAGTAATTCATGGTGCTGAAATAATAAAATCCGTAAATTTGTCCATTGGAATGTTTTCAAAGGAGCAATGGAGTCAAGAAATAAAGACTACAGAAATTATAAGGAGTTTCGCACCTAAAAAATGTCTTACAAAAACAGAAGAAACTCTTGATAGTAATACAAGCAATATTTTTACAGAATTAACTTTTTTAAAATTAAAACAGGACTCTAATGGCATAATGGTCGATTTTATATGTTTAGAGAAATCCAGGAAAATGACTGAGAAACTAGATATTCTTTATTATGGGTTGCTTTCGATTGCTCTTACATCCACGATAAGTGAACGAATTTTTTCCAAGTCAAGTTTTGTTAAAATAAATGAAAAGAATCGCTTTAATCCTAAACATTTAAGCCAAATTATTTTTACAAAAGATGATTTTATCGGATCTCCTTTAACTATTGAAATAACTTATAAAATTATCTCACCGTTTTTTTTTTGAAATGAGTACATAATATTTATTATTTCAAAAAAATTAATTACATATATGTATATGAATTAATTTAAAAGATTTTGTTATTCGTGCTTAATTCCCATTTATGAATTATTTTTATTTATTGAAATTATCTTATTTATAACAAAAACTTTATTAGTCGGTAAACCGATCAAAAACAAAACTAACCTCGATTAAATGAATACCCTAGTATTTCCTCTTTCAACAAAGGTGCACTATGATATTACAAAAATTATATTGATGATCCATGTTCTGAATTGTGGTTACTTTTATATTCCATAATTATATTTGCCGTCTAGAGTCACAACACATTTTAATGCCTGATGCTGCTCTTACTTTAAAGGACATCAAATTAAAAGAATTGCACGCAAGGAAGTTTTTACCATTAATTACACTGTGCAAGAAATTGACACTTTTTTTTGTGACAAGCTGGGCACCTAGCGTTTTAACCTAATTCGGGTACGCTGAATCCAGTGGTGCCGTGTTTTTAGATTGGCTTTGGTTTTCGAGACATACCGTTGTTTTGAAAATGGAGGAGGTTGCACAACATATATTCGCGTAACTTAAAAACGTTTTAGTTTATTGAAATTACTAAAAAACCGAAATTCTGCAATAAAATTTTCTTTTTATAATATGAGCAGTCTTATTTGAAAGATTCTGTATTGACGATTTAAATCAATTGGTTTCAGTGTTTGCAAAAATTTTACATTTTGATTGGGTGGAGAAAAGAATATAGTACATAAGTGGATCAAATATAGGTGAAACATTTTGGCTATTTCAATGAAAAAAAAATATTGGAGGTTTAAATGTAACGAAGCTCGTAGAATTTTGTTTGTGTCTGCCGGCCTTTAGTGCGCCCACAAAAAGATTACTCTCAATTGCTAATAATTTTTGGATTTTCGGAAAAATGAAATGAAATATAAACTTTTAAATTTTTAAATATATGTGTACAACAACTCAGTATTAACAGCTACATTAGAAGGAAATATGTTTTATTTTATCCCAAGGTATTTAAACTGTACGAATTGGAATTCGGACTTAGCAATATTTTAAGATTTTTTGCGAGAGCTCAACCCTACCAATTTTTGCATTGTTAGTGATTTCAATGCCAGAATTTCTGATGAGCAAATTTTGGACTCAAATTTTTTACAAGGTTTACCACATATAAGTGAATATAAATGCTCGAAAGATAAAATTTTTAATACACAAGGCACAAAACTTATGGAGTTAATTGAAGATTTAGGTGGTATTGTGCTTAAGGAAGGACGGGTAACGATGCTGAAGGGCTTTTGCGGTGTTATGGGTAATTCTATAACGATTATTGTATTTGTTCATATAGTTTCTTGCAAAATTTTGTTAATTTCTCGGTGGCGTCAAAACCCTACTCTGACCACATGCCGTTATGTTTACATATTAAATGTTTATATCCAAATGCGGAAAGAAACGAAAATTCTTCTCTTCTCAGATTGCGCTGGAAAGACGAACATAAGCCTATATATGTCGAAAAACAAACAAATGTTCCCATAGATGATTTGGTTACTTTAACGTAAAATAAAATAAAACAAGCTGGAAGTGTGCTCGTTATCGAAAGTTTATGTTAAAAAAGCTAAGGCTATACAGAAAAAAATAGCACAATTATCAATTACTTATGAATTTAATAAATACGCTCCTGCTTGTTTTATTCACAAAATTCTGACAATATTTTTACATAAAAAGATACCATCAAGCTTTCGTAGTCGATCTTTCTTTCTTTAGTCCTATTGTCATCCATACATGATGTAGAAACTAAATCCGTTGGTGTCAAATTGCTTCTAGTTATCCTTAGCAGTTTGGGAGTGAAATCCAGCAAAATCCGATCAGTAGGATCATAGTTATCAATCAAAATGTAGAAACACCACCCTTAAAAATTAACAATTTTGTTACAAAAACTTACGTAAAAGTTGCCACAATGTGCTTCTAAAACCGTAATAAATATTGCTATCATATTTAAATGTGCTTTCGTAAAGATCGGTCCATAATTTACCGTAGGCCCCATATAAAGCCTACTCCCGGAAAACAGTTTAGTACGCATAAAAACGTAATAAATATCGCTATCATAATAAAATTTTGTACGTCACAGTTTTATAAGACACTACAAAATTTCGTGACAATCGGTCCACAATTTACCCTAGGCCCCATATAAAGCCTACCCTCGGAAAACAGTTTAGTTTGTTAAAAATCGTAATCACCAATGCTATTGTAATGCAATTTGGCACTATCACGCTATAAAATTTCTAGAAGATCGGTCCATAATTTTCTATATAATGCCCCATATAATGCTCACTCTAGGAAATTATTTAAATACACCTAAAACCGTAGCAGGTCCAATTTTGGTTCATATGGCTAGAAATAATACCATGCAATTTTCTGATTATCGGTCCATATTTACCTTAGATCCCATATAAACCAGCTTTCTGAAAAACACTTTAAGCGCTAAAACAAATTTCACTACTGTATTGAGATTTGTTTTATTTAGATATTTAAAAACGGGAATCACTATACAGGATTTCGTGATGATCAGTCCAAAATTTATTTTTTTAAAAAACCTCTTATTTCTGAAAAAAAAAACTTTTTTTTACACAAGTGCCAACATTTTTCAAAGAAAAAACAAAAACATGTTGTAAGGCTTTTTAAATTACTGTTAAATAATTAAATGAAAAAAAGTATATTGAATTCATTTTATTTAAAAATATATAAAAATTAAATCTAAAAATGGTTTTTTTTTGAATACGCCCTCGCGAAAATTTTCAATATTTTGCTCTTTCTATTAATTATGTTCCTAAAAATTAAAGCTCAAGCTATTCATTATTAACTTCTTCAATATCACTCAAATAGAATGAGAAATACTCAATTGGTAACTTCTTATTACATAAAAAGGTGCAAGATCTTTGACGTGTTTAACAAAGTCGTTATCAAAATCGAACTTTTTTAACAGACCCTTAAAAAGTGCAACATAAAACTTTAAAGAATTAACTCCAAGATCTATTACATTAACTTCAGACAACTTATGTGAATCTAGTGCTAAAGATATTTCAGAATCAAAAAAAAAATTTGGGATCTTTACGAAGAAGTTAACACAATTAAAATAATAAAGAACAGAGAAAATACAAGACCATTTAATAACATGAAAACATCACTTAATATTTGTATCCAATATACTGCAAATTTTAAATTATGTATTTACAAAAAACTTGAAAAAACTTTATTTAAATACAGTGCACTCGGGAAAACGTCAACTAATTAAAACCGCGGGTGTTGACGTTTAACAAATTGTTGACGTTTACGAATGTAAAATTTTTAAATAAAAACCATATCGATAATGTGCTTTTAAAGGTTTTTATTGATTATAAACTAAAACCAAACATAAACAAATTCAAAAAGGAAACAAAACTCATTCAACCTGACTAGAACCATAGAAGCAAATAGAACCAAAAGAATACATTTTAAATGAGATCATATTTTTTAATTTTACATTCACACATATGAATTTAAAAAATCTTATCTTGCTAATGGTTGACTTTGTTACACCATATTGCTTCGCTAAAGCTACCGCACTTGTACCCTTTTCTAATAAGTCCAAAATATTTGCCTTTTCTTGTAGATTGTTGATTTCGGTTGTTTTGAGCTCATTTTGTTAATGTGATACTTACGAGAACAAAAAAGCAACTGAACATAAATAAAATGACAATACATAAGTTCATACAGTTGTAAGTTCTACTTATAAGGGGAATCCTCAATTTCTGATATTATTTTATAAAATAAGTATGTATGTGTACAAATGTGTGTATTTTAACTGCTGATAAATTCAAAATTTAATTTTATTCAGAGTTGACGTTTTAGAGCTTTGTGGTTGGGTTGACGTTTTAGAGTAGGCAATGTAAAAAAAAGTTGGTTGACGTTTTGGGATGTTGACGTAAACGAGCGTTGACGTTTTCCCGAGTGCACTGTATAAAACTTTATTGCATTTCAAAAAACTTGCAAAAAAAGGAAAAACTTGATAAATGACATTGCTGCCATGGCATAATATAAATGTCTTCCTGAAATTAATTTTAGTTCGGCATAAACTGTTACAAATCATGATATATTATTCAAGTTAGTTTAAATTGCTAAGAAAAAAAGCATAACACTTTCTGAATGTCGTACAATTGGTTTGAACCGGAACCAGTTTGTATACTGACGTCCGTTTTATAAAGATTATTTAATAATTTATAGCTCTCATATATTGTAACTGTCGCTGGAGGGTGTCAAAGATTCGAAACATCCGAATGTAACACTCTTACTTTTTTAATGCATTCGATTTTAAAAGGTTAAATATAGTATAAAAAGGATTCTTAAAAATTTTAAATCGATATTCGAAATATTGCATCGTTAATTTCGAATAATTTTTATTTTGGAGTTTTTTTTTTAAATTATTTATGCCGAAAAACTTTGGAGTCGGAGTCGCGAGTTTTGTGGGCGATACTATTTTCATTATATCTTAATGATCTTGTTGATGAACTCCCTGGAGGAGTGAATGTTACTGGTACAATTGTGAAAATCCTTCTTTACGGCAATGATATTGTTATTTTGTCTGAATCGCCCACTGGGCTGCAAACCATGGTTGATGCATTGTACAATTACTGTTTAATGTGGAGCTTAACAGTTAACTTAAACAAATCCAAAGTTATAGTATTTCGGTCTGGAGAAAGAATTTCAAGTCTTTTAAATTGGCATATTGGTGATGAAAACATCGAAATTGTTAACAGTTACAAATACCTTGGTGTAGATATTGCATATAATCCATCGTTTAAGAAATATTTGGAAAATAAATTAGCTTCATCAAAAATGACAATCAACACAACGTGGTCAAAATATATCAATCACCCACAAATCTCAAAAAGCAATAAACTGAAAATTGTTCATGCCGCTTCTTGTTCAATAACACTATGCGGCAGTCAAAATCGGGATGGGATGAAACCAACGGGAAATGTTATATCGGTAAAAAAGAAGTTATACGTGTCCCGGCGTTTCGCTGGGTCACGTCTAGGAATCGAGATATATCGATTTGAAGTTAGTAACTATCATGTAGGGGAAATTGTCACCCTTGGTGGTCTTTTTTTTTGACATAACTCGAGAACCACTATTCCGATTTTGCTGAAACAAATTTTAAAAAAATAAGGAATTACAATTCCTTTAATCTGTTCATACAACGTTTCGCTAACTAAGCAACAGTTTCGCAGTTATAAATAAATGTATGAAGAAAAAAACTATTTTTTGCCTAAAAAATTTTAATTCATAAAAAATCCAAAACGGTAAAAAAAGTGTCAAGTCCTATTACTTTCACGTAAAGTCACATAACCTTTAAACAAAATGATTAGGTTATTACATAGATACATAGGTTATAAAAATCGATGAACGCAAAACTTATTTTCGTTTGTTTGCGCCCTTTACTTTCTTGCGTGGTGGTTCGCATACTTGTTCAGAGTCTGTATCGGATGAGGATCTGTCTTCATCTGGAAAAAATTAATTGTTTTTAATCAGTCAGTTAACTTCATTTTTGTGACTTACCCTCGGAGGAAACTCCCATTGTATATTCTTCTTCTTCATCTTCATTGTCGTGATCGTACGTCTTTTGCGACCACCGACAAATTTCAGCCACCAGCGAATCGAGCCTTTTGCCTTTATGTCGCGTTTCCATTGGCATTGCCACTTGATGGAAGCGCTCGCAATGTTCATCCGACTCTGAGGCTAGCTGCTTGCTGAAGTATTCGAGATGGTGATGCAAGAAGTGAATTTTGAGGGACATATTCAATCCAATTTTCTGGAAGTAGTGCAACATCTTGGTCACAAGACTATAAAAGAAAACGAGACAAATAAAAATAAAACATTTTCAATATTTTGATATTGTTTTCTATTCTTATGGTGTTTTCTTTTCTACAAAAAAATGTGACATTTTATTTTTAATATGTTTCGTGTGCGTTTTAAATTTTTTCGAAACGTTCTAAAACCGGACCACTCATAAATGTGGGTGCAATTTGTGTAAAAAAATCATGCAGGTAGCCAACAGAAAAAACCCAAATAATTAAAAAAAGTGCACGCACAAGTCCACGCACATTTATGACCGTTTTTTAGTTTGTTACCGTTACCATAAAAATCAAATAACCTTTTGTTTATTACTTTTTTTTTAATTCTGACAATCATAAAAAAAGTCATCAGTGTTTTTTCCAAGGAATTTTGAGCATATCTCGAGCAAATTTTTGAAATTCATACCTTCACTCAATTGTGAATAAAACCGAAACGCGTCCATCGATTTTCATGATCTACAAATGTCTCATTTTGTTTAAAGGTTATGTGACTTTACGTGAAAGTAATAGGACTTGACACTTTTTTTATCGTTTTGGATTTTTTATGAATTAAAAATAAAAAAATTTAATTTTTTAGGCAAAAAATAGCTTTTTTCTTCATAAATTTATTTATAACTGCGAAACTGTTGCTTATGTAGCGAAACGTTGTATGAACAGATTAAAGGAATTGTAATTAATAATTTCCTCTATATTATAGTTACTTACTTCAAATCGATATATCTCGATTCCTAGACGTGACCCAGCGGAACGACGGGACACGTATAACTTCTTTTTTACCGATACAACTTTCCCCGGTAGTTTGAACCCTTCCCGGGTCACTGACCCCTACCATTTGTCTCACAGTGTAATGTTTTATGCTGCACAAGTTTGGGGTAACTCAAAATTTGAAGAAGTAGAAAAGCTGCTCCGTTTTTTTTTATTAAAAAATGTTATATTTACCTAATTATATGATTTACTTAAGCTACGGTCAGACTTATCAAATATTTGACGAAAAAAACGGGACCAACAACCAAACTAAAAAATCATTTCGCTTAATATCAATATTTATTTTGATTAAAATACCACATCTTACAAAAAACTGTTTATTGCTACGTCTAGTAGTATAATTAGTTGATTTTGTAATATTAAGACCATTTTAAATCTCACTAACTATTAACAAAAGTAGGGGTTTCGCTTATTTGATCAAATATTTAATAAGTGTGACCGTAGCTTTAGAAACTGGTTATACCTCTCAACTTTAAAACTGCAATTTTGCTGCATAAATAAGGTTTTAAATATGAATCAAAATAGGTTGCCACGCATTCTAGCGAGAGCAATAATAACACGAAACGTATACTGTTTTCAGCAGTACGCGTACTTTTTGTACTGCTTTCTGCATAACCATTAAACGAGTATGTACGCAATTGTACTTTTTTAGCTTTTGTACTTCGTTTTGTACAAAAATAAAACACGTTTTCTGCATACACATATATAAAGTACAACAAACAATTTTCATCAAATTTTCAACATCATCTAAAAAGACTGAAAATCTAAAAGATATTTAAAATTTTGCGATGGCGCCTGCAGTTTAAGGATTTTTAAAAAACTATCCAGCCATAAACGCTTATTTGGTGTCCCAAGACTGTTGTTCACATGTTTTAAGCCAATTTTTAGAAAATGTACTTGCTAAAGCAACCATTAGCCTTGTACACAACATAGGAAATACTATATTATGCCTTTAAAAAAAATTATAGGATAATGACAACCTTAAATTAATTGACATGTTTTAAATAGTAAAGCAACTTTGTGAAAAATTTAAACAACAATTGAATCAAAAATTTTATTGCTTAATAACCGATCGTACAATTTTGCAACAGCTGCTATAATGAACAGGATAGTTGTCTTTTTGAAAAGCATGATGAGTTTTGAAAATTAAACTTTGTATACAAAAATTTTTCAGCCTAATAAAGCCTAGTACTCTGTTCAAACTTGCGAAAAATGTTGAGCAACATTGATTATTTCACACGAAAATTTTGTCATGTATCAATATTGTCTATCTTGCGGTTTTTCAAAACGTAACGTTTTTATTTGTTACAAGTATACAACATTATTTTGGGAAGGTAAACAAAAACCATAGTTTGGGGGGAGTGCACTAAATATTGATTTAAATTAACATTGCACTCTCACTAAATAAAACTGCAAAAAATTAGTTTCTACTATTTTTTACCAGCTCTAATTGGTATTTTTTCACTAGCACTAAAAAAATTAATTGGTATTGCAAATTTTTTTACTATCACTAAAGCTTCGTGCAGACTATGGTCAGATCTAACAATGTTTTAATTTTTCTGACAATTGTGCCATTGTCAGATGCATTAAATGAACACATCTGCCAAATTAAAATAGTGTACATTGTTTACACAGTTGCAAGACCTTTTTAGTCAATTTTAATGACAACATTGTAAGATCTGACCACCGTCTGTACGAAGCTTTACTGTGATTGAATGCATAAAATCTGCACTCAATTCAAATATAGAGTTCAAAATTTGAACTTGCAATCAAAAAGCTGTACAAAAACGTAATATCACTAAAATTTTGCAAGTGCATGGTTTTCTGATGATATCCATAAGCAAAGAAAATTAAACTAAATGAAATTCTGTCAATAACGGAATAATTCTTGGATTTAATCATGAAAACACAAGTTTTGTATTTTAAATTGTGTGCAAAATTTTTAGTCAAATAATGAAGAAAAAAAGTTATAATATCCTGATGGTTGCAATATTTTTCTGACAATGGTGCGTTGTCAGATGCATTAATTTTATACTTCTGCAAATACAAATGAGCTTACAATGATCACACAGTTGAAAGACATTTTAGCCCATTTTAATGCAATTTAAGCAACGCTGCTTACCAATATTGTAAGATCTGACCATCGTCTGTACGAAGCTTTAGAAACAAAAAAAATTTAATTTTACTATTAATTTTTGCACTTTTCTACATTTTTCTTTTTGAAACGCTTGTTATAAACCACACTTCACAAATACAAAATAACAAATTACGAAAATGATTAGCTGTTACTTAAAATTCCGTGTGAAATAATATGAGCTGCACTTGTTTCGCACGGAAAATAAAAATGTTGCTAGAAACATTTGCATGTTTTTCTTAATATAAATAGAGTACAACTTTATCAACATGTTTTCGTTTGTATTTCACAGAAATTTTTTTATATTGATTTTTAAAAAATTTCGCACGAAATACGGAACAGAGTACCAGGCTTAATACATAGAATAATCTTAAAAATATCGTTAATTAATAATGAATGAATTCAATTTCTAGTCTTGTATAAACTTTATTGTAAATGAAATTAAAAGAAATTAATAATCTTAAATTAAAATATATCTAGTATTATGCCAATCTGGCTCACAACCACAGAATACCACAGAACTGTAAAAAGTGGCGTCTGAAGAAGGCCCAAATTAGTTGCGAGGGCAGCTTTCGAAGAAAAAGACAGAAAGCTCTTTTTGGTAGTGAATTGGCAATGTGTAAAAACAGGCAGCAACAATCAACACAAATGGCATGATCAAAACAAAAATAACAAAACAAAGACCACGTTAAAAAAATGCATTAGTTCAACAAACGTCGTGTTTTGTGCAAAAAAAATTTATTTTTTTATATTTTTTTGTTTTATAATGTTATTTATTTACTTAAATATTATTTACTCGTGTTGTGGTAAACTTAAAAGTTAAATTTTACAAAAGCTTTGCAAATAAATCTCAACCAAGGCGAATTAACTACAGGTGGTGTGTGGTGGTTTGTTTTGATTTGTTAGTGTTTTGCTAATAATGGTTGACATTTCGAGCTAATGGCACTAACAATGCAATGCAAAAAACCCTATGTTGTTTCTGTTGTTTTTGGATTGTTGTAGTTCCGACACCACCTGTAGTTGAATTCGCCTTGATCTCAACTAAATAAATTTGTGTTCATTGTATTGCGGCATAAAAGATGATGTAGAGAGAAATGCAAAAAGGGCAGCTTTCTTAAAAAGAGACAAAAAAAAACGCAAAATCTTCCGTCTCGTGACAGTTCTGTGGTATTCTGTGCTCACAACATTCATGTTATGCCAAATATAGATACCATAATATAAATAATGTAAATTAATGAATATGTATGTATGTACATTAGACCGACTCACCTTATATGAGCAAAAAAAAGTTGAAGCTGTACCCCCTGAAAATTAACGTTGACATGTTTTATCAAGATTCCCAAAATATTTTGGCTTTAGCGATAATCTCCCGTGAGCTAAAAGGGTCCAAAAATGGTATTTTTCATGAATAAGAAGTTCGCAAAATTTTTTTGTCCAATGAATGACCAAATATAATAGAAATTTAGGAATTCTTTGATTCTGCATTAAAACACTTTAAAAATATATCCACAGACTCGAGATGTTTATGTCAGTTTTTTGATGCTTTTCAATTCGATTTTAATAAAAATTTAAATATCTTAATTATTGGTTTTGTCTGATTTTCATTTAGAATACGGCGTTAGAAAGGTGTAGACCACCGCTTGAGATTTTAGTCAAAAATTAACCCTTAACTGCCTACATTACTTTTTTATAACATTCATTAAAACATCACTAAAACCCCATTTTATAACCACAAAAATCAAATATGTATATTTGTCCAAGAAACACGTGTTAAATATATATTAAGATAATATTAAATTAGACCGTTTATGTCCAACATTTTTTAGAGGACATTTAAAAAAAAACATTTAAAAAAAATTTAAGTCCAGTTATTAGGCATATTTAACAATGTATGTTTTTGCAATACACGGAACACAATTCACGAAAAGATTTTTCGTAAGATATTTTTTGTTAATGGAAGGTTTCCTTAGTTACCATGATATCAAAGCCAGGTAAAGATCATACAAAAGTTGATTCATATAGTCCTATTAGCTAATTATAAATGTATGTATGTCAAATAGGCTTGCCAGACGTACTGTTTTCAGCAGTTAGTGTATTTTTTTTTACTATTTGTATTGTACTTATTTTCAGCTCTTGTACTTTTTTTTGCACAAAAATAAAGTACGTTTTCTTTATTCATATATAGTTATAAAGTACAACAAAAAATTTCGACATCCACTAAAACGACTGCGAACCTGAACACTATATGTGAATTTTGGGATGGCCTAAACTGCTGCATCACGTACCTACTAGTTGTCTTTCTCTTACGCCTGCAGTTGAAAGATTAAAAAAAGCTTACTTGTTTTCCCAAAAATGTTGTTTCCTGATTTAAGCCAATTTCTTCTAAATGAACTTGCTAAAGCCTACCTTGGCTTTGTAAACAACATAGAAAATCCTATATTTTGCGTTTTAAAAAATAGAGGGGAACGAAAACCTAATAATTATTGACATGTTCCTGATAGTAAAGCAACGTTGCGACAAATTTGAAAAACAACAGAATAAAAAATGTCATGGTTTCTAAGCCGAACTTATTTGCAGGAACTGCGGAAATGAATAGGAGAATTGCCTTTTAAAACCCGTGCAGATGAGCTTCTTACGTATAAAAGAGTATATGAAACAACGTTTCAGCAAAACGATAATAAATTTAAAAAACCTTCCATTTTTAACCTTAATTCAAGCTTTTCATACCATGTTTTCGTAGAAGTAATCCAATTATTTTCTATAAAAAAATTGACTTGGATTTGTTTTTTGCTGAAAAAATTGAAAAAGAAAATTCTGTTGGTCATTTCCCAATTTCAAAAATATGATTGTTTGTATTTTCACTTCCTCAATTATATGCAGCGTGACCATTTTGGCATTTTTGCAGCTAGATTTAGCATTTTTTTGTCTGATTTAGCTGCAAATTTTTCATTTAGCAATTAGCATTGTTCAACTACATATTTAGCATTTTTTAGCATTATTTAATTTAAGAATATTCAAGTAATATTTATTTGAAAATCTACCACACATAGAAATCCCTACTCTTTTGCTATAGAAACTGTATAAGCTTTTAAAATATCTTTCATATCAAATTGTTTGAAAATTTTATCAGTTTGATCCATTAAATTCATGTTAAGCTGATTTTTTCTTCAATTATGATTTTGAAAAATTTTTGGAAACGAAAAAACATACCATAACTTTTGAAATAGAAAAACATATACGAATTACATGCCGAGATTTTAAGCGAACGTCTTAAAGAATAAAAGATTGATTTCACTGTAGAAGAAATTACAATTTTGGAACATCATTGGCAGAAACTAAATTCATATGAATTGTTAAATAAGAACTCAACAGTTGATTTCTGGATAAATGTATATGGATATAAAAATGCATTAAATGAAAAGCCATTCAGTGAATTAGCTTCTTTTGCAATGAAGTTATTGGTGTTGCCATTTAGCAACGCGGTAGTTGAAAAAGGTTTTTAGTGGTATAAATCTCTGAAAATCGAAAACTGGAAATATAATGACCTTAAAGACTATCAGCCGTATTCATAATGAATATTTGGCATGAAGTAAGCACAAAGTTTATTCATAATGTACTTACCAAGCTTCGGTTAACGATATGCTAAACTCTTGTTAACGAGCTGCCAAACGCTTGCCAACTTCTGAAAAACAGCTGTTTAATGTTAAACAATTTTTTTAAATTTATTTAACCTTTTTTTATTTTAATTTTAGTTTTAAAAACTTTTTAAAATTGTTCAATGTGGAGAAAAAGACAAAAAAAAAATGACAAAACCAGCGATGATTTGTGCAATAATAAACATGTTGCATTTTTGAGAAACATAATGTGGCATCATTAAAATTCAGAGTTGATTTATTAAAAGTTAGCAGATGGAGAAAAGTTCGTTATGAATTAACTCTGTGCTAACAAGCTTCTATCTTTAATCGGCATTCTAGTTAGCAGCTCGTTGTACTTAGTGTACAAACTGTGGCAAACTTTTTGTTATGAATACGGCTGTATGAACTCGCTACTTTATATTAGGTGTGGTTTAAAATGTTGCGATAGTTCTTAAAAAATTTACGATCTCATTTAAAAATGCGATAAGAACATATATTGAAAAGATATCTCGAGCGATTCTTCAGAAGTTGAAGAAGAATATTAATTTGATGACGTATTTAATTTATAAAATGAAATTTTTTATTAAACATGTTATAAGTTTTATAGAAATACTTAATAATAACCATTTATAGGTCAAGTTCCTTTTTTTTTTTTGTTATGGTATGGTACCTTTTGTTTAAAGACTTTTTATGTACGAATATAAAGACTGAAATATATTTCTTTTATAGTTTTAAGACTTTTTATGTTTACTAAATATTTTATTGTTATTTTTTAATAAGTTTGTTCTATTGATATGATGTGAGTTTATACTATAATATATAAATCATATTGTTACGTTACTGCCTTTCAATAACGGTTTGGTTTATTTCCTTTATAATAAACCGTTTCGAGTTCTTTATTGCAACTTTAATAAAATAAATAAAACACAACACTTTAAACACGTCATTTATAGCTTTTATTCCCAACCATCTATACGTTACACGTTATTGACAAAGTCTGAACTTAGAATGATCTTATTACGCTAGTCGCCGCTAGTATTTATACTGCAATTTGGTTGTCTAGAACATTCTAAATGTTTTTCGAAGGTTCGAGGCTTTACCATTCCCCACACTTTAATTTGATTTATGGCAGCACTTATGTAACATAATTTTACCTCCTATACTGAAGCTTTTTTAACGGTGATTTCTAGGGCTTTCTGCACATTGGGATTGAAGTGTACTAAATTATAACAATTTTTAATAACAATGTAAACTAATAAAATTACTAATAAATACAAGTTAACTAATAAATACAAGATAACTAATAAATTCAACTAATTCTTAACTAATAATTACAACAAATTCTTAACTAAAGTTACTTTCGTAACACTGCCCCCACTTAAGCCTGTTCGTCCCGAATAGGCTCAGAATCACCTCTTCCATAAGGGGCTAATCGTTCCAAATGAAAAACTTTCATTTTGGCCCTTAGCCTTTTATATTTCCGTATTTGGTTTACAACATCATTAAATTTCCTTATCACCTTATATGGCCTATTCCAATGTATTTGTGGCTTGGCAAATAATCCTTCCTTTGGTTGTTAATTCATTGTAAAAACTTACTGGCCCTCCTTAGATCCTTCGGAATTCACCAGCAGATCATATCTGCACAACTTACTACGGCTACGCACGGACTTTCTATGGTCGTAAGTATTTCTACACACAAGCGAAGATACCTGCTTATCTTCTGGTATAGGTAGCGCATTCCAATTGCTCTGCGGAAGCGGCGCAAAACCTCTGTTTATTGTGCCCAAGGCTGTCATACGCTTTGGCCAGTTTCTTTTAAAAACTTGACTTCCACCTATACTCTTGGCCCTCATTACCTTGGCCGATACGGGTTCTCTTATTTGCGCCGTTATCCAATTTTTACTGGGCTCTACCTTCAACGAGCGACCCTCACTGACGCATTCCCTTCTATCTGTTTCCGTACAGTGCTTGGCTTCCAATCTACTAAGCTGTCTTACCTGAGCAACCACTTTTTCTCGTTTTTCAACTTTTCTGTGAGCTGACGATTCCTGCCAAGTATATGCGAGAGGCTGTCCCACACGAGCCTCACTTTCATATCCAACATCCAGGGGTATTTCATAATCACACAAATACATGATTTTCTTTCCCATATTCAGACTTATATTATGACTTATCTTAAAATCTGCGCCAATTAGTACTTCGTCTACAATGTCGGCCACAATAAACTCATGAAAAGTGACAATATCGGCAATTCTTAACACCACACGTGTTTTCCCAAAGACAGTAGCAGGCTCACCTGTAGCTGTTCGCAAGCTCACTCCGCTTAGTGGTTCGACAGCTCCTTTAACCAAGTCAGGCCTTATTATCGAGAATCCTGCATCAGTGTCGATAGTCAAAATGCGCTTTTTATCATCGATGTAGCCAAATGTCGTAATACTTTTGTTACTCTTTGGCACTACTAAATTTATTATCGAGTCCTCAGATGCGAAAGGTTGTTTCTCGGCGGCGAAGCAGATCTTGAACCTTTTTCTGGTGCTTTGTAGTTACGCTGTATGTGCCCAATCTAACCACAGTTATTGCATTTCAATTTGTTTTTGCCCAGCTTCTCACTTAAAACCCGCAAAACTGCTCCTTATATATCTCTATCATCATCAGCAGTTACATTGAGCCTTTGCACCTTATACGACCTCTGCTTTGCAACTATTCTCGCGGTTTCCTGAGCCAGGGCAAATGAAACAGTTTCTGCAAATGTTGACTTTAATGCTGCACACACCGCAAACTTTACATCAGCATCTCTTATACCGTTAATGAATGCTTCTGTTTTGAAGCTGTCCAGCAATGGATGATTCTCACCAGGATAAGTTAGCTGCACCAAACGCTCAATCTCGAGAGCAAAATCTTGTAAGGTTTCGTTTGCCTTTTGCACTCTGTCACGCAACTCCACCATACTTACGCTGCAGTGCAACCATTATGTCATCATAATTGTTTCTACAGCTAATTGGTACACTTTCAAGCACTTCAACCGCAATCCCCTTTAAAGCAAGAATTAGCTCGATTTCTTTTTCCTCACTGTTCCATGCATTTCTGTTGGCAACTGTATCGAACTGGAACTTGAAAACATTTAATGGAACACTACCGTCAAAGCAAGGAGCCTTTATTCTACTAGAAACGTCTGGAATAACTCGCACTGGTGCTTCTTGGCATTGAATGTTATTAACTTTTGTTTCAAAATTGAGTAGTTTTTCATCAAAAACCATTTTCATATCCGTGACTTGAGTTTTTACATCAGACAGCTTCTGGTTAAATTCTATTTCCATTTCGTTTACTCTTTCGTTTATTTCACTGGAAATTGCCTGAAGCTTCTCATTTGTGATCCTGGAATTCTCTTGAATTTCAGCCAGAATGGTGCTAGACTTCTCTTCCATTTTTCTAGAAGTTTCAGCTAGAATAGCACTCGAATTTTCTTTTATCATCTGTACCATGCTTCTGGAATTATCGTCCATTTTTTTAGAATTCTTAGAATTTTCCTTCGACAATTTTTCCATTTTTGCCATCATAGCAGCAAACATTGTGTTAAAATCCATACTGCTAGCAACTACAAGAGTACATACCTCTATTTCTTCTTTGTCCTCAAATTCGTAACTCACAATGTCCATATTGCGTCGCTCGAATTCATCTCATACCCCTGACAGACATAGGATTTGTATACTATACTCTCATGGTATACTACATGTGTGTCAACCTAAACTACAATTAAATCATGAAACAAAGTGGTATATTGATGGTTTATATACTACTGTAGTATGCATACCATGGTATTGAAACTATATGTCTGTCAGGGCTATAATAGTCTCTTCTGCAGCTCTGCTTTATTACCTGCAGTTGGCAGATCCAACTCGCCCAATTCTTTCTTGAGCTGTTCTACGTTAAGCTCTTCAAATTTCATTGCTGTCTTCTTTTTATTTTTTTTTTTTATTAATTAATTAATTTATTTTTTTTATTTTATTATTTTTTCCTCTTTTTTTCTCTTATTTATTTTACTTTTGCAATTTCACTTCTGACACCAATTGTTACGTTACTGCTTTTCAATAACGTTTTGGTTTATTTCCTTTATAATAAACCGTTTCGAGTTCTTTATTGCAACTTTAATAAAATAAATAAAACACAACACTTTAAACACGTCATTTATAGCTTTTATTCACAACCAACTATAATTTTCTCAGCGTTATACGTTATTGATAAAGTCTGAACTTAGAATGATCTTATTAGTCGCCGCTAGTATTTATACTGCAATTTGGTTGTCTAGAACATTCTAAATGTTTTTCGAAGGCTCGAAGCTTTACTATTCACCACACTTTAATTTGATTTATGGCAGCACTTATGTTTACATAATTTTACCTCTTATACTTAAGCTTTTTTAACGGTAATTTCTAGGGCTTTCTGCACATTGGGATTGAAGTGTACTAAATTATAACAATTTTTAATAACGATGTAAACTAATAAACTTACTAATTAATACAAGTTAACTAATAAATACAAGATAACTAATAAATTCAACTAATTCTTAACTAATAATTACAACTAATTCTTAACAAAAGTTACTTTCGTAACAATATATAAAGGTATATAAACAAAATAACAAAAAAATAATACGTTTTAAATTTTAGCATTACTTTTTGGCTGCTTGGGTTTTTTTTAGCATTATTTTAAAGCCGATTTCTTTCTTTTTAAAAAAAGAGAGAAGTTTTTTTAATTGGGAATTTAGAGAGTGATTTAATAATAAAATCTTATTTTAACTAATTAACAAAGTTCAAAAAATTATAGACAAACAATGCAGCAGCAAAAAATCGTCATCTGGCGTAGTGCTGCCACCTGTTTATTTCACCATGGCTAGTACTTAATATTAAAGATTTCTTATTTTGTGTTCATTGTGAGTTGTAATGCATTAGTTTTATATTTTTTTGCTTTTGGTTACATTAATTTTTTTTTTATTTGCTCAATTTTAAGTAAATAATGTACTTTTTGTCATTAATGTACTACCTTTTTTCTCGATGTACTGATTTTATGGGTTTCAAATCTGGCAAGCCTATTGTCAAAGCTATTTGAGAAATTATTAGTTTCAAAGTTTACACCGATTTTAAGTGAAAATAGATTTATTCCAAACCATCAATTCGGATCAAAGCTATTTGAGAAATTATTAGTTTCAAAGTTTACACCGATTTTAAGTGAAAATAGATGTATTCCAAACCATCAATTCGGATTTAGAAGAAAACACAGCACAATTGAACAAACTCATCGAATAGTAAATGGCATAAGAAAAGCATTTGAAGAAAAAAATATTGCTCAGCACTCTTCATCGATGTTTCGCAAGCTTTTGATAAAGTGAAGGCTTATTAAATAAATTGAAGCAAAATGTAACAGCAAACACACACAAGCTGTTAGAAAGCTACTTAGTCGGTCGTCAATTTATTATTAAAGATGAAAATTTCTTAAGTCAATTGGCGCTGGAGTCCCACAAGGCAGCATCCTGGGCCCTCTATTATACTTAATTTTTACTTCGGACATGCCAACAAACAACTGCACCCAAACTTCAACATTTGCAGACGATACAGCTTTTCTAAGCGTGCACGAAAACCGTTATGAATAGGGTTACCAGAAACCAAAGTTCAAATAACTGGACAATTTAAAAAATTCCACTGGATTTTGAAAGAATAACTGGACAATTTAAAAATAAATATTTAATTTTTTTATTCGTAACAATTCAAATTTTGTCTTACGTCAAATTAGATATCGTCATCAAAAATAAAGAAAATCTACATTTTGATTGGTTATGATTTATTATGGTGATTAAGTTTATTCACAGTAGTACATTTGCTATCAGGTGTCACTTGAAATTAAAAATGTTTAAAAAATAAAATTAAGGTTTAACATGACCACGACGGAATTATGGTTGTTTTCAAATAATTTAGCTTCAGTGGGGGTTCATCCCACTTTTTTACGTGCTTTTGTCAAAAAAGAATTTTGTTCCATAAGGAAAACGAGCCTTTGCAATAGCTGTTTACGACGTTGAACTTGCATAAAATGAACCAAACTGACAAAGAATGTGGTATTTGGTATTAGAACACAAAAAAATTACAAATACATAGTTACGTTTGCAACAAGTTTTTTTTTTAATTTAAATATTCGAGCACAACGAAATATTCGACAGTGCTGTCAACCCATAATACGAAATATACATTCGAAAGTCTATGTTCGATAGCCAGCGAAAATCGTTTGTCGAATGTAACTCATAAAAGGAACCAATATATTTATCCGTTTTGAGCTATTTATGAATTTTAGCATAGTTTTGTTTGAGCACATTATGGCATATTTTATCTTTTGCAGCATTTTTTGCAAAATGTAGTTAAACGAGTTAGTTTTGCTGCCTTTTTTTTAGTTTATACCTTTTTGAAGCCTATTTGGATGCATATTTAATTTTATTAGATGCCTACAAGACTGACTGTTTTAAACTTTCATCAAAATTTAGTCTTTTTAAAATTTCGGAAGGACATTATCTTCCTTTCTTGTGAGTATAGATTATTAAAAATATTAAAATTACTTTCCCAAAATGCAGCTAAGCTTTTTGTATTGGTATAGAAAAAACAAACGAAAGTAATTTATCTAGATATATAGATTTATATAATTAATAATTATTTATTTGAAATTAAAGAAATTTTTTTAACTGGCCAAATTTTATTTGAGCTGGTAACTAGACAAGACCCAAAAAACTGGACAATCCAGGCCATTCCAGGCTGTCTGGCAACCTAAGTTATGAAGCATCTCATTACTTACAGGATAATATATTTCAACTAGAAATACGGTTAAGACAATGGAGGATAATGGTCAATGAGCAAAAATGCGTACATATAACATTCACCTTGCGCCGGGAATCATGCCCCCTATTAAAATTTGTGTGCCCCGGTAGGCTAGCTGGTAGTGAGCTAGTCTGGTTTCTTTCCTGCAGGCAAGCGTAGAGCTTCGCGGGATTAGCTTAGGAAATTAAAAAAAAAATCAATAAACAAATAATTCATCAACATTCGCATGTAAAATATACATCTGGATCCGCGATTAACGTGGAAATGCCATATAGAGGCAAGAGCCATTCAAATTGGCTTATTGGAACAAATTCTGTCCTTAAGCCTGGTACTCTGTTCAACATTTCACGTGAAATGGTGTCAAAACGCATATAAGAAAACTTGTGCGGAATATCTATGAAATAATGTTGAAAGAGTTGTACTCTGTTGATTTTGTGAAAAAGTTCCAATATGTTTCTGCCAACTTTTTTTTACAACTGCGAAATAATGTAAGCTGCACAGAAAAAATTATTTTTCCAATTCAAACAAAAAATTTGTAGAATCAAACAATTTTTTGTCTGAAATCGGTCCTACAAACAAATTTGCATATTCAAACAATTTATTTGCATTTTGTTTACTGAAAAAAAACACTAATTTTTTCAAACAAATAATTTAACTGAATCAAACAAAAAGTTTACTGAAATTCAAAATCAAAAAAAAAAAAGAAGTTTTTGCACAAGCAATGACGCGCACACAAGTAAGCACTGTATGAGAAGGTGACGGCAAAGCAGAGCCGCCGACTGGCTTTGAAACACATTTTTTTGTTGGAATAATTTTTGAACGAAGTCTTATTTATACACACAACACAATGTTTTTCTTTATCACTCTCTGTTGCTGTATCCTTTCCTTTGCTAAAGAAGAAATGTAACCAAAAACGGCAGCAGACCGACTCGATATGTTTTTCGTCATCATTCTATTTTTGTATTTGATGTATTTAACCAAACAGTTTTAAAAAATTGAATACGGGATTTTGTTTCTTATAATGTCGTGTCTGCTATTGTTTTTCTTATAGTTGCACTTTTTTAAAGCCTCCAAAAATAGACTGTGTGTGTTTTTTGTTGTTGTTCTTATATTTCACATAAAGAAGTGTTGCTTACGATCAAATAAAAAAATGCAAAAAGACGACAACATTAAAGAGCGTTAAATATTTCATCCAAAATTATGAAAACTTGACACCAATAACGCGTTTATTTTATTTTTGAAGAGTTGTCCACATTTTTGTCGGTTAAATAAAAATCAAACAAAAATATTGATTGAATCAGTAAAAATATTTATAGAAATTAAAAAAATTTTCAAACAAGCGGTTGTTTGAAAATAATTCGGCAATAATTTTTTCTGTGTGCACTTATTTCAAGTGGAATTTTAAGCAAAAGCAAAATAAAATGAACTGATAATTTAATAAGAAATAAAAAATTAACATAACACATCCAGTAACAGTTTTTTTTATCCATATTTATATTCTTTTTTATTAAATTTTTTATAAAAAAAAAATTTTTTTGCTAAAATACATGTGGGGCTTGTTTACATACGCAAAACAATGTCGCATACTTTACAGGAATAAGAACGTCAAATTTTACAAGCTCGCAAGATAGATAACATTGATACATGTCAAAATTTTCGTATGAAATAAAAAATGTTGCTCAACATTTTTCACAAATCTGAACATAGTACTAGGCTTTAGTCTCGATTGCAAGCTTCTACTTTACAGCTCAATCTTGAAGCATATCTGGTGCTACGGTATTCAACTATGGGGCACTGCCTCGGCCTCTAATATCGAAAAAGTTCAAAGGCGCCAAAATTAAAAAAAATGATAACAATGATTACAAAATATGCAGTAAAATATTCAAAAAGGCTTGAACAACACCCAAATCCACTAGCTCGAAATATTTTAAATCATGGCGGCCACACTCGCTTAAGAAAAAGAGACACTACAGCACTCACCCAATCAGAAGAGCGATAAACACCTACATATGTGAACATAAACCGTGATGACGAAATTTTGTCTGGCTGGACATAATTTATTATTGATAGTTCATATGTAATATATGAAGATTCAATAAATAAATATTGAGAAAAAAAGTTTTTTCAATGTTATTGGCATGTTGGCCATTAAAGGGTTAAATAATATAACTATTTGATATCCAATGAACGTGTTGCCTAAACTAGACACACTTTTCGTAGTTAAACAACTGGTTATTAATGATGTTTTGTTTAATGTATTATTTTTTTTAGTATGCAAGTGAAAGAATTTTTTCTAAGTCAAGTTTTGTCAAAATAAAAGAAAAGAATCGCTTTACTCCTAAACATTTAAACCAAATTGCTTTTCTTAAAGATTATGTTGTAAGATCTCCTTTAACTATTGAAATAACTAATAAAATTAGCTCAGTCTATTTTATTATAAATACATACTTGGGGGATTCTCAAGGTAGTCATAAAGTTGTAAAGTCTTGTGTCTTTAAATAATTACTAGAAATATATATCGTAGGATTTATATGCAAACCGGCTAAATCCACTTTTTATGTAAATTGATATTTTCTTACCGTGTGGTAGAGAACGATACGCCTCGTCGACCAGCATGTAGTTTTTCTTCTATTTAAGTCTTAAAGTGTGTAAAACTAATTGTATATTAATTTTCTATCAAGCTGCCAATAGAAAAAATAAAAAGTTTTTGGTCTCTCCTGTAAAATATGCTGAAAGGAAGTTAGCAGGTCTGCATATTAAGCCGACGATATAACTGTTGTGGGCTACCGCTTACAATTTATATTTCTACTGTGCAGTTATGACGAATCAATGAGCGCAGCATTAAAATTTTTATTTTGTTTGAAACACAACAATATTTATTTTAAGCAATTGAAAAATATTATTTAGGACATTATGACGATATGACTTGATAGCACACCTTGTGAATCCCCCAATTATGTATTAATTGAAAAATGCATATTACATATTTATTTTTTGTTTTTTTTGCTCGTTTTAGTTCAAGAATTTTAATGTTTGGTATGTTATTGTTTTTTTACTAATAAGCTCCAAATAATAAATAATTAATGCATTTCTATATATGTGACAGCTCATAGAGAAAGGGACCAGTAAGGTAAAGGGAACAGTAAAAACCAACTACACAAAAAAAGAGGTGGGGACGACCTACGCGCGTTTTCAAGGTTGACCAACACGTTCCTGACGTCATGAGATGTGTCGCTTTCAAATGAGACCAATACCAACACGCTCAGTGATGGTACACCAAAGATACACGTATTTAAATCTTTAAGATGGCTCTCCTTAACAAAACCCTTAGGTCCCTTTCTATTTTGCGCGTCACATATTGAAATTACTTAATTTATGAAAAAAAACTTTATTAATCAGTTAACCGATCAAAAACAAAATTAACCGATTACTGAACGATTAAACTAAAACCTCGGTTAATTAATCAAGCAATTAACCGATTAAAGCAAAAGGTCGATTAAATGAATACCCTAGTAAACAACGAATGCAATGCAAGTAATACAACGATTGCATTTATTTAATATGTTTACTGTATTACCACTTCTTATTTTCTTTTCTATAATTTTGCTTTAATTAAAAACACAGGTTTTAACATTATTTCAGCGCAAAAATCATAATTTACAAAATTGTCAAACAAAAATTGCATTTAAATCGGTAAACACATGAGCCAAAACATTAAACAGCTGATTCGAATATCGGTTTTATTTGTATTCGAAAATAACAAATCCGACCTGTTTTCATGACACCAAATGAAACCAATATTGGCAAAACCGACTTGGATTCTATGACACCCCTGATTAATTAAAAACATTTAATTTAATTAAAATACAATTTGGTTTAAGGATTGATGTTTGACTATTGACGTCAGCAGTCATCGATGGCTGCGAGTGTAAGACGGCAAGTCCCTCTGAGGCGATCAAGTGGTTGTGATCGAAACATGTCAGGGTAACCAGCCGCCTGGGTTCGAATCTCAGGTCAGTCAAGAAAGAAAAAATTATCAATAACAATTTTGATTAATTTTCATGTTGTAAAATTCCTTTCTTCATAAAAATAATTTAATGAAAAATTTAATTTGATGAACTTAAACCTAATTAAAAATACTAAAATTTGGATTAAAACCATAAATAGTTCGACAAAATAACCACAATACTAATTATTTAATTAAAAAAATTTAATTTATTTTAAAAAATTGTATTCAATTAAAAAAAATTTATTTAATTAAAAAAAACGGCGTCAGCCTTAACATTGGTCGAGGTCAAGGTATATTTGTAGCAGGTAGCCGAGAGATTACAACAATTGTACAATACAACAAACAACAGGGCTTTTTATTGTTGTTATGCGATACGAACTGTCAAACAGCAAAGGGGTTGATAAGAGACAAAAAAAAGCAAAAGATAGAGACAAAAACAAAAACTTGTTTACATGTTTACTATACAAGATTTGACAGTTCGTATCGCAAAACAAGCAAATAAAAAATAAACAGCTGGCTTTCCGAGACTACCTATACCTTGGTCGCGGTTTAGACATGTATTCAATTATTGACCGGCAATCAGAGTTGTATACTTTTTTTTTTTTAGAAATTTGAATTAGCTTGAGTAAAATATCATGATTCCTAACAGTTTTAACTGAACTAAAATAATTTTCAGGAGGGGAATTTGTATTCGACCCATGTTATATAATGAACCAATCATCCCAAAATTCTGTAGAGTGATTTCTAGTGATAAAAACATAAATTGGAATTAATTTCAATACATCAGTGAAATAAGTTTTCGAGTTTACAGTAAATTTCAGAGGGCTACTTAGTATGGGATCTAAGGTAAATTATGGACCGTATGTCACAAAATTGGAAGAAATTTTACCGCAATATCTATATCTGCTACGGTTTTAGGCGTTTTTAATTAATTTACCAGAGTGGGCTTTATAAGGGGCCTATGGTAAATTAGGGACCAATCAAACAGAATAACTTCCAATCGTATAAAACGAATCTGTACAAAATATTATATTATTGCGTGTATTATTTCACCATTTATGTTAGTTTTTGTAACAAAATTATCATGTTTTTAGGGTGGTGGTTCCACATTTTGATTCACAGCTCCGATCCTACGGAGCCGATTTTGCTGGCTTTCAATCCCAAACTGCGTTCACTGAAAAAACCATCAGTAGTTTAAAACTACATTTTTTTTATCAATTAAAAAAATTTTTTTAAATAGTTATTCAATTTAATTAATGTGATAAATGAATCAATTATTTTTTTGTTGAAAGAAAATTAAAAATATAATTTTGATTTAATTAACATTTTAGTTGTTTTGAAATAAATTTTTAATTAAAATATCATTCAAATAACCAATAATCTTAATTGATTTTTTCGTTTAAAATAATACAATTTAAACTTAAAGAATTGTGGTTGGGAATTGTCAAAACCTGAGCTATAATTAATTAAATAAATTAAAACATTGTTTGAAACGGCAAAGTTTTTTGATAATTTTTTTTAATTAAAATTAAAAATATCATTTATTAAAAAAAATCAATATCTTAAATTCTTACAATTTTTAGTAATCTATATAATCATTTTGGTAGTAGGTGCAAAATCAACAAATTGTTTGTTTTATTTTTCTGTATAGGATAACTACAAGCAATTTGACACCAAGTTTGTTCTTTTCTTTTGAGTTTTCGAAAGTGAGCGTTTGACGGACAGACCTACATGGCTAAATCGACTTAACATTAATAAAAAATTTTCACACGGAATGAAAACTTAGTATACGCTCATTCACCACTAGTGGTGATGGAGGGTATAACAAGCTTTTAGCAAAACATGTACATATGTACATTAGAGTGGGTCAATTTGTATGCATTAAAAAAATTCAATAAGCGGTTGTCAAAATCTTTATCTACGACGAATTCTAAGAAGGTTCGCCAAATAAACCATGGGTCTAAAATCAAAAGTATATTATTGATAATCTGGGAGGTACTATAGGATATATATTTTTTGGCATTTTAAGTGGGCGGGGCACCTCCCATACAAAGACATTATAGATTTTTGTTTATCTGTAGAACGACAAGAGCTTAAGTTTCCAAATTTGGTATGAAAATCTTGATTATCAGTACACAACATCTGACAAAATCTTGGCGGAATTGGAAATTTTTAGCATATATTAAAACAATATAAAATTCGAAAAGAGAATTTTGTTGTTAAAAACTGGAAGCTCGATTTTGATTTTAGATCCATGGTTTCTTGGGCGAACCTTCTTAGAATTCGTCGTAGATTACGATTTTGACAACCGCTTGGTCGAGAAAAAAATTTACCCACTCTAATATACATATGTATGTTTTTATTGTTTTTATGTGCACACACAATCACAGCTGCCAGATCAAATGTATTTTCAATTTAAATTTTTAATTCAAAATTAAATTGTTTGCCTATCTTTTCATAAAAAAGCGATTGATACAAAATGTTTTTTTTTTTTGTTTTTCTGAGGCACTTAAAAAAAATGCACGTACACGATTTTTTTCTAACAAAATTTAGCCATCATACCTACACAATGCTTTGTATTTTGTGGAGATAAGGAACAAATGCAGTTAAGCGAAATGCAGCTAAACGAAAAATACTCTATTAGTTATTTGAGCAATTTTATAATATGATTTTCCCAATCTATGATTATTAATAATAATATTAAGCTCCACAAACGATAGCTACTTGCGAGTCATTTTATTTAACACTTTTTTCAATAAAAAACCAACTATTGCTACTGATATCAACAAGAAATAACTCTGAATACATTCTAAGTGTACCCTTATTAATGTAGAAAGAAAAAAACATTTAAAATAATTCAGATGCCAATACTTAAACACAGATCAATTTAGAGGGTTACAAGACTTTTGCTGTGCAAAATTATGGCGTTGCCAGGAACTTAAGGATATTTTATGGCTTAGAATAAGAGTGCATTATTTTGCTGGACTGTAGTAGTATATGAATAATTTTACAAAATAGGAATAAATAGCACAAACTTTCTTACTTGTTTGTAAAAAAGTTTTAAAAATTGTTTTTTTTTCAAAAGAGGTAGGTACCTTGATTTATACTTCACACTGTATGTAGGTATCTACCGATAAATTAAATAAGGAACTTAAATTTAAGAAAAATATGCAAGAATCAAAAAGTTGTGCCTTTTATTTGACTGATAACTAGGAGGTTCATATGTAGGTACCTACAATATTTGTAAATATTTTTATTTTGAAAAAACATATCGCACACCTAGTTCTAAAGTGACTCAACTCAAAATTTTCATTTTTCCGGTTTATATGCTTAAACTATGCACAATACGCTTGTTTATCTATAAAAAAAATCATTGTAGGTACCTATTTTGTTGTCTTTCATTGTGTTTATATTGGTATAAAGTTGAAATTCATAAAAGTGTCTAAATAGTCTTAATTCGAGTAGTGACATACCTATTTGATAAAATAAATCACTGTTGGAGTTTACATTAATTAGACTTGTGTCAGCTTAAAATTTGGCAGAAGTGTCAAGACATTAAAAAAATTTAGCTAGTGACTTAAAATAATTAGGTAACTTGTGGAAATAATACTTCATCAAAAATGACACAACTAAAAATTTTTCATTATCCAAAAAAATCTTTTAAGATCATAATCTGTATGGATTTTCTACTAAATGGTTTTTATTTTTTGGAGTTGAGTCAATTTTTAACAAGGTGTGCGATATGTACCTATTTCTGCTTGAATACCTACGATACTGATTTTCATACATAAACATCAGCACAAAATGTATCAAGCTAATATTAAACATGTGCAAATGTTTGGCTGTTGAATAGTGCAAAACAAGGTAATTCAATTCTACTTAAATCAAAACGTCGACACTCTGTCTGGTATTATCGTATGAAGTGGCGACATTCAGTCTGCAATGGTCGGGCGATGTTGCCACATTTAATGTCTACGCAAAATACGAGTTGAGAGTAAACAAAAACAATATGTACAAGAAAACAAAAAAAACAGGCAGCAGCACTCAGTTTACGAAACACGAATACACACATTATCATCTATCTACAGCACACAAACAATGCATTGTATCAAACTTAATCTAAAAAATTGTTTTTGAACATAAATATGTATGAACATATGTATGATTAGTGTAATGTATACACAAACATTCTTACAAACATACATATGTACATCAGTATAAATATCTGACACTAAAATATGAACGAGTGTATGATTGTACATATGTATGTATGTATATTTATAAAATAAAAACTAAAAAATAATTTCAAACGAAACCAAACAAAGAATAACAAAAACTAAGATGTTCGTGAACATACATGCATATGGATGTATGTATTTGTAATGGAATTTAACACTAATGCGGATGAGATATAAATACGAATACTACTCAATTCAGTGTATTTGTACGAATCAGAACACACATGTATGACAGAGTGAATCGTTTCTCGAACGTCGCGTCGTCTGCTTAATTGGATGTTGACTAAATATGTATAGAGGGGATGGACGAACTATTCGATGATATTGCGTCAACAACTGATCACAAACAAGTATTTACTTGAAACATGGCAACATAGAAATTTTTTAATTCATTGGTAGTGGGTATAAAAAAAACCTGTTTGTCAACTGTAGGTTCAACCAAATGTACTCGTATCTACAAAGAGGTAAAGTAAAATGTATGTAGGCGTTGTGGCGCTCATAGCCTTTTGCGGGCAAAATCTATCAATACGTAGAAGGGTTGTGTTATTTTGCCAATGCATGTGTGCATTAGTATATTTATACTAGGGTAGCCAGATTTTCGGAAAAACAGTGCATTAAATACAAAAAACAATACGATCAAGAAAAAACCAGTACATAGGTACTTTTTTTACGAAAACATAACTATTTAAATTGGGTATTAAATATTTTAAAGCGGCTTGCCAGATATGAAATCCATAAAAACAGCATATTGAGAAAGAACGGCAGTACATACCTACATACATACATTAATGTAAAAAGATGTCATTTTTTTTAATTTAATAAAATAAATAATTAATTATAAACAAAAAAATATAAAATTCAATGCATAGCAATTCATAAAGAAAATAAAATAAGAGATCTTTAATATTACCTATTTAATATACCTACTTATGCAGTTAAATCTTTTAATTAGTGAGATGTTTCAAATTAAATGTTTCAAACAAAAAAGCTTTGTTCATTTTGATTTTGTAAAATAACAATATTAATTTTCAGTCCAATATCACGTGTCAGTTACACAATTTAATTATTATAATTTAACTATTAAATTATTCAATTTACAATTTAATTATTATAAATTAAAAAATTACAAATATTTATCACTTTTTTTGTATTACGTTAACAATGCTATTTTTTACCGTTATCTGTTTTTTAAAAATTAAAAAACTCAAAGTGTATTTAAAATTAGTTTTTATTATTAATTCACTCTTTTAGTTTTTAATTAAAACTTAACTCCGCTCTTTTCTCTAAAAAGATAACATTGAACTAAAAAATTTTTCAGTTGTTTGAATGAGGAAGTCAAAATACGAATATTTTCGAAATAGGGAAATTTCCAACTTTTTTGATTCTGTTGTTCAAATTATTCGCAAATTTGCTTTACTATCTAAAATATGTCAATTAATTTAAGGTTGTGATTATCCTCTAATTTTACAGTAGTATTTACTACAGTAGTTATTTACTACATGAAAGTTAAAAACACAAAAATATGTAAATCATATCCGACGATTTAAGACATGATACCGTTGAAGCTTATGAATACCAGAAGATAATACTAAATTATCTTAAATCTAAATTTACAGTTGAGAAAGTCTACTACGTTTCGGACGGAGCTCGTCAACATTTGAAAAACAAAAGTAGCTTCGCAAATCTTATAGCTAATGAAAATGAGATTGGAAGGCCAGCTGAGTAGCATTTTCTTCCTATTGCTCATGGTAAAGGCGCATGTTATGATATTGGAGCAAACCTTAAAAGAAATGCAGAGAAGTATAGCCTCCAGTGCTCTCATTAAGATCACATCTTAGATGCGTCTGTAATTATTGTAAAGAAACTGAAATAGTTTTTAATAGCAAAAAGGATCATGAGGAAACATTGAAAAAAACTGAAGAGCATATTCAATGCTGCGGTAACAATCGATGGCACCGCTTTTCTGCCTCTACTCAATGCGATTTCTTTCCAAAGCCAAAAAATTAACCCGCAGCTGAGCTTATAAACGCCAGAATTAGCAAAAAGTAGAAACTAAAGGCGATAAATAGGGAGGATGAAAGACTGAGGATTTGCAAAACTTAAACACTTTATCAGCTACAATAAATTAAGTGTAAAAATAGATATGTATGATATCAAAGGATCTAATGTGATTAAAATTAAATTTTTTTAAATTATTTATTTTTTTTATTTTAATTATTAGATATTATTATTATTATAATTATATATTAATTGAATTATTATTACAAAATAATAAAAAAAATTAATTTGTCAATATTTCTAAAGAAAACAAGTAAGAGTTCTATATTCGGCTATGCCGAATCTTCACCATGGTTGAAAAATAACAAGAGTTTTTCTTTTCCCGGACTTTTTCATTTCTCGGGAAAGCGGGATATATTTTTCAATTTCCCGGGATTCCGGGAAATCCCGCTCAATACAGATCGATGTAAAATATTATATAATTTAATTTTTTTAAGCAAATAACATCTCCTGAGATCAATTAAATAAGTTTATAAATGCATTAAACTTTCTCAAATTTCTGTGGCAAAAAGGAAACAGTGCTGAATGGCACCTTAAGATCTTCATGGGCCAAATTTCAATTATTTTGTAGGACTTTAGAGAAAGTTATAGCAAAATGACTTTTTGGTTATCTTTTTTCAATGTGCAATAACATTTGGAACAATAAAAACTTTCGATCTGTGACATTAGAAGTGTTTAGGACAGCGTTGCCAGTGAAATTTCGAGAAAGATACATTTCAGTTTCCAAAAAGATACACTTTTTTCCAAAAAGATACACTTTTTCCCAAAAAGATACGTTTTGAAAAAATTTGAAAATCCATTTTTAACGTTTAACATTTATTAATATAAAATTATAATTGCATAGTAAATGAATATGGTAAAGAAAATAATTTCGTATAAATTCAGTTTTATATTTATTTAAGTCATAAATATTAGGTACATATGTAATTTTTAAAAATACAGTAAGCAAACTTTAAAATTAATTATATGCAATAATCTTTGGATGTTATCAAAACAAATTCATTTTTGTAAAAATTAATATACGAGTTAAGGCGTTTATACTAAGGTGATTATATCAACGTTCATATAAATTTCCTTAAAATAAAAAAGATGTTCATATTTCCTTAGAACAACTTCGGACTACTAGTAATCATCGATTTAGGTGGATCGTATGTTGCAACCCCTTAATGTTTTCTTTCACCATTATTAAAGCTGCTATTAAGACAAATTCACTAGAAGGTGGGGTCAAGTAAACATATGGTGTTTTTTTGGTGGTCGACTTGCCAAAGTGTGTATGCAAACTAATTTTTTATGTAAACTAACCTTTTTTTTTACTAGCAATATTTTTGTCAATCCGACCACAGAAGCAGTGTTGTTGTAGAGTTGACCTCACCTTCTAGTCAATGCGCCTTGGCTGCTATTGTATAAAGCTTGGCATTTAGTATTGAGTCGGTTACAATGACCAGTCTTAAGGCCCAACCAGAATGTGAATAACGTGACTTAAGTAACTGAGCAAATACATGTAAATCATATGTGTAAAACCATACTGAACTTAAGGAAACTTTATGTTATGTTTTATAAAACTGTCATTTGCTTAAGCAATGTGCGAAACTAATCGCTCATTCCGTACGGAATCAATGTTTTTTTATTTTCTTTTTGTTATTTTAAAAGCATTTGAGAGGATTTTTGTTTTCTTTTTGGCAGTAGCTTAAGTTTGTTTATGCACATTCTGGTTGGGCCTTTAATAAGTTTTAGTTGGCTAAAAATTCTCGAATGTTTTGTTTCTGTACATTTTGCGTACAAATTCAAAAGATACGAAAAATGTCAGGATTATACATGATACCTGAAGTAGTCAAAAGATACGAAAAATGTATCTTTCGTATCCTAACGGCAACACTGGTTTAGGAACAAAAGCTTAAAAAACTATAACCGCAGTGATATGATGATTATATTTAATTCGGATAAAATTACCCAACTCCACCTTTAAAGTTTTAAATTGTTCTCCTATAAAACTAAACAAATTGATTTAAGCACTTATTGCCACATAATTAATTTAAAGCCAACAGCATTTATATAAAACCAGAAAATAATTAGTATTGTGGTTATTTTGTTGAACTATTTATGGTTTTTAATCTATATTTTTAATTAGGCTTAAGTTCATCAAATTTAGTTTTTATTAAATTATTTTTATGAAGAAAGGAATTTTACAATATGAAAATTAATTAAAATTGTTATTGATAATCTTTCATTCTTGACCCTGGCCGGCAGGTTACCATGACATGTTTCGATCAAGGACCCTAAATAATAATTATGTTCATTTTACAGGTACCAAAAAATTTACCACTTTTAAGAAATATTCTAAAAAAATTGCTCATAATTTTTATGTATAATAAAAATAATAAAATATTTAACATAACTATTATATCAAATTAATATCTTTTTACATTGGCTCATAACTATTATGATCGATAAATATTTATTTCTCTTACAGATAAATATTTCTCAAGATTTTTATTGTTTTTATTTACGATAATAATTATTTGGAATATTTTCTTGATATTAATTGTTTTATTTTTGCAGATTATGCATGTGCATATATACATACACATTAAAATTAGTTATAACTGTTATTTTATTTCTTATTCATAACTATTAAAAATAATTAGTAGTAATATATCTATCGAATGATATACAAAATGGTTATCTACAATTTTTAAAAATAAAAATTTGAAATAATAATTATTCTTAATAAATAAAATATAAGTTTATTCGTAATAATTATTCGCAATTTTTATCGAATAAAAGTTATAACTATTAAGTCCTTGGTTTCGATCGCTACCACTCGATCTCCTCAGGTGGATGAACCTTTGGTAGATCGAAATTTGCTTTTTTGAATGATTATCCATTTTAATTGATTTTTCATGTTTTTCCTTACTTCTGTTTTTTTGCAACACTTCGTAGTGCAGAAAAGAAAATAAGAAATCAATTCGAATTCATTTAAATCAGTGATAAATTGTTTTTATTGTAATGCTCTGTGGTACACAACATTTCTTGTTTTTCCATATTCGGTGTAAATATACAAAACCGATGGTTGCCAACGCGCGAACAGGCTACATACAACTGTCCATGTGAGAAAACTGAATACTCTAAATTCACTCCACAAATTCCTAATGATCGGTCTTGCGCCTTATTAATAGTAACATCAAACGCAAGCCGAACAGGAAACTGAAGTCGGTTGAATTCAAATGGCATATCAGACGGAATCATTTGGATGCGTGGAATGAATACATCTTCGCCTTTGAATTTTCCAATTAAAATAGTAGCTTAAATTACATAAGCCATCAACCTTTAAATAGAAAGTCTTGTATCATTACACAAACGGGGTTGATTGATATTGCGAAGCATAATTATAGTGACTCCAACTTTCTCCAAAGTACTTCGCACATACGGACGTGGAGCTGGATTTCGCAGAGTATTGCTGTACATATTCAGCCCAATTATGAATAAAAATTCCCCGGGAGTTTTCTCCCTTCTCCCATTTTTCCTATGTTAATTCAATTGTAAAAATCGGAAAAGGGAAAAAACTCCCGGGGAATTTTTATTCATAATTGGGCTGATTGTATTTAAATATTTAAGTTTTTAGTAAGCTGTTTTTATGTAATTTATTTCATAGATTCCCGAAGATGGCATTTACGAAATATTAGAAAACATAGAATCTCAAAAGAAATAAATACTCAAGCTCGAGGTCATAGGTTTTTTAATAAATGTTTTTTTTTTTTTTTTTTTTTTTTTTTTTTTTATTTTATTAATTTAAATAACTCCAATATTTCGATATTCCTTGAATATCAACATCAGGGATAGTCTAAAAACAAAACAACAATATAAATAAGTTTAAAACATCAATATAAACATAAAGATCACAAAAATCCAAACAGTAATAACAATAACAACAAGAACTTACTAAACTTGTAATAAAAATAAAAAATTACACAAAAATTCTTATTAGCTGATGAATTTCATGTAAAAATCGAGATGCATTGAACCCGACCCCCTCAGATATCGATGAAATTTTGTTCATAGCTAAATTTGATCAATACAAACAAACTCTCATTTTTAGAAATTACTGTTTTGCGATTTTTTGGGCGTGACACAGTGGGAACGTTTTCGAAAAAACGCGAAAATGGTCGAAAAGAGCTCCATTTAAACTACAATAACTCAGAATAACACGTTTAAAAAAAAAAAAAGAAATACACTGTAAAAAAATTTATAACAAAAAAAATTTTAACTGACGAAAAAACCAAAAAGATCAAGGGTTTTTTTACAGTGCATTAATTTTTTAGAAAGGTTTATCCTTCATCTATACCATATCAAAAAATTAAAATGGGTTCTTTTTTAGTTTTTTTTATATAATTTTTTAAGTAGTGTCACTTCTAGTAATTGCCCTTATATTTTATAACAAAAAAAAATTTTAGGTAACGAAAAACCAAAAAAGATCAAGGATTTTTTACAGTGTATTACTTTTTTAGAAAGGTATTTCCTTCACCTATAACATATCCAAAAATAAAATGGGTTCTTTTTTATTTTTTTTTTTAAATAATTTTTTAAGTAGTGTCACTTCTAGTAATTCTTCATAATAATTTTCTATTTTGTCATAAACATTTATTACTTTACCCATAATAAAGAGAAATATATATAGAACAAAAAATTCATAATTCATAATTATAAACAGTTTCGAGAAGCCAAGATATCCCATTACAAGTTTTACGCGTATATTTTAAAAATTTGAGTGAATATGAATTCAAACAATAAGTACAGATGCATGAAAATATCTAATAAGTGTTGCGCTTCGCTTCGTAAAATAAGTGAAAACGAGGCTGCAAATATAATTGAATACTTTCCAGCTGTCGCCAACATTCATTGTAGCCGTATTTGCGAAACTTGCCGGAATACACTGAGAAAAGCGCGCAGTCGTAATGAATCCAACGTGGAGCAGAATGAAGTCTCAAATTATTTACCAACAATCACTGCAAATTTTCGAAAATATAGCAGATTCACTTGCAGCTGATCCATTATCTGATTTGTCAGCGCAACTTGAAAACGTCAAAGCCATTTACGAATAAATTTTGGAAAACATCAAATATCAAATAGAGAACAGCTCAAATCTTTTGGAAAAGCAAAAACTTTTATCTCTCTTACCAATCAATATGAGAAATTAAAGATCGTTTTGGGGATGATATATCTCACGATTGTATCAAAAAAAGTAAAGATATCCAAAGGAATAAAACGAAGTTTGCAGATATCAATCTTTTTAAAATGAGAAGACGTAGTTTACCAACCGAAACTCTAAGCACAGTCAAGTTATTTTATGAAGATGATGAAATTAGCCGAATGATGCCTGGATCGCAAGATTCAATTACTGTTAAACAAGGAAACTTACGTGAAAAAGTTCAAAAAAGACTTTCGGTACGTTTTACTAGAAGTGACACTACTTAAAAAATTATTTAAAAAAAAATAAAAAAGAACCCATTTTACTTTTTGGATATGTTATAGGTGAAGGAAATACCTTTCTAAAAAAGTAATACACTGTAAAAAATCCTTGATCTTTTTTGGTTTTTCGTTACCTAAAATTTTTTTTTGTTATAAAATATAAGGGCAATTACTAGAAGTGACACTACTTAAAAAATTATATAAAAAAAACTAAAAAAGAACCCATTTTAATTTTTTGATATGGTATAGATGAAGGATAAACCTTTCTAAAAAATTAATACACTGTAAAAAAACCCTTGATCTTTTTGGTTTTTTCGTCAGTTAAAAATTTTTTTGTTATAAATTTTTTTACAGTGTATTTCTTTCTTTTTTTTTAAAACGTGTCATAAAGCCTGTTAAAATATCTTTTTAATGATACCAAGATCATGGAAATCGGTTTAGCCGATTCTGAGTTATTGTAGTTTAAATGGAGCTCTTTTCGACCATTTTCGCGTTTTTTCGAAAACGTAACCATTGTGTCACGCCCAAAAAATCGCAAAACAGTAATTTCTAAAAATGAGAGTTTGTTTGTATTGATCAAATTTAGCTATGAACAAAATTTCATCGATATCTGAGGGGGTCGGGTTCAAAATTTCAGTTTTATCTCGATTTTTAAATGAAATTCATCATATAGAAACTGCAAGAGCAGCAAGGATAAACATAATACAGTAGGACTCTCGCAAATTAGAAACCCTTTGTTTTAACGTAGAATTTTTGCAAACTGTTATTTTTACAAATGAATGTAAATTTTATTAGTTTGGAAGGCATAGGCGATCAAAAGACTATCAAAAACCTAATAAATACTGCCCTGCAAACGAAATATTTAATTCTAACTGTGAAGCATTGGGGTTGAAACGTAAAAAAAACAAATTGTCATAGTTTTAAATAGATCTGCACAAAAATTAAATAAAAGAAATATGAAACATTCAACGTCTGTGTTATAGTGCTTAGGTATGCCCATTCCAAAAAGGTATATTGCACTGTTCTGTTGGATTTAGCTTTGCAATAAAAATTATTCTCTTCGACTTTTTAATAGTGCAAAGACTTTTTTTTAACGTGCAGGTAATTGGAAAAAAAACAAAATAAAAAATTAAAAACAAAAAAATTGTGCAATTGTTTAAATAAAAAAAAATTAAACTAACTAGAAATAAAACATAATTGAAAAAAATACATTAATTTAAATGGAAAAATTTCAAAACCGTTTGAACGAATATTTAGCGTTAAAAATTAAAAAAAACACAAACACATTTTTTGTCATGTTTTTTTTAAATTGAAAAACACAATAAAAAATTAAAAACATAAAATTTTTGCATTGTCTGGCCAAGTGAAAAGGTAAGTAATTGAAATTGATCATTTTCGAAAATTAGAAGAATCTGGTGTGCACCGCCTACTGTTACTAATTTGCGAGCATGTAATTAGTTTATCTCCCTGATATTCTTCTCCTGGGCTAAGACTATGTCCTCAAATATCAGCGGTCTTTCTGTATTGAAACTAGTTTCTCTAGGTGGTATTGCGAAACTCTGCTCGGACTTTCTCCACCTGTTGGTAAACGTTAGGTCACCCAGTTTGATCGTGCAATTGTTGAAATGAATGTAGTAATGACCCTGCAACCTGAACCCACGGCTGTCGCATGTGCTTTTAAGGTTAGTCAGGTTTGCATTGATAACTATTACCTTGCTTTCGTCTATCTGGATGATGTCAGGTTTTATCTTTTTCACCATCCTGCACTGTTGCCTAATCACGCAGCTTCGCGACTCTTACAACTCAAAAACTGCGCTACCCTCCACGTAGGAGAATGTTCGGTCTCCTATTCTTACTACGCATCCCATGCCTTCGTCTATCTGTAGTTTTTCCTTATTAGGTACAGGAATGATAACGGTTTTTTTTTTTAGTGAAATTTTTTCTAGCGGTACCTTGGTGATTAAATTTTGTTCTGCTTTGGCTCGTCACTATGCCGATTTTGATGTCCTTCAATTTTTCGACATCTATTTAAACGTTTCTATTTCCTCCTGGGTTAACAAGCACGTGAAAAAACTCTCAATCTCGCGGATGCCACTGTTTGTTGTAGATTTTCTATCTTCCTCTTAAGTATCTTGATCTTGAAAAGTTGAAGGACTGTAAGATTTTCTCTGATGAGGTTTTGGTTGATGTCCTTAACCTTGTTAATCTTTCTTTGAATTTCATGCCTGTCCGACGTTCTTTAGTGTTTGCATAGACTTGTTGAAATTGTCGTTAATAACTATCTGTTGATTAAAACCTTCCATCAGCTGATGGTTGTTTTCTGTCAGCACTCTTTGCTGTTCTTCAATAATCTGTATATCCTCTTCGTCCATTGTCCCAGCGCCTATATTTTCGAAATTAATCACTTTTCCACAAGTTGGGCGGTGCCCATATGAATGAAGCAGTACCATCAATTCAACGGATAGAGACTGAAGCAGGGATATTAGGTAGATAGGCTTCCACAATCTGTCGGTAAGTCTGGGTAAGTCGGACGTCCTCCTAGTGCCGAATAACTATATTGTTCCCCTTGTTCTTCTTTGTTACTTTTTACAGGAAATTCCCGGATGGTGCACAGTTAGGAACAGAGGACTGTCCCTTCAGCTCACACCAGGCCGAATGGATCCTAGCAGATCCGTTTCGTTTCAATTGATTTTTTCTTATTGAATTTATACTAATTCCTTATTTTCTTTTAGCCTTCTGGACTGTTGACCTTCCCACTGCAGGTTTACCCTCGAGTGAATCTGAAAAAACTGCGAGTTATATTTTAATGTATTTAAAATTATAGAGGAACCTATACCAAAGTCCAGTAAGAAAAGCCGTTTGCGGAAGGGATTTTCTTCCAATGCCAATATTGGAAATAACAATTGGTTGACAAGAAATTTTTTGGTAAGTCCAGAAATTCATAAATAAAAACATATTTACACCTGTAATTTTACTTCATATTAGCCAAGAAGCTCCTGTAAAAGTGCTTTAGTGCAGAGTGCGTTAAAAATAGGGAGTTTATTTAGATTTCTACCTTGCGTTTCATCTTCGTTATATCACCCTTCTGGTAATTTCCGCCCCTCTGTTTATATATTGTAGTTTTACTCTCGAGTATCTTGCTTTTACTTTCCTTTTGTTATCTTTATTATGTGACCGTCCTGGTCCTGCCTTTATTTCTATCATTCTTTCTGGTTAATTTCTTTATTCCTTAATGACCCGTCTGGTCATATTCCCCCTTTTGTTTTTCCCTTGGTCTATCTCCTTTTTTTTACTCACATTTGGTTTTTTTCTCGAGTATCGCCCTTACATTCTCTCCTCATCCCGTAGCTTTGGCTTCGAGCCAAAGTAACTAGGATTAGAGAATGGGTTGACTGATACACTTCTTATCATATTATATGTCTTGCTTTTCCCTTATATTATATGGCCACTTGGCTATTCAGTTTACTATTATTGGTGTTACCACCTTCCTTTGTTATCCCAAACTTTTCCTTTCCACCCCGCATAGCGTTTGCCGTCAGCCGAAATCGTATCAAATTTTCGCACTAATTTCCCCTGTTGTAGGCACACTACCCATGGCGGTGCAGCATAGGAATGTAACCAGTGTTGCTGAGTAACCTCCTTGTACTTCCTCTTCGTCCTGTACCTTTGGTTTCGAGCCGAAGTAACTTGAAACGAAAATGGAGTAACTCATACTCATTAAAATAAAATATACCATCCAGATGATAACCCAAAAAAAAAAAAACGAAAACTACCCTTTTTACTCGAACGTATCGAAATCTATCCCCTTGCACTCTACCACTTTTTATCAGCACTTATTTCGCTGGCTTTATCAAATTGTTGTGATAAACCTTTTCCGAGTTCTTGTGTCTTATTCTCACACAAGGTTTGCGGTTTAGGGGTTGCGGGATACACTCTGTTTGTCCCGTCCACAGGGGACAAGGTAAGAACGTGTATACTAGCGAGGAATGAATTGAATTTTCTCATCACTTATTCCTTCAGCTGCTGACTTGACCGTAGTAAATGGAGAAGCCAAATATTAGCGCACTCTTACACTGGCTTCGGTGAATATGCCGTACGAGGCGTTGGACCCACCTGGCACGGAGGTGCGGGAACTGACGGGTTGAGTTAATGTTTGATTTTATAACTACTAACAATCTTATTATCTGTAATGTGGGTAACATGCCGATGTTCAGAAATAAAGATAGGCAGGCGGTGATAGATCGGACATTGGTGAACCGTGACGAGCAACTTGTTGTTGATTGGAGGGTGGCAACAGACTGTACATTTTCAGACCATAGTCGTATTACCTTCACATTGAATTTTGACCCACCTGGGGTTGCTCCATTTAGGAACCCGAGGGGGACAAAATGGGACTCCTTTAAGGAAAGAGTTCGAATTGGGTTGGCGCAAAGGTCCTTGGGCGACTTGCTGCCGACTGATCTGGAGGGTGTTGTGCACAAGTTCAATCATCTTCTAATGGAAAGATATGAGCAGTCCTGTCTGGTTACATTTCCGGGTAGGAGTAAACAGCCCAAATGGTGGACCAGGGAACATCACGTTCAAAGGTCTACGGTTAGGAGATTGTTTAATAGGGCCAAGCTTACCAGAGCACCAGAGGATTGGAACAATCAATAGGTATAAGGACCCTAAGGTCCTTGGTTACATCCAAAGGAATGACGGCTCATGGACTGAGTCTGGCTCTGAGACCCTAAACTTACTTATGGAGACGCACTTTCCCGGGTGCAGGGAAACCGGAGGTATGGACGACAGTCAATGGGACGTGATGTCCATGCCATCGGATTATACTTCCGCTTGCGCCGAGGAAATGGTCACAAGAGCGGTCAATACTTTCGACCCATATAAATCACCGGGTCCGGATGGAATTTTTCCGACCATGCTCTGCAACATTCCGGACGATGCATCATTTCTGCTGGGGAATGTATTCAAGAAGTGCATCAGTAGGACGTATCTGCCTAGGGGCTGGAGAGAGGATAGGGTGATTTTTATACCCAAGGCTGGTAAAGCAGGCCATTCGTAACCGGGGGATTTTAGACCTATTAGTTTGTCTTCATTTTTGTTGAAGACTCTTGAGAGGCTAATAGATCTCTAAATAAAGAAAAGTTGTTGCCTACGCGGACGACATAGTTCTGCTGGTCAGGGGAAAATTTCTGTTCACGATCGGGGAAATTATGCAGGTGATACTAGGCGAACTCTCGGCATGGGCAAAGGATAGGGGACTGGGTATCAACCCTATGAAGACTGAACTGGTGCTATTAACCAGAAGGTATAGGATAGAGGGATTTAGGGGGCCAGTGCTAGATGGCGTCGAGTTACCTTTATCGGACGGAGCAAAGTATTTGGGTAACTTTCTGGACTGCAAATTGTCTTGAAAGAGAAATACTCAGGAGAGGATGAGAAGGGGACTCAATGCATACTACACATGCAGGAACTTCATTGGTAAGAACTGGGGTCTGAGGCCGGATATGGTAAACTGGATTTACACATCGGTTGTTAGGCCTATACTTACCTATGGATGCACTGTTTCGTGGGGTGCGTTGGGAGTGGATAGCTATAGGAAGATGCTCAGCAAGGTTCAAGGAAGTGCATCTCTTGGCATCACAGGTGCAAGGAGAAGCACTCCGCAGGCAGCGCTGGACATCCTACTATATCTGTCCCCTATTGAGCATTATGTGAAGAGTGTGGCTGCTAGGAACCTACTTAGACTTTACGAGTCTTCCTTGGTTAGACCTAGGCGGGATGATCACCCGAGAATTTTGTACGAGGTGGGTCTGCTTGATCAAAGTACTGTTCTCGAGAGAATTTCGGATCATAGAATCATGACCCTGGACTTCGGTGTAACACCACCAGTGGAGTTCCCGGATAGGGAAATCTGGCGTGGATCCAATCGACTGTTTGAGGGGTGGGCAGTATTTACGGATGGATCCAACATGGAAACCGGCACTGGTGCCGGTGTATATATCGCGGACACCGAGGTGAAGAGCACAGAATACTAACAGAACTGAAAAAAGTGACGTGTGAAAAAGGCCCAAATCAGTTGCGAGGGCAGCTTTCGAAGAAAGAGACAAAAAGCTTTTTTTGGTGGTGAAGTGGCAATGTGTAAAAACAGGCAGCAACAATCAACACAAATGGCATGATCAAAACAAAAATAACAAAACACAGACCACGTTAAAAAAATGCATTAGTTCAACAAACGTTGTGTTTTGTGCAAAAAAAAATGTATTAATTAATATTTTTTGTTTTATAATGTTATTTATTTACTTAAATATTATTTACTTGTGTTGTGGTAAACTTAAAAGTTAGATTTTACAAAAACTTTGCAAATAAATCTCAACTAAATTAATTTGTGTTCATTGTATTGCGGCATAAAAGATGATGCAAAGAGAAATGAAAAAAGGGCAGCTTTCTTAAAAAGAGACAAAAAAAAAACGCAAAATCTTCCGTCTCGTGACAGTTCTGTTAGTATTCTGTGGTGAAGAGGTCATTCAGACTCTCGGATGGGTGCAGTGTCTTCCAGGCTGAGATCCTAGCGATCTGGAGGGCGACAGAGGTGATACTGCATCACATCGTGGGTGGTTCTGCGGTGACAATTTACGTCGATAGTCAGGCGGCGCTTAGGACATTGACAAATTATACGGTGCGATCGTGCCTGGTCGCTCGGTGTAGGAATGCTCTAGGGGAACTCATGGAGGCATTCAATGTAAGGCTGTGTTGGGTACCTGGACACTGCATGGTTGATGGAAATGAGGTGGCGGACGAACTCGCAAGAGGGGTTCGAATCTGGACTTAGTGGTAAGGGACAGGGGGTAAAGCCTCCCCTATGTTACTACTATAGTGTGATACGGGAAAAATTCCGCGATGACGTTAACCGATTCTGGGGGGACACAGTGGATTGCAGGGTGTCTAGGGCAGTATGGCCCAGATTGGACGCGGGGGCAACGAGGGTTCTACTGGGATTGGATAAGGGTGGTCTTTGGACACTTATAGGGTTCTTGACGGGTCATTGTCCCGTTCGGGCTTTTACGAGCAGATGGGACAGTACCATATCGGACTTCTGCAGATTATGCGATGATTCAGAGGAGCTGGAGCCGATCGAGCATGTACTTTGCCATTGTCCTAGGATGCAGGGTCTCAGAGAGAAGTGGCTAGGAGACAGGTTTCACGACGAACTGGGGTGCATCGCTGGATATAATCCGGCTGATCTGCTGGGGCTTGTCAGGGAAATAGTGCGGTTGTTTCTGTTGAGAAGAATGTAGAGAGGGAAATGGTTCTTCATATTGCCTACTAACTTTTTAATTTTCTGGATTTTATCCACCTCATACTTCTTTTCTTTACTTTTCTACTTTTTTCTTTTCATCGAAGGGATTCACAATGGACTGTACCGGTCTCCGAGTGGAAGTGTGCCCTTGGGCACATAACACTTCTTAACCTAACCTAACTTATTCTCACATTGGCCGGTGTTGGTACTCCCGTGATTTCGTAGGAACCCAACCATATAGGTGAGAATTTATTTTTTCGCGCCTGATTCTTTACCCAAACTATTTGTCCTGTCCTAAAATGTCTAGGTCTCGTGCCCTTGTCATAATATTGTTTTGATTTTTCCTTTGCTCTAACCTGGTTTTGTCTCAAGACTTTATAACTTCGTTGAATCTGATACCTTAGGAACTTGCTGTAGTCATCCAAGTTATAGAGAGGCGCTGGCCGTTTTTTGAGCCTTACAGGTATTTCGAATTCGAATCCGTACAGGACCCTATTTGGTGTTTGTTGAGTGGACGAATGTCTGGTATTATTGTGCACATGCATGCAGCCAAGTTGGATCCGTCAAGTTTCACAAAACTCCTTAAATATTCTGCCATGGGTCTATGCGTCCTCTCCAAAAATTCATTGGATTGCGGATGATACAGTAGGGTATATCGCTGCATCTCTTCAATAAACACGTATGTCACAAATCATCATTTTTCAAAGGACATAAAAAACTGAATATCTTTTGATTTTGCAATAGACTTCGCACTTTTTCTTTATTAATTTTGTAGCTTATACGTTTGTTAAATAAATTGAAATAATTTTCTTATATATTTTGTTCTTTATATCATATTACGATGGGTTTTTGTACTTACGTGTTTTTGGTTCTAAAAAAATGTTGAATTTTTTGGTACTTACAAGTTTTTAGCATGATAATTTTTTTTTATTTCAACGCAATTTTGATTGTTTTTCATACATATTATTATCAAACTTACAACTAAACATCATTCTCCATTAAAAAATTTGAAAACAAAATCTTAATTATGAAGGAAAACTTTTACAAAACAAAATGATTTTTTTGTGTTTTTTGTGTTCATTTCAAAAAATCTGGCTTTATGAAAAAAACTTCAAAATAAGCTTAGCTATCTTCAATAAACTTTAAGTTATCAAAAAAGTCCCAGTACTCTTGAGGGTTGACTTTTTTTAAGGTTTGCAAATCATTGTATTTTTTTTTCTTTATTTCCAGTGGGTTTTCATATAATGGGAGTATTGTTTTTTTAATGTCATATTTTAGTTTTCTCTGTGGCGATAAAATCCATTCCTCTTTATAATTTAGTTTGAAATACACACCAGAGTTGTCGTATTTGAGGCACTTGATATCGATTACTTGAGGATCCCCAGTTTTGAGTCCAGGTCTTATAGATTTATAAAACTTTATTTGACTATAATTCTTAAAAAAATTGTGATCAATGTAATGAACATTATAAGGTTCTGGTACAGATCTTGCTTTTTTAATAACATTAACAAAGTCCATTGGAACAAAAAGTTCTTTACATTTCTTTTTTTTTCAATGAGAGCATGGACTGCGTCGCATTCCATTTGGGTATGGCCAACCGTCAAGTATTTTTGAAATAAAGTTGCATTGTACTTTATTGCAATGAGTTGCAAAGTATTTGCCAATGTGGTGTTTCGATTTTGGGCCCCACAACCGTCACTGAATAGAACAGTTGGTAAAGACAGATCAACGTAGTTTTCCAAAAAGTTGGCAACACACGAGGCAAAAACATTTGCGTCCATACCACCTTCACCTTCATGTCAAACATAGCAGTGCGTTTTCGAAGTCTTAAGATTATATATGGTGAACTGATGAACAGCAAGCTTTTGTTTGAAATAGATAGCTCCTGCTTCGATTTGGGGCACAAGTTGCACGGCTTGTACATCAAGCGTATAAACATTCCGTTCACCTTTCATTGCTTCTGTTTTGTCCTTAGCTTTTTCAGCCCTAGCTTCATCCTTTTCATTTAAATGAGCTTTGTAGGATAGTTCGTCAATATTATTTTTTTTATAAGAAAAACAAAGATCGCACTGATCTTTTTTTGGCTTGTACAAACCAACATTAAGAGAATGGATTACCTTTAGAAAAGTATGATACGAGGCTTTATTTTTGACGTCCTTACTCTTCATGTAATCTTCATACTTAGAGTAAATTTCTCTAATTGACTGGTATGTTATGTCAAAATATTCTTTGTTTGAATCTTTGCGACAATAGTGGCTCTCAATTTTAGGTAAAGACAAAATGAATTTTTTTGCGCTATCGCGCTTACTTAAGACATGTTTAGCCTTGCCTTTGGATTTTTTTGTTGGAATATTGTAATTGTCATTATTTAAAACCCAGTTTCTGACCGACCATTCTTTTAAGCAGAAAGTGTTTAGGAACGTTTTTTTGCAAACAGGAAAAACTTCATCGTCAATTTTAAGACTATATTGAAAAGTAAAACGTCGGCGAGAGACATCTTCTTTTTGTTTACGCCGCTTTACCGGCACCTTTTTAACCAAACTGCTTATCAGCACTTTTCTTTGGGACCATGTCGTTCTCGTCCAAAAGTTATTAAATATTTCCTGCCGTTGAAAACTCTTAAGTTCGTTGCATTTTAAATGCTTCGCTTTCTTGCACTTTTTTTTTGCCTGCTTCTTTACCCTTTACAACTTGTTTGCTGCAATATTCCTTTCCTGTCATTCTAGCTTTTTTAATTCTGTTTCTTTCCCATTTATTTGGTTCACTCTGACCTTTTTTCTATTGGTTTTGGTTACAATCCCTGTGGATGTATCCAGCTGAGCACCGAAGCAATCTACTTCACTGTCACTAAAATACAGGTCGTCGGAAGTAGCAAAATCATCAAAATCAACACCATAGTCTTGTTGTGGACATTCGTTGTTTATCGCCACAAACCGTACAGTTTTTTCATCTAAAATATAATTTTTATCGTCCGCAAAATCTGACTTTTCGTCATATTCAAGCACTGTTGAATTGTTTATAAAAAGTCCACTTATTTCATCAAGAACTTTGCCATCCATTATGAACTGTATGAAAACAAAGGAACAAAAATACTGGTTTCAGGTCCGCAATGTAATCAGATAACAAAAGTCTTAACAACTTACCTTATTCGATCAATGAAGAAATTTATGAACAAAATTGTATTTTTATATATATAACTGGTTTTTAATTTTTAAACGATGTCACTAGATCAATGTCCACTTACAACTGATCAAATTAGCAAAAACGTTTAGGTAGAAAGAATTTAATCAGCGCAAGACGTAAATATAACAGAAGCAAAAAACTAAGAATAACTGATAATAATTCTCTTTCTTTGCTCAAAATGCTTGAAAAATGAAGGTACAGTAAAATGCTGTACTGGCAGTGAAAAGAGAGAAAGAGAGATGTGATCGTAATCACAGTGTCGGATCTAGGAGTGGCAAAGCTGTGCAGGCGCTCAGGCTTACGAGCTTAGCTTTGAAAAAAAAACTAAATCCTTTTTCTAAATCCTTTAAACATTTAAAGACAAAAAACAGAACTAAAAATAAAAAAGCTTCTCTACTTTTTTCTGTGAGTGTTTTAAAAACATTTAAAAAAGGCCCTCCAGACCAGAACACCCCCTTAAATATTTTGTTCTATTGAAAAATAGATTTCACCATTCCCCTCTTTACGAACAATATTTTTCATATCATTTAAACTAATAGGACCCTGTTATTAAAATTCTAAAATATTTAAATTAAATAAAAAAAAAGATAAGTAAATTCAATAATATTTCAATTTTTGATTATAAATATCAATTAAAAATGTGAGACTTTAAATTAAATATTGTAAACTTTGTTCATATACTCAGAAAATATTTATTTAAAAAATTTATTCACTCTAGCTAAAAAATTTTTATTGTACTTACGAGTTTTGCGCATTAACATATAAAATTAGTTGGAGATACGAGGTTCTTGAATTGTCCTTAAAAAAAAAATTTTCTCACAAAGTCATAAAGATCTCTTCATAACTAAGTTGCAAACGTGTTTTTTTGTTAAAAAATATAAGAACATCAATTTCGTCAAAATGTCACTTACGTGTTTATTGAAGAGATGCAGCGATATATGTTTTCCACTCCAAGCATTTTGAAGACTTCTTTGAATAATTTTGAAGTTAAGTTGCTTCCGTTATCCGTCACCAGGATCTTGGGGATGAAGAATCGTGCAATTATTTCCCTGAATAATTCTCTTGCCACTGTTCTCGCCTCCATGTCGGAAATAGCTGCGCAGGCTAGGTATTTAGAAAAATCGTTTAAGAAGGTTATTATATATTTGTTGCCACTTGAAGATTCGGGTAAAGGTCCCACAATATCCACGAAAATTCTCTCAAAACGCATATTAGGGGTTGTGGTCAGGGTCATTGGCATCCTATCTACTCTAGAATTGGAGGCAACATACTTTTTAATTTGACCCTGCATACCGGCAAATTTATATTGCGATCTTATGCGGAAATATGTTTTAAGTGCGCCTTGGTGTTCTCCCAACGGGGCGTCGTGAAATGTTTTAATTACATTATGTATATCCCTCGCGTCCGTTAAGTACGTCGTATTATCCTCTTGCTCATTGTTTCTATCAGTCTCTGTTTCTTCTCGCACTCCTCTGGTTTGCGTATTCTGGTTTTCCACACTCCTTGCTTTCGACCTTGTTATTGCACCTATGTTCACTTCTTCAGCTGGCAGCCGGCTGAGAGCGTCCACATTCTGGTTTGTCTTTACAGGTTTGTAATGTATCTCAAAATCATATTCCAATAGTTTTAGTCTTAAGCGTCCCAATCTACCTTCCTGATCCCTGAGATAAGCTATACCCTTTAAAGGTTTATGGTCAGTAAATACTGTGAAATGTCTGCCGAATACAAATGAGCTAAATGTTTTGGTTGCCCATACAATGGCTAGCAACTCCCTCTCGATTGTGGAGTATCGATTCTCGGTGTCGCTTAACACTCCGCTAGCGAAATAGATTGGTAGGTCACTTCCAGGTCCTCCTTGAAAGAGAATTGCTCCCAGAGCGCCATTACAAGCGTCTGTTGTTAAAATGAAAGGCTTGTTAAAGTCGGGGTATTGGAGTAGAGGAGGATTGGTTGCAGCTTTCTTTAAGTTTTCCATTGCTTTTTGACACTCTTGTGTCCATTCTAATTTAGCGTCCCTTCTCAGCATTCGATTAAGTGGTAAAGAGATTTGTGCCGAGTTTGGTATAAACTTCCTGTAATAATTCATCAGCCCCAAAAACGCTTGTAGCTCCTTGATATTTCTAGGGGGTGGTATATCCCTCACTGCCTTAGTCTTGTTCGGTTCTGGCAACACTCCTCTTTCTGAGCACTGGTGGCCTAGATAAATTATCTCTCTTTGCAGAAAATTACATTTCTCGGGGTGCAATTTGAGGTTGTATTTTCGCAAAACGTCCTGAACTTTCATCAAACGTGAATTATGGTCCGTTAGATTTCTGCCATAGATAACTATATGTCCAAATAGAAAAACAGTCGATTACCTGCAGCCCGGTTAATATTGAGTTCATTATTCTCTTAAAAGTGGCTGGTGCACCTGTCAACCCGAAAGGCATACGGTTGAATTCAAAATGCCCTAAATTGGTACTGAATGTTGTTTTTTGTTTATCCTTTGGGTCCATTAAGACTTGGTGGTATCCACTCGCTAGATCGAGGGTAGAGAAGTATCGACTGCATCATAGCTGGGGCCAAATTACGGCATTCGATATCGATCGAAATTGCAATACAATTTAAATGGGAACTTCGATCGATATCGAATGTCATGATTTGCCCCCTGGTCTAGGATTTCATCAATCATTGGTATCGGAAAAACCTGTTTTACTGTGGCATCATTTAGCTTTCTGAAATCTACCGCTAGACGCCATCTTTTCTTGCCATTTTGTCCCGCTTTTTTTGGAACTAACAGTATCGGGAAGTTCCAAGGGGAGTTACTGGGTGATATGATTCCATCATTAAACATTTGGCTTACTTGTCTATTAATTTCTTTTCGATGGACTTCGGGTTATCTGAACAGCTTTGTATTTAATGCAGGTTGACCGGGGTGTGTGGGTATCTGATGCCTTAGGATATCCGCGTAGGTAAGGCCATCTCCGGGTAGCTGGAAAATATCATCGTATGATTTCAAAAGGCTGAGCTGCACTGTTTCTAAAAGTAATTTTTCTCTTCTTGTGGATTCTTCACTGAAACTTTTGTAGCTTTCATAATTCAGGCTTACCCTTTTACTTAGTCTTACAGCAAAATCGTTAGTGTTAAGGATAGAGACAATTGCCTTTCCAGCTTTGACTGATGTTAGGGTTTCCCCCACGAAAACTCCTGAAGATATTTCTGATTTATTCACAATGATATCTCCTTTGTTGCTGAAACGATCACGTGGCAGCGTCCCTTGATAGACAAGTTACCCGTTGCTTTTCCTCCGATGTGAGAGGCAGGGAGGCTATTTGCTGCTGGTTATCAAAAAATTTTATGTTTTTACTGATGGTATCAGTAACAGTTTTGTTCCACATCATATCTCTGCCTAGCAAGCCATCTGCCGGGAGTCGGTTCTTTCAGGTACTACATGCATTTGTAGTGATAAATTGCTTATACTTGCATGCCGTGCGGTTATTGTTCCTATGGATGTAATACGTCCCCCAAAAGCTCCCGACAGACTTTTTTGTTCGTTCGCATTTATTTGAATGTTTGGTGCTAAAGCCTCCGCTTTTACTAACATGGTATCAGCTACCGTATCTACGAGCAAGGACAAATTTTTATTAAGCGCTTCATCACATGGGAATTGTATGAAGGCGTCATTTCTTCGTATAATTTCTTGGCTTTCCATACGTATCTTCTGCTCCTTTTGTGTCCCCGATTTGTAAAAAAAATTCCGTTAGGCTCCGGAATGTATGTGAAGATTTTTTCCCTCCAGCGTACTCTTCTGTTATTGTTCTTGACACTATTACCAGAGGTTTCATTACAAAGTCTTCCTGAGGGTGACTGATTTATTTTTCCTTGTTCAGGTAGAACATAACCAACCTCTTCTAACTTGGTCAATCTCTGGTGCCTTATAATATCCCTATGTTGTTCCGTAAATTCCTTGCCTAGTCTTAGTCCGTTCAATTCTGTCCACGCGAGAACCTGTAGACTGTCTACCGAATAGTTATACTTGTCAAGTTTTGCTAGTAGTTCGTCCGTCCTTGACTGCGGGTTGTCCATTAATAATTACGAAAGCTGCAAAGTAATACTTACCAGCAGGGACCGAAAATAACAGTTTTATTCGAATTTGACAAAAAAAGCATATAGAAGTAAATGTGGAAAAACTGATTCAAGTATATCATATTGATCCTTATGAACTTGTCTATGATAAAATATAATGATTTTTATTTTTTCGATAAAAATTAAGAGTTATTTTTTGATTTTTATTTTTTTGAACAAAAAGAACTGTTATTTTTTGATTTTTATTTTTTCGATAAAAAATAAAAGTTATTCTTTAAAGAAATGTACGTGTATTAATAATTTAGTTGACTTTAAATGTTTATTTTAATGTGTAATCATCATTGGGAGTTCTTATGCACATTAAAATAATTATTTAAAGTCAACTAAATTATTATTACACGTACATTTCTTTAAAGAATAACTTTTATTTTAGCTCAAAAAAATAAAAATCAAAAATTAACTGTTATTTTTGTTTAAAAAATTAAAAAACAAAAAATAACTGTTATTTTTGCTCGAAAAAATTATAATAATAAAAAATAACTGTTATTTTTGCTCGAAAAAATAAAAATCAATATTATTATTATTATTTATTATTTATTAATAGATGTAAGTAAAAAATTTTGTATGTACAATTTGAGTTAATTTACAATATTTCATTCAGAGTATTTACAATATTTTTTACTATCTACATTTGGCATAACATTAATGTTGTGAGCCAGATTGGCACTATACTAGCGTTTATTATACAATTAACATTTATTTTCTTAATTTTATTTACATATTTACACATGTTTACATATTATACATGTTTTTAAATTTTATTATTCAAATTCATTAATTATCAATTTTCGATATTTTATACAAACTTCTAAATAATTATACAAGTAGTTAAAGTTTGAGCCATTTAGTATGCATATAACTTCATCAATATTAATTTGGGCTTTACCAAAATATTTAATTCTAAATTCATTGTATACTGGACACACTCCAATAAAGTGGAAAGTGTTTTCAATTATGTTTAGATTACACATTGTGCATGTGACATCTGAATTATTTCTGAAGGGTCTGCCATTTAAGTTAAGTAATCCACCTCTTGCTTTTATTATTAGGCTGGTTTTACGTGATGAAAAATTTGTTGTTTGTGCTGGAATAACATTGTAATTCAACTGCGCGTACAGATCATGGTGTTCGGAATTTGTAGCTTTTGTTATATAATCTTCATGTTCTTTTATTTTCAAAAGATCTAAAATTGCCTTCCCATAAGAACTTAGCGGAATGTTAGGATTATCAGGTGAAAAACCAATTTTTTGACATAAGAGGGACCACTCTTCAGCCCAGAAGACCTTTTTTTCTATTACCTCCTGAGCTAAAATTCTCGGTAATCTGTGATGATTTAGATTCAAAACTTTGTTTAAGTATTCAAAATGCAATTTTAAAGTTGAAATGTATAAGGAGTCTAGCTCGGTTTCCAAGTACAGCATGTAATTTGGCGTTGACATTGGTAGATAAAGCATTTTTTTTATAAAAAATCTAAATAACTTTTCTACATCGTCATATTTCTTAAATCCCCACACTTGTGCGGCGTAAAACATTATAGACCTCGAAGCTGCATGAAATATTTGAAGTTTGTTGGTTTTAGATATATGTGGATGATTAATATATTTGGACCAAGTTGAATTTATTGCTAATTTTGCGGCAGCTAATTTATTATTTAAATGTTTTTTAAAAGACAAGTTATAGGTAATGTCAACACCGAGATATTTGTAACTGTTAACAATTTCTACTTCTTCTTCACCAAAGTGCCAATTTAAGTTGGAAGAAATTCTTGCGCCAGAGCGAAAAACAACAATTTTTGATTTGCTAAGGTTAGCTTTTAAGCTCCAGGTTGAGCAGTAAATATAAAGCGCATTAATCATTTTCTGTAATCCAGCCGCAGAGTCAGATAAAATAACGATATCGTCTGCATAAAGTAAAATTTTTATATTTATGTCAGCCACGACAACGCCACCAGGTAACACATCAGCTAAATCATTTACAAACAGTGAAAATAAGATGGGACTTAATAAACATCCCTGTTTAACACCAACTTCAACTTTAAAAGGATCAGAAAATGAATTGCCGTCCCAAATTCTACTTTCGTTTTTTTCATACGCAGCTTGTAAAATTCTTATAATTTTAGTGGATAGTCCCAGACAAGACAGTTTATAGAAGAGGCAATTTCTTGGAATTGTATCAAAAGCGCATGAAAAGTCCACGAAGAAAGCATATGTATTTTTCTTATTTATTTTATTCAGATTTACAATATTTACTAGATTGAATATATTATCTATTGTTGAATAATTTTTCCTGAATCCGGCCTGGTATTCATTCAATATGTTGTGGTTGTCTATCCATTCAGTTATACGATTAAGCAAAATATTATTGAAAATTTTACACAGGGTATCCATCAAAGATAACCCACGATAATTTGTTGAGATATTCGGGTCACCTTTTTTAAACAGTGGTATTAAAATTGACCTTCGAAAACTTGTAGGGATTTGTTCGTGTAAAAATATTCTGTTAAAAATTGTAAGTATTTCGTTGATAAAGCAATCAGGAGCAAATTTGTAGAATTCGTAACAAATACCATCTTGACCAGGAGCTTTGTTCATTTTCAGATTTTTTATAACTGAAATAATTTCACACAATTCTATTGGCGAGTCTAAAAAGGCATCAGTAAAGTAAGGCATCGACCAGTGGATTGAAGGGGTATTATCTGTATTTTGTAATATTGACGTAAAATGAGGCAGAAAATCATCTGAGGTTAAATCACATTTTACTATTAGTGTATGAGTTTTCATCGATTTTGACAACCTCCACCATTCACTGCTGGAATTCACTTTATTTAACTGTTCTAAGTTCTTATTATACAGTTCCAGCTTTTTTGTGTCATATACTCTCGAAAATTTGTGTCGAGCTGTAAAATAACGTATCTTGTTTACAGGTGTGTGCTTTTTTCTATATATTTTAAGTCTTTTCAGCATGTGTTTACGATAACGAGCACACTTCCAATCGAACCACTTTTGTTTTGGTTCAAAAATTTTTTTGTTGACATTATTACCATTTGCCTGTATAATTTTGTTTCTAACTGATACAACCAATTCATCAACTGAAGCATTTCCTTGAAGATCTACATTACGCGAAAGAGAGGTAAGATTTTCTATATATTTAGCAGCAGATTTGCTGTTCCAACGCAATTTTTGAAGCTTTGATTTATTTATATTTCTATTAATATCAGAACATGGGGACTTTATTTTTAAAAATCAATAAATAACAGTTATTTTTGTTCAAAAAAAAAATCAAAAAATAACTGTTTTCATATGACTTTTATGAAAAAAGGAATAACTGTTACGGTCCCTGCTTACCAGCATTAAAACGATTTATGACAACCTTAAACTTTGAAAAAAGAACTCGAAAGAACAAAACAAAATTCTTACGCGTTACCAACAATTTCGCGTTGTACTGATCCTTCCTCAAAACTTCCTCAATACGGCTGGTGTCAGTGGCATCTACTTGTACCTCCACCACTTTTTATTTTCACAAAGATACTAAAGGCGTACCAGAATGTGGCTGCTTAAGACTTTCAGCACATTGCTCCTATACTCAGTGTTTTCCTTAACGTTTCCGTCGCCACCGTCTTTACCGATTTTGTTATGTTTTGAGGAAAAACAAACCGAAATAATCACCTCCTATTGCGGTGAAAAGTCCGTGGCAAGTTCCTTGCAATCCCACCACTTCGCACTTCTTCGAAGACACTAAAGGCGTAACAGAATGTGGCTGTTTAAGACCTTTAGCACTTCGCTTCCGTGTTTACTGGTTTCTATTACTTTCGTTGCTCTCGAAATCAGTCGCCATTCCAGGAAGGGATCTAAATTCGGCACTTGTTGTAGTTGTAAAATTACATTTTGTTTCTTTTTATTTTTCTGACCTAGAGTGCTCCGTGGAGATCGCAGGTAGATGTTTATTGGCTTTCTAATTACAACTCACTCTTAGATTCTTACCCACTATTTATACCTAGTTCTTATAAATTAAAATGCTGACTGTATTAAAGTCAGCAAGTTCCTAAAGTGCTGACTCGCATTGTTGAGTCAGCCTAATTTTTGATTGCTTAATTTTAAATAAAGTAAGACTTATAATTTACGAGGGTGACTCTCAACAATATTGTATGTAGTAGTAATACAAATTGAGTTAGCTAAATTATGTATATGTGAACAGAAAGATAATTATGTCAATAAACCGAATATTGACTCAATAAAAAAGGTATATCTGAACACGGTATTAACAGGAGACTTTAGACAAACACTACCTGTTATCTCAAAATCAACACCAGCTGATGAAATAAATGCGTGCTTGAAGCTATCAAATCTATGGAGATACGTTAAAATGTTAAGACTCACCACCAATGTTCGTGTGCAATTTCAAAATGATCAATCAGCTGTAACATTTTCAAAGCAATTGCTTTTAATGGGTGATGGTAAAATGCCAATTGATAATGATGGTTTCATTACAATTCCGAGAGATTTTTGCATATTCACACAATCAAAAGAAGAACTAATTGCAAAAGTGAAAGAGCAACATATATTGGCAGGAAAAAAATAAGGATGTCAATGGTTTGAATTTCATCATTCAATCTCAAATAGATGGTGAATGGATCACATATAAATCTGTTGACACTGTGAAGAATCAAGAAGACGTAGTACGTAACCCAACTGAATTTTAAAATTCTTTTGATTTGCCTGGAATGCCCCCGCATAATATACAATTGAAAATCGGATCTACAATCATTTTGCTTCGTAATATAAATCCACCAAAATTATTGAATTATGTAATTGAAGCAAAAATTTTAAATAGCAAATTCAAAGGCGAAGATGTTTTAATACCACGCATCCCAGTGGTTCCCACTGATATGCCATTTCAATTCCAACGATTTCAGTTTCCCGTTCGTTTGGCTTTTGCAGTGACTATTAACATAGCTGAAGGCCAATCGTTGCAAGTTTGCGGAATTAATTTAAAATTTCCTGTATTTTCACACGGTCAACTGTATGTTGCATGTTCACGTGTTGGGAAGCCGCCGTATTTATTCAATTTTTGTGAAAATGGCAATACTAAAAATGTTGTTTACCATTAAGCTCTGCAATAATATTTTTTCTTTTTGATGTTCTCACTTTAAAAAATTTATATTAGTTTGCACTTCTTTTTCAGGAAAATGTCTATTCTTTCTAGAAAATTTAATTTTTAATACAAAGACGTAAACGTATGTTATTGTATTATCTAGCAACGAGGGCAGGGTTACTCTAGTATAGTATATAACCATTGATTTTTGGTTGATTGATTTTAAAAGTATTTCTTGAGGTCAAGTGAGTTTCAGAAACAAACATGACATCAATTTGTTTATTTTTAAGAAAGTATTCTAATTCATTTTTATGTTGGCGGATACCGTTTGCGTTCCAAAAACAAATTTTTAAACGGTTCCTGAATCATATTACCCATTGTGTTCGTAAAATTTTTTACTGTTTGCACTAATGTTTTCATGGTTTTTGCTAGACGACTTAAATTAGAAACTGGAGTTTCATCATTACTTGGCGAAGCAGCTTGCATTGGCACATGGTTTGATTTTAGGACGTTAGCGTAAGAGGTTCTAAGCTGCGGAGCCTGAATGTCATTAGTGATTACTTGATTTGTTACCTGCATTTGAGGGGGATAAGTTTTCGGTCCAACCGACTGCTTGATATACAGATCATCCTCTATAATTGCCAGTGTGATTACCGCCACAGTTGCTACATTTTTTTACGTTGGGGTCGGTTTAAGACTTATCGCAAAGAACTGTACCATACAATTCACTACAAACTACGCAAACAGGGGGTAATAAAGCAGTATGCATTGGTATGACCAAATTCTTGATGGTTAAACATTGAACGGGACCATTTATTTTGTGTGGCTCTTCTATAGTTATTCTTCTATACAGAATATATTTAAAATTGTAAATAGGATGCGTTTCGTTTTTTTAAGCTTTACGTCGCCGGGTTCTAACTAGGGATGCAACATCGTTCTGAAAAACATCGATGTTTGTCAAAAACATCGGTAAAAAACACGATACATCGATGTTTAACATCGATGTTGAAACCTACTTTGCAATTATACTTACGGACTGTTTTAATTATTCTTTGCTACTGAAAATCTTAATGCCCAACTATAATATACATATGCTTGCATTAGCTTTTGTCAAAAATTAACAAAAAGCCTGTCAAATGCATTTAAAAACACCAAAACAAAATGCAGTCAGTTTCGCATTTTGCTTAAGCAAATGACAGATTCTTAAAATTAATCAAAAAGTTTCCATAAGTGCAATATGGTTTGACAAAAATGATTTTTATGTATTCGCACAGTTGCTTGAGTCAACTTAAGCAACTTAATACATACATATAGTTATGCAATGCACAGTATGCATGCATGTACATTAGGGTGGCCGTTATTTTTTTTATTTTGATTTCTTATATTCTCCCCCCCTAAATCGGTTCAGTTTTATGTAAAAAAAAATACAAAAAAATTTCATAGCGATAAGTTGTGTTTTAGGGGGGGCGTCCGTCCCTCAAAGTTTGCCATCAAGCCATTTATTCAAATGTAATTTGTTTGCATATGACTATCTTCTAAAAACAACATTTTACAAGAATATGATATATGGCAATATTTTAGCTCTTCTAGTCAACAACATAAGCCTCTAAGAAAGTTTTTCGCTAAAATCAATATTTTAGAAAATAATTAAGAAAATAAAAACAAAATACCAAACATTTTATATACGTTTTATATATATAAAAGGTGGATTTAATGTCAAGTGACCCAATTTTGAAATATATGTCTTTCGATTTAAATGAAATTTACACCAATTTTAATACTGTTAGATAGTAGCTTAGACACAAATTTTCAACAAGATCGGTCAAAAGGTTTCTGAGTTAGAGGGGGTCAAAGTTTGACATTTTGGCCATACAGGTGTTCTTTCTCATCCATGTAACTTATTACCTATTGGTGTAAGCAAAATTTGTCCCAAGTAGCTTATATAGCTTTTTGATCAAACTTTTTAAAAAAATTGTTTTTGTTTTTTTAAAAAATTTTTTAAATTTTTTTTTTTTAAATTTAACACTTGGCTAAAAAAAATAAAAATAAAAGTTTTAAATTTAAAAAAAAAATTAAAAAATTTTTTAAAAAAAACAAAAAAATATTTTTAAAAAAGATTGATTAAATAGCTATCTAAGCTACTTGGGACAAATTTTGCTAACACCAATAGGTAATAAATTACATGGATGAGAAAGAACACCTGTATGGCAAACTTTGACCCCCTCTACCTCTGAAACATTTTGACCGATCTTGTTGAAAATTAGTGTGTAAACTACTATCTAAAAGGACTAACCTTGGAGCAAATTTCATCCAAATCGGAAAACATCGATTTCAAAATTGTGTCACTTGACATTAAATCCCCCTTTTATATATATAAAACGTATATAAAATGTTTGGTATTTTGTTGTTATTTTCTTAATTATTTTCTAAGATAGCAAAAAACTTTCTTGGAGGCCTATGTTGTTGACTAGAAGAGCTAAAATATTGCCATATATCATATTCTTGTAAAATGTTGTTTTTAGAAGATAGTCATACGCAAACAAATTACATTTGAATAAATGGCTTGATGGCAAACTTTGAGGGGCGGACGCCCTCCCTAAAACACAACTTATCGCTACGAAATTTTTTTGTATTTTTTTTACATAAAACTGAACCGATTTGGAGGGGGAGAGTATAAGAAATCAAAAAAAAAGTTCTCCATACAACTAACGGCCACGCTAATGTACATACATACCAGAGAAAGACAATGGGTATAAAAAAATTAAAGTACTCTAGCACATATCGAAAATTTTCAATACCTGTGCGTACTCGTATCTATTTATTCTTATACTTGTGTATATCCCTGCGCATTTGACTTCATTCACGTATGTTATCATACTTATTGTATTTCATACTCGCACATAACCACATACACCCATATCATTGACTTCAAACATTTTTATTCATTTTTTTCATTAGTGTTGCCGGAATTTTTTTGTTATTGCTGAATCACTAATAAATCCTTCTTTCAAAATCGTTTAAGTAAAATTCAACAAAATTTTATTGAAAAAAAAAATTGTTGACTTTACAAAAATCTTCGGAATATAAAGATCTGCGTTCTTATATAAATAGAAAAAACTATTTTTAAGAAAATCCGAAAAAATGGCAAAATGGATGCAAATTATAATACGTCGTTTTATATGAATATTCTTAATAAAAACACAAAAAGTTGCCGAATACCAAAAAAGAAATATAAATCTTATATTCGGAATTAAGAAATGAGATATCACATTCATACATAGTATGACTTTGAGATGTTTAACTGTTGGCAGTTGCATTTGTAAGACGTTTAAAATTTAAAGGCTGAAGTCGATCAGTATGCCAACGAAAATGTTAGCCTTACAGAAGACTACAACATCACGCATTGGTGGAAAAACAACTCCACAATATATCCACGGTTGTCTATAAAAAAATAAAGAATCATATAAATTCCTGTAGCGCACCATCAAAATGAGTTTTCTCTTTACCTAGAAACATGCAAAAAGAAACAGAATAGATTCCAAAATAGTTGATAGCCTTCTTTTTTTAAATTCTTTTTATAAAAGACCCCTTTCGTAGAAAAGATTATATTTTATTATTGTTAATAGAAGCATAATTTTATAATATTAGAAAATATTTTTGTTTTAATGTAGCTTTTACCAAAATTAATTAATTCTTATTTAATCAGTGCTATATTTGCTTTGCTGGTTTTGGAAAATACTTAAAATATAATTGTCTTTTCTGCATTAAACATTTTTAGGTCCTGGCTACACTGATTGCTTTACAATAACCATACGAGTTGTTGAAGTAACTTGTCGATACTCATCGATACATGCCTATACTCATACGCATTCATACTAATATCCATACGCATGCCTGCTTGTTCATACTCATACCGGTTGCTATACAAACTTATTTATGTTCATAATTATTGGTATTCATACCTGTCTGTACTCGTGCTCGGTGGAGTATGAATAAGTTATAAGTATTAAAAATATAACTTTTTGGCTTTCTCTGATACATACATACATACGTACTTTGTATGGCTATCAGGGGTGTGCTGGAAAACGGAAACGTAAAACGCAAGAATTTGGGAGGTCGTTTTTAATACACTTTTAATAAAATATTCTTAATTTTTGTTTTAAAATTCTGTTTAATAGAGAAATATTTATATAATATTTGTCATAAAATTCTTATATTACAGAAATTTTATTAAAAACCGACATTTCAAATTCTTCCGTTTAACGTATGCTTTGAAAAACACTTTTTTATATTTTTAAATAAAAGGTTTAATTGAAAAATAAAAATTAAAATTGCTAAAAATATTATAAAAAATATTAAATTAATGAAAATATTAAATGGACGATGTCGACGTTTTTTAGTTTTGACGACGATGTATCGCCGATGTATCGTAAATCAAAACATCGATATTAACATCGATGTTTATGAACGATACATCGATGTTTTCTAAACATCGATGTATCGTTTGCATCCCTAGTTCTAACTCCATTCAAAATAGTGGCTGCGAATTTTTTTTCCCTATTTTTAATATTTACTACATGTTTTATTTTGAAGCCTTTTTCTTCTAGGAATGTTTTTATTTCTTCTGGATCCACACACGAGTCAATTCCCTTTAATCACTACCTGAAGACCTTTACTGCTCTTCAGTTGGTATGTATAAAAGCTTTTTTTAAGTGCTCCAGATTTTTAAGTTCTTCAGATTTGTTAATTATTTTGCGAAAATCATTCTCATGATTAACTTGTATTTTTGTTTCGTTTACACTACCACGCTTGATAGCAGATACTTAAAAAGAATTTTTACCCATCACCTTTAATTAACTCTTTATAAGCTCATCTGAGTTTTGATTCCTTAGATATATCGGGGTGGGCTTGGACGATTTTATCACGTTTGGTGCTTCAGATGATTCATCCTTCAGAATTGCAAAACGATTTTGTGAATGTATTCTATCAAAAGATGGTACTTTTGAACAGAGTACGGAGAGTGCTTGAACTCGAGCGAGTTTTATTTTCCACATTTAAAAGAATTTTTCTTTTCTGCTCGCGAGTAAAGAAATAAAACTCGCGAAAAGAATTCAAATTTTAAGAGTCCAAAATAAAACTCAGTTTCTAAGTCGAACTGAAAAGAATTGCTCGCGAGTTTTATTTTTGGTTGTAAATTCTTTCTAAATTAAAATTTTTTTTTCTGGTTTGTTTGTTTGTATGCGTAGATAAATGTGCATATTATGTATGAATAAATGTATCATCGAAGACACACAACAACAATAGCATATGGATAAAAAAAGAGGGAAATGTTTTTATTGATACAACAAAAATTATGTTGTGACAAGCATAACTAATCATGAAGTAGAAATAGCAAAGGAAAGGATTCGTGTAAAAGAATGCAATCATGTTATACGTTTTGAAAATATAAAAAAACTATTGTAAAGCAGTTTTAATTTTAAATTGGGAAATATTTACTAACATGGTATTGAAGATAAATGTTGGTTACTATCAGTAATGAAAAATGCTTAATGAAAAAAAAGCTTAATCGGCATTTTAAAAGGGTTATAAAATGCTTAATCACCCAAAAAAAAGCTAAAAAAGCAACAACTTTTTTTTTATTTTAAAATTCATTGTTTTCTTTATTATTAAATAAGTAAAAACCAAGGACCGGAAATTACGAACAGAAAACACAAAATTAAATTAAATTTTATTTTTTAAATAAAAAACTTTGTGTGTGAAAAAAGGAATATTTTTTTTCTGTGTTTAAAAAGAAACGAAAAAAATTTCTTTGAAAACAAAATTTTAGTTTCAAAAAAAAAAGGAAAAACTTTTTTTGTAAAAAAAAAACAAATAAAATTTCTCAAAAAACTTTTTTTTTGTTGAAAAATATTTCTTAAAACGTTTTTTTTTTAGAAAATTTTATTCTAATATCCATATTCATAAAAAATTAAAATGTATTTTAAGAACAATTTGTATGAAAATTTGGCCTTAAAACAAATTTCAAACTTATTTTATTTTTTATGAGTACGGCAGTAAATGTGTATGTATTTTCAGAAACCTTTATATAAATAAATTTTTTATACATTTGTTTTGAAGAATGAAATTTGTATGAAATTTTTTATTTTGAAACAAATTGAATTTTTTTATACAAAAGTTTTTTAGAAAACTTTTTGAAAAATTTTATTTTTATTATTTTTTCCGACGGTTTTTTTTTCAATACTATTTTAGAAATTATTTATTTTGTGTAAAATGTAGAATTTTTTAAACTTGAACAATAAATATTTTTTTAGAAACAACACCTAAACATATTTTATCCAGGGCTTAACATTTCTTAAGACACCTTAACAACAAAACTAAAAAGTGTATACAAATAATTTAAGTACTATTTAATAGAGAAACGCTGTTTTAAAGAGTAAAACAGTAAATTTGAATAAACTAAAAAAGTTTACATTAAAAAAGGTGTTTTAAAAATGAGGAAACTAGGAATAATTTAATTTAAAAGTTAGGTTTGTAACAAATCCTCACTGGTTTCGTGAGTAATGGTTTTTTGTTGAATTAGATTTTAATTTAGTTTAACTAAAAGCAAGTTGTTTATTGTATCTTTTGACAATTTGGAACTCGATTTTGTTAAAATTAGTGAAAGAGCACTAAAGGCCCTTTCTACGGATAATTGTGTTGATGGAACTGCTAGTGCTGCGCCTAATAATTTTCCAAGCTCTGGATCTGTATTTCAAAATGTTTGTTTCAAAACTAAGCCTTGCCAAGTTGCACAAGTTTTCCAATGTTTGCTTCATTGTTTGATCGGTTGGTGGAGTTTGCTGAATTAGCAAATTCATTTTTGCTTCCAGTTTTGAAAATGCTTCGGTTAAAACTGATTCAATTTGGATATCGGTGTTTTGACCTTATAACTGTCTTATCATTACATGTGCTTTAAGGAGGTTATTCTAAAACAAAAATTAAATGTTTATAATTAATTCCCGTTTAAAAATGTTATGTAAATATTATATTTAATTGTATGCAATTAAAATATAGTTTGTATGTATATTGTTAGTAGACGTACCATAGCCATTTTCTTCTGTTTCTCTGACAAAAATGGCGTTCTTGTGAAATTAAAACGTGGATCTAAGTAAATTGCTGAAATAAAACCGTCATTTGTGCGTAAATGCTTTCTTGCAATCCCAGCTCTTCTAGTTTAACTTCACAGCAGAGCCAATCTCTGTAGAAATCGCCCACTATATATTATTCAAACTGGAATTTATTAGTTCATTCTGATTAAGGACTAAGCGATTTTACAAATTTTGTGACGAAGTTCCAATAAGGATCAGGAATATTTAAGTCATTGATGCTATCAATATATTCCTTAGAACTTTCTAAAGATTTGATCATTTTAAAAGTTGAGTTCCATCTCGTAGTATTGTCTTTTAGCGGCATTTGAAAATTAGCTGGGTTTTCATTTCGAACGTGGGTGCGTAGACTTTTTACAATTTTGCAAAATTCTTCAACTTTAGATTGAATTGTTTTCAAGACATCTTGAGCTGCAGGCTGTATTGTATGGGCTGCACCTCTTACAACTGCCATAACGGATAAAAGTGACGAGTGAATATTTTTAAATTCTTCGTCATCACTACTATATATTCAGCTTCCTGTGCTAACGCTTCTTCTTGAAGATCTTGCAATAATTTCGCAGTTTTTATTACATTATCTCCTCCTTAAGAAACTGAGCTGTGTGTCTTTTTTTTGAGTTGAATCAAACCAATTGTATTGATTTGAATTTTGGAGTCTTTAATATATTGGACATTTACTCCAAGCATACTTTTTTCCATTCTTTTCTTCTTTTATTTGTATTGCTGCTGTGTTAATTTTACAAACGATGTTTTTTTAATTAATATTAGTTCCATGCAAATCTTTTCTTAAAATATTCTTTGTCATCAAATATTCTAAATGGAATACTTTTCACTCTTACAAGCCCAACACAACATAACAAAAACTCATTTTTGCTTAAAGAAACTGATTGATGATTTGTTTTTTTCTTAACCGCACAATTATTTAATGATGATGGCTGTATATCATCTTCACTTTCACTAATTTTAATATTGTGCATTGTTTCATAGTGCCGTTTGATGTTTCCGGTTCTTTTTCCCTTGAAGCTTTTGCACAAAGTATGCATTTTGATATATCATTTTCTTCATCGATTGATGATTGTTACCTACCTGTTGTTGTTTTCTATAAGAATCATCTAATTTGGTTATCACTTAACAATTATATAGTGGCTATTGCAGCCATAAAAACTTATATTAATTCCTTTAATTCATTTTAAAAGTATAGTGCCGTGCACATAAAAAACTCTTACTGCCTGTTTAACGTTATAAAAATTCATGTTAGGGAATCTATATTTAAAACAAATTTATGGTTTTTTATTGGTCTTTCCATGTTAATTCGCAAAGAAAAATTTTAAATACAGAAACAGATAGCTTATTTATTTCTTATGAATTGCAAACACTTCTATGTCACTCTATGTCTAAGTCACATTTTATTAACATCATTATTCATATTGCATAAAAAAATTTAAAACAAGTGTACATACATATGTGAGGAGCCGCAGAACAAAACGTACTTTTTCGCATTTTTTGACAAATTGGTTTTTTGATATTTTTATAATATTTGGGTTAAAATCTTTAAGAAAACATCTTGTTAGCATATTTTTTTTCTTTTTTTTACCAAGAAAATGGGTTCTAAAAAATTGGTGCATAACAAAACGTAATTTTTTCATTTTTTTTCAAAACGTGCTTTTTTCATTGTTTTTGCCATTTCTTCGTGAAGTTGTTTTAATAACAAATCATTTCTTAATATTCTTAATTTGTTTGACGTTTATTTATGTCTTTACATTTTCGTTAAAATTAACTGTTAAATAATGGTGACTATTCTTGAAAACGCGTCGAAAAAGTGAAAATTTTCAGTAAAACAAAAACAAAGTTAAAGAAATTGTATTTGGTTTGTCATACAATTTACCGTATTTTAAAGAGAGAGAAACGAGTCAAAATTCTCACGTTTATTTAATTTTAGAAATGTATGATAAACAAAAACTATTTTTTAAACTTTACTTTTGTTTTAAAGTACATTTGTATTTGTTCGACGAGTTTTCAAGAATAGCCTCCAATAATTGCAATAATTTAACTATTGCTTGGTGAATGAGTGTTATGAAAACAATAATTAATACAATAGTATAATTAAACATGGAATAATTACAAGAATCTGGAGAAAATTTAAATATTTTTTTAAACAAAACGTACTTTTTTCATTTTTTTTAGCAAAACGTACTTTTTTCGATATAAAATTGGTTTGATATTAAATATCCTTGACATTTAATGTGTTGACTTACGGCAGTTTGATTCATCTTTTGGTAAGCAAAAAACTTGTTTCCATTTCCAGGTTCATACAGTTTTTTAAGGGGTCGAAAAAAATAAACCTCAATTTCCCAAAAATTTTAAATATGTGAAAAAGTACGTTTTGTTCTGCGGCTCCTCATGTACTTACCTTAATGTTTATGACCAGCATTCACATTAGTGCATATATGTGGGTATAACCATTTCTTTTAGAACCCTTTTACATGCGTGTTCCAACCGTTCTTTTTATAGAGAAAAGTGTTCAGTTAACTAATAAATTTTAATACAATACATCTTTGAGACCCAGTTGCCATAAAAAAACTCTTAATTCATTTATTACTAGTGTAAGAGTGCAAAAGCCAAAAAAATCAAGCCTTTAAATAACAATATATAGAACACATATAAAGATTTTAAAGCAGTGTCAAATTTTTTTTTATGGGCTTGACTAATATTTCACCCTAAATAAGGCAGTTATGCTAATACATTTCATCACAACTTGAGAACGATTTCTCCGATTAGGATTAGGAATAATTGAATGATTAGGAATAATTGAACTGATGTGTGGGATGAACACCAGGGCTAAATAATCTTCGTTTGGACTGAGAACAGGGGATAGCCACTGACATACACGGTGGGCTATCCAGAGGAGGAATTATAATAGGGTGAATTAAGAGAAGAAAGCGAAAACAGAATTTTAGTAATATTTTCAATTCACTTGATTACAATTCTATTTCACTTAACGTATACATACGTGTAGGGTACAGATCAATTATGTTAGGTTGAACAGTATCCTAAGTCGTCGGTTTACTGCAAGTACGCACTGCCGGGTGGTTGAGAAGTTGCTCGCTTCGCTGCTAGAAGATAATTGAAATAACACTCGTTACAACAAAAAAAAAGAGACTTACAAATGACTATTGACGAGTATAGGCCTGGCAGCGCGTGCAACTCACAGCAAATTCGCGCGATTATTAATAGTAAAATATATAATACTAGCTGGACCCGGTCCGCTTTGCTGGCCCTTAGTAAAGATTTAAAATTTTATAAAATATGAACGTATTTAATGGATTTTCAAAACATAAAAAAAAAATAATAATAAATGTTTTACTTACCAGCAAATGCTATTAGATTCTTCATGTTGGTTTAAAATTATTGGATACCCTAACCGCGTATTAGAAAAATATTTATGGAAGTGGAAATAGACTTTTGTAAACTAAAATTAACATAAATGTTTGGAATAAAACTGGCTATTAAACCATATTAATTTTGTTTTTTCATTTTGGTGATTTTAGCGTATTTTAGTGAATTACCGCTGAATTGATAAATGTATATTGATAAAGATTTAGTGACATACCATGCATCTAAATTTTAAAACATTATGTTTAGCGATTACGACGAAAATGACAAAAATATAAAAACGTGGTGCCATCTCTATCGGATAAATACGAAACTCCACAGAAACACTCCTCATGCCTCATACATCAAACACACAAATTTTGTTCAAAGTCGGTGCAGTAGTTTTTGAGTTTAGCGATTACAAACAAACACGTCTCTTTTATATATATATAGATGGAAGATAAATTTTGTTTTTTTCATTTTGGTGATTTTTAAAAACATTGGCCCATAATCATAGTCAAACGCTAAAGTCGGTTCTTTTTAACAACAACTTTAAAATAAAAACATTCTTTTAATTATTTTGCTACTATAGTCGAAATTAAAGTAGGTTTTATATTGAACCGACTTTAACTGGGTGCCACCTCAAATGTAGAAAATTGTTTCATACAACTTACAACAAAATATAAGCAAGGGGCAACTCTAAGCGGCTGACATTGAAAATTAATATATAAAAAAAACACTGCATATCTTGCGGAGTTGAAAATTTTTAACACGCAATATGAATTTATGTAAAAAGCAACAGCAAAATTACAAAATATTTTGGCTTCGTTTTGTAATTTTTGGCGTTGAATTTTACACAATTAGGGCCTATACAATGTATTTTGAGTTTCTTTCCAGAAAATTTTTCCTCCCAATCATTAATAATTGCAAAATATCGGCCAATATCTTGTAACATAATCATTTTTAACTTTTTGCAAGTACTTTTTTGTTTGGCGAAAAACAGCTGATGCTGTTGTTAAATGAGTTAAAAACAACTTCAGCTGGTTTTAAAATTAACATCGGTTTTAACGTGTAAAGTATGCTTTTACTTGTCTATAGTAGATCAAAAGCATATTTTTAAGAAAAGTTTACTTTAGAACTCTTAAAGTATGCTTTGTTTATGACTATAGTTATGGGCCATTATGTTTAGCGGTTACGACGAAAATTACAAAAATATAAAAACGTGGTGCCATCTATCGGATAAATACGAAACTCCACAGAAACACTCCTCATACCTCATACATCAAACACACAAATGTTGGTCAAAGTCGGTGCAGTAGTTTTTGAGTTTAGCGACTACAAACAAACACGTCTCTTTTATATATATATAGATGGAAGATAAATTTTGTTTTTTTCATTTTGGTGATTTTTAAAAACATTATGTTTAGCGATTACGACGAAAATGACAAAAATATAAAAACGTGGTACAATCTATCGGATAAATACGAAACTCCACAGAAACACTCCTCATACCTCATACATCAAACACACAAATTTTGGTCAAAGTCGGTGCAGTAGTTTTTGAGTTTAGCGATTACAAACAAACACGTCTCTTTTATATATATAGAAGATATAAAATATAAAAAAAAAACGTTAAATACATAGTAAAAGATACAATGTAATTTGTAATGGAATTCATTAGTACAAAGTTTAGGAAAAATTATAAAATCAATTTTTGTACGGTAAATCTTATATAATATGTACAAATGTAATTTGTACATGCCGCCGCCGCTGCTATTTTAGGAAGTCGACGATGTGGCATCGGTGGCACGAAGCACTTGAGCTATGGACCGGATGGCTTCCGCCAAGATTTTTGTATTTGGTGCTGATGTTGATGACTGAATACGTGGATGGTTTTCTAGTTGGGATGACACAGAGTTTTAACTACCTCTGTGGTTCTAGTTGATGCTTGTTGGGTCCGGCGTGACCGACTGATGGCGTGATCGCTTCTGGCACGCTTAGAGCGGCGTCGATTTGAATGTAGAAGTGTGTGATGCAGTTGATCACATTCTTTGCACGTCTTCATCGAGGTGCAAGATTTAATAGTATGGCTCTTGGCAAGGCTGTTGGAACAATAACGGTGGCGGCTAACCACATCTTCTCTTGCTTTAAACTCCATTTTTAAAAACCGGGAGCAAACCCTTAAAGGGTGGTACCTCTTGCAAACCAGGCACCTAAAAATGTCAGGTTGTTGACGACGTAGTCGATTGTTGATGGTGTTGTTTCGGTTATGGCTTTGTCGAGCTGTAGTGGATCGTCGGTTAGGCCTGGAGGGGAAGAAAGAATAGGAAAGCAGAAATTATAAGTGTTAGTGAGCTAGCTAAATATAATGGGTTAAATGTATAAAGTAGTTAGTTATCAAGTGTATGACAATTGTGAATAATGTTACGAGAATGAGCATGATGTACTAACTATGACTCTTCAGGCCTATTGCCCAAGCAAGGGAGGTAGCACAACTTTGCAATTGGACACGTTACTACTCCGGATGCTGTGCGTACGTCTGCAATACGTACGTTCTTGTCTGGACCGCGGAATGTCTTATCAACCCTCCCTAAGCGCCACTCGTAGCCGCTACTAGGTCTTCAACCTGAAGATTGGGGACAGAGTTCTTCCACTTGTTTCTTTTGTAAAGAGATTTAAGATACTCAACCTTGTTGATGTACAGCTTTCAATTTTTCGCCATTTTGCTCTGGAAGTGCCATTAGGGGTGCTCCTCTTAAAAAATGTCCGAGAGTTAAGGTAGTTATATCAGCCGGATCTTCGGAAAGAGCCGAGATAGGGCGAGAATTTAGGACCCCTTCTATTCTAGCTAAGATGGTGGCAAATTCTTCAAAAGTGAACTTTTGGGCGCCTGCGATTCGTTTTAGGTGAAACTTAAAACTTTTCACTGCGGCCGCTCATGTGAGGTGCGTGTGGGGGTATAAACCCGTGAGTAATGTATTTTTGAGCTATGTCTTGCGCAGTGTTTGCTAAAAAGCTTGAAAATTCTTCCTCAAGTTTTCGATTACCCCCCAGGAAATTTCTTCCGTTATCAGATATAACCCGTTGGGGTAGCCCCCGCCTCCCAACGAAGCGGGAAAATGCCGTTTGGAAGGCCGCTGAGGAGAGGTCAGAGCATGCTCATAAGTGTATTTCCTTTGTGCTAAAGCAAACGAAGACACTAGCGTATCCTTTCACTGAGGGGATTTCCGTAGAGTTGAGGTTTTGATTTCAAATCAATTCAATTTAGTCAATTCCGGTTACTTGAAATGGTAGAGATATACTACATCTTTCGACTGGTAAAGGAGCTATGATTTGTGAGCAGGCTGTTTGTTTGTAAATTATACAGGTTTTGCATTGCCTTATAATGCCGTTTACTCGAAGCTTGAGCCTGAAAACGTAAAATTCCGTTTGCACCATTCTACACATTTGGCTGCATTCTGCGTGAAAGAGAAATTAATGCAAATGTACGAGAATATAAATGACATAACCGTGATTTTCCTGGTAGTATTATCGGATACCATTCATTATATGGAAGAGTTGCTTGAGATAATCTTCCATTTGCCCCTATAATTAATTTTTCATCTAGAAATGGATAAAGGGATTTTAACGAGCTCTTATTAGAAAGGGGTTTATTGTTCTTCAAACATTGGTACTCATCAGAAAAAAATTGGGTTTGAGCTAAGACAATAAGTCGCTCTTTTGCAAACTTCATTTCCGGTTGCGTTATGTTATTTTCATTAGTAGTATGAACGTCCGTACGAATTTTTCCAATACATTTATTGAAAAACCGAAAAATATAGCATACAACTCTTAGAGCCTTGCTGTATGACAAGAATTTAATTAAAACTTCATTATCCTGCACCTCTACGTGCAGAACTTGGGTTACTTCAGGGGTTTTTGTGGCTTTAAACGGATTTTTTTTAGGCCATTCAGACGCGTGTCTAGATAGCCATGATGGGCCATGCCACCAAAGGGAATTATGAACCAAATCTTGAGGCTTACATCCTCTCGTTCCTATATCGGCTGGATTGTCGTGTGTAGAGACGTGTCGCTAGGTCACATTGGGCACTAAACTGTGAATCTGTAAGATTCTATTCGCGACGTAGCACATAGGGGTTTTTTGCCAATCTAGCCGGACATTACTTTTTGTTTTAGCTTATATTGCTTCTTAAAAGTTATTGAGTGCCCCTAGATCGATGAAACTTGGCAGAAATATGTGATATTGTCATAGGCAGGTAAACCTAAAAAATAAATAAAATCGGACCAAGGAGGAAAATGTTCCCCCTAGAAGAACTAATCCAACCTCTGAAAAATGCAATTTTTTTTAAACTTTTCCCATACTTTTGTTTGGCAAATGCAACTTTTAACGTCGGCGAAAGTTAAAAAACCTAAAATAAGACCCATGAGATCGTAAAATTACACTTTTCGCCCCCCGCCCCGTTTTGAGGGCGGTTACATAAAATAATATTAAAAAAAAATGTAAATATTAAAAGAAATAGATTACTAACGCCTTAATACTATAAAAATTAAATTTTTGAACTTTAATGGGTAGGGGGAGATATCCCTCCAAACACCCCCCCCGGAACGACCCTGTAAAATTTTTTTTTTTTTGCTAATTTCCAAAACATATTAATTTTTAAGATTTTATGTGACTTTTATATATTTTATAGTATTTAATTTATCTGAAAATAATTTATATATTCGTAATAATAACTTATTTATAATAGTAACAGCAAATTTTATTTAAAATAATAACAACTAATTTATTTAAAATAACTTCTCTTTTGCACTAAGATGATGATGAGTGCCATGGTTCTTCTTCGTCTGCTTCTTCAAAATCCTCTTCTGAATCTGAATTCTCTTCAGAGCCAAGTACAGGTGGAAGCATAAAAGAAATTGCTTCTTTCGTAAAGGGTAGTGACTTTTTTTTGGAGTTGGTCTTATACTAGTAATCAGTGGGTCAGAACTGAGCAAAAGTCTATTTATAACATCTTTGTTACACTGAACCCTCGAAAACTTTCTAGCAAAATTCTGCCTGTAAAGCCGAAAATGTTTATTTCGTGCCTCAGACGCTTCTTCTGATAATAGCCCGATAGGCAACAATGCCTCACTCATTACAGTTGCGCCATGTACTAAAATCTTGTGCATTGTAGGTGTCATAGGATGCCAGGGATATAGAGTAACGTAAAGTTTTGCAGTGTCTAAGCAATAATTGGCAAACTCGTGCAAATGGATTTTGTGACCACTTGTAATTACTTCAATAATAACTTTGATCCGGTAGATGAAATCCAATGCAATTCCAGTTATTTCTGCAGCTAATTCAGGATTGGAAAAAAATCGTCTGCTGGTGTTACCATCGTTGCTGTTTCCAAATCCAGTCTTCGGTACATCCACTATTAGCCCTAATTCACTTCTAAATTTTTCTTGGATAGTTTTTTTCCTCTCATTAACAATAGTTTTGTCCTCATCCGATCTTAATTGCCACTTTTTTACTGTGAGTTTATACGATAGGTGTAATATGCTCTCAAATAGACGAATTCTGGCGTGCAAAGTAGATAATCCGAAAGAAAGTGCATCTACGTCTATATCCCTTTTGATTTTCAAATTGTTAAATTCTTTTGAAGTAGCCCCACAAATATAGCACTTCATTGTGGACGTAGTTTGTGTTGCGGCATTACATACTTTTGCATCTATCATTGTAAATACCATTGTATGTTTTATGGAATATAACTTTCCTTCCATTAAAAAATTAGTGTTTTGTAATGTAGTAATGGCATCTTGTACATAATTAATTTCTTCTTGGATTACATCTACAGTTTCTTTAACAAATCTGATGCGAATAGGTCTACAATATCGCGGTGATGAAGGAGTTGGATTTTGCCATAATATTTTCTCCTTTTTTGCACTATATCTTAGTCGAAGCGGTACGAAACTACTCTGAAAAATATGAGAATCAGAAGCATCATTTTTCATCTTTTGCTTAAATTGTGCCTGGTGTGATCCATCGCAGCCCCATTTGCTTATTAGTTCGAGGGAGTTGCATTCTTCTATTTGTGAATCACATAAAACATCTTTTAAATATGTAAGTAATCTACTTGCAGTATGATTAAGCAAATCCTGAAGATTTATTTGAGCACATGTTTCCGTTACTTCAAATGATTCTTTTGGAGGATAGCATTCACTTTTCTCTCTCTGCAGGATATTGTAGCTAGGATAAACCTTCTTAGCGGCACTTCGGATTATTTCATATTGTTTTCGAGAAAGATCAGCTTCTACAAATATAGAAAGAGCCTTTAGAGGGGTTAGCTATTTTACTTTATCCTCTTGTGCAGCTTTGTATGCTTTTTTTATTTTTGTAGCTCTTGTCGGAGAAGACACAATTTCTTTAAGCAGACCTGAGGCATCTTTTTTCCAGACGTTTGTAGTTGTGTTTGGGTAGCGTGCATCAATAAATCAGCATCGGTTTGAGTTCGCAAGATTTCAGTTTTTCTTCTCTTACTTCTTTCGGTCAATTCAACAAACGGCTTTTGTAGTCGTTTTGAAGACGAACTCCCAAAAAAAGGTATTGTCACTGTTCCTTCCAGCCATTTGGCATTCATGCTTACAAATCGATCCTTTTTTCTTTGTGCTGAATGCCAAAATATTTTAAAAAAATATTTGAATTTCTTTAAGCATTGATTTACTACTGATATGTCACTATCTCCCTGACATTTTGAAATTTCGCACAATTTTCTAACTAAAAATTGTAATTTCTCTTCAACGAGTTTAGAACTACATTCTTGTATAATTTGGAATAACTCTAAATTCGTATACACTTTTTCCATTTTACTCTCGAAGCTTCAAAATGGTTCTGATAACAATTTTATGCAAAAACCACAATATATATTTAAAAAAACTAAGTACCTAGAGCCCAGATTTGATTTTTTATTATATATTATTTTTGTTGTTTATTTTGCTCTATTAAATAACGTCCTTTAGCGGCCGCACAGGTGGTTAAAACCCGTTACTTACTGTTTCGCACATCCCTTTTTTTACACAGGTAATATTAGGCTTAGATGTAATAATTTAAATAAAAACCATCTACGTACAACCAAAACATTTTATGACTGACGAAAGGGTTTCTATCATATGTACCTATGCAAGATGAGCAAAAACAGAAAAAGGTGAAATTTTCAAAAAATCATAAAAAAAATGGCGCAACAACGCGCAACGTTTTTTTTTTTGAATTTAAAAGTAGAGATTTCAAATTTTATCGTGATGTATAAAATTTTTAAGAACTCAGCGGAACTCACCTTCAAAAACCTTTTAAATTTTTTTTTTTTACAAAAAAGTGAACAAAAAAATCGTTTTTTTTAATTTCGTACTAATTTTTTTATCATAAAAAATTCAAATAAAATTTTTCTAAAAATTTTCATAATTAGCTGTTTATATAGTCTTTCACAGAAAAAAAAATTCAATGTAAAATCTTTATTCGTTTATCTACAAAAAAATATATTGTAAACCTCCCAAAACCGTTAAAAGTCAATGAACACGCATGCAATTTAATCAACTTTCCTGGTTTTAACAGTGTCCCAAAACCACAAATCTCAAGCAAAAGACTTGAAAATTCACTATACGATGCAGAACTTTGTTGTCTGTCGAGCTGCGTACTTAAATTTTTCCATTTCTTAAAAAAAATTTTTTGCTTAATGTCCGGCTAGATTGGCAAAAAACCCCTATGTGCGTAGGTTTCCCATGCAGATGGAGGTTTTGAAAGCCATCCTAGAGTTATGGAAGTATCTGTCCATAAATATATTTCTTATGGATCTAACTTTAATGATGTAATTACGTATTTAACTAGGTTTGCCAGCAAGACCGCGCCAGTGAGTTCTAACCGTGGGAGTGAAATCGTCTGTATAGGGGCAACTTTGCTTTTAGCCATTATTAAATTCGAGAAAGTATTGTGTTAACCGGTCTCATAAAGCCCTTATGACACTACATTTTTAATGCATTGTTCAAGTTTTGGTGAACAGTACAAATATAATGTAATACAAAAATTTACCAAGTGCAAAGAGTTAAGCTGTATTAAGATAAATGGCAAAATGTCAAAAATTTAACTAAAGTTATCGATAAAAATGAAGTTATGTCAAAAAAAATGTAAAATTGTTTAACTTAAAATTGACATTTCAAGCTTGAAATATTAAAAGTGTTGCTGAATCAGCGGTTTATGGGCAAATGCAGCGATTTACCGCTTTTTGCTTTTAGGTTTCTCATAAACAAAAAGTTGGCAGCATTTAATAAAATTAACAAGGCAGGGATGGCTAAGTTGTTTCAATAGTACTTTTTTGTTGATACTTTTTAAACTAAGATTTATAATACCTTTTTTTGATGTTTTTTATGAACATATAATTATGAAATTATAATTCTACTTTTTATATAGTAACAGTTGTTCTTGATTCTGTCTTCACAATGGTTTTTGATGTGTCGCCTTGATCAAGGATTTGGCGCTGTTGAAAGAAATTCTGCTTTGTTGAATATTCTGTGTAGACAGAGAAATGGTTTGAATATAGTTCATTTTAATGCTAGGAGTCTGCATGGTTTAAAATTGGATGACGTTAGAAGCACTTTTGAGAACTCTAGTATTGATGTTATTTGTGTAACTGAAACTTGGTTTCATAATGATGTGTCTACTGCTCATTATGCTATAGGGGGATATACTCTATATCATAACAATAGAGGTGAAAGAAAAGGTGGTGGTGTGGCAATATATTGCAAGTCAAGTCTTAAATCTAAATTTGTCAGCAGATCTAGCAACTTAGAACCAGGAGTTGAATTTCTTAATTTGGAAATTTATGATAATGCTACTAGAGTTCTAGTGTCATGTGTGTATAACCCCAATAAAAAATATGATCTTATGCCTTTTTTCACTGATTTTAACTCGTACATAATTGATTATGATTTTTATGTGACTTGTGGAGATTTTAACATTAATTTGTTATGTGATGATAACTATAGGGCAAATCTGTTAAACTGCGTAAGTTCGGCTGGTATGTCGATAGTTAATCAGCAAATGCCTACACGTTTTTCAACAAATTGCTTCCCAAGCCTACTTGATTTGCTTATGTTATCGGATACTGGCTATTTAATGCTATTTGATCAGATATCATTTGTTTCAGATCATGACCTTTTGTTTTGCTCGCTTAATATTAGTCTTAATAAAACTGAGACATCATGTTTGGTATCGTATAGGGATTTCAAATCAATTAATTATCCCTTGTTATTTTCTGACCTTATTAATAGTAACTTAACTGACTGCTGGTACGAGTCCACAGTAGATAACAAATTGGAGGTATTTCTGGCGACAATACTACATATTTACAATCAACATGTACCATTGCGTAGTTTTCACGTTAGGAAATCTTCATGTCCGTGGTTTAATGCGACTGTTAAAAACTCAATTCGTGAGCGCAATCGAAGTTATAACAGATGGAAAAAAAATCCCTCTGCTGCAAATAGGGAATTGTATAATAGAGCTAGGAATCGTGCTAATTTGGTTGTGAGAGAAGCGAAGAAACTTTTTTTCTCGCGGAAGCTAAGCACGTCACTACCCCCTAAACAGCTCTGGATGAATATCAAAAGGTTAGGTGTCCACCCGCGTGAAAACTCAGATTGTCTATTGGATCCTAACACTCTAAATGATTTTTTTTCTTTTAACAATCCAAATGATCCAGACTTGTCTACTATTCAGCCCTCTTATGTTTGTCCGAATGGATTTGAGTTTTCCACTGTATCTGATGATGAAGTCTATAGTACTGTGTTGAGCATTCGTTCTAATGCCATTGGTGAAGATGGTGTGTGTTTAAGATTTCTAAAAATAATATTACCCTATGTTGTTGGTTTTATCACACATATCATTAATTATTGTATTACAACTTCCACTTTTCCAAAAGTATGGAAAATTGGTAGGATTATACCGGTTGCAAAAACAAACTCTCCAAAGGTCCCTAGTGACTTTAGGCCTATTAGTATACTTCCTGTTCTTGGTAAAGTATGTGAAACAATAATGTCACGGCAAATGATTGACTTCATCAATACAAATTGCTTGTTGTCACCGTTGCAATCTGGGTTTCGCTCAAACCATAGTTGTACTACTGCTGTTATGAAAGTACTTGATGATATCAGGCCAGCATATGATGTGGGTGATCTGTCGCTAATGTGCTTATTGGACTTTTCAAAGGCCTTCGATAGAGTAGCTCATTCACTACTTTGTAGGAAATTGGAATGCTTCTTTGGCTTTGGTCGAAGCGCAGTGTCCCTTATTAGTAGCTACTTATCTGATCGTGTACAAAAGGTTGTTATCGGTTTAAGAGAGTCAGGTTTCAAGGATGTACATTCTGGAGTTCCACAGGGCTCAGTTATTGGACCTTTGCTATTCAGTATTTTTATCAACGATATATTTAATGTCGTCAATTTTGTTAACATTCATGCATATGCTGATGATATCCAATTGTATATATCTAGTCGCATTGGTCTTGTTGATGATATGTGTTACAAACTTAATGAGGACCTTAAAGCTGTTTATCAGTGGGATATAGCTAACAACCTTATGCTGAATCCGGTAAAATCAGTTTTATTACCCATCAGTAGGATGAAACTTGATTTTAATCAGCTTCCAATTGTTTGATTAGGCGACACTCCACTTGCAGATGTGGAAAAAGTGAAGTACCTTGGTTTTTACATTAACTCAGCCCTGTCATGCAGTGATCATATTAATAATGTAGTACGCAGTGTGTATATGACACTGCGCAATCTACGAATAACCTCTGGTTACACACCGATGGAGATCAGGAAACGTCTTATTGTACAGTTAATTATGCCCCTTATTGCAACTTCTGCGGTGGTGTATAGCAAATTGGACTCGTGCACTCTACATAAATTACAAGTCTCGTTTAACAATGCAACTCGTTATGTATACGGTATTCACAGATTTAGTAGTGTTTCATCTTGGAGAACCATGATTCTTGGTTGTGACTTGGTAGATTACCTTCGCATGCGAAACCTATTATTTCTTCACAAATTATTAAATGATCGATCACCGACATACCTGTTTGACAAAATTTCATTCGGTAGATCGGCCAGGGGTGTGACCTTAATACCCCCTCGTTACAACTATTTAAACTCAAGCAGATTTTTCTTCATCAATGCCATAAAGCTTTGGAACTCGTTACCCTCAAATATAAAACTAATTGTTGACAGACAGAGATTCAAGAAAACTCTTATGGATTATGTTTCACTAAATGGCTAGCCTTTAACTCCATCTTTCTCTTTATTATTTTATATTTTTTTTTTCCTCTTTTTTATAACTGCTTAGTAAAATTTTTTTTTAGTATGTACCATTTAATTTTGCTCTAATTTTTATTTTCTTTTGGTTTTATTACTTATTGTTTTGTTCAAAACTTGATTTTATAATTATATTATTATTACTATTGTTATTATTACTACTATTATTATTATTATTACTTTTATAATTATTATTATTATTATTACTATTGGTGTTCATTATGTAATCCTCTGGACTATAAAGGAATTTAATTCTTAATGTCCTTATAGCTGAAATAAAATATAAATAAAATTTACTTCAACTAAAAAAAATCTTTTAGTACAATTAGGGTAAAAAAGTACAATTTTTAAAGGTTCTTGGTACAATTTTAAAAATTGTCAACGCCATCCCTGAAACAAAACCATAACAAGAGAAAAAAAACTAAAAACTTTGTTTACATTTTTTATAGTTCGCTGTTTCTAACATTTACTGTTTCTTTCTATCAATTCTATATCAATTAATGAATAAAAAATGTTGTGTCATAAGGGCTTAACGCATGTATACTGTGGCACAGTATGCCGCTTTTAATGCGTCTGCAAACCTGTGAATTTAAACGGCATCAGTGGGTAGATACTGTAACCATCTTGAGATCGAAATTTGTTCTACTTGCGACAGATCCTGGACAAGACTGTTCCAATTTTGTAGTGACTCGTAAGACACTTCATCATCCAAATCTAGGCCTTCCAGCCATAGCTGTTGTATGAGGTTTTTTCTCTTATTACTATGAGCGTGGGCCATCCCGCGGGATAAAGAGTTTTGCTACTGATGATAGAATCTGCCGCATTGTATTTCTTGTGGAATGTTCAAAGGGTGAAAAACTAAATGAAAATGAGTCTGTTAGGGCATTCCATATAATCCCTAGGGTTTTACTGGAGCTGGTGTCATGAAAACGATGAAATCGTACAGATCCTCTTTGGGCAGATGGGATAAAAGCTTTTGATTATTTGCGGTAATCTTCTTAAGAGAAAATCCCGCTGATTTTAGGGTCTCAATCAGCTGATTTTGAGCTTCTAGAGTTTCTTCTGCGGTATAACCTCCGGTCCAAATGTCATCGAGATAGGTCTCTGTGCGCAGTATTGATGGTGCCTTAGGGTGTGTGGGTTCGGAATCATTGTGACGACCAAAGTCACCGGGGCTCGTTTTGGCCGCACCAACGTTTTTAGTTTTAAGTATGATATTGAATTAAATGTATTTATTTGTTTGTAGTAAGTTTATGTATATATTAAATTAAATGTATTTATTTGTTTGTAGTAAGTTTATGTAATATTTAGTTATTTTGTATTTAGTATTTAATATTATTTGTAAGTCGATTTGAAATTAACGGATATATGGTGAAGGAGCTGGCGCCACCTGGTTGTCGAGGTCGGTGGTATACACCGTTGATATACAACACTGAATAGCGGCAGCTGTTCTATGTTGTTGGCTGGCAGGTGTGTGTGTTTGCTTGTGTGTGTGCGACGCCATGAGTATAAAAGACCGCACATCGATGGATAAGAGGTCAGTCAGTTGACAGACTTGGGTGAGTTAAGATCTACTTACGATAGTGGTGCCACGTCTATAGTAGAGATTAAATAACTCAGTCTTGACACTAAACAATATTAGGGTGAGAGGTGAACCTCACAATAATATTGTGGACTGCGGTAGATAACGGTGACTGCTGCGGGGAGGTTAATATTGACGGGAGCGGTGTACCTCACGTCAATATTGGTCACGACCGTCACTGAACCTTTGAGGGCAGTGGTAATAGCAGTATTGGGAGTGGTGAACCTCTCGATATTGGTATTGCTACCATCAGAGCGTACGGCATAGAGCGCGACACTACGCGCGCATCATTAACGGGGCCCGCCAGTTTGCCTCTCCACCAAGCCAGGAGCAAGCTCCCTCATCACGTAGCCGGCTGGCGTTGAAAGCCGCAATAAAGAAATTTATAACGTGTTAACCAAGAGTGTTTTTACTGGCTGCAACGAATCGATGAGTCTACCCCAGCCACCGGCGAGAAACGTGTCGTTACAATGGCGCCCGAGCAGGGACCTAAGGTCCAACCACAACAGCAGCAGCATTGTAGCCCGAAACCTACAAAACAGGCAACCACAATAAAAACCACATGGATTTACTACTTAAAAAGAGACGAGCTAATCAGTTACCTGCACCAGTTCCACCAATGCACTGTCGGCACCGTTGACGAGATGCGCAAGCGGCTGGCGAAATTTGTAGTATCCGAGCAAGCAGAGGAAACCATCACAGAGCTGCTGCGGCTGCAAGCACAACACGAGCTGGCGCTGCCATTGTCCCCGGCGGTCTCTTTAAGCGTACCGGGCATGGTAAAGGAACATCATGAAAGCTCTACGTCGATAGGAAAAATAGTGCCGCCACCGAGCTGCAACGCTTTACCCATCAGCAAAAGAGAAAGTCGTGTAATGATAGTAGAAGTGATCCGCAAGTGGGGTTTAACCTATAATGGTGGTAATAATCCGTTGGGGTTTATAGAACGTGTCGAGGAATTGGTCGTCATGTATGACATCACATTGTGCGATGTCCTGCCCGTCATGTCCGAATTGCTCCAAGAGAAGGCTCTAGTATGGTGGCGGAATAACCATAAGGGGTGGAACCAATGGGCCATGTTCAAAAATGATTTTCTGGAATTCTTCTTGCCCCCACGATATTTTGAGAAGCTTGATGATGAAATCCGAAAAAGGGTTCAGCGTCCACGCGAGAATTTTAAAGACTTTGTCTTGGCCCTCCAAGATTTAATGCGGCATGCCAATATGGATGAGGAGCAAAAAGTGGAAAGAATTTTTAGAAATTCACACCCGGATTACCAATGGTATATTCGGCGAAGAGACTTTAACACACTGGAAGACCTTATACGCATGGTCGCCGACCTAGAATGTATTCCAGCCCAGCATCACAGTACGCGAGGGGAGCACCATCGCTCCATTACCACAAAAGTTTACCACCCCAGGAAACGAGTAACGAAGCGACAGCGTCATCGAATAACCACCTCGGTATGTCCCACAACCCGGCTTTACTGGGAGAACAAGAAGTTAAAGGCGACCATAGGAATCGGAAGCCAATATTTTTCCGGCATTATCGATACCGGTGCAACCAGAAGTTTTGTAACACCCGAAACCCTTGAAAGGGTGATCATGCAGCCAAAACAGAAGGTCGCCGACATCGAAGTGTTCTTAGCAGATGGTTCGAAGAAAAATATAACTCGGACTGTCACTTACAACGTCCACTTTGGCAGCAAGACACTCCCAGCCGAATTTTTGATAATGAGTGAAGCCACGGAAGATGTCATATTAGGGGCAGATTTTCTACACACGTTCCATACCACCATCCAGTGTGCGGGATTAAAGAGTAACACACGTAGAAAGGTAAGCCAGACCAGAACTAATAAAACATGCATAATATCCATACAGGGGGACAGAGAAAGTGGTCGTCAACAGCAAATCGATCAGTTTCTCGAAACCGAGCTGGCTGAGTGCCGAAAGGTTAGTGGGCTATCCACGGTCGCTGCCCATAGAATCGTGATGAAGGATGATCGACCCGTAAAAATCCGTTCCGCACCCCGCAATCCCGCAATGCAGAAAATAATTGACGAAGAGGTGAATAAGTTACTGGAAAAAGGGTGTATTGAACCCTCGTTTAGCCCTTATAGTTTTCCGATAACCCTGGTACGGAAAAAAAATGGAACCTGGCGTACCTGCATGGACTTCCGGCAACTGAATGCTAGATCAGTACCAGATGCATACCCTCTACCCCGCATTGATACTATTTTAGATCGCTTACGGCATGCCAAATATATAAGTAGCATAGATTTGAAGGACGGCTACTGGCAAATACCGATGGAGGAACAAAGTAAGAAATATACCGCCTTTGCCGTCACTGGCCGGGGTTTGTATCAATGGCGAGTCATGCCTTTTGGCCTACACTCAGCTCCAGCCACTTTCCAGCGGGTTCTTGACAGCGTTATCGGACCAGACATGGAGCCACATGCTTTCGCCTATCTCGATGATATCATCGTCATCGGGAGAACATTCGAAGAACACATGGATAACCTACGACAGGTCTTCCAACGATTACGTGCCGCGAATCTGAAAATCAACCTAGAGAAATGTGAGTTCTTCAAGAAGGAAACAAAATATCTGGGCCACATCGTTACGCAAGATGGTATAAAGACCGATCCCGATAAAGTGGCCGCGATTCTAAACATGCCGTTACCAAAAAGTGTGAGGGAGATAAGGCGCTTCCTCGGCATCACCTCCTGGTACCGCAGGTTTATCCCAAATTTTGCTGAAGTTTCACAACCTCTGACGAGTTTGTTAAAGAAAGGAAAGCATTGGAAGTGGGGGGAAGAGCAACAACAAGCGTTCACCACATTAAAGAGTAAGCTGACCGAGGCACCCGTACTGGCCTGTCCCGATTTTGATAGGCCATTTACCCTTCAAACGGATGCTAGTGATTATGGTCTGGGAACGGTATTAACGCAAGAATTTGGTGGTACGGAACACGTCATTGCATACGCGAGTAGACATCTCAACCCAGCAGAGAAAAATTATTCGGCCACCGAAAAAGAATGTTTGGCCGTAGTTTGGGGTGTCCGGAAAATGCGGCCCTATTTAGAGGGGTATGAGTTCACCATCCTCACCGACCACTTGGCACTCAAATGGTTGAACTCCATAGAGAATCCCACCGGAAGACTGGCCCGGTGGGCTCTTGAATTACAACAGTATAAATTTGCAATTAAGTACCGAAGTGGTAAACTTAATATAGTGGCCGACGCCCTCTCCCGACAGCCGGCGACAGAGGTTCATCTGATGCATACAGCCCCGGAGAAGCCCAACGACTGGCTCGAGCAGCGTATGGCCCAGGTGCGCCAAGACCCGGAGAGCTACCCCGACTTCACCATCAACAACGGTAACCTGTACAGACATTTCAGTACGACTAAGCATGATAAAGATGACATCCCGTGGGAACTGTGTGTCCCTGGATCCTTGCAACACCAAGTCATGCAGGAAATCCACGATCAGGCAACAGGAGGGCACCTAGGCATCAGAAAAACCCTCGACAAACTGGCAAGTCGGTATTACTGGCCAGGAATGTCCCGGGATGTCCGACGATACGTACGAAGCTGTCAAACGTGCCAATGCTACAACGTTTCCCAACAAGCCCCAGCAGGGGAGATGCTATCACGTAGGCCAGAGGAACCATGGGCCCTGGTTTGTGCGGATTTTGTCGGTCCCCTCCCAAGAAGTAAGCATGGCAACACTATGCTACTCGTATTTTTTGATAGTTTCTCCAAATGGGTAGAACTAGTTCCCCTCCGAAGGGCAACTGCTGAGGCGGTGGTAAAAGCGCTGCGAGAACGAATACTGTCCCGATATGGGGTACCAAAAGTACTTGTGACAGATAATGGATCGCAGTTTACGTCCAACGTGCCTAAGAGATGCTTACGGGAGTTAGGGGTAAAACAACAGTTCACCGCACCATACACTCCACAAGAGAATCCAACCGAAAGGGCGAATCGGACGATCAAGAATATAATCGCGAAATTGTCGGGCCAGCGTCATACCACCTGGGACGATTTGTTGCCCGAAATCATGTTAGCCATCAAGTCGGAATCTACAGGATACACCCCCGCCTACCTTACAAAAGGGAGGGAACCCCGCCTCCCGAGGGCACTCTATGACGAAGTAACCCTTGGCACTGGAGCTCGGACTTAACACCTGATGAACGAGATCGGGAGCTCAACGAAGTGTTCGGTATCGTCAGAAAGAATTTGGCAGCGGCCACACGTAGACAAAAACACCATTACGACTTGCGGCGTCGAAGATGGCACCCAGCGGTAGGCGAACAAGTGCTAGTTAGACAACACCCCCTATCACGAGCGGCAGATAATTTTGCGGCTAAGCTAGCACCCAAATACGCAGGTCCCTATATTGTGAAGGGATACGTCTCACCAGTTATTGTAGAGATTGCGGGCGTAGAAAGTAGTGATGTGCGCAAAGCGCATCTTAGTGAATTAAAACGATATTATTTACCCACGGACTAAAGTCAATTTTTTTTCCCTTGAACCTTCGGAGGGCTGCGCCCCAAAATATTCGGAGGAGAGGAGGCAGTGTGACGACCAAAGTCACCGGGGCTCGTTTTGGCCGCACCAACGTTTTTAGTTTTAAGTATGATATTGAATTAAATGTATTTATTTGTTTGTAGTAAGTTTATGTATATATTAAATTAAATGTATTTATTTGTTTGTAGTAAGTTTATGTAATATTTAGTTATTTTGTATTTAGTATTTAATATTATTTGTAAGTCGATTTGAAATTAACGGATATATGGTGAAGGAGCTGGCGCCACCTGGTTGTCGAGGTCGGTGGTATACACCGTTGATATACAACACTGAATAGCGACAGCTGTTCTATGTTGTTGGCTGGCAGGTGTGTGTGTTTGCTTGTGTGTGTGCGACGCCATGAGTATAAAAGACCGCACATCGATGGATAAGAGGTCAGTCAGTTGACAGACTTGGGTGAGTTAAGATCTACTTACGATAGTGGTGCCACGTCTATAGTAGAGATTAAATAACGAGCGGCAGATAATTTTGCGGCTAAGCTAGCACCCAAATACGCAGGTCCCTATATTGTGAAGGGATACGTCTCACCAGTTATTGTAGAGATTGCGGGCGTAGAAAGTAGTGATGTGCGCAAAGCGCATCTTAGTGAATTAAAACGATATTATTTACCCACGGACTAAAGTCAATTTTTTTTCCCTTGAACCTTCGGAGGGCTGCGCCCCAAAATATTCGGAGGAGAGGAGGCAGTGTGACGACCAAAGTCACCGGGGCTCGTTTTGGCCGCACCAACGTTTTTAGTTTTAAGTATGATATTGAATTAAATGTATTTATTTGTTTGTAGTAAGTTTATGTATATATTAAATTAAATGTATTTATTTGTTTGTAGTAAGTTTATGTAATATTTAGTTATTTTGTATTTAGTATTTAATATTATTTGTAAGTCGATTTGAAATTAACGGATATATGGTGAAGGAGCTGGCGCCACCTGGTTGTCGAGGTCGGTGGTATACACCGTTGATATACAACACTGAATAGCGACAGCTGTTCTATGTTGTTGGCTGGCAGGTGTGTGTGTTTGCTTGTGTGTGTGCGACGCCACCCAGCGGGAAAACTCAGAAGACCTTCTTACTTCAGGCCTTTTAAAAGGCCTGCTTAAAAGATGTTTTGATTCAATTACTATTCTTATCTAACTGCTAAAGAAGGCCTCATAGAAGGCCTCGGCTCTTTCGTATAAAAGATAAGATACACCTTCCACACTCGCTTCTATGAGAAGGGAGTAGAAAAGGAGTAACATTTTTTGTATTGTTTTTTTGCACAAGCAAAAGCAAAATCAATTTTTTTTGGTCCCGTTACCCTTCTTATGTACCTGCTGAAGAAGCGAGAGCGGAAGGCCTTCTCCGCAATGACAACGTGTGTAAAAAAGATATGAGTATGGAATGGAGCAAGAAGGCCTTGTACATCCAAAAGAAGGGGTACAGAGGCCTTCTAGAAGGCCTTCCTACTCCTTCTTTTTCCCGCTGGGCATGAGTATAAAAGACCGCACATCGATGGATAAGAGGTCAGTCAGTTGACAGACTTGGGTGAGTTAAGATCTACTTACGATAGTGGTGCCACGTCTATAGTAGAGATTAAATAACTCAGTCTTGACACTAAACAATATTAGGGTGAGAGGTGAACCTCACAATAATATTGTGGACTGCGGTAGATAACGGTGACTGCTGCGGGGAGGTTAATATTGACGGGAGCGGTGTACCTCACGTCAATATTGGTCACGACCGTCACTGAACCTTTGAGGGCAGTGGTAATAGCAGTATTGGGAGTGGTGAACCTCTCGATATTGGTATTGCTACCATCAGAGCGTACGGCATAGAGCGCGACACTACGCGCGCATCATTAACGGGGCCCGCCAGTTTGCCTCTCCACCAAGCCAGGAGCAAGCTCCCTCATCACGTAGCCGGCTGGCGTTGAAAGCCGCAATAAAGAAATTTATAACGTGTTAACCAAGAGTGTTTTTACTGGCTGCAACGAATCGATCGACCATGGACGCCGCTGAGTCTACCCCAGCCACCGGCGAGAAACGTGTCGTTACATCATAGGCGAGTTGAATTAGGGTCCGAATTGCTTGGAAGGGAGCACAGTTCACTCCGAAAGTTACCGTATTGAGCTGAAGATCTTGAATAGGGCCAGTCGACTGTGGCTGGAATAAAATTCTCTGATAGGGTCTATCATCAGGGTGTACTTGTATTTGGCGATACATTTTCTGTATATCGCCACTGAAAACGTATCGATATTTTCTCCAGTTGAGAATAATGGATATCAAATCGTTTTGTAGGGTTAGCCCTGTGTACAGAATGTCATTTAGAGAAAATTGGGATTTAGATTTTCTAGATGCATTGCATTGAGAACGACTTTGAGTTTCGCCGTTTTGTGTTCTGGGCGAATAACCTCGTGGTGTGGTAAATAATATGAACCATATTTACCTTTGCAAATAAGCTCGCTTGATGGACTTTCTTCCATGTGGTCAAGAGTTAGGAATTCATTTATAACTTCCTTATATTAAGTTTGCAGGCCGGGATCTTTGGCCAGTGTTTTTTCCATGGTAGTGTACTGGGCTGTTTCCGGAAATTTTTTCTTTAAGGTTCGTGCTTTGTTGTGATACAGACGTGTATTCTTAACTCCGCATACAATTTGAATTTTTAATTAATCACATTTGATTTTGTTATATAAACAGCGAATAGACGCTTGAAAATAAATTATATATTTTGTTATTTTAAATTTTTAACATAAAAGTGAACAATTAATACGAAAAAAATATTAAATAAAGAAAAATAGTAAAAATATATACGTACTAATGTTTATACATGTGTATTAGGGCGGGTCGAAAAAAAAAGTTGTGCCAGTCACCCCCTAGAATGAAAGATATGTCAATAAGTCTCTAAAACAGAAAAAAATTTTTTTTGCCACGCCCCAAAATACAGCACTTTTGGTTTTTTATATGTAGCGATGCCATTTAAAGTCCGATCTTATCATAGCGCATATCGTTGTTCATGGCTTGACAGTGGCTTCATTTATGGCTTTGGTGACTTTTCAATCCGACATCAAACTCTGGGCGCCACTTATGCCATCTCGGATCCTTCCCCCAAATGTAAATCTTTTTGAACGTGCCAAGAAAGTCCTTGTAAAACTAAGTATGTCTAGCTTTTATTATACTCACTTTTACGCCACGCCTCAAAATGCCTTCGCTTCCGTTCTAAACTTGTTTCGTTCCCTTTGAACTTTATTTTTATCAATAATGAGGTTATCTAAGTAGTGTATCATTGATTCCATAATATCTCCACACTCAAAATATTATGTAGTTAAATTCAAACGAACCTTCATTTTAAACAACTTAAAATTCATTTAAAAAACGGATCATTTACATTTCATTTAAAACAAATGTTTTTACATTAATTTTTTATTTATTAAACAGCATATTCCTTAAAATTAAATAGTTTTTACTTTTAAAAAATATATTTTACCCGACAAAAATCAAACTACATAATAAAATAAATGCGGAAAAACATTATTTTTTGGAAGTTTGTTTTTTGTATAACAAACATAAATGTTAAAAAATGAAATTATTCGTAAAACAACTATATTTTTATTCAATTTTAACAGTACGGAAAACGAATTCAATAACCCACAATCAGGTACTGTAATAATTTTATGAGTGCATATTCCGTAGGTTTTGTGGCCATTAATATTTTTAAATCTTTTATAAGTGTTGTTGCCAAAAGGGATCCATACCGATCTGACGTGCCTGTGCGATCCAATGCTAAAGCAAAGTTTTGCAGTGATATGTCTGAAACTTTTATTTGCTCTTTGATTGTATTTACGTCGCTACATTCCGTATTATACTCATCTTCATCACTTGATGCTGGAAAATATGATTCTGTGTAATGTAATGAAGGATCTCGTACAGAAGTGCTACTATTCTCATCTAAACAAGCAAATTGGCCGTTATCTAAGCTTAAGAGTCTTATTTTACACTGGTCAATAAAAAAACTTAATATATTTTTGGGAATTTTGATAATTTCGGGACAACTACATTTGGCCATGTTTCAACATTACACTTGCACTTTGAAATTCGAAATAAAACATTCCACTCATTATCAAAATACAAAATGGGTTTTTTAAGAATTTCATAATGTAACTCAATAATATGCAGTAACATTTTTCTTATTGATGTTATACTCAGAATTGGAATACCTGTAGTTTTCCACAAATCACAAATCACTTTTATAACTGTTTGAATATACCGAGGCAGACTTCCATTTTTTTCACAGTTGTGGTACCAATTGATTTTAAATATAAGAAATATTGAATAACGTCGCGATTCGTTGGTAATTTTTCTTTTGGAAGCTCACTTGCTTTGAAATACATTGTGTTTTATTTTTTAATGCTTGAATTCTTTATATGCAAACTAGTCAATAATAGCTGCGTTCGTTTACCCCAAAATTTGTACAAATTTGTACTGAATTTTACTGAAATGCGTTCGCGTACACATAAATTTGTTTAATTTTCATATTACTCAGCTACTGGATTTTACTGGGATTTTACTGAAAAAGTAAACGAACGCACATATAAACAACCGTACCTTTAACTAAAGATTTACATCTCAAAGTGAAGTAAGATTTGAAAATTTGGCATTTTTTGTTAAATAGTTTTACATAGAAACAATTAATAATGTACTCAGTTTTTAAAACATTTTCATGATACGATTTAAAAATTAGACATTAGAACGGAATGATCTTAGATATCATAAATACCATCAAGAATTTGAAGTAAGACTAAAAAAGCACTAAATACAAAAATAAAGCCATATTCTACCCAGTAACAATGATATACTATACGATAAGATTGGACTTTAAATGACGATGCTATATATATAAAACAAAAAGGGCTGTAATTAAGGGCGTGGCAAAAACAATTTTTTTAAAGTTTTTCAAACTATACCTTTTATTCTAGAGCATAAATGATGAAAATGTTTTTGGTTTGTATTGGCTTCTACCTGGTTTAATGTAATATGTATGTGAAAAAGAAAAAAGGGGCTCAATTTTGAGGCGTGGCGTAAAAGTGAGTATAATAAAAGCTAGACATACTTAGTTTTACAAGGACTTTCTTGGCACGTTTAAAAAGATTTACATTTGGGGGAAGGATCCGAGATGGCATAAGTGGCGCCCAGAGTTTGATGTCGGATTGAAAAGTCACCACAGCCAAAAATGAAGCCACTGTCAAGCCATGAACAACGATATGCGATATGATAAGATCGGACTTTAAATGGCAGCGCTACATATAAAAAACCAAAAGTGCTGTATTTTGGGGCGTGGCAAAAAAAAATTTTTTTCTGTTTTAGAGACTTCATTGACATATCTTTCATTCTAGGGGGTGACTGCCACAACTTTTTTTTTTGTATGGAGGTCGACCCGGTCTAATGTGTATGTATACATACATATTCTGAGCAAAAACATTTTAGTTTAAAGTTCTTATTTTCTTGTTGTTGTAAAATACAATATATAACAAAAATATTAAAAGCACAGTTAAACGGTGAAAAACAAAAACAATTTATTGCATGAATAAAAACAATAAAACAACAATAAAACTAAATGATAGAAATGTTTATGTGACAGTGCATGCTAACGAAGACAATGCTGTAATAAATAAAACAAAAGAAAACAATAGTAACTACCTAACGGCTAAACCAATTGTTCGAACACGATCCCTTTCGCCCTCTCTTTTTACAAAGACGGTTGATGGTGATACGTTAAAAAATATAAACCTCTCACTTGCAAGTGTTGCCACAACGGCAAACACAATCTTATTAACAATTGAGAAAGGAAATCTGTTTGTTAATCATTTAAAAAACGTATTTACCCCAAACATATCTCACGATATTGCGGCCGAGTTACCACCTGTTGTTGCTAGAGCAGCTGTTCCCCTAAGATTTGAGATAAGAGAAATCGAAAAAGCTATTTGTGATTTAAACCCCAAGAAGGCTCCTGGTTTTGATAAGATCAGCAACAAAATGCTTCTGGAGCTACCCAGCATAGCAAAGAAAATTATTCTTTTAATTTTTAATGCTATTTTACGACTTGAATACTACCCTCAAGAATGGAAGGTCTCCTTAGTAACGATGATACCAAAGCCAGGAAAAGATCACACCAAAGTTGAGTCATATATGCCTATCAGCTTATTATCTAATATATCAAAGCTGTTTGAGAAGCTCTTAGCGTCCAAATTAACCCCAATTTTAAATGACAATGGGTGTATACCTAACCATCAATTCGGTTTCAGACGAGAACATAGCACAATTGAACAAACCCATCGGATAGTAAACGCCATAAGAAAAGCCTTTGAAGAAAGAAAATATTGCTCCGCTCTCTTCATCGATGTCTCTCAAGCTTTTGATAAAGTCTGGCATGTAGGTTTGTTACATAAATTGAAGCTGAACCTACCGGTTAACACACACAAGCTGTTAGAAAGCTACTTGGTCGGTCGAAAATTTATTATTAAAGAAGGTGATTTTTTAAGTTCTCCTCAGACAATTGAAGCTGGAGTCCCTCAGGGAAGTATCCTGGGCCCACTTTTTTATCTTATATATACCTCGGACATGCCGACAAACAATTACACCCTAACCTAAACTTTTTCTGATGATACAGCTTTCCTAATTCTGTGCTTAGTCTCCATTGCAAACTACTGCTTTACAACTCTATTTTAAAGTCAATCTGGTGCTACGGTATTCAACTATGGGGCACTGCCTCGGCCTCAAATATCGAAAAAATTCAAAGGCGCCAAAATAAACTTCTTCGAATAATCACAGCTGCCGCTTGGTATGTTAAAAACTCAAATATCCACAAGAATCTCAATGTGCCACTGGTAAGGACTATTATAACGAAGTATGCGGTAAAATATTTAAAAAGGCTAGAGTTGCACCCAAATCCACTAGCTCGAAATATTTTAAATGATAGCGGCCACAGTCGCTTCAGGAGCACTTACCCATTAAGATGAGCGATAAACACATATGTATATAAATGTGATACAGAACCCGTGATGAAGAAAATTTTTGTCTTGCACTGGCAGGACATAAAGTAAAGAATTAGGATAAGATTTGATTAATTATTGTTGGTTCATATTTAATATATGAAGATTCAATAAATAAATAATGAGAAAAAAAAGAAGGGTAGCCTAACTATATATCTACCAGTTTCATCGCGCGTAGTGGTCTGAGTATAAAATCCTTCACAGAACTCATCTTCTGTGCGAGCTATAAGGACTTCTTCTTGCTACCAAAACCCAAAGTGTGATTTTTGGTATGGAAGTTGAAGTCTACTCCTCACTTTTTCGGTTGAAAAGGTATGTTGCGAGCCAGGATCAATTAATGCCCTGATTATAAATAGATCACCTCTGTGGTCTATTCCAATCAATGCTGTACGCAACAAAACATTTTCATTACTACTAGAGCAATGTGCTTGAACTTTTCTCGAGGTTTGAGGAAGTTCTTCTGCAGTGTAATTTTTAACAGTTTGAGTGGTATTTGTGGATAAAGTTCGAGAAACTTTGTTTTGAGCATTAGGGATTTCGCTATACTGAGAACTTTCTGTTATTTGAGCTGGGTTATAGGTTTTTTGCCTCATATGCAATAACGTGTGGTGAAAACAAATATGTTTACTACCGCACTGTACTCTCATGTGGGATATGCCTAAGCAGTTATTGCAAAACTTGTTCTTAAATGCATAATCAAGTCTCTGTTGTATTGTGAAAGATTGAAATTTTGGGCACTTTCTTAATGAATGACATTCATTACACAATTTGCAGGATGAGGAACTTAAACTTTCTAGAGACGCATACGTTTGTATCTTATTAGTTTGGGGCGATTTTGTTATTGTGAAGCGATCTTTTGTGTTTTTTATGCTCGTAAGATGCTCTACAACTTCATACCGATCAACTAAGAATTGCGACATTTAACCCCACTTTGGTAGTTCACGGGGGGATGTGAGGGATTGTTCTTTAAGTGAGAGTGTGGTTTCTGGTAGTTGAATAGATATTAGTCTAATCAAGATGGGGTCCCAGCTACTCACTTCAACACCAAGGGTCCTAAGGGTTGCTAGGGAGTCATTTAAGGATGATTGGACTCTTCTAATGGAATCACTATCCTCCTTTGTTGCTGATGGTATGTCGAAAAGAATTTTAATTTGGTTGTAAACCAAAACACGCTTGTTTTCGTATCGAGTCTCTAATGCCCTTCATGAGAGTTCAAAATTGTTATGAGAACTTTTCTTTGAACTATAGCACCCGCTTCCTCTCTTGTCTTATTTCGGAGGTGGTATAACTTCGTTACGGGAGTGAGTTTGGGGTGATTTATGTATGCAGCTGTGAACATGACCATTGCTCATAGTTACCATTAAAACCTTCTGTGTCACAGGGAAGGAGTTTGAGAAAAGTACTAGAGCCATCTGACACTAAGTTATGAGCGGTAGATTGCCGGCCTATAGAGAATCGAGGGGAAACTTCCATAAGTTCAAGAGCTTGGGAAGTGCAATGGTAGAATGCCTCTGGACACGCATCAAAATTCACTTTTGATTCTACCTTGTTTTGACTTTTCGTAAGAGGATCCTACCCTGCGCCATCTTGAGTCTAAATCTTTCATTTTCACCTCAAGAATTGCCTCGGTTTGACTTTCAACAGGAGCGTTGTTGAATTTTTGACAAAACTGAAGCAAATGCTCACAGTCGAATACAAATCTTTCCTTAATAGAAGATGTGGGTGTAGAAGAGGTAGAAATCATTTTGTTTTTAGGGGGTGTTTAATGAACCAGTAGGAAATTATTTTAATTTTTTCACTTAAGTGGGTTGGAAAAGAGAATTGCAATGTATTTTCTAAGCGCAACAATGAAGAAGAGCTATTTTTCCTCTGTAGTAAATTTTATTCTGTTATCCTTTTTTCCCTTTAAAATTTCCAATAAACTACCGCAACAATTGAAAACCGAAACAAATTTCTATTTACTTGACCCAAAATAAAGTTTTAAGTAACTTTAATAATTTAACTTAAAAAATCTTTCATAATTGTTATATTGTAAACGCAGAAATTTTAAATAGAAGTTATTTCATCCAAGAATAACGTATTAAATGGGTAATTTTCTGACAAAAGCATATGCAGTTAGGAATTGAATTTTGGCTTGTTAAAACAAATAGTGAGGTTATTTATTAAAACGAATTAATTCCGTGTAATTCTCAATAAATTTTCTGATATTTTAATAAAATACACAGCGGGAACGCTGTTTGAGTATCGTGTGTATATAAAATTTTTTTTCCCTTTGTCTCATATACACTAGTATTGAAAATTGGTTTTTTTTTCTTAAAACGCACCTTAACAAATGAATTACATAATAAAAAAGTAAATTTATTTACCTTCAATTCTGTTTTTAACCTTTATTGATACGTAAAAATTTTAATATAGTTTTTGTAGCGTCAGTGCCAGAATTTCCAAATAAAATCAATCACAAAATTATTAATTAGTCTTTCCCATCTATAAGTTAGACGGATTAACAAAATTTTAAATTAATTTTAAATTAGAATACGCAATCAATTAAATTTCACAAATAAAATATATAATACACAGGTGTTTATTTAAATTTAATTTTGTTAATTCAATGTTAAAATTGATAAACATTTATAAGTATAAAAGTTGCAGTTATCTAAAACGCTTCACTGGCAAGACTCCCTATTTGTCTTCATTTTTGGAATACATTGTGAGAGAATTACATTTATTCAATGAAGGTACAAAAGAAGTGCAACATGTACTATTCACATTCATATAATTTAAACCTCGTAATAACGCGTCTAGAAGTTCGTAATGCATTCTATTTACTTTGAAGGCGAGTTTTTGTGGAGTTCATAATTTCAACACAGGCAATACTTGTTGTTATTACCAGCATATAAAGTACAGCCAAAGCAAGTTCCTTTAAATGGTACGTACCTGCCGTATCCATGTAGCTATAAACTTTTGGGCTAAACCTATATAAATAAATTGAAGTATCATGCTTTAAACACATTCGAGACAGCAAGCTACCGACTTCAATATGTCAAAACTAGAATACATGTGTGCATATGGAAATGATTATTTTCACTACGACACGGATACATGGCTGCAGGTTGTTGTCTGTGCTTATTTTGTCGTTGTAGTCAAATTAAACTAATTTCTACTACAAAACAGAAAAAGTGCTGCTAATATAAAAAAATATTTAAAAAATAAGTGCTTAAAATTTTTTTTTTTTGTTTAACAGAAAAGAATCGGCTTGAAACAAGAATATTAACTCGGCTCAACACCAAATTGTAATTTATATAATTTTTTTTATATCCTTGAAAGAAGTTCTATAGGAAGATGTTTTTCGCGCCAACGCTTCTAGTTCAGGTGTTATAGGTCGTAAAAGTTTCAAAATACTTTATCCATATCTCTTTAGGTATAAAATGAATCTATAAAATATGGGAATCATTGGAAAATTCTTTAAAGTGTGTTCCACATGGCGTTTATGGCACACCGATTAACCAATTAAGAGCCAATTTTATATATTTATACTCCGTGGCTGACTTTTTTTTTTACAAAATTAGCTTTATCTTTAAAACATGTCGATATAACAATAATTATTTAACCCTAAGATATTTGCTTAATACAGTTTTTCTGAGTTGCGGGTTTTCGGCGTTGCAGAACACATTATTTATGTACATATTACAATAATTCCAACAGCCCAATCATGAATAAAAATTCCCCGGGAGTTTTTCCCTTTTCCTACTTTTACAATTGAATTAACATAGGAAAAATGAGAGAAGGGAGAAAACTCCCGGGGAATTTTCATTCATAATTGGGATGAATATGTAAGAAGTACATAAATTATTACCAGATATATATTCTTAATCAAACTTAAATCAATTGACTAATTTTCCAAAATAAAATTTTTTAAAGCTTAATAAATTTAAAATTGTATATGATGAAGTTACTAATAATATGGTATATAAAAGATTAAGTGTTCTTCCCTAAAGATATTATGTTTTAATAAATATGTATATTAACAAAATTTTAAGTTTTGTAGAAAAATCTTTCAAGAAATATTTATTTTTGAAATTGGCCCTTAACGGACTAATAAATCGGAATTTTTTAAAGAACAAGTGAAAGCCATTTCGAAATAGTTTCTAATAATACCACTGCTTCTAAGATCCAATTTTTACCTATAAAGTTATTGATAAAGGGTACGATCGTAAATGCAGTTGTTGGGTATCACTTGCGCAGAAGTAAAGTTTAATGTTCGTAAAAGCATCACTTGTAAGAAACTTGGCATCACTCTCATATGTCAAAAGTTTTTATGCAGTAATGCCGCAGCTCTGCAGCAAACTTTGGCAATTATTGCTTCAGTTAATTTTCTGAAGCAATAACTTTTGACTAAAAAGAAATCGTTAAATCGTCATTTATAAGAAAACTGTTACTTTTTGGTTCAATATTTTCAATTAAATTTGTCATCTTTATTGTAAAAAGCATTTTTATTATTATTTAATTTTTGCTTATAAAGCTTTTGAAATTTCAAAAATTCAAACTTTGCACAGCTGTTGTGCAAAGTATCAGCAACACAACTGCAACTGGTAATCACGCATCAGCAACAACATTTTGCATCACTGCAGCAGTGATACATAGTTTTTATGAATTTACGTACGTACCCGAAGTGTTCTGAAACTTTTACGAACTATACCACGTGTGTTGAATTTTCTTATTTAAAAAGCATTTTATATGTATTTTTTCTTTAATCTGCCGTTAAAATTATATTGTTTATTAGTTACAAAAACAACAAAATTAAAATATTTGAATTTTTTTTTTTAATAAATTCATTTGTTGATAATCTTAAATTAAGTTTGAATAAGAGTCTGCAATTATGCATGTTTTTCCATTTTATAAAAGAAAAAAAAATGATAGTAGACCACTGAAATATAAAGACATAGTAAACAAAAACAGCTGTTTGTATTTTTTCAATTGTAGCTGCCGTCTTCAAAATAATTCAGTATCAGACTACACGACTAAAATTTCAGCCAGCAGCATTTGTAGTATTGTGTTCGTGTAGCCTGCTGTGGTGAATGTGTTTAATGCATCATTATTAAAACCCCTCCTTATAATTAACAAACGCTAATTTTTTCGAGTGTGTTTCGTAATCATCGAAAGGTACGTTAGGACTCATAAAAATCTTTAACAATAACGTTTTTTATCCACATACATGTAATGGAAAAATGTTCATAGACTTTAAATATATTCATGTTTTAAGAAACTATATTTATTGATTCTTTCAAGAGCACTTTTAAAAACGAAAAACAATTTTCTCGAAGACTTTTATTATTTTCATCAACCATACATACGAGTGCCTCAAATTTCATACATACAAATACTAGAAAAGTAATATTTTTTCTTCTTATTGAATATAACGAGTTTTTAAACAAATCCATAGTTCATCAAAAATAGCCAACAAAATCGCCAACAATTTTTTTAAATCGCCAAAAAGTCGCCAAATCAAAAATTAGGTCGCCAAACAAGTTTGAAAATCGCCACGTTTGGCGAGAAATCGCCACATCTGACAACCCTGCTCGTAAGCACAAATTTTAAAACGAGTCGTTTTAGGCTAACGAGTCGAGCACAAAAAATCTTACGAGTCGTAAAAAAATTTGTGCTCGCGAGTCTTATTTTTAAACTCGCGAGTACAAATTTTAAAACGAGAGAATTGACCCGAATTGTGCTCGCGAGCTGAAGATGTAGGGCTGCGACCCCGTTTAAACACTGTACCAACATGTACTTGAGGCTTTTGACAACTTTTTACTAGAGGGTTTTCCATTGTGTCTGTGTTTGAGTTCATGGTTTCATTTCTTACTAAAATTGTTTTTGCAGTCGTGGCAATACTTGCGGGCTCAGCAAAGCTTGCGTTTCGGCAACACTTGTCCCCAGAGGCAGTTTAATATTTTTTAATGTATCACTATCCACCGTTTTTGTAAACACTGATGCTTTAAACACATTCGAGACAGCAAGCTACCGACTTCAATATGTCAAAAATAGAATGCATGTGTGCATATGGAAATGATTATTTTCACGACGACACGGATACATGGCTACAGGTTGTTGTCTGTGCTTATTTTGTCGTTGTAGTCAAATTAAACTAATTTCTATTTTTGTCCACTACAAAACAGAAAAGGTGCTGCTAATATAAAAAAATATTTAAAAAATAAGTGCTTAAATTTTTTTTTGTTTAACAGAAAAGAATCGGCTTGAAACAAGAATATTAACTCGGCTCAACACCAAATTGTTATTTATATAATTTTTTTTTTTATATCCTTGAAAGAAGTTCTATAGGAAGATGTTTTTCGCGCCAACGCTTCTAGTTCAGGAGTTATAGGTCGTAAAAGTTTCAAAATACTTTATCCATATCTCTTTAGGTATAAAATGAATCTATAAAATATGGGAATTATTGGAAAATTCTTTAAAGTGATTAAGAGCCAATTTTATATATTTATACTCCGTGGCTGACTTTTTTTTACAAAATTGGCTTTATCTTTAAATCATGTCGATATAACAATAATTATTTAACCCTAAGATTTTTGCTTAATAAAGTTTTTCTGAATTGCGGTTTTCGGCGTTGCAGAACACTTATTATTTATGTACATATTACAATAATTCAATCAGCCCAATCATGAATAAAAATTCCCCGGGAGTTTTTTCCCTTTTCCTACTTTTACAATTGAATTAACATAGGAAAAATGAGAGAAGGGAGAAAACTCCGGGGGAATTTTCATTCATAATTGGGATGAATATGTAAGAAGTACATAAATTATTACCAGATACTTATATATTTTTAATCGAACTTTTAAATAAATTGACTAATTGACTTGGCATCACTCTCATATGCCAAAAGTTTTTATGCAGTAATGCCGCAGCTCTGCAGCAAACTTTGGCAATTATTGCTTTAGTTAATTTTCTGAAGCAATAACTTTTGACAAAAAAGAAATCGTTTAATTTTCTTGTCATTTATAAGAAAACTGTTACTTTTTGGTTCAATATTTTCAATTAAATTTGTCATCTTTATTGTAAAAAGCATTTTTATTATTATTTAATTTTTGCTTATTAAAAGCTTTTGAAATTTCAAAAATTCAAACTTTGCACAGCAATTGTGCAAAGTATCAGCAACACAACTGCAACTGGTAATCACGCATTAGCAACAACATTTTGCATCACTGCAGCAGTGATACATAGTTTTTATGAATTTACGTACGTACCCAAAGTGTTCTGAAACTTTTACGAACTATACCACGTGTGTTGAAGGAACAAATTTTCTTATTTTAAAAGCATTTTATATGTATTTTTTGTTTAATCTGCCGTTAAAATTATATTGTTTATTAGTTACAAAAACAACAAAATTAAAATATTTTAATTTTTTTTAAATAAATTCATTTGTTGATAATCTTAAATTAAGTTTGAATAAGACTCTGCAATTATGCATGTTTTCCATTTTATAAAAGAAAAAAAAATGATAGTGGCACCACTGAAATATAAAGACATAGTAAACAAAAACAGCTGTTTGTATTTTTTCAATTGTAGCTGCCGTCTCCAACATAATTCAGTAGCTGACTACACGACTAACATTTCAGCCAGCAGCATTTGTAGTATTGTGTTCGTGTAGCCTGCTGTGGTGAATGTGTTTAATGCATGAGGGTGAACGTGTGCAAATAATTGGCTTAGCCGTTAGGTATTTAATATTGTTTTCTTTTGTTTTATTTATTTCAGCATTATTTTCGTTTACATGAACTGTTACATACACATTTCTTTCTTCTTTTCTTTGTTTTTACTCATACAAAAAGTTGTTTTTGTTTTTCACCGTTTTGCTGCGCTTTTAATACTTTTATTATTTATTGTATTTTACAATAACACCAAATATAAGACATTTTAACTAAAAAAAAACAGATGAAAGAAAGCAACATGTAATAAAAAAATTGAAAAATGATAATAACAGCAAATTTCGAACTTCGGTTAAATATTGATGTTTGACTGTTGGCTGGCAGGCACCGCAGTAGTGCAGAAGTAAGAACTCAAAGTATTCTGATGAAAGAATGTGGTGATTCTTGAAACATGTAAATTCGAGCCCCAACTCAGCCAAGAAAATTATCAATAAATTTTAATAAAATTCCAAGTTGTAAAATTCTTTCCTTCAGTAAAAATAATTTAATGAAAATTAAATTTGAAGAACGTAAGCCTAACTAAAAATATCAAAATTAAAATTATTAGTTCCACTAAAAATCACAATTTTTCTTAAAAATAGCTGTGCCACAAGCTCTAATGTTTACATTTGTACTTTAAGTTGTACAAAAAAGGAAGCAACATGTAACAAAAAATTAAAAAATTATAATAACAGCAAATTTCGAACCATCAGTACCACTGGTTAAAGATTAGAACTCAAAGGTTAGAACTCAAAGAATTCTGTTGAAAGAATGTGGTGATTCTTGAAACATGTAAATTCAACCCAGGTTCGAGCCCCAGCTCAGCTAAGAAAATTATCAATAAATTTTAATAAAATTCCTTCCTTCAGTAAAAATAATTTGATGAAAATTAAATTTGATTAACTCAAGCCTAACTTTAAATATCAAAATTAAAATTACAGTTCAACTAAAAATCACAATTGTTCTCAAAATCTTTTTGCTCAGAAAATGTATTCATACATATGTATGTACATTAGAGTGGGTCAATTTGTATGCATTAAAAAAAATTCACCAAGCGGTTGTCAAAATCGTAATCTACGACGAATTCTAAGAAGGTTTGACAAAGAAACCATGGGTCTAAAATCAAAATCGAGCTTCTAGTTTTTAAACAGAAACTTCTTTTCTTTTAGACTAATATTACAAGGAGGTAATGTTTGTTTGCAGGAGGTAATCTTCGTAGCCGCTGAGCCGATCTTTATGAAACTTTTTCAGTATATTATTAATGGTCTGAGAGGTGCTATAGGCTACGAGCCCTAACCACTATTAATTCTGTTGAGTTAAATTTAAAACACAAACGAATCAGTTGGCGATCAGTAAAGAACTGAACTAAAATACTTTATTAAAGTTGTAACAAAATTAAGATTAAAGTAAAGCAAAAGAAAAATAAGAGCCGTTAGCTTGTGCGTATAGATTTATACATGACCGAGCAATACAATGCATTTACAAAAGTAATATGTATAATAATATTATATATAATGCACAGGGACCGGATTTTTATGCAAATGCATATTTGTTGTCGTCAGTCTGAGATCAACATTAACTTAATATCTTTGCGAATCAAGAAATTTGCAGTAAAATGGCACCGATTTGTTAGTGCATATTTTGCTTTAAATGCATAATTTTGCATATTTTGCTTTAAATGCATATTTATGTTGCATATTTTCAAAAAAATTGTTCTATTTGATTTAATGACTTTTTCATTGTTTATACTAAATAATTTTTATATTTTATAATGTATGCCTTAAAGTATGTGATGTAATTTTTTTAATATATTTTATTCATTGTTTTGCTGGGATGTATTAAAAAGTAAATTTTTCAGAAACTAATTTAAAAATTAACAATGTATTTGGAACCTAAATCAAAAAAAATTGAAATTGTACAATTTATACAACTATGAAGAAGTAAGACATAAAAGAAAATAAGCAAAACAGTCGCATATTTGATTTTTTCTGGTTTTGACAAAAAAAAGAACATTATTCAGACAGACTTATCATATATTTGACGAAAAAAACGGGACCAACAACCAAACTAAAAAATCATTTCGCTTAATATCAATATTTATTTTGATTAAAATACCACATCTTACAAAAAACTGTTTTTTGCTATGTCTAGTAGTATAATTAGTTTATTTTGTAATATTAAGACCATTTTAAGCCTCACTAACTATTAACAAAAGTAGGGGTTACGCTTATTTGATCAAATATTTCATAAGTGTGACCGTAGCTTAAGTATATTAAATCTTAAATGCATATTTGTTCAATTAAATAAATACATAGTTTAACTACTTTTTTTGGAGAAAAGGCCGGAAGACAAAAGATCCACCAGCAATATAAAGGCGTTGCTTTTGAAAGAAAATCCCAAGTGGATCAACATTTAAAAAGTCAGAAACACAAAAGCATAGTTGACAAAAATGCAGAGAAGTTATCTCAACCTCTATTTTCTAACCATGAAAGTAAATTAAATCAGTTTAACATGGATGTATTTATTTATTTATTTATTTCATCGACTGTCCTATGCAACAAGATTAAATCTTATAATTACAGCATAGGATTTTATAAAGCTAAACAGGTTAATTTGTTAATAAGAAATAACTTAAAGAATTATAATAAATAATAATATCTAATTTGAACATTTAACATTTTAACAAAATTTTAAAATTTATTATCTTAAAAATGATTTAAAAAGTAATTAAAAAATTTTAAACCATAAAAAACAAAATCATAAACACCAAATCATTAGACGTTAAGCGTATAGTTTTAGAACTTCAATTTTAAATTTTGATGCGTTACTATATAGCTGGATGTGATATGGTAGTTCGTTCCAAAGGCGTATGACATTGATAAAAAATTGCCATTCAGATACAAGCGTTATATATCTAATGGTGATAATTCTTTTACCCCTACTGGATCTCCCAAATCTTAGTAAGTCGTGTAGATACTTTGGTGTTTTATCATAGACAATCTTGTGCAAACACAAAAGAGTTCGTAGTTTAAGGAGGTTTTCAAACGAGATTCCAAAAAGTTTTGTGTTAAACATGGAGACTGAGCCATATCTTCTAATACCAAAAACATATCTCACAATATTTTTGTAGATGGATTTTAGTTTACGCTTGCTAACAGCATCGCAATTTGAGAAAATTTCACACCCATAGAGCAAAGATGGTATTAAATAAGCTTTAGCAAGAAGCATTCTAATATTTAAAGGTGTGCAATGTTGAGTGGCCCAGAGTGTTCTTAACATTCCATATGTTCGTCCCACAGCACTGTTGATGTGATTTGTCCAGGTGAGAGTGTCGTTGAATATAATTCCGAGGTTTTTGACTGAGGTTACGACTTCGATTTGCTTGTTATTTAGTTTAACTTCAAAAACACGATCAAGATTAAGTAATCGCTTATGAATTACGATGCATTTCGATTTTTTCGGGTTGAGACAAAGGCCATTTGCAACTGCCCATTTATGTATGTTACTTAAATCATAGTTAAGCCTGGAGATTGATGCATTCAGCATTTTAACTGTGCTACTCAGATATACCTGAACGTCGTCAGCATACATATGTATGTTACAATATTTGAGTTTGACTGGTAGATCATTAGCATAAATGGAAAATAAAAGGGGACCCAAAATCGATCCCTGAGGCACACCTCTTGATACAGAGACTGTGGTAGATATACGGTTGTATAGAACTACTGATTGTGAACGATCAGATAAGTACGAAGACATAAGTTTAGCTGAGATGTTACTAAAATTAAACATATGTTTCAGCTTTTTACATAAAATAAAGTGATCTACTGTATCAAAGGCTTTTGAGTGATCGAGTAGCACCAAAAGAACCACTTTTCCACTATCAATTTGTTGCCTTATTTCTTCAGAAACACTCAACAGAGTTGTGACACAGCTATGCTTTGGACGAAATCCTGATTGCCTTTCAGTAAGTAAGTTATTTCTTTTGACAAAATCGCTTATTTGAGAATGTAACAACTTTTCAAAGACTTTGGAAAGAAATGGAAGGATTGCAATTGGCCTAAACTCCTTGTTTGATTTAGGTATTGGTATAATCTTCGCATATTTCCATTTAAGTGGGTAAGAACTTTTTATAATGATGTTGTTGAAAAGATATGTTATATAAGGTAAAAGAAATGGCAGAAGTATTTTTATAAATTTTGGGTGCATATTATCAAATCCAACGGCATTTGACGTGATTCTTGAACAGCACAATACTATATCAAATTGATTAACACATTTGAATTCAAATATTTCACCTAAATTAGTGTGTAAATTGGAGTTATGGTGGTTGCCAGAGGAACAATTTTCTGTTGAATTTTGGATTGTATTTGTGGTTTGTAAATTTATCGGTGAGGAATTGTTGAAATTGTAGTATTCAGGGTTAGAATCAACCATAGGTATATTCATAAAAGTGTTACTAATTTCGTTCACGTCAGCCGAGAAATTTCTGTTATTTTCTACTCTTCCTATACCGATTTCTTTTATAGTTTGCCATGTTTTTTTGGAATTAAGCGCACTGGAAAAACGTTGAGAATAGTATTCAGATTTTGTTGTTCTAATTAGACTAGTGGTATCCCTTCTTAATCGACGATATTCATCGTGTAACTCCGTTGTTTTATAACGTTTCCACCTTTTGTATGCAATATCTCTTTGCTCAATTAGATACCTAATTGATTGATTGAACCAAGGCTTAGAGTTGTTTGAAATACGTTTTCTTTTAATTGGTACAAATAAGTCATACAGATGTTGTATATTACATTCTATGAACGACAATTGTGAGTCAACTGAGGGAATGGTGTAAATCTCATTCCAGTCAATACTTAAAAACTTGTTGATTAAAAGCTGCATATTTAAGTTTTTAAAATCACGATAAGTGTGCAGTTCTTCTTCCCGTATTAATTTAAAATCATAGGATGCAATTATCAAGTCATGTTTAGAAAAACATGGCGCTGCAATTTGATCATAGAAAAGAACAGACGTAACATATAAAACGAAAAATATATCAAGAAGGCTATTTCTTGTTGATGTGAAGTGCGTTGGGAGGCAATTATTTATGGGAGTTAGCCCAATTGACATCATATTATCAGCTAAAAAGGTTTGAGTTAGCATATATGAGTTCAAATCTCCAGAAATAAAAATGTCGGTAAATGGCAAAGTTATCGTTTCTAATCTAATCTATGTCAAGCTTTTATTTGGGCGGATATTCCACTCTTTAAACTTAATAATCCAGAACTAAAAAAATTTTTAAAAAAAATATATAAATGATAGCATTCCTGATGAAGCGACTCTTCGAAAATATTGTGTTGATAAGTTATACACTGCGCAACAAAGTGAAATAAAAGGCAAAATAAACTCAAATTTCCTGTGGATTTCTATTGATGAAACGACAAACATCGAAGGGCGTTATGTTGCCAATGTTATTACAGGAATTTTGGATGAGGACGAAGAGAAAAGCAAACAAAAATTCTTAATTAATACGGTCAAGTTGGAAAAAGCAAACCACGAAACAATTGCTCGTGTTTTTAATGACTCTATAGCTTTATTAGGTGAAAATTTTAATAAAAACCAAATTCTGCTGTATGTGACTGATGCTGCGCCATATATGGTTAAGTCAGGAAAGGTTTTAAAAGTATTTTATCCAAAAATGATTCATATTACATGTTTAGCCCATGCGATGCACCGTGTTGCAGAAGAGATAAAAGACAACTTCGATGATATTGATTTCTTATGGAAAACAAATATTTTGTAAGGCACCTTCGCGTGTTGCCATATATAAAGAGAAGTATCCCGATTTATGTCTTCCTCCACAGCCTATAACAACCAGATGGGGAACGTGGTTGGGAGCTGTTATGTATTATGCTGAAAACTTTGACCAATTCAAGGATGTAGCAGCGGAAGGATTCAACGATGATGATGCAGTCTCAATAAAACGAATTAAAAAAATTTTAAATTTACCAAATACAAAAGCTGAAATAATGTTTGTGTCTTCAAATTATGGTTTTATCTCTGAAACTATTGTAAAACTAGAGGAATCTAATCCATTGAGTAAGCAAATTAAATATATTGATGATGAAATACACAAAATCTAGGCTGTGGAGGGTAACTTTTGTAAAAGTATTCGTATCAAACTTGATAAAGTTTTTAAAAAAAATGAAGGATTGAAAAAAATAAAACAAATTGCAGATATATTTAAATTAAATTTGAACGAAAACAAAGAAGTGGAAAATGAATATTCCACAAAGGAACTATCAGCATTTAAGCATGCACCGATCACTTTGAACGACGTTGAACGGTCATTTTCCATGTTTAAAAGCTTTTTAAGGCCAAACAGACTCAACTTTACTTTTGAAAATATTTATATGTAGGTTCAAATATGTATATATCTAACAAGAAGCTTAATTTAAGTGATTGCTTTACTTTTGGTTTAACTTTTTTACTTGTTTCTTCATTTGAAAATTTAACATCTCTTGCAATTTCAACTTTATTTTTGTCTGGTATATATACCCGTAAGCCAGTTGAATCTTCCGCATAGCCAACAAAAATTTCTTTTAGTGATTTTTTTATCCCATTTTAATCGATTTTGCTTTGGTACATGTATGAACACAACAGAACCAAATTCTTTGAAACATTCAATATTGGTTTTCTTTCCAAACCAGAGCTCAAAAGGTGTTTTGCCTTTTTGTGTGCTTGTTCCACTTCGATTTATAACATATACCACTGAGTTTACCGCTTCCGCCCAAAAAATCTTATCTAATTTTTTTGCATATAATGCTGCTCTTGCTGCTTCTATAATGGTGCGATTCTCTCTTTCTGCTGACCCATTTTGTTCCGGGTTATATGGAACAGTTTTCTGATGCGACACACTATTTTTGCGTAGTAAAAGCTCGACATTTTTATTAATAAACTCTTTTCCATTATCTGATCTAATAGCTTTTACACAGTTTCCAGTTTCAGTTTTGACATCATATGTATATATATTTTTCAAGAAAACTACAGACTTCACTTTTTTCTTTTAAGAAGAAAACTTTTCTATAATGTGAATAAATCTTCTTTTAACAATAGAAAATAACGTGCACCACCAATCGATTTCTTTTCCATCGGTCCGCATAAGTCAACATGTACGAACTCCGCTACTTTTGTAGTTTTATTTTCACTAATAGGAAACGACAATCGACATTGCTTTCCATAAATACAAGCATTACAAAATATTTCACTTTCGTCTTTAAACTGAATGTTGCAATTTTTTAAAAAACTTTTGCAATGTAAAATATTTTGATGTGCCAATCTGCAGTGCCACTCAGTTAAAGACAATTGTTTTGACTCTGCAACATAAGAAACATTTTTATTTGGCTTTAAAGGTAGATTTACTTTTAATTTTTGAGTGCGTACTCCCACTAAAACAGTAGAATTTTTTTTTGAAAACTCACAACGTTGATAGTCAGACGACATTTTTAAACCTTTTTCTAAGGCACTCTTTTTTATTTGTCATATGGTCACTTGCCCCCGAATCAACAAACCACTCATCTGCTTTGTCAATACTGTCTGCTGCCTCACTTTCACACACGAACGCGTTTCCTTTTATCTCGTCTTATTCGTGCTTATTTGCCTTATTTTAATAACATTCGCGTTTCCAGTGCCCAGGCTTTTTACATATGAAACATTTTCCATGGTTTTTACCATTTTTATTACTATTTTTTGTTTTCTGCTTTGCTACAAAAGCTTCGCCACTATTAGAACTTACACCGGTAGAATTTAATCTCACTTCTTCCATTATAAGTATAGTTGTCAAATTTTCAATTGTTTGCTGGTCAGCCGCTGTAGACTCCCATGCACTGTAGAAATGAGCGTAACTGCTTGGAAGTGTCATTAAGATTTTTGTTATCACCTTTGTTGTAGAAATATTTTCACCAAAGTTTTTTAATTGCGACACTAACGTTTCTAGTTTTGATATATGCATAGCGATGTCATCTTGGGGGTCTTTTTGAAAACTATAAAATTTTTGTTGTAACCTGTGTACATTCGCTGTAGATTTAAATTCATATCGATGGCTTAATATAAAAAAGCCGTAACTCGATTTTTTTTTAAAATAGCTTTTTTTGTTTATTGTGGTAGCTAATGCCACATGTATTTTGATTTAACATTTTTAAGGGGCTATAGTACAAAATTTGTTGGATATTTATATTAAAAGCTACATTATAAATGTTTTTATCTAAAATTTTACGGATTTTATTAAGTTTTTTTTTTTTGCCCCTGTAAGCAAACAAAAAAATCGAGTTACGCCTTTTTTATATTAAGCCATCGATATATACTTTCCAGTTTGCACCACATTTCTCTTGCAGTTTAGCAATTCATTACGTGCATTAACGGTTGTTGTCCTAGCGTCATAACAATAACTTTTTGAGTCTTACCGTCACCCCTTAACCAATCTTTGACATCTTTTTGTTCACGAATATTACCACTATGAGTTCCAGAACCACCAGTCACACCTGCGCCGTCAGTAATGACAATACCACCAGCTTCAACAATACCACCAGTCGCATTTGCACCATCAGCCGCTATACCACCACCAGTTCGACCACCTTCATCTTCAGTGATATAATGCAGTAAATCACTGGCATTCAGAATAACTTTAATCTGAAACCGCCACATGTTCCATTGATCTGCTCTCCCCAGCTTTTCAATTTTTGCATATTCAGCGTCTATTATTAGCATTCGAATACAACTCAATATATCCAAAAAAAAATTTATGTTTTTTTTTACTAACAAAATGCCCTTTGACAATACAAAAAACTTTATTATTATGGGCCCATAACCTGTTGAGTTAAATTAAAAACACAAACGAATCAGTTGGCGATCAGTAAAGAATTGACCTAAAATACTTTATTAAAGTTGTAACAAAATTAAGATTAAAGTAAAGCAAAAGAAAAATAAGAGCCGTTAGCTTGTGCATATAGATTTATACATGACCGAGCAATACAATGCATTTACAAAAGTAATACATATGTATAATAATATTATATATTATGTATATATAATACAGTGGGATGATGTTAGCAAAAGTTTAAACAAATATTTTCAACAAATTCGTACACCGAATATTTTTTAATGTGTTTAATGTTAACACCAGAAAAAAAATTAAATAAAGTTAACTATACTTGCACGCTTGTACTTTTATTTATAAAGATAATTTAATATTGTACGAAAATATTAATAAAATGCGTAAACTACAAAAATCATAATTGTTCACTGGAATTAATTTGACCGCTATTAATTCGTACAGTGTATAAACTAGGCTCAAGATGACAAAAAAGACCAAAATGTAAGTAAAAACTGATAATATACCGTTACAAAAATAGAAAACTAATGCAAGGGAGCAAAAACAAGAACTTTTTACTTTCTTTTATTTTAATTTTTATTATTTCTGAAAATTGCACGCGATGAGCCTGTTTCTGAAGAAATTCGAATTTAAATCATTGAAAAATTCTAATCGGGAAAGACATAAGGGCAAATATCGACTGATCTTAAATTTTCAAGATCAACAACACAAAGCATTGTTAAAAAATACAAAATAAGTGGAAACTACTGCAATGAAGTTTCAAAAAGAGGCCGGACCTCAAAAATAACGCTTCGAGATGAAGGAGCTTTAGCAAATATTATTAAGCAAAATCGTCGAAGCACTATTCGTGATATAGGCCGTAAAACGTGAATGGACCCGCCAGCAAATGAAAAGTATAGGGTATAATTTTTATAAAGTAAGTTAAAAATTTACTCGGTATGTCGAAATCAGTTTAGAATATTATAAAATTGTTTAGGCTAAGGAAAAGCCATTGCTTACCGCATTTCAAAAGAAAAAACGTTTGTTATGGTGTAAAGAGAGGGGTTTTTGGGTACAGAGGCAATTGGACCACAATTTTTTTAGTGACGAATCGTAGTTTAATGTTTGTGTTGGTGATGCTAGAAAAAGGGTGATTCGTCAAATCACAGAAGCTTACAATAAAGACTACTTGAAAAGCACAGTCAAGTTTCCAGCTAGCCTCATGGTATGTGGATGTATGTCCTCAAAGGGTGTCGGAAAGCTTCATTTCATTGATGGAACCATAAACGCAGAGAATTCCGTAAAAATATTAGAGGAAAATCTGATGCCATCGGTACCAAAGTTAGCCGACTGCGGTGAATATATTTTTCAACAAGATGGTGCATCATCCCATACAGCTAAACAACTAAAAAATGGCTACAAGAAAACAATACAGAGGTTGTTGATTGGCTATCATCTAGTCCAGACCTCAATCCAATAGAAAACCTCTGGGCTCTTATGAAAAGAAAGCTTCGCAATGAGCCTCAACGGACTCTTGACGGGTTTAGAACAAAAATTCAAGAAATCTTGGACTTAATAACCCCTAAAGATAGTGAAAAATGAATAAGTACCATGTCAAAGCGAGTGGATTCCGTTCTAAAAAACAAGGGAGATGTAACAAGTTCTAAGTAAGAAAATATGTGACTGTATGAATTAATAAATTAATAAAATAATAATTAAGGGACTTTCGTTTTAGTTCATATTTTTAAAAGAATTTTTTATAATTATCTTGCTTTTTCAATGTATATTCAAAAACAATAAAAGTGTCTTTAAGAAAAAATATTTAGTACAATTAGAAAAATTTTCCTACCTTAATATCACATTGTAAGAAAATGGTCAGTGTACGAATAAATAGTGGTTAGGGCTCGTATATATTTTTTTGAAATTTTAAGTGGGTGGGGCACCTCCTATACAAACACATTAAAGATTTAAGTTTATCTGTACAACGACAACAGCTAAATTTTCCATATTTGGTACGAATATCTTGGTTATCAGTACACAACATCTGAAAAATCTAAGCCGGATTGGAAAATTGTTTCAATAAATTTTTAGCATATTTTAACAAAATTTAAAATATGAAAAGAGAATTTTGTTGTTACAAACGGGAAGCTCGATTTTGATTTAAGATCCATGGTTTCTTGGGCAAACCTTCTTAGAATTCGTCGTAGATTACGATTTTGACAACCGCTTTGGTACAGAAAAAAATTTACCCACTCTAATATACATTCATTCTAATATACATTCATTTGTTGTGATACAGACGCGTATTATTAACCTCGCATACAATTTGAATTATTAATTACATTTGATTTTTTAATATAACAATTTAGCGAATGGACGCAGAAACAAAAGATTTTTAAATAAATTTTTAACATAAAAGTGAACAATTGCACTACGTGACAATTTTTTGACCAAATGAATTTGACACCTGATCTTTGTGTAAATCCGAATATGAAATCAGAATTGTCAAAAGTTTTTGAGTTTTTGAGATATTCCAAAATAACCGTTATTTGTGTTTTAAAAAAAAGATGATGTGACTGATATGCAAATATCCAAAAAATAAAATTTTAGCCTATTTCAATACGAACATTTTGTGCCCAATAGGATCCAGATCGGTGCAAAAATGACAAAGTTACAATGATTAATTGAATTAACTCACAACAAATAAATATACAATGCAAAATTTTTAGTAACAATAAATATTAAAAATTGCTTGAAACTATTGAATTTCTATGTGGGTTAATTTACTAAGTCTTCTGTAGCTTTGTCATTTTTGTACCAATCTATGTCTTGTTGGGAGCAAAATGTTCATATTAAAATAATCTTAAGGTCGATTCACCCATGCGTTCCGAACAATATTTTTGACCGGACAATAATTTTTTTACAGAGAGTGTTCTGCAGAAGATTCACCCATCTCGGAAAATTTGTCCGGACAAACAAAGCTACCATATGGTTTACAGATGTAAACGATTATACAAAGTGGCAGCACAGTTAGCAAACTATTAGTTTTTTTTTATAAAAGTGTGTTAAAGAAAATGGACGAAAGAAGAAAATTAATTTTATTATTTTTAATTGAATTGCATAAAACACATTTACTAGCAAACTTAATTTATCAAAAAATGTTGAAAGTAAAAAGAATAGCAGTAAGAAAAATATTACAGAAAAAGAAGAACAAACGGTGTTTTTCACACACTTGTTCCTGAGATGCGCCTTCATGACGTGGAATCGTTTATAAGTTTTCACCGTATGGACCCCAATACGTTCAATGAAATCCTTGCAATTTTAGGGCCTGATTTGCGTGGTATACCTATTCGTAAACAAGAGCATATTACGCCGGCAGAAAAGTTGTCCTTAACATTAAGGTAAAGCTGCTTTGTAGCGTCTTCGCAGACTTTTCCATAATATTTGACATTCACTTCCTACAATAATTGGTAAACATTATGTTAAAAAATATAAAAATTTACCATTTAAAATTTACTTACGACCAATTCCAATATATTTTGTTTAAGGTAAGTATTTTTATATGAACGATTGCCCATTTCATAAATACATTCTCTTCCTGGTTTTTTTATTTCTTCAATTAGTTTCAGGTCAATATTTTCTTTAACATCCATCTTTTGTTTAATTTTTTTTTTAATTATTCAGCACAAAACGAAAAATGTAATATGTGGCAGCTCAATTCAACTTTTATGTACAAATTGAAAAAAGTGGGATCTCAGTTCATTTTGTTCGGCACAAGAATTAAAATTAAACCAATTCAAGAAAAAACGTGCCGAACAAAATCTTTGCTCTCTCTCTCAAAAGTAAAACGTCAAACTCAATATAAAAAAAATTTTGTCCGGACAAAAATTTTGTTCGGAACGCATGGGTGAATCGAGCTTTATGCCGCATGCAATAAAACATTAGGATTTTTAAATCATTGGTTTAAAAAAATAACTTAAAAAGAGCAAAATTGAACAAAATCATAAAATCATAAAATGAAGCTTGAACTTTTGTCCCCTGTAACTCTGTAATTTCTCGACCAATCTTCACAAGCAATCCATAGTTATTTTAGAAATTTTATAACCTTTCACTAAAAATAAAAAAAATACATAATCCGTTTACAATTTTTGAAGATATTTGCATTTCAGTCACATCATCTTTTTAAAAAACACAAATAACGGGTATTTTGGAATATCTTAAAAACTGATCTACTTTTGACAATTCTGGCTTCATATTCGGATTCGGCGGAAAAATTTACATAAAGATTAGCTGTCAGATTCATTTGGTCACGACTTTGTTGAAATTTTGTCACGTAGTGTTATCAAAAACGAAAAATTTAATAAAAAATAAAAAATATATTTGTATAAATGTAAAACATACATATCGTTACCTTAATATAAAAAGGCCCCAACTCATTATTTTTGGAAATCCGTTTTTTTATTGATTCTTGTAGAATGGTTGCTAATACACATTCTATTAAAATTTCAAGCAAATTAGATTAAAAATAAAGAAGTTATAAGCAGAACACAAAAAGCCCTAAATCATACACACAATTTTTCTAAAGAAAAAAAGCCCTAACTCATACACACAATTTTTCGAAAGAAAAAAAAACTGACTCATACATACATATGTATTTCAATCTGAATTCCTCGTTTAATTTTAATAAAGATGTTTTTTGACAATGTTTGTGTAGCTATATTATTTCAGCTTTTATTAAGTTTTTTCCTTCTCCTGTAAAAAGTGTTTTTGATGAGTTGGGGCCTTTTTATATTAAGGTAACGATATACTAAACAGAAACATTTAGTTTAAAAGTCTTATTTTTGGCGTAAATACAATAAATAATAAAAATAAAAAAAGCACAGCAAGCCGGTGAAAAATAAAAACATATTTTTGTATGAGTAGTCACAATGAAACAACAATAATAGCCAATTTACACTACAACGAAATCTAGTACTTACGAGATTTCGAGCCAAATCTAGTGGTTTTTGACTAGATTTCCCATACAAAACAAAATCTACTTTGTGACTAGATTTCGACGAAATCTACTCAAAATCTAATAGTACTTAGTTTTGCAACTATGGTTTTTTCCATATAGCACTAAAAAATACTTCCCTGCATAACAAAAATATGACATTTTAATTAAAAACAAAACAAAAACTGTTGAAAAAAATAAGAAAAAAAAATTTAAAAATTGAGAATTTGTAAAAAATAAAAAAAGGACAAATAATTGGTAAAAAAAGTGATGTTGATTATAAACTAAAGATAATGCAAATTTTTTAATGTCTATTTCTTTTTGTGTTTGTATGTGTTACATAAAAATATTTTAGTCATTGATTTGTTATAAAAACAAAATCTCGCTAATGTCAAAACGGTATAATGTAAACGCACTAGATTTTGAGGAAGATTTCAAATGAAATCTACTAGATTTCGTTGTAATGTAAATGGCCTATAAAACTAGATCAGCGGTGGGCGCTGGTTTGCCTGGATTACGAAGTTTTTCGGGTTTTTACATTTACTCTTCGTGTTTTTTTGTGCCAGAGCTGCTACAAATACAAAAATTTCCCTACTAAGATATTCCTTAAAATCCCCAAAACATACCAAACACTTGTTTTATTATACTACTTTTTAACTTAATAAAAGTAGGTTTTAAATAGAGAAAATGAATAAAAAAACTATTTTCTAGCAGTCAAAACATAAAGAAATAACAATATTAACATTGAAATCAGAACTGCCCACAAACTGAAAATCTTGAATTCATTGTTTCAAGCCTAAAAAATAACAAAGGCAACCCGAAAAACAAATACAACAAAAAGAAAAAAAATTAAATTGTATTCAGTTGCTTAATAAATTTCAACGAAGCAGGAGTGTTACGCATGTTGTTATTTTGGAAAATTTTGCAATTTCGTAGTGGTACACTGACAATATATTTATTGTGTTGTTGTCAAGCTGTGCTCATGTGTTTTTTTTTTCAGCTTGTTTTAAAAACTTTTCAGCAATCATGTAGGATGATGAATTATATAATAATCAAGTTTTCTTACTGAATTCCTTTTTTTTTGCATATTTACATACCTATAGTACACATTTTGAAGTTTTTGCTCACTGCATTTTCGATTTCAGGTGACCATATGAATATACATATATATATATAATTTTTTTTTAATTATATAAAAATAATATTTTTAATGAACTCATTTTTTTTGTATTGCATATTAACATACAATTTGAAAATATTTTCAAAAATTTTTCTAAGTGTAAATCAACTAATTTACTCTCTTTTATTCAATGTTCTCTATCTGCCCTTCGCTGAACTAGATGAAAGAAATCCATACGTAACAGTTAATGCTAAAGAATGCAATAATGAAATACATAAAACAAAACAAAACAATGTTAACTACCTAACGGATAAAACAATTGTTCGTACACGTTCCCTTTCGCCCTCGGTTTTTACAAAGACGGTTGATGCTGATACATTGAAAAATATTAATCTCTTGCTAGTGCCTGCAAGTGTTGCCACAACGCCAAAAACAATCTTAGTAACAAATGATTCCATGAATTCAAACACAGACGCAATAGAAAAATCTCAAGTAAAAAGTTGTCAAAAGCCTCAAGTACAAGTTGGTATGGACAGGTACATAGCAGTGCTTAAACGGGTCGCAGCCCTACCTCTGCAACAGTTGCTTCGGCCGCAAAAGTACCTTCTTTTGATAAAATAAATTCTCAAAATCGTTTTGCAGTTGTGGAGGATTAATCCTCTGAAGTACCAAACGTCATAAAATCGTCCAAACCTCCCCCGATATATCTTAGGGAGCAAAACTAAACTGAGCTTATAATGAGTTTGATATCGGTGATAGGTGGAAATTTGTTTTACGTAGCTGCTATCAAGCGTGGTAGTATAAACGAGACAAAAATACAAGTCAATAATGAGAATGATTTTCGCAAAATAATAAACAAATTTTAAGCACTTAAAAAACTTTTATACATACCAACTGAAAAGCAGTAAAGGTCTTCAGGTAGTGATTAAGGGATTTGACTCATATGTGGACCCAGAAGAGGTAAAAACATTCCTAGAAGAAAAAGGCTTCAAAATAAAACATGTAGTAAATATTAAAAATAGAGAAAAATCCCCAACCACTTTATCGAGTAGAGTTTGAACCCCACGACGTAAAGCTTAAAAAAAATTAAACGCATCCCATTTATAATATGAAATATATTCTCTACAGAAGAATAACTATAGAAGAGCCACACAAAATAAATGTTTAAACCATCAAGAATTTGGTCATACTAAGGCATACTGCTTTTTTACCCCCTGTTTGCGTAGGATGTGGTGAATTACATGGTACAGTTCTTTGCGATAAGTCTAAAAACGACCCCTATAGATAGAGCTTGTGGAGGTTCTGCCATTTTGATAAAAACCCGAGTCAAACACTACTAAATGTGTGATCATCGTGAGGATTATCTGCAAGCAACAATCTTTGTGTCGAAAGCTAAATCGATAAAATTCCAGATGTTATCGACTTTGCCGTGGTTAAAAACATCCCTACAGAAACGAGTCATGTTGAAGCTTCTTTAGAATTATCTTCCGACCACACACCTACAATTGTTACTATAATGAACCCCAATAGAATGGTACCTCCGACTGGTTACTTAGCGACGTCAGCTTCACAAATAAATTGGTTAAAATATAAACAATTTCTCAGTAAACATTGCACAGAAAATATTTCGCTTAGTACTCCGGAGAATGTGGATCGCTCTATTGTTACTTTTGACAGTTATGAAAAATAACTGTTCAACACATGGCCCCAAACAAACAAAAAATATTAAAATATATTTCACAGACTTCGAGCGGCTGTTGACTGAAAAAAGGAGAGTTCGAGGAGAGTGGCAACGGTTTAGATCCCCGCAACTTAAGAATTTATTAAAAGAGTGCACAAAAAGGCTAAGAAAGTTACTGCAGACTCTCAGAAAACGGCTTCTCTAGAAAAATATCTTAAGGAACTTGATGCAACTCCACAATCAGTCTACTCATTATGGCGTGCAGCTAGAAATCTAGAAAGGCCAGTTATATCTAAGCCACCATTAAGAAACTTGAATGGTAGTTGGGCAAGAAACGATATTGAAAAAGGAAATCTGTTCGTAAGTCACTCGAAAAACGTATTTACACCAAATATTTCTCACAATATTGCGGTCGAGTTACCACATATTGCTGCTAGAGCAGCTATTCCCCTCAGATTTGAGATAAGAGAAATCGAAAAGGCTATTTGTGGCTTAAACTAAGATCAGCAATTCAATGCTTTAAGAGCTATCTCGCGTAGAAAAGAAAATTAGTCTTTTAATTTTTAATATCCTCAAAAATGGAAGGTTTCCTTAGTTACCATGACACCAAAGCCAGGTAAAGATCATACAAAAGTTGAGTCATATAGGCCTATTAGCTTAGTTTCGAAATTAACACCGATTTTTAGTGAAAATAGATGTATTCCAAACCACCAATTCGGATTTAGAAGAAAACACAGCACAATTGAACAAACTCATCGTATAGTAAATGTCATAAGAAAAGCATTTGAAGAAAAAAAATATTGCTCAGAACTTATTATTAAAGAAGGAAATTTCTTAAGTTCACCTCAGCCAATTGGCGCTGGAGTTCCACAAGGCAGCAATCTGGGCCCTCTATTGTACTTAATTTATACTTCGGGCATGCCAACAAGCAACTACACACACACACACACATTTGCAGACGATACAGCTTTTCTAAGCGTCCACGAAAACCGTTATGAAGCATCTCGTTACTTACAGCATCATATATTTCAACTAGAAATATGGTTAAGACAAATAATGGTCAATGAACAAAAATGCGTACATATAACATTCACCTTGCGCCGGGAATCTTGTCCCCTTATTAAAATCAATAATCAAATAATTCCTCAACATTCGCATGTAAAATATCTCGGGATACATCTGGATCGGCGATTAACGTGGAAATGCCATATAGAGGCAAAATTAACTCAAATGAAACCAAAAGTCTTTAGTCTCGACTGCAAGCTTCTACTTTACAACTCTATCTTAAAGCCTATCTGGTGCTACGGTATTCAACTATGGGGCACTGCCTCGGCCTCTAATATCGAAAAAATTTTAAGGCGCCACAATAAACTTCTTCGAATAATCACAGCTGCTCCCTGGTATGTTAAAAACTCAAACATTCATAAGGATCTCAACGTGCCATTAGTAAAAACTATGATTACAAAATATGCAGTAAAATATTAAAAAAGGATTAAACAACACCCAAAGCCACTAGCTCGAAATATTTTAAGTCATGGCCGACACACTCGTTTAAGAAGAAGAGACACAGCAGCACTTACCCAACTAGATGAGCGATAAGCACCTATATATGTGAACAACACCCGTGATGAAGAAAATTTTTGTCTGGCACTGGCAGGACATAAATAAAGTATTACGTTAAGATTTGACTAATTATTATTAGTTCATATTTAATATATGAAGATTCAATAAATAAATAATGAGAAAAAAAGAATATTGCGAATTAGCATTAGAAAAAATTACAACTAATTTTTTTTTCAACAAAGATGAAATGCGAAATAATACAAACAAGTAAAAAAGTAAACAAATTATGCAGTTGTGTTTTTGTGCGTAAAACGTAGCAAAAAAAATTATTGCCTTGTTTTCTGTTTGTAAATTTCTTGTCATACAGGAAATATTTCATTATTGCAAATAAATATTGTTGGAAATAGCTAAAAGCAATAAAGACATTTTTAGCTGTAAAATCTGAAAAGTTAGAGATAGAAACATAATCTTTTTCTTTAGATAGATATTTCCCCAAAGATCTTTTTTGCATACCCAACTCAAAAAATTCAACTTTTGAGTTACTACGATGTTGCACCAAAGCACACTGGGAAATTCCGGCCAAAAATCCATAACTTCTTTATTTCTTTAAGTAAATGGCTGAAATTTGGTATGCAACTTAAGAATAGCATGTTTGATTCCTAGGTAAAGGAATGGCCAGTTAATCATTGACGACCCAAAAGTATCGAACAAAATTAAAAAAGGGCTTTTGGATGTGTTATAAAATATGATCATTTGTAGCGATTATGTTAATAGTTTGTGGAATATCTATATATGCTCCTCTCCTGTCCCCATCGTTTTGCCCACTTGAGAAAATAAAAGAAGATATGATCATATATGGTTATAATATAATATGTAAACTTATGTGCTTATATACATAAACATATGTATGTATATCTTTACATAACTCAGACGTGGATCCGACTTGAGCTCCTGTGGGATGGGTGAGGGGGGGATTGTTTGTTCATTTGTAATAGATGAGGTCACTAAAAACGCAATTATAATATGGTCATCTAATAACCAAAATAATAGTTAAATTGTGTACTGTTTTGTGTTAGCTATAATTTACCATTACACTTTCATCAAAGTTCTAAAACTTAGAAGAATTTATGTCCGGAATTGACTCATAGTTTTCTTATTTCTTTCAGTAAATAGCTGAAATTTGGCATTCAAATATTGGGCATGTATTCAGTCTAAAAACAAGAAAGAAAGTATAGTCGGTCCAGCCCGACCATGTGATACCCTACACCACGGTATAAAAGAACCAATTTTTTCAAGTGTGACTATTTGGAACCTAGTTTTGAAAAATGCATAGCTAATATGGCTATATGAATAACAATCTATCTATGTTTTAAATTGCATGAAAATCTATTAGATAGTTTCGGAGAGGCAGAAATTGCCCCCTACCTCCCCTCGTTGTCCTATTTTTGAAAAACTGCATAGCTTATGTGTCTATATGAATATGAATCTATCTTTGTTTTTAATTAAATTAAAATCAGTTCGATAGTTTCTGAGAGGCAGAAATTTCCCCCTATCCCCCATCTTTGTCCTATTTTTTTAAAAATACATACCTTAGTCTAGGACCCATATTTAAGGGTGTTATACACATCAGCACAAATGCATAATAACCTATCTACTATTGTGGTGTTGGTATAATAAAAATAGCTTAATAGAAAAAAGTACCAACGATATTTATATATTCGAATTTCCAAAAGGTACCAAAATTTGTATGAGAGCTTTTAAAAGCAGAGAACACAATTTAATGGCCTGTTCAACAATCTCGACAGCAAATCGAAGCGATCGCCATCCATTCGCTCGATTTCGAATCAGATTGGGTTCAACCATTTCGACAGCTTTCGATCGCTTGCTCTTACGAGTGTAAACATTTGTTACTTACGTATTAAAAAAAATAAAGTATTGCCATATAAAATATTTCTATATTTTGTTGCTTTTTTGTTCAAAAGTATCAAAAATAATACTAATTTGCTTGATAACAAATACAACCGCGTTTGAAATTTTATCAGCTGTATAAAAATGTCAAAAAAATAAAAAAACCTTTTTTGTGGAAACCAAAACTCAAAAGTTAAATTTAATTAAAAACAAAATATTCAAGCAAAAAAATAAATAATACAAACAAATAAATAAATAAGCCAATTAAACAAAACGTAAAAGAAAGTTAAATAAGTACCAAGTCAATATTTTGATAGCATCAGCTTGCTCTTTGGCAGTCGTTGCATTTGTTTCATTTGACGACAAATTAACGACAGTTGTTCCTCAACAATTGTCTTCCTCTATTTTTACCTGAAGAGCAGTTTGTATTTTATTCCTCACTATCGACCTATATCCTTCTTCGTTTGGATGAAGTTTTCAAATTTTTGCTGTTTTCCTCCAAAATTTGTAGTCTTTCAAATAATATCGAGCGACCTGTCTCTTCAATTTTGCTTGCTTGTGCAACCACCGTCGCAGCTTTAGAAATTCTTGGTGGTGATTCTAATATCTGCTGACTGAGTTTCAGCACTTTTAACTTTACCCGCCAACACTCTACAACTAGGTGCTGCAGCCGAGGACCAAAGCAGCGTCCGATCAATTATATGGTCTAGGGAAGTAAAATAGTTTTGTTTATAGGTATCACCACCAGTTTCTTCCAGAATTTTGTTTTCTGAAATTTTTTTTGTCCTACATTTCAAATCTTCCCATGTCTGTAAATATACATATGTATGTAATATTTTCAAAATCAATTCAAGCTATGGTTGTTTTCTGCCTTTAATTATAATGTGGTTTACATTTTCCCACTTTGCAATAGAACGCGTGGATGGCCCAATGAAGTTTAGTTTTAGGCCTATTATTTTCCATTACTCATCCATCAAAAATTTATTTGCTCCAAACATTGGTGCACCTATCGCCAACTCTGGATTTTTCTTCATGTATTCGCCCAATGTAAGCAGTACATGGCACTCATTTATTTCTCTCAAGAAGTGTTTTCGAGATATTCGCGAAAACCATGTTTTTCTGCAGTTGTCTCAGATAGTTATTTAAGCTAGTTATTTTGAAAAATCTCAAGAACTGTTCATCTGAACTATAAAAACTATTGAATAATTATCTCCTCTTTCAGCACATATTTATACTGTGTTGATCGGATAAAAATTTACGGTGTTTTTTTACGTTTTTGAATATTAAACGTTTTCAGTCTCTCCATTAAGGCATTTTTTTTTCAAATTTAAAGGCCTGTAATTCAGTGAATTTTTATCCGATCAACACACTACAAAGAAAGAAGAATCCACATATTTATTTTAAATTTTTGGAAATATGTATATAATATATGTAACTCCAGAAAAACACGATTTTCGCGAATATCTCGAAAACGCTTATTGAGAGAAATAAATGAGTGTCATATTTTAGCCGCCCCAATTAAGCTTAAACAAAATCTCATTTTTAAGGCTAATTTTTTGTGGCGTATTGTAATCTATAAAATGTTTTTATTTTACATAATTACCATTTGTTATCCATTTTTATTTATAATTTATTTAAATTACTCTTAAATATTTCTTGTTTTTTATAAGTTTCATGATTCGACAATAAAACAACAAGTGAGTGGTTTTGACATTTGTTTTCGTAATGGCGACAATACCTTCGATATTAATAAACCGCTTTTTGTATGAAAGTACTTACGTTTCTTTCGAGTTGTCGTCTAAACGAATGTTCGTATAGAATAAAGTTAGGCGAACCCAAAACAGTTTTCGATCGCTTAGAATGCGATCGAAGTCGTTCTTTCGAAATCGTTGAACAGGCCATAAATTTTATTTTTATCTTTATTACTTGAGATGATAAATTGTTTACCCAAAAAGTACCAAAATTATATTTTTGCCCTTTTTTATACCCAAAATGCGCAAATTTCAAAAAAGTACCAAACACATGACAATTCAATTTTCGATTCAATAATGGTATTTTTATATTTTACGTCTACCTCTGTTAGATCACGAGATATAATGTTCCCGATTTTACCCGTTTTTACTCATTTATTTATTTCATTGACTGTCCTATGCTACTGATTATGCTATTGATAAAAAATTGCCATTCAGATACAAGCGTTCTATATCTAATGGCGATAATTCTTTTACCCCTACTGGATCTCCCAAATCTAAGTAAGTCATGTAGATACTTTGGTGTTTTCTAACCCCTTATGAATTTAATTTCCAAAAGTCTCTACTATTTTTTTATTTTACACTTTGGGAGGGGAGTCTACATACAAAATTTCAAGTGTCTGGCTTAAGTTGTTTGGGCTGGGCGATGATCACCCAGTCAGTCACGCTTATCTTATACAAATATATGTAATCAATAAAAATTACCTGGTTACTAGAGTGGCAGGTGGTGGCAGCTAAAATGTTTAGTACTTACTTTTGATACTTAACAGTACTAGGTATAATTATCACTTAACCTCCCCTAGCCCTACCTTTTTTGTTATGGTCTCTATAAATGTGGCTTACTTTAGGTTTTATTTATTTTTAAAGTAACTCACAATCACTTCACTTATCCAAAAAAAATAAAAATAACAAATAATCTTAAATTTGTAAGAACAAAATTCTCTACTTTGCTCCAGTATTAACAGTAAAATAGTTATCCAAGAGCAAAATTAAGATATGAGTTGTATGTTTTAAAGTGTTCGCTATAATCTGTCATCAAAATTTTATTAAAATTAAAAAAAAAAAACATTTTTGGCCGGAATTCCCCGATTGACACCAAGCTTGGACAATAAATTAGTTAAGTCTGGAGCCAGGTTTCTCTTCGTTTAATCCTGATAGGTGGCGCTGTTGCCGTGATATAAAAATTTTTTTTAATTTATGGTACGGTTTGGCTAAAATTCACAAAATATATTTATTAAACCAAAATAAGTTTCCTGATAAAATTTTGACCTGGTGGATAGCGCTGGGGTCAAGTTATTAACAAAATTCTAAATTTAACTCTAATTTGAATGGACTCGTTATGTGCGAATGTATGTATGTATTTTTCTCGACAATTTGTTTTATGGACGTTCGAAAAAAATAAATTTTCAATATATTAAAAATTTTCTTACAACAAATTTTGAAAAAATTTAAGTTTCCATGAAACTTTTAAGCAAAAATAATCAACTCAGAGTAGAATTAAACCACTAATAGCATTATGCAGTTATATACTAGGGATAGGATATTTTGGAAATCCCGAAATCCCGGGATTTTCCGGGATTTCGGGATTTTTCGGGATTAATTTGTTTCTTTAATATACAACTTTTTTTTAAAAAAACAACAACACTTTATTTATTTATGTCTGAATTTTTAAAAATGAAAACTTAACAAAACAATTAAAAGCCACTTTTTTTAAATTAACTAAATTTTTTTTTTTTTGAATTTTTAAAAAAGAAAAATTAACAGAACAATTCTTTTACAACTTTTTCTTATAAACAAAAGTTAAAATATATATATTTTTTTATTTTTAAAAAAAAAACTTAACAAAACAATTCATTTTATATACAAATTTTATTATTTCTTAATTTTTTTTTTCGACGATAAAAATTTTACGCTTAATACGTTTAAAACAAAATATTATTTAAGATACGTGTTAAAAAAAAAAAATTTTTTAATTTTTTTATTGCATTACTGGAGCGAAATAAAAATGTGAATTTGGAAAAAATTAAAAAAAAATCACATTTTTTTCAAGTTTAAAGTCCTGTAGCTCAGTAAATCTTTATCCGACCCACACAGTATAGATATGTGCTGAACGAGATATCTATGCAAAATGTTAAATCTTGTACAATTCAGTTAAACAGTTCTCGAGATTTTTCGAAATACCTTAAACAACTGCAGAAAAACACGATTTTCGCGTATATCTCGAAAACGATGCTTGGGAAAAATAAATAAATGGCATATTTGTGTTCAGCAGCACCAATTTAGCTTAGAAAATATCTCATTTCTGAGGTTCATTTTTTTGTGGCATAGTGTAATTGGCAGATGAGTGCTGTAGCTCGTTTCTGTATTTCTCGCATCGTAAAATTTCTTACATGAAGTGTGAAACAAAAAATTCCATCGTTTCTCGATTTATGAGATAAAAGTGTTTCTGTATTTGAATGCGAAAACAGACACAACAAATTCTGTTTATACTGGAATATTTCCAGTACTTAAGTGTCAAATAAAAGCGAAACGTCAACAAAAGAAATAAATATAATAAAAACAGGGCTGCCAGATTTGACGAGTTATCGTCATCTTGACGATTTTTTGTTCCGATATTAACAAAGTGACGTTTTGATGATTTTTTCTAAAAAAGTGACGAAAGCAAAAACAAAATCAAAAATATTTTATAATTTTGTTGTTACTTTCTATAGAAATTCATCTTGAATTTTTAAATTTCAAACACTTCTATTTTGTGGCGTTGAAAATTGAAAAAAAATAATATGAATGTCTGTAGAAAGCAACAACAAATTTATAAAATATTTTTGATTTTATTTTTGCTTTTAATGAAATTGTTGGCGTTGCGTTTTACACTATAAGCCCCTTAGTCTTCGAAAAAAGATAATTGTAAATATTTTTATATGTTTGTTTATTAGAAAAAAAGATATCTTTAGAAACAAGGCTGCTTAAATTTTTATATTTATCCCTATTGTGAAAATTGTCCTCGAAATTGTTTGTTTTTTCCCTAAAAAATGTATCGGCAAAAGCAAAATTTCGAGGGAAAGTAATGGACCGACTTGGCTTATTTTGAACATTTAATACTTCTTATATACATATACAAAATATGATTGATATTTGATATTCTTATCTTATATGTACACTTTTGTGCCAAAACCATTATTCCGGCAAGAAAGAAATTTGTTTGTCTCCCAGTAAAAACTTTTTCAAAATGGATAGCTTCTTTCACTCGTTATTAAGTAGCTTTCTTCTATAAGAACTTCGATAACTACTTTTTTCTGGATGTATTAAGATATAAAATGTAGTGCTTTTATGTGTTTCTGATTACTTAACATATTATTTTGTTGGCGAAGATTTTACTGGGTCTTTAACCCGTTTATTTATGAACCGATTTTTTTAATTTTAACTACAAGGTATTCTACTAAGTCTATTTCAGGTAAAAAAGAAAAAGATTATAGGAATAGGTAAATTAGAGATTTATATCTCAATTATTAAATAATAATTATTAAATACCCATGAACTTTAACTATGTTTTTGTTTGATTATTTTTTAATAAAAGTCGAAACAAATTTGTTTAAAATTGATTTTAAATTGCACGATTTTTAAAACAAAAAAGACGATTTTTTTTATTTTTTCTCAGGAAATTGACGATTTTGACACAAATTTATCTGGCAGCACTGATTAAAACCAAAACAAGAAAAGGCAAACAAAAATTTAAACTAACAAAATATAACAATTGTTTTTTGTTTATTTTCATCATATATATTATGCATTTATCATTTATATTTCTTCTATTTTTTTATTTATTAAAAAAAAATAGTATATAAACATATTTTAAATTCAAAATATCTACATTTTGTTTTTCTCGCCACCAATTTCAAATGTGATTTATTTTGACAGTTCTTGAAAAAAACTTTTCGCAAAATATTGTTATAGAAACACTTTTTCTCGCATCCTTCCAATAATTGCTGGAAAATTATTTAAATGACAGATAATTCTCGCAAAAAAAAGATACAGAAACACTTGTGTGAGAAAAACCATTTTTTGTTTCATTTTTCACTGTTTCTGTCCCGATTCACTGGTTTCAGTCGGAAAATTTTACGATGCGAGAAATACAGAAACGGGCTACTGGTTAGCTTTGCGACAGAATAGAAAACAAATGAGACATTGAGAAAAGCAAATTTTTTTAATGTGCAGTTTTTCGTTGGGAAAAGGATAATCGCGTAATGAGAAACGGCCATAAAACAATGAATAATTAGAAGGTATAAAAATTCAATTAAACGAATATTTTTATACATATAAAAATTTTTGATACACAAAAGTTGTTAAATTGAGAAATCCCGGGATTCATAAAAATATATCCCGGGATTCGGGATTTGTCAGTCCCGAAAAATCCCGAGATTTCGGGATTCTGGATTTCCCGTTTGGCATCCCTATTATATACTATTGTCTTGATTTAATAAACACATACATACATACTAAACATCTGCATGAAACTTAATAATGATGTTCATGAAACCTTCATTATAATTTTGTGTTCGCTTCATTCGTATTCAGTAAGATGAAATACAATGAAATGAAAGCAATGAACACTCGATATTTAAGAGACGAATAAGATGAAATTAGTTTATTCGCTTATACAAGAGAATATGAACATTAACAACCATGAAACAGAACAACCATTGAACAAATCTCGAATAAGTTCATGAAAAAACAGCATGATTTAAATGTCAGTGTTGCCAGTTGTAGAAAAATAAAAACATAAGAAAGTTAAAAAAAAGTTTAAGAGATACATTAATATTCAAATAAAAACTCAAATTTATTTTTGTTTTCAATGTAAATTTTCAATAAAATTAAAGATATTTAATTTTATTTTCAAAAACATTCACTAACATTAAAAAATGTTCGGCAATATTTTTGTCTTAAACAGAAAAAAGTAGATAGCTAATAAATTCAAAATGCTTAACAATCTACAGATATTATTATAATGAGAACTAAAATATGAGATAATGCATGGTTAAAATAAAAGTGATAAATTCTAGGCTAAAAAGTGTCATATACATCATCCAGCACGATCAACATCCATCGTTTTCATATTATGATGTAAAAACATAATTTGTTCGACTGACGCTGTATTCCACCCAATGACGCAACATTTTTCGCAAAGTAAATTTCTTGCTGACGAAAACACCCGTTCTGAAGAGGCACTGCTAGCCGGTGTGGCGAAAATTTTGCAGCTTACCTGGTATAAAAGAGGAAATTTTGATTTATTTATTTCCCACCATAGTAACACATCAAAGCTATCATGAAATACTTCATGGAAAGCAACCACGTGGTCAGACTCCTAAGACACTTACAAAACTAACAATTAAATTTCTCATAAACTCATGCATTAAACACATTCACCACAGCAGGCTACACGAACACAATACTACAAATGCTGCTGGCTGAAATTTTAGTCGTGTAGTCAGCTACTGAATTATGTTGAAGACGGCAGCTATAATTGAAAAAATACAAACAGCTGTTTTTGTTTACTATGTCTTTATATTTCAGTGGTGCCACTATCATTGTTTTTTTCTTTTATAAAATGGAAAAACATGCATAATTGCAGACTCTTATTCAAACTTAATTTAAGATTATCAACAAATGAATTTATTTAAAAAAAAAATTAATTTATTAACAATAAATTATAATCCTTTTTCTTCGACCTTTTTTATTAAATTTTATACTTTATTAAATTATTTAAGCTTAAGGTCACTTTTTTAAAAAATTAATTAAAATGTTTTTATTCGATATTTCGATTTCCGTTGGAAATCTTTTTCAGGAAATTTTTTAAAATAAAATAAAATTTGACAATAAATGGAAAAATAAAATATGGAAAAATAAATTTAAAAATTTCAAAAAACAAAATTATCATAATAAATTTAAAATTCCATTCTACAAACTTTAAACAAAAAGACAAACAAACAAAAAAGGAAAACAAAATTTTAAATTTATTAAAAGCCTAAAACCTATTTTAATTTCCCTTTCCGTCAATAATAAACTATGCCATCTGAAATTTATTTCATAAACAATCAAGGACAAATACCTATTTATAATTATCCCTTACATCAACCTATTTATTTTTGTTTTTTGAAATTTTTAAATTTATTTTTCCATATTTTATTTTTCCATTTATTGTCAAATTTTATTTTATTTTAAAAAATTTCCTGAAGAAGATTTCCAACGGAAATCGAAATATCGAATAAAAACATTTTAATTAATTTTTTAAAAAAGTGACCTTAAGCTTAAATAATTTAATAAAGTATAAAATTTAATTAACAATATAATTTTGACGGCAGATTAAACAAAAAATACATATAAAATGCTTTTAAAATAAGAAAATTTGTTCCTTCAACACACGTGGTATAGTTCGTAAAAGTTTCAGAACTCTTTGGGTGCGTACGTAAATGCATAAAAACTATGTATCACTGCTGCAGTGATGCAAAATGTTGTTGCTGATACTTTGCACAACAGCTGCAAAGTATCAGTTTAATAAGCAAACATTAAATAATAATAAAAATGCTTTTTACAATAAAGATGACAAATTTAATTGAAAATATTTAACCAAAAATTAACAGTTTTCTTAAAAATGACGATTACACGATTTCTTTTTTGTCAAAAGTTATTGCTTCAGAAAAGTAACAGAAGCAATAATTGCTTCATTAATTAATTAATTAATTTATGTACTTCTTACATATTCATCCCAACTATGAATAAAAATTCCCCGGGAGTTTTCTCCCTTCTCTCATTTTTCCTATGTTAATTCAATTGTTAAAGTAGGAAAAGGGAAAAACTCCCGGGGACTTTTTATTCATGATTGGGCTGGTTGAATTATTGTAACATGTACATAAATAATAAGTGTTCTGCAACGCCGAAAAACCGCAATTCAAAAAAACTTTATTAAGCAAATATCTTAGGGTTTAATAATTATTGTTATATCGACATGATTTAAAGATAAAGACAATTTTGTAAAAAAAAGTCAGCCACAGAGTATAAATATATAAAATTGGCTCTTAATTGGTTAATCGGTATGCCATAAACGCCATGTGGAACACACTTTAAAGAATTTTCCAATGATTCCCATATTTTAAAGATTCAATTTATAGCTAAAGAGATATGGATAAAATATTTTGAAACTTTAACGACCTATAACTCCTGAACTAGAAGCGTTGGCGCGAAAAAACATCTTCCTATAGAACTTCTTTCAAGGATATAAAAAAAAATATATAAATAACAATTTGGTGTTGAGATGAGTTAATATTCTTGTTTCATGCCGATTCTTTTCTGTTAAACAAAAAAAAAAATTAAGCACTTATTTTTTAAATATTTTTTTATATTAGCAGCACTTTTTCTGATTTGTAGTGGACAAAAATAGAAATTAGTTTAATTTGATTACAACGACAAAATAAGCACAGACAACAACCTGCAGCCCTGTATCCGTGTCGTCGTGAAAATAATCATTTCCATATGCACACATGAATTCTAGTTTTGACATATTGAAGTCGGTAGCTTGCTGTCTCGAATGTGTTTAAAGCATCATTCCTCCTTTTGTTTTTCATCTTTCACCTAAAAATGTGTGTGTTTTTTATGAGTTCGTTTCATTTCAGGGCCGTGTACAGTACATTACAAGACAATTAAATCTTGCCATGTTTCAAAGATTTGTATTATTCAAAAATGCAAATGACAAGCAAAAAAAAAAACAAACATATTTTGCATTTTATTTATTGTTTATATTCCAAATATGTATACTATACATATATGTATGTATGTGCATAGGTATATCTACATATGTGTTAAAATTTAAATTACACATGGGCAACGCATGCAAATAATTATATGAATTTACTAAAGTGGCAACATTGCTATTGAGTATTAATAAAAATAAATGAGAGAGAATGAAAACTATGAAACAAAGCCCGTTTCATTGAACAACCTATGTGTGTTTACGATATGAAACGAAATGTGTTCATAGCAGCATGAATAAAACAACAGTTTGTTCGGTAATCACAATTTTATTCGAACACGACTTTCAGTGAATAAGCATTTCAGTATGTTCATGAATGAAGTTGTTCATGCAGCCCTTTAATACATACTTATTGAGGCTTTTTTTAATATAATAAGTTACAATGATTTTATATCAAATCCCTGATTGCTTGACCCCGCGCAAGGCCGGGGCTTAACAGCAAGTAATTATATATTAATTTAATAATTACTACAAATAAATAAAAAAAATATTAATAAGATTTCCGTATAACGAGCTAAATTCCCAATCTTTCATCTTTGATAAATACCCTGAAATTTATTGTTGAGGGAAAGCAAGTTTCTATGCGCAAAAAAATTAATTTGTCAAAAAAAGTGATTTTATTCCTGGGATTAACATATTGTGGGTATTACAGTATCAAAGGTATAAAATGCTAGTGAGGTATTTTACATACGTTGGAAAGGTTAATTTGCTCACTCACATTGAGTGAGCAATTAATTTTTTTTTATACATATCGCACTCGCAGCCTACTAAGCGACCAAACCTACCTTAAAGGAAAAGACATAAACTTTCTTTTGAGCAAAAAAACTCATTTAAAAAAAATTTAAAAAATTGTTTGCAAAGATTGAAGAAAAAGCTATTTTATCTTTGCTAACTTCAATAGGTAATAATTTTCATGGATGAGAAAGAACACCTGTTTGGCCAAAATGTAATGATATGTGTCCTATCCAGTAGGACTAAACTTGGTGCAAATTTCATCCAACTCGAAAACATCAATTTCAAAAGTTAGGTCATTTGATATGAAATTCCTCATATACATACATATGTATCTGTACGGCAAACAAACGGCGAGACAATAAAAGCAAATGAGACATTGAGAAAACCAAATTTCATTAGTCTGCAGTTTGTATTGGGGAAAAAGAAAAAAATTATAAAATTAACTACAATAATTGTCACTTTTGTATGTACAACAAATCGATATATTAACCCTTTACGGCGTCATGTTGTATTTCTGCAACATACCCTTAAAGTACGTGTAAAAATATTATATTTGGTAGCATAGCAATTTAAGTCGATGTTGCAGTTTTGCAACATAGCATTCTTGCGGTTTAAAAACTATAAGCTTTCTAGAAAGCAACAAGTTTGTATTAATTTCATTCAAGTGACGCGTGTGCAGAAATCTGTTGTGCGCCCTTTGAATGTATTTTCAAAAAATTATTGTTTTAAGTAATAGTGATATTTGGCTATTGAAATTTGTTTGAGTGAAAGGTAAGGGATATATTTCAATAATCAATTACATATTTTTTTCGCATAACCAATTTCGTTTACGTTTTATACTGATTTTGGTTTGTTGTAAATATATATGCAACATTGCCTATTGAGGTATTATTTTAATATTTTTTCAGCATTGTGAATGATTTTTATTTAGTATCAAAATGAGCCGTAAATTGCGTCATATAACTCCTAGGGACCTAGAAATGATTCTATCACAATGAGAAGATAGTGAAGATGGCCTTGATTTTTTTGATAACGATGATGCTGACGATCCGACGTACGAGTCAGACCGAAAGATGTAAGGTTGGACCAATACGAACACACTCCAGTTTAGGTTGATAAACGCATGAGATGCAAATTTCCAGAATGCAAAGGCTATATGCAGACATCTTGGGGAAAATGCGGGGTTAGTCTGTGCTACAATAAGCAAAACAACTGCTTTAAAATTTTTCATATTCTTTAATTCAACTTAAACTTTTAGAGCTACTGCTGTAATGTTGCATTTCTGCAACATATATTTTTTTTCAATAAATAAGATCTTAAATATGAATACAATTTTTTTTATTAATTTTTCCATTAATAGCAGCCTATTTACTACCTATTTACCAAAAACTTACGAAATTCGCGTTTTTGCGCCGTAAAGGGTTAAACACATAAATATTAGTATATTATAGTTTTTATTGCAGTTAAATTACATTTATATCAGCATTAAAATATTTACGATTTTTCATAATAAATAACTAAATGCAGGAAATTATCAGGATAACTTAAATGTTCCGACATCCATTGTAGATAAGTTTCTTCATGAATATTAATGCCATGAGTTCTAATTCCAGCTAAAAAAGAAGGTAAAATTTAATAGGTTATTAATTTCAGTCACTACAATATGCATTATTTGTTAATATATGTAATTTACTGTTAATTAAGAAAGATGTAACGAAAACCGATACCGATATATCGACGATACTTCAGATTTTCCGATGCATCAGTATCAGCGATTATTTGCTGTCGATACGACGATAGTTTATTGGGGGATTATGACACCTTGTGAATCGACGATAGTTTATTGGAGGATTCACAAGGTGTCATAAAGTCATAACTCTTAAAATAATAACATGAAAAAATACGACTGTTGTGAACAACCCCTCATAATTTAGTGTGCTATTTTAAATTTGAATCAGCTGATTTCAATCAAATATAAAAAATAAATATTTACCTAATATCAAAATATTTTTTAATTCTAATCCATGAATTAAAAAATTTAATTAGATCTTATCTGACTATTTTCCATTTTTTAGACGCAAATCACAAATAAATTTTATTTTGTTTGCTTACCAAACATCAGAGTCCTAAGCCGATATAATTTGACGCCGCAAGTGTTTTGTTGCAAAAATTGCTAGCCGCAGGTTGAATTCGGATATTAGCCGGATAAAACTATACCATCAAGGCGACGGCTTCAAAAACTAATGCGGCTCGGCTCAGCCGCTCAGCGCAGGTCTCTTCTGATTAATTACGACAGCACAATAAACATAGCAAGCAAAGTTCTATTAATTTATGACACTTTTTGTTAACAAAGCAACAACAATATTTTTAAACCATTGTAAAATGTTAGAACATTATGACAATTTAACATGATAGCACACCTTGTGAATACCCCATATATATTTATTTTTGGAGTATTTCTGAACAAATAATTAATTTTATAGAGCAATTCCATATGAAAACGATCAAAATTGGCAAATTTTTGGACGACCCTTCTCCGATTTTAAAATAAATAGTCTCAATCGATTGCCCAGCAAAAAATAATGTACCTACATATTTTTTTTTTTTTTATAGTGACTGGTTTAGTGGTGGTGTACACCACTGTCATGTGACAAAATTGAAGAATTCTTCATAATGGACCTCATTGAAAGTTGTTTTAAAAAAAAACTACTAAAGCGATCGCAAGTGATAGCTCGTTGGAAAGGTATTGAATCAGGCTTTAATTGAAAAATAAAATTTTCCTAATTTTTCTTAGAAATTTACCTTTAAATTTTCCCATGAAAATTAAATTTTCCGATTTTCCACAGAAGCTCCTAAATTTTCCGGCTATTTTTTTTTTTTTGGATTCCTTATAATTTTTGCTTTAAGAATCAGCAATAAAAAAATGGGCCCCGACTGCTTGTTTGGACAGGAGAAGAGCTTTTAAGAGACCACCTTGTTAAAAATACATTTTAAAAATTATTTTACAGTTAAAAATACATTTATGAAGAAAAAATCTTTCTTATTTTGCTGCTTATACTTAATTACAATATTTATTAAAAATTTCAATTGTCTTGGCATCATTATAAAATTAAAGTAACTTTAAATTTAGCACGTCGGCAGACGAAGAGTACCGCTTTACATTAATTGACATATCAGAAATATTTGGTATGAAGCAATGAAACTTTTGCGTTCCAGTTATAGTTTTGACAGTATTATATCTGTTTTGAATTCGTCGCTCCATGGCATCGTGTTCTTTTTGAGTGCATAAAACTGTGTTAATGGCAATTTCCTTGCTTTGAATCCACGAAAACAAATGTTGTACATTTAAGATCTGGTCAGTATATGGCATTTGCAAACTTGCCTTAGTCGCCATGCGTTTTAGGGTTCCCCCTAACGCATCGCATGGGCCCTTACCGTGGGACGTCGCGAAAAAGTGCCACTCGACCTTGCAGTTTTGTTCTTCTTCAATTATGCAAAGATTGTAAAAATTTTTTTTATTCTTGTACTGAGAAGCCGCGCCGTCTGAGAAAAACGTTACTTTGTCGATTGCATCGAATTTTGATCTTAAGAATTCAAACAGTTTCATTTGAAATACATAAACGGACACATAATTATGAGCTAAACTCTCCGCGACAACAACAAGGCTTACGGTCTGTAGTTCGTTATCTTCGTTTTTGAAATAAATGCAAAAAGGATGCACCGTGCACTGGTCGTTTGCCCAGTGATAAGCCTGAATTTCATCCTGAACGAGAAAAGTGTAATTCTCGGCAAAGTCGCTTATCACAATGAATTCATTTTGGGCTAATTTCTCCTTACTTTCCTTTAGAAATTTCGATTGCATCTCGGATATAAAATGGTGCGCCTTCAGTTCATTCAACTTGAATCCGAATTCCTCGATGAATTCCGGAATCTGCTTTACCACGGTCTCAAGGGAACATCTGCCGCTGCTAATTATCCACTGTTTGAAATGCACCTCCTGAATTAACAGCTGTTCAAACTTTTCCGCCAAATATTGCTCTAGCTCGTCAATCTTCGGACAATTGTCGCATTTGGACAGATGACAATTTTGCGTGGGGTATGCGCACAACGACTTCGACAGGATGTTTCAATTTCACCGTGAAATACTTTCAATTTCTTGCATGGAAAGAAAATTAATTTGATGTTTTGATGAAACATGCAAACGCAGACTGAATGCGTTCCGTGCCTGTCTAATGCCAGCACGCATTCTTTTGGTCGTAGGATGGCAAACTTAGAAAATCCCACTTTTTCTGCTGGGTATTTCTCATTGAACTGATGGTATGCTTCGGATAGATTACATAATAATAATCTGCGCTGCTTGTGTACTTTTTCTCCATCTTCACGTGTGATAACATAGTCACGTGTACCTGGGCAGGCGCGGCTGTTGTCATCATTGCAGTAAAAATCTTGAATCAATTTCACCGTTGCTTCGCCAAATTCTTGGTGGGAGTCGCCAATATGCCCTTCTGTCGAACTAATTCTTTGCTACTTCTCGCGATGTAAAAAGATGTTTGAAACTGTTCAGAAATCTTGCGTATAGACCATGATTGAGGCAGCACAGATAAAATGAGATATTTCTCCGGAAAAGTGGTCGCTAAATTGAATTTTCTTTTCAACTGCTCAATCATTTGTTTGCCGTCATCAACGTCATCTGCTTGACTGCATTCGTTATCAGAGTCTTCATCAAATATTGTCGCGATTGCACTCATAACCTTGCCTTTTTTCTCTTTCCTGTATGTTTCACTTCGCAACTTTCTTTTTCTAATAGGCGTTTCACCTAAAGTGGTAATAGCCTCATTCAAAGGACTCAAAGACATATTGACCATCGCAATGTCTGCCTCACTATCAGATGAAACATTTTGTTCACTTGTCATTTCACTCTCGGATTGTGGCTGCATTTGTTTCAATGCATTTGCTTGTTGAGACAAATCGATTTTACACTTGGGGCCAAATGAATTCTGCTTCTTCACCGTATTGTATATTTAATTCATTCATGTATCGCTTCGAAACACCAGTTAATTTTAATACTTTTATCTTTTTCGAACGATGTCCACTCTTGTTAAACGGATTGCAGCAAAATTTATTCATTTTACTTCAAATTGTCTTTAGAGCTTCACTCTTTACTTTACAAAAAAAAACACTTTAACACTTTCACATTAAGTATTCAACTGAAATTTGACTCAGAGTGCGTGAAGTATTTATATTTATTTTTTGGTAAAAAATAGGTAAAAAAAAAATAAGCGATATTTGCTTTTCTTTAATAGGAAAATTTGCGTGAACTACTGGTCATAAAATGTTTTTTAAAGAGGGACTTAATTGGTTACTGCCAAGAAACCGACCACAGGTCATAAAATGTTTTGCAAATTTTTTAAATTACCAGGTAATAAATATTTCGCCATATTTATGGAAAATCCGTGTTTTATGACTTGTTTCTGCACGTGTCATTTTAGGCGAAATATTTATTACCTGGTAATTTAAAAAATTTACAAAACATTTTATGACCTGTAGCCTCAGTCGGGTTTGGAGTGCCATTACATGCCACTGCTGCTATTATCCATGGATTTATGGCCGATCTTGTGAAGGCAGGCAGACCATATTCACTACACACTCAACTTGGGGCTCTTAAAAAAAAATTGATTTTTTCTTCATAAATGTATTTTTAACTGTAAAATAATTTTTAAAATGTATTTTTAACAAGGTGGTCTCTTAAATGCTCTTCTCCTGTCCAAACAAGGAGTTGGGGCCCATTTTTTTATTGCTGATTCTTAAAGCAAAAATTATGAGGAATCAAAAAAAAAAAAATTTGCCGGAAAATTTAGGAGCTTCTGTGGAAAATCGGAAAATTTAATTTTCATGGGAAAATTTAAAGGTAAATTTCAATTAAAGCCTGATTCAATACCTTTCCAACGAGCTATCACTTTAGTAGTTTTTTTTTTTAAACAACTTTCAATGAGGTCCCTTATGAAGAATTCTTCAATTTTGTCACATGACAGTGGTGTACACCACCACTAAACCAGTCACTATAAAAAAAAAAAAAAAATATGTAGGTACATTATTTTTTGCTGGGCAATCGATTGAGACTATTTATTTTAAAATCAGAGAGGGGTCGTCCAAAAGGTGATCGCTTTCATATGGAATTGCTCTATATGCTTTTTTTTGCAAAGCAACTAAGTGATATAACATATTAAAAAGCAGAGTGTTCACACGGTGAACAAAATGGTATCGCTGTACCAACACTTACAGCATTAACGCCCCCATCAACAGCTGATGAAAGAACTGCTGCCAACCACACAGTCAACAAACACCGATAGTGAAGTCGACAAGAAGGCAAACACCGAAGTGAAGCTCCAACCAACCCCCAAGCAAAAGTGTTTTTAAATCATTGGTGTCCAGCCCATACCACAATTGTGGAAATTAATTCACACACATTCTTCACACGCATTCTTACGCTCTTTCATTTAGCCAACGAGAGTACACAATTCAGTTGTCGTTTATCAAGCGACGAGTGCACATGCGGCGGATGCTTACATATTTTGTATATTTTACTTAAGAAAACTTCCCCAGTAAGCATTACATACATAAATAGAGAAGTAATAGAATGATGCAATTTAAAAGATATTTCATGCTTGGGAATGCTTTTGGCAATATACAGTGCCTATTATGTTTTTAAACATTTAAAAATAAGAGGCAAGATGTTTTAAAAAGCCATTTTTCAAAGAGGGGTTCTTTTTCTTTCACTTTAAATTCATTTATATTACTATAAATGTTATCAAAATGCCTTTTTAAAACATCTTCCCTCTTATTTTTAAATGATTCGTAACATAAGAGCCAAAAATTAAAAATGACTTCCTGTTTTTGATAATAAAAAAAAAAATAGAAGTCAAATATAAGAAATAATTTACCATTAAAAAATAATAATTCTTATTTTGCAAGCAAAAAAAAAAGAGATGGAAAATAACAAACTTAAATTTTTATAGACCTGCTCGAAATTATAACGGTACAGATTTAAACTATTTTAATAATTGCTTATTTTATTTTGACTTGAACTTGTGTTTGCTGGGTAAACTCTCTCTATTCACTAATACTAATATGAAGCAATACAACCACAATTTACTTTTTGGACGTCCCTGTTTTAAATCAAAGATAGGCAAACACATACATGTGTATTTTATAATAATGTTAGTGCTATATTACTCTCCTGCTCTCATTGTTATGCAGCGTTGCCATAATTATTTTTTTTTTTTGTTAAAAATATTGCATATTAAACTTACGTATGGAAGAAAACAATTCGAAGACCTCATGCGTATAAAATTTTGTCCCTACAAGTTTGACATAGATGAAGTAATCAAAAGTTTTGAATAAGTTAAGTTCTTCTTCTCTGTCACCATTATGTGTTGCAATGTTACAATATTAATGGATTATAATGAAGCCATTAAAAGTTAAAAATGTCGTAAGAAATATACCAAAATTGAAAAAAAGTATAATGTAAAACTGCACAATTTACAAAAAAAAAACTCATTTTTTAAACAAAGAACTTATTTAAAAAAAATTTTTTTAACAGAAAAAAAAAACAATTTACAAAAATAATTACTTTTAAAACAAAGATATATAAAAAAAAACTTTTTTTAACAGAAAAAAAACAATTTACAAAAAAATTTATTTTTTAAATTAAATTTTTTTTTAACAGAAAAAAACTTTTTTTAACAAAAAAATCACATTTGGCAACGCTGCTCAAGCAACAAGCGTAACACAACATACCTGTGCGACTGCTCATGCGAGACTGAATTGTTTTCATTTTTTTCTTCTGTACGTGTGCTTAAGTACGTGTAAATAAGAGAATAACAAAGCGCCCATGGGCGGCCTTTTGCCTATCTCTGTTTTAAATAATAAATAATAAAAGTGTTTTTTAGTTAAATACATCCAAAAGCGTTTAAAAAAAAGTAAATAAATTTTTATAACGTGTTAAATAAATAAAGTGGTTTTATTTACAAAGGTTTGGGTTCAAAAGCTATCTCGCTCCAACCCTCTAACCCGTGTAAACACAGAGCATAAAGTTAAAACAAAGTAATAAAATTATTTCATATAATCCTGCAAGAACTGATCTTTGGAGCGTTTATGGTAAAAATCATAAGAGGATCCGAGGAGAATGAACCTCTTTTCAAGTCCGGTTCAAACGGACTTGCGAAATCGTATATTTTCACAAAAGTTGAGCACAATTTGTTTATTCAACACAAATCTTATTAATATTTTTGAAGAAAATGTTTCATTTTTTGTTAATTTTATCATGAATTCAAATTAAATCTTCGTTTTTTTTTTTATTTTTCTTATTAAATCTTATTTTTAATATTATTTAAATAGCTAATTTCTGTGGCCGTATGGAAAAACTAGTTAACTCCACTTTTTGGGAAAATTGAGATAACACCAAAAATAGAAAGCGTGTTTTATTTGCTATCACTCTGTCAGATCGAAATTTTGATATTTATTTGAAAAACAAAAATCAGAAAAATACCAAATTTTTTTAAAAAACTAGATAACTCCATGCATTTTTTGAAAAAACAAGTTAACTCCAAAATGTCTTAAAAAACAGAGAAATAAGAAGTTTAAAACGACGTTGTTTCGAAAACTAAGAGAAAAAGAGCGAAATAGAACAAATTCGGGTCACAAGCTGTTTGGGTCAAAATTTTGAACCCAAAAATTACAACTCCCTATAATATAAAGAATGCATTCTTTATACATATTATATCAATTCTGAAGATCTTGATTTATAGAATACGACTGCCAAACACCCGAAATCTTTTTGAGTAATAGTATTTAACCCACATGGATCTACGGTACCATGTGTGGCACAGTAAATTTGAGAAAGTTTTCAACTTACCCATTAATATTTTTTTTTGTTTCTGTTGCAAAGATTATATTAAGGTGTTTTTACGTACAAAAATAATAAAAACTTTTTTATCCAGTTTTTTTCTTGGAATAAATCGGGAAGGCAAACATTTATTAAAAAATGGAGTTACATAGTTTTTATATACGGCCACAGATTTCTTTAAATAAAAACAAATTAACTGCCCGGTCCACGATGTCGACAAGAACATTTCTTTTGTATATTTGTATTGAAAACATAAAAATTTTAGTTTTTTATTATTGTTTTCAATATAAATATGTATGCGAAATGTTCTTGTCGACATTGAGGGCCTCGCAGTAAATTTCTTTATTTTTAAATTAAACTAAGAACATATTCATATTCTCAACACAATACGATATTTAATACTAATACAATTTTAATATTATAAAATTAATTTTTCTGGAACCTTGACGATCTTCTCAATGTTAAAGGCTCATCAACCGGAGACACATTTAGGCTTTTGCCGAATTCCTGATTAAAACTTGTATTGAGCTTTTTCCGGCTTGATTTGATTTTGTTTTCTATTATTATTTCGAAATTTTCGAGATCTTCATCCGATTGCTCGATGACGTTTTGCTTCCTTTTATTTTGTTCCGTGCTGCCTTCTGGAATAATTTCCTCCAAGTTAGTCTGCATTTGCATGAGGTGAAGGTCTGGATCAACGTTTATGTTAGTCGGATTGTAATTTGTTGGTAGGTTTGGTTTAATATTTATTGAAATAAAATAAACCACAAACTCAATAGCTGTTTTTAATTTCAACCTATGTTAAACCGAGTATAACGTTAATCCACGTCCTAAAAACTTGCCTATGAATTTCATAAAATCAAGAAGGGTAAACTTTTTAATTAAGTATTTGCATAAAAACAGAGAAAAACTCGGCTTATTTTTTGATATATAAGCATAAAAAGAAAAAAAATAATTTTTGGAAAAACTGGATAACTCCATCTTTTCGTAAAAAAACGGGTAAATTAACGTGCTGAGCCAAATAGTTAATGTTTTTCCACAAATCATTACTTAAGTTGCCTTAATTCCGTAAAATATTAATATAATTTGAGAAAAAAAAAAATTTTCGAAAAAACTAGACAACTCCACTTTTCGAAAAAACAAGATAACTGACACTGATTTTCGGTTTTAATGTCCAAAAATTAGTTTAATGGAACCAGAAATCTTTAACATTATTTAAAATTATGTTTTGTTAAGTGCGCATGCATAATAACATAAATTCATATGAAATAATTAGCGAACTATGTTTAAAACTTAAAGTGTGTTTTTCTCGTGTTTTAAAAAAATGGAGTTATCTAGTTTTTCCATACGGCCACAGATTTAAACTTTTGTTTTTTTTTTTTAATAAATACTGTTTTAACAAAAGCAAAACTTTGTCTGTTCAGACGCAAAAAACTTTTGTACACGGAAAATTACAAATCAACATCAACCGAAGTTTTAGGAGAATACTTGAAATATGCCAATGCATTTGGAAAATAAATCATTTTCAGATCCCACTTTGATTCCAGATCAGATCAAAAATATTTCAAATTTATTTTATTTTTTGAAATCCTTAATTTATTTTGCAAAACGTTTTAGATTTTTTTTTTAATTAGTTATTGTTTCATCAATATATCCGTAGTTGGAAATTACAATTGCTAATTGACTTCTGATTTTATTTAAATTTAATATTTCTTTTACTTTTTTAATTGCATAATCATCGGTATCAACAAGCTCTTTAAACATTCTTTAATTACTCAAAGTTTTTTAAATTGTCAAAAAGTAATTTCAATTTTTGGGAAAACAAATTTTAATTTCAAAAGATTTTGTTATTCGTGCTTAATGCCCAGTTTTTATTATTGATAAAAACACTTGAAATTTATTGTTGATGGGATAAGCTATTCCTATGCGCATTTCACTGGTTGCTTAGGCCAGATCATCAGGAAACTTCATCCATAAAGATTTTAGAAAAACTAAAGATACTAAACCAAATAAAACTGTTAAGCGTATAAGACTTATAGCAACAGTTCTACTTGTAATAATATCAAAGCTTAAACAAAACACATCAACAATAAACAGTGGGTTTATCTCATCTTACATTCCCCACTACAATTAGTTGAAATTCTCTCAACATTAACTGTACTTGTAAGTAGGTTAAGAAAAACTAAATAAAATAAAAACAACAACTTTACAAAAGATGTTGTCAATTAAGTGTTTTTTTTAGGCCGTGCACTTGCCTGTTTATTATCAAAAAGTAATTTCAATTTTTGGGAATACAAAATTTTAATTTCAAAAGATTTTGTTATTCGTGCTTAATTCCCAGTTTTTATTATTGATAAAAACACTTGAAATTTATTGTTGATGGGATAAGCTATTCCTATGCGCAATAATAAAAACTGCTCGGTTCCCCAGCAAAAATAAAGTAAGAAAATCAAAGGGAAAAGTGAACAAATTACGAGGGAAAAAACTATTAACGATAAGGGGAATTTTTCCCGTGTACAATTTTTCACGTTTTATTCTCCTTTTAAGTAGATCTAAAAAAAATTTTCATGGGAGTTTTTCATGATCGCAAATATGTGAAAAGGAAAAAAATTGCGAGGGTAAATTATTCACGATACGGGTGATTATCTTGAACAACTCGTGACCTGCAAGTTATTACATAGTGCATAAAAATTAATACTAAAACGGGAAACTCAAACTTTATTGGACAATTGTTATCAGGGTTGGCAAAATTGGTACAATTGTACTTTTTTGGTACTATTTAAACTTCAAAAGTAAAATAGTAAACAAATGGCTGCCTTAGTACAATTAAGGAATATTCCCAGTTGTAGTAATTTTATATGGCAATTCAAAATTTCAGTCATATTTGCGAAGTTTTAAGAACAAAATAAATAGTACATTTGTCCAGAAAATGTAATTAATGAAAAAACTGTGCTCATAGTACCACTTTTAGTAAAAAGTTTCCAAAAGAATACCAACATTTTGATAACATAAATTCGCAATTTAAAGATCTCGCTGACATTGAAATACAGTAGTTTTCGGTTAATTGAGCCCCGCTTAATTGAGTCTCCCGTTTTATTGCACTAAAAACCATGGAACGAAATCATTCAGTATAACAGTCTATGTAAAAATACCCGTTTTGTTGAGTTCCGTTTAATTGCGTCACCCGCTTAATTATTTCGCAAAATAAGACCACATTGCGAAAAACAAAAGCAAATGTTTCGGTTAATTGTTTCCCTCTACTTAATGTGTTTTTGCTCCACAAAAATCAAGAAAGTCATGTTTCATGTTTCAGTTTTATAAATAAATGTTATATAAAATAAATAAAGAAATGAGTTACATGTTTTCTATCTACACATGGGTGTTTCGCTTTATTGCACATCTTGCTCAATTAAGCGATTTTCGTTTTAATTGCGTCGGCGACTCAATTAACCGAGTACTGCTTAATTGAGTTCCCGTTTAATTGCGTCAAAAGTCGTGCATTTTTAGAAACTCAATTAAGCGGAAATAACTGTATTTAAATCTAACAAAAATTTTCGGAAATAAAAAAAGGAGAGAAATGAAATAATGTTTCCAGAAAACTCGAAAACAACCTTTTCAAACCAGTTCGTATATTCTTTATCTAAATAAACGCTAATATTAAAAATGTAAATGTTTGGATGTTTAAGTTTGTGGTTTAATCATTTGGAAATCGCCTAATGGATTTGGATGAAATTTGGTAGACGTATGGTCCAGATTCAAATAAAGGGTACTTTTTAAGTGGATTATCGGGGAAAAATGGATACTTTGGTTTACGTCTGCAGATGTTAATGGGGCATATTCGAATTTGAGTATTTGCCCCGAAGCATATTTTATACGATCGCACTCACAATTGAATCGTTTATTTCAGAAACCCGTCAACTCTCATTTAAATTAGGCACACTTGACGGGTTTCTGAAATAAACTATTCAAATCCGCTTGACACCTAAAATATCTACAATATCTTTTAGTACGGAAAATCCTTCACTTCTTAAAAAAACTGGTCTAATTTTTGTATTAACTTTATATGCTAAATCCTGTGGGACATCGGAAATTTTTTTTAGTTTCCATAACAATACTTGGGAAATTAATGAAATATTGTGTTTCTTATATTGTGACAACTACGTGTAAAAACCAGAAATTTGCTGAACACGAATATGACAATCATTTATTTTTCTCAGGAAGCTTTTTCGAGATATTCGCGAAAAACCTATTTGTTGCAGTTTACGAGGCTATTTGGTTGGTTTTAGAGTTGGAAAGTTATTTTCATGTTTGAAAAATAAATAAAGAGAAGGAAAATTTCCGTATTCTTTTTTTTTTAATTACTTAGTTAATGTACAATGATGACCAAAACCATATCGGGGTATTCTGCTAGTTTGTTATAATAATTAAACAAGGGGACTCCATCAAAATTTAAACATGGTGTAACAGGAAAATAAATAATACAATATTCTCTCTCTCTCTCTCTCTATCTCTGGTTCCAGGGGTTAGTGCTTAGAATTATTCTAAAGTTAATACATACACTAAAAATCAATAATTATGTATGAAACAAATATTGAGGGGAATTATCAAATTAATTTGCCTTTTAAGATTTTTGTAGGACTTCAAACAAATATGTTCTTTGTTGTTTGCTCAAAAATTAAATACTGATCAAAATTTATTATAAAGGAAAAAAAGTAGTGTTCTGTCTCTTGTCGTGGACCCACGTCTTTACGTTTAGTTCGTTGAATTTGTCCTAATTGTGAAAAAATTAAAAATGAAAATAAACAACAAAACAATTAATAAATAAAAGAATTGCAACCAAAAATTACGAATAAACGAAAGAAAAACAAGTAAGAAAGTAAAGTGGGTCAAGCCCGACCATTTTAAATACCCAACAAACACGAAGTCAAACCTTTGATATGAAATGACTTATTCATTTGACATCAACCACAATTCTCAAACGTTTTTCAAATGTTTGATTTTTACATTTAAATTCAAATTTATAATGATTTCAAAATAAACATTTGACATCAAATGTTTTATCAATTTGATTTCAAATTGGTATCAAATGTTAAATTCAAATAAAAACTAAACTTGCAGTACTAAAGCGAAAAATAAATGTAGACATTAAAAATGGCGATTAAAGTAAAATTTTTACTTCGTGGTTAAATGTGTTTTACAAGTGAACAGTTTATTTCTTGTGAAAAATAAAAATTATTTATAAGTAATTACAAAGATTAAGAATACGAATTAAAAAAACAAAACGGAAAAGTGAAGAAATTATAAGTTTGTTGTATGATAGCGATGCTGCAATCCTCAAAATAAAAGTGTGCCAATTATTTCGTCTTTGCAAGAATTAGAAGACGGAAGGAACATTATTTCATATTTTAGCTATGGTCCCGAATATTTATCTCACAGTTTATTTAAATAAATAATGAATTTAAATTAAAAAAATAAAATATTTTCATTTATGTTCCACATTGTGTTATAATCCACATTTGAAAAACATTTGAGAATTACGTTTGAAAGCATGTTTAAAATAAAGGCATTTTTCAATTTGAAAATAATTTTGTAGCGGAACAACATTATATTATTTTACAACATTATGCATTAATTTTATTATTATGTTTAAACTTTAATTTTATGTTTTACCTTATTATTTTGTTATAAATTTAATTATTATGTTCTGTTGTTAAATTTATGTTTATTAATACATGTGCGTTTATTTAAATTTAACAGACTGTAACCTTTATATTATTGTACTATCAAACTCATTTCTTTCCAATATGTAATCATAGTTTACTCAATATTTATTGCTTAATTTTTATTTACATGTTCATTTAATTATCACTCATTGATACTTGTTTATTTCTGTTTATGTTGTCTTTTTTCTTTACAATACATTCCATTGCAATTGTACTCAATTTATTCTTATTTTTATTTAAAAGGATTAACGGTATTATTTTATTAATTTGTTTGAAGCTTAGAGTTAAATAATTTTAAAAATAAAATTCATTCGTCTATGAACTGTTGACTAATAAAGTCGAATTAAAAAATTAACGGTCTTTTCCTTTTTTAAAGAAAAATAACTTAAATATTAAAGAGGTCAGATTAAGACTTATATAGTCCGATCAGACCCTTTGCATATAACATAGTAAAGTATTGTTCTACTAGGACGTTAATCGTCTGGTACGAATTTGCTTTTATAATAAGGAAAATAAAAACATAAAATAATAAAAAAACCCCTCCTAGAAAGGAAGATTTATTCCTCCTTCCTACAACTGGCGCCCAACGGAAATTTTACTGGACTACGAGCACGTTACACCCGGATTTGTTCAAGAAACTTCAGTGTGGTTATCCCATCTCCCAATAGTTGGTGTCCTCATCATCGTTAGTTTGCGGTGCACTTCATCACTGTTGCTTGACATTTGTACCCATCGTTGTACAGATTATTGTTGTTATCTCGACCACTAGATATTGTTGCTTCTTTCAGAACAAAATTCTCTCTTCATTTTATACCAAAATTTCTCTTCATCATCGTAAAAAAAAACAGGGTTTCCCTATATTTTTTTAAATTTTTCTGGGAATCGAAGAAAATGAGACGAAGTCCTCGTAATACATCGACTATCACCGATAGTCCCAACAACATGTGTTCTACACAAAATGGCGGTGTAAATCAAGCGCAAAATGGCGTTGGAATTCAACCTGCAGAAAATAATATTTCGGCATCAAGCCTAACCAATTCACAAGCACCAGTTAATATGGTTTTAACTGACGTTCAGTTCAGGGAACTTTTAAGTGGTTTAGCAGTTAGACAAGACGTAAAGTCCACATTTAGTAGTTGCACAGCACGCTTTAATGGTGACCGCAATTCCACACAAGTAGAAGATTTCTTAGCTACTATTTTAGTTTATAAACAAGCTGAAAATATTTCTGATTCGTATACGCCTCAACATGGTGGCAAGGAGTAAAACATGAGGCCAAAACTTTTAATGATGCATGTGAGCTATTAAAAAAAGCTTTTGCACCACCAAAGCCTGATTGGCGTATTTTTAGCGAAATATTTCAAGAAAAACAGAAAACGTTTGAATCTACTGACAATTTTGTTTGTAGGAAAAGAAGACTGTTTGCACAATTAAGTGAAAAGCTTTCGGAAAGTGCGATGCTCAATATGATATTCGGTCAATTGAATATTCAAATTAGAGAAAAAGTGTCTCGGGATAGTATATCTAACTTCCAATAACTTCTATGTAAAGCTAGAGAAGTAGAACAAATCGTTTCAGAAAATAAACAAGAAAAAGTAGAAAAAGCCAAACCTTTTGAGAATCCACAAAGCTCAGGCTTAAAATGCACTTTTTGTAGAAAAAAGAATCATTTGGCAGAAAACTGTTTTAAGAAAATTGAGGCTGAAAAACACAAGAATGTGAAAGTACCGGAAACAAAGCTAAATTGCTACGGATGTGGAGCAGCAGGCTTTTACCGCTCGAATTGCCCATCTTGTAATAAAAGCAGCGTTAGGGAACAAGAAGAAAAGCTTGACTTTAATTCACTACATACTTCTTTGGTAGGACGAAATGTGCCCCTAATAAATATAAACGTTGGCGGATTTAATGGCGAAGCATACTTTGATACTGCAGCCAGAACCAGTGTTGTCGGATTCTTGTTATACCAAAAGTTAGTCCAAAAAGGCGTAATTTTTCAAAAAGTGTGCGCTGAGATTATTTTAGCAGACGGAATCCCACACAACGAAATAGTTTTCTCTACAACTGTTGACATCATAATTGGAAATCGCTTTAAGAAAATAAGATTTATATGTCTCCCAAAAGCAACTGGTAACAGAACTCTTATCGGAATTGATTTTCTAGAAGAAAATGGCATAGTCTTAGATCTTGCCCAACGTACATGGCATTTCAAAGATGATTCATCTAAAATTTTCGATTTTAAAATTAACCAACCACACACAATTAATAATATATCAGTCTCAGAAAACGTAATGCCAAACGAGGTTAAAGATTTTCTATCGTGGTTTGAAAAAGGTAATAACGAATACTCACGAGGTGGAATTAAAAAAATTTTTGGAACCTCTATTCCTGAAAACCTAGAGTCGCCTAAAAGCTCAAATTTATTTCCACCTCTTAAAAGGATGAAAAGTAGCGACTTCTGTGATGAAATATTTAAACCAATTGAATTGAACTCATTTGAAATTAAATTAAAGCCAAATGAAGCCACCCACTTATCAGAAAGTGAACGAAAAGTTTTAGAAAATCTTTTGAATTCTGAAAAGGATATTTTTAAAGATATTGAAATACCAATTCCTCATGTAGAACACAACATCAAAACGGGTTCACATGACCCAATTTCTAACCCACCGTACAGAATTTCTCCAAAGATGAAGAATCTTTTAAAACAAGAAATTGATATAATGCTGAAGAAGGGTATAATTGAGGAAAAGAAATCGCCTCGGGCCTTTCCAGTAGTTTTGGTACCAAAAAAGGATGGTTCAGTTTGGTTTTGTGTTGATTATCGTCGATTAAATGCGATTACTACAACAGATACCTATCCACTTCCAAGGATTGATGATCTCTTACACTCAGCAAAAACAACACCTTTTATGTCTACTTTAGACTTACGTTCTGGTTATTGGCAAATTAAAATAGCGGAAAAGGATAAGATAAAAACAGCCTTTACAACACCATTTGGAATTTATGTATTTAACCGAATGCCATTTTGGTTAAAAAATGCCCCAGCCACCTTTCAAAGGTTAATAGATAAATTTCGTAACGGATTACCAAAAATTCTAATTTTGGCTTATCTCGACGATATTATTATTTGTTCCAAAGATTTAGAATCTCACATTTCGGATCTTAAGCAAACGTTTAAAAGGCTCAAAATGTTTGGTTTTCATCTTAACCGAGAAAAATGTTTCTTTTGCAAACCAGAAATCAAATATTTAGGACATATACTTACAATTGAGGGCTTAAAAGTTGATCCTGAAAAAGCAAATGCTATATTATCAAGACCAAGCCCAAGAAATACGAAAGAAGTCTTATCGTTTTTACAAACCTGCTCAGGGTATAGACGTTTCATACCTTCGTTTGCAAAAATATCAAAACCATTGACAGACTTAACTAAAAAGAATGCAGGGTGGAAGAGGTCTTATGAAGAACAAAATGCTTTTAACTCGTTGAAAAAATGTTTAACATCACCTCCAATTTTACAACAAGTAAATGAAAACATGCCATTCGTATTAAAAACAGATGCAAGCAACTATGCAATCGGAGCTGTTTTACTCCAGGGGGAGAAACAATTTGAGCATACTATTGAATACGCTAGTCGATTACTGCTTCCAGCAGAGAGAAATTACTCTACGACCGAACGTGAAGCGTTGGCTGTCGTTTGGGCGGTTCAGAAATTCAGAGGCTACATACATAGAAGGTTCAGAAGTCTTATTTCTTACCGATCACCAACCCTTAAAATGGTTGTTTAGCTTAAAAAGCCCCACAGGACGTCTTGCTAGATGGGCGTTGCAATTACAAACATATAACATAAAATTTGAATATACTCCCGGTCGTAAAAATGCTGTAGCAGATACCCTATCAAGGCCTCCATGCCAACTGAAAACCCACAATGAAATAAAATGTGAATGTATGTCAGCTTTTATCGATTTTCCGCGAAAAGGAGTAACTGATTTTAGAAAGGCACAAATTGAAGATCCTGATATAAAAAGTATTATAAATTCATTTGAAAATAACGATGAAAATATTATTAGACATACCAGTCGAGGTTATATTATGTTAGATGGTGTTTTATATAGATTTTGCTCATCAGAAGAGTCAGAGAATGGACAACTAGTAGTACCTCAGTCTATGCGTAGCATGGTTCTCTTTAATTATCATGATAGCCCTACAGCTGGTCATTATGGCATTGATAGGACTATAAGTCGAATAACTCCACACTTCTATTGGCCGAAAATGAGAGCAGAAATAACAGATTATGTAAAATCGTGTATTGAATGCAAACGTTACAAACCAACAAATATGAAACCTGCTGGTCTTCTTCAAACTGTCTCTAGCAATCGTAGATTTGAAATCATAGCTGTTGATTTATTTGGTCCATTACCAGTCACACCACAAGGAAACCAATGGATTTTGATTGTAGAAGATTTGTGTAGTCGGTGGACAGAGTTGTTTCCACTGAAAATTGCATCAGCCGAAAATTGTGCACATGCATTGTTAAATGAAATCTATTTAAGATACGGTATCCCTCGAAGACTCCATTCAGATAATGGAAGTCAATTTATTTCAGCGGTAATGCAAAAGTTAACGTTTTGTCTTGGAATTCAACAATCATTCACGCCTGTTTACCATCCGGAAGCTAATCCAGTAGAACGAAAGAACAGAGACCTAAATGTGCAGCAATCTATTTGTGTTGGCCAAGATCACACTACATGCGACTTAAGATTGCCTTCAATAAGATTTGCAATGAATACGGCAAAATGTGCATCAACTGGTTATTCTGCCGCCTATCTTACTTTTGGTCGTGAACTAAGAGCTCCAATGGAAGTTCAGAATGATTTAAGAGCAATCGTGAATGCTGAAAATTTTGTGCCACAAATAACACCGCATCTTCTTCGCCTTGCAAATACTCTAAAACTAGGAAGGGAAACGGAAGAGAAAATGCAGGACAAAAACAAAATATATGCAGATTTAAAGCGAAAACCCCAAGAAAGTATAAATATTGGTGATAAGGTATTAGTTTCAACACATATTCTAAGCAAGAAAGATAAAAATTTAACGTCAAAGCTCGTGCCACGAAGAGATGGTCCATATATTGTCACTAACAAAAAGGGATCCTCGTGCTACACGATTGCAGATTTAAATAACCCTAACGTGCCTTTAGCAACATACCATGTATCAGATTTAAGTTTATATGAAGGAAAAACTACAAAGCCAATTTATGCTGTTAGTCGTAGAGGACGCCCGGAAAATCCGACAAACAACAAGTTAACAATAGATACAACAAAAAATGGGTCCGATACAACTGAAAGCAACAAAAACATGCAACAACATAGTGCAACAGATCACAACTTTTCAACTTATCCGCCTAATAGAAGATCTCAACGTAATAAAAAGCAACCCACAAGATTTGGAAAATAGCTGCCATCATCATCGTGACGATTTCCGTGGCAGAGGGGGAGTGTGTAGCGGAACAACATTATATTATTTTACAACATTATGCATTAATTTTATTATTATGTTTAAGCTTTAATTTTATGTTTTACCTTATTATTTTGTTATAAATTTAATTATTATGTTCTGTTGTTAAATTTATGTTTATTAATACATGTGCGTTTATTTAAATTTAACAGACTGTAACCTTTATATTATTTTACTAGCAAACTTATTTCTTTCCATTATGTAATCATAGTTTACTCAATATTTATTGCTTAATTTTTATTTACATGCTCATTTAATTATCACTCATTGATACTTGTTTATTTCTGTTTATGTTGTCTTTTTTCTTTACAATACATTCCATTGCAATTGTACTCAATTTATTCTTATTTTTATTTAAAAGGATTAACGGTATTGTTTTATAAATTTGTTTGAAGCTTAGAGTTAAATAATTTTAAAAATAAAATTCATTCGTCTATGAACTGTTGACTGATAAAGTCGAATTAAAAAATTAGCGGTCTTTTCCTTTTTTAAAGAAAATAACTTAAATATTAAAGAGGTCAGATTAAGACTTATATAGTCCGATCAGACCCTTTGCATATAAAATAGTAAAGTATTGTTCTACTAGGACGTTAATCGTCTGGTACGAATTTGCTTTTATAATAAGTAAAATAAAAACATAAAATAATAAAAAACCCCCTCCTAGAAAGGAAGATTTATTCCTCCTTCCTACAATTTCTCTTTTTGTTAAGAATGCTTTCATTTTCAAATTACTATTTAACGTTTGTCGTTTAAGAAAACGTTTGATTTCAATCATTTTCGATTTGAAATCAAACCTCCGTGTTTGTTGGGTAAAAGAAAAGCGATATACAATTACATACATATATATGAGTAGGTGAGTTGCAAAACTCGCTCGTTTCAAAAATTAAAAAAATTTAGATAACAATCGATTTAGACAAATCTTTTAGCACTTTATAAGAATATATATATATAGATTATATCGAATCATGTTCTTTTCTATGTTTTTTTGTGACATAAAATTGCAGTTGGTAACAAAACTGGTTCGTTCCACTCAACAGACATTTTCAAAACTATCTCTTTGCATTTTGTGTAACAAAACTCGCTGGTTCACTGTTTTAAACTTTCTGTTAGAAGTGGGCCAAGATATCGTTGATTATATAGAGTCGAATAAGGGAATTTAAAAAAGCAAATTTGTAAACAAGTTCGCTTTGACATACATATTTGTTTTTTATAAACCGTATATTGAAATAAATTTTTGTGGGGATGTTCTAATACTCGACTGAAAATCATCTGTAACTCCTGTGGTGAAAGCAATAAGTTATTTACATTTTAAATTCCAAACTTCAAAGCGAATGCTAATAGATTAAACATGGAAAAGGAACTCGGAAAAAATGCATGCCATTGATCCAGATATACTTCCTATCAATGTGGGGGTTTACCCATTTGAGAATAATTTTATCTACCCACTTAGGGAAAATTGGAAAGAAAATTTTATATACTTGGAGAATAATAATATTGATTAAGGAACGGAAAAAACAATGACAAGTACACTGAAGATAAATATTATGACTCTAATATGTTTTATTTATGTCGATAATATCCTTACTAAAATAACATCATATAAGGTAACATACGTTTACTTATTAAATTGGACTTGGTGTTCTTTACCTCTCATGTTAGTATTGGTAATGTTCAATCCCTTGACGCAACAGCATCAAGTCCAACAACAAAAGGTCTGCTATTTCCGAAAAATAATACAAGGCTTACACAATTTTTTTACCTTACTTTTCTCTTCAAAATGAATTATACAAAATTTTACAAGTAACAACTAAAGAAGCAAACGCATGTTTAAATAAAAATATATTTTATTTTGCTGTGAATGATTAACAAAGTTGGTCGAAATATTTGACTAAATAAAAAATAAAACCAAAATAGCAGTGTTTTAATTTATCTCACTTTACAATTACAAAAAAAAGACTCTTCTTTGCCTCTAAGCAAATTCTCCTTATTGACTACAAATCCAGTGGTAATCAAAACTAAGTGCACTTGATGCCCTTAACGTCTAATTCAGTTGGATTTGTTGTTATTTTTAACTTTTCTATTTCGAAAACTACATTAGATAGGACTTATGGGAGTTTACACATCGATAGAGGAAAAATTTCGATTCCAACCGTATAAAAAACGTATTTTAAAGAACAATGTGAGTTGGGGTAGTTTATCTCCAACGAACAGAACTATTGTTACATTTTTTTAGGACTGTCAAAATATACTAAAGTTAAATGATTAATTTTCCTGGTGGGCTAAAGTGCGTTGCAGAACTAGTTCGATCCCATACGGATCGTAGCAAAACTAGTTTCTTTCGAAAATTCGTAGCAAAACTCTTTCGTTTCAAAATTAAATCTATTATTTTTCTATGTTTCAGTTGGTTTCAATTTTTCAACTGTTGAGTTATTAATCAAGAATGGCATAACACTTCAAAATCTTTTTGATTTTGTTTTAGTTTAACTAATTTGGTCCAGTTAATCCGGCGCTATATGTTTTTTGCATTTTCCCAAAATTCAAAAAAGTTGTAACGAACAAGTTTTGCATCTCACCTACTCATACAGTGGGGAGCAGAGGTGAGTACATGTTTGTATATCTTGCACTTCTAAGGGAATAAGAAAAACAATAATAAAGCTATTTAAAAATTTTTTTTGTATTTTATTTCTTTTTTAATTCTTAGCAAAATTCAATTTAAAACAAAATAAGAAAACAACAAGTTCATAGGTATACATAAACAAAACTTTAATAACTCTCATGTACTCAATTTTGCACCTTCCTACTACAATTAATATTGATTACATTTTTAGTATTTAGTGCATAGTCCTTTATTATTTAAAACACTTATTATGCGTTTAGGCATACTTTCTACCAAGTTCTGAATAATTTCATCAGGAATGCGCTGCCACTCCAGCTGCACACGGGGCCATAGCTCGTTTAAGTTCGATGAAGCTAATTGATACTGTCCCAACCGTCTTTTCACGATTGACCACAAATTTTCAATTGGATTGAAGTCGGGACTTTGCGGTGGCCACTGCATTAACTGAAAATTTTGCCCAGTCAACCATTCCTTAACGATTTTGGAGGTGTGCTTTGGGTCGCCATCCTGTTGAAATATGACTTCTTCCTCAAGATATGCGCTCATATCCACAAAACCGGGAAGATGGGTCTCTAAAATTTTCAAATAATCCTCTTTTCACATGATACCATCAATTTTTTGCAGTGGTCCAATATGCCACCAAGTAAAGCAGCCCCATACCATAACGCTTCCTCCACCATGTTTAACAGTTTGTTTAACATGGTGTCTTTGTATGGTCTTCCCAGGGCGGTGCCAGCAATACTGCTTACCATCTGACTGAAATCGGTTGAATTTGGATTCATCTGACCAGAATACTCGTTTCCAATCATCGGCAGTCCAATTCTTGTGTTCCAATGCGAACTTTAATCGTGCTGCAAAATTTTTCTTTCATAATGCAGGTTTAGGTTTCTTAAAAGCTGATATGTAGCCAATGTTGTGCAGCGCTCTTCTTGCTGTCCATCGACTTACAATTTTATTTATTGCTAGGGAAGCTTCCTTTGGCGTTAAAGATTGATTTGCCTTCATCTTTCTCATCATTAAACGTGCGTCGCCATCCGTTAAAAGTCTTCGGCGACCCAGAACTTGCGCTTGGGAAGTAATATTTCGCCTTTTCCGGACTCTTATCACCACTGACTGACTCACTTGAATTTCTTTGGCTATTACTCTCGATGAGAAGCCCTTTTTTTGTCATGGTTAAAATACTATTTTCCACGGTTCGCGATAGCTTTCTCATAATTTGAAATATTTTGGAATTTGTATTTTATATTTGAAATGCACCTTTTATTTACATTACGCAGTTTATCAAACACGACGTTAAACTAAAATTTATATTAACAGAAACATTAATAATACCAATCAAATCATAAACCAAATCAAAATTAACAGTAAATTTTGAATGTTTCTAAGAATATGGTTGAAAACACGCGGGTGCAAAATTGAGTACATGAGAGTTATTTAAGTTTTGTTTATGTTTACCTATGAGCTTGTTGTTTTCTTATTTTGTTTTAAATTGAATTTTGCTAAGAATTAAAAAAGAAATAAAATACAAAAAAAAAATTTTAAATAGCTTTATTATTGTTTTTCTTATTCCCTTAGAAGTTCAAGATATACAAACATGTACTCACCTTTGCTCCCCACTGTATGTATGAATGTATTAATAGAATGAAACAAATAATTTGTAATGTCAATCATCATACTTTTTGTTTAAAAATATTTATTTTTGGCAGGTATAAAAATTTATTGAATAATATAAAAACAAATCTTTAATTTGGTAAAATGTAATTCTATGAAAAATCTCAACCACTAAAACAAATTAAAGATAATATGAAAATAAGATTTTCTATTAAAAAAAAAGAAAATAATAATATTTTTTCTGTTAGTTTAAGATATTATAATTTTCTACTAAAATTATTTATAATAATCTTTTTTATTGTGTTTAGTTTTTAACGATTAACTTAATTATTTTATGTATATTTATATACATTTATGACTATAGAACATTGTTCCTTACAGACTATTTTTATAGAGCTTAAATTATTTAATTCAAAATATTATTTAAAATTATTTAAGTATTATTTACAAGATTTAAATACTATGTATGTATTTACAAAATATAGTTATAAAAATTATATATACAGCCATGTCACAGAACACAATTCCGTTCGGAAACGGAATTCATTCCGTATTTTGGTGTTTCAGAAAATTAATTACGAAACAAATTTTCGGAATGAAACCATTTCTATTTTCATGAACGGAATGGGAGTTTTCTGTATCTTAAACGGCAAATAATTATCAAAATATACTTTCTATCAGTAAACAAATATGTTTTCTTTATATACTTTTCAAAAGAAGTATATTTTAAATAATTTTTAGCAATTTATTTTACAAATATTTAAGACTCTTTCTAAAATCTTTAACAAGAAAACAAAATTTTCGTAATGGATTTATGAAGCATTGCCATATCTCTTTTGTTGTCATATTTTGCCAAAATTTACATACCGGCAACACACAAAACAAAACAAAACTGAAAAGAACAAAGCAAAACTGGAAACAATTACATTTGTTAAACTTTTTTTTAGCCTGCATTTCCCGCATTTTTTTACTTTTTAAATTTCACAAATTTTAAAGTTGATTACTTTTTTACACATAAATAAAAACTAAAATGTAAATTTTTTTCTACAAAAATTTTGTTAACAGCTGGTTTTCGTTTTGCTAAGTGAATTTGTTGCCATATTTAATTGTAATAAATCAGTATTTATTGCCAAATGGGTAACATAAAAATCGCTTAAACAAAATTTTTCGGATTGATGAAAACGATTGGAATCCAAAGCACCAAAAATGATTTCGAACGGAATGGCAAATACCGAATTGACAGCATTCCGAACGGAATCTGTGACACGGCTGATAATTTAATATTTTAAATTACACCTGATCTACACCTAACAGAAGTTACCCACGCTCTACCTAGGACAGAAAAAATTACACTCAATTTGGGTTATTACCCACGAAGTGGCAACACTGCTTTTATATCTGCTATATCTGCTCCAACTGGCTTTTGGTTGAGAATATATTTTGTTATTATATTTAAAATATCTTCTATCATCTATGCAAAATTGGAGAATTCTTAAAAAAAAAAAATTTCAAGGCTTTATTTATAGGAATACTAAGGAATAAGGATATTACATCTAACGAAATTATCTTCCTCTCGTTTTGTATCTAAATTATTTTAATCTTATCTTTAATTTGTAATGAGTGCCTTACATTATATACTGAATTTCCGTTATCTTTCCAAGAATTTCTGTTATATATCTGCTAAGTTCATGAGCTGAAGAATTAAAGATCGAATAAATTGGTTTTAATCGAAATGTCTCCTTATGGATTTTTGGAACTCCATATTTTTTTTTTTTTTTTTTTTTTTTTTTATTAACATTTCATTTATATATATTAAACTCTTATATCTAATCCCGCGAAGCCTATTGGCTTATCTGCAGGATATATAAAAATAAAGATATACAAAAATGATTTATACAAAATAATTAAATAGGTACAAGTTTATAATTCAAAATAATGACGTTTTTCATTGCGTGGAAATAAAATGTTCTTTTAAATATAATTTTCTTTTAAACGGATTAGTAATATTCAATAAATACAGTGGAAGTTTATTGAAAATATTCGGAAGTGTAGTATTCAATGAATTTTTGCCGTAGTTGTTTTTATGACGCTCGACTTTATATCTTCCTTCTGAGCGTTGCCTGGTGTTGTGAGTATGGTCTATGCGTTTAAGGTAGCTTGAGTCGTTATAGAATTCGTTGATCAGTGTGATGTTATATAGACTTTTGATGTTCAGTACTTCTAATTTTGTTGCCATATTTTTTGCTGGTGTTGTTCTCCTGTTTCGGCTATTTAAAACGGGGCTGTTCACGTGTCTGTCATTGTATCCTGTTGAGTTGTAGTTAACGCGAGTGTTGTGCGTCCCTATAATATTGACGTTGTTGATAACGTGTGTGTTGTTGTTTACATATGTGTTGCTGTTAATATTATTGTTATTGTTATTATGTGTGTTGTACACGTGTGTATTGATGTTAACGTGTATGTTGTTAACTACATGAATATTGTTGTTAACGTGTGTGTTGTTATTATCAGGTGGGATGTTATCGTGTGTGTTGTTGTTACCATGTGGGTTGTCATAAACGTGGCCGTTTGGGATTGTGTTCTCGATGTCGACTGTGATAGCGTTGTTGTTTACGTGAGTGTCATTGACACGTGTGTTGTTGTTTATATGTGGGTTATTGTTAACGTGTTTGTTGTTGGCGTTTGTGTTGTTGTTAACGTATATGTTATTGTTAACATGTGGGTCGTTATTACCAAGATTATTGTCCACTGGCGTATTGTTTACGAGTGTATTGCTTGCGGGTGTGTTGTTTTCGAGCGTGGTGTTTACTGGTATGTTGTTGTCTATGGGTGTGTTGCTTACGTGTGTATTGTTTACGAGTATATTGTTTACGGGTGTGTTGTTGTTTAGGAGTATGTTGTTGTTTACGAGTGTTTTGTTTGCGTGTGTGTTGTGGACGAGCGTGGTGTTCACGGGTGTGTTGTTTACGAGTGTATTATTTAGTGTGTGGTTTGCGTGTGTGATGTTATTTACGAGAATGTTGTTTACGAGTGGGTTGTTTACTAATGTGTTTTGATCATCGGGTATATTCTCATACACATATGCCATATGAAGCTGTTGTTGGTTATGCAGCTTGTTTTTTAATAATATCTTAAGAATCTGATTTTGGGTTTGCTGTAAAGTCCTGCAGTATGTAGAGTTTCCCCATGCTGTTATACCGTGCCTAATGTATGATTCGACAAGCGAAAGATATGCTTGCTTTAGGACATCAAAGGTTGCGCAATTACTCAGGTGATATAGGCTGTATGCTGCCTTTCGCAGTTTTTTCGAAAGGTGTTGTATATGTGTTAACCATTTAAAATTTTGATCAATGTAAACGCCTAGGTATTTGTAAGATTTTACATACTCTATTATAGTATTGCATGTATCCAAGTAACCACTCTGGTTATTGACGTGTAAGCATTTATAGTCATGAAATATTATATTATAATTTGTACTAGTGAGATGAGGTGGTTTAATGTGCATGATTTTGGTTTTAGATGCGTTAATCACTAGTCCGTTATCATGGCACCATTTTGAGATTTCGTTTAGCTGAATTTGCATAGTTTCACACGCGATTTCAATATTTTGATTTGAAACAACAATGGCTGTGTCATCAGCGTATGCAAACGCCGAACAGTTCTGGAGGATATTTAACATATCATTTGCGTATATTAGGTAGAGTATTGGTCCAAGCTTTGAACCTTGAGGTACACCATTACTTGTAATGATTTCGTCGCTTAGAGTTTGACATATTTTGACTCGATATTTTCTAAGACTCAAGTAGTTTCTGAACCATTCTAAGCAACTGCCTCTTACTCCATTTCGTTCTAACATGTTTAAAAGATTACTATGTGAGAGTGTATCAAAAGCTTTACTAAAGTCAATGAAAAGTGTAAGACAGTGTAACTGTTTGCTTAAACATTCATTTATGTGGTTTGAAAAGTTTCCTAATAATTTGTTAATGTTTTTCCCTTTTTGAAAACCGTATTGATTAGGGTTAATGATTTAATATTTTGTAAGAAAATCATTCAGTTTTCTAACAAGCACTTCTTCTAGCACTTTTTCGATTGCTGGTAATATAGCAATGGGCCTATAATTATTAAAGTCGCTTTTCAGTCCGCTCTTATAGATTGGGCGTATTAATGAAGTTTTCAACAGATTTGGTATATTAGTACTGATTATGCTGGAGTTAATATACTGTGTGATTATAGGTGTCAAAAGTAATGAATTGCGTTTCAGGTCTTTAGGTCTAATATCATCAGCTCCTGCTCCTTTATATGTTTTCAAGTTTGATAAAATATTACATACCTCTTCCTCGCTTATGGGAGACAAAAACATCGAGTTTTGTATTGTTGTTGTTTGGCGTATACACGTTTTTATATCACATTTGTGTAAAATTTTTTGAACATTTTCTTTAAAATTAGTTGCAAACTTATTTGCGATGTTAGTAATGTTATCATTTTTGAATGTCTTTAACAATGTAATATCAATATTTGATGTTTTTTTGCCAGTTATTTCATTAATTGTTTGCCATGTAGCTCTTATATTGCTTCTGTTTTCTACAAATTTTTTTTTAAAATAATTGTTTTTTGCATAATTCAACTTTTTATTTAAACAATTTCTAAACTTTTTGTAGTCATTTTCATAGTTTTTATTATTTTTATTATTTAACCATTTTATATAAAGTTTATCCCGAACTTCGCAATAAATTATTAATTCGTCATTCATCCACGGATTCACTTTTCTTCGTTTTTTGTTGTTATTACAGAGCGATTTTTCATAGATTACTTTAAATGTTTCGTATATTTTGTTAAATATTTCACTAGTGTTCATATTTTCATTAACTAAATTATTCCAGTTTGTTCTTTTAATATTATTGTTAACTTTGAAATAACTTAAAGTTAAATTTGCGCACTGTCGACTTATAATTTCCGTGCCCTGGTTTATAATCTCTTGGTCGTTCTCTCTATTTTCTTTTAAGCAACAGAAGAGGGCAAAGTGATCAGAGATATTAATTCTCACTACTGCTGCATGGGTTTGTGTATTTTTTGTGTTTTGCCTGATGTGCATATGATCAATGCAAGAGCTTGATCTATTTGTTACATCTTCTCTTGTTGCTTCATTTATTACACATTGTAATCCGTTTGACGAGATCATTTCTACATATTTAGTTGTTGTAATATTTTGGTTTAAGATGTTAATATTCATATCTCCAATAATGATAATGCCTTGTTTATTTTTTACCGCATTTATTGTTTTATCGAGTTCTATTATGAAGTTGTTTACATTATTTTTTGGCGGTCGATATATTGCGAGCAGTGAGAATGTTTTTTGTTGTTTTTGAATATTTATTAGTATCGATTCAAAAGAGATAGTGCTTATGTTGATATTTGTGTGCATTAAGTGCTCTCTAATAAAGACGGCTACACCTCCACCTCTACCGTCTCTATTAAGGAAATATGAATTAAAACCATTTATATTAAATGTATGTTGTTCTTCATTTGCGATATTTGTTTCAACAAGAACTATTATGTTAACATTATTTATAACATTATGGAGACTAGCTAGTAGTGGTGTAAAATTTAACCGTAGTGAGCGAATATTCATATATATGATAGTTATAGGATAACTTAAATGGCTTTTATTAATTTGATTAAAATTATCTAATATGGAAGTTTTATTAAAGTTCATTTTTTACAATAAAAAAAAGAGAAAAAAATTTTAAAAAAGGTGGGAATTTTATGTAAGTTTGTGTTTTTAGTGCTTATTCAAATCGCTGAAGTTATCAATTCAATATCTGCTGCATTTAGTATTAAAATAGGGGTTGATATTTCGTTTTTCTTGGCGTATATATTTCCACTACGAGTCCATATGAACTTCCAGTTTGATTCTCTGGCTTTTGTTTTAGCTAACCACAGTAATCTCCGTTTGTATGGGGTTAAGTGTTCATTTATGTAGATATAATTGTTGTTAGAGTTGTCTTCGTTAATAAGACTTGAGTCAACTCTGTGACGATTGATTTTACTCATTACCTCTCTTTTTTTGTTGAGAGAAGTAAATTCAATAATAACTTTTTGTGATTTTTGTAAGCTATACGAATTACTGATGTCGCTATCGTTAATTTCAACATTTATTGAATTCGCAATCGTTTTGACAACCTCTGTCGGGTGCATATTTGTGTTAGTTATATTTTTAATCTCAATATTTTTATTAAGTAATTGTTGTTCTAATTCATTAATTCTCTTATCCATCTCGTTAATTTGTTTTTCTTTTTCTTTGTTACTTTCGCAAAGATCACTTACTTGCACGGTAAGAGTAGTAAGTGCGCTTGTTATTGTACCAAGAGCTGTCTGCAAGTTAGTATTCATCTGAGTGTTGTTTTGGGTTATGGTTAATGCAAGTTCTTGAAATGTTGTTTTTAAGTCAGTCACGTCGCTCTTCATAGATGAGACATCTGTTTTTAGTTCCTTAACGTCGGTTTTGACCGTATATAAACTGTTATTTGCATCGCTTACTGACAGAGCCTCTTTAAAACGTTTGACGTTGGCTATCTCTTCATTTTCTTCTTCTCTTTGTGTTTTTTGGTTCCCTTGATCAGAGCTTCCATCAAAAACAATATGGTACGCATTGTTGCTGCTGGCGGATCCCTTACGTGGCTTGCACTTATGACGCCTCCAATCAGATTTTCTCTCGCTATTCATTGTAGCATACGTTTTTTCTGACAGAGGACAACAAGTTGAGAAATGAAATTGAGAGTTGCAAGAGTAACATTTTACAAACTTCGTTAGCAAATTGTTATTGCATTGATCACATAAACTCATTTTTGACACTTTTTTTTTTGTTTTTTTTTTTTTTCTTTTCTCTTTTTTTTTTTTTTTTTTTTTAGTTCTTGTATGTTTTTTAATTTTTTTTTTATATATTTACTGTTTACATTTAGTTTTTTATGTTAATAAAACGCAACAATTTATAAATAATTTTGCTTAATTTTTTAACCACTTTTAAGAAAATTTGTTATATATTAATACGATAAGGTTTTTAGAATTTTTTGATGACTTTAACACTGTTTATTTAACAATTTTGTTGGAGCACACAAAATAATCGTCCGTTCGCAATGAAAACTAACGAGAATTTGGTTTGCTGTAGCAGTTGTTATTTTCAAATTTTTCCTCCCAAAAGGTGTTAGTATTACCAATTTCAAAAGTTTTTCTACTATATCATTATAAGTCTGTTTTAGTTTAATCGTTGAGTCTTTTGTCAATATTTTATATGTGGAGTTATCATTAAGAATATCATTCATTATTGAACTATAGTCATGTCATCGCAATTATAATATAACCCTTATCTGCTATCATCTTAAGAACTGCAAAGTGTCTTTTTTGATGGATAATGCATGTTTGTTTCCTAAAAAAAGTCCATTGTGAATCTATTGGAATGTGTTTATCTGATTTGTTTATAAACCACTGATGATTGAACTTTCTCCTGTGTATATCTTTAACCATACTATTTAGTTTAAAAGCTCATCTATCTATTCTATTTGTTATTATTGTTCTTTATTATTTTCTAATGTATAGTGTTTTTGATTAATGCTTAAACTTAGAATCTTGTTCTGCATTATCCATATATTTCTTGATATTCATTGTTGTAAAAATGTTGGTCCATGTTCCTCGAAAAGATTGAAACCATTTTTAGTGGAATTCTTTATAAATTAAGGTGTTACCGCCACTTCCAAGCCGCACCTCGTTATTTAACTTTTGTTGAAGTGGCAACACTTATATTTTCAAAATAGTAATATGTCAAAGATTGATTTTCCAAGCGGGAAAAGTAATTATTGCTTAAGAAGACATATTTTTTTCTGTAGTTTCGATTTCAATTTGTATTCACATTTGTACTGCATATTGTATGTTTAACCTATTTTAATAAGAAAAGAAAGTTAAGAAGCTTGCTCCGAGGCCAAACTAAAAAAGTTTGTAATTTTGAATTTAAAAAATTTGTAAAATTTGATTTATGTTATATTTATCTAGCAATTTCAACGCCGTTTATAAAAATTTGTGAAAATAAAAGTACATATAATTGATCGTTCTAAAACTTAGCTTGGTGTTAACAATCTTTATTGGTACCGGGAGCTGGGGTTGCTTCGCCCAACATTATTGAAATTCTTTTTTACGTTTTATTTGTACAAATCCCTTTGTAAAGTGTTAAAAGCTGTTTAAATCACATTTAATCCATAACGCGTTCCGAAAAGGGCTCAATTAAAATACGTAAGTACAATAAAATGGACTCTTCAATTTTACAGGGTCAACCACAAAACTGCCAAATATGCCATCAACTTGCAACAAACGAATTTGTTAAATGTAAAACTTGCCGCTTATCATTTCACCTTGAATGTGCTAAAATAGCATGCTCTAGTGAGGGTTGGTGTTGTGTAGAATGTACAACAACTGAACCAATATCACCAATATCAATATGCAGCCAAAGTAGTCGGGCTTCAAATTTATCAAGAGTTGCTTACTCTAGAAGGAAATTAGATCTGCAACGTTTAGAAGAAGAACGACTAACTGAAATAGAATTTTTAAGAAGAAAATAACAAATACTAGAGCAGACACCAGAATGCCAAAATTTGTCGGTTTCGTCAGAAAAATCTATTCACAATTGGCTAGATGATCTCCCTGATTTACATCAACCAACTACATCTACTAATAATACTTCACTTCATATACGTTAAACATATCTGCCAAATGAAACCTTTTCTTTACATCAACGATCAAAATCACACGAGCCAGTGGTGGCAAAGACTAATATCCGCAAAGATTATTCAATCAACAGCCATTATTTACAGCACCAACATTTGCAACTGACCCGGTTTTAAATAGCACACAAAATCAACTCATGTCACAACCAGTGATGCCAACTTTTTGAGAGCAAAAAGCACTTTAAAATTTAAAAAAAGCACTAAAAAGCACTATTTCGAACAAAAAAATGCGTTAAAAAGCACTAACCATTTTTACAATTTAATTAAACACAAAACAAGTTTTACTCGGCTGTGCAAAATAACACATACCTCCAAAATTTAAAAAAAGGCGACGGCTTTGATGGGGGATTTTCATTTAAAATTTAATAAAAAAAAAAGTACAGTCAAAGCCCGGTATAACGAATACGCAGTTTAACGAATATCCGATATAACGAATGGCCCAATTTTTACATTAACTACCTTGTATAGCGAATGGCAGAAAAAAAATAGTACCGATTTAACGAATGACAAAGCAAAATAAAAAAATCTTAACAGAACCGTTACATTTTTATGTTTGTATTGAAAGAACACGTGTGATGCGTTGCTTTTTTCGTTAAAGTTTTTGTAGTTTGGTTTGGTTCATTGTGAAAACGAGATGTCAAATCGAAAAAGAATTACTTTTGATAAAAAAATTAAAGATTTTAGAAGAGTATAAGAAAGGTGTAAATCTTTCAGTAATATCCAAAAGAATGGAATACCAAAATCTTATTAAAGTTCTATTTCGACACTAAATTATAAATACAATTAATTTTTAATGTTTTTCAAATTGTAGACCACCGTTTTTTTTATAAAATTTTAAGGTAAAAATTACTGATCGATATAACGAATATCTCGGTATAACAAAAGGTCTGAACATTATATCATTCGTTAAACCGGGCTTTGACTGTATATTTATATTCGTATATAAACCGTTTTAATTGTATTATTATTATCTTCAATAAAAATATCCTCCAAAGAGTTTGAATTAGACATAAAACTGAAAAAATCGTACCTGTTGCAATTACCGAAAATTTGCAGTGACCGACCATTCTTTTTTTAATACAAAACCTTATATTTTATCGTTTAAATAATTCTATATTATTATCTATATATTATTAATAAAACAATTGGCGTATGATATTGTCCAATTATTTTAACCTATGTACGCTTCTGAATGTTGAACACACATAAGCTGCAAAATAGAAAAACATGTATGTTTGTATTCTGATCTTAGTCAACCTTTTTGCAATAGCACTAGAGGTAGAAGTGTACAAAACTTGGTTAATCGGAGACGAGTGTCGTGTGTTTGAAAACTAAAGCGCATGAAAAATGGCAGGTTACACAACGCTCGTTATAAAAGCAATTTCTGTCAGCTGTTGTTAATTTATTAAACACTTTGCTTATATCAAGTTACGGCTCTTTTTTTGTTTTTAAAGTCTTTGCGTCCTTTTTCTATGTTAGAAACAGTGTCTACATCTTTAAAAAAGTGTTTACTGAAAACAAATACATAACTTTTATTACGACTGCTTAATATGTTGTCAACGCTAAAAAGTGTGACGTTTTGTAAAATTTCCAAATTGCTAGGAAGCCTAGCTTAAACCTCGTAAATAACCTATCTTTTATCACTTTTTTATCATTTTAAATCTTTAAATCTTTGCAGGCCTTCTTAAAATTGTACCCCAAATAGTAAATCTCGTCTGAGTACATACTTTTATAATCAAAGTTTAAAAAAATTATAGAAAAAAATAAAAATTTTAAAAAGCACTAAAGGCACTAACGAAAAATTGAAAAAGCACCAAGTTAGTGCTTTTTCTTAGTTTGGCACTATGGATAAAATTTTGGCGTTTTGAGGCATCAAAAAGCACCATAAATAGTGCCAAAAGCACTAAGTTGGCATCGCTGGTCACAACAAATGAACGCACGACAAACAGTGCCAAGGGATATTCCTATATTTTCAGGAAACCCAGCAGAATGGCCATTGTGTAGTTCGACGTATGATTGGTCAACCTCTGTCTGTGGATTAACAGATGCCGAAAACCTTGTCAGGCTACAAAGAGCTCTGCGTGGCGATGCCTTAAGATCAGTGCAACTCATTCTTATACATCCGAACTGTGTACCGGCAGCAATATAGAAAAAATATTGCATTCTATTAAACAAAAAATTAAATTATTACCTACTGTAAACACTAATAAATTGGAAACCATTACGTGTTTTGCTGTAGAGGTTAAAGGCCTTAAAACAATAATTGAAGCTTGCGGATTATATGAAGAATTAAATAATTCTTCACTTTTACAAGATTTAGTAACAAAATTGTCACCAGATTTGCAGTTAAATTGGGGAAAAAACAAAACAAAATTGATGAAAGAACAAAGAAAAACAAATCTGTCAGAATTTGCTGACTGGCTTTTTGACATCGGCGTTTCTGCCAGCAGCATTAACATAGCAGCAAGCAGCATTTCTTTTGCATTAACTGAGCAACTTTCAAGAAATAAGCAAAAAAACGTTAACATACACACACATACTAAACAAAACCAAAGGGACTGCATTGTATGCAATTTTAAGAGTGTTTCTACTTGTAAAAAGTTTTTTTCCGCTCAGTGAAATGAAAAATGGGACATAGTAAGAGAAAGTAAGCTTTGTAAATTGTGTTTGCGTAAACATTATGGGCTTTGCAAAAGCAATATTGTTTGTGAAGTTGAAAACTGCAATATAAAACACAACTCTCTTTTACATAAAGTTGATGATATGTTAACAGAAGATGTAACGTCAAATCAAAACAATGTAGACCAAACTCATAATGTTAACGCACACAGTAGTATGTACAGTACAGTGTTGTTTAAAATTTTGCCAATTACACTATTCGGTCAGAATAACAGAGTTATTAAAACTTTTGCTATTATTGATGAAGGCTCTTCCGTCAGTCTAATTGATGAAAAGCTAATTAAGGCACTAAATTTAGATGGTGAACTGGAGCCTCTTTGTTTAAAATGGACCAATGACATGCGAAGAAGTGAAGAATCATCAATAAAGTTAAACATTTATTATTACCATCTCAGAGCATAGATTACAAGAAACTTAGTAAACAATTTTCCCATTTAAGAGGACTCCCAATTGAAAATTACACTAACGCTATACCGGGAGTTTTGATTGGATTGAACAATATTAATTTGTGCACTCCAAACTGCGTTAAAGAAGGACGTGAAGGTGAACCTACTGCTGTGATCACCCGTTTAGGGTGGGTTTTATATGGAAATATAAGCGGTAAAAGAAATAAAGAACATTTTACTGGTATTCATCTATGCGAATGTAACGATTCAAGTTTAAGCAATTTAATCAAACAATTTTATACAATAGAAACAATTGGTATTACTGGCAACCCATGTATGCTTAGTAAAGACGATGAACGAGCAATAGACACGTTAAAAATGCATACTGCACAAAAATCAAGTGACCATTATGAGACCGCGTTGTTATGGCGTTATGATGATGTGTCTCTTCCAGAGAGCTTTGCAATGGCAAAGAAAATACTTTTATATTTAGAGAAAATGTTAACTAAAAACGCAGTCTTGTTTGATGTTTTTGAAAAAACTATCGCCGAATACTTGAAAAAAATTATATCTCAAAACTAACCAATTACAATCAAGATGAAAAACGTATTTGGTATCTGCCTATTTTTCCTGTTTTTAACAAAAATAAGCCTAATAAAACAATAATAGTTTGGGATGCGGCTGCCAAGTCTCATGGCGTATCATTGAATTCAACACTTTTAAAAGGCCCAGATCTTTTTACTTCACTTCCGAGTGTGATTTTTAAGTTTCGGCAAAGGCAAATAGCATTCTCAGCTGATATAGAACAAATGTTCCACAGAATATTCATAAGACAAGCGGATTGTCATGATCAAAGATTTTTATGGCGTAGTTGTGATGCATCAAAAGATCCTGATATTTATGTCATGAATGTGATGACCTTTGGTGCCTCTTGTTCACCCTGCATATCCCAGTATGTCAAAAACCTTTACGCTGCTAAACACAAAACCGTATATCCGGAGGCGGCACTTGCCATAGAAAAAAATCATTACGTTGATGACTTTCTTTTTTCTACAGACACATTAAATGAAGCTATTAAACGAGCCACTGAAGTGCGATATGTTCATAGCTTAGCAGGGTCTAACCTGAGAAACTGGGTTGCAAACAGTAAGGACTTTTTAACAAATATGAAGGGAAATAAATCTGACTGGGAAAGTCTAGATATTGGAAATGAACACGATTCTGAAAAAGTTTTGGGTATATTCTGGAACTCAAATGAAGATGTTATAACATTCAAAATATCAGCGTCAATCTTGAACAGTGACCTTTTTCTAGGAACGAACGAGCCCACCAAAAGAAAATTTTTAAAAATACTCATTAGCGTTTACGATCCTTTAGGATTAATTGGACATTTTTTAATGTATCTTAAAATAACATAACAAGAAATATGGAGAAGTGGAGTCGGATGGGATGAGCCTATTTTATCTACTCAAGCGGAAAAATTTAAAAAAATGGTTGGAAAATTTACCCAGGATAAAAAGCTTGAAAATTCCTAGATGTAATTTACAGTCTATATCCGACTATAATGATGCTATTGTAGAGCTGCACACTTTCGTTGACGCCAGCGAGAACGGTTACGCAGCTGTATCATATTTTAGAATAAGCTTATTTGAAAACACGATCATTTTACTAATTGCCACAAAGACTCGAGTGGCTCCTTTAAAGGTGGCGTCTATACCAAGGCTTGAACTGATGGCAGCGCTAATTGGATCTCGTTTTGCAAAAAATATAATCATCCCTATTCTGCATTTCGATTACGTTTCCGCATTCAGTTCCGTTACGACCGAAAATTGGTATTCTGCAGAAAAACGGAATCGAAAGAATAAGAAGCAGATAACAATGTTTACAAAATCAATTGTATCAATGTGGAATGTGGAAATGAAACAGCAGAATAAGCAAGTCTGTTATCATTTTCATAAACAAATGTCAAATTTAATAAAACAAGTTCTGTGTATAATAAAGTAAATTGGTTATAAATTTAATAAAAGAAAAATATTGAAATAAAATAAAAAAAGAAAAAGGTAAAAATAAGTTTTGCATAAATATATAAGTGTGTTTAATCCAGTGAAGCTGAAATTAACTAAAAAAAAGTAGATAATAAAAGTGTTGTGGTTGAATATGTAAAGACAAAATGTTAATAAAAACTGTTTGTAAAGAAATAATTTAGTGAGTTGCATTTTTATTTAAAATTTAAGGACAAATGGAGTCTATTTCTGCTGCGTTATTGTTGCTCGTATTGCTCCGGTGTTGTTGTTTTTGACCTGCATACATACATAACAAAACACTCATATTCCAGTTCAAAAATAACAATTTAAAACAAAAAAATTATATAATAATTTGTATTTAAATCGTTTTTGAATTTTTTAATTTTGTTCTTACATTTTTTCACTTTTTTACTTAAAAAAACAAAAATAGAAAAAACCTCCGTTAACAAAAAAAACAACTGAGAGAAACGGAGCTCCGATCGTAATGCAGAATACATACAATCGAAAGAAACTGAGCGGAATCTAAACGCAGAGTACCAAAATTGCCAGACGGAAAAAATTTCGATTCGAATCGAAACGCAGAATAGGGGTGAATAGAAAATCATACTTTAAAAATACATAGAAAAATATTTTGGTCAGATTCAAAAACTGTTTTAAGTTGGATTCGTTCTGATCATCGCAAATATCAACAATTTGTAGCTGTGCGTGTGAGCGAAATTCTTGATTTGACTGAAATAAAGGAATGGAGATGGGTTCCAGGAAAAGTGAACGTGGCCAACGATGCTACTAAATGGGCAACGAATCCTAATTTAACCGAAAGTAGTAGGTGGTTTAAAGGTCCAGACTTTTTAAGGTTTTCTGAAACATACTGGCCTGTTGAAAAAAAGATGGATTCTCTACCGAAATAGAAATCAAGCACCCAAGTCTTGCTATGGAGATTGTACCAACACTTATTCAATTCAGACGTTTTTATAGATGGTGCAGATTATTGAGAACCATAGCCTATGTAATTAAATTCTGCACGTTTATTAAAAATAAAGAACTTACCCAAGAGGAACTTTAAACGGCGGAAATCGTGATACTAAAACAAACTCAGTCTGAATATTTTGTAAATGAAATCAAACGTTATGAACAGGGAATGGATATAATGAAGTCAAGTTCGCTGTACAAATTATCACCAATTTTAGATGAAAATCAGATTTTAAAAATAAATGGTCGCATTGATAATGCTGATGTACCGCGTGAACTAAAAAATCCGGTCATCATGCCAAAAGATAGTTGTGTAACCGAACTCATAATTTTGCATTATTAATGTTATCATGTCAATAAAGAAACTGCTATAAATGAAATACGTCAAAAGTACTATATTTCTCAACTTAGAACAGTCTTTAAAAAGTTATAAAGCGATGTCAAATGTGCAAAATAAAGAATGCTGCACCACGGGTTCCCCAAATGGCGGAATTGCCACGAGCACGACTTTCTGCGTATGTAGCTCCATTTACCTTTACTGGTCTCGGCTTCTTCGGGCCCATGGTTGTGACGGTTAATAGACATAAAGAGAAGAGATATGGTGCACTTTTTACTTGTTTAACTATTAGAGCAATTCATATAGAAATAGTGCACTCCCTCAACACGAGTTCTTGCATCATGGCAATTAGAAATTTTACCTCCAGGAGCGGAACACCAAGAGAATTTTTTAGCGATAACGGCACAAACTTTTTTGGCGCAGATCGTTAGTTACGACAGGCCTTAAAAGAAGTCGACAAAAACCAATTAGTTCGAAATTTTACAACCTCAACTACAAAGTGGAACTTTAACCCACCAGCCTCACCTCATATGGGAGGAGCATGGGAACAAATGGTAAGATCTGTTAAAACTGTTCTGTACAAAATATGAAATGAAAGGTGTCCAAATGATGAAGTTTTGAGAAGCATGATGGCAGAGGTGGAAAACATAGTCAATTCTCGTCCACTAACATATCGCACTTGTTCAACAATACTGTATTAACACAAAATTTTTAAATTTTCAGTAAAAGCAAAACAATTTCTAATTTAATATGAAAGGCATATGAAAAAGTATTTGAAAAAGTATTTGAAACCAGCCGTTTCTTTACCAAAGAGTATACAAAATACCTCGATATTTTTACAGCGGGTAGATATGAATAATAACTGACGATTTTTTCTAAAAAGGAAAAACTTAAAAATTTCGAGTTAATACAGTATTGTTGAATATGTGCGATATGTTCCCAGTGAGAAAGAGAATACGGAGTCTCTCACTCCAAACCACTTTTTAGTTGGAAGCTCTGGTGGTCTTAAGCCGTTAGCAATTTATAACGATACAGGAGTTGTATTACGACAATGTTATTTAGCTTCCCAACTGTTTGCAGAAAATTTTTGGAAAAGGTGGGTGGCCGAATATTTGCCAACACTGACATGTCGATCTAAGTGGCACGATAAGGTAAAACCATTGGAGGTTGGCGACCTTGTAATTGTGGTTGACCCTATGCATCCCAGGAACGTTTGGCCAAGAGGGAAAATTATTGATGTATGCACTGCCGATGATGGTCAAGTAAGAAGAGCTTAAGTGATGACAACATGTGGGGTTTTAGAAAGACCGGCCGCTAAGCTAGCGCTTTTAGATGTGGCTCAGGAATTGGAGTAAGCCATCGAAAAATTCTTGTCATACTGCGGGGAAATGTTACCGCCACTGCCAAGCCGCACCTTGTTATTTAACTTTTGTTGAAGTAGCAACACTTATATTGACAAAATAGTAATATGTCAAAGATTGATTTTCCAAGCGGGAAAAGTAATTATTGCATAAAAAGACATATTTTTTTCTATAGTTTCGATTTCAATTTGTATTCACATTTGTACTGCATATTGTATGTTTAACCTATTTTAATAAGAAAAGAAAGTTAAGAAGCTTGCTCCGAGGCCAAACTAAAAAAGTTTGTAATTTCGAATTTAAGTAACCATATTTGTAAAATTTGATTTGTGTTACATTTATCTAGGAATTTCAACGCCATTTATAAAGATTTGTGAAAATGAAAGTACATATAATTGATAGTTCTAAAGCTTAGCTTGGTGTTAACAATCTTTATTGGTACCGGGAGCTGGGGTTGCTTCGCCCAACATAAGGTATTATACCTGAATTGCGGCAACGAATTAGAAAAGTTATATTTGCCTTTAATTCAAAATTTTATATTTATTTTTTATTCTTCTCGTCTTCTCGTCCCATGTAAGAATATTGTAATCCATATTTAAAGATATTATTACATGAATCACAGAAGCCTTAAGGGCCATTATTGAACCTAATGATAAAGTTGCTGATAGTTAACGTGAACAATAGCTATCTTGAACGATATAGTGACCAATAAGCTTTTTCCATTATTACAACTGTCCGATAAAATAAAAAATGTAAATTATATACTGCGGCAACATTGCAGTATATACCGACTACTTTTGGTTGTTTAAAATACGTAGTGGCAACGACTTAGTTTTGTTTTATTTATTAATTAAAAACAAAAGTAAATTTTTGTGCTTTATTTGTGGTTTTAATTGTAAATTGTTTTGTTTTTTGTGTTAAATTGTGTTTTTTTGAAAAAGTTGAGTAATTTAAGACTATCATTGAAGTTACCATATCTTGAGCAGAAAATATGGCATCTTCAAGTTCTTAAAGTTCACTTGTAAAGTTACCATGAGGACAAACCTGATGTTAGCTTATCAGTCACTTTTTAGGTTAATGTTAACTTGTAATAACCAAAAACTATTTATCTGTCAGATAGCATCCTAAAAATAACTATTTGTAAGTTGTAATAATGGCCCTAAGTGATTTATCAATCATAATTTAAAATATAACATTTGAATTCGTTGTTTAAAATAAGAAAAGTGAAATTAATAAATTATTTTTGTATTTTATCTATACATAAATCGGCAAAGGCAAAACAGTTAAGAACATTTTTCTTTTCTGTATTTTAACCGATTTGAACAAAATATAAGTACACCATTTGAGAGGTATTTACCAGAGAATGACAAAAGTATCATTTTAAGTACTCTTTCAATATTAGTGAGAAAACATGTATGGACATGCATGGGTAAAGATCAAAACCATACACATACATACCACTACCCATAACAACCCAGCGGGGAAAAGAAGGAGTAGGAAGGCCTTCTAGAAGGCCTCTGTACCCCTTCTTTTGGATGTACAAGGCCTTCTTGCTCCATTCCATACTCATATCTTTTTACACACGTTGTCATTGCGGAGAAGGCCTTCCGCTCTCGCTTCTTCAGCAGGTACATAAGAAGGGTAACGGGACCAAAAAAAAATTGATTTTGCTTTTGCTTGTGCAAAAAAACAATACAAAAAATGTTACTCCCTTCTCATAAAAGTGAGTGTGGAAGGTGTATCTTATCTTTTATACGAAAGAGCCGAGGCCTTCTATGAGGCCTTCTTTAGCAGTTAGATAAGAATAGTAATTGAATCAAAAAATCTTTTAAGCAGGCCTTTAAAAAGGCCTGAAGTAAGAAGGTCTTCTGAGTTTTCCCGCTGGAAGCTAAAGTTGAATATGTATAGGTATACGCTGCCAATGTATATTTGTATATTCATTCTTCTTTTTGAATGTACATGCAGATCAGTGTTGCCACCAACGAAATGGTAAATTACACATGGATCATGCCAAAATTACATATGAAAATACGAATTACACATGCTATCTTTTTACGCATGTCACAGAAACAAATTTCGATGAAAATTGGAATTAAACCCGTATTTGGCTTCTTCAAAAAACGAAAACCAATTTCAATTTCTGTTTGCAAACAAATAAACAGATATCGCCATCTAAAAAAGTTTACAAAATCAATAACAACAAGGTGTAATTGGCGTTTAAATTTCTTTAATAAAACCGCCATTTTTTATTCAAAATTGTTTGTGCACATAAAGTATAATAAAACGAACAAAACTCAATCAAAAACAATTATTTCAAATTTTTTGTTGTTAAGCCCTTTTGCATTTTAAGTGACGATATGTAACTTACATTTCATTTGGGTATGATAAAGGATCTCATGCATCGCTCAAATGTCGTCGACGCAAGTTTTCAACTAATTGCTGATTCAGTCCCTCTGTAGCTGCAACATTGGATTTGCCGGACATTTTTATATTTTTACTTATCCAACACAAAAATATTTTTCAAATATCTCTTTATTTGCTTTTTTGTTACAACAATCGTATCGTTGCTATATTTAATGCAAAAAAATAATATTTTCATTTAACCATTTAAAAGATTTAAACAAAAATAACAATTTGCAAAGTAGGAAATAATCTGTCTCCAAAGGAATTTTTGATTTCAAAAACCTTTTTCTAATAATATTCTGCCTTCAAATTACTATGAAGCTAAAATTTTTTAAACTGTAAGAGTGAATGTTGTCGCGTAAATATTCTTGAAACTCCTTAAGTTTTATCTGCCGAGCATTACTTATAATAAAACAAGATCTAATATTACAAAGTTAATCTTCCACATATGTTGGAAGGTTCAGACAGGTCTTCGAAGTTACCAAATGTATTAGGCGGCACGAGCATTTTATAAAAATAATAACTGGCTTTTCATCTTTTAGCAACTTAACTTCTGAATTATACTGTCCATACATAACATTAGGTGTATCTGATGCAAATCCAACTAGATTTTCAAAAGGAATCCTTTTTTCTATAATTGTACTTTGAAGTAGCTCAAACATTTCATTTGCAGTCGATGATCCACTCTCTTTAAAATTAAAAAAAAAGAATAATGAACCCAGGATGTTTCGTCGTTATAATAAATTGAGGCAAATGCCAAATGGTTAGTAGTTAATGATCCAACCATTTTTAGTTCAGCTCTTTAAATTCTTCGATTCTTTTAATTAAATTTTTAAGTTTTGCTAAGAATAATAAACCTTTTTACTTCTTGTGACAAAAATAAAAACAAAAATCAGTGCAACAAAACGTTAAAAAATTAAATTACACATGGGCTACACATGAAAAAAATATTACACATGATATGTGTAATTACACGTGAGGTGGCAACACTGATGCATATATAAATAAAAGTTTTAAGTACATATGTGTATTAACGTATGTATAACGTAAATATACAAAGCGAGAAAGAAAGCAGAGATGGCAAATGCAATTTTAAAAATTTTGGAACTAGGCAAAATTTTTTTTGTGTTGTTATTCAGAAAAATATCAAGGTAATTTTAAAGCTTTCTAAGATTTGACTAAGGGGGTAAGCTTATTTTTCAAAGCTATTTTATAACTCGAGAACAACTGAACCTGTTAACAAACCTATTTACAAATTTTATTTGTGCTTTATTGTGACACAGACGTGTATTCTTAACCGCGCATACAATTTGAATTATTACAATTGATTTTTTTTTTAATAAACATTTGGCGAGTGAATGAAAAATAAATGATTTTTACATAAATAATTAAACATAAAAGTGAACAATTATTAAAAATTAAAAATTAAATAAGGAAAATAAAAAAATATATACGTATGTATGAATGTACATTGTACATACACAGAAAAAATTATTTTTCCAATTCAAACAAAAAATTTGTAGAATCAAACAATTTTTTGTCTGAAATCGGTCCTACAAACAAATTTGCATATTCAAACAATTTATTTGCATTTTGTTTACTGAAAAAAAACACTAATTTTTTCAAACAAATAATTTAACTGAATCAAACAAAAAGTTTACTGAAATTCAAAATCAAAAAAAAAAAAGAAGTTTTTGCACAAGCAATGACGCGCACACAAGTAAGCACTGTATGAGAAGGTGACGGCAAAGCAGAGCCGCCGACTGGCTTTGAAACACATTTTTTTGTTGGAATAATTTTTGAACGAAGTCTTATTTATACACACAACACAGAAAAAATTATTTTTCCAATTCAAACAAAAAATTTGTAGAATCAAACAATTTTTTGTCTGAAATCGGTCCTACAAACAAATTTGCATATTCAAACAATTTATTTGCATTTTGTTTACTGAAAAAAAACACTATTTTTTTCAAACAAATAATTTAACTGAATCAAACAAAAAGTTTACTGAAATTCAAAATCAAAAAAAAAAAAAGTTTTTGCACAAGCAATGACGCGCACACAAGTAAGCACTGTATGAGAAGGTGACGGCAAAGCAGAGCCGCCGACTGGCTTTGAAACACATTTTTTTGTTGGAATAATTTTTGAATGAAGTCTTATTTATACACACAACACAATGTTTTTCTTTATCACTCTCCGTTGCTGTATCCTTTCCTTTGCTAAAGAAGAAATGTAACCAAAAACGGCAGCAGACCGACTCGATATGTTTTTCGTCATCATTCTATTTTTGTATTTGATGTATTTAACCAAACAGTTTTAAAAAATTGAATACGGGATTTTGTTTCTTATAATGTCGTGTCTGCTATTGTTTTTCTTATAGTTGCACTTTTTTAAAGCGTCCAAAAATAGACTGTGTGGTTTTTGTTGTTGTTCTTATATTTCACATAAAGAAGTGTTGCTTACGATCAAATAAAAAAATGCAAAAAGACGACAACATTAAAAAGCGTTAAATATTTCATACAAAATTATGAAAACTTGACACCAATAACGCGTTTATTTTATTTTTGAAGAGTTGTCCACATTTTTGTTGGTTAAATAAAAATCAAACAAAAATATTGATTGAATCAGTAAAAATATTTATAGAAATTAAAAAAATTTTCAAACAAGCGGTTGTTTGAAAATAATTCGGCAATAATTTTTTCTGTGAACACAATGTTTTTCTTTATCACTCTCTGTTGCTGTATCCTTTCCTTTGCTAAAGAAGAAATGTAACCAAAAACGGCAGCAGACCGACTCGATATGTTTTTCGTCATCATTCTATTTTTGTATTTGATGTATTTAACCAAACAGTTTTAAAAAATTGAATACGGGATTTTGTTTCTTATAATGTCGTGTCTGCTATTGTTTTTCTTATAGTTGCACTTTTTTAAAGCCTCCAAAAATAGACTGTGTGTGTTTTTTGTTGTTGTTCTTATATTTCACATAAAGAAGTGTTGCTTACGATCAAATAAAAAAATGCAAAAAGACGACAACATTAAAGAGCGTTAAATATTTCATCCAAAATTATGAAAACTTGACACCAATAACGCGTTTATTTTATTTTTGAAGAGTTGTCCACATTTTTGTCGGTTAAATAAAAATCAAACAAAAATATTGATTGAATCAGTAAAAATATTTATAGAAATTAAAAAAATTTTCAAACAAGCGGTTGTTTGAAAATAATTCGGCAATAATTTTTTCTGTGTACATATGTATGCATACATATTTTGAGCAAAAACATTTTGGTTGGAAATGCTTATTTTTTGGTGTTGTTGTAAATATGATAATCAACAAAAATATTAAAAACACAGTAAAACGGTGAAAAACAAAAACAATTTACTGCATGAGTAAAAACAATGAAACAACAAGAAAACTAAATGAAATAAATGTTTATGTGACAGTGCATGCTAACGAAAGTGATGCTGAAATAAATAAAACAAAACAAAACAATCACCCTTATCGTGTTTGGCGTATTTAAAATACGCCTACGTCTGTTTGGTAATAGATTTAGGAGAACGTGAACTTATTTCCTTTAATCTATTACCAAATAGTCGCAGGCGTATTTTAAATACGCCAAGCACGATAAGGGTAAATATGTGCGTTCGTTTACTTTTTCGGTAAAATTCCAGTAAAATCCAGTAGCTGAGTAATATGAAAATTTAACAATTTTATGTGTACGCGAACGCATTTCAGTAAAATCCAGTACAAATTTGTAGAAATTTTGGGGTAAACGAACGCAGCTAATATAAACTACCTAACGGCTAAGCCAATCATTCGAACACGTTCTCTTTCTCCGTCAGTTTTTACAACAACAGTGGATAGTGATACACTGAAAAATATTAAACTGTCTTTTGGGACAAGTGTTGCCGAGCCAGCAAGGATTGCCGCGACGGCAAAAACAATTTTAGTAAGAAATAGTACCATGAACTCAAACAAACAAGACACAATGGAAAACCCTCTAGTGAAAAGTTCCAAAAGCCTCAAGTACAAGTTGATATGGACAGGTATATAACAGTGCTAAAACGGGGTCGTAGCCCTACCTTTTCAGCTGCTGCTTCGGCTTCAAAAGTTCCATCTTTGGATAGAATAAATTTACAAAATCGCCTCCCCCGATATATCTTAGGGAGCAAAACTCAAACGAGCTAATAAAGAGTTTGATCTCGGTGATAGGGGGAAATTCGTTTTACGTAGCTGCAATCAAGCGTGGTAGTATAAACGAGACAAAAATACAAGTAAATCATAAGAATGATTTTCGCAAAATTATTAACCAATTTGAAGCTGCTAAAAAAACTTTTTATACATACCAACTGAAGAGCAGTAAGGGTCTTCAGATTGTGATTAAGGGAATTGACTCATGTGTGGACCTAGAAGAAATTAGAAGTTTCTTGGAAGAAAAAGGCTTCAAAGTGAAACATGTCGGGCATATTAAAAATAGGGGAAAAATCCTCAACCACTATTTCGAGTGGAGTTAGAACCCGGCGACGTAAGGCTTAAAAAAACGAAACGCATCCTATTTACAATCTGAAATATATTCTGTATAGAAGAATAACTATAGAAGAGCCACACAAAAGAAATGGTCCAGTTCAATGTTTAAACTGTCAAGAATTTGGTCATACTAAGGCACACTGCTATTTAATGTGTGTGAAGATAAATTCGAATTTATAAACCCAAGACACAAACCAACGTCTTTAACATACAATGATTTCAAGGCTAACATTGCAATGTTACATACTTAACAGAGCTATGTTAACATTGAAGAAATCACAAAAAATTATAAAAACAGCAAATTTAATAAAATATCACTATCCCACTACATGGAATCGATGGGCAGGAAAACGGTCTATCGAACGAGGGTAGCGGTAGTTCTGAAATAATTTCAGAACTTAAGAAATTTAAAAAAAAAATTAAAAATTTTAATTTTTTAAGTTTCTAAGACGGATGAGTGATCACTATGGAGTCCAGGGAAATACTACCACTATCCCACTACATGGAATCGATGGGCAGGAAAACGGTCTATCGAACGAGGGTAGCGGTAGTTCTGAAATAATTTCAGAACTTAAGAAATTTAAAAAAAAAAATTAAAAATTTTAATTTTTTAAGTTTCTAAGACGGATGAGTGGTCACTATGGAGTCCAGGGAAATACTACCACTATCCCACTACATGGAATCGATGGGCAGGAAAACGGTCTATCGAACGAGGGTAGCGGTAGTTCTGAAATAATTTCAGAACTTAAGAAATTTAAAAAAAAAAATTAAAAATTCTAATTTTTTAAGTTTCTAAGACGGATGAGTGGTCACTATGGAGTCCAGGGAAATACTACCACTATCCCACTACATGGAATCGATGGGCAGGAAAACGGTCTATCGAACGAGGGTAGCGGTAGTTCTGAAATAATTTCAGAACTTAAGAAATTTAAAAAAAAAAATTAAAAATTTTAATTTTTTAAGTTTCTAAGACGGATGAGTGGTCACTATGGAGTCCAGGGAAATACTACCACTATCCCACTACATGGAATCGATGGGCAGGAAAACGGTCTATCGAACGAGGGTAGCGGTAGTTCTGAAATAATTTCAGAACTTAAGAAATTTAAAAAAAAAAATTAAAAATTTTAATTTTTTAAGTTTCTAAGACGGATGAGTGGTCACTATGGAGTCCAGGGAAATACTACCACTATCCCACTACATGGAATCGATGGGCAGGAAAATGGTCTATCGAACGAGGGTAGCGGTAGTTCTGAAATAATTTCAGAACTTAATAAATTTAAAAAAAAAAATTAAAAATTTTAATTTTTTAAGTTTCTAAGACGGATGAGTGGTCACTATGGAGTCCAGGGAAATACTACCACTATCCCACTACATGGAATCGATGGGCAGGAAAACGGTCTATCGAACGAGGGTAGCGGTAGTTCTGAAATAATTTCAGAACTTAAGAAATTTAAAAAAAAAATTAAAAATTCTAATTTTTTAAGTTTCTAAGACGGATGAGTGGTCACTATGGAGTCCAGGGAGATACTACCACTATCCCACTACATGGAATCGATGGGCAGGAAAATGGTCTATCGAACGAGGGTAGCGGTAGTTCTGAAATAATTTCAGAACTTAAGAAATTTAAAAAAAAAAATTAAAAATTTTAATTTTTTAAGTTTCTAAGACGGATGAGTGGTCACTATGGAGTCCAGGGAAATACTACCACTATCCCACTACATGGAATCGATGGGCAGGAAAACGGTCTATCGAACGAGGGTAGCGGTAGTTCTGAAATAATTTCAGAACTTAAGAAATTTAAAAAAAAAAATTAAAAATTTTAATTTTTTAAGTTTCTAAGACGGATGAGTGGTCACTATGGAGTCCAGGGAAATACTACCACTATCCCACTACATGGAATCGATGGGCAGGAAAACGGTCTATCGAACGAGGGTAGCGGTAGTTCTGAAATAATTTCAGAACTTAAGAAATTTAAAAAAAAAAATTAAAAATTCTAATTTTTTAAGTTTCTAAGACGGATGAGTGGTCACTATGGAGTCCAGGGAAATACTACCACTATCCCACTACATGGAATCGATGGGCAGGAAAACGGTCTATCGGACGAGGGTAGCGGTAGTTCTGAAATAATTTCAGAACTTAAGAAATTTAAAAAAAAAATTAAAAATTCTAATTTTTTAAGTTTCTAAGACGGATGAGTGGTCACTATGGAGTCCAGGGAAATACTACCACTATCCCACTACATGGAATCGATGGGCAGGAAAACGGTCTATCGAACGAGGGTAGCGGTAGTTCTGAAATAATTTCAAACTTAAGAAATTTAAAAAAAAAAATTAAAAATTCTAATTTTTTAAGTTTCTAAGACGGATGAGTGGTCACTATGGAGTCCAGGGAAATACTACCACTATCCCACTACATGGAATCGATGGGCAGGAAAACGGTCTATCGAACGAGGGTAGCGGTAGTTCTGAAATAATTTCAGAACTTAAGAAATTTAAAAAAAAAAATTAAAAATTTTAATTTTTTAAGTTTCTAAGACGGATGAGTGGTCGCTATGGAGTCCAGGGAAATACTACCACTATCCCACTACATGGAATCGATGGGCAGGAAAATGGTCTATCGAACGAGGGTAGCGGTAGTTCTGAAATAATTTCAGAACTTAAGAAATTTAAAAAAAAAAATTAAAAATTCTAATTTTTTAAGTTTCTAAGACGGATGAGTGGTCACTATGGAGTCCAGGGAAATACTACCACTATCCCACTACATGGAATCGATGGGCAGGAAAACGGTCTATCGAACGAGGGTAGCGGTAGTTCTGAAATAATTTCAGAACTTAAGAAATTTAAAAAAAAAAATTAAAAATTTTAATTTTTTAAGTTTCTAAGACGGATGAGTGGTCACTATGGAGTCCAGGGAAATACTACCACTATCCCACTACATGGAATCGATGGGCAGGAAAATGGTCTATCGAACGAGGGTAGCGGTAGTTCTGAAATAATTTCAGAACTTAAGAAATTTAAAAAAAAAAATTAAAAATTTTAATTTTTTAAGTTTCTAAGACGGATGAGTGGTCACTATGGAGTCCAGGGAAATACTACCACTATCCCACTACATGGAATCGATGGGCAGGAAAACGGTCTATCGAACGAGGGTAGCGGTAGTTCTGAAATAATTTCAGAACTTAAGAAATTTAAAAAAAAAAATTAAAAATTCTAATTTTTTAAGTTTCTAAGACGGATGAGTGGTCACTATGGAGTCCAGGGAAATACTACCACTATCCCACTACATGGAATCGATGGGCAGGAAAACGGTCTATCGAACGAGGGTAGCGGTAGTTCTGAAATAATTTCAGAACTTAAGAAATTTAAAAAAAAAAATTAAAAATTTTAATTTTTTAAGTTTCTAAGACGGATGAGTGGTCACTATGGAGTCCAGGGAAATACTACCACTATCCCACTACATGGAATCGATGGGCAGGAAAATGGTCTATCGAACGAGGGTAGCGGTAGTTCTGAAATAATTTCAGAACTTAAGAAATTTAAAAAAAAAAATTAAAAATTCTAATTTTTTAAGTTTCTAAGACGGATGAGTGGTCACTATGGAGTCCAGGGAAATACTACCACTATCCCACTACATGGAATCGATGGGCAGGAAAACGGTCTATCGAACGAGGGTAGCGGTAGTTCTGAAATAATTTCAGAACTTAAGAAATTAAAAAAAAAAAATTAAAAATTTTAATTTTTTAAGTTTCTAAGACGGATGAGTGGTCACTATGGAGTCCAGGGAAATACTACCACTATCCCACTACATGGAATCGATGGGCAGGAAAACGGTCTATCGAACGAGGGTAGCGGTAGTTCTGAAATAATTTCAGAACTTAAGAAATTTAAAAAAAAAAATTAAAAATTCTAATTTTTTAAGTTTCTAAGACGGATGAGTGGTCACTATGGAGTCCAGGGAAATACTACCACTATCCCACTACATGGAATCGATGGGCAGGAAAACGGTCTATCGAACGAGGGTAGCGGTAGTTCTGAAATAATTTCAGAACTTAAGAAATTTAAAAAAAAAAATTAAAAATTCTAATTTTTTAAGTTTCTAAGACGGATGAGTGGTCACTATGGAGTCCAGGGAAATACTACCACTATCCCACTACATGGAATCGATGGGCAGGAAAACGGTCTATCGAACGAGGGTAGCGGTAGTTCTGAAATAATTTCAGAACTTAAGAAATTTAAAAAAAAAAATTAAAAATTTTAATTTTTTAAGTTTCTAAGACGGATGAGTGGTCACTATGGAGTCCAGGGAAATACTACCACTATCCCACTACATGGAATCGATGGGCAGGAAAATGGTCTATCGAACGAGGGTAGCGGTAGTTCTGAAATAATTTCAGAACTTAATAAATTTAAAAAAAAAAATTAAAAATTTTAATTTTTTAAGTTTCTAAGACGGATGAGTGGTCACTATGGAGTCCAGGGAAATACTACCACTATCCCACTACATGGAATCGATGGGCAGGAAAACGGTCTATCGAACGAGGGTAGCGGTAGTTCTGAAATAATTTCAGAACTTAAGAAATTTAAAAAAAAAATTAAAAATTCTAATTTTTTAAGTTTCTAAGACGGATGAGTGGTCACTATGGAGTCCAGGGAGATACTACCACTATCCCACTACATGGAATCGATGGGCAGGAAAATGGTCTATCGAACGAGGGTAGCGGTAGTTCTGAAATAATTTCAGAACTTAAGAAATTTAAAAAAAAAAATTAAAAATTTTAATTTTTTAAGTTTCTAAGACGGATGAGTGGTCACTATGGAGTCCAGGGAAATACTACCACTATCCCACTACATGGAATCGATGGGCAGGAAAACGGTCTATCGAACGAGGGTAGCGGTAGTTCTGAAATAATTTCAGAACTTAAGAAATTTAAAAAAAAAAATTAAAAATTTTAATTTTTTAAGTTTCTAAGACGGATGAGTGGTCACTATGGAGTCCAGGGAAATACTACCACTATCCCACTACATGGAATCGATGGGCAGGAAAACGGTCTATCGAACGAGGGTAGCGGTAGTTCTGAAATAATTTCAGAACTTAAGAAATTTAAAAAAAAAAATTAAAAATTCTAATTTTTTAAGTTTCTAAGACGGATGAGTGGTCACTATGGAGTCCAGGGAAATACTACCACTATCCCACTACATGGAATCGATGGGCAGGAAAATGGTCTATCGAACGAGGGTAGCGGTAGTTCTGAAATAATTTCAGAACTTAAGAAATTATTTATTACTATTCCTCTTCAAATTAAAACTCCCATACCTGGTTTAATTTCATGCTATCGAATAATGTGAATGGCAAATTTAGTTAAAGAAGAAGACTTGAAATTAAAATTTACACAAAGTAAATACAAGCATTTTTTGTGATCTAGTTCAAAAAGATTTGGGGAAATTATAACTAAAGCAGCCCACACACAATTTAATTGTCAACTGAGTCTGTTGTTCTCCAAATCAAAGTGTTTATGGCTTTGTAAAATAAAATGGTGATAATCATCGTCTTATAGTTTATTATTATCAAAAAAGTTTTTATAAAAGAATGGTTTCATAGCATATCTCAGATGTTTTACTTGAGGAAATTGCGCTGGAAACTGAAAAATTTTACATTTCACTACTGTCAGCCAAAGTTGACTTCTATTTTGCGTACTTTCGTGACCACATGTTTATAACTCTCCTTATGAAAACTTAAACTCGATGAAATTCATCTTTTGCACTAAACATAGAGCTACCCAAATGCAATCGAATCGCAAAAAAATGCTAGGACAAGTTTTGTTTTCTATATTATTTGTACATCAAAAGCGTACGAACGAACGTACGTTTGGGAGCCCAGTAAATGCCCATATATGAACTTGGCTACAAAAATATTTGTTAATATGTATACGATAAATAAAAAACAACTTGTTTTCAAATTTAATTTTTAAGTTCCTTAATTTGGCTCTATTTCATTAACGATATCTCGGCGAAATTCAAACCGAAAGGCTAAATCAGTGAACCAGCGAGTTTTGTTATAAAAATTTTAGGTCACATAAAAGTATAGAAAGGGACATGCGGCGATACAATCTATACACTCATAAAATTATTACAGTAACTGATTGTAGGTTATTAAATTCGTTTTCCGTACTGTTAAAATTGAATAAAAATATAGTTTTTTTTATGAATAATTTTATTTTTTAACATTTATGTTTGTTATTCAAAAACAAACTACCAAAAAATAATGTGTATCCGTATTTATTTTGTTATTTAGTTTGATTTTTGTCGGTTAAAATATATTTTTTTAAAGTAGTATTTCCCTGGACTCCATAGTGACCACTCATCCGTCTTAGAAACTTAAAAAATTAAAATTTTTAATTTTTTTTTTTAAATTTCTTAAGTTCTGAAATTATTTCAGAACTACCGCTACCCTCGTTCGATAGACCATTTTCCTGCCCATCGATTCCATGTAGTGGGATAGTGGTAGTATTTCCCTGGACTCCATAGTGACCACTCATCCGTCTTAGAAACTTAAAAAATTAAAATTTTTAATTTTTTTTTTTAAATTTCTTAAGTTCTGAAATTATTTCAGAACTACCGCTACCCTCGTTCGATAGACCGTTTTCCTGCCCATCGATTCCATGTAGTGGGATAGTGGTAGTATTTCCCTGGACTCCATAGTGACCACTCATCCGTCTTAGAAACTTAAAAAATTAGAATTTTTAATTTTTTTTTTTAAATTTCTTAAGTTCTGAAATTATTTCAGAACTACCGCTACCCTCGTTCGATAGACCGTTTTCCTGCCCATCGATTCCATGTAGTGGGATAGTGGTAGTATTTCCCTGGACTCCATAGTGACCACTCATCCGTCTTAGAAACTTAAAAAATTAGAATTTTTAATTTTTTTTTTTAAATTTCTTAAGTTCTGAAATTATTTCAGAACTACCGCTACCCTCGTTCGATAGACCGTTTTCCTGCCCATCGATTCCATGTAGTGGGATAGTGGTAGTATTTCCCTGGACTCCATAGTGACCACTCATCCGTCTTCGAAACTTAAAAAATTAGAATTTTTAATTTTTTTTTTTAAATTTCTTAAGTTCTGAAATTATTTCAGAACTACCGCTACCCTCGTTCGATAGACCGTTTTCCTGCCCATCGATTCCATGTAGTGGGATAGTGGTAGTATTTCCCTGGACTCCATAGTGACCACTCATCCGTCTTAGAAACTTAAAAAATTAGAATTTTTAATTTTTTTTTTTAAATTTCTTAAGTTCTGAAATTATTTCAGAACTACCGCTACCCTCGTTCGATAGACCGTTTTCCTGCCCATCGATTCCATGTAGTGGGATAGTGGTAGTATTTCCCTGGACTCCATAGTGACCACTCATCCGTCTTAGAAACTTAAAAAATTAGAATTTTTAATTTTTTTTTTTAAATTTCTTAAGTTCTGAAATTATTTCAGAACTACCGCTACCCTCGTTCGATAGACCGTTTTCCTGCCCATCGATTCCATGTAGTGGGATAGTGGTAGTATTTCCCTGGACTCCATAGTGACCACTCATCCGTCTTAGAAACTTAAAAAATTAAAATTTTTAATTTTTTTTTTTAAATTTCTTAAGTTCTGAAATTATTTCAGAACTACCGCTACCCTCGTTCGATAGACCATTTTCCTGCCCATCGATTCCATGTAGTGGGATAGTGGTAGTATTTCCCTGGACTCCATAGTGACCACTCATCCGTCTTAGAAACTTAAAAAATTAAAATTTTTAATTTTTTTTTTAAATTTCTTAAGTTCTGAAATTATTTCAGAACTACCGCTACCCTCGTTCGATAGACCGTTTTCCTGCCCATCGATTCCATGTAGTGGGATAGTGGTAGTATTTCCCTGGACTCCATAGTGACCACTCATCCGTCTTAGAAACTTAAAAAATTAGAATTTTTAATTTTTTTTTTAAATTTCTTAAGTTCTGAAATTATTTCAGAACTACCGCTACCCTCGTCCGATAGACCGTTTTCCTGCCCATCGATTCCATGTAGTGGGATAGTGGTAGTATTTCCCTGGACTCCATAGTGACCACTCATCCGTCTTAGAAACTTAAAAAATTAGAATTTTTAATTTTTTTTTTTTAATTTCTTAAGTTCTGAAATTATTTCAGAACTACCGCTACCCTCGTTCGATAGACCGTTTTCCTGCCCATCGATTCCATGTAGTGGGATAGTGGTAGTATTTCCCTGGACTCCATAGTGACCACTCATCCGTCTTAGAAACTTAAAAAATTAAAATTTTTAATTTTTTTTTTTAAATTTCTTAAGTTCTGAAATTATTTCAGAACTACCGCTACCCTCGTTCGATAGACCGTTTTCTTGCCCATCGATTCCATGTAGTGGGATAGTGGTAGTATTTCCCTGGACTCCATAGTGACCACTCATCCGTCTTAGAAACTTAAAAAATTAAAATTTTTAATTTTTTTTTTTAAATTTCTTAAGTTCTGAAATTATTTCAGAACTACCGCTACCCTCGTTCGATAGACCATTTTCCTGCCCATCGATTCCATGTAGTGGGATAGTGACCACTCATCCGTCTTAGAAACTTAAAAAATTAGAATTTTTAATTTTTTTTTTAAATTTCTTAAGTTCTGAAATTATTTCAGAACTACCGCTACCCTCGTTCGATAGACCGTTTTCCTGCCCATCGATTCCATGTAGTGGGATAGTGGTAGTATTTCCCTGGACTCCATAGTGACCACTCATCCGTCTTAGAAACTTAAAAAATTAGAATTTTTAATTTTTTTTTTTAAATTTCTTAAGTTCTGAAATTATTTCAGAACTACCGCTACCCTCGTTCGATAGACCGTTTTCCTGCCCATCGATTCCATGTAGTGGGATAGTGGTAGTATTTCCCTGGACTCCATAGTGACCACTCATCCGTCTTAGAAACTTAAAAAATTAAAATTTTTAATTTTTTTTTTTAAATTTCTTAAGTTCTGAAATTATTTCAGAACTACCGCTACCCTCGTTCGATAGACCGTTTTCCTGCCCATCGATTCCATGTAGTGGGATAGTGGTAGTATTTCCCTGGACTCCATAGTGACCACTCATCCGTCTTAGAAACTTAAAAAATTAAAATTTTTAATTTTTTTTTTTAAATTTCTTAAGTTCTGAAATTATTTCAGAACTACCGCTACCCTCGTTCGATAGACCATTTTCCTGCCCATCGATTCCATGTAGTGGGATAGTGGTAGTATTTCCCTGGACTCCATAGTGACCACTCATCCGTCTTAGAAACTTAAAAAATTAAAATTTTTAATTTTTTTTTTTAAATTTCTTAAGTTCTGAAATTATTTCAGAACTACCGCTACCCTCGTTCGATAGACCGTTTTCCTGCCCATCGATTCCATGTAGTGGGATAGTGGTAGTATTTCCCTGGACTCCATAGTGACCACTCATCCGTCTTAGAAACTTAAAAAATTAAAATTTTTAATTTTTTTTTTTAAATTTCTTAAGTTCTGAAATTATTTCAGAACTACCGCTACCCTCGTTCGATAGACCGTTTTCCTGCCCATCGATTCCATGTAGTGGGATAGTGGTAGTATTTCCCTGGACTCCATAGTGACCACTCATCCGTCTTAGAAACTTAAAAAATTAAAATTTTTAATTTTTTTTTTTAAATTTATTAAGTTCTGAAATTATTTCAGAACTACCGCTACCCTCGTTCGATAGACCATTTTCCTGCCCATCGATTCCATGTAGTGGGATAGTGGTAGTATTTCCCTGGACTCCATAGTGACCACTCATCCGTCTTAGAAACTTAAAAAATTAAAATTTTTAATTTTTTTTTTTAAATTTCTTAAGTTCTGAAATTATTTCAGAACTACCGCTACCCTCGTTCGATAGACCGTTTTCCTGCCCATCGATTCCATGTAGTGGGATAGTGGTAGTATTTCCCTGGACTCCATAGTGACCACTCATCCGTCTTAGAAACTTAAAAAATTAAAATTTTTAATTTTTTTTTTTAAATTTCTTAAGTTCTGAAATTATTTCAGAACTACCGCTACCCTCGTTCGATAGACCGTTTTCCTGCCCATCGATTCCATGTAGTGGGATAGTGGTAGTATTTCCCTGGACTCCATAGTGACCACTCATCCGTCTTAGAAACTTAAAAAATTAGAATTTTTAATTTTTTTTTTTAAATTTCTTAAGTTCTGAAATTATTTCAGAACTACCGCTACCCTCGTTCGATAGACCGTTTTCCTGCCCATCGATTCCATGTAGTGGGATAGTGGTAGTATTTCCCTGGACTCCATAGTGACCACTCATCCGTCTTAGAAACTTAAAAAATTAAAATTTTTAATTTTTTTTTTTAAATTTCTTAAGTTCTGAAATTATTTCAGAACTACCGCTACCCTCGTTCGATAGACCGTTTTCCTGCCCATCGATTCCATGTAGTGGGATAGTGGTAGTATTTCCCTGGACTCCATAGTGACCACTCATCCGTCTTAGAAACTTAAAAAATTAAAATTTTTAATTTTTTTTTTTAAATTTCTTAAGTTCTGAAATTATTTCAGAACTACCGCTACCCTCGTTCGATAGACCGTTTTCCTGCCCATCGATTCCATGTAGTGGGATAGTGGTAGTATTTCCCTGGACTCCATAGTGACCACTCATCCGTCTTAGAAACTTAAAAAATTAAAATTTTTAATTTTTTTTTTTTAATTTCTTAAGTTCTGAAATTATTTCAGAACTACCGCTACCCTCGTTCGATAGACCGTTTTCCTGCCCATCGATTCCATGTAGTGGGATAGTGATATTTTATTAAATTTGCTGTTTTTTTAATTTTTTGTGATTTCTTCAATGTTAACATAGCTCTGTTAAGTATGTAACATTGCAATGTTAGCCTTGAAATCATTGTATGTTAAAGACGTTGGTTTGTGTCTTGGGTTTATAAATTCGAATTTATCTTCACACACATCCTCAAATGCAGGTTACAAATCATGTAAACACTAATGTCATTCAGGCTCCGCATCCTAGTAATAACAGAACCTCTTACGCTAACGTCCTCAAATCAAACCATGTACCAACGCAAGGTGCTGCGCCAAGTTATGATGAAGGTCCAGTTTTAAATTTAAATCGTCTATAAAAACCATGGAAACATTAGTGCAAACAGTAAATAATTTTACGAACACAATGGGTAATATGATGCAGGAAATTCTTAGAATGCAATCGATGCTATTGCAAGCTGTACTTAACAAGCCATGAACTGTTTAAAAATCTGTTTTTGGAACGCAAACGGCATCCGCAAACATAAAAAATAATTAGAATACATTCTTAAAAACAAACAAATTGTGGTCAAAATGGTTTCTGAAACTCATTTGACCTCAAGAAATACGTTTAAAATCAATGGTTATACACTATACCCTCGAGTTAGCTATTTAGTCGGTCGTCAATTTATTATTAAAGAAGGAAATTTGTTAAGTTCACCTCAGCCAATTGGCGCTGGAGTCCCACAAGGCAGCATCCTGGGCCCTCTATTATACTTAATTTATACTTCATATATGGGCATTTCCGTCAAAAGGTCCACCGTGTCCGAAAATTTAAAAGTTATTAAAAGCTTATTATTTTACGATATTGTTATAGAGAAATATTTAGATATTACTAATTTTATAAATTTACCCATAAATTTGTTCACTTAGATAAACAATCAGACTGCAAAGTAGTGCAAACGTAATTTTTTATTTGTGAGAATGTTTTATTGCATGTTTTCTTTAATCTTCCTTAAAAGAGGTGATATTTGATGAAAATTATTCCAAAAAAATTTTCTTACATGGTCTGTAATTTTTATTTTTTTTTAATCATTACTCAGTTAAATTATTATGGAAAAAATGTCACGTTCGAAATGTCACGTATCGAACCAGATTTTGGCTTAAACAAAAAAAAAATACTGAAGATTTTGGAATCAAACCAAAGACATTTAACTGTTACATTGCTACGTAAAATTCTGAACGTAGTTTGACTAGAAATTGTGCCAGGTTTTGCTGAATTACGCCTTTTTATACACGGCCACAAAAACTACTTCTATTTTTTTCACGTTCGAACCGCTACTTCTTTTGCCATTATCATTGACCTAGAATCGCGCCCCCCATAAACTTTTGCATAGATAATAGTACTTTCTTAGTGCTATAATTTTAGGGTTATAAGAACGTAAAAATATTTGTTGTTTAAAATGTTATTGCATTTTCTATGCGTACGACTGTCACGTTCAACACTTTGGAATTACCCATATGCCAACAAACAACCACACCCAAACTTCAACATTTGCCGACGATACAGCTTTTCTAAGCGTGCACGAAAACCGTTATGAAGCATCTCGTTACTTACAGAATCATATATTTCAACTAGAAATATGGTTAAGACAATGGAGGATAATGGTCAATGAGTCAAAAAGGGTACATATCACATTCACCTTGCGTCGGCACTCCTGCCCCACTATTAAAATCAATAATCAAACAATTCCTCAACATTCGCATGTAAAATATCTCGGTATACATCTGGATCGGCGATTAACGTGGAAATGCCATATAGAGGCAAAATTAACTCAAATGAAACTAAAAGCCATTCAAATTCATTGGCTTATTGGAAGAAATTCTTTCCTAAGTCTCGATTGCAAGCTTCTACTTTACAACTCTATCTTAAAGCCTATCTGGCTATTGTAGTCAACTATGGCGCACTGCCTCGGCCTCTAATATCGAAAAAATTCAAAGGCGCCAAAATAAACTTCTTCGAATAATCACAGCCGCTCCCTGGTATGCTAAAAACTCAAACATTCATAAGGATCTCAATGTGCCATTAGAAAAAACTGTGATTACAAAATATGCAGTAAAATATTTAAAAAGGCTTGAACAACATCCAAATCCACTAGCTCAAAATATCTTAAATCATGGCGGCCACACTCGCTTAAGCAGAAGAGACACTGCAGCACTTACCCAATAAGATGAGTGATAAACACCTATCTATGTGAACAGAACCCGTGATGAAGAAAATGTTTGTCTGGCACTGGCAGGACATTAATAAAGTATTAGAATAAGGTTTGATTAATTATTGTTAGTTTATATTTAATATATGAAAATTCAATAAATAAATAATGATAAAAAAAAGAAAATACAAATCAATACATGCGTTGAAAATTGGGTACTTTCACTGATGGTGTAAAACAAAATTAAAAAGTAAGGACAACGAGGGGCGATTGGGGGCAATTTCTGCTTCTCCGAAACTATCTAACAGATCCTAACGAAATTTAAAACATAGATAGATCCATATTTATATAGACACATAAGCTATGTCTTTTAATGCCCAAAACCGAATCATTATAGTTTATTTGAAAAATGTGTCTTGAATATGTACATACATTAAGGTGCCAGTCACCCCATAGAAAGAAAGATATATATGTCAATAAATGTTCTTAAACACGAAAAATCTATTTTAATACTGTTTTAATCTGTTTTGTAGAAACTAATGAAGATTACCAAAATAATGAAGATCAAAGAATTAAGATAATCTACATATGTTTGTATTAAAGGTAATTGCTCAACATTTCGGAAAATTGGAATTACGTCAAAATTAAACAGAAACTGGAATTATTTCCTTTCGTAGGTTACTGTATTTTATAAAGCTTTTTTGTAATAGTTCTATTCTTTAAATTTTTAGGAATGACTTTTATACACTACAGACTATTATATTGTATTTTCTTTATACATTTTACCTTAGCTATCCTTTGGATAGCAATGAAGTATATTGTATGTACAGAAAAATTTACAATTATTAGACACCAGCAGAATGTAATGCATTTTCTGGCCCGCTCATAGCTCATAGAATAAATTCGAAAAATTAAAAAATGTTGAATATAATATAAAGTAACCTACGAAAGGAAATAATAATTGTTGAGTTAAACACATTCAATTTATAAAGTATCACTATCCAGTGTGACACAAAGAATGCTGACGAAGGCCGTAGCGGGCCAGAAAATGCATTACATTTTTTTTAATTTTACCATCATTTATTTTACACACTGCAGTTGTTAAAATATAAACGCAGTTACCATATACATGCACTGTCGCTGTCACACGCGCATTGCATAGATAAGTGACACGAGACAGAACATATGGTTTTTTATGTATGCATTTAAGTATTGATTTGTATGTTGTGCTAATACGAAATAGTGAAACAACCACTCAATACATTTATGTACATAAAGGGTGTTTTTTTAAGCTAGATAGAACTTTAAATTGTAAAAAGTAACACAAAAAATTAAATTTTGATGAAATATTTCTTTTTATCGTTTCAGTATACTCTGACAAATCATCATGAAAAGACTCACGCTTGAACAACGCTACGAAATTATCCAAATTTACTTTGAAAATCAGTCGTCGATTCGCGCAACTTATAGACGACTTCGTCATTTTTATGGCGTACATAATCGTCCATCTGAACAAGCCATTCGTCGAACTGTGGATAGATTTCGTACCACATACTCTCTAGAGGATGCAATAACACCAACACGTCGAAGGAATGTGCGTACTGAAGAGAATATCGCCGCTGTAAACGAAAGTGTGGAAGAAGATCCAAATTTATCGATTAGTCGTCGGTCGCAGGAATTGGGGCTCTGTCCGTCCACTACGTGAAAAATTTTGCGCAAGGATCTCGGCCAACACCCGTATAAGATCCAGCTGGTGCAGGAATTGAAGCCACGAGACCATTATATGCGTCGTTCTTTCGCCGATTGGGCTCTAGAGCAGTTGGCAACTGACCCGTTGTTTTATCGCAAAATTGTGTTCAGCGATGAGGCGCATTTTTGGCTTAACGGGTTTGTTAATAAGCAAAATTGCCGCATATGGAGCGAGACCAATCCACAAGAGACCCTACAGACTCCATTACATCCAGAAAAATGCACCGTTTGGTGCGGTTTTCACGCTGGTGGCATCATCGGACCTTATTTCTTCAAAAATGAGGCCGGAGCTCGCGTTACGGTCAATGGAGATCGTTACCGCACCATGATCAATGATTTTTTGTTTGAAAATATGGATGACATTGATTCGGAGGAGATGTGGTTTCAACCGGATGGAGCTACGTGCCATACGGCGAACGCAACCATCGACTTATTGAAATCAAAATTTGGCGATAAGTTAATTTCGAGAAATGGACCTGTCAATTGGCCTCCAAGGTCGTGCGATTTGACACCTCTCGATTATTTCCTGTGGGGCTACGTGAAGTCACTGGTTTATGCTGATAAACTAGCAACAATTGACGCCTTGGAGGCCAGCATTGTTCGTGTTATTCGTGACATACGGCCAGCAGTGCTCGAAAAAGTGACCCAAAATTGGACGTCCAGAATGCGCTTCGTCAAGAACAGCCGCGGTGCCCATATGCCCGAAATCATTTTCAAATGTTAATGTCACGTATTGATCTTTCGAATAAAAAAAAAATTTTGATTACAATTTAATTTTTTGTGTTATTTTTTACAATTTCAAGTTCTATCGGGCTTAAAAAAACACCCTTTATATACATTTGTTTTTATAGCGTTTGCTTATGATACATGTACACAGAATGTTTTTTACATCTGACTTGTCAACTTTTCAGGTCACATGTTATTGTGCATGTGTGTCAAAATTGCTGTTTAACAAATTTTTTTTAATATTCGATCCAAAACGTACATGTAATTTGCTCCTCGTGGTCATAGTTTGAAAAAAAAAATACATTGCTACTTTGTCCCAATAAATAAACATCTATCTATGTTTTAAATTTCATTAAAATCTGCTGGATAGTTTTAGAGAGGCAGAAAATACCCCCGAGCTTCCCTCGTGGTCCTTTTTTTCAAGAAATATATAGCTAAGTTGTGCATATAAGTAGGGACCTTTCTATGTCTTAAATATCAATAAAATCTGTTGGATAGTTTTGGAGTGTCATAAATTGCCCCCTATCCCCCTCCTAGTCCTATTTTCTAAAAAAATACATAGCTTATCTATCTATATAAATATGGATCTATCTATGTTTTAAATTTCATTAAGATCTGTTAGATAGTTTTGGAGAAGCAGAAATTGCGCCCTATCCCACTTCTAGTCCTATTTTCTAAAAAATACATTGCTTATGTGTCCATATAAATATGGATCGATATATGTATGTTGTAAATTTCATTAAGATCTGTTGGATAGTTTTGGAGTGGCAGAAATTGGCTCATATCTCCCTCCTAGTCCTATTTTTTAAGAAATATATAGCTTATGCGTCTAAATAAATATAGATCTATAAATGTTTTAAATTTCATTAAAATCTGTTAGATAGCTTCGGGGAGCAGAAATTGCCCCTTCCCACCCCCCGTGGTCCTATTTTTTTATAAAAATGTATATCTTATGTGTAGTTTTACATAGGTACTGATGATGTTACGGACAAATTTATTTAATGTATCATTACAAATATTTACATGGCACACAGAAGTGCCAAAAATACTGAAAGTATTTCTTTAACATGGATATTTCATATGTATCATGGTGGAATAAGCAGGTGGCAACAAATACAACATTAAAACAAAAATGGAAATAACATCACCGTTAACGTCAAAAAATAAATTAAACAAAAATCAAAGAGTGCCGCTGAACGTGATGAAATAAATAAATTTTTAGCCAATTTTTATTTAATTATGATAAATATCTTATTTATTTTAATCTAAAATTATCAAAAACTTTAATAAAATACAATAATCAAAGCACAAAACGTGGACTTTTTGTAAACATAAACAAAACTTTGTCATAAACCTAGACAAACAATGCAAGAACAAAAAATCGTCATCTGGCGTAGTGCTGCCACCTGTTTATTTCTCCATGATATGTATGGCAGATAACCAAAACACATTCATGGGTATTGAATAATATCTGCATAATATTCATGTATTTTTGTTTACTGAATATAGGTGCGTGAAGATATTGCCGTGCATAAGTATAAGTTATAACTAGGGATAAGATTTTCATGCACTAAAAAATCGAAAATATGCGCATAAAATATGCACTAAAAACTCCAAAATATGCACTAAAAACTTGACCATTTTCAATAAAAAGGGCGTTTGTTTTTTTTTATTTTATTAAAAACAAAACAAAATAAAAACTTTTATTGTTGTTTTTATGTTATTGTTATTCAAAGACTTACAGCAGATTCCACGATGTCACACGTTAACGTTCGCATAGAAAATAACATTTAAAACAAAAACAAATTTTAGAAATTGTTTTTGTTTTAAATGTAATTTTCTATGCGAACGTTAACGTGTGACATCGTGGGATTGGCTGTTAATTTAAATAACTACATAAATAAAATTTTTGTTTGCATAATCAAATAAATACTTTTTTATATATAAGCCTTTGTCTGTTAAAAAGCTTTTGTACATAGAAAATGATCTCTCAACGTCAACCGAAGTCGAGGCATACTTGAACGTTGCCAATTCATTTGGAGAATATTAATTTTCTAATTCAGATCCCACATTTGATTACAGATCAAAAATAGTTGAAATTTGTTTTATTTTTTGAAATCCTGTGTTTTTATACCCACACCACAATAGTGGAGAGGGTATTATGCATTTGTGCTGATGTGTGTAACGCCTTAAAATATTGGTCCTAGACACACCTTAAAGAATACCGATCGACTCAGAATCACTTTCTGAGTCGAACTAGCGATGTCCGTCCGGCTGGCTGGCTGTCCATGTAACCTAGTGCGCAAAGTACAGGTCGCAATTTTGGAGATAATTTGATAAAATTTGAGACATAGGTTCTTACTGACCAAGCCTATTGAATCGTAGGACCACGAGGGAAGATAGGGGGACATTTCTTCCTTTCACAAACTATCAAACCGATTTTAATGAAGTTTATAAACATAGATAAATCCATATTTATATGGACACATAAGCATGATGTGTTTTTAAATACTGTGGTGTATCATATGGTCGGGCTTGACCGACTATACTTTCTTACTTGTTTTTTTTTTTTGCAACACGTTTTAGATTTTTTTTAATTTGTCGGGCTATTTTTTCTTTGCACATGTTAATTTTACTTTCTGCCAATTAATTTGAGTTGACTATTAAGTGAACTAAATCCTTCCATTTTAGTTATTGTTTCACCAATATATCCGAAGTTGGAAAATACAAATGCTAATTGACTTTTGATGTTATTTAAATTCAATATTTATTTTACTTTTTTTATTGCATAAGCATCGGTAGCAACAAGTTCTTGAATAACATTCTTAAATTGCTCAAAATTTTTTGAATAGAATTCTGAAGCATATATCCAGGTTTCCCTTCTTGTTAATCCTGGCTGCGGTAGTGACGGTACCAAGAGATACATTTTATTTAAATTTGCAACTCGTAAAGGACCAATAAATCAATATTATCGAATTGGCTTCTAATTTCCTCTGGAACTCGGCGTATCCCATGTGCCAAGCAAGTAACATGTAACAGTTTTGGACAAATTATTTTAGGACAATTGGCAGCCTTAACCATGTTAGGTGCTGCATCGGTTAAACATTGAAGGATCTTTTATGGAAATCATGTATTTAAAGCAGAGCTTAAAAAAGAAATTTATTTATTGATTGAAAAAAAAATTTTTTTTGAAGATTTTTTTCTTATACAATATGGAAATTTTTTGAAGCACTTTTTTTTATAATATGGAAATTTAAAAAAATTTATCACTCAAAAATGTTAAAATATGCAAAAATATGCATATAAAAACAATATACGCAAAAATATGCATTTTCACCAAAATATGCAACAATATGCAAAAACAAATCGATGCCATTTTAACGCAAATATAATGATTCTGAAAGATAATTGTTCGACATCGATTTAGGCTATCGACAAAAAACATGCATTTGCATGGAAATCGCATCCCTAGTAATAACCATACTTTTTGCAACGCACAACCGTAACTGTTGTGATTATTTGCGTTATAAATATGTGTGTGTGTGTTTCTTATGGGTACTTGTCATTCTCTGGTATTTACTTACAGAATTATACAATATATATTTTATTAAAATCCGTTCAATATTTTCAGAGTTATAAACGTTCAAATTTGCTACTAACACATATGCAGATTTCAGAAATACAAAATTAGTTTTCTTCAATTATCAAATAATAAAAAAAAATAGGGTGGTCGATTGTTCGACATTTTTCAGAAACCGGTTTTCAAATATATCGACTATATGATTACGGAAAATTAAATGTCTTCCTTTAAATTTTCCGTGCTGCATGTGATAATTTAAAAATTTCCTATAATAATTAGTATTGTGGTTATTCTGTTGAACTATTCACGGTTTTTAATCCAAATTTTCAATGTTTCCAATTAGGCTTAAGTTCATTAAATTTAATTCTCATTAAATTATAATATTGAACTTATAAGTTTCTATAGAAATATAATATTATAGGTGCAGGCCACTAAGAGTGGAAAAAATGCCCGAAACATGTAAATTTATATACGTATACTGAGATGCACTATGTTTTCTTCATATGTACATACAAATTTATGGCCGAATATTGACCACTAGGCGAACACTAGTTTATATAATTCTTTGCCGTTAAGTAAAAAGGGGTTAAGTCAAAAAATGCATTTTGAGTTTCTGATTGTCTTTCATTTAATTTTTTTTCTTTGTTTCATTTGGTATCAATAACTTAAGTCTAGCACAACTGCTTCTTTTTTATTTCAAAAAATTTTTACAAAATATTTTGTAAATAGAATATAGAAACAAAATTTTTTAAAATTAAAAAAAAATTTGCAAATGGGTTAAATTCATGTCAAATCGACCAAGAGTGGGACCCGACCCCTTTCGATTTTAATGAAATTTGGTGATAAGATTCCTTTTATCCCATAAGGAATATATATGAACGAACAAAATTTAAAAATTTTTTTTCAAAAGTTATGTCATATTTAAATGTCATATTTTCGCCGAATTAGCCGAATGTGTTGAGACTATTTCTTCAATATCTCGAAAACTACTTTACATACGTAGATGATTTTAATGTCATTTTAAAGAGAATAGTTGGGGCTACAAACCATGTATTGAAACCAGTGGTGCTAGCCGTTTTTATAGGTTAGCTCTTGTTTATAAGATATACCGTTATTTCGAAAATGTAAAAGGTTGTACTGCATATATTCGCGTAGCTCAAAAACGGTTTTGTTTATTAAAATTACTATAAAAAAACAGAAATTCCGGAATAAATAATAAAGTGGTGTTGGTCATACATTTGACCCATCTAGAAGCATTCTACGCGCTGTATCATACAAATATGGCGGTTTAATAAAATTCTTTAAATTGGCCCGCGAAGGATGCTCCTAGATGGGCCAAATGTATGACCAACCCCACGTTATTCACCCCTATCGTGAATAACAAGCGGAATTTTTGTTCCCATGAAATTTTCATTCCCCTCGAAGGGAAAAAAGCAATCGTGAATCTCATGTGAAAAATTTTTCACGCTATCAGTTTCAGTGAATGTAAAAAGAAGAAAGATTAAAAAAATTAAAAATCAATGAAATTTTTGTACACGTATATATTTTAAAGAAAAGTTAAAATAATAAAGCAAAATATTGTATTGGAGGGATAGTTTGATTACAACGTTAGTTTTTTGCAATTTTAAAATTTTATGTACAAAGTTAAATATTTTCCAAACTTCTGTCACCACGTCTTTCGAAAGCTTCACAAATCCGCAGGCAATCGACTTGTTGTTTTGCATTTTGTTAATCAATATATCGGTTTGTGCCGTATTAACGGATCTAGCCCTTAATATTCGATATATATGATGAACTACTTACATACATGTTCTGTTCCCTAGCAAAAATAAAGTGAGAAAATCTAAGGGAAATGTGAACAAATTACGAGGGTTATTATTTATTGCGGAATTTCGGTTTTTTTTTTAGTTATTTTAATAAACTTAACCGTATTTGAGTTACGCGAATATATGCAGTGCGACCTCCAACATTGTTGAAATAACGGTATATCTCGAAAACCAAAACTAACCCAAAAAAAAAAAAAAAAAAAAAAAAAAAAAAAAACGGTTAGCACCACTGGATTCAGCGTGCCCCAATTAGGTTAAAATGCCACGTGCCCGGCTTATCTGCTTTTTGCAACTAGCTCAGTGTACTTATTGCTCAAAATTACAATAATAAAATTCTATTTTCAGATTATTTTTTTAAAGATTGCGAAAGAAAAAAAATCATATCTTAAAAAAGAAAAAAAAACACCTCCTTCAAAGTTTCAGGATTTTTAAAGAACAGTTTGAGGTATTATATAAACCAAATCTGCCAAATTATAAAATAGGTTTTTGACTTAGTCCGTTTTTAAAATTTAATATTTTGCAGATATGTATTACATTTGTCAAAAAACAATATTTTTTCAATACATGGTTTGTAGCCCCAAGTAATATCTTTAAAATCATCTTCGTATGTAAAGTAGTTTTCGAGATATTGAAGAAATAAACACATTCGGCTTACTCGGCGAAATTATGACATTTTGAATATGACATAACTTTCGAAAAAAAAATTTTTTTTCGTTCATATATGTTCCTTATAGGATAAAAGAAACCTTCTCACCAAATTTCATTAAAATCAAAAGGGGTCGGGTCCCACTCTTGGTCGTTTTAACAAATATACTTTTTTACTATTTACAATAATATTTTTTACTGAAACAAAAATTTTGTGTTTTGTACGAATAAAGAAAGCTCCAACATTTTAAAAATAATATTTGTATATACCACTGTAGAAGGAAAGTGTTGGATCAATAAAAAAAAAGACGTTAGACGTTTTATATCTATTGACTTAAATTTATTCTTTATTGTACCAAAAAACTAACCTAATATTTACAATGTATTTTTTCGCCAGCGTTGTCTTTAAAAAGTAGTGTTAGATTTTTATCCAGTTTTTACTATTAGTGATGTTTTATGGGGAACGTACACTACACCACAAAATGTTTTGTTTCGGCAAAACAACAAATAGTTTTGTACAATGTTCAAAGGTTTTTGTTTATTTTACTCATTAAATATTTTCAGTGTGCTAAGTTAATTTCGGTTTAATCTTCATATAGTCATTGGTTTGACCTACCGCCCATTAAAAAAAACTGAGTTAGGTATGAAATGTATAAATTTGGAACACCTCCATTCTGATCCAAAACCTGTTTCACGAAATGTTTATGGTTTCCGAGATATTAAATTTTTATTTTGCTCCATGTGAACTATTATAAAGTTTTGGCGTTTGTTTTGTTTTACGCGCCAGTGTTGGCGATTTTGCCAAATTCTTCATACAAAAACGTACAAAATAAATTTGCTTTTGCTGTGCTTTATTGCCGTAAGAAAAAAGTAGTCAAAGTAAAAGCATGGTCTACGCAAAACACCTGCTGATCTAAAATTTTGTACTATTTACTACCCGTCTCCACTATCCATCAACTTGGTAAGAACAGCATGTCGCACATGATTTCTACTCGTGTAGACTGTTCATGTTCATATTTCGTCCATGTGCTGCCATCGTTGCCTTAACATTCGTCTTAGCATCCATGTTCGCCATGATGGTGGCCATACAATGTTTTTTCTGTATACATACAACCAAACGAAACAACAAAAATTGTGGTTAATCAGAACATGAACATCAGCACGTATTCGCCACATACAAGAACGTGAATAATTAATACCGTTGCTCTGCCGGCGTTATAGTCATGTCATGTTCAAATCGAAAGCGCATGAAGACGTGGGGTTACAAAATATATTTTGTACCTACTGAAACAAACATTTTGTGTATTGTACTTAAGTAATAATTAAAACGTTTTGTAAACAACAACGATTATCTCCTCTACGGTATACAAATACCGGCTTAGCTAACTTAATCGTCTCTGTGCAGTCATCCTTCGTTCGGGGACTAGGCTTTGCTTAGCGAAGCCGGTACTTGTTATATCATAGAGCAGAAAGTTCCTGCGCCCGGCCGAAGGCCGGCTGAGCAGAAAAACTTTAGTTAGCAAAGCCGGTACTTGTTATACCATAGAGGAGAGAATCCTTGTACACGGCCGAAGGCCGACTATTCAGAGACGCTTTAGTTAGGGCAGCCGGTATTTGTTATATCATAGATGAAAAAACTATATAAAAAATAAATGACATATTTTTCTACAACATCATTTAGGAGAAATGCTGTAAACATGTGGGCTCATAGCGTAAAGAGTGAGTAACATTAAGGCAATATTCGTGAAGCGGACATACCAAAAAAATATTTTCTTGAAATTCCTTCTTATTTGGCATAACTATGGAACCTATTACGGTTCACAACTCAAATCAGTTGAGTTGTTATTAAGACAACTGGTTGTGATCAGTTGTAATTTTTGTTATGTTTTTGTTCACCGCAACGCAGCAAATTTGGAAACCATAATACAAAAATTTAGAAATGACAACTTAACTGAGTTAAGTTGTAAACCGTAATAGGGGCCTATATCTCTAGATGTGAATTTTTTTGTATGTTGTTTATTTATTGAGTTATGGGGTGCCAAAATAAATTATTGTTTCGAACTAGAAACAAAAAAAGTTTAAATATGTGATCCTTATAGAAAAGCGTTTAATCTTCTGAACAAAAATCAACTTCAAAACCGCAAATGACCAATTTAAGACAATTTTTTTGTTTTAAATTTGGTTGTTTTCTTTAATTTTTTTTTACCACAAAAATTTATAAAAAAAATCTATAATTGCGACAGTCGAGAGGAGGGGGTAAAATGTAGGACCGACCTCCCTTGACTTCTCGACATTTTCCCCTCCCATACAAAGTTTAAAATTTTATGATATTATTAAAAATGGCCCAACAGCTCCTTCGCTGCCCCTTTATTTTTCATCCACATTTGTTTTAAACATACCTACCAGCTATCTCCATTTCTTTCCATACAAATATCAACTTTTTATTCATCTTTAATGAGAAATTAATGAACTGGGATGGGTCTAAATTAAATATATTAAGTTGAAATGGTCACTTCCGGTTTCGTAGCGCTTCATCCTTGGAAGTTATTTACGTATTTTCTAAAAAAATGCCTTTCCCGTTTGCATTATTATGAGTATACTCTATACAAATTTCGGATTAACAAAAATTAAAAAATTGGGTCTTAATCACTTCCGGTTTTTAAGTGCGTTATGCGTGTAAATAAGTTTGCATTACTCTTAAGCCTATTTAGATCCCATTCTTAAACTTCAACAGAATAGTAAGGACACCCTAGACTAATTTAGGTCAATAAAAATAAAGAAAGCAAAAAGTTAGAAAAATTTTAATTTACATTTTTCTCATGAATTTTTTTTTTAAATTGAATTAAACTATTTCCTAATCTTTTTGTTTTATTTGTTCGAAACAATAATTTAAAAAAACTATTTCTCAAAAACGACGACACTTTAGCACCCTATAACTCAACAAATAAATATTCTAAAAAAACGTTGGCACAAACATTCATATCTAACAGAGGTATAGTTATGCCAGATATAGGAGTTAAAGCAAAATATGTATTTTGATATATGCGCTTCACGAATAATACCTCATTTGTAAGTAAACGAAATTAAAAAAAATGGAAACTTTAAATAGAATCATTTCAAAGAAGTACTTCACTTTAATCTTACTTGCTTTTCGAGTAGGTGTAGATAATTCAACCAATAAGTCCTTCACTGTCTTCTTGATCCCATTTTCTATTAATGGAGTTATAAGTTTTTGTGAATAAATGGTGTCCTAAAATGAATACAAAAGAAGATGATATTATTAAATAATTATTAGTTTAGGCAAAAAAATGTGTATATATATATTTTGGGTGATTTTTTAGCTATTATCTTTTTGGCAACACTGGTTTAAACAGCAGACGCACGTTTCGTGGTTTGTTTCACTGTCAAACATCTTCAGTTTGGTCTATAATTTAACCATGAATCGTCTTACAAACAAACAACGCTTGCAAATTATTGAATTTTATTACCAAAATGCGATCCACTTTTTTTTATCGAAAAATTGTGTTCAGCGACGAAGCTCATTTTTGGAGTGAAGATCAGCCAGAACATTGCAAGAGCTACCAATGCGTCCAGAAAAAGTCACAGTTTGGTGCGGTTTATGGGCTGGTGGCATTATTGGACCGTACTTCTTCAAAGATGATGCGAATCGTAACGTAACTGTGAATGGTGAGCGCTACCGTGAGATGATATCCAACTTTTTTTTGCCCAAAATGCAAGAGCTTGACTTGCATGACATGTGGTTTCAACAAGACGGTGCCACATGCCACACAGCACGCTTAACAATGAACTTATTGAGAGGCGAGTTCGGTGAACATTTTATTTCACGTTCGGGACCGGTCAATTGGCCGCCTATATCGTGCGATTTAACGCCTTTAGACTATTTATATATATGTGGGGCTATGTTAAAGCTCATGTCTATACACACATGCCCGCTTCAATTGACGCATTGGAAGACTACATTGAAGCATTTATTCATGAGATACCTGCCGAAATGTTGGAAAGAGTATGCGAAAATTAGACTAAGCGGATGGACCATTTGAGGCGCAGTCACGGTCAACATTTGCATGAAATAATCTTCAAACATTAAATTATATGGACCGTACTATCGATTCAAATAAAGATTTCATGCATTTTTCTGAATTTTATGTGTTTTTTTTTTAACTTTCCTATTAACTCTTAAAAAATCACCAAATATATATTTGGCCGGGCAGATTATTGTTCCTCTATATTAAAAAAGTACACATATATATCAAATTTGGAGTAAATCCGATAACTCATACTGGATCCGGAAAGAACTTCAATATACCTCTTCAAAGTAATTTTTGAAAAAATTTCGACATAAAATCAAGAGTTGTAGGAAGGAGGAATAAATCTTCCTTTCTAGGAGGGGTTTTTATTATTTTATGTTTTTATTTTACTTATTATAAAAGCAAATTCGTACCAGACAATTAACGTCCTTGTAGAACAATACTTTACTATTTTATATGCAAAGGGTCTGATCGGACTATATAAGTCTTAATCTGACCTCTTTAATATTTAAGTTATTTTCTTTAAAAAAGGAAAAGACCGCTAATTTTTTAATTCGACTTTATTAGTCAACAGTTCATAGACGAATGAATTTTATTTTTAAAATTATTTAACTCTAAGCTTCAAACAAATTTATAAAACAATACCGTTAATCCTTTTAAATAAAAATAAGAATAAATTGAGTACAATTGCAATGGAATGTATTGTAAAGAAAAAAGACAACATAAACAGAAATAAACAAGTATCAATGAGTGATAATTAAATGAGCATGTAAATAAAAATTAAGCAATAAATATTGAGTAAACTATGATTACATATTGGAAAGAAATGAGTTTGATAGTACAATAATATAAAGGTTACAGTCTGTTAAATTTAAATAAACGCACATGTATTAATAAACATAAATTTAACAACAGAATAATAATAAGGTAAAACATAAAATTAAAGTTAAAACACAATTTCAAAAGATTTTGTTATTCGTGCTTAATTCCCAGTTTTTATTATTGATAAAAACACTTGAAATTTATTGTTGATGGGATAAGCTATTCCTATGCGCATTTCACTGGTTGCTTAGGCCAGATCATCAGGAAACTGCATCCATAAAGATTTTGGAAAAACTAAAGATATTAAACCAAATAAAACTGTTAAGCGTATGAGACTCATAGCAACAGTTCTACTTGTAACAATATCAAAGTTTAAACAAAACACATCCACAATAAACAGTGGGTTTATCTCATCTTACATTCCCCACTACAATTAGTTGAAATTCTCTCAACATTAACTGTAGTTGTAAGTAGGTTAAGAAAAACAAAATAAAAACAAACAACAACTTACAAAAGATGTTGTCAATTAAGTGTTTTTTTAGGCGGTGCACTTGCCTGTTTATTATCAAAAAGTAATTTCAATTTTGGGAATACAAAATTTTAATTTCAAAAGATTTTGTTATTCGTGCTTAATTCCCAGTTTTTATTATTGATAAAAACACTTGAAATTTATTGTTGATGGGATAAGCTATTCCTATGCGCATTTCACTGGTTGCTTAGGCCAGATCATCAGGAAACTTCATCCATAAAGATTTTGGAAAAACTAAAGATATTAAACCAAATAAAACTGTTAAGCGTATGAGACTCATAGCAACAGTTCTACTTGTAACAATATCAAAGTTTAAACAAAACACATCAACAATAAACAGTGGGTTTATCTCATCTTACATTCCCCACTACAATTAGTTGAAATTCTCTCAACATTAACTGTAGTTGTAAGTAGGTTAAGAAAAACAAAATAAAAACAAACAACAACTTACAAAAGATGTTGTCAATTAAGTGTTTTTTTAGGCGGTGCACTTGCCTGTTTATTATCAAAAAGTAATTTCAATTTTGGGAATACAAAATTTTAATTTCAAAAGATTTTGTTATTCGTGCTTAATTCCCAGTTTTTATTATTGATAAAAACACTTGAAATTTATTGTTGATGGGATAAGCTATTCCTATGCGCATTTCACTGGTTGCTTAGGCCAGATCATCAGGAAACTTCATCCATAAAGATTTTGGAAAAACTAAAGATATTAAACCAAATAAAACTGTTAAGCGTATGAGACTCATAGCAACAGTTCTACTTGTAACAATATCAAAGTTTAAACAAAACACATCAACAATAAACAGTGGGTTTATCTCATCTTACATTCCCCACTACAATTAGTTGAAATTCTCTCAACATTAACTGTAGTTGTAAGTAGGTTAAGAAAAACAAAATAAAAACAAACAACAACTTACAAAAGATGTTGTCAATTAAGTGTTTTTTTAGGCGGTGCACTTGCCTGTTTATTATCAAAAAGTAATTTCAATTTTGGGAATACAAAATTTTAATTTCAAAAGATTTTGTTATTCGTGCTTAATTCCCAGTTTTTATTATTGATAAAAACACTTGAAATTTATTGTTGATGGGATAAGCTATTCCTATGCGCATTTCACTGGTTGCTTAGGCCAGATCATCAGGAAACTTCATCCATAAAGATTTTGGAAAAACTAAAGATATTAAACCAAATAAAACTGTTAAGCGTATGAGACTCATAGCAACAGTTCTACTTGTAACAATATCAAAGTTTAAACAAAACACATCAACAATAAACAGTGGGTTTATCTCATCTTACATTCCCCACTACAATTAGTTGAAATTCTCTCAACATTAACTGTAGTTGTAAGTAGGTTAAGAAAAACAAAATAAAAACAAACAACAACTTACAAAAGATGTTGTCAATTAAGTGTTTTTTTAGGCGGTGCACTTGCCTGTTTATTATCAAAAAGTAATTTCAATTTTGGGAATACAAAATTTTAATTTCAAAAGATTTTGTTATTCGTGCTTAATTCCCAGTTTTTATTATTGATAAAAACACTTGAAATTTATTGTTGATGGGATAAGCTATTCCTATGCGCATTTCACTGGTTGCTTAGGCCAGATCATCAGGAAACTTCATCCATAAAGATTTTGGAAAAACTAAAGATATTAAACCAAATAAAACTGTTAAGCGTATGAGACTCATAGCAACAGTTCTACTTGTAACAATATCAAAGTTTAAACAAAACACATCAACAATAAACAGTGGGTTTATCTCATCTTACATTCCCCACTACAATTAGTTGAAATTCTCTCAACATTAACTGTAGTTGTAAGTAGGTTAAGAAAAACAAAATAAAAACAAACAACAACTTACAAAAGATGTTGTCAATTAAGTGTTTTTTTAGGCGGTGCACTTGCCTGTTTATTATCAAAAAGTAATTTCAATTTTGGGAATACAAAATTTTAATTTCAAAAGATTTTGTTATTCGTGCTTAATTCCCAGTTTTTATTATTGATAAAAACACTTGAAATTTATTGTTGATGGGATAAGCTATTCCTATGCGCATTTCACTGGTTGCTTAGGCCAGATCATCAGGAAACTTCATCCATAAAGATTTTGGAAAAACTAAAGATATTAAACCAAATAAAACTGTTAAGCGTATGAGACTCATAGCAACAGTTCTACTTGTAACAATATCAAAGTTTAAACAAAACACATCAACAATAAACAGTGGGTTTATCTCATCTTACATTCCCCACTACAATTAGTTGAAATTCTCTCAACATTAACTGTAGTTGTAAGTAGGTTAAGAAAAACAAAATAAAAACAAACAACAACTTACAAAAGATGTTGTCAATTAAGTGTTTTTTTTAGGCGGTGCACTTGCCTGTTTATTATCAAAAAGTAATTTCAATTTTGGGAATACAAAATTTTAATTTCAAAAGATTTGTTATTCGTGCTTAATTCCCAGTTTTTATTATTGATAAAAACACTTGAAATTTATTGTTGATGGGATAAGCTATTCCTATGCGCATTTCACTGGTTGCTTAGGCCAGATCATCAGGAAACTTCATCCATAAAGATTTTGGAAAAACTTAAGATATTAAACCAAATAAAACTGTTAAGCGTATGAGACTCATAGCAACAGTTCTACTTGTAACAATATCAAAGTTTAAACAAAACACATCAACAATAAACAGTGGGTTTATCTCATCTTACATTCCCCACTACAATTAGTTGAAATTCTCTCAACATTAACTGTAGTTGTAAGTAGGTTAAGAAAAACAAAATAAAAACAAACAACAACTTACAAAAGATGTTGTCAATTAAGTGTTTTTTTAGGCGGTGCACTTGCCTGTTTATTATCAAAAAGTAATTTCAATTTTGGGAATACAAAATTTTAATTTCAAAAGATTTTGTTATTCGTGCTTAATTCCCAGTTTTTATTATTGATAAAAACACTTGAAATTTATTGTTGATGGGATAAGCTATTCCTATGCGCATTTCACTGGTTGCTAAGGCCAGATCATCAGGAAACTTCATCCATAAAGATTTTGGAAAAACTAAAGATATTAAACCAAATAAAACTGTTAAGCGTATGAGACTCATAGCAACAGTTCTACTTGTAACAATATCAAAGTTTAAACAAAACACATCAACAATAAACAGTGGGTTTATCTCATCTTACATTCCCCACTACAATTAGTTGAAATTCTCTCAACATTAACTGTAGTTGTAAGTAGGTTAAGAAAAACAAAATAAAAACAAACAACAACTTACAAAAGATGTTGTCAATTAAGTGTTTTTTTAGGCGGTGCACTTGCCTGTTTATTATCAAAAAGTAATTTCAATTTTGGGAATACAAAATTTTAATTTCAAAAGATTTTGTTATTCGTGCTTAATTCCCAGTTTTTATTATTGATAAAAACACTTGAAATTTATTGTTGATGGGATAAGCTATTCCTATGCGCATTTCACTGGTTGCTTAGGCCAGATCATCAGGAAACTTCATCCATAAAGATTTTGGAAAAACTAAAGATATTAAACCAAATAAAACTGTTAAGCGTATGAGACTCATAGCAACAGTTCTACTTGTAACAATATCAAAGTTTAAACAAAACACATCAACAATAAACAGTGGGTTTATCTCATCTTACATTCCCCACTACAATTAGTTAAAATTCTCTCAACATTAACTGTAGTTGTAAGTAGGTTAAGAAAAACAAAATAAAAACAAACAACAACTTACAAAAGATGTTGTCAATTAAGTGTTTTTTTTAGTCGGTGCACTTGCCTGTTTATTATCAAAAAGTAATTTCAATTTTGGGAATACAAAATTTTAATTTCAAAAGATTTTGTTATTCGTGCTTAATTCCCAGTTTTTATTATTGATAAAAACACTTGAAATTTATTGTTGATGGGATAAGCTATTCCTATGCGCATTTCACTGGTTGTTTGTTTTTATTTTGTTTTTCTTAACCTACTTACAACTACAGTTAATGTTGAGAGAATTTCAACTAATTGTAGTGGGGAATGTAAGATGAGATAAACCCACTGTTTATTGTTGATGTGTTTTGTTTAAACTTTGATATTGTTACAAGTAGAACTGTTGCTATGAGTCTCATACGCTTAACAGTTTTATTTGGTTTAATATCTTTAGTTTTTACAAAATCTTTATGGATGAAGTTTCCTGATGATCTGGCCTAAGCAACCAGTGAAATGCGCATAGGAATAGCTTATCCCATCAACAATAAATTTCAAGTGTTTTTATCAATAATAAAAACTGGGAATTAAGCACGAATAACAAAATCTTTTGAAATTAAAATTTTGTATTCCCAAAATTGAAATTACTTTTTGATAATAAACAGGCAAGTGCACCGCCTAAAAAAACACTTAATTGACAACATCTTTTGTAAGTTGTTGTTTGTTTTTATTTTGTTTTTCTTAACCTACTTACAACTACAGTTAATGTTGAGAGAATTTCAACTAATTGTAGTGGGGAATGTAAGATGAGATAAACCCACTGTTTATTGTTGATGTGTTTTGTTTAAACTTTGATATTGTTACAAGTAGAACTGTTGCTATGAGTCTCATACGCGTAACAGTTTTATTTGGTTTAATATCTTTAGTTTTTCCAAAATCTTTATGGATGAAGTTTCCTGATGATCTGGCCTAAGCAACCAGTGAAATGCGCATAGGAATAGCTTATCCCATCAACAATAAATTTCAAGTGTTTTTATCAATAATAAAAACTGGGAATTAAGCACGAATAACAAAATCTTTTGAAATTAAAATTTTGTATTCCCAAAATTGAAATTACTTTTTGATAATAAACAGGCAAGTGCACCGCCTAAAAAAACACTTAATTGACAACATCTTTTGTAAGTTGTTGTTTGTTTTTATTTTGTTTTTCTTAACCTACTTACAACTACAGTTAATGTTGAGAGAATTTCAACTAATTGTAGTGGGGAATGTAAGATGAGATAAACCCACTGTTTATTGTTGATGTGTTTTGTTTAAACTTTGATATTGTTACAAGTAGAACTGTTGCTATGAGTCTCATACGCTTAACAGTTTTATTTGGTTTAATATCTTTAGTTTTTCCAAAATCTTTATGGATGAAGTTTCCTGATGATCTGGCCTAAGCAACCAGTGAAATGCGCATAGGAATAGCTTATCCCATCAACAATAAATTTCAAGTGTTTTTATCAATAATAAAAACTGGGAATTAAGCACGAATAACAAAATCTTTTGAAATTAAAATTTTGTATTCCCAAAATTGAAATTACTTTTTGATAATAAACAGGCAAGTGCACCGCCTAAAAAAACACTTAATTGACAACATCTTTTGTAAGTTGTTGTTTGTTTTTATTTTGTTTTTCTTAACCTACTTACAACTACAGTTAATGTTGAGAGAATTTCAACTAATTGTAGTGGGGAATGTAAGATGAGATAAACCCACTGTTTATTGTTGATGTGTTTTGTTTAAACTTTGATATTGTTACAAGTAGAACTGTTGCTATGAGTCTCATACGCTTAACAGTTTTATTTGGTTTAATATCTTTAGTTTTTCCAAAATCTTTATGGATGAAGTTTCCTGATGATCTGGCCTAAGCAACCAGTGAAATGCGCATAGGAATAGCTTATCCCATCAACAATAAATTTCAAGTGTTTTTATCAATAATAAAAACTGGGAATTAAGCACGAATAACAAAATCTTTTGAAATTAAAATTTTGTATTCCCAAAATTGAAATTACTTTTTGATAATAAACAGGCAAGTGCACCGCCTAAAAAAACACTTAATTGACAACATCTTTTGTAAGTTGTTGTTTGTTTTTATTTTGTTTTTCTTAACCTACTTACAACTACAGTTAATGTTGAGAGAATTTCAACTAATTGTAGTGGGGAATGTAAGATGAGATAAACCCACTGTTTATTGTTGATGTGTTTTGTTTAAACTTTGATATTGTTACAAGTAGAACTGTTGCTATGAGTCTCATACGCTTAACAGTTTTATTTGGTTTAATATCTTTAGTTTTTCCAAAATCTTTATGGATGAAGTTTCCTGATGATCTGGCCTAAGCAACCAGTGAAATGCGCATAGGAATAGCTTATCCCATCAACAATAAATTTCAAGTGTTTTTATCAATAATAAAAACTGGGAATTAAGCACGAATAACAAAATCTTTTGAAATTAAAATTTTGTATTCCCAAAATTGAAATTACTTTTTGATAATAAACAGGCAAGTGCACCGCCTAAAAAAACACTTAATTGACAACATCTTTTGTAAGTTGTTGTTTGTTTTTATTTTGTTTTTCTTAACCTACTTACAACTACAGTTAATGTTGAGAGAATTTCAACTAATTGTAGTGGGGAATGTAAGATGAGATAAACCCACTGTTTATTGTTGATGTGTTTTGTTTAAACTTTGATATTGTTACAAGTAGAACTGTTGCTATGAGTCTCATACGCTTAACAGTTTTATTTGGTTTAATATCTTTAGTTTTTCCAAAATCTTTATGGATGAAGTTTCCTGATGATCTGGCCTAAGCAACCAGTGAAATGCGCATAGGAATAGCTTATCCCATCAACAATAAATTTCAAGTGTTTTTATCAATAATAAAAACTGGGAATTAAGCACGAATAACAAAATCTTTTGAAATTAAAATTTTGTATTCCCAAAATTGAAATTACTTTTTGATAATAAACAGGCAAGTGCACCGCCTAAAAAAACACTTAATTGACAACATCTTTTGTAAGTTGTTGTTTGTTTTTATTTTGTTTTTCTTAACCTACTTACAACTACAGTTAATGTTGAGAGAATTTCAACTAATTGTAGTGGGGAATGTAAGATGAGATAAACCCACTGTTTATTGTTGATGTGTTTTGTTTAAACTTTGATATTGTTACAAGTAGAACTGTTGCTATGAGTCTCATACGCTTAACAGTTTTATTTGGTTTAATATCTTTAGTTTTTCCAAAATCTTTATGGATGAAGTTTCCTGATGATCTGGCCTAAGCAACCAGTGAAATGCGCATAGGAATAGCTTATCCCATCAACAATAAATTTCAAGTGTTTTTATCAATAATAAAAACTGGGAATTAAGCACGAATAACAAAATCTTTTGAAATTAAAATTTTGTATTCCCAAAATTGAAATTACTTTTTGATAATAAACAGGCAAGTGCACCGCCTAAAAAAACACTTAATTGACAACATCTTTTGTAAGTTGTTGTTTGTTTTTATTTTGTTTTTCTTAACCTACTTACAACTACAGTTAATGTTGAGAGAATTTCAACTAATTGTAGTGGGGAATGTAAGATGAGATAAACCCACTGTTTATTGTTGATGTGTTTTGTTTAAACTTTGATATTGTTACAAGTAGAACTGTTGCTATGAGTCTCATACGCTTAACAGTTTTATTTGGTTTAATATCTTTAGTTTTTCCAAAATCTTTATGGATGAAGTTTCCTGATGATCTGGCCTAAGCAACCAGTGAAATGCGCATAGGAATAGCTTATCCCATCAACAATAAATTTCAAGTGTTTTTATCAATAATAAAAACTGGGAATTAAGCACGAATAACAAAATCTTTTGAAATTAAAAATTTTGTATTCCCAAAATTGAAATTACTTTTTGTTAAAACACAATAATAAAATAATTGCATAATGTTGTAAAATAATATAATGTTGTTCCGCTACACACTCCCCCTCTGCCACGGAAATCGTCACGATGACGATGGCAGCTATTTCCCAAATCTTGTGGGTTGCTTTTTATTACGTTGAGATCTTCTATTAGGCGGATTAGTTGAAAAGTTGTGATCTGTTGCACTATGTTGTTACATGTTTTTGTTGCTTTCAGTTGTATCGGACCCATTTTTTGTTGTATCTATTGTTAACTTGTTGTATGTCGGATTTTCCGGGCGTCCTCTACGACTAACAGCATAAATTGGCTTTGTAGTTTTTCCTTCATATAAACTTAAATCTGATACATGGTATGTTGCTAAAGGCACGTTAGGGTTATTTAAATCTGCAATCGTGTAGCACGAGGATCCCTTTTTGTTAGTGACAATATATGGACCATCTCTTCGTGGCACGAGCTTTGACGTTAAATTTTTATCTTTCTTGCTTAGAATATGTGTTGAAACTAATACCTTATCACCAATATTTATACTTTCTTGGGGTATTCGCTTTAAATCTGCATATATTTTGTTTTTGTCCTGCATTTTCTCTTCCGTTTCCCTTCCTAGTTTTAGAGTATTTGCAAGGCGAAGAAGATGCGGTGTTATTTGTGGCACAAAATTTTCAGCATTCACGATTGCTCTTAAATCATTCTGAACTTCCATTGGAGCTCTTAGTTCACGACCAAAAGTAAGATAGGCGGCAGAATAACCAGTTGATGCACATTTTGCCGTATTCATTGCAAATCTTATTGAAGGCAATCTTAAGTCGCATGTAGTGTGATCTTGGCCAACACAAATAGATAGCTGCACTTTTAGGTCTCTGTTCTTTCGTTCTACTGGATTAGCTTCCGGATGGTAAACAGGCGTGAATGATTGTTGAATTCCAAGACAAAACGTTAACTTTTGCATTACCGCTGAAATAAATTGACTTCCTGAATGGAGTCTTCGAGGGATACCGTATCTTAAAAAAATTTCATTTAACAATGCATGTGCACAATTTTCGGCTGATGCAATTTTCAGTGAACACAATTCTGTCCACCGACTACACAAATCTTCTACAATCAAAATCCATTGGTTTCCTTGTGGTGTGACTGGTAGTGGATCAAATAAATCAACAGCTATGATTTCAAATCTACGATTGCTAGAGACAGTTTGCAGAAGACCAGCAGGTTTCAAATTTGTTGGTTTGTAACGTTTGCATTCAATACACGATTTTACATAATCTGTTATTTCTGCTCTCATTTTCGGCCAATAGAAGTGTGGAGTTATTCGACTTATAGTCCTATCAATGCCATAATGACCAGCTGTAGGGCTATCATGATAATTAAAGAGAACCATGCTACGCATAGACTGAGGTACTACTAGTTGTCCATTCTCTGACTCTTCTGATGAGCAAAATCTATATAAAACACCATCTAACATAATATAACCTCGACTGGTATGTCTAATAACATTTTCATCGTTATTTTCAAATGAATTTATAATACTTTTTATATCAGGATCTTCAATTTGTGCCTTTTTAAAATCAGTTGCTCCTTTTCGCGGAAAATCGATAAATGCTGACATACATTCACATTTTATTTCATTGTGGGTTTTCAGTTGGCATGGAGGCCTTGATAGGGTATCTGTTACAGCATTTTTACGACCGGGAGTATATTCAAATTTTATGTTATATGTTTGTAATTGCAACGCCCATCTAGCAAGACGTCCTGTGGGGCTTTTTAAGCTAAACAACCATTTTAAGGGTTGGTGATCGGTAAGAAATAAGACTTCTGAACCTTCTATGTAGCCTCTGAATTTCTGAACCGCCCAAACGACAGCCAACGCTTCACGTTCGGTCGTAGAGTAATTTCTCTCTGCTGGAAGCAGTAATCGACTAGCGTATTCAATAGTATGCTCAAATTGTTTCTCCCCCTGGAGTAAAACAGCTCCGATTGCATAGTTGCTTGCATCTGTTTTTAATACGAATGGCATGTTTTCATTTACTTGTTGTAAAATTGGAGGTGATGTTAAACATTTTTTCAACGAGTTAAAAGCATTTTGTTCTTCATAAGACCACTTACACCCTGCATTCTTTTTAGTTAAGTCTGTCAATGGTTTTGATATTTTTGCAAACGAAGGTATGAAACGTCTATACCATGAGCAGGTTTGTAAAAACGATAAGACTTCTTTCGTATTTCTTGGGCTTGGTCTTGATAATATAGCATTTGCTTTTTCAGGATCAACTTTTAAGCCCTCAATTGTAAGTATATGTCCTAAATATTTGATTTCTGGTTTGCAAAAGAAACATTTTTCTCGGTTAAGATGAAAACCAAACATTTTGAGCCTTTTAAACGTTTGCTTAAGATCCGAAATGTGAGATTCTAAATCTTTGGAACAAATAATAATATCGTCGAGATAAGCCAAAATTAGAATTTTTGGTAATCCGTTACGAAATTTATCTATTAACCTTTGAAAGGTGGCTGGGGCATTTTTTAACCCAAATGGCATTCGGTTAAATACATAAATTCCAAATGGTGTTGTAAAGGCTGTTTTTATCTTATCCTTTTCCGCTATTTCAATTTGCCAATAACCAGAACGTAAGTGTAAAGTAGAAATAAAAGGTGTTGTTTTTGCTGAGTGTAAGAGATCATCAATCCTTGGAAGTGGATAGGTATCTGTTGTAGTAATCGCATTTAATCGACGATAATCAACACAAAACCGAACTGAACCATCCTTTTTTGGTACCAAAACTACTGGAAAGGCCCGAGGCGATTCCTTTTCCTCAATTATACCCTTCTTCAGCATTATATCAATTTCTTGTTTTAAAAGATTCTTCATCTTTGGAGAAATTCTGTACGGTGGGTTAGAAATTGGGTCATGTGAACCCGTTTTGATGTAGTGTTCTACATGAGGAATTGGTATTTCAATATCTTTAAAAATATCCTTTTCAGAATTCAAAAGATTTTCTAAAACTTTTCGTTCACTTTCTGATAAGTGGGTGGCTTCATTTGGCTTTAATTTAATTTCAAATGAGTTCAATTCAATTGGTTTAAATATTTCATCACAGAAGTCGCTACTTTTCATCCTTTTAAGAGGTGGAAATAAATTTGAGCTTTTAGGCGACTCTAGGTTTTCAGGAATAGAGGTTCCAAAAATTTTTTTAATTCCACCTGGTGAGTATTCGTTATTACCTTTTTCAAACCACGATAGAAAATCTTTAACCTCGTTTGGCATTACGTTTTCTGAGACTGATATATTATTAATTGTGTGTGGTTGGTTAATTTTAAAATCGAAAATTTTAGATGAATCATCTTTGAAATGCCATGTACGTTGGGCAAGATCTAAGACTATGCCATTTTCTTCTAGAAAATCAATTCCGATAAGAGTTCTGTTACCAGTTGCTTTTGGGAGACATATAAATCTTATTTTCTTAAAGCGATTTCCAATTATGATGTCAACAGTTGTAGAGAAAACTATTTCGTTGTGTGGGATTCCGTCTGCTAAAATAATCTCAGCGCACACTTTTTGAAAAATTACGCCATTTTGGACTAACTTTTGGTATAACAAGAATCCGACAACACTGGTTCTGGCTGCAGTATCAAAGTATGCTTCGCCATTAAATCCGCCAACGTTTATATTTATTAGGGGCACATTTCGTCCTACCAAAGAAGTATGTAGTGAATTAAAGTCAAGCTTTTCTTCTTGTTCCCTAACGCTGCTTTTATTACAAGATGGGCAATTCGAGCGGTAAAAGCCTGCTGCTCCACATCCGTAGCAATTTAGCTTTGTTTCCGGTACTTTCACATTCTTGTGTTTTTCAGCCTCAATTTTCTTAAAACAGTTTTCTGCCAAATGATTCTTTTTTCTACAAAAAGTGCATTTTAAGCCTGAGCTTTGTGGATTCTCAAAAGGTTTGGCTTTTTCTACTTTTTCTTGTTTATTTTCTGAAACGATTTGTTCTACTTCTCTAGCTTTACATAGAAGTTGTTGGAAGTTAGATATACTATCCCGAGACACTTTTTCTCTAATTTGAATATTTAATTGACCGAATATCATATTGAGCATCGCACTTTCCGAAAGCTTTTCACCTAATTGTGCAAACAGTCTTATTTTCCTACAAACAAAATTGTCAGTAGATTCAAACGTTTTCTGTTTTTCTTGAAATATTTCGCTAAAAATACGCCAATCAGGCTTTGGTGGTGCAAAAGCTTTTTTTAATAGCTCACATGCATCATTAAAAGTTTTGGCCTCATGTTTTACTCCTTGCCACCATGTTGAGGCGTATACGAATCAGAAATATTTTCAGCTTGTTTATAAACTAAAATAGTAGCTAAGAAATCTTCTACTTGTGTGGAATTGCGGTCACCATTAAAGCGTGCTGTGCAACTACTAAATGTGGACTTTACGTCTTGTCTAACTGCTAAACCACTTAAAAGTTCCCTGAACTGAACGTCAGTTAAAACCATATTAACTGGTGCTTGTGAATTGGTTAGGCTTGATGCAGAAATATTATTTTCTGCAGGTTGAATTCCAACGCCATTTTGCGCTTGATTTATACCGCCATTTTGTGTAGAACACATGTTGTTGGGACTATCGGTGATAGTCGATGTATTACGAGGACTTCGTCTCATTTTCTACGAATCCCAGAAAAATGTAAAAAAAATATAGGGAAACCCTGTTTTTTTAACGATGATGAAGAGAAATTTTGGTATAAAATGAAGAGAGAATTTTGTTCTGTAAGAAGCAACAATAGTAGTGGTCGAGATAACCACAATAATCTGTACAACAACAACGATGGGTACAAATGCCAAGCAACAGTGATGAAGTGCACCGCAAACTAACGATGATGAGGACACCAACTATTGGGAGATGGGATAACCACACTGAAGTTTCTTCAACAAATCCGGGTGTAACGTGCTCGTAGTCCAGTAAAATTTCCGTTGGGCGCCAGTTGTAGGAAGGAGGAATAAATCTTCCTTTCTAGGAGGGGTTTTTTTATTATTTTATGTTTTTATTTTACTTATTATAAAAGCAAATTCGTACCAGACGATTAACGTCCTAGTCGAACAATACTTTACTATTTTATATGCAAAGGGTCTGATCGGACTATATAAATCTTAATCTGACCTCTTTAATATTTAAGTTATTTTCTTTAAAAACGGAAAAGACCGCTAATTTTTTAATTCGACTTTATTAGTCAACAGTTCATAGACGAATGAATTTTATTTTTAAAATTATTTAACTCTAAGCTTCAAACAAATTTATAAAACAATACCGTTAATCCTTTTAAATAAAAATAAGAATAAATTGAGTACAATTGCAATGGAATGTATTGTAAAGAAAAAAGACAACATAAATAGAAATAAACAAGCATCAATGAGTGATAATTAAATGAGCATGTAAATAAAAATTAAGCAATAAATATTGAGTAAACTATGATTACATATTGGAAAGAAATGAGTTTGATAGTACAATAATATAAAGGTTACAGTCTGTTAAATTTAAATAAACGCACATGTATTAATAAACATAAATTTAACAACAGAACATAATAATGAAATTTATAACAAAATAATAAGGTAAAACATAAAATTAAAGTTTAAACATAATTAATGCATAATGTTGTAAAATAATATAATGTTGTTCCGCTACAGAGTTTTATTTTTACCATCTCCGGTTTTAATGTAATTCAACATGTATATACAACTCTCGCGTGCGCATAACATTGCAAACAAATCATCACATTCATGTTGGTATTTTCTTGGATCAGACTCGATTATATATGGGGGATTTAATGTCAAGTGACCCAGTTTTTAAATCGATGTCTTCCGATTTCACCTAGGTTAGTCCTATTGGATAGTAGTTTAGACACAAATTTTCAACAAGATCGGTCAAAAAGTTTCTGAATAAGAGAGGGTCAAAGTTTGACATTTTGGCCATACAGGTGTTCTTTCTCATCCATATAACTTTTAACCTATTGGTGGTAGCAAAATTTGTCCCAAGTAGCTTCGATAGCTATTTGATCAATCTTTTGAAAAAAATTTTTTTGTTTTTTTTTAAATTTAAAACTTTTTTTTTTATATTTTTTTTTTTATCGGGAATGTTTTTTTTTTTTTTTTGCTCAAATGAAAGCTTATGTCTTTGTAGCAGCGCGACCTGTAAATGTACCCTGCAGGAAATTTGTGTCAATTGGTCCAACAGACTGGTCCTGCGATTTGTGAAAATAGAACAAGTACGAAAAGAAAGAACTCATGACAAGTGAAAGGAGAACCAATCATTTGAATGGTTTGTGAAGAACTAAAAGGTAGAAAAAGTAATGAAGTACAGTACAGTCTTCACTGGTGGTGTGACACATTTTTTGGTACGTTCTAAAATTTGTTTCTTGAATTTAATTCTAGGACTTGTTTTATTGAAATAATACTACATTGTATTGAAATAATAGTACATTGTAGTAACTGACACTAAATACGTTCATTTAGAATAAATGTGTGACTGGTCAAATGGTGTCAATTGACCCCCTCCAATGACAACCCCATGTAAAAGTGATAGGTCTTATTCATATAAAGTGTTAGAACTAGAACCGGTCTCTACCACCAAAGGCCTATCATGGGACTACTTTGGTGTCAGTTTGCTTCCCTCTGGGGTATGTACATATATTTTATTTTATTATTCATTCTCAAGTTCTGCCGAGATGTTTCGGGTTTGCCCTGCAATTAAATAGGCTGATGACGTCGTGCGGGCCCTCACCGCATGCAGATTATACTGAGCAGAACATACATAAGCCACTCGCATTCCAAAAAGCTACCAAAACTACCTTAAATGAAAAGACATAAGCTTTCCTTTGAGCAAAAAAAAAAACAACAGATTGATTAAATAGCTTTCGAAGCTACTTGGGACAAAATTTTGCTAGCACCAATAGGTAATAAGTTACATGGATGAGAAAAAACACTGAAAATGCTTAAAATTGAAAAACCCTCGCCTAGAGTTAGAAATTATTTTTTTTCTACATAAGCCACGCGCAACCCAACAAGCGATCAAAACTACCTTTAAGAAAAAGACATAAGCTTCCTTTTTAGCAAAAAAAAAAAAAATACCGGATAAAAAAGTTTTAAATTTAAAAAAAAATTTAAAAAATTTTTATAAATTTCCATATTATTTGAATCAGGAACTGCAACGAATACTAAAATTTTGAGTATATTCAATCATTTACTCTGAATTGTTATGATTCAAACCGTTTTTGTTCAACAACAAAAATGATTTTGGAGTAACAAGCTCATTTCAAACAATCAGTTTAAATTCTTGTACTCGCAACGAACATGAATGTTTGTAAATGTTTTTTCTGGTATGACAACAGATCACCGCAAGGAAACGAAGCGGTGTTCGCATCATTCTTGCAATATTCGTTTTCAAATGCGATATAATGTTGATTTAGCAGCAGCATGTATGATGGAGTTGTTTCAATCATTTACGCGAAAATTTAAGTACGAACCAGTCTTGTATTCTACAGTTTTGTTCTCGTTTGAGCATCATACATTTATATGTATCAGTCGCAACATCATTGGTTAAAAAATACAAATGTTTGAATGTATGTAAACCAGTGATGCTCATTCAAGCAAACAATTGTTTAGAAGCCCCACCCCTTTGTTTTTACGCTCATTAATTTAGTTGCTCGTCAGACAGCGACGAATACACATGTACGGAAGCTGTGTTGATCTTGTTTCAAATGCAGTGTGTAGAATAGGTAATACAATTTAAAAAAATTTTAATGCTTTTACGAAACTGTCATAAATGTAGAAAATTTTAGTGAAGTTTTTTTTTTAGATATAATTCTTACTTTTATTTTCCAAACATTATCGCAGTTAACACTGCATTTTTTAATGGTAATATTGGAAAATTTGCAATTTTTACTGTTTTTTAAACATTTTTAAAAGTTCAAATCTTAAAAGTCAATTTAAAAAATAGAAAATTTAGTTTGGACTGTATTATTATAAATGTTTTACAGGCACAACAGTTTCTTTCTATTAAATTTGAATAAAATTTGTGCGCTTAGTTTTGCGTATCTCTGTACTTTAAAATTCTCTCGCAATACACATGCAAAACATTTTTGAGCACCCCTGATGTAAACCTTTGTTATTTTTTTAAATTGTACGCATGAATTGTTAGGCAATATGAATATGTATAGAGAGAAAAAAACTGTTAAAAAATCACAACCCAAAATTTATTTGAAAATAAAATTTGTATGTACTTACATATGTATATTATTGTTTAGGCATAAAAATAAATTCGAAGAAATTTTTAGACATTTATATAGGACCAATGTCTTCCGAATTCGACTTTTTTCTATGAAAATTTAAACTTTAGCCTATAATTTCTCTAACCCGCGAAATATATTTAAATTTACTCTAAATTTTTCGCCCCGACTTTGGTATGTTAAGTACATATGTATGTATATTAAAAACACACATTTTTGGGATTTTTAAAATTCTACCTAGGTATGTATTTAAAAATATTAAATTGGTTCAGAAGAAACAACGAATACAAAGAATGAACTTGAAATTATTTATATGCCTACATACATATGTGGTGATTCGTACTTGTTAATTAAAAAAAAAAAACTATATTATTATACCTATATATATCATTTTTTTTTTAATATTTTATTGTAAAATTTTTTCATTCAAATTATTTTTCTTCCAAAATAAACTTCACCTTTTTTTAATAAAAAAATTAATCTTGTCCAAAAATTGTTTTATTTGTTTCGTATTTTATTAAAGAATAAAAATAGCAAACGAATAGTACTATAAATTGGTGACCCCGAAAAAGAACTATCGATATGGCTTTATTTCATTCACCATCACATGGAATAGAAGATTCGGTTAATCAAGACCAAACAAATCCAAATTTACGGCAAAAGGAATCTCATCATCAGATAGAACTTATACCCGATTCAAGCCGCAATTCTAATCCTTTGCAAGTTGATGCTGCTTCAACAATCAAGTTTCCTCATTTTTGGCAGAAAAATCCTAAAATATGGTTTTATCAAGTTGAAACTATGTATATTCAGCTTACAGCGAATTACATCAGATGAAACGAAATTTCGTTATTTAGTGGCTTACATTGATCCAGGTACACTTGATCTTGTCAGTGATTTGCTGGACAACGCCCAATCGGGAAACAGGTATGAGATGTTAAAATCAAGAATTGTCTCTATGTTTTCTGAATCTGATGAGCGGAAACTAAAACGATTGTTAAGTGGTCAGGTCCTAGGTGATCAAAAGCCTTCACAATTTTTGCGCACAACTCAAAATTTAGGACAAGGACAAGTTGGAGCAAAAGTTATGCGTTCCACTTTTCTTGATCAATTGCCTGAAAATGTCCGAGCTATTCTGGCAATAAGTGAACAGGAAGATGTTAACAAATTAGCAGTTCAAGCAGACAAAATAATGGACATGACGCAGCCAGCAACAATTTTATGTTTAGAAACTAATAATGTGGCATCAATTTCCTCGAGAATAGATGCCTTAGAAAGAAGTTTTAAAAATTTGAATCCACCGCGAAGTCGAAGCAATACACCACGAAGACATAGATCAAAATCGAAGTCAAGAGGAATCAATCCAGATTATTGTTGGTACCATAACAGGTTTGGCAACAACGCAACAAAATGTATAAATCCGTGTTCTTATCCCAAAAACTAACTTCGGCATCGGAGAATGCGGCAACCGATGTACATAACACTAGCTCAAGCCGCCTATTTATCCAAGATCCACTATCAAAAAAAGTATTTCTCATAGACACGGGTGCTGATGTTTCAGTAATTCCAAAGGATAATCAAATTAAAGGTAACAGTTTTTCTACTACTAATACACTTTTCGCTGCAAATGGCACCCCAATCAAGACATTTGGCACTATTGTGTTACAACTATCACTTGGTCTAAGGAGAACATTTTCTTGGTTATTCATATAATTTCGACTGGAGACCTTGTGGGGATTATAGATTTTTAAACAAAATTACAGTCCCTGACAGATATCCCATTCCATTCATCACAAATTACACAGCTGCACTGCATGATTGCAAATTTTAAACGAAACTCGATTTAGTTCGTGCGTACCACCAAATTTCGATGCATCCTGATGATGTTTGTAAAACAGCTATAATTACACCATTTGGTCTTTATGAATTCCTACAAATGCCCTTCGGGCAAAGCTTTCAGCGTTTGATGGATGAAATCCTACGAGGCCTACAATTTGTGTTTGTATATATCGATGATATCTTAATTGCCTCAAAAACTGAGGAAGAACATATCGAGCATCTTAAAATTGTATTTTCTCGATTTCGAGAATATGGAATTGTTATCAACCCAGCTAAGTGTGAATTTGGTTCCTCTGAAATTGATTTTCTGGGATTCCACATCAATAAATGTGGCAGTACTCCTACATCTGCAAAAGTTCAAGCAATCTTGGATTATAAAAAACCAAAAACAATAATGGACTTACGAAGATTTGTTTGCATGAATAATTTTTATCGTCGATTTATACCAAATGCAGCTCATTTTCAAGCTCCACTGAATGCTTATATGAAAGGGGCTAAAAAGAAAGATAAACGGCCTGTTATTTAAACAAAAGAAGCCGTAGAAGCTTTTTCAAAATGTAAAGAAGTTATGGCTAATTTCACACTTCTTGCGCATCCAATCGAAGACGCTGAACTCGCATTAAAAGTAGACGCTTCTGATTTCGCAATCGGTGCTGTTATTGAGCAAAAAGTCAATTCAAAATGGCAACCACTAGCATTTTATTCAAAAATGCTAAGCCCTGCTGATGTTAAATATAGCACTTACGATCGTGAACTTTTAGCTGCTTATGCTTCTATCAAACATTTCCGATATATGCTTGAAGGTCGAGATTTTTCCCTATACACCGACCACCGATCCCAACAAAGCTTCACCACGACAATACCGTCACTTGGATTTTATTGGACAGTTTACTACAAAAATTATGCACATAGCTGGCGAGAGCAATATAGTTGCAGATGCACTATCTCGAATAGATGAAGTCGGAACAATTGATTACGAAAAATTGGCAGAAGTCCAAAACTCAGACGAAAAACTCCAAAAATTTTTATCCTCTGATTCCAATCTTAAGCTACAACAAATGATAATTCCTGGCTCTAATATCAAAATATACTGTGATGTTTCACAAGGTAAAGCGAGACCTTACCTACCCAAAATATTTAGAAAATCAGCATTTGATTTACTTCATAATCTCTCTCATCCCGGAAGTCGAGCTTCAAAGAAACTTGTAGCTGAAAGTTTTGTTAGGCCTGCTATGAACAAGGACTGCAACAAATGGTAAAAACTTTGTCAAAGGTGTCAAAAATTTAAAATTTCTCGTCACACCAAGTCTGCATATGGCCAGTTCAAATTAAGTTCAGATCGTTTTTCTGAAATACATATTGACATTGTTGGTCCTTTACCTCCCTCAGAAGGATATAATTACACCTTCACAATGATTGATCGTTTTTCAAAATGGCCAGAAGCTATTCCACTTCAAGATACCACATCTGAATCTATATGCAAAGCTTTTTACCATTGCTGGATTGCTAGATTTGGGTGTCCTAATAAGGTTATTTGTAATCGAGGACGGCAGTTTACATTTTTTTTCATTCATTTATTCACATTTACATTTTCAAATTATAAGCATGTTACTTACGAGCTAGTCCCGCGAAGCCATGTGGCTTATCTGCAGGATGGTAATATGCTAATTATAAATGTAATATAAAATAACAATTTGATAAAAAAATTTTATTATCCATTTTTGATTAATTTAAGTTTCATTGCGAATCCAAAAGGTATATTTTTATTAATTTTCTTCTTTTGCAAGTGTTCGGTAGATTTAAAACGTTAGTGGGTAATTTGTTGAATATATTTGGTAGTACCACACTGAGGCTGTTTTTACCATAATTATTGTAGAATCTCTTTACTTGGTATCTTCCTTCTGCTTTTCGTCTTGTGTTGTAGATATGATCTATTGGTTTTAGGTGTCTTGAGTCGTTAAAATATTCATTTATTAGAGTGATACTATACAGACTTTTGACGTTTAAAATTTCTAATTTTGTAGCTATATTTTTAGCTTGTATTATTCTGTTGTTTGTGGTATTTATGGTGGTGTTGTTGACGTGTGTGTTATTGTTTACGGTTGTGATATTATTAACGCGAGTGTTGTTGGCATCTAAAATATCGACGTTCTTGTTAACATAAGTGTTGTTGAGGTTGTTACTAACAGGTGTTATATTATTACGATAAATGTTTCTGTTAACGTGTGTGATATTAGCATATGTGTTGTTTACATCTATGTTGTTAATTACGTGTATACTGTTGTTAACGTGTGGGTTGTTTTGGAAATGTGTGTTGTTGGCCTGTGTGATGTTTACCAGTGTGTGGTTGACATGAGTGTCGTTTAACTGTGTGTTGTTAACGCAGATATTAATGTTGTGGCTATTGTTGACATGTGTGTTGTTATCATTAGGCGGGCTGTGAGTGTGTGTGTTGTTGTACGCATTTTGGTTGCCATTTGCGTTGTTGTTAGCATAGTGGTTTCCGTTACCGTGGGTGTTGTTTACATTTCGGCTGTTATTTGTGCATTGTGATGAATGCATTTACGTCATGGCTCCCTGTGTAGTTGCCGCTTGTATTATATAATAAGTTTTGTGTATTGATGATCGTGTTATTGTTGTGGTTGTATGTGTTTGCTGTACTAGTGTTGATATTATTTGCGTTGTTGGTGTTGTTCGTAATAACGTTAATTTGATGGTTGTCGTTAATGTAAGTGTTATGATTGGTATTTGTTTCTATGTGTTGGGTGTTGTAGTTATTGTTGTTATTAGTATATAAGTTTCCGGTGTTTTCTATAAGTTAATTGTTGTTCGTCATTTGTTGTGTGTTGCTTGTGTTTGTATATATGGATTCTATTTGCAGTTGTTGTTGGTTGTGAAGTTTGCTTTTCAAAAGTATTTTAAGGATTTGGTTTTGTGTTTGTTGAAGTGATCTGCAATAAGTTGAATTTCCCCATGCTGTGATTCCGTGCCGTATATAGGATTCTGATAGGGAAAAATACGCTTGCCTAAGGACATCATATGTGGAGCAATTACTTAAGTGATACAAACTGTAAGCAGCTTTTCGAAGTTTTTTCGAAAGATATTGTATATGAGTAAGCCACTTAAAGTTATCATCTACGTGTACTCCAAGGTAATTATATGATTTTACTAATTCAATTGTTGTGTTACAAGTTTCTGCATATCCGATATTATTACTATTGTGAAGGCATTCGTAGCTATGGAATATGATTTTTGTGTGTTGTGTATTGAGGTGAGGCGGTTTGATGTGCATAAGTTTAGTTTTTGATGCGTTTATCACCAATCCATTATCATGGCACCATCTTGTAATTTTGTTTAGTTCGTTTTGCATAGTATCGTACGCGATATTAATGTTTTTATTCGAAACTATTATGGCTGTATCGTCGGCGTATGCAAAAGTTGTGCTATTCTTGAGAATATTTAGCATTTCCTTTGCGTATATTAGGTACAGTATTGGCCCAAGTTTTGAGCCTTGAGGAACACCATTGATAGTGCTAGTTTCGTCACTTAGCGTCTGACATATTTTTACTCGATATGTTCTAAAATTTAAGTAATTTTTAAACCAGTTTAGTGAATTTCCTTTGACTCCATTCCGTTCCAACATATTTAATAGTTTAGCATGTGAGACGGCCCTTTGTTCCAACTTGGAACACGGCCCTTTGTTCCAACTTGGAACCATAGGAATCAATATATATATATATATATATGTGAGAGGGTATCAAATGCCTTGCTAAAATCAATAAAAAGAGCAAGACAGTGAAAATGTTGTTCTAAGCATGTATTTATGTGATTTGAAAATTCTCCTAATAATTTATTGATATTTTTGCCCTTTTGGAATCCATATTGATTGGGGCTTATGATTATGAATTTTCTTAGGAACTCGTTCAGTCTTCGAGCTAATACTTCTTCCAAGACTTTTTCAATTACTGGTAGTATTGCTATTGGTCTGTAATTATTAAAATCCTTTTTTGATCCATTTTTATATATCGGTCTTATTAAAGATGTTGTCAGCAAATTTGGTATATCAGCATTATTCATACTTGAGTTAATAAACGTTGTAATGACAGGTGTCAATATAAAAGAATTATTTTGTAAATCTTTTGGTCTGATTCCATCATATCCAGCACCCTTGTGTGTTTTTAATTGAGATAAAATGTTAAATACCTCTTCTTCAGTTGTTGGAGCAAGAAACATCGAATTTTAAACGGTATTTCTTTGGTTTATACAAGTTTTAATATCACATGTATGTAAGATTTTTTGTACATTGTCCTTGAAATTATACGCAAATTTGTTTGATATATTTTGAATGTTTTCATTTTTAAATGTATTTATTAATGAAATGTCAATATTTGTTGTTTTTTTTACCGGTTGTTTCATTAATTAGTTGCCAAGTGGCTCTTATATTATTTCTATTTTCAAAGAATTTTTTTTAAAGTAATCGTTTTTAGCATAATTTAATTTTTTATTTAAATAATTTCGAAATTTTTTATATTCATATTCGTAATTTTTATTATTTCTATTGTTTAACCATTTATTATATAGTTTATCCCGAACTTCACAGTATCTTATTAAATCTTCACTCATCCACGGATTTATTTTTCAACGTTTTTTATTGTTTGTGCCAGAAGATTTTGATATTTTATAAATATGTTTAAAAGATTCAAATATTTTATTAAAGACTTCACTTGTGCTCATATTTTGATTAACCAACTCGTTCCAATTTGCAGTTTTTATATATTTGTTGACTTTATAAGAATTTAAGTTTATTTCCTTTCGCTGTTCCAAACCCTGACTTATGTTTATTTTTTCTTTTTCTTCTTGTACACTACAAAAAAGTGAATAATGATCAGAGATGTTTGTTTTTACAATTGCTGCATGTGTTTTTGTGTTTGGTTTGTTACTTCTGATATGTATATGATCGATGCAAGATTGCGTTCTCTTAGTTATATCCTCTCTTGTTATCTCTTTAATCACACAATGCAATCCGTTTGAGGAGAGCATTTCTGTGTATTTTGTAGTTGTGACGTTTTGATTGAGAATATTAATATTTATATCGCCAATAATAATTATGTCTTGTTTGTTTTTTATTGTGTTTATTGTTCTGTCGAGTTCTAGTATAAACTCTTTTATATTATTTTTTGGCGGTCGGTAAACTGTTAACAGTGAGAATATTTTGTTTTTGTTTTTAACGTTTATTTGTATCATCTCGAATGAGTTTGTGCTTATGTTGATATTTGTATGTAATATGTTCTCTCTAATATAGACAGCTATGAATTGAATCCGTTGATATCATATGCATGTTGCTCTTCGTTCGTTATGTTGGTTTCAACAAGTAGTATAAAATTTATGTTGCTTAAAACATTGTGTAAACTAGCTAATAAGGATGTGAAGTTACGTCGTAATGAGCGAATGTTCATGTATACTATTGTTGTGGGATAACTAAAAAAGTTTTTATCAATTTGATTAAAGTTTTCTAATATTGAAATTTTATTTAAGTTCATTTTTTATAGAGAATAGAGAGAGAAAAAAATAATGGTAATTTTGAATTTTGCTGTGCTGGGCTTAAATTGTTGATGTAATTAACTCAATATCTGTAGTGTTGGTAATTTAATGGGATTGGATATTTCATTTTTTTTTTGGCGTAAATATTTCCGTTTCGGACCCATATGAATTTCCAATTTGATTCCTTAACTTTTGTTTTGGCTAGCCATAGTAGACGCCGTTTTGGGGGGGTAAGGTGTTCGTTCACATATATGTATTTGATGTTTGTGTCATCATTTACTAAGCTTGCATCTACTCTATGACCTTTGATTTTACTTAGTAGTTCTCTTTTTTGTTAAGAGAAGTAAATTCTATAATTACTTTTTGGGACTTATTTAACGAATACGAATTGCTTATATCGTTTTCATGTATTTCAACATTGAGCGAATTAGCAATAGTTTTGACTACTTCATTTGCTTGTATGTTTTGGTTAGTTATGTTTTTTATTTCAATGTTTTTGTTTAAAAGTTGTTGTTCCAGATGATTGATTCTTATATCCATCTCTTTAATTTGTTTTTCTTTTACTTTATTGCTCTCGCAAAGTTCACTTACTTGAGAGGTAAGAGTTGTAAGTGCGCTTGTGATAGTTGAAAGAGCGGTTTGTAGGTTTGCGTTTATTTGGGAATTATTTTGATTGGCTGATACTGCAAGTTCCTGCATTGTAGTTTTTATGTCCTTTATATCAGACTTCATAGATGAAACATTTATTTTCAGCTCATTAACATCGGTTTTTACCATGTGTATGCTACTGTTAGCATCGTTTAAAGACAATGAGTCTTTAAAACGTTTCACATTACCGCCATCTTCAGGTTCATCGTCCCTTTGTTGCTTTTGGTTTGCTTTCTCAGAGCAATCCTCAATAACAATGTGATAAGCGTTGTTACTGCCTGTGGATCCCTTGCGAGGTTTGCATTTATGGCATCTCCAGTCGGTTCTCCGCTCAGCATTCATTGTTGCATAAGTTTTCTCTGATAATGGGCAACAAGAAGAGAAATGATATTGGGAATTACATGCATAGCAATTAACAAATTTTGCTGGTAAATTGTTGTTACACTGTCCACACACACTCATTATTTTATTTTCTTTTTGGGATTTATTCTTTTTGTTGTTAAATTTAGCAATTATTGTTTTTCAGATTGACTTCTTTTTTTTAAACCTTTTCTGTTTAGATTTAGTTTATTAACATAAAACTCATCAAATTAATAATAATTTTGTGAAATTTTTTTCACGACTTAAAAGAAAATTTCTCAAGTATGCCTACGATAAGACTTTTAGAATTATTTGAGCACTTTAACACCGTTTATTTGGCAAATTTATTGGAGAAATGAACTAGAACTGAATTAGAACTGAACTAGAACTGAACTAAAACTAAAAAATCAAAACTATTTCATGATTTTTGTAAATTCATTGGAGCAAAGTGTCAACATACAACATCATATCATCCTCAAGCCAATGGAATGATTGAACGCTTTCATCGTACCTTAAAAGCTGCCATTGCTTGTCAAAATAATGTTCAGTGGACCAAAGTTTTGCCTACTGTGTTACTTGGAATTCGAGCTTCGTATAAAGAAGACATGAAAGCTTCATCTGCAGAAATGTTATATGGCGAATGTATACATCTACCTGGTGAATTTTTCCAAATATCATCGAAAACGGACAACTATAACGGTTTTTTGCAACAGTTAAAACAAATTGTTGGTAATTTCAGACCTCAAAAAGCTTCGAATCATGGTCTTCAAACAACATTTGTTAACAAGGATTTGTTAACATCCGATTATGTTTGGGTAAGAAATGATGCAACTCATCCGCCACTATCCGGAAAATGCAATGGTCCTTTTAAAGTAATTGATCGAAAGGAAAAATATTTTACAATACTTTTCAACAACAATGAAGATACTGTTTCCATCGATCGGTTAAAGCCAGCTTATATGGAGAATGAAAACCTTAATGACATTGAATTTTCGTTAACATCACGTACACCCAATAATTCCATTCGCAAAAGTATCGCTTTCGCTGGAAAAGGGGTAGTGTGGTGATTCGTACTTGTTAATTAAAAAAAAACTATATTATTATACCTATATATATCTTTTTTTTACAATATTTTATTGTCAAATTTTTTCATAAATTTTTTCATTCAAATTATTTTTCTTCCAAAATAAACTTCACCTTTTTTTAATAATAAAATTAATCTTGTCCAAAAATTGTTTTATTTGTTTCGTATTTTATTAAAAAACTAGCTGTCCCGGCAAACGTTGTTTTGCCATAAACCTAATTTCAAGTAAAATAAATTCCTCTTTCTTTCACTTGAGCGCTTTATACCATGAAAAAAAAAATAGCTCTTTATTTCTTTTCGTTACATATTCAAAAGTTAAACATAAAAAAGTGATGTATTTTTTATCCTGAAGTATGATAATCAAACAGAGATAATCAATTTTTATTGCATGGGGTCTTCACCTGAAAATTTTTGTTATACCAAACGTCAAAGTCTATATAAAAAACTCTAAAAACTCTGGCATTGCAAATGCCAATCTAAAAGGAAATTTGAATTAATTTGGGACGTCTGTGGCAATCATCGGAGTTCGTGGCAGCAAAACATTTTCGTCTCGGAATTTACCATTCAAAAAGGTAGCTTCGATCAGGGCTGTGAGATGTGGCGATTTTTCGCCAATCATGGCGATTTATAAACCTTATTGGCGATGCAATTTTGTATTTGGCGACATGGCGATTTTTTGGCGAAATTTAAAAAAGTTGGCGATTCTTTGGCGATTTCTAAAACACATATTATTTTTTTTTCATATTTATATGAACAAATTTATATGAACAAATTTATAAGTACTTGCTAAGTTTTTTCTTTGAATTTTTAACAAATTTTAAGATCGCAATACGAATGCGATTATTTAAAATGATAAATTAAAAATATTAAAGAATGGTTGCCATAGAAATTTGGAATAAAGCTTTCTTAGATTTTCGCACATTTTCCTGATCAGAAGTTATCAATAATTGGACCTTTACCGAAAAACTGTATTTGCAAAAGAAATTTTAAAAACGCAATCGTTTTCGATTGCATAAGAAATGGGTTTTTTAAAATAAATAAACAATAATGTACACTTGGTAGTATGCAAAAATAGTTGAATTATAGCGAAAGAAAATCAGAAAATTTCTTAAAAAAAAGTTGCATTTGATATCAGATTCTATATAGCAGTATCAAGCGCAAAGCGAAACAATGCGTACTTTTACACGGAATAAAATCAAATATTTCTTTTAAACCTTAAAAAATTAAAAAAAAATTAAATATTCACTTGAAATTTTCGAAAACCCTGATTTTATATAGAATCGAAAACGAATCTGGGTTAGAAGGTAATTTTTAAAAATAATTCATGTACTTTGTTTAGACTTTAAGTATTCCTATTAAATTTCAAATATCTAATTTAAAAAGTACACCTTTTAAGATATTTATCCTTTGCTTCAAATAAATACAAAATTTTTACTATATTCTGGCTTATATTCACATAAAAAATCACGCTTATTGCATCAAACTCTACTCAGTTTACATGCTTGATAAAATTAATGTTTTGGCAAAATTCAATTAACTGATCTCACAAGTTCTAGGTTTTAAGATAATCAGCCTTCTTATGATTACAAAAATTCTAGTTCCCTTCAGCATACTTTTGCAATTTAAAGTCGCGATTAATGATTTACAGATTACCGAATTCAAGTCAGAATCACAAATGTTAAGCGTTTGGCGATGTTCTACTATAATATAAACGCACTACTAGACTAAGTATAAGTATGGAAAATTTATATAAAGGTAAAATATACTTGTATACTCTTTTTTATATAAAACTTTTTTTTGGCGATTTTTGGCGAATTTTTTTTTTTTACCAAAAATCTAAAAAAATAAATTTTGGGCGATTTTTGGCGAATTTCGGTATACTATTTGGCGATGAAGGTGAAAAAAAATCTGACAGCCCTGGCTTCGATAACGTTTTTCATCAATTTGTTAACGACCAATCGTGTAGTATTGCAAAGCCGAAGTAGAATAACCGGAGAAATAAACGTTTAATAAAGATACATAAACTTATCAAAAGAATCGTTTAATTAATTAAGAAGATATTGGATGGGGGTGCTTTTACCCGTTTACCTTTATTTTACGCCGTAAATGTTAAAATGTATAGCCTTTAATTCCTTCAAGACTTGAAACTTCCATCGGATAATTAATTAAGAAGACATGGGGAGATGGAGCTTTTACCCTTTTGCCCTATTTTACGCCCTAATTGTTGGAAATTCAAAAACATGTATATCTTAAAGTTCCTTTAGATATTACAGTATCTGCATGCCAAATTAAAAGAATACCGGTTGATTAGTTAAAAAGATATAGGGAGGGGGAGCGTTTGCCTCTCTTGTCCAATTTCACGCCCTGAATAATAAAAATTATAGGCTATAGTTCCTTCCAGATGTAACACTATTTGCCTGCGAAATTTCAAGAAAATCGGTTAATCAGTTATGAAAATATTGGGAGGGGGAGCTTTTACCCGTTTTGCCTTATGTTACGCCCTCTAGCGATATAAAATATATACATTAAGATCTATTCCGAATGTCATTGTACACATTAGGCATTACGATTTGGTAACTTTTCAGGTAACAATAAAAAATCATAATATGGATAATGAAACCTATTTTGTGGAAATTTATATGGGAATAATATATAGGAAAATTTAAATGCAATATCTCTGGAACCACTGGGCCGATTTCATCCAAACTTCACATAAACCATCTACAGACTATCCCCAAAGTATCGTGATAGTTTTCGTTTAAGTCGAACGGCCCGCTTTTGCAGTTAGTGGTGACATCAAAGTGTACACTTCTTTTTCGGCCCAATTACGAATAAAAATTCCTCGGGAGTTTTTTCCCTTTTCCCATTTTTACGATTGAATTAACATAGGAAAAATGGGAGAAGGGAGAAAACTACCGGGGAATTTTTATTCATAATTGGGCTGTTTATATTTATAGAAGATAAAAATAGCAAACGAATAGTACTATACATACATAAATAATACACAAAAAAAAACAAGTAACTCGAGCCTATAACATGAATTTTTCTACTATCGTACCAAAGAAATATTTACAGTCATGATCGTTGCGAGTACAAGAATTCAAACTGATTGTTTGAAATTAGCTCTTTAGATTAAAATCATTTCGTGATGTTGGAAAAAGACGATTGAATCATAAAATTGGAGTAGTCGTTGCAACTGATCACAACAAAATCATGTTCGAATCACCGAGTCGAAAGCCGAGTATAAGTTAGCTGTTGATCAAAAACAGATGCATCGCTTTTAAATAAACAAATCCAAGCATAATTTTGCGATCGATTCATACTTCTTCTGAATTTTTTGGTTCGTGATGACGTTTGAACGAGAACAAAACTGTAGAATACTTTTTTGATTTATACTGAATTTTAAGATGTAGTGATTGAGTCGGCTTGATCATACTCCTTGCAGCTCTCTGATTCGAATTTGTATTTTAAGTCAAATTAGAATTTTTAAAAGCTTTTATACTTTAATAGTCTTATTCCTTTAATATTTTCCAGAAATTGTAATTTGACTTACGGCCAATTTCACCAAGTTCGGTTAAAACTAACCTTTAATTAAAGTTCCGGTTACCAATATTTTAATTATAACTGAACTTGGTGAAATTGGCCGTTAGAATACACATGGTGTTACTTACCAAGAAAAAAACAATTCCCAGATTCTTTAAAAAAAAAAAAAATTAAAAAGATTGATCAAATAGCTATCGAAGCTACTTGGGACAAATTTTGCTAACACCAATAGGTAATAAGTTACATGGATGAGAAAGAACACCTGTATGGCCAAAATGTTAAACTTTGATCCCCTCTAACTCAGAAACTTTTTGACCGATCTTTTTGAAAATTTGTGTTTATCCAAATTGGGTCCCTTGCAATGAAATCCCCTATATGTATGTATATTGCCTGCATGAAATTCGAATCACCAAGCCGAAAGCCGAGTACAAGTTAGCTGTTGTTCATAAACAGATGCATCGCTTTGAAATAAACATATCCAAGCATAATTTTGCGATCGATTCATACTTCTTCTGAATTTTTTGGTTCGTGATGACGTTTGAACGAGAACAAAACTGTAGAATACTTTTGTAATTTATACTGAATTTTTAGATGTAGTGATTGAGTCTGCTCGATCATACTCCTTGCAGCTCCCTGATTCGAATGTGTGTTTTAAGTCAAATTACAATTTTTAAAAGCTTTTATACTTTAATAGTCTTATTCCTTTAACACTTTCCAGGAATTGAAGGAATAAGACTATTAAAGTATAAAAGCTTTTAAAAATTGTAATTTGACTTACCGCCAATTTCACCAAGTTCGGTTAAAACTAACCTTTAATTAAAGTTCCGGTTACCAATATTTTAATTATAACTGAACATGGTGAAATTGGCCGTTAGAATACACATGGTGTTACTTACCAAGAAAAATAAATTCCCAGATTCTATTAAAAAAAAAATCAAAAGATTGATCAAATAGCTATCGAAGCTACTTGGGACAAATTTTGCTAACACCAATAGGTAATAAGTTACATGGATGATAAAGAACACCTAACTCTAACTCAGAAACTTTTTGACCGATCTTTTTTTTCTTTTTTTTTTCATTATTTATTTATTGAATCTTTATATATTAAATATGACCTAACAATAATTAGTCAAATCTTATCCTAATTCTTTATTTTATGTCCTGCCAGTGCAAGACAAAAATTTTCTTCATCACGGGTTCTGTATCACATTTATATACATATGTGTTTATCGCTCATCTTAATGGATAAGTGCTGCAGTGTCTCTTCTCCTTAAGCGAGTGTGGCCGCTATCATTTAAAATATTTCGAGCTAGTGGATTTGGGTGCAACTCTAGTTTTTTTAAATATTTTACCGCATACTTCGTAATAATAGTCCTTACCAGTGGCACATTGAGATCCTTGTGGATATTTGTGTTTTTAACATACCAAGGGGCAGCTGTGATTATTCGAAGAAGTTTATTTTGGCGCCTTTGAATTTTTTCGATATTTGAGGGCGAGGCAGTGCCCCATAGTTGAATACCGTAGCACCATATTGGCTTTAAAATAGAGTTGTAAAGTAGTAGTTTGAAATCGAGACTAAGAACAGAATTTCTTCCAATAAGCCAGTTAATTTGAATTGCTTTTAGTTTCATTTGGGTTAATTTTGCTTCTATATGGCATTTCCATGTTAAACGCCGATCCGAGATATTTGACATGCAATTGTTGAGGCACTAGTTGATCATTGATTTTAATAGGGGGGCATGTTTCCCGACGCAAGGTAAATGTAATATGTACGCATTTTTGCTCATTGACCTTTATTCTCCATTGTTTTAACCACAGTTTGAGTTGAAATATATGATCCTGCAGGTCGAGATGCTTCACGACTGTTCTCGTGTACGCTTAGGAAAGCTGTATCATCAGAAAAAGTTTAGGTTAGGGTGTAATTGTTTGTCGGCATGTCCGAGGTATATATAAGATAAAAAAGTGGGCCCAGGATACTTCCCTGAGGGACTCCAGCTTCAATTGTCTGAGGAGAACTTAAAAAATCACCTTCTTTAATAATAAATTTTCGACCGACCAAGTAGCTTTCTAACAGCTTGTGTGTGTTAACCGGTAGGTTCAGCTTCAATTTATGTAACAAACCTACATGCCAGACTTTATCAAAAGCTTGAGAGACATCGATGAAGAGAGCGGAGCAATATTTTCTTTCTTCAAAGGCTTTTCTTATGGCGTTTACTATCCGATGGGTTTGTTCAATTGTGCTATGTTCTCGTCTGAAACCGAATTGATGGTTAGGTATACACCCATTGTCATTTAAAATTGGGGTTAATTTGGACGCTAAGAGCTTCTCAAACAGCTTTGATATATTAGATAATAAGCTGATAGGCCTATATGACTCAACTTTGGTGTGATCTTTTCCTGGCTTTGGTATCATCGTTACTAAGGAGACCTTCCATTCTTGAGGGTAGTATTCAAGTAGTAAAATAGCATTAAAGATTAAAAGAATAATTTTCTTTGCTATGCTGGGTAGCTCCAGAAGCATTTTGTTGCTGATCTTATCAAAACCAGGAGCCTTCTTGGGGTTTAAATCACAAATAGCTTTTTCGATTTCTCTTATCTCAAATCTTAGGGGAACAGCTGCTCTAGCAACAACAGGTGGTAACTCGGCCGCAATATCGTGAGATATGTTTGGGGTAAATACGTTTTTTAAATGATTAACAAACAGATTTCCTTTCTCAACATCATTTCTTGCCCAACTACCATTCAAGTCTCTTAATGGTGGTTTAGAGACAACTGGCCTTTTGAGATTTCTAGCTGCACGCCATAATGAGTAGTCTGATTGTGGGGTTGCATCAAGTTCCTTAAGATATTTTTCCAGAGAAGCCGTTTTCTGAGTCTGTAGTAACTTTCTAAGCTTTTTTGTACACTCTTTTAGTAAGTTCTTAAGTAACGGGGATCTGTGCAATTGCCACTCTCTTCGAGCCCTCCTTTTTTCAGACAAGAGACGCTCGACATCTGTGGAATATATTTTAATATTTTTTGTTTTTTTGGGGGCAATACTGGAATGTTGAACAGCTAGTTTCAGAAAACTGTCAAAATTGGCAATAGAGCGATCTACATACTCCGGTGTACTAAGCGGAATATTTTCTGTGCAATGGGTGCTGTGGTATTTTCTATATATTAACCAGTTAATTTGCGTAGCTGTCGTCGCTAAGTGACCAGTCGGAGATACAATTCTATTGGGGTGTGTGGTCAGAAGATAATTCTATGGGGATGTTTTTAACCACGCCGAAATCGATAGCATCTGGAATTTTTTGATGATCAGTAGGCCAATATGTTGGTTGTCCGCTCGCTACCACATTTAAATCCATTTTAGAAATTGTGTTAAATAAAACACGACCCTTTGGTGTTATAAGTCTGCCCCCCAGAAGGTATGTTTAGCGTTATAATCGCCAGCAGCTAGGAAACAGGGTCCTAATGATTTAAAATATTTACAGTATTGGCTTTCTGATATTGAAAATCTAGGCGGGGAGTATAACGATGAAATAACTAGGTTTCTATTTAATTCCTCAACGCAAATGTTCGTTGCTTGGAGATAATCTTCACGGTGATCAAACATTAGGTAGTGTTTGACTCGGGTTTTAATTAAAATGTCTGAACTTCCACAAGCTCTATCTCGAGGGTCCTTGGTATCATATAGTATATAACCATTGATTTTAAACGTATTTCTTGAGGTCAAATGAGTTTCAGAAACCATCATGACATCAATTTGTTTGTTTTTAAGAAAGTATTCTAATTCATTTTTATGTTGGCGGATGCCGTTTGCGTTCCAAAACAGTTTAAACAGTTCATGGCTTGTTAAGAACAGCTTGCAATAACATCGATTGCATTCTTAGAATTTCCTGCATCATATTACCCATTGTGTTCGTAAAATTATTAACTGTTTGCACTAATGTTTCCATAGTTTTTTCTAGACGACTTAAATTAGAAACTGGAGTTTCATCATTACTTGGCGAAGCGCCTTGCATTGGCACATGGTTTGATTTAAGGACGTTAGCATACGAGGTTCTGTTATTACTAGGCTGCGGAGCCTGAATGCCATTAGTGTTTACTTGATTTGGTACCTGCATTTGTGGGGGATTAAATTTCGGTCCAGCCGACTGCTTGACGATAGTATATACTGGGCATCCTCTATAATTGGCAGTGTGATTTCCGCCACAGTTGCTACATTTTTTTACATTGGGGTCATTTTTAGACTTATCGCACTGGACTGTACAATGTAATTCTCCACATACGACGCAAACAGGGTGTAAATAGCAGTATGCCTTAGTATGGCCAAATTCTTGGCAATTAAGACATTGAACGGGACCATTTCTTTTGTGCGGCTCCTCTATAGTTATTCTTCTGTAGAGAATATATTTTAAATTATAAATAGGATGCGTTTCATTTTTTTTAAGCTTAATGTCGCCAGGTTCTAATTCTACCCGAAATAATGGTTGGGGATTTTTTTCCCTGTTTTTAATATTTGTAACGTTTTTTTATTTTAAAACCCTTCTCTTCCAGAAAAGTTTTAATTTCATCTGGGTCTACGCATGAGTCTATGCCCTTGATCACTACCTGAAGACCTTTGCTGCTCTTTAGTTGATATGTGTAAAAGCTTTTTTTAAGGGCTTCGAATTTGTTAGTTAATTTACGAAAATCATTCTCATGATTTACCTGTATTTTTGTCTCGTTTATATTTCCACGCTTGATTGCAGCTACGTAAAACGAATTTTCACCTATTACCGAGATCACGCTCTTTATTAACTCTTTTGAGTTTTGCTCGCTTAGATATATCGGGGGTGGCTTAGAAGATTTTATAACGTTTGGTGCTTCCGAGGATTCATCCTCCAGAATTGCAAAACGATTCTGAGAGTTTGTTTTATCAAAAGATGGTACTTTTGAGGCCGAAGCGATTGCTGCAGAGGTAGGGCTGCGACCCCGTTTAAGCACTGTTATGTACCTGTCCATACCAACTTGTACTTGAGGCTTTTGACCACTTTTTACTTGAGATGTTTGCATTGCATCTGTGTTAGAGTTCATGGTACCATTTGTTAATAAGATTGTGTTTGCCGTTGTGGCAACACTTGCAAGTGAGAGGTTTATATTTTTTAACGTATCACCATCAACCGTCTTTGTAAAAAGAGAGGGCGAAAGGGATCGTGTTCGAACAATTGGTTTAGCCGTTAGGTAGTTACTATTGTTTTCTTTTGTTTTATTTATTACAGAATTATCTTTGTTAGCATGCACTGTCACATAAACATTTCTATCATTTAGTTTTATTGTTGTTTCATTGTTTTTATTCATGCAATAAATTATTTTTATTTTTCACCGTTTAACTGTGCTTTTAATATTTTTGTTATTTATTGTATTTTACAACAACAACAAAATAAAAAATTTAAACTAAAATGTTTTTGCTCAGAATATGTATGTATACATACACATGTATAAACATTAGTACGTATATATTTTTACTATTTTTCTTTATTTAATATTTTTTTCGAATTAATTGTTCACTTTTATTTTAAATAATTAAAATAACAAAATATATCATTTATTTTCAAGCGTCCATTCGCTGTTTACATTACAAAATCAAATGTGATTAATTAAAAATTCAAATCGTATGCGGAGTTAAGAATACACGTCTGTATCACAACAAAGCACGTACCGAATTGATTGACCGATCTTGTTGAAAATTTGTGTATATCCAAATTGGGTCACTTGCAAAGAAATCCCCTATATGTATGTATATTGCCTGCATGAAATTTCCTGCGGACATTTTAGTAGTTGCAATAACAGTAAAACTTCAAAAGTCCATGAGAAATTGTGTATTGTGCAACAGCCGCATTTGATAACTGGACATTTTTGCAAACATAACCGCTAAAACGCCAAATGACATTGTTGTAAAACCCATGATTTAGTTTTTATTTTTCATTTTTTTTTTTTAACCTGTAACCTCATCCTTCATCAAAACTACTACACGCGATTTTATTTTCCAATTAGAACCTGTTTTCTGCTTGTCTTGGTCTACTTTTTAAAGAATTAAAAATGTATCTATAAATTTATTTAAATATTTATAAAAAATGACAACTAAATATAAATAATAAAACAGTTTTGTTGCCTATTTTTTTCAGGACTTATTTTTTAGCCTCTTAAAATAGGTCGTAGTCAAAATGACAAAGGATGAAGTTAGTGTTCAAAAAATAAGGATGACGTGCTAGGGTTAAGTATTGATCGGTGTTAAGGCCTCTATTACGGTTTACAGCTCAACTCAGTTGTGTTGTAATTTCTTAATTTTTGTATTATGGTTTAAAACTTTGCTTTATTGCGGTGAACAAAAACATAACAAAAGCTACAACTTGTCACAACCATCAGTTGAGTTGTAATTAAGACAAAGGTTGGCTTTTTTGGAACGGGGAGTTGTTACAAGGATAAAACTGAAAAATTCAAATTTTTAAAAATGCCCAAATAGTATTCTTGACTATCGGTAAAATTTTAGTTTTAATATGTATATTAGACTGGTTCTTATTTTCCGACGTTAAAAATAAAGCAGGACCATCCTCAAAAGTGTAATTGTTAGCATAAAAATCATTCTTTAAAAGTTTCAAATCGATATTTTTATATTAACATGTGCTTAATTAAGTTTTAAATGTAAGGCATATTTCTGAGCCTATACTAACTTTTTTTCCTGTTTAGATAAAAGTCTATACATAAATATATAATTTATTTATCTTTTTAAATGTAAGGAACATTCATAGCTTTTCTCGTATGTTGCGGGTATTTATTTCTTTAGTTTTGCACGAAATACTCATAAAAACTGGTAACAAATTATACATAAAAATCTTTTATCTTTCTTCTAAAATATACTGCTTTTAATGCTCATTTTTGGTGAATGCTGTGTTATACTCTTCTATCAACTTGACTACACTTTCGGCGGAGTCATTTACTACATTTATCGATGATAATATTTTATTTTCTTTGATAAAATTATCATTGCGAGTCCATTCACTGACATCAGTTTCAATAAATGACGTGCTTATTTTCAATTGTTTAAATAACTTCAAATATTATTTGGTGAAAGTCATTTTATTCGCTAAAGGCCAGCAAATACTTTTTTGGAGCTAAATCCTTATTTTCAGCATTTATTGCATTACGATTGATTAACTTCCACAATTTGTTTGACATTTATTGTTTTACTTCATGTGATACATTGTCATCAAAAATAAAAAAGAGAACTGGCTCATCTGCTAAATACCAAATATGATTTAAAATTTTTTGCAAGCGAGCTCCTGCAACTATAGCAAATGTTTCTTATAACTATTTAAATTTTTTTAAAGTTTAATGTCGTTCCATGGGGCTTCAATGCTTTTATTTGCATTAAACCATGTTTTTATGTAGGCCCATATTACGGTTTGTAATTAAGACAACTGGTTGTGATCAGTTGTAATTTTTGTTATGTTTTTGTTCACCGAAATATAGCAAAGTTGTAAACCATAATACAAAAATTAAGAAATTACAACTCAACTGAGTTGAGTTGTAAACCGTAATAGGGGCCTATGTAGTTAACTACAATAAAACCACATATCCTACAAAATGCTTTCTTTTCAGCTTGCGTAATTGGGAATTCTTTCCTTTAGAGAAATATTTTTATTGAATAAATTTACCTTGATATCCATCGAGCCTGATGAAAAACACCGGGCATTTGTATTTTCTTTCCTTTATGAAAAATCCCTCTCAAAATGATAACGACGAGTTTTTAGAACGATGTGAGTCATGACGAGACAGCTGATCATTTGTTAGCGTTCTATGGAAGAAGAGAAGTGTTTCCTGACGGTTTTCACCAATAAGTTCAACCATTTCACTACGTTCCAAAGACAAACGGTTCTACGCACCGGAACGACCAAGGATTGTCAACTCAGCAAGAACTGTTCTTCAGGTCTCGCTGCTACAACTACAAGAGCAACAACCATTTTACTACTCGTGACTTAATCTAAAATATTGTAGGTGTTAATTTTTGGGAAAGATGTTTTAAACTTTTTAAATAACGGAATGTGATCGCATGAAGAAAATAATTGCACTGCTGAAATAGCTGCCTTTTAAATTATATCAAAAATATGGTAGCGACATGCCAGGTACAGCATTTATCATCACATAAACTCGTGTATGTGGTATACGCAAATTTATTCATATTTTGATATCAACGTAAAAGTTTTGATTTCTTTAAAAAATTATATTTAAATACTTTTTTCTTTTTTAAACCAATTTTTTTTATGTTAAAAAGTAATGTAATAAAACAAGTGTATGGTATGTTTTGCGGATTTTAACGAATTTTGGCATTTATAAGTTAAGATTTTTATTATAAACAGGGAAAAAAATAGTATAGAAGCAGAAATGTGTTGAGCTTATTACTTCAATATCTCGAAAACTACTTTACAAACGAAGATGATGTCATTTTAAAGAGAATACTTGGGGCTACACACAATATATTCAAAAATAATATCTGCAAAATTTTAATTTTTAAAAACGGAACGGTCCTCAAACTGTTCTTTAAGAATCCTGAAACTTTGAAGGCGATGTTTTTTTAAGATATTAATAAGATATGGGGTTTTAACCTAATTCGGGTACGCTGAATCCAGTGGTGCTAACCGTATTTTTAGGTTAGCGCTTGTTTCCAAGATATACTGTTATTTCTAAAATGTAATAAAAATCATCTTCGCATGTAAAATAGTTTTCGAGATATTGAATGTATTGTATTGATATGTAAAGAAATCAGTATTATATCTCAAACTCAACCAAAGTTTTAGCAAAATATATTTTATGAAATCTGTATATAAAGGTAAATTTTGAAAACTGTAATTGCAATAAAGAAGCGATATGTACATACTTCATACGTAAATATGCACCCTTTTTAATCTCAATGTGGCACGTGGTAATATTAAAATATCGATTTGAAACTTTTTCAGAATGATTTTTATGCTGAAAATAAAATTTTAGGGGGTCCTCCTGAAAAATAATTTTTGAGCCATATAAGGACCAGTCTATCCTTCAATCAGTGAACTCGTTTCTATAAAAAACACATTTTCGAAAAATTGCAGATAGCACTATTTGAATATAAGCTCACGTTATGTTGTGAAAAACGGTTAAGTGAATTTTTACACATAGCTGTTTTTGAACGAACTTTTTGTAAAAGGATGTGTAATTCTTTTTTTTTAACCAGTAAATATATCATTAACCGGTTTGGTGGGTAGATGTTACATTAACTAAGGTTTCAAAGGGAGTAATAAAAAAAATTTTAAAAATTTTGTACATGACCATTGTTGTCAGAGCAACGACGATATGTACATATATGGAAAGTCATTTACATACCTCGTCATAAATGCGTACTGGAACATGTTTGAATGTTTCTTGATCACCGTTAGGCTCCATAAGTCTTCGATTGACTGCCCAAAATTGATCAAACTTATCATTTGAAAGACCTATCCACAATTGATTGTGCTCCTTCTTTTGCATAGATGATATTACTTGACCACGATGCTTGAGAACATCCGCTTCCTTCAAACATGACATAAAGTATGACTCCAATAAATCTCTAAAAAAAATTTAAGGGATAGTTTTTTAATTCGAATTGCTTTATTAACAGACCTGTTCTGCAAATCATTTTTACTCAAATCACGTGATTTCAAATCACACGTGCCTACTAAAATCACACGTTTTTGTGTGTTTTGGTGTGATCTTCAATTGCCGAAGATCACCGAGAAACGCCAAAACGGTATGACTTTCAGAACACCACAAAATCACGCTCGTGATTTAAGAACACGTGATTTGAAACAACGTGATTTTCAGAACATGGTCGTAAGGCTCGTTTTCAAACTCACCGATAGCTTAAGATGGGATTTTATCGGCCGTACAAAAAGTGTTCCATTATTACAATTTTACTTTAACCTAGCATTTAACTTAGCGTCAGTTGAGGTAAAAATAAATTTGTAATGATGGGACCCTTTTCATACGGCCGAAAGAATGAATCCAATCTTTAGCTATCGGTAAGTTGGGAAAACGGGCCTAAGATGTTATATTTTTTTATACCTCCACAAAGCTACAACAGAAATATGTATCAGAAATTAAGAACCGAAAACTTAAAATTTAGGTTTTTCATTTGAAAAATTCAAAACTCATGCGTACAAAATAAATTTTATTTTTCTATCAGTTTAAAAAAAAAGGAACACACAAAAATATACTTATTTTTGAAGTACAATATGTATTTGGTACATGAATATTTTCATCCGTACAAAAAAAAAAAAAAAAAAATATTTGTTTGAATTGTTCTTTAAAGTTCAAAACAATAAAGTTTTTTAAAAAACGTTTTAAAGAAAAATATTTTTTTTTGTTTTTAGAAACTTACATTGAAAACTCAATTTTGAAGTTTAAATTGTGAATTTTAATTAAATTTATAATCACTCCTATTATAAAAGTAGACTGCACATGAACAGTATTTGTATTTTATTGTTGTTTTTTTTAAATATGCAAATATAAAAGAAGTTATGGGCACAAATTTTATAAGTAAATTAAACGTTGCAAAAATTTTAAAAAGTTTGCTAAAATATCGAAAATGTTTAATTTGTGACGATTGCCTTAAAAAAGCAAAAAAGCTACGCGAAAATTGCAAAAATTCGGAAAAGTTGGCACAAATAGCGAAAATTCGCTAAAATTTTTAATATTTCATACAATACATAAAATTGATTGAAAGTCCCTAAAACTATAAGGAATGGCAAAAATTGCAATATTAGCTGAAATTCGCAAAAATTTGCTAACAGAGGCATGATAGCAGAGTCTACTATTTAATATAAGTCCTTAAGCTGTAAAGAATCAGAAACTTACAGGAAAAAGTCGCTTCTATCGCGAACCTGGCTAAAATTAGCAAAAAAAAATTGCAAAATTGGAAACAAACTCAAAAATTTATTTAAAACCGCTAAATCGCAAGTAATAATAAATTGATCTTTATAATCTTATCTTATAATTTTTATCTTTGTCATGTTCATGCTCAATTTTAAGTTTTCGGTTCTTTTTTTTCTTTTCATGTTCAAAATAATACTGTACTGAAAAAATAAACATGTTTTTTGATAATCTTGATTTAGAAGCAATAAATAAAATTATTGCATTCTTACTGCTTCGAATTATGTCGATTTAAATTTATGGCCACGGCTGGCCTAATTACAGTTTATCGCTATTTTGACGATTTTTTGTTCCAAAATTAGCAAAGTTCCGATTTGCCAATATTGTACTTTTTTAAAATTCGGCCCTGTTAGTAAGTTAACGGGTAAAACCTGTATTAATATACTTTCTTGTCACCCCATCTATCTTTTAACCAATAAACATAGAAGTAAAAATTATTTTACATTTGAAACTTATTTAAAAAATACAAATACAATTTTGGTATTTTTTTGAAACTCGAACTCGAAATCGTAACTATTTTTGGTACTTTTTTAGTGAAGGAGTTTTTGACAGTAAATTTTTTTTTAGTCTTCTCAAATCTCTTCAAGTACAAACTTGAACTTACTAATATAGGTATCAGTATCAGATTGACAAAAACGTGTTTGCAAAAACAATGAATTTTTGTCCTATTTGTACCTTTAATTGGATTTTTTTTACCTATGAGTGTCCCTGGTGATAGAAAAGCATAAGAATAATTAAACTTTTAAAATTTTCATGACTCATTGGGGTTAGTCAAAATGTACCTACCTAATCATTCTCTTTTAAACTACGTTTACCTACTAAAAGGCCGATCTTCGAGAAAAAAATTTTTGTGACATGCAAAGTATTTAACAAGTTTTGCTAACAACACTGCTTGAAAACAAAAATAAAATTCCTTACAGCTGATACGTAAATACGGAGAGAAATTTTTATTTTATCAGGTTTATCCGCAACGCAACGTTACGTTTACGTAAGAGTACCTTTTTATACATAAGCTTGGTAAGGAAAACGGAACAGCTGATCCTCAATGTATACGTTTACGTACGAGTAACGAAGCGTTTGGAGAATACAATTTTTAAAAGTTTTAGCGATGACATCAAAAGCTAAAATTGCGGCGAATTCAATTTGTATTGCATTGCCAAATTTAGCAATGCACGTTACAGAATTGCATTCAAAGCCAGAAACCGCAAAATCAACTTTATAGATTTTTAGCGATAGAGATTTAGCTTAAGCGAATAACAGAATACGGCTGCAGCTCTCAGCATATTCGCTATACTTGCGCCGGACTGTAAAATGGTGCAAACGATTAGCTTTCCATCTAATCACTGCAACAACTTTTTTTTTCAAAATAACAAAATATTAAAGCCTAGTGCTTTTAATAAACAAACCAATAAATACAAAACCTGTTTTCTGAACTTTTGTGGATTTTAATTGCACATCTGTTTTACTTCTTTAATCTTTAATTTACAACAACGCCCATTTAAACAACAACATAAACTAAAGAGTTAAATAAATAAATAGCATTACTAGTAATGCGGATATTTTTGTTGAACTGTTTATGGTTTTTAACAGGGTTTAAAAAACTGCAGTCAAAATAAAATAATTGCTTTTTCTTCTACTTTTTAATTTTTCATTGGACAAAAATAAACTCTTGCTTTTATTTCTGATTCATTAAAAAAAAACAGTCGTAGTTCAGGCTAAAGCAAAAAACGAAAAGTAGTACACAACAAAGAACTTCGGCAGTCGACATGTTCGGAAGTATTTGGTTTGACAGACTGAAACTTTTAATAAATCCCGAAGCTACGAAGATGGGACGTTGTGTTTTCGCTTTCTTTTGATTTTTTAATTTACAGTGCGTTTTCCTATTATGTCTTTAATCACTTGTTACCCCCCGTTTACACATGCAAGTGCAAGTTCGAAAAACTCAATACACTCACACTTTTTCACTAACATTCACACAATTTTTGTACTTTCAGCCAATCGGCTGTTTCCTCGATTTTTCGTTGATAATACGTATACACTACTTGCAAGTAATTACTTGCATGTGGAAAAGTAGGGTTAGAAGAATAAAAGAAACTGTTGTTTGATTTATGTATGTTTGTATGTATATGTATTTTGTTTTACTGTTATTTTTGTACATACCTTCCAAAATTTCTTTTGTTAGTGAAATTAAATAGACTTGATTAAAATTCAGAGAACTTTTAAAATACAAACTTAATAAACCAAAGAAATAACATACATACATATGTATATGAAAATGATTATGTTATTTAAAGTTTTATTTATTTTCAAAAATGTTTTATATTGTTAAGCATTAAAATAAACATATATGTATTAATGTCAGTGTTGCCAGTGGATTTTTCGAAAAAATACCTACACATGCTAAGAAAAACCCGATTTTTCCTTACACGTTGGAGAAATTTCCCCTTCAATAGTCCCTACGCATTATTGTCATTAAAATAGAAGAAAAAACACAGTAATAAAAAATTAATTTTTTAGAATATGTGTATTAAAGCGTTGGCAAAAAATAAGTACAAAACTAAAAAAAAAATAATACATATCGTTACCTTAATATAAAAAGGCCCCAACTCATTATTTTTGGAAATCCGTTTTTTTATTGATTCTTGTAGAATGGTTGCTAATACACATTCTATTAAAATTTCAAGCAAATTAGATTAAAAATAAAGAAGTTATAAGCAGAACACAAAAAGCCCTAACTCATACACACAATTTTTCTAAAGAAAAAAAGCCCTAACTCATACACACAATTTTTCGAATCTGTATTTCAATCTGAATTCCTCGTTTAATTTTAATAAAGATGTTTTTTGACAATGTTTGTGTAGCTATATTATTTCAGCTTTTATTAAGTTTTTTCCTTCTCCTGTAAAAAGTGTTTTTGATGAGTTGGGGCCTTTTTATATTAAGGTAACGATATGTATGTATATGGGGGATTTCATGACAAGTAACGCAACTTTTGAAATCGATATCTTCTCATTTGGTAAAAATTTGCACCAAGGTTAGTCCTATTGGATAGTAGTTTAGAGTCTAAATGTGATGGAAAATTCACTACTATGGTACTATTTTAAGTAATTTTTCCTTTCAAAAATACCACGGTATCCCCACGTCCGTTTTAGTACTTTTTTCTGGTTATGCTTCTTTGTTTAGAAATTCACGTTGATATTTTTTTTAACATTAACAACTAGGGCTAGGGAACTTATTCCGACTCCAACCGTTAAAATTCCAACTCCGACTCCTAATCTAACCTTAATGCTAAATGTACATGAGACTAGGCCTTATTTGACTTTAAACTCTTTTTTTAATGAAGTATCTTTTATATAGTATGTATTTTGTTCGACCTTTAATATTTCAAATATTACTAAATTTTCGAGATTTATTTTGTATAATTTCTGAATCAGGAATAGAGCAAATGTTAGATATTTTTAACTCTTTTCATTCAGATATTAAATTTACAATTGAAAGGTAATCTAATTCAAGAATATCATATTTGGACACTTTGATAATTAGAAGAGGAAATAGGGTATTAATAGATTGGTATCAAGAACCAACATCTTCTGGTAGAATTATTAATTATTTCTCGAAACATCCAAATAGAATAATTATTAATACAGCTAAAAATTTTATAGAAAGAGTTCTAAAAATAAGTGATTCAGAATTTCATAGAGATAATAAAAGGAAGATTTCAGGTATTTTAACTGATAACAGTTTTCGTAAACAATTAATAACAGATTTATTAATACAACATGATAATTGTAGAATAAACAACCAAAATAGTATTACAGAACAAAGGATTTATAAGTCGGTAACATATATACCTAAATTTTCAGAAAGATTAGAAAAATCAAATATATATGATAGCAAAATATACAAAATAGCTCATAAATCTTTTAATACAGTAGGTAAACTATTTACTAAAATGAAAGACAAAATAAAGAAGATGGATATGTCAAATATCTATAACTATTTATCTATCTATCTTCTATCTATATATATATAAGATAGGATGTGTGTATGTAACGTATGGACTCCAAAACGGCTGGGCCGATTTTGATGAAATTTTCAGGGAATCTTCAGAATATTCAGGCGGGTGACACTGTGAAGTCTGATTTTTGATTTTCGGTCTGCGGGCGAAGGGGCGTGGCAAAATCCAATTTTTATATTGCACCACCAATGACATCTATATAATTTGGAAAATTTTTCTTTAAAATGATCGCCATGGTCCAACTTAAATTTATACGAAAAGAAAATTTTGTCCCGCCCACTTTTACGCCCACTTTTTTCGAATAACCTAAAATCAGAAAACGGCTCCATCGATTTGACAAATTTTTCTTTCAAATGTTTGTATTAATCCATTTTAAGTTTTCATCGAAAGAAAAATTTACTACGCCTTGTTTTACGCCCACTTTTTCTATTAAGTGCATAATTTGAGAACGGCTTGACCGATTTGGACGATTTTTTCTTTAAAATGATCGCCATGGTCCAACTTAGGTTCTTGCGGAAAGAAAAATTTGCCCCGCCCACTTTTACGCCCACTTTTTCCGATTTAACTAAAAGACACAGTAATGGCTGAAGAACAAGCCGTCAATTATCCCTCTGAATTTTTGAATTCATTGGAACCACCCGGAATGCCACCGCATGTACTTACATTAAAGGTTGGATCACCGGTAATTCTTATTCGCAACTTAAACGCACCAAAGTTATGCAACGGAACCAGATTGACCATCAAAAACTGTTCACCAAATTTAATCGAGGCAACAATCATCGGTGACAGATTCAAAGGCGAAGACGTACTTATTCCACGAATTCCGATGATTTCCAACGATTTACCATTTGAATTCAAGCGGCTCCAATTCCCTTTGCGTCTTGCCTTTGCTATTACCATCAACAAGGCCAATCATTGACTATTGCTGGCTTAATTTTGGAAAATTCATGTTTTTCACACGGCAAGTTGTATGTGGCTTGCTCCCGAGTTGGCACCCCAAAAAATTTATACGTTTTACGGAAGTTAAAAATTTATTTATATTGTAATAGATCAAGTTTGATTTGAAAAATATTTTTTTGTTTTTGAATTAAAAATTTTTTAATTTGTCAATTATTGTTAAATTTGTTAAAAATTTATAAATTAAGAAAAAAAACCCTGAAGAAGGCACTCAAGGAAGTGCCGAAATATTGGTTTTTAAATAAACGTTAAAAGTTTTTTATAACAAAAAGACCTTAAGCTCGAAAACTTAGTAATATTTGAAGTATCTTTTAAATGGGTAAATATAGCAAGAAAAGAATTCAGAAAAAATTTAAATTAATATTTTAATTATTGCAACGCCAATTTCGAAGTATTTTTATTTTGGAAATTATTAGAATATTTTTTAAAATTTTTCATGGCGAAAAATTTTGGAGTCGGAGTCGCGAATTATTTGTGGGTACAAAAACCTCAACACCAACTCTACAACACCAACTCCACAGCCCTGTTGACAACATTGCCTACATAAAATTTATTCTTATCAAACGGTAATGGCAACACTGCTTATTGGTATATTTTAATGTCAGATATCCTGATCAGAATTTTGCTGTTGAAATTTAGCCAGCTTGGTCCATAAATAGCTGAGATATGAGCAAAAAAAAATATGTATTTTAGTTTTTAATTTTTAAGTTTATTTTCCAAAAAAAAAAAACATGTTTGAAAAAAGTACTCTTTTGCTTGGTGGTCAGTACCATCTTAATTTTTCAATTTTCCATCACTGGTTTAGACACAAATTTTCAACAAGATCGGTGAAAAAATTTCTGTGTTAGAGGGTGCAAAATTTGATATTTTGGCCAAACATGTCTTCTTTCTCATCCACGTAACTTATTTCCTATAGCTTCTTCTTCAATATTTCGAAAAAAATTTTTTGTTCTTTTAAAAAAAATTCTTAATTTTTTTTCCTTTAAGGAAAAATGTCTTTTGGTTGCTTAGTGGGCTGCGAGTGGGATATGTATAAAAAAATTATTTTTAACTCAAGACGATTATAAACCCAATTTTTAGCATATGCACTATTTTGAATTATTTCTTATTTGTGCGTAAGTGTTTCTAAAACCTAATCAATAAAACTAATGCTGAGAAAATTAACCTTTCCAACGGTATGTAACATACCTAACAAGCATTTTATCCTATTAGTAAATTTGAGCGCTAGAGGTGATTTTTAACCGATCTTGTTGAAAATTTGTGTCTAAGCTACTATCCAATAGGATAGTGCATTAATTTTAAGTTGTTTTTATTCGACCTTTTAATATACGTATAAATAAAAATGCTTTTTCTTCAAGCTCGAGGCCAGTATTGAAAATAAATTTTATTTAATTATTATTTATTTGTAAGTTTACGTATTAATTTGTACATGTATGGTTATTGTTGTTTTTTCTATGTCGTTTATTATGATTGTTATTTTTTGAGTTTTACATTGTACTTATATTTATATTTATAGACAAGCCCAGATGATGATACTCAAAGAGTATCGAAATATCGGCAATTTTTAAAAATAAAATTTATTTTCAATACTGGCCTCGAGCTTGAAGAAAAAGCATTTTTATTTATATATAGTGCATTAATAATTGGTGCAAATTTCATCTAAATCGGAAGACATCAATTTCAAAAGTTGGGTCACTTGACGTCAAATCTCCATATGTATGTACTCTTAATTAAATTCAATTAAATCTTTCAACATTGAATGATATCTTAGAAAAAGCATATGTGACGCGCAAAATAGAAAGGGACCTAAGGGTAAAAACCGGTTTTGTTCAGGAGAGCCATTTTAAAGATTTAAATACGTGTGTCTTTGGTGTACCATCACATCATAAAACGCGCATATCTCTGGGAGGGAACACTTTTGGGGCATGGGATCGGTCTCATTCGATGCTCAGATGTTGTCCACATCAAAAAAAAAAGTGAAAATTGATTTTTTTACCCTTAGGTCCCTTTCTCGATGCGCTATTTAAACCATAAACAAATCTGGAAATATATTTTTAAGCGATTTTAGGAAAAGGAAATTTTTTTGGACAAGAAAATATCAATAAAAAAAGTGTATTTCTGCATTTGTTTCAAAATTAATGCGATATGACGAAAAATCCCTACATTTTGGAGATTATAAAAAATCTGTCCGATTTTCCATACGCTTCTATATTGGTATCAAAAATACCTACATGGATTACCTAGGGATTTTCCCCTACTTCTGGCAACACTGATTTATGTACACATGTAGAATTTAAAAAAAAAATATGGAAAACAAAAACACAAACACAACGTCCCATCTTCGTTTACTACGGGATTTTTTTAAAAGTTTTAAGGCCATGTCAGATATAACTTCATCGCTTTGCGTGACGTTTCTAACTTTGACACAAAAGCGTAACGCAAAAGGTGTATGTAACAATAAACGCTTTGACAACACACACGAATTGCTTGTTAAAAATAAATAAATACAAAAAATTATACTATCAGACTGTCAAAGCGTGCAAAAAGATGAGCGTTGCCTAACTTTTCGCTTCGTTCTGCGTTAAAAGTACTTTATGTGACATGTTTCGTATAAGTATGAATATTTCATCTTGGATGTCAAAGCGAATCTCTAACGCAACGCGAAGCAAAAGTTTTATCTGACATGGCCTTCAGTCTGTCAAACAAAACACTTTCGAACATGTCTACCGTCGATGTTCATTGTTGTGTACAACTTTTCGTTTTTTACTTTTGCCTTGACTGCGACTGTTTTCTTTTAATAAATCAGAAGTAAAGGCAACAGTTTATTTTGTCCAATGACAAATGAAGAAGTCGAAGTTGCGGCACAACTTATGACTTTTACTATCTCAACTGCAGCTTTTTAAACCGTGGTTTTTAATTCAAATTTTCATATTTTAATTAGGCTAAAGTTCATCATATTTAATTTTTATTAAATTATTTTTATGAAAAAAGAAATTTTACAACATGAAATTAATTAAAATTTATTGATCATTTTTCATCCTTGACTGCCACGGGGCTCGAACCTATCTTCTTAAATGCATCTTTAAATTGTGGTTACTTTCCGAAAGTTAGGAAAGATTCATATGTAATTCCATTGTTTATATCAGGAAATTACAGAGGTATTGCCAAACAAAGTGATATTCCAAACCTTTTTGAAAAATGTCTAATGGATTGCCTTACTCTTCAAGTTTCTGACTTATTGTCACCACGTCAACATGGCTTTCGGAAAGGATTCTCTACTACTGGACGTAATGGGTTTCAATAGTAGATCAAATCATATTTGTCATGTAGAACCCAATATGTAAAATTTAATACTGCAGTTTCGAAAAAAATCAATGTAAAACCTGGAGTACCTCAGGTAGCCACACTAGTACAATTTTGTTCCTTCTTTCTATTAATGTATTGCCTGAAGCAATTAAACATTGTAATGTGTTAATGTATGCACACGACGTTAAATTAATTTTGACCTTAAAACTTTCTTGTGATCAACAACATCTACAAATTGACCTGGATAGTTTTAAATAAATGCAAACATATGCAATTTTCTAGAGTAAAAAGGAGTGCTTACTCCTATGTTCTTGATGGTTGTGATTTACAATCTGCTAGTGAAATAATGGATTTGGGAATATTGTTAGACAAAAACTTAACTGCATTAAACATATAACGATAATTGTAAATAAATCTCGCAGTGTTCTGGCTTTTATTAAAAGCAAATGAATTTAACGATCCCTTAGCCACAAAGTCTTTTTACTTCGCTCGTTAGACCAATTTTAGAATACGGCAGCTATATTTAGGACCCAATCTATAATATCCATAATGATCGTATCGAATCAGTTTAAAAAAAAGCATGGAGCATGGAGGATGCCTGGTACTACCTTCATACTCCACAAGATAAGCTGAAATGAATTTACCAACTTTAAAAAGCCGAAAAATGATGCTTAATATATCTTTTATTTTATTTCGAATTTTAATGGAGTAACGTAACTTTTAATATTCCTCAACGTCCACTTCGCTTTTTCAACCCTCTATATGTCAGGACATGCCGAACAAACTTTGCTATGTCAGATCCACTAAGAAAATTATGCAGCTGCTTCAATGAAATGTATAACTTTATCGACTATTCTCTGAATATTAATACCATAAAAAGTAATGTCATGTTATTTTAAATCAATAATGTTTATTCTAATCTTTCTTGCTTTGCATAAATAAAGAAAATATTATGTTACTACACAAATATAGTCTGTAATAGGGTATTTATTTAATCGGGCTTTTGCTTTAGTCGGTTAATCGCTCGATTATTTAACCGAGGTTTTGGTTTGATTGGTGAATATTGTTATTGATCGGTTAACCGATTAATAAGGTTTTTTTTATAAAATAATTAAGAACAATTGTGATTTTAGTTGAACCGTAAATTTTCAATTTCAATATTTTTAGTTTGACTTGAGTTCATCAAATTTAATTTTCATTAAATTATATTTTACTGAAGAAAAGAATTTTACAACATGAATTTTTATTAAAATTAATTGATAATTTTCTTGGCTGAGCTGGGGCTCGAACCTGGGTTGAATTTACAGGTTTCAAGAATCAGCACATTCTTTCATCAGAATTCTTTGAGTTCTAACCTCTGCACCACTGCGGTGCCTGCAAGCCAACAGTCAAACATCAATCTTTAACCAGTGTTACTGGTGGTTCGAAATTTGCTGTAATTATCATTTTCAATTTTATATTACATGTTGCTCCCTTTCCTCTGTTTTTTCGTATTCTTTCCGTCAAGACTTTGTCTTGAACGCAATTATTGCGTTTTTTGAAATTCTTAAATTTAATGGAAATTTTTCGTCTTTTTGTAATAAAATCAAAAATAGATCTTAATCACTTATGGCTTTTTTGTTTGCTTTTTATATGTTTAGAAAAAATTATAAGCATAGCTGCATTTTGCAATTTTTTAGTGAACAAAAATATTGAAATTTTGCTAAAAAATAATTTTTTTTTTGCCAAAAAAATAAAAAATATGTTTCTAAAACGACTGCGTGGATTAGAAAAACCTTTAACCTTTCTTAAATGTAATTTAATTGTGGAGTTTCGGTTTTTCTAGTTTATTCAATAAACTTAGCTGTTTTTGAGTAACGCGAATATATGTTGCGCAACCTCCTCCATTTTCGAAATAACGGTATAACTCGAAAACAAGAGCTAACCTGCACCACTGGATTTAGCGTACCCGACTTAGGTGAAAACGCCTGGTGGATATTGTTCAACAAAATTAAAGATTTATAGAAAACGCATTTCTTTAATAAATTAAAAATTTGATTTATTTTAGTGGATTATTCGATATTTTTCAGTTTATTTTGTTTAATAAGAGAGTAGTGAAAAACTTGTTAACAACATTTCTACAAAATTAATATTTTCTAAGTTATGAAACATAAAAGTCTGATTTCATGTAAAAATATAAGTTTTCCTAATATAAGTCCTAAATTTTTGTTGGCGTGGTTTTTTTATCAATACCCACCAAATTGGCGGGTGAGACCTAATGAAATCCAACTTTTGATTTTAACGGTCACCCTTATGTACATACATAAATGTGTATGTGTTTGCGTAAAATTAAACACATTAAAACAATTACGAGGCAATGCCTACATACAAAAATAACACATTCACATGTGCATTCGGGTGGTTCATAAAAAAAAAACATTGGATTTTGTTATTGGCCAACTGGAATATATATTAAGCACTGTGAAAAAATGATGCATCATTTTTTTAAAATTTTTCTATTAAGGTTTAGGGGTCACTACCAGCCCCCGAACTGTGGTGTTAACAAAAATTGCTGCCGTTACAACTTTTTCTTTAATTCTTTATATTTTTTAGTGTGTGTTTAAATAGTGGAACTATACCCCATTAGTAAGACTATTGCGAGCGTTTTTTTTTTTTATTTAAAATGATTTATTTCAAAATTTATCGGGTTAATACACACATATTTACATAAAAATCTTAAAATAGGTTGCATGTGTTTTTTGAAACTTAAAATATATATTAATTTAAATAAATGGTTTTTATGTTTTAACGTAAAATAGAAACTTAACAAAATCAGTCAATTCACGAAATTTATTGTGATAAACATAAAATATTTTTTTACCTTTAAGGAATTTTTTAAGTTTTGCATATTTTCTTTAAAAAAATATTAGAGCAAAGTTGATTTATTAGAATTTGGGTATTTTTGTCTAAAATCTTTCACCAGCGACAATAACTAATGCTTCTGCTGTTCATTGTTGGTATGTAGTTTATTATATTCCTCCACAGTGCAATCTTCAACACTTTTCTTTATGAAATTGGAGGAAATGTCGGTTATGCTAAAAAAAATCTAGGTGTGTTCTTAGAAACGAAATCTTTTAATTGTTTGCTAATTATTAGAGTGGCATCTAATGTTATTTGTTTTAAGGGGTTTTCCGGTCCTTCAAAATCTAATGCGGCCACCAACTTTTTTTTTGTATCAACGGAAACTTGGTCGTCCAATATGGCGATTGCAATAAGCTGTTCTGATAAGTACCAAAGATTACCAAGGATTATTTAATAGCAGCAGTTCCAATAAACAAATTTACTTCTGCATATTTTAGGTCCTTTAAAATATGTAGACCATTTCTTGGTGCACAAACCGCTGATGAAGTTACAACCCAACACTTAAAATAAATTCTTACTGAGAATATACAAACATCTCGAATGAAGAATGCTTTGCTCTCAGTAAACTTGCATTCATCTATAAATAAATAAGTCTTCAAACAGTAAATGGCTTTAGCCATCCATCTAGACCGGTGAAGCACTCCAGGTGCTCTAAAAGACATTTCAGATTCGGGAAAATCTCCTAAGAATATTAAGGATAGCTTCAGTAATTCCTCGTTGTCATCTCGAGGCTGAAACTGTTTTAACTGATTTTGGATGACGAAAATAGTCGCATCAGTATTATTTTTCACATTTTTAAAAACATAACGACCAGAAATTGCCGATTAAAAGTTTTTCCGAATGATTTAGTTCCAGGCTAATTTGAATCTTTTAAATACCAAGGACCAAGTGCTTGGCAGAACGCAGCTTCAAGTTTTATTTCCAATGTTATGACGATACGCCAGCCAAAGCATATCTTTATCTATTTTTTGTGGCAGTTGTGTCAAAGCTCATGCATATGACTTTTTCGATTATATTCCATTCTACCAATGTGTCAAAAACTGCCGACGCTGCTGTAACTCTAGTTCCAGTAGATGATTTTGGCACAGCAAGAAGTTTATCAACTCCCATACCAGACACCAGAATTGGAAGACGTTCTACGATTATCGCTGATATCTATGTAAGTGGAATGTCAGGCTTAAACTTACTTCGTAAAAACTCTGCCATATTTTCTCCAAAGTCAATTCGTTGTCGACAAATGAAAGACGGGTTAATATAATATTTTGAAAGATCGGCACCCAACAAAATGTTTGAAGCTTCAATTACTATTCGAAACGATGACTGCGCTGCAGCGTATGGACGTTTACGCATAGCCTACCTATTTTACATTTAAAAACAAACGCTAACGGAAAATGGTTCGCTTGCTTGATTATGTCGTCAAATAGAAACTTTGAATAGGAAACTTGTCACATTTTCTTAAGTAGTAATAGTTTAATATTGAAAAAGAACTCAAATTTACTCTTCAATTAAACTTGTGTTTTGTATTTGTTTTTTTTAACAAAAAATGTAGTACCGGTTCCGAAGTCTTAAAAGAACGCATTTGTTATTGATGTACACAGAAAAAATTATTGCTAAAATATTTTCAAACAAACGCTGGTTTCAAAAATTTTTTAATTTCTACAAATTTTTTTAACTGTTTCAATTAATATTTTTGCTTGATTTTTTATTGTATCTACAAAAATGTTGACAACTGTTAAAACAGAAAATATACGCTTTATTGGTTTCAAGTTTTCATAATTTTGTATGAAATATTTAACGCTCTTTAATGTAGTCGTTCTTTTGCATTTTTTTATTTGATCGTAAGCCACACACACTACTTTATGTAAAATAAATGAGCAACAACAAAAAACACATGCAGTCTATTTTTGTACGCCTTAAAAAAGTACAACAATAAGAAAGATGATAAAATAGCGTGACGAAAAACAACAACATCATAAGAAACAAAATTTATTTTTGGTTGTTTTCAAAGTTGGTAAAATAAGAATGAATAGAAATCCCGTTTTCTATTTTTTAAATTTTGTCAGTTAAATACATAAAGTTTTTGCAGTAGAATGATGACGGAAACCATATCGGGTCGTTCTGCTGCAGTTTTTAGTTGAGATTGCTTCTTCTTAACCCAAGGAAAGGATAAGACCAACGGTGAATGTGTGCAACTAAGCTATAACGAGAGAGAGACATCGACTGCTTTCAGTGCAAAAAGAAAAAACTTTTTTGTTTGATTTCAGTAATAGATTTGCTTTTAATTTTTAAGAATTTCAGTCAATTTTTTTGTTTGACTCAGCTAAATTATTTGTTTGAAAAAATCAGGGTTTTTTTTCAATAAACGAAATGCAAAATAAATGGTTTGAATATGCAAATTTGTTTGTAGGTCCTGTTTTAAACAAAAAACGTTTTGATCCGGCAAATTTTTTGTTTGAATTGAAAATATAATTTTTTCTGTGTAAAAGAAACTTTTGTAAAGAGAACACATTTTGACTGTCAAAAAGTTTAAAACATTTCAGAAAAAATCTAAATCATAGATATTTTAGTTTCAGGGGGCGGCCACTTGGGAAAATTGTAAACGACTAGGTCTAAACATGGACAGATTCTAACTTATTTCACTCGAAATTGTTCATGATATATTAAAAGTAAAATTTTCTCTTTTTTAAAAATATCTTTATTTAATAGTGGTGTGCATAAATTTAATTTTTTCAATACACACCCAAATGAAAAAATATATAAAGGCAGGAAGTTTTTTCTTAAAACATCACAGTTTAAGGGCCGATAGCGACCCCTAAATCTTAATAAAAAAAATTTTAAAATCATGTGTTATTTTTTCACTGTACTTAATATATATTTCGGTTGGCCCACATTAAAACAAAAAAAAGTGCCATATATGAACCAGCCTAATGTACTAATGAGTATTACTGAGGAAGCGTTAAATTAATATATATTGAGTCTACGAGGTTGAGCGGCATATCATGTGCATACATAAATGTTTATGGGTTTGTGTGCATAAAATTAAACGCATTAAAATAAAACAACATATTAGAGGCAGTCGTGGTTTTTTTTTTGGTCATATCTCAGCCATTTGTGGGCCTATCTTGCTGAATTTCAATAGCAAGAAATGGTGGACTATATGTGACATAAATGTAAAACAACGTAGCCGCTATCATGTCTGGAGTCTACGGAAAACACCTATCAAACGTAAGACGGACATCGTTAAATCAACTTCTCTCCTCATAAAGACCAAAAATATATGTACTTTATAGGGTCTAAGATCAATTGTAGAAATTACAAACGGAATGACAAACTATTATATACTCTTTTCCACCTGTGGTGAAGGGTATAAAAACAATTACATAACAACCATAACAATTATTGAGCTAAAATGAGCAAACAAAAAAATAATTCATAAATATGTAATACTACATATTATGAATAAATTCAAATATAAACTGTGAGATCATTTTATTAGTTATTTCAATAGTTAAAGCAGAACTTATAAAATAATTTTTAGAAAAATAATTTGGTTTAAATGTTTAGGGTTTAAGCAATTCTTTTCTTTAGTTTTGATAAAACACGACTGAAAAATTCTTTCACTTATCGTTGATGTTAAAGAAATCGAAAGGAACCTATAAAACAGAATATCTTATTTCTCAGTTCTTTTCCTGAATTTCTCCTGTTTCCATTTTTAATAACTTTTAACACTTCTAATTGTTTTGGTTAATTCTGTAAAAAGATTGTTTGTGTTACTATCGAGAGTTTCTTCTGTTGTCAGGTCATCATCTGACACATCCTGGCAAAGCTCAGCACCGAACATCTTGCAACTTGTTTTTGTATTGTATTTTTTGAATGTATTGCTAGAAGGAAATATATAGTATGAAAAAATATTTTCTAAACACATACCTTTTGTATATGAGACGAAACATATAATTAAAAACACAAAAATTTGTTATACTGCAAAAAATTAAAAATTTTTTTACATCGGTTAGTCGGTTAATCGACTGAAATTAACCGGTGTAATCCAATCGAAAATTACCGATCCGTTAATCGGGTAGAAATTACAGTTAATCGTTAACCGTTAATCGGTTAACCGAATGAATACCTTAGTCTGTAAAGAATTTCTCCTTAGACTTAAATTAAATAAAATAAAAAATAACAGTTATCAATGCTCTGCGCCTGCACAACAAAGTTAACAGTAAAAATATGCTCGTCAAAAAATTCAAAAAAGTAGTGAGAAAGCTGGTCTAGGCCAATCTGACCAACCAGCATCTAAGAAAGAATAGGAACCAGCAGATACGTCCATGGTCTCTGAACAACCTCCACAGATGCCCCCTGTTACAATCAGGCATATTCTGAAGGAAGCTGAAGGACACAAGAAAGAGCTGCTCGGTGTGCTACAAAAATATGGTTGAAGAAGGGGAACTCCTTATGCTCGAAAAACAGCAAAAATTATCAATACCTTCTGTGCAACGTACCCATTTGCATCAAGTGCTTTGAAAAACACTTTGCCTAGGTCATGAATAGATTATATTTTGAAATTTTGAGTACTAAATGTACTTTGTTTTGTCAAATACTAACAGATAAGTACAAGTACAAACATGCATAAATTAAAAAAAAAAAAAAATGGCTTTGAATGTCACCATTGTTTTGGTATGGTAAAAAATTGTTTATTTCAATATAAAAGTGATAAAAATATGAATAACCCTACATTTTGTCCGTCGCTGATGTCTTATGGGTATACAAAACGCTCGGGCCAAGCACAAATCCACGTTCTCCTGGGGCCACAGATTCATTCCATGTATATAAACCCAATGTAAATCGTGTCCACCGCACCGGTGCCGTACATGGCGCTAAATTTGTTAACCCTTCGATGTTCATAGTGCTGGGAATAGGGATGCAAACGATACATCGATGTTTAGAAAACATCGATGTATCGTTCATAAACATCGATGTTAATATCGATGTTTTGATTTACGATACATCGTCGTCAAAACTAAAAAACATCGACATCGCCCATTTAATATTTCATTAATTTAATATTTTTTATAATATTTTTACTAATTTTAATTTTTATTTTTCAATTAAACCTTTTATTTAAAAATATAAAAAAGTGTTTTTCAAAGCATACGTTAAACGCAAGAATTTTAAAATGTCGGTTTTTAATAAAATTTCTGTAATATAAGAATTTTATGACAAATATTATATAAATATTTCTCTATTAAACAGAATTTTAAAACAAAAATTAAAAATATTTTATTAAAAATGTATTAAAAACGACCTCCCAAATTCTTGCGTTTTACGTTTCCGTTTTCCAGCACACCCCTGATAGCCATACAAAGTACGTATGTATGTATGTACATGCATGCATACTATGCATTGCATAACTATATGTATGTACTAAGTTGCTTAAGTTGGCTCAAGCAACTGTGCGAATACATAAAAATCATATTTGTCAAACCATATTGCACTTTTGGAAACTTTTTGTTTAATTTTATGAATCTGGCATTTGCTTGAGCAAAATGCGAAACTGATTGCACTTTGTTTTGTTGTTTTTTAATGCATTTGACAGGCTTTTTGTTAATTTTTGACAAAAGCTTATGCAAGCATATGTATATTATATTTGGGCATTAAGATTTTCAGTAGCAAAGAAGAATTAAAACAGTTCGTAAGTATAATTGCAAAGAAGGTTTCAACATCGATGTTAAACATCGATGTATCGTGTTTTTGACCGATGTTTTTTAACATCGATGCTTATCGTGAAAACATCGATGTCTTTAAACATCGATGTTTTTCAGAGCGATGTTGCATCCCTAGCTGGGAAACTATCGATATCATCGATAGTCTTAAAATATCGAAAATATCGATAGGAAAAATATCAATATCGAAATTATTATTATTTAAAATACAGCTATGAAGACATCTAACAGCAGCTATACATACACAGTTCTTTGCCGCCAATTTTTACTTGCTATTATTAATTCGCGCTGAATTACAGCAATGAATACAAACAACAGGAATGGCAAGTGGTATGGATTGCTTAGCTGTGCTTTTTACTGCTAATTAAAGGCCTTTAAGTCGAAATGTGTACATGTTTATATAGGGACTAAAATGTCAAATATTTGCGTAATGTTGTAAAAAAATCCAAATGCAATTGCGAGCATGGGACAAAACAATGAACGACCATTAAATGATAAGTACGCTAGATTGATTACCTTTTTGGGTTGAGAATCAAAGCCCATTAAGAAAATTATTTAGTTGCAATAGAATATCTTATAGTCAGTCCCTGCTACTTCGGTTCCTTAAGAAAGGTACTTATCAATTTTTAAAAAACCATCATCTGAAATAACGTGCGTATATACATACATACGTCTCATACGTTCAATAAAGTGATAAAAACAACGAACTGTAGCCTGATAAAAACTTGTTAAAGTTTTCCTGCACAAGTACAAACATTCAGTCGATAGTAATATCGATATATCGATAGTGAAATATTAACTATCGATAAATATCGAATAAATATCGAACATGAAAATATATACCGTTCAAAAGTTCTAAGCTTTTTTATTCTAAATCTGCCAAGAAAATTCGAAATCGGTATTCAACTTATTTACAGGGTGATAAGTGTATACGGATATGAAAACCCGGTTTTTTTTAAATTCCAACAACAGACTGTTGTTGCACTCGACAGTACCTACCATAAAATCCCAGATCCCAGGTATTTTCACTTCATTTTTTTTTTTGTCTCAATGTGTTATATATAATTTATATTCTTCATATATATTGAAGAAAAAGTCCCATAACTGCATAGAAGTCGCCCCTAGGGGCATGAAATGTATGTCCGACCTCCATTAGTTGAGTTAACCAAAACATACTTGCCCTTTAACACCACTTCTATTCAAGCCAATTTTCCCTTCTTCCATTTTTTTCTATTTAAGTTCAATTGTAAAATTGGCAAAAAGGAAAAAACAGAGAAATCCATTATGTTGTTTTACTACATATCGGCAACAAAAAACCATCCATACCTATTGCACATGGCATGAATATGAAAGAAATATATGAAAAAATGGCCACTTTATTAAGAAATTTGAACTATGAAAAGCACAATTGGCAAGTGTGGTGCGACTTAAAAGTTGCTGCTATTTTAACAGGCCTACAAGGTGGCTAGACAAAGTTTCGCAGTTTTCTGTTTCTGGGATAGCTGAGATCGGGAAAATCACTACGTAAAAAAGGATTGGAAAACAAAAGCCGAATGCACCCTAGGCCTACATAAAAGTACAATGTAATCTTTACACCACTAGATGTAAAGTTGGGTTTAGTTAAACATATTGTTAAAGCACTAGACAAACAAAGTAGAGCCTTTGTTTATTAAAAAACAACATTTCCAAACTTTTTATTTGCAAAAATTTGCGAAGGTGTTTTCGATGGTCCTCAAATTCGAAAATTGATTTAAGCCCAGATGAAAAATCTGCGTAAATTCATTTCGACAAATTGTTTATAATTTTTTAGGAAACATCAGGAGTCCAAAATATCGTTCGTGATTTGCTTGAAAACTATTCAGAACTCGGTAAATATTAATTATATTTTTTGCCAAACGCCAAAGAGATGAATTGATATCTGATTAGTAAGTCAAGCTTTAATGTATGGTGCTCTGAAATTTGTTTTAAGACCTAGATTTATTTTATAAAAACGAAAATATGTTGTTCCATTTGCTTGAAAAAATTTATTGATTTTAAGGTCAAAGCAGATTTTTCGGATTAGATTCTGTAAGAGATGATGACAAAAGTTATTAATAAAGAAAACACTTATTCGATTCGAAGAAAGTATTTTTTTTTAAAGGAATTACAAGTTTCGAAGGAAGTGCTAAGAAAACTGAAAGTGTTTAGAGATTATATAATGTTCCTTTGACTATAAAGGCAAAAATCCATAGAAAGGAAACATGTTTTCTCATTGAAATTTTCTTGTTAAAAGTTAGAAATAGGCTTTCTAACGATTCTGTAAATGCTTGTTTGAATTAAAAGAAACATTTTGTAATAATTTGTTTAAATAATTAAAATTTTTTGTTTTATAAAAATGCTGTTGGCTTTGAATTTATTCTGGGGCAATAAGTGCTTACGTCTATTTGTTTAGTTTTACAATAGAACAATTTAAAACTTTAAAGGTGGCTTTCGGAAATTTAACCCGAGTTTAATATAATCATCAGTTCTCGGCGATTATAGTTTTTTAAGTTTTTATTCCTTAGCACTCCTAATATTACAGATTGGTAGTTTTAAATATTCCAAATGTTAGTGTACATTGAAAAAAAGATAACCTAAATTTCATTTTACTATAACTTCCTTAAAAATCCGGAATCCCGGGAAATGGAAAAATAAATCCCGCTTTCCCGAGAAATTAAAAAGTCCGGGAAAAGCAAACCTCTACCATGGATTTTCATGAAATAAAATGTATTTTATTTCTAACCAGCTTAACCCGATGCGCTTCGCTACACTGCTTTAACCACGTATGAAGACTCTCCTTTACTAGTTCTTCAGTTGAGAGATATTTAATATATGCATCCTATGGCGCCTATCCGCTTTATTTTTATTTTCAAAAGTGTAGTATACGATAAGAGTGACTTCTACAAAGTTTGAACATTCTTACTATAACAGTTCTTAAGATATGCGATATTAAACATTGGCGTTTTAGGGGGGTTCCCCTTCCCCCGCTGCTATTTTATTTTAGTTTTGGGGCTCAGAAGATCCTACTACCAAAAGTTCAACAAAATGCGTGCAGCGGCTCTTATTAATATTTCTATCTATGAGGGGTACTGCTCCTTCTCTGTCTACCCCGCCCATTTTTATACTGAAATTTAAAGTTTGCCATAATAGTAGCTTTAACCACGTTTGAAGACTTTCCCTTTAATAGTTATTCAGTTGAGCTATATTTAATATATGCATCCTATGGGTGTTGTATACCATAAGATTGACTTCTACAAAGTTTGAACATTCTCACTATAACAGTTCTAAAGATATTCGATATTAAACATTGGCATCCAATGGGGATACCACTTCCCCCGCTGCTATTTTATTTCAATTTTGGGGCTCAGAAGATCTTACTACCAAAAGTTCAACAAAATGCATGCAGCGGCTCTTAAAATATGCGATATTTAATATTGGCATCCTATGGGGGGTACCAATTTCCCTGCCCCTATTGAAAAAATAAGTAGCCTATTTTATTTTTAGGGCTCACGTGATGTTACTGTATATATACTGTAAATTTCAGGAAAATCGGTTTAGTAGTTTAGGAGTCTATAAGCCAACAAACATACGAACAAACAAACTCACAAACATTTTTCATTTTTATATATAAAGATACATGCAACTTAAAGATTAAGTACTAAAACTGGTAACTATTTATTGATTTAAATTTTTTAGGAATTTTTTAATTCAAAAATTTTATAATTAAACAAAAAGTAAATTTTTTTTCCACTTGACCGATTGCATAACAAAATCAAGTACGTCGTTCCGAAATAACAAGATGTACGGAGGAGCCTCTTCAAGAATCTCAAATTTCAGAAAAAAAAGTTTAAAAAAACCTTTCCGTAGAATTTTAAATAATGATGACTTTTGCAGTTAGGTGACTATAGTGTATCAAAAAATATAGTCGTTATTTAAGACAAAAAACCTATTTGTTGCATAACGGTTTAATTTTTAATTGGTATCTTATTCTAAACTGTAGGCCAAGAAAAGCTTAATTTACTTTTGCCATGTTCACTAAAAATGGTCCCACTTTAAATCTTCTTTGTGTTCGGCCTCTTGTGTTGTCTACAATTGTCTTTGTAGAACTTCTTTATTATTGTAAGGAAAAAATACTTTTAACATTCAAAACGTTAGGCTTTTACGCGATATTATTTACATTGTTTGCATTCCTATTTGCAGGTTGCTGCGTTCCGTTGGATGTGATCCGTGTTGTGTTGTATTGTATTAGAAACGTGTTGTTAAAAGATGTAAAGTTGTTAGTTGCGTTAACGTTCATTATATTTTTTTGTGTTCTGATTGTTATGTCAGTTTTTTATATTCTTCATAAAAAGTTTGAGGTTGCTCAATATTACAATTAAAAAGATACACATATAAATTACACATTTTTTAAATAAACGGATTGTCATACCAAAAATAACTGGCTTGAGCAAAACTAAAAACCGGTCGAATTATAACCGTTCGATCTCCCTAACTATTTCACTTGATCCCAAAAACAAGCATACTCCGTAACTTAATTATTTCTTAATACTTTGGTAAAAGGGTATTTTAGATTCGTCACAGACGAACAAAACAATTTTACTTGTTTTAATATTTACTTTGAATCGAATTTCACAAGTACATCTTCCGGAAACTTTGAAAAGTGTATCGTTAAACACCACGGCTGGCATTCCTCCTCAATTTGCAAGTCATACAGAATTCCTTTAAAGAAAGAAAACATAATGTTAATTTCATTTTTAAGTATTAAAATAAAATATTTACATATAATATAAAGTGGTGTAAACACAAGCAACAAACGAAAAAATAAATTAAAAACTCAACTGCAAAAAAAAAAACAAAAAAAACCATAAAAAGATTGAGAATAAAAATAGCAATTAAAATAAACTATCAATGTATAATAACGTAAAGTCTACTTCGGTAATGCACTCAATGTATTCTCGTTCCCTCCTTGTTTTAAAAGCATTAGAAGTTTGTAAGTAATCTAATATATAAAAATCAATATTTGTGTGTTCGTTTGTTATGCGCGTCCCAACCGCTTTCCCGTACGCGATAAAATTTGGTCCACTTATTCTGTTTACCTCCGGGAAGTTGAAAGGCTTCATATTTTTTTAAATATTAAGTGGGCGTGGCACCTCCCATACAAAGTCAATTTAGATTTCTAAATATCTGAACTGCATGAGCCAAAGTTTTCGAAATTAGTACAAATAGATTTATTTATATCCATTAAACCAGTGTTTAAAAAACTTAAGTCAAAAGTTGAAAAGTCGCAAAATTTTGACTTTTTAATGCTTTTACTTTTCTCTACTTTTTAAAATCAAACATTGATTCTATTAAAACTTATGAAAACAATCGGCAGTCGTGCGCTAAGTTTTCTTCTGCTTTTGATAAGTTAAAAAATCAAAATCACAAGCAGTGTCTTTGCTTTTGAAAGTTGTCAGAAGTCAAAGTCGTAAAAGCAGGCGTTCTTTTAGTTTTATACATTTTAAGCAGAAAAATATTCTCTCTTCTTTTCTGTACTTTTTTTACATTTATACATAATTATATACATGTTTATTATTATTGTTGTTTTTTACAATATTTGAAGTGAGTTTCGTTAACATTCGTGTGTAAAAATCACGAAATGTGCTCGTGTAAAACACGAGAAGTAAAATGAACTGCTTGCAGTTTCTAATAAGTTATAACTTGCAAACACAGAAAGTTTTTTTCTGCGACTGTTTGCGACTTACAAGAGCAAAGAGACTGATTGTACTTTTACTTGCGAAAAGAAAATCAAAATGATAATTTTTAAAACAACTGCTGGCAAAAGTTTCGTTCAGCTGTTTGTTTTTCGTTTTGTGATTTTGCTTTGAGTCAAATCAAAAGAAATTAAAGTTATTGCAGTTTTTAAACACTGCATAGAACGGTAAGATAAAAATTTTACAATTTGGGAAATATAGCTGGGTTATGAATACATAACTTCTCTAAATTTACGGAATTGTAGAAGTGGGGTGGCACCTCCTATACAAATACAAACTAGATTCCTGTATATCAGGAGAATCATTGCAGTAAAATTTTCAAATTTGTTTAAAAGCTAGCAAAAAGTGGGTGGGATTGGAGAAGAGGCGGGGCACAAAGAGATTTCTTATATCTGGAGAAATTTAAGAAGTGGGTGTGGCACAAACTATAATTTTTTATATCTGAAGAACGGCAAAAGGTTGTTTCCAAATTTTATACAAATAGATTGGTTATCAATGTACAACAACTTTCAATAAGTGGCCGGGATTGGAGATATAGGCGTGGCTCAAAAAAGAATTCTGTATATTGTACATTGTTATGCTCCAACCGAATCTGAAGATGATAATGTGAAGGATGACTTCTACAATCAATTCAAAGCTGCTACAAACTCATAACATGATGCGGACATACAAATATTTCTGGGTGACTTCAACTCTATGGTTGGAACTAACAAGAACCTCCAGTCTTTAATGGGTAAACATGGCCTAGGAGCATAACGTAACAACAATGGAGAACGGCTTGGGGGATTTTGCGCCCGAAATCGTCTTTTTATTGGTGGGACCAAATTTCCTCACAAAGATATCCATAAATATACTTGGAAATCTCCAAATGGTTGCTCATTTAATCAAATAGATCACATAATGATCAGTAAGCTGTTTCTTGGCTCTCTCATGGACGTGAGAACTAGACGTGGTGCTGATATTGACAGTGACCATCAACTTCTTGTTGCGACACTTCGATTACGTCCTGCGGCAAATATCAAATCAATGCCGGCGTTTGAATTTGAATCGTAACCACACTGACTGGAACGACGTAGCAAAATCCTGTAAAGAGTCTGTTTAAGCGGTACTTGGTTCAAGAAAGGAAAAGATTAAGCCGTGGATAAGCTATGAGTCTTGATCTGAGATACAAAGACGTACAACCCTTTACAACGCACGGTTACGAACCAAAACCCCTACAAAAAGGACACAAGCTAAAACAGAATACCATTTATCAGCACGCAAAGTAAGCTACATGTTCCGAGCAGATCGTGAAAGATATTACAATGAAATAGCTAAGCAAGCTGAACAATCATTTAACACAGGTAATCTTCGCGGCGTTTACTCACCAACTAATCAGTTAAGCGGTAACAACATTAGAAGTAAGGCAGTTTTAAAAGCATCCGATAGTTCCGCTCTAACAACAACACAACAACAACTCATTAGGTAACGTGAACACTTCACAGCCCAGTCAACTGATCCCAATAATATAATCCAGAATGAAAACCAGTGCCCATGTTATGTAACTCTCGCGTCGAGAAACTTTTCGATTGAAATGTGTGAATAAAACAAAAGTGCCATATATTGAAACAAACAGCTATTTGTCTCACTAAACTGGGTCTGTAACTTTTTTTTGGCGAGTACAAGCTGTCACGTAAGGAAACATTTTGGTGAAAAAAGTTCCCGCTTGAACTGTCAAATAAACTCACGAATAAAAATTGGGCGAGAAAAAAATATCAACACTAAAAAACAATTAAAAATGCAAATAATAATAAAAATGTTCTTGGCACAGTTCTTTCTCACTTTTCGAGAAACAATGAAATATTTTGTTTTACATCTTTTCGATGCGAGAATTTCTCACTAAAGTTACAGAACGTGGGTACAGGGCGATATTGTTCCATTAATAAGACGTAATCCGAGAAAATACATCTCAACAGGTTCCCCTACGAGTCAAGAAGTAGATACAGCTTTAAGTAAAATGAAGGACTACAAATCACCAGGCCCAGACAACATTCCGGCAGAGTTGCTGAAATAGGGTGCTAAAACGTTAGCAGACCTAACTTTCTATAAAAACTGGAAAGGTATCACCTTACTCAATTCCATACGTAAGGTCTTGACCACGATAATAGTGCAAAGAATATCACCTGTAATAGATATTTTGAGGAGCGAGCAAGCCGGGTTTCGACCTAGTCGTTCCTGCGTAGATCATATCAATACATTACGCATAATTATACAATAATTAGCAGAGTATAATTTACATATTTACCTACTCATTGTAGATTTCTAACGTGCCTTCGACACAGTATTAAGTAGCTTAATTTGGTCGACTCATTAAAAAAGATATCCCGGAGAAAATTGTAAATATAATATGTTATATACCGGATCACAGTATACGTTCATATTGAATCTATTTGCGAAGCACAAAAAATTACTCTCTTCTCCAATTTTAATCGCAAGTTTATCTGCACTAGCTGTAAAAATCGATTGTTTCAGAGTTGTCAACTCGGTACCATTTTGGTGCTTTTTTTAATTTTTTCTGCGATAACAATAATGATGAAAATATTAACTTTATTATTTTGGAATAGTTATTATAAATTTTTGTGGGCATTTTTCAAAAGCAGAAGTAAACAAAATAATATCCATATATCACGCAGTTGCAAGATTTACAATCGGCGCGTTTAAATCTACCCCAGTTCTGAACATTTTAACTGAAACAGGTCTTCCAACCCTAAATAATCTAATTGAATTGAACACAACAAAACTAGCTACAAAACTACTAACACCATCAGAAAAACTAATAATGCACTATAATCAATATACATCAAGAAACAAAAAACTAAAATCAGCTATACAAAGAATCACTGAATATATAAATCTAATAGATATAAATCAAACACCAAAGATCAAATTCAATAGTCTACGACCACCTTGGCTACTTCCGAGTGAAAGCATAGAGACGTCGTTAATGTCCCACCAAAAACTGTCAACCCCACAGAAAGTTTATATTTCACTATTCAATCAGACAAAAAACGAATGTACCACTAAAAACTGGCTCTTGCTACAAAGATGGATCGAAGTCCACTAGTGGGGTATCATACGCAGTAGTAGATAACAATTAAAATACCATCAGTTACGGGCTACCTAACCATAACCAGTGTTTAAAAAGCACCCATCTACTAGATGCTTTTTATTTTTGCTTTTGCCACTGCCATTGAAATTTTAAATTTTTTATCAACAGCCAATGTTTTGTTTTTCGTTTGTGCAAAAAAGCAAATCTCCCATTTTGTATATTTTTATTTTTTGACAATTGCTTTTTTACCAGCCAGCGCCAAGAAGTGCCAGCCACATAAAAAGCAAAAGCTCAAAATGATACTTTTCCTTTTTTTTACATTGTCCTAAAAGAAGAGCTAGTTAACAAAGACACAACTAAAAAATCAAAATTTTCCCTGGCTGGTAAAAACACAGAGAACAAAAAAAGCCGCACTTGTAAGTGCTAAAAGCAGTCGATTTATGTGCTAATAGGAAAAGATCAGCATTTGTGATACATTCATACGTACGTATGTACATACATCTTTGCACAAAAACGATACATGTGTCAATACCTAAATAAGTATGTACCTATGTATGTGCATACCTAAATTTTGTAAATAAATTGTTTTTGGTTTTCATATAAAATGTAACAAGGCAACGCACAAAATTTTTGAAGTGGTTTTATTATTTAATTGTATAGAAAACAAAAACAAATTCTTGTTGGTTTGTTTTGCATGAAAAATATTAATTGTCGTCGTCGAGTGTCTCTTCGCAATCATGTGCCATTAGCACATTAGTTTGCTTTTTTCGCTGCTTTTTCTCCTGTTTTTGTGGCTTATAGCCTATATTGGTTTTTGATTTGGCGGCTTTCGGACAGAAGCTGTTTGTTTCATTCTTTTTCCTACATATTTTTTCCTACAACATAAAAGTGATTGCCGTTGCTTTTTGAGTTCTATCAAATAAGAAATTTTTGCTATTGTTTAAAAGCAAAAGTTGGAAAAAGCCAGTGCCCATTATTTTGTGTGTTTATTTTGCTGCTGCTTTTTAAAAATGTGGGCTTTTTTAGGAGTGGAACTTGTCGGCTTTTTAATTTTGATTTTTTTTTAATAAGGAAAAAGGCAAAATTTGGCTGCTTTTGCTAATATGGCGATAGCATTTTAAACCCTGACCATAACAATCCAATATTTTATGCAGAAGCAGAAGCAATATTTAAAGCTATACATTGGATAAAAAAAGCAAAGCTTTTACTGACTCCAAATCCTATATAACAGCAATACAAAATGTATCTAATCCAATCGACACCATCTGCCAGGGATACGAGGGCATGCAACATGCAACATGCTACATAAAGGGTAATGAAGCAGCACACAAAATTCCAAAAGATGCACTAAAATCACCACTTATTATGAGTAAAACCCAGAATAGTAGCTCAATATACTCAGCAATTAAAAAATTATTTCTCAGTAAACACAAAAACCAATGGAACAACTATTAACATACCTACAAACAATATCACCCAGACGGAAACCAATCTACCTACCCACCTGACATTTCAAGGGCAGATCTGCTCCCCAATGCATCTTCTGCATGAATGTACTTATATAAAATCAATATGTATTAAAAACAAGTAAGAGTGCTATATTCGGCTGTGCCGAATCTTATATACCCTTCACCATTGTGCGAGCAGAATACAGAGCAACTAGACAAAACCTAAGTAATTTCTACATAAACATACATATCGTTACCTTAATATAAAAAGGCCCCAACTCATCAAAAACACTTTTTACAGGAGAAGGAAAAAACTTAATAAAAGCTGAAATAATATAGCTACACAAACATTGTCAAAAAACATCTTTATTAAAATTAAACGAGGAATTCAGATTGAAATACAGATTCGAAAAATTGTGTGTATGAGTTAGGGCTTTTTTTCTTTAGAAAAATTGTGTGTATGAGTTAGGGCTTTTTGTGTTCTGCTTATAACTTCTTTATTTTTAATCTAATTTGCTTGAAATTTTAATAGAATGTGTATTAGCAACCATTCTACAAGAATCAATAAAAAAACGGAATTCCAAAAATAATGAGTTGGGGCCTTTTTATATTAAGGTAACGATATATACAATACATAAAATTTCATTATTTATTAAATTTAAAAAGTTAAAACTGGTAAATACAACTGGATTTGAACTTCGCTTTTCATAAGTACCCAGAATACCCAGAACTTTATAGGGTATAGGAACTTCGGTGAAGGGTATAAAAAACAAACTTAATTATAAAAAGAGTAATTTTTGGGATTTCAGTATTTTGGTCATAACTCTGCTATTTCTTAACCGATTTGACAGATTTATATACCGACGTGTTAAAGAAGAAATTTGCCAGTTATTTTGGTTATAAAACTTGGACTCGGGAAAATCTATGGTTCCCGAAAATGGGTATTTTTCAAAAAAAAATTAATATTTTCTATTAAAAATTCCCGCTCTTTTGATATATAATCAGGTTTTTATACAATTTTTGATATTTTTTGTACGGGAGGTACCACGCCCACTTTTTCAATCCCGCCCACATTTTGTGGGATGCTGTGTATTGAAACTTTGGCTCTTGCCGTTCTCAAGATATACAAAAATAAAACAAGTTAGAGTGCTATATTCGGCTGTGCCGAATCTTTGATACCCTCCACCGACAGTTCGAATGTTTAAGGAGTAATATCTGTATGATGTCTTTTTATTATTATTATCTTAAACTGTGACGATTTGTTATTAATTATGGTTTTAGGAGACTAAACTGTTTTCCGGGAGTAGGGCATATATGGGGCCTGGGGTAAATTATGTACCGATCTTCACGAAATTTCACGGTATCATTTATAGTCCTATAAAATTGTGACGAGCCAAAATTTGTTATGATTGCATTATTTTTTACGGTTTTAGGCGTACTAAACTGTTTTCGGGGAGTAGTGTTTATATGGGGCTTAGGGTAAATTATGGACCGACCTTCGCGAAATTTTACAGTGTCATTTCTAGTCGAATAAAACGGACTTGTGCAAAATCTTATGTCATTCCGTGCATTTTTGCATCATTTATGTTAGTTTTTGTCACAAAATTATCAAGTTTTTGAAGGTGGTGGTTCCACATTTTGATTCATAGCTCTGGTCCTACTGAACCGATTTTGCTGAAATTCAATCCCAAACTGCTTAGGATAACTACAAGCAATTTGACACCTAGTTTGTTTATTTCTTTTGAGTTTTTAGAAAGTGAGCGTGTTTTCAACAGACGGACAGACGGACAGAAGGACAGACGGACAGACAGACGGACATGGTTAAATCGACTTAGAATTTCTCAAGCAGCCAGAATATATATACTTTATGGGGTCTGAGATGAATAATAAAAAAGTTTCACACGGAATGACAAACTTAGTATACCCTCTTCACAACTAATTGTGGTGGAGGGTATAAAAATACAACAACAACAAGGGATTTTTGGGCAATTTTGGGCAGTCGTGGTTTTTTGGTCATATCTCAGCCATTTGTGGACCGATCTTGCTGAATTTCAATAGCAAGAAATGGTAGACTATATAAGACATAAATGTAAAACAACCTAGTCGCTATCATGTCTGGAGTATCCGGAAAACACATATCAAACGTAAGACGGACAGACGGACATCAATAAATCAACATCTCTCCTCATAAGGACCCAGAATATATATACTTTATAGGGTCTAAGATCAATATTATAGAAATTACACACGGAATGACAAACTTATATATACCCTTTTCCACCTGTGGTGAAGGGTATAATAATTACAATCTCCATAATATTGTCTCAGAAGACACAAAAGAAAATAATAAAAACCATTTTAAACTCTTAAAAGAATTAAATATATTTCATAAAATTTAAATTGCAAAATCATATGTACATATAACTTAAAACTTAGCCTAGATTTAAGTATACACATTATTACCTGGCTATATAAAAAATAAGCCATAAAATATGAACTGATGGCCTGAGACGCTAGTGCTCTAACAATTTGACTGTATAATAATTTTATTATTATATAGTTATAAAAAATAAATAAATATATTTTTGATCACTTTTTAAAAAGCTTTAAACAAATTTTATTTATAGGAAAATGTATTATTTCTACAAATGAATGCAAACATAAATACTATGTACTTGTGTACAAATTTGATTACTATTTTTATAAAGTTTTTAGTTTTTCTTTTTTAACTATGTATAATGTAAAAGGCTATTTTATTGTTATGTTTTTAATATTAACATATTAATAATAAATTTTTAAAAATATTTTAATAAAACGATAAATACTGAACTATTGTTAATTTTTAATCCTTACTAGATATTTATAGTTGATCTCTTTTTAAAAAAAATTTTTATATATTTTAGGAAATTAAAATAAAAATTGTCTAGTACATATGAATACCGAGTCGAATTCAACAAGGTAAACTCGTCCCTACAACAATTACAACTCTAACAAAAATAACAGGAATTTTGTTAGTTTAACAAATCCAATTTGTCAAAATAGTTGTTTACAAAAAGTGTGATGAAAACGTAAATAATAAATAAATAAAAAATAAATTTTATTGATTATTTTTATATTTAAATTTGTGTTTTTGAAGATTTTGAAGTTATTAGAATAATTTAAAGGGGATAACTAAAATAAAAGCTATTGAAAAATAAGTAAGTATCAGGCCTGTTCTGAAAATCACATTTTATGAAAATGATTTGAAATCACATTCAAAACGTTCAGCTACGAAACAACATTTTGAAATCACTTTGTTATTTTTGCAACTATCGTAAGATCACCGTCATAATAAATTACTTAAATAAAATTTACAATGTGTTGGTTATTAATTTTTTAAGCAATAAGGTATTTTATGTACAAAAAATTATTTAAAATTAAGAAAATACGACGCAACTACAAAAATGATATTTGCTTTTGTGACTTCTGTTGTAATTTCAGGTTTGTTTTTTTAGTTGAGTTAAAGATCGCTAATTTTCTAACATGAAAGCAAAGTCAATATTTATTAAAAATCGTAAAAGCTGTAAAGAGTCGCAGGACAAGTCGCTTCTATCGCGAACATCGCTAAAATTCGGGAAAAATTGCAAACTTGTAAACAAACCCTCAAATTTATTTGAAATCGCTAAATGGGTTAAAAAAACAAAATGTCGGATAATAACAAGAACAAAAATTTGCAAAATAGCGAAAATTTGCGAAAATTTTTAAAATATTGATTGCAAGTCTCTAAAACTACAAGGAATGGCAAAAATTCGGTAAAAATTGCTAAATTACCGGAAATTCGCAAAAATTTTCCAACAGCGACATGATAGCAAAGTCTACTATTTACATATTATAAATCGTTAAATCTGTAAAGAATCATAAAACTTACAGGAACAAATCGCTTCTATCGCGAACATGGCTAAAATTTGCAAAACTTTAAACAACCCTTCAACTAATTTGAATTCGCTAAATTCGTAAAAAAAACGAATTGTCAAAATACATATATTGAACATAAAAATGAGTTATAATTTCACACAACAAACTTATTGTGTTTGCTTGTGCTTTCGACTATTGAAAATCAAACCGAAAAACACAAAAACGATGTGATTTACAGAACACCACAAAATCACACGTGTGATTTTAAAAGCACATGTGATTTGAAATCACGTGATTTTCAGAACAGGCCTGTATACACACAATTTAATGTAGTTAAAGGAAAAAAATTAAAAATAAATTTTTTTGACAAATTGGATTTAACAGCTTACAGTTTCTCTTGCAGATGCTCTATAGAGTTTACCTTGTTGAATTCGCCTTGAATGAATACAAGCAAATTTGTGTAGTTTTTTTATGTTTGTTAAGTTGTATTTTTTTTCTAAAACTCCGAACGTAAAGACTGTTTTATTGTTATACAATAGAATCGCGAAAAAGTAAACCGAAATATTCCAAGGTTTGTTAACTCTTTCTAACTATTAAATTTGCTAAGCGGTATATAATTGTAAAAAATGCAATTGCCCCTATTACGGTTTACAACTCAACTCAGTTGAGTTGTAATTAAGATAACTGGTTGTGATCAGTTGTAATTTTTGTTATGTTTTTTTTTCACCGCAATATAGCAAAGTTGTATACCATAATACAAAAATTAAGATATTACAACTCAACTGAGTTGAGTTGTAAACAATAATAGGGGCCAATAATAAACAAAGATTTTTCGAAAATAACACACTAAATTTATTTAAATTACTTATTTTTAATAAATTAACTTAGATTTAATTTGCACCGGCTGGTTTAAAGTGCACAACTCCTTTTGAACTACAATTTACAATTCTACTGTATTTTTAATATAAAAATATTATGCAAAATAAATTCAATATATATTTTATTTAAAAACAGGGTTGGCTGCCCACTATGTAACCTGGAAAAACCACCCGGGTTTTAATGGGTATTTTGTTTAAAAAAAATACAAGTGGGCTTTTTCAATTAAAAAATTTTTGTTATTCGTGCTTAATTCCTAGTTTTTATTCTTGATAAAAACACTGAAATTTATTGTTGATGGGATAAGCTATTCCTATGCGCATTTCACTGGTTGCTTAGGCCAGATCATCAGGAAACTTCATCCATAAACATTTTGGAAAAACTAAAGATATTAAACCAAATAAAACTGTTAAGCGTATAAGAATCATAAGCAACAGCTCTACTTGTAACAATATCAAAGTTTAAACAAAAACATCAACAATAAACAGTGAGTTTATCTCTTCTTACATTCCCCACTACAATTGATTGGAATTCTTCCAACATTAATTGTAGTTGTAAGTAGGTTAAGAAAAAACAAAATGCAAAAAACAACTTGCAAAAGCATTTTGCCAGGTAGTTTTTTTAGGCCGTGCACTTGCCAGTTTATTATCAAAAGTAATTTCTTGGGAATACAAAATTTTAAATTAAAAAAAATTTTTTTTTTTTTTTTAAAAAAACTTTTTTTTTTTGTTATTCGTGCTTAATTCCCAGTTTTTATTCTTGATAAAAACACTGAAATTTATTGTTGATGGGATAAGCTATTCCTATGCGCATTTCACTGGTTGCTTAGGCCAGATCATCAGGAAACTTCATCCATAAACATTTTGGAAAAACTAAAGATATTAAACCAAATAAAACTGTTAAGCGTATAAGAATCATAAGCAACAGCTCTACTTGTAACAATATCAAAGTTTAAACAAAAACATCAACAATAAACAGCGAGTTTATCTCTTCTTACATTCCCCACTACAATTGATTGGAATTCTTCCAACATTAATTGTAGTTGTAAGTAGGTTAAGAAAAAACAACTTGCAAAAGCATGTTGCCAGGTAGTTTTTTTAGGCCGTGCACTTGCCAGTTTATTATCAAAAGTAATTTCTTGGGAATACAAAATTTTAAATTAAAAAAAATTTTTTTTTTTTTTTTTTTAAATTTTTTTTTTTTGTTATTCGTGCTTAATTCCCAGTTTTTATTCTTGATAAAAACACTGAAATTTATTGTTGATGGGATAAGCTATTCCTATGCGCATTTCACTGGTTGCTTAGGCCAGATCATCAGCAAACTTCATCCATAAACATTTTGGAAAAACTAAAGATATTAAACCAAATAAAACTGTTAAGCGTATAAGAATCATAAGCGACAGCTCTACTTGTAACAATATCAAAGTTTAAACAAAAACATCAACAATAAACAGTGAGTTTATCTCTTCTTACATTCCCCACTACAATTGATTGGAATTCTTCCAACATTAATTGTAGTTGTAAGTAGGTTAAGAAAAAAACAAAATGCAAAAAACAACTTGCAAAAGCATGTTGCCAGGTAGTTTTTTTAGGCCGTGCACTTGCCAGTTTATTATCAAAAGTAATTTCTTGGGAATACAAAATTTTAAATTAAAAAAAATTTTTTTTTTTTTTTTAAATATTTTTTTTTTTTGTTATTCGTGCTTAATTCCCAGTTTTTATTCTTGATAAAAACACTGAAATTTATTGTTGATGGGATAAGCTATTCCTATGCGCATTTCACTGGTTGCTTAGGCCAGATCATCAGGAAACTTCATCCATAAACATTTTGGAAAAACTAAAGATATTAAACCAAATAAAACTGTTAAGCGTATAAGAATCATAAGCGACAGCTCTACTTGTAACAATATCAAAGTTTAAACAAAAACATCAACAATAAACAGTGAGTTTATCTCTTCTTACATTCCCCACTACAATTGATTGGAATTCTTCCAACATTAATTGTAGTTGTAAGTAGGTTAAGAAAAAACAAAATGCAAAAAACAACTTGCAAAAGCATGTTGCCAGGTAGTTTTTTTAGGCCGTGCACTTGCCAGTTTATTATCAAAAGTAATTTATTGGGAATACAAAATTTTATATTAAAAAATTTTTGTTATTCGTGCTTAATTCCCAGTTTTTATTCTTGATAAAAACACTGAAATTTATTGTTGATGGGATAAGCTATTCCTATGCTCATTTCACTGGTTGCTTAGGCCAGATCATCAGGAAACTTCATCCATAAACATTTTGGAAAAACTAAAGATATTAAACCAAATAAAACTGTTAAGCGTATAAGAATCATAAGCAACAGCTCTTCTTGTAACAATATCAAAGTTTAAACAAAAACATCAACAATAAACAGTGAGTTTATCTGTTCTTACATTCCCCACTACAATTGATTGGAATTCTTCCAACATTAATTGTAGTTGTAAGTAGGTTAAGAAAAAACAAAATGCAAAAAACAACTTGCAAAAGCATGTTGCCAAGTAGTTTTTTTAGGCCGTGCACTTGCCAGTTTATTATCAAAAGTAATTTCTTGGGAATACAAAATTTTAAATTAAAAAATTTTTGTTATTCGTGCTTAATTCCCAGTTTTTATTCTTGATAAAAACTGGGAATTAAGCACGAATAACAAAAATTTTTTAATTTAAAATTTTGTATTCCCAAGAAATTACTTTTGATAATAAGTGGGCTTTTTCTTTATATTCATTTAAACAAAGATGTTATAATTTTTCCGTTTTATTTACGGAAAAATAGAAGAAAATTATAATAAAATTCATACAATGTATTCTTATGCCCATTTTTGAGTATGTACACTTAATGTTAGTGGGCTTTTCTCTATTTATTAATTTAAACTAAATAGTATACTGCATACAGATTTTTAACTTCGAATTCGGCCATTTCCAAATCAAATAAAAGTTTTAAAACAAATTAACCTTTTTTCCAATCAAATTCGACATTTTAACAATTAAAATCAGGCTTTTTTAAATGAATTTGATTAAAACAATTAAGAAAGTAAAGTCGGTCAAGCCCGACCATATGATACCCTACACCACAGTACTTATAAATACATCATGCTTATGGGTCCATATAAATATGTTTCTATCTATGATTTAAATTTTATTAAATTCGGTTTGATAGTTTCTGAGAGGCAGAAATTTCCCCCTAATCTTCCCTCATGGTCCTACGATTCAGAACCTATGTCCCAAATTTTATCAAATAATCTCCAAAATTGCAACCTGTACTTTGCGCACAAGGTTACATGGACAGCCAGCCAGCCTGCCAACCAGCTTGACGGACATCGTTAGTTCGACTCAGAAAAGGATTCTAAGTCGATAGGTTTACTGTAAGGTGGATGTAGGACCATTTTTTTAAGGTGTTACACACATCAGCACAAATGCATAATGCCCTCTTCACTATTGTAGTGTCAGTATAAAAATGCTGATTTTTAAATTTAAAGTGTTAAATTTGATTTGAAAAATGCTGAATATGATTTGTAAAATACATAACTTGATTTCGAAAATGTTGATTTTTTTTTATTTTAAACCTGAATTTGAGTTTGAAAAGTCAAATTTTGAAGTTAAAATAAATAATTTTAAAGGCCAAAGAGTGTGCAAAAAATGGGTGCTTTTGACTTATCCATTCTTCCGCTATCTTTTCGTTATCTTGACTAATTACTTTGCATGTATGCAATCATAGCACTAAAAAATATTGATTTAAATCAGCAGTGCACTATCACTAAATAAAACTGCGAAAAAATTAGTTTGCACTCTTTTTTATCAGCTTTAGTGATGATTGTTATTTATTTAACTACCACTAAAAAAAATTAAGTGATAGTGCAATTTTTTTCACTATCACTAAACGCAGATTGAATGCAAAAATCTGCACTCAAGTCAAATAGTGCAAAATTTGGACATGCAATCAAATAAGCTGCATACAAATATTGTCTCACTAAAATTTAAAAAATGTTACTTTGTATGTGCATGGTTTTTGATTTCTTTTGAGGATATGCATAAGTAGAGAACATTAAACAAAATGAAATTTTGTCAATAACGGTATATTTATTGGCTTTAATCATGAAAAAACAAGTTTTTAATTTTAAAATTAGTGCACCAATTTAAGTTGCACTCAAATGAGTGAAGAAAAAAAAAGTTGCAATAAGCTGATGATTGCTTTTTTTAAATCAAACTATTTTTTTTTGAGTGCTAAATTTTTTAACATCACTATCACTCATGTTTAGTGAGGCTGCAAATTTTCAATTCATCACTCAGCATCATCAAAATGATTGCAATATTTTTGCACTGTCACTAACTTGGTGGCCACACGATCAAGTTTTGCCTTTCAATTCAATTCAATTTACTTAACTCTCTCATTTTTTTACTAACACACTCACACTTTTTAAATTTACCACGAGATGGCTTTCAATTTCACCTTTCCATTTGTTTGACAATTTACTTTCAATTTAACAGCTGAGTACATGTTTGTCTTTATAAATTGTTTTTTTTTATGGCATCTTGAAAGTGAATTGAGTGCCACCTACGTCACACCTCTCAATTTTTGTAAATTTTGACAAGCAGTATATGTAAAAGACTATCAAGAACAACTTGATCGTGTGGCCGCAGGGTAAGTGTGAGTTGAAACCAGTGTTGCCAGTGGATTTTTCGAAAAAATACCTACACATGCTAAAAAAAATCCGATTTTTCCCTACACGTTTAAAAAATTTCCCCTACAAAAATCCCTAACATTAATATCATCAAAATAAAAGAAAAAACATTAGTTATAAAAAATAAATTTTGTTCGAATATGTATATTAAAGCTTTGACATAAAATAAGCACAAAACTAATAAAAATAATGCATATGTATGTATTTTTAATTAAATTCAATTAAAGGCCCAACCATAATGTGCTTAAGTTGGCTCAAGCAAATGTGCGAATACATGTTAATTATATGAGGCAAGCCATACTGAACTTAAGGAAACTTTTTGCTAAGTTTAATGAAACTGTCATTTGCTTAAGCAAGGTCCGAATCTTATCGCACATTCCGTACAGAATAAAATGTTTTTTTATTTTGTTTTTTTTTTTAATACATTTGAGAGACTTTTTGTTAATTTTTGACAGTAGGTTAAGCAAGGTGTATATTATGGTTAGGTCTTAAGTCTTTCAACATTAGGTGTGATCCCGTACTCAACGTTGGGAGCCCGCGGGATTCCAATCTTACCGAAAACGGTTTCCGTACTCATAGTTTGGTAGGGTGGGAGAGCTTTTAAGAGAAAAATATTCTTCTTTTTGCACAAAGTAACCCGTACTTTTTCTTCGGTCAAATTAATAAAATTGTTTAACATTCAGCTGTGTCAAAAACAAATAAAAAACTGCAAGCAAGTTAACCAAAATAATAAATATAAGAAATATTTATAAAATAAGCAGTAGAAAATGTTGGAATATGTAAGTCAATGCTTGGATTTTAATTGTATGCACGTTAATGTGTCATTTATGTATATAATTAAACATATTTCATATTAATGTTTTCTTTTGGATCAGAAATTTGGTTTTTAATGTTCCCGTACTTTTGTACATTTTTGTCTATTAGTGAGAGAAATGTTTACTACGGAATCACATCTATTGAATGATAACTTAGAAAAAACATATACATACATGCATATTAGTGTCGCCAACTTTTTAAACCTGAAACAACTCTGGAAATATATTTTTAAGTGATTTAAGCGAAAAGAAATTTTTTCAACCGTTTAGGACAAGAAAATATTACAAATGTTTCAGTATTTATTTTATAAATAACATGATATGACGAAAAATCCCTACATTTTGGAGACTATGACAAATCTGTACGATTTTCCCTACGCTTCTATTTAAGTATCAAAAATACCTTAATGTAGGGATTTTCCCCTACTTCTGGCAACACTAGTTGAAACTGCACTACCCCCATCTATGTTTGGAATGCATGATATTCGCCAAATAATAAGCTGAAGTAAGTACGCTTTTCATTTGCTTCGCAACAAAATCCCGTTTTGTTTGTTTTGTTGGAGGTTTAAAGCTTCATTATACAACTGAATTTTGTTTTAAATTTTCGATTTGAATGTCATTGTCAAATTCATTTTTATGTTCCTATCTTATTTGGGCGTAAAAGTTCAAACAAATTAAACTGTACATCATTTAGCAGCTAAGGCATATATATAAGAACTTATATATTTAAGTCCTAGCTTTTCTTTTGACCATACATGCTCTAATGATGATGGACTAAAAAAAAATTTAAGATTTTCTTGCTTAATCTATACCGCAAAGGGACGAGGATTACACAAAAAATCCAAAAAACCCTAATAAAACGCAAAAAACCCATGAAAAACCCTGTAGGTTGGGTTTTTTTTTTTGTAAAAAAACCGGGTTTTTGCCAGCCCTATTTAAAAAAGAAAGTCTAAGCTTGCTGCGTTTTTTTTCTCCATTTTGGAGAAACGCTGATTTATTTATTAAAGACAACTGTCAAAGCGAAGCAAGTAGATAAGTCGTGTAAACAACATGATTCATTTACATGATTCAGATAGAGAAGCAGGAGATTCAAACCGTCGTGGAACCATGGCATAAGGGGTGGCACTCAAACGAAATCTCACAAAAAACTTACTTGAGAATATTTAACTGCAGTGTAAAATCGGTTCTTCTGTATGGATGTACTACATGGAGCTATACCAGACTTACCCTAAACTTACCTTACCCTTATGCCATGTTTCCACGAAAAACAGTGTTTACAGTTCCGAGTTTTTAGAAAAAAAAAATACAACTTAAACATAAAAAAACTACACAAATTTGTTTGTATTCATTCAAGGGGAATTCAACAAGGTAAACTCTATAAAGCAACTGCAACTGTCAGCTGTTAAATCCAAAAAATTAAATGCATTACATTCTGCTGGAATCTAATAGTTGTATAAATTTTCTTTACAATTTACTTCATTGCACATACACACTCGAATAATATAAAAATTTATATAATGAATGTTACTCACCATGAGAAATAAAAATTCCTAGATTCTATTTGTTAAAATAATTAAGTTAAATACATAAAATTTACAATAGGCACTATCCATGGTGGAATAAACAGGTGGCAGCACTACGCCAGATGACGATTTTTTGCTCTTGCATTGTTTGTCTAGGTTTATGTCAAAGTTTTGTTTATGTTTACAAAAAGTTCACGTTTTGTGCTGTGATTACTGTGTTTTACTAAAGTTTTTGATAATATTAAATTAAAATAAATAAGATATTGACCATAATTAAATAAAAATTGGCTAAAAATTTATTTATTTCATCACGTTCAGCGGCACGGTTTGATTTTTGTTTAAAGTATTTTTTGACGTAAACGGTGATGTAATATCCATTTTTGTTGTAATGTTGTATTTGTTGCCGTAACGATGCCACCTGCTTATTCCACCATGGCACTATCCAGTTATAAGATAGAAAGAATGCTGACGAAGGCCGTAGCAGGCCAGAAAATGCATTACATTCTGCTGGTATCTAATCGTTGTATAAATTTTCTTTGCAATTTACTTCATTGCTAGCCAAAGGATAGCTAAAGTAAGCCTCGTAACAGAAATATACAAACGAAAATTCTGATGGTGCAAAGAAAATATTCCTGGAAAATAATGAAGAAATAAGACTATTAAAATATAAAAGCTTTTGAATTTATTTTTAAAAATTTACATGCTGTTCAACGATTTCGAACGTTAACGTTTAATTTAATTTAAAACAAAAACAAAATTCTAAAATTCGAAATCGTTAAACAGGCTCTTATTTATTTTTCAGAATTTTAATATATTCATGTAAATATATAACAATAAAAAAGCCTTATACATTATACATACACAGAAAAAATGATTTTTCCAATTCAAACAAAAAATTTGTAGAATCAAAACCTGTTTTGTCTGAAATCGGTCCTATAAACAAATTTGCATATTCAAACAATTTTTTTCCATTTTGTTTATTGAAAAAACACTGATTTTTTCAAACAAATAATTTAACTGAATCAAACAAAAAGTTTACTGAAATTCATTAAAACTTCAAACAAATTATTTTGATGAATCAAACAAAAAAGTTTTTGCACATGCAATGACGCGCACACAAGCAAGCACTGTAGGAGAAGATGGAGGCAGAGCGGCGCACAGTAGCTCCATTTGAGTTTTTTCGTTGCAAAAATCATATCTTTTGAACCGAATAAGATAATTGAACAGCATATGATAGATAACTGTTCAGCCTATGAAATGAGCGTTTGGAAAGGGTGTTACGCTTTGTAGGGGCCTACTTATGGGTTATCAAAGTTAAAATTAGTAGAAAAATCAATTTTATGGTAACTAAAAAAAAATATTTTTACATTTTTAGATTGTTTTTATTTTTTTTTTCTTTAGGGTTTTATGTTTTAAATTATTACCCAACAAATTAAAAAAAAATAATTTTTTTTTTTAATTTTTTTTTTTCAATATTCTGTAAAATATTCATCACAATTCGTAAGAGAAGGTATATCTAAAAGACTAACCATTTCTAAACTATAATTATTTTCTAACTCTATTCGTGACTTCACATTCCGCAGGGAAGAAATAAGTGGATCGGAAGATGCTGCCAACATGTTGAAGAGGTCCTCATTTTGCCTTATCCTTGATGCTTTGAATGTGTTCTGCAATCTATATTTTTTATAAAATTTGTTAAGAGACTCCTGTGCTTCTTCAGAAAGCTCTCCAATTGGCAAAGACTGGTACTCTATTATATCTTTGCCATGCACCAATATTTTATGGACGGTCAGGGTCAACTTCTTCTGTGGATACATTTCTGCTAAAAGAGATGCAGTTTTCGACGCATATTCTCCATATTTTATAAAATTGGCAATTTCTTTGCAGTTTAAAACATCCAAGATCGTTCCCAATCTTTTCACGATTTGATTGTTAATTCCAGTGATTCTAGTTACTGCCTCATCATTTTCAAAAAATCTCCTAGAAGTGTTTCCATCGTTTGAGTTACCGTATCCGTGCTTGAGACAGTCTACTTTTAGTCCAACTTATTTAAAAAAAGCATCCTGTATTTGCTTCTTTCTGATCTTTTCCTTATCCGTTATTGATGTATTTTCATCGAAGTTTTCCTCCTCTTGTGGTAGGGTATACGCCAGTTTTAGCAAGAATTCCATACACCTTATCCTTGCGTGCAATGGTGACATTCTATATTCCTAATTCTCCTCATTTGTAGAATCGTTTAAATTACCAAAGTTCTTCTGACTCTTTTTGCAATATTTCCGTATAAGCTTTCAAGTTCTTCTAAAGCAGCTTCCGTGAAAAACTTTGGTGTGGTTGACTTTCTAAACCGTTCAAATAATTTTAAATTATTCAACGCCATGTTTTCAGTACTTAAATTGTTTAATGGTTTCAGTAATTCTTGCGCCAACTTTCAGTCGTAGACTAATCCAGGCATTATGCTTATTTTGCAATATATAGGCTTATGCTACCATGCCTAAAAACTTACCTATTCCCTGCATACATATGGATTTAGGCTGAATAATGCATTTTGATATTATGCACGTGTCCAAATAAGATTTGTGCCTACCTGTAGGGACCATAAGTCAATATTGTTCTTGACCATTTGTACGCCAAAGTATTGTTTAAGTGAGGTACGTACCTGCTAATTTCAATGAGTAGTTTTTTTCAAACTATTAGATCAAACTACTGTCAGTCAAAACATATAAAAGATGGACGCCATACAATTTCTGCAACCATGTATTTTTAACCTTTTTTACCTCGAAGCCAAACGGGCACGTACGGGCAAAGAACAGGTTTTGCAAATATGGCAAATATAGAAAAATATAAATTTTTTTTATTTTCCGTCAAAGTTGAAAAATAGTGAAAAAACGGATAGTTTTTAAATAGTGATTTACCAGGAGAAACACAAAGCAAACAGTTATTTTTTTATCATTATACATTTAATAAATACATCAATCAATACAAACAAAAAATAAGGCGATTCGTTACCTATTTTTCGTGATATTACACCTGAAATCGCAACAAATTGACTAAAAATTGTGTGTTTTTTTGAAAACCGAAAGTCGGTCAACTTTGAACGGTTATATCTTCTAAACTAAAAATCTGATATTATTAAGAGTGGCATATTTGAAATCGTTGAAAAGTTTCCTATAACATGGGTTTATTCAAAACTTCGTCGGCGCTCATGAAAATTTTGATTTTTGCAACCTCGTTTGCTCTACGGGCGCCACTGTGCGGCGGCTGGCTTTGAGACACACTTTTTTGTTGGAATTATTTTTGAACCAAGTCTTGTTTATACACACAATGTTTTTCTTTTTCACTCACTCGCAAGCCGCGCCTCTCTGCTCTGCCTTCATCTCCTTTTTTTTTAAGTTTGTAAATTTATTTATTTACGATATAATTTAAATAACAATTGTCTCGCGCCAAAGATGGCTTACTGAGACAAGTTGACAAAAAAAGTTTATCTTATAATTACGTAACAATAAGTTTTATAAATATTATAAATAATTATTTACATTTTGACATCGTTTATAAAAAGAACAAAAAAATTATTCCAGAAGCATTTCTATTCGTTCTAAAAGATATTCCTTTATATTTTTCTTAAAGATTGATAACCGATTACACGTTTTTAAACTTTCTGGCAAATTATTGTACATTAGACTACCCGAATATTATATTCTTTGCTTGGTTGTTTCCAGTCTGCACCGTGTCAATTTAAGATTTCCAGCATTTCTTGAGTTAAAACGATTTTTATTTATAGTAAGTTTAACTGAACGATAACCAATGTTGTTTATAGATTTATAAACGTAAAATAAAAGTTTTTTTCGTACAAACCATGTATTGGTAAAATATATTTTTACAATAATCATTAAACAATGATATAGTACTGTGTGTAATAGGCAAATTAAAAACACATTTAAGAACTTTATTTTGAACTGACTGCAATGATTTTAGTTCATTACTATTTTTATATGCATAAATAATTGCAAGGTACTCGAGACGGCTGTGTATAATTTGATAAATTAGCATTTTTGTTCTTGTACTAAATTTTTTCTTTAATTTAAAAAGCATACCGGAGGCTGAAGCTATTTTAGTCTTTAAATATCCCATATGAACGTCCCATGACAAACTGCTTTTCAAAACACCACCCAAGTATTTTATATAATGTTCTTCATTTACTATTTTCCCGTTGCACAGTAGCGCCCGTAGAGCAAACGAGGTTGCAAAAATCAAAATTTTCATGAGCGCCGACGAAGTTTTGAATAAACCCATGTTATAGGAAACTTTTCAACGATTTCAAATCTGCCACTCTTAATAATATCACATTTTTAGTTTAGAAGATATAGCCGTTCAAAGTTGACCGACTTTCGGTTTTCAAAAAAACACACAATTTTTAGTCAATTTGTTGCGATTTCAGGTGTAATATCACGAAAAATAGGTAACGAATCGCATTATTTTTTGTTTGTATTGATTGATGTATTTATTAAATGTATAATGATAAAAAAAAATTAACTGCTTGCTTTGTGTTTCTCCTGGTAAATCACTATTTAAAAACTATCCGTTTTTTCACTATTTTTCAACTTTGACGGAAAATAAAAAAATCTATATTTTTCTATATTTGCCATATTTGCAAAACCTGTTCATTGATTATTTCTTTACATAATTCAAAAATTTTATCTGCCCGTACGTGCCCGTTTGGCTTCTAGAGGTAAAAAAGGTTAAAAAGACATGGTTGCAGAAATTGTATGGCGTCCATCCCTTATATGTTTTGACTGACAGTAGTTTGATCTAATAGTTTGAAAAAAACTACTCATTGAAATTAGCAGGTACGTACCTCACTTAAACAATACTTTGGCGTACAAATGGTCAAGAACAATATTGACTTATGGTCTCTACAGGTAGGCACAAATCTTATTTGGACACGTGCATAATTTCAAAATTGCATTATTCAGCCTAAATCCATATGTATGCAGGGAACAGGTAAGTTTTTAGGCATGGTAGCATAAGCCTATATATTGCAAAATAAGCATAATGCCTGGCTTAGTCTACGACTGAAAGTTGGCGCAACAATAACTGAAACCATTAAACAATTTAAGTACTGAAAACATGGCGTTGAACAATTTTAAATTATTTGAACTGTTTAGAAAGTCAACCACACCAAATTTTTTCACGGAAGCTGCTTTAGAAGAACTTGATAGCTTATACGGAAATATTGAGAGAAGCGAAGTTATAAAAAATAAATTTTATCTGATATATGCAAATATTAAGGCAAAATGGGTGAAATCTAATCGAACCATTCAGAACTTCAACTTCAAATACGAGGACTGGCTTAATGAAGACACCATCCTGGATATATTGGCAGTAGATAAACCCACCACATCAACCAGAGGAGCAAAAGGAAGGCCAAAAAAAAGTATTGAGGAGTGTTCAATTTCAATCTCATGGGCCATACAGCAAAACGGTTGTTGGAGAGTCTTCCTGAAAATGAGGTGAAAATTCTTCCTGAGAAGTTGACAGTGATCAGCAAATGGGGCTGCGATGGATCATCCGGACAAAGCGTTTATAAGCAAAGGATATCTTCCGATGACGCTACAATATCGGACGGAAATATGTTTATGGCATCTGTTGTTCCTTTGCGGCTTAAATCTGATGTTTCCCTACACTGGAAAAATCCACGTCCGTCATCAGTGCATTATTGCCGACCAATAATGTTTCAGTTTGCAAGGGAATCGGCAGAACTCATAAGGACCACGGTGAAGGACATTGAAGAACAAATAAGCAAGATTAAGCCTACAAAGCTGCAAATTGGAGAAGGAAAATATATTGAATGCAATTACGAGTTCCATCTGACCATGGTTGACGGAAAAGTCGTAAACGAACTGACAGGAACAACCTCAGCAATGTCATGCCCGATTTGCAAAAAGAGTCAGAAGAACTTTGGTAATTTAAACGATTCTACAAATGAGGAGAATTACGAATATGGAATGTCACCATTGCACGCAAGGATAAGGTGTATGGAATTCTTGCTAAAACTGGCGTATACCCTACCACAAGAGGAGGAAAACTTCGATGAAAATACATCAATAAAGGATAAGGAAAAGATCAGAAAGAAGCAAATACAGATGCTTTTTTTAAACAAGTTGGACTAAAAGTAGACTGTCCCAAGCACGGATACGGTAACTCAAACGATGGAAACACTTCTAGGAGATTTTTTGAAAATGATGAGGCAGTAACTAGAATCACTGGAATTAACAATCAAATCGTGAAAAGATTGGGAACGATCTTAGATGTTTTAAACTGCAAAGAAAATGTCAATTCTTCAAAATATGGAGAATATGCGTCGAAAACTGCATCTCTTTTAGCAGAAATGTATCCACAGAAGAAGTTGACCCCGACCGTCCATAAAATATTGGCGCATGGCAAAGATATAATTGAATACCAGTCTTTGCCAATTGGAGAGCTTTCTGAAAAAGCACAGGAGTCTCTTAACAAATTTTATAAAAAATATAGATTGCAGAACACATTCAAAGCATCAAGGATAAGGCAAAATGAGGACCTCTTCAACATGTTGGCAGCATCTTCCGATCCACTTATTTCTTCCCTGCGGCATGTGAAGTCAAGAATAGAGTTAGAAAATAATTATAGTTTAGAAATGGTTAGTCTTTTAGATATACCTTCTCTTACGAATTGTGATGAATATTTTACAGAAAATTGAAAAAATAAATTTAAAAAAAAAAATTATTTTTTTTTAATTTGTTGGGTAATAATTTAAAACATAAAACCCTTAAGAAAAAAAATAAAAACAATCTAAAAATGTAAAAATAATTTTTTTTAGTTACCATAAAATTGATTTTTCTACTAATTTTAACTTTGATAACCCACAATTAGGCCCCTACAGAGCGTAGCACCCTTTCCAAACGCTCATTTCATAGGCCGAACAGTTATCTATCATATGCTGTTTAAACTGTTCAATTATCTTATTCGGTTCAAAAGATATGATTTTTGCAACGAAAAAACTCAAATGGCGCCACTGTGCGTTGGCAAAGATAGAAAAATTATTATTCAAAACTTGAGAATGAGGTCTAAGACGAAGCAATTTTGTCTTATCAGCATTAAGTACAAGTTGATTTAGTCTTGCAAATTCAAATAATAAAGATGAATCTCGTTCCATTTGTGTTTTAAGTACCAAGTCAAATTTATAAGGATGCAAAATCGATACATCATCAGCAAACATAACAATTTTACCATCAAGACCAATATTATTGATATCATTAAGATACAACATAAAAAGAAGAGGACCTAAAACACTACCCTGCGGCACACCGCACTTCACAGAAGCAATAGAACTTTTCTGTCCATCAACATCAACATATTGTTTTCTGTTCGTTAAAAAACTTTCAATCAGTTTAAGTTCCGCTCAAAAAACGCCGTAATATTGAAGTTTTTCGATTAAAATTTTGTGATCTACCAGGTCAAACGCTTTACTGAAATCATAAAATATAGCAGCAACTCCACTAAAGCCTATGTCGAGACCATCACAAACAGTGTTTACAACAGTGACAACTGCCTCGTCAATAACAGAAAGTAACGCTATCGGTCGATATTTTATCCACCGTTTTTGCTTGAGTATCTTTCGGTATTGGAATAACTTTGTGTAGTTTGAGAGCTTCAGGATAAATAGATGTTCTAATCATGACATTAAAAATCCTGACGAAATATTATCATTTCCAGTACTATTTGTTTTTTTTTAAATTTATTATAATGTTTTCCACTTCACTTGATGTAACAGCTTTTAATGAAAAACGTTTATTATGCTGGTTTAATGATCTCAATGGGTCGAGTGAATAAAGAGGTAGTTTATACTACATAGTACTAAGTACTAGCACTAGCTTTTACTTTTCAGTACTAGCTATGCTGAAAAGTTTAAACTAACATGCTAGTGCTTGCTAGCATGTGCTTAAAAGGGGAAGCAAAAGCTGGAAAATTTGACTATCGTTTCTGAAGTTGCCACAATTTCAATTTTTAATACTCGTATGGAATTTTGACGGAATTCTACGTTTGGAGTTTTACATTTTCTTCTGCAGAAACATAATTCGTTAGATTTGTGTTAATTAAATTTATTGCTTGTGTAGATACAGATTTTCTTATTTTTTTTTTTAATTTATACACGAAAACAAAAACAACATTAATTAATAAGGGGGAAAATTTCAAAAATTAAAATTTTTTTTAAACTTATTTTAAAAAATATTTATATATAAAACAGAATATAAGTACAAAATATGCTTATATACCTTTGATGTCTTGAGGTTTGGAACATGTACATACTGTGTATTGACCCAGCAAACACAGAAATACAACTTATGTATGCAGCAAACACAGAAATACAACCTTTGTATGTATTGCCAGCCGTATTGCCTGGATGAACAATAGTATTGCGGCAATAATCGATTTCGGAAGATACTTCCTTCGGGATGAAAAGTGTCTCGGTGGCAATACTCTTATTGACCAGGTTACACGGTAATACAAATTCTCTCCGTGTTTCAAAAAAACCTGTATTATAAGTATTTTCCAAGTTTACACGGATGGTATAAGTAAAATCAAAGTAAAGATATTAAACAGTTGAGTTAATAACAATAAAGCAGATGGTTACAGTTTAACAATATTTACAAAAAAAAAAAACATGAAAATTTCCTGAGATGATTTTGGCTGTTTTTGTAATTGTTTAAAAACGTTACCACCTTTAATATATGAGAATACATAAGTTTCTAAATTGGTTTAGAAAATAAACCTTTACCGACCGCTTGTTGAATTTTGTATCCGTATTCTCTCTTACTCAATACATTTTGCTTTTACATGATTCAATTTTTCTCATTCCACACAATTTTTTGACATGTCGTCATACATTGTATTACCGTTTACGAAATTCGAAAGCGATTTTGTAAGACGGTAAACTAGTAATATCACCAAATAACCAGAAAATAGGAAGCTATCGCCAAAATTTCATTGGGATGATAAAAATAAGATTTTGCATTTTGAAAAATATTTATTTATGTACAAATAAGCACAGCTTTTTATTTAATATTAAATTGTTATTTATATATGTAAATATAAATTATACTTACAAATAATATAATATTTAATAAAATAAAGTTATAGTTTCAACAATATTTTTTAAAAAAAAACTTCCAGCTCCTTTAAAATTGCATCCATGATGAGGATTGAGTAATATTTTATGTTTTATATGTTTTTATATTTATAAATTTTTTTCTCTTTAACATAGCTTTTTATTTTATTAAAAAAACATCACCTTGATTGACAAAAATTTATTGCACTGCATTTATGGGGTAAATCATAAAAAAAACATAGTGGCAACACCATTTTATGTCGTTTGTTATTGTTTATAGTTTCATAAAAGTTGAAATATAAGTGACAAAAGCAGTGCGTGTTTTTTGAAATTTTAAAAAATTACAAAGTTTTATTTAAAAAATCGCAGGTGCCTTCCATAAAATCAGCTAAAGATGATGCACTTTGCTCTTTGCGTGAAGATTATATGAGGAAGTTCGGGCAAGAGATCACTACTACCCAACTTAGAAAAAAAATACAAAATATGAAGAACGATGTAAAGAAAAAAAGTGATGTGCGCGCAACTGGCAACAAGCCCATAAATTTGAAAGAATGGGAATGTAAACTTCTAGACCTTTTGCAACAAGACTCTAATCCAGTTTTTAATAAAATTCCAGGTATTTCAAATGATTGTTGCATGTAAAATTTGAATATCTTAAAACCTTTGTTACGTACATATGTCTATACAAACGATAGGTGCCATTGATGTCAGCTTCGGTGTTGAAGAGGAAAAATCACCAGACCATAATAAAATGATGCAGGAACAAACGGCAAATTCAGAAAAGTCAAAACTTATTGATCTGACTGAGAAGATAAAGGAAATTCCAAAAACAAAAAAAATTATACTTGCTGATGAGACAGAGGAGACAAAAAGTCTATCGCTTCCTGAGTTGCAAAGGCTGGTACTTTTAAAACAATTAAAACTAGCGAATATGAAGATTTTGGAAAAAGAACAGAAGAAGGTAGAATACCTAGATACACCAGAAGTGCCTAGCAAACAGGAGCACGATAGTGACGAAGAAAATTGTATTGAAATATTAGATGATATTTTTTCCACAGATATGTAATTTTTTAAATAATTTTTTGTCAACATTCTCAAAGGCCATATAAAGAGGTTAAATGAATTTAAATATGGATACTATTGTTTATTTACATATCATTTTATTTTAACAAGACAAATGAATTTAAAATGTTTTTTTTATGGCTTTATTTCGTAAAACACAACGCAAAGCCTAAAATGTCATTGAAAGCAAAAACAATTAAAAAAATATTTTATAATATTGTTGTTGATTCCTACAGAAATTCATATTGAATTTTAAAATTTTTAAATTTTAAAATTTTAAATATTGTGGCGTTGAAAATTTTAAAACAAAATATGAATTTCTATAGAAAGCAACTACAAAATTATAAAATATTTTTAAAATTAATTTTGCTTTCCATGAAATTTTAGGCGTTGCGTTGTGTTTTACGGAATAAGGCCCTTATTAATATAGTATGTATTTTATAATAAATGTATATTAAACGCAAGTGCTGTGACTAAATTTAAAAACAAATAGTGTTTTATTTATTCAATAGATAAAGAGTTAAGCACATTTGCAATTTCTTGTCTTCTCTTCACTGATGCAACTTTGTTCAGTGCTACACGCACTCTGTACTGTAATATGGGAAAACGTCTTTTCAGTTGTCCAAAGCATCGTTCAATTACAACACGAGATTTTGTATGATGTTTGTTGTAGCATATTTCTTCTCGAGTTCTTGGTGTTTTATATGGTGTTAGTAACCAAGGTCGAATGCCATAGCCGATATCACCTAAAATAATTGCATCGCTGCGCTGATTATTCATGAAGTTGAAAATACGTGATCGTTTCAAAATTCGGCTATCGTGTACTGACCCTGGCCAACTACAGTCAACTGAGGTGAATTCTTCTTTTGCATTACAGGTTGCTTGAACATTGATGCTGCAAAACCCCTTCCGGTTAATGTATTCATCCCCATGATTTGGTGGTTTTTGTATTGCAACATGCGTGCAATCTATTGCTCCAATAGCGCAAGGAAAGTCATATCGTAATATCCACTGTTCTTGAGCAAGTTTAATTTGTTCGCTATTTGCAGGAAATTTAATCCACAGATGCGCTTTATTCATTACCTTCTTCAAAACATGTTTTATTGTTTTGCAAACAGTTGTACGGTGTACACCTTCTTCTTTCCCAACTCTCATTTGAAAACCAGGATCGCTAAGGAAACGGAGAAAAATTTCCATCCTTTTAATTTGCGACAGCGAAGCTCCTCTGTTTTCATCTGTTTCATCCAAAAAATGTTCCGCTAACCATTTTACGTTTTCTTTTCGAAATCTATATAAATTAAAATAATCGGCTGGATGAGAGTGTGTTCTAATGCGGTATGCTTTCCTTTGGCGAACGTTCATAAATGCAGGCATACTTGTTTTAATAAACACTTTTTTTAATGTAAAAGCAAAATACAAACTCAAGCATCTAAATCATATGCTTACAAAAACTGCAGCATAAACTAGTCATTTTAAGCATTTGCTAGTTATTATTCACACTTTTTTTGAGTCAACGCTGGAAAAACTAGTTTTTACTAGTCAGTATAAAGTACTAGCTTTAACTAAAAATTTTATTCACCTTTTTAAGTTTTTTAATTTTTTTTTTTTTTTTTTTTTAATTTAAAAGTATTTTATTTTTTAAAAATAAATAATTTCTTCAAGCTTGAGGTCAGTTTTTTAATTCTTTATTTTTCAATATTTCGACATCCTTTGGATGTCTTCTTCAGGAATAACGAGTCACAAAAATACACAACAATTAGCTTGTAGATCTATTATATTGACATTTTATTCACCTCAAAACTAGTTTTAACTTAAACATTTCTAGTATAAGCTTTAGCTACCTTTTTATTCACGCGGCCCAATAAGTTACAACTATCGTTGGAATATTTTTAATACTTTCTCTTAACGAGTCTACAGTATTAGTAAAATAATCATTTAAAAGTGTAGCTTTGAGTTCATTGTCTACAACACTTATCCCGTTTACATCTGTAATATTTTTTGTTTTAATCTGCTTACGTCCGATTACTTTATTTAAAAATCGCCAACATTTCTTCAAATCTCTCCCACAACTCAATATATTATCCTCATAATACTCATTCATTGACACTCTTGTTGCTTTTCTAATAACCTTGCTAATTCTCTTTAGGCTTTCATTAATAACTGCCTCATTAAAAAGTACCTCGATACCCATCACTCTGCAACAATGAACGCTGTTATAATGGAGAATTTTATACATATCGGAAACTTTTTCCTGAAACCAAGTCTCTTGTATCGCTAGAATATCCGGCAATCTCGGTAAATTTAAAAGAAAGGTTTTAAATTTATTAAATTTATTAAGCGACGAAATGCTTCTTAAATTTATTGAAACAATATTTAAATACTTATAATTTATAGATTCTACATGGCTTTGAAAAGAATTAATAGTTTTAAAATATTGATTTTGATTCAATAAAAAAGGAAAAAAAATATATATAAAATTAATTTTTATTATTTTTTTTATACATTATTTGTTAACAGGTGACATGAAATCAACTTGCCCTTCTTCATCTGTGCTAGCCAAATCTTTTACAGCAGTTTTGTTCATAGATCTTCGCATCCTCGGTTTATTTGTACTGGCTTCAAGCAAAATTGCATCAACATTATCCTCATTTCTTATCAAACCACTCTTTCTGGCAAAAATCCGTTCATGATTTGGATGCACGGATACAAACCCGACTGTTTTTAAAGTTTTCGCATATAAAGCAATGCCAATGTCTCCTTGATAAGGAGATCGTTTACAAAAACTTTATTTTCTCCCTCATCTTCTTTCAAATTTGGTTTAACGGCCATAAATTTGGCTTTAGAATTTTTGCTTTCAAACTTTACAATAACATTTTTCCTATTAGAATTTTTGTTGCGATTATTCAAATAAAACGCATCATCTATGGTATCGTTAGACATTTCAACACCAATATTTTTTGAAAAACTTAACACAGCTTCAGCAGCAGAAACATTATCATTTGGTTTTAAACCAATGACAATACATTGATTTTTTTACTCTTTCATCGCTTAAGACTTTTATATTATTTTTGAGATAATTTATTTCATTTAATCCGAGTATTGTTTCTTAAAAAGTATTTCAAACTTAAATACAAATATAAACCAACGAAATTAATTTATGAAAATTTTCTTATATAGAGCAACAGAAAATAAACACTTTTTCACAAGGGTTGCCAACTCTTTTTACTTCTACAGTGCTTGCTTGTGTGCGCGTCTTTGCTTGTGCAAAAATTTTTTTGTTTGATTCAGCAAAATTATTTGTTTGAAATTTATATGATTTTCAGTAAACTATTTGTTTGATTCAGTTAAATTATTTGTTTGAAAAAATCAGGGTTTTTTTTCAATAAACGAAATGCAAATAAATTGTTTGAATATGCAAATTTGTTTATAGGACCGATTTCAGACAAAAAATGTTTTGACTCTACAAATTTTTTGTTTGAATTAGAAAAATAATTTTTTCTGTGTATGTGTTTTTTGTTATTGTTCTTATATTTTACATAAAGAAGTGTTGCTTACGATCAAATAAAAATATGCAAAAAAACGACAACATTAAAGAGCGTTAAATATTTCATACAAAATTATGAAAACTTGAAACCAATAACGCGTATATTATATTTTTGAATAGTTGTCAACATTTTTGTTGGTTTAATAAAAATCAAACAAAAATATTAATTGAATCATCAAGCGTTTGTTTGAAAATAATTCAGCAATAATTTTTTCTGTGTAGTTAAAAAGAATAACCAAAAACTTTGTAAAAAAAAAAGTAAACCAATTTGTACATAAGTACATAGTATTTATGTTTGCATTCATTTGTGCAAGATGATAAATGTTCGTAAATTAATTTAATAAATTATTCAAAATTAATAAAGTTAATATTTCCATCATTATTGTTATCGCAGAAGAAATTTAAAAAAGCACCAAAAACGCCTACCACTTGCACACAAAGTAAGCAGAATAGTGAAGTGTTCATTTAATAAATATAAGCTCTGTACTGCTTCGCACACATTGTAAGCAGACATTGGGCAGCCAATACATATTCTCGCTTACGTCGTGGGCAAGTGGAAGGCATCATGCACATTACTTCGCACACATTGTAAGCAGATAGTTGTGTAGCGTGTCTTTTATATTGACATTGCTTACACACATAATTTTAGTATACGTTACATGCAATGAACCAGGCGCATGTTTAATGTAATACGAATAAGCCACTTGAGTGTTGTGCGCTGTGTGTGTGTGTATGAATACAATACTAGCAGTACACACGGTCGTCAATAGTAATACTATCACCACTCTTGCTATTGGACAAGTGTCTGCGAGATTGTAAGAAAATTCTAAGCAAACCGCTATACCTTCCACTGTAATGAAAATGCTGAATAAGCATTTATTGTGTATAAAACTCGACACAATTATTAAAGAAAATCAATTCTGATACCAAGTACAAAACAGTGCGTACTAGCCGCATTAAATAAAGAATTCAATTATTAAACAAAATAAAATAACAAAAGTCATTTAATTACATGGCGATCCTGCCAGCTTTGGTGTGCTTCTAAAACAGCGAGCACCCAAAGGATCCAGGCTTCTAAAAGGAGTGCTTAAATCCTAAAAGCACCCTTACTAGAAGAAGGAGTGCTAAAATTGTTTTTCTTAAGCACCCTCAACATTTACCACCTGGCATGAAAGAAGGTCCACAACCTCTAACAATAGAGGAGTATAGAAGTAGGCAGAAAAAGCCTCCTCTGCCCAACGAAAAAGAGGCAAAAACACAAACCCCGAGGAAAAACCGCCGAGGTGGCGTTGTACAAAAACTTAAAAGAGAAAAGGCAATATTACTTAGGATCATTAACTCTACACCACCACCGTCTTGGGAAGAATCCTCTAAAATGTGGGGGAAAATTGACGAAATCAACTTCATGATATCCCAGGAATTAAAGAGGCGAGCAAAATAAGTCATTTATTAAAAATCAAAAAAAAAAAAAAAAAAATATTTTTTAATAATAGTAAATATAAACATAGCTTAAAACGAAGTGCGTTCAATCCGCACTCGCAGGGCCTATAAGCGACTTATCGCTCGAGGCAAAACTTGAAGAAAAAAAAATATTTAAAAAAAAAAAGGGGAATATACAAAATTATTTTTTTTAAATATTAAACTTAAAAGACATTTTTCTATACATTTTAAATTAATTTTATAAAGGAATTTTTCTTTGAAATAATATGCCATTTAGATAATTTTACTCTTATATTTTATCGAAACTTAAATTTAATAAAAATATATTTAATGTAAATTTCAAACTTAAAATTTATTTTTAATTTTTAATTTCATAAGGGAGGTTTTTTTTTTTAGTAATTACGTTAATAAGGTAGAAATTTTTAATGTGTAAATCTGAAACAAAATTTGACAGGCCCAAGGCCAATGTCATAAATGAAGTTGAAGTAGTTGAGGAAAAAACAAATTTGTTAACCATAGAAATATATCTTTTAATAATAACACTAATCATAATAATTAATTTTTTAATTCGCATTTACAATATGCACAGTAGAAGACTCAAGAAAAAATATGTTAGCAGAGCAGATAATATAGATAAAATATAATGACTTAGACACAATTTAAATGGAATGGAAAGATATATTGAATAAGGTTAGGTTAATTAAAGATCACTTCGATCGTTCTTATAAGTGCCTGAATGTTGAAAGACCAACTAAGGAAGAGACCATTCAACATCACTTCCAAATCCTACTTAATAGACTTGAGGAAATAAGAATTATATTTAATGTAAACTATAATCGGTTGACACTTAGTCACAAAATTGCAGCAGAAGGATTCTTTTTGGATTTAAAAACCAAAGTTTTAAAAATAGCCGCTTTAAAAAATATACAGATTAAACTACCTGAGACTCTACACGAAACAGTAAATTTGACAACAGACAATAAAACAGATACTAAAATGACACAAACATTGGTAGAATTCCTAAATACAGCTTCAAAGCTGATTACGGAATTTGATGGAAAATCCGAAAATTTGCAGTCATTCATAGACTCCTTACAATTAGTTAATTTAATAAAGGGTCAACACGAATCTTCTGCAATATCGCTAATTAAAACAAAGCTTAAGGGAAATGCTAGAAATCTCATAAGTGAAGAATCTACAATAGAAGAAATTATCACTAAGCTCAAAGTAACCGTTAAAGGTGAATCAGTGCATGTTTTGTCAGCTAAACTGATGAGCATAAAACAAAACAATAAAACACCAACTGCATACTGTACTGAAATAGAAAATCTCACAAAGTCACTTGAAACGGCATATATATCTGATGGTTTATCTTGTGAACTAGCTAACAAATACTCTACACAAGTTGCAGTAAAAGCTATTACAAAAAACTGCTCTAATGAAAAAGTAAAACTTATCATGGAAGCAGGCCAATACAATGATATGAATGAAGCCGTGAGTAAATTTGTAAGCAGTTGCACTGAAGCAACAGGGCAACAGAACTCCGTATTATATTTCGGTCAAAGACCCACTTATTATCGTGGAAATAACAGAAGATTTCGTGGGAGAAACAATTATCCCCGAAATAATAACAATATTAATAATAACAACGGAAATAACAACAATAACAATTACAATAATAGAAACAGACAAAGACCTGACAATAATCGTGGTAATAGACACAACGTACGAGCAATGGACTCAAATGAAAATGGTTCGGAAAACTCCGACCATCCCCTAAGATCAGAACAGTAAATAATAAAGTGTATAACTTGAACCTCAACTTATGTAATTTCATTCAGATTAATATAAATAATAGTAACACAGCAGTAACACTACTAGTTGATACAGGTGCCGACATTTCACTCATAAAATCTAAACATTTTGATCTAAAGAAAATAAATACTAACAAAATCACAACATTAAGTGGAATAGGACAAGGTGAAATTAAATCTATAGGTAGTATATTTTTTGATTTAAAATTTAAAAATTATCTAATACCACACAATTTTCAAGTAGTAGACAATAATTTCCCAATACCAAGCGATGGAATCATTGGTATGGATTTTATTAAGAAATATAATTGTATATTAGATTTTAATCAGGATTATGACTACCTAGTCCTACGACCATTCAATATACCACAACCTATAGAAATACCAATTACTAACAACAGCGATAATCTTATATTGCCGCCAAGATCAGAAGTAATACGTAAAGTAAATTTTATTAATTGCGATAATGAAATACTAATACCAAATCAAGAACTTGAACCAGGAGTCTTTATCGCGAACACATTGGTAAAATCTAATAAAGCATACATTCGTATTCTAAATACAAATAACACTATCACATCAGTTAATAAAAGTAAAATAAAAACCGAAAATCTTTCTGAATATGAAATAGTCGAACAAAATCCGACCAAAAATATACATAGAAATTCAGAAATAATAAAACTTTTACAGAAAAATTTTCCAGAACAATTTAAAAATACATTAACGGAACTTTGCACATCATACAGCGATATTTTCGGTTTAGAATCAGAAATAATAACAATTAATAATTTCTATGAACAAAAGTTGAGAGTAAGAGATTCACAACCGGTGTACATTAAGAATTACCGGATACCACATACACACAAAGAAGAGATAGATAGACAGGTGAAAAAATTAATAGACGACAGAATAGTGGAACCATCAAATTCTGAGTACAACAGTCCAATTCTGCTGGTACCGAAGAAATCACTTCCAAGTTCAGAAACAAAAAGATGGAGACTGGTAGTGGATTATAGACAACTAAATAAGAAATTGATAGCAGATAAATTTCCGTTACCTAGAATAGATGACATTTTAGACCAACTCGGTAGAGCCAAATATTTTTCATGTCTAGATTTAATGTCCGGTTTTCACCAAATTGGACTAGAAAAAAACTCTAGAGATCTAACTTCATTTACAACAGCAAATGGATCTTAAAGATTTACTATATAGATTGCCCTATGGTTTAAAAATAGCGCCCAATTCTTTTCAAAGAATGATGACACTCGCTTTTACTGGTTTGCGACCAGAACAAGCATTTCTTTATATGGATGACTTATTTGTTTTAGGATGTTCGGAAAAGCATATGCTTTCTAATTTAACAAATGTGTTTGAATTATGTCGAAAACGCAATCTTAAGTTACATCCCGAAAAATGTTCATTTTTCATGAGGGAAGTAACATACCTAGGACATAAATGCACTGATAAAGGAATACTGCCTGACGATAGTAAATAATCGGTAATCGAGAATTATCCACAACCAAAAGATGCGGATAGTGCAAGAAGATTTGTAGCATTTTGCAACTACTATCGCAGATTTATCAAAAATTGTTCAGAGTATTCTAGACATCTTACAAGATTGTCCAAAAAGGGTGTGCAGTTCGAATGGACTAAAGATTGTGATTCAGCATTTAAATATCTTAAAAAAGCATTAATGAGTCCAACATTACTTCAATATCCAGATTTCACAAAAGAGTTTTGTATAACAACAGATGCAAGCAAACATGCTTGTGGAGCTGTACTAACTCAAGAACATGAGGGAAAACATCTACCAATAGCATACGCATCCAAAATATTTACAAAAGGCGAGAGTAACAAATCAACAATTGAACAAGAATTAACCGCTATACACTGGGCCATCACACATTTTAGACCATATATTTATGGTAATCATTTTCTTGTCCGCACTGATCACAGACCTCTGTCATACCTCTTTTCCATGAAAAATCCAAGCTCAAAACTAACTAGAATGAGACTGGACTTGGAAGAATATGATTTCACTGTAGAATATCTTAGGGGAAAAGATAATTATGTGGCCGACGCTTTGTCGCGCATTACAATAAATGATTTAAAAGAAATAAATAATAAAAACAACAATGTATACAAAGTAACAACTCGAGCAATGACAAACAATGCACTCAAAAAGAAATATCCAATTACACAAATAAACGGCATTTAAATAATGAAAATGAGAAGCCCAATGTATTTGAACCAATTATTAATTCTGACGTCAGAAAATTTTGTAAGCTAAAGATTACACCACAAAAAGTTTATATTAAACGTGGCAAATCTATAATAGCATGTATAAATATAGATGAATTGTTTACTAACGGGAAATTTGACTTAGGACAATTTTTCCCTAGGCTCGAAGAAGTGGCCGGTAAATTAAATATTCATAAAGTACAAGTGGCACCAAGTGAGAAAATTTTCGAATTTATCTCTATTAATGAATTTAAAGAAATGGGCAATAAATTATTAAAATTATTAAAAGTAGCGCTACTTAATGAGGTGATCCACGTAACAAATGCCAAATTAATAACAGAGATAATGAAACGATACCACGATGACCCCGCAGAGGGAGGACATTCCGGTGTTTCAAGAACTCTAAATAAAATAAAAAGATACTACTATTGGAAAAATATGACTCGAGATATAACAAAATACGTTAAAATGTGCCAAAAATGCCAAACGGCTAAAATAACAAAACATACAAAAATACCACTGACATTGACAAATACACCAAATACATAAACCTTTTGATACGGTAATTGTGGATACTATAGGTCCACTACCAAAATCATATTTCGGAAATGAATATGCCGTCACCATAATATGTGACATGACAAAATATCTTGTAACGGTACCTATACAAGATAAAAGCGCAAAATCCATTGCGAAAGCAATATTTGAAAATTTTATTCTTACCTATGGTCCAATGAAGACGTTCATTTCAGACATGGGTACAGAATACAAAAACTCAATACTAACTGAATTGTGTAACCTTTTGAATATTGAAAAAATAACATCAACAGCTTACCATCACCAGACTCTAGGAACTGTGGAAAGAAGTCACAGAACTTTTAACGAATATGTTAGATCATACATATCCGTTGACAAAACCGATTGGGATGAATGGCTTAAGTATTTCACGTACTGTTTTAACACTACGCCATCTTCCCGTTCATGACTATTGTCCTTATGAGTTAGTTTTTGGTAGACTTCCAAATGGGTTTCAACAGTTCAATAGTATTCAAGAAATAACACCATTATATAATATAGAAAATTATGCTAAGGAAGTTAAATTTAGGTTAGAAATAGCACATAAGAGAGCGCGCGCTATGATAGATAGGTCTAAACTTAAACAAAAATTAAATTATGATAGGTCATTATTAGAAGTAGATTTCAGAGTAGGAGACTTAGTTTTAATTAAAAATGAAGTAGGGCACAAATTAGATAATAGGTATAAAGGTCCTTATAAAATTAAAAATATAGATTTAAGAAATAATGTAACCATAGTTGATAAGAAAAATAATAAAGAACATATAGTACATAAGAATAGACTTAAATCTTACCATAATGAATAAAATATTAAATTCACCTAATTATAATAAATGTTATTGGTATTCAAGTAACAAATTGTTTCCACATAATTAAGTATAATACATAATTGTTAAAGAATGTCCATAAAACTTTCAGTCATATGAACATTCTTCCGTAAAAGGGAGGTGTAGCGTGTCTTTTATATTGACATTGCTTACACACATAATTTTAGTATACGTTACATGCAATGAACCAGGCGCATGTTTAATGTAATACGAATAAGCCACTTGAGTGTTGTGCGCTGTGTGTGTGTGTATGAATACAATACTAGCAGTACACACGGTCGTCAATAGTAATACTATCACCACTCTTGCTATTGGACAAGTGTCTGCGAGATTGTAAGAAAATGCTAAGCAAACCGCTATACCTTCCACTGTAATGAAAATGCTGAATAAGCATTTATTGTGTATAAAACTCGACACAATTATTAAAGAAAATCAATTCTGATACCAAGTACAAAACAGTGCGTACTAGCCGCATTAAATAAAGAATTCAATTATTAAACAAAATAAAATAACAAAAGTCTTTTAATTACAGTTGGCAGCCTATACACACTGCCTCTTACTTCGTGGGCAAGTAGCAGGCGTCTTGCACACTACTTCCCACACATTGTAACCAGCTACACAGAAAAAATTATTTTTCCAATTCAAACAAAAAATTTGTAGAATCAAAAAATTTTTTGTCTGAAATCGGTCCTACAAACAAATTCGCATATTCAAACAATTTATTTGCATTTCGTTTATTGAAAAAAACCCTGATTTTTTCAAACAAATAATTTAACTGAATCAAACAAATAGTTTACTGAAAATCATATAAATTTCAAACAAATAATTTTGCTGAATCAAACAAAAAAGTTTTTGCACAAGCAATGACGCGCACACAAGCAAGCACTGTAGAAGTAGATGATGGCAGATCAGAGCGGCGCGGCTGGCTTTGAGACACATTTTTTTGTTGGAATAATTTTTGAACCAAGTGTCTTGTTTATGCACACAATGTTTTTCTTGTTCACTCACTGTTGCTGTATCCTTTCCTTGGCAGCAGACCGACTCGACATGTGTTTCGTCATCATTTTATTTTTGTATTTGATGTAGGATTTAACTAAACATTTTTAAAAAATCGAATACGGGATTTTGTTTTTCATTCTTTTTTACCAACTTTGAAACCAACCAAAAAGTTATTTTGTTTCTTCTAATGTTGTTGTTGTTTAAAAAGTGTGAAACGTTTTTTTACCTAATAGTGTTTTTTTTTTACTACAAACCTCGCCACGCTATTTTGTCATCTTTCTTACAGTGCAGCCACACGGTCAAGTTGTTCTTGATAGTCTTTTACATATACTGTTTGTCAAAATTTCCAAAAATTGATAGTTGTGACGTAGGCTGCATTCAATTTTTGAGCAATTTACTTTCAAGATGCCATCAAGAAAAAAAATTATAAAGAGAAACGAAAAATTTGCTCACTAACCTTCAAATCAGCTGTTTTCTTGAACGTAAATTGAAACACTCACTGGCATGAGAATTTTAAAGGCAAGTTCGCATCAATTTTTAAAAGTATGAGTGTATTGGTAAAAAAGTGTGAGTGTATTAAAACTTGATAGGCAAAACTTGATCGTGTAACCCTCAAGTTATTGTTGTACTTTTTTAAAGCGTCCAAAAATAGATTGTATGTGTTTTTTGTTGTTGTTCTTATATTTCACATTAAGAATTGTTGCTTACGATCAAATAAAAAAATGCAAAAAACGACAACATTAAAGAACGTTAAATATTTCATACAAAATTATGAAAACTTGAAACCAATAACGCGTATATTATATTTTTGAATAGTTGTCAACATTTCTGTTGGTTTAAATAACAATCAAACAAAAATATTGATTGAATCAGTAAAAAAATTTGTAGATATTAAAAAAATTTTCAAACAAGCGTTTGTTTGAAAATAATTCAGCAATAATTTTTTCTGTGTAGCTTTTTTAGATTTTCGCGTTAGAAAACGTAAACAAGTGAGTGAGTGAGAAATTACATTGAAAACAACAATAAAAAACGAAAATTTGTTTTTGTTTTCTATATAATATCTCACTCATTCACTAGTTTACGTTTTCTAAAACCAGGCAGTAAATGTCTTATATTTCTAGAACTTAATCCTTTTTTATAATTTTTTTGGACATTTTTTACGTTTTGGACACTATTTTTATATTGTTCCTTTTTGCACAACAGTCGGCAAACATTTGAGTCGCAATTTAAAATAAACTACTCTACAAAGTAGCAAATGAAAAATAACGGGACAAAACAAAAACCTGCACATATGAACACATACATACAGAATATATCAGCACATTATAAAGGATGAACGAAATTCATTTTTGTAAATTCCGTACACTGCCGTCATACACTTTGTAAGCTATAATTCACTGAACACAAAGTGTGACAAAAAAAAAAGTTCGCCGCTGGGTAGATTGAATATGATACTACATACTTGCTTCGCTCTCAAAATTTTGTATGGCGAAGCAGTTGCTTCGTTCATGATTGGGATGTGAAGCATGAATAGAGAGCGAAGCACGTACCATGGAAACATGGCATTACCCCTTTGTAAACGTTGTCTAGGACAAGTTCTACGGATATTCTGGCCAAATCATATATCCAATGAGACTCTGTGGCAACAGACTAATAGTATGCCCATTGACCAAGAAATAAGAAGACGTAAATGGACATGGATCGGTCATACTCTTAGACGTCCAGCAACGGAAATATCTTGAACTGACCTCGAATGGAACCCTCAGGGATGACTACGTAATACTTGGACACGCTGCACAAGACACGAACTCGCAAGAGCTTATTAAAAACCATAAATAATTCAACAAAATAACCACAATACTAATTAATTTTATGTATATAAAAAAAGTTTAAAAAAAAAATAAAAAAAAGATGTCTTGCAAACACGTTTTCATTGATTAACAAGGGTTTAAACAAAAATCAAACAAAGTTGCAGTTGTATTAAATTCTAAGGAATATATCAATTTCATTATAAAACCACCTTTTGATTTTAATTGTTTATCACAAAAGGAGCAAAAAGACGCATATTGATTAATAAAATATGTTCATTATCTAAAGTGGAATATAGGACACAGACAAAATTATTGCTAAAATATTTTCAAACAAACGCTGGTTTCAAAAATTTTTTAATTTCTACAAATTTTTTTAACTGTTTCAATTAATATTTTTGCTTGATTATTTATTGTATCAACAAAAGTGTTGACAACTGTTAAAACATAAAATATACGCTTTATTGGTTTCAAGATTTCATAATTTTGTATGAAAAACTTAACGCTCTTTAATGTAGTCGTTTTTTTGCAATTTTTTTATTTGATCGTAAGCCAATGAGCAACAACAAAAAACACATGCAGTCTATTTTTGTACGCCTTAAAAAAGTACAACAATAAGAAAGATGATAAAATAGCGTGACGAGGTTTGTAATAAAAAAAAACCACAACAATAGTATGTACACTCAAAATATTATGTAGATAAATTCAAAAGAAATTTTATTTTAAGCAACTAAAATATTATTTAAAAAACGGATTGTTTTTATTTTATTTATAGTAAATTAATTTTACATTAATTTTCAAATTTTTTATTTATTAAAGAGCATTTTCCGTAAAATTTAATAGTTGTCACTAAAAAGATATTTTAACCGACGAAAATTCAAACTACACAAAAAAAATACGAAAAAACATTATTTTTTGTACCTAGTTTGTTTGTTGAATAACAAACAAAAATGTTAAAAAATCAAGTTATTCGTAAAATAACTATATTTTATTATTATAACCCATAATCAGTTACTGTAATAATTTTATGAGTGTATTAATTAAACGTTTCAACAACAACATCATAAGAAACAAAATTTATTTTTGGTTATTTTCAAAGTTGGTAAAATTAGAATGAGTAGAAATCCCGTTTTCTATTTTTTAAATTTTGTCAGTTAAATACATAAAATTTTTGCAGTAGAATGATGACGAAAACCATATCGGGTCGTTCTGCTGCAGTTTTTAGTTGAGATTGCTTCTTCTTAACCCAAGGAAAGGATAAGACCAACGGTGAATGTGTGCAACTAAGCTATAACAAGAGAGAGAGACAGACAAGACAAGAAAGAAATTATTTCATAATTAAAATGTGTCCCAAAGCCAGCCGCGTCACCGTATGTCGTCTCTTCCTCGCCACCTGATCTGTCTGCTCCATCGACTGCTTTCAGTGCAAAAAGAAAAAACTTTTTTGTTTGATTCAGTAAATGATTTGCTTTTAATTTTTAAGAATTTCAGTAAATTTTTTTGTTTGACTCAGCTAAATTATTTGTTTGAAAAAATCAATAAACGAAATGCAAAATAAATGGTTTAAATATGCAAATTTGTTTGTAGGTCCTGTTTTAAACAAAAAACGTTTTGATCCGGCAAATTTTTTGTTTGAATTGAAAAAATAATTTTTTCTGTGGAGTAGTATCATTTAAGAGTGTTTGTAATTTTTTTTTGAAGATAATTTAAAAAAATCTAAAATATATGTAAAAGGAACAGAAAAAAGCAAATGGTTAGAAAAAATGCTGCAGCAAAAAGTTTTTAATATAGAGGATTTTGAATGGATAAATTTGAAGAAACTTAAAAAGTATTCAGAAAACACACACTGCACTTATCACAACTTTGGAGTTTGCGCTTTAAAAAAGGTTATTTTACTTGAAAGAGAAAATCTAATTTGAAATAAGAACAACTATTTTTAATTTTTAAATTTTATATTTTAACTTTTTTGTTTTTTTTTTTTCTTTAAATATACTTATTATTATTGATTTAAATACAGTTACATAAACATTATTTTTAAGAAACTAATAATAAATGAATATATTTTAATGGAATAAATGTATGTACTATGAATGTTTACAATAAAATGATTCAACTCTCATTCTATATCGCCTTTTATTGATTGAATCTTCCTTATTTGCAACTATTAACTCAATTTTAATTCTAAATTATTCAATTACGAATCCTCTACCTATTAGTACAATATGTATTTTTATTATTTGTCCGTCTTAATAAATAAAAATTGGTTGTTTTAATTTTTTATATTTATAATTGTTATTTATATATTTATTTATTTTTTATGTTTTTATATAACAATCTAATAATCTAAATAACAACCTGTGTTCTTTAATCTACTACAAAGAACGACTCGGGCGTATACTCCAACCGTAATCAGGCTGATTGCTGTAATATTCTGTAATGTGTTATATAGTTTGTTTTGTTATTAAGTCCGCAATTAACTTTATTTGATTCATTGTTTCTATTTATTTTTAACCCAAAACTGTAAGTCATTATGATGGATATTCTAAATATACTTCCAATATACAGTGATATACAGTATGGGGGGTGGGACTTTTCGCAGAGGTGGAAAGTTTCTGATTTGCCACTCACTGGGAGTGGCCAGGACGATTCCTTTGTTGAACTGTCCAAGCAGCTAACTACTTCCGGTCTTAGACCAAGTACCCCCCGGGCAATGGCTTTGTAGCATCCGCTTCGAGGCTAGCCAGAGTTAGAAGGCGCCACAACCATGTATCCTGAATGGTCGAAAGGACGTCTCAGGAAAGTAGGCGATAACCGCTGAAACATGGTTGCATCGTGGGATTGGACACGTAGATAGCAGCCCTATCACCAATCTAGGGGACGAGGGTTAGCAGCCCACATTCCCGAAACACAAATTGCTAACGAATCGCTAATGGCGCCCTATGCTCCAATGGGAGTTAGAGGATCACATATATATACAGTGATGGACTTAAGTATAAGCACAACAGCCATGTTGCATTAAAAGATTGCATTTAAAGCACAATTAATATTTTTTATATTAAAATTACTATTAATCTATTACAGGCCGCTCTATACTTTTAGCCTCTAGCAGTTTAATTCGTGTAGAAAGATTAGGTAGTCCGTTGGCAGATAAAAAGTACAAAAAGCTCTAAAATACAATGGACAAAAGAATAGGCCCATTTGTTTACGCATCTATCCCTTTATTTAAATTTTAGTAATCTGGCAACAATTTTTTATTGACACATGCTGTTATATTCCGTTATTAATCTATTATTCATTTACAAAACTGAAAAGTTGCAAAAAGTTTTGAAAATACAAATTTTGTTTGTTATATTTTAAAATGGGTCCTTAGCAATGTGAAGCAACTGAATCTCAGCGCAGAAAAATATTGCATTTGCATAACAAAGGCAAATCGTTTGCAGAGATCGGGGAATTAATGAATCGCAGCCGTTTTACCATACGGACCATTGTAAATCGGTTCAAAGGTGCACAAACTTTGAAAATGCAAGTCGCCGTGGTCGTCCTCGCAAATTAACTGAGAGAGAACGTGCTCAAATCGTAAGAAAAGTAAGAGCTGATCCAAAAGCAACATCTGCTTAGGTTGCCGCGGAGATAAAAAAAAGATTTTGGCAAATATGTACACTCCAAAACTGTTCAGAGAACGTTACATGAGGCTGGGTATCACTCACGTGTGGCTAGACGCAAACCTTGGATATCTACTATTAACCAAAAAAAGAGAGTAGACTATGCCAAACAGTTTAAAAATAAGCCATGCGATTTTTGGGATCAAGTACTGTTCACAGACGAGAGTAAGTTCCATATTTTCCAATCTGATGGTCACGATCGGGTCTGGCGAAAGTGTAACACTGCATATGAAGCAAAAAATCTTTTACCAACAGTAAAGTATGGTGGCGGTGGTGTTTTGGTATGGGGCTGTATGTCTTCTGCGGGTGTGGGAGAGCTCGTATTTATTGAGGGGATAATGGACAAGACAGTACACCTTAACATTTTAAAGGAAAATGTCAAAAAAGTGCAGAAAAGCTTAACTTACCTGAGTCGCTTACATTCCAGCAAGACAACGACCTGAAGCATACGGCCAATGACGTAAAGATGTGGCTTGCATACAATACGGCTCATGTTTTGCCACATCCCCCGCAGTCCCCAGACTTAAACCCCATTGAGCATTTGTGGGAGGAATTGGAGCGAAGAATCCGTAAACGCGCCATTTTAAATAGAAATGAGCTAAAAGCAGTTTTAGTGGAAGAATGGCATAACATAGGCGAAAATATAACTGAAAAGTAAGTCCACTCTATGCCAAATAGACTTAGGGCCGTTATTAAGCAAAAGGGGCTGCCAACTAAATATTAGAAAAGTGTTTTGAGAAGTTTTTGTTACCGCAGAAATTGTTGTGCCTATACTTTTGTCCAGCAATATAATGAATTTTTAAATTTTTTTTTTGTAAATAACTTTTTTTTGCAAAGAAAATATATTTAATTTTCATTGTTATTATTTTAATGTATATTTCGTGATTCCTAATATAAAAAAAGCAGTTTATTTTAAAATTACGCTTGTGCCTATACTTAAGTTCATCACTGTATAACCTAAATCTGAATCTTCCTTAATGTTAATGATATTAAAATTTTCTATGTCTTCAACCCATTTAAAATTTGTATAGGTGAGGTATTGAGACATTGCATGGCCATATAAATTACTTACATCTAAATCAGTGTTAACCATCGGGGCACTTACACAAAGATATTATGTGCTTGTGTGCGGTCGCAAACAGAAGCTGCGGTCGCTGCCGAATTGTACACTGTGTAACAATCTAATATATAAAATTGAATGTATATATCTTTGTTCCGTATAGGCGTCTAAACTACTGACCCGATCTTCATGAAATTTTCACAGTATGTACTGTCGACCAAGAAGGACAAGTATGCTATATTAGTTAAATATTGGACAAAGGGGCGTGGTACCTCCCATACAATTTTTTTTTTATATAAATTTTTTGTCAATTATTTTTGTTTTTTTTTATTTCAATATATATTTTTTTAATAAAATTATTGGATCCCGTGCAACGCTGTGTAACCGAGCCAGCTAGTGTAAAATATTTATTAAAAAAAAAAACATCAGTTCCCAAGAAGTATAAACTTTGTTGCTCTGTGTGCTTTTGTGTTGATTACGAAAAAAAAAAAAATAAAAACAATACCAAACAATCGTGCGTGGTGTTGCTTTCACAAAGCTTGAGCAGAGACTGATGATAGACTGATGTTTTGAAACGAACAAAATTGTTGTATACATGTGAATTGCCGACCGTGTCTGTGTGAAAAATACGATTATAGACTGGCTCGCGAGTCTATGGAGTGGTTATGACTGATCTAAATACATTAGATAATTTGATTCCTTGGAGGAGTCATAATCACTAATATATTTATTATTAGCAATCGAATGATGTTTACTGCATTGTACAATACCTCCCCTAATACCACGGAAAACAAAATTATACATGTTAACAATTCCAACTCAATTTAAGTAGCCTTTAACATTGCATCCCATGATAGACCAGGGATTGTATAATATTGACAAGGGTCTAAATTATATATGTTTTTACAAACTTTACGGAAATTTTCAAAAATATCACATAACAAAGGAACATCTTAAGGTTTTACATTGAAATGTAGACCAAGCCTTTTCGGCATGTTTATAATTATTCTCACTACACGACTCATTAGTAAGTTTATTGAAAAACACTGAACGGGGTGGTAATTGAGTCTCTTGGAGACGATATACAGAATTCAAATAGTCATACGGAAAGACACCTTTACGTTTCATTGAACTACATTCATTTTCATTGGTATACGGGCCTGTTCTGAAAAAGTTTTTGAAATCACGACTGAGATTTTGTGGTGTTCTGAAAGTCATACCAATTTTCTGTTTCTGGGTGTGCTTTCGGCAATTGAAGATCACACCAAAACACACAAAAACGGGACACTAAAATATCACACGTGTGATTTTAGTAGGCACATGTGATTTGAATCACGTGATTTGAGTAAAAGTGATTTGCAGAACAGGCCTGATAATTAGATTTTATAATATTCAAATCATCATCGGTTAAATAACTCGAAAATTTGTCTAAACTTGATGACATGAATCTAAACGAATCCAGAAAACGCAATTCAATGGTTTTATTTTCATTGACCGATATTTTTTTTGATATTGAAATGTATAATCCCTTATTAAAGGAATTATATTTCTATCACCTTCAATAGATGACAGTTCTTGTACAAACAAATGACAATCATATGCCGAGAGATTATGAAAAAATATTGGGATGAAACTGGCGATTTGATATTCCAAATTACATTTGTTATATCTATAATCGCCAGTAAGATGGCAATGGTCAGCTATTCTATCTTCAACAGATACAAATTCGTTAAAAATATGACAATTGTTATCTTCAATTTGTCTTATCTGTTGAAGTAGTGTCAAGGAATTAATTGGCTTGACTATACTTAAATAATTATTGTAAATATCTATACTAAGCCTAACTAAACTAGTGAAAAAATAATTTGGTGAATTATCACCACTATAAATATTATAAATCTAAATTCGAGTCAAATGAACACTTAATATAAAAACTATAAGAAAATGGAATATGCTTTTGCGTTGATTTTACATTAGCAGAATTTTGAATGTTTACTGTTTCCAGAATACATTCAAAATCCGCATACACAACAAAAAGCACATACATTTGCTTTAGCCTTCAATACTTTTATCAGCAGTAGGTATCCTTGTAGCCATTTTATTACATTCCTCTTTATGTTTAAGTAATGACGTCTCAGCGTGGAAATGGATTAAGCATGTATTTCAGATGTATAATGGTCCATTATATTTTGATATCTGCTTACTTATCAATCTAATTACAGAATGAAAAAAACAAAATGTTTTGATTAATATAATTTCTTATATATATATATATATATATATATATATACATATATATATATATAAATAATTGAAATATTTTTGATCCATACCAGAGAACGGCTTTGTGTGATTGCAAACAATTCGCATTTAATGAACAACATAAAATACACTCATTTGTGTTCTTCCAATCAAAATTTCTCAGCCACACACATTGGTGTTGTTTTAAAACTCATTTGCCATTCATACCATGTTTAGCTTCGTTTGTCAATTATTGCTTTGGTAAAACACACATACAAAGAAAACTACACAAAAATCATTGCTCTGATGCCTATTCAGTAGGGTATTCATTCGGTTAACCGTTAATCGGTTAACCGATTAATTACTACCCCATTAACTGATCGGTTAATTTAAAATTTTCGATTAACGATTAAACCGGTTAATTTCAGTCGATTAACCGATGTTAAAAATTTTTTTAGTTTTTTGAAGTGTTATAACATATTTTTAAGTGTTTTTAATTGTTTTTTTCGTCTCATATAAAATAGGTATATGTATTCGAGCAATACATTCTTAAAATACAGTACAAAAACAGAAACTATGGGTTCGGAAATACATTTTTTTTAGATTGTTCGGTGCTGAGCTTTGCCAGGATGAGTCAGATGATGACCTTACAACAGAAGAAACTCTCGATTGTAACACAAACTATCTTTAACAAAATTAGCCGAAATAATGGCATAATGGAAAATGTTAAATGTTGAGAGAAATCCTCGAAAATGACTGAGAAATTAGATAATCTGTATCATGATACAAAGAAACCAAGATAACGCATTCAACTTTAAAAAATGAAATGTTTGTGCGCATCTACGTCACATCAGCGTATAAGTGCATCTAAAATATAGAAACACAAGCAAACAAACATGTCTATAATATGCTAAAGTGACGTCATATTAAACAGTTGAATTTTGTAAACATGTGCAATGCGTAATCTTGTTTTTATCATTCTTGAATCTGTATTATGGGTTGCTTCCGATTTCTCTAACATCTTCGATAATTGAAAGAATTTTTTCTGAGTCAAGTTTTATCAAAACTAAAGAGAAGAATCATAAATCTTAAACATTTAAACCAAATTATTTTTCCAAAAGATTATTTTATAAGATCTTAAACTATTGAAATAATTAATAAAAAAATCTCAGTTAATTTTTTAATAAATACATGGGGTATTCACAAGGTGTGCTATCATGTTATATTGTCATAATGTTCTAACATTTTACAATGGTTTAAAAATATTGTTGTTGCTTTGTCAACAAAAAGTGTCTTAAATTAATAGAACTTTGCTTGCTATGTTTATTGTGCTGTCGTAATTAATCAGAAGAGACCTGCGCTGAGCGGCTGAGCCGAACGCATTAGTTTTTGCAGCCGTCGCCGTAGATGGTTTAGTTTTATCCGGCTAATATCCGAATTTAACCTGCGGCTAGCAATTTTTGCCACAAAACACTTGCGGCGTCAAATTATATAGGCTTAGGACTCTGATGTTTGGTAAACAAACAAAATAAAATTTATTTGTGATTTGCGTTTAAAAAATGGAAAATAGTCAGATAACATCTAATTTAATTTATTAATTCATGGATTAGAATTAAAAAATATTTTATTGTTAGGTAAATATTTATTTTTTATATTTGTTTTAAATCAGCTGATTTAAATTTAAAATAGCACACTTCATTATGAGGGGTTGTTCACAACAGTCGTATTTTTTCATGTTATTATTTTAAGACATAACTTTATGACACCTTGTGAATACCCCAATAATGTATTAATTATACAGGTATGTGATGGAAATCGATTTTAAAAACGAAACGATTTGAAACCGAAAATATCGTTTTCAGTATCTTTTAAAATGGATTTTAAATGCATATTTCTTTTATTTAAGTCTTAATTCTTTTAAATTTTATATTATATACGTTAACTGAAGTGTATTCTGAACGAAAATCTAAGACTATTATTCAGAAATGGATTTTAAAATCCATCGAAATTCATCACACCTTTAAAAACGTTCGTTTTGAAATCGATCGATTTTCATCACATACCTGATAAAACGTGTTTTTCATATTTATGAATTACTTTTTTGTTGCTCGTTTTAGTTCAAGAATTGTGTTGTTCGTTATATTATGGTTTTTTTACTAATAGACTCCAATAATAAATAATTTTTGCATATTTATTAATTGAAATTACTTAATTTATAACAAAACTTTATTAATCGGTTAACCGATCAATAACAAAACTAACCGATTATTAACCGATTAACCCAAAACCTCGGTTAATTAATCGAGCAATTAACCGATTAAAGCGAAAGCCCGATTAAATGAATACCCTACTATTCAGCAGTTGCTATGTATGTAGTACGTATTAAGTTTTTTCATATGCTGGATTCGAAAGAAAAAAAAAATTTAATGAAACTATTCGCACATACCCTGCAAATAATAGGACTAGTCCAAACACGCGTGTAAAGTGTAGCCCACAAGGGACTAGGACTAGTCCAAAAGTAACCCAAACGTATGGAAAAAACATGGTATATTTAACATTACGATATCCAAGGGCCGGACCATATAACCCAGCTTTGGAGTACAAAGGAGATGTCTTAAAACTACTCCATTGTATACACAAGAGGATTAGTTTTAACTTCGTTCAAAAACGAAAACATGTCGTTAAAAAACGAAGACATGTCGTCTCACTACAAACACTTTTTAACAATGACACGGTCCATGCTTGCATTACATCGGACCAGTCCATGGAGTAGTCCATTTAATCAAAATGGATCAGGTGGTCCAATATTATTTGCAGGGTAGGTACAAACAATTTCCATAGAAACAGACTGTTTTTATTTTTTATCATTTCTTAAAAAGTAGAGTAGTTCTGTATGTACAATGTGCAATGTATTGTTGTTATTGTTGTTGTTAATGTTGCTTGTTATGCTTTTAAAAAACTAAAAACAAAAACAAATTGGATTTATGTAAACCTATGCCTACAACAATCATACCAACAAAGCGACTCGTACTCACACCAATTTACATTTGTCGTTGTCTCATCGAGTTATTGCGTGCGCATCAATTAATGCAAGCAATAAAAAACTCACACATGCACAAATCAAATGTGTACGAAACGATTTCAAAATTACCAACGTTGAACTTTGTTTTGCTGGCATAGAGTGAATGTAAATTTAAGCGTATGAGAAAATCAAGAAAAATAGTGATTTTTGCAGTTCTCTGATTCATGGAATCTTTCTCCATCCTGTAGCAGTAATAAGTTTATGTGTTTGGACTTTTTTTCTTTGGTGAAGTAGTATGGCCCCACTACACCCCCAATAAAAATTTTATCATTTTGCGAAGCACTAATGGTACATTTAAAAAAAGAAGCGCACAATTATGCGCTACGCAATAAGACATACAGAAACGCAGTAAAGTAAGTGAAAAAACTCTCAACAACTTTTATAAAAAAATAACATTTCAAGTGCTACGGCATTCCCTTACTACGAAGCAGGTTTGTAAGGGAGAATACTAAAAAATAACTGTATCAAAAGATTCAGTGTGTAAAGCTGATCGTTACATCCAACCATTTTTATATGCGCTGAATAATGCGCTTTATGTGTCAAAAATGTATTGCTTCAAAGTGGGAACTCGCCATATTAAATGCATGTCTTCCGTAAGCGCAATGGTAAGCGAAACTTTTATGTTTCTCCATTACAAACCTGCTTCGTTGGAAGCTCCATTTTTTATCGGGACATCACCTTCTAGTCCAAACATATTCACACTAATTTCAGGATTCATAAGCTCGAAATCTTTTATTTTGTATATGTCTTTTCAAGCTTTTGAAATTTATTTCGATTCCATTACCCAGCATAATAATGTCTTCAATGTTTTTAATTTCGTATGATGAACATCGTTGTCCATCAGTATTAACTATAGAAATTGAATATTTGATTGCCCACTTAAGACAATATCTCGATTTTGTACGTTAATACAGGCTTTTTTGGTTTGTATTATTGGTGGAAAAGGAAGGTATTGTGAGCCTTTGATTGAATAATACTGGTTAATATTGATTTCGAGATGAGAAATCTTAATTAACGACCATCCACTATCGCGCTCTTGAAATTCGCTCATCTTTTTTACAATGATATTACAATGGTCATCGTAAAGCTGAAAAATAGCATCTGTTATTGTTGCTGCATTTACGATTACCATTTTCGTTTGATGAGACTTGACATCGATAGTGCACGAGTCTTCTTCTTCCTTTACCAATATATATTCACAAAATAGTTCAATGTTGAATATTTTTGAATAATATTCAACAACAATTTAACAATTTTGAGTTTTATTGCGCCTAGAAAGTTTGCTACAATTAAATTTCCGGTATTCTCGTTCTCGAGGAGGTGTGTGGCGATGCGATTTTTAAATGCGGATTTAATACATTTGACATTATTTTCCAGTTCTTGTATACAGTTAGATTTGTTGTTATTGGTCCTTTTATGCTTATACCAATTTTTTGGAATATTTTTTCCAAAATCTTCGCAATATAATCTATTTTCTTCATCTTCTACTTTGTTAGAGTGCTCGGTTATATGCATATGGTGTTCATATTCATTTTGGTTTGAGAAATTCAGCTTGCATGGTATGCATTTTATTGAAGTGGATGATTCTTCATACTGCACCCTTATATGCCTTTTCAATGCTGAACTTATCTAATATACTTTTTCACAATAATTGCAAACAAACCAAGCCATTTTTCCGCTTCGATTTTTTTATTTAATAAAAATTTAATGTTCACTGTATGAATTATCGAACAAGACTGTTTTTTCTTTTTACCCAATTACAACTACAATTCGAGTCGGAAAAAAGCCAACCAATTGTAGGGGGATGTAAGAAAAGTTAAACTCACTGTTTATTGTTGGGTTTTGTTTAAGCTTTGATATTGTTACAAGTAAGACTTTGAGTGTTTAAAATTCTTATTCGCTTTAGGGGTTTATTCGTATAATGTTTTTAGCTTTTCTAAAATCTTAGGAAAATGTTTCCTGATGAGCTGGCCTAAGCAACCAGTGAAATGCGCATAGAAACTTGCTTTCCCTCAACAATAAATTTCAGTGTATTTATCAAATATGAAAAATTGGGAATTTAGCACGTCATACAGAAATCTTATTAATGGTAAATTTTGTATTCCCAAAAAATAACTTTGATAAGACTGATATCAATTGAGAAATAACAGCGGTATTTATACTAAAATTTTATGTAAACATAAAGAACCAACAGCGAAGATATACACACATACATATAGTTATTCCATCATAAAATAAAAATTCTATTAGAATACAAACCTAAAAAAACATTTTAGGTCGGTGCTTTTATATGAAAATTGTTTCTAGACTACCTATATGAAAATAGAATTCATCATAAGACCTGCATATTTAAGTTGACTTGTATGAAAAAATAATGCATCTTGGGAACTGTATTTGGAGCCTTCTTGTATGAAAAAAGTGCGCTAGAACTCACTGCAACCAAATAAAAAATTTTAACATTTCGCGAAGCACTCATGGTACATTTAAAAAAATAAGCGCACAATTATGCGCTACGCAATAAGACATACAGAGATGCAGGAAAATAAGTGACGGAACTCTTAACAAGTTTTATAAAAGAAAAAAACATTTCCAGTGCCACGGCATTCCATTACTACGAAGCAGGTTTGTAAATAAGGGAGAATAAATGTGTCTAAATATGGAAGTTTAAGATCACATTCTTTAGTGGCGCTTGTAGAAAAATTACAATTTCATTGATAAAATTTTTGTCCATACACCGTAAATAGTATTTGCAGACTACCAGTTGTTATGAAATTTTTAAAGGTATTATACTTCGGAAACTGGTAATTGGGTTTCGAAATCTTATCTGAATTTTCCTATTCCGATGGTATACATATATTGTATTTGAAAACATTTTAACCTTATTGAACTATTATAGGGACAGTTAAAAACTTTTATTGCAAATTAAAGATTTTTTTTACCGCACGTCGTAATTTGTGTTATTTCGATAACATAAATAAAAGCGTCTTGATTACCTAATACGACGAAAATTTTAAACACAGGTTTAGTTAAAAGTACATAATTCATCCAGTTGTTATTTTTCTACTATTAATTTGTAATATAATTCAATTTAGTGCAGTGTTGCCAGAAGTAGGGGAAAATCCATACATGTAGGTATTTTTAGTACTAAAATAGAAGGGTAGGGAAAATCGGACAGATTTTTCATAATCTTCAAAATGTAGGGATTTTTCGTCATATCGTATTATTAATTATAAAATAAATGCTGAAAAACATTGTTTTAACTATATTTTATTGTCCAAAACGGTTGAAAAAAATGTTTTCCCCTAAAATAGCTTTAAAATATATATCCAGAGCTGTTTGTGGTTTAAAAAGTTGGCGACACAAATATGTATGTATATGTTTTCTTAGTTTTTATTTAATAGGTGTGATCCTGTACTTTTTGGGTAAAGTTCGGTAAAATGACAGTAAACAAAAATTTCTCTCACTAATAGACAAAAATGTACTAGACTACGGGAACAATAAAAACTAAATTTCTGATCCAAAAGAAAACGTTAATATGAAATATGTTTCAATAAAAGTTAAAAAATACATAAAATTAAAATTCAAGCTTTACTTACATTTTTCAACATTTTCTATAGTTTATTTTATAAATATTCTTTATATTAATTATTTTGGTTAACTTGCTTACAGTTTTTTATTAATTTTTGGCACAGCTGATTGTTTAACAATTTTATCGTTTTGCTCAAAGAAAAAGTTCGGGCTACTTCGGGCAAGAAGAAGAATATTATTCTCTTAAAAGCTCTCCTACGGGTTCACACCTAATGTTGAAAGACTTAATTGAATTTAATTAAAAGTACATACATACATATGTATGTATTTTTTTTTTTTTAGTTTTGTACTTATTTTATGTCAAAACTTTAATATGTATACATATTTGAATAAAATTTATTTTTTATAACTAATGTTTTGTCTTCTATTTTAATGATAATAATGCGTAGGGATTTTTGTAGGGGAAATTTTTTCAACGTATAGGGAAAAATCAGATTTTATTTAGCTTGTGTAGATATTTTTTTTCGAAAAATTTACTGGCAACACTGATTTAGTGTAATACTACCTTATTTCTTGGGTTAAAATTCGGACTTTCCCTAGCTAGCATTAAGTATCATAAGCTAATTATTTAGGAATCAGCTTTAGGATCAAAATATCCGTATATGAGCTCATTCAATCGTAAAGTAGCTAGTTTTAATCATATTTCATATCAATTTTTTTGTCATGGGATTTAAATTTTTAGTTTTATTTTTAATTTTAATTTTTCAATTTATCGGTTTCTCGCAAAAAGGAGAAGAAACAATTTTACACTGGCACTTATGTTTAGAAATTGCCAATAATTTCTGGGCTTCTTGTTTGTTTGGCTGACACAAGAGTTTCTATTTTTATTATTTATTTGGGCAAAAACAAAAATTCAAAATATCAAAAAAAATATATCATCATTCTAACACCTCCATGAATTATACATGATTTTTTTTTTTCTATCGCTCAAGTGATAAATAAGATTATATCAGGAAACATGAATGGAACATTGGGGAGGTCATTTGAGCAGAAAAGATAAGGCAGGGTAAATGATAATGCAGTAGTGGGTATTTAGGGTGAAGTTAGATGTTGGAGTTTATGCTAAAATTTGTATGTATTTGTGTTAAAATGACTCTTGCAGGAATTTCAACGTCCAGTAACTTTGAAAACTCTACAACACAGTGGAAAAAATTAAAAACTAGTATTTGCAAGACAAAGTTTTATTGTTACATAGAGAAAAAAGGTGAAAAAGCAAAAAGACCGATAGGAAGGAAGTGAATAGACATCCTGGTTTTTTTTAGTAAACCTCAGACTTTTATTATTTACATCAAGGCCAGATACAATTATCAAGATTCGGTTAGGGAGGAAGTGGTTGTAGCCTACCACAATGATAACACCAGATCGGCGGGAAAGGGCCCCAAAAATAAGGGAATATCTTATCCAGTGGTAGGAATCTGTGGTTTTCAAAGTAAATTTGTTAAAAAAAAAAGTGCGGAAAAGATGCAAATAAGGCTGGAAAAGTGCTTGATTAGTTTTTTTGTAATAAAAAGTGTAAACAAAAAGGGTACATAACCTGAATGGTTAATAACGCAAATCACAATCAATCGGCTACAATGGCAAATTGCTGAAAAAAAGAAAAATAGCCCAATGTCCAAAGTGCTTCGCCAAAGTAAAATTAAATTTATCGTATTTTTTTTGTAACTATTAAATTAAATTTAACTTTTATTTTTAAATGTTTTTTATATATATTTAATTATAATGCAGAAAACGTTTTAAAACAAATGTCACAAGAAATCGAACCAAAACAAAAAATTGTAGAGAAAAATAATGTCTAAGATCGCGCTAAGTAAAAAAATAAATATTAAATAAAAGAAAAATCTGTAATTGTGATATTACATGAGAAAGATCCCAGTTACTTTTAGCAGTACTGTGTGGGACAAAATAGTACGGCAACGGCCAAACGAACAGAAAAAAAAAACAATGTGCATGAAGTGGAGTTAGTGATTAAAGAAATATTGCCACGAGTGCTAAAGGAAAACAACTATATATATTAAATAATGTTTTATTAATAAATTAACCCACCAACGAAAACCCTGTGTCCAAAGAACCAGTTATTAAATAATCATTTATATTACTTTTTTTAGTAATAAGGGAAAATAAAATTTTTTATACCTAGTTCTCATACGAAATAAAATATAATATTAAAACTAAAACTAATTCAATAAACATTCTTACATAAATACATATGCACATACATATTTATCAAAAATATATATATGTATGTTTTGTATATAATATGTGTTTAATTCGACCTTTATTATTTACAAGTATTAATACATTGTCGAGCTTGAGATTTTTTTTTAAAAACTTTAAATTTTTATTCGAACCAATATTTCGGCACTTCTTACAATTTGAAAATTGATCAAATTAGAAAACCCTGAAGAAGGCACTCAAAGAAGTGCCGAAATATTGTTTCGAATTAACATTTAAAGTTTTAAAAAAAGACCTCAAGCTCGACAATTTATTAATACTTCATAAATATGTTTTTTTTAACAGCGTTTAAAAAAGTCGGAAATTTTTGATTGAATATAACACGGCGTTTACATTTGTCAGTACTGTGGCAAGACAGTATGAACTAGTGTTCGAAAATAAACAGTACATTATTTAACGTTCGGCTCACACACCCAAGAACGATATCTATTTTTTAGTAATTGTGTTGACGAACACAACCATTAATACCGTTCGTAACTATTTTCAAGAAAGAGCCGAACATTGTATAGTGTTCTGTTCTGCGTTAAAAAAACAGAACAATTGTAGTGATAGACAAGCATTATATTTTAATGTTCCATAATGTTTCTTTTTTTACATTAATAAAGAAACTAACAACCAAAAAATTTTAGCAACGACCGCAGTACGAACAGCTTGTGTGTGTATTGTATGTATTTTTTTCGTATGTTCTTTTTTTTGTAAAAATTTTTAGTTTTTTTACCAGTCAAAAGAAACGAACATTAATGAGCCGAACCGAACACAAAGAAGTTTGTGGATTAAAAAAAACCGAACGGAATTAGATGTTCTCAACTTTTGTTGAATTTGATAAAAAACAAGTAAGAGTGCTATATTCGGCTGTGCCGAATCTTATATACCCTTCACCATTGTACGATCAGAATACAGAGCAACTAGACAAAACCTAAATAATTTCTACATAAACATACATATATACAATACATAAAACTTCATTATAAATTAAATTTAAAACGTTAAAACTGGCAAATATTTTTTTAAATCGTTTCAGAACATAAAAAAATTAAAAAAAAATTTTCTTTTTGAAAAAACAAGATTCGAACCAGGGACTCACAGTTTCTAACCTAAGCAAACCCCCTAGACAACTGGACCATGAAGGAACGTTTTATGAATATCATTAAAAGTAAATATGATCAGTTTACAGTTCACAACTCAACACAGTTGAGTTGAAATTATTTTTGATGTTTTAGTTCACCACAATAAAGCAAAGTTGTAAACCATAATACCAAAATTTTAAATAAACTACATATTTGAGTTGTGAACCATAATAACCCAGTTGGCCATGTGTTCGAGACAACGTCGACGACGCGAACAAGACCCATAGTAAATCGCTGAAGACATGTTGGCGACAGCCAGAGCAAATCGTCGACGACTTTTTCGAACAAAGGGCACCAAAATCGTACACGACAATTTGAACGGCACCATCATGCACATTGTCGTTAACGACCATATGGGTGACAATGTGGTGAAAGTTGTCATTGGCGACTACATAAACGACTTTTTTCTCATATCGTCGTTGATGTTCTATAAGCGACATAACCTTAATAGTGTCGTTGATGACAGTATTGCAGATACTATCCACAATTTAGTCGCCGATAGGTTAATGACAATACGCTTTTTCAGTAGAGTTTTGTATAAAAATAGATAGATATGTATCTGTTGCATTTTGACAAAACATCTTAGGTCAAATTTAAAAAGCTGAAAGAACTGTTTTTATTCATACGAGTTTTCATTCAAAAAACATTATTGTTAACGTTTTTAAAATATTGTAATATTAACGAAATTTTTATTTAATTTTGATTTATTTTATTTTGTAATAAAAATGATTTTTGAATATTAATAAATTATTTTAATGCTAATAGTTATGTAAATTTTTTTTTTTTTATAAAAAATGTAAAATAACTCAAATTAAATTGTTAATTTAAAAAAAAAAATATTGACAACTAGTCCCATGTTTATGCGACATTTTCATAAATTTGCTTTGAGAGCGACAATTTCATGCATATTGTCGCCAATGCGTTTTGAAACACGACATATTGCATGCAATGGTCGCTTACGTTGTCCTCAATAAAGCCTTGTTGAAGACAAATATAAGAAAATGTCTCATATAAAGTCGTAAATACGATTTATACACGACGAAATACATGTTTTATTACTTAAGTTGTCTTCATCAATTTTATATGGGCGACAAATTTTAGAATGTCCTGAGGACATCGTTGACGACATTTGCATCTATGACCATTTGGCCAACTGGGAGGTGGCCTATAATCACCAAAATAGTTTGTACCATGTATGTGTGTTTGTTTGGTTTCTTTTTGTATAGGCACTGTTGTCATACCGTAGATTTATCTTTTTTGGCGAGTTTTTAAGAAGCAAAACGAAACAAAAATTCCTAGTTTCTATTTGTTAAAATTATTTCGTTAAATAGATGAAATAATAAAGAAGGCTGATAACGAAAATCATATTGAGCATTATGCTTATTTTGGTCATAACTCTGCTATTTCTTAACCGATTTGACAGATTTATATACCGACGTGTTAAAGAAGAAATTTGCCAGTTATTTTGGTTTTAATACTTGGACTCGGGAAGATCTATGGTTCCCGAAAATGGGGATTTTTCAAAAAAAAAAATTAATATTTTGGTCATAACTTTTTAACAAATAGAAACTGGGAATTATTTTCCTTTCGTAGGTTACTTTATATTATATACAACATTTTTTATTTTCCCAGTTTCTATTTGTTAAAATAGTTGAGTTAAATACATTCAATTTATAAAGTATCACTATCCAGTGTGACACAAATAATGCTGACGAAGGCCGTAGCGGGCCAGAAAATGCATTACATTCTGCTGGTGTCTAATAATTGTAAATTTTTCTGTGCATACAATATACTTCATTGCTATCCAAAGGATAGCATAGGTAAAATGTAACAAGAAGATACAATATAATAGTCTGGTAGTGTATAAAGTCATTCCTGAAAAATTGAAGGAATAAGACTATTACAAAAAAGCTTTATAAAATACATAACTGAAATTTAACTCATAGAATAAATTCGAAAAATAAAAAATGTTGGTCATAACTTTTTCGTATCTGAACCGATTTTCCCGAGTTTTTCAGAAAATATTTTCTATTAAAACTTTCCGATCTTTAAATATATAAGGCGTAACCATAGGTCATATGACAGTCCAAAAAATCAGGTTTTTATACAATTTGTGATATTTTTTGTACGGGAGGTACCACGCCCACTTGTTAAATTCCGCCCACATTTGGGATGCTGTGTATTGATAACGTTAATGTGTGTACCTAATTTGGAAACTTTGGCTCTTGCCGTTCTCAAGATATACAGAAATAAAAAAATATAACAACAACAAGGGATTTTTGGGAAAAATCAGAGGCAGTCGTGGTTTTTTGGTCATATCTCAGCCATTTGTGGACCGATCTTGCTGAATTTCAATAGCAAGAAATGGTAGACTATATCTGACATAAATGTAAAACAACCTAGTCGCTATCATGTCTGGAGTATCCGGAAAACACATATCAAACGTAAGACGGACAGACGGACATCGTTAAATCAACATCTCTCCTAATAAGGACCCAGAATATATATACTTTATAGGGTCTAAGATCAATATTATAGAAATTACACACGGAATGACAAACTTATATATACCCTTTTCCACCTGTGGTGTGAAGGGTATAAAAAAGTATTATTTTTGTGTTCGAAAGATGGCTAACAGGGAAACCTTATTTGCGTTTGTGTTTTCCACAAATCTACCAAACCGAACACTAAGGAGCGATATTTAGTGTTTATTTTCGAACACTGGTATGAACATACATATAAGTTGTCAAAACAATGCAAAATCAAAACATTTGAAATATTGTGTATGGATATGTGAAAAAGTTTGCATGTATGGCTTAAATAAAATAAGATTCAACACGAATTACTGTAAAAATTGTAGATCTATGTTGTTTACTTTTTTAGTTATACGCTGCCAAAGTTGAATATTTTATAATTTGAAAATATTTGTTAAAAAGTGAAAATCAAGATATTTTAATTGCGATTTGAGAGAATTGTTTCTAAGAAAACACTATTTTTTTAAATGGATCTATCAACTTCAGGTATTTAACTAATTTATTTATAAATTTTTGTAAAAAAAATTTTTGAGGAAGTATTTTTAACTTTTTTTTTTTTTAATTGGTCAAAAAAAATGAGTTTTTTTAAGGAAATTTTGATTTTCAAAATGTTTGTGAGAATACTTGGGCAAAACTTTTTATATATTCTTAAAATATGGTATTTCATAATAAAAAAAATTGCATAATAAAAAAAAAATCTTGCCCGTTTTTGCCCCATTTTAAAATATTTGAGATTTTGTGAAACATGTTAACTTGTTTTTTCTGTTTTGTTTCGTTTAAATAATTACACTACGTCACAAAATTTCAACACATTCGTGACCAAATAAATCTGACAGCTAATCTTTATGTAAAATTTTCGCCTGAATATGTCAGAATTGTCCAAAATAACCGTTTTTTGTGTTTTTAAAAAAGATGATAGATTGGTACAAAAATGAAAAAGCTACAAAAGATTTAGTAAATTATGATAAAAAACTACATAATTTAAATTTACCACAAACAGCACTTGATTTGCTTATTCTGCTAAATATTTCCGATGTTAATGATGATAACATGAAGATTATGATTTTGATGAAGGTGAAGATAATTATGAAGATGATTTTGTTTCAAAAAAAATATATTGTTCGAAAAAATTGCATTGATTTTTTTTAAGTTTTTAGTTTATTTAATAAAACAAAATGATTTTTTTTTTTTATTAATCAATATACACAGAATCCAAAAAAAAAAGTGTCATAAATTACAATTCCCTGAATTAATCCTCGTTTTGCATATGTTACACACCACTGTGCGGCGTGTTAATACAGTATTCCACGGATAATTACCTCGCCAAAAATGTCAATATTTTTGGGTAATTATGCAGGGTAAGCATTTAAACGAATACGCTTAAATACCTCATTGAGGTAACTCTTAAATTTTATCTGTATTGCTTTTTGAGATGTTTTGTCATATCCTACTAACAAAAGCGTACTCATAGTACATATTTACAAACTTATGATCAGGGAGACCGTAAATACGCAATTGCATGGTTTTTCTTGTGCGACCAATGAAGACAGAAACAATATACATATTTATCCGTTTAGAGCTTGTTATGAATTTTGGTATCGATCTGTTTGTGAATTATTTGCATATTTTACTTATTGTTGCATTTTTATTGCACACATATATCACGATTTTGAAACATATTTTTATACATGGTCAAAAAAAAATTCCTTAAAATTCTGGTTAACAGATGAATTTTCTGTTGCTTTAATGTTGCTATCTACATTTAATTTTCACTCTACAATTGTAAGCAAAAGTAAGTTTTTGTGAAAATAAATGTTTTTCAACACTATTAATTTTTATTTAAATGCAAAAATTAAGAAAAAAGCCATTATATAAATTTTTGCTGATAAATAGAAATTTTGACGCATCGTATAGTAAACCGATCGAATCAGAAACACTTTTTTTAAAGTGATCTTTGTGTGTCCGTCCGCCCATCTGGCTGGTCGTCTGTCCATGTAAACCTTGTGCGGAAAGTAAAAGTAGCAGTTATTAGATAATTTGATCAAATTTGGTAAATACGTTCTAATTGTCATAAGAACGAAACCTATGTAATTTGTGAGAATCGGTCTATAATATCACATAATCCATTAAATCATGTTCGTGTTAAGATTACATTTGGCCCAAAATATCTTACAGCAAATTAAATATGGTTGAATCGGTTCAGATTTAAACATATAGCTTTCATTCTAATTTTAATCCCTAAAATATTCAAGCTATTTTATCCTTTTAAATTTTTATGTAATTTAAAATTTAGCGACCTTTCCTTTTATCCCTTTAACACAAAATATCTCGCATATTTGGTGTAATAGTCAGCACCTCATAACGTAACTTTATTCTGGTGGGCACAGAATAAATTTTATTTTAATGCAAATATGAAATTGTGGAATATTTTGCTTTCATATAAGCCACATTTTGTTACTTGCTGTGTTGTTGTCAAATAGTACTGAGGCAATTAAACGAGTGAAATTTAGCTGTAATTTTGTTTTTGGATTTTATTTTTAAGGCAATTACCCGAATTGGGTAATTAAGCGAAAAACAATTAAACGTGGATTTTTGTTTGAAAAATGGAAGAAAAAAAACGGGGATTTAAAACTCAAGGTAAATAACCGAGAAAGGCTTATACTGTATTAATAAAACCATTTATTATGTCTTCCCGTCATGGTTTCAATTTCATTGGTGCATTATTTTGTTGCACTTAAAACTTGTGAATAAGTTGGAGCTTCAATTATTTCCTCTTCTTCGTCATTGAAAGATTCGATAACTTTTTAAAATTATTCTCTATGATTTTCGAAATTCAAGAGAAATTTACTTTTTTACTTCAACTGCCATATTAAATATTTGTGTTGCCATACATATGAGTACAAAAATACTTTTACTAACTTTATAAATGCCTTGCCGGAAATTAAAAAAAACGCAAGCTTTTTGGTTACGCATTTAAGCGATTTATTTTGTTCAAATTTATGTAATTTCGGGCAAATATAATGAATCATTAAAACTGGAAACGCATTTAAGCGAGGTCATTTAAGTGGGATATTGTTCATGTAATTCATGTAAATATTTTGCTTGCCAGCACATTATGCGCATTAAGGAGGGGTAATCATTTAAGCGGTAACTACTGTACTACTACTACCTGAAAGATCTTTCATCGTTAGAGTTCCATTAGTAAAACAGAGGTATGTAAGTAATAACATTTTACTCATTAGTTGTTTCCATTTCCTAAAACTATTTACACCTAATTAAGGGCTGGAGGCAACAATATTAGTAACAACATTGGTTAAAGTTTTAACAGATTATAAATGTTAACACTTTGGCAATGTTAACTCAAAATTGACAATAGTTCATAATTCCTCCAAATCTCATTAAAATTAAAAGATTTATGCATCATCAAATGTGAAATTAAAAAACCTTTAAAATAAGTACAAATTTGTTAAACAATTATCTTAACTGGGCTGAATGATCCACAAAACTAAATTTATTGTGGTAGTAAATTAACATGAATTATAAAAGCTAAGTTCATTGTTTGCTATTGGCTGTTGTAAATTCGCCGCATTCTATTTATAAACTGTTTGTTTTATTGTGCCCAGTGCTGGAAAACGCAAAACAAGTACTTATTATAAAGTGATTTTGGTAGTTACATAAAAGATAATGTACAATTGATGTGGTGAGATTTTGGAAATAAAATAGATTTTTTTTATACCGAATTCAAACAAACAAAAAAAGGAAGAAAAACATTTAACATCATGATTATTTACAATTTCTAAAATTTGTTTTTGTTTTAAATGTAATTTTCTATGCGAACGTTAACGTGTGACATCGTGGGCCTGGCTGTTAACGTATGTATATGTGAGAAAAGAAAACCCCAACAACAAAAACTACCATACACTCTAAGGTCCCAGGTTTTAATCCCAGCTGGACCCACAATAATTTTTTTTCCCTTCGCTTTCGAATGTAAAAGTTGGTTCGAATTTTTATTTTCGTAATTAAATTTTCCCGCATTTATTTTCTTTACAATTATATATCTTACATATTTATTTGTTTAATAAAGGCACCGAACTGGACGCCTCTGTAATTATTCTTTCAGGTGCAGTGTGATTTTTGCATATGTTTTTTTATAGTTTTTTTTTGATATATTAATAAAAGTATTTTTTTGTTAGTCTATAAATTATGATTAATCTATTTTTCTTTAAGTCTGAATAAATTAATGTCAGAATGAATAACTGAAAAAATTAGAAGTTTGATTTCTGAAGGTTTCTGAGGTGTAGGGCAGGTAGCATTAGGGATCATGTCCCACGGCGCTGGCGGAGATCTCATGATCATGGTTGGGAGGGCTCGTTTTGTTGTGGCAACATCAAGCACAACTTCACCTACGAAAATGGAGTTCGTAAATGTCCTTATTCGATCCTGTTTATCTCTCACTATTTTTTTGCATGCATTTTTAAATTATTAGGTCTGTGGAATGTTTTTTTTTTTGTATTGGATAGGTAGCAACGAACTTCACCCATAAGCCGACGAGGAAATAGTCGGAACCTGATGCATGCTACTAGCTCATCTACCCCCATGCAAATTGTACGTATTACTTGGCCAGTTCCAACGTTACATGCTACAGTTCCTTTTCAATTGTAAATTTAATATCCTGGTGAAAGGAGTTTAATATGTAAATTTTCATATTATTCGAATGTGTATTCTAAGTCAAATTACAATCCTTTTATACTTTAATAGGCTTATTCCTTCAATATTTTCCAGGAATATTTTTTTCTATGCACTATCAGAAAATATTGAAAATAATAATAATAAGCCTATTAAAGTATAAAAGCTTTTGAGGATTGTAATTTGACTTAGAATACACATTCGAATAATATGAAAATTTATATAATAAATGTTACTCAACATGAGAAATAAATTCCCAGATTCTAGGAGTTAAATATGTTTAACATCTCGATCGCTTAAATTCCTTAGAAAATACAAAATTTAAAAATTTTAGAGATGACATTAAAAGCTAAAATTGCGGCGAATTTAATTTTTATGGCATTGCCAAATTTAGCAATGCACGTTACAGAATTGCATTCGTGGCCAAAATTCAATAAATCAACTTTATAGATTTTTAGCGATAGAGATTTAGCTTGAGCGAATTACGGAATACGACTGCAGATTTTGAAAATTTAATGATAACACTGCGGAACAGACATTTTGCGGTCGGAAATTTGATTGCAAATTTTTACTAATTTGAGTTCGCTGATTTCAAATCGAATCTCCATTTTTCTCTTTCTGCTCTACTTTTCGAGATATACCGTTATGTCCAAAATCAAGGCACTTTCACTACATATATTGGAATAACTTGAAAACGGTGGACCATATTCAGTTAACAAAAAAATCCGAAACTCGGCAACAGTATTATCTTTAATACGTGCTTACATTGTTTTTAAATTTGGCCTGTAGTTTCAGAGATATGGTTGAATTTTGGAAGAAAAATGGGAAAATTTTGAAAAAAAAAACAAACTTTTTGTTCTCAATAAATTCATCAAAAATAAAATTGCGATAAAAATCACAGTTTTGATCTAAAAACATTTATCTAAAAACATTTAGCTCAACATAATTTTGAATGAAATCGGGGCACAACTTTTGATTTTATTCACAATTTACTGAGAAAACTGAATATTGATTTCCATACAAAAAGAAACAACGTTCATGACACACACATATTTAAAACAGGGACTTAATAGTCGATAAAAATTGCGAATAATTATTACGAATAAATTTATATTTTATTTATTAAGAATAATTATTATTTCCAATTTTTATTTTTAAAAATTGATGATAACTATTATGGGTATCAAATAAAAGTATTGCTCAAATATAACTATTACTATTCGATAGATATATTACTAATTATTTTTAATAGTTATGAATAAGAAATAACATAACAGTTATAACTAATTTTAATGTGTATGTATACATTCACATGCATAATCTGCAAAAATAAAACAATTTATATCAACATAATATTCAAAATAATTATTATCGGAAATAAAAACAATGAAAATCTTTAGTAATAGTCATCTGTAAGAGAAATAGGTATTTATCGATCATAATAGTTATGAGCCAATGTAAAAAGATTTGGATATAATAGTTATGTTTAACAAATATTTATTTTCATTATACATAATAATTATGAGCAATTTTTTTAGAATACGTAATTCTTAAAAGTGGTCAATTTTTTGGTACCTGAAAAATTAGCATAATTTTTATTTAGGGTCCTTGATTTGAAATGTTATTTTTGTAGGGAAATCGATATTCAGTTTTCTCAGTAAATTGTGCATAAAACCAAAAGTTGTGCACCGGTTACAATAATTTAAAGCTCATTTCATTCAAAATTATGTTGAGCTAAATGTTTTTTAGACCAAATCAAATCGCAATTTTATTTTTTATGAATTTTTAAAGAACAAAAAATTTGTTTTTTTTCATAATTTTCCTTTTTGTTTTCAAAAATTCAACGATATTTCTGAAACTACAGGGCAAATTTAAAAACAATGTAAGCACGCATTAAAGATAATACTGTTGCCGAGTTTCGTTTTTTTTTTTTTGTTAACTGAATATGTTCCACCGTTTTCAATTTATTCTAATGAATGTAGTGAAAGTGCCTTAATTTTGGACATAACGGTATAACTTGAAAAGTATAGCAGAAAGAGAAAAATGGAGATTAGATTTGAAATCAGCGACCTTAAATTAGTAAATATTTGCAATCAAATTCCAGACCGCACAAAAAAAGTTTAAATTTGTTCTCTTGTATAATTTCAATAACTTTAGCCTAATTAAAATATTAAAATTTGGATTAAAACCCATAAACAGTTTAACAAAATAACCACAATACTAATAATTTTGTAGTTTTAGTTAACTTAAGCTACGATAACACTTGTCAAATATTTGACGAAAAAAACGTAACCAATAATCATTTCCTTTACTTCAAATATTTATTTTGATTACTCAGTACAACCGCCAATCTGATGGTACTAGGTCAGTATAGTAAAACCCTCAAAGGGTTTGGCGTTCGTATGTGTAAGTTTTTTTTTATGACCTTTTAATTTTTTTCCTTATCTTAATGTTTTTTCGCTTACCTAGGGTTTACACTTGCAAGTGCAAGTTCGAAAAACTCAATACCCTCACACATTTTTACTAACACCATCACATTTTTCTTACTTGCAGCCCAACTTGCAAGAGAATTTGCTTGCAAGTAAATTTTTGACACTTGTCGCAAGTAAAATGACAAATGGAAAACAGTGTTACCGTGGATGAGTTTTGTATCAATTAACTAGTATGTAGTAACATAAAAGTTATGTTTATAGCGGATTTTCTGTGTATTTATAAAAAATAAAAAAGAGCACAACTATACAACAACACATCTTGGTTGTAATTTTAATCAAAAGTTTTAAGGATTTTGAAAAAACAAATTTGTTAACTAAAATATTTTCTCAGTAATATTATAAAATCGCCGCTACGGCAATACTGGAGTCACATATTTTATAAAATAAACATAATTTTTTCATCAAGATGGACCGAAAATTAAATAAAGAAGAAATTATTAAATATATTTTGCTATAACATGGTAATGTTTTTAACATGACAATGTTTTTAAACTGAAAAACAAAGCTTTTTTCATAAGACATTTTTGCTTCGAGAACATTTGAAAAATGAACTTACAACTGACTGTGTAAACACTCACGCTACTTGCGAGACTTTCGGCTTTTTCTTCGACATTTTCGCTGATAATACGTATACACTACTTGCAAGTAATTACTTGCATGTGTAAAGGCAGGGTTAGTTGTAACATTTTGGCAAAAACATAGTTTAACATAACTCGAGAACCACTTGTCCGATTTTGATGAAACAAATTTAGAAAAATTAAGAATTACAATTTCTCTAATCTGTTTCTATACCGTTTTCCTATATGTGCAACACTTTCGAAGTTAAAAATGAATGTATGAAGGGAAAAAAGTATTTTTTGCCTAAAAATTTAAATATTTTTTTTTTTTAATTCATAAAAAATCTAAAATGGAAAAAAGTGCCAAAACTGTTTACTTTCGCGTAAAGTCACATAACTCATGAGCAAAAAAAGGCATAGATCATGAAAATCGATGCACGCGTTTCTCATTTATTCACAATTAGGTAAATGTATGAATTTCAAAAATTTGCTCCAGATATGCACAACATTATTTGGAGAAAACATTGACACTCACAAGCCGAACTCCTTCATATTTTTCTACTGTACTAAAAGAGAAATATTGATGTGGCAACACTGGTTCTGTAATGTTCACATAAAACATGCATTGTCATTATACTTCTTCTCTTTCTCACACTGGTTCTGTGATTTTTGTCATTCAACAAGTGCCGACGAACGCGAACAGTAAAAGTGATTTTTCTTCAGTTTTTTAAAAGTGAACAAAAGAGAACAGAATATGGGACTGTGTAAGGCAGATATAAATAGCTTTTGCTACTGCTGTGGTCAATATGTCTCAACACATAAAAAAAGGGGAAATTTCAGTACTGATTTTGTTCAAACACACGAGATTTACTTTAACCAAAATGTTATAGTGAACGAAAATTGGGTACCAAATATAGTGTGTAAAAGCTGCTACAACCGTCTAATGGATTGGAAAAATAGAAGACGTGAAAGTATGCCATTCGGTATCCCAATGACTTGGACTAATCCTGGCGAAGGTCACAATCCATTGAATTGCTATGCATGTGCGAATAAAGGAGCCGCAAAAAGGATAAGAAAATCGTATAATTACGTTGGTGTTGCAAGTGCCGCAACACCATTGCCTTATTCGGACCACATTCCTGTGCCAAAAGCTTCTAGCCCAGATATTTTCTCTTCTACGACTGCTCCGACATATCATGCACGTGATGATCCCCCATATGAGCCATCAGTATCCAATGAGCCAATTTTAATAAATCAAAATAAGCTTGATTCAATTGTTGCCAAGTTGGAATTAACACAGCATAAATCGGAAGAGCTGGCTTCCATTTTGAAATCAAACAATTTGTTGGCACCAGGTGTGAAAGTCACAGCTTATCGAAGTCGTCAGGCAACACTCCAAAGTTTATTCCTTGTGAATGATGAAAAAACTTCTGCACATGCATAGCAATTCAATGGATTGTGACCTTCGCCAGGATTAGTCCAAGTCATTGGGATACCGAATGGCATACTTTCACGTCTTCTATTTTTCCAATCCATTAGACGGTTGTAGCAGCTTTTACACACTATATTTGGTACCCAATTTTCGTTCACTATAACATTTTGATTGAAGTACATCTCGTATGTTTGAACAAAATCAGTACTGAAATTTCCCCTTTTTTTATGTGTTGAGACATATTAACCACAGCAGTAGCAAAAGCTATTTATATCTGCCTTGCACAGTTCCATATTCTGTTCTCTTTTGTTCACTTTTAAAAAACTGGAGAAAAATCACTTTTACTGTTCGCGTTTGTCGGCACTTGTTGAATGACAAAAATCACAGAACCAGTGTGAGAAAGAGAAGAAGTATAATGACAATGCATGTTTTATGTGAACATTACAGAACCAGTGTTGCCACATCAATATTTCTCTTTTAGTACAGTAGAAAAATGTTAGAGAGTTCGGCTTGTGAGTGTCAATGTTTTCTCCAAATAATGTTGTGCATATCTGGAGCAAATTTTTGAAATTCATACATTTACCTAATTGTGAATAAATGAGAAACGCGTGCATCGATTTTCATGATCTATGCCTTTTTTTGCTCATGAGTTATGTGACTTTACGCGAAAGTAATTAGTTTTGGCACTTTTTTCCATTTTAGATTTTTTATGAATTTAAAAAAAAAAAATATTTAAATTTTTAGGCAAAAAATACTTTTTTCCCTTCATACATTCATTTTTAACTTCGAAAGTGTTGCACATATAGGAAAACGGTATAGAAACAGATTAGAGAAATTGTAATTCTTAATTTTTCTAAGTTTGTTTCATCAAAATCGGACAAGTGGTTCTCGAGTTATGTTAAACTACGTTTTTGCCAAAATGTTACAACTAAGCGAAAAAACATCAAGATAAGGAAAAAATTTAAAAGGTCATAAAAAAACTCACGCATACGAACGCCAAACCCTTTGAGGGTTTTACTATACTGACCTAGTACCATCACCCTGACTTGGAATTTCTCACCCCCCAGACAATAGTCCCAAAAATGTTCTATAGTGTTATAATACCACATCTTGCAAAAAAACAGTTTTTTGCCTTGTTTTGCTAATTAGTTAAATTTGTCATATTAAGACCATGTCAAATCTTACTTAATATTAACAAAAGTAGTGGTAAGGCTTATTTGGTCAAATATTTAATAAGTGTGACCTAGCTTAAGGATTGTATGTAACATTTTTTATTAGATTTTCAGTTACATAGCGTTAACATTTGACAGTACTGGCAAGACAGTAGGAAAATACATATTAGTTGCCAAAAACACTGCTAACAGTCTTCGTGACGTAGGCGTCCAGACAGAAGTTAAGACAGTTCACTTTGAAATATATGTCAAACGTGAATGTTGCAGTGAAAGTTCAGCTAAACGTGTTTTATATCAACTAAACAAACTTAAAAACAGCCTAAAATAATTTTTTTTTGTAAAAAAAAACATGACACTTAACTAAAACATAAAAAATCAAAGCAAAATATATTTATTTTTTACGTTTTTTTTTCCTTTTGCTTACATAGCGTCTTCAACTGACAATTTTTTGTCTTACCAAACGTCAAACTTCATATTAAAAAAACGCTGACAAAAATTTTCGAGTTTTTTTTATATAGACTTTGACGTTTGGTATGACAAAAAATTGTCAGTTGAAGACGCTATGTTATAAAACTTCTGATTATTGTTAGAAAATGTCAAATCACTGTCCAATTTTACCGTGCAAAATTAGCTAGACAGTAGACAAGACAGTTGGAAAAGTGTGCATGCATTAGTAAAAAAGTTTGCATGTATTGCTACCAGTGATGCCAACTTTAAAATTTAAAAAAGCACTAAAAAGCACTATTTCGAACAATAGGAAAAGCGCAAAAGGCGTTTTTCATGTATAATGCATTATTTTATTCAAAATACCTAAAGCCTAAAGTAAAAATAATAATGTATCAATCGCTCATTAGACCAATCCTCAAATGTGGATGTCCGATATGGTTTAATATCTCACCTTCATATATGGAAAAAATAAGGGTATTTGAAAGAAAATGTTTGAGAGCTTGCACATGGTTATTTAGATCATCTCATAGTAACTATTTAAAATACGTATCTAATAAAAATTATATGACACATCAAACATTATAAGGATAGACAATTTTATTATAAGGTTAACAAGAAATTACATTTTGAGATGTACTTCATGTAATGAAAATAATTTGATAATGGCACCTTATTACACAAATTTTAATTATATATCTAATGCTCTACAAAATGACTTTGGTCCCCCTGAGTCATTTTTGTTCTTAGACAAATTAAAGATAATACGGGACAATAATGGTATTCCAATTTTCTATCATAATTATAGACGTGCCAATGTCAAAGCAATTGATTGCAACAGTATATCAAATTTTTCAAACAGGTTTGATAAAAGTATAACTAATAAAGATTTCCTTGCATTACAAAGCAAAAAAACCAAAAAGTTTTGATGGATAAAAGTATAGTAAAATATAAAACTCTCTTTTTTTATTTTTTAGACTTTCGCTTTTTATTTTTGCCATATATAAGGTCTGTCTGCGTACTTTTTCAGTAGCAAATACTCAGTAAATTTTTTTGGGAGAGTAAGACCAATTTTACTCTGTCGGCTGAAAATATCTCAAAAAGTACGCAGACAGAATCCAGTAAAATCTTGCAAGAAAACAGCTGATCGGTGTGTAGGCAATTGAAATGACAAAGCAAAATTATTTACGTGTGCCAAGATAGCGTCGACGAAATAGCGACTTTTGGGAATTTAAAAACCGGGAAACAAAAATACCCAAATAATGGGATTTACCGAATGAAATCAAAAAGTTAGCGTCGAATTTAGGAATTTAAAAGGGGAAGTATAAATATTTAATATTTTTAACAAAAATACAAAAAATAGTTAAAAAAAATTAACTTTTTGGAACAAAATGAGCGATGCGTGCAAAAAATCGTTCGTTCCGTTCCCGAGATTTCTGGGTTCGATTTTTTGCAGAATATATACAGTTTGGCTGAGTTCCAAAACATCAATATACTTTGCAGCACAAGTCAATAATGTATATTCAAGTTTAATAATGCACAGCTTTTGTATTATGTTCTCATTAAATACTTTTTTGGTGCACATTGGGACAAATAGAATTGTAATAACCTACACGGTTGCATTGTAGCATGCTTTGCAACCGACGTTTTGGAACTCAGCCTTTATAACGTGCAAAAGCTTGTGTTCCAAGGGATAAATCAGTAAAGCTTTGTACTGACCATTTTGGATGCACCCAAATATCTCGGGAACTAACCGAACGATTTTTTGCACGCATTGCTTATTTTGTTCCTAAATGTGTATTTTTTTTATTTGTGCTAACTATTTTTTGTATTTTTATTAAAAATATTAGTTATTTTTACTTCCCCATTTTAAATTCCCAAATTCGACGCTAACTTTTTTAACTTTTGGAAATACCCCTAAATTCCTAAATTCGACGCTAACTTTTTGTTGTTATTCTGCAAAAGACCATAATTTGGGTATTTTGTTTTCCCGGTTTTTATATTCCCAAATTCGACGCTATTTCGTCGACGCTATCTTGGCACACGTAATAAAAACAGCTGTTCAAACTAGTTGCAAAATCTTGCAAGAGGAAATTTCTCCAGTAACATTTTGTAAGTTCTCTAACTTCCAACTGTCAAAAAATTCTCTTTTTGACTCTCTCGCTGTAAGAGATTTGGAGTACACAGACAACATTTTGTAATATTTTGCAACATTTTTCACAAAATGATGCAAAATATGTGTACGCAGACAGACCTATAATAAGTTATGTTTTATTCACATTTTTCATTACAAATAAAAATATAAATTTGTATTTTTAATACATAAAAATTTATTATATTTGCAAATCAAAACTAATGTTATATCCTTAATATTCGAGAGCTAGTTTCTGGGACTTTGTATTTATGTAAATATGTATTATATTATACTAGGGTTTATTATAGTAAATAAAATTTGTACACAGTCTTATTTTTGAAATTGAATTTTTATATGTGCGTGTATAGCATTTCCTTATTTATATAAGTGGTATTCACACCGAGCTTGTTAGTTTGTTAGTCGTTAATCGTTACTTTTTTACACGCATTTTGTTTTTGTATATTTAACGCGCTACCGGATTAACATTTAACAAATTAACGACACGGCACCCCTGATAAAATAGTTGTTAGTTGGTAACTCACAATCAGTTGTTGCAGTTTCTAAAATAAATATAATAAAAAAGTAATTTGTTATACATCCAGTACATTTTCGGTTTCATCTTCATCATCGTGGAAAATTTCTGCATTAATAAATTATTTGTAATTAAACTATTAAACTTCTATAAATCTTGTCTACTAACCGTCAGCAAACGTTATTTGTGTCAAAGCATGAGTAATTAAATGGTTTACAATTGTTTTTTTTTTTTTTTTGACTCTTTCTCGTGGCATTTTTTATTTTTTCCTGGATAATAAATTGTGTCAGAACAATAAATCTGCATTTTTACTACGAAAGTTACCAGACTAACAAAGTTTTAAAAGGGGGGTTGTTCACAGTTGGTAACTTTAACAAATTAACAAACTACCGAGTAACAAATTAACAAGTCCGGTGTGAATACCACTTTAGTGTTTGCTTGTTGTTAATTAATGCTTTCATTATAATATTGCTAAATAAATAAATTTTGAACGTAGGGAAAAGTATAGGGAAATTTTTTTTGGCTGTAGGGAAAAAAGGGAATTTTTTTTATTTTTTTTACGTGGATTTTTTAAAATTTCTCCTGGCATCACTGGTTTACAGTGAATTTCAGAAGGCTGCTAAATATGGGATCTAAGGTAAATTATGTACCGTCATTTCTAGTCCTATAAAACTGTGACGTACCAATTTCTATTATGATAGCATTATTTATGACGGTTTTAGACGTACTAAACTCTTTTCCGGGAGTAGGGTTTCTATGGGGTCTAAAGTAAATTATGGACCAATCTTCACGAAATTTCACAGTCCTATAAAATTGTGACGTGCCAAGTTTTGTTATGATAGCATTATTAATTATGGCTTTAGGCGTACTAAATTTTTTTCGGGAAGTAGGGTTTATATGGGGCCTAGGATAAATTATGGACCGATCTTCACGAAATTTCACAGTATCATTTCTCGTCCTATAAAACTGTGGCGTACCAATTTCTATTATGATAGCATTATTTATGACGGTTTTAGGCGTACTAAACTGTTTTCCGGGAGTAGGGTTTATATAGATCCTAGGGTAAATTATGGACCAATCTTCACGAAATTTCAAAGTGTCTTTTACAGTCCTATAAAACTGTGACGTACCAATTTATATTATGATAGCATTATTAATTACGGTTAAAGGCTTACTAAACTGTTTTCCGGGAGTAGGGTTTATATGGATCCTAGGGTAAATTATGGACCAATCTTCACGAAATTTCACAGTGTCTTTTATAGTCCTATAAAACTGTGACGTACCAATTTCTATTATGATAGCATTATAAACTACGGTTTTAGGCTTAATAAACCGTTTTCCGGGAGTAGGGTTTATATGGTGCCTAGGGTAAATTATGGACCAATCTTCACAAAATTCCACAGTGCCATTTCTAGTGCCAAATTTTGTTATGATAGCTTTATTAATTATGGTTTTAGGCGTACTAAACTGTTTTCTTGGAGTAGGGTTTATATGGGGCCTAGGGTAAATTATGGGCCGACCTTCACTAAATTTTGCAGTGTCATTTCTAGTCGTATAAATCTGTGACTTGCCAAAATTTGTTATGATAGAAATATTTATTACAGTTTTAGGCGTACTATACTGTTTTCCAGGAGTAGTGCTTAGGGTAAATTATGGACGGATCTTCATGAAATTTTACAGCGTGATTTTCAGTCGAATAAAAATCTTATATCATTCCGTGCATTTGTCCACTATTTATGTTAGTTTTTGTAACAAAATGATCAATTTTTTAAAGTGGTGGTTCCACATTTTGATTCATAGCTCTGATCCTACTGAACCAATATTGCTGGATTTCAATCCTAAACTGCTTAGGATAACTACAAGCAATTTGACACCAAGTTTTTTTATAATTTCTTTTGAGTTTTTCGAAAGTGAGCGTGTTTTTAACAGACGGACATGGCTAAATCGACTTAGAATTACTCAAGGAGCGAGAATATATATACTTTATGGGGACTGAGATGAATAATAAAACAGTTTCACACGGAATGATAAACTTAGTATACCCTCTTCTCAACTAATTGCGGTAGAGGGTATAAAAATCAAATACTACGAAAATAAATGAAAGATTTTCTGTGATTTAAAGGTCATCAACATTTTGCAAGGGATTATCGATAAGGGTGGCTTTCCAAAGTTCTTTAGTTTTCTTTGTAATTGGGATTCGCGCTCACCTTTGAATCAATTCCAATGTAATTCGTAGAGACCAAGAGGAAGTGTGAAAGAACAAATGAAACAACATAGACTGAAGAATGCACCTTTAATTGACAATACTCAAGACATCTTGCTACCACCGCCCCACATAAAATTGGAAATTTTTAAAAAAATTCATCGAAGTGGCCGTTGTAAATTGTGCAAGCGCATTCGACTATTTGAAAAGCGTGTTCCAAAGAAAAGTATTGTAGTTAATTAAAAATTAATTTTTGTTCACCTCATGGTACTATTTACACCATGTTTATATTTTCTTTTCTGTCTTTATTTTTTGTCTTCATTTAACAGGCGTACTTAATGGTCCTTATATTAGAAAGCTATTCAAGAGTAACTTTGATTAACCCTCTGCGACTGATGTACCTTCTTATTGTGTTCTCATGGTTATGATATTATGTTTAGACCGATTAATGTAAGCACACGTGCCAGTGTAAACGAAAAAGTGTCTGAGAGTCAACCACATCAATATTAAGGTAGGTGTCTGAGAGACAATCACATCAGTATTTTTGTTATATTTGCATAGTATTAATTATTATATTTTCTTAGTGTCTGTCAAACAACACGTCTGTAAAATTGCATTTTTTTGGACTTGCTATTTTGGACCATTCAAACACATCTCTGTTCTATATATAAACCTATGATCTCAAGACTTATGACTGATTAACTTAAGTGCAAATCAGCCAAATCTAAAATTTTTGCTATATAAATTATAAAATGAAATATTTTTTGGTTAAGTTATAGGCTTTGATGTGCCAATTGAAATGTTTATTAATTTTTTTTTAACCACTGAATTTAATTTTTTTTTTTACCAACTGATTAATTTAAATCTATATAATAAAAAATAAAAAACATTTGTTCAAAAAAATTTTTTTTTGAATTTTTTTTTCTGTTCTGGTTTAGGTCTTAGTTTTTTACTGAAAATTCATGCCATGCCGATAAATAACATACAACACGAATTTTCGCTTTGAATTAGAAAAATAACTATATAAATAATAACTTATACTCATAAACAAGATACAAAAATGGCTTTATTAGTTTTACAAAACGGAACCTGGAAAATATAAGCCACGGAAATGGTGTCTGGTAGTCTACCACGTCATTAGAATTGTGAGAACTATATCACGTCAGTCGCAGAGGGTTAATAGCTTGATGAAAATCATTCAATGGCATGGATTTACCCCCAGCGTGTATGCACCAAAGTCTTGGGAGGGGATCGAGACGCGGAACCGGAAGCAAAAGAATGGGTGAAAGAAATGGTGTATTTTGAAAAAATCGGAACATCGCACAATGGGAGAAATGGCCAATCTAGTGGCGCTTTAAGGAAATTTTAAATTTTAGAATTCTGCTAATTTTTTTTATTTTTTTGTAAACTAAGAAACCAACGGATTTTTGGTTTTTTTTTTTTGTTTTTTTTTGCTCTCGATATTCGCCCACCTGTGAGCTTTCAAACTTGGCATATGTTTTAGCAAGTGCATTAATACTTTTCGCGCTTTTTTAAAGTTAAATTTTATATAAATTTTTTCCAAATAGTGTTTAAATTGAAATTATTAGGTATGTATTATATAAAAAAATATGTTTGTGATTTGTACATAAGTTAAATGTGGTAAACAAATGAGCTATGTAAAATAGTGTTTTATTATATGTAACTTAAACTTTTGTGGAATAAAAGTTGGGAGTATTCGACGAATTTCGCTGCCATGTTTGGTTTATTTGTTTCTATGTTCTGTTTTCTATGTCCATTTGAAAAATTAGCTGCAACTTTTTGCAACTTTATGATTTTTTACGTTTTTTAGATGCAATGTCAGAGTCTAAACGCACCCTTTTTTTAATTTGGCACTCTGAAACAGTACTAGCAAAAAAGTTTTTGGCGGTGGAAAATCATGTTTTTTCTAATGTTATTGATCCATCAAAATATAACGAAGAGCAATGTCAACAAATTCGTAAACAATTAAAAAATTTTGTTAATAAGCTGCGGTACAAGTGGACAACTAGTCATAGCATCATGAAAAAATTCGCAGATCGAAATAAAGAATGGTTGGAAGGAAATCTTATTTTTTCAGAACCAGCCATTGGTCATCGTAAATATAAAAGTTTTTCAGAGTGCTCAACTAAAACTCAAATAAAAAAGGTTTCTTCTATTGTTGATAATACGCCAACAGAAGAGCTAATTTTAGCAACGCGCATTAGTCTTTTCAAATCTGGAAAAAGGAATGCTTCACAAGTTGTTTCGGAATTGAGCTTAGAACCTACAATAGCTTCAAAAATGCTTAAAACTGTAAATGCTGAGCCAAAAGCACCTATTCCATATACACCTGAGGAAGCTTTGGCCCTATATATAGATGGAGACTACTCAAAACATACATATAAATTAATGCAATATGGTGCCAAAGAGCGAAATTGTAACATTTATCCAAGCTACGATGTTTTAGCTAAAACTAAAAAAGAGTGTTACCCCAACGACATACGCGTAACTGAACGTTCAGCAGAAGTAAATTTACAGTCTCTCATTAACCATACTGTTGGACGTATATTACAGGGTTTTCCAGCAGCATTTGAGGACCTCGAAATTGAATGCAATAACAACGATTGCATAAAAGCCATTTATAAATGGGGTTGTGATGGAAGCAGTGGTCACTCTACTTACAGACAATACTTTAATGTTCCCGAAACTGGAACTATTGATCAGCATTTATTTGCTGTATGTATTGTACCTTTGCTAAAAAAAATGGATCGTCAATACTATGGGGAAATAATCGACCTTCTTGAACTAGGTTCTGTAGACCTATTAAACTAAAAAAAAGAGTCAGCAGACTTAGTTCGAGATGAGGTTGAAAATGTTAAGAGGCAATTTGCTCAAATTTTACCTACAGCATTAAATCATTTGAAAATACAACATGAATTCCATTTGACAATGATTGACGGAATAGTTTTCAACACCATAGCGGAGTCATCATCACAGGCTTGCGGAATTTGTGGGGCAACTCCAAAATTGTTTAACAATCTGAATATGATTCTGTTAAGACAACCACAAGAACATTTGTACGAGTATGGATTATCAACACTCCATGCATGGATTCGCTGCTTTGAGTGTATAATTCATATCGCGTACAGACTACCAATAAAAACCTGGCAAGTTCGTGGAAAAAATAAAGAAATTGTTTAAGAAACAAAAACAAAAATTCAACTAGAACTTAGAAAACAAATGGGCATTCTGGTGGACATTCCAATGACGGGCTCAGGGAACACAAACACGGGAAATACTGCCAGAATATTTTTTAAGCAACCGATTTTGGCCTCTACAGTAACGGGCGTACAAATAGAATTAATTAAAAGATTTGGAATAATTTTGCGCACAATGGCGTGTGGGTATACAGTAAACACAGAGGCTTTTCGCATATATGCTTGGGAAACTGCAAATATATTTGTAAGTGAATACCCCTGGTTCTACATGCCTGCATCCGTCCATAAAATTTTATTGCATGGCGCAGATATCATTGAAAATGTTTCGTTACCAATAGGAATAATGTCAGAAGAGGCACTTGAGGCAAGAAATAAAGATTTCCGCAGCTATAGGCTTAACCACACACGAAAAACATCAAGACTACACACTATGGAGGACTTAATAGATGCATTGTTGGTTTCTTCAGACCCTTTCATTACATTTAAATCTAAAAGTACCTCAAGGTACTCAAAAAAACATATTGAAATAGATGATGAGGTCAAGCAACTTCTTTTAAATGACTATGAGTTACCAGACACCCACATTTCGGAAAGCTCTGACTCAGAATAATTTTCCAAATAGTTTCTTCTAGAACATGAGCAAATATAAAGTAGGATCTTATTATCAAAAAGTAATTTCAATTTTTGGGAATACAAAATTTTAATTTCAAAAGATTTTGTTATTCGTGCTTAATTCCCAGTTTTTATTATTGATAAAAACACTTGAAATTTATTGTTGATGGGATAAGCTATTCCTATGCGCATTTCACTGGTTGCTTAGGCCAGATCATCAGGAAACTTCATCCATAAAGATTTTAGAAAAACTAAAGATATAAAACCAAATAAAACTGTTAAGCGTATAAGACTTATAGCAACAGTTCTACTTGTAATAATATCAAAGCTTAAACAAAACACATCAACAATAAACAGTGGGTTTATCTCATCTTACATTCCCCACTACAATTAGTTGAAATTCTCTCAACATTAATTGTAGTTGTATTATTTAAAACATATTCCATAATTTACATCAAGAATTTGTTACTTTAATTTTTTTTAATTAGAAAAATAAAAAAAACATTAAAAAACTAATATAACAAAAATAAAACACAACTGCTTTATTTAAAAAAAAAATACTATACTTAAAATTAGCTATTTTTTAAGTCATTAACAATTCAACACGAAATTAGCAATTTCTTGCACAGACCACAAAAAATCAATAAAAAAAGTTAAAAAATATCCACATTTTAAATTAAAAAAGAAGAAATAATAATTACAAAAAAAAAAAAAATCTACTAGTATTGGTGCATGCTGAGTGTAGGGTAAAATTCCAAAAAAATAAATAAATATAATTTATAATGCCTTAAAAATATAATTTTGTTCAAAAAAAGTTTAAAAATCGAATGTAATACAAAATTATAAACATACATACTACTATTAATATATTAATTGTCGATGATGAATGATACAGCATTAATGGCGCACACTGTACTGAAGCGGCATGTCCCAAAAAAAATTTTTTTGAAAGAGCATATCCTTGGCTATAATTTCACTGAATATTTCTAATAGATCAGATCAGTAATTAAAAAGATATAATTAAAGCGCCACCAGATTGGCCATTTCTCCCACTGTGCATCGATTACATTAAAGCTGCATTTTCTTCATTTTCATTTTGACGACTTTATCAAACAACTCCCTACCGAATCCGATGAGCAAGGAGAACGGTTTCACCAAACCACAATGCCCATGGAAAACGCTACAAAGGCAAAAAACTCGACGCATTGCTTGCAGAGGTAATATAAATTTTATTGATGAATTGTTTTGCATTCCTTTTTTGATTTCTTTTCTAATTCATTTCAGGTATGTTGGTGGCGTTACAAGATCACCCTGTATGATGTTAATGAAGTATTTGAAGAAGAAAAAGAAAAAGAAGCAAAGTGCCTGTGGACAACATAAGTTCTGAATCAGAGTCAAATTCCGACGATTTGGATCCACAACTTAAGAGAATGCGATTTGCAAGTCCAGGGCCATCAACATTATAAACATAATACGAATTATCAGGGGTGTCATAGAATCCAAGTCGGTTTTGCTCATTGTCGGTTTTGCAAACCAATATTGGTTTCATTTGGTGTCATGAAAACAAGTCGGATTTGTTATTTTCGAATACAAATTAAACCGATATTGAAATCAGCTGTTTATTGTTTTGGCTCATGAGTTTACAGATTTAAATTCAATTTTTGTTTGAAAATTTTGTAAATTATGATTTTTGCTCTAAAATATTGTTAAAACCTGTGTTTTTCATTAAAGTAAAATTATAGAAAAAAATAAGAAGTGGTAATACAGTTTACATAGGAAATAAATGCCATCGTTTTATTACTTGCATTGCATTTGTTTTTTACATTTGTGTTATTTTATTGTTTTGCAAAAGTATGAAGGTATAAAGTGAATTTATTAAAAATATAAAGAAATTCGTTAGTTAACTTTAATAATAAATAGAATGATCACTGCTGTTGTTGCATATTTGCTGTTTGCAAAAAAGTGAGAAGAAGACTGTTGCGAATTTGCAGCAGCCCGCTGCCGGTAACATGCAAAAAAATACTATTTTGCCAATTTATCAATTTTATTTATTTCTATCTGTGGAAAAAAATGTAACTGTTGAAAAAAAAAAACAAAATAAAAAATTAAGCTTTTAACAACTATATTTATTTCCAATAAAAAAAAAAACAAGAGCTGTAAGCTGCTTGGTTTGTTTTCAATAAAAAACCAATAACATTGGTTTCTGTGACACCTAAAACCGACACTAATTTTGGTTTCTATGACACCCCTATATTTTTTTAATATTTTTGTAATAGATAGCATAGTATCTCAATGTTGAAGTAAAGAAAAAATAAATGATATTATCAACTTTTCGGGAAATTTTTCACTTTTGCGGCTACTTAAGCGCTACCTTAAGAATAATTCCTAGGAAGTTCATATGCTCTAGAAAGTTGTTTATTGAGATCTTAGATACATTTTTGTTATTGATTGTTTCCTTGACGATTTGATACCTATGGACCTGAACAGGGGAAAAAGGTAAAAAAAAATCAAATTTTCGGGAAATTTTTCACTTTTGCTGCTACCTAAACGCTGCTAAGAATCATTTCTAGGAAGTTTATATGTTCTAAAAATTTATTTACTGAGATCTTAGGAACATTTTTGTGGTTGTTTCCTTGAATTTTGAACGATTTGCTACTTATGGACCTGAACAGGGGAAAAAAGGTAAAAAAATCGAAATTGTTAAAGATTTGTCTCAGAGGCTAAATTAAAATTCCGAACGGTTTGCAAGATATGAGCCTAAAAATATCATCACTTTTTTGCAAAAATGGCACCGAGGCCGAAAATCTTTGGGGGCCCATAAAAAAAATTAATGACTTTGGGCAAAACTGGGAGACACGGGTATTTTTTTTTTTTTTTGACTTTTATCATGTAGTGGTGTCCGTATATGGTTATTTTTCCATTACTTAAAAAATTACATACAGTGTTATGTATGGATAAAATATCAGCCAAATGGCCGCCGCGATCTGAGTCACACCGCCATCCGTTGGTCCAAATTTTTGATGACGCTGAGCATAATTGAAGTTCTATACCGTTAATGTGCCGAATTATCTCATCCTTTAGCTCTTGAATTGTTGCTGGCTTGTCGAACATTTTCTTTCAAATAACTCCAAAAGAAGAATTCCAACGGTGTCAATCACATGATCATCTCACGATAGCGAACACCATTCACAGTAACTGCCTGAACTGCCTCATTTTGGGAAAAATACGGCCCGATGATTCCGCCAGCCCATTAACCGCACCAAACCGCCACTCTTTGTGTATGCATTGGTTTTTTCGACAATCACTCTTGGAATATAATTCGCCCAAATGCGGCAATTCTGCTTATTGATGAATCCACTGAGGTGAAAATGTGCCTCATCACTAAAGATGATTTTCTTCGAAAATTGATCATCCAATGTTCCCATTTCTTGCCACCATTCTGACCATTAACGAAGTTTGGAATGGTCCAGAGACTTTAGTTCTTGAGTCAATTGCACCTTGTAAGCGTGTAAATGAAAGTATTTATGCATAATGTTCGTCAACGACGAGCGTGAGGTGCAATTGTCGGGCACGACGACGAGTTGAGGTGGACGGCTCTTATGCCATACGATCGCGAACAGCTGCACGAGCATGCACTGGTGTTTTTACATCTTCTACAGTCCCGGCTTGCTCAAATTTTTGCACCATTTTTCCGATTGTACGCACATTTGGACGATTAAATTGACCGAAAAAATCACGAAGTGCAGGATATGCATTTTAATTTGAACGCCCATTTTCATAATAAGCCTAAATAACTTTAACGCTTTGCTCTATTTTTTGTCTTTACATAGTTCAAATTGAGTTAGTCTGAAATTGAGATATGTCAAATGAAATGCAGAAAACTTGACGTTTAAAATTTAACCACCCGTTACAACATTTGCATCAAAATGTTTAAGTTTCAGTAGAGTTTTTACAAAATTGTATATCTTAATGTTACGGAAATGCACAAGGTAAATAACTACTTTATTTCAATAAAAGTATAAAAAATAAAAATTTGTTAAATAACAAACACCAGCTTCGCTAACTAAAGATTATCAGATTTTCTCTTCTATGGAATAACAAACACTGGCTTCGCTAACTGAAGTTTCTCAGCATAGCCAGGCATCTCCTCCATCGCTAACTAAAACTTCTCTCCAAAGTTAATATTATGCTTACTTAAAACTCTCGTATTTTTTCAAACTCTTCCCCGCTTCCTAATGGTTTAAGAATTTTTAAATAATTTTGAATATAAAGAAATATCTATTCAAAAGCTTTAAAATTATACCAATATTGGCCCTCTACGTTCAGTAATGTAGTAGAAAATCGCATATTTGTATGAAAATTTGCCCCACTTTTTCACTTTATATTTTCTTCACATTTTAATTTTCTAGGTACTTGTTTTTTTACTATTCATCTCAGACCCCATAAAGTATATATATTCTGTCTCCTTGAGTAATTTTAAGTCGATTTAGCCATGCCCGTCTGTCCGTCTGTTGAAAACACACTCACTTTCGAAAAACTCAAAAGAAATAAACAAACTGTGGACTATGAATCAAAATGTGGAACCACCACTTTAAAAAATTAATAATTTTGTTCCAAAAACTAACATAAATGGTGGAACAATGCACGGAATGATATGAGATTTTGCAAATGCTCGTTTTATTCGACTGGAAATCACACTGTGAAACTTTATGAAGATCGGTCCATAATTTACACTAGGCCCCATATAAACCCTACTCCTGGAACAGTTAAGTACGCCTAAAACCGTAACTATTAATGCTATCATAATAAAAGTTGGCACTTTACAGTTTTATGGGACAAGAAATGATTCTGTAAAATTTCGGGAAGATGGGTCCATAATTTACCCTAGGCCCCGTATAAACCCTACTACCAAAAAACAGTTTAGCACGCCTAAAACCGTAATAAATAATGCTATAATAATAGAATTAGGTACTTAACCGTTTTATAATACTAGTAATGATTCTGTAAAATTTCGTGAATATCGGTCCATTATTTACCCTAGGCCCCATATAAACCCTACTACCGAAAAACAGTTTAGTACTCCGAAAACCGTAATTTATAATGGTATCAGAATAAAATTAAATACTTCAGTTTCATATGATTAGAAATAGCACTAAAAAATTTCGTGATGATCGGTCCATAATTTACTATAAGCCCCATATAAAGCCCACTCTGGTAAATTAATTAAATACGCCTAAAATCGTAGCCGATTTATTTATTGTGGTAAAATTTCTTCCAACTTAGTTTTATGCGGCCTAAACAATGTCATGGAATTTTGTGATATACGGTCCATAATTTACCTTGGATCTCATATATTGCAGCCTTTTAAAATTCATTGTAAACGCTAAAACTAATTTTACCACTGTATTCAAAATTTATGGTTTATAATACCTGAATACCTCTGCTGAATTTTGGGATGATTGGTTCATAACTTACCATTGCTCCAATATAAATCCCCCTCCTGAAAATCATTTAAGTTCGGCTTAAACTGTTACGAATCTAGATATTTTACTCAAGATTGTCGGTCAAAAATTAAATATTGGTCTAAGCCGCAACCAATTTTAATGCTGATGTCTGTTTTTATAGAGATAAATTATAATAAATAGACATCACTCCTGAAATATTCGAACTGTCAGTAAAGGGTATCAAAGATTCGGCACAGCCGAATATAACACTCTAACTTGTTTTACTTGATATTTTACTGGTACTGGTTTTTTTTTGTCGGTAAACTAGATTAAAGCCAAAAATAACAAAATTACACATGTAACGTTGGGTCTTAAAAAATTTAACATATGTAATGACATGGCTTCACTGGTGCATACCTACATATAGTGTGTACCATGGTGGAATAAGCCACCATAGTGTGTACGCCACTTAAATAGAAAGCATAGTTTTTCTAAGAAAGTTTAAAAGTTGTCTTACCGATTGGATAATGAAGTTTTAATGGAATGCCATTGTAGTCAAACCATACACTTCCATCTTGCTGATCTGTTGCAATAAAACGGCTAAAATATTTTTTGACCTAAAATATGTAAATTATTTACAAAAATCGTTCACTATTTTTTGCAATTTATACTTTGTCTGTAACTAGCGGAAAATAACTTAGACGGGGTACCATTAAGTAAAAATTTTCCGGCTGATGAAGTCCAACAATTTCATCTGGATCAGCTTGAAAACATAATGCTATCTGTCCTTCCCAAATCATACGAAGAACTTCACGATCGTACGCCATTTTCAAGTCTCTATTATAGTTTTGTATGGAAAAATATTATAATTAATTAAACCATTATTCCTTGGATGGTAGCCAGGGTTGATGAAGTTGGTACAATTGTACTTTTTTTGGTACAATTCCAAACTAAAAAGTACACTGTTACCCCCGTGACTCATTTGGTACTATTTCCAAATTTTTCAAACCTACATATTTATTATTGACTAGCTGGACCCGGTCCGCTTTGCTGGCCCTTAGTAATTGATTTTCAAAACAATAAAAAAAAATAAAATAATAAATGTTTTACTTACCAGCAAATGCTATTAGATTCTTCATGTTTGTTTAAAATTATTGGATACCCTAAACGCGTATTTGAAAAATATTTATGGAAGTGGAAATAGACTTTTGTAAACTAAAATTAACATAAATGTTTGGAATAAAACTGGCTATTAAACCATATAAATTTTTTTTTAATTTTGGTGATTTTAGCGTATTTTAGTGAATAACCGCTGAATTGATAAATGTATGTTGATAAAGATTTAGTGACATACCATGCATCTAAATTTTAAAACATTATGTTTAGCGATTACGACGAAAATGACAAAAATATAAAAACGTGGTGCCATCTCTATCGGATAAATACGAAACTCCACAGAAACACTCCTCATGCCTCATACATCAAACACACAAATTTTGTTCAAAGTCGGTGCAGTAGTTTTTGAGTTTAGCGATTACAAACAAACACGTCTCTTTTATATATATAGATATAAGATGGCAACTCGTATTTACTGTCCAATGAATAAAAGCGGAGTTTAGTGTTTGGTGCAAATAGTCTTGCGAACATGCAAAATGTCGTAGCTTTTTTATGAAAACAAAACAGCTATGATATTTTGCATTTGCTCTTTTGCAAGACTATTTGAACCAAACACTAAACTCCGCAATTGTTAATAGATTTTTCCACTTGTCCATTGAACGATTGCTTATGCCTCATTCTAAATAAAGTATTAGCGGCAGCATATAAGCGTGCATTTTCTGATGATATAGGAAACCACTTCTGTAAAAGTTCTACATAGTAGAAAAGACGACTTGCTCTCAATTCAAGATTATTTTGGAACGAATTCATAATATTTTCCAATATTCGTCAACAAGATGGTTGTCACGTCAAGAAGTAATCAATTGGGAACAGTAGGAACCCACTTCATTATTATTTTACTGCGAATTATTTGGAAGGCGATTTTACAAGCGCTAAATTAAATTTTATTATATTCGAACTTTCTACTCCTTTCCTGTTTCTGCAGTACATATTGAAAATTTTAAACACAATAAATTTGGAAATGCAATCCAAAGATGTTCGTATGCACAAATTTTTAGAACGATTAAAAATTTTGGCCCCTATTACGGTTTACAACTCAACTCAGTTGAGTTGTAATTAAGACAACTGGTTGTGATCAGTTGTAATTTTTGTTATGTTTTTGTTCACCGTAATATAGCAAAGTTGTAAACCATAATACAAAAATTTAGAAATTACAACTCAACTGAGTTGAGTTGTAAACAATAATAGGGGCCTTAATTTTCGTTTAAAATTCGAGATTGCATTTTGAGAAATATTTGTCAATTTTCCACAAAAAGACGATAAATTCTAAAAAGAGTATGAAAACACTCTCTGGCGGCAATCGAAAATAAAAATAAATGGATTTCTCCACCCTAAAAACCACATGATACATCTTGAATATTTTGGAAAACTGACTATTTTGACAAATTCTGGGGCTCGAAATTCATTTTCTACCTATGGTTTCTTTGGCAAAGTTTCTTGGAATGACTTATAGAACAAGAATCGCGATGTGCTTTTGACGCGATAAAATTTTACCCACCCTATTATTATGTATAATTAATGATTATTTATTTTTTGCTATCTATACTTTACATGTACAAATGAATTTTAAATACCTTTTGTTTTTGTTGTATTAAATTGTTGTTTTTAACATTAAATTAAAAAAAAATTACAAAAAAAAGATTTAGTACTATTGGGACCAAAAAAGTACGAATTTAAAAGTTCGCTGGTACGATATAGGTTTTCTCATTTATCATCCCTGATGGTAGCAAACCTACAACACAACAAACCAGTGATGGAAAATTCAGTACTTTTTCTTTATACCAGGAATGTCAGATTATTTTGACCATTTTCGCCAAATTCAATGTCAAAAATCGCCAAAGCCTTTGTTTTTCAATTTTTGACAATTTTTTATAAATTCTAAAAATAAATTTGTTCAGTATCGCTAAAATACGCCAAAAATTTAAAAAGTCGCTATAATATACATTTGTTTAATATTTATTTAGAACACAATAAAAATAGTTAGTGAACACAAAAGAGGTACAATGTTTACTATAAAAAAGTTTATTTAGTTTACTTAAAGCAACAAAAAAAGAATTTTTGCAGTTAGTATTAAACAAATATTGGATATACATATGTACACACAAAAAAAATCATAGGTAAAATTACCTAAAAATAAGTATAAAATTAACTAAGCGCAAAGGTAGAATGGCAGTATCTAAGTTTCTTAGGTAATAAAAAAGTATCTAATAATTTTGTTAAAATTACAAAGAAACTTTGAAAATTTAGCAATGATAGCAAAGTTAGTTTATATTTTTATTTTAGAAAAGTTATCTAAGTTAAATTTAGTACAAGAACATAGGTTTTAGGTAAATTTACTACCTTTTTTTTAATAAAAAAGCATTTTTAAAAAAACTCTACATACTTTTTTAACCTTTTTAATTTCAATATATCGACCCCTTTTCGCGAAATTATCGTATACACCATTTTTTTGAAATTGAGTTTTTGATGCAATCTTGTTCTACATTCAAAGAGACGTCACCTGACAAAATATTGTAGGCGAATTCCACTTCGTTGCTCCAAAAATTGAATGTATATTTTCATTTTGATATTGCAAGCGAAAGCAGAGAAAAGTAGAAAAATGGCTAGGTATCCTGTAAAATTTGGTTTTTGTAACATACGATAATTCCGCGCAAAGGGGTCGATATGTATTTTATTTATCAATTCATATGTGTACCAATTAATTTAATGATATACTGAAACTTTTTGTTGTATATTAGAGTGGCATTGAAAAATTAGTTTTGAGGTTTCTTAAAGTTACGGGCGGTTTCAAGTGCCCTTTTGAGGTCAAAGGATTAAAACTAATCTCGTCTTTAAAATCCATATTGATCCAGCATCGTGTCGTCCAAATTAATAATCTTCAATAAAAGTAATAAATAATTATTGGATTTATTGTTAATATATTATTTCTTGTGTTTAAAAAGTTCAGCGGAGTTCTTTATCTTATGTTAATAATACTCACATACATACGTTTTATTTTTATCCTTTTTTAATTTAATTTTTTTAATTTTATATTTAAAAATTCTATATTCAAATTTATATATGAATGGTTTTTTCACAATTGAAAAATAAAATAAACACACATACATATTATAAAAAGATTCGAAGAAGATACCTAACCCAATTAGTAATATTAACAAAAATTTTAAGCAATACTTATTGTATAAATTACCAATTATTTAAGACAATAAAACTTAGTTTTTTCTTTTTATATAAAAATAAATTGCCTATGCATGCTTTGGTAAAATTACCTAAATTATTTTTTTGTGTGTATATAAGTTGTAGTTATCTAAAACGCTTCACTTGCAAGACGTCCTATTTGTCTTCTTTTTTTGAATATGTACATTGTGAGTAATGTTGCCAACTTTTTCGCATGACTTCCCGCTAAATCATACCATAGAAATCGCTAGAAACCGCTAAAATTTTCATTTAGCGGGAAAAAATTAGAAATAATCGCTAAAATTTAAAAAATCTTTAAATTAATAACAAAAAGCTAATATTAGTAGTAATTTCTATCATAAATATGTGTGTGTGATACAATTGCACGTTATTTTATTTCAATCTAAACAAGTTTTACATACAAACATATTAACATTGATATATATATATATATCGTTACCTGAAACACAAAAGGCCCTAAATAACCAAAAATTAAAAATCGACTTTTATTGATTCTGATGTATTGCATCAACACAAATGTCTTCAAACATTTTTGGAATTTTCATAGAAAATCCGATTCATAAGCACGCATAACTGTTTTACTTTTCTTTTTTCTTGATATTTTCTATTAACCGTTATATATTGGTTGTATATTTTGTTACTATGGTAAAATTACGTTAGTGACTTATTTCCAAAACTGCTATAAAGAATTTGTGTTTTTGTGCATTGTTGTTGTAAAATTCTATATAAAATATATAAATAAACAGCTGTAATATAAATACACCTTGGAAAATATACTTAAATCCGAAATTTATCAACTATGAACACGTGTGGCGCACGCATTTGATACCAAATGTTTACCCACAAACACTTTTGAAAAATCGCTAGATTTCCCGCTAACCGCCAAATCCAATTTTTTCCCGCTTTTGACACTAAAAACCCGCTAGATTCGCGGTAAAACCGTCAAATTGGCAACAGTGATTGTGAGAGAATTACAGATATTAAATGAAGGTACAGAAGAAGTGCAACATGTACTATCAGTGTTGCAAAATTGAAATTTTGAAATGGTACTGAACTTCAACTAAAAGAGTATTTTTCCCAACAAATGGTACTTTTTATTAAAAAAACAATAATGTATGAAAATAAAAGGAACAAAAAATATTTTATTGGAATTCATTGATCTAAGTATTTAATAGCAAACAGTATTTATATTTGAGGTACACATGTAAATAATATTTCTATTATACATAAGCGTCATGCGCCCTATCCATTTACAATATAATTGTATATGCTATTCGCTATATTATTTATATATGGCCCTATATTTTTCAATTAGTGGCACAATGATTTCAATTAAAATATGGCGCAACTCTTATAATAAAAAAAATTACCTTTAAAGCAAAGCAACATAGTACCTTGTTGCAAACACATTTCACAGTATATTGCACTTATTTTCTGATTTCGATTCTTGCCAATATATTGTGTCACCTTCGAATATCACAAACCCATTGGCGATAAAATTGAACAGTTATATTGCAAGTGTATAAGCCGCTTAAGGTACGTTTTTCAGTATTTGAAATAGTTCATATATTTATGAATAAGTAAATAAATTAAAATTTTTATTTTTGTCAACATAAATTTTTACTGGTTTTAACTTTTTAACTTTTGCAAAGTTACATAATTCAGAATTTAACATATATTACATACATAGAACTAAGTTCTAAAAAAAAGTTTAAAAGATGAATATTGAAAAATAAAGATTTTAATTCAGTGTTTTAAGATAAAGCAAATTTACTTTAAGAGATCATAAGAAATATAACTAAAACAGCAACTACCAGTTGATTTTAACAGATCTTTAGTTTTTATAAAACTTGAAACAGTTTCTACGTGTAAACGATTTCTTCCTTTGCTTTTTACATCATTTTGAATTTGAAAATATGCGTTCAATTGATGCTCAGAAATGTGGTATCGATAAAATACCAAAAGCAATATGTGAAATGTCAGCAAACATTAGTTTCGTTCTTAATATTGGCTATATTTTTCCAAGAAATTTAAATATATTCAGTTCTGAAATGCTTTATTTCTGAAAGATCCACTAGAACACGGAATTGAGAATTGATTACTTATAGTTTTCTTTTTCGTTTGTAAATTACATTTATAACATCAGTATTATGCTAATGGTTTTTCCGGAAACAATATTTTCTGGAGTGACTGGATCTGATTATTACTTTTAAGGTTTTATGTTTAAAACAAAATTTAGTTCTAAACGTTTCGCAAATTGTCGAATAAAACGATTTCGCAGTTTCTTTTACTTTATAAACCATTTCCTTAACATTGCATGTTGCTATAAATATGGTTTTCATTTAAATTTTCCACTAACATATTTTCCTATGCATCCCTTTTTTAAATTTTCTTGCAAGTTGTAAAAACAAATATCCCATTCTGGAAAGCAAAATATGAATCCTGCCGTCCACGCTTTGCATTTCAATATTAACCTCGTTAATTATGATAACCTAAGCCTGCTATCCAAATGATCACATTCACAGTTATAAAGTTAAGAGTTAAAAAGCTCAAAGCATAAAAAAGTACTGAAAACAACGCAGGGGTACTGCGGTATTTTTAATATGAAAAAGTACTGAAAAAAGTACCAAAGTACTGAATTTTTCAACACTGTGTACTATGCACATCAGTGTTGCAAAATTGAAATTTTGAAATGGTACTGAACTTCAACTAAAAGAGTATTTTTTCCACCAAATGGTACTTTTTGTTTAAAACAAAAAAAAAAACAATAACTTATAAAAATAAAAGGAACAAACAATTTTTTAATGGAATTCATTTATCTAAGTATTTAACAGCAAATTTAGTATTTATATATGAGATACACATGTAAATAATTTTTCTGTTATACATAAGCGTCAAGCGCCGCATCCATTTAAATATTATTGTACATGTTATTCGCCATATTATTTCTATATGGCCCTATATTATTCAATAAGTGGCACAATGGTTTCAATTAAAATATGGCGCAACTCTTATAAAAAAAACATAACCTTTAAAGCAAAACAACATAGAACGTTGATGCAAACACATTTCACAGTATGGTGCACTTCTTTTCTGATTTCGATTCTTGCCAATTCTTGTCACCTTCGACTATCACAAATCCATTGGTTTTAAAATTGAACAGTTATACTGCAAGTGTATGAGCCGCTTAAGGTACGTTTTTTAGTATTTTCTAAAAAAAATATTTGAAATAGTTCATATATTTATGAGTAAGTTAATAAATTAAAAATTTTATTTGTGTTTTATTCAGACTTTTACATATTTTACATACTTAGAACTTAATTCTGAAAAAAATTTAAAACATAAGTGTTTAAAAATTAAGATTTTAATTCAGTGTTTAAAGATAAAGCAAATTTACTTTAAGAGATCATAAGAAATATTATAACTACAACAGCAACTACCAGTTGATTTTAAAAGATTTTTAGTTTTTATCAAACTTGAAACAGTTTCTACGTGTAAACGATTTCTTCCTTTGTTTTTTAAATCATTTTGCATTTGAAAATGTGCATTCAATTGATACTCAGAAATGTGGTATCGATAAAATACCAAAAGCAATATGTGAAATGTGTTGACATTGGGCATGAGGTGTTGAGCTGCCCATAAGTGGTGGTGGTATGGGGTATCGATGAGCCTGGGCTGTAATGGGGAAAAATTAGAACAAGCAGGAAAATAAGACCATTTGTTTATTTGGTATTTAGATTGTGCTCACCGTGTTGTTGTTGTCCTTGTGCAGTGTGTTCTTGGTTTACTACAGTTGTTGTTGTTTGGTGGTTGTATATATTGTTGCTGTTTTGGTGTGGTTTCTTTTTTATTGTTTGGTTAAATTATTTTAATGTTTTGGTTGTATTTTGTTGCATGTTGGTGGTTTGGTTGTCGAATGTGGTGTTTATTTTGTTAATGTCAAGTTACGATAAAATAAAAAAAAAAAAGCACGGTTGCTTATTATGGTAGTATACCCAGTAGCTACTAACACAGGGGGTTAACGATATGCATAATTTCTAAGAGGGGTGAGTTTCTTCTTATATATAGAAAGTTTGAGAGGCACAGGAAACGATCATTGACCTCTTAGGAAAATATTGCTGTATATAAGGTTAAAGTTCTGTAGTTGTTGTTGTTTTTTTATATAGTTTTTGTTCGTGTAGTCTGTCCGTTAGGTGTAGCTTAGCCAAAACTGTCCTTGAGTTAGGTAGAAGTTATATGGTGTAGATTATTATCAAAAGATAAGAGTTTCAATTAACAAGTGTCATCAAAGTGTTGTTATAAAAATAAAATATAAAGAAATAATAAAGGAAGAAGTTTTGTTAAACAAAAATTAGGAAGTTTCTGGAAAATAAATTCCGAAGTGTTCTTGGGAGGTTACATAAAGTGAGTGGTAGTGAATTTTGTTGATAATGGACATTTGAGTCCTGAATCCTTATATTTGTTTTAGGAAGTTACCGGAGGAAGGTTATCGAGAACCAGGGATAATAAAATTTATAATAAATTAAATTACCTCTGTTCCAAAAAGAATAAATCCAAGTAAGTTAGAAACAATGAAGTATAAGTGTTATACCTATTATATCTCCTTAGGAGGGATAATTAAAATTTGGTTAAAATAATTAAGCTTTGAACGCAATGAGAGCAACAATTTCATTTGTCTTTCATCTTGTTTTTTTTAAGTGATTTATACATGTCATTTCATCTTTTAGGAAAAAATCACGAAAGATTTTTTTTAAAGATGGAGGCTATTTTTGATTAGCAACAATTTGTAGAAAATTTTAAACAAGTGCTGTGATAAATTTTGTTTAGTTGAGTGTTTAAGGTAAAAGAATTAATAAATAATAATAAATACTTAATAATGGCCAATTCAAAAAAAAATTCTTATTTTGTTGTGAACACCAAGTGTAAATGTTGCTGTCATTGTGAATTAAGCATGAATTTTTGTGGATTTTATCAGAAAATATTTCTTTAAATTGTTCTTAGACCTAACTTGAAAGGGAAAGGTTGGAGCAGTGAGGAAGAACGGGGAAGAAACTTTCTCCAAAATTGGTCCCTGGTCTTTAGGAGCATATAGGCGACATGTTTTTGTCATCTGACATGTCAAATTTTCAAGTCACATGTAATTGTGCATGTCTGTCAAAATCGCTGTTTTACATAAGCTTTATAATATTCGGTCACAAACGTACATGTAATTTGCTTCTGACATTGTCTCTGTTTTTTTTCACATTGTTATTGCAGAAACCAAAGTAGTGCTCGGTTTCAAAATAGCTTGCTGCCGCCATGAAAAGTTTTATTTGCGCCGTAAAATAGTTTAGCCATCTTAACATTTTTTTTCTTTTAATTCAAAGATACCAATTTAGGATTTTATAATAAAACGGTTTTTATATATATATTCACATAAATTCTATTCAATGGTAAGATGATCAAACATATCTCGGTATTGTAAAAAATTAACTTCAGCCGGCTAATAATTCCGTCAATAGTGGACGCCGCTGCCGGTTTCTTCCCGGCATAGCTTTCTAATGTCAGATGCTTTGTCAGAAGAAAATAGAGCACGCTCTAATTGAAATTTTGTCAGATGACTTTGCGTCTGACTTTTACAGAAGCAAAGTTAAAAAGGTAACACACGACATGTATGTATTTTGCAGTGGGAAATTTAACATGTCAGATGACAAAAACATGTCGTGTACGGTCGCTTTTAACGAGTCCGAAAAAAAAGAAGTTACAGAAGGTAACAAAGATTTTATTTTATTTAAAAAAAAAACATAATAAAAAGGAAAAAAAAAGGAAATTAAAAGTGGGGTTATTGTTCGGCGAATTAATAAGCGGGGCTAAGAACCGAAAGACAAACCAAGTGTGGTGTAAATAGCCTAGCCTCATACCCACACATTTTAATATCGTATTTGAACTTTATGTACCAAGAGAAAAAGTAATTTCCGTAAATCAAAAAAATTTTATTTATTCAAAATATTGTTTAGTGTTAAGGAAAAAATAATAGTTTGTTAAATTAGATTTAAGTTTGTTTATTTATGTTCGATAAGTGTTAGTTTTGTTAATTTTTAATCTAAAATTAAGAACCAGATGTTTGTTAGGAATTAACTATTTATAGGGTTATTTAGTAAGACCGCGAACTTAGAAACATAAAAAAAGGGTTTCTGAAATTAGACACCTGAAGAGAGCTCTTGCAGGGTAGTATTTAGATCGGAATTTAAGGAAATATTTTTCATTAATCATTTTGTTTTTAACCCAAACTATAGTTAGTCCTTAATTTGTTCGATTATTGTTATAGCTAGAGGGTTCTTAATATTAGATTTTCTTATTTTTTTTTTCGATTAAGTTTTTTTTTGTTATTGTTTAAGTCAAACCGTGTTCTTTTAATTCAAAAATATGTTAGGTATAAATTAAGTTTTATTATATTTTATTTGTTTATTGTTGTTTATTTTATATTGTAATAAATGTCTTGAATATTGTATTTGAAAAATGTTTTGGTAATTGTCTTTTAAAGGATTTCAGATAGGGATTTTGGATGGCTGGGTAAATTGTTGGTGAGTATATTGATGTGATCATCTAGAACTTTATTAGATGATATAGGTTGGGTAAGGGCGGCGTGACAGGAAGCAGAGACCTTTTCCTGTAGTTTTTTTTCTATTGTGGTTCGAGATGGTTTTTAATCGTTATATATTTTTTTTTTTTTTTGTTGTTTGAAAGTAGACGTTTGTTTTCTTTTGTTTATTTTGAGCTAGTTAGGCGGGTTCACATTTCCTTAGTGGGGTTTCGTAACAGTAAATGGCGCCCAATCAAAATAGCATAGCAGAGTTAAATCCCTAACACAGTTATGAATAATTACATGTGTTATCACCTATACATGTATCGAACGTACAATTTGAAGTTTTAATATGATTTTTTTTAATTTTGTTTAACTAGTTAGTCTTAGGGGTTAATAAATCCTAAATAGCTGACTTAATAGCAAAACATATTTTGTTTTGGTAAAATGGATAAATTCTTTAGTCGTCTTAATTTGCAACTCATTAATTGCGATAAAGTATCGGATGTATGGAGTTTGTTTAGTAGGGGCCGACGTGACCGAACTAACATTAGTTTGAAGGCACGTCCGGACTACATATGGTTGATGATGTCCTAACCGTATGGAATTAGTAGCATGATCAGAGTCGTTAACTTTTATTGATACGTTATTGCATAACCGTACTTTACAAGGAACCTAATGTGGGGAAAAATCACTTAGCTGTCCTAATATGAGTTGAATTAGTTTATAGGACCACAATATAATAAACTTTTTTGGACACCGCATAAAGTTTACAACCAACACTTACCCACCAAATCCCAAAACGAAATCTGAAATCCGTATCCTTTACTTTACTTGTCATAAACTTGTTTTTTTTTAAATATACGTGATATTAAAATTTTTGTTTTGAATAATTGTAACTATTTTTTTTTATTCAACATTTTTTTTATTTTTCGAATTTATTCTATGAGTTACATTTCAGTTATGTATTTTTATAAAAAAAATATTGAATATAATATAAAGTAACCTACGAGAGGAGATAATTCCCAGTTTCTATTTTTTTTATTTTATAATTTTTTTTATTTATTTACTCATTTTTTATATATTTATTTTATTATACTTATTTGTATTTAATTAATTATTTATTTTTAGAAGTAGTTTTTATTTTTTTTTAATTTTTTTTATTTCATTATTTATTTTGAGAAGTAGTTTTTATTGTTTTATTTTTTTTTATTTCATTATTTATATTGAGAAGTAGTTTTTATTGTTTTATTTTTTTTTTATTTCATTATTTATTTTGAGAAGTAGTTTTTATTGTTTTATTTTTTTTATTTTATTTAATTATTTATTTTTAGAAGTAGTTTTTATCTTTTAATATTTTTTCTTTAATTGTTTTAGTCATTTTGTTGTATTTCTAAAATCCAATTATTGCTTTGATTTGTTTACTTATGTTTATAATTTTGTCTTGGATTTTATGTTGAATTGGTTATTGAGTAACAGGCCCAGAAAATGTTTGTAGGTCGATCTGAGAAAAAGTCCCAGAAACCTGGGGAAAGGAATAATGAGAGTTTTGTAGTAGATATGTCTAACACTATAAATAATCCGAACACTTACGGTAGTGAGAATTTAACTAGTAACTCGCCGGTTACAATTACTGGTACCACGGGAACTATTCCCAAAACTGTTAGACATTCACAAGTCCCCAAATATGCTTTTCCACCACCACCACTTCCGCGCCAGGATAATACCCAATCAGTTGGGAAAACTTCTGGAGAGTATGTTAGCCTTTTGCGGGGTATTATTAGGGAAACCAATATTGAGTATAGGTCCAATTTAGAGAGGGATATTGACCAGAAAATACAGGAGAGTTTAAAACTTGGTTTTGCTGAAATATTGAGTGAGATCCAGAAACTGAAAATTACGAACCAGTCATCTGAAGAAGCAGGAGCTGTTAATCTGGAAGAAAGATCAGGAAATATAAATGATTTTCCCAGAAATGAAAATAATGGGCAACATATATTGCCACGCAGAATTGATTTTCAGAATATAACATCGAACAGTAATTTATCTTCTAGCGAACGCCCTTCTGACGAAATAATATACCATAGAAGGGAAAATAGGCAATTAGGGGGAAATAATTTACGTGTTGATAAATGGGATGTCATGTTTGATGGGAACACTGACAACCTTCTAATCGAGGATTTTATTTTCAGAGTTGAATACCTACAAAAACAGCACTCCTATTCTTGGGAAGATATAATGGGTGAATTCCATCGTTTGTTGAAAGGTGAAGCCAAGGACTGGTATTGGTCAATTCTGCAGGAAAAAGAAATTCGCCGGTGGCCTGATTTAAAAGAGGCGTTATTACAACAATATCGCTCAAATAGAAGTGAATACGAGTTCATGAGGGATTTCGAGGAACGTCGCCAGCGGCCAGGGGAATCCATTGAATCGTATTTATTTTCAAGCAATGAGAAAACTTCGGTCTCGATTAAAAACTGCTTTGCTTGAACAGGAAGTAATTAGAATTATTAAAAGAAATCTTAAGCCAAATATATCGCAAATTTTATATCCCATGAGAATTTATACCGTGGAGCAATTAAGGGATGAATGTAGAGAGGTTGAAAGGAATTATTTCAAAAGGGAAGTAAATTCAAATACAACGCAAAATCGGTTTGTTCCCACCCGACGTCACGTTGAGGAGATTTTAGAGGAACCTTTTTACGAAGACAAGATGGAATTGGTAGACGAAATTAGGCCTTTTAAAAGAAGTGTCAAGTCAAGCGCTGATTCCGGAAATAATTTTACTTTGGTTTGCTGGAATTGTCGAGAGCCGGGACATTCATTTTGACTGTCCGTCTGCACAAAGAAACCTATTTTGCTACCGATGCGGTTTAGTTGGCGTCATAACACCCAGATGTCCGTCGTGTTCGGGAAACCACATGAAGGGTGTGATGAGAACGGGAGAGTCACGCTCTACTCAAACTCCCGACGAATCCTAAGGGATATAGGGGTACAGACAGTACACAGAAGTGAGGGAGTTAACCCTGACTCGTGGAATAGGCAAATTCGTTTACTTAGGCGTGTAGGAAATGAAAATAGACATATAGGTAAAAGGGTAAATAATGTAGAAAATCAGGGAAAAAGGAATAGTTCATATAGGGAAAGATTAGATAATTATAGGAGGGTAAGAAAGAGAATTTTTAATGATGATTCTGGGAAAACAAATTTGGATAGAATTTTGAAAACTAGAAAGCGGTTTAAGGAAAAGACAATGGAGGTTAAACAGGCAAGAGAGTCTGTTCGCAAATGCTGCGCCATATCGCCTGAATTTGATGGGGATAGGGACCCAAGGGTATTTGCGGACATAAAAGTAGGAGGATTGAAAATTACGGGGTTATTAGATTCTGGAGCTTCTATTAGTTTATTAGGAAAAAATTGTCAGGAAATAATAGAGAAATTAGGGTTGTTTATAACTCCGGGTTTTTCATCAGTAAGTACTGCCGGGGGAAAGGAATACAATATTTTAGGACGGATCGATGTGAGCATGGAATTCAAAAATATTATTCGAAAATTTCGTTTTTATTTATGTCCAGATTTGGTGCAAAGCGCGTACTTAGGGGTAGATTTTTTTAGGGAATTTGAATTGGCCCCTGAAATATTTAATATAAGTCAAATCAATGTTAATAAATTATATGAAAATTTTCCATTAGATACGAAAGAAGTAGAAAAGCACTTATTAACAGTAGAGCAGGAGAGAGAGTTAATAAGAGTGAAGGAATGTTTTCGAACTTTTGAACAGCATGGCTTAGGAAAAACCAGTTTAGAGAACCACGAAATTATATTAATGGAGGGAGCTACCCCTATCAAAGATCGATACTACCCTGTGTCGCCTGCTGTCCAGGAGTTGATTTATGCTGAAGTCGATAACATGCTTAAATTAGGAGTTATTGAAGAAAGTTTAAGTCCCTGGAGTAGTCGAAGTACCCTGGTGAGAAAGCCGCGAAAGAACAGACTGTGCCTCGACGCCAGGAAATTAAATGAGAGAACCGTCAAGGACGCCTACCCCATACAAAGTATTGAAGGCATAATCAGTCGACTGGACGAAACCCATTTTATTAGCAGCGTCGACTTAAAATATGCCTTTTGGCAAATTCCGCTAGAGCAAAATTCGCGCGCATATACCGCTTTTACCATTCCGGGCCGGCCATTATACCTATATGCTGTCATGCCGTTCGGATTATGTAATGCGCCGCAAAGACTTTGCCGACTTATGGATAAAGTCATTCCCCAGGAGTTAAAATCAAACGTTTTTGTATACTTAGACGATTTGTTGATTATTTCGGCAACCTTCTCGAGTCATGTAAAACTTTTAGAAAAAGTAGCAGAATGCTTAAAAGAGGCTAATCTGACAATAGGTTTAAATAAATCTCGGTTTTGTTTCAGGGAATTAAGGTATTTAGGCTTTGTTATTGGGGGTGGTACTATGCGCACTGACCCACTTAAAATCGCCGGAATACAACAAATACCCCTTCCCAAATCGGTAAGAGAGGTTCGTAGTTTCTTAAGAACGGCGGGCTGGTATCGCCGCTTTATAAAAAACTTTTCAGAAATCTCTGCACCTCTAACGGATTTGATTAAAAAGGGCAAAACGTTCAAGATGACCGACGAGGCGATTAAAAGTTTTAATGAGCTGAAACAAGCCTTAACGTCAGCCCCAGTTTTAGCCCACCCTAACTTTGGTAAGAGATTTTTTATCTAATGTGATGCCTCTAATTATGGCATTGGCGCAGTCCTTTTTCAGAAGGACAATGATAATAACGAAAGACCAATTGCTTTTTTCTCAATGAAATTAAATCCCGCTCAAAAGAACTACAGCGTAACGGAAAAGTAATGTTTAGCTGCCGTATTAGACATAAAACGATTTAGACCATATATTGAACTTATGCCTTTCACAGTTATCACTGATCATGTCAGCTTGAAATGGCTAATGACTTTTAAGGACTTAAGCGGCAGATTGGCGCGATGGTCTCTACAGTTACAAAGCTACGATTTTGATATCGAACATCGAAAAGGTTCCGATAACATTGTGGCAGACACGTTATCGAGATCTGTTGAAGAGCTAAACAAATCACCAGATGAAATTTTAGGATTTCAGACAACAGAATTTGAGTCAAGTGAATATAAAGAACTAAGAGAAACAATACAAAAACATAATGAAAAACTCCCAGATTAAAAGTCGTTGGAAATTTAGTCTTCAAGAGAACTAACACACTTTCTGAAGTGGAAGTGCTAGAGGAATATAAGTGGAAGTTATGGATACCTGAAAGCCTTACACATCAGTTAATACAAGAGGCACATGAACCAAAAGAAAAAGCTCATGGTGGGATACAAAAAACACTTTATTCACTTAGAACTAAATATTATTGGCCAAACATGTTAATTCAGGTTAAAAATTTCGTTAACAGTTGTGTTAAATGCAAAGAATGTAAATTAACGAACATTAGACTTATGCCAGAGATAGGAGCTGAGGTTGTTACAGATCGTCCTTTTCAAAAGACTTACATTGATTTCCTAGGAAAGTATCCGCGGTCAAAAAGTGGAAATGCCTACATATTTATTGTCTTAGACCATTTCACAAAATTCATCTTTCTTAAGGCCATGAAAGAGGCAACTGCTTCTAACGTGGTTAAATTCTTAGTTGAGGAGGTTTTTCATAATTTCGGAGTTCCCGAAATAATACATTCCGACAATGGAAAACAATTTGTTTCTAAAGAATTTGTAAGAATGACAGAGAACTACAAAGTAAGGCATATGAAAACCGCTGTGTATTCTCCGCAATCAAATGCAGCTGAAAGGGTTAATCAAAGCGTATTAACTGCTATAAGAACTTATTTAGAAAACGATCACCGCGAATGGGATCTAAATCTACCATTTATTGAATTGGCCCTTAGAAATTCAGTTCACTCAGCTATTGGTCTGACACCTTTTATGGCTTTGTTTGGTCATAACATGTTCACATCTGGTAGCGATTATAGGCTAGCTCGAGAATTAAAATCCCTTGAAGATGGTGAGTTCATAGTTTTAGAGGACCAAGACAGGATAAGATTAATCAGGGAGAAAATAAGGGAAAACTTACATAGGTCCTACGAAAAAAGCTCTTTAAGGTATAATAAGAGAGCAAGACTAATTCGGTTTGTGCCAGGACAGGAAGTATATAAAAGAAACTTTGTACTCAGCAACTTTCAGAATAGCATCAATGCTAAATTCTGTAAAAAGTTTACAAAATGTAGAGTAGTACGAATATTGGGAAACAACATGTACGAGTTGGAAACCTTATCTGGTTCTCCGTTGGGTATATATCATTCTAAGGACATTAAACAATAAGCCAATACACATCCCTGGGGTTGTAAAGGGAAACTTTTAAACAACTTTAGGCGGTTAAGGAAATAGACCACACAATGAAATTCTTTATATAAAATATACGTAAGTTTATTTTATTTAAATTGTGCAATATAAAACCCCAGTGCAATATTAGTGTAATTTCTGTTGTTTTTTTTTTAATTTTTTTCAATAACTTACCTGTGCAATAGAAACTTTGTGCTATAGTAGACTAAGTTGTCTCTGTCCATCCATGTGTAATTATTAGGGCCATCTACACCCAACGAATTATTTAGTCTTCTTGCGGTGGTTGTCCGTCCTTATTTTTTTACACCGAAGCATTATGTACCTGAGAAAAAAAAACATGACACAAAGTACCATTTCTTAATTTTCGAATTTGAATAACTTCCCTGATATTCCTGATGTATTCAGTACCAGGGTAGAATAACTAGTTGCCCGGCTAACTTATCAAGTGGGTGTGGCCTACGTTGAGCGCCTGTATCAAAATTTTGCTTAGTAAAAAGAAAAAAAACTTAATTGTGTAAAATAATATTTATACTTCTCTGAAGTTTTCGCTGATTTTTAATTCCCTTGTCACACTGTTGTTACTGCAATAAGTTTGTAACCACAGAGTTTTGTTGACATTGGGCATGAGGTGTTGAGCTGTCCATAAGTGGTGGTGGTATGGGGTATCGATGAGCCTGGGCTGTAATGGGGAAAATTAGAACAAGCAGGAAAATAAGACCATTTGTTTATTTGGTATTTAGATTGTACTCACCGTGTTGTTGTTGGTTGTTGTTGTCCTTGTGCAGTGTGTTCTTGGCTTACTACAGTTGTTGTTGTTTGGTGGTTGTATATATTGTTGCTGTTTTGGTGTGGTTTCTTTTTTATTGTTTGGTTAAATTATTTTAATGTTTTGGTTGTATTTTGTTGCATGTTGGTGGTTTGGTTGTCGAATGTGGTGTTTATTTTGTTAATGTCAAGTTACGATAAAATAAAAAAAAAAAAAAGCACAGTTGCTTATTATGGTAGTATACCCAGTAGCTACTAACACAGGGGGTTAACGATATGCATAATTTCTAAGAGGGGTGAGTTTCTTCTTATATATAGAAAGTTTGAGAGGCACAGGAAACGATCATTGACCTCTTAGGAAAATATTGCTGTATATAAGGTTAAAGTTCTGTAGTTGTTGTTGTTTTTTTATATAGTTTTTGTTCGTGTAGTCTGTCCGTTAGGTGTAGCTTAGCCAAAACTCTCCTTAAGTTAGGTAGAAGTTATATGGTGTAGATTATTATCAGAAGATAAGTGTTTCAATTAACAAGTGTCATCAAAGTGTTGTTAAAAAAATAAAATATAAAGAAATAATAAAGGAAGAAGTTTTGTAAAACAAAAATTAGGAAGTTTCTGGAAAATAAATTCCGAAGTGTTCTTGGGAGGTTACATAAAGTGAGTGGTAGTGAATTTTGTTGATAATGGACATTTGAGTCCTGAATCCTTATATTTGTTTTAGGAAGTTACCGGAGGAAGGTTATCGAGAACCAGGGATAATAAAATTAATATAAATTAAATTACCTCTGTTCCAAAAAGAATAAATCCAAGTAAGTTAGAAACAATGACCTTCGCCTGGGTAACTATCTTGTCGAGATGCGAAGGCTTAAGTGCACTCTACGGTTCTGATCTCTTGGAATGATGTATGTGATGAATACGTCCTTGCGAGAGGTCGAGAACACTGAAGGGGTGTGCAACTAAAGGTTACTCATCTTGTCAAGATAATGAGGCGGCAGTGGAATGCACACTTCCGGTCCATTATCAGCACATATATCACGGCGTGTCAGCCCGCGGGTTCGCCCCTTGTAAGGTGGGGGCTTTACTAGTGGCTGGGGCGCGAAATATGCACTTTTAAGGACAACGTGGTTGGTAGCAGTGCCGAGGTCCTGGGTGGCTAGTTAGTGCGTAAAGAAACTAGTCGTTAACAGCTCCCCTCAGCGTCAGGGCAAAGCGCTGTTGTAAGTTAGTTGCCTAGTCCACGCACGCCGTCACTGCGTGGTTCGGTCCGTCTTTTTACGAGCAAACTCGTGGGAACCAAAATGAATTCACCCTTTTTAAAAACAAAAAACAATAATAAAACAAACGACAAGGACACGACGGAAGGGATTGACCAGGGTCAGTCGGACGTCACGGTCTGTGAGGTGGAGAATACCCTCTCGACTGTTCATGAGAGTATAATCGAACAGGAGAGACAGGTACTTAACGACCTTCACGTGGATAGTCTTCTGGGACTATCGAGTGACTCCTGTGGTGAAACCGGGGCTACTCAAGGGTTAGAGGGGCTGACTCTGCTCTCTGACACGGAGCTCGATATTGTCATATCAGCTCACAGTCAGACTGCAGAGCCTGCCACTCTTATCTGTGAGGCCAGGGGACATCAGAGGGGATACTCGGGAGAAGATTGTCCACAACTTGTTCGGCAGGACGCCGTGGAGGTTGGGCCAAGCGCCCCTCCACGAGACATTAAAAATTCCAGCCGAACGAAGGAGGAGAAGGCGCAGAACGGAACAAGGAGCTCTCTGGCATATCTGGATAAGATGGCGAAGAGAGATCCTTCAACGTTCTCCGCGAGGGATAGGCACCTTCTGAGAAGGCACCGACAAAGCGTCGCCAAATTCGAAAGAATTTACGGCCCTGTCGGTACCGTGCTGGGTTGGCCCTATCCTTGGAGAAAGCAGGTGGATGAGGTCGCCGACCCGGTCACTACTCAAAAGAGTACAGGGCCGGTGGCGTCGTCAACCTGTGGAGAGATGGAGGAAGGTGGGGTTGCCCCGATGACCAAAGCGCTCATGTCTTCGGAACGAGCTGCGGAGGATAAGGGGGCGATACCCAAGAAGGCAGGCAAAGTGGCTAAGGCAGCGGACACAGGGAAGAAGGCTGGCAATCCTCCGTCCGATTCAACTAGTGGCTCTCGTAAGGAGGCCAATAGGGGAAAAGGTGCGGGCAGGAGCAAGCCTTCTAAACTAGTCGTGCCTAAGTCATCGTGCTCAGTGAAGAGGGTTGGTGCATCCCCGGCTGAAGCTCCTAATGGCTCTAATAAGGAGACCATTAAGAGGATCAGATCTGGGGATGATCAGCCTTCTTCATCGAATAAAAGATTGAAGAAGTCGACGAGCCTGGAAGGTCAACTGCAAGTGGCTGTCATTGATCGGAATGATCCGGATGGGAGGATCAGTGCCGAGCTATGGCAGTTAGTGGAGGCTAGGCTTATCGACGAGCTGGCAACATTCAAGGGCAAAGAGGAGGACGTATCCTTCAATGGTGCGGACTGGGTTAAGGGAGTGAAGGTTGTCAATTGTGGTAACAAGAATTCTTTGGAATTCTTAAGGACTACAATTGACAAATGCAGCGACATTAACCCGGGGGCAAGGTTTGAAGTCATACAAGCCTCCGATTTGCCAATTAGGTCCATAGTGACAGTATGGATTCCACCACCCGTACGCCCGGTGGAAACTATACTGGCAGTATTGGGCAATCAGAACAATAGGCTTCTTACCGACCAATGGAGGCTGGTGACCTCACTGGTGTGTAAGGAGAATACCGGCAGGGACTTCCGCTTCGCAGTGGATCGGAAGTCCATGGAATTCTTGGTGGAGGTGGGGGGGGTAGTTAAGTTTGGTTTAGGTAACGTCAGGTTCCGGTATCCGAAGCATGACAGGACCAAAGAGGCTGTTAGTGGTGCAAATAAACCTGCACCATTGTGAAGCAGCCTCAGCCGAACTGGCAACCTTCCTCACCAGCACCCGGACGGACGTGGCCCTAATCCAAGAACCTTGGATTAATAAAAATAAGGTTTGTGGTTTAGGAGTTGCGGGATACACTCTGTTTGTCCCGTCCACAGAGGACAAGGTAAGAACGTGTATATTAGCAAGGAATGAATTGAATTTTCTCATCTCTCATTCTTTCAGGTGCGGTGACTTAACCGTGGTAAATGGAGAAGCCAAAGGTAAGCGCACTCTTACACTGGCTTCGGTGTATATGCCATACGAGGCGATAGACCCACCTGGTACTGAGGTGCGGGAACTGACGGCATATGCAAGGAGGAGGGGTGCAATCCTTGTATTGGGCTGCGATGCCAATGCTCATCATAGCCAATGGGGGAGTGCAGATATAAACAAAAGGGGTGAGTTAATGTTTGATTTTATAACTACTAACAATCTTATTATCTGTAATATGGGTAACACGCCGACGTTCAGAAATAAAGATAGGCAGGCAGTGATAGATCTGACATTAGTGAACCGTGACGAGCAACTTGTTGCTGATTGGAGGGTGGCAACGGACTGTACATTTTCAGACCATAGTCGTATTACCTTCACATTGAATTTTGACCCACCTGGGGCTGCTCCATTTAGGAACCCGAGGGGAACAAAATGGGACTCCTTTAGGGAAAGAGTCCAAATTGGGTTGGCGCAAATGGCCTTGGGCGACTTGCTGCCGACTGATCTGGAGGGGGTGGTGAACAAGTTCACTCATCTTCTAAGGGAAAGCTATGAGCAGTCCTGCCCGGTTACATTTCCGGGTAGGCGTAAACAGCCCAAATGGTGGACCAGGGAACTCCAAGTTCAAAGGTCTACGGTTAGGAGACTGTTTAATAGGGCCAAGCTTACCAGAGCACCAGAGGATTGGAACAATCATAGGGTGCAGTTCAATAGATATAAGGCGGATCTGAAAAGAGCAAAGCGACTATCATGGAGGCAATTTTGTGCATCCATCGATAATGTCAACGAGTTGTCAAGATTCCGACGGATTTTATCCAAGGACCCTAAGGCCCTTGGTTATATCCAAAGGAATGACGGCTCATGGACTGAGTCTGGCTCTGAGACCCTAACCTTACTTATGGAGACGCACTTTCCCGGGTGCAGGGAAACCGGAAGTATGGACGACGGTCAATGGGACGTGATGTCCATGACATCGGATTATGCTTCCGCTTGCGTCGAGGAAATGGTCACAAGGGAAAAGCTGGTGTGGGCGGTAAATACTTTCGACCCATATAAATCACCGGGTCCGGATGGCATTTTTCCGGCCATGCTTTGTAACATTCCGGACGACGCATCATTTCTGCTGGTGAATATATTCAAGAAGTGCCTCAGTAGGAGGTATCTGCCTAGAGGGTGGAGAGAGGTTAGGGTGATTTTTATACCCAAGGCTGGAAAGGCAGGCCACTCGAAACCGGGGGATTTTAGACCTATTAGTTTGTCTTCTTTCTTGTTGAAGACTCTTGAGAGGCTAATAGATTACTATCTCAGGAGTAATATTGAGACACGCCTTATAAGCAACGCTCAACATGCTTACCTGAAGGGTAAATCTGTTGAGAGCGCGTTACATGAGGTGGTGGGCTATATTGAGCACGGTCTGGGGCATAGGGAATATACTCTGGCCGCGTTTCTGGATATAGAAGGAGCCTTTAATAACATTAGGATTGAGGCGATTAGGGATTCGTTGTTGGAGTTGGGAGTTGAGGATTTTCTGGTGGAGTGGATAGTCTGCATGCTTGGCAGTAGGATTATAAACTCGAGCCTGGGGGATCATGTGATAAGGAGGAGGGTTACCAGGGGGACACCACAAGGGGGGGTTCTATCACCCCTACTGTGGTTGCTTGCGGTCAACGGGATTCTTAGATCATTTGATTCCATGGGCAGGAAGATTGTTGCCTATGCCGATGACATAGTTCTTCTGGTCAGGGGAAAGTTTCTGTCCACGATCGGGGAAATTATGCAGGTGATGCTGGGCGAACTCTCGGCTTGGGCAAAGGATAGGGGACTGGGTGTTAACCCTGTGAAAACTGAGCTGGTGTTATTTACCAGAAGGTATAGGATAGAGGGATTTAGGGGGCCAGTGCTAGATGGCGTCGAGTTACCGCTATCGGGCGGAGCAAAGTATTTGGGTAACTTTCTGGACTGCAAACTGTCTTGGAAGAGAAATACTCAGGAGAGGATGAGAAGGGGACTCAATGCATACTACACATGCAGGAACTCCATTGGTAAGACCTGGGGTCTGAGGCCAGATATGGTAAACTGGATTTACACATCGGTTGTTAGGCCTATACTTACCTATGGATGCACTGTCTGGTGGGGTGCGCTGGGAGTGGATAGCTATAGGAAGATGCTCAGCAAGGTTCAAAGGAGTGCATCTCTTGGCATTACAGGCGCTAGGAGAAGTACTCCGCAGGCAGCGCTGGACATCCTACTATATCTGTCCCCTATTGAACATTATGTGAGGAGTGTGGCCGCTAGGAACTTACTTAGACTTTACGAGTCTTCTTTAGTTAGGCCTAGGCGGGATGATCACACGAGAATTTTGTACGAGATGGGTCTGCTTGGTCAGGGTAATACTCTTGGGGGTATTTCGGATCATAGGACTATGACCCTGGACTTTGGTGCAACACCACCGGTAGACTTCCCGGATAGGGAAAATTGGAGTGGGTCCAACGGACTGTTTGAGGGGTGGGCAGTGTTTACGGATGGATCCAAGATGGAAACCGGCACTGGTGCCGGTGTATATATTGCGGACACCGATGTGAAAAGGTCTTTCAGACTCCCCGATGAGTGCAGTGTCTTCCAGGCTGAGATCCTAGCGATCTGGAGGGCGACGGAGGCGATACTGGAACACATCGTGGGTGGATCTGTGGTGACAATTTACGTCGATAGTCAGGCTGCGCTTAGGGCATTGACAAATTATACGGTGCGATCGCGCCTGGTCGCTAGGTGTAGAAATGCTCTTAGGGAACTCATGGGGGCATTCAATGTAAGGCTGTGTTGGGTACCCGGACACTGCATGGTTGATGGAAATGAGGTGGCGGACGAACTGGCAAGGGCGGGTTCGAATATGGACTTAGTGGTAAGGGACATGGGGGTAAAGCCTCCCCTATGTTACTACTTTGGTGTGATAAGGGAAAAGTTCCGTGATGACGTTAACCGATCCTGGGGGGACAGAGTGGATTGCAGGGTGTCTAGGGCACTTTGGCCCAGATTGGACGCGGGGGCAACCAGGGTTCTACTGGGATTGGATAGGGGTGGTCTTAGAACGCTTATAGGGTTCTTGACGGGTCATTGTCCTGTTAGGGCCTTTACGGGAAAATGGGACAGCACCATACCGGACTTCTGCAGATTATGCGATGAATCAGAGGAGCTGGAGACAGTCGAGCATGTACTATGCCACTGTCCTAGGATGCAGGGTCTCAGACAGAAGTGGCTGGGAGAAAGGTTTCACGACGAACTGGGGTGCATCGCTGGATGTAATCCGGCTGATCTACTAGGGTTTGTCAGGGAAATAGTGCGGTTGTTTCTGTTGAGGGGACTGTAGAGAGGGAATTTGTTTTTGCACAGCACCTACTAATTTTCTAACTTTCTAGTTTTCTATCATCCTATACTTCTTTTCTTTACTTCTCTCTTTTCTACATTCTTTCTCTTTATCGAAGGGATTCACAATGGACCGTACCGGTCTCCGGGTGGAAGTGTGCCCTTGGGCACATAACCCTTCTTAACCTAACCTAACCTAGAAACAATGAAGTATAAGTGTTATATTATATCTCCTTAGGAGGGATAATTAAAATTTGGTTAAAATAATTAAGCTTTGAACGCAATGAGAGCAACAATTTCATTTGTCTTTCATCTTGTTTTTTTTTTAAGTGATTTATACATGTCATTTCATCTTTAGGAAAAAATCACGAAAGATTTTTTTTAAGATGGAGGCTATTTTTGATTAGCAACAATTTGTAGAAAATTTTAAACAACTGCTGTGATAAATTTTGTTTAGTTGAGTGTTTAAGGTAAAAGAATTAATAAATAATAATAAATACTTAATAATGGTCAATGCAAAAAAAAATTCTTATTTTGTTGTGAACACCAAGTGTAAATGTTGCTGTCATTGTGAATTAAGCATGAATTTTTGTGGATTTTATCAGAAAATATTTCTTTAAATTGTTCTTAGACCTAACTTGAAAGGGAAAGGTTGGAGCAGTGAGGAAGAACGGGGAAGAAACTTTCTCCAAAATTGGTCCCTGGTCTTAACGAGTCCGAAAAAAAAAGAAGTTACAGAAGGTAACAAAGATTTTATTTTATTAAAAAAAAAAAAAAACATAATAAAAAGGAAAAAAAAAAGGAAATTAAAAGTGGGGTTATTGTTCGGCGAATTAATAAGCGGGGCTAAGAACCGAAAGACAAACCAAGTGTGGTGTAAATAGCCTAGCCTCATACCCACACATTTTAATATCGTATTTGAACTTTATGTACCAAGAGAAAAAGTAATTTCCGTAAATCAAAAAAATTTTATTTATTCAAAATATTGTTTAGTGTTAAGGAAAAAATAATAGTTTGTTAAATTAGATTTAAGTTTGTTTATTTATGTTCGATAAGTGTTAGTTTTGTTAATTTTTAATCTAAAATTAAGAACCAGATGTTTGTTAGGAATTAACTATTTATAGGGTTATTTAGTAAGACCGCGAACTTAGAAACATAAAAAAAGGGTTTCTGAAATTAGACACCTGAAGAGAGCTCTTGCAGGGTAGTATTTAGATCGGAATTTAAGGAAATATTTTTCATTAATCATTTTGTTTTTAACCCAAACTATAGTTAGTCCTTAATTTGTTCGATTATTGTTATAGCTAGAGGGTTCTTAATATTAGATTTTCTTATTTTTTTTTTCGATTAAGTTTTTTTTTGTTATTGTTTAAGTCAAACCGTGTTCTTTTAATTCAAAAATATGTTAGGTATAAATTAAGTTTTATTATATTTTATTTGTTTATTGTTGTTTATTTTATATTGTAATAAATGTCTTGAATATTGTATTTGAAAAATGTTTTGGTAATTGTCTTTTAAAGGATTTCAGATAGGGATTTTGGATGGCTGGGTAAATTGTTGGTGAGTATATTGATGGGATCATCTAGAACTTTATTAGATGATATAGGTTGGGTAAGGGCGGCGTGACAGGAAGCAGAGACCTTTTCCTGTTTTTTTTTCTATTGTGGTTCTACTACCAAAAATGCTGCCTCCCCATTCGTTTTTTCCCATATACCACAGAGGGAGCATTTAGCTTTTCATTGAAAGCAGCAAAAATTCTGCTTCCCCATTCATTTTTCCCATATACCACAGAGGGAGCATTTTGCTTTTTTTTGATTTAAAGCAGCAAATAATTCTGCCTGTTTTTGCTCCCAATGTATTTTCCGTTAGGAGGAATTTTGAATATAATCAAAATTAAAAAAATTGTTGAGTATTTTTTAAATATAAAAGAGAGTAATATTAAGGTGATCGCGTTATATTTTCTTCAATAAAGAGAAATTTGCGAAGTTCTACGTATAAGTTCTATGTATAAAGAAATTGTTTGAGTATTTTAAAATAAGAGAGAGTAATATGTAATATTATTTATTTAATAAGTCTATAGACTACTTTCAAAGTGCATAAACATTAATTAAAAAGAAAAAAATTATATACTATAAAATGGCATCATTCAATTGTAAATACTGTAAATTGGTTTTCGAGGAAAAGGACATGCTCGACACTCATGAAGTCCTTCACTGTCGTGAATGCTTCAAATGGTTTTCAAAGCTAAATCATCTGAGGGAGCATGAAAAGTCGCATGCTACTACATCGCATGCTACTACATCGCATGCTACTACATCGCTTAGATGTGGTTTTTAATCGTTATATTTTTTTTTTTTTTTTTTTTTTGTTTGAAAGTAGACTTTTGTTTTCTTTTGTTTTTTTTTTTATTGTGAGAAACCGGAAAGTTGAAGAAGGGTTGAGAAGACACGCCCGTTATTTTGAGCTAGTTAGGCGGGTTCACATTTCCTTAGTGGGGTTTCGTAACAAATGTCAGCAAACATTAGTTTCGTTCTTAATTTTGGCTATATTTTTCCAAGAAATTTAAAAATATATTCAGTTCCAAAATGCTTTATTTCTAAAAGATGCGCTAGAACTCGGAATTAAGAATTGATATTATTATGTATGCATAGTTTTCTTTATCGTTTGTAAATAACATTAATAACAACAGTATTTTACCATGTTCGCACGACAGCGTTTTTTCGTAATTCACTCTCTCATTCGTAATCCACAGCCTAATTATGATCCAAATTACATAATTCGTCATACACAATTTTGAGAGCGGATTATCTCATTTGTACGTAATTAAATTTTTATTACCCTGTGGATTTCTTTAAAATCAAGGTGATCTCTAATTTTTACCGGTTTTTTCCATCACCAGCTGTCAAAGCACTAAAAAACAAACAATATATAACATAAACAAAGAAAAGTACACAAAAGTAAAGGAAGTAATTTTATATTATAAAAATACATTGAGTCCATTTGCTAACATCTTTTCTATTTACTGGGAAAATAAATATTTTATACGTATGTATTTCTTTAAATAATATTTTTTACTTACTTTTTCTTTCAATTTTTAATACAAGTAACCGCAAACAAACAATTAAATTGAAGCTGATTATCACTTTTAAGGTTTTATGTTCAAAACAAAATTTAGTTCTTAATGTTTCGAAAATTGTCGAATAAAACGATTTCGCCGTTTCTTTTACTTTATAAACCATTTCGTTAGGATAGCATGTTTCTATAAATGTGGTTTTCATTTCAACTTTCCACTAACATGCATTCATTTTTATAAATTTTCTTTCCAGTTATAAGAACAAATATTCCATTCCGGAAAGCAAAATATGAATTTTTTATAAACAACATAAATTTTGCAACAAACACATGATAGATAACCTAAGCCTGCTATCGAAATGATCACATCACAGCTCAAAGTATAATAAACATGTATGGGCAAATGCAAATGAAAATGCAAAAAGAGCGAACGATGTGTATACATACACAAAAAACAAAAAGCATAAAACCAACAAAAGCAAACGTTAAAAAACCAATACAATGGCACAAATGCAAAGCTTTCAATGTAGTGGTGCCCATACCTGATAATAAAGTACTGAAAACAACGCGGGGGTACTGCGGTATTTTCAATATGAAAAAGTACTGAAAAAAGTACCAAAGTACTGAATTTTTCAACATTGATGCACATTCATATAATTTAAACCTATAACGCGTCTAGAAGTTCGTAATTCATTCTACTTCGAAGTCGAGTTTTTGTCGAGATCATAATTTCAATACAGGCAATACTTGTTGTAATTACACTTGCAATAAAATTGTTCAATTTTAAGTATTGTACAATTATATCGCCAATGTGTTATGATATTCGAAGGTGGCACAATATATTGGCAACAATCAAGAGACTTTTGATTTTTATTGCACAACGAAAAGAAAGGGAAGTGTGTTGACAACATTGAACAATGCGGTTTATTATTCCTATAGGTTATGTTCACCTTTTTTTTTTTTATTTTTTCATTATTTATTTATTGAATCTTTTTATTGAATGAATAAAATCATTGTGCGACTTATTACATAATATAGGACAACATGGAAATAATACGGCGAATATCATATACAAAAATATTGCAAGTGTATGGGCCGCTTAATGATACGTACCTGCCGTATCCATGTAGCTATAAAATATATAAATTATATGAAATATCATCATTAAAACCTTCTTTACAATTAACAAACGCTCATTTTTTCGAGTGTGTTTCGTAAACATCGAAAGGTACGTTAGGATTCATAAAAATCTTTAACAACAACGTTTTTTATCTATGATAATAAATTGCCACATACATATAATGGAAAAATGTTCATAAACTTTAACAGCCGTATTTATAACAAAAAGTTAGCCACAGTTTGTACACTACGTACAACGAGCTGCTAACCACAGAATACTAACAGAACTGTCACGAGACGGAAGATTTTGCGTTTTTTTTTGTCTCTTTCTAAGAAAGCTGCCCTTTTTCATTTCTCTTTGCATCATCTTTTATGCCATAATACAATGAACACAAATTTATTTAGTTGAGATTTATTTGCAAAGCTTTTGTAAAAATTAACTTTTAAGTTTACCACAACACAAGTAAATAATATTTAAGTAAATAAATAACATTATAAAACAAAAAATATTATTAAATACATTTTTTTTTGCACAAAACACAACGTTTGTTGAACTAATGCATTTTTTTTAACGTGGTCTGTGTTTTGTTATTTTTGTTTTGATCATGCCATTTGTGTTGATTGTTGCTGCCTGTTTTTACACATTGCCACTTCACCACCAAAAAAAGCTTTTTGTCTCTTTCCTCGAAAGCTACCCTCGCAACTGATTTGGGCCTTTTTCACACGTCACTTTTTTCAGTTCTGTTAGTATTCTGTGCTGCTAACTAGAATGCCGATTAAGCCTAGCAGCTTGTAAGCACAGAGTTTATTTATAACAAACTTTTGTCCATCTGCTAACTTAAAAAAAATCAACTCTGAATTTTAATGATGCCACATTATATTACTGAAAAATGCAACACGTTTCAATTAATCATCGCTGGTTTTGTAATTTTTTTTGTTTTTTCCTCCACATATAACAAATTTAAAAAATTTTTAAAATGAATATAAAATAAAAAAAGAAAAACATAAAATAAAACAGTAATTAAAATAAAACCAACCAAATTATTTAACATTAAACAGCTGTTTCTTACAAGTTGGCAAACGTTTGGCAGCTGGTTAAAAAGAGTTTAGCAAATCGTTAGCCAGAGTTTGGTAAGTGTATTATAAATAAACTTTGTGCTAACTTCATGCCAAATTTCCATTATAAATACGGCTGTAAATATATTCATGTTTTAAAGAATTATAACGGGTTATCCATTTTGCGGTTTCAAAAGTAAACGTAAATAAAACAGATATAAAATATTTTTTTGCATGACATTTCTTTTTATTTATAAAGTTTGAACGTTGACATTATGTGTGAAACACTTTATCATTTAAATGACCACCACGCGAAGTGTTGCAAGCATTGATTCTTTTGAGGTAATTTTGGACCACTTTTTGACACATATTGGGCGGTATCTCAGCCACAACTTGACGAATGTTTATTTTCATAAACACGGTCTTTCGCGTAGCCCCACAAAAAAAGTCTAAGGGTGTCAAATCGCATGATCTTGGTGGCCAGTTGATGTCGCCACGACGAGAAATTACACGGCCAGGAAATGTCTCTTGCAATAAAGCCATATTCGCTCGAGTTTTGTGGCATGTGGCACCGTCTTGTTGAAACCACTTATTCTCCGAGTCGTATTCTTCAATAGCAGGCAAAAAAAGTCGGTTATCATACGACCATCCAGTGCTAATTCCTGAGAAGGACGATGAATCGACACATTCGGGTCTTCGGCAACACTTTCACTTACAGTAGCGATATTTTCAGCAGAACGAGCGAAACGATGATTCACTGGCCTTAAACGTCAACATATATATCAACATATATATGTTGACGTTTCAACATATATATCAACATATATATGTTGACGTTTCGGTTCGTACGATCAATCAGTTCATTAATATTTCTGGCTCCATACAAGCATTTGAATTATCTGGAATACCGTCGATTATAAAGTCGACTAGTTCCTTTTATTCTATTTCCGCCTTCGAAGCAATATACTGCCTAACCACCACATAACTGATACACGATTCTTCGGGTTTCATCGTTCTTAACCTTAGTTGTTCGTATATCTCATACTTCGACACTGCGGTTAAACAACATTTCTAAACTCGCCTTTAAGCCTTTATATTGTAGCAGTCCTATGTTAATGACATGCTGCTTGGCCGTACCTCCCAACCGGCGACAAACTCCGACACACTTTTCTTTCTCAGTGTACGCCGCAGAATTTGTATAAACCTCAAAAACTGTGAATCATTTTTTTTTATGTCGCAATGGTCCTCCCCACTGAACATCGGTACGGCGCACACTGGTTCATATTTTGAGAAGGCGGCCAAAATTATTTTTTTTTTTGTTCTCCAATTTTAAAATTTTTTTATTCATGTGAAAGTAAATACTAGTGAACCTCGGGAGCCAAAAAATTAAAACCCTATTTTAACTATTTCATTGAGAACAGGGTGGTCCGAAATGGACTTTCTCAATATTTGGTTATAGTTTTGAATTTCTGAGTCAATTTTTGAAGTTGAAATGCTCATAACTTTTTTGTTTTTTAAGATTTTTTGACAGAATAAGTTTTGTGTATTAGTTTATTTTATTAGCTATACGTGGTTTAAAGCATTAAACTCTGCGACCTCTAGAACTATTTATTTATTTTTTTTTTTTAATGTCAAAATTTCCCGGAAATTTCCTACTTTATAGAGCATAAGTCCTGAGCGTCAAAATGCGTCAAAAAAAACCTATACTCTCTTGTAGTCCAGAATCTAACCTACATTTCTATACCCCATTGTACGCACATCTGGATACGGCCTTGCGAACTACAGCAATTTCTGTGACCCAAGGTAAGATATTCGGTTCAAAAAATAAGTCCTGCAAGGAAAAATTACTGAAATTAAAGAAGGTGAATCTTAAAGAATTTTCGACAAATAAAGCAGTTCAGGCCACATAAATTATCTAGCACGTCAGGTTATCAATTAATTTGGAGAAGGTAAAGGTATTGCCATTGTTATGAACTTATTGTCGGTGAACGGATGCTGCAAAAATAGGCGACATAAACATAAGTAAATAGCCGCAACATAAACTACATAGTTTAATTACCTGAAAATTGCAAATTAATTTAAAAAAATGGAAGAACAGGTAAATGGTCAAAATACTAGCACGCAGTTATATTTTACGTGAAAATTACCTACATGTTACCTGTTAATTTATTGCCGGTATGTTATTATTATTTTAAAAAGTGAGAAAACAGGGTTTTTTTATGTTTCAAAGAAATGCTAATAAAAGATTAAATTTGTATTTAAAAAAGGGTTTTTATGTTTTAAAGAAGTAGTAACAAAATATCATTTAAAAAACTTCTATCAAGAGTATAAAAGTGCATGCATTCATAATTTTACCTTCTTTATTGTTTAAACAATGGCTAAGTTCAGTTATAAAGTTCTCGTAGATATATATTTTCAACAGAAAGATGAAAAAGATTTTGTGTTACACATAATGAATAATCCATTCTTTCATAAGATTCATAAGATAAAAATTAAACATTTTTCATTAACATTAAGAAAACGGTACCTTAAATGTTCTAGAAACAAGAAAACGTTTTACTTACGCAACGAAAAATGGCTAACGAATGATCTGATTTTTAAGAAGCTGTCAATAACTGCTAAGGAAACTGGAAAAGTGGGTCGGCCCGCAAAACAAATTGACAATTGCAATGAAAGATCACGAAGACGCAAGCTAGCAAATATCAATAAAGAAATTTCTCATAGTATGATAAAGGATTCATTTCTGCATCAAATTCAACCAACGCAAAATAAGAAAACAAAAATTGCAATAATTAAAAAAAGAGTGGAAGCGAGCCCTAAACGCACAAAGAGGATTTTAAAAAGTATGCCTACACCAACTGAAGAAATGAAATTTACTCCAGAAGAAGCATTTGCACTATTTTTGGATTTAAAACGGACAAAAAAACAGTATACAGAACAGCGAAAGCGAACCAATAAAATAAAATAAAATAAAATACACATACATCTCAAACCAAAAATAAAAGTTGAATTACCTTAAATGTTATCGATAGCCAAGAATGCTATTTGGGCATTTTTCAAAATATTCCTTTTCAGTTTTATCCTTATAACAACTCGTCTTTCCCAAAAACGCCAACCTTTGGCCCCTGTGAATATTGGGACTAAAAAATTTACAGGGGCCAAATATTGGCATTTTCTGACAGGATAAAAGTTCGACAATAAAAAATAAGTATCAGTTGTAAAATACAAGAGAAATAAAGATAAATTATAAAAAAATCATATTTGACATATTCAACTTTTACACCGAAACTCAACAAAAAAATGAAAATGCATTTTGAACTCCCCATAACTTTTGCTCCTATTAGTCGAATTTTACGTTTTATAGCGCAAATTAAAGCCTAACATCGCACCTATCGAGCAAAAAAAATCGCATAAAAAAATACCAATCCAGTCAAAAGTTATGGAATTTTGACCGCCTTCTCGTAAAATTTCCCACTGTGCGGCGGCATCAAGCTCTAATAAATCAATATGACGATTACTGGGGGGTGCTGCTTGTAAACTCTCCTCCAATATCCGTATTTTTGTTGCACTTTTAACATCTCCAAGCGCAGTTGTAAACTTTTCAGTTCGTCCTCAGCAGGAACCCTGGCGGCAGAAACACAAGCGTCTGAGGCTTCAGGCACTTTTGTAGAAAAACTTCAGACTATTCAAGAATCGCAAAACCAATGGCTGAGTATTTGAAAAAAGATGTAAAAATAGATATAAATTAAAATTACTTTTAACTAACGATCCAGTTTCGGCTCACCCTAATTTTAATAAAAAAAATTATCCTTAATATATATATACCTGTGGTCCCAAAAGATAACCGCCTAAGTCTACTTAAGAAACAGTTGAGTTTATATTTGTTTTTATTAATTATTTTTGAAAGAAAAACAACTTTCGTTATAATTTTTTATCTTAGCATTGCGGGGGTACAAATCTTTGATCCTGAATTACTTGTTCTCTAATGCAATTAATTTTGTTTGAAACGCAAGCATAAATATAAACAGCCTTTTCTCAAAAACTATTTCGACTTAGACGGTTATACCATGTTCGTACGACAGCTTTTTTTCTAATTCACTCTCTCATTCGTAATCCCCAGCCTAATACCATGTTCGCACGACAGCTTATTTTCGTAATTCACTCTCTCATTCGTAATCCACAGCCTAATTATGATCCAAATTACATAATTCGTCATACAAAATTTGAGAGCGGATTATCTCATTTGTACGTAATTCAATTTTTATTACCCTGTGGATTACTTTAAAATCAATGTGATCTCTAATTTTTATCGGTTTTTTTTTCATCACCAGCTGTCAAAGCACCAAAAAAACAAAAAAAAAAACATAACACAAACAAAGAAAAGCAGGGATGCCAGATTTGACGATTTATCGTCATTTTGACGATTTTTTGTTCCGAAATTAGCAATGTGCCGATTTGCTGATTATTAAAAAAAAAGTGACAATTTTTTCAGTCTCCAAAGTCTGAAGAAAATATTACATTTTCCGACAATTTCGATTTTTAATATTGGAATGTTTAACAGCCCTACCTTAACAAGAGTGGGAGGCGGAACGTTTTCTTTCGCTTGGCTTTTACGCTGATATGCCATACCAAGAAAGAGCGTCAACGTTGTGTCACGAACAGTAGTGATAGCTTATAGCTAAATATAGCTAAAATCTAAATAAAAATAGAGATATAAACGCTAGATTGACCAACAAATAGCTAAATAGCCATTATTAATTAACAATAGTGGCAAAATTCACTTTTAAACGAGCTGTCAAAATCGGGTTTTCCAATTCCAAAGCGATCAGGCCACTCTATTCAAAAACTACACTGAAAGAAAAATGCAACATATATGTAATGAATCGTTTTCATAAAAAAATTTTACTGGTTAAATGAAAATTTTCATTGTCCCAATGGAATTTCGTAATTATAATGAAGCATTCTCGTTAAAATCGATTCATTGGATTTCGTAATTACGTTAAAAATTTTCATTGGATATATGAAAACTAAAGTTGGTCCAAGTTAAACAAAAAATTTTAATTGGGAACATAAAAAACAATATACAAACATAACTATATTCATATATTAATACAAAATTACAGTTTCCTTAAAAATATGTTTAATTGTTAATTAAAAAATGTAAGATTTAATTATTTCATACATCTAATGTAATATGCCATTGAATTTATGAAATTTCTCAGTTAGTGCAATATTAAATGTGGAGATAGTAATACGTCTCTTGCAAATATATTTGTAACTCATTGTAAGTGTTTTGATTTCTTTTTTGTTGTAATTATGTATTTTATTTTTATTTAAGCACAGTCTTTGTTAATATTTTTCGTACATTGCTGTTTTCTTATATTGATACAGTCTTGATAATGATATCCGAAGGATATCGAAATATTGGAACAAATAATTTAATAAATAATATACATATTTTTTACAAATAATTGGCCTCGAGCTCGAAAAAACTTTTTATTTTAATAATAAAAAAAGGTCGAAAAAATAAAATTTAATTTAATATATTACGGAGAGCACGCCGTAAAAATGGTATACAACAATATCAAACATCAACACCACAACATCAAGAATTACATTAACAAACGAAAAACTTTGAAGTAACGTCAACTGAATGCGAGGTCTACAATAACATTTCTTATGAGATGTAAGAATACAGGTATTATACCAAATTTTTTGAACAATTCAACAAAAAACTTTTTTAAAATCTTTGAACACAATCGGACTATTCCCAACAAAATCGACAGTGCACTTAATAAAATATTAGAAAATTTTCATAGAAAATTACTCAATTTATTGATTAGACAAAAACATGAAATTGTTAAGTATACTACCGGCGAAGTAGATGAAATGGAGAGGAAGATAAATAAACACGACACCAGACGAAAAAACACAACTATGGAACTGTGAAGAGACACTTATGAAGAAAAGTTATATTAACATTAAGACCAATCACAGAAAGAAATTTGACAATTTACGGGAAAAACAAATAAAAAAGCTTGACATTATCTATAATGACAAGTGGTTTGTTAACAAAACGGGCACAGACATACCAAAAGAGACTCAATGGCTCTTATCACTAGGAGAGAAATATGCGATACTAACAGAGAAGAGAAAATTCCCACTTTTTAAAATGATTGCTGATGGAGAAGATTGCATCCAGACTGTACAAACAAAATCTAAATAGGAGAGAACGTTATATACTTAGTACAGTGGAACAAACTAGAAAATTTTTGCACAAAAACAAGAATATACTTATATTAAAAGCAGATAAGGTAATGTCACAGTAGCAATGGAGAAAAAGGATTATGATATTAGAATGAAGAATATCCTTAATGATATGATGACATATAGGTGGACAAAGATCCCACATTATCGCTAAAGTAGAAGAACCAGGACCTGGTAGATGAACTATTTTTGTGCAATAATATAACTGTGATAGAAAAGAAACGACTGAAAAATGACGCGGCAACTGCACCTAGAATATATGGACTTCCTAAAATCCATAAGGAAGATCACCCTCTTAGACCAATTTGTGCATCAGTTAATTCGCCATCCAGCGAGCTATGCAAATTACTGACAAATGTTTTGAAAAAACTTACTGAATTTTCGGTTTACAACGTAAGGGATGCAGTGCAATTTAGAAATAAGGTAAACAACAGTGCAATAGATACGGACGAAAAATAAGTTTCCTTTGATGTGGTATCACTTTTTCCAAGTGTACCAGTGGACTACGCAATAGATGTTATAAAGAACAAATGGATTGACATAGAGAATCATACAAACATGCCAAAGGAACTATTTTTGAGAATTCTAAGATTTTGCAATAAGGATAACATATATTTTAAGTACAACGACAAAGTATACATCCAATGCAAAGGACTGCCAATGGGCTCACCGGCATCACCTATTGTGGCAGATATAGTGATGGAGGAACTCCTTGGAACATGTATGAATAATCTGGACGAAAAACCTAAATTATTGACGAAATATGTTGACGACCTTTTTGGAATTATAAAGATGAGTGCAATAGAAAGGACCTTAGAACAACTGAACACATTTCATAAAAACATAAAATTTACAATGGAGGAGGAGGTTAACGGAAAACTCCCATACTTGGATACCCTGGTCATAAGAAGCGAAAACATAATTAAAATAGACTGGTACCAAAAACCGATGGCTTCAGGGAGAATTATTAATTTCAATTCTTGTCAACCGAAAAAGATAATAATGAATACGGCCAACAATTTGATCAACAGGGTCCTTTCCATTAGCGATGAGTCGTTCCATTCTTACAATAAAGAAAAAATTAAATGTATTCTTACAAGAAACTCTTTCCCTAAAAATATAATAGAAACTTTAATTAAAAACTATGGAAAAAAACCACCTAGGGAACATAAAGAGAATACGCAAATATATATATATCACCACGTATCGCAGAAAAAATAAAAAAATGCTTACATTTATAATAAAGACAAATTTATGATTGCTCACACATCGACGAATACATTAAAACAACTTTTCTACAACTTGAAACTTGACAAATTGGATAACACTAACGTAATATATAAGATTAGTTGTGCAGGAAATGACCAAGACATATGCGATCAAGTTTATGTCGGTACTACAAAAAATAAGCTTAAGACACGTATAGCTGGACATAAATCAGATTTTAAAAACATTAATAAAATATCAACACAAAAAACTGCACTCGCTTCCAACTATGCAGAGAGACTACATACACCAAACTTAGAAAATGTGGAGATATTACAAAGAGAGGCGAAATATAATAAACGGTATAGTTTAGAGATGCTTCATATAATAAATATACCAAAGGAGAGGAGAATTAATTATAAAACAGACACGGAAAACTGCGCCAATAGCTATAGACACATAATAAAAAAGAAAATTAAATAGTTAAGTTAGTGCAATATTAAATGTGGAGATAGTAATACGTCTCTTGCAAATATATTTGTAACTCATTGTAAGTGTTTTGTTTTCTTTTTTGTTGTAATTATGTATATTTTTTATTTAAGCACAGTCTTTGTTAATATTTTTCGTACATTGCTGTTTTCTTATATTGATACAGTCTTGATAATGATATCCGAAGGATATCGAAATATTGGAACAAATAATTTAATAAATAATATACATATTTTTTACAAATAATTGGCCTCGAGCTCGAAAAAACTTTTATTTTAAAATAAAAAAAGTCTATCAGCGCCGAGGTTTGCGGGATCGATTCCCGCCAGCGACTCTGGTTAAAAAAAAAGTTGAATAAAAACTACTTTGATTAAAAAAAATAAAAAAAATGTTTTTACTTTTTTGAAAGTATTCATCCAATGAATAACATTCATAGATCTAATGTAATGTTTCATTAACAACATTTTAATGAAACAGGTTTCATTGATCCAACGAAGCGCTGCATAGGTTCCTTTTTAATGCAATTTTTCATGGGATTAATGTCAAAATTCATTGGTATTCTGAAGAAAATTCTTTCAGTGTAGGAAACTCGTGCCGCTTTTTTTAGGTACGGCTGTATTATGCAATTCTTAAGAAAATCTTGGATTATTTTCAGAGTACATTTCACGAGTTGTAAGAGAATATCTACATAAGTCTAATACGATTCTTGACATTAAAATCTTGTTAGATTATCTTTACCCACGTCTTAAACGATTACCACAAAGATAGAAGAAGCGTCATTCGCTGTGCTACTCACTCGTGTTACAGTTTTTCCCGTGTGAGGAATCTTCTACGATTAAAAAATGCGGTCATCGACGATCAAAGACGCTCTTCATGAGACTCCCAGTAATTCTACGATTAAAAAATGCGGTCATCGACGATCAAAGACGCTCTTCATGAGACTACCAGAGCTCTTACACGATTGAAAATGCTAGCTGGGTATGAAGTAATTACGCTTTTGTTTGAATGTTTTTTTTTCTTTTATAAAAATCAAACAAAAATTGTTTAAAAAAAACTAAATTCTAAATTGTCCGATTTTTTGACGGTTTTTCGAAACGATAAAGGCGATTTTTTATTTTTTCTCAGGAAACTGACGATTTCCTCACAAATTTATCTGGTAGCCCTGAAGAAAAGTAAACAAAAGTAAAGGAAGTAATTTAATGTTATAAAAATACATTGAATCAATTTGCTAACAGCTTTTCTATTTACTGGGAAAATAAATATTTTATATGTGTGTATGTATTTCTTTGAAATAATATTTTTTACTTACTTTTTCTTTTCATTCTTAATACAAGTAACCGCAAACAAACAATTAAATTTAGCAATAAACAAAATTAATAAAAAGAAGAAGAACTGTCAAAACCGATTAGGAATAGGCCGTGAGAACATGGTTATTCAAATAAGTAATAAAAATAGAGAGCGAAGTAATCCAAAGCACCGTGCGAACATGGCATTATGGCTTGTGACCACAGATATATGATAATCACACGATTAATATGTAGCATCATTATGCTATGTTCATACGACGATATAAACCACTCGTTTCGCTCTCTGAAACTAGTTTGCCAAACATGCTGTTCATACGATTCATTCTTGTTTCATTTTGACACTTTTTTTTTGTTGTTAGTGTGATTTTTTTTTTTAAATAGATAAAAAAAGTAAATAAAACTTAAAAATATATTATTTAATACTTTTATTAATATTATTATGTTATAATTATCACTTTATTTTATTAAACATACATTTTTATTTAGTTTTTTCTTTGTTTTGATTTATTTTGAGAGCTAGTTCAGATAAACTAACGATAAATGTTATCAAAATTGGAGATGATAGTACATTTTTCCTGTTTCGCAGCCTGTTTCAAAATGAAACGACCTGTTTCGCTCACAAAATTTTGTATGGGGAAACAAGTCGTTTCAATCATGTTTGGGGCGCGAAACAGAAATAAGAGAGCGAAACACGAATATTGCTGTCCGTGTGAACATGGTATCAGGTTTGCGTCAACATATAAACGGTAATACAATGTATTACGACATTGCAAAAAATTGTGTAGAATGAGAAAAATCTTATCATGTAAAAGCAGAATGTATTGAGTAAGCGGTCGGTAAATGCTTTTTTTCTAAACCATTTTAAAAACTTATGTATTCTCCTCACACCAGAGGTGTATTTTAACAGAGTATATTGAAGATGGTAGCATTTTTATACAATTACAAAATCAACTCAGGAAATTTTCATGTTGTTTTTGTAAAAATTTAAAACTGCAACCATCTGTTTTTAAAACCTTTTCTTTAGCTTCACTTCGGAAAATCAAATCTTGTAACGTTAATTTAACCGCCTTATACTCAATGCAAATGGATGAAACTTTGCAGGCATACATATTCCCGATGACAATACACGAATACATGGGCGTAGCCAGGATAATATCTAGGGGGGGCAAAAATTTTTTTTTGGTAAAATGCTTTTTTGACAGCCTTTTACTCAAAGCAAATGGATGAAACTTTGCAGGCATACATATTCCCGATAACAATACACGAATTCATGGGCGTAGCCAGGATAAAATCAAGGGGGGGCCACAATTTTTTTAAATGCTTTTAATTAGCTTCACTTTGGAAAATCAAATCTTGTAACGTTAATTTAACTGCCTTTTACTCAATGCAGATGGATGAAACTTTGCACGCATACATATTCCCGATGACAATACATGAATCCATGGGCGTAGCCAGGATAAAATTTAGGGGAGGGGGGTTAAAACCTTTTTTTTAGCTTCACTTCGGAAAATCAAATCTTGTAACGTTAATTTAACCGCCTTTTACTCAATGCAGATGGATGAAACTTTCCAGACATACATATTCCCGATGACAATACATGAATACATGGGCGTAGCCAGGATAAAATCTAGGGGGGGGCAACATTTTTTTTTTGGTAAAATGCTTTTTTGACTGCCTTCTACTCAATGCAAATGCATAAAACTTTGCAGGCATTCATACTCCCGATGGTAATACACGAATACATGAGCGTAGATAGGATTAAATCTAGGGGGGGGCAGAATTTTTTTTTTTGTGAAATGCTTTTCTTTACATTCACTTCGCAGCATCAAATCTTGCATCCATTTGCGTTAAGTAAAAAGCGGCTAAAAAAAGCATTTTACAAAAAAAATTCTGCCCCCCGTAGATTTCATCCTGGCTAAAAAAAAATTTTCTACTGCAGTTTTTACCCCTAAATATTAAAAATATTTTCATTTAAATTTAAAACTATTTTCGTAAATGTAAATGTAAATGTAAATTGTAATGTATTAATTAAAGCTATTCGTTACTAAAAAGTAAAAAATAAAAAAGAAAAAAAAAATTTTAAGAAACGCTTTTCTTTACCTTAATATATTGATCAGTTGTGAACACAGAATAAATATGAATACCAAAAAAATCGACTAAAAGTAAAAAATAACAACATTTCAAACAACATAAACTTTTAAATCAAAATGGAAAACAACTTACACATCCCTTAAAGAAAAGCGTGGGGCGCCCATACCAACCTAAACTTAAAAAAAAACATGACTGCCGTGAGTACATTTTAATATTTTAGACCGAAAGAAATACAACCAATCATGTTTAAAGCTACCAGTTTTCAATAATTGAGCATTTTGTTTCATAACAACGCGCCCCACGCTTTTCTTTAAGGGCTGTGTGAGTTGTTTTCCATTTTGATTTAAAAGTTTATGTTGTTTGAAATGTTGTTATTTTTTACTTTTAGTCGATTTTTTTGGTATTCATATTTATTCTGTGTTCACAACTGATCAATATATTAAGGTAAAGAAAAGCGTTTCTTAAAATTTTTTTTTCTTTTTTATTTGTTATTATCTTTGATTTTACTTATACCATCCGTGTAAACATGAATTATACTTACAAAAGATTTTTATTTTTTTCTTTTAAACACGGAGAGAATTTCATAATATTTTGATTCTACAAAGTCGTAATACATTGTATTACCGTGTAAACTGGCCTTAAACGATATAAACCACTCGTTTCGCTCTCTGAAACTAGATTGCCAAACATGCTGTTCATACGATTCATTCTGGTTTCATTTTGACATTTTTTTTGTGGTGTTAGTGTGATTTTTTTAAAATAGATAAAAAAAGTAAATAAAACTTAAAAATATTGGGTGTTTTTTTAAGCCCGATAGAACTTGAAATTGTAAAAAATAACACAAAAAATTAAATTGTAATCAAAATTTTTTTTTATTCGAAAGATCAATACGTGACATTAACATTTGAAAATGATTACGGGCATATGGGCACCGCGGCTGTTCTTGACGAAGCGCATTCTGGACGTCCAATTTTGGGCCACTTTTTCGAGCACTGCTGGCCGTATGTCACGAATAACACGAACAATGCTGGCCTCCAAGGCGTCAATTGTTGCTGGTTTATCAGCATAAACCAGTGACTTCACGTAGCCCCACAGGAAATAATCGAGAGGTGTCAAATCGCACGACCTTGGAGGCCAATTGACAGGTCCATTTCTCGAAATCAACTTATCGCCAAATTTTGATTTCAATAAGTCGATGGTTGCGTTCGCCGTATGGCACGTAGCGCCATCCTGTTGAAACCACATCTCCTCCGGATCAATGTCATCCATATTTTCAAACAAAAAATCATTGATCATGGTGCGGTAACGATCTCCATTGACCGTAACGCGAGCTCCGGCCTCATTTTTAAAGAAATAAGGTCCGATGATGCCACCAGCGTGAAAACCGCACCAAACGTTCTGGAGTCTGTAGGGTCTCTTGTGGATTGGTCTCGCTCCATATGCGGCAATTTTGCTTATTAACAAACCCGTTAAGCCAAAAATGCGCCTCATCGCTGAACACAATTTTGCGATAAAACAACGGGTCAGTTGCCAACTGCTCTAGAGCCCAATCGGCGAAAGAACGACGCATATAATGGTCTCGTGGCTTCAATTCCTGCACCAGCTGGATCTTATACGGGTGTAGGCCGAGATCTTTGCGCAAAATTTTCCACGTAGTGGACGGACAGAGCCCCAATTCCTGCGACCGACGACGAATCGATAAATTTGGATCTTCTTCCAAACTTTCGTTTACAGCGGCGATATTCTCTTCAGTACGCACATTCCTTCGACGTGTTGGTGTTATTGCATCCTCTAGAGAGTATGTGGTACGAAATCTATCCACAGTTCGACGAATGGCTTGTTCAGATGGACGATTATGTACGCCATAAAAATGACGAAGTCGTCTACAAGTTGCGCGAATCGACGACTGATTTTCAAAGTAAATTTGGATAATTTCGTAGCGTTGTTCAAGCGTGAGTCTATTCATGATGATTTGTCAGAGTATACTGAAACGATAAAAAAAAATATTTCATCAAAATTTAATTTTTTGTGTTACTTTTTACAATTTAAAGTTCTATCTAGCTTAAAAAAACACCCTTTATATTATTTAATACTTTTATTAATATTATTATGTTGTAATTATCACTTTATTTTATTAACTTGGTGGCCACACGATCAAGTTTTGCCTTTCAATTTCATTCAATTTACTCAACTCTCTCATTTTTTTACTAACACACTCACACTTTTTAAATTGACCACGAGATGGCTTTCAATTTCACCTTTCCATTTGTTTGGCAATTTACTTTCAATTTAACAGCTGATTACATGTTTGTCTTTATAAATTGTTTTTTTTATGGCATCTTGAAAGTAAATTGAGTGCCACCTACGTCACAGCTCTCAATTTTTGTAAATTTTGACAAGCAGTATATGTAAAAGACTATCAAGAACAACTTGATCGTGTGGCCGCAAGGTAAACATCAATTTTTATTTTGTTTTTTTCATTGTTTTGATTTTTTTGAGAGCTAGTTCAGATAAACTAACGATAAATGTTATCAAAATTGGAGATGATAGTACATTTTTCCTGTTTCGCAGCCTGTTTCAAAATAAAACGACCTGTTTCGCTCTCAAAATTTTGTATGGGGAAACAAAGTCGTTTCAATCATGTTTGGGGCGCGAAACAGGAATAAGAGAGCGAAACACGAATATTGCTGTCCGTCTGAACATGGTATAAAATAAATTTGCTTTTCTGATGCAGCGCAGGCAGTACTGCATTTAACAATGTGTAGAATTTATATTATTATAGATATTATGATATACCTATTAATCATAATTTTTTATTAATTTTAATTACTAATAAGTAGTGGTTTAAACAAAAAAAAGGTACTTCATTAAATTTAAATATGAATTGCTTTCAAAAAGCCATCTTTTTTCATTCTAATTTAAGAGTATATTGGTCTCCTTATAATGAATTTTTCATTACAATAAACCATTTTTTTTTCTCATTATTTATTTATTGAATCTTCATATATTAATTATGAACTAACAATAATTAATCAAATCTTAACCTAATACGTTATTTTATGTCCTGCCAGTGCCATACAAAAATTTTCTTCATCACGGGTTCTGTTCACTTATCTAGGTGTTTATCGCTCATCTAATTGGATAAGTGCTGCAGTGTCTCTTCTTCTTAAGCGAGTGTGGCCGCTATCATTTAAAACATTTCGTGCTAGTGGGTTAGGATGCAATTCGAGCCTTTTTAAGTATTTTACTGCATATTTCGTAGTCATAGTTTTGACTAATGGAACATTGAGATCCTTGTGAATATTTGAGTTTTTTTTCATTCCAAGGGGCAGCTGTGATTATTCGAAGAATTTTATTTTGGCGCCATTGAATTTTTTCTATATTAGAGGCCGAGGCAGTGCCCCATAACTGAATACCATAGCACCAGATTGGCTTTAAGATGGAGTGGTAAAGAAGAAGTTTGCAGTCGAGACTAAGGACAGAGTTTCTACCAATAAGCCAATGAATTTGAATGGCTTTTAGTTTCATTTGAGTTAATTTTGCCTCTATATGGCACTTCCACGTTAATCGCCGATCCAGATGTATACCGAGATATTTTACATGCGAATGTTGAGGAATTATTTGATTATTGATTGTAATAGGGGGGGCATGATTCCCGACGCAAGGTGAATGTTATATGTACGCATTTTTGCTCATTGATCTTTTTCCTCCATTGCTTGTACCATAGTTCTAGTTGAAATATATGATCCTGTAGGTATCGAGATGCTTCTTGACTGTTTTCGTGCACGCTAAGAAAAGCTGTACCTATCATCAGCAAATGTTGAAGTTTGGGTGTAGTTGTTTGTTGGCATATCCGAGGTATATATTAAGTATAAAAGTGGGCCCAGGATGCTTCCCTGAGGGACTCCAGCTTCAATTGGCTGAGGAGAGCTTAAATAATCACTTTCTTTAATAATACACTTTCGACCGACTAAGTAGCTTTCTAATAGCTTGTGTGTGTTTACTGGTAAGTTTAGCTGCAATTTATATAATAAGCCTTCATGCCAGACTATTTCAAAAGCTTGAGAAACATCGATGAAGAGAGTGGAACAATATTTTCTTTCTTTAAAGGCTTTTCTTATTGCGTTTACTATAATGGGTTTGCTCAATTGTGCTGTGTTCTCTTCTAAAGCCGAATTGGTGGTTAGGAATACATCTATTATCATTTAAAATTGGTGTTAATTTTGACGCTAACAGCTTTGATATATTAGAAAGTAAGCTTATAGGCATATATGACCCAGCTTTTGTGTGATCCTTTCCTGGTTTAGGTATCACGGTGACTAAGGAAACCTTCCACTTTTGAGGATAGTATTCAAGGCGTTAAATAGCAATAAAAATTAAAAGAATATTTCTGGATTAATTTGGGCACCGTAACATTACGTTTGGTTCATCCCACAGCGCCAGTTCTGCTTACCAAAAAACTCGAATTTAAGTTATTACGAAAGTGCAGAGGAAGATTAGTGAAGCTTAAAACTCTCTCGAAAACGACTTCCTTTTGCATGTAGTGTCAGTCACGTTTATATCAAAATGTATTAACAAAGTGACCTCAGAACTACAACAATGAAACAATAGAAAAAACAACAGGCATTTTGTTGCTAGAATTGAGACGGCAAATGTCAAAATGACTTATTAAAAAAAGTAAATAAACAAAAAAAAAAAAAAATACACCAAACGTCACATTGCAAACAGCTGAACTTGTATAAATATCATAACATAGCGTCTTCAACTGACAATTTTTTGTCATACCAAACGTCAAAGTCTATATAAAAAAAACTCGAAAATTTTTGTCAGCGTTTTTTTAATATGAAGTTTGACGTTTGGTATGACAAAAAATTGTCAGGTAAAGACGCTATGTAACATACAATACATAAATATGAATATGTACTAGCTAGAGGTTTTTCCTATTTATTACGAAAACTATAAATGCGGAGATTGCAGTCTTTCCATCACCCCTCAATTGTTGAAAAATGATACTACATAGCCATGTTTAAATTGATACTAAAAAATATAACTTATCGTAATATAAGACAAAACAAAACGCAAATTGTGTCAAATGTAGAGTCAGTCACATATGGAATTGCCCAAATGAATAAATTTTTGTTATGTTTTTATTAAAATATATTTTTTCTTTTTAAATGATTAATATGTTTTTACTTATTTTTTATAATATCCAAGTCCACTTGCTGAAATGAGTAGAAACAAACGTAACCATATGGCTTTTTATCATAATTTCTTGCTAAGAATTTATATTTTTGAACCAATCAATAAAAACTAGTGCAATAAATTGCCTATGATTTGTAACATTTTAATATTTGACGATTTTTTTTATATGTTCGTGACGATTTTGACGAAATAATTACTTTTTTTTAAAAAAACCAGTAACTATATAATATCGTTAAATTTTTTAAATTTTCAAATACGAAATCGTCTTACTTTGAATGTTTGTATTTTAAAATGGAGCTGCACTTTTTTTATCCCAGTATTTTATTACATTGTCTTTCTCATTTTTCAAGGAAACATTTTTAAAAATGAATAGAAATTTTTGTATTTCAAATTTTTTTGTTCGAATATTTTTATTTTCTACCAATTTTGTTGAATAACAATTCTAAAACTACAAATCAATTTTTTTTATTTGAATTAAATTGATTTGAATATATTCAGCTTAGAATATTTGAATATAAAAAGAATTATAGAACATTTTTAAGAATCTAACTTATTTAATATTAAAAAGTTCAAAAAATTTTTTATAGAACATTTTAATTAAAAATATTCAAATATATCAGAATTTGATTCGATTTTATAAAAATTTATACGACAAACATTTTAACAAAAAATCTAAAACTAAAATTGTTCTTATTTTGTTTTATAAAATAGAAATTAAAATTAAAAAAAAGTGTTTTAATTTTGTATTTAATTAATATATTACAGCTATGTTTTATTTTTGCCGAATATTATTTAGACATCTACATCTGTATGAGATTTTGTTTTCTTACATATATATCCAAATTTACCATTTTTATCTCTTTTTATTTACATGACTCATAATATCAAAATCAATTTTTAGCTTCTACCCAAAAAAAAAAAAAAAAAAAACACATTTTCCTCCATAAATTTTAGCAACCTTGTGTCTCTATGGCTCCACAAGAACTCTTTTTTCCTTCGTTGCATTAACTTTTTAGAAAGCTGGCGCATGGGTTCCTCTGTAGATTAACAAGAGTTAATTAAGCAAAATTCCATTAGGAATTTAAAAAAAAATCCATAGCCAAAATTTCTCACACTCGTACCTGAAAATTTTTTTGAATTTAAAAGTAAAAATGAAGAGCGCATAGTATATGTTGCTCATTCGCCAAGTGATCGTCGCTTATGTTATTCCACACAAAAGGAAATTCGTTTACTCCAATTTGTACCAGGCACCTCATCGAATGGTAAACAAACATAGGCATTGTAATTAATAAGGGTTAAATATTTACCCGGGCAATTTGCTCCCGCATCACACGTTACGTTTATAGCATTGGTGTCCAGCACATACTACAATCAGCGTTGCCGTTTTGGTTACTTTTAACCAAAATTGGTTACTTTTTTTTCCAATGTGTACTTGTGTACTTTTTTTCATTTTGGTTATTTTTTTTCAAGACAAAAATAACCAATTTTTGGTTTTGGGACAAGCTTACCCGCTCCGCTTTTTTAACTTTAGAAATGTTTATGGTATTGGTGCTTCCAATACTGTTTCTATCTACTTTAAAATGATTTTTCTAGCATATTATTCTGTAACAAACTATCAGCTTAAGAATGTAAAGCGCCTATTAGACGCCCATACTTGGTATGCGAGAATGGTATCCATCATACCATCAAGCTCGTGTAATAGCGAAAGTACACGAATTTTTCGCTATTACACGAGTTTGATGGTATGATGGATACATTCTCGCATATCAGTTTGATATGTTAAAATTAAAAATTTTTGATTTTTATGTATGCCATCATACAATCGTACTCGTGTAATAGCAATTCTGTCATACTCAGTATAAACATAATTTGAACTTTGCAAGCAAAGGGTAACGACTTGGTTATAGCTCGCATTTTTAAACGGTTTTATTTAGAAATATGATCTATATTTTCAAACTTAAATAAAACACGTAATAATTGACACAAAGTTTTATTTAGAGCATTGAACGATAGAATGCAAATGCGGATCTTATTTTATAAAGAGTATGTCATCCAGATGTCTTCCGTCGAGTTGAACACACTATTCGAAGAGGAGCCTTGTTTTTCGAAAAAAAAATGATACAGTTATCTCATGCGTGGATAAAGCACACCCTGCGGCAATGCAATGGTTTTCGATGTTTCAATCGAGGGTTGCAAGTTCTTGGAGACCAGTAACGGCAGTTTTGCTTGTTGACGTGGCCGTTAAAGTGAAAATGATCCTCGCCGCTTCAAGAAAGGGATTTACAGTACGAAAACGCTCCAACATCGTTTCACAAAAATTATTGCGTAAATCAAAGTCACTTTCTTTCCGTTCTTGAACGATTAAAATTTTAAAAGGATGGAACTTCAGATCCTTTTTACAAATTTCATGAATAATCGCTCTTGGAAGTCCCAGTGAGGCTGCACTCTTCCGTATTAAAAGTCACGGATTTTTACGTAAAGATCGACTGAGACCTGTCCGAGGGACATTCATAGCCGCAGCAGTTGGGCGGAATCTCTGCGCCCACGAACGAATTAAATTTACACTCGGCTTATCACGTATTCGCCGAATACCGAACTTTGAACAAAATTGTCGACGAGCAATTACTCTTAAAAAATGTGTGCACAGCGAAAGCGCGATGCTCACTCGACCACAATCGGTAATTCCAACGGCGCCACCCTCCCTCCGCACCGTTTATTTCTTTTTGAAATAAGCGTATTTAAAAATATAAATTTGCCACCAGACACCCTGTATATACAACCTTCACTACTTTTAATGCTTCATAGGTCTAACTGAAATAATTTTCTAGGAAAAACGATTAGGTGAAATATCTTTCCAAATCCAGCCCGATTAACATGATTCTTACTATTTTCACTTGGCTGAAAGCATCTATATATCTGTGCTCACAAGCAATAACAGTTGAAGCCGAGTTAGGAAAAATTTGACTTATGAAATGCTATAAAATTGCTTACAAAGAGCTTGCAACTATAAGCTTAATAAAAATTCACTGATTTTTGCCAACGGGTTTTCAATTAAAAATGCTCTGCTGAGCACTTGCCGAAATCGAGTTAAGATAATTTAGCTCATTTATGCGCTTTGATACAGGAAGGCTTAAGAAGTTCTACTTGTAATAGCTACTTATAGAAAAGGTTGAAAGCTCTAGCTCAAAAAGTTTTTCAAATAGACGAGAATAAGTGTTAACTTGGTATATGCGATGCCACGCCCACGAAAAAATATAGCCTATTGTTTTTTCCCGACCATCGGTAACATAGTGTCAAAATTTTATGAAAATCGGCACAGCGTCTTAGGCGCATTTAATACAAAATAATTTTTGATTACTTTTTTTCGCTTCTGGTTACTTTTTGATTTGATTTTGGTTACAAATTTTTTTTGGTCGTGGCAACGCTGACTACAATTGTGGAAATTAATTCACACACATTCTTCACACGCATTCTTACGCTCTTTCATTTAGCCAACGAGAGTACACAATTCAGTTGTCGTTTATCAAGCGACGAGTGCACATGCGGCGGATGCTTACATATTTTGTATATTTTACTTAAGAAAACTTCCCCAGTAAGCATTACATACATAAATAGAGAAGTAATAGAATGAGGCAATTTAAAAGATATTTCATGCTTGGGAATGCTTTTGGCAATATACAGTGCCTATTATGTTTTAAAACATTTAAAAATAAGAGGCAAGATGTTTTAAAAAGGCATTTTTCAAAGAGGGGTTCTTTTTCTTTCACTTTAAATTCATTTATATTACTATGAATGTTATCAAAATGCCTTTTTAAAACATCTTCCCTCTAAGTTTTAAATGATTCGTATCATAAGAGCCAAAAAATTAAAAATGACTTCCTGTTTTTGATAATAAAAAAAATAGAAGTTAAATATAAGAATTAATTTACCATTAAAAATATAATAATTCTTATTTTGCAAGCAAAAAAAAAAAAGATGGAAAATAACAAACTTAAATTTTTATGGACTCAAAATTATAACGGTACTGATATAAACTATTTTAATAATTGCTTATTTTATTTTGACTTGAATTTGTGTTTGCTGGGTATGCTCTCTCTATTCACTAATGCCATGTTTCCACGGTACGTGATTCGCTCTCTATTCATGCTTCGCATGCCAATCATGAACAAAGCAACTGCTTCGCCATACAAAATTTTGAGAGCGAAGCAAGTAGATTCATATTGAATCTACTTGCGAAGCACGAAAAATTACTCTCTTCTCCAATTTTTATCGCAAGTTTATCTGAACTAGCTGTAAAAATCGATTGTTTCAGAGTTGTCAACTCGGTGCGTTTCGCACCATTTTTGGTGCTTTTTTAATTTATTTCTGCGATAACAATAATGATGAAAATATTAACTTTATTAATTTGGAGTTATTATAATAAATTTTTTATCTCTTTTTAAAATGTTTTACGCAGAATTTATTAAATTAATTTACAAAAATGTATCATCTCGTTCAAATGAATGCAAACATAAATACTATCCCCCATATTCATAAAAAATATTTTTGATTAATAAAAGGTTTATAAAACGAATTTTCTATGAAAATTTGTTTAATAAACCTGTCATAAGCCCAAAATATTTTTTGTGAATATGGGGGTTTGTATTTATGTAGAAATTTGTTTAATTTTTTTATAAAGTTTTTGGTTTTTCTTTTTTAACTATGTAAAATACGATAAATTTTTAACTATTGTTAATTTTGAATCCTTAAGCTTCGTACAGACGATGGTCAGATCTTACAATGTTGTCATTAAATTTGCCTAAAAATGTCTTGCAACTGTTTGAACATTGTAAGCTCATTTTCATTTGGCAGATGTGTAAAATTAATGCATCTGACAATGGTGCCATTGAAAAATGACAACATTGTAAGATTTGACCACCGTCTGTACGAAGCTTTACTAGATATCTATGTATAGTTGATCTGTTTATAAAAAAAATTTGTATATATTTTATGTAATTAAAAAATATGTATCTAGTACATATGAATACCGAGTCGAATTCAACAAGGTAAACTCGTCGCTACAACAATTACAACTCTAACAAAAACAACAGAAGTATACATACTTTGTAATCAATTTTAATAAAAGTTTTACACAAAATGAGTTGTTTCGCAAATAAGTTTAAGTCTGAGTTCATACGGCTCATGTCTTATTGACAAGATTCTTCCTTTTTCTTCTTTGAACATGAATTGGCGTTCAAATGATTCATGTCGACGACATGTTTTTTTTTGTATAGCAGTTGCTCTAAAGAGTACCTTGTTGAATTCGCCTTGATTGAATACAAACAAATTTGTGTAGTTTTTTTTATGTTTGTTAAATTTTATTTTTTTCCTAAAAACTCTGAACTGTAAAGACTGTTTAATAGTTTTACAGTAGAATCGTGAAAAAGTAAACCGAAATATTCCAAGGGGTTAACTTTTTCGAACTATTAAATTTTCTAAGCGGTATTTAATTGTAAAAAATGCAATAATAAACACATTCTGCTGTATTTTTAATATAAAAATAAATATTTTAAATAAAAAAGAAATTCTAAACTTGCTGCGTTTTTTTTCTCCATTTTGGTGCGTTTTGAAAATGCAAGGTTACCAACACTGATTTGTTTATTAAAGACAACTGTCAATTCGAAGCAAGTAGATTCGTCGTGTAAACACCATGATTCATTAACATGATTCAGAGAGCGAAGCAGGTGATTCAAATCGTCGTGGAAACATGGCATAATACTAATATGAAGCAATACAACCACAATTTATTTTTTGGACGTCCCTGGTTTATAGCCGATTCGATGAACTCAATAATAGTGACTCGTGAAACTATACAGATTTAAGTATTTTACACACTAAAGCTTCGTACAGACGATGGTCAGATCTTACAATGTTGTCATTTTTCTGACAATAGTGCTATTGTCAGATTCATTAATTGAACACATCTGCCAAATGAAAATAGCGTACAATGTACACACAGTTGCAAATCATTTTTAGTAAATTTTAATTACAACGTTGTAAGATCTGACCATCGTCTGTACGAAGCTTAACACAAACAGATGAAGTTTTAAATTATAGTTCTTCGCAACCATTGAATTTGGTGTATTGATACCAATAAACACATAAGGGATAGCATTAAATTGTTCTCGGTCCGCATTGAGGTTCTTTAATTCTAAACGGCAGTAATGATCCCACTGTTGCTGCGTACAATATTACAAACATCTTCTTAAGCTGTCACATTATGCCGTTGCTCTTACAGCTTTTGCGATATTCGCCGAACAACCTCGGGTTGTTGTCGCTTTTACTGATGGCAAAATATATAGGATATTTATGATATATATTTCTATGTAAATTTAAATTAATTTATTTTTTAACTTCAAAAAAATTTAAAGCAACAAAAAAAAAATGGGATTAATAAATAAAATATGGTAGCACAAATTCTCATAAATCCAATAAACGTCAAAACGGTAATATGGCGATAACCCTGCGGCCACACGATCAAGTTGTTCTTGATAGTCTTTTACATATACTGCTTGTCAAAATTTACAAAAATTGAGAGGTGTGACGTAGGTGGCACGCAATTTACTTTCAAGATGCCATAAAAAAAAAACAATTTATAAAGACAAACATGTACTCAGCTGTTAAATTGAAAGTAAATTGTCAAACAAATGGAAAGGTGAAATTGAAAGCCATCTCGTGGTCAATTTAAAAAGTGTGAGTGTGTTAGTAAAAAAATGAGAGAGTTGAGTAAATTGAATGGAATTGAAAGGCAAAACTTGATCGTGTGGCCACCAAGTTAAAAGAGAGAATGGAATAGGCTTGCCAGACGTACTGTTTGCAGCAGTACGCGTACTTTTTTTACTATCTGTACTGCTTTCTGCATAACCATTAAAGAAGTACGCAATTGTACTTTTTTTTAGCCTTTGTACTTTTTTTTTGCACAAAAATGAAACACGTTTGCTGCATATATATAAAGTACAACAAATTTTCGACATCAACTAAAAAGACTGCAAATCGGAAAGTAATGTTTGAATTTTGCGATTTTGAATGGTTTGAAATGCAGCGTCATATACCAACACGATGACGCCTGAAGTTTAAAAATTTTCAAAAAACTATCCAGCTGCAAAAGCTAACTTGTCGTTCTAGAGCTGTTGTTCACCTGTTTCGAGCCATTTTTTTTTTAAATTAACTTGATGAAGCAAACCTTGGCTTTGTACACAACATAGGAAATACTATATTATGCATTTAAAAAAAAAAATAGGGGATAATGGCAACCGAAAATAAATTGACATGTTTAGAAAGTAACTTTGTTCTTTAAAAACAACTTTGCGAAAAATTAAAACAACAAAAGAATCAAAAATTAGTGGTTTCATAGCCGAACTTGCAAATTAGCCACATCTTTGATATTGAACAGGAGAATTGCCTTTTTAAAAAGCGTGTAGATAAGTTTCTATCGAAAATGAAACTTAATTTCCGAAAACGTTTCAGCCTAAACCATAATAAATTTGAAAAACTTTCCGATTTTTGCCTTAATTCAAACATTTCAATTAATTTCTTTTTGCTGAAAAAAATTTTAAAAGAAAAGCCCGTAGAAATAAAATGAACAGAATTTCTACAAATATGATTATTTCCCAATATCGAAAATATTTGTATTTTCACTTTCTCATTCAAAAAACTAAAAGAATTTTTAGTTTAATGTTTTAGAGAAAAGAGCGAAGTTAAATTTGAATTATAAATTAAGAGAGTGAATTAATAGTTCTTTTTTTTGGGTGTTATTTCATTTTTTAATCATTACGAAATAAAGCCCCAATATATTTTTTGGGGATTATTTCATTTTTAAATTTATAACGTAAACGTTTTTGGGCGCATGCATTTTATCCTCTTAAACAATCAACGGCTTCGCTAACTTAAGCTTATCTGCAAAGACGGCCTTTGGCCGGGCGCAAGTATAAAAACCAACATTCGTCAAGCTATCGCCGACATACCGCTCAAAATGTGCGAAAAAGTATTAAAAAATTTCCTCAAATAGATCGACTGCTGCAACAAATCTAGAGGCGGTCATTTATCTGAATCATAACTGTATGTGTGTTTTATTTAACTTTATTTTGAAACCGAAAAAAGGACAACCCTATGTTTCGGCAAAGCCGCATAGAGCGCTCTTTTTTTATCAAACTTTATTGATTACAATTTGTAAATATGTACATACTTAATAAATACATTCTAAGAATCGAAAATATAATTTAAGACACGATGATTTTATTATTGCATTTTATGTAGATTTTCCAAATCTCTTCTTTCTTTAAAACAGGTCTTTGTTAGCACTTCAACTTTGTTATCATTCGTAATTAGTATATCATCCTCAATACGAACACCAATCCCTCGGAATTCTTCGGGTACATCAGTACGGTCATGGGAAATATATATGCCAGGTTCTACAGTACAAACCATACCAGGCATTAACCTTAACGATCGTGGTATTAACGGTGTGTCATGTACATCCATTCCTAAATAATGGGAAACGTGATGTGGGCAAAATTTGTAACCAGCCTGAAATTATAGTAGTATTATTATTAATTACAAAAATTAAAAAATAGGTATATCTGTGCCCACAATTACTGACAACTTAACTTGATTTCGGCAAGGCAAAGCATTTTAAAATTTAAAAACCGTTGCCCAAAGTCAGGGAATTAAGATTTATCTTATATTTGCAGGCTATGTATTAGCAAATTTATCATATTTTAATTTTGAGTTCAATTTTAAATGAAACAGCAATTAGATAGGGAGAAGTAAAATGAAATAAGTCAAATTTGTCATAACTCGACTTTAGCTATTATTCCTTGTGGGCACATATACATATATGTATATAGTTAGTCAAACAATTCTTTTCAAAATAAAAATATTTCAATATACATACATACATATTATAGTAAAGCCCGTAATTTCTACAAATATTTTGAAAATAATTGTTTGACTTACTGTATATCGAGCGACATAATTTTTAATTTTCGTCCTTTTTAATAAATTTATTAATTGGCGGAACTTGCATCATATAAAATTTTATAGTCATACAAGCTACCGTTACGATTTTATAGCAAAACAATTTTAGCTCAAGCGCCATTTCTAGTATGTTTTCTTTTCTTTTATAATAAAAAAACCTTCTGTTGTAAAATTTTGTTTTTGTCGCTTAAGCTTTTTCTGCGGTAATGGCTCGATATGTATGTATGTATATATAGCAGCGAGGAAAAGTGAGCAAATGTTGATAAGTTTAATCGAAAAAACGAAACTTCGCACGCTTGTCCATTTCTTAGTTCTTTAAAAAAAAGGTTGACAAAAAGTACCAGATACAAACATACCCTACAAATAATAGGACTAGTCCAAACACGCGTGTAAAGTGTAGCCCACAAGGGACTAGTCCAAAAGTAACCCAAACGTATGGAAAAAACCTGGTCTATTTAACATTACGATGTCCTAGACCATATAACCCAGCTTTGGATTACAAAGGAGTAGTCTTAAAACTACTCCATTATATACACAAGATGATTAGTTTTAACTCCGTTTAAGAACGAAAACATGTCGTTAAAAAACGAAGACATGTCGTCTCACTACAAACACTTTCAACAACGACATGGTCCATGCTTGCATTACATCGGCCCAGTCCATAGAGTAGTCCATTTAATCAAAATGGATCAGGTGGTCCAACATTATTTGCAGGGTAACAATGGAAGAGAACCGACAATATAAAATAGTTCGCATTTGCTCGTTTTTGCAGGTTTTGCTGTAATAACCAACAATAATGTAAAAATGTAACCTTATTTTTGTTTATGTTTTGTTATGTTAGTTGCAAAAAAGTGTTGTTAAGAAGGTATTAGAAAAATAAGTGTACTGTAATAACTTTAATTATCTTAAGTAAAACAGAGCTTTTACCTTTACATAAATGTTCAACTTTATTATTCTTGAATTTTTATTTAATGCATACAGAACTATCTTCAGTTCTAGTGCATTGTAATTCTCCCTTTAGACTACCCATTCAACTCTTAAGCTTTTCATATTCTTAATATAGAATGCCATTAATAGTCACGACCCAAAACACAATAACAAAAACCTTGACCTACCACAATGTAGTTCTACACATACAGTCTACGTAAGTGTTTTACTTGTGTTCCGTTATCCAAGGACACATTGTTGTGTAACAACACATTGTACCACATAACACAACCTTCAACACATGTGCCAATGTGTGTGTTCCTCAGTTTGTTTATTATTGTCACACAACAATTTAGTTCAATCACAAACAAGACGACTAAATATGCGATCTTCTTTTGGTCTGCTATTTATGTTACCAAGCATTTGGGTTGGTTACTCAAGTGGTGAGCAATAATCATAAATTATTATTAGTTGTTTGTACCAAGAATAATAACTAAGGTCACACTACACTACAGTACAGTAATTGCTGAAATTTTATACTTATAATGGGTGTTTTTTTCAGTGGTATAGAACTTCGAATTGAAATAAAACACAAGAAAATCGTTTTAATGACCATCAATTTGGCTTTATTGGAAGGATAATTTTATGCCATTAATGTTTAAATATGATTTCAGGCATGTGGCCGCCGCGGCTGGCTCGAATAAAGCCAATTCTACAGGTCCAATTTTCAACCACTTTTTCGAGCATATGGGGCCGTATGTCGGCAATAACGCCACGAATGTTGGCTTCCAATTCCCCTAACGTTTCTGGTTTGTTGGCGTAGACGAGCGACTTCACATATCCCCAAAGAAAATAATCCAATGGTGTCAAATCACACGACCTTGGTGGCCAATTGACAGGTCCATTCCGCGAAATTATGCGAATGTTTCCTTCAATAAATCGATTGTGGCGTGCGCTGTGTGGCATGTAGCGCCGTCTTGTTGGAACCACAACTCATCCACATTCATGCCATCCAATTCGGGAACAAAATAGTCGGTTATCATGGCTCTATACCGGTCTCCATTAACGGTAACTGCCTCTGACTCCACCAGCCCATAGAGCACACCAAACAGTCAGTTTTTGTGGATGTAATGGCGTCTCAAGGGTCTCATGTGGATTCTCTTCACTCAAAATGCGGCAATTTTGCTTGTTGACGTAGCCATTCAACCAAAAATGAGCCTCATCACTGAACAAAATTTTGCGATGAAAATCAGCATCGAGATCAATCTCATTTTCGGCCCATACACCAAAATCACGACGCATTGCATGGTCTCGCGGCTTTAATTCTTGCACAAGCTGGATCTTGTAAGGTCGCAAGCTAAGATCATTGCGCAAAATCTTCCATAAAGTTGATGGACAAAGCTCCAATTGCTGTGCACGGTGGCGAATCGATTCATTCGGGTCCTCTTCAACACTTTGCTCTACAGCGGCAATTGTTTCTTCGGTGCGCACTGTTCGACGTCTCTGCGGATGCGTATTATCACATAGAGTAAACGTAGTGCGAAAACGATCCATGGTTAACCGAATTAATTGCTCTGATGGACGATTATGTCGACCATAAAATGGACGGAGCTTGCGGTAAACTTCGCGAACTGAACCGTTATTTTCGAAATAAATTTGCACGATTTGCAAGCGTTGTTCTTTTGTCAACCTGTTCATGATGAAATGGCAAACCAAACTGAACATAAATGACATAAGAGTTGCCAGATTTGACCACAAAATGCCAGTTTTATCTCTATTCGAAAAACAAACCTGTAAAAAAAAACACCCGATATAAGCCAGCGCACTGTCATTAAAGTGAAGAAACGTCGAAATGTAGTTCGAGCGCTGAATGTTAGACCACTACTACTATTGGATTCAGATGCGAACCTGATGATTCGGAAATTACCAAAAAACAGCTCTTTGACACTCCAAAGGTATCACCTGAAGCCAACATGATTCACAATGTGGCAGATGGGCCCACTCGTGAAAATGACCGGTATTAAAAAAAGAGGACAAGTTGCATATTTTGCAGACCACTTTAAAAGAATTCGTAGACAAGAGCGCTTACCCAGAAGAGCAAATTATTTATCATCTAGCAAGACGGTGATCCGAAACATACCGCTAAAATTGTTAAAGAATGGCTGTCGCAACAAAAATTTCAAGTAATGGCTTGGACCGCACAAAGCCCCGTCCTCAACCCTATAGGAAATTTGTGGGCAATAGCAAAAAAGCGGATAAGAAAATATCACAGTTATCCGGTTAACACGAAAGAACAAGGGCAACGGATACAACACTAATGGCCTTCTGAAGGCTGTCGGTCCACAATAAAATCCATCAGCGTCTGTTCTCATATTGAGCGGCTGCGTCTGTTCTCATATTGAGCGGCTGATGGTCTGCGTCTGTTTCCAAAGGAGCGGCAGTTATCCTTTTGCCTGGCAGTTAGGCATAAAATGCAAACCCCAATTCTTCATATTTCCCGGAGACCATACTACTACAGCGTCGGTATCAGGCTGTCGTTAGTTTAATGCCACTGAGACCTCGTCTAGTGGTAGCGCCAGGCTCTGCTAGACGGTCAGCTAATAGTGCGCAAAAACTCATCACGACTAAGCCTTCAGGCGGTCGTAAACCAAGCTTGGTACAAGGTTTTCGAAACCATGTTGCTCTAAGCCTTCCCAGGTCCAGACGGGAGAAAAACCTGTCAAAACCCCTTCCTCCGGTGCTGGCTTAATGGTATAGACTCAGTCTTCCGGAAATCCAGTTTCCCATATGCCGAAACCTTTGCAAAGAGAGCACGCGAAGAAAGATTCGATGCCCTCTGATGCCCTCCCTCAGCCTCTACGGCATTTATCAAGCAACCCCACAGGCACGTAAATCAATCCAACGGGCCTTGACTTCTAGGCGCTCCGCCTACAAAATCATTAGCCGACGTGGTGAAAACCTGGTTGGTGAGCTCACGGAGTAGGAGAAAACCTCTTTCCAGTAGGCAAACCCCATATTGAGGGTTTAAAACGTGTACCTCCCTCTGCAGAGGAAGGCAATCCTAAACGAAAGCCAAACGAAGCTGCACTTAAACGGCAACGGACATGGGAGGACACCCTTGCTGGGACTAAGCGGTCCAAGATGTGGCTACCTCATTTGGGCGATCATTGACCGCACCATTTCCTCCGAGAACTAAAAACTGGTTGTCCTCGCACTAAGTAAGGCGTTTCTGAATGTATTAAGGGTAATCCTGGACCACCACCACAATGTGAAGATGCCGGCGCCCAAGGAGATCCTGGAAATTGTAAGGATCAGTAACCCCCAGCTACGCACATAGGACTGGAAAGTAGTGTAGTAGGGTTTCTGACTCTGTTAAAGAGTACAGGAAGGCCAATGTTACAATAAACAGTGACACTGCCATCACTTCCGAAGACACGGGGGAAGATATACTACGAGTACGGGTCTACAAAGGTGATGACAAAGAGAAGCCTTAAGATCCGGTGACTGCCACAACAGTTACAACGGAGCATATGGACGACGATTCTGCTACGTCATCGCCCAATGAAGACACTCAATCGGCCAGTGGACTTGTTGCCGGACGATGAGAAATCCTTCTGGAATAGGACGACGACACAGAGGATGCCACCTGTAGTGTAATGTAATTTTACTATGAACAATTTAATTATTAACTTTATTTACTTTAATTATTATTTGTTTTGTTGCCCATGCAAATCTACACCTCCCTAATGTATTATTGGTTATTGGAAATGTAATGGAAGTGTAGTTTGCATGCAACAACTATTTTTATTACTAAATGTAGTTTTAAGTTACCGTTACTTCTGTATAAAAAGAAAGCTTGAATTCAATAAAGGATCATAAATATTCTGCTTTTAAATCCTGGCACACTTATTATTTATGGCATATTAAACTGCCAGTAAAAACTTAAACAGGGCATATCAAACTGCCCCATACAAAACCTTACCAGTGGCGTTTATTAGCGCCGGTAAACAAAAATCTTTTGAAACATAAAATACCAAAAACACATCACACACCCGTAACCTTACATGGCGATCCTGCCAAACAATTCTATTTTGGAGATAAATAAAGAGGTTCCTAAGGTAGATAGCGTGCCAGCGCATGTTAAGGAAGGACCACAGCGACTTACGATTGAAGAGTACCAGCAGAGGCTATCGAAGGGTAAAGAAGAGAGACTTACCCAAATTCCAAGAGTTCACCTGCCACGACATAGAAGGGGCGGAAAGTTAGTGAAGCTGCGTCGAAAGTTGGCCGCACTAAGAGGTGTTGTAAACGCTGATTCACCACCATCCTGGCAAACAGCGTCCGAAGCTTGGCAGCAGATAGAGGCTCTGGAAGCCCAAATGGAGCAGTATAGGGGCAGAAAAATTAAACATTTACCTAACTGCAATTAGTTTATATTTTTTTTAATGTTTAAATAAATACGAAAAGGAAAAAAGAAGGTTTTAATTTATTTTGATAAAAAAGATCACAGTCACTTTGTACTTTGAGTTATACACAATTAAAAGAAAACTTTGGAAGTAAATAAGAAAGCAGAATGTCAGAATTTAATTAGTGCTGCCAAGTATGCGTATGGTTAGTGCTGCAACACACAGCTGTTTGTTAAAAAGAAAAAGTAGTACCTGTTTAAGGTTGCCAGATTGAAGTATTTTATATACGTTATTTTTTTTGTATAAATTTAAATTTTAAATTTGAAAAGCAGTTTGATGAATTTATTTATTGGTTTTATTGTAATATTATATACTTGGAAAAATTTCATTATATATTTTTTTTTTAATTGATGGAACAAATTGAAGAATTTATTGAAGAGTTACGAAAATTCGATGTAAATGTAAAGAAACAGAAAAACAGAGTTTACTCTTTACAGTATAAAACTGAGAAGCTGGTTAGATTGGAATTGATAAAAGAGGAGTTAGAAAAATATTCTGATGCTTTAGATAGCGAGGAATGCGAATCGTTAGTTGTTGAGTTGCAAAAATTGTATGATAACGCCATTATATTAGTGCACAGTTTGAATATAAAGGATAGTAAGGGACAGGTCAAGGATACAGAAGCTGGTCTGGTTGAGGGCAATATGGCGCATTTCGACATAACAGTGGTAGGCAAAAATCTACAGGTTTTTAAGGGATCGTATGAAGCTCTGGAGGATTTTTTGATTCAGACGGAGCTTTTGCACGACCTTTTAAGAACTGAGGATAGAGAAATATACATTAAATATGTGTTTAATTTCAAGTTGACGGCACAGGTTAGGAGCGTTATAGGACGTGCTAACAGACCTGTAACTTTTTCTGATTTGAAAGATTCATTGACTACGGCGTATCCGAACCCTAACACTTTGCAACAGGTTTTGTCGGAATTTGGTACTTTGCGGCAGGGCAATGCCGACATAGCTACGTTTAGGGAGAAAATATCTCTTTTATCAGACCAATTGAGTAAGTTTGAAATACAATCCCTCGAGAACCCTACACAAAGGGAAAAGGATGTTATATATAAGATGAGTGAGAACATGGCCCTCAACGTTTTTATGAAAGGTGTGAATCAAGAGTTTCAGGACCTTTTAATAGCAAGCAGCCCAAAGACATTAAATGAGGCGGTAGAAAAATGCATAACTTCCGAAAGGAACAAGGTTACCAATAATATTTTTAGAATTGGAAATCCGAACTTTAGGAGCGGTAGCCGTGGCAATAACCCACGTGGTTACCACAATTATCGAAGTTATAATAATGATGACAGAGAGAATAATTATCGAAATTACAATGATGAAAGTAGAGACTACAACCCACGCAACAATCGTAGCGGTAACCGTGATTATCGGGGTCACTATGATAATAATAGTAACCGCGGTTATCGAAGTCACACGTTTGATAGCCGAGAAAACAACCAGCGCAATTATAGCCAGCACAGTGGTAGGTTCCAAAACAGCAGTAGTAACAACAAAACCCACAGTAGTAGTAACAGTTACCGGAATGATAGGTATAGAGAAGGTGGGGATAATTCCAACCGCAGTAGAAACGATGTCGCTAATAGCACGGAGGTAGATGCTAGTAGGGGTAGACAGGGAAACTAATAAGGCTGGATAACAGAAACTGTTATCCAAGGCCTAAATTGTACACTTTTTGTGCTAGTAATGATAACCCGCTTACCATAGCGTGTAAGGGTATAAAGGGGAACCTGAGCTTTTTGATAGATACAGGGGCAGACATATCAATCTGCAAAAAAGGGGAAATTAATATAACGGATAGGTCGAACATTTCAACGTTGAGTGGTATTACTTTAGATACGATCGAAAGCATTGGCACTACAGATTTAGACTTACACTTTGAGAATCGTCATATAAGGCATAGATTTCATATGGTGCCTAATGATTTACCAATACCAACTGATGGGATCATTGGTAGAGATATTTTAGAAAAGTTCAGATGCAAAATAGATTTTGAAACTTATACTACAACTTTTAATTTATCAGATGAGGAATTGATAATACCAATTACACCCAAGTGCGTATACCGTGCTAACGTTTGTATACCAGCGCGTTCAGAATCAATAATACCCATAAGCATACGTACAAACAAGGAGAGCATAATTCTGAATAAGGAAATAACCCCAGGGGTTTTCATTGCAAGTTGCATTATACCGGCAGTAGGGGCGCAGCATATAAAAGTACTGAACACCACTAGTAGCGATATTCGCGTAGAGAACATAGAATTGGATAGGAGGGACTTGGATGATTACCAAGTATATGGCTATGGAGGGCATGATGCCACGAAAAATTTTGATAGAATATGAGGGTCTCAGAAGAACTAAATATTGAATCGATAGAGCCTGTGGCTAGACAGTCATTATTGGATATAATCACTGAATATAATAAAATTTTTCATATTGAAGGTGAGAAACTCACTGTTAATAACTTTTATACGCAACATATACAAACAACGGATAACACGCCGGTTTACGTTAAACCATACAGATTACCGGAGTCACAGATGGAAGAGATAAATGATCAGGTGGACAAAATGTTGGAAGATGGGATCATTGAACAGTCGGTGAGCCCCCATAATTCGCCACTATTGGTGGTGCCTAAGAAATCAACTGATGGCAAGCGCAAATGGCGTCTAGTTATAGATTTTCGTAAGCTTAACGAGAAGATAGTAAACGACAAATTCCCTTTGACGAGAATAGAAGATGTACTTGATAAATTAGGGAGAGCGAAGTATTTTTCTACACTGGATATGAGTAGTTCGTTCCACCAGATCAATCTAGACGAAGATTCTAGACCTTTAACGTCCTTTTCTACAAAAAATGGTCATTTTCAATTCACAAGATTACCATTTGGTCTTAAGATATCGTCTTACAGTTTCCAGCGCATGTTAACGATAGCGTTGAGCGGCTTAAGCGCGGAAGCATTTATATATGTCGACGACATAATCGTGTTCGGATGTTGTGTCCAACATCACCATGATAACTTAATTAAAGTCTTTGAACGTTTAAGACAGTATAACTTGAAACTGAACACTAGCAAATGTTGTTTTTTAAAAACGGAGGTGGTTTATTTAGGTCACCTTATAACTGATAAGGGGATACGTACAGATCCAAACAAGGATAACGTGATAAAGAATTATCCAGTACCAAAGAATGCGGATGAGGTCAGGCGATTCATTGCGTTTTGTAATTATTACAGACGGTTTGTTAAGGACTTTGCGCAGATAGCGAGAAGTTTAAATCAATTATTGAAGAAGGATAAACCTTTTGTATGGGATGAGGATTGCCATAGATCGTTTGAGACGCTGAAATCAAAGCTGTTAAACCCACCGATTCTACAATACCCGGACTTTGAAAAGCCCTTTGTTTTAACCACAGACGCATCTAATTTTGCACTGGGGGCAGTCCTCTCACAGGGAGAGATTGGCTCAGATTTACCCATATCGTATGCAAGCAAATCATTGTCAAAACATGATTTGAATAAATCCGTCATTGAGAAGGAGCTTCTGGCCATACATTGGTCGATTAACTTCTTTCGTCCATATCTTTACGGTAGAAAATTTTATGTGGTTACGGATCACAGACCATTAGTGTCATTGTTCACACATAAAAATCCATCGTCCAAGATGACTAGGATTCGGCTTGACCTGTGTGATTATGATTTCGAAATATCGTACAAAAAGGGCAAAATGAACACCAACGCTGATGCGTTGTCAAGAATTGTTATAGACACCAACACGTTAAAAACTATGGTTCCCACTGAAACAGAAACCAACAAACAGAATATATTGGCTATAACCCGTAGTATGAATAGTAGGTTAAACCAACAAATAAACAAAGACGGCGGATGTATTTCTGGTGAAAATCTTCGCGAACTTTTCGCATGGGAATGCACGTCAATTTCAGATGTAAAAGATATGATGAAGCTAAGGTTTGAAATGGATAATGAGTTAGGAGAGCCTCATATGATAGTTACTGATGTGGAGGTAGTAATAAGGTGCTGCGATAATCCGGTGAACACTCAGTTGTCTCTGGAGAAACTTCTGCCGATAACACTATCCCAAAATATACAGGAGCTTGCTTTAAGCACGACTGATGCTATTTTTAAAATAGTAAATATTGAAGAATTTAAAAGCATTTTTAATAAAATATGCAGGAAAGAAGGTGAAAATTTGAAAATCTTGATATACAAAGCACCAATACGAATAACTGACAAGAAATTGCAGAACAAGTTAATAGCTGAGTACCATGATTCAGCTATAGGCGGTCACTTAGGTATAAGAAAAACCACTCTGAAGCTGAAACAGAGATATGTATGGAAAAATATGAGTAAAATGATTAAAGCGCACGTATCCAGGTGCGAAGAATGTAGAGTCAACAAGCAAACCAAACATACTAGGGAAAAGTTAGTTATCACTGATACACCGGGAAATAGTTTTGAGGTAATTTCGATAGACACAGTGGGTCCACTTAGATATTCAAACCAATTTAGGTACATCCTTACTATGCAGGATGACCTTACCAAATATATTGTGGCGTGCCCTCTTGAGTCCAAAGATGCCAAAACGGTTGCAAAGGCAATAGTTAATAATTTAATTTTAGTATACGGCCACTTTAAGGTACTCAAATCAGATAGGGGTACAGAGTTTTTGAATGCTTTAATGTCTGAAGTATGCATTTTACTGAAAATTAACCAGGTTTTTAGCACGCCCTATCACCATGAAACGCTCGGCTCGATAGAAAGAAACCACAGGGTGTTAAACGAATTTATGTTGAATTTTTGCAAGGACGATGAATGGGACCAATGGGTACCATACTTCTGTTTTGCTTATAACACAACACCCCATATAGATACAACTTATACGCTGTACGAACTGTTATTTGGAAGATTGCCAAGCTTTCCCGATGACAATGTTCTTGACTCAAAGCCTGTTTACAATACTGACAATTATGCCCAAGAACTAAAGGCGCGATTGCGATTCTCTTTAGATAAAGCAAAGGAATATTTAGAGAACTCAAAAAAGGGAAGAGTAGATCAATGTTCAGATATTAATCCTCTAAAGTTAGAGAAAGGTGATATGGTTCTTGTCCGCAATTTTAATCGCAAGAAAAACCAACCACCGTATCATGGTCCATATAGAGTAATTGAAACAAAAGGAGTAAACTCTGTTCTAGACTTGGAAAATACAGTTAAGGAATTTCATAATAATAATTTGAAGAAGTATTAAACGCAGTATTAAAATGTGTATTTATCCAATAAGTAGATACATCTATTAATTATAAAAAAAAAAACATAAAAATTTTAATTTTATAATATTATATTCTAAAATGTAAAATTTTTTCTTAAGGGTTAGGGTGTAGTGTAATGTAATTTTACTATGAACAATTTAATTATTAACTTTATTTACTTTAATTATTATTTGTTTTGTTGCCCATGCAAATCTACACCTCCCTAATGTATTATTGGTTATTGGAAATGTAATGGAAGTGTAGTTTGCATGCAACAACTATTTTTATTACTAAATGTAGTTTTAAGTTACCGTTACTTCTGTATAAAAAGAAAGCTTGAATTCAATAAAGGATCATTAATATTCTGCTTTTAAATCCTGGCACACTTATTATTTATGGCATATTAAACTGCCAGTAAAAACTTAAACAGGGCATATCAAACTGCCCCATACAAAACCTTACCAGTGGCGTTTATTAGCGCCGGTAAACAAAAATCTTTTGAAACATAAAATACTAAAAACACATCACACACCCGTAACCTTACACACCGTCACAGTTGTCCATAGCGATGAGCTATGATGAAGGTTACACAAATCAACCTTCATCACTCTAAAGAGGCGTCAGCTGTCCTTCTCCTCCGATAGGGTTCAGAGGGAGGAGCTTTTATGCATCCAAGAACCATTGTTGTATAAAGGCAGGGTTTGCGGACTCAGTTTAGACGGTAAGACCAGAGCTTGTGTAATGGTCAAAAACATGCTTACAGCATTCATTCTCTCTGATTTTTACGATAAGGACACCTGCACTGTCGCAGTAGAAAACAAAACCAATACAGTGGTGTTTATGAGCTGCTACATGGGACATGACCCGGGTGCTAATCCTCCAAACTCCACAACCACGAAGGCGGTGTCGTATGCTAACAGGCACAACATCCCCCTAAAAATATGTCCTGATGCTTATGCACATCATAGCATCTTGGGAAGCTCGGATATAAATCCATGAGGTGAGTCGCTTTTGGGCTTCATAGTAGTAAATGAACTAACAGTAGTTAATAGAGGTAGTGAGCCCACCTTTATTGTGGCTAACAGAAGGGAAGTTCTTGGTATTACGCTTATTAGAGATAAGTTCTCAGATATGATTAGCGATTGGAACGTGTCAAAGGACTGTTCCTTCTCTGATCACATGTATATTGATTTAAATTTTTCTCTTAGAAGTGATTCAGTTAAACCCTATATGAACTGGTTTGTCTATGCGAGTGTACTCGAGGACAAACTGCCTATCTGCCCGGTTCTCATAAGCAGTGTGCCCCCGCTTGATTCCTCAGTAGAGTCACTGACAAGTGTCTTAATTAAGGCAACAAACAAGCTCTGTGAAAGAATTAACAGGAAGGGAAAGGCTAAGCCCATATGGTGGAATGCGGAAATTGCTGAAAAACGCAAGGAAAGCAGGAAATTCTTAAATGAGGAAGATCTTTGAAGGTAATGGTGTTTGGAACAATTACAAGTCCTCAGTGAATGCTTTCAATAATCTTATCAGGAAGGGTAAGAAACAAAACAGGAGGAAATTCTGCAGCAATGTGGAAAACTTTTCGGAGACTAGTCGGCTACGTATTATTTTATCCTTTAAACCAGCCATTCCATCGTATATTCAGAAGATAGATGGATCCTGGACCACAAACAGTCGGGGCACCCTTGAGGTCCTGATGAATACACACTTCCCAGGTTTCACTGATGATGTGCCGAAGGGGGAAACATTTAGTGGCGCTCCCAATTCCTTATCGGCCCCAATTCCTTATCGGCTGCTTAACACGCCTAAGCGAAGGAAAAGTCCACTGAAACTGCGCTTCACTCATTGGTGGGCCACATAGATAGATCCCTGCACTACAAGGAAATTTCCTTAGTTGCGTTCAACTTCGTTAAGCCCGAATCGGTTGTTAACGCTATGGAACTTTTGGGGGATCGATTCAGCGATCATTCAATTAGTCAGCAGCATCTTGGACGTCAGGCGTATCGAATCCAACTAACGAAGTCTACTTTGCTGACCTAATAATTCCAGCGAATGCGATTCGAATATTCACAGACGGGTCTAAAACACTGTATGGTATCAGTTCTGGCATATTCTCCGAGCAGCTAAACTGGAGCGTTTCTATAAGGCTGCCGGACCACTGCAGTGTCATTCATGCTGAGATAATGGTCATCCACACAGCCGCGAAATGCATCCGGTACGGTGAAATATCTGGAAGAGATATTCACATTATTACCGATAGCAAAGCGGCCATAAGATCCCTGGAGAACGTGTTCATCACATCGAGAATTGTCCGAGAATGCGGGAATGCTGGAGGAGATAGCAAGACATTCATTGGTCATCCTAAATTGGGTCCCCGGATACGGTGACATACAGGGAAACTGCATGGGAACTTATTGCGCACAAGTTTAATCTTATTGCCAGTCAGAGGTAGTACGATGAAACTACCTGTGGGGAAACCAGGAAAATCTGGCCCATCATAGATGAAAAAGGACATTGTGGGCATTACAGCTGTACATACATTACCTAAGAAACCTAATAGCGGTTATAACTGGCCACTGGTCCATTGGGAGGCACGTCCAGAGGCTGCGGCTCTCTATAATGACGACGAGGAGGAGGAAGGGTCAACGGAACTTCTTCTTCTGATCTAAATACGATCCACTCTTTTATTGAATCGACAGGTAACATAGGAACTCATTAATGGACCCACGTGAGGTGTGCTGCCAATGGAACATAAACTAACCTAACCGAGCCCCAATATGATTGTATCTCCATCTGGATACTAAGCGACGTCAGTCACACAAATAAATTGGTTAAAATACAAAAATATCTTAGTAACCATTGCACATTCCAGCATTACCCTCAAAAAAATTCAAAATAATAAAATATATTCTTCAGATGTCGAGGCTCTTAACTAAAAAAAAAAGTTCGAAGAAAGTGGCAATTGTACAGATCTTCTCAACTTAAGAATTTATTAAAAGAGAGCACAAAAAGGCTAAGGAAGTTGCTGCAAACTCAGAAAACGGCTTCCCTAGAAAAATATCTTAAGGAACTTGATGCTACCCTACAATCAGACTACTCATAATGGCGTGCAGCTAGAAATCTAAGAAGGCCAGTTATCTCTGAGCCACCATTAAGAAACATGAATGGTAGTTGGGCAAGTAACGATTATGTTTGTTAATCATTCAAAAACGTTTTTACCCCAAATATATCTCACGATATAGCAGTCGAGTTACCACCTGTTAATGTTCGAGCAGTTATTCCCCTAAGATTTGAGATAAGAGAAATAGAAAAGGCTATTTGTGACTGAAACACTAAGAAGGCACAAGGTATTGATAAGATTAGTAACAAAATGCTATTGGAGCTACGTTATATAGTAAAAAAAGTATTATTTTTATCTTTGAGCTATTTTACGCCTTTAATACTACCCTCAAAAATGGAAAATTTCCTTAGTTACCATGATACGAAGCCCAGGAAAAGATCAAACAAAAGTTGAGTCATATAGCTATTTGAGAAATTATTAGTGTCAAAATAACCACCGATTTAATATAAAAATGGTTGTATTCGAAACCATCAAATCGATTTAAGAAGAAAACACAGCACAATTTAACAAACTCATCGAATAGTAAATGTCATAAGAAGACTTCGATGTTTCACAAGCTTTTGATAAAGTTTGGCATGAAGACTTATAACATAAATTTAAGCAAAACTTACCAGCAAATACACACAAGCTTTTAGAAAGATACTTAAGCTACGGTCACACTTATTAAATATTTGATCAAATAAGCGTAACCCCTTCTTTTGTTAATAGTAAGTGAGATTTAAAATGGTCTTAATATTACAAAATAAACTAATTATTCTACTAGACATAGCAAAAAACAGTTTTTTGTAAGATGTGGTATTTAAATCATAATAAATATTGATATTAAGCTAAACTATTTTTTAGTTTGGTTGTTGGTACCGTTTTTTTCGTCAAATATTTGATAAGTCTGACCGTAGCTTTAGTTGGCTGTCAATTTATTATTAAAGAAGGCAATTTTTTAAGATCCCCTCAACCAATTAGCGCTGGAGTCCCAAAAGGCAGCATACTGGGCCCTCTGTTATACTTAATTTATATTTGGGACTTGCCAACAAACAATTACACACAAACTTCAACATTTTCGGACAAAACAGCTTTTATAAGGGTGCACAAAAACCGTTATGTAGCATCTCGTTACTTACAGGATTATATATTTGATTTGGAAAAGTGGTTAAAAAAAGGAGGGCAAAGCTCAATGAGCAAAAATGTGTGCATATGCGAAATTTGAAATTTGGGCCGGAGCACAGTGCGAAATTTCTTGAGCTTAGCGGAACTTTATTATTTAAACCAGTAAACAGTTCTTTTTGTTGGTTTTTTTAAATTTATTATAAAAATTAATGTGTTTTATTCAAAGTTTTTGAGTTTATTTGTGTTTATACGACAAGTATACTGGTTGGAGTAGGTTGAGATATTTTTGCTTTCACTTTGTTTACACCGACTGTTTCTTTGGCAAAAACGAGCTAAATGGGGCAACAGTACCGTGTGTAAGAAGAACTAGCTTTTTCCAAATAACTGACTGATTATCATATTATCATTTACGGAGCGCATTTGGATTGGTACCATTGATACACTAAACATACTACCATCAGAGTTATATTTGCCCATATAATTTTGTTGATAATTAACTTGTTCGGCCCCATCACAACCCCACTTTACGATAATGTTTAGTGTTTTTACGTTTAATAAATTTGAAGGATTCCTTCTAGCCCTGTACAAAGTCTTGGTGCGACAAAAAAAACTTAAAAACTTTTTGCATTTCAAAAAAAGATAAATCTTAAGATAGGATGGTCGGCCCAATCGATAGTTAGCTTAAAAACTATCGATTGTACCGAAAAGTTTTAGGTGCCACTTCTGTGAACACGGTAGTCAAAGAAGGTGATAAATAATGAAACACTTCATTTACGTTTTTCAGGTATAAATACGGTGACCATTCGGCCTTTTTTTAATAGGAGAGTCCTTTTATGACTTCTTCTTTAAACTAAAAAACCATAAGTTTTATTTTCCTAAAACCCCAAAATTTCAATGTTAATACAAAAAAACAAGCTGGTTTATATCAATGCCGGCGTTCAGCTTCTTACACATCCGCCAAATGAAAATAGCGTAAAATGCTCACACAGTTGCAAGACATTTTTAGTCAATTTTAATGACAAAATTATAAGATCTGACCACCGTCTGTACGAAGCTTTAGATCGAATTCTAAAATTGTTCGTTCCATTGAAAGAATATTTTCTCTCTCAACAAAGAATGAGAGATGATATTGCAAAAAATATTTTGGTGATCCATGTGCTGGATTGTGGTTGCTTTTGCCACATAGCCAAGCCTTTATATTCCATAAATAAATTTGTCTTCTTAGCCACAACATATTTAAATGACTGAGGCTGCTCTTACTTTAAAGGACTTTAAATTATTTTTACTATTTTACAATTATTTTGCCATACTAAGTTGGCAGGTAGTATTCTGTATTGAAGATTTAAATCAATGCGCTGCAATGTTTACAATTTAGCATTTTGATTGGCTGAGAAGTGGAGAAAATATGACACATCAGTGGATCAAATATAGATGGACCATTTTGGCTATTTGAATGAAAAAAATATTGGAGGTAAAAATATAATGAAGCTTGTAGAATTTTGTTTATGTTTGCCGGCCTTTAGTGCGGCTACAAAAAGATTACTTTCAATTGCTAATAACTTTTGGATTATCGAAAATTTTCAGATGGTAATATTTAAAAAAATTACTTCTACAGAAATATATCAATTATTTTTTATTAAATATAAAATTTTTTGTTTAAAGGGTTTTTGCATAATTTCATAGACAACAAAAAAGTATATTTATTAATAGTGGTTCTACTTGCTTATATCATATATATATATATCGTTACTTTAATATATAAAAGCCCTAACATTTTCCGTACTTTACAGGAGAAGGAAAAAACTTAATAAAAATTGTATTCTTGCGGTCGCGATTTTTTTTAAACGCAGTTTTTTATTAAACTCTCTAAACAATTTAATAAAAAACTGCGTTTAAAAAAGGATCGCAACTGCGATACTACAATTTTTATTAAGTCTTTTCCTTCTCCTGTAAAGTGAGGAAAATGTTAGTTAGGGCTTTTCTATATTAAAGTAACGATATCATATTGGCAACAGGGTTGTCAGTTTTTTACCTTCGACGTCATTACAAAATATTCACCTTAAATCTAAAAATTTTAAAAGGTTATTTTGTATCCCTTTTCATACAAAATTTTTTTAAAAATTTTTGAAGGAGGTGAATGATGTCTTTTACAAAATAACCCCATTAATTTTTTAAGGCCCAAATACACTTCTCAAATGCTTGTCCAGCCGGCGAATTCAACGTGTACGTGTGCTGGACGTAATATTCGCCGTCATATCTAAATTTTTTGATTTTTCATCAAGCGTTGTCTGTGTCACGCATACAAACACATTTTCACTAATACTACCACAATGCTTGATGAGTATTTTGATCAATGTATTTCGGCCTTTAAGATTTTTCGTTAAGAAAATAATGACAACCAGGTAAAAAAACCAAATTTAGCGAGAAAACGCCACATCTAACAACACTGAGTGCTTTTATTTCTTTTTAACTCAAAATTATTTTAGCTAAGTAGACAAGGTAACACTCTTTGAATTAATTTAGCTTACATAACCCTGCGGCCACACGATCAAGTACATATACTGCTTGTCAAAATTTACATAAATTGAAAGCTGTGACGTAGGCTGCACTCAATTTGTAAGCAATTTACTCTCAAGATTTCATCAAAAAAACAATTTATAAAGACAAACATGGAATCAGCTGTTAAATTGAAAGTTAAATTGCCAAACAAATGGAAAGGTGAAATTGAAAGCCATCTCGTGGTCAATTCAAGAAGTGTGAGTGTGTTAGTAAAAAAGTGAGAGTGTATTGCAAATTGAATGGAATTGAAAGGCAAAACTTGATCGTGTGGCCACCAAGTAAGGTAGTACGATTAACATTATTTTAATATGTAAATTAGTACACAATTCTGTGGCAATAAGGAAAAGTGATTAACCCTTTCAGCCCGAATTTTTTTGAGCGGTTCAAAAAAATTTATTTTAAGATAGTTAAGTTCTTATATGCCTAGATATGAAATAAAAAAAATTTAAAGTTCTACCTATCCTGGTTAAGATTATATAAAATGTTTCCTATAGGCAACACTGGGCAGTTGTGGCTAAACTTTAAACACATGTTAAAGATATTTTATAATTTATTTATTGAAATTTTTTTATATTTTATGTATGATATAATACAAAACAATTCTTTTGTGGATTACAGGATAAAAATACTCTGCATTTGCTGCACTTGGAACGTGGAAACCCTGTGGGACATATTCTGCATCGTCCTTTTTATCCCCTTTCAACCCAGAGACTATTTTTGTCAGATATTTTATTTTTTACGGGTTCTGCTACATAAGATCTTTTTCGAGAGCTTGCGCTGTCGGGTGGTGATGAAATTGGTGATGGTGGAGAATCTAGTGATGATGGAGCAAGGGAATATGGAACGGTGGTTAATTTTATATAGCTCCATCAACATATTAGCGAGATCAACTCTGATCATATTTTTTGTTATAGCAATCAAAAGTTGGTTCTACTATTGTTTTCATGTTCATACTAAACAGTCCTCTCAAACAAATTAGCCACCAATTCGTTTTCGTTAATGATTTGTTTTGTTTTCACTATTAAATTCCCGAAAATGTAAACTCCAGCCTAGCGGATGATTGCAGGAGGGCTTTAGGAGAAATCTTAGGGAATTATGTGGTGAGACTATGCTGGGTACCGGGTCACTGCAACATCACGGGCAGCGAGTTAGCTGATGAGTTGGAGAGACTGGGATCGGAAATGGAGGATCTTGACAGTTTGCAGGCGGTCAGGCCTCCAATGCGGTTCTACTTTGGAAGAATTCGGGAATGGGCTCTGAGCGGGACTAATCGGGTGTGACGGGGTCGAACGGACTGCCGGGTATCGAGCACGCTATGGCCGGTGCTTAGTAGGTCAAATTCAGATGCGCTGCTGGGCAAGAATGATAGGTATTATCACAAGCCACTGTATGATAGGCAGGATGGTGATGGGAATGGGATCTGACTTGTTGGATAGATGTAGGTTGTGTGAGGACCCAGAGGAGTTGGAGAAAGTTGAGCATTTTCTGTGCCACTGTCCCAGGCTACAGATCAGCAGACTGAGGTGGCTGGGTAGCAGTTTCCTGCGCGAATAAGGAGATTATGATTCTCGGGTGCGGGTTCTAGAATCTGATTTGTAATGGGAATGAGCTGGCTGCGTGGCAGAAGACTGGAGACTGGGCACATGTAAGTCAGTTTTCTTTTTAGTAGGGTTGTTGTTCGATTGTGCAGTCCGATTTTTTATCTTTCACTACTTTCTCTTTTCTGTGCTTTCACTCTTTACTTCTCCTATTCTCGCATACTAGAATTATGTCACTAACTAAGGCGTCACAATGGACCATTTTGGTCTCTGTATGAGGGATCATGAGTTGCCTAAAGGCAACATTGTTTTAAAAAAATACTGAGGACCAAGTTTGTTGTTTAATATCATTAACTTACCTGTTTCAAATAGCAAATTGCACTTTTTACACAAAGGTTTTTTTTTAATATCAATTTCTTTAGTTTTTTTTAAAAACACTTTTTCCAAATAATTTGTAATACGTGTGGTCGCTTAAACAAACAGTTGGCAAATGAACACCATCAAAGCTTATTGTATTAAATTTGGCACACACATTGCTAAGATGCATATTTAGTTGGCGTTTAAATTTGCCAGTATGTACTGGCATGACAGTAGCAATACATGCAAACTTTTTTACTTATACATGCACACTTTTCCAACTGTCTTGTCTACAGTCTAGCAAATTTTGCAGACAGTAAAATTGGACAGTGATTTGTCATCTTGGAATTTTGAAACATTTTTTAAATAAATTAAAAAAGAAAAACATTTTAATACTTTGTTGGACCGCCATGACTATCAATTACTGCCTGCAAGCGGCGTGGCATAGAAAGTACCAAGGTTTCTGTTTCAGAAGGCGATATTTCTGACCAGATTTGTTTAAGAGCTTCTTTAAGCGACTCTTTGCTCGTTATTGAAGTTGATGCTAATTTGCGCTTCATTAAATCCCAAATGTGCTCATTTGGGTTTAAGTCTGGTGATTAAGGTGGGCTATGGAGATGTCTGGGAGCATAAAAAAGCAACCACTCTTTCACAAGAAGTGCAGTGTGCTTGGGATCGTTATCCTGTTGAAAAATCCAACGGGGCCAAGGCCCAAGATGTCGACAGATGCTTGCAAATTTCTTTCCAATATACTCTTGTATGTATGTTGATTCATTATGCCATCAATAACCTCCAAATTCCCAACCCCCTCTGCTCCAATCGCTCCCTAAACCATTACATTGCCACCTCCATGTTTTACCGTAGGAACTAAATTTTGTATTTGAAGGGCAGTGTTTGGCTTGTGCCAGACCTGTGCACGTCCATCGCTTCCAAATAAATTAAATTTGCTCTCGTCTGTAAAAAGAACTGTACTCCAAAACTCAGCGTCTTTGTCTTTATACTTATTTGCAAACTCCAGTCTAAGTTTTCTGTTTTTTTCACTTATTAGTGGCTTTTTTCGGGGAACTCGGCTTTTATATCCATTTTTTCGCAATGCTCTTTGAACAGTTCTTGGATGAACATGTTTGTTATAGTTCTTAGCGATATCAGCTGCAAGTTTTGGGGCACTTATTCTTGGATTCTTTTTCACTTCTCTTACGATATGGTTAACATCACGATTGGTAAGTTTTTTTGGACGACCGCTTCTTGGCATATTTGCTACAGAGCAATTTTCCTTATATTTTCTAATTATGTTTTGGATACTGGAAACTGGCACATTTAATAATTTTCCTATTTCCCGATAGGATTTTTCTTCGTTAAAATGTTTTATTATTAAATGTTTAATGCTGGACTCAATTTCTTTACCTTTGCCCATAATTTTCGATAAAACTTGGAATGCTGACAATAAGAAGGTTACTAATAACAAGTGCTGGCTTGTAAGAAAAGAATTTGATCGAAACATAAAATATAACTGTACTTTGTTTTTGAGAAATAAAAGAGAGTTCTTTGTTTTGCAAGATGTATTTAAACTTTTGTCCGCTGCATTTTGTAGTTATTTTGGGATTTACCGTTATGTTTGTAATGAAGTCTATATTTTTTGTTGTTGTTTTTTTTTATTTATGAAACTTTATAAAACTGTATACTTTAAGTTTTTCTGAAACGTTTACTTTTCTTTAAACATACAATTTTTGAGGTGTATTTAAACTTTAGTCTCTGACTGTATATTTCAAAGTGAACTGTCTTAACTACTGTCTAGACGCCTACGAATACAGTTAGCAGTGTTTTTGGCAACTAATATGTATTTTCTTACCGTCTTGCCACTACTGTCAAATGTAAACGCAATGTTACTAAGAACAGAAGATCGTTTTAAGAAAAAATAACATTTTCGGAAGTTATAAACGTTTGATTGCAATGTTGCTTAAGGCCGTTACACACTATCCCACAAAGTCTTAGGTATTTTTCAAAAATGCTCCCCTGATCTAATTATTCTTTGAAAATTTTTAAAAAACAATAACAACTTATCACGACAGGGTTGCGTTTTCGTAAATTACTAAAGACTTTGTGGGATAGTGTATAACGGCCTTTATAGGCAACAATGGGGCTGAAAGGGTTAAGTCTATTTTTATACCCTCCACCACAATTAGTTGTGAAGAGGGTATACTAAGTTTGTCATTCCGTGTGAAACTTTTTTATTATTCATCTCAGACCCCATAAAGTATATATATTCTGGCTGCTTGAGAAATTCTAAGTCGATTTAACCATGTCCGTCTGTCTGTCCGTCTGTCCTTCTGTCCGTCTGTCCGTCTGTTGAAAACACGCTCACTTTCTAAAAACTCAAAAGAAATAAACAAACTAGGTGTCAAATTGCTTGTAGTTATCCTAAGCAGTTTGGGATTGAATTTCAGCAAAATCGGTTCAGTAGGACCAGAGCTATGAATCAAAATGTGGAACCACCACCTTCAAAAACTTGATAATTTTGTTACAAAAACTAACATAAATGATGCAAAAATGCACGGAATGACATAAGATTCTGCACAAGTCCGTTTTATTCGACTAGAAATGACACTGTAAAATTTCGCGAAGGTCGGTCCATAATTTACCCTAAGCCCCATATAAACACTACTCCCGGAAAACAGTTTAGTACGCCTAACACCGTAAAAAATAATGCAATCATAACAAATTTTGGCTCGTCACAATTTTATAGGACTATAAATGATACTGTGAAATTTCGTGAAGATCGGTACATAATTTACCCTAGGCCCCATATATGCCCTACTCCCGGAAAACAGTTTAGTCTCCTAAAACCATAGTTAATAACAAATCGTCACAGTTTAAGATAATAATAAAAAAAAGACATCATACAGATATTACTCCTTAAACATTCGAACTGTCGGTGGAGGGTATCAAAGATTCGGCACAGCCGAATATAGCACTCTAACTTGTTTAAGCTTAAAACGTAAGATTTACTCCTATTTTAATATAATCATCACTAATCTGCAGTTATATTTTATAGTTTGTGTTCCTAAAGTAGCATTACACGACATGTTTTTTACATCTGTCTTGACAAATTTCCACTGGAAAATACATACATGTTGTGTGTTATCTTTATGACATTGCTTTTGTAAAAGTCAGATGCAAAGTCATCTGACAAAATTTCAATTCGAGCGTGCTCTATTTTCTTTTGACAAACCATCTGACATCAGCTGTGCCAGAAATCTATGCCGGCAAGAAACCGGCAGCGGCGGTTCAGTATTGGCGGTATTATTAGCCGGCTAAGTTAATATTTTAAAATACCGATATATGTATGATAATTTCACCATGGAATAGAAATTATGTACAAAGATATATATAAAAAACGTTTCATTATAAAAACCTAAATTGGTATTTTTGAATTTAAAGAAAAAATGTTAAAATGCCTGAACTCTTTTACGGGGCTATTTTAAAACCGAGAACTAATTTTGTTTCTGCAATAATTATGCGAATAAAACCGACAATGTAACAAGCAAATAACATGTACGTTTGTGACCGAATATTATAAATCTTATATAAAACAGCAATTTTGACAGACATGCATGTACATTCGGATTTTTCACATGTTCAGAATCAGCTTTTTACAATGCCCATGTTTCTGTTAAAAAATTTGGTTCTACGATTCGATTGACATTGAAAGATTTTATACTAGGGCAATTCCTTGTTTTTGTGAATTCTTGGGGAATTAAAAATAAAGGGGGTTGCTAAAACATTGAACCTCTCTATTGATGACTCCTAGGTGGTAACGATCTTTTTTCTATTTATTTCCCCCAAATTTCGTTTGAAACAGATAAGTTTTAAAATTTTCCATACATTGGGAGTCCCCCTTAATATATGGGGGGTTTTATCTCAAGTGACACAACTTTTGGAACCGATGTCTTCCTTACGGGTTTAAATTTGCACCAAGGTCAGTCCATTGAATAGAAGTTTAGTCAGATGTTTTTTTTTTTATCCATTTAGTGTCTATTTTTTTTTTTAGCAAAATTTGTCCCAATAGTTTAGAAAGCTATTTCTTCAATCGGTCGAATTGTTTTGACTTTTTTTGCAATATAGGCCCTTTTGTTGTTAAAAAAAAGCTTAGGCTTTTTCCTTTAAGAGCTTTTTGGTCGCTTAGTGGAAAATCTATCAAAATAAACGTTTTGTAACAAGACACAGGTGTTTAAATTTTTAGCATATGCAATGTTTGAATTTTTTCCTATTTGTGCGTAGGTGTTTCTAAAACCTTAAAAAGAAAACTTATACTGAGAAACTAGACAAATTAACCTCTCCGACTATGTTTACCTCAGGAATTTAAATAACTTTTTTTCTATAGATATGTTGAAAAATTAAATTTTTTTTATTTATTTGTCTCTGGGACACCTTATATTTTGACAACAAAAACACGAAATCAAAGCAGAACCTAGTAACGCCAAGAAAGGATTGGCAAAAAAAAAGCAGAATACAAAGTCGATAAATAAAAATGATGAAAGACTGGGTATCTGAAAATTACCAAGACCGAAACACTTCATCAGCTACAATAAATTAAGTGGAAACATAGTCATGACATAAATGGATATAATGTGATAACAATTACATTTTATTAAACTAAAATATTTAATTTTTCAACATTTATATAGAAAAGGTGATTTTATTCCTGATGTTAACATGTTGTGGGTATTACAGTAAAAAGGTACGATTATTAAGTAAGGTATGTTACGTATCGTCATCATTAATTTGTCTAGTTTCACAATTTTATTTTAAAGGTTTTAAAATCACTTACACACAAATAGGAAAAACACTCAAAATTGTACATATGCTAAAAATTGAAAAAACTTTGTCTTTTGTTACAAAACATTTAATTTGATAGATATGTATCCCACTCGCATTCCACTAAGCGACCAAAAAGCTCTTAAGGAAAACCCCTAATTCTTTAGAGCAAAAAAATTTTTTTTTTTAATTTTTTTCTTTTAAGATGGAAGAAATAGCTATCTAAACAATTAAGGACAACTTTTGCTTAAAACAATAGGTAATTAGTTATATGGATGAAAAAAACTCCTGTTTGTCCAATTTTTACCCCCGTTAATTCCAAGAGATCTTGACGGATCTTGTTGAAAAATTGTGTCTAAACTACTATCCAATAGAACTAACCTTCATCCTAATCATAATACATCGGTTTCAAAAGTTGTGTCATTTGAGATATATAAGTTAACACAAAAAACATTCAAGCTCCAAAAATATAAAATAATTGACACTTTAACAAAGCTTACGTTGCATCTTCAATTACAACACGTTCCAACAGCAACGTAGCTTTGTTCCCATTAATATTGCTGACTATGCTGTTCCCACCGATATTGCTGAGTAGGCGGCTGGCGAGTACAGGAGCCAACATGAAGAGGTGGCGTGATCGGCTGAATGTTAGAGTAGTTAAGGTAAAATGTATTTATAAATTTTCATATTATTCGAATGTGTTTTCTATGTCAAATTACAATCCTCAAAAGCTTTTATACTTTAAAAGGCTTATTCCTTCAATATTTTTCAGGAATATTTTCTTTGCACTATCAGAATTTTTCGTTTGTATATTTCTGTTACGAGGCTTACTTTAGCTATCTTTTGGCTAGCAATGAAGTAAATTATAAAAAAAATGCATTACATTCTGCTACTATCTAATAGTTGTATAAATTTTCTTTACAATTTACTTCATTGCTAGCCAAAAGATAGCTAAAGTTAACATCGTAACAGAAATATACAAACGAAAAATTCTGATAGTGCATAGAAAATATTCCTGGAAAATATTGAAGGAATAAGCCTATTAAAGTATAAAAGCTTTTGACGATTGTAATTTAACTTAGAATACACATTCGAATAATATGAAAATGTATATAATGAATGTTACTCACCATGAGAAATAAATTCCCGGATTCTATTTGTTAAAATGTATTCACTTGTAATTTTACCTTTAAATAATAAAGACGTGTTGTGTGCCTAAAAAACACACAATCAATAAATATTTTTTTTAATAAAATTCCTAACGCGAATTTAATTGGCGCCCGAGCAGGGACCTCCTTCCGAAGTTAAGGAGGTTTATCGAAAAATTAAAATTACGGTCAAGCCTTGGCAGGCCCCTGAGTACTCTTTAAAAGGACAAAAAGGATTGACGTTATGTCAAAGCCTGTTAAGCCTGGTAAAATGGAAAACTATAAATAATATTAAAGTAAGAAAAAAGTGAATTTTAGAAAAACAAGGGAGTTAAAAAATAAGTAGAAATTACAAGGAAAATTAAAAATAAATAAATTAAAATCAAAATATATAAACCAAAAACCAAGTAACTAAATGAACATAGGAACAAGTAAAGGAAAATAGTGAATAAATTAATAAAAATTCATTACAGAGAATATACAAATTTTTTTTGAAAAACAAAGTGAACATATAATTGAAAAAATATAAAAAAAAAATAATAAAGTGAAAATAAAAATAAATAAATAAAAAATAAAACTCAAAAGCAAAGACGAGATAAAAGTTTTCTGTTAACAATGAACATTAAAATCGCAAAAGTGTTACAACAATAACAAGGAAATAGAAAAGAAAAGTAAAAAGTGGTACAATAGTGAAAGGAATGATAATAAGAAAATTTAGAATTGGTAAAAAGTTAAGAACACCAGCCAGAAGAAAAAAAAACATTAAAACAAAAAGAAGGTGAACATTAAGGACATTAAAAATTTGTAGAAGAAACCGGAAAATAGAAAGTAAAAATCATTAACTCAACACCCATATCAACATCCGCGGACAAAACTCAGAAGAATGCTGACAACATTTTAGCGGTACTTCACATTTATTGATTCACACGATTGACTTGGTACAATACGAAGAATTGGTGCAGAAACTTGAGGATGGAGTTCGCATGTATAACGACAATGACAAGTCGATTCTACCTTACCTATCGTACACCATATCCCAGATGAAATCCAGTCTAACCGGATCCAAGGCAAGTACAAAGAGATCACTTTATTGAAAGTGTTTGGCAGGAAGTCCCGATCATTTTGATTTTGAAGTTATAGAGAACAAAATTAATTATGTTTTGCAAAATAATAATAACCAAGTTATAATAAATCAAATGGCACTGGATAAAGTGAACAAATTATTAATCATGACGAACAACATTTCAAAATTGTTAGAGAATAAACTTCAAAAAAAGCCTTTAATAGATTTTAAATATAAGCTGAAGATTGTTAAGGAGGAATTATCAAATATTGAATACGCAATTCATTGGGCCAAATAAAATACAGTAAATTCATTTATTTTTTCTAATTCTGAAATAGAAATTCTAAGAAATATCTTCAATAATGATAATATTCCATTTAGTAACATAGACGAGTTGTTAAATTTTTCCAAAATAAAAATAGCTTCAAATGATAGGGAAATAATTTATATTGTAAATATCCCAACAACGAATAAGCAGAATTGCGAAAACCTTTTAATTAGACCTGTAAAAAGTAAAAACGTAGTGATTAAGACAAATTTTAAAAATATATTAAAATGGTATGGTTAAATATATGGAATTAAAGATGAATGTATGTATCTAAGTGAATCCGAATGTATCCATTATTTGCTATAGAGTAAGCCATCACGATGCATAACAACCAACGACGAACATGTGGCGCTTATAGAAAAAATTGACAAAAGTATGATACTACTGAACTAATTCGCAGGAAATATATCTATCGATTACTCAACAATTGTTTTAAACGGCACCTTTTTGATTCACCATCTAAATTCTACAGTACGGATAGGTAACCAAATATATTGTACAACCCAGTGCCCATGTTCTGTAACTCTCGCGTCGAGAAACTTTTCGATTGAAATGAGTGAAATGAAACAAAAATACCATATATTGAAACAAACAGCTGTTTTTCTCACTAAACTGTGCCTGTAACTTTTTTGGCGAGTAAAAGCTGCCACGTTAGGAAATTTATAGAAAAGTGTGTCTGTAACATTTTGGTGAGAAAAGTTCCCGCTTTTAACCGTCAAATAAACTCACGAATAAAAATGGGGCGAGAAAAAATTTGAACACTAAAAAACAATTAAAAATGCAAAGAATAATAATAATAATCTTTTGTTCTTGGCACATTTTTTCGTTATTTTATTATTTTGCTTTTAACATTTTTATAAAATTTACGATTGCTTTCAAAGCTCGCTTGCAAACAACAATCATTAAAGTCGCACTTTACTTTATTCTGGTCGCCGTCGACGATATGAGTTACTGGCGTCCTCAACGTCTGCAATGTCACATCGGCTTCGAGTGCAATGTTATAACATTTATAACGTTACCAAGTAATCTCTTTTGATAGTTTTCGATATGAGTTACAGCCGTACCTAAACAAGAGCGGAAGGCGAAACGTTTTCTTCGGCTTAGCTTTAACGCTGATATACAATACCTAAAAACAAGAGCGTAAACGTTGTGTCACAAACAGTAGTGTTAACATTCTTGTTTAATAAAACGCACATAATAGAAATAAAAAGAAGAAAAAAAAAGCGCTCGATTGACGAAAAACAGCTAAATTGCCATTATTTATTAACAACAGCGGACAACTTCACTATTAAACGCGCGTCAAAATCGGATTTTCCAATTGCAAAGCGTTGACGCTGCGCTATTTAGGGATGTTTCATACAAATTGTATGGGCATGATAATTTTTGACAGCTAGAAAACGTTTTCCGCTCTTGTTTAGGTACGGCTGTTACAGACAGTTTTTTCTCACTTTTCGAGAAACGATTGAATATTTTGTTTCACATCTTTTCGATGCGAGACGTTCTCCCTAAAGTTACAGAACATGGGTACAGGTTACCTTTACTAAGCCATTTTACCTGCATTATTCCAGCCAGTTAATGCGAATTTTCAAGAAGTCATAACTTTGGAAAGAATGGAAGTTGTAAATGTTAACAGTTCCCACATTATACAACAACTACAAGTTGAAAACAAAGTTTATTTGTCCATTAATATTGCGTTAATATTAGCTCTGTTACTACTGATCATTATTATCTCGATCATAAGGCGAAATCGCAATAAGACAATCAAGGAACATAAAGCTCCTGAAATCGACAAGAAAACGCAAACGCCAGAAGAAGAAACAAAAACAACAGAGGACATTAATGTTTGCCTAAACCAGAAGAAATCTTCATCATTGTTAACGGAAGGTTAAGAAAGAAGCAAAATTCTTAATTAAACTTTTTTATGAAAAACTATCATACGAGGACGTATGATCTTAGAGGGGGAGGAGTTAACACAGAAAACATTCAAACTCCAAAAATGTAAAATAATTCACACGCTTACAAAGCTTACGTTGCATCTTCAATTACAATACGTTCCAACAGCAACGTAACTTTGTTCCCATTAATATTGCTGACTATGCTGTTCCCACCGATATTGCTGAGTATGCGGCTGGCGAGTTCACGAGCCAACATGACGAAGTGGCGTGATCGCCTGTATGTTAGGGGAGTTAAAGTAAAATGTATTTAGAAATATTCACTTGTAATTTTACTTTCAAATAATAAAGACGTGTTGTGTGCCTAAAAAACACACAATCAATTAATATTTTTTTTAATAAAATTCATAACTCGAATTTAATTTATACATATTTACATTTTTTTCTTAACTAAAACCGAACTTACCCTCGTAAGACCTACGATGTCGTTTATGTGCTTTGGCACTAAACCAACTTCTTGCAAGTACTTGCCAAGCTTAACACACATTGTATCAAAGAGTTGTTCCAAAGTTTCACCTCCTTCTCTTAAAAGAATAACTAAAATAATACAAATTGTTGCTAAATAAAGACAAAAAATTTATAATTGTTTTTTTAAATTAATAAACATTAGGGTGTATCAATTTGTTCGATAGCAAAACAAAATCTACGGAAAATTCCAAAAAAGTTACCCGTAGAAAGAAGGGGTCTAAAATGAAACACTACACAGAAAGAAAAACACTCGGGATAAATCAAGTTTTTTAAGATAACTTTAAGTACGAGTCGTACACAAAAATTTAAGTACGAATAACACTAAAACGTACTCAAAACTATCCTAAATGGGATTACTTTCGATAATCAATCCCGGAATTTCTTGAAATAAGTATAAAATTCTTAAATCAAGTAAAAAAAAGATAAAACTTTTTGTTGTGTTAAACCATCCGGCCTACGCATGTTTTAATTTTCTATACACATTGAAAAAAGGTCTGGCAGACTCATGTGCATCACTAAGGGTTAAAAAGAAAATTTTAACTCTTGATTCTCATTTAGTTATATTTTTAGTTAAATATGTACATAAATTTCTAAAGTAAAAACCATATCAGGCATGATATTGGTGTTTTATCATTCTGTAAGGTGTAATACGGGTAAGTTAATCAATCATAGTAACTGTTTCTTTCTAATTTCTTCTTTCTTGTTTTTTTTAAGCTCGAATTCGGGATAAAATCAACTTTATAATACTTGAATCAAGCGCATTTTTAGATTGATTCAATCTTAGTTTTACTTAAATCAGTCTCATTTTCGGATTATTTTCAGTACGAATTCGGATTAAAACAATTTTATAATTCTATAATCAAGCGCATTTTGAGATTGATTTAATCCTAGTTTTACTTAAATCAATCTCATTTTCGGATTATTTCAAGTGCGAAATCGTGATTGAATATGGATAATTTAAGTATTTTGCGATTGAAAATCCGTATTTGAATCAATCTTTCTGTACTTGACTCAAAAAAATCCGTACTCACCGTACTATTAATACCGCTTCGGATTAATTTGAGTACGGATGGATTGATTTTTCTTTTGAGTGTAGCGCCCGCGGTGACAAAAATATTTAAATTTGAATTATTAAAAAAATCAGCATAAGAGCCATTAAAAAATGTTTGTATTATCGTGAAAGCATTCTATTAATGTCGATTGCACAGATTATATGGATTTAGTCGGCTTAGATAATGACAAAATATTGTCTGAGCCTCCATTTACTGCAAGCATCGCCTATTTAGGGAACCGAGCGATGTGTGCAGTTGCTTACGGATTTCTTACGGCATTGACTCTAAAAAGTCGCACCCGTGCACCTAAAATGGGTTGTAAAAAAATCTAAAATATTAATCTTTTTCAATATTAATAAATAAAGCTATTTTTTTATATTTAAAAGGTTGTCTTATTTAAACTTACAATATAAAACATAAAGTTAAACAATTTTCAATGTGAATTTTAATGTCTCTCGGCCGGAGCTAGGTTTTAATTTTAGATCCCTAGTTTATTATGGAGCTTCTCGTAGCATTTTCCGTACATTTTATTTTTTCTAAACATACATATTTGCAAAAAAAAAAAAAAAACAATTGAACCAACCAAATACACATACTTATTTTTTTTATTTGTGGAAGATAAAAAGCCAAAACTGTTTAAATGTTTGTTGCTCCCAGTAAATGATTAAAGTGTTATAAAAGCCTTTAATGACATGTATTTATTTATTTCATCAAATGTATGAATGAAAATTAAAACTCATATACATGTAAAATCCCGTTTGCACTGCAACGAAGTCTAGTACTTAGATGTTTTTTTTGTTAGGACCAGCACTCAGGAGATGACTCCTAATAATACATTGCATTGTTTTGGAACTAGAAAAATAGGTTATGGGAAGAAGGATAGAGAGAGTAGTGCCTGTGAATATTTGATTTGAACTTACTCATGTTGAAAGTGAGAGGAAAGACTACCGCACAAAATTATGGATTTTAGAGGAGAAACGCAAGTTACAAAAAAAAAACATACGAGTTAAGGGAACCAGATCCCTCATTTCATCAGAACACATCTCATTGTAGTAACGATAAAACTAGGTAATACAAACAACCCACATTGCGAATTTGCTGAAGGGGGTCAATAAAATTTTATACCCTACTGTGACCAATGAGAACCTTTGCCCTCTCCTGCACACGGTCGAGAAGCTCTAAAATAGACATTGAAGCGCCAGCCCACACCTGAGAGTTTTGTTCCATTTTCGGTCGAATATAGATGGTATAAATAGTAAGAAGGTCATATGGAGTGAAGTATATCTAACATGGTTTTAAAAACCCTTGGCACTTGAATGCTTCTTTCGACACCTTGAATATGTTTCTGTTTTGTCTATCAGACATCACATTGTTTTTTAATGACCAGAATATTAAGATATTCTGATTCTTCAATAATTATACCACTTTACTTTCGCCAAAATCGTGAATGGGACGGCAAAATTTTTCCGATAGCAGGCCCAGTAAGTCTTCATACAGCGACCCCGACGGAGGCCATACAGGCGGTCGTTTAGTAGGTAGTTTGATACTAAAAATTTCACCAGATGGAGATTTAACATAATTTTGGAAAGTGCCGAACATATATCAATTTGGGGAGAGTATTAGCCACTTCTTTTTAGAAATTGGCGTAAAATTAGCAACTTTCTAAAAGACGGAAAAATCACCAGCATGGTATGAAGTGGTAAAACCAGTTGATAATGGACGAGCCAGCATGGAATATCACTCCTTAAAGACCAGTGCATCTTGCCCAGGATACTTGTTGATGTGGAGATCTGCAAGAACTCTTATAACAGCTCGACCCCGAAAAATATTTTTGGCATAGTTACCGATATTCTTTCGAGTTTGGGTAGTAGTTGATAGCTAGCTGGTAAGGGAGAGTTATTTGGGAATAATTCGGGTAAACAATTAGCTTTATCGACCGGGTTCGTGGATGTTAAAAAGAGTTGGTATTGAAGATAGAGGTGGTTGTGCGTAGCACATAGCTCCACAACATGCCTATATGCCATAGAAAGTGATACTCAGAATTCAAAATTAAGTGGATCGGAGTTTTCAGATACCTGAGTTTTACATAAAGTCTGGTACTCTGTTCACCATTTCACGTGAAATGCTGTCAAAACGCATATGAAAAAACTTGTGCGGAATATCTATGAAAATATGTTGATAGAGTTGTACTCTGTTCATTTTCTGAAAAAGTACCGAAATGTTTCTAGCAACATTTTTTTACAACTGCGAAATAATGTATGCTGCACTTATTTCACGTGGAATTTGAAGCAAAGGCAAAAAATAATGAACTGATTATTAAATACGAAATAAAAAATTTAAAAAAAGGTAAAAGTTTCTTATCCATTTTTACTTTCTTTTTTATTAAATTTTTTAATTAAAAAAATATTTTCAGTAAAATAAATGTGGGGTTTGTTTACATACGCAAAACAATGTCTCATAATTTGCAGGAATAAAAACGTCAAATTGTACAAACTCGCATGATAGGTAACATTGAAACATGTCAAAATTTTCATGTGAAATAATTAATGTTGCTCAACATTTTTCACAAATTTGAACAGAGTACTAGGCTTAAGGCGAAAAAATCCGGCCGGTGATGACAAATATGAGCATATACGCAGAAATTATTTGATATAAAAGTGAATAGTAAAATTATTTGAATAAAAAATATATGTGAAAGATTATATATCGACGGCGTTTATCCAATATGTTTTATTTTTTTTTTTTTTTTTTTTTTTTGACACCTTCAAATGAATTGTAGTTGTTTATTTTATTTCGACATAATAATTTTACAAATTTCAATTTGCCCTCAGCACAAAGAAGGATGTACATATTAAAATACAAGGTAAAAAGTAACTTATAGAATATATTACAAATATAGTATGTAGCAACTTGGTAAAATTAATTTTCTTTTAAGAAAAATTTTTTTAATATTATTAAAGCATTTAAAAGCTCATCAGAGATTCTATTTCTAATCCTTGTTGATATGTATATTGCCTGCTACCGAAAACGTAATCTCGCTTTCTACTTTTATTCTTTACAATGTGTGTGCACCAGTGTGACCCTTTTAGCATTTTCACTGCTAAATTTAGCATTATTTATTTTGATTTAGCAGCGAATTTTTCAAATTGCATTTAGCATTTTTTTAGCATTTTCCTAATATTATGTTAGCATTCTTTAGAATTTTTTAATCTTATAAATTTTATATATTGCTATTTCACAATATAACTTAACATTTCTGTCAATCTCTATCATTGTATTTTGTCATTTATACGTTCATACAAATGTATAATAATAGCAACCCTGTAAACACCAACAAAAATTTAAAGAAGAAATGGTAGATTTGGAACAGCAATGGCAAAAGCTGAATGGATAGGAATGGATGAACCAAAGTTCAACTTTTGAATTCTGGATAGGTGTTTATGAGTACAGAAACGCTTTTAACGAGTGAGCTTCTTTTGTTATGAAGTTTTTGGTTTTGCCATTTAGTAGTGCGAAAGTTGAAAGAATTTTTAGCGGTATGAACCTTATAAAAACCAAGATTAGAAATAGGATGGTATTGAATTTATTGATTTACGTTAGAAGTGGACTAAAAGGCCAAATAAATATTGCAGAGATTTTATCATTACTGTTGATCTTATAATAATGTGTGATGAAAACAGATCATACTCTAATGGTATTTTGACCAACACTTGGGCAGTTAAGGAAAACGATTCATATAGTGATGTGTTTAATGTGTAATTTAATTTACTGAAAATGCTGTTGAATAGCCTTTTTATGTTTTCAATGAAAATTTTTGTTTTTAATTATAATTTGTATTTAATAATATATATATATATATATATATATATATATATATATATATATGTATGTATTAATGTATATATCGTTACCTAAAACGCAAGAAGCCCTATCTTAAATTTTTAAAATTTAACTCGAGAAGCAAAAAACTATTTAAAATGATACATTTATTGATCGGCTTAAACTGTTTATAATTTATTTTTCTTCTACTTTTCTTGTAAAACCTACCAGTTGTTTTGACAGTTGACAAAGTTGCATATTTTGCAAACTGTAGATTAGGGCTGTAAGCGTTAATCATGTAATATTTTGTAGATAGGGCGTTTTTTTTTTTTTTTTTTTTTTTGGTTAAAAATCGCTAACCTTTGTCAAACTATTCCAAAATATTTTTGAACATTGCATATTTTGCAAACTGTAGGTGAGGGCTTTAAGCGTTTATCATGTTATATTTTGTAGATAGGGTCTTTTGTTGTTTTGGTAAAAAAACGCTAACTTTTGTCAAACTATTCCAAAATATTTGTAAACATTTGTGTTGATGCAATACATAAGAATCAATGAAAAAGTCGATTTTTAATTTTTGGTAAGTTAGGGATGGTTTAATAGTCTTATTCCTTCCATATTTTTCAGAAATATTTTCTATGCACTATCAGAATTATACATTTATGTATATAAAAGACTGAAAGAAATATTTGCATATTTTATGCAAATATGTACATAAATTTACATGTATGTAAATATGTATTTAATTTACTTTGTTTATGTTCCTGAATTGTTTTTATTAAATTAATCTATGTACCTATGTATACAAATTTTTTATATCAACTTCGTTTTATTTAAAAGAAATATAATATCTTTAGGTAAATCAATATATAATTAATTCACTATAATGATACAATTATTTAAGAAAATCGCAGGTATATTAAAAGCTATACATACTAAGTTTTAGAAGGAATTTCTTGGCACGTGAAAAATTGAACATTTGGGGAAAGATCCGAGATAACATAAGTGGCGTCCAGAATTTGATGTCGGATTATGAAGTCACCAAAGGCAAAAATTAAGCCACTATCAAGCCATGAACAACGATATGCGATATGATGAGATCGGATTTTAAATGGAAGTGCTATATATATAAAACAAAAAGGGCTTTATTTGAAGCCGCTGCAATAATTTTTTTCCCAGTTTTAGAAACTTTATTGACATATATTCATTGTAGGTGGTGACTGGCACAACTTTTTTACCGACCCACCTTAGAATACATCTATCTGGCTTGCCAGAAGAATTCTAATTAAAAGTGCTAAATCGACAAAAAAGTGCTAAATTGTTCTACAGTGAAAAATAAAAGTGCTAGTTTTGTAACATTGATTTGTATGAATATAATAAAAAATTTACATTTGAAATTTTTTTTACATATTCACTTTGTTTAATATAAACACTTAATGTTACATTTAAAAATATTTAATGACGATTTCTTTTCTAAGAACTATGTTGCATTAATATAACATGTTCTAAATTTTTGTGTTCGTTTTTACACAAAATACAACTGTGAAAAAAATTTCAAGTTCTTTTGTGAATAAGTTGTTGAAAAACATGCAAAACATGTTGCATATTTTACACAGAATGAAAAACACTCGAGATAAAACAATTTTTTTATGATTACTTTAAGTACGATTCGTACTTAAAAATTCAAGTACGGATAACACTAAAACGTACTCAAAACAATCCTAAATGGGATTACTTTCGAAAATCAATCTCGAATTTTTTTTTAAATAAGTATAAAATTCTTAAATCAAGTAAAAAAAATTAAACTTTTCTTTGTGTTTAACCCTCCGGCTTAAGCATGTTTTGATTTTCTATTGTAATATACGCTTAGACATTTCCATTCTGTACAATATTTGAACTAATCTCTTAAACATTTATCCTGTCTGATTTCAAAATTTTGATTATTCAATTGAATTTTAACGGTCAGAATAATTGTGGATTTTATTTAGCTCACACTGTTGCATTCACTATTGGTCATCTAGTTAGCAACATTGAAAACTGCAAATATACTGCATAAGAATGCAATTACTTAAGCATTGCTACCGAACACTCTCTAAAATAAGAAAACGCGTGGTTTTTCTAAACTGAAAATCTATTCTTTCTTTTTCAATTTGCACCTTCCGCCATCAACATCAAAAATTAAAAAATAGAAAAAAAAAATTATTTATATTAAATTATTAACCAAGTGTGTGTAACATCCTTACAGGATATTTTTTGTATAAAATTATGATTGCGGCCTAACATATTTGGTAATTTATTAATACTAAAGGTAATTTTGTTTAAAAATAATTACAACACCTTGCATCGCAGGCTTATTTTATTTTTTATTTTTTTGAACTCATAGAGATTTAAAAACAGATCACCAATTACAAAAGTTGTAGAGAAATTCGAACCTAAGGTTAATATTCATATTATAACTTCTAAAGTTAAAATATCCCGCAGGGACTCTAACAGTCAGGTAATATGTCTACAAATTAAACTACGATCCCCAGTAATAATAACAATTTCCAATAGGCCGTTTTGTAAGCTCCATGTACAGTGGTGGTCACGTTCCTCTAGCCACCACTGTACCGTGATATTTCTCCCAAAAAAAAAAGAAAAAAAAAAATGTTATCATAAGAAATTTGCCGATATAAAACCAGTTTGTGGTTCAACTGTTTTTGAGAAATAGAAAAGAAGAAAAAAAAAACCATTTCAGCAGAAAAAACAATTTAAATTGTTTTAACTCATAATACGATACAGAAGTGCATGAAGAACGCAACATTTTAATATTTCAACGTCAACATAAATAAATATCTATATGGAATTAAAATAAAAAAAACAAGAAAAAACTTTGTTTTTTTTTTTTACAAAATTGTTGGCTACTTAAAAGTAATAGAGAATTTTACTTTTAATTCATATTGGAATTCCCCCACCTTATATGAGGACTACATGCTGAATATGCTACACCTAAATTGATTTCTACAGAACCCATTAATCGCATCAATTATTATAAAAGTGGCTTAAAAAATTAAAACTATCTCACGTAAGTGTTAAGTATTTTCAAATCATAGTGCAAAAAGTCACAAATGTAACTAAAATTTTCATACAAATCTAAAAAAAGTCACGCTATGGATAATTAAATAAATAGATTTGGAAGAAATTCAAACTTGTCTAAAGTATGTTGTAAAACAAATCTGGCAAAAAAAAAATACCATTTTCTACTGTAAAAAAAAACAAAAAAAAAAAAAAAAACTAAATAAAACTAAAAATTAAAATGTGTACGAATTTTAACCAAATATGATTTGAAGAAACTTAACACATTTTGCCCACTATATCACAGTCGAAATTTTATTATAACATGTTTCTATTTAAGTTAAGGTACATATAATAGTAAGCCCCTCTTAGGGATCAACGTATATGCAAAACAAAATGTTTACTTTCAACCTTAATCAACTTTAGCATCTGCAGCGGATTGTTGAGGCCTCCACATTCTCCAGCTCCAGATAACTATTTTAATTGGTGAGTGAGTTTATAATTTGTTATCTATATATATATTTTGTTTTGCATAAAATTTTGAGACTTAAGTCCAACTATAAAAAAAAAACCTTTAATTGAATACCCAAAAGTAACAACAACAATGAACATATCGGACAATATTTAGTTAATGCCGTCAGTCGAGTTTTAGATGGCAATTTAACTTGCATTCAATAGAAGCAAAGTTAAAATTTTTTTTGTAATCCTTTTTGGTGGAGACCTTCTTAATTGCAACGATTTTGTCGGTTTAAGTAATGATCATTAAGCGATGCAATTAATAATCTTGTTTTTGTTACTTATTTACCCTCTAGTTCAGGATTATTCGTGCAACCGGCATGAATTTGAATTTAAAACCATTCGTGGTGTTACATATTCCGAAATTGTTTTTTTTTTTTATTTGTTATTGATACCTATTTTAGATTAATTATTTCCTCAACGGGCTTAAAATGAATTCAGCATAATTTTAGTAATAGTTGGACGAAAGTATCGGGTCATGTTTTACCTTCTTTTATTGTTTAAGTCAGCCTATTTTTTTCATGACTTGTTGTAGTTTAGGGAGTCTACAATAATTATTTATGAATGTCAGATAAGTAGGAGGGACATAAACCAACCAGAACAAGAACCCCGCCACCCGACTGACCGCTAGTGGTAAATCAATGGCTCCCAATGTTCGGTTGTTTTTTGTATAGCTTTCTCCTAGCCGTCTTTTCATGATGACCGGGAAAGATTTAGTTTAAAGCTAATTTTATTCTTCGGATTCGATCAAGGTATTGCGGCGGTCTATTCAGGTATTCGTTTGTTACTCTTGAATTTGGACATTACATAAATTGGCGCCCAACGTGGGGCACGAAAGTGTTATAAAAATTGTCAAGATAAAATTAACCGGGTCATCTATATCTTACACTTTCAGCTATGGATTTTTTTTAAATATCATTTTATTGAAAATGTTAAAATTTGGAATAAGTGAATCTTACTTTTGACCAATACTTTTTATACTTTCTTTGGATTTTCAACCTTTTGGCTAATAACGATCGAATTGTTGACCAGGAAGATCCCTGAAAATATGTTGTGCATTAGTGAATCACGAGTTCTTAAGTTTTGGCCATTTCTTGAAAATTTTCATAGCCTTATTTAGTTAAAGATATATTTGATGAAGTATCATTATCCTGATATTGTGTGGAAAATATTGATTTGGCAGCATGCATTTTAATATCCAGTGATATTGGTGGGGAATAAAACAATAGAATAGTGGTTTTTAAATATTTTTTTCGACAAAAATAGGAGGATGAAATTTCCATAGCCCAATTTTTTTTTTAATTTGATCCAACTAGTTTTATCCACACTTACGAAACTCTCACACAGAAACGAAAGCTGATTTGGTTTAAAGAAAAGGAAAAAAAACCCCTTCTTATTGAAAAACTTGTTTTTTTTCAATCATATGATTTTTACCTTATAAAATTGTCTGAATAATACGATTAATATTGCTAGAAGTCCCATTAGTTCGGGAGTTTATTTTGAAATACGCGTTACCCTAAGCAACATTTTTATTCTGCATTTTGGCATTGTTTTTCACAACCATTAGGCACTTATCTAATGCAAAATGTCCTTAAGACATTCGCCACAGAGGACACAGGACCAGGCACAATGTGCAACACTTGATCTTCCAACGATAGAGAACCTATGCATTGTGTATAATGAAAACATTACTGAAACACAGGAAGTCTTAATCCTCAACACATGTAGTCATGAGTTTCATAGAAACTGCATTGAGAATACGTTATCTCAGTCCTCTGAGTGTCCTTTTTGTAAATGTAGTTGCGAATTAGCCGATCTTGTCGTCAAAAGATTCGATACTCAGCTTCTTGGAAATAGTCCAAAGTCTGAACCGGTTAAAACAGGCAAGCCCCGGGGCGCAATGGCAAAAAAATATAGCACTAGGCATTATACTAGGAGCTTAGCTCAAGAATTTGCACAACAACCTTCTCAAGATAGCAATAATTTGAGCGCTCAGGTCGAGCAGGATGAGCGAAATTACAGCCCTCATGTCGTCCAGCAGGCGCTTGTCAGACCACCTATGCACCGGACCGACAATACTCAAATTGTTTCCAATGTTATAGATTACGGTCAAATCAATCAAATGATTGAGAACACCATAACTCGGTTATTGGGAAATCTCAACATTACTTCCGAGCATGCAAACCAGCCTCCAAATATTGCGACGCCGGTACGACCAACTCAGCCACCACACATTTCTGCCAACAACCAATACTTACAACCCCCTCAATATAATGTTTCGTCTGATCCTCTTCGACGATCAGGAAATCAAGTTCTCGATTCCGGTTATGGTTTAAAAGTTGATAAGATAACTGCGATTATCCAAAATTGGAACATCAAGTTTGATGGGTCCACTAATGGGCTAACCGTAGAGGAATTCCTGTATAGAGTTAGGTCGCTTACTTCTGAAAATTTTAATGGAGACTTTAGTATTAATTGTAAAAATCTTCCAATGCTTTTGACAGGCAAAGCTCGGAATTGGTACTGGAGGTACCACAAACAGGTGGAAAGGATTGAGTGGTCCGAGTTTTGCGCAGCGCTACGGTACCAATATAAGGATTTTAGGACTAATTTTGATGTACGGGAGGAAGTTAGAAATAGGAAAATGAAACAGGGGGAAACGTTTGAAAATTTCTATGAAAATATTTGCTCTATGATCGATAGACTGGACAACCCTATTCCCGAAACTGAACTGGTGGAAATTCTCACTAGGAATTTGAGGCCAGATATTAGGCACGAACTCTTGTACGTTCCAATATATTTTATCTCACACCTAAGAAAGCTTGTGCAGATGACAGAAAATCTCTTGTCAGATGATTACTTTAGGCGTAATCTAGCATCAAAACCTAGTGCGAATTCTCTCCCAAGACGTACAGTTGCCGAGGTTGATTTTAACGAGAATAATATCGAAAATTTGTCGAATTCTAATGATATTGCCATCGACGCAGTTCACCAACGTCCAATTGTTTCCAACTGCTGGAATTGTGGAGAACTGGGCCACCACTGGGAAGACTGCATTAGGGATAGAATAGTATTTTGCTATGGCTGTGGGACAAAAAACGTATACAAACCACAGTGTCCTCGTTGCGCACTTAGAAAACCGTCGAATTCAAAAAACTAGAAAATGGAAAAACTTTTACCCAATCTACGCAAAATAACCAGACTGGACTCAATTCAGGTGAAACTATAAACATATTATCTCGCCCTTACAATGAAAATCCACCTTTAAATCACATTATCTATCCACATAAGCCATATCATGAAAGACTGAAAGATTATTTCAATATTAGAGAAAAAATTTTAAATTCTGCCTTCTTATTGTCCGTCGGTCCCAGAAAGAATCCGAAAAGGTCTACGCTTCGTCTAAGACGATATTTTAAATCACGGAAACTAGTATCTAACTGCGTTATTTCCGCTATTATTAATAACGAGACTGACCAACGTTTTTACGCAAAAATAGAATTTCTAAAGTTTCAAGAATATGGTCTGCTCGACACCGGGGCTAATGTCTCATGTATTGGCTCAAATTTGGCTACTAATGACTTTTCTGATTGTCAACATTTTCATCCTTTTAAAAGCTACGTCAAGACCGCTGATAGTAGGTAACAAAGAACAATAGGCATACTTGATGTACCGGTTACATTTAGGGACCAAGTCCAGAGAATTAAATTTTTAATTGTTCCGTCCATTTCATAAAGAGTCATCCTTGGATTAGACTTTTGGAAGTCATTTAAACTTGCCGCAGACATTTTCGATTCTGCAATTGTTTCCATTCCGTCCGCCTATAACACGTTTGACAGAGATTTATCCAAGTTGTCCGTTTTAGACAGACCGTCCGAAGTTTTGTCCGACTGTTTAGAGAAGTCTGCTCGACCAGACGAATACAAATATCCATTGACGATAGGCCACTGTTGAGTTTGGCCTAAACCCCATTAATGATATTTTTCCAAATTTCGCAAAAGACGGCTTGGGGAGAACAACTTTAATAACTCATGTAATTGATGTCGGTGGTGCGAAACCCATCAAACAGAGATTTTACCCCGTGGTCCCGGCCGTGGAAAAATTAATGTATAATTAAATAGATCGAATGTTAGAACTAGGGGTCATAGAAGAATCCACATCTGCATGGAGTTCTCCTATGCGTCTAGTTGTTAAACCAAATAAAATCAGGCTTTGTCTGGACGCCAGGAAACTTAACAACGTGACAAAGAAAGACGCATACCCTTTACCTAATATTGAGGGAATTTTTTCCAGACTTCCAAAAGTAAATCTAATTTCAAAGCTCGACTTGAAAGACGCATATTGGCAGATCGGCCTAGCCGATCAGTCGAAGGAACTGACAGCGTTTACGGTACCGGGTAGACCGCTGTACCAGTTCGTTGTTATGCCTTTTGGTCTTTGTACAGCACCCCAAACAATGTGTCGTCTTATGGACCAGCTTATTCCCCACGACCTCCGCCACTGTGTATTCGGTTACCTCGACGACCTGGTAGTTGTTTCTGAAGATTTTCCATCGCATTTGACGGCTTTCGTGAAAATAGCTGATCGATTTCGTAAAGCAAATTTAACTTTAAATATCGAAAAAAGCGAGTTTTGTGTCACACAGGTTAAATACTTGGGATTTGTTATTGGCCATGGTGGGATTCAAACTGACCCGGAAAAAATTGATGCTATTTTAAAATGGCCTACACCGAAAAACATTAAACAAGTCCGTGGTTTTCTGGGGATTGCAGGGTGGTACCGAAGGTTCATTGAAAATTTCTCCACTGAGGTCTATCCAATAACCGAGGTACTATCAACTAAGCGCAAGTTCGACTGGAGTCCTGAGGCCCAAAGGGCATTCGAAAAGGTAAAATTTTTGCTCACAACAACACCAGTTCTTTCGAATCCGGACTTTTCCAGGAAATTTTATTTGCATTGCGACGCATCAGATTACGGTATAGGAGCGGTATTAGTACAGTTGGACGAAAACGGACAGGAGAGACCCATAGCATATATGTCTAAAAGATTAAATACTGCACAGTGCAACTACAGTGTTACTGAGAGGGAGTGCCTTGCCGCCCTCGAAGCGATAAAAAAATTACGTTGCTATTTAGAACTTCAGGAGTTTAAGGTCATTACAGACCACTCCTCCCTGGTATGGCTTATGAGGCAACCGGACCTCTCAGGTAGATAAGCTCGATGGTTATTAAAATTACAGTAATTTAAATTTACAGTAAGCCATCGAAAGGGTAAAGACCACGTTGTTCCTGATGCTTTGAGTCGAATTCACTGTGCCGCAGTTTCCGATATCAACATACTTGCACCGGAAATAGACTTAAACTCTTCCCATTTTAGCGACTCCGATTATCGTGACCTTAAGGAAACAGTGTTAACGAATGCAGAAAAATATCCGGACATTAAGGTTATTGAAAATTTGGTTTACATACGTACTAGCCATTACTCGGGAAATTGGGACGAGGATCAATATTCTTGGAAATTATGGGTTCCTATGCAACCGAGGTTAGAGGTTATCAAAAATATACATAACTCGATTACCATACATGGTGGAATGGCGAAAACTCTAGAGTTAATTAGAAGAAACTTTTATTGGCCAGGTATGGTTGCAAGCGTGCGGAATTTCGTCAGAGATTGTGAAACTTGTAAAGAAACCAAAGCACCTAACATGATTTTAAAGCCGGAAATGAGCCAGGCATTAAATTCCTCCAGGCCGTTTCAGCGTCTATACGTTGATCTGTTAGGGCCATACCCGAGAAGTAAAAATGGTCACATTGGACTTCTTATAGTACTGGACCATTTGTCCAAGTTTCATTGGCTTTGTCCCCTTCGAAAATTTACAGCTAAAGCTATCAAAAGTTTTCTTTTAGGCAATATATTTCACATATATGGAGTGCCTGAGTATATTGTAAGCGACAACGGATCACAATTTCGGGCGAATGAATTTAAAACCTTTTTGACAAAATTAGGTATTAAGCATACTCTCACGGCATTATATGCGCCACAGGCAAATGCCTCCGAACGTGTTAATCGTTCGTTAATTTCAGGAATTCGTACTTTTTTGAAAAATGACCACAAAGACTGGGATGAGAACAAAAGTGCTATTAGCTGCTCATTAAGAAATTCATTTCATCAGACAATCCAATGCTCCCCTTATCAAGCCTTATTTCGCTTGGAAATGATAACCCACGGATCGTCTTATGAATTACTTAGGAAACTTAGGATGTTAGAAGAACCGTTTAATCCTCTCCCCAGGAAAGATAATCTTAGTTTGTTGCGCAAAAATATTAAAAAGAATATAAGATCATCGTTTGAAACAAATAAACATAATTATAACCTGAGAGCTAGGCCTATTCAATACCAAGTAGGACAGGAAGTATTTCGCAGGAATTTCTCCCAAAGTAATTTTACTAAGAACTATAATGCGAAGTTAGCCCCGCTATTTCTCAAGGCGAAAATTCGTGAGCGTACGGGAAACAACTGTTAAGTTTTGGAAGATTTGACGGAAAGGGTATTGGAACTTTCCACGCCAAAGATATTCGCCCGTAATTAAAAGTAATTACCTACGCCGTAAATAATTGTTTTCCGTCTAATTCTGCTGTTTTTAAAAAAAAAAAAACCCCCAGAATTATCTGGTTTGTAATATACGCTTAGACATTTCCATTCTGTACAATATTTGAACTAATCTCTTAAACATTTATCCTGCCTGATTTCAAAATTTTGATTATTCAATTGAATTTTAACGGTTAGAATAATTGTGGATTTTATTTAGCTCACACTGTTGCATTCACTATTGGTCATCTAGTTAGCAACATTGAAAACTGCAAATATACTGCATAAGAATGCAATTACTTAAGCATTGCTACCGAACACTCTCTAAAATAAGAAAACGCGTGGTTTTTCTAAACTGAAAATCTATTCTTTCTTTTTCAATTTGCACCTTCCGCCATCAACATCAAAATTTAAAAAATAAATAATTTATATTAAATTATTAACCAAGTGTGTGTAACATCCTTACAGGATATTTTTTATATAAAATTATGATTGCGGCCTAACATATTTGGTAATTTATTAATACTAAAGGTAATTTTGTTTAAAAATAATTACAACACCTTGCATCGCAGGCTTATTTTATTTTTTATTTTTTTGAACTCATAGAGATTTAAAAACAGATCACCAATTACAAAAGTTGTAGAGAAATTCGAACCTAAGGTTAATATTCATATTATAACTTCTAAAGTTAAAATATCCCGCAGGGACTCTAACAGTCAGGTAATATGTCTACAAATTAAACTACGATCCCCAGTAATAATAACAATTTCCAATAGGCCGTTTTGTAAGCTCCATGTACAGTGGTGGTCACGTTCCTCTAGCCACCACTGTACCGTGATATTTCTCCCAAAAAAAAAAGAAAAAAAAAATGTTATCATAAGAAATTTGCCGATATAAAACCAGTTTGTGGTTCAACTGTTTTTGAGAAATAGAAAAGAAGAAAAAAAAAAACCATTTCAGCAGAAAAAACCATTTAAATTGTTTTAACTCATAATACGATACAGAAGTGCATGAAGAACGCAAAATTTTAATATTTCAACGTCAACATAAATAAATATCTATATGGAATTAAAATAAAAAAAACAAGAAAAAACTTTGTTTTTTTTTTTACAAAATTGTTGGCTACTTAAAAGTAATAGAGAATTTTACTTTTAATTCATATTGGAATTCCCCCACCTTATATGAGGACTACATGCTGAATATGCTACACCTAAATTGATTTCTACAGAACCCATTAATCGCATCAATTATTATAAAAGTGGCTTAAAAAATTAAAACTATCTCACGTAAGTGTTAAGTATTTTCAAATCATAGTGCAAAAAGTCACAAATGTAACTAAAATTTTCATACAAATCTAAAAAAAGTCACGCTATGGATAATTAAATAAATAGATTTGGAAGAAATTCAAACTTGTCTAAAGTATGTTGTAAAACAAATCTGGCAAAAAAAAAATACCATTTTCTACTGTAAAAAAAAAACAAAAAAAAAAAAAAAACTAAATAAAACTAAAAATTAAAATGTGTACGAATTTTAACCAAATATGATTTGAAGAAACTTAACACATTTTGCCCACTATATCACAGTCGAAATTTTATTATAACATGTTTCTATTTAAGTTAAGGTACATATAATAGTAAGCCCCTCTTAGGGATCAACGTATATGCAAAACAAAATGTTTACTTTCAACCTTAATCAACTTTAGCATCTGCAGCGGATTGTTGAGGCCTCCACATTCTCCAGCTCCAGATAACTATTTTAATTGGTGAGTGAGTTTATAATTTGTTATCTATATATATATTTTGTTTTGCATAAAATTTTGAGACTTAAGTCCAACTATAAAAAAAAAACCTTTAATTGAATACCCAAAAGTAACAACAACAATGAACATATCGGACAATATTTAGTTAATGCCGTCAGTCGAGTTTTAGATGTCAATTTAACTTGCATTCAATAGAAGCAAAGTTAAAATTTTTTTTGTAATCCTCTTTGGTGGAGACCTTCTTAATTGCAACGATTTTGTCGGTTTAAGTAATGATCATTAAGCGATGCAATTAATAATCTTGTTTTTGTTACTTATTTACCCTCTAGTTCAGGATTATTCGTACAACCGGCATGAATTTGAATTTAAAACCATTCGTGGTGTTACATATTCCGAAATTGTTTTTTTTTTTATTTGTTATTGATACCTATTTTAGATTAATTATTTTCTCAACGGGCTTAAAATGAATTCAGCATAATTTTAGTAATAGTTGGACGAAAGTATCGGGTCATGTTTTACCTTCTTTTATTGTTTAAGTCAGCCTATTTTTTTATGACTTGTTGTAGTTTAGGGAGTCTACAATAATTATTTATGAATGTCAGATAAGTAGGAGGGACATAAACCAACCAGAACAAGAACCCCGCCACCCGACTGACCGCTAGTGGTAAATCAATGGCTTCCAATGTTCGGTTGTTTTTTGTATAGCTTTCTCCTAGCCGTCTTTTCATGATGACCGGGAAAGATTTAGTTTAAAGCTAATTTTATTCTTCGGATTCGACCAAGGTATTTCGGCGGTCTATTCAGGTATTCGTTTGTTACTCTTGAATTTGGACATTACACTATACACATTGAAAAAAGGTCTGGCCACACTCATGTGTGCCACGAATGGTTAAAAAGTAAGTTTGAACTCTTTAGTTTATATTTTTGGTTAAATATGTACATAAGAGTTCTAAAGTAAAAACCATATCTTGCATGATGTTGGAGTTTTATCATTCTAATTTATTTTTTTGGTTTTTTCAAGCACGAATTCGGGATAAAATCAAATTTATGATACTTAAGCTACGGTCACACTTATTAAATATTTGATCAAATAAGCGTAACCCCTTCTTTTATGAATAGTTAGTGAGATTTAAAATGGTCTTAATATTACAAAAGAAACTAATTATACTACTAGACATAGCAAAAAACAGTTTTTTGTAAGATGTGGTATTTAAATCAAAATAAATATTGATATTAAGCGAAATGATTTTTTAGTTTGGTTGTTGGTCCCGTTTTTTTCGTCAAATATTTGATAAGTCTGACCGTAGCTTTAGTTTTACTTAAATCAATCTCATTTTGGATTATTTTAAATACAAAATTCGAATTAAAACAATTTTTATAATTCTTGCATCATGCGCATTTTGAGATTGATTCAATCAAAGTTTTACTTAAATCAATCTCATTTTCGGTTTATTTCATGTACAAAATCGGGATTGTAAATGGATAATTTAAGTATTTTGCGATTGAAAATCGGTATTTGAATCGATCTTTCTGTACTTGATTCAAGGAAATCTGTACTTATCGTATTATTAATACCGCTTCGGATTGTTTTGAGTACGGATGGATTGATTTTTTTTTTGAGTGTACCCTTACTTTTATTTAAGGTGTTTATACTGCCCTGTTATACAACTGTGGTACTTACTTTGTTTGTAGAACCAATGTTAAGAAAGTATTACATGTATATACTGTAACATATTTTCCCTGAAAATAAATCGCCATTAAATAAAGTTGTTACAACTGTTTAAAATTTCAATTATGTAATTTTCATCTTCCTCACATACCAACTCATTTTGGTACTCTCAGATGAACCGATTTTTTTTTAAATATCGTCCGATATGTTTAAAGTATGCCAATTAACGTTGTCTAATTTTGCATCTTCTCTTATGCGTATAACTGAACATAACAGTTCTGTTTTTATTCTAGTTCTTAGCAAGGTCTATCCAATAGGTCTTTGGTTCAATAGGAGGTTGCCTCGCTGAACTTTCTGAATAGCTGATGGTTTTTTGTTTCAATGTCTGAGAAAACATTAATTTGCTTCTCTAAAGGTCGACAATGATTTTTGTAGCGTGGCGAAATTATTTTTGTTGATAGTATGATCAGAGAACCAAACTTCGCTCTAACATCACATACAAATTCGCAATAAGTATAAAAGACAAAGGTGCCAGAATTCCAACGAGCATTACTGAGTGCTGGCAATGCTAATTGGTAATTGCGTTTGATGCGAAAACTTTTATGTGATATAAAAAAAAATATGCTTTATTTGACTATGCTTTGCCATTTTTCCTATTTGCAAAAACTGTAAAAAGTTATATATGCATGTATTTTTCTTGAAACAATTAAAAATTTAATATTTACTTGAATTGATTATGTGAGTTTTTAAGTGGTTTTGGGATCTAAAAAAAGTGCTAAAAATACTAAATAATTATAAAAATGTGATAAACTAGCACTTAGCACTTTTTTCTAAATTCTTAGTGCTAATACTACATTTACACCTACGCAAAATCTAGTACTTACGAGATTTCGGGCCAAATCTAGTTGTTTTTGACTAGATTTCCCATACAAAACAAAATCTACTTCGTGACTAGATTTCGACGAAATCTACTTAAAATCTAGTAGTACTTAATAATGCAACTATGATTTTTTCAATATAGCACTAAAAAATACTTCCCTGCACAAGAAAAAAATGCCATTTAAAAAAAAAAAAACAAAACAAAAATTAGAAACTGGGAATTATTTCCTTTCGTAGGTTACTTTATATTATATTCAACATTTTTTATTTTTCGAATTTATTCTATGAGTTAAATTTCAGTTATGTATTTTATATAATAGTCTGGTAGTGTATAAAGTCATTCCTGAAAAATTGAAGGAATTAGACTATTACAAAAAAGCTTTATAAAATACATAACTGAAATTTAACTCATAGAATAAATTCGAAAAATAAAAAATGTCAAAACAAAAATTGTTAAAAAAAATTAAAAATTAGTATTGTGGTTATTTTGTTGAACTATTTATGGTTTTTAATCCAAATTTTAATATTTTTAATTAGGCTTAAGTTCATTAAATTTAATTTTCATTAAATTATTTTTATGAAGAAAGGTGTTTTACAACATGAAAATTAATTAAAATTGTTATTGATAATCTTTCATTTTTGACCGTGGCCGGGATTCGAACCGCGGCCGGCAGGTTACCATGACATGTTTCGATCGCAACCACTCGATCTTCTCAAATGGATTTGCCGTTTTACACTCGCAGCCATCGAAGGCTGCTGACGTCAATAGTCAAACATCAATCCTTAAACCAAATTGTATTTTAACCTTTGGTAGATCGAAGTTTGCTTTTTTTTGAATGATTATCTATTTTAATTGATTTTACATGTTCTTCCTTACTTCTGTTTTTTTTCGTACTTTTTGTCAAGAATTTTTCTTGAAGTCCAAAGTACATTTTTTGTTTTTTCATTTTTGTCTTTCTTTTTCTTGTTGACCTTTTTCAGCACAACTTGAAGGACAAATGAACACATAGAGCTCGTGCCTTAGCTTTTTTTAACAATAATTAGTATTGTGGTTATTTTGTTGAACTATTTATGGTTTTTAATCCAAATTTTTAATATTTTTAATTAGGCTTAAGTTCATTAAATTTAATTTTCATTAAATTATTTTTATGAAGAAAGGTGTTTTACAACATGAAAATTAATTAAAATTGTTATTGATAATCTTTCATTTTTGAACACATAGAGCTCGTGCCTTAGCTTTTTTTAACAATAAATAGTTCAACAAAATAACCACAATACTAATTATTGTTAAAAAAAGCTAAGGCACGAGCTCTATGTGTTCATTTGTCCTTCAAGTTGTGCTGAAAAAGGTCAACAAGAAAAAGAAAGACAAAAATGAAAAAACAAAAAATGTACTTTGGACTTCAAGAAAAATTCTTGACAAAAAGTACGAAAAAAACAGAAGTAAGGAAGAACATGTAAAATCAATTAAAATAGATAATCATTCAAAAAAAAGCAAACTTCGATCTACCAAAGGTTAAAATACAATTTGGTTTAAGGATTGATGTTTGACTATTGACGTCAGCAGCCTTCGATGGCTGCGAGTGTAAAACGGCAAATCCATTTGAGAAGATCGAGTGGTTGCGATCGAAACATGTCATGGTAACCTGCCGGCCGCGGTTCGAATCCCGGCCACGGTCAAAAATGAGAGATTATCAATAACAATTTTAATTAATTTTCATGTTGTAAAACACCTTTCTTCATAAAAATAATTTAATGAAAATTAAATTTAATGAACTTAAGCCTAATTAAAAATATTAAAAATTTGGATTAAAAACCATAAATAGTTCAACAAAATAACCACAATACTAATTATTGTTAAAAAAAGCTAAGGCACGAGCTCTATGTGTTCATTTGTCCTTCAAGTTGTGCTGAAAAAGGTCAACAAGAAAAAGAAAGACAAAAATGAAAAAACAAAAAATGTACTTTGGACTTCAAGAAAAATTCTTGACAAAAAGTACGAAAAAAACAGAAGTAAGGAAGAACATGTAAAATCAATTAAAATAGATAATCATTCAAAAAAAAGCAAACTTCGATCTACCAAAGGTTAAAATACAATTTGGTTTAAGGATTGATGTTTGACTATTGACGTCAGCAGCCTTCGATGGCTGCGAGTGTAAAACGGCAAATCCATTTGAGAAGATCGAGTGGTTGCGATCGAAACATGTCATGGTAACCTGCCGGCCGCGGTTCGAATCCCGGCCACGGTCAAAAATGAAAGATTATCAATAACAATTTTAATTAATTTTCATGTTGTAAAACACCTTTCTTCTTTCTTTCTTTTCTTAATGAAAATTAAATTTAATGAACTTAAGCCTAATTAAAAATATTAAAAATTTGGATTAAAAAATTAAAAATTTTATAAAAATTGTAAAAAAATACAAAAAAGACGAATAATATTGATAAAATAAATATCGTTGATTATTAATAAAAGGTAGTGCAAATTGTTTAATGTATATTTCTTTTTGTGTTTGTATGTGTAACGAAATAACATTTAGTCAGTTGTTTAGTTATAAAAACAAAATCTCGCTAATGTCAAAAAAGTATAATGTAAACACACTAGATTTCGAAGAAGATTTTAAATCAAATCTACAAGATTTCGGCCTAATGTAAATGTAGTATAATAATTCAGAAAAAAATGTGCTAAATCTAGCACTAAAAGTGCTTAACTGGCAAGCCTGGTATACATCTAGTGTACCGACTCGAGAATGCGTTCTCAATTTCTGATTACACTCATTACACATATAGGTTCCGTGTGCATTCAACACACAAAAGAACAACAAAACAAAACTAGAAATTTTTTCTTTTCAAATTTTTCACAATATAACACTTTTTTTAATTTAATGACACAAACACATAATTATATCTAACAAATTTTGCTGGGTTTGCGCAAACTAAAAATTTTTGACCCTAATTGTTTTCTCTTGTTGAATTTTATCAAAGTCAGCAGGGCAGCACTTTATGGCATGGAGAAAAATTTTAAATTATATTTATTAAATATTTTCAGATTTTGCAGAAAAAACAAACTTTGTTTTGAAAAGATTACAACTGCAGCCATCATTAAATAGATAAATTGTTTGATTTTAAGAAATTTATTTAAAAAAATTTTTTTTCTACATTTTATACGTGCAACTTGTTATACAGTAGTTTTGACTTACATAACTGCCTTTTGTTTAAGTGCACTTTTGACTTAACTGAACAGAATTTATATTATTCACGTTGAAGCTTCCTAAAAATTATCCTCTAATCACACACCAACAATTGTATTATAACAAACACTAATAGAATTGTATCTCCGTCTGGGTACTTAGCGACATCAGCTACACAAATAAATTGGTTAAAATAAAAAATATTTCAGTACCGATTGCACAGAAAATATTCCTCTTAGCACAACGGAGAACGTGGATCTCACTAGCTGTTCATCATTCCAGCCAAACCCTCAAAAAAACCAATAATTATAAAATATATTCTACAAATGTCGAGCGCCTCTTGAATGAAAAAAGGAGAGTGCGAAGAGAGTGGCAATTGCACAAATCTCTTCAACTTTAGAAATTATTAAAAGAGTGTGCAAAAGGCTAAGAAAATTACTGCAGTCTCAGAAAACGGCTTCTGTGGAAAAATATCTTAAGGACCTGGATGCAACTCCAGAATCAGAGTACTCATTATGGCGTGCAGCTAAGAATTACAAGCGGCCAGTTATCTCGAAACCACTATGAAGAAACCTAAATGGAAGTTGGGCAAGAAATGATAATGAAAAAGGAAACCTGTTTGTAAATCATTTGAAAAACGTATTAACCCCAAATATATCTGACGATATAGCGGACGAGTTACCGCCTGTTAATGTTAGCACAGCTATCCCCCTAAGATTTGAGTTAAGAGAACTAGAAAAGGTTATTTGTGAATTAAACACCAAGAAGGCACCTGGTATTGATAAAATCAGTAACAAAATGCTTTTGGAGCTACCTCTCACAGCAAAGAAAATTATTCTTTATATTTTTAATGCTATTTTACGCCTTGAATACTACCCTCAAGAATGGAAGGTCTCCTTAGTTACGATGATACCAAAGCCAGGAAAAGATCACACCAAAGTTGAGTCATATAGGCCTATCAGCTTATTATCTAATATATCAAAGCTGTTTGAGAAGCTCTTAGCGTCAAAATTAACCCCAATTTTAAATGACAATGGGTGTATACCTAACCATCAATTCGGTTTCAGAAGAGAACTTAGCACAATTGAACAAACCCATCGGATAGTAAACGCTATAAGAAAAGACTTTGAAGAAAGAAAATACTGCTCCGCTCTCTGCATCGATGTTTCTCAAGCTTTTGATAAAGTCTGGCGTGCAGGCTTGTTACATAAATTAAAGCTACACCTACCAGTTAACACATACAAGCTGTTAGAAAGCTGCTTGGTCGGTCGAAAGTTTATTATTAAAGAAGTGGATTTTTTAAGTTCTTCTCAGCCAATTGAAGCTATATTTCAATCTATATATTTCAACTAGAACTGTGGTTAAAGCAAAGGAGAATTTAGGTTAATGAGCAAAAATGCGTACATATAACATTCACATTGCGTCGGGAAACATGCCCCCTATTAAAGTTAAAATCAATAATCAACTATCGCATGCCAAATATCTCGGTATTCATCTAGATCGGCGTTTAACACGGAAATGTCATATAGAAGCAAAATTAACTCAAATGAAACTAAAAGCAATTCAAATTAACTGGCTTATTGGAAGAAATGTTTATTCGTACAGCGCCTCGGCCAAATATCAAACTGTTGGAATCTAATATATGTAAGTATTTTTCTTCCATCTCTCATCAAACCATGCGTGCGATTTTTTTTTTAATACTATGAAAAAAAAACTTTAGTTTAAAGGGCCAGTTTGTTCTGTGGTCATGCCGCTTCATAAAAAAAAATATATGTTTTTGTACTTAACAAAATTTCATTCAGTCATAATGGGGATCATAAATTTTTTGTCAGTTAAGGTCTTGGACATTTTAGGTGTTACTTAAAATTACACATAATTAATTTTATAAACAAAATAAGCAAAATTTGTTCGCAGTCTTTGCTCTTGTATATTTGATTCATAGCTCGCCAAATACTGGCTACTTGTCTGAAAGTCGGCACGAGTTCCTGTTGTCCTAGGTGCTTTTTTACAGTCGTTTTGACACCATTCGAAGAGGGTATGCATTAAAAAAATGACTTTTTTGTTTTTGGGACACTTTAATGTATATGTACATATGTATGTGCATATATATATTCATGTCAAGTGACCCAATTTTGAAATCGATGTCTTCCGATTTGGATGAAATTTGCACCAAGGTTAGTCCTAGTAGTAGTGGATAGTAGTTTAGACACAAATTTTCAACAAGATCGGTCTAAAAGTTTCTGAGTTAGTGCGGGTCAAAATTTGACATTTTGGCCATACAGGTGTTCTTTCTCATCCATTTAACTTATTACCTATTGGTGTTAGCAAAATTTGTCCCAAGTAGCTTCGATAGCTATTTGATCAATATTCTGAAAAAAAAATTTTTTGTTTCTTTTAAAACTTTTTTTTTTAAATTTAAAATTTTTTTTTTAAATGTAAAATTTTTTTTTTATATTTTTTTTTATCCGGAATGTTTTTTTTTTTTTTTTGCTTAAAAGAAAGCTAATGTCTTTTCCTTTAAGGTAGTTTTGGTCCCTTTTTGGGATGCGAGTGGCTTATGTATGAAAAAAATAATTTCTAACTCTAGACGAGGGTTTTTCAATTTTTAGCATATGCACTATTTTGAATTTTTTCCTATTTGTGTTTGTGTTTCTAAAGCCTTAAAAATAAAACGTTTGCAAAGAAACTAGACAAATTAACCTTTCCGACGGTATGTTACAAACCCAATTATTATTTTATACCTTCGATACTGTAATGCCCACAATATGTTAATCCAAGGAATAAAATCACTTTTTTCTGTAGAAATGTTGACAAATAATTCTTTTTTTCATTTTTCCTACATAAAAAAATATACAGTTTTGAGCGCACGTAATACTAAATGTGATTTTTGTTGTCAAAATATCAGGTGCCCCAGAGACAAGTGTTTAAATCAGGTGGAAATATTCCATGGCCATTCTCCGAAATACCAGTTAATTTATTATTTCATGACACTTGCCTTTAAAATGTGGGTGGGTTTTTTAATATTATGTTTAGAAGGTGAAAATTTACAGGTGGCTTATTTTTATTATTATTATTAGTAATAATTGGTTAAAAAAGGTACTTTATTATTTTTATTATGTAACATGCGGTTAACCCACACTAAAGCCCTTATGACACTACATTTTTAATGCATTGTTCAAGTTTTGGTGAACAGTACAAATATAATGTAATACAAAAATTTACCAAGTGCAAAGAGTTAAGCTGTATTAAGATAAATGGCAAACTGTCAAAAATTTTACTAAAGTTATCGATAAAAAATGAAGTTATGTCAAAAAAAATGTAAAATTGTTTAACTTAAAATTGACATTTCAAGCTTGAAATATTAAAAGTGTTGCTGAATCAGCGGTTTATGGGCAAATTCAGCGATTTACCGCTTTTTGTTTTTAGGTTTCTCATGAACAAAAAGTTGGCAGCATTTAATAAAACAAACAAAACAGGGATGGCTAAGTTGTTTCAATTGTACTTTTTTGATACTTTTTTAACTAAGATTTATAATACCTTTTTGTGGTGTTTTTTATGAACATAAATAAAATTAATTTTAACTAACAATTAAATTTTAACTTACAATTAGGGTAAAAAAGTACAATTTTTAAAGGTTGTTGGTACAATTTTAAAAATTCTCAACGCCATCCCTGAAACAAAACCATAACAAGAGAAAAAAAAATAAAAAACTTTGTTTACTTTTTTTATAGTTTGCTCTTTCTTACATTTACTGTTTCTTTCTATCAATTCTATTTCAATTAATGAATAAAAAATGTAGTGTCATAAGGGCTTAAGCCCTTCTTCACCCTTATAAAAAAAAATTAGACACCTTCATTAAAATGCACTACATATATGATCTTAAAAAAAACTATTTATTGTCATTCTGAAGACTTTCGGTATTCAGTTTTTTTGAAACAGCGTTACAGCTTAGACGTATGTTATTTACATAATTAATTTTTACAATGTCTACAGCTCCGAAAAAGGCCAAGCTTCGGATATGCGAAATATTTCCGACGGCTTATTAAAAAAATTTCCTACGCTGTCAAAACGGTGAAAAATTTGTGGGTCATGCAGAAAAGAGCTGGGAAAGTTGAACGAATTACCGGATTTGAATAGTAATGAGCCTTGCGTTGAAGTAATCCCAGGTGAAGACAAAAGTAGTTCTGAGAATGATGACAGAACTGTTGATGATGATGGTTATTCTAACTTTTCAGTAGAAGGTATACGTTCAAAGAATGAGTGCCAAAACAAATATCATAAGGATGCAGTAGAAGTTCTGGAACAAATAAAAGAGAAATACAAGACGTCACAGAGCAGAGCTGAAAGAATTCAACATCTTACGCTTGCTCCATCCACATGGAGTTGTGCAAAAATAATGGCTGAGTTTGGAACGTCTCAACGAAAAGCAAGAATTGCTAAAAAATTGGTTGCTGAGCATGGTATTCTCACACTCCCAAACAAAAAGAAGGGGAAAACTTTAGAGTGCGAAACTGAAGCTCTAGTAACTCAGTTTTATCAGCGAGATGATATGAGTCGCTTGATGCCAGGGATGATAGACTGGATGTCCGTACGAATCGATGGCAAGCAAGTTCAAATGCAAAAGAGAATGGTTCTCTGCAACCTGAATGAGTTATTGTCAAAATTGGCTTTACAAAATTTACCCAACTGAGGCCAAAACACTACGTTTTGGCAGGAAGCAGAGGAACTCACACAGTATGCGTTTGCATTTACCATGAAAATGTTAAACTGATGTTAAAGGAAATTAACTTAAGGTATTTAACAGATGATTCACCAGAAGAATTGCACAATTACCGCGATTGCCTTAAATTGACTATGTGCAACAACTTCTTGTCACTTAGGCGAATGTTCAAATTGCCCGGAAACAACATTCATCAAAGAGAATTGTATTAACTCTTTTGAGCGAGAATGTATTGAGGAGATAAAATTTGAATCTTGGCTTCAGACTGAAAGATGCACATTGAAAACAATCATTTCAAATGTAGATGATTTTGTGGAAGAAATGTGTAGAGGATTGCTTAATTTGAGAACCCATGACTTTTTAGGATTTAGGATTTGAAGATACATTTGAAGTCTGGTGAATTCGTTATTTCGTTTGATTTCGCAGAGAACTATAAATATGTTCTTCAGGATGCCATACAGTCATTCCACTTCAATAACGACCAAGCAACTATATTCACAGTAGTTATTTACTACATGAAAGATGAAAAACTTTAACACAAAAGTCCGACGATTTAAAACATGATACCGTTTCAGTTTATGAATACCAGAAGATAATACTAAATTATCTTAAATGTAATTTTACAGTAGAGAAGGTATACTACATTTCGGACGGAGCTCGTCAACATTTTAAAAACAAAAGTAGCTTTGTAAATCTTTTAGCTCATGAACAAGATTTTCGAATGCCAGCTGAGTGGCATTTTCATCCTATGGCTCATAGTAAAGGAGCATGTGATGGTGTTGGAGCAAACCTCAAAAGAAATGCAGCGAAGTATAGTCTCCAGTGCTCTCATCAAGATCGCATCTTAGATGCGACTGCTTTATTCCATTGGGCAAAGAATTATTGTAAGGAAACTGAAATAGTTTTTAGTAGCAAAGAGGATCATGCGGAAACATTGAAAACACTGAAAAGCAGATTCGATGCCGCTGGAACAATCGATGGCACCGCTCAATACCATGCTTTTATACCGCTTGACGATGGAAGACTCAAGTTGAAAAAGTTTTCTGCCTCTACTCAATGCGATTTCTTTCCAAAACCAGCAGCGAAATCAACAGCTAAACAAAGTAACTCCAACAAAGGATTGGCAAAAAAAGCAGAAAATAATGGCGGTACATAGGGAGGGTGAAAGACTGGGTATTTGAAAATTTGCAAACTTAAAGACTTCATCAGCTACAACAAATTAAATGTAAAAAAAATTAGGATATAAAAGGATCTAATGTGATTAAGATAAAATTTTATTAAATTATTTATCTTTATCTTTTTATTATTATTATTAGAAATAATTATTATTATAATTATATATTAATTTAATTATTATTACAAATTAATAAAAAGAATTTAATTTGTCAACATTTCTACAGAAAAAAGTGATTTTATTCCTGGGATTAACATATTGTGGGCATCACAGTATCGAAGGTATAAAATAATAATTGGGTTTGTAACATACCGTCGGAAAGGTTAATTTGTCTAGTTTCTTTGCATACGTTTTATTTTTAAGGCTTTAGAAACATTTAAACACAAATAGGAAAAAAATTTAAAATTGAAAAACCCTCGTCTAGAGTTAGAAATTATTTTTTTTTATACATAAGCCACTCGCATCCCAAAAAGCGACCAAAACTACCTTAAAGGAAAAGACATAAGCTCTCTTTTGAGCAAAAAAAAAAAAACATTCCGGATAAAAAAAAAATTTTTAATTTAAAAAAGTTTTAAAAAATTTTTTAAAAAAACAAAAAAAAAATTTTTCAAAATATTGATCAAATAGCTATCGAAGCTACTTGGGACAAATTTTGCTAACACTAATAGGTAATAAGTTAAGTGCATATGCTAAAAATTGAAAAACCCTTTTCTAGAGTTAGAAATTATTTTTTTTATACATAAGCCGCTCGCATCCCAAAAAGGGACAAAAACTATCTTAAAGGAAAAGACATAAGCTTTCTTTTGAACAAAAAAAAAAAAAAAAACATTCCCGCTAAAACAAAATAAAAAAAAAAGTTTTAAATTTAAAAAAAAAAAATTTTAAAAAAACAAAAAAATTTTTTTTCAAAAGATGGATCAAATAGCTATCGATGCTAATTGGGACAAATTTTGCTAACACCAATAGGTAATAAGTTACATGGATAAAAAAGAACATCTATATGGCCAAATGTCAAACTTTGACCCCCACTACCTCATAAACTTTTAGACCGATCTTGTTTAAAATTTGTGTCTAAACTACTATCCAATAGTACTATCCAATACTAACCTTGGTGCAAATTTCATCCCAATCGGAAGACATCGATTTCAAAATTGGGTCACTTGACACGAAATCCCCCATATATTTATGGTAAAGTTTTCTAAAAACCATAAAAATGTGAACTGCGGTTTCGGTTTTTGAGTGATTAAAGCCGTTCGTTTTTCGGTTTGGAAAATATCCAAGCAAAACTACATACATATCGTTAGCTAAAATGCAAAAAGGCGTAACTAACAAAAAATTCAAAATCGTGTTTTTGATTGATTATTTTAAATGCCATAGAACTAATGTCTTCACCAAATTTTACACTTCTGTGATAAAAACTTGCGCTTTTATCAACAAAACCCAAAGCGACGTAACTACAAGTGTGTTTATTTTATAAATAAAAAACTACGTAATTACCCACTTTTTTTCAATAAAATATAATGTAGTGGTTTCCTTTGAAAATGGTTTAAACAATTTAATGGACGACTTATCAATGCATGTTTTCTGACATGTTTATAGTTTTCATTTAATAAAGTTTTTTTCTTCTCCTGTAAAATTATATTTTTGTTAGTTACGCCTTTTTGCATTTTAGCTAACGATATACATAAATTATTTTTTGTATGTAATAGAATTTCTTTATTTGTTTCAATTCAGGTACTTTTATTAAAAAAGAAACTTTTGTTCTTCTTAGAACTTTTTAAATTTAAAAAATTTGAAATACCTTGCCATTGTTCCTGGCTGTTATGCATAAAGTTTTTTTATATGAAGTACGAGTATTATGTAAAATTTGCAATATTTTTAGCATAAATATATATATTTAAAGTAAAAGCTTAAACCGAGTTTTTTTCGGTTTCGGTTTTAAGGCATTAAAACCGCGGTTTCGATTTCGGTTGAAATCAAACAGCAATCCCTAATTTATGGATTGCAATAAAAATTATACTTAAGCTGACCTACAAAAAATATGCTTATATGTTAAGCTATCTCCTTTGCCTTTCGAGATATTCGGATAAAACGTATGTTTAATATTAAACTGTTATCAATAGTGGGTTAAACATTTTTATTGGTAAGAAATGCTTAATTTTTCTATAAGTATAGTGGCTGACATTCTCAGTAAATAGTGGAGCTAACTGGTAAGCAGCTTTGTAAGGGAGAGAAGCACAATACCCTGCTTTCAAGAGGCATGATTTTTATATGACAAATTCCCACTTGGAAGAATTACTTTTTCTCTCTGTGCTAAAAAATTATTTTTTGACCGATTGCATTATAAAAAAATATAATTTCTATGTTCGGTAATATTTCGGGAATGATCGTAAACACATTTTACAAACATTGCAATACAACCTGCTTCCATGTAAGGGAACAACTGAAGCACTTAGAACATTGTTTGGGAATTTTTTCTTTGAAATAATGATTTAATTTATTCAATTAAAACCTGCATTACTCATAAGAGATAATGCGAAGTTATTCACACAATTTTATTTACTGAAATTTAAAATTCACTTCAATGGTATTCGCATCTCTATTGCTTCTTAGTAGTATGTAAAAGCCAGCGCATATGTATCAGCGCTCATGTACTTTTCTTGCTTCCAAAAACTTTGCATTTTTTAGATCTATTTCAATGTTAGAGTCTTTCGTTTTTTTTTTCTTTAATATTTGTATTAAACAATTGGAAAATATTAAAAATACCACAAGAACTAAAAATTCTAGAAAATATGCTAGATGCTTAATCAGTTTTTTTCATGCCAAATGACTTTAAAAAATGCTAGATCTAGCATGAAAAATGCTAAATTAGCAACACTGCATATGATACATATGAATACTAATTTTTACTATTCCACCCAAAGATGTTCTTCTGCTGATAAAACAATATTTTCTTTAGAAATTAATAAAAATACTTATATTTTTCGAAAGAAAACGTTATGAGTATGCTTGTAGAAGCAAGTTTTAGTCGATTTGACATTTGTTTCTCCCACATGCCCTATCCAAAAAAAAAATTTTTTTCAAACAAAAAATTAATTTAAGTAAAAAAAATTCTAGGAATACAACACACCGATTTTAATAAAATTAGAACAGTAATGTTTTTTAATATGTCCATGGTTTTTTGGAAAATTCTGATCAATATCAAGTGGTAAATATATTTTTATAACAAAAAAAAATCATTTTTTCGAAAGCATTTTTTCTGGATTGGGAATTTGGGGTATTTCTTAATCAAAAATTGGGATGCTTTTAAGTCCACTGTATAAGGATCCTTTTGGGCCTACATAACTTCAAAATTTCATTGTGATATCTCTATCTATGTCTGCTTTATGGAATGTCAAAAATTTAAATCATTATTTCTATAGTGTAAATGAATATGAGTAAAAAAAATTGTAGTTTTAAAGTTTGACATATTATAAATCTGATCTGAATAAATATATCATAATGAAATTAGGCAGTTTTGTAGATTAAAATGTTCTTAAAACAGCGCAATTAAAAAAATCATCCCCCTTTTAAATAAAAAAAAAAAACATAGTTCTTAATCTCAATCAAAAGCATTTTCTTACTAAATGCTAAAAACATCAAAGTTCAACGTTGACCTTTAATTTCTCAATAACTGCTAAGCCGATTTTAATAAAATTGAAACTGTAGTATAGTTCAAAAAAAGTTCAAAAGTTCTCTCCTGCAAAAAAAAAATTGCAAAACTATCTCTATCGATTCAAAAGTTACAGATTTTTGGCTGATAAAAAACGAAATACAAATAGAAATTTAAAATAAAAAAAAAATAATAGCCCGATTTGGCCAATCTAATAAATACCAAACAAATCTGTCGTCCAAAAATTATTTTTACAAAAATTTCATCTTCTAATTTTTTTATTGCGACCTCCATACGTTATAGGTTCCCCCATAATATGAGAAATTGAACTTAAAAGTACCAAACGAATTTGTCGTGCATAAATAATTTTTACCAAATTTTATCTTCTAAGTGCTGTCAACATATGAACAAAGATACTTGTTATACTTCGCTACAAACATTTAAACTACTACGACTTCTATCGATCACAAATGAGAGTTAAAAATATGTATACGTTTGCATTTTATATAATTTTATCATTATAATCAGGTATGTGATGGAAAGCGATTTTGAAAACAAAACGACTTGAGAGCGATAATATCGTTTTCAGTATCTTGAAAAATTGATTTCTAACTAATTTTACTCTTATTCTCTGTAAATTGATGAAAAAAAACTTAGACTATAGCCCCCTAGAATTGTATAGCAATAATCCATTTGGCATTTGATTACCAGAATTACCAAAAAAAACTATTTATTTATTTTTTCATTATTTATTTATTGAAGCTTCATATATTAAATACTAGCATATACCCGCCACTTCGTTAGCGTCTCCTTTTTCTTCATGGACATATTTTAATGCCAAAGCTAATTGTTCTAGGTTTAAACTTGTTTAAATTATAGCATTTAACCCGCTACTTTAGTAGAACAAAAAGCAAAAGAAAAATATCAAATTTCCCGTATTTCCTTTTTTTGGCTACTTTATTTTCCCCCATTAAAGTATCAAAAATTTCAGTATTGTAGTGGCAGCTGATAAAAAACGAAATACAAATAGAAATTTAAAAAAAAAAAAAAATAATAGCCCGATTTGGCCAATCTTTAATAAATACCAAACAAATCTGTCGTCCAAAAATTATTTTTACAAAAATTTCATCTTCTAATTTTTTTATTGCGACCTCCATACGTTATAGGTTCCCCCATAATATGAGAAATTGAACTTAAAAGTACCAAACGAATTTGTCGTGCATAAATAATTTTTACCAAATTTTATCTTCTAAGTGCTGTCAACATATGAACAAAGATACTTGTTATACTTCGCTACAAACATTTAAACTACTACGACTTCTATCGATCACAAATGAGAGTTAAAAATATGTATACGTTTGCATTTTATATAATTTTATCATTATAATCAGGTATGTGATGGAAAGCGATTTTGAAAACAAAACGACTTGAGAGCGATAATATCGTTTTCAGTATCTTGAAAAATTGATTTCTAACTAATTTTACTCTTATTCTCTGTAAATTGATGAAAAAAAACTTAGACTATAGCCCCCTAGAATTGTATAGCAATAATCCATTTGGCATTTGATTACCAGAATTACCAAAAAAAACTATTTATTTATTTTTTCATTATTTATTTATTGAAGCTTCATATATTAAATACTAGCATATACCCGCCACTTCGTTAGCGTCTCCTTTTTCTTCATGGACATATTTTAATGCCAAAGCTAATTGTTCTAGGTTTAAACTTGTTTAAATTATAGCATTTAACCCGCTACTTTAGTAGAACAAAAAGCAAAAGAAAAATATCAAATTTCCCGTATTTCCTTTTTTTGGCTACTTTATTTTCCCCCATTAAAGTATCAAAAATTTCAGTATTGTAGTGGCAGCTGATAAAAAACGAAATACAAATAGAAATTTAAAAAAAAAAAAAAATAATAGCCCGATTTGGCCAATCTTTAATAAATACCAAACAAATCTGTCGTCCAAAAATTATTTTTACAAAAATTTCATCTTCTAATTTTTTTATTGCGACCTCCATACGTTATAGGTTCCCCCATAATATGAGAAATTGAACTTAAAAGTACCAAACGAATTTGTCGTGTATAAATAATTTTTACCAAATTTTATCTTCTAAGTGCTGTCAACATATGAACAAAGATACTTGTTATACTTCGCTACAAACATTTAAACTACTACGACTTCTATCGATCACAAATGAGAGTTAAAAATATGTATACGTTTGCATTTTATATAATTTTATCATTATAATCAGGTATGTGATGGAAAGCGATTTTGAAAACAAAACGACTTGAGAGCGATAATATCGTTTTCAGTATCTTGAAAAATTGATTTCTAACTAATTTTACTCTTATTCTCTGTAAATTGATGAAAAAAAACTTAGACTATAGCCTCCTAGAATTGTATAGCAATAATCCATTTGGCATTTGATTACCAGAATTACCAAAAAAAACTATTTATTTTTTATTTTTTCATTATTTATTTATTGAAGCTTCATATATTAAATACTAGCATATACCCGCCACTTCGTTAGCGTCTCCTTTTTTTTCATGGACATATTTTTATGCCAAAGCTAATTGTTCTAGGTTTAAACTTGTTTAAATTATAGCATTTAACCCGCTACTTTAGTAGAACAAAAAGCAAAAGAAAAATATCAAATTTCCCGTATTTCCTTTTTTTGGCTACTTTATTTTCCCCCATTAAAGTATATCAAAAATTTCAGTATTGTAGTGGCAGCCCATAATTTAGTACGAATAAGTACCAAAAATAGTTACGATTTTCACAACTTAAATGTTCGAATTTCGAAAAAGTACCAAATTTATACACGTATTTTTTTGATAAGTTTCGAATGTGGTATTAATTTTGTTTCTATGTTTATTGGTTCAAAATATAGATGGGGTGGCAAAAAAGTACTAAAATTCAGATTTTACCCGTTTACTCCGTAATAGGGCCGAATTTCAAAAAAGTACCAGACACCTTCCGCTTATTTTTCTAAAGAACAACGATACGTATTACATTTATTTTGCATCTCTTTTAGTTTTGAAGATATAAGGTTACCGAATTTTCCCGTTTTTACCTTTTTTTACCCCCTAAACATTCGAATTTCGAAAAATCCCGTCTTAGTGGATCGATTTGGGGAGTGACCAATCGCTAGTCCAAATTTCCAGTTTCTAGGGTCAGCGGTTTGGGCTGGGCGATGATGAATGAGTCACTCAGTCAGTCACTCACGCAACTCTTCTATATATATAGATGAACTAACAATAATTAATCAAATCTTATCCTAATACTTTATTTTATTTCCTGCCAGTGCCAGACAAAAATTTTCTTCATCAGGGGTTCTGTTCACATATATATGTATATTTCAAGCTAGTGGATTTGGGTGCAACTCTAGCCTTTTTAAATATTTTACCGCATACTTCGTAGTAACAGTTCTTACCAGTGGCACATTGAGATCCTTGTGGATATTTGAGTTTTTAACATACCATGGAGCCGCTGCGATTATTCGAAGAAGTTTATTTTGGCGCCTTTGAATTTTTTCGATGTTGAATACCGTAGCACCATATTGGATTTAAAATAGAGTTGTAGGCCAATAAGCCAGTTGATTTGAATTACTTTTAGTTTCGCTAGAGTTAATTTTGCTTCTATATGACATTTCGATCTAGGTCAATACCGAGATATTTGGCATGCGATTGTTGAGGCACTAGTTGATTATTGATTTTAATAGGGGGGCATGTTTCCCGACGCAATGTGAATGTTATATGTACGCATTTTTGCTCATTGACCTTTATGCTTCACGACTGTTTTCGTCTACGCTTAGGAAAGCTATATCATCAGCAAAAGTTGAAGTTTGGGTGTAGTGGTTTGTTGGCATGTCCGAGGTATATTACAAGGTAAAAAAGTGGGCACAAAATGCTCCCCGGAGGAAATCCAGCTTCAATTGGCTTTCAATTCTTTAATAATAAACTTTCGACCGGCCAAGTAGCTTTCCAACAGCTTGTGTGTGTTAACCGGTAGGTTTAGCTTCAATTTATGTAACAAGTCTACATGCCAGACTTTATCAAAAGCTTGAGAAACATCGATGAAGAGAGCGGAGCAGTATTTTCTTTCTTCAAAGGCTTTTCTTATAGCGTTTACTATCCGATGGTTTTGTTCAATTGTGCTATGTTCTCTTCTGAAACCGAATTGGGGTTAATTGTCATTTAAAATTGGGGTTAATTTTGACGCTAAAGCAGACCATACACGATTCAATTCAATTGTCAACTGAGTTGGTTGTTGTCCAAATCAAAGCGTGTATGGCTTTGTCAATTGATTAGTTTGACGGTTGTCGAGTTGGTTGAAGAAAAATCAAAAGATTTTGATTTTTTAAAGTTGACTACTAAGTCTTTCAATTTGATTGTACTGTGTGTGCTCAGGTCTCTTGATTAGCTGTCAAAATTTATGTTTGTGTTTTTCTTTTGTAAAAAAAAGTTAAGTATTTTAAAAATTTTATTTTATTTAATTAAATTTTAAAATTAATTTAAAATCCTTCAATTCAGTTGCAGAAGTGTGTGGCCAAGCATCAATTCAGTTGAAAGACTCAGTTGACAACTGAATTGAACCGCTTTGATATATTAGAGAAAAAGCTAATAGGCTTATATGACTCAACTTTTGTATGATCTTTTTCTGGCTTTGGTATCATCGTAACTAGGGAGACCTTCAATTCTTGGGGGTAGTATTCAAGGCGTAAAATAGCATTACAAATAGCCTTTTCTATTTCTCTTATCTCATATCTTAGGGGGATAGCTGCTCTAACATTAACAGGCGGTAACTCGTCCGCTATATCGTTAGATATATATCGTAAATACGTTTTTCAAGTGATTTACAAACAGGTTTCCTTTTTCATCATCATTTCTTGCCAAGTTCCATTCAGGTTTCTTAATGGTGGTTTCGAGATAACTAGCCTTTCGAGATTTCTAGCTGCACGCCATAATGAGTAGTCTAATTGTGGAGTTGCATCCAGGTCCTTAAGAAATTTTCCACGGAAGCCATTTTCAAAGACTTCAGTAATTTTCTTGGCCTTTTTGTACACTTTTTTAATAAATTCTTAAGTTGAGGGGATCTGTGCAATTGCCACTCTCTTCTAACTTACCTTTTTTCATTCAAGAGGCGCTCGACATCTGTAGAATATATTTTATTATTATTGGGTTTTTGAGGGTTTTGCTGGAATGTAGAACAGCTAGTTGAAGATAACAATCGAAATTGACAATAGAGATCCACGTTCTCCGGTGTGATAAGCGGAATATTTTCTATGAATGGGTACAGAAATATTTTTTATATTTTAACCAATTTATTTGTGTAGCTGACGTCGCTTTGTACGCAGACGGAGATACAATTCTACTGGTGTTTGTAATAGTACCAATTGTGGGTGTGTGATCAGAGGATAATTCTAAGAAAGCTTCAACGTGAACGTTTCTGTGGCGATGTTTTTAACCACGCTAAAATCGATGACATCTGGAATTTTTGCGGTTCAGCAGGTTGTCCGCCCACGACAACATTAAGATTCATTCATAGAAATTGTATTAAACAAAACAAGACCCTTTGGTCGCTTTCTGATATTACAAATCTAGGTGGTGAGTATAAGGATGAAATTACTATGTTTCGATTTAACTCTTCAACACAAATGTTCGTTTTTTGGAGATAATCTTCACGATGATCACACATTAGGAAGCGTTTGACTCGGGTTTTTATCAATATGGCAGAACCTCCACAAGCTCTATCTCGAGGGTCCTTGGTATCATATAGTGTATAACCATTGATTTTAATGACATCAATCATGACATCAATTTGTTTATTTTTAAGAAAGTATTCAATTCATTTTTATGTTGGCGGATGCCGTTTGCGTTCCAAAAACAAATTTTTAAACAGTTCATGGCTTATATATAAAGCTTGCAATAACATCGATTGCATTCTAAGAATTTCCTGCATAATATTACCCATTGTGTTCGTAAAATTATTTACTGTTTGCACTAATGTTTCCATGGTTTTTTCTAGCCGACTTAAATTTGAAACTGGAGTTTCATCATTACTTGGCGAGGCACATTGCATTGGCCCATGGTTTGATTTTAGGACGTAAGCATAAGAGGTTCTGTTATTGCTAGGCTGCAGAGCCTGAATGTCATTAGTGTTATCTTGATTTGTGACCTGCATTTGAGGGGGATCAGATTTCGGTCCAGCCGACTGCTTGAAGAAAGTATATACAGGTCATCCTATATAATTGGCAGTATGATTACCGCCATAGTTGCTTAATTTTTTTACGTAGTTCACTAAATACTACGCAAACAGGGGGTAAGTAGCAGTATGCCTTAGTATAACCAAATCCTTGGATATACTAAGTTTAAACACTGAACGGGTCCATTTCTTTTGTGCGGCTCCTCTATCGTGATTTTTCTGTACAGGATTTATTTCAAGCTGTAAATAGGATGCGTTTCGTTTTTTTAGCTTAACGTCGCCGGGCTCAAACTCCACTCGAAATAGCGGTTCGGAAATTTTTTTCCTATTTTTAATATTTACCACATGCTTTATTGTGAAGCCTTTCTCTTTCAGAATTGATTTTATTTCCTCCGGGTACACACATGAGTCAATACCCTTAATCACTACCTGAAGACCTTTACTTCTCTTCAGTTGGTATGTATAAAAGCTTTTTTTAAGTGCTTCAAGCTTGTTAATAACACTGTGCTCGAAATTAATTAATTAATTAATTATAAAAATTTCGAAATTATTGTTTTTTAAAAATTCATAAAAAAAATGGAAAATGCACGTAGGCTTCTAATTTTTTGCAGACATATAAAAACCGAAGCTGCAAAACAAGTCATAAATGATTAAAATCCGTTTACAACTTTTGATTTTATTCACAAAAGTCGACAATTTTTAATTAATTTAAGAATTTCATAAAACGCAATATTTGTATGGGAGCCCCCCCTAAGATAAGGGGAAATTATGTCTCGAGAATATGTTAAAGACAAAAAAATAAATAAGGTCGGTGTTGTAAAACAGTGATAGAAAATAACAAAACTATGGGATATTCAATTCCGTGAATTGCTGTGATGGTGTTTTATTATCTATTAATAGAATTATAATTACATTTATTTTTAAAACGAAGATAACTTACTTAATTCTATCCCTTTTCACAAACTATCACTTTACAGTCAACTATTCGAATGAAATTTACACAAAAACAAGATGGCTGACTTTTTAGTAAAAATATGAAGTTCTTACTTCTTGTTATATTCAAAGCAATTTTGCACTAATAAAGTAGTAAACGAGATCAACACAAAGTTGTCATAAACAAGTAAACTGACAAGCAGTTGGCAATTAAAATAACATAAAACATAAAAAGAAAATTTCAGTTACATTTCCAAAATTCAAATTTGCGAAACGTTATTAAAAATAATAAAATATTAATTTAAATCTGCAACATCCCGCCGCCCGTGAGTTGATCTGGGAAACTCACTTAACATCTAGGACTGCTAACTTCGATGCCGGTCTCTTTAGTCTGCCTGCCGGTGTCCTGACCACTGCCGAACGCACTTGACCATCTGCTGCCAAAAACACTTCTTCAACCACACCTCGTTTCCAATTCCCCCTTGCGTCATTATCGTCACATATTATTACCACATCACCCACTTGTATTGGCTTAACTGGTTGATACCATTTTGTTCGCCGCGTTAAGTCTGGAAGGTACTCCAGCACCCATCTCTTCCAAAACGTTTGTTTAAGTTGCTGCAATATATGCCACTGTTTTCTCAGGCAGACTTTCTCCGGAACAGCTGGCGTTTGAAACGTATTTGCACAACCAATCAAAAAATGGTTGGGTGTTAAAGGTTCTTGATCCGAACTGTCTATCGAAATATGAGTTAATGGACGACTGTTGACCAAATTTTCGGCTTCTATTAGGAGACTAATAAAAGTATCCAACTGAGGAGATTTTTCCTTTAACGTAAATGCAAGTACTCTTTTAACTGCTCGAACCATCCGTTCTCAGGCGCCTCCAGCTGAAGGATTGGCCGGAGTGTTTAATAACCATTCAATGCCTCGACGACTGCACTCATCGGCAACTTTTGAGTCATCAAAAACAAAATTCTCTTTACTCGCTCCTATAAAGTTAGTACCTCTATCGCTGCGTATTCGCATTGGCACGCCCCTGCGATTTACAAAATTTCGTATGCAAAGTATAACTGCATCCGTTGATAAATCTTTGGCTACTTCCAGATGGATAGCTCTTACTGTCAAACACGTAAAGAGTGCTATCCAGCGTTTCTCACTTCTAGGCCCAATTGAAACTAAAAACGGACCTAGGTAATCAACACCCGTGTACGAAAATGGCCTAACATACGGTGAAAGACGGTCGATAGGATGTTGGCCCATCAAAGGTGGTTTTGGAGCAGCGCTCAAATTCTTACACAGTTGGCATCTTGCCTTAGCAGATCTGACCAGTTGCCTAAGGCTGGGAATCCAAAATTTTAAACGAATGGCAGCACATACTGCTTTCTGGTTTTGATGCTTGAAGTTTTCGTGGTACTGTTTTACAATCATGTGCGTTAACTGATGCCCCTTTGGTAGAATTATGGGCTCTTTTGTACAATCCAAAATACAATTAGCTTTGTTTATACGCCCTGAGATTCGTATCAACCCATCATCACTCAAGTAGGGGGAAAGTTGGTATATAACACTAGATTTTGGCACAAGTCGTTTAAGCTGCAACTGTTTATGTTCGTCTGGAAAACCATCATATTGAGCTGCCTTACACAAAAACAATTCAGCTTCATTTAATTCTGCAACACTCAAATAAGGATTAAATTTTGGTGCTGATTTTTCTTTGAGGCGTGTTCTAAAATTCTTTGCAGCACGTATGACTCAACCCATTACTCTTTTCAATTTATAGTAACTTGAAAATCTACTAAATGGAATAATTGAGACATCATTTATTGTAACTATGAACTTATTTCGCCTCTCGGCCTTACATTCATGTTCGCATATATCTTCTGGAAATTTTGGCCAGTGTTCTTTTCCTAGTTCTAAAAATGCTGGTCCATTAAGCCAGTACGATGTTGTTGGACCTTTCAGTCTTGTAGCTTCGTCTGCGGGATTTTGTGAACCTGGAACCCAATGCCATTGATCCATGTCAGAGGATTCCAATATCTCTGAAATGCGATGACCAACGAACTGCTTGTAGATTCTGCTATCCGATTGTATCCACTTGATGACGGTTTTTGAATCTGACCAAAAAACTAAATTTTTGGGAACTATATCATGACTTGACGTTATCGTTCTGCTAAGCCTTACACCAAGTACCGCAGCTTGAAGTTCAAGACGCGGAATTGAAAGTGGCTTCATTGGGGCGCATCTTAATTTTCCAGCAACAAAGGCAATATCCACACTGCTCGTACTACTTATTCGCCAATAAGCCACTGCAGCGAAAGCCAATTCGCTTGCGTCCACAAAGACATGCAAGTCAACAACACAAGTATGATCACAAAGGGATGGGCTGTAGCACCTCGGAATTTTAATAAGTTCAACCTTATTGAGCTCTCTGTACCAATTGAACCATTTCCTATAAACTTCATCAGGAATGGGTGAGCTCCAGTCTATTTTATATCTCCACAACTCTTGTAGCAACACCTTGGACACTATTACAACGTTGGCCAAAAATCCAAACGGATCAAATATAGACATCGTAAGACTCAAAATTTCCCGCTTGTTTGGTTTTCTGCTACCATTTAAAACTGCCTCTGGCACCTTATTAAATTTTAACACAAAACAAAATGTATCCCCTTTCGGCAACCAAAACATACCTAATATCTTTTCAGACGACATAAGTCCACTGCATAAATTTGTTGAATATAATCCATTTTGTTCACCAGCACGATTGTTCATCAACTCGCAAAATTCAGTAGAATTTGACACAAATCCTCTTAGCTCAAAATTCGCCCGTTGATGAATAGCCACTATGTCCCTACTTACGGAAATTGCTTCCCTAACGCTACCAAAGGAATCCACATAATCATCAACATAATGATTCTCAATAATGGCCTTGGCAGGATTAGGTAATGTAATATTGTACTGACTAGCATTAAAATTCTTAACGTATTGGGCTGAGCAAGGGGAACTGGCTGAACCAAATATCATCACTTGCATTACGTACACGTCCGGCGGCCTTGTTGAGTCACCATCCCGCCAAAGGAATTGTTGGGCCACTTGATCTTGCTCCCTTATTTTCACACGATGGAACATCTCTTTTATATCTGCGCAAACACCAATTGGTCGCTGACGAAATTTAAAAAGAATAGATATTAATGGTTTGGGCTGATATTTACTGGGACCCTTCAACAATCTTGTATTAAAAGATTCACCATTTACTGTTGCAGCCGCATCGAATACTAGCCGACGTTTGTTTGCCTTGTTTACATTAGTTACGGCAAAATGAGGCAAATACCATCTACGGCTGTCATTACCAAAAACTTCTTCTGGCGATAATTTTCGGGCGTACGATTTAGAAACGTATTCTTCTATTTTAGACTTATACCAGCTGGCTAAATATTCATCCTTACTCATTTTGTCTTCCAAAGCTTGAAGACGTTTCATAGCGACAGAGTAGCTATCAACAAAATCAAAACTGTTTTCTTTCCACAATAAACCCGTTTCGTACTGTAAACCAATTTTCTTTGTAGTACTCTGTAATATTTCTTCTGCCCTTTCATCATTACGCGACATTAAAACCTTGGTACTTTGCACACCAAAATTTTCCAATGCAAAATAATCTGCCATTTGCTGATTAATGTTATCTAAATTGTCAATATCAATACAAAATACAACCGCTTCGGTTGCATCTTCGTTTGAGCCAAATAAAATGCTACCCAAATTCGTTTGATGTACTGCAAAACTTTCATCCAAATTAACCACATTAATTGGTCGAACGAGTCCTATGTGAGGCAAACCAATAAGTAACCTTGGTCTCACATTTGAATAATCGTTTATTTTCATTTCATCTAAAACTGGGAATTTATTCCTAAAATTTTCAATATGCAAACTCTGAGATGGCAATTGTAAATTGGCAGTAGTCCATACATTCCTCATACTAAAACTCGTACTGTCGCTATCGATACCACTTATTTCTAAATTTACCTTTTTCGATACTTCATTCGTTGTTTGGCCTCCTATCCATCTGAGACACAAATTGCTTGTCGAACCTTTCAACCCAATTTGCGTTGCAACTTCATTTTCCAGAAGTGAGATCTTTGAACCTTCGTCAATAAATGCTACAACCTCCACCAAACCCTTTGGTACCATTAATTGAACAGGCAAAAATTTAAATAACGTTTTCTTATTGCAGCTCTTATTAACAATCGCATTGACAGCACTGTTTGTACCTCCAACATTTATCGGCCTAGTCCCATCACTAATTGATTGATTGCTGCTTCCACTAATTCTAGTTTTGTTTACATTCTCACAATTATCAGCTTTAATATTTTCATGCAGAAGTCTGTTGTGATTTTTCGTGCATTTTGCCAGACCACATTGTCGTTTTGTCTGACATTTATTAGAACTGTGCCCGGGTCATAAACAACAGAAACAAAGATTGTTATCTTTGAGAAATTTCCACCTGTCTGCTGTTGTTAATTCCTTAAAATTGTTGCACTGGTACAACCTGTGATTTTGCTGACAAAAGTGGCACAGTATGAAGCGACTTTCTGTTGTTATAGTAAAAGATTTATTGGTTTTGTCCTTTTTAGTTGCATCAACTTTATCGGGCTCATTGGTAAGAGCAACGTAAGTAGCCACATCGTGCAGCCATGTACTGAATTGACGGACAGTGGGAAATTGGCCAAGATTTTGGACGGAATATTTGGCCCATTCCTCTTTCTTATATGGAGGCAGTTTGTTTACCAACTCATCAATTAAAGTCGGATTTGAAAGGTGAGGAATTGCACCTGCGTGTTCCAAAAACACGGTAAGATTAGAAACCATTGCACTGAAATTAACAATTTCATACATTTTTTCCCCAGTTATTTGTGGAAAGGCACGGACTTTGGCAATTTGGCTTCGAATAAGCATTTGAGGTCGACCATAATGAAACTCCAGAGTACTCATGACCTGGCTGACATTGTTGGGGTGGATCAAGAAAGTTTCAACCTTTGATCTAGCTTCTCTTTTCAAAGCTTTTTGAAGTCTCAATAAATTTTCTAAATTAGTATAATTGTAAATGTTTGTTGTCTCATTATAAGCAATGCTAAACATAGGCCATTGTTCTGGCTGACCAGAGAATTCAGGTAAGTCGTGAAGTTTACGGAGTTCACGATACACCTGGCTTTGTGAAACCTGAGGCACAGGCATGGCAGTATTTTGAAAATATGACGGCACGTAGCTGGACGAAACAGCTGAAGTCATTCGAGGGGTGGCATTTGTATAAATTTGAGCATTTGGGGTTTGCACAAAAGTGGTTGATTGTGACGATATTGGGTTTAGAGGGGGGATATTTTGCACAAACTGCTGTGCGGGATTTGGAAAGTAATACGAGTATGGCATTTTGTACTCACATGAATTTAATTGTTGTTGTTGTTGTTGTTGTTGTATCCATGTGCTCGGCACTGGCATTGTTGGCTGGCAGCCTGCTACGGCAAACGATGTAGCTGTTGTAGGCGACATAGACGGCACTGTTGTCTGTTGTGTTTGTATCCATGTGCTCGGTACTGGCATTGTTGGCTGGCAGCCTGCTACGGCAAACGATGTAGCTGTTGTAGGCGACATAGACGGCACTGTTGTCTGTTGTGTTTGTGGCGGCAATGATAAACTGCAACATTTCTCCATTAAGACCTTCAGAGATTCCTTTAGTTGAAGGATTTCTTCTTTTAGTTCTGCGGTAGACGGCTGTTCTACCATAGTCATTTCATCTTCACTATGGAAATCTAGCGATTCGGTACTGTTACTTTTGGTAGCATCCCCTACAGGATCAGTCATTTTCCCTTCCCGCAATCGCTCACTTTTTCTAGACATCAATATTTAATTCTCCAGCAATTTCAATTCGGCAGAATTGAATTAAATAATAAAAAATGTTGTAAAACAGTGATAGAAAATAACAAAACTATGGGATATTCAATTCCGTGAATTGCTGTGATGGTGTTTTATTATCTATTAATAGAATAGTAAATTATAATTACATTTATTTTTAAAACGAAGATAACTTACTTAATTCTATCCCTTTTCACAAACTATCACTTTACAGTCAACTATTCGAATGAAATTTACACAAAAACAAGATGGCTGACTTTTTAGTAAAAATATGAAGTTCTTACTTCTTGTTATATTCAAAGCAATTTTGCACGAATAAGAACGAACTCAACTAGAAGTTGACATGGTTATAAAAATAAAGTAGTAAACGAGATCAACACAAAGTTGTCATAAACAAGTAAACTGACAAGCAGTTGGCAATTAAAAAAACATAAAACATAAAAAGAAAATTTCAGTTACATTTCCAAAATTCAAATTTGCGAAACGTTATTAAAAATAATAAAATATTAATTTAAATCTGCAACAGTCGGTCATACATTTTACACACTTTTATCAAAACTTAATGTTAATAATGTGATAGTTCTGTGATATTAACATTAAGTTTTGACTTATTATTCGGTGTTTGTGTTGTATTTTATTTTTTAATTATTTATTTATTTATTTCTGTGTCGTGTAGTCCAGTTTTTAATATTAAATAGTTGAATGAGTGCAATACAAATGTAAGCCCTAATTCATCATTATGGAATAAAAATAACCCCTGAAGAAGTTCGAAAAAGCAAACGAAACGTTGGGAAAAACAAATAGAATTACCATAAATGTTTTTATTTACATTTGTTAACAAATTATTGATCAGATTTAGCCCGTGAGGAAAACCAAAACCTCAATAATAATAATAAAAAAATAAAATATGTATAAATTGTAAAATTCCTTTCTTCATAAAAATAATTTAATGAAAATTAAATTTGATGAATTTTAGCCTAATTTAATATATCAAAATTTGGATTATAAATTATTCTTTGAGAAACAATTAAAATGACGTGACAAAAAGTAGACTGTTCTGTGGAAATGCCCATACCAAAAATATGTATGATTTTCACAATCCGATAGAACCGTAATGGTTTAATATGCAAGAACAAACATATTTATATGTAACTGGCTTAACCCGGCGTGCTTCGCTACCCCCATCGTTATAAAAAAAAAAAAAACTGAAAGCAACCTAAGCAACCAGTGAAATGCGCATAAATTTCAAGTGTTTTTATCACGAATAAAAACTGGGAATTAAGCACGAATAACAAAATCTTTTAAATTAAAATTTTGTATTCCCAAAAATTACTTTTGATAATAAACTGGCAAGTGCACGGCCTAAAAAAAACTTACCTGGCAACATGCTTTTGCAAGTTGTTTTTTGCATTTTGTTTTTTCTTAACCTACTTAAACTACAATTAATGTTGGAAGAATTCCAATTAATTGTAGTGGGGAATGTAAGAAGAGATAAACTCACTGTTTATTGTTAATGTTTTTGTTTAAACTTTGATATTGTTGCTTATGAGTCTTATACGCTTAACAGTTTTATTTGGTTTAATATCTTTAGTTTTTCTAAAATCTTTATGGATGAAGTTTCCTGATGATCTGGCCTAAGCAACCAGTGAAATGCGCATAGGAATAGCTTATCCCATCAACAATAAATTTCAAGTGTTTTTATCAAGAATAAAAACTGGGAATTAAGCACAAAAACAAAATCTTTTAAATAAAACTGAAAGTATTTACAATATATATCAACAATAAATTTCAAGTGTTTTTATCAAGAATAAAAACTGGGAATTAAGCACAAAAACAAAATCTTTTAAATAAAACTGAAAGTATTTACAATATATATTAACAAAAATTTGTTTATTTAATTATTATACAATGTTTTTAGTTTTTCCATCTGGAGCATAAACATGTAAATCAGTGGGTTTTCCAACACGCGAGCATGCAACATAAAGTTGTTCATGCGAGAAACATGGATTTGCTAAATTCAAGCCGCAAACTTGCAAAGATTGACCTTGGGATTTGTTTATAGTCATCGCAAACGCTAACCGAACAGCAAACTGCAATCGTTTGAAGTCTAATGGCAAATCAGTTGGTATCATCGGAATACGTGGCAACAGTAATCTGTTCCTTTATACTTTCCTGTTATAATGGTTGCTTCGAAGAAGAAATTATCTTAATTAAAAATGTGGGTGTGCATCAGGACTTTATATAGCCTGGGTATTGGAAATAAGAGGATTTTAAATTTTGAGTTGTTGTGCCTGAGATTTAATGATTTTAAATTTTCGGTTATATGGGCGTGGCACCGACCCTTTGTCCAATCACACCTTTTTGAACCCAAGGACTGATTAATTCAGAACAATAGCCTTCTGTGAAAATTGGATGACGATCGGTTCAGTTGTTTATAAGATATAACAATTTTTAATTTTTCTATAAAGGGGCGGGACCACGCCCACTTATTTAATTAAACGTATTTCTATTCATGCCAACAACATATATACCAAATATTATCGCCGTAAATGTAATAGATAGCGCGATTTTAAATTTTGGGTTGTATATGCGTGGCATCGCCCTTTTGCCCAGTCACAATTTTATATAGCCTTATGTCTCTTCATAAACATATTGTTTATCAGGCCTGTTCTGAAAATCACGTGATTTCAAATCACATGTGCTTTTAAAATCACACGTGTGATTTTGTGGTGTTCTGTAAATCACATCGTTTTTGTGTTTTTCGGTGTGATTTTCAACAGTCGAAAGCACAAGCAAACACAATTAGTTTGTTGTTTGAAATTATAACTCATTTTTTAACATTTTTATGTTATATTTTGGCAATTAGTTTTTTTTACAAATTTAGCGAACTCAAATTAGTTGAAGGGTTTGTTTAAAGTTTTGCAATTTTTTGCAAATTTTAGCCATGTTAGCGATAGAAGCGATTTGTTCGCGATAGAAGCGATGATTCTTTACAGATTTAACGATTTATAATAAATAGTAGACTTTGCTATCAGGCCGCTATTGGCAAATTTTTGAGAATTTCCGCTAATTTAGCAATTTTTACCGAATTTTTGCCATTCCTTATAGTTTTAGAGACTTGTAATCAATTGTATGGCTTGTTTGAAATATTAAAAATTTTCGCAAATTTTCGCTATTTTGCAAATTTTTTTTCTTGTTATTATCCGACATTTTGTTTTTTTAACCCATTTAGCGATTTCAAATAAATTTGAGGGTTTGTTTACAAGTTTGCAATTTTTCGCGAATTTTAGGGATGTTCGCGATAGAAGCGATTTTTTCCTGTAATTCTTTCCAGCTTTTACGATTTTTAATAAATATTGGCTTTGCTTTCATGTTAGAAAATTAGCGATCTTTAACTCAACTAAAAAAACAAACCTGAAATCACAACAGAAGTCACAAAAGCAAATATCATTTTTGTAGTGTCGTCGAATTTTCTTAATTTTAAATGATTTTTTGTACATAAAATAGCTTATTGCATAAAAAATTAATAACCAACACATTAAAAATTTTATTTAAGTAATTTATTATGACGGTCATCTTACAATAGTCGCAAAAATAACAAAGTAATTTTAAAAAGCTGTTTACGTAGCTGAACGTTTTGAAATCACATAATAATATGCCCAGAACACCTTTCTTGTGATTTCAAATCACTTTCATAAAATGTGATTTTCAGAACAGGCCTGTATGATTCATTTTTTATAAACTTAATTAATTTAAATAGGATGATTAAATGGGTTTGGTTTGTTTCTGTGCAGCTGTCAAACAATGGGTCCGCCACCAATTGAAGAAATACAATTCCATTAAGTCAAATTTGCATACAAAACGTACATTTTAGATTTTTTGATTTTTCGACTTTTATTTTTGGCTTTTCTTCTTCTTCCTTTTTTCGCAACCATCGCCGTGATAAGACGATGAAATCGGTGAAGCAATTATCGAGTTTAAGCAGACCAATCCACAGCAATGAATGGTGCAATGTAAAATTTGCATACAAAACACAATTTTCGCTTTTTTCGATTTTTTAACCTTTTTTTTGGGCTTTTCTGAACTTTCTTTTTTTCTTTACCTTCCTCGTGATTAGACGAACAAAACAAAAAAATCATACAAATCGGTCAAGTAGTTCTTTAGTTTTAGCGAGACTAAGACACAGCGTTTGATTTTTATTTATTTATATGTAATTAAATATTGCTTTCGACTTCAACAAATGATCTATACAAATAGGTATTTTTATCTGTATAAAATGTATGTAACGAAAAATACAGTAATATTTCAGAAGCGAACAACTAAGCGAAATTTGACAAAGTTTTGAATATAAGTCAAAGGCGTAGATTAAAAATGTTTAAGAGGAGGATTTTTTAAATTTAGTTTAATTACAAAAAATATTAATTAAACAAAATATTAATATAATGATTTAGAAAACAGATAAGTGTTCAATAACAAAATCATAAAGTGATTACAAGCATATGGGCCTGTTCGTAAATGCATCACTGCGCTGCATATGATGTGCAGTATGTTCATAAATGCAAACAGTGGCAACACTGCAGCTGTCACATGGTCGAAAATGCAACACAGCAGTAGATTAGGCGCAAACGAAAGCAAATATAAATCATAAAAATGTCTGATGCAATGGAAGAGTAAGTATGCAAACAATGCAAACAATCAAATGAGCAAATAAAAGCATCATGCACAGCTGATTAGCAAAGTCATCGCATAATAATCATGTTATGCAGTGCAGTGATGCATTTACGAACAGGCCCTATGTTAAACCAATAATGCCAAATAAGTTATTATACGATACCATGGTTAAGCAAATAAATAGCAAGATGAATATTAGGCTCCAACATTCCGGGGGCATTGAAAGCCCGTCTTTCAAGAATTCATTAACAGTGCCAGTTTGTGAATAGGTCTACGAAATAAGCTCATTGCAGTTTTTACTTCAGCTACCCTTATCTTGCCATCTTTTCCTGGGAATACCACGACGACCAATTAACCGCTTTAGAGCTGCTACAAAAATTGTAAATGTTATTTTGAAACGACTTATCAGTAAATGATTAATAGCGCCTACAAAATTTGTGGCATTATCACAAAATATGTTCGCTGGAATGCCACGACGATCAATTAACCGCTTTAGAGCTGCTATGAACTCTTCAGATGTGAGATCTGCAGCAGCTTCAATATGCACAGCCTTGGTTACAAAGAAAACGAAAATTACAATATAACATTTGTATGGTTTTCCTCGAATTTTCAAATATATATATATAGGGCCACAGAAGTCCACTCCGCAGTTTTCAAATGGTCTCGCAACTGTTACACGACTTGAAGGAAAGGAACCCATGACCTGATTCATTGATCTAGGCCTACAACGAATACAGCTAGGACATGAACGAACGGCTCTTTTATGGCGATTTCTATTCTGAGAAAAAAATGCTACAGTATATGCATGTAACACTTTTTCATGTTACCTATAGTCACTCGAAGTGTTACATGTTGTACAACTTCAATCGAACAGAATTAGCTGCCTTTATTTACAACTATTACACTTTTATTATTAATGTAGTTCATTAGCGATTTTTAAAACTATTCGACTTTTTGCTGCACACTTACTTTACGGTTTGGAAACAGACATTGACATCACTTATTGCTTGAACAAATTTAAAACGATAATAAATACATAGAATTTTCCACCAAAATAAAAAAACGATTTAATTCAAAATGGAGTATGCCGTCAAAGAATATTTAGATGTAGAATTCTTTTGACAAAACTTTTAAAATATTATGACTAACAAAATAAAATATTGGTTGTACAAACAAAGTAGTAAGTACCAAAGTTGTAAAACAGGGCAGTATGAACCCTTAAGTAAAAGTAAGGGTAAAACATGTAACATGTTTTGCATGTTTTTCATCAACATTTTCACAAAAGAACTTGAAAATTTTTCCCACAGTTTTTGTACAAACGAACACAAAATGTAGAACATGTTACATTAATGCAACATTTTTCTCAGAAAAGGAATCGCCATTAGTTAAATTTCTGGCCCCAATTATTCCAAAATGAATGACATGCGTGGTAATTAGTGACGTGTAGATGATGAACTAGTATGTTTGCTATATTGCTATCTTTTGGAAGCAAAAATGGACGCTTGCGGTTTTCAGGAATGTCTGCGTTTTCTTAACGGCCACCGACGCGAATTAGTAAGAAATTGTCAACGTTTTGAATAAAAAGTCCTAACGACTTCAACAAATTTTTAATAGACATATTCTTCAGCAGCAAATTATACTTTTCAGTGAAATAATGCTGTTATATGTTCCATATTATGGTCGGCGTAACTCATCTGGTGTCATTCCTAAATTATATTTGGCTTTTTGAAGTCGGTACGTGACGCCAGGTACAATTTTCAGTTTCTTCTTGGATTTTTGATTTTCGATTTCCAACAAAGGTAATGAGCGTAGACGAAAGCTTTTTAAGCCACTGTAAAAGCACAGTGGAGTCCGTCCACAAAAATGTTTGTAGATTTACGTTTTAGAATGTATGACGAATTTTTCATAACAGTTTTAAAAGCAAATGGGCTCCGCATAATTCTAGTTAAGGCATTGTTTTCTTTTTTTCTTGGTGCGATTCTGCTTTAGGCTGTTAGGAGCTGAACATAAACATTACCACTTTCGTCTGTTGTTTTCACGTAAAAACAGCAAACATAAGCTCGGATTGATGCATCGATGAAACCGAGCAACTGTATCGTCACAAAATTCGCCTGAAAAACAAAACGAGAGATTTTTATTTAATGCAAATTATCTAGATCTTGAATAAACATTTGAAATATATCCCGTGTTTTTTGAGAAACTTCAGAGTCCCAGTCTGCCTTTTGTATCCAAATATCTTGCATTACAGCTCTTGCTCGTATTATCATGGGACAAACCAAACAAATTGGATCGAAAATTGATAATATTATCGACAATAGTGTTCTTTTTGTTATTTCAGGATATTTTTTTTTTTTTTGGTTGATAAGAGAAAAGGAACTGGTCACTGACAGCATCCCAAGTGATTTTCAGTTTACTTCTAACAGTTGGTTCAACGATTTTAAAAATTTAAGGTTTATACGTTGGAGGCCGAAATAGAGAACTATGTATATAAATTAAATTTTGCAAGCTCAATTTGTTTAATAAACTTGTTGTTTCATTTGTTATGCTATCTAAAGTTTTTATATTTTGATTGAGTTTTGACGACGTGTGCACCAACTTTGTACTGGTCTGGATGAAGATCAGCGAGATACTGTAAACTACGTATAGCCAAGTATGGCGAAGAAGACATACCATAAGTGACTGTGTTTAATTGGAATGTTGTGATGGGTGGATCATCATTCTCTCTCCAAAGTATTTGCTGAAACTGTCTTTGATTTGGATGTGCAACCATTCGATACATTTTTGATATATCGGCTGTCAATGCATATTTTTGCAAACGAAATTTTAAAAGCAATATGAATAGTTCATCTTGAATTGTTGGCCCAATACACAAAATGTCATTAAGCGATTTCATTGTTGAGGTTTTAGCAGATGGCTTCAACACATAATGATGCGGTAAAAAGAAATATAGTTCACAAAGATTTGATTCTACCGGAGTCATGTGACCCAATTGTTGATACTCTCTCATAAAATCCACATATTGTTGTTTTATGGAGTCGTCTCGAGCCAACCACTTCTTAAGTATCAAAAATCGTTTTAAAGCTAAGTTGTATGATGTAGCCAATGCTGACGGATCCTCTTTGAACGGTAGCATAACCTGAATATGGCCACTTTAATCAATTTGACATGGTTCTTAAAATGAGATTCACAAATTTGATGTTCTGAATTATATTTTACTAGTTGTCGTGAAACTTGTTCTATTGACCACAAAAGCTCAAGTTGACGGTTTAAATCTTCATCTCATTTAGTACTCAGTGTAGTGCTATATGAACGAAAACGATCAGAATTAGACAAAGTTTTATAGCTACCTGAAACAATGTAACCGAAGCATGTCTCTTGTAAATATGGTAAATTTGTGCCAAGTTTTATTTTATTTTTTCCAATACAGTCGAAAAACACATCTGCATTAAAGTTCACATTTGGTTGGTAACCGGATATACGATTTTCCAAGCTGAATTAAATAAAAAAATTAATGCATTGTATCGCGAACGAATTTTTGTATTTGTTTCATAATTCACCTTGGTTGCAGAAACTCCAACGTCAACAATGTTGATTGATGTTTTTTGCTTAGGAAAATTTAACAGTCTAGCAAATTTTTCTGAAATTGGATTAACCTGTGAGCAGGAATCTAGCAACGCACGACAAACTTTCCACTCCCCTTGGCTATCTTCAATTAAAAATATTGCCGTTGCTAAAAAAAATATGTTTGATACTTCTCCAAAGTGAGCATTTACGCTTTCTGACGAAGTGGGTATATTTACCGGGGGCAGTGCAGAGTCATTTTGCAACGAGTTTTCCGATGTAGGACGGTGAAGAAGTGTGTGGTGCAATTTTTTTACACGTCTTACATTTATTTTTTGATTTACAGTTTTTTACTGTGTGGCCTTCGTTTAGGCAGTTGATGCAAATCCTTAACCTATTTATTGCCGAAAATCGATCTTCAAATGACAGAGCCTTTAAATTTGTACATTCACTTATCCAATGTTCATGAGAATTACAGAAACCACAAGGTTTTTGTTGTTGTTGGGTTTGAACCCAATAGCTCTATTTTTTTCGCCTTTGTAGTGATACACATATCCTCAATTTCTTCTCTCCCACTTTCTAGCGGTTTTTTTTTTTTTTTGCTCTATATCAGATTGAATCTTTAACAGCTGTTTAAAATATGCCTCTACCAATGCAAGACGGCATTCTAATTCTGCTATTGACATTGCTGGAGAGACCAAATTTTTTGTTCTCGTTATATTCCCCTTCGCCGCACAGTGGAGTTTTTGATACCAAAAGTGGGAATTAATTCGAGGTAACTTTCCCTGTTTCTAATTCACTTTAAGAAGTAAAACTAATCAATTTTTTAATATTATTTAGTACAAATTTTATTTATTTTCCATTAGTAAATTTTTTAGAACATACCTTTAATATTGCTAAAAATTGCAATACAGTGGTATCCCGGTTTAACAAATTATATATTGACAGGCCTTTTCGTTATATCGAAAAATTTGTTAAGTCCCGAAATTTTTTTAATACATTTGTATTAATAAAACAAAGTAAATTCGTTTATTTCCATTCATAACACAAACAAAAAATAAATACTTCATATCATTTTCAATTAAATGAGTAAATAGTGGAGCACAAAACTAATAATCATGAACTTAAAAAACGTAACATATATTCAAGTTATTTAAAATAATCCTTTATACTTGTCTGTTTTCGAAGTGCTTTAATAGAACGTTTTCCATATCAGTCAAAAGTTTCCGTTTTGATTTTATAATTGTGCATATTGATGACTTTGGCAGCTGATATTTATTATATAAAGCACTAAGTCGCATTCCCTTTTCATAGTCGTCAATAATGTTTAATTTTTCTTTAGGAATTAAACGTTTTTTTAGTCATTTTAATGTCAACTTTACAAAAACTTCACAATAATGACAATAAATTTGAAACAGAAAACAAACATTTGTTTTGTAAACAAAAGTAAAAAATGACTTTGTAACGTGCAAATTTTTATTTTGGAGATCAGGTATTTTTTTAGCTTTCTTTGTAAGAAAAGAAAATACTTCTCTTAACTCGTTGTTTTTAGAAAAATCGCTCTTAAAATATTGTAAAAATGTATACAAAAATAAAAGAGAATGGATGCAAATATGTTTGCATTCATTCTATTTGGATTTTTCAAATTTTTTTGTAAAAATTCGTTATATAGAGTACAAAAATTTGCTGTTTGTTCGTAATATAAGGTACTCCTTGAAAAAAATATGACCGTACGTTAAATCACGAATTCGTTAAACTGAGTATACGTCAAACAGGGATACAACTGTATAATAATAATATAAATATAAACAATTGTTATAACGACTTGGATAATATATAAAAATAAGTCTACTTTCCATCCCTGAAACTAAGTGCATGTAAATTTATATGGCAACATCATATACCCGGATATGAGAGAACTAACATGCACACACACATGCAGGTAGATGATTTTCGGCTTTCAACAAACTTGTTGGAAAACCTGCTAAAATTAAAAAAAATTTGTGAAGTTCAATAGAAATTTAATTTTTTAAACTTTGTCCACTATAAATTGTATACCAAAATGAAGCTTAAGTACTTAGCAATACGCCACATATAGCCAACCTTCGGAGGATGTCCTATTTTTGGCCCCTTAGCCAAAAGAAAAAAATGAGTGAAGTTCAATAGAAATTTAATTTTTCAAACTTTGTTCTAAAAAAAACTTAAGTTTGAAATAAATTGTATACCAAAATGAAGCTTAAGTACTTAGCTATACGCCACATATAGCCAACCTTCGGAGGATGTCCTTATTTTGGCCCTTTAGCCAGAAGAAAAAAATGAGTGAAGTTCAATAGAAATTTAATTTTTCAAACTTTGTTCTAAAAAAACTTAAGTTTGTAATAAGTTGTATACCAAAATGAAGCTTAAGTACTTAGCTATACGCCACATATAGTGAACCTTCGGAGGATGTCCTTATTTTAATCCCTTAGCCAAAAGAAAAAAATTAGTGAATTTTAATAGACATTTAATTTTTCAAAGTTTGTTCTAAAAAAAACTCAAGTTTTAAATAAATTGTATACCAAAATGAAGCTTAAGTACTTAGCTATACGCCACATATAGCCTACCTTCGGAGGATGTCCATATTTTGGCCCCTTAGCCATAAGAAAAAAATTAGTGAAGTTCAATAGAATTTTAATTTTTCAAACTTTGTTCTAAAAAAAAACTTAAGTTTGAAATAAATTGTATACCAAAATGAAGCTTAAGTACTTAGCTATACGCCACATATAGCCAACCTTCGGAGGATGTCCTAATTTTGGCCCCTTAGCCAAAAGAAAAAAATAAGTGAAGTTCAATAGAAATTTAATTTTTCAAACTTTGTTCTAAAAAAAACTTAAGTTTGAAATAAATTGTATACCAAAATGAAGCTTAAGTACTTAGCTATACGCCACATATAGCCAACCTTCGGAGGATGTCCTTATTTTGGCCCCTTAGCCAAAAGAAAAAAGTAAGTGAAGTTCAATAGAAATTTAGTTTTTCAAACTTTGTTCTAAAAAAAACTTAAGTTTGAAATAAATTGTATACCAAAATGAAGCTTAAGTACTTAGCTATACGCCACATATAGCCAATCTTCAGAGGTTGTCCTTATTTTGGTCCGTTAGCCAAAAGAAAAAAATAAGTGAAGTTCAATAGAAATTTAAATTTTCAAACTTTGTTCTAAAAAAAACTTAAGTTTGAAATAAATTGTATACCAAAATGAAGCTTAAGTACTTAGCTATACGCCACATATAGTAAACCTTCGGAGGATGTCCTAATTTTGGCCCCTTAGCCATAAGAAAAAAATGAATGAAGTTCAATAGAAATTTAATTTTTCAAACTTTGTTCTAAAAAAAACTTAAGTTTGAAATAAATTGTATACCAAAATGAAGCTTAAGTACTTAGCTATACGCCACATATAGCCAACCTTCGGAGGATTTCCTTATTTTGGTCCTTTAGCCAAAATGAGTGTAGTTTAAAAGAGGGTTTTTTTTAGGTTACTTTATATTATATTCAACATTTTTTATTTTTCGAATTTATTCTATGAGCTAAATTTCAGTTATGTATTTTATAAAGCTTTTTTGTAATAGTTCTATATAACATTTCCGGTTTTACTTTATCTTGTTAAAAGCCGAAATACTCTACCATGCACCGAAAACAAGAAGAAGATACTATTCTCTATAAAATGGCTAAAGTTGCCATATCTATTCACAATATTTCGCTATTTTACCTTGGCCGCAACTAAGTTTAGTTCTGCTCAGCCAGAAATGCTCAATTTTAATGAGGAGAAGATAGACATATTCTGTTACTTTCTTTCTTTTGAGTGAAGCAAGATTTACTTTGTTAACTACTTTATTATGTTCACGGAGATACGAATATTAATGCATTGGCAATAATATTGATTCACGAAATAAAAAAAGCTCTATTTATGTCAACCATGAAAAGACGAAAGCTTTTAAATATTTTTTAAAAACCAATTTTTAAACATTATCGTATCAATACGTAAACTTCAAGTGAGAAGACTTGTGTTTTATAAAAACAGGCTGTTAGTCTTTTTTGAATTTAGTTTTTAATGAATTAATTTTTTTTTATGGTGGAAAACATAATATGAAATGTCAAAATCAGGGAAGATTTCAGCAAAAATAGTGTTTTTTTACAATACAGTATGGTATCGTTAATTTTCAGAGTTGATATATTAAAAATATGCACCAGTATATAAGTTTATTATACAATGTATAACACTGGTTTACAGCCAAAAAATACCAAGAACGCCACATGCCTAGATAAGTTAATTGGGACCTCCTGAACACGAAAAACGCTGTAATTCAAAAAATTCAAAATTTGCCTATTTTTTACGTTTGTTTCAAAAATTTTCATTTTTATTTCGTTTTTTTCCTACGTTATAGTAAAGATCTGGAATGTTTTATTTTTTTACCTAATATGTAGTTTATTTAATTACCAACATTTTAAGTGTAATTTGAAAAAATCGGATGAAAAATATTGGAGTCGCCCTGTATAATCTTATTTGTTACGTGTTAATTGTTTTTTATAGTTTCTTATGTTTATATTATACATACAACTTAACGCCATTTTTGTACTTAACAAACCTATACTAACTTTATCAGTTTTTTTTAATAAAACGCATTACCATATATACAGTCAAACCTTGCTCTGCTATAGGTAATGGGCCCAGAGGCTAAAAATAAAAAAAAGTGCATTAAAATATAATTTAAAAAAAAGGCAATTGAGTATGTCGAAGCCGGAAAGTAGTACCAGTGGTATGACCATAGACAGGTTGCTTGGTAGAGAAAACTACCCTACCTTGAAAATAGCTGCACAGGCTTATTTGGATTTGGACAATCTTTGGACAACCACAATCGATTATGAAGTTGATGAAGCGGGAAACCCAAAGATACCGATTAAACCAGAACAAGACAGAAGAGCCAGAAGTAAGTTGACACTTATTATTGACCCGTTGTGCTATGTCCATATACAAGATGCAAAAACAGCAAAATATTTATGGCAACAGTTAGCAAATGCCTATGAAGACAGTGGTTTAACACGTCGTGTGGCACTTCTGCGTAAGCTGATCACAACAACACTTTCGAATTGTAATTCTATGGAAATTTACGTAAAAGAAATTGTTACTACAGCACAATCGTTAAATGGCATTGGATTTCCAATTAGTGAGGAATGGATTGGTTCTCTCTTGTTGGCCGGGCTGCCAGAAAGTTACCGTCCAATGATAATGGCACTTGAAAATTCTGGAATCAGCATCAGTGGTGATAGCATTAAAATAAAGTTATTGCAGGAAATACCAAATGAATGCGAAAATTCTGCTTTTTACACAACTAATTGTCAGATTCCGTCTAAAACGAATAAAAAGGGACCAAAATGTAGAAAATGCCACAATTTCGGTCACATTGCAAAACATTGCCGTACTAAAACAGACCATCATAAGGAAAACAGATATGATGCATATTCAGCCGTTGCACTATCAACATTAGAAGCCACAAATACTTATGACTGGTATTTTGATTCGGGCGCTACATCACATATGACGCTTAACCAAAATTTGTTGAACAATATGCGCACAGAAGTTGGTATGGTAGCAACTGCCAATAAAAGCGTAATGCAAATTAAGGCATCTGGTAAAACCACGTTTAGACCAGACTGCAATGATTCGTTTATTGAAGTTAACAATGTTCAATACGTACCCGAACTGTCAACCAATTTATTGTCGGTAAGTCAAATTGTTAAAAGAGGGCACATGGTTGTTTTTAAAAATAATGGTGTAAAAGTCATGAACCCCAATGGAAAAATTATTTCTACTGGTTCGCATATTAATGGCTTATTTAAACTAGACTGTTGCCCAATAACAGAAAATAAATCGTTTACATGTAGATCTGTGGCTAGTCTGGAATTATGGCACAGAAAAATGGGCCACCTTAACCTACAAAAACTCCAGAACGGTTTGGCAACTGGTATACAGTTTGCAACATCGAATACGAGTGATTGCAAAATTTGCCCAATTGGTAAACAAATAAGACTACCATTCAATAAACATGCTACTAGAGCTTCTCATATTCTTGAGTTAGTGCATTCCGATATTTGTGGCCCGATGGAAGAAGAGTCTCTTGGGGGAAAACGTTATTTTTTAACTCTAATAGATGACAAAACTCGCAAAATTTTTGTGTATTTTTTAAAAACTAAAAGCGAAATGGAAGTATCTAACGTCTTTAGAGAATTCCTACATTTTGCTGAAAAACAAAGTGGACAAAAATTAAAAACTCTTCGTACGGATAATGGAAAAGAGTATTTAAATAACACTTTTCAAAAAATTATCAAAGAAAATGGCATTAACCACCAAACTACAAACGTGCATACACCAGAAGAGAACGGAGTCGCCGAAAGAAATAACCGCTCTATTGTTGAAAAGGCAAGATGTATGATTTACGATGCAAATTTACCAAAAGTTTTTTGGGCTGAAGCAGTGGCTTACTCCGTATATTTGCTTAATCGATCTCCTTCGAAAGGCACAGGCATAACCCCTGAAGAGTCGTGGAGTAAAAGAAAACCGGATTTGTCTCATATAAAAATTTTTGGAACGGTGGCTATGGCACATATACCAAAATCTAATCGAAAAAAATGGGATCATAAAGCTCACGAATGTGTAATGACAGGCTGTGATGAACACACCAAGGGTTATCGTCTTTATGACATCAATAAAAACATAATTTTTAAAAGCCGCAATGTTTCATTCATTGATGAAAACAAAAGAGTTGCCGAATGCCCAATTAAATCAATGTTGAAAACGGGACATAACAAAATAAGCATGGAATTAAATCCCATTGATGATACGTATGTTGATGCAGAAAATATGAACCAAACGAGTACGACAAGCCCACCGGATATTGAGGACCAAGCATCAAATGCAACAAACCAATCAAGTTCACCAATTATACGACGAAGCGAAAGAATCCGTCAAAAACCTGTTAGATTGAATGATTTTATCACCGACAATGGGAGCACGTCCTCATTAAATGATTGTGAGTCAGCTGAATTAACAAATGAGTCGTTTCAATCTATCTCGGATGAAAACTTATCATCGGAAGGAGACAATTTTCACGAATTCTCTGGACTTGTAGCGCCTCCATCGCAACAAAATAGACCAGATTGTTCATGTCAACAAGTGTCAAAGCTTAGCGTTGAGGGGCGCATTTGTACAGGCAAGTATCATAATAATACATTTTTAAGTCAATCAAATACTGCCACACATTTATTTCAGTCATCACAAGATCCGGAAACACTAATGGAAGCATTATCTCGTCCAGATTCGGATAAATGGAAAATGGCAATGGAAGAGGAGTATCAATCGTTAATGGATAATAATACGTGGTCACTTCAAGATTTACCACCGAATCGCAAGGCAATCAAATGTAAATGGGTTTTTCGCACAAAACGTGACATAACTGGCTCAATAGATCGCTATAAGGCGCGATAAGTTATAAAAGGGTACTCACAGAGAAAGCGGGTAGACTATGAAGAGACATATTTACCGGTCGTACGTCATAGTTCCCTGCGATACCTTTTCGCAATCGCCGCACAAATGAATCTTAAAATTGAACAGATGGATGCCGTTTAAATGAAGAGATATACATGGAACAGCCCCCACTTTACATCAACCAAAACAACCAATCAAAAGCATGTCGTCTTAACAAAGCACTGTATGGACTCAAACAGTCAAGTAGAATTTGGAATCAAGAACTAAAAAATGCACTAGTGTCATTTGGTCTAAATAAATCAAAATACGATTCATGCTTATTTTACAAACTAGAAGGAAAAAAACTTTTGATAATTGCTGTTTATGTGGACGATATCCTGTTGTTCTGTAATGACGACACTTCGCTTAAAAATATAAAAGATTTTCTAAAGCAAACATTTCATATGAAAGATCTAGGTGCTGCCACTCAAATACTTGGAATGAGAATAACTCATGGACAAAACTTTATAGCTCTAGATCAAGAACTTTACGTGGAAAACATTCTCGAAAAATTTGGTATGAAAAATGCAAAACCAGTAACTACGCCAATGAATGCTAGTGAAAAATTATCCAAAGATGATTGCGCATCAACAAGCGAAGACATTCAGGACATGCAAAATGTTCCATACCAGGAGGCAGTAGGATGTCTAATGTACCTGTCTCAATGTACGCGACCAGATATTTGTTTTGCAGTAAATAAACTCAGTCGTTATAACGTTAATCCAGGACACCATCACTGGTCTGCTGTAAAACATCTTTTCCGATATCTACGTGGAACCTCGAAATTAAAGTTATATTATTATCCTTCAAGTAAAGATGTTACCAACGGCAGCGTTTTCAGTTATACTGATGCGGACTGGGCGTCAAGTCTTGAGGATCGAAAGTCAACAGCAGGCTACGTTTTTATAGCTCAGGGAGGAGCAATTTCATGGTGTTCAAAAAGGCAACAAACCGTTGCACTCTCATCCTGTGAAGCCGAATATATGGCCCTCTCGGCATCTGTTCAAGAAGCCCTGTGGTGGAATGGAATAAGATCACACTTTTACAAAAATGTGGAACCCTTAGATATATGTTGCGACAACCAAAGTGCTATATCAATTGCCTCAAGTGGTGGATTTCATCCGAGAACAAAGCACATTGATATACGACACCATTTTATTCAAGATGCCCTAACAAGAGGAGACATCAGATTGGCTTACGTAAGTACCGATCAACAAGTTGCGGATGTTCTTACGAAACCCCTTGATAAAACCAAATTTGGAAAGTTCCGTGAAGCCTTGGGTGTCCGATAACAAATTCCAGATTAGGGAGGAGTATTGGAGTCGCCCTGTATAATCTTATTTGTTACGTGTTAATTGTTTTTTATAGTTCCTTATGTTTATATTATACATACAACTTAACGCCATTTTTGTACTTAACAAACCTATACTAACTTTATCAGTTTTTTTAATAAAACGCATTGTCATATATACAGTCAAACCTTGCTCTGCTATAAAAAATAAAGTTTTTATTAAGGATTTTGTGGAACGACAATATTTTCATCTTCATTGCTCACACACTATATTCGGCGTAAATTCAAAAATTTGTTGCGTTTTTTTCGGATGGATCTTCGCGAATGAGGAACCAACAATAGTCCGCCATCATTTGTTCGTCCCACCAGCCTTTGTAACGTCTCTCGATTTCTTACATTTCTTGGTGAAATCTTTCACCTTATTCATCACTTTCGGAGCCCAAGTTCGTGGGGAAAATATCCAAATGACTGAATAAGAAGTGTAATTTAGGTGTCATATTTGAACCTAAAGGTTAAAAAGAATAAATTTTAAAATGATAACGGCCTTTTTGATATACATGTTTTCACTCAACGCTTACCAATGGCATTGAACTTTTGCAGTAATGTATCGATCTTCTCTGCGTAATCAGGACTTCTGTAGTTTCCCAAAAAGTTGTGAACGCTGTCCTGGAATGCTTCCCATGCCTCCAAATGAGCTGGACCTAAACACTCATTAAATGCTTGGTCACCGTACAGAGCCCGAATTTGAGGTCCATCAAATATACCAGCTTCAATTTTGCTCGCTGTGGCTCTCGGAAATTTTTGTTTAAGGTAATTAATGGCAAGACTGTCTTTTGGCAACTTTTTCACAATATTTGTAAATAACCCAAGCTTAATATGTAATGGAGGAAGTATGATCTTCTCCAGAGGAATGAGTGCGTCATTTTTGATATTGTACACTCCTTGCGTACGTCCACTTCGCTCGGGCCAAACTTTTCGGGTGTAGTGATTCTGACGGTCACGGCTGTCCCATAGACATAGAAAACAGGGAAACTTCGTATTGCCCCCTTGCAATCCAGATAGTATGGCAACTAATTTAAAATCAGAGCAAACTTTCCATTGATGTTGGTCATAATATATGAGATCGAGAAGTTCTTTCATTGCTTCATATGTTTCCTTTATGTATTTTCCATATCCGATTGGAATTGATGGTTTCGTATTCCCTTTATGAAGCAAGACTGCCTTCAAACTATCCTTGCCTCCATCCATAAAAAGACGCCATTCCTCTGGGTCATAATTTTGTTGGAGAGCATTGAAAAGACCACATATGTTGGCACAAAAACAAAAGTTTGCCGTTTTTGCGAAGAAAAGTGCAAGTTGTTTGCTGCGATCACGGTAATATGTAACACGTGTCTCAGGAGCACAATATCCCCACTCTTGTAATCGTGATGCAAGTAATTCAGATTTCGATTTCGGCAAATACAAATCTCGGCACAAATCATTGAGCTCGGCCTGAGTAAGTAAATGGGGTTTCTTATTTGATTGCATTTCAGCTTCACTGCACTCATCTGATGAATCATTTTTTATTGTTCTTTTTCGTATTTCTGTGGGGCCCGCTACAATCAGCTGCACGATACTGAGTGCGGCACTGGTAGCGTCACCGAGCTAACAACTGGATAAACTAGTTCAATTCTACGTCCGATAGCCTTTTCCGTTAAACAGAAATAACAATCTGTTGTATGGCTGATCTGGTTTCTCCATTGCATTGGCTTTCCAAATGTGAAGAAACACTCTTGACCCTTACCAATTTTATTTAATATTGTTCGGCAGTTGCTACATGCACTATTCGGTGTCCACGGTTTGTCGAGAGACGCACGTCGAAAGCCGAAATACTTCTTATACGCTTCAGATAAATTTTTCGTATTTATTTTTCGCATCAAATGTTGTGATTTCTTTTTCACAAGAACACCACAAACATAACAAAATTCGTTGGGATCGATTGAACACATCTTATCTTTTGCACGTACAAAGCCAAACTGACATGTTTTTACAAAATTTTCTTTTTTTATATGCCTGTAAGAATTCTTAAAAAAATTTATTTGCATGGAAACTTGTTTAAAAAAAACCCATCTTTATGATAGTGTTTCGCGCGTTTTGTTACCTGTAAGACAGTAAAGGACCATAAAATTTTGGGAAAACCTTAATTGTTTAAAAATCCGATGCACAATAATAGACCTGCCTGTTTTTTAAAATTAAAATGTAAATCCGGGAACTTGTATTGAAAACAAAAACAAATTTTATTTTTTTATTGTCGTTTCAAAGTAAATTCCCAAATTCCAAAACTGATGGCACCGAATATAGTGTGTGAGCAATGAAGATGAAAATATTGTCGTTCCACAAAATCCTTAATAAAAACTTTATTTTTCATCCGATTTTTTTCAAATTACACTTAAAATGTTGGTAATTAAATAAACTATTAGGTAAAAAAATAAAACATTCCAGATTTTTACTATAACGTAGAAAAAAAAAAAAACAAAATAAAAATGAAAATTTTTGAAACAAACGTAAAAAATAGGCAAATTTTGAATTTTGAGGTGCCATAACTCAGCCATTTCTTATCAGATTGAAATTTGCAGCATATCGCCGGAAAAGGCATTCTATTACCTTTCCAACGATATTCCATTCTTCGATTGGGCTCCACAAGGGTTTGAGTGGGACCATACACCGAAAAATAAAAAGTACCGTTATCTAAAAAACGGTACTTAGAAAAAAAAAATTACAACGTTTTTCGTGTTCAGGAGGTCCCAATTAACTTATGTAGGCATGTGGCGTTCTTGGTATTTTTCCAAATTAAAAGTTTGTAAAGCAATGTAATTACATTTACATTTTGCTAACAAGTTGCTAAGGCAGCTCGTTGTACGTAATTTATAAATTGTGGCTAATTTTTCAGTATACATACCGCTGTAAATCATTTTTCTTTAAATTCACTGCCTGTTTTGTTTTATGCGAAAACTTTACGATGCGAGAAATACAGAAACGGGGTACTGGTTACCGAATTTCAAGTTTCTAGCTTTCTAAAATAAAAAAACTGTTTGCTTAAAAAAAGTAACACACATTAGTTAAATTTTGTTTCATTATCAGTCCAAAATTTCAAAAAAGTACCTATACTCATACAAGATGTCTTAAAGAAGATAACAATTCGATTTCTATTTTATCACTATCTTTAAAACTTAAGATGATAAATATCCGTACTAAAATTAAACGTTACCTGTTTTTCACTTAAAATCTACATTTATCAGAAAAGTGTTACAAAACGCGTCAGCTTATATGTATGCAGGTATACAGTCAGTCAATAAAGTCTTACCACAACATGTCATCCGCTTAACTTGAAAAACTGTTTTTTGATATCTTTTTATATATTCCTCGTTTTACTGTTAACTCAACGCAAAAAATATTTCATATGATACACAACGATTTCAAAACTAAAGAACATAATAATCTATATGTGGGTTTTACATTTATAACGGTAACTTTTCAGTTTGTAATGTGTTAATTCGTTTTTCTGTACAAGTTAATTGCACAGTAGCTGAGTTTAAACTCGCAAACACAGCAAAATTCGGTAAAAAATATTTCCATAGACGTCCACAAAATTATTATAAATCTTCAGGCAAAGAAAATCGTATTACGAAATTGGTGTGATTGTACAGAGGACATACATATCGACCCCTTTGCGCGAAATTATCGTATGTTACAAAAACCAAATTTTACAGGACAGCCATTTTTCTACTTTAGTCTGCTATGGCTTGCAATATAAAAATGAAAATATACATTCAATTTTTGGAGCAACCAAGTGGAATTCGCCTACAATATTTTGTCAGGTGACTTCTCCTTGAATGTAGAACAAGATTGCATCAAAAACTCAATTTCAAAAAAATTGGCATATACGATAATTTCGCGCAAAGGGGTCGATATACTAGTGTTAGAAATATTGCAAAATATCTAAGCAGATGTAAAGGTAATGGACTAATCTCTTTTGAAAGTCATGTTGTGCTGAAACTTTATTGGTTGGATGTATATATATTAATTGAACTGTATTTTAAGCAAAAGACTTTAATTCAAAAATGGATCATTTTGTAATGGATCGGATTTCAACACATACCTGAAGAAAAGTTTATTTAAAAAACCCTCTTACCTACCAATTAGTTCTTTTTGAAGTTGCAGAACAAGCTCGTATAAAACTTGTTGTGTTTCTGTAAATTGCCCATTTATTGGCCATGTTCGTGTAATATCACTTGAATAACCTCCATATTCACATCCGGCATCCATTAATACTAAATCGCCACTTTTACACAGTTGTGTGTTATTAATATAGTGTATGACGGTTGCATTTTGACCACTGGCTACTACAGGAGGGTATGCTAAATGACTGGCATTATGCATTCGACATTTATAATCGGTCATTGCATAAATGTGATGCTCCGTAAGACCGGGTTTACTTTCAGCCATTACCTCATTAATAGCAATTGATGCAATTTCACAGGTACGTCTCATTAAATTTTGTTCGGCTACCGACTTAAATAATCTCATGCCATGAATTATTGTAGTTGGCGATTGTAATGGAATCTTATTTTCATTTGTATTACTCATTATTTTTATTACAGATTCATTAACGCCTAATAAATCGGAGCTTTTAGTATCGTACCATATCAAAGGTTTATCAAACTGAACTATTTTAGATAATTCATTCTCGAAACTTTTTACAGAGTATGCTTGATCAACTCCGAATAGTTCAATTGCCATATCAACGCCAGTGCGAGCCCCTTCCCATAATTCAGCATGCTTATCTTTAGGTCTCATAAACAACGTGCTCTTAACTGAACTTTTTTCATCTATAGATAGAACCAAAATAGTATCTGGTTCCTGACAACCGGTTAAATAGAAAAAATCAGAATTTTGACGAAAAATATATGGAATTTTATCACTCATATACTTTTTTGTAGAAGACGGTATAACAATCTAAAAAAATTATTAAAATTGTGTATAAAAAATACGGAAATAAAAAAAAAACTTTTAGATTGATTTTACCAAATGATTTCTTTTGGAACTATAATTTTTTTGCAGATGATCTCTTGCATATTTTTGAACTCCATGCATCAATCGAATTCTACGTTGCTGAAATTCCTTTAAGGTAACTCCCGGCACCAGCTCACCATCATTAATCAAATGTGGATGTGTAGCAGATACAGGTTGACCAAATCTATGGCTATTAAGAGCATTCGTAATGTTTTGAGCATTTGCAGCAGACGTACAATTAGACGCTGAGCAAAACGCTATCAATGGAAGATAAGCATTTATATCCTGAAAGCCTACAAATAAAACAAACAATATTTTAAATAATTCCAGCGATATAATGCACTCAAAATAATAAAAATAAGAATTACCGGAAAATATTTTAAATAGTTTCTTTGGGTTATACATTTTAAAATTTTGTAATGACCACATACTTTTAAATTGAAATTTAATGAAAATTATGGAATAAGGAGGTTGGATTACTAGGCCCGCTGTTCACAGTGTTGTTCGCCGTGTTGCAAGTTAAGTTGTCAAATCTATTATTATTGTTTACATTTCAATTCGCCGTCGCTCCAGTTGAAATGTCAAATCATAGAATGTCAGCTCGGCGCTTTTCATACTATTCTTAGTGCTTTTTAAAATTTGCAAAACAAAATATTTAGTAACCTTGCGGCCATACGATCAAGTTGTTCTTGATAGTCTTTTATATATACTTCTTGTCAAAATTTACATAAATTTAAAGCTGTGATGTTTTCATCAAGAAAACAATTTATAAAGACAAACATGTAATCAGCTGTTTAATAAAAACTGAAAGCCATCTAGTGGTCAATTTAAAAAGTGTGAGTGTGTTAGTTAAAAACCCTACAAGAAGACTACCGGTCATTTTACTAGTTATATAACCGGTAGTGTTGACCAATATATTGGTTAATGTTTCTATTAGTTTATTAAGAGCAAAATGAAAAAACTAACCGAAACTCTTGTGTACATGTGATTTTGCCTCTCTTTCTAACTAATGAATTCCACTCGACTACGGAACATATATCTGTGCTGCTTACTCTGCTGCTTTTTATTAGCCAATGATAACCAAAACAGTGGTTAATGTTAACTAGTTAGTCATAACGTAAATATTGGTTAGCACTAACTAAATTTTTGGTGAAAAATTGGTTAGTACTAACCTTTATACAAAATATATTATTTTATTTTTCATTTTAAAAAAAAATCTTTTTATTGAAACAATAATAATCTAATTAATAGTCAGGAAATTAGGCTTCAGAAAAATAAGAACCACGTATCGCTATTTCTGTGGCTGCTTGGTAACGTTTCACTTCTTGTGTGGGTCTGGAAATGGAGGTAAACTTACGTGTGACCATTTAATTTATTGTAGATTTTGTTAACAGATTGAGACCAAAAAATCAAATACATACTTGAAAAGTCATCAGGACAAATCTTAAGCGATTGTCCTGGCCAAAGCCACCACCTTTCAAAACGACCGCTTCGAACATGACCACTGTTGTTTCCAGAGAATCCACCACCGCATCCTCTGAAGCCACCATCAGTACGTCCTCCTTAACCACTAGCATTCTGATTACCGCTGTTTGGTGGTGCTACTTTTTCTTCATAGTTACAATCTAGTTACAAATATTTTTTTTTTTTTTTTTTTTCTCAATATTATTTATTGAATCTTCATACATTTAAATATGAACTAACAATAATTAATCAAATCTTAACCAAAAACGTTATTATATGTCCTGCCAGTGCCAGACAAAAATTTTCTTCATCACGGGTTCTGTTCACTTATCTAGGTGTTTGTCGCTCATCTAATTGGATAAGTGCTGCAGTGTCTCTTCTTCTTAAGCGAGTGTGGCCGCTATCATTTAAAATATTTCGTGCTAGTGGGTTTGGATGCAATTCGAGCCTTTTTAAGTATTTTACTGCATATTTCGTAATCATAGTTTTGACTAATGGAACATTGAGATCCCTGTGAATATTTGAGTTTTTACATACCAAGGGGCAGCTGTGATTATTCGAAGAATTTTATTTTGGCGCCTTTGAATTTTTTCTATATTAGAGGCCGAGGCAGTGCCCCATAACTGAATACCATAGCACCAGATTGGCTTTAAGATGGAGTTGTAAATAAGAAGTTTGCAGTCGAGACTAAGGACAGAGTTTCTACCAATAAGCCAATGAATTTGAACGGCTTTTAGTTTCATTTGAGTTAATTTTGCCTCTATATGGCATTTCCACGTTAATCGCCGATCCAGATGTATACCGAGATATTTTACATGCGAATGTTAAGGAATTATTTGATTGTTGATTGTTATATGGGGGCAAGATTCCCGGCGCAAGGTGAATGTTATATGCACGCATTTTTGCTCATTGACCATTATCCTCCATTGTCTTAACCATATTTCTAGTTGAAATATATGATGCTGTAAGTAACGAGATGCTTCATAACGGTTTTCGTGGACGCTTAGAAATGCTGTATCGTCTGCAAATGTTGAAGTTTGGGTGTAGTTGCTTGTTGGCATGTCCGAAGTATAAATTAAATATAATAGAGGGCCCAGTATGCTGCCTTGTGGGACTCCAGCGCCAATGGGCTGAGGTGAACTTAAGAAATTTCCTTCTTTAATAATAAATTGGCGACCGACTAAGTAGCTTTCTAGCAGCTTGTGTGTGTTTGCTGGTAATTTTTTTTTTGCTTCAATTTATGTAATAAGCCTTCATGCCAGACTTTATCAAAAGCTTGCGAAACATCGATGAAGAGTGCTGAGCAATATTTTTTTTCTTCAAATGCTTTTCTTATGACATTAACTATTCGATGAGTCTGTTCGATTGTGCTGTGTTTTCTTCGAAATCCGAACTGATGGTTTGGAATACATCTATTTTCACTTAAAATCGGTGTTAATTTTGAAACTAATATTTTCTCAAACAGCTTTGACATATTTGATAATAAGCTAATAGGCCTATATGACTCAACTTTTGTATGATCATTACCTGGCTTTGGTATCATGGTAACTAAGGAAACCTTCCATTTTTGAGTATAGTATTCAAGGCGTAAAATAGCATTAAAAATAAAAAGAATAATTTTCTTTGCTGTGCGAGGTAGCTCTAAAAGCATTTTATTACTGATTTTATCAATACCAGGTGCCTTCTTATGCCTGTATTCATAAAAAATTTTTTAATTTAATAAAGGTTTAAAGAACAAATTTACTATGAAAATTGTCCTTAATAAACGTTTGTTAAATTTAATAATCGTTTGTGAATACGGGGGTTAGTGTTTAAGTCACAAATAGCCTGTTCGATTTCTCTTATCTCAAATCTGAGGGGAATAGCTGCTCTAGCAGGAACAGGTGGTAACTCGACCGCAGTATCGTGAGATATATTTGGGGTAAATACGTTTTTTAAATGATTAACAAACAGATTTCCCTTTTCGTTATCATTTCTTGCCCAACTTCCGTTCAAGTTTCTTAATGGTGGCTTAGAGACAACTGGCCTATTAAGATTTTTAGCTGCACGCCATAATGAGTAGTCTGATTGAGGAGTTGCATCAAGTTCCTTAAGATATTTTTGCAGAGAATCCGTTTTCTGTGTCTGTAGTATCTTTCTTAGCCTTCTTGTACACTCTTTTAACAAACTCTTAAGTTGAGGGGATCTGTGCAATTGCCACTCTCTTCGGGCTCTTCTTTTTTCTGACAGGAGACGCTCAACATCTGTGGAATAAATTTTAATATTTTTAGTTTTTTTTTGGGGTAATACTGGAATGTTGTACAGCTAGCTTCAGAAAACTGTCAAAATTAAGAATAGCGCGATCTACGTATTCCGGTGTACTAAGCGGAATATTTTCTGTGCAATGGGTGCTGAGATATTTTTTATATTTTAGCCAATTGATTTGTGTAGCTGGCGTCGCTAAGTAACCAGTTGGAGATACAGTTCTATTGGGGTTCATTAAAGTAACAATTGTTGGTGTGTGGTCGGAAGATAATTCTAAGGAAGCTTCAACATAAATCGTTTCTAAGGGGATGTTTTTAACCACGCCAAAATCGATGACATCTGGTATTTTTTGCTGATCAGTAGGCCAATATGTTGGTTGTCCGCTCGCTATCACATTCAAATCCATTTTAGTAATAGTATTAAATAGAACACGACCCTTTGGTGTTATAAGTCGGGACCCCCAGAAGGTATGTTTAGCGTTATAATCGCCAGCGGCCAGGAAACAGGGTCCTAATGATTTAAAATATTTATAATATTGGCCTTCTGATATTGAATATCTAGGTGGGGAGTATAACGATGAGATTACTACGTTTCTATTTAATTCTTCAACGCAAATGTTTGTTGCTTGAAGATAATCTTCACGATGATCACCCATTAGGTAGTGTTTGACTCTGGTTTTTATTAAAATGGCAGAACCTCCACAAGCTCTATCTCGAGGGTCCTTTGTATCATATAGTATATAACCATTTATTTTAAACGTATTTTTTGACGTCAAATGAGTTTCAGAAACCATCATGACATCAATTTGATTATTTTTAAGAAAGTATTCTAGTTCATTTTTATGTTGGCGGATGCCGTTTGCGTTCCAAAAACGAATTTTTATACAGTTCATGGCTTGTTAAGTACAGCTTGCAATAACATTGATTGCATTCTAAGAATTTCCTGCATCATATTACCCATTGTGTTCGTAAAATTATTTACTGTTTGCACTAATGTTTCCATGGGTTTTTCTAAACGACTTAAATTAGAAACTGGAGTTTCATCATTACTTGGCGAGGCACCTTGCATTGGCTCATGGTTTGATTTTAGGACGTTAGCATAAGAGGTTCTGTTATTACTAGACAGGGGGGCTTGAATTGCATTTGTGATAACTTGATTTGCAACCTGCATTTGAGGGGCATTTGTTTTCGGTCTAACCGTCTGCTTGACGATATTATATACAGGGCATCCTCTATAATTGGCAGTGTGATTACCGCCACAGTTGCTACATTTTTTTACGTTGGGGTCGGTTTTAGACTTATCGCAAGAAACTGTACCGTGTAGCTCACCACATACTACGCAAACAGGGGGTAAGTAGCAGTATGCCTTTGTATGGCCAAATTCTTGGCAGTTTAAGCACTGAACAGGTCCATTTTTTTTGTGCGGCTCCTCAATTGTGATTTTCCTGTATAGAATATATTTTAAACTATAAATGGGATGCGTTTCGTTTTTTTAACTTAATGTCGCCGGGCTCTAATTCTACTCGAAATAGTGGTTGTGGATTTTTGTCTCTATTTCTAATATTTGCCACGTGTTTTATCTTGAAGCCTTTTTCTTCTAAGAAAGTTTTAATTTCCTCTGGGTCTACGCATGAATCAATTCCCTTAATCACCACCTGGAGACCTTTACTGCTCTTGAGTTGGTATGTATAAAAACTTTTTTTAAGTGCCTCAAATTTGTTAATAATTTTGCGAAAATCATTTTCATGATTCACTTGAATTTTCGTTTCATTTATGCTACCTCTCTTTATTGCGGCTACATAAAACGAATTTTCACCAATCAACGAAATTAAACTCTTTATTAGATCATTTGAGTTATGCTCCCTAAGATATATCGGGGGAGGCTTGGACGATCTTATGACGTTTGGTGTTTCAGAGGATTCATCCTCCAGAATTGCAAAGCGATTTTGGGAATTTATTTTGTCAAAAGATGGCACTTTTGATGCCGAAGCAACAGCTGAAGAGGTAGGGCTGCGACCCCGCTTAAGGACTGTTATATACCTGTCCCTCAAATGTGAAAAATTGGGAATTTGGCACGTCATACGGAAATCGTATTAATGATAAATTTTGTATTCCCGTAAATAACTTTGATAATATACTCGCATGTGCCCGTGCAGGAAACTGAATTGGCAGTGTTTTTTTTTTTTTTTTTTTTTGTTTTCTTACGAAGACAATGGAATGAAACAATTTGTTTTTTTAATTATGTTTTTTCTTTTACCCGCTTACGACTACAATTCGAGTCGGAAAGAACCCAACCAATTGTAGGGGGATGTAGGAAAAGATAAACTCACTGTTTATTGTTGGTGTTTTGTTTAAGCTTTGATATTGTTACTTACGAGTAAGACTTTGAGTGTTTAAAATTCTTATTCGCTTAAGGGTTTTATTCGTATAATATTTTTGGCTTTTCTAAAATCTTGGGAAAAGGTTTCCTGATGGGCTGGCCTAAGCAACCAGTGGAATGCGCATGGAAGCTGGCTTTCCCTCAACAATAAATTTCAGTGTATTTATCAAATGTGAAAAATTGGGAATTTGGCACGTCATAAGGAAATCGTATTAATGATAAATTTTGTATTCCCGTAAATAACTTTGATAATATACTCGCATGTGCCCGTGCAGGAAACTGAATTGGCAAATTGTTTTTTTTTTTTTTGTTGTTTTCTTACGAAGACAATGGAATGAAACAATTTGTTTTTTTAATTTTGTTTTTTCTTTTTACCCGCTTACGACTACAATTCGAGTCGAAAAGAACCCAACCAATTGTAGGGGGATGTAAGAAAAGATAAACTCACTGTTTATTGTTGGTGTTTTGTTTAAGCTTCGATATTGTTACTTACGAGTAAGACTTTGAGTGTTTAAAATTCTTATTCGCTTAAGGGTTTTATTCGTATAATATTTTTGGCTTTTCTAAAATCTTGGGAAAAGGTTTCCTGATTGGCTGGACTAAGCAACCAGTGGAATGCGCATGGAAGCTGGCTTTCCCTCAATAATAAATTTCAGTGTATTTATCAAATGTGAAAAATTGGGAATTTGGCACGTCATACGGAAATCCTATTAATGATAAATTTTGTATTCCCGTAAATAACTTTGGTAATTTGTTTTTATTTTTGTTTTTTCTTTTCCCACTTACAACTACATTTAGAGTTGACAAAAAATCAACCAATTGTAGCCGGGACTGTAAGAAAAGATAAACTCACTGTTTATTGTTGTTGTTTTTGTTTAAGCTTTGATATTGTTACAAGTAAAACTGTGGCTTATAGTTCTTATTCGCTAAACAGTTTTATATGTGTAATATCTTTAGTTTTTCTAAAATCTTTGGATGAAGTTTCCTGACGATCTGGCCTAAGCAACCAGTGAAATGCGCATAGGAATAGCTTATCCCTTCAACAATAAATTTCAGTTTATCAATAGTATGAAATGGGAATGTAGCACATTTAAGCGAAACCTTTTTAATTTCGTTTTTTCAAATTTAAATTTTTTTTTTTTCAGTTAAAAAGAAATTTTTACTTACAGAACAAATTGTTTTCGTTAAAAAAAACTGAAAAAAATTGGTATGACGAAAACTACATGCGCTGCTTATTTGTCTAAATTAAGGTACACTGGTTAATTAAGAGCAATTTTCAAGCTTCCTACTGTATGCCAAAAATGGTTAGCATTTATAATTTTAAAATGTAATTGTATGATTTATCATTGGATTTACTTTCAAACAACTTAAATTCGTTAATAAAATCCTTGTGTCATTTATAACATTTTAAAATAAAGATATGAGATCAATCGCGGTAAAAAAAGTTGGTCTTAAAACGCTTTAAATAATAATGCCGATCATCGTAGATTGGCATGAAAATTCAAAGAACACGATACAAAAAAAGGCATATACAATACAGTTCAGTAGTAGGAAAATATGTGAAACTAAGCAGTGTAAAAAAAGTATTTCACTTACAAAAAAGGGGCAAAAAGTCGTAAAAAGTTGCAAAATTAGACGATTTTAAAAAAGTCGCACAAAAAGTGTCAGAGCGTCAAAAAGGTTGCAAATTGCAACTAAAGTCGCACAACGGTAACGCTGGTGCCACCTCTGGTATAGACGGGCAGTAATGCAAAAACCCTATATTGTTTGTGAATTGTGGTATTTCCGACACCACCTGTATTTGAATTCGCCTTGATAAGCACATTCGGCAGGCTTACCAGTTTAGCACTTTAAGTGCTAGATTTACCACATTTTTTTTTTGAATTAGCGCTAAGAATTTAGAAAAAAGTGCTAAGTGCTAGTTTAGCACATTTTAATAATTATTTAGCATTTTTATCACATTTTTTAGATCCCAAAACCACTTAAAAACTCACATAACAAGTAAAGTATCAATTCTTTAAGTGTACCAAGAAAAATACATACATATGTATTAGGAATATAACTTTTTACAATTTTTGCAAATAGGAAAAATGGCATAGCATAGTCGAACAGAGCATTTTTTTTTTAAATCACATAAAAGTTTTCGCATCAAACGCAATGCCAGCACTCAGTAATGCTCGTTGGAATCCTGGCACGTTTGTCTTTGTTTGATTTTTTGATCATTCTATCAATAACAATAATTCCACCGCTCTACAAAAATCATTGTCGGGCTTTCAAAAAGCAAATTAATGTTTTCTCAGACAATGTTCAGTTATACGCATTAGAGAAGATGCAAATTTAGGCAACGTTTGTTGCCACACTTTAAACATATCGGACGGTATTGTAAAAAAATCGGCTCATCTGAAAAGTACCAAAATGAGTTGGTATATGAGAAAGATGAAAATGACATAATTGAAATTTTAAATAGTTGTAACAACTTTATTTAATGGCGATTTATTTTCTGAGAAAAATATGTTACATTATATACATGTAATGCTTTCTAATGTTACCTATAATCACTCGAAGTGTTAAATGTTGTGCATCTTCAATACAACTATTACACTTTTATCATTAATTTACTTCATGAGCGATTTTTAAGGCTATTTGGTTTCTGCAAGCTATTACGGTTTGGCAACAAATATTGACATCACTTATGGCTTAGAAAAATTAAAACGATTATAATTTACATACCCTTTTTATACCCTCCACCACAAAAAGTTGTAAAGAGGGTATACTTAGTTTGTCATTCCGTGTGAAACTTTTTTATTATTCATCTCAGACCCCATAAAGTATATATATTCTGGGTGTCAAATTGCTTGTAGTTATTCTAAGCAGTTTGGGATTGAAATCCAGCAAAATCGGTTCAGTAGGATCAGAGCTATGAATCAAAATGTGGAACCACCACTTTAAAAAATTGATAATTTTGTTACAAAAACTAACATAAATGGTGAAAAAATGATATCAGATTTTGCAAATGTTCGTTTTATTCGACTAGAAATGACTCTGTGAAATTCCGTGAAGATTGGTCTATAATTTACCCTAGGCCCCATATAAACCCTACTCCAGGAAAACAGTTTAGTACGCCTAAAACCGTAATTAATAACGCTATCATAACAAAATTTTTAGGACTAGAAAGATACTGTGAAATTTCATTAGGATCGGTCCATAATTTACCCTAGGCCCCATAAAAGCCCTTCTCCCGGAAAACAGCTTAGTACGCCTAAAACCGTAATTTATAATGGTATCAAAATAAAATTGAATACTTCACAGTTTTATAGGACTAAAATAGCACTAAAAAATTTCGTGATGATCGGTCCATAATTTTCTATAGGCCCCATATAAAGCCCACTCTGGTAAATTAATTAAATACGCCTAAAATTGTAGCAGATATATATATTGTGGTAAAATTTCTTCCAAATTAGTTTCATATGGCCAGAAATAATGTCATGCAATTTTGTGATAGACATTCACTGTAAGCGCTGAAACTTATTTCACCATTGTATTGAAATTTATGTTTTTTCATACCAGAAATACCTCTGCGGAATTTTGAGATGATTGGTTTATAACTTACCATGGCTCCAATATAAATCCCCCTCCTGAAAACTATTTAAGTTCGGCTTAAACTGTTACGAATCAAGATATTTTACTAAAGATTGTCGGTCAATAATTTAATATAGGTCTAAGCCGCAACCAATTTTAATGCTGAGATCTGTTTTTATAAAGATAAATTAATAATAAATAGACTTCATATAGACATCACTCCTGAAATATTCAAATTGTTGGTGGAGGGTAGCAAAGATTCTAAAGCAATCTTTTTACAAAATTATGAGCGGTATGAATTATGACAAAAGAAAATAAAACATTGGTTCTACAAACAAAGTAAGTACCAAAGTTGTATAACAGGCAAGTATGAACACCTTAAATAAAAGGGTATAATATGCAAAAGGTTTTATCATCAACTTATTCAGAAAAGAACTTGAAAAATTTTCCCTCAGTTGTATTTTTTGTACAAACGAACACAAAAATTTAGAACATGTTGCATTAATTCAACATTTTTCTCAGAAAAGAAATCGTCATAAAATGTTTTATAATGTAACATTATAATAAGTGTTTATATTAAACAAAATGAATATGTTAAAAATTTCAAATGTAAATATTTTATTGTATGTATATATCATGGTGAAATTACTACAAGGTGGCAGCACTAGGTGTTGTTGTACAACAATACAACAAAAACAGGCAAATTTGTTTGTGTAATAAACTCCGTGCTGTCAAAAATTATATGCAACAATGTTGCCATTGTTTGTCTTTTCCGACAACATTTGGTCGGATAATTTTCGCTTGGTAGGATGGTAGGCTAAACCTTAGGGCAATGTTACACGTTTAATAAATACATATATAACAAAATCGAAAAAACTTAAGAAAGAAGCTATTTTAAGATATTAAAGTGGTCATTTTAAATGCTAAAGGATCATAGAAATCAATATATGTATAAATATTGCATAATGAGAATGAAAATATTGGTCTAAGTGGAATGCTATTTCTGGAAGGGCGAATAGAAACAGAAAGCTAAACATTACGAAGTAGGAATTCTGAAACAATTTCGTTATTAAACAAATTGTGCATTAAGGAGAAATTTAATTTATCATATTACTATGTTTATAATTCTATGTGAATTTTTTTTTTCAATATTCATCGAAGATCCCATAAAATATATATATTCTGGGTCTTCTAAGTCGATTTAGCCGTTTGGGTTACAAATTGTTTCTAGTTCTTCAAAGATGTTTTTATTAGAAAAAGAGTTAAGCTCCCAAATGTGAAACTACCCCCCTAAAAACTTACATAAATTTGTAGCGGAATGCACTGATTGTCATTAAATTTCAACAAAAACCTTTTTATGACACCAGATATGGTGAAGGTCGGTCCATAATTTACCTAAGGCTCCATGTTAACTCAAAATTTAAAAATTTTCAGTAGAAACAAAACAAATTTTAATTTTATATTAAAGGTATATAAAAAATAAGTTTTAAACTAACAGCTATAACTGGTAGTTAATTATAACTAAACTTGCTTAAATGTATCAAAAATAGAAAACTGGTCGAGTCCAAAGGATTTTGGTTAATAAGTTTGGTCGAATAGAAAATTTTCAGTGGCAACGCTGATCTGCAACAAATAAAAGGAAAAATTTTATGAAAAAATTACTAAAAGATTCACACTTAAAATTTTAATGTTTTTTGGATTAAAAACAATTGTTTTTCCAATTTTTTTTCACTACAAGTCCTTTGGAGGTTTAAAGAAAGTGGCGCACAAGCGCATACCAAAAATATACGCATTTTTCAAACGTACACACGACGCACAGTGCTTTGTCCCCATATAACGAAGGGACATAAATAGAAGGAGTTGTCAGAAATTTTTGAAATTTGGTACACTAGCATAAAATAGCTTAGTTAAGAAAAATAGAAATTTTTGGACAAATCGGTCCAAGGACACGCCTACCTCCCATGTGTCCTGAAATGGAAAAATGTAATTTTAGCTTCAATAATGCCCACAAAACTACAAAAAAATGGGCATGCTAATACACACACAACTAGCAACGTGTGTGCAAATTTTCACTTAAATCTGAACAAGGACTCAAGGTCCTGCCATATATCTTTTTTCTTAAAAATGCTATAGTACCTACAAAAATTATCCAATCGTAATAAAATTTGGTATGGTTAGAGATATATGTGTGCCGAATTTTGGTAGAATCGGATTGTTAATGTGAAAAATACAAAAACATCATTAAATGAAAAATGAGTTAAAAACGCTTCAAATGCTCTTGCAAAAATAACAAGTAAGAAAGTATAATCAGTCAAACCCGACCATGTGATACCCTATAGTATAGTATTTAAAAACAAATTTCCTAGAGTGTAATCTATTTGGGACCCATGGGCAATCATGGACCCGCCAGAACATAATTATGTTATGAGGTTAAGATTCGTTTAAAAGTTCTTTCTCCCGAATATTGTTTAGATATCTTAAGCTCCGTATATGAGTTTTTTGAATGAGGGTTTATATGGAACCTATAGTTCATTTTAGACCTATCTGTACAACATTTTGTCATGACTTAGTAGCTATCGTAAAAATCACTGTCGCCAATTTGTATGTAAATACTTATATTTTTAAGGAAGCTGGCATTAAAAGCTTCTTCGGGAGAATGATTTGGATGGGAGCTACGTTCTAAAATAAAAAGATTCCAATACAATTTGATGAGCTGATTTGAAATATCATAAACGAATATTGATACTTGAAAAATGTTTTTTCACGTTCTCATCTCTAATTTGAAATATAAATTAACGGCATTTTAATATGAAAACAAAGCAAAGAAAAATATAACCCAAGTCAAGGTAAAATTACTTTACAGGTGGCGTTAACAGCACAGCTGATCTATTTTTTCTATTTTGCCAAATTCACTAGTGATTGTTGTTGGAAATACTACAACAAACGCAAGAGCAACAAAAACAAGAAAACAAAGTTGCATGTTGTTTTTGCAAATATTGATTTCAACTTTCATTTGAAAGACAGAAGTGGCTAATTGAATTTTAACTTCTTTTGAATTTTTAATATAAAAAGGTTGGTCATAAAACACGTAGAACATTTATGTAAAAAAAATTTATTTTTTTCTTAATAATAAACTAATTTATTAATAGATACTTATGCCCAATTTCACCAATTTATTTAAATATCAATTAATATTAAAATAAATTTTTTCATATAATTTTTTTTTTTTTACATGAAAAACAAATTTTAAACTTAAATTGATATATAAATATTGTTGGTGAAATAGGCCCTAAGTTTAAAAAAAAAGAAATATTTGTAATTTCTTACAATTTTTGTTTGTTTATAAACTTAAACAATTATTGGGATTGATCTACCACAAAAATAGGTGTGCATATAACGTATTACTTTATCCTGCTGAAAATTACATAATTGTAGCGCACTCTGATTAAGGGGTATGGTGCACAATTTGACTTTAATATTTTCTCAGTATTTCTTTTTTAAATGTTTTTTCATATAGCTTGTAACTTTACTTAAACATTTTAGCTCTATAATAAAAAAACTTTAAAAAAATTTGTGAAATTAGACCTATTTAAAGTGCATTTTTTGTTAAGTTGCGGTCAAAAACCGGCACTAATCTTTTTACGGTCCTTTTAAGAACACTATTTGCTAAGAAAAAACGAAATAAAAAAATGTCTGATTTTATATGATTTTTTTTAAAGTTCAAAAAAAGTTTTGTAATTTTTGAATTTTTTTGAAAAAAATATATTTTTTTTTGAGCGATAAAAACTAACTTAAGTTAATATTTTTAATAAAAACTGTATTATTGCCAAATTTTGAACATACCAAGGATCACAAAAAAAATAACATTAAACTCTTTTTTAAAAAAATGAATTTTTGAGAGTTATTTTCTTGAAGCAATTCAATTCATTTTTTTTATTCATTAATTCTTTCTTAAATTTGACTGAATTTAGCGACCTCTGGCGGAGTCTAGGAGAGTCACACGAAATCAATTCCAAAAAATTTTTATGAGTTGTGTTGTTATCTATCGATCAATATATCTTTTATCACATTTTGAGACTAAAATTTTTTTTGATTTTTGTCTATGGGACAAAGCACCGTGCGACGTGGTCACATACACAATTATTTCTGTTTTTATTTATTATTAAAAAAAAAAACTGTTAGCACAACTAAAGACGCACATATAAAAACTACATACGATTTATTTTTTGCAAATATTTTAATTGTTATGCACAATTTTCATTTAAAAACCGCACAAAAATGATTTTTTTTAAATTTTTTTTCAAGAATGTAAACATAAACAAAAAAAAATGACATCTTTGGGTTTTCACCACAGTTAAGCAAAAAATTACCAGATGCCGTAGTGATGCCACCTTCTAGTAATTTCACCATGTGTATATATAAAAATCAATGTTACAAAACTTGCACTTTTATTTTTCACAGTGGAAGAATTTAACACTTTTTTTGTCGATTTAGTACTTTTAATTTGAATTCTTCTGGCAAGCCTGACATTTGGAATATAATTAATCAAGGCGAATTTAAATTAAATTCGCATTGTCAATTAATATAAGTGTTTGTATTGTGTTGTGTTCGTTACTTAAGTCTGGATGGAGGTATTTTATATGAAAGTTCTAAATACATTTTTAAAGATTTTGCATTTTTCAGGATGAACTTGTTCCCCGATTGCCTGCTGATCAGGAAAATATTGAATTTCAAAACTGGCACATAAGCTATTTCAAGTCTCATATATTAAAAAGTATTTGTATTAAAGGTCAAGACCAAGTTTGTAAAGATGGGGAGGATGATTTTTGCGAATTATGCACTTATCGAAATACCCTGGATTTGCCCCATCTTCCGGATATGGTATTCCATAAAAATAAATTATCCTTAATCCATGCTGGTGGCGCTATGTTGGAATTTTTTCCAATGGATGCATTACGACTGGTTGAAAATGGAAAGCAGCCATTACAAGTTGCATGTGCTAAGGAATGGAAAGATAGTAGGTATGATTTTTTTTAGTATATAAGATACCTATGAGAATTTTCGGCTTAAATTTAGTTAAGGGGCACAGCTCCAATTTAAAAAGTATACCGGCTTTGGTCTGTTTTATCCACTCAGTTAAAAAAAATATACAGCCCGATTATCAGGGGTGTTCTGGTAATCGAAAACGCAAGAATTTTAAATGTCGGTTTTTAATAAGATTTCTGTAATAAAATAATTTTATGAGAAAAATTATACAAATATTTGTGTATTAAACAGAATTTAATTACAAAAACTATACAAATTAGATTAAAAATGTATTAAAAACCACTTCTAAATTCTAGCGTTTTGCGTTTTCGATTTCAAGAACACTCCCCGGGAGTTTTTTTCCCTTTTCCAATTTTTACAATTGAATTTACATTGGGCATCGGGATATAGACAAAATGAGAAGGGAGAAAACTGCCGGGGAATTTGTTTTCATAATTGGGCTGATAGAGTCTGCGGAAATGCTTTAGTTAGCGAAACCCGTATTTGCTACACCGTAGCGGTGATAATTCTTGCGTCCGGTCGGAGGCCAGCTATCCAGGAAAGCTTAAGTGAAGCCGGTGTTTGTTATTTAATTAAACTTTTTGTACACTTATTTATTTATTTATTTATTTATTTATTTATTTATTTCATCGATTTTCTAATACAACAAGACAAAAATATCTTATAAATTACAGTATTAGAATAAGACAAGTTACGTATACAAATGATAACAATGTGACAAATTATTTTTTAAATTATTTAAATAAACTACCTTCATATTTACCTAGTGCACTTCCGTAACATTTTGATGTAAGTGTTAGGAACTAAAGAGTTTACAATATTTAACCCTTCTGCACACCTCGGGTCAATTTGACCAAGCTACTTGTTTAAAATTTTAAATTGCAGCTGTGGCCGTTCTCTAGATATACAAAAATTTAGTTTGATCCACGCGTGCTTCTCCCTCCAATCGCGCACATTTCTTAAAGTTGCTGTCTGTATATTGCCAACCATTCTTATTGTACCAAATTTGGACAATTTTATTTACACTTATACCGTTCTTATAATATACAGGATTCTATTTTGTGAGCGTTATCTAATCGCACTTTTTGACTGATGTTGAGTATAGATCACCAAGCTATTTGTACAAGCTGTGAAAACTTTAGCTATTACCGTGCTCTAGATATACAGATATCTCTTTTGCCTTTATATGTAAGGTACCGAGCCCACTTATCCACTCCCACCTTCTTTTTGACAGATGTTGCGTATCGATAACGCAGCTATATGTACCAAATTTGGAAAGTTTTTCTTTTACCGCTGTTTAGATATAAATAAATATGTATATGTTATGCAACGTCCACATCTTCAACCCCTCCCAAATGTTGTCGGATGTTGTGTATTGCCTACCAAGATGCTTGTAGCTTATTTGGAAACTTCGGCTCCTAAGGTTCTCCAGATATTGAGATATCTACAATCTCTTTGTATGGGAGGTGCCACTACCACATTTCCAATCCCGCCCACACTATGTCGTATGTTGCGTATTGATAACTAAAAGAAAAACTTTGATAACTAATATGCATATGGCAGTGTAAATAAAACTGAACTGGCAAAATAAAATAAAGTAATTTGTTTTTATTTTTGTTTTTTCTTTTCCCACTTACAACTACATTTAGAGTTGACAAAAAATCAACCAATTGTAGCCGGGGCTGTAAGAAAAGATAAACTCACTGTTTATTGTTGTTGTTTAAGCTTTGATATTGTCACTTGGAAAACTGTGGCTTATAATTCTTATTCACTTAACAGTTTTATATGTGTAATATCTTTAGTTTTTCTAAAATCTTGGATGTGAAATGCGCATAGGAATAGCTTATCCCTTCAACAATAAATTTCAGTTTATCAATAGTATGAAATGGGAATGTAGCACATGTAAACGAAACCTTGTTAATTACATTTTTGAATTCAAAGAAAAACTTTGAAAATGTTTTTAGCTAATTTGGAAACCTTGGCTCTTACCGACCTCCAGATGTACAGAAATCTACAATGTAATTGTAAAGGAGGTGACACGCCCACTTCTCCAATTCCGTCGAGGTTTTGTCAGATGTTGTGTATTACTTATGGTGTTTTCTTTTCTACAAAAAATGTGACATTTTATTTTAAAAATATGCAATTTGGTGTCTGTTTCGTAAAAATTTTGCTCCCGAAAAGGATGAGTTTTTTAGAATAAAACAAGCCACCCTTTTTGGGAGCAAAATTTTTAAGAAACAGACACCAAATTGCATTTTTTTAAAATAAAATGTCACATTTTTTTGTAGAAAAGAAAACACCATTACTAAGATGCTTATACCTTATTTGGAAACTTTGGCTTTTGCCAATTGTTACATATCAAGCAAAAAATAAAAATGATTAAAAATCTTTATACGTCAACCAGAAAATAAAACTTATTTTCAATCCAATTCAAGAAATATTCAGAAACTAAAGACTTATGAAAGGTTTTTAAACAAATTTTTTTTTATAAAAAATGTCATATCCCTTTCGGTCCATTAATAATAAAAAATTAAAAATTGGCTTAAAAAACATATGTTAAATAAAATAATTTTTTATAAATAAACACAATCTGCCGTATTCATAAAAAAATTTATTTAAACTTTAAATTGGTTTTGGAAACATTTGTATACAAATTTTTTTTTTAAATAAATTTCAAACGTAATTCAATTATTGATTATAAATGACGCAGTAAATGTAGCCATATCAGTACCCTGGAGGTATAGTGCACTATGTCGACATAGTGTTAATGTTTCAAACTCAGCGGTTGAGATCGATGAGAGAGTACACTTTGCTGTGTATTAATGTCGTCAAAACTTAAGGAAGCAACATACCTCCAACGTATTGATATTTAAGCTTTGGTTAAATAACTGCATGCATGTAATACAATCCATGGTTTAAAAACAAAAACATACTTTTATTGATATTGTTGTGCTTTCATTGAATAAAAGACGAATTGTTTAACTTTCAATAAAATAAACTTTAATTAATATTTTAGGTATGCACCTCTGGCTTGCTAACAACTAACTGTAAAAACGGTTACAAAGAATTGTTTATCATGAAATAGATCTTAACCGTTAGGCAAAAAGGCTTTAAGTCAAAAAAACGCATTTTAAGTTTTTTATTGGCCTTAATTCAATTTTTATTCTCTTTTGTGTTGTTATTTCAAAATAATTCAAAGTGTCTGAACGTGTCTTGTTTGAGCTCCGCTTCGTTTGTAAATATTTTCAATATCCTTTGTGAAAAATTTAAAAATTTATCAACATAAAAATAAACAAAACCATAAACACAAAATCGTAAGAAACTTAGTAATTGCAAAAATACAAAATTTTAGGCAAATCTTGAAACTTTATTTAAAACTTTATACAAAATAAAAGTCTAAAACAAACAACAACAAAAAACTGTAACCCAATTGTAAAACAAATACAAAAATTGAACGCATTAAACAAACGAAAACAAAACATACAAAACCTGATCCGAGAAAACAACAAATTATTATTAAATTACACTGTGCATGAAATTGACACTTTTTTTTCGTGACCAGCCGGGCACATGGCGTTTTAAGATAATTCGGGGACGCTGAATCCAGTGGTGCCCGTGGTTTTTTCAGATTGGCTCTGGTTTTCGAGATATACCGTTATTTCGAAAATGGAGGAGGTTGCTCAACATATATTCGCGTAACTCAAAAACGGTTAAGTTTATTGAAATTACTAAAAAAACCGAAATTCCGCAATAAAATTTCATTTCAGAAAATTTTCATATTTTGCTAATATGAGTAGTCGTTATTGAAACATAATTTAAAAAAAAAAAAAAAAATTAATTTTTTTATCAAAATTTCGAAATTTTTGTTTTTTAAAAATTCATAAAAAGTTAAAAGATGCAGCTAGGCTTCCAATTTTTTGCAGACTTATAAAAAACGAAGCTACAAACAAAATAAGCCATAAATTATTAAAATCTGTTTTCAACTTTTGATTTTATTCACAAAAGTCGACAAATTTTAATTAATTTAAGAATTTCATAAAACGCAATATTTGTATGGGAGCCCCCTAAGGGATGGTGATAAAGGGAAAGTATAATTTGAGAAAATGTTAAGAACAAAAAACTAATGGAGGCCAGTCATACATTTTATTATCCTAGCATTGAACATTTTGTATAGAAGCCCCCTTAAGGAATGGAGATAGCGGGTGGGTATGTGAGATGAAAAATTAAGTGGGGTTGGTCATACATTTGACCCATCTAGGGGCATCCTAGGCGCTGCAGGGCCAAATTTAAGGCTAGGGTTCTACGCATATAAAAAACAAAGTTCCAAATAAAATAAGCTATAAGTGATTAAAGTCTGTCTACAACTTTTAATTTTTTCATAATAGATGAAATTTTTTTATTTTTTAAATTAACCAAACCTAAAAATTTTAAAACATTTATTTTTGTTGTTAATTAGTTAAAGTTAAAGTTTTTATTTAGAAATTTATTCTTCTTCCTCCTGCAGATTCCAACAAATATCCCCTAAAAGCGAATCAAGTTGTTTGCCGCTATACCAGTGTTCGAGCCTGGCTGTTACTTGGTGAAATCTCTCGCCATGTTCATCAGACTCGGCTGGTGATTGTTCATTAAATTTTTCGGCATGGTAATGCAAAAAATGTATTTTCAATGACATTCTAACGTTTAAGTTTTTAAATGCGGTTAGCATATTTTTGATTAAAATTCGCCAGTTTTCAGACCGATGATTTCCTAATACATTTTCTATTACTGATTTCACACAATTCCAGGCCAATAGCTCGATATCATTCAATGCAACCTCAAATTGATGGTCCTTCATAAGACGACGAATGTCCGGTCCATTAAGAATTCCTTTAAAATAAAAATATTATGATATGAAATATAAATCTAATTTAATAAAGTAGTTACAGTTTATACCTTCTTTTACTTTCATGCCGCTTAGTCGTGGAAAAATTCGGCGCAATTCGGTAAAAGCAACACCATCTGGGCTCAATGCTTTTATAAAATTTTTTACAATACCCAGTTTGATGTGGAGTGGAGGGAGCAAAATCTTTTCCATCGGCACAAGTGGTAATCCAATAACATTATTTCTATTCAATCTGCTTTCCTCACGTAAAGCCCAATCCCGTGTATTGTACTGGTCGCCATCGAAACGCGTATTTCATAAGCACATGAAGCACATATTTTTAGTATAGCCCAATTGCATGCCTCTTAAAAGAGCTACCACTTTTAAATCTGCGCATATTTTCCACTTGTGTTCTTCATATTTAATTAACTGTATTATTTTTTTCATTGATGCGTATGTCTCTTTAGTATTTGTGCTTAGTGCTATCGAAATAGGACTTTTTAAATTAGTGGCATGTAGCAAAACTGCTTTTAAGCTACTTTTGGAAGAATCAATGAATAAGCGCCAATCTCCAGGATTATATTCATTTTGCATTGTTAAAACCAAGCCACGGATGTCAGTACAATACGCGATAGAATTATTCTCATTTGATTTAAAAAAAAGTCGTAAATCGTCTATGGCGATTGATAGCCCCGTATATTTGTACACCTGGTGCTAAAATATTAGCTCGTTTTAGCTCTTTTGTTAAGAGAATGCTCTGTCTTTGAGATAATTTTAGACGCCGTACCATTATATCCAGACGATCTTGCGTGATTTCATTGTCACTGCATGGAACCGTGATGCATGACGGTTCATACATTGAAGTAGCTGGCCCACCCGCTTCAACAGAATGAATTATTGAGGGAATATGTTCTGTTGGTATTTGGCTATCCGGAACAGGAATTTCATCAGAATGTGGCAGCGGTAATCGAGCATATGTTGTTGCAGTATAAGATATATAAGTCATTTTTCTTCTGTTCATACCGGCTGTATAATTTATGCACGCATAACACTCATCTTCAGCATGAACTATGGGATCTCTCCAAATCATTGGAACACCAAATGGCATGGCGTCTCCATTTTTTCGCCACTTGTTTAATTGGTAAATGCAGTGTGTACACACTATTGATGGTGTCCAACTCTTACCATATATAACACTTAGAGAAAAATATGATTTATACAAGGTACTTGTTTTATTACTGATTTTACGGCGACTTGGCATATTTTTATATTTTCCACACACATAACAAAAGTAATTAAACTTTTTACACGCCTCCATCTTAGATATTTCAATATAACTGATTAGATACAAGACTTCAAAGGCTTTAAGCTTCACTAATCACTTTCGCAAGCACTTTCCATATGACAATGAAGGGGTTGAGGAACTCTTATTTATACTGTAATTGTTTTAATCAAAGTACCTGTCGAGACCTTCATGACCATGTTTTATAAAAAAAACCAAAGCCAGACCGATTAATTTTTCTACCTGTTCCAGGTATAACAATAGAATATGTTATTTAAGTTTTTTACAAGACCGATAAGTGCGGTTTCGACTGCACAATAAAATACCGTTTTGTGTGGTTTTGTAAGCACATTAAAATACAAGGATGTAAGCATTTATGACTTTATTTCTTAATTCTAAGAATTTTTTAATCGGTAACTGTGGATTTTCCAAAATTCCTACCGCAAAGTGAAAGTGTGGTAATAAAATGCATATTTCTTTGGAATAGCATACATTTGAATATTTGTTTTTTTGTTTTGTATTGTAAATGGCACAAAAACCTCATTAAAAAAATTTTACGTCAAAATGTCATTGAAAATAAATTTTCTGCATTGGCACATTCTTCATATATATGTACATAATTTTGAATAAAGAATTTAAAAATTAAAAAAAATCCTGTGAAATGCTCCATATAAATTATATTCTTCATATATATTAAAGAAAAGGTTCCACAACTGCCTAGGAGTCACTCCTAGTGGGATAAAATGTATGACTGGCCTCCATTAGTTTTTTGTTCTTAACATTTTCTCAAATTATACTTTCCCTTTATCACCATCCCTTAGGGGGCTCCCATACAAATATTGCGTTTTATGAAATTCTTAAATTAATTAAAATTTGTCGACTTTTGTGAATAAAATCAAAAGTTGAAAACAGATTTTAATAATTTATGGCTTATTTTGTTTGTAGCTTCGTTTTTTATAAGTCTGCAAAAAATTAGAAGCCTAGCTGCATCTTTTAATTTTTTATGAATTTTTAAAAAACAAAAATTTCGAAATTTTGATAAAAAAATTAATTTTTTTTTTTTTTTTAAATTATGTTTCAATAACGACTACTCATATTAGCAAAAAAGTTTTACTTTTCTGAAATGAAATGTTATTGCGGAATTTCGGTTTTTTTTTAGTAATTTCAATAAACTTAACCGTTTTTGAGTTACGCGAATATATGTTGAGCAACCTCCTCCATTTTCGAAATAACGGTATATCTCGAAAACCAGAGCCAATCTGAAAAAACCGCGGCCACCACTGGATTCAGCGTCCCCGAATTATGTTAAAACGCCATGTGCCCGGCTTGTCTGTTTTTTCAACTAGCATAGTGTTATTATCAACCTTAAAAGAAAACAAATTAAAATGAATACACTAAGTGAATTGACCCTTACACCCAGTCTCCACCTAACTTGAAATGCAGTTAAAACATAAAGTTAAGACTTGCTGTTAAAATGGTTATATGTTTATGGTGGCGTACACGTAGTGAAGTTAGAGTTAAAACTTTTCATTATTTTCAGTTCGTTGACGCGTAAAGTATGTAGCTACAGTGTATTTGTGGAAAATAATTAAAGTTATTTTATACTTAAATGTTTGTTTGTATTATATTTTTCACAAAAAGCAAAGTTTATTATGTGTAGTTTACAACCCTTTTAACAAATTAATTAAAGATGTCGAAAAACAACTACAAATAGCGTACTGTCAAACTTAAACGTCAATTTATGTTATAAAAGAACTTTCAAAAGAAATGTTATAACAATCAAGTTAAAACTTTAACTGGAGCAGTCTCCACTTAACACTAACTTGCAGTTAGTGTTAAAGTTAGTCATTTTATGTTAGGTGGAGACCCCGGGTTAAGAAATTAAGAGAGTCAAAGCAATGTTCAACTCCTGAAAATTTTCCGAAAATTCCAAGATTAACAAGTGATGATAAAGCTTTCATTAGAGAGTTAATAAAATGGAGTGAAAACATTGCGAAGTAATGTGTAATCAAAAACTCAATGAAAGAAAGTGAAGAAAAACATTTTGATTTTATAAACGGTCTAATAAAAGAGAGTGAAACTTGAATTCTCTCTGTAATTGAGGACAAAATAAACAATTATCTGTTGCCTACACAAATATTATAATATCTGGGGACTTTAATGCCAACTTAATGTCTAATTCCGGATCAAACATAGAAATACAAATGGTCGGATAAGTCCATGGTTTACATCAGAGACTAAACTGTTAATAGAGCGTCGTGAACACAAGATTTACTAAATCGTTAGAGCAGTTGTATTTAAAATAAGACATGATAAACTAATATACTATATTAACAAATTTCAGACCGCAGTCAACACTAACAAAAATGGAAGCAAATTCGTGAAATTGAGAATTTTTGATGTTAATGCATTGAATCAAAAATTTACTAATATTCTTCAACCACCGGTAAAACTTTTTTTAATGACGATATTGCTTTAATTGATCCTCTAAACCAGTTTAGCTTTCAATGTTTTAACTTAGAAGACACTGCTGAAGGATTTTTAGACGTTAAGTCCAATTCTGTCGGTCTAGATGGCATTCAACCTCGTTTTATTAGACTTATTTTACCATGGATAATTCGTCATGTAAACCACATTTTTAATAAGACAGTCACCACAAGTACTTTTCCATCTGTGTGGAAGTGTGCGAAAATTATTTGTATTCCTAAAGATGATAAGGACTACCTGCCAATCGCCATTCTTCCCTACCTTTCTAAAGTTTTCGAACGCCTCCTACATAAGCAGATTTCCAAACTCATCTGATAATTATCTTTTAACGGACCGTCAATCTGGATTTAGACCTCAGCATAGCTGTACTACAGCCTTAACCGAAGTTGTTGAAAACATCCGAAGTAGTGTGGATGATAACAAGATAGCATTATTGATTCTACTCGTCCACTCAAAGGCCTTTGACACCGTTGAACACAATATGTTAATTATGAAACTTGCAAGAATGTTTAACTTTTCAGAAACTGCAACAAAATAAGTTGCTTCATATCTAGGTGATAGATCGCAGATAGTTGCCAACAATGGCACCTTTTCTAGGCCTTTGAATACATTGAGAGGTGTTCCCCAGGGATCTATTCTTGGTCCACTTTTGTACTCGTTGTATGCTAATGATCTTCCCTTGCAAATAAAATATTCGTATATAAAAATGTATGCGGACGATGTCCAACTTTATTTGAGCTGTAACAGAACATCAATTCTTCCTGTAGTGAATAAACTTAACCACGATCTGTACATGATTTTTCAGTGGGCTTCCGCAAATGGATTACGACTAAATCCAAACAAGTCAAAATGTCTTATAATCGGTGCGAGGTCTAACACTGACATAATAAATGACATAAATGTTAATATTGATGGTACTCGAATCGAACTAGTACATACAGTAAAAAACTTGGGTGTTACTTTTAATCGTACCCTTACTTGGTCGGATCATATTAACCAAGTATGTGGCAGAACATATGCTATGCTAAGAAGCCTTTGGTGTAGTCAACATTTTACTCCACAGAGGATCATTCTTATCCTAGCCAAATCGTATTTAATACCAACACTTTTGTATTGCTGTGAAGTCTTTGCTGCTTGCAATGCCACTGACAAACGTAAGCTTGTTACAACATTTAATAACATCACTCGTTTCATTTTCGACTTACAGAGATTTGATCATGTATCTCCGTATTGCAAACGTGTTTTTGGCATGCGCTTTGATGACTACCTCAAGTTTAAAAGTTTAATCTTTATGCATAAAATTATAGTAACAAAAGTGCCTAAGTATCTCTACAACAAGTTAACATTCACCTCATCCTTAAGAAACAATAGCATCCCCACCTTTATATTTCGCAAGAGTGCTTCTTATAACCAATTTTATATATCCACAATATACCTCTGGAACCATCTTCCCACTGATATATAACTTACTCGCAACGCAATAAAATTCAAAAAATTGTTAATAACTCACTTTGCTAATAACTAGAACATTTAGGACCTAGATATAAGTTTGTTTTAAATTTTATGTTTAATTATTTTTATTTCTTAAATCATAAATAATTTAAATGTTAAATGTTTATTTATAGTGTTAATTGCTAAGTTCAATAATTGTGTCTGCAAACCATGCCCTATAACGTATCTGATTCTAATACTGTAATATTCGATCGTATTTAACAAATCGTAGACAATATACAAAAGTTAATAATGTAATATCAAATTCAATAGAAAATGATTTTGGGGTGCCTCAAGGATCCATCTTAGGAGCTCTTCTTTTTATTATATATATAAATGATATGGAAAATACATTAGAGAAATGCGAAATTGTACTATACGCAGACGACACATTGATTTTTACCGAAGCAGAAAATGAAGAATTATGTTATGAAAACTTAAACCAGGATATGCATAATATAAACAGGTGGCTGAAAATGAATAAATTAAAATTAAACGAAGATAAAACCAAGTTAATGGAAATTAATATGAGCTCTAATAAAATAATCAAAATAAATAACGTGATAATAGAAAAAGTAAAGAGTATAAAATATCTGGGTTTCTTAATTGACAAAGATTTAAACTTTAAAGAACATATCGAATATGTATGTAGAAAAATTGGCAAAAAAATAGGCTTTTTTAAACGTTTGAGAAGTAAGGTAACAATAATAACCGCAATAAACATATTTAACACAATGATAAAACCACACTTTGAATATGGATCAACTATATTGTTCACATGCTGTTCAGACCAACAAATAACCAGACTACAAAAACTACAAAATAAGGCGATGCGCACAATCTTAAAATGCAACCGTTACACTTCAATCAGAAATATGTTGGACACATTAAAATGGCTAAATATACAGCAAAGGCTGCAGTTAAATACAATATTTTTTATCCAGAAAATGAAAATGGGTAATGCACCCGATTACCTGATCGAACAAATAAGGTTTGTGGGTGAGGTTCAGCCGTATAATCTCAGGAATGCCTTGGATTTTAGACCACAGAGAGCAGATACAAGTGCAATACAAAAATCACTATTTAGCAAAGGATTAAACCTATACAACATGATGCCGAATGATGTGAAGAATGAATCCAATATAAATCTTTTTAGAAAAAAGACTGTGGATTTTATAAAAAACTTGTAATTGTTAATCAGATACGTAAAAATTTTTCTTATAATATAATTAAAATGTCATTAAAAAGTATTATAAATACTACTAATAAATAATAATAAATAAAAAAAAAAAAATATAAAAGATATTGTATCTTGTTGTGTTAGAAAGGCAAATAATAAATACAAATACAAATACAAACTTAAACTATTGTAGTATGTAGCATCGTGATTTCACGGTGATGCCACGTTGATATATTTAATGTTGTATTTAAGGGTTACCCCCAACATCTCCATACTCAAGATCATTGCGGTGATCTGGAAATTGGTTCCAGGGCCTGTCTTCTTGTCATAATGTGCCTTGGAGTCCAGTGTGGAGAAGCTTGTGGTATTATGAAGCTATCTTCTTGAGTAGGTGAAACTACTTCGAACTCTTCGAGCAATATGTCTAAAGGCAGTTGCGGTGTGTCTGATAAAGTTGTGTTGTTTTCGCTATACCTGGGTCGAAGTTGGTCTGCATGTGCTCTTACGAGTTTTTTTTTGCCACCAAGTTCGATCAAGGTGTTGTAAATTACGTTACCAATTTTTTCGATAATTTCCCCAGGCACTCAGTATTGTTTGTTTTCTTTGAAGTTCAGTGCGTATACGTGGTCGCCATGGTGAAATTTTTTCTTACGAGTACCATGTTTGTCATTATATTGTTCCTCCATTTGTTGATTTGATCTGTAGTCGGTAACTTGTTGTTTTTTGATGTCGTCAAAAACTGTTCTCATTTTTCGGCCTATAAACGATTCTGCTGGGGTGTTTCCATTTGGTGAGTTTGGATTGGGAGTTGATCGATATACTTCTAAGAACGTTTGGAGTGCTAATGTAGGTGTGTCTTCCCCTTCAGATTTTTTAAGGGCACGCTGTAGTGTGTCAACGAATATTTCTGCTTGTCCGTTTGAGCTTAAATGGAAGCGTACTGTTCTTGTGTGTTCTATAGCTCTCTTCTTGCACCAATTTTCAAATTGTACTGAGCAAAATTCTGTTCCGTTATCTGAAACGATTTGTTCTGGATGTTCAAACTGTGAGCAATATTCGCTCATAATCTTCATTGTTGCGAATGTTGTCATTGTTGCCGTTTCGTAAATGGCAGGGTATTTAGAAAATGAGTCAATGATAACCAAATAATATTTATTCTTTACAGGTCCAGCGTAATCAATATGGATTCTTTCCATAGGTCTTGGCCATGAACAAAGATTTGTCTTCACAGGATTTTTTGCTGTTTGTTGACAGTTTTGAGATTTTCTTACGTAGTCCTCAATTTGCTTGTCGATAGAAGGCCATTAAACGTAACTTCGTGCAATTGATTTACACCTTTCCGATGATAGGTGTCCTCTGTGAAGTTGTTTGAGAATCTTTTGCCGATATGGTTCTGGAATAATAACATGATTATTTAACATCACACAATCGCCAGTCGTTGATAAAGATTCCTTTCGATTAAAATATGGAAGAATTAAAGGATCAAGATTTTTATTACTTTCAGGCCAACCGTTGTTCATTATCTGAATAACTTTTTGTAGGGTATCATCATTTTTGGTTGCGTTGGCTATCATGTTAAAAAAACTGGTAGTGTTGATATTGCTTCCTCCAATTCTTTGCGAATATCTTTCTCGAATAATATAGAAGAAACGATGAATTCGTCAGATGGCTTCTCATGATCGCTTATGAGACTAGATAATACATCAGCTTGTCCAAAATCTTTGGTGTTAGTATATTTGATTTCGAAATCGTACGCTAATAATATTAAAGCCCAACGTTGTAAGCGATTGGCTGTGTAAACCGAAATTTCCTTTTTTGATCCGTAAATTGTGAGTAATGGTTTGTGGTCGGTGTGCAATATAAATTTGCGTCCGAACAGCATCTTGTGGAATCGTTGTAAGGCAAAGATTAATGCCAACCCTTCCTTCTCAATTTGGCTATAGTTGCGCTCAACGGGTGTGAGAGATCTTGATATGTGATGAATTGCCTTCATATTGTTATCAGGAAATGTATGATAAATTACTGCACCTATTCCATGGGAAGATGCATCCGCGGCAACATGTATTGGTAAATCCGGGTTGTAGTGTGTTAGTAACATGTCTGATGTCAGAATTTGTTTAAAATTGTCCAATGACTCTTGGCATTCTGAAATCCAGTTGAATTGGTTTTCTTTCTTTAAAAGATCATCAAGAGGTTTTCGAATATTTCGCATATTATTTACGAATTTGCCATAATGGTTGATAGAACCCAAAAGAGAACGTACTTCTGAAATGTTTTGTGGAATCTTCAGATTCTTAATGGCTGTAATTTTCGCCGGGTCGGGTCTAATACCATTATTGTCAATAATCTGACCAAAATATTTGATTTCCCTTTTAAAAAATGGTAATTTTTTCAAATTTGATTCGGAATTCAAAGTCTTGAATTTTCTGTAAAAGCAGATTTAGATTAGTTTTGTGTTCCGAAACTGACTTACTTGCAAGCATAATGTCGTCTACATATGCCTTGGCACCGCCTATGCCCGAACATAGTTGGTCCATAATCCTCTGAAAAGCTCCTGGAGCCGATTTTATTCCAGGGGTCAGCCGGTTAAATCGAAATAAACCTCTGTGAGTGTTTATTGTGAGTAGTTTCTTGCTGTTGTCATCTACTTCGACTTGAAGGTAAGCATCTGAGAGGTCCAGATGACTAAAGAGGATACAGTTGTGAGAGTCAGAAAGAATTTCTTCTGGTGTTCTGATTTGATTCTACTATAGAGTTAAGTCCAGTAGAATAGTCTGCGCAAATACGAATTTTCCGTTTCTTTTACTGACCACTATTGGTGCGGCGTACTTTGATGTATCTACCGGTGATATCACTCCTTCGCTTTGTAATCTTTGTAGTTCTTCTTCGATTTCTAGTCTAGCAGCATAAGGAACTGGGCGTTTAGGAACAAAGATTTCCCTTGCATTTGGAAGTAGTTTTAATACAGAGTCCTAGTTGACTGTTATCAAAAACAGTTTTATAAGTTTTCTTTAATGAAGTAATTTCATCATCGAATGTGATTTGACGACACCAGATAGATATAGGTTTGTCCCAGAGATCAAAAGATTGTATCGTCTATACCCATGATGTTTAGCTGATTTATATCTGTGATATAACAGTGAAGTGCCTTTGTAACATTATTCATGGTAACGTCACATGTGAACATTGCTATGAGATTTATTTTGTTTGTATTGGCGTTGCTTGCGCTGTCTTATTGTATATGCCGTTGGTTTTCCAATGGTTTCCCATGTTTGAACAGAAATAATTGATATATCCGAAGCAGTGTCTATCTGGAGTTAATTAGAGCAGTTATTGATTAAAACGGATGTGTACTTGCGAAGTTCTTGAAATTGAAGCTTCTTTGTTGTAAAAATGACATTTGTTCTAAAATTCGAGATTTTTCTGAATTTATTTTTGTTTTTACCGTGTTGTGGTTAAGTTATTTTTACGGGTTTGGCGCTGGAGCAATAGTTGTCCTTGTGTCCGATTTGATGACATTTGCTGCATTTGTGTTTTAAATAGGTGCAGAATTTTACATAGTGTAAATCCCCGCATAGCCAGCATGGTGTCTTTGGAAGTTTGCGAATCTGGTTGTTGCTTTCCATTATGTTAACAGAACGTTCTGATTGTGATTGGTGTTCAATCATTGAGTTGCCTGACTTTAGATCAAGTATACGCTGTGTTTCATCAACCAGCTTATCCAAGTTTGTGGTGTCAGAAAATTCATCCAAAATTTTCAGCAATCGGACCCGAATGTCCGTATCTCTTGCTGATCTAAGTCCTAATACAAAGATTAGACATTTAAATTGGTCAATTCTTAGATCCGTCATTCTTAAAAGTTCACATTGTGGATTCACACGACTGGCGTACTCTTTAAAATCTTCACTATCTGTTTTTGCAAGTTGTAGACATTTGTAGCGTTGAGAAACCTGTGTTTCTGTTTTGCCAAAGAGTTTGTTCAATTTGTCAACAGTGTCTTTGAGAGTCATGTCAACTGGTTTTGTTGGCAGCACGTAGTTTGAAAATCTTTCGTTCACTTGGTTAGGCATTTTTCGCCAAAGTAGGGCAACTTTGTCATAATCTTTGAGACCGTTCGCCTCGTTCTCGAAAACGTGTACATACCTGTTGTACCAAGCTTGAAAAATTAGACCACTTTCTGCTTCATACGCAAAGTTTGTCATTGAGTGTGCCAATGATTCCATCAATGCAGCTTTTGATGTGCTCGTTGTTTGTGAAGTGCTTGTTGAAACTATTCCTTGAGCTTGTAGTAACTGCACCATTTGCTGTAGAAAGAGTGTTTGTTGTTGCATTGTGTTCTGCTGATCTACCAACAGTTGTAAAACGTTGTCGTCGGACATTGTTTCGATTAGTTACAATAACAATTTTATAATTTATATTTCAACGTCCTTGTCTCCACTTTTGCTGTGCTTTTAATTTGAATAAAAGACGAACAAATGATAAACAATAATATGATTGATTAATTTAAAATTGATTATATACATTTGTATAAAATAAATTCTTTTGTTATGTTTTCTTTTTTAAAAATATATGTTAGTACGAAAAAAACTGTAAAGTACACAATTAAGAGTACCATACCGTATTTTGCCATGAACAATACACATACACATTCGTTACAAGAATACAAAATAAAAAAAAAAACATTTTTCTGTTTGTGAATGTGTGCAGAAACAATATACGGTACACAGCGAGAGTGAGCTGACGCACACAAGCACTACGATAACGTACATAACTTCTTTTAACGTACATGTACAGTATTTTTAGCGTACTTATCTGTACTTTTTATTGAACACGTAGTGTATATTATAACGTGCGTGTACGGTACGTATTTTTTTAAAGCAAAGAAATCAAAAGAGCCAAAAAATAAGATTTGAAGGTGAGTTGTATAACAGGAGTGCAGAAATATAAGAAACATGCAAAAGTGTACTAGTGTTTTATGGAGCAGGATATTGGTGTCTATTTCAGCAAACAATTGTTTTTGTTTTTTACGCAAAGAATGCACATGTGCGTGTTTGTGCACATTTTTAAGTGGTAAACAGGGTTGCCGAACTTGGTATTTTCGTTTGGTAGGATGGTAGGCTAATCCTGATTTTGGTTGGTTTGAGAAAATTTACTTTTTCATTTTATAAATTGACTTGTTAAATGTGGTAGGACATAGTCTGTTGAAGCAACTGACTATATCGCAAAGCAGGCAATAGAAAATGGAATATCTATTAAAAAAAAACAGAAGATATTCTTGATTGTTGGTGAAACTTCGGATGTGCCAATAAAGAAATGAAAATAAAGAATTTTTTACAACAACCTTTAAAAAAAATTATTGAATTGGCAACAGACGGCGCTAACGCCATGGCGGGTAAAGTAACTGGACTAAAAAACTTACTTATCAATGAATTTGTTTAATTTACATTAAGTGCGCTCTTTCTTCACCTTTGTTCAAGTTACGCATGTAAAATGCTGGGGGAAAATATAGAACTTCTTTGTTGTAATATTAACAGTTTTATTCCCATAGCCCTTAAAGAATTACTGAACTAAAAGAACTTCAGGAATAATGTTCGGTACCACCTCATAAGATACAAGCTGCTTCTTATACAAAACGCCTATCTTTGGAGGTTGTTATTGCAAGAATTATTGAACAGTGGGGTGCTTCAGTACTATATTTTGTATCCCTTTTTTACGAAGTCGATGGTATAACAGCTGTATAACTCTCCGAAAATATGTCTTAAAATTTCAAATTCCTTTTTTTTATTTATGTCATATACAAGTATATTGCGATTCTGACTTGAAATCGAATTATAGGTGTTCTCTAAATCGCAATCGCAAGAAGTTAGCCATCTTCAAAAACCACTAAAGATCGGAAGCAAAACGCATGAGTTTTCGAACACCATGAAATAAATCTAGCGTCTTGCGACTTCAAATCGTGCGATTGTTAGAAAATGGCCGACATGCTAACCATAATTAATAATCTTAATAAAGAAAATCAACCTGAAGTATATCGTTTGTCATATTTATAATCATGGTTAAAGTCCAATTTTTTACACATTAAAATTAATTTTATAACAAAGGCGACACTCACATATGTAAGTCGATTTCGATAAAAAAATAATCATATTGATGTCTTAATATGTACTTAAATTTAGAATTGGGCTTCTATATAAAATAAAATCTACAGGGGTGTGCTGGAAATCGAAAACGTAAAACGCAAAAATTTTAACAGTCGTTTTTTTCTTAGATTTCTGTAATAATATACAAATATTTGTCTATTAAACATAATTTTATAAGAAACATTATAAAAATTGGATTTAAAGTGTATTAAAAAGAACTTCCAAATTCTTGCGTTTTAAGAAATTAAAATATTACAAATAAATACTCTTTTTAAGTTATTGTATAATCAAGATTTGCCTATTTATATAGTCACACATTCTAAATTTTCCAATCTTGTAGATTTCTAGCTTAACAGAAATTAGCCTTTCAGTAGACTTAGGCAATGATATATTTTTGAATTAAGTGAATTCCATTAAAAACGGATTCAAATAAAAATATTTTACGATCATGCCAACTTTGTCTCTTATTGCATATTGCAAAAAATGAATAGCTTTATCCAATAAAAATTGTGCTTTACATCAAAAAAATACATTCATATACATATGTAAATTTTAAAATATTTGAAAAAATGTTTTAAAGGATTTTGGTAGGTTTTATAGACAATTTTGGTTGGATAAAAACTTTTAAACGGCAACCCTGGTGGTAAATTGAACGTCGAAAATTGTTGTTGTGCTATGTTTTATTCGTTTTTATTTGAAGAAAACAAAATATTTTAACACTCATAAAATTATTACAGTAATTGATTGTGGGTTATAAAATTCGTTTTTTGTACTATTAAAATTGAATATATATATATAGTTAGTTTCCAAATAACTTTGTTTTTAACATTTATGTTTGTTATTCAAAAAAACAAATTAGCAAAAAAATAAAGTTTTTCCGTACATATAATGTTATGTAGTTTGATTTTTTGTCGTTTAAAATATATATATTTTAAAAGCAACAACTATTAAATTTTACGGAATATGCTGTTAAATAAATAAAAATTTTAAAATTAATGTAAAATTCATTTATTTTAAAGTCAAAATTTATTTTAAATTAAATGTAAAAATTCATTTTGAATTAAATGTAAAAATTTATTTTAAATTAAATTAATTTTCAGTTCTTTAAAATGAATTTTCTTTTTGAATATAGCAACATAATATTTTGATTGTATGAATATTATACTTTGGGATGAGTAATCTTGTTTCTTTTTTATAAACATTTTTTTTTATTTTAAGTAAAAGAGTTTGTGTTTTTTGATATATTTTAGGTAAATCCTTTTTTTTACCTAAAGGGTGTTTTTTTAAGCCCGATAGAACTTGAAATTGTAAAAAATAACACAAAAAATTAAATTGTAATCAAAATTTTTATTTTATTTATTTTTATTCGAAAGATCAATACGTGACATTAACATTTGAAAATGATTTCGGGCATATGCGCACCGCGGCTGTTCTTGACGAAGCGCATTCTGGACGTCCAATTTTGGGCCACTTTTTCGAGCACTGCTGGCCGTATGTCACGAATAACACGAACAATGCTGGCCTCCAAGGCGTCAATTGTTGCTGGTTTATCAGCATAAACCAGTGACTTCACGTAGCCCCACAGGAAATAATCGAGAGGTGTCAAATCGCACGACCTTGGAGGCCAATTGACAGGTCCATTTCTCGAAATCAACTTATCGCCAAATTTTGATTTCAATAAGTCGATGGTTGCGTTCGCCGTATGGCACGTAGCGCCATCCTGTTGAAACCACATCTCCTCCGGATCAATGTCATCCATATTTTCAAACAAAAAATCATTGATCATGGTGCGGTAACGATCTCCATTGACCGTAACGCGAGCTCCGGCCTCATTTTTGAAGAAATAAGGTCCGATGATGCCACCAGCGTGAAAACCGCACCAAACGGTACATTTTTCTGGATGTAATGGAGTCTGTAGGGTCTCTTGTGGATTGGTCTCGCTCCATATGCGGCAATTTTGCTTATTAACAAACCCGTTAAGCCAAAAATGCGCCTCATCGCTGAACACAATTTTGCGATAAAACAACTCGCGAATCGACGACTGATTTTCAAAGTAAATTTGGATAATTTCGTAGCGTTGTTCAAGCGTGAGTCTATTCATGATGATTTGTCAGAGTATACTGAAACGATAAAAAAAAATATTTCATCAAAATTTAATTTTTTGTGTTACATTTTACAATTTAAAGTTCTATCTAGCTTAAAAAAACACCCTTTAGTTATTTTTGTATGCACTTGCATGGACATTGGTTTATTAAGCAATACTTATGGCGCCAACATTAACGCTGTAAAATAATTGTATACAACATTTGAGACAATTGATGTGCATATGTACGCCTACCTAAGTACATATGTGAAGATCCTTTTTATGGGAATTTTTAACTTGTGCCTTGTATATTTGCAGAAAGAAAAAAAAACATTTTTATGACTGCTCTTGTTTTTTATAATAAAAATTTTTTTCAGTTACAGAATTGTTCATACATTTAAGGTTATTTTTTTTCTTAACTATTTTTATGAGCAATATTTATGGCACCAAACTCTTTCAGATGAAATATCATTCATAAAAGCAACAAATACGCAGAAAATTAAGGAATTTTCGCGCCCTCAAAACAATTGTTTGTGCACATTTGTAAGTGGTAAATCAACAGTCGAAAATTATTATTGTGCTTTGCGTTATTCGAGTTTATTTGAAAAAAAAATTTATGACTCCTCTTGTTTTTTATAATTTAAAATTTTTTCAGTTAAAGAATTGTTGCTATTTTTTATATTTATACATACCTTTTAGGTAAATCTTTTTTATTTAATTTTTTTGTATGCACTTGCGTGGAGAATATTATATTAAACAATAATTATGGCACCAACCTCTTTCGCGGAAAATTTAGGAATTTTCAGTTCACTTCAATCATTATGCATTTTAGTAATTATTTGACATTTGATTGAAAAGAAAGTAAGATGCCGCGCCATAAAAATAATTTTTTGCACAATTATTTTAGTTTAATCGATGAAAGTGACGTATTTTGTGATAATGGAAGTTGTGAAAAAAAAATTAAATAATCATACCGGAAATCTAGAAAGACATTTAAAACGGTTCCACCCTATTTTATATTCAGATTATGTTGCAATGATTTAAAAACCAAAACAGTTCCAACCTATTTCAATCAAACTAACATTGAATTGGCGATTGTAGAATTATTTACAAGGAATGGACGCCTACTCCGTATGGCGAAAGATCGTGCTTTCAAAATATGAGTTCAACCGGCTTTTGATTCTTTGGGAATAAATGTTAATGAGCATAACGTAGCTGAAAGAATAAATTGTTATCATACTTATAAAACGTTAATATTGTTTTATTTTGGCTTGACATTTCTAAATTTTTAAGTTAAAAGATATTCGCAGAATAGTTATTCGTAAAATAACTTTATTTTTATTAAATTAAAAACGAACTAAATAATCCACAATCAATTATCGTAATAATTTTATGAGTGTAAAAATAATTTTTTTTCTGCAAATAAACTCAAATAACGTATAGCACAACAACAATTTTCGACGATTCATTTACCACTTACAAATGTGCACAAACACAAACCTAGCGGGAAAAGTCAGAACAGCTTCTTATTCAGGCCTTATTAAAGGCCTGATTTGACATTTTTTGATTCAATTACCATTCTGATCAAGGCGAATTGACTAGAAGGTGGGGTCGAGTCAACATATGGTTATTTTTTTCCGTGGTGTAGTTGTCAAAGTTTGTATATAAACTACAGTTTTTATGTAAACAAACCTTTTTTTACTAGCAATATTTTTGACAATCGGACCACAGAAGCAGTGTTGTTGTAGTGCTGACTTCACTCTCTAGTGAATTCGCCTTGATTCTGATCTAACTGCTAAATAAGTTATCTTAGAGGGCTTCGGATCTTCCGTAGGTATAAAAGATAAGATCAATATTCCACATTCCCTTCTATGAGAAGGGAGAAGAGAAGGACTAAGATATTTAGTTTTTTGCGCGTGATACAATTAAAATTATATAAAAAAACGACAAAAACAGAATACAGAACGGTTGTGTTTAATTTTGAGTTGAGTTTAATACGTTAAAAAGAAGAGTTGTACAACTGCTAAAAAGTGTTAAAAAAAGTTTAAAAAATAAAAAATAAATGCACAATCAAAACTTAATTGTTTTCTGATTTTTAGTGTAAAAACCATTTTTACCTTAAAACCATCTATTTATTATGTATAAAATATAAAGGGAAATCACGATAGGTAGTGCAAAGTGTGCAAACGATGAAAATGCGTGCAAAAATACACACATTTGCACAACACAACAACAAAATGTACGTATTTGCAATTTGCTCTATTTTACTTCGTTTGCACTAAAAAAACCATAAGCAAAATTAGTAGTGCATATTTGCTCAGTTGCAAACAAATGTAAACAATAAAATTTGACATATTAAGCGCCATATTGGTTTAAAGAAAACTTATAAATTGAACATTTTCGTGGGTTTTAACATAAAATAGAGAATTTAATTTAAATAATTTAAAAAGAAATAATTTATTTTAATATGTTTGTGTATAATTGCAAATAAAAGCAGATTTTTTAAAGTGCCGCCAGAAGTTTTTGTGTTGCCAGAGTAAATTTTTAGAAAAATTGCATATTTGCATAAAAAATAAAAGTGGTATGCTCACGATCAATCATAATATGCACTGAAAATTCACAAATTGCAAATTTGCACAATGACCATCGTGATAACACTTATAATAAATATCCATTAAAAGTGCACAATTAAATTTCTATATCAAAGGGGTTTGGCCCCTTTTCCGTAAATTTGGCTCGTTTTTTTTAAATTTTGGCACAAAGTGAAAATTTTCATATCCCATGAATGGCTTTTAGAGCCAATCACCCTTATTGTGTTTGGCGTATTTAAAATACGCCTACGACTGTTTGGTAATAGATTAAAGAGAATGTGAATTTATTTTCTTTAATCTATTACCAAACAGTCGTAGGCGTATTTTAAATACGCCAAACACAATAAGGGTGATTAACTTGAAGCCCTTTTAAAATAAATTTCTTAAAGACTATTTTAGATTACCTGGAAGGCCTACCCCGCAATGACAACGTGTGTAAAAAAGCTATGAGTATGCAATGAAGCGAGCAGGCCTTGTACATCCAAAAGAAAGTACTGAGGCCTTCTAGAAGGCATCTGTATGCCCTCTTTTTCCCGCTGGGTATACATACATATTTACATATACGCATACTCTTAATACTTTACAACTGATCTACTTACAATGTTCTTTTCTCTACTGCATAAAGCACTTTAGCATGTTTCTTATATTTCTGCACTCCTGTTATACAATTCGCCTTAAATCATATTTTTTGGCTCTTTTTGATTTTATAAAATTTTCTTTGCTTTTTAAAAAATACGTTACACGCACGTTAAAAGTATACTACGTGTTCACTAAAAAGTACAGATAAGTACGCTAAAAATACTGTACATGTACGTTAAAAGAAGTTATGTACGTTATCGTAGTGCTTGTGTGCGTCAGCTCACTCTCGCTGTGTACCGTATATGTTTGTGTATACATTCAGAAACACAAAAAAATTTTTTAAGTTTGTGTGTTAGAAAAATACGTTACGATATTGTACAGTTTTTTTTCGAACCCTGATACATATATACCTTTTGAAAATTCATAAGTTTTAGTTCAACTGTGATACATTAACAATAACAACCTGTGATATTAAATTACTTTTTTATTTTTCAATTAATTTTAAACAACTTCGTGTTTTATGTTGTAAAACTTGTGTGTTTTTATTATAAAATGTAAATTTAACAAAGATTAAATATTTAATAAACTGAACATCCCAGATGAAGTTGGAAAAGACCAACGAAACGTAGGATGAAAATATAAATAAATAATCTTTTATTTAAATACAAATGACCTTGAAAGCCTGTTTAGATAAAATCTAAGAAAATAATAATAAATTCAAGAAAAAGGTTGATTAATAAGTAATATTAAAAAAAGTGCTGTTTAGTTAAAAAAAATTCCGAAATCCCGGAATCCAGAAATAAATCCCGATTGACATCCCTAGTATGTCAATATCAAGACCCCGATGAAGATTAAAGAGGGATAGAAGGTGATACCCAGGAATCTGAAAATCAATTGGATCGGAATTTTCAGATACCTGAGTTTCACATAAGGCGAAAACATCCTACCGGTAAAGACAAACGTGAGCATATACAAAGAAAAAATTCGTTCTCAGCCCACGTATATTGCAAAAGTCGATTTGAAACCGACCTCTCATCACAACATAAAAAATTCAAACGCAAAGTACTGATATCTACTATGCTAAAAGTCGTTAAAAGTTGTTAATGCATTTCAAAGAAAAAAATACAAAAGTGTAAAAAATACATAAAATGAAACAAAACATATTATTTTGAAAAACCTTTCGTTTTTTTCTTTTCTTTTCATTTGCAGCTATTTTCTAATTACCGTACGAAAATTATTGACAACTGGAATGGGTCAATGAAATATCAAGATAATTTTGATCACATTTAAAAATTAGAAATGCGTTCACTGCAGTGGATTGACATTTAACATATAAAGGGTATTCATTTCAAATTTTTTTTAGTTGGAAAAATGGAAAAAAGGAACATTACACTCTTATTGACGTGAACGGTATTTTTTTTTTAGTTAAAAGTATTTAAGTAAATAACTTTGATAATATACTTGCATGTGCCCGTGCAGAAAACTGAATTGGCAAATTGGTTTTCTTTTTGTTGTTTTCTTACGAAGACAATAGAATGAAACAATTTGTTTTTAATTTTGTTATTTCTTTTTACCCACTTACAACTACAATTCGAGTCGGAAAGAACCCAACCAATTGTAGGGGGATGTAAGAAAAGATAAACTCACTGTTTATTGTTGGTGTTTTGTTTAAGCTTTGATATTGTTACAAGTAAGACTTTGAGTGTTTAAAATTCTTATTCGCTTTAGGGTTTTATTCGTATAATATTTTTAGCTTTTCTAAAATCTTAGGAAAAGGTTTCCTGATGAGCTGGCCTAAGCAACCAGTGAAATGCGCATAGAAGCTAGCTTTCCCTCAACAATAAATTTCAGCGTATTTATCAATATGAAAAATTGGGAATTTAGCACGTCATACGGAAATCGTATTGATGATAAATTTTGTATTCCCGTAAATAACTTTGACAAAAGTTTTAACTGTCAAAAAAAAAAAAAAAAAATCTGTAATATAATTCTTGGAAATAATTGATATTTTTCAAGAACGCTGTTAAAAGTGAATTAATTGATTATTTAATTGTCACATCATTTTTACGTTCTTTTTTAATATTTTTTTGTATAGAAATAATTTTTAATTTTGTTTTGAAAAACAAAGTTTAAAACAAATTAAAATTTGATTAAATTAAAACGGAATTTTTAAAAATCATAGTTGATTATCTTAAAAAGAGATGTAAATTGTAGTACTTTTTGTGAAAAATAGCAAAATTTTTAATAGAGTGCCAACCACACTCGATTTGACGTTTATGAATTGCCAACTCTTTAATAATTGTAAAGTTGTAATTTTGCAGTCTGATTTTTTTACACTTGGTTAAAGCTTGTTTAAATTGCAACTTTCGGTGGAAGTTTTTCCTTGTGTTTGTTGTAACAAAAATTACATATGTCCACTTTTCCATTTTTCCAACCAATAAAAAAACTGAAATGAATACCCTTATAAAGAAACTCGGAGGGATCTTCTCCTTCTGCTTATTATACAATAATTAGGAGTGGGAAGCTTAACAGTAAAGTTAAGTAAAATACAGAAAGAACCCTAAATTAAATATGTGAAAACCCCCCGAAATAGGTCGGTAAATTACTAAATAAAAGTATTTAAGTATAAGTATCAGTGTGACTAGCTTCATTTTAAGTGGGGAGGAATAGTTTTATTGATGAATTTAACTTTTTTTAACTATTATAAATTTTGACTAGAAATAGTAGTTTGTAAACAAATTTTACATTTAGGGAATCTTAGCAATGCATCATTTTTTATTACTTATAAAAGTTTACATTGTAATGTAAAAATTAAATTAAATGATCCCAAGAAAAAAATTGCATAGTGTAAATGTTTGGGCATTTCATGTTAATCCAACGAAATATCTGAAACAAATTTTTGCTTTAAAATACTAAAAAAATTTAGAAATTTCAGATTTTTTTAATCTTTAATAAATAAACTGGTCTAAAATAGAATATTTTAAATCAGAGCAATGCATAGCAATAAAATCGCTTATGATTTGTCATCTTTACCTCAATTCTGTAACTTTTTGAATTTAACTACCGATTTCGTAAAGTAACGAGTAATCTCGGTTACTTTAACGAATTTTTTATTCTCTATTTTAAATAAACAAATATTTATGTTTAGAAATATTAACGATAAATATCAGTAAAAATATAAGAACGTCAAAGTTAAAATCTTGTGGTTATTTTGTTGAACTATTTATGGTTTTAATCCAAATTTTTTTTTTTTAATATTTTAATTAGGCTTAAGTTCATAAAAATTTAATTTTCAATAATCTATTTTAATTGATTTTACAAGTTTTTCCAAGAACGAAAGATTATCAATAACAATTTTAATTAATTTTCATGTTGTAAAATTTCTTTCTTCATAAATGTAATTTAATGAAAATTTAATTTTGATGAACTTAAGCCTAATTAAAATATTAAAAAAATTTGGATTAAATACCATAAATAGTTCAACAAAATAACCACAATACCAATTATTGTTAAAGCTAAGGCACGAGCTCTATGTGTTCACTTGTCCTTCAAGTTGTGCTGAAAAAGGTCAACATGAAAAAGAAAAGACAAAAATGAAAAAAACAAAAAATGTACTTTGGACTTCAAGAAGAATTCTTGACAAAAGTTCGAAAAAACAGAAGTAAGGAAAAACATGTAAAATCAATTAAAATAGATAATCATTAAAAAAAAGCAAATTTCGATCTACCAAAAAGGTTAAAATACAATTTGGTTTAAGGATTGATGTTTGACTATTGACGTCAGCAGTCGTCAATGGCTGCGAGTGTAAGACGACAAATCCATCTGAGGAGATCGAGTGGTTGCGATCGAAACATGTCATGGTAACCTGCCGGCCGGGGTTCGAGCCCCGGCCATGGTCAAGAATGAAAGACTATCAATAACAATTTTAATTAATTTTCATGTTGTAAAATTCCTTTCTTCATAAATATAATTTAATGAAAATTAAATTTGATGAACTATTTATTTAAAAAATTAATAAAAAATATAAAATAAATTTGCTTGGTAAAAAAAAAAATTATATTAACAAAACATGAATGAAAACGTGTAAATATTGATTATCACCCCTATCGTGGATAATATTTCCCTCGTAATTATTCCCCTTCGCACATATTTGCGATCATGAAAAACTCCCATGAAAAAAGGGTAATTCAAATGAGAATAATAACGTGAAAAAATGTTCACGGGAAATAATTCCCCTTATCGTGAAAAGATTTTTCCCTCGTAATTTGTTCACATTTCCCTTAGATTTTCTCACTTTATTTTTGCTAGGGAAAAGAAGATGTATGTAAGTAGTTCCTCCTATAAATCGAATATTAAGGGCTAGATCCGTTAATAAGGCACAAAACAACAAGTCGATTGCCTGCGGATTTGTGAAGCTTTCGAAAGACGTGGTGGCAGAATTTTGGAAAATATTTTACTATGTACACAAAATTTAAAAAGTGAAAAAAACTAACGTAATTAAACTATCCCTCCAATACTAAATATTTTGCTTTATTATTTTAACTTTTCTTTAAAATATATAAGTGTTATTTTGAACAAAAATTTCATTGATTTTTAATTTTTTTAATCTTTCTTCTTTTTTACATTCACTGGAACTGATAGCGTGAAAATTTTTTCACATGAGATTCACGATTGCTTTTTTCCCTTCGAGGGGAATGAAAATTTCATGGGAACCAAAAATTCCACTTGTTATTCACGATAGGGGTGTATATTTTTAAACAAAAATGTTAGTTTCAAATCCTTTTATACATAGGGAAAATTTCGAGGTGCCTGTGCCACTTTAGCACAACATTCTGCTCTTACTTTTTATATCCATACTACTGTAATGAAAAGGATATAATGTTTTTGTGCAAATGTGTGTAACTCATTAAAATATATGTTTTGTACCCAACTCTTTGTATACCGATTGACTCAGAATCAATTTTAGAATCCATCTAACGGGTTCCGTCCTTCTATCAGGCTGGCTGGTTGTCTGTCCAAGATAACCTTGTGCGCAAATTACAGGTCGCAATTATGAAAATAATTTTATCAAATTAAGCACATATGCGTTTATTGTCACACGGTCGAACGAAGCATTTTCAAAAGCGGAGAAGCGGTTATTTAGTTTTCATAGCCCACATGCAAACTTCTTACCGGAATAGGGTTTTGTGCCCATTAACCATCTTGTATTATAGACATTTGGGTTTAATTAGGTCCAAAAATATTTTGTTGTAACCTACATAAATCCGCAGAATAAATTTTATTAGAATCTGTTCATATTTGACCACAGCTCCTATACGAATACACTTATAATGTATATAATATATGTTTATGTGAATCTTAACCTTACAACATACTCCTTTTGGCGAAAACATGATCGCCCAAATACTGTAATGTAGGGTCGGGCTCGATCGACTATACTTTCTGACTGTTTTTGTGTTAAAAATTGGCTTGTTTACTCTATATTTTTAATCTGTTAACAGTACATTTATTATCGTTATTATTTAACAAGAACTTTTTTCTGTCGTTTAAAGTTTTCAATTGACTCCCACCTTACATAGAAAAGAGGAAATCCTATAATTTCAAAATAAACCAATTCAGTAAAATATATTTAACATATCCATAAAGGGAAATCAACACCAAGTAGCCATTTATGGTTTTTTCCTGAATAAGAACTAACTCTCCTTTGCATTATGACGTTATTGTTGCAAAAATATATTCAATAGAGTGTCATAAGTTATAATGTGTAGTTATTGTTGAGAAAAAAAAACAATAAGTTCGTATTAATACATTTTATTTTCAGTCTTTTGAACTTCAAATATACATATTATGTACTTATGCATATCATAAAAAACATAAAATAAATATAATTCATAGAAACAGTCTTTTGAACTTAAAATATTTAGTAACTCTTCAACATCTTTTCATCTTAAGATATAATTCACAAACGAAAAATGTTAATTTTCTACTTTAAGTAATTAAAAGATTAATAACTTAATACCAAAATATATTGGTAATGAAACTCTGACTATGAAATGTTTACAAATTATCATAAAATGGTTTATAAAAATTTGGAAAATTTTTTTTTAATCAACTCATTAATATCGGCTCTCTTATTTTCTGGTATACCTGGTTTTGCATGAAAAGCTTTGTTTAAAGAAATCGCTTTTACTTGCATCTTTTTTTTAATAACAATCGCTTCCTTTAACTTTTCGTTAGCGTAAGCGGTCTTATAAAAAACAGAATTTGGTGATTCTCGAATTGTTTTTAGTAGCGACAGTTTCAAATCTGCCATATTTAATGGACCGTATCATTTGCCAGTATTTTTAAATCTAAAAAATCCTCAAAACATAGCTCGTTAACATTAAATGAGTCTCCTTTTTTCTTTGCCGATCGGATTATTAGGTCTGTCTGCGTACACATATTTTGCATCATTTTGTGAAAAATGTTGCAAAATATTACAAAATGTTGTCTGGGTACTCCAAATCTCTTGCAGCGAGAGAGCCAAAAAGAGAATTTCTTGACAGTTGGAAATTAGAGAACTTACAAAATGTTACTGGAGAAATTTCCTCTTGCAAGATTTTGCAACTAGTTTGAACAGCTGTTTTTATTACGTGTGCCAAGATAGCGTCGACGAAATAGCGTCGAATTTGGGAATATAAAAACCGGGAAAACAAAATACTCAAATTATGGTATTTTGCAGAATAACAACAAAAAGTTAGCGTCGAATTTAGGAATTAAGGGGGATTTCCAAAAGTAAAAAAAGTTTGCGTCGAATTTGGGAATTTAAAATGGGGAAGTAAAAATAACTAATATTTTTAATAAAAATACAAAAAATAGTTAGCACAAATAAAAAAAAATACACATTTAGGAACAAAATAAGCAATGCGTGCAAAAAATCGTTCGGTTAGTTCCCGAGATATTTGGGTGCATCCAAAATGGTCAGTACAAAGCTTTACTGATTTATCCCTTGGAACACAAGCTTTTGCACGGTATAAAGGCTGAGTTCCAAAACGTCGGTTGCAAAGCAACTATCTTTTTTAAATGCATGCTACAATGCAACCGTGTAGGTTATTACAATTCTATTTGTCCAAATGTGCACCAAAAAAGTATTTAATGAGAACATAATACAAAAGCTGTGCATTATTAAACTTGAATATAGATTTTTGACTTGTGCTGCAAAGTATATTGATGTTTTGGAATTCAGCGAAACTGTATATATTCTGCAAAAAATCGAACCCAGAAATCTCGGGAACGGAACGAACGATTTTTTGCACGCATCGCTCATTTTGTTCCAAAAAGTTAATTTTTTTTTAACTATTTTTTGTATTTTTGTTAAAAATATTAAATATTTATACTTCCCCTTTTAAATTCCTAAATTCGACGCTAACTTTTTGATTTCATTCGGTAAATCCCATTATTTGGGTATTTTTGTTTCCCGGTTTTTAAATTCCCAAAAGTCGCTATTTCGTCGACGCTATCTTGGCACACGTAAATAATTTTGCTTTGTCATTTCAATTGCCTACACACCGATCAGCTGTTTTCTTGCAAGATTTCCCTGGATTCTGTCTGCGTACTTTTTGAGATATTTTCAGCCGACAGAGTAAAATTGGTCTTACTCTCCCAAAAAAATTTACTGAGTATTTGCTACTGGAAAAGTACGCAGACAGACCTATTGATACAAATCCTTCAGTTGTATAAATGGGACCACTTTTTAGCATACGCTTGGTTTGTCTCTCGATTAAGGAATGAGCTAAATCGCCTTCATTTTGTATATGACCTTTGATAAGGTACTTGTGGGTGATTGATTTTATACCCAAATAGCGCACGGCGTATAAGTAAATGGCAATCATGAATTAGTTTTTTTGCTGTCCGGTACAGTTATCCGAATAAAACATTATTTCAGAATCTTCAGTGGTCGACAAATTTTTAATATATTGTAGAACGCACGTATCTAATTCATTAACTCCACGGCACCCATTTACTTCGTCCCATACAAAGCATTGGCATTTATTCGTTTTTATGTCATATATAGTAAAGTTGAAAACATTTAGGCCCTAAATTTGTAAAACGCAGCGCAATGCCAAAAATAACATTGAAAGCAAAAACAATGTCAAAAATTTGTCAAAATTTTGTTGTTGCTTTCTACATAAATACAAATTGCGTTTTAAAATTATCAACGCCACAAGATATGCAGCGTTTAAAATTTAAAAATTCAATATACATTTCTATAGCAAACAACAACAAAATTATGAAATATTTGTGATTTTGTTTTTGCTTTCAATATAATTTTTGGCGTTGCGTTTTACAAATTTGGGGCCTTAGTTTTGACTTGTAATAAAATGCGGACACATCGTCATTATGTAATTGCATGACAGCTTGCAAATCATACACTGCTACAAATACGTTCATATCTTCTTAGTCTTTTCTTTTTTCATCTCTTGCCAAATTTTTTTCATTCTAGTGATTTTTATACATTTCTTTGTTATTAATTTTTCATCCATGTTACTGTATGATGTATGTACATTCTTCACACAAATCTTTTTTCGGGATGAAAAATGAGATGTTGAAGTCATCCGTGAAAGTTCTATAGAAATAAATGTAGTTGCAAAGCGGCTCATTTTTTTTCTTTACACATGTCTACGTAGTCATTTTATATGCTTGTTACGGGTTTGCTTCCTTCAATAAAGGTTTTGGATGTGTTTGCTCTTGTGTAATGACTTTAAATTTTTGGTATTTTATCTATGAATTCCTTAATTCTAGCTTTTAATTTAGGATCATGTTTTTCCGTTTCCCTCTTTGGTCGGGTGCTAATATTTGGTTAGAAAGCTTTTGATGCTTATCCAATACGGTTCTAATTGAACGATCGGTGATATCCAGGGTGTTTTTAAAAACAGTTTGCAAACGCGCACAACCTCATCATCTTGTTTCAAAAAAAAAAAAAAAAAAACGCATTATTATTTTGGCGAGGCCCTCTGGTTCCCCCAATGCGCATGTACCGGTATCTGGGCTCAATTTTTTGCATACATTTGTCGATATATTGTCTTTGATTTTCTATGTCACCAAGGGCCCAGTATAAGTTAACAAATGTTTTCGCTCGTCATCACTCTTTTCTCTTCCATATTTCTGGCTGTTTTGCTGAAATCATGGAAGAAGTTACCATTTTTGAAGTTGAAGTGCCAGGTTGTGAATCACCGAGTGATGGTGCCGCGTAAGAAATCGATGTGCTATCAACACTTTGCTGCACAACTGTCACGCAGACAATTCTCCAAAAGTGGGCGGAATACAGTCATAAAATTGGCTGATGGATTAAATGTTTCATCGTTCCTATCCTCGATATCACTTTCTTGCTGTGGTGATTTTGGGCAGTATGTTACATCAGCCATGGAGTCGTCACAGTCTTCCGAAAAAGAGGATGATCGGGATAAACTCGAAGATGAAGTTGACAAATACATATGTATATGTAATATAAAAAAATAAAAGTTTATGGTGAACATAGGTTGTTTACAATTTCCTTCCATTTTCTACGATCCCTGGCAAGATACTTAATTTGATTCCATGATTTATTACCAATATTGCATTCTTGTTTGACAGCTCGTATCCACGTTGTGCGTGGTCTTCCAGGTCTACGATGGCCATGGGGTTCCATTGAAGTGCAGATCGGGTGTTATCATCATATTTTGTGTTAGTGAGAGCTATTTATTGTTACTGTAAATAATGCTATGTTCAACAACAACACATTTTGTTATAATGTAAAAGGCTGACTGTTTAATAGTCATTCTTTTATATGTAATAACATGAAATACTTAAGTTGACGATAGTATTTTTATCAACAAGAACGTCATATTTTGTAATATACCAAGTTTGAATTAAATCAAACTTCAACAACACAGTCATAACTCAAATTAGCGCTGTGTACTTGAAATAATCTAGATTAATAATACCATTACCTTTTCACTAAGAACTCCACAACACAAAATATGTCTCTGTTTGAGAAAGCCAAACGAACTTAACACAACGACAGCAGTAGCTATGTCGCTCTTACGTATAAAAAAGTTGAAACAGATGAAATGAAATAACGGCATATTCTCTTCTCAAGCGGAGTGTAGTATGATATAACGAACAATTCTGCATCATAAAATCAAAAATCACGTTTTTTGATTTATGCCGGTCTTGCAGCAAATGAGCGATATATGTATGTAATTTATTTTTATGTATTAATTCAAATATGTATGTATACTTAAATCAAAAACAAATTATAATCCTTAAACTATTTTTAATTAAACAATATTAGTACAAATTTCTTCTAAATAGCTTTGATATCCATTTTTGTCGAATACTGGACATATATGGGTCTGATGTGCACAACAGAATAGTAATAAGATCTTCAGTAACACAACAACATCTAGAATTTTTTTTGTATTATGCTCGCGGAAGAATCTGTAGTCTTTGTTCCATTTTTCTTGCGCTTCTTCAGATAGATCTCCAATTGGTAGCGTATTGTTTTGAACTATTTGTTCCCCATGATACAAAGTTTTATGAACTGTGGTTGGCATATGTCTCCAAGAGTATTTTTTGTTCTAAAGAATTGGTGTTTCATTTGCATACTCACAAAAATTTTTTGCATTTATCTTTCTGCTACATGCTATAACTTGTAATATGATCTGTTTGTTGATTCATAATGTACTCCTGTGATAGATGCTGCAGTTTCAGGATCGGAACAGAATTTCCTTGCAGTGTTTCCATCATTTGAATTTCTTTCTGAATGCATGCATTTTTTACTCTTGACAGAAGTTTTTAAAAAATCATTTACAGTCAAATCCCGATAATTCGTACCCCGATAAATCGTAATTCCCGATAATTCGTAATAAACTGTCGGTCCCTCGTTAATTCGTAAAATTTCCATACATTTTGGTCCCCTCGCTAATTCGTAATTTTTTTTTCAAATAAAATCTTATTTACCTCTTAAAAATAGTAATTGTTTGCTAACTACCACTTATAATTCGTAATAAAAACAACAGAAACATAGAAAGAATGATTTTTTGTTTACCGCTATTTTTCTGCGTGGGTTTTTACTTGTGTGTGTTTATTTTCTTGAAATCAGTTTGTTACATAAATAATTTTCATATATTTTATTTTTAACAATTGTCTTTTATGTTTTTATATCGTTTTAGTATATTTATTAAAAAACCCCGTTAATTCGTATTTATTTTATTTTAACCCCGTTAAATCGAAACCCCGCTAAATCGAAAACCCCTATAATTCGTAAGAAATGGCCGGTCTCTTGCGATTACGAATTATCGGGATTCTACTGTATTACCACTTCTTTGAAACATAAAAAACCCCTATTTTAAGCACAAATTTAATCATTTATTAGCATTACTTTGAAACATAAAAAACCCTTGTTTTCACACTTTTAAAAGGATAACATACCGACAATAAATGAACACGTAACATATAGCTAGTTTTACACATAAAATATAACTGTTGAGGTTGAAAGCTCTCTGTCTGCTATCCACTTGGGGATAGCAAGAAGCGATTCCTTTGTCTGAAATTCCCAAGCATCTCACAACTTCCGGTCTTAGACCAAGTGTTCCCTGGAAATGTTATTCAGGCACCCGTCTGATGACAGCTAAAGTGAGAAGGCGTACAGAACTGAGTATCCTGAGTGCAGGCTTACGCCGACGCGTCTCAGGAAAATAGGTGACAACTGATAACATTTAGTCACTGAAACTCACCTGTATTAAACCGGCCTAGCGGTGTTGGCAGCCCCATTTCTAGGATCGGAGGCTTTGGCCTAATCAGTCAATCTTCCTAAACTCGTATGATTACAGAAACGTCAACAAATTTAAATTGGACGCCCTATGTTCTTCGTGAATAATTTATTTAAGTATTTTATGTTACATCGCTGTATCTATAGTGTATTTAAATAAATAAAGGACATATAACAAATATAAAAAAAGCATAGGTATATTTTAACGAAAAAAATATTCAAATCAACTGGATTTTTATTCAAATACACAAAAACATTCTTCAAATAAACTATTTTTTATTTAAATCTACAAAATATTTTAGTTAAAAGATTATTTTGGTCACATTTGTTAATAACACATTCAAACAAATTCAAATCTGTCGCATTTTGACAAAACATCTTAAGTCAAAGTTAAAAAGTTGAAAATATGTTGTAAATTATACGAATTTTCATTCAAAACACATTTTTGTTTGTTTTAATTTTGGCTTATTTTACTGATTTTTTCACCGGTATTTTTTAAAAGACTTTTGCATCTTATCTTCACATAAGATGTTTTGTCAAAATGCTACAGAAATTAACATACCTAAATTTATTCAAATTGACTAAAGGCACGTACAAAAAAAGAAATTTGGTTTAAATCATGGTATAATAAGTACCCGGTAGGTGCATTAGAGAGTTGTCAATATTTTACCCATGTAATGACAAACAAGAGAATTATAAAAAAAAAAATAAAACAAAATTTTGAATAACTTACAAAAAATCTTTATTAAAAACAGAAAATAAAAGTTATTTAAGTTTGGAATTTGCAGCTTGGAAAAATGTGGTGTAGGTGTCACTTTTTTACAACCACTTAATGAAGCTTCGTCGTGGAAAACATATATGTAGGCTGCCAGTTATTTTTCAAAATTGGAATTTGTTTCACTCTAAGCCCCAGATTGGTTTAAATTGCTAAAAAAAAATAGTTCCTTGAAAATTTGAGCTCAATCGGATAAGGGGATAAGGTGCACCTGATCCCCCTAGAATTTGCAAAATACCTGATTTTTGACTTTGATTGTCAATAACTCGGTTATTCACCCCTATCGTGAATAATTTTTCCCTCGTAATTTTTCCCCTTTTCACATATTTGCGATCATGAACAGCTCCCATGAAAAAAATGTAATTCAAAGGAGAATAATAACGTGAAAAAATGTTCACGGGAATAAATTCCCCTTATCGTGAAAAGTTTTTTCCCTCGTAATTTGTTCACATTTCCCTTAGATTTTCTCACTTTATTTTTGCTAGGGAATAGAACGTGTATGTTAGTAGTTCTTCCTATAAATCGAATATTAAGGGCTAGATCCGTTAATAAGGCACAAACCGATATATTGGTCAACAAAATGCAAAACAACGGGTTGATTGCCGCCGGATTTGTGAAAGACGTGGTGGCAGAATTTTGGAAAATATTTTACTACATAAAATTTAAAAAGTGCAAAAAGCTAACGCTGTTATCAACCTATCCCTCCAATACTAATTATTTAGATTTATTATTTTAACTTTCCTTTAAAATATATACGTGTATATTTTTAAACAAAAATTTCAATGATTTTTAATATATTCTAATTTTCTTCTTTTTTACATTCACTGGAACTGATAGCATGAAAAATTTTTCACATGAGATTCACGATTGCTTTTTTCCCTTCGAGGGGAATGAAAATTTCATGGGAACAAAAATTACACTTGTTATTCACGATAGGGGTGAATATTTATTTTACAAAAAAAAATTTTAGTAAAAGTTATAGACCAAAAATTAAAAAAAAAATAAATGAAAACCCATGGATTTATTCATATGTTTATATAGGTGATTTCATTTACTTAAGTATAGGCGTTACATGAAAAAAAATTGAAGTGATCAAACACAGCTCACGTGGGTGCATTAATTAATTCCCGTTGTGTTACCATGTTACACCGTCCCCCAAGGGTCATATGTTACCTGGCTGCTAGAATTTTCACGCAGTCACCCGGTCGATTCAAGAGAGACAAGATTTGTCCCCAAACATTTCAAGTCTTAAAGCTCCGAATGCCGGACAGTTACGGATAAGATGTTCGGTTGACTCTTCCTGCTCCTCGTCGCCGCAACTTCTACATAAGTCATTATAAGGTAGCCCTAGCCTCTGGGCATGCTTCCCAATGGGCCAGTTATAACCGCAATAAGGTTTCTTAGGTGATGTAGGGACAGCTCTAATGCCTGCCGTGTCCTTTTTCATCCATGATGGGCCAGATTTTCCTGGTTTCCCCACAGGTAGTTTCATCGTGCCACCTCTGACTGGAAATTGCCTACTCCTTGGGAGTGAACCACCTACATTATATGTTGAACCGTCTCGATTCAAGGTGGTGCTTGCATACGCCAACGAATCCGCCATGCAGTTTCCCCGTATGTCCCCGTATCCGGGGTCCTAATTAGGGGTGACCAATGAATTTCTCGCTATCTCTTCCAGAGACATCCGGCATTCTCGATGTGATGAACACATTCTCCAGGGACCGTACCGGATGCGTCTCGCGGCTGTGTGGATGGCCATTATCTCAGCCTGAATAAAACTGCAGTGGTCTGGCAGCCTTAAAGAAACGCTCCAGTTTAGCTGCTCGGAGTATATGCCAGAACAGAAACCATTCAGTGTTTCAGACCCGTCCGTGAATATTCGTATCGCATTCGCAGGAATTTAAAGGTCATCATAGTGAACCACGTTATCCAAAATGCTCACCGTGAAGCCAGGATCAAATATTGGCTCACGTGTGAAATAGTCAACATCCATGTGCCAATTTTTTCGGACAGAATTCTAGCATGCCGATATTGTAATCCCTCCATGCTCCAGTGGCCCTTAGTTTTACCGGCGTGCTCGCAGCTAGCCTTTTCACCAAAATGTCTGGTGGTTTCCAGTTCAAGATCGTAAACAATGCCTTAGAGGGGGTTGTTCTAATGGCACCTGTTACGGTTTCTCCACCATTATCATTGTAGGTTCAAACCTAGTTTGATGACTCTTCACCTTGAATAGGATAGGTTTAATGACACCTTCGTATAGCAAGTATATGTACATTCCTCGTGTTATTTCCCTAGTTAAGGCCAATGGACCTTTTGCAGCAATATAATGCAGTTGACGCCTTAGTAGTCCTGGAAATGGTGTTCATCTTCCAGTTCACTTTGCTGTCCATTATTATCCCAAGATACTTGGCACTGTCGGACAGTTCCAGTGAGACTTTCTTTATCCTCGGGGTATCAAATTTGGAAATTTTGTATCTCCCTGTGAAAAGTACCAGTTCTGTTTTGGCAGGCTTTACATCTAGTCCACATCCCTGGCACCATTTTGTTAGGACGTCCAATGCGGACTCCATAAGTTTAGACAATAGTCTGGGATCTTTACCCATAGCCACAACTGCAACGTCATCCGCATACGCAACCGTTCTGCAGCACGTCCTTTCCATGGCCGTGAGTAGGGTATTTTTGTTTAGATTCCAAAGTAAAGGTGACTGTACACCAACTTGCGGGGTGCCCCTAGTCGCAACCTTAGAAATGTTCGAGTCGGCCAAGTTGTATTCGATACGCCTGAAGTGCAAGAGTCTCATAGCGTTAATAACCGATTCATGTTTAACGTTGTTGAAAGCTCCCTCAATATCCAGGAATTCAACGAAATCCCTTGTAGTGCAGGGAGATCTCTGTGTTGTCTTCCAATGAGTGAAGCGCAGTTTCAGTGGACCTTCCCTTCGTGTAGGCGTGTTAAGCCAGTGACAAGGAATTATGTCCTAACGATGATCTAATATGAATATTCAAAATCCTCTCCAGTGTTTTCATTAGAAAGGAGGGTAGACTAATTGTTCTAAAGTCTTTAGCCATAGTGTGAGATGTCTTACCTCCCTTGGGAATGAAGACGATCTTATATGTTGTCCAAGTTGATGGGACATGTGAGAGACTCAGGCAGGCTCCAAATATCGCCAAGAGACCTGGAGATTAAAAGGGATGGAAGCTTTTGACCGCCCATTCCACACGATATCATCAGTGCAACCTGGGAAGTGTGTATTCATCAGCACCTCAAGGGTGTCCCGACTTTTTGTGGTCCAGGATCCATCAATCTTCTGAATATACAATGGAATGGCTGGTTTAGAGGATGAAATCTTACGTAGCCGACTTGTCTCCGTTGAGTTTTCCACATCGCTGCAGAATTTCCTCCATGACTGTCTGTTAGCATTTCTGATAAGATTCTTGAATCCATTCACTGAGAACTAGTAATTGTTCCAAACACCATTACGTTTCGCAATTTCCGCATTCCACCATATGGACTTAGTCTTGTCCTTCCTGTCGATTCTCTTACAGGATTCGTTTCTTGCATCAATTAAGACCCCCGTCAATGACTCCACTACGGAGTCGAGCATGGACACACTGTCTATGTGAACTGGGCTTGTCCCCGAGTACTCTCGCATAGACAGACCCGTTGGTCTTTCTCCTGTCCGTGTAGGGCTTCGCTGAATCAACTCAAAAGGAAAAATTAAAATCAATATACCAACAGTCCTTTGACACGTTCCAATCGCTAATCATATTCGAGAACTTATCACTAATAAGCGTACTATCAAGAACTTCCTTCCTGTTAGTCACAATAAAGGTGGGCGACTCACCTCGTAGATTGACATCCGAGCTTCCCCAGACGGTATGATGTGCATTAGCATCAGCACACATTTTTAGGGGGATGTTGCGCTTGTTAGCATACGACATCGCCTTCCTGGCTGTGGTGTTTGGAGGATTACCACCCTGGTCATGTGCCATGTAGCAGCTCATAAACCAAACTGTACTGGTTTTGTTTTCTACTGCGACAGTACATATGCCCTTATCGCTAAAATCAGAAAAAATTAAAGCTTTAAGAATGTTTTTGATCGTGACACAAGCCCGCTGCGTACAGAGTACTATAGCCGTCTAAACTGAGCCCGCAAACCCTGTCTTTATACAACAATGGTTTTTGGACTTCCATCTTTTCAAAGAAGTCACCCACAAGTCCACTGACCGATTGAGTGTCTTTATTGGCCGATGACGTAGAAGAATCGTCTTCTATATGCTCCGTTGAAGCTGTTGTTGTGGTGGTAGTCACCGGATCTTGAGGTTTCTCTTTGTCATCACCTTTGTAGACTCAGCGGGGACCTTGGCAATAGATCTGGACCTTTGCGGTACATCGGCCAGAGGTATTGCCTCAATTTAAGCGCCCTGCCAAACTTCTAGCGACTCTACGGCATCCTTGCACAGCAGTGATGTGACCTTAACACCAGCCGACATCTTCAAATTGTGGTGGTGGTCCAGGGTTACCCCTTAAAACATTCAGGAACGCCTTACTAAGTGCGACGACAACCAGCTTCCTGTTCTTGGAGGAAATGGTGCCGTCACTGGCGTTGGGGTCAATGATCGCCCAAATGAGGTGGTCTTTAGCCACATCTTTGTACGTCCTGTTCTGCGGCCGTTGAGGCGTATACCGTTTAGTCCCAGGAAGGGTGTCCTCCGCTGGCTCTGCTTCTGTTGGCTTCCGTTCAGGATTGCCTTAATCTGCAGGGGTTTTAACAAGTTTTTTTCCGTCCGGACCTCGGAAGCCTTAGAGGTACCTGGTTTCGAAGAACCCTGTACCAAGCTTGGCTTACGACCGCCTGAAGGGTTAGTCGTGATGAGTTTTTGCGCACTAGTAGCTGACCGTCTAACAGAGCCTGGCGCTACCACTTTACTAGAAGAGGTCTCAGTAGCATTCAACATACTACAGCCTGATACAGACGCTGTAGTAGTAGCGTCTCCGGAGATTATAGACTTTTACCGGATATATAGGGCGTGAAGTTTCGGACATTTCGGGGTGGGTGAATTGGGACTTGCATTTTGTGCCTAACAGCCAGGCGAAAGGATAATTGCCGCTACTCTGGAGACAGATGCACACCATCAGCCGCTCAATTTGAAAACAGATGCTGATGGGTTTTATTGCGGACCGACAGCCTTCTGAAGGCCTAACAGTTGACCGAAGAGTGCCAGGGGACGCTTAGTCATTAGTGTGGTTAGTTCTTGGTTCGTACTCGGCTTAGACCCTTCTGGCATGGGAGGCTCTGCCGGTCTTGACTAACGTCACTACGCCAGCATGACTCTAAACGTCCTTGTACTTAAGCCCTCGCATCGCGGCAAGATGACTACCCATGTACAAAGTCATATTGAAAATAGTTTTTTGACTAATATGATCTGTATTTTCTTACATGGTTCTTAAAATGCCGTGATAGCTAGTCATTATTTTTAAATAGTTCCGCAATAGCTGTTTGTATTTTAGCACTGGGCATCAAACGGGCACTTTTTGAGTTTTGATGTTAATCATTAAAATGTGTGTTTTTAAAATGAAACACAGATTTTTGAATGTTTTTTGATATCAACACCACATGAATCAATTCACAATTTTGTCTGATTGTCCTTTTTTTTGTTCAAAAGAACAATTAAAATGCAATATTTTCTATAAATCTTTTTGTTTGATTTAATAAAATAATATTAGAAACTTAAAAATATTTTACTTTTAAAATTTTTATTTAGTTTTATTTTACTTTTTGACATTTTCTTTTGCTTGACAAATTTGACATTCTACGGGTTTTATAATTGAGAAAAAAATTTCTAATGACTACACCTTGTACTTATAATACCATGGTTTTAAATCAGTAAATAATTGCAGTTAAATTGAATAATAAAATTCTTAAATTTAAATAAATTTCTTCACATTGAATAAAGGCATGTAGAATTGAAGAAATTTCTTCAATATTTAAAAAATGCTGTGGACAAGCAAACGATAGCTATTAGTTGTCATTTCGTAGCTAAAGTGAGCATAAAAGCATAAAGAAAAAATATAGATTCAGTGTTTCAAATAAAAAATATTTATAAAGTATTAAAATAATTATAAATATTAGTTATAATGATATGAATTATCTTTTAATATTGATGTACAAGATGCAGTGATTATATGCAAGTCAGATTTCAATTGAGTGATCAGGAAATGAATTATTGATTGCGATTATTCAAATTCTCAATACTATCCCGGAATGCAGTGAGATTAAGAAAACATTAGCTACAATACCCAGTGACTACACAAATATTAATTGGTGCTCAAACTCTTCGATGACGCCAAATGCCACTGAAGAAGTTCAAAAACTGCTTAATGAATGGAATTTTGAAAGTATATTCCCTGTTTTTTCTGGTAGTGTATACAATGGACTTTATACTTGAACATTTTGTTAATCAATTTTTGATTTTGAATTTGTATTTCGCAGGTAAATGTATTGATGTAAATAAATACAATGACGTAAGTGACTTCTTATCATCTTAAACAACTTGGAAAGAAGTGGGATATCAAATTAGGCATAAGAATCAAATTTGAAAGTTGTCTAATGTCTTGGAAACAGTTTTATAGAAGTAATTATTTTCCTGCCTAAAGCCTAGTACTCTGTTCGAACTTGCGAAAAATGTTGAGCAACATTTATTATTTCGCACGAAAATTTTGTCATGTATCAATTCTATCTATCTTGCGGTTTTTCAAAACTTAACGTTTTTATTAGATACAAGTATACAACATTATTGTGCTAAGGTAAGCAAAAACCATAGTTGGGGGTAGTGCACTAAATATTGATTTAAATCAACATTGCAATCTCACTAAATAAAACTGCAAAAAAATTAGTTTTTACAATTTTTTCCAGCTTTAGTTAGTGATGATTGGTATTTTTTTTCACTATCACTAAAAAAAATAAAGTGGTATTGCAAATTTTTTTACTAACACTAACTGTGATTGAATGCATAAAATCTGCACTCAATTCAAATATGTAGTTCAAAATTTAAACTTGCAATCAAAAAGCTGTACAGAAACATAATGTCACTAAAATTTTAAAAATTTTCTGATTTTTCTGATGATATGCTAAGCAAAGGAAATTAAACTAAATGAAATTCTGTCAATAACGGAATAATTCTTGGCTTTAATCATGAAAACACAAGTTTTGTATTTTAAATTTTGTGCAAAATTTTTAGTTGCAGTCAAATGAGTGAAGAAAAAAAATTGCAATAAACTGATGATTGCTTTTTGTTAAATCAAACTATTTTTTTAGCGCAAAATTTTTTAACATTACTATCACTCATGTTTAGTAAGATTGCTAGTTTTCAATTCATCACTCAACATCGACAAAATGTTTGCAATCATTTTGAACTATCACTAAGTATGAGTTGAAACTTCAACATTAGTGCACTACCCCCATCTATGACAAAAACCATGTGTTTTTACAATTGTCATTAAAAAAGTAAAACAATATTATTTTTATAATTTCCTAAAGTAAAAAACAAAAAATTTAATTTTATTAATAATTTTTGCACTTTTCTACATTTTTCTTTTTGAAACGCTTGTTATAAACCCCACTTCACAAATACAAAATAAAAAATTACAAAAAATTATTAGCTGTTGCTTAAAATTCCGTGCGAAATAATATGAGCTGCACTTGTTTCGTACGGAAAATAAAAATGTTGCTAGAAACATTTCGCATGTTTATCGTAATATAAATACAGTACAACTCTATCAACATTTTTTCGTTTGTATTTCACAGAAATTTTTTTTATATTGAGTTTGAAAACATTTCGCACGAAATACTGAACAGAGTACCAGGCTTAAGAAAGGAACAAATAAAATGAAAACAGAATGGTTTGCTATTGAACAAATATTGAAATTTTCGTCCCATGGAAGATTATTTTATTTTTAAAATAATCCCCATAAAGTATATATATATTCTGGGTCCTTATAAGGAGAGAAGTTGATTTAACGATGTCCGTCTGTCCATTTTACGTTTGATATGTGTTTTCCGGAGACTCCAGACATGATAGCTGCTACGTTGTTTTATATTTATGTCACAAATAGTCCACCATTTCTTGCTATTGAAATTCAGCAAGATCGGTCCACAAATAGCTGAGATATGACCAAAAAACCACGACTGCCTCTAATTTTTCGAAATAAATCCATGTGGTTGTTGTGTTATTTTAATGTGTTTAATTTTGCGCATACAAACCCATACACATTTATGTATGTACATAATATACATGATAAGTTTTTTATGTTCTAAAAACGATTTTAAAATAATAAAACGAATTTCAAACATCAACTTTGGTAAAAGAAAAAACGGACGGATATACATTTTTTGATTTTGTCATATTCTTCGGCATGACGAAATGAAAAGTTGGCGTGGCGTGATTTATATTTATGTATATCTAAAGTACGTTATTTATATAACTTCTTGTTCTTATCTCACCAAGGTGAAGGGTATATAAGATTCGGCATAGCCGAATATAGCACTCTAACTTGTTTTTTATAGAAATTGTAATATTTCGTAAGAAAGCAACGTTTTAACTATAGGTCCATATAGTAACTTCTAATATGAATAGCAATTGTTGAAATTTTATGCATACATACTTATTTTTAATTATACAATTATACATTTATGTTTATATAATTTTTATTTAATAAACAATGTAATTTCTTGCGCTGATATAGTTTTTGCTTTAGTTTTTTTTATATCATTATTTAAAATTAATGCAGTTTTATGTTATTTATACAACATAACATAAAATCATAATGTGTATAAACCATACAAAATTGAATTAAATAATATAAACTCGCTTTTTAAAAAATTCCAACTGGGATTTTAAAACCTTTTAAAAATTATTCGTAGAAATGAATAAAAGAGAATAGGTAAAATGAAGAATTAATCTTAATTTTTGTTTATTTAACTACTTTTTTTTATTTAATTTAACAAATTTTTATTCAAATTAACACAAGGAAAAAACAAACGCACTTATTCAAATTGATGATTTTTCTTTAATTTAACTATTTTAATAAAATTTAAAATTTATTTAAAAATGTGTGTTAAATAGACGAAAATTTTTGTTGGTTGTATAATAACCTTATTTTCTTCAATTCTACACCAGATTTTGCTTTATTTACCTACAACTTTTGGTTCTGTGTACAAGTGCTTTATCATTTACCTTTTACTTCCTTTTATTTAAACTAAGTTGCAATTTTCAGGTATTTAAACTATTTAGTTTATTTTGCGCCTATTTACTAATGTTTAACCATTTAACTGAATTTATGTCGCCTATTTTTTTTGCAGCATTCGTTCACCCATAATAAACTCATAAAAATGGCAATAAATGAAATTTTTACCTTTTTCAAATTAATTGATAACCTGACGTGCTAGAACTGTCTTGGCCGAAACTGTTTAAATTGTCGAAAATTCTTTAAATTTCAGTACCGTTTTCTTGCAGGATTTTTTTGATCCAAATATCTTACCTTAAGTCACAGAAATAGCTGTAGTTCGTAAGGTCGGAGCTAGGGATTCCAATACACGTATTATCTATATTATTTATGGAATAAAAATATCTGAATACAAAGCACCAAGAATAAAACAATTTTCCAATTATAAAGGGTCGTTAAATTTTAAAAACTAAAAAATCCCGGTATTCTCAACGCCGTATTTCCGGTATTGGAATCCCTAGTCGGAACCGGTCGATGTACAATTGGGTATAGAAATGTAGTTATGGAGATGCTCTATAAAGTAAGAGGTTTCAGGCAAATTTTGACGTTAAAAAAAAATAAAAAAATAAAATAGTTTTATGGATCGCAGATAATAGTTAAGAAGATAAAATAATACACAAAACTTATTCTGTAAAAAAATCTTGAAAAACAAAAAAGTTATAAGAATTTTAACTTTAAAAGTTTACTAAGAAATACATAACTATAACCAAATACTGAGTACCTAAGTCCACCCTGTTTTCAATGAAATAGGGTTAAAGTTGTTTAGCTCCCAAAGTTTACTAGTATTTATTTTCATATAAATTAATATTTAAAAATATTTCTTTCAATCCAGCCAATGGAGCCATTTGTATTTTTATAATTAGGTGTATATACTTGAATAAATACATTTTTGAATATTTATTGTATCCATTAATAACATTCAGGATTTTGCTTTTGTAATAAATTTTTTATTCGCCCTGATAGGCTTTTGTATATTATTTATATAAAAAAAAAATAAAAAAATTAAATAATTTTAAAATTGGAGAACATAAAAAAACGAGTGTGCGAAGGCGGTCTCTCCCCAAATCGGTCCACTAAGACGGGATTTTTTGAATTTCGAATGTTTAGGGGGTAAAAATGGCTAAATTCGGTAACCTTATATCTCCAAAACTGAAAGAGATACAAAAAATGTAATACTTTGTTCTTTTAAAAAATAAGCGGAAGAAATTCGGCCTTTTAGGGAGTAAACGGATAAGACCTGTAGATTGAAACTTGTTTGCCACGCCATCTATCTTTAAAACCAACAAACATAGAAATAAAAATTAAATCTCATTCGCAACTTATCTAAAAAATACAAATTCGAATTTGGTACCTTTTCGAAATCCAAACGTTTAAGGAGTGAAAATTGTCTGACAAACCATCTGACATCAGAAATCTATGTCGAGAAGAAACCGGCAGCGGCGTCCACTATTGACGGAATCATTAGCTGGCTGAAGTTAATATTTTACAATACCGAGATACATATGTATGATCATCCCACCATAGAATGGAATTTATGTAATTTTATATTTAGGTTTCATTATAATATCCTAAATTGGTATCTTTGAATTAAAAGAAAAATATATTAAGATGGCTAAACTATTTTACGGCGTAAATAAAAATTTTCGTGGCGGCATTTTTATTTTGGTTTTTGCAATAACTATGCGCAAAAAACAGAGACAATGTCAGAAGCAAATTACATGTACATACGTTTGTGACCGAATATTATAAACTTTCTGTAAAACAGAAATTTTGACAGACATGCACAATTACATTTGACTTGAAAAGTTGACAAGTCTGATGTAAAAAACATGTCGTCTACATGCATCTTAAAAGTTTAAATTTGGACCGTAGGTTGGCCTCTCGCCAAATCGATCCCTTAGGATGGGATTTTCGGAAATGCGAACGTTGAAGGTTAAATAAGGGTAAATTCGCTTACCTCATATCTCCTAAACTAAAAAAGATACTACAAAAAGATGTATTAATTACACAGGTTTTAATGTTTTGTTGGCATGCTGAAGCCGAATATTAATTCAGTTTTCTCCTATTACGTCACATTTATCAGATAATGGCTCATTTGTTTTTTTGCGCTATAATTCTATTTCAGCCGCTATCCAGAGTCGAGTAATGTTTCAATTGTTATATTTTTAAGAAATCAATTGCTACTAAATTACGCGCCGAATAGTGGTTAATTGACTGATCGAATAAAAAATGACTAAGTTATTAGTGGATTAAATCTATGATTTTATAAAAATGTAGGGGTTTTCATCAATTATTGCCTCTTCTGAAGATATTTTTCCCATGATTTTTTTTACATATAGATAGAGTATATAAAATTGTAACATTACTGACTATCCTCTTCATCATCGCACAGCCTTAACACCTGAAGCTAAAAACTTGAAATTTGGCCCGGATGTTGGTCTCTCCCCAAATCGATCCACTTAGACAGGATTTTGGAAATTCGAATGCTTAGGGAGGGGGGGAGAAACGGGTAAATTCTGTAACCTTATATCTAACAAACTGTTCTTAAAAAAAAATTAAACGGACAGTTGTCTGATACTTTTTTGAAATTCTGCCCTTTTAGGGAATAAACTGTTGAAACCTGTATATTGAAACTTTTTATTGTGCAGGTCTGTCAAAGTGGCTTTTTGCTTCTGATATAACCTCTGTTTATTTTCTCATAGTTTTTGCAGAAGCCAAAGTAGTTCTTGGTTTCCAAATAGCGTGCTGCCCCCACAAACATTTTTATTTGCTCCGTAAGAGTTCAGCCATCTTAAATTTTTTTTCTTTAAATTCGAAGATACCAATATGCATATATGTACATAATCTCTTTTCAATGGCGAAATATTCATACATATATCGGTACTGTAAAATATTAACTTCAGCCGGGTAATCAGGGTTGTCATAGAAACCAATATTGTCAGAATTGGTTTTAAAACCGACAAGAAAAAATGCGTTGGTGTCATAGAAACCAATGTTATTGGTTTTATGTTCGAACTAAAATTAGTGTCGGTTTTAGGTGTCACAGAAACCAATGTTATCGGGTTTTTATTGGAAATAAACCAAGCAGCTTATGTAGTTTGTAAAAACTTAATTTTTATTTAACAGTTAGATTTTTTCCACAGATAGAAGCAAATAAAACTGATAAATTGGTAAAATAGTATTTTTTGCATGTTTCCGGCATTCTTCGGCAGCGGGCTGCTGCAAATTTGCAAAAGTCTTCTTCTCACTTATTCTACTAACAACAAATATGCAACAACAGCAGTGGTCACTTTACTTATTTATAACGTTAAAGAACAAATTTGTTTATATTTTTAATAAATTCGCTTTATAATTACATATTTTTACAAAACAATAAAATTACACAAATTAAAACAGCAAATGCAATGCAAGATCATCTTCCAATAACAAAAATGCTACAACTGCTGATGTCATTTTATTTTCTTTATAAGCACTTATCACCTTTTAATTATTTGATATCAATTATTTTCACAAAAAACACTTTTACTGATATTTTAATGAAAAAAATATAATATTTTGTAAATTTTCTGCAAAAAAGTAAAAGACAAAATTAATAAAAATGTAAACAACAGCAGTTTCGATATTGGTTTTATTTAAATTCGAAATTAACAAAACCAACTTGGTTTCGTGACACCAAATGAAACCAATATTGGTTTTTAAAACCGACAATTAGCAAAACCAATATTGGTTTCTATGACAACCCTGAATGATTCCGTCAATAGTGGACTACCGCAACCGGTTTAATTCCGGCATAGATTTCTGACACAGCTGATATCAGATGGTTTGTTAGAAGAAAATACAGCAGATGTCACATGACTCTGCAGTTGACTTACAGAAGCAGAAACCCGGCTTGTCGCTACCTCCCCTTAAGAGTCGGACACCAAACAGCTGATCCTCAAAATAGACTGGTTTGATGACACATTCATACATCCAGTGTAAATTTCTTGCAGCAGTATAATGCAGTTGCCGCCTTAGTAGGGCTGGAACTGGTGTTCATCTTCCAGTTCAGTTTGCTATCCAATATTAGTCCAAGGTGTTTGGTGCTATCGGACAGTTTCAGTGAGACCCCATTTATCTTTGGGGTTATAAACTGAAAAACATTGTACCTCCTTGTAAAAAGTAACAGTTTCGTTTTGGAGGGATTAACACCCAGTCCAAAGTCTTGGCACCATTTAAATAGGACGCCAAGTGTGGCCTCCAAGAGTTCCGGAAGTAGTCTAGGATGCTTGCCCATAGCCACAACTGCCACGTCGCCCGCATATGCAACATTTCTGCAGCATGCCCTCCATGGCCTTGAGCTGGGTATTGATATTGAGATTTCATAGTAGTGGCGATAGTATCCCTCCTTATGGAGTGCCCCTAGTCGCAACTTTGGAAATGTTCGAGGCAGCAAGTAAGATTCGAAACGCTTGTTGTGCAGGATACTGCTGACGAATTGGATGATCCCTGGGTCGATCTCCAAAAGTTCCATACCGTTAATGACCGATTCAGGTCTAACATTGTTCAAAACTCCCTTAATATCCAGGAAAGCAACTAAATCAAATTCCTTGTAGCCTGGGATTCTTTCTATATGGCCAACTAATGGGTGATGCGCAGTTTCAGTGAACCTTCCCTTCGTATATGCGTGTTAAGCCCCCGACATGGAATCATGATCCAGTGATTTGCTTATATGCACATCTATAATCCTCTCCAGTGCTTTCAGTAGAAAGGAGGAAAGACTTATTGGTCTAAAGCAGTAAGCCTTAAGGTACGGCACATATGTCAAATATTTATCCAACTTTTGTTTGACTGTGTTTTCCTAAAATTTGTCTTAAACAATAAAAATACTTTTTTCTGGTCCCACTACGCACATTTATTTGTTCAAATAGTTTTTAAATATCTTCAAATAAAATATTAGAAAACATGTTTGCCCTGTGGTCACATATAAAAATATTTGCCTAAAAATAAATATCTATATATAAATCGGCTAAGGCAAAACAGTTAAGAACACTTTCCTCCTCTGTATGTCAACCGATTTGAACAAAATATACACCATTTGAAAGGTATTTACTCACAGAAGTGCACAATATATATTTTATTAAAATCTGTTCAAAAATTTCAGAGTTATAAGTGTTTAAATTTGCCATTACACATATGCAGAACACATAAATAAAAAATTTGTTTTTTTTCAAGTATCAAATAATAAAAAATAGGGTGGTCGATTATTCGACATTTTTCAGAAACCGGTTTTCGAATATTTCGACTATATAAATCAGTAAAGGCAAAACAATTAATACTACATTTACATTAGGCCGAAATCTTGTAGATTTGATTTAAAATCTTCTTCGAAATCTAGTGCGTTTACATTGTACTTTTTTGACATTAGCGAGATTTTGTTTTTATAACACAACAGCTGACTTAAAGTTTTTTCGTTACACACACAAACACAAAAAGAAATATACATTAAAAAATTTGCATTACCTTTTTTTTAATAATCAACGATATTTATTTTATCAATATTATTCGTGTTTTTAATTTTTTTACAATTTTTATAAAAATTTTTAATATTTTTTTTAACAATTTTTGTTTTGTTTTTTTTTTAATGTCATTTTTTCTTGTGCAGGGAAATATTTTTTAGTGCTATATTGTAAAAACCATAGTTGCATCATTAAGTACTACTAGATTTTGAGTAGATTTCGTCGAAATCTTGTCACGAAGTAGATTTTGTTTTGTATGGGAAATCTAGTCAAAAACAACTAGATTTGGCTCGAAATCTCGTAAGTACTAGATTTTGCGTAGGTGTAAATGTAGTATAAGAACGCTTTCTTCCTTTGTTTGATAACCGAACCTATATGTGGAGAAAAAAGGAGAAATACGGGAAATAAAATTTCTTTGTTTTTTTACTTTTCCGTGCTGCATGTAATAATTTTTAAATTTTCTATAACGTTGAAATTAGAAACATAATAAAAGATAAAAAATGTTGGTACTTTTTGTTTTTAATCTGAAACTTTTTGAATTTTTGTAAATATTCGGCCTATAAAGATAAAATTATACATTAAACTAGGTAAATAAGAACATATAAAGAAAGCTTTTTGGAACTTTTTCGTTCAACATCTGGTACTTTGATTTATTTGCGTTAATATTAGACATAGAAACATGAAATTAAATATGCAATGTCCTGAGTGGATGACAATCCATAAAGGAGACTTTTTGATACTTTTTTGGTTTCCGATTAATATTTTATATATTGAACTTACAAAATTAAATTAACTCACGTAGAAGATAAAATATTAATCGAAGGTTGGGTCCCTCGCCAAACCAATCCACTAAGACGGAAAAAATAAATGCTCAAAACATGTAAATTCATATATACTTAGATGTGCTATGTTTCCTTCATATGTATGTACATAAAAATTTATGGTCGAATTTTGACCATTAGGCGAACACTAGTTTAAACAAATTGTCAAAAATAAATAATAATTAAATTAATTTACTTTTTTTTTTAAATTAAAAATCAATATTTTGATGCAAAAGCTAAACTTTTTTGGTTTATTTATTATGTATTAAAATTTGTATTGCTGGATTAATTATAAATTTACTTCGTGCTTTTGTGTTGCCTCTCTTTAATCCTTGTAAATAAAAAGACGTTATTGTATTTTCTTGATCTATATATTTCGAACAATCAGTTCATCTTTAGGATCTGTACCAATTACAATAATATGTCTTATTAATTAATATACATAAGTACTAAAAGAATTTTTAACAAAATTAAAAATTTACCTTATTTATATATATATAATTGAGAAATGAATAATGGATATGGGAACTTTAATAAGTTATGAACCCTAATATTATGATATATCAGACTTTTAGTCGTGTTAAGTTGAATTCCGTGAGTACGCTTTATATAAAACCCACATTTATACATACATATCGTCACCATGTGCAAACGGACGTAACTACACTTTAATTTTTTTATAGGAGAAGCAAAAAACATAACCAAATCAATAATAATAAAGTATTCTTGGAGTTTGAATATCTTTAATAAAATCGCTATTTTTATAGCAGGTGTCTAAAAATTTGTGTCAGCATGCATTTTGATAAAACGAACCACAATAAATTAAAAACTCGATTTTGAATTTATTTGTAGTTACGTTCGTTTGCATCAAGGTGATGACATATTCCGCACAGCCGAATATATACAAATGTATGTTAAATTATGAGTCGATTATCACAAAGTATAATTATTTTATTTCTTGTAATATAAAACGTAATTGTACCTAATTTCAACAAAAGTAATTTTAAGGAATGGATTTTATATTCGACATATGGAAAATAATGGACCAATCATGACGAAATTTAGCAAAGTAGTTTTTATTTTATTATTATTTTATCTTATTAACCCTACTGTTAGGTCAGAAAAAACTTGCGAATGTTATATAAACAGCTAGTGTAAAAAACAATTATGGGATACGCCTTTTTTTGTTTTTTTTTAAATCAACATTGATTAAATATGTAAAAGACAATTGTATTAATTGGATTAATCGAACAACTTATACCGATTAATCGAGTGATAATTGTATATAGTATTTCTATTGTATAATTTTTTTTAAAGATTTGAGTTGGAATTAGTGAGTAATTTAGCTTATATTTTTGTTACATTTTTTCAACACAATTTAATAATTCATTTCGCAAAAGAAAAAACGACAAAGGTTTATATTACTTTATCGGGTATGTTCTTGAAATCGAAATGAAGTGAAATTGAAAAGGAACGATAATTTAAATTCATTTTTTCACAAAATAACCGTAGAATGTTGTAGATAAAATGGAGTATTTTTATGAACTTTCATTACTTACAAGGTCGTTTTTAAAATTTGCTCGCTTTTAAATCCATTTCATTTCGGTTTCTAGTTCTTGCGTTTCTCTCTTTGAATTAGTTTGGTTTAAAATATTGTACGGAAGGATAAATTTAATAATGCTTAACCCTCTAATGCCACATTTTTTGTTTGACTTCAAAAAATCATATTAAGTTAATTTTAGGGTGAGAAACATGAATCGGACTTCAGTTTTTTCCTCTGACTACTCGTTGACCTGCAAGAGGTCAAACTTTAAGGTCCGCCTTGAGGCAAAGTTGGGCATTACCGAAATAATTTAAAAAACATGTATAATTTTGATATAAAAGTTTTAAGGGTTGAAATTTATTGTTAGATCTAAATCAAATGATCTTATTTTTTTATATATTTTAAGGGTAGTTGTGAAAATTTAAAAAACAATTTTTCGACGTGGAATTACACAAATTAATTTTGCATTTATCACAAAAAGCTTGCGTTTCTGATTTACATCCCGGCATTCTGCACATTTTTTTCCGGAACGTTCCAAAAATACACACCAATTGCCGAGTCTATTCTATTTCTTCTTCCTCTTGGTCTATTTCTTCTTCATCTGGATCATCCATATCATCTCTGTCAAAGTCGACATCACTTTCTTCTTCACTTGCTCCGTCATCTGATGGAAAGCTTTCCATAAATTTCAAAATTTCCTCCTGCGTCATATTCGAGAGCTTTTTTGCTGCTTTCTTTCCATTTTCACTCTAACACATAAATAAAATAAAATATAAAATTTCTGTGTTAATGCCCCAGTCCGCCTCTAGACGGGTTTAGCAAAATCATCCATATTCAGTAGCGATTATATTTTTTATAATAAAAACTTCATATTTATTTCAACTAAACGTATAAATACTCACCAGTAATTTTTTCCGGCCGATCTAGGGCGTTGAAATATTATTTTTTTGATGCACAATATAAACTTTTTTCACTAACAATAAAATAAGACCGTTACCACTCAAATTCAAGATGACAATGTACTTTCTGTCAAACGCGTAGCAGTGTTGATACAAAAAAAAAAGATTTTCATAAAAAAAGCTTTCTTTTACACTTAGAATTACTTATTAATAAAATATTGTCAAAAATAACAATTTTATAACGGTTTTTTGCTACCCCGTCTAGAGGCGGACTTGAGCATTAGAGGGTAAACGGTGTCCAAAAATTTAGTAACGTAAATGTTTTTCAACAATGTAACGACACGTTTACCGCTGGTTGCTGGGGTGGGCTCAATGGAATCCAGAGTCGGTGAATAGCCAAATAAAACACACCACGGTTTCTCAGAACGTTACAAATTTTATTTCTTAGCTTTAATACTTAGTTACTAACTCAACACTACATTTATAAGTCGGTAGATTAAGCCGTCAGCGGGAGCACAGAGTAAAATCAAGCTAGTACACGGTTTGTCCACACACGTACTTTCTTGCCTCTACCATTGCGCTAAGAATTGAGAGCACTTGCCCAATGCTCCCACTTCCTCTCTACACTAGCCTAGCAACGCCAATAGTAGTTCTACTTAAAACGTGTATCCACCTTTTTAAGTAGTTCTTACCCTTAGGCTGGTCAGATCTGATGGGCCGAGCTCTACTTAAAATGTGTAGCCAACTGTCTTAAGTAGGTCTTCTCCCATGTCGATCTGCACACCGACTGCCTCGCATCAGTTGATGTTCGCCCTTTTATACCATTGTGCCCTGTACACAAGCATACACACACACACCTACAGCCACGTCAGCAATACAGCTGGTATTGCTCAGTGTTGTATTGTTGTGTATTATACCTGTATACTGACAACCAGATCCCGTTATTTCCCTACAATATCCGTTAAATTCAAACTTATCTACCATCCAATACGCTTTACCATACATATATATTCATTACTAAAAACAATAATATAATAAAATACAAATAAATAAAAATACAATTCAGTTCTTTATACAAAAGCAAATAATAATAAAATAAAATACAAATAAAATACAATTCAGTTCCACAATACCAAAATCATGATTCTGTGGTGAGCAAAACGAACCCGGTGACTTTGCTCGTCACAACAACTTCACTTATTTACCACTTACACAATCACCATAACATAGTACTTGAAGAAGATGCTCCACCAACAAAATCAAAGGCGGCAAGATACTTCGAACGATTCTCTAGAGGAAATAATTTGCAGAAGCATAGCAGAGGATGGAATGTCCGTGAAAAGTTACAAAAAATCCAAAGTTATATTGACTCTTAAATTCTAGGTGCCCGAATTTACAAAATTTCTTAGAATTGTTCGATTAATCGAATAATTTTAAAATTTTATTCGTTTAATCGATAAGTTAAAAATTCCAATTATCGATTAATCGTTTAAAATAAAACCCGACTAATTGAACACCCTAAGAGCGGGTTTTTTACTTAGAGTTTAAACCAGGATCAATAGTAAGATTTGTTAATCTTATAATAAAATTAATCTAGCCTTAATCCTCTTTAGCGTTTTTGAGTGAAAGATTAAAGCTTTTAGCATTGCCATATGAATTTACAATACTTTTATGTATAAGTTTGGCAGTTTAAAACAAATGCCAAAAATTGTCATCAATTTTGTATTGTGTTATATAATATTATATATTTTTAAATAAATGAAATCGAAAAAGAAGCAAAACAATCAAGCAATATTTTATATTACGAGGTGGAATATTTAATAAAACTCTAAATAAAAAAAAAATTTTCATTAATTAATTAAAAAAAAGATTTGGCCCTATTCTTATTGCCCTTGGTCTACTAATATTTGTGTTGTTTAAATTTTCAAATATTTTCAAGTCTTTTTTATTATTTAAAAAGTTCATTTTATTAATGTTATACAAAAGTTTTATTTTCATAAGTGATATTTCCTTTTATAAGCTGTTCGTACTTTTGAAAGTTCTGTCGCAAGTTTAAACCGCCAACTTTGTGCGTTTAAACTTGGAAACAAAATGAAATAATCGACTACCCAAAAACGATTTTCAAAGATTAGTTCTAATTTTATCGCTGAACTTTATGTCAAAAACTGGCTCTAAAAGAAACACAAATATTTGCACTGCTTTGTTCAGATTGTGTGTTGTTTTCAGAAATTTCAGAAAATGGCGAAACAAGTTCTTCTGAAACAGATACTGAACGGGAACCCGTCCTAGCTGCAGCTAGCTCTGTTAATCCGTTTTTTTATTGCTAAAAATAAAATTATGTCTAAAGATAAATTTCATATGATTAATAGTGCCATCCGCTTCGCTGATGTTTTGAGTCGACGACAAATGCGTCGTTGGGAAAAATTTGCTCCTGTTCGTAAACTGTGGAACCGTTGGCAAAAACTTTTTCTAATGTTTTACAATTGTCACGAAAATGTCGCCGTTGATGAGCAGCTTGTTGCATTCAGGGGGCGATGTTCTTTTCGACAGTTTATGCCATCAACACCAGAAAAATATGATTTAAGATTTTGGTTATCGGTGGACTTGTAAGCCAGGTTACAGATGGAAAATACAACCATACCAGCCTGAAAATAACCAAGCACAACACGTTATATTGGAAAGACAGAAGGTGGCGTAGATACTGCTGATCAAAAGGTTGGTTCCTACAGCACAAAACACAAAACAAATTGGTGGCCAAACATTGTATTTGCAAACGTACCTGATATATCCGCTTAGAATGCGTACATACTAATCTAAAATTTCTAAAATCGACGTTTCATGGGCTCCAGCTGATCGAAATTGCAGGAGACCAGAGTTTGTACGGCAACTAGCACTTTTTCTAGCTAACGCGTATATGATGAAATGGAGTAGTTTACCTCAACAAGAGTTCTCAGCACAGTTTTTGATTGAAATACGAACATCATGCATTGTTCCAGTCGCCTCTTCGAATAACAATACTTCTAAGTCAGGGGCTCGAAAGCGTGGAATTTGTAGTTGCTGTAAGTTTAAGTCGGACACAAAATGCTCCATTTGCAGCAATTTTATTTGCAAAACTAATCTAAAAAATATTTTGATTATCATGCAATGACAATTATTATAAATTAAACGAATAAATACTTATTTTTTTTTTTAATAAATGTAAAAAAATCGAAGAAACCCAAAGAAAATATACTATGGACCAAATGGTCCATTAACCTTAGATTCGTCAATTTATGGTTTTCTCAGTCCTGTTTTGAGTCAGAACCTTGAATTTTTGTAAAAAACATTCTTTTTAAAAAGACCACGTGAGCTAAAAAACTAAGTTAGTATATTTCACCGTTCAAAAATTACAAAGAAAACAATTCAAAAATTGGGCCAAATGGGCTTAACCTAACCGCAGGGTTAAACTAAATTAGACCGCATGTTACCACTAAAGAATTATTCGTAATGGTTTAAGACGTAATAAAGTGTTATCGACAGTAAACCTACTGTCAATTATAGACCGATCTTTAAGAAATCTGGTAGTATGATATCTATACATGAAACTCAAGTTTGTGAAGTATTTAGAGACAATCGGTGCATTCCATTTTTTTCGGAAGGTGTTTCACATTTGTATCCATAACTCTTTCTCTACTGCACCGATTGTGCTATAACAATGTCCGCCCGGCTGGCAATCCATTTTAATCTTATTCGCAAAGTACAAGGGCCAAATCACGGCATTCGATATCGATCGAAATTCCCATTCAAATTGTGTTGTATTTTCGATCGATATAGAAGACCGTACTTTGGACCCTGGTCGCAATTTCGGAGACAATGTAATGCCATTTGGTGTATACTTTTTAATTGTTTTTAGAAGTGGAAAGAATTGGTTCATTGTTTCATATTGCCCCCATTCAACCAACCATTGTTCCCATAAAACATCTTATTAAGTTGGTACTTAGATAAAATTTGCAACCCTATTATATTATTGTAATCGGTCCATACTTTACTATAGCTCTGATATTTTATCATAGCTCTTATATATATCTTCTGTAAATAGCGTTTAATGCCATAATTTCCTTTTAAATGTTGGTCTTGACGATATCTATAGTAGTTTGTATGACATGTCAAAGTTTTGTCTTTGTAGATCCAAAATTGATTGTATATGGGACATTAGGGTGACTGTTAAAATTAAAAGTTGGATTTCTTTAGGTCTTTTTAGGTCTCGCCAATTTGGTGGGTTTTGATATAAAAACAACGCAAAAAAAATTTTAGGACGATCGGCGAAGGCTAAGCCGTCCCTCACGCCCACCAAAGTTTGAGAAAAATTATATTTTACATGAAATCTGACTTTTATGTTTCATAACTTTTTAAATATTAATTTTGTAGAATAGTTTTCAACAAGTTAATATCTCTTATTAAACAAAATAAACTGAAAAATGTCGAATATATTAAAGATAATATATTAATATTGTTACGGATTTAAAATGACCTTTCTGTCATTTCTTTTGAGCACTGAATTTTTTCCCTCACCTAATAAATTGAACCGTGCAATATTACATGCAAAACTTTTTTTCTTCTTGTACATGGGTATTTAAATTCTCCCAATTGCGCAATTGTATTTATGATGTTTATGTATGTAGTCTTTTTCAGTTGGTAAAAACTTAAGCTGGGATCACACGATTGCCGCAATGCACCAATTTTCATACTTTTTAATACCCCAATCGTGTGACTGCACAACCAATTGGCTCATGTACCAATCAAGGACAATATTGTACTTACTTTTACCAATCAAATGCAACCTTGGTGCGGCAATCGTGTGACTGTTTTCTATGTCTAAATTTACACGTTTCATCTTTTGATGCTCAACTTCTTTTCAATTCCCTTTTGAAGATGCCAATATATTCACACGTAGCAATCGGTTTCAACTTTTTTCGGTTCAAAACAAAAACAATTTTATTAACAGCAAATCAAAGAGAAAAAGAAAAGAAAAAAATTACATACAGCCATCCTTGTGCATATGCCAACGAATAAAAACACAAAGCGTACTGACCGAGTACAGGCATCTCCGTACCAACCCCCTTTCTTCTTTCTTCCCTCACCTAAAAACATAAGAGTTAAGCATTAAAAGATGAAACGTGTGAAAGCAGACTATGCAACCGCGCGTCAATAAAAATAACAAAAATGCACCAATATTTATTGTGTTCTTGTGCGGCAATCAAACAACACAATACGCACCAATATTTGCCTTTTTTTAACAAATTTACTTTTTTGTGTTTCTTTTAGTAGGTAATGAAGATAAATATTTATTTATTTATTATGCATTTCAAGTTTTTTTTAATTATTGCTATTACCAAAATATGTATGTATGTTCACAAGCATATTTAGCTGTTCAGTGCGAATATTTTTATTTAAGTTTCTGAGCGAACCTTAACATACGAAATTGTTGAACAGACTTAATTTTTGGAATTTCTTAAAAAATTTAAATAAAAATATTCAACAAAAATTTGTTTAAGTACATACATATATGATACATATTTAATTTTATTTAATTTACAAACCAACAAGAATTTTCAAACAAATAAAAAAGCTACCACAACAGCTGTTTTCGCAGTCGTCAAGTAAGAACAATCGTGTGACTGTGATGTGGCAATTGTTGTAACCATTTCGCTTTGTACCAACTAGCGGCAATGAAATTTGTTTAAAACAGGGCAATCGTGTGATTTCAGAATATTTTATTGGTCCAATTTCATTATTGTGCGTCAATAAAGCACAATAAAAATTGTGTCATATTGGTGCATTTGCGGCAATCGTGTGATCCCAGCTTTACATTCCTTAAATTCTTTTGACAATAGGGGGAAAAAAAATTAAACGACAAGTAACATGTTACCACCGTTAGCTAAAAACCTGTTTGCGACAAAAGCAGAGAGAAAAATATGACCTTAATGACAACTGCGCATGCTTCAAAAATTTTTTTTTTCTTACCTAATTTTCTTTTACTCTGAGGAGCAAGGTATATTTATGGCAGGTAGTCTCGGAAAGCCAGCTGTTTATTTTTTATTTGCTTGTTTTGTGGTACGAACTGTCAAATGTTGTATAGAAAACAAGTAAACAAGTTTTTTGTCTTTATCTTTTGTCTTTTTTGTCTCTTATCAACCCCTTTGCTGTTTGACAGTTCGTACCACATAACAGCAATAAAAAGCCCTGTTGTTTGTTTTATTGTACAATTGTTGTAATCTCGCGGCTACCTGCTATAAATATACCTTGCTGAGGAGTATACGTTTTCGTAAATCTGTGATGCGTATATAGCTTGCACTGAATTGACCAACACTGCAGTTGCGTTTTTTTTTATTTATTTATTACCCATCACCTTTGTCTGCGTACACACACGCGCATATGCGTATTAACACATTATTCCCTTTTCTCTCTCCCACAACGGCAATAATATAGGGAGTGAACGATGCCGACTCGAGGATAAAAGAAACTGGAGAACATTTTTTTTTTTGACTGAAGGGCGTATTTAAATGTAGAATTACGCATGAAATAGTCAGTTGATTTTGTGCAGTGGGTGACTTGATTTCGGCAATTGTGAAGTTAAGTGGTGGAAAAAAGGAAGTTCAAAGTAAAAGAAAGTTTTTGAAAAAAATAATAATAACAAAACGGATCTAATTAAAAAAATAGTTTTAATAATGCATTTAAAAGGCAAAATATTTGCAAAAAAATACAAGAGAAATAGACGTGTAAAGATTGTTAGAAAATGTACTACAGTTTTGTAGTAAATAAACGTTGAATTAAAAACGTTAAATATTGATAAGAGTTTACAGTAAATTTAATATGAACATGTGTATAACAACATTTCCAATTGCTTAAAACTTGAATAAGTACTTTAACATTAAGAAATTAACGGCTAAAATCAAAAAGAAAAGTTATTTTTTTTTCCAACACCAAACCAACAAAGAAAAGTTTTCAGAGCACAAGAACTAATTGTCACCGCCTAAAATAAACATGAAATTATGGAAAAGAGTGAAAACAATTTATAAATATTCCTGTATCGCTATTTGAACTATATATTTAGACAACAAAACTTAATTCCTGCAAGGAATTTAATTAATAGATACAACCCCCATGTACTGTTGTGAAAACTCCTTGTAACAGAAGGACAAGATACATCAGTAATGGCACTACAACAGCAGCTACATCCGAAGAGTCAGGGAGGGGAACCGAGAAAGCAAACCACAAAAAACTCCGAATTTAAGGTATTAAGATATTATTAGTATTATCAGTTATTATTGTTAGGTTATTATATAATTATCTTTATTAAAAGCTTATTGATATTATAGTCATTAATAGTATTATTATTGTTAAAAACATTATTATTATTAAAATTACTTTTATCATAATTTTTTTATCATAATTATTACTTTTATTAGTATTAGCTTTTCATTATTAATAAATATGAAATATTGTTGAATTGAAATCCAAATGAATTTATAAATTTCTTTTAAATAGATGCTAGGAAGAGCCGAGCCATGGTAAGTGAGACGTAGTACAGCGATTGTTTTGTACATGGGACAGGCATAAAAAAATTGTAGGGTAACAGCCTGTCATAGGGTGGTGTAGGGAATAGTGTTCCCCTATATGGCACAACATCTAGCCATGTCATCACTTCTTGTGATGAATTCTCGTTTTTAGATTTCCCAACTTTCCGTACGTTTTTCATTTTTGTTTTCGGGTAACTTTCCACCGTGGCACTTATGCATTTTAGTTTTTTTTTATATTTGAAACTTTTACATACTTCCAGGGTGTGAAGTATGTATATGTGTTTACGCGTCAAATCCCGGGGTCGGGAACCACACCTCCTCTCTGAGCTAGCTGGCCACCTTTTATGCCCACCCTTTGCCGGTTTTTGAATTGTTGTATAATTTTTATTTAAAGTTATTTGACGGCGCGTAACAATATATTAAAGAAACGCATTTTCTATGAATCACGTATCTTAAATTTTGTTAAAAAACCATTTTTATTTATTATTTTAAGCTAATTCGGGTACGCTGAATCCAGTGGTGGTATCCGTTTTTTAGGTTAGCTTTTGTTTTGGAAATATACCGTTATTTCGAAAATGGAGGAGGTTGCACAACATATATTCGCGTTACTCAAAAACGGTTTAGTGTATTGAAATTCCGCAATAAAATTACCTTTAAAAACAAGCTTAAAGGTTTTTCTTATATGCGCAGTCATTTTAGAAACTTACAGCCAGGACCACGATGTCACACGTTAACGTTCGCATAAAAATTACATTTAAATCAAAAACAATTTCTAAAATTTGTAATTTTCTATGCGAACGTTAACGTGTGACATCGTGGGCCTGGCTGTTAATTTTTTTAGCAAAAAATAAATAATTTTTTAGCAAAATTTCAAAATTTTTGTTCTCTAAAACAATCATAAAAAAATGAAAGATGCAGCTGTGCTTATATTTTTTTTAGACATATAAAAAACGAAATTTGCAAATAAAAAAAAGCCATAAGTGATTAAAATCTGTTCACAACTTTTAATTTTATTCACAAAAGACGAAAAATTTCCATTAGATTTAAGAATTTCATAAAATGCAATATTTGTATGGGAGCCTCCCTAAAAAGTGGGGATAAAGGGCAACTAATGGAGGTCGGTCATATATTTTATCCTTCTTGGCAGTTATGGGGCTTTTTCTTCAATATATTTCTAGTCTGTATTGAAAATTTTGTATGTGAGCACCCTTAAGGAATAGAGATAGCTGTTAGGTATGTTAATAACAAATGATAGGGATAAAAAATAAAGTGAGATCGGTCATACATTGGACTCATCTAGGGGCATCATAGACGCTGCAGGGGCCAAATTTATGATTTTCATTAAGCCTCCATATTTGTTAAGGAGTCCCCTAAGGGTTGGATACATTTTATATCCCTAGGGGCGATTCCTTGGCAGTTATAGGCCTTTTTCTTCAATATATTTCTAGTATTCTAGCGGGTAGGTATGGTAGAAACAAATGATATGCGTTTGACTTTTTTTTGTAAGCAAACGCACACAAACGCAAATATTGAAGTTGAATTGACGTGTGTAAGAAAAAATTGTTCTAAAGAAAAAATTCGCAATAATGCTGCTGTTTGCTCTTTTTTTTTTTTTTTGTTACTTTTTGTTAAATATGAGATTTAGAGAAAACTTGTTCAGACAAACGTTGTTGGATACTTCACTTTAGCCTTCACCGATTGTCCTAAAACTTTTTTTGGTGTCGTTATGCTCCATACAGTTAACGACCACCCTAATGGGACATATAAACCCTACAATTACTTTGAGACGAAAATAATCTAAAAAAGATGTTGATGTCAGCAAATTGGTTGGTACAAATAAGAAATTTTTTACAATTATCTTCTTTTTCGTCATTAAAAAATGAATTAATTTTGTTAGTTTTATCAATTTTTTAAATATAAAGTTTTTTGTTTGACGAAATGGAATACATTTTTAAACTTTTTATTGAAAAAGCAACTCATAATGCATTTCTGTTTTTGTATCACTTTCAGACCAGAAAATCTTATGGAAGAAAAATTTAAGCCTTTTGATTGGACATTTACTACTGATTATCAAGGAACTACAAATGACAAGTTTCGTGTTGAGAAAACTGACCAACAATTGAATAAATTTAAATTAATGCAGAGAGAAAAAATTTTATTTTATCATGATTTAACATTGTTCGAAGATGAACTACACGACAATGGCATCTCATCTTGTTCGGTTAAAATTGTGAGTTTGGATAGTAATTAAAAATTTTTTTTGTATAATACACTTTATTAACAAAAAAAACATACATTTAAGAGAGTGATGCCATCCGGGTTCTTTATTTTGCTAAGACATTTCCTGCGTGTTGATAATGTTCTTCTTAAATTACATGATACTAGGTTTCATTACGAAATTGAAAATAATTTTATTTTTAAGGAATTTACTAAACGTGCTGCTACATATACAGAATTAAAAAATGTAAGTAAAAATACAATTATACGGCCAAGTTCTACATTTCATAATAATTTTAAATCGAAACAAAATGAAATCGATGCAATATTTTTGTTGTGTTCGCAAAATCGAATGAGATGTCACTTACAATTAATTAAAAATTGTATTTAACAATTCAAAAATAAATTTATAATACTTAAAATTAAAAAGATGTGTGCCGTAACGGCCTTGCCAAGATCCACTAATATAATGGCCCAAACATTAACTGCATGTCCATTGATTTCGAGCGAAAATTTCGTTCGCTTAACTTACATTTAAAACAAAAACAAATATATTAAAATTTAAAAATCTTTGTTTTAAATGCAAAGCGGTATTTATACGTTGATTTTAAAGACGTTTTTTATTTGTTGACGAATTCGGTAGAGAAGAAAGGTGTAGAAAAAAGACATATATGTTTTTCATGTTTTTTTCCTATTATCTTTTAATGTCATGTCAAATTTTGCAATTATCTTTTGTTTTCATCTGTTTTTTTTTCGATTTTTTAAAACAATAAAAAAACATGTCGCAAAACTCATCATGTAAATATAGAGATTTTTGATTTTTGAAAGAAATTAATAAACCCATGTCGTAAAAATCATCGTATAAATGCCGCTAATTATTCGTTTGAAATCGAAGGACAGGCAGTTAGTTAATTCCCTTCAAAATGTATGGGGAAAAGAAGTCTGTAGGGAAAAAATTTAAATTTGTTATTCACGACAGGCATCATAAATTTTGTAGCATAGCTAATGTTATATAGTTTAAGGGATCCCGAATATTTATATTTAAGATTGTGATTGATATCAGGAAGAATCTTCGGTTAAATGAGAGTGAAGTACTAAGATATGTCATAGAACCACTGGACCACTCATATAAAGCAGCTCGCAACGACATTCTCCTAACACGACAACATCGTTCTCGGAGGCGGTCCACCACCTGTTGCAAAAGAAAAACGATTTCTGCCCCGAAAAAAGGGTTGCCCTTGCTCAACTTCACCCTGGGTGGTGCGCTCGACTAAATTCTTATTGGTCGAGAATATACCCTAATACCCCCAACGTCTGCCCTGCATGCGGTAAAGGCCCGCATGACGTCACCCACATATATAATGGCAGGGCAAACCCGACCCATCTGGACCCAAATCAATCAGGACTCACCCGGCAGAGGTAGCCCGGCTATTGGGTCTGACTCGCCATGTAATGTTATTTAATTAAATTATTATGAAAATATTTCTAAACCATTTATTTTGTACTTAAATTAACTAAAATACAATTATCCAGTATTGTATCAGACACAAAGAATTGTTTGAGTTTTTTTTTTATAAATACTTTTTATTGGTTTGAGTGGTGCACTGTGTAGTGATGAATTCATATGCAGTGACAAATTTGTTAGTTCAGCATAAAAATGTAGAATTGAACATTGAATATTTGTATTCAACGATCATTGACCGTTGTTTATTTAAAAGTATCAGATTGCCAAAAAGAATTTGTGATCGAAACAACGTACTGCAATTTTATTTTGTTACTTAACTATCTTACTAGTACAATTTTTTAACAGTCTGCAAGGATGTATTAATGATGCATTTTGTTTACTATTATTTTGATTGAAAATTACAGTGATATCTGGATACACTACATAGATGAGTTAGCAGTACTTGACTAGGAACAATAATAAATACAACCATACACGTTTGTATCTATTATTTTTATTTTATCTTTAAAGGAGCAGTATATCCCGGCTAACTTGCTCCGTATTTTGTTCGTCCGTGTCGGTATAGGCACAGCCCGGATCATGGCCATCTCTCCCCTGCCCGCAGCAACATCAACACCAGCAGCCGCAACTACAACCGCAGATGCTAAAACCACAAATTGCTGCAAATATTTATTAAGTGACAATATTCATTCAGTTTAGTTGTAACGGCCTGCTCACTAAAATCACATAGGTAACAAGATTTACGCAGCTACCGAAAGTCATGATCGCAGCTATCCAAGATACAAAATTAACACCTAACTGCCGAGTACAGAGTTGTAATTAATACAATATCATGAGAGTAGATCGCACATTAAGCGGCGTTAGAAGGAGCTCCTTAATTGTCCACAACTCTGTCACCTGACCAGTACACACCGGATCCATACATGGAACTACAAGGGATATCGGACAGGTCGGGAACTGCCGAAATAGAACTGTGCAATGTGTACATTTCGGTGATGAACAGCTTACCTGCTGGTTATCACCCAGACATACATAAGATTCTTCTGGAAGGTTATAATCGAATCATGATTGGAGATTTTAATGCTCACCACGAACTCTGGCCCTCGAATCTTGGGAATGATCAAAGGGGTACAGCATTGGCGGAACAGACTGACGTCCCCACATTTTGCATAGTAAATGACCATGCTTCCACCAGTATTATGGGTAATTGCACCAGTTCGCCGGATAGGCTGATTGAACCGGCTTCAGAGAGCTTACCAACTACAAGTTTAAAGATTTACCAACACCATCTGAAGTGCGGTCAGCAGAAAGGAAATTCCGGAACGAACTTTAAAGATCCCACCCGAGTGATCCCCGAATCGGCCAACCAACAGGGACATCAGCAAATTGGCGATCGAATAAAGACGGGAGAAATGGATTATTAATTTAAACATGTGCAACCTTACCACCGCAGCCAGCAAACTATGGTCCACGGCCAAATTTGACGAATGCGCAAAAGCATGACGATAGGGTCTAGATAACCTTTAATGACAACACTATATCGGACCCCAGACGACGCTAGAACCATTTTTATTTATTTATTTGATTTTCTTATACATGGCAAAATCTTATAATCTTATTAGATTCCGACAAGTTTAATTATACATTGATAAAAGAATATATTCTCTAAGAACTACATAATCGGTTGTGTCACAGAAACCAAATTCGTAAGAAAGTGAAAATAAAAACGTTTTAACCTTCTCTTGAAAACGTACAACGGAAAATTTTTTCATTTTAAATTAGTTTCAAAATAGTGAGGTGTAATTACTAATTTGAGAGCACTAACATAAAAGAAACATTAAAAAATAATTTCAAATGATAAAGAATCCTGTTGTTTCTAAAGTAATGTCTTGAAAAATAGACAAAACCTGTTTAGATAACAAATTTTTTATATTTCTTACAGCTTACAAACCTAACAAGAAGAAAATGTGAAAATAAACAAAAAAAGCATTCACTTATTGTTTTATTCTTTTCGGTTTTCTATCATTGCTGCAATTATTGAAGGACCTGGCATATTGATATTAATCAATTTTTCAAGGATAAAATTAAGTTTTTTATTTACTTTCGAAGTAATCACAATCGTTTCTTTTTTTATGTTAATTTTTTCGTATTTATGAAAACGTACAAAAGCTGAAAAAGCAAACCAAAAACGTTACAAATTGAAAATTTTCACTTTCGTACAAATTTTGTGACATACCTGTATATTTAAATTTAAAAAGAGTAAAATAAAGGTAGATAAAAAATAAAAAAAGTTTACATTTAAAACATTCAAAAATTTAAGAAAAATATTCCTTCAGTAATTTTCTTATAGCGGCGCTAGTGATTTGCAAATATTTGGAAGTTTGTTCTAGAGACGTATGCTTAATATAGAGTATTGAGATCCAGAAGCATGGTCACAATGACGAAATTGTATTAAATAGAGAAGGACAAAAGAAGTATCGTAAGGAAGGTACACGGTCTTCGAGTCATTGACACGCCTTACGCTTTTTCACCAAGCTTGGTTGCACGGGTCATCAGGGCAGCTAAATCATCAAAAGCTCTTAATATCGACGGAATATCCATACTTATGCTCTAAAATCTATATGAGCCTGGAGACTAGAACCCATCGTACCTATATAACCGAAGCCCTGCTCCAGCTGGGGAAAACCCAGGGAGATTCATACAGGCCAATCTCTCTACTATGAGTAGTCGCCCAAATACTTGGGGCACTACTCCTTCCAGAAATTGTAGAACATCTTTAATTGGCGAATCATCAGCATGGAATCCGCAAGCAGTAAATTACAATCAACCACGGCCATTACCAAGCCAGATCATGTCAGAAAACGGTCCTAGTGGCTCTCGACCCAGCAAAGGCCTTTGGTACGGTCAATCATGTCATCCCCTTCAGAGACTTTCCGACTTCTGGTCTCGCAGACAACACGAAGACAGTTGTTTGTGGTGCTTAAAAACAAGAAGTCAAAGTGTCGTTGAATTAAACTGTGTGTAATAGACAGTCGTGCTCGTTAACAACAGACGTGTTTTTTTAAATCCGCACTAATAGAATATAATTTTTTATTTTTGAACTATGTTATTTTAATCAGGCTAAAGTTCATTAAATTTAATTTTATTAAATTATTTTTATGAAGAAAGGAATTTTACAACATAAAATGAATTAAAATTTATTGACAGTTTTTCATTCTTGACTGAGCTGGGAAACGAACATAGCTTTTCACGGACAGGTTGTCCTGACATGTTTTAATTGTAACCAGACAATCTCTTCAGAGGGGTTTGCCGTTTAACACTCACCGCCATTGACGACGGCTGGCAGTCAATAGTCAAACATCAATCTTTAAACCAAATGGTTTTTTAACTTTGGTAGGACGAAGTTTTTTTTGAATGATTATCTATTTTAAGTTATTTACATTTTTTTCATTGCTTTTGTTTTTCGTACACGTTGTCAAGAATTCTTCTTGAAGTCCAAAATACATTTTTCTGCCTTTCATGCTTTTGTCTTTCTTTTTCTTGTTGAGCTTTTTCCAGCACAACTTGAAGGACAAATGTAAACATAGAGCTCGTGCCTTAGCTGTTAACAATAATTAGTATTGTGGTTATTTTATTGAACTGTTAATGGTTTTTAATCCAAATTTTGACATTTAAATCAGGCTAAAGTTCATTGAGTTTAATTTTCAATAAATTATTTTTATGAAGAAAAAAATTTTACAAAATGAATTAAAATTTATTGATAATTTTTCATTCTTGACTGAGCTGGGCAACCTGTCCGTAAAAACCTGGGAGCGTTTCCCAGCTCAGTCAAGAATTAAAAATTATTATTTATGTAGCTGCAAAACAGCGAGGGAGTATAAACGAGACATATACAGGTTAATCATAAAGATGATTTTCATAAAGTAATAACTAATTTGAAGAACTTAATAAAAACTTTTATACATACCAACTAAAGTGAAGTAAAGGTCTTCAGGTAGTGATTAAGGGTATTCATTCATACGTGCGCCCAGATAAAATAAAAACGTTTTTAGAAGATATGGGGTTTAAAATAAATAATGTAATAAATATTTCAAATAGAGAAAAAATCCAGAGCCAATATTTTGAGTGGAGTTAGAACCAGGCGACGTTAAGCTTAAAAAAAACGAAACGCACCCCATTTACAATGTAAAATATATCCGGTACGGAAGAATCACTATAGATGGTCATACTAAGGCATACTGTTATCTACCCCCTGTTAGCGTCGTATGTTGTGAGTTACAAGGTACAGTTCTCTGCGATAAGTCTAAAAACGATCCTAACGTAAAAAAATGTAGCAACTGTGGCGGTAATCACACTGCCAATAATATACTCTATTGTCAAGCGTTCGGTTGGACCGAAACCTTATCATCCCTCTCAAAGACAGGTAAAAAATCAAGTAATCACTAATGCCATTCAGGTTCCGCAGCCTAGTAATAACAGAACCTCCTACGCTAACGTTCTAAATTCAAACCAAATGCGGTGCTTTGCCAAATAATGATAAAACTCCAGTTTCTAATTTAAGCCGTCTAGAAAAAACAATGGAAACATCAGTGCAAACAGTAAATAATTTTACGAACACAATGGTTTATACTATGCAGGAAATTTAAAAATGCAATAGCTGTACTTAACAAGCCATGAACTGCTTAAAACTTGTTTTTGGAACGTAAACGTAAAACTTAACTAGAAACTTTCTTTAATATAAACTAATTGATGTTATATGGTTTCTGAAACTCATCTGACCTTAAGAAATACGTTTAAAATCAATGGTAATGTGTTATATGATATCATGCACCCTCGAGATAGAGCTTGTGGAGGTTCTACCATATCTATAAAAGTCCGAACCAAACAGTACTTAATGTGTGATCATTGTGCAGATTATCTGCAAGCAACAAACATTTGTGTTGAAGAGCTAAATCGAAACATAGTAATTTCATCTTTATACTCTTCACCTAGATTTTTCAATATCAGAAAGCCAATATTATACATATTATAAATCATTAGGACCCTTTTCCTGGCCGTTACTAAAATTAACCCCAATAGAATTGTAATTCCGTCTGGTTGCTTAGCGACGTCAGCCACACAAATAAATTGGTTAACATTTAAAAAAATATCTCAGTACCCATTGCGCTTAGTACACTGGAGAATGTGGATCTCTCTACTGTTGATTTGACAGTTATCCTCAACTAGCTGTTCAAAATCCAGCATAGCCCTCAAAAAAATCAAAAATAATAAAATATATTCTCCAGGCTGAAAAAATTAGAGCTCAAAGAGAGTGGAAATTGCACAGGTCTCCTCAACCTAAAAATTTATTAAAAGAGTGTACAAAAAGACTAAGAAAGTTACTGCAATTTCGAAAAACGGCTTCTCTGGAAAAATATCTTAAGGAACGTGATGCAACCCTACAATCAGATTACTCATTATGGAGTGCAGCTAGAAATCTCAAGAAACTTGAATGGAAGTTGGGCAAGAAGTGATATTGAAAAAGGAAATCTGTTTGTTAATCATTTGAAAACGTATTTACCGCAAATATACCTCAAGAAATAGCAGAAGAGTTACCGCCTGTTAATGCTAGAGCTGCTATTCCTCTTAGATTTGAGTTAACAGAAATAGAAAAGGCTATTTGTGACTTTAATATCAAAAAGGCACCTGGCATTGATAGGATCAGTAACAAAATGCTTTTGGAACTACCTCGCATAGCAAAGAAAATTATTCTTTTTATTTTTAATGCTATTAACGCATTCAATACTACCCTAAAGAATGGAAAGTTTCGTAAGTAACTATGATACCAAAGTCAGGAAAAGATCATACAAATGTTGAGTCATATATACCTCTTAGGTTATTACCTAGTACTTCAGAGATATTTGAAGACTACAAGTGTCAAAATTGACACCGATTTTGAATGAAAATTTATGTATTTCAAACCATCAATTCGGTCTTAGAAGAAAGCACAGCAACAACATCTGGACCCTGTGACAGATCCCACCTTATATAGGGAAGCTCTGAATTCCATTTATAGGGAGTCGGTGGAGGTTGCCATAAATAGCCAAAGCGATAATATTGTTTTAGTTACCCAGCTGTTTTAAACTACTACCTACTGGTCCAAAATCAACAGCACCATCTCTCTTTTGCCCTGCATGTGGAATAAGTGTACGGTACCTATTCAACTGCAGTGGAAACCCAACCCAGCTAGAACCCTTGTCCTTATGGTCACGCCCACTTGAGGTAGCATGGCTTCCGGGCCTTAATCGAGCTAAGAGGAAGAGAGTGATTGAGAGGAAAAATAGAAGATAATTTTATACACACGTGTATTCCAGCCGAGCTGCTACAAAAACAACAACAAACTACCTATATATATTTCGACGATTTGTTGGCTAAATTATATATTATTATTAAACCTGCTTAACCCGGTGCGCTTTGCTTCCCCCTTCGAAACAAAATTAAAAAAATTATTTTAAAACAGATCTCGCGCGTTGATAACGAAGCAATTTGTACTTAATTTAAATTCTTTTATCGTTACCATTCTACAGATATACAGAAATTTATAGTATCTTTGTATGTGAGGTTCCATCCCAACTTTTCCAATAGATCCTGATTTTTAAAAGATGTTGTGTACTAATATTTAAGCTATTTGTACAAACTTGGGATACTTTCACTGTTATAGTACTCCATATATTTATAAAGAAATATATTTTGTCGTTCAAATTTTTGACAGATATGTATGTATAAATAACAAATACTTTTGTTTCAAATTTGGACAGCTTTACTCTTCCTGTTCTCCAGATATACAAAAATATATTTTGTGCCGCGCCCACTTCTCCAAACCCTCCCATTTTTTTTTTTTTGAAAGTTGTGCATTTATAACCAAGATGTTTAACCAAAATTTGGAAACTTTACCTATTGCCGCTCTCCAGATACAAAAAATTTTATTTTGTGCCACACCCATTTCTCCAACTCCACCTACTTTTTGACAGATGTTTTGCATTGATAACCAAGAAATTTGTGCGAAATTTATAAACTCTAGCTCTTGCCGTTCTCCAGATAAACGGAAGCCTATATGGCTTTTTACGAGAGGTGCCACGCCACACAAAATTTTTGACGGATTTTGTGTATTTATAACCCAGCTGTGTGTACTACATTTGGACAATTTTTCTCTTACCGTTCTCCAGATATAAATAAACAAATTCTCCAATCCCGCCCCCTTTTTGCCAGATGTCATCCATATCCAGCAAAGCCATTTGATCCCAATTTGGAAACTTAGTGCTACAACTTTTCAGATACACAGAAATCTAATTTTTAAATCTGAAACCGGCCACAATTTAAATTGTGTATTAATAACCTGTACCTAACTTGGAAACTTTGGCTCTTGCCGTTCTCAAGATAGGTCACAAGAGGTTTTGTATTAATAAACCAGCTATTGTAAGCCAAATGTTATTTTTTCCTATCAAATTTTATGCATAAGCAAAAATTAAGTCAAAAGCAAATGTATACGTTTGTGCGATAACTTTTGAAAGTGATTAACCTTCCGTCAGACTGACTGGTTGTCTGTCCATGTAAACCTTGTGCGCAAAGTAAAAGTTGCTATTTTATATAACATTTGATAAAATTTGGTAAATACGTTTAAATTACACTAATGACGAAGCCTATGTTAATGGTGAGAACCGGACCATAATTTCACATGGTCCCCATACAAACTTCTTTTCAAAATAGACTTTTTGTGTCTATAAACCACCTAATAATGTTGGTTTTTAGATTAAATCGCCCCAAAAAATATTTTGCTACAAATTAATTCTTTTTTGAATCGGTTCACATTTGACCATTAAGATAATATTCTGCACAAATACCTCTCATATGAATTTTTACCTCATAACATAACTTGTTTGGGTTAGCCCATGACAACCCAACCAAATGGGGTACAATCTCGAAAATTGTTTGTAAATACTATTTATCGGCTTTAATTTTTGACTTTTTTAAAGCAAATATTTTTAAATAGTTGAATATGTTGTTTTGGATTTTCAACAATTTTCAAGCCAAATTTTCAAGTTTTTACTGCATATATAAGGAGCATAACACATTTTTCAAAGACTATTTCCGGTTTCCCTGTTCATTACCATTGCTTTTCTTGTTTCACCTGTACTCCTGTCTATCACATATAAAAAAAATCAAAAATGATCCGGGAACTTGTTTTTTTTTTGGCAACCTACAAAAGTCTAATATTCTTCAGAGTTTTAAAGGAAACAAGACTTGACGAGCAGGAACCTGAAATTTAATGCAAATTTAGTTTCCTCCCAATTAAAAAAAAGAAATTTGCTAGGCATATCGTTAGTATGCAGTTGTAGGATAAGAAATTTTGTCTTCCTTATGCTATGTTTAGATTTTTTTTCCATTATTTATTTATTGAATCTTCATATATTAAATATGAACTAACAATAATTAATCAAATCTTATCCTAATACTTTATTTATGTCCTGCCAGTGCCAGACAAAAATTTTCTTCATCGCGGGTTCTGTTCAAATATATGGCTGTTTATCGCTCATCTAATTGGGTAAGTGCTGCAGTGTCTTTTCTCCTTAAGCGAGTGTGGCCGCTATCATGTAAAATATTTCGAGCTAGTGGGTTCGGATGCAATTCGAGCCTTTTTAAGTATTTTATTTCGTAATCATAGTTGTAACTAAAGGCTCAGTTAGTCTTTACTTTCTGTTCTGTTACGAATCAGCTGATTTGTTTTTGTTATTAAAAAACCTGTGAAATTGTTTAGTTTTTCTGTTCTGTAGCGGTTCAGTTTGTTAAAATCAAAAACTTGTTAAGTAATTGTAAGTGACAGAAAAATAAATAATAAAAAATACATATTTATATTGAAATAAACTATTTTTTGATTTTAAGAATTCATAAAATTAAATTTCTTCAAATTTATGTGCATTAAAGTTATTGAAATAAAACAATGGACGGTGCAAAACTAATAAATTTGTCATAAATGGCTGATAAGTTGCTACAGAAAAAGTAACTATTACAATTTCGTAACAGGACGGCACGGAACAGAACAAAAACAGAAAGTAAAGACTAACTGAGCCTTAATGGAACATTGAGATCCTTGTGAATATTTGAGTTTTTAACATACCAAGAGGCAGCTGTGATTATTCGAAGAAGTTTATTTTGGCGCCTTTGAATTTTTTCGATATTAGAGGCTGAGGCAGTGCCCCATAACTGAATACCAGATTGGCTTTAAGATGGAGTTGTAGAGTAAAAGTTTGCAGTCAAGACCAAGGACAGAGTTTCTTCTAATAAGCCAATGAATTTGGATGGCTTTTAGTTTCATTTGAGTTAATTTCCCTTCTATATGGCTTTTCCACGTTAAACGGCGATCTAGATGAATACCGAGGTATTTTACATGCGAGTTTGGAGGTATTATTTGATTATTGATTTGAATGGGGGGGCATGATTCCCGACGCAAGGTGAATGTTATATGTACGCATTTTTGCTCATTGACCTTTATTCTCCATTGTTTTAACCATATTTCAAGTTGAAATATATGATCCTGTAGGTAACGTGATGCTTCATGACGGTTTTCGTGCACGCATAGAAAGGCTGTGTCATCCGAGGTGAACTTAAGAAGCTTCCTTCTTTTATAATAAATTGACGATCGACTAAGTAGCTTTCTAACAGCTTGTGCGTGTTTGCTGGTAAATTTTGCTTCAATTTATGTAACAAGCCTTCATGCCAGACTTTATCAAAAGCTTGAGAAACATCGATGAAGAGAGCGGAGCAATATTTTCTTTCTTCAAAGGCTTTTCTTATGGCGTTTACTATCCGATGGGTTTGTTCAATTGTGCTATGTTCTCGTCTGAAACCGAATTGATGGTTAGGTATACACCCATTGTCATTTAAAATTGGGATCAATTTTGACGCTAAGAGCTTCTCAAACAGCTTTGATATATTAGATAATAAGCTGATAGGCCTATAGGACTCAACTTTGGTGTGATCTTTTCCTGGCTTTGGTATCATCGTAACTAAGGAGACCTTCCATTCTTGAGGGTAGTATTTAAGGCATAAAATATCATTAAAAATAAAAAGAATTCTTTTCTTTGCTATGCGAGGGAGCTCCAAAAACATTTTGTTACTGATCTTATCAAAACCAGGTGCCTTCTTGGGGTTTAAATCACAAATAGCCTTTTCTATTTCTCTTATCTCAAATCTTAGGGGGATAGCTGCTCTAACATTAACAGGCGGTAATTCATCCTCTATATCGTCAGATATGTTTGGGGTAAATACGTTTTTCAAATGATTAATAAACAGGTTTCCTTTTTCATTATCACTTCTTGCCCAACTTCCATTCAGGTTTCTTAGTGGTGGTTTCGATATAACTGGCCTTTTGAGATTTCTAGCTACACGCCATAATGAGTAGTCTGATTGTGGAGTTGCATACAGGTCCTTGAGATATTTTTCCACGGAAGCCGTTTTCTGAGACTGCAGTAATTTTCTTAGCCTTTTTGTACACTCTTTTAATAACTTCTTAATTTGAGGGGATCTGTGCAATTGCCACTCTCTTCGAACTCTCCTTTTTTCATTTAAGAGGCGCTCGACATCTGTAGAATATATTTTATTATTATTGGTTTTTTTTTTGAGGGTTTTGCTGGAATGTTGAACAACTAGTTTAAGATAACTGTCAAAATTGACAATAGATAGATAGATCTATATACTCCGGTGTGCTAAGCGGAATATTTTCTGTGCAATGGGTACTGAGATATTTTTTATATTTTAACCAATTTATTTGCGCAGTTGTCGTCGCTATGTAACTAGAGGGAGATTCAATTCTATTGGTGTTTGTTATAGTAAAAATTGTAGGTGTGTGATCATAGGATAATTCTAAGGAAGCTTCAACGTGAATCGTTTCTGTGGGGATGTTTTTAACCACGCCAAAATCGATGACATCCGGAATTTTTTGCGGGTCAGTAGGCCAATATGTTGGTTGTCCGCTTGCGACAACATTTTAATTCATTTTAGAGATTGTATTAAATAAAACACGACCCTTTGGTGTTATTAAACAGGGCCCCAATGACTTATAATATTGGCTTTTTGATATTGCAAATCTAGGTGGTGAGTATAAGGATGAAATTACTATGCTTCGATTTAGCACTTCAACACAAATGTTAGTTGCTTGTAGATAATCTTCACGATGATTACACATTAGGTAGTGTTTGATTCGATTTTTTATTAAAATGGCAGAACCTCCACAAGCTCTATCTCGAGGGTCCTTAGTATCATATAGTGTATATCCTTTAATTTTAAACGTATTTCTTGAGGTCAAATGAGTTTCAGAAATCATCATGACATCAATTTGTTTATTTTTAAGAAAGTATTCTAATTCATTTTTATGTTGGCGGATGCCGTTTGCGTTCCAAAAACAAATTTTTAAACAGTTCATGGCTTGTTAAGTATAGCTTGCAATAATATCGATTGCATTCTAAGAATTTCCTGCATCATATTACCCATTGTGTTCGTAAAATTATTTACTGTTTGCACTAATGTTTCCATGGTATTTTCTAGACGACTTAAATTAGAAACTGGAGTTTCATCATTACTTGGCGAAGCACCTTGCATTGGCACATGATTTGACTTTAGGACGTTAGCATAAGAGGTTCTGTTATTACTAGGCTGCGGAGCCTGAATGTCATTAGTGTTTACCTGATTTGGTACCTGCATGTGAGGGGGATTAGTTTTTGGTCCAGCCGGCTGCTTGACGATAGTATATACAGGGCATCCTCTATAATAGGCAGTGTGATTACCGCCACAGTTGCTACATTTTTTACGTTGGGGTCGGTTTTAGACTTATCGCAAGGAACTGTACCATGTAATTCTCCACATACGACGCAAACAGGGGGTAAATAGCAGTGTGCACGGTTATGGCCAAATTCTGGGCAGTTTTAACACTGAACAGGCTCATTTCTCTTGTGCGGCACCTCTATCGTGATTTTTCTATATAGTATATATTTCAGATTATAAATAGGATGCGTTTCGTTTTTTTTAGCTTAACGTCGCCGGGTTCTAACTCCACTCGAAATAGTGGCTGGGGATTTCTTTCCTTATTTTTAATATTTACCACATTTTTTATTTTAAAACCTTTCTCTTCTAAAAATGTTTTTATCTCTTCTGGGTCTACGCATGCGTCAATGCCCTTAATCACGACCTGAAGACCCTTACTGCTCTTCAGTTGGTATGTATAAAAGCTTTTTTTAAGTGCTTCGAATTGGTTAATTAATCTGCGAAATCATTCTCATGATTAACCTTTTTTTTTTTTTGTCTCGTTTATACTACCACGCTTGATTGCAGCTACGTAAAACGAATTTTCACCTATTGCCGAGATCACGCTCCTTATTAACTCACTTGAGTTTTGCTCCCTAAGATATATCGGGGGAGGCTTAGACGATGTTATGACGTTTGGTGCTTTAGAGGAATCATCCTCTAGAATTGCAAAACGATTTTGAGAATTTATTTCATCAAAAGATGGCACTTTTGAGGCCGAAGCAACTGCTTCAGAGGTGGGACTGCTACCCCGTTTAATCACTGTTATATATCTATCAATGCCAACTTGTACTGAAGGCTTTTGGGAAATTTTTACTTGAGTTACTGAGTTTTCCATACCGGCTGTTTTGGGGTTAACCGTATCATCACTTAACAAAGTAGTTTTTGGCACTGCGGCAACACTTGCAGTAATTAGATTTGTTATTGTATTACGATCGACCGTATTTGTAAACAAAGACGGTGAGAGGGAACGCGTTCGAGTAACAGGTTTAGCCGTTAAGTAATTGCTATCATCGACTCTTTGTTTTGTTTCTACATTTGTTTCGTCGACACTCATTGTAACATAAGCATTTCTTTCATTCTGTTTTATTGTTTTTGAATTATACGCATTCATAAGAGTTTTTTTTTATTTTTTATTTTACTGTTTGTTTAATTATGTTTAGATGGATAGCATATTTTGGATTCGCTTTTCCATTCACGGTTCACACCCGAATCTGGATTAAACCAACTTTTTTCGCCATACAAAATTTTGAGAGCGAAACATCATTCTGAATCTTTCTCCAAACCACTAAAAACTGCTTGTGTTATCTCTTATATTGATAACAAATTATCGCAAGTTTATCTGACTTAGCTTTCAAAAAAAAATCATGTTAAATAAAATAAAAGTAATAATAACAATACTTACTTTGTCTGTTTTAAACAAAATCACATTAAAAACAAAAAACAGAAGCCAAAAACACAGCACCTAATAAAGTTTAGGATAGGTTCAATGGGCAGCCGACATGAGGACGGCTCACTTGGGTACTTATAGCGGTCCCTTTGTAATACACAGAGCCAGTGAGCAGTGTCAACTAGTGTCCGCCAGACTATTCCCCAGACACCACTGCAGCATCGAACCACTTCGACTCCCTGCAAAACAGATATCGACCTCAGTTCTACACAAGACAAAGCGGCCAAACATGACAATTCTGATCTCTCAAAATGCCTTATCCTAATAGCCCCGAGACCGGAGCATTGCTTTTTAGCCCATTAGAGATCATAATCACTGTGTGAAAAGTACCAATTCAGTTGTTAGTGGATTGACATCAGGTCCACAGGAGATATCTAAGGAACTAAGAATCTGCATACAGATTTCATGCATTGGGACAGTGTTCAGATGTTTACCCATGACAGCCACCGCCACGTCACCCGCATACGCAACGTCAAATTAAGTATGCAAGAAAATATATCCAAATAAACCAAGGACGAATAAACAGTACGGTTGGCAATCTAGATTCATAAAGGGAACCACATATAAACCCTCTTGCAAAAACCACTTAAAGGCGAAACACATCTCATATATTCGACACAAAGAACTTTTAAATAAATCTTTAGCTCATAACATAATTTTGTTCTGGCGTCTCCAAAATTTGCCTTTCTTTCTTGTTTTTTACTCTCGTTGCAAATTATTCAAGTACGTGAACACTTACTAGTGAAAATTCTTGCAAATTTGTAATAATTTTCAGCTATTGGGAAGACCTTACTTAAATCGAATGAAACCATTTTTCGTTTTTAAGAACACAAATAAAATATAAATTTTTTATTTTTACACAAAAATGTAATGTAGAACTTGGCCGATTATTTAAAGTTATAATACATATATACTAATATTAACAATTTAAGGTTCCCCCTCCATACTTTACAATACCGAATGAAATTGAGCAACACATGCCGATAAAAGAAAAAAAGGCTTATAAATTGTATTTCAAATAAATTTTTCTGTGTTAATATTTAATTTATAATTTTATATTTAAATAACTTACACGCTAATATGCAGAAACAAATTTTAAATTTTAGTATGTCAGATTTTAATAAATATGATTTTTTTAAAATTTTATTTTAATGTGCATTTATAACATTTTTAGCACAGGTTATACACCAATACCCCGGCTTGCGTCGCTAATTGGGACCGGAAAAACTCGACGCAAATATTCTATACATTTGTATTGATTTTCATTTATATAGTTCCGAGGTTCATAATTTATTATTATTATTTGATAGACTTTATAACGGATAATTTTATTTTAGATCTTCAAAAAAAGTTAAAGCTTTCTTTTGAATAACCTTTTGTTTTAAGGGCATTCATCGCTGATTTTGATCCTCAATCCAAATATGAAGTAAGAAGTGGCTCCATTTTTTTCTCATTTTTGAAACCTGTTTATGTTGTAACGATGTTCTTGTTTCAACAAATTTCTTAATTTTATCAGCGTCACTGGAACAGCAAATGGATTTTGTTGTAGAAGGGGCTAGTTCATCGTTTCTTTCAATTTCAACAGCCTTTTCCTCTGATTTAGAACGCGTCAAAATGCCCAGTTTTTGTTTTAAGCTTATTGCTTTTTTTTTGACTCGTTGCTGCAAAATTTTTTAATTAAACTTTACTTAAGCAAATGTAATTTGAAGCCAGTTGCAATCAGCAGACAACCTTCACATACATATTTGCATCAGACTTCAACGGGAAATCCCCTTTTCTGTTTAAGTTTTTTTTTTATATTAACGACGCAAATCGAAGCACTTGCGATGCAAGTTCGAAGCCATGCGACGCAAATTGAAACAAAAACGACGCAACTTCGAAATCACAGAAATTTTAAAACCGGGGTATTGGTGTATATTATAATTTGTAAGAAGCGTTATTAACAAATATTTGCAAAAAAAAAAATTATGTATATATATATATATATATATGTATATAAAGTTGTAGCGTGACTGACTGATTCATTATCGCATAGCCTAAATGCCTGAAGATTAAAAGTTGAAATTCGGACCGGAGGTTGGTCTCTCGCAGAATCGATCAACTAAGACGGTATTTTTGGAAATACGAATGTTAAAGGTGTAAAAACGGGTAAAGACGGTAACTTCATGTATTTAATACTATGAAAGATAAAAAATCTTATTGGTGTTCATTTGAAAAATGAACCATTATGAATCGCTTATAAATATTGTAACTAAGAAAGTCCTGAAAGTCACAAAGAATAAAGAGACAGCTGTCTACGACTTTTTAAAATTCGACCCTGTTGGAAAGTAAACGGGTAAAATCTGTACTTTGAAACTTATCCAAAAAATACAAATATTATGTGGTACTTTTTTGAAATTCGAACGTTAAGGATTTAAACTTTTCAGTAAAGATTTACAAAACCTTTTTCTCTATTCATTTACATATACTACGTTTATACACACCACTAATTCGCAAATAAATGTATTGCAAGTAGAGAATATTGCCGCATACACAGTGAAGTATTTAACCTATAAACATGCAAGGTCCTGCATAAATGATGGTGTTAAGTTACTTAAACTTAATTGTTAATGTGAACTTAATTTTGTTCGTCACTATATTCATCAAAACTGCAATGCATGCGTTTTAGTTAAGTTAATTGAACTTTATTGTTTACCATTAAATTATGTCTACTGAAATCAAAAACTACAACGCATGCATTATTTTTAGTTAAGTTAATTGAACTTTACTGTTAACAATTAAATTATGTCAACTGAAATCAAAACTACAACGCATGCATTATTTTTAGTTACCATTTAATATTCATTTTTATTTAGGTCAATTCATGTTAATTTTTAAGTTTATTAATTATGTTATTATTTTAATTTTGTATGAAAAGATGACCAATTTTACAAATAAATATTATTGATTTAGAGTCCAAACACAATGTAACGATAATTTATTGCGGTGCGATTTTTCATACGATTTTGAAGTAAAAAACCGCAGTGCGGAACGGCATAAAATTAAAATCTATTTTATTTTCATTGCGGACTTTTTTTTCTCTCTCAACAAGGCGAATTTAATTCGCCTTGTCTCTCAATTTTTGATACTAGTTCTCTTTCTGATGTTGCCATAGTTTTTGTATAATTGGCTATGTTCACAACATTATTGAAAACAAACAACATGATAAAAATGTATGCACAAATAAATTAATAAAAATTTAAACAAAAAATGACAACTATTTCCGTCGCCGTCTTCCGTTGTGTTATGTTTATTTTTCTCTCCCGCAACGAGAAATCGCACCGCACCGCAAACATTGTGTTTAGACTCTTAGTCTTCATACACGTAACGTCATTTCTTTATTTCTTACAACAGTCTTTCAGTTACAAGTACTAGAAAGACAAAAAAGGGAAAATAAAATAGTGTTAATTCTGATGAAACGTTTGAATTAAATCACACTAGAATCCTTATTTGTTCATTGGTGACCCCGACGTGATCGTGTAAAAAGGCATAATCAATACTTCATCAACGAGGTTCGAGTAGGCGAACTAGCATTGACAACAAACAAGCCGCCTGTACTTCCGCATTTTGTCCCATCGCCAGTTTCAACAACATGTCTTCAATGGAAGCATTGATAAGCCTACATAGTATCTTAGGCGAAAACATCCAGCAAATCATCCGTAACTTCAAAAAGGACTCTGCGGAGAGAAAAGTTAAGAGTTCCTATTTTGAAGAACGCTCGAAGCCATGCGACGCAAATTGAAACAAAAACGACGCAACTTCGAAATCACAGAAATTTTAAAACCGGGGTATTGGTGTATATTATAATTTGTAAGAAGCGTTATTAACAAATATTTGCAAAAAAAAAAAATTATGTATATATATATATATTTATATGTATATAAAGTTGTAGCGTGACTGACTGATTCATTATCGCATAGCCTAAATGCCTGAAGATTAAAAGTTGAAATTCGGACCGGAGGTTGGTCTCTCGCAGAATCGATCAACTAAGACGGTATTTTTGGAAATACGAATGTTAAAGGTGTAAAAACGGGTAAAGACGGTAACTTCATGTATTTAATACTATGAAAGATAAAAAATCTTATTGGTGTTCATTTGAAAAATGAACCATTATGAATCGCTTATAAATATTGTAACTAAGAAAGTCCTGAAAGTCACAAAGAATAAAGAGACAGCTGTCTACGACTTTTTAAAATTCGACCCTGTTGGAAAGTAAACGGGTAAAATCTGTACTTTGAAACTTATCCAAAAAATACAAATATTATGTGGTACTTTTTTGAAATTCGAACGTTAAGGATTTAAACTTTTCAGTAAAGATTTACAAAACCTTTTTCTCTATTCATTTACATATACTACGTTTATACACACCACTAATTCGCAAATAAATGTATTGCAAGTAGAGAATATTGCCGCATACACAGTGAAGTATTTAGCCTATAAACATGCAAGGTCCTGCATAAATGATGGTGTTAAGTTACTTAAACTTAATTGTTAATGTGAACTTAATTTTGTTCGTCACTATATTCATCAAAACTGCAATGCATGCGTTTTAGTTAAGTTAATTGAACTTTATTGTTTACCATTAAATTATGTCTACTGAAATCAAAAACTACAACGCATGCATTATTTTTAGTTAAGTTAATTGAACTTTACTGTTAACAATTAAATTATGTCAACTGAAATCAAAACTACAACGCATGCATTATTTTTAGTTACCATTTAATATTCATTTTTATTTAGGTCAATTCATGTTAATTTTTAAGTTTATTAATTATGTTATTATTTTAATTTTGTATGAAAAGATGACCAATTTTACAAATAAATATTATTGATTTAGAGTCCAAACACAATGTAACGATAATTTATTGCGGTGCGATTTTTCATACGATTTTGAAGTAAAAAACCGCAGTGCGGAACGGCATAAAATTAAAATCTATTTTATTTTCATTGCGGACTTTTTTTTCTCTCTCAACAAGGCGAATTTAATTCGCCTTGTCTCTCAATTTTTGATACTAGTTCTCTTTCTGATGTTGCCATAGTTTTTGTATAATTGGCTATGTTCACAACATTATTGAAAACAAACAACATGATAAAAATGTATGCACAAATAAATTAATAAAAATTTAAACAAAAAATGACAACTATTTCCGTCGCCGTCTTCCGTTGTGTTATGTTTATTTTTCTCTCCCGCAACGAGAAATCGCACCGCACCGCAAACATTGTGTTTAGACTCTTAGTCTTCATACACGTAACGTCATTTCTTTATTTCTTACAACAGTCTTTCAGTTACAAGTACTAGAAAGACAAAAAAGGGAAAATAAAATAGTGTTAATTCTGATGAAACGTTTGAATTAAATCACACTAGAATCCTTATTTGTTCATTGGTGACCCCGACGTGATCGTGTAAAAAGGCATAATCAATACTTCATCAACGAGGTTCGAGTAGGCGAACTAGCATTGACAACAAACAAGCCGCCTGTACTTCCGCATTTTGTCCCATCGCCAGTTTCAACAACATGTCTTCAATGGAAGCATTGATAAGCCTACATAGTATCTTAGGCGAAAACATCCAGCAAATCATCCGTAACTTCAAAAAGGACTCTGCGGAGAGAAAAGTTAAGAGTTCCTATTTTGAAGAACGCATACGTCGTCTCTCAGACAAGTGGACCGAGTTCAATGAGACCGACGAAAAATTGCGTATACTTGTTGAAGATCAGTCTGAAGTAGACTACTTCAAAACTAACTACTCTAAGCAGATACGGTCATTGGCTGAAGAATACAGTGAGCTATTCGAATCTGAATTGAGCCGCTTGAAAAAGGAAGAGCTTAAGATCAAGCAAACAACTTTACAAGCAACTCACCGTGAGAACAATGATCAATCAAAAGGGTCTAGCATCAAGCATCATGGGACAAAGGAGGTGCCATTACATAATTTGATTGGAAAATATACCACTCGTATGTCAGCACTACAGAGGTTCTTAACGGGAATGTCAGAACTGGAGATGGATGAGTCTCAGCAGTTTAACAACATAAGAATTGATACCATTAACAAATTATGGAATCAAATTGAAGATTTATATGATCAAGTATGGGATCAATGTCCAAACCCTCTAGATAATGGACGGAATCAAGAGGATTATGAAAATCTAAGAGGAATGGTTATTGACGGTTTGACGAAGTTACAAGTGATGTCAAATCAACCATGAAGGACTAACTCGGCAGGTCAACAGACATTAATGGCAACATCACTGCCTCTGTCGAAAATCTCAATTCCCAAGTTTGATGGGGATTACGCAAAATGGACACAATTTTATGACATGTTTCTACATATGGTGCATCAACAACCGATACCTGATATCCAAAAGATGTGGTATCTAAAAACCAATCTTACAGGGGAAGCCGAAAAATTTGTGAGCCACCTATCAACAAGCGAAGGCAACTATGAGTCAGCATGGACTATGTTAAAAGACCGATATAACAACAAACGCATACTTGTCACAACATTGGTCGAGAAAATTATTAGTCAGCCATTATGCACCTCAAACTCTGCCACTATTAAGAAATTACACGATACAACTCGAGAGTGTCTTTTAGCACTGAACAACATTGGAATTGAGACGAAAGGCTGGAACCCTCTCCTTTTCCAGATCTTGATAAAAAAAAAACTAGACCGAAGCTTGCATATAAGGTTTGAACAGTCTTTAAGCCAACCAAAGGAGTTGCCATCAGTTGAAGACCTGTTATCGTTCCTGGAATTCCAGTTCCAAACTATCGAGTCCATTACTCCCCGGGAGAAATCGGTATATACTCCAAATAAAACAGCAGCTACTGTGGTCAAAGGAACACCCAAGTGCAACTGTTGCAATAATGGAAATCATGCTTTATATCACTGTGAAAAGTTTTTAAGTTTGTCAGAAATAGAAAGGCTAAAAATTGTACAATCACAAAAACTATGTTTCAATTGCTTCAAAGGCGAACACTCCTCAAAAGACTGTCCATCAAGTTCATGCAAAAAGTGCAACAAAAAACACAATACATTATTACACCTTGAATCCAAAGTTAATCCACAAGTCAAGCAGATTACCAATTCTGGCCCAAACATTGACTTAAAACCAAACACGTCCAACGCCACGGTAACATCTGCAGCTGCAGATAATTCATCTTCAATGAAGGATTATGTGATACTTGCAACCGCAAGAGTAAAAATAACAGCATCTAATGGAAATTCAGCAGAATTCCGAGCAGTTCTTGACTCTGGGTCGCAGGTCAACCCCATTTCCGAGCAAGTGATAAGAAGGCTAGGTGTTTCAACTTCAACAGCATCATTATGTATTGACGGTGTCGGAAATGGAAAGAAGCGAGTTACAAGGAGAATAAACGTGAAGTTACAATCAAGAAACAATAGGTTTGAAACCAACTTAGAGGCATTTGTCATCCCAACAATCATCCCCCCTCAACCAAGTCAGCACATAAATATTTCTAAATGGCAAATTCCGAACTAAAAGTTAGCCGACCCACATTTCAATCAGCCAGGAAGGGTAGACATTCTGTTGGGTGCCGAATATTATTTTAACCTGATACAACAGGAAAAGATAAAACTGGCAGGCAATCTCCCAACCCTGTTGAATACATCACTTGGATGGATCATAAGTGGATAAATATCTTCATGTCAAGGTACTAATGACGCTGCAACTTGTGCGGTTCTTACCAATAATTCAGAAAAGTTTAACGACGAGTTATTAAACGACGTCATTGAGCGGCTGTGGAGAATGGAAGACGATGGATCAAATGAGAAAGGACTGTCACAAGACGAACAACAATGTGAATCGCTATTTGTTCAAAATACAAAAACAAACGATGAAGGACGCTTTGTCGTCAAGTTACCCTTTCGTGAAAATCCCTCTGCACTGGGTGACTCCAAGGCGACAGCTTACAAAAGATTTCTTAGTCTTGAACGACGATTACTGAAAGATCCATTAACCAGAAATCAGTACGTAAGTTTTATGAACGAATATGAACAAATGGGACACATGTCTGAAATAGATGCCAATTCAATACCAACACGCAACCATTTTATTCCACATCATTGCGTTTTAAAACCAGATAGCACAACTACTAAACTTCGTGCTGTTTTCTACGATTCTGCCAAAACGTCGTCTGGGTATTCCCAATCGTTCAGAGTGATCTTTTTTCGATACTCATCCGTTTCCGCTTACCAAGATTTGTTTTCACTACAGACGTTGAGAAAATGTACCGACAATTTTTAGTACATCACGATGACAGGAGATACCAGCTTATCCTATGGAGAAATGACCCTTCCGCACCAATAAAATATTATCAGCTCAACACTGTCACATACGGGACGCGAGCTGCTCCATATTTGGAGACAAGATGTCTTCAACAGATTGCACTCGATAATGAAACTGATTTCCGCTAGGTGCTCAAATGCTAAGGGATAATTTATATGTAGACGATGGTCTGAGAGGATTAAACAGCTTACATACTGCAATCGAAACACAACGACAACTAGCTTACATACTGAGGAAACATGGGTTCAACTGCCGTAAATTGACTGCGAATAACAAACAACTTCTTCAAAACATTCCACAAGATGATCAGGAAGTGAATCTCGATTTTAATAGCACACAGAAGGAGACTATTAAAACTCTCTGCCTAAAGCTGACCATCTTTGTGTGAAGGTGAAGGTAGAACCTGTTAATATAATTACTAAACGTACAGTAAGTTCTGACTTGGCAAAACTGTTCGATCCGCTTGGACTCTTAACGCCAATTATAGTTAAGGCAAAGATATTTATTCAACATTTATGGCAGATGAAGTTGTCTTGGGACGAAGCTCTTCCTAAAGATCTCAGCTCAACTTGGTCAGATTTCCGCGAAAGCTTAAATTCTTTAAACAATCTTCAAATAGCACGACATATATTCAAAGATGACATCCCATTAACCACTCAGCTGCATATCTTTGCTGACGCGTCCGAAAGAGCCTTTGGGGCAGCAGCATACGTTCGGTCTACATTTAAAGGTGGTAGAACAATTACAAAATTGCTATGTGCAAAGTCTCGCGTCTCACCAATCAAGAGGCAAACACTACCACGATTAGAACTTTGTGCAGCACTTATGGCTGCAGAACTTTCTCAACGTCATCGAAAGGTTATGCAAATTAAAAGTTTACCAATCTTCTTATGGACAGACTCTGAAATTGTCTTGTCATGGATACATTCAAACTCATCCGGTTTCCAGACATTTGTGGGTAATAGGATATCTAAAATTCAAACACTAACTCTTCCAGAACAATGGCGACATGTTTCATCTAAGGATAATCCTCTCCTTTTCCAGATCTTGATAAAAAAAAACTAGACCGAAGCTTGCATATAAGGTTTGAACAGTCTTTAAGCCAACCAAAGGAGTTGCCATCAGTTGAAGACCTGTTATCGTTCCTGGAATTCCAGTTCCAAACTATCGAGTCCATTACTCCCCGGGAGAAATCGATATATACTCCAAATAAAACAGCAGCTACTGTGGTCAAAGGAACACCCAAGTGCAACTGTTGCAATAATGGAAATCATGCTTTATATCGCTGTGAAAGGTTTTTAAGTTTGTCAGAAATAGAAAGGCTAAAAATTGTACAATCACAAAAACTATGTTTCAATTGCTTCAAAGGCGAACACTCCTCAAAAGACTGTCCATCAAGTTCATGCAAAAAGTGCAACAAAAAACACAATACATTATTACACCTTGAATCTAAAGTTAATCCACAAGTCAAGCAGATTACCAATTCTGGCCCAAACATTGACTTAAAACCAAACACGTCCAACGCCACGGTAACATCTGCAGCTGCAGATAATTCATCTTCAATGAAGGATTATGTGATACTTGCAACCGCAAGAGAAAAAATAACAGCATCTAATGGAAATTCAACAGAATTCCGAGCAGTTCTTGACTCTGGGTCGCAGGTCAACCTCATTTCCGAGCAAGTGATAAGAAGGCTAGGTGTTTCAACTTCAACAGCATCATTATGTATTGACGGTGTCGGAAACGGAAAGAAGCGAGTTAAAAGGAGAATAAACGTGAAGTTACAATCAAGAAACAATAGGTTTGAAACCAACTTAGAGGCATTTGACATCCCAACAATCATCGCCCCTCAACCAAGTCAGCACATTAATATTTCTAATTGGCAAATTCCTCTAAGTTGGTTTCAAACCTATTGTTAAGTTAATCCACAAGTCAAGCAGATTACCAATTCTGGCCCAAACATTGACTTAAAACCAAACACGTCCAACGCCACGGTAACATCTGCAGCTGCAGATAATTCATCTTCAATGAAGGATTATGTGATACTTGCAACCGCAAGAGTAAAAATAACAGCATCTAATGGAAATTCAGCAGAATTCCGAGCAGTTCTTGACTCTGGGTCGCAGGTCAACCTCATTTCCGAGCAAGTGATAAGAAGGCAAGGTGTTTCAACTTCAACAGCATCATTATGTATTGACGGTGTCGGAAACGGAAAGAAGCGAGTTACAAGGAGAATAAACGTGAAGTTACAATCAAGAAACAATAGGTTTGAAACCAACTTAGAGGCATTTGTCATCCCAACAATCATCCCCCCTCAACCAAGTCAGCACATAAATATTTCTAAATGGCAAATTCCGAACTAAAAGTTAGCCGACCCACATTTCAATCAGCCAGGAAGGGTAGACATTCTGTTGGGTGCCGAATATTATTTTAACCTGATACAACAGGAAAAGATAAAACTGGCAAGCAATCTCCCAACCCTGTTGAATACATCACTTGGATGGATCATAAGTGGATAAATATCTTCATGTCAAGGTACTAATGACGCTGCAACTTGTGCGGTTCTTACCAATAATTCAGAAAAGTTTAACGACGAGTTATTAAACGACGTCATTGAGCGGCTGTGGAGAATGGAAGACGATGGATCAAATGAGAAAGGACTGTCACAAGACGAACAACAATGTGAATCGCTATTTGTTCAAAATACAAAAACAAACGATGAAGGACGCTTTGTCGTCAAGTTACCCTTTCGTGAAAATCCCTCTGCACTGGGTGACTCCAAGGCGACAGCTTACAAAAGATTTCTTAGTCTTGAACGACGATTACTGAAAGATCCATTAACCAGAAATCAGTACGTAAGTTTTATGAACGAATATGAACAAATGGGACACATGTCTGAAATAGATGCCAATTCAATACCAACACGCAACCATTTTATTCCACATCATTGCGTTTTAAAACCAGATAGCACAACTACTAAACTTCGTGCTGTTTTCTACGATTCTGCCAAAACGTCGTCTGGGTATTCCCAATCGTTCAGAGTGATCTTTTTTCGATACTCATCCGTTTCCGCTTACCAAGATTTGTTTTCACTACAGACGTTGAGAAAATGTACCGACAATTTTTAGTACATCAAGATGACAGGAGATACCAGCTTATCCTATGGAGAAATGACCCTTCCGCACCAATAAAATATTATCAGCTCAACACTGTCACATACGGGACGCGAGCTGCTCCATATTTGGAGACAAGATGTCTTCAACAGATTGCACTCGATAATGAAACTGATTTCCGCTAGGTGCTCAAATGCTAAGGGATAATTTATATGTAGACGATGGTCTGAGAGGATTAAACAGCTTACATACTGCAATCGAAACACAACGACAACTAGCTTACATACTGAGGAAACATGGGTTCAACTGCCGTAAATTGACTGCGAATAACAAACAACTTCTTCAAAACATTCCACAAGATGATCAGGAAGTGAATCTCGATTTTAATAGCACACAGAAGGAGACTATTAAAACTCTCTGCCTAAAGCTGACCATCTTTGTGTGAAGGTGAAGGTAGAACCTGTTAATATAATTACTAAACGTACAGTAAGTTCTGACTTGGCAAAACTGTTCGATCCGCTTGGACTCTTAACGCCAATTATAGTTAAGGCAAAGATATTTATTCAACATTTATGGCAGATGAAGTTGTCTTGGGACGAAGCTCTTCCTAAAGATCTCAGCTCAACTTGGTCAGATTTCCGCGAAAGCTTAAATTCTTTAAACAATCTTCAAATAGCACGACATATATTCAAAGATGACATCCCATTAACCACTCAGCTGCATATCTTTGCTGACGCGTCCGAAAGAGCCTTTGGGGCAGCAGCATACGTTCGGTCTACATTTAAAGGTGGTAGAACAATTACAAAACTGCTATGTGCAAAGTCTCGCGTCTCACCAATCAAGAGGCAAACACTACCACGATTAGAACTTTGTGCAGCACTTATGGCTGCAGAACTTTCTCAACGTCATCGAAAGGTTATGCAAATTAAAAGTTTACCAATCTTCTTATGGACAGACTCTGAAATTGTCTTGTCATGGATACATTCAAACTCATCCGGTTTCCAGACATTTGTGGGTAATAGGATATCTAAAATTCAAACACTAACTCTTCCAGAACAATGGCGACATGTTTCATCTAAGGATAATCCAGAAGATATGCTCTCAAGTGGTTTGTCAGCAAAGGCACTGTCAGAGTGCCACCTATTGTTTCTAGGACCATTATTTTTACACGGAAAACAAGAATACTGGCCTACAGAGTTTCGGCCATCTTTACAAATTACATCTGATCTTTTTTTTTTTTTTTTTTCATTATTTTTTATTGAATCTTCATATATTAAATATGGGTATGTTAGAAATAAATGATTGAGATGAAAAATAAAGTGGGGTTGGTCATACATTTGACCCATCTAGGGGCATCCTAGGCGCTGCAGGGGCCAAATTTAAGGCTAGGGTTCTACGCATATAAAAAACAAAGTTCCAAATAAAATAAGCTATAGGTGATTAAAGTCTGTCTACAACTTTGAATTTTTTCATAATAGATGAAATTTTTTTACTTTTTAAATTAACCAAACTTGAAAATTTTAAAACATTTATTTTTGTTGTTAATTAGTTAAAGTTTTTATTTAGAAATTTATTCTTCTTCCTCCTGCAGATTCCAACAAATATCCCCTAATAGCGAATCAAGTTGTTTGCCGCTATACCAGTGTTCGAGCCTGGCTGTTACTTGGTGAAATCTCTCGCCATGTTCATCAGACTCGGCTGGTGATTGTTCATTAAATTTTTCGGCATGGTAATACAAAAAATGTATTTTCAATGACATTCTAACGTTAAAGTTTTTAAATGCGGTTAGCATATTTTTGATTAAAATTCTCCAGTTTTCAGACCGATGATTTCCTAATACATTTTCTATTACTGATTTCACACAATTCCAGGCCAATAGCTCGATATCATTCAATGCAACCTCAAATTGATGGTCCTTCATAAGACGACGAATGTCCGGTCCATTAAGAATTCCTTTAAAATAAAAATATTATGATATGAAATATAAATCTAATTTAATAAAGTAGTTGCAGTTTATACCTTCTTTTACTTTCATGCCGCTTAATCGTGGAAAAATTCGGCGCAATTCGGTAAAAGCAACACCATCTGGGCTCAATGCTTTTATAAAATTTTTTACAATACCCAGTTTGATGTGGAGTGGAGGGAGCAAAATCTTTTCCATCGGCACAAGTGGTAATTCAATAACATTATTTATATTCAATCTGCTTTCCTCACGTAAAGCCCAATCCCGTGTATTGTACTGGTCGCCATCGAAACGCGTATTCCATAAGCACATGAAGCACATATTTTTAGTATAGCCCAATTGCATGCCTCTTAAAAGAGCTACCACTTTTAAATCTGCGCATATTTTCCACTTGTGGTCTTTATATTTAATTAACTGTATTATTTTTTCTCTTTAGTATTTGTGCTTAGTGCTATCGGAATAGGACTTTTTAAATTAGTGGCATGTAGCAAAACTGCTTTTAAGCTACTTTTGGAAGAATCAATGAATAAGCGCCAATCTCCAGGATTATATTCATTTTGCATTGTTAAAACCAAGCCACGGATGTCAGTACAATACGCGATAGAATTATTCTCATTTGATTTAAAAAAAGTCGTAAATCGTCTATGGCGATTGATAGCCCCGTATATTTGTACACCTGGTGCTAAAATATTAGCTCGTTTTAGCTCTTTTGTTAAGAGAATGCTCTGTCTTTGAGATAATTTTAGACGCCGTACCATTATATCCAGACGATCTTGCGTGATTTCATTGTCACTGCATGGAACCGTGATGCATGACGGTTCATACATTGAAGTAGCTGGACCACCCGCTTCAACAGAATGAATTATTGAGGGAATATGTTCTGTTGGTATTTGGCTATCCGGAACAGGAATTTCATCAGAATGTGGCAGCGGTAATCGAGCATATGTTGTTGCAGTATAAGATATATAAGTCATTTTTCTTCTGTTCATACCCGCTGTATAATTTATGCACGCATAACACTCATCTTCAACATGAACTATGGGATCTCTCCAAATCATTGGAACACCAAATGGCATGGCGTCTCCATTTTTTCCCCACTTGTTTAATTGGTAAATGCAGTGTGTACACACTATTGATGGGGCCAACTCTTACCATATATAACACTTTAAAAAAATATGATTCATACAAGGTACTTGTTTCATTACTGATTTTACGGCGACTTGGCATATTTTTATATTTATCACACACATAACAAAAGTAATTAAACTTTTTACACGCCACCATCTTAGATATTTCAATATAACTGATTAGATACAAGACTGTCAAAGGCTTTAAACTTCACTAATCACTTTCGCAAGCACTTTCCATATGACAGTGAAGGGGTTGAGGAACTCTTATTTATACTGTAATTGTTTTAATCAAAGTACCTGTCGAAACCTTCATGACCATGTTTTGTAAAAAAAAAACAAAGCCAGAACGATTAATATTTCTACCTGTTTCAGGTATAACAATAGAATATGTTATTTAAGTTTTTTACAAGACCGATTAGCGCGGTTTCGACTGCACAATAAAATACCGTTTTGTGTGGTTTTGTAAGCACAATAAAATACAAAGATGTAAGCATTTATGACTTTATTTCCTAATTCTAAGAATTTTTTAATCGGCAACTGTGGATTTTCCAAAATTCCTACCGCAAAGTGGAAGTGTGGTAATAATGCATGCATATTTCTTTGGAATAGCATACATTTGAATATTTGTTTTTTTGTTTTGTATTGTAAATGGCACAAAAACCGCATTTAAAAAATTTTACGTCAAAATGTCATTGAAAATAAATTATCTGCATTGGCACATTCTTCATATATATGTACATAATTTTGAATAAAGAATTTAAAAATTAAAAAAAATCCTGTGAAATGCTCCTTATAAATTATATTCTTCATATATATTGAAGAAAAGGTTCCATAACTGCCTAGGAGTCACTCCTAGTGGGATAAAATGTATGACTGGCCTCCATTAGTTTTTTGTTCTTAACATTTTCTCAAATTATACTTTCCCTTTATCACCATCCCTTAGGGGGCTCTCATACAAATATTGCGTTTTATGAAATTTTAAAATTAATTAAAATTTGTCGACTTTTGTGAATAAAATCAAAAGTTGCAAACAGATTGTTTGTAGCTTCGTTTTTTATAAGTCTGCAATAAATTAGAAGCCTAGATGCATTTTTTAATTTTTTATGAATTTTTAAAAAACAAAAATTTCGAAATTTTGATAAAAAAATTAATTTTTTTAAAAAAAAAAAAATTATGTTTCAATAACGACTACTCATATTAGAAAAAGAGTTTTACTTAACTTACTTTACGGTATATCTCAAAAACCAGAGCCAATCTGAAAAAACCGCGGGCACCACTGGATTCAGCGTCCCCAAATTATGTTAAAACGCCATGTGCCCGGCTTGTCACGAAAAAAAAGTGTCAATTTCATGCACAGTGTAATTAATCAAATCTTATCCTAATACTTTATTTATGTCCTGCCAGTGCCAGACTAAAATTTTCTTCATCACGGGTTCTGTTCACATATATAGGTGTTTATCGCTCATCTAATTGGATAAGTGCTGCAGTGTCTCTTCTTCTTAAGCGCCATGGTTTAAAATATTTCGAGCTAGTGGATTTGGGTGTTGTTCAAGCCTTTTTAAATATTTTACTGCATATTTTGTAATCATAGTTTTTACTAATGGAACATTGAGATCCTTGTGAATATTTGAGTTTTTAACATACCAAGGGGCAGCTGTGATTATTCGAAGCAGTTTATTTTGGCGCCTTTGAATTTTTTCGATATTTGAGGGCGAGGAAGTGCCCCATAGTTGAATACCGTAGCACCATATTGGCTTTAAAATAGAGTTGTAAAGTAGTAGCTTGCAATCGAGACTAAGAACAGAATTTCTTCCAATAAGCCAGTTAATTTGAATTGCTTTTAGTTTCATTTGGGTTAACTTTGCTTCTATATGGCTTTTCCACGTTAAACGGCGATCTAGATGAATACCGAGGTATTTTACATGCGAATTTTGAGGCACTAAATGATTATTGATTTTAATAGGGGGGTAGTTCCCGACGCAAGGTAAATGTTATATGTACGCTTTTTTTCTCATTGACCTTTATCCTCCATTGCTTTAGCCACAGTTCGAGTTGAAATATATGATCCTGTAGGTATCGAGATGCTTCTTGACTGTTTTCGTGCAAGCTGTGTCATCAGCAAATGTTGAAGTTTGGGTGTAGTTGTTTGTTGGCATTTCCGAGGTATATATTAAGTATAAAAGTGGGCCCAGGATGCTTCCCTGAGGGACTCCAGCTTCAATTGGCTGAGGAGAGCTTAAATAATCACCTTCTTTAATAATGAAATTTCGACCGACTAAGTAGCTTTCTAACAGCTTGTGTGTGTTTACTGGTAAGTTTAGCTTCAATTTATGTAATAAGCCTTAATGCCAGGCTTGAGAAACATCGATGAAGAGAGCGGAACAATATTTTCTTTCTTCAAAGGCTTTTCTTATTGCGTTTACTAAACGATGGGTTTGCTCAATTGTGCTGTGTTGTCTTCTAAAGCCGTATTGGTGGTTAGGAATACATCTGTTTTCATTTAGAATTGGGGTTAATTTTGACGCTAACAGCTTCTCAAATAGCTTTGATATATTTGAAAGTAAGCTTATAGTCCTATATGACTCAACTTTTATGTGATCCTTTCCTGGTTTAGGTATCATGATGACTAAGGAAACCTTCCACTTTTGAGGATAGTATTTCAGGCGTAAAATAGCATTAAAAATGAAAAGAATAATTCTCCTTGCTATGCTGGGTAGCTCCAAAAGCATTTTGTTGCTGATCTTATTAAAACCAGGAGCCTTCTTTGGGTTTAAATCACAAATAGCCTTTTCGATTTCTTTTATCTCAAATCTTAGGGAAACAGCTGCTCTAGCAGCAATAGGTGGTAACTCGACCGCCATATCGTGAGATATGTTTGGGGTAAATACGTTTTTTAAATGATTAACAAACAGATTTCCATTTTCAACATAATTTCTTGCCCAACTTCCATTCAAGTTTCTTAATGGCGGATTAGAGACAACTGGCCTTTTGAGATTTCTAGCTGCACGCCATAATGAGTAGTCTGATTGTGGAGTTGCATCAAGTTCCTTAAGATATTTTTCCAGTGAAGCCGTTTTCTGCGTCTGCAGTAACTTTCTCAGCCTTTTTGTACAGTCTTTTAGTAAGTTCTTAACTTGAGGGGATCTGTGCAATTGCCACTCTCTACGAGCTCTCCGTTTTTCAGACAAGAGACGCTTGACATCTGAGGAATATATTTTATTATTTTTGGTTTTTTTGGGGGCAATACTGGAATGTTGAACAGCTAGTTTTAGAAAACTGTCAAAATTGACAATAGAGCGATCTATATACTCCGGTGTGCTAAGCGGAATATTTTCTGTGCAATGGTTACTGAGATATTTTTTATATTTTAACCAATTTATATGTGTAGCTGACGTCGCTATGTAACCAGAGGGAGATTCAATTCTATTGGTGTTTATTATAGTAACTATTGTAGGCGTGTGATCAGAGGATAATTCTACGGAAGCTTCAACGTGGATCGTTTCTGTGGGGATGTTTTTAACCACACCAAAATCGGTGACATCTTGAATTTTTTGCGCATCAGCAGGCCAATATGTTGGTTGGCCGCTCGCGACAACATTTAAATTCATTTTAGAGATTGTGTTAAACAAAACACGACCCTTTGGTGTTATTAGTCGTGACCCCCAGAAGGTATGTTTTGCGTTGTAATCGCCAGCAGCCAGGAAACAGGGCCCCAGTGACTTATAATATTTGAAATATTGGCTTTCTGATATTGCAAATCTAGGTGGTGAATATAAAGATGAAATTACTATGCTTCGACTTAGCTCTTCAACACAAATGTTCGTTGCTTGGAGATAATCTTCACGATGATCACACATTGGGTAGTGTTTAATTCGGTTTTTTATTAAAATAGCAGAACCTCCACAAGCTCTATCTCGAGGGTCCTTGGTATCATATAGAGTATAACCATTAATTTTAGACTTATTTCTTGAGGTCAAATGAGTTTCAGAAACCATCATGACATCAATTTGTTTATTTTTAAGAAAGTATTCTAATTCATTTTTATGTTGGCGGATGCCGTTTGCGTTCCAAAAACAAATTTTTAAACAGTTCATGGCTTGTTAAGTACAGCTTGCAATAACATCGATTGCATTCTAAGAATTTCCTGCATCATATTACCCATTGTGTTTGTAAAATTATTTAATGTTTGCACTAATGTTTCCATGGTTTTTTCTAGACGACTTAGATTAGAAACTGGAGTTTCGTCATTACTTGGCGAAGCGCCTTGCATTGATACATTGTTTGATTTTAAGACGTTAGCATAAGAGGTTCTGTTAGTACTAGGCTGCGGAGCCTGAAGGTCATTACTGTTTACTTGATTTGTTACCTGCATTTGAGGGGGACTAGTTTTCGGTCCAACCGACTGCTTGGCGATAGTATATACAGGGCATCCTCTATATTTGGCAGTGTGATTACCACCACAGTTGCTGCATTTTTTTACGTTGGGGTCGGTTTTAGACTTATCGCAAAGAACTGTACCATGTAATTCACCACATACTACGCAAACAGGGGGTAAGTAGCAGTATGCCTTAGTATGGCCAAATTTTTGGCAGTTCAGACATTGAACGGGACCACCTCTTGTGCGGCTCCTCTATAGTTGCTTTTCTGTACAGAATGTATTTTAAATAATAGATGATATATACAGGTTCAAACTCCACTCGAAAAAGTGGTTGGGGAATTTTTTCTCTATTTTTAATGTTTACTACATGTTTTACCTTGAAGCCTTTTTCTTCTAGGAATGTTTTTACCTCTTCTGGGTCCACACATGAGTCAATACCCTTAATCACTACCTGAAGAACTTTACTGCTTTTCAGTTGGTATGTATAAAAGTTTTTTTTAGTGCTTCAAAGTTGTTTATTATTTTGCGAAAATAATTCTCAGATTGACTTGTATTTTTGTCTCGTTTATACTACCAAGCTTGATAGCCGCTACGTAAAACGAATTTTCACCTATCACTGATATCAAACTCTTTATGAGCTCATTTGAATTTTGCTCCCTAAGATATATCGGGGGAGGCTTGGACGATTTTATGACGTTTGGTGCTTCAGAGGATTCAACCTCCAGAATTGCAAAACGATTTTGAGAATTTATTTTATCAAAAGATGGTACTTTTGAGGCCGAAGCAACTGCTGCAGAGGTAGGGCTGCGTCCCCGTTTAAGCACTGTTATGTACCGGTCCATACCAACTTGTACTGTAGGCCTTTGAGAAGTTTTTACTTGAGTTACTGAGTTGTCCATAGCGGCTGTTTTGGGGTAAACCGTATCATCACTTATTAAAGTTTTTTTTGGCACTGCGGCAGCGCTTGCAGTTAGCAAACTTGTTATTGTATTACGATCGACCGTATTTGTAAAGAAAGAGGGTGAGAGGGAACGCGTTCGAGTAATAGGTTTAGCCGTTAAGTAATTGCTATCATCGATTCTTTTTTTTGTTTCTACCTTTGTTTCGTCAACACTCACTGTAACATAAGCATTTCTTTCATTATGTTTTATTGTTTTTGCATTGTACGCATTCATAAGAGTTTTTTTTATTTTACAGTTTGTTTAATTGTGCTCTTCTTTTTATTTAATAAATAAAAATAATAAAAAAGAAGAATAAACAAAAACAAGAAATGTTTTTGCTTAAAATGTATATATGTATGTATATGTATGTATGTTCATACATAAATTTTTTTATTTAATTGTAACTTTTATTATTTTAATTATTGACATTTATGTTCACAAATTAAAAATTATTTTCAAGCCTCCAATTCGCTGATATTTTATTATTTATTTAATTTTATGATTTTATAAACACTTATTTTAGTATGTTAAAAGAAATAAAAACCGTATGCAGAGTTAAAAAAAAAACACGTCTGCATTCAACGAGCACTGTACGCAAGTGATCTTGAAAGAAAGAAAGATTCAACAATTGTTTTGTCAACCATACACGACTACAGCTTTGTATATGAAATCGATCATAAAGGTTCATTTAAGAAATTACAGCGAAAAGTATCATATGTCCACCGCTTCATAACAAACACATCTAATAAAAATTCAGCAACAACACAAGACTGCTCTAAGTACAGAAGAACTTGAAACATCACTTAGAATAATCATACGTGCCATCCAAGGTTATGATTTTTCAAATGAAATCCAGCAGTTAAATAAACAACAAGAACTCGGAAAAACTAGTTCGATTCTTAGTTTAACCCCATTTATCGATAATAAAGGCATCCTGCGACTGAGAGGGCGATTGGAGGAGTCAAACTTATCCTACGATGCAAAACATCCCATGATTCTTCCATACAACGATGAATTAGTGAAGCTTTTATTTAAATCAGTGCACGAAGAAAACAAGCACTGCAGTCCGCAAGCTCTATTAGGAATCGTGAGGCAAAGATTCTGGCCGATCAAAGGAAAATCCATTGCAAGATCACCAGTGCAAAAATGCGTACAATGTTGCAAGGCCCGTCCAAAGCTTTGTCAACAATTAATGGGAAACCTTCCACAAGACAGAGTCACACCTGCATGTCCATTCATTAACACAGGCGTTGATTACTTTGGTCCAATATGGATCCACTACAAAATAAGAGGAAAACGGCCAACAAAGGCATACAAGTGTTTTGCTGTTTCGCGACAAAGGCAGTGCATTTTGAACTAGTTAGTGACTTATCGACCGATGCTTACATTGGTGCATTAAAACGTTTTATTGGTCGAAGAGGACGATGCCAAAATATATATAGTGATAACGCAACAAATTTCGTTGGAGCAAACAATAAACTTACTGAACTCGCTGAAACAATATTTTCTGAGGATGGAAAAGAATCGATAGTTTCAATATGCAGCTCAAAAGGAATACAATTCCATTTTATTCCACTGAGATCTCCCCACTTTGGAGGACTTTGGGAAGCAGCAGTCAAATCGGCCAAAAACCTACTTGTGCGAAGCTTATGTACAGCCTCACTAACATATGAAGAGTTGGAAACGGTAAACATCGAGATTCAAGCCATATTGAATTCCCGTCCATTAACACCTATGTCTAATGATCCTTCCGATCTGTCCGCACTAACTCCAGGCCATGTATTGATCGGCGAGCCTCTCACGTCTCAGGTGGACATAGCAGCCAAATCAACGAAAATAGCACTCTTATCACGATGAGAGCTCGTCTCAAGAATCAAACAGGAATTCTGGAAAAGATGGTCAAATGAAAATCTTCACGAACTACAGCTGCGTCATAAGTGGAAAACTGCAAGTTCCAACGTCAAGCCAGGAGATATGGCTATCATTAAGGAAGATAACACTGCGCCAATGAAATGGCCGCTAGGACGAATATTGAAAGTTTATCCTGCAAATGATGGATCCATTAGGGTTGCTGATGTCAAAATCGCATCCGGAATATGTAAAAGGCCTATACATCGCCTTGCATTGCTTCCTGTTGAAGAGAGTCAACAGTCAAACTCAAGAAATTCAAACCCATACGCAACAAACACAGATGCAATAGCCGAAGATGATAGCGAACCCAAAGGCAAAAGAAAAAGAATTCCAATCAACAATATATGCATAACTTTGCTGGCGTTGCTATTTATTTTCCCAATGATCTTGGGAACGCCAATCAATAACAAACGATTTGAAACTCAGCTGGGAATTCACTTTAAAGAAATAGGATCAACAATATATATCTACAAGTCAATGGAATCTAGTGGTTTATTATGACCTTTCGACATACTGGACTGATACATCATTTTTGGCAAATGGAACCGAATCATAAAAAAACAAATTTGTAAAAAAATTGAGTCCAATAAGTCATGTATGAACATAATTGAACACTTGCAACATATTGAATCTGACTTGAGTCTTGATAATAGTCTCGGCCAAAAAGAGGTGCTATTGACTTTGTTGGAAATGTCGCACATTCACTGTTTGGTGTGCTTGATTCAGAGTATACAGATAAAATGTCATCAACCATTGCCCAATTACAAGAAGACGATTCGTTCATGCTAAAACTCATAAAGGATCAAACTTCGGTGGCAAACTCAACAATGAGCATCGTTAAACAAGGTCTAACTGCAGCAAAATTCAAATTTGACAGTCTTCAATCAACAATAAATGAATAAGTAAAAGATGAAGAATTACGCAACGAAGAATTGTACCAATTTAGGCTTGCCAATATGTTCAATATGGGTTTCATGCAACTATCACTCATAGCAAACAATTTACAAAAAACGCAAGCAAGTATCTTGGATACATTAACTGACACTCATCATGGAAAAATCAACCCGTTACTGTTAACTCCGCTGCAACTTGAAGTCGAAATACAACAAATCAAAACGCATATGCCTGAGTCGTTAATGTTACCAGTACCTGAAAATGATTTGTTAGAATTTTATAAGTTAATGAAAATAAAAGGTGAACTTACCCAGAAACACGTGGTGTTTAGTATTACGCTGCCATTAGTAGAGCATGATAAATTTAAATTATATAATCTGATCCCCATCCCTAGCGCAGTAAACAACACCATGCTAATGAAAGAAACTTGTAGTGCTGTACTAGCAATAGACACAACCCGAAGACATTATTTTCCAGTATCATCAGATCAACTTAAGTCATGTAACATCATCAAGATGGATATATTCATATGCTATAACATTCAACTGGAATACAACTTCATGTGAAGTTAACTTATTTAACAACTTCACTATTCCAACTTGCAATCTAAAGAGGCTGTCGGCAAACATAACGTGGTCACCATTAAATCACCACCAATGGATATATTCATCAGCATCAATCACACAAGCAACAGCAGTTTGTGGGAAGGAAATCATAACTCCACATTTAGAGTGCTCTGGAATGTTAACTATGAACCCAGAATGCATTATTAAGCATAATTTTATTCATATAACTGGACAACAGTCGATATCAACAGTGACTGGGGCATCCTACACGAGCCTTGCAAACCTATCAGAATTTTCATATAACCACCTTGCAAAGAATGAACACATCAAATGATCCAATGACACATTGATGATAGACCAGATTTCAATGCAACTTAATAAAATGAAAGGTTTGCAACAAAAGCTAGAAGCAATAAATACTTCAAGTTTTCAACATCATTCAACTTCAAAAACCAGTAGTACAGTTGCATACTCTGCATTAGTCGTCAGCCTAATATCCATACTACTGATCTCAGCCATAACGGTAATACGCAGAAAATCCAGTACCGTTTCAATAACAGAAATGACACAATCACCTAATTGTTCGACTCCTCCACCAAACAAGACAACACCCACACCACATCCACGGCAAAACTTCACAATTCAAGTCTAAATCTAATTGACCACTCGTCAATGCCGGGGAGAATGTTAAGTTACTTAAACTTAATTGTTAATGTGAACTTAATTTTGTTCGTCACTATATTCATCAAAACTCCAATGCATGCATTAGTTTTAGTTAAGTTAATTGAACTTTATTGTTTACCATTAAATTATGTCTACTGAAATCAAAAACTACAACGCATGCAATTATTTTTAGTTAAGTTAATTGAACTTTACTGTTTACAATTAAATTATGTCAACTGAAATCAAAACTACAACGCATGCATTATTTTTAGTTACCATTTAATATGCATTGTTATTTAGGTAATTCATGTTAATTTTTAAGTTTATTAATTATAAACTGGGAATTATCTCCTTTCGTAGGTTACTTTATATTATATTCAACATTTTTTTTATTTTTCGAATTTATTCTATGAGTTACATTTCAGTTATGTATTTTATAAAGCTTTTTTGTAATAGTTCTATTCCTTAAATTTTTAGGAATGACTTTTATAAAAAAAAAATGTTTATTAATTATGTTATTATTTTAATTTTGTATAAAAAGATGACCAATTTTACAAATAAATATTATTGATTTACAGTCTTCATACACGTAACGTCATTTCTTTATTTCTTACAACAGTCTTTCAGTTACAAGTACTAGAAAGACAGAAAAGGGAAAATAAAATAGTGTTAATTCTGATGAAACGTTTGAATTAAATCACACTTGAATCCTTATTTGTTCAGATGGAAACATTCAAGGTCCTGAGTGAATGAGAATCTGTAAGAGGCACCATTTTCGTACTTGTCCTTTCTTCTTTTTGAATTTACTATAACTGTTTAAACTTTGTTAAAACATAGTCAGTTTAGCTGTAAGGGAATTTTGTGTGGTCCAAAAATTAAATTCTCAGTATTATTTTTATTTAGGCTACATACTGTTACCTTGCTGTTTACTTGTTTAGGCTAGTCTAATATGATTACAAGATAAGATGTTGTGTATTTGTTAAGGCTGGTTATTATTATAGAAATTACTTAAGAAATGCAGTTGTTGGATATTTGTTTAGGCTTATTTCTTAATACATTAATCCTTGGAAAATAAGCTTTATTATCACCAGCTTCATCACTAAAAATGTGTTATGATTAGAAATATACACATGAGTACTAGATTAGTTTTAAATTTTCATTGTTAGAATTTAAGCTAAAATATTCTAAAATAAAAATTAGTGTTTTACAAAATTTTAAGTTGAACCTTTATTCTCTGAAATCTTAGGTTGAACATTTTGGTCCTTTGATAATAAAAAGTGAATCAGTGGATAGCGTAAGTCGTGGCTAAACAGCGACAATATATAAAAAAGGCTAAACAGCGACTTTGGGCAAATGTGAACCGATTCTAAAAGAATTTAATTTGCAGTAAAATATTTTTGTGGCGAATTTAATCTAAATACCAACATAATTTAATGGTTTAGTGGACACAAACGGTGTAATTTGGAAAGAGGTTTTTATGGGGAATATGTATATAAAATTGTATACCGATTCCCACCAAAAGATTGCAACTTGTACTTTGCGCACAAGGTTAACATGGACAGATAACTAGCCAGACGGACGGATGGACATCGTTATATCACTTTAAAAAGTAATTCTGAATCTATCGGTATTCAATATTAGTCCAGATTTCTGTATATTACAAGGTTTATAATTGATTTTTCCTTAATTTTTATTTATACATAAAAGTTTGGAGTTTAAAATAAAATTTATCTTAAATGACAACCTGCTTTTTCTTACAATTTTCGAGTAAAAATTAAATGCAGATAGCGAAATTGATGCAACGCGGTGGGTATACAGATAAATATTTAAAACAGAAAAGCCAAAATTTCGCGAAACCTCTTGTAGGCATCTAAAAATTTTAACATGTCTCAAAAAATGCCTCAAAAAGGCAAAATATGCGCTTTAAACTTAAAAAATGCTGCAAAAAGGCTCTCAATAAAATTATACAAAAAAATGCTCCAAACGGTAAAATATGTACTAACAAATCGAGGCCAAAATTCATAAAAAGCTATAAAATGGATAACTATATTGTTTCTGCCTTAATTGGTCGCACAAGGAAAACATAAAATTGCATATTTTTGGTTTCTCTGCAAATGATGAATGATGGGAACAATTTGTTGAAATGGCGAATTAGTTAAACGACTGGTATGAAGAACTATTATTGTGGTGTTGTACGGGCAGGATCGCTATGTGGTGAGTGGTGTTATTCTTGTAAGTGTTTGTATATTATATTTTCCCTATAGCCCAATATAATTTTATGCAGCTGTAGGGGACCAGCTTAATGGATAGGCGTTCTTGCGAACAGCCAAATTATAGACCAAAATAATTCAACTAGGCAACAAGTGCCACTTTATGTTTTCAATATTAAAGTCTGATTTATTTGTGGGCTACAGCCCTTTTTATACTAATTTTAACAACATTACTTACTTAAGGTAGAAGTACATAACACGCGTTAGTTCGTCGACGTGTGTCGTGCGTTTATAAACTTAAGCGCATGAAAAATTGCAACTTACACAACGCGCGTTACAAAAGCCATTTCTGTCAGCTGTTTTTTATTTGTTTACTTATTTGTACATTGAAAGCGGTTTCGAAAGCATATCCACCCCTATCGTGAATAACAAGTGGAATTTTTGCTCCCATGATATTTTCATTCCCCTCGAAAGGATGCAATCGTGAATCTCATGTGAAAAAATTTTCACGCTATCAGTTCCAGTGAATGTAAAAAAGAAGAAAGATTAAAAAAAATTAAAAATCAATGAAATTTTTGTTTAAAAATATACACGTATATATTTTAAAGAAAAGTTAAAATAGTTAAGCAAAATATTTAGTATTGGAGGAATAGTTTTATGTAGTAAAATATTTTCAAAAATTCCGGCTTCGAAAGCTTCACAAATCCACAGGTAATCGACCTGTTGTTTTACATTTTGTTGACCTTTATATCGGTTTGTGTTTTATTAACGGAAAAAGCCCTTACTACTTACATACAGGGTGGCCCAAAATTAACAAAGGGGTTTGAATTCGTTATAACTTTTTATTTAAGAAATAATTACAAAATTTTTTTTTTTTTTAATACAGTATATAAATGGGGAATATTTTTAGTTTAGTTATGAAAAATAATATCTCGCAAGTGGTGGCCATTTTCTGCTTCGCAAATTCGTGCTCTTTGCAACACATTTTCCTTTTTGATGAAACACCGCACCAAACCGTACACTTAGGTGGGTGTAATTCTCGCTATTGAACTACTCTCGGATTTTCCGTAGCCCATATCCTGCAGTTTTGCTTATTGACGAGCCCACTTAATTGGAAATGGGCTTCGTGGCTCATAATTAAATTATGAATAAAATTATGATTTTCTTCTGCTTTTTGCCGGAAAAAAACTGCATAATCAATGTTCAATTGAGTACTGCTCCATTTTAAATTCTCCAAGTCTTCTTTACAAAATACTGAAAAGAAAAGAAAAAAAAAATTATAATAAAAAAGGTATAAGCAATTCAAACCCCTTCGTTAATTTTGGGCCACCCTGTACATGCTCTGTTCCCTAGCAAAAATAAAGTGAAAAAATCTAAGGGAAATGTGAACAAATTACAAGGGAAAAATTTGTTAATTAACAAAAACAATTCGAGAATCACCAAATTCTGTTTTTTATAAGACCGCTTACGCTAACGAAAAGTTAAAGGAAGCGATTGTTATTAAAAAAAAGATGCAAGTAAAAGCGATTTCTTTAAACAAAGCTTTTCATGCAAAACCAGGTATACCAGAAAATAAGAGAGCCGATATTAATGAGTTGATTAAAAAAAAATTTTCCAAATTTTTATAAACCATTTTATGATAATTTGTAAACATTTCATAGTCAGAGTTTCATTACCAATATATTTTGGTATTAAGTTATTAATCTTTTAATTACTTAAAGTAGAAAATTAACATTTTTCGTTTGTGAATTATATCTTAAGATGAAAAGATGTTGAAGAGTTACTAAATATTTTAAGTTCAAAAGACTGTTTCTATGAATTATATATATTTTATGTTTTTTATGATATGCATAAGTACATAATATGTATATTTGAAGTTCAAAAGACTGAAAATAAAATGTATTAATACGAACTTATTGTTTTTTTTTTCTCAACAATAACTACACATTATAACTTATGACACTCTATTGAATATATTTTTGCAACAATAACGTCATAATGCAAAGGAGAGTTAGTTCTTATTCAGGAAAAAACCATAAATGGCTACTTGGTGTTGATTTCCCTTTATGGATATGTTAAATATATTTTACTGAATTGGTTTATTTTGAAATTATAGGATTTCCTCTTTTCTATGTAATAGCCTTTTTACACTTGAGCACATCTTAAGGGAATGCATGGAAGATGTTAAAAAAGAAAAAAACTTGTTTACATTTGCAACATCTTTCATCTTTCATCATAAAAATATTTATTTTCGCGTGTAAGAGCGTATAAAAACTAAATAAATGATATTGCTGTCCTGCTCTTTTGTATTTTTTTCTAGTGATGGTATATATTTTTTTAACAAATTATTGGGTTTTTCTAGTGATGACACTAAAATAATCGAAAGATGATGAATGAAACAACATGAAAAAAGAACATCTTTTAAAGATGAAGAAAGATGTTGATTTTCAGCCCTGTACAATTCTTATGGGAAGATGTTATCATCTTTGCGATAAGATGAAAGATGTAAGATGAGAGCAAGTGTAAAAAGCCTATAAGGTGGGAGTCAATTGAAAACTTTAAACGACAGAAAAAAGTTCTTGTTAAATAATAACGATAATAAATGTACTGTTAACAGATTAAAAATATAGAGTAAACAAGCCAATTTTTAACACAAAAACAGTCAGAAAGTATAGTCGATCGAGCCCGACCCTACATTACAGTATTTGGGCGATCATGTTTTCGCCAAAAGGAGTATGTTGTAAGGTTAAGATTCACATAAACATATATTATATACATTATAAGTGTATTCGTATAGGAGCTGTGGTCAAATATGAACAGATTCTAATAAAATTTATTCTGCGGATTTATGTAGGTTACAACAAAATATTTTTGGACCTAATTAAACCCAAATGTCTATAATACAAGATGGTTAATGGGCACAAAACCCTATTCCGGTAAGAAGTTTGCATGTGGGCTATGAAAACTAAATAACCGCTTCTCCGCTTTTGAAAATGCTTCGTTCGACCGTGTGACAATAAACGCATATGTGCTTAATTTGATAAAATTATTTTCATAATTGCGACCTGTAATTTGCGCACAAGGTTATCTTGGACAGACAACCAGCCAGCCTGATAGAAGGACGGAACCCGTTAGATGGATTCTAAAATTGATTCTGAGTCAATCGGTATACAAAGAGTTGGGTACAAAACATATATTTTAATGAGTTACACACATTTGCACAAAAACATTATATCCTTTTCATTACAGTAGTATGGATATAAAAAGTAAGAGCAGAATGTTGTGCTAAAGTGGCACAGGCACCTCGAAATTTTCCCTATGTATAAAAGGATTTGAAACTAACATTTTTGTTTAAAAATATACACCCCTATCGTGAATAACAAGTGGAATTTTTGGTTCCCATGAAATTTTCATTCCCCTCGAAGGGAAAAAAGCAATCGTGAATCTCATGTGAAAAAATTTTCACGCTATCAGTTCCAGTGAATGTAAAAAAGAAGAAAGATTAAAAAAATTAAAAATCAATGAAATTTTTGTTCAAAATAACACTTATATATTTTAAAGAAAAGTTAAAATAATAAAGCAAAATATTTAGTATTGGAGGGATAGTTTAATTACGTTAGTTTTTTTCACTTTTTAAATTTTGTGTACATAGTAAAATATTTTCCAAAATTCTGCCACCACGTCTTTCGAAAGCTTCACAAATCCGCAGGCAATCGACTTGTTGTTTTGTGCCTTATTAACGGATCTAGCCCTTAATATTCGATTTATAGGAGGAACTACTTACATACATCTTCTTTTCCCTAGCAAAAATAAAGTGAAAAAATCTAAGGGAAATGTGAACAAATTACAAGGGAAAAATTTTTTCACGATAGGGGAATTTTTTCCCCTGAACATTTTTTGACGTTATTATTTTCATTTGAATTACCTTTTTTTCATGGGAGTTTTCATGATCGCAAAATTGTGAAAAGAGGAATAATTAGGTAGGAAAAATTATCTACGATAGGGGTGATCAAGATTTATTTATTTAATTGAATTTATTCTATTTATATATATATTGTATGTTTTCCAAACTTTTCAATAAGTTTTTCTTTCATGATTCACAAATTTGTTTAATTATTCTTTTTTTATTGTTACTTGTCAAAAATACACAGCGCGTTAAAAAGTTCAAAGTTAACCAATTTTCTAGCGCAAACGCATAAAAATATTTTGAATGTAACTTGTTTTATGAAAAAACACTAGTTTAACTTTGTTTTGACAGAAGTCTACAGAGCGCGCGCGCACTAACGCGTGTTATGTACTTCTTCCTTTATACTAAATTGTATAAGTTCTTAAAATCTAGTCCTCTCTATTAGTACCATGGAATTATCGCGGTTTTCCCTTTGAACTATGCTCTAGCCAATCAGAATGCATGAGTAAGGAATGTACTCATTTACGTTTGACAATCCAAAATCATTTCACTCACATTCTGATTGATCTGCTTTACCATTGCCCTATTCGTATTGACTCATTTTCAAACATATTCACCCTTATTCTATTTAGCGTCGGCAATAACAACGGTAATTTTAAGGCAACAGCAATTCTTATCAAAGACAACATCAATTCTATCGGGCATGTTCTGACAATCGCAAAACGCTTAACATTGACGATTCTGACTTAAAATCCCAAATTAGGTGTTCTGTAAATCGCAATAGCAAGAAGTTTGGCGACTTAAAATTACAAAAGGGAACTAGAATATTTGTAAGAAACTATAGTAGATCGCAGGCTAAACGCACGAGTTAAGGAGCACTATAAAATAAATTTGGCGTTTTGCGATTTCAAATCGTGCGATTGTCAGAACATGGCCGTATGTTAAATTGGTATTTTGTAAGAGTGTTATGACCCCGTTGACTATTTATCGATAATGTTAATAAAATACAGCGCACATCTCCAATAAAAGAACCAGCTGGTTCATTTTGTTTACTGTTTTTTTGATAAGGAAACAAATTCTGTGCTGTTTGTGCAACATTTTAAGTTAAATAAAAATTTTTTTGTAAAAAAAAAAATAATGTTTAAATAAAATTTTGTTTTATTTCTGATTCTGATTTCTGAAATCTTCCATTTTTAATTTGCCCAATGAAAAGTTAGTGACATACATATTAAGTTTTGCCAAGTGCCTAATGGATTTTTTTTTAACCTTTTTAAGATTTGAAAGTTATTTTCGGCTGAATAAACCTTTTTATAAACATTTGTTATAATAGATCCTCATTTAAAAAAATGGAACTTTTGTTTCAAAGAAAATATAATTTGCAGCAACATTGCGATTTTTGGCCCACGGATCGTACCAGCTCAGCATTGGAAATTATTTCAACTTTGGACTGTCCCAGCCACTAGTTTCAAAAATTTTGTTCGGCATGTCATGGTCATGGAGAGAAAACTTTGTCCACAATGGATAAACTTCGACATGACGGATGCTGATAAGAATGATACTAAATGGCATTTCTTTGTTTGAAAAATAGGATATCCAGGTGTAATTGGCTGTGTACACTGAACCCAGATCAAAATTTTAGCTCAAAAAAAACAAGACCAGCATTTCTAGTTTAAGGGATATTTAATTTATTAGGAAAAGAGACCCTGCAAAAACCCTTTGGCTAGTGATGAATTTTTTACAAGCTAATCCACTGGCTTCTCGAACTGGCACATAGTTGTTTTTTTAATTTTTTCAATTATTTTCACAAAAAATATATCAAAACACAACACAAATGTAGAAAAATATCAAAACCGCCGTAAAAATCAAAATTGCAGCCAACCATAACGTAAACTTTTTGAGAATTTTTAAAACACAACACAAAGCAGCACAAGTTAAAGGCAACAGCAATGCCAATTTTTCTTAGAAAATACGAAATATATGTTAACAGTCATCGAAATATGGTAATATTGCCAACGGGAATACGAAATTGAAACAAAACATAAAAAACTGCGTTGCTTACTGTTGACGACGCCAAATAGAAGAAGGGTGATTGAGTCACTGGGTAAATGCCGTTATTTGATCTTCTATGTATGACATTGACCCTACAGTAATTGGGGTGGCATGTATGCATTTCAGATTGGTTGTTGGGTAAGCAGTGGAGTCTTATAAGGTACACTACATCCTCACTGTTAAGAGAATAATTAGGGGAGCAATTTTTCTTCATATTTTCATAGTATGTACTGTAAAAATATTCTTATACTTATAATGAGTGGTTTTAATTAATAATGTGTTTTAAATAAAGATTCTTAATATCTATTTACATTATTAATAAGTTTTTTTTTTATATATCTCTATACTTTTGTTTTTACATAGTTTGTTTTATTCATAAGTTCTTAATCCTAGGTATGGTTTTAATTGGTTGTTGTGCATTTCTTTCTCTACTCCGTTATAATCTATAAGAGTATTTACACCATTACTTCTTAATATTCTATATGGGCCTTTGTACGGGCTTTGGTTTTTTTTTCTATTTAAATTTGATTTATTATTATATCTATTGTCTAGTATTCGTTTTTCTTTTGTCTTTATTGTCAGTCCCTTAGCTCTTTCTAAAGAAAAGTTTAGTTTTTGTTTCAGCTCTTTTGCATAATCATCTTAATAATAGATTCTAATTTCTTCAGTGTTATTGATTTCTTATGTTAAACATGGTAATTTACCATAAACTTGTTCGAATGGCGTGGGGTGCCTTGTGTAACCAATTTCTTAAGTGGCTTAAAAAAAGTAAATTTACAAAAATGGTCCAATACTATCAAAACGCCAATGTTTCCCGATTTAGTCCTGGGTAAAGGACCAATTAAGTCGATATATAAACGCTGAAAAGGTCTTTCCGACATTACCATCTTACCCATTGGTGGTCGTAACGTCATTGTTGGAGTTTTTGATGTCTTACACATTTCACAATTTAATACATAGGTTTTCACGTCCGTAACCAGTCCTGGCCAATAAAAATATCGGCGCAGAACTGGCCACATCATGAGCTGTGTAAATTACTTCGTGGCGTAATTCTTTAGGTACAAAAAGTTTGCAGGACTCTGATTCATCTAACTCTCCGGAAGAAAAATTTTCTCGTTTATAAATATATTTGCCTATCACCTTAAAATCTGGCAAGCCTAAATTTGAATAATCATCTCTTAACTTTACAAATTCATTACTATCAAAAGCTTTTGAATCTAACAGGGGTGTGATGGAAATCGCAAACGCAAAACGCAAGAATTTTAAAAGTCGTTTTTTAGTAAGATTTCTGTAATAAATAAATTTTATGACAAATATTATACAAACATTTCTCTATTAAACAGAATTTTATAACAAAAATTATAAAAATAAGATTAAAAGTGTATTAAAAACAGCCTCCAAATTCTTGCGTTTTGCATTTGCGATTTCCAGCACACCCCCCTAAGTCAATTGAAGGTAATGTGTCTGTATCAAGGGAGTTCACAAAAGTTTCACCCTCATGTACCCGTGACAAAGTATCTGGGACAATGTTGTCCTTTCCGCTCCGATACTCAATTGAAAAGTTAAAGCCTTGCAATTTTAAAGACCATCTCGCAAGACGTCCTGCTAAATCTCTCTGACCCATGAGCCATTTAAGACTCGCATGATCCGTGACTGCTTTAAACTCTTGACCTTCAATATAAGGTCGAAATTTCTTTATAGCCACCACTACAGCCAAACACTCAAGTTCCGTGATCGTATAGTTTCGTTGTGCTTTGTTTAGCTTCTGAGACATATATCGTCGTGCGGGAGTTTATGTGCTCTATCCGCCATTTTACACATTTCGAGTTAATTATGCCACTTTAGGTTTTCAACCCAAATTTTTCAAATATGTAATCCGTTTTCGGCTTTCTCATCTAGTTTCTGAGATAAAATTTATGAGAAAACCGAAAACGGATTACATATTTGAAAAATTTGGGGTCGAAAACCTAAAGTGGCATAATTAACTCGAAATTTGTAAAATGGCGGATAGAGCACATAAACTCCCGCACGACGATATGCTATTGGTCTTTCGATATCATTTCCGTCCTTCTGCGCCAGTACTGCACCTATGCCATACGTGGTTGCATCGCATTGTAAAATAAAGGAGTTTTCGTAATTTGGATGAACTAGTAATGGTGCAGACGTTAGTCTGGTCTTTAATTCATCGAACGCAACTTGCGCCCCGTCAGTCCACTTAAAAATCCTTTTCTTAGTCAGTAGCTCCGTCAAAGGAAAAGTTACCGTAGAGTAGTCCTGTATAAAACGACGGTACCAACCTGTCATTCCCAAAAAACGTCTCAAGTGCCGAATAGACTGCGGTACCGGAAAGTCTTGAATTGCCCTAACTTTGTCGTTGTCTACTTGCAAAGTACCATTTCCAACGACATAACCAAGGTATTTAACTTTACTTAAAGCAAAACAACTTTTCTTGACATTAATAGTTAAACCAGATTTCCTTAACTGGGAAGCCACTTCCACAAGATGCGTCAAATGTTCGTCAAAGTTTGCGGAGACAATTAAAAGATCGTCTAAGTAAACAAACACGTGTGTCTTCAATGTATACGGAATTACCATGTCCATAAGTCTGCACAACGTTTGCGGTGCGTTACAGAGTCCAAACGGCATTCTTGTAAACTGGTACAATGGCCGATTAGGAACTGTGAATGCAGTCTTTGGTCGTGAGCTTTCCTCAATTTTTGAAATGCAATAAACTGAAGGAAGTCTCGATAAAAGTCCGTCAATATTTGGTATAGGGTACGCGTCCTTTATAGTCACTGAGTTAAGTTTTCTACTGTCCACACACATCCTTACTTTATCTGGTTTTATGACTACCACCGTTGGAGAAGACCAAGGAGAACTTGGATCTTCTTCAATAACTCCCAAAGAAATCATCCTGTCTAGCTCTATACAAAGTTCTTGTAAACTGGTACAATGGCCGATTAGGAACTGTGAATGCAGTCTTTGGTCGTGAGCTTTCCTCCAGCTTAATTTGCCAAAACGCATCTTTCAAATCAATTTTTGAAATGCAATAAACTGAAGGAAGTCTCGATCAAAGTCCGTCAATATTTGGTATAGGGTACGCGTCCTTTATAGTCACTGAGTTAAGTTTTCTACTGTCCACACACATCCTTACTTTATCTGGTTTTATGACTACCACCGTTGGAGAAGACCAAGGAAACTTGGATCTTCTTCAATAACTCCCAAAGAAATCATCCTGTCTAGCTCTATACAAAGTTTTTTCTCTATTGCAGGAGATATGGGATAATACCTCTGCTTTATAGGTTTTGCGTTACTTGTATCTATATAGTGCTCAATTAGGGTTGTGCAACCTAAACCTTCTGTTTCAGAATTCGGAAACGAAGCAATAACTTTATTTAATTTTTGTGTCTGAAATTGTGTAAGCTCCAGCTTATCGTATTCAAGTTCAACACTATTAATCTCAACAGTTTCAGGAATTGAAATTTTTAGCCCAAACTCATTCCAAAAATCATACCCACATATTATATCTTGTTGGATTGATGGTACTAACAAGAAATTGATAGTTTTCGTAAGTCCTCGAAAAGTCACAATTTTAGATACAGTACCTAAAATATTTTGTCTTTGGCCGTCAGCCGTCCTAACATTTCCTCTGCATTTGTCAAAATTTCCTGATGTCTGCATCTCAGAAGCAATTACACTCCTATTGGCTCCACTGTCCAATAATGCTAAAAACTTTTTGTCATCAATCTTTAAATTTATAAATGGTCTACTGTCATCATCCTGTGCAATAATGGGAGAAATGATACACGAACGTAACAATTTCAATTTCCCATAATAGTCCCGAATACGCATAGCAGATCGTTTTCGTCTTAATGGGTTTTCAGGACCGAATATTTTTTTACGAGCCTTTTTATATTCCATTAATCGCACATGGTATGGTCTCATAAGAGGGTGTTTATATATGTCATTGTCAGTATTAAGGTTCATATTTGGAGAGTCTAAATTATTTACGGACTGCGTGGTGTTCGAAAAGTCGATTTCGGATGCCCGCGTTAGTTTTGACGGACATCCTTCTGTCCGTTTCCCTGCGTTTTCGAAATACATTTAGAGCAGTTGGGTTTATATATGTTTATTGCGCCACATCCGTAGCAAAATATTCGTTTGACATCCAAACAATCGAAAAAAGTAAGTCCTGGCTTGTCGCAGTTCCAACACTTGATCTCACTACGAATTGCACAAATGTCTGAACCTAGATCATTATTCTCCAAATTATCCGAATTTACTATCTCGGCCACTTGTCCTGTTATAGGTTTGCGAAAATTATGACCGCGAATTTAGTTAACAAATTTTTCGTGTCGTTTGACCTCACGACGAAGTTGCGCTACACCAGTAATCTTAATATGAATAAGTTCATGTCTGATCTCATTTCTTAGATTACGTAGTAAAATGGCACACAAATTATCACAGAAATTGGATTCCTTAGTTTGTCCGTTAGTGTTTATATACAATTGAAAAAATCGTCAAAATTCTCAGCAGCTCGCTGTTTTCGTCTGTGTATATCTTCCATTGCATCGAAGTCACTGTAATCACCCTTGTACTGTTCACGTAAAGCTCTGGTTAAATTAAACCAGTCTAAATCGTTGTCGCGTTGGTGATATCGCCAGTAACAGTCTAAGGCCTTGCCCTAAAACAAACAAACCGTGAGCGTGTTTGCACAGCAAATCAAATTTACCACTTAAATTATTTGTAGTCAGTACATTAATCCTATAAATGAATTCATCTACTGTCATTTGATCGTCACATCCCGTAAATTTAATATGCCAATTGCGAATAATATTAGAAACCTTTTCTCCAACAAAAGATTCTTGAGAAGAATTTGTTCTGGGAGGAGAAACTGGCTCATTTTCCCCATGATTTGTAGAATTATTGGTATTGCTAACAATATTCATACCATTCAGCATAGACCTTAATTCACTACTAATATATTCTGACATCTCAATACGAAAACTAGCCATTGATTCCGCAACAATTTTTTTTATTACTTGTTGATTACTATTACCCGTAGTATTCTGTTTACTACTGGTGTGTGATTTATCTTTTGAACGTCCTTGAAAAGCAACCTGAGAAGTACTTGTTTCATTAACAGGAATTGTGAAACTACAATTCGCTGCTTCATCTAAATTAAAAAAATTTTCCTGGCTTCTAGTAACCGGCATTTTTTTTTTTTTTTTTTTTAACAATTAATTAATCAATATTATAATCTCATTACTCCACTAAGGTCAAAATATTCGAAAAAAAAAATCTGTAATAAAAGACTATGCCATTTAAAAAAAATAATAAGATAAATAAAAAAAAATAATTAATGGATATGTATTTAAAATGAGTATATATAAAACTATTTCTAGTTGAAAATATAAATCTCAATCTCAAATACCACACCCTAAAACAAATATACTTTAAGATTAGTGTAAGAGTGAATAATCGATGATTCCTGGCTTCTAGTAACCGGCATTTTTTTTTTTTTTAACAATTAATTAATCAATATTATAATCTCATTACTCCACTAAGGTCAAAATATTCGAAAAAAAAAATCTATAAAAAAAATCTGTAATAAAAGACTATGCCATTTAAAAAAAATAATAAGATAAATAAAAAAAAATAATTAATGGATATGTATTAAAGACCTGCACAGATGTATCTGTTTATATCTGTTTCTGTGTTTTTTCTAAAGTTGATGCGTATGGATGAGTGCTCTTGTGTTTCTGATATAAGTTGATGTTGATATGATTTGTAAAAGAGTGGATGTAAGTTGATAAAAAAGCGAAAGAGAGTATCATATCTGCTTATATCTGTTTCGCAAAAGCAGATACTAGTGGATACTTATGAAATAAAATAAGTTATTTATTGTACGATACCGTTATTTTCAATGAAAGAGAGCGTGAATGTATTTCGAGCGAAAAAAAGCCAAACAAAAAAATTTACAAAAACAAAACACACAGGCTGCTCGTTCTGTGGTCGTACAAATTGCCAAGCAACAACAACACTACTAGTTTTTTTTTCTTTGATGCTCTTTTTTGTTTTTTTTTTTTTTGTTTAAAAGACATGTAGACAAAAATTATTGTAAAAAATTACTAAAACAACTGAACACATGTATGTATTTTGTTTTTGTTAAAAAAATGTTGGGTCTTTTACAAACCAAAAATGTGTTATTTGAAAACATTAAAGAAAAAGTATGCTACATTTTATGTGGAAATAACCTACATACATAAAAGCAAATGTGACTTTGTGGAAATGTGTTTGTCTAACAGTCATTTTCGATTTTCCTTTTTTTTTAATTAATTACTTTATTGGCAACACTGCATCATCTCCTAAAAAGTCATGATCACATAAGGTACCAATACGCTTTTATAGCAAGAACAATTTTATTCAGAGACCCTAACAGTTATAAGAGAAATATAATCCAATAATAAGAAATTTGCTCTTTAAGCCATGACGGGTGCAACATGCAATGAATTTTCTGTTCGCGCCAAATCTATGAATCTTAATGATTCGAAGTGCACAACAAATTTATATTTAAGCTAACGTCTAAAAAAATTATATTATTTTGAAATATTGATATTTTACTTAAAATTGGCATCAAAAAAGTGTCAAATAGTGTGATTTGAAAATTTATGTTAAAAGTTGTCTAGAATAGAATCGCCCAGCTATGATATACATAAAAACATATGCACAGAAAATAATACCTCAAGAAAAATTTTAACAACACAGTTTGTTAAAAAAATTACTTTTTTAAAGGTTATTTGGAACCAAAATAATATAAAATGGTTTTAACAAAAAAAATATATTTTTTATTTTAATTGGCTACGACAACCAATATAAAATATAAGTTACGATAATGCTTAAAAATAACCAAATGAAAATAAAAGGAATTTTGCCGTATCCTTAAAAAAACAATAACCATTATTTGGTCCCTGATTTCATCGTGAGCGACAAATTTAATACAAAATTTATATGAATTAAAAAAAGCTCTCTCCTGTAAAATTGAATTTGGTGATTACGTTATTTTCGCGGTTAAGGATCGAATAATAAAAAAGTTTCACACGGAATGACAAACTAAGTATACCCAGCTAGTTGCGGCAGAGGGTATAGAAAACAAAAACCCAAGAAAAAACCAGACATTTCACAAACACACACTGTGTGTTCATGCTGTGGCAGTACAAATTGTCGAGCAACAACAACAACACAAGCGAGAATCATTGTGATCAGGCCTGCCATATTTAACGATTTATCGGCATTTGGACGATTTTTGCCTCTAAATTATCAAAGTGCCTATTTTTTGAGAAACACTTACAATACAGTAATTTTTGGTTTATTTTATATAAATTATTAATTTTGGGTAACTTAGGGAAAAAATGGTTATACATATATATTCCATATTTGCAGTATTTTTATGGTATGTCTAACACAACAAACACATTTTGAAAAATATACAACTTCATATAAGGGACTTAAAGCACAAGGGGAATCGATCTAAAGAAATTCAAACGTCCGGCTGGCTGGCTATGTAAACCAGGGTTTAAAATGCTATCGCCATATTAGCAAAAGCAGCCAAATTTTGTCATTTTCTTAATTAAAAAAAATCAAAATCAAAAAGTTCTACTGCTAAAATAGCCCACACTTTTCAAAAGCAGCTGCAACTTGCTTTTTTAACAATGGCAAAATTTTTTTATTTAAACAAGCTCAAAAAGCAACGGCAATCACTTTTATGTTGTAGGAAAAAGAATGAAACAAACAGCTTCTGTCTGTTAGCCGCCAAATCAAAAACCAATGTATGCTAATAGACGCAAAATCGGAGATAATAGCAGCACAAAAGGTTGCTAAAAGTCACACTATTGCTGAGAAATAATTTACGACGACAAGTGATATTTTTGATGCCAGACAAACACAACAAGATTTTTTTTTTTCTATACAATGTAGGAATCAAATAAACGTCACAATTTGTGTGTTTTACCTTTTCCAAGCGGAAACGGTATTTGTATGGAAAGTAAAACAAATTTTTGTACAAGCTGTCAAGTTGTACACTGATCAGTATTTTATCGTTGTAATCTGTAATCGTCGCCTGCTTTTTTTTATTGAACCGGCTTTTTGTTATTATGTACCAGTCAGAGAAGATTTTTTTTTCTTTGAGCTTTAAATTTTTTTTGTTTTGTCTTTTTTAACTTGCTCTTCTTTTAGGAAAAAGGCGAAATAATCATATTTAAATTTTGCTATAAATAAATATAAATAAATAAATAATTTTTTCCAAAAGATATTTGTAACCAAAAAAATAAATTTTACTTTAATTGATTACCACAACCAAAATAAAATATATATAACGATAATGGTTAAAGGTTCGCAATTGAAAATTGAGTTCATCCGAACTTACTACTACTTTTATACTTAAAACCTACTTTTATTTTTTCGTTTTTAACTGTGGAGTTAAGATCGTTTATTCTAGATCACCATAGGTTCTTAAAGAGACGAACCTATTGGTATAAGACAGTATATGTCTCCGCTGACTCTAATATGAAGAGTTTTCAAGCTAAAATTATATGGATCACTCTTATTAACGGTACCTGCCATTTACCCTTAAGTAAAATCTATTCATATAAAGGGTGTCTGGTGGCAAAATTATATTTTTAATGCGATTATTTCAAAAAGTAATAAACGGTGCGGAGGGAGGTTGGCGCCGTTGGAATTATCGATTGGGTGTTAGTCACAGTAGTCGAGTGAGCATCGCGCGTTCGCTTAGGAGACATTTTTTAAGGGCAATGATTGTTACGTAATTGCTCGTCGACAATTTTGTTCAAAGTTCATTTTCACTTAAATAGCCACGTCAACAAACAAATCTACCATTACTGGTCTCCAAGAACCTCCAACCCTCGATTGAAACATCAAATACCTTTACATGAGAAAATTGGGTCATTTTTTTTAAATTCTCGAAAAACAAGGCTCCGTTTTGAACAGTGTGTTCAAGTCGACAAATGCAATCCATTTTCATTGCATTTCCATTTAACCGTTCAATGCTTTTAATAAAACTTTGTGTCAATTATTACATTTTTTATTTAAGTTTGAAATTATAAATCTGCTATCAGATACCCCGGAATTTTTTTAATTCAGTTATTTTTATTTATTTTTTTTAAAGCATTATGTAATGGTTAATTGTTTTGCTTTGTTGTTTTTGTCATTAAAAAATGTTTTATTGTGTTTTAATTTTAATTTGCCGTTTTTTCATAATTTGATTTCCGATTTGTTTTTGAAAATATGCCGATTTTTTACTAAAACCATCTGGCACCCCTGGTTGAGATCTTATACAAGTTTTTATAAACTCTCTTATTTTCATCAACTCGCCAACAATATTTTAGCATACAACAGATAACCACAGATATTGTAGAAATACTTATGGTGACAACAGATATTTGTAAGCAAAAAAAAAATGTTATGACACACTCAATCCAAAACCATAAGCATCTGTTTTTGTTTTTAAGATATGGTGAGTGGGCAAAAGCAAAACCATACAATATCAGTTACACTAATTCTCTCATTTATATCAGTAGTAACAGATAAATATCTGGTGTATCTGTTTTAACAATACTTACTGATACACTCGTGCAGGTCTTTAATATGTATTTAAAATGAGTATATATAAAACTATTTCTAGTTGAAAATATAAATCTCAATCTCAAATACTTAATTTTTCTTTTGAAATGGAAAAAAAACAATTATAAAGCAAAAAATCAAAACAAAAAAAAGGGTAATATTCTGTGAGTAAAATTTCAAGTTAATCTCAAAATAAAAAATCTCAACAGAAAACCACTACCAAAAAAAAAAAAATAAAAATCTGCATTATCAAATGGTCATAAGTAGGGCAACCAAAAAAAGCACTTAAGCTCTTAAAAAAAGCATTTAAAAACATGAAAATAAGCTGTTAAAATTTAAAAAAAAGCAATTTAAAATTGTTAATTTTCCACTTAATTCGTTTAATATGTTGTTATAGTAAATTATAAGTTGATGCAATAAATTTTCGAAAAGAAAACTATGTCTGTTTGGAGTCAGCAAGTTCTTGTACATAGAAAAAGTTCTTTCTACGTCTACAGATGTTAAGGGAGCATATTTAAGAGTATTTGCTCTTAAGTATATTTTATACGATTGGACTCATAATTCATAGAAAACCAATGAAAGTTTTTTGTTCCCAATTTTGTTACAACTTCGTGTAAAACCCCAAAATTTGCAGAAATTAACAATATTTGATATACAGAGAAATTCTTAATAGCTAAAACTATATTAAAAAAGCAAAAAATAAGACGTTACTATACCAAAAACAGAGAGAAGGGGAGCTAACAGACGTTACTTTATACAAAAACTATATTTTAAAAGAAACAAGACGTTACAGAGTATGATGGTAAAAGATGTTACAGACTGAGGAATTTGATCGTAAGAATACAGCTATGGAATTTTCGAGAGAAAAGAACTTAAACAAGCAAATAATAAATAAATTGATAAAAAGGCTTAATACTAAAAACAAAAACACATAAAAATTATACACAACACTATAAAAAGTACGTTACAGTACCGCTAAGACAGAGTTGCATGAAAATCAAGTAAGAAAGTATAGTCGGTCAAGCCCGACCGTATGATACCCAACACAACAGTATTTAAAAACAAGTTTCGAGAGTGTTTGGCTATATGAATAGGGATCTATCTATGTTTTAAATTACTATAGTTACTGATGGGCAGAAATTTACCCTATCTCCCCTCGTGGTCCTATTTTTTAAAAAATGCATACCTTACGTGTCCATATAAATATGGATCTATCTACATATCGAGCCTTTGGTGCAATACCGTAGTAATTCAAAAAATCGTGAACTGAGAAAAATGCATTTGAAGTTTTCAGCCATATTTTTGATAGTATTTTTGTTTACTAAAGTTATTTTTTTACAAGTTTTTAAAAAAAGAGGAATGTTTTGTAATTAAAAAAAGGTGAAAAATTATTAATAATATCAAATATTTTTTTTATATTAATATAAATATGGTTGAAAATAGCTAGAGGCAATAAAGACATTTTTAGCTGTAAAATCTGAACAGTTAGATATAGAACCATAATCTTTTTTTCTTTAGATAGACATTTCTCCAAAGATCATTTCTGCATACCCAGCTCAAAAAATTCAAATTTTGAGTTACTACGATATTGCACCAAAGGCTCGATATGTTTTAAATTGCATTAAAATTGGTTTGATAGTGGGCACAAAAACCCTCTTTCGGATAGCAGCTTGTATGGGGGCTATATTAAATTATGGACCGATTCGCAATTGTGCCAATTAGAACCCACGTACCAAATTTCATTAAATTATCTTTAAAATAGCGACCTGTACTTTGCGCACGAGGTTACATGGATAGCCAGCCAGCCAAACGGACATCATTAGATCGACTAAGAAAGTGATTTGATTTGATTTGAGTTGATCAGTATACTTTAGGACCAATATTTTAAGGTGTTTCTCACATCAGCACAAATGCATAATACCCTCTCCACCCTTTAGTGTAGCTATAATAACATACAGAGATAATATAGGTTTTTGGGATGATATTGTTCAAGGGAAGCACGTTGAACGATTTTTTTAACCAGAGTTGTTACAGCACAGAAATGGTTGATTTTTTAGTATTTATAAAAAAAGTTGCACATAAAAATAAATAATAATCACGATTTTTGCAAAATATCATTAAATAAGTTTTTTTCGTATGAAAAAAATTAAAAATTATCTTAAAATGACAAAATAAGTAAAAAAAAGCCGATATCGCAAAAATAACTAAAAAAAAGCCGATATTGCCAAAATAAGCAAAAAAAAGCCCTAACAAATATAGCTCATTTTCTTTGTTTTTTTATGATCGGAATTTGTGTTCAATCAAAATCTTTCTATCTTGTAAACCAAAAAATAAGCATTTGCTTTTTTTTTTGGTTTCCCTAGTCAAAAGTAATCAATTGTTAATAACTTTTAAATCCAAAATTGATTAAATATTAAAAGGGGGGAAAGTAATTATTTGTGAAACCATCAGTATAGTATATTTATTAATTTTTTTTTTTTTTTATTTAATTACCCACAGCAAAACTGAAGATGTACTGCAGAAATGTTAAAGCTAAGCTGATGTGCCCCACGTTGGGCGCCAATTAAATTTATGTAACGAACCGAACCCTGTTGGCTCTATCTCGTAAGGGATAATGCTACCTTTGTTACCGGCCGTGCTCATGGAAATTGGGGTGGATCTTATCCCTTTTAAGAAAGACTAAGGTCTATTACACAATTATTTAATAATAGGTAGCTATTTGCAAAATCGACCACAAAATTAAATGAAATTAAAATTTAAACAAATCAAACAAAAACAACATAGTCAAGAGGTTTAGGTGTTGGTTCCTCTATTGTATTCTCTACCCTCCCATACCTTGCTATCTAACATAAGTCAAGATTTAAGATAGCCCGTTAATGATCTAGCTAATACTGACCCTAATGTTTCATGAGATTATAATTAAAACGTTTAATCTTTCATGATGAAAATTAACATTATTTTATTAAAAAAAAAAAAAAAAATTAATCATGATTTGAACTATAAAGATATGTATGATTGAATAGTTTTAAATATAGGGAATGTTATTTAAATATTTGAAAAAAAAACTAATAACTTTAATGAATTAATATAAACGGTTATGTTCAAAATAATTGCAAAAGTTGTATTGTTTATATAATAAAAATTAAGTTAAAAGTTCTATTGTTGATATGATAATGTACAAGTTAGTTAAAATATTTTGTTTTTGGTGGTTTAAGTGAAAATTAAAAAAAAAAAATAAACAAATAAAATTATCAAAACACAAAAACTCATAAAACTTTAATTTAATACGAAGACCGCAGGCCTGTTGTCTTGAAAAAATTCCGAATTGATGAATCTAGGTTAATTTCCACTTGGTGTTGTTGTGTATAAATGAAGTCTTATTTGTTTTTACATACATAGGTAATTAATTATATTCATACATATATAAAAAAAAAAAAGAAAATGAAAATTAAAGTTCAATTAAAGAATTGTTTTTTTTTTTTTTTATATATAATTAAGACATTATTTAAAAACGAAATGCTACTAATCAGTCACATCAATGATTTCTTTAAATTTTTTTTTAATAGGGGTTATTGAAATATTGGGCTAGTTGAATCAAAAATTTGGTTATTTTGTGGGTTTTTATGATCTACATGTGCGGCTAAGAATCTATGTAGAATGACATTTGATGATCAACTAAAGAAAAATATATAAAGCTCCGCTTTTAAAAAGGCATTACAATAAGCCAAAGGAGCCAAATTAGCAAATTTGAACAAAAATAGCTTTTAGTTTCCTCTGCTTGGACCACCGAATCTGATTTCCGAAGATAAAAAGAGGTGATTAAAGTCGGATAATTGAACTGAAGATCGTTGATGTTAAAATAACATCAACTACATACACAAAAAGAATATATTTATTAAAATACAATATAATATATTTTATAACTATCTCTTACCATCAACATCAATTCAAGTAGATCAAATTATGCACAGAACAAAAACAACAAATTAAATTTTTTTTTTTTTAACGATTATATATGTAAGTTAAGCTTCTAAACAAATTGAATTTTTTCTCAGTAATAAAATTGAAAATAAAAAGTTTTGAAAATTTACAAACAAAATTGATTCAAATTAAATACTAAAGTGAAAATATCTAAGGTAAAAAAAAAAATTTGTTTCAATAGCAGCCTCACACTTGTTATAAGCGAAAGTAAAATAATTTATCCACTTATCCCATTCATAATCATTATTTTCATTATTTTATTTGCTGTTGTTAGCAAGATTTCATTGAGAACTGTATTATTTCTTTCTACCGAACCTATTGTTTCATGGTGGTAAGTGGTTGAAATTGTCTGCTTGATTTCAAGTAAGAAGCATGTATTACGCATTAGTTCGTTTTTAAATTCTGTACCGTTGTCTGATTTGAGCACTTTAAATTATGGTTAACATTGTACCTCTTTTGTGTCCACTAACTATTTTTACTGTGTTCTAAATAAATATTAAACAAAACATATATTATGGCGACTTTTTTAGCGGTATTTTAGCGATACTGAAGAAATTATTTTTTAGAATTTATAAAAAATATTTTTAACTAGCTGGCCCTTCAAACGTTGCTTTGCCATATAATTTACTTCTTTCAGATGTTACAGTGTCTGCATGCCAAATTTAAAGAAAACCGGTTGGCAAGTTAAAAAGATATTGGGAAGGGGAGCTTTTACCGCTTTTGCCTTATTTCACGCCCTAAATAATAAAAAATAAAGGCTATAATTCCTTCCAGATGTTACACTATTTGCCTGCCAAATTTCAAGAAAATTGGTTGATTATTTAGGAAGATATAAGGAGGGGGAGATTTTACCCCGTTTGTCCTATTTCACGCCCTATTACATATTTCCTTTCTGATGTTAGATCATCCGCATGTCAAATTTTAAGAAAACTGGTTGATTGGTTAAGAAGATATAGAAAGGAGGAGCTTTTACCCCCTTTATCCCTTTTGCACTATTTCTCTTCAAATCACAAATTTAATGATTAGATGTTACGGTGTCTGCATGTAAAATTTTAAGAAAACAGGTTGATTAGATAAGAAGATAAACTACACAGAAACACTACACACTCACGGCCCATAGATACAAAAAAATAAATATTGCGCCATCTGTCGGACGAACTTCAAAGCACACAGAAACACTACTCACGGCCCATAGACACAAAAAAAACTAAATATTACGAACATACACGTAATTTTTATATATGTAAAGATAATTCTAAAAATATGTATGTATTTTATTGTCAAAAACTGAAAAACAAAGGCTCTGGCGATGTTGGCGATTTTTGACATTGAATTTGGCGAATAAGGTCAAAATCAATCTGACAACCCTGGCTATGGAGTGGGTATCACTGCTTTAAACCTTAGAAGTGTGCTGTGCCAGTATTTGAGCTCTTAAAGCTGTTTACATTAAACAAGTTGAAGTTGATAAAAATAATTCAATTACAACTAAAGGCCCAACCATAATATGTAAAAGCTAGCTTGAGCTACTGTTAAAAAAATAACGAAAAGCCTGTGAAATGCTTTTAAAATACAAAATCAAAACATTTGATTCCGTAAGAAATGTGTGCGACCAGTCTCGCAATCTGCTTAAGCAAACAACAGTTTCATAAAACTTAGTAAAAAGTTTCCTTAAGGTCAATATATTTTGACACATATGCTTAACATGTATTCGCACAGTGTCTTAAACAAGTTTATGCTTATTTTAGTTGGGCTTAAAATTTGTTAAATATTAATTGAAGTATGAATATACATATCGGTCATTTACTTCAATAGTGTCATAACTCAAAAAATTTAATTTTGGAGTTAGTGATGCAGAATTGTTCGCTATTAGGCTTTTTACACTTGCTCTCATCTTACATCTTTCATCTTATCGCAATCTAAAATCTAGAAAACTCTCCGGAATCTATTAATGTAGGTAATAACAACTATGCCATTGTCAACGAATTTTGTTATTTGGGTAGCATGATTACCGCTGATGGAGGTACTGAGATTGACGTGGAAGCAAAAATCAGTAGAGCTAGAGCAGCATTTGGAATTCTAGCACCAATATGGCAAAACAACAACATTAGTCTTCGAACAAAACTGCGAATTTTTGAATCCAATGTAAAATCAGTTCTTTTGTACGGATGCACAACATGGAAGGTGACCAGCATAATTACAAGTCGTTTGCAAACATTTGTCAATCGCTGCCTCAGACGAATACTTCGAATCTTTTGGCCAAATGTTATATCTAATATTGAGCTACTTCGTAAATCAAATCAGATAGATGTGGCTACTGAGATTCGAAAACGAAAATGGCAATGGATTGGTCACACACTTCGACGTCCAGATGAGAATATCGCCAAGCATGCGTTACGTTGGAACCCGTTTCATCAAGCAGGACGAAGTGTTGGAAGGCCTAAAATTACTTGGAGACGTTCCACCGAAGCCGAAATGAGATCTGTGGGTTTAACATGGAACGAAGCTAGAAATGTAGCCCAAAACCGAGTACGGTGGAGAACGACTATTATTGGCGCCCTATGCTCCAATGGGAGTTAAATGAACATATATATATATATATATATATAGATGTTAGATGTTTCAAGTGTGAACGCGTATTTCACATTTTTAACATCTTTCATGCGTTCCTCCGAAATGTATGCAAGTGTACAAAGGGTATAAATCTTTAAAAGATGTTCTTATTTCATGTTGTCTCATCATCATCTTTCGATTATTTTAGTGTCATCGCTAGAAAAAAAGAAAAAACAATAGCTGCGTTCGTTTACCCCAAAATTTGTACAAATTTGTACTGGATTTTACTGAAATGCGTTCGCGTACACATAAATTTGTAAAATTTTCATATTACTCACCTACTGGATTTTACTGGAAAAGTAAACGAACGCACATAATGTGTCAAAAAAAAATTGCAGTCACTAGTGTAGTATTGGAAAGTTGGCAGGATTGCCATGTAGTGTTGGAAGTTATTTTTAGTAAGAGTGTCTTTATGATTTCCCATAGCGCAATACAATTTTATACAGTTGTAGGGGTTCAGCTCAATGGTTAGGCGTCTTGCGACAGCCAGATTAGAGACTAAGAGAATCAAACAAGGCAACAAGTGCCGCTTTAAGTTTTCAAATGCAAAGTCTATTTTATTTGTGGGCAGCTGCCCTTTTTATATTAATTCCTACAATATTGCCTACTTATTCTAACTAATTGTACTAATTATTAAACTCTATTTTTCCTTGTCAGGTCCATGCAATTACAAGGTTCTTTCATATTCATATTGCTTTAGCCAATCAGAATGTATGAGCGAGGAATGTACTTATTCACATTTGACACTCCGAATTTATGTCACTCACATTCTGATTGACCTGCTTTATCATTGCCCTATTTGTGTTGACTCATGTTTAAACATATTGAGTAAACGATGTTATTTTATATTAGTTAAAGGTATTCACCCTACTATTATTGGGGTGGTATGTATGTGTTTGAGAGTGGTTACTGGGTAGGCAGTGGACACTTATTAGGTAAACTACACCCTCACCGTTAAGAGAAAAATTAGGGGAGTAATTTTTCTTGATATTTTCATAGCACTGTACAAAATTTCTTATAATCATAATGTGTTGTTTTAATTTATAATGTGTTGTCTTAATTATAATTTGTTTTTCTTTTATAATGTGTTTTAATTGGTTACTGAGTACCCCGGTTGGCTAGCTGGTAGTGAGCTAGTCTATCAGCGCCGGGGTTGCGGGTTCGATTCCCGCCAGAGACTCTGGTTTCTTTCCTGCAGACAAACGTAGAGCTTCGCGGGGATTAGCTTAGGGAATAAAAAAAAATTAAAATAATACAAATTTAATAATTCTTAATATCTATTTACATAGTTAATTTTTATATCTCCGTACTTTAGTTTACATACTTTGTTTTATTCACTAGTTCTTAATCCTAGGTATGGTTTTAATTGGTTGTTGTGCATTTCTTTTTCTACTCCGTTATAATCTATGGTAGTATTTACACCATTACTCCTAATTATCCTATATGGGCCTTTGTATGGGCTTTGGTTTTTCTTTCTATATTCTACCTTTATTAAAACTAAATCTCCTATATTTAAGTTCAATCTGTTATTATATTTATTGTCTAGTATTCTTTTTTCTTTTGTTTTTATGGTCAGTTCTTTAGCTCTTTCTAAAGAAAATTGAAGTTTTTGTTTCAGCTCTTTTGCATAATCAACGTAATTATAGATTTAAAGTTCTTCTGTGTTATTGATTTCTGATGGTAAACATGGTAATTTGCCATAAACTAGTTCGAATGGCGTGTAACCAGTGTCTATGTGGGATGCCACATTATAGGCGAAAGTAAAATAATTTATCCACTTATCCCATTCATTATCATTTGCCGTTGTTAGCAAGAATTCATTGAGAACTCTATGATTTCTTTCTACCGAACCTATTGTTTCATGGCGGTAAGGTGTTGAAGTTCGTTTTTCAATTCAGTCCCGTTGTCTGATTTGAGCACATTAAATTTACCGTATTTTAAAATTAGTTGTTCTACTAATGTTTTGGCAGTTGTAAGTGCGTCTTTTGTTGACATTGGGTGCGCAATAACGAATTTTGTTAGTTCACATTGCATTGTCAATATGTATCGGTATCCGTTTGAAATACGAAGGGGTCCTACAGTATCAATTGATATTATCTCAAAACTGTTTTTTGGGGTGTTTGTTAACGTAAGTGGTTTTTTAATGTTCTTTGTCTGTTTGTTTATGTTACACTTGTCACAATATCTTACAAATTGTTTAACCATTTTGTTCATCTTTTTCCAAATGTACCGCTGTTTCAATTGAATTACCGTTTTTCTAATTCCTAAGTGGCCTGCGTGTTTGGCATTGTGGAATTCATCGATTAGTTTATACTTTAATATGTCATCTTTTAATCTTATTGGGGCATTGTATATTAATATTCTAGGTTGAGGACATTTGTTGTTTATTCTACATCTTGCATATGTTTCTTTTAATTCTTCTTTTGTGTATATTTTAAATGTTTCAACACTGTTCGATATCGCTACTTCTCTTATGTTTTCTTTATTCAATTTAGATATCAGTTTCCTCAGAATCGAATATAGTTTCGCTGAGTTATCGCTGAATCTCGTATGCATACTATTATCATTTTGTACGTTTTTGGCATGTTACTTCTTCATAATCGAATCTTGTTTCGATGAATTATCGTTAGCTCCCAGTGCGTAATTTGAGGCGTCAGTTGTCAAAATGAATGGTTTTTCAAAATTTGGGTATTGCAAAACTGGCGGTTTCATTAGTTTTTCTTTCAAAGTGTCAAAAGCATTTTGGCAATTAGTTGTCCATACGAATTTTACTGATTTTTTTAATAGCATATTTAAGTGTTTCGCAATGTCTGCAAAATTTGGTATGAATTTCTATAATAATTGCAGAATGCAACAAAACGTCGTACTGGTATTGGATAGTTCTTTATTACTTCATATTTTGATGGGTCTGTTTTCACACCGTCTTTTGTTATTAGGTGTCCTAAATAAACTACTTCAGGTCTTAGATAACAACATTTCTTATGATTCATTTTTAGGTTGTATTTTTGCAGCCTATCAAGAACCTTTATTAAGTTTTGATTGTGATGATTTAAACTGCATCCGTATACAATTATATCATCTACATAGATAAATGCTCCAGATTCAAGTCCGGATAATGCTATTGTAAGCATTCTTTGAAAGCTGTTAGAGGAAATTTTGAGTCCGAATGGAAGTCTTTAAATTGAAAATATCCTTGTGGTGTTGAAAATACAGTTAGGGGTCTGGAGTCTTTTTTTAATTCAATTTGATGAAAAGAACTCGTCATATCGAGTGTAGAAAACCATTTTGCTCTACCTTATTTGTCCAAAATATCTTCTAGCCTAGTTAGAGGAAATTTGTCGTTAACGATTTTATTATTAAGTTTTCTAAAATCTACAACAAGTCTCCATTTCTTTTTATCTTCCATGTTTTTCTTTGGTACTAAAAGGAGTGGAGCATTGTATGGACTAATGGATGGTTCTATTATCTCGTCATCAAGCATTTTCTGTACCTGTTCATTTATTATGTCTGTATGTGAATGTGGTAATCTATAGTTTTTTATATACACAGAAGTGTTGTCTGAGGTCGTGATTTTCTGTTTGTAAAAATTTTTGACGCTTAATTTTTCGTCTTCTAAATGAAAAACGTTTTGATATTTTTTAAATATTTCTTTTAATTGTGTCTTTGCATATTCGTCATCGTGGTATAATTGCAAGTCATTAAAAATTTTATTAAAACGTTCGTCGCTGTTTATATTGTTGTAATTTAATATGTCACAGTTTTTTAGCGAGTCAGTGTGTAGTTTAATGCCCTGTAAAGTTTTTGTCTCATTTGTTGTGTTTAAAGTTTTGACGAGTGTCATACCGTTTTTAGGTGCTATTGAATTACTTAAAAAAACTCCGTCTTTTAATCCGGTATTAAATATGACGCAATCTTCAGTGAGGTTCAATTTTAGCGGTTGTGGTGGTATAGTTATTTTTAAGGTGTCGAATGCTTTTGTTTGCATTGGAAGAATTATGGTTTCATTGTTTGTAAACAAAGAAATTGTAAATGTCTCGTAATTTATTTTACATAAATATTCCTTTAAAAAGTCTCTTCCTATTATACCGTCTGTCTCTATTGGGAAATTATCATCTACTAAATGGAATTTATATTTACATGTCTGGTCTGCTAGTCATAGTTCAAGTTCGCTTGTCCCTAGTGAATGTATTTCTTACTTAGTGATACCTGTTAATTTGCATCTGTTCTCCACATTTAATGGTTTATCATCAAAAATTTCTCTAGTTCGACATAATGATACGTCGGCTCCCGTGTCGACAAGAAATGTTAATTGTTTATTTTTGTATTTAGCGATTATGAAATTAGTATTATTATTTGAAACTTTGTATATCCTTAATTTTGGCTGTCCGGAATATCCCTGTATTCCGAGCCTTCCTCGTTTCCCTCATCTTGTACCGTGCGTATATACCTTCTGTTGTCATTGTTATTGTTTCAGTTAGAACTGCTGTTATTATTTCTACCATTATTGTTGTTACCTCTGTCGTTTTGGTGGTTGTTATTTAGTCCGTTTGAGTTGTTACTTCTAGAGAAGTTTGTACTCTCCTTGAATTATTATTGTCATAATTATTCTAGCGTGATCTTCGGATTGCATTTCGTGGCGAACAGACGTGTTTTTTTAAGACTCCAGAAAAAAGTCTGCTACTTGTGGTTATAGTGTGCCAAAAATTTTTTTTTTTTCATTATTTATTTATTGAATCTTCATATATTAAATATGAACTAACAATAATTAATCAAATCTTATCCTAATAATTTATTTTATGTCCTGCCAGTGCCAGACAAAAATTTTCTTCATCACGGGTTCTGTTCACATATGTAGGTGTTTATCGCTCATCTTAATGGGTAAGTGCTGCAGTGTCTCTTCTTCTTAAGCGAGTGTGGCCACTATCATTTAAAATATTTCGAGCTAGTGGATTTGGGTGCAACTCTAGCCTTTTTAAATATTTTACCGCATACTTCGTAATAATAGTCCTTACCAGTGGCACATTGAGATCCTTGTGGATATTTGAGTTTTTAACATACCAAGGGGCAGCTGTGATTATTCGAAGAAGTTTATTTTGGCGCCTTTGAATTTTTTCGATATTTGAGGCCGAGGCAGTGCCCCATAGTTGAATACCGTAGCACCAGATTGGCTTTAAAATAGAGTTGTAAAGTAGTAGTTTGCAATCGAGACTAAGAACAGAATTTCTTCCAATAAGCCAGTTAATTTGAATTGCTTTTAGTTTCATTTGGGTTAATTTCGCTTCTATATGGCATTTCCATGTTAAACGCCGATCTAGATGAATACCGAGATATTTGACATGCGATTGTTGAGGCACTAGTTGATTATTGATTTTAATAGGGGGGCATGTTTCCCGACGCAAGGTAAATGTAATATGTACGCATTTTTGCTCATTGACCTTTATTCTCCATTGTTTTAACCACAGTTCTAGTTGAAATATATGATCCTGCAGGTATCGAGATGCTTCACGACTGTTCTCGTGTACGCTTAGGAAAGCTGTATCATCAGCAAAAGTTGAGGTTAGGGTGTAATTGTTTGTCGGCATGTCCGAGGTATATATAATATAAAAAAGTGGGCCCAGGATACTTCCCTGAGGGACTCCAGCTTCAATTGTCTGAGGAGAACTTAAAGAATCACCTTCTTTAATAATAAATTTTCGACCGACCAAGTAGCTTTCTAACAGCTTGTGTGTGTTAACCGGTAGGTTCAGCTTCAATTTATGTAACAAACCTACATGCCAGACTTTATCAAAAGCTTGAGAGACATCGATGAAGAGAGCGGAGCAATATTTTCTTTCTTCAAAGGCTTTTCTTATCGCGTTTACTATCCGATGGGTTTGTTCAATTGTGCTATGTTCTCGTCTGAAACCGAATTGATGGTTAGGTATACACCCATTGTCATTTAAAATTGGGGTTAATTTGGACGCTAAGAGCTTCTCAAACAGCTTTGATATATTAGATGATAAGCTGATAGGCCTATATGACTCAACTTTGGTGTGATCTTTTCCTGGCTTTGGTATCATCGTAACTAAGGAGACCTTCCATTCTTGAGGGTAGTATTCAAGTCGTAAAATAGCATTAAAAATTAAAAGAATAATTTTCTTTGCTATGCTGGGTAGCTCCAGAAGCATTTTGTTGCTGATCTTATCAAAACCAGGAGCCTTCTTGGGGTTTAAATCACAAATAGCTTTTTCGATCTCAAATCTTAGGGGAACAGCTGCTCTAGCAACAACAGGTGGTAACTCGGCCGCAATATCGTGAGATATGTTTGGGGTAAATACGTTTTTTAAATGATTAACAAACAGATTTCCTTTTTCAACATCATTTCTTGCCCAACTACCATTCAAGTCTCTTAATGGTGGTTTAGAGACAACTGGCCTTTTGAGATTTCTAGCTGCACGCCATAATGAGTAGTCTGATTGTGGGGTTGCATCAAGTTCCTTAAGATATTTTTCCAGAGAAGCCGTTTTCTGAGTCTGCAGTAACTTTCTAAGCTTTGTTGTACACTCTTTTAGTAAGTTCTTAAGTAACGGGGATCTGTGCAATTGCCACTCTCTTCGAGCCCTCCTTTTTTCTGACAAGAGGCGCTCGACATCTGTGGAATATATTTTAATATTTTTTGTTTTTTTGGGGCAATACTGGAATGTTGAACAGCTAGTTTCAGAAAACTGTCAAAATTGGCAATAGAGCGATCTACATACTCCGGTGTACTAAGCGGAATATTTTCTGTGCAATGGGTGCTGAGGTATTTTCTATATTTTAACCAGTTAATTTGCGTAGCTGTCGTCGCTAAGTGACCAGTCGGAGATACAATTCTATTGGGGTTCATTATAGTAACAATTGTAGGTGTATGGTCAGAAGATAATTCTAAGGAAGCTTCAACATGGATCGTTTCTATGGGGATGTTTTTAACCACGCCGAAATCGATAACATCTGGAATTTTTTGATGATCAGTAGGCCAATATGTTGGTTGTCCGCTCGCTACCACATTTAAATCCATTTTAGAAATTGTGTTAAATAAGACACGACCCTTTGGTGTTATAAGTCGTGACCCCCAGAAGGTATGTTTAGCGTTATAATCGCCAGCAGCTAGGAAACAGGGTCCTAATGATTTAAAATATTTACAGTAATGGCTTTCTGATATTGAAAATCTAGGCGGTGAGTATAACGATGAAATTACTAGGTTTCTATTTAATTCCTCAACGCAAATGTTCGTTGCTTGGAGATAATCTTCGCGGTGATCAAACATTAGGTAGTGTTTGACTCGGGTTTTAATCGGGTTTTAATAAAATGGCTGAACCTCCACAAGCTCTATCTCGAGGGTCCTTGGTATCATATAGTGTATAACCATTGATTTTAAACGTATTTCTTGAGGTCAAATGAGTTTCAGAAACCATCATGACATCAATTTGTTTATTTTTTAGAAAGTATTCTAATTCATTTTTATGTTGGCGGATGCCGTTTGCGTTCCAAAAACAGATTTTTAAACAGTTCATGGCTTGTTAAGTACAGCTTGCAATAACATCGATTGCATTCTTAGAATTTCCTGCATCATGTTACCCATTGTGTTCGTAAAATTATTAACTGTTTGCACTAATGTTTCCATGGTTTTTTCAAGACGACTTAAATTAGAAACTGGAGTTTCATCATTACTTGGCGAAGCGCCTTGCATTGGCACATGGTTTGATTTAAGGACGTTAGCATACGAGGTTCTGTTATTACTAGGCTGCGGAGCTTGAATGCCATTAGTGTTTACTTGATTTGGTACCTGCATTTGTGGGGGATTAGTTTTCGGTCCAGCCGACTGCTTGACGATAGTATATACAGGGCATCCTCTAAAATTGGCAGTGTGATTTCCGCCACAGTTGCTACATTTTTTTACATTGGGGTCATTTTTAGACTTATCGCACTGGACTGTACAATGTAATTCTCCACATACGACGCAAACAGGGGGTAAATAGCAGTATGCCTTAGTATGGCCAAATTCTTGGCAATTAAGACATTGAACGGGACCATTTCTTTTGTGCGGCTCCTCTATAGTTATTCTTCTGTAGAGAATATATTTTAAATTATAAATAGGATGCGTTTCATTTTTTTTAAGCTTAATGTCGCCAGGTTCTAATTCTACCCGAAATAATGGTTGGGGATTTTTTTCCCTGTTTTTAATATTTGTAACGTTTTTTATTTTAAAACCCTTCTCTTCCAAAAAAGTTTTAATTTCATCTGGGTCCACGCATGAGTCTATGCCCTTGATCACTACCTGAAGACCTTTGCTGCTCTTTAGTTGGTATGTGTAAAAGCTTTTTTAAGGGCTTCGAATTTATTAGTTAATTTACGAAAATCATTCTCATGATTTACCTGTATTTTTGTCTCATTTATATTTCCACGCTTGATTGCAGCTACGTAAAACGAATTTTCACCTATTACCGAGATCACGCTCTTTATTAACTCACTTGAGTTTTGCTCCCTTAGATATATCGGGGGTGGCTTAGAAGATTTTATGACGTTTGGTGCTTCCGAGGATTCATTCTCCAGAATTGCAAAACGATTTTGAGAGTTTATTTTATCAAAAGATGGTACTTTTGAAGCCGAAGCAACTGCTGCAGGGCTGCGACCCCGTTTAAGCACTGTTATGTACCTGTCCATACCAACTTGTACTTGAGGCTTTTGACCACTTTTTACTTGAGATGTTTGCATTGCATCTGTGTTAGAGTTCATGGTACCATTTGTTAATAAGATTGTGTTTGCCGTTGTGGCAACACTTGCAAGTGTGAGGTTTATATTTTTTAACGTATCACCATCAACCGTCTTTGTAAAAAGGGAGGGCGAAAGGGATCGTGTTCTAAAAATTGGTTTAGCCGTTAGGTAGTTACTTTTGTTTTCTTTTGTTTTATTTATTACAGCATTGTCTTCGTTAGCATGCACTGTCACATAAACATTTCTATCATTCAGTTTTATTGTTGTTTCATTGTTTTTATTCATGCAATAAATTGTTTTTGTTTTTCACCGTTTAACTGTGCTTTTAATATTTTTGTTATTTATTGTATTTTACAACAACAAAAAAATAAGAACTTTAAACTAAAATGTTTTTGCTCAGAATATGTATGTATACATACACATGTATGAACATTAGTACGTATATATTTTTACTATTTTTCTTTATTTAATATTTTTTTCGTATTAATTGTTCACTTTATGTTAAATAATTAAAATAACAAAATATATCATTTATTTTCAAGCGTCCATTCGCTGTTTATATAACAAAATCAAATGTTTTTTTTTTTTTTTTTTTTTTTTTTTTTTTCTCAATATTATTTATTGAATCTTCATACATTTAAATATGAACTAACAATAATTAATCAAATCTTAACCTAATACTTTATTTTATGTCCTGCCAGTGCCAGACAAAAATTTTCTTCATCACGGGTTCTGTTCACTTATCTAGGTGTTTGTCGCTCATCTAATTGGATAAGTGCTGCAGTGTCTCTTCTTCTTAAGCGAGTGTGGCCGCTATCATTTAAAATATTTCGTGCTAGTGGGTTTGGATGCAATTCGAGCCTTTTTAAGTATTTTACTGCATATTTCGTAATCATAGTTTTGACTAATGGAACATTGAGATCCCTGTGAATATTTGAGTTTTTTACATACCAAGGGGCAGCTGTGATTATTCGAAGAATTTTATTTTGGCGCCTTTGAATCTTTTCTATATTAGAGGCCGAGGCAGTGCCCCATAACTGAATACCATAGCACCAGATTGGCTTTAAGATGGAGTTGTAAAGAAGAAGTTTGCAGTCGAGACTAAGGACAGAGTTTCTACCAATAAGCCAATGAATTTTAATGGCTTTTAGTTTCATTTGAGTTAATTTTGCCTCTATATGGCATTTCCACGTTAATCGCCGATCCAGATGTATACCCAGATATTTTACATGCGAAAGTTGAGGAATTATTTGATTGGTGATTGTTATATGGGGGCAAGATTCCCGGCGCAAGGTGAATGTTATATGCACGCATTTTTGCTCATTGACCATTATCCTCCATTGTCTTAACCATATTTCTAGTTGAAATATATGATGCTGTAAGAAACGAGATGCTTCATAACGGTTTTCGTGGACGCTTAGAAATGCTGTATCGTCTGCAAATGTTGAAGTTTGGGTGTAGTTACTTGTTGGCATGTCCGAAGTATAAATTAAATATAATAGAGGGCCCAGGATGCTGCCTTGTGGGACTCCAGCGCCAATGGGCTGAGGTGAACTTAAGAAATTTCCTTCTTTAATAATAAATTGACGACCGACTTAGTAGCTTTCTAGCAGCTTGTGTGTGTTTGCTGGTAAATTTTGTTTCAATTTATGTAATAAGCCTTCATGCCAGACTTTATCAAATGCTTGCGAAACATCGATGAAGAGTGCTGAGCAATATTTTTTTTCTTCAAATGCTTTTCTTATGACATTTACTATTCGATGAGTCTGTTCGATTGTGCTGTGTTTTCTTCGAAATCCGAACTGATGGTTTGGAATACATCTATTTTCACTTAAAATCGGTGTTAATTTTGAAACTAATAATTTCTCAAACAGCTTTGACATATTTGATAATAAGCTAATTGGCCTATATGACTCAACTTTTGTATGATCTTTACCTGGCTTTGGTATCATGGTAACTAAGGAAACCTTCCATTTTTGAGGATAGTATTCAAGGCGTAAAATAGCATTAAAAATAAAAAGAATAATTTTCTTTGCTGTGCGAGGTAGCTCTAAAAGCATTTTATTACTGATTTTATCAATACCAGGTGCCTTCTTAGTGTTTAAGTCACAAATAGCCTGTTCGATTTCTCTTATCTCAAATCTGAGGGGAATAGCTGCTCTAGCAGGAACAGGTGGTAACTCGACCGCAGTATCGTGAGATATATTTGGGGTAAATACGTTTTTTAAATGATTAACAAACAGATTTCCCTTTTCGTTATTATTTCTTGCCCAACTTCCGTTCAAGTTTCTTAATGGTGGCTTAGAGATAACTGGCCTATTTAGATTTTTAGCTGCACGCCATAATGAGTAGTCTGATTGCGGAGTTGCATCAAGTTCCTTAAGATATTTTTGCAGAGAATCCGTTTTCTGTATCTGTAGTAACTTTCTTAGCCATCTTGTACAATCTTTTAACAAACTCTTAAGTTGAGGGGATCTGTGCAATTGCCACTCTCTTCGGGCTCTTCTTTTTTCAGACAGGAGACGCTCAACATCTGTGGAATAAATTTTAATATTTTTAGTTTTTTTTTGGGTAATACTGGAATGTTGTACAGCTAGCTTTAGAAAACTGTCAAAATTAAGAATAGCGCGATCTACGTATTCCGGTGTACTAAGCGGAATATTTTCTGTGCAATGGGTGCTGAGATATTTTTTATATTTTAGCCAATTGATTTGTGTAGCTGGCGTCGCTAAGTAACCAGTTGGAGATACAGTTCTATTGGGGTTCATTAAAGTAACAATTGTTGGTGTGTGGTCGGAAGATAATTCTAAGGAAGCTTCAACATAAATCGTTTCTAAGGGGATGTTTTTAACCACGCCAAAATCGATGACATCTGGTATTTTTTGCTGATCAGTAGGCCAATATGTTGGTTGTCCGCTCGCTATCACATTCAAATCCATTTTAGTAATAGTATTAAATAGAACACGACCCTTTGGTGTTATAAGTCGGGACCCCCAGAAGGTATGTTTAGCGTTATAATCGCCAGCGGCCAGGAAACAGGGTCCTAATGATTTGAAATATTTATAATATTTGCCTTCTGATATTGAATATCTAGGTGGGGAGTATAACGATGAGATTACTACGTTTCTATTTAGTTCTTCAACGCAAATGTTTGTTGCTTGAAGATAATCTTCACGATGATCACCCATTAGGTAGTGTTTGACTCTGGTTTTAATTAAAATGGCAGAACCTCCACAAGCTCTATCTCGAGGGCCCTTTGTATCATATAGTATATAACCATTTATTTTAAACGTATTTTTTGAAGTCAAATGAGTTTCAGAAACCATCATGACATCAATTTGTTTATTTTTAAGAAAGTATTCTAATTCATTTTTATGTTGGCGGATGCCGTTTGCGTTCCAAAAACAAATTTTTATACAGTTCATGGCTTGTTAAGTACAGCTTGCAATAACATTGATTGCATTCTAAGAATTTCCTGCATCATATTACCCATTGTGTTCGTAAAATTATTTACTGTTTGCACTAATGTTTCCATGGTTTTTTCTAAACGACTTAAATTAGAAACTGGAGTTTCATCATTACTTGGCGAGGCACCTTGCATTGGCTCATGGTTTGATTTTAGAACGTTAGCATAAGAGGTTCTGTTATTACTAAACTGGGGGGCTTGAATTGCATTTGTGATAACTTGATTTGCAACCTGCATTTGAGGGGCATTTGTTTTTGGTCCAACCGTCTGCTTGACGATATTATATACAGGGCATCCTCTATAATTGGCAGTGTGATTACCGCCACAGTTGCTACATTTTTTAACGTTGGGGTCGGTTTTAGGCTTATCGCAAGAAACTGTACCGTGTAGCTCACCACATACTACGCAAACAGGGGGTAAGTAGCAGTATGCCTTTGTATGGCCAAATTCTTGGCAGTTTAAGCACTGAACAGGTCCATTTTTTTTGTGCGGCTCCTCAATTGTGATTTTTCTGTGTAGAATATATTTTAAACTATAAATGGGATGCGTTTCGTTTTTTTTTAACTTAATGTCGCCCGGCTCTAATTCTACTCGAAATAGTGGTTGTGGATTTTTGTCTCTATTTCTAATATTTACCACGTGTTTTATCTTGAAGCCTTTTTCTTCTAAGAAAGTTTTAATTTCCTCTGGGTCTACGCATGAATCAATTCCCTTAATCACCACCTGGAGACCTTTACTGCTCTTGAGTTGGTATGTATAAAAACTTTTTTTAAGTGCCTCAAATTTGTTAATAATTTTGCGAAAATCATTTTCATGATTCACTTGAATTTTCGTTTCATTTATGCTACCTCTCTTTATTGCGGCTACATAAAACGAATTTTCACCAATCAACGAAATTAAACTCTTTATTAGATCATTTGAGTTATGCTCCCTAAGATATATCGGGGGAGGCTTGGGCGATCTTATGACGTTTGGTGCTTCAGAGGATTCATCCTCCAGAATTGCAAAGCGATTTTGGGAATTTATTTTGTCAAAAGATGGCACTTTTGATGCCGAAGCAACAGCTGAAGAGGTAGGGCTGCGACCCCGCTTAAGGACTGTTATATACCTGTCCATACCAACTTGGACTTGAGGCTTTTGGCAACTTTTTACAGGGGGGTTTTCCATTGCATTAGTGTTTTGGTTCATGGTATCATTTCCCACTAAATTTATTTTTGACGTAGCGGCAATACTTGTTGGCCTGGCAACACTTGTTACCAAGTCTATTTTTAGTTTTTTTAATGAGTCACTATCCACCGTTTGTGTAAATAAAGAGGGTGAGAGGGAACGAGTGCGAAAAATTGGCTTAGCCGTTAAGTAGTTACTATTGTTTTGTTTTGTTTTATTTATTTCAACATTATTTTCGTTGGCATGCACTGTCACATAAGCATTTCTATCATTTAATTTTATTGTTGTTACATTGTTTTTACTCATGCAAGAAATTGTTTTTGTTTTTCACCGGTTTAATGTGCTTTTAATGTTTTTATTATTTATTTTATTTTACAACAACAACGCCAAAAATAAGAAATTTAAACTAAAATGTTTGTGCACAGAATATGTATACATACACATGTATGAACATTCATACGTACATATGTATATATTTTTGCTTTATTTATCTTTATTTAATTTTTCGTTTTAATTGTTCACTTTTATGTTAAATAATTTAAATAAAAAATATCATATATTTTCCAGCGTCCATTCGCTTAGTATTTATATTCCAAAATCAAATTTAATTAATAATAAATTAAAATCGTATGCGGGGTTGAAAATACACGTCCGTTTCACAACAAAGCACAAACTGAAAATCAAATGTTATTAGTTAAAAATTCAAATTGTATGCGGAGTTAAGAATACACGTCTGTATCACAACAAAGCACGAACCGAACTCAATGCAGCTACGTAAAAGGAATTTTCACCTATTACCGAAATCAAACTTTTTATTAACTCATTTGAGTTTTGCTCCCTAAGATATATCGGGGGAGGCTTGGACGACTTTATCACGTTTGGTGCTTCAGGGGATTCATCCTCAAGAATTGCAAAACGATTTTGGGTATTTATTCTGTCGGTTGTACCATCTTTTAAAACTTTCGGTGCCGAAGCCACTGCTGAGGAGGTAGGGCTACGACGCCGTTTAAGCACTGTTATATATCTATCAATGCCAACTTGTATTGGAGGCTTTTGAGAATTTTTTTCTTGATTTACTGGGTTTTCCATAGCAGCTGTTTTGGGGTTTACCGTATCATTACTTATTAAAGTAGTTTTTGCCACTGCGGCAACAGTTCCAGTTAAAAGATTTGTTATTGTATTACGATCGACCGTATTTGTAAACAAAGAGGGTGAGAGGGAACGCGTTCGAGTAATAGGTTTAGCCGTTAAGTAATTGCTATCATCGAATGTTTGTTTTTTTCTCCTTTTGTTTCGTCAACACTCACTGTAACATAAGCATTTCTTTCGTTATGTTTTATTGTTTTTGCATTATACGCATTCATAAGAGTTTTTTTTTTTAATTTTCTTTTACTGTTTGTTTAATTGTGCTCTTCTTTTTATTTGTTGTTTAAAAAAAACCCGAGAATAAAAAAAAAAGAATAAGTAAAAACAAGAAATGTTTTTGCTTAAAATGTATGTGTGTATGTATGTGTGTACATACATATATTTTTTAATTGTAATTTTTAATATTTTTATTATTGATTTTTATGTTCACTAATTAATAATTATTTCAAAGCGTTCATTCGCTGATAGGTATTATACCTATTATTAAAAAAATAATAATATTATACTATAAAAACTTATTTATATTAAAAAAAAAACCGTATGCAGTTAAAAAAAAACACGTCTGCATTCAACGAGCACGAATATAAAACTAAATATAAAACTCTTATTAAACAAATAAAAAAAATATATAAAAATAAGAATAATAATAAAAAATGAATAGTGTTTCTTGCAATACTTGTAGTAATACAATTACAACAACTTCATATGTTAAATGTTTCAAATGCAATTCGAATTACCAATTCTCACCTTGCTGCTCTTTAGCTGAATCTACATATTCTAGTATGTATGGAGAGAGAAAAACTAACTGGAAGTGCCAAAAATGTAAGCCTCGATCTAAATCCCCCAACAACGTATATCAGGCATTCGTCTTTGATGAAACAAATCAACAAAAAACATTAAGAGATGCTTATGAAGAAAATATTGAAGAAAACAGAGCGATAATACGCAAAGACTCCTTAGCTCTTAACACCGTCAACTCTAACTTATGCTCGGTACAATCTGATGTCAATGACATGAAGATATTAAAGATATAAAAACAAATATAGAGCAATTATCAACAATTGTCAACAACTCCCACACACAAATAAGAGACGAAATAACAAGTGCACTCTCCACAATCACAACTGCGCTCTCTGGATTGGTAGACCAAGTAAAAGAACTCGTCAAAAAAGATAAACAAAGGGAGCACGAACTAAATGCAATAGACATACGTATAAATAAAATGGAACAGCAGCTTATTGTTAAAAACATTGAAATAAAAAACGTCACAAACAAAGACCTGTCACCATATGAAATAATAAAAACAATTGCATCCTCAGTAGAAGTAGAAATGTGCGAAGCCGATATTAGTAATGCTTATAGACTGAGACGGCAAAACGATAAAGTTGTAGTTGAATTTACATCTCTCAACAAAAAAGAGAGCTGTTGAGTAAAATAATACGACACCGAATAGATGCTCATATTAAAAAACAACGATCAAAACGAAAACAACAACAATAATAAACACGTCTACATTAATGACCAACTAACGTTTAATAACAAACAATTCCCTGCCGTCAAATGAGTAGCTAACTACAAAAAAACCCAACTTTAAGTTAGCTTGTATAGACTAACTTAAAGCCAACTACTACGCAATGCAAAATTTACATTAACCAAAGTGTATACAAACACTGTGTTGTATATTTTAAGTAGAGAGAGCCAAGTCGTTAGCAAAAAAAATCAACGTTGTTATTGATGTTATGTTATGACAATTTAATCTCATATTTACGCTCTTAATTGAGTAATGGCAAAAAACATAGTTTTTTTATTCAAAAACTAGACTGCCCCAGTAGGCTAGCTGGTAGTGAGCAAGTCTATCAGCCCCGAGGTTGCGGGATCGATTCCCGCCAGCGACTCTGGTTAAAAAAAAGTTTAATAAAACAACTTTGATTAATAAAATAAAATAAAAGAAATAAAAGAAAATAAAATAAAAAAATAAATTTTTTTTATTTTTTTGAAAGTATTCATCCAATGAATAACATTCATAGATCAACCTTAACTTAAACTAACTTTACTTAAAGCTAACTTAAAGTAGTAAGTTTATAGCTAGCTACAAAAAGTTAACTTAAAGTTAATTAAAAGTAATGCAGAGTCGGACAATTGACTACTTCCTAGGACATCGCAATGTTAAAATAGTTAGTAAATTACATATAAAATAAATCCAAGTGTCAACCACCACTAGTTGAAAAATAGTTAGCTTTCAGTTAGTTTAAAGTTAACTGAATGTCCGACAGGGTTACTATGGGCGACAAAAACCAAATCAAGAGAAGCTAATTGGAAATATGTATGGGTCAGGGATGGCAAAATATTTGCCCGTAAAATTGAAAATATGCCATCAATTATTATTAGCAATGCCAATGATATCGACTCGATCACTCCCATCACAAATTAACTATTTATACCTAAAAAAAAGTAAACCTATATAGAGATAAAACATGAATTTAGTAACAACTATTGAAAACTTTAATCTAATAGAAAAAAAATACTTAAGTTATCCCACAAATATACTGTTCATGAATATTCGTTCATTACGCCAAAATTTTAATTCATTTCTAGCTTCCATACAAAAAATAATAAACAAAATAAACTTTACTGTACTTGTCGAGACTAACATTACCGACAACGAAAACAACATCTTTAACATAAATGTTTTAACTCAAATTTCTTAAACATAGATGGCAGGGGAGGAGGAATAGCGTTATATGTAAGAGAAGACATACCATATATAAAATCCAACATTAAAACTATCTCTTTTGAATCGATGCAAATTGATGTAAATATTTAAAACAATAAGTCTTCTCTTATCGCCCACCAAAAAATAATGTCAAAGAGTTTATTATAGAGCTAGACAAATCAATAAACAACATAAAAAATCAACACGATATAATTATTATTGGAGATATTAACATTGATATACTCAAACAAAACATCACGACAAATAAATATACTGAAATGTTATCATCCAATGGATTCATATGTATAATAAATGAGAGCACAAGAGAAGACATCAATAACAAAACCAGTACGTGGATTGATCATATTTACACACGAAACAAAAACGCAACGACACAAACACACGCCTCTATAGTGAGAACTAGCATCTCTGACCACTACGCTCTTTTCTGTTGTTTATTCCAAGTAAAAGAAAATCAAAATAAACAAAACCAGGGTGAGGAAACCACACAAATTCAGGGCACCAATTTAAATAATTATAAAGTAAACAAATATAAACTGGGAATTATCTTCTTTCGTAGGTTACTTTATATTATATTCAACATTTTTTATATTTTCGAATTTATTCTATGAGCTAAATTTTAGTTATTTTTTTTATAATATACTTCATTGCTATCCAAAGGATAGCTAAGGTAAAATGTAACAAGAAAATACAATATAATAGTCTGGTAGTGTATAAAAGTCATTCCTAAAAATTCAAGGAATAGAAATATAACAATAAAGCTTTATAAAATACATAACTGAAATTTAGCTCATAGAATAAATTCGAAAATATAAAAAATGTTGAGTGTAAAAAAAATATATTGAAAATTATAATTGGAGTTTAATTTATGAACAAAATTTAAGTACAGATAATTTATTTAACAAAATATATGAAAAATTTCACAACATTTACGATAATTCTAAAACACAAAATACAGATAAAAAAAAGCGAAAAATGAACCCATGGCTAAATGAAAGTCTATTAAGATGTTGCAATATCCGGGATAAACTTTATAACAAATGGTGAAACAATAAAAATAATAAACAATATGAAAGAGTTTACAAACAATTAAGAAATATGTTAAATAAAAAATTAAATTACGCAAAAAATTATTTTTATAAAACAAAATTCATTGAAAATAGAAATAATATACGCGTCACTTGGCAACTTATTAATGAGTTAACGGGTAAAAAAACGAGTAACATCGATAAAACGGTAATGAAAAATTTTAATAGCGAAAATGAATTAAGCGGCCCATACACTTGTAAATGATATTCGCCATATTATTTCCATTTTGTCCTATATTATGCAATAAGTCGCACAATGGTTTCAATTTAAATATTGCTTCACTTTGATTCAATAAAAAGGTGAACATAACATATGATGAATTTCATTTAAAAATCGAGATGCATTGAACCCGACCCCCTCAGATATCGATGAAATTTTGTTCATAGCTAAATTTGATCAATACAAACAAACTCTCATTTTTAGAAATGACTGTTTTGCGATATTTTGGGCGTGACACAGTGGGAACGTTTTCGAAAAAACGCGAAAATGGTCGAAAAGAGACCCATTTAAACTACAATAACTCAGAATCGGCTAAACCGATTTCCATGATCTTGGTATCATTAAAAAGATATTTTAACAGGCTTTATGACACGTTTAAAAAAAAAAAAAAGAAATACACTGTAAAAAAATTTATAACAAAAAAAAATTTTAACTGACGAAAAAACCAAAAAGATCAAGGGTTTTTTTACAGTGTATTAATTTTTTAGAAAGGTTTATCCTTCATCTATACCATATCAAAAAATAAAAATGGGTTCTTTTTTAGTTTTTTTTATATAATTTTTTAAGTAGTGCCACTTCTAGTAATTGCCCTTATATTTTATTACAAAAAAAAATTTTAGGTAACGAAAAACCAAAAAAGATCAAGGATTTTTTACGGTGTATTACTTTTTTAGAAAGGTATTTCCTTCACCTATAACATATCCAAAAAGTAAAATGGGTTCTTTTTTATTTTTTTTTTAATAATTTTTAAAGTAGTGTCACTTCTTTATTTTTTTTTTAAACGTGTCATAAAGCCTGTTAAAATATCTTTTTAATGATACCAAGATCATGGAAATCGGTTTAGCCGATTCTGAGTTATTGTAGTTTAAATGGAGCTCTTTTCGACCATTTTCGCGTTTTTTCGAAAACGTTCCCACTGTGTCACGCCCAAAATATCGCAAAACAGTCATTTCTAAAAATGAGAGTTTGTTTGTATTGATCAAATTTAGCTATGAACAAAATTTCATCGATATCTGAGGGGGTCGGGTTCAAAATTCCAGTTTTATCTCGATTTTTAAATGAAATTCATCATATAGAAATAACAAACAGCATTGTACAATGTTGTCAACACATTTAATTTCTTTCCGTTGTGCAATAAAAATCAAAAGTATTTTGATTGTTGCTAATATATTGTGCCACCTACGAATATCACATACACATTTGCGATATAATTGTACAATACCTAAAATTGAACAATTTTACAACTTTACAACTTTAAAAATAACGTGAAAATATTTTTACATAAGTGTGACATTAATACTTTGAAATACAGCAAACCACGATTGACAAACTCAATCTTTCTTTGTCCTACAAGTGAGGAAGAGATATTTGGTATTCTAAGAAACATCAAGGAAAAAAAGGCGCAGGAATAGATGGTATCAGACCAAAGCATAAACTCAAGCATAAATAGCGCAACTATTCCTAATTTACAAAAATCGTCAATAATACGCCCAATTTACAAAAGTGGTACTAAAATCGACTACAACAACTATAGGCCAATAGCTATACTACCAGTTATTGAGAAAATTCTGGAGGAGATAATAGTTAGAAGATTAAATGAATCCTTAAATCCTTGTCAATATGGCTTTCAAAAAGGTAAAAATATAAATAAGTTGCTAGGAAATTTTTCTAATTATATAAATAAATGCCTAAACGAAAATACGCACTGCTAAGCATTATTTATAGACTTCAGCAAAGCTTTCGACACTATTTCTCACACCAACCTTATTGAAATTCTGGAACGATATGGTATTAGAGGAAATTGCTTACAGTGGTTAAAAAATTACTTAGAACTAAGAAGCTACAGCATCAAAATTAACAATAGTTTAAGTAACGAAACTTTTTCGGAAAATACAGGTGTACCACAGGGCTCAAAACTAGGTCCAATCTTGTACTTGATATACGCCAATGAGATGATTAACGTTCTTAAAAACAGCGAAGCTTTTGCATATGCAGACGATACTACAATTATTGTTTCCAACAAGAAAATAGATGAGGCAGAAAAAATCATGCAAAATGAACTCAATATAATCCCAAGACGAAGTCAAGATAATGGCCTCGTCATTAATGCATCAAAAACAAAATTAATGCATTTAAAACCGCTCCATCTTTTTAATCACCAATTTAACCTCGTATTTCATGATAATCAATGCATACACAAAACAAACTTATATAATAGTTATACATGCAAAACCACCATAGAGAAGGTAAAAACATATAAATATTTAGGTGTATACGTGGACGAAAACTTTAAGTGGCTAACCCATGTACAAAACCTTCGAAAAAAGTTAAAAAAGTCAGCTTACAGCCTCTTTCACCTAAGTAACTGTAGCCCATTCACAGTCCTAAAGCAAGCATACTTCTCTTTGACCGAATCATACCTAAGGCATGGGGAAGCTCTACGTATTGTCGCAGTCTACAGCAAACACAAAACCAAATTTTAAAAATTTTGCTAAAAAACATACAACACAACCAACAAATCAGTATTCCACGATATATAGTGACACAAACAACATGCACCCAAATCAAAACACACTTGTAATCACAACACTCTTAAACAACGCACTAGCAAATAACACACTTCTAACCAACACAATCGTAAACAACATACCGGCAAACAACTCACCTGTCAACAATAACCCACTCGCAATCAACAATACAATCGTAAATGATACCCACGGTAACAACGGCTCACATGCTGACAACAACACATACGTTAACAACAACACAAACATGGGGAAGCTCTACGTATTGTCGCAGTCTACAGCAAACACAAAACCAAATTTTAAAAATTTTGCTAAAAAACAAACAACACAACCAACAAATCAGTATTCCATGATATATAGTGACACAAACAACATGCACCCAAATCAAAACACACTTGTAATCACAACACTCTTAAACAACGCACTAGCAAATAACACACTTCTAACCAACACAATCGTAAACAACATACCGGCAAACAACTCACCTGTCAACAATAACCCACTCGCAATCAACAATACAATCGTAAATGATACCCACGGTAACAACGGCCCACATGCTGACAACAACACATACGTTAACAACAACACAAACGTCAGCAACAACCAAAACGATAACAACACTCACGTTAACAATAATCCACATGTAAACAACGACACAAACTTAAACAATAACTCACAAGCAAACAACACTATACACGTAATCAACACTCACGTAAGCGTCAACCAAAATCATGATAATCCTCATGTAAACAACAACAACAACATGAGCATTAACAATATTTACGATTACAACAACCCACATGGCAACACCATCACACAAAACGTCAATAACAATACACACGGCAACAACATCCAAAACGTAAACGGCAACAACAATGACGTTTTCAATAATGCTATAAACACAATCAAACGCTACCGACCATCGACTACTGACTACAAAAGTAGCTGGCTACAAAAATAGCCAAGTCGCCAGCTACTTAATTCTTTTAACGACTACCGACCACTAACTACAAAAAATAAACATCTGTTTTGACATATGTATTAAAGTTAACCAAAACAAAACAAACTTGATTTTTTTAAGTGAATTTGTGTGAAAAAAAAAATTTCAAGTGTCTCAAGAAAATTTAATTAACTTTATAAGTACTATTGCTAAAATAGTGGAAACAACGACTTCAGTGTATGAAGTGTATAAAAAACATCAGAACAAAAGTAACCGAAGATGGTGGGTCCGGCCAGTAAATATAACGAACTAAATGGAAAATTTGACAAATAAAAAGTAAATAAAAAATGCGCCAAATAAAAAGTAAATGAAAAATGTAAACAAATGAACAGAAGATTTTTATTTTTCAATGGTGCAACTATAATAGTTTTTCGCGTTTTTAGTACCGATATTTAATGTATTGCGTTTTTAAAACCACCATTTCATGCATTTATTGTATTGGCAGCACTTATCTGTTTTTTGTAGCTAAGAAAAATAGAAATTAGCCTAAGTTGGATACGGGCTACAAAAATAGCCGTGTAGTCGGTAGTTGTGTAGCGGCTAAAAGAATTATTCTCATAAGCACGCATGTATTCTATTTTTGACATCTTGTAGTCGATGGTCGGTGGACTTGATTGTGTTTATAGCATAACATGAACGTAAACAACACTAGCGCAAGAAACAACACAATAGTAAACCACAACACATACGGCAACAACACCACCACAAATAGAAGCAACAGGAGAATAAAAACAGTACGCAATATAAAGGGTGTTTTTTTAAGCCCGATAGAACTTGAATTTGTAAAAAATAACACAAAAAATTAAATTGTAATCAAAATTTTATTCGAAAGATCAATACGTGACATTAACATTTGAAAATGATTTCGGGCATATGGGCACCGCGGCTGTTCTTGACGAAGCGCATTCTGGACGTCCAATTTTGGGCCACTTTTTCGAGCACTGCTGGCCGTATGTCACGAATAACACGAACAATGCTGGCCTCCAAGGCGACAATTGTTGCTGGTTTATCAGCATAAACCAGTGACTTCACGTAGCCCCACAGGAAATAATCGAGAGGTGTCAAATCGCACGACCTTGGAGGCCAATTGACAGGTCCATTTCTCGAAATCAACTTATCGCCAAATTTTGATTTCAATAAGTCGATGGTTGCGTTCGCCGTATGGCACGTAGCGCCATCCTGTTGAAACCACATCTCCTCCGGATCAATGTCATCCATATTTTCAAACAAAAAATCATTGATCATGGTGCGGTAACGATCTCCATTGACCGTAACGCGAGCTCCGGCCTCATTTTTAAAGAAATAAGGTCCGATGATGCCACCAGCGTGAAAACCGCACCAAACGGTGCATTTTTCTGGATGTAATGGAGTCTGTAGGGTCTCATGTGGATTGGTCTCGCTCCATATGCGGCAATTTTGCTTATTAACAAACCCGTTAAGCCAAAAATGCGCTGAAATTGTGTTCAGCGATGAGGCGCAATATAAGTTGCGCGAATCGACGACTGATTTTCAAAGTAAATTTTGATAATTTCGTAGCGTTGTTCAAGCGTGAGTCTATTCATGATGATTTGTCAGAGTATACTGAAACGATAAAAAAAAATATTTCATCAAAATTTAATTTTTTGTGTTACTTTTTACAATTTAAAGTTCTATCTAGCTTAAAAAAACACCATTTAGCAACAAAACTAGAAGTTATAAATATCAGAAGCTTATATAATATAACACTGATAAATAAATTCGGCAACGACTCAAAATACCTAAAACCTATAGACCATACTTACAACACAAGACGAAAAGCAGAAGGAAGATATAAAGTAGAACGATTCCACAACAAATACGGAAAAAATTGTCTTAGTGTTGTACTTCCAGCTCTGTTCAACAAATTACCCACTTACTTACTTAGGCCCGTTTTCACGACTTACCTTTAAAGTTCGATATAGTTAACGGTACCTTTAGCACTTGTGAGGAATAAAGTTACCTTCAACTATTTTTCGTTTTCACAACTTCTGTATAAAATAAACTTAACATTTTTAAAAAAGTGGCAATACTAAAGAAAATACCGATTATTTTTGCCAAAATAAAAATAGGAACTGGCAACTACGCACTTTTCTTTACATTTACAAAATATACGTATAATTGGAGTTGCCATATATAAAAAATATGTGAATATAATATGGCAATCTCAAATCTAAACCTTACGACAAAAGTTAAAGGTAGAACGTTCCTCTCTTTAGCTTATCCTTCACTTTAAGGTTAAAGAGAACTTGTGATAATTAAAAACTCATTATCTGTTCGATAACTTCCTACCTTTAGCTATCGTTAAGTCGTGAAAACGGGCCTTAATCTACCAAACACAAGCAAAAGAAAAAAATTTTATAAAATCATATATTTTAAATTCGCAATGAAATATTGAATTTTTAAAATATATTATTATATCGCCACAGTCATTGAATTGTTATTATGTATTATTATCTTATTTGTATCCCTTGTATTGCATTAAAAATTAGAATAGAACTTATCCTGCAGATAAGCCACATGGCTTCGCGGGAATATACTTTAAGTAAAAGGTTAATAATTTCAAAATGTAAATAAATAATTGAATTTAAAAAAAAAAATAAATTATTGTTGTAACTATTGCCTCTGTTGAAATTCGCATTGTTGCTATTGTTTCTAGTATTATAATTATTGATTCTGTTAAAGTTTTGGTTATTGTGTTGCCTGTTATTGTTGTAGTTAGAAAATGTGTTGTTATTTCTGTTGTAATATTGTGGTTGATACCGTGGTTCCTCTCTTCTGACATGCAGAATTTCGTTATGCGATGCCTTCTTTTCATTTTCAATCTCTACTGCAAGGTCTGATGCTTCTTGTAATGTAGTCGGTCGGGCAGCGTATATGGTCGACTTGAAACATTCATTTAAACCTTTCTTAAATGTATCTGTTGCGTCTTAACGAAACAAAATTTACCGACAGATGAAATAAACCAGGCGATTTTCATACGATTTAAATACAATGAGTTGAGGTTGTTTATTTCACTAAAATAAGAATATTAATATTTAGATAATAAAAACATAAGGAAAAATAAAAAATAAAAATTTATATTCCAGACTTTTCCTTTGTGTCTGTTCTGTTCAAGTCTACGTTAACAATTAAATTTCAAAACTGACAAATGCACTGTTGCCACATATATTATATATTAAATGACATAATCAAGTGTTACCAATGTAGCGGTGCTACTATATGTGTCAGCGACATTCCACCCCTCGTGAAGATCCTAGGGGGCTTCACCAATAACATCTAGCACTGCAAGCTTAAAGACCGGTCTGCGTAAGGTTCCATTCGATGTTCGCACTTCTACAATACATGTTTGTCCATCTTTGGCCGTGAGCTTTGAAGTTACAATGCCCCTTCTCCATTGGCTTCTGGGGATGTTCTCATCGCATATAATAACCATGTCGTTCACCTCAATAGGCTTCTGAGATGTGAACCATTTCGTACGTTTAGTCAGCGTGGGCAAATATTCTCGGATCCACCGGTGCCAAAATTGATTCTTGAGTTGTTGACTTATTCGGTACTGCTTTCGAGGGCATATAGATTCAATGTCGCCAGGTGTCTGTGTCGAATTTGTCGTAACCAGCAGAAAATGATTAGGAGTTAATGGGTCAGGGTTTTTAGGTGTGACTGGGACATGTGTAAGAGGACGACTATTGATCACATTTTCGGCTTCTAAAGGGTGTTTTTTTAAGCTAGATAGAACTTTAAATTGTAAAAAGTAACACAAAAAAATTAAATTTTGATGAAATATTTTTTTTTATCGTTTCAGTATACTCTGACAAAATAGACTCACGCTTGAACAACGCTACAAATTATCCAAATTTACTTTGAAAAATTTAAAAATTTAATCCAAATTTAAATCGCAAAATTGTGTTCAGCGATGAGGCGCATTTTTGGCTTAACGGGTTTGTTAATAAGCAAAATTGCCGCATATGGAGCGAGACCAATCCACAAGAGACCCTACAGACTCCATTACATCCAGAAAAATGCACCGTTTGGTGCGGTTTTCACGCTGGTGGCATCATCGGACCTTATTTCTTCAAAAATGAGGCCGGAGCTCGCGTTACGGTCAATGGAGATCGTTACCGCACCATGATCAATGATTTTTTGTTTGAAAATATGGATGACATTGATCCGGAGGAGATGTGGTTTCAACAGGATGGCGCTACGTGCCATACGGCGAACGCAACCATCGACTTATTGAAATCAAAATTTGGCGATAAGTTGATTTCGAGAAATGGACCTGTCAATTGGCCTCCAAGGTCGTGCGATTTGACACCTCTCGATTATTTCCTGTGGGGCTACGTGAAGTCACTGGCTTATGCTGATAAACCAGCAACAATTGACGCCTTGGAGGCCAGCATTGTTCGTGTTATTCGTGACATACGGCCAGCAGTGCTCGAAAAAGTGGCCCAAAATTGGACGTCCAGAATGCGCTTCGTCAAGAACAGCCGCGGTGCCCATATGCCCGAAATCATTTTCAAATGTTAATGTCACGTATTGATCTTTCGAATAAAAAAAACATTTTGATTACAATTTAATTTTTTGTGTTATTTTTTACAATTTCAAGTTCTTTCGGGCTTAAAAAAACACCCTTTATAAGTAGGCTACGCAACACTCTTTAGTGTAATGGCAAGTACCCTCTTAGTCGATTGAACGAGTCGTTCCCAGAATCCCCCACTACTGGGATTGGCGGGGCAATTAAATTCCCAAATAATGTTCCTCGTTGCCAATTTTCTCTGTATATAATTATGGTCAAATAAGTCACTCACCCGTTTAAACTCCCCATCTGCTCCAACGAAGTTTGTTCCCATATCCGAACGTATTTTCACTGGAACACCCCTTCGATTAACAAAGTTGCGGATACAGATGATGCAAGCATCGGTGGATAAATCAGCCGCCAATTCAATATGAATTGCCCTTATCGTGAGGCAAGTAAAAAGGGCTGCCCATCGTTTCTCCTGTCTGCGTCCGATAGTCACAAATATGGGACCAAAATAATCCAAACCTGTATACGTAAAAGGTCTGACATATGGTTGAAGGCGATCAATCGGTAGTTGACCCCTTAATGGCGGTACTGGTTTTGCACGTTTATTCTTACATAGCTGACAATTTGATTTGGCCAGTTTAACTGCCACACGTAAATTTGGAATCCAAAATTTTCTTCTTACCTCATTGACCACAAGTTCGTCGTTTTGATGAAATAACCTCTGGTGGTACCACATTACGATGAGCTCCGTCACTGCGTGACGATATGGTGGATTTATAGGGTTTCTCGACGATTCGGGAAGGGCCATAGCATAATCAATACGACCATAAACACATAAAACACCATCAGGGTTAAGACTTGGCGAAAGAGATAATATTGAGCTGTTTTTGGATACGCTCCCTTTTGTCGCCAAGTCCCTAATTTCGTCCTCGTACACTTCCCATTGAACCAGTTTACATAATACCATCTCGGCTTTCCGAAGCTCGAACGCCGTCAGTTCATAAGTACCACTTAATACGTCCCCAAATCGTAATACCCAAGCAATAGTTCTCTGAAGTCGTAGGTAGCTTGAAAATCTTCCAAATTCAATTAATGTCGTGGCGATTATATTCATACAAAATTTTTTCCTCTCCTCTTCTAGGCTGATTTCTGGGTATATATGGCACGATTGGGGCCAAACTTCCTCGGACTCTAATAAAAACTCAGGGCCTTGAATCCACATGTTGTTAGGGGTATAGTTCACGGGATATGTCGTTCTTGTTGCCACGTCTGCCGAATTTATATTTATGGGTACCCAGCGCCAATTATTCTCGTGTGTTGTTTCGAGAATTTCTACTACTCGGTGCATAACAAAGGCCTTATATTGCCGATGATCTGACTTTATCCAGTTGATTACCGTTTTCGAATCGGTCCACATAATTGTTTTTGTTGGCTTAATTCTGTGACTTTCTATGATGGCATTCATTAATCGTGTTCCCAATACTGCCGCCTGCAGTTCCAGACGGGGAATGGACAGTACCTTAAGCGGTGCACATTTAGTCTTACCGGCAACGAAACAGATACGAATTGAATTTGGCGTAACAATTCGAAAATATGCGACAGAAGCAAAGACGGTTTGGCTGGCGTCATTGAAAATATGAAGCTCGATTGTTGTTTTAGGGTCAAGTAGTTGAGAATAATAGCATCTTGGTAGACGAAATTGTTCCGCCAACTGCAAACTTTCAGCCCACTGCGCAAAACGTTGATAAATATGTTCAGGAATGACGTCGTCCCAATTAACGCCAGTACGCCACAGTTCCTGTAACAATATTTTACCATAAACCAGTAAATTTGCGAGCATTCCAAACGGGTCATACACTGACATTACCAAGCATAGCAATTCCCGCTTTTTGGGGCGTTTCATTCCAGTTATAATACCAGGGTCAACCCGGTTCAGTTGTGATTTGAAGATAAACTCGTCAGTACTGCTTCTCCAAAACATATCGAGTACCTTTTTGACTTCTTCTGCAGTATTCATGTTGACGTTTCGGCTTGGTTCCCCAGTATTCTCATTTAAATGATTTTGCACATGCAACTTAAAGCCAGCTTTTGCGTGTGTAGTCTTAGCTGCTGAATAAATTCTTAATGCATCTTCCTTGTTCTGAAAATTGCTTACCATGTCGTCAACATAATAACTGTTTAAAATTGTATCAATCACCTCAGGCTGATTACTGGCGTTCATATTCTTAACATACTGTGCACTACATGGATAACATGTTGCACCAAATATCATCGCTGCCATTGTATATATTTCCACCGGATCTTTTCTATTAAATCGCCACAGAAAACGTTGTGCATCCCTATCGGCTTCGCGAATACGAACTTGTAAAAACATTTCTTTAATGTCGGCACATACAACAACTGTACCCTCTCGAAATTTAAATAGTATTTTCAATAGTGCCTGGTTCTCGTCCGGGCCCTTGAGAAGTACAGAATTTAATGACGTCCCGTTTACAGATGCAGCTGCATCGAAAACCAGTCTTAATTTGCCAGGCTTGTTTACAATAAAAACCGCAAAATGCGGGAGGTACCAAGTATGTGCAGTCGTCTTCTTAACTTCGGCATATCCATTCGAAATATAATTTGCCATAGCTGCCTTATATGCGTCCCCAAATTTACTATTTGCCTCCATCTTATTTTCCATCGTTTGCAGTCTACTCAACGCCATATTGTAGCTATTTGGTAAATTCACATTATCGTACTTCCATATTAGGCCAGTTTCATATCGGTGATCTACCCTTATTGTAGTCCCCTTTAAAATTTGTCGCGCACGAACCACATCGTTCGACTCAAGGGGGTGAGTTTGCAACGCGACACCAAAATTTTCGGTCGTAAAATAATCGGCTACAAGATCATCGATTTTCTCGTCTAGTTGTTTTCTACTATGCAATATGACGGACAATCGGCATGAAGTAGTGACACTGATTCCATGTGGATTACCATAAATCGCCCAACCCAATGGTGTCCTGGCGGCGATAACACTCCCGCCGAGTTGAACAGTCCTTACAATTATAGGTGGCAATTATCCAAACCGATTAGTACCTTAGGTACTGCGCCAGAATACCCGGCAAATGGTAGGCTCTTCAGTTGATGAAATTTATCATGGAGCTCTCCCAGGTTTACTGTTTGTGTTGGCAAATTCAACTCTGGTACAGAATGAGCTCTCATGTTATACCACTTCTTTTTATTTCCAGCTCCTTTAATGTTGAGTTGTACAAACATTGACGTTACCTGCTTTGGTGGCCCTTCAAACCAGCGTAGTGTAAGGGGCTCCCTTTTTTCACTAACCCCAATTTGACGGGCAACCGATTCATGTATTAAAGTTGATGATGAGCCTTCATCCAAAAAGGCATAAGTTTTAACAATTTTCCCGTTCGGGCCACGTATCTCGATAGGAACCAGCTTGTAAAGTTATCTTGTCGTTTTTGGAGAAAAAGGCTTAAGCCGTATCATACTAACCTGGCCATAATCATCAATAACCTCCTGATGTAACACAGCATTATGTAATTTCTGACAACTCCCAACATTACAACTTTCCTTTTTTCTACATTGTGTCAAATTATGACCCATACACAGACATGAAAAACAAAACCGATGGCTTTTAACAAAGCTCCATCGATCATTCACCGACATCTTCAAAAATTCATCGCAACCTGACAAGAGATGTACATCATTACATTTAACACAATGCTTTCGTTTTTCAATATCTTAGTTGATGATTTCATTCATTGTCAGTACAGCTTTGTACTGGCACGAGTCTGACGAGTATGGCCCCTTATGGCCGCATGAGATAATTGGACAGGTTGATATTCCGTACCCACAGGGGGTGATGTCGGCATAACCGGCGTGACTTTTTCTATAACTCTGGACATTTTGTAAATCCAAGTGTTAAAATGTTCCAATGTAGGAAATGGAAGTATAGCCGACGAGTAAGTCACCCACTCAATACGTTTCGTCATTGGCATTTTCGATACAAGTTCCTCCATCAATGTTGGGTTATTCAAATGTTGGGTGGCATTTGCACTTTTCAAGAACGCGGTTTGGTTTTGTATCTTTGTGGCAAATGGCAAAAATTTTTCCAAATGGTTTTCCTGAATAGGTGGTATTTCACGAACTTTTTGTAGCTAGCTTCCTATCAGAAGCTCGTGTCGGCCGTATTTAAATTCAAGTTGTTCGATAACTTCTAAAACATTCTATGGATCTATAAGCAAACATTCAACCTCTTCACGTGCTGTCCCTTTTAAACATTTTTGTAACCTAAAGATATTCCTCAACGGGGTGTACCCATATACGTTTGAAGATTCCCTAAAAGCTGTTATAAAAACAGGCCATTGCTCGGGAAGACCATGGAATTCAGGGAGATCGTACAGTTTTCTTGTTGCCCTATATGTATTAATACCCATAGGCGTATATGCATTTGAACATGTGGGCATAATCATCGGCCGTGACGATGTAGCATTTGTTGGCAACCCTTCATTTGTGTACACACCCGTTGGATTCTGTGATGTATGTGAAATATATGGAGTTGACAATAAAGTTGTAGGCGGCATTGTTGCATATGCAGTTCCCGGTGGCACGGCATTCCCCACCATATTGGTATGTGGCAAATATAAATAACAACTTCCATCTTGACACCGTTGCATAGTTGATGATTCCCCGGTTGTTGGCATTGTAGTGGCAGAGACTATTGGCCGTTGCACTTGTCCCTGATACCCTGAAGTATAAACTGTATTCATCGAAGAATACATGACCTTCGTTTGATAGTTGGTAACAAGCTTGTTACTATCCTGTATAGCATTTACCAGGGCTGATTGTTGACTAACATGGGGCACATCTACAACAGGTGGCGGCGTTTCCGTCGTGGCACCTTTGCCCAAAAATTCCTACCGTAGATGTGCTCTTTTCATTTCGCTTTCCAAAAGCTTCTTCATGGTACTTTGATAATTTACTTCCAACGCTTTCAATCTGTCCATTAAGCAGCTGATCATATCATCTGGGATCGTTTGCTGTTGTTCAACAACAGTATCATCATTTGTATTCACTAAGGAATTGGCATTTCCATCAGTGGTTTCTGTAGGCGTTGATGAACCTGACATGTTCACGTAAAAGTCTCTCAAATTATGTGGCAATTTTCCCCGTCGAACGTTGGCTTCTATTTTTCATAATACGGTGAACAATGTGTGGATTTATAGTCCCCTCTCGGCACTTTCAGTTAAAAAATGCAAATGTTACGCTCACAGTGGTAGGCGGCTTCGTTGAAATAAAGTTTTCTTAGAATTGAAATAAAGTTTGTTGCGTCTTAACGAAACAAAATTTACCGATTTAAATACAATGAGTTGAGGTTGTTTATTTCACTAAAAGAACAATATTAATATTTAGATAATAAAAACATAAGGAAAAAAAAAATAATAGTTACATTCACTTCAATAAAAATTAATATTCCAGACTTTTCCTTTGTGTCTGTTCTGTTCAGTCTACGTTAACAATTAAAATTCAAAATTGACAAATGCATTGTTGCCACAAATATTATATATTAAATGTCATAATCAAGTGTTACCAATGTAGCGGTGCTACCATATGTGTCAGCGACAGTATCTAAAGCAAGTTTATTATTTAATCGAACTATAACGTTTTTCTCAGCTTCTGAAATTTGATTTCCTAACTCTTCTATGGCTAACTTATTTGGATTGTCAATTATACCTGTTATTTTCTCCCTATACGAATCAATAGAAATTTTCCCTTGGAATAATGTATTGAATTTAGTTTGTAACTCTGGATTTGTTTTATTGCTGTTATACCTTTGCTCTAATAGTTTCTTGAGCGCTTCGAAATTTTCAGGCTTTGTATAACTTCCAATTGGTGTTCTGACTTGTGAGGATAATTTTGCATGGTAAACATACTGAAGAAAATCTATTTTTGCTACGTCTGATAATGTCTTGTTTATTAGTTCTGCTGTTATAATAAAACTTTCTAATTCAGTGTAATTACCTGTAAACAAAAGTAATGCTTTTGCAACCGTTTCTAGATTAAACGATGCCATGTTTATATGTTTTGTTTCTAATGGTTTCTTTATACTTTTACTTAAGTAATCTTCTACTAGTTTGTAAAGATTATTCAACTCAAATTTTAACGCTAATTTTTGTTTATCTTCCTCTTCTAACTCTATCCGTTGAAATTCAATTTTTAAACTTTCTATATATTCAAATTTATTTAATACCGTTGACTCGATATAGGTTCTCTCTGGACTTTTCTTAAAGTGTCTCCAAAATTCCTTTAAGCTACCTAACTTCTCTTCCATATATATTCTAGATTTATTTATAAGTGAAAATTAATTAATTTATTATTTTTCTTTATAATTATAATGAATTTTGTAAATTATGGATAAGATTATGATAATTAAGGCTAGTTTTCACTATCTCACAAGTCTTACGTATTCCATAATACTTTGTGAGATAGAAATCTAATGAATTTTGTTGCGACTGTCAAAAAATCTAATTTAACATGACAGTTTGTGTTCACACCATCACACAAAGTATAAACACTCACACATGAAATAAAATGCAACCCTGATCCAATGAAAAGTATTATTGTTTAGAAATTTTTCAAAAAACGATGAAGTCGTGTGGGATGTCAAACTTTTTTCATAATACTTGTCATTTTCGGGACACATTGCATTCACACTATCACACTTTGTCATATTACTTGAGTTTTTGACATGTATTAATATTAAGTATAATAGTGTAATCTAGCCTTTAGAAATTTTTCAAAAAAACGATGAAGTCGTATGGGATATCCAATTTTTTCATAATACTAGTCATTTTCGTGACACATTGCATTCACACTATCACACTTTGTCATATTACTTGAGTTTTTGACATGTATTAATACAAAGTATAATAGTGTAATCTAGCCTTAAGTAAATTTAAATAATTTAATGAAAAATAATGTTTTTTTTTTTACTTAACTGTGAGAAAAAATATGTACGTGTGGTATGGTCTGCTGCGGAGGACAGCATGTTGCTGGTTCTTTGGCAGGAAAAATTGAGGAACTTCGAGGTTTAAGGAAGAATTCACACGTGTTCCAGGAAATTGCAGCGAAGTTGCAAGAAGCCGGATTTTGCGGCAGCTGGGGAGATGTAAGGACGAAACTGGACAACCTAACTCGTAAATACAGGTAAACCAAATTTGTTGCAAAATATGCAGCCATTGAAAAGTACATACATATTACTTGCACACATAGTAAACTATCACGTACATTTTTTGTTTCAGCCAAGAAAAAGTAAAAATTGGACCTACAGGAGGAGCGCCTTCATCATGGGAGCATTACCAAAAGGTAAACAATATCTTGGGATACTATATGTACTATATACAGCCAAATCCCGATAATTCGTACCCGGCTAAATCGAAATTCCCGATAATTCGTAATAAACTGTCGGCCCCTTAAAAAATCTCGTTAATTCGCAAAATTTCCATACATTTTGGTCCCCTCGCTAATTCGTAATTTTTTTCCAATAAAATTTTCTTTACCTCTTAAAATCGTAAATCCAGTAAAATCTTCTTTCTAAATACCACTAATAATTCGTAATAAAAACAACAGAAACATGGAAAGAATGATTTTTATTTGTTACGTAGGTTTTGCTTTTGCTTATGTGTGTGTTTATTTTCTTAAGATCAATTTGTTACATAAATAATTTTTTTATATTTTATTTTTAACAAGTGTTTTTTATGTTTTTTTTTATCGTTTTAGTAAATAAATGGAAAAACCCCGTTAGTTCGTATTTATTTTATTTTAACCCCGTTAAATCGAAGCCCCGCTAAATCGAAAACCCCTATAATTCGCGATTACGAATTATCGGGATTCTACTGTACATAAGTAATTGTGCTGACCATAAATAATGAAAAAGTATGAATTGTTTTATTGACAGATATGTCTACGCTTTTAAATATATCCGAAGACATAATAGAGTTTGACCCTCTAAATGTTGATGACAATCAACCAACATGCAGTTGGGCACAATCTGATACTGATGACAACCAGCGGAGCCAGACAAAGATGGATGTAAATGCGGATATGGTCAAATTGGCTAGAGAGCGTAAAGCAATGCAACGGCAAATGCATGAGGTGAGGAATCAACAAATGAACGAGATTGTACAGAGGCTAGTGACTCTTTCGCCGCAAAATGCAACCTTTCAAAGGGAGCTGCTCTCAATTTATATACATATGTATGTACATATTAAAAGCTTTAAAGAATTATTTTTATTTCGTTATATCTTATTTCGTTTTTATTGTATATCAAGCCCTAACCGCGAAAATAACGTAAGCGACATCATTTTCCATTTTTCGTTTTTTTTTTTTGTTGAAAACTATTTTATGCTGACATCTGCATGTGAATAAATGCATCCCAACTTGTCAAATTTTCTTATGTATTTATCTTATGAAATTTTTTATTACATTTATTTTTATCATTCTTTGTAACTTTTTCCTTCTTCCGGTTTTAAACTTGTAAAAGATAAGTTGTGTTTTCTCAAATAAAAAACTTGTTTAATTAAAATAAAAAACATCAAAGAGTATTTCTACAGGTTATGGGCCCAGACACCCTAGTTAAAACATTTTAAATAGTAATAAAGAAAATTTTTAAAGAAAAATGACGGAACTAAAGACAACAGTGGCTAAACTCAATAATGAAAACTATTTCACGTGGAAATTTAAGCTGGAGATGTTACTTATTAAGGAGGGCGTTTGGGATATATTAAGTACACCAAAACCAGGAGCAAACGCAGATACGTGGATAAAAAGTGACAACACTGCTAGAGCAACTATATCACTATCTGTGGAGGACGATCAACTTCACCTTATCAGGCAATGTAATACGGCTGCCGAAATGTGGCAGAATCTGCAAAATTATCATGAAAGGAAAACATTAAGCAACAGGGTTAGCGTGATGAGGCAGATTTGCAGTATGAAACTTGGTGAAAATGACGACGTAAAGGTGCACATCGGTTTTATGAGGGATCTGTTTTTAAAACTACAAAATCTAGGAGAAAATGCTTTTGACGAGAAGTGGAATATAGCAATGCTTTTAAGCAGCCTAGCAAACAGCTATAACAATTTAATTACAGCACTTGAATCTCGCTCTGAAGAAACTCTTACTCTTGTTTATGTGGAATCAAAGCTAATAGAAGAATATATCAGGCGTAAAGTGGATAAAGTTGACCCACAAAAGGCTTTGATAGTGACGAACAAAAATCGCAAACCAACTATTGAACGTTTTTTCTGTCACAAAAAAGGGCATTTAAAGAAAAACTGTACGCGATACAATGAATGGAAAAAGAAACAGCAAAATGTTAACGCTATAACGGATGATGATGTCTGTCTAGTGGCAACAAATAACAATTCAATTTTTGTTACAACAGGTGGTATTAACAAATGGATAGTTGACTCCGGTGCGTCATGCCATATTTGCAATGACAGAAATGCATTCGTAAATTTAAATACAAATATAAAGAAAACAATAATTCTTGCAAATAATGAAGCTGTATTATCAAGTGGTGAAGGAACGATTAAAGTCAACCTCAAGAAAAATGAAAATGAATTCACCAGCATAAGTTTGGAAAACGTTTTATACACCCCAGTTGTAAACACAAATATTTTGTCCGTAAAAAGATTAACTGAAATGGGTTGCCGTGTAGATTTTCGCAATAACAAATGTGTAGTATCTAAAGACAACAAAATTTTGTTCTTTGCTAAAGCCGAATCAGATTTATATGTATGCAAAATTGAAGAATGCTTGAAACTTTCTGGTGGGTGCGGAAATAGTTGTATACATTACTGGCACAGAGTTTTAGGCCACAGAAATGCGGATGCCATTAAAATTTTGAATTCAAAACAACTAGCAAAAGCTTTAAATATAAAATCGTGTAATAATGATGACTGCTGCGAAATTTGTCCACTTGGAAAATCGTCTAGAAGAAAATTTCCCAAAAAGACTGGTGTAAGCGCAAGAGAATCATTCGAATTAATACACACAGACCTTTGCGGGCCCATGCAAACATAAATAAATAAATAAATTTCATTAATATACATACAACAACTTTGGAAAGAGGCCTAAAATAATAAGGTCGGATCGTGGCAAAGAATACATAAATAAGGAAATAACTACCTTCTTAGAGCAAGCAGGTATTCGTATACAATACACAGCCGGGTACAGCCCAGAACAAAACGGTGTTGCAGAACGCAAAAACGTTCTCTTATTGAAATGGTCAGGTGCATGCTTACCGAAGCTAAATTACCACAAAAATATGGGGTGAAGCAGTAACTACAGCAAATTACCTACAAAATAGAATACTTACAAGAACAACTGGTTTTACGCCACATGAAAGAGTTTACGATGAAGTTCCTGATTTACAGCATTTTAAAATATTTGGTGAGTCTGGTTTTGTACACATTCCGAAAGAAAAAAGAAGCAAATTGAGTAAAAAATCTGAAAAGATGATTTTTGTCGGATGTGATCAGAATCAGAGCTGCCGTTTTTTGTTATTTCTAACCAAAATTGGTTATATTTTTTTTCAATGTGGAGATGTGAATATTTTTTTCATTTTGGTTACTTTTTTCTAAAACAAAAATAATTACGAACGAATATGTATTTCTTGGTACAATTATTTACGAGCTCGAATAATTTGTACTGTGTACTACGATTTTTTCATTATTTGTTACCAAAGAACGGAAGTTTTTTAAAATCCCTTTCAAACCAGCAACCAAATAATTTTTTTTTAGATTTTTGCTAAGAAAATATTGCCATTTGTGATTTTTAATTTAAAAACGCCATGATCTGAAATCGTAAACAAATGAAGTTTTAATCAATGGAGATTTATAATTATTTTTTTTTTATATGACCTTTTTTTAATTGAGTTTTTCTTGATTTTAAGAGAAGTAAAGATTATTAGTACTTAAAGTAGGAAGTGCATTAAATCATCCGGAATCGATTTTAGAAAATTACTGAAAAATTACACAAAAGTCGTTTCAGTGTTTTTAAAAACTTGAAAATAAGCCTAAGGTTCTGAATTTAGGTTATTTCCAGAAATATATTTATATACATATTTGAAAATATACGTAGAAATTTTTTTAAAGATTTTTTAAACTTACATTGATTTATCAATATAATTTTAAAATTTATGGAATTTTCTTTAAGAAATGGCTCTAAGTTTAAAGAAATTTGAAATTTTACTGTTTATAACTTGTTGGTATGTATATTTATTTAATGTTTTTTAAGATAATTATTTGGTAAAAAAAACTTTTGACTGTCAGTCATATACTTTTTCCCGATGGAATGTACGTTATGATATATTAAACAATTTTGAAACATTTTTTTATAATAAGAATTATAAATTTGAAATAAAATTTACACAAAACAGAAAAAAGTTTTTATAATATTTTAGATATATGTAAATTAGAAAACATTTACATAAAATACATTTCGCATATCGCCAATCGTTTTAAATTTCGCCAAAATAATCGCCGAATGTAAATTGCCATCTACAAAAGGATTAAGAAATCGCCACATTTGACAGTCCTGCCAATAACAGCTAAAAAGCGGAAAACTATTATCTATTTTTGTTATTTATAACTTGCGCCAAAAAATTAAAAAAATTTTTTTACGAAAAAAGTCTCAAATAAATAAAATCTTTTAATTGGGTTTCACGTTATTTTTTACAGCCCATTCAACGATTTCGAACGTCAACGTTCGCATAGAAAATTATATTAAAAACAAAAACAAAATTCTAAAATTTGTTTTAAATTTAATTTTCTATGCGAACGTTAACGTTCGATATCGTTGAACAGGCAGTTAATATGTAAAAGAATTACATTTCTTGTTTTGTTTTCTTGATTTCTAATTATTGTTTTACTTTAAAGTGCAAATAACCTTTGTGTTACAATGATTTTAATGATTTCCTCAATTAATAAAAAGCATTTTAAATTTGGTTATATTTTTTTACATTTGGTAACTTTTTCAAAAATTTTGGTTGTAAAAATTGTATTCGTTGTGGCAGCACTGATCAGAATGCTAAGGCGTATCGTATGCTTGATGAAAATTATAAAATACACATATCCAGAGATGTCAAATTTACAGGAAAAATGTATGGCTTGATAGATGAAAAAAATAGTTGTGATTCTAATGATGAGGTTAAAATAACATTTAAAACCAATGATATGAAAGATCAACTTGAAAGTAATAATGATGAAGAGTTTTATGATAAGCTTAATTTTGATGAAGAAAATCCAAATTTAGAAGAATCAGATATAGACGTGCAAGACGATGAATTAAACAGTCCAGAAATAAGAAGGTCACAAAGTGTAACTCAAGGCAAGGTTCCAGAACGTTATTTAAATGAAGAAGCAATATCCTGTGACGAAAAAGAAGAATGGCTTACTGCTATGAAAAATTAAATTGATTCAATACAAACAAATAACACCTGGACACTTGTTGAAAGGCCAAAAGATAATAATATAATCGGATGTAGGTGGGTGTTTAAGAAAAAACTGAACGGTGAAGAAACACAATGCAAAGCGCGACTGGTTGCGAGAGGATTCGCACAACAATATGGTATCGATTACGAAGAAGTGTTTACACCAGTCGTATCACATACAACGTTAAGAACATTATTTGCTATAAGTGGAAAACGGAATCTCAAAATAAATCACATTGATTGTAAAACAGCTTTTTTAAATAGTAGTCTGAACGAAAAAATTTTTATGGAGCAACCAAAAGGCTTTACAACAAATGAAGGTGAGAATAATGTATGTCTATTAAAAAAATCCGTCTATGGGCTTAAACAGTCTGCTAGGTCATGGAACCAAACAATCCACAATGTTTTGGTTAAATCTAGTTTCCGACAAAGCAACATGGACCCATGTTTATATATACGTTCAGAAGGGGTAGATCTGACATTCGTGTTAATCTACGTCGATGATATTTTGATTTGTTCTAAAGACGAATCAACAATTTCAAAGGTAAAAAATATTTTTAAAAATACATTCACAATTAGTGATTTAGGTTCAGTAAAACATTATCTTGGTTTGGAAGTACACAGATCAACCGATGGTTTTTACTCTATTTCCCAATCAAAATACATTAATAAAATTTTAGCAGAAAGCAAACTTCAAGATTCCAAGGCATCATCAGTCCCTTTAGATGCCTCTTATGGAAAATCTGATGTAGAACCAAAAATTTTAAATGACAACAAAAATTATCAAAAACTTCTGGGAAGCCTATTGTATATAGCGCTTAATACAAGACCAGATATTACGGCAGCAATCAGTATTTTAAGCCAAAAAACCAGCAATCCAAATGAAGAAGACTGGGCAGAACTGAAAAGAGTCGTAAAATATTTAAAAGGGACCATTAACTTTAAACTTCACATCGTTCCGGATAATGAAACAATTTTACTTGGTTATCCGGATGCAAATTTGGGAGAAAATAAACAAAATAGAAAGTCAAACAGAGGTTATTTGTTCAAGGTTTATGGTGCTGTTGTATAATGGTCGTGTCGTAAACAAACATGCGTAGCTCTATCATCTACCGAAGCAGAATTCATTGCACTTGCTGAAGCATCAAAATAGGCTCTATGGTTAAAAGAACTTCTGGGAGATTTTGGTGAAAAGATCACCGAACCTATAGTCATAAACGAGGACAACCAAAGTTGCATAAAAATAGTTGAAGGCTTTAAATTTAACAATAGAACAAAGCACATCGACATAAAGTATCATTTCGTAAAAGATTATGTCGCCAAAAACATCATCAAATGCCAATATTGTCCTACAAAAGAGATACAAGCTGATTTGTTGACAAAACCTCTAGTACCACACCGAATAAAGGATTTACGATCACAATTGAAAATTATGAACAATCTGGAATGAGAAGGGGTATTGAAAACTATTTTATGCTGACATCGGCATGTGAATAAATGCATCCCAACTTGTCAAATTTTCTTATGTATTTATCTAATGACATTTTTTATTACTTTTTTTTTATCTTTCTTTTTAACTTTTTCCTTCTTCCGGTTTTAAACTTGTAACGATAGTAATATCGATAGTGAAGTCTTAACTATTGATAAATATCGATAGTAGAAAATATCGATAGTATCCCAGCACTACTTCCTACGTCTACAGATGTTAAGGGAGCATATTGAAAATTGAGTATTTGCTCTGAAGTATTTTTTATACGATTGGACTCATAATTCCGCTTGCCTCCCAAAATATCCCCAATATCTTTAAATACCGAAAATCCTTCATTTTTTAATGAAACTGATTTAAATTTTGTATTAACTTTGTCTCCTATATCCCCTGGAACACGGGACATTTTTCTTACGGTTCATAACTATATTCACTTAGATTTTTTGTTTCCAAATTTGTTACAGCTTCGTGTAAAACCCTAAAATTTGCAGAAATTAACAATATTTGATATACAGAAAAATTCTTTATAGCTAAAACTATATTAAAAAAGCAAAAAATAAGACGTCACTACACCGAAAACAGAGAGAAGGGGAACTAACAGACGTTACTTTATACAAAAACTATATTTAAAAAGAAATAAGACGTTACAAAGTATGATGGTAAAAGACGTTACAGACTAAGGAATTTGATCGTAAGAATACAGCTTTGGAATTTTCGAAAGAAAATAACTTAAACAAGCAAATAATAAAATAAGTTGATAAAAAGGTTTAAGACTAAAAACATAAACACATAAAAATTATACACATCACTATAAAAAGTACGTTACAGTACCGCTAAGACAGAGTTGCGTAAAAATCAAGCAAGAAAGTATAGTCGGTCAAGCCCGACCGTATGATACCCAACACCATAGTATTAAAAAACAAGTTTCGAGAGTGTATGGCTATATGAATAGGGATCTATCTATGTTTTAAATTTCATTAACCCTGGAAAGATAACGTTATTTTTTTGTACTAAAAAGATAACGATACGTCTGAAAGAAAAAGTAACACTAAATATAACGATACGTCTCTCAGACATATGTTGTGTTTATTTGTGTTTATCAAAAAACACATAACTTACAACATAAAAACTGCCACCACCAACTAGGTGCTGCTAACAACTAAGATAATTGAACGTGAGAAAGTTGTATGTTAACAAATCTGAAAGTAAGAGCACAAAATTGAAAAAGCGTACGTCTCGCAGACGTACCTTATCTTTCTAGGGTTTAAATCGGTTAAATAATTACTGGTGGCAAGAAATTGTCCCCCACCCGCTTCCGGATAGCAGCTTGCATGGGGGCTATATTTAATTATGGACCGATTCGCCCTTGTTCCAATTAGAACCCACTTACCAAATTTCATTAAATTATCTTTAAAATTGCGACCTGTACTTCGCGCACAAGGTTACATGGACAGCCAGCCAGCCGGACGGGAATCTTTAGATCGACTCAGAAATAGACTCTGAGTTGATCGGTATACTTTAGGACCAATATTTTAAGGTGTTTCCCACATCAGCACAAAGGCATAATACCTTCTCTAGTCTTTAGTGTAGCTATAATAACATACAGAGATAATATAGGTTTTTGGGATGTTATTGTTCAAGGGAAGCATAAAATATTACCATAACGTTAAACGATTTTTTTAACCAGAGTTGTTACAGCACAGATATGGTTGATTTTTAGTATTTATAAAAAAAAAGTTGCACATAAAAAAAATAATAATAACGATTTTTGCAAAATTTTATTAAATACGTTTTTTTTCGTATGAAAAATGTGAAAAATTATCTTAAAACGGCAAAATAAGTAAAAAATAAGCCGATATCGCAAAAATAACTAAAATAAAGCCGATATTGCCAAAATTTTTTTTTTTTTTTCTCATTATTTATTTATTGAATCTTCATATATTAAATATGAACTAACAATAATTAATCAAATCTTATCCTAATTCTTTATTTTATGTCCTGCCAGTGCAAGACAAAAATTTACTTCATCACGGGTTCTGTATCACATTTATATATGTGTTTATCGCTCATCTTAATGGGTAAGTGCTGCAGTGTCTCTTCTCCTTAAGCGAGTGTGGCCGCTATCATTTAAAATATTTCGAGCTAGTGGATTTGTGGTGCAACTCTAGCCTTTTTAAATATTTTACCGCATACTTCGTAATAATAGTCCTTACCAGTGGCACATTGAGATCCTTGTGGATATTGGAGTTTTTAACATACCAAGGGGCAGCTGTGATTATTCGAAGAAGTTTATTTTGGCGCCTTTGAATTTTTTCGATATTTGAGGCCGAGGCAGTGCCCCATAGTTGAATACCGTAGCACCAGATTGGCTTTAAAATAGAGTTGTAAAGTAGTAGTTTGCAATCGAGACTAAGAACAGAATTTCTTCCAATAAGCCAGTTAATTTGAATTGCTTTTAGTTTCATTTGGGTTAATTTCGCTTCTATATGGCATTTCCATGTTAAACGCCGATCTAGATGAATACCGAGATATTTGACATGCGATTGTTGAGGCACTAGTTGATTATTGATTTTAATAGGGGGGCATGTTTCCCGACGCAAGGTAAATGTAATATGTACGCATTTTTGCTCATTGACCTTTATTCTCCATTGTTTTAACCACAGTTCTAGTTGAAATATATGATCCTGCAGGTATCGAGATGCTTCACGACTGTTCTCGTGTACGCTTAGGAAAGCTGTATCATCAGCAAAAGTTGAGGTTAGGGTGTAATTGTTTGTCGGCATGTCCGAGGTATATATAATATAAAAAAGTGGGCCCAGGATACTTCCCTGAGGGACTCCAGCTTCAATTGTCTGAGGAGAACTTAAAGAATCACCTTCTTTAATAATAAATTTTCGACCGACCAAGTAGCTTTCTAACAGCTTGTGTGTGTTAACCGGTAGGTTCAGCTTCAATTTATGTAACAAACCTACATGCCAGACTTTATCAAAAGCTTGAGAGACATCGATGAAGAGAGCGGAGCAATATTTTCTTTCTTCAAAGGCTTTTCTTATCGCGTTTACTATCCGATGGGTTTGTTCAATTGTGCTATGTTCTCGTCTGAAACCGAATTGATGGTTAGGTATACACCCATTGTCATTTAAAATTGGGGTTAATTTGGACGCTAAGAGCTTCTCAAACAGCTTTGATATATTAGATAATAAGCTGATAGGCCTATATGACTCAACTTTGGTGTGATCTTTTCCTGGCTTTGGTATCATCGTAACTAAGGAGACCTTCCATTCTTGAGGGTAGTATTCAAGTCGTAAAATAGCATTAAAAATTAAGAGAATAATTTTCTTTGCTATGCTGGGTAGCTCCAGAAGCATTTTGTTGCTGATCTTATCAAAACCAGCAGCCTTCTTGGGGTTTAAATCACAAATAGCTTTTTCGATCTCAAATCTTAGGGGAACAGCTGCTCTAGCAACAACAGGTGGTAACTCGGCCGCAATATCGTGAGATATGTTTGGGGTAAATACGTTTTTTAAATGATTAACAAACAGATTTCCTTTTTCAACATCATTTCTTGCCCAACTACCATTCAAGTCTCTTAATGGTGGTTTAGAGACAACTGGCCTTTTGAGATTTCTAGCTGCACGCCATAATGAGTAGTCTGATTGTGGGGTTGCATCAAGTTCCTTAAGATATTTTTCCAGAGAAGCCGTTTTCTGAGTCTGCAGTAACTTTCTAAGCTTTTTTGTACACTCTTTTAGTAAGTTCTTAAGTAACGGGGATCTGTGCAATTGCCACTCTCTTCGAGCCCTCCTTTTTTCAGACAAGAGACGCTCGACATCTGTGGAATATATTTTAATATTTTTTGTTTTTTTGGGGGCAATACTGGAATGTTGAACAGCTAGTTTCAGAAAACTGTCAAAATTTGGCAATAGAGCGATCTTCATAATCCGGTGTTTCTGTGCAATGGGTGCTGAGGTATTTTCTATACCACTTAATTTGCGTAGCTGTCGTCGCTAAGTGACCAGTCGGAGATACAATTCTATTGGGGTTCATTATAGTAACAATTGTAGGTGTATGGTCAGAAGATAATTCTAAGGAAGCTTCAACATGAATCGTTTCTATGGGGATGTTTTTAACCACGCCGAAATCGATAACATCTGGAATTTTTTGATGATCAGTAGGCCAATATGTTGGTTGTCCGCTCGCTACCACATTTAAATCCATTTTAGAAATTGTGTTAAATAAAACACGACCCTTTGGTGTTATAAGTCGTGACCCCCAGAAGGTATGTTTAGCGTTATAATCGCCAGCAGCTAGGAAACAGGGTCCTAATGATTTAAAATATTTACAGTATTGGCTTTCTGATATTGAAAATCTAGGCGGTGAGTATAACGATGAAATTACTAGGTTTCTATTTAATTCCTCAACGCAAATGTTCGTTGCTTGGAGATAATCTTCACGGTGATCAAACATTAGGTAGTGTTTGACTCGGGTTTTAATTAAAATGGCTGAACCTCCACAAGCTCTATCTCGAGGGTCCTTGGTATCATATAGTATATAACCATTGATTTTAAACGAATTTCTTGAGGTCAAATGAGTTTCAGAAACCATCATGACATCAATTTGTTTGTTTTTAAGAAAGTATTCTAATTCATTTTTATGTTGGCAGATGCCGTTTGCGTTCCAAAAACAAATTTTTAAACAGTTCATGGCTTGTTAAGAACAGCTTGCAATAACATCGATTGCATTCTTAGAATTTCCTGTAACATATTACCCATTGTGTTTGTAAAATTATTTACTGTTTGCACTAATGTTTCCATGGTTTTTTCTAGACGACTTAAATTAGAAACTGGAGTTTCATCATTACTTGGCGAAGCGCCTTGCATTGGCACATGGTTTGATTTAAGGACGTTAGCATACGAGGTTCTGTTATTACTAGGCTGTGGAGCCTGAATGCCATTAGTGTTTACTTGATTTGGTACCTGCATTTGTGGGGGATTAGTTTTCGGTCCAGCCGACTGCTTGACGATAGTATATACAGGGCATCCTCTAAAATTGGCAGTGTGATTTCCGCCACAGTTGCTACATTTTTTTACATTGGGGTCATTTTTAGACTTATCGCACTGGACTGTACAATGTAATTCTCCACATACGACGCAAACAGGGGGTAAATAGCAGTATGCCTTAGTATGGCTAAATTCTTGGCAATTAAGACATTGAACGGGACCATTTCTTTTGTGCGGCTCCTCTATAGTTATTCTTCTGTAGAGAATATATTTTAAATTATAAATAGGATGCGTTTCATTTTTTTTAAGCTTAATGTCGCCAGGTTCTAATTCTACCCGAAATAATGGTTGGGGATTTTTTTCCCTGTTTTTAATATTTGTAACGTTTTTTATTTTAAAAACCTTCTCTTCCAAAAAAGTTTTAATTTCATCTGGGTCCACGCATGAGTCTATGCCCTTGATCACTACCTGAAGACCTTTGCTGCTCTTTAGTTGGTATGTGTAAAAGCTTTTTTTAAGGGCTTCGAATTTGTTAGTTAATTTACGAAAATCATTCTCATGATTTACCTGTATTTTTGTCTCGTTTATATTTCCACGCTTAATTGCAGCTACGTAAAACGAATTTTCACCTATTACCGAGATCACGCTCTTTATTAACTCACTTGAGTTTTGCTCCCTTAGATATATCGGGGGTGGCTTAGAAGATTTTATAACGTTTGGTCAAAGACTATAACTATATAAAGATGTTGCACTTAGTACATTTGAAATTTTCAAAAATGTTGAGCTTCTTAATGATAAGGGGGGGAAGTAACAAGAAAGCAAAAACTTCGTGCTCACATTCAGAGAACTAAAGAGAGCAAGAAACCACATGCATTAATACAAACACACGTTTACTGTTTTTGCCAGCCAAAGTGTGTGTGCATGTGTTTTTTTTTCTTTGAAACTGGTTTTTGTTGTTTTTTTAATTGATTTCGTTTTGTTTTCAAACAATTATTGTGCAAATAACCTACGTAAGAGACAATGCGACCGATTGTGTAATTGTAGGGTAAGAATATGTGTTTTATTGTTGTAAAACTGAAACTATATCGGTTCGCACAGAACTATAATTCAATTTTTTAGACAAGTTATTTACGTTATAGTCCATTTAGCGATATAAGCACATTTAACATATTTTCCTTCTATCAGCGACGAGAACAATCAAAAGTAAGCATTATATCCCCATTAACCTTAGTTTTTTTTTTTTTGAACTTACAAACCGTATCAAAGAACTAAGAAATGAATAGTTTAATTTTTCTAATCAACTGTCCACTCGATCGCCCGGTGGCGGAAATTTGACCACTTGACATTTACTTTCGAGAGAACCTGTGCGTTATACAACAAAAACGTACACATTTAAAAAGAACGTAAATCTTTGTACGTGTGTCTGCAAGATGAGTTAAAGCGCTTTTCAACCACTTTAATTCCAAAAATTTTGTGCATATCTTTAAAATACCTTTAAACCGACATGAGTTTCATTAAAATCGGTGGACGATAATATACTTAAACATCAACTTGAAAAAAGTTGCTTCCATATTTATATATAAGATATATGTTTGGCAACATATTTTTATCCCTAGAAGGATTATCATCTGTAATTTAATTGCAGTTTATTTCGTTGACTTATCTATAAATGTGATATAATACCGAAGTCCCATATTTTGAATATACTCTTCTTTATCGTGGTATACAATGAAAAAAAATCTAGCTATTTCCTACCCTATATATTAATTTTACTTATGAGTGTAATGGCTAAAAATTTTAACTTTTTATAAATCGATGTTAATCAATGATTTGTAGGTATTTAAAATTTTTCCATGTGTAATGCGTCCATAATAATATAAGGATTAGTAAATCACATTTCCATAAACAGTGAGTTTTTTATTACTAACACAATTACAAAAATTGTGAGTTTGATAAGGCAGTTTAATTTGTGGCAATATATATATGTGTTCCTCTAACTCCCATTGGAGCATAGGGCGCCACAATTTGTGGCAATGCAAAGATAATTAATCTTTTTAGAAAAATTACCATTCTTTAAATTTGGATAATAACAGTATTTAAACTTCGGTGCGAATCGATATATTTTCATCTGTACAACAATAAAACACATATTCTTACCCTACAATTACAATTCGGTCACATTTGGTTTAACGTAGGTTATTTGCACATAAATGGGATGCAAACAAAACATCTTTTATTATTTAAATGTGTTTTCAACGAGAAAACGAGACTTCTTTTAGTTTGTTTTTATTTTTTTAAATGCAATGTATACACATACATATAAGTGAGAAAAGTTCTCTGAGAGTAATAATAAAGACTGTAATTTACTCTCACAAGTGGATTTAGCGCCTAAATCCACCAGAAAAATTAATATAGACAGAAAAATGTATGAACTTTGTATGGTCGTGCAATATCTTTATAAATCTATAGTCTTTGGTTTGGTGCTTCCGAGGATTCATCCTCCAGAATTGCAAAACGATTTTGAGAGTTTATTTTATCAAAAGATGGTACTTTTGAAGCCGAAGCAACTGCTGCAGAGGTAGGGCTGCGATCCCGTTTAAGCACTGTTATGTACCTGTCCATACCAACTTGTACTTGAGGCTTTTGACCACTTTTTACTTGAGATGTTTGCATTGCATCTGTGTTAGAGTTCATGGTACCATTTGTTAATAAGATTGTGTTTGCCGTTGTGGCAACACTTGCAAGTGAGAGGTTTATATTTTTTAACGTATCACCATCAACCGTCTTTGTAAAAAGAGAGGGCGAAAGGGATCGTGTTCGAAAAATTGGTTTAGCCGTTAGGTAGTTACTATTGTTTTCTTTTGTTTTATTTATTACAGCATTGTCTTCGTTAGCATGCACTGTCACATAAACATTTCTATCATTTAGTTTTATTGTTGTTTCATTGTTTTTATTCATGCAATAAATTGTTTTTGTTTTTCGCCGTTTAACTGTGCTTTTAATATTTTTGTTATTGATTGTATTTTACAACAACAAGAAAATAAGAACTTTAAACTAAAATGTTTTTGCTCAGAATATGTATGTATACATAGACATGTATGAACATTAGTACGTATATATTTTTACTATTTTTCTTTTTTTAATATTTTTTACGTATTAATTGTTCACTTTTATGTTAAATAATTAAAATAACAAAATATATCATTTATTTTCAAGCGTCCATTCGCTGTTTATATAACAAAATCAAATGTGATTAATAAAAAATTCAAATTCTATGCGAAGTTAAGAATACACGTCTGTATCACGAATAAGCAAAAAAGCCCTAACAAATATATCTCATTTTCTTTGTTTTATTTGTGTTCAATCAAAATCTTTCTATCTTGTAAACCAAAAAATAAGCATTTGCTTTTTTTTGTTGCCCTATTTATAACCAAAAAAAAATAATTTTACTTTAATTGGTTACGAACACTAAAATAAAACATATTTAATTAAAATTTTTGATTAAAACCTTTTTATAAAATTCTTCAATATTAATCAGGGACCGAAAATAGCAGTTATATTCGAATTTTAAAACAAAAAAAGCATATAGAAGTAAATGTCGAAAACCTGATTCAAGTATACCATACTGATTCTTATAAACTTGTCTATGATAAAATATATTGATTTTAAAAATTTTGATTTTTATTGTTTCGATCAAAATTAACAGTTATTTTTGGATTTTTATTTTTTTGAACAAAAATAACAGTTATTTTTTGATTTTTATTTTTTTGAACAAAAATAATTGTTATTTTCTGATTTTTATTTTTTTGATCAAAAATAACAGTTATTTTTGATTTTTTCGAGCAAAAAAGAAGTTATTCTTTACAGAAATGTACGTGTAATAATAATTTAGTAAACTTTAAATGTTTATTTTAATGTGTAATCATCACTGGGATTTCTTATGCACATTAAAATAAATATTTAAAGTCAACTAAATTATTACTACACGTACATTTCTTTAAAGAATAACTTATATTTTTGCTCGAAAAAATTAAAAATAACTGCAATTTTTGATCGAAAAAATTAAAATAAAAAAATAACTATTATTTTGTTCAAAAAAATAACAATTATTTTTGTTCAAAAAAATAAAAATCAAAAAAAACCTATTATTTTTGTTCAGTTATTTTTGTTAAAACAAAAAAAATATCAAAAAATAACTGTTTTTATCTGACTTTTGTGAAAAATGAAATAACTGTTACGGTCCCTGATATTAATGGTTAAAAATTATTTTTTTCGTCGTCTATCTGTTAGGGTCCCTGGAACTTAAAGTTTTGTTATATCTATTTTTACTGCAGTAAATTATATTTGTTTTTACTACATTACAACTGTTACCACAAGAATAAAATGATAACATAGAAAAAATAATTTCTAAAGAACTTAAAAAGTATTTTACCATATAAGAAGCTTATTCTGCGCCACCATGTACATTTTTAATTTAATTTGTAAAAAATTTTAATGCTTACATGTTTATTGTACTAAAAGTACAAAGTTTTCGCCGAAGTATATCTATATACTATATATAAAAGTAAATCGTGGTTTTTCGACGGCTTAAAACATGTATAATACTTAACAAATTTGATACTGTTTTTTTTCCAAATATCAAAATTCGTACTGTTTCTAAACATGGTTTTATTTTTAAAATATTTATTTAAAACTTATATAAGTATGTACATTAGAGCGTCTCGCCATATAGGCAAGAAAAAAAAAGTTCGCCGTACACCACCGAATACGAAGTAATGTTGTAAGACATTTTCAAAAAAAATTTTTTTAATTTTTTTTGCCGAAAGTAGGGGTCGCCAAAATACATTTTTCGTTATATCTTCGGCATTTACAGTCGGATCTCAAAGTGTGATATATCGATGTTTTTGTCTCAAAGAGACCAATGTTTTGCTTTAATAGTCAATGGTATTTTGTATCCCGTTCTTGTATTTACCCACCAGATCTCATTTTCTACCACCCTAATGTACCACCCTAATAGCAGAAAATTAAAGCCCGCAAAAAATCATTAAACTTTTGTTAAAGAAGTTTTTCGATAGTTCCAACAGAAGTGTTAAAAAAATATAATTTATGTTTTTTGCCGAATGTAGGGGTTGACTTTTTAAACAGTTATCATATATTCGGTATTCACAGTCGGATTTTATAGTATTATATATCGATGTTTTTGCCTAGTATTCTTTTTTAAATAGTGATACACTCTTTTCGAACTTACCATAATATCTGTACCAATACAATAAAAATTCAAAGATCTGTGTATATTAAAACAATTTTATTTAATCATATTTTGAAATGACCCAAGTTGGCTATATTTTTCACGGCTTTCGAGCTTGGAAAAAATGTGGCCTAGGCGTTGCTCATCGGTAACAGCCATGGCAGACTCATGTACTACATGAACAAAACGCTCGGTGTTTTGAGAATGGCACGGATATTCTGTGAAATTAATTAAGGTTAGTCAACAAAACTATCAAACAAAGTTGTTTTTCTTGTGCTACCTGGTATCTCGATTATTTCTTTTGAAAACTGTAATGCTTCCAGCTGGTCTTGCATATAGAACTGCAAGCACGGCGGCTCAGTCAATTCAAATTTGGTCCAATTGATCATATGGTAATATGAGTCACTTTCGAAGTCTATGAAATTTTTAACTTGTGCACCGTACATTTGACGAATGCCTACTGCTGCTTCATTTCGCGCAGACAAAATCTTGTTATAGCCGTCTGAACGTACTAGCGGATCTTGGTCCGTTATCATCGATAACAATACATTCTCGGGGTGGAAAAAGTACGCGTTATTTTCTATCGACGGACGAAGTATCTGTTGAACATCTTCTGGCAATTGACGAATCCAAGATATATATTTAAAAACGTGGCGACTTCCGTGAATTGCAAGTGGTTGGCTTTTCACAAGAAACCAAAATGGCGCGTAAACTTTCATAACAAACTCAGCCAGTTTTTTCAATATAACTGGGGGTTTAGCGCACGTTACATAAAACCGGAGAATTCTAGAGGCAGTTGTCAACCAGCGCGCTGTGCTAATAGCTCCGGGCTTCTCGCTGGCTAATCTGTCATCGCATTCTCCGGTATGGACAGTTCGAACCATACGATACAAGTACGACTGATCGCCTCGAATACTCCATCCTTCTATGTTTGCTGGCATTTCTCCCATTTCAATTCGCTCGAAATTTTTATTGACCTAACAGAATGGAGTAAACAATAGAGATCCGAATTGTTAATGGCATGATTAAAATTTCATTGAAGAAAAGTATGCGAAACTTACAGAATACTGCGTACAATTCTGAATTCCTTCTCCAATACTTCCTGGCCAGAGTCCAGGTCCTTTCTGTTTGCCAAGCAATGATCTCAATAAAGCACTGAATGGTAATTCATTGAAGTGGAATAGGCACACGAAACATTGCAACGGCCTCTGTAACTGGCGTTCCATTCTTGGAATGATTCCATTTTTGTAACCAGTGTTGGTAGGAGTTCCATCGCAGCTAATAGCTACTAAGTTATCCGTACTGAAGTTTCCATTCCTTAAGAAATCTACTATACTTTTTTGTATTTCCATAGCGGTGCTGTCAGTGGGCGTAGCATAGCCAATGAATTTGGAGTGTGGCTCTTTCAATATAGTGATATGCTCTTCATTGACAACAACATTCCGAGTCACATTTGCCTCCGTTATTCTTTTCAAAGTAGGCTCTTTTTTACCATCGAAAGAAATGCACGTTATTAAATCGTTACATTTGCAACTGTTGCTTGCTTACGGAATTTTACACGTTCCCTAAATATTTTGTTTTTGTCGATGACAAGTCCATCAAAAAACTGGCATATGCTTTCGGCAGTTTCTTGTGATAACTCTTCATTTGCTTTTGCGGTAATCGACAACTTTAAATCTTTAATTAACATGGTCTCAAGTAAGGCACCGTATCGAACTGATGTGTCGCTGCGATCCAAAGCTGAACTTAAATTATGCAATGAAATGTCAGCCACTACAATTTTTTTTAAAGTCTGTGATACATCGTTAACATTTTCCTCAAACTCCTGCTCTTCTTCACTGTCTACATTATACCCAACGCTGACAAATTCGTCACGCAACCCATAAGATGATTCAACAGTCTTCGACATTTCTTCACCGTTGCTACTCGTCGACATCATATCAGCAACATAATCTATAGTCAACAATCGTGGACCGCACTGATCGATGAAAAACTCTTTTGCGTGGTCTGGAATTTTATCAGAGGCTGTGCAATTGCATGCAATATTTCTTTCAATACCGCACTTACAACGCGAAATTAAGAACAATCTATTCCACTCATTTACATTGTATTCGAATTTATATTTTACCATTTTGTAGTAATCATTCAGAAGCTTATCCAAACTTTTACGAACACCACTTACCGACATTACTGGAATGCCTGCGCGCTGCCACAAAATGATGATACCTCTCAAAACTTCTTGTTTAAAAGCACCCAGCTTTCGAATTCTACTAGCGTTATGCCGAAGATGTAAAAAGAAATTAATAACATCACCCTTAGTTGGTAATTTACTGTTGTTTAATTCACTGGTAGTAAAAGACATTTTTTAGTTTATTTAAATTAATTCTTGACACGACACGATTAAATATTGATAATTCCAACAGATATTTCATGGATAATACAAAAATAAATAAACTATGAGAGTAATAACGGTACTACTTCCATTATTACAGAAAATCTGACAAAAATACTCAAAAAAGTAACCCCTACATTCGGCAAAAAACATAAATTGTATTTTTTAACAGTTCTGTTGGAAATATCGAAAAACTTCTTTAACAAAAGCTTAATGATTTTTTGGGGGCTTTAATTTTCTGACAATAGGGTGGTACATTAGGGTGGTAGAAACTGAGATCTGGTAGGTAAATACTAGAATGAGATATTTGAGGTTAATGACTATTAAATCAAAATATTGGCCTCCTCAAGACGAAAACATCGATATATCACACTTTGAGATAGGACTATAAATGTCGAAGATATAACGAAAAATGTGGTTTGGCGACCCCTACTTTCGGCAAAAAAAATTAAAAAATTTTTTTTCAAAACTGCCTTGCAACAATACTTTATATTCTGTGGTGTACGGCGAACTTTTTTTTTTCGAGACGCCCTAATGTACATTAGGGTGGCCGTTATTTTTTTTATTTTGATTTCTTATATTCTCCCCCCCTAAATCGGTTCAGTTGTATGTAAAAAAAAATACAAAAAAATTTCGTAGCGATAAGTTGTGTTTTAGGGGGGGCGTCCGTCCCTCAAAGTTTGCCATCAAGCCATTTATTCAAATGTAATTTGTTTGCGTATGACTATCTTCTAAAAACAACATTTTACAAGAATATGATATATGGCAATATTTTAGCTCTTCTAGTCAACAACATAAGCCTCTAAGAAAGTTTTTTGCTAAAATCAATATTTTAGAAAATAATTAAGAAAATAAAAACAAAATACCAAACATTTTAAATACGTTTTATATATATAAAAGGGGGATTTAATGTCAAGTGACCCAATTTTGAAATAGATGTCTTTCGATTTAAATGAAATTTACATCACTTTTAGTACTGTTAGGTAGTAGCTTAGACACAAATTTTCAACAAGATCGGTCAAAAAGTTTCTGAGTTAGAGGGGGTCAAAGTTTGACATTTTGGCTATACAGGTGTTCTTTCTCATCCATGTAACTTATTACCTATTGGTGTAAGCAAAATTTGTCCCAAGTAGCTTAGATAGCTTTTTGATCAAACTTTTTAAAAAATTGTTTTTGTTTTTTTAAAAAATTTTAAAAATTTTTTTTTTTAAATTTAACACTTGGCTAAAAAAAATAAAAAAAAAATTTTAAATTTAAAAAAAAAAATTAAAAACTTTTTTAAAAAAAACAAAAAAATATTTTTAAAAAAGATTGATTAAATAGCTATCTAAGCTACTTGGGACAAATTTTGCTAAAACCAATAGGTAATAAATTACATGGATGAGAAAGAACACCTGTATGGCAAACTTTGACCCCCTCTACCTCTGAAACATTTTGACCGATCTTGTTGAAAATTTGTGTGTAAACTACTATCTAATAGGACTAACCTTGGTGTAAATTTCATCCAAATTGGAAGACATCGATTTCAAAATTGTGTCACTTGACATTAAATCGCCTTTTTATATATATAAAACGTATATAAAATGTTTGGTATTTTGTTGTTATTTTCTTAATTATTTTCTAAAATATTAGTCTTAGCAAAAAACTTTCTTGGAGGCTTATGTTGTTGACTAGAAGAGCTAAAATATTGCCACATATCATATTCTTGTAAAATGTTGTTTTTAGAAGATAGTCATACGCAAACAAATTACATTTGAATAAATGGCTTGATGGCAAACTTTGAGGGGCGGACGCCCTCCCTAAAACACAACTTATCGCTACGAAATTTTTTTGTATTTTTTTTTACATAAAACTCAAAAAAAAAAAGTTCTCCATACAACTAACGGCCACGCTAATGTACATGCTTGTCTTTTAATATAAAGGCAGCAAGAGTTTGGCTGACTTCCAAAACGTACTAATGCAAAGTTCGTACACAATTGTACTACTGTATTTCAACCATGTACACGTACAAAGTACCGAAGCAATGCAGCTTTGTGTTTTGTTTATTAAAACGTTTTGAAATGTAAGTGATGCAATGGATAATACTTTTAAAATAAATCTGTATTGCTTGCAAATAAAATGTTAAATGTCACAAAGCATCAACTTTAAAACCGATGCTCTGATTGCTTTTTTGATGCGTTACTAATACTTAGCAGTGACGTTTTGGAAGGGTTTGCATTGTATATATATTGTACTGCGGCGTTATGAAACATTATACTTTGTTCTAATACAAAGCAATTGACGTTTTGGAAGTCAGCCTTAAATCCGAATCAAAGGCAATTACATTGGTAATTTATACAAGAAAACGGGATATATATAGTCACCTTAGGTTAGGTTATTTCAATGGGCAGACGTCACGACGAAGGCTCACTTGGGTCCTTATAGCGGGTTGTGATACCCCTAGCCAGTGACCCCCAGAGTTTACTGCAGCCTCGAACCACCCCGACTCCCTGCAGAACAACTTTCGTTCTTTTTTGTGCGGACGTGTTTTTATTTTGCTCCGACATTTAATCGTTTAAAATAAAGTTACACTAACAAAAAAACCAGAAATATTATTTTAAATAAACGGCGAAAAGACGCTCAATGGCAATAATTTAAATTTATTGTTATTTCAAATAAAATCTAAAAAGAAAAACATAAAATCTGAAAACAAAAATTATAAATAAATAAAACATAAAAAAGTGAAGAAAGAGCACATTACAAAAAAAAAAAAAAAAAACAAAATTAAAAAAAAATGCTAGTTGGGCGCCCTCCCCCAACTATTCTCGTGAACAATGTAACACAAAATAATCAAGTCTCTCCCGCTCAAATTGCGTCCCATTCAAATTACAATTCGAATGATCCCTCTGTATCTAATTCTCTCACCGCGCATGTGTAAAAAACAACTCCATCATGGACAGCGTTGCCACGACCAAAAAAAATTTGTAACCAAAATGTAAAAATAAAGTAACCAAAAGGGAAAAAATGTAACCAAAATTATTAGGTATCAAAAGTGCTATTTTGTTTGCGCTTCAGTTTAAAAATTGTTTGTCTAAAGAAGAAATAGTGTTTGTTTGTATCTTGTAGGCTCATAAACCGCTGGGCCGATTTTTTTTTAAGTTTTGACAGGGGTGGAAAGAACAATAGACTATATAATTTTTTGAAATTTTTAGTGAAAGTTGCACATCCTACTCAAAGTTAAAAACTTATTTTTGTTAATTTTAAAAACTTTTTGAGCTAGAGCTTTCAAACTTTTTTAAAAAGAGCTCTTACAAGTAAAACGTTCAAAGTCTTTCTGTAAAATTGAGCTTGTATATATAAATGCTTTTTGCCCGGTGGAAAATATAATCATATTATATCTACGAGATGGGATCGGAAGGGCTTTTGATCTTATTGTTTATCTAGAAAAGTGTTTTACTGCCTGTTTGTAGAACGCGAGCACAAAAGTGACTCGTTTAACTTACATTTAAAACAAAAACAAATTTTGAAATTTTGTTTTTGTTTTGAATGTAAGTTGAACGAGTCACTTTTGCGCTCGCGTTCTACAAACAGGCAGTTAGTTAGACCTATGAAAAATTAAGAGTAGCAGATAAGGGCCATCTACACTTCAAAGTATATAAATTATATGGTTAAAGTTGATAGTCTTTTGAAAGTTCAAGCTTCTAAAAGAATAATTTTTAAGTAGATAAAAAAAAGTATTGGTTTTAGATGCACAAATACCACACACAATTTTAAGCGTCAAAATCGGAGCGGGTAGTTCTTGTTCCAAAACAAAAAATTGGTTATTTTTCTGTTTTAAAAAGGTAACCAAAATGGAATAAAAGTCGGTTAAAAGTAACCAAAACGGCAACGCTGATCATGGAGTTCTCAGTGTGCAACTTCAACTACTCCTTCTCAAACAACAAATAATAATAATAATTTTCTCAGCTTACCCACACATTCAACTTCTGTTAATTTAACCAACGTAGTTAACTCAGCAGCAATTACAACACAACCATCTGTAACTACTACTACCACCACATCATCAATATTCTCTTTTACTCCGATCATGTCAACTCTTTGTTCAAACTCCCTTAAGACAAATCCAATCTAGTAATAATAAAGAGACAAGCAGTTCTGTTTCGCAGTTCGTAAGTGTAAACAGTAAAAATGCACAAACATACACACCTCTTAATAATATCCAAATGGTACAACAGCCGGCAATAGTGACTTCAGAAGTAGCGCCTAAAACGACAAATCTACAAAAATTTAATACCGTATCAAATGAACTAAAAATCCAAACAGGTATTGATAGATATTTTCAAAGATCCAAACGCAAATTAAGTCCGAAATCATCAAAAATACAACCCACTCCAAAACAAACAAGAAACTTAGATCCTGAACGAACGGTAAGTCAAAACCGGTTCTCTTTATTAGCTACAAACGAAGTCCATGATGAAGTCACGGAACCTATAAAGGAATATAAACCGCCCCCAATATATTTACGTGAACAAAATTCCAATACCTTAGTAAACTCCCTGTCCCAAGCTGTTAGGAAAAATAATTTTTTTGTAGAATCTCTGCGTAGAGGCAGTGTTTATGAAACAAAAATTCAAACCTATTCTGAATCTAATTATCGCAAAGTTACTGCTTATTTAGACTCAGAAAACAAAAATTATTATACTCACCAATTAAAAAGCGCAAAAGGCCTCACTGTTGTCATCAAAGGGATTGAAAGCACTGCACCTACAAACGATATTAAAAATGCTATCGAAAGTGAAGGATATGAAGTAAAATCTGTCCAAAATATAATTAATAAGGATAAAATTCCACAACCTCTTTTTAGAGTTTAAATTTCCTTTGACTCCAAAAAATTAAAAAAAAATTAACCCCATCCTATATATAACTTGCGATACCTTCTCCACCGAAAAATATCAGTCGAAGAACCAACGAAAAGAAAAAACCCACCCCAATGCTTAAACTGCCAGGAATTTGGTCACACTAAAGGATATTGTAAACTCCCATCCGTGTGTGTTCGATGCGGAGACGTTCATAAATCCTCCGAATGTACAAATCCAAAAAATGACCCGAATATTACGTAATGTAGTAATTGCGGCGGTAATCATACTGCAAACTACAGGGGCTGCCTCATATAGACCAATCAGTTACTTTCCATCCTATCAAAGTTGTTTGAAAAAGTATTCCTGCAGGCACTGACACCATACCTCAATGACCAATAATTAATACCCGCACATCAGTTCGGATTTCGTAAGGACCATAACACCATTGAGCAAGTACATCGTATCGTGACTCAAATAAGAAAGGCATTTGAAGAAAAACTTTACTGCTCTTCATTATTTACTGACATCTCACAGGCCTTTGATAAAGTCTGGCACAAAGGGCTTATTTATAAAATAGTTCAATCCTTACCGCAAAATACCCATAGATTACTCCAAAGTTACATGACAGAAATATCATTTGTAGTCATATATAAAAGCTACACTACAAGCTCCCGGAATATCTCAGCTGGGGTTCCTCAAGGCAGTATACTTGGTCCCATGATGTATATTCTTTATACAGCAGATATGAGTACAGCATTTATGAGCACTCACAAAGATCCCAAAATTGCCTCCTCCAACCTACAGTCTCATATACATGAGCTAGAATCATGGTTAACAAATGGAAGATAAAAGTTAATCCAGCTAAGTGTGCACATGTGACTTTTACACTGCGAAGAGAAAACTGCTCCACAGTTACAATAAATAACACCAGAATACCTGAAAAACTCCACATTAAATACCTAGGAATTCACCTTGATCGCCGTCTCACATGGTCCAAACATATTGACTCGAAATCAACGCAATTAAAACTCAAAACTGCCCAACTCGGATGGCTTCTAAACTCCTCATCTTCGCTTAGTTTAGAATGCAAATCTCTACTCTACAAAACCATTCTCAAGCCAATATGGACCTATGGAATCAGTGTTGCCAAAACTTGGTGACCAAAAATGGCTAAATTTACTGAAAAAAATTGCTAAAAAATGACTAAAAATTGGCTAAAAAATGGCAAAAAAATTTTATAAGTAAAAACACATTAAAATTCAATAGCAGAACAGAAATAATTTATTACAAATTTTTTACAATAAAATTGTAAGTTGAGATCAATTTTTTACATAAGAATAAACGTAAATAAATTTTTTTAGCATTTACAAATCAATAAATTCAATGCCATTACCCAGTAAAAATGGAGCTTACTGGTAAGCAACTTTGTAAGGGAGAGAAGCACAATACCCCTTACAAACTTGCTTACAAGAGACATGATTTTTATGTGGCGAATTCCCACTTGGAAGCACTACTTTTTTCCTCTTTACTAAAAAAAAATTGGGTGACTGATTTTGTTCTAAAAAAATTGAATTTCTATGTTCGGTAATATTTCGGGAATGATCGTAAACACATTTTTAAGTCATTGCAATACAACCTGCTTCCATGTAAGAGAATAACAGAAGCACTTAGAACATTGTTCGTGAATCTTTTCTTTAAAATAATGATTTTAATTATTCACTTATAACCTGCTTACTTATAAGGGATAATGGGAAGTTATTCAACCATTAAATTAAAAATTCGCTTAAATGGTATTCGCTTCTCTGGTGCTTCTTAGTAGTGTGTAATAGTCAGCGCATATATCAGCGCTCATGTAGCTTTCGTGCTTCCAGAAAGCTAAAAATTTTTTACTGGGTAGTGATCATCTCATAGGAACCACTCGTGCCTGTTAGTTGTAAATTCTTCATTTGAAATTGGCCATAAAAAAACTGTTGTTTTTACTTCTGATTCATTAAATGTGAACAGACGCTGGCAAACCAACTCAAGAAGCGAAAAGTTTTACACAAATTTTCGTTTTCTGTTCGACACTTTTAGGTTTCGACTGCAGATTTTTAAACCCTGACTGTGGGTATAAATATTTTATTGTTATGGTAAAAATATTTTCGTAATCGATAAAATCGAATTAACGGTTGCTAAATGTAAAAAAAAAAATAGTTATTAATTTAAAAGAAAAAACTGCAACAAAAATTTTATGGCTAAACAAGTAGAAAAATGGCTAATGCCTAAATTAATTTTTTAATGGCTAAACAAGGTGAAAAAATGGCTAAATCTAGCCACTAAATGGCAAAATTGGAAACACTGTATGGAATCCAACTTTGGGGAACAGCATCCACTTCCAATATTGTTACAAAGAAGACAGTCAAAGATATTAAGATACATAACAGGCGACCCCTGGTTCCTTATAGCGGGTTGTGATACCCCTAGCTAGTGACCCCCAGAGGTCACTGCTGCCTCGAACCACCCCGACGCCCTGCAGAACAGGGAGATCGATTTTAGTCCCACATAGCAAGGCCATAAAGTCCTGGCCATAAGGCAGGTATGCTCCCCCTGCCATCTCCCCTGAGCGCCTCTGTACGACTCTTGTCTGATGAGAGTCTTGCAGCGTGCCATCGAAATGCCGATCAGGCCGTCGACGAACATGTCGTCCAAGAGACAGCCTTGTTTGGCCAGACTGTCCGCAGTTTGGTTACCCAGGCATCCACTGTGCGCTGGTACCCATGTTAGTGTTACCCTGGAATGTTCCGCAATCTTATTTAGAGACATCCGGCATTCCACTGTTAACATAGATGTCGTGAAGACACCTACATGTATCTCTCGATATGTGATAGTACTTTAGCCAGTTTGCCGCCAGCCTTATGGCAGAAATTTCTGCTTGCAGCACACTACTGCCATCTGGCAGCCTAAAATAAACCCTTATGCCCAATTCATCGATGAAGAAACCTCCACCTACTCTACTGCCCATCTTGGAACCAACAGTACAGATTCTTAAGCTTCGTACAGACGATGGTCAGATCTTACAATGTTGTGATTTTTCTGACAATGGTGCTTTTGTCGGATTCATTAATTTAACACATCTGCCAAGTGAAAATAGCGTACAATGTATACACAGTTGCAAGACATTTTTAGTCAATTTTAATGACAACATTGTAAGATCTGACCACCGTCTGTACGAAGCTTAACTTCTGTAAAAATATCGTGCTATTTTGTCAACTTTTTGGTAATGAAATGTAAGTATGCCCTTAATGTAAAATTTAAAATTGTTACTTTTACTGAAAATTTTTAGATAATACAGTATTGTTGAACAAGTGCGATATGTAAACATTTATAATCAAACATTATTTTTAAAGTGCTTTTACATTTAAACTCAAATTAATCAAACTTGTATATATATTCTTATTTCTTTATATGATCTATTCACATTAAATTTGTTTAAAAATACATATACCAGAGAACTGCAAAAAACACTATTTTTCTTGATTTACTCATACGGTTAAATTTACATTCACTCTATGCCTGCAAAACAAAGTTCAACGTTGGTAATTTTGACATCGTTTCGTACACATTTGATTTGTGCATGTGTAAGTTTTTTATTGTTTGCATTGATTGATACGCACGCAATAACACAATTGCAGTCATTGCCTACTCGATGAGACAACGATGAAAGTAAATTGGTATGAGTACGATTCGCTTTGTTGGTATGATTGTTGTAGGCATAAGTTCAAATAAATCCAATTTGTTTTTAGTTTTTTGAAAGCGTAACAAGCAACATTAACAACAATACATTGTACATTGTACATACAGAACTACTGTACTTTTTAAGAAATGATAAAAAATACAAACAGTCTTCTATTTCTATGGAGAAGGGAGTAGAGAAGGAGTAACATTTTTTGTATTGTTTTTTTGCACAAGCAAAAGCAAAATAAATTTTTTTTGGTCCCGTTACCCTTCTTATGTACCTGCTGAAGAAGCGAGAGCGGAAGGCCTTCTCCGCAATGACATCTTGTGTAAAAAAGATATGATTATGGAATGGAGCAAGAAGGCCTTGTACATCTAAAAGAAGGGGTACAGAGGCCTTCTAGAAGGCCTCCCTACTCCTTCTTTTTCCCGCTGGGATGTCAAAAATAGAATACATGTGTGTATATGAATAAGATTATTTTCACGACGACACGGCTACTTGGCTGCAGGTTGTTGTTATGCTGCTTATTTTGTCGTTGTAGTCAAATTAAACTTTTTCTTCATTCTTTATTTATTGAATCTTCATAAAATAAATATTTTTTTTTTTTTATTTTTTTATTTTTTATTATTGAATCTTTCTTATCGAAATTTACAATATGCATTCAAATCTTATTTCTACTTGTTGTTTATTAGTTGTTACCAATGTAACCACTAACTGCTGTATTCAAATTTCAAAAATGTCTTCTAGTTAGGCTCAAAGTATCGGTTCTTTTTAGCCTCTGGTGACCTTCGAACTGAAGCAGATCCCGAGCGAGTTTGTTGGGATGGGCCATTACTTTATCAATGTAGCTAATTGAATATTAAATATTTTTTTTGAATATTTTTTAATTTCCTCCTGGATAGTGGGGACGTTGAGATCTCTGTGGATAATATCATTACGCATATACCATGGGGCGCAGACAATTTGTCGTAATATTCTAGACTGTCTTCTTTGAAGCTTTAAGATGTTAGATGCGCATGCAGTACCCCATAATTGGATGCCTTATGTCCATATTGGTTTTACCCCGGGTCTTCACGTAGCAATATTTATTCCGGCAAACGTCAAATTTCATTGCTCCATAAAATTTGCGACGTATAGACCGCATATTGCCATGAGTGGCAATCCATTGCGCAATGATTGCTCTTTTTATTGCTTGAGCAATTATTGCTTAGCAATATGCTGTCAAATCAGTTGTAATTTATCTGACATTTCATTTCTCTGTACGGTTGTTTTTTGTTTGTGTGTTTATTTATTAAAAAAGCAATCAATAAATATATTATTATATATTATATTTTTTAATAAACGTAAAGATCAACAAAAGCAAACGACGAATTTATTTTTTTGTATATTTTTATTTTTTCAATAGAACAATTCAACTTTTTTTTAACGCAAATAAACAAAAAAGTAATACAAAACACAGCTACGACAATTACAATTAATTATTTTATTAATTTAAAAAAGAAAATTTCACAACCTCTTCAAAACACAACATAAAACATTTGTTATAAATATGTACAGCCACAAAACTTTATACGACTACTCGCGGTGAAAATTGCAAATTTATGGCAAAGCAATTTCAAGTGTTCTCCAGCAATAAATTCAGCAATTATTGCTCCATTGTTCTGTCATTGTTCTGCCGACGTTTTTGCTTGTACTTAGCAATAAATATTGCAACGTGGAGATCCAGCGTTATGATGTACTTGTATAAGAGAATTTTGTTGTCTAAAGACAAGTTTGAGTTTCGACCGATTAGCCAATGTAGTTGAGCGCTTTAAGTTTCATAGCAGTTATTTTCGCTTCAATATTTATTTATTTATTCATCAGTTAGGTAATACAAAGCCCTTGTGGGCCATTAAAAATATATTACACAGTCTTAATACCTAAGTAATTAAAAGCTAAAAGACAAAAAAATTTAATTCTTTATATCTACCTACATATTTGTGGAGTTTCATCATAACATCTTGAGTCAATTTAAAAAGTTGAAGAAGAAAAAAACATTTTTCAATCATACGAATTTCCATTCAAAAAAAGCAAAGAAACATTTTTCATTACGTTTTTAAAATATTGTGTTACAACGACACGCTTTTTTTTAAACTGGTTTGCTATCGCAACTCAACTCAAGATGCTATATATGTACATAAAAAAAAAACATTTTTTTATCCATATATATATATATATATGTATATGTCCTTTATTTATTTAAATACAATATAGATACAGCGATGTAACATAAAATACTTAAATAAATTGTTCACGAAGAACATAGGGCGTTTTATCCATAACTTGTCTAATTATACAACCTAATACTGGCCCCCTAAGGTATAACACACATCCTATTATTAGATATAAATAGTAAAAAGATTACACAAATTATGTATACGGCCCAGTTAGCGTATATCTATATGAATTCCCAAGTACTAAACATGGTTTTCTACCGGAACAGTGATGTTATTTATTTTTACAGCTGGGCACGTTTGGATATGAATCATTTTTCAATACAATTTCCGCTTTAAAAGTTCTTATAACAGAATCGTTTGATTTAGAAAAAATCGCATTATACTTTTCTAAAAATTTCATTTTATTCAATTTCAATTCAGAATCAGTTATTGCCAAATTAACGTTACAATACTCATACTCAGTAAAAAAAATTTTCCAACCACAAAAAATTACATACATCCAATTCCTACCCAGTAATGGGTAAAAATACATTTCTGTATTTAAAACGATTAGTTTTAGATTAAAATTATAACCTTAACCGTAAATTCTCCAAGCGTTTTAACTCTATCTCCAGAAATTAATTTTATGGAAAATTCATCCTTTAAAAGTTTATATTTTGAAAAATACTTGTAAAAATCTCCCTTATGAATCACGGTAACACACGCCCACACGCCCCTGTATCTACTTCAAATTCTACATCAATGTTCTCAATACCTAATTTAAGTTTTAAAGGTTTAATTTTAAGAGATGTTATGTTATTTATATTATTACACAGTTGCTCCTCTTCTTCATTTTCGTCTTCCAAAATCTTAATTTTCTGATGTCCTCTCTTTTTTTTACAAAATTTTTGCATGTGGCCTTGCTTACCACAATTAAAGCAAATCACATTTTTATAAAAGATTTGCTTCCCGTTACCCGCTTGTTTGTTGTAGCTACCATTTGAGTTGTTGTTGACTGCGCTGCTTTGTTGTTCTGCTTGCTCCCCTCTTCTTGACGTCCCATGACCTTTTTTCTTCAACGCATTAATGTTTTCATCTTCCTCTTTGATCAATGCTACGTTCGTTGTTGTTATTTCCACTGCATTTGCCAATTCTATTGCTTGTTGGAATTTGTTTAAATCAACTTTACTCAATAATCGTTGTTGTATTTTTTCGTTTCCAACTCCACATACATACAAATTGAATTAATAATGCTTTATCCAGAAAGTCACCAAAATCACAATAGTGTGCTTGTTGTTTAAGCTCAATAACAAAATCTGCTAGTTTCTGATCCACACTTCTATTAGTTTTAAAAGATTTATATCATTCTGCAATAATATTTCTTTTTGGTTTTAAATGGCTTTTTAGTTTATTCACCAACTCTGAATACGTATAGTCATTTTCTGTTTTAGGAGCCGTTAAAGAAACAATTACCCGGTATTATTCTGCACCACCAAAACAGCACAAAAATCCAATCTGCAGAACCAATAAATTTAGCCATTTCTACTTCATCTGCTATTTTTTTCCTCATTTACTTTGGCTTCTTCCTTTACCATTTACAAGTACTTTTTTACTCGTCGCCAATGATAAGTATAGACAAACAACGTGGTTCAATGCTAGTTGAAGACTGACTTATTTATTCTTATTGACATAATTATAAACATGAACTTATTAATTATATAACAAAAAAGTGAACAATTATCAAAAACGAAAAATTAAAAAAAGAAAAATAAAAAATATAAGTATATGGATGAATGTATATTAGAGTGGGTAAATTTTTTTCTCAGCTGTTGTCGTTGTACAGATAAACTTAAATCTTTAATGTGTTTGTATAGGAGGTGCTACGCCCACTTAAAATTTCAAAAAAATATATACGAGCCCTAACCACTATTTATTCGTACACTGACCATTTTCTTACAATGTGATATTAAGGTAGGAAAATTTTTCTAATTATACTAAATATTTTTTCTTAAAGACACTTTTATTGTTTTTGAATATACATTGAAAAAGCAAGATACAGTGAACTCTCGATAATGTGAACTAATTAATGTCGGGGTAGTTCATATTTTCGAATTTGTTCACATTTTCGATTGTGATTTTTTTTATATATATTACTAAGTTACTAAGTTATTCTTTCTAAAAATCATTTCTGCAAGGAATGAAAATGCAAAGATTACTAAAAAAACTTTTTGTAATTTATTTGGAACATAAAAAGTTTTTAAAAATCCATTTTATAAAGAGTACATACGTTTACTTACCTCTGGCACAAAACAGTTGTGAAACCATTCTTTAAAAATGGAAGAAGTCATCCAAGCAGACTTTGAATTTCTGTAGTTTACGGGACAGATACAATTTTTAAAACTGCGAGGATTTTTCGATTTTCCTATTACTAAAAGTTTTATTTTATGAGATCCTGACGCATTTGCACAGCATAAAAATGTTATCCTTTGCTTTTCCATTTTTGCACCTGGAGCACTTTTCTCCAATGACGTTACATATGTCTTTTGTGGAAGAAGTTTCCAATATAGACCAGACTCATCGGCATTATACAACTGATCATTGGATAAACCCAAATCTTCTGTCTTTGCTTTCAATTTAATTTTAAAAGGATTTACGAACTGAGATTGCGCAGAAAGTTTTTCACCGCTTATCTGAAGGAGCCGAATTCCGTATCTCTTTTTAAATTTTTGTAGCCACCCATCGCTAGCATTGAAGTCATTTCCGTTTTCATTTATGTTTTTGTGAATTTGTTTGGCTTTCCCTTTCAACATCAACCCACTTACAGGGAGGTTTTTATTCCGCATGCAAATAAACCACTTATAGACCGATTTTTCCATTTTTGGAAGCTCTGAAGATCGTAATGTTTTGCGTTTTCCGGGTCCATAAAACGTATTGTTCACACATTTTAAAATATTGTCTTTTTTATTTTTTATTGAACATATCGTTGATTTTGCAACTTTATACTTTTTATTTAAAACACTGTAACACTCGATCCTTTTTTTAAATTTTCCAAAATTTCGCATTTTTCATTTAAGGATAAAAACTTTCGTCTGTTTTTAGACATGACTAATTTTAAAAATAAATTCACGAACCTACCGCAAAAAGTTACATAAAGCGACTAGCATTAAATACCTTTAAAATAATGGCATACTATGGTATTTATTAATTTGGGGATTCCCAACATTAAAAATAAATGCTTCTACAAATTAAAAATCCCCAAAAATTAAAAAAAAAATTGTTCACTATTTAGAGCCATTAAACTTTGTTCACTATTTAGAGCGCCCATATAAAAAACTGAGTGTTCACATTAGTGGATAGTTCATTATATTGGATGTTCACAATACCGCGAGTTCACTGTAATTATAAAAAATTCTTTTAAAAATATGAACTAAAACGAAAGTCCCTTAATTATTATTTTATTAATTCATACAGTCACATATTTTCTTACTTAGAACTTGTTACATCTCCCTTGTTTTTTAAAACGGAATCCACTCGCTTTGACATGGTACTTATTCATTTTTCACTATCCTTAGGGGTTATTAAGTCCAAGATTTCTTGAATTTTTGTTCTAAACCCGTCAAGAGTCCGTTGAGGCTCATTGCGAAGCTTTCTTTTCATAAGAGCCCAGAGGTTTTCTATTGGATTGAGGTCTGGACTAGATGATAGCCAATCAAGAACCTCTGTATTGTTTTCTTGTAGCCATTTTTTAGATGTTTAGCTGTATGGGATGATGCACCATCTTGTTGAAAAATATATTCACCTCAGTCGGCTAACTTTGATACCGATGGCATCAGATTTTCCTCTAATATTTTTACGGAATTCTCTGCGTTTATGGTTCCATCAATGAAATGAAGCTTTCCGACAGGACATTCATCCACATACCATGAGGCTAGCTGGAAACTTGACTGTGCTTTTCAAGTAGTCTTTATTGTAAGCTTCTGTGATTTGACGAATCACCCTTTTTCTAGCATCACCAACACAAACATTAAACTACGATTCGTCACTAAAAAAATTGTGGTCCAATTGCCTCCAAAAACCCCTCTCTTTACACCATAACAAACGATTTTTCTTTTTAAATGCGGTAAGCAATGGCTTTTCCTTAGCCTAAACAATTTTATAATATTCTAAACTGATTTCGACATACCGAGTAAATTTTTAACTTATTTTATAAAAATTATACCCTATACTTTTCATTTGCTGGCGGGTCCATTCACGTTTTACGGCCTATATCACGAATAGTGCTTCGACGATTTTGCTTAATAATATTTGCTAAAGCTCCTTTATCTCGAAGCGTTATTTTTGAGGTCCGGCCTCTTTTTGAAACTTCATTGCAGTAGTTTCCACTTATTTTGTATTTTTTAACAATGCTTTGTGTTGTTGATCTTGAAAATTTAAGATCAGTAGATATTTGCCCATATGTCTTTCCCGATTAGAATTTTTCAATTATTTAAATTCGAATTTCTTCAGAAACAGGCTCATCGCCATAAATTAAATAAAAGAAAGTAAAAAGTTCTTGTTTTTGCTCCCTTGCATTATTTTTCTATTTTTGTAACGGTATATTATCAGTTTTTACTTACATTTTGGTCTTTTTTGTCATCTTGAGCCTAGTTTATACACTGTACGAATTAATAGCGGTCAAATTAATTCCAGTGAACAATTATGATTTTTGTAGTTTACGCATTTTATTAATATTTTCGTACAATATTAAATTATCTTTATAAATAAATTTAAAGGAAACAAAGCAACCATTCAGAAAAGAACAAGCGTGCAAGTATAGTTAACTTTATTTAATTTTTTTTCTGGTGTTAACATTAAACACATTAAAAAATATTCGGTGTACGAATTTGTTGAAAATATTTGTTTAAACTTTTGCTATCATCATCCCACTGTATTATATATACATAATATATAATATTATTATACATATTACTTTTGTAAATGCATTGTATTGCTCGGTCATGTATAAATCTATATGCACAAGCTAACGGCTCTTATTTTTCTTTTGCTTTACTTTAATCTTAATTTTGTTACAACTTTAATAAAGTATTTTAGGTCAGTTCTTTACTGATCGCCAACTGATTCATTTGTGTTTTTAATTTAACTCAACAGGTTATGGGCCCAGACAATTTTGTTAAAATATAATTTCTGGTTTGCTTAATAATAAAGTTTTTTGTATTGTCGAAGGGCATTTTGTTAGTAAAAAAAAACATAAATTTTTTTTTTGGATATATTGAGTTGTATTCGAATGCTAATAATAGACGCTGAATATGCAAAAATTGAAAAGCTGGGGAGAGCAGATCAATGGAACATGTGGCGGTTTCAGATTAAAGTTATTCTGAATGCCAGTGATTTACTGCATTATATCACTGAAGATGAAGGTGGTCGAACTGGTGGTGGTATAGCGGCTGATGGTGCAAATGCGACTGGTGGTATTGTTGAAGCTGGTGGTATTGTCATTACTGAGGTGTGACTGGTGGTTCTGGAACTCATAGTGGTAATATTCGTGAACAAAAAGATGTCAAAGATTGGTTAAGGGGTGACGGTAAGACTCAAAAAGTGAGAACTTATTTATTAAGAGAACTTTATGTTAAATACACATCAGTACCATCTTTCGCTCTGAATCCGAGCTGGTGATCCGGGATGATGTCGTGATCATTTAGATGAGGAGTTATACTTAAAACGAATATTTTTCGAAAAGCTTCGATATTATTGATAAAAAGCTTATGGGTCTGTACGACGCAACATGGCTAGCATCTTTTCCTGGCTTGGGAATCATAACAATTATAGATCTCTTCCATGAGGATGGGAAGTAGCCGAGCAGCAAGATTCTGGAAGCAGACGATGGTAAGTTTCTTATCATTGACCCTGTGATGCGGTCAGGTCCGGGAGATTTTTTAATATTCATTTTTTTCTATTGCAGATTTTACTTGAGTTATGTTAAATTTTATTGGCTGGTTTACCTTATCAGGAATGCTTGGACGACAGGAACAAGTATGTGCATCATGTGGCGTAAAAACTTTCTCAAGATGGCCCGCGAAAGCGTTTAATTTTTCATTTGTGTTTTTGGCCCAAGTGCGGTTTTCCAGTCTTAATGGAGATCCTTGGGTTATAGGGCATATAATATGCCGTACAGCCTTCCATAAGCTGTAATTCGAATTTTTTGTGGCATCTAGGCTGTTTAAAGAGCCTTCTACTACAGACTCGTGGTTCTGTCTCAATTTGTTGCGAAGAGTTGTCAGGCATAATTGTAGTTGGGCCTTAGTGGTTGGGGAACGACAGTTTTACCATTGTCTTCTTAACTTCATTTTTTCTCTGATAAGGGTCTCAATATCCGTCGATGTATTGTAAGGAGCACGTTTAATTGTCCGCTTAATTGGGGTTGCATTTCTTGCTGCAGAATCCAAGACTTCTGTAAATCGGTCGACAGCTATTTGGATGTCAGATGAATTTTTTTAGGGGAATGCACTGTGATAGGTGAGAGCTCACATTTTATACTTTAACCAATTTGTGTTTCTGTTTGGATAGGAAATAAAGTTTGCAGCTTCGGCGTCAGAGTTGCCTTTTAAAATGAGGATTGACGATAGATCATAGGAGGAACTAACTAGTACCTGATCGTGCTTGATGTTTTTAATTACAGCAAAGTCAATAAGGTCTGGTAGCTTGTTGAAGTCGGTTGGCCAATAGGTAGGCTCACCACTCGATACGACATCAAAATTATTTGCAGTTACGTTATTGTATAGCTGATTACCTCTAGCGTTGTAATCGCCAGCAGCAATGAATTTCTGGTCCAATGTGGAGAAGAAGTTGAGAAATGTATCGTGTACAATTTTGTGCCTCGGGGGACAGTAAACGGATGACAACGTTAGTTGGAAATCAGTAAGATTTATAGATGTGGCCTGGATACAATCTTCTTCAAATTCTGGCAATGGTAAGTGTCTGATGTGTTTGTGCACAATTATGGCTGTGCCACCACAAGCCCGTCCGCTGGGATGTTTTGTGTCATACGTAAGGTATACATTTACCCTAAAGCTGTTTTTATGAGTAAAGTGTGTTTCAGAGACAAGAAGTACGTCGATTTCATGCCTATGAAGAAAGCTTGCAACTTCGTGTTTATGTTGGGATAACCTGTTTGCATTCCAGAAACATATTTTTAACTGGTTCAATTGTTGTTGAGTAGAACTTGCAGGAGCATGTTCTAGTTTCGCATCATTTCCTGAAACATGTTCTGCATAGTGGCCATGAAGTTATTCATAGTTTGAATTAAATTTTCAATTGAGCAAGGCATATTTCAAGAAGGCATTTTTAGACCTTCCCTAGGAACATTAGCGTATGAAGGCTGCTTTGCGTTGGAAGTACTCTGGGGATTTTTCGCATTAGGGTTTCCTTTTAAGACTTGGGCATATGATTGGTTTTGTTTGTTTGTTTGTTTGTGTAGTACTAGCAATAGAGCCAGCGGCTTGGCTGGGCGCATATGACGGACCATATTGGGAATGAGTATATTTTTGAACTAAAGCAGGTTTTTTTAAATGCAAGAAGACTTTACAACTATAGTTTGCCGTGTGATTTTCGCCACAGTTGCTGCATTTCTTTACATTCGGGTCAGCTTTAGAACGATTAGATTTGGCGGTTTTATGAGCGTCGCCACAAACCACACATACGTGAGGCAATTTACAATATGATTTTGTATGCCCATATTCCTGACAGTTTGTGCATTGGGAGGGACCCTTTCGTTTTAATGGCTCCTCAACAGTTATTCTTCTGTTGAGTAGGTAACGCAAGTTGTATATGGGATGAACTGAATTTTTGGTTTTGAGAACCGATGAATCAAACGATATCTCAATGCGGTGCATTGGTTGAGGAACTTTATTCCTGTTCAAAATGTTATGAACAGATTTTACCTCATACCCCTCTAGCTCTACGGCATATTTTATTTCCTCTGTAGGAACAGAACTATCTATGCTATCTGGCACTTTTTAATTGATATGTATAGTAACTTTTATTTTCTGCGTCCAGGTGTTTTGATATAATACGGAAGTTCGTTTCTGTACTGGCTTGAATTTGCCCGCGTCTTATAGAAACGACGTAGAAATTATTCTTACCTACAAGTTGAGTCAACATGTTGACTATGCTATTTGATGTTTGCTCCCGCAGATAGATAGGTAGCTGTTTAACTTCTTTAGTGGCTATTCCATTAGCTGATTCTGCTTCTTCATCGCCAGGTATGGAGAGTACAGAGAATCTGTTACCACTTGTTGGCAAATAGACTACGTTAGAGCCTTTGTATTGTTTGACCATGCGTTCCTGTTGGGTGGACCAAGGACTAGCCTTTCTTTTGGTTATTTTTATATATCTGTCCATGCCTGTTTGCACTTTAGTACTTTTTGGCACAGCTCCTGTATTTGTTAATGCTAATCGTGATGTTCCAGGTTTTTCGTTAATATTCCTCTGGTCAGACGACTTCACACTTTGAACCACATTTACGGTCGGATCAACACAATTGCTCAGGTTTGGCACACTTGCACTTAAATTGCTGTATCCCTTTCCGACCTATAGCCGATCCCAGTGACAGATTTATCTAAATTTTTGACTTTTGTCATGTCTGTGTACATAAAACATAAAGGATATTAAGCTTTGTCAGTTAGACCCTTCATCCTGTTTTTACAGGATACGCACAATTGTTGCAGTTCGGTTTTATTTACAAATAAAAAAATCCATTTTTTTGAAACAATATTATTTATTTTTATTTTTCATTGTGGTATTTGAAGAAACAATTTTGTTTTTTACTTAAACATAAATATACTTTACATTTTGAACAATAAGTTCGCGTTCTTGATTTACATCCTACAAGTCGGCAGCATCTTGCTGATGGCAAATCATGTTCAAGAGGCCAGTGTTTGTACCCATCAAGTCTTTTGTCTTGGCATGGCTGTTCGGAAGGACGATATTTTTTAGCAGCATTTTGACGTTCGTCATCTTCATCTTCATCCTCATCTTCGGAGTTGTATTCAATATTTCTTTTTTTATCTATAGCTACTAGTTGTTTAGCTAATGCCATTTTAAAACTTAGCAAGTCATGGGTATTTTTCCGTAACTGGGAATTCATTTTGCAATGATCTCTGTACTGCATCCAGGCGTTGCAGCACACAAGGTCAATGAAATGGATAAAAACTTTTAAAGTCCATTTTCTAGTTTTAAAAAATGACCTGTATGACTCCATTAATTGATCACAAATATCAACGCCGCCCATACACTTGTTGTATTCCCTGACGATTCTAGGAGCTGGAACTTCTATGTACCTTTTCTCTTTTTTTTCCCAGCGTTTCACATATTCAACTGGCCCACACCCGTAAGCTGAAGATGCAAGCACTACAGACTTTGAGTCTTTCCATTGCACTACGACAATATTATCTTCACTATGACAGAATTCCTCCATATCACCCCTCTTCATGTGTTTCTCATTCGTGAAATGTACGTTTTTTATTCTGTTCCTCATTATTGTTCCAGTAGCAAAGATTCCACGATTCAACAGAGCTTGTAGTAGTGGTATTGTCGTGAAATAACGGTCAAAAAATAGTTTGGAACCTTCAGGAAGTGTTTCTGCCAAACGTAAAACAAAGCCTGGTCCTAAGCCTAAATTCGAGCAAGGAAGTGGTGTAGTCTTGCCTTGATAAATCTCAAAATCAAGGACCAGCCCCTCAGAGGTTGTCAAAACTTCGTTTTTCAATCCCACTCCTCTAGGCTTATTTGGGAGGCTTTGTCTAACAGGGCACCGACCAGTAAATGGTATCATTTGTTCGTCTATTGAGTAATTAGCATTACATTTTCTTGGAATATCTCTACAAGCAGATCTCACACGTTCAAGTAACGGATTTATTTTCCAAAATACATTTGACTGTTTCTCTGCATCCGTTACTTCATTGTTGTCCACCACATGTAGACACATGCGCAAGAGAAAGAATCTATCACGACTCATGGTATCAGCTACAACAGGGAGTCTTGTGGTTTTCTCCCAGTACATGCGTAGCCTTGGATAACGAATGCAGCCCATCGCAATCACGATGCCGAAGAAATTTTTTATTTCAGCTATTGATGCTCCCAGCGCCTTGCCCTTCTCAGCAACATGGTACCTGTTTGTGTATTCCGTAACTTTTGCTAAAAACTCATCATTAAAATAAACCGAAAAATAATGATAAGGGGTCTCTATAGGTATGTTTGTGTCATCAGTTGCACAAGAGCTACTTTCCAAATGCGTCTCAAACGGTCTTCTTTTCCAAATATCACGACGATTGTCAGTTTGACTTACATCTGGTTGTGTCACTGATAGAGCATTTACCTCTTCTTCATTCTCGCTTTCCTGATATGACAAATCATTTCCTACAACGGGTAATTCCCAAGTTGCATCCCCGCACTCATCGTCACTACTAAAATCATCCAAGTCTGAATTTAAAAGTTCAGCTAAGATATCGTCTTCAGTTAATCCACCTGAGAAGAAGAACAAAAAAAGTAATTATATTTTTATAATGAAGTCCGAACACGCACAATTGTGGCACTTCAAACAATTTTGACGTAAAAATATAAAAATTCACAAAATAATCAAGAAGATACACTTTACACACAATATTTAGTATTTTTTCTTATTAAAAACAATTGTTTGATAAAATATTCCACAATTTAAATAATTTTAATTTAAATGCAAACTTACCCTTTCGACTCATTTTTGCAATTGCCAAAAGTACACAACTAAAACTATGAAATTAACATGAAAAAACAAAAAAATATAACGGTTTTTTCCCATTAGCAACAAAGAAAGAGCATACACAATTGTGTTTTGCCGGTCTTATCGCATAACGTCAAATATTAAAGAAATTATGGAGATTTAAACTTACCCGCACAATTGTGCGTATACGGTCGGAAAGGGGTATGGAAAACCAGTTGCGCTGGCAATTTTTGCACTTAAATAATTTGTATTTAATTCTGGGTATCGAATGTTTTCATTGCTCACGCTCGGAGAGCTCACCACAATATACACATTTCTGCTATTTGTGCTGGGCCTACTCTCCTTCTTTGGAGTATTTGTGAGGCTCATTCACAAATCTCTTCGGGCACCTTGTTATTGTTATTCTTTTTTTTTACCTATTACAAATATTTTTTTTTTTTCACTTCGAATTTTTTATTTTTTTTACTCACTGAAACACGGGTTCTGTTATACATAGGTGATTATCACTCATCTAAATGGATAAGTGCTGAAATGTCTCTTCTTCTTAAGTGAGTGTGGCCGCCATGATTTAAAATAATTCGAGCTAGTAGATTTGGGTGTTGTTCAAGCCTTTTTATATATTTTACTGCATATTTTGTCCTTATGAATGATTGAGTTTTTAATATACCAGGGAGCGGCTGTGATTATTCGAAGAAGTTTATTTTGGCGCCTTTGAATTTTTTCGATATGAGAGGCCGAGGCAGTGCCCCATAGTTGAATACCGTAGCACCAGATAGGCTTTAAGATAGAGTTGTAAAGTAGAAGCTTGGAATCTAGACTAAGGACAGAATTTCTTCCAATAAGCCAATGAATTTGAATGGCATTTAATTTCATTTGAGTAAATTTTGCCTCTATGCGGCATTTCGTCGTTAATCGCCGATCCAGATGTATACCGAGATGCGAATGTTGAGGAATTATTTGATTATTGATTGTAATAGGGGGACAAGATTCCCGGCGCAATGTGAATGTTATATGTACGCATTTTTGCTCATTGACCATTATCTTCCATTGTCTTAACCATGTTTCAAGTTGAAATATATGATGCTGTAAGTAACGAGATGCTTCATAACGGTTTTCGTGGGCACTAAGAAAAGCTGTATCGTCTGCAAAAGTTGAAGTTTGGGTGTAGTTGTTTGTTGGCATGTCCGAAGTATATATGAAGTATAATAGAGGGTCCAGGATGCTGCCCTGTGGGACTCCAGCGCCAATTGGCTGAGGTGAACTTAAGAAATTTCCTTCCTTAATAATAAATTGACGCCCGACTAAGTAGCTTTCTAACAGCTTGTGTGTGTTAACTGGTAAGTTTAGCTTCAATTTATGTAAAAAGCCTTCATGCCAAACTTTATCAAAGGCTTGAGAAACATCGAAAAAGAGAGCGGAACAATATTATCTTTCTTCAAAGGCTTTTCTTATGGCGCTTACTATTCGGTGCGTTTGCTCAATTGTGCTGTGTTCTCTCCTAAAGCCGAATTGGTGGTATTCCTACATCTATTTTCATTTAAAATTGGGGTCAATTTTGACACTAATTTTGACACTAGAAAGTAAGCTTAAAGGCCTATATGACTCAACTTTTGTGTGATCATTTCCTGGTTTAGATATCATGGTGACTAAGGAAACCTTCCACTTTTTAGGATAGTATTCAAGACTTAAAATAGCATTAAAAATTAAAAGTATCATTTTCTTTGCTATGCTGGGTAGTTCCAAAAGCATTTTGTTGCTGATCTTATCAAAACCAGGAGCCTTCTTGGGGCTTAAATCACAAATAGCCTTTTTGATCTCTCTTATCTCAAATCTTAGGGGAACAGCTGCTCTAGCAGCAACAGGTGGTACCTCGACCGCAATATCTTCAGATATATTTGGGGTTAATACGTTTTTCAAATGATTAACAAATAGATTTCCTTTTTCTACATAATTTCTTTCCCAACTTCCATTCAAGTTTCTTAATGGTGGTTTAGAGATAACTGGCCTTTTAAGATTTCTAGCTGCACGCCATCATGAGTAGTCTGATTGTGGAGTTGCATCGAGTTCCTTAAGATACTTTTACAGAGAAGCCGTTTTCTGAGTCTGCAGTAACTTTTTTAGCCTTTTTGTACACTCTTTTAGTAAGTTCTTAAGCTACGGGGATCTGTGCAATTGCCACTCTCTTCGAGCTCTCCTTTTTTCAGACAAGAGACGTTCGACATCTGTGGAATATATTTTAGTATCTTTTTTTTATATTATATATATTTTTTTTTTTTGGGGCAATATTGGAATGTTGAACAGCTTGTCTTAGAAAACTGTCAAAATTAACAATAGAGCGATCTACATTCTCCGGTGTACTAAGCGGAATATTTTCTGTGCAGTGGGTACTGAGATATTTTTTATATTTTAACCAATTAATTTGTGTAGCTGACGTCGCTAAGTAACCAATCGGAGATACAATTCTATTGGAGTTCATTATAGTAGCAATTGTAGGTGTGTGATCGGAAGATAATTCTAAGGAAGTTTCAACATGAATCGTTTCTATTGGGATGTTTTTAACCACGCCGAAATCGATGACATCTGGAATTTTTGCGGATCAGCAGCCCAATATGTTGGTTGGCCGCTCGCGACAACATTTAAAGTCATTTTATAGATGGAATTAAACAAAACACGACCCTTTGGTGTTATAAGTCGGGACCCCCAGAAGGTATGTTTAGCGTTATAATCGCCAGCGGCCAGGAAACAAGGTCCTAATGATTTAAAATATTTATAATATTGGCTTTCTGACATTGAAAATCTAGGTGGAGAGTATAACGATGAAATTACTAGGTTTCTATTTAATTCCTCAAAGCAAATGTTCGTTGCTTGGAGAAAGTCTTCACAATGATCACACATTAGGTAGTGTTTGATTCGGATTTTTATTCAAATGGCAGAACCTCCACAAGCTCTATCTCGAGGGTCCTTGGTATCATATAGTGTATAATCATTGATTTTAAACGTATGTCTTGAGGTCAAATGTGTTTCAGAAATCATCATGACATCAATTTGTTTATTTTTAAGAAAGTATTCTAATTCATTTTTATGTTAACGGATGCCGTTTGCGTTCCAAAAACAAGTTTTTAAACAGTTCATGGCTTGTTGAGTACAGCTTGCAATAGCATCGATTGCATTCTAAGAATTTCCTGCATCATACTACCCATTGTGTTCGTAAAATTATTAACTGGTTGCACTAATGTTTACATGGCTTTTTCTAAACAACATAAATTTGACACTGGAGTTTCATCATTACTTGACGAAGCACCTTGCATTGGCACATGGTTTGATTTTAGGACGTTATCATAAGAGGTTCTGTTATTACTAGCCTGCGTAGCCTGAATGTCATTAGTGTTTACTTGATTTGTTACCTGCGTTTGAGGGGGATTCATTTTCGGTCCAGAAGATTGCTTGACGATAGTGTATACAGGGCATCCTCTAAAATTGGCAGTGTGATTACCACCACAGTTGCTGCATTTTTTTACGTTGGGGTCGGTTTTAGACTTATCGCACCATGTACCATGTAATTCACCACATACTACGCAAACAGGGGGTAAATAGCAGTATGCCTTTGTATGGCCTGAACGGGTACATTTCTTTTGTTTGGCTCCTCTATCGTGATTTTCCTGTACAGGATATATTTTAAGCTGAAAATAGGATGAGTTTCGTTTTTTTAAATTAACGTCACCGGGCTCTAACTCCACTCGAAATAGTGGTTGGGGAATCTTTTTCCCTATTTTTAATATTAACTACATGTTTTATGTTGATGCCTTTCTCTTCTAGGAATGTTTTTATTTCTGCAGGGTCCACACATGAGTCAATTCCCTTAATCACTACCTGAAGACCTTTACTGCTCTTCAGTTGGTATGTATAAAAGCTCTTTTTAAGTTCTTCAAATTTGTTAATAATTTTAAGAAAACCATTCTCATGATTAACTTGTTATTTGTCTCGTTTATACTACCACGCTTGATTGCAGCTACGCAAAACGAATTTTCTCCTATCACCGAAATCAAACTTTTTATTAGGTTATTTGACTTTTGCTCCCTAAGATATATCGGGGAAGGCTTGGACGACTTTATCGCGTTTGGTGCTTCATGGGATTCATCCTCCAGAATTGCAAAACGATTTTGGGAATTTGTTCTGTCAGTTGTACCATCTTTTAAAACTATCGGTGCTGAAGCCACTGCTGAGGAGGTAGGGCTACGACCCCGTTTAAGCACTGTTATATATCTATCAATGCCAACTTGTACTGGAGGCTTTTGAGAAATTTTTACTTGAGCTACTGAGTTTTCCAAAGCAGCTGTTTTGGGGTTAACCGTATCATCACTTATTAAAGTAGTTTTAGGCACTGCGGCAACACTTGCAGTTAACAGATTTGTTATTGTATTACGATCGACTGTATTTGAAAACAAAGAGGGTGAGAGGGAACGAGTTCGAATAATAGGTTTAGCCGTTTAGTAATTGCTTTCATCGATTCTTTGTTTTGTTTCTACATTTGTTTCGTCAACACTCACTGTAACATAAGCATTTCTTTCATTATGTTTTATTGTTTTTGCATTATACGCATTCATAAGAGTTTTTTTTATATTATTTTACTGTTTGTTTAATTGTGCTCTTCTTTTTATTTGTTGTTTAAAAACCCCGAGAATAAAAAAAAAGAATATATGAAAACAAAAAAATGTTTCTGCTTAAAATTCTCGTATGTATGTATATGCATGTGTGTGCACACATATATTTTTTTTTTAATTGTAATTTTTAATATTTTTATTATTAACGTTTATGTTCACTAATTAAGAATAATTTTAAAGCGTTCATTCGCTGAAATATTATTTTTTAAAAAAGTAATATTATAATATTATAAATACTTATTTATATTAAAAGAAAAAACCATATGCCGAGTTAAAAAAAACACGTCTGCATTCAACGAGCACTAACTGATAATCACAGAATACCACAGAAATGTAAAAAGTGACGTGTGAAAAAGGCCCAAATCAGTTGCGAGGGCAGCTTTCGAAGAAAAAGACAGAAAGCTTTTTTTGGTAGTGAAGAGGCAATGTGTAAAAACAGGCAGCAACAATCAACAAAAATAACAAAACACAGACCGCGTTAAAAAAATGCATTAGTTCAAGAAACGTTGTGTTTTGTGCAAAATATTAATTTATTTATATTTTTTGTGTTATAATGTTATTTATTTACTTAAATATTATTTACTTGTGTTGTGGTAAACTTAAAAGTTAAAAATAAAAGTTAATAAAAGATGATGCAAAGAGAAATGCATAAAGGGCAGCTTTCTTAAAAAGAGACAAAGAAAAAAAACGCAAAATCTCCCGTCACGTGACAGTTCTGTAGTATTCTGTGCTGATAAAGTCAAATTAAACTAATTTCTATATTCAAAGGTAAAAAAAAATTTCCTTCTTGCAGTTTTTTAGTAGTAGTTCCTTCTACCTGAACTACTTTTGAATTCAGGAAAAGCTGCGTTGATTTTTGCAATAATTCAATAGAAAATCTTCGTCGATTTCAATTTTACGCGATTCCGATTTCCATGATATGGCTGAATATATGTATTTTATTTGAACTGAATTTTCTAAAGTGAACATTAGTATATTCGAAATTAACGCAGCCTCTTCCATTGTTTTGCGAAAATTATCTTATAGTATAAATTAAACTTAAAGTTGTGTGGCTTAATTTGTTTCGCTTTCTGGTGGTCTTTCTGCATCACCATTTGCATTGGATACAGCAAACAAAATCCGAGCCGGTTTTTATAAATTTGGAAAAACAACCTCGTCATTATAGGTTTTCCTTTACCGTTTTTTTAGAAAAGTGTTCCAAGTCCATGTTTCAAAACAAATTAGTCTTACAATTTCAGAAAATTCATAATATGCGATTGTTCTACACTCATACAAAAGATCATTGAGGTTTAAGTTAAATTGTTAAGAAAACAGTTGAAATTTCTAAACTAAAGAATTCCATTTCTTTTAATATTAAATCATTATTACAAATAGTAAATTTTTTAGCATATTTTTCGTATACAATATGAGAAAAAAACCTACATTTCGGCGAATATAAAAAATCTGTCCGATTTTCCCTACGCTCCTATTTTAGTAACAAAAAACCCTACTTGTAGGGATTTTTCCCTACTTTTGGCAACACTGACTACAAAACAGAAAAAGTGCTGCTAATATAAAAAAATATTTAGATAATAAGTGCTTTTTTGTTTAACATAAAAGAATCGGCTTAAAACAAGAATATTAACTCGGCTCAACACCAAACTGATATTTATATAACTTTTTAGTATCCCTTAAAGAAGTTCTATAGGAACAAGTTTTTCGCGCCAACACTTCTAGTTTAGGAGTTATAGGTCGTGAAAGTTGCAAAATACTTTATCCATATCTCTTAAGTTATAAAATGAATCTATACAATATGGGAATCATTTGAAAATGTTTTAAAGTGTGTTTCTCATGGCGTTTAAAGCATACCGATTGAGCAATTGAGAGGCAATTTCATATATTATTTATTTATTTTCATGAGTATGTTCAATTCTTGTACAACAAGAATTAATCTTATATTTAGAGTACAGGAAGGAATTATCGATAAGTTAAATGAGGACGGCAAATTAATACTTCGTGGCTGACTTTTTTTCACAAAATTTGCTTTATTTTTACATTATGTCGATATATCTAAAAATAATTATTTAACCCTTATTGCTTAATAAAGTTTTTTTGTATTGAGGGTTTTCGGCGTTGCGTAACACTTACTGCCGTATTCATAAAAAATTTAAATAGATTTGAAATGTATTTTAAGAAAAATTTGTATGAAAATTTTGCCTTAAAACACATTTCAAACTTGTTTTATTTTTTATGAATACGGCAGTTAATATTTATATATATATTACAATAATTAAATATGTAACATGTACATAAATTATTACCAGCAGTAGAGAAAAAAAATATTTTTCTTTTTGTATGTAGTCTTATACTACAATGAGGGATACAATTGTATTTTTTTCTGCAAATACAAGAGAAATAGACCTAAGTTTTTTACAGTGCGTAGTTATAACCACTGTACATCAATTTTTTGCAAAAAAGGAAAATTGAAAAATTCCGAGTTGACTCTCTTTAGAAAAACCAGTGCGATATATCTACTGCTGATTTAAATTTTAATATTCCAGTTTACGTATTTAGGTATATACATACATATGTTTTTTTTGCGCAAAAAAACAAATAAGTACCTATATACCTTTTAAGTATATCAACGAATAGGTACTTATCTACATACAAACATATAATAATTTCCGACTAAAAAAACAATTTATTATAGATAATTTTTACTTTTTAAATTTTATTAAACAAGGGATGAACAAGCCATAGAACAATTTTTAAGTTTGAAGTTAAAACTCTGTTTAAAGCAGTGTTCGAAAATAATCAGTACATTATTTAGCGTTCGGCTCATCCACCAAAGAACGATATCTGTTTTTTAGTGATTGTGCAGAGGAATACCCTTAATACCGTTCATAACTATTTTCAAGAAAGAACCGAACATTATATAATGTTCTTTTCTTCGTTAAAAAACAGAACAATTGTAGTGATACTGTAGACAAACATTATATTTTAATGTTCTATAATGTGTCTTTTTTACATTGATAAAAAAATGAACAAACAACAAGTAAGAGTGCTATATTCGGCTGTGCCGAATCTTTGATACCCTCCACCGACAGTTCGAATGTTTAAGGAGTAATATCTGTATGATGTCTTTTTATTATTATTATCTTAAACTGTGACGATTTGTTATTAATTATGGTTTTAGGAGACTAAACTGTTTTCCGGGAGTAGGGCATATATGGGGCCTAGGGTAAATTATGGACCGACCTTCGCGAAATTTTACAGTGTAATTTTTAGTCGAATAAAACGGACTTGTGCAAAATCTTATGTCATTCCGTGCATTTTTGCATCATTTATGTTAGTTTTTGTAACAAAATTATCAAGTTTTTGAAGGTGGTGGTTCCACATTTTGATTCATAGCTCTGGTCCTACTGAACCGATTTTGCTGAAATTCAATCCCAAACTGCTTAGGATAACTACAAGCAATCTGACACCTAGTTTGTTTATTTCTTTTGAGTTTTTCGAAAGTGAGCGTGTTTTCAACAGACGGACAGACAGACGGACATGGCTAAATCGACTTAGAATTACTCAAGCAGCCAGAATATATATACTTTATGGGGTCTGAGATGAATAATAAAAAAGTTTCACACGGAATGACAAACTTAGTATACCCTCTTCACAACTAATTGTGGTGGAGGGTATAAAAAATTTTAGCAACGACCGCAACACGAACAGCTTGTGTGTGTATTGTGTTATGCTTTGTTTGTGTAAAGTTATTTTGCTGGCTTTTTGTTTTTTTTTTCGTATGTGTAATTTGTTTTTGTAAAAAATGTTTGGTTTTTTTTACAATCCAAAAGCGACGAACATTAATGAACCGAACCAAACACAATAAAGTTTGTGGTTTTAAATAAAACCGAACGGAATTAAATGTTCTCCTCTTGTTGAGTTAGATAAAAATAACTAGTATTATTTTTGTGTTCGAAAGATGACAAACAGGGAAACGTTATTTTTTTAATGTACAAACAATATTAGTAATTGTGTTTTCCACAAATCTACCGAACCGAACACTAAGGAACGATATTCAGTGTTTATTTTCGAACACTGTAGCCCGTTTCTGTATATCTCGCATCGTAAAACTCTTCGCATGAAACGTGTGAATTGCAACAAAAATAGTGTGAAATGAAACAAAAAATGGTTTTTCTCACACAAGTGTTTCTGTATCTTTTTTTTGCGAGAATTATCTGTCATTTAAATAATTTTCCAGCAATTATTGGAAGGATGCGAGAAAAAGTGTTTCTATAACAATATTTTGCGAAAAGTTTATTTCAAGAACTGTCAAAATAAGTCACATTTGAAATTGGTGGCGAGAAAAACAAAATATAGATATTTTGAATTTAAAATATGTGTATATACTATTTTTTTTAAATAAATAAAAAAATAGAAGGAATATAAATGATAAATGCATAATTTATATGATGAAAATAAACAAAAAACAATTGTTATATTTTGTTAGTTTAAATTTTTTTTAGCTTTTTCTTGTTTTGGTTTTAATCAGTGCTGCCAGATAAATTTGTGTCAAAATCGTCAATTTCCTGAGAAAAAAATAAAAAAGATCGTCTTTTTTGTTTTAAAAATCGTGCAATTTAAAATCAATTTTAAACAAATTTGTTTCGACTTTTATTAAAAAATAATCAAACAAAAACATAGTTAAAGTTCATGGGTATTTAATAATTATTATTTAATAATTGAGATATAAATCTTGAATTTACCTATTCCTATAATCTTTTTCTTTTTTACCTGAAATAGACTTAGTAGAATACCTTGTAGTTAAAATTAAAAAAATCGGTTCATAAATAAACGGGTTAAAGACCCAGTAAAATCTTCGCCTACAAAATAATATGTTAAGTAATCAGAAACACATAAAAGCACTACATACAATTCTACTGAAAAACTAATGAATTTTACAAGGGTTGTGCCAAAAAGAACAAATTCAAAAGTAAGTCATTTTTTTTATCTTAATACATCCAGAAAAAAGTAGTTATCGAAATTCTTATGGAAGAAAGCTACTTAATAACGAGTGAAAGAAGCTATCCATTTTGAAAAAGTTTTTACTGGGAGACAAACAAATTTCTTTCTTGCCGGAATAATGGTTTTGGCACAAAAGTGTACATATAAGATAAGAATATCAAATATCAATCATATTTTGTATATGTATATAAAAAGTATTAAATGTTCAAAATAAGCCAAGTCGGTCCATTACTTTCCCTCGAAATTTTGCTTTTGCCGATACATTTTTTAGGGAAGAAACAAACAATTTTCGAGGACAATTTTCACAATAGGGATAAATATAAAAATTTAAGCAGCATTGTTTCTAAAGATATCTTTTTTTCTAATAAACAAACATATAAAAATATTTACAATTATCTTATTTGGAAGACTAAGGGGCTTATAGTGTAAAACGCAACGCCGACAATTTCTTTAAAAGCAAAAATAAAATCAAAAATATTTTATAAATTTGTTTTTGCTTTCTACAGACATTCATATTATTTTTTTTTTTTTTTTTCAATTTTCAACGCCACAAAATAGAAGTGTTTGAAATTTAAAAATTCAAGATGAATTTCTATAGAAAGTAACAACAAAATTATAAAATATTTTTGATTTTGTTTTTGCTTTCGTCACTTTTTTAGAAAAAATCATCAAAACGTCACTTTGTTAATATCGGAACAAAAAATCGTCAAGATGACGATAACTCGTCAAATCTGGCAGCCCTGTTTTTATTATATTTATTTCTTTTGTTGACGTTTCGCTTTTATTTGACACTTAAGTACTGGAAATATTCCAGTATATACAGAATTTGTTGTGTCTGTTTTCGCATTCAAATACAGAAACACTTTTATCTCATAAATCGAGAAACGATGGAATTTTTTGTTCCACACTTCATGCAAGAAATTTTACGATGCGAGAAATACAGAAACGAGCTACTGGTTTAAAGATTAATTAAAACTATTTCTAAATATTAAGGCCGCTTTAGCCAACCGTAAATGTAATGAAATGCAATGTAACGTACCGTAACGTAATGTAAGTTCGTTTGTGCACTTATAGAACATGTAAGAACGTGTAAGCTGTTTTTCAAAAACATAATCAAAAAACATTAGTATGTATACATAAAACAACACACACAGTGATGAGAATTAAAAATGTTCAAATTGTGACCGCTTTGCAGAAAAAGTAATAACTGATTTACATAGTATTAAAACTGTATATCTTGTATGTATAAATACATAAATAACTGAATATTTTATATTAATATTACAAGTTTACTATAAACAAATATGTATTATAGCATATTCATACACATGTACTTTCATTATTTTGAAAATGTGCATGCACAAAGCAAGGTTTTGATACCATTTAAAACCAAACTTTTTATTGTTTGTATAAACATATGTATGCATTTGTTTACTTTATACATCTAAACATATATTTGTGTAAATGAAAATATCTATGTATTGTTATTTTGCCGAAAGTCCACAGACATTATTAATGACAAAAGTACTAAAGAAAAAGAGTGATTTTACCCCCACTCCATTTAAAATATTAGCAGCCCATCACTATCTACAACTGTCACGTAACCCCGTAATGAAATTATATTTTCTACAGGTTAGCACGTTACGGTTAATTGACATTAAGGCCAAAATACACTGGTCAAAGGCTTGACATCAAGCTCGTGTACGTGTGCTTGACATTAGAACATACATTTGCTGGATCAGCTGTCAAGCATTCATTTTGCATTTTATTTTGAAGTGACAACAGCAGGAGCAACCAAATATAAAATATAGATAAAAAGTGTTTAATTGTTGCTTTTTAATAAATAAAAAAAAAAACATTGAAGAAAAGAAGAGGCAAATTATTAATTAAAAAGTTTTCCATAGTTCCATCATTTTTTTTTCCTCCAAAGCATTTTTTTTCATCCGACATTTTTAGCGAATGTTCGGTTTGAAATCACGTTTAAAGTGTGTGGGTGCTTGAAGAGTAACGCCAATACATTCATCAAAATCACTCGTCAAGCATGCTAAAAATCTAAATTTTTTGATTTTCCATCAAGCATCGTCGGTGTCACACATACAAACTCATTTTCACTAATACTACCACAATGCTGGATGGGAATTTGACCAATGTATTTGGGCCTTTACAGTCAGTAAAGCATTTGCATTGCTTTCCATATAACAGAAACGATCAGCTGTTTACATTACATTTACATTTCTACATTTACGGTCGGCTAACAGGGTTTTTAAAAGTCTTACCCATGTACATATGCATAAACACTTAAGGTTAAAACTAAGTTTTTCAATAATTTAGTTTTTTATTAAAAAGTTTTACTATGTAGCTTTTCTCCTTTTAATATTTAATTCCCATTTATATTTCCCTGTTCTTTTTTACTTAAAATTTTTGTTTTAAAAGATTTGTTTGCCACTCCATTTTGAACAGGTTTTCTATACCTCGCCATATTATGTTCCAATATAGGTACACAAAAACGAACCGCACCCTCGTTCCATATGTCAATTCCAATGTTGCCGGTTATTGCGATAATAATAAAGAAATTTTAATAGTAAACTCTTAAAGTCGAATCAAATCAAATCGAATCAGTTATTTTCAAAATTTTACGTAACAAAAAAAAAAAACCAAGTTAAAGAAAGTAAATCGAAAAAAACATCGGTAACAAAAAAAAACCAAGTTAAAGGAAGTAAATTCAAAAAAATCGATATTTTTTAAATAAACATTTTAGGCTTAGCATAAGAATTGGCATAGGGTTAGATCCTAGTTCTAGTTTTGGAGCCAACATAAATCCTTTTTCTAAAACTAAAGTTTTGAAGTACAATGTAGGTTCATTCACATTTCATATTTACAAGTCAATGTCATTAACTTTATGAAAGTATAGTACACCCACTTTCATAATCTAATCGGTAATTTTTTGCACGGAAAGCTTTTTATATTCTATAGTACACCTTCTTTTATTGTCTATTCCGTTTTTACCTTGACGTTGCCTCTTAACCTCTTAAAAATTAAATCCCAATTTTTACTGACCATTTTGGATGAACTCAGATTTCTGAAAAAATAAAATACAAAATTCGGTTTTAATAATTTTAGTGTGTACATACATTATATTCTTATTAGTTATTAATTTTTTTGTAAAATGTTTTGTGTTTTTATAAAAAAAGGTTTTTTATTGTAAGTAGAAATGTTTGTTTTTAATTATAAATACATTTCTTTAATTTGTTTTATTACTATGGTTATAAACATTAAATTTTTATTATTGTGTATGAATTTTTTACTCCATTTCTGCGTAATTATATGCTTTAAATTACAATTTCTTATTTTTTTACGAATACCCTAATTTTTTAAATTTCCAAATTTTGCATTCCCAAAAGCAAAACTCCCATTATCATTTTAATTCCCAAAAGCATTTAATTCCCATTTTCGATTCATTGCGTTTTCGTGGATAACTATCGACGCTATCTTGGTTTGTAGCTGCCGTCTTCAACATAATTCAGTAGCTGACTACACGACTATAATTGCACCCAAGGCGAATTGACTAGTCAATTTTCACCTAGCAGCAAGGCGAATTGACTAGAAGGTGGGGTCAAGTAAACACATGGTGTTTTTTTTTCGGTGGTCGACTTGTCAAAGTTTGTATACAAACTAGTTTTTTATGTAAACAAACCTGTATTTTTTACTAGCAATATTTTTGACAACCCGACCACAGGAGCATTGTAGTTTTAGAGTTGACCTCACCTTCTAGTCAATTCGCCTTGCCTAGCAGCATTTGTAGTCGTGTGTTTGTGTAGCCTGCTGTGGTAAATGTGTTTAATGCATTACTCTCTTTCATTCAGTCGTCGATTTGTCAGCGACGATTACACATATGTAGCGGTCAGAGAACGGCTTTGTGCGATTGCAAAAAATCGCATTTAATGAATACCAACAAATACACTCCCTTTCGGTCATACAATCAAACTTGCGCATCTGCACACATTCGCTGATGGTTTGCAGTCATTCAAATAATGCACATCGTGCTTTGTTAGTTATACCATCGTTTAGCTTCGTTTTTTAATTAAGATGTTTGTGTGTTCGGTGCGACAGTGATTGTTTTGGTAAAGAAAAAAAATATAATCAAAAAAGCCAGAAATCAAACAATCATGACTCATGTAGGCATTCAGCAGTTGCTATGTAGTAGGGATGGGCAAATTGAAAAATTATATCGATATATATCGAATCGATATTTTTTAAGAGAATCGATATTTATTACTTAAAAAATATCGATATATCGAACGTTTTTTGCTGAAACTATTGCTTAAATAAAAAATTAATTATACCTTTGTCAATACAGTCGACTCTTGATAATTTTAAATTCAAGGGACCAGAGAAAAAGTTTAAATAATCGAGATTTCATATTAACGAGAGTTTAAATAAACAAGAGTAGATAGAAAAATATTCAAATTAACAAGAGTTTAATTAAAATTTAAGATTTTTTTATTACATGTTTATCATTGTAACAATCGTAAAAACACAAAGATTAGCCGTTAGATTTCATAAAAAATCTAGAACATTTTGCATTTGCGCTTTCGCAGAACCATTTGCACCAAGCACTAAATTCCGCAAATGAGCAAAAGAAAAGCAAAGAAATTTTATTTTTTATTTTACATAGCAACTGGCGATGTGTTGTGTATGCTACAAGCAAACGATTTTAATTTTTGTTTTAAAAACAGAAACAAAATCACATAACGAATTCAAATTATAGAGTGTAAAAAAACTAAACTTCAAATTATAGAACGCTGTCGTGCAAGATGTCATTTCTATAAAGCAGCGCATATAAACTAAAATAAATCATTGTTTTATTTATTTTATATTTTGCATAAAACACAGCACATTAAAATAATTCAAATTATAGAGCGTAGAGCCAAAAAATTCAAATTATAGCGTGTCGGCGATAAATATGCCATTCAAATAAATTCAAATTACCGAAAGGACTAAATTACATAGATTTTTTTCAATTTATTAAATGTTTTTCAAGGGACCTGGAAAACAGTTCAAATTATCGCGAGATTCAAATTAACGAATTTCAAATTATCAAGAGTCGACTGTACATACATATTTATGAACCAACATAATATACATAAGTAATTACATTGTTACTTTCAAAAAAAATTAATAAAAACAAAAAATTCAATCAAAACAAATAATTCAATTATAACAAAAACAAAAATAAAAAAAAATAAAAAAATTTTAAGAAACGCTTTTCTTTACCTTAATATATTGATCAGTTGTGAACACAGAATAAATATGAATACCAAAAAAATCGACTAAAAGTAAAAAAATAACAACATTTCAAACAACATAAACTTTTAAATCAAAATGGAAAACAACTCACACATCCCTTAAAGAAAAGCGTGGGGCGCGTTGTTATAAAACAAAATGCTCAATTATTGAAAATTGGTAGCTTTAAACATGATTGGTTGTATTTCTTTCGGTCTGAAATATTAAAATGTACTCACGGCAGTCATGTTTTTTAAAACCTTTTCTTTAGCTTCACTTCGGAAAATCAAATCTTGTAACGTTAATTTAACCGCCTTATACTCAATGCAAATGGATGAAACTTTGCAGGCATACATATTTCCGATGACAATACACGAATACATGGGCGTAGCCAGGATAAAATCTAGGGGGGGCAAAAATTTTTTTTTTGGTAAAATGCTTTTTTGACAGCCTTTTACTCAAAGCAAATGGATGAAACTTTGCAGGCATACATATTCCCGATAACAATACACGAATTCATGGGCGTAGCCAGGATAAAATCAAGGGGGGGCCACAATTTTTTTAAATGCTTTTTATTAGCTTCACTTTGGAAAATCAAATCTTGTAACGTTAATTTAACTGCCTTTTACTCAATGCAGATGGATGAAACTTTGCACGCATACATATTCCCGATGACAATACATGAATCCATGGGCGTAACCAGGATAAAGTCTAGGGGAGGGGGGTTAAAACCTTTTCTTTAGCTTCACTTCGGAAAATCAAATCTTGTAACGTAAATTTAACCGCCTTTTACTCAATGCAGATGGATGAAACTTTCCAGACATACATATTCCCGATGACAATACATGAATACATGGGCGTAGCCAGGATAAAATCTAGGGGGGAGCAACATTTTTTTTTTTGGTAAAATGCTTTTTTGACTGCCTTCTACTCAATGCAAATGGATAAAACTTTGCAGGCATTCACCAGGATAAAGTCTAGGGGGGGCAACATTTTTTTTTTGATAAAATGCTTTTTTGACTGCCTTCTACTCAATGCAAATGCATAAAACTTTGCAGGCATTCATACTCCCGATGGTAATACACGAATACATGAGCGTAGCTAGGATTAAATCTAGGGGGGGCAGAATTTTTTTTTTGTGAAATGCTTTTCTTTACATTCACTTCGCAGCATCAAATCTTGCATCCATTTGCGTTAAGTAAAAAAAAATTCTGCCCCCCGTAGATTTCATCCTGGCTAAAAAAAAATTTTCTAATGAATTCCTTACTTACTGCAGTTTTTACCCCTAAATATTAAAAATATTTTTATTTAAATTTAAAACTATTTTCGTAAATGTAAATTGTAATGTGTTAATTAAAGCTATTCGTTACTAAAAAGTAAAAAATAAAAAAGAAAAAAAAATTTTAAGAAACGCTTTTCTTTACCTTAATATATTGATCAGATGTGAACACAGAATAAATATGAATACCAAAAAAATCGACTAAAAGTCAAAAAATAACAACATTTCAAACAACATAAACTTTTAAATCAAAATGGAAAACAACTCACACATCCCTTAAAGAAAAGCGTGGGGCGCCCATACCAACCTGAACTTAAAAAAAAACATGACTGCCGTGAGTACATTTTAATATTTCAGACCGAAAGAAATACAACCAATCATGTTTAAAGCTACCAATTTTCAATAATTGAGCATTTTGTTTCATAACAACGCGCCCCACGCTTTTCTTTAAGGGATGTGTGAGTTTTTTTCAATTTTGATTTAAAAGTTTATGTTGTTTGAAATGTTGTTATTTTTTGACTTTTAGTCGATTTTTTTGGTATTCATATTTATTCTGTGTTCACAACTGATCAATATATTAAGGTAAAGAAAAGCGTTTCTTAAAATTTTTTTTTTCTTTTTTATTTTTTACTTTTTAGTTTTAAGTTTAGGTTGGTATGGGCGCCCCACGCTTTTCTTTAAGGGATGTGTGAGTTGTTTTCCATTTTGATTTAAAAGTTTATGTTGTTTGAAATGTTGTTATTTTTTTACTTTTAGTCGATTTTTTTGGTATTCATATTTATTCTGTGTTCACAACTGATCAATATATTAAGGTAAAGAAAAGCGTTTCTTAAAATTTTTTTATTTTTTTTTATTTTTTACTTTTTAGTAACGAATAGCTTTAATTAATACATTACAATTTACATTTACATTTACGAAAATAGTTTTAAATTTAAATGAACATATTTTTAATATTTAAGGGTAAAAACTGCAGTAAGTAAGGAATTCATTAGAAATTTTTTTTTTTAGTCAGGATGAAATCTACGGGGGGCAGAATTTTTTTGTTAAATGCTTTTTTTAGCCGCCTTTTACTTAATGCAAATGGATGCAAGATTTGATGCTGCGAAGTGAATGTAAAGAAAAGCATTTCACAAAAAAAAATTCTGCCCCCCCTAGATTTAATCCTAGCTACGCTCATGTATTCGTGCATTGTCATCGGAAATATGTATGCCTGCAAAGTTGCATCAATTTGCATTGAGTAGAAGGCAGTCAAAAAAGCATTTTATCAAAAAAAATTGTTTGGCCCCCCCTAGATTTTTTTCTGGCTGCGCCCATGTATTCGTGTATTAACATCGCGAGTATGAATGCCTGCAAAGTTTTATGCATTTGCATTGAGTAGAAGGCAGTCAAAAAAGCATTTTATCAAAAAAAAATTCTGTCCCCCCCCCCTGGACTTTATCCTGGTGAATGCCTGCAAAGTTTTATCCTTTGCATTGAGTAGAAGGCAGTCAAAAAAGCATTTCACCAAAAAAAAAATTTTGCCCCCCCCTAGATTTTATCCTGGCTACGCCCATGTATTCATGTATTGTCATCGGGAATATGTATGTCTGGAAAGTTTCATCCATCTGCATTGAGTAAAAGGCGGTTAAATTAACGTTACAAGATTTGATTTTCCGAAGTGAAGCTAAAGAAAAGGTTTTAACCCCCCTCCCCTAGATTTTATCCTTGCTACGCCCATGGATTCGTGTATTGTTATCGGGAATATGTATGCCTGCAAAGTTTCATCCATTTGCTTTGAGTAAAAGGCGGCCAAAATAGCATTTTACCAAAAAAAAATTTTTTGCCCCCCCTAGATGTTATCCTGGCTACGCCCATGTATTCGTGTATTGTCATCGGGAATATGTATGCCTGCAAAGTTTCATCCATTTGCATTGAGTATAAGCCGGTTAAATTAACGTTACAAGATTTGATTTTCCGAAGTGAAGCTAAAGAAAAGGTTTTAACCCCCCTCCCCTAGATTTTATCCTAGCTACGCCCATGGATTCATGTATTGTCATCGGGATTATGTATGCGTGCAAAGTTTCATCCATCTGCATTGAGTAAAAGGCAGTTAAATTAACGTTACAAAATTTGATTTTCCAAAGTGAAGCTAATAAAAAGCATTTAAAAAAATTGTGCCCCCCCTTGATTTTATCCTGGCTACGCCCATGAATTCTTGTATTGTTATCGGGAATATGTATGCCTGCGAAGTTTCATCCATTTGCTTTGAGTAAAAGGCTGTCAAAAAAGCATTTTACCAAAAAAAAAACTTTTGCCCCCCCTAGATTTTATCCTGGCTACGCCCATGTATTCGTGTATTGTCATCGGGAATATGTATGCCTGCAAAGTTTCATCCATTTGCATTGAGTATAAGGCGGTTAAATTAACGTTACAAGATTTGATTTTCCGAAGTGAAGCTAAAGAAAAGGTTTTAAAAAAGGAAAGAATACAAGAAAACCATATGAAATCTAACAAGTAAGAGTGCTATATTCGGCTGTGCCGAATCTTATATACCCTTCACCATTGTGTGAGCAGATACCAGAGCAACTAGACAAAAACAAAATAATTTTTACATATACATACATATGTATTTACAATACTAAAAGCTTCATTATAAATTACATTTTAAAATCGAAAACTGGTAAATATTTTTTTAAAGTCGTTTTTAGAACATAAAAGTTAAAAAAAAATTTCTCTTTGAAAAACCAAGATTCGAACCAGAGGACTTACAGTTTCTAAACTCAACCCCCTAGACTCCTGAACCATGAACGAACGTTGTTTGAACATCATTAAAATTAAATATATCTCCTTTTACCGTTCACAACTCAACTCAGCAAAGTTGTAAACCGAATCAACTTATTTGAGTTGTGAACCGTAATAGTGGCCTATATTCACCAAAATGGTCTGTACCATATATGTGTGTTTTTTGTTTCTTTTAGTAAAGGCATTGTTTGTTTCTTTTAGTAAAGGCATTGTTGTCATACCGTAGATTTATCTTTTTTTGGCGAGTTTTTAAGTGGCAAAAATAATCAAAAATTCCCCGTTTCTATTTGTTATAATTATTTCGTTAAATAGATGAAATAATAAAGAAGGGTGGTAACGAAAATCATATTGGGCATTATGCTAGTATATGTAAACAAATGCAAAGGGGGGGGGGGGGGGGGGTTGAGACGGATATCGTTAAATCAACTTCGCTTTTCATAAGGACCCAGAATATATATACTTTATAGGGTGTAGTATCAATATTGTAGAAATTACAAACGGAATGACAAACTTATATATACCCTTTTACCTTCGGTGAAGGGTATAAAAAGAGTAATTTTTGGGAATTCAGTATTTCGGTTATAACTCAGCCATTTTTTAACCGATTTGACAGATTTATATACTGACGTGTTAAAGAAGAAATTTACCATTTACTTGAGTAATAAACCTTGGACTGGGGAAGATCTATTGTGTCCGAAAATGGGTATTTTCCAAAAAAAAAATTATATTTTGGTCATAACATTTTTATATCTGAACCGATTTTTCCGAAATTTTCAGAAAATATTTTCTACTAAAGATTTCCGATCTTTTGATATATAACGCGTAACCATAGGTCATATGACAGTCCAAAAAAGCAGGTTTTTATACAATTTTTGATATTTTTTGCACGGGAGGTACCACGCCCACTTGTTCAATCCCGCCCACATTTTGTGGAATGCTGTATATTGATAACCTTAATGTGTGTACCTAATTTGGAAACTTTGGCTCTTGCCGTTCTCCAGATATACACATAAAAGTAATAAAAATACAACAACAACAAGGGATTTTTGGAAAAAATTAGAGGTAGTCTTGGTTTTTTGCTCATATCTCAGCCATTTTTGGACCGATGTGACTGAATCTCAATAGCAAGAAATGGTGGACTATATGTGACATAAGTGTGAAACAACCTAGTCGCTATCATGTCTGGAGTCTCCGGAAAACACATATCAAACGTAAGACGGACAGACGGACGGATATCGTCAAATCAACTTCGCTTTTCATAAGGACCCAGAATATATATACTTTATAGGGTGTAGTATCAATATTGTAGAAATTACAAACGGAATGACAAACTTATATACCCTTTTACCTTCGGTGAAGGGTATAAAAAGAGTAATTTTTGGGAATTCAGTATTTCGGTTATAACTCAGCCATTTTTTAACCGATTTGACAGATTTATATACTGACGTGTTAAAGAAGAAATTTACCATTTACCTGAGTTATAAACCTTGGACTCGGGAAGATCTATTGTGTCCGAAAATGGGTAATTTCCAAAAAAAAAATTATATTTTGGTCATAACTTTTTTGTATCTGAACCGATTTTTCCGAAATTTTCAGAAAATATTTTCTACTAAAGATTTCCGATCTTTTGATATACAACGCGTAACCATAGGTCATATGACAGTCCAAAAAAGCAGGAAAATCTATTGTGTCCGAAAATGGGTATTTTCCGAAAAAAAAATTATATTTTGGTCATAACTTTTTTGTATCTGAACCGATTTTTCCGAAATTTTCAGAAAATATTTTCTACTAAAGATTTCCGATCTTTTGATATATAACGCGTAACCATAGGTCATATGACAGTCCAAAAAAGCAGGAAAATCTATTGTGTCCGAAAATGGGTATTTTCCGAAAAAAAATTATATTTTGGTCATAACTAGGGCAACCAAAAATAAGCAATTGCTTTTTTTTTTGTTTACAAGATAGAAAGATTTTGATTGAACAGAAATTCCGATCATAAAAAAACAAAGAAAATGAGCTATATTTGTTAGGGCTTTTTTTTGCTTATTTTGGCAATATCGGCTTTTTTTTAGTTATTTTTGCGATATCGGCTTTTTTTTACTTATTTTGTCATTTTAAGATAATTTTTCATTTTTTTCATACGAAAAAAAAAATTATTTAATAAATATTTGCAAAAATCGTTATGTTTTTTTTTTTTTTTTTTGATGTGGCAACTTTTTTTATTTGTACTAACAAATTCACCTTTTTGTCAAGGCGAATGATTTCATGATTTCATCACTTTTTGTGCTGCTACAACTCTGGTTGAAAAAAAACGTTTAAATCAAAGTAGCCAAGTTTTTACTGTCAACAAATTTACATTTTAAAAATTTCATTGAATTGTTGAAAGCATAACATTTTTAAAACTTTTTAAAGTTGTCTTAGTTTAAAAACAGATAAAATTACCTTCATAGCCTCTGCGTTTTGGATGTAAGTATAAATTTTTTTTAATTTATTAAAACCTTTGTTAAAATTGGTTTATTGTTTTATTATTTAGAAAATGCCTAAAGTCAAGGAAAGCAAATCGGTTTACTTGAGCAAGCTAGTCAAACAGTATCCAGATTTAAAAACTGATGGATCAGCTTTAGTGTGTAACGTGTGCTCAAAACCTTTATCTGTTGATAAAAATTACAACATAAAACACCTGGATTCAAAAAAGCACAAAGATCTAAAAGAAAGAGAATCAAAAAAAAATTTACAACAAACTTTTCTACAAAGTTCTACAAGTTCATCGGCCGCCGATAAATTTTGCATTGATCTCTGTGAAGCCTTTATATCAGCAGATATACCATTATACAAAATTCGACATTTAAAAGTACAACATTATCTTCAAAACTATACATCATTCCATATTCCATCTGAATCGTCTCTTCGAAACAAATATACAAAAATAGTTTATGAATCTACAGTTAACAAAATAAAGGAAGAAATACAAAAACATTTTATTTGGGTCTCTATAGACGAGACCACCGATGCGTCGAACAGATTTGTGGCAAACGTTGTTGTGGGTATACTGCATGTGGATGAAAATATTTCAGAAAAAAGATTTTTAATAAAAACAGCTGTATTAGAAAAAGTCAATCATTCCACTATTGCACGTTTGTTTGATGATTCAATGAAAGAATTTGACCTAGATAAACAGAAAATTTTTCTTTTTGTAAGTGATGCCGCTCCATATATGGTGAAAGCTGCAAAGGCCATTGCTGTATTTTACCCACATATAACTCACGTAACCTGTCTTGCACATGGAGTTCACAGAGTTTGTGAACATATAAGAGAATACTACTCAAATGTAGACAAATTTATTTCAAATGCTAAAAAAACGTTCCTTAAATCTCCTGCAAGGGTTCAAATCTTACGAGAAACAGCACCAGATATACCACTACCTCCACAACCAGTGATAACTCGATGGGGGACGTGGATAATGGCTGTAAATTATTATGCCAAATATTTTGATAATTTCGTAGAAATTTTTTCAAATTAAAACTCTACAGATTCTTCAGCAGTGCGTATATGCCAGGCTTTAATGAATGAAAATAATTTGCGCAACCAAATATTGTTCATTTCTGTAAATTTTGGGTTTTTACACGAAGTAGTAACCAAATTGGAAACAAAAAATCTTTCATTGGTTTCCCAAGTGAATATAGTTATGGACACCGTAAGAAAAATTTCCGGTGTTCCAGGGGATATAGGCGACAAAGTGAATAAAAAATTTGAATCTGTTTTATTAAAAAATGAAGGATTTTCGGTACTAAAAGATATTGTGGATATACTGGGAGGCAAGCGGCATTGCGAGTTCAATCGTATAAAATATACCTCAGAGCAAATACTCAATTTTAAATATGCTCCCTTAACATCTGTAGACGTAGAAAGAACTTTTTCTATGTACAAAAGCGTGCTGACTTCAAATAGACAGGGGTTTCTTTTCGAAAATTTATCGCATCAATTTATAATTTACTGTAACAACGCATTCAACGAATAAAGTGGAAAATAAACCATAAATTTTAATTGCTTTTTTTTTTATTTTAACAGCTTATTTTCATGTTTTTAAACGCTTTTTTTAAGAGCTTAAAACTGTTTTTTTAGTGCTTATTTTTGGTTGCCCTAGTCATAACTTTTTTGTATCTGAACCGATTTTTCCGAAATTTTCAGAAAATATTTTCTACTAAAGATTTTTGATCTTTTGATATACAACGCGTAACCATAGGTCATATGACAGTCCAAAAAAGCAGGTTTTTATACAATTTTTGATATTTTTTGCACGGGAGGTACCACGCCCACTTGTTCAATCCCGCCCACATTTTGTGGAATGCTGTATATTGATAACCTTAATGTGTGTACCTAATTTGGAAACTTTGGCTCTTGCCGTTCTCCAGATATACACATAAAAGTAATAAAAATACAACAACAACAAGGGATTTTTGGAAAAAATTAGAGGTAGTCGTGGTTTTTTGCTCATATCTCAGCCATTTTTGGACCGATGTGACTGAATTTCAATAGCAAGAAATGGTGGACTATATGTGACATAAGTGTGAAACAACCTAGTCGCTATCATGTCTGGAGTCTCCGGAAAACACATATCAAACGTAAGACGGACAGACGGACGGATATCGTTAAATCAACTTCGCTTTTCATATGGACCCAGAATATATATACTTTATAGGGTGTAGTATCAATATTGTAGAAATTACAAACGGAATGACAAACTTTTATATACCCTTTTACCTTCGGTGAAGGGTATAAAAAGAGTAATTTTTGGGAATTCAGTATTTCGCTTATAACTCAGCCATTTTTTAACCGATTTGACAGATTTATATACTGACGTGTTAAAGAAGAAATTTACCATTTACTTGAGTTATAAACCTTGGACTCGGGAAGATCTATTGTGTCCGAAAATGGGTATTTTCCAAAAAAAAATTATATTTTGGTCATAACTTTTTTGTATCTGAACCGATTTTTCCGAAATTTTCAGAAAATATTTTCTACTAAAGATTTCCGATCTGTTGATATATAACGCGTAACCATAGGTCATATGACAGTCCAAAAAAGCAGGTTTTTATACAATTTTTGATATTTTTTGCACGGGAGGTACCACGCCCACTTGTTCAATCCCGCCCACATTTTGTGGAATGCTGTATATTGATAACCTTAATGTGTGTACCTAATTTGGAAACTTTGGCTCTTGCCGTTCTCCAGATATACACAAAAAAGTAATAAAAATACAACAACAAGGGATTTTTGGAAAAATTAGAGGTAGTCGTGGTTTTTTGCTCATATCTCAGCCATTTTTGGACCGATGTGGCTGAATTTCAATAGCAAGAAATTGTGGACTATATGTGACATCTGGAGTCTCCGGAAAACACATATCAAACGTAAGACGGACAGACGGACGGATATCGTTAAATCAACTTCGCTTTTCATAAGGACCCAGAATATATATACTTTATAGGGTGTAGTATCAATATTGTAGAAATTACAAACGGAATGACAAACTTATATTACCTTCGGTGAAGGGTATAAAAAGAGTAATTTTTGGGAATTCAGTATTTCGGTTATAACTCAGCCATTTTTTAACCGATTTGACAGATTTATATACTGACGTGTTAAAGAAGAAATTTACCATTTACTTGAGTTATAAACCTTGGACTCGGGAAGATCTACTGTGTCCGAAAATGGGTATTTTCCAAAAAAAAATTATATTTTGGTCATAACTTTTTTGTATCTGAACCGATTTTTCCGAAATTTTCAGAAAATATTTTCTACTAAAGATTTCCGATCTTTTGATATATAACGCGTAACCATAGGTCATATGACAGTCCAAAAAAGCAGGTTTTTATACAATTTTTGATATTTTTTGCACGGGAGGTACCACGCCCACTTGTTCAATCCCGCCCACATTTTGTGGAATGCTGTATATTGGTAACCTTAATGTGTGTACCTAATTTGGAAACTTTGGCTCTTGCCGTTCTCCAGATATACACAAAAAAGTAATAAAAATACAACAACAACAAGGGATTTTTGGAAAAAATTAGAGGTAGTCGTGGTTTTTTGCTCATATCTCAGCCATTTTTGGACCGATGTGGCTAAATTTCAATAGCAAGAAATGGTGGACTATATGTGACATAAGTGTGAAACAACCTAGCCGCGATCATGTCTGGAGTATCCGGAAAACACATATCAAACGTAAGACGGACAGACGGACGGATATCGTTAAATCAACTTCGCTTTTCATATGGACCCAGAATATATATACTTTATAGATTGTAGTATCAATATTGTAGAAATTACAAACGGAATGACAAACTTATATTACCTTCGGTGAAGGGTATAAAAAGAGTAATTTTTGGGAATTCAGTATTTCGGTTATAACTCAGCCATTTTTTAACCGATTTGACAGATTTATATACTGACGTGTTAAAGAAGAAATTTACCATTTACTTGAGTTATAAACCTTGGACTCGGGAAGATCTACTGTGTCCGAAAATGGGTATTTTCCAAAAAAAAAATTATATTTTGGTCATAACTTTTTTGTATCTGAACCGATTTTTCCGAAATTTTCAGAAAATATTTTCTACTAAAGATTTCCGATCTTTTGATATATAACGCGTAACCATAGGTCATATGACAGTCCAAAAAAGCAGGTTTTTATACAATTTTTGATATTTTTTGCACGGGAGGTACCACGCCCACTTGTTCAATCCCGCCCACATTTTGTGGAATGCTGTATATTGGTAACCTTAATGTGTGTACCTAATTTGGAAACTTTGGCTCTTGCCGTTCTCCAGATATACACAAAAAAGTAATAAAAATACAACAACAACAAGGGATTTTTGGAAAAAATTAGAGGTAGTCGTGGTTTTTTGCTCATATCTCAGCCATTTTTGGACCGATGTGGCTAAATTTCAATAGCAAGAAATGGTGGACTATATGTGACATAAGTGTGAAACAACCTAGCCGCGATCATGTCTGGAGTATCCGGAAAACACATATCAAACGTAAGACGGACAGACGGACGGATATCGTTAAATCAACTTCGCTTTTCATATGGACCCAGAATATATATACTTTATAGATTGTAGTATCAATATTGTAGAAATTACAAACGGAATGACAAACTTATATATACCCTTTTACCTTCGGTGAAGGGTATAAAAAGAGTAATTTTTGGGAATTCAGTATTTCGGTTATAACTCAGCCATTTTTTAACCGATTTGACAGATTTATATACTGACGTGTTAAAGAAGAAATTTACCATTTACTTGAGTTATAAACCTTGGACTCGGGAAGATCTATTGTGTCCGAAAATGGGTATTTTCCAAAAAAAAAATTATATTTTGGTCATAACTTTTTTGTATCTGAACCGATTTTTTCGAAATTTTCAGAAAATATTTTCTACTAAAGATTTCCGATCTTTTGATATATAACGCGTAACCATAGGTCATATGACAGTCCAAAAAAGCAGGTTTTTATACAATTTTTGATATTTTTTGCACGGGAGGTACCACGCCCACTTGTTCAATCCCGCCCACATTTTGTGGAATGCTGTATATTGATAACCTTAATGTGTGTACCTAATTTGGAAACTTTGGCTCTTGCCGTTCTCCAGATATACACAAAAAAGTAATAAAAATACAACAACAACAAGGGATTTTTGGAAAAAATTAGAGGTAGTCGTGGTTTTTTGCTCATATCTCCGCCATTTTTGGACCGATGTGGCTAAATTTCAATAGCAAGAAATGGTGGACTATATGTGACATAAGTGTGAAACAACCTAGCCGCGATCATGTCTGGAGTATCCGGAAAACACATATCAAACGTAAGACGGACAGACGGACGGATATCGTTAAATCAACTTCGCTTTTCATATGGACCCAGAATATATATACTTTATAGGGTGTAGTATCAATATTGTAGAAATTACAAACGGAATGACAAACTTATATATACCCTTTTACCTTCGGTGAAGGGTATAAAAAGAGTAATATTTGGGAATTCAGTATTTCGGTTATAACTCAGCCATTTTTTAACCGATTTGACAGATTTATATACTGACGTGTTAAAGAAGAAATTTACCATTTACTTGAGTTATAAACCTTGGACTCGGGAAGATTTATTGTGTCCGAAAATGGGTATTTTCCAAAAAAAAAAATAATATTTTGGTCATAACTTTTTTGTATCTGAACCGATTTTTTCGAAATTTTCAGAAAATATTTTCTACTAAAGATTTCCGATCTTTTGATATATAACGCGTAACCATAGGTCATATGACAGTCCAAAAAAGCAGGTTTTTATACAATTTTTGATATTTTTTGCACGGGAGGTACCACGATCACTTGTTCAATCCCGCCCACATTTTGTGGAATGCTGTATATTGATAACCTTAATGTGTGTACCTAATTTGGAAACTTTGGCTCTTGCCGTTCTCCAGATATACACAAAAAAGTAATAAAAATACAACAACAACAAGGGATTTTTGGAAAAAATTAGAGGTAGTCGTGGTTTTTTGCTCATATCTCAGCCATTTTTGGACCGATGTGGCTGAATTTCAATAGCAAGAAATGGTGGACTGTATGTGACGTAAGTGTGAAACAACCTAGCCGCTATCATGTCTGGAGTCTCCGGAAAACACATATCAAACGTAAGACGGACAGACGGACGGATATCGTTAAATCAACTTCGCTTTTCATAAGGACCCAGAATATAAATACTTTATAGGGTGTAGTATCAATATTGTAGAAATTACAAACGGAATGACAAACTTATATACCCTTTTACCTTCGGTGAAGGGTATAAAAAGAGTAATTTTTGGGAATTCAGTATTTCGGTTATAACTCAGCCATTTTTTAACCGATTTGACAGATTTATATACTGACGTGTTAAAGAAGAAATTTACCATTTACCTGAGTTATAAACCTTGGACTCGGGAAGATCTATTGTGTCCGAAAATGGGTATTTTCCAAAAAAAAAATTATATTTTGGTCATAACTTTTTTGTATCTGAACCGATTTTTCCGAAATTTTCAGAAAATATTTTCTACTAAAGATTTCCGATCTTTTGATATATAACGCGTAACCATAGGTCATATGACAGTCCAAAAAAGCAGGTTTTTATACAATTTTTGATATTTTTTGCACGGGAGGTACCACGCCCACTTGTTCAATCCCGCCCACATTTTGTGGAATGCTGTATATTGATAACCTTAATGTGTGTACCTAATTTGGAAGCTTTGGCTCTTGCCGTTCTCCAGATATACACAAAAAAGTAATAAAAATACAACAACAACAAGGGATTTTTGGAAAAAATTAGAGGTAGTCGTGGTTTTTTGCTCATATCTCAGCCATTTTTGGACCGATGTGGCTAAATTTCAATAGAAAGAAATGGTGGACTATATGTGACATAAGTGTGAAACAACCTAGCCGCGATCATGTCTGGAGTATCCGGAAAACACATATCAAACGTAAGACGGACAGACGGACGGATATCGTTAAATCAACTTCGCTTTTCATATGGACCCAGAATATATATACTTTATAGATTGTAGTATCAATATTGTAGAAATTACAAACGGAATGACAAACTTATATATACCCTTTTACCTTCGGTGAAGGGTATAAAAAGAGTAATTTTTGGGAATTCAGTATTTCGGTTATAACTCAGCCATTTTTTAACCGATTTGACAGATTTATATACTGACGTGTTAAAGAAGAAATTTACCATTTACTTGAGTTATAAACCTTGGACTCGGGAAGATCTATTGTGTCCGAAAATGGGTATTTTCCAAAAAAAAAATTATATTTTGGTCATAACTTTTTTGTATCTGAACCGATTTTTCCGAAATTTTCAGAAAATATTTTCTACTAAAGATTTCCGATCTTTTGATATATAACGCGTAACCATAGGTCATATGACAGTCCAAAAAAGCAGGTTTTTATACAATTTTTGATATTTTTTGCACGGGAGGTACCACGCCCACTTGTTCAATCCCGCCCACATTTTGTGGAATGCTGTATATTGATAACCTTAATGTGTGTACCTAATTTGGAAACTTTGGCTCTTGCCGTTCTCCAGATATACACAAAAAAGTAATAAAAATACAACAACAACAAGGGATTTTTGGAAAAAATTAGAGGTAGTCGTGGTTTTTTGCTCATATCTCAGCCATTTTTGGACCGATGTGGCTGAATTTCAATAGCAAGAAATGGTGGACTGTATGTGACGTAAGTGTGAAACAACCTAGCCGCTATCATGTCTGGAGTCTCCGGAAAACACATATCAAACGTAAGACGGACAGACGGACGGATATCGTTAAATCAACTTCGCTTTTCATAAGGACCCAGAATATAAATACTTTATAGGGTGTAGTATCAATATTGTAGAAATTACAAACGGAATGACAAACTTATATACCCTTTTACCTTCGGTGAAGGGTATAAAAAGAGTAATTTTTGGGAATTCAGTATTTCGGTTATAACTCAGCCATTTTTTAACCGATTTGACAGATTTATATACTGACGTGTTAAAGAAGAAATTTACCATTTACCTGAGTTATAAACCTTGGACTCGGGAAGATCTATTGTGTCCGAAAATGGGTATTTTCCAAAAAAAAATTATATTTTGGTCATAACTTTTTTGTATCTGAACCGATTTTTCCGAAATTTTCAGAAAATATTTTCTACTAAAGATTTCCGATCTTTTGATATATAACGCGTAACCATAGGTCATATGACAGTCCAAAAAAGCAGGTTTTTATACAATTTTTGATATTTTTTGCACGGGAGGTACCACGCCCACTTGTTCAATCCCGCCCACATTTTGTGGAATGCTGTATATTGATAACCTTAATGTGTGTACCTAATTTGGAAGCTTTGGCTCTTGCCGTTCTCCAGATATACACAAAAAAGTAATAAAAATACAACAACAACAAGGGATTTTTGGAAAAAATTAGAGGTAGTCGTGGTTTTTTGCTCATATCTCAGCCCTTTTTGGACCGATGTAGCTAAATTTCAATAGCAAGAAATGGTGGACTATATGTGACATAAGTGTGAAACAACCTAGCCGCTATCATGTCTGGAGTCTCCGGAAAACACATATCAAACGTAAGACGGACAGACGGACGGATATCGTTAAATCAACTTCGCTTTTCATATGGACCCAGAATATATATACTTTATAGGGTGTAGTATCAATATTGTAGAAATTACAAGCGGAATGACAAACTTATATATACCCTTTTACCTTCGGTGAAGGGTATAAAAAGAGTAATTTTTGGGAATTCAGTATTTCGGTTATAACTCAGCCATTTTTTAACCGATTTGACAGATTTATATACTGACGTGTTAAAGAAGAAATTTACCATTTACTTGAGTTATAAACCATGGACTCGGGAAGATCTATTGTGTCCGAAAATGGGTATTTTCCAAAAAAAAAATTATATTTTGGTCATAACTTTTTTGTATCTGAACCGCTTTTTCCGAAATTTTCAGAAAATATTTTCTACTAAAGATTTTCGATCTTTTGATATATAACGCGTAACCATAGGTCATATGACAGTCCAAAAAAGCAGGTTTTTATACAATTTTTGATATTTTTTGCACGGGAGGTACCACGCCCACTTGTTCAATCCCGCCCACATTTTGTGGAATGCTGTATATTGATAACCTTAATGTGTGTACCTAATTTGGAAACTTTGGCTCTTGCCGTTCTCCAGATATACACAAAAAAGTAATAAAAATACAACAACAACAAGGGATTTTTGGAAAAAATTAGAGGTAGTCGTGGTTTTTTGCTCATATCTCAGCCATTTTTGGACCGATGTAGCTGAATTTCAATAGCAAGAAATGGTGGACTATATGTGACATAAGTGTGAAACAACCTAGGCGCTATCATGTCTGGAGTCTCCGGAAAACACATATCAAACGTAAAACGGACAGACGGACAAACGGACGGATATCGTTAAATCAACTTCGCTTTTCATAAGGACCCAGAATATATATACTTTATAGGGTGTAGTATCAATATTGTAGAAATTACAAACGGAATGACAAACTTATATATACCCTTTTACCTTCGGTGAAGGGTATAAAAAAAGGTATATTACGAAAATTTTAAATGGAAGTAAATACTAAAGCCTACAGTACACGAAATGTAAAAATCCACATGAGCATGTGGTTCTGACGTAATTTTGACGTCACTACAAAGCCACTATAGCAAGTACGTGTTGCGTGATGACGACAAAATTACTTCAGAAACAATTTGTATAAATAACGGGACATTTTGCAAAAATGTGGCATGTCATAACGTCCAGTGTCATAGTGTCCGTAGATACTATGACACTCCAAAAAGTGTCACAGTGTCCATGGACTTTATGACACTTTTAAAAGTGCCGAGACGCTTTAGTAAGCGCTGCCGGTATTTGTTACACCATAGGAAAGAAAACCCTTGCGCCCAAAAGTGTTTTCGTTATATTGTAGTGCATGTTTGCATTATTTTTGATATTTTTTGCACGGGAGGTACCACGCCCACTTGTTCAATCCCGCCCACATTTTGTGGAATGCTGTATATTGATAACCTTAATGTGTGTACCTAATTTGGAAGCTTTGGCTCTTGCCGTTCTCCAGATATACACAAAAAAGTAATAAAAATACAACAACAACAAGGGATTTTTGGAAAAAATTAGAGGTAGTCGTGGTTTTTTGCTCATATCTCAGCCCTTTTTGGACCGATGTAGCTAAATTTCAATAGCAAGAAATGGTGGACTATATGTGACATAAGTGTGAAACAACCTAGCCGCTATCATGTCTGGAGTCTCCGGAAAACACATATCAAACGTAAGACGGACAGACGGACGGATATCGTTAAATCAACTTCGCTATTTTAGAGACCTGCACACAAACACTTGAAACTGACACTTATTGTCGTTGGTCAGTTCAACACAAGTAACTAATGTGCAGCGTCGGCACTTTTGCAAACGTGCATTGGCTAATCATTATTCTCATAGTAGTATATAAGCATAAATGATTGTAAAAACAAATAACAAGAATAAAATCACACTTGCTCGAGCAACACCACGGGTTGCTCGCAATAAAAGCAAACATTTATTTGGTTAAATACTACATGGCGATCCTGCCAGTTCTTTGGAGTGCTTCCTTGTAGAGCACCCAAAGTAACCAAAAATATATTTTAATTTTTAATTTTAATTTTGTCCTGACGGATCAGCCAAAAAGTTCCGTCAGCTGCGTAAAAGAAGTACCGCCTTAGGCAATTAGGACGCACGAGTTTTTTTTCAATGAAAGAGGGACCTCAGCCCATAACCCTTGAGGAATACAGGGCACGCCAGAAGACAAACAAGGCAACCCTCACGTCATCAGCACCAATCAAAACAAAAAAGCATAGAAGAAGGGGAGGTTATACGCAAAAACTAAAAAGGGAAAAAGCTATCCTGCTGAGGGAACTCAAACAACAACCGCCACCACCTTGGGAACGAGCCACCAAAATTTGGGAAAGGATTTCCAAACTACAATTTTTAATGGCAAATAGAAAAACCTTGAATTAATATTTTTTGATTATTATAAAACAGACGTGCGGGCCTTTATCTGCACTCTTAGAGCCTATAAGCGAACAAATCGCTCGAGGCAAAGAATTTTTTTTTAACCAAATAATGTGACACAATTTAAAAAAAAAAAAAAAAAAATTTTTTTAGAATATAAAATAAATAAACTAAAAGCTAAAAATGGGAAAACCAAATTCAAAAATAAAGGATACAAACGCAAATGTTGTAAATAATATAGAAATTGTCGATCACACTGAAGAATTAAAATCCATATGGATGTTAACATTAGGTGCGTTTGAGTACTTTTACAGTAAAATGCAGTTAATGAGCAAATTGAAAATTTTTCTCTCACAAAAAGCTGTTGTCCAAAAAAGTACGCGAACGCAAATATTGTAAAAATTCGTAAAATAAAGGCAACAGCTGATGACAAAAAATTGAAGTGTTGAAAAATGTTAAACACTTTTGACTACTTAACTCGTTTTCTTATCGGTACTCGATTAAATACTTTTTGTAACACAAACATTATTGGAAATACAAACAAATTATTTTGTGTAATCTTTCATATTTGTTTGTTTTTTATTTTACTTGATGTTACTAATTTGTGGCGGGTTAATTTATTCAAAAGAACAAGAATAATTTTTTTCTATTGATTACTTAAGTATGCAATTACTTAACACCTTTACAACTCTAAAAAATTAACATAACAAAAAAGTTTCAAATCTTGGCATTTAGCTAAATAAATGCTTCACAAACAAGTTTAATTAACAATTATTTATTCACATTTTGTTTTTATTTAATTTTTATTTCAACTTTACGTTTATTTAACAATTTATAAGCATTTTGTTTGTTACTTTTGTTTGTTTACCTTTTCAAACATATGTTTTTTTGTTTTACAAAATTTTACTGCAAAAATTTCTGCAGTAAAAATTTGTAAATACTCAGAGAAGAACTGTCACTTTTCGCTCTCAATTTGTGTTCTCATTTACTGCATTTTGTGTACTCGAACGCAATTTCGTAAAATGCAGTAAAGTTCTGTAAAAAATCGTAAAAACTTTTGTGTTCTCGAACGCAGCTATTAATTTTAGTAATAGTATCAGTAACTAATTTGCTACTTAAAGTCTACATTTTGCATAAAAGGTCACTTAGAAAGAGATACCTTAGTAAGGCTAATGATTTGGACATAGTTTAAGTTTCTATATGGATTGGAAAAGTATTTTAGAAAAGTGTAGAAACATAAAAGAAAAATTCAATCAATCATATAAATGTATTAATTTAGACAGACCAATAAAGAAAGAAACACTTCATAAACATTTAGAAATATTATTAAACCATTTAGAAATTAGAATACTCTTAAATGTTAATTACAGCAGACTTACGACAAATCACAAAATAGCAGCTGAAGCTTTCTACAATGACATAAGATACAGATTAATTAATATAGCAATAAAGAAAGGATTCAACTTAGAAGTACCAACTACACTCCATGAACCAATAAATTTTTAACAATTCCCCTCATTACAAGAAAAAGACACGAAAATGACGCAAACTGTAGTAGAATTTCTTAATACCGCTTCCAAACTAATAACTGAATTTGACGGTAAAGCTGAAAATCTCGGTTCATTCGTGGATTCATTAAAATTAGTAGATCTGATAAAAGGTTCTCATGAAGCCGTAGCGATTTCATTAATTAAGACTAAACTAAAAGGAAACGCAAGAAACATAATAAATAACGAAAACACAATAACAGAAATTATAACTAAACTACAAAAAACAGTTAAAGGCGAATCAGTAGAAGTTATAACTGCCAAAATAATGAATATAAAACAGAATACAAAGACAGCTAATACTTATTGTAATGAAATAGAGACGCTAACAAGATCATTGGAAAATGCTTACATTACAGACGGCCTATCCTGCGAATTGGCCACCACATATGCTACTAATGTGGCTGTAAAAGCCTTAACTAAGAACTGCACCATAGATAAGGTAAAACTTATCATGGCAGCAGGACAGTTTAACAATCTTAATGATGCTATTAGTAAATTCATAAATAGTTGCACTGAAGCTACGGGACAACAAAATACCATACTCCAGTATAGGCAAAACACTAATAATTATCGTAGAGATAACAACAAATTTCTCCTACGAGGTAATTATCGAAGAAATAATTATCAGAGAAATAATAATCCCCGAAATAGTAATTACAACAATTTTAATACTAGTAACAATAACTATAACAGTTATGGTAGAAACACTAACCTTAACCAAAATCAACAAAGACACAACAATCGTAGAAACCATGTACACGCAACAGAAAGTAATGACAGAGATTCGGAAAACTCGAATCATCCCCTAGGATTGAATCAATAAGAAGAAAAGTATATAACCTTAATCTTAACTTTTGTTTCTTCATTAACACTTACATAGGTAACACTAATACCAAACTAACATTATTAGTAGACACAGGAGCAGACATTTCTTTAGTTAAATCAAAATATTTTGAGCGTACCAAAATACATACAAATAAGACTACATCAATAAGTGGAATAGGAAAAGGTGAAATTAAATCAATAGGTACTATATTATTTGAATTAAGGAATCAAAATTTTTTTATACCCCATATTTTTCATGTTGTAAATGATAATTTTCCTATTATATGCGACGGAATTATTGGAATGGATTTTATAAAGAAATACAATTGTGTATTAGACTTTAACAATGACTACGACTACCTAATTCTTAGACCTGTCAACATTACACATGATATAAAAATACCACTAACAAACAATAGCGAAAACATTGTGCTACCAGCCAGATCAGAGGTCATACGTAAAGTACACTTTAAAATGGCTGAAGAAGACATATTGGTACCCAATCAGGAAATAGCTCCAGGTGTATTTATTGCAAACACACTCGTGAAAACTAATAACGCCTACATACGTCTATTAAATACTAATGATACTACAACCACAGTACAAATACATAATATAGTAACAGAAAACATTCATGACTACAATTGTATAACAAATAGAAATAGTAACAATAATGACAGAAAATATGAAATATTAGAAAAATTACAGAAGAATTTTCCCAAACCATTCGAGAAAATATTAACCGAACTATGCTCTGAATTTCATGACATATTTGGAATTGAGACAGAACCAATTAGCACTAACAATTTTTACAAGCAAAAGTTAAGAACAAATGATTCAACCCCGGTTTACATAAAGAACTATAGAATGCCTCATAACCACAAAGAAGAAATAGACAAAACAAGTAAATCAGTTGATAAATGATGAAATAGTAGAACAATCATATTCTGAGTATAACAGTCCAATTCTGTTAGTTCCAAAGAAATCTTTACCGAACTCTGAACAGAAAAGATGGAGACTTGTGGTCGATTACCGACAAATAAATAAAAAACTAATAGCTGATAAATTTCCTTTACCAAGAATCGATGATATACTAGACCAACTTGGTAGAGCAAAATATTTTTCTTGTTTAGATCTGATGTCTGGATTTCATCAAATCGAATTAGACGACCAGTCTAGAGACTTAACACCATTTTCAACCAATAAAGGTTCATATAGATTTACAAGATTACCCTATGGTATCAAGGTAGCTCCTAACTCATTTCAAAGAATGATGACACTAGCTTTTAGCGGCCTAAAACCAAATCAAGCATTCCTGTATATGGACGACTTGGTTGTATTAGGATGCTCGGACAAACATATGCTAGCAAACTTAAGGGAAGTATTTCAATTATGCAGAAAAAGTAATCTTAAGTTGCACCCAGAAAAATGTTCATTCTTTATGAAGGAAGTAACATACCTTGGTCACAAATGCACTGACAAAGGTATTCTGCCAGATGATACTAAATATTCTGTTATTAAAAATTATCCAACACCAACGGACGCGAATAGTGCGAAAAGATACGTAGCTTTTTGCAATTACTATCGTAGATTTATTAAAAATTTTTCAGAATATTCTAGACATTTGACGAAACTATCAAAAAAGGGCGCAAAATTTTAATGGACAAAAGAATGCAATCAGGCATTTGAATATTTAAAAAAGGCCTTAATGAGCCCGACATTACTTCAATATCCTGACTTCACAAAAGAATTTTGTATAACAACAGACGCAAGCAAACAAGCTTGTGGTGCTGTACTTACACAGGAATATGAAGGTAAACAACTTCCAATTGCATATGCTTCGAAAACTTTTACTAAAGGTGAAAGTAATAAATCCACTATCGCACAAGAGTTAACAGCTATTCATTGGGCTATAAATTACTTCAGGCCTTATATATATGGAAAACACTTTCTCGTCCGCTCTGACCACAGACCGTTGACATACCTATTTTCCATTTAAAATCCAAGCTCCAAATTAACAAGAATGAGGTTAGACTTAGAAGAATATGACTTCACAGTAGAATATCTTAGGGGAAAAGATAATTATATCGCAGATGCACTATCACGCATCACCATTAATGACTTGAAAGATATGAATGACAAGATTTGTTCCGTATTAAGAATTACAACAAGATCAATGAAAAATAAAGAAAGGACGGAAAATCAGAAAAATCCAGTAAAAAGCAATATTCAACAAAGTATAAACAAAACTAAAGAGCCCAGTATATTTGTACCTCTAAACAACACTGACGTCAGAAAATACTATAAACTAAAGATTTCCCCCAGAAGATGTTACATCAAAAAGGGAAAATCTATAGTAACATATAAACATATTAATGATTTGTTTACTAATGGGAATCTTGACTACGGACAATTTTACCCTAGGCTCGAAAATGTGGCCGGTAAACACAATATTCATAATTTACAAGTGGCACCTAGTGAGAAAATTTTCGAATTTATCTCCATTAATGATTTTAAAATAATGGGCAATAAGATATTAAATAAAATTAAAAAAGCGCTATTAAATGGGGTGACCCAAATTGATAATAGAAATGCCAAGGCAATTCTTGATATTTTGTTGAAGTATCACGATGATCCGGTACAAGGACGACATTGTGGAATCTATAGGACAACAAAGAAAATAAAAAGGTTTTACTACTGGAAAAATATGTCCAAGGACATATCTAAATATATCAAATCCTGTCACAAATGCCAAACAGCAAAAATTATTAAGAATATAAAATGTCCTATGACTATGACAGAGACACCTAGGAAACCCTTTGACATAGTTTATGTAGATACAATAGGACCATTTCCAAGATCGCTACAAGGAAATGAATATGCAATAACACTAATATGTGATTTAACCAAATACTTAGTAACAATACCAATACAAGACAAACATGCCAAGACAATCGCTAAGGCGATATTTGAAAATTTCGTACTCACCTATGGTCCAATGAGAACTTTCGTATCAGATATGGGCACGGAATATAAAAATTCAATTTTGACAGAACTGTGTAAACTACTAAATATTGAAAAAATAACTTCAACAGCGCACCACCATCAAACATTAGGGACAGTAGAAAGAAGTCACAGAACATTTAACGAATACGTACGATCTTACATTTCTGTAGACAAAACGGACTGGGATGATAGGTTAAAGTATTTCACATACTGTTTTAACACTTCACCATCTACAGTTCCTAATTACTGCCCCTATGAGCTGATTTTTTCAAAATGTCCAAATAAGTTTGAACAGGAAATCAACATTGATAGAATTTCACCTCTTTACAACATAGATGACTATGCAAAAGAGGCAAAATTTAGGCTAGAAGTAGCATATAAGAGAGCTCAAATACTTCCAGAAAATTATAAACATAAGCAAAAACTTAACTATGATAAGAAAACATTAGAATATAATTTTAGAACTAAAGATTTAGTATTACTTAAAAATGAAACAGGCCATAAACTTGATCCAAATTATAAAGGGCCATATGAAATAATAAACATAGATTTAAGAAATAATGTAACAATACTTGATAAGCTAACAAATAAAACACAAATAGTCCATAAAAATAGAATTAAGTTATATCATACTGGTCAATAATATATAAAATAATATATTAAAATAAATTTTATAACACACCTAAAACTACTAATATAAACCTCAAATTGTTGTAAAAGAATGACCATAGAAAAACATTTTGTTATATGAACATTCTTGTGAAAATGGAGGTGTAGTGCATGTTTGCATTATTTTAGAGACCTGCACACAAACACTTGAAACTGACACTTATACCATGTTCACACGGACAGCAATATTCGTATTTCGCTCTCTTATTCCTGTTTCGCGCACCAAACATGACTGAAACGACTTGTTTCCCCAAACAAAATTTTGAGAGCGAAACCGGTCGTTTCATTTTGAAACATGCTGCGAAACAGGAAAAATGTACTATCATCTCCAATTTTGATAACATTTATCGTTAGTTTATCTGAACTAGCTCGCAAAAAAAATCAAAACAAAGAAAAAAACAAAATAAAAATTGATGTTTAATAAAATAAAGTGATAATTATACAATAATAATATTAATAAAAGTATTAAATTATATATTTTTAACTTTAAATTACTTTTTTATCTATATTAAATAAAATCACACTAACAACACACAAAAAAATGTCAAAATGAAACAAGAATCATTCGTATGAACAGCATGTTTGGCAAACTAGTTTCAGAGAGCGAAACGAGTGGTTTATATCGTCGTATGAACATAGCATTATTGTCGTTGGTCAGCAGTGTTGCCAAAACTTGGTGACCAAAAATGGCTAAATTTACAGAAAAAAATGGCTAAAAAATGGCTAAAAATCGGCTAAAAAATGGCTAAAAACTTTTTTAAATAAAAACACATTGAAATTCAATAACAGAACAAATATAAACCATTAAAAATGTTTTAGAATGAAATTTTAACCTAAGATTAATTTTCTACATAAGAAAAAAAAAGTAAATTAAATATTCTGACATTAAAAAAATTAAATCATCGGTAAATTCGATGTCGTTATCGTTCATGACATCCTTTACCCAACCTTTTGAGTCCAAATCTACATTAGAAAATACAAAAAGATAAAAAATATTTTATTGGTAGAGACAAATTTTTTACCTAATTCATAAAATAGAATTTACGGTTGCCTATTTCTCAAGTTACTTTTAAAAATGTTAACTTAGCTATATACTCAATTTACTTGAACAACTTTACAGAAATACTAAAATTTCTAAAACTTCCGACCAGAAAGAAACTGTTGCTTTTGTTGGTCCATTTTATAAATTGAATATTTTAATATTGTTTCAAATATTACTAAATGTTCGAGCTTAATGTCTTTTTGTTATAAAAAACTTTTAACGTTTATTTTAAAACCAATATTTCGGCACTTCCTTGAGTGCCTTCTTCAGGGTTTTTTTCTTAATTTATAAATTTTTTAACAAATTATAAAAAATTTAACAATAACTGACAAATTATAAAATTTTTAATTCAAAAATAAAAATATAGAAATATATCACAAAAAACAGCTTTATCAACTCATTGTGTTAATCTAAATCATTATCCAGATTTTGAAAATACAACTGTTTTAAACACAGAAAATAATTATTAACGTAGATTTATGTTAGAAATGTTACAAATTATAAAGGTTCCGCCAATTTCAAGAATTAATTTTAAGTCAGACACTGAAAATGTAGCACAAAATTATAGACACTTACAGCCTGTTCAACGATTTCGAACGTTAACGTTCGCATAGAAATTACATTTAAACCAAAAACAAAATTCGACAATTTGTTTTTGTTTTAAATGTAATTTTCTATGCGAACGTTAACGTTCGAAATCGTTGAACAGGCTGTTAATTTATAAAAATAGAAACGGAAGTTAAAAATTTATTTATTTTGTAATAGATCAAGTTTGATTTGAAAAATATTTTTTTGTTTTTGAATTAAAAATTTTATAATTTGTCAGTTATAGTTACCATTTTTATAATTTGTTAAAAAATTTATAAATTAAGAAAAAACCCTGAAGAAGGCACTCAAGGAAGTGCCGAAATATTGGTTTTAAAATAAACGTTAAAAGTTTTTTATAACAAAAAGACCTTAAGCTCGAAAATTTAGTAATATTTGAAATATTAAAGGTCGAACAAAATACATATTATATTAATATTGTTTCTATTATTTTACTACAAAAACTGCAAAAAAATTTTATGGCTAAACAATTTGAAAAATGGCTAAAAAAATGGCTAATGGCTAAATTCATTTTTTAATGGCTAAACAAGATGAAAAATGGCTAAATCTAGCCACTAAATGGCTAAATTGGCAACACTGTTGGTCAGTTCAACACAAGTAACTAATGTGCAGCGTCGGCACTTTTGCAAACGTGCATTGTTCATGCGGCCTACTGTAAATATTTATTTTGCATGGGAACCACTTATTATACACGGATCATATTGCGTTAAAGGTTCCCATGCGTTAGTTAATAAGTATTTGTAAAATTAGGCTAATCATTATTCTCATAAGTAGTATATAAGCATAAATGATTGTAAAAACAAATAACAAGAATAAAATCACACTTGCTCGAGCAACACCACGGGTTGCTCGTAATAAAAGCAAACATTTATTTGGTTAAATACTACAATATGTTTAATTTATGCACCCAAAGAAAAAAACAACAAAACCATTTTTAAAAAAATTTTATCCATATTATGTCTAATTTAACCAAATCATTGTCACCGACAACCATATTATGGTAAAATAAGTTTCTTTAAAAATAGTTTTGTTGGTTGTGACCATAATAAAACACGTTTTTCTCTACGTGTGTGTAGATCTTTTTTTGTATTTAACATCTTTAGTAATTAAGGACCTTATGACATTTTTAAAAATGACATAATGTCCATTTGCAAAGTGTCTTAATGCCCACGGACATTATGACATTTTCAAAAGTGTCACAGTGTCCATGGACACTACGACACTGGACGTTATGACATGCCACCTACCAAAAAGCTATATTATGTTTTTAGTAATTGATTATAACTATGCAGTGATTAATTAATATTTAACTAGTGAAGAGTGCACAAAGTTTGGCGGAGGGCTCAAATAAGTAGTACTGTCCATACTGCCGAGCAGCTGTTTAAGATACAATGCAATTTTTAAATAAAACTTACATTTGTATGTTACTAAATTTATATGAATAATAAACAATTTTTTTGCAAATTGGGTAATTTTTTTTTTTTTTTTTTTTTGGGAAAAAAATTCGTTTTTGCTTTTTGTGTAATTTTTAATTTATTTTTTGGGCCATTTTTCGTTTTTTTTTTTGGCAAAATTTCATATTTTACTTTTTGGGTCATTTTTCATGTTCTTTTGAGCGATTTTTCATTTTTTTTCTTGGGCCATTTTTCTTTGGGCGATTTTTCCTACAGCCATAATTTTTATACCCACACCACAATAGTGGAGAGGGTATTATGCATTTGTGCTGATGTGTGTAACGCCTTCACCTTAAAGTATACCGATCGATTCAGAATCACTTTCTGAGTCGAACTAACGATGTCCGTCCGGCTGGCTGGCAGGCTGGCTGTCCATGTAACCTTGTGCGCAAAGTACAGGTCGCAATTTTGGAGATAATTTGATAAAACATAGGTTCATAGGACATAGGTTCTTATTGGTACAAGGACCAAGCCTATTGAAAATGGGCCTAATCGTAGGACAACGATAGAAGATAGGGGGAAATTTCTTCCTCTCAGAAACTATCAAACCGATTTTAATGAAATTTAAAACTTAGATAGAACCATATCCATATGGACAAACAAGGTATGCATCTTTTAAAAAATAGGACAACAAGGGGAGATAGGGGCAATTAATGCCTCTCAAACCGATTTTAATGAAATTTAAAATATAGATAGATTCATATCTATATGGACACATAAGCTATACAGTTTTTCAAAAATAAGACCACAAGGTAGGGGACAATTTCTGCCTCTCACAAACTTTCAAACCGATTTTAATAAAGTTTATAAACATAGATAAATCCATATTTATATGGACACATAAGCATGATGTGTTTTTAAATACTGTGGTGTAGGGTATCATATGGTCGGCCTTGACCGACTATACTTTCTCACTTGTTTTTATTTATTTTCTTTTTAACACACAATGTGTGAGTGTTGTCAAAGTTTTTATTGTGACATACACCTTTTGCGTTACGCTTTTCTGTCAAAGTTAGATGTGTCACGCAAAGCGATGAAGTTTTATCTGACATGGCCTTAAGAATGTTTGCCTTTTGACTAAGAGGAGTTTGTGTTATTGCGTGCACCAACAATAAATGCAAACAAAGCACTTTCAATAAAAAAAACTCACACATGCACAAATCAAATGTGTACAAAACGATGTTAAAATTACCAAAGTTGAACTTTGTTTTGCAGGCATAGAGTTAATGTAAATTAAAGCGTATGAATAAATCAACAAAAATAGTTGATTTTGCAGTTCTCTGGTAGCGGTTGTATTGTTTGTTTTTTAATTTACTACCCAACAGGTTGGTTGGTTGGTTGTTCATTGAATGCGAATTTTTGGCAGTCGCACAAAGCCTGCTGTATACCAGAGAACGGCTTTGTGCGATTGCAAAAAATTCGCATTAAATCAACAACATCAAATTCACTCATTTGTATGCATGCAATCTAACTTTCTCAGCCACACACATCGGTGTTGTTTTAAAATTCATTCAAGTCATGCACAGCGTATTGGCTTTGCCATTCATACGACAGAGCACATAGAGGCATCACGAGACAGAAAATATTGTGTTTTTTTTTGTGTTTTTCTTCGAAAGCTGCCCTTTTTGCGTTTTTGTTTTGATCACGCAATTTGTGTTGATTGTGACGGCCTGTTTTTACACATTGCCACTTCACTACCAAAAAACGTTATCTTTCTCTTTCTTCGAAAACTGCCCTCACAAATGATCTGGGCATTTTTCATACGTCACTTTTTTCATCTCTGTATTCTCTGTGATTCATACTATGTTTAGCTTTGTTCGCCAATTATTGCTTTGGTAAAAAACATATACAAAGAAAAATACACAAAAATCATTGCTCTGATGACTGTTCAGCAGCTGAAACAATTTCCATAGAAACAGAAGACGTTTTTATTTTTTATAATTTCTTAAAAAGTACAGTAGTTCTGTATGTACAATGTATTGTTGTTATTGTTGTTAATGTGGCTTGTTACACTTTTAAAAAAATACCCTGCAAATAATAGGACTAGTCCAAACACGCGTGTAAAGAATAGCCAACAAGGGACTAGGACAAGTCCAAAAGTAACACAAACGTATGGAAAAAACATGTTCTATTTAACATTACGATGTCCTAGGGCAGGACCGTATAACCCAGCTTTGGATTTCAAAGGAGTATTATTAAAACTACTCCATGGCATACTCAAGAGGATTAGTTTTGAAGTCGTTTAAAAACGAACACATTTCGTTAAAAAACGAAGACATGTCGTCTCACTACAAACACTTTTTAACAATGACATGGTCCATGCTTGCATTACATCGGACTAGTCCAATGAGTAGTCCATTTGATCAAAATCAGTTGGTCCAATATTATTTGCAGGGTAAACACAAAAACAAATTGGACAATACAACTAGTTTATTTGAACTTATGCCTACAATAATCATACCAACAAAGCGACTCGTACTCATACCAATTTACATTCGTCGTTGTGTCATCGAGTGGACAATGACTACTTAAATGCAAAAGCAAAAGAATAAATGCCGTTTGACTTTAAGAAATTGTGTTATTGCGTCCGCCAACAATAAATGCAAACAAAGTACTTTCAATAAAAAACTCACACATGCACAAATCAAATGTGTACAATACGATGTTAAAATTACCAAAGTTGAACTTTGTTTTGCAGGCATAGAGTTAATGTAAATTTAAGCGTATGAATAAATCAACAAAAATAGTTGATTTTGCAGTTCTCTGCTGTATACCTATCAGGGTTGCCGAACTTGGTCTTTTCCGACCAAATTCGGTCGGATATTTTTCGTTTGGTCGAATGGTAGGCTAAACCTAATTTTGGTCGGTTTGAGACTACAACGCTATTTATTTTTCCGACAACGCTATTTACTTTCCAGCAGACGAAATACAAACAAAATTTGCCATTTTTGCTAATGGACTACTTTCCAGCCTTATTGGTTGAGTGTTTCCCAGATTTAAAAATAGCAAAACTTTTGAAATGTGGTGGGAAAAAGTCTGTTGAAGCAAGGCAGGCAAGTGGAAATATTTAAAAAAAAGAAGCTTAAATTTCATTGCTGATGAAATTGCGAATGTAGCAAAGAAGAAATGTATTGTTTGACGGAAATAGTTCTAAAACGAATAGTTTTGTACTCTTATTCGAGCTTACCAAGTCAGATGGCGCGCCGCACACTCGGGATTTTTAGTTTTATTTATATAGTAATACACAAAAGTAATCAAAATAAAGAAAGATAGAGAAATATATATCGTTACCTACAATGTAAAAAGCCCTAACTAACAAAAAAAAATTTAATGATTTTTTTAATTCATTATTTATTTTAAATCTATTTTTAATTTCATCACAAACTTAGTTTTATTTATAAAGTTATATAGAAAAGTAATCAAAATAAAGAAAGCTAGACAAATGTATATCGTTACCTACAATGTAAAAAGCCCTAGCTAACAAAAAATTTAAATGATTATTTTAATATTTTATTTATTATTTATTTTAAATCTAACTTCGTCGCTTATATCACTATGCTTTTTCTGGCTAAATGAAGGAGTCAAGTGTGAGATCATGGGATCTGATGTTACCATCATTCGGTGCATAATATCTTCGTTCGTGGCAATTCGACTGCATTTTCTGGAGTGTCTAAGGCGATATTTTTTATAGTCTTTGTTACGACTTTCCTGAGCCTCTTCGGATAATAAGCCTACAAAATACACTTTTCAATTATATATTTTCCATGAATCAGAATTTTGTGGAGTGTTGGTGGCATATTGTACCACTCGTACAGTGCAACAAACTTTTTTGCCGTCTCCAGACAAAAATCACCAAGTTTTTTCGGATCTAGTGCCTCGGTAATGGTTATAGCTTCGAGAATTGTTGAAAAATCTTGATTATGTCTTCATCTAGACCCGTGATTTCGGAAATCAAAGAAGGATTAGCAAAGAATCTTCGTGACGTATTTCCTGAATTTGTCGTACCAGAGCCTTGTTTAACAGTATCAACCTGCATTCCAATTTTCTCTTTAATGTCACGCTTTATCAAACATTTTCGGGCTTCTCTTATCGGACGAGTATTTGAGTCGACTCTTCCACTTTTAAATTCAATATTGTAAGCTACATGCAAAAGACACTCCATCAGCTTAATTCGCGCATGAAGTGGTGACATACCAAATTGCAGTGCTTGTTCATTTACGGGCATAGCTTGAACTTCTTCGATTTTATTCATCTTAGATGTTGTTGCTCCACAAATAAAACAAGAAGATGCTGCTGGTGTCTCTGTTACTGATTGTGCTGTCTTGCGTCAATCATTGTAAAATATAATTCATGTTTTACTTTAAAGTTACGATTATTTACTGTTAACTCAAATTCTTTTAGTTGAGATATCTCCTCATCGACTCTTCTCTTTTCTTCTCGTATAACTTGAGGTGTCTCTTTAACGTACGCAAACTGTAGTGTTCTACAATACTGTGTGGAAGAAGGTTTATTGTTGTTCCATACTAATTTATTTATGTCATCACTCAATGATAATTTTAGTGGTACAACTGATGTCATATATAAATGAGAGTCAGAAATTTGATCATCTGAAAACCTCTGTTGGTATTCGCTTTGACCAGATGCCGCATCACATCCCCATTTATAGTACATTGTTAGATTTCCGCTTTTAATTTTATTTATTTCCTTTACAGATTTGGTCTCTAGGACTCTTTTAGCAGTATGATCCAACAGATTTTGCAGAGGTACACTGCCTGAACTTTCAGTAATAGAAATATCTAGAGGATAACTGTTAGTTCTTTTCTTTCGTGAGTTGTTTGTATGGTACGAGTATGTTATATCCTTCATTTTGTAACCAATGCATTAGATACTCGTATTTTTCTTTTGTAAGTTTAAGCTTTGTAAACTAAAGACCTGCACGAGTGTATCAGTAAGTATTGTTGAAACAGATACACCAGATATTTATCTGTTACTACTGATATAAATGAGAGAATTAGTGTAACTGATATTGTATGGTTTTGCTTTTGCCCACTCACCATATCTTAAAAACAAAAACAGATGCTTATGGTTTTGGATTGAGTGTGTCATAACATTTTTTTTTGCTTACAAATATCTGTTGTCACCATAAGTATTTCTACAATATCTGTGGTTATCTGTTGTATGCTAAAATATTGTTGGCGAGTTGATGGAAATAAGAGAGTTTATAAAAACTTGTATAAGATCTCAACCAGGGGTGCCAGATGGTTTTAGTAAAAAATCGGCATATTTTCAAAAACAAATCGGAAATAAAATTATGAAAAAACGGCAAATTAAAATTACTGTTTAAAACACAATAAAACATTTTTTTAATGACAAAAACAACAAAGCAAAACAATTAACCATTACATAATGCTTTAAAAAAAATAAATAAAAATAAATGTTTTATAAATTTTATTTAATTAAAAAAATTCCGGGGTATCTGATAGCAGATTTATAATTTCAAACTTAAATAAAAAATGTAATAATTGACACAAAGTTTTATTAAAAGCATTGAACGGTTAAATGGAAATGCAATGGAAATGGATTTTATTTTTTAAAGAATATGTCATCCACATGTCATTTGTCGACTTGAACACACTGTTCAAAACGGAGCCTTGTTTTTCGAGAATTTAAAAAAAATGACCCAATTTTCTCATGTAAAGGTATTTGATGTTTCAATCGAGGGTTGGAGGTTCTTGGAGACCAGTAAAGGTAGATTTGTTTGTTGACGTGGCTATTTAAGTGAAAATGAACTTTGAACAAAATTGTCGACGAGCAATTACGTAAGAATCATTGCCCTTAAAAAATGTCTCCTAAGCGAACGCGCGATGCTCACTCGACTACTGTGACTAACAAATCCTCCCAATCGATAATTCCAACGGCGCCAACCTCCCTCCGCACCGTTTATTACTTTTTGAAATAATCGCATTAAAAATATAATTTTGCCACCAGACACCCTTTATATGAATAGATTTTACTTAAGGGTAAATGGCAGGTACCGTTAATAAGAGTGATCCATATAATTTTAGCTTGAAAACTCTTCATATTAGAGTCAGCGGAGACATATACTGTCTTATACCAATAGGTTCGTATCTTTAAGAACCTATGGTGATCTAGAATAAACAGTTAAAAATTATTTTTCAACGAAAAAATAAAAGTAGGTTTTAAGTATAAAAGTAGTAGTAAGTTCGGATGAACTCAATTTTCAATTGCGAACCTTTAACCATTATCGTTATACATATATATTTTATTTTGGTTGTGGTAATCAATTAAAGTAAAATTTATTTTTTTGGTTATTGATAACCTAAGTAATTTTTTGGTTACAAATATCTTTTGGAAAAAATTATTTATTTATTTATATTTATTTATAGCAAAATTTAAATATGATTATTTCGCCTTTTGCTTTTTTCCTTTTTCCTAAAAGAAGAGCAAGTTAAAAAAGACAAAACAAAAAAAATTTAAAGCTCAAAGAAAAAAAAATCTTCTCTGACTGGTAATAACAAAAAGCCGGTTCAATAAAAAAAAGCAGGCGACGATTACAGATTACAACGATAAAATACTGATCAGTGTACAACTTGACAGCTTGTACAAAAATTTGTTTTACTTTCCATACAAATACCGTTTCCGCTTGGAAAAGGTAAAACACACAAATTGTGACGTTTATTTGATTCCTACATTGTATAGAAAAAAAAAAAAATCTTGTTGTGTTTGTCTGGCATCAAAAATATCACTTATCGTCGTAAATTATTTCTCAGCAATAGTGTGACTTTTAGCAACCTTTTGTGCTGCTATTATCTCCGATTTTGCGTCTATTAGCATACATTGGTTTTTGATTTGGCGGCTAACAGACAGAAGCTGTTTGTTTCATTCTTTTTCCTACAACATAATAGTGATTGCCGTTGCTTTTTGAGCTTGTTTAAATAAAAAATTTTTGCCATTGTTAAAAAAGCAAGTTGCAGCTGCTTTTGAAAAGTGTGGGCTATTTTAGCAGTAGAACTTTAGAAATTTTGATTTTTTTTTAATTAAGAAAATGACAAAATTTGGCTGCTTTTGCTAATATGGCGATAGCATTTTAAACCCTGGTTTACATAGCCAGCCAGCCGGACGTTTGAATTTCTTTAGATCGATTCCCCTTGTGCTTTAAGTCCCTTATATGAAGTTGTATATTTTTCAAAATGTGTTTGTTGTGTTAGACATACCATAAAAATACTGCAAATATGGAATATATATGTATAACCATTTTTTCCCTAAGTTACCCAAAATTAATAATTTATATAAAATAAACCAAAAATTACTGTATTGTAAGTGTTTCTCTAAAAATAGGCACTTTGATAATTTAGAGGCAAAAATCGTCCAAATGCCGATAAATCGTTAAATATGGCAGGCCTGATCACAATGATTCTCGCTTGTGTTGTTGTTGTTGCTCGACAATTTGTACTGCCACAGCATGAACACACAGTGTGTGTTTGTGAAATGTCTGGTTTTTTCTTGGGTTTTTGTTTTCTATACCCTCTGCCGCAACTGCCGTATTTGCGTCGTAGGTATAATAAGAAACTAGTAGTGTTGTTGTTGCTTGGCAATTTGTACGACCAGAGAACGAGCAGCCTGTGTGTTTTGTTTTTGTAAATTTTTTTGTTTGGCTTTTTTCGCTCGAAATACATTCACGCTCTCTTTCATTGAAAATAACGGTATCGTACAATAAGTAACTTATTGTATTCCATAAGTATCCACTAGTATCTGCTTTTGCGAAACAGATATAAGCAGATATGATACTCTCTTTCGCTTTTTTATCAACTTACATCATTGATGCCCACGGTAGTAGTATTGGTGAGAGTGACGAAATAACACTGGAAGAAATCAATTTGCTATTCATTTTATTTAGTCGTCAGCGAGATTGCGACGAAAGCACATGTGTGACGGGTGTTGTCATTTTTTTTCTGTTTCTTTGTTTAACAAAAGGGAAATTTAAAATTAATGAATGTACATATTTAAGTAATACACTTGGTGAATGAATTTATTTTAGTAATTCTCTTGATGAATGTATTGATTGGTATATATATATCTATAATACATACACATTTGCTTTTATGTGTATAGGTTTACACATAAATTGTAGGAAAACAAGACTTTTTTTAACTTGTTTTTTAAATATTTTTACTTACTTAAGAAAAGTGTTTTCAAAGAAAAAAACCCACCGACGCGATTGGTACAGAAACAAAAATATTTTTACAAGCACAAAATACCAACAAATTATTGTGGCTATTTTTTCTTAATAATTTCTGCATTTAGGTACGTCTTTTTAACGAAAGTAAAAGTGACCCTTTTCAGGTACAAAGAATTTTTTTCACAAACAAAACACATATCGTTAGCTTAAATGCAAAACAATGTAGATATTATTTGAAAATTACAAATTAATAGAATACAATATTTTTCCCTTAATTTAGTAATACTCTTTGTGAATGTATTTATTTATTTATTTATTTGCAAATAATTCATGTCTTTGTGAACATCTTCAAAATGTTTTTTTAAATTATATTTCTTAGTTTTTTTAAATGTCTTATGACAAATAAGACATTGCATGTCATCAAAAGCATTTTGTAACATAAAATAATTTTCGACTGACATCATTAATAAATCGCAATAATTTCAATTTATGTGTTAACTCACAGCAGTCTCGATGACGATTAAAATAAGACACAGAAGTTCTGCTAGTGTAGTTTGTCTCTCGCACTCAACATGCTGATTTCCTATTGGTTGATTGACGATCAAACAAAAGAGCGTAAGTATACGTGTGAGTTTCATTTGCTGATATCAGCCACTACTGGGCATCTTTGACTTACATCCACTCTTTTACAAATCATATCAACATCAACTTATATCAGAAACACAAGAGCACTCATCCATACGCATCAACTTTAGAAAAAACACAGAAACAGATATAAACAGATACATCTGTACAGGTCTTTATTGTAAACATCCCCAAAGTTTTTAATGTACAAATTTTGTGGTTGGTTTTTGAAATACTAGAAGAAAAATCAATTACCCTTTTGTATCGTTTGGCGCGATCGCAGCACTCCTCAAACGATTTGCGTGGCCGACCAAGTGCAGAACTGGTAGAACATTCAGCCTCAGTAAACTTAATTGTAAATGTGCCTTCAAGCCAATTTGCATTTTTTTTTTCAAATCGCGACTTCGTACGGTTAAAATCCTGCCATGTTTGTTTGAAGTTATAGTAAAAGTTTTTATGTATTGTATCCAAAATTTCACATGCTCTAGTATCGTTTAAGCCAACGTGCAATTGTTGCAAAAACTGTTTTAATTTTGTTCTGTCTTTGTCAAATTCCAGAAGCTTCGAGCATAAAACCCCATGAGAAATAGAAAAACTTTCCATTGCCGTAAAACTCTTGGTCCCAGGGTTGTTAGATGTGACGATTTTTCGTCATTTTGACGATTTTTTTGACAAAATACAGTAAAATGACGATTAACGATTTTTTTACTTAAAGTGATAGTGTTATGACGATTTTCTGGCATCAATAAAACACTTACAAGAAAAAGTTATAATTATATTGGGAACAGTTCAAAACGTAAAAATCAATTTTTCGAAATACAAAAATTATTGGAAATTAAACAAAAAAAATTCTTCCCCCATCACAAGCCAGGTGGCTTTCATTAGAAGCATTAGTAATTATAATTCTACAATTATATAAATGCCATCGACACTGCAAAAAATAAACACTAGAGCCCCAATTTGCATCGGTCCTATTTGGTCCGATTTTTAAAAATTGGTTAAATCCGCTTTGCGTTTTCATGATTTCGATTTGCGCCGCTACATACGATTGGATTTTTTCACTGAAGTCATAATCACATGTGAAGAATTTTTCTATTTGCGTGTAAAAAGGCGATTCCCATTTAATTCTGTTAGGTAAGTTATTCTAAGCTTAGTTGCGTGTTAGGAAGTAAGAAGTTAGTTCTTAATAAAAAGTCGTGTAGAAAAATGAGTGCAAAGAGAAGAAAATGCATTAGTTTGGAACTAAAATTGGACGTAAGAAAACGTTTCAAGGCGGGTAAAAAGACTGTTGATATAGACAGAACCCTTGGTTCAGCACCTTCAACAGTAAAAACAATTTGCAATAGCGCTAAAAATTAATCATTTTAAGATAGCTTGAGTTAATAGCAAATGAGATTTTCTTTTTTATTTAATGTTTTTGTGAATGTGGATAAATGATATAAATAAATTTTTCTTATGTTTTTATGAAAATTATTTTTTTTCTCGTGTATTTCTTTTCAAATGATAAATATATTTCAGCCCACTTGCTGAAATGAATAGAATAAAACTTAACCATATCACTTTCTTTATCATAATTAGAATTTCTTGCTAAAAATTTATATTTTTGAACCACTCAATGCAATAAATTGTCTCTAATTTGTAAATGTTAAATATTTGACGATTTGTTGACGATTTTGTTAAATGTTCTTGACGATTTTGACGAATTTTGTTAAAACTTTTGACGATTTTTGAAGAAAAAAGCCTAACAACCCTGCTTGGTCCTTAGTTTAAGTTATAATTAAAAAAACGGAGAAAAATCGGTTGTACTTTTCGCGTTCGCCAGCACTTGTTGAATGACAAAAATCGATCAGTGAACACCTATAAATACTACGTAAGTTTCAATATTTTACTGAAAGGTACTTAAGAATTCGCGCATCTTTTAAGGGTGGCTATATACCTGTTTCGTGTGCGTTTAAAATTTTTCGAAACGTTCTAAAACATGACCACTCATAAATGTGGGTGCAATTTGTGTAAAAAAATCATGCAAGTAGCCAACGAAAAAAACCCAAATTATTAAAAAAGTGCACTTTCCTTTTTTCCTTTAAATTTTCCACGCACATTTATCATTTGCTACCGCAATCATAAAAATCAAATAACCTTTTGTTTATTGTTTTTTTTTTTTTTAATTCTGAGAATCATAAAAAAAAGTCATAAATGTTTTTGCAAAGAATTTTGTGCATATCTCGAGCAAATTTTTGAAATGCATACCTTCACTTAATTGTGAATAAAAGCGAAACGCGTTCATCGATTTTCATGATTTATGTCTCATTTTTTTCATAGGTTATGCGACTTTACGTGAAAGTAATAGGACTTGAAACTTTTTTGTACTGTTTTGGATTTTTTATGAATTAAAAATAAAAAATTAAAATTTTTTGGGCAAAAAATATTTTTTTTCTTCATACATTTATTTATAACTGCGAAACTGTTGCTTATGTAGCAAAATGTTATAAAAACAGATGAAAGTAATTGTAATTCTTGATTTTTCTAAATTTTTTTCAGCAAAATCCGACTAGTGGTTCTCGAGTTATGTTAAACAAAAGAGCCTTATCAGAATTGAGTCCCGAATCAATCAGCTGAAAAATGTTGTACTGTGTAATGCAACAAATTGAGAGATGACACCTGGTGGCACTTGAAATTGATTAATAATGTTAAAACAGATATAAGACAATGTATTAGGTGTGATTTCAAACTGAGGAAAAGTAAAGATAAAATTGCAGGTCGAAAAATACACAAAAAAAAAAACTTAAGTCTCTGCAGATTTTTTTTTTTCAATTTTAGTATACTGAAATATACTACTTTAAATAGAAAAAAAAAGAAAAACGTTAGCTCACATAATAAAATAATATTCGTATTTAAATTCTTAGGTTTAAATTAAGTTGGTTCGGTAAAACACACAAGTTCTGAGTTTGAGACGGATATAAAAAAAACTGGCAGTCAGATCGGAGTAAATCTGTTTGATTTGATTGTACCATTTAGTCTAAAATTGCAACATATCACTGCATATTGCATGAAGACTATGTTGACAATTTGACTTTTTTCCGCGAAATCCCCAGTGTGCGCCGTCTCTATTTTTCTTCTTTAAAACCATTATTTACAATCCTACTTAGCAATGAAGTTGATTTATTTAACATAAGTTGCACGCTTCACTCTCCTCACCTTTGTCCAAGTTACGCATGTAAAATGATGCCAAAAATATATTGAGGTTCTTTGTCGTAATATTTACAGTTTTTTTCTGAAGTAAAAGAATTCCACAGGGCTATGGAGTTTTTTGTACCGGAGTCAGAGTCGAAGTACCTACAAAAACTCGCGACTCCACTTGATTCTTCAAAATTGGCGATACAATATTTTGCAGATTACTATGAATAAGTACATTTTAATTTATTTTATGAGAGTTAGTTCACTCAAGTATGCACTTTACTTTATTTTGCAGATTACTATGAATAAGTACATTTTAATTTATTTTATGAGAGTTAGTTCACTCAAGTATGCACTTTACTTAATATACAAGTTTGTAATAATTTAAATTAGAATGAAGATTAAAATCTTGTTGATTAAGTACGATAAGTATATGGGTATTTCCATCGGAAAGTCTACCTTTTGTCACGTTACGCCACCAAGCTTTTTAAATTCTTTCTGAAAAAATAATTTATATATTATATAATATGTATTATATTCGACTTTTATTATTTTTATATATATATTAAATATTCGAGGTTAAGGTCTTATATTTTTATATAAAATTTTTTTTTATAACTATTTAAACCAATATTTCGGCACTTCTTTGAGTGAGTGCCTTCTTCAGGATTTTTTCTTTTTTTTTTAACAAAATTAACAATTTTTAAACAAATTTAACAAAACTTATACATATATTAAAATGACAAAATTAAAAAATGTTTGTAATTGAATAAAAAATATTTTTCAATACAAAGTTCGGTTCGTGCTTTGTTGTGATACAAACGTGTATTCTTAACTCCGCATACAATTTGAATTTTTAATTAATCACATTTGATTTTGTTATATAAACAGCGAATGGACGCTTGAAAATAAATGATATATTTTGTTATTTTAATTATTTAACATAAAAGTGAACAATTAATACGAAAAAAATATTAAATAAAGAAAAATAGTAAAAATATATACGTACTAATGTTCATACATGTGTATGTATACATACATATTCTGAGCAAAAACATTTTAGTTTAAAGTTCTTATTTTCTTGTTGTTGTAAAATACAATAAATAACAAAAATATTAAAAGCACAGTGAAACGGTGAAAAACAATTTATTGCATGAATAAAAACAATGAAACAACAATAAAACTAAATGATAGAAATGTTTATGTAACAGTGCATGCTAACGAAGACAATGCTGTTATAAATAAAACAAAAGAAAACAATAGTAACTACCTAACGGCTAAACCAATTTTTCGAACACGATCCCTTTCGCCCTCTCTTTTTACAAAGACGGTTGATGGTGATACGTTAAAAATAAACCTCTCACTTGCAAGTGTTGCCACAACGGCAAACACAATCTTATTAACAAATGGTACCATGAACTCTAACACAGATGCAATGCAAACATCTCAAGTAAAAAGTGGTCAAAAGCCTCAAGTACAAGTTGGTATGGACAGGTACATAACAGTGCTTAAACGGGGTCGCAGCCCTACCTCTGCAGCAGTTGCTTCGGCTTCAAAAGTACCATCTTTTGATAAAATAAACTCTCAAAATCGTTTTGCAATTCTGGAGGATGAATCCTCGGAAGCACCAAACGTTATAAAATCTTCTAAGCCACCCCCGATATATCTAAGGGAGCAAAACTCAAGTGAGTTAATAAAGAGCGTGATCTCGGTAATAGGTGAAAATTCGTTTTACGTAGCTGCAATCAAGCGTGGAAATATAAACGAGACAAAAATACAGGTAAATCATGAGCATGATTTTCGTAAATTAACTAACAAATTCGAAGCCCTTAAAAAAAGCTTTTACACATATTAACTAAAGAGCAGCAAAGGTCTTCAGGTAGTGATCAAGGACATAGACTCATGCGTGTTCCCAGATGAAATTAAAACTTTTTTGGAAGAGAAGGGTTTTAAAATAAAAAATGTTACAAATATTAAAAACAGGGAAAAAAATCCCCAACCATTATTTCGGGTGGAATTAGAATCTGGCGACATTAAGCTTAAAAAAAAATCAAACGCATTCTATTTATAATTTAAAATATATTCTCTACAGAAGAATAACTATAGAGGAGCCGCACAAAAGAAATGGTCCCGTTCAATGTCTTAATTGCCAAGAATTTGGCCATACTAAGGCATACTGCTATTTACCCCCTGTTTGCGTCGTATGTGGAGAATTACATTGTACAGTCCAGAGCGATAAGTCTAAAAATGACCCCAATGTAAAAAAATGTAGCAACTGTGGCGGAAATCACACTGCCAATTATAGAGGATGCCCTGTATATACTATCGTCAAGCAGTCGGCTGGACCGAAAACTAATCCCCCACAAATGCAGGTACCAAATCAAGTAAACACTAATGGCATTCAGGCTCCGCAGCCTAGTAATAACAGAACCTCGTATGCTAACGTCCTTAAATCAAACCATGTGCCAATGCAAGGGGCTTCGCCAAGTAATGATGAAACTCCAGTTTCCAATTTAAGTCGTCTAGAAAAAACCATGGAAACATTAGGGTAAACAGTAAATAATTTTACAAACACAATGGGTAATATGTTACAGGAAATTCTAAGAATGCAATCGATGTTATTGCAAGCTGTTCTTAACAAGCCATGAACTGTTTAAAAATTTGTTTTTGGAACGCAAACGGCATCCGCCAACATAAAAATGAATTAGAATACTTTCTTAAAAACAAACAAATTGATGTCATGATGGTTTCTGAAACTCATTTGACCTCAAGAAATACGTTTAAAATCAATGGTTATATACTATATGATACCAAGGACCCTCGAGATAGAGCTTGTGGAGGTTCAGCCATTTTAATTAAAACCCGAGTCAAACACTACCTAATGTTTGATCACCGTGAAGATTATCTCCAAGCAACGAACATTTGCGTTGAGGAATTAAATAGAAACCTAGTAATTTCATCGTTATACTCACCGCCTAGATTTTCAATATCAGAAAGCCAATACTGTAAATATTTTAAATCATTAGGACCCTGTTTCCTAGCTGCTGGCGATTATAACGCTAAACATACCTTCTGGGGGTCACGACTTATAACACCAAAGGGTCGTGTTTTATTTAACACAATTTCTAAAATGGATTTAAGTGTGGTAGCGAGCGGACAACCAACATATTGGCCTACTGATCATCAAAAAATTCCAGATGTTATCGATTTCGGCGTGGTTAAAAACATCCCCATAGAAACGATTCATGTTGAAGCTTCCTTAGAATTATCTTCTGACCATACACCTACAATTGTTACTATAATGAACCCCAATAGAATTGTATCTCCGACTGGTCACTTAGCGACGACAGCTACGCAAATTAAGTGGTATAGAAAATATAGAAAATACCTCAGCACCCATTGCACAGAAACACCGGATTATGAAGATCGCTCTATTGCCAATTTTGACAGTTTTCTGAAACTAGCTGTTCAACATTCCAGTATTGCCCCCAAAAAAAACAAAAAATATTAAAATATATTCCACAGATGTCGAGCGTCTCTTGTCTGAAAAAAGGAGGGCTCGAAGAGAGTGGCAATTGCACAGATCCCCGTTACTTAAGAACTTACTAAAAGAGTGTACAAAAAAGCTTAGAAAGTTACTGCAGACTCAGAAAACGGCTTCTCTGGAAAAATATCTTAAGGAACTTGATGCAACCCCACAATCAGACTACTCATTATGGCGTGCAGCTAGAAATCTCAAAAGGCCAGTTGTCTCTAAACCACCATTAAGAGACTTGAATGATAGTTGGGCAAGAAATGATGTTGAAAAAGGAAATCTGTTTGTTAATCATTTAAAAAACGTATTTACCCCAAACATATCTCACGATATTGCGGCCGAGTTACCACCTGTTGTTGCTAGAGCAGCTGTTCCCCTAAGATTTGAGATCGAAAAAGCTATTTGTGATTTAAACCCCAAGAAGGCTCCTGGTTTTGATAAGATCAGCAACAAAATGCTTCTGGAGCTACCCAGCATAGCAAAGAAAATTATTCTCTTAATTTTTAATGCTATTTTACGACTTGAATACTACCCTCAAGAATGGAAGGTCTCCTTAGTTACGATGATACCAAAGCCAGGAAAAGATCACACCAAAGTTGAGTCATATAGGCCTATCAGCTTATTATCTAATATATCAAAGCTGTTTGAGAAGCTCTTAGCGTCCAAATTAACGCCAATTTTAAATGACAATGGGTGTATACCTAACCATCAATTCGGTTTCAGACGAGAACATAGCACAATTGAACAAACCCATCGGATAGTAAACGCCATAAGAAAAGCCTTTGAAGAAAGAAAATATTGCTCCGCTCTCTTCATCGATGTCTCTCAAGCTTTTGATAAAGTCTGGCATGTAGGTTTGTTACATAAATTGAAGCTGAACCTACCGGTTAACACACACAAGCTGTTAGAAAGCTACTTGGTCGGTCGAAAATTTATTACTAAAGAAGGTGATTTTTTAAGTTCTCCTCAGACAATTGAAGCTGGAGTCCCTCAGGGAAGTATCCTGGGCCCACTTTTTTATATTATATATACCTCGGACATGCCGACAAACAATTACACCCTAACCTCAACTTTTGCTGATGATACAGCTTTCCTAAGCGTACACGAGAACAGTCGTGAAGCATCTCGATACCTGCAGGATCATATATTTCAACTAGAACTGTGGTTAAAACAATGGAGAATAAAGGTCAATGAGCAAAAATGCGTACATATTACATTTACCTTGCGTCGGGAAACATGCCCCCCTATTAAAATCAATAATCAACTAGTGCCTCTACATTCGCATGTCAAATAAATCGGTATTCATCTAGATCGGCGTTTAACATGGAAATGCCATATAGAAGCAAAATTAACCCAAATGAAACTAAAAGCAATTCAAATTAACTGGCTTATTGGAAGAAATTCTGTTCTTAGTCTCGATTGCAAACTACTTCTTTACAACTCTATTTTAAAGCCAATCTGGTGCTACGTGCCTAAAAAAAACGAAAGCTGTTGATATACCGAAGCGATAGAAAACAAAAAAAAAACATTGAACAAAGACTGATTGTTGATTGATGATTTGGAAAACTTTACCGCAGTTTTCGACCAGATTGCCTCGAGTCTTCAGGACCAGATGATTTTGTCCTGGACCGGCTGCCCACCCCATATGACATGTTACTGTCATCCGTGGCACTACTCATCGCCTGAAAATTATAATTGTTCGGAGTAATGCCCCAAAATCGACACTTACCACTTCGCCATAAGCCTGTTACCTTTCAACCCATGTTAATTAAATTAATTCATTATTTATGTTTTCACTCAATTCAAAAAAAATTACAGAAAATATTTATTGAAAGTTACTTAGATTATAGAAGTCTTAACGATAATTATAAAATTATTTCATATAAATCTAAAATTAACTATTTTTGTTAAAGAAAAAAAATTATCATTTACTCAAAAATATTTCTTATGTACTTAGTTTAAGGTTTAAGAGAAAAAGATAAGATAATAAAGCAATGAGTATAAAAAAAACAATAGTTTTGTAAAAATTGATTTTTAGATCATATATTGTAACAAGGTAACTATTCTCATCTTTTGTTTATTTTCCTCTCTCACTTTAATTGCCCGTTGTGTTTGTTTTTACTAATATTATCTAATTATATAAAATAACAAAAAGTAATTTCAATTTTTGGGGATACAAAATTTTAATTTCAAAAGATTTTGTTATTCGTTAACCTGTTAACCTGGGAATTAAGCACGAATAACAAAATCTTTTGAAATTATATAAAATAACTTTCAAATATTTTTATATTTTTCTTGACCACTTTTGAATTATGTTTAATCGTTGATTGAACCTTTTGCCGTCTAGTATTATTGAAGATAAAAGACCTCAAACTTAAATAAATAAACAATTAAAGATTACTCTTAAATAGTAAATGGTTTATTTTCGTTTTTCTTCTGTTTGTTAAAACAAAAAAAAATAAGGTATGTCAGGAGTTGGTCTATTATCGGTATGTATTTGGTCTTACAAATAGCTCTCCATTCATTCAATCATCCATTCAATTCTCAAATTACCTATTCGTTTAAGCCCTTTTGTCATTCATAAATTCAACCAGTTGTTTTCCTAAGTTCCTTTCTATTTAAGTATTCAATCAGATTTGATATCCCACATTTAGTTTCCGTTTCCCTTATTTTTCTATTACCTTTTTAGGAGCTTATTGCCCCTCCTGTTTCTTCATTGGGCAAGTTATCTATTACGTATTTATTCTAATTATACCCTCAGGTCTTTATGAAATTACCTATTTATCAACCAAAGTATATATTCAGGTATTTCCGTTTTCGTAGATCAATCAAGGTAACTAATTAGTCGCGTATTCAGGTTGAAAGTGTCTAAGTCTTACCGTGGTCCAGACTACTAGATATCAATTCAACTCGGTTTATCATAATAATTCAGGTCAGGTATCCAAATTAATTTTCTTCGGTTTAACGATTTGAAATTCAATTTAGGCACGCAAACCAAACTTTAATACCAATAATCAAATTCGGCTTTAGTTCAATTTTGTAAACACGAATTCAGATCACGGTCCCAAATTCAAATCTACAATTCCAATTCAAAATTACGAAGGTATATCAAAATTCAATTACAGTTGAAAAATTGCAATTTGAATTTGGTCCGGGCTAATGTATCAATATTAAACTACGTTTTTTTCCCTTTCATTTAATTCAACTTAGAAATAAAAATTTAACGTAAGTATTAAAGTGGACAGTTGTGAACTAAGTTCTAGACGTAAACTAGCTAAAGCACCATAAATTCAAGTTTGGTTTATATAGCTTAATTCAGAATTAAAATTCAGATCCAGCTTCAAAACCCAAATCTGTTTGAAGTGTCCAAATTAAAATCAAATAACTGAATTCAAACTAAATATTTAAACTTAAACCAAGTATCCAAGTTTATTTTAATTAATGAATTCTGAGTTCCTAATCCAGGCTATTTACTTAAATGCAAATCCAAATTTTAGTTTTAAACGCTAAAATTAAAAATGAGGTTAAGAAATTTACGGATCTAAATTCTTAATTAGCGGAAGTAGCAAAATTTGAACTTGACTTAAGTAATTTAAAGCTAATTTAATTTTCGAAACCAAATTAAGACTAACTATATAAATCCGAGTTTATGAAGGTAATAAAGTTCAAGTTTGGCTTAGTTAACTAAGCTCAAATCCGATTTAGGCATTTAAATTCAAGTTAAGTACGCAAACTCAAATTTCAATTACCGACTTCAAAGTCGAATTTAGTTTAAATAAAAAAAATTTTAATTGACTTTAAGAATTTAAATTCCCTTCGTTTAAGTATATTGGAAATTATTTATGGAAACATATAAGAACTTTCTCATTAAGGTTTCTTGGTTTGTTAAGGCAGTTGAATTGATTAATTCATTAATCAACTAAACAATATATTCCCTGGGTGCTTATGACGAATTCTAGTTCATGTTAACGGTTGTTGGTCGTTTATTTAAGCATAATTTCAAAAATAAAATTAGATTTTTATCCTTTAATAAAAAAAATTGTTTTTTTTTTACGATAATTTTACTAACAGTCGTGGCTTATTATGGCATAAAAACTATAGGACTTGCCTGTACCAATACGTAGGTATATAAGTTTTATCGGATTAGGTATAATCAGGTTAGGTTATAAGTTATAAAGTAGGTTAAGATTACGATTTTATGGAAGATACAATAAGTGTAATATCACGGATTACGATTAAAGCTTATTATAGTGGGTAGTGGTAGATTTAGTTATTATCATAGAATTTATAGGTAGGATAATAATTTAAGTATTAATAATTTTAGAAATAATTTTAGATATACTTACTATAGAATTATTGGTAATTAGAGAATAGCCTACGCAAATAATTAATACTTGACTGTTTTTATAAATTTGTTTACTAAAAATCGGAAAATTCAATAGGCTGTCTTTGCCCCCACAAAGGACTGAATTGTCCTGGTTATGATACGTATTACCTTTTGATCCGGAGCTTTATTAACTAATTTCACGGTACCCTACCTACGGTGGTAGACGATTACAAAGGGATTAGGTATCGTTATTGAAGGTGGTAGATTTTGTGCTGCTGGGTCGTCGGTTGACCTTGATGTACAGGTTTCTTGCTTGTGGAGGTTATGGTGAAGCCAAGGCTATTAAATTCGCGCTACTGGTGGAATTTTTGGTGGTTGCGGTTGTCGTAAACCATGTGATTTTTTCCTGCGGTTTTACCAAACGCTCTATCTGGGTTTTCGCTACTTCGTAACCGGTTTTTTTTTTTTAAGTTTTCTTAGGTATTTTCTTCGGCGACTTACACTGGTTTTATGTTTTCCACCATTTTTTGCGTCTTAAAGTTATGGCAAATGCCGAAAGAAAAACGAGAGCCACAAAAATCCCTGGCACTTTTCCCACCGTTTCTAAAGCCTTTGCTCCAAGGCACACAGTTCATCTGCCCCAGTAAGCAAGACAGACTCTACACAGAAATTTAAAACAAAAATGTATAATTTTTTTTTCTTTATTCCTTTTGCGTAAACTATGTGGTTACGATGAATTAGATAACCCCAAATTAATGGGGGTTTTTTTTTAAATTTTCCGAAAATTGTACTTACATTTCCTATAAGCTGGTAATTTTTTTGTTTTTCAGTTTTTTTTTCGTTAAGCGCTCTTGTTTAATTTTATCTTAACCTCTGGCGCCATTAAACTATCCACGTTTGCCTTATTTAAATTTTTACTTTTTCTTTTAATTACTCGCCACCTTCTTGGCTGAATTCTACTTAACGAATGCTCTAATACCACGCTGTTTTTTTTTTACTTGACCCTGGTATCATTAGTCAGCGCCCTTTCTAATCCAGGGTTGTTTGTGCATGACATACGAGTCGATCATTATTTCGGAAGTGTTTCGAAACATCACTCCCCGTCTACCACAGACATGATTTGCTGTTATAACATGATGTAAAAGCGCTGCTTTCACATGCATTAACGTGTATCATTACATAAAAAAAACTCTAATCTGATGAGTGCACGCCTAACACTAAAATCATGTAAGTGTTATGGTATAGTATTTATGTGAGTTGTAGACTGGGTGTAAATACAACTCCAGATTGCCAAAACAAATAAACCGCGTTCATCACAAAATTTAACTACAATTCGGCTGATTTTAAGATGACATAAGCCAAAAATTTCTCGGCTGCGGCGGCTTTTCAAAATTTTTGGCGGCACGGCTCAGCCGGCTTTTAGCAGTTCGGCGCAGGTGTCTTAATGGTTTTTTTCAAATGTTCACATCAGTGTTGCCAGTGAAATTTCGAGAGAGATACATTTTAGTTTCCAAAAAGATACACTTTTTCCCAAAAAGAAACGTTTTAAAAAAATTTGAAAATCCATTTTTAACGTTTAATATTTATTAACATAACATTTTTAAAAATAATTAGTATTGTGGTTATTTTGTTGAACTATTTATGGTTTTTAATCCAAATTTTTTAATATTTTTAATTAGGCTTAAGTTCATTAAATTTAATTTCCATTAAACTATTTTTATGAAGAAAGGAATTTCATCACATGAAAATTAATTAAAATTGTTATTGATAATCTTTCATTCTTGACCGTGGCAGGGATTCGAACATTTTTATTTCATATTTAAATGCATATTGTAAAGAAAATGAATTCGTATAAATTCATTTTTATATGTATTTAAGTAAATATTAGGTACACATGTAATTTTTAAAAATACAGTAAGCAAACTTTAAAATTAACTATATGTAATTATCTTTGAATGTTATCAAAACAAATTCATTTTTGTAAAAATTAATATACGAGTCAAGGCGTTTATACTAAGGCGATTTTATCAACGTTCATATAAATTTCCTGAAAATAAAAAAGATTTTCATGTTTCCTCATCGATTTAGGTGGATCGTATGTTGCAACCCCTTAATTTTTTCTTTAACCATTATTAAAGCTGCTATCAAGGCGAATTCACTAGAAGGTGGGGTCAAGTCAACATATGGTGTTTTTTTCGGTGGTTGACTTATCAAAATGTGTATGCAAACTAATTTTTTATGTAAACTAAAGCTTCGTACAGACGATGGTCAGATCTTACAATGTTGTAATTTTTCTGACAATGATGCCATTATCAGATGCACTAATTTAACACATCTGATAAATGAAAATAGCGTACAATGTTTACACAGTTGCAAGACATTTTTAGTCAATTATAATGACAACATTGTAAGATCTTACCAACGTCTGTACAAAGCTTAACCTTTTTTTACTAGCAATATTTTTGACAATCCGACCACAGAAGCAGTGTTGTTGTATAGTTGACCTCACCTTTTAGTCAATGTGCCTTGGCTGCTATTGTATTAGTATTGAGTCGGTTACGATGATCAGTCTTAATAAGTTTTAGTTGGCTAAAAATTTTCAAATGTTTTGTTTCTGTACACTTTGCGTACAGATTCAAAAGATACGAAAAATGTCAGGATTATACATGATACCTGAAGTAGTCAAAAGATACGAAAAATGTATCTTTCGTATCCTAACGGCAGCACTGGTTCACATTAAAAAGTAGGGATGGGCAAATTGAAAAAATATATCGAATCGATATTTTTTTAGAGTATCGATATTTATTATTTCAAAAATATCAATTAATCGATGTATCGAACATATTTTGCTGAAATTTTTACCAAATTAAAAAGGTTTAATATACCTTTGTACAAACATATTATATGTACATATTACAAGTTCGGTTCGTGCTTTGTTGTGATACAGACGTGTATTCTTAACTCCGCATACAATTTGAATTTTTAATTAATCACATTTGATTTGATATATTTTGTTATTTTAATTATTTAACATAAAAGTGAACAATTAATACGAAAAAAATATTAAATAAAGAAAAATAGTAAAAATATATACGTACTAATGTTCATACATGTGTATGTATACATACATATTCTGAGCAAAAACATTTTAGTTTAAAGTTCTTATTTTCTTGTTGTTGTAAAATACAATAAATATTAAAAGCACATATAAACGGTGAAAAACAAAAACAATTTATTGCATGAATAAAAACAATGAAACAACAATAAAACTAAATGATAGAAATGTTTATGTGACAGTACATGCTAACGAAGACAATGCTGTAATAAATAAAACAAAAGAAAACAATAGTAACTACCTAACGGCTAAACCAATTTTTCGAACACGATCCCTTTCGCCCTCTCTTTTTACAAAGACGGTTGATGGTGATACGTTAAAAAATATAAACCTCTCACTTGCAAGTGTTGCCACAACGGCAAATACAATCTTATTAACAAATGGTACCATGAACTCTAACACAGATGCAATGCAAACATCTCAAGTAAAAAGTGGTCAAAAGCCTCAAGTACAAGTTGGTATGGACAGGTACATAACAGTGCTTAAACGGGGTCGCAGCCCTACCTCTGCAGCAGTTGCTTCGGCTTCAAAAGTACCATCTTTTGATAAAATAAACTCTCAAAATCGTTTTGCAATTCTGGAGGATGAATCCTCGGAAGCACCAAACGTTATAAAATCTTCTAAGCCACCCCCGATATATCTAAGGGAGCAAAACTCAAGTGAGTTAATAAAGAGCGTGATCTCGGTAATAGGTGAAAATTCGTTTTACGTAGCTGCAATCAAGCGTGGAAATATTAACGAGACAAAAATACAGGTAAATCATGAGAATGATTTTCGTAAATTAACTAACAAATTCGAAGCCCTTAAAAAAAGCTTTTACACATATTAACTAAAGAGCAGCAAAGGTCTTCAGGTCGTGATCAAGGGCATAGACTCATGCGTGGATCCAGATGAAATTAAAACTTTTTTGGAAGAGAAGGGTTTTAAAATAAAAAACGTTACAAATATTAAAAACAGGGAAAAAAATCCCCAACCATTATTTCGGGTAGAATTAGAACCTGGCGACATTAAGCTTAAAAAAATGAAACGCATCCTATTTATAATTTAAAATATATGTATTCTCTACAGAAGAATAACTATAGAGGAGCCGCACAAAAGAAATGGTCCCGTTCAATGTCTTAATTGCCAAGAATTTGGCCATACTAAGGCATACTGCTATTTACCCCCTGTTTGCGTCGTATGTGGAGAATTACATTGTACAGTCCAGTGCGATAAGTCTAAAAATGACCCCAGTGTAAAAACATGTAGCAACTGTGGCGGAAATCACACTGCCAATTATAGAGGATGCCCTGTGTATACTATTGTCAAGCAGTCGGCTGGACCGAAAACTAATCCCCCACAAATGCAGGTACCAAATCAAGTAAACACTAATGGCATTCAGGCTCCACAGCCTAGTAATAACAGAACCTCGTATGCTAACGTCCTTAAATCAAACCATGTGCCAATGCAAGGCGCTTCGCCAAGTAATGATGAAACTCAAGCTTCTAATTTAAGTCGTCTAGAAAAAACCATGGAAACATTAGTGCAAACAGTAAATAATTTTACAAACACAATGGGTAATATGTTACAGGAAATTCTAAGAATGCAATCGATGTTATTGCAAGCTGTTCTTAACAAGCCATGAACTGTTTAAAAATTTGTTTTTGGAACGCAAACGGCATCCGCCAACATAAAAATGAATTAGAATACTTTCTTAAAAACAAACAAATTGATGTCATGATGGTTTCTGAAACTCATTTGACCTCAAGAAATACGTTTAAAATCAATGGTTATATATTATATGATACCAAGGACCCTCGAGATAGAGCTTGTGGAGGTTCAGCCATTTTAATTAAAACCCGAGTCAAACACTACCTAATGTTTGATCACCGTGAAGATTATCTCCAAGCAACGAACATTTGCGTTGAGGAATTAAATAGAAACCTAGTAATTTCATCGTTATACTCACCGCCTAGATTTTCAATATCAGAAAGCCAATACTGTAAATATTTTAAATCATTAGGACCCTGTTTCCTAGCTGCTAGCGATTATAACGCTAAACATACCTTCTGGGGGTCACGACTTATAACACCAAAGGGTCGTGTTTTATTTAACACAATTTCTAAAATGGATTTAAGTGTGGTAGCGAGCGGACAACCAACATATTGGCCTACTGATCATCAAAAAATTCCAGATGTTATCGATTTCGGCGTGGTTAAAGGCATCCCCATAGAAACGATTCATGTTGAAGCTTCCTTAGAATTATCTTCTGACCATACACCTACAATTATTACTATAATGAACCCCAATAGAATTGTATCTCCGACTGGTCACTTAGCGACGACAGCTACGCAAATTAACTGGTTAAAATATAGAAAATACCTCAGCAACCATTGCACAGAAAATATTCCGCTTAGTACACCGAAGTATGTAGATCGCTCTATTGCCAATTTTGACAGTTTTCTGAAACTAGCTGTTCAACATTCCAGTATTGCCCCCAAAAAAACAAAAAATATTAAAATATATTCCACAGATGTCGAGCGTCTCTTGTCAGAAAAAAGGAGGGCTCGAAGAGAGTGGCAATTTTACAGATCCCCGTTACTTAAGTACTTACTAAAAGAGTGTACAAAAAAGCTTAGAAAGTTACTGCAGACTCAGAAAACGGCTTCTCTGGAAAAATATCTTAAGGAACTTGATGCAACCCCACAATCAGACTACTCATTATGGCGTGCAGCTAGAAATCTCAAAAGGCCAGTTGTCTCTAAACCACCATTAAGAGACTTGAATGGTAGTTGGGCAAGAAATGATGTTGAAAAAGGAAATCTGTTTGTTAATCATTTAAAAAACGTATTTACCCCAAACATATCTCACGATATTGCGGCCGAGTTACCACCTGTTGTTGCTAGAGCAGCTGTTCCCCTAAGATTTGAGATAAGAGAAATCGAAAAAGCTATTTGTGATTTAAACCCCAAGAAGGCTCCTGGTTTTGATAAGATCAGCAACAAAATGCTTCTGGAGCTACCCAGCATAGCAAAGAAAATTATTCTTTTAATTTTTAATGCTATTTTACGACTTGAATACTACCCTCAAGAATGGAAGGTCTCCTTAGTTACGATGATACCAAAGCCAGGAAAAGATCACACCAAAGTTGAGTCATATAGGCCTATCAGCTTATTATCTAATATATCAAAGCTGTTTGAGAAGCTCTTAGCGTCCAAATTAACCCCAATTTTAAATGACAATGGGTGTATACCTAACCATCAATTCGGTTTCAGACGAGAACATAGCACAATTGAACAAACCCATCGGATAGTAAACGCCATAAGAAAAGCCTTTGAAGAAAGAAAATATTGCTCCGCTCTCTTCATCGATGTCTCTCAAGCTTTTGATAAAGTCTGGCATGTAGGTTTGTTACATAAATTGAAGCTGAACCTACCGGTTAACACACACAAGCTGTTAGAAAGCTACTTGGTCGGTCGAAAATTTATTATTAAAGAAGGTGATTTTTTAAGTTCTCCTCAGACAATTGAAGCTGGAGTCCCTCAGGGAAGTATCCTGGGCCCACTTTTTTATCTTATATATACCTCGGACATGCCGACAAACAATTACACCCTAACCTCAACTTTTGCTGATGATACAGCTTTCCTAAGCGTACACGAGAACAGTCGTGAAGCATCTCGATACCTGCAGGATCATATATTTCAACTAGAACTGTGGTTAAAACAATGGAGAATAAAGGTCAATGAGCAAAAATGCGTACATATTACATTTACCTTGCGTCGGGAAACATGCCCCCCTATTAAAATCAATAATCAACTAGTGCCTCAACAATCGCATGTCAAATATCTCGGTATTCATCTAGATCGGCGTTTAACATGGAAATGCCATATAGAAGCAAAATTAACCCAAATGAAACTAAAAGCAATTCAAATTAATTGGCTTATTGGAAGAAATTCTGTTCTTAGTCTCGATTGCAAACTACTACTTTATAACTCTATTTTAAAGCCAATCTGTAGCTCGTTTCTGTATTTCTCGCATCGTAAAATTTCTTACATGAAGTGTGAAACAAAAAATTCCATCGTTTCTCGATTTATGAGATAAAAGTGTTTCTGTATTTGAATGCGAAAACAGACACAACAAATTCTGTTTATTCTGGAATATTTCCAGTACTTAAGTGTCAAATAAAAGCGAAACGTCAACAAAAGAAATATATATAATAAAAACAGGGCTGCCAGATTTGACGAGTTATCGTCATCTTGACGATTTTTTGTTCCGATATTAACAAAGTGACGTTTTGATGATTTTTTCTAAAAAAGTGACGAAAGCAAAAACAAAATCAAAAATATTTTATAATTTTGTTGTTACTTTCTATAGAAATTCATCTTGAATTTTTAAATTTCAAACACTTCTATTTTGTGGCGTTGAAAATTGAAAAAAAAAATAATATGAATGTCTGAAGAAAGCAACAACAAATTTATAAAATATTTTTGATTTTATTTTTGCTTTTAATGAAATTGTTTGTTTTTTCCCTAAAAAATGTATCGGCAAAAGCAAAATTTCGAGGGAAAGTAATGGACCGACTTGGCTTATTTTGAACATTTAATACTTCTTATATACATATACAAAATATGATTGATATTTGATATTCTTATCTTATATGTACACTTTTGTGCCAAAACCATTATTCCGGCAAGAAAGAAATTTGTTTGTCTCCCAGTAAAAACTTTTTCAAAATCGATAGCTTCTTTCACTCGTTATTAAGTAGCTTTCTTCTATAAGAACTTCGATAACTACTTTTTTCTGGATGTATTAAGATATAAAAAAATTACTTACTTTTGAATTTGTTCTTTTTGGCACAACCCTTGTAAAATTCATTAGTTTTTCAGTAGAATTGTATGTAGTGCTTTTATGTGTTTCTGATTACTTAACATATTATTTTGTAGGCGAAGATTTTACTGGGTCTTTAACCCGTTTATTTATGAACCGATTTTTTTAATTTTAACTACAAGGTATTCTACTAAGTCTATTTCAGGTAAAAAAGAAAAAGATTATAGGAATAGGTAAATTAAAGATTTATATCTCAATTATTAAATAATAATTATTAAATACCCATGAACTTTAACTATGTTTTTGTTTGATTATTTTTTAATAAAAGTCGAAACAAATTTGTTTAAAATTGATTTTAAATTGCACGATTTTTAAAACAAAAAAGACGATCTTTTTTATTTTTTTCTCAGGAAATTGACGATTTTGACACAAATTTATCTGGCAGCACTGATTAAAACCAAAACAAGAAAAGGCTAACAAAAATTTAAACTAACAAAATATAACAATTGTTTTTTGTTTATTTTCATCATATATATTATGCATTTATCATTTATATTCCTTCTATTTTTTTATTTATTAAAAAAAAATAGTATATAAACATATTTTAAATTCAAAATATCTACATTTTGTTTTTCTCGCCACCAATTTCAAATGTGACTTATTTTGACAGTTCTTGAAAAAAACTTTTCGCAAAATATTGTTATAGAAACACTTTTTCTCGCATCCTTCCAATAATTGCTGGAAAATTATTTAAATGACAGATAATTCTCGCAAAAAAAGATACAGAAACACTTGTGTGAGAAAAACCATTTTTTGTTTCATTTTTCACTGTTTCTGTCCCGATTCACTGGTTTCAGTCGGAAAATTTTACGATGCGAGAAATACAGAAACGGGCTACTGGTGCTACGGTATTCAACTATGGGGCACTGCCTCGGCCTCAAATATCGAAAAAATTCAAAGGTGCCAAAATAAACTTCTTCGAATAATCACAGCTGCCCCTTGGTATGTTAAAAACTCAAATATCCACAAGGATCTCAATGTGCCACTGGTAAGGACTATTATTACGAAGTATGCGGTAAAATATTTAAAAAGGCTAGAGTTGCACCCAAATCCACTAGCTCGAAATATTTTAAATGATAGCGGCCACACTCGCTTAAGGAGAAGAATCACTGCAGCACTTACCCATTAAGATGAGCGATAAACACTTATATAAATGTGATACAGAACCCGTGATGAAGAAAATTTTTGTCTTGCACTGGCAGGACATAAAATAAAGAATTAGGATAAGATTTGATTAATTATTGTTAGTTCATATTTAATATATGAAGATTCAATAAATAAATACTGAGAAAAAAAAAAAAATATTATATGTAATTACATTGCAAAACAAAAAATTAAATAAAAACAAAAAATTCAATTATAACAAAAACAAAAGGGAAAAATACAAAAAAACTATATGAAATCTAAAAAAGTAAATTACGAAAAATTTAAACGGAAGTACCAACTTACCTTAAAATTTGAATTGCACACCAAAAGTACCAACTTTAACTTAAATGAATTTGATTGTTTAATGCTATGTTTCCACGACGATTTGAATCACCTGCTTCGCTCTCTGAATCATGTTAATGAATCATTTTTTTTTTTTTGATTTTGCTTAAAACTAAAAATTTTTGGCGAACTATTTTAGTTATAATGCCAGGGTATCACACAATTTTTTTGGAGCTTCAACCGCAAAACCTCGTTCGACCTAAACCTTCGTATAGGAAGGCGAGAGCTTCCAGAATCCGCTCCAGAGTATTTTGGTCTCCACCAGTAATCTTCTGAGTTATTTCCTTGGTACTCCACCAGTAAAACGTCTGAGTTATATATGGTTCTCCACCAGTCACATTGAGTTAAATATGGTTCTCCACCAGACAACACATTTAAACATTGAGGTTAAAAACGAATGCATATAGTTAATGCAGAAACCGCAAAAACTGTAACTCGGTACAGTTATACGACGCCGAAACATTAACCAATGCGGGGTGACACCGCAAAACGCACGAAAAGCAGACAAACAAGAACGACCTGTTTGTCCTTAAAAAATAATGACAAAAAGCGCGAGCTGCTTCTCCACTCAGAGCAGTTTTACGAGTGTTAATGAATCATGGTGTTTACACGACGTATCTACTTGCTTCGAATTGACAGTTGTCTTTAATAAGCAAATCAATGTTGTTAACTTTGCATTTTCAAAACGCACCAAAATGGAGAAAAAACGCAGCAAATTTAGAATTTCTTTTTTATTCATTTTGTGTAAAACTTTTATTAAAATTGATTACAAAGTATGTATACTTCTGTTGTTTTACTTAGAGTTGTAATGGTTGTAGCGACGAGTTTACCTTGTTGAATTCGACTCGATATTCATATATACTAGATACATATTTTTTAATTACATTAAATATATACAAATTTTTTTTATAAAGAGATCAACTATACATAAATATCTAGTAAAGCTTCGTACAGACGGTGGTCAGATCTTAAGGCCAGTTTACACGGTAATACAATGTATTACGACTTTGTAGAATCAAAATATTATGAAATTCTCTCCGTGTTTAAAAGAGAAAAATAAAAATCTTTTGTAAGTATAATTCATGTTTACACGGATGGTATAAGTAAAATCAAAAATAATAACAAAAAAAACAGATGGTTGCAGTTTTAAATTTTTACAAAAACAACATGAAAATTTCCTGAGTTGATTTTAGTTGTTATTGTAATTGTATAAAAATGCTACCACCTTCAATATACTCCGTTAAAATACACCTCTGGTGTGATGAGAATACATAAGTTTCTAAAATGGTTTAGAAAAAAAGTATTTACCGACCGCTTGTCAGATTTTTTACATGATAAGATTTTTCTCATTCTACATAATTTTTTGCAATGTCGTAATACAATGTATTACCGTGTAAACTGGCCTTTACAATGTTGTCATTTTTCAATGGCACCATTGTCAGATGAATTAATTTTACACATCTGCCAAATGAAAATGAGCTTACAATGTTCAAACAGTTGCAAGACATTTTTAGGCAAATTTAATGACAACATTGTAAGATCTAACCATCGTCTGTACGAAGCTTAAGGATTCAAAATTAACAATAGTTCAAAATGTATCGTATTTTACATACTTAAAAAAGAAAAACCAAAAACTTTATAAAAAAATTAAACAAATTTCTACATAAATACAAACCCCCATATTCACAAAAAATATTTTGGGGTTATGACAGGTTTATTAAACAAATTTTCATAGAAAATTCGTTTTATAAACCTTTTATTAATCAAAAATATTTTTTATGAATATGGGGGATAGTATTTATGTTTGCATTCATTTGAACGAGATGATACATTTTTGTAAATTAATTTAATAAATTCTGCGTAAAACATTTTAAAAAGAGATCAAAAATTTATTATAATAAATCCAAATTAATAAAGTTAATATTTTCATCATTATTGTTATCGCAGAAATAATTTAAAAAAGCACCAAAAATGGTGCGAAACGCACCGAGTTGACAACTCTGAAACAATCGATTTTTACAGCTAGTTCAGATAAACTTGCGATAAAAATTGGAGAAGAGAGTAATTTTTCGTGCTTCGCAAGTAGATTCACGTACCGTGGAAACATGGCATAAGTCAAACCAGTAATCATGAGATATGGACATCAGGAGTACTCTCTGTTTTATGTGCTCTCCTGTCAACCTGCTTCTTGTATCCGGCACTGCTTCTTATAAATGCCAATCATTTTAGATCTTCATATTAGTTTAAAAAACATATGATGCATGCAGTGATGCAAATTCTTAAAAAAAATATATTGTTTGAAAAACGGCTAAAATTTTGAGTTTTTAATGAACACTGACTTTAAAAAATATCGAGTTCGATAGTCGTATTTCAATAACGATATATAGGTATTTTAAATATCGGCGATATATATCGATTATGATTTTTAAAATATCGATATTTTGATATATCGATATTTTTTGTCCATTCCTATTAAAAAGTTGTAAACAAATAAAAAAATAATAGAATAACCGCAAAATTAAATTTCATAGGCTATTAGAATAACTAACATCATGGAGAAAAGTAGTAATAGTGAGGAAAATACTGAATGCGATAGCATAACGGCACTAGAGTTACAAAAATTTAAACGAGTTTTGTACTTTAGCGATGGGGTCATGGATGAACTTTCTGAAAGTGATGAAGAATATATTGGACCTGACACAACTGACAGAAGCTTGAACATTGATATGGTAAGTGATTGCAATTGTTTTATTATTAAAATTTAACTAAGCTATAATACGAATACTTTAAAGAAAACTCTACCTCTAGGACCACGAATCAAGTATCAAGCATACCAAATTGGCAACAGATTTTTAAATGGTGTTGATTACGTAGGGGAAGGACTAGCAAGCTTTTTTGGAATAACTACTCCAAAATATATGAGTGAATCTGACATTGAGAACGCAAAAAAAGGTGATGCGCTGTCAAATAATTTGAATAACCTTACTCAGAACAATGAAAATTCGTCAGCTCAGAATTGGCATCATAACAACAACATAAACACGTCAAATATAGTAATTACAAGGTATCCACGCAGTTCTGTAAATACTTTTCCATAAACGAATAAGAAAATTTATTTTAAATAAAAAAAAAAAAATTGTCAAATGAATCAGCGTACTAACCGCATAGTATAAATAGTAGATGGTTGTTGGTTATTAATGACCTGTTCTTCGATTTCGAACGAAGACTTCGTTCGCGTAACTTACATGTAAAACAAAAACAATATTTTATACCTAATTTTTTGTTTTTGTTTTAAATGGAAGTTAAGCGAACGACGTTTTCGTTCGGAAATGGATGAACTGGCAGTAAATCAAAGTATTCAAATCGCTTTGGAATTTTTATATTTTCGTTTCTTAACTTTTGTGTTAAGTTTGGATAATGATGAGTAAAAATATCAACAAAATTTTTAGAACGCAAAATGTTAAACCAAATAAATAATAATTGTTCCAAACTTATTGATTTTTGCACGTGAATTGTTGTCTTTTATTGCAAAAAGAAAGGGACTCCCGGGAATTTTTTATTTATAATTAGGTTATATATCGTCACCTTAAATGAAAACAGACGTTTTTTTTTTTCTCATTATTTATTTATTGAATCTTCATATATTAAATATGAACTAACAATAATTAATCAAATCTTAACCTAATACGTTATTTTCTGCCCTGCCAGTGCCAGACAAAAATTTTCTTCATCACGGGTTCTGTTCACTTATATAGGTGTTTATCGCTCATCTAATTGGATAAGTGCTGCAGTGTCTCTTCTTCTTAAGCGAGTGTGGCCGCCATGATTTAAAATATTTCGAGCTAGTGGGTTTGGATGTTGTTCAAGCCTTTTTAAATATTTTACTGCATTTTTTGTTATAGTAGTTTTGACTAATGGAACATTGAGATCCTTGTGAATATTTGAGTTTTTTACATACCAAGTGGCAGCACATGACACATTTGAATGCGTTCATTTTGGGACATCATTGTAAAATTCATCGGTTCTTTCAGTAGAATTTTAGTTTTTTCTGATTACTAAACACAAGTTAGGCGAAGTTTTTACTGGGTTATGAATAAAGAAAACTAAAAAACAATATACTGCAAGTGTATGAGAGTTCAGTAGAAGTATAAACAAAACAAGCATGTCACGACATTTTCCATACGATTTGACAGAAAAATCCGGTGACTGCTTTTAAATAAAATTTATTTTAATTTATAAAAATAAAAATATTTCTATCGCCTGATGAAGCATTGGCAATGATCTTGGATTTGTCTGTACATAACTACAGGTTGATGAAACAGTATACAAAAAAACTTAACCGCGACCTTTAACCCTTCTACGAATTAGTTTGAGCTTCGAAAACATTGTGCTATCCAGAAAATATAAAGGCAACAGAATCATATGTTCAAGTAAACTTACAGTCCTTAATGGACCAAACAATTTTAAGATTGTGTGCATCGTACAGTGACATACTAACTGATAAAATAGGAACTGATGAAATTCGATCGATTTAAAAAGTAAATCGTTTTTTCAAATCGCCTTACATATGATAGATTTCGATCAATATCATGTTCCACGATTGTTTTGTTTCCACATATCACAATTTTTTAATGCAACATGTGAATGACATTTGTAAAATATATAAAAAAATTTAATTTTTATTAACATTAATTCCACATTTTGATAAACAAATATTGCTTTAAATATTATTTTATATCTTCATCCTTTCCTTGAAATTTTCTGGCAGATTTCTTAGATGTACTTAGGATGTTATAGACATATTTGCATTTCTTTTACCAAATTAGATTTTCGGTCTTAATGGATCATCAGTTATGCCAAGCTCATCATCTGATAAAGAAACATCACCTATTATTGCCGTTACATTATTTATTTCGTCGTCCAAAGAACCAACAGCTTTCTCTTTTATTTTAAATATTTATTTGATTATAGCTGTTCGGTTTGTGATTTATTGTGATACAGACGTGTATTCTTAACCGCGCATTAAATTTGAATTAAACTAAAAATTAAATAAAGAAAATAAAAAAATATATATGTATGTAAGAATGTAAATACATATGTAAAAAAATTCTTATTTTTGGTGTTGTTGTAAATATAATAATAAAAATATTAAAAGCACAGTAAAACGGTGAAAAACAAAAACAATTTTGTGCATGAGTCAAAACAATGAAACAACTATAAAACTAAATGAAAGAAATGTTTTTGTGACAGTGCATGCTAACGAAAATAATGCTGAAATAAATAAAGCAAAACAATATCAACTACCTAACGGCTAAGCCAATCATTCGAATACGTTCTTTTTCACCCTCCGTGTTTACAAAAACGGTGGATAGTGATACAGTGAGCGTCAAAATAAAGTGTACAAAAAACTTTATCTACAATATAATACTTTTTTAGTCTTAAGATATGACTAAATTTATTGTTTTAGGGTTTTTAATATTGGTATACAATTTTCTACTTAGTTCTAAAAAGACAATAAAAAATTTGTCACAATTAGAAAAATTACAAAGCAAAAACCAATTCGAATGCAAATTTTACGCGTCAAAATAAAGTGTACATTTTGCACGTACATCAATTCAGCGATGTTCTACTGTAAAAGAATACCGTTATATTTGGTTGTTTTCTTTATTTTAGCATTCTACTGAAACGTTCTTATTGTTTTATGTTATTTAGTTGCGATCGGCAGAGTAAGAACTCCTCTTGTGAAGTAAATTTTTATTTTTTTGGAAATGGGTAAACAAACTTCTAGTGATATTAGAGAATTAGTATTAAAACTTCGTAAGGAAGTTAAAACTTTTAGAGAAATTGGCACTATTATAAACAGAAGCCACAATACAGCAAAAAAAATTTTTAGATAAATACAAAAAATATGGGAAAGTAGTAAATCGTCCAGGTGCCGGCCGACGAAAAATTTTAAAGGAGGCTGATCTATAGTGCGTGACGTAAAAAGGAATCCATTTAAAAGTGCCGTACAAATATCTGAGGAAGTCTTGGCAAGATCGGGAACCATCGTAAGTGCCAGTACGATACGACGAGTATTACACAAAAACGGGTTACATGGTCGATTCCCACGGAAGAAACCACTAATATCACTAGCTAATCAAAAAAGACGCCTAAAATACGCCAAAAAGTATGAAGATAAAGATGTTACTTTCTGGAATAAAGTGTTGTTTAGTGACGAAAGTAAATTTGAGGTATTTGGCCAGAAAAAACCAGTTAAAGTATGGAGGACGAAAAATAATGAATATGCTGACCAAAATTTAATAACCACGGTTAAGCATGGAGTATGGCGGCAAGCGGAGTTGGGAATTTGGTTTTTATTGAAAGCACAATGAATAAGACGGATTACCTGACCATTTTGCAAAACAATGTGCCAGCCAGTGTGGAGAAATTGGGGTTGGAAGGATCTTGGATTTTCCAACAAGACAACGACCCCAAACATCCATCCAAGATTGTAAAAGAATGGCTTCTGTACCGCACTCCCAGAACATTGGACCATCCTCCCCAATCACCGGACTTAAATCCAATTGAACATTTGTGGGAGCATTTGGACCGCCAAATCCGAAAAAGGACAGTAAGTAATAAGGATATGCTTAAATCCGTTTTAATGGAGGAATGGCAAAAAATTTCATCTGATATAACTAAAAAATTAGTAGAGTCGATGCCCCGAAGACTAAATGCCGTAATTAAGGCGAAAGGAAAATCAACTAAGTACTAAATCGATTTTATTTTTATTTAAAAAAAGTTTGTACACTTTTTTTTTGACGCGTAAATAATGAATAATTTTTTTATTTTTGTTGTAAAACCTTTGTTGATGTAAATATTTTTGTTGTTTTTTTAGAATAAGGTAGAGAACTTAATACTGATTTAAAAATGCCTAAATGTAAAATTTAATCATATATAAAAAGACTGAAATAAAAACTAGTTTTAAAAAAAAAATGTGTACACTTTATTTTGACGTTCACTGTACAAAAAAAAATAATAAACTGTCTCTTGGGACAAGTTTTGCCGAGCCCCCAAGTATTGCCGCGACGGCAAAAACAATTTAAGTAAGAAATCATACCGTCAACTCAAACACAGACACAACGGAAAACCCTTTAGTAAAAAGTTGTCAAAAACCCCACGTACAAGTTGGTATGGACAGGTATATAAAAGTGCTTTAACGGGGTCGTACCCCTACCTCTTCAGCTCTTGCTTCGGCCTCAAAAGTTCCATCTTTGGATAGAATAAATTCACAAAATCGTTTTTCAATTCTGGAGGATGAATCCTCAGAAGCACCAAACGTGATAAAATCGTCCAAGCCTCCCCCGATATATCTTAGGCAGCAAAACTCAAACGAGATAATAAAGAGTTTGATTTCAATGATAGGTGAAAATTCGTTTTACGTAGCTGCTATCAAGCGTGGTAGTATAAACGAGACTAAAATACAAGTAAATCATGGGAATGATTTTCGCAAAATAATTAACCAATTTGAACCTGCTAAAAAAAGTTTTTATACATACCAACTGAAGAGCAGTAAAGGTCTTCAGGTAGTGAGTAAGGGAATTGACTCATGTGTGGAGCCAGAAGAAATTAAAACTTTCTTGGAAGAAAAAGGCTTCAAAGTAAAACATGTGAATATTAAAAATAGGGGAAAAAATCCTCAACCACTATCTCGAGTGGAGTTAGAACCCGGCGACGTTAGGCTTAAAAAAACGAAACGCATCCTATTTACAATCTGAAATATATTCTGTATAGAAGAATAACTATAGAAGAACCACACAAAAGAAATTGTCCCGTTCAATGTTTAAACTGTCAAGAATTTGTTCATACTAAGGCATACTGCTATTTACCCCCTGTTTGCGTAGTATGTGGTGAATTGCATGGTACAGTTCTTTGCGATAAGTCTAAAACCGACCCTAACATAAAAAATGTAGCAACTGTGTCGGTAATCACACTGCCAATTATAGAGGATGCCCTGTATATACTATCGTCAAGCAGTCGGTTGGACCGAAAACTAGTCCCCCTCAAATGCAGGTAACAAATCATGTAAACACTAATGTCATTCAGGCTCCGCAGCCTATTAATAACAGAACCTCTTACGTTAACGTCCTAAAATCAAACCATGTACCAATGCAAGGTGCTGCGCCAAGTAATGATGAAGCTCCAGTTTCAAATTTAAGTCGGCTAGAAAAAACCATGGAAACATTAGTGCAAACAGTAAATAATTTTACGAACACAATGGGTAATATGATGCAGGAAATTCTTAGAATGCAATCGATGCTATTGCAAGCTGTACTTAACAAGCCATGAACTGTTTAAAAATCTGTTTTTGGAGCGCGGATGCCGTGCCAACATAAAAGTGAATTAGAATACTTTCTTAAAAATAAACAAATTGACGTCATGATGGTTTCTGAAACTCATTTGACCTCAACAAATACGTTTAAAATCAATGGTTATACACTATATGATACCAAGGGCCCTCGAGACAGAACTTGTGGAGGTTCTGCCATTTTAATAAAAAACTGAATTAAGCACTACCTTATGTGTGATCATCGTGAAGATTATCTCCAAGCAACGAACATCTGTGTTGAAGAGCTAAATCGAAACATAGTTATTTCATCTGAATGAATTTTCAATATCAGAAAGCCAATATTGTGAATATTATAAATCACTAGGACCCTGTTTCCTGGCAGCTGGCGATTACAATGCAAAATATACCTTCATGGGGTCACGACTTATAACACCAAAGGGTCGTGTTTTATTTAATACAATTTCTAAAATGGATTTAAATGTGGTAGCGAGCGGACAACCAACATATTGGCCTACTGATCAGCAAATAATTCCAGATGTCATCGATTTTGGCGTGGTTAAAAACATCCCCATATAAACGATTCATGTTGAAGCTTCCTTAGAATGATCTTCCGACACACCTACAATTGTTACTATAACAAACACCAATAGAATTGAATCTCCCTCTGGTTTCATAGCGACGTCAGCCACACAAATAAATTGGTTAAAATATAAAAAATATCTCAGTAACCATTGCACGGAAAATATTCCGCTTAGTACACCGGAGAATGTGGATCTCTCTATTGTAAATTTTGACAGTTATCTTAAACTAGCTGTCCAACATTCATCTGTTTGTAAGTCACTTGAAAAACGTATTTACACCAAATATATCTCACGATATTGCGGTCGAGTTACCACCTGTTGCTGCTAGAGCAGCTATTCCCCTGAGATTTGAGATAAGAGAAATCGAAAAGGCTATTTGTGACTTGAACACCAAGAAGGCACCTGGTATTGATAAGATCAGTAATAAATGCTTTTAGAGCTACCTCGCATAGCAAACAAAATTATTCTTGTTATTTTGAATGCTATTTTACGCCTTGAATACTATCCTCAAAAATGGAAGGTTTCCTTAGTTACCATGATACCTAAGACAGGTAAAGATCATACAAAAGTTGAGTCATATAGGCCTATTAGCTTATTATCAAATATGTAAAAGCTGTTTGAGAAATTATTAGTTTCAAAATTAACACCGATTTTAAGTGAAAATAGATGTATGCCAAACCATCAATTCGTATTTAGAAGAAAACACACCACAATTGAACAAACTCATCGAATAGTAAATGTCATAAGAAAAGCATGTGGTGTTATGGGAGTTACGTCTGTCATGAAGGACTTAAATTCCCTATAACCCTCGGTTATTACAAGCTGTAGGGGTTCCAGCCAATAAATTAGGCGTTCGAAAGAACTGCCAAAAGCTTCTGAGACAATAATAACTAAGGCAGCTAGTGCCGATTTGATTGTAGGTTTAAGTCTGGTTTATTAATTTAAAATCAATGGTTTATATACTGCTTATGAGAATACAGTTTAGTTTCTCTAACTTATTCTAGCTTATCATAATTATATACTTGACTCTTTCGGTGCCATGTAGATATCTAAGGAATATCGATACAGTTGCATGTTAACCAATCACAATGAGTCTTTCATTATATTCACTCATTAATAAGTAGGTCACTCAATGTTTGGTTAACATGCCTTCAACTACAAGTGATGTAATTTGATATTTATTTTATTGTAGTTGACACTTGTAGTTACAATTATGCAGTGTGCCTGCGTTATTGACTTAGTGTGGTACGCTATATGTATGTGCACACTACACCCTCACCCTTAAGAGAAAAATTATGGGAGGAATTTTTCCTTCTATCTACATGATACTGTTACAAAATTTCTTAAATTTATTAATAAATTATGGTTGTAATATTGGTTTTAATTTCTATTATAATGGGGTTGTAATAGTTTTTGTTACTTAATAAGATATGGTTTTAAATTATTGTTATGTACTTCCTTATATGTACCGTTATAATCTATTGTGGTGTTTACACCATTTCTTTCTATGATCCTATATGGTCCTTTGTATGGACTTTGATCTTTTTTCCTATTTTCTACTTTCATTAAAACTAATTCTCCTACTTTTAAATTAAATTTATTGTGATATTTGTCATTACTAATTCTTTTTTCCTTACTCTTAATTATTAGTTCTCTTGCCTTACTTAAGGCGAATTGTAGTCTCTTTTTTAGTTCTTGTACATAATCATCGTAATTGTAAAATGTTCGTACGTTTTCTATTTTATCCGATGGTAAACATGGTAATTTACCGTAAACTAATTCAAACGGCGAGTAGCCTGTGTCTACATTTGGTGCCGTATTGTAGGCAAACGTGAAATATGGAATCCATTTGTCCCATTCATAATCATTTGCTGTTGTTAATAAAAACTCGTTCAACACTCTATGGTTTCTTTCTATGGAACCTACTGTCTCGTGGTGATAAGGGGTTGAGAAAATCTGTTTCATTTTCAAAATTGCGCAAACATTTTTCATGGTTTCGTTCACAAATTCTGTTCCTCTGTCAGACTTGAGTACCTTAAAGTGACCATATTTTAATATTAGTTGTTCAACCAATGTTTTTGCTGTCGTAAGTGCATCTTTTGTTGGCATGGGGTGTGCCACAACAAATTTAGTCAACTCACATTCCATTGTCAAGATGTACCGGTACTCGTTTGAAATACGAAGAGGTCCTACAGAATCAATTGAAATTGTCTCAAAACTATTGTTTGGTGTGTCTGTTAATGTAAGTGGTTCTTTTATGTGTTTTGTTTGTTTGTTTTTGACACAAGTGTCGCAATATGACACAAATTTCTTTACCATTTTGTTCATGTTTTTCCAAATATACCGCTGTTTTAGTTTAATGACTGTTTTTCTAATTCCTAAGTGGCCTGCGTGTGTGGCATTGTGGAATTCGTCAATTAGTTTATATTTTATAATGTCATCTGCTATTCTTTTAGGGGCGTTATATATTAGTATTTTTAGTTGAGGATTTTTGTTTTTTATTTTTATTTTTGCATATGCTTCCTTTAATTCTTCTTTACTATAGTTTTCAAATATTTTATCTTCACTCTTGAGTGCTAGTTCCTTAATATTCTCTTTATTCATTTTTGATATCAGTTTCTTCAGTATCGAATCTAGTTTCGCTGATTTATCACTGTATCTTGCTAGCCTTTTGTTTTCATTTTTCATGGTTTGGGTATTCTTATATCTGTTTTTAAAAAGATTTTTTAGAGTTTCAAAACTATCTGGTTCTGAAGAACTTCCTATTGCTGTTCTTACTGTTGAAGTAAGTTTTGCATGGTATATGTATTGAAGAAAATCTATCTTTGCTTCGGTGGACAGTGTCTTATTAATAAGTTGTGCTGTGATTAAAAAACTATCTAGTTCTATGTAGTTACCATTGAATAGAGGTAGTGCTTTGGAAACGGTTTCTAGACTAAATGATGCCATCTTTGTATCTAATGGGTTTTTATTGTTTTCGATTAAGTACTCTTTAATTTTCTTAATTATATTGCTAAATTCTAATCTGAGCGCTGATATTTTCTCTTCGTCTTTTTCTTCTAGTTGTGCTAAATCAAATTCCCCTGTTATAACTTTTATATCCTCTAGTCTAAGGTTAATTGTTTTTTCTGAATATGTCCTTCCGGGACTTTTCTTTAAATTCTTTAATATGTCTTTAAGCTTTGTTAAATTTTCTTCCATTTAAATTTGTATTATATGTATTTTTATTTCCTTTTTTTTTTCTTTATTGTTGTTTTTTTTTTTTTTTTTTGTTACTAAACATTGGTGACAGCATTAGTTCTATATTTTAATACATAATTTTTGAAATATCTATTTATTCTATATGCTATATATAATATTAAACCTATTATTATTAAAATTGTCATGTGTTCTGGTATGATGTTTTTTGAATTTTCCGCGTTACCGTTGTTCAATATATTTTCCTGGATCTCCACTTTACCCATGTTATCGTTTATTTTATTTCCCCAAATAGGGCCTACCATTTAATATGAATTTGTTGTTTAAAGTTTAATTGAAAATTCCTTTATTTTCGCCTTGAAAATTCTTTTATTTTCGCCTTCACCTCCTTCCTTTCTTCTACAGTACATGCGGTGTTTAATTCCTTATACAGGATTGCCAAATTCTTCCTTCTTTGGAACTGTTTGCCTGCTCGTTTTTTCTTTGCTTTTACCTCTACTTTTGTCTGTTCGATGTGGTTTTTTCTCTGTCTTTTCTTATACTCTTGTATTGTTATGGCTTTCGGGCCGGCATTTGTTGGTAAAGGTTCATACCTTGGTACTGTGTGAGGTACTGGTTCCGGAATGTATTGTTCAACCAGATACTCTTCCCAACGGCTAATTATTTCGTTGATTTCTTCTAATGTTGTAGTAGAAAGTTGTTTTGAAAGCCCCAAGTTCCAGTCTGCAGGATCGCCATGTGGTGTTATGGGAGTTACGTCTGTCATGAAGGACTTAAATTCCCTATAACCCTCGGTTATTACAAGCTGTAGGGGTTCCAGCCAATAAATTAGGCGTTCGAAAGAACTGCCAAAAGCTTCTGAGACAAAAATAACTAAGGCAGCTAGTGCCGATTTGATTGTAGGTTTAAGTCTGGTTTATTAATTTAAAATCAATGGTTTGTATACTGCTTATGAGAATACAGTTTAGTTTCTCTAACTTATTCTAGCTTATCATAATTATATACTTGACTCTTTCGGTGCCATGTAGATATCTAAGGAATATCGATACAGTTGCATCTTAACCAATCACAATGAGTCTTTCATTATATTCACTCATTAATAAGTAGGTCACTCAATGTTTGGTTAACATGCCTTCAACTACAAGTGATGTAAATTGATATTTATTTTATTGTAGTTGACACTTGTAGTTACAATTATGCAGTGTGCCTGCGTTATTGACTTAGTGTGGTACGCTATATGTATGTGCACACTACAAGCATTTGAAGAAAAAAAATATTGCTCAGCACTCTTTATCGATGTTTCGCAAGCTTTTGATAAAGTCTGGCATGAAGGCTTAGTACATAAATTGAAACAAAATTTACCAGCAAAGCTGTTAGAAAGCTACTTAGTCGGTCGTCAATTTATTTTTAAAAAAGGAAATTTTTTAAGTTCACCTCAGCCAATTGGCGCTGGAGTCCCACAAGGCAGCATCCTGGGCCCTCTATTATACTTAATTTATACTTCGGATATGCCAACAAACAACCACACCCAAACTTCAACATTTGCAGACGATACAGCTTTTCTAAGCGTGCACGAAAACCGTTATGACATTCACCTTGTGTCGGGACTCATGGTCCCCTATTAAAATCAATACTCAAACAATTCCTCAACACTAGCATGTAAAATATCTCGGTATACATCTGGATCGGCTATTAACGTGGAAATGCCATATAGAGGCAAAATAAACTCAAATGGAACTAAAATCCATTCAAATTTATTGGCTTATTGGAAGAAATTCTGTCCTAAGTCTCGATTGCAAGCTTCCACTTTACAACTCTATCTTTAATCCTATCTGGTGCTACGGTAGTCAACTATGGGGCACTGCCTCGGCCTCTAATATCTTCTTCGAATAATCACAGCCGCTCCCTGGTATGTTAAAAACTCAAGCATTCATAAGGATCTCAATGTGCCATTAGTAAAAACTATGATAACAAAAAATGCAGTAAAATATTTAAAAAATGCTTGAGCAACATCCAAATCCACTAGCTCGAAATATTTTAAATCATGGCGGCCACACTCGCTTAAGAAGAAGAGACACTGCAGCACTTACCCAATAAGATGAGCGATGAACACCTATATATGTTAACAGAACCCGTGATGAAGAAAAGTTTTGTCTGGCACTGGCTTTGATTAATTATTGTTAGTTCATATTTAATATATGAAGATTCAATAAATAAATAATGATAAAAAAAAAAAAATAGAATAGAATAGAACCATTTATTGTGAAATATTTTTTTTTGTATATGTACAATTTGAATTGGAAATGCATTAATTGATTTTATTGGATGAAAGGTAACAGGTGTAAGACGAAGTGGTAAGTTATGATTTGGGGCATTACTCCAAACAATTATATTTTTCATGCTATGAGTAGTGCCATGGATGACAGTAATATGTCATATGGGCAGCCTATCCAGGACATAAACATCTGATCCTGAAGACTCGAGGCAATCATGTCGAAAACTGCGGTAAAGTTTTCAGTATTATCAATCAACAATCGGTCTTTGTTCAATGTTTTTTTCTGTTTTCTTTCGCTTCGGTTTATCAATAGCTTTCGTTTTTTTTTTTGGCACGAGTAAAATTGTGTATGTGTGAGTGGATGGACACGAATCCCCTATTTCCGGCGAGCTTCAGCCCAAGGTTAGGTTAGGTTAGGTTACATGGGCAGCCGTCACAACGACGACTCACTTGGGTCCTTATAGCGGTCCCTTTGTGATACCCCTAGCCAGTGAGAGGAGTCAGCCAGTACCCACCAGACTATTCCCCCGAGGTCACTGCAGCCTCGAACCACCCCGACTCCCTGCAGAACAGGGAGATCGATCTCAGTCCCACATTGGACAGATCGTCCAGGCATGGCAATTCTGGTCTCCCAAAATGCCTAAACCTGATGCTCCCTCCTCCTCATCATGACAACTCCTACAGTAGTCATTATGCGCAAGACCCATCCTCCTGGCGTGAGTCCCTATCACCCAGTGACCCGTAATGACCGATATCACCGTTCTCATCCGGTCCCTATCGAGACCGAGAAGTACACGCGTTCTCAACGCGTCATAGCCAGGCCATAGAGTTCTGGCCATCAAGCAGGTAGGCTCCCTCTGCCATCTGCCCTGAGCCCTTCTGTACGACTCCCCTCTGATGAGAGTCCTGCAGCGGGCCATTGAGGTGCCAACCAGGCCGTCGATGAACATGTCATCCAAGAGACAGCCTCGTTTGGCTAGACCGTCCGCAGTTTGGTTACCCAGGCATCCACTGTGCCCTGGTACCCATGTCAGCGTTACACTGGAATGTTTCGCGATCTCATTTAGAGACATCCGGCATTCCACTGTTAACATAGATGTCGTAAAGACACCAGCCAGAGCTGCAATGGCAGCCTTGCTGTCCGTAAATATACATATATCCCTCGATATACGATAGTACTTCAGCCAGTTTGCCGCCCGCTTTATGGCAGAGATTTCCGCCTGCAGCACACTGCTACCATCCTGAAAGAGACCCTAATGTCCCACTCCTCGATGAAGAAACCTCCACCCACTCTATCGCCCATCCTGGAACCATCGGTGTAGACCCGCAGGATCGGTTCCAGAGATCGCGTATTATCGAGCAGCTCATCATCATTACCATGATGAACTGTGAACAAAGCACCGAAAAAGGGTTCCGGAGTGCAATAGTCCAGCCCCGCCAGGTCATATGATGCACCAAGCAAGATCCTGGCATGACCATAGTTCCGCGAAGACCATACGCCCACCGCCCCCAGTCTAATAGCGGAAGTCAGGGCCTGTTGTTCGGCCATGATGTCAACCGGCAGCCAGTTCAGCATAGTAAACAGCGCCTTCGTCGGTGTCGAGCGCAGTGATCCCGTGATCATCAGCGCAGCCACCCTATATACTTTCTCAAGCATCCTGCAGTACCGTCCCCTTCCCATCACAGGCCACCACACTATGACCCCATAGAAGAGGATCGGTTTTACCACCGCCTCAAAGATCCATTCGACGCCCCTGGGGCCAAGGCCCCAACTTCTGCCCAAGGATCTCTTGCAGGTGTACAAGGCCACAATGGCCCTATCAACCCTCGTACGAACGTTGAGTTCCCATGATAGTTTGCTATCGAGAATTACGCCCAAATATTTGGCACTGTTCGAGAGCGTCAACTCCGTGCCATTTAGCCTAGGAAGTTTAAAGTTGCCAACCCTGTACTTCCTGGTGAAGAGTACTAACTCAGTCTTCTGTGGATTGACGCCAAGTCCACAGGAGGTGCTCCAAGAGCTTAGAATCTGCAATGCAGATTCCATGCAACGGGACAGTGTGTCCAGGTGTTTACCCATGACCGCCACCGCCACGTCATCCGCATACGCGACGGTTTTTATCCTCAGTCCGTCGAACCGACTCAACAAAGTGTTCATCGTCAGGTTCCATAGTAGAGGTGACAGAACTCCACCCTGCGGGGTGCCCCCGTGCACAGATCTGCACACATTGGCCGCACCCATCGTGGATTCAATGATCCTACTGTCAAGTAGATTGCCAATAAATCTACAAGTTACATCGTCAACACCCACCTCCCCCATCGATTCCAAGATGGAGTTGGGTCTGACATTGTTAAAAGCACCCTCAATGTCCACAAAGGCCACAAGTGAGTATTCCCGAAATTCAAGGGATTTCTCAATGTAGCCTACCAGTGAGTGAAGCGCCGTCTCCACAGATTTGCCCCTGGTGTAGGCATGCTGTGATGAAGAGAGCAGATGCCTAGGAATAGACATCCTCAGATGAATGTCAATGACCCTTTCAAGGGTCTTGAGAAGAAATGACGACAGGCTGATTGGCCTGTAGTCCTTAGGTCTGGTGTGGGATGCTTTGCCTCCCTTTGGAATGAAAACAACCCTACATCTAGTCCATCTGTCGGGAACGTACGAGAATCTAATACATTCCGTGTAAATAGCGGACAGCCAAGGAATCAGAAGCCCCGCATTCTTTTTAAGGTCGGCCGGAATAATACCGTCCGGACCAGGAGCCTTAAAGGAGTCAAAGCTCCTTATCGCCCAATTGAGCCTATCATAGCACAGGGACATGGACACGGGTCCAGGCTCTGATAAGCAAATGATCTTCCGTGGTGTTGGAAGGGTATTGCCAGGAAAGTGTGTGTCGATTAAGACCCCCAGCGTCTCCTCACTATTCGTAGTCCAGCTACCATCAGCTTTCTGAATGTAGCTTGGGACAGCCGGGCAAGAAGCCATTATTTTGCGCAATCGGTTTGTCTCAGAAGAGCCTTCTACTCCACTGCAGAAGTTTCTCCAGGCATTCCGTTTCGCCGATCTCACCAAATTCTTGAACCTATTCAATGCCGACTTATATTCCGCCCAGTTTCCCAGACGTTTAGCCATATTGAACAACCTACGACAGTCCCTGCGGGACTGTGCAATCTCAGGGCTCCACCACTGTGGCCTGCCCCCCTTCCTCCCAACCACCGGCCTGCAGGCCAGTGCCGTTGCTCGACGCAGTGCCCCCGATAGGAACTCCACTGCCATTTCAGTCTCCGTAGTGCCATTAATGACAGGGACTGAGCCCAGAGAGTCAGCGAGTAGACTAGCCTGATAGTCCCACTTCGTCCTTCTCCTATTTACAAAAGTACATACCCCCAAGGGGGTGAACCTAATTGAAACTCAACATACCTGTGGTCCGAGAAGGAACAGTCATTTGAGACCGCCCAGTTACTTATTAAGTCGGAGTGTTCCGAGCTGACCAATGTCACAATGTCTATTAGCTACAATGAACGTGGGTTCCGCGCCTATGTTTGCTATTTCTAAATTACTGTTACAGATAAAAGAAAATAGCGACTCACCTCTAGTGTTGGTGTTAGAGCTGCCCCACGTGATGTGGTGCGCATTAGCATCAGCACAGATAACCACCGGGGTACCCATGGAGCCAGCTTTGGTGACCAGGCCATGAACAAGCCTATTGGGTGGCTCATCAACCTGGTCATGCGCCATATAGCCCGAGACGATCCAAATCGACCTGTCGCCCGTCTCTAGGGCCGCTGAAGTTGTGTCTTCATCACTGAAATCAGAAAGAATGAAGATATCCAACGTGCTTTTAGCCAAAATACAAGATCTAATTTTACCTGTTCCTCTGGCATATAGGAGCTTATAGCCCTTAAGGTTTAATCCGCAAACCCGATCCTTGTGGATCCATGGTTCTTGGATCATTACTAGCTCCTCCTCTCTCTCTACCACTCGGAGGAGCAGTGCAGCAGATGCTGCCTTAGAGTGGTGAAGGTTTATCTGAGTTACCTTCACCATGTCCAGTATTGACGACCGTGACATTGGCGTCCTCCTGGTCTGATTCCAGGAGGGCGTCCTCATCAGCCAATTCACCCATGCGCTCAAAGAGGTCACTCAGCATGTCGGAGACGGACGGGGTGTCTTCCTTGTCACATGAATGAACGGAAGCGTCATTCGTGCAGTCCACGGACTGCGTAGGCTCCGCAACCTTCGGAGCGGGATCGCCCTTGTCGTCACCTCGGTAGACACGGAGCAAGATGGTACTAAAACCATAGTAAATCTTGCCCTGTTTCTCCCTCAGTGGTTTCAAGGAGTCCTGATTCAGGACTACGATCGCCGTTCTTGATGATCCTTCAGCTGCTGAAACCTTGACAACTTTCCAGTTATGAGTGGGAAGTTGCGGGTTGCAGCACTGGATGATCTTCAAGATTTCCTCCGGTGCAGAGGGTTCCGCTGGGATGGTGGCGATGGATCTAGGTCTCCGTGGTATCTCACTCACCAAAACCACGTCGAGCCTAGCACCTTCCCATATTTCGCCAATCGCTCCGATGGCAAGCTTCAGCAGAAGCGCCGAGCGCTCGCCCACGCACGCCATTAGCTTCACATGACCCTGGTACCAGCCAGCATCGTCACATTGCGGGGGTGCTCCTGGATTCTCACTAAGGATCTTCCAAAAGACACCCATCATCTGCTGCTTCACCAAGTCCCACCTAGAGTGGGAGATGGATCCATCAGCAGCACCTCTATCTATAATAGCCCTAACAAGGTGGTCTTTAGCCACCTCACTATAGGATCTATTGGTCGACTTTGGTGCATATTTGGGACGTTTAGTCCCTGGTTGCTGTCTAACGGCTGTCGCTTCTTCCTCCGAACGTTGCCGTTTAGGCATTGCCTTCGCAGGGGCAGGAGGTGAAACGCTCTGAAGCCCAGCAATAAGGGCCTTAGCCCATGCCAATGAAGCTTCCTGTTCTGCAGAAAGCTCATTGGCATCTTTGGAGCCTAATAGCTCGATAACACGCAAGGCAGCACGCCTTGAGTTGGATGCCCTCTTGGAAGGATTTTTATGCCGAGGTGTCTTTTTAGTGACGCCGGAGTTGGCGGGGGGAGGTGCAGAGGTGGGACCGGATGTAATCATCTCTTTCCCCCTTTGCACAATAGGCATATGGGAGGCTGCTTTGCTGGACGACTTAGTCATTTCCAACTTGGCAGCACCCGAAGCAAGGGATTTATCCGCTTTGGCGGAAAGGGCTATTGAGGCCTTAGATGTACTTGGCGCGAATGACAGAGGTACATCGCCGCTGTTGGGTGTCGAGGCTGATACAGCCACCGACGGGATCGTCTTCGTCTCGTTGTCCTTATCATTAGTCCTTTTTGTGTCTAGTTCCGTGCCATCGTCAGTGTGTTGTTTGTTTCGTTTTTGGTTTTTGGTTTTAAGAAGAGAGTTCATTTTGTTTTTGGTCCCACGAGTGTAGGGGAATCTGGAGGTCCGCCACGTCATAGCCCCCATTAACGCGGTAAGGGCGTAGTCTGTTTGCTGAGGTGCCCAGGTATCAGCAAAGCTCCGTGATAATACAGTCGGTAACCGCTGACTGCAAACCAACCGATAGGCACGGGTCGCATAACACCTCGGTTTAGGGGATGGATAACCTTTCGTTGCCAAGGCCTTTAGGTTCCCTGCCTTCATCTCGGGAGTCACCAGATCCTGGCATCATACCCGGACCAAGACACAAACCACAGCCAAGGCTTAAGCCACCACATCGCTTCAAGATTGTTATCCATAATGGTGGAGCTTCAGCCCAAACACCAGCAAAATTTAAAATTACACTTGAGATGAGGCAAGATTACCCGATTTAAATGAAATTACACCTGATATAAAATTGAAGTTTTATTTAATAAAAGGCATGAACATTTACTCATTGAAGAAAAATAAATTTACATTAAAATAAATAACATAAAACTCCTAAAATAATGAGTTAAACTTCCGCATTTGGATGCATATATCTAGGGAAGGTTCAAAATGCTCATAATGGATGTTTTTTTTAAGCCCGAAAGAGCTAAAGAATAGTTAGCTGTCAAAAGAACTGGCATTCTGCTTTCCATTTTTACTCAGGCACATCATCATAGGTAGATATATTCATGCTTGAACAACGCTACCAAATTATTCAAATTTACTTTGAAAGCCAACCATCGATTTTCTGAACGTATAGGTGACTTCATAATTTAAATGCCGCAACGTATTTTTTCACAAATGAAGGCGATGTGTTGATTTAGAGAAAATAAACTGTCAATTGGACTTCAAGGCCGTGCGATGTGACACCACTTGATTGTTTTCGTAGGCCTGTGAAGTCACTGGTTTATGCTGATAAACCAGCACCAGTTGACGTCTTGGAGGTCAACATTGTTCATTTTATTCGTGACATGCTCGAAAAGAGTAACAAAATTGGACGTCTCACAGTGGCGCCCGTAGAGCAAACGAGGGTGCAAAAATCAAAATTTTCATGAGCCCCGACGAAGTTTTGAATAAACCCATGTTATAGGAAACTTTTCAACGATTTCAAATGTGCCACTCTTAATAATATCACATTTTTAGTTTAGAAGATATAACTGTTCAAAGATGACCGACTTTCGGTTTTCAAAAAAACACACAATTTTTACTCAATTTGTTGCGATTTCAGGTGTAATATCACGAAAAATAGGTAAAGAATCGCCTTATTTTTTATTTGTATTGATTGATGTATTTATTAAATGTATAATGATAAAAAAATGAACTGTTTGCTTTGTGTTTCTCTTGGTAAATCACTATTTAAAAACTATCCGTTTATTCACTATTTTTCAACTTTGACGGAAAATAAATAAAATCTATATTTTTCTATATTTGCCATATTTGCAAAACCTGTTCTTTGATTATTTCTTTACATAATTCAAAAGGTTTTATCTGCCCGTACGTGCCCGTTTGGCTTCTAGAGGTAAAAAAGGTTAAAAAGACATGGTTGCAGAAATTGTATGGCGTCCATCCCTTATATGTTTTGACCACAGAATACCACAGAACTGTCACGAGACGGAAAATTTTGCGTTTTTTTTTTGTCTCTTTTTAAGAAAGCTGCCCTTTTTCAATTCTCTTTGCATCATCTTTTATGCCGCAATACGATGAACACAAATTTATTTAGTTGAGATTTATTTGCAAAGCTTTTGTAAAAAATAACTTTTAAGTTTACCACAACACAAGTAAATAATATTTAAGTAAATAAATAACATTATAAAACAAAAAATATTAATAAATACATTTTTTTTGCAAAAAACACAACGTTTGTTGAACTAATGCATTTTTTAACGTGGTCTGTGTTTTGTTATTTTTGTTTTGATCATGCCATTTGTGTTGATTGTTGCAGCCTGTTTTTACACATTGCCACTTCACTACCAAAAAAAGCTTTCTGTCTTTTTCTTCGAAAGCTGCCCTCGCAACTGATTTGGGCCTTTTTCACACGTCACTTTTTTCAGTTCTGTGGTATTCTGTGGTTTTGACTGACAGTAGTTTGATCTAATAGTTTGAAAAAAACTACTCATTGAAATTAGCAGGTACGTACCTCACTTAAACAATACTTTGGCGTACAAATGGTCAAGAACAATATTGACTTATGGTCCCTACAGGTAGGCACAAATCTTATTTGGACTCGTGCATAATATAAAAATTGCATTATTCAGCCTAAATCCATATGTATGCAGGGAACAGATAAATTTTTAGGCATGGTAGCATAACCCTATATATTGCAAAATAAGCATAATGCCTGGATTAGTCTACGACTGAAAGTTGGCGCAACAATTACTGAAACCATTAAACAATTTAAGTACTGAAAACATGGCGTTGAACAATTTAAAATTATTTGAACTGTTTAGAAAGTCAACCACACCAAAGTTTTTCACGGAAGCTGCTTTAGAAGACCTTGATAGCTTATACGGCAATATTGAGAGAAGCGAAATTATAAAAAATAATTTTTATCTGATATTGAGGCAAAATGGGTGAAATCTAATCGAACCATTCAGAACTTTACGAGGACTGGCTTAATGAAGACACCATCCTGGATATATTGGCAGTAGATAAACCCACCACATCAACCAGAGCAGCAAAAGGAAGGCAAAAAAAAAGTATTGAGGAGTGTTAAATTTTCACAAGAAAGAGGAACTTTGCCGATGCACAGGAGTCTCTTAACAAATTTTATAAAAAATATAGATTGCAGAACACATTCAAAGCATAAGGCAAAATGAGGACCTCTTTAACATGTTGGCAGCATCTTCCGATCCACTTATTTCTTCCCTGAGGCATGTGAAGTCACGAATAGAGTTAGAAAATAATTATAGTTTAGAAATGGTAAGTCTTTTAGATATACCTTCTCTTACGAATTGTGATGAATATTTTACAGAAAATTGAAAAAATAAATTTAAAAAAAAAAATTATTTTTTTTTAATTTGTTGGGTAATAATTTAAAACATAAAACCCTAAAGAAAAAAAATAAAAACAATCTAAAAATGTAAAAATTAATTTTTTTAGTTACCATAAAATTGATTTTTCTACTAATTTTAACTTTGATAACCCATAAGTAGGCCCCTACAAAGCGTAGCACCCTTTCCAAACGCTCATTTCATAGGCTGAACAGTTATCTATCATATGCTGTTTAAACTGTTCAATTATCTTATTCGGTTCAAAAGATATGATTTTTGCAACGAAAAAACTCAAATGGCGCCACTGTGCGTCTGCAATGCGTTCAAATGGTAATGCCGTGTATTAATCTGCGATTAAAATTCATTTGTTTATGTATTTTCTACCATTTTAAGTTTCATGGTCTTAAAAAATACTCTTTATACCATAATTAGTAAACAAAATGCCTGCAGGGTTTTATACAACTGTCCCTCTCGTAATTCAGTTTTACAAATTTTAAGGGAGTTAAATATTCTTCAAACTAAAGCATTGAAAGTTTTCAGACACGATCAAAATTAATTATATGTTCGAATATCGGAAACATTTCTACCCCCAGGCTAGTTTGTAGTTTGAATTACTTTTTTCAATAAACTTCAGGCTCTAAATCACTATGATAGTCATATTTATCCAAATCTTAGAGACCATCTTGCGACACACATTACCAAACTTTTGAAAAAACTTATATATTTAATGATTGAAGACTTTTTCTTTAAAGAAACCAAGACTTTGGTTTAGAAGACTGTGCATTTTTTATCAACAATATTTAAAAAGAAATAAATGTCATCACTGAAATCGAATTTTGATTTTATTTGGGTATTTGAAGTAAGAATTTCAAATTACACTTGAATTACACCTAAGAGAAATTACCCACAAAGTGGCAACACTGATTTACGCATTCCTTAACACTGCAGTTACACGCTCAAGTTTTTCTTGATAGTCTTTTACATATACTGTTTGTCAAAATTTCCAAAAATTAAAAGTTGTGACGTAAGCTGCATTACATTTTTGAGCAATTTACTTTCAAAATGTCACCAAGAAAACAATTTATAAAGACAAACGAAAAATTTGCTCACTAACCTTGAAATCAGCTGTTTACTTGAACGTAAATTGAAACACTCACTGGAAAGAGAATTTTAAAGGCAACTTTGTTTGTGTTCACCCTATCACACAAAGTATAAACACCCTACAGATAATATTGGACTACGTGGTCCATTGTGGCTTAAATGTACTGCTTACAACATGGTCCAATCTACTGTAATATGGACCATGTTATAAGAAATTAACATAACATGCTTTTTTATAGTTTACAGTATTACACATTGGTAGCCCTGATGGTGTCCATTATAAATTGCTTATTTAAAAGTGAAAGTTTGTGAAATTTGTGAAAAAAGGTAAACAAATTAAAAATACCAATTAAATATATTTAATAATAGCAATAATAGACTACAGGGCACGCCATAAAAAGCGATTAGTAAAAAATGAAAAATGCTTAAACTACCCCTTTAGTGTACTGCAATTGAAGTGGTATGGAGTACTTTTAAAACTAATCCACTTTAGTACTCCATGGAGTAGTTTAGGGACTACTTCGGTGGGTTATAAAGTCCCCTCCTAGGACATCGTAATGTTAAATGGACAACCTTTTACCCATATATTTGGAGTAGTTTTGGAGTACTTCTTTATGGTCTACTCTTTACATGCATGTATGGACTAGTCTCGTTATCTGCAGGGCACTCACACATGAAATAAAATGCAACCCTGATCCAATGAAAAGTATTATTGTTTAGAAATTTTTCAAAAACGATGAAGTCGTATCAGATGGCAACCTTTTTTTCATTACACTTGTCATTTTCATCACACATGCATTTACACTATCAGACTTTTACATATTACTTGAGTTTTTGACATGTATTAATACAAAGTATAATAGTGTAAACTAGCCTTAAATAGTGGCGCTTGTTTCTTCAAGTTGGAACTTGAAAGACTTATTTGCTGCTTGCAATTCACGAATTCTTTTAAAATAAAATCTTGGGCCAGATTCTGGCAGTCGTGATCGAGTACTTTCTCTATTCATAAGCAATTTAATATCTTATTATTTCAGTCAACACTGAACGAATCGGAATTATTTTTTCGTTATTGTAATTTTGAGTTTCACAATGCTGAAACAAATAATTTCGATTCGTTCAATATCTACTGAAATAAAATTGTTTTCGAATCGAAAAAGTACTCGATCACGAATGCCAGAATTAGGCCCCTGTAGTCTATTCTATTAAATATTAAAATAAAAAATGTAGCAAGGCAAAACATACAAATGATCAGAAGAATGTTGGTGAATATAAATTGAAAATTAATATATAAAATTCATTTTCCAAAATTTGTGTGCATTAGCAATTTCCGCTTTGTTGCGGTTGTACAACATTAGGTATGTGATAGTAGTCGTCATAAGGGTGTTTTTGAAGAGATTTGTAGCTTATTTTAATGAAAGACATACGTTTTTTAAACAATTTTTTTTAACTCTTAAGTCAATTGTCTCAAAATAATGGTTGTGCTATTTGATGGATGTAATGTGTAATTGATTTCATTCAGTACCAAATTAAGTAAGGGGGGAAAAATATTTTTGTTGCTTTGTCTTACTCAGTTTGTGTACCCATATCGTTATACATATTTTCCCTTTGCATATATTCAAGGCGAATTCATGTAAACGGTGGTGTCGATACTACAACAAGTAACAACACCAAAAACATAACAGTGTATTTTTTTGTTGCTTTCGTTGATCCATATGTCAAAACACAAGGAACTTTTGACATTTCTCTCTCTAATTAAGAAAAAAAGGTAGCACAGCTGTGCTTTCAACGCCACCTGAAAAATAAATTCGCCTTGCATATATTCCTTCCATAGTGGCTGATTTGGTTTAAATATATTTTTCAAGTTCGAATTGTGTTTTCGGGAGAAACACAATTCGAGGTCATGATCTGTAGCCGAATGGCACAAAAATCGTTTCTGATCAAAGAACCAATTGCCGTTGAAACTTTTCACTGCGGTATTTTCTGCTGCATATAAGATATTAAAACACACAATTTTTTTATTTAAACTACTCACTCTATAAAAGAAGTTTCACTAATGCTGTTGCTTTTCGTAATAGGATTAATGTCCTGTTTATCCATCAGTTGATTTAAATTTTTATGACTTGTAAAAATATTATAAAATACCAGTACATTAAGTAAATTTAATTTTTTGCCACTAAATATACTTACTCTTGTGTTTGCCCCATAAAAGGTTCAGCGCTTGGCAGGAGGTTTACCGTGCCTCCAACATGTATGATTCCTGTATGAAGAAAATGTTTTGAACAAATTCGGTCGTTAGTTGAAAATTTCACACCACAAATTTCGCTCCATTTTTGTCTGCCTTGCTTATCCTTGGCTACGCGGAACAACATTCCGCATCCTTTTGGATATTTGATTTTGCACACACTAATTTTTTGTAAATGATAAACAAAAAATAAAAAAAGAAAATTTATTGACAAGTTGGATTTTGCAGCTGACGAAGAGATGTTCTTAATACTACATTTACATTAGGCCGAAATCTTGTAGATTTGATTTAAAATCTTCTTCGAAATCTAGTGCGTTTACATTGTACTTTTTTGACGTAAGCTGCATTACATTTTTGAGCAATTTACTTTCAAAATGTCACCAAGAAAACAATTTATAAAGACAAACGAAAAATTTGCTCACTAACCTTGAAATCAGCTGTTTACTTGAACGTGAATTGAAACACTCACTGGAAAGAGAATTTTAAAGGTAACTTTGTTTGTGTTCACCCTATCACACAAAGTATAAACACCCTACAGATAATATTGGACTACGTGGTCCATTGTGGCTTAAATGTACTGCTTACAACATGGTCCAATCTACTGTAATATGGACCATGTTATAAGAAATTAACATAACATGCTTTTTTATAGTTTACAGTATTACACATTGGTAGCCCTGATGGTGTCCATTATAAATTGCTTATTTAAAAGTGAAAGTTTGTGAAATTTGTGAAAAAAAGGTAAACAAATTAAAAATACCAATTAAATATATTTAATAATAGCAAAAATTGACTACAGGGCACGCCATAAAAAGCGATTAGTAAAAAATGAAAAATGCTTAAACTACCCCTTTAGTGTACTGCAATTGCAGTGGTATGGAGTACTTTTAAAACTAATCCACTTTAGTACTCCATGGAGTAGTTTAGGGACTACTTCGGTGGGTTATAAAGTCCCCTCCTAGGACATCGTAATGTTAAATGGACCACCTTTTACCCATATATTTGGAGTAGTTTTGGAGTACTTCTTTATGGTCTACTCTTTACATGCATGTATGGACTAGTCTCGTTATCTGCAGGGCACTCACACATGAAATAAAATGCAACCCTGATCCAATGAAAAGTATTATTGTTTAGAAATTTTTCAAAAACGATGAAGTCGTATCAGATGGCAACCTTTTTTTCATTACACTTGTCATTTTCATCACACATGCATTTACACTATCAGACTTTTACATATTACTTGAGTTTTTGACATGTATTAATACAAAGTATAATAGTGTAAACTAGCCTTAAATAGTGGCGCTTGTTTCTTCAAGTTGGAACTTGAAAGACTTATTTGCTGCTTCCAATTCACGAATTCTTTTAAAATAAAATCTTGGGCCAGATTCTGGCAGTCGTGATCGAGTACTTTCTCTATTCATAAGCAATTTAATATCTTATTATTTCAGTCAACACTGAACGAATCGGAATTATTTTTTCGTTATTGTAATTTTGAGTTTCACAATGCTGAAACAAATAATTTCGATTCGTTCAATATCTACTGAAATAAAATTGTTTTCGAATCGAAAAAGTACTCGATCACGAATGCCAGAATTAGGCCCCTGTAGTCTATTCTATTAAATATTAAAATAAAAAATGTAGCAAGGCAAAACATACAAATGATCAGAAGAATGTTGGTGAATATAAATTGAAAATTAATATATAAAATTCATTTTCCAAAATTTGTGTGCATTAGCAATTTCCGCTTTGTTGCGGTTGTACAACATTAGGTATGTGATAGTAGTCGTCATAAGGGTGTTTTTGAAGAGATGTGTAGCTTATTTTAATGAAAGACATACGTTTTTTAAACAATTTTTTTTAACTCTTAAGTCAATTGTCTCAAAATAATGGTTGTGCTATTTGATGGATGTAATGTGTAATTGATTTCATTCAGTACCAAATTAAGTAAGGGGGGAAAAATATTTTTGTTGCTTTGTCTTACTCAGTTTGTGTACCCATATCGTTATACATATTTTCCCTTTGCATATATTCAAGGCGAATTCATGTAAACGGTGGTGTCGATACTACAACAAGTAACAACACCAAAAACATAACAGTGTATTTTTTTGTTGCTTTCGTTGATCCATATGTCAAAACACAAGGAACTTTTGACATTTCTCTCTCTAATTAAGAAAAAAAGGTAGCACAGCTGTGCTTTCAACGCCACCTGAAAAATAAATTCGCCTTGCATATATTCCTTCCATAGTGGCTGATTTGGTTTAAATATATTTTTCAAGTTCGAATTGTGTTTTCGGGAGAAACACAATTCGAGGTCATGATCTGTAGCCGAATGGCACAAAAATCGTTTCTGATCAAAGAACCAATTGCCGTTGAAACTTTTCACTGCGGTATTTTCTGCTGCATATAAGATATTAAAACACACAATTTTTTTATTTAAACTACTCACTCTATAAAAGAAGTTTCACTAATGCTGTTGCTTTTCGTAATAGGATTAATGTCCTGTTTATCCATCAGTTGATTTAAATTTTTATGACTTGTAAAAATATTATAAAATACTTACTCTTGTGTTTGCCCCATAAAAGGTTCAGCGCTTGGCAGGAGGTTTACCGTGCCTCCAACATGTATGATTCCTGTATGAAGAAAATGTTTTGAACAAATTCGGTCGTTAGTTGAAAATTTCACACCCCAAATTTCGCTCCATTTTTGTCTGCCTTGCTTATCCTTGGCTACGCGGAACAACATTCCGCATCCTTTTGGATATTTGATTTTGCACACACTAATTTTTTGTAAATGATAAACAAAAAATAAAAAAAGAAAATTTATTGACAAGTTGGATTTTGCAGCTGACGAAGAGATGTTCTTAATACTACATTTACATTAGGCCGAAATCTTGTAGATTTGATTTAAAATCTTCTTCGAAATCTAGTGCGTTTACATTGTACTTTTTTGACATTAGCGAGATTTTGTTTTTATAACACAACAGCTGACTTAAAGTTTTTTCGTTACACACACAAACACAAAAAGAAATATACATTAAAAAATTTGCATTACCTTTTTTTTAATAATCAACGATATTTATTTTATCAATATTATTCGTGTTTTTAATTTTTTTACAATTTTCATAAAAATTTTTAATATTTTTTTTTAACAATTTTTGTTTTGTTTTTTTTTTTTAAATGTCATTTTTTCTTGTGCAGGGAAATATTTTTTAGTGCTATATTGTAAAAACCATAGTTGCATCATTAAGTACTACTAGATTTTGAGTAGATTTCGTCGAAATCTTGTCACGAAGTAGATTTTGTTTTGTATGGGAAATCTAGTCAAAAACAACTAGATTTGGCTCGAAATCTCGTAAGTACTAGATTTTGTGTAGGTGTAAATGTAGTATTAGAGTTTACCTTGCTGAATTAAATTAAAAATATTAAAAATTTTCAGTTTAAAAATCTGTTTTTGGAGCGCGGATGCCGTGCCAACATAAAAGTGAATTAGAATACTTTCTTAAAAATAAACAAATTGACGTCATGATGGTTTCTGAAACTCATTTGACCTCAAGAAATACGTTTAAAATCAATGGTTATACACTATATGATACCAAGGACCCTCGAGACAGAGCTTGTGGAGGTTCTGCCATTTTAATAAAAAACTGAATTAAGCACTACCTTATGTGTGATCATCGTGAAGATTATCTCCAAGCAACGAACATCTGTGTTGAAGAGCTAAATCGAAACATAGTTATTTCATCTGAATGAATTTTCAATATCAGAAAGCCAATATTGTGAATATTATAAATCACTAGGACCCTGTTTCCTGGCAGCTGGCGATTACAATGCAAAATATACCTTCATGGGGTCACGACTTATAACACCAAAGGGTCGTGTTTTATTTAATACAATTTCTAAAATGGATTTAAATGTGGTAGCGAGCGGACAACCACCATATTGGCCTACTGATCAGCAAATAATTCCAGATGTCATGGATTTTGGCGTGGTTAAAAACATCCCCATATAAACGATTCATGTTGAAGCTTCCTTAGAATGATCTTCCGACCACACACCTACAATTGTTACTATAACAAACACCAATAGAATTGAATCTCCCTCTGGTTTCATAGCGACGTCAGCCACACAAATAAATTGGTTAAAATATAAAAAATATCTCAGTAACCATTGCACGGAAAATATTCCGCTTAGTACACCGGAGAATGTGGATCTCTCTATTGTAAATTTTGACAGTTATCTTAAACTAGCTGTCCAACATTCATTCCAGTATTGGCCCAAAAAAAAAACAAAAAACAAAAAATAGTAAAATACTTTCTACAGATGTCGAGCGGCTCCTGACTGAAAAAATGATGGTTCGAAGAGAATGGCAACTGTACAGATCCCCGCAACTGAAGGATTTATTAAAAAAAGGCTAAGAAAGTTACTGCAGACTCAGAAAACGGCTTCTCTAGAAAAACTTGATGCAACTTCACAATCAGACTACTCATTATGGCGTGCAGCTAGAGATCTTAAAAGGTTGGGCAAGACACGATATTGAAAAAGGAAATCTGTTTGTAAGTCACTTGAAAAACGTATTTACACCAAATATATCTCACGATATTGCGGTCGAGTTACCACCTGTTGCTACTAGAGCAGCTATTCCCCTGAGATTTGAGATAAGAGAAATCGAAAAGGCTATTTGTGACTTGAACACTAAGAAGGCACCTGGTATTGATAAGATCAGTAATAAATGCTTTTAGAGCTACCTCGCATAGCAAACAAAATTATTCTTGTTATTTTGAATGCTATTTTACGCCTTGAATACTATCCTCAAAAATGGAAGGTTTCTTTAGTTACCATGATACCTAAGACAGGTAAAGATCATACAAAAGCTTATTATCAAATATGTAAAAGCTGTTTGAGAAATTATTAGTTTCAAAATTAACACCGATTTTAAGTGAAAATAGATGTATGCCAAACCATCAATTCGTATTTAGAAGAAAACACACCACAATTGAACAAACTCATCGAATAGTAAATGTCATAAGAAAAGCATTTGAAGAAAAAAAATATTGCTCAGCACTCTTCATCGATGTTTCGCAAGCTTTTGATAAAGGTGGCATGAAGGCTTAGTACATAAATTGAAACAAAATTTACCAGCAAAGCTGTAAGAAAGCTACTTAGTCGGTCGTCAATTTATTATTAAAAAAGGAAATTTTTTAAGTTCACCTCAGCCAATTGGCGCTGGAGTCCCACAAGGCAGCATCCTGGGCCCTCTTTTATACTTAATTTATACTTCGGATATGCCAACAAACAACCACACCCAAACTTCAACATTTGCAGACGATACAGCTTTTCTAAGCGTGCACGAAAACCGTTATGAAGCATCTCGTTACTTACAGCATCATATATTTCAACTAGAAATATGGTTAAGACAATGGAGAATAATGGTCAATGAGCAAAAATGCGTACATATCACATTTACCTTGTGTCGGGACTCATGGTCCCCTATTAAAATCAATACTCAAACAATTCCTCAACACTAGCATGTAAAATATCTCGGTATACATCTGGATCGGCTATTAACGTGGAAATGCCATATAGAGGCAAAATAAACTCAAATGGAACTAAAATCCATTCAAATTTATTGGCTTATTGGAAGAAATTCTGTCCTAAGTCTCGATTGCAAGCTTCCACTTTACAACTCTATCTTTAATCCTATCTGGTGCTACGGTAGTCAACTATGGGGCACTGCCTCGGCCTCTAATATCTTCTTCGAATAATCACAGCCGCTCCCTGGTATGTTAAAAACTCAAGCATTCATAAGGATCTCAATGTGCCATTAGTAAAAACTATGATAACAAAAAATGCAGTAAAATATTTAAAAAATGCTTGAGCAACATCCAAATCCACTAGCTCGAAATATTTTAAATCATGGCGGCCACACTCGCTTAAGAAGAAGAGACACTGCAGCACTTACCCAATAAGATGAGCGATGAACACCTATATATGTTAACAGAACCCGTGATGAAGAAAAGTTTTGTCTGGCACTGGCTTTGATTAATTATTGTTAGTTCATATTTAATATATGAAGATTCAATAAATAAATAATGATAAAAAAAAAAAAAATAGAATAGAATAGAATAGAACCATTTATTGTGAAATATTTTTTTTTTGTATATGTACAATTTGAATTGGAAATGCATTAATTGATTTTATTGGATGAAAGGTAACAGGTGTAAGACGAAGTGGTAAGTTATGATTTGGGGCATTACTCCAAACAATTATATTTTTCAGGCTATGAGTAGTGCCATGGATGACAGTAAAATGTCATATGGGCAGCCTATCCAGGACATAAACATCTGATCCTGAAGACTCGAGGCAATCATGTCGAAAACTGCGGTAAAGTTTTCAGTATTATCAATCAACAATCGGTCTTTGTTCAATGTTTTTTTCTGTTTTCTTTCGCTTCGGTTTATCAATAGCTTTCGTTTTTTTTTTGGCACGAGTAAAATTGTGTATGTGTGAGTGGATGGACACGAATCCCCTATTTCCGGCGAGCTTCAGCCCAAACACCAGCAAAATTTAAAATTACACTTGAGATGAGGCAAGATTACCCGATTTAAATGAAATTACACCTGATATAAAATTGAAGTTTTATTTAATAAAAGGCATGAACATTTACTCATTGAAGAAAAATAAATTTACATTAAAATAAATAACATAAAACTCCTAAAATAATGAGTTAAACTTCCGCATTTGGATGCATATATCTAGGGAAGGTTCAAAATGCTCATAATGGATGTTTTTTTTAAGCCCGAAAGAGCTAAAGAATAGTTAGCTGTCAAAAGAACTGGCATTCTGCTTTCCATTTTTACTCAGGCACATCATCATAGGTAGATATATTCATGCTTGAACAACGCTACCAAATTATTCAAATTTACTTTGAAAGCCAACCATCGATTTTCTGAACGTATAGGTGACTTCATAATTTAAATGCCGCAACTTATTTTTTCACAAATGAAGGCGATTGGACTTCAAGGCCGTGCGATGTGACACCACTTGATTGTTTTCGTAGGCCTGTGAAGTCACTGGTTTATGCTGATAATTGGACGTCTCACAGTGGCGCCCGTAGAGCAAACGAGGTTGCAAAAATCAAAATTTTCATGAGCCCCGACGAAGTTTTGAATAAACCCATGTTATAGGAAACTTTTCAACGATTTCAAATGTGCCACTCTTAATAATATCACATTTTTAGTTTAGAAGATATAACTGTTCAAAGATGACCGACTTTCGGTTTTCAAAAAACACACAATTTTTACTCAATTTGTTGCGATTTCAGGTGTAATATCACGAAAAATAGGTAAAGAATCGCCTTATTTTTTATTTGTATTGATTGATGTATTTATTAAATGTATAATGATAAAAAAAATGAACTGTTTGCTTTGTGTTTCTCTTGGTAAATCACTATTTAAAAACTATCCGTTTTTTCACTATTTTTCAACTTTGACGGAAAATAAATAAAATCTATATTTGCCATATTTGCAAAACCTGTTCTTTGATTATTTCTTTACATAATTCAAAAGGTTTTATCTGCCCGTACGTGCCCGTTTGGCTTCTAGAGGTAAAAAAGGTTAAAAAGACATGGTTGCAGAAATTGTATGGCGTCCATCCCTTATATGTTTTGACCACAGAATACCACAGAACTGTCACGAGACGGAAAATTTTGCGTTTTTTTTTTTGTCTCTTTTTAAGAAAGCTGCCCTTTTTCAATTCTCTTTGCATCATCTTTTATGCCGCAATACAATGAACACAAATTTATTTAGTTGAGATTTATTTGCAAAGCTTTTGTAAAAAATAACTTTTAAGTTTACCACAACACAAGTAAATAATATTTAAGTAAATAAATAACATTATAAAACAAAAAATATTAATAAATACATTTTTTTTGCAAAAAACACAACGTTTGTTGAACTAATGCATTTTTTAACGTGGTCTGTGTTTTGTTATTTTTGTTTTGATCATGCCATTTGTGTTGATTGTTGCTGCCTGTTTTTACACATTGCCACTTCACTACCAAAAAAAGCTTTCTGTCTTTTTCTTCGAAAGCTGCCCTCGCAACTGATTTGGGCCTTTTTCACACGTCACTTTTTTCAGTTCTGTGGTATTCTGTGGTTTTGACTGACAGTAGTTTGATCTAATAGTTTGAAAAAAACTACTCATTGAAATTAGCAGGTACGTACCTCACTTAAACAATACTTTGGCGTACAAATGGTCAAGAACAATATTGACTTATGGTCCCTACAGGTAGGCACAAATCTTATTTGGACTCGTGCATAATATAAAAATTGCATTATTCAGCCTAAATCCATATGTATGCAGGGAACAGATAAATTTTTAGGCATGGTAGCATAACCCTATATATTGCAAAATAAGCATAATGCCTGGATTAGTCTACGACTGAAAGTTGGCGCAACAATTACTGAAACCATTAAACAATTTAAGTACTGAAAACATGGCGTTGAACAATTTAAAATTATTTGAACTGTTTAGAAAGTCAACCACACCAAAGTTTTTCACGGAAGCTGCTTTAGAAGACCTTGATAGCTTATACGGAAATATTGAGAGAAGCGAAATTATAAAAAATAATTTTTATCTGATATTGAGGCAAAATGGGTGAAATCTAATCGAACCATTCAGAACTTTACGAGGACTGGCTTAATGAAGACACCATCCTGGATATATTGGCAGTAGATAAACCCACCACATCAACCAGAGCAGTAAAAGGAAGGCAAAAAAAAAGTATTGAGGAGTGTTAAATTTTCACAAGAAAGAGGAACTTTGCCGATGCACAGGAGTCTCTTAACAAATTTTATAAAAAATATAGATTGCAGAACACATTCAAAGCATAAGGCAAAATGAGGACCTCTTCAACATGTTGGCAGCATCTTCCGATCCACTTATTTCTTCCCTGAGGCATGTGAAGTCACGAATAGAGTTAGAAAATAATTATAGTTTAGAAATGGTAAGTCTTTTAGATATACCTTCTCTTACGAATTGTGATGAATATTTTACAGAAAATTGAAAAAATAAATTTAAAAAAAAAATTATTTTTTTTTAATTTGTTGGGTAATAATTTAAAACATAAAACCCTAAAGAAAAAAAATAAAAACAATCTAAAAATGTAAAAATGAATTTTTTTAGTTACCATAAAATTGATTTTTCTACTAATTTTAACTTTGATAACCCATAAGTAGGCCCCTACAAAGCGTAGCACCCTTTCCAAACGCTCATTTCATAGGCTGAACAGTTATCTATCATATGCTGTTTAAACTGTTCAATTATCTTATTCGGTTCAAAAGATATGATTTTTGCAACGAAAAAACTCAAATGGCGCCACTGTGCGTCTGCAATGCGTTCAAATGGTAATGCCGTGTATTAATCTGCGATTAAAATTCATTTGTTTATGTATTTTCTACCATTTTAAGTTTCATGGTCTTAAAAAATACTCTTTATACCATAATTAGTAAACAAAATGCCTGCAGGGTTTTATACAACTGTCCCTCTCGTAATTCAGTTTTACAAATTTTAAGGGAGTTAAATATTCTTCAAACTAAAGCATTGAAAGTTTTCAGACACGATCAAAATTAATTATATGTTCGAATATCGGAAACATTTCTACCCCCAGGTTAGTTTGTAGTTTGAATTACTTTTTTCAATAAACTTCAGGCTCTAAATCACTATGATAGTCATATTTATCCAAATCTTAGAGACCATCTTGCGACACACATTACCAAACTTTTGAAAAAACTTATATATTTAATGATTGAAGACTTTTTCTTTAAAGAAACCAAGACTTTGGTTTAGAAGACTGTGCATTTTTTATCAACAATATTTAAAAAGAAATAAATGTCATCACTGAAATCGAATTTTGATTTTATTTGGGTATTTGAAGTAAGAATTTCAAATTACACTTGAATTACACCTAAGAGAAATTACCCACAAAGTGGCAACACTGATTTACGCATTCCTTAACACTGCTGTTACACGCTCAAGTTTTTCTTGATAGTCTTTTACATATACTGTTTGTCAAAATTTCCAAAAATTAAAAGTTGTGACGTAAGCTGCATTACATTTTTGAGCAATTTACTTTCAAAATGTCACCAAGAAAACAATTTATAAAGACAAACGAAAAATTTGCTCACTAACCTTGAAATCAGCTGTTTACTTGAACGTAAATTGAAACACTCACTGGAAAGAGAATTTTAAAGGCAACTTTGTTTGTGTTCACCCTATCACACAAAGTATAAACACCCTACAGATAATATTGGACTACGTGGTCCATTGTGGCTTAAATGTACTGCTTACAACATGGTCCAATCTACTGTAATATGGACCATGTTATAAGAAATTAACATAACATGCTTTTTTATAGTTTACAGTATTACACATTGGTAGCCCTGATGGTGTCCATTATAAATTGCTTATTTAAAAGTGAAAGTTTGTGAAATTTGTGAAAAAAGGTAAACAAATTAAAAATACCAATTAAATATATTTAATAATAGCAATAATAGACTACAGGGCACGCCATAAAAAGCGATTAGTAAAAAATGAAAAATGCTTAAACTACCCCTTTAGTGTACTGCAATTGCAGTGGTATGGAGTACTTTTAAAACTAATCCACTTTAGTACTCCATGGAGTAGTTTAGGGACTACTTCGGTGGGTTATAAAGTCCCCTCCTAGGACATCGTAATGTTAAATGGACAACCTTTTACCCATATATTTGGAGTAGTTTTGGAGTACTTCTTTATGGTCTACTCTTTACATGCATGTATGGACTAGTCTCGTTATCTGCAGGGCACTCACACATGAAATAAAATGCAACCCTGATCCAATGAAAAGTATTATTGTTTAGAAATTTTTCAAAAACGATGAAGTCGTATCAGATGGCAACCTTTTTTTCATTACACTTGTCATTTTCATCACACATGCATTTACACTATCAGACTTTTACATATTACTTGAGTTTTTGACATGTATTAATACAAAGTATAATAGTGTAAACTAGCCTTAAATAGTGGCGCTTGTTTCTTCAAGTTGGAACTTGAAAGACTTATTTGCTGCTTCCAATTCACGAATTCTTTTAAAATAAAATCTTGGGCCAGATTCTGGCAGTCGTGATCGAGTACTTTCTCTATTCATAAGCAATTTAATATCTTATTATTTCAGTCAACACTGAACGAATCGGAATTATTTTTTCGTTATTGTAATTTTGAGTTTCACAATGCTGAAACAAATAATTTCGATTCGTTCAATATCTACTGAAATAAAATTGTTTTCGAATCGAAAAAGTACTCGATCACGAATGCCAGAATTAGGCCCCTGTAGTCTATTCTATTAAATATTAAAATAAAAAATGTAGCAAGGCAAAACATACAAATGATCAGAAGAATGTTGGTGAATATAAATTGAAAATTAATATATAAAATTCATTTTCCAAAATTTGTGTGCATTAGCAATTTCCGCTTTGTTGCGGTTGTACAACATTAGGTATGTGATAGTAGTCGTCATAAGGGTGTTTTTGAAGAGATGTGTAGCTTATTTTAATGAAAGACATACGTTTTTGAAACAATTTTTTTTAACTCTTAAGTCGATTGTCTCAAAATAATGGTTGTGCTATTTGATGGATGTAATGTGTAATTGATTTCATTCAGTACCAAATTAAGTAAGGGGGGAAAAATATTTTTGTTGCTTTGTCTTACTCAGTTTGTGTACCCATATCGTTATATATATTTTCCCTTTGCATATATTCAAGGCGAATTCATGTAAACGGTGGTGTCGATACTACAACAAGTAACAACACCAAAAACATAACAGTGTATTTTTTTGTTGCTTTCGTTGATCCATATGTCAAAACACAAGGAACTTTTGACATTTCTCTCTCTAATTAAGAAAAAAAGGTAGCACAGCTGTGCTTTCAACGCCACCTGAAAAATAAATTCGCCTTGCATATATTCCTTCCATAGTGGCTGATTTGGTTTAAATATATTTTTCAAGTTCGAATTGTGTTTTCGGGAGAAACACAATTCGAGGTCATGATCTGTAGCCGAATGGCACAAAAATCGTTTCTGATCAAAGAACCAATTGCCGTTGAAACTTTTCACTGCGGTATTTTCTGCAGCATATAAGATATTAAAACACACAATTTTTTTTAATTTAAACTACTCACTCTATAAAAGAAGTTTCACTAATGCTGTTGCTTTTCGTAATAGGATTAATGTCCTGTTTATCCATCAGTTGATTTAAATTTTTATGACTTGTAAAAATATTATAAAATACCAGTACACAGTAAAGTAAATTTAATTTTTTGCCACTAAATATACTTACTCTTGTGTTTGCCCCATAAAAGGTTCAGCGCTTGGCAGGAGGTTTACCGTGCCTCCAACATGTATGATTCCTGTATGAAGAAAATGTTTTGAACAAATTCGGTCGTTAGTTGAAAATTTCACACCCCAAATTTCGCTCCATTTTTGTCTGCCTTGCTTATCCTTGGCTACGCGGAACAACATTCCGCATCCTTTTGGATATTTGATTTTGCACACACTAATTTTTTGTAAATGATAAACAAAAAATAAAAAAAGAAAATTTATTGACAAGTTGGATTTTGCAGCTGACGAAGAGATGTTCTTAATACTACATTTACATTAGGCCGAAATCTTGTAGATTTGATTTAAAATCTTCTTCGAAATCTAGTGCGTTTACATTGTACTTTTTTGACATTAGCGAGATTTTGTTTTTATAACACAACAGCTGACTTAAAGTTTTTTCGTTACACACACAAACACAAAAAGAAATATACATTAAAAAATTTGCATTACCTTTTTTTTAATAATCAACGATATTTATTTTATCAATATTATTCGTGTTTTTAATTTTTTTACAATTTTTATAAAAATTTTTAATATTTTTTTTTAACAATTTTTGTTTTGTTTTTTTTTTAAATGTCATTTTTTCTTGTGCAGGGAAATATTTTTTAGTGCTATATTGTAAAAACCATAGTTGCATCATTAAGTACCACTAGATTTTGAGTAGATTTCGTCGAAATCTTGTCACGAAGTAGATTTTGTTTTGTATGGGAAATCTAGTCAAAAACAAATAGATTTGGCTCGAAATCTCGTGAGTACTAGATTTTGTGTAGGTGTAAATGTAGTATAAGAGTTTACCTTGCTGAATTAAATTAAAAATATTAAAAATTTGGGTTAAAAACCATAAATAGTTCAACAAAATAACCACAACACTAATTATTGTTTAAGCTAAAGCACGAGCTCTATGCTATGTGTACATTTGTCCTTCAAGTTGTGCTGAAAAAAGACCAGCAAGAAAAAGAAAGACAAAAATGAAAAAACAAAAAATGTACTTTGGACTTCAAAAAGAATTCTTGACAAAAGTACGAAAAAACAGAAGTAAAGAAAAACATGTTAAATCAATTAAAATGGACAATCACTCTAAAAAGCAAATTTCGATCTACCAAAGCTTAAAATACAATTTGGTTTAAGGATTAATGTTTGACTATTGACTTCAGCAGTCGTCGATGGCTGCGAGTGTAAGACAGCAAATCCTTCTGAGGAGATCGAGTGGTTGCGATCGAAACATGTCAGGGTAACCTGCCGGCCAGGGTTCGAGCACGGCTATAGTCAAGAATGAAAAAGAATCAATAACAATTTTAATTAATTTGTAATCATGTTGTAAAAATTCCTTTCTTCATAAAAATAATTTAATGAAAATTAATTAATGATGAACTTAAGCCTAATTAAAAATATTAAAAATTTGGATTAAAAATATTAATATTTTTAAATTTTTCTATTTTTAAAGTAAAATTTATATTTTTATATAAAAAAAAAAACTTAAACTTAAACAAATTAATATAAATTTAAATATTAAAAAATTTAAACGTCAATTTATGTTATAAAAGAACTTTCAAAAGAAATGTTATAACAATCAAGTTAAAACTTTAACTGGAGCAGTCTCCACTTAACACTAACTTGCAGTTAGTGTTAAAGTTAGTAATTTTATGTTAGGTGGAGACCCCGGGTTAAAAAGTCCGTTAAAAAAGCTATAGGATAAGTGATGCAACTATTTAACCATAGATGTCGTTAATAATAACATAGTAGACGTTAAGTTTAAAATTCATAACATAACCAATGTATTAGTCGTTAACATTAAATAGTAAAAGCTCGAACATACGGGAAACATTCTGGAGCTTTCTAGATAAATGTTATTGAGTATAAATACTTGCGAAATGACGTTGCCAAATGAGTTTTACTTTAAACGTTTAGGTGTGCTGATCATTAATAGAGATCGCAGTACTAAATTACGGTTGTTAAAGTGACTAAGTTCTTAATAATCCCTGCAGATAACGATACTAGTCCATACATGCATGTAAAGAGTAGTCCATAAAGGAGTAGGAGTACTCCAAAACTACTCCAAATATATGGGTAAAAGGTGGTCCATTTAACATTATGATGTCCTAGGAGGGGACCATATAACCCGCCGAAGTAGTCCCTAAACTACTCCATGAAGTACTAAAGTGGGTTAGTTTTAAAAGTACTCCATGTTATTACAGTATGGAGTACACTAAAGCTGTTATTTAAGCATTTTTCATTTTTTACTAATCGCCTTTTATGGCGTGCCCTGTAGTCTATTATTGCTTTTATTAAATATATTCACTTGGTATTTTTAATTTGTTTACCTTTTTTTCACAAATTTCACAAACTTTCACTTTTAAATAAACATTTAATAATGGACACCATCAGGGCTACCAATGTGTAATACTGTAAACTATAGAAAAGCATACATCATACAGTTGTTGGCAGCACTGCATGTTAATTTCTTATAACATGGTCCATATTACGGTAGATTGGACCATGTTGTAAGTAGTCCATTTAAGCCACAATGTACCACGTAGTCCAATATTATCTGTAGGGAAATAAGTGTTATACATTAAAGTGTTGTGTTTATTTATTTTATTAAAGTTGCAAGAAAAGAACTCGAAAAGCTTTATTATAAAAAAAATAAACCAAAACGTTATTGAAATGCAGTAACGTAACAATATATATTTGTTCCTTTGGCTCCTATAAGGAGCATAGGGCTTATTTTTATAAAGATGATAGTGTAACAGGGTAAAAATATGTTTAATAGAGTAAAAAGTCCAAAAAAATATTGTCTTAGAAAGTAAGTTTTTTTTTGGATTTGGTATCCCGCTTAAAGTACGTTTGACCGTATTTCAAAAAATCAAGCTAAAAGGTATTCGTCTAAATCCCATATTAATGTGTTCATACAATTCATACATACTATGTAAACGAAGTAAAAAAAGGAACACAATAATCATTGATGTAGGAAATTAGTTTTTTGATAAATTTATACATAACGTAACGCTATAAATTAAAGTAATGATAAGTCATTTGTTAATTCAAAACAATACTTAATATTTTGTCTGAATTCGATAAAGTATATTCGTAAGGAGATTGCTTTGCTTAGTTTTTATTAAATTAAGGTAGAACTACATAACACGCGTTTATTCGTTGGCGTGTGTCGTGCGTTTAAAAACTTTGCAAGCTACACAACGCGCGTTATAAAAGCCATTCCTGTCAGCTGTTTTTTTATTTGTTTACTTATTTGTATATTGAAAACGGATTCTAAAATATATCAAGACTAATTTTTTTATTGAATTTGTTCTATTTGTATATATTATATGTTTTTTAACCTCCTCAATACGGTTTTCTTTCATGATTCACAAATTTGTTCAATTATGCTTTTTATTATCAGCTGATTACTTTTCAAGAATACACAACGCGCTAAAAAGTTCAAACCAACTTTTTGGCGCAAACGCGTCAAAATATTTTTCATGTAACTTGTTATATGAAAAAGCAATAGTTTTACTTTATGTGACAGTAGTCTACACAGCGCGCGCGCACTTACGCTTGTTATGTACTTCCACCTTTATGGTATAAAAAAATATCTTTTATATTTGCCGACAAATGTGGTATGGAAATTATAACTTTGGCAATTCTACTAATATCTGGAAACATTCATCTATTTATTTTTAAATTCTCCAACCCTAGACCGAAAAGCTTCAATGTTAATCCCCTGTTTCCACATGCAAGTGCAAGTTCTATTTTACTAACATTCACACAATTTTTGTAATTTCAGCCAATCGGCTGTTTAATCAATTTTACACTACTTGCAAGTAAAAACTTGCATGTAGAAACGTAGGGTAAATGTTTGAAATTTTTAAATTGTACATACTAACCTGGCCTTTACACATGCAAGTACAAGTTCGAAAAACCCAATACACACACTTTTTTACTAACACCATCACATTTTTCGTACTTGCAGATAACTTGCAAGAAATTTCTGAAGACAGTGATATTTTGACATTTGCAGCTAGTAAATGCCAAAAACATAAACAATTCTACCAAATTTACTTGATTGCGGAAATAATAATTATAGTTTTAACTTTTCTAAAGTAAATTTAAAAATATTTCTTGATTTTTTTGCATATATATGTACATAAAGAAGACAATTAATTTAATTTTTAAACATTAATCTAATTTGAAAAAGTAATAATAATTATTAATGCCAAATGTTTATTTAGAAATGAAGCTCTGTTTCGCACTTGGTAACTCTGCTATATGTATAATGCTATGTTCATACGACGATATAAACCACTCGTTTCGCTCTCTAAAACTAGTTTGCCAAACATGCTGTTCATACGATTCATTCTTGTTTCATGTTGACATTTTTTTTTTTGTTGTTAGTGTGATTTTTTTTTAATAAGTAAAAAAGTAAATAAAACTTAAAAAAAAATATTATTTAATACTTTTATTAATATTATTATGTTATAAGTATCACTTTATTTTATCAAACATCAATTTTTACTTTGTTTTTTTCTTTGTTTTGAGAGCAAGTTCAGACAAACTAACGATAATTGTTATCAAAATTGGAGATGATAGTAAATTTTTCCAGTTTCGCAGCCTGTTTCAAAATGAAACGACCTGTTTCGCTCACAAAATTTTGTATGGGGAAACAAGTCGTTTCAATCATGTTTGGGGCGCGAAACAGGAATAAGAGAGCGAAACTCGAATATTGCTGTCCGTGTGAACATGATATAAGGAACTTTCACTTGACTGTGTAAACATTCATGCAACTCCACTATCCATGAACTTGGTAAGAACAACATGTCGCACATGAATTCTTGTCGCGTAGACTGTTCTTGTTCATGTTTCGTCCATGTGCTGCCATCGTTGCCTAAACATTCGTCTTAGCATCCATGTGCGACATGATGTTGGCCATAGAATGTATATTCTGTATACAAGCAAATGCCACAACAACAAAATTTGTTGTCAATCAGAACATGAACATCAACACGTATTCGCCACATACAATTGTACAATTTATCATCCCTGTTTTGGCATATTCTCATCAAACTGTTCTGGCAACACTGGAACTTAGAAAACCGAAACCGGTTTACTAGACTAAACAAAACAAAACAAATTTACTGTTTAAGATCGTACAATTTGTTAACTAATTTCAATAAATTTTTTAAAATTATGCCATTTGCTACTTTCATAAGGGTGAGAGATGTTAGCAGCGAAGATAATGTAAGGATTGACAAAAAAATTTACTTACATAAATACATTGGTAAAAATTTATTGTTTAATTTGGCTTAGGTTCATTTGGCCGAAAACTTGATAAAAAATCAGCCTAGTAGGAAATGGAAAACTAAAAATACTGGAGAGAAGTCAGCATATGTGATATTAGAAATGTCGGACAGTTACCAAATAACTGGAATCGACATAGGAAACGAACACTCGGCTTTTATTGAAGTATTGGTTGGAAAGTCTATTTCTTCTGAAGAATTTACGGTAAAATATAAAAAAATGCTTAACCTATAGGCAGTACTTTTAGCGATAATCAATTTTTACGGCGGACCAAAATTTATCCACAGGGCACTGCTACGCTTTCAATAAATATCGTGATATTTCTAGTATCCATATCGCAGAAAAGCCTCATTTTATGTGATCCATCAATATAGATCGCGATCCAAATATTACAATATTTATTGAACGTGTACCAGTGCCCATATGTTATAAGATGCTTTGTGAATAGAATAATTCTGGATACAAATTTAGGAACTCATCCAGAATACCTACTTAGTGGCAAACAAATAAACAAACGGGGGTGTTCTGGAAATCGAAAAAACGCAAGAATTTTAAACATCGGTTTTTAATAAGATTTCTGTAATAAAAGAATTTTATGACAAATATTCAAATATTTCTCTATTAAACAGAATTATATAGCAAACATCAGTGTTGCAAAATTGAAATTTTGAAATGGTACTGAACTTCAACTAAAAGAGTATTTTTTCCACCAAATGGTACTTTTTGTTAAAAAAAAAACAATAATTTATAAAAATAATAGGAATAAAAGGAATTCGTTTATCTAAGTATTTAATAGCAAATTTAGTATTTATATATGAGATACACATGTTAATAATATTAGGGGTACACATGTAAATAATATTTCTGTTATACATAAGCGTCAAGCGCCCCATCCATTTAAATATTATTGTATATGTTATTCCCCATATTATTTATATATGGCCCTATATTATTCAATAAGTGGCACAATGGTTTCAATTACAAAATGGCGCAACTCTTATTAAAAAAAACATAACCTTTAAAGCAAAACAACATAGTACGTTGATGCAAACACATTTCACAGTATATGGTGCCCTTCTTTTCTGATTTCGATTCTTGCCAATATATTGTGTCACCTTCGACTATCACAAATCCATTGGCTTCAAAACTGAACAGTTATACTACAAGTGTATCAGCCGCTTAAGGTACGTTTCTTAGTATTTTCTAAAAAAAAATATTTTAAATAGTTCATATATTTATGAATATTATGAATTTTACATACTTAGAACTTAGGCCCCTATTATGGTTTACAACTCAACTCAGTTGAGTTGTAATTAAGACAACTGGTTGTGATCAGTTGTAATTTTTGTTATGTTTTTGTTCACTGCAAAATAGCAAAGTTGTAAACCATAATACAAAAATTAAGAAATTACAACTCAACTGAGTTGAGTTGTAAACCGTAATAGGGGCCTTAATTCTGAAAAAAAATTTAAACATAAGTGTTCAAAAATCAAGATTTTAATTCAGTGTTTAAAGATAAAGCAAATTTACTTTAAGAGATCATAAGAAATATTATAACTACAACAGCAACTACCAGTTGATTTTAATAGATTTTTAGTTTTTATCAAACTTGAAACAGTTTCTACGTGTAAACGATTTCTTCCTTTGTTTTTTACATCATTTTGCATTTGAAAATGTGCGTTCAATTGATGCTCAGAAATGAGGTATCGATAAAATACCAAAAGCAATATGTGAAATGTCAGCAAACATTAGTTTCGTTCTTAATTTTGGCTATATTTTTCCAAGAAATTTAAATATATTCAGTTCTTAAATGCTTTATTTCTAAAAGATCCGCTAGAACACGGAATTAAGAATTGATATTATTATGTATGTCTGCATAGTTTTCTTTACCGTTTGTAAATAACATTAATAACAACAGTATTATGCTAATGGTTTTTACTTTATAAACCATTTCCTTAGGATAGCATGTTTCTATAAATATGGTTTTCATTTCAATTTTCCACTAACATATTATCCTATGCATTCATTTTTATAAATTTTCTTGCCAGTTATAAGAACAAATATTCCATTCTGGAAAGCAAAATATGAATCCTGGCTTCCACGCTTTGCATTTCAATATTAACGTCGTTTATAATTTTTTAAAAACAACATAAATTTTGCAACAAACACATGATAGATAACCTAAGCCTGCTATCGAAATGATCACATCACAGTTCTAAAGCTCAAAGTATAATAAAGTACTGACAACAACGCGGGGGTACTGCGGTATTTTCAATATGAAAAAGTACTGAAAAGAGTACCAAAGTACTGAATTTTTCAACATTGGCAAACATTATAAAAATTACATTAAAAGTGTGTTAAAAACAGTGTTGCCAAAACTTGGTGACCAAAAATGGCTAAATTTACGGGAAAAAATGGCTAAAGTCTTTTTTAAATAAAACATATTAAAATTCAATAGCAAAACCAAAATAATTCATTAAAAGATTTTTAAAATGAAATTGTAAATTGAGATCAGTTTATTACATAAGAATAAAAGTAAATTAAATATTTTAGCATTTGCAAATTTGATGTCGGTATTGTTCATCTTATAAGAATCACTTATGCCTATTAGTTTTAAATCTACAATAATAAATAAATAAAAAAAATCTACAATAACAACTAAAAAAAGATAAGAAATATTTTATATTTACCAAATTGATAAAATCGAATTAACGGCTGCTAAATGCAACCTATTTCTCAAATTACTTTTAACGATGTTTATTTAGCTAAATACATTGTTTACTTCAGCATTAGACGATGGAAGTAACCCTGCGGCCACACGATCAAGTTGTTCTTGATAGTCTTTTACATATACTGCTTGTCAAAATTTACAAAAATTGAGAGGTGTGACGTAGGTGGCACTCAATTTACTTTCAAGATGCCATAAAAAAAACAATTTATAAAGACAAACATGTACTCAGCTGTTAAATTGACAGCCTGTTCAACGATTTCGAACGTTAACGTTCGCATAGAAAATTACATTTAAAACAAAAACAAATTGTTGAATTTTGTTTTTGTTTTAAATGTAATTTTCTATGCGAACGTTAACGTTCGAAATCGTTGAACAGGCTGTGAAAGTAAATTGTCAAACAAATGGAAAGGTGAAATTGAAAGCCATCTCGTGGTCAATTTAAAAAGTGTGAGTGTGTTAGTAAAAAAATGAGAGAGTTGAGTAAATTGAATTGAATTGAAAGGCAAAACTTGATCGTGTGGCCACCAAGTAAAAGTAACTTTAAATAAATGAAATTTCTAAAAGGTTTTGGTTGCCACCTGCATCTCTACATTGAAAGAACCAGTGTTGTTTTTGTTGATACATTTTGTAAATACATATTGTTCCTTTATTTTAAAAGATGTTTCATTATCATCGTTTACAGCGATTTTCAACAGTTGTGATTTAAATAAAATGCATTCTAATTGTTAAAAATGCTTATTTTATTGATAAAAAACAACTTCAAAAAAAATTCTTGCGTTTTGCGTTTTCGATTTCCAAACAAATATGGAACAAATCTAGTTTACCAGCGCAGCCCCAAGCAAAAAATTACATAGGGTCATAGAACATTTAGAAATAGGAAAAGTATCGGAAACGTATGGTTTTCGAGTTATGAAACTCTAAAGTTTTCATTACCATACATAAATTCTATTTTTCACTACATTTGTGAACTTATATGGCCAATATTTGTATAATTTGAAAACTTTTGAATATATATTTCTGGATACAAAATTTTTTTTAAAAATTGCTAACTCTAGTTCCCAATACTGTTTTTACGAAATTTTACAACCAAATGGCAATTCCGGAAAATAAAATTATAAAAAAAATTAAATTAATTAAATAAGAACATCTTCGCTTCGCTTGTTAGCAGACATCCGGTCGGATGTACGGATTTTCTCCTCTATGGTATAACAAATATCGCCTTCGCTCACTAAAGCTTTTCTGCATAGCCGGCGTTATGCTGTGCGCAAAGATTTGGTATGAAAAACATTGGGTTCGCAAACTAAAGGTTCTCCACATAGTCGCCCTTCGTCCGGGCGCAAGTACTTTTTCCTCTATGGTATAACAACACCTGCTTTGCTAACTAAAACTTCTCTGCATAGCAATTCATATGCTTACTAAAAACTCTTGTATTTTCGCAAAATAATCCCCGCTTAGTGGTTTAATAATTTTAAAATTTTTAAGGAATTTAAAATTTTGCATATTGGTTGAGAAATGTGTCGAAAAATCGCGTATACATATGAAAACTTCAGAGTTCTATAATGCTATGTTTCCACAGTACGTGCTACGCTATCTATTCATGATTAACACCAGCGTTGCCAGAAGATTTGGAAGGAAAATCTTCATTAAGCGAAAAAAATCTTATTTTGAAGAGAAAAATCTTTATAACAAAGGCAAAATAATCTTAATAATAATCTTAAATTTTTTATAAGAACATACTTCTTTTTATGGATTTTAGGTTTAAACTCTGTTTTTAGTTATACATATTTTCTATAAAAATTTTTCTAAAAATACATATTAAATCTATTTAATTTCTAATAAATAAAACTTAAAAAAGTCCATCTAAATAAAGAAGTTTCTTTAAAAGTAATTAAATTCTAAAATTGGGAGCTATAAAGCTTATACATTATATGAAATCTTAAGCGTCCTCAATTTAATACTATATTTTTAAATACCTTTGTTGTATCAAAGGCATTTTTAAAAAAATTGCATTAAAAAAAAGCTTTTTGAAAATATATGAATTTTCCTAAATATATTCCTTATGGAATAGTTATTAAAATAATGCTGGTACACCTTTTAAAAGATATTCTTAAGCAATTATGTATGTATATATACTTTGTTTAAAAACGATCGTAAACATGGAATGTGGAATTTTCAAACTAAAAGCTTCTTAAGTTCCAAAAATAAGTAGGCTAGCTAGTAGTGAGCTAGTCTATCAGCCCCGAGGTTACGGGTTCGATTCCCGCCAAGACTCTGGTTTCTTTCCTGCAGACAAGCTTCGCGGGGATTAGCTAAGGTAATAAAAAAACAAACAAAAAAAAAAAAACAAATAATTTTTTTTAACAATATGTATTCCCAAAATTAAGAACCGCTTAAGATGCTTTTTTAATATTTTGTATGCCCAGAAAAAATGAATTATTTTTGTATATGCTAGACAATGAGTACAAAAGTTTGCAAAACCAATAAACAACAAGTTGATACAAAACCTCATTGTTTTAAAAATTTACTTTTTAAAAAACTGTAAAAAAATTATGTATGTTGTACAAACTTAAAGTTAAAAATCTTAATTTCTTAAAAAAATAAATCTTTTCTTCAGAAAAAAATCTTTAAATCATATTTTGGCCAAAAAAATCTTCAACTTGCTTCAGCATACAAAGTTTTGAGAGCGAATCGAGTAGATTCACTTGCGAACACTGTTGCCAATTTAGAGATTTTCCCGCTAAATCTAGCGTTTTTGAAACCTCAATCGCGGGAAAAAATAGGTTTTAGCGGTAAGCGGGAAATCTAGAGATTTTCAAACATCTCTCAACGGCTCATTTTCGCTATAAAAACCTTTCTTAAATTTTAAATATACAGACAGATTTTATACTTTTTCTTATTATTTTATTTTTTTTGTTTTTCTGTCTAATAACTTCTAGTTTATGTTCATGGTTTTACTTACTTTTGCAGATTTAGTGAACTGAAGATTGTATGTCACATTTTTTTTCGATTTTCAGTTAGTTTTTTGGAAGGGCAACTTTAAGCTTGCTAAAAATTTTGAAACAAAGGGTAAAGTTTGTTTCAATATATTTAACTAACATAGGTATATAGCAATATATTTAACTAACTTTATCTAATTACTTAAAACGGCAAACATTTGCCAAAAGTAGCGTAAATAAACTTATAAACTTTTTTGCGTTTTTATAAAGAAATTGTTATACCTTCTGTGATTAGGGTATACTAAGTTTGTCATTCCGGGTAAAACGGTTTCAATATTCATCTAAGACCCCATAAAGTATATACATATATATATATATTCTGTCTATCCGTCTGTTGAAATCACACTCACTTTCGAACAATTCAAAAGAAAAGATAAATATTGGTATCATATTGTTTCTAGTTTTTCTATAGTAATATCGATTCAGTAGGAAAAGAGTTATGAATACAAATGTGAAACAACCACCCTAAAAATAATTTTATTACTAGTGGCGGATTGCACATATTGATATAAGATTTCTTATATGACTAAAAATCATACTGTTAAATTTCGTGGAGATCGGACCATAATTAGCGTTAGGCCAAATATACAGCCCACTCCCAAAAAACAGCTATATATGACTAGAAATCACACTGTAAATTTTCGTAATTATTAGTCCCTCATTTACCATAGGCCCCATATACAGCCCATTCTCAGAAAACAGCAACAGAAAACAAGTACGCCTAAATCCGTAACAAATAATGCTATTGTAATTTTGTTACAGTTTATATGAATAGAAATCACACTCTCAACTTTTATGAAGATCAGACCATAATTTACCAAAGGCCCCATAAAAAGCTCACTCTCGAAAAAACTTTAGTACGCCTAAAACGGTAACAAATATCGCTATTATAATACATTTTGGTCTGCCACAGTTTTATATGACAATAAATTACACCGTCAACTTTCGTGCCGATCGGTCGATAACTTACCATTGTCCCCATATAAAGCCTTCTCTCCGAAAAAACTTTAGTACGCGAAAACCGTAACGCTCTCAATCTGTGTTCTATTATAATAAACTTTGGTCAGCCATAGATTTATAAGACTATAAATTACTTGTAGGGTATCAAAGATTCGGCACAACCGAATACATCACTATAATTTTTTTTGGGAATAAAATAGCTAGCGAAGTTGGAAACCTTAGTATGTAACGTAATTTGAGAGTTGGTATACCTTTGAAAAAGCAATATATCTAGATTTATATAAAACTTTTGAAAATGTTTAGTTTTTAGCGGTATTTTTAAAATAATTCCCGCTAATTTAAATATTTAGCGGTTTCTAGCGGTTTTGAAGTCCGATTTGGCGGGAAGTGTTCGAAAAAAGTTGGCAACAGTGCTTGCGAAGCAGGGCTGTCAGATATTGCGGTTTCTCGCTAAACGTGGCGATTTTGAAACGTATTTGGCGGTGCGATTTTCCATTGGGGACCGGTGACTTTTTTTTTTGGCGATTTTGGATATAACTAGCGATTTACTTCGCTATTTTTTACCTTTTATATTATTTCAGCGATTTTTTTAACAGTTTGCCATTGGCTGAAGGGTTCGACCTTATAAACTTCTAAACTTAATTTTAGTTTTTTTTAACTGAATGTATGATCTCCATTTTATGTTATTTTAAAAATAACAGAAACAACAAAATTTACTTTCGCCAACTCTTTTTTATTTCTTCTCAGTTTTTAATTAAAAAAAAATGTTACGAAAACTGAACAAAATTGACGTTTGCCAATTTCTGACATCCTGTTTGGCGATGGAGCTCAAAAAAACCTGACAGCCCTGTTGCGAAGCACGAACTATTTCTCTCTTATCTGCCATTGGCTTATCTTATTGTCAAAACGGTGCGTTTCGCAACATTTTTAGTGCTTTTTTAAACTTTTTGTTTGAAAAATTTCTAAGGCTATATGATAACAATAATGATGAAAATATTCACCCCTATTATGTACGTCGACGTCGACATTAATTTTAAATTGTTCCACGTTTATTGCAATGTATGCAAAAAAAAAAGCACCACACCATGCTGCATCTCGAAAAGGAAAAGCATCCATAGGGACACTCACAGGGGATAACTCATAATAACGAAAAGCCTTCGACGTCAGGTACTCAAGGCGGAACACATACTTTTAATACCCAAGAAAATGTTCAGGTATATTTAGCCCGTCGCGAGGAAAATTAGAGTGTTGACTACAGCACCTATTTATATTGAAAGCGCGGGAGAATTGTTAACTTGGCAATCCCATCGAAACACATCAAATATCAGGTCCGTAAAGCTAAGAATTTTAGACTTTAAAATAAAAATCTTAGCTATCGTGGCTTCTAAGATTGCAAACCATATTCCCTCACGTCCGGTTAAGCTGCAAAATTATTCTGCCATAAAAAATTTACCATTGGCAGATCCTCACTTTAATAAACCCGCTGCTATTGACATGATAAAAGGAAGCTATTTTCTACCTTTTAAAAACCTTGATGGTGTCCATAAAAAGATATGTATCACAAAATTTGGAATCACATTTTGGTTGCTACTTGTAACATGAGTAACGTTAAAGTTTTTTTCCACTACTGTTTCCACTTCAGATGAGGTTCATATAAAAAAGTTCTGGGTACTTGAGGAAGTTGAACGAGAATTTTCAATAACCGAGGCTTATAGACTTTATGAAAATGTTTACCAAACTACTACTACTAAGCAGTCAGATGGTCGTTACGTGGTAAGGTTGTCCTTAAAAGAAGAGTATCCAACTAATATATTTTTAGGTCAATCACGGACAGTCAATCTCTGGGACAATATTATAGAATGGGGAAAACTCTCGACAAAACTCCAGATTTAACAGTAGCATACATGAAGTTTCTACAAGAATATATTGAGCTAGACCATATGGAACTACACATTTTTTAATTGTAATTTAGAAAGCGCCAATTGTAATTCAGATTAGCCAGTTGTAATTCAGAAAGCGTCAACTGTAATTAAGATTAGTCAATTGTAATTGTAATTCAGATTAGTTAGTTTTAATTAAGAAAGCGTCAATTTCAATTCAGATTAGTCAATTGTAATTCAGAAAGCGTCAATTGTAAATCAGAAATTGTCAACTGTAATTCAGAAAGCGTAAATTGTAATTCAGATTAGTCAGTTGTAATTCAGAAAGCGTCAATTGTTTGATCCCACCGACCTAGAAACTAAAAAGTACTCTACACTTCACGCAGTTATAAGCGGGGAAGAACTCTAATTCATTCAAGTACCAACACTGACGAAATATTGGAAAATTTCTCAACATTTGCAAGGGCACTTAGAGTAATTTGTTATTGCTTTCGTTTCTGCAACCTAACTCGCAAACGCGACCTGTTGAAAACAACACCTTTTTGCACGTCGATGGAAGACCGAATACATCACCGAATTTTTGCTACCACCAGCAGAGTGGCGACTGGGCCGTATAATACGTCCAATCGCAAAATCGTGTGTTTTACCATCTTACGATACAACTAAAAATATACCACAAAGCTGTTCTAATCCAAAGGATATCGAACACAAATTCACCAAAAATTGTCTACCAATACCACGTCATTGCCCAATATTTGTTGCCATGGACATTGAGGACCATAGCACAGTTGCTGAAAATCGTTTTTCATCGGCCAAAAATCTGTAACTTTTGAACCGATAGAAATAATTTTGCATTTTTTTTTGCTGGAGAGAAGACTTCTTTCCTTTTTTTCCACTTTCATACAGTTTTAATTTTATTAAAATCGGCTTAGCAGTTATTGAGAAAGTTAAGTTCAACGTTGAACTTTCGATGTTTTTTAGCATTTAGTAAGAAAATTCTTTTGTTTGAGATTGAGAATTATAGTGTTTTTTTTATTTAAAAGAGGGATGTTTTTTTAATTGCGCTGTTTTAAGAACATTTTAATCTACATAACTGCCAAATTTCATTATTAAATCTTTATTCATATCAGAGTAATAGTATGTCAAACCTTAGACCTTAGGACTTTCTGGTGGAGTGGATAGTCTGCATGCTTAGCAGTAGAATTATAAACTCGAGCCTGGGGGATCATGTGATAAGGAGGAGGTTAACCAGGGGGATACCTCAAGGGGGGTTCTTTCGCTTGTTCTGTGGTTGCTTGCGGTCAACGGGATTCTCAGGTCATTTGATTACATGGGCAGGAAGGTTGTTGCCTATGCGGATGACATAGTTCTGCTGGTCAGGGGAAAATTTCTGTCCACGATCGGGGAAATTATGCAGGTGATGCTGGGCGAACTCTCAGCATGGGCAAGGGACAGGGGGCTGTGTGTTAACCCTGTGAAGACTGAACTGGTTCTATTTACCAGAAGTTATAGGATAGAGGGATTTAGGGGGCCAGTGCTAGATGGCGACGAGTTAACTCTATCGGACGGTGCTAAGTACTTGGGTAACTTCCTCGACTGCAAACTGTCTTGGAAGAGAAATACTCAGGAGAGGATGAGAAGGCCTCAATGCCTACTACACATACAGGAACTCCATCGGTAAGAACTGGGGTCTGAAGCCGGATATGGTAAACTGGATTTACACATCGGTGGTTAGGCCTATACTTACCTATGGATGTACTGTTTGGAGAAATGCGTTGAGCGTGGATAGCAATAGGAAGATGCTCAGCAAGGTTCATCATAGGTGCAAGGAGATGCACTCTTCAGGCAGCGTTGGACATCCTACTATATCTGTCCCCTATTGAGCATTATGTGAGGAGTGTGGCTGTTAGGAACTTACGGTGTATATACCGCGGACACCGACGTGAAAAGGTCATTCAGACTCCCTGATGAGTGCAGTGTCTTTCAGTCTGAGATCCTAGAGATCTGGAGGACGACGGAAGTGATACTGGATCACATCGTGGGTGGATCTGTGGTGACAATTTACGTCGATAGTCAGGTGGCGCTTAGGGCATTGACAAACTATACGGTGCGATCGTGCCTGGTAGCTCGGTGTAGGAATGCTCTTAGGGAACTCATGGAGGTTCAATGTTAGGCTGTGTTGGGTACCTAGACACTGCATGGTTGATAGAAATGAGGTGGCAGACGAACTCGCGAGAGAGGGTTCGAATCTGGACTTAGTGGTAAGGGATGACGTTTACCGGTCCTGGAGGGTTAGAACGGATTGCAGGGTGTCTAGGGCACTATGGCCTGGATTGGACGCAGAGGCAACCAGGGTTCTACTAGGATTAGATAGGAGTGGTTTTAGGACACTTATAGGGTTCTTGACGGGTCATCGTCCTGTTAGGGCTTTTACGGGCAAATGTACAATACCATACCGGACTTCTGCAGATTGTGCGATGATTCTGAGGAACTAGAGACGATTGAGTATGTACTGTGCCACTGTCCTAGGATGTAGGGTCTCAGACAGAAACGTCTTGGAGATAGATTTCGTGACGAACTGGGGTGTATCGCTGGATGTAATCCAGTTGATCTACTGGGGTTTGTCAGGAAAATAGTGCGGTTGTTTCTGTTGAGGGGACTGTAGAGGGGGTAAAAGTTTCGTCACTTTTCTCTTTCTCTACCTTTTCATTGACGGAACCACAATGGACCGCATTGGTCTCCGAGTGGAAGTTTGCCATTGCCTTCTTAACCTAACCTATGTCAAACCTTAAAATTACTATTTTTACTCATATTGAAAGCCCTTTCGTTCGTTTACACTTTAGAAATAATAATTTTAATGTTCGACATTCCATGAATCAGACATAGATAGAGATATCACAATGAAATTTTGAAGCTATGTAAACCGAAGAGCTCTTAAAAAAGTGGACTTAATAGCATCCCCATTTTTGATTGAGAAATACCCCAAATTCCCAATCCAAAAATGTCAAACCTGGTAAATAGTGTCGATATTGATCAGAATTTTCCAGAAAAACATTACTGTTCTAATTTTATTAAAATCAGTGTGTTGAATTTCTAGAATTTTACTTAAATAAATTTATTTTAAAAATTGGGAATTAAGCACGACAAACAAAATCTTGTAAATTAAAAATTTTGTATTCCCAAAAATTACTTTGATAACAAATTTTTTTGTTTGAAAAATTTGCTTTTTTTTGATAGGGCATGTGGGAGAAACAAATGTCAAATTGACTAAAACTTGCTTCTACAAGCATACTCAACGTTTTCTTTCGAAAAATATAAGCATTTTTATTTATTTCTGGAGAAAATATTGTTTAATCAGCGAAGGAACAGCTTTTGGTGAAATAGTAAAAATAAGTATTCATATGTATTACTTTTCTACGCATTTACATTCGTCTAGAATAAAAGACTATACTTATACAAAAATGCATAAGCATTAAAAAATACAACATAACCCAGCTAAATATATATAAATATATACATACTTATAAAGGTTAATATATATTAAAAAAAAAAATTTAAGTTTCATATTAAGTTATTTTATCTGTGTATGCCTAAAATTGTTGTAATGTGACTTTAATTTATTTTTATTTTTAAACTTTCAACAAATATATATGTACATACATATTTTCAGGAGATTTTAATAACTTGTTCTTTTATGACACCGACTGAGAGTAAAAGTTCAAATAATGCTAACAGAGTAAGGTGTTTTAATCGTGATGCTTTAGTACCAAGCGTTGCTAACAATAAGTGGTCACTTGTGAAAATTTTGTGCACCCAGCCATTTAACAAACATGTACAATATGGTTTATCATTTATCAAAGTTCATATAAATGATGACATGAATAAAGAGTCTTCGGTTATCCAAAAGAATCTTGTTCCTGAACAATTTCTAAATAAGACAGCTCAAGTTATTGGGAAGTTAAAATTCAGGGAAGATTCACCAGATTCTGAGAATGAGAATAGTTCTAGTCTATTTAACCGATGGAAGAAATCAAAGCATAATGATGGTGAACAAATAACTACTGCTGCACCAGGAAGAAGAACTTCTAGTGATGTGCAGAATCCCAAAAGTTTACTACCTGTAAAGAAAGTTGATAACATTATTTATCGAAATCCTAGTAATGTACAAACTCCCGAAAATTCAGCATCTCTAAAGAAGGATGATAATGTTCTTGATCGGAATCGAGAAAATTTATTGTTTGGAGACAATGTTGAAGATACACAGAATAAAAATCAAAAAAAGCTAGAATGGTTATCAGAGAAAATCGAGGCAGACAAAAAAAGAAGACGTACAGAAATAGATAATGAAACCAATAGAAAAACCCGAAAATCAGTGGATGGTTCTAAATTATTTGAAACCAATAAAAATGTTGATGATCTATCTACAAGTCCATCGTGTTCAAAATTAACAACCCAAAACTTAAAAAAACGAACGAGTTCTTCAGAAAACCATCTAGAAGAGATTAAACCATCAAAAAAAATGAGACCATTTAATCAGTTGTTAAAAGGTGTAGTTTTAGTTATAAGCGGAATTCAAAATCCTGATCGAGGGGAACTAAGAAAAAAAGCCATAGCTTTGGGAGCAAAATATAAAGCTGACTGGGATACTACTTGTACGCATTTAATGTAAATAATTGTAAAATTTAAAAATTGTATTTATTTTTATCCTGTTTACTGTTTTTCAGTTGTGCATTCAAAAATACACCAAAGTATAACCAAGTCAAGGGTATAGGAAAAATTGTAACTCGAAGCTGGATTGAAAAGTGTTATAGTTTAAGAAAATATTTGCCGTGGAGGAGATATGCTTTGAATAGCGTAGAACTATCCAAATCAGAAAGTGATGACGAGATTTTCGAAGACTCTCAGAGTTTTCAGAATGGTAAAAAAACATTTAAAATATAATTACCTTAAGTTTATTTCTGGTTTTTAGATTCGCCAAATATGTTTTTAAGAAAATCTAAGGGAGAATCTGAAGAAAGAGATAATACCTTAGCTTTGTACGATGTTGATGAAAAGTCTAAGTCTAACAAGAATAGTTCCTGCTCGGAAAGTGATACTGATGATGAAATCAAACGAATAAAACATAAAAGTAAATTGTACGAAAATGTTGTAAAAGGTATTCACTCGGTTGCTCGTTCATTCGATTTAAAAGGCGTATCAGTCCTTGCGTAAAGTAAGAGTGCTTTATTTGGCTATGCCCATCTTTTATACCCTTCACATTGTTGTGAAGTTGTGAATTGATAAAGATGCTTGTACCTAATTTGGATAGTTTGGGTCTTGCCGTTCTCCAGATATACAGAAATCTATGTCTTTGTATTGGAAGTGACACTCCCACTCGTAATATGGAAACTTTGGATCTTGCCGTCCTTCAGATATACAGACACCTTAAATGACTATATGGAAAGTGCCGAGCCCAATCGTCTAATCTGGCCCAAATTTTGTCGGATGTTGTGTTGATAACAAATATGCTTGTATCAAATTTGGAAACTTTGGCTCCTGCCGCTCTCCAGATATATATAACAATTAAATAAAAAAAACTACAAGGGATTTCGGGTAAAATTAGAGGCAATCGTGGTTTTTTGCTCATATCTCAGCCATTTGTGGACCGATCAGGCTGAATTTCAACAGCAAACAATTCCAGACTATATGTGACATAAATATGTAACTACCAAGTCACCATCATATCTGGGGTCTTTGGAAAACCCATTTCAACGGACAGACAGACGGATTACGTTAAATTAACTTCGCTACTCATAAGGACCCAGAATATACATACTTATATACTTCATAGGGTCTTACATCAATATTGTCGAAATAACAAACGGCATGACAAACTTATATATCTGTGGCTTGTTGCTAAAAGGGCCAATGTCAATATTTTGTAGTTTTGAGTTAATCGTTGCATAAGGTGTCTTTTATTACTCGCTTTTATTTTGCTTAAACAGTCAAGTTCTCATTTAACCCAGAACAGCTTCATAAAGGCTTTGCTAGCCAATTTCACTAAGAACTCTTCTATAAAAAAACTTTTAGTTTCTATTTTCTCAAAAGTTAATATTTTGACATTGTAGGGTATAAAACGGACAAATTTAAAAATTTGTTTTCTTAATTTGAAAAAGCATTTGTATTCATGCAATTGTATCCATGCGATTTTTTGAAGCAGCCGCGTATTATGTGCCCCAATATAAATAAATAGCCACATTATTTTTTTCAAATAATTATATACATATGTATATAGTTTCTTCTTTTGAAGGTAAGCAAAAACGTCATCAAATAAAATATTTTTGGTGTAATGAAAATAAGATGAATTCTTAATAGGTGTGCAGCGTCGTGCAACTTTTAAACTACATTTCCGAAAAATCTGTGTAAATTTTCATAATAAATTTTCTAATTTTTGTATATCTAGACAACGGCAGGAGCCAAAGTTTCTAAATTAGGTAAAAGCATCTTGGATATCAAAACACATCATCCGAAAAAATATGGGCGAGATTGTAGAATTGGGCGAGGCACAAAATACATAGTTTTTCAGAAACGTTTCAAAGCCAAACCAATTTTTATACTTTTATTATCTATTGTGTCGGTTTTTTTTTGCAAACAGTATACTTTTTAAGAGCTATTTTTTGGGTTAGAGATTAGCGATTAAATTAACTTTAATCTCCGTATTTACTTTTTAGTTGTATTTTTAAACTTTTTTTTGCTAGTATAAGAGGCCTACCTTGTAAAAAATATTAAATTCGCGCATTTTCTTCTTCTTCTTTGAAAACCAAGGTATATTTATAGCAGGTAGCCGCGAGATTACAACAATTGTACAATAAAACAAACAACAGGGCTTTTTATTGGTGGTATGTGGTACGAACTGTCAAAAGGCAAAGGGGTTGATAAGAGACAAAAAAGACAAAAGATAGAGACAAAAAACTTGTTTACATGTTTACTATACAACATTTGACAGTTCGTACCACAAAACAAGCAAATAAAAAATAAACAGCTGGCTTTCCGAGACTACCTGCTATAAATATACCTTGTTTGAAAACATTCATATTGCTTTGATAAAAAGTTGACATTTGCTCTTGAGATTAAAGTTAATTAAATTCTATAATTAGCAAATCTGAGAATTACGTTAATCTAGTATCAATTGAATTTGATATTTTTGGGTGGTGACCCAAACCATGTAGCGCTACCATACTGAGCACAAATAAATGGCAACATTTTTTTGCAAATGTCAACTTTTTATCAAAGCAATATGTTTTCAAAGCAGAAGAAGAAAATGCGCGAATTTAATATTTTTTACAAGGTAGAAATTTTTTGTATTTAAAGATAAAATATAGCATGGAAAAATTATATAAAAGTTTTAAAATGTATTTTTTGTTTATATTTTTGCAAAAGTTCTTTATGTTAAACAAGTGTATGTTGACAGTTTAAGTTTAGGTTTAAACCACCACCGTTGTCTTTACTTTTTAGTTGTATTTTTTTAACTTTATTTTGCTAGTTTAAACGGCCAATGGTGGTGGTTTAAACCTTAACTTAAACTTTCAATGTACACACGTTTGGTTATGTTAAACTGTTGCAAAAATATGAAACAAAAAATAATTTTTAAAAAATGATATATTGCTAAGCACTTTTATATAATTTTTCTTTTCTATATTATTTCTTTCATATATTTTTTCTTTAAGCACAAAAAATTTCTACCTTGTAAACAAAATTAAATTCGTGCATTTTCTTTTTATTCTTTGAAAACATCCATACTGCTTTGATAAAAAGTTGGCATTTGCAAAAAAATGCTGCCATTTATTTGTGCTCAGTATGGTAACACTACCTGGTTTAAGCCACCACTCAAAAATATAAATTTCAATTGATAGTAGATTCACTTAATTCTCAGATTAGATAATTTAAAATTAAATTAACTTTAATCTCAAACCCAAAAAGTGGCTCTAAATGTTTTGTCAATCTTGTTTATCTTATTTTTGACAGTTGGTTAAATTTTTAAGATGTTTCGTTAGGTAGTATTGTATTTGTAAACACAGTTCTATTTTCAAAGAAAGCTGTTATGTTTTCTTTTTAACTTTGTTAATAAAAGACAACTGTTAAAGACTTGAGTAACTTTTTTTTGAGTATTAAGTGCTCACAAAAAAGTGCATATGGGCAAATCCCAGAAACAGCCCACCAACCAAAAATTTTTCAAATTAATTTTTTTTAATCAATATAAGACTAGATGTATAATTTTATTTTTATATTAAAAAATATGTATTTCGGTGATTATTAATACAATAATTTTTACCAAATCCTACCCCACCCCTGATTTATTAATGTTATACATGAATTTAACAATATTTCAGGTGCTTTATGTGCTTAAAAGAGCACTTACAGCAGACTCATCAAAACATAAATTTCGTTAAAAAAAATTGATATTCATTCATACATTCCTTAATCATCAAAAAATTAGTTTATATATATAATTTGTTTTGTTAAAATAAATAAAATTGGGTTTATTATAAGTACTGGAAAAAGTGTAGCGTGCGTTGTGAGGCGTGCGTCACAAAGGGTTCACGGCTTTTGTCAAAAAATCACAACAATTTTTGGCTGCGAATAAGTGATTTTAGAATTCTCTTATATTCATCTTTTTTTTAGGTATATATTTTGTATACCTATGATGTAAAATTAGCTAAAAATTAGGAAAACACATTTCAACTTTTGAAGTTACTTCCACTTTTTGTGGCGTGCGTCACAAAACTTTGTGATCGATTATTTCGCAACGAATACCTGCTAAAAAATTATGATATATGCTATTTGTAAGCACATATTAATGTCACTAAATACCATATATAAGTTGAAGCTATCTCTTTTGAAAGGCCAAAAAATGTTTATATATCAATCAGAAAACGCGTGCGAATTTAGCGTTCATCACGCGGGATTTGCCCATATACTCGATACAATGGGACCAATACTCGCAAGAAACTAGTAAACTTTTGCTAAGGATTTCGATAATTCTAGCAGAAACATTTTTAAATTTAATTAGAAAATTAACAGGGGTGCTGGAAATTAAAAACGCAAGAATTTGAAAGTTGTTTTCAATACACTTTTAATCTAATTTTTATAATTTTTGTTATAAAATTCGGTATAGAAGATTAATACTTGTACAATATTTGTCACAAATTTTCTTTATTACAGATATCTTTTAAAAAAACGAATTTTAAAATTCTTGCGTTTTACGTTTTCGATTTCCAGCACTCCCCTGTAAAGCTCGCAAAAAATCATTAAAGCTTTTCTAAGGAAGTATTTCTATAATTCCTGCAGAATAGTCGGCAGTCTGGGTTTTTATCAGAGGCGGTGCAAGCCATTAATAATGAAAATCTATCTACAACTTTTGATTTTATTCACAAAAGATCCAAAATTTTAATTAAACTAAAGAATTTCATTAAACTTTATAGTTGTGTAGGAGACCCCTAAGAGGTGGAGATAGATGGCTAGTATGTTTTTAGAAAATGCTTAGGACGAAAAACTAATAGAAGTCGGTCATACATTTTATCTACCTAGTGCTACTAGGCAGTTATGGGTCTCCACCCCCTGAAGGTGTAGAGATAAATTGCAAGTATGTTTTGAGAAAATATTAAGGATACAAAACTAATGGAGGTCGCTCTCACATTTTATCACCCTAGGGCGACTCCTGGGCAGTTATGGGACTTTTTCTTAAATATATTTCTAGCCTGTTTTTAAAACTTTGTATTTATGATGGAGATGAAAAATAAAGTGAAGTTGGTCATACATTTGACCCGTCTAGGAGCATCCTACGAGCTTCAGGGGCCAAATTTAAGAATTTCAACCCTACAAATATGGCGGTTTAATAAAATGTTGTCTTTAACATTTTCTCAAAACATAATTGCCTTTTATCTTCTTTTTTCCGAAACCTTGGAAAAATACGTTATATTAGAGGGTAAAACGTTTGAGGTACGGTCTAACTTATAAGGTAGGTGCATTATGTAATGTCAAATTAATTTATTTGATTTTTGACGTTTATTTTTTGTTTTCCCAATTTTCTTTTGTTTGACGTTATATGGGTTTTAAAATTGAAAACAAAATTTATAATAACTGCCTTGTACTTTTTTACTATGAACCATGGTTTTAATAATAGACAAATACAGTAAGATGCCACAACTTTTATATTATTTTATAAAATTTTCAGCGATCTTTTCTTGTTAGACAGCGTTCCAAAATCACCCACTTCAAATACGTGTAAAAAAAAATCTCGCACTGGAATAAAAAACCGTTGAAGGTTTTGTTATGATAATGTCAACTTTCATTTGCAATTGGTTTCATTCCATTCCCATTCGGAAAGTTCGATTTTGTATCACTGTGTTATTGGTTAAAATATAAAAAATATCTCAGTACCCATTGCACAGAATATATTCCGCTAAGTACACCGAAGAATGTGGATCTGTCTATTTTTAGTTTTGACGGTTATCAGAAACTAGCTGTTCAACATTCCAGCATAACCCCCAATAAATAAAATATATTCCGGAAAAATCACTTATAGTGGTTGGCAAATACGCCTGCTTATGTTTGGTAATAGATTAAAGAGAACGTAAACTTATTTCCTTTAATCTTTTGCCAAGTAGTCGCAGGCGTATTTTAAATTCGACAACCACGAGAAGGATGAATATCTTAAGGAACATGATGCAACTCCACAATCAGACTATTCAATATGGCGTGCAGCTAGAAATCTCAAAAATCCAGTTATTTCTACACTTGAACAGAAGTTGAGCAAGAAATTATATTGAAAAAGTATATCTATTTGTTAATCATTTGAAAAACGTTTTTACCCCAAATGTATCTCAAGATATAACAGTCGAGTTACCGCCTGTTAATGTTAGAGCAGCTATTCCTCTAAGATTTGTGTTAAGAGCAATCGAAAGGGCTATTTGTAATTTAAACACCAAGAAGGCACTTGGTATTGATACAATCAGTATCAAAATGCTATTGGAGCTACCTTGCATAGCAAAGAAAATTATTCTTTTTATTTCTAATGCTATTTTACTCCTTTAATACTACCCTCAAGAATGAAAGGTTTTCTTTGTAACCATAATACCAAAGCCAGAAAAGGATCACACAAAAGTTTAGTCATATAGGCCTACATATTAGCTTACTACCTAATATTTCAAAGCAATTTCAGAAGCTACTAATGTCAAAATTAACACAGATTTTTAATGAAAATTATGTATTCCAGACCATCAATTGGGTTTCAGAAAAAAGCACAGCACAATTGAACAAACTCATCGAATAGTAAATATCAAAAGAAAAGCATTTGAAGAAAAAAAGTATCGCTATGCTCTCGATGTTTACCAAGCTTTCGATAAAGGGTGGCAAAAAAACATATACAAACTGTTAGATAGCTACATAGTAAATTTATTATTAAAGAAGCCGATCTCTAAGTTCTGTTCCAATTGGAGTCCTACAAGGGGCCCTCTATTATACTTAATTTATACTTTGGACATGCCAACAAACAACTACACCCAAACTTCCACATTTGGGAATAATACAGCTTTTCTAAGCGTACACGAAAATTTTCATAAAGCATCTCGTTACGTACAGGATCATATATTTAAACTATAAAAGTGAATCAAACAATGGAGGGTAAAGGTCAATGAGCAAAAATGCGTACATATAACATTCACATTGCGTCGGGAAGCATGTCCCCCTATTAAAAACAATAATGAAATAATACTCTTTCACCCGCATGTAAAATACCTCGGTATACATCACTGTCAACGTGGAAATGGCATATACAGTACTCCACGCATAATTACCTCGGAAAAAATGCCAATAATTTTGGATAATTACCTCGTGGAGCTAATTAAGCGAATTCGTTTAAATATGTACCTCAGTAAGGTAATTAAACGTATTTTTTTTACGAGATACCTTAACTTTGATATATTAAAAAAGTTAAGACAAAGGAATTTTTACATGTATCAGCTAAATCTAAAGAGATAGCTATAAAAAACAATTGTCAGGCGCCTCATTACTTGTGGCGTTGAACATTTTAAAACGGTACATGAATCTCTATAGAAAGCAACAACAAAATAACAAAATATTTATGACTTGGTTTTTGTTTTCAATGTAATTCTTTGGCGTTGGGTTTTATATAATTAGGGCCTTAATTTTCACTTTTCAATTGTAAGCCAAAGCAAAATTTCGATAAAGATAAATGTTATATTTTTTTTGATGAATTATTCTATGTATATATGGAAAAATATCTACATATTTTGAAATTTTGGGGGGCTTCAAACCCGACTTAGAGCTATGGTCTCTTGGGCAAAATTTCTCAGAATCACCTATAGATTACGTTTTTGCTATACGCTTCATCAAAATAATCGTTCCATACAATTTGACCCGCCCTAATGTATATGCAAAAACAAAGGAAAAAGCCATTATATAAATTTGTGCTGATACATAGAAATCTGGAAACACTTTTAAAATTGATCTTTTAGTGTCCATCTGGCTGGTTGTCTGTCCATGTAAACCTTGTGCGGAAAGTAAAAGTAGCAGATTTTAGATAATTTGATCAAATTTGGTAAATACGTTTTAATTGTCATAAGAACGAAACCCATGTAAATTGTGGGAATCGGTCTATAAGATCAGAAAGTCCCCATTCAAACTTCTTTCTTTATGTCTATCAATCATTTGATCATGTTCGTATTAAAATTAAATTTGGCCGACAATATCTTATATATATATATATATATATATATATATATAAAGAAAGAAGTTTGAATGGGGACTTTCTGATCTTATAGACCGATTCCCACAATTTACATGGGTTTCGTTCTTATGACAATTAAAACGTATTTACCAAATTTGATCAAATTATCTAAAATCTGCTACTTTTACTTTCCGCACAAGGTTTACATGGACAGACAACCAGCCAGATGGACACTAAAAGACACTATATATATATATATATATATATATATATATATATATATATATATATCTATATACAGTGAAAACTCTCTATAGTGGACAGCTACGGTCGCCTGAAATTTGTCCATTATTGAGAGGTGTCCACCTTAGGGGAGGTCTAATAAAAAGTGCATAATATTTTTTATTTTATTCAATAACAAAAACAAACACAAAAACAAAAAGAGATCATTCCAATTTCATTAATACATACATGTTTATAATGTTTTGTAATTCACAATTTTAAATCGCTTTAAAAAAATTGTTTATATGAAAGCCGATGTAAAAGCTGAAAGAAGATCAATATTAATTTGATCTACACCTAAATAGCACATACAATTTTATAATAACAAACCTTTCTGCTAATTTCCGAACATTTATCTTTTTTAAGGATTCAATAATTTCCACTTTTTCTTTTAATGTTAAACACTTTCGCTGTGAAGCCATTTTTGACACAAACCCAATAAGTTGATTAAACAACAAAAACTAAATTTCGTGAATTCCCCATACACAGCAGAAAAACATACATACATATTTAGTTGCTTCAGAGTCACCAAATCAATAATATTTGAAAACAAAACGAAAATATGCAAAAGCGATGCAAGATAAAAAAAATTATACAAAAATATTTAAAAAATTTTCAGCGATTTTATGAAGATGTCCACATAATGGAGGGGTTTCAACCAAAATATATACAAAATGCTTGTCCATGTCCATATAAGGGAGTGTCCACCTATCGGAGGTTCATTTACATGAAAATTATTTTTTGGTGCTACGTTGCAGCGTTTTTGTCCATTAAAAGGGGGTGTCCGCTAAAGGGAGTGTCCACTATACGGAGTTTTCACTGTATGTCCTTTATTTATTTTAATATTTATACAAAGTATGTGTTTTAAAATAAAAGTTCAGGTGAACATAGGGCGTTTACAATTTCTCTCCATCTGCTTCGATTATTGGCAAGGGCTTTAATTTGGTTCCATGATTTGTTGACAGCACTGCTTTCTCGATTTATCGTTCTCATCCAGGTGTTTTGTGGTCGTCCCACTGAAACTTGAAAATGTTGTAATCGAGGACGTTGAATCGTTCAATTATCTGGGAAGCGTAATTACTAAAGATGGCGGCACAACAGCAGATATAAGATCCCGTATAAACAAAGCAAGAGTGGCCTTTCAATCAATGCATAAGCTGTGGAAGTCGAACGCTATCAGCAGCAAAACCAAACTTCGTATCTTTGACTGTAGCGTTAAATCTGTTTTATTATATGGTTCTACAACGTGGGGAGTAACACAGACAAATATGAAAAAACTCCAAGGTTTTGTTAACCGATGTTTACGCCGCATCCTTTGCATTTTTTGGCCCAACACTATATCTACAACCGAACTCTTACAGCTTACAGAAAACACTACAATAGAAGCAGAAATAATGAAACGTAAGTGGACGTGGATAGGCCATATTTTAAGAAGACCTCAAAATGACATTACTCGCGCTGCACTTCAGTGGAACCCTCAAGGTCATCGCAGACCCGGACGACAATATCTTACTGCAAATTTAATATGGTTGAATCGGTTCAGATTTAAACATACAGCTTCCATTCAAATATCAATCCCTAAATTATTCAAGCTATTTTATCCTTTTAAATGTTAATATGTATAATTTAAAATTTAGCGACCTTTTCTTTAATCCGTTTAAGACAAAATATATATTCGATGTATCTAGATAATATTCAGCACAAATAACTCTTATATGAATCTAAACCTCATAACATAACTTTATTCTGGTTAGTCCAGAATAAAGTTTATTTTAATGCCAATATTAAGTTGTGGGATATTTTGCTTTCAAATAAGCCATATTTTGTGTTTTCATATTTTTTTTTAAAACATTTTTAGTGCATATTTTTAAATTATAACCATGTAAACTTGGTTGCATTACTTGCTGTGTTGTCAATTAAACGAATGAAATTTAGGTGTAATTTTGTTTTAGGAGTTTAATTTTTAAGGCAATTACCCGAATTGGGTAATTAAGCGTAAGGCAATTAAACGTGGATTTTTGTTGTTTGAAAAATGGAAGAAAAAATTGGAATTTAAAACTCAAGGTAAATAAGCGTGAAAGGCATTTAAGCGTGGGGTAATTAACCGGGTTTACTGTAGAAGCAAAATTGACTCAAATGAAATTAAAAGCCATTCAATTTTATTGGCTTATTGTAAGAAATTCTGTCCTTAGTCTCGATTGCAAACTTCTACTTTACAACCTGTTATATATGGTGATGGCATTGACAACACTTTTTTTTTATTTTTTATTTGATGGCAACTCTGAATGTATTTTGGGCGATATATAAATTAATACACATATTTTTGTAATACGCATTATTTAATGAATTGTCGTTTATTAATTAAATAAAGAAATATTGAATTAAACTATAATACGGATTTAATAGTGGTGTCAGAAGTGGGATACCATAAGTATGGAACCACAACAGTTGAATAATATGATTGGATCGCTGGCTGATGTAATCCGCACAGCAGTGACGCAAGCTGTACAAACTGCTACAGCGCAATCTCCACAGTCTTCTAGATCGGGAAATTCGGCACCAGTGCCTAGACCACCTTCTTTTTCTATAGGTGAATAAAAGAGTACAGAAGGCTCTTCGGTGAGTGATTATTTCGTCAGATTCGACTGGGCCTTACAATTGAGCCAAATTTCTGTCAATGAATACCACAACTATGCTCGCGTTCATATGGGCGGTGAACTGAACACGGCGCTTAAAATTTTAACTAGCCCCAAGCAGCCGGAGGAGTTCACTTATGTTGAGATAAAGAGAATATTCTCAGATCATTTCGACGGCAAGAGGAACATATACGCGGAAAGTTTTAAATTTCGTCAAGTAAGACAGGATAGTGGATAATCTTTGGTGGGGTTCGCCCTACGGTTAAAGCAAGCTGCTACGTTTTGTGAATATGGAACATCCTTGGACAGAATGTTAATCGAGCAAATGCTTTTTGGACTCGAATCTCGCTCAATTTGTGATGATGTTATAGCCAAAGAACCGAAAACATTTACAGAGGCCTATGAAATTGGATATTCCAAGGAATTAACGCAACGATCAACGAACGTCGTAAGTACGGGTGATAATACAACAACGGAACCCACTTGCAAGTTGGAATATACACCGTTTAGAAAAAAGAATGAGACTAAGCCGAAGACTAATACTACTTCAACAGAAAATAAGTGCTATGGGTGTGGTGGCCAACATTTACGAAGAGAGTGCAAGTTTAAGAATGCCAAGTGCTATTCGTGCGGAAAGGTGGGGCATATAGGCAAAGTTTGCAGTACAGGTACAAATCAAATAGCGAATACTACTGGGGTGGATGACACTGAAATGGTTCAGTTTATAAATCAAATTGGCACCGTTAGAACAGCCGGCGCAACTGCGAAGAAGATAATTACGGTAAAGGTTAATGTAATGTAGTAGTATACACGTGAAGGCCATGTGCACCGCGACCCAAAGGATCTTTTGTGCAGCCCATATGTCTCACCATGTCAGGTTCAGGCCGCGTATAAAGCCCATTACCCTGCTCGGAGGGAGATCAAAGATAACAGTCGGGCCCACTGTGTGCCCCCCGAAAAATTTCTGCCTAGAAGTCCCCAAGGCGGGACAGCAGCAGAGCAAAAAAAAAAAAGGTTAATGGTAAGAGTGTTGATATGGAATTGGATACGGGTGCTCCATGTAGTGTCATTAGCAAAAGAAATCTGAATACCCTAAAGGCGAACTAGTTGCTTAGAAAAGCTGATCGTCAATTTTCAAGCTATACGGGACATAAATTAAACTGTGTTGGGAGAACAATAGTTGATATTTCGTTTGGAAGAACAAATCGTAAATTGAACTTGTACTTGGTTGATGATGATGTGGATACGTTATGTGGTCGTGAGTGGATTGTACAATTTGCACGTGAAATAAATTTCATTAAATTATTCGACACAGATAATACAGACGAGTATGGTAAGAGTGATATGTTTTCTCCAACTAAGCAAAGCGCGAATACAATTTCAGTTCAGACCTCAGATCTTACAGGAGAGCAACAGATTCGTTTACAACAACTAGTATCGCGGTATGATGATGTTTTTGATAAAGTGGCGGGAACTTTTACGGGATCACCAATAAGGGTACACCTTAAGCCGGATGCTAGACCAGTGTTCACGAGACCTAGAGAAATTCCTTTTGCTTTGAGGGATGCATATTCTAGGGAAATAGATGATAAAATTTCAGCAGGGTTTTATAAACGAGTTGAGTTCTCTGAGTGGGCTTCAACAACGCATGTGGTGACAAAGAAAAACGGGGGTATACGGATTACTGGCAACTACAAACCAACCATCAATCCACAAATGGTGATCAATGAACACCCCATTCCAAGGTCGGGTGATATATTTAATAAGATGAAAGGGGCAACTGTGTTTGCACACTTAGATGTGACAGATGCTTATTCGCACTTGGTCGTAGATGATGAATTTGCTCACGTGTTAACACTGAACACGTCAACACATGGACTCATACGTCCAACGCGTGCTGTATATGCTGCAGCCAATATTCCAGCTATTTGGCAGCGAACAATGGAGTCAGCATTACAAGGTATACCGAATATTTAAAATTTTTTTGATGATATTCTCATTTATGCCGGAAATGTCGATGAACTTTTTAGAATTCTTGAAGTCGCTCTTATGAAATTGAGAAATTTGGGGTTTAAATTGAATAAACCAAAATGTGTATTTGCTGCTTCGTCCATTGAATTGTTGGGGCATAAGATTGATGCCCAAGGAATACATAAATCCAACAAACACACCGAAGCCATATTGCGCGCTGCTAAACCCACAACTATGGATGATCTTCAATTATTTTTGGGTAAGGCATCGTACTACAGCAACTTTATTCCGGACTTATCTACTTTGGAAAGACCACTGCAGGGATATAATGAAAAGTGGTCGGTTTTGCTGGTCTAAAAAAGCAGATGTAGCTTATGAGAAAATTAAACTAATTTTTATTTCACCTCAAGTTTTGATACCGTACGACCCATCCTTGTCTCTTATTCTGGCGACTGACGCCAGCCAAACGGGTCTTGGTGCTGTACTTTCCCATCGTATGCCCAACAATCATGAACGTCCGATTGCATATGCAAGCCGCACTATGACCGCTACTGAACAGCGATATTCACAGATAGATAAGGAAGCGTTGGCGATTGTCTGGGCAGTACAGACATATGCGCGACATTGGACCTTAATTACTGATCACAAACCGCTGGTTCAGATACTGCAGCCGAACAAATCCCTGTCTGTATTGTGTATATCGCGTATGGCTAATTATGCGGATTTTCTCTCCAATTTCGATTTTAGCGTTGTCCACAAGACTTCGAAGGAAAATGCCAATGCAGATTATATGTCTCGCGTATCATTGAAGGCATTGGATTCTGGTAGTTCAGGAGGAATAGATTCTGTCGTGAACATTGTTAATGAACGAGATGATTTTGACGATTTTATAATTGGTCAAATTGACCAACTACCTATAACCGCAGTACGTATTGCCCAAGAAACGAAAAAAGATGACCACCTTGGAAAAATTCTGCAACTACTGGAAAGCGGAAAGTGTTTGGCTAGGGCTGGTTATAAAGCACCAGAAATTAACTACAGACTGTCATCTGGGTGCTTGACTTTCGAACACCGCATCGTTATCCCCCCGAAATTTCGAAGGGATATGTTGAATCAGTTACATGGCTCTCATTTGGGAGTAGTGAAGATGAAGGGTATAGCTCGTTCGTTTATATATTGGCCAGGAGTGGATAGAGATATTGAGGGTGTTGCCAAAGAATGTGATTTATCTGCAAAGTGCTAATCATCCAGCGAAATTTAGAGATCATCACTGGGAATACCCAAAATCTCCTTGGGAACGAATCCACATCGATTACGCGGGCCATTTGAAGGGATGATGATGCTTATTATTACGGATGCTTATTTGAAATGGTTAGATGTGAAGGTTACAAAATCTATAACCGCTGCGGCAACTATTGGTATTCTGGATGAGGTTTTTGCAACGTATGGTGTGCCATTGATGGTGGTTTCCGATAATGGAACAAATTTTACTTCAAGTGAATTCAACAAGTTTTTGACAAACGTGGGTGTAAAGTACCACAAATATACGGCTCCGTATCACCCCTCTACAAATGGACAAGCGGAACGCAACGTGCAGACGGTAAAGAACGCGCTAAGGGCAATGTGCACAACCAAGGGGACGTTAAACGAGAATCTGAACGAGTTTTTAAGGCAATATAGAAATGCACCGCATTATACGACAGGTCAAGCACCTGCCCAACTGTTCTTGGGCCGCCAGCTGCGTACTCGTTTGGACCTTGTTCGGCCAGAAGAAATAAACACTAAAGTTCATTCGGGACAGTACCTTAAGTCTAATGGAACGTTTCGGCACCTTGTGGACAATCAAATGGTTTATTTCCTATCGGGAAATCCACGGATTTGCAAATGGTTAAAGGGGAAGGTGAACAGACGTTTAGGTGACATTCATTACGAAATATCGTTTCAGGGAAAATTCTACAAACGGCACATTGATCAAATCCGTGGCATTGATGACGGAAGTACACAGGAACGGATTACTGCCAACGCTAGTCTGACTGATAACGCGAATCGTAACACGACAGGTGGTGTTAACGACAATACTGTACACAACGAATCAACAATGAATGGCAACTCGCATCAAGGAGAATTGACCACAGGTCAAGACGAATTGACAACCGTAAACAGTGAGGAGCAAAGCGGGGACTTCTCTACTCCGCCAGCGGCAATGGAGTTTAGGGGATCTACGCCGAATCCGGATGGAGTGCAACGTGAAGGGGAAGTGCGCCGCTCGACGAGAGTCCGTAGGCCCAGGGTTTTATTCTCTCCGTGAGGGGGAAGAAATGTTATATATGGTGATGGCATTGACAACACTTTTTTTATTTTTTACTTGATGGCAACTCTGAATGTATTTTGGGCGATATATAAATTAATACACATATTTTTGTCATACGCATTATTTAATGATTTGTCGTTTATTAATTAAATAAAGAAATATTGAATTAAACTATAATACGGATTTAATACAACCCTATCTTAAAGCCAATCTGGTGCTACGGTATTCAGTTATGGGGCACTGCCTCGGCCTATATTATCGAAAAAATTCAAAGGCGCCAATATAAACTTCTTCGAATAATCACAGCCGCTCCCTGGTATGTTAAAAACTCAAATATCCCAAGGATCTCAATGTGCAATTATTGAAAACTATGATTACGAAATATATACACGAAATATATATAGGAATTAGATTTTGTATACATTATGATAAAAAAATTCGCTAAAAATAAGAAAAACACACTTCAACTTTGAAAGTTACTTCCATTTTTTGTGGCGTGCGTCACAAAACCTTGTGATCAATTATTTCGCAACAAATACCTGCTAAAACATATGATATATGCCATTCGTAAGTATATATTAAAGTCTCTAAAGGCCGTTACACACTATCCCACAAAGTCTTACGTATTTTTTCAAAAAATAATGATTCTTTTAATTAGCCAGCTGTTTCAAATTTAATGTTTAAAACAAAAAAGCTTTGTACATTTTAATTTTGTAAAATAATTAAGTAAATTTCAGTTCAATATCACGTGTTAGTTTAACAATTAAAATATTCTAATTTAACAATTTCATTATTTTAATTTAAAAAATTAATTATTGTAAATTTAAAATATTACAAATATTTAACACTTTTTTTGTACTTCGCTAAAAAGGCCATTTTAACCGTTTTCGGTTTTTAAAAAATTTAAAAACTCTAAGTGTATTTAAAATTAGTTTTTATTATTAATTCACTCTCTTAATTTTTAATCAAAATTTAACTACGGTCTTTTCTCGAAAACATTGAACTAAAAATTCTTTCAGTTTTGGGAAATAATCAACTTTGTAGAAATTCTTTTCATTTAATTTCTTCGGGTTTTTCTTTTAAAATTTTTTTTTTTAGCAAAATCTTTCAATGATACGAACAAATTATGCCCCTATTGCGGTTCTCCACTCAACTCAGTTTGGTCGTGTTGGAGTCAACCCAACTTTTGCACAACCAAACTCATTTTAGGTATTGTGATACCCAACTGTTTTTAGTTTAATTTGCTATAAAGTTGCCAATTTCAAATATCGATTTGCCAACTTTAAATATAACGTTTGACAAGTAAAAATTTTATAAAATTAAATAATTTTTTAAACTATTTTTAATTGTTGTGCTGAATAAAAAGTATTTATAATTGATATTAATGTCGATTTATTTTATGATGATGAAAAGGAAAACTCTTGGATAGATGCGCTAAGTACAAGAAGACAAACTCGTGATGATTCCAAGCCTCTTGAACTTCCCAGTGCCAAGTAAGTACTTCTAATAAGTAACGAAACTTTCTTGTGCCTGATGAGTTCTTCTTCTGGTTGGGGTAGCTGTTGGCCAATCTGCTGGTTGTATTGTTGGTTCAACTGACTCAGTAAAATTGTCACTTGATGGTGGAATACTTTCAACACCAAATAATTGGCCGGACTTGCAACACAAGAGCTACGAAACAGTATCCTCAAGGCTATTTAATGGAACCTCTTGTGATAGCTCTCCCCCTGTCGCTTGAGTGTTTTTTTTTTATTGTTTTAGTGTATCGAAACCTGTACCAAGAATATTATAATCAGATTAAGAAGATTATAAGTGTTTAAAAAAGTTCTTGTCGTGGTCCCAAACAATTAAACTCCACTAGTAACTCTTCCCATAACTCCTTACATGAACTTACCGAACTTTGGTGTTTTCCGCGAACCATTTCTAAGTTTCTCTAAATAAGCTGGACTGACCGCTCAAATTGAGCTTTCGTTTTTGTTTTCAAACCAATAAAAGTTTTTAAAAAAACCGAAAAAGTTATTACAAAAATTTATACATACGATTTCTCCATTTTGTTTTCTATTTTCACCGAATTTAAAAAAAAATAATTTTTAACTGCCAATAACACAACTACTTTTAAGCAGTTGTGTGAATTTAACATTTTTGTCGACCAAACTTTTACCACAGAACAAACAGATACACAACTGAATAGCCAACTGCCAGTTCAGTTGAGAATGGCAATGTGAATTTATCAAAGACAACCAAACTGTTACAAAAGTGGAGAACCGCAATAGGGGCATTATTTATAGAAATTAATTGAAATGTTTGAATTTAGGCTTAAATTGGAAAGTTTTTCAAATTTATTATGGTTTAGGCTGAAACGTTTTCGGAAATTAAGTTTCGTTTTCGATAGAAACTTATCTACACGCTTTTTAAAAAGGCAATTCTCCTATTCAATATCAAAGCTGTGGCTGTGTGCAAGTTCAACTATAAAACCATTCACTTTGATTCTTTTGTTTTAATTTTTCGCAAAGTTGCTAAAACATGCCAATTAAGTTTAGATTGCTATTATCCCCTATTTTTTTTAAATGCATAATCAAGTTAATTTAAAAAAAAAAATGGCACAAAACTGGTGAACAACAGCTTTGGAACGACAAGTAAGCTATTACGGCTGGAAAGTTTTTTAAAAATCTTTTTAAAGCGTGTTTTTTTAGTGTCACAACTTTGAGTTAGCATCACTGCTTTATTTTGGCACCCATTTAACAGCTGTTTGATTTGCTTTGCAATTACACCAGAGCAACGATTGCATATTGTTGAAATACAGAGCATACAGAGAAGAAAAAAGTGACGTATGAAAAATGCCTAAATCATTTGCAAGGGCAGCTTTCGAAGAAAGAGAATGAAAACGTTTTTGGTAGTGAAGTGGCAATGTGTTAAAACAGGCCGCTACTATCAACACGAATTGCGTAACAAAATAAAAAAAGCAACAAGGGCAGCTTTCGAAGAAAAATACAGAAAAAAACACAATATTTTCTGTCTCGTGACGCCTCTGTGTGCTTTGTGGCTGAAATGTTTTATCAACATAATTCGGCGAATGGGCTGAAGCACAAATTGATATTGATTTTGAATTTCCATTCAAAATTTTATTTTCCGATAAAGCCTATGCCTGGTTGAATGGGTACGTAAATAAACAGAATTGTCGTATTTGGAGTTAGGAGAATCCACAAGCTTTTGTCGAAACACCATTACATCCACAGAAAATTCTGTTTGGTGTGTCACTCTATAAAAACACCCTTTATAAACAGGATGCGTTTCGTTTTATTTATCTGGGTCCACGCATGAATCTATGCCCTTAATCACTACTTGAAAACCTGCTTTTCAGTTGGTATGTGATGAATTTCATGTAAAAATCGAGATGCATTGAACCCGACCCCCTCAGATATCGATGAAATTTTGTTCATAGCTAAATTTGATCAATACAAACAAACTCTCATTTTTAGAAATGACTGTTTTGCGATTTTTTGGGCGTGACACAGTGGGAACGTTTTCGAAAAAACGCGAAAATGGTCGAAAAGAGCTCCATTTAAACTACAATAACTCAGAATCGGCTAAACCGATTTCCATTATCTTAGTATCATTAAAAAGATATTTTAACAGGCTTTATGACACGTGAAATACACTGTAAAAAAATTTATAACAAAAAAAAATTTTAACTGACGAAAAAACCAAAAAGATCAAGGGTTTTTTTACAGTGTATTAATTTTTTAGAAAGGTTTATCCTTCATCTATACCATATCAAAAAATAAAAATGGGTTCTTTTTTAGTTTTTTTTATATAATTTTTTAAGTAGTGTCACTTCTAGTAATTGCCCTTATATTTTATAACAAAAAAAAATTTTAGGTAACGAAAAACCAAAAAAGATCAAGGATTTTTTACAGTGTATTACTTTTTTAGACAGGTATTTCCTTCACCTATAACATATCCAAAAAGTAAAATGGGTTCTTTTTTATTTTTTTTTTAAATAATTTTTTAAGTTGTGTCACTTCTAGTAATTGCCCTTATATTTAATAAAAAAAAAAAAATTTAGGTAACGAAAAACCAAAAAAGATCAAGGATTTTTTACAGTGTATTACTTTTTTAGACAGGTATTTCCTTCACCTATAACATATCCAAAAAGTAAAATGGGTTCTTTTTTATTTTTTTTTTTTAAATAATTTTTTAAGTAGTGTCACTTCTAGTAATTGCCCTTATATTTAATAAAAAAAAAAAAATTTAGGTAACGAAAAACCAAAAAAGATCAAGGATTTTTTACAGTGTATTACTTTTTTAGAAAGGTATTTCCTTCACGTATAACATATCCAAAAAGTAAAATGGGTTCTTTTTTATTTTTTTTTAAATAATTTTTTAAGTGGTGTCACTTCTAGTAATACGTACCGAAAGTCTTTTTTGAACTTTTTCACGTAAGTTTCCTTGTTTAACAGTAATTGAATCTTGCGATCCAGGCATCATTCGGCTAATTTCATCATCTTCATAAAATAACTTGACTGTGCTTAGAGTTTCGGTTGGTAAACTACGTCTGCACATTTTAAAAAGATTGATATCTGCAAACTTCGTTTTATTCCTTTGGATATCTTTACTTTTTTTTGATACAATCGTGAGATATATCATCCCCAAAACGATCTTTAATTTCTTCGTGACTCATATTGATTGGTAAGAGAGATAAAAGTTTTTGCTTTTCCAAAAGATTTGAGCTGTTCTCTATTTGATATTTGATGTTTTCCAAAATTTCTTCGTAAATGGCTTTGACGTTTTCAAGTTGCGCTGAAAAATCAGATAATGGATCAGCTCCAAGTGAATCTGCTATATTTTCAAAAATTTGCAGTGATTTTCTATTTCTGTATGCATCTTGTTTCATATATTTCCTTTTAAGAGGCGACATTTGGTTTGGTAGATGAGGAATAATATGATCATTTATATTTTCAATGACTTCCGTCCTTTCGATGTTTGCATTACAAGTTGGAAGTTCATTCAATTCTTCCCTAACTTCATCGCTAGGCGTTGTTGGTAAATAATTTGAGACTTCATTCTGCTCCACGTTGGATTCATTACGACTGCGCGCTTTTCTCAGTGTATTCCGGCAAGTTTCGCAAATACGGTTACAATGAATGTTGGCGACGGCTGGAAAATATTCAATTATATTTGCAGGCTCGTTTTCACTTATTTTACGAAGCGAAGCGCAACACTTATTAGATATTTTTATGCATCTGTACTTATTGTTTGAATTCATATTCACTCAAATTTTTAAAATATACGCGTAAAAATTGTAATGGGATATCTTGGCTTCTCGAAACTGTTTATAATTATGAATTATGAATTTTTTGTTCTATATATATTTCTCTTTATTATGGGTAAAGTAATAAATGTTTATGACAAAATAGAAAATTATTATGAAGAATACATTGATTTTTTTATTCAGAATTTTGCGGAATTACTAGAAGTGACACTACTTAAAAAATTATTTAAAAAAAAAATAAAAAAGAACCCATTTTACTTTTTGGATATGTTATAGGTGAAGGAAATACCTTTCTAAAAAAGTAATACACTGTAAAAAATCCTTGATCTTTTTTGGTTTTTCGTTACCTAAATTTTTTTTTTTTTTTATTAAATATAAGGGCAATTACTAGAAGTGACACTATTTAAAAAATTATTTAAAAAAAAAATAAAAAAGAACCCATTTTACTTTTTGGATATGTTATAGGTGAAGGAAATACCTGTCTAAAAAAGTAATACACTGTAAAAAATCCTTGATCTTTTTTGGTTTTTCGTTACCTAAATTTTTTTTTTTTTATTAAATATAAGGGCAATTACTAGAAGTAACACTACTTAAAAAATTATTTAAAAAAAAAATAAAAAAGAACCCATTTTACTTTTTGGATATGTTATAGGTGAAGGAAATACCTGTCTAAAAAAGTAATACACTGTAAAAAATCCTTGATCTTTTTTGGTTTTTCGTTACCTAAATTTTTTTTTTTTATAAAATATAAGGGCAATTACTAGAAGTGACACTACTTAAAAAATTATTTAAAAAAAAAAATAAAAAAGAACCCATTTTACTTTTTGGATATGTTATAGGTGAAGGAAATACCTTTCTAAAAAAGTAATACACTGTAAAAAATCCTTGATCTTTTTTGGTTTTTCGTTACCTAAAATTTTTTTTTGTTATAAAATATAAGGGCAATTACTAGAAGTGACACTACTTAAAAAATTATATAAAAAAAACTAAAAAAGAACCCATTTTTATTTTTTGATATGGTATAGATGAAGGATAAACCTTTCTAAAAAATTAATACACTGTAAAAAAACCCTTGATCTTTTTGGTTTTTTCGTCAGTTAAAATTTTTTTTTGTTATAAATTTTTTTACAGTGTATTTCTTTTTTTTTTTTTAAACGTGTCATAAAGCCTGTTAAAATATCTTTTTAATGATACTAAGATCATGGAAATCGGTTTAGCCGATTCTGAGTTATTGTAGTTTAAATGGAGCTCTTTTCGACCATTTTCGCGTTTTTTCGAAAACGTTCCCACTGTGTCACGCCCAAAAAATCGCAAAACAGTCATTTCTAAAAATGAGAGTTTGTTTGTATTGATCAAATTTAGCTATGAACAAAATTTCATCGATATCTGAGGGGGTCGGGTTCAAAATTTCAGTTTTATCTCGATTTTTAAATGAAATTCATCATGTATAAAAGTTTTTAACTAGTGCTTAAAATTTAGTAATAACTTTACGAAAATTATCTTCAACATTTTTTATTTTTCGAATTTATTCTATGAGTTACATTTCAGTTATGTATTTTATAAAGCTTTTTTGTAATAGTTCTATTCCTTAAATTTTTAGGAGTGACTTTTATACACTACCAGACTATTATATTGTATTTTCTTGTCACATTTTACCTTAGCTATCCTTTGGATAGCAATGAAGTATATAGTATGTACAGAAAAATTTGCAATTATTAGACACCAGCAGAATGTAATGCATTTTCTGGCCCGCTACGGCCTTCGTCAGCATTCTTTGTGTCACACTGGATAGTGATACTTTATAAATTGAATGTATTTAACTCAACTATTTTTAACACTATCCAGTGTGACACAAAGAATGCTGACGAAGGCCGTAGCGGGCCAGAAAATGCATTACATTCTGCTGGTGTCTAATAATTGTAAATTTTTCTGTACATACTATATACTTCATTGCTATCCAAAGGATAGCTAAGGTAAAATGTAACAAGAAAATACAATACAATAGTCTGGTAGTGTATAAAAGTCATTCCTAAAAATTTAAGGAATATAACTATTACAAAAAAGATTTATGAAATACATAACTGAAATGTAACTCATAGAATAAATTCGAAAAATAAAAAATGTTGAATATAATATAAAGTAACCTACGAAAGGAGATAATTCCCAGTTTCTATTTGTTGAAAATTATCTTCCTGATTAACATGTATTCTTGTCTAATTTATATTACCACACTTTATTGCAGCTACATAAAAATAATTTTTACCTATCTTTATTAACATTTGAGTTTTACTCTTTAAGATACATATATCGGGTGTGGACAATTGATAACATTAGGTGCTTCAGAAAATTCATCATCTAGAATTACAAAACGATTTTAGGAACTTTAGCCCTAAAAGTATTTTAAGGTTTGGCCGTAACATATACATTTCTTTCACTCTGTCTTATTGCCTTTTCATTATTTAATCTCATACAGTTTTTTACTTTACTGTTTAACTGTGCTCTTCTTATTATTTATTGTTTTACAACAACACCGAAAAAGACTTTGTCAAGTTTAATATGATTATGCAAACGGGATCTTATATCTGTTGTGAATACCTTTTATAATATTTTCTAATTTTAATTTGTTTGTTCCATGAAAACCTCCTATAAAAAATAATTCTTTTTAGAAACCAAAGCGGTTGAAGTTCGTTCAGCATCTATAAGCGTGAATATTTTTGAAGCATCAACTGATGAAGAGGACTACATTAATAAAAAACTTTGTCAGGAAAAGAAAATAATGAACAATCATTAAAATCAACTATATTTAATATCTTTAAATGTTTTAATATAAAAATTGTCCAACAAATCATTTGAAAAAAATATTTTTTTTAATTAAAAAAGAAATTTAGTAACTCCTTTATATATAAAAAATAAATAATTCAGTTTTATTAAATGTTAATTAAAACAAGTAAGAGTGCTATATTCGGCTATGCCGAATCTTATATACCCTTCACCATGATGAGATAAGAACAAAAAGTTATATACATAAATAACGTTGTTTAGATAGGTATAAATAAATATTAATTGAGCCACGCCAACTTTTCATTTCGCCATGCCGAAGAATATAAAAAAAACAAAAAATTTATATATGTACCTAAGCCCGTTTCCTCTTTTGCCAAAGTTGATGTTTGAAATTCGTTTTAAAATCTTAAATTCGTTTTTTAGAACAAAAAAAAATTAAATAAAAAAAATTAAAAAAAATACTTTTTGGGATTCGAACTGGCAATATCATCAGTCTCAGGAGAGAACTTAACAAATCGGCTACGAATGCTTTTACTGAAGAAGCGTTAAATTAAAATTATTGATACTATGAGTTTATTTTTTATTTGAGCGGCATATCATATACATGCATTAATGTGTATGTGGATGCGTAACATTAAACACATTACAAATAAAATCCACCACTTGTAGTGAAGGGTATAAAAAAACAACAAAAAACCACATTACCAACACTGTTTTACCATAGCCACTGTATGACCATAGAAACCAAAATTGAATTGGTTTGTATGGTATGCTTTTACTGAAGAAGCGTTAAATTAAAATATATTGAGTCCATGAGTTGGGTTCTTTATTTGAGCGGCATACCATGCACATTAGACCGTCTCAGTTTTTATACTTTTTTCGAAATCAATTCATGAACATAGATTTTCCTAATCCTAATCTAGAATTTTGGTGTATAACACTTAAATATTGATGAACGGGAAGTGGTCTCTCAAACCGTTTTTTCGTTTTTTTAGGCAAAATGGCTTTTTTCAAAAAATGAAAAAATCTTGCTTTAGTAATTTGCCTCTAACTAAAGCAGTTCTTAACGGTTTTGAACCTAATTACATGCATTAGAAAGCTTATTTAAATTCCTAAATGTTTCTTTAAGCAACATTGCCATTTTGTTCGATGGTTTTTTATTCATAGCATTACAGATTCAGATTTTCCAATACGAACTTATATTTTTTTCTTCATTTTTGCTTACCTTTTCTTATATAAAAATTGAACGAGGCAAAATTTTTATATTCTGTAAATGCAGTATGGTAGAAAATTTTAAAATAAAGATTGGTGTACATAACAGTAACATTCTGTTAAGAAAAACTGCAGTTTTAGTTGAAATTATGAAAAGTAATTATTTTGCGGTCTATATTTACTTGTTAAATATGTCTGCTCTTCATCAAAATAAGATTGTGTAATAATATTATTATGTAGGAGCCATAATAAAAATGTGTAAAAAATTAGTCGCACAGAAAAATATTTGCGAATAATCATAAAGCTTTCAACTGTTTGTTTTAAAATTTTTATTATAAATTGCATTTTGATTTAAAAGATGTCTGCAATCGAAGACAATAAATTTCAGACTTGGATAGTGGGTTTGTATTTTCAAGTCAATGTGGTGAGTTATTTTATTACCGGAAATTTTTCTCTTAGTTCCAAACAGTTTTTTGTCAAGACGTAAAATTCCCACAGGAAGGGATGCGCTTGGTAGACTGCTTTATTTAATAGTAAAAGACAAGAAATTTAAGAGTGATGCGTCTCTCACTGTTGCGGGTGAAATTCTTGACATCTGGCTAATTGTTCGTAAAGATTCAAATTTGCATAATAAAAATTATCAGGTGTGTCATGGAAATCGAAAACGTAAAACAAAAGAATTTTAAAAGTAATTTTTCAATAAAATTTCTGTAATAAAAAAATTTTATGACAATTATTACACAAATAATGCTCTATTAAACAGAATTTTTGAACAAAAATTAGATTAAAAGTTTAATAAAAAGAACCGCCAAATTCTTTCGTTTTACGTTTTCGATTTCCATGACACCCCTGTATGTTTCAAGAAAGCTAAAAACATTGCATACAGTTTACACAAAAGTAAAAGCCAACAAAAATCGAAAAAATGATAAGGAGTCGAAACGTAAACTGGATTTTATTAAGCGGTTAGATTCTAAAGAAGATTTGGACTATAAACATCCAAGGCTTCAGCAAAAATCGAAACGCAAAATAACACCGCAACTTGTTGCAAGCGTAGACCATGCAGGGTTAAGCAGCTCCAATGCGGCAAATGTAATTTTTTCAACTGCTCACCATGGTGAAATAATTAGAAGGTGGCAGCACTACGGAATCAATTATTTTTTGCTCAATGCATGGTGAGCTTCCTTTATGTCAAAATTATTTGTTTTTTTTTTTTTTGGTAATGTCACTTAAATATATTTTTAGATTATAAAAATTATTCTTCAAGATAAAAACACAAAATTGAAAATGTAGTTTAAGTGAATTCGAGAATTTTATGTATGTGAACTGGTTTGGTTGGGTTTGTGAATTTGTGAACCACCCAACAGCAGCTATAGTAGAATGTGAATAAATATTAACTTCGTTTAAACCTTTTCATAACGTTCATCTATAATCTTTATTGTTTTATCATCTTTTGCGTTTAGATCCTTGATAATTTCAGATATTGTCGGCATAATATGCAAACCTGCTAACTCCGTTTCAACGCATTTTACATGAGAGACAAAAAACTTTTTATTTTTCTTATTTCCTGCTTGAGAGGAAACACAAAAATATTGTTGGTTTAACCCACTTGGACTTAAATTGAAAAAAAAAAAATTACATGCTGGTCGACGATGCATCAACGGCATCAAAATCTCAATTCTCTGAATTCTGCCACGGTTTCTTCTTTCCTTACTACGACTTCTACTGTCTTGTTCTTTCGTATGGAAATTCTTCTCGAGGACTTATGTCGTTTATCGTTATAGCGTTGATGCTCCTTACTACGGCTAATATGTTGCTTTCTGAAGTCTTAACGGTATTCATTTCATCTGTCCTTATTTACCCCTTTTCTGTAATGTATAATTGTCTTTTTTAACATTGTTTTTGGCTAATACCTGACTGTTGCTTTTGGTCTTTATTGCCTAAAAACTGCTGCAAAGCCTGCATTTGTATATCCACCAAACATCTGACTTCCTCTATGTGTGTGGGTTTACTTTTGCAAAAACCTACGTTTCTTACGTTTATCCTCACGTCTCTTTTGAGCCAAAATATCCACGACGAAAATTTCTCCTTCAGCATTATCCTTCTGTTGCATTATTGTCTAGTTTTGCTGTATTGTTTAAACGTGCTCATAGATTGTAAGCTTTTGTTTCCGGAAAAATTTCGCTTGTAGTTCTTCAAAACTGCGGGGAGCTTCCACTTCATTGCTTTGTAAAATTTCTCGAAGTTTTTATTCAGGTTTATATTCAGCATATGCAATAAAAACAATAATATTTTGGTGTGGTGAAAATTCATGTTTTTGAAATAATGGACTATTTTACACAAACAAATTTGCCTGTTTTTGTTGTATTGTTGTACAACAACTCCTAGTGCTGAAACCTTCTAGTAATTTCACCATGCTGCTCACTATTTAGATATACACTAGTGATGGAAAACAGTGAGCAAAATGATTTGATTCAAGTCATCGAGCATTTTCACAAAACGCATCCAAACTCCAACAAAAGTACAATTTTAGCAAATTTTAAAAATTAAAAAAACCTTTTAACTTTATACTAATGTATTTATAAAATTGAAATAAACAACTTTAGTCATTTCATCATTTCAACTAAAACTGCAGTTTTTCTTAACGCTACTGTTATGTACACCAAAATCTTTATTTTAAAATTTTCTACCATACTGCATTTACAGAATATAAATATTTTGCCTCGTTCAATTTTTATATAAGAAAAGGTAAGCAAAAATGAAAAAAAAAAAAAAAAATATAAGTTCGTATTGGAAAATCTGAATTTGTAATGCTATGAATAAAAAACCATCGAACAAAATGGCAATGTTGCTTTAAGAAACATTTAGGTTCAAACCCGTTAAGAACCGCTTTAGTTAGAGGAAAATTACTAAAGCAAGATTTTTTCATTTTTTGAAAAAAGGCATTTTGCCTAAAAAAACGAAAAAACGGTTTGAGAGACCACTTCCCGTTCATCAATATTTAAGTGTTATACACCAAAATTCTTGGTTTTTAGAGTAGATTAGGAAAATCGATGTTCATGAAGGAATTTCGAACAAAAATGAAAAGTGAGACGGTCTAATGTGCATGCATTAATGTGTATATGTATGCGTAAAATTAAACACATTACAAATAAAATCCACCACTTGTAATGAAGGGTATAAAAAAACAACAAAAAAACCACATTACCAACACTGTATTACCATAGCCACTGTATGACCGTAGAAACCAAAATTTAATTGGTTTGTATGGTATGTTTATGTCGTTTTGGTAATAAAGTGTTGGTATGGTAATGTAACGTCTAATTGGACCTTTAAAGGAACAAATTTGAGGCAGTCGTGGTTTTTTACTCATATCTCAGCCATTTGTGGACCGATCTTGCTGAATTTCAATATCAAACAATTCCGGACCATATGTGACATAAATGTATAATAACCTGGCCCCCATCATATATGGGGTTTTCGGAAAATCCATTTCAACGGACAGACGGACATCGTTAAATCAACTTCGCTCCTCATAAGGACCCAGAATATATATACTTTATAGGGTCTAACATCAATATTATAGAAATTGCAAACGGAATGACAAACTTATATATACCCTATTCACCACCTGTGGTGAAGGGTAAAAAAATGATCAAAGTAATTTTTGGGAACACAAAATATTTAATTAATAAGATTTTGTTTGTGGTGCTTTTAATTGTTGGAGTTTTTTGGAATCTAGAGTATTTAATAAGTAATCAACTTACTCTGTGAGCAACGTGTTTTTCGTTGGTTTGTTGTTGTTGTAGCAGCCAGGTCGCGCTGTATGTACAAATATTTTATTTTATTATTAATCCTCGAGTTCTGCTGACTCATCTAAATCCAGACTCAATAGCCGGGCTACCTCCACCGGGTGAGTCCAGATTGATTCGGGGTCCAGATGAGTCGGGTTTGCTCTGCAATTGAAAAGGTGGGTGACGTCGTGTGGGCCTTCACCGCATGCAGGGCAGACATTGGGGGTGTTGGGGTCAATTCTCGACCAATATGAGTTGAGTCGAGCACACCACCCAGAACGAAGTTGGGCCAAGCCGACCCTTGTTTTCCGGGGCAGACGTCGTTCTTATTCTGCAACAGGTGGTGGACGGCCTCCAAGAACGATATTATCACGGTATGATGTTAAAGCTGCTTTGAGCGTGCTTAGGTGGATATTCTTGAGAGCTGACTTGTATGAGGAGTGGTCCAGTGGTTCTACGACATATCTTAGGACTTCACTCTGATGTATCCGAAGATCCTTCCTGACATGCCTCGGAAGGGGGTCTAATTCCATGAGGTGGTGGTTCGGATGTCCCCTCCGATGGCATCCCAGCAGGAACTGTTTCGTCAGCATGTGACTGTGTTCCTTTACCATAAGGATCTTCGTTTCCTCATGTAGATGGCAGTCTGAGGACATTTAAACGCAGCCGGTGATTGTTCTGAGCGCTGCGTTCTGACAGCTCTGGAGCTTCTTCCACTGAGTATCACTTACACTCGAGGATCACACTGTCGCAGCATAGTTTACCGCCGACCGCCCAATGATTTTTAGGTAGCCAACAAGGTTTCTTTATCCATACCCCAAGTACTGCCGGATAGTGACTTGAGGACCTTTTTCCTACTTCGCAATTTATTGCATATTGCAGTGGTATGCGCAGAGGACGAGAAAAGGCTGTCGAATGTAACCCCCAGAATTTTGGGGTGGTTCAGTGTCGGAATTTGTACTCCATGTTAAAGCAGTCGTCGTACTATGTTGCTTTCTGGAGGAGTAGTGCTTTCAGTGTCTTTGCGACTGGTGATAGGAGGGAGATTGGTCTGTACAATTCTCCCTGTTCTGCGCTTTTCCCTGGTTTCAGTATCGAGATTGCCCTGCCAATTTTCGAGACCTCGGGCACAATTAGGGTGGCTAAAGACAGGTTAAGCAATTTCGTCAGGTACTCTACTCCCGGCGCGTCCAAATGCTTAAGCATCAGCATGGATATTCCGTTGGGGCCAAGTGCTTTGGATGACTTTGCACTTTTGATGACCTCTGTAACCTCACTCACGGTAAAATACTGTGGGACGTCATTGACTCGAAGATCACCAATCCTGGGGTCACTGGGGTTGGTTCGGCGAAGATCGTCACGCTCCTCCGCAAGTTCCGCTGCTTCAGCTGGATTATTCGGCCTTAAGACCGGTATTCTACCAGCGGGTATGAAGCTAGCCGTTGCCGTGTTGACGATTTTTCGAAATAATCTTTCCGCAGATTTTTCATCGGAAGGGGTGGGTAGGGCACTGAATTTACGGTTGGTGAAGTCTCTGAAGTTCAACCAGTCTGCTTTTTTATGATTGATGTAGGTGCGGCGATAAAGTCAGTGGGTCGGTCTAGCGTGATTATTATGGAAAGGTGGTCTGAGGCTAAGGATATATGCGGTGGCCAGTTGGCATACTTTATCAGACCTGCGCTAGAGATAGTGATGTCCGGCGAGCTAGCATGGTTTCCCATAATTCTGGTCGGGGCATCATCATTCATTGTGCAGAATGTGGAGTCTCTGGTCGTCCCCAAGGCTCGAGCCAGAGCCCATGGTGGGCATTGAAGTCTCCCATAACCATGCGATTATCGCCCACGAGAAGGAAACCTATGTCAGGGCGATAACCGGTAGGGCAGCTGTTCACTGGCGGGCTGTACACATTATACAACTCTATCTCTGCAGCTCCAGACCTGACCGCTATCCCTTGATGTTCCAGGTAGGGATCTTGCGTATTTCGGTCGAGCGAGATATACCAGTATGCACGGTTTTGTTGATTATGAATGCAAGGACCCCACCTCCGCTTCTGGTCAGTCCTTACTCAGGATGTTATAGTTATTACATCTCTGTAGGCTGGAGTTGGCATTTAGCTTCGTTTCTTGGACCGCCGCGACCATGACTTTCTGAAGCTGCATAAAACGTGTTATCTCGGCAAATTTTAAACTTTAAGTTAAACTGCATCAGTGTGATCACCTCAGGTCTGGGTGCAGCAGCATGTAGAGTTAATGGCGACTGTTGTTGTTGCGGATGTTGTTGTTGCTGTTGTTGTTGCTGCTGGGAGGGAGGCGATGCGCAAGATGACACTGATGACGACGACGAGTAAGTCGAAGACTCCATTGACACCGAACTGCTTCGTTGCCTATTTGTACAACATGGGGCAACAAATCTTGCATTCTTAGGCCACTGCAGTTCCTAATGCTGTCTCTCCTGAGGTGACACCACTGGTTGCAGATGTTACACCTGACTGATGTTCCGCTAGGATGTAACTAGTCCTGCCATACTGAGCAGTGTAATTTATATGTTCCAATGAAATTAATAAAAAATAATTTTCTTAGTTAGTTTTATTATTATTCTTTATTTAAGTGCGGCTGGTACGCACTGATTGATTCCAATACAAGAATACTCTTTTACACAAGAATTGTTCCCAGTTTTATACATAATTTATGCTGATTAAGCATTCTGATGTACAGAGGAAGGTATAACGGCTTGCTCAATAAATACTTATAATCTCACCGATATTCGTCCAACAGCAAGAGTGGTGATTGTATTGCTATTGACGATTGTGTGTTTTGATCGTACTGTTAGTTTTGTATTGATACACACACACACACAGTACTCAAGTGGATTATTCGAATTACATCAAAACATGCGTCTGGTTTTATGTATTAAAGACACGCTACACCTCCCTTTTACAAAAGAATGTTCATATAACCGAAAGTTTTATGTACATTCTTTAACAATTATGGTTTATACTTAGTTAAGTGGAAACAATTTTGTTACTTAAATATTAATAATATTTATTAAGTTTTTGCTTAACATTTTATTAATTATTGTAAGCCTTAAGTCTATTCTTATGTACTATTTGTTCTTTATTATTTTTCTTATCAACTATGGTTACATTATTTCTTAAATCTATGTTTTTAATTTCATAAGGACCTTTATACCTATGATCTAATTTGTGCCCTACTTCATTTTTAATTAAAACTAAGTCTCCTACTCTAAAATCTTTTTCTAATAATGACCTATCATAATTTAATTTTTGTTTAAGCTTAGACCTATCTATCATGGAGCGCGCTCTCCTATGTGCTATTTCTAACCTATATCTAACTTCCTTAGCATAATTTTCTATATTATGTAGTGGTGTTATTTCATGAATATTAGTTAACTGTTGAAACCCATTTGGAAGACTACCAAAAAATAACTCATAGTCATGAACTGAAGATGGCGTAGTGTTAAAGCAGTACGTGAAATACTTTAGCCATTCATCCCAATCAGTTTTGTCAACAGATATGTATGATCTTACATATTCATTGAAAGTTCTGTGACTTCTTTCCACAGTTCCTAGAGTCTGGTGATGGTAAGCTGTTGATGTAATTTTTTCTATTTTCAAAAGGTTACACAGTTCAGTAAGTATTGGGTTTTTGTATTCTGTACCCATGTCCGAAATGAACGTCTTCATTGGACCATAGGTAAGAATAAAATTATCAAGTATGGCTTTCGCAATTGATTTTGAGCTTTTGTCTTTTATGGATATTGTTACCAGATATTTTTTCATGCCACATATTATTGTGACAGCATGTTCATTTCCGAAATATGATTTTGGTAGTGAACGTATAGTATCCACAATTACCGTATCAAAAGGTTTAGTTGGTGTATTTGTCAAAGTCAGTGGTATTTTTGTATGTTTTGTTATTTTCGCTGTTTGGCACATTTTAACGTATTTTGTAATGTCTCGAGTCATATTTTTCCAATAGTAATATCTTTTTATTTTATTTAGAGTTCTTGAAACACCGGAATGTCCTCCCTCTGCGGGGTCATCGTGGTATCGTTTCATTATATCTCATATTGATTTGGCATTGTATACGTGGATCACCTCATTAAGTAGCGCTACTTTTAATAATTTTAATAATTTATTGCCCATTTCTTTAAATTCATTAATAGAGATAAATTCGAACATTTTGTCACTGGGTGCCACTTGTACTTTATGAATATTTAATTTTGCCGGCAGTGATGCCAGGAGAAATTTTAAAAAATCCCTACGTGCCTAAAAAAAATTCCCTTTTTTTCCCTACAACCAAAAAAAATGTCCCTATACTTTTCCCTACGTTGAAAATTTACTTTTTTAGCAACAGGCATACACATTTTTTTAACATTTTGTAAATATTATAATAAAAGCATTAATAAACAACAAGAAAAAAAAAATATAAATAAGAAAATGCCATACACGCACATATAAAAATTCAATTTCAAAAATAAGACTGTGTACAAATTAAAATTTTTTTCTTTTCGGCGGAAACACCTCTTATATCCTTTAATCTAGATGCAAAACATAGTCAAATTTCGTATTTGATTTTTCGTTTCATCATCTTTTGTCCTGTTTAAAGAGCTAAATATGTTAAAAGAATACCTTTTTTAAATAGTTTTTTTTTAATATAAGTATTTAATAATTTTTAGCATAAATAAAAAAATAAATAAAAGGGAAGGCTCTGTAAATTTAAAAAATATTTTCTTCAGTTACCCTGAACTAATATATAAAAAAATTTCCGTTTAAAAATATATTGTTTTATTTAACTTAATTTAGAAGGTGTGATTATTGGCTTTTTATATATTATTTTCTATGTAGATATTTTATTCATTTCATAACCTATTTTAAAATTCGAATACATTTTAGTGAATGTGAGTGCGCATGCAAATAGCAAAAATAAGAAACTAGTTCGCAAATGCGAACGCGAAAATTCGTAAAACCTTATTATATATGAGGGGCGCCACGAATATTCGGCTACACGGCCGTAATGGCTCATAGTGTAGGGTTTCTGTTAAAAAATTCTACATTTATACTTAAATGCTATTGTAAAAATTGTTATTTCTAAATGGAAATAAGAAGAATACTTACGTATTTTTTAGACAATATATTGAAAATGAGATACAATTTTGAAAGTTCCCTACATTTCCCTTAAAATAAAATATCTGTCCTTTTTTCCCTAAGCTTGAACTTTTCCGAAAAAATCCCTACAAAAAGGGAAAATTCCCTACAGTTGGCATCACTGTTTACCGGCCACTTCTTCGAGCCTAACTACCCGTCTCCACTATCCATCAACTTGGTAAGAACAGCATGTCGCACATGAATTTTACTCGTGTAGACTGTTCATGTTTCGTCCATGTGCTGCCATCGTTGCCTAAACATTCGTCTTAGCATCCATGTGCGCCATGAGGTTGGCCATACAATATATTTTCTGTATACAACCAAACCCCACAGCAACAAAAATTGTGGTCAATCCGAACATGAACATTAACACGCATTCGCCACATACAAGAACATGAACAAATTAATACTGTCGTTCTGCCGGCGTTATGGTCATGTCATGTTCAAATCGAAAGCGCATGAAGACGTAGGGTAACACCCAGTCTCCACCTAACTTGAAATGCAGTTAAAACATAAAGTTAAGACTTGCTGTTAAAATTGTTATATGTTTATGGTGGCGTACACGTAGTGAAGTTAGAGTTAAAACTTTTCATTATTTTCAGTTCGTTGACGCGTCAAGTATGTAGCTACCGTGTGTTTGTGGAAAATAATTAGTTATTTTATACTTAAATGTTTGTTTGTATTATATTTTTCACAAAAAGCTAAGTTTATTATGTGTAGTTTACAACCCTTTTAACAAATTAAATAAAGATGTCGAAAAACAACTACAAAATAGCGTACTGTCAAACTTAAACGTCAATTTATGTAATAAAAGAACTTTCAAAAGAAATGTTATAACAATCAAGTTAAAACTTTAACTGGAGCAGTCTCCACTTAACACTAACTTGCAGTTAGTGTTAAAGTTAGTAATTTTATGTTAGGTGGAGACCCCGGCTAAGGAAAAATTGTCCTAAGTCAAATTTCCCATTAGTAAACAATTCATCTTTTTTAATACATGCTATTATAGATTTGCCACGTTTAATATAAACTTTTTGTGGGGTAATCTTTAGTTTACAAAATTTTCTGACGTCAGACTTTATAATTGGTTCTCATTTTCATTATTTAAATGAAGTTTTGAGTATGTATATCTTATTCTTTATTCAATAAATTCAAATTATAAATTGAAAAAACTAGACATTTATATCAGTTCGGACAAAAATAGTTAACTTGATCATTAAATAATTATAAAAACTAAGTTGACGACAAGTATTACTCTAACAACTCGGCCATCCTGACACTTGATCGAGCCGATCATAAAGTATATATTATTATTATATTATTAAGTGCCGCTTTAGGTAAAAGAAATAACAGAACTAATTTCATTACTCGGCATCAACCACAAACGTAATCGTCTTGATTCGACCACACTATTATAAGGTTTTTGAGTTATTTGATGAGGTTCAATGTCTGTTATAACATATCAATCATGTGGTAATTTTTTTGTAATAATATATGGCCCTTTGTATTTTTCTGATAATTTTCTATTTTTACCTATATGTGAACTAAAATCTTCCATAACTACAAAATCTCCTTCCTTAAATTCTCTCGCAGGAATACTATACTTCATAAAATAGTTTGTTCAACTCCAAATAAAAATACTGACGGAGATTTAAGTGTTGTTGAATGGATGGTGTTATTAAGAGCATATTCAACATTAACTAATTTGGATACCCAATCAGCGTGTGTGACGGGTTCCGTCAATTTAGCCAACATCGACTTTAAAATTCTATTAACTCTTTCCACCTATCCATTTGCCTGTGGAGTAGCTACTGATATTTTTACATGGTTTATATTGTTTTGTGAAAGGAATTCTGAAAATTCTTTAGCAGTAAAGCAAGTACCTCTATCAGTAATTATACGTACTGGTCTACTAAAATGATCAAAATGCTTCTGTAACGACATACACACTTTTTTTGAACTTATTGATTTGACAGGGTATAATTTCACATACTTTGTGAAACCATCCACAACAACCAAAACATGTTTACGAACGGATCGTATAAAAGGTAAAGGGCTAAAGTGATCAACGTGAATTGTATGGAAAGGAGTAGGTTCTTTGGGAATACAATACAAATTGTGTTTATTAGAATAGCTTGATGGTGAATAAATTATACATTTGACACAGTTTTTAATAAAATTAACCACTTTTTTCCACTTTCCATTTCAGTTGGAACATACATTTGTCTTCTAGCATTCCCCTCCACTTTTTTAAAAACAATTCCGTCGACTTAATCGGAATGATCGACAGTCCCATTTTCCAATTTATTTCTTAATTCCTTTATTTTGATATCCCTGTTTTGTGTAATTTGAATATTCAAATCTGTTTCACAAATCTCCTCAGATTCAATAACACAACAACGGCTTAATGCATCCACATGACCCATAGAAATTCCACAGCGATGTCTTATACTCTAATTGTAGTTTTCAAATGAAAACACCCATTTAGCTATTCTCAAATTTACTTGTTTTTTCTGTATAGCCTGAGTAAGGGCATTACAATCGGTATACCTCCAAGTTGTGTTTTAAATCTTTCCAGAGCATATACAATTGCTAATGTTTCCAACTCAAAGCTGTGTAATTTCGATTCAATTTCAGAAGATGTTTTTGAAAAGTATGCAATTGTAAAATTTTCCATCATTCTCCTTTTGCAATAGAACAGCACCAAACCCCAATTTACTAGCATCTGTATGCAATTCTGTTTCCCTTTCAGGGTTATAAATTGATAATATTGGTGGAGTCATCAATAATATTTTCAATTTTGTAAATGCAGTAATACAATTACTGTCAAAATTATATGTAACGCTTTTCTTTAATAACGATGTCATCGGTTTAGCTATTGTTGAAAAATTCGGTACAAATTTTCTAAAGTAAGAGAATAACCCAAGACATTGTTGCAATTGTTTTATATTTTGAGGTTGTGGAAAATTTGTTATTGCTTGTAGGTGACCGCTATTCGGACGTATTCCGATAGAATTTACAATATATCCTAGAAATTGTATTTCGGTGTATCCAAACTTACACTTACTCAACTTTAACTCAAGACCTCTCGAATATAAACGCATAAGAACCTCCTCTACAATTTTCAAATGACTTTCGAAATTAGAAGTTGCTATTGTAATGTCATCGATATATACAACAATTTTTCCTGATGATATAAAATCCTTCAAAATATTATTAATAAAACGTTGAAAAAATGCTGGTGCATTTTTTAAGCCAAATGGCATTTTTCTATATTCGTATTGTCCTCTAGGTGTCACAAATGAAGTGTATTTCACCGAGTCTTCATGCATTTCCACCTGATGAAAGCCATTCTTCAAATCTTAAACTGTAAAATACTTTTTCCCTTCAAGATGTTCAAAACAATCTTCTACAATTGGCAAAGGAAAGTTGTCTCTAACTGTTTTCTTATTTAGAAATCTAAAGTCAACACATAATCTTCCTTCACCACTCTTTTTCCTCACCAACACAGTTGCAGATGCATATGGCGAATTACTGTGCCGAATAATATTTTTTTTTAATAAGTCATTAATTATGGTATCTACTTCGTTTTTCTCAACAAATGAGAGTCTACGAGGGGGATAATGAAAAGGTGTACCATCGGTTAAATTTATTTTCATTTTAGAATCACAAAGTATTCTCTTCAATGCGGGAGGAGGGTTACAGTATGAATTTTCAATTATGGATCTTAGTTTCCTTACATTTTCCTCACTCAATTGTGGATCTATATCTATATTTTCCCCAAACTCAGGTTGTAGTACAGAAAATATCATTTCATTAGAAGACACTGTGACATCTTGATACTTATTTACATTTTTATCTACTAATTCCATCGATTTTAATTCAGTTAAATAACTATCAAAATTTACCACAGGATCATCGAACAAATCATTACATAATCCAGTAACAGTGTGATCTGAACGACATTCTTTTATTTGTTCTATTTTATTTACTTTGCAATCATTAGTTCTTATTTTCCAAATATCAAATTTAACAAACGCACTGTTTTGAATATAACTATTAATATTAGCTGCGTTCGAGAACACAAAAGTTTTTACTATTTTTTACTGAACTTTACTGCGTTTTACGAAATTGCGTTCGACTACACAAAATGCAGTGACAGTTCTTGTCTGAGTATTTACAAATTTTTACTGCAGATATTTTTGCAGTAAATTTAGTAAAACAAAAAAACATATGTTTCAAAAGGTAAACAAACAAAAGTAACAAGCAAAATGCTTACAAATTGTGAAAAAATTGTTAAATAAACGAAAATTTGAAATAAAAATTAAACAAAAACAAAATGTGAATAAATATTAATTAATTAAACTTGTTTGTGAGTCATTTACTTGGCTAAATACGAACATTTGAAACTTTTTTTGTTATGTTAATTTTTTAGAGTTGTAAAAGTGCTAAGTACTTGGGTACTTAAGTAATCAATAGCAAACAATTATTCATGTTCTTTTAAATAAATTAACCCGCCACAAATTAGTAACATCCAATAAAATAAAAAACAAACAAATATGAAAGATTACATAAAATAATTTGTCTGTATTTTCCAAAAATGTTTGTGTTATCAAAAGTATTTAATCGGGTACTGATAAAAAAACGAGTTAAGTAGTCAAAAGTGTTAACATTTTTCAACACTTCAATTATTTGTCATCAGCTGTTGCCTTTATTTTACGAATTTTTACAAAATTTGCGTTCGCGTACTTTTTTGGACAACAGTTTTTGTGAGAGTAAATTTTACAATTTTCTCATTTACTGCATTTTACTGTAAAAGTACTCAAACGCACCTATTATTAACTTATTTTTTTTTATTTATTTCCAGTAGCTCTTTCTTTGTATAAATTCGTTTAAGTTTACATAAGAATGTATTTAATCGATATAAAAGATCACGTCCAATTAAGAATGGAACACTTATTTCAGTATCAGGCAATACATAGAATTTATGATCAATTTTTTCATTGTCAAAATTTATTTCACAAACTATTTCATTTTTATTTTTTTAAATTTTAAGCGGATTATTACCTATTCCCCGATACTTTGAAAGTTTAGGTATCTTTTTAATCGGAAAGGGAACAGCTGAACATTTAATAAAACTCCTCGGGCTACCAGAATCAAGAAGAGAACAAATTTTAGAACTTACGTCAGTGCGTTTGCCTAATTTATCTATAAAAGCGACACTCACCATTTGTAAAGCATTTACAGTCATCAAGTTAGCTGTCCCAATTTCTGGTTTATCTTCTTCAGATTCAGCTACTACTGCAACAACTGAAGTTTTCTTTAGACAATTATTATGCAAATGGCCCAATTCACCACATTTAAAACAAGAACCTTTTATACGTGTAGGTTTTGAGCATTGGTTTTTAAAATGACCAAACTGGGAACAGTTAAAACAACGAACGGAAGCTTTAGTATCATTCAATTTGTTTGATGAAGTGTATTTGTTAGATAACTTTTCAGATCGCAAAATGCTTCTAGTCTGTTTATCACGTAGCTTTTGATACCGATCAAGTTGAATTTTTAACTGTTGCATATTACTAGCTTGATACAGAATTTAAAAGTGGGATGTTGTCATTTAAACCGGCAATGATTGCATCAACCAAATACATTTCGGGAATGTTGCCTTTCTCCGCTATAATTTTCATTTCAATAACATAGCGCTGAATACTTTCATTTGCTCCAAGCTTCCTTCTTTTCAATTGTTCATATATTTGAAGTATGGACTTTGATTGTTCAAATTCATCTATAAGAGCCCTCTTTAAGGCATCATAATTAGATGAAAACAATGTTCTTGCAAATAACGCTGCAGTTCCGCACAGCAATCTTCGTGTACAAATTAATTTCATACGATCTGTGCAATTAAGCAAAACAAAAGCTTCTTCTAAATCACTTACCCAACGCTTTATATCATAAGAGTCATCTCCAGAAAATTTTATAACTATAGAATCGATATTTGAAAAATCGCAGGATGAAAATCTAACTTCCCCATAGTATGTCCACCTCACGCTGGAGTAACAACAATTCACGTTGTTTTTGTAACCGTTTAATAGCACTATATAATGAATTATCAAGGCTACTAGAAGAAGTAGGTGGATCAGCAATAGTTGAATAATTTTTGGACGAACAAGCTAGACCAGAATTCGGGAGATTAACATTAGCATTGGATAGAATGTAAGCTGAAGGTTGGACCGAAACAGAAGGTTGGAACAAAAGGGACGATTTAACGGGTACAGTAGGTTGAATAGAAGCAATTGATTGAACAGAAGCATCATATTGCATATCGGTTTGAGCAACGGCAGAAAACTGATCATATAACACTTGAACCGGAATGAACCAAAGATTGAGTTGTTGCGGAAGGAAGATTAGAAACCATCGTTTGAACTGCAGAAATAGCCGACTGAACTGAAGATGATTAAATAACGAAAGCAACATTTGATATTTTATTAAATCCATCATTAGATTGGCCTATATCAACAGAATCTTCATCCAAATTATGAGCAGCCTCATCGCAATTTGAGTTTTGAAACAAGATTCGAAGTTGAGCAATTGTTGCACTTTCAATTCCACATTGGCTTAACGCAGTAATACGCTCTTGGCGTATTAAATTTCTCCTTTGCATTTTTTTTTTTATTTTTTATTATCCAACTTTTGAAAGCTTTTAAGTATGTATATCTTATTCTTTATTCAATAAATTCAAATTATATGTATATTGAAAAAACTAGACATTTATATCAGTTCGAACAAAAATGGTTAACTTGATTATTAAATAATAATAAAAACTAAGTTGACGACAAGTATTACTCTAACAGCCGTTTATTTAGTTTAATTGGATCTTTTTCAAGTGCCTTGCTTGTCATTGTTTTTGTTGTTTATTTCTTTTAAATCATTTACCTAGCACTTACACATGAAAGCAAATTTCTTGAAAGTTGCAATACACTCACACTTTTTTACTAACACACACATAATATTTGTACTTTCAGCCAATCGGCTGTTTCTTAAATTTTTCGTTGATAATACCTATAGTCTACTTGCACGAAAGTACTTTCACGTGTAAACCCCAGGTTATTGTAATGCGCGACAAAGCGTCGGCCACATACAGTGGCTCAAAGTCATATTGGGACAAGAAGTGTAATTTGTATACTTAAGGAATTTTATCTATCCCATAAATGGAAAATAAAATTTGTACTGTAGTTTTACTAATAATGCAACTGTTCATTAAAATCATACAAAAAATTTTGTGTTATTAGCTGCGTTCGTTTACCCCAAAATTTGTACAAATTCGTACTGGATTTTACTGAAATGCTTTCGCGTACACATAAATTTGTAAGATTTTCATATTACTCACCTACTGGATTTTACTGGAAAAGTAAACGAACGCACATATTGTTAAAAACAAAACAAAAAAGTCTAACAATATGCAAATTTCACGTCAGAGTTATAATGGGACATATGGAAACCTTTCTTTTCTTAGTTTATTATAACGGTATATTTTGCAAAAAAAATTTAATTAGAAGTAGCTTGAGTTTAATGAAAAAGTTTTAAGCTGATAAAAAATCATTTATTGGATATGGCGCCTCGTGGTTCGCAGACATCTCCAGAAATAAGAAAGCTTATAATGGAACATTTCAAAAAGGGGGAAACAATAAGAAATATCGCAGAAATAGTTAAAAAACCCAAATCTACGGTATTTAATATTGTTAAACGCTATGCAAATTCAGAAAATTATGAGAACCTCCCAAAACCAAGCAAACGTAAAATTTTTTCAGACACGGATGAGCGATGGCTAGTACGTCAAATAAAAAAAAATCCGAATTTAAGCACTCCAAAACTTGTCTCCGAGGCCGAAATACGCTTAGGGAAAACAGCAAATCCTGAAACTATCAGAAATCTGTTAAGAAAGCATGATTTTCATGGCCGAGTGGCTAGGAGAAAACCTTTCATCAATAAAGTTAATAAGCAAAAACGTGTTAACTTCGCAAGGGAGTACAGAAACAAAGATCTTTCATTCTGGAGAAAAGTTATATTTACTGATGAGAGTAAATATAATATATTTCGCTCGGATGGACTCTCATTAGAGTTTTTTCCCGGGATCCCGTTCCATACATATAATACAAAGTAAATTTGTTTTTAATTAATTAAATAAACTTTTATAAACAAACGTAAGGGAACTTGTTTACAAAGTAAGTCAAATAAGTGCTTAAATACTACAAAAATTAATTGAAGATTGAAAGCGAAACTTGAATTATTATTACCTTACGCTTTTATATGCAAATTCCGTATTATGCTCTAGATACAAGATAAAAAGATAACATAAACATAACAATTTAATTCATAAAACAATAATAAAAACAAATAAAAATTGAGAAAATCAAGATATGAGATCAAAAAGTTAATTCATAAAATATTATAATAAATATATTAACATTTTTTTACGGCTTAAAACTCAAAGCGTTTAGTGAGTCGTCAAAGAGTATATTTCTGATTTTATTTATACTGATTACCATGTTTCCAAAAAATTTCGTTCACTTTTTTACCGAGGTCGGACAAAAAGTAAAAAGTGCACCGTTGTTGCATGCTTCTGATGTCAAGGTTGATACCAAAAATAGCATCATCCGGATTACTTCCTACTAACCTTTTCATTTCATTACGCCTATTTGTAATCTTTAGGACAATGTGTCTATCAAATTGTATGTTGAAGTATCTTACACGAGTTTCCTTATTGTTTTTATTTCGGTTTCCCCGCACTTCCCGGGTATATTTCCAAGCTTGATTTTTTTTTTTTGTAAATATAACAATGTTGCAATAAAGGAGCGATATGTTTAGGTATCTCCTATTTTTAAGACTTGTCCATGGACAATGAGAATTAACTGCCTGCATCTTATTTTGAATTTATGTTCTTTATCAACTCTTCACTTCACTAAATTTATTAAATATCAACTGCTGCACTGCCCATTCTGCTTTTAATAGATTTATTGCAGCAAGAGACATTGATTTACGTATGTACTCACTTCTTGTAATTGATCTAATCGACAACCCATCCACAGATGCTAATTTTTAGAGAAAAGAAAACTAAATTTTTAAAGTAAAAATAGCGGTTTTCTGAAACTATGAGCAGTTTTTTGTTTCCCGGGATTCCGCAAACGAATTCCCGTCCCGGGAATTCCCGGGAAAAAACCCTAATTCTCATACATTTGGAGAAAACCGAACACTGAGCTCTTAAAGCAAAATTTAAAACCGACAGTGAAACATGGTTTAGGGTCAGTTATGGTATGGGGTGCAATTTCGGCTGCTGGACCAGGTAATCTTCATATAATTAAAGGGATTATGGATCACAGGTACTACATTAATGTGTTGAAGTCAAATCTTTCTACAACTGCAGAAAAACTGGGTCTTGGAAACGATTACTACTTCTACCAAGACAATGACCCAAAGCATAAAGCTTACAATGTTCGGAGCTTGAACCGCCACCGCAGTCACCGGATCTTAATCCGATAGAGCACGTGTGGAGTCATTTGGAGCAAAAATTGAAAAGTAGTCAATTAAAAAAAAAAAATGAACTGGTTGTGGCTCTGAAGGAAGAATGGTCAAATATATCACCTGTGTAGTATATGCATACTGTAGTATTCATATAAATGCATGAATACTAAGCAATACCACGACTTTGTTCTACAGTTATTTGAAACTGCACAATTGACATTGAACCACATATGGTAAATTATAAACAAACAAAACAATTAAATGTGTATGTCCAAAAAACCCAAAATAAAATAACTAAAAAGGTTTCTTGTTACAATTGTTTTGTATACTTGCGATACGTTTATGACTGCATCATAAAACGTTTGGGTGTATGTCTGTTTAACATCTTGACCACCCGGAAAAGTATTTGAAACATGTGTGTCACAACTAGGTCGTTGGAAGTGCTGCTGTAGCATTTTAGGTAATGTAATTCTAAGACTATAATTTAGTATATAAGATAATGTAAATTATTTTGTAAAGTCAGTATTAGTGTTAATATCAACGTGAATGGAATAACCAATAGCATAAAATAAATAAAATCAACTTTAACAGCGAATTTCATTCATCATCGACATCCGTAACAAAAAAAAAAAAAAGAAGGGGGAAATATTTTATCTCATCAGCATTAACTATAGCAGCGAATGGTATTCTTCATCAACAACGGCAACGAAGAGAAATAAGCAATAATAAACATATATAACCAGAGAACGCAACAAGCATATGTAAATAAGTCGTCTAAAGAAAATTCTTTTTTAAAAAAAAAAAAAACAACCTATAAAGTGGAGGTAGTTAATTTTATACAGTGCAGAAGAAGAAATATACACACACAAAACAAAAGATATAGAAATAGTGTTTAAAAGAAAAGTGTGCAAAAAAAAAAAAAAAAAAGGTTTTAGATCAAATGGGGAATACCCAGAATAAAATTAAAGAGGTCGTAACAGCAACAGCTAATGCACCTCCTGCCATTAGCATCAGTATTGAATTAGCAATTTTAATATGCATTTTATTCACTTTTAACGTACTGATTAAATATGTAAAAAATTATGTGAAGAAGCAAATTAATAGAGTCATGGTAGAAACTAATATAAATAATATTGCATAACTGTTAAACATAGAAAGCTATTACAAAAAAAAAAAATATATAATGTTATCCAATAAATAGAATATTTTAAAATTATATAAAAAGTATATAAACCCAAAAATGATATATCACTTATAAACTTTTAAAGTAATCTCACATCTGCATGAATGGTATATTGCTGTAGTGATCTTTGATGGATAATATATATAAACAGATAGAAACATTAATATCAAACGCCAGAAAATCAATAGGCAAAGTTTATACAGCGGACACCTTGGTCGCAAAACGAAAAGAGGTGGAAAGATTAGAATTACAAACCATAGAAATATTGGAAGATCCGAAAATATCGAAGGTAGATAGGGATAGTAATGTAGAAAGATTTGGCAAATTAAAGGGTGAAGCGTTAGAAATTCTTAGGTAACACGAACAAAGGGATCAACAATCATCATCGCAACAAGCGCGTGATATTGGTTCAAGGGAAACAGGTGACGTAGATAACACGAGGACAGACAACGTACTTAACACGACCGAATTGGCAGCTATTTCCAAGCTTATACCAATATTTAACGGTGCAAAAGGGGAACTTGAGATTTTTTTTGGCAAATCTAGAGATAGTACAGGAAACCATTGTACCTGAAAAACATACTGCATTCTTCATTTTTATATATAAAACAAAGCTGACCTCGAAAGTACAGAACAAAATTAGACAAATAGCCGTACCAATTTATATTCCAACATTAAGAAATTCACTAAAACGGGCCTATGGAATAAAGAAATCTCCTAACGTCATTTTGAACAAATTGACAACCATAGTCCAAACAGAATCAATACGAATATTTGCAGATCAAATAGAAACCCTGATGATGGAACTAAACGAGCTACAAACGGAAGCTCTTGGCGAAGCGAGCAGGGAAATAGTTAGCAACACGAATGCTATAATAGCTTTTAACTCGTTCAAAAACGGATTAAAGAACAGGGAAGTAGTCCGAACGATTGAGGCCAGCAGGAAGAAAACACTTCACGAAGCCATAGAGATAGCATTGGAGACATCAGCGGACATCAGACAGAGCCAAATTATGTTCCAGACAGCAAGATCGAGGGGTCCAGACAACAACAATAGAAATACCAATGATAACAGAAATGGTAAACGCAACAGCTACAACAGTAACTTCAATAACAATGCCAACGGAAGCAGGAACAGTGATAACAGCAAATGTGGAAGTTGCGGCCGAAAGCATGGTGATAGATGCTATGCTCAAGGAAAAATTTGCGACAAGTGTGGGAAGCCTAACCACTTTGCGAAGGTATGCAGATCAGGAAACAATAGCAATGCTCAGAATAATGGAAATAATAGGCGTAGAAATAATAATTATGACAATGAGAACGGTAACAGAAGTCGTAGGGTACATTACGTTCAGGAACAGGGAAACTCCCAAGATCCGGAAGTCTTAAGGTACCAAGACTCTCCGGAACAAAACTAGTAGAATTACACAAAATTTACAATATTTCATCCGATTTAAAGAATTATATAAAATTGAATATTCAAGGTACAAACAGTGTAATGACATTTTTAATAGACACAGGGGCTGATGTGTCACTGTGCAAGGAGAACACTGTTCGAAACTACGAGGAAGATCCGGATGATTATTGTTTATTAACTGGAATCTCTAAGGACAGAATAAAGTCTTTGGGATCCACTATTGTGAAGATACCAATTGGAGAAACTATTGTTAACCACAAAATACAACTCGTGGCTTATGATTTTCCAATTGCTACTGACGGAATACTGGGTAGGGATTTCCTCTGCAAGTATAATTGTAATATTGACTATGAGAAATACATACTAACGGTTAATGCGGGAAGTGAATCGGTCATATTTCCAATACATAATAGGACTTATGGCATAAGTTGGGTGAAAATTCCACCAAGAAGCGAAGTTATTCTCCCTTTTAAACTGGATTTAGAAGAGGACGGAGTAGTTTGTAGTCGTGACATTGCTCACGGCATATTCTTAGCAAATTCGATTGTTCCTAAAACGGGTAATCAACATATAAGATTACTGAATGTATTGGATAAAACAACGGTAGTTAGAAACCTCAAAGTCGATACAATTCCATTAAGGAACTACGATATCTATAGAACAGGTACGCGGAAGGGAGTACATTCTGAACAACGATTCCAAAAATTAATGAGTGAACTTAACATAGATAGCGATGATGAGAACGCGAAACGGGAATTAATTGATATACTTAAAGAATATCAATCTATTTTTCATTTAGATGGAGAACATTTGACGACTAACAACTTCTATTCTCAGACAATCCAATTGAACGATAACAGTCCAGTTTACATAAAAAATTATCGGTTGCCACAGGCACAAACTGAGGAAATTCACAATCAAGTGAAGGGTTTATTGAGAGAGGGAAAAATAGAACCGTCCGTGAGTCCATATAATGCTCCATTGCTTTTGGTACCGAAAAAGGGCCAAGCCGATTTAAAAAAATGGCGTCTAGTAGTTGATTTTAGGAAATTGAATGACAAAATAGTCAATGATAAATTCCCACTAACAAGGCTAGATAACATTTTGGACAAATTTGGTAGGGCGAAGTATTTTTCGACTCTGGATATGACAAGTTCATTCCACCAAATTGAACTTGAACCTGATTCAAGATCTTTTACAGCCTTTTCGACCCTAGATGGTCATTACCAGTATACACGGCTACCATTTGGTCTTTAGATTTCTTCTAACAGTTTTCAACGTATGTTGACCATTGCTCTATCTGGATTGGAATCAGAGGCATTTTTTTATGTTGATGATATTATTGTCTTTGGATGTAGTTTGAAACACCATAATCGGAATTTGGTTAACGTGTTTGATAGACTCGCGAGATATAACTTGAAATTGAACGCGGGCAAGTTTTGTTTTTTAAAACCTGAAGTGGTATACTTAGGTCATCTGATAACTTCAAATGGTATAAAACCCGACCCAGGTAAATTTGAGGCCATTACTAAATATCCCATTCCAAAAAACGCGGATGATGTCAGGCGTTTTGTAGCATTCTGTAATTACTACAGACGGTTCATAAAAAATTTTGCGGATATTGCAAGTTGTCTGAATAATCTTTTAAAGAAAAATGTTAAATTTGAATGGACGGAGGAATGTCAAGTAGCTTTTGAGAAGTTGAAGGCAAATTTGATTAGTCCACCCATTCTACAATATCCTGATTTTGAAAAACCATTTGTATTAACTACAGACGCATCTGATTTTGCGCTTGGGGCAGTTTTATCTCAAGGTACGATAGGTGAAGATCTACCTATATCATACGCAAGTAAGTCACTCAACAGATATGAAAAGAACAAGCCGGTCATAGAAAAAGAATTATTAGCCATACATTGGGGCATACAATTCTTCAGGCCATACCTATACGGAAGAAAATTTACCGTGGTTACAGACCATCGACCATTAATATCGTTGTTTTCACACAAAAATCCCAGTTCTATGTTAACTCGGATACGACTAGAATTATTAGATTACGACTTTAACATAGTATATAAAAAAGGAGCAAATAATACGAATGCGGATGCATTGTCCAGAATTCAAATAGATTCTGAGACATTAAAGGAAATGATACCTCAGGAAATAGACGAAACGGTAAGGAAAACGCTGGTGATAACAAGGGGAATGAGTAAAAAGACGCAAGAAAAAGAAAGCAGAACAGAACAACAAAATGAGAAAAGTAAGGAAGATGGAGAAATTGATGCAACCGAAGAGAACTGCAATTCTCATAATGGGCCTGATCAACTCAATATGTGGGAATGCACATCTTTTAACGACATCAAGCGCGCGAAAAGAATAAAATTTATGTTAGAGAAAGACCTAGGCACAAGCATAAGAATTACAGACCAAAAGAGTCTAAATGAGATACAGGTGAGATGTAGCGATAATTCACATTATTTCGATAATGTACTGAAGAAACTACTGTCAACACTGGAAGAATTTAAATACAAAAATTATGCACTGAATAGGAGTGATAACGTATTTAATATGATAACCCATGAGGTTTTGAAAGAAAAAGTAAATAAACTTAAAGTTAAAGACGTCACAATACTGTTATACAACGACCCCCAAAGAATAACGAATGTAGAAAAACAAAAAGAATTGATAAAATTATATCACGACACACCAAGCGGAGAACACTTCGGAGTTAGAAAAACTTTGTTGAAATTAAAACAAAAATACATATGGAAAAACATGTACAAGATGGTAAAAAAACATGTATCAACGTGTGATCTTTGCCAAAGAAACAAGCAAGTAAGACACACGAGGGAACCATTCTGCATAACGGATACACCAACACAAAGTTTTGGGACGATTGTAATCCACACAGTTGGGCCATTACGTCCTTCTGGAGATTATAGGTACATATTGACCATGCAATGCGAACTGACGAAGTATGTTATAGCGGCTCCCATGGAAACAAAAGAAGCCGTATCTATAGCAAAGACCTTAGTTGAAAATTTGATATTGAAATACGGTTTATTTGGAACACTGAAATCGGACAGGGGAACGGAGTTTACTAATGAATTAATAAAAGAAATCTGTAGATTATTAAAGATAGAACAAAAATTTTCCACACCTTATCATCACGAGACTCTAGGTACCGTTGAAAGGAACCATCGTGTTTTAAATGAGTATTTCCTATCTTTTGTAGGTGAAGGTGAATGGCATTCATGGATACCATACTATACTTTTGCATACAATATTACTCCTCATGTAGACACTGAATATTCTCCTTTTGAATTGATATTTGGGAAATTACCTAGTTTACCAGGCGACCAGATTATGAATTGCGATAGGGTGTATAATCTTGATAATTACGCGAATGAACTAAAGATTAGATTAAAAAACTCTTTAGAAAACGCTAGAAGGTTAATAGAGATAGTCAAGGATAAAAGAATGTTAGATTCACATAACAATGCTAATAAAATAAAATTAGAAGTAGGCGACTGGGTCTTGGTAAGGTTGGAAAGTAGAAAGAAAAATGAATCGCCTTACCATGGTCCATACGAAATAGTGGATATAGATGATCTAAATGTGTACATAAAAATTAAAAATAATATTAAAGCTTATCATAAGAATTTATTAAAGAAATATAATACAAAATAAGCAAAATTAATTATATAATACATAATATCTAAAATTAATTATACTATTATTATACAAAAAAAAAAATATATGAAATTGTAGTAATGACTTTAAAAAAAAAAAAAAAAAAAAAAAAATTATTTTTTGTAACCAACCAGACAGTATGCATACACTTATATTTGTAGTAATCATCCAATTTCAAAGTTTTTGGAAGAAATTGTACGATTCCTCTTAAGGGCGATGGTGTAGTATATGCATACTGTAGTATTCATATAAAGCAATACCACGACTTTGTTCTACAGTTATTTGAAACTGCACAATTGACATTGAACCACATATGGTAAATTATAAACAAACAAAACAATTAAATGTGTATGTCCAAAAAACCCAAAATAAAATAACTAAAAAGGTTTCTTGTTACAATTGTTTTGTATACTTGCGATACGTTTATGACTGCATCATAAAACGTTTGGGTGTATGTCTGTTTAACATCTTGACCACCCGGAAAAGTATTTGAAACATGTGTGTCACAAAAATGTGCAACTAGGTCGTTGGAAGTGCTGCTGTAGCATTTTAGGTAATGTAATTCTAAGACTATAATTTAGTATATAAGATAATGTAAATTATTTTGTAAAGTCAGTATTAGTGTTAATATCAACGTGAAAGGAATAACCAATAGCATAAAATAAATAAAATTAAGAAAAGCCAAAACAAAACTGCTTTTATTCCTCACTCGAAACCTACCATACCTGAATATTGTCGGAAGCAAGTGGCATCAATGCCAAATAGATTAAGTGCGGTAATACAGCAAAAGGGTCTCCCAACTTTAGTCCATTCGAACAGCACACCCTTTTTGGACGATCTTGTAAGATGTCTAGAATACTCTAAACAATTTTTGATAAATCTGCGGTAGTAGTTGCAAAATGCTACAAATCTCCTTGCACTATCTGCAACTTTTGGTTGTGGATAATTTTCGATTACAGAATATTTACTGTCGTCAGGCAGTATTCCTTCCTCATGAAAAATGAACATTTTTCAGGATGTAACTTAAGATTGCGTTTTCGACATAATTCAAATACATTTGTTAAATTAGAAAGCATATGTTTTTCTGAACATCCTAAAACAACTTAGTCATCCATGTAAAGAAATGCTTGGTCAGGTTGCAAACCAGTAAAAGCGGGTATCATCATTCTTTGAAAATAATTAGGCGCTATTTTAAACCTTAGGGCAATCTAGTAAATCTATAATAACCATTTGCTGTTGAAAATGAGTTAAGATCTCCAGAGTTTTTCTCCAGTCCAATTAGGTGAAAACCGGACATTAGGTCCAGACATGAAAAATACTTGGCTCTGCCGAGTTGGTCAAAAATGTCATCTATTCTAGGTAATGGAAATTTGTCTGCTATCAATTTCTTATTTAGTTGTTTATAATCCACTACGAGTCTTCATCTTTTTGTCTCTGAACATGGAAGTGATTTCTTTGGTACCAACAGAATTGGACTGTCGTTCTCAGAATTTGATGGTTCAACTATTTTGTCGTCTATTAATTTTTTGATATGTCCTTCTATCTCTCTCTGTGTGTATGTGGTATACAGTAGTTCTTAATGTACACCGGTTGTGGATCCTTTACTCTCAACTTTTGTTCATAGAAATTATTAATTGTTATTGTTTCTGATTCTGATTATTTTTATTAAATATAAGTTTCGATAAAATATAAGAGTAAAATTATCTAAATGTCATATTATTTAAAAAAAAAAAAAATTCCCTTATGAAATTAATTAAAAATTTATAGACCCAAAAATGTCTTTTAAGTTTGACATTTGTATATTTTAAATTAAATAAAAATAATATTGTATATGGGTATTTCTCCAATGTCGAATGCCACATTCGTACGCCTTAAAAGTGAAAAAAACATATACCAAAACATTAAATTCAAATACATTTGTTAAATTAGAAAGCATATGTTTTTCTGAACATCCTAAACAACTAAGTCATCCATGTAAAGAAATGCTTGGTCAGGTTGCAAACCAGTAAAAGCGGGTATCATCATTCTTTGAAAAGAATTGGGCGCTATTTTAAACCTTAGGGCAATCTAGTAAATCTATAATAACCATTTGCTGTTGAAAATGAGTTAAGATCTCTAGAGTTTTTCTCCAGTCCAATTAGGTGAAAACCGGACATTAGGTCCAGACATGAAAAATACTTGGCTCTGCCGAGTTGGTCAAAAATGTCATCTATTCTAGGTAATGGAAATTTGTCTGCTATCAATTTCTTATTTAGTTGTCTATAATCCACTACGAGTCTTCATCTTTTTGTCCCTGAACATGGAAGTGATTTCTTTGGTACCAACAGAATTGGACTGTCGTTCTCAGAATTTGATGGTTCAACTATTTTGTCGTCTATTAATTTTTTGATATGTCCTTCTATCTCTCTCTGTGTGCATGTGGTATACAGTAGTTCTTAATGTACACCGGTTGTGGATCCTTTACTTTCAACTTTTGTTCATAGAAATTATTAATTGTTATTGTTTCTGATTCTTAACTGAAAATATCGCTGTATGATGTGCAAAGTTCCGTTAATGTATTTTTAAATTGTTCTGGAAAATTTTTCTGTAACAGTTTTAATATTTCTGATTTTCTATGTGTATTTTTGGTCGGATTTCTTTTGACTATTTCATATTCAGAAAGATTTTCGGTTTTTATTTTATTTTTAATAACTGACGTGACAGTGTTATTTGTATTTAGAATACAGATGTATGCTTTATTAGCTTTTACCAATGTATTCGCGATAAAAACACCTGGTTTAAGTTCTTGATTTGGTATTAATATTTCATTATCGCAATTAATAAAATTCACTTTACGTATTGCTGTTGTTAGTAATTGGTATTTCTATAGCTTGTGGTATATTGAATGGTCGTAGGACTAGGTAGTCATATTCCTGATTAAAGTCTTATATACAATTATATTTCTTAATAAAATCCATACCAATGATTTCATCGCTTGGTATTGGGAAATTATTGTCTACTACTTGAAAATTGTGTGGTATTAGATAATTTTTAAATTTTAAATCAAAAAACTATACTACCTATAGATTTAATTTCACCTTGTCCTATTCCACTTAATGTTGTGATTTTGTTAGTATTTATTTTCTTAAATCAAAATATTTGGATTTTATGAGTGAAATGTCGGCACCCGTATCAACTAGTAGTGTTACTGTTGTGTTACTGTTGTGTTACTGTTAAGGTTATACACTTTATTATTTACTGTTCTGATCTTAGAGGATGGTCGAAGTTTTCCGAACCATTTTCATTTGAGTCTGTTGCTAGAACGTATTGTCTATTCCCACGATTATTGTCAGGTCTTTGTCTGTTTCTATTATTGTAATTGTTATTTCCGTTGTAATCAAAATTATTGTTGTTGTTGTTTCGTGGATAATTGTTTCTCAAACGAAATCTTCTGTTATTTCCCCGATAATAAGTGGGTCTTTGCCCGAAATATAATACGGCGTTCTGTTGCCCTGTTGCTTCAGTGCAACTGCTTACACATTTGGTCACGGCTTCATTCATATCATTGAATTGGCCTGCATCCATGATTAGTTTTACTTTACATAGCGTCTTCAACTGCCAATTTTTTGTCATACCAAACGTCAAAGTCTATATAAAAAAAACTCGAAAATTTTTGTCAGCGTTTTTTTAATATGAAGTTTGACGTTTGGTATGACAAAAAATTGTCAGGTAAAGACGCTATGTTATCATTGGAGCAGTTTTTTGTAATAGCTTTTACTGCAACTTGTGTAGAGTACTTGTTAGCTAGTTCACAAGATAAACCATCAGATATATATGCCGTTCAAGTCACTTTGTGAGATTTTCTGTTTCAGCACAGTATGCAGTTGGTGTTTTATTGTTTTGTTTTATGCTCATCAGTTTAGCTGACAAAACATGCACTAATTCACCTTTAACGACTACTTTCAGCTTAGTGATAATTTCTTCTATTGTAGATGATTCACTTATGAGATTTCTAGCGTTTCCCTTAAGCTTTGCTTTAATTAGCGATATTGCAGCAGATTCGTGTTGACCCTTTATTAAATTAACTTATTGTAAGGAGTCTATGAATGACCGCAAATTTTCGGATTTTCCATTAAACTCCGTAATCAGCTTTGAAGCTGTATTCAGGAATTCTTCCAATGTTTGTGACATTTTAGTATCTGTTTAATTGTCTGTTGTCAAATTTTCCGTATGATTATTTTTCACTGTTTCGTGTAATATCTCAGGTAATTTAATCTGTATATTTTTTTAAAGCGGCTATTTTTAAGACTTATGAAAAAAAATTCCCTTATGAAATTAATTAAACATTTACAGCCGTATTCATAATGAAAATTTGGCATAAAGTTGGCACAAAGTTTATTCATAATACACTTCCGAACTCTGGCTAACGATTTGCCAAACTATTGCTAACAAGCTGCCAAACGTTTGCCAACTTGTGAAAAACAGCTGTTTAATGTCAAACAATGTTTATAAATTAAAGAAAAATCAAAAAATTTTGTGCGCGAAAAATAAATAATGGAAACGCTCGACACTTTAGATAGTTTAAACTATTTAAAAGCCTGTTGTCGGAATAAAAAATTTTACAAAAAAAGGAGAAACCCATATTTGCAATACAGCGAAGAGGAATTTCGTATGAAATATAGATTTTCAAAAGAAAATAGCAAAAAGTTGATCAAATTTGTGGAGGCTGATCTAAAAGGTAAAGGAAAAAGGAATGGCGATTGCATTCCACCATACATACAAGTGCTGGCAGCATTAAGGTGTTGGGGTCGCAACCAGGTACAAGACGATTGTGCAGAGTACCATGGTTTTTCCCAACCGACGATGAGTAGAATTTGTGCAAAGGCGTTTGCCAAAAAGGCCAAATCTGTTATTAAAATGGCAACATTAGCTGAGGAACAAATCGTCGAAATTGATAAATTTAAACAAATCGCTGGATTAAAAAACGTAATTGGGGCCATTGACTGCACCCACATTCGAATCCAAGCTGTGGGTGGCGATGATGCCCAATTGTTTGTTAACCGAAAAGGATACTTCTCTCTTAACGTACAGGTATATATATGCGTAAAATGACTTAAACGAAATATATTTGTTTTTAAAATTTCTAGGTTGTTTGTGATGCCTCGTATAAAATTACCGACATTGTTGCCTGCTAGAGAGGAAGCTCACACGACTCCAGAATATTTAACGAGAGCAAAATAAAAGAAAGATTTGAGTAAGGTGATTTTGTGGGTCGATTACTAGGGGACGGTGGATACAAGTGCACCAACTATTTATTCACGCCCGTACAGAACCCGAAAAATCCACAAGAAGAAATGTACAACAAAGTGCACATAAAAACTAGAAATGTTGTAGAAAGAGTTTTCGGTGTATGGAAGAGCAGATTTCGTATCCTTTTGGAAAAAATGCGAATTTCCAAAAGTAATGGAAAAGTTTTAATTGTGGCTCTAGCTGTTCTTCATAACTTATCGATTATTTATGAAGATACAATTTTTGGTAAGATTAAATTTTATATTTCGTTATAAAATAGAATGACAATTGTTTTTATGTTTAAATTTTTGCAGATGAATATGATGTCCAAAGTCCTGGTTCAGGAAGTGAAGCTTTCCAGGGTAACACCGAAGATGAAAACATTTCTCGTGAAATATACATTCAGCAAAATTTCTAAATTTGGAAAGATTTTATGTATACCTGTGTTGGAATTGATTCGCACCTGCTTTTTTCTTTGTATTTAATGTTAAGCCTTTACTACCATCATTAACTTTTTGCTATCTTTTTTTAAAGTTATTTTTCATAGACAGTTTACCAACCGAATATTCCATAGTCATAACATTTTTTTTTTTAAAGTTTGTATTAAAAAAAGCAATCGTTTTATTTTATAAAAAGTAACACAAAAACTTCAGAAAATAAATAATAAATTCATTACAACATAAAACTAAATTTAAAATCACAATTTATAAGAGTAAAATAAAGTAAAAATAAAAATAAATTAAACTGTACCTATAACAAAACAAACAAAATTAACACATTTGATTAAAATGAATATTAAATTAAGTAAAAAATCCACTTGTCTTTAATTGTTCAACTTCTAATTTAATTTTTTCCACTTTTAAAATATGTTCCTCGTTTTCCTGGATTTCTAATTTTTCGATTCTTCTTTTTTGTATATTGTGGTTTTCTTCCATATATTTTATTTCTAATTCTTTTTGTTTAATACTTATGTCTAATAGTTTAATTCTCTTTTCATTTTCAAATTCACTTTGGCACTTAATGTTGTATATACATATACGTGTAGTATGGCATCTCCATTTAACATATGATGAATTGTCAATTACTTGTTTATTTAAATAAAGAAAGCCAGTCATTAACTGAGCGACAAACGAATAACACATGGCGCAGCCGGTATAAATGGTTAAGACAAGAGCAACAGCGAAAAAGGAAGATTCTACTAAAGTTGGTTTTGAAGTAAAGAAAGAACAAACGGAGGAATCAAGTGGTAGTGACAGTGAATACGAGATGGCTACAAGTGGTAATATATTTAACTCTATTGATGCTCGCAGGCCAGATCCACTGTGCTTTGATGGAAATGTTTCAGAAAACTGGCGAGTTTTTAAGCAAAACTTTGACGTTTACTCAATAGCTATTGAACTGGATGATCGAAAGGAATCACAAAAAATTGGTATTTTTCTCAATGCGTGTGGCCCGGAAGCAATCGAGATATATAACACACTTAGTTTAACCGATGAGCAAAAGAAAAATTTTAAGACAGTAGTAGAAGCTTTTGAGACTTATTGTACCCCAAAGAAAAACGAAGTATATGAGGCATTTAGATTCAATTCAAGAAAACAGCAAGAAGGTGAGTCTTTTGATTCTTATTTCTTGGATTTAAGAAAACTTGTTAAAAGTTGTGGTTATAAAGACTCAGATCGTATGATGCGGGATAACATTGTTATTGGTACAAATTGTGGTAAATTAAGGAAAAAATTATTAGAAGCATCTGATTTAACATTGACCAAAACTATGGAGATTGCTCGTGCTTCGGAATTAGCAGACAAACACGCAAACGATATGCAAAAACAACATTTCATTTCAAATTCAGTGAATGTTGTTCAGTACAAAACGAATAACGGAGTAGAACAGAGAGCAACTATTTCTTCCAATAACAATTTAAGCACAAAATCATTTAACAATACTGCAGCTAGACAAACAAGAAATAACAACAAAAACAATTGTAAATTTTGTAAAGGAATACATGAGTATAAGAAATGCCCAGCATTTGGAAGAAAATGTAATAATTGTGGGAGACTCAATCACTTTAGTGTAGCTTGTTTATCTCAGAAAGTTCGGGATATAAGAGAAAATTGTGTGGAAAGAGAAAACGACTTGGAAGAAAAAAGTGATGATTTTGTTTTACACAATATTAGTACAAACAGCATAAGAAAGAGATGGTATGAAAAAATTCGTGTCAATAATTGTTTAATAAATTTTAAATTGGATACTGGGGCAGATGTAAATGTGTTGCCAATTAGATTTTTGAAATATATAAAAGATGTGCATTTAGAGAAAAATGCAATACCTCCCAAAAGCTATAGTGGTACGGACTTAAATTTTAAAGGAATTTTGACTTGCGTGGTAATGTGTAGAAATGAGATTGCTATATTAAAATTTTACGTGATAGATACTCCCTTTGAACCGTTATTGGGATTAGAGGCTTGTGAGAAATTAGAATTGATTCAACGAATTCATACAGTACAACAATCGGAAAAAGAAATTTTTATAAAAAGTAATATGGATGTTTTTGAAGGCTTGGGTTGCTTTGTTGAAAATCTAGAAATAAAAGTTAAATCTGACTCCATTCCAGTTGTAAAGCCAGCAAGAAGAATTCCCCTATCATTATGTAGTCGCGTTAAGGATGAGTTGCAAAAAATGGTGGAAAAGGGTATTATTGAAAGAGTAGATGGACCGGTAGAAAGGGCTTCAAATTTGGTTGTAGTTGAGAAAAAATCCGGCCAGCTTCGTTTATGCATTGATCCACAAGATTTAAACGCTGACATACTGTTGGAAAATCACACAATACCTTCTTTTGATTCAATTGCGGCACGGATTGCTAACAAAAGGTATTTTACGGTATTGGACCTTAAAGAAGGATTTTGGCAAGTTGGGCTAAGCCAAAAGGCCAGTGAACTTTGTGTCTTTAATACACCATTTGGGTGTTACCGATTTAAGCGTCTGCCATATGGTATTAAAATTGGACCTGAAGTGTTTCAAAAATACAATGAACGAAATTTTGAGGACATTTCAAACGTAGTGGTGTTCATTGATGACATATTAATTGCCGCTGATACAGCTGAACAGCATGACACAATATTGCAACAAGTATTAGAGCGCGCACGTAAGTTAAATATAAAATTTAACATCGATAAAATTCAATATAAGGTAACACAAGTTAAATATTTAGGTAAAATAATATCATATGAAGGCATAAGGTGCGACCCAGACCGAGTGAATGCCATAACAAAAATAGAAAAACCTAAAACTAAAAAAGATTTACAAAAACTACTCGGTATGATTAATTACATTCGTGACTACGTACCAAAACTTTCAGAAATTTCTAAGCCACTACGAGATTTATTAAAGCATAATTCTATTTTTAAATGGCAAGAGCCACACGAGAAATGTCTTAATCAAATCAAAACAATAATTTCAAACACACCTACTCTTGCAATTTTTGATGAAACTAAAGAAATTACTATTGAAACCGATGCTTCTAAATTTGGAATCGGGTGCTGTTTAATGCAAAATGGAAGACCAGTCTCGTTTGCATCAAGAAGTCTTACCGATGCAGAAGTAAATTACGCGCAAATAGAAAAGGAGTTTCTAGCAATTGTTTTTGCATGTCGTAAATTCCACTACTACATATACGGTCGTGAGGTAACTATAAGAACCGATCATAAGCCTTTGATAGAAATTATGAAAAAACAGTTTTGCAACATACCTTCTGCTAGACTTCAAAGAATGAAATTATCAGTATTAAAATATAGTTTAAAATTGCTGTACATCCCTGGTAAATATTTATATGTTGCAGACTTGCTCTCTCGTTATTTTAATAAAGACGACAAATCAGCTGAAATAGAAGATTTAAATGAATTTGTGCACACCATAAACGTTACAGATGAGAGACTGGAAATAATAAAGAAGGCATTAGATAACGATAAGTGTCTGGTTGAGCTAAAACATATGGTAGTGAACGGTTGGCCAAAAAATATTTGCAATATTCAAGACGACTTAAGATTGTATTGGAAAATTCGAAACAACATATTTATAGATAACGATTTATTGTTTTTTAATAACAGAATAATTGTGCCACAAGAGATACGGCAAGATGTTTTAAATCAATTGCACTCCGCACACTTAGGTGTTGAAAAAACCAAAAAAAGGGCTCGGAATCTAGTATACTGGCCTCGTATAGATGCTGAAATCGAAAATATAATTTCAAAGTGCCCAACCTGTCAGAAAAATCGTAATTCCAATACTAAAGAGCCAATGATTTCTCACGAAGTTCCGCCATTGCCATTTTGCAAAATTGGAATAGATATATGCGAGTACTCTTCAAAATCATACCTTATCGTTTCAGACTATTATTCTAGATTTTTAGATATAATACCCATTTCCTCAAAAACTGCAAAGGAGAGTATTAAACATTTAAAAGTATGCTTCTCTAATCATGGTATTCCAGTAGAAATTATCTCCGACAACATGCCTTTCAACTCACATGAATTTAAAAATTTTTGCAAGCAAATTGGTACGAGACTTACTACGACGAGTCCTGGATATTCTCAAGCAAATGGGTTCGCAGAGAGATTCGTAGGTATTGCAAAGAACCTCATCAAAAAAACGTCTGAAAGCAATGATGATCTATGGCTTGGCCTTCTTGAATATAGAAACACACCTCTTAAAGAGTTAAATGCTTCACCAGCAGAGCTTCTTATGAGTAGAAAAACTCGTACATTACTACCAACTAAAACCGAATTGCTTCAACCAAAAGTGGTTCCCAATATTTCCAAGAACATAACAAAAAAGCAGTTACAATCTAAAAAGTATTATGACAAATCAGCAAAATTTAAAGAGAATTTCGCAAAAGGAGAGATGATATGGTATCAAGACAAACAAGGTTGGACCAAAGCTGTTATAGTCGACATTCATGGCAGTCCTAGGTCCTACTGGATACAACTGGAAGACGGTGCTATTCTTCGTAGAAACTCTAAGTGGATTCGAAAAAGAACAGCTTAGTCTAATGCAGTATAATGCTTATTAAATGAATTTAACTTATATATTTATGTATATGTTTTCCATACTAAATTTACAAATATCTTTACTTTATTTAATTATATTTTAAAGGGGAGATGTTGTATATACATATACGTGTAGTATGGCATCTCCATTTAACATATGATGAATTGTCAATTACTTGTTTATTTAAATAAAGAAAGCCAGTCATTAACTGAGCGACAAACGAATAACACACTTAATGTTTTTTTTTTTCTTTTAAATTCTATTGGGTTCTTATTTGGAGTATCTTTTTCAGCATTTAAGACTTCATAATCCGTTTTATCCGGTAAATTTGTTTCGATTTTCGACGAGTTGCTGTCATAAATATTGGTATCGATTTCAAAATGTTTTGGTAATCGGCAAACCAACTCCTCCTCAACGGTGTTTAATGGTTCAGGTGCTGGACCACCACCTGTCTGCTTTCTTTGTCTGACATATGCAGAGTTTTTTGTTTTCGCAATGGACTTTGTTTTGCGCCACTGGTTCTGAATTTGTTCCAATGTTCTGGTGCGCTTTGAAACCGTATTAAATAAATTGTGAACACTATTCCATGCCTCCTTCTTCTTTTTATTGGTATTAGTGTCGATTTTTGCATTTTCTAAAATTTCTAATTTTTCCAAAATAAGGTTTGATAGTAAATCCTGAAAAAATTATGTTTATATTAATGTTTTCCTATATGTATTACCAATTACAGTTTTACTTACTTTTTCACCCTGATCCCAATTTACAGATCTTTTCACTTGCTTTTCCATTTTTTAAAATTATATTGTACTTTACTTTTAATTTTAAAAACTTTTTTAAATGTTTTATTTAAAAAAAAAAAGAAAATGTCAAAACCAGCGGTGATTAATGCAAAACGTGTAGTATTTTTGAGTAATATTATATGGCATCATTAAAATTGAGAGTTGATTTATTGAAAGTTAGCAGATGGAGAAAAGTTTGTTATAAATAAACTCTGTGCCAACAAGCTGCTAAGCTTAATCGGCATTCTAGTTAAGGCCAGTTTACACGGTAATATTTTGTATTACGACTTGTCGAATAATTATGTAGAATGAGAAAAATCTTATCATGTAAAAGCAAAATGTATTGAGTAAGAGAGAATACGGATACAAAATCTGACAAGCGGTCGGTAAATGCTTTTTTTCTAAACCATTTTAGAAACTAATGTATTCTCATCACATCAGAGGTGTATTTTAGCGGAGTATATTGAAGGTGGTAGCATTTTTATACAATTACAAAAACAACTAAAATCAACTCAGAAAATTTTCATGTTGTTTTTGTAAAAATTTAAAACTGCAACCATCTGTTTTTTTGTTATTATTTTTGATTTTACTTATACCATCCGTGTAAACATGAATTATACTGACAAAAGATTTTTATTTTTTTTCTTTTAAACACGGAGAGAATTTCATAATATTTTGATTCTACAAAGTCGTAATACATTGTATTACCGTGTAAACTGGCCTTTAGCAGCTCGTTGTGCGTAGTGTACAAACTGTGGCTAACTTTTTGTTATGAATACGGCTGTTATAGATCCAAAAATGTCTTTTAAGTTTGACATTTGTATATTTTAAATTAAATAAAAATAATTTTGTATATGGGTATTTCTCCAATGTCGAATGCGACATTCGTACGCCTTAAAAGTGAAAAAAACATATACCAAAACATTAATTTTATTTTGACAAAAGGCGAAACTTATAGCTCTTGATTAGCACTATAATTTGTGCTTAGGTTGATTTTGAGCAATTGTTCGTTTTCAAGAAAATTAAAAAACCCCAAGGCATTTGCATGCGACAAAAACAGAAGTTGTTTTTACGGCAAACAGTTAAAACACTGATTTCAGCGAAACCTGATAAAATATTTTAATTCGACTAATTTTAAAATATTATGCATTGATGTATCTTAATAATGGTTTTTATTTAATTCAAAAATATTGTGTAGTTTATTTTTTATTTAATTTTAATCACTGTCGCACGCTACATGTTGCATGCGACATTTTGTTCCATCATACTTTTATGTTTATGTTTTTACTTTTTATGTAATTAGACATGCGTAAGATGATTCTACATTATTTTAAATTCATTCAATATATTCATTTTCTCAACAAAAGTTATAAAATTATAAAGAAAAATACAAATCCAAATTTTTAATATTTTTAATTAGTTAGTATTGTGGTTATTTTGTTGAACTATTTATGGTTTTTAATCCAAATTTTTAATAATTTTAATTAGGCTTAAGTTCATTAAATTTAATTTTCATTAAATTATTTTTATGAAGAAAGGAATTTTACAACATGAAAATTAATTAAAATTGTTATTGATAATCTTTCATTCTTGACCGTGGCGGGGGCTCGAACCCGGGCCGGCAGGTTACCATGACATGTTTCGATCGCAACCACTCGATCTTCTCAAATGGATTTGCCGTTTTACACTCGCAGCCATCGAAGGCTGCTGACGTCAATAGTCAAACATCAATCCTTAAACCAAATTGTATTTTAACCTTTGGTAGATCGAAGTTTGCTTTTTTGAATGATTATCTATTTTTAATTGATTTTACATGTTCTTCCTTACTTCTGTTTTTTCGTACTTTTGTCAAGAATTTTTCTTGAAGTCCAAAGTACATTTTTTTGTTTTTTCATTTTTGTCTTTCTTTTTCTTGTTGACCTTTTTCAGCACAACTTGAAGGACAAATGAACACATAGAGCTCGTGCCTTAGCTTTTAACAATAATTAGTATTGTGGTTATTTTGTTGAACTATTTATGGTTTTTAATCCAAATTTTTAATAATTTTAATTAGGCTTAAGTTCATTAAATTTAATTTTCATTAAATTATTTTTATGAAGAAAGGAATTTTACAACATGAAAATTAATTAAAATTGTTATTGATAATCTTTCATTCTTGACCGTGGCGGGGGCTCGAACCCGGGCCGGCAGGTTACCATGACATGTTTCGATCGCAACCACTCGATCTTCTCAAATGGATTTGCCGTTTTACACTCGCAGCCATCGAAGGCTGCTGACGTCAATAGTCAAACATCAATCCTTAAACCAAATTGTATTTTAACCTTTGGTAGATCGAAGTTTGCTTTTTTGAATGATTATCTATTTTTAATTGATTTTACATGTTCTTCCTTACTTCTGTTTTTTCGTACTTTTGTCAAGAATTTTTCTTGAAGTCCAAAGTACATTTTTTTGTTTTTTCATTTTTGTCTTTCTTTTTCTTGTTGACCTTTTTCAGCACAACTTGAAGGACAAATGAACACATAGAGCTCGTGCCTTAGCTTTTAACAATAATTAGTATTGTGGTTATTTTGTTGAACTATTTATGGTTTTTAATCCAAATTTTTAATAATTTTAATTAGGCTTAAGTTCATTAAATTTAATTTTCATTAAATTATTTTTATGAAGAAAGGAATTTTACAACATGAAAATTAATTAAAATTGTTATTGATAATCTTTCATTCTTGACCGTGGCGGGGGCTCGAACCCGGGCCGGCAGGTTACCATGACATGTTTCGATCGCAACCACTCGATCTTCTCAAATGGATTTGCCGTTTTACACTCGCAGCCATCGAAGGCTGCTGACGTCAATAGTCAAACATCAATCCTTAAACCAAATTGTATTTTAACCTTTGGTAGATCGAAGTTTGCTTTTTTGAATGATTATCTATTTTTAATTGATTTTACATGTTCTTCCTTACTTCTGTTTTTTCGTACTTTTGTCAAGAATTTTTCTTGAAGTCCAAAGTACATTTTTTTGTTTTTTCATTTTTGTCTTTCTTTTTCTTGTTGACCTTTTTCAGCACAACTTGAAGGACAAATGAACACATAGAGCTCGTGCCTTAGCTTTTAACAATAATTAGTATTGTGGTTATTTTGTTGAACTATTTATGGTTTTTAATCCAAATTTTTAATAATTTTAATTAGGCTTAAGTTCATTAAATTTAATTTTCATTAAATTATTTTTATGAAGAAAGGAATTTTACAACATGAAAATTAATTAAAATTGTTATTGATAATCTTTCATTCTTGACCGTGGCGGGGGCTCGAACCCGGGCCGGCAGGTTACCATGACATGTTTCGATCGCAACCACTCGATCTTCTCAAATGGATTTGCCGTTTTACACTCGCAGCCATCGAAGGCTGCTGACGTCAATAGTCAAACATCAATCCTTAAACCAAATTGTATTTTAACCTTTGGTAGATCGAAGTTTGCTTTTTTGAATGATTATCTATTTTTAATTGATTTTACATGTTCTTCCTTACTTCTGTTTTTTCGTACTTTTGTCAAGAATTTTTCTTGAAGTCCAAAGTACATTTTTTTGTTTTTTCATTTTTGTCTTTCTTTTTCTTGTTGACCTTTTTCAGCACAACTTGAAGGACAAATGAACACATAGAGCTCGTGCCTTAGCTTTTAACAATAATTAGTATTGTGGTTATTTTGTTGAACTATTTATGGTTTTTAATCCAAATTTTTAATAATTTTAATTAGGCTTAAGTTCATTAAATTTAATTTTCATTAAATTATTTTTATGAAGAAAGGAATTTTACAACATGAAAATTAATTAAAATTGTTATTGATAATCTTTCATTCTTGACCGTGGCGGGGGCTCGAACCCGGGCCGGCAGGTTACCATGACATGTTTCGATCGCAACCACTCGATCTTCTCAAATGGATTTGCCGTTTTACACTCGCAGCCATCGAAGGCTGCTGACGTCAATAGTCAAACATCAATCCTTAAACCAAATTGTATTTTAACCTTTGGTAGATCGAAGTTTGCTTTTTTGAATGATTATCTATTTTTAATTGATTTTACATGTTCTTCCTTACTTCTGTTTTTTCGTACTTTTGTCAAGAATTTTTCTTGAAGTCCAAAGTACATTTTTTTGTTTTTTCATTTTTGTCTTTCTTTTTCTTGTTGACCTTTTTCAGCACAACTTGAAGGACAAATGAACACATAGAGCTCGTGCCTTAGCTTTTAACAATAATTAGTATTGTGGTTATTTTGTTGAACTATTTATGGTTTTTAATCCAAATTTTTAATAATTTTAATTAGGCTTAAGTTCATTAAATTTAATTTTCATTAAATTATTTTTATGAAGAAAGGAATTTTACAACATGAAAATTAATTAAAATTGTTATTGATAATCTTTCATTCTTGACCGTGGCCGGGGCTCGAACCGCGGCCGGCAGGTTACCATGACATGTTTCGACCGCATCCACTCCATCTCCTCAGATGGATTAGCCGTTTTACTCTCGCAGCCATCGACGACTGCTGAAGTAAGGATTAAAAACCATAAATAGTTCAACAAAATAACCACAAAACTAATTATTGAAAAATACAAATATAGATCAAAAACTATCTTAACTGAAAATAGTATTATATATATTTGTTCCTTTTACTCCTGCAAGGAGCATAGGGCCGCAAAATAGTATTGCTAGTCTCAAAAAAAGTTTTTTTTAATGGAATAAGCTGTCCATGATGCTTGTAGTTGTTGGCCATCGCAAATAAAGATATTTTAGGAAAAAAAAATTTTTGAATTTATGCATTTTACACTTACGATGTCGCACGCTACAAACTTAAAATAAGTAGCAAGAAAAAAGCACTGATTATTTTCCAGCAAAATTTTTTTAATTAAATTTGCAATAAAAATATCTGTTTGTTGCTAATATTTGAAACGCATTGTCCAAATACCTTTGACGCACTGATAACAAGTGTTCTTTTTCAATGTCGCACGCTACATCGAATTATACGGTAAAGCAAAGAAAAAATTTGCCGTAACTGGCAAGCGCATCCTTCCGTTTACATTTTTTCTTTATTGTTTGAATATAAACTGAGATTTAAAAAGCAATTTTCAATGCATAATGTTTCTCATTAAGATCATTTAGCAAAACAAAACGTGCAATAAAAATGTTCAAAACAGAACTTTTTCACTTGTTCGACTTTGCATTTGAATATTTCAAAGTGTGTTATGAATAAATGTAAAATTTGTTTAAATCATTGAGAGTTGATAGATTCCCTATACAAATATGTCAAAACAACATACTTTTATAGACTTTGAATTATTTGGCTGCGGTTGACATTTCTGTGGAAATGCCCATATATATATTTTTTCTTCTTTTTTTTTTATATATTATTATTATTATTAAAAGATTTTTTTTTTCAAGTTTTGCCTCGAGCGATATGGGCATTTCCGTCAAAAGGTCCACCGTGACCGAAAATTTAAAAGTTATTAAAAGCTGATTATTTTACGATATTGTTATAGAGAAATATTTAGATTTTACTAATTTTATAAATTTACCCCTAAATTTGTTCACTTAGATGAACAATCAGACTGCAAACTTGTGCAAACGTAATTTCTTATTTGTGAGAATGTTTTATTGCATGTTTTCTTTAATATTATCTTCCTTAAAAGAGGTGATATTTAATGAAAATTATTCCAAAAAAATTTACTTACATGGTCTGTTATCTAAAGAAGAGTTCGAAGAGAAATATGTTATTCGGATTAACGGTAAATTTTTATTTTTTTTAATCATTATTCAGTTAAATTATTATGAAAAAAATGTCACGTTCGAAATGTCACATATCGAACCATATTTTGGCTTAAACAAAAAAAAATACAAAAGATTTGGGAATCAAGCCAAAGTCATTTTAATGTTACATTGCTACGTAAAAATCTGAAAGAAGTTTGACTAAAAAATTGTGCCAGGTTTCGCTGAATTACGCCTTTTTATAAATGGCCACAAAAACTACTTCTATTTTTTTCACGTTCGAACCGCTACTTCTTTTGCCATTATCTTTGACCTAGAATAGCGCCCCCCATAAACTTTAGCATAGATAGTAGTGCTTACATAGTGCTATATCTTAAGGGTTAAAAGAACGTAAAAATAATTGTTGTTTAAAATGTTATTGCATTTTTGATGCGTACGACTGTCACGTTCAACACTTTGGAATTACCCATATGTTGCTTATAGGCCCTGCGAGTGCGGATTGGACGCACTTCGTTTTAAGTATTTTTTATTTGTTATTAATAAAACTTTTTTTTTTTTTATTAACTGACTTATTTTGCTCGCCTCTTTAATTCCTGGGATATCACGAAATTGATTTCGTCAAGATGGTGGTGGTGTAGAGTTAATGATCCTAAGTAATATTGACTTATCTCTTTTTAGTTTTTGTACAACGCCACCTCGGCGGTTTTTCCTCGGGGTTGGTGTTCTTGGATCTTTTTCGTTGGGCAGAGAAATTTTTTTCATCCTACTTCTATACTTCTCTATTGTTAGAGGTTGTGCACCTTCTTTCATGCCAGGCGGTAAAAATGTTGAGGGTGCTTAAGGGTGCTTTTAAGATTTAAGCACTCCTTTTAGAAGCCTGGATCCTTTGGGTGCTCTCCGTTTTTAACAGCACTCCAAAGCTGGCAGGATCACCATGCAATTAAAGACTTTTTAATTTTGAATTTTGTTTATAAAGAATTCTTTATTTAGTGCGGCTGGAACGCACTGTTTTAACTTTGTACAAGAATTGATTTTATTTAATAATTGTGGCGAGTTTTATACACAATAAATGCTTATTAAGCATTTTCATTACAGTGGAAGGTATAGCGGTTTGCTTAGCATTTACTTACAATCTCGCAGACACTTGTCCAATAGCAAGAGTGGTGATAGTATTACTATTGACGACCGTGTGAACTGCTAGTATTGTATTCATACACACACGCACACAGCGCACAACACTCAAGTGGCTTATTCGTATTACATTAAACATGCGACTGGTTCATTACATGTAATGTATACTGAAATTATGTGTGCAAGCAATGTTAACATAAAAGACACGCTATATAATACTGCGGGTACTTCTGCCGCTGCAGCAACTGCTACAGCAACAAGAAATGTGGACGCCATTACTGTAAACCGTGTAGACTTAGAAAACATGATCACTGCCAGAGTTCAGGAAATCCTGAATCCTTTTAGAGAATTTGAGGTACATGGTACCAACGATAGTTTTCCAGGAGGATCAATTAGGGATGTAGATAAAATTCCCGATATAGTTAATTCCCTTAGAGAATTTTCGGAAATTTTTAATTCTATAAAAGGCACTGCACACTATAAGACATAAAATTACCGGGGAACCAGACACTGCTCTGGAGTCTTACAGAACTCCACTTAACTGGGACAAAATTAAAAAGGTGTTAATGATGCACTATGCCGATAAGAGGGATATTGGCACATTAGAATACCAAATGACGACCCTCCTTCAAAAGAATATGGCAATAACTGAATTTTATAAAAAGGTCTACGAACACCTATCGTTACTTCTAGACAAAGTATTGTGCTTAGATATTTCTGAAGAAGCAAAAGGTGCCATGATCAATTCTTATCGAGAAAAGGCACTTGATACATTTATAAGGGGCCTAAACGGCGACATATCCAGATTACTTAGTTTTAGGGAACCTTCTTCCCTGCCACAGGCACTTAACTTGTGTCAAAAACTGGACAATATTAATTTTCGAACAAACTATGCTCACAATCATATGCGAGTCAACGCGCATAAGCCTCCACCACCAACACCACAACGGTCACAAAATTTCTCAAGACCAGTATTTTATCCAGAGCTGGCACACATGCCACCCCATTATAGGCCATATCCTCCCAGAACATATTTTCAAAATGCACAGCGACCATTGCTTCCACAACAGTTCAGCCAACAAAACCAAAGGCCAAGCCATCCATCAGGATTTAATAATAGACAAAACTTTCCACCGAAACCTCCTCAACCAATGGAAGTTGACCAGTCGATAAGATCTAAAAACGTTAATTATCAAAACTTTCAGAGAAATAATCAATTTGTGCAAAAACGCCCATACCCAATCACTGGCGAAATCCCGCCTAAAATACAACGGAATTATTACATGGAGATTGATAATGACGATCAACATGATATCCAATTTTATGAACAATATGATTACTATGATCCACTCGATACCGATTATTCAAGACCATATCCATATCCTATGGCTCTGAAAGCAGAAGTCGAAAAACAAATCGAAGAATTGCTTGCCAATAATATAATTAGACCTTCCAAATCACCATACAATTCACCTTTATGGGTTGTTGACAAAAAAATGGATGCCTCAGGTGAAAGAAAATACAGGATGGTGATAGATTACAGAAAATTAAATTCTGTAACGATTCCCTTTAGATATCCCATACCTGAAATAAACGAGGGTCTTGCGAATCTAGGAGAAAATAAATATTTTACCATTGTTGATCTTAAAAGTGGATTCCACCAGGTTCCATTAAAAGACGAAGATATCGAGAAGACTGCCTTTTCGATAAATAATGGGAAATATGAGTTTTTGAGACTTCCGTTCGGGCTTAAAAATGACCATCCATATTTCAGGCTGCCCTTGACGACATTCTCCGACCACACATAGGGAAGAGATGCCACGTCTACATAGACGACATTATAATATTCGGTAAGAATGAAGAGGAACATTTTGAAAATTTGAGAGCCGTACTTGAGACACTTGGAAAAGCTAACATGAAAGTACAGTTTGACAAGTGCGAATTCATGAAAACCGAAGTTGAATTTCTGGGATTCGTAGTTGGAATAGAGGGAATCAAAACTAATCCAGAAAAGGGACAGGCTATCGCAAAGATGTCGATACCAACTAATTTGAAAAATCTTCGCTCCTTTCTTGGTATGGCGATTAATTAGGGACTATGCCAAAATAGCTAAGCCACTGACAGCAATGCTCAGAGGAGATGCTGGGAATGTGGGTAAAAATATCTCAAGAAATAAAGCCATTTCACTTGACCAAGAAGCAATAGAAGCATTCGAGAAAATAAAAAATATACTAATTTCAGAAGACGTAATACTTTCCTATCCGAACTTTGAAGCAGAATTTGAGCTCACTACAGATGCTTCAGACTATGCTATAAGCGCAGTCCTTTCCCAAGATAAAAAGCCAATCACGTTTATTTCGAGAACACTCTCACGTAGGGAGGAAGCCTATGCCACAAATGAAAAGAAGATGTTGGCAATAGTTTGGGCTTTAACTTCCCTTCGTAATTACCTTTACGGTTCAAAGAAGGTTAAAATAACCACCGACCATCAGCCGCTTACATTTGTATTAAGCAATAAGAACCACAATAATAAGATGAAAAGATGGAAAGCGATAATTGAAGAGTATGATTATGAATTGAACTACCAGCCGGGTAGAACTAACGTTGTGGCTGACGCACTTTCAAGAATACCGACACAAATTAACGTTTTAACAGAAACTGTCCATAGCGATGAAAGTTCCAGTGAGGAACTTGTGCCTTGCGTAGAAAGTCCCATTAACGCTTTCGAGAACCAGCTATTTCTAAAAATAGGAGAAACATCTACCTACCAGTTTCAAATAATTTTTCCAACCGTTCATCGCCATACTATTGTTGAACCAGAGTTTACAAGAGACATTTTATACAACATTTTAAAAGGAGACTTAATCCTTCTGTTATAAACGGAATCTGTACAGAGGAAAGAATTATGGGTATAATACAAATGTTTTATCCTGAATATTTTCGTAATTACAAAACAAGATACACGCAAAAATTCGTAGAAGACATAACCAATGAACAACAACAGGAAGAAATTATATTGGAAGTTCACTGTAGAGCCCATAGAAATGCAATAGAAAATAAAGCTCAAATACTTGAAAAATATTATTTTTCCGGAATGACAAGTAAAATTAGACGAATAACTCAAAATCGCACCATATGCATGGAAATAAATATGAACGACATCCGAACAAACCTAAACTGACCGAGACACCACTACCAATACGCGCAGGAGAAATGGTACATATTGACATTTATCTGACTGAGGGAAAGGCAGTACTGACGGCATTGGATAAGTTTTCGAAATATGCCCAGGCTAAGGTACTCAAAAGCCGCTCTATAGAAGACATACGAAGACCATTGAGAGACATTCTATTTTCGTTTGGCGTACCAACGAGGTTAATTATGGATAATGAACCATCACTAAATTCACGTTCAATAAAATTTATGCTAGAAGACGAACTTAGAATAGAAACTTATGTTACACCTCCATATACCAGCCGAGCGAATGGTCAGGTTGAAAAGTTTCATTCCACCTTAACTGAAATAATGAGATGCTTAAAAAATAACGGAGGTCACCGTAATTTTGAGGAGCTGTTAGAGAGATCAGTTGCTGAATATAATCACTCAATACACTCTGTGATGAAAAAGAAACCAATTGAAATATTCTTCGGACGATCAGTAAATTTTACAGCAGAAGACGTAGAACGAACCAGATAAACCAACATAGAAAGACTAACTAAGAAACAACAAAAAGATTTGGTACATCATAATACGGACAGAACCGACTTTAAATCGTATTTGCCGGGTCAGATCATTTTCGTTAGGAACAATAGAAGACTAGGAACCAAACTGTCAAAGCGATATTCGAAGGAAATAGTAAAGGAAAATAGCAATAGTACAGTTTTAACTGAAAAAAATAGAATAGTCCATAAAAGTTTAATCAGAAATTAATATTCTTACCTTAAAATTCTTTCCATAGGATGGTCATATCGCTATCACTAGCTGAGGTACAAATACTCGATTACTCAAACTCGCAATTGGTAACAATAGGAGCGGGAACAGCAAAAATCAAGACGGGAACATTTAAAATTGTCCATGTTATTGACATTGAGAAATATGACAAAGTTTTGGAAGATATTAACGAAGCCATCAGAACACATGTAAACATTTAAAGCCCACTTTATGTAATATTAACAAGTTCAGTGAACGAAATTAAAAGCACTATGGCTCGACTGAAGGTGACCAAACACAAAAGATCCCTAGACTTTATCGGAACGGCATGGAATACATTGGGCCAAGGCCAATATAGTTAACTCTTTTATATTATCTGATAATGAATTAAACACTATAAAGAATATTTTAAAAGTTGAAAAATTTCCCTTTATTAATGTTGATGAAGCTTTAGAGTTTGCGGATACAAAAATAGCCACAGATGGCAATTCTCTTATTTATGTATATTATAAGTCTTCCTACTACAGAAATAGAAACATGCAATTTGATCGAAATAAGACCAGTAAAAAAGGAAATAAAGTTAATAAAATAGATTTTAAAAAATTATTAGAATGTAAGAATACAAATTTTGCTTTGAAAGATAACTGTCCAAAATGAAATGAACTACTAATTTGTCCTAGTAATAAGCTCATAGATTTAAGCAACGATACCTGCGTTACGAATTTATTGAAAAGCCTGACACCAACCTGCACTGTCATCAACAATCAACATTTGCCTTCCATAGAAGATATCTCCAGCGGATTAATATTCGTGAACCAGTACCATTTCACGATGGCAATAGGAAACGACACAATGCTACTAAATGGAACCTTTTTAATTCGACATTATAATACTACAATAACCATTGGCAACAAGAAATACGTGTCTAAAGAGGTAACAGACAAGAAACCTCTTCCAGCGATTTTACAACCAAATGCTGAAGCTAAGCAAACAGAAGAAATCTTATCATTGGAAATGATGAAACAATTAAGTCTGAATAACACAATTCATATTGATACAATAGAGAACAAAAATAAAGCTATCAATACCACGAATATTGTTCTAAGCTCAATTCTAATCACCTTTTTGATACTATTTTCCATAAAAAATTACGTGAAAAAGACTATTGCACCACAAAAAGAGGAAAGCGAACTCAAATTATCCAGCCTAGCAATTGATGGACTTAATAAATTTTTTCTCACACAGCCCCCTTCAAACGAGGACGTTTGAGACTTGAACGGGGAGGTATTAACGCTAACAAAGCATAAAATAGTCATAATAATAATAACAACAACAACCACAGTAGCCAACAAACTCAAAACGTGCCAACATAAAATTTGCAAACCAAACAAACTTCAAATCGCTCAACAAAAAATTCCCAGACGAAATCTAATCCTCACACGCGGCAAGCGCATGAATTGGATTGTGGGAAACGCAACATCAACAGGTTGAAACGCAACATCAACAGTGTGGTGTCTCATATGAAATAATTTATCTACTTTGCTTTTACACACCTGATTGAATACCATATTACTCCGATTAAAAATTTTCAATAAGTTAGTTTTTTTTAAAACCTTTTCTTTAGCTTCACTTCGGAAAATCAAATCTTGTAACGTAAATTTAACCGCCTTTTACTCAATGTAAATGGATGAAACTTTGCAGGCATACATATTCCCGATGACAATACACGAATACATGGGCGTAGCCAGGATAAAATCCTGGGGGGGTGGGGGGTCAAAATTGTTTTTGGTTTTTAGTAAAATGCTTTTTTGACCGTCTTTTACTCAATGCAAATGGATGAAACTTTGCAGGCATACATATTTCCGATGACAGTACACGAATACATGGGTGTAGCCAGGATAAAATCTAGGGGGGGGCGGGTAAAATTTGTTAAAACCTTTTCCTTAGCTTCACTTCGGAAAATCAAATCTTGTAACGTTAATTTAACCGCCTTACACTCAATGCAAATGGATGAAACTTTGCAGGCATACATATTCCCGACGACAATACATGAATCCATGGGCGTAGCCAGGATAAAATCTAGGGGAGGGGGGTTAAAACCTTTTCTTTAGCTTCATTTCGGAAAATCAAATCTTGTAACGTTAATTTAACCGCCTTTTACTCAATGCAGATGGATGAAACTTTCCAGGCATACATATTCCCGATGACAATACATGAATACATGGGCGTAGCCAGGATAAAATGTAGGGGGGGGGGGGCAAAATTTTTTCTTTTGGTAAAATGCTTTTTTGACTGCCTTCTAATCAATGCAAATGGATGAAACTTTGCAGGCATACATATTTCCGATGACAATACACGAATACATGGGCGTAGCCAGGATAAAATCTAGGGGGGGGCAAAATTTTTTTTTTTTGTAAAATGCTTTTTTGACTGCCTTATACTCAATGCAAATCGATAAAACTTTCCAGGCATTCACCAGGATAAAATCTAGGGGGGGGGGGGCAAAAATTTTTTTTTTGATAAAATGATTTTTTGAATGCCTTCTACTCAATGCAAATGGATGAAACTTTGCAGGCATACATATTTCCGATGATAATACACGAACACATGGGCGTAGCTAGGATTAAATCTAGGGGGGGGCAGATACTAATCCACGTGTGTAAAGTTTTATTATATGAATATAATTTTTTTTTTTTTATTATATGAATATAAAATACAAAACATGTAAAAAAATTTTCTTATTGAAATTGCAATGCATTAATTAAAGCTATTCGTTACTAAAAAGTAAAAAATAAATAAAAAAAAAAAATTTTAAGAAACGCTTTTCTTTACCTTAATATATTGATCAGTTGTGAACACAGAATAAATATGAATACTAAAAAAATCGACTAAAAGTCAAAAAATAACAACATTTCAAACAACATAAACTTTTAAATCAAAATGGAAAACAACTCACACATCCCTTAAAGAAAAGCGTGGGGCGCGTTGTTATGAAACAAAATGCTCAATTATTGAAAATTGGTAGCTTTAAACATGATTGGTTGTATTTCTTTCGGTCTGAAATATTAAAATGTACTCACGGCAGTCATGTTTTTTTTTTAAGATCAGGTTGGTATGGGCGCCCCACGCTTTTCTTTAAGGGATGTGTGAGTTTTTTTCAATTTTGATTTAAAAGTTTATGTTGTTTGAAATGTTGTTATTTTTTGACTTTTAGTCGATTTTTTAGTATTCATATTTATTCTGTGTTCACAACTGATCAATATATTAAGGTAAAGAAAAGCGTTTCTTAAAATTTTTTTTTTTTATTTATTTTTCCTTAGAATTTTATGTTAGAAAATTTTTATTGATATTTGTAATTTTTGGTGAATGTAAAGAAAAGAAAAATAAACTTGGTACCTAAAATTTGTTTTTTTTTTTTGTTATAATTTAAACTTCGAAGAGCATTAATAGAGTTTTAGTGTAAGGAAATCAAATTGTTCATTTTTATCTTAAAATAATCCTTTGGAAGGTAATTATTTGAGTTTTGCGTTTGTAATTTGGGTCGTACATTTTTTTTATTTATTTATCTTTGTTTTGGCTGACTAGAGTGGAAGCGACGCGGGGAAAGAGAAAATAAAGGGAAAAACAGAAAACAAAAGTGGTGGAGAACACAGAACACCTATCTGAATGATGCTTGTTATCTTTGAAAAGAAGAACATTGTAGATATTGGAGTTTGGCTTGAAAGTGTAATTTTGGGTGTTTGTACCCCGCATGGGTCATAAAGTCAATTTGGTTAATTCAGAGACTTAAGCGACAATAACAGAGTTGACATACCCTACAACACGCATATTGCGTGGTAATTTTATCAATTAATAAAACTTATTCGTTACTTACATAAAAACTTACTAGGAAACTGCAGCTTATATGTATCTTCAAATCTGGAAAAAACTAATTTGATTTTTTTTTTATTTTTAATCAATTTGCTTAAAAATAACTTTAATATATCAAATTTGATAGTTAATTGTTTTGGATATCTAGTTTTTTTTTTGTTTTAACTAAACTGTTAAATATTTAACGTAAATTTAATTATAAACAATTAACGTAATCCTAATAATTTAACGTAAACTAAATTTGAACTAATTAACGTCAAGATGTTTCAACTAATTAATGAGAAAACAATGTAAAACTTAACTTTAAATTGAAATTTTAAGACACACTAACCCTATATCACACTGACACTCATACAATATAAAACTTAACCTCTTATATACATAAACATACACATTATTGACACGTTATTTACAAATGATATGCAAATATTTTCTTTTATTAATATAAACTTTAAATACCCTACTTAAACTACTAAACTTCATCAAAAGCTTCGAGACGACAGCGCTGAAGTCATCGATGGATTTGTATTGGTGAGTCAATGAAAATTATTTTTTTTTTTATAAAAAAAAAAAAAAAACAAACAAAATAATAATTTTGCATAAAAAAAATTAACACTAAACTAATAACAACATTCATATAAACCTAAAATTAATAATAAATAAAAGAACTTTTTTTCCTTTTGAGCTCGAGGTCCTGGTTTTATTGTTAATTATTCTAATTTTACAATTTTTAATTTGCCAATATTTCGTTTTTCATTGAAAAACATCTTCTGGGCTTTAATCTAGAAATTACAAGTAACCAAAAAGGAACAAATAAATGTATGATAAAAATAGAAAACACGTGAGGGGTTTTATGTAATTCAATTTAGTGTGTATTTGGCAAAAGTTCAAAGCGGAATAAAAAAATATAATGTGGATAATATATAATATGTAATAATAATGAAAAATGAAGATATGACATTACAATGTTCAGAAAGAGGATCAAAGTAGAATAATAGATAATAAAGTGATGTCAACTAAACAATGTTACTTTTCAACACTCTCACTCATTGTTTAATTTTGACATCCCTAATAATTTAACATTATTATTAAAACGTTGTGCCGCCAAGGGCTTTGTAAAAATATCTGCGTACTGTATATCTGTGTTTACAAAAGTTATATCTATAGTTTTATTTTTCTTCAGTTCTCTTATGAATTGTAATCGAATGTCAATATGCCTTGTGCTGTGGTGTAGCTCTGGGTTGCCGATGAGTCTTATTGCACCTTGATTATCCACATTCAAAACTGTTGGTAAAGTTTGAGGATAACCAACATCGGTTAATAATTGCCTAAGCCATATTGCCTCCTTCGCACCTTCGCACGCCGCCATGCACTCAGCTTCGGTTGTGGATAATGCAACAGTTTTTTGACGATGACTTCTCCATGTAATAGCGCTGTTGTTTACTAAAAATACATAGCCTGTGGTTGACCTTCTTGTATCGATGTCTCGAGCAAAATCAGCGTCGGTATAACCCACTAAATTGACGGAATCTTTCTTTTGGTAGTTGATGCAATAGTCAGATGTAGCATTGAGATACCGAAAAATACGTTTTAAGGCCACAACATGGCAGCTTTTAGGATTTTCAGTAAATTTACTCACTTCTCCTACTGCATAAGATATATCGGGTCTCGATACTATGGCAGCAAACATTAGTGAACCAACAGCTTGTCGAAATGGAAATGGTACCTCACTTTCTTCACTCGATTTAGATAAATACGTGTTGATATCAGCAGGTGTTGTAATTGGGCTTGCGTTTTCCATATTAAATTTTTTAATAGTTTTCTTTATGTACATATGTTGGTTTATTTTAACACCTTTGTTCAATCTGTCTCGACAAATTTCGAGACCAACATAATAGTTATGTTCACCATGAGTAATTTCAAAATTCTCTGATAGTTTGTCAATAAACACTTTTATGGCTGACTTACTGCGTGATACTATCAAACCGTCATCAACATATAATAATATTATGATTTTGTTGTTGTCAATGCAACCATTAAATACACAAGGATCGGCAGTTGATTGTTTCATTTTAAAAATATTTAAGAATTCAACGAATTTAAAATTCCAATTACGAGAGGCTTGTTTTAGACCATAGAGGCCCTTTTTGAGTCTAACAGCATAATTTTTGTCATCTACGCCTTTTATGCCTTTTGGGATTTCCATATACAACTCCTCATCAAGCTCTCCGTACAAAAATGCTGTTCTCACATCAAACTGCATCATTTCTAAATCTTCTGCAGCAGCCAAAGATAAAACAGCTCTCACTGAATCATACCTTACCACTGGGGAGTAAGTTTCTTTAAAATCTATGCCAGCTTCTTGGGAATACCCCTTAGCAACTAGTCGTGCTTTGAAAAACGGTTCATTATTGTTGGGATTTGATTTTATTTTAAAAACCCACTTACATCCAACAATATTTTTGTTTTTTGGTTTCTCCACTATTACCCAGGTTTTGTTTTTTTCATGAGAATTTAGTTCGTCTTTAATTGCAGAAATCCATTGTTCAGCATTTTCGGATTTTATAGCGTCTTCGTATGAATCAGGTTCTATAGTTGCTATACAGCTCATGTGATCGAAACCAAATCTTTGAGGTGGAACAATTTCTCTTCGTAAGTCGTATCTTTTACATTCCCTTTGTTCAGGTGTTGAATTAGTAAACGTTGTTGAAATTTCTTTAGCACTTGAAGCTTCTGCTTTTGTTGATATTGGTGTACTGGACGCTTGTTGCTTAAATGAGGTGATACTATAATCGATATTTTCATTTTCAGTTTCCGTTTCATTTATTTCTTCATAATCATCAGAAAATGCTTTTACTTTTACTGGCTTCTCATTAAACGTAACATCGCAGCTTATTATTACCTTCTTCGATTCTTTATCGTACAGCCGGAAATTCTTTGCTGTAGGTTCATACCCAACTAAAAACATCTTTTTCGCCTTCGCATCCCATTTCTTTCTACCAGTCTGCTTCGGTTGATAAACCATGCACTCAGTGCCAAAAACTTTGATGTGACTCAAATCCGGTTTCTTACAAAACCAGTTTTCGTATGGAGTTTTGCACTGATTCGTTGATGATGTCGATCTATTTAAAATATGTACTGCAGCTCTCACTGCTTCTGGCCATAAAAATTTATCCAGACTACTTGCCAACAACATCGTACGTGCAGATTCCTGTACAGTTCTGTTATCACGTTCAATAAACCCATTTTGTTCGGGGGTATAGGGTGATATTTTTTCCAGCATAATTCCATTGGAGGACAGAAAAGTTAAAACATCTTTGTTTATGAATTCGGTACCGTTGTCACATCTGATGTATTTCACTCGTTCGCCAGTCATGTTGCACACCAAAGAAATAAAACATTTAAGTTTTTCATTCACTTCAGATTTATTTAATAAAAAGTAAACATACCTGAAGTTTGTGCTTTCATCCTTAAGCAACATGAAATAACGAACTCCACCGATTCCAGTCTCATTCATAGGCCCGCATAAATCCATATGTATATATTCACATTTAGCAGCATTACGTTTAATTGTAGCTCTATGATATGAACGATGCATTTTTCCTCGTTTACAATCTTCGCAAAAATACTCATTTTTATTGGACAATTTAATTCCATCTGCAATATTATTGTCACTCATATTTTTAATTGTTGCTGTATTTATGTGTCCCAGTCGACAATGCCATTGATGAAGAGAAACCAGTTTTGCTGAATTCGCCGCTTCATCGTTTTGCTTAACATTAAAGAGCATACGGAATTGGTTTTTTAAATCTCTTACACCAGCTGCTAAGATTTGCTCTTTGTTATCTCTCAAATAACAGGAGTTTGTTTCAATTACCATTGTAAAGCCCTTTGAAGTAGCTGAACCAGTAGAAAATAAATTTTGTTTTAACTGTGGAACGTATTGTACATTAGTGAGAACTCGTGGACACCATTTGTTGTTTACTAAAGCATTAATGTGAATTGTACCAACACCAGCTATTCTTAATTTCTCATTGTTTGCAATGTAAACAAAACGATCTACACTAATCATATGCAAATCTGTAAACCACTCTTTGTGTGACGTCATATGCTCAGTGGCACCTGAGTCTGCAATCCAAACGTCTGTATAAGGAGCCACAATAACATCATTTGTTGTTGCAATAAAAGCAACTTCATCCACGTTCTTCTCTCTTTGTCTGTTATTTTCTGATTTTTCTTTGAGTTGTTTTTTCTTCGCTCGGCATTCTCTTTCCCAGTGTCCCATTTTATGACAGAAATTACATTTTGAGGTTTTCTTTCTTTCGGCAATAGATTTTTTATACTTGTCGGTTTTTGCATTAAACGCTGCTTCGCTTACCTCAGTTTCGATATTCTTTTTGTGTTGATCTTCTTCTAATTGTAATTTTGCCATTAAGTTTTCAAGAGTTCGACCCTCTTTAATATTATACCAAACCGTTTTAAAATTTTGATATTTTGGTGTTAGGCTGCTTATTATTCGAACCATTTTGATGTTGTCCGATAGTTTTTCACCTTGTGCTTCAATTTCTGTTGCCAGTGAAGACACCTTTGATACATATGCCGCAACAGATTCATCCTCCTGCATTTTGAGGGAAAAATATTCTTCATAAAGACACATAACCTTTACCTCGCTTTGTTTGTCGTGTATATTTTGTAATTTAGAGTACACTTCATGGGACGTTGTACATGACAATATGTGATTTGTCTGATCCTTCTCAATGGATGAAATTAAAATTCCCATGGCTTTGCCATCTCTCTTCACCCACAAATCCTTTGCATCTTGAGAGGCCGTGTCATCAAAATTCACTTTTCCATGTGCTATAGCAAGCAAGCCCTGGCCTTTCAAAACTGCATCGACGTTAAACTTCCATAGTCGGTAATTGCTGTTGTTCAGCCGGTGAAAAATGTGGATGGTTTCATCAGTCATAATTGCTACTCCAAATTAAAACACTTTTATTTAAACAATATCACTTTTGCAAAAAAAAATTAATTTCAAACTTTTTACACAAAACCTTCTGGGCCCATAACCTGATAAAAATAGAAAACACGTGAGGGGTTTTATGTAATTCAATTTAGTGTGTATTTGGCAAAAGTTCAAAGCGGAATAAAAAAATATAATGTGGATAATATATAATATGTAATAATAATGAAAAATGAAGATATGACATTACAATGTTCAGAAAGAGGATCAAAGTAGAATAATAGATAATAAAGTGATGTCAACTAAACAATGTTACTTTTCAACAATGTATAAATACAAAATATTTTTAAACACTATGTATCAAAAAACAGCAAAAAACTCTTACATAGAAAAAATTGTTGTTGTACAAAAATCAGAAAATTAATTCTTCTTATGTTGTGTCAACATCGTCTAATTATGAACTGAGCTTAAAATAAATAAATATTGCACTATGTTATGTTCGTTTGTTAACTAGATGTCTGTATACTCTCGCAGAATTCTCATCAACATCGGCTTTAAAATTCATCCTTGTTGTTGTTTTAATTATATGTAACATTTCCAGTGTGAAACGTCTTTTATAGTTATTTTCACTCTGTAATACTTGTACATTGTCAAAATCAGGAGAGTGCTTTGTTTGTGCACAGTGGGTTAACAGTGCGGTTTTTTGTGTTGAAATTTTATTTCGTAGTTTTAAATCTGATTTGTGTGCTGAAATTCTAGTTTTAAGTTTGTTTTTAGTGGTACCTATATAAACCTTGTCACATATTCCAAATTCGTTGCCATTGCATGGTATTTTATAAATTACGTTTGACTTATCTAATTTATCTATTTTATCTTTGGTTTTACTGAACAATTTTGCCAATGTGTTACTAGATTTATGGGCCATTGCGTACGTTTCATTATTAAATAATTTAGATTTTTCAAATCTCTCAGATAATACTGGAACAAATATAAGGGATTTATATATTTTTGGTTGTTGTTCATCATACAGATTCTTTGTTTTGTATTTGTCATAATCAAAAAGTAATTTATTAATTAGATTTGCCGGAAAGTTGTTGTCGCTAAGTATTTTTCTGATCTTATTACAGTTGTTTTTGTGGAACTCTGTGTCACTTATAGTTAACACCCTTCTTATTAAATTGTTTGCCGTGTTGATGATTATTCTTTTAGGGTGTTTGGAGTAGAAATTAATAATTCGGCTTGAGGCAGTTGGTTTTTGATACCAGTCAATTTTGAGTATACCATTTCTCCTTGTCACAATAGTGTCCAGATATGGTAACTTTTTGTTGTTCTCCTCCTCCATAGTAAACTTAATACTAGGGTGAAAATCGTTCAAACTCGTCATAATTTCTTCTATTGCACTCTCCCTCACTATTCCGAAAAGATCATCTACATATTTCGACAGAAACTTAGGTTTAAATTTTAATTTTCCAATAGAGGTGTCAAGTAGTTTCTCCATAACAATATCCGCTACAATTGGGGATGCGGGTGAACCCATGGGAAGTCCTCTTTTCTGTGTATATATTTTGTCCCTGAATTTAAAAAAGCGGTTGTCCTTAATGCAGAATCTTAATATTCTCAAAAATAAGTCCTTTGTCATGTTGGTGTGTATTGTAATGTCTTCCCATCTATCCTCTATAATTCCTAATGCTAAATCAACAGGTACGCTCGGAAACAAAGACACAACATCAAACGAGATTAATCTTTCATCGTCACTTATAGTCAAGTCTTTTATCCTATTTCTAAATTGCACTGAGTCCTTAACATTGTATACTGAGTTCTCCGTAATATTCTTCAAAATTGTCGTAATATATTTGCAAAGTTCGCTCGATGGGGCATTAACATTGGAGCATATCGGTCTTAATGGATTGCCTTCTTTATGGATTTTAGGAAGTCCATATATTCTCGGTGCTACGGCCACGTCAGTTTTTAGTTTCCTTCTTTCAATTTCTGAAATAACTTTGCTCCTGAAAAGTTCTTCAACGAATTCATTGTTCTTCCTTTGAAGAATGGCAGTGGGGTCTTTATTACATCTTTGATATGTCATCATGTCACCTATTATACTCTTCATCTTTGCGTCGTAGTCATGTTTTTCCATTGCCACCGTAATATTGCCCTTATCAGCATTTACAATTAAAATGTTCTTGTTTTTCCGTAAAAACTTTTCGGATCTTTCTACTGCATTCAATGTATACTTATCCCTGTTGTTTACCTGTATCTTGTTCATGTGGTTGTCAATAATTGAAGTGAATTTCGTTCTGGCCATCTCCTGTTCTTCCCTGTCTTGTATTGTCTGAATAAAATCCTCACCGTCGGTTATAAATTTCAGCATTGGGAATTCATGCTTGGTAACAGGTAGGGCATGCTTTTTACCCAGAGATAACACCCATTGAACTTCTTCCGGAACGTCTATATTAGTTTTATTTACAAACCAATTTTCGTTGATTTTGATTCCAAGTTCATCCATTTGCAATTCCCTTAATCTTTTAAATTTTTTCCTATGTCTATCTTTAATTTTCTCGTTTGTCGACTTAGCCAAAACATCCTCGCTATACCACAGTTTTTGGTTACTTGTAATTTCTAGATTAAAGCCCAGAAGATGTTTTTCAATGAAAAACGAAATATTGGCAAATTAAAAATTGTAAAATTAGAATAATTAACAATAAAACCAGGACCTCGAGCTCAAAAGGAAAAAAAGTTCTTTTATTTATTCATTTTAAAGGTCGAATCAAACACAATATAATATTTATAATAACGGAGAGCACGCCGTAAATACATAAACCAAAATGTTATACAACAAATTTAGAAACAACAAAAGTATCAAAATTAACATAAATAGATATAAAACAAAAAGAGATAAATCACTGAAAATTAAATCAACAATTACATTTTTAATAAGATGCAGGAAGGCGGGGATTATACCAAATTTTATAAAAAACAGTACAAAGAACATATATAATATTTTTGATAGCAATTTATGTGTAAAATCAACAATCCAACAAACACTTTCCACATATTTACAAAATTTCCATAACAAAATTCTTAACTTACTATTACGACAAAAACATGAACTACTGAAACGTAATGATGAAATTAAGGACATAATTAAAAGGGAAATAGGAAAACAATTAACGGATGAAGAAGCTGAGGAACTGTGGTATAGCGAGGATGTTTTGGCTAAGTCGACAAACGAGAAAATTAAAGATAGACATAGGAAAAAATTTAAAAGATTAAGGGAATTGCAAATGGATGAAATTGGAATCAAAATCAACGAAAATTGGTTTGTAAATAAAACTAATATAGACGTTCCGGAAGAAGTTCAATGGGTGTTATCTCTGGGTAAAAAGCATGCCCTACCTGTTACCAAGCATGAATTCCCAATGCTGAAATTTATAACCGACGGTGAGGATTTTATTCAGACAATACAAGACAGGGAAGAACAGGAGATGGCCAGAACGAAATTCACTTCAATTATTGACAACCACATGAACAAGATACAGGTAAACAACAGGGATAAGTATACATTGAATGCAGTAGAAAGATCCGAAAAGTTTTTACGGAAAAACAAGAACATTTTAATTGTAAATGCTGATAAGGGCAATATTACGGTGGCAATGGAAAAACATGACTACGACGCAAAGATGAAGAGTATAATAGGTGACATGATGACATATCAAAGATGTAATAAAGACCCCACTGCCATTCTTCAAAGGAAGAACAATGAATTCGTTGAAGAACTTTTCAGGAGCAAAGTTATTTCAGAAATTGAAAGAAGGAAACTAAAAACTGACGTGGCCGTAGCACCGAGAATATATGGACTTCCTAAAATCCATAAAGAAGGCAATCCATTAAGACCGATATGCTCCAATGTTAATGCCCCATCGAGCGAACTTTGCAAATATATTACGACAATTTTGAAGAATATTACGGAGAACTCAGTATACAATGTTAAGGACTCAGTGCAATTTAGAAATAGGATAAAAGACTTGACTATAAGTGACGATGAAAGATTAATCTCGTTTGATGTTGTGTCTTTGTTTCCGAGCGTACCTGTTGATTTAGCATTAGGAATTATAGAGGATAGATGGGAAGACATTACAATACACACCAACATGACAAAGGACTTATTTTTGAGAATATTAAGATTCTGCATTAAGGACAACCGCTTTTTTAAATTCAGGGACAAAATATATACACAGAAAAGAGGACTTCCCATGGGTTCACCCGCATCCCCAATTGTAGCGGATATTGTTATGGAGAAACTACTTGACACCTCTATTGGAAAATTAAAATTTAAACCTAAGTTTCTGTCGAAATATGTAGATGATCTTTTCGGAATAGTGAGGGAGAGTGCAATAGAAGAAATTATGACGAGTTTGAACGATTTTCACCCTAGTATTAAGTTTACTATGGAGGAGGAGAACAACAAAAAGTTACCATATCTGGACACTATTGTGACAAGGAGAAATGGTATACTCAAAATTGACTGGTATCAAAAACCAACTGCCTCAAGCCGAATTATTAATTTCTACTCCAAACACCCTAAAAGAATAATCATCAACACGGCAAACAATTTAATAAGAAGGGTGTTAACTATAAGTGACACAGAGTTCCACAAAAACAACTGTAATAAGATCAGAAAAATACTTAGCGACAACAACTTTCCGGCAAATCTAATTAATAAATTACTTTTTGATTATGACAAATACAAAACAAAGAATCTGTATGATGAACAACAACCAAAAATATATAAATCCCTTATATTTGTTCCAGTATTATCTGAGAGATTTGAAAAATCTAAATTATTTAATAATGAAACGTACGCAATGGCCCATAAATCTAGTAACACATTGGCAAAATTGTTCAGTAAAACCAAAGATAAAATAGATAAATTAGATAAGTCAAACGTAATTTATAAAATACCATGCAATGGCAACGAATTTGGAATATGTGACAAGGTTTATATAGGTACCACTAAAAACAAACTTAAAACTAGAATTTCAGCACACAAATCAGATTTAAAACTACGAAATAAAATTTCAACACAAAAAACCGCACTGTTAACCCACTGTGCACAAACAAAGCACTCTCCTGATTTTGACAATGTACAAGTATTACAGAGTGAAAATAACTATAAAAGACGTTTCACACTGGAAATGTTACATATAATTAAAACAACAACAAGGATGAATTTTAAAGCCGATGTTGATGAGAATTCTGCGAGAGTATACAGACATCTAGTTAACAAACGAACATAACATAGTGCAATATTTATTTATTTTAAGCTCAGTTCATAATTAGACGATGTTGACACAACATAAGAAGAATTAATTTTCTGATTTTTGTACAACAACAATTTTTTCTATGTAAGAGTTTTTTGCTGTTTTTTGATACATAGTGTTTAAAAATATTTTGTATTTATACATTTATTTGTTCCTTTTTGGTTACTTGTAATTTCTAGATTAAAGCCCAGAAGATGTTTTTCAATGAAAAACGAAATATTGGCAAATTAAAAATTGTAAAATTAGAATAATTAACAATAAAACCAGGACCTCGAGCTCAAAAGGAAAAAAAGTTCTTTTATTTATTCATTTTAAAGGTCGAATCAAACACAATATAATATTTAAAATTAATAATTTAAAGACAATGAAATTTTAAAAATTAGAGTTAACATATGTCGGGGTTTTGTTATTAAAACAGAAGGCTAAAGAATAGTATTTATTAATCCAAAATTCAATATTTATTAAATAAAAATTACAAATTAATTTAAAGACAAAACTTTCACGATGTGTGTTTAGCAAAAGAAAAACGCGTGTGTGTATGTCAAATGTTGCTATAATGACAATTGATATTTTCCCAGCGTAGTTAAAAAAAGTAGTTTTCGAGTCACCACAATACCCTCCTCCTAGTTAAGTCATTAACGATATCTTGCTGGAATTTTGACTCGTCGTCCGGATGAGGTTGTGTGCGGTGCTTGTACGGCAGTGTCCTGTGTGTTCTGTGCAGTAGGGTCCTGCGTTGAGTTGTCGGTGTCTGTTGGCGGTGAGACTGCACCGTTAGGTTCATCATCGACTTCAAGTTGAGGTGAGTTTGACGCTGTAGTCTCCTCGCTGAAAATATAAGCTGCCTTCAACCGGTCCACAGAAATCTTTGCTTCTCGCTGATGCATTCTAATGACGAAATATTTATCCCGCCTAGCTAAAACTTCGAAAGGTCCCTCGTAGCTGGGCTCTAAAGGTGTTCGTACTCGATCCACTCTTACAAATACGTATTTGCATTCAGATAACGCTGGTTGCACGAAACCCTTACTCAATCCATGACGAGTTGGGTTTGTTGTTGGCAGCTTTGAAATTACATTACGGAGTGTTTGCATAAATTCGATTTCATTTCCGTTTCCTCTTGACGGAATAAAAAATGTTCCAGGCACGCGTAATGGGGCACCGAAAACCATTTCCGCCGGACTTAAACCGATGTCGTTTTTTACTGTTGACCGCAGGCCTAACAAATTCATTGGTAGCGCTGATGTCCAATCATTCGTTTCAGTGCACTTTATTGCTGCTTTTAGTGTGCGATGCCAACGCTCGATGATGCCGTTGGCTTGCGGATGGTATGGCGTTGTTCGCAAATGTTTGACTCCCAACAGCTTTGTTAACTCGTTGAAAATGGATGACTCGAATTGTCTTCCTAAGTCTGTTGTAATACGTAGGGGAACGCCGAACATATCGATCCACCCTTTTAACAGCGCCTTTGCAATGCTTTCTGCTGTTATGTCCTCTAGTGGTATCGCTGCGGGCCACCTTGTGAACCGGTCTATACAAGTCAGACAATATCGAAACCCATTCGATGACGGCAATGGTCCGATAATGTCTGCGTTTAAATGTTCAAAACGAGCATCAACAGGGGTGTAATTGCCCACCGCAGATTTTGTATGCCGTTGTACTTTTGCCTTTTGACACGGTACGCATGCACGAACAAATGCAGCCACATCTGCTGACATTGACTGCCACACGTAGTTACTGGAAACTAATTGTTTCGTCGCTCTTATACCCGGGTGGGAGAGCGAGTGCAGCTTTTCAATAACTTTTTGGCGACAACTTTTGGGCACGTACGGTCTCACTTTGTTATTTTCAACATGACAATAAAGTCCACCAGTGGAGTTAGGGATCGGCAATTTCGTGAGTTTTAGTGATATATTGGTGTCGTCAAGCAATTTTTGTAGCTCATCGTCTTTGCTCTGTTGATCGGCTATTTCATCAAAATTTACTTCCAGGCTCGATATCGCGTTAATTCGAGACAGCAAATCAGCTATGTTGTTTTCTGCTCCGGGCAAATGACGAATGTCGATCGTAAATTGGCTGATAAGGTCTAGTTTCCGAGCTCGACGTGGTGATGCTTTTTCACTTTTTTGTCTGAAAGCAAAAATTATGGGCTTATGGTCTGTAAAGATCGTGAACTCTCTCCCTTCGAGTGCATGCTGGAAATGCAATACGGCCTGATAAATTACAGTGAGTTCTCTGTCGTATGCACTGCAGTTTTTTTGTGGTGCTGTTAACTTCTTTGAGTAAAATCCCAGTGGCTGTACCTGATCTCCAATTACCTGGTGTAAAACAGCTCCTACAGCGTCATCGGACGCATCTGTAGTTAAGGTTAGAGGAGCATTTGGTGCAATGTAGTTTAACAAGGTAGCGTTTATGATGTCGTTTTTGCAAGTCTCAAAAGCTGTGATTGCCTCCGTTGTCCAATTTATACTACTGTTGTTATTCTTTTTATTACCTGGAATTAGATCCAGCAAAATTTTCTGACTTTTAATTGCGTGTGGTATAAAAGGACGATAAAAATTCACCATGCCCAGAAACTTCTTTAAATTTTTTGCGATCTCCGGCCTTTCAAAATTACGAATTGCGTCGACTTTGCTGCTAAGTGGGGCGAGTCCTGTTATGCCGATTGTGCGACCTAAAAATTGAAGTTCGCTTTTGCCGAATTGACACTTGTCGAAATTGACGAACAGATGAGACTGTCGGAGACGCTCAAATACGATACGGAGGTGTTTCTCGTGCTCTGCCTTTGACGCCGATGCGATCAGGATGTCGTCTATGTACGCAAAAACAAAATCCAATCCCCTCAAAACTTCGTCAATGTGGCGCTGAAAGGTTTGGGCGGCATTGCGCAGACCAAATGTCATGAAACAAAATTCAAAAAGGCCGAACGGCGTTATTATGGCCGTCTTAGGAATATCGCAGGGCTCTACGGGGATCTGGTGATAGGCTCGTTGCAAATCTATTGAGGAAAAAATATTTTTTTCGAACAGTATACTCGTGACGTCACGCAGGTAGGGTATTGGATACCTATCTGGAACCGTTAAATTGTTAAGAGCGCGGTAGTCTCCACACGGACGCCAATCCCCATTAGGCTTTTTCACCAAATGTAGCGGGCTGGCCCAATTACATTTGGAAGGTCTGCATATGCCCAAATTCATTAAATGCTCAAACTCTTTCTTTGCTGCCATGAGCCTATCACCCGCAAGACGACGTGCCCTGGCATATGTTGGCGGGCCTTTCGTTGTAATGTGATGCGTAATTAAAGAGTAATGGGGTGGTTTATTGTCGCACATTGTAGCGAGATCTCTGTACTCGTGTAACAGCTGAGCGTAATTGTCGTGTTTGTCGTAGGCTAAAACCCGAACACAACCAGAGGGTGTTGTACGGCCCCCTACTTCAAGAAAAGTGGTTCGATCGACTAGCTTACCCCGTTTAACGTCAACCAAAAGGTCATAATAATTTAAAAAATCGGATCCTATTATTGGGCAGTTAACATCGGCTACCCAAAAGGTCCAAGTAAAGTTGCGGCGCAGGCCCAAGGAAACAGTCAACCGCTTTTCGCCATTTGTTTTGATAAGCGATCCATTTGCCGCATACAACTTTTTTTCACCACCTGCTCTTGTAAATTTCACACTACTAGTTGGCAAGACTGACACGTCGGCACCTGTGTCGATTAAAAAATTTTGCTTTGAAATGTTGTCGTTAATTATTAAACGGGCTATTTGATAAGCATCTTCAGATTCACCCGTACGGTCGGAAGATGATTTTAGTTTTTTGGAGTTTTCCGGTTATATGAACAGGGTTCACGGCACTTGGTTGCCTTATCTTTAAACGTTCGGTGATACCAGCAATGCTCCGTAACTTCTTCTGGCTTACGCCGACTATTAGAACTCGATCGTGTTCTCCTTTTGTGTTCGGTGCCGCGAGTGCAAAGGCAATTTATTTGCCTCTCGATTCGTTCTAAGCGTTTTTGAACCTCATCGTTAGTGCTTTGAGGTGTTGCTGACACACTGGCTACGTGCTGGAACTCTCCTACCTCCATAATTTTGTCCGCCAACTTTGCCAATTCAACCAAACTGACATCGGAAGCTTGCAAAATTGCGCGGACCTGTGCTGGCAAACGCTGTACCCACAGCGACTTCAAAAAGTCTGTCGTTACCTTGTCTTTTGCCAGCGCACTTAACTCATTCAAAAGCTGAGTCGGTTTTTTGTCGCCCAGGTCGATTTCCGATAGCAGCTTTTGCGTCTTTTTTTGCTCACTTTCGCAGTAGCGCTCCAATATACATTTACGCAAGTTTTCGTACTTGTCATTTTCTGGCGGGTTCAAAATGGCGTCAGAAATTTGCACGAGCACGTTTGACTCAATTGCCGCTACCACAGTGTTGAATTTTGAAACGTCACTTGTAATACCTGCAACAACAAATTGCGCCTCAACTTGCGCCAACCAAATTTCAGCATGCGCGGGCCAAAACGGCGGAACCTTCACGGCTATGCGGTTAATGCTTGTGGGTTCGTTACTTACGGCCGCATTCGGCGATAGGGCTGCTTGTTCATTTTTTCCGGCGTTGTTGTCTTCAGTGTTCTGCATGTTGAAATTTGTTCCTCATGCGTCCAAGGCTAAATAATAGTATTTATAAATTCAAAATTCAATATTTATTAAATAAAAATTACAAATTAATTTAAAGACAAAACTTTCACGATGTGTGTTTAGCAAAAGAAAAAACGCGTGTGTGTATGTCAAATGTTGCTATAATGACAATTGACATTTTTCCAGCGTAGTTAAAAAAAGTAGTATTCGAGTCACCACATAACACATAACTTTAATATATCAAATTTGATAGTTAATTGTTTTGGATATCTAGTTTTTTTTTTGTTTTAACTAAACTGTTAAATATTTAACGTAAATTTAATTATAAACAATTAACGTAATCCTAATAATTTAACGTAAACTTAATTTGAACTAATTAACGTCAAGATGTTTCAACTAATTAATGAGAAAACAATGTAAAACTTAACTTTAAATTGAAATTTTAAGACACACTAACCCTATATCACACTGACACTCATACAATATAAAACTTAACCTCTTATATACATAAACATACACATTATTGACACGTTATTTACAAATGATATGCAAATATTTTCTTTTATTAATATAATCTTTAAATACCCTACTTAAACTACTAAACTTCATCAAAAGCTTCGAGACGACAGCGCTGAAGTCATCGATGGATTTGTATTGGTGAGTCAATGAAAATTATTTTTTTTTTATAAAAGAAAAAAAAAACAAACAAAATAATATCAAAGTTTTTCTTGGGATTCAAAAATTTAATTAACAAGGTTTCGTTTAAATGTGCTACATTCCCATTTCAATAATAATTTTGCATAAAAAAAAATTAACACTAAACTAATAACAACATTCATATAAACCTAAAATTAATAATTTAAAGACAATGAAATTTTAAAAACTAGAGTTAATATAAAAATATAATTTACTGCCTGTTCAACGATTTCGAACGTAGACGTTCGTATATAATTTTATATGGAAAATGTTTTTAAAACTGAGTGTTTTTCATATAAATTTTCTATGCGAACGATAACGTTCGAAATCGTTGAACTGGCAGTTAGTTTTTTATTTTGTGTTATTAAAACTAATTCATTTTTCAAGTTGTTGGCTTAAGAATTTTACATTTTTGATGTTTTCATTTTTTTTTTATTTTTTTTCAATTATGATTACTTGTTTTGTTTAATAAATATATTTGTTTTTATGGCTGATATAAACCTTTAATAATGAGTGCTTAATTCTATTAAAAGTCCACAAAAAGTTTAGGTTACATGTATTTGGGCTATCATTAAAAATATAAAGAGATAGCATGGTAAGGGTGGGTAAAGATAGGGTGGACTCTTAACATCTGTCTACTCTAGGTAATCTATTTCACAAGTTGATTAGTTTTGTTTTTTTTCCCCCTTTCTTTTGGTTGAATTCAACGCCAATCTAAATAGTTATATACTACCTTAATATAATTTATTTTGTAACTGGTTTAGTCTGCCTATAAAGAGAAAAGAACACCCCCCATTTTCCCTGAGCACGGCTGGTATTAGAAGGTAGTAGAACTCTGAAGTGGTAAGACTCCGGCGGCCGTTACATAAATATTTTTGGCGCCCAACGTGGGGCCTCAGCTGTTTCTCTGCTACATAACAATATTGTTATAATGCAAATTTTTTTTTTATCCATCTAGGCTGATGTTTCACAATTTTATTTTAAGATCAATTTTCGTGAAGTCGAATTTGCCTTATTTGTTTTTATTTATTACCAGGTGTAAGGATTTTAATTTGGAATTTGAACTTGACATTTTGTTGGGTTAAACCTTTAAAGATAACACCGTAGAATTTTTTTGGATGTATTTTAATTTTTTTTTGTTTTCCCTAAATTTCTAATCTAGAATTCATTTGTATGGATTTTTGTACAGGGGTTCTCTCGGTTGCATACCATCTTGTAGATGCTAGGTACCGGATTTATTTTGTTTCGCTTTGGAGATTTATTTTGAGATTTTATGTTAGCATATACCAATTGCTTTCTTTTAACTCGAAAAAACTTTAAAGTAATAATTTTTTTTTTGTTTGTTTGTTATAGTTTGTTTTTCCTTTAATATTTTTTTTTTTGTGAAGATGGATATTATTTATTTTTTTTTGATACAAATGTACCTAAACGAAGTAGTGGATGAAAAATAATTCTTGTATTAACTTTTGAACTTTACTTAAAATGCCTGTGACAAGGAGTATGGATAATTTAGTAGATAATGAGGAACCAAGAAGTGTTAGTTTCACTGTTGATGTGGGCAATGGCGCTACACCTAGGGTATCTCAAGGGCGTGGTAGAGGTAACTCTAGATATTTGGAACAGACAAACGGTGATAATGATGGGAGATTAAGACAAATAGTTTCGGAATCACTGACATCTTTTCGAGGTGAGATGACGGACTATATATCGAATGAATTGAGTTCAATGATTCAGAATTTGCACATTCCTGATCCAAATCATCAGGCTAGTGCTATTCGAAATCCGGATACGACACCGCGGTTAAACCCCGATAGTGCGAGGGATCCTTTCTTTACAGATAGGGTTTTAAATATAATAAAAAATTGGCGTTTAAAGTTTACGGGGCAAGATAATTGTATGAAGGTGGATGAGTTTGTATATAGAGTTAATAACTTGACGACTAATCATTTACAAGGAGATTTTCGTTTGCTTTGCAAACATTTGCACATAGTCTCTTTGATGGCAAGGCATTAGATTGGTATTGGAGGTACCATAGGCAGAACAACGATATCGATTGGTTTTCATTAACTCGCGCCTTACGTAACCAATATAAGGATGATATGAGCGACTTTGAATTATTAGAAGATATAAGAGGGCGTAAACAGAAGCCATCGGAGAATATAGATGAGTACTTGGATGTAATCTCGGCTATGTCTGATAGGTTGAGGACATCAATTACTGATCATGATCTTTGTCAAATCATAATTCATAATTTAAGAAACGAAATTAGACATGAGCTCCTTCATTTGAAAATAGAGACGGTATTTGATTTGCGTAGAGAGGTCAGGAAACATGAGAAATTTATGTTTGAATTACGTAGATCTAGCAAAGGACGGATCGCTGAATTATTCAAAGAAGATGACGATAAACTACCACAGGCTAGGTTAGAGCCGAACGTTTGTGCTATTAAATCTGAACTTAGATGCTGGAATTGCGAGAAGCTTAATCACACATTTTTTGACTGCATGGAAACTCGTCGTTTGTTTTGTTATGGCTGTGGTATGAAGGATGTATATAAGCCTACATGTCCCAACTGTAGTAAGAAAACAGATAGACGGGGAAACCTGGTGCGGGATGTCCGTTACAAGTAGAGCGGACATCCGATATCTACATTATGAAAAACTCTGATGATAAGACAACAAAACAAAACTTACCAAATGAAAATAATATACAGGACATGAAACACGCTTTGCAAAGACCATATCATATTCGCCTAAGGGAGTATGAGAAGATGCGCGAGATTATTTTTGGCCCAACCAAACGGAAAATAAGATCTTCAAAACGGATACGTGACTACTATAACCAACTTAAATCTTTTAGAACGTATGTTATTTCACCTGTTATTAGCCAGGAACTAGATAAAAGACCATACATCAGCCTGAGGATAATCGATCAAATGTATTTAGGACTTTTAGATAGCGGTGCAAACAAGAGTGTAATTGGAGGATTATTGGCGGCCAAAGTGCAAAATTTGAAGGAATTTAGGAAATGTTATGGCAATGTAAGGACTGCAGACGGACAAAAACAGGACATTATAGGAACAGTTAAATTGGATATAATATTTCAGGGACGAACGAAATTGATTGAATTTTTGATTGTGCCGTCGATAAAACAGGAACTTATTTGTGGGTTTGATTTTTGGACTGAGTTTGGACTTGGAATTTCTATGCCGGTTATTGGGGAGATTGATCATATAGAGACAGATTCGGACAAATTTGTACTTACTGCTGAACAGAGACAAAGACTTGACAATGTTATTGCGGCGTTTCCGAATTCTGATGTTGAGGGTTTGGGATGTAATACACTTGTGGAGCATTGTATAGATACTGGGGATGCAAAACCCATTAAACAAAGGTATTATCCGATATCTCCAGCCATAGAAAAGCATCTATGTGGTGAACTGGATAGGATGTTGTCACTTGGGGTGATAAAAGAGGCACCTAGCTCTCCGTGGTCCTCACCTACAGTCGTAATTGTTAAACCAGGTAAAATACGTATGTGCGTTGACAGTAGAAAATTGAATTCAGTGACTGTAAAAGACGCTTACCCCATACCGAACATAGACGGACTTATTGCAAGACTTCCTCCGGTTTATTGCATTTCAAAAATTGATTTGAAGGATGCGTTTTGGCAAATAAAACTGGAGGAGAGTTCAAAACAAAAGACAGCTTTCACAGTCCCTAGTCGGCCATTGTATCAGTTTACAAGAATGCCGTTTGGATTGTGTAACGCACCGCAAACGTTGTGCCGACTAATGGACATGGTTGTTCCGTACAACTTAAAATCACATGTATTTGTATATCTAGATGACCTTTTAATTGTTTCTCAGGACTTTAACGAACATTTGACGCATTTAATGGAAGTTGCGACGCAACTTAGAAAAGCTGGTTTAACAATTAATGTTAAAAAGAGTATTTTTGCTTTGAACAAAGTTAAGTATCTTGGATATGTTGTGGGTAACGGGACTTTGCATGTGGACGACGATAAGGTTAGAGCTATTCGTGAATTTCCGGAACCTAAGACTATAAGACATCTACGCAGATTTTTAGGTATGATGGGTTGGTACAGAAGGTTTATTAAGGACTATTCGATAGTAGCTTTCCCATTGACAGAACTATTAACAAAGAAAAAGACTTTTGTTTGGACAGGCGAAGCTCAACGAGCTTTTGATGACTTGAAACAGAGATTAACGACTGCTCCTCTTCTTATTCACCCTAATTATTCAAAGGCCTTCATCTCACTTCACTTGCGGTGTGGGTGCAGTTTTGACCCAGCTGGATAATGATGGTGGCGAAAGACCCATAGCATACATGTCGCTCAAATTAAATAGGGCGCAAAGGAATTATACGATAACAGAACTTGAGTGTGATGGCCATTAAAAAATTCAGATCATATATAGAGGGGCATGAAGTTAAAGTAGTAACAGACCATGCTAGCCTCAAATGGTTGATGGGACAGAGGGATTTGTCAGGACGGTTGGCTAGGTGGTCGCTTAAACTTCAGGGGTTCAACTTTACTATCGAACATCGAAGAGGCAGTGAGAATATTGTACCCGACACTTTGTCAAGAGTTTATGAAGGGGAAAATTTTGTGGAAACATTGGAAAGCTTGCCAATGATCGATTTAAATTCAGATTCGTTTACTGGTAAGGATTACATAAGTCTGAAGGAACATGTTACTGATACGCAAATACCAGACTTCAGAATTATTGGAAAGTACATATACAAAAGGACTGATTTTACTGCGGGAAACCCAGATGAATCGGGCGTATGGAAATTGGTGGTACCTAAAGAGTTGCGTCAAGGCGTTATTTATTCTTGCCATAACATTGCAAACTCGGCTCATGGCGGGATATATAAGACCCTTGAACGTATAAGACGTTATTTTTATTGACCAGGCCTAACAAGAGACGTACGGGACTATATTGGGAATTGTGAGTTGTGTAAGACGTCTAAGACCCCGACCTATGTATTGAGACCACCATTGGGGCAGATAGTTAGAACTGACAGACCTTTTCAAAGGCTTTACATAGACCTAATTGGACCATTACCAAGGACGAAAAGTGGTAATATTGGAATCTTAATAATTTTGAATTTCTGAAACCACTCAAAAAATTTCTCTCTAAACCTATAATTGACTACCTTGGAAATGAAATTTTTAACTGTTACGGGGTACCACAAGTTATTGTAACAGATAATGGTTCACAGTTCCGCAGTAAAGACTTTGAGCAGTTCCTGAAGGAAAAGGGGATACAGCATTCATTGACTGCGGTATGCAGCCCTCAGGCAAACGCCAGTGAACGAGTTAATCGGTCAATAAATGAGGCGCTACGTTCCTACGTTAGAAAAGACCAAAGGGATTGGGACAAGTATATAAGTAATATAAATTGTGCTTTAAGAAACAGCATCCATCAAACGATTAACAGAACACCTTATCAGGTTGTGTTTGGCCAAACGATGGTGGCTCATGGTCAAGATTACAAATTGTTATCAAATTTGGGTCTTTTGTGTGACTCGGACATCACGCTGAATAGAGAAGATAAACTCGTGTTAATTAGACACGGAATTAAAGAACATATGGAGAAGTCATACAACCGAAATGCAAGATTATATAATCTACGAACGAGAGATAAACAGTTTGAAGTAGGACAACAAGTTATTCGGCGAAATTTCTGCCAAAGTTCTAAAGTCGATTATTTTAATTCCAAGCTTGCACCTGTGGGGGTCAAAGCAAAAGTGGAAAAAAGAATAGGACGAGTTAGTTATGAGTTGAAAGATGAGGTTGGTGGAAATACGGGAATATACCATGCTAAGGATATTTGGACGTGATAACTTACATATTGATATGCGTTGCACAATTGTTCGCCTTTTTTCAGATCCATTCCCTGGTTGTATGTACCGTGAATTTATCTGTTATTGTGGTGTCTCATATGAAATAATTTATCTACTTTGCTTTTACACACCTGATTGAATACCATATTACTTCGATTAAAAATTTTCAATAAGTTAGTTTTTTTCCCCCCTTAGAATTTTATGTTAGAAAATTTTTATTGATATTTGTAATTTTTGGTGAATGTAAAGAAAAGAAAAATAAACTTGGTACCTAAAATTTGTTTTTTTTTTGTTATAATTTAAACTTCGAAGAACATTAATAGAGTTTTAGTGTAAGGAAATCAAATTGTTCATTTTTATCTTAAAATAATCCTTTGGAAGGTAATTATTTGAGTTTTGCGTTTGTAATTTGGGTCGTAAATTTTTTTTATTTATTTATCTTTGTTTTGGCTGACAAGAGTGGAAGAGACGCGGGGAAAGAGAAAATAAAGGGGAAAAAAAAGAAAAACAGAAAACAAAGGTGGTGGAGAACACAGAACACCTATCTGAATGATGCTTGTTATCTTTGAAAAGAAGAACATTGTACATATTGGAGTTTGGCTTGAAAGTGTAATTTTGGGTGTTTGTACCCCGCATGGGTCATAAAGTCAATTTGGTTAATTCAGAGACTTAAGCGACAATAACAGAGTTGACATACCCTACAACACGCATATTGCGTGGTAATTTTATCAATTTATAAAACTTATTCGTTACTTACATAAAAACTTACTAGAAAACTGCAGCTTATATCTTAAAATCTGGAAAAAAACTAATTTGATTTTTTTTTTTTTTAATCAATTTGCTTAAAAATAACTTTAATATATCAAATTTGATAGTTAATTGTTTTGGATATCTAGTTTTTTTTTTTGTTTTAACTAAACTGTTAAATATTTAACGTAAATTTAATTATAAACAATTAACGTAATCCTAATAATTTAACGTAAACTTAATTTGAACTAATTAACGTCAAGATGTTTCAACTAATTAATGAGAAAACAATGTAAAACTTAACTTTAAATTGAAATTTTAAGACACACTAACCCTATATCACACTGACACTCATACAATATAAAACTTAACCTCTTATATACATAAACATACACATTATTGACACGTTATTTACAAATGATATGCAAATATTTTCTTTTATTAATATAATCTTTAAATACCCTACTTAAACTACTAAACTTCATCAAAAGCTTCGAGACGACAGCGCTGAAGTCATCGATGGATTTGTATTGGTGAGTCAATGAAAATTATTTTTTTTTTATAAAAGAAAAAAAAAACAAACAAAATAATAATTTTGCATAAAAAAAAATTAACACTAAACTAATAACAACATTCATATAAACCTAAAATTAATAATTTAAAGACAATGAAATTTTAAAAACTAGAGTTAATATAAAAATATAATTTAGTTTTTTATTTTGTGTTATTAAAACTAATTCATTTTTCAAGTTGTTGGCTTAAGAATTTTACATTTTTGATGTTTTCATTTTTTTTTTTCCATTATGAATACTTGTTTTGTTTAATAAATATATTTGTTTTTATGGCTGATATAAACCTTTAATAATGAGTGCTTAATTCTATTAAAAGTCCACGAAAAGTTTAGGTTACATGTATTTGGGCTATCATTAAAACTCTTAACATCTGTCTACTCTAGGTAATCTATTTCACAAGTTGATTAGTTTTGTTTTTTTTCCCCACCCTTTCTTTTGGTTAAATTCGACGCCAATCTAAATAGTTATATACTACCTTAATATAATTTATTTTGTAACTGGTTTGGTCTGCCTATAAAGAGAAAAGAACACCCCCCATTTTCCCTGAGCACGGCTGGTATTAGAAGGTAGTAGAACTCTTAAGTGGTAAGACTCCGGCGGCCGTTACAACAGGTTGTGGGAAATGCAACATCAGCAGGTTATTAATTAAGTTAGAAGTCTTAAACATTTTAACTGTAAATTCTCTCAGTCTGTTTTTGAATATTAATAAATAAAGTTTTGTTAACTAAAAAGGTTAACAAATAAAAAAAATTAATTTTTTAATAAATCCGACTTTTATTTATTTAACTTATATATATAAGTTAACACAAGCACCGCATAAAACGATTACCACTAATTTAGTCAAATGGCTTCATTCCTTGCCAGCCCTGATTTGTTTAAAACACATCTCCTATGTCTCTGTGGAAGCAGACATATGAGATGTAAACTCTTCTATGCTTATTTCTTACTTTAAGTAGCAAACGTGGGAATCTGCTGAGTAGGCAGATTCCATGTTCATAAGTTAACATTAAACAAATAGTTTGTAAGTTTTGGAATTAATAAAAATAAACACTTGTATTTTGGAACTTAAAGCCCTTATGACACTACATTTTTAATGCATTGTTCAAGTTTTGGTGAACAGTACAAATATAATTTAATACAAAAATTTACCAAGTGCAAAGAGTTAAACTGTATTAAGATAAATGGCAAACTATAAAAAATTTTACTAAAGTTATCGATAAAAAATGAAGTTATGTAAAAAAAATGTAAAATTGTTTAACTTAAAATTGACATTTTAAGCTTGAAATATTAAAAGTGTGGCTGAATCAGTGGTTTATGGGTAAATTCAGCGATTTACCGCTTTTTGTTTTTAGGTTTCTCATAAACAAAAAGTAGGCAACATATAATAAAATAAACAAAACAGGGATGGCTAAGTTGTTTCAATTGTACTTTTTTATTGATACTTTTTAAACCAAGATTTATAATACCCTTTTGTGGTGTTTTTTATGAACATAACTAAAATTAATTTCAACTAAAAAATCTTTTAGTACAATTAGGGTAAAAAAATAAAATTTTTAAAAGTTGTTGGTACAATTTTAAAAATTTTCAACGCCATCCCTGAAACAAAACCATAACAAGAGAAAAAAAACTAAAAAACTTTGTTTACATTTTTTTTATAGCTTGCTCTTTCTAACATTTACTGTTTCTTTCTATCAATTCTATATCAATTAATAAATAAAAAATGTAGTGTCATAAGGGCTTTACGAGTCAAGTCATTTTAATTGGCGCCCAACGTGAGGCAAAAAAATTCAACAAGTAATTAAAATATATAGTTTTTTAAACCAAAATTTTAAACAAAAAAAACTTATTAAAATTAAAAATTTCAATAAGTGACTAAAACATAAAATTTTTTAAACAAAATTTTAAACTACTCAAACTCAAAAATCCAAAAAAAATTCAACAAGCGATTAAAATATAAAACTTTTTTTTTTAACAAAACGTTTAAAGCAAAAAAAACTTATTCAAATTAAAAAATTCAATAAGTGACTAAAATATAAAATTTTTTAAACAAAAATTTTAAACTGCTCAATTTCAAAAACCCACCAAAATTCAACAAGCGATTAAAACATAAAACTTTTTTAAACACAACGTTTAAAACAAAAAACTTATTAAAATTAAAAAATCCAATAAGTGACTAAAATATAAAATTTTTGAAACAAAAAACCCTATTAGAATTAAAAAATCAATAATTGTCTAAAATATAAAATTTTTTAAAACAAAAATTTTAAACCAAAAAAAAAAACTTATTAAAATTAAAAAATTCAATAAGTGACTAAAATATAAAATTTTTTAAACAAAATTCTAAACTACTCAAACTCAAAAATCCAACAAAATTCAACAAGCGATTAAAATATAAAACTTTTTTAAACAAAACGTTAAAAACAAAAAAACTTATTAAAATTAGAAAATCCAATAGGTGACTGAAATATAAAATTTTTGAAACAAAAAAACCCTTTTAAAATTAAAAATCAATAATTAATCAAAATAAAAAAAACATAACTTTAAACTATTCAAATTGAAAAATTTTCTTTAGTACCAAGAAACTTAATTGAAAATTGGATCATTGCTTTAGTCACCAGTGCTTCGAAATAGCCTGGGCAGCGTGAAAAACAACTACTGCAACAAAAAGAGAGGAAGATCAACAACTTTAACAACCATCAAACCCAACATTATTTAAAAAAATGCTAATTATAAAGTAAATAGCTTATAGAATATTACTATTTTAAAAAAAAATTCTTTTATGTGGAAAATATATTTTATTTGTAAATCCTTACAAGAGTGGTTTAGAATTTATTGAAGTAAAAATGGCAATAAACCCTGAGCAATTGAGGGTATTGGTGGACACCGCTATCGGTGCTGCCCCTAGGACGCAAAGACAAATGTTCGACGAACAAATACGCGAACTGAATAGAAAATCCGACGAAAGTGTCCTTCAGAAACCAGTAATCGAAACTTATAGGGAAATAGTGATAACACCAGGCCGTCAATGTGATGAGTCACTTGATATAGTGAAATCTTTACCGGATTTTGAGGGTAAGCAGGAAACATACGTTTCTTGGCGACAAGCAGCGCAAATTGCCTATAAGGTATTTGAAAATGCTGAAGGCAGCTCCAGGCATTATCAAGCGGTGGCCATCATTAGAAATAAGATAAAGGGCTCAGCAGATATGGTTCTGTCTTCCTTTAATACAGTTTTAAATTTTAAAGCCATCATTTCCCGTCTAGATTTCACGTACTCGGACAAAAGGCCGATTTATTTAATCGCACAGGAATTGTCAATCCTCCGCCAAGGGAACATGACAATTTTACAATTCTATGATGAAGTCGAGAAAAAACTGACATTATTGACGAATAAAACAATTATGACTTACGATAGGGACACTGCGGCATCCATTAATGAAAAATATAGGATGGACGCACTCCGTGTGTTCATATCGGGGACGAAAAAAGGATTAAGCGATGGGCACGGCCGAATGATTTACCCTCAGCCTTGGCATTGGCTCAGGAAGCTGAATCCAATCATGAGAGGTACCAATTTGCAAGCAATTATGCTAGGTGTCTTGAGGACAAACAAAGACAAAATTCTGAAGCAAGACATCAAAACAGGATCCCGACCACAGGAATTAGCACAACTAGGACCAATTCCCTATTTTGGTAATAGGGAATTGGTCCAACCAATGGATGTTGATCAATCGATGCGTTCCAAACAACCGACGAGACGGCAACCAGCTAGCGGTGGACCACCGCAGAGCCAATATTATGAAAACCGGGCACAGGCAAGACAAGGTTTAGCATTAGAGGGTCAGTATTACAATAACCAGGCTTCAGGACAGGCAGAAAAACGTCAACACAGTGGCTCAGCTAGATTTACGGGACCAAAGCAACAAAGAATCAACAACATTTCCAAACAGACTTCCTCAGCAGAACAAGAACACAATGAACAGCGGGCAAATTCAGTTACTTCGGAAATCGATGATGAAGAATTTGACCAGATAAATTTTTTAGACAGAACTCCCGATTGCCATTCATAGAAAGGACGGTCGGGAGGAGAAACAATAGACTACTGCTAGACACAGGGGCCTCAAAAAACTACATAAAATCTCTACGGGAACTAACAAACGTAGTTCCAGTAAAAAATCCCTTTTTAGTTAAGTCAGTTCATGGTTTCAACACTATTAGTAACAAATGTATCGCTAACATATTCGGTACAAATAGTATCTTTTTTATTTTACCATCGCTTTCAACATTCGATGGCATAATTGGGCTTGATTTGCTAACGCAATTAGGCGCAAAATTAAATTTTGAAAATAATGAAATTCAAACTCAGAATGAATTGGAAAAAATAATTTTTTTGGAGTGTGCAAATGTGAATTTCACACAGGTTGAAGACATAGCAGTACCAAATTCGGTTACTGAAAAATTTAGAAAAATTATAAAAAATCTGTGTTGCCACTATCCGCACAGAAAATAATGACCCAGTTTATTAAAAACTTTACCCTTACCCAAATGGGTGTAGCCGACTTTGTTGTAGGCCCTCTAGGCCCCCCTATAATAACCCCATCTGGGTTGTTGATAAAAATGGTAAAGACGAGCGTGGTAATACTAAGAAACGGCTCGTTATTGATTTCAGGAAATTAAATCAGAAAACCATTGACGACAGGTACCCTATCCAAGATGTTACGATGATTCTATCAAATCTTGGTAAAGCAAGATATTTTACAACGCTTGATCTCAAATCAGGCTTCCATCAAATATCGCTCGCAGAGCAAGACAGGGAAAAAACGGCGTTTTCTGTTGGAAATGGGAAGTACGAATTTTGCAGGCTCCCTTTCGGATTAAAAAATGCTCCCAGCATTTTCCAGAGAGCCATTGACGACGTACTTAGAGAGCAAATAGGGAAGACATGCTACGTCTATGTAGATGATGTAATAATCTTCTCAGAAGACGAAGATGACCATGTCAAGCACGTTGAGTGGGTTTTAACTAAGCTTTACGAGGCAAATATGAGAGTCTCGCGTGAGAAGTCACACTTTTTTAAGGAAAGTGTTGAATATCTCGGTTTCATTGCATCCAGAGAGGGTATTAAAACAAGCCCTGATAAAGTTAGTGCGATACGCAACTACGAACAGCCCACAACACTGTTCAATGTTAGATCCTTTTTGGGACTCGCGAGCTACTATAGATGTTTCATTCTGGATTTTGCCTCGATAGCAAAACCACTAACCGACATTCTTAAGGGTGAGAACGGCAGGGTAAGCGCCCACCAGTCGAAAAAAATTAAAATTAATTTTAATGAGAATCAAGTTCAAGCGTTTGACAAGTTAAGGGCAATATTATCTTCAGAGGAGGTCATGCTGCTTTACCCAGACTTTAACAAGCCATTCGATCTAACGACGGATGCTTCTTCGTTGGGTTTAGCAGCAGTCCTGTCACAGGGCGGTAAACCGATTACCATGATTTCTAGAACTTTAAAAGATAGGGAGTCGAATTTCGCAACTAATGAACGCGAGTTGCTAGCTATAGTTTGGGCATTACAAAAGCTTAGGAACTGGGTGCGTTCGTAAATGCATCACTGCGCTGCATCAGTGATTTCAAATGGTTATATATTTATCAGTGAAGTCAATGTGGACCAAAAAATTGTGAAATACTCCACAAAAATAATAGTCACACAATAAAAAAAATTATAATTATTCTTTTAACGCAATTAAAAAAAGTTTGCTTTTCTGATGCAGCGCAGTGATGCATTTACGAACGTACCCACTATCTCTACGGTGTAAGAGAGTTGAATATTTATACAGATCACCAACCGCTTACGTTTGCGGTTTCAGATAAAAACCCTAACGCTAAAATAAAGCGTTGGAAAGCATTTGTGGACGAACACAATGCTAAGATTTTTCACAAGCCCGGCAAAGAGAATTATGTGGCCGATGCTTTGTCACGTCAAAATATTCATGCCCTAGAAGAAGAGGCTCCCTCTGACGTGGCTACGGTTCACAGTGAGATGTCGTTCACATACACGATTGAGGCAACAGATAAGCCAACTGTTACCGAAATCAGATAGTTTTGGAAGAAGCACATTTCGCCCGAAAACGAAATTTCATACTTTTTAGTGAGAAAACTCGTCATATGACTGAATTTACTGATAAAAACACGCTTATTGAAGAAGTTAGATTAGCAGTGAATCCAGGAGTGGTAAATGCAATATACTGCGATCTGCCAACCCTAGCTTGTATTCAACATGAACTAGTCAGGGTCTTTCAAACTACCAGATTTTGGCATTGCAGAAAAATGGTGGTTGATGTTTTTAATAAAAATTAACAATTGGAGATAATAAATACTGAGCACAATCGAGCTCATTCTAGATGATTATTATTTTCCAAAAATGGCAAGATTGGCAAACGAAATCGTGGCGAACTGTAAAATCTATAACAGGGCCAAATACGATAGACATTCGATTAGGCAAGAGATGGGTGAGACCCTAGTGCCATCTTATACGGGGGAAATTTTGCACATTGACATATTTTCTACAGACAAAAAATACTTCCTCATACCGTGTTCAGATATGCACCTTAATTGAGTTTTACGCAATAAATGACATTATTGAGCTCAATTATCCATATAAAATTTAGTAATTGCTCAATTAATACGAAATTGTTATAAATATTGAGTAAAATTAAAATGCGACCCTGTCACAAGTGTGTTTATTGAGCATAAAACAGCTTACTAAACAGGGTTTTGACATTTGGCAACTGAAATTACAACAAAACAAATGCCCATCAATTAGGTCGTTGCAAAAGCCAGATGTTTATTCCTTAAAGATGTCAAAACTTGTTTACATTTTGCTTATAAAGGGTGTTTTTTTAAGCTAGATAGAACTTTAAATTGTAAAAAGTAACACAAAAAATTAAATTTTGATGAAATATTTTTTTTTTATCGTTTCAGTATACTCTGACAAATCATCATGAATAGACTCACGCTTGAACAACGCTACGAAATTATCCAAATTTACTTTGAAAATCAGTCGTCGATTCGCGCAACTTATAGACGACTTCGTCATTTTTATGATGAGGCGCATTTTTGGCTTAACGGGTTTGTTAATAAGCAAAATTGCCGCATATGGAGCGAGACCAATCCACAAGAGACCCTACAGACTCCATTACATCCAGAAAAATGCACCGTTTGGTGCGGTTTTCACGCTGATGGCATCATCGGGCCTTATTTCTTTAAAAATGAGGCCGGAGCTCGCGTTACGGTCAATGGAGATCGTTACCGCACCATGATCAATGATTTTTTGTTTGAAAATATGGATGACATTAATCCGGAGGAGATGTGGTTTCAACAGGATGGCGCTACGTGCCATACGGCGAACGCAACCATCGACTTATTGAAATCAAAATTTGGCGATAAGTTGATTTCGAGAAATGGACCTGTCAATTGGCCTCCAAGGTCGTGCGATTTGCACCTCTCGATTATTTCCTGTGGGGCTACGTCGTCACTGGTTTATGCTGATAAACCAGCAACAATTGACGCCTTGGAGGCCAGCATTGTTCGTGTTATTCGTGACATACGGCCAGCAGTGCTCGAAAAAGTGGCCCAAAATTGGACGTCCAGAATGCGCTTCGTCAAGAACAGCCGCGGTGCCCATATACCCGAAATCATTTTCAAATGTTAATGTCACGTATTGATCTTTCGAATAAAAAAAAAATTTTGATTACAATTTTATTTTTTGTGTTATTTTTTACAATTTCAAGTTCTATCGGGCTTAAAAAAAAACCCATTACATGTACATTTTTGTTTACGTTGAATGTTGTATGTAGTAGTAATATAAATTGAGTTAGCTAAATTGTGTATATGTGAACAGAAAGATAATTATGTCAATAAACCGAATATTGACTCAATAAAAAAGGTTTATCTGAACACGGTATCACATGTGTCGATAAATTTTCGAAATTCGCTATAATTCAGCCAGTCCCATCCCGTACAATCATAGACTTAAAAATCCCAATTATACAGCTAATGAACATTTTTCCAGACACGAAACATATTTATTGCGATAATGAACCAGCGATTAAATCCGAGACCAGTACGGCTATGCCAGAAAACCAGTTCGGCGTGGTGGTTGCAAATGCTCCTCCGCTTCATAGTACTTCGAATGGTCAGGTCGAACGTTTCCATAGCACTTTAGCGGAAATCGCGAGATGTCTCAAACTCGAGAAGAAAATCGAGGATACAATTGAGCTTATGATGTTGGCTACAGCACAGTATAATAAAACTATTCACTCGGTGACCAATAAAAGACCTATAGATGTAGTTCACAGTGCATCGGCAGAAATAAGGAGAGAAATAAAAGAAAAAATTATGAAAGCTCAAAGAACTCAACTTGATAGGGACAATAATTCAAGACGGAATAGGACTTTTGACATTGGGGAGCGTGTGCTCGTAAGGAATAATAAAAGGTTAGGAAATAAATTGACCCCTTTGTTCGTTGAAAAGAGAGTAGAAGCGGACTTAGGTACTGTTCTTGTAGAGGGGAGAGTAGTCCACAAGGACAATCTTAGATAAAGTCTTGATATGATAGTGCCCTCTTTCATTTACATTTTAGGTTACTCTTGGTTGCACCACTTCTCATCGGATCAGTCGTGATAAAACTGTTGAATTATTCGAACTCGAACTATATTCCTGTGATGGACGGAGACGTCATAATTTGGAAGGACTTCAACTATTTACTGCATACCACAAACCTAACAGCGTATTACGACATTATCGAGGAAACGGAGGGGCTTACATGTCATTTTCCATTATCACACATGGAAATGTTGTTAAAATCCGACCTGACAAGCATAAAAGGTGCCCTTGCGTCGTTGAGCACGCATCACAGACATGCTAGAAGTTTAAACTTCCTAGGTACCGCTCTAAAGGTGGTTGCCGGTACACCAGACTTCAACGACTTTGAGCAACTAAAATTTGGACAACAACAACTTATGGACTCTCAGAATAGGCAAATAGTTATTAATACTAAGACAATGGAGCGGATAAATAAGTTGACAGAAACAGTTAACATAATTATTAAAAACTCCAAAAGTAAACAAATTGACACAGGCCATTTGTAAAAACTTTGTTGATGACTATCACTCTTGCAAGGATAGGAAGTGTTAATCTTTCAATTTTCGATTCTAAAGATGTAAAAACCATAGCAGATAATCACTCCACGAATGCAAATGTAGCTGAGTTGATGGAAGTATCCTATATTAAGGTCCTAATGGACAATGATTTTTTGTATTTCTTATTTAAGTATCCTAGACCTAGATTAGAATGTAAGAAAATAACTTTGTTTCCTGTTCAACATAATGGGGCAATCCTTCACTTTGATGAGAATAATAACGTGGCTGAATGCGGCTGTCACGTAATGGCAATCGGAAATTGCAGCGCAGCACTTACCTCAACTTTCTGTAAAGAAATATTGGTGCCCTCATGTGCCCAGCAACTTCACTCTGGAGGAGTGGCTCATTGCAACACACGACCTAGCCACCTCGAACCACTGGCTGTGATAGACGATGGTATTATTATTATAAATGACAATACAATTGAGGTAATATCCAACGGAAACCCTCCAAAAACATTGACCGGAACCTATCTTATTAGCTTTGAAGAAGAAATACAAATCAATGGTCCTATCTACAAAAATTCCAGAGGTACATTGAAGAGAGCCCCCAGTTAAGCTGCGGCTCCAAATCTTAATATTACTGGCCATCAAGAAATTTTAAGTCTTCCTTATCTGAATAAGATGAGCGCTGAAAACCTAAAGCATATCGGAGAAATTAAGGGCAAAATGTCCAACCCGGTAGTTTCAAGCCTGGCTACAGCGGGAGTTTTGATCGCCCTCTATGCCACCCTTAAGCTCCTGCAGAGGCGAAGAAATGGGCGCCTACACCAGGATGACGAGGCTGCAATTGAAAGCTACTTGAGGGCCGAGGAAGCCCCTCACTTAAGTAGGGGAGGAGTTAACACAAGCACCACATAAAACGATTACCACTAATTTAGTCAAATGACTTCATTCCTTGCCAGCCCTGATTTGTTTTAAAACACATCTCCTATGTCGCTGTGTAAGCAGACATATGAGATGTAAACTCTTCTATGCTTATTTCTTACTTTAGGTAGCAAACGCGGGAATCTGCTGAGTAGGCAGATTCCATGTTCATAAGTTAACATTAAACAAATAGTTTGTAAGTTTTGGAATTATTAAAAATAAACACTTGTATTTTGGAACTTAACGAGTCAAGTCATTTTAATTTACACATATTTATAACACAAATAATAACAAAAGCTATGGTTGTGCGTTGCAAAAAGTATGGTTATTACTTATACTTATGCACGGCAATATCTTCACGCACCCATATTCAGTAAACAAAAATACATGAATATTATGCAGATATTATTTAATACCCATGAATGTGTTTTGGTTATCTGCCATACATATGAAATATCCATGTTTAAAAAATACCTTCAGTATTTTTGGCACTTCTGTGTTAAAAATGAAAAACAAATTTTTTAGCAAAAATTTACTTTGAGCACTAGGCAGGTATGGGACTATATAAATATTTTTACTGATACATAAAATAAATTTGTCCGTAACATTAGCAGTAACTATGTAAAACTACACATAAGATATACATTTTTATAAAAAAATAGGACCACGAGGGAAGCTCGGGAGTATTTTCTGCTTCTCCAAAACTATCCAACAGATTTTAATGAAATTTAGTAATACAGTAATACAGTGTGTAAAAGAAAATATGGTAAAATTAAAAAAAAATTTTATTCGCTTTACAAAACTGTCATAAAAGCATACATGTACATAGAAGATTTTATTTGAGTTTTCTTCGATACAATTCTTGCTTTAAATTTTTAAACATTCTAGCAGTCCACACTGAATTAAATTTTTTTTAATTGATAGGTAAAATGAGAAAATTTTTAATACATTTTTTTTTAAAAAAATTTTAAAAGATCGAAATTTTAAGTCAGTTTAAAAAATAGAAAATTAAGTATGGATATTTAATATGTTTTAAATTTATTTACAGCCAACACCATTTATTGAGACTAAATGTTAATAGAAAAATTAACTTAGTTTTTTAAAAAGCTTTAAAATTATCTTGATATTTTTCTGAATAACAACACAAAAATATTTTTCCTAGTTCCAAAATTTTTAAAATTGCATTTGCCATCTCTGCTTTCTCTCTCGCTCTTTATATTTACATTATACATACGAGTTATATATGCCACCCAAGAAGAACCAATTGCACAAGAAGAACCAATGATTTTGTAAACAATGATTCATGAAATTGTTTACAGAAGTATTGATTTCGTTTTCTGTACATTTGTTGATTGCCCAACGATCAATGGAATTTTATCATCCATGATCGTTGTGCTGATCATGCAGAAATAGTTCATAAGTTTAAGCTAAGAATATGTAAAGAACAGAATAAAAATTTAGTTCTAGAAAACCATCAAATCGAAACGGTTTATAAAAATACCAAAGAAAAAATAAATAAAAATATCAAAATCCTTTTTAATAAAATAAATGTTTTTTATTCAAAAATAAAAGAAATAGAAAACTGGCGACCGAGACAGGACCCTAAGTAAAAAACTAGGGCCACGTGAAATAAAATAAATTTAATAACAATTTCATCCAGTAAAAGTTCTAGAACTCAATTTAATGAAAATACTCAAGATTAAAAATCGAGTAGATGCTGAAAAAAAAATTATTATATAAAAAGGATTGTGTGAAAAAGTAGATGCTAACAAAATAAATACAACCAACAAAATTTGTGAATTCTATTGGACAACAGCCAATCAATTACATATACTCTAAGGACACATATTAAACAACTGAAGGAAGACTACAACAACCTGAAAAAAAAATCCTGTTTTAGATTTTGGAGTTGGAGTTGTCAGCAGATAATATAAAGGAAAGTAAGCATATGTTCTGTAAACATTGTTTTAAGATTTAGAACATCTTCGTAAATATTAAATAAAGAATAAAAGAAGGAAATTTTTTTTAGAATTTGTAAAGAATAAAGAAAAGAAATTTTTTTTTTGTGTGGTTGAAATTCAAATTAATAAAGTTTTTTCTCTCTATATAAAATTATTTTTTTTAAGACATTTACACTCTTTGTAAGGTGGATGTTGATAATTCTTTTATCTATAAGTAATCACCTCTCAATTTCTTTATCCTTGATTAGAAGTGGAAAAAAAAAAATTTTAATTTTTACATTTATTATAAAAAGAAAATACATAATTATTATGGCACAATTGGGTCTTACTGACTGCTTGCGTGAGGCAAGAAGCTTGCCTGTTTTTGATGGACAATCTAAATATTCTCTGCAAAATTACCTTAGGGATGTGACAACGGTATTATCATTAACTGAAGATAACAATAAAGCAATCGTGCAAACTATTTTGGCTAATAAAATTCAGGGTCGAGCTCTGAATGCTGTAGAAACACTCACAGAACCCACATGGACAAATATTTTGAATAAATTAAGACAGGAATTTGGGGTTAAAGAATCTTATTTCTCTATTAGGGAAGAAGCCATGAATTTAAATTTTAATAATATTGAAGAATTGCATTATAACCAATGCTTGAATAAAATGAATACAAAATACAGTTTAGAAATAGAGAAGGATGTTAGTTTTACGCCTGCAAATAATGTTAAATTAATTTTCGATATTTATAAATATAAATTACTTGAGTTTGAATATAAAAGCATTGTTGCTTCAAAATAATATTTCTAGCGTGAGTAGCTCTCGGAAATGTAAATCGAAATATCAACCCAAATCAAAACAATCAAAATTTTTTAAATCGAAATTACAACTCAAATTTTAATTACTCTTAACCAAGATTGAATCAGCAAAATTTTTTAAAAAACGTAGATCATTCCCGTTCAAATTTCAATAGAAACGTTAATCGATACAGTGGAAATTTTTATCGGAATCCGGTAGATAATAGGCGTGTGCAACATCAAGTACCAATGCCCATGGAAATTGACCATGCGCAATATGAAAATTTTCCTCAACAGCCTCAGGCTGTAAATTACCAATAGTAATGCTTACGTTCGGGTTCCTCCGTGCAAGGTGCCTAGTGGACACGGGTGCAGCTACCAGCTTGGGTGATTCCATATTTTTTGGAAAGATTTCAAACCGTAGAAAATAAATAAACCCTATCAAATTAAATACACTCATTGGCTCTTCTATCATAGAGGACGAAGTTATCGTATATTTGCCAAACGAATTCAACAGCCCAGACCAAACGATGTCTTTAAAGCTTGTAGATCTTAAAAAGAAACCCTTCGATTGCATAATAGGCAATAATATTTTATCTCCTTTAGGTGCGCAAATAGACTTGCGTCATAACGAATTAAAAATTAGAAACTCAACCATATTAATTGGCGAAAATAAACCACCTTTTGAATATGAAGATATTTATTGTTTAGAGGGGCATGATAGGGAGCTGGATGAATTTTTGCACACGACCTGAGCTCAGAAGAAAGAGATCAACTGTCTAAATTTTTACAAGTTAGTAAGAGAACATTTTATATTGAAGGACAATATTTAACTAGTACCAACAGCATTAGGCACAAAATCATAGCTACATCAAACCAACCAATATATTCAAAAATATATCGATATCCCCAAATTCACGAGAAAGAAATCGAACGGCAAATCCGGGAAATGTTAAAACAAGGTATAATTAGACCTAGTAAATCCCCATATAGTTCCCCCCTTTGGATAGTTCCGAAGAAAATGAGCGATACTGGGATTAAGAAATGGAGAGTCGTCATAGATTACCGCAAGTTAAACGAAGTGACAATACAAGACAAATTTCCGATTCCAAACATGGAATCTCTGTTCGACAAATTAGATCGCTCGCAATACTATACCACCTTAGATTTGGCTAAAGGGTTCTATCAGATATTGATGGATGAAAGGGATATTGAGAAAACTGCGTTTTCTACCCCAATGGGACATTTCGAGTACATTCGTATGCCCTTCGGTTTAAAGAATGCTCCCGCTACGTTTCAGAGAATGACGAATCATGTACTAAGTGATTACATCAATAACATATGTGTCATTTACATGGATGACATCTTGGTTTTCTCCGTGACAATCAAAGAGCATTTTGAGAGTCTAAATAAAATATTTAAAAGATTGAACGAATTTAATCTGAAAGTCCAATTGGACAAATGTAAATTTCTTACCAAATATACTGAATTTCTTGGCCATATTATAACTCCTGATGGTATCACTCCGAACCCGGAAAAGATAAAAGCTATTAAAAATTTGAAATTACCGGGAAGTGTCAAACAGATAAAATCATTTTTGGGATTAACTGGCTTTTACAGGAAATTTATAAAAAATTATTCAACAATAGCCAACCCAATGATAAAACATCTTAGGAAAAATACTCATATAAATATGCGAGATCAGGAATACATAGACTCCTTTGATAAATTAAAAACTCTGCTCACAACATACCCTGTTCTAGCCTACCCAGAATTTGATAAAGAATTCGTTCTGACTACTGATGCCAGCGATATAGCTATTGGTGCTGTCCTGAGTCAGAAAGGTAGACCCATTTCTTATGCCAGTTGTACTCTAAATAGTGCCGAAAGAAATTATCACACCTTGGAGAAAGAATTACTGGCCGTCGTCTGGAGCGTAAAGTACTTTAGACCATATTTGTATGGGAGAAAATTTTTGGTGAGAACTGACCATCATTCTTTGAAAGAGCCAAATTCCAGAATAATTCGTTGGAAAATAATGTTGGAAGAATTTGAGTTTGATGTAGAATATTTAAAGGGTAAGGATAATAAGGTTGCCGACTTCTTAAGCAGAATTCCGAAACCTAATGTGGAAGATGAAGAAAATTTAGATATTAAATCGCTGTTTGAGCTAACAGACAGTGATATGAGCACTGTTCATAGTCCCAATGAAGATTTGAATGAACATTTTCTCATAAGTGAGACAGTTGTTAATCAATATAGAAAGCAAGTAAGAATCTTAAATCAAAAAGAGAAAGAAACAGAAATATTGTACAGTAAATATAAAATAATTTATATCGAGAGGAATGATTTGCCAAATGATCATTATTTAAATGACATTTTTAGAAGAGAATTGAACAAAGGTACAGTGGGAATTTATTCTGAATTGGGTGACTCAGAATATAATATTGTCCAAAATAAATTAATCCAACTTTTTTCGAATGATAGTAATTTAAAATTTATAAAATGCACGAAATTGGCAGTAGACGTTGAAAACGTGGAAAGATTGTTGCAAGTGATTGAAAATAATCATATCGAGATCAATCATAGAGGGGTAGTTGAAAATTTCGAAGAATTAAAGTTTAAGTATTTTTATCCGAACTTAGTAAAATATATAAATAAATAATATATAAATAAATAATTGTCAGTTGTGTGCTGAAAATAAGAAATAAGATATGAGACACCCAATAAACCAAACCAGATTGTGCATGCCGACATATTTCATGTTCACAAAAATTATTTTTTGGCTACCATTGACAGATTTACTAAATTGGGTTCCGCTCATAGGCTTAGCGATAAAAATATGTGCACAATCAAAACTAAGTTGGATGAGAGAATTTCTTATTTGGGAAAACCAGAAACACTGATTTTAGATAATGAATTTAATAACACATATATAAAATTATTTTGTTCAGAGAGGAACATTAATGCCCACTTTACCACACCAAATTCACACACAGGAAATTCAGATGTTGAGAGGTTACACTCTACGCTTTTAGAGCATATTAGAATAATCAAAAGAAGCAACGAGAATATGAGTATAGAGGAGTTGGTCATTAGAGCTATAGGATATTATAATAATTCTATCCATTCTACCATAGGAATTAAGCCTATGGATTTTATTAACCGTTCGAATTTAGATTTTTCAAAGATTGCCTTGCAAATGAACTCTAGAAAGCAAAAAGCTATTCAAAGACTTAATCTCACGAGGGAACCTGTACCGAACTATAACCCTGATAATATGTATGTAAAGAACATACAGGGCCAAAGACATAAAACTGCTAAAAGATATAATAAATATAATCCTATAAGAATGAAACGCATCGATATTGCACAGATAAAACGACCTTTAAAGGTTATTAGATGAAAAAAAAAAAAAAAAATACTAATCAGATAATCGTAAAAGTTTGTTCTCACGTAATATTTGTATATGTCCTCTTTTTAGATGATCGGGGCTTTGTTCCTTTTAATATTATCAACCGCAGTGGGCACGGTGGAAATTACAAAAATTGAATCGGAAGCAGGATATGTGATGATAGAAAGTGAACCTATATATACATGTTTTTGATTTGGAAGATATTAGGGCGACCATTCAAAAGGTTAAAATAGAAGTTTCAAAAAACTTCTTAATAAAACAAGGTGAAATGTTAGCGGGTCTGCAGGATAAAATAAAAGAGCTAGAACATTTGTTATCAACAATAACAATTCATACTAGAAACAAAAGAGGTTTATTGAATTTTGGGGGAAGAACCATAAAATGGTTATTCGGAAATATGGATGATGAGGACAAGGAAATGATTGATGCACACTTTGCAAAAATGGACATGAACCAGCAACAGTTAATAGGGAACTTAAATAAACAAATAAAGATCAATACACCCATACAAAAATTTATGCAAAATGTTCATTTGTTGTTGGAATCAAATAGGCTCTTGTTTAACGCAAGTATGTCAAAAGAAATTATAGATAATATACTAGTCATAAAATAAAATAGTTATTGGCAGATAACACTATGGAACATTTTTGGGATTATTGTCTGGGGGGTGAGAAATTCCAAGTCAGGGTGATGGTACTAGGTCAGTATAGTAAAACCCTCAAAGGGTTTGGCGTTCGTATGTGTCAGTTTTTCTTTATGGCCTTTTAAATTTTTTCCTTATCTTGATGTTTTTTCGCTTAGTTGTAACATTTTGGCAAAAACGTAGTATAACATAACTCGAGAACCACTTGTCCGATTTTGATGAAACAAATTTAGAAAAATTAAGAAGGTACCAAATATAGTGTGTAAAAGCTGCTACAACCGTCTAATGGATTGGAAAAATAGAAGACGTGAAAGTATGCCATTCGGTATCCCAATGACTTGGACTAATCCTGGCGAAGGTCACAATCCATTGAATTGCTATGCATGTGCGAATAAAGATGCCGCAAAAAGAATAAAAAATCGTATAATTACGTTGGTGTTGCAAGTGCCGCAACACCATTGCCTCATTCGGACCACATTCCTGTGCCAAAAGCTTCTAGCCCAGATATTTTCTCTTCTACGACTGCTCCGACATATCATGCACGTGATGATCCCCCATATGAGCCATCATTATCCAATGAGCCATTAGACGGTTGTAGCAGCTTTTACACACTATATTTGGTACCCAATTTTCGTTCACTATAACATTTTGGTTGAAGTACATCTCGTATGTTTGAACAAAATCAGTACTGAAATTTCCCCTTTTTTTATGTGTTGAGACATATTGACCACAGCAGTAGCAAAAGTTATTTATATCTGCCTTGCACAGTTCCATATTCTGTTCTCTTTTGTTCACTTTTAAAAAACTGGAGAAAAATCACTTTTACTGTTCGCGTTCGTCGGCACTTGTTGAATGACAAAAATCACAGAACCAGTGTGAGAAAGAGAAGAATGACAATGCATGTTTTATGTGAACATTACAGAACCAGTGTTGCCACATCAATATTTCTCTTTTAGTACAGTAGAAAAATATGAGAGAGTTCGGCTTGTGAGTGTCAATGTTTTCTCCAAATAATGTTGTGCATATCTGGAGCAAATTGTGAATAAATGAGAAACGCGTGCATCGATTTTCATGATCTATGCCTTTTTTTGCTCATGAGTTATGTGACTTTACGCGAAAGTAATTAGTTTTGGCACTTTTTTCCATTTTGGATTTTTTATGAATTTAAAAAAAAAATATTTAAATTTTTAGGCAAAAAATACTTTTTTCCCTTCATACATTCATTTTTAACTTCGAAAGTGTTGCACATATAGGAAAACGGTATAGAAACAGATTAGAGAAATTGTAATTCTTAATTTTTCTAAATTTGTTTCATCAAAATCGGACAAGTGGTTCTCGAGTTATGTTAAACTACGTTTTTGCCAAAATGTTGCAACTAAGCGAAAAAACATCAAGATAAGGAAAAAATTTAAAAGGTCATAAAAAAAACTGACACATACCAACGCCAAACCCTTTGAGGGTTTTACTATACTGACCTAGTACCATCACCCTGACTTGGAATTTCTCACCCCCCCAGATTGGCTGTTGTACTGTGTAATTAACCAAATCAGGGATAAGATTGAGAGAATACAGGAAAACATATTGATGGCAAGATATAACGTAATGAATAGATTTGTTCTTACTAATGATGAAATTGATTTATATAATATTGATAGTTCCAAATTAAGACACTTAAAATTTAACATTGGCTCATTGTCAAATGAGTTAATTATATTTGTAATTTCGGTTTCAGAATTCTTTAACAAGATGTATATAACTAATTATATTATGCCTGTCCCCAATAAAAGGGCCATGCAAATTGACATTAATGAAACAAGAATTGTTAAAATAGAAAATACAACTTTTATTGTAAATGAAGAAAATTTTTTACCAAAAATGTTACAACCAAATGATTGCATTGTAAACCTAATCAAAGATAATTATAGAAACTGTTCCAGAAGAAAATTTGTTGGAACCGTTGTAAAAGAGATATATATAGGAAACTTAATATTAATTAATGTTAAACATAATTTAACGAATTTTTGTAATAATTTCACGTATTTTTTAAATGGAAGTTATTGTGTAAAAACTGAAAATTGTGGAATTCAAATAGGTGATTATTTTTTAAGAAGATATGAAACTAAAATGAATATTGTAATCCCTAACTTTAATGTAATGCCAGAAAACGAAACCGAACTATTAGATGTACCACAAATGATTAATCTTGATAGCAGTAATGAGGTATATTTAAAACAAAACATAAATTACAACTTTTATGCAATTTATGGGTTACTTACCTGCATTGTGATCTTGCTTGTGATTTACAAGAAAGATTTCTTATTTACACTAATTCGAAGAGACTCGAATTCTAAGGGAGGGCGAGTTATATATGCCACCCAAGAAGAACCAATTGCACAAGAAGAACCAATGATTTTGTAAACAATGATTCATGAAATTGTTTACAGAAGTATTGATTTCGTTTTCTGTACATTTGTTGATTGCCCAACGATCAATGGAATTTCATCATCCATGATCGTTGTGCTGATCATGCAGAAATAGTTCATAAGTTTAAGCTAAGAATATGTAAAGAACAGAATAAAAATTCAGTTCTAGAAAACCATCAAATCGAAACGGTTTATAAAAATACCAAAGAAAAAATAAATAAAAATATCAAAATCCTTTTTAATAAAATAAATGTTTTTTATTCAAAAATAAAAGAAATAGAAAACTTACGTTAATACACATACTTATATGGGTATTGCAGACAGCTAACAGAAATTTTTTTATTTATATCTGCATGTACATTCAAAAAGAAGAATGAATATAAGTTAACACCATAAATATTAACAATTCAACAGAAGCAGTTTTTTTAAATTAACCTACTTTCGACATTAAACAAATCGCTGACAATGCGTCTGCAATATTAGTTTACCAAAACACAAAAACACGCCACTAGAAAGAAGTTAATACATCAGCTATTTTGGCATTATTAAAATATTGTTTGAATTTAGATTTGAGTCAGTTACAATTGTTATCTTTAAATGTTTAGTTATAATTTGTTACCTTTAAGTTTTTAAATTCAATTCTTCAAAATAAAATGTGCTAAATAAAAAATTTAAAAAAATAAATATTTTTTTTATGTCTCATTTAAAAAAGACAAAAGCCCTTAAACAGTGCAAGTGGGTAAAAGGAATCAAGAACCGGCTAAAGGAAAAAATCAGCGTTAAGATCCAAAGAGGATAAAACGCACCCCACGAAGAGTGCGCATCGAGGGACCCTTAGTAACATTAGCTGTAAAAAGGACTAATCTCCAGCGTCGTGGGATGTATTTTATAGCAGTATTAACGTAAGATACCTTATAAGTTTAAAAATTAAGTTATTGAAAATAATTTTCTCTTAAAGGAAAAGTGAATACAAGAATAAAATAAATAAAATTTTTTTCTCTAAATAAGAATAAAGGAAGTGAATACAAGAATAAAATAAATAAAATTTTTTTTTTCTCTAAATAAGAATATAAAAAGTGAATCAGAATTAGAATTAGAAAAACATAAAAGCAAGTTCAATTCTGCGACTCTGAACGCCAGACCCTACAGAATAGAAGAACACCCCTTCCAGTAAGAGATTAAATAATAAAAAAATATATATATATATAACAGTAATAAAAAAATAAATAAATAATTATGTCAAATCCGAATAACCTAATTAGACCAGGTGTTTTTGAAACACCAAGCGTAGCTAATACGCAGCGTCCACCACAGACATTACAGTCCTTGTCGGTACCAGACTTAGAAAACCTTATAGGTAATATAGTTAAAAGGGTAGTGCAAGAAAATAACGGTAGAAATAATCCCGATTGCATTCTTTTGACAGCAACAGACGAAATAATTAGACCAGAACATCAGGGTCAAGAAGGGGACTTAGATAAAATACCGGACATAATACGTAGCCTTAGCGATTTTTCAGGAAATCCAGCGGAGATTAGTTCGTGGAGGAAAAGCGTTGACCGCGTTTTAAAAATTTACGAAAGCACAAAAGGTTCGCCGAGGTATAACGGTATTATTAATACCATCAGGAATAAGATTACAGGGAATGCCGATATGGTTCTGGAATCTTACAATGTTCCATTAGATTGGAAAGCCATTTCCCATTGCTTAAATTTGCATTATGCCGATAGACGCGATATCACAACTCTCGAGTGCCAACTTGCGTCTCTAGTTCAAGGTAGAAATTCTATTCCTCAATTTTATCAAGAGGTTTACAATCACCTCTCACTTATACTTAGCAAGCTTTCAAGTTCAGAAATGGGTCAAGAAGCCCTTCATACGAATAGGGCATTAGATACGTTCATTAGGGGACTCAATGGAGACCTTCCAAAACTACTAGGCATGAAAGAGCCTTCAGATTTACCGCAGGCTCTGCATTTATGCATGAAACTCGAAAATCAGGGTTATAGGGCACAATATGCATATAACCAAAATAAGAACCGGAAATTTCAGCAACCCCAGGTACAACAAGTACCACAGATGCATAGAAAACCACCATTCTATCCACAAGCGGGGTTCTGTCCACACGGAACGCAACATCAACCTATTCAGAACTCTTTCTCTAGGCCACCAATAAACCAAAATAATTTTTTCAAACCTAATCCAGTGTTTCCACAGAATTCTAATCAATTCTTGCAATATCAAAATTTTCAACCCCCAAGGCCATTTGCCCCAAAACCATTACCCAAGCCAACACCCATGGAAATTGATAGTTCCCAACAGACTAGGAACTATATAAACCGACCAAATTTCAATGCGTTTGCAGGAAAGCGACCACTACCACCATCGAACCAGTTTAAGCAAAATGTCCCAAATAAATATCAGAGAATAAACTATATATCTCAAGAGACAGAAGGTAGGGAGGACCACGAAATCGAAGACAACAATGGTCAATTTTGGCAAGAACATGGCAATGAACAATGTTGGCAGGAGTATTCGCAGGAATACGAAAGGCAAGAAGAACACTATCACAAAAATGATCCCAATCAATTCGTAGAGGTTAATTTTTTAGATTAAATGCCTCATCACAACCCTATTTTAAATGTAGGACAAGTGATGGAAAAAATTTTAAATTCCTCATAGACACTTGCTCGAATAAAAACTACATTCAGACTTCGTAAGCAAAACATCCCAAACCAAATAAAAACATATTTTTCGCAGATTCAATAGGCGGCAAAACTTAGAATTCGCACCACATCAAACTCAATCTTTTCGGTCTTAAAGACAAAGCACTTACATTTTTCATTTTACCAACACTCAAATCCTTTGACGCCATTATTGGCAATGAAGCAGCTTAAGGCAATTATATTTACATCGGAAGACTATATGCTTATAGAAAATAAAATTATGGTACCAACTAAACGACAGTTGTCAAAGGCTGTGCACAATATCGATGCAAAAATTGAACATTTGAGCTTAGAACAAAAAAACACAATAAGATCTGTGATACACCAATTTCCAATATTGTTTGCTGCACCGGACAAAAAATTAACGTTTACAACAACAGTCGTTGGTAAGATAAGAACATCAACAGAATACCCAATTTATACAAGATACTATCCGTACCCAATGTCGTTGAAAGCAGAAGTGGAAGAGCAAGTAAACAAACTCCTTGAGGATGGCATAATTCGCCCATCCCGCTCTCCCTACAATTCACCTGTTTGGATAGTGAATAAAAAACCAGACTCGACTATAGAAAATTAAATTCAGTTACAATTAGCGACTTGTGCAATTGGGACGCAATAAATTTTTTTTCCGTTATCGATTTAAAAAGTGGATTTCACCAAATCCCTTTTAAAGAGTCAGACATAGAGAAAACCGCGTTTTCCGTTAATAATGGAAAATACGAGTTTACTCGCCTTCCTTTCGGATTAAAGAATGCTCCTGCGATCTTTCAGAGGGCATTGGATGACATTTTACGATTACATAGATATAGGAAAAATTTGTTACGTCTATATCGACGATATCATAATCTTTAGCAAAACTGAAGAAGACCATGCAAAAGATTTGGAAACCATTTTCGGAGTACTACAAAATGCAGATATGAAGATTCAATTGGATAAATGTAAATTTTTTGCAAAAGAAGTTGAATTTTTAGGCTTTATGTAACTGCCGATGGGATTAAGGCAAATCCACCAAAGGTACAGGCAATTGATAATTTTCCTACGCCAAAAACCCTCAAAGAACTTAGATCATTCTTAGGAATGTCTGGATTTTACAGACGTTTCATTAAGGATTATGTTAAGTTGGCAAAGCCACTTACCCTAATTTTGAGAGGGGAGGAGGGACGATTGTCCAAGCGAATGTCCGCAAAAAAAGAAATAACTCTTAGTAGTACCGCGATAGACGCTTTTAACAAAATCAAAAGGTCCCTTACCTCAAGTGAAGTAATGTTGCAATATCCTGACTTCCAAAAGGAATTTCATCTTATCACAGATGCTTCCAATTATGCACTAGGCGCAGTACTAGAGCAGGAAGGAAAACCTATTAATTTCATTTCGAGAACACTTTCAAAATGCGAAGAGCACTACGCAACCAATGAAAAGGAGATGCTCGCAATTATTTGGGCACTAAAAACTTTGCGAGGTTACCAGTTGACATTAAAATATTTACGGATCACCAACCCTTAACTTACGCACTAAGTAACAAAAATAGCAACAGCAAATTAAAAAGATGACAACAATAGGCAACAAGTAAACACATTGACGGCAACGCAACACAGTGACGACAGTTCTTCACAAAATTTCATACAATACACAGATGTAATAGTTAACGTTTTCAAAAATCAGCTATTCCTTTCAATAGGAGATAGACCCTCGTATCAATTCAAAATTATTTGTCCAACCTATCATAGACACATAATAATTCAACCCCAATTTGACGAAGACAACCTTGTTAACATCCTGAAGCGATATCTAAACCCTTCAGTAACAAACGCCATTTTTACCGATGACCACATTCTAGGAAAAATTCAAGCTATATACCCCTTACATTTTACCAATTATTGGACACGATACACTAGGAAAATTGTAGAAGACTTAAAAGATGAAACATGTCAAGAAGCCAAGATAATTCAGGAACATAATGGAGCACACAGAAATTCACTCGAAAAAAAGAGCACAATTGTTGGAAAACTACTACTTTCCTCAAATGAATGCAAAAATCAAAAAGATCGTGAAACAATGTAAAATATGTCAAGAAAACAAATACGAAAGACATCCGGCAACGCCTGTTCTCCATCCTACTCCCATTCCTGACTATCCTGGACACATTGCACACATGACATTTATCACACCAATAACAAAATTATTTTAGCCGCCATAGACAAATTTTCGAAATATGCACAGGCTAAATTAGTACATTCTAGAGCAGTAGAAGACATAAGACTACTCTTACAGGAACTACTGATATCGATAGGCACACCTAAGAAAATAGTAATTGTCAATGAAAAATCTCTGAATTCTACCCCTATCACCTTTATGCTCGAAAACCAATATGGAATAGAAATATATAGGACACCTCCGTACAAGAGTACAATTAACGGACAAATAGAACGATTTCATTCCACTCTTTCTGAAATGATGCGTTGTGTAAAAGCTGAAAATACCCTCGGAAGCTTTGAAGAATTACTTTTTAGATCCCTTCATAAATATAATAACTCAATACACTCGACAATTAAAAAGAAACCAAGCATTTTTTGGACGAACTGTAAGCACCGACCCAGAACAGATAGAAAAGGATAGAGTAGATAATGTAAAGAAACTTATCGACAAACAGAATAGAGATCTTGAATTTCATAATAGGAAAAGAACACCCTTCCCCCACTATAACCCAAACGATGTTGTATATGTAAAAATAAATAAAAGGTTAGGAAATAAGTTAACCCCTAGATATAAGAAGGAAGTAGTAAAAGAAGATAAGGGAGGAACGATTCTCACAGAATCTAAGAGAGTCGTTCACAAGTCCCATATAAGTAATAAAAGAATTAGCAAAGATAAAAATTAAGATAGCGATGAAATAATACTAATTATAATTATAATAGCATCAGTAATGAGATAAAGATTTTAATGTAACAATCAAGAATATATAAAAACATAATAGAAGTACGATTAAAGGAGAAAGGTTAAATTAAATAAATATATTTACTAGAGATATTATACAAATAAAAATTATAGAAAAAAATTTTAAATTAAGAGAAAAATCGAACAATACGCCATAGGCGTACGATCTCTCAGCAAAGTTAAGAAAAAAAAAGATGGAAGTTAAAAATATCAAATAAAATATTGGCAAGAAATATTAAATAAATAAAAATCATAATATAAGGAAATGTAATGAAGAGAAAAATCGGACAATATGCCATAGGCGTACGATTTCTTCGTAAAGTTAAGACAAAAAGATTAAAAATTACAATATCAAATGAAAAAAACTAGTCCATTCAATAAATATTTCTGAATATCAACTAGCTTTACGTGAACTTCAACAAACAATTATCCACAAGTTAAACCCAGGAAATCCCATCCTTCCTTTCCTATGAATGAATTATGACAAACTCAACTAGCCCTAAATAAATTAAGGTTGAAGGAAAAAAACAAAAGATCAATAAATTTCTTAGGCACGATCTGGAAATGGATCGCCGGTAGCCCAGATCAACAGGACCTTAGGATTATAAATGGAAATCTAGCTGAACTATCAGATAATAACAATAAGCAAATTATAATTAATAGGAATGTTTTCGAAGCTATAAACAATTTAACTGAAAGAGTAATTATTTTAAAAAATGTAACAGATAGTGAATTAATCCAAAATGCTTTGGCAATAAGTGTAAAGGAAAAATTAAAAATACTTAAGGAAGAATTAATAAATATTGAACATGCAATTAATTGGTTCAAAGTTGGAATCTTAAATTCATTTATATTATCAGATAAAGAAATAAAAATGATAAAAGAAAAAATTGAAAGTAATAATGTTGAATATATTAATATTGAAGAGGCTTTAGAGTTTGCAGAAACAAAAATAGCAAGTAGTATTGAAAAAATAATTTTTATTGTAAGTTTACCAATTACAAATAAAAACACCTGTGAGTCTAAATTAATAAAACCGGTAAAGAAAAATAACGTTGTTTTCAAGATAAAAAAAAATGAAATATTAAAATGTAATGAAACAATTGTAGCAATAACAAAGAAATGTAAAACATTTAATGATTTAAAAATATGTTATAAAGATGATGTACTAGACATAACTAACAGCAAATGCCTGCCTAACTTATTAAATGGAAGAAAATCATACTGTCCCACAACAAGTGGATTTCATATACCAGAAATAGAAAGTGTAATTCCTGGATTAGTAATGCTAAATGAGTTCAAGGGAACCATTCAAGTCAACGAGGAACGGATAAACTTAACCGGAACTTATTTGATTCAATATCGAAACACATCACTAAAAATCGCAGATCAAGGGTACAGCTTCACTGAAACAGTACAATTCAAGCCTCTACCAGCAATTATCAGAGCGCCATCCATAAATTCCTATGAAGAAATCCTCTCCCTGGAAATGATTAAAGACCTCGAGATACGAAATAGAAATAAAATAGCAAACGTCGATCTAAGCCGCAAAATTAATCTTACCTTTAACACTGGTATAATAGTAATACTCATCATACTAATCATATTATTACTAGTAAGATTGCGGAAAAATAAATTAAGACACAAATCCCATGCCGACAGGTACGTCAGCCTTGAGAAGGGAGGAGTTAACACCATAAATATTAACAATTCAACAGAAGCAGTTTTTTTAAATTAACCTACTTTTGACATTAAACAAATCGCTGACAATGCAACTGCAATATTAGTTCAACCACCAGCAAAGACATTCGGCATGTGCAACTAAAATTCCTGGAACAAAAACACGCCACCAAAAAGAAGTTAGTACATCAGCTATTTTGGCATTATTAAAATATTGTTTGAATTTAATTTTGAGTTAGTTAAAATTGTTATCTTTAAGTGTTTAGTTATAGTTTGTGGAAAAAAATAAATTAAAGTAAATATTTTTTTTATGTCTTTCAATTAAAAAAATTTCGCACAGTCCATTTGAAATTTGCACTTTGTTATTAAAAGTGATTCTTAAGTAACCAAAATCCTGCACATGGATTATCAAAATAATGTTTGCAATATCATAGGGCTCCTTTGTTGAGAGAGAAAATATTCTTTCAATGGAACGAACAATTTTAAAATTCGGTCTAACGCTGGCATTGGTGTTAACCAGTGTGTTTTGCTGTATTAATGTTGAAATTTTGGGGTTTTGGGAAAATAAAACTTATACTTTTTGCGTTTTAAGAAGAAGACATTATTTAAAAAAAGGACAATTCACTAAAAAAAGGGACAATCTACTGTCCTATATTTTGAAAAAAAATCTTAAACCACATCGTATCAAAAAAGACAGTCCTCTTAAAAAAAAAGGACGGATGGCCACCGTACTTACTACCTTACTAATAATAACTTTTGTAGTTATATTATATATAGTTCAAAAAAAATATTGCAAAAACAGACATAAACACATGGTAAATATCAAATTAGAAGCTAACCGCAAAACCTCTCATTTAATAGACACTGTTAAATCTGAAGGTGGAGGAGCAATATGGAATACGAAGTAATTTGTGTTTCTGAAAATTATAGGAACAGTGAATAAAATGTTTTTTTTTATTTTTTAACAAAAGAGAAATAAGCACACAAAACCAAAAATATGTTTTTGTGTACGCTTGTTTCTTTTTGTTTTTTGTAACAAACGTGGGAACCTGCTCAGAAAGCAGTAAGTTTACAAGTTTTTGGAAATAAATAAAAGCTCAGTTCAGAATTATCAACGAAGAAATCTAGTTGTTTAACTCAAATACTTAACTATATGCAGTCAAATTAATATGTGACTTAACTAAATATTTGGTAACGGTACCAGTAATTTTTTTTAGTCCAAAAGAAAAAATCATGCATTTAAGGGTTAAGCCTAATTAAAACTATTAAAAATTTGGATTAAAAACCATAAATAGTTCAACATAATAACCACAATACTAATTATTTTATAAATATATTTAAAATATGAATTTAATGTAAACGAATGTCCATAAAACTCTATTATATGAGTAAAAGGGAGGTGTAGCGTGTACATGATTTCAACATTACCGACACACATTAATAATATTTTTCTATTACCAAAAATAATAAATTTTAATGGCAAACACACATACGCATTCATTGTTCTGGCACTTCTGTTTATTAAGCCAAAGCAACGATTAAGTTGCTGCGTATGCAATATTCCATTCGATACGTTTAACATTATGTATACATGAAGAATGTGGCAATGAAGAAACTAATTTCAATGACATTTTGACGTTAAATTTTTTAAATGCGGTTTTTGTGCTATCTATATAGAACAAAAATTCCGAATTTATGCTGTTTAGTTTCATATTTCTTTATTTCATTTTTGCATAACATTTACAAAAAGCTTTGAAATTATTTAACAAGTTCTTTTACCCATATGTTTGTTAACATGTTTAGTTCATTATTTAACCGAAAACGCTGAATCTTGTTTAATAAGTTCTTTCACCTTTATGTTTGTTTACCTGAACAAGCATAAATGATTAAAAAATGATCATTAAGCCGGCAAAGAAATAAAATGCAAGCTACAATTCTCTTCAATTATTTAATTTTACTTTATATTTAATTAAATTCTACTTGTTAATATTTTGTTTATAAGTCATTTATTTTCAATAAATTAGTATTAGTCTTTGGATAATCAATAATTTGCGTATGCTTATTTATGTCTGCTTGTGAACAATCAGTTTATGTGCTGTTTTGTTCATCCTTCTTTAATTTACGATAGTCGGTTACAAATGCCGTTCTATCATTTCAACAAATTTTTGTTGTGAATCGCAACAAGGAAACCATAAAATTATACATACAATTTGGTGACTCCGACGTGATCCTATTCCAGGTGCAGGATCATTATTTGCAATATCAAATACAAGCCAGCAGGCATACACATTAGGGCAAAAATATTCAACCATACATTTGTAGTACATAGTCTACCATGGCAAATCGACAAGAGCTCATTAGTTTGCAAGAGCAAAAGGCAATAGAGCTTGAGAAGGCTATTGCCAACATTAAAAAGGCTCCACTTGACCGGAGAAACCTAGACTTTTACCAAAAAAGGTACGAAGAACTATCCAATTTGTGGTTAAAATTTGAAAGGGTGGAAAATGTAATCCGTAGAGCCCAAACACTCGGCTACAATCACCCATACATTGTCAACCTTCTTCATCAAATATTTATATTCTCAAGTCAGGAGAATAAAGGAAGCAAACATGCAGCTACCAGAAGGAAGGGAAGCATCAGAGCCCTTATCTGCCTCCATGACGTCATCCAAGAAAGTCTGGCTGCTCTCACCAACTTAAACGTAAGAGTAGGATCACCTCTTACTAACAATACTAAAAAAACTGATCGAAATACTCACGTCCTTTATGAATTATCAATAACAACTCCAAGAGAAGTCCAAGCAATTGACTTTTTTTAAGGTACTTGGAACAACGATTCAAAGCATTGGAGTCGTTAGGCCAAAAGGAGGCCAAAAAAAGCAGACAATCAAAAATCGCCAAAGATGCATTTGCATCACTACTATCAACTGCCTGCAAAGGATGTGACGCCAAAGATCATGCGATATACTTTTGCAAAAATTTCATTCAAATAACACCAAAGGAGCGGTACTAATTGGTGCAAGACAAGAAATTATGCATAAACTGTCTTAAACCTGGCATAAGGTTGAAACTTGCACGTACATGCAAGCATTGCACAATAAAACCCAATTCTCTCTTGCACTTTGACTGTAACCCGAAGCACCAAATCCAAAAGAAAGATGTAACTCAGACGTCATCAGCCTTAATACCAGCCAGTGCTACAAATAATGCACAACCAGCAGCGTCCTCTACTCATTCAACATCTGTAGTAGCAACCACAAACCAAGTAGTAGAAAATACTTAAACACACCAAAACTACGTCCTCCTTGCAACAGCAGAGGTCAGAATCGTAGCAAACAATGGCCAAGCATGCGAAGGACAAGCTGTTTTAGATGCCGGCTCACGAGTGAGTTTAATCTCGCAGCGATTTACTAATAAATTGTCGATATCAACAAAAAAAAAAAAAAAACAAAACTTTTCATTGAAGAAATAGGCCAGCACACACGGACATCCAGCTCAAGAGTACATGCGGACCTTCAGTCTTGTGCAGAAAGGTTGAAGACTTGAGGCATATGTTTTACAGGAAATCATCTAACCCCAACCATCTAGGTACATCGACGTATCAATTGGAACATTCCAAACGACGTACGTAAGTATGCTCAAGGGAACTTTAAGAAACTATGGCAGATCGCCAGCAAACGCACGAGTTTCAGAACACCATAAAATCAATCTGGCGTTTTGCGATTTCAAATCGTGCGATTGTCAGAACATGGCCGTAAGTCACAAAAAACCCAGATTGACGATTCTTAGTAGCTTACAAGTTCAAGCTGAAACACGTTTTCAATCGATTGAAAGAAAACTGAAATTAAAACCCAATGGAAGAGTATGAGGCGTTAGGAAGAAAATCAAAAAACAGGATGCTCCAGCCTCAAACTACTTTATACCACATCACTGTGTTTTGAAGCCCGACAGCAGTACAACAAAGTTACGGGTTCTCTTCGACGCGTCGGCACAAATGTCAACCGGTATTTCACTTAATGACATACTACATAAGGGACCTGTCGTACAGAGTGATCTGTTTTCAATTTTGTTGCGTTTTTTCCTTCATAAGTTTTTGTTTACAGCTGACATTGAAAAAATGTATAGGCAAATTCTTATACACAATGAGGATTCTGCATAACAACTAATTGTCTGGAATCTGAGGATTACAGTTACTACAAACTCAGCACTGTAACTTACGGGACAACATCAGCTCCTTATTTGGCAACAAAATGTCTTCAATATTTGAGCACAAGAAGCAAAGGTAAATACCCACTTGGAGCTGCCGTCGTAGATGATGACTTTTATGTTGATGATTTTTTAATGCAAAAGCAGACTGCAGCACTCTTGATGAATGGAGGATTCAAATTACGAAAATGGAGTGCTAACTGTAAACATTTATTATCGAAAATAGTTAATCATAAAAACCTTAAGTTTATTCTGGCTACCCAAATCAGATGAATTGTGAATGAATTTCGACGCATTCTAAGATCACAAAACGCACTGTTTCATCAGACTTAGCGCGCATTTTTTTATCCACTTGGACTGTTTGAACCAGTCACTGTATAGGCAAAATTATTCATGCAACACCTGTGTGAGTTGAAGGCAGACTGGGACGAAGCACTTCCAACAAGTTTACGACGTCAATGGACTCAATTTCTTAACGATTTGCAGGAACTTGACAATTAAAAAACACGCAGGCATGTATTCCCTGGTCAAGTACCTAATCAAGTACGGTTACACAATTTTGTGGATGCTTCAGAGAAAGCCTTCGGTGCAGCAGTATATATCAGATCAATCAATGAGGATTCAACTTTATCTGTCCAGCTTTTAAGTGCCAAATCCAAATTTGCTCCAATGAAAAAACTTACGATTCCTCGACTGAAATTATTTGCAGCACAGTTAGGGGCGGAACTTACCAATCGAGTCCAAACGGACATGAAACTCGCAAACATACACAAGCTTCTTTGGTCAGACTCCACAATAGTACTGTCATGGATCCAGTCACCGTCATCAACTCTACATTCCTTTGCATCAAATAGAATCAGCACAATTCAACAATTTACAAACGCAGAACAATGGCATCATGTGTCGTCTAATAACAACCCCGCCGATGTCCTGTCTAAAACAATTAGTCCTAAAAAGCTCATATCTAATTCCGCATGGTTATACGGTCCCATATTCCTATATGAAAGACAATACTTTTGGGTTCAACCGATAGCTAAAATCGCTCAAATACCTAACGACATTGAAAGGAAAACAAGGTGAATCGTGGCAATCAGTCATCAGCCTAATCATTTGGAGATAATAATTTATAGCATTTATTATAATAACTCATTCACATAACTACAAAATTCTGTAGCGTTTCTTTCTTTCATCTGCCCAAAACCACAACATCTCGCCTTGTCACCCGTAAGTGTAAGTGCGTAAGTGTTGATTGTTCTGACCAATGAAGTATCCGAATTCAAGTAAGAAATAAATGACATAAGAAACCACAGAGCTGTAGCACATTCAAGCAAATTAAGCGCATTGGCCCCGTTCGTAGATACTGTTGGCATTATCAGAGTCGGAGGCCGTTTGGAACATTCAACATTACCATATGACTCAAAACATCCTATGGTTTTTGCTGTTTCTCAACAAAAGCAGTCCATCTTGAATTGGTGACTGATCTAACGACCAAAAGATTTTTGGGAGCACTCAACCGATTTACTGGCAGACGAAATAGCAGCAATAAAGGAATTCACTTCCAATGCATCCCTCCTAGAGCACCACATTCAGTATCACAAACTTATGAGGAGCTAGAAACTGTCATCATGGAAATAGAGGCAATATTAAACGCTCGACCATTGACGTCTATGTCAACATAACTCAGTGTGTAATAGCATGTATGTCGAATGTCAGACATGTATATTGGTTTTCAAAAATTTTTAAATTTCTGATGTCTGTCGCATACCAACATACTCATCTAATAGCGTGTCCGTCATACTTCATACAAAAATTCAGTTGGATTTTTGCCGCTGCTGTGTGCATATCGCAAATTTAAAAAAATGTCTTTTTCTAATATTATTTTCTGGGAAGAGTTTATTGAGAAATATAAAAGCTTCCTTTATATAAAACCATTCCTTTACCCATATTTTCCTTTTTCTTTTATTTTCCTTTTCCTCCTCTTGTAATAATATTTCGTTGATAACCATAGCCGCTACAACTTTCCGCTTCATTGCCATGTTTTCGCTTCAAAAATTTCTGTGTACAGAAGTATGCCGTCAGCGCTCGACAGTGTAATAGCTAAACCCAAAGTATGCCATCATACATGTCTTAAGACAAGTATGCGTGTCTAATAGCCCTTATATGGTCATTGTTAAAGACGATAACGAACTCACTATGGAATGGCCGATTAGAAGAGTTCACAAGGTTTACAGAGGTAATGATGGACGGATTCGAATTGCAGACGTAAAAACATCTAGTGGAATCTGTAAGCGCCCCGTGCATTCACTAGCTCCATTGCCAACATCAGGATCAATCAACTGTATTGAACACAAACGTCAGAAAATGTCATCAGCATTATCACTACTATCAATAGACACAATATTACTGGTTTTATTTCCTATAATCTTGGCAACACCAATAACCCTTCAGTTTCCAAATAAACCGGGCATTTATTTCGAAGGCATTGCTACGGTGGTTGGAGAATGGAAAATCATTACGTTTTTCAACTTATCAAAAATTCAAACCGAATTACAATTCTTTCAAAATGGAACAATACTTCTGGAAAAACTCAGCCCACTTTTTCAACAATTAAATATGTGCACCGAACTGGTCAAGCATTTTTCAAATATTAACTTTGAACTACAAGAGACAAAGTTAATAATATGAACTAGAACTAGAAGAGCATTTGATGTAATTGGAAATATTACAAATAAATTATTCGGTGATCTGGATAGTGATTACGCTAACGACGCACACTGGTTCATATTTTGAGAAGGCGGCCAAAATTATTTTTTTTTTTGTTCTCCGATTTTAAAATTTTTTTATTCATGTGAAAGTAAATACTAGTGAACCTCGGGAGCCAAAAAATTAAAACCCTATTTCAACTATTTCATTGAGAACAGGGTGGTCCGAAATGGACTTTCTCAATATTTGGTTATAGTTTTGAATTTCTGAGTCAATTTTTGAAGTTGAAATGCTCATAACTTTTTTGTTTTTTAAGATTTTTTGACAGAATAAGTTTTGTGTATTAGTTTATTTTATTAGCTATACGTGGTTTAAAGCATTAAACTCTGCGACCTCTAGAACTTTTTAATTTTTTTTTTTTTTTTATGTCAAAATTTCCCGGAAATTTCCTACTTTATAGAGCATAAGTCCTGAGCGTCAAAATGCGTCAAAAAAAAACCTATACTCTCTTGTAGTCCAGAATCTAACCTACATTTCTATACCCCATTGTACGCACGTCTGGATACGACCTTGCGAACTACAGCAATTTCTGTGACCCAAGGTAAGATATTCGGTTCAAAAAATAAGTCCTGCAAGGAAAAATTACTGAAATTAAAGAAGGTGAATCTTAAAGAATTTTCGACAAATAAAGCAGTTCAGGCCACATAAATTATCTAGCACGTCAGGTTATCAATTAATTTGGAGAAGGTAAAGGTATTGCCATTGTTATGAACTTATTGTGGGTGAACGGATGCTGCAAAACGAATAGGCGACATAAATAGACTACCACGTTAGATTTCTGAGTAAGTTAAAAGGTTAAACATAAGTAAATAGCCACAACATAAACTACATAGTTTAATTACCTGAAAATTGCAAATTAATTTAAAAAAAATGGAAGAACAGGTAAATGGTCAAAAAACTAGCACGCAGTTATATTTTACGTGAAAATTACCTACATGTTACCTGTTAATTTATTGCCGGTATGTTATCCTTTTAAAAAGTGTGAAAACAGGGGTTTTTTATGTTTCAAAGAAATGCTAATAAAAGATTAAATTTGTATTTAAAAAAGGTTTTTTATGTTTTAAAGAAGTAGTAACAAAAGATCATTTAAAAAAACTTCTATCAAGAGTATAAAAGTGCATGCATTCATAATTTTACCTTCATTATTGTTTAAACAATGGCTAAGTTCAGTTATAAAGTTCTCGCAGATATATATTTTCAACAGAAAGATGAAAAAGATTTTGTGTTACACATAATGAATAATCCATTTTTTAAATTATGCAACGAACAAGAAATCAAAATTCATAAGATAAAAATTAAAAATTTTTCATTAACATTAAGAAAACGGTACCTGAAATGTTCTAGAAACAAGAAAAAGTTTTATTTACACAACGAAAAATGGCTAACAAATGATCTGATTTTTAAGAAGCTGTCAATAACCGCTAAGGAAACTGGAAAAGTGGGTCGGCCCGCAAAACAAATTGACAATTGCAGTGAAAGATCACGAAGACGCAAGCTAGCAAATATCAATGAAGAAATTTCTCATAGTATGATAAAGGATTCATTTCTGCATCAAATTCAACCAACGCAAAATAAGAAAACAAAAATTGCAATAATTGAAAAAATAGTGGAAGCGAGCCCTAAACGCACAAAGAGGATTTTAAAAAGTATGCCTACACCAACTGAAGAAATGAAATTTACTCCAGAAGAAGCATTTGCACTATTTTTGGATTTAAAACTGACAAAAAATCAGTATACAGAACTGCGAAAGCGAACCAATGAAAAAAACTGTGGAATCTTTCCAGCATATCGAGATTTAGTTTCTGTCAAAAAAGAGTGCTTACCTTCACAAACGGCTATTAGTGTAACTTCAAGTTCAGCAGAAGTAAAATTGCAGGCTCTTCTCGAACACACTGCAGAACGATTATTAAATACACTTGATGCTGACTGTTTAAAAAAACTTAAAAATTGCAGCATCACTTTATTTTCTAAATGGGGATGTGATGGAAGCTCTGGTCAGAAACAATACAAGCAATGTAATTCAGAAAACTCATCTGATGCCAACTTATTCATGGTATCTTTAGTTCCATTACGTTTAAGAAAAACTTATATTGGCTTAGAGCCGTCAACCAGTAGAGTTACAGAAATGGATGTATGGAAAAATGAAATTCCCTCTTCAACAAAGTATTGCAGACCAATAAAGTTTGTTTACAAAAAGGAAACTAAAGATGTCATAACTGAAGAAGTTCGAAAAATAAAATATCAAATTAAAGAACTTCAACCGGCAATATTTAAATTTGATGACCAATGCATTGAAATTAATTTTCAAATGTTCCTTACAATGATCGATGGAAAAGTTGCTCAAGCATTAACCGAAACAAAGTCTTCGTCAAGCTGTACCATATGCCAAAAGACATCAAGTCAATTAAGCCAACCCCCATCACAAGACAATAGTTTCAATGAAGCATACGAATTTGGAATGTCCCCTCTTCATACCAGAATTCGTTTTATGGAGCATATTCTTAAATTGGGTTATGATTTGGAATTTGGCCCGTTAGGCGAAACAGTGAGAAAAAACAAAGAAAATGTGGAAAAAAGGAAACAAACAAAAAAACAAATTCAAGAAAAATACCTTCACCTAGGCCTTATAATTGATCAGCCAAAACAAGGAGAAGGAAATTCAAATGATGGAAACACTGCAAGGAGATTCTTTTCCGATCCAGAAACTGCAGCATCTATCACAGGAGTACATTTTGAATTAATAAGACGATTCCAGATCATTTTACAAGTTATATCATGTAGCAGAAAGATAAATGCAAAAAAATTTGGGCAGTATGCAAATGAAACAGCAATTCTTTATAACAAAAAATACTCTTGGAGACATATGCCAACCACAGTTCATAAAATTTTATATCATGGGGAACAAATAGTTCAACACAATATGCTACCAATTGGAGATCTATCTGAAGAAGCGCAAGAAAAAAAGGAACAAAGACTACAGATTCTTCCGCGAGCATAACACAAGAAAAATGTCCAGATGTTGTACTAATGAAGATCTTATTACTATTTTGTTGTGCACATCAGATCCATATATGTCCAGTATTCGACAAAAATGGAAATCAACCTCAATCGAATTAGAGGAAGAAGCTAAACAACTTCTCGAAAATGAAACCCAAAGCTATTTAGAAGAAATTTTTACTAATATTGTTTAATTTAAAATTGTTTATAGATTATAATTTGTTTTTGTTTTAAGTATATATTTGTATTAATGTATAAAAATAAAATACACATACATCTCTAACCAAAAATAAAAGTTGAATTACCTAAAATGTTATCGATAGCCAATAATGCTATTTGGGAATTTTTTAAAATATTCCTTTTCAGTTTTATCCTTATAACAACTCGTCTTTCCTAAAAACGCCAACCTTTGGCCCCTGTGAATATTGGGACTAAAAAATTTACAGGGGCCAAATATTGGCATTTTCTGACAGGATCTAAGTTATACAATAAAAAATAAGTATCAGTTGTAAAATACAAGAGAAATAATCATAAATTATAAAAAAATCATATTTGAAATATTCAACTTTTACACCGAAATTCAACAAAAAAATGAAAATGCATTTTGAACTCCCCATAACTTTTGCTCCTATCAGTCGAATTTTACGTTTTATAGCGCAAATTAAAGCCTAACATCGCACCTATCGAGCAAAAAAAATCGCATAAAAAAATACCGATCCAGTCAAAAGTTATGGAATTTTGACCGCCTTCTCGTAAAATTTCCCACTGTGCGACGTCTCAAAGGTAATTAATCCACTCAACAACAACGACATTGCTTTGTCGGAAATGATTCAAAATCAAACGTCAATCATTGATACTACTTCCAACATCCTCAAGAAAGAAACACAAACAATAGTAATAAAAATCAACGAGCTGCAAGCTGAAGCTAATATGATATCAAAGGAAATTACGAATGTTGAAAAACAAATCAATTTACTAGAAACCTACATACACATCGCTGTCAACCCAGCTAGCCTTGCTATCATCAGACTTAGAAAGGTAAGAAGCTGACATATTTCATACATTAACTGGTGCAAGGCATAACCAAATCAGCCCTTTACTGATTTCCCCACTACAATTGCAGCAAGAAATAACAAAAATTAAAGAACATTTACCTAACACACTACGCTTGCCATTTAACCAAATGACGTCATTCATATGTATAAGTTTATGAACTTACAAACTGGAATCTCACCAGAGCATATTATGTTCATCATACGCATTCCGTAAACTAACAGCGAAGCATTTAATCTATTCAACATCATACCGATACCAGCCATGATCAAAGACACTATGCATATCATACAGCCTTAAACAGATCTTCTTGCGGTAACACCATATCATGATCAATATTTCGCGCTATCAAAGGACGATTTGAAGGAGTGCAATGCTATTAAAGAAACTGCAAACCAACTGCTGTGTACAAATAAACAAACAAATTATCACCAAGGTGCTCAAGAATATTTATATGAAATTAACTTGCTTGAGAACTTAACCAATACAAAATGCATGGGGAAGGAAACTAAATCTTGTAGTGTATGTATGTATCATTGTCAGCAGTTTAAGTGCATTGCCACACAATGAGTAATTTGTTTATTAAACTTCTTATATTACTTTCTTTGTTTATGATTGCCGGCAATGTTTAATGAAGTATCAACTTCATTTCTATGACCCAATTATTCTGCATTCTTTTGGCGTTGAATGATACATGCATACACTGCATATTAGTATATAAGTTTAGCTCATAAGAACATACGAGTGAGTTAATAAAGAGAATTCGTTAATTAAGGTTCTAAAAACGTTACGCTTTTTAATCAACTATTATATGGCGTCCGAGACGCAGTGTGAACTATGTAGTAAAATAAAAGAAATTCTGTTTTAGCAAATGTTAATGAAAAGAATTAAAAGTCTAAAATTTTAAATGAATTAATAATTTTGCACTAAAATTAAAAAGAAAAAGGAAAAAGCTTATGAAAAAATAGTGTCACTATCTTACAACATAAATAAACGGTTTTAAAACAAATTTTGGTAAAAATTAATTTTTTTTTTGTGAAAAGTTAAAAAAAAAAAAATCATAAAATGGAACAGTGTGTGTTTTGTGGGAAAAGACACAAAATAAAACTTATTTGATCACAAAACAAGCTTTTGTTAAAAAATAAATAATAACAAAGAAAAAGCAAAAATAAAAGTTTTAAATTGAAAACCAGCAATTGTGATAAAAACAGTAGAAACACCACACAAACATGACGTGGTGGAAAAAGATATTAACAACAATACCACTTTTGCTTGCCGGCTATGAAGTTGGTAAATCATCGGAAGAGAGTGATCAGAAAGAACTAGTTGAAATATTGCGTAATAGTGTACAAGTGAATAACGAACATAGTGTTACCGAAACCGCTCAGATGAGCTATCTGGAAATTTTCTCGATAGTGGCAGTGTCCTTAATGGCCGCAATTTACCTTACGAAAATAATATGTAAAGCTTTGAGAAGTCGCAATAACAACGACGCTCTACAACAAATATAATAACGAAAATTCAACTTTAATCGAAACAGCCACAGGGGGAGAAGTAAGCATCAAAAATGACGACGTCGAAAGCAGCAACACCCTGGGACTAATTTCAATTAGAGACGGTGATGCGAAGTATAAAATTTAAGAATGTTATTATTGTAAGTTAAATGTTTTATATAAGTAAAAAAAAATTTTTCTTGCTTGGTTGCTAATAAATTATGCAATGGGAAGGTATCATAAAAAGCCTTACCCCTTTTCAAATACAATTTGAACAATCTTATAAATGTTTAAATCAGTCTAGGCCAATAAAGCAGGAAACTTTAGAGAAACACTTGCAAAATTTAATCAAAAACTATAATTCCATTAGGGCCATATTACATGGAAATTACGACAGGTACACTACCCCACACAGAGAAAAGGCAAACATAATCTTTCATACATTGAGGGATAAATTGATAAAAATTCTCCATAGGCATAACATTAATACTAAGGTACCATTAGCATTAGGTTGTGAGGTAGTTAGAGGTATTGGTGAAACGGACGAAAGTGTTGAACTAAAAACGATAGCAGAGGAAAGGATTTTTGCGGGCGATCGGGTAATAAACTCGGAATCATATTCAAAGGACGAGGAACTATTCAAAATGACCGATCCATCCAATTTATAGACATAGCGTCTAAGATTTTGCCGGAATTTAGTGGCAAATACGAAGACTTACAGAAATTTGTAGACGCTTTATCACTCATTGATTCTATGAAGGGGGAGCATGAAGAGTTAGCTATTCAGTTAATTCACACTAAAATAAGTGGACCTAGCCGAGCTTCAATTAATAGCCTCACCTCAATTCAAAGTATTATTAGTAAGTTGAAGTTAACCATTAAAGGTGAATCTGCTGAGATGTTAGTAGTTAAACTCATGGCAACAAAGCAAAAGGACAAAACTACCACAAGTTTTGCCCATGAAATAGAAAATCTTTCAAAGTCATTAATGTCCGCTTACATTTCCGAAGGGCTTCCGGAGGAAACTGCTTATAAATATACTGTTCAAAATACAGTAAAGGCCATAGTAAAAAACGTGAACTCTGATAGGACGAAATTAATTATTGAGGCGGGAACATTCGATAGTGTGGAGCAAGTTGTGACTAAGTTTCTTAGCTCACAGACAGGGTCTGAAGTCCCGAATGTCTTACACTTCCAAAGTGCCAATAACAACGGCAGATATTGTAACAGGTACGGAGGTAACGATCAGTATAACCGGTCTGTCAGGCACGGACAAAGAAGACGAGGTGGAAATCAATTTAGCAATAACAATAATGGTTCTTATAGGAATAATGGTTATTATAATAATAATCGCAGTAACAATAACGGCAATAATAGCAATAGGGGCCATCGGTACGGGAATGGCCGCGGTAATAACCATAGGGGCCAAAACAATGTTAGAACTGTAGAGGTTTCGGAAAACTCCGAAATCCCTCAGTAAGGGCTGGGGGATATAAACCCGGTAGAAACGTAAATAGTAGCAATTTCATTAATAACGAAACTACCAATAAACCCAAAATTTTCACATTAAATTTAGCTTCGAGTAGTTTTGTTTAGCTTACACTCACTCCCGACGGTAACAAGATTATTTTTCTCATAGATACCGGGGCAGACATTTCCCTCCTTAAAAACAAATTTATCACTTATTCCCTAGACACAGCAATTAAGAGCAAAATTAAAGGTATTGGGCAGGGTAGCATTCAAGCTTTAGGCACAGCACTCGTTTCGTTCAATTTTGGTAGAAAGACAGAACAGCCCATATTACACAGATTACACGTCGTGCCAGATGACTTTCAAATTCCGTGTGATGGAATACTAGGCAACGACTTCATACGAAAGTACAATTGTGTATTAAATTATAGCAGAATTTGTGGCCAGTTTATAATTAGACCAAGGTCGCAATGCGCGATCAAATTACCAATTTTGGGAGGACCGGCTAGCGGAACTATCGTGCTACCGGCAAGGTCAGAAGTTGTCAGAGAAGTTCAGTTAGCAACGGGTAATAAATCGGTATTTATTCCACATCAACAGATTGACGATGATATTTTTATTGCAAACACAATAACAAATCTCAAAAACCCAATGTTGTGTTTCGTCAATACCGCCAGCACAACCAAAACGATTAACATGCCAAATTTAAATTATGAGCAATTAGATCAATACGAAATCATCACGCTACCGCACAAAGACGACTCTCAACTGAGAGCAAAGGAAATTCTGGACAAGTTAACAACAAATTTTCCAGAAATAGCAAAAACTGAATTAACTAACTTATGCTCAAAATATACCGATGTTTTTGGACTGGAGTCTGAACCCATTTCCGTAAACAACTTCTATAAGCAGGTGTTGAGGAAATGTGACGAAACGCCGGTTTATATCAAAAACTACAGAATTCCGGAATCGCAAAGAGCTGAGGTAGCAGCCCAAGTTGAAAAACTAATAAAGGACGATTTGGTGGAATCATCCTGTTCACCATATAACAGCCCAATTTTACTGGTTCCTAAAAAATCCTTACCTGGAACAACAAAGAAAAAATGGCGGTTGGTAATAGACTTTCGTCAAGTGAACAAAAAACTGTTGTCGGACAAATTTCCTCTACCCCGTATTGATGATATTTTGGATCAGTTAGGTAGGGCCAAATATTTTTCGACACTGGACCTTATGTCCGGTTTCCATCAAATTGAGTTGGACCCCAAGTCCAGGGACATTACGTCATTCTCAACCGACAAGGGGGTATTTCGGTTTAAAAGATTACCATTCGGGTTGAAGGTCTCACCTAATGCATTTCAAAGAATGATGACTATGGCGTTTTCGGGTCTCCGACCATCGAGCGCTTTTCTGTATATGGACGACATTATAGTAGTCGGTTGTTCAAAGGCGCAGATGATTAGAAATTTGCAGGAAGTTTTTGAAACTTGTCGCAGATTTAATCTAAAGCTGCATCCCGATAAATGCAAATTCTTTTGTCAAGACGTGACCTTTCTGGGACACAAATGTACTAGCCACGGCATTTTGCCAGACAGCAACAAATATAATGTAATTAAAGACTACCCGAAACCAACAAATAAGGACGAAACTAAACGTTTCGTTGCTTTTTGTAATTATTATAGAAAATTTATTAGAAATTTTGCTGTCATTAGCAAACCCTTAAACAATTTATCTAAGAAAAAAGTAGTCTTCAATTGGACGGAGGAATGTAATAATTCATTTAATCAATTGAAAAATGAATTAATAAACCCGCCAATACTGCAGTACCCAGATTTTTCAATACCATTTTACATAACTACCGACGCTAGTAAATAAGCATGCGGAGCTGTACTCAGTCAAAAATACAATGGTACGTTACTACCGATAGCCTTTGCTTCGAGATCATTTACGCAGGGTGAATCGAATAAAGCTACTATAGAACAAGAACTACTAGCCATACATTGGGCAATAAACTATTTTAGGCCATATGTATATGGCAGGAAATTTATCGTTCAAACCGACCACCGACCATTAACCTATCTTTTCTTAATGAAAAATCCTTCATCTAAACTCACTAGAGTGCGTTTAGACCTAGAAGAGTATGATTTCGAAATCGAGTATGTAAAAGGCAAAGATAATGTAACGGCCGATGCATTATCCCGAATCACATTCGACGAAATCAAAATAAACAATGTACTCCTCGTAAGCACTAGGTCTGCAGCGAAAACTCTAGATAGCATTAAAAATTGCAACAGTAAATCGATTCAGGTATATGAAGAAATATCAGCGCGCAAGGCAAAAAGACTCCCAAAAATAGTTACTAACAATCAAGGTTGTCTAGTACAAAAAGGAGGAAAAACTCTAATTGACATAGATAAAAAACAATATACTACTACTAATGAAGAAATTTATTTAGATAAATTTTTCCAAGTGCTTGAGAAACAAGCCAGTTGTAATAATATTGTGGAAATGCAAATATCATTAAATGATATAATATTTAAAAAGGTACCTCTTGAAGAAATAAAAGAAAAAGGCAACAGCTTTTTGAAATTAGTTAAAATCGTAATCACGCCTGAAATCGAAATAATAGAAGAAGAAGTTTTGAAACATAGAATAATGAAGAACTTCCACGAAGAACCTCTAAGCGGTGGACATCCTGGAATCACCAGAATGATAAATAAAATTCGTAGGTATTACTACTGGAAAAACATGACAAAATATATTACTCAATATGTTAAAAATTGCGACACTTGCAAAGCCAACAAGGTTACTCGATACAATAAAGCACCTCTAATAATAACCCCTACACCATTTCATACAGTCGTTATAGATACGGTTGGACCATTACCAATAACAGAAACGTCCAAACAATACATAATAACCATTATCTGTGACCTTACAAAATATCTTATAGCCGTACCAATAGAAAATAAAACAGCAAAAACAATAGCCAAAACAATATTTGAAAATCTCATTCTAGTATATGGATCAGTTAACACCATATTAACTGACTTGGGAACAGAATACAAAAACGAAATACTACATGAACTATCACAACTAATGAATATAAACTTAAAGCACTCAACTCCATACCACCATCAAACGCTGGGGACAGTAGAAAGATCGCATAGAATATTTAATGAATACATACGCTCATACATTTCTAAATCCCTCAACGATTGGGATCAATGGGTGCCTTATTTCGCATACTGTTATAATACCACGCCTACGACTACGCATGAGTATTGTCCATTCGAATTAGTTTTTGGTAAACAGCCAGAACTTTTAAAACCCTTATCTAATAACAGAATAGACCCTATTTACAACTTTGATAATTATATCAAAGAATTAAAATACAAACTACAAATGGCACATACTTACGCCAGTAAAACTTTAGCAAGACGAAAGGAACTACAAAAGAAAAGATACGATCTAACCACAAATAACACTGACTTCAAAGTAAATGACTTAGTTTTTCTAAAAAATGAATCAGGTCATAAGTTATCCAATGTATACAAAGGACCATACAATATAACAAATATAGACAATAACAATAATTGTGAAGTGAAACTAGGAAATAATAAGACAATCATAGTTCATAAAGATAGGCTAAAACTTAGTAAATAGCAATACTAAATAAGGAATTAAAAGAAAACAAATAATAATTTTAGTTTGACAAACTAATATTTTATATTTAAATAAAAATTTTTTACTTCTCTTACAATGTAGCATAAGATACAAATACAATAAAAAAAAACTAAAAGTTTTAAATAAAATAATAAAAAAGAAATAAAACGGAAAGAAATATTAATGTAAGAAAAAAGAGAATATATAAAATATAATAAACCCTAACATTTAAGTTTTTATTAATTAATAATGATTTTAAAATGCATTGTAAAATCATTCCTTTAAAAGGGGAGGTGTAGTGTATGTATGTATCATTGTCAGCAGTTTAAGTGCATTGCCACACAATGAGTAATTTGTTTATTAAACTTCTTATATTACTTTCTTTGTTTATGATTGCCGGCAATGTTTAATGAAGTATCAACTTCATTTCTATGACCCAATTATTCTGCATTCTTTTGGCGTTGAATGATACATGCATACACTGCATATTAGTATATAAGTTTAGCTCATAAGAACATACGAGTGAGTTAATAAAGAGAATTCGTTAATTAAGGTTCTAAAAACGTTACGCTTTTTAATCAACTATTATAATCTAATTCAATATGGAGTCCTTTACAACATACCAATCAGTGGATTTTCGGAACAAAGCATGCAACTAAAATCACTGATTTGTGCAATGGGACAGCCAAACTTCTTGAACTACAAGGCTCAAGTCTTCTCACTTTACAGAATGATTGCACCCTTAAACACAACACTGCCACGATTCAAACGCATCAATTATATACCACAACCATGTATACGTCACACGTGGCATTTAGAGAGCTATACACAATAAATAAGCCAATAATGCAACCCATGTTCAACGGAATACCGCTAGACTTTAACAACGAATTGACACAGCTGAAGCAACTCCAAAAGGCCAATAATGAAGACAAATTGGTCAAATTGCCGCAACTAGTTGAAGAACACAATATTCATCATCACATAACAAGTTATGAGGCACTATCGTTAATCGTTAGTACGATTATATGGCTATCATGTAAATTAAAGTCAACAAGGCAGAGCAACACACTTGAATATCCAACAAAGCCTACCCCAACAGCAAGACTATGCATAAACCCTGAAGTACATCTTTAAGTATCCAACTAGTTCCCTTATAACTTACTTTTATAACATTTAAATTTATATTTTATAAATTTAAATTTTAATTTTGTTTACATAACTTGCTCAATTCTCTTTTGAATTTAATAAATTTAAGGCCGGCAGAATGTTTAGTTTCATATTTAAAGAAAAGCATTGAACTTATTTAACAAGTTCTTTCACCCATATGTTTGTTTTTATGTTAAGTTCATTATTTAACCGAAAACACTGAGTCTTGTTTAATAAGTTCTTTCACCTTTATGTTTGTTTCCCTAAACAAGCACAAATGATTAATTAATGATCATTAAACCGGCAAAGAAATAAAATGCAACCTTCACTTCTTTTCAATTATTTAATTTTACTTTATTTTTAATTTTGTTTTTTTGCTTAGTAATTAAATTTTACTTGTTAATATTTTGTATAAGTGTACAAAATGTAGTCATCATATTTTTTTTATTCGCGCGAGTTATGTCACCACATACCAAAACCACTAAGAAATTATAACACACACACATAATAAACGAAATAAATCAAACTGCTGATCATTAAAAATATTACTTCAAAATTAAAACAATAGAATAAGCACTTTTGTACTTCTAGTCTTTTAAATGAAATAAATGATATTTCTGATCATTAAAATTATTATTTTTAAAATCAAACAAATGGAATAAGCACTTTTGTATTTCTAGTAAATAAATATCGATCATTAACTTGTTTAAACGAAACTGCTGATTATTAAAAATATTATTAAACCAATAGAATAAGCACTTTGTATTTTTTAGTTAATAAGTTTAATTATAAAGAAAAGATATAATAAAGTGTATTAAAGATTTTATAACAGAAAAGACAAGACGTGTTTTTTTCCAAGAGCGGTTTAATCAACTCATAACTGGAGCAGTCGAAAAAAAAGTTGACGGTTCATTTACTTTGGCTCCTAAATATTAAAAGTGAAAAAAGTTAGTGAACATATTTATAATCAAATATTCGTAAGTTCTACGAAACCCAAGGGTCCCTCTAGAATTATAATAAATTATAATATAAATAAAGTTACTACAAAAAGAAACAAGCAGTGCAAGACTGGATTAACAAAAAACAAGCTACTAAACCACGGGACCACCAAATCACCAACAAAAGGAAATCCACAGAAGATGATAACAATAATAACAATAACACTAGGGCAAATAAGTCATATTTTATTTTGTATAATATATCTAAGTATAATTAAGCATAAAACCTTAAAGTTATTTTATTCATGCGAAAAACATTTTGGGCCAAACATTTTCAAACATTTCACACCCATCCCAGAAAACACTGAAATGTCCTTAGATAACAATAATCCCTCGGGTTCCATTCCCCAAATTTCAAATCAAATTTCATATCAGAATCAAATATTTAATTCGCATAAAATCCCAGATGCAGTGAAAGACCTCCCAAAATTTTACGGAAATCCCAGACTTTTGTACGAATTTTTAACAAACGTAGAAGAAATATTAGGGTATTTAGTTAACGTTGACGGGACGAACTACGCGAAAATTATTCTACGGGCAATTAGAAATAAAATAATTGGACAAGCTAACGAGGTACTCAACGTGTACGGTACCCCTTTAGTTTGGGAAAACATAAAAAACAATCTAATCCTGCATTATTCCGATAAAAGGAATGAAACCTCCTTAATTAAGGATCTACAGATTTAAAACAAACTCAGTCTGTCCAACATTTCTACAGCTCAGTTATAGAAATACAGTCATCCATAAATAATAATATTCTAATCCATGAAACCAATCTTAGCGTAATTGAGGCAAAACAAAAACTATTCGCAGAAATGTGTTTAAACACATTCCTGTCAGGCCTTAAAGAACCTCTAGGCTCAAACATTAGATCGATGAGACCCAGAAAGATGGCCGAAGTCCTTTCCTTTTGTATACAAGAACAAAATATATGCTACACAAAAAAGACATTTACAAACGAACGTCAGGTCCCCCAACAGAATTTTAAATACTTTCCAAATTATCCACTGTCTCAGACTTACCAACCAGTAGTTAACAATTCATACAGACCCCCTCAGCAGCTCTCAAGACAATACTATCCGAATATACCCTCATATCAAAACAATATAATTAGATATCAAAACCGGACCAACCGGATATTTAGACGTAAACAAACATGGACATACATTACCATATATAAATATATCCTCTCCTTTCGGTAAACCATTAAAATTTCTAATAGACAATGGAGCATCATCGTCCTTTATAAACCCAGAATATATTGCCAAAGACAAATGTAGAACCTGTGAACCAATAACGATAACCACAATATTAAACAAATACTCTTTAAACAAGAAAATCACCTTACCATACTTTGAAGAATTCAGGGAAAAAGGTGAGATGGAACTTTTAGTCTTTAAGTTCCATAATTATTTCGATGGATTGATAGGACTTGATATATTAAATAGACTTAAAGCTAAAGTAGACCTTAACAATCAGACTCTGATCACAAAAAATTCTGTAATACCACTACGGTTTAAACCTAACCTAACTTCAGGAAAACTTATAATTCAACCTTTTTTAAAAATTTGTAAATACCAGTTGATTCGCGAAACGACGATTTTTTCATACAAAAAACATTTTTAGAACCTGACTTATTTATTTCAGAAGGTATTTATACTGCAAAAGAATGGTATAGTTTCGTTGAGATAGTAAATACATCTGACAAAGAAAAAATTGTCTACATTGAACAACCTGTAAAAACCATTCCATATCAAAATTTTATTGAGGTTAATAACTTCACCATAGACTCAGGCACATTTCACCAAGAAGAAAACCTAACAAAAATGCTGAGAACGGACCACTTGAACGTAGAAGAAAAGAAAGCATTAGGGAAAATTTGTTTGGAATTCGATGACATATTCTTTAAAGAAGGGAATTCCCTTAGCTTCTCTAACCAAATAAAACACAAAATTAAAACCACAGATGACATACCCATTTTTACAAAATCGTATAGATACCCTTATGTTCATAAGGAGGAGGTACGAACACAAATAAACAAGATGCTACAACAGGGCATTATAAGACCAAGTTTTTCACCTTGGAGTGCCCCTGTATGGATAGTTCCGAAGAAAAGAGATGCGGGTAACGTACAAAAATGGAGACTTGTCATAGATTATAGGAAACTGAACGAAAAAACAATTTGTGATAAGTACCCCATACCCAACATCACAGATATACTTGACAAATTGGGTAGAAGCATGTATTTCACCACCCTGGATCTTGCAAGTGGATTCCACCAGATAGAAATGCATCCAGAACATATCGCTAAAACCGCATTTTCTGTAGATGGAGGTCATTTCGAATTTGTCAGAATGCCATTTGGCCTTAAAAATGCACCATCCACATTCAAAAGAATAATGGATAGTGTGCTGAAGGATCTAATAGGCACGGTCTGTCTTGTATACTTAGATGATATAATGATCTATTCAACATCATTACAAGAACATATATTAAACCTGTGAAAGGTTTTTGAAAAACTAAGAGAATCAAACCTAAAAATTCAGATGGACAAATCTGAGTTTTTACACAAAGAATGTGCATTTTTAGGACATATTATTTCCACTGAGGGAATAAAACCAAACCCCGAAAAAATTCAAGTAATTAAAAATTTTCCTATACTAAAAACTCAAAAAGAAATAAAATCATTCTTGCGATTATTTCGAGACTGACTAAACCTTTTACTGAATGTTCAAAAAAAGGGAGGAAAATAATTTTTAATGACAAATACTTACAAACATTCGAAATGTGCAAAAATGACTAAAGACCCTTTACTCCAGTACCCGGACTTCTCAAAACCATTTGTCTTAACGACTCATGCAAGCGACTTCGCTTTGGGAGCAGTTCTTTCCCAAGGTCCAATCGGAAGTGTCAAACCGATATGCTATGCTAGCAGGACGTTAACAGATAGTGAAATAAATTACTCAACAATAGAAAAAGAATTACTTGCTATAGTTTGGGAAACAAAATATTTCAGGCCCTACCTTTTGGAGGCTCAAACTTCAAGAATTTGATTACGAAATCGTTTACAAAAAGGGAAAACTTAATACAAACGCGGACGCACTAAGCCGCATTAGAACTTATGATAACAACCTTTTTAGAAACGAAGAAGTCAACATTAAACAGAAAAAATTATTTTTCCAATTCAAACAAAAAATTTGTAGAATCAAACAATTTTTTGTCTGAAATCGGTCCTACAAACAAATTTGCATATTCAAACAATTTATTTGCATTTTGTTTACTGAAAAAAAACACTAATTTTTTCAAACAAATAATTTAACTGAATCAAACAAAAAGTTTACTGAAATTCAAAATCAAAAAAAAAAAAAGTTTTTGCACAAGCAATGACGCGCACACAAGTAAGCACTGTATGAGAAGGTGACGGCAAAGCAGAGCCGCCGACTGGCTTTGAAACACATTTTTTTGTTGGAATAATTTTTGAACGAAGTCTTATTTATAGACACAACACAATGTTTTTCTTTATCACTCTCCGTTGCTGTATCCTTTCCTTTGCTAAAGAAGAAATGTAACCAAAAACGGCAGCAGACCGACTCGATATGTTTTTCGTCATCATTCTATTTTTGTATTTGATGTATTTAACCAAACAGTTTTAAAAAATTGAATACGGGATTTTGTTTCTTATAATGTCGTGTCTGCTACTGTTTTTCTTATAGTTGCACTTTTTTAAAGCGTCCAAAAATAGACTGTGTTCTACGATCAAGATAAGCTTGGAAATGACTATCATATCAATCACAATCTTAGAGGCATTCAGGAAACATTTGAACATTTGAGACGGGAATACTTCTTCCCTCACATGAAAGAAAAAATAACCAAATGCATAAATCATTGTGATATATGCCAAACGCTTAAATATGACAGAGGGCCTCCGAAACCTACATTTGAAACACCTGAAATACCGAAAAAACCATTAGACATCGTCCACATTGACATATACTGCATAAATAAACGAAACATTCTCACCCTTATCGATAAATTTTCAAAATTCGGATCAGCATACCTTTTGGATTCCAGAAATAGCATATCAATTTTAAAAAAAATTAAACATTATATAAGCTTACACGGGCCCCCAAAAAAATCGTTTGTGACCAAAGTGCTGAATTCAGTGCGTCCATCATAAGTGATTTTTGCAAAATTAACAAAATTAATATTCATTACACTTCGTTTCAACAAAGTACTAGTAACTCACCAGTTGAAAGATTACATTCAACAATGACAGAAATATATAGAATTATTATATAAAAATATAAGGCATTAGAACCTCCATTAGATAATGATGAAATACTGTCCGAAGTAATAATGACATATAATAATTCTATACACACCGCGACAAAACTGACAACGTTTGAACTATTCTATGGAAAAGCACCCACATTCGAAAAAGATTTAAACTACAACACACACCACGAATACCTACAACGGCTTAAAGAATTTTAGACCGAATTACAGGAATCAATTAGGGAAAAACTGACACATGACACAGACAAACGCATCGAACGATTAAACCAAAATAGGGAAAACCCCGAAACATTTTTAGAGAATAACAACATATAAAGAAAATAATGTAGAAGAAATAAAATGACCCCAAGGTTCTCAAAAAGAATTGTTAAACAAAACAACAGAGTAACCCTTCTAACACTTAACAATCAAAAACTCCATAAATCTAAAATAAAAAGACGACCAAAAACCTGAAACCCAAAACTCGACTTTCTTTTAGATTTGTACTGGCACAAGCTGATGTTAAAATTATAGATGTTTCACCAACCCAAGGAATCATCCCAATTAAGCTAGGAATTGCCAGAACAATAGCTGACTATAAGCACCTTATACATGTAATCAACCTTCAATCTTACGAAGACAATATACAAGAAATAGAGAAGACCGTAATTCATTTTGAAACAACACAATTTGCCAAAATTGCCTTAAAAACAACAAAACTAAAACTGAAAGAACTCACAACAAAACTAAACCTTCTAAAACCCAGAAACAGACAGAAAAGAGGACTAATTAACGCATTACGTTCAACAATAAAATTTATTACTGGAAACATGGACTATGAGGACGCGGAAAGATTAAACAGAGACATTGAACGCCTACTAACGGAAAATGGACACATAAATAATACAATAAACGAACAACTCATCCTCAACACTAAAATGATAAAAAGATTTGAAAACATAAAACATAAACAAGGAACAAGATATTCTTTCAAAATCCATAAAAAAATATACAAGAACAAACACTTAATTCACTAAACCCTACAATTAAAACATTAACACAAATTCAACTACTAAATCAAATAAACTATAATATCGATATACTCACACAACACCTAAACAATATCGCAGAACCGGTAGTATTTTCCAAACTAAATATCATTCCAAAATTAATATTAGACCCGATAGAACTTAATCAAATCCATAATACATAAAAAAGCGTAATTAACGTAATCTCATTTGAACACATATTCGAATTACTTGAGTTATCCGCATACTACAATAATACTAATATTATATTTAACATAAAAATCCCAATAATGTCAAAAGAAGAATTTACACTCTATCATATTATTCCAGCACCAATCAACAAAACATTAGAAATTATAAGTGAAGAATATGCATTAATTAATGAAAACAATTTGATATTTTATAAATAAAAATGTAAACACAAAGAAAACATATTTTATTGTAAAAATAACTATGAAACCGAATTTAACATGAATACAAACTGCATTAGAAATATAATAAATAGGAATGAAATCGCTTCATGCCATTTGAGAGATATAGGACAAAAAACTGACATTGCTCACCCAGTACCCAACTTTATTATCATTATTAACCCTCCAACACAACAGATTATTACAACTTGCAATAATGTTACCAAACAACACACGATTAATAGCACAACTCTAATTCAATTTATCAACTGCCAAATTGCCATCAATAACGTATGGTACAATAATGAAAATAATACACATTGGGACAATGGAATATTCATTGAAACGCCACTTTATTTAAATAATAACATTACAGCTCTTTTAAACAAAAACGAGATAACACTCCCAAAACTTAATGACTACAGATTCCAAGATAAAAAAGTAATTGAAAACCTTCAAACAAATACAGAAATACACGAGAAAGTTACTTATTCCGTCTTTGGATCAATAACAATCCTCATCATAATATTAACAGTTGCAGTAATAAAAAGAAAACCAACGACAATAACATACCCACTCGACCAGATAATTAATGAAGTTCCGGCAACAAATCAGACAAAGTCCCTTTGGCCGTCACTTCATTTTAAGGAGGGAGGAGTTATGTCACCACATATACCCCCACCAAAACCACTAAGAAATTATAACACACACACATAATAAACGAAATAAATCAAACTGCTGATCATTAAAAATATTACTTCAAAATTAAAACAAAGTTAATAAATATCGATCGGTTAATGATTAACAAAACTGCTGATTATTAAAAATATTATTAAACCAATAGAATAAGCACTTTGTATTTTTTAGTTAATAAGTTTAATTAAAAAGAAAAGAAATAATAAAGTGTATTAAAGATTTTATAACAGAAAATACAAGACGTGTTTTTTTCCAAGAGCGGTTTAATCAACTCACAACTCGCGCGCAGTTCATTTTTCTTCCTAGGGAAAAGGTAGCCGGATGCATTATAATTTAAAAGTGCTATGTAAACAAATTAAATAATGAAATTAAAATAAAATTGGAATTTTTGGAATAATAAAGGCAGTCTTTTGAAAAGAAAAGAAGAGAACGACTGTGTTTTCATTAACTGGCGCCCAACGCCTCGAAACACCACGAGTACAGTAACAATTCTACATAGTATAATATAAAAAAATTTTACATAGTAGAATGTAAAAAAATTCTACATAGTAGAATATAAAACAAATTTACATAGTAGAATATATAAAAGAAAAACCCTTGCCTAAAGAGAGCACTAAAAAAAGAGAATTGAAAAAAAAAAGTTTAAAAAAATCGTTTTTTTTTTAATTTAAGGATAAAAAGTAACACCAAAAAACAAAAGGAATTTTAACATTTGAAAAATTTCAATATTTTTAGTAAGGCTTGAGTCCATCAAATTTAATTTTCATTAAATTGGAATCAATTTTACAACATGAAATTTTTATTAAAATTTGTTGATAATTTTCCTGGCTGAGCTGGAGCTCGAACCTGTGTTGAATTTACATGTTTCAAGAATCACCACATTCTTTCATCAGAATTCTTTGAGTTCTAACCTCTGCACCACTGCGGTGCCTGCCAGCCAACAGTCCAACATCAATCTTTAACCAGTGGTACTGGTGGTTCGAAATTTCCTGTAATTATCATTTTCACTTTTATATTACATGTTGCTTTCTTTCCTCTGTTTTTCCGTATTCTTTCTGCCAAGACTTTGTCTTGAAAACCTGAATACATTTGTTTATTATGTTTTTTGTCCACTTTCGTCGACATTTTATTTATGCAACTTGAAGTACAAATGTAAACATTAGAGCTTGTACCATAGCTATTTTAAGAACAATTGTGATTTAGTTGAACTGTTAATTTTCAATTAATTAATTAAAAAAATTTAAAAACAAAGGGATAAAAAGTGTTTATGCAAAGATGATAAAGAGAAATTTGAACACTACAAAAGAGAAGTTAAAAATTAAAAACAAAGGGATAAAAAGTGTTTTTATGCAAAACTGATACAATTTTTTGTGAACATCAAAGAAAAAAGAGAATTTAAGAAGTTTAAAAAAATTTAAAAGTCAGTTAAAAAAATATAAATATAGTTAATTAAAATCGGAGAATTTATTTATCATGGTGAGTAACATTTATTATATAAATTATCATATTTATTCGAATGTGAATTCTAAGTCAAATTACAATTTTAAAAGCATAGAAAATATTCCTGGAAAATATTGAAGGAATAAGACTATTAAAGTATAAAATCTTTTAAAATTGTAATTTGACTTAGAATACAGATTCAAATAAATATGAAAATTTATAAAGTTAATTAAGTTGAAATCCCATCATAATTGTTTCTAAAAGGAAAAAAGCGGCTAAGTTGAGTGTTAATTGGAACTAAATTGCTTTCAACCGTTGTCAAATAAAGAAGATACCACCAGCGAATTGCCTTGTACCGATATTGTCAAACGAAAAACTGCCTTCAACCGTTACGCCAATACTACCAAGGAAAAAATGAAAGCTGTTGTAGAACTGTAAGTCTCTTTAATGTTAATTTACGATACGAAAAATAATAAAAAAAAGTAACAGGGTTGTTCTGGAAATCGAAAACGCAAGAATTTTGAAAGTCGTTTTTTAATAAGATTTCTGTAATAAAAGAATTTTATTACAAGTATTCTACAATTATGTCTCTATTAAACAGAATTTTATACGAAAAATTATTAAAATTAGATAAAAAAGTGTATTAAAAACAACTTCCAATTTCTTGCGTTTTGCGTTTCCGATTTCCAGAACACCCCTGTAAGATAAATTTGATTAATAATTAGTATTGTGGTTATTTTGTTGAACTATTTATGGTTTTTAATACAAATTTTTAATAATTTTAATTAGGCTTAAGTTCATTAAATTTAAAAAATTAAATTTAATGAACTTAAAAAATTAAATTTAATGAACTTAAGCCTAATTAAAATTATTAAAAATTTGGATTGAAAACCATAAATAGTTCAACAAAATAACCACAATACTAATTATTGTTAAATCTAAGGCACGAGCTCTATGTATTCATTTGTCCTTCAAGTTGTGCTGAAAAAGGTCAACAAGAAAAAGAAAGACAACAAAATGAAAAAAACAAAAAAATGTACTTTGGACTTCAAGAAAAATTCTTGACAAAAGTACGAAGAAACAGAAGTAAGGAAGAACATGTAAAATCAATTAAAATGGATAATCATTAAAAAAAGCAAACTTCGATCTACCAAAGGTTAAAATACAATTTGGTTTAAGGATTGATGTTTGACTATTGACGTCAGCAGTCGTCGATGGCTGCGAGTGCAAAACGGCAAATGCATCTGAGGAGATTGAGTGGTTGCGATCGAAACATGTCATGGTAACCTGCCGGCCCGGGTTCGAGCCCCGGCCACGGTCAAGAATGAAAGATTATCAATAACAATTTTAATTAATTTTCATGTTGTAAAATTCCTTTCTTCATAAAAATAATTTAATGAAAATTAAATTTAATGAACTTAAGCCTAATTAAAATTATTAAAAATTTGGATTAAAAACCATTAATAGTTCAACAAAATAACCACAATACTAATTATTGTTAAAGCTAAGGCACGAACTCTATGTATTCATTTGTCCTTCAAGTTGTGCTGAAAAAGGTCAACAAGAAAAAGAAAGACAAAAAAATTAAAAAAACAAAAAATGTACTTTGGACTTCAAGAAAAATTCTTGACAAAAGTACGAAAAACCAGAAGTAAGGAAAAACATGTAAAATCAATTAAAATGGATAATCATTCAAAAAAGCAAACTTCGATCTACCAAAGGTTAAAATACAATTTGGTTTAAGGATTGATGTTTGACTATTGACGTCAGCAGTCGTCGATGGCTGCGAGTGTAAAACGGCAAATCCATCTGAGGAGATCGAGTGGTTGCGATCGAAACATGTCATGGTAACCTGCTGCCCGGGTTCGAGCCCCGGCCACGGTCAAGAATGAAAGATTATCAATAACAATTTTAATTAATTTTCATGTTGTAAAATTCCTTTCTTCATAAAAATAATTTAATGAAAATTAAATTTAATGAACTTAAGCCTAATTAAAATGATTAAAAATTTGGATTATAAATTTGATTAACTAAAAAAGGAAAACTGATCGATTTAAATAAAAATATAAAAAAGAGTTAATTAAAGTAAATAAGAAAGAGCAATTAGTTGACTGAAGTAAAGTAAATGATATAAAATAAAATTAATTGAAAAAATACGGATTTTGAGAAGGAGTGCTAAAAAGTATAAAATAAGAATCTTTTAATTGATTTTTTCAAGAGAGAACAATTGGAAAGATTATAAAATAATTGGAAAAGTAATAGTTTTTTAATAAGAAAAAATAACGACCTTATATAAAACGAATTGTAAGAAATATTCGGATTTTGTATGAGTATAGACGAGTTAATAACGGGATTGGAATTGGTTAGGATTTCCTTAAGAAACAATCAAGGAATAGAAAACAGAGAGATAGGCAATTTAGAACAGCACAGAATGGACCCAACAACCATTCAAGCTCTGTTGAGCACAGGCAACTGAGCAGACACGTCAAAGCTTTCAAAGCAAAATAGACGATTTAACAAGAAGATTAGCAGCCAGTATAGAAAGCCCAGTACAAGTTGAGGTATACAGACCTGTTGAAATAAGGGAAGGAGTGGAATGTAATGAGCCACTCGATATTGTAAAATCGCTTCCTAAATTCAACGAAAACGCGAGTAGGTATATTTCATGTAGGCAAGCAGCCATAACTGCACATTAACTCTACGAAAGATTTAACGGTAGTTCGAAATAATACCAGGCAGTTGCCATGGTTAGAAACAAAATAGTGGGAGCAGCAGACACTGTGCTAAGCTCCTACAGCACAGTTTTAAATATTAAAGCAATTCTCAATAGACTAGACTTTGCATATGGTGGCAAACGCTTTATTTTTACGCTTGAGCAGGAGATTTCAACACTCAAACAAGGCTCAAAGTCTATAAATAGTTTCTATGACGATGTTGAACAGAAATTGACTCTTATAGGAAACAAGGTAGTTATGTCCAATGAAAGCGACGAAGCCCTGATTAGGGCACTTAACCAAAAGTATAGAGAAAACGCACTAAAAGTGTTCATCTCCGGCCTACGACGACCGGTTTGTGACATTCTTTTCTCGTGCAAGCGGCCAGAATTGCCGTTGGCACTGGCACAAGATTTAGAAACTAATCAGATGCGGTATTGTTTTGCAACAACATTCTAGAACCAAAGTAACAGAATGAACGTTGTATGGAACTCCCCTCATTACCAGAGGAAAATGCCACCAGGAGAGTAACAATATCAACACCAACCACATTCCTTAACGAGGACTCCAACATCAGGGAATTTTAGTTCGGCAACAAAACGGACACAGGCTCCGCAATAGCTACCCGAACCAATGGAAGTTGATCGCAGCCTTAGGAGTGTGAGACGCAGTATGCAGCAGTGTGTGACTGAGCAGCAGCCACAACCGATTAAACGTCCGTGGGATGCATAAGTGCGACAGCAGCCCAAGTTTCAGAGAATTAATCACGTTAAACATGGGGAGCAGCAGGACGAACAACATCCGCATTTTGATGACCAATGGCTTGAGGAATATCCCGATTGGCAACGCGACATGCATGATGCCCATGAGGGTGAATCTCTCAAGACGAAATTGATGATCAAATAAACGAAGAAGTTAATTTTTTAAAAGACGTTCCCTCCTGCCAATGTAGAAAACTGGAACCTCAAAAAACTATATAAAGACCCTGGAAATTTTTAAAGCTATAAAACCTGTCGAAAAGTCCTTTACCGTCAAATCAGTCCATGGAAATTCTTTTATTTAATCTAAATGTCTTATAAACTTACTTCGTCACACAACTACATTCTATATTTTGTCGGAACTCCAAACCTTTGACGCAATTATTGGTTTCGATTTTCTTAGGCAGGTCAACGCCAAAATCGATTGTGTAGAGGGGCACTTAAAATATGAGCACGGCATGGAGCAGCTGAAATTCTTCTTTTGCGAGGACGTGAATAGTATGCAAACTAAACAACTTGACAGCAACGCACCTCCTCATATTCGTAAAAAACTCATCGCGCTCTTGACAGAAAATAAAAAAGTATTTGCGGATCCCGATGTGGCCTTGCCTTATAACACGGTATTTAAGGCCACAATCCATACCGAGGACAATGAACCTGTATATAATCATATAATAAAATATGATTATATCATTCTATTCCTATATTGTGTGCTTCTTGATTCTCACGTCTTGCATTAAACAGCAAGACGTGTGGGTTTTTCATCAACAACAAATAAAATCATTTATGATGTGCTGGCAAATTCACACGCTTTGCATTAAAACACAAATAGTGTGAATTTGCATCGTCAGCAAACATATGAATTTTTTATTCTAGCAAGTAAGGAATTTATTGTTAGTTTTAAGTTTTTTCAGTTCAGTTAATTAAGTATCTTCCAACCAAAAAGTAAATTAATTGTTTTATTTCGGCAAAGTGCATAATTGGCAACGAGGATAAAAAATTAAAATAAAAAGACTAAGTAACAAACAATTTTTTATTTTACTACAAATAAAACAACTAAAGTGAATTTTTTTTTTAATTATCAAATCCAATTAACTATAAAGTCAAACGCAAACAACTTCATTGTGTATTAAATAAATGAAATAAATATAGAAAAATAAACCAAGACGGAAACAAAACTTAAATATAGAAATCTTTTAAGACTTGAAAATAAACAACAAATTAAAATTGTAAATTTCAATATTTTACTTATTTTATTACAAATAAAAAACCTTTTAAGACTTGAAAATAAACAACAAATTAAAATTGTGAATTTCAATATTTTACTTATTTTATTTCAAATAAAGTAATTACAAAACAACTAAAGTGAACTTTAAAAAACAAATTGGGTTACGAATTAAACTGTTAAAACTTAAATAGAAGGATAAAATAATATATATAATCGCTCGATTAATTAACCGAGGTTTTGGTTTAATCGGTCAATAATCGGTTAATTTTGTTTTTGATCGGTTAACCGATTAATAAAGTTTTTTTTATAAATTAAGTAATTTCAATATATAGAAATGCATTAATTATTTATTATTTGGAGTTTATTAGTAAAAAAAAAAACAATAACATACCAAACATTAAAATTCTTGAACTAAAACGAGCAAACAAACAAACAATTCATAAATATGTAATATGCATTTTTCAATTAATACATAATTGGGAGATTCACAAGGTGTGCTTTCACGTCATATCGTAATAATGTCCTAAATAATAATTTACAACTGCTTAAAATAAATATTGTTGTGTTTCAAACAAAATAAAAATTTTAATGCTGTGCTCATTGATTCTTCATAACTGCACAGTAGAAATATAAATTATAAGCGGTAACCCAGAACAGTCATATCGTCGGCTTAATATGCAAACCTTATAACTTCCTTCAAACACATTTTACAGGAGAGACAAAATTTTTTTTTTCTATTTGCAGCTTAATAGAAAATTAAAAATACAATTAGTTTTACACACTTCAAGACTTGAATAGAAGAAAAACTACATGTTGGTCGACGAGGCGTATCTTTCTCTACTACACGACATCAAAAGTCAATTCACATAAAAAGTGGATTTAGCCGGTTTGCATATTAATCCTACGATATATATTTCTAGTAATTATTTAAAGACATAAGGCTTTACAACTTTATGACTACCTTGTGAATCCCCCAAATATGTACTTATAAAATAATAGACTGAGATAATTTTATTATTTATTTCAATAGTAAAAGGAGATCTTATAAAAAAATCTTTTTAAAAAGTAATTTGGTTTAAATGTTTAGGAGTTAAGCGATTCTTTTCTTTTGTTTTGACAAAACTTGACTTAGAAAAAATTCTTTCACTTATCGTAGATGAATATCTAATTTCTCAGTCCTTTTTAAGGATTTCTCTAAACATATCGCACCTATTCAACAATACTGTATTAACTCAAAATTTTTAGTTTTTCATTTTTTGAAAATAATCGACAGGTATTATTCATGTGTACCCACTGTAAAAATATCGAGCTATGTTGTCTACCTTTTGGTAAATAAACGGTTGGTTTTAAAATACTTTTTAATATGCCTTTCATATTAAATTAAAATTTGTTTTGCTTTTACTAAAAAATTTGAAATTTTTGACTTAATACAGCATTGTTGAACAAGTGCGATATAAAATATTCCATTATGCCCTTAGAGTCCTGTTTTAATTTTTAAAAATGTTTAACACTTCCAATTGTTTCGGTTAATTTTGTTAAAAGACTGATATGAGAAGGTATGAGAAGAAACAAAAAACTAAACACGTACATATAAAAATTACGTGAAACAAGAAAAAGGTGTTGGCAATCAAACATTTAACCCATTTTTCGCCACGTTCCTGTTGATTTAACATTGAAATCGGTCGGCGGAAAATGGGTTGAAATGAAGATCACTAAACACCTTTGTTTGTAAGAAAAAATATTATCCAAACACATACCTTTTGTATATGAGATGAAACAAATAATTAAAAATACAAAAAAATATGTTATAATACTACAAAAAACTAAAAATCTTATTACATCGGTTAATCGACTGAAATTAACCGGTTTAATCGTTAATCGAAAAAAGCCAATTTGAAATTAACCGATCAGTTAATCGGGTAGTAATTAATCGGTTGACCGATTCACGGTTAACCGAATGAATACCCTAGTAATTATATATCATTTTATTATACATATATATAGCATTTAAATTAATGTACAATAATTCATAGTAGCTTAAGAAAAAAAAAAGATTATAAATAAAATGGACGTACAAAAATTTACCTTAGTTTTAGAATGTATAAAAAATATAAATTCGTTGGACGGTTCATATAACCAGTTACCTGATTTCATTAAACAAGTTGAAAATATTTTACCAACAATACAGGAATTTGAGGCGTCACATAAAACTATCCTCATTGACTATCTAAAGGGTAGAATAGTAGGGAAGCTCTACACAGGCAAGGAAACCCAACCGATTGGGAACAAATTAAAGAAATTTGAAAAATAATTTTGGTCAGAAAGAAAATAGCAATTCACTAATGGACAAACTTAAAATGTGTCGCATGAGTGACACTATCGAAAAATACTACTCACAAATTACGGAATTCTTAAGTAGGATACAGAACAGAAATCTATTATTCGGAGACAATTTATACTCCACTGCGGCACTTAACAGAATTGCACTTCAAATTTTTCGGGAGAACTTGCCCGAACCAACCAGGACTATGATATTTGCTAGGGATCCTAGTAATATTGAGGAGGCATACAAGTTTATTAGGGAAGCAGGGCACTTGAATTATAGTGCGACAAAATATAGGAACAGCGGGTATAATGATTTGAGGCAACACAATGAACAAAATACACCGAAAAATCGTGGTAATAGTACGTTTCGCCCAAACTATAATAGAAGTAACAACAACAATCAATCGGGAAATTACCAAAGACAGACCAACCAATCAGGGAATTACCAAAGACAAAACGGTAAATCGGGAAATTACCACAGACGTAACGATAATTACTCGGGAGATTCTAATAGAAGAAACAATGTTGGACCAAACCAACCTAATTACCAAGGACAGAACGGTCAATCAGGAAATTTTTACAGACGTAATGATTATCACTGGGAAAATTATAATGGCAGAAATGGTACTGGATCAAACCAGAGCAGAAACTTTAACAGAACTCAGGATGTAGTTCCGATGGAAATTGGTTCTTCAAGCATAAATTTTTCGACAGAAGCCCTAGACAACTTCCCTATATAGTCATCGACTCTCCAATTAGGAAATTATATTTTGTGATTGACAGTGGAGCAGAATTTAGTATTTTAGATGTAGGATTATGTTCGCCGAGATGGAAGACGGAAATATCTCTTAAGGCAAGAGCCTTAGGGAGAACATTTTCAATGAGGCACCTTTGTAAATTTCCACTCTTTAAGGAATTCAGAGTCGAGAATTATTATTGCGAATTAGAATGCGAACTCAATAACGGATATGATGGTTTAATAGGTAATAATATACTGCGGGATCAAAATAGTATTATCGATTATTCACATCGGCAGCTAATTACTGCAAACACAACCTTACCATTATTTATGAGCAAGGATGAGGAAATCTACCATAATATATCCTATAAGGAACATTTTATAGAAATAGGAAAAATTGAGATAGTGAAGAAAATTTCATTTCCTATGTGAAAGCTGATCATTTGAATGATTTTGAGTGGACCAAATTAAAGCCAATTTTATTAAAGTACAGGGGCATATTTTTTAAATCGGGTCAAAGGCTATCATTAACTAACAACATTAAACACAGGATAAAAACTAGGCACAATATGCCCATTTATTCAAAAATGTACCGCTATCCGGAAGTGCATAGGGATCGTCAGATCGATGAAATGCTTAAGGATGGCATTATTAGGGAGTCGAATAGCCCTTATAATAGCCCAATTTGGATTGTGCCCAAAAAATTGGGTCGTGATAACCAACAACAATGGAGAATCGTGATCGATTATAGAAAACTGAATGACATGACAATTGAGGACAGATTTCCCATGCCAAATATTGAAGACATATTTGACAAGTTGGGAAATTGTCAATACTTTTTCACCATTGACCTGGCAAAGGGCTTCCACCAAGTGGAAATGGACCCTGACGATATCCACAAAACCGCATTCTCGACTGCAAACGGTCATTATGAGTTTTTGCGAATGCCTTTTGGGCTTCGCAACATCTTACGAGAGTTTATAGGCAAAATTTGCCTGGTGTACCTAGATGACATCCTGGTTTTCTCTACTAGTATAGAGGAGTCTCTTAGCAAGGTTCTTAAATGCCTTCAGAATGCTTATCTTAAAATTCAGCCAGATAAGTGTCTATTCTTATCAAGAGAAACTGAGTTTTCAGGCCATATTATTACGCCGGGGGGAATCAAAACGCTATACGGCTGCCTACGACTCAGAAACAAATCAAATCGTTTCTGGGTATAACTGGCTACTATAGACGGTTCATCAAGGACTATTCTAAAGTAGCCTACCATCTTATTAAATATTTGAAAAAAAATGCAAGACTTAATACTAGGGACCCTGAATATGTGAAAGCGTTCCACAAACTGAAAACATTACTGAAGAACGACCCCATACTTATCCACCCAGGTTTTCGCAAACATTTTACGCTTACCAGCGAGCAATTTTGCGCTTGGCGCAGTGCTCACGCAAGATAACAGACATATTGCTTATGCCAGCCGTTCCCTTAACGGTCATTGTAGTGTCGTAGGACAAGAACCAATAAAACACGAGCAGCTGCAGATGCTAACTAACTGACTAAAGAAAACTTTATTTATAATTTCTCAAGGTATAATAATTGAAGTTAAAGAATTACAACAACTATATACATATATAACGTTATTAGTTTTGTAGCATTACTTCCTTATATGAAGTTACTCTTCATACATATGTGTAGTATTAGGGTGGCGTGTAAATACCAGTACTCTATATGTTCCTCCTAAAGCTGTTGCTACAATATGAACTAAAATATTTAAATACGTACAATAGTTGTTTGTAGTTTAAGCTTAAGTTACAACAAAAAAAAACAATTAATCAATTTCTAAATCTGATAAATTTAAATTTGAGATTGATTTTTTTACTACTCTACCTCCTTCTCGTGGCCTGAGTTCTCTTCTAGTGCGTGAAACATCTACCGATAATCCATCAAAAATCTGCATAAAATTTGATCTAAACTGGCATCCTTGTTTTGATCTAAGTTTGCTAAGATAGACTTCTTGAATGTCTTGACAAAATTTTCAGCTTGACCATTGGTGGAAGGATGGCCAGGCGCCGTTAATATGTGATTGATTCCATTTATGGACAAAAACGTTTGGAATTCACTTGAAGTGAATTGACGACCGTTGTCGCTTACCAGTGTATCCACCAAACCATAACGCGAAAACATTTCCCTTAACCTTCCAATTACGAAGGCTGTTGTCATCTCTTTAGTTTTGAAAATTTCAACGAACTTTGAAAATGAATCGATGACAATAAGAAAATACAAGTTTTTAATTGGACTAGCAAAGTCAATATGGATTCTGCTCCAAACCGATCCACTTGGTGTCCATGGTATTAAACTGCTTCTTTCAGGATTAGATTGCAATTTTTGACATGGCATACAGTTCTTAATTAAATTCTCTATATCTTTGTCCAGTCCATGCCACCATATATAAGACCTGGCAAGTGCCTTAGTTTTTACAATGCCCAAATGCGAAGAATGCAATTCATTCAATATTTTTGTTTTGAACTTTTCGGGTATAACCGTTCTAAAACCCCACAATATGCACCCACATTCAACAGTGAGTTGAGTATACTTTTCTCGAAATGGCGTAAAACGTTCATCTTTCAAATTGTATAAAGTCCCATTTAAAATACATTCTGCGACTTCCGATAAAATTGGATCTCGCCTAGTTTCACATGCGATATCTTTGAAGTCTAAATTGAATAGATTTTCCTTTTCAATGAAATTTATGTAAGAATTTTCTGTACTTTCATTATTAAATTTACGTTGAGGCATTCTGGAAATGCTATCAGCTTCATTTAGGCTTCCCTTTATGAATTCAATGGAATATTCAAATCCGGATAATATGACTGCCCAACGCTGCATACGAGCTGAAGCCATGCTTGGCAAACCTTTGTTGCTACCGAATATAGTGAGCAACGAGCGATGATCGGTTTTCAAAATAAAAGTATTTCCAAGTAAATACTGTTTTAGTTTGGTAACGCAAAATACAATCGCTAACGCTTCTTTTTCAAGCGTACTGTAATTTTTCTCGGATGTGGATAACGCCCTAGATAAGAAAGCTATTGGCCTTTCGCCATCAGGAAATTTATGTGATAAAATTCCCCCCACAGCGCTGTTAGAAGCATCTGTGGTTAACACCACTGGTAATTTAGGATTAAAGTGGACCAAAACTTGGTCGGATGTCACAGCTTCTTTTATGATATCGTAGGACTCTTGGCAAGATTTCGACCAAACAAATGGTACATCTTTGCGTAATAAAAGGTAAAGTGGGGACATAATGTTTGAAAAGTTATTTATAAATTTTGAATAATAATTCGCCATGCCAACAAACGCTCTTAATTCCGATATATCACTTGGAATTGGTGCAGAGATTATACTAGAAATTCTATCGTTATTCTTGCTTAAACCATTTTTATCAATGTCAAAACCAAGATACAAAATTTTCGGTTGAAAAAAAACCGATTTCTTTATGTTTAATTTTAATCCGGAGGATTGCAATTTATTAAGCACCAGTCTCAACGTTTTAATATGTTCCTGCATGCTCTTACCTGTGACAGTGATGTCATCCTGATAGACGACAACATTCGGAATTCCCCTTAAGACGTTCTCCATGATTTTCTGAAATATAGCTGCAGCAGTTTTAACTCCAAACGGCAAGCGTTTTACTTTTAATGTCCCTATGTGGGTACTTAAGGCACAAAGTAGCTGCGATTCTTCATCAAGAACAAGTTGATTGTATGCATTGGTTAAGTCAAGTTTGGTAAAAACTTCTCCACCTCCTAATGACGCAAATATCTTGTCGATTCTTGGTAAAGGGTATTTAAAATCTACCAAAAATTTATTTATGGTTACCTTAAAATCGCCACAAATTCGTATGTCACCATTGTGTTTTAAAATTGGCACTAGCGGAGTTCCCCAATCCGAATTATCAACAGGTTCCAACACCCCTGTTTCAATTAAATCGCGTAATTGTTTTTCAATTCTGTACTTCCATGCAAGTGGCAAGGGCCTTGGTTTGCAAAATATGGGTGTTACGCCTTCACTGACTTTCAACGAAACTTTACTAATTTTAAACTCCCCCAATTTATCCTCAAAAACTTCGCAAAATTCACTTTTTAATTGATCCACTATTGCAGCATACGAATTAGTTGGATTAATCTGATTTACTTGCATCAGTTCAAAGTTAAACGAACGTAAAAACGATCGACCAAGTAACGGTGGATTTGTAGTGTCAGCAACAACAACAACAACAGATTTTGTACTACCTTCAAAAGTTACAGCCGCATCATATTCACCCACTAGCTTCAATTTATCACCACTGTAATCAACGTATGGAACAGTACAGGAACGAAGTTCCTTTTTAATATTATTTTCTTCATAAAACGAAATTGGCAACAATGTACACGGGGCACCTGTATCACAAACTGCATTAAGTTTGATACCATCAATGATGACTGGCAGAGAGTACACATCACTAGAATTTCCCTCAGACACACTGAAAATAGAATAGTGAAACAAATCTTCATTATGATCATTGTCATGAATATCATTAGATACATAATTATCATCAGACACATAATTTACACTTCTCTTCTTATCAGCACACACTGAGGCTAGATGACCGATTCTACCACACGAATGGCACTTGCTGTTCTTGTATTTACAAGATTGAGAGTTATGATTTCTCCAACCACAATGAGAGCATGAAGAACTTTTTTCGCCACTGCCAATACCCCTGTCAACTCTACCGCTGTTTCTGCCAACACCGCTGCCTCTGCTACCAGCTCTGTCAACGTTATCACCATTACTTCTTTTTGCTTCTTTGTTTTTTTGAAAATTTTTTTTGCTTTTTGACAAAATTAACTGTTGTTTCCCCTTTCACCTCTTTGGCCATACTCTTCGTCTGCAATATCATCGCCTTTCTCAATGCATTTTGAAGTGTGAGTTTTTCATCTTCTCCACAAATTCTTTCAAAAATGAAATTTGGCAAACCCACCACAAATTGATTTAAAACAAATGCTTCCAAGCTATCACCAAATTTACAATTGAGTGCCAGTGTCTTTACCCTGGCATACCACTCAGCAACAGATTCACTTTCTAGCTTTGTTGATCCATGAAATTTCTTCCTTTCACTGAAAATAATTGTTGGTGGAGTAAAATGGGAGTCTAAAATTTCGCACAATTCTTCAAATGATTTTGACACAGGAGAGGATGGACTGCACAAACTATGTAACACCTTGTAGGGAACAGCCCCAATTGATTTCAACAAAATAGATTTTTTTACTTTTTCATCAGTACAGTTGATCTCACAAAAATGAATGTCTAATCTTTCTCTCCATACATTCCACGATTCCACACTTGCATTGAATTCCTGTACATTAGACGTTTGAAGCAAGGTCACTGGAGCAACACTTTGATCTGTCTCCATTTTTGGAGGCATTCTTTTTCTATTTGTATATACAAATTTCTTCACAAAAAAAAATTTTTTTCTTGAATATCTTTCAATTTAAATAATTTTATATTTTTGTTCCTCGTCGCCAATATGTAGTGTCGTAGGACAAGAACCAATAAAACACGAGCAGCTGCAGATGCTAACTAACTGACTAAAGAAAACTTTATTTATAATTTCTCAAGGTATAATAATTGAAGTTAAAGAATTACAACAACTATATACATATATAACGTTATTAGTTTTGTAGCATTACTTCCTTATATGAAGTTACTCTTCATACATATGTGTAGTATTAGGGTGGCGTGTAAATACCAGTACAACGTAACAGTACCATAGAAAAGGAATTGCTTGGCATGGTTTGGGCAACTAAACATTTTCGCCCGTACTTATACGGTCGTAAGTTTACAATTAGGACCGATCATAGGCCACTAGTATGGCTCAATAATATGATAGAACCAAACTCTAAGCTACAACGTTGGAAAATAAAATTAAATGAATTTGACTTCCAAGTTGAGTACATAAAAGGGAAGGAAAATGTTGTTGCAGATGGGCTGAGTAGGATAACACACGAAGGTATGGGAAATGCGAAAATAGAAGAAGGATCAACTGGGACAGACATTCTTATTAATTTAAACGAAATATTCAACCCTGAGGACAACATGGAAAATGACATTGAAACAGTTCACAGTGCGGAGACTGATGGTACTCATTTTATATCGATTACCGAGAAACCTCTAAATTGGTTTAAAAATCAAGTTATTTTTAACTATGGACCTAAAGAATTCACGAAATTAAAAATTGTTCATAGAAAAAAGATAAGGAAATCCGTAACGGTGACATGGGGAACAGATTTAGGGAAAACACTATTAGAATGTCTCCCGGAGAGGGGATTGGTAGTAATTTTTTGTGAAGATGACTCACTTTTCCTGAAAATTCAGGATATCTATAGAAAATACTTCGCTAACAATGGTAACCTGAAGATTTTAAGATCTAAAATATTGTTGGAGGACGTCACGAACAGGGAAGTTATTAAAAAAAAAATTGAGACAGAACATCTTTAAAACAATCACCGCGGAATAAATGAGGTATTTATAAATTTGAAGAAGGTATGTTTTTATCCAAATTTACAAAAGGAAATTCAAAAGTTTGTAAACAACTGTGAGATATGTAACCTTGCAAAATTTGACAGGAGTCCGATTAAACACGCGGTTAACGTCACAAATACCCCTAACAAACAAAATGATGTATACTAACACATAGATCTTTGGTACCCACAGAGGAACATAATCTATCTTACTAGCATAGATAAATTGACTAAATATGTCACAGTTGAAAAACTAGAACACCGAACTTGGTTATCTCTCATCAACGGACTGAAAAAGCGAATTCAGTACCTGGGTAAACCAAGAATGATCGTAATGGATAATGAATTCAATACTCTAACTGTCAAACAGTTCCTTACTGACATACGTTGAAAGACTACATTCCACACTGAACGAACACATCAGATTACTCAACGCCGACCCAAACAATGAATCTGATTTACACGGTAATGTATTTAAAGCAATAACAGCATATAATCAAACTATTCATTCAACGACGAGACACAAACCAATTGACTTTATTAATAACCTAATATTAGCGGACGATTTGGAAATTTTTGCCACTGGGCAACGCGAAGCAAAGGAAAAACGAATTGAACAGTTAAATCAGGGAAGAAACCAAAGTGGCGATTTTGCCAATGTATTTGTAGATAATAGCAGAGTCAGAAAGTCCCGACCAAAATATAAGAAAATTGAGAATTTCAGTATACAGGGAAACTATATTACCTCAAATAATGACAGATTTAAGAGGATTTACAGGACGCAAGTGAAAAGAAGACAAAAATATCAAAACTGAGTATTACAGAATAATTATTATTTAAGAATGATGAATACTAATTATTTCAAGTGCCAAAAGGATCAGAACGATGTTTAGGACCCTGGTGTACCTCTCACTAGGTGACAGTAGCGACACAAACCATACAAATGCTGCAAAAGGGGACAACGGATCTACCCACGGAGTATAACGACCTCATTTTGAAAATTAACAAAACTGAAATTCAATTGGCATACGATTTATTACAGAATGAATTTAATGAAAACCCATTTTTGCAGACTACCATGACTAGAAAATATTTGAAAATGGCTGAGGCCGAAAAGAAGACACAAGCGCGGACTTTTAAATGCTTTGGGCAGTGGAATTAAATTTCTGTTCGGAACCCTAGATGATGAGGATAGACATGAAATCCACGAAAGATTGAGGACAATAGAAGAAAGTACATTGACGCAGGACGATATTAACGAAATTTAATACCATATAAACAATGAAACCCAAATTACACTGTGCATGAAATTGACACTTTTTTTCGTGACAAGCCGGGCACATGGCGTTTTAACATAATTCGGGGACGCTGAATCCAGTGGTGGCCGCGGTTTTTTCATATTGGCTCTGGTTTTCGAGATATACCGTTATTTCGAAAATGGAGGAGGTTGCACAACATATATTCGCGTAACTCAAAAACGGTTTAGTTTATTGAAATAACTAAAAAAATTCCGCAATAAAATTTCATTTCAGAAAAGTAAAACTCTTTTTCTAATATGAGTAGTCGTTATTGAAACATAATTTTTTTTTTGAAAAAAAAAATTAATTTTTTTATCAAAATTTCGAAATTTTTGTTTTTTAAAAATTCATAAAAAATTAAAAAATGCAGCTAGGCTTCTAACTTATAAAAAACGAAGCTACAAACAAAACAAGCCATAAATGATTAAAATCTGTTTGCAACTTTTGATTTTATTCACAAAAGTCGACAAATTTTAATTAATTTAAGAATTTCATAAAACGCAATATTTGTATGGGAGCCCCCTAAGGGATGGTGATAAAGGGAAAGTATAATTTGAGAAAATGTTAAGAACAAAAAACTAATGGAGGCCAGTCATACATTTTATCATCCTAGGGGCAACTCCTGGGCATTTATGGGACTTTTTCTTCAATGTATTTCCAGTCTGCATTGAACATTTTGTATAGAAGCCCCCTTAAGGAATGGAGATAGCGGGTGGGTATGTTAGAAATAAATGATTGAGATGAAAAATAAAGTGGGGTTGGTCATACATTTGACCCATCTAGGTGCATTCTAGGCGCTGCAGGGGCCAAATTTATGGCTAGGGTTCTACGCATATAAAAAACAAAGTTCCAAATAAAATAAGCTATAAGTGATTAAAGTCTGTCTACAACTTTTAATTTTTTCATAATAGATGAAATTTTTTTATTTTTTAAATTAACCAAACTTAAAAATTTTAAAACATTTATTTTTGTGATAAAGGGAAAGTATAATTTGAGAAAATGTTAAGAACAAAAAACTAATGGAGGCCAGTCATACATTTTATCCTACTAGGAGTGACTCCTAGGCAGTTGTGGAGCCTTTTCTTCAATATATATGAAGAATATAATTTATATGGAGCATTTCACAGGATTTTTTTTAATTTTTAAATTCTTTATTCAAAATTATGTACATATATATGAAGAATGTGCCAATGCAGAAAATTTATTTTTAATGACATTTTGACGTAAAATTTTTTAAATACGGTTTTTGTGCCATTTACAATACAAAACAAAAAAAACAAATATTCAAATGTATGCTATTCCAAAGAAATATGCATGCATTATTACCACACTTTCACTTTGCGGTAGGAATTTTGGAAAATCCACAGTTACCGATTAAAAAATTCTTAGAATTAAGAAATAAAGTCGTAAATGCTTACATCTTTGTATTTTATTGTGCTTACAAAACCACACAAAACGGTATTTTATTGTGCAGTCGAAACCGCACTAATCGGTCTTGTAAAAAACTTAAATAACATATTCTATTGTTATACCTGGAACAGGTTGAAATATTAATCGTTCTGGCTTTGTTTTTTTTTTTTACAAACAGGTACTTTGATTAAAACAATTACAGTATAAATAAGAGTTCCTCAACCCCTTCACTGTCATATGGAAAGTGCTTGCGAAAGTGATTAGTGAAGTTTAAAGCCTTTGACAGTCTTGTATCTAATCAGTTATATTGAAATATCCAATATGGAGGCGTGTAAAAAGTTTAATTACTTTTGTTATGTGTGTGGGAAATATAAAAATATGCCAAGTCGCCGTAAAATCAGTAATGAAACAAGTACCTTGTATGAATCATATTTTTCTTTAAGTGTTATATATGGTAAGAGTTGGACACCATCAAGAGTGTGTACACACTGCATTTACCAATTAAACAAGTGGGGGAAAAATGGAGACATCATGCCATTTGGTGTTCCAATGATTTGGAGAGATCCCATAGTTCATGTTGAAGATGAGTGTTATGCGTGCATAAATTATACAGCGGGTATGAACAGAAGAAAAATGACTTATATATCTTATACTGCAACAACATATGCCAACAGAACATATTCCCTCAATAATTCATTCTGTTGAAGCGGGTGGGCCAGCTACTTCAATGTATGAACCGTCATGCATCACGGTTCCATGCAGTGACAATGAAATCACGCAAGATCGTCTGGATATAATGGTACGGCGTCTAAAATTATCTCAAAGACAGAGCATTCTCTTAACAAAAGAGCTAAAACGAGCTAATATTTTAGCACCAGGTGTACAAATATACGGGGCTATCAATCGCCATAGACGATTTACGACTTTTTTTAAATCAATTGAGAATAATTCTATCGCGTATTGTACTGACATCCGTGGTTTGGTTTTAACAATGCAAAATGAATATAATCCTGAAGATTGGCGCTTATTCATTGATTCTTCCAAAAGTAGCTTAAAAGCAGTTTTGCTACATGCCACTAATTTAAAGTCCTATTCCGATAGCACTAAGCACAAATACTAAAGAGACATACGCATCAATGAAAAAAATAATACAGTTAATTAAATATGAAGACCACAAGTGGAAAATATGCGCAGATTTAAAAGTGGTAGCTCTTTTAACAGGCATGCAATTGGGCTATACTAAAAATATGTGCTTCATGTGCTTATGGAATACGCGTTTCGATGGCGACCAGTGCAATACACGGGATTGGGCTTTACGTGAGGAAAGCAGATTGAATAGAAATAATGTTATTGAATTACCAATTATGCCGATGGAAAAGATTTTGCTCCCTCCACTCCACATCAAACTGGGTATTGTAAAAAATTTTATAAAAGCATTGAGCCCAGATGGTGTTGCTTTTACCGAATTGCGCCGAAAGTAATTAAGATTAAGCGGCATGAAAGTAAAAGAAGGTATAAACTGTAACTACTTTATTAAATTAGATTTATATTTCATATCATAATGTTTTTATTTTAAAGGAATTCTTAATGGACCGGACATTCGTCGTCTTATGAAGGACCATCAATTTGAGGTTGCATTGAATGATATCGAGCTATTGGCCTGGAATTGTCTGAAATCAGTAATAGAAAATGTATTAGGAAATCATCGGTCTGAAAACTGGCGAATTTTAATCAAAAATATGCTAACCGCATTTAAAAACTTAGAATGTCATTGAAAATACATTTTTTGCATTACCATGCCGATAAATTTAATGAGCCGAGTCTGATGAACATGACGAGAGATTTCACCAAGTAACAGCCAGGCTCGAACACTGGTATAGCGGCAAACAACTTGATTCGCTATTAGGGGATATTTGTTGGAATCTGCAGGAGGAAGAAGAATAAATTTCTAAATAAAAACTTTAACTTTAACTAATTAACAACAAAAATAAATGTTTTAAAATTTTTAAGTTTGGTTAATTTAAAAAATTTCATCTATTATGAAAAAATTAAAAGTTGTAGACAGACTTTAATCACTTATAGCTTATTTTATTTGGAACTTTGTTTTTTATATGCGTAGAACCCTAGCCATAAATTTGGCCCCTGCAGCGCCTAGAATGCCCCTAGATGGGTCAAATGTATGACCAACCCCACTTTATTTTTCATCTCAATCATTTATTTCTAACATACCCACCCGCTATCTCCATTCCTTAAGGGGGCTTCTATACAAAATGTTCAATGCACACTAGAAATACATTGAAGAAAAAGTCCCATAAATGCCCAGGAGTTGCCCCTAGGATGATAAAATGTATGACTGGCCTCCATTAGTTTTTTGTTCTTAACATTTTCTCAAATTATACTTTCCCTTTATCACCATCCCTTAGGGGGCTCCCATACAAATATTGCGTTTTATGAAATTCTTAAATTAATTAAAATTTGTCGACTTTTGTGAATAAAAACAAAAGTTGCAAACAGATTTTAATCATTTATGGCTTGTTTTGTTTGTAGCTTCGTTTTTTATAAGTTAGAAGCCTAGCTGCATTTTTTAATTTTTTATGAATTTTTAAAAAACAAAAATTTCGAAATTTTGATAAAAAATTAATTTTTTTTAAAAAAAAAAAATTATGTTTCAATAACGACTACTCATATTAGAAAAAGAGTTTTACTTTTCTGAAATGAAATTTTATTGCGGAATTTTTTTTGTTATTTCAATAAACTAAACCGTTTTTGAGTTACGTGAATATATGTTGTGCAACCTCCTCCATTTTCGAAATAACGGTATATCTCGAAAACCAGAGCCAATCTGAAAAAACCGCGGCCACCACTGGATTAAGCGTCCCCGAATTATGTTAAAACGCCCGGCTTGTCTGTTTTTTCAACTAGCATAGTGTTATTAGAAACTTGCAGAACGCTACTAATGTACTACAGAACCAAATTGTTAGGAAAGTGCTATCAGACAGTTTTTTGGATAACATTAAAAGTTACTATGAACATTTGAAAGACATTCAATTAGGACTTGTTCTTAGTAAACAGGGTATTCTGAACCCAAAACTAATAAGCCCAGCCAAAATTTCCGAACTGAGAACGAACCAATTTGAGTACATTAAAACCTCCTTGTGGCAACAGGAAGATGTGCTCTATTTCATAGTACAGATTCCCGGTACAATGAAAAGCTACCCAATTTTGAGGATAGTTCCTTTTCCAACGCCTACTAACCATACCGAACTAAACTTCGACATGAATAAGAAACTTACGAACGTTGACAAACTACTATACGAAGTGAAAGGTTCAAAAATTAAATATTTAGACAATAAATGTGTCAGAAATCTGCACAATAAAAACGAAACCGATTGGGAATTTATAATAAATAATAGAAAAGAAATAAGATTTATTGAACCTAATTTTATTATAACAAAAAATATAGATGAAACTACAATAAGACAAACTTGTAACAATTTAGAAGTTAAAATTAAGAACCATAATTTGATTTTCTTCTCAAATTGTAAAATTTTAATTAACGAACCCACTTTTGAATCCTTCAATTATAATGAAAATTTTTTGTATGTATCATATGCTAAGGATATTACTAATAAATAGTTGATACAATTACCTGATACGAATTTAAACGAAGTAAAATTGAACATGCATAAACTGAAAACCAGTAATAATATTGTAAATATAATTTTAATAATTATTGTGATAGCGTTAATTTCATTGATAATTTTTCAATTCTATAAAAAAACCTATAAAAATGAACAAGTTATCGAAGATGCTAATGTTTTAGAGGAAATAACAAGTAATGTAGGAAGCTTGTTCTCTTAAGAACCATTTTTTTTTTTTAACTAAAATTGTAAACAAACATTTGCTATATAGTGTTAAGAAAATGTTAAATAACGGACGCAATGCACCACCACAAATTCAACAGAGACTGTTGAATCTAGGGATGGAGGAATCATATAATGAAATATGATTATTTCATTCTATTCCTATATTGTGGTGTTGTGTGCTTGTTGATTCTCACGTCTTGCATTAAACAGCAAGACGTGTGGGTTTTTCATCAACAACAAATAAAATCATTTATGATGTTCTGCCAAATTCACACGCTTTGCATTAAAACACAAATCGTGTGAATTTGCATCGTCAGCAAACATATGAATTGTTTATTCTAGCAAGTAAGGAATTTATTGTTAGTTTTAAGTTTTTTCAGTTCAGTTAATAAAGTATCGTCCAACCAAAAAGTAAATTAATTGTTTTATTTCGGCAAAGTGCATAATTATATATATATATATATATACAGTGTCGGACAAAACTATAGCACGGACTTCCACTTATTACAAAAAACCGTTTTAAAGTTTAAGATCTCGTGAATTCATGTTTAATATTAACGTTTAAGAAAGAATATACACTTAATTTTCATAAAATATAATAAAAATGCTTTTGTTCTCAGATACAACCATTATTTTTAAAAAATGGTTTCCATAAGCCCAGAAATGACGCTACAAAACTAAAGCACATTAACTGAAATGTTTACTTTTTTTTCTTTTTTACAAAATACCAACAAAAAAATCCCGTTAAGTTAAAAAACAGTTATTTAAGAATATTTTTAGCAGGTTTAGAGAAAACTTGCACATGTTTATCAGTTGTGACTTCTGAACAAAGGTGGTCGACCCCGAAAAACCAGCAAACGGGAAGATAAAGCTATAATTCGAATGATAAATAAAGATCCTTTCGTATCATCAATCCATTCAAAGACGAGCTGTAGAAGGTGGCTTAAAAACACATAAAACAGCAAAAAAACCTTTTATTTCACGAAAAAATAGACAAGGATTAATTTTGCAAAGGAGCATATCAACTGGACAATGGCACAATGGAAAACTGTTCTCTTCTCTGATGAATCAACGTTTAATTTAAAAGGTTCAGATGGATTACAGTTAGTACGTAGACCAAAAGCACAGCGACTAAACCCACGGTATACCAAAGGAACTGTTAAGTACGGAGGAGGTAATGTTATGGTCTGGGGATGTTTTTCCGGCCATGGTATCGGACCAATACATAAAATGAACGGAATAATGGATCGCTTCTTGTATAAAAATATATTGGAAAACGTTAGCTTCCACATGCAGAAGAAGAAATGCCTCTTAAGTAGATATATTAACACGACAACGATCCCAAGCACACGGCTAAAAGAGTGGTTTATAAGTAATAAAATCAATGTTTTAAGATGGCCTGCACAATCTCCTGATTTAAATCCAATAGAGAATATATGTAAAATTGTCGATCGTAAAATTGATCGCGGTAATTGTAAAAATTTGGATAAGCTTTTTTGCCAAGTGGAAATCATCTGGAGCGGAATACCAGAGAATGTTTTAATTAATTTAATTGAGTCAATGCCAAGGAGATGTGCAGCAGTATTAAAAAATAAGGGCTATGCAACAAAATATAAGGCTTTTTAATATTTTTGAAAATGAAATTGAAAATGTGCTTTAGTTTAATCGCAGAAAAATAGGTGTCATAGAAATCTAAGTTAAAATTTATTTTATTTAATAATCAGTTTTAGTTCGTTTTTTATTTTTTTAGTTAACGTAGTTCATAATATAAGTAAATAAATAATTAACTTTGCAATCCAAAAGAATTTGTAATTTTTATAAAGCTATGTTGTACTAAGCAGAACTCCGTGCTTTAGTTTTGTCCGACACTCTATATATATAAATATTTTTTTTTTACTGTTATTGAAGACTTGATAGATTAAATCGCTCAATTGCTGCAAGACCGGCATAACTCAAAAAAATCCATTTCGAGATAAACGCATTTAAAGTTTTTGATTAGCTCTAACTACTTAGAAAAAAAGAAGACACATTCTCTTCAAACTAGGAAAGCATAAAAGATATAAAGATGAAATTAATACACAATATAAAGAAAAACGAAGCGAACAATTCTGCATTTAATTTTTTGAGTTATGCCGGTCTTGCAGCAAATGAGCGCTATGATAATATGTATGTCATAAGTTTTTTACTGAATTCTTTTTTGCATATTTACATACAGTTTGAAGAACTTTCAAAAATTTTCTCTAAGTGTAAACAAATTACTTACTCTCTTTTATTCAATGTTCTCTATCTACCCTTCGCTGATATAATTTGCGTTTGTTTACTTCTTCAGTAAAATACTAGTAAAATCCAGTAGGTGAGTATATGAAAATTTTACAAATTTATGTGTACGCGAACGCATTTCAGTAAAATCCAGTACAAATTAGTACGCAGCTATAGTGTGTTCATTTCCATGTATCTTACTTTTAAAAATAAGATTTTTTTGTAAGTCTTTAGTTGTCAAGAATTCTTTTTAAAATCAAAATTTGTTTTTAGTAAATGTCAATAATTTTTCAAATTTGGATCTCGCAAGCTATCCTAAACCCACCTTTAAGTATATTGATCTACTCGGAATCATTTCGTCGATCTGATTTAAACAAAACTTTTTTGGTTGCCATCTAATTATCTCACCAAATTTTATTGAAATCGGTCCATATTTGACCATAGCTCCCATACAAACAATACTCCCGAAAATATCTTTTAATGCCTATACCCATACCAGTTATCATATGGTCAGGCTTGACCGACTATACTTTCGGACTTTTTTATGGATTAAATATTGGCCGTATTCACAAAACCCCTTGTATCGATTGTAAGTTGTTTCAAAATTCAATAGTGCACTATTGCATTTACTTACATATACAAACATAAAGTTAGATATTTTAAAAGTTAATATACATATTGAACTTAATCAACAAGAGGATATTAAACGTTGTTGTTAAAGATTTTTATGAATCCTAACGTACCTTTTGATGTTTACGAAAAACACTCGAAAAAATTAGCGTTTGTTAATTGTAAAGAAGAGGGTCTTAATGATGATATTTCATTAAATTTATATAGGTTTTTGATAATTTAATTTTATAGATCACGGTATGTACCAGAGAACTGCAAAAATCACAATTTTTCTTGATTTATTCATACGCTATAATTTACATTAAGTCTATGCCTGCAAAACAAAGTTCAACGTTGGTAATTTGGTCATCGTTTTGTACACATTTGATTTGTGCATGTGTGAGTTTTTTTATTGAAAGTGCTTTGTTTGCATTTATTGTTGGGCCCGCAGTAACACAATTGCACAAAGTCAAATGACATACATTTTAATGCTTTTGCATTCAAGTAGTCATTGCCCACTCGATGAGACAAAGACGAATGTAAATTGGTATGAGTACGAGTCGCTTTGTTGGTATGATTGTTGTAGGCATAAGTTCAAATAAACTAGTTATTGTGTCCAATTTGTGTTTGTGTTTACCCTGCAAATAATATTGGACCACCGTATTTTGATCTAATGGACTACTCATTGGACTAGTCCGATGTAATGCAAGCATGGACCATGTCATTGTTAAAAAGTGTTTGTAGTGAGACGACATGTCTTAATTTTTTAACGACTTCAAAACTAATCCACTTGAGTATATCATGGAGTAGTTTTAATACTACTCCTTTGTAATCCAAAGCTGGGTTATATGGTCCTGCCCTAGGACATCGTAATGTTAATTAGACCATGTTTTTCCATACGTTTGGGTTACTTTTGGACTAGTCCTAGTCCCTTGTGGGCTAAATTTTACATGCGTGTTTGGACTAGTCCTATTATTTGCAGGGTAGTTTTTAAAATCGAAACAAGCAACAACACTTTTTAAGAAATGATAAAAAATAAAAACAGTCTTCTTGTTTCTATGGAAATTGTTTGTTCCTATGTGCGTTTAGTTTCATTTAATTTTTTTTCTTTCTGAATAGGCATCAGAGCAATGATTTTTGTGTATTTTTCTTTGTACGTGTTTTTACCAAAGCAATAATTGACGAACGAAACTAAACATGGTATGAATGCCAAAGCCAACACGCTGTGCATGACTTGAATGAATTTTAAAACAACACCAATGTGTGTGGCTGAGAAAGTTTGATTGCATGAACGCAAATGAGTGTATTTGATGTTGTTCATTGAATGCGAATTTTTTGCAATCGCACAAAGCCGTTCTCTGGTAGGTACGTACCAGTTAAAGGAACTTGCTTTGGCTGTACTTTATATGCTGGTACATAATTACAACAAGTATTGCCTGTGTTGAAATTATGAACTCCACAAAAACTCGCCTTCGAAGTAGAATACATTACGAACTTCTAGACGCGTTATTACGAGGTTTAAATTATATGAATGTAAATAGTGCATGTTGCACTTCTTTTGTACCTTCATTGAATAAATGTAATTCTCTCACAATGTATTCCAAAAAAAAAAAGACAAATAGGGAGTCTTGCCAGTGAAGCGTTTTAGATAACTGCAACTTATATACAAATGTGTATCCAATATTTGTTAAATACTAAAGCTTCATACAGACGATGGTCAGATCTTACAATATTGGAAAACAGCGTTGCTTAAATTGCATTAAAATTGGCTAAAATGTCTTACAACTGTGTGAACATTGTCAGCTCATTTGTATTTGCAGAAGTGCAAAATTAATGCATCTGACAATCGCACCATTGTCAGAAAAATATTGCTGTTGGCAACTCCTGCTTACAATATTGTAAGATCTGACCATCGTCTGTACGAAGCTTAACTGCAAAAATTCTTCTTTTGTTGCTTTAAGTAGACTACTATAAACTATTTTATAGTAAACATTGTACCTCTTTTGTGTTCACTAACTATTTTTACTGTGTGCTAAATAAATATTAAACAAAACATATTAAATTTTTTAGTGATACTGAACAAATTTATTTTTTAGAATTTATAAAAAATATTTTTAATAATTTGAAAAATAGGTATTTTATTGTCAAAAACTGAAAAACAAAAGCTTTTGCGATTTTTGACATTGAATTTGGCGAAAAAGGTCGAAAGCAATCTGACAGCCCTTGTGCATAGTCTGGGATCACACTATGAAAGTTTTCTTTCAGAAAGTGTGAGTTTATGGGTGAGAGAGGAGAGAAAAAAGCAGGTTCTCTTCCCCTCTCACCAATGAACTCAGACTTTCTGAAAGAAAACTTTCATAGTGTGAACCCAGACTTACTTAAATTTTTTGAACAAATTGTTTCTGGTTTTCATATAACCTAGCATTTAGTCTGCATTCACACGTTTCATCCTTTGATGCTCAACTTATGTTTTTAGGTGAGAGAAGAAAGAAGAAAGGGGGTTAGAACGGAGATGCCTGTACTCGGTCAGTACGCTTTGTGTTTTTATACGTTGGTATATGCACAACGATGGCTGCATGTAATTTTGTTGTTTTCTTTTTCTCTTTGATTCGCTGTTAATAAAATTGTTGTTGTTTTGAACCGAACAAAGTTGAAACCGATTGCTGCGTGTGATTATATTGGCATCTTTAAAAGGGAATTGAAAAGAAGTTGAGCATCAAAAGATGAAACGTGTAAATTCAGACTTATACATGCCACTGCCAGTTCGAAAAACTCAATACAATCACACTTTTTACTAAACACTCACATTTTTCGCAATGGCAGCTTCAGTGGCAGCAAAAATTGCATGCGAGTGGTAATTTGGCACTTGCATGCCATTAAAAATTAGAAAACGATGAAAAATGTTACCCTGTTTAAAATTTAATGCAAATTTACCGGATTATTGTCAAATTTAAATTCAAGTTTTGACTTGATAAATGTATTATTATTATGATTAATTTTTTGAAATGCGTATTAATAAAAGCAAGTTTGTCAATTATAGAGCATTAATATTCCTAAAATAATGCTTATATAAATAAATGTAAGCCATTCCCCCAAAAATGTGCTTATATGATTAGCCCGGTAACTCTATTTGGTTTTTTGGTAATTTTTTTTTAATTTGAGAAGTAAACAAATTCAGCCCAATCATGAATAAAAATTCCCCGGGAGTTTTTTCCATTTTCCTACTTTTACAATTGAATTAACATAGGAAAAATGAGAGAAGGGAGAAAACTCCCGGGGAATTTTCATTCATAATTGGGATGTTTATCTTATGCTATGTTCATACGACGATATAAACCACTCGTTTCGCTCTCTGAAACTAGTTTGCCAAACATGCTGTTCATACGATTCATTCTTGTTTCATTTTGACACTTTTTTTTGTGTTGTTAGTGTGATTTTTTTTTAAATAGATAAAAAAGTAATTTAAACTTGAAAATATAATATTTAATACTTTTATTAATATTATTATATTATAATTATCATTATATTTTATTAAACATCAATTTTTCTTTGTTTTGATTTTTTTTGAGAGCTAGTTCAGATAAACTAACGATAAATGTTATCAAAATTGGAGATGATAGTACATTTTTCCTGTTTCGCAGCCTGTTTCAAAATGAAACGACCCGTTTCGATCACAAAATTTTGTATGGGGAAACAAGTCGTTTCAATCATGTTTGGGGCGCGAAACAGTAATACGGGAGCGAAACTCGAATATTGCTGTCCGTGTGAACATGGTATTAAGTTTGCCTGTGTTCATACGGCTCATGTTTTAATGACATGATTGCTACTTTATAGGCGAGAGGGGCGAGACGAAAAGAAACGAGTACACAGATGCATGTACTGTCAGTACGCTTTGCTTTTTCATTCGTTGTTTAATTTTGTTTTTGTTTTCAATATCCAAAAAGCACATATGCATACGCACAACTATACAAAATAAAAAAACATGTCGTCAACATAACATGAATCATTTGAACGCCAATTCATGTTCAAAGAAGAAAAAGGAAGAATCATGTCAATAAGACATGAGCCGTATGAACTCAGACTTTGTGCTTCGAAATTTCGAAAAAAATTTCTTTGATAATATGTATACAACAGTGGCATGTCACTACTTGTATGTGTAAAGGCAGGGTAGAGCAGACCATACACGATTCAATTCAAAATTGTCAACTGAGTTGGTTGTTGTCCAAAACAAAGCGTGGCTTTGTCAATTGATTAGTTTGGCGGTTGTCGAGTTGGTTGAAGAAAAATCAAAAGTTTTAGATTTTTTAACGTTGACTACTAAGTCTTTCAATTCGATTGTACTGTGTGTGCTCGAGTCTCTTAATTAGCTGTCAAAATTAATGTTTGTAGTTTTCTTTTGTAAAAAAAAATTAAGTATAAATAAAAATGCTTTAATTTCAAGCTCGAGGCCAGTATTGAAAATAAATTTTATTTTAATTGCCGATATTTCGATACTCTTGCTCGAGCTTGAAATAAAAGCATTTTTATTTATACGTATGTAAAAAGGTCGAAAAAAACCACTTGAATTAAAAAATTAAGTATTTTAAAAATTGTATATTATTTCATTAAATTTTTTAAATTAATTTAAAATCTTTCAAATCAGTTGATGAAGTGTGTGGCCAAGCATCAATTCAGTTGAAAGACTCAGTTGACAACTGAATTGAACCGTGTATGGGGCGCATAAAATGTAACAAGGCAATGCACAAATTTTTTGAAGTGGTTTTATTATTTAATTGTATAAAAAACAAAAACAAATTCTTGCTGTGTTTGTTTTGCATGAAAAATATCACTTGTCGTCGTCGAGTGTCTCTTCGCAATCATGTGCTCTTTAGCAACCTTTTCTACTGCATTTCTATCCTATTGTGCGGCTACTAGCCTACATTGGTTTTTGATTTGGTGGTTTATAGAGAGAAGCTGTTTGTTTCATTATTTTTCCTACAACATACAAGTGATTGCCGTTGCTTTTTGAGTTCCATCAAATATGAAATGTTTGCCATTGTTTAAAAAGCAAAAGTTGGCAGAAGCCAGTGCCCTTTAAAAAGTTGCTTGCTTTTGCTAATATACATAGCATTTTAAACCCTGGTTAATACCCTCTTGCTGAACAAGTGCGATATGTTTTTTTTTTAAGATTTGCCTTCGCATTTTACTGTGGGAAAATATAAGAAAAAAAAAATTTTGCAACACCAAATTACTAATGGTAGTCACTTTATATTAATTTTATCAGACGCTTGATAATACCGTGTAACAAACAATTGCTGGGATAAAAGTTATATCTCTGGTCATGTTACACTGCCATGTTCTTTAAATCGAATTCAAGTAAAATTTAAAGAGATTTTCTATTCAATTGTTTGAAAAAGGAGGCAGATTTTTCAGCTTAAAGATTTGTTCTGATGTAATACACCAAGTATGGAGTATAATAAAGAAACATTTCAATTTTTAAAAATTAAAATTGGTTTGGTTTCAATTTCACTTGATTCGTTTTTTAGAACATGACCAATATTCAAAAACATTTTTTCGGTCTACGAATATAAAATGTATTATTTCGATGATTAAGAAAGTATGTATTACACCTTTTACAGAATTGTTTCATCACCGTAACGTTGCAGTAAATTTGTGCTATTGGAAACATGTTGGGTTGTGTGATTCATTATCACATGCGGATGTAGATGTTTTTGTGCAACTTTACTTCGGCCGGATGAATAATTAGGCATTTGATTAATTGAAATTGTATTAGAAAAAATAGTTTTTTTACGTAGAGGCGATTTTTTTGGTTCTCGTACAGTTTGGTAAGATGTAGTACTGTAGGCTTTATTCGACCCTCGAGAGTTTATATATGAACCGCTTTCAATTAATTTATGCTGGACAGGCACAGCTTGTATATTTAATTGTGGTGCTTTTATCGGGGGAGCTGATAGTTGACGTTTATATATTACAGCTATTTTTGGTCCCAGAATACTTATGGAACAGATAATGCCGAGCATAAGTTCCATAAAAGCTCTTGTCAAAAAAGGCCAAACCGGTGTTTGACTATAGGGTGATTCATTTAGCCACACGTCTATGTTTGCAAACTCATATATAACAGCTAAAAGCAATAAACCGTAGGGTAGACAGTAAATAAACAAAAAGATACCAGATATACTGCATTTTGTCTGCAACAATAATTGCAACGATGTTGAGTATGTATTGCGTAAAATATCCTTGTTGCGGCGATATACCAAAAACCCGGATGCTAAATTCATAGAACCAAATATCCAATAACAAAATAATGGGGTAGCTACTAAAATCTGTAATCCCTTGTCGGACTGGTTACCAACATAACACGCACCTAAAAAAAATAAAATTAATGAAAAACTATTGTGCTTAAATCCACTATTTACCTAATAACTCATCAGCATCTACAAGCCGCACAACTACAACTGCAGCTGTTTGGAAAGCTGGTAGTCCCCATGCTAAAAATCTTGCTAAGTTATTGCTTGTAATGCTGTTTTCCATCTTGTTTGATCGATATATTTGCGAAGCGCCGTTTTTAGCATTGTAAGTTGAATAAACATTTGTACTAAGAGGTATGTGACCCAATTCGTCCGGTGTGACACGTCGTACTTCTCTATGCCATCCTAAACACAAAATTGCCCACCTGGATAAATAAGAATTGAAACATCAACAAAATATATTGTAACGAAAGTAAATTTAGTTAGGAATTAGTTGTATTTATAAGTTATCTTATAAGTTAAAATTGTTATTTTTTTAGTTTTGCGTAATTCTAGTGTTAAAATCACTGTACAGAATCTTCTAGTAAATATACATATCTTATGTTAAAATATACTTACAGAATTTTCAAGAAGAAATGTTATCTTAAAATACCCGTTAAATTTAAATAACTGCTTCAATAATAGTTTCTTTCTCATTATTTATTTATTGAATCTTCGTATATTAAATATGTATGTATTTATAAATTAACAATAACATTGTTCTAGTTGAAAAAACTGAAAAGCAGGGCACCCGACGGGTTAACCTAATTCTAGTACGCTAGATGTTAATGAATCTATTTTATGCCTCGCCCAATTCTCTAATTCCGCCCAGATTTTGAGTATTGATAATGTTAATCATGTCGTTCTCCATATATATAGATATACATACATATGGGGGATTTCATGTCAAGTGACCCAATTTTTAAATCGATGTATTTCGATCGGTCAAAAAGTTTCTGAGTTGGAGGGGGTCAAAGTTTGACATTTTGGCCATACAGCTGTTTTTTCACATCCATGTTACTAATAACCTATTGGTGTTACCAAAATTTTTCCCAAGTAGCTTAGAAAGCTATTTGATCAATCTTTTGAAAATTTTTTTTTTGTTTTTTTTTTTTAATTTAAAAAAAAAATTTTTTTATTTATTATTTATTCAGTTCGGTTGTGCTTTGTTGTGATACAGACGTGTATTCTTAACTCCGCATACAATTTGAATTTTTAATTATTCACATTTGATTTTGTTATATAAACAGCGAATGGACGCTTGAAAATTAATGATATATTTTGTTATTTTAATTATTTAACATAAAAGTGAACAATTAAAATATGTAAAGAAAAATAGTAAAAATATATACGTACTAATGTTCATACATGTGTATGTATACATACATATTCTGAGCAAAAACATTTTAGTTTAAGTTTCTTATTTTGTTGTTGTTGTAAAATACAATAAATAACAAAAATATTAAAAGCATGCAGCAGTTGCTTCGGCTTCAAAAGTACCATCTTTTGATAAAATAAACTCTCAAAATCGTTTTGCAATTCTGGAGGATGAATCCTCGGAAGCACCAAACGTTATAAAATCTTCTAAGCCACCCCCGATATATCTAAGGGAGCAAAACTCAAGTGAGTTAATAAAGAGCGTGATCTCGGTAATAGGTGAAAATTCGTTTTACGTAGCTGCAATCAAGCGTGGAAATATAAACGAGACAAAAATACTGGTAAAGCATGAGAATGATTTTCGTAAATTAACTAACAAATTCGAAGCCCTTAAAAAAAGCTTTTACACATATCAACTAAAAAGCAGCAAAGGTCTTCAGGTAGTGATCAAGGGCATAGACTCATGCGTGGACCCAGATGAAATTAAAACTTTTTTGGAAGAGAAGGGTTTTAAAATAAAAAACGTTACAAATATTAAAAACATGGAAAAAAATCCCCAACCATTATTTCGGGTAGAATTAGAACCTGGCGACATTAAGCTTAAAAAAAATGAAACGCATCCTATTTATAATTTAAAATATATTCTCTACAGAAGAATAACTATAGAGGAGCCGCACAAAAGAAATGGTCCCGTTCAATGTCTTAATTGCCAAGAATTTGGCCATACTAAGGCATACTGCTATTTACCCCCTGTTTGCGTCGTATGTGGAGAATTACATTGTACAGTCCAGTGCGATAAGTCTAAAAATGACTCCAATGTAAAAAAATGTAGCAACTGTGGCGGAAATCACACTGCCAATTAAAGAGGATGCCCTGTATATACTATCGTCAAGCAGTCGGCTGGACCGAAAACTAATCCCCCACAAATGCAGGTACCAAATCAAGTAAACACTAATGGCATTCAGGCTCCGCAGCCTAGTAATAACAGAACCTCGTATGCTAACGTCCTTAAATCAAACCATGTGCCAATGCAAGGCTCTTCGCCAAGTAATGATGAAACTCCAGTTTCTAATTTAAGTCGTCTAGAAAAAACCATGGAAACATTAGTGCAAACAGTAAATAATTTTAGAAACACAATGGGTAATATGTTACAGGAAATTCTAAGAATGCAATCGATGCTATTGCAAGCTGTTCTTAACAAGCCATGAACTGTTTAAAAATTTGTTTTTGGAACGCAAACGGCATCCGCCAACATAAAAATGAATTAGAATACTTTTTTAAAAACAAACAAATTGATGTCATGATGGTTTCTGAAACTCATTTGACCTCAAGAAATACCTTTAAAATCAATGGTTATATACTATATGATACCAAGGACCCTCGAGATAGAGCTTGTGGAGGTTCAGCCATTTTAATTAAGACCCGAGTCAAACACTACCTAATGTTTGATCACCGTGAAGATTATCTCCAAGCAACGAACATTTGCCGTGAGGAATTAAATAGAAACCTAGTAATTTCATCGTTATACTCACCGCCTAGATTTTCAATATCAAAAAGCCAATACTGTAAATATTTTAAATCATAAGGACCCTGTTTCCTAGCTGCTGGCGATTATAACGCTAAACATACCTTCTGGGGGTCACGACTTATAACACCAAAGGGTCGTGTTTTATTAAACACAATTTCTAAAATGGATTTAAATGTGGTAGCGAGCGGACAACCAACATATTGGCCTACTGATCATCAAAAAATTCCAGATGTTATCGATTTCGGCGTGGTTAAAAACACCCCCATAGAAACAATTTACGTTGAAGCTTCCATAGAATTATCCTCTGATCACACACCTACAATTGTTACTATAAAAAACACCAATAGAATTGAATCTCCCTCTGGTCACATAGCGACGTCAGCTACACATATAAATTGGTTAAAATATAAAAAATATCTCAGTACCCATTGCACAGAAAATATTCCGCTTAGTACACCGGAGTATGTAGATCGCTCTATTGCCAATTTTGACAGTTTTCTGAAACTAGCTTTTCAACATTCCAGTATTGCCTCCAAAAAAACAAAAAATATTAAAATATATTCCACAGATGTCTTGTCTGAAAAAAGGAGGGCTCGAAGAGAGTGGCAATTGCACAGATCCCCGCAACTTAAGAACTTACTAAAAGAGTGTACAAAAAAGCTTAGAAAGTTACTGCAGACTCAGAAAACGGCTTCTCTGGAAAAATATCTTAAGGAACTTGATGCAACCCCACAATCAGACTACTCATTATGGCGTGCAGCTAGAAATCTCAAAAGGCCAGTTGTCTCTAAACCACCATTAAGAGACTTGAATGGTAGTTGGGCAAGAAATGATGTTGAAAAAGGAAATCTGTTTGCTAATCATTTAAAAAACGTATTTACCCCAAACATATCTCACGATATTGCGGCCGAGTTACCACCTGTTGTTGCTAGAGCAGCTGTTCCCCTAAGATTTGAGATAAGAGAAATCGAAATAGCTATTTGTGATTTAAACCCCAAGAAGGCTCCTGGTTTTGATAAGATCAGCAACAAAATGCTTTTGGAGCTACCCAGCATAGCAAAGAAAATTATTCTTTTAATTTTTAATGCTATTTTACGACTTAAATACTACCCTCAAGAATGGAAGGTCTCCTTAGTTACGATGATACCAAAGCCAGGAAAAGATCACACCAAAGTTGAGTCATATAGGCCTATCAGCTTATTATCTAATATATCAAAGCTGTTTGAGAAGCTCTTAGCGTCCAAATTAACCCAAATTTTAAATGACAATGGGTGTATACCTAACCATCAATTCGGTTTCAGACGAGAACATAGCACAATTGAACAAACCCATCGGATAGTAAACGCCATAAGAAAAGCCTTTGAAGAAAGAAAATATTGCTCCGCTCTCTTCATCGATGTCTCTCAAGCTTTTTATAAAGTCTGGCATGTAGGTTTGTTACATAAATTGAAGCTGAACCTACCCGTTAACACACACAAGCTGTTAGAAAGCTACTTGGTCGGTCGAAAATTTATTATTAAAGGTGATTTTTTAAGTTCTCCTCAGACAATTGAAGCTGGAGTCCCTCAGGGAAGTATCCTGGCCCCACTTTTTTATCTTATATATACCTCGGACATGCCGACAATCAATTACACCCTAACCTCAACTTTTGCTGATGATACAGCTTTCCTAAGCGTACACGAGAACAGTCGTGAAGCATCTCGATACCTGCAGGATCATATATTTCAACTAGAACTGTGGTTAAAACAATGGAGAATAAAGGTCAATGAGCAAAAATGCGTACATATTACATTTACCTTGCGTCGGGAAACATGCCCCCCTATTAAAATCAATAATCAACTAGTGCCTCAACAATCGCATGTCAAATATCTCGGTATTCATCTAGATCGGCGTTTAACATGGAAATGCCATATAGAAGCAAAATTAACCCAAATGAAACTAAAAGCAATTCAAATTAACTGGCTTATTGGAAGAAATTCTGTTCTTAGTCTCGATTGCAAACTACTTCTTTACAACTCTATTTTAAAGCCAATCTGGTGCTACGGAATTAAACTATGGGGCACTGCCTCGGCCTCAAATATCGAAAAAATTCAAAGGCGCCAAAATAAACTTCTTCGAATAATCACAGCTGCCCCTTGGTATGTTAAAAACTCAAATATCCACAAGGATCTCAATGTGCCACTGGTAAGGACTATTATTACGAAGTATACGGTAAAATATTTAAAAAGGCTAGAGTTGCACCCAAATCCACTAGCTCGAAATATTTTAAATGATAGCGGCCACACTCGCTTAAGGAGAAGAGACACTGCAGCACTTACCCATTAAGATGAGCGATAAACACATATGTATATAAATGTGATACAGAACCCGTGATGAAGAAAATTTTTGTCTTGCACTGGCAGGACATAAAGTAATGAATTAGGATAAGATTTGATTAATTATTGTTAGTTCATATTTAATATATGAAGATTCAATAAATAAATAATGTCTTTTCCTTTAAAGCCTAGTACTCTGTTCAAATTTGTGAAAAATGTTGAGCAACATTGATTATTTCACACGAAAATTTTGACACGTATCAATGTTACCTATCTTGCGAGTTTGCACAATTTGACGTTTTTATTCCTGCTAAGTTGGCGACATTGTTTTGCGCATGTAAACAAACCCCACATGTATTTTACTAAAAATTGTTTTTTTTTTAATAAACAATTTAATAAAAAAAAAGTAAATATGGTTTAAAAACTGTTGCCGGTTGTGTTATTTTAATTTTTTATTTCTTATTTAATAACCAGTTCATGCTTTTGTGCTTTTGCTTAAAATTCCACGTGAAATAAATGCAGCTTACATTATTTCGCATTTTTAAAAAAATGTTGCCAGTAACATTTCGGAAATTTTTCAGAAAAAGAACAGAGTACAACTCTTATTATTTCATAGATATTCCGAACAAGTTTTTTTCATATGCGTTTTGACAGCAATTCACGTGAAATGTTGAACAGAGTACCAGGCTTAAGTCGGAAGACATCGATTTAAAAATTAGGTCACTTGACATGAAATCCTCCATATGTATATTACCTCTTTGTATGGAAGGTGTCACTCCCACTTCTCCAATCCCGCCCACACTTTGTCGAATGTTGTGTATTGATAATGTAGTGTAGTTTATCAATAATTGTTGGCGTGCAAGGCGGAAAAAATGAAATAAAAAAGAAAATTTGGTATTTTGTTTAATTTAAAAAAAGGTTTGCTTTATTTACCTTAAAAAATTCGTAGTGAACACTTAGTAGTTATGTCAATAACTAACTTTAGCTACAACAAAAGTTGAAGATGGCGAAAACAATGTTTTATTAACCGTTAACGGTATTTTATATATAAGGGAACACTCCGAAAGGATAAGGTTGCTAAAAAAGAGTAGCAAACCTTAAACCTTAACCGAGCAAACCAGTTATTGTTTCAGTTAACTTAAACATTGCCGGCCACCTTGCAAGAATATAATGTATTGCAAAAAATTCAATTTAAATAAATTTATATAAATAAATTTCAAATTGCAAGCAATAATTCGATACTAAGTATATATTTATATAGATAAATAAAAAAAATATAATATAATTTAGATCTATATATTTATTCAAATAATTCAATAAAAACGAAGAACATGGTTTTTACAACAGATCCAATAACTGATATTTGAGTGGTTTTTACGACAGACCCATCAACTGATATTTGAATGGTTTTTACGACAGATCCATCAACTGATATTTGAATGGTTTTTACGACAGATCCATCAACTGATATAAGGTTGATCAACACGGCGATAGACCCGATATGACCCAGCCAAATATTGTATGTTGCGCCAGAAGACCACTATGACTCGTAAAACTTTGTCCAGTAAGCACCTGTGAACCAACTTCCGGACCGAAAACCAATGCCACCTGACCCGAATGATAAAATGTTGGGTCCGCATATTGAAAACCAGGAAACAATGCACACACACGTTTATCCACGTCCTCAATAGGCGTTTTAATGCCGTTCATTTTTCTAATTTTCACGGTTAGTGAGATCTGTTTTGTTGGATCGTAAATAGATCCAACTCTGACACGACAATACGAGCCAGCGACATTAACTTTCAACTTTCTCACTAACTCATCGCTTATGTAGCTCATGCTGCAGCACAAGTCAAGAGCAATCCGCACTTGAATAGACCCCTCACCAATAGAGAGCCTAGCCTGCAAAGTGGGAGAAAATGTGACAGCGTGACGTAGTGGTAATGGCGTCGTAAGAGTAGAGCGTGGTTGTGTGGGTTTGGACGGTTTTCTCCTGGTTGCCTTAGAATCAGTTGGCGCTGATACGCCACGGGTAGGGGAACATAATAGAGTATTATGCTCACCCTGACACCTACCACAACTTTTATTACTAGCGCAACCACGAACTGAATGGCTAGTCGAGAGGCAGCGAGAACAGTGTCCAAAAGTAAGGACATGACGCAATTTTTTCTCGTGTGCCAACTGACGGAACCGGAAACAACCCCTTAAGGGATGTGATTTTTTGCATAGAGTGCACGGAAGGAGTTTTGGTTTTGGCCTTGAAAGTGGGACAGGTGCAGACTCAGTTTTTGAACCACGATCGTCAACTGGGGCTACAGAGTCATTCTTCGGATCCACCTCCGGCAAACTAGGCACCGCAACAATTGAGGCCGGTTCAGATGACGATCCGATGATTGCCCCCGAAACCGCTATAGCTGCTGGTGATAGTGGTGATAATGGTGAAGTCAGGATGGGATCAGTTACCTCCATTGCTTCATCATACTCCTCAAGCAAGGCATCCTCAAAAATGGTAGGTAAGGCGTCCATGTTACTAGGAAACAGTTTAGGTTAATATACATATGATAATACAAAATATAAATTAACTGGTCAGTACAACCAGCTTTGTAATTGGTCGCTTTACAACCCCGTTTGCCGTTCGTATGTCAACAACGCGAACATGATCGTCACTTCCCGGATAAGTCTTAGCTACCCGTCCTATTTTCCAGGAATTCGGCGCAAGTTGTTCATGACGAATCGCCACTAAATCGTTAACGGCCACGTCCCGCTCCGGAAATTTCCATTTGTATCTTTTATGCAAACCCTGCAAATACTCCTCTTTCCATCGTCGACAGAAATCTTGAGAAAATGCCTTAATCTTACGATACCGATTTAATATGCTCACATGTGTATCCAATATAGATGGCTCCGGCGGAGCCAACACAGGGCACCCTATCAAAAAATGGCCAGGAGTTAAAGCTACGGGATCATCAGGGTTGTCAGACATAGGGCACAATGGACGCGAATTCAAACAAGCCTCTATTCTCGCAAGTATAGTAGAAAATTCCTCAAATGTATATTTGACATTCTGAACCTCCCTACGAAAATGTGTCTTAAAACTCTTAACCGCGGCCTCCCACAATCCGCCCATGTGAGGGGCACCAGCAGGGATAAAACGCCACGAAAGACCCTGAATACCAAAGGTAGAACACATTCGGGCCTTACTTTCTGCAATAAACGTACGAAAGTCCCTTTCAATCTCATTAGAAGCTCCTACAAAATTAGTGCCATTATCTGAAAACACGGTCAAAGGGCAGCCACGTCTGGCAATAAACCGATGAAAAGCAGCCAAAAACGCGTCTGATGTCAAATCAGAAGTCGCCTCCAAATGAACTGCCTTTGTAGAAAAGCAGACAAAAACGCATACATATCCTTTCGTTATTCGACAAGACCGGCCATTAAAACTCTTCATGTCAAAGGGACCTGCAAAATCAACACCCGTTGTGGTAAACGGTCGATCCAACGTAGTTCGCTCGGGAGGTAAGGCTGCCATCATTTGACTGCAAGAGCGCTTTCTATCTAATAAGCAGCGTTTGCAACAATTTGTTATCCTCCGCACCAAGATCTTGAGCCGAGGTACCCAATACTCTATGCGAATAATGCGCAGCATCAATTGACTCCCACCATGAATAGAAATAATATGCACAAATTCAGCCAATAAAACGGTAAAACGGCATGAATATGGCAAAATGATCGGATACTTCTCCGTATACGACAAAGACGGAGATTTTTCCAGCCTACCATTTATTCGCATTACCTGATTATCATCCAGAAAGGGGTTAAGAGATCGCAATGAACTTTTCGGTGAGATTGGCCTCCTTAACAATAGAGCCTGATATTCGTCGCCGTAGTAGGCCCTCTGAGCCAAAATTGCCAGGCGTTGCCTAACGTTAATTAACTCATCACTAGAGACCTCAGCAGAAGTGAACCTGTATTTGCCCCTATGCGAAGAATGGGTCCTATAGAAGAATCTAAGAAGGTAAGCTATGACCCTAAGCGCGCGATCTAGTTTTGAAAATCTCCCCAGAATGTCCTCATAATCAGCGGAAATGGTTGCATGAGCCCTCACAGCCCTGACCTCAACGTCCGTGTCCAGGGAGGGGAAGTTCTCCATGTTCCAACTGGCTTTATCCGCGCAAAGCCATGTAGGTCCATACCACCAAAGAGTACTCTTTTCCAAATCTGCCGGGGAAAGGCCTCTACTACCCAAATCCGCAGGATTATCCCCAGATTTAACGTGATACCAATTGTGGCCGACGTTCTCCTGAATTCGACAAACTCTATTAGCCACAAACGTGGTCCAATTACTAGGAGTTTTCTTTAACCAGCACAGAACAATTGTAGAGTCCGTCCAACAATAAATTCCCTGGAGCGGAATATCAATCTCCCTAACTACTGTTTTCACTAACTCTGAGGCTAAAACCGCGCCACAAAGTTCCAATCGAGGCAAAGAAACAGTTTTAATAGGAGCAACCTTAGTCTTACACGAAAGCAAATGCGTATAGTTTTGACCGGAAGCCTCAATACGAATATAAATTACCCCCGCGTATGCTTTCTCGGAAGCATCCGAAAACACATGAAGTTCGGCCGACGTACAAGGCGCATATTTCACCCACCGGGGGATCTGAATATTATTCACTTCACTATACTGCTTAACGAACTTCCTCCATTCAACTCCCGTAGAGGGAAGGAGAAAGTCATCCCAAGCAATATTATCCTGCCAAATCCGCTGCATAATAATTTTCGCAGTAATAATAACAGGACCTAACCAGCCCACAGGGTCAAATAATTTAGCTATCGTAGATAAAACTTCCCTCTTCGTATAATCCGACTTACTCACAATCGCCTCAGTTCTAAAATAAAATGAATCCAGCTGGGCATTCCATAAAATTCCCAGTGTTTTCGAACTGCTGGATTCTACAAACGTCAGTAGCTTCGAATCTACCAGATGGTCTAAAGGAAGATCCCTCAGAATTTCCATGTCATTCGAGGTCCATTTCCTCAGTTCAAATTTTGCCGAAGACAAAACCTTTCTCAATTGATCCCGAGCCCTCAAAGCAGAGGAAACATCATGAGCGCCCGTTAATACATCGTCAACGTACATAGACTTGCGCAAAATGTTAGCCGCAAGAGGATACTCATCCTCGGAATCATCAGCTAATTGTAACAATGTACGGAGAGCTAAGTAGGGGGCACAATTAACACCAAAAGTTACAGTCTGTAACTCATACGTTTTGACCTCCTCCGTCGGAGAAGCTCGAAATAATATGCGTTGATATGGCGTGTGAGCAGGATCAAGACGAATTTGTCTATACATTTGGGTAATGTCGCAATTAAAAACGAAACGATATAGCCTCCAACGAAGAATTAAAAGCACCAAATCTGATTGTAATGTGGGGCCCACATAAAGGCAATCATTTAAGCTATTACCGTTAGAGGTCCTATTCGAGGCATTAAATACCACACGTAATTTTGTAGTTTTACTTTCAGGTTTAAGAATTGGGTGATGAGGAAGATAACACGAACCAGGAGAATTCAGAGACTGATTGGGAACGAGTCTCATATGATCTAAAACCAGATATTCATTAACGACACTATCATATAATTTCTTAATATCAGGTTTGCGTAGAAGAGAAGTTTCACTTCTCAAAAATTGAGCCATAACATTCTGTCGAGAAAATCCCAAATTGAGCAAATGAGGAAATTCTGACTTGAAAGGTAGCGTCACTACATAACGGCCATCGGAGTCGCGTCGCGTAGTTCTCCGATAATTTTCTTCACAAAACCTATCCAAAGGGGTCATTATCTTCCGCTTAGGTGTTTCCTCCATTTCCCAAAATCGATTAAGATTCCTATTCAAACTATCCTCCATAGAAACATCTATTCTAGTCGAATATGCCCTAACTGTCGGCTCCACAATAGATCCCGTAATGATATACCCAAAGACCGTGTTTTGAGCCACCAAAGTTCCTAAAACATCACGTCTAATTTCGCTTAGAATAAGCCGAGGATATAAATCTGCGCCTAAAAGTAAATCAACAGGTCTAGATTGATAAAATCGAGGATCTGCCAACTGGAGGTCCGAAAAATTGTTACGAAGACCAGGGTCCATTACGAATGAGGGTAAATTACCAGAGATATTGGGCAACACTAAGGCCAACGTTTCCAAAATAAGAGATTGATCCAAAGCAGAACTAATTTTAAGAGCGCAAATTTTTCGAGTAGTAGCCGATACCGTCTGATTAATGCCTGAAACTTTGACATTCGTCGAATGTGCGAATAGCTTCAAGCGGTTTCGAAAATGTTCAGAGATAAACGAAGACTCTGAGGCAGGGTCAATAAGAGCGCGAGCTGGGTATGTCATACCAAGGTGAACGATATTCACCATAGCGGTCCCTAAAAGCACCCTGCGATTTTGGGCGACATGAAAAACTTGACGGTTCGAATTAACCGAAGAACTAATACCAGCTGACGTTGAAGGTAAGGACGAATTCATATTAGTTGGGGCCACATTGCGAGAAAAAGATGCAGAATTATCCCTCGAATTAACGGAAGAATTCATGCCATTTGATGTAGAAGGTAAGGACGAATTCACATTGTTCCGGGGCACATTGACCGAAAATGAAGCAGAATTATCCCCCGAAATATTTTCACCATTAGAGACATCACGGTGCAATAAAGAATGATGTCTTTTGTTACACGTAGAGCAATTAAAGGTACTCTTACAATTTTTAACCTCATGTTCTCGCGATAAACAATTAATGCAACAACGAAATTTTTTCACTGTCGAAAATCTTTCCGATATTGACAGATTTTTAAATTTCTTACAATTCCTTAAAAAATGTCCCGATAGACGACAAAAAACGCAAGAATTAGAGGAAGAATTAGAATTAGAGTTCACTACATGAGCCTTAGTCTTCAGTGAAGAAGAAGATTTTGCAGAAGGTTGCGAATCTTTAAGATCTCGGACGCATTCAAGAGTTTGAACTCTTCCTGTCAAAAAGGTATCAAAATCTTTCCATTTCGACAAACCAGTTTTATTTTTTACACCCTGTTCCCACAAACTAACCGTAGACGTAGGCAATCGTTGAATACACATAAAAATCAAAATTGGATCCCAATTATCAGTGGGTACACTATAAAGCGCAAGAGATGTCAGGCAATTATTAATACCGCGTTGCAAATTTTTAAGACCGGCACTAGACTCCTTTTCAACCGAAGGTAAATTAAATAATAACTTTAATTGATTATTAACTAGCATACGAGGATTCTCATATGCATCCTTCAAATTTTTCCAGGCGATCTCAAATCCATCATTGCTTAATGGACACTTTGACACGATTTCGTTTGCATCGCCGGCGGTTTTACGAATCAAATGACAAAGTCGCTCTATATTACTCAGACGCGAACTATTAATGTAAATCGCCGTGAATAAATCCCTAAATGCGGGCCACGCAACATAGTCGCCATCAAAGGTCTTAACATCGCAGGGAGGCAAAGTTAAATTGTGATCCGAGTTACTAAGATTGGAATTATTAGATTTCGAAGATTTTCCAAAATTAAATGTTTTCTCATTAATAGTGGCCAAACATTTCATATATGCCAAATATGTGGCCTCATATTTATTTGACACCACCTCTACATCCTCAGGTTCACTTTTCTCAGAACCCTCAAAATAATCTAAGCAAAGCTCATGAGACAATTTAACTTTCTCCCATAATTTTTTCAATTCATCGCCTTGAATCTCTAAAGTAAAAACGGTATGCATTTCCTCACGAAGATGATTGAAATTCGATTCAAATCTAATAAGAGCATCCGAAGCTCTAATAAATTTAGCAAGTGGTAACATTGGCATATTTAATGTTCTTTTTTCAATAAAAATTTAAATCAATAAAAAAAATTTATTTAATTGAAACCAATACAAAATTTGTAACAAACAATATGTACTTGACCAAATAGAATTTTATTTAATAAAAATTTAATTTTAATTCATTCAAACCAAATTTTACTTAATTAAAACAAATAAAAATTTTGTATCAAACAATATGTATGCCAACCCGACCGAATAGAATTTTATTTAATAAAATTTAATTTTTATTTTATTAAACGAAACTTTACTTAATTAAAACAAATAAAAAATTTGTATCAAACAGTATGTATGCCAACTTGACCGACCGTAGGGTACTAATTGTTCCAATAAAGACAACAAGAAGAAGAAAATATTCAATCAATAACACAAACAATTTCTTTGTTTATCTTTATTATGCGCACGTTCATACAAATATTTTCTCAAATATATAAATTATTCTCAGATTTAATTTATAATTTGTTTTCAACTTTAATTTATAAATTAATCGATTTCAATTTATAAATTATTTCTGAATTTATTTTAATAAAATTCAATATGTCCGTCCACGTAAACAAACACACAGTCGATCAAAAAATCAACCACGAGAAAATGAATCAAAGCAAACGTCAAAACTAACAAGTGTTGTAAAACGATCAATCACAATGTATGTAGGTATATGTATATTCAATAGGCAAAGGAATAAACAAAAACAAATTTATTCTTCTTCACTTTTCCTTTCCTTTACACTTTTTAATGCAATTAATTTATTTAATAGTATTATTATTTTCTTTATTTAATAATTTCCACAATCACTTTTAAATTAAATGTACGCACCTTTTTTTTATCAAATATAAAATTTTAAATGTTGAGACAAATGTACGTAGGGATGTACTATACTTATGTATGTATGTGATGTATGGATGTGTGTATGTACACGGTGGTTGAAATTACAAAAAGACGTCGATCTTCTTAAAAAGAAAAATAATAAAATTAATTGACCTCCGGACAAAAGCTTCCAAAGATCCGGCTCGAAGGACCAAATGTTGGCGTGCAAGGCGGAAAAAATGAAATAAAAAAGAAAATTTGGTATTTTGTTTAATTTAAAAAAAGGTTTGCTTTATTTACCTTAAAAAATTCGTAGTGAACACTTAGTAGTTATGTCAATAACTAACTTTAGCTACAACAAAAGTTGAAGATGGCGAAAACAATGTTTTATTAACCGTTAACGGTATTTTATATATAAGGGAACACTCCGAAAGGATAAGGTTGCTAAAAAAGAGTAGCAAACCTTAAACCTTAACCGAGCAAACCAGTTATTGTTTCAGTTAACTTAAACAATAATAATAATATGGCAATTCTGTGTATGTTATCAATCATATATATGTCATCACGTATTATCGTTCCTCTCGTGTTGACCTTTTTTACTTCCTGTTTCTTCGGATTTGCTTTTGTAAAAATAACACACGTTGTATTAAATCGTAAGCAAATCAGTGCGTGTTTTATTTTTCAATACACAACAGCAATTGGCGACGAGGATGAAAATCGAATGAAATCGATAAATAAGAATTCAACGTAAAACAAATTAATTTAGTTGGACTTTTTTCTTTGGGGTTATTTGAAAGAAAAGGTGTACGTCGATAAGCCAGCAACAATTCAAGAGCTAAAGGATGAGATAATTCGGCACATTAACGGCATAGAACCTCCATTATGCCTCAGGGCCATCGAAAATTTGGACCATCGGATGGAGGTGTGCCGCCGTGGTCGCGGCGCCCATTTGGCCGATATTTTGTTCCATACATAATTGAGTAATACCAATATATCATAATAAAATAAAATTACAATAATTTCCTACATAGTTTGTGTTTTATTCAAAATCAACATCGGCCCTTGAAATTTAACCACCCCTTATAATGGTATGCCTGCCTGTCTCGTCAAAAGCTTTTGAAAAGTCTAGTGGTATAATTGAGACATGATGATGGTTGGTGTTTCTGGATGAACTTCTGCAGTAATGATTGAAATTGACGTGCATTTAGTAATTTTTAATTCTCTTTTAAATTTGGCTACTGTCCTTCAAAGTTTACGATATTAACTGTTATAACATTTCGTTTTAGTATTCGCCATAAACTGTTTTTTTCTTCTTTTTTTTAGTTCATTAAGATGATTGTCCCACCAAGGAACCGTTTTTTAATGGAAGAATTTATTTGTGGAATGAAGTTGTTAGCGCTTTGAAGTATGATTTTTTGAATATTTGCAGCTTCTTGATTAATGTTATTGCTAATAGGAAGATTTTCGTCAAATTTCAATGAGAGGTCTTTGAACTTTTCCCAATCTGCTTTACTTGTGATAAATTTTGTTCTAGGTATAGAAGAGTTGGCTTCAGGTAAAATGAAAAGTTTAATGTTATTACTTTAGTTGGCCAATTTCAATTTTCAACAATTCAAAAACATCAATTTTATTACAGTTTTTCCCAACGTTTCGTAGAGTATTTTTCTACTTCTTCAGGGGGCGTCTATTTAAATATGTGTAAAAACTTACATTATCATACAATATTTTTGTTAATTCATAAATATAACTTACAAAATTTTTTGATTATATTACATGTTTAAAATATTTGATTTTTTTCCCGAAAAATTTTTTTGAAAAACGAAAAATAATTAACAAAAATACTTTCCAACCCACATCCTATTCTAATATCACAGTAAAAAAATTTTTATTAAATTTGTTTATTAATTTAAAACAACCCTGTAATTGATGTTGATGTTAGCTGCGTTCGAGAACACAACAGTTTTTACAAATTTTCACTCAACTTTACTGCATTTTACCAAATTGCGTTCGCGTATACAAAATACAGTAAATGCGAACACAAATTGAGAGCGAAAAGTGTCAGTTCTTGTCTGAGTATGTACAAATTTTTACTGCAGAAATTTTTGCAGTAAAATTTAGTAAAACAAATAAACATACATATGTTTCAAAAGGTAAACAAACAAAAGTGAGAAACAAAAGCTTACAAATTGTGAAAAAACGGTTAAATAAAAGAAAAGTTGAAATAAAAACTAAGCCAAAACATAAAGTGAATAAAAATTAAATAATTAAACTTGTTTGTGAAGCATTTATTTGGCAAAATACCAACTTTTGAAACTTTTTTTGTTATGTTAATTTTTTAGAGTTGTAAAAGTGTGAAGTATATGGGTACTTAAGTAATCAATAGCAAAAATATTATTCATGTTCTTTGAATAAAGTAACCCGCCACAAATTTGTAAAATCAAATAAAATAAAAATCAAGCAATTATGAAAGATTACATAAAATAATTTGTTTGTATTTTCCAAAAAATGTTTGTGTTATACAAAGTTTTAAATCGAGTACCGATAAGAAAACGAGTTAAGTAGTCAAAAGTGTAAACATTTTTCAACATTTCAATGATTTGCCATCAGCTGTTGCCTTTATTTTACGAATTTTTACAAATTTTGCGTTCGCGTACTTTTTGTACGACCGTTTTTTTTGTGAGAGCAAATTTTTCAGTTTACTCACTTACTGCATTTTACTGTTAAAGTTCTTAAACGCATCTGTTGTCTGTGTCCTTCTTCAGATTCATCGCCTTATTTATTTTCTGTTGGATTCGTAGACTTTCAATCGTATATCTCTTTTTTCAACATTCTCTCTGTCCAATATTTCGATGTTTTCAAAATCAGCAGTACGACCATGGTGTAAAATATGTTGTGCTAGTGCTGACAAACAGACATAATAAAAACAAAGAAACAACAGCACTAGCACAACATATTTTACACCATGGTCATACTGCTGATTTTGAAAACGTCAAAATATTGGACAGAGAGAATGTTGAAAAAAAAGAGATATATGTACGATTGAAAGTCTACGAATCCAACAGAAAATAAATAAGACGATGAATCTCAAAAAATTTTGTAAGTTATATTTATGAATTACCAAAAATATTGTATGATAATGTAAGTTTTTACACATATTTAAATAGACGCCCCCTGAAGAAGTAGAAAAATACTCTAAGAAACGTTGGGAAAAACTGTAATAAAATTGATGTTTTATTTACATTGAAGCTCCGGGCCTAACAAGCTTAACAATAAGAAAAATAAGAAAATGATCACTTCCATGAAGGTAATCTTCTGTTTTCCAATTAGATTGTATTTTTAAGTAGGGAGAACCAAATGATAAATCTATGTGAGTGAGGGAATGATGCGTACTGTAGTGTGTTGGTGAGCCATCATTAAAAGCTATAAAATTTGATTGGATGATATAATCAGTTAAAGTGTTACCCTTGGCGTTATTTGAGGCAGACCCCCATAGGGAATGCCAACGGTAAAAATCCCCTGTTATAAGGACGTTATTGTCGAATTGGCCAAACATAATTTTTAATGTTGTTATATTGAAATTAATTGAAGGAGAAATGTAAGTTTTAATAATTGTAAGGAGGGAGTATTGAAGTGAGTTGTGTATTAAAAGGGCAACTCCACCATACGAATGTGTTGCAGAATTTTTGAAAAATATTTTGTAGTTTAGTGATATTGGAAGACTTGTCAGGAAGTTCATTATAGTTGTTCTTATATCCTTTGATGTTCCATTGAATTATAGGAAGGCTCATGTTACAAGAAATTTAAAATATAAATAGAATAATTAAAAAAGAAAAAAATTACAGAAAAGCGGGAAAAAATAGTATAGTAATTAAAAAAAAATCAATTTATGTAAGAGAACTAACAAGAGAAACTGCATGCAATGATCACATCCCCTAGGTTTCCCCCGAGACTAACGGAGAAATAGCTCCATAGAGTTTGACAAAAAACTCCGGGGGCGGACCACAACAATACAATCACCCTCGCATCATGTTCTTATCGTCGCTGATATCAATTTTATCAATATTTAAATTATTCTTAAGATCAAGTTTACTTGTGGTTTTTAGTTTAGTTTTTAATTGTGCCATTAGCCGATTAGATGTATTTCTACTAAGTATTTTGGTTGATGCCCCCGATCTTAAAGAGTAGGAGGATTGATCAATATGATCCAGAATAATGGATTCTTGTCGAATGCTGGTGGAAGTATTTTTTGTGGGTTATTGTTGATAACAGTTTTAGTTACAGCAGGTTTAGAAGTAGTTTTGGTATTTGTAGAGTTTTCCGAAGACTTCAGAATTGGATCTTCATAACTAACCAGTTGTACTATTGGAGCTGATAACCATTGAAAAATAAGTATTTTTGGTTGATTGTCTTTTATTGTAAATTCGTTCAGCGTTTCCAAGACCAGTTTTTTCAAGGACTCTGATAGCTTGAACTTCCTTATGTTTTAGAAAGATTGGGCAGTAATGCAATTCTCTTTGCAATTAATGCAGCAAATTGCATTTTCACATACATATTTTCTCGGCGTCAGGAGAACCATATTTTTTTAACGTACCCGTAATGAAGTTGTTACATCTCATTGGTGGAGGCATGTATGGATGGATATAAATTTTTTTTAACCTAAGTAAATGTATTCTGGTAGATCAACAGCCGAGAAAGTCAGTATTAAAAGGCCAGTTTCTTTTAGGTTTTTGTTTTTCATTTGGCGTACTAAATTTCATTGGATTTCGTCTTGCGGAATATCAAATAGATATGTGCATATCTGCATTAATAGCCGTCAACTTAAGAAGTTTATTAGCTTGAAAGGAGTTTTTGGTTTTAATAAGCAATGTGCCATTACGCAATTTTTTGCATTCGGATACTTCCCCGTCACAGACAGAATCGATCACTGATTTAATTAGAAATGGGGAGACATTTGAAAGGGTCTTATCACTACCTACTTGACTAATCGAAAGGTAAGTAGGACCGCTAAAATTAGCTGGGATTCTTTTAGAAAAATCAAAATTTAAGCCGTGGTTTATTCATGTTTTTTTCGATGTGATGTTAACATGTACAATATACTTTTTTTGTTTATTTTTTTTTTTTTCTTTTTTAGTTGAAATAGAACATTCCGTGTGAAACTTTTTTATTATTCATCTCAGACCCCATAAAGTTGTTGAAATATTCGTGTAATAACCCATATACAACCTGACATTCTAATTGTTATACTTTAATCAGATGTTTATTGTTTTGATCTCATCAAACAATATAATTTGACATTACTTTTTATTACCTCTTCTTCCGGTTTACTTTTTTTATAAAACACACATTCCTTTTTAAAATAATCTGAATTATCAAATAAAGTAATTGAAAACAAAACATCCCAGTGTTTTTCTATAAAAGTATATATATTCTGGCTCCTTGAGTAATTCTAAGTCGATTTAGCCATGTCCGTCTGTATGTCTGTCTGTCCGTCTGTTGAAAACACGCTCACTTTCGAAAAACTCAAAAGAAATGAAACAAATTGTTGTCAAATTGCTTGTAGTTATCCTAAGCAGTTTGGGATTGAAATCCAGCAAAATAGCTTCAGTAGGATCAGAGCTATGAATCCAGATGTGGAACGACCATCTTAAAAAATTTTTACAAAAACTAACATAACTGGTGGAAAAATTCACGGATTGATATGAGATTTTGCAAATGTTCGTTTTATTCGACTGGAAATTACACTGTAAAATTTCGAGAAGATCGGTCCATAATTTACCCTAGGCCCCATATAAACCCTACACCCGGAAAACAGTTTAGTACGCCTAAAGCCGTAATTAATAATGCTATCATAATAAAATTTGGCACATCACAATTTTATAGGATTATAAATGACACAAATTTCGTGAATTGTCGTGTAAAAACGTATTAGAAGTCGACTTCCAAAAGTCATAGCTTGCAGAAGTTACTTGCAGCAATTATGCGGAAACACGTGTTTGTTGCTTGCTGGAAGTAACTTGAACGACTTGCTGTGAACTACAAGTGTTTTGAAGACTTGCAGAAGAGGTCGGGTATATGTGAGTAAACGGTAGGGTATTCATTAGGTTAACCGTTAATCGGTTAACCGATTAATTACTACCCGATTAACTGATCGGTTAATTTAAAATTGGCTTTTTTCGATTAACGATTAAACCGGTTAATTTCAGTCGATTAACCGTTGTAACAAAAATTATAAATTTTTGTAGTATTCAAACATATTTTTTTGTTTTTAATTGTGGGTGAGTTCCAAAATTTCGGTTGCAAAGCAACTTGCTTTTTTAAATACATTCTACAGTGCAACCATGAACAATTTTACAACGTTATCCGTACCAAAATTCACCAAAAAAGTTACCAAAGTGCACCAAAAAAGTTGTTCTTAGAACTATTTTTTATACAATATATTTCCTTCTATAAATACATTTTTAAAATACAGTACAAAAACAGAAATTAAAGAAATTCGGAAATTAACTTTTTTGCAGAATGTTCGGTGCTGAGCTTTGCCAGGATGAGTTAGATGATGACCTGGCAACAGAAGAAACTTACGATAGTAACGCAACAACAGAATTAACCCAAACAGTTAGAAGTGTTAAAAATTTTAAAAAATAAAGCAGGATTTAAATGGCATAATGGATGATTTTATATGTTTAGAGAAATCCAGAAAAAAGACTGAGAATTTAGATATTCTGTATTATGGGTTGCTTTCGATTTCTCCAAAATCTACGATAAGTGAAAGAATTTTTTCCAAGTCAAAATTTATCAAAACTAGAGAAAGGAGTCGCTTAAATCCAAAACATTTTAACCAAATTATTTATCTAAAGGATTATTTTATAAGATTTTCTTAAACTATTTAAATTACTAATAAAATGATCTCACAGTTTATTTTTTAATAAATACATAATCGGTCTTGTTCTGGAAATCAAAATCACGTGAAATTGAAATCGAACAAATTTTTAATTCTATCATCCTGTGTTTAAAATTGATAAAAATATTTTTTTTTCATTACCTCATACTTTGAGGACCACATATCTTTACCAAAACTAATTTTGAAATCAGGAAAAGCTACGTTTTTTTTTAAAAAATTGAACTTAAAATCTCCATCGATTTTAATGTCACGATTTCGATTTACAGAACGTGGCCGAATATGTATGAATTAAAAAATATGTATTACATATGAATTATTTTTTTTTGCTCGTTTTAGTTCAAGATTTGTTACTGTTTTTTTTTACTACTAAACTCCAAATAATAAATAATTTTTCATTTTTATTCATAGAAATTACCTTATTTATAAAAAAAACTTTATTAATCGGTTAACCGATCAATAACAAAATTAACCGATTGTTAACCGATTAAACCAAAACCTCGATTAATTAATCGAGCGATTAACCGATTAAAGTAAAAACCCGATTAAATGAATACCCTATTATATACGTATTGTGAACTTTTTTTCTTTTGTTATTGTTTCTCTCATTGTTTTTGTATTACCTTATATTCAGAGTAGGTAAATGAATTTCTTTTTTCTTTCTTTCTCGCGAAGGTTTTTTTGTACAAAACTTTTCGATTATCATTATCGCGAGAAAGAAGAAAATATTGTTGTTGTTTCCTTCTTTTGTGTTTGCCGAAGCAAACACAAATGCTTCTCTTCGTTTAGCAGAACGAAGAGGAATGATATAGAAGGAAACAAACTGAAGGAGAATAAAATTAGAAAAGAAAAATGAAATCGAAATATCGAATGGAAGGAAGGAAAAAATAAAGAATTCTTTTTCTGTTTTTTATTGAAATTATATTGTTATGAAGTAAAATTAAAAGCAAAGACTTGGTTCGTTTTTGAAAAATTCCCTAATAATTTACCAAAACGAAATCAATTTATTACATAGACATTCATTAAAACAAATTTCAATGAACAAAGTTTTTTCCTTCTTTAATTTCCCTCTATTTTTTTCCTTCGATTTAGAAAGAAGAAACAATTTTGTTTGCTTCTTCTCTCCATTTCGTTTCCTTCTTTTTCAGCCAAACGAATGGTTTTTTATTTCAGCACAAATATCAACGAAAGAAAACACAGCAGTTTCTCGCCTTCGTTTATAGAACGAAACAAAAACAACAAATCTCTTCTTTTCGCGAAACGAAGAGGGAAAGATAAAAAAAAAAGAATTCTTTGCGAGGAAATACCTACCCTGCTTATATTTAGCTTTAAACGTAAAAAATAGAACGCGCAATATGGTCTAGTTACCCTGCGCTTTTTTATATATATATATTTTATATATATATATATATATATATATATATATATATATTTATATACAAAATCTTTTCCCAATAAATAAATAATATATATATTGAAATTTATGTTTTTAATGCCAGAAATCACTCTGCAGAATTTTAGGATGAGTGGTTCATAACTTTCCATGGTCCCAATATAAATTCCCCTCCTGAAAATCATTTAAGTACGGCTTTAACTGTTATGAATCATGATATTTTACTCAAGCTAGTTAAAATTGCTAAAAAAAAAGCATAAAACTTTCTGATTGTCTGTCAATAATTTAACATATGTATGTCTAAACCGCAAACAATTTTAGTGCTGATGTCTGTTTTTTTAAAGATAAATTAATAATAAATAGATATCACGTAGATATCACTCATAAAAGAATTGAACTGCCGGTGGAGGATATCAAAGATTCGGCACAGCCGAATATAGCACTCTAACTTGTTTGTTTTTAAAAAGAAAAAAGAGTAAATACGATGCGACCACTTTTGTTTGATGTTGATAGTTCAAAGCAACTGTGACAACTGTGAGGACGCTAATGTTAAATATCGCATATCTTAAGAAGAACTGTTATAGAGAGAATGCTCAAACTTGGTAGGAGTCACTCTTATGGTAAACTACACCTTTGGAAATAAAAAATAGGATAGGCTCAGAAGGAGCAACACACCCCATGGGAAGCATATATTAAATAACTCATAACTGAAGAACTATTATAGCGAGTCTTCAAACGTGTTTAAAGCCACTATTATGGTACACTTTAAATTTCGAAATAAAAATGGGCGGGGTAGACGGAGGAGAGAGAAGTAGTACCCCAAGAAAGAAAATGTTAAATACCGAATATCTGAAGACAAAAGTTTTCAATCTTTTTACGACCCACTCTTAACAGAAACTGCACCTTTCAAAATAAAAATAAAGGGGGTAGGTGCAGGGGGAGCAATAAATCTTTATATATATCTGTGGCATTTTGACAAAACATCGTAAGTCGAATTAAAAAGGTTGAAAAAAATGTTGTTAACCATTTTCATTAAAAAAACATTTTTGTTTACGTTCTTAAAATTTTGTATAATGAACGAAATGTTTCTTTAATTTTGGTTTATTTTATTTTTTGCGAAAAATGATTTTTTCACCGAGTTTTTTTTTAAAACTTTTTTGCTATCTTATCTCGACTTAAGATGTTTTGTAAAAATGCCACAGATATAAATGAATAATGTTTGTCTGTTTTTTTGTTGGCTTATAGATTCCTAAACTACTGAACCTATTTTGATAAAATGTTTACAGTAACATCACATGAGCCCCGAAAATAAAATAGGCTACTTATTTTTTCGATATGGGCAGGCGAAGTGGTACCCTCCATAGAATGCCAATATTTAGTATCGCATATCTTAAGAGCCTCTGCACCCAATTTCTTGAACGTTTTGCAGGATATTTTGAACCCCGAAATTGAAATAAGCAGCAAGTGAAGTGGTATCCCCCATAGGACGCCAATGTTAAATATCGCATATCTTTAGAACTGTTATAGTGAGAATATTCAAACTTTGCACGAGTCAGTCTTATGGTAAACTACACCTTTGAAAATAAAAATAAAGGCGGTAGGCGCAGGGGGAGCAACACCCACCAAAGGATGCATATATTAAATATCGCTCAACTGAAGAACTATTAAAGGGAGAGTCTTCAAACGTGGTTAAGGCCACTACATATTATGGTCAACTAGCTGTATATCCCATAGAACAAAAATATTAAATACCGCATACCTAAAGACAAAAGCCTTCAAGCATTGTAGGAACCACTCTAATGGTAAACTACACCTTTTTAAAATTAAAATAAAGGGGGAAGGTGCAGGGTAGCAATAAATTTTTACAGAAGCATCAGGTGAGCCGAAAAAATAAAATAGACTACCTATTATGTCGATAGGGTTAGGGGAGCAGTACCTAGGACGCAAATGTTGAATAAAATTTATGACTTAAGCTACGGTCACACTTATTAAATATTTGATCAAATAAGCGTAACCCCTTCTTTTGTTAATAGTTAGTGAGATTTAAAATGGTCTTAATATTACAAAAAATAAACTAATTATACTACTAGACATAGCAAAAAACAGTTTTTTGTGAGATGTGGTATTTTAATCAAAATAAATATTGATATTAAGCGAAATGATTTTTTAGTTTGGTTGTTGGTCCCGTTTTTTTCGTCAAATATTTGATAAGTCTGACCGTAGCTTTAGTCAAGTGACAGATTCATCATTACGCAGCACAAACGGCTAAAGTAAGAGGCATGAACAGTTACAGAAAAGTTTTTAAATTTAAAGCAAATAACATCGACCAAAAAGTGGACTGGATTGGAGAAGTGGGAGTGGCTCCTCCATTACAAAGATAGTGTGAATAACAGATGTGCGGAGAACGGTTACAGGAAAAAGAAATAAGATTTTGTACAAATATTTAGCTTGGTTTTCATGCATCGTTGATTCTATGAACGCTTAGTCTCCAACACCTTTGCTTGAAATGCACCCCCAAACCATTACCGATATTTTTCCAAACTTTACTGTTAGGATGATGTTGCGATTTTCCAGCGAGGTTAGGGTCTTGCGCCATACTCTGGTTGGACCTTCATTCTAGTATAGCACAACCTTTGTTTCGTTACAGAAAATAACATTGTCCCAATATTCAGTTGGCTGTGAAACACTCAGAGTGGCAAGGAAAAGCAGTTTTTCTATACTTGAAGAAGAAAGCAGAGGGTGTTTTCGTGCTACTCTTGACGAGTATTTGTTGTTTAACATCACCTGACGAAAGGTTTCATGAGAAACAATACTGTCACAATTTTTCTTGTAGAAATTCGGGGATTTTGGACGATTTTTCTAATAATTATCTTGTCTACCCGTTTATTTATTGTTTGTTTTGGGTCACCACATTTCTTTAACTCCAATCTTCCCTCGTTTTGTGCCCAATTTAAAATATTGTAAATTGCCTTACGAAATACTGTAATCATTTTTGATAATTCGCTAGTACTTTTTCCCAATTGGAGATTGAAATAGATTAATTGAATTACATTATACATGGGACAACCTATTTCCTGGCATTTTAAATAGTAATACATTTTTAAATTAACGATGCGCGTAAAACAAAATCTTGTATAGAAATAAGCCCCGCACATAACAATAACGGGAGAAGCATATTTAACTTTGTATTAAATTCTTAAAAGAATATGTAAAACAAAACATTGCAACCAGTTATTTGACACAAACAAAATTAAGCAATCTTTTGTTTACCTTCTTTTGTCCTATTTTACTCTAACCTTGAAATTTTTCTTTCATATGTCTTTCAAGACGTTGCATATGATTACAACAAATCAAAAAAATAATATTTTATATAATACTAGCTGTTTGGTCTCGGCGCTGCTCGGGATTTTTCAAATAAAAAATTAAATACTGGAGAATTTCTCAAAATTTTATCAGGAAACTTAGGTTTGTTTAATAGATATATTTTGAGAATTTCAGCCAAATCGTACCACAAATTAAACAAATTTAAATATTCGACAACAGCGTCACCTATCGGGATTAAACTTAAGAGAAACCTGGCCCCAGACTTAACTAATTTATTGTCCAAGTTAGGTGTCAGTCGGTCCAGCGGTTCTTGAGTTTAAAGAAAACATACACGGTACAAACGTTTTTATATAAGTATGTACATATATATGTAGATATAGTTGGGTTGTTCATAGGGGACTGGTTATCAGGTTATATGGTTATTTAGTTATATTCGCAACAATAAAATACGTTTATTTAATTTTTTTTTAAATACATACATATATTTTGTTTCTGTTTATATAACTACATAACCATTTTACCTGTTAATCCGCCTTTCGTGAACAACCCAAGTATACTTTTATTGCTTATATGTTTAGTTAAAAAACTAAATTTTTCCGGTGTGTAAACTCATTCTTGACACACTGCATGACGCCAAACAAGTTTTAAAATCGACAGTTTTGGCGAGAAATCGCCACATCTGACAATCCTGTTGGACAAAGCAACCATAATCTCTCAACAATACATCCAATTGAATTTTTTAACATTTTAATAAAAGTATGTAGTCGTATTTATGAATGTCAATTTTTAAAAATTTTAGTTTTTATCTTTATCCTTTTTGGCGGTGGTTACAAGGGTAAAATTCAACTTCAAATAGGCACTAGTTGACAACGTTCAAGGTTTTTTTATATTTTTTTGTAATCAATTTAATATACCAAATACGAAATCTTAATAGTAATAAAAAATTAGGGCGTTAGCCTTAGATGCTAGTGCTATATGTACATATATAAGTGAAATTTATTGCAATTTTGAATGTTATGAATAAGTAAACAAAAAATTTTAAAAAATTACCATGCACAAGCAGCCATTCCAAAATAATATCTTAGTATGAATGTAGATGCACACCAGGCATTGGAAAGTCCATCAACCAGTAGTAAAGATACATTGGGTTGCTGGGGATCAAATCCACAAGATGTTGCTGTTCTGCCTGTTATAAAACGAATAGTCCATCCAACGGCTACCATTGTGTGTGACCACATTAATGATGACAAAACCTGTCTTTGACGGAACTTGTGTAATTTAGAAGTTTGCGAGTCAGAAAATAATAAACAAACTATCGCCAGAAATGCCAAACCCACAGCTGCATATGTCCAAGTATGTGTCCACAGTTCAGCAATGTGTTTTTCATTTGGTCCGAAAAGAATGTTAGCTTCGCACAGCGGAGCACAACGGGCTGAACGGTATAGTTTAACATACAACTTAGATTGACCAGGACATTCAAAGGCGTTAAAAATTGTTTGGGGTTGTAATGCTGGGTGGGCCGGATATATTTCGTTGTCAGCAACAGGTTCTTGCTGCTCTCCTGGGCCTTCCATACACATTGTTTCGTGATTGTTTTCCTTTGGAAATCTACTGCAGTCCAATGCTGGCGGCCACGGATAACCAAAACCTTGTAAAACTGGATGACATCGGGAACGCACGCTTTCGCAAAGAGTTCGACATGGTCCTATTGGTACTGGTACCTTTGGTGTACACATAGGTACATAAGTAGCACACAAAAACAACTTTAGTTGTGAACTACACACGAACTCAATAAGAGGAGAAAATGTTTGTAATGTGTATTCCGCTTCACTCTGCATTTCATTATTAACAAGGTTTGGCATTGAAGTCTCATTATACCCAATATTTCGGCACATTTCGATTCGTATGGGTTCACATTGGCGTAAAACAAATTCTCCCATGCACACTGAGGGCATCGTCATTAAATACCAGTACAATTTTATTAGAGCAAAATTTAATTTCAAATTGTACATTATTCGCTTTATAAAGAATCTAAATATTGTTTAAATAGAGTAACATGTACTTCTAAACCTTGTGTTGCAATTTCAATTCTGCAGTAGTAGTTAGATGATTTTTGTCTCGTTAACTAGTTATGTATGTTTATATCTTTTCATTGTAAATGAAAGTGCCATTCCATTTATACATACATATGTATATATACATATGGGCATTTCCAGAGAATATTCTACTTTTTGTAACGTAACGCCAGCAAGCAATTATATTTCTCAAAAGTTTTAGTACATACACACAGTGAGCGTCAAAATAAAATAAACAGCTTGTATTACAATATAAAAAAGTTTTTTTTAGTAAAAAAGAATTTAAATTTTTAGAAGTTTATTATCATTTACAAAACGTTGGACAATGTTATTACAATATAAAATTAAAAATTTGAAATGCTTCAAAAACAACAAAAACAGTGCTATAAAAAACAAGTTTACTCCCTTTTTAACGCGTCAAAAAAAGTGTACAGTTCTAAAGTACTTAGAAAACTGAAGTGGCTTATATTTTTTTGATTTCTTTTTGCTTTTAGGATGACTTCTAGTCTCTTTGGCATCGATTCAAACCATTTCAAAGTTAGCTCAGTAGACATTTTTGGCCACTCTTCCTTCCTTTTTTCATAAAGTGCTTGCTAGTTATGTTTTTTTTTTTAATTTGCCTGTCCAAATGCTCCCAGATGTTTAGTTATGTTGATATCGAGCGACTATTGGTCTGATCCATCTGTTTTAGGACATAGTACGAAAGCCAACCCTATCACGCTTCACTATAGATACTGTACGTTTCCCGTTGCATTTCTTATTTCTACCTTATATCACTTTTTTTTTTGTCCAACTTGCTTTCGTCAAATTTTGGAGCAACGTATTTTTCACAGACGACAGCAAGCATGAAGTCTAATCGAATTTGGCAAAGTAGTTATTAAACTTTTTATAACTTACATAAAACTTTTTGTATTGGAAAACAAGCTGTTTACTTTATTTTGACGCTCACAGTATACAGTGGCACAGTTAAGTCTGCATACCCCTTTGAAAAACGAGGTTTTGAGTTATCTATGAACAATGCAGCAATAAATTGCATTTCAAACAAATTTAATCTAACAACAAACAATAAATTTTGACCAAAAAATTTTTTTTCAAAAAACTTTATTAACAAAAATATATAAAATTCATTTTTCAAACACAGAAAAGTCTACCTACTTTGAACAAAAAATTTATTTCACGTAAAAGTAAATTAAAAAAACAACAAAATTAATACCTGGTGGGCCCACCTTGGCTTTGTAGAACAGCATTTAATCTATTTTTCATAGAATTTACCAATACCTTTGTGTAGTCATGTGAAATCAAATTCCATTCTTCAAGTAGAGCATTTTTAAGATCCTGTTTATTTCTAATCGTCCTTTTTCTCACTCGACGGTCTAATTCATCCCATAAATTTTCTATGGGGTTCATATCTGGTGACGAATGAAGTTGATGGGGCCTGTTATAGAGAAGCCATTCTTTAACAACACCAGCGGTATGCTTTGGGTCGTTGTCTTGCTGAAAGTACCATCCTTCTTTAAGACCCGATTTTTCCGCGGATTGCCTCAGATTGTCCTTGAGAATATTCAGGTATACCATACGATCCATATTAATTTCGATAAATACTAAATTACCCACCCCAGCCGCCGACATACAACCCCATACCATAATGGAGCCACCACCGTGTTTCACTGTAGGAAGCAAGTTTTTGGGCAGTAATGCTTCATTATTTCGACGCCATAGTTTTTGCTTTCTATCATAGCCAAACAAGTTGAACTTGCTTTCGTCACTAAATAAAACATTAGCCCAAAAACCTTCATCTTCTTCAATGTATTTCTTAGCAAATTCCAATCGTTTTTGCATATTTATTTTACTTAAAAACGGCTTCTTCCGAGGTACACGGTTGTGGATTCCATTGCTTCTCAATACATGCCTCACCGTTTCCGGATGCACTGAAGCAATATGCTGATTTTCCAAAGTCTTTGCAATTTCTATTGCCGTTATTCTCGGATTTACTTGGACATTCAACAAAATTTGCCGCTTTGCACGTGGAGTCAGTTTAGGTGGGCGACCACTCCTTGGTTTATTTTCTACACTTTTTGTTTGATTATATTTTCGAATTATTGTCTGAATGCTTGATTTTGGATGCCCAACTAGTTTTCCAATCTGTTTTAAAGATTTTTTTCTTTATGAAACTTTACAATAAGCTCACGCACTTTAATACAGATTTCTTTACGCATTTTGTTTAAATAAACGCAACTGCAATATTAACAACGAGCAAATTAAAAATCAAATCTTTACAAGTAACGGTATCTATCTAGTAAAGACGCCTGAAGTGTTTGGTAGCACTGTTTGAGTACAGAGTTGTATTTTATAAATGTATTACATAGCCGTATATAGACTTTTCTGTGTTTGAAAAATGAATTTTATATATTTTTGTTAATAAAGTTTTTTGAAAAAAAATTTTTTGGTCAAAATTTATTGTTTGTTGTTAGATTAAATTTGTTTGAAATGCAATTTATTGCTGCATTGTTCATAGATAACTCAAAACATCGTTTTTCAAGGGGGTATGCAGACTTAACTGTGCCACTGTATGTATTATTTGCTTTTTGTATTTTGGTATAAAGCGCAACTAGCTCTAGTTCAGTAACAAAACATGGGAAACGTTTGAAAACATTGGCATACAATACAAGCTTATTTGGTTGCAGGTGTCACGTTACAAAAAGTAAACTTTTCTCAGGAAATGCCCATATACGTATATATTGTATACATACATACATGGTGTTTTCTTTTCGGGTTCACTATATTTTGTTTCTTATACCCTTCACCAAAGGTAAAAGAGTATTTATAAGTTTGTCATTCCGTTTGGGATTTCTACAATATTGATCTTGGACCCTATAAAGTGTAAATATTCTGGGATTGATTTAACGATGTCCGTGTGTCAGTTGAAATAGGTTTTCCGTAGACCCCAGATATGATGGGGACTTGGAAATTATATTTGTCTCATATGGTCTGGAATTGTTTGCTATTAAAATTGAGCCTGATCGGCCCACAAATGGCTGACATATGAGCAAAAAAACACGACTGACTCTAATTCTGCCTAAAATACCTACTTTGTTGTAGTTTTTTTATGTTAAGCTTTAGAACGGCAGCAGCCAAAGTTTCCAAATTGGGTACATGCACCTTGGTTATCAAAACACAACATCCGACAAAATGTCGGCGGGATTGAACAAGTGGGCGTGGCACTTCCCATACATATACATTATAGATTCTGTACATCTGGAAAACGGAAAGAGCCATAGTTTCGAAATTAGGTATAAGCATCTTAGTTGTCAATTCACAACATCCGGGATTGGACAAGTGGCTTTGGAAAACCGTTGATTTATTTATATATAAAGAGCGGTATTTATATAACTTTCTGTTATTATAGCACCATGGTGAAGGGTATATAAGATTCGACATAGCCGAATAAAGCACTCTTACATGTTGTTTGCTTGATACGTTGAATTTCTTCCTTACCAATCTGCAATCTAGTCTTGTTATGCATACATACATACACATATACTTTCTGCATGTTCTTTTTTTTTGTTGCCTATAACTTTTACCCAAGTCGATCAAACTGTCGAAAATTAATGTTGTATTTCAACTTCTAAATACGAGCAAAACAAGTATCCAAAAAGCAGAATTAAACTGGTCGATGAAAGTTCTCTCTCCTTGCGAATACCAAACCAATTTAATATTTTTATAGCGCTGTGCTCATACATAAATACAAACAAACGCACTTTGTATTAAAAATTAGCAGATATTAAAAAATGCATTCAAGTTAACTATTCACATTTATGTATACATACATACATATGATGATATGAATATCAAAGTATAATTTTGTTTAAGAATATTAAAAAAAGTCCTCTTTACCAGTACACTTTGTATTTTATTATAAATTATAATTTGTGTTATAAATTATACTGTTTTACGTTTACTTGCGCTGCTGAAGAATTTGTTATGCACAGGGTTGTTATGCTTTGTTCTTAACCCATTTTTTGCCACCGGTCGATTTTTCGACCAGTACCTTTTTTAACGTATGTGTATCTTTAAAGTTTACTATAATTTTTTTGATCTGTTTTCACAAAAATAAAATCTGGAATGCTTTCTAATATATTAGTAATAAATTGATTTTCTAAAGACTTTATGAAATATTTTGGTAAGAAGATTAATAAAAGCCAATTTTTTACCACTTTTTTCCAATTAAAAAATAAAATTTTATGTTTTCATTATTTTTAAAGCATAAATAGTATATTATAATAATCCCCAAAAATCAATTTGTAGCTGACCAGTTTTCTCACTTATAAATACCCATCAAGGAGAATTAACTCCAGGTAAGCTCAACTCGTCAGCCGTTCATCAGCTGTATCCACGGCGAATTAAAAAAATGGTGAAACGTCAAAATATTATTTTGTTTCTATACTGAAATTTGAAAACAAGTCAGAAAATTGCATAAACAAAATACATGGGGCTTTTTGTAGTTGTAGAGTTGCACTTACCTGTTATAAATTCGCCTTGATACCCATCATCTTTGGTGGTCGAAAAATCGACCACTGACCGGAAGCACTACAATATCATTGCCACATATTGGCAATCGGTTCAGAACATGTAAGGCCCAAATACATTGGTAAAATTCACATCCAGCATTGTGGTAGTATTAGTGAAAATCAGTTTGTATGTGTGACACCGACGATGCTTGATGGAAAATCAAAAAATTTAGATATTTTGCATGCTTGACGAGTGATTTTGATGAATGAATTGGCGTTACTCTTAACCCACACACTTTAAACGTGATTTCAAACCGAACAGTCGCTAAAATTGTCGGATGAAAACAAAAAATGCTTTGGAGGAAAAAAAATGATGGAATTATGGAAAACTCTTTAATTAATAATTTTCTTCTTCTTCTCTTTAATTTTTGTTTTAATTTATTTAAAAGCAACAATTAAACACTTTTTATCTATATTTTAATATTTGGTTGCTCCTGCTGTTGTCACTTCAAAATAAAATGCAAAATGAATGCTTGGCAGCTGATCCAGAAAATGTATGTTCTAATGTCAAGCACACGTACACGAGCTTGATGTCAAGCCTTTGACCAGTGTATTTGAGCCTTAAAAGGTATTTACCCTGCAAACAGTTTCCATCGCCGAATCATCGCCCGCGAATCGCCGGCAAGTTGTCTAACATCGCCGCGATGCATCGCGTGGAAGCTTAATGCGAATCGCGAAAACGTTCGCATGTGTCAACCGCGCGAATCGCGATTCGCTTGAACATCGCGTACCGCGATTCGCGTAAACATCGCGTACCGCGATTCGCGTGAACATCGTGTACCGCGATTCACGTGGTTGACACATGCGAACGTTTTGCCGATTCGCCAGAGGATCGCACTTAGCTTCCACGCGATGCATCGCTGCGATGTTAGACAATTTGCCGCCGATTCGCGGGCGATGATTCGGCGATGAAAATTGCTTTCAGAGATATATTAAATAACACACCCTTCACAAATCACTTGCTCAACTGGAATGACAATTTTGCTAATTGCCCTTGAAACCAAATATTTAGTTTCCCGTTACCTTAAAAAAACAACAAGAGAAAAAAAATTCTTTCGAAAGTTATAAAAAAAACACTGATGATTGCCGCTACTTGTGTGCGCTCGCATATTCATCGCCATAGGCGATGGTTAGCGATTCGTATTCCCTGAGAAGGATCGCGGAATCATCGCCAAACAAGCAATCGCCAAAAAATTTCAAAAATGTTTGAAGGGTACTTGAGGGTTACACTATCAAGTTTTGCCTATCAAGTTGTAATACTCTCACACTTTTCTACCAATACACTCATACTTTTAAAAATTGAAACGAACTTGCCTTTAAAATTCTCTTTCCAGAGAGTGCTTCAATTTACGTTCAAGAAAACAGCTGATTTCAAGGTTAGTGAGCAAATTTTTCGTTTGCCTTTATAAATTATTTTCTTGATGACGCCTTGAATGTATATAGCTCAAAAATTTAATGCAGCCTACGTCACAACTTTCAATTTTTGTTAATTTTGACAAATAGTATATGTAACAGACTATCAAGAAAATCTTGATCGTGTGGCTGCACTGTTACATCAGATAATAGTCGCTAACAAGGCAAATTAATTTTTCAGGTGGCGTTGAAAGCACAGCTGTGCTACTTTTTTTTTTTTTAATTAGAGAGATAAATGTCAAAAGTTGCTCGTGTTTTTGACATATCGGTCAACGAAAGCAACAAAAAAATACATTGTTGAGTTTTTGGTGTTGCTACTTGTTGTAGTAGTCGACACCACCTTTTACATGAATTCGCCTTGGTCGCTAAGATACAACATTTTTTTTCAAAGTTCGCCCACTTGTTGACGTTCTTAATAAAATTGTATGCAGTTTATGCAAATAGTTTCTATGTTGAGTGATGCTCGTGCAAAATGTTCGTTAAGAGAAAATCAATACGTTTTGGACTTAAAAAATTTTGAATATGCTCTGGAAGTGGAGATTTATTCTACAGTATTTTATATAACGTACATAGTTTTTTTTTGACAATTTTTCTTATCATCTCATCTGTCTACTGAATGAGCGCGGGAATGACAGCTGTAGCCAATGTAATTATTAATTACTTCTCAGTCGAACTAATGGTTACCTGTAATGCCCAGGCGGAAACAATTCAGGAGTATTATCATGATATGGATGGTTTCAACTTTCACGACAGTGACTTTCTTTCACAAATTGAAGTCACAATACAGTCTATATATTTTAATATATATTGAGGATTTTAACATGCTCCTAAATAGCTAAGGGTATGTGAATTTAAAAAAAGTCACGACTCCGGTCGGACCATTGGTTTATTATCTTAAAAAAAGTTGGCTTCAAAGGCTGGGACACTATTTGTCACCCATTGGTCGAAGACGGCAGGTGCTTATGTAAATTTGTTTATGTACTCATAATCCCTTATCCGCCATAATCAATTCAATTATAAGACACATACTGTGTATGTATATTTACATGCAAAAATACATGTTTTTACATAGAATACCATTAAGATTTATAATTAAGACATTTTTTAATAAATTTCCATAAATTAAGCCTAAAGCAATATTTTTTTACAAAAAATAAAGTAATTTTCTTACAGTTTTCGGCCATGGGTCGATTTTTCGACCAGTCCGTATAAAGACAACTACAAATCGGGAGATAAAATTTTGTGAAAAATTTTCTTAATTGAAGGCTCAAAAGTACCTCCCTGCAAGGGATTAAAAATCCTGTTTGATAGCAGCCAATAATGGGCTAAAAAATCGTCAAAAGTTTTAAAAAAAATTCGTCAAAATCGTCACTAACATTAAACAAAACCGTCAAAAAATCAACCAATATTTAAATATTAGTCTGAATTTACATGTTTCATCTTTTAATGCTCAACTTCTTTTCAATTCCCTTTTAAAGATGCCAATATATGTAATCACACGCAACAACTTGTTTCATCTTCCCAGCGGGAAAATGAGGAATTGATTACTTAAAAAATTAAAAAATAATGTATTTTTTTCGAAAGAATAATAATGCATCCAATGGAATCGAGAAGATAATTTTATCAGACAAAATAATTATGAATTGATTACCACGTATATTCCCACATTTGCAGAACATGGAATGAACTGTTTCCGTTCGTGAGTTTTATTCGTGTTTTTCTATTACATAAGCCCATATGACACTACATTTTTAATGCATTGTTCAAGTTTTGGTGAACAGTACAAATATAATGTAATAGAAAAATTTACCAAGTGCAAAGAGTTCAGCTGTATTAACAGTGCAGCCACACGATCAAGATTTTCTTGATAGTCTTTTACATATACTATTTGTCAAAATTAACAAAAATTGAAAGTTGTGACGTAGGCTGCATTCAGTTTTTGAGCATTTACATTTAAGATGTCATCAAAAAAACAATTTATAAAGGCAAACGAAAAATTTGCTCAGTAACCTTGAAATCAGCTATTTTCTTGAACGTAAATTGAAGCACTCTCTGGAAAGAGAATTTTAGAGGCAAGTTCGTTTCAATTTTTAAAAGTATGAGTGTATTGGTAGAAAAGTGTGAGAGTATTAAAACTTAATAGGCAAAACTTGATCGTGTAACCCTCAAGTAAGATAAATGGCAAACTGTCAACAATTTTTAAAAAGTTATCGATAAAAAATGAAGTTATGTAAAAAAAAATGTAAAATTGTTTAACTTAAAATTGACATTTCAAGCTTGAAATATTAAAAGTGTTGCTGAATCAGCGGTTTATGGGCAAATTCAGCGATTTACCGCTTTTTGTTTTTAGGTTTCTCATAAACAAAAAGTTGGCAACATTTAATAAAATAAACAAAACAGGGATGGCTAAGTTGTTTCAATTGTACTTTTTTGTTGATACGTTTTAAACAAAGATGTTAATACCTTTTTGTGGTATTTTTTATGAACATAAATAAAATTAATTTCAATTAAAAAAATCTTTAAGTACAATTAGGGTAAAAAAGTACAATTTTTAAAGGTTGTTGGTACAATTTTAAAAATTCTCAACGACATCCCTGAAACAAAACCATAACAAGAGAAAAAAAAACTAAAAAACTTTGCTTACATTTTTTATAGTTTGCTCTTTCTAACATTTACTGTTTCTTTCTATCAATTCTATATCAATTAATGAATAAAAAATGTAGTGTCATAAGGGCTATATTTTCTTTATAAACATCCGTTATTTCTTGCTGTTTTTATGTCGTCTACTAATTTTTATTATCAAGAATGAATTATTTAATTCATTCGCAGGATACATTAAAATAATTTATTACAATCCTAGGACATCTGTGTTAAGAATAATGAATTCTGGAATCAAATATTATACAAGATATGTACTACTTTCTCGATTCCTATTGATTACATTTTCCCGCTGGGGTTTTTCGGTTTAAAACAACAATAATTTTAATAACAGAGAGTCAAAGAGAAAAAGAAAAGAAACAAATTACATGCAGCCATCGTTGTGCATATACCAACGAATAAAAACACAAAGCGCACTGCCCATTGGCATCTCCGTACTAACCCTCTTTCTTCTTTCTTTCCTCACCTAAAAACATAAGAGATGAGCATCAAAAGATGAAACGTTTGAAAGCAGGCTTACAAATCAAAGGCAATTTAATATTTTGTTTTAAAATAAAATTTTGAATTGCACAAAAAAGGCAGTTTAACAGTTTTCATTCAAACAAAGCAATTAATTATAAACTTTTAATTACAAACAAGTACCTATTAAATATTTGACGTCCTACACATAACCACTAGTTTTATTAAAAAAAATTTTTGCTTTCGCAAAACGTTCGGCTATATCAAACATCATTAAACAGTTTCTAAATTATACAATTATTTACTTACAAATAAGGTTAAGTAAATCAATAGAAATTGTTAAAAATAAAGCAAAATTTTTATCAATTATCTGGTCACGTTTTTTTTTTTGGATTTTTTCGTCAAATATTTGTTAGGTCTGAACATACCTTAAGTTTTTGAAAAATATATACAATGAACATACTACATTTTTTTTTTTTTTTTAATTTGTTTATTGGCCAGCAAAAAAAAGGATATTAAAACTAAAATAAACACTAGTTAACAATAACATATTTTTTTAATACGTATATACAATGTCTCTAATCGAGCGCTCTAGTATTTTTAATATAGTTATAATTTGGTTTATACAAATGTGAATTAATTTTTTATTAACAAGGATAATATGTTATATTTACACTTTAAATTGCAATGAAAATAATCAAAAAAACATTGCTTTTATAAAAAGGAAAAAAAAAATTTTGCAAACGTTGTGTCAAGGAATAAAAATGAGAAAATAGAAGAGAGAAAAAGAAAAAAAAAATATTTTATTATTTGAATAACCACCAAAATTTTTTGGACTTTGTACTCTTTTGCACTAAGTGCAAATCTTTGCTAGATATACTTGTATGAACATACTACATACATATAAACCAATGCCGCAGTTTGCGACGCTAATTGGGACCGAGAAAATTACGCAAACTGAAGTACGATTTTCCATTAGTTTGCATTAAAAAGCATTAATAATTTTTTTAAATTAAATAATTTTCTTTTAGACCTTTAAAACGTTGTGAAAACGGACCTAAATCTTTAATCCTAACGATAAGAAGTGGCTCCATTTCAAAATGTCTACTCCTTCTTCTTAGCGTATTTTCTCTCTTTTTGACTCATTGTTGCAAAATATTTAAATTTAACTTAACTTCAGTATATGTAATTTGACACTACAAACGATCTTCAACTTGGAACCTTCACATACATATGTACATATTAAGCGGCTCATACACTTGCAATAAAATTGTTTAATTTTACGTATTGTACAATTTCATCGCCAATGTGTACTTGATATTCGAAGGTGGCACAATATATTGGCAATGCTGTTTATGTTATGTTATTCCTATAGGTTATGTTCTCCTTTTTATTGAATGAATGAAACCATTGTGCGACTTATTGCATAATATAGGACAAAATGGAAATAATATGGCGAATATCATACACAATAATATTGCAAGTGTATGGGCCGCTTTAGACTTAAACGTGAGATCCCCTTTTACTGTTTTAGCTTTGTACAAACATTTTTATATTAACGACGCAAATTGAAGTACTAACGACGCAACTCCGAAGCCATGCAACGCAATGTGACACATAGATAAAATATATAATTATATATAATCCACATAGTTTTAGACTAATCCTATTCGTACAAGCTATCTGCTGTGTGTACGAGATTAATTCAAACTCCAATTTTTGAATATTAAAATAAGTAGTTCTTTATTAAGCAGCAAGGCTGTTAAACTTATTCTTTATGCAGCTAGGCAGAAATTCTGATGTTTTACGGTATACGTTCTATCACCAAGTAAAATTACATGAACAAAAATTACTTTTAAATTCAAGCCTAGCTTAGCATAAGTAAAAACCCTGTTTTTAAGTAGGTTTACATACATAAAGTTATTAATAAAATTCAATTTCAATATGAGTTACGATTAAAGAAAAAAAAGGAAAAGAATAAACGAAAATAATTCAGTGATATAATGAGAGTAACAGAAATTAATTACGATATATGTAAAAATATAGCAATCTTTAAGCATACTAAATTAACATTGTGAGAAATTAACTACATTTATTTAGAGCTGCTGTTAATACAATGTAATTTAAAATGAAATGTAAAGGGTGAAACAAAAATAGGAAGTTTTTGATTTTAAATAAAATAAGAATTTTCAACACTGTGTTTATTAAATAAACATTTTGTAATATTTGCACTGAAGCAATCTGAAGAATTAATTTTCAAATAATCCTTTGCAAAAAAATGCCTTCAATTGTTGTTGTTTCCAAAATTTCAGATTTTAGTTTTATTTAAATTAATACTCGATCAACGTTAGCAGACGAATTTGGTTAAACCATTCGGTTATTAATAAAATTACATAAGTTAGGGAAAGCATTACTATTGTTTAACAACTTAATTGATTTGATTTTTTTCCAAAAGATATTGATATCCAAATCTCTTTCGTCAAAATTATTAAATCTTTACTATATTCTTTTTATGACTGGAATCTCTCTTTAGATAAAGAATTTAGAAAACTTAGCGAAGAAGTCAAGAAGTATTTCTGTTTAAAATAATAGATAGAGTTATTAATTTTAAATTATTTGTAACAAAATTTCCGAAATCCAATCTTTTTTTATTTGAATGCATAATTTAACATATAATGCCACACAATTATCAACAAATTAATTGTGAGCTTAAACATTATTTGCAAATTGAGAAATTTTTGTCGCTAACGTAAATTCTTTCCTAGTCAAAAAATTTTAAGTGACAACAAAATTAATTTCATCAAACGAATTATGTTTTACGTAATCATCTTTAAAAAGTTTTGACATATCACTCACTGTGCATATTAGGACTTTGAACACCTTTACGTTGAAAAGTCTTATTTATATTATTTATAACGTTAAGAATGTATTTTAAAACACAAAAATACAACCCATTTAATTTGTTTAATACTATTGGGGGATTAACAAGGTGTCAAAAAGTCATAAGTCTTAGGCCCGTTTTCACGACTTAACGATAGCTAAATGTAGGAAGTTATCGAACAGATAATGAGTTTTTAATTTTCACAAGTTCCCTTTAATCTAAAAGTGAAGGATAAGCTAAAGAGAGGAACGTTCTACCTTTAACTTTTGTCGTAAGGTTTAGATTTGAGATTGCCATATTATATTCACATATTTTTTATATATGGCAACTCCAATTATTCGTATATTTTGTAAATGTAAAAAAGTACGTAGTTGCCAGTTTGTATTTTTATTTTGGCAAAAATAGTCGGTATTTTCTTTAGTATTGCCACATTTTCAAAAATGTTAAGTTTATTTTATACAGAAGTTGTGAAAACAAAAATAGTTGAAGGTAACTTTATTCCTCACTAGTGTTAAAGGTACCATTAACTATTTCGAACTTTATAGGTAAGTCGTGAAAACGGGCCTTAAAATAATAACACCAAAAAAATACGACTGTTGTGAACAACCCCTCATAATTTAGTGTGCTATTTTGAATTTAAATCAGCTGATTTAAAACATATAAAAAAATAAATATTTACCTAACATCAAAATTTTTTTAATTCTAATTCATGAATTAATAAATTAAATCTTATCTGACTATTTTCCATTTTTTAGACGCAATCACAAATAAATTTTATTTTGTTTGTTTGCCAAACATCAGAGTCATAAGCCGATATATTTTGACGCAGCAAGTGTTTTGTTGCAAAAATTGCTAGCCGCAGGTTAAATTCGGCGACGGCTACAAAAACTAATGCGCCTCGGCTCAGCCGCTCAGCGCAGGTCTCTTCTGAATAATTACGACAGCACAATAAACATAGCAAGCAAAGTTCTATTAATTTAAGACACTTTTTGTTAACAAAGCAACAACAATATTTTTAAACCATTGTAAAATGTTAGAACATTATGACAATAAAACATGATAGCACACCTTGTGAATACCCAATATATCTTTTGAAGTATCGATGACCACCCTACAAGAAATTGCTGATGTAAACTAACACATACAAAACTTATAAACTAACACAATCGCAATTTCGTATTTAATTCACGTATATATATTAAAATGCACAAGTATGAGTGGGAAAAAATGTCACACGTACACGAATGTTTACATCAGTTTTTTCATATTGCCCTTAATAAAATGATAGAAGCTTCTGATGTATAAACCATCAGCAATGCCCATCAGATGATGCATCAAATGACTGTCATTGTTCTTGTAGGGTGTATTTTCTAAAAAAATCGTCAAAATGACGAATAATCGTCACATAATAAGACAACCCTGGTAATGCATAAAACGTTAACCCTACGTTTCCACATGCAAGTAATTACTTGCAAGTAGTGTATACGTATTATCAAGGAAAAATCGAGGAAACAGCCGATTGGCTGAAAGTACAAAAATTGTGTGAATGTTAGTAAAAAAGTGTGAGTGTATTGAGTTTTTCGAACTTGTACTTGCATGTGGAAACGGGGGGTAAACAGCACTCAGCGTTGCCAGAAGATTTGGAATAAAAACCTTCATTTGGCGAACAAGTAAAAATTTTTTATAAGAACATACTTTTTATTATGGAAACTGTTTAAATTGAAATACATACATGCATACTTACGGTATTTATACAAAATTAAATACTAGGTTTAAATTGTGTTTTTAGTTATATTTTCCATAAATTTTTTTCTAAGAATACTTTTTAAATCCTTTTAATTTTTAATAAACAGGGAAACCAAAAATAAGCAATAGCACGTTTTTTCTTGTGCTACCAATGAAGGCAGAAACAATATATTTATCCGTTTTAGAGCTTTTTATGAATTTTGGCATCGATATGTTAGTGCATATTTTTGCATATTTTTTTGGCCGTCTGGCTGGATGCCTGTCCATCTTATTTTGTGCGCATAGTACAAGTTGCAATCTTGTAGATGATAATTTGAAAAAAAATTGGTAGTCACATTTTAATTGTACTAAGAACGAAGTATAAGTAAATGGCGACAATCCATATTCCCCATAAAAACTACTAAATTAGACTCTTTGTGTCCGTAAACCATCTTGTTATGTTGGTATTTAGATTAAATTCGCCCCAAAAATATTTTACAGCAAATTAAATTATTTTCGAATCAGTTCACGTTTGTCCAAAACTCCCATCTATAAAAAGCTTAAACTTCCCTTTATATGTTACCATTAATAAACAATTTAGGGACCGTCCCTAAAACCGTTTTAGACAAAAAATATCATATGGATGTTAATATCTAGATAGTATTTGGCACAAATAACTCTTATATGAGCTTTAATATCTTTCCTGGCGTTTACATTTGCCAGTACTGGCATGACAGTAGCAATACATGCAAACTTTTTTACTAATACATGCACACTTTTCCAACTGTCTTGCCTACTGTCTAGCAAATTTGACAGTGATTTAACATTTTCTAACAGTAATCTGAAGTTTTATTAGCAAAAGAAAAAAAAACGTAAAAAAATAAATATATTTTGCTTTGATTTTATATGTTTTAGTTAAGTGTTATGTTTTTTTTTTACAAAATATAGTTATTTTAGGTTGTTTTTAAGTTTGTTTAGTTTATATAAAACACGTTTAGCTGAACTTTCACTACAACATTCACGTTTGACATATATTTCAAAGTGAACTGTCTTAACTACTGTCTGGACGCCTACGTCACGAAGACAGTTAGCAGTGTTTTTGGCAACTAATATGTACTTTCTTACTGTCTTGCCAGTACTGTCAAATGTAAACGCTATGTTAACATAACTTTGTTTTTTTTTGAGCCGATGACTGCTCATCGTTTCCAAATAGGGTAAAATTTCGAAAATTCGTTTGTAACTGCTCATCGTTTCCAAATAGGGTAAAATTTCGAAAATTCGTTTGTAAATACTATAGTGTTTGGGCTTTACCGGTTGTAATTTAAGGATTGTTTTTATTAAATGGAACTGTTTTTAAATTGTTGAATATTTTGTTTTTAAACTAGCAATTTTTTAATTTGAATGCTAATAAATAAAATCTTAAAAAAGTTAATCTTAATAAAGAAGTTTCATTGAAATAATTAAATGCTAAAATTAGAGATATATAGTACATTTTGGGCAAAAAGATTTTAGTTAAGGTGCTATGAAGCTTACATCATATAAAATCTCAAGAGCTATCAATTTAATATTATATTTTTTGATACTGTTCTTATATTGAAGGCATTTTGAAAAAATCGCATTTAAAAAAAGCTCGTTGAAAATATATGGATTTTCCTAAATATATTTCTAATGGAATAGTTATTAAAATAATGTTGGTACACCTTTTAAAAGGTATTCTTAAGGACTTATGTACATATACTTTGTTTAAGAATTATCATAAACATCGAATGATAATTTATAAACTAAAAGCCTCTTAAGTTCTATTAGTTTTACCTTTTGGTACTAAATACAAACTTTATAAAAATGCGTTTTTTCGTTTCACAAAAAAATTATTTTTCATCAATATTTCCAAAATTAACAACCGCTAATCTAAGATGCTTTTTAAATATTTTATATAATGATGCATTTTTGTGTATGCTAAACAATGGGCACTAAAGTGTGCAAAACCATTAGACAAAAAGCTGATACAAAACCTCATTGTTTTAAAAATTTATTGTTTAAAAAACTTTAAAAAAATTGTGTATGTTGATAACCTTAAAGTTGAAAAATCTTTACTTCTAAAAATAAAAAATCATCATTTGAGAAAAAAAATCTTCAAAAATAAGATAAATTCTTTAATCTAGCAACGCTGAACACCACGTTTGCTTACTGCCCGTCTATACCAGAGATAGATATTGCGACATATATTGCAGTAAATGACAAAATTATGTTATCTCTAATGTAGACAGCAATTTTTTGTACATACCCTGCAATTAATAGGACTAGTTCAAACACGCGTGTAGAGTGTAGCCCATAAGGGACTAGGACTAGTCCAAAAGTAACCCAAACGTGTGGAAAACACATGGTCTATTTAACATCACGATGTCCTAGAGCAGGACCATATAACCCATTGTATACACAAGAGGATTAGTTCTAACTTCGTTTAAAAACGAAAACATGACGTTAAAAAACGAAGACATGTCGTCTCACTACAAACACTTTTTAACAATGACATGGTCCATGCTTGCATTACATCGGACCAGTCCATGGAGTAGTCCATTTGATCAAAATGGATCAGGTGGTCCAACATAATTTGCAGGGTATTTATTGCCGGCAATTTATGTTGCAATAGTTGTTAGTTTATTTTTGTTGACAATTATTGCTAACATAAAACGTAAAATTTTGTTGAAAAAAAGAAAAAAAATATACGCAAATTGTGTTAGGAAAAAATTAATTTTATGAAATTGTAGCAAATTATAATTGTAGTAAAAGAATTAAATAAACATTTAAATAAAATTGCAAAAATTATTTTTATTAATATAATATTTTTCTTATTCGATCTTTATTATTTTAACTTATATTAATTTGTTTAAGCTTGAGTTCTTTTTTATATAAAAATATAAATTTTATTTCATGGTAACCTGCCGGCCGCGGTTCGAATTCCGGCCACGGTCAAGAATGAAAGATTATCAATAACAATTTTAATTAATTTTCATGTTGTAAATTCCTTTCTTCATAAAAATAATTTAATGAAAATTAAATTTAATGAACTTAAGCCTAATTAAAAATATTAAAAGTTTGGATTAAAAACCATAAATAGTTCAATAAAATAACCACAATACTAATTATTAATAAAAAAAAATTAAATAAAAATTAATATTATATTCAACATTTTTTTATTCTTCAAATTTATTCTATGAGCTAAATTTCAGTTCTATTCCTTAAATTTTTAGGAATGACCCTACATTTTATATGTTTACATTTTACCTTAGCTATCCTTTGGATAGCAATGAAGTATATTGTGTGTACAGAAAAATGTAAAATTATTGGACACCAGCAGAATTTAATGCATTTTCTGGCCCGCTACGGCCTTCGTCAGCATTCTTTGTGTCACAATGGATAGTGCTGGATTTCAATCTGAAACTGCTTACGATAACTACAAGCAATTGGACACTAAGTTTGTTTATTTCTTTTGAGTTTTTTGAAAGTGAGCGTCCGTCAGACGGACGGACAGACGGACATGGTTAAATCGACTTAGAATTACTCAAGCAGCCAAAATATATATACTTTATGGGGTCTGAGATGAATAATAAAAAAGATTCACACGGAAAGACAAACTTAGTATACCCTCTTCACAACTAACTGTGGTGGAGGGTATAAAAAGACTTCAAGCTTTAACAATTTAATAGGTTAGGTTAAGAAGGGTTGTGCGCCCATGGGCACACCTCCACTCGGAGACCAATACAGTCCATTGTGAATCCCTTCAAAGAAATATTAGATAGAATAAGAAGAATTGAAAGGTAGAGAAAAGGAAGTATGCGATAGACGGAAAAAATTAGAAAGTAGGACCAATACCCCCCTTACAGTCCCCTCAACAGAAACAGCCGCGTTATTTCCCTGACAAACCCCAGTAGATCGGCCGGATTACATCCAGCTATGCACCCCAGTTCGTCGTGAAACCTATCTCCTAGCCACTTCTGCCTGAGACCCTGCATCCTAGGACAATGGCACAGTACGTGCTCGAGCGTCTCTAACTCCTCTGCGTCCTCGCACAACCTGCAGAAGTCCGGTATGGTGTTATCCCATTTGCTCGTAAAAGCCCTAACAGGACAGTGACCCGTCAATAACCCTATAAGTGTTCTAAGACCAACCCTATCCAATCCCAGTAGAACCCTGGTTGCCCCCGCGTCCAATCTGGGCCATAGTGCCCTAGACACCCTGCAATCCATTCTGTTCCTCCAGGATCGGTCAACGTCACCACGGAATTTCTCCCGTATCACCCCATAGTAGTAACATAGGGGGGGCTTTACCCCCCCGTCCCTTACCACTAAGTAGAGACTCGAACCCCCTCTCGCGAGTTCGTCCGCCACCTCATTCCCATCAACCATGCAGTGTCCTGGTACCCAAAACAGCCTCACGTTGAATGCCCCCATGAGTTCCCTAAGAGCATTCCTACACCGCGCGATCAGGCACGATCTCACCGTATAGTTCCTCAATGCCCGAAGCGCCGCCTGACTATCGACGTAAATTGTCACCTCAGATCCACCCACGATGTGGTCAGTATCACCTCCGTCGCCCTCCAGATCGTTAGGATCTCAGCCTGGAAGACACTGCACTCATCAGGGATTCTGAATGACCTTTTTACCTCGGTGTCCGCGATATATACACCGGCAACAGTGCCGGTTTCCATCTTGGAGCCATCCGTAAATACTGCCCACCCCTCAAACAGTTTATTGGATCCACTCCAGATTTCCCTATCCGGGAATTCCACCGGTGGTGTAACACCGAAGTCCAGAGTCGTAGTCCTATGATCCGAAATTCTCTCAAGAATAGTACCCCGATCAAGCAGACCCACCTCGTACAAGATTCTCGTGTGATCATCCCGCCTGGGTCTAACCAAGGAAGACTCGTAAAGTCTAAGTAGGTTCCTAGCAGCCACACTCCTCACATAATGCTCGATAGGGGATAGATATAGTAGGATGTCCAGCGCTACCTGTGGAGTGCTGCCTCTTGCACCCGTGATGCCCAGAGATGCACTCCTTTGAACCTTGCTAAGCATCTTCCTATAGCTATCCACATTCAACGCGCCCCACCAAACAGTGCATCCATAGGTAAGTATAGGTCTAACCACCGATGTGTAAATCCAATTTACCATATCTGGCCTCAGACCTCAGTTCTTACCAATGGAGTTCCTGCATGTGTAGTAGGCATTGAGTCCCCTTTTCATCCTCTCCTGAGTATTTCTCTTCCAAGACAGTTTGCAGTCGAGGAAGTTACCCAAGTACTTAGCACCGTCCGATAGAGTTAACTCGTCGCCATCTAGCACTGGCCCCCTAAATCCCTCTATCCTATAACTTCTGGTAAATAGAACCAGTTCAGTCTTCACAGGGTTAACACACAGCCCCCTGTCCCTTGCCCATGCTGAGAGTTCGCCCAGCATCACCTGCATAATTTCCCCGATCGTGGACAGAAATTTTCCCCTGACCAGCAGAACTATGTCATCCGCATAGGCAACAACTTTCCTGCCCATGGAGTCAAATGACCTGAGGATCCCGTTGACCGCAAGCAACCACAGTAGAGGCGATAGAACCCCCCCTGTGGTGTTCCCCTGGTAACCCTCCTCCTTATCACCTGATCCCCAAGGCTCGAGTTCATTATCTAATTTCTAATGTGCGATTCACTAACTTTTAACGAACCGACAATCGTAATATTTGTTGACATAAATATTCGCTTGCAGTAACGATAGTGTGATTCTGTATTTTTTTTTAAACAGCTGTATTTTTCTAACATCTCTGTCTACATGTTAAAAAAAAAAAACGAAAAAAACAAAAGAGAATAAAATAAAAACAAATTAAATTGTTCTTAAACCATGTTTTTTTACACATGTTTTTTCATTAAAAATGCATTGAAAAAGGTCTGGCCAGACTCATGAGCAAGACGAAGGGTTAATTTGTGGTTTTTATATATTTTTGTGAATTTTACATTTAGAATTTTTTTTGTTCTTAATTTTCCTACGTGTTTTTTCTTTTAAAAAATGGCAAAATTTTTATTAATTTTTTGAAATAACTCAAGAATCGATGGTGTAAAATACATTACAATTTAACCAGTAGGTAAAACATTTTTTTTTTCTTTTATTCATTATTAATTTTTGAATCTTCATATATTTAATATGAACTAACAATAATTAATCAAATCTTAGCCTAATACTTTATTTCATGTCCTGCCAGTGCCAGACAAAAATTTTCTTCATCACGGGTTCTGTTCACTAAAATAGGTGTTTATCGCTCATCTAATTGGATAAGTGCTGCAGTGTCTCTTCTTCTTAAGCGAGTGTGGCCGCCATGGTTTAAAATATTTCGAGCTAGTGGATTTGGGTGTTGTTCAAGCCTTTTTAAATATTTCACTGCATATTTTGTAATCATAGTTTTTACTAATGGAACATTGAGATCCTTGTGAATATTTGAGTTTTTAACATACCACGGGGCAGCTGTGATTATTTGAAGCAGTTTATTTTGGCGCCTTTGAATTTTTTCGATATTAGAGGCCGAGGCAGTGCCCCATAACTGAATACCATAGCACCAGATTGGCTTTAAGATGGAGTTGTAAAGAAGAAGTTTGCAGTCGAGACTAAGGACAGAGTTTCTACCAATAAGCCAATGAATTTGAATGGCTTTTAGTTTCATTTGAGTTAATTTTGCCTCTATATGGCTTTTCCACGTTAAACGGCGATCTAGATGAATACCGAGGTATTTTACATGCGAATTTTGAGGCACTAAATGATTATTGATTTTAATAGGGGGCATGTTTCCCGACGCAAGGTAAATGTTACATGTACGCATTTTTGCTCATTGACCTTTTAGCCTCCATTGCTTTAGCCACAGTTCGAGTTGAAATATATGATCCTGTAGGTATCGAGATGCTTCTTGACTGTTTTCGTGCACGCTTAGAAAAGCTGTGTCATCAGCAAATGTTGAAGTTTGGGTGTAGTTTTTTATTGGCATATCCGAAGTATATATTAAGTATAAAAGTGGGCCCAGGATGCTTCCCTGAGGAACTCCAGCTTCAATTGGCTGAGGAGAGCTTAAATAATCACCTTCTTTAATAATAAATTTTCGACCGACTAAGTAGCTTTCTAACAGCTTGTGTGTGTTTACTGGTAAGTTTAGCTTCAATTTATGTAATAAGCCTTCATGCCAGACTTTGTCAAAAGCTTGAGAAACATCGATGAAGAGAGCGGAACAATATTTTCTTTCTTCAAAGGCTTTTCTTATTGCGTTTACTATACGATGGGTTTGCTCAATTGTGCTGTGTTCTCTTCTAAAGCCGAATTGGTGGTTAGGAATACATCTGTTTTCATTTAGAATTGGGGTTAATTTTGACGCTAACAGCTTCTCAAACACCTTTGATATATTAGAAAGTAAGCTTATATGCCTATATGACTCAACTTTTGTGTGATCCTTTCCTAGGTTAAGATATCATGAAGACTAATGAAACCTTCCATTTTTGAGGATAGTATTCAAGGCGTAAAATAGCATTAAAAATTAAAAGAATAATTTTCTTTGCTATGCTGGGTAGCTCCAAAAGCATTTTGTTGCTGATCTTATCAAAACCAGGAGCCTTCTTGGGGTTTAAATCACAAATAGCTTTTTCGATTTCTCTTATCTCAAATCTTAGGGGAACAGCTGCTCTAGCAACAACAGGTGGTAACTCGGCCGCAATATCGTGAGATATGTTTGGGGTAAATACGTTTTTTAAATGATTAACAAACAGATTTCCTTTTTTAACATCATTTCTTGCCCAACTTCCATTCAAGTTTCTTAATGGTGGTTTAGAGACAACTGTCCTTTTGAGATGGCTGTAGAAAAAATCACCCAAAGAAAAATGGCCCAAGGAAAAAAATGAAAATCGCCCAAAACAACATTAAAAATTACCAAAAAAGTTAAAAATGAAATTTTGCACAAAAAACACGTTAAAGGGCAAAAAAAAAAAAATTTTAATTAACCAAAACCAAATTTTTTCCCAAAAAAAAAAAAAAAAAAAAAAAAAATATTACCCAATTTGCAAAAAAGTGTTTATTATTCAAATAATTTTAGTTACATACAAATGTAAGTTTTATGTAAAATATTGCATTGTATCTTTAACAGCTGCTCGGCAGTATGGACAGTAATACTCATTTGAGCCCTCCGCCAAACTTTGTGCCTGCATTTTAATAACACATTCTTTGCAGCATTTGAAATGTCTGCATGGCAATAATGCTGTGTTGGTGGGAGAGTTGACAAAGCATACAATGCATTTCAAAGTATTGTTTACGTTGTTGACTTCATTGTTATTGTGTGTCGATTGCACTTTACTATTTGTTTCTCATGGATCGCTTTCAAACAAGTCTTCGAACGGTTCCCAATCAGTACAAACATTATTTTAAGTAAAAACCATTCGGTTTAAAAAAGTAGCAACAGTAATTGTGGCTGCTTCTAAAGCTTCACCTGCCTCTATAATTTTCTGTGCTTTGGCTCTTATATATGCCGCCAGATTTTTAAGTTTTCGGGATACGTTGCGTCTCACTGCCTGGCAAAAATGAAACCAACAGCCATAGTGATGTGCATTTGAAAACATTTTTTTTAAAGAGCTCTGTAAAGCGGTTTCAAAATCTGTCATAAAAGTGTGAGCATCTAAGTTATATATATTGTTATGGATATAAATACATACATAAATGTTCACAACTTTTTTTTCGTTTTTCTATCCATCTGTAATTATTGAGAGAAGGTTTCGTTAGATGAAATTCTTAGTTCATATACATATGTTGATTAGAATCATATGTGATGTTATTTTTCGTCTGCGACGCTTTTTTCACAACAACAACAGTAACAAAATCACATCACATATGGTTCTAATAAACATATATTATTTTCATTATTTATAGTAAAATAAATAGTTACTATTTACAAATTATTAATATTACTTGCCTTTTCCTGAAAAAAATGTACATGAATTATTTAAAGTTGCTTAAAAAGTCCCATCGGAACAATTTTAAATGTACCATCTATCAGATTTTTTCTTTGATGAGAAACAAATATGTTTTTATCGAGTCAGCAATATTTTCAGCAAAAAATGCAGTAGCTGCACTCCTCTTCTTAAATACATGCCTTAAAGAAGGGACATGGCTTGTTTTCATGCTTACTTAACCCATATTCATTCCATATGTTTTCCCTATTAAAAGTCTCAACGATTTCATTCGGCGTTTTAGGAGATCGAATTTAAATCTTTTCAGTTAGGTACTGTAAACCACGTTGCATTTCTGAATAATCTAAATTTTTTGTTGCGTCTTGGTTCCTACATATTTTAATAAAATTTATAATTGTTACAAAATAAAAATTTTATATAGAAAACTTACTTGGATATCGCACGGTTAAACGCAGCTCGAGTGCAACTCATTGCATTAGTTTGCCCGATTACACTTGCGTTTTCTATGCACTCTTTTTTATTGAAGAAATAGCAGCGAGCTCTTGGTATAACACTTCTTTATCTGGATGATTATGCTCTATGTTTTTTTTTTGGGTTTAATCACTGATTTGTCTTCAACATTTTCACACGAGCCGTACACGAATTATTATTGCATGTATAATAATGAATTTTAGATGTTTTTGATTTTATTTTAAATAATTGTTTATTAATTTTTATGTAAATCAACGGACTTTTAACGTTTTTACCACAAAAAAATTCATATTCCAATTTTTCCATTGTCACTTTTTTAACTGTGCACTCTTCAATAGTTAAATATTAATTAATCACTGCATAGTTATTATCAATTACTCAAAACAGAATATAGCTTTTTGCAATATGTCCCGTTATTTTTACAAATAACATTTAGAAATTCGACGTATAATGATAATGAATGATTTAGACAAATAGTATGTAAGATTTTGACGAAATTTTAAAAATGAAAAATGGCCCGAAAAATGGTCTATTTTTCATACAAATTTTTTTGGAATGATTTTTCATAACGAAAAATCACCAAATTTAAAAAACGAAAAATTACCCAACAATAACGAAAAAAGCCCAAAAATTTAGGTCACTTTTCATATGAATTCAGGCCCAATTTTACAGTTGATTTTTTTTTTTTCATTATTTATTTATTAAATCTTCATATATTTAATATGAACTAACAATAATTAATCAAATCTTATCATAATTCTTTTTATGTCCTGCCAGTGCCAGACAAAAATTTTCTTTATCACGGGTTCTGTTTACATATATAGGAGCTTATCGCTCATCTTAATGGGTAAGTGCTGCAGTGTCTCTTCTCCTTAAGCGAGTGTGGCCGCTATCATTTAAAATATTTCGAGCTAGTGGATTTGGGTGCAACTCTAGCCTTTTTAAATATTTTACCGCATACTTCGTAATAATAGTCCTTACCAGTGGCACATTGAGATCCTTGTGGATATTTGTGTTTTTAACATACCAAGGGGCAGCTGTGATTATTCGAAAAAGTTTATTTTGACGCCTTTGAATTTTTTCGATATTTGAGGGCGAGGCAGTGCCCCATAGTTGAATACCGTAGCACCATATTTGCTTTAAAATAGAGTTGTAAAGTAGTAGTTTGCAATCGAGACTAAGAACAGAATTTCTTCCAATAAGCCAGTTAATTTGAATTGCTTTTAGTTTTATTTTGGTTAATTTTGCTTAAATATGGCATTTCCATGTTAAACGCCGATCTAGATGAATACCGAGATATTTGACATGCGATTGTTGAGGCACTAGTTGATTATTGATTTTAATAGGGGGGCATGTTTCCCGACGCAAGGTAAATGTAATATGTACGCTTTTTTGCTCATTGACCTTTATTCTCCATTGTTTTAACCACAGTTCTAGTTGAAATATATGATACTGCAGGTATCGAGATGCTTCACGACTCGTGTACGCTTAGGAAAGCTGTATCATCAGCAAAAGTTGAGGTTAGGGTGTAATTGTTTGTCGGCATGTCCGAGGTATATATAAGACAAAAAAGTGGGCCCAGGATACTTCCCTGAGGGACTCCAGCTTCAATTGTCTGAGGAGAGCTTAAAAAATCACCTTCTTTAATAATAAATTTTCGACCGACCAAGTAGCTTTCTAACAGCTTGTGTGTGTTAACCGGTAGGTTTAGCTTCAATTTATGTAGCAAGCCTACATGCCAGACTTGAGAAACATCGATGAAGAGAGCGGAGCAATATTTTCTTTCTTCAAAGGCTTTTCTTATGGCGTTTACTATCCGATGGGTTTGTTCAATTGTGCTATGTTCTCCTCTGAAACCGAATTGATGGTTAGGTATACACCCATTGTCATTTAAAATTGGGGTTAATTTGGACGCTAAGAGCTTCTCAAACAGCTTTGATATATTACATAATAAGCTAATAGGCCTATATGAATCAACTTTTGTGTGATCTTTTCCTGGCTTTGGTATCATCGTAACTAAGGAGACCTTCCATTCTTGAGGGTAGTATTCAAGGCATAAAATAACATTAAAAATATAAAGAATAATTTTCTGTGCTATGCGAGGTAGCTCCAAAAGCATTTTGTTACTGATCTTATCAATACCTGGTGCCTTCTTGGTGTTTAATTCACAAATAGCCTTTTCTATTTCTCTTATATCAAATCTTAGGGGGATAGCTGCTCTAACATTAACAGGCGGTAACTCGATCGCTATTTCGCCAGATATATTTGGGATGAATCTATTTTTCAAATAATTTACAAACAGGTTTCCTTTTTCATTGTCATTGTCTTGCCCAACTTCCATTCAGGTTTCTTAATGGTGGTTTCGAGATAACTGGCCTTTTGAGATTTCTAGCTGCACGCCATAAAAAGTAGTCTGATTGTGGAGTTTCGTCCAGGTCCTTAAGATATTTTTCCACGGAAGCCGTTTTCTGAGACTGCAGTAATTTTCTTAGCCTTCTTGTACGCTCATTTAATAATTACATAAGTTGAGGGGATCTGTGCAATTGCTACTCTCTTCGCACTCTCCTTTTTTCATTCAAGAGTCGCTCGACATCTGTACAATATATTTTATAATTATTGGTTTTTTTTGAGGCTTTTGCTGGAATGTTGAACAGCTAGTTAAAGATAACTGTCAAAATTGACAATAGAGAGATCCACATTCTGCGGTGTGCTAAGCGGAATATTTTCTGTGCAATGGGTACTGAGATATTTTTTATATTTTAACCAATTTATTTGTAAAGCTGACGTCGCTATGTAACCAGAGGGAGATACAATTCTATTGGTGTTTGTAATAGTAACAATTGTAGATTCGTGTTTAGAAGATAATTCTAATGAAGCTTCAACGTGAATCGTTTCTGTGGGGATGTTTTTAATCACGCCAAAATCGATGACATCTGGAATTTTTGCGGATCAGCAGGCCAATATGTTGGTTGTCCGGTCGCGACAACATTTAAGTTCATTTTAGAGATTGTATTCAACAAAACACGACCCTTTGGTGTTATTAGACGTGACCCCCAGAAGGTATGTATAGCGTTATAATCGCCAGAAGCCAGCAAACAGAGCCCCAATGATTTATAATATTCATAATGTTGGCTTTCTGATATTGCAAATCTTGGTGGTGAGTATAAGGATGAAATTACCAGGTATATATATTAAATTATTCAACGCATATGTTCGTTGCTTGGAGATAATCTTTATGATGATCACACATTAGGTGGCGTTTGACTCTGTTTCTTATCAAAATGGCAGAACCTCCACAAGCTCTATCTCGAGGGTCTTTGGTATCATATAGTACATAACCATTGATTTTAAGCGTATTTCTTGAGGTCAAATGAGTTTTAGAAACCATCATGACATCAATTTGTTTATTTTTAAGAAAGTATATTAGTTCATTTCCAAAGTGTACAGTGCTCGTTGAATGCAGACGTGTTTTTTTTAACTCGGCATACGGTTTTTGTTTTCTTTTAACATACTTAAATAAGTTGTTATAAAATCATAATATTATTTATTAAATAAATAATATAATATCAGCGAATTGGACGCTTGAAAATAATTTTTAATTTGTGAACATAAACGTTAATAATTAAAATAATAAAAGTTACAATTTAATAAAAAAATTTATGTATGAACATTCATACATAAACATACATACATACATTTTAAGCAAAAACATTTCTTGTTTTTGTTTATTCTTCTTTTTTATTATCGGGGTTTTTAACAACAAATAACAAGAAGAGCACAATTAAACAAACTGTAAAATAATAAAAAAAAAACTCTTATGAATGCGTACAATGCAAAAACAATAAAACATAATGAAAGAAATGCTTATGTTACAGTGAGTGTTGACGAAACAAAAGTAGAAACAAAAAAAAGAATCGATGATAGCAATTACTTAACGGCTAAACCTATTACTCGAACGCGTTCCCTCTCACCCTCTTTGTTTACAAATACGGTCGATCGTAATACAATAACAAGTTTGTTAACTGCAAGCGCTGCCGCAGAGCCAAAAACAACTTTAATAATAAGTGATGATACGGTTAACCCCAAAACAGCCGCTATGGACAACTCTGTAACTCAAGTAAAAACTTCCCAAAAGCCTACAGTACAAGTTGGTATGGACAGGTACATAACAGTGCTTAAACGGGGACGCAGCCCTACCTCTGCAGCAGTTGCTTCGGCCTCAAAAGTACCAACTTTTGATAAAATAAATTCTCAAAATCGTTTTGCAATTCTGGAGGATGAATCCTCTGAAGCACCAAACGTCATAAAATCGTCAAAGCCTCCCCCGATATATCTTAGGGAACAAAATTCAAATTTGCTCATAAAGAGCTTGATATCAGTGATAGGTGAAAATTCGTTTTACGTAGCGGCTATCAAGCGTGGTAGTATAAACGAGACAAAAATACAAGTCAATCATGAGAATGATTTTCGCAAAATAATAAACAACTTTGAAGTACTAAAAAAAAAACTTTTATACATACCAACTGAAAAGCAGTAAAGGTCTTCAGGTAGTGATTAAGGGTATTGACTCATGTGTGGACCCAGAAGAGGTAAAAACATTCCTAGAAGAAAAAGGCTTCAAGGTAAAGCATGTAGTAAACATTAAAAATAGAGAAAAAATTCCCCAACCACTTTTTCGAGTGGAGTTTTAACCCGGCGACGTTAAGCTTAAAAAAAATGAAACGCATCCCATCTATGATTTAAAATACATTCTGTACAGAAAAGTAACTATAGAGGAGCCGCACAAAAGAGGTGGTCCCGTTCAATGTTTGAACTGCCAAGAATTTGGCCATACTAAGGCATACTGCTACTTACCCCCGGTTTGCGTAGTATGTGGTGAGCTACACGGTACAGTACTTTGCGATAAGTCTAAAACCGACCCCAACGTAAAAAAATGCAGCAACTGTGGTGGTAATCACACTGCCAATTATAGAGTATGCCCTGTATATACTATCGTCAAGCAGTCGGTTGGACCGAAAACTAATCCCCCTCAAATGCAGGTAACGAACCAAGTAAACAGTAATGACCTTCAGGCTCCGCAGCCTAGTAGTAACAGAACCTCATATGCTAACGTCTTAAAATCAAACAATGTACCAATGCAAGGCGCTTCGTCAAGTAATGACGAAACTCCAGTTTCTAATCTAAGTCGTCTAGAAAAAACCATGGAAACATTAGTGCAAACAGTAAATAACTTTACAAACACAATGGGTAATATGATGCAGGAAATTCTTTGAATGCAATCGATGTTATTGCAAGCTATTCTTAACAAGCCATGAACTGTTTAAAAATTTGTTTATGGAACGCAAACGGCATCCGCCAACATAAAAATGAATTAGAATACTTTCTTAAAAATAAACAAATTGATGTCATGATGGTTTCTGAAACTCATTTGACCTCAAGAAATACGTTTAAAATTAATGGTTATACTCTATATGATACCAAGGACCCTCGAGATAGAGCTTGTGGAGGTTCTGCTATATTAATAAAAAACCGAATTAAACACTACCCAATGTGTGATCATCGTGAAGATTGTCTCCAAGCTACAAACATTTGTGTCGAAGAGCTAAATCGAAGCATAGTAATTTCATCTCTATATTCACCACCTAGATTTGCAATATCAGAAAGCCAATATTACAAATATTATAAGTCACTGGGGCCCTGTTTCCTGGCTGCTGGCGATTACAACGCAAAACATACCTTCTGGGGGTCACGACTTATAACACCAAAGGGTCGTGTTTTGTTTAATACAATCTCTAAAATGAATTTAAATGTTGTCGCGAGCGGCCAACCAACATATTGGCCTGCTGATCCGCAAAAAATTCCAGATGTCATCGATTTTGGCGTGGTTAAAAACATCCCCACAGAAACGATTTACGTTGAAGCTTCCATAGAATTATCCTCTGATCACACACCTACAATTGTTACTATAAAAAACACCAATAGAATTGAATCTCCCTCTGGTCACATAGCGACGTCAGCTACACATATAAATTGGTTAAAATATAAAAAATATCTCAGTACCCATTGCACAGAAAATATTCCGCTTAGCACACCGGAGTATATAGATCGCTCTATTGTAAATTTTGACAGTTTTCTACAACTAGCTGTTCAACATTCCAGTATTGCCCCCAAAAAAACCAAAAATAATAAAATATATTCCTCAGATGTCGAGCGTCTCTTGTCTGAAAAAAGGAGAGCTCGTAGAGAGTGGCAATTGCACAGATCCCCTCAACTTAAGAACTTACTAAAAGACTGTACAAAAAGGCTGAGAAAGTAACTGCAGACTCAGAAAACGGCTTCTCTGGAAAAATATCTTAAGGAACTTGATGCAACTCCACAATTAGACTACTCATTATGGCGTGCAGCTAGAAATCTCAAAAGGCCAGTTGTCTCTAATCCGCCATTAAGAAACTTGAATGGAAGTTGGGCAAGAAATGATGTTGAAAAAGGAAATCTGTTTGTTAATCATTTAAAACACGTATTTAGCCCAAACATATCTCACGATATGGCGGTCGAGTTACCACCTGTTGCTGCTAGAGCAGCTGTTCCCCTAAGATTTGAGATAAGAGAAATCGAAAAGGCTATTTCTGATTTAAACCCCAAGAAGGCTCCTGGTTTTGATAAGATCAGCAACAAAATGCTTTTGGAGCTACCCAGCATAGCAAGGAGAATTATTCTTTTAATTTTTAATGCTATTTTACGCCTGGAATACTATCCTCAAAAGTGGAAGGTTTCCTTAGTCATCATGATACCTAAACCAGGAAAGGATCACACAAAAGTTGAGTCATATAGGCCTATAAGCTTACTTTCAAATATATCAAAGCTGTTTGTGAAGCTGTTAGCGTCAAAATTAACCCCAATTCTAAATGAAAACAGATGTATTCCTAACCACCAATTCGGCTTTAGAAGAGAACACAGCACAATTGAGCAAACCCATCGTATAGTAAACGCAATAAGAAAAGCCTTTGAAGAAAGAAAATATTGTTCCGCTCTCTTCATCGATGTTTCTCAAGCTTTTGACAAAGTCTGGCATGAAGGCTTATTACATAAATTGAAGCTAAACTTACCAGTAAACACACACAAGCTGTTAGAAAGCTACTTAGTCGGTCGAAAGTTTATTATTAAAGAAGGTGATTATTTAAGCTCTCCTCAGCCAATTGAAGCTGGAGTTCCTCAGGGAAGCATCCTGGGCCCACTTTTATACTTAATATATACTTCGGATATGCCAATAAACAACTACACCCAAACTTCAACATATGCTGATGACACAGCTTTTCTAAGCGTGCACGAAAACAGTCAAGAAGCATCTCTATACCTACAGGATCATATATTTCAACTCGAACTGTGGCTAAAGCAATGGAGGATAAAGGTCAATGAGCAAAAATGCGTACATGTAACATTTACCTTGCGTCGGGAAACATGCCCCCCTATTAAAATCAATAATCATTTAGTGCCTCAAAATTCGCATGTAAAATACCTCGGTATTCATCTAGATCGCCGTTTAACGTGGAAAAGCCATATAGAGGCAAAATTAACTCAAATGAAACTAAAAGCCATTCAAATTCATTGGCTTATTGGTAGAAACTCTGTCCTTAGTCTCGACTGCAAACTTCTTCTTTACAACTCCATCTTAAAGCCAATCTGGTGCTATGGTATTCAGTTATGGGGCACTGCCTCGGCCTCTAATATCGAAAAAATTCAAAGGCGCCAAAATAAACTTCTTCGAATAATCACAGCTGCCCCTTGGTATGTTAAAAACTCAGATATTCACAAGGATCTCAATGTTCCATTAGTAAAAACTATGATTACAAAATATGCAGTGAAATATTTAAAAAGGCTTGAACAACACCCAAATCCACTAGCTCGAAATATTTTAAACCATGGCGGCCACACTCGCTTAAGAAGAAGAGACACTGCAGCACTTACCCAATTAGATGAGCGATAAACACCTATATAAGTGAACAGAACCCGTGATGAAGAAAATTTTTGTCTGGCACTAGCAGGACATAAAATAACGTATTAGGTTAAGATTTGATTAATTATTGTTAGTTCATATTTAATATATGAAGATTCAATAAAAAAATAATGAGAAAAAAAAAAAATTTCTATGTTGACAGTTCGGTTCGTGCTTTGTTGTAATACAGACGTGTATTCTTAACTCCGCATACGATTTGAATTTTTATTTAATCACATTTGATTTTGTAATATAAACAGAGAATGGACGCTTGAAAATAAATGATATATTTTGTTATTTTAATTATTTAACATAAAAGTGAACAATTAATACGAAAAAAATATTAAATAAAGAAAAATAGTAAAAATATATACGTACTAATGTGTGTACATGTGTATGTATATATACATATTCTGAGCAAAAACATTTTAGTTTAAGTTTCTTATTTTGTTGTTGTTGTAAAATACAATAAATAACAAAAATATTAAAAGCATGCAGCAGTTGCTTCGGCTTCAAAAGTACCATCTTTTGATAAAATAAACTCTCAAAATCGTTTTGCAATTCTGGAGGATGAATCCTCGGAAGCACCAAACGTTATAAAATCTTCTAAGCCACCCCCGATATATCTAAGGGAGCAAAACTCAAGTGAGTTAATAAAGAGCGTGATCTCGGTAATAGGTGAAAATTCGTTTTACGTAGCTGCAATCAAGCGTGGAAATATAAACGAGACAAAAATACTGGTAAAGCATGAGAATGATTTTCGTAAATTAACTAACAAATTCGAAGCCCTTAAAAAAAGCTTTTACACATATCAACTAAAAAGCAGCAAAGGTCTTCAGGTAGTGATCAAGGGCATAGACTCATGCGTGGACCCAGATGAAATTAAAACTTTTTTGGAAGAGAAGGGTTTTAAAATAAAAAACGTTACAAATATTAAAAACAGGGAAAAAAATCCCCAACCATTATTTCGGGTGGAGTTAGAACCTGGCGACATTAAGCTTAAAAAAAATGAAACGCATCCTATTTATAATTTAAAATATATTCTCTACAGAAGAATAACTATAGAGGAGCCGCACAAAAGAAATGGTCCCGTTCAATGTCTTAATTGCCAAGAATTTGGCCATACTAAGGCATACTGCTATTTACCCCCTGTTTGCGTCGTATGTGGAGAATTACATTGTACAGTCCAGTGCGATAAGTCTAAAAATGACTCCAATGTAAAAAAATGTAGCAACTGTGGCGGAAATCACACTGCCAATTAAAGAGGATGCCCTGTATATACTATCGTCAAGCAGTCGGCTGGACCGAAAACTAATCCCCCACAAATGCAGGTACCAAATCAAGTAAACACTAATGGCATTCAGGCTCCGCAGCCTAGTAATAACAGAAATTCGTATGCTAACGTCCTTAAATCAAACCATGTGCCAATGCAAGGCGCTTCGCCAAGTAATGATGAAACTCCAGTTTCTAATTTAAGTCGTCTAGAAAAAACCATGGAAACATTAGTGCAAACAGTTAATAATTTTACAAACACAATGGGTAATATGTTACAGGAAAGTCTAAGATTGCAATCGATGTTATTGCAAGCTGTTCTTAACAAGCCATGAACTGTTTAAAAATTTGTTTTTGGAACGCAAACGGAATCCGCCAACATAAAAATGAATTAGAATACTTTCTTAAAAACAAACAAATTGATGTCATGATGGTTTCTGAAACTCATTTGACCTCAAGAAATACGTCTAAAATCAATGGTTTTATACTATATGATACCAAGGACCCTCGAGATAGAGCTTGTGGAGGTTCAGCCATTTTAATTAAAACCCGAGTCAAACACTACTTAATGTTTGATCATTGTGAAGATTATCTGCAAGCAACGAACATTTGCATTGAGGAATTAAATAGAAACCTAGTAATTTCATCGTTATACTCCCCGCCTAGATTTTCAATATCAGAAAGCCAATACTGTAAATATTTTAAATCATTGGGACCCTGTTTTCTAGCTGCTGGCGATTATAACGCTAAACATACCTTCTGGGGGTCACGACTTATAACACCAAAGGGTCGTGTTTTATTTAACACAATTTCTAAAATGGATTTAAATGTGGTAGCGAGCGGACAACCAACATATTGGCCTACTGATCATCAAAAAATTCCAGATGTTATCGATTACGGCGTCTCCTTAGTTGCGATGATACCAAAGCCAGGAAAAGATCACAACAAAGTTGAGTCATATAGGCCTATCAGCTTATTATCTAATATATCAAAGCTGTTTGAGAAGCTCTTAGCGTCCAAATTTACCCCAATTTACCATCAATTCGGTTTCAGAAGAGAACATAGCACAATTGAACAAACCCATCGGATAGTAAACGCCATAAGAAAAGTCTTTGAAGAAAGAAAATATTGCTCCGCTCTCTTCATCGATGTCTCTCAAGCTGTTATAAAGCTACTTGGTCGGTCGAAAATTTATTATTAAAGAAGGTGATTTTTTAAGTTCTCCTCAGACAATTGAAGCTGGAGTCCCTCAGGGAAGTATCCTGGGCCCACTTTTTTATCTTATATATACCTCGGACATGCCGACAAACAATTACACCCTAACCTCAACTTTTGCTGATGATACAGCTTTCCTAAGCGTACACGAGAACAGTCGTGAAGCATCTCGATACCTGCAGGATCATATATTTCAACTAGAACTGTGGTTAAAACAATGGAGAATAAAGGTCAATGAGCAAAAATGCGTACATATTACATTTACCTTGCGTCGGGAAACCTGCCCCCCTATTAAAATCAATAATCAACTAGTGCCTCAACAATCGCATGTCAAATATCTCGGTATTCATCTAGATCGGCATTTAACATGGAAATGCCATATAGAAGCAAAATTAACCCAAATGAAACTAAAAGCAATTCAAATTAACTGGCTTATTGGAAGAAATTCTGTTCTTAGTCTCGATTGCAAACTACTACTTTACAACTCTATTTTAAAGCCAATATGGTGCTACGGTATTCAACTATGGGGCACTGCCTCGCCCTCAAATATCGAAATAATTCAAAGGCGCCAAAATAAACTTTTTCGAATAATCACAGCTGCCCCTTGGTATGTTAAAAACTCAGATATTCACAAGGATCTCAATGTGCCACTGGTAAGGACTATTATTACGAAGTATGCGGTAAAATATTTAAAAAGGCTAGAGTTGCACCCAAATCCACTAGCTCGAAATATTATAAATGATAGCGGCCACACTCGCTTAAGGAGAAGAGACACTGCACTTACCCATTAAGATGAGCGATAATCACATATATAAATGTGATACAGAACCCGTGATGAAGACAATTTTTGTCTTGCACTGGCAGGACATAAAATAAAGAATTAGGATAATATTTGATTAATTATTGTTAGTTCATATTTAATATATGAAGATTCAATAAATAAATAACACAGTACAACAGCCAATCTGGGGGGTGAGAAATTCCAAGTCAGGGTGATGGTACTAGGTCAGTATAGTAAAACCCTCAAAGGGTTTGGCGTTCGTATGTGCCAGTTTTTTTTTATGACATTTTAAAGTTTTTCCTTATCTTGATGTTTTTTTGTTTAACATAACTCGAGAACCACTTGTCCGATTTTGCTAAAACAAACTCAAAAATATTTAGAATTACAATTTCTTTAATCCGTTCATATAACGTTTTTCTTTATAATCAACAGTTTTGCCGGCAAAAATAAACTTGTGGAGAAAAAAAAATATTTGTTTGCCTAAAAATAGGCAATATTTATTAAAATAAATTTTAATTTTTAGGCCAAAAAATTTTTTGTTTTCTCCACAAATTTATTTTTACCGGCAAAACTGTTGATTATAAAGAAAAACGTTATATGAACGGATTAAAGAAATTGTAATTCTAAATATTTTTGAGTTTGTTTTAGCAAAATCGGACAAGTGGTTCTCGAGTTATGTTAAACAAAAAAACATCAAGATAAGGAAAAACTTTAAAATGTCATAAAAAAAAACTGGCACATACGAACGCCAAACCCTTTGAGGGTTTTACTATACTGACCTAGTACCATCACCCTGACTTGGAATTTCTCACCCCCCAGACAAAAATCCCAAAAATGTTCCACAGTGTAATGAAAAAAAAAAAAAATTTCTATGTTGGCGGATGCCGTTTGCGTTCCGAATTTTTAAACAGTTCATGGCTTGTTAAGTACAGCTTGCACTAGCATCTATTGCATTCTTAGAATTTCCTGCATCATATTGCCCATTGTGTTCGTAAAATTATTAACTGTTTGCACTAATGTTTCCATAGTTTTTTCAAGACGACTTCGTAAAATTATTAACTGTTTGCACTAATGTTTCCATGGTTTTTTCAAGACGACTTAAATTAGAAACTGAAATTTTATCATTACTTGGCGAAGCACCTTCCTTTGGCACATTATTTGATTTTAGAACGTTACCATAAGAGGTTCTGTTATTACTAGGCTGCGGAGCCTGAATGTCATTAGTGTTTAACTGATTTGGTACCTGCATTTGAGGGGATTAGTTTTCGGTCCAGCCGACTGCTTGACGATAGTATATACAGGGCATCCTCTATAATTGGCAGTGTAATTACCGCCACAGTTGCTACATTTTTTTAAATTGGGGTCATTTTTAAACTTATCGCACTGTACAATGTAATTCTCCACATACGACGCAAACAGGGGGTAAATAGCAGTATGCCTTAGTATGGCCAAATTCTTTGCAATTAATACATTGAACGGGACCATTTCTTTTGTGCGGCTCCTCTATGGTTATTCTTCTGTAGAGAATATATTTTAAATTATAAATATGACGCGTTTCATTTTTTTTAAGCTTAATGTCGCCAGGTTCTAACTCCACCCGAAATAATGGTTGGGGATTTTTTCACCTATTTTTAATATTTGTAACGTTTTTTATTTTAAAACCCTTTTCTTCCAAAAAAGTTTTAATTTCATCTGGGTCCACGCATGAGTCTATGCCCTTGATCACTACCTGAAGACCTTTGCTGCTCTTCAGTTGATATATGTAAAAGCTTTTTTTAAGGGCTTCGAATTTGTTAGTTATTTTACGAAAATCATTCTCATGATTTACCTGTATTTTTGTCTCGTTTATATTACCACGCTTAATTGCAGCTAAGTAAAACGAATTTTCACCTATTACCGAGATCACGCTCTTTATTAACTCACTTTTGTTTTGCTCCCTTAGATATATCGGGGGTGGCTTAGAAGATTTAATGACGTTTGGTGCTTCCGAGGATTCATCCTACAGAATTGCAAAACGATTTTGAGAGTTTATTTTATCAAAAGATGATACTTTTGAGGCCGAAGCAACTGCTGTAGAGGTAGGGCTGTGACCCCGTTTAAGCACTGTTATGAACCTGTCCATACCAACTTGTACTTGAGGCTTTTGACCACTTTTTACTTGAGATGTTTGCATTGCATCTGTGTTAGAGTTCATGGTACCATTTGTTACTAAGATTGTGTTTGCCGTTGTGGCAACACTTGCAAGTGAGAGGCTTATATTTTTTAACGTATCACCATCAACCGTCTTTGTAAAAACAGAGGGCGAAAGGGAACGTGTTCGAACAATTGGTTTAGCCGTTAGGTAGTTACTATCGTTTTCTTTTGTTTTATTTATTACAGCATTGCCTTCGTTAAATGAAATTAAATGATGTTGTATACCGAATACAGAAATATAAAACTCCAAGAGCCAAAATGAAAGTTGTTCATTTAAAACGATTAGCCCCTTATGGAAGAGGTGATTCTGAGCCTATTCGGGACGAACAGGCTTAAGTGGGGCATTGTTACGAAAGTAACTTTAGTTAAGAATTAGTTGTAATTATTAGTTATCTTGTATTTATTAGTTGTCTTGTATTCATAAGTAATTTATTAGTTTATATTGTTATCAAAAATTGTTATACATCATTTTACATACTTTAACCCCAATATGCAGAATGCTCTAGAAGAAAAGTTGATGTTAAAAAGTCCGTTAAAAAAAAGCTTTAGTTTAAGTGATGCGACTATGTAACCATAGATGGCGTTAGTAATAACATAGACGTTAAATTTAAAATTCATAAAATAGCTGATGTATTAATCGTTAATAGTAAAGCCTCGAACATTCGAAAAACATTTTGAATGTTCTAGGCGGCCGAATTACAGTATAAACACTTGTGGCGGCTAGAGTAAAAAAAGAGTATTAGTTCAGACTTTGTCAAGTTGATACGCATCACGCGGAGAAAGTTATAAACATTGAAGTGTGTTGATCACAATAGTGAGTTGTAAATAAAAGCTGTAAATTACGGTTGTTAAAGTGACTAAGTTCTTAATAAATAAGTGTTATACATTAAAGTGTTGTGCTTATTTAGTTTTATTTGAATTAAAGACCTGCACGAGTGTATCAGTAAGTATTGTTAAAACAGATACACCAGATATTTATCTGTTACTACTGATATAAATGAGAGAATTAGTGTAACTGATATTGTATGGTTTTGCTTTTGCCCACTCACCATATCTTAAAAACAAAAACAGATGCTTATGGTTTTGGATTGAGTGTGTCATAACATTTTTTTTTTGCTTACAAATATCTGTTGTCACCATAAGTATTTCTACAATATCTGTGGTTATCTGTTGTATGCTAAAATATTGTTGGCGAGTTGATGAAAATAAGAGAGTTTATAAAAACTTGTATAAGATCTCAACCAGGGGTGCCAGATGGTTTTAGTAAAAAATCGGCATATTTTCAAAAACAAATCGGAAATCAAATTATGAAAAAACGGCAAATTAAAATTACTGTTTAAAACACAATAAAACATTTTTTTAATGACAAAAACAACAAAGCAAAACAATTAACCATTACATAATGCTTTAAAAAAAATAAATATAAATAAATGTTTTATAAATTTTATTTAATTAAAAAAATTCCGGGGTATCTGATAGCAGATTTATAATTTCAAACTTAAATAAAAAAATGTAATAATTGACACAAAGTTTTATTAAAAGCATTGAACGGTTAAATGGAAATGCAATGGAAATGGATTTTATTTTTTAAAGAATATGTCATCCACATGCCATTTGTCGACTTGAACACACTGTTCAAAACGGAGCCTTGTTTTTCGAGAATTTAAAAAAAATGACCCAATTTTCTCATGTAAAGGTATTTGATGTTTCAATCGAGGGTTGGAGGTTCTTGGAGACCAGTAATGGTAGATTTGTTTGTTGACGTGGCTATTTAAGTGAAAATAAACTTTGAACAAAATTGTCGACGAGCAATTACGTAAGAATCATTGCCCTTAAAAAATGTCTCCAAAGCGAACGCGCGATGCTCACTCGACTACTGTGACTAACAAATCCTCCCAATCGATAATTCCAACGGCGCCAACCTCCCTCCGCACCGTTTATTACTTTTTGAAATAATCGCATTAAAAATATAATTTTGCCACCAGACACCCTTTATATGAATAGATTTTACTTAAGGGTAAATGCACAAAGTATACAGAGATGTCACGAGACGGAAGATTTTGCGTTTTCTTCCGTCTCTTTCTTCTAAAGCTGCCCTTTTTGCATTTCTCTTTGCATCATCTTTTATGCCGCAATACAATGAAAACAAATTTATTTAATTGAGATTTATTTGCAAAGCTTTTGTAAAAATTAACTTTTAAGTTTACCACAACACAAGTAAATAATATTTAAGTAAGTAAATAACATTATAAAACAAAACAATATTATAAATACATTTTTTTCCACAAAAAACAACGTTTGTTGAACTAATGCATTTGTTTAACGTGATTTGTGTTTTGTTATTTTTGTTTTGATCACACTATTTGTGTTGAATGTTGCGGCCTGTTTTTACACCTTGCCACTTCACTACCAAAAAAGCTTTCTGTCTCTTTCTTCGAAAGCTGCCCTCGCAACTGACTTGGGCCTTTTTCACACGTCACTTTTTTCATCTCTGTATACTTTGTGGTAAATGGCAGGTACCGTTAATAAGAGTGATACATATAATTTTAGCTTGAAAACTCTTCATATTAGAGTCAGCGGAGACATATACTGTCTTATACCAATAGATTCGTCTCTTTAAGAACCTATGGTGATCTAGAATAAACGATCTTAACTCCACAGTTAAAAATTATTTTTCAACGAAAAAATAAAAGTAGGTTTTAAGTATAAAAGTAGTAGTAAGTTCGGATGAACTCAATTTTCAATTGCGAACCTTTAACCATTATCGTTATATATATTTTATTTTGGTTGTGGTAATCAATTAAAGTAAAATTTATTTTTTTGGTTATTGATAACCTAAGTAATTTTTTGGTTACAAATATCTTTTGGAAAAAATTATTTATTTATTTATATTTATTTATAGCAAAATTTAAATATGATTATTTCGCCTTTTGCTTTTTTCCTTTTTCCTAAAAGAAGAGCAAGTTAAAAAAGACAAAACAAAAAAAATTTAAAGCTCAAAGAAAAAAAAATCTTCTCTGACTGGTAATAACAAAAAGCCGGTTCAATAAAAAAAAGCAGGCGACGATTACAGATTACAACGATAAAATACTGATCAGTGTACAACTTGACAGCTTGTACAAAAATTTGTTTTACTTTCCATACAAATACCGCTTCCGCTTGGAAAAGGTAAAACACACAAATTGTGACGTTTATTTGATTTCTACATTGTATAGAAAAAAAAAAAAATCTTGTTGTGTTTGTCTGGCATCAAAAATATCACTTGTCGTCGTAAATTATTTCTCAGCAATAGTGTGACTTTTAGCAACCTTTTGTGCTGCTATTATCTCCGATTTTGCGTCTATTAGCATACATTGGTTTTTGATTTGGCGGCTAACAGACAGAAGCTGTTTGTTTCATTCTTTTTCCTACAACATAAAAGTGATTGCCGTTGCTTTTTGAGCTTGTTTAAATAAAAAATTTTTGCCATTGTTAAAAAAGCAAGTTGCAGCTGCTTTTGAAAAGTGTGGGCTATTTTAGCAGTAGAACTTTTCAATTTTGATTTTTTTTAATTAAGAAAATGACAAAATTTGGCTGCTTTTGCTAATATGGCGATAACATTTTAAACCCTGGTTTACATAGCCAGCCAGCCGGACGTTTGAATTTCTTTAGATCGATTCCCCTTGTGCTTTAAGTCCCTTATATGAAGTTGTATATTTTTCAAAATGTGTTTGTTGTGTTAGACATACCATAAAAATACTGCAAATATGGAATATATATGTATAACCATTTTTTCCCTAAGTTACCCAAAATTAATAATTTATATAAAATAAACCAAAAATTACTGTATTGTAAGTGTTTCTCAAAAAATAGGCACTTTGATAATTTAGAGGCAAAAATCGTCCAAATGCCGATAAATCGTTAAATATGGCAGGCCTGATCACAATGATTCTCGCTTGTGTTGTTGTTGTTGCTCGACAATTTGTACTGCCACAGCATGAACACACAGTGTGTGTTTGTGAAATGTCTGGTTTTTTCTTGGGTTTTTGTTTTCTATACCCTCTGCCGCAACTAGCTGGGTATACTTAGTTTGTCATTCCGTGTGAAACTTTTTTATTATTCGATTCTTAACCGCGAAAATAACGTAATCACCAAATTCAATTTTACAGGAGAGAGCTTTTTTTAATTCATATAAATTTTGTATTAAATTTGTCGCTCACGATAAAATCAGGGACCAAATAATGGTTACTGTTTTTTTAAGGATACGGCAAAATTCCTTTTATTTTCATTTGGTTATTTTTAAGCATTATCGTAACTTATATTTTATATTGGTTGTCGTAGCCAATTAAAATAAAAAATATATTTTTTTTGTTAAAACCATTTTATATTATTTTGGTTCCAAATAACCTTTAAAAAAGTAATTTTTTTAACAAACTGTGTTGTTAAAATTTTTCTTGAGGTATTATTTTCTGTGCATATGTTTTTATGTATATCATAGCTGGGCGATTCTATTCTAGACAACTTTTAACATAAATTTTCAAATCACACTATTTGACACTTTTTTGATGCCAATTTTAAGTAAAATATCAATATTTCAAAATAATATAATTTTTTAGACGTTAGCTTAAATATAAATTTGTTGTGCACATTCGAATCATTAAGATTCATAGATTTGGCGCGAACAGAAAATTCATTGCATGTTGCACCCGTCATGGCTTAAAGAGCAAATTTCTTATTATTGGATTATATTTCTCTAAGATGTTTGATTTGATAATCATAGTCTGATATCTCATCTTTCACAATAAAAAAGAATAATACAATAAAAGTTTAAAAATTAACAGAGTTTTGTGTTTTTGTAGTATGATCTTATGAAAGTGGGCCAATTTGGTTGCACCCGTTATGCACTTTAAAGCTCTCTCGTTGCTATTTGGTCGTGTCATATAAATTCATGTATATAGATAACAATAGTATATAAAAAAATGTTACCCCTTCTAGAAATAACTAAATTGCAAATGTGTTTCATTCTATTAGTAAAAGACGTTTAAAGCGTCTTAATGTTGCACCCGTCAGAATAGAATCGCCCAGCTATTCATTGTACATTATTTGTTAAATTTATTTAATTCTTCTTTAAATTCACTATATGTATATCAGTTTCAAATAATTTACGATAATGTCATTCAAATTTCATTTCTTCTTTTGGAAGTTTAATTCACTATTATTCCAATTTATTTTATTCAAATTAATATTATATTATTATAGGTATTATTTATTATTTGTTAAAATGGTTATTTATAACCAAAAAAAAATATTTTTTGCTTTGATTGGTTACGACAACCAGAATAAAATATATATGTATACATATTAAATGACAATTGTTATTTTTAACCTTTACCTATAATTCATCAATATTAATGGTTATATGTATATGATTTTTTGTCGTTTCTCTTATAACTGTTAGGGTCTCTGAATAAAATTGTTCTTGCTATAAAAGCGTAATGGTACCTTATGTGATCATGACTTTTTAGGAGATGATGCAGTATTGCCAATAAAGTAATTAATTAAAAAAAAAAGGAAAATCGAAAATGACTGTTAGACAAACACATTTGCACAAAGTCACATTTGCTTTTATGTATGTAGGTTATTTCCACATAAAATGTAGCATACTTTTTCTTTAATGTTTTCAAATAACACATTTTTGGTTTGTAAAAGACCCAACATTTTTTTAACAAAAACAAAATACATACATGTGTTCAGTTGTTTTAGTAATTTTTTACAATAATTTTTGTCTACATGTCTTTTAAACAAAAAAAAAATACAAAAAAGAGCATCAAAGAAAAAAAAAACAAATATATACCGTTACTAAAATTTTCAAAAATGTTTGCTTTAGCAAAAAGCAGCACACACGTTTTTACATGAACACATCATGTACACAGCAGACACAAAGAAACTAGTAGTGTTGTTGTTGCTTGGCAATTTGTACGACCACAGAACGAGCAGCCTGTGTGTTTTGTTTTTGTAAATTTTTTTGTTTGGCTTTTTTTCGCTCGAAATACATTCACGCTCTCTTTCATTGAAAATAACGGTATCGTACAATAAGTAACTTATTGTATTCCATAAGTATCCACTAGTATCTGCTTTTGCGAAACAGATATAAGCAGATATGATACTCTCTTTCGCTTTTTTATCAACTTACATCATTGATGCCCACGGTAGTAGTATTGGTGAGAGTGACGAAAAAACACTGGAAGAAAACAATTTGCTATTCATTTTATTTAGTCGTCAGCGAGATTGCGACGAAAGCACATGTGTGGCGGGTGTTGTCATTTTTTTTCTGTTTCTTTGTTTAACAAAAGGGAAATTTAAAATTAATGAATGTACATATTTAAGTAATACACTTGGTGAATGTATTTATTTTAGTAATTCTCTTGATGAATGTATTGATTGGTATATATATATCTATAATACATACACATTTGCTTTTATGTGTATAGGTTTACACATAAATTGTAGGAAAACAAGACTTTTTTTAACTTGTTTTTTAAATATTTTTACTTACTTAAGAAAAGTGTTTTCAAAGAAAAAAACCCACCGACGCGATTGGTACAGAAACAAAAATATTTTTACAAGCACAAAATACCAACAAATTATTGTGGCTATTTTTTCTTAATAATTTCTGCATTTACCCAGGCAGAAATTACGACTCTTCTAAATATTATGTACCGCCACAACCCTGTAAATACAAAATTGTGACTCTACCAAAAATATGGTACCATCACAACACTGTAGATACAAAATTACAACCTTAGTTTTTTAATACCGTTTTAAAAAAGATTCAACACCGGTACAACACCCTAAATACAAATATACGACTTAAGTTTTTAAAAGTCGTATTTACCATAAAACTATACCGCTACAACACTGTATATACAAGAATTAAACCTTTATTTCCTAATACCGTGTTTACAATAATTCTATACCGCTACAACGCTGTATATACAAACATTTAGTCTTAGTTTAATAAAATGAAAACACAAACTCTATTTTAGAAAATATAAAAATTTTTTGCTTCTTTATTAAGCGAATTTATGTAGTTATATTATATTTAACTATTAATGTAAAAGAGTAATAGCTATTATTTCATCATTAAATTTAGTAAGAATACATTTTTGTTCAACTGTATGTATGTTAAACTCGACGATATTATTGTCAAGATTTTTGACGTTATACAATCCAATTTCTTTTGATGAAACCGGATATTCGAAAAATTCATTGGTTTCAAGAAAAATTCTACCTTTTAAATAAATTTCATTGGGTTTGTTTTGGGAAAATTGTTTACCCACAATTTCTGTGACTATTAGTATATGTCCATTTTGTAGTAAACATATATTATCAGGATGGGTTGTTGTAATTTTAAACCCAAAAATATTTACAAAAGAAAAACAAGCTCTTGATTCCGAACTATTTTTAATATTGCCTAATGAGTATTTAGCATTTCTATTTAAATGGTATAATAAGGGAAAATTTTGTTCCGAATTGTTGGAATGGAAAATGTGTAGTTTTCTTTGAATTTGTGCAATTGGATTGGTAGGCGACTTTAAAAAAGTTTTAATAAAACGAAGACTATTTTCGAAATCAAAGGCAGAAAATTGTGATAATGGCGCTCCCATATTTATTACATCATCTGCAATATGAATAAGATTGTGAATATTCATTGTCTGAGAATTTGGGCCATAAAAATGTGGCATTACTTCAACAAATTTAATCAGTAATTTTTTCACAAAATACGCTTTTGAAAGAGCAGATTTTTGAGATAACAATATGCGACATGAAGTATGTAAAAGTAAAAAATGCCTATATTGATTATAGTTTAAAATATTTTTTAAAATAATTGGCGCTGCATATAATAAAAAAAAGCGAAATTGTGTAGCTTTCCAATTTTTTAAATCATCTAAGTCAAAATGTTTTCTCTGAAACTCTACTGTTATATCTTGAGAAATATTTAAAAAGTTTTTTTGTAAATTTTGCAAGTTTTCTTGCGCTATAAATGCAAATGAGTTCTTACAAATTAGCTTTTGAAGCAAAAATTTACTAACGCCGAGGTATAGCATATGCATTTCATCAAGTATTACAAACTTAATTAAATCAAAGTTGTCTATATCTAATAATGGGCTGTTTTCTTTTGTTAAATGGTGTTCGGGATTTGTCTTATTTCTAAATAATTCTAAGGTACGTTCTTGACAATTAAGTTCTTTAAAAATGCGTGTGTTATTTAATGTTTCGCCTTTAATGATACATCTTTCACAGGCATAAAATCCGGTATGGCTTTTTGTACACTTTATAAATGCCCGAGCAGGCATATCACAACAGAAGGCTTGAATTTTAAATGTGTAGTGCATCCCATTAATAGTGATCCCTTAAAAAAAAAACATTTTATATAAGAAATAATTTGTTCATATAAATAAGAACCTTCATTTGTAAGCTCGTTAGCTTCCGAAACTAAATCTGAAAGAAACTCTCTAGCAGAGAATGGCTTTGAGTTTCCAAAATATAGTCCTATTAGGAATGGTCTTGTCACGTAACTTATGCCAAACACTTTACCCATTATCGACCAAAACCCCTTTTTAGACTTGTTATAAATATCCATGCCATCTACGTGAACAATTAAATTAATTCCATTCTCCAAATAACGACTTGGGCAAATTATAGCATCAAGACTTGGTCTTATTCCAAAATATTTAAATTTTCCTAGTGTTCCATCAGAGCTTTTTATTATTTTTTCATCGCAAGTTATACTTGAAGTCCCAAGAAGAGTTTTACAACTCTTTGGAAGTGATATATAACCTTCAGACCTTAAAACCATTAATATTTCGTCAATAGCTTTTTGAGTTAGCGTTGAAAGGTTTAGTAGCTTTAGCTTTAGTATAGACGTGGGGTAAATGCAGTTTGTGTTATATTTACCCTTGCCACCCACGGTGAAGGATTTAAAAATTAACATCTGGTAACACCGATGAAATGCAACATTGCTTATGATAAAAAGCATTAAACAAAGTGAAAAAAAACAGTTATAAAAGTTGCTACTCTTAAAAGATTTTTTTTAACATTATTAAACAAATAAAATTTAAAATGTACAAACGTAAACCACAAATTAATTTTGAAGACGAAAAAGGTAAGTATGTGTATAGATGATATACATATATTTGTTTTGTATAAGTTACAAATAAATTTTTTAACTTCATTAAAATTGTAGGCATACAGAAGATATTGGACTCCGTTTTAGATGAAGTACCCTCAACTTCTAAAAATGAAAATAAAATGGCGAAAAAACGTAGAAGTGAGTATAAAACTCGTAAAATCCTTTTTATAATTTAAGTTAATTGTTACGACATATTAAAGATGCTATAGACTGCGATTTACCACCTTTACTGGACAAAATGCAAGATGCGGAGCCTAAGGATGCGGATCCTAAAGATGCGAAGCCTAAAGATGCACCAAAATGTTCATGTGGTAAAGTATCCATTTTAAGTTAACATATTAAACAAAAAATATGTAAATAACTATTTTAATTATTTGGTTTAGAACTGACTGAAGTGAAGGAGATGCTGCGACAGATTTCCGCAGACATAAAACATTTAAAGAGAAGTCATTCTTACGAAATAAAGAAGCTTGAGGAAAAGATCGGCTTTTATTTCAGTTCTTAAGATGGGTCAAGGTCATTGTCTGAGCTTAAATCTTTTTTAAATCTTGATGAGCCTTTGAAGACATTAAACGCTTTTGAAGAATTTGAGAAAAAACTTAAGACTGAAACAGACTTTTTGGATTCTTTGGTAAACTCTTTTTAAATTTAATTTCTATAGTAATAAATTCATATTTTATTTAAAAAGCGTGAAGTAATTGCATATAAAGTTAGAGCAGTGTGTTTAACGGAGGCAGTCAACAACTTTTTGTCCATTTTATTAGATCCACAGCTCCAAGTCCAATTTAGTGCTTGTGGTAAGCTTAACAAAGGCGTAAATAAGGAAAACTTCAGTTCGACCATTACGTATAATACTTTTAAAGGTATGTATTCTAACTGTTTTTTATATAATAAAACTTTATAATGTACATATGTATTTATAAATGTACTTGTGATATGTTTTTTATAGATTGTCTGCTTATGCAGTTTAAGGCAGAAACAGAGGCAAATATTTTAACAAAAACAAGTCGATGGTTCGCCAATTCCAAAGACAGGTTCATTGGAAGAAAAAGTAGAAATTAGTTTGCTAAATATGTACATACTATATAAACCTTAATTCCATTTCCTTCTTTTGTTCTTCTTTTATAAATGCTTTTTTTTTAATAGAACAATGAATTTTTTATTTTATTATATTTCAATATATAAATCAAACTAATTTTTAAAACGTTTCCTTATTTAAGAGGTATTGCATGGGTACAAAAATTGCAAATTTGCAACATTGTATGGGAACTATATTTTCAGTTTATCAACATCAGATCAAGATTAATATTCAATTTTTGCGTTTATTGCTTCAATGTTGTAAATTGAAATTTACGGCTTTGTAACAATATTGAAAATAAGAGTCGGAAGACGGTTGTGACTACGTTGTAAATTCGTGAATCCAACATTGTAAATTTAAATTTACAGTACTGTGACAACACTTAAAAGAAGAGTCGGAAGACGCACATTTGGCGTTATCATTTTAATATTGTGACAACATTGTAAATTTGGTAAACAGTACGTTGTATTGATGTTGATAGTACCACCTGCAACGTCGGCACAGCGTCGTGGTGATTGTCTTTTTCTGCCTGGGTAGGTACGTCTTTTTAACGAAAGTAAAAGTGACCCTTTTCAGGTACAAAGAATTTTTTTCACAAACAAAACACATAACTCAACACAAAACTCAAGTAAATAAAATAAATAAAAATAAATAAATATCGTTAGCTTAAATGCAAAACAATGTAGATATTATTTGAAAATTACAAATTAATAGAATACACTATTTTTTCCTTAATTTAGTAATACTCTTTGTGAATGTATTTATTTATTTATTTATTTGCAAATAATTGATGTCTTTGTGAACATCTTCAAAATGTTTTTTTTAATTATATTTCTTAGTTTTTTTAAATGTCTTATGACAAATAAGACATTGCATGTCATCAAAAGCATTTTGTTACATACAATAATTTTCGACTGACATCATTAATAAATCGCAATAATTTCAATTTATGTGTTAACTCACAGCAGTCTCGATGACGATTAAAATAAGACACAGAAGTTCTGCCAGTGTAGTTTGTCTCTCGCACTCAACATGCTGATTTCCTATTGGTTGATTGACGATCAAACAAAAGAGCGTAAGTATACGTGTGAGTTTCATTTGCTGATATCAGCCACTACTGGGCATCTTTGACTTACATCCACTCTTTTACAAATCATATCAACATCAACTTATATCAGAAACACAAGAGCACTCATCCATACGCATCAACTTTAGAAAAAACACAGAAACAGATATAAACAGATACATCTGTGCAGGTCTTTAATTTGAATTGCAATCAAAAAACTTTAAGCGGTTTATTATAAAGAAAATAAACCAAAACGTTGTTGAAAGGCAGTAACGCAACAATATTAAACTAGAAAGATCAACATACACAAAAAAAAATTGCATCAGTAAGAATGAAACTTTATATAATTGAAGTATATTACCATTGTACATATATCCTTAGCCTTACCATTACCCACTGGAGTTCTTTCTTAAAACACAATTTGTATGACGAAAACTTTTTTAAAGAAAACTAAAAAAGTTGTTTGACGAAAACTTGTTCTCATTGCTTATAAACATGCAGCAACACCCGGGTGGGTATTGGCAAACGATGCACATAAAAATATTTTGTAAGGAGAGGGATATTCAAGAATTAATTCACCCGACCATTGAACATAATAGCTACTATTTAAACCCTAAAAATATACTACTGGCAATGGTAACGGATTCTGATCCACCAGTACGATTTCACGGTTACGAAATTATGAGAACTGTTCGGGATTTCGTTCATTCGTAAAATTGCCATACATTTTGCTCCCCTCGCTTATTCGTATTTTTTTTTTCAAATAAAATCTTCTTTACCTCTTATAAATCGTAATTGTTTGCAAACTACCACTTATAATTCGTAATAAAAACAACAAAAACATGGAAAGATAATTTTTTGTTTAAAATTGGCTATCTTCGATTAACGATTAAACCGGTTAATTCTAGTCGATTAACCGATGTAACAACATTTTTAATTTTTTGTAGTATTATAACATATTTTTTTGTGTTTTTTATTGTTTGTTTCGTCTTATTGACAAAAGTTTTGTGCTTAGAACAATTTTTTCATGCAATTTCTTTCTAGAAATACATTCTTAAATTACAGTACAAAAACATAAACTAAGGAACTCGGAAATAAAACTTTTTTGCAGAATATTCGGTGCTAACCTTTGCCAGGATGAGTCAGATGATGACCTGACAACAGAAGAAACTCTCGTTAGTAACGCAAACAATCTTTTAACAGAATAAACCGAAACAATTAGAAGCGCTAAGTATTTAACCCTTACTTCACTTACTTACTTTTTATCATATAACTTCTTTATGAGTGTTCAAATAAAACCAAAAGAGCGTAAAATGTATATCCTCTGTTCCTATAAGTGTATTCATTTATTCGGGGTTTTGCTTTAATCGGTTAATCGCTCGATTAATTAATCGAGGTTTTGGTTTTATCGGTTAATTTTGTTATTGATCGGTTATCCGGTTAAGAAGTTTTTTTTAAATTAAGTAATTTTAATAAATAAAAATTATTTATTATTTGGAGTTTATAAGTAAAAAACGTAATAACATAACAACTCTTGAACTAAAACGAGCAAATAAAAAATATAATTAATAACAATATAATACATATTAATACATATTATGTATTTATTGAAAAATAATCTGTGAGATCATTTTATTAATCATTTCAATAGTTTAAGGAGACCTTATAATATAATGTTTTAGAAAAATAATTTTTTTTTTATTCCCTAAGCTAATCCCGCGAAGCTCTACGCTTGTCTGCAGGAACGAAACCAGAGTCTGTGGCGGGAATCGAACCCGCAACCCCGGCGCTGATAGACTAGCTCACTACCAGCTAGCCTACCGGGGCACTTGGTTTCAATGTTGAGGATTAAGGCGATTCTTTTCTTTAGTTTTGATAAACTTGACTTGGAAAAAAGTCTTTCACTTATCGAAGATGTTATAAAATCGAAAGCAACTCATAATACAGATTTTAAAATTTCTCAATCATTTTCCTTTTATCATTTTAATCTTCCATTATGCCATTAGAGTCCTGTTTTAATTTTTTAAATGCTCTGTTAATTCTGTTGTTGCGTTACTATCGAGAGTTTCTTCTGCGGTCAGGTCATCATTTAACTCATCCTGACAAAGCTCAGCATCGAACATTCTGCAAAAAAGTTTATTTCCGCATTTTCTTATTTCTGTTTTTGTACTGTATTTTAGGAATGTATTTCGAGAAGAAAATATATTGTATTTTTTTTTTCAATATTTTTTTATTGAATCTTTAGAATATGCAAATTTGTTTGTAGGACCGATTTCAGACAAAAAATGTTTTGATTCTACAAATTTTTTGTTTGAATTGGAAAAATAATTTTTTCTGTGTTGAGATCCTTATGAATGTTTGAGTTTTTAACATACCAGGGAGCGGCTGTGATTATTCGAAGAAATTTATTTTGGCGCCTTTGAATTTTTTCGATATTAGAGGCCGAGGCAATGCTCCATAGTTGAATATCGTAGCACCAGATAGGCTTTAACACGTTGGCTGCCAAAGCCTTTTTAGAATTTTGATCGTTCAGTAGCAATGTCATTTAACAATTTTGGTCACCTGAGGCCAACAACTTATTTTTGTTCTTTTTTGTTTCTTAGTGCCTAAAAATAAGTTTTGACTACTCGCGACTTTATTTTGGTCCATAATTTTCTAGTTATAACGGTTTTTTGTGTCGCACATTTTCGTGCGACATGGCCTGTTGTGGGGCCACGTCGCACAATAATGTGCGACACAAAAAAACCGTTACAACAAAATTAGCAAAATTAGGAGCCAAAATAAAGTCGCCCCAATAAACCGCAACAATGTGTATAATGTTTTCCTAAATATTCTTACCAGAAGAATTAATTTTGATAAATTTACCTTTTAATTGCATTATTTTTGCACTGATCTCCATTAACAAATTGAATTTTTAATTTTAAGTTTATTGTTTTTCTACTGATTAGCCAAAAAAAATACCATTAAAAATACACATCGGCCATGGGAAATACACCAAAATGTTCACCACAGGCCAGAGAATCCAAATTCCATGTAAAATTCCATATTAAAATGTGCGACGTGGCCTCAGGGTAACATTTAGGTGTCGCACGAAAATGTGCGACGTGGCCTCAGGGTAACATCAGGGTGTCGCACGAAAATGTGCGACGTGGCCTCAGGGTAACATCTGGGTGTCGCATGAAAACGTGCGACGTGGTAGCCAACGTGTTAAGATAGAGTTGTAGAGTAGAGGCTTGCAATCGAGACTAAAGCGGCCTATACACTTGCAATATTATTGTATATGATATTCGCCATATTATTTCCATTTTTTCCTATATTATGCAATAAGTCGTTCAATGCTTTCTTTCATTCAATAAAAAGGTGAACATAATCTATAGGAATAACACAAACAACATTGTACACAGAAAAAATTATTTTTCATATTCAAACAAATAATTTGTAGAATCAAAACATTTTTTGTCTGAAATCGGTCCAACAAACCAATTTGCATATTCAACCAATTTATTTGCATTTCGTTTATTGAAAAAAAACCCTGATTTTTTCAAACAAATAATTTAACTGAATCAAACAAATAGTTTAGTGAAAATCATACAAATTTCAAACAAATAATTTTGCTGAATCAAACAAAAAAGTTTTTGCACAAGCAATGACGCGCACACAAGCAAGCACTCTTGAAGTAGATGACGGCAGAGCAGAGAGGCGCGGCTGGCTTTGAGACACATTTTTTTGTCTTGTTTATGCACACAATGTTTTCCTTCTTCTCTCACTGTTTCTGTATCCTTTCCTTGGCAGCAGACCGACTCGACATGTTTTTCGTCATCATTTTATTTTTGTATTTGATGTAGGTATTTAACTTAACATTTTTAAAAAATTGAAAACGGGATTTTGTTTTTCATTCTTTTTTACCAACTTTGAAACCAACCAAAAATTTATTTTGTTTTTTCTAATGTTGTTGTTGTTTAAAAAGTGTAAAAGGTTTTTTTACCTAATATTGTTTTTGTCTTTTTTTTACTAAAAACCTCGCCACGCTATTTTATCATCTTTCTTATTGTTGTACTTCTTTAAAGCGTCCAAAAATAGACTGTATGTGTTTTTTGTTGTTGTTTTTATATTTTACATAAAGAAGTGTTGCTTACGATCAAATAAAATAAATGCAAAAAACGACAACATTAAAGAGCGTTAAATATTTCATACAAAATTATGAAAACTTGAAACCAATAACGCGTTTATTAAATTTTTGAATAGTTGTCAACATTTCTGTTGGTTAAACTAAAAATCAAACAAAAATATTAATTGAATCAGTAAAAAAATTTGTAGAAATTAAAAAAAATTTCAAACAAGCGTTTGTTTGAAAATAATTCAGCAATAATTTTTTCTGTGTACAATGTTGCCCACACATTTCACTTTCTTTTTGTTGTGCAATAAAAATCAAAAGTCTTTTGATTGTTGTCAATGTATTGTGCCATCTTTGAATATCACATACACATTAGCGATAAAATTGTACAATACGTAAAATTGAACAATTTTATTGCAAGTGTATGAGCCGCTTAAGGACAGAATTTCTTCCAATATGCCAATGAATTTGAATGGCTTTCAGTCTCTTTTGGGTAAATTTGAGGTAGCTCAAAAAGCATTTTATCAATACCAGGTGCCTTCTTAGTGTCATTTAAGTCATAAATAGCCTGTTCGATTTCTCTTATCTCAAATCTGAGGGGAATAGCTGCTCTAGCAGCAACAGGTGGTAACTTGACCGCAATATTGTGAGATATATTTGGGGTAAATACGTTTTTCAGGTGACTAACAAACAGATTTCCTTTTTCAATATCGTTTCTTGCCCAACTACCATTCAAGTTTCTTAATGGTGGCTTAGAGACAACTCGCCTTTTTAGATTTCTAGCTGCTCGCCATAATGAGTAGTCTGATTGTGGAGTTGCATCAAGTTCCTTAAGATATTTTTCTAGAGAAGCCCTTTTCAGAATCTGCAGTAACTTTCTTAGCCTTTTTATGGACTCTTTTAATAAATTCTTAAGTTGAGGGAATCTGTACAATTGTCAATCTCTTCGAACTCTCCTTTTTTCAGTCAAGAGCCGCTCGACATCTGTAGAATATATTTTATTATTTTTGATTTTTTTGGGGTAACGCTGGAATGTTGAACAGATAGTTTAAGTTAACTGTCAAAATTAGCAATAGAGAGATCCACATTCTCCGGTGTTCTAAGCGGAATATATTCTGTGCAATGGGCACTGAGAAATTTTTTATATTTTAACCAATTTATTTGTGTGGCTGACGTCGCTAAGCAACCTGACGGAGATACAATTCTATTTGGGTTCGATATAGTAACAATTGTAGGTGTATGATCGGAAGATAATTCTTAGGAAGCTTCAACATGAATAGTTTCTGTGGGGATGTTTTAACCCACTCCGAAATCGATGACATCTGGAATTTTTGCTGATCAGTAGGCCAATATGTTCGTTGTCCGCTCGCTACCACATTTAAATCCATTTTATAGATTGTATTAAACATAACACGACCCTTTGGTGTTATAAGTCGTGACCCCCAGAAGGTATCTTTAGCATTATAATCGCCTGCGGCCAGGAAACAGGGTCCTAGTGATTTATAATATTCACAATATTGGCTTTCTGATATTGAGAATCTAGGTGGAGAGTATAAAGATGAAATTACTATGTTTAGATTTTGCTCTTCGTTGCTTGCAGATAATCTTCACGATGATCACACATTAAGAAGTGTTTGATGTGGATTTTTATCAGAATGGCAGAACCTCCACAAGCTCTATCTCGAAGGCCCTTAGTATCATATAGTATATAACCATTGATTTTAAACGTAGTTCTTGAGGTCAAGTGAGTTTCAGAAACCATCATGACATCAGTTTGTTAATTTTTAAGAAAGTATTCTAATTCATTTTTATGTTGTCAGATGCCGTTTGCGTTTCAAAAATTTTTAAACAGTTCATGGCTTGTTAAGTACAGCTTGCAATAACATCGATTGCATTCTTAGAATTTCCTGCGTCATTGTGTTTGTAAAATTATTTAATGGTTTGCACAAAAGTTTCCATGGTTTTTTCTAGACGACTTAAATTAGAAACTGGGGCATCATCATTACTTTGAGCAACATCTTGCATTGGCACATGGTTCGATTTTAGGACGTTAGCGTAAGAGGTTCTGTTATTACTAGGCTGCGGAGCCTGAGTGTCATTAGTGTTTACTTGATTTGTTACCTGCATTTGAGGGGGATTAGTTTTCGGTCCAGATGACTGCTTGACTATAGTGTATACAGGCCATCCTCTATAATTTAAGTATGATTACCGCCACAGTTGCTAGATTTTTTAACGTTGGGGTCGGTTTTAGACTTATCGCAAAGAACTTTACCATGTAATTCACCACATACTACGCAAACAGGGGGTAAACAGAAGTATGCCTTAGTATGGCCAAATTCTTTGCAATTAATACATTGAACGGGACCATTTCTTTTGTGCGGCTTCTCTATAGTTACTCTTCTGTACAGAATATATTTTAGATTATAAATTTTAAGCTTAACGTCGCCGGGTTCTAACTCCACTCGAAATAGTGGTTGGGGATTTTTTACCCCTATTTTTAATATTCGTCACGTTCTTTATTTTAGAGCCGTTCTCTTCCAAAAAAGTTTTAATTTCATTTGGGTCCACGGAAGAGTCTATGCCCTTGATTACTACCTGAAGACCTGTACTGCTCTTCAGTTGATATGTATAAATGTTTTTATTAAGAGCTTCAAATCTTGTAATTACTTTTATAAAATTATCTTCGTGATTAACCTGTATTTAAGTCTCATTGATACTACCTCGCTTTATTGCAGCTACATAAAAGGAATTTTCACCAATCAACAAAATCAAACTCTTAATTAACTCATTTGAGTTTTGCTCTCTTAGATATATTGGGCTTAGACGATTTGATAATGTTTGGTGCTTCCCATGATTCCTCATCCAGAATTGAGAAACTATTTTGGGAATTTATTCTGTCAGTTGTACCATATTTTAAAACTTTCTGTGCCGAAGGAACTGCTCAGAAGGTAGGGCTGCGACCCCGTTTAAGCACTGTTATATATCCATCAATGCCAACTTGTACTGGAGGCTTTTGAGAAATTTTAACCTGAGTTACTGAGTTGTCCATAACGGCTGTTTTGGGGTTAACCGTATCATCACTTTCCTACAAGAAGACCGGTCACTTTACACTAGTTATTTGACGGGTAGTGTTGACCCACATATTGGGTAAAGTTTCTATTAGTTTATTAAGAGCAAAATGAAAAAACAAACCGAAACTCTTGTGTACATGCGATTTTGCCTCTCTCTTTAACTAATTAATTGCTCTCGTCTACGGAATATATATCTGTACTGCTTACTCTGCTGCTATTTATTAGTCGATGATAACCTAAATAGTGGTTAAAGCTAACTAGTTATTCTTAACGTAAATATTGGTTAGCACTAACTAGTTATTCATAACGTTAATATTGGTTAGTATTAACCTTTATAAAATACATAATACTTTTTTTTTTAATTTTTATTTTTAATTAAATTGTTTATTGAAAAAATTATAATCAAATGAATAGGAAATTAGAAAAGTATATACCACGTATCGTTATTTCTGTGGCTGCTTTATGACGTTCCTCTTCTTGCATGGGTCTGAAAATGGAGGTAAACGTACGTGTGACCAATTAATTGTGACCAAGAAATCAAATACACACTTAAAAAGCTATCGAGATTTTTTAATAACACTATTTGTTCCTTTATTACCACTGGCAAATCTTAAACGATTATCCTGGTCAAATCCACCACCCGCATGGCCGTTACCTGTTAAACGACCTCTCGGCTCAAAACTACCGCTTTGTACATGACCTCTGTTGTTTCCAGACAATCCACCACCACGTTCTCTAGAGCCTCCATCAGTACACCTTCCTTTACCACTAGCATCAGGGCTGCCAGATAAATTTGTGAGGAAATCGTCAATTTCCTGAGCAAAAATGAAAAAAATTGTCTTTCACGTTTCGAAAAATCGTCAAAAAAATCGGACAACTTAAAATTTAGTTTATTTTTTAACAATTTTTGTTCGATTTTTATAAAAAAAAAAACAATCAAGCAAAAACATAATTACTTCATACCCAGGTAGCATTTTCAATCATTTAAGAGATACTGGGACGTCTCTGATCGTCGACGACCGCATTTTTTAATCGTAGAAGATTCCTCACACGGGAAAAACTGTAACACGAGTGAGATTCTTCCATAGCACAGCGAAAGGCGCTTTTCAATCTTTGTGGGAATCGTTTAAGACGTGGGTAAAGATTATCTAACGAGTCTTTCATGTCAAGAATCGTATGACACTAATGTAGATACTATTATCTTACAACTCGTGAAATGTTCGCCGGGTAATTGTTGAATATGGATATGATTTATACAGAGAGTCGTAAAAGGTTCATTCGATGATGGTTTGGCGGAAGATAAACAAAGTGTAACATTGTTGTTTTTGTACTCTGAAAATAATAATTTAAAGATTGTCTTAAGACTCGTGTATTACAGCCGTACCTACACAAAAGCGGCACGCGTTTTCTAGTTTTGGAATAAATTTTGACAGTTCGTTTAATAGTGAAGTTTGCCGCTATTGTTAATTAAAAATGGCAATTTTGCTATTTGTCGGCCAATCTAGCGTTATTATCTCAATTTTTATTTATAATTTGTTGGTTTTTTTAAACAAGAAAGCTATCGCTACTGTTTGTGACACAACGTTGACGCTCTTGCTTTCCCTGCAAATAATGTTGGACCACCTGATCCATTTTGATTAAATGGACTACTCCATGGACTGCTCCGATGTAATGCAAGCATGGACCATGTCATTGTTAAAAAGTGTTTGCATGAGACGACATGTCTTCGTTTTTTAACGACATGTTTTCGTTTTTATACGAAGTTAAAACTAATCCTCTTGTGTATACAATGAAGTAGTTCTAAGACTACTCCTTTGTAATCCAAAGCTGGGTTATATGGTCCTGCCCTAAGACATCGTAATGTTTAATACAGGGCTGTGGAGTCGGAGTTGAGGTTCTTGTGCCGGAGTCGGAGTCGAAGTACCCACAAAAACTCGCGACTCCGACTCCAAAGTTTTTCGGCATAAAAAATTTAAGAAAAATTTTTCAAAATAAAAATTATTCGAAATTGACGATGCAATATTTCAAATATCGATTTGAAATTTTTAAGAATAATTTTTATGCTATATTTAACCATTTAAAAGCTAATGCTTTAAACAAGTTAGAGTGCTATATTCGGATGTTCCGAATCTTTGACACCCTCCACCGAAAGTTAGAATATATGAGTGCTATAAATTATTAAATAATCTTTATAAAACTGACGTCAGTATAAAAATTGGTTCCAGTTCAAACCAATTATTCGACAATCAGAAAGTGTTATGCTTTTTTCTTAGCAATTTGAACTAACTTGAATAATATATCATGATTCGTAACAGTTCATGCCGAACTGAAATGATTTTCAGGAGGGACATTTATATTATCCCATGGCAGCCATGTCATTTATCAAGTTTTCCCTTTTTTTGCAAGTTTTTTGAGATGCAAAAAAGTGGCAAATCTAGTCTATTTGAGCGATATTGATGAAGTTAATAATGAATAGCTTTAATTTAAGTAACATAATTAATAGAAAGCGCAAAATATTGAAAATTTTCGCGAGGGCGTATTCAAAATAAAAATATTTTTAGATTCAATTTTTATATATTTTTAAATAAAATAAATTCTATGTATATACTTTTTTTCATTTAATTATTTAACAGTAATATAAAAAGCCTTACAACATGTTTTTGTTTTTTCTTTTAAAAATGTTGGAACTTTTGTAAACAAAGGTTTTTTTTCAGAAATAAGAGGTTCTTTTAAAAAAATAAATTATGGACGGATCATCACGGATACCTGTATAGTGAGTTCCGTTATTAAATATTTAAATGGAACAAATTTCAATACAGTTGTGAAGTTTGTTTTTGCGCTTAAAGTGCTTTTCAGTAAGCTGCTTAATAGGGGATCTAAGGTAAATATGGACCGATAATCAGAAAATTGCATGGTATTATTTCTAGCCATATGAACCAAAATTGGAATAAGTTTTACAAAATCTATAGCTGCTACGGTTTTAGGTGTATTTAAATAATTTCCTAGAGTGAGCATTATATGGGGCATTATAAAGCAAATTATGGACCGATCTTCACGAAATTTTATTTTATTTATTACGTTCTTATGCGTACTAAAATGTTTTACTGGAGTAGGCTTTATATAGGGCCTATGGTAAAATATGGACCAATCTTTACGAAAGCACATTTAAATATGATAGCAATATTTATTACGGTTTTAGAAGTACATTATGGCACATTTTACTTAATTTTTTTTAACAAATTTGTAAATTATTAAGGGTGGTGCTTCTACATTTTGATTGATAACTATGATCCTACTGATCGGATTTTGCTTGATGTCACTCCCAAACTGCTTATTATAACTAGAAGTAATTTGACACCAAGATTGAACTTTTGTTTTAAGTTTTTCGAAAGTGAGGGTATTTTGAACAGACGGACATGGCTAAATCGACTTAGAATTACTCAAGAAACCAGGTTTATTAGATGAATAAATAAAAAGTTTCACATGGAATGACAAACTTAGTATACCCTCATTTCGTACGGTAATTACTCTTTTTTGGGATAATTTTGGGCCGCAAAAGGTAGCAAGGTAATTTTATTTAAAAAACGGTAATTTAAAGAAATTTGGATTTTTAGTATACATATACGTGCTTACATATGTATGAATGTTTATTAATTTTAACGTTTGAAAGGTGATTTTAAATTTAAAAATAAATCAATTTTAGAACAAAAATTTAAGAACGTAATGTTTTTGCAAATGTTTTCGTAACAGCGGTAAGTCCAATTAAGAAAACTGAAATTATGCTTGTATAGTTATTATTAATTCTATATTAAACTTTTTGTTTGTTTAAAAATCAACAATACTTAAACATACTTACATATCAAATAGCCGTGAGCTAATAAATTTAACTATAGTTTTCGGATTATTTAAGGTACGGATCAAGGATTAAATGGGGCTAGAGTTAAGTGTTTGGCACTTGAAGTACGGATGGATTATTTTTTCTTGTGACTGTAACAATTCAAAAATTATTAAAGTACATAACTTTCTTTAAGTATATAATTAAATGAATTAAAGAAAACATTTTTTTTTTTAATGTTTATAACATACATATGCACGCTAAAGGCGACCTTACACGACATGTTTTTGTCATCTGACATGTCAAATTTTCCACTGCAAAACACATACATGTCGTGTGTTACCTTTTTAACTTTGCTTCTGTAAAAGTCAGACGCAAAGTCATCTGACAAAATTTCAATTAGAGCGTGCTCTATTTTCTTCTGACAAACCATCTGACATCAGAAAGCTATCGAGATTTTTTAATAACACTATTTGTTCCTTTATTACCACTGGCAAATCTTAAACGATTATCCTGGTCAAATCCACCACCCGCATGGCCGTTACCTGTTAAACGACCTGTCGGCTCAAAACTACCGCTTTGTACATGACCTCTGTTGTTTCCAGACAATCCACCACCACGTTCTCTAGAGCCTCCATCAGTACAACTTCCTTTACCACTAGCGTCAGGGCTGCCAGATAAATTTGTGAGGAAATCGTCAATTTCCTGAGCAAAAATGAAAAAAATTGTCTTTCACGTTTCGAAAAATCGTCAAAAAAAATCGGACAACTTAAAATTTAGTTTATTTTTTAACAATTTTTGTTCGATTTTTATAAAAAAAAAAAACAATCAAGCAAAAACATAATTACTTCATACCCAGGTAGCATTTTCAATCATTTAAGAGATACTGGGACGTCTCTGATCGTCGACGACCGCATTTTTTAATCGTAGAAGATTCCTCACACGGGAAAAACTGTAACACGAGTGAGATTCTTCCATAGCACAGCGAAAGGCGCTTTTCAATCTTTGTGGGAATCGTTTAAGACGTGGGTAAAGATTATCTAACGAGTCTTTCATGTCAAGAATCGTATGACACTAATGTAGATACTATTATCTTACAACTCGTGAAATGTTCGCCGGGTAATTGTTGAATATGGATATGATTTATACAGAGAGTCGTAAAAGGTTCATTCGATGATGGTTTGACGGAAGATAAACAAAGTGTAACATTGTTGTTTTTGTACTCTGAAAATAATAATTTAAAGATTGTCTTAAGACTCGTGTATTACAGCCGTACCTACACAAAAGCGGCACGCGTTTTCTAGTTTTGGAATAAATTTTGACAGTTCGTTTAATAGTGAAGTTTGCCGCTATTGTTAATTAAAAATGGCAATTTTGCTATTTGTCGGCCAATCTAGCGTTATTATCTCAATTTTTATTTATAATTTGTTGGTTTTTTTAAACAAGAAAGCTATCGCTACTGTTTGTGACACAACGTTGACGCTCTTGCTTTCCCTGCAAATAATGTTGGACCACCTGATCCATTTTGATTAAATGGACTACTCCATGGACTGCTCCGATGTAATGCAAGCTGTCATGTCATTGTTAAAAAGTGTTTGCATGAGACGACATGTCTTCGTTTTTTAACGACATGTTTTCGTTTTTATACGAAGTTAAAACTAATCCTCTTGTGTATACAATGAAGTAGTTCTAAGACTACTCCTTTGTAATCCAAAGCTGGGTTATATGGTCCTGCCCTAAGACATCGTAATGTTTAATACAGGGCTGTGGAGTCGGAGTTGAGGTTCTTGTGCCGGAGTCGGAGTCGAAGTACCCACAAAAACTCGCGACTCCGACTCCAAAGTTTTTCGGCATAAAAAATTTAAGAAAAATTTTTCAAAATAAAAATTATTCGAAATTGACTATGCAATATTTCAAATATCGATTTGAAATTTTTAAGAATAATTTTTATGCTATATTTAACCATTTAAAAGCTAATGCATTAAACAAGTTAGAGTGCTATATTCGGATGTTCCGAATCTTTGACACCCTCCACCGAAAGTTAGAATATATGAGTGCTATAAATTATTAAATAATCTTTATAAAACGGACGTCAGTATAAAAATTGGTTCCAGTTCAAACCAATTATTCGACAATCAGAAAGTGTTATGCTTTTTTCTTAGCAATTTGAACTAACTTGAATAATATATCATGATTCGTAACAGTTCATGCCGAACTGAAATGATTTTCAGGAGGGACATTTATATTATCCCATGGCAGCCATGTCATTTATCAAGTTTTCCCTTTTTTTGCAAGTTTTTTGAGATGCAAAAAAGTGGCAAATCTAGTCTATTTGAGCGATATTGATGAAGTTAATAATGAATAGCTTTAATTTAAGTAACATAATTAATAGAAAGCGCAAAATATTGAAAATTTTCGCGAGGGCGTATTCAAAATAAAAATATTTTTAGATTCAATTTTTATATATTTTTAAATAAAATAAATTCTATGTATATACTTTTTTTCATTTAATTATTTAACAGTAATATAAAAAGCCTTACAACATGTTTTTGTTTTTTCTTTTAAAAATGTTGGAACTTTTGTAAACAAAGGTTTTTTTTCAGAAATAAGAGGTTCTTTTAAAAAAATAAATTATGGACGGATCATCACGAATACCTGTATAGTGAGTTCCGTTATTAAATATTTAAATGGAACAAATTTCAATACAGTTGTGAAGTTTGTTTTTGCGCTTAAAGTGCTTTTCAGTAAGCTGCTTAATAGGGGATCTAAGGTAAATATGGACCGATAATCAGAAAATTGCATGGTATTATTTCTAGCCATATGAACCAAAATTGGAATAAGTTTTACAAAATCTATAGCTGCTACGGTTTTAGGTGTATTTAAATAATTTCCTAGAGTGAGCATTATATGGGGCATTATAAAGCAAATTATGGACCGATCTTCACGAAATTTTATTTTATTTATTACGTTCTTATGCGTACTAAAATGTTTTACTGGAGTAGGCTTTATATAGGGCCTATGGTAAAATATGGACCAATCTTTACGAAAGCACATTTAAATATGATAGCAATATTTATTACGGTTTTAGAAGTACATTATGGCACATTTTACTTAATTTTTTTTAACAAATTTGTAAATTATTAAGGGTGGTGCTTCTACATTTTGATTGATAACTATGATCCTACTGATCGGATTTTGCTTGATGTCACTCCCAAACTGCTTATTATAACTAGAAGTAATTTGACACCAAGATTGAACTTTTGTTTTAAGTTTTTCGAAAGTGAGGGTATTTTGAACAGACGGACATGGCTAAATCGACTTAGAATTACTCAAGAAACCAGGTTTATTAGATGAATAAATAAAAAGTTTCACATGGAATGACAAACTTAGTATACCCTCATTTCGTACGGTAATTACTCTTTTTTGGGATAATTTTGGGCCGCAAAAGGTAGCAAGGTAATTTTATTTAAAAAACGGTAATTTAAAGAAATTTGGATTTTTAGTATACATATACGTGCTTACATATGTATGAATGTTTATTAATTTTAACGTTTGAAAGGTGATTTTAAATTTAAAAATAAATCAATTTTAGAACAAAAATTTAAGAACGTAATGTTTTTGCAAATGTTTTCGTAACAGCGGTAAGTCCAATTAAGAAAACTGAAATTATGCTTGTATAGTTATTATTAATTCTATATTAAACTTTTTGTTTGTTTAAAAATCAACAATACTTAAACATACTTACATATCAAATAGCCGTGAGCTAATAAATTTAACTATAGTTTTCGGATTATTTAAGGTACGGATCAAGGATTAAATGGGGCTAGAGTTAAGTGTTTGGCACTTGAATAATCCGTATTTAAATCAAGCATTCTGTACTTGATTCAAAAAAATCTGTACATTTTTTTTACCGTACTATTGACACAACTTTGCCTTGGTTAAGTACGGATGGATTATTTTTTCTTGTGACTGTAACAATTCAAAAATTATTAAAGTACATAACTTTCTTTAAGTATATAATTAAATGAATTAAAGAAAACATTATTTTTTTTAATGTTTATAACATACATATGCACGCTAAAGGCGACCGTACACGACATGTTTTTGTCATCTGACATGTCAAATTTTCCACTGCAAAACACATACATGTCGTGTGTTACCTTTTTAACTTTGCTTCTGTAAAAGTCAGACGCAAAGTCATCTGACAAAATTTCAATTAGAGCGTGCTCTATTTTCTTCTGACAAACCATCTGACATCAGAAAGCTATGCCGGCAAGAAACCGGCAGCGGCGTCCACTATTGACGGAATCATTAGCCGGCTGAAGTTAATTTTTTACAATACCGAGATATGTTTGATCATCTTACCATTGAATAGAATTTATGTGAATATATATATAAAAACCGTTTTATTATAAAATCCTAAATTGGTATCTTTGAATTAAAAGAAAAAAATGTTAAGATGGCTGAACTATTTTAAGGCGCAAATAAAACTTTTCATGGCGGCAGCAAGCTCCTTAAAGGCGCATATAGACGACATGTTTTTGTCATCTGACATGTCAAATTTTCAAGTCACATGTAATTGTGCATCTCTGTCAAAATCGCTGTTTTACATAAGCTTTATAATATTCGGTCACAAACGTACATGTAATTTGCTTCTGACATTGTCTCTGTTTTTTTCGCATTGTTATTGCAGAAACCAAAGTAGTGCTCGGTTTCAAAATAGCTTGCTGCCGCCATGAAAAGTTTTATTTGCGCCGTAAAATAGTTCAGCCATCTTAACATTTTTTTCTTTTAATTCAAAGATACCAATTTAGGATTTTATAATAAAACGGTTTTTATATACATATATATTCACATAAATTCTATTCAATGGTAAGATGATCAAACATATCTCGGTATTGTAAAAAATTAATTTCAGCCGGCTAATGATTCCGTCAATAGTGGACGCCGCTGCCGGTTTCTTCCCGGCATAGCTTTCTGATGTCAGATGGTTTGTCAGAAGAAAATAGAGCACGCTCTAATTGAAATTTTGTCAGATGACTTTGCGTCTGACTTTTAAAGAAGCAAAGTTAAAAAGGTAACACACGACATGTATGTATTTTGCAGTGGGAAATTTGACATGTCAGATGACAAAAACATGTCGTGTACGGGCGCCTTAAGCGTATTAAAAAAAATATTTTGAGTTGAATGAATATACATATGTATATGTATGTATGTATCTATTTTATTCAAAATATTTTACTGCCATATTCATAAAAATACAATAATTTTGCTTAAAATGTTTTTTAAACAAAAATTTCTAATCAAATTTTTTTTCAAAACATATTTAAAATTTTAATAAATGGTTTATGAATACTGCTCGTATGTGCTATTACCAAATGAATGGCAATGGACGGAGCGCTTTTCATATAATTTTTACTACATAATCAATCGCCTGTCATTTGGAAACAGCACATTAATGTTTGCATACGCTAATTTCTTCTCAAAAACGGTAATTTTTAGAAGGCCGTACGGCAATGAAAAAATAAAAATTAACATCACTGAGTCTCATATACATTAAGCATCAAGATTATAGTAGGAGTCGGAGTCGCACTTAAAAAATTTCAGTGTTTGGAGTCGGAGTTAGTACGTTTTTCGGACGACTCCACAGCCCTGGTTAAATAGACCATGTTTTTTCCATACGTTTGGGTTACTTTTGGACTAGTCCTAGTCCCTTATGGGCTACACTTTACACGCGTGTTTGGACTAGTCCTATTATTTGCAGGGTTGGTATGGCATATCAGCGTAAAAGCTAAGCGAAAGAAAACGATCCGCCTTCCGCCCTTGTTAAACATTCCAAGATTAAAAGACGAACGTTTTAGAAAATTTTATGTTTTATTCAGACTTTGAGGACTGAAAAAATCGTCACTTTTTAGAAAAAAATCAGCAAATCTGCACTTTGCTAATTTCGAAACTAAAAATCGTCAAAATGACGATAAATCGTCAAATCTGGCAGCCCTGACTAGCATTCTGATTACAGCTTTTATTATAGACATTTTTTATCTCACTACTTAAGTTACAAATTATATAATAAACTTCATTGATTTAAGAAATTCACAAATTTTTACACGCGTATGACAAAAATATATTAAAATATTGGCATTATTTGGGAAATGTTAGTTGTACCATTCTTACATATATGTTAGAGTGGAACAACTAATGTAAAATTGTTGCAAGTGTGTTAGTAATTTTTTTAGTTTTGGTTATGCATTTCTTGTAGGGTTATTGTTGCGGCAGCAAATAATAATAAAACACAAGATTTTAAACGATTGCATTAACAAAAATGCTTTTATTTTTGGCGGGCGAGTTTTATAATTGTTTTTCCTTCTTATCTGCGAAATTTTCTCTATATCTTTTTTCTTTTTTTAATAATGGCGAACGATAATTTTTCTGCCAAGCGATTATCACATTCAAAAGATAAAAAAAAAATAACCGAATAGTTATTGTTAATAGTTACTGAGTTTAAATGAACAAATCAAAACGTCAAAACAAAATATCAACTCTAATTAGATATAACATAAAGTAACGATGTCATAAATTCAAAATTAAATTATAAGTTTACAACATCCCAGCCCCCGTGAGTCTACCGAGGAGGCTCACCACCAACGTCTAGTACTGCCAGCTTCGATGCTGGTCGTCTTAGTTTACCAATTGCCGTTTTCACCACCGCTGAGCGTACTTGCCCATCCGCCGCCGCAAAAACTTCTACAACTAAGCCACTAAGCTTCCACTGCCCTCGTGTTTCGTTGTCATCACATATAATGACTACATCGCCTACTTTTATAGGTTTAACTGGGCTATGCCACTTAGTCCTGCGTGTTAATTCCGGTAAAAACTCTAATACCCATCTCTTCCAAAAGGTTTGCTTTAATTGTTGAAGTATATGCCATTGCTTTCTCAAGCAAATCTTCTCCGGCACGGCAGGCGTTTGCAATAAATTTGGACATCCCATTAAAAAATGATTAGGAGTCAAAGGCTCGGAATCACAGTTGTCAACTGGAAGGTGTGTCAATGGGCGCGAATTTATTAAATTTTCGGCTTCAATAAGCAGACTATTAAAAGTTTCCATTTGTGGAGCCCTTTCCTTTAAGGTAAAGCTCATGACGTTTTTCACTGAGCGTACCATCCGCTCCCAAGCTCCTCCGGCAGATGGATTTGCTGGCGTATTAAATGACCATTGTATACCACGCTTTGAGCATTCGTCCGCTAAGCTTGTTTCATCAAAAATGAAGTCCACCTTACTTGCCCCCACGAAGTTTGTACCCCTATCACACCTTATACGCACTGGACACCCTCTTCGGTTAATAAAATTTCTTATGCACAGTATGACAGCATCTGTTGAGAGATCCCTGGAAATTTCAAGATGAATGGCTCTTGTTGACAAGCAGGTAAATAGAGCAACCCATCTTTTTTCCTGGCGCCGCCCTATTGAAATTAAAAAGGGGCCCATATAGTCCAATCCGGTGTAGGAGAATGGCCTTACGTATGGGGTTAGTCTATCTTCAGGGTGTTGTCCCATTAACGGCGGTTTCGGAATGGCATAAGCGTTTTTACATATTTGGCAATTTCTTTTTATAGACCTAACTACTTGTCTCAAGCAAGGTATCCAATATTTTATTCTGATTGCCGCGCATACGGATTCTTGGTTTTGGTGTTGAAATTTCTCGTGATATTGTTTCACTATAAGCCTTGTCAATATGTGTTGTTTTGGCAATATAATTTGTTCTTTAGTACAACGATCGACACAGGTGGCGTTATAAATTCGACCATTTAGGCGTATTAAATCGTCTTCACATAGAAATGGACTCAGCTTAAAAATTTGGCTGGACTTAGATATTGGCTTATTCATTTTCAGTCTATTATATTCTTCAGAAAATACGTCCTGTTGAGCAACTCTGCATAAGTATTTTTCTGTCTCGTCAACTTCTTCTGCGCTCAATTGTTTTTTATTTATTGCTCTATTACTGCAGCCTTCTTTAGTGTAGGACTTAAAAATTTGCACAGCACGTCGAAACCAAGTCATAACCCGTGCCAGCTTTAAAAAACTTGAATATTGTTCAAACGGAATAAACGACTTTCGATTTATTAAGAAAACAAAAGCGGATCGTTTTTCTGAGTCAACCTCATGTTCATTAATGTCGCTTGGTATTTTGGGCCAAATTTCCGAATCGTCTTTTAAGAACGATGGACCATTAAGCCACCTGGATGTTGAAAATGTATCCGAAAAATTCTGGGGTCTTGTCGCATCGTCTGCGGGATTGAGTGATCCAGGTAACCAACGCCAATTTTTTTCATCAGATGACTCTAGTATTTCTGCGACACGGTGTGCAACAAATTGCTTGTAAGTTCTGCAGTCGGACTGAATCCATTTGATGACGGTTTTGGAGTCAGACCAGAAAATAATTTCACTTGGCTTAATATCGTGTGAAGTGACTATTGACTCCTTAAGTCTTATACCAAGAACTGCAGCCTGAAGCTCAAGACGTGGGATGGACAGTGGTTTCAACGGTGCATTTCTTGACTTCCCCATAACAAAAACAACATTAATATCCTCAGAATGGCGTATTCTCCAATATGCAACTGCTGAAAATGCCAGCTCACTTGCGTCCACAAAAACGTGAAGCTCTATTCTTGTGGTTGACAAAAAAAGAGACTGGGCATAACACCTTTCTATCTTAACGTGCCTTAGTTCATACAAACTTTTGTACCAAGCATACCATTTACCGTAAATTTCATCTGGAATTGTTGAATTCCAATCGGTTTTACTTCTCCACAACTCCTGTAGAAGAATTTTGGATTTAATTACTATATTCGCCAGAAAACCAAAAGGGTCAAATATTGACATAGTCAGGCTCAACATTTCAGCCTTTGTTGGTTTTCGACTCCCTTTTAAAACGGCTTCTGGCACTCGTAAAAATTTTAAATCATAGCAAAAGCTATCATCAGATGGACGCCAACGCATTCCCAAAATCTTCTCAGTACTATTTCCGATGCCCAAATTTGCCAACCCTATGCTTTCATTTTCGATATTGTTATTATTCAGTGCAACCAAAAATTCGCGTGAGTTCGACAGGAATCCTCTGAGTTCAAAACCAGCTTGCCTATGAATATTAAAAACATCCTTGGTAACAGCAACAGCACTTATTACATCATCAAAACAGTCCACATAATCATCCACATAGTGACTCTCTACTATTGCCCTATAAGCCTTGGGATGAGTATTCATGTACAATTGAGCATTCAAGTTCTTAACAAATTGGGCTGAACAGGGTGAACTCACAGAACCAAATATCATAACCTGCATCACATATTCTTCTGGCAGCCTACTGGAATCACCATTTCGCCACAAAAAACGTTGAGCTGTTTGGTCTTGCTCACGGATTCTAACACGGTGAAACATTTCTTTAATATCTGCACACACACCTATTTTACGTTGCCTGAAGCGAAACAAAACTGACAATAATGATTTCGGCTGATATTTACTGGGTCCCTTCATTAGCCTTGAATTGAAAGATTCACCGTTCACACACGCAGCGGCATCGAATACGAGACGTCTTTTACTTTGTTTATTTAAGTTTGTTACGACAAAATGTGGAAGGTACCAGGTTCGATTATTTTTGACAGCCGCTTCTTCTGGTGATATTTTTCTGGCATAGGTTTTCAATATGTAGTCATCTATTTTAGCGATGTACCAATCGGCAAATTCTTTATCTCTCTTCATTTTGGCCTCCATATTACATAAACGTTTAAGTGCCATCGAATAACTGTTGTTATATTCAAAATTATCGCGCCTCCACAAAAGGCCGGTTTCATACTGCTTGCCAGTTTTTATTGTTGTACTTGAAAGAATTTCCTCAGCACGAATATCATCTTGCGATACAACCGGCTCTAAAGTTTTCACTCCCATATTTTCCAATGTGAAGTAATCTAAAACTTGTTTCTGAATATCCTCTAAAATACCTGCGTCAACTTTGCACACTATGGCCTCTGGTGAATCCTCGTTTGACCCAAACAAAACATTTCCTAAAATTGTTCTGTGCACGGCAAAAGATTTGTCCAAGTTAAACACCTTAGACGGGCGTGTGAGCATTATATGCGGCAGACCAATCAATATTTTTGGCCGCACCTCAAAATAATCATCAATGGAAATGTCCTTTAAAATTGGAAATCGCTCCTTAAAATGTTCAAGTCTTAAATTCTGGGGCGACAATTTCAGATTTTTTGTGGTCCACACATTTTTCATTTGATAACAAAAATGTTCTTCACCTTGGGCACATATTTCCATATTAACCTTTCTTGAAGTTTCAGTAGTTGTTTTTCCACCTATCCAACCCAGACACAAATTACTTAACGATCCTTGTAATCCTATTTTATTGGCGACTTCATCTTCTAAAAGAGTTATTTTGGATCCTTCATCAATAAAGGCCACAACCTTTATTTTACCTTTTGGACCAATCAATTCTACAGGCAAGTACTTAAATAGAGTTTTTTTATCAAACATACCCTTCACTATTGTGTTCACAGAATTATTTTCTACTCTTTTGGAGTTTATTTCACCATGAGCCAATTCGCTGCTATTTCCACTAGAATTTGTTATTACGTTGTTACTTACACATGCAACGGTGTTGTCATTGCATTTGTTACCTTCACTCTGGTTTTGTTTGACATCTTCGTGTAATAAACGATTGTGGTATTTTATACAACCTGACAATCCACATTGACGTCTATATTTACATTTAAAAGAATTATGTCCAGTGTGAAAACAGCCAAAACAAAGATGTTTATTTTTGACAAAATTCCATCTATCCTGAACTGAAGCCTTTTTAAATTTATCGCAATGATAAAGCTGATGGTTTTGATGGCACATAATACACTTAGTAAGTCTGTTCTCATTTGTTGTGATCGTGAATGAGGGATTTATTTTTTCCTTTTTGTTATAGGCAGCATCAACTTTGTTGGTGTCGGATTCTAGAGAAATGGAAATATATGTTGCAACTTCTTGGAGCCACAAACTAAAATCTGTGACACTTGGGTATGGTCCAAGGTTGTTCACCGAATGTTTTGACCATTCTTCACGTTTACGAAGAGGTAATTTATTTACCATTTCATCGAGCAATGTTGGATTACAAAGGTGAGCCGTTGCGTTGGCATTTGTCAAAAATGCTGAAAGATTAAAAACCATTGTGCTAAAGTCTACTATTTCATGTATTCTTTTTTCATAAATAGGAGGAAAGGCACGAACTTTTGCAATTTGGCTGCGTATTAAGACCTGAGGACGACCATAGTGAAAATCAAGCGTGCTGACAACCTGGTTTACGCTATCGGGATGAATCAAAAATGATTCCACTTTAGTTCTTGCATCACCTTTTAATGCTTTTTGCAAGCGAATTAAATTCTCTAAGTTTGAATAATTATAATTCTTTGTTGTTTCCTTATAAGCTACTATAAACATTGGCCACTGCTCGGGTTGGCCACAAAATAGAGGTAAGTCGTGGAGCTTACGGAGTTGTCGGCATTCATTAGGTGCTTCCATTGGATATGAATTCAAAGGTCCAGTTTGGTACGCTGTTGTTATTGGTGTCATACGAGGCTGCGCCGACGGATGGTGCATTTGCGATGAACGTTGTTGCGAAAAATCAAGTGATGTCGGTACAGTGTTTAAAGGGGTTGCTGTGCTTAAGGGGGTTGTTGAATTTAAAGGGAAACTGTATTTCAAAGAAGTTGTGGCTTGCGCAAATGTATGCGCGTTTGTAAAAGGCAAAGAAGTTGTTGGGTGGAATGTTTGCGGGGCAGAATAGGGCGTACTATATTTTAATGGCAAATGGTACTCACTTGTTTTACTTGTGCAATACTGCACCGGTTTAGTTGCTGGCAAATTATAGTTATTTGGCACAAAAACATCTCCGTATGTTACGGTGGGTGGTTCAATGGCAGTACTTGATGAGCTTCTCGGCATGGTCTCCATAACAGACAAATAACATCCTGCTGGCGTTGCAGCTGATGACCCAGAATTGGCAATGTGCAGCATGCTGTTGATGGCTTTCTTCAAATTGGCAATCTCATCCTTCAATTCGGCAATTGTTGGCTCATTTGATTTCAAAATGGTCTTCTCAATATCACTTTCATCTGTGGAAGCTACAAGTGCTTCTTTCTCATCTGCAGACATGTTTCTTTTTAAAAGTCGTTTGCTACGACGGGGCATTAACTTCGCTAATTAAATTATAAAAAATGTTGCGGCAGCAACTTAAATATACCGTGGAAATAATAATAAAACACAAGATTTTAAACGATTGCATTAACAAAAATGCTTTTATTTTTGGCGGGCGAGTTTTATAATTGTTTTTCCTTCTTATCTGCGAAATTTTCTCTATATCTTTTTTCTTTTTTTAATAATGGCGAACGATAATTTTTCTGCCAAGCGATTATCACATTCAAAAGATAAAAAAAAAATAACCGAATAGTTATTGTTAATAGTTACTGAGTTTAAATGAACAAATCAAAACGTCAAAACAAAATATCAACTCTAATTAGATATAACATAAAGTAACGATGTCATAAATTCAAAATTAAATTATAAGTTTACAACAGTTATTAAAGTTGTTTTTGGCTCTGCGGCAACACTTGCAGTTAGCATATTTGTTATTGTATTACGATCAACCGTATTTGTAAACAAAGAGGGTGAGAGCCCTGCAAATACTAGGACTAATCCAAACACGCGTGTAAAGTGTAGCCCATAAGGGACTAGGACTAGTCCAAAAGTAACCCAAATGTATGGAAAAACCGTGGTCAATTTAACATTACGATGTCCTAGGGCAGGACCATATAACCCAGCTTTGGATTACAAAGGAGTAGTCTTAAAACTACTATATTGTGTAAACAAGAGGATTAGTTTTAACTTCGTTTAAAAACGAAAACATGTCGTTAAAAATCGAAGACTTGTCGTCTCACTACAAACAATTTTTAACAATGACATGGTCCATGTTTGCATTAGATCGGACCAGTCCATGGAGTAGTCCATTTAATCAAAATGGATCATGTGGTCCAACATTATTTGCAGGGAGGGAACGCGTTCGAGTAATAGGTTTAGCCGTTAGGTATTTGCTATCATCGAGATTTTTTTGTTTCTATATTTGTTTTGTCAACACTCACTGTAACATAAGCATTTCTTTCATTATGTTTTATTGTTTTTGCATTATTCGCATTCATAAGATATTTTTTTACTTTACTGTTTATTTAATTGTGCTCTTCTTTTTTTTTGTTGTTTAAAAACACCGAGAATAAAAAATATAAAGAATAAATAAAAACAAGAAATGTTTTTACTTAAAGGGTACGTATGTTTGTATATGTATGTATGTGTGTGCATACATATATTTATTTTAATTTTTAATATATTTATTATTGACGTTTATGTTCACTAATTAAAAATTATTTTAAAGCGTCCCTTCGCTAATATTATACATATCATTTTTTTTTAAATAATGTTATGAAATTTTAAATACATACTTATTTATGTTAAAAAAACCCTTATGCCGAGATAAAAAACACGTCTGCAGTCAACGAGCAGGCTGTTATGAAAAATATATTGTATAAAAAAATATTTTTAAACACAACTTTTTTGGTGTACTTTGGTAACTTTTTTGGTGAACTTTGGTACAGATAACATTGTAAAATTCAACATGGTTGCATTGTAGAATGCATTTAAAAAACCAGTTGCTTTGCAACTGACAATTTCGAACTTACCCATAATTAAAAACACAAATAATATGAGGAGCCGCAGAACAAAACGTACTTTTTCACACATTTAAAATTTTTGGGAAATTGAGGTTTATTTATTTCGACCCCTTAAAAAACTGTATGAACCTGGAAATAGAAACAAGTTTTTTGCTTACCAAAAGATGAATCAGACTGCCGTAACTCAACACATTAAATGTCAAGGATGTTTAATATCCAACCAATTTTATATCGAAAAAAGTACGTTTTGTTAAAAAAAAAATTAAAAAAGTACGTTTTGCTTAAAAAAATATTTAAATTTTCTACAGATTCTTGTAATTTTTCCATGTTTTAATTATACTATTGTATTAATTAGGTATTTTTTTCATAACATTTATTCACCAAACAAAAGTTAAATTATTGGTGGCTATTCTCGAAAACTCGTCGAGCAAATACAAATTTACATTAAAACAAAAGTATAATGTAAAAAATAGTTTTTGTTTGTCATAAATTTCTAAAATTAAATAAACGTGAGAATTTTGACGCATTTCTCTCTCTAAAAAACGGTATATTGTATGGTAAACACAAAAACAATTTCTTAAACTTTGTTTTTGTTTTAATGAAAATATTAACTTATTTGACGCGTTTTCAAGAATAGTCACCATTATTTAACAGTTAATTTTAACGCAAAGGAAATGACATAACTTAACATCCATTAAATTAAGAATATTAAGAAATGTCATGTTATTAAAACAACTACACAAATAAATGGCAAAAACAATGAAAAAAGCACGTTTTGAAAAAAAAATTAAAAAAGTATGGTTTGTTATGCAGCAATTTTTTTTAACCCATTTTTTTGGTAAAAAAAAAAAAAAAAATATGCTAACTAGATTTTTTTTTAAAGATTTTAACCCAAATATTATAAAAATATCAAAAAACCAATTTGTAAAAAAATGCGAAAAAGTACGTTTTGTTCTGCGGCTCCTCATATGGTTTAATACTACAAGAAATTCAAAATATTGTTACATCGGTTAATCGACTGAAATTAACCGTTATAATCGTTAATCGAAAAAAGCCAATTAAAAATTAACCGAATGAATACCCTAGTTCCTATAGCAAACTTAGAATGACGAAAAGCATATGTAATATACGAACCTGTTCTGAAAATCACGTGATTTCAAATTACGTGTTTTTGAAATCGCGAGCGTTATTTTGTGGTGTTCTGAAAGTCATACCGTTTTTGTGTTTCTCGGTGTGTTTTCGGCAATTGAAGATCACACCAAAACACACAAAAACGGGATATGTACTAAAATATCACACTTGTGATTTTAGTAGGCACATGTGATTTAAAATCAAGTGGTTTGAGTAAAAGTGATTTGCAGAACAGGCCTGATATTCAAGAAAAGCATCTGTTTTGAACATAAAATTTTTCTTTGTGTCTCATGCGTAAAATAAGGCTAATAACTAAATATTTTTTTCTTTTGTATTATTTGACTGATTATCTTCAAAAGCTGAGTAAGAAAAAAGTATTTTTTAACCTTTTTTAGGTTTTGTTGTTTTAAAAAGTTAATTAATATGAAAAAAAAGTTCAAATTCGTATCGAATTTTAGAGAGAAAAAGTATTTTTATTTTTTATATGTTACTAGCTTAACCCGGTGCGCTTCGCTACACTGCTTTAACCACGTTTGAAGACTCTCCATTTAATAGTTCAGTAGAGAGATATTTAATATATGCATCCTATGGGAGGTATTCCCCCTGCGCCTACCCGCTTTATTTTTATTTTCAAAAGTGTAGTATACCATAAGAGTGAATTTTACAAAGTTGGAACATTCTCACTATTACAGTTCTTAAGATATACGTGATTAAACACTGACGTCCTATGGGAGGGTACCACTTCCCCCGCTGCTATTTTATTTCAGTTTTAAGCTCAGAAGTTCCTACTACCAAAAGTTCAACAAAATGCGTGCAGCGGCTCTTAAGATATGCGATATTTAATATTGGCATCCTATGGGGGGTACCAATTCCCCTGCTCCTATCGAAAAAATAAGAAGCCTATTTTATTTTTAGGGCTCACGTAATGTTACTGCAAAAATTTCAGGAAAATCGGTTTAGTAGTTTAGGAGTCTATAAGCCAACATACAAACAAACAAACAGACAAACATTTTCCATTTTTATATAAAACTAGCTTAACCCGGTGCGCTTCGCTACACTGCTTAAACCACTTCTTCAGTTGAGAGATATTTAATATATGCATCCCATGGAAGGTTTTCCCCCCTGCGCCTTCCCGCTTTATTTTTATTTTCAAAAGTGTAGTATACCATAAGTGTGACTTCTACAAAGTTTGAACATTCTAACTTTAATAGTTTTTAAGATATCCGATATTAAACATTGGCGTCCTATGGGGGGTAACACTTCCCCCGCTGCTATTGTGTTTAAATTTTGGGGCTCAGAACATCCTACTACCAAAAGTTCAACAAATTGCTTGCAGCGGCTCTTATTAATATTGCTATTTATGAGGGGTACTGCTCCTCCCCCGTCTACCCCGCCCATTTGTATATTGAAATTTATAGTTTACTATAATAATAGCTTTAACCACTTTTGAAGACTCTCCCTTTAATAACACTAGGCAACAGCCATTTTGTTATTTGGTTCTAGCATACTTTTTCTCATGGATTTGGACCTACTGAACACGAAAATGAATTTTAAAAATTTTTCTGTCGATTGGTTTGCGAGATACAAATTTTTTAATTTTTTTTTTTTAATTTTTGGAGGTACACTTACTATTTTGAGCATATCTTTAGTCTTCTTTGACCTATTTTATCCTACTACTACTCAAATTAAAGACAATTGAGCCGTCTACAACTTATTTTCAGAAAATTTTCAAATCGGGTTAGTAGTTTTGATGTTGGCGGCTTAAAAAGGTTAAAAAACTGGGTTTTTTTAGTAAAAATGTGGCTGAAAAATTCATATAAAAATTCATATAAAATATAAAACGCGATGTTAACAGCGATTTTAATTTTTTTACGTATAGCTGACACTTTTCCAAAGAAAATAAGCCCTTACTTAACAAAATCTGATGACAAATGGCCGACTTATTATTTTTTTGGTAAACGACCGAAATTCCTCTATTTCACGATTTTTTGATTTTCATTATTTGCACAGCTTACCTACCCAACGCAAACGAATAAATACATTTGAACTTAATTTAAAATAAACAAATTAGTCTTCGTATATTATTTTTTAATTTATTTACAGCACTACATGCTCAATGTATCGCACAATTAGCTAAACTAACGAAATTAAACTAACTAATTAAATTAAGCAAATCAACGCACAAAAAAAATTAGTAAAAACAAAGATATAAGTGTACATTTTATGCCATGTGGAAAAACTGCTGACTTCTTCTTTGTTTTTTGTATTCGCTGCAATCGGTCTCACGTATTAGGGTCCAAATATAGTCACCCATCATAGCCGTGTCATACATGCCCTGATAGCGTCGTTCCATAGCCTTCAATTCCTGATGAAAGCGCTCGCCGTGTTCGTCGCTCACGTCTCCTAAATTCTCAGGGAAAAAATCCAAATGAGAATGCAGAAAGTGTATTTTAAGTGACATGTGCACTCCCATGGCTTCATAGTTCTTTACCAGATCCTCAACTATGTCCTTATAATTCGGGCTTTTGTTGTTTCCTAAAAAGTTTTCCACAACAAGCCTGAAGGAATTCCATGCTGCGGCTTCGATGGGTGATAACAGCTTTGGGAATTTTTCATCTTTCAAAATTTTTTTTATCTCGGGTCCTGCGAAGACTCCTTCTTTAATTTTTGCCAGCGAAAGGTAAGGGAAAATTGACCGTAAATAGGCAAAAGCTTCACCTTCTTTGTCTAATTTTTTGGCAAAATTTTTAATCAAACCCAATTTTATGTGCAGCGGCGGAAGTATTATATTTTCACGGTTCTCTATTAGTGGTTTGCGCTGAACATTCGCTTCTCCAACTACAGGTTTCGTTCGTACCGACCATTTTTTTTTTATATAATGCTGATCATCAGCGCGGCTATTCCAAAGGCACAGAAAACAGCAATGTCGCGTATAGCCTCCTTGGAGTCCACACAGAATGGCCACAACTTTAAGGTCGGCGCATATTTTCCAATTGTATTTCCTATACTCTATGCATTTCAGCAAAATGTCCATAGTTTCATAGTTCTCCTTTGAATGAACCGCATGAGCAATAGGAACAGATGGCTTTTCATTCCCATTATGTAAGAGAACTGCCTTCAAGCTCTCTTTGTTGCTGTCAATAAACAACCTCCATTCGTTGGGGTTGTGAATTTGGTGAAGCTCTTGGAACAAGCCTGAAATGTCGCTGCAAAAACATATTTGGTCTTTCTTTGTATAAAATTTTGCATACTCCTTGTGACGGTTTCTGTACGTTGATACTTTCACTTCTGAAGCCGCAAATCCACACTCTATCATCCGAGACGCAAAAAGTTCGGATTTCTCCTTAGTGAGACCAAAATCGCGCACCCAATCGTTTAGTTCGGCCTGTGACAGTAATTTTCGCTTTGCACCCGGCTCAAATTCGCTTGCATTTGACTCGGACTCTTCTTCTGACGATTCTGCTTTTTGAAGAGATGCACCAGGGCACACTGGATATGGCACATCATGCGAATGTGGTACTGGAAGCGCAAACGATCCCACTTGAGCGTAGTTCCATTTAAAAAATCTTCCTACCCCACTGTTTGTGGTGAGGCAAAAATAACAGTCTGTGGAATGGCATAGCGGCTTTTTCCACATCATTGGTGTATCGAATTTCATATGGCGGCTAAAATTAAAATAAATTACTATATTCGCTATGTATAATGTGTTTAAATAAAAATTCTTACCTTCCGCCAGCTGCCCAGTTGGTTAAGATTATATAGCAAAGATCACACAGCGACTTAGGTGTCCATGGTTCTGTGATATTTGGTGAAATACCAAAATAATTCAAATAGTGCAATTGTACTGCTGGAGTAAACTTGTGTGCGTGATTTTTTTTTATAAACTGGCCACAAACATTGCAGAAATTGTCTGGATCGTTCAAACACTCGAACACACGTAGTCTTTTACTCATTGTCTTCCTTGCGTTTTCTAAATATTAACTTCTTTACACTTTCACAGACAGTTTTGAAATGCAATTGATAACCGTGTCTCCTTATGTTTAAATATGTATGAGCATGTAGTGCTGTAAATAAATTAAAAAATAATATACGAAGACTAATTTGTTTATTTTAAATTAAGTTCAAATGTATTTATTCGTTTGCGTTGGGTAGGTAAGCTGTGCAAATAATGAAAATCAAAAAATCGTGAAATAGAGGAATTTCGGTCGTTTACCAAAAAAATAATAAGTCGGCCATTTGTCATCAGATTTTGTTAAGTAAGGGCTTATTTTCTTTGGAAAAGTGTCAGCTATACGTAAAAAAATTAAAATCGCTGTTAACATCGCGTTTTATATTTTATATGAATTTTTATATGAATTTTTCAGCCACATTTTTACTAAAAAAACCCAGTTTTTTAACCTTTTTAAGCCGCCAACATCAAAACTACTAACCCGATTTGAAAATTTTCTGAAAATAAGTTGTAGACGGCTCAATTGTCTTTAATTTGAGTAGTAGTAGGATAAAATAGGTCAAAGAAGACTAAAGATATGCTCAAAATAGTAAGTGTACCTCCAAAAATTAAAAAAAAAAAATTAAAAAATTTGTATCTCGCAAACCAATCGACAGAAAAATTTTTAAAATTCATTTTCGTGTTCAGTAGGTCCAAATCCATGAGAAAAAGTATGCTAGAAACAAATAACAGACAAAAGTTTGTTATTTGTGACCTAGTGTAATTCTTCAGTTGAGCGATATTTAATATATGCATCCTATGGGAGGTATTTCCCCCCCTGCGCCTACCCGCTTTATTGTTATTTTCAAAAGTGTTGTATACCATAAGAGTGACTTCTAGAAAGTTTGAACATTCTCACTATTACAGTTCTTTAGATATGCGATGTTAAACATTGGCGTCCTATGGGGGATTCCACTTCCCCCGCTGCTATTTTTTTTTAATTTTGGGGCTCAGAAGATCTTACTACCAAAAGTTCTGCATAATGCGTGCAGCGGATCTTAATATATGCGATAATTAATATTGGCATCCTATGGGGGATACCAATTCCCCTGCCCCTATCGAAAAAATAAGTAGCCTATTTTATTTTTAGGGCTCACGTGATGTATCTGTAAAAATTTCAGGAAAATCGGGTCAGTAGTTTAGGAGTCTATAAGCCAACAAACAAACAAACAAACAAACAAACAAACAAACAAACAAACAAACAAACAAACACACATACAAACATTTTTCATTTTTATATATATAGACTAGTGTAATAATTAGGGCTGGGGACTAATTATTATTAAAGTTAATGCCAACGGACGAGAGGTATCTGAGGGAAGCTACGGGTCACTATAATTACTCGGGAAGTAAGTATAATGATGGAACGAGAAGAGAAAATTAAGGGTATGAGTGGGTCAGTGACTATCACTAGTTGGAATGGGTCATGCTTACCTTTTCCTTAAGCCTTAGGGAAATTAAAAGTGAAGCTGATTTGATTTCATATAAGTAGGTATAGGTATCCTTGTTTTATTGCATGTGATTTTAGGTAGCTTTAGTTTAAGGGACTTATCCACTTTACCACTGGTTAAATAGTTAGCCAATTTTAGATTAGACTTTACTTTAAACAAATTTTAGCCAAATTTACGTTAGGTTTAATTTAGGCAAAAATTTATGGGCAAATTTACTTTAGATTTAGTATAAACAATTTCATTTAGAGTACACCTAGTTTAGGCATATTTTACAATTCACTTTAGAGTATAGATTAGGCAATTTTTACAAATTCACTTTAATATAGTTTAGGCAAATTGTAATTTTAGTTTTATGATAATTCTAGGCAAATTTACATTTAGGTTAGCAAATTTTATTTTTAGTTTAGATAAATTTACAATACTTTGGTATAGGCAAATATTATTTCCCCTTTGTTCTAGTCACTTTTAGTTTAATTTTAACACCTTCTAATTACTTTAATCACGTTTATATATAATTTACTTTTAACAAACTTTTAGGCAATTTTTTTTTATTTGTAACTTTAGGACAACGTTTAGGCAATTTTAATTGTACCTTTTTCTATTTACCGAATTGAAGTTAATACTTTGGTGGTTGTGAAACAAGTGCCAAAAAAAGATCAAAGCAAAAGGCAAGAAGCCGCGCGTTGATTAAAATTGTTTCGTTAAGTTACAAAAAAGAGAGAACAAAGGCAAATGACATTTGACAAGAGGGTTTACATGCATCTTGGTTTAAAGTTCAGGGTTTGCAATACATATGTAAACCGGAACGGATTTAATGTTAATTTTAAATCATTTGGATTGAAATTATAAATTAATAATTTTAAGTACAATACGAATATAAATTCATAAAATTAATTTTAATATAAATGTTGTGTCCATACTACGTTTGGACATGCTCCCGGCCTCGATGTTAAGCTGTATAATTATTTGTGGCACTTAGTACGTTGGCCAGTGATTTGATGGCTTCCACAAGCACGCCGCTGTCTGGTACTGTGGTTGAAGCGGATGATTGACCACTGGTTCGTTGTTGGCGAGGTTGCATGGTCGCACGAGTTGGATTTGGGTGTAGAAGAGTGTGGTGGAGTTGGTCGCACTCCCTACAGGTGGCCAGAGAAGTGCACGATCTTAATTCGTGGCTTTTTGCAAAGCAATTTACGCAATATTTGTGCCTTTTTACCACGGTTTTTCTCATTTGTGGGCTCATCCTGAGAAATCTGGGGCACAAACGCAAGGCGTGAAAGTTTTTGCAGACCATGCACCTGTATACAGATGCTGCACGATGTGTAGAACGGGGTTCAATACGTTGCCTGCGACTGATGCTGTTGTGTTGGCTGCGGCTATGACTGATGCGTTGGCTGCGACTTTGGCTACGACTATGGCTACGATTATGGCTGTTGTGCTGGTTTCTACCTTGGCTATTATTCTGGCTTCGACTACGGCTGTTGCTGCGTGTGATGATAACTCTACGGTTGTTCCTAGGATAAAATGCATGAATGAGTGATTTCGATTAAGGGGGATGGTTTATGGAACATGGTTAATAGATGTTAATAAGTAATGAAATGATGTATTAGAGTAGGGATTTTAAAATAATGTTCAAATATCAGAGAGTTTTTAGTGTGAGTTTTCATCATTCAAGAATGGAAGATAGCAAAGTTTGACTATCGGTCGAGTTATAATTCCCGAGGTGACACGAATATCTGCAATACGTACGTTTGTATCAGAACCTGGATATGTTTTTACTATTCGACCTAGACGCCATTTGTGGGGAGGTTGTAACTCATCGATTACGACTACCAGATCTCCGATTTGGAGGTTTCGGGCTGAATTTTTCCATTTATATCGCTTATGGAGCGATTTTAAGTAATCTTCTTTCCACCGAATTAAAAATTGATGGTGAATAACTTTTAACTTTTCCCATCTATTAATAACTGACATTTTTTGGTAATTTTGTTCTGGGAAAGCCATTAAGGGAGCCCCTCTAAGGAAGTGCCCAGGAGTTAACGCAGTCAAATCTGCAGGATCCTCTGATAGTGCAGAGATGGGACGGGAGTTGAGAACGCCTTTTATTCGAGCTAAAATAGTAGCGAATTCTTCGAAGCTGAATTTAAGAGGGCCGGCTAATCTTTTAAAGTGGAATTTAAAGCTTTTCACAGCGGCCTCCCATAAACCGCCCATGTGTGGTGCATGTGGTGGTATGAATTTCCATTCAAAGCCATGAGTTATATATTTTTGTGAAATGTCTAGAGAACTGGTTTTTATAAATTGCGAAAATTCACGCTTAAGGACTCTGCTGGCTCCTACAAAATTTCTGCCATTATCGGTGATTACCCTATGGGGGAGCCCCCGCCTCCCAACAAATCGAGCGAATGCCGCCTGAAATGCGGAAGAGGACAAATCTGAGCAGGGTTCAAGGTGAATTGCTTTTGTGCTAAAGCAAACAAATACACTCACATATCCTTTTACTAGAACAGAATTGCGCAATGGTGATGTTTTAAGGTCAAATGGACCAGCGAAATCAATATCTACACATTTGGCTACATTCTGCGTGTAAGAGAAAATTGTGCAAATGAGTGAGGTAAAGGTGACAAAATCTAGAGTTGCCGGGTAATATAATCGGGTGGCGTTCATTATAAGGGAGCGACGATTGGGCCAGTCGTCCGTTTACCCGTAGGAGAGAATTTGAGTCGATAAACGGATTAAGAGTTTTTAAAGAGCTTTTATTAGATAAGGGTTGGGAGTCATACACATTTTGATATTCTTCCTTGTAGAAAGTTTTTTGAGCTAGCATTATGAGTCGAAATTTCACATACTTCATCTCGCTTTGCGTTAAGGGGTACGCGACCGTTTTATTACGATCTGAATCAAAACTTCGTTTACATTTGTTTAAGAATCGAAATACATAGCATAAAATGCGTAAAGCTTTATTATACGAAGAAAACTGGGTAAGAATATCATTTTCTTCAACTTTTATGTGTAAGGACACCGTTTGTTTTAGCGATTGAATTATTTTTAGGGGATTTCGACTAGGCCATTCTGATGGGGGTTTGGTTAGCCAGTTAGGTCCATACCACCAGAGCAAGTTTTGTGTGAGGTCCTGCGGCCTACAGCCGCAAGTTCCAATGTCTGCTGGGTTGTCATGAGTGGGGACGTGTCGCCAGGTTGCATTTGGAATTAGGCCGTGAATTTGTGAAGTCCTATTTGCAACGTATGTTTCCCAGGAGGAAGGTGGTTTTGATAACCAGCCAAGGTAGGTAGGTAGGTAGAAAGGCCGGTGTGAAGTCTCCTTCACACCCTCACCCAGAGACCAATATGGTCCATTGTGACGCCTTATTCAGGAATAGCCCTAGAGAGAAAGTTAGTGAAATAAACAGAGAAAGCATAAGATAAATAAGAAAGAAAGAAAGACGGTTCCTGACCAAACCCGAGCGAAATCCTACTCAACCAAATACGCCCTACGTGCGTCCAACACCCAGCCTATTCTCGCGCAGCCAGGCCATCCCCATTACGAATCCTATCAGATTCTCGAGTCCGCAACCCGAGACATCCCCTAATTCGCCCAGGAATCTACTGCCCAGCCACCTCTGCCTGCTGCCCTGCAACCTGGGACAGTGGCACAGAATGTGCTCCACCGTCTCCAACTCCTCAGGGTCCTCACACAACCTGCACATATCCGACAATCCGGATCCCATCCTCACCGCCATCCTGCCCATCATACAGTGGCCCGTGATCATTCCTATCATGGTCCTAACGCAGACCCTACTCCTGCCCATCAGCAAAACCGAATCGGACCTATTGAGCACCGGCCACAGCGTCCGTGATACCCGACAGTCCGTTCGATTCCCCCAGGCCCGGTTGGTCGCGCCCACAATCCATTCCCTGATTCTTCCAAAATAGAATGCCATTGGAGGCCTAACCGCCTCTAAACAGTTAGGATCCTCCATCTCCGAGCCCTGTCTCGCCAACCCATCAGCAACCTCATTGCCGACTATGTCGCAGTGACCCGGCACCCAGCACAACCTTAGCAAATACTCCCCTAAGACTGCCCCAAGAGCCTTCCTACAATCATCAACCAGCCTGGATTTCACATAACAGCCCCTTACGGCCATAAGAGCCGCCTGGCTGTCCACATATATAGTGACCTCCGAGCCCCTATCAATGTTGTCCCTTATCAGTTCCACGGCCCTCATGACCCCCAGAACCTCCGCCTGAAAAACACTGCAGTCGTCAGGAAGCCTATATGACCTTCTGATGTTCAGATCCTCAATGTAGACCCCCGCACCCGTGCCCCTCATCTTCGAGCCATCAGTGAAAATAGCAAATCCACTAAATAATCTGCCCCTACCTGACCAGCTCTCCCTAGAAGGAACTATTACCTCCGGCAGCCGCCCAAAATCCACCCTAGTGCCCACATAATCTGTGGATCCGGGAGGTCCCAGGCAATAGCCACACGCCTCAATCTCACTCAGGATCCGTGAGTGACCCTGAGTGACATTCCCCATCAGTCCTGATTCCCTCAGTCTAAGAATACTCCTGGCCGCCATTCCCATCACATACTGCTCAATAGGCAGAAGATGTAGAATGACTTCCAGGGCCGCCTGAGGAGTACTCCTCATGGCACCTGTCATGCCCATTGAAGCACACCTCTGAGCCTTAGAAAGAAGGTTCCTACGACTAGCCAATCTCAATGACTCCCACCAAACACAGCATCCATACGTAAGAATGGGTCTAACCACCGAAGTGTACAGCCATCCCACCACTGACGGCCGGAGTCCCCAACTCCTACCTATCGATGATCTGCAAGCATAGTAGGCATTGAGACCCCTCTTAAGTCTCTCCTGAGTATTCCTTCCCCATGACAGCTTGCTGTCCAGAAAAACTCCCAGATACTTAGCACTATCAGATAGTCTAAGCTCCACTCCTCCTAGTACCGGTAGCCTAAAATCCTCCACCTTGTACCTCCTAGTGAAAAGAACCAACTCCGTCTTCCCCGGATTAACTCCCAGTCCCTTATCACTCGCCCATGCCGACAGTTCGCCCAGCGCCCCTTGCATGATGTCGCTTATTGTCGGCAGAAACTTGCCCGACACCAATATCACCACATCATCCGCGTAGGCTACGACCTTCTGACCCATTCTGTCAAAACGTCTCAGAACGACATTGACGGCCAAGAGCCACAATAAGGGTGAGAGAACTCCCCCCTGTGGGGTCCCCCTAGTCACCGATCTCCTCAAACGTTCGTTTCCCCAGTCCGAGTGAATAACCCTGCTGCTTAGCATCCTAGTTATCCATTCGACCAAGAACAACGGAACCCTCTGATCAAACAGTGCCTGCCTAATAGCCTCTATCCTCAAATTGTTAAAGGCGCCCTCTATATCCAGGAATGCCGCCAAGGTGTATTCCTTGGTTCGCAAACCCCGCTCAACATAACCCACCACATCATGCAACGCACTCTCAACAGATCTACCCTTAAGATAGGCGTGTTGAGCGCCGCTGATGATGTCGGCGTCAATCTTCATCCTCAGATGTAGATCAATCAGTCTTTCCAACGTCTTCAAAAGAAAAGACGATAAGCTGATTGGTCTAAAATCCTTGGGTTTAGAGTGACCGGTTCTACCCGCCTTGGGAATAAAAACTACCCTGACCTCCCTCCACCCTCTAGGAATGTACCCGTTCAGCACACATACCCTAAACAGTTCCACCAACACCAGGAGTGATGATCTCCCGATATTCTGTAACATCGCCGGAAAGATACCATCTGGTCCCGCCGATTTGTAGGACCCAAAGGTATTCACCGCCCATGTTACCTTATCCAAGGTGATCATATCTCCCACCGTCTCCCTTTCCCCACCGTCCGAGCCCGACCCAGAGAAGGGGTCACCACATACAACCTGTTCCCCCGACCCAGGATCCACACACCCCGGAAAGTGAGTTTCCATAAGCAGACAGAGAGATTCAGAGCCAGATTCCGTCCATGAGTCGTCCGGTCTCTGAATAAATCCAGGGACCACCGGGTCCTTGGATAAAATTCTCCTGAACCTAGACATTTCATTCACGGATTCAACTGACTCGCTAAACTTAATCCACGAGTCCCTTTTCGCTCTTCTAATATCTCTCTTATACCTCCCGTAACTCAACCTGAAGTTACTCCAATCTTCCTCCCTACGCGTATACTTCGCCCTATTGAACAGCCCTCTGACGGTGGACCTTTGAGTCCTCAACTCGTCTGTCCACCATCTTGGCTGTGTACGCCTGCCCGGAAAGTTTAACGGACAGGATCGCTCATAGCTACTGGTCAATACCCCCGTAAAGGTGCTCACCAGCCGCTCCACACCGGTCGGAGTCGACCCCCAGTCCCCTGTAACTCTAAAGTTACTTTGAACCAGTCCCGAAAAAGTGCTCCAATCCGTCCTTCTCGGATTCCTATACGGACACCTTTTCGACCCCTCAAATATCAGACTAAAGGACAAGCGACTATGGTCAGAAAAGGAAAAATCCAACGCCACCTTCCAGTCCTCCACTAATTCCCTGCAGTTCGTCAGTGTTATATCTATCACTGCCTCCCTATCTCTAGTTCTGAACGTCGGTGTATTCCCCCTGTTGCAGATAAAAAGATTGCTGGCAATAATAAAATCAAACATAGACTCACCTCTCTTGTTGATGTCGGCACTACCCCATAGGGTGTGGTGTGCATTGGCGTCACATCCCAGTACCAGTCTCAAGCCGCTTCTGCCTGAGTGCTCCACCAACTCTCGTACTTTTTCACCAGGTGGATCGACAGCTTCGTATGGCGAGTATGCCGATGCTAGTGCCAGGACTGATCTGTCCTTGGCCTTCCCTGTCACAACCGTGAGGTCTCCGTTACTGAAAGAATGAGAAAACATAAAATTGTGCTCAGTTCTTGCCAATATACAAGTTCGTACCTTCTCCTCCGAGCGGGATACGAACAAGGTATACCCCGTGACCTTTAATCCAACTACCCGGTTTTTGTTAATCCAGGGCTCTTGGATTAAGGCCACGTCCACGTTGTTGTCAATGAGGTGGGTTGCCAATTCGGTTGAGGCCGCTTCACAGTGGTGCAAGTTTATCTGCACCACTTTCAGCCTCTTAGGATCTATCATCTTTAGGAAACCTAAATCTGACAGACCCTAACCCGAATACAGCAACCCCTCCCATTGATTTCAGCTTCTGTAGAGACTCTCGGTCTACTGCGAACCGGAAGTCTCTACCTTGGTTCTCCTTACAACCCAGTGAAGCTACCATCTTCCACTGTCCTGTAAGGAGCCCGTTGTTCTGGTTGGCCAGTAACCCCAGTATGACCTCTACCGGTTTTATAGGTGGAGGAATCCATACCGTGACTACCGGCCTTAACGGCAACTCAGACGCGAGTATTACGTCCAATCTGGCTTCAGGACAAGCGCTGCCACACCTGCCGATTGCAGCCTTTAAAAACTCAAAGGTCTTTAGATTGCCGCAACTGACAGTTTTGACACCTCTTATCCAGTCAGCCCCTTTGAACGATACTTCGTCCGGCCTTCCTTTAACGCTAAAGATTTCGTCAAGCAGTTTGTTTTCTAGCACCTGCCATTTCTCGACACTGATCCTTCCATCGGGATCCATACGATCAATGACAGCTGCCAGAATACCGTCCTTACCTGACGACTCCCTTAGCCTCCTTGATGTGGAGGGTTGGTCCTCTCTGGAGCCAATCCTCTTAGTGATCCACTTTCGGGGATCCTTCCTTTTAGCCGCTGGGGATTTCTGGTCATCACCAGACCTAACTCTCTTAAGTACCCCTTTCTTGGGGGCCTTAGCAGAGCTCTGTCGGTGATTACCCGATTTCCCTGCAGATGTTGGCTGGTTTGTCCCAGTCATCCCTTTTGTGACTTCCCCTTGGGAGGGACTGTCGGAGATTACCAAGACTTTACCAGTCCTCATCGCGCAGCTAGTAGTGGGTATTACGTCAACAGGCTTGGTTCCCTTATCCGTGACCATACTGTCTCGGTTTAGAGGACCAGGTGTTGATTTGGTACCCTCCTTCTGAATTCCCGAATTTTTGGAGGATTCATCAACAGGGGTTGCTGAGGGTTCGTTATCTTTACTGACAACATTTGAGCCCTCAGCAGCCCTTGCTGTGTATCCCGCAGGATAGGGGATGCCTAGGATATCACCGACAGATCCGTGGATTCGTTCGAATCTGGCAACGTTCTTCCGGTGCTTCCTCAGCAAGTGCCTATCCCGCCCATCGTGTAGTGAGGAGTCTTTCTTAGCTATCTTTTCTAGAAAGGCTAAGGAGGCTCTTACACCACTCTTGGCTTTTTCAAGGCTCGTTCGGCCTTCTGATGTGACCTGTTCTGTCGCATCTTGCCGAACAATAGTTTTTGGTACACCCGCTACACCGCTCCCTATCTCGAGTGTGACCTCAGGAGTCGATGACCCAGCTCTATGGTCCTGATCATGAGCCGAAATCATTGTTATTTCATGCTCATCATCAGATCCCAGAGCCAGACCATCGAGTCTTTCCGAGACCCCTGTTCGAGGCGGGGAGCCGACTGGGGGATCGTCCGTTCCTCTTGTCCTTGTCAGTTCTGTCAATAACTGACCTTCCTGCTCAAGAATATCTCCATGGATACTCAGCCAATCGGCGTCTAGATCTGACACCGAAACTGCCGAGTTATTAGAGATATTCCCTGCATCGACTCCTAGAGTCGCGTCCTTTTGTTTTTCAAGAAATTTGTCCAGTTTTTGGTCCCACGAGTAAGCCGTAAAGAAAAGGACCGTCCGCACAGTGACGGCTTGCACGGACTAGGCCAAAGTTACAACTGACCCTTGCCATCGGCGCCAGAGGGAAGCTGTTCACGACCAGTTTCTTTAACCACTAACTAGCCATTCAGGTCCTCGGCACTGCTGTCTACCACCTTGACCTTAAAAGTGGGGGATATGGGAGATAAAGGGGGAATAGATAGGATTATAGGTAATGGGATGGGGGATGGGAGGATGGATAACCCTTAGTCGTGCTGGCCTTAGAGCAAATGCCTTCCAACTTGTTCCGGCTTAGCCGAAACGATTCAGAATCCGGCTTAGTCGAGACAAGTTACAAGACATTCACTACAGCCAGCATTTAAGCCACCACATCGCGGCAAGATAGTTATCCAGGTGGTGGATAACCAGCCAAGAACAATGGATGAATCGGTCCATAAAAATATCTCTGTGGTATTGAAATTTAGTGATGAGCAAACATAACTTACTAGGTTTGCTAGTAGTACAGCGCCATTCAGCTCTAGCCGAGGTAGGCAGACTGTTTGAATGGGCGCTACCTTAGTTTTCGCTACTAAAAGGTTGGAAAATGTAGTTTTTTTATGAGTTAGACAACGAATATATACCGTGGCACAGTATGCTGCTTGTGAAGCGTCTGAGAATCCATGGATTTGAATACTATCCGAAGGCATATACTGTAGCCAGCGAGGTATGGAAATTGTGTCTACTTGTGAAAGGTCTTGAATAAGATTGTTCCATTTTGTAAGGGATTCTTGGGAGACTTCATCGTCCCATTGAAGGCCCTCCAACCATAATTGTTGCATTAACAATTTTGCCCGGATGACTATTGGGGCAACCCATCCGGCGGGATCAAAAAGTTTGGCGACTGCCGAGAGAATCTGCCGCTTTGTGATTCGTGTGGCTTTATCGATTGGGGAAAAATTGTATGAGAATGAATCATTTAGGGCATTCCACTTGATGCCAAGAGTTTTTGTGGAGCTTGTTTCCTGAAAACGAAGGAAGTCTGAATCGTACAGATCTTCTTTTGGTAAGTGCGAGAGTAACTGAGGATCATTTGCAGTGATCTTTTTTAGTGGCAATCCAGCTGAGTTTAAGACTTCTATAAGTTGAGTTTGGGCATTGAGGGATTCTTCTATTGAGTATCCTCCCGATAAAATATCATCGACATACGTTTCCTTGCGTAGGATTGATGCCGCTTTAGGGTATGTGGATTCAGAATCTGAGGCTAACTGAAGTAAGGTTCGTATCGCTAAATAAGGGGCGCAGTTTACTCCGAACGTAACTGTTTTTAATTGGTAGTCTTTTATAGGGCTATTGGAATGGGGTTGAAATAATATCCTTTGAAAGGGCCTATCGTCAGGGTGTACGAGTATTTGGCGATACATTTTTTGGATATCGCCACTAAAAACAAACTTATATTTTCTCCAATTGAGAATTACGGTCATTAAATCATTCTGAAGGGGTGGGCCTGTGTAAAGAGTATCGTTTAGGAAAAAATGAGATTTGGTTTTTCTCGAGGCATTGAATACCACTCTGACTTTGGTGGTTTTGTGTTCTGGGCGAACAACTGCGTGATGAGGCAAGTAATAGGAATTAACTTTGCCTTTGGATATGAGTTCTTGCGGGTTAGTTTCTTCCATATGATCAAGGGTAAGGTATTCGTTTAGTACCTCTTGATATGTGGATTGTATATCGGGATTTTTGGCTAAAGTTTGCTCCATTCTAGAGTATTGCGCTAAGGCAATAAACCGTGAAGAGCCGAGAAAGATTTGTTCGGGGAACTCAAGCCGAAAGGGTAATCTGACCATATATTTGCCATTTGTATGACGAGTAGTGGTATTCGTGTAAAAGCTTTCACAATAATCGTCTTCAGCAGAGTTAGAGTGGATTTTGGGCATTTCCTCTTGTTCCCAAAATTTTCTTAAAATATCTTTTAGCTCTGAGGCCTCTGTTGTGTTAACAGAGGTTGTAAAAGATTGAATTTGCTGCGTTTTTATTGGGCCACTTAGAACCCATCCGAAAACGGTATTGTATGCTGAGGTTTGTCCACAAATATTCTTTTTTATGCCATCGATATTGAGGAAGTGTTCGTGGTCATTGCCGAGGATTAAATCTATTTGAGATGATTGGTTGAATGTTGGGTCGGCAAGATCCAATTCCGCAAGTTCTGGCGAGTGGGGCATTTTGAAAGTACAAGCTGGTAGCTTTTTAGTTACCTTTGGCAATACAATAGCCTTGATGGGGATTCTAAGGTCATATCTTTTAGCGTATAATATTAGGGAGCACTCTTTAGTAGCGGTTTGTTTTTGACCGCCAATACCTACTATTTCAAAGTTGTTTTTCTGATAAGCGAGGTTAAGACGATTTTGTATTTTTTCACTTAAAAATGTTCGTTGAGAACCAGGATCAATCAGCGCTCTGATTGTGAACAGCTGACCTCTATTTTCAATCTGCATTAATGCAGTACGTAAAAGCACGTTATCGTAACATGTAGAGTGATTGGCATGAACTTGCCTTGATGTTTGGGGATGTTCATCTTGACGATTTTCATTATGAGATTGAGCTACGTTAGACTGGGATTTACGAGTTGTATTAAAACTTGGAATTTCATTTGGCTTTGAAGTTTCTGGTTGGGGGTGGGGAACCTTTGCCCCATGTGCAGTAGTGTGTGGTGAGGTTTTTTGCAATTTAGACACGTGTATTTACTAGGACAATTGGCTTTCAAGTGGGATGAAGCTAGGCAGTTATTGCAATATTTGTTTTTAAAAACGAAATCTACTCTTTGTTGAACTGTAAACGATCGAAATTTGGAACATTTTCTTAATGAATTTTTTTCGTTACAGAGTTTGCAAGAAGTGTCGTTAAGACTTTCTTGTGAAACATATGTATGAATTTTTGAGGTATGAGTACTTGGAGAATTAAAAGTACCTTTTGCTGTTTTAATGTTGGTAAGACGCTCTACTGCCTCATATCTATCAATTAAAAATTGGGACATTTGTGACCATTTTGGAAGGTCGCGAGGGGATGACAAGGATTGTTCCCAAAGTGATAATGTAAATTCTGGCAGTTTAGTAGATATCAAACGGATTAGAATTGGGTCCCAGCTGTCGACCTCAACGCCAAGTGTCCTAAGTGTAGCTAGGGAATCGTTTACTGACGATTGAATTTTTCGGATTGATTCGCTATCCTCTTTAGTTGCAGGGGTTATGTCAAAAAGAATTTTAATTTGGTTATCAACCAAAACACGTTTGTTTTCGTATCTGGCTTTTAATGCGTTCCAAGCCAATTCGAAATTATCATGGAATAGGGGGTACCGTTTAACTATAGCGCCTGCTTCATCTCTCGTTTTATTTCTGAGATGATACAATTTTGTGACGGGAGACAGTTTGGTGTGATTAATATACACCGCAGTGAACATGTCACGGAATGACGGCCACTGTTCATAACTGCCTTTGAATACTTCGGTGTCGCAGGGAGGGAGTTTTATGCAATTGGCAGAATTGTCAGACACGAAGTTTTGGGTAAGAGCTTGTTGTGGGAGAGAATAGCGGGATGAAGCTTCAAATCCTGGGATATTGGTACCTAGACGAATTGCCTTCATGAGGTCAAGAATTTGTGAGGTACAAACATAATACGCATCTACACACGCCTCGAAATTTGCTTTAGCTTCTTCCTTGAATTGTGTTTTAACTAAATTTTCGTTTGCTAACATCACTTTTTCGTAAGAAGCATCCACCTTTAGCCATCTTGCATCTAAATCTTTTAATTTGACTTCAAGAATTGATTCATTTTGTTCTTCAACCGGGGTTCTGTTGAATCTCTCGCAAAATTGAAGTAAATGATCGCAATCAAAGACGAACCGTTCTTTTGGAGAGGTAATTGATTCATTGTGTGAAGTAGAAGTCATTTTGAGTGATAGATTTAGTACAAGTGATTATACGTTTGAAAATTTTGCAAGCACGTTTACTTAGGCGTTTGGGTTCTATTGTATAATCGCACTATGTTTATCGAGTTACAATAGGGGTTTAATTTTAAAAGTTTTCTTAATTTCGAAAGTTTGAGGCTATTCGAGTGTAGCACTAGGATTTGTAATCTAGTTTGATTAATTATAAAAAGTTTTATTTTGAAAATCTTGGGGCTATTTGAGTATAGCACTAGATTATTATCTAGTTTAATTAAGTGTAAAAACTGTACTTTTCACAATCTTAAGGCTATTTGAGCATAGCAGTAGAAATTATTATAAAAAAATTTATTTTTGACAATTTGGGGCTATTTGAGTATAGCAGTAGAAATTATTAAACAATTTTTTATTGTTTTTCAAAATTTTAGGGCTATGTGAGTTATAGCGCAAGATATTTTTATCGATTTTTCTTATGAATTTTTAAAAATCTTTGTTATTTTTGAAAAATTGGGGGCTATGTGAGTATAGCGCTAGATATTATTATCTAGCTTTAATTATGAATTTTTAAAATTTCTTTTAATTTTCGAAAATTTAGGGGCTATTTGAGCATAGCGCTAGTTTATTTAACTCGTTTAAATTTTAATTTTAAAAATTGGTTTTATTTTTCGAAAATTTAGGGGCTATTTAAGCATAGCGCTAGATATTATCTAGATTATTTAAGAATTTTTAAAAATTGAAAAAATTGTTTTTTATTTTCGAAAATGTAGGGGCTATGAGGTATAGCGCTAGATATTAACTCGTTTAAATTTAAATTTTAAAAATTGGTTTTATTTTTTGAAAATTTAGGGGCTATTTGAGCATAGCGCTAGATATTATCTAGATTATTTAAGAATTTTTAAAAATTGAAAAAATTGTTTTTTATTTTCGAAAATGTAGGGGCTATGAGGTATAGCACTAGATGTTATTATCTAGTTTAAATATAAATTTTTAAAATTTCTTTTAATTTTCGAAAATTTAGGGGCTATTTGAGCATAGCGCTGGATAATATCTAGTTTAATAATTTTAATGGGACAAATTGAAAATTAAATAATTATTCTGTTTTCCATAATCGGTTGGGCCTAACGGAATTAGGAGATTATTTGAATTAATCGAATAAATTTTGCGAGAACTTAGACATTTTCGAAGTTTAATTTAATGGGACTTGCTTTAAAGAGACTTGATTTTAACCGATAGTATTGTTCAAAATGATTTCATAGTTATAAATAATTTTAACGAAATTAAATGGGATAATTTGGGATAAATGGGATTCCGGTATATTTTTTACAAGATATGGCACCACTGAGTAAAACACTATAATTTGTTTGTCAAAAATTTTATTTATTTATTTAAATTATTGTACAAAATAATTTAAATTTTAATTTAAATTCAATTGATTTATTTTCTTTAGGGTTAATATTCACAAAAATTTATTTTGTTAACGATTTAAAATTCCAATAGATGTGACTTTTAATTTGATTCTGATGTTTTATTAAATTTGGTGTACTTCCTTCTTTGTATTGGACTGTATTTATCTTCAGTATTTTTATGTGTACAATCGTTGCATTAAGCCTGGTACTCTGTTCAACATTTCACGTGAAATGCTGTCAAAATGCATATGAAAAAAACTTGTGCGGAATATCTACGAAATAATGTTGATGGAGTTGTACTCTGTTTATTTTGTGAAAAAGTTCCGAAATGTTTCTGGCAACATTTTTTTTACAACTGCGACATAATGTAAGCTGCCTTTATTTCACGTGGAATTTTAAGCAAAAGCAAAAAATATGAACTTAATATTAAAAAAGAAATAAAAAATTAAAATAACACAATCGGTAACAGTTTTTTATCCATATTTACTTTTTTTTATTAAAAAAAAATAATTTTAGTAAAATACATGTGGCGTTTGTTTACATACACGAAACAATGTAGCAACTTTGAAGGAATAAAAACGTCAAATTGTACAAACTCGCAAGATTGGTAACATTGATAAATGCCAAAATTTTCGTGTGGAATAATCAATGTTGCTCAACATTTTTCACAAATTTGAACAGAGTACTAGGCTTTAGTGACAAAGGGTTTTAATCACAAAGCAATTGATTGTCGGTTTCCTTTTTCTTTTTGCAGCGGACTGTATAATTTTTTCTTATTTTCTTTTAAATCACTTTATTAATACATTACCGGGCATTAAACACAAACAAATATTTGTTGTTTAAGTTGCAGAGAACGCAATGTTTGTTTTATACAGAGTACGAAAACAAACAAAACGAAACGTTTGCTTTCGTTTTGTTTTGTTCTTTGCAGTGAGTAAAACAAAAACAAAACCAAAACAATGAGAATGATTGTGCCATTTTGTTTTGTATTATTGTTGCTCGTGAGCGCAAATTGTACATTAATATAAAAGTACACAGCTGGAAAAGAAAAGAGTAAGAACAATATTGAAACATTCAGAGTAAAAACGTTTGACAAACGTTTGGTAATTGATTTACTCATTATAATATTTAGTCATATATATATAACTAATGTTTCTAAGTGAAATAAAAAGAGAGGCATTAATAAAAACTAATGCTTTTTTTGACTACTATAGTAATTAAAAAAAAAATAAATTAAATTAAATAAAAAGTAATTCAAAGAAAAAAGAAAAAAAATAAATTAAAAAAAAAAGACGAGACATTGTGGATTTTACTCTTGTTATGCCACTACAAAAACCAAGCAAGAACTAAATCAATTACTCAAAACAAAACGTTTCTCTATCTGTTTTGTACTCAGATGTACGATTGTAACGGTAAATTAAATAATGCAGATGAGTGGAAAGCCAATTGTTTCGTTTTCTCTCTTTGACACTTGAAAAGTTTTTGTTTTGGTTTTGCTCATGTACAATACAATTTAAAAATTTTCAATAGTTTTGTACATTTTGCAAACGTATGCGAAAGGTTTTGTTTGTTTTCATACTCTGGTTTTATACGTATGTATCAATGTACGCATGTAAATACCGAGTACGCAATTTACAGGCAATTTTAGGGGTGGGTACAAAAAGTTAAGAGAGCGCACGTGAACAATAAACCGTAAGAGTATTTTAATGTTAACAACCCAGCGGGAAAATGAGGAATTGATTACATAAATAATTAAAAAAATAATGCATTATTTTCGAAAGAATAATAATGCATTCATTGGAATCGAGAAGGTAATTTCATCAGACACAAAAATTATGCATTGATTACCACGTATATTCCCAAATTTGCAGAACAAGTAATGAATTGTTTCTGTTAGTAACAATTATTCGTGTTTTTGCTTCACATACATATTTCCTTTATAAAAATCCGTTATTTTTTTGCTGCCTTTATGTCGCCTACTTATAATTTTTATTTTAGTCGCAGTTTGTGTTTGAAAGCGTACGGTCAAAGTTATTTAAAGTAAAAAGGTAAGTACTTTATGTTTTATCTTTTAATAATTTTTAAAATTTTTATTATTAAATGTATAATTACAGATAAATGTGATGAATGCTTAAATTTTAGGAAAAAGCTTGATTATAAATTGGATACTTTACTATCAGAAGATTTAAAAAAGTTTAATTTTCCAATAATAAAATAATTCATTGCTATTTTTTCATAGGGTAATTAATAATATAACTAATTCTGAATGAATGAAACTTATAATATACTAAAAATAATGAATTATAAAATTTATTCATCCTTATAATGAATGTATGATTAATATAATTTATTCTAAAGAATGAATTATTTAATTCATTCGCAGGATACATTTAAATAATTTATTACAATTCTAGGACATGGTCTGTGTTAAGAATAATGAATTCTGGAATCAAATATTATACAATATATGTATTACTTTCTCGATTCCTATTAATTCCATTTTCCCGCTGGGAAGTTACCGAAATAAAACAAAGAGATTATGTTTTAACTTCAATTTGTAAGAGAGCTTTAGGAATAATATGAATGCGAGTTTTTTTTTTTTTTCCAAAGAGATAGCAAGTTGTAAGAACAAAACAAATGGATTATGTTTTGAGTTTAACTTGTTAAATTGACCGCAAAATAAAAGTATAAAATTTATACTATAAATTGTTAAAGAGTTATGGAGTAAGAGATGTAAATAAAAACCTTATGTTTTAAGTTTACATTGTTAAAGAGACCGCAACAATAAATAATGTAAGCAATTTGAAAATGATGGAAGAGAACAAACAATCAAACAATACAGTATAAAGTTAAGAGAGAATTGGTTTTTTATTTAACCTTGATATTAATTTTTCGTTGAGTTTTGCTTCTTTCCTTTCTTTTGTTGTTATTGTTAGAAAATAACGGAATTGGTTTTTGTTTTTGATGTTTCCATACGTAGCCTTGAAATTTAAGTATGCTTTCTGTTACTTTTGTTTTTGTTAGTTTGCGGTATTTTTTGCTATGTACCTACAAAGGTTTGTATGTAAATTTGGGATATTTTTTTGAATACCGAGTTGCGGTATTTTTGTTACGGTATATTTCTTCTTCTTTTCTTACGGCAAATGTTTTTAATGGGTTTTTGTTCAAATTTATAGGTATCAATTTTGTAAAATTTTCTACTGGTTTCCCGGTTTATACTGTATGTTTGTAGATTTGTATGTATGTATGAATATATATAGGTTAAGTACTTACAGTTTTAATTTTTGGTTTGATTTGGCTTTACCTTGGCGTTACCATTTTTAAAGTTTTCTGGTTTGATTTTGTTTTGGACCCTGTAGTCTTGGCGTTTTGAGTAGGGTATACGTACTTCTTAAAGGGCTCCACTAGACCATGTAGTTATTAGAGGCTCGAATGGACCATGTAATAATTAGGGCTGGGGACTAATTATTATTAAAGTTAATGCCAACGGACGAGAGGTATCTGAGGGAAGCTACGGGTCACTATAATTACTCGGGAAGTAAGTATAATGATGGAACGAGAAGAGAAAATTAAGGGTATGAGTGGGTCAGTGACTATCACTAGTTGGAATGGGTCATGCTTACCTTTTCCTTAAGCCTTAGGGAAATTAAAAGTGAAGGTGATTTGATTTCATATAAGTAGGTATAGGTATCCTTGTTTTATTGCATGTGATTTTAGGTAGCTTTAGTTTAAGGGACTTATCCACTTTACCACTGGTTAAATAGTTAGCCAATTTTAGATTAGACTTTACTTTAAACAAATTTTAGCCAAATTTACGTTAGGTTTAATTTAGGCAAAAATTTATGGGCAAATTTACTTTAGATTTAGTATAAACAATTTCATTTAGAGTACACCTAGTTTAGGCATATTTTACAATTCACTTTAGAGTATAGATTAGGCAATTTTTACAAATTCACTTTAATATAGTTTAGGCAAATTGTAATTTTAGTTTTATGATAATTCTAGGCAAATTTACATTTATGTTAGCAAATTTTATTTTTAGTTTAGATAAATTTACAATACTTTGGTATAGGCAAATATTATTTCCCCTTTGTTCTAGTCACTTTTAGTTTAATTTTAACACCTTCTAATTACTTTAATCACGTTTATATATAATTTACTTTTAACAAACTTTTAGGCAATTTTTTTTTATTTGTAACTTTAGGACAACGTTTAGGCAATTTTAATTGTACCTTTTTCTATTTACCGAATTGAAGTTACATAATACTTTGGTGGTTGTGAAACAAGTGCCAAAAAAAGATCAAAGCAAAAGGCAAGAAGCCGCGCGTTGATTAAAATTGTTTCGTTAAGTTACAAAAAAGAGAGAACAAAGGCAAATGACATTTGACAAGAGGGTTTACATGCATCTTGGTTTAAAGTTCAGGGTTTGCAATACATATGTAAACCGGAACGGATTTAATGTTAATTTTAAATCATTTGGATTGAAATTATAAATTAATAATTTTAAGTACAATACGAATATAAATTCATAAAATTAATTTTAATATAAATGTTGTGTCCATACTACGTTTGGACAACTAGCTTAACCCGGTGCGCTTCGCTACACTGCTTAGACCACTTCTTCAGTTGAGAGATATTTAATATATGCATCCTATGTAAGGTTTTCCCGCCTGCGCCTTCCCGCTTTATTTTTATTTTCAAAAGTGTAGTATACCATAGGAGTGACTTCTACTAAGTTTGAACATTCTTACTATAACAGTTCTTAAGATATGTGATATTAAACATTGGCGTCCTATGAGGGGTAACATTTCCCCGCTGCTATTTTATTTCAATTTTGGGGTTCAGAAGATCATACTACAAAAAGTTTAATAAAAAGAGTGCAGCGGCTCTAAATTATATTTCTATCTATGAGGGGTACTGCTCCTCCTCTATCCATTTCTATATTGAAATTTAAAGTTTGCCATAATAGTAGCTTTAACCACGTTTGAAGACTCTCCCTTTAATAGTTCTTGAGTTGAGAGATATTTAATATATGCATCCTATGGAAGGTATTTCCCCCCAGCGCCTTCCCGCTTTATTTTTATTTTCAAAAGTGTAGTATACCATAAGTGTGACTTCTACAAAGTTTGAACATTCTAACTTTAATAGTTTTTAAGATATCCGATATTAAACATTGGCGTCCTATGGGGGGTAACACTTCCCCCGCTGCTATTGTGTTTAAATTTTGGGGCTCAGAACATCCTACTACCAAAAGTTCAACAAATTGCTTGCAGCGGATCTTATTAATATTGCTATCTATGAGGGGCACTGCTCCTCCTCTATCTACCCCGCCCATTTTTATATTGAAATTTATAGTTTACCATAGTAGTAGCTGTAACCATGTTTAAAGACTCTCCCTTTAATAGTTCTTCTTTTTAGCGATATTTAATTTATGCATCCTATGGAAGGTATTTCCCCCCTGCGCCTTCCCGCTTTATTTTTATTTTCAAAAGTGAAGTATACCATAAGAGTGACTTCCACAAAGTTTGAACATTCTCACTATAACAGTTCTTAAGATATGCGATATTAAACATTGGCGTCCTATGGTGGGTACCACTTTAATTATAATTTAATTTTGGGGCTCAGGAGATCCTACTACCAAAAGTTCAACAAAATGCATGCAGTGACTCTTATTAATATTTCTATATATGAGGGGTACTGCTCCTCCCCCGTCTACCCCGCCCATTTGCATATTGAAATTTAAAGCTTACTATAATAATAGCATTAACCACTTTTGAAGACTCTCCCTTTAATAATTCTTCAGTTGAGCGATATTTAATATATGCATCCTATGGGAGGTATTTCCCCCCCTGCGCCTACCCGCTTTATTGATATTTTCAAAAGTGTTGTATACCATAAGAGTGACTTCTAGAAAGTTTGAACATTCTCACTATTACAGTTCTTTAGATATGCGATGTTAAACATTGGCGTCCTATGGGGGATTCCACTTCCCCCGCTGTTATTTTATTTTAATTTTTGGGCTCAGAAGATCTTACTACCAAAAGTTCTGCATAATGCGTGCAGCGGATTTTAATATATGCGATAATTAATATTGGCATCCTATAGGGGATACCAATTCCCCTGCCCCTATCGAAAAAATAAGTAGCCTATTTTATTTTTAGGGCTCACGTGATGTATCTGTAAAAATTTCAGGAAAATCGGTTCAGTAGTTTAGGAGTCTATAAGCCAACAAACATACAAACATTTTTCATTTTTATATATATAGATAGATTTTTTTTTATCTTTTAATAAAACGCTTAACTTAAACAGATTTTTTTATATTTTTACTTAAAACATCGTTCCGCTAGAATTTATTTTTTAAACAGTTCGTCGATTTGACGAAGAGAACCTTAATGTATTAAAATGAAGAGTAACCTTCCAGGGTTAAGAAAATTAAAACAGGACTCTTATGGCATAATTTTATATATTTAGAGAAATCTAGGAAAAGGACTGAGAAATTAGATATTCTGTATTATGAGTTGCTTTCGATTTCTCCATCATTTGGGATAAGTGAAAGATGTTTCAAGTTTTATCAAAACTAAAGTAAATAATTGCTTAAGTCCAAAACATTAAAACTAAATTACATTTATAAAAGACTATTTTATGAGATCTCCTTAAACTATTGAAATAACTATGATCTCACAGTCTATTTTTTAATAAATACATATTATGTACATTAGGGTGAAGATTAATTCTTCATCGCATAGCCGTATAGACCATGAAAAAATATAAAGAAATGATAAATTACTATTTCGCGATCGTTAAAAAAGTTTCCGCACCAAACGCGATGAAGTTTTGAATTTGAATTTTTCTTTTAAGTAAACAAAATTAACATTTAATAACAAAATAACAAAGGTCTTACCATTTGTACGGAAGAAGGGCTCAAAAAAATCGCGATATTATGACTCTTTTTCGCAGTTTTTTTTATAAACTAAATTCTACACAGAAAAAATTATTGCTGAATTATTTTCAAACAAACGCTTGTTTGAAAATTTTTTTAATTTCTACAAATTTTTTTACTGATTCAATTAATATTTTTGTTTGATTTTTATTTTAACCAACAAAAATGTTGACAACTATTCAAAAATATAATATACGCGTTATTGGTTTCAAGTTTTCATAATTTTGTATGAAATATTTAACGCCATTTAATGTTGTCGTTTCTTTTTTGCATTTTTTTATTTGATCGTAAGCAACACTTCTTTATGTGAAATATTAGAGCAACGACACAAACACATACAGTCTATTTTTGGACGCTTTAAAAAAGGACAACAATAAGAAAGATGGTAAAATAGCGTGGCGGGGTTTGTAGTAAAAGAAAAACAAAAACAATAGCAGGTAAAAGAAAAAACTTTTCACTCTTTTTAAACAACAGAAACAACAACAACATTTTAAGAAACAAAATAAATTTTTGGTAGGTTTCAAAGTTGGTAAAAAAGAATGAAAAACAAAATCCCGTATTCAATTTTTTAAAACTGTTTAGTTAAATACATACATCAAATACAAAAATAAAATGATGACGAAAAACATGTCGAGTCGGTCTGCTGCCAAGGAAAGGATACAGCAACAGCGAGTGAAGAAGAAAAACATTGTGTGTATAAACAAGACTTAGTTCAAAAATTATTCCAAAAAAAAAATGTGTCTCAAAGCCAGCCGCCGCTCTGCTCTCTCCTCAGTATTCATCATCTCCTAGAGTGCTTGCTTGTGTGCGCGTCATTGCTTGTGCAAAAACTTTTTTGTTTGATTCAGCAAAATTATTTGCTAGAAATTTATATGAATTTCAGTAAACTTTTTGTTTGATTCAGTAAATTATTTGTTTGAAAAAATCAGTGTTTTTTTTCAATAAACGAAATGCAAATAAATTGTTTGAATATGCGAATTTGTTTGTAGGACCGATTTCAGACAAAAAATGTTTTGCTTCTACAAATGTTTTGTTTGAATTGGAAAAATAATTTTTTCTGTGTAATGTCAAATGATAGATGTTGTGATAGATGAGTTGTTTGGCGGATATTATATGAAACAGTAATAATTTTCAGAAAAATATACATTTGCGGGTAAAAGTTGCACAAGATATTTTTCCATTATTTAAATCAACACAGAAAAAATTATTTTTCCAATTCAAACAAAAAATTTGTAGAATCAAACAATTTTTTGTCTGAAATCGGTCCTACAAACAAATTTGCATATTCAAACAATTTATTTGCATTTTGTTTACTGAAAAAAAACACTAATTTTTTCAAACAAATAATTTAACTGAATCAAACAAAAAGTTTACTGAAATTCAAAATCAAAAAAAAAAAAAAGTTTTTGCACAAGCAATGACGCGCACACAAGTAAGCACTGTATGAGAAGGTGACGGCAAAGCAGAGCCGCCGACTGGCTTTGAAACACATTTTTTTGTTGGAATAATTTTTGAACGAAGTCTTATTTATACACACAACACAATGTTTTTCTTTATCACTCTCTGTTGCTGTATCCTTTCCTTTGCTAAAGAAGAAATGTAACCATAAACGGCAGCAGACCGACTCGATATGTTTTTCGTCATCATTCTATTTTTGTATTTGATGTATTTAACCAAACAGTTTTAAAAAATTGAATACGGGATTTTGTTTCTTATAATGTCGTGTCTGCTATTGTTTTTCTTATAGTTGCACTTTTTTAAAGCGTCCAAAAATAGACTGTGTGTGTTTTTTGTTGTTGTTCTTATATTTCACATAAAGAAGTGTTGCTTACGATCAAATAAAAAAATGCAAAAAGACGACAACATTAAAGAGCGTTAAATATTTCATACAAAATTATGAAAACTTGACACCAATAACGCGTTTATTTTATTTTTGAAGAGTTGTCCACATTTTTGTTGGTTAAATAAAAATCAAACAAAAATATTGATTGAATCAGTAAAAATATTTATAGAAATTAAAAAAATTTTCAAACAAGCGGTTGTTTGAAAATAATTCGGCAATAATTTTTTCTGTGAACTTGCACTTAAAACTTAAAATTTATTTCATTAAGCCCAAAAAAATAGCTTTACATTTTTGTTATACAGTTACTTATTTAATATACATTTTTAAAATATATAGCATATATAAACAATAAATGTATCATATATAATATGTATGGAAATTAAAAAAAAAGACAGAATTTTTTTAAGGAGCTTTTGAAATTTGATTTGATGCGGAAACTTTTTTGGCCAAAATGGTCTAAAAAAATTATTTTTATTGTCAATACTAAATTGCCCGACGCGTGGTGGGATGAAGAAATTTTGTCCAAAAAAAGTTAACACATTAGTACATATTAATTAAAATATGGGCATTTCCTGGGGTCACGAACATACACAGAAAAAATTATTTTTCCAATTCAAACAAAAAATTTGTAGAATCAAACAATTTTTTGTCTGAAATCGGTCCTACAAACAAATTTGCATATTCAAACAATTTATTTGCATTTTGTTTACTGAAAAAAAACACTAATTTTTTCAAACAAATAATTTAACTGAATCAAACAAAAAGTTTACTGAAATTCAAAATCAAAAAAAAAAAAAAAAAGTTTTTGCACAAGCAATGACGCGCACACAAGTAAGCACTGTATGAGAAGGTGACGGCAAAGCAGAGCCGCCGACTGGCTTTGAAACACATTTTTTTGTTGGAATAATTTTTGAACGAAGTCTTATTTATACACACAACACAATGTTTTTCTTTATCACTCTCTGTTGCTGTATCCTTTCCTTTGCTAAAGAAGAAATGTAACCAAAAACGGCAGCAGACCGACTCGATATGTTTTTCGTCATCATTCTATTTTTGTATTTGATGTATTTAACCAAACAGTTTTAAAAAATTTAATACGGGATTTTGTTTCTTATAATGTCGTGTCTGCTATTGTTTTTCTTATAGTTGCACTTTTTTAAAGCGTCCAAAAATAGACTGTGTGTGTTTTTTGTTGTTGTTCTTATATTTCACATAAAGAAGTGTTGCTTACGATCAAATAAAAAAATGCAAAAAGACGACAACATTAAAGAGCGTTAAATATTTCATACAAAATTATGAAAACTTGACACCAATAACGCGTTTATTTTATTTTTGAAGAGTTGTCCACATTTTTGTTGGTTAAATAAAAATCAAACAAAAATATTGATTGAATCAGTAAAAATATTTATAGAAATTAAAAAAATTTTCAAACAAGCGGTTGTTTGAAAATAATTCGGCAATAATTTTTTCTGTGTACGTTTGTACGCTTTTGATGTACAAATAATATAGAAAACAAAACTTTTCCTAGCATTTTTTGCGATTCGATGGCACTTAGGTAGCTCTAAGTTTTGTGCAAAAGATGGATTTCTTCGAGTTTAAGTTTTCAAAATGATAGTTATAAACATGCTGTCACGAACGTACGCAAAATAAAAGTCAACTTTTTCTGACAGTAGTGAATTGTAAAAATCTGCGGAATGGAACGGAAGATTCAAAAGTGATTTATTTGTTTTAAAAGTGTATTAATGTTGGTCTCCATTCAGTATTTACAAAAAAAATATCTCTCTTGGTTTTTGTTTAATTGGCTTATGTACCGGTCGCGAACGTACATAAGTTTTTTTTTTATCACCATGCAGTTTCCCATAAATATCTTCAAATTTCCTTAACAAACAACTTAATACTCAATTTACAATTGCTTGTAATAGAGAGATTATGAAGAAAGAGTGTAAACATAACATATTTTTTGCATGTAAAATAAGTATATTAAAATGACTTTGTCCGAGTTTAGACGAGCGAACATTTGGAAGGAAAACATCTGGAATTTTCTTTTGTTTTTTCATTTGCGGTCACATAGACGAACATGTTTGCCGGAAACATTCTGTTAATATTGTTGTTTTTTTCTCAAAAAGCAAGGTAAATGTCAACAAAGAAAATGAGAACAAAGCGTGTCGCCGAGTACCGAACACAAAAACCATTCTCTCTTCCCCACCCGTAATTTGCTAACAAACAAAATGTTTCCCTTCCAGATGTTTCCCTGTCTAAATGGGCACTTTAGAAGTAGAAAATATAAGAAAATATAAAATTTTCCAGTTTCCAGCCCAATTTCCTCAAGTAAAACAGCTGAGATATGCTATGAAACCATTATATTATAAAAACATAGACTTTTTTTATAATAATAAACAATAAAAGACGAATCAACATTTTATTTTTGCATCCTGGTTGACTTTTCTGAGGAAATGCCCATATACAAATTATATATTTAAGATTTTTTTTGTTTGCTGGTTTAAGTTCAGGAATTGTTATATTTGTTATGTAATTGTTTTTTTACGAATAAACTCCAAATAATAAATATTTTTTGAATATTTTTTTATTGAAATTACTTAATCTACAAAATAACTGTATTACTCGGTTAACCGATTAATTACAAAATTAACCGATTAAACCAAAACTTCGGCTAAATAATCGAGCAATAACCGATTAAAGCAAAATCCCGATTAAGTGGTTACCCTAGTAAATATATATAAAAAATTACGTAGCAATAATATATGTATGTATAATAGAGCGACTCACCAAAAAAGTGGTCGATGTACCCTCCTAAAAATGAACCTTGGACGTTTTTAAGATGACATTTTAAATATTTCGGCTCTAGCTTTGACCTCTCGTGAGCTGGACCATTTTGAAAAAGGGTCTATTTTTGCATGTTTTGTTAATTTGAGAATCTGTTTCCTTACCAACATATACAAGTTGGGTATCTTAAGAAAGGTTTTTTAAGGCGCGTCCAACTGTGTATACAATTTGTCCAAGGACGATCATCCATGTCCTTTTTTTAAGGATTTTCTGTAAATAAAACGGTTTTTATGATTCGACATTGTGCCAATTAGAAGCTATGTACCAAATTTCATTAAATTATCTTTAAAATTGCGACCTGTACTTCGCACACAAGGTTACATGGACAGCCAGCCAACCAGCCGGATGGATATTGTTAGATCGACTATGAAAGTGATTCTGAGTAGATCGGTTTACATTAGGACCAATATTTTAAGGTGTTACACACACCAGCAAAAATGCATACTTCCCTCTCCACTCTTGTGGTGTGGGTATAATAATTATGGGGATGATATTTTGCAAGGGAAGCACAAAATGTTAACATAACGTTGAACGATTTTTTTAAGCCAGAGTTGTTACAGCACAGAAATGGTTGATTTTTTTTTTAGTATTTATAAAAAAAAAGTTGCACATCAAAAAAAAAAAAAAAAATAATAACGATTTTTGCAAAAATTTATTAAATAAATTTTTTACGTATGAAAAAATATCTTAAAATGGCAAAATAAGTAAAAAAAGCCGATATTGCAAAAATAATTAAAAAAAGCCGATATTGGCAAAATAACCAAAAAAAAAGCCCTAACAAATATAGCTAATTTTCCTTGTTTTTTTATGATCGGAATTTGTGTTCAATCAAAATCTTTTAAACCAAAAAATAAGCATATTACATATATGGGGTATTCACAAGGTGTGCTATCATGTTATATTGCCATAATGTTCTAACAGTTTACAATGGTTTAAAAATATTGTTGTTGCTTTGTTAACAAAAAGTGTCTTAAATTGATAGAACTTTGCTTGCTATGTTTATTGTGCTGTCGTAATTAATCAGAAGACACCTGCGCTGAGCGGCTGAGCCTAGCCGCATTAGTTTTTGTAGCCGTCGTATATCGGCTTAGGACTCTGATGTTTGGTAAACAAACAAAATAAAATTTATTTGTGATTTGCGTCTAAAAAATGGAAAATAGTCAGATAAGATCTAATTTAATTTATTAATTCATGGATAAGAATTAAAAAATATTTTGATGTTAAGTAAATATTTATTTTTTATATTTGTTTTAAATCAGCTGATTTAAATTCAAATAAGCACACTAAAATATGCGGGGTTGTTCACAACAGTCGAATTTTTTCATGTTATTATTTTCAGACTTATAACTTTATGACACCTTGTGAGTCCCCCAATAATATGTTTGGTCATAAAGTACAAAGGTATATAAAATTTTTTAATTTGATAATAGTTTCAGCCAAATACGTTCGATATATCGATATTTTTGAAATAATAAATATCGAAACTCTTAAAAAATATCGATTCGATATATTTGTTCAATTTGCCCATCCCTAAGCCGGGTACATGGCATTTTAACATAATTCGGATACGTTGAATCCAGTGGTTCTTTTTAGATTAGCTCTGGTTTTTTATTATACCGTTATTTTGAAAATGGAGGAGGTTGCAAAACATATATTAGCGTAACTCAAAAACGGGTTCGTTTACTGAAATTACTAAAAAAAAACTGAAATTCCGCGATTCCGTAGTCGTTTTTGAAAAAAAATTATTTTTTATCAAAATTTTTGTTTTTTAAAAATTCATAAGAAATTAAAAAATGCAGCTAGGCTTCTAATTTTTTGCAGAAATATAATTAATATAATTAAAACAAAACTGGGAATACAAGAAAACTGTGGATACATAAAAACTGTATGAATAAAAAAAGTCTGCGTAACATAAAAACTAGGAATGTTGGCCAACCGGGAATGATGAACCATAGCTTATTTTAAAGAGAACTATCCCAGCTAAGTGGTAGATAAGTTTATTTTAACAAGATCGGTCAATTTGTTGATTTTTTAAAGCATTTTAGGTAGATTTTTGAATGCACTTTTTGGTTGTATGGTGTTTCGGTGGTCTTTTTACCATTGTGGACCAACCGGAGGACCGGGAATGATGAACCATAGCTTATTTTAAAGAGAACTATCCCAGCTAAGTGGTAGATAAGTTTATTTTAATAAGATCGGTCAAACAAAAGTCGAAAAACGTTAATTAATTTAAGAATTTCATAAAACGCAATATTTGTATGGGAGCCCCCTAAAAAGTGGAGATAGTATTTTTTTTTTTTGTCAATATTTATTTATTGAATCTTCATATGGGCTATTCCAAATTTTTTGAGCACCTGCTGAAACCGACATACTATGGCTCTTATTTCGTTAAGTTTTATGAATTGAAAAAAACGTTGTACAGGGTTTGGATGACTATACTTGAAGCATATGAAGTGCAAAGTTTTACGTTGAAAAGTTGTCACCTTAAGAACTGGTGGTCATCTAAAATTCGAAAAATTAAAAAACTTGAAACTTGCAAGAGTTTTTTTATTAATTCCGTTTTCTTTGTAATAGTTTTTAGCTTTCAGATCCAAGCCAATACAAAATATAGTCACTAGACTTGGAGGATATATCCACTAAAAAAAAATTTTTGATATCACTGCTGGGTGAAAAGTTGCATGGTGGTTTACAAGTGAAACCAAAATTTTCCGAATTGTGAACTTTTTGAAGATTTTACATAGGGTTTTTGCGCCGTTTAATAAAAATGAGTTTTAAGTGCAGAATTAAAAAAACTGCGTAATTTTATAAAGTTTGAGGTGTATCAAGTTGCTGTCAGCGCACCAATAACGTATCACGGACATCACAAACTAAAAAGAAATTAGCGTAAATTTTTTAAAAATTTATCTTTTTTGCGTCCGAAAATCTGGATTGTCTTTTAAGTTGGCTAGTGTATTGCGTGAACTGAGTAACTTCGTAAAGGGCGCCTCCGAGGCGAAAACGCACTTTAAAATTTGTAAACGCAAACATTTTATGAACTTTTGAAAATTTTTGAAAAAAAAACAATTTTTTTTAAGCTTTTTTTTATATCAAAACATGGCATGGGAACAGGGTTAGGTATCTAAATAGATTCTTCGCGACGGACTAAATTGATAAAGTGCAAAAAAGTGCAGTTTTTTCCAAACACATTTCGCTTTGTGACAACTAAAGCGCTGTATCAATTCGCTCAAACATGCATCGAAAAGAAGACTTTACTGAGCTTGATACTAAAATTGAAAACGCACCAAAAAATTTTATGGAGGAAACATAATGTTTGTAACCTCAAAAAGCATCCTTGTATGAAATATTTGATTTGGTTTCAGATTACACTTTTTAAAAATCCTGAAATTCGTAAAAAGAAAACTGAAAAGCCAAACAAATTATGATCATAGTAGCCTTTGCTGAATGCTTCTAATAATAAGTTTTGGAGTTTCAATTTAGTTTATTTTATTTATGTGCGTGAACAGTTGTGAATAAAAATTTGTGAAATGGTTTCAGATTATACATTAGAAAAACGAGAAATTCGTAAAAACAAAACTGAGAAGCGAAATAAATTAAACTATAAAAGTCGCGAATATCGCCAATCTGAAAAAATAAAAAGCAAAAAAAAAAAGCAATCAAATCGCAAATTGGTGTAAGAAAGTTAGTTAGGTATTCCGTTTTGTATAATAATAATAATAAAAACAATTCCATGAAAACAAAAAATTGCGGATTAAAAAAAATTTAAAACTGCTTAGAATATATCACTGAAACCCAAGATTTAACAAACGAAACGTCAGTTACAGCTTCTAATTTGCAGAACAATTTTAATTGCAAAGAATGTGGAAAATCTTGTGAAAGTTTGAAGGTAACAAATCGGGTTCAAAAAGCGCTTAAACGTTCGCTAGCCCGAGAATCTGCATTAAGAAGAAAAATTGAACAGATGGAAAGAACTATTGAGGACAATAAAACTCGAGTAAGATATTGGAAACAAAAATTTAAAAGAATATCAAAACCACCTGAAACCACTCCCGAAAAAAATTTAAAAAAAGTTATGAAACAAAGACACAGTGCGGTGAAAAAGCGACTAATGTTTTGTGAGGTTTTAGGAAAACAGTTGTTTAAAAATAAACAAAATATAGTAACTCATAAAGAAAAATCTATGTTTACCAAAATCGTTTCTGGAGAAGTGTTAAAGAAATATAAAAGCCGTAAAATTTTATATCACATAGTTAAACGTTATCAACAAAATAAAAATTCTAAATCTCTCCAAGAAAGTAGAGGTTGTAAGGAGAACACTATAAAACCTTTAATTGAACAGTTTTAACAAAAAGATCAAATCTCTGGCATATGTCCAGGAAAAAGGGATATTATAGGGAAAAATGGAAAGGAATTTCGAAAACGATTTCTTCAAGATGCTCTTACTAATCTGCACCAAAAGTTTTGCAAAGAAACAAAACTCAAAATATCCTTTAATACTTTTGCTAAATATAAGCCCTTTTCGATAATAAAAAGTAAAATGTCTGCTCGAAATACATGTTTGTGTAAAACACACATCAACTTTGATTTAATGCTGCAAAAGTTGTACCGATTAAAGGTTTTATCTTCATCGAGCTCACATAACTTTATTTCAATGGTAGCATATAACTAAGATTCGAAATCCTGTGTGTATAGAGAATGCAAAGTTTGCAATAAAAAAGAAATTCCGGAGGCTGAAAATGGTTTAGAAGAAACTTTTTACTATAAGTTTTTTTTTTCTCATTTATTTATTGAATCTTCATATATTAAATATGAACTAACAATAATTAATCAAATCTTAACCTAATACGTTATTTTATGTCCTGACAGTGCCAGACAAAAATTTTCTTCATCAAGGGTTCTGTTCACTTATATAGGTGTTTATCGCTCATCTAATTGGATAAGTGCTGCAATGTCTCTTCTTCTTAAGCAAGTGTGGCCGCTATCATTTAAAATATTTCGTGCTAGTGGGTTCGGATGCAATTCGAGCGTTTTTAAGTATTTTACTGAATATTTCGTAATCATAGTTTTGACTAATGGAACATTGAGATCCTTGTGAATATCTGAGGTTTTTACATACCAAGGGGCAGCTGTGATTATTCGAAGAATTTTATTTTGGCGCCTTTGAATTTTTTCTATATTAGAGGCCGAGGCAGTGCCCCATAACTGAATACCATAGCACCAGATTGGCTTTAAGATGGAGTTGTAAAGAAGAAGTTTGCAGTCGAGACTAAGGACAGAGTTTCTACCAATAAGCCAATGAATTTGAATGGCTTTTAGTTTCATTTGAGTTAATTTTGCCTCTATATGGCATTTCCACGTTAATCGCCGATCCAGATGTATACCGAGATATTTTACATGCGAATGTTGAGGAATTATTTGATTATTGATTGTAATATGGGGGCAAGATGCCCGGCGCAAGGTGAATGTTATATGCTCGCATTTTTGCTCATTGACCATTATCCTCCATTGTCTTAACCATATTTCTAGTTGAAATATATGATGCTGTAAGTAACGAGATGCTTCATAACTGTTTTCGTGGACGCTTAGAAAAGCTGTATCGTCTGCAAATGTTGAAGTTTGGGTGTAGTTGCTTGTTGGCATGTCCGAAGTATAAATTAAGTATAATAGAGGGCCCAGGATGCTGCCTTGTTGGACTCCAGCGCCAATGGGCTAAGGTGAACTTAAGAAATTTCCTACTTTAATAATAAATTGACGACCGACTAAGTAGCTTTCTAGTAACTTGTGTGTGTTTGCTGGTAAACTTTGCTTCAATTTATGTAATAAGCCTTCATGCCAGACTTTATCAAAAGCTTGCGAAACATCGATGAAGAGTGCTGAGCAATATTTTTTTTCTTCAAATGCTTTTCTTATGACATTTACTATTCGATTGTGTTGTGTTTTCTTCTAAATCCGAACTGATGGTTTGGAATACATCTATTTTAACTTAAAATCGGTGTTAGTTTTGAAACTAGTAATTTCTCAAACAGCTTTGACATATTTGATAATAAGCTAATAGGCCTATATGACTCAACTTTTGTGTGATCTTTACCTGGCTTAGGTATCATGGTAACTAAGGAAACCTTCCATTTTTGAGGATAGTATTCAAGGCGTAAAATAGCATTTTTATAGTGACTGGTTTAGTGGTGGTGTACACCACTGTCATGTGACAAAATTGAAGAATTCTTCATAAGGGACCTCATTGAAAGTTGTTTTAACTACTAAAGCGATCGCAACGAGTGATAGCTCGTTGGAAAGGTATTGAATCAGGCTTTAATTGAAAAATAAAATTTTCCTAATTTTTCTTAGAAATTTACCTTTAAATTTTCCCATGAAAATTAAATTTTCCGATTTTCCACAGAAGCTCCTAAATTTTCCGGCTAATTTTTTTTTTGGATTCCTCATAATTTTTGCTTTAAGAATCAGCAATACAAAAATGGGTCCCGACTCCTTGTTTGGACAGGAGAAGAGCATTAAAGAGACCACCTTGTTAAAAATACATTTTAAAAATTATTTTACAGTTAAAAATACATTTATGAAGAAAAAATCTTTCCTATTTTGCTGCTTATACTTAATTACAATATTTATTAAAAATTTCAATTGTCTTGGCATCATTATAAAATTAAAGTAACTTTAAATTTAGCACGTCGGCAGACGAAGAGTACCGCTTTACATTAATTGACATATCAGAAATATTTGGTATGAAGCGATGAAACTTTTGCGTTCCAGTTATAGTTTTGACATTATTATATCTGTTTTGAATTCGTCGCTCCATGGGATCGTGTTCTTTTTGAGTGCATAAAACTGTGTTAATGGCAATTTCCTTGCTTTGAATCCACGAAAACAAATGTTGTACATTTAAGATCTGGTCAGTATATGGCCTTTGCAAACTTGCCTTAGTCGCCATGCGTTTTAGGGTTCCCCCTAACGCATCGCATGGGCCCTTACCGTGGGACGTCGCGAAAAAGTGCCACTCGACCTTGCAGTTTTGTTCTTCTTCAATTATGCAAAGATTGTAAAAATTTTTTTTATTCTTGTACTGAGAAGCCGCGCCGTCTGAGAAAAACGTTACTTTGTCGATTGTATCGAATTTTGATCTTAAGAATTCAAACAGTTTCATTTGAAATAAATAATAACATGCGAATGTTGAGGAATTATTTGATTATTGATTGTAATATGGGGGCAAGATGCCCGGCGCAAGGTGAATGTTATATGCACGCATTTTTGCTCATTGACCATTATCCTCCATTGTCTTAACCATATTTCTAGTTGAAATATATGATGCTGTAAGTAACGAGATGCTTCATAACTGTTTTCGTGGACGCTTAGAAAAGCTGTATCGTCTGCAAATGTTGAAGTTTGGGTGTAGTTGCTTGTTGGCATGTCCGAAGTATAAATTAAGTATAATAGAGGGCCCATGGATGCTGCCTTGTTGGACTCCAGCGCCAATGGGCTAAGGTGAACTTAAGAAATTTCCTTCTTTAATAATAAATTGACGACCGACTAAGTAGCTTTCTAGTAGCTTGTGTGTGTTTGCTGGTAAACTTTGCTTCAATTTATGTAATAAGCCTTCATGCCAGACTTTATCAAAAGCTTGCGAAACATCGATGAAGAGTGCTGAGCAATATTTTTTTTCTTCAAATGCTTTTCTTATGACATTTACTATTCGATTGTGTTGTGTTTTCTTCTAAATCCGAACTGATGGTTTGGAATACATCTATTTTAACTTAAAATCGGTGTTAGTTTTGAAACTAGTAATTTCTCAAACAGCTTTGACATATTTGATAATAAGCTAATAGGCCTATATGACTCAACTTTTGTGTGATCTTTACCTGGCTTAGGTATCATGGTAACTAAGGAAACCTTCCATTTTTGAGGATAGTATTCAAGGCGTAAAATAGCATTAAAAATAAAAAGAATAATTTTCTTTGCTATGCGAGGTAGCTCTAAAAGCATTTTATTACTGATTTTATCAATACCAGGTGCCTTTTCGATTTCTCTTATCTCAAATCTGAGGGGAATAGCTGCTCTAGCAGCAACAGGTGGTAACTCGACCGCATTATTGTGAGATATATTTGGTGTAAATACGTTTTTCAAGTGACTAACAAACAGATTTCCTTTTTCAATATCGTTTCTTGCCAACTACCATTCAAGTTTCTTAATGGTGGCTTAGATATAACTGGCCTTTTTAGATTTCTAGCTGCACGCCATAATGAGTAGTCAGATTGTGGATTTTCGTCCAGGTCCTTAAGATATTTTTCCACGGAAGCCGTTTTCTGAGACTGCAGTAATTTTCTTAGCCTTATTGTACGCTCATTTAATAATTACTTAAGTTGAGGGAATCTGTGCAATTGCTACTCTCTTCGCACTCTCCTTTTTTCATTCAAGAGTCGCTCGACATCTGTACAATATATTTTATAATTATTGGTTTTTTTTTGAGGCTTTTGCTGGAATGTTGAACAGCTAGTTTCAGAAAACTGTCAAAATTTACAATAGAGCGATCTACATACTCCGGTGTGCTAAGCGGAATATTTTCTGTGCAATGGGTACTGAGATATTTTTTATATTTTAACCAATTTATTTGTGTAGCTGACGTCGCTATGTAGCCAGAGGGAGATTCAATTCTATTGGTGTTTGTTATAGTAACAATTGTAGGTGTGTGATCAGAGAGTAATTCTAATGAAGCTCCAACGTGAATCGTTTCTGTGGGGATGTTTTTAACCACGCCAAAATCGATGACATCTGGAATTTTTGCGGATCAGCAGGCCAATATGTTGGTTGTCCGCTCGCGACAACATTTAAGTTCATTTTAGAGATTTTATTCAACAAAACACGACCCTTTGGTGTTATTAGACGTGACGCCCAGAAGGTATGTTCAGCGTTATAATCGCCAGCAGCCGGCAAACAGAGCCCCAATGATTTATAATATTCATAATGTTGGCTTTCTGATATTGCAAATCTTGGTGGTGAGTATAAGGATGAAATTACCAGGTTTATATATTAAATTATTCAACGCAAATGTTCGTTGCTTGGAGATAATCTTTACGATGATCACACATTAGGTGGTGTTTGACTCTGTTTTTATCAAAATGGCAGAACCTCCACAAGCTCTATCTCGAGGGCCCTTAGTATCATATAGTATATAACGAATGATTTTAAACGTATTTCTTGAGGTCAAGTGAGTTTCAGAAACCAACATGACATCAATTTGTTTATTTTTTAGAAAGTATTCTAATTCATTTTTATGTTGGCGGATGCCGTTAGCGTTCCAAAAACAGATTTTTAAACAGTTCATGGCTTGTTAAGTACAGCTTGCAAAAACATCGATTGCATTCTTAGAATTTCCTGCATCATATTGCCCATTGTGTTCGTAAAATTATTAACTGCTTGCACTAATGTTTCCATGGTTTTTTCAAGTCGACTTAAATTAGAAACTGGAGTTTCTTCATTAATTGGCGAAGCACCTTGCATTGGCACATGGTTTGATTTTAGAATGTTAGCGTAGGAGGTTCTGTTATTACTAGGCTGTGGAGCCTGAATGTCATTAGTGTTTAGCTGATTTGTTACCTGCATTTGAGGGGGATTAGTTTTCGGTCCAACCACCTGCTTGACGATAGTGTATACAGGGCATCCTCTATAATTGGCTGTGTGATTACCGCCACAATTGCTACATTTTTTAACGTTGGGGTCATTTTTAGATTTATCGCAAAGAACTGTACCATGTAATTCACCACATACTACGCAAACAAGGGGTAAGTAGCAGTATGCCTAATGCATTAAACACATTCACCACAGCAGGCTACACGAACACAATACTACAAATGCTGCTGGCTGAAATTTTAGTCGTGTAGTCAGCTACTGAGTTATTTTGAAGACGGCAGCTACAATTGAAAAAATACAAACAGCTGTTTTTGTTTACTATGTCTTTATATTTCAGTGGTGCCACTATCATTTTTTTCTTTCTTTTATAAAATGGAAAAACATGCATAATTGCAGACTCTTATTCAAACTTAATTTAAGAAAGATTATCAATAACAATTTTAATTAATTTTCATGTTGTAAAATTCCTTTCTTCATAAAAATAATTTAATGAAAATTAAATTTAATGAACTTAAGCCTAATTGGGAATATGAAAAATTTGGATTAAAAACCATAAATAGTTCAACAAAATAACCACAATACTAATTAGTATCAACAAATGAATTTATTTAAAAAAAATTAAAATATTTTAATTTTGTTGTTTTTGTAACTAATAAATAATATAATTTTAACGGCAGATTAAACAAAAAATACATATAAAATGCTTTTAAAATAAGAAAATATGTTTCTTCAACACACGTGGTATAGTTCGTAAAAGTTTCAGAACACTTTGGGTACGTACGTAAATGCATAAAAACTATGTATCACTGCTGCAGTGATGCAAAATGTTGTTGCTGATGCGTGATTACCAGTTGCAGTTGTGTTGCTGATACTTTGCACAACAGCTGTGCAAAATTTGAATTTTTGAAATTTCAAAAGTTTAATAAGCAAAAATTAAATAATAGAGCAATTTCATATGAAAGCGATCACCTTTTGGACGACCCCTCTCCGATTTTAAAATAAATAGTCTCAATCGATTGCCCAGCAAAAAATAATGTACCTACATTTTTTTTTTTTTTTTTATAGTGACTGGTTTAGTGGTGGTGTACACCACTGTCATGTGACAAAATTGAAGAATTCTTCATAAGGGACCTCATTGAAAGTTGTTTTAACTACTAAAGCGATCGCAACGAGTGATAGCTCGTTGGAAAGGTATTGAATCAGGCTTTAATTGAAAAATAAAATTTTCCTAATTTTTCTTAGAAATTTACCTTTAAATTTTCCCATGAAAATTAAATTTTCCGATTTTCCACAGAAGCTCCTAAATTTTCCGGCTAATTTTTTTTTTTGGATTCCTCATAATTTTTGCTTTAAGAATCAGCAATAAAAAATGGGTCCCGACTCCTTGTTTGGACAGGAGAAGAGCATTAAAGAGACCACCTTGTTAAAAATACCTTTTAAAAATTATTTTACAGTTAAAAATACATTTATGAAGAAAAAATCTTTCTTATTTTGCTGCTTATACTTAATTACAATATTTATTAAAAATTTCAATTGTCTTGGCATCATTATAAAATTAAAGTAACTTTAAATTTAGCACGTCGGCAGACGAAGAGTACCGCTTTACATTAATTGACATATCAGAAATATTTGGTATGAAGCGATGAAACTTTTGCGTTCCAGTTATAGTTTTGACATTATTATATCTGTTTTGAATTCGTCGCTCCATGGGATCGTGTTCTTTTTGAGTGCATAAAACTGTGTTAATGGCAATTTCCTTGCTTTGAATCCACGAAAACAAATGTTGTACATTTAAGATCTGGTCAGTATATGGCCTTTGCAAACTTGCCTTAGTCGCCATGCGTTTTAGGGTTCCCCCTAACGCATCGCATGGGCCCTTACCGTGGGACGTCGCGAAAAAGTGCCACTCGACCTTGCAGTTTTGTTCTTCTTCAATTATGCAAAGATTGTAAAAATTTTTTTTATTCTTGTACTTTGTCGATTGTATCGAATTTTGATCTTAAGAATTCAAACAGTTTCATTTGAAATAAATAAACGGACACATAATTATGAGCTAAACTCTCCGCGACAACAACAAGGCTTACGGTCTGTAGTTCGTTATCTTCGTTTTTGAAATAAATGCAAAAAGGATGCACCGTGCACTGGTCGTTTGCCCAGTGATAAGCCTGAATTTCATCCTGAACGAGAAAAGTGTAATTCTCGGCAAAGTCGCTTATCACAATGAATTCATTTTGGGCTAATTTCTCCTTACTTTCCTTTAGAAATTTCGATTGCATCTCGGATATGAAATGGTGCGCCTTCAGTTCATTCAACTTGAATCCGAATTCCTCGATGAATTCTAATTCTTTGCTTCTTCTCGCGATGTAAAAAGATGTTTGAAACTGTTCAGAAATCTTGCGTATAGACCATGATTGAGGCAGCACAGATAAAATGAGATATTTCTCCGGAAAAGTGGTCGCTAAATTGAATTTTCTTTTCAACTGCTCAATCATTTGTTTGCCGTCATCAACGTCATCTGCTTGACTGCATTCGTTATCAGAGCCTTCATCAAATATTGTCGCGATTGCACTCATAACCTTGCCTTTTTTCTCTTTCCTGTATGTTTCACTTCGCAACTTTCTTTTTCTAATAGGCGTTTCACCTAAAGTGGTAATAGCCTCATTCAAAGGACTCAAAGACATATTGATCATCGGAATGTCTGCCTCACTATCAGATGAAACATTTTGTTCACTTGTCATTTCACTCTCGGATTGTGGCTGCATTTGTTTCAATGCATTTGCTTGTTGAGACAAATCGATTTTACACTTGGGGCAAATGAATTCTGCTTCTTCACCGTATTGTATATTTAATTCATTCATGTATCGCTTCGAAACACCAGTTAATTTTAATACTTTTATCTTTTTCGAACGATGTCCACTCTTGTTAAACGGATTGCAGCAAAATTTATTCATTTTACTTTAAATTGTCTTTACAGCTTCACTCTTTACTTTACAAAAAAAAAACACTTTAACACTTTCACGTTTAGTATTCAACTGAAATTTGACTCAGAGTGTGTGAAGTATTTATATTTATTTTTTGGTAAAAAATAGGTAAAAAAAGCGATATTTGCTTTTCTTTAATAGGAAAATTTGCGTGAACTACTGGTCATAAAATGTTTTTTAAAGAGGGACTTAATTGGTTACTGCCAATAAGCCGACCACAGGTCATAAAATGTTTTGCAAATTTTTTAAATTACCAGGTAATAAATATTTCGCCATATTTATGGAAAATCCGTGTTTTATGACTTGTTTCTGCACGTGCCATTTTAGGCGAAATTTTTATAACCTAGTAATTTAAAAAATTTACAAAACATTTTATGACCTGTAGCCTCAGTCGGGTTTGGTGTGCCATTACATGCCACTGCTGCTATTATCCATGGATTTATGGCCGATCTTGTGAAGGCAGGCAGACCATATTCACTACACACTCAACTTGGGGCTCTTAAAAAAAATTGATTTTTTCTTCATAAATGTATTTTTAACTGTAAAATAATTTTTAAAATGTATTTTTAACAAGGTGGTCTCTTAAATGCTCTTCTCCTGTCCAAACAAGGAGTCGGGGCCCATTTTTTTATTGCTGATTCTTAAAGCAAAAATTATGAGGAATCCAAAAAAAAAAATTAGCCGGAAAATTTAGGAGCTTCGTGGAAAATCGGAAAATTTAATTTTCATGGGAAAATTTAAAGGTAAATTTCTAAGAAAAATTAGGAAAATTTTATTTTTCAATTAAAGCCTGATTCAATACCTTTCCAACGAGCTATCACTCGTTGCGATCGCTTTAGTAGTTTTTTAAACAACTTTCAATGAGGTCCCTTATGAAGAATTCTTCAATTTTGTCACATGACAGTGGTGTACACGACCACTAAACCAGTCACTATAAAAAAAAAATATGTAGGTACATTATTTTTTGCTGGGCAATCGATTGAGACTATTTATTTTAAGGGGTTCGTCGTCCAAAAATTTGCCAATTTTGATCGTTTTCATATGGAATTGCTCAATAATAAAAATGCTTTTTACAATAAAGATGACAAATTTAATTGAAAATATTGAACTAAAAAGTAACAGTTTTCTTATAAATGACGATTAAACGATTTCTTTTTTGTCAAAAGTTATTGTTTCAGAAAATTAACTGAAGCAATAATTGCTAAAGTTTGCTGCAGAGCTGCGGCATTACTGCATACAAACTTTTGACATATGAGAGTGATGCCAAGTTTCTTACAAGTGATGCTTTTACGAACATTAAACTTTACTTCTGCGCAAGTGATACCTAACAACTGCATTTACGAACGTACCCTTTATCAATAACTTTTTAGGTAAAAACTGGATCTAAGAAGTAGTGCTATTATTAGAAACTACTTAGAAATGGCTTTACTTGATCTTTAAAAAATTCCGATTTATTAGCCCGTTAAGGGCCAATTTCAAAAATAAATATTTCTTGAAAGATTTTTCTACAAAACTTAAAATTTTGTCAATATACATATTTATTAAAACATAATATCTTTAGGGAAGAACACTTAATCTTTTATATACCATATTATTAGTAACTTCATCATATAAAATTTTAAATTTATTAAGCTTTAAAAAATTTTATTTTGGAAAATTAGTCAATTTAATTTCAAAAGATTTTGTTATTCGTGCTTAATTCCCAGTTTTTATTATTAATAAAAACACTTGAAATTTATTGTTGATGGGATAAGCTATTCCTATGCGCATTTCACTGGTTGCTTAGGCCAGATCATCAGGAAACTTCATCCATAAAGATTTTAGAAAAACTAAAGATATTAAACCAAATAAAACTGTTAAGCGTATAAGACTTATAACAACAGTTCTACCTGTAATAATATCAAAGTTTAAACAAAACACATCAACAATAAACAGTGGGTTTATCTCATCTTACATTCCCCAATTTATTTAAAAGTTTGATTAAAAATATATATCTGGTAATAATTTATGTACTTCTTACATATTCATCCCAATTATGAATGAAAATTCCCCGGGAGTTTTCTCCCTTCTCTCATTTTTCCTATGTTAATTCAATTGTAAAAGTAGGAAAAGGGAAAAAACTCCCGGGGAATTTTTATTCATGATTGGGCTGATTGAATAATTGTAATATGTACATAAATAATAAGTGTTCTGCAACGCCGAAAAACCGCAATTCAGAAAAACTTTATTAATCAAATATCTTAGGGTTAAATAATTATTATATTAGGGTTAAATAATTATTGTTATATCGACATGATTTAAAGATAAAGCCAATTTTGAAAAAAAAGTCAGCCACGGAGTATAAATATATAAAACTGGCTTTTAGTTGGTTAATCGGTGTGCCATAAACGCCATGTGGAACACACTTTAAAGAATTTTCCAATGATTCCCATATTTTGTAGATTCATTTTATACCTAAAGAGATATGGATAGAGTATTTTGAAACTTTTACGACCTATAACTCCTGAACTAGAAGCGTTGGCGCGAAGAACATCTTCCTATAGAACTTCTTTCAAGGATATAAAAAAAATTATATAAATAACAATTTGGTGTTGAGCCGAGTTAATATTCTTGTTTCAAGCCGATTCTTTTCTGTTAAAAAAAAAATTTTAAGCACTTATTTTTTAAATATTTTTTTATATTAGCAGCACTTTTTCTGTTTTGTAGTGGACAAAAATAGAAATTAGTTTAATTTGACTACAACGACAAAATAAGCACAGACAACAACCTGCAGCCATATATCCGTGTCGTCGTGAAAATAATCATTTCCATATGCACACATGTATTCTAGTTTTGACATATTGAAGTCGGTAGCTTGCTGTCTTGAAAGTGTTTAAAACATTAGTATGACCATATTCCTGGCTGTATAAACACTGAACGGGTCCATTTCTTTTGTGCGCCTCCTCTATTGGGATTTTCTGTACAGTATATATTTTAAACTGTAAATAGGGTGCGTTTCGTTTTTTCTTAGCTTAACGTCGCCGGGCTCCAACTCCACTCGAAAAAGTGGTTGGGGATTTTTTTTTCCCTATTTTTAATATTTACCACATGTTTTATTTTTAAGCCTTTTTCTTCTAAAAAAGTTTTTATTTCTGGTGGGTCCACACATGAGTCAATTCCCTTAATCACTACCTGAAGGCCTTTGCTGCCTTTTACTATAAGTGGTGCCACAAAACAATTGACCGAAAGGGTGCTAAAGGCTTAACCTACCACGTGAAATTCACTTCAAAAGAAGCTATAAAATGCAATGTTAACGAGCTAGTTGTGCTATTAAATACCCAAACACCTTTTTATTTAAAGCATGTTCACGATACAGACCACCAATTGAAATTCGTCCAAAATTTAAAAAACACTTTAAAGGAAGGTGAAGTTCTTGTAGTCGTCGATTTTTCGAAGAATTACTTTTGTAAATATGCAACCGAAATTCAGAGCGTACACTTCGGAGCGTCAAAAAACAAGTATCTTTACATACCGGTGCATTTTTTTCCGCGAAACTTTAGAAAACATTATAAAGTGTGATTCTTTTTGTACTATTTTTGAGTGCCTACGCCACGATGCAACATCCATTTGGGCCCATATGAAAGCAGTGCTAAATCTCATTAAAGAGCATGTACCTCGTGTCAAAATTATTCATTTTCAAAGCGATGGCCCTGCAACCCAATATAAAAATATATATAATTTTTATCTCTTATTTCAATGCGCAATTTTAAAACTTCAAGAGGCAACATGAGATTTTTCAACTTCGGGCCACGGTAAAAGTGTTGCAGATGGTATAGGAGGCACCGTAAAAGGATTATGTGATCAAGCTGTATTGCACGGAAGAGATATTATCTCTGCACAAGATATTTTCGACGAAATAACCAAATCGAACGTGAATGGCTACTTAGTACACGAAAATGATATAATATACTATGATTAGCTTTTAAAAAAGAAATAAATTATTTACTAACTACTTGTCTTGCAATATATGTTATAAAGAACCACCTTGTTATCATTACAATCTAAGCCCTGATAATTATAATCCAATTGCCGAAATAAAAATTAAAAGACAACGAATTCACTTTATTAATTGACTTATGTTGTTTATTATTTACTTACTAATTAAGTATGTACTTTTATGTACATTAATGTTAAAAAAATTTTAATTCTTTAAATATTACTCTTTATATTAAAAACTGCAATATTTTATAGATCTTGATACTATATCTTAATAAATAATAATTGAAATAGTCTTTTTGGTGTTTTATTTTGTTCAAAACATTAAAAAAATAAATGTTATGGGAAATAAGAATAAATATCTCAGTAATTATTGACAAATATATTAATACTATACTAAACTCAGAAAAACTAACCATTTTAAAGGTATTGCTGATCTTAATATATAATTTGGTAAAAAAATCATGAGTGGTAAAGTTTAAATGGTTATATCTCTTAAGCCATTAGCGATAGCCAAATAGTTTTTTTTTCCAAAATATTGCAAATTATGTCTTATACTAGCCGTAATTTTAAAATGTTAAACAATTTACACGATCAAAAAAAATTTTTTGGTTTTTTTTTTTCAGTGTATCTTAAAAAGTATTTAAGCTTTTACAAATATTTTAGTGTGCTAAGAAAGCCCTCAAGGGGTATTATCCACGCGTTATCCTTTTTCAATTTTAACAAAAACTGTAATTTTTATACTTTTTTTTAATTTTTAACTTTAAACCGCAGTAAAATTTGCGCCGTTTTATATAACTGATTAACGCGAACGGATTTCACATGCTCAAATATCGGTTTATACACACGAAAATCAACATTGATGTCAGACAAAAAAAAAAAAAAAAAAATTAAAAAAAATAATATTTACAATGATCACACATTAAGTGGTGTTTGATTCGGGCTTTTATAAAAATGGCAGAACCTCCACAAGCTCTATCTCGAGGGTCCTTGGTATCATATAACATATGACCATTGATTTTAAACGTATTTCTTCATCAATTTGTTTATTTTTAAGAAAATATTTTAAAGGGTGATTTTTTATGAATTAAGTTTTTCGTGCTGGCAGCACTGGTTGGTAATTGTGTTCAAACTACATCTGTGAAAGTTAAAAGTGTTCAGTATACTCTGCCATTTTATCATGGAAAAACTCACAAGCGAGCAACGACCGCAAATCGTTGAAATTTATTATCAAAATTCGTGCTCTGTGAGAAATGTCCATCGTTTGTTACGAACTTTTTATGGTCGTCATAATCGACCTAGTGAATCAACAATTCGTGCTAGTATCACCAAATTTACTTTGGTGGACATTTAACCACCGACTCGCGTCCGTAAAGTGCGTACCGAAGAGAATATTGCAGCCGTAGCGACCATTGTTAATGAGGATAGTGAAATGCCAGTTCGTCGCCGTTCTCAGGTATTGGGCATGTGTTATTCAACATGATACGCGACTTTTTTTTCTGCCCCAATTGGCTGAGTTGGATTTGGTTGATATGTGGTTTCAACATGACGGTGCAACACAGTTCGTAAAGCAATGGACATATTGAAGGATGAATTTGGTGAGCAGTTTATCTCTCGAAATGGCCCTGTGAGTTGGCCGCCAAGATCATGTGATTTGGCACCTCTTGACTTTTTCTTGTGGGGCTATGTGAAGTCGTTGGTGGACAAGCCAAACACGATTGAAGCCTAAGAGTATAACATAACACGTGTTATTCATGGAATACAGGCCGAAATGCTCGAAAAAGTGGTGCAAAATTGGACCTTACGAATGCACTATTTGAACCGGAGCCGCGGGCAACATTTACATGAAGTTATTTCTAAAAAGTAAATGGCAAAGACCAATTTATCGATTCCAATAAAAATTTTGAATATAAATGAAGTTATGATGCAAATTTGTGTGTTTTATTAGATTAAAAAAAAAACTACGCTTAAAAAATCACCCATTATTTAATTTTTATGTTGGCGGATGCCGTTTGCGTTCCAAAAACAAATTTTTAAACAGTTAAGGGCTTGTTAAGTGCTGCTTGCAATAACATCGATTGCATTTTAAAAATTTCCTGCATCATATTTCCCATTGTGTTCGTAAAATTATTTTCTGTTTGCACTAATGTTTCCATGGTTTGTTCTGGACGACTTAAATTAGAAACTGGGACTTCATCATTAATTTGCGATTGAGATCGGTCATACATTTTATCTTTTTTGTAACAAAATAATCTTCAGCTAGAGAATTATTAATCTCATTGGCTTTTCTACTTGCGTTAAATATTGAAAAGGTTGAATGGTTATTTTCATACTCATTTTTTGTTTTCAAAAATCTGGAGAAATTATAATCAACGTCAATATGCAAACTATTATCATGATCAATCTCTTTGTAAGAATGAATTGATAAAAGGAAAGCACAAATTGTACTCAGAATCTGATTGTGATCTCTTATTATGAATTAATTACTATTTTCCTCTCTTTCCAATTCATCAGGCTCAATTCCTGCATTTTATAATTAGCCTTTCCTCATTTTGAGGTATTTTTATTATATTAATATCTAGAGGTTGTGTTGTTCTAAATTGTTTTTTAACCTCGTTATACATGTTCGACGCATTCTTTTGATCAATACTTGTGAGTTTCTTTTCATAATAGTTATTTACAGATACAGTAAAGTTATCTCTAATAAGCTTTTTAATTAGCTTTGTTTTAAGAAGATTAAGTTCCATAGTTTTTAGGAAAAGTTCTAATCTGTTGTGTTTCTTAATAAAATTTAAAATTTTACATTTTTCCGATTGTAATTTTTTAATAGTAGGGTTAACTTTCTTATTAAAAGGTCTCAGTGCTAATACTGATCCTAATGACATTTACGATGAAATACGCAAATTTCAAAACGAAAATTTAAAATTTGTAAAAGGAGCAAAATTTACTACTAAAAAATCAACAAATAATTGCTATGACCTACCTATGTACATATATCGTTCAATTAAGTAACGAAAGTAAAGTCAATGAACTGAAAGCAATAAACGGTGTCCTATAGCGTTGCATACGTTGGGAACCTCTAAGAAAACCCGAAATTCCACAATGCAGAAACTGTCAGGGTGTTTTCCACAGTGCGTCAAATTGCTTCTTAACAACAAGATGTGTGAAATGCAAAGATAGTCATGAACTTGGCAAATGCTCACTAAAAAAGGGTGACAGTGATAAGAAAGAAAAGCTGTTTTGCGTTTTATGCAACAAGTACGGACAACCAGCATCTTATAGAGGATGCGAAAAATATTAGGAACTTCAACAGAAGCTTCGTGCTAAAAACAAAGTTTAGCTCAAAATAGAATCACGCCAAATTCAATAAACTATAATCCTAACATCAGCTTTGCTAACGCCATTAAAAATAATAAGTCGCTTTAACAGAGTTTAAAAATTCGATGCAGAGTTTAACTAACCAAATAACTAATTTACAGAAACAATTACAAATACAAGCATCTAGAATAGATAGCATTTTTTCAATGTTAGAAGCTTAGGTTACTACAATGGCTGAAACAATAGTAAAAAATTTAAATATAATTGAAACACTGTGCATGAAATTGACACTTTTTTTTCGTGACAAGCCGGGCACATGGCATTTTAAGATAATTCGGGGACGCTGAATCCAGTGGTGGCCGCGGTTTTTTCAGATTGGCTCTGGTTTTCGAGATATACCGTTATTTCGAAAATGGAGGAGGTTGCTCAACATATATTCGCGTAACTCAAAAATGGTTTAGTTTATTGAAATTACTAAAAAAACCGAAATTCCGCAATAAAATTTCATTTCAGAAAAGTAAAACTCTTTTTCTAATATGAGTAGTCGTTATTGAAACATGATTTTTTTTTTTGAAAAAAAAATTAATTTTTCATCAAAATTTCGAAATTTTTGTTTTTTAAAAATTCATAAAAAATTAAAAAATACAGCTAGGCTTCTAATTTTCTGCAGACTTATAAAAAACGAAGCTACAAACAAAATAAGCCATAAATGATTAAAATCTGTTTGCAACTTTTGATTTTATTCACAAAAGTCGACAAATTTTTCATTAATTTAAGAATTTCCCTTAGGGAGCTCCCATACAAATATTGCGTTTTATGAAATTCTTAAATTAATTAAAATTGGTCGACTTTTGTGAATAAAATCAAAAGTTGCAAACAGATTTTAATCATTTATGGCTTGTTTTGTTTGTAGCTTCGTTTTTTATAAGTTAGAAGCCTAGCTGCATTTTTTAATTTTTTATGAATTTTTAAAAAACAAAAATTTCGAAATTTTGATAAAAAAATTAATTTTTTTTTTTCAAAAAAAAAATTATGTTTCAATAACGACTACTCATATTAGAAAAAGAGTTTTACTTTTCTGAAATGAAATTTTATTGCGGAATTTCGGTTTTTTTAGTAATTTCAATAAACTAAACCGTTTTTGAGTTACGCGAATATATGTTGTGCAACCTCCTCCATTTTCGAAATAACGGTATATCTCGAAAACCAGAGCCAATCTGAAAAAACCGCGGGCACCACTGAATTCAGCGTCCCCGAATTATGTTAAAACGCCATGTGCCCGGCTTGTCAGTTTTTTCAACTAGCATCAGTGTTGCCAAAACTTGATGACCAAAAATGGCTAAATTTACGGAAAAAATGGCTAAAAAATGGCTAAAAGCTTTTTTAAATAAAAACACATTAAAATTCAATAACAAAACAGAAATAATTCATTTAAATTTGTTTGCGATGAAATTGTAAGTCAAGATCAATTTCTTAAATAAGAATAAACCTAAATTAATATTTTGATATATATTTTAAAAATTAAATCATCGATAAATTCGATGTCGTTATTGTTCATCTCATAGGAATCACTCGTGCCTATTAGTTTTAAATAATTTAAGGGAAAATCATAATCACGACAACAGTAACCCAACCTTTTGAGTCCAGATCTACATTAAAAAACAATTAAAAAAGTATAGTCGGTCAACCCCGACTAGATGATACCCTACACCACAATATAACCTATGTACCAAATTTTATTAAATTATCTGCAAATTTCCGACCGTTACTTTGCGCACAAGGTGTACATGAACAGCCAGTCAGCCGGACAATCATCGTTAATTCGACTCAGAAAGTGATTCTGAGTCAATCGGTATACGTAAAGGTTGGCTAAGTATCAATATTTTAAGATGTTACAAACATCAGCACAAACGCATAGTACCCCAGCGGGAAAACTCAGAAGACCTTCTTACTTCAGGCCTTTTTAAAGGCCTGCTTAAAAGATTTTTTGATTCAATTACTATTCTTATCTAACTGCTAAAGAAGGCCTCATAGAAGGCCTCGGCTCTTTCGTATAAAAGATAAGATACACCTTCCACACTCGCTTCTATGAGAAGGGAGTAACATTTTTTGTATTGTTTTTTTGCACAAGCAAAAGCAAAATCAATTTTTTTTGGTCCCGTTACCCTTCTTATGTACCTGCTGAAGAAGCGAGAGCGGAAGGCCTTCTCCGCAATGACAACGTGTGTAAAAAAGATATGAGTATGGAATGGAGCAAGAAGGCCTTGTACATCCAAAAGAAGGGGTACAGAGGCCTTCTAGAAGGCCTTCCTACTCCTTCCTTTTCCCGCTGGGACCCTCTCCACTATTGTGGTGTTGGTAAAAATAGTTTATTGTTACGGTAAAAATATGTACCTACACACAGAAAAAAATACCAATGTAAAATTAACATGGAAAAATGTTGATTGAGAATCATAGTAATTTTCTGCAAAAGTATGCCCTTTATTTAAATTTATCATTATTTCATATTAATTTTAAATAAAAAAACCTTAAATCACGTTTTTTTAATATTATTTACTGTTAAAATAAAAAATAAAAAATTTTAAAATATAAATAAATATGGATTCATTATTGAATCCATAAAAACCTGTTTTATATTAAAATCAAAAGATTATCTTGTTAAATTAACATGCATACAAACTTAAGTATGTCCATTTTTTTTTTCATTTTTAAAATATATGTTATAAAAAGAAGACAATTCCCGTATTCTTTTAATTAAAATTATTTAGTTAAATGGTACATCAAGTTTTCAAAGTAGAATGATGACGAAAACCATATTGGGCGATTCTGCTGATGCTTCTGTTATCAAAGGAGAATACAAAATAAGTGAAACATGTGTTAAAGGGGTAAGTGTTTTGAATTATTCTTAAATAAATGCATATGTTGCCTCTGAAGCTACTTCACACTGTTATAACACACTCAAACCAATTTGATTCTACATGAAATTCACGTTGTTTCAACTTGAAATAACTTTCATTCAACGTGATTCGGATTGTTATTTAAATATAAATGACATTTTGCTCTAACTTTACTGCAATGTTAAATTAACATGAATTAAAGTTATTTTAAAAGAAAAAAATGTTGTTCGCAGTTATTGTAAAATCAGGTTGAATTAACATGAAAAACGTATAAAGCAAAATCACCACCGAAAAATTTTAAATCAACCTTGTTTTCTACGTTTTTAACTTGATTTTTTTCTGTGTGTAATTAAAAAAAATCGAATTAACGGTTGCTAAATGTAACCTATTTCTAAAATTACTTTTAAGATGTTTACTTGGCTAAATACCCTCTCTATTTCAGCATTAGACCATGGAAGTGAGAGCAACTTTATAGTCAATTCTGAAATTTCTAAAAAAAATTTTGTTGCCGACTGCATCTCTTTATTGAAATACTTGCAACCAGAAAGAAACACCGATGTTTGTGTTGATCTATTTTATAAATTAAATATTGGAATACTGTTACTTTACTTTGAAAGATGTTTCATCCTCGTTTATAGCGATTTTCAGCATTTGTAAAAGTTTTTAACTGTTTAAAAAGTTTATTTTACTTTTATAAATTTTTAAAATAAAATAAAAATTATTATTTTAAAAGTAAAACGGCAAATAGAATTTTATGGCTAAACAATTTGAAAAATGGCTATAAAAAATGGCTAATGGCTAAAGTCATTTTTTAATGGCTAAACAGGGTGAAAAATGGCTAAATCTAGCCACTAAATGGCTAAATTGGCAACACTGACTAGCATAGTGATATTAAACACAAACAATTCACCAACAACACTATTAAAAATTTCTTCTAAATTAGTTTCATTGGCCAGAAAAAATGTCATGCAATTTTGTGATATACGGTCCATAATTTACCTTAGATCCCATATTTTGCAAGCTTTCAGAACGCTACAACGCTGTAAACGCTAAAACTAATTTCACCACTGTATTGAAATTTATGTCTTTTATCAATCAAGATATTTTACTCAAGATTGTCGGTCAATAATTTTATAAAGGTCTTAGCCGCAACCAATTTTAATGCTGATGTCTGTTTTTATAAAGATAAATTAATAATAAATATACATCATATAGATATCACTCCTGAAATATTCAAATTGTCGGTGGAGGGTATCAAAGATTCGGCACAGCCGAAATAACACTCTAACTTGTTATTAATAAATTGATATTGAATTAAAATTTTACAAAATTTGATATATATATATATATATACGGTCTAATTTATAAAAAATAAAACAGGTTAATAAAGCGTTAATAAAACCGATTTTCATACAAAATCTGTTTCATAAACCCTTTATTAAGCTGTTTTATTTTTTATAAATAAGGCAGTTAGTATATGAAAAAGTGCATATGTTTTCATGTGTGCAGCTAACTTTGATGCTGATATGAAAATATTTTAAAGCTGCCCAAAAATTTCATAAATATGCAGGTATACAAAAGGCACGAAAACAAGGATTTTAAAGAATATTTAAAGAAAATATGTATTTTGGGCAGTTTAGTCAAAGTGCAGCTTACATTGAATTTTTGTATGAAAATAATTTTAAAATGCCAAAAATTTTGGGAATTATCTCAAATGTGCAGGTATAGAAAGTGCATTTAAAAACGAAATTTGTATGGTATTTTAAAGAATAATGACAAAAATTATTCATTTTGTGCAGTTAAGTAAAAAGTGCACTTAAATAAAAGGGAGTTAAGTCAAAACTTCTGTATATGTAAAGTATCACAGCAAATTTGTCCTTTTATGTTCACAGTTCTAATTATTACTAAAATATTGCAATGGTAAAGTTTGCATTTGTATTGTCTTTGTCTTCTTTTGTGTTTATTGCACTTGTCGATTTTTGTTGTACTCTTTCCCTTTTCTATTTATAGAAAATATTCCTGAAAAATATTGAAGGAATAAGCCTATTAAAGTATAAAAGCTTTTGAGGATTGTAATTTGACTTAGAATACACATTGGAATAATATGAAAATTTATATAATGAAATTCTTACATATAAAAGTTTGCCGTGTGTCCGTTTTCAACAGGGCTGTGGAGTCGGAGTCGGAGTCGGAGTTGAGGAGTCGGAGTTGAGGTTTTTGTACCGGAGTCGGAGTCGGAGTCGAAGTACCCACAAAAACTAGCGACTCCGACTCCGACTTTTTTTTCATTACAATTTTTCTAATATTTTTTAAAATAAAATATTTTAATGACCAATTTCTCCAATTCTTTTTAAATATCAATTCATATTTAAATATCATTTTTCTAATAATTTTATTTTTATTTGACATAAAAAAAACAAATTTTAAACAGAAATTGATATTTAGATAAATTAGTGGAATCGGCCATAAGAGGGTCTGCTTTTTGAAATTGTGAAGTCTGAAAATAAGGACCAGTATACTTTTCATATGAGTAGGTGAGTTTCAAAAATTAAAAAATTGAGATAACATCTTATTTTGACAATTTATAAGAATAGTTATATAGATTTTATCAAAGCATGTCCTTTTCTATGTTTTAATGTGACCTCAAATTTCTGTAACAAAAACCAGCGGGTTCACTATTTGAATTTCGCCAAGATATCGTTAATGAAATAGAGCCGAATTAAGGAATTTAAAAATTAAATTTGTAAAGATGTTGTTTTTTATTTATCGTATATTAACAAATACATAGCCATATAGCCAAAAATAGCCATGTTGATAAATATGACTTGAAATCTGCTGTAGCTCCTGTGGTGAAAGCATTAAGTGAACTACATTTGAAGTTCCAACCTTCAAGGTGAATTATAATAGAATAAAAGGAAAAGGAACTCGGAAAAATACATGACATTGTTCCAGGTATAATTCCCATCATTGTGGGAAAAATGATTTGAGAATACTTTTATCTACTCACTTTAGGGAAAATTGGAGAGATAATAAAGACTTGCAATTTCAAATTTCGGTCTTGGACAATAATAATATTGAATTAGGAACGGAAAAATGCAATGGCGAGTACACTGAAGAAAAAGATTTAAATTTAGCAGTTTAAAAATTCACATTTTTTTTAACTCTGCAGGTGGGAGATAAACTACATCAAGCCACATTTTGAAAACTTTACAGCAGACCGCGCAAACATGTTGATAATCGCAAATGATGTTTATGTTATAAAAATGTGCATTTGTACGAATATTTTATATGATCCTAACATATTTTTTTTATGTCGATGATATACTTAAAAAATTACGTCCTAAAAGGTTCGTTACCTTCTATGGTACTGTTCCATGCCTTGAGACAAACAGCACCAAGTCCAACAACAAAAGGGGTACTATTTCCCAAAAATAATAGAAGGCTAACAACATTTTTTTACGTTACATTTCTCTTCAAAATGTGTTATATAAATTGTAGAACTAACATCTGAGAATGATTTGACTTAATAAATAAAATGTATATTAAAAACAAAAGACCTCACTTCACAATTTGCAAAAAAGGACTGTCCTTTGCCTCTTTTAATATTGTGGTAAACAACACTAAGTACACTTGATGCCTTTAACGTCTAAGCCAATTGGACTTGGTGTTGTTTTCAACTTTTCTATCTCGAAAGCTACATTAGATAGGACTTATGGAAATTCACACATCTATAAATTCCAACAGTATAAAAAACGTTATTTGAAAAAGATGTGAATTGGTGTAGTTTATCTCTCCCCTACAGAACTATTTTTACATTTTTTAGCACTGTTTGCATAATATTAATAAATTAATATAACCTTTAAAATATACTAATATTCAATGATCCCATACAGATTGAAGCAAAACTCGTTTCTTTCGAAAGTTCGTAACAAAACTTGTTCGTTCTAAAATTAAATCTATTATTTTTTTATATTTCAGTTGGTTTAAATTTCTCAACTGTTAAGTTATAAGTCAAGAATGTCATAACTAGGGCAACCAAAAAAAAGCACTAAAAAAACAGTTTTAAGCTCTTAAAAAAAGCGGTTAAAAACATGAAAATAAGCTGTTAAAACTAAAAAAAAGCAATTTAAAATTGTTTATTTTCCACTTAATTCGTTTAATACGTTGTTGATGCAATAAAGAAAACTATGTCTGTTTGGAGTCAGCAAGTTCTTGTACATAGAAAAAGTTCTTCCTACGTCTACAGATGTTGAGGGAGCATATTTAAAATTGAGTATTTGCTCTGAAGTATATTTTATACGATTGGACTCATAATTCCGCTGGCCTCCCAAAATATCCCCAATATCTTTTAATACCGAAAATCCTTAATTTTTTAATGAAACTGATTTAAATTTTTTATTAACTTTGTCTTCTATATCCCCTTGAACACGGGACATTTTTCTTACGGTCCATAACTATGTTCACTTGCCCTGCGGCCACACGATCAAGGTGTTCTTGATAGTCTTTTACATATACTGCTTGTCAAAATTTACATAATTTGAAAGCTGTGACGTAGGCTGCATTCAATTTGTAAGCAATTTACTTTCAAGATTTCATCAAGAAAACAATTTATAAAGACAAACATGTAATCAGCTGTTAAATTGAAAGTAAAATTGCCAAACAAATGGAGAGGTGAAATTGAAAGCCACCTCATGGTCAATTTAAAAAGTGTGAGTGTGTCAGTAAAAAAGTGAGAGTGTATTGCAAATTGAATGGAATTGAAAGGCAAAACTCGATCGTGTGGCCACCAAGTTGGAAGACCAATGAAAGATTTTTTGTTTCCAATTTTATTACAACTTCGTGTAAAACCCCAAAGTTTGCAGAAATTAACAATATTTGATATACAGAGAAATTCTTAATAGTTAAACTATATTAAAAAAGCCAAAAAATAAGACGTTACTATACCAAAAACAGAGAGAAGTGGAACTAACAGACGTTACTTTATACTAAACCTATATTTAAAAAGAAATAAGACGTTACAGACTGAGGAATTTGATCGTAAGAATACAGCTATGGAATTTTCGAGAGAAAAGAACTTAAACATGCAAATAATAAAATAAGTTTATAAAAAGGTTTAATACTAAAAACATAAACACATACAAATTATACACTATAAAAAGTACGTTACAGTACCGCTAAGAAAGAGTTGCATAAAAATCAAGTAAGAAGGTATAGTCGGTCAAGCCCGACCGTATGATACCGCCCACCACAGTATTTATAAACAAGTTTCGAGAGTGTTTGGCTATATGAATAGAGATCTATCTATGTTTTTAATTTCATTAAAATCGGTTAAATAGTTACTGATGGGCAGAAATTGACCCTATCTCCCCTCGTGGTCCTATTTTTTTAAAAAATGCATACCTTACGTGTCCATATAAATATGGATCTATATACATATGTCTTAAATTGCATTTAAATTGGTTTGATATTAGGCACAAAGACCCTCTTCCGGATAGCAGCTTGTATGGGGGCTATATTAAATTGTGGACCGATTCGCCATTGTGCCAATTAGAATCCACGTACCAAATTTCATTAAATTATCTTTAAAATTGCGACCTGTGTTTCTCACATCAGCACAAATGCATAATACCCTCTCCACTCTTGTGGTGTGGCCCACACCGTGTGGGTATAATAATTGTGGGGATAATATTGTGCAAGGGAAGCACAAAATATTACCATAACTTTGAACGATTTTTTTAACCAGAGTTGTTACAGCACAGAAATGGTTGATTTTTTAGTATTTATAAAAAAAAGTTGCACATAAAAACAAATAATAATAACGATTTTTGCAAAATTTTATTAAATAAGTTTTTTTTCGTATGAAAAAAGTGAAAAATTATCTTAAAATGGCAAAATAAGCAAAAAAAAAGCCGATATCGCAAAAATAACTAAAAAAAAGCCGATATTACCAAAATAAGCAAAAATAAGCCCTAACAAATATAGCTCATTTTCTTTGTTTTTTTATGATCGGAATTTGTGTTCAATCAAAATCTTTCTATCTTGTAAACCAAAAAATAAGCATTTGCTTTTTTTTGGTTGCCCTAGTCATAACACTTTAGAATTGAAAAAAGGTTCAACTCATTTGGTCTATTTAATCGGGCACTTTATGTTTTTTGCATTTTTTCCAAAATCCAAATAAAATATTTTGCAGCTTTCCTACTCATATGTTAGTAACTAGTATGTTAAAGCTCAATGCGCGGCACGTTAGAATTAAAATATCGATTTGAAATTTTTACAGAATCATTTTCTTGCTATATTTAACCATTTAACAGGTACTAAATTAAAAAAGAGTTTAAAGTCAAAAAAAAAAAAACTAGTCTCTTAAATAATGCTAGGTTAGAGTAGGAGTCGGAGTCGGAGTTGGAGTCGGAGTCGGAGTCGGAGTCGTGCTTAAAAAATTTCACCAAAAGGAGTCGGAGTCGGAGTTATAACTTTTTCTTAACGACTCCACAGCCCTGGTTTTCAATGCAGTGTTGTAAAAGTGCAGTTGATTGTTTTCCTCTTGTTATATCAGCTTTATGTTCGTCTATTCTAACACTCAATTTACATGAGGGCTTTTATGACGTCTCTTTTTGTTTGTTGGCAAACGGTGTAGAGAAGAAGGAGGGGTAAACAAATAGAGTTGGTTTATGTTTTTCATGTAGTTTTCTATATTTCTCTTTGAATTTTTTTTTTGTTACGTTTTATTCTTTTTCCTACTTTGAAGTGTGAGGTTGAAAATAAGGTGAGACCTTGATTATTGATAACAGACTGGACCGGGAGCATTCTTGATAATAAATTTTTTTTTTTATGTGTTTCTTATTTTTTGTAAATATAAAATGTATTCATTTAGAATCTGTGAATTTTGTGAAAACGGGCTTTAGAATACACATTCGATTAATATGAAAATTTATATTATAAAATGTTTTATTATGGTTCCTATTATGAACTAAATTCGATTTTCAACAGCAGTCGAATTAGCTGATCGAACGAATTTTCAATTGGTATTATGGCGCGCATTCGACAAAAATTTACTATTGTGATTTCGTTTATTTACAGTAGTACATTTTCGATCAGCTGTCACTTAAAATAAAAAATTTTAGTTTACAAATTTCAAAAATAAAATTAAAGTTAAACGTGAAAACAGCGAATTATGGTTGTTTTCAAATTATTTAGCTTCAGTGGGGTTTTATGCCACTTTCTTACACGCTGAACTTTGCTGCAAGTCAGTTTGTCAAAAAAGAATTTTGTTCCATAAGGAATATGAGCGTTTCCAATTGCTGTTTACGACGTTGGACTTGCATAAAATGAACAAAGCTGATCAAGAATAATGGTATTTGGTATACGAACACAAAAAAAAATGTACAAATAGTTACATTTTCAACAACTTTTTTACAATTATTTGCACCGTCGAAAGCAAATTTGTTTTCGTTAAAAAATTCGATGCACAACGAAATATTCGACAGTGCCCATAATACAAAATGTACATTCGATAGTCGATGTTCGATAGCCAGCATAATAGGGGCCTATGTAAATATGAGGAAAAAAGGAATATTTTGGCAGAACATGTTTCTAGTACATTCTCTTTCTTTGATTACCTTATTTTTTTTTGATTGTTCAAAAGTAAACGAAAAAAGATAATTTGTTTATAATTTCGGATAACAGAGTTAGACTGTTTTCCTAAACGTGTGTTCACAATGTATCAATACCGTGTTGATGCATTGTGTACTTAAATTTTTACCTTTGTTGTATGGTGTATGAATATGGTTTGCATCTACATTATTTTAACTGCTTTTTTTGCTTTTCTCTGCCCAGTGGCAACTACAAAGTTGCATTTCGGATCTAAATGCATTGTCAAAATTTTTATGGTTGCATTTAAGAACATGTTGCCATGTATTACTACAAGGCAACAGGCGTTTAGGAAAACAGCCGTAATGTCGGTTAATTGATGCGGCCGGTTAATCGGATTACGGATAATAAAGGCCCTACTGTAAATAAAAAAAGACATGCAATAAAAAATCATCGTATAAACGCAAAGGGATTTTGGAAATTGCTTCAAAAGGGAATCAAGAAAAAACGACTTCGTCAAAGCCCTCATGTAAATTGGGTGAAACGCCTAAATTTATCTTCGTTGTACCAATGTAGATTTTTCCATACTATTTATTATAAGGTATATTTATAACAGGTAGCCGCGAGATTACAACAATTGTACAATAAAACAAACAACATGGCTTTTTATTGTTGTTATGTGATACGAACTGTCAAACAGCAAAGGGGTTGATAAGAGACAAAAAAGACAAAAGATAAAGACAAAAAACTTGTTTACTATACAACATTTGACAGTTCGTATCGCAAAACAAGCAAATAAAAAATAAACAGCTGACTTTCCAAGACTACCTGCTATAAATATACCTTGACTTATTATCTCCAGCATCACATTCAATTGTCAAACAACATCACTTTGATCGCTACACTCAATCTTTGTTTTGTTTGTGTAAGTAAATTATGTATTGTTTTGTTTGATTTATGTCCGAATATTATTTGTTGGTCTTCTATTATCTTCCTCAGTTTGTCTTGGAATTAACGGTAGACTATAATATTTGGCGCTGCCAGATGTTTTATCCTTTTCCCCTCTTGAAGAAATATTATTTTTAACTTTAGTCAGTAATGAATTAATCAACCTCTTTCGAAAATTGTTTTTCTTTAAGATATCCTTTATTCTTGTCATATTCTTCGATTGAAATTTTACGTTGCTAATTTTTATAACTCTGTCAATTAGATTCATTACTGTATATATATATTTTTTTCATGGGTTTAGTAGAAATTCATCAAGCGTCCATAAGCAATTGGTTTCATATACCGAACTGTTATAAATTAAAAATCTTCATATCCAGATATGGTATTGCATTGTCCTTCTCGGTCTCTAGAGTAAATTTCAATTTGTTATGATAGGAGTTAAATGTTTTCAATATTATGTCTTCGTCTTTATATTTTATTATGGCAAACAAATCATCCACATACTTTGTGATCAGTCTTATTCTTATATTGTTCATTTGTAGTTCTTCGATGCATTGTTCCATTAGCTGGTCCAATGTAATGTCGGCTACAGTCGGTGACAATGGGTTGCCCATTGGCATTCCGTATGTCTGTTGGTGTAATGTTATCTTGCATAAAATAATAACATATTATATTCAAGGAAAATTTAAGTATTTTCAGAAATTGTGTTCTTGTTATTTTAGTGTGATTCTTTAGCAAATTCCATTTTGTCATAATGTTATCGCTAGGTGTATAGGTATGTTCGTTAATAACATCCAACGATACAAGAATCTCATCGCCGTCCAATACAAGTGTATCCAATTTTGTCTTTAATTCTAACGATTTTTTATATTATATTTGTCGAGTATAATTTTTTTCAATATATTTTAATAATCCATTGCAAGGTTTCTCTGACCGATGATGATATTGGACGAAGTGGATTACTAGGTTTATTGATTTTGGAAAATTTTCTGATTTTTTCTACGTTTTTTCCAAATTCAACATTTTCAGTTCTTTCGTTAAGGCACAAAAAATATTTTTTTTTATTTTTTTGCATCATATCTTAAAATTTTGTTTCAAACATATTTGACATGAAAAATAAAAAATTTTCAATAAAGTAAGTAGGGAAGTAACAAATACCTATAACCAAACATTGGCGATACTCCGTGTTTGCCGATATATCGGTATCGGCGATATTTTACTGGCAAAACGAGAATACTTTTTTTATAGTTTTTTTAACAAGCAATTTATATTCTAGCTTATTTTTTGCATAACAACTAAGAGCAATAACACATTCAAGAGCAGAGCATAAAATCAAAGAGAATACTAAAAAGTTTCTTTTAACCCTCCGATGAGTGACAGTTCTGAACTTCACGGCCGTGTGAAAAGGTCCCTACGGACCTTTTTTGTAAATCATGTTTTTTTCATATAAAAAATTTTTTTTTTGATTTGTTTTTTTTTGTTTTTATTGTTTATAACTAAATTCTACATACAAAAATAATTTTTTCTATTTTTTTAAAGGCAAGGAAAGGCACAATATTCTAATTTTATACTACTAGCAATAAACCAGTTCTTAGATTTTTTTGTTCTTAGTATTTTGTTCTTAGTATTTTTTGTTCTTAGAATTTTTTCTTAGAATTTTTTGTTTTTATCATCATCCCTAATGTCTTTGAGTTTAGGTCTTTGTGTTCAGAACAAGTAAATTATGTGTTGAAACAATAAAAAAATTATAATGATGCCCAAAAACATGCATTTATTAGTGAAATTCAGTACAAGGTCCATACGGACCTATTCACACGTCCGCGTACTATTCTCACTAAAACCTCAATAACTCCTAAAGTAATGATCCGATCGGCTTGATTTTTTTTCCAAAAGATGCGCAGCAAAATACAGAGTAACTTTGGGGGGGTGGGGTTGTAGTGGCCGAAGTAGGAGTAATTTCTGTTTGAAAAGGCAAAAAGGTCCCTAGGGACCTTTTCACTCATCGGAGGGTTAATTCTTAAGCTGGAGGTCCACACCACGCCTTCTATGTTATTATTTTGACCTTTTTCAAGACGCATGCTAAAGTAAACTTTCGATACGTATAGTCATCATATGCGTTTGCTGTGTAACTTGTCAATACAACAAAACAAAATTTGGTTAATTAAAAATTTTGTGCTCCCAAAAATTACTTTGATAATAAGCTGGCAAGAGCACGTCTTAAAAAAACCTAACTGGCAACTTGCTTTATTTTTTGACTTTCTTGCTAAAGCTTCGTACAGACGATGGTCAGATCTTACAATGTTGTCATTTTTCTGACAATGGTGCCATTGTCAGATGCATTAATTTAACACATCTGCCAAATGAAAATAGCGTACAATGTTCACACAGTTGCAAGACATTTTTAGTCCATTTTAATGACAACATTGTAAGATCTGACCACCGTTTGTGCGAAGCTTAAAACAATAAAGCAAGTTGTTTTTGTTTTTTCTTAAGTCTGTGTTCATACGGCTCATGTTTTAATGACATGATTGCTTCTTTGTAGGCGAGAGGGACGAGGGGAAAAGAAACGAGTACACAGATGCATGTACTGTCTGTACGCTTTGCTTTTTCATTCGTTGTTTAATTTTGTTTTCAATATCAACAACGCACACATGCATACGCTCGACTATTCAAAATAAAAAACATGTCTTCGACATGACATGAATCATTTGAACGCCAATTCATATTCAAAGAAGAAAAAGGAAGAATCATGTCAATAAGACATGAGCCGTATGAACTCAGACTAACCTACTTACAACTACAATTAATGTTGGAAGAATTCCAACCAATTGTAGTGGGAAATGTTATTGTTGTTGTTTTTGTTTAAGCTTTAATATTGTTACAAGTAAAACTGGTGCTTATAATTCTTATTCGCTTAAGGGTTTTATTTGTATAACATTGTTAGTTTTTCTAAAATCTTTGGATAAAGTTTCCTGATGATCTGGCCTAAGCAACCGGCGCACAGTAGCGCCCGTAGAGCAAACGAGGTTGCAAAAATCAAAATTTTCATGAGCGCCGACAAAGTTTTGAATAAACCCATGTTATAGAAAACTTTTCAACGATTTCAAATCTGCCACTCTTAATAATATCACATTTTTAGTTTAGAAGATATAGCCGTTCAAAGTTGACCGACTTTCGGTTTTCAAAAAAACACACAATTTTTAGTAAATTTGTTGCGATTTCAGGTGTAATATCACGAAAAATAGGTTACGAATAGCCTTATTTTTTGTTTGTATTGATTGATGTATTTATTAAATGTATAATGATAAAAAAAAAAATTAACTGTTTGCTTTGTGTTTCTCCTGGTGAATCACTATTTAAAAACTATCCGTTTTTTCACTATTTTTCAACTTTGACGGAAAATAAAAAAAATCTATATTTTTCTATATTTGCCATATTTGCAAAACCTGTTCATTGATTATTTCTTTACATAATTCAAAAATTTTATCTGCCCGTACGTGACGTTTGGCTTCTAGAGGTAAAAAAGGTTAAAAAGACATGGTTGCAGAAATTGTATGGCGTCCATCCCTTATATGTTTTGACTGACAGTAGTTTGATCTAATAGTTTGAAAAAAACTACTCATTGAAATTAGCAGGTACGTATCTCACTTAAACAATACTTTGGCGTACAAATGGTCAAGAACAATATTGACTTATTTTCCCTACAGGTAGGCACAAATCTTATTTGGACACGTGCATAATATCAAAATGCATTATTCAGCCTAAATCCATATGTATGCAGGGAACAGGTAAGTTTTTAGGCATGGTAGCATAAGCCTATATATTGCAAAATAAGCATAATGCCTGGATTAGTCTACGACTGAAAGTTGGCGCAACAATTACTGAAACCATTAAACAATTTAAGTACTGAAAACATGGCGTTGAACAATTTTAAATTATTTGAACTGTTTAGAAAGTCAACCACACCAAATTTTTTCACGGAAGCTGCTTTAGAAATATTGAGAGAAGCGAAATTATTAAAAATAATTTTTATCTGATATATGCAAATATTAAGGCAAAATGGGTGAAATCTAATCGAACCATTCAGAACTTCAACTCCAAATACGAGGACTGGCTTAATGAAGACACCATCCTGGATATATTGGCAGTAGATAAACCCACCACATCAACCAGAGGAGCAAAAGGAAGGCCAAAAAAAGTATTGAGGAGTGTTCAATTTTCACAAGGAAGAGGAAACTTGCCGATGCCACCAATGACTTGACCACAAAGCAATTATCGGACGCGCTGTCTATTAAATTTACAAAGGATAGTGAAAGAGTTAGGTCGCAGATAACCAAATCTGTTGCTGATGCAAGCCCACTGCGACTAAAAAGGATTAAGGAAAGCATTCCCACGCCCACAAACGCACACATTAAAAAGTATGGATCCGAAGAAGCCTTGGCCTTGTTTATGGACTTAGAACGTTCCAAAGAGAAATATGAGAAACTACGGGCATCTTTAACGCGACACGGCGCTGACGTTTTACCCGGATACAAGCATATTACGCAAGCCAAAATAAATTCACGACCACTGCATACGGAGTTTACGGAGATCTCTGTGAAAGCCAATCTGCAGGATCTCATGGGCCATACAGCAAAACGGTTGTTGGAGAGTCTTCCTGAAAATGAGGTGAAAATTCTTCCTGAGAAGTTGACATTGATCAGCAAATGGGGCTGCGATGGATCATCCGGACAAAGCGTTTATAAGCAAAGGATACCCTCCGATGACGCTACAATATCGGACGGAAATATGTTTATGGCATCTGTTGTTCCTTTTCGGCTTAAATCTGATGTTTCCCTACACTGGAAAAATCCACGTCCGTCATCAGTGCATTATTGCCGACCAATAATGTTTCAGTTTGCAAGGGAATCGGCAGAACTCATAAGGACCACGGTGAAGGACATTGAAGAACAAATAAGCAAGATTAACCCTACAAAGCTGCAAATTGGAGAAGGAAAATATATTGAATGCAATTACGAGTTCCATCTGACCATGGTTGACGGAAAAGTCGTAAACGAACTGACAGGAACAACCTCAACAATGTCATGCCCGATTTGCAAAAAGAGTCAGAAGAACTTTGGTAATTTAAACGATTCTACAAATGAGGAGAATTACGAATATGGAATGTCACCATTGCACGCAAAGATAAAGTGTATGGAATTCTTGCTAAAACTGGCGTATACCCTACCACAAGAGGAGGAAAACTTCAATGAAAATACATCAATAAAGGATAAGGAAAAGATCAGAAAGAAGCAAATACAGGATGCTTTTTTTAAACAAGTTGGACTAAAAGTAGACTGTCCCAAGCACGGATACGGTAACTCAAACGATGGAAACACTTCTAGGAGATTTTTTGAAAATGATGAGGCAGTAACTAGAATCACTGGAATTGACAATCAAATCGTGAAAAGATTGGGAACGATCTTAGATGTTTTAAACTGCAAAGAAAATGTCAATTCTACAAAATATGGAGAATATGCGTCGAAAACTGCATATCTTTTAGCAGAAATGTATCCACAGAAGAAGTTGACCCCGACCGTCCATAAAATATTGGCGCATGGCAAAGATATAATTGAGTACCAGTCTTTGCCAATTGGAGAGCTTTCTGAAGAAGCACAGGAGTCTCTTAACAAATTTTATAAAAAATATAGATTGCAGAACACATTCAAAGCATCAAGGGTAAGGCAAAATGAGGACCTTTTCAACATGTTGGCAGCATCTTCCGATCCACTTATTTCTTCCCTGCGGCATGTGAAGTCAAGAATAGAGTTAGAAAATAATTATAGTTTAGAAATGGTTAGTCTTTTAGATATACCTTCTCTTACGAACTGTGATGAATATTTTACAGAAAATTGAAAAAATAAATTTAAAAAAAAAAAATTTTTTTTTTAATTTGTTGGGTAATAATTTAAAACATAAAACCCTAAACAAAAAAAATAAAAACAATCTAAAAATGTAAAAATAATTTTTTTTAGTTACCATAAAATTGATTTTTCTACTAATTTTAACTTTGTTAACCCATAATTAGGTCCCTACAGTGCGTAGCACCCTTTCCAAACGCTCATTTCATAGGCTGAACAGTTATCTATCATATGCTGTTTAAACTGTTCAATTATCTTATTCGGTTCAAAAGATATGATTTTTGCAACGAAAAAACTCAAATGGCGCCACTGTGCGGCGCATAGGAATGGCTTATCTCATCAACAATAAATTTCAGTGTTTTTATCAAGAATAAAAATTAGGAATTAAGCAAGACAAACGAAATCTTGTTAATTAAAAAAAAAAATTTGTATTCCCAAAAACTACTTTGATAAGTGTTAATACAATTTTACACTACTATTTTTTGGACAGTTGCATAAACGCATTGAACGCTTGGTTCGGACCTGCAGCTTTAGCCGTTTTGCTTTGCAAATTGTTTGCCCAATGGAATAAACAATCGTTAAAAAGAAATTTTAACGTGAGAAGTGCTGAAAATAATTAAAGAAGAGAATTAATTAAAGAAAAAAATGTCTTAAAAAGTACAAAACAAATGTATAAAAATGTGTTTTTGTTAAAATAAGATTTTTATGATTAGCTAAACAAATTGATTTTGTTGATTAGTTTCGAATTTAAATTTCAATAATTCATTTAATAAAAATCTACATTGTAAATCGGCAAAGGCAAAACAGTTAAGAACAATTTCCTCCTCTGTATGTCAACCAATTAGAACAAAATATACACCATTTGAAAGATATTTACTTACAGAAGTGCAGAATATATATTTTATTAAAATCTGTTCAATAATTTGAGTTATAAGCGTTCAAATTTGCTACTAACACAAATGCAAAATAAATAAATAAAAAATTGGGTTTTTCAATTATCAAATAATAAAAAATAGGGTGTTCGATTATTCGACATTTTTCAGAAACCGGTTTTCGAATATTTCGACTATATAAATAATATGTATAAATCGGCAAAGGCAAAACCGTTAAGAACGCTTTCTACCTTTGTTTGTCAACCGAACTTCTATGGGGTGAAAAAAGTATCAAAAAGGGGAAATACGGGAAACTAAATTTCTTTATTTTACTTTTCTGTGCTTCATGTGATCAATTTTAAAGTTTCTATAATATTGAACTTAAGAGACATAATATTACAGGTGTAGGTTACTGAGTAAATGAGAACCTATCACATGAAAAATGTTGGTACTTTTTGTTTTTCATCTGGTACTTTTTGAGTTTTTGTTAATATTCGACCTACAAAGATAAAAATAAACATGCATGGTCCTGAGTGAATAAGAATGTATAAGAGGGTGCTTTTTGGTACTTTTTCGTTCTACATCTGGTATTTTAATTAATTTTCGTAAGTATTAGACGTAAAAACATAAAATTAATTACGCAATGTCCTGAGTGGATGACAATCTATAAAGGAGACTTTTTGATACAAAATTAAATTAACTCACGTAGAAGATAAAATTTGTACCTGAGATTGGTCTCTCGCCAAATCGATCCACTAAGACGGAAAAAATAAATGCTCGAAACATGGTAATTCATATATACTTAAATAAACTTTGTTTTCTTCATATTAACAAAAAAAAATTATGGTCGAATTTGGACCATTTGGCGAACACTAGTTTTAATAAAATCTTACAAACAAATCAATTACTAGATTGCTCTATTCAAGTACAGTATTAATTATTTTTGTATTTAGTTAGAATCAACTGAGGTAATTCAATAAAATATAGATTTTATGGTGCTTATTTTTACGTTGTTTTTTCATCACATTTTTAATTAGATTAATCATTAATAACACTGGTTTACAGCCAAAAAAAATACCAAGAACGCCACATGCCTAGATAAGTTAATTGGGACCTTCTGAACACGAAAAACGCTGTAATTTTTTTCTAAATACCGCTTTTTAGATAACGGTACTTTTGTGTTTTTCGGTGTATGGTCCTACTTAGGTAAACCCTTGTGGAGCCCAACCGAAAAGTCCTATCGAGACAAATGGCATATCGTTGGAAAGGTAATTGAATGCCTTTTCAGTCAATATGCTGCAAATTTCTACCTGATAAGAAGTAGCTGAGTTATAGCACCTCAAATGACGAGCGTCTTGAACTTTTGCGTTTTTTTTCGGATGGGTCTTCGCGAATGAGTAACCAACAATAGTCCGCCATCATTTGTTCATCCCACCAGCCTTTGTAGCTGTTATGTAAACACCCATATCATATGTACTTAAGTAATATTATATAAGAGTAATGTAAATGTTAATATTTAAAGTACATACTGAGAATAACAGTTGTACAAATTATATTTACGTATGTACGTGCATACATACTTATATACGCTAAAATTGTTGAGCAATACTTTTTATTAATGTATAACTGTATTAACATTCTTTAAATATTTTACTGATTTATAAATCTGTTTAAGAAATAATGATTATTCAATAAAGAACTTGTGCAGAATACACAACAGTAACGTCTCTCGATTTCTTCCATTTCCTGGTGAAATTGTAATCACTTCTTATTCAGTCATTTCGGTTGGCCTCCACAAGGGTTTTAGTGGGACCATACACCGAAATACACAAAAGTACCGTTATCTAAAAAACGGTATTTAGAAAAAAAAAGCGTTTTTCGAGTTCAGGAGGTCCCAATTAACTTTTCTAGGCATGTGGCGTTCTTGGTATTTTTCCAAATTAAAAATTTGTAAAGCAGTGTAATGGAAAATATCACAATTTCAAATTTTTACAAATTTTAGTAACCAATGTAACATATGTATTTTACTGAACATTTTTTTATTTTTCGAATTTATTCTATGAGCTAAATTTCAGTTATGTATTTTATAAAACTTTTTTGTAATAGTTATATTCCATAAATTTTTAGGAATGACTTTTTATACACCACCAGGCTGAAATTAAGCTCATAGAATAAATTCGAAAAATAAAAAAAAAGTTGAATATAATAATATAAAGTAACCTACGAAAGGAAATAATTCCCAGTTTCTACATATACATATGTATTTAACTTTAAAATAATAAATTCAATATGAAACATTTGATTTTTTTAATAAGTGTCTATAAAAAGCATTTATCTTAAAATTTTTTAAAAAAATCCATATTTCCGAAAAATACCGGGATCTCGGGATTCGATTTTTTGAAATCTCGAATTCCGGGATTTGCGAAAACCAGTCCCTATTGGCATTCCTAGTTAAGAGCCAAGCAAACTGCACAAACGGCTTGGGAAACATACACTTTCCGTTTACAAATAAAAGACCCAAATTAGAATGTAGACCCACCTTTTAATATACCGATCAACTTTTTGAATCGATCTAAAATTCTTTCTTAGAAACTTATAAGTCCGGGATTTGGAAGAAGTCCTTAAAGTTTATTATGTTTGAGTCTAAAAATAGCAAACATTACAATCAGTTGTCATTACGATAAATCTTAAAACTTAATATGTTTTTTAGGGCCATTTTTACAACCTAATGTAAAGTTGCCGATAGTTAACGTGATCAATAGCTATCTTGAACGATAAAGTGACCAATAAGTTTTTTCCATTATTACAACTGTCCGATAAAATAATAAATGTAATTTATATACTGTGGCAACATTGCAGTATATACCGACTACTTTTGGTTGTTTAAAATACGTAGTGGCAACGACTTAGTTTTGTTTTATTTATTAATTAAAAACAAAAGTAAATTTTTGTGCTTTATTTTTGGTTTTAATGGTAAATTGTTTTGTTTTTTGTGTTAAATTGTGTTTTTTGAAAAAGTTGAGTAATTTAAGACTATCATTGAAGTAACCATAGCTTCAGCAGAAAATATGGCATCTTCAAGTTCTTAAAGTTCACTTGTAAAGTTACCATGAGGACAAACCTGATGTTAGCTTATCAGTCACTTTTTAGGTTAATGTTAACTTTTAATAACCAAAAACTATTTATCTGTCAGATAGCATCCTAAAAATAACTATTTGTAAGTTGTAATAATGGCCCTTAATGTACATACATATGTACTTCGCTATTTAATTTTAACGAATTTAATTTTTTTTATTTACATAATTCAACAAGTTGCGTATGAATACCAAAAGAATAAATCTTAAACATTCATTGCTACAGAATATTATTACCTAAATGTAGGTCATTATAATCAACACCCAGAAAAAATGTTTAGCAACAAATTTAAGAAGGAAAGAAAGAAATCGTTTAAAATTTAACAGACTGTCTCCAGTAAAGGATACACACACTTATAAAAGTTGAGTGAACTTTCTTTCTTTATAGAAATAATATTACATTTAAGAATCCCACACTCACACACTTGTAAGTTCTTCCTGAATCTGAAGGTTTGTTGGCTTGTATGCGCATAAATATTTTGGCGGCGACTTTTATGTTTTTTTTTTTAACTTAGACCTTCATCTTCGTACCATGCAAATGCAAAAAATATATGCGCAACGGTTGTAGTTAATTGTGTGCTTGTAGTCGTACTTTGTACGTGCAATGACAAAACTACAGAAAATAATGATAAAAAGTACAGCACATAATTTTTTCCTAGAAGCGGAATTTTTTAAACATTAAAAAAACACAAGTTAAGAATTTTTATTTGTGAAAGTGAATTTATACACACATAAATTTTAAATACATGCATATCGTCACCTAAAATGCATTTTGAAAATTTTATAGGAGAAGTAAAAACTATTTAAGATTATAAATTGATAAATCGCCTTAAACTGTTTATGATTAATTTTTCTTCTATTTTTCTTGTAAAACCTACAAAAATTTTTTATGAACATTTGTGTTGATGCCATACAAAAGTTTCAGAAAAGTTGATTTTTAATTTTTGGTCTGAGTTCATACGGCTCATGTCTTATTGACCTGATTCTTCCTTTTTCTTCTTTTTCATGTCATGTTGACGTTATGTTTTTTATTTTGTATAGTTGTGCGTATGCATATGTGCTTTTTTGATATTGAAAACAAAAACAAAATTAAACAACGTATGATAAAGCAAAGCGTATTGACAGTACAAGCATCTGTGTACTCGTGTCTTTTCCACTCGTCCCTCTCGCCAATAAAGAAGCAATCATGTCATTAAAACATGAGCTATTTGAACACAGACTTGGTTAGCTAGAACCTTTTGCGTTTCAGGTAACGATATATAAAATGTTTTTACGCTGATAAAATGTGTATTCGGCTTTGCCAATTATTTTATGCCATTTACTAGCTTGTGGTGTACACGCTATAGTCCCAAATCTTTTAATGCAGAAGGAGTTAACCGTTATCGACAATTTTTGCTACTACTTAAGTTTGTCATTCCGTGTGAATCTTTTTTATTGTTCATCTCAGACCCCATTAAGTACATATACCCAGCAAAAACTTTACTTACCTGGTAAGTTAGCAAGTAATGTTGGAGACAATAAACAGTACTTATTTTTCGGCTGAATAACTGCTTATTTTTGTTCTAGGTGTCCACAGAATTCAGTACTTACAATCAGGGTTTAAAATGCTATCGCCATATTAGCAAAAGCAGGCAAATTTTGCCTTTTTCCTATTAAAAAAAAATCAAAAATAAAAAGCCGACATGTTCCACTGCTAAAAAAGCCCACACTTTTCAAAAGCACCAGCAAAATAAACACACTGTTTTTGAAAAGTAACCTTTTAATGGACACTGGCTTTTTCCAACTATTGCTTTTTTAACAATAGCAAAAATTTCTTATTCGATGGCACTCAAAAAGCAACGGCAATCACTTTTATGTTGTAGGAAAAAGAATGAAACAAACAGCTTCTGTCAAACAGCCGCCAAATCAAAAACCAATGCATGCTAATAGCCGCAAAATAGGAGATAAAAGCAGCGCAAAAGGCTGCTGAAAGGCACATGATTGCAAAAAAATACTCGACGACGACAAGTGATATTTTTCATGCAAAACAAACACAACAAGAATTTGTTATTGTTTTCTATACAATAAAATATGCAAATCAACGTCACAATTTGTGTGCTTTGCCTTTTACAAGCGGTATTTGTATGAAAAGTAAAACAAATTTTTAAATTCTTGTAATTTTGTTCTTATTTGCAATGTAGTAATGATGACATTTCAACCTTACACTGATATGTATTTAATCGTTGTAATCTGCCTTTTTGCAGAGCTAATAGCTCTGCTCAGACTGCTTTTAGCACACACTTCAGCTGCTTTTCATTTTATTGAATCGGCTTTTTGTTATTATCAGCCAGAGAAGAATTTTTGTTTTTTGAATTTTAAATTTTTTTTGGTTTGTCTTTTTTAACTAGCTCTTCTTTTAGGAAAAAGTAAAAAAGCAAAAGGCGAAATAATTTTTTTTAGCTTTTGCTTTTTAGGTGGTTGTCCATTTTTGTCGCTGGCTGGTAAAAAAGCAATTGTCAAAAAATAAAAATATACAAGATAGGAGATTTGCTTTTTTGCACAAATCTTGTGATAATATATAAACTTTTTTGTAAAATTTTAACATAAAATAACTTAGTAGAATACTGATAGTAAAAATAGCAAAATCGGTTTCGGTACAGTAAATTTAGTCCCCATAGGAGGACTAAATTTTGCTCAGATATTTTGTATCAGTAAATAGTATTTGATGTAGAAAATTAGGCAAATTGGATCATATGACGTAAACGTAACTTGAATTTAAATAAAAATTTACCAAACACATGTTTGAATACGAAAAACTGGTCATAGATCGGAACTCCAAAAACTTAAGTTTTGTTAGTAAAAATATAATACAGTCAAATCCCGATAATTCGTTCCCCGATAAATCGTAATTCCCGATAATTCGTAATAAACTGTCAGTCCCTTGAAAAAATCTCGTTAATTCGTAAAATTTCCATACATTTTGGTCCCCTCGCTAAGTCGTAATTTTGTTTTTCAAATAAAATCTTCTCTACCTCTTATAAATCGTAATTGTTTGCTAACTACCACTTATAATTCGTAATAAAAACTACAGAAACATGGAAAGAATGATTTTTTGTTAACCGCTATTTTTTTGCTCTTGTGTGGGTTTATTTTCTTAAGATCAGGGCCCAAATCGTCGCAGTCGTGATCGAGTGACTTTGATCGAAATTTTACTTTTTGAGATTATGTCATTCGATAACGAGTAGTCGATCGAATGACTTTACTCGAAATGTCATTCGATAGGTTAAGAGCTTTCGTAAAAACATTTAATTGTTTTTTTACAAACAATTTACACACTTTTTGGGAATAAATATTAGATTTCTTTAACAAATAGCTAAAAATTTAAGTATTAAACTTTTTTCAGCAATAAGAAATAAAATAATAACATTCAGTTTTGCAATTTTTCGCAAATTATAGTCATAGATAGAAGCGATTTTTGTATTGAAAGTTTTTTGATTCTTTACAGCTTTAACGATTTTTAATAAATAGTAGACTTTGCTATTGTGCCGCTGTTAGCAATTTTTTGCGAATTTCCCCTAATTTAGCAATTTTTACAGAATTTTTTCCATTCCTTATACTTTTATGGACTTTTAGTCAATTTTATGGCTTGTTCGAATTATTAAAAATTTTCCCGAATTTTCGCTAAAATTTTTTTTTGTAAATTGTTGACATTTTGTTTTTTTAACCGATTTCAAATAAATTTTAGGGTTTGTTTCCAAGTTTGCGATTATTTGCGAATTTTAGCCATGTTCGCTATACCAGCGATTTTTTCTGTAAGATTTCTGATTCTGTACAGCTTTAAAAATTTTTAATAAATACTAGACTTTGCTTTCATGCCGCTGTTTGCAAATTTCCGCTTGTTTACAATTTTTAATCGAATTTTTGCCATTCCTTGTAATTTTAGGGACTTTTAATTAATTAAATGGCTGGTTTGATATGTTAAAAACTTTCGCTATTTTTGCAAATTTTCTGAATTTGTAAAATGTTTTCCGAATTTTTGCGTTGCTTTGTTGCTCTTTTTGGCAAGCGCCGCCGTTATAAAAAAGCCACATAAATAAACCGGTCACCTATTTTATAGGGCACTATCAACATTGTTGATTTATATGCGAAGAAAAGTGCAATGCCTTATGCCATTAGTATACAAGCATAAAAATCTATTACATTTTTTAAACAAATTTCGATACGAAAGCTTTCGAATGCCGCAATCCCGTTTTTGATACGTCACGAAGTTTTATTCGATACGAAAGTTCATTCGATCACGTGTGCGACGATTTGGGCCCAGTTTGTTACATGAATAATTTTAATATATTTTATTTTTAACAATTGTCTTTTATCGTTTTATTAAATAAATTGAAAAACCCCGTTAATTCGTATTTATTTTATTTTAACCCCGTTAAATCGAAACCCCGCTTAATCGAAAACCCCTATTATTCGTAAGAAATTGCCGGTCCCTTGGGATTACGAATTATCGGGACTCTACTGTACGTTCAAATTAAGCAGAAGCAAAGCTTTTAGAAACTCTTATCCTCAATAAATAAATCCTTAAAAATAAATAAAATGTACCCGGAAAGAGTTATTAATTAAATATGGCTTGAACCAAGACAATTTTGCAGGATTCTCATCAAAATGTGAAATTTAGTCGGGACAGCATCCAAACCCGATTTATGATTTTAAAATACCAGTACTCGACTAGCCCAGGGGGGCCATGAAATGGGTCGTCATTGTGGTTTAAGGACAATAAGGCCGCTCTTGTTTGTTTAACTTCGCATGTTTTCCGCGTCACTTCTGCATTAGTGTAATGGTTGGGCGTCGCTAACCATAAGATGCTACTGTTTTTTGAGTTTTTCTATTGGCTATATATGTATATGTTGCTTTTTGTTAACGTGGCTTGTATTAACTGTTTGTTTGATTGATTTGGTAGGGACCATAAAACTCAGGAGCGTATTATTATAGTTTCGTCTCTCTATATAAAGCTAAACTTCAGTCAATAACTTTGGATTAAAGCTCCTTTATGTGTCACACTCAGATATTATAGCTGAAAATATTGCCAAATTATACTTATATTCAGAAGAAAAATTAATCCATCCGTACTCAAATCAATCTGAAGCGGTATTAATAGTCCGATGAGTACGGATTTTCTTGAATCAAGTACAGAAATATTGATTTAAACACGGATCTCAAAATGCGCTTGATTAAAGAATTATAAAATAATCCAAAAATGAAACTGATTTAAGTAAAACTAAGATTAAACCAATCTCAAAATGCGCTTGATTCAATCCCGAATTCTTACTTGAAATAAACCAAAAGTCAAATTAGAAGCAGAATTTTATTATGAATAATTTACTTACCCGTTTTACACCTTACAGAATTTCAATTATAAAACACCAACATCATTCCCTATATGGTTTTTACTTTAAAAACTTAATGTACATTAAGGGTACAACCAAGATATCACCACGCTGTAGCCGATGTTGTGCTGAAACCGAAATAGGTTTCCTCAGGTAATTTCGGAACAAAAAGGTTCCGCGTAGAAGCCGATTTCTGAAAGCCCTTTAAGATTTTTATTTTTAAAATTTTGTATGTTTTTAAAATTTTGCATTTTTTAATTATTTAACTATTTACATTTCTTAATGTAATTATATGATTATAATCAAAATCACAATCTAAAAACTATATTTTTTTAGTGAAATTAACTTAGATTAAGAGTTCGTGTTGATTTGCATTGGGGGAAAATATCTTGTACGACTTTGATTTCGCGTTCCGCACAAATGTTGCTGCGCACATAGGGGTTTTTTGCCAATCTAGCCGGACATTAAGCAAAAAATTTAATTTAAGAAATGGAAAAATTTAAGTACGTAGCTCGACAGACAACAAAGTTCTGCATCGTATAGTGAAGTCTTTTGCTTGAGATTTGTGGTTTTGGGACACTGTTAAAACCAGGAAAGTTGATTAAATTGCATGCGTGTTCATTGACTTTTTACGGTTTTGGGAGGTTTACAATATACTTTTTTGTAGATAAACGAATAAAGATTATACATTGATTTTTTTTCTGTGAAAGACTATATAAACAGCTAATTATGAAAATTTTTAGAAAAATTTTATTTGAAGTTTTTATGATAAAAAATTAGTTCGAAATTAAAAAAAAACGATTTTTTTGTTCACTTTTTTGTAAAAAAAAAAGCTGAGTTCTTAAAAATGTTATACATCACGATAAAATTTGAAATCTCTACTTTTAAATTAAAAAAAAAAACGTTGCGCGTTGTTGCGCCATTTTTTTTTTATGATTTTTTGAAAATTTCACCTTTTTCTGTTTTTGCTCATCTTGCATAGGTACATATGATAGAAACCCTTTCGTCAGTCATAAAATGTTTGGGTTGTACGTAGATTTTTTTAATTTAAATTATTACATCTAAGACTAATAATACCTGTGTAAAAAAAGGAATGTGCGAAACAGTAAGTAACGGTTTTTAACCACCTGTGCAGCAGCTAAATGACGTTATTTTATGGAGCACGCCAGACTTCGTCTATTTGAGAACATATTACACCTGTCGTATAAAATCACAGTGAAAAAGTGGCAATTAAGATCGGATGAGGACAAAACTATTGTTAAAGAGAGGAAAAAACTATCCAAGAAAAATTTAGAAGTGAATTAAAGCTAATAGTGGATGTAACGAAGACTGGATTTGGAAACAGCAATGATGGTAACACCAGCAGAAGATTTTTTTACAATCCTAAATTAGCTGCAGAAATAACTGGAATTTGATTTAATCTACCGAATCAAAGTTATTATTGAAGTAATTACAAGTGGTCACAAAATCCATTTGCATGAGTTTGCCAATTATTTCTTAGACACTGCAAAACTTTACGTTACTCTATATCCCTGGCATCCTATGACACCTACAATGCACAAGATTTTAATACATGGTGCAACTGTAATGAGCGAGGGATTGCTGCCTATCGGGCTATTATCTGAAGAAGCGTCTGAGGCACGAAATGAACATCGGCTTTACAGGCAGAATTTTGCTAGAAAGTTTTCGAGGGTTCAGTGTAACAAAGATATTATAAATAGACTGTTGCTCAGTTCTGTCCCACTGATTACTGGCATAAGACCAACTCAAAAAAAAGTCATTACCAGTGTTGCCGTTAGGATACGAAAGATACATTGTTCGTATCTTTTAACTACTTCAGATATCATGTATAATCCTGACATTTTTCGTATCTTTTGAATCTGTACGCAAAATGTACAGAAACAAAACATTCGAGAATTTTTAGCCAACTAAAACTTATTAAGACTGGTCATTGTAACTGGCTCAATACTAAATACCAAGCTTTATGCAATAGCAGCCAATGCGCATTGACTAAAAGGTGAGGTCAACTACACAAAAACACTGCTTCTGTGGTCGGATTGTCAAAAATTTACGTAGCTAGTAAAAAAGGTTAAGCTTCGTACAGACCAAGGCGAATTGACTAGAAGGTGGGGTCAAGTAAACATATGGTGTTTTTTTTCGGTGGTCGACTTGTCAAAGTTTGTATACAAACTAGTTTTTTATGTAAACAAACCTGTTTTTGACAACCCGACCACAAGAGCATTGTAGTTGTAGAGTTGACCTCACCTTCTAGCCAATTCGCCTTGGTACAGACGGTGGTAAGATCTTACAATGTTGTCAACAAAATTGACTAAAAATGTCTTGCAACTGAGTGAACATTGAACGCTATTTTCATTTGGCAGATGTGTTAAATTAATGCATCTGACAATGGCACCATTGTCAGAAAAATGACAACATTGTAAGATCTGACCATCGTCTGTACGAAGCTTTAGTTTACATTAAAATTTAGTTTGCCACCGAAAAAAAACACCATATGTTGACTTGACCCCACCTCCTAGTGAATTCGTCCTGATAGCATCTTTAATAATGGTTAAAAAAGCATTAAGGGGTTGCAACATACGATCCACCTAAATCGATGATTACTAGTAGTGAGAAGTTGTTCTGAGGAAATATGAACATCTTTTTTTTATTTTCAGGAAATTTATATCAACGTTGATATAATCGCCTTAGTATAAACGCCTTAACTCGTATATTAATTTTTACAAAAATGAATTTGAATTACATATAATTAATTTTAAAGTTTGCTTACTGTATTTTTAAAAATTACATATGTACCTAATATTTATGACTAAAATAAATATAAAAATTAATTTATACGAAATCATTTTCTTTACAATATGCATTTAAATATGAAATAAAAATGTTATGTTAATGAATATTAAACGTTAAAAATGGATTTTAAAATTTTTTTCAAAACGTATCTTTTTGGGAAAAAGTGTATCTTTTTGGAAACTAAAATGTATCTTTCTCAAAATTTCACTGGCAACACTGGTCATTACCCTTTACGAAAGAAACAATTTCTTTTATGCTTCCACTTGTACTTGGCTCTGGAGAATTCAGATTCGGAAGAGGATTTTGAAGAAACAGACGAAGAAGAACCATGGCACTCATCATCATCTTAGTGCAAAAGAGAAGTTATTTTAAATAAATTAGTTGTTATTATTTTAAATAAAATTTGTTGTTGCTATTATAGATAAGTTATTATTACGAATAATTTTATTATTTTCAGATAAATTAAATACTATGAAATACATAAAAGTCACATAAAATCTTAAAAATTAATATTTTTTGGAAATTAGCAAAAAAAAAAAAAAAAATTTTTTTTGACATGTTGGACATGGTTGGTTGGTGCGGTGGGCTTGGAGGGATACCTTCCCCTGCCCATAAAAGTTAAAAAATTTAATTTTTATAGTATTAAGGGGTTAGTAATCTATTTCTTTTAATATTTAAATTTTTTTTAAATATTATTTTATGTAACCGCCCACAAAAGGGGGCGGGGACGGAAAGTGTAATTTTACGATCTCCTGGGTCCAATTTTAGGTTTTTTAACTTTCGCTGGCGTTAAAAGTTGCATTTGCACATACAAAAGTATGGGAAAACTTTTAAAAAAATTGCATTTTTCAGAGGTTGGATTAGTTCTTCTAGGGGGAACTTTTTCCTCCTTGGTCCGATTTTATTTATTTTTGAGGTTTACCTGCCTATGACAATAACACATATGTCTGCCAAGTTTCATCGATCTAGGGGCACTCAATAACTTTTAACAAGCAATATAATCTAAAACAAAAAGTAATGTCCGGCTAGATTGGCAAAAAACCCCTATGTGCTGCGTTGCGTTGTTGGAATTCTTGATTCATCTTTCACCCAATGTCTAAGAAAGCATTTCTGAGCATTAGTAAAACCCGATAATGATTTGTTTAAGGCTTCGAAGTCATTTTTATTGTAACAATGGTCTGAAAAACAAATTTTGTACGAAGGGCCACATATAAATTCGCATATTGCATATAATTTGCTACGATATTTTGGAATTAGTATGTAAGCTAGAATTGCGAGAATTGCTCTAGAATTCCATCTAGCATTACTAATCGGTGGTATAGTTTTAAAGTTTATAAATGGAAATTTATTGTGCTCCATAAAGTATTTAAAAGCCTGTCCTAGTTAGGGCTGCCATTTCTATTTTGAGAAAAAGAGGACGCCAGCATAAAAAATGTAGGACATTTGTTCGAAAAAAGAGGACACTTTCTAAACAACCTAATATTAATAAAATTAACGACGGCACACAAAAACTTAATTTGGGTAATTCCATGTCAAGTCGACCAAGAGTGGGACTCGACCCCTTTCGATTTGAATGCAATTTTCGAGAGGGTTCATTTGATCCCATAAAGAACACATATCAACGAAAAACAATTTTTTATTTTTTTTAAAAGTTATGTCAACAATTTGAATAATTGTCATAATATCGCCGAATAAGCCGAATGTGTTGAGTTTATTCTTTTAATATCTCGAAAACTAATTTACATACGAAGATGATTTTTGTCAGTTTAAAGAGAATACTTGAGGCTACAATAAATATATTGAAAAAAATGTATATGCAAAATATCAAATTTTAAAAATGGACTAAGTCAAAACCCTATTTTTTTGCTGATTTTTTTTTTATATAATACTTCAAACCGTTTTTTAAAAATCCTTAAACTTTGAGGGATGTGCTTTTTTTAAGATATGATTTTTTTTTCTTTCCAAAAATAATCTTAAAATAAAATTTTAATATCATCATTATAGCAATAAGTATTTATTTGAATAAAAGTAACGACATTGATAAGGTTGCTTTTGCTTATTTGTTCCATTTTTTTTGGAGCTCCATTTTGGGCACATTCAAAGAAAAGTACTCTTCTTGTCACGTTACGTCCCCAAAAATTAAATCATAACTATCTTAAAAAAACCCGAGCACCTAAATCTTTTTTTTAATGAATTTTGTGAGCTGTGATTTAAATCCAGGAACAAATTTACAATGAAGGTGTAAAAAGCCGGACAACCCCGGACACTTGATGAAAAAGAAGTAGGACTGCCCCGGATACCCATAAAAAGAGGACGGTGTCCGGGGAAAAGAGGACGGATGGCAACCCTAGTCCTAGTTAACATAAATATTGCAAATCTTCACGCCAATTTAAATTTCCAACATACAGCCGTTTCTCGTTTTGCTGATATTCGTGTTTTAATGTATTGTAATTGCTTATCAACTCTCAAGCGAATTCATATGCAATATCTGGTGAGGTGGTTATTCCGTCCAATGATGCATCCATTACATATCGTAGTATTAAATCCAACACATGGTGCTGACATCCGATGTACTGGCAGATTAATTGATTTAAAATGGTTCTGCAGTAGTGTTACAACACCTTTAGTTTTTCCTGTATTAGCACTGGTTGTGTCGCAAATTATCATTTATATAGACTTCATCAAATTAAATGCAGCTACTTTCATTTTTTTACCATCGAAATGGAGACACTAATTCTCATATTGTAAAGACTGTTTCATCATTTCTTCCTTTTTCTCTGCAGATTTATAAACACCTTTTAAATTGCTCTCTGTGAAGGAGTTGCAATATCGACCCCTGATTCTACCAGTTCCTTGCAGATTTTTGCTGCTTTCCTAGTACTTACATCAGCAGTATTTACTAACGTTAGTGCTGGATTTATTAATCGCTTTGTTATTTCAAGTCTTAAAGGTGGCATATAATCGTTATCATCTTCAAATTAATCATTGAGCATAGAGACAGAGTCGGAGTCTGAATCTTGGACGCTTATTTCCAATTTTGGTGCATTGTTTCCGAACGAAATATTAAAATTGTTATCAAACTTTCCAGCAGTTTTTGAATTTTTGATACCTTTCTGGTATGCACGAATCAATCATTCCACTTTCCTTCTTATAGATTTGGTAGCCCATTTCGGAATATTTAGTTTATCTTTAAGCTTATACCTCTCTGTTTTAAATTTTTAAATGGTTCAGTTCACATAACGCAATATCGATACTTGGAATATTTTTACATTTATTTTCAGAATTTTTTAAATTTTGGGTCCACTTATCCGCGTTTTTCCGAGCAACAATTTTGCTATGTTTAAAAGACCAATGCGATTTCATTTTTCAGGTGGCGTTGAAAACACAGCTGTGCTACTTTTTTTTTCTTAATTAGAAAGAGAAATGTCAAAAGTTCCTTGTGATTTTGACATATGGATCAACGAAAGCAACAAAAAAATACATTGTTTTGTTTTTGGTGTTGTTACTTGTTGTACAGTACTTTTGACTTAACTGCCACACCGTGTTTTGCACGCATTTTGTGGCAGGTAAGTCAAAATGGCACTTAAGTGAAATTTTTTAACTGCCACAAATTGGCAGTTATCTGATTCGTAATGTAATCTAAACAATGCAACTGCTGAAGAAAACAAACAAAAGCTCCTTTTCGTCTGATCTATTGTTTTGATTTATGCATACATACACACTTTTTTTGTTTTATTTTTAAGCCAAGAGAGAGTTATAAAGAGAATGAGAGAATTATAGAAAAGCTGCGAGCATTCTATGTAACAGAAACAAACTACATATGCACATCGTTTTCGTTAGCAACAGTCGCAAAAAAAAATTTTGTGGCAGTTAAATGAAAAATTATCAATGAATATGGGATAATAATTTCAAATATTTGTGGCAGCTAACTAAATTGGCACGTATGAAATTGGCTCTTAAACAAGTACATTTCATACGAAATTGAAGAAATGAGTGACATTTTGTGGTTTTTGGCAGGTATCACAAATTGGCAGCTAAAAGAGTGGCAGTTAAGTCAAAACTACTGTAGTATCGACATTTTAAAAAGTTGAACGAAAACGAACGCCTGCTTTATTTATAAAAATTTTTTTCTTTACAAGTAGTATTTTTACAAATAGAAACTGGGAATTACTTCCTTTCATAGGTTACTTTATATTATATTCAACATTTTTTATTTTTCGAATTTATTCTATGAGCTAAATTTCAGTTATGTATTTTATAAAAAATGTTGAGTAGTATTTTTACCAAATTTGCTTTCAACTCTATATAAAAAAAATGTAAACAAACATTATTTATGTATGAGCAAATGTCAGATATAACTTACATTAGCAAAAATCGGTTGTTTGTAACTAGTTTATTTCAAAAGCTAGTTACAAACCTGTTTATGATTTGTATGGATAAATAAGTTTCACAAACTAGTTTATCACCATAAACAACTTATAAACTGTTTATGGTGTAAGTGTAAATGCATTATTACTGATACCAAACTTAATTGCATTTGACGCGGAACCTTTTTAACGATATCGAAAATCTAAAGATGCAGTTCTTATTGTTTTTTTATGCACTACATGGTATGGATATGGCCATTTTGATATTTTCAAAAATTGTAAAAAAGTTGTGTCCCTAATGTACATGACATGAACTGTACATGAACTGAAAATAAGGGCCGATGTTGATTTTAAATAAAACACAAATTATTTAGGAAATTATTGTTTTTCTTTTTTTTATTATGATAATATTGGTATGATTTAATTATGTATGAAACGAAATGTCGGCCAAATGGCAGCCGCAACCTCGGCGGCACACCTCCATCCGATGGTCAAAATTTTCGAGGACGCTGAGGCATAATTGCGGTTTTATGGCGTGAATGTGCCGAATTATCTTATCATTTAGCTCTTGAGTTGTTGCTGGCTTATCGACGTACACCTTTTCTTTCAAATAATACCAAAGGAAGAATTCCAACGGTGTCAAATCACATGATCTTGGTGGCCAATTGACATTGCCACCACGTAAGATAACACGGCCATTGAATTTGTCGCGCAAAACAGCCATTGTTTCGTTAGCTTTGTGGCAAGTGGCACTGTCCTGTTCAAAACACATATCGTCCACATCCATATCTTCCACTTCGGGCCATTAAAAGTTCGTTATCATCTCACGATAGCGAACACCATTCACAATAACTGCCTGATTGGAAAAAATACGGCCCGATGATGTCGCCAGCCCATAAACCGCACCAAACAGTCACTCTTTGTGGGTGCATTGGTTTTTCGACAATCAATCTTGGATTATCATTCGCCCTAATGCGGCAGTTATGCTTATTGACGAATCCAATGAGGTGAAAATGTGCCTCATCACTGAAGGTAATTTTCTTTGAAAATTGATTATCCCCTGTTTCCATTTCTTGCCACATTGACGACGCACAGTGGCGCCCGTAGAGCAAACGAGGTTGCAAAAATCAAAATTTTCATGAGCGCCGACGAAGTTTTGAATAAACCCATGTTATAGCAAACTTTTCAACGATTTCAAATATGCCACTCTTAATAATATCACATTTTTAGTTTAGAAGATTTAACCGTTCAAAGTTGACCGACTTTCGGTTTTCAAAAAAACACACAATTTTTAGTAAATTTGTTGCGATTTCAGGTGTAATATCACGAAAAATAGGTTACGAATAGCCTTATTTTTTGTTTGTATTGATTGATGTATCTATTAAATGTATAATGATAAAAAAAAATTAACTGTTTGCTTTGTGTTTCTCCTGGTAAATCACTATTTAAAAACTATCCGTTTTTTCACTATTTTTCAACTTTGACGGAAAATAAAAAAAATCTATATTTTTCTATATTTGCCATATTTGCAAAACCTGTTCATTGATTATTTCTTTACATAATTCAAAAATTATCTGCCCGTACGTGCCCGTTTGGCTTCTAGAGGTAAAAAAGGTTAAAAAGATATGGTTGCAGAAATTGTATGGCGTCCATCCCTTATATGTTTTGACTGACAGTAGTTTGATCTAATAGTTTGAAAAAAACTACTCATTGAAATTAGCAGGTACGTACCTCACTTAAACAATACTTTGGCGTACAAATATTCAAGAACAATATTGACTTATGGTCCCTACAGGTAGGCACAAATCTTATTTGGACACGTGCATAATATCAAAATGCATTATTCAGCCTAAATCCATATGTATGCAGGGAACAGGTAAGTTTTTAGGCATGGTAGCATAAGCCTATATATTGCAAAATAAGCATAATGCCTGGATTAGTCTACGACTGAAAGTTGGCGCAACAATTACTGAAACCATTAAACAATTTAAGTACTGAAAACATGGCGTTGAACAATTTAAAATTTTTTGAACTGTTTAGAAAGTCAACCACACCAAAGTTTTTCACGGAAGCTGCTTTAGAAGAATTTGATAGCTTATACGGAAATATTGAGAGAAGCGAAATTATAAAAAATAATTTTTATCTGATATATGCAAAAATTAAGGCAAAATGGGTGAAATCTAATCGAACTATTCAGAACTTCAACTCCAAATACGAGGACTGGCTTAATGAAGACACCATCCTGGATATATTGGCAGTAGATAAACCCACCACATCAACCAGAGGAGCAAAAGGAAGGCCAAAAAAAAGTATTGAGGAGTGTTCAATTTTCACAAGAAAGAGGAAACTTGCCGATGCCACCAATGACTTGACCACGAAGCAATTATCGGACGAGCTGTCTATTAAATATACAAAGGATAGTGAAAGAGTTAGGTCGCAGATAACCAAATCTGTTGCTGATGCAAGCCCACTGCGACTACAAAGGATTAAGGAAAGCATTCCCACGCCCACAAACGCTCCACTTATTTATTCCCTGCGGGATGTGAAGTCACAAATAAAGTTAGAAAATAATTATAGTTTAGAAATGGTTAGTCTTTTAGATATACCTTCTCTTACGAATTGTGATGAATATTGAAAAAATAAATTTAAAAAAAAAAATTTTTTTTTTTTAATTTGTTGGGTAATAATTTAAAACATAAAACCCTAAAGAAAAAAAATAAAAGCAATCTAAAAATGTAAAAATAATTCTTTTTAGTTACCATAAAATTGATTTTTCTACTAATTTTTCTCTCGCTCATTTCATAGGCTGAACAGTTATCTATCATATGCTGTTTAAACTGTTCAATTATCTTATTCGGTTCAAAAGATATGATTTTTGCAACGAAAAAACTCAAATGGCGCCACTGTGCGACGTTTGGAATGGTCAAGAGGCTTCAGTTATTGAGTCAATTGCACCTTGTTAGCGTGTAAATGCAAGTCTTTATGCATAATGTTCAATGTTCATCAACGACGAGCGTGAGAGGTGCAATTGTTGGGCAGGACGACGAGTTGAGGTGGACGGCTGTTTAGCCACACTATCGCGAACAGCAGCAATATTTTCTGCAGTACGTGCTGTACGAGATTGCACTGGTGTTTTCACAACTCCTACAGACCCGTTTGCTCAAATTTTTGCACGATTTTTCCTCAACATCGGCCCTTAAAATTAAACCACCCGTTATAAACTAGAAGTAATGCTGGGTACACACAGTGCAATCTACATCAATGCAATCTCAAAATATCAATACGTTTTGATGTTGATGCAATCTGGAATGAATGAAAAATGAATGAAAATGAATTTAATTTGCTAGATTGCGTAAATGCATTGCATAGTGTGTACCCAGCATCAGAGTTCAAAATTTTACTTTTTAAACATGAAAATAATGTGTTTTATTCTTGTTCTGTTGTTTTTATTCTTTCTGCACACAACAAGCAAATGGATTATAACTACTTGTGTGGTGTTGTTGTAGTGCCTGCAACAAACTTTGATAAGTTAAATCAAATTAAAACGCTCACTTTGTAATTTTACTCTCAAAGTGGCACTACCAAAGAAAAGTTTAATCTTTTTTTACTTGGGTTAAGAATTTTGTGCTTATTTAAAGAAATTCCGGGATTGATTTTCGAAAGTTATCCTATATAGGATTTTTTAAGTACGTTATAGTGTTAATTTTTAAGTACGACTCGTACTTAAAGTAAGTATAAAATACTTAATTTTTCCCGAGTGTTTTTTTTTCTGTGTAATATTTGCTTTAAAATTTAAATAAAAGTACTTGGCTTAATATTTAAGCATCAACAACTTCTTTTGGTAAAAACTAAAAAATAAATGTCTTTAAATGTAAGAACTCGTGTTCTTATACATACATACATGAACTTACTTTGTAGTAAAAAAATGAATAAATAAAACTGTTAACGGTTTTATTATTAAATAATAAAAAATGAAAGTGCAACGACTACTAAATATATGTATGTCTGTATACCTATAAATCCCAGTTGGCCATGTGTTCGAGACAACGTCGACGACGCGTACAAGACCCATAGTAAATCGCTGACGACATGTTGGCGACAGCCAGAGCAAATCGTCGACGACTTTTTCGAACAAAGGGCACCAAAATCGTATACGACAATTTGAGCGACACTATCATGCACATTGTCGTTAACGACCATATGGGTGACAATGTGGTGAAAGTTGTCATTGGCGACTACATAAACGACTTTTTTCTTATATCGTCGTTGATGTTCTATAAGCGACATTACCTTAATAGTGTCGTTGATGACAGTATTGCAGATACTATCCACAATTTAGTCGCCGATAGGTTAATGACAATACGTTTTTTCAGTAGAGTCAAATTTAAAAAGTTGAAAGAACTGTTTTTATTCATAAGAGTTTTCATTCAAGAAATATTTTTGTTAACGTTTTTAAAATTTTGTATTATTTTGTATATTGTTTTTTATTACAAAAACAAACAAAAAAAATATTGACAATTAGTCCCATGTTTATGAGACATTTTCATAAATTTGTTTTGAATATCACCTTATTTAGGACAAGTTGAGCGACAATTGCATGCATATTGTCGCCAATGCGTTTTGAAACACGACATATTGCATGCAATGGCCGCTTACGTTGTCCTCAATAAAGCCTTGTTGAAGACAAATTTAAGAAAATGTCTCATATAAAGTCGTAAATACGATTTCTACACGACAAAATACATGTTTTATTACTTAAGTTGTCTTCATCAATTTTATATGGGCCACAAATTTTAGAATGTCCTGAGGACATCGTTGACGACATTTGCATCTATGACCATTTGGCCAACTGGGTACGAATATCCCAGTTGATGTAAGCACGACTTGTCCTCAGTCCTTTAGGTTTTCTAGAAGACAATTAACAAGAAATCGTTGTGCACGACAGTTTGAACGACATTGTCTTATAAGTTGTCTGCTATAAAACTCTATGTAGGACACAATGAGCGAAGTTGTCTTATAAGTTGTCTTCTATTTAGCTCTATGTTGGACAGTATGAGCGACATAGTCTTGTATAAAAGCTATTGACGATAAAGTTTTCTTGAATACTTTTCAATCACTTGCTTCGTTTTCTTATAATTCTCACATTCTTTTTTTGAATTGTTGATTTAAATACCTACATAAAATTTACGAACTAGCACTAACCAGTTAAGTCGGATATGCTGATGAAGTTATTTGCGGGCTGGAAAATAGATTACATGCAGTTAATACTTTACTGTCAACTTTAGGATTGCTTAAAAACATGTTACAGAAATTAAAATTGCAACTATACTAAAAAACTGTCCGAAATAGATAACCATATAGTAATTTTTGCCGTGGACGTCAAAATAGACGACATGGTCCTGCATGTAGTCGTTGACGACAAAGTTCTCGCTATTCCTCACATGTCATGTAGGAATTAACATTGTCGTGCATCCGTCTTCGTGGATGTATTAAAGACGTGGCCAACTGGGATATAGAAAAGAAAAGCTCGTTGCATATTTTTATTTTTTACTCACAAATTATGCATAAATGTGTATGTATACATTCATAATGTACAAACATTAATACGAGGATGCACACACACAAAGAAACATTGAGTAAAGAGAGGAAGAAAAAAAAATAAATAAAAAATGGGTGTAAATTTGCATCATACTTGTACCATAAAAATGTGTTGCATGAAAAAAATTTAATTTACCGGCTTTTTTTATTTGTTTTTTCTTAACTTCTTTCTTCAATTCTTTGTTTCTCTTATTTAACACTCTCTATATTTATGCATATTTTTTCCGTCGTAAACAGCCAAACTCAGCAACTCACACTTTTAAACTTATCAACGCGTCATTGTCGTCGTCGTCATCGCGGGGATTCCCTTCTTCCGTAAAAAGGCAAAATATTATTTTTTTAATTTTTCTTTCTTTTTTATTTTTCGCCTGTTTTTATTTTATTTCTTTTTCAGCGTCAAGGTCGGGGTCGTTATTTTTTTTAATTTCTGTTATGCCTTAAGATGATGATTCAAGTAAAAACATCCAGCAAAAAAATCCTACTGCCACAATTTACTTTGACTAAATTTCTATAAGGGTAATAAAATACGAGCTAAGCATTCTTGTTTTAATTATGTGTTTATTTTAGTAAAATGTGCATTAACCAATTGAAAAAATTCTTTTCAAAGCTTGACTATTCCACTCTTTTTTTGTTTTTCCAGAATTTGAGAAAATAGTTTTTTAGGATTGTACTTTTCAACTGGAATAATCTACTTTAAACGAAACGATACCTCGAACTCTTTTTTTCTGGTGTATCTATAGAGTGTATTCATTTCGATGTTACCCAACAAACAAAAAAATATAAAATAGAAAGTGGAATAATCAAATTTTGAATAGAAGCTCCTCAATTAGTGTTATCATTATCTATTTTGTCTTCATTAACGAGAATCAAGCATTTTTCTGAACCGATTAAAGCAAACAAAAGTCACACTGTACAGTTTACAAATATTATAAAGAATAGCAAAGTCATGGTCGAAAATTAAAGCTGTCAGATGTTTTTTTCGTTTGAGAACCATTCTGAACGTTACAAAAACAGAACTAAACTTGTACTTAGCTTTTCGTTGATTAAGGTGCCTATTATGAACTAAAATAGCTATTTCGACATCGGTCGAATTAGCTAATCAAACGAATTTTCATTTGGTATTATGGCACACTCGATAGAAAGACTACTATTGTGATTTATTTTATTAGAAGTATTTTTTCTATCAGCTGAAACTTTAAATACAATTTTTCTTTTACAAATTGAAAACATAAAATTAAAGTTAAACATGACCACGACGGAATAATGCTTAGTAACAAACAATTAATAGCGTTTTCTTTTCGAAAAAGGAGTGTTGCATAAGTGCTACATTTGATTTGGCAACATTTTTAAATGCACCCCTCATTTTTAAGAAGTGTTTTATATATAACGTTTACAAAAGAATACAAATTTCAGCATTAAACAATAAAGTACAGTTAGCGCAAGGTAAATTCAATTGCAGGTGGTGGCAAGACTATAACAATCTAAGGCCAACAGAAACAACAGATGTTTTTTGTATTGCATTGTCAGTGTTTACGGCTGGAAACTTGCCACAACCTTGTACTGAATTCGCCTTGAGTGTTGAACATGTAGCATTTTTTTAATTTTAAAGGGAACATCATCAGAAAAGAACACTTTTAAAATAACACATGCTTTTCAGAAAAGAACATACAAAAATGTAAAAGGCAGAATAAATTTAGAATTTTACTCAGAAAAGAAAACGCCATCAGCTTCTGTCGGGTTTCATCCCACTTTTTTTCCTGATAAGCTTTTATGAATTTCCAATATCTGTTTCCGACTTTAGAACTGCATTAATTAACAAAACTGTATAAGAATGTGGTATTTTTATTTTTGGTATTTTTTTAATATTTTTTAATAATTTTTTTTTTTAATTAATTTTTTTATCAAAATTTCGAAATTTTTGTTTTTAAAAATTCATAAAAAATGCAGCAAGGCTTCTTTTTGCAGACATATAAAAAACGAACATGCAAACAAAACAAGCCATAAATGATTAAAATCTGCTAACAACTTTTGATTTTATTCGCAAATGTGGAAAATTTTTAATTAATTTAAGAATTTTATAAAACGCAATATTTGTATGGGCCCCCCTAAAAAGTGGAGATAAGGGGCAAGTATGTCTTGAGAAAATGTAAACGACAAAAAACTAATTGAGGCCAAATTTAAGAATTTCAACCATAAAACATAAACGTCTTAAATTTGACCCCTGCAGTGCCTAGGATGCTCCTAGATGGGTCAAATGTATGACCAACCCCACTTTATTTGTCATCTAAATCATTTATTTCTAACATACCTAACCGCTATATCCATTCCTTAAGGGGGCTCCCACCCAAAATAGTCAATACAGATTAAAAATATATTGAAGAAAAAGCCCCATAACTGCCAAGAAATCGCTCCTAAGGGAATAAAATGTATGACCGGCCTTCATTAGTTTTTTGTTCTTAACATTTTCTTAAAACATACTTGCCATATATCTGCACCCATTAGGGGGACTCACATAAAAATTTGGCCGTTTAATGAAATTCTTAAATTTGGGCCCTGCAGCGCCTAGATGGGTCAAATACTAGAAAGATATTGAAAAAAGTCCCATAAAGTAATGGTGTTTTCTTTTCTACAAAAAATGTCACATTTTATTTAAAAAAATGCAATTTCGTGTTCGTTTCTTAAAAATGCTTTGCTCTCTAAAAGGGCAGCGTGTTTTATTCTAAAAAATTCACCCTCACTAATGGCATAAGGCATTGCACTTTACGCCCCGTATAAATCGACAGTGTAAAAAATGCCCTGTAAAACATTTGATTTCTGTTTATATATAGAGCTGCCAGACGACGTTGGGAAAAAATCGCCTCTAATCAGGAAATTAAAAATTTTACATTTTAAAAGTTATTTTTTCTATTATTTTATATTAAAAAACATAACAAAGCATTTCATTGTTAATGGTAGGTTGTCAGTGATAAAAAAATTTATGTAAGTGGATTCGGTGTTTTAAAATTGTTCTAAAGAAATCAACAAATCAAAAAATCTTAAAAACTTTGGCAGTCTGGCAAAGATATTTTATTGTTTACATATTTTATGAAAAATAAACTAAAAAAAATTTGTAAGTGAAAAAGTTAAAAATATGGATATTATTGCAGCCATTACATGTGCAGAAATGATTGTAAACCAATTATTGGATTCATCCTCGTCATCTGATGAGGAAGAAATTTGCAATATATTTACACGTAGTGGTCAGTCGCGTGTCAAAGGATTTGTTGAGAATGTCGTCCATGTATATTCTGAGACAAGTGTAAGCAAAAAACTTCTAAATATATTGATACACAGTATAATTAAAATAAAAATTTCATTTATGTATTTAAAAAAATTTAGTTTAAAAAGAATTTTCGCATTAGCCGAGAAAGTGCCACACATCTTATGGAAAAGTATTTCCAAGCATATTCAAAAAGATCGTACAAAGGAGGAAGACTACAGACAAGTGTTGAAACACAGGTCTTGTGTTTTTTATGGTAAGCTTAAGAAAATCTAATGCAAGTTAAAAATTAATTATTTAATTTAAGGTTCAGTGGAAACAAGACAACTTTTCGGGAAGTTGCCAACATTTTTGACATGTCATTGTCAAATGTCCACACATGCTTCAAAAACGTTTTAAATTTTCTAGTGGATGATATGGCGCCAGAGGAAATAAAATTCCCTCGATCAGAAGAGGAGAAGGAAAAAGTTGCAGAGGATTTTAAAAAGGTTAGATGCTATAATTATATGTATACATACTTTTACTTCATAGTCGAAGAGTGTTTTAGATTTCAGGGATTCCCAATGTTTTAGGATGCATTGATGGCAGCTACATAAATATTAGGGCACCAGCACACAAAATTCGTTCCACATACGTAAACAGACACGATGGAGTGTCAATAACTCTTCAGGGTGTTTGTGATGCAAACTTAAAATTCTTGGACGTATTTACTGGTGTTCCTAGCAAAATTCACGATGCACGTGTGTTAAAACTTTCTTTCATTGGGAAAGAATTATCTTATTTATGTTCTCCCAAATATTATTTGCTGGGCGACTCGGCATATCCTCTAAGGGAATACCTTTTGACGCCATATAGAGATTATGGAAACTTGAGTGATTCACAAAAATATTTTAACAAAAAATTTTGTCGAACGCGAGTCAAAATTGAAAATGCATTTGGTCTACTTAAATGCCGTTTCCGGCAATTAATGCGAATGGATTTCCATAATGTGGAAACAATGGCGAAATTTGTTGTTGCGTGCTGTGTTCTTCACAATATTTGCATTGTGCGAAATGAAAGCCTTCCAGAAGAAGTTCATGATACTGAACTTAGCAATAGTAATGACAATCCTATGGAAAGCGATAGAAGAGACATCCTACAAACACAATTAGGCCAAATAAAAAGGGATGAAATAAAAAACATGTTGTTTAGGTCTTTAATTTAATGTTTATATTTATTTATTTTTTTTATGTTCAGTTACTTACATAATTTGAATGATTATTGTTAAACATCATATGCCATAAAAATATATAAAATATAAACCCATTTTTTCAATTCGGGTGGCTTATGATGTTTTATACAATAAGCGCTTCATTTGTATTAAGACTTTAGTTCCTATTAAATAAAAGCTTTTAATTCTTAGTATTTTGGTCCTTATCGTTGTACCATCTGCAGTAAATATTTCCCCTTGTAGTTATATTAACCAAATATTTTCAAATAAAATTTTCAATTCTTAAAGAAAATACGAAATAAGTTTCCAACACAATAATACAAATAGCTTTTGAGCTGATCTTTTATATTGAAATACATACAATATTAAAAGAAAAGAAAAATTTATTTCAAGTTTTATTTCAATATAAATTGTTTTTGTTAATATATGTATTTAATATACATATAACATTCTAAATGTAAATTATTTTAGTAATTATGATTTAAGTTTTTTGTCTGTGTTTTTAAACAAATTTAATTCAGTAATATTTTAATATTAATATTACAGTTTATTTAAAAGGTTTAATAAAATAATAAAACTAAAGTTTAATTCACTATAATCACATCAGTGGTAACTTATTTTTAAATACAAAACAGAGAGTGTAATAATTGAAAATAACCACTTTAAAATTCATTTACTTATTGGCAATATACATAGGTAATAATATTTGTACTTTGTTGAATATAACGAATGTAGAAAGTTATTAATATGTATAAGAGTCTCATTCATCAATAAAGCGATTGCTCTATTGCAATTTATCAAGAATTTTTTGAAGAACGTTTTGCATATTCTTAACCTCTTCAAGCTTTTCTTTATGACGTCTCTCCCTAGCTTCTTCTTTTCTATCAGCTAATTCTTTTAAGGTGTTGTTAACATTTATCTTGTTTCGTTCTCTTCTAATTGGTTTTGCATTTCCTAAACTTTCTTTTTTTATTTTCTGTTGGCTGCTGATTAAAATTTCTGGCTCTATAGAATCATCTAGGGCACATATTTTGTTTAGTTCTTCTTCAAATTCTACGGTTTTCCGTTTTGCTCCTGAACTGCCATTATTTTCAATTGCCAGCTTCTTCCTTTTTAATACAGTCTTATACCTTTCTTAACATTGCTTAGGAGTCATATTAGGGATTTCTGTTGAAACGTTTATCCACATTTCTTTTTTATTTTTAAATTTTTTTAAAGGTCCAACTTCTGCCATATATGTTGTGTACAAATCCAATAGTTTTTTTGTTTCTCCTTCTGTCCAATCTAGAAGCAAAAAAATCAATGTTTGAACTTTTATTATTTTATACACATAAGGCACTTGTTGCGATGACCACCAAAAAGAGTATCAATCTATTTTTATAGCGGCGACGATTGCCTCAAAAAGCAACAGCTACAAACGAGACAACGTTCAAAGCAACATGCCTTTGGTTATTTTCGGCTGCAAAAAAGTGGACACTAATGATGCCAGCGCAAGAGCAAACACGAACATTTATATACATATGTGTATAGAATCTGCAAGAGCGCGTGGGTGCAGGCGAACATGAAAATCTTGCTTGCATTCCGCTCCAGCACCATTTTCACCTTAAGCGTCCACTAGTTTTGCAAACATTATTTTAAGACTAATTTTTACTTACATTGAACTGTTTTCGAGCAAGCTGGAATGTCGTCGTTCATTTTTTTGATGAAATAAACAAATTTTAAATCAGTTTTATAAATTATGAAGAAAAAACTTTTTGTCAGCTGTTAAAAACAGGGCATTCCACTTTTTAATAAATTGTGTTTTGTTCTTGTCAAATAACAAATAGCATTGTTACAGGGTGGGCAAGACATTTTTTACATGTACCTTTTAACAAGGTGGTATTTTTTGGTAGAAAAGAAAACACCATTAGATACATATTTAAACATCTAAGGAGTAAACGTCCAATATTATTTTGAAACAAATGCCTGATGATATTATATCAGAATACTGTACTCTTTTCAAAATTATGCTAGACAACTCTTACTTCCCTAGAGCGTGGAAAACTGCAAAATTTGTTATTGTACCTAAAAAAGATAAAGATACCACTAATATTAAAAATTTCCGTGCAATTAGTTGATTGCCTAACATAAGTAAGGTTTTCGAAATTTGTGTTAACAAAAATATTACAAAACTAAATAAACTGATAAATGAAAGACAATTTGGTTTTAAATATAAGCATTTAACTATTCATGCAATTCACTTCCCAGTTTTAAATATTAATTGGAATAAGAATAAATCCCTATGTACGGGAACTTGCTTGATTGACTTTGAAAAAGCCTTTGATAGCATTTGGATTCCAGGGTTAGTATACAAACTACTGAAATATAAATTTTATGTTCATTTAATTTTTCTTATACACAATATGCTAAACAATAAATCTTTTCATATTTGTAATAATAATGAAATTAGTACAAACAAGTATATTATTGTCAATGGTCTTCAACAAGGGACAGTTAATTCCCCGATTCTTTTCAATTAATTTATATATGAGCTTACAGAAAAAATTCATAATATTGTTACGAAAGTAACTTTAGTTAAGAATTAGTTATAATTAGAAGTTATCTTGTATTCATAAGTAATTTCAATAGTTTACATTGTTATTAAATATTGTTATAATTTAGAACACTTCAATCCCAATGTGCAGAAAGCCCTCGAAATGACCGTTAAAAAAAAGTGGTGAAATTATGTAAACATAAATGCCGCCATAAATCAAATAGACGTTAAAAGTGGTGAATAGTAAAGCCTCGAACCTTCGAAAAACATTTCGAATGTTCTAGACGGCCGAACTGCAGTATAAATACTTGCGGCGGCTAGCATAGTAAGATCATTATAAGTTCAGCTTTGTGAAGATAAGAGCGCATCACGCGGAGAAAATTATAGGGAGTTGTGAATAAAAGCTGTAAACTACGGTTGTTAAAGTGACTAAACAGTGTTTGAAGTGTTGTGTTTTATTTAATTTTATTAAAGGGCAATAAAGAACTCAAGAGGTTTATTATAAATTAAATAAACCAAAACGTTATTAAAAGGCAGTAACGTAACAATTGGTGTCAGAAGTGAAATTGCTAAATAAAAGTGAAAAAAAATAAAATAATTAAAAAAAAGAATAAAAAAAATAGACAGCAATGAAATTTGAAGAGCTTAAAGTAGAACAGCTCAAGGAAGAATTGGGCAAGTTGGATCTGCCAACGGCAGGTAATAAAGAAGAAATAGAGGTATGTAATCGTGCAGTTGCTAGCAGTATGGATTTAAACACAATGTTTGCTGCTATGATGGCAAAAATGGAAAAAATCGACGAAAATTCCAGAGCGATATTAGCTGAAACTTCAAGAAAGATGGACGATAATTCCAAGAGCATGGAACAGATGATAAAAAAAAATTCGAGCGATATTCTAGCTGAAAGTTCTAGAAAAATTGATGAAATTTCAAGAAATGTAGAAAAAATGGTAAAGGAGAATTCAGTTACCATATTAGCCGATATTCAAGAGAATTCTAGAAAAACTAATGAGAAGCTTCAGGCTACAAACAAGAAGCTTGTGGAGATTTCTACTGAAATAAATGAAAGAGTAAATGACTTGGAAATAGAATTCAACAAGAAACTCGTTGATTTTGATGAAATGCTACTCAATTTGGAAACAAAAGTTAATAACAGTCAATGTCAGGAGGGTGTGGTTAGAATTGTTCCCGAAGTAACGAGTAGAATAAACGCCCCTTGCTATGACGGTAGTGTGCCATTAAGTGTTTTTCAGTTCCAGTTCGATATAGTTGGATCATTTTAAAACTGGGGCATTTGTAAACGGTTTCCGTGATGCTGATGTTAAACTTGCAAAAACCAACCTTTGCAGAAACTGTTTTATTTGCTTTAGCCCAGGAAACCGCAAGAATTATTTCAAGACCACAAGTAGGCAGAGTGCGAAGGCTCGATGTGACCGCCAATGGTAAAAGGGATATTGTGCAGGATATAAAAGAAGCAGTTAAGGAAGCTTTAAGCGAGAAGAAAACAAAAACTAAAATAAAATGCTATAAATGCGGTAAGGCTGTTCACATACAACGAAACTGTAAGGCACCGAAAAAACGTTCAAGTCCTGCTTTACCGCCCAGAAACAACCAGCGGGGTAATCACCAGTCTTCACAAGGATCCCCGTTGAACTAAAAAGAGCTAGCACTGCGGGGCATGAGCTAGCTCCCACATCTAAGGGCCCCAAAATATCCATCTCAGTAATGCAACAGAGTAACAGAAACCTTACTGCTTGTGGTTATATCAACGGTCAAAAACGGGTTTTGACTGTGCATCACATTCGACCCATTGAACCACTTAGGGGTGTGAGTCTGCGAACAGCTACGGGGGAGAATGTCACTGTCTATGGGAAAGTAAAAGTAAAATTAAGTATGGCCAATACAAGCGCTCGACATGTATTTATTGTGGCTAATATTGCAGACGAAGTTATTATTGGTTCAGATTTTATGATTGGACAAGTTATTCATCTAAATATGGGACAACAAATTATGACTTGGCGTAATGTTGAAATTCCCCTTGATGTTGGATACGAAAACAAGGCTCATGTAAGACATTTACTCGCCTTTGAACGTGAAAAATTCCACCCAAGTCAGAAACCATAGTATGGGCGCGAATGGAGGGAGATTGTGAGGACAATAATAATCTATGGGTGGTAGAGCCAGCAACAATTACAGGTGATATAGTAACAGCGAATGCCCTTGTTAAAACCAGCAACAGCTTAGTTCCTGTTAGAGTTTTAAATTTATCCAACAGCGAAAAGGTCCTTAAGCAGAACTTCAAGATTGAGCAATGTGCTTTAACAGAGGCAATAATAAGTTGCGAGGAACATTCAGGCGCAGCTAAAAAGAGTACCAAGGACCAGGAATTACTAGAGGAACATGTTCGGAAATGGACCGATAAACTAAGGCCGCCCGAGAGAAATAAGGCTAAACAATTACTAAAGAAATATGCCTTTATCTTTGCCTCGAAAGGTCAATAGTGAAACACGAAATTAACACCGGCGACGCTAAGCCAATAAAACAGGCCCCAAGAAGCATTCCTCTAGCAAAGTTAGAGACTTGGTTAATGAAATGGAACAGGACGCCATAATTAAACCATCATCAAGTCCCTGGAGTTCTCCGGTGGTTTTGGTAAAGAAGCAAGATGGAAGTACTAGGTTCTGCGTAGACTAGAGGAAACTAAATGACGTCACCAAAAAGGACAGTTATCCACTGCCTAGGATTGATGACACCCTGGACACGAAGTCCGGAACCGAATGGTTTTCCACTTTAGATCTGCAGGGCGGCTATTAGCAAGTATAAATTGCAGACAAGGATAAAGAGAAAACTTCTTTTAGTGCAAGTGATGGCCTATGGCAGTTTAATGTAATGCCATTTGGGCTCTGTAATGCTCCGGCTTCATTCGAGCGTTTGATGGAACAGGTGTTGAAAGGGCTCCACCAAAAGACATGTTTGGTGTACCTTGATGACATAATTGTCATGGGAAAAACATTTGAAGAACACCTGAAAAACCTCGAAGAGGTGTTGAAACGAATATCTACAGCCGGACTCAAGTAAAGTGTCAAGAAATGTTCACTATTCCAGAAAGAAGTAAAATACCTAGGGCATCGTGTAACATCTGATGGAATTTTAACAGAAGAAGAAAAAATACGAGCAGTTATGGAATGGCCTCGCCCTAAAAATCTACATGAGCTACGCAGCTTTTTAGGCTTATGTACATACATACTACAGGCGTTTTGTACCGAATTTTGCCAACATTGCTGCAAGTCTGCATGAATTGACCAAAAAGGCGCAGGCATATGACTGGGGTGAAGCACAGGAACGAGCATTCCAGAAGCTTAAAGAATTATTGTGCTCAGCACCAATTTTGGCTTATCCAATCGCGGGGGAAAAATTTGTGCTAGATACTGATGCGAGTGGATTTGGAATTGGAGGTGTGGTGTCCCAAGTGGTCAACGGTGTAGAGAAAGTCGTTGGCTATTACAGTCGAATACTTTTGAAGCCTGAGCGAAATTACTGCGTGACTCGACGAAAGCTTCTGGCAGTACTTGAGTGCATAAAACATTTTCACAAATATTTTTATGGTCAACATTTTGATTTGAGAACTGACCATTTTGCACTTCAGAGCTACGATTTTAGCCTTGAACACAGAAAAGGTGGAAAACATGGCAATGCGGATGCTCTGTCAAGACGACCCTGTAAGCTGGAATGCAAGCATTGCATAAGGGCTGAAGGAAAAGAAAACATCTGTTACGTTCGTCTATTGCAGATAGAGTCCAACGCAGAGAAATGACCCCATTTTAGCAAAAATTTTACAAGCCAAGGAAGAGGGCAAAAGACCCACCCGAACCGAAATTTTACCTGAAAGTCCACTAATGAAAGCATACTAGGCTCTGTGGAACAGCCTTCAAGTGGTAAATGGATGCTTATACCGCACGTGGGAAAGTACTGACGGAATATCGTAGTGCCATCGGCGAAAGTAAAAGAAGTTCTGAGTGAATTTCGCGGCGGTCATCTGGGAGTGACGAAAACCCTAGAAAAATTAAAACAACGCTCCTACTGGGTTGGCTGCCAACAAGCTGTAGCTGATTGCATAACAAATTGCGCACAATGCATTGCCGCCAAAGGTCCAGTTAGGAGAAGTCGTGGGCCACTACAGCAGTATAATTCTGGTGCTCCATTTGAGCGAATTGCAATGGATATAGCTGGGCCATTTCCTGTAAGTAATGCCGGTAACAAATATGTGCTAGTAGTCATCGATTACTTTAGTAAATGGCCGGAGGTGTATGCCATCCCAAACCAAGAAGCTAGGACAGTTGTGGACGTCTTCGTGAACAATTGGGTGTGCCGCTACGGTGTTCCATTAGAAGTACATTCTGACCAAGGCAGAAATTTTTAATCTGCTATATTTAAGGAAATGGGTGAATTGTACGGAATAAGGAAAACCAGAACAACCCCATTGCATCCGCAATCTGACGGCATGGTTGAAATATTTAACCGTACATTAGAGGAACATTTGCGAAAAGTGGTCAGCACACAACAAAAAGACTGGGATGAGCACATTTCAAAATTCCTGTTGGCGTATAGGTCAGCTGTTCTCGACTCCACCACTCGTACACCCGCCAAAATTATGTTTGGAACAGAACTCAAACTACCAGGAGATCTAGAGTTTGGTGTTAAGCCCATACCAACGGGTGAAAACAATAAAGGCACCACCTCACAAGAACAGGAAACTCTTAATGAACTTCATGAATTTGTACGAAACCGTATAAAGTTGTCTAGTGACAAGATGAAAGCCAGATACGATTGAGCGGCAAATTCGGAAGGATTTAAGGAGGGCCAGTTAGTTTTGCTTTTCAATCCCTAACGAAAGAAAGGCTTATCTCCCAAATTACAGACACATTGGGATGGATCATTAAGGTGATAAAGAAATTAAATGATGTTGTTTACCGAATATAGAAATATAAAAGTCCAAGAGCCAAAAGGATGGTTGTTCAATTAGAACGATTAGCCCCTTATGGAAGAGGTGATTCTGAGCCTATTCGGGACGAACAGGCTTAAGTGGGGGGCAATGTTACGAAAGTAACTTTATTAAAGAATTAGTTGTAATTATTGGTTAAGAATTAGTTATAATTATTAGTTATCTTGTATTTATTAGTTATCTTGTGTTCATAAGTACTTTTATTAGTTTATATTGGTATTTAAAATTGTTATAATTTAGTACACTTCAATCCTAATGTGCAGAAAGCCCTCGAAATGACCGTTAAAAAAAGCTTCAGTATAAGTGGTGAAACTATGTAAACATAAGTGCCGCCATAAATCAAATAGACGTTAAGAGTGGTGAATAGTAAAGCCCCGAACCTTCGAAAAACATTTCGAATCTTCTAGACGGCCGAATTGCAGTATAAATACTTGCGGCGGCTAGCATAGTAAGATCATTCTAAGTTCAAACTTTGTGAAGATAATGCTAAGTTCACACTTAGGTTTTTAAACGCGTTTAAGCAAAATGTTGATTTAGCTAATCAAAGCCGTTCACATTACATTTGAGATGATTAAGATGACAGATGATTAAGAAAAAAAAAACACAACAAACAAATTTTTTTCTTTAAAGTATTAGAAATGGATAAAAACACTTTTATAAAATTATTAGAAGATTATTTTAATCATTTTAATGATGAAATTGTGAGAATTTATGAATTATTTAAGGAAAAAAATAAAAACATTAAGCTGAAATCTTGGACGGTTGTACACGATCATGTTGGCGATTCTACATTTGAGGTATGTTCAGTGGATTCTATGTGATTTATGAAGTGATTTAGTTGTAATCATGTCAATTTGAAGTGATTCACAAATCACTTCAATGTATTATGGGTAGTCATCTCGATTTTGAAGTAATTAGAGCTTAACCACGTTCGAACTGCTTAAACGCGCTTAAGAAGCCAAATGTGAACATACTATAAGAGCGCATCACGCGGAGAAAATGTTAGTGAGTTGTGAATAAAAGCTGTAAACTACGGTTGTTAAAGTGACTAAGCTCTAAACAAAGCTGTGTAAATAATAAATAAGTGTTATAAATTGTAAACAGTGTTTGAAGTTTTGTGTTTTATTTAATTTTATAAAAGTGCAATAAAGAGGTTTATTATAAAGGAAATAAACCAAAACGTTATTGAAAGGCAGTAACGTAACAATATCATTGGTTTTGCTGATGATATAATTGTTTTTCATGCTGTCAATAAGATTGAAAGAATTAATGATAAATTGCAAATATATTTGAATGTAGTGGAAAAATATGCTAATGACTGGAATATGAAAATCAATGAAAAAAAATATGAGACAATACTCTTTCGTCATCCAGTATCAAAATGTAATTATAATATTCGAACTATTTGGAAACACTTTAGCATAAAATCGGGTTCAAATATATGTATTCCAAATAAAAAAGTGGTTAAGTATTTGGGTTTTTACCTTGGCAACTTTTTATATTTTAAAAGTCATATAAATACACAGCTTATTAAGACGAAGAGTGCTTTTTTTATGTAAAAAAAACTATTTTACTCTCGATATATTAATCCAAGGTTGAAAATAATTTTATTTAAATCTTTAATTCGGCCAATATTAACATATGGGAGCCAAATATGGTTTAACATTTCACCATCATATATGGAAAAATTCCGAATTTTTTAGAGAAAATGTTTAAGAGCATGCACTGCTCTCTGTAATCACCTGAAAGTGGATGCACAAAATATATCTCCAACAAAAGGTTATACAACGCAGCTAAAATAAGCAGGATAGACAACTTCATTATTCATCTTATAAGAAATCATATTATTAAAAGTACTCAGTGCAGGGAAAACAACTTAATTCTGTTAAAGCCCTTATTACACTCCATTTTTTATTCATTAATTGATATAGAATTGATAGAAAGAAACAGTAACTGTAAGAAAGAGCAAACTATTAAATATGTTAACTAAGTTTTTTAGTTTTTTTTTTCTCTTGTTATGGTTTTGTTTCAGGGATGGCGTTGAGAATTTTTAAAATTGTACCAACAACCTTTAAAAATTGTATTTTTTTACCCTAATTGTAAGTTAAAATTTAATTGTTAGTTAAAATTAATTTTATTAATGTTCATAAAAAACACCACAAAAAGGTATTATAAATCTTAGTTAAAAAAGTATCAACAAAAAAGTACTATTGAAACACCTTAGCCATCCCTGTTTTGTTTATTTTATTAAATGCTGCCAACTTTTTGTTTATGAGAAACCTAAAAAACAAAAAGCGGTAAATCGCTGAATTTGCCCATAAACCGCTGATTCAGCAACACTTTTAATATTTCAAGCTTGAAATGTCAATTTTAAGTTAAACAATTTTACATTTTTTTTGACATAACTTCATTTTTTATCGATAACTTTAGTAAAACTTTTGACAGTTTGCCATTTATCTTAATACAGCTTAACTCTTTGCACTTGGTAAATTTTTGTATTACATTATATTTGTACTGTTTACCAAAACTTGAACAATGCATTAAAAATGTAGTGTCATAAGGGCTTAAGAAGACTATATATGCCACACACTTCAAAGTGGATATGTACTACCTAAGGCTTTTCTATACCTCGACAACAAAGGATTTATCCAAAACGTAAACGGCATTCCTACCATATATATAAAAGAGCCACTAACAAAACAATACAGTGTAAAGATCTTTCGAACGACAACAGTAGACTTGATAAAAGCATATATGCAGCGGATGAAAATGTAGTTCCAAATATAAATAAAAAAAAATACTGGTGGCTTAAAAACGACCATTTTGCATCTTTTTTACCTTTTGACCTTTATAACACTTTTAAACTTATTAAAATATAAAAGTAAGGTTTTTCGTCAAAAACATATTTTTCTTTACATTAATTATACATACAGTTCGGTTCGTGCTTTGTTGTGATACAGACGTGTATTCTTAACTCCGCATACAATTTGAATTTTTAATTAATCACATTTGATTTTGTTATATAAACAGCGAATGGACGCTTGAAAATAAATGATATATTTTGTTATTTTATTTATTTAACATAAAGTGAACAATTAATACGAAAAAAATATTAAATAAAGAAAAATAGTAAAAATATATACGTACTAATGTTCATACATGTGTATGTATACATACATATTCTGAGCAAAAACATTTAGTTTAAAGTTCTTATTTTTTTGTTGTGGTAAAATACAATAAATAACAAAAATATTAAAAGCACAGTTAAACGGTGAAAAACAAAAACAATTTATTGCATGAATAAAAACAATGAAACAACAATAAAACTGAATGATAGAAATGTTTATGTGACAGTGCATGCTAACGAAGACAATGCTGTAATAAATAAAACAAAAGAAAACAATAGTAACTACCTAACGGCTAAACCAATTTTTAGAACACGATCCCTTTCGCCCTCTCTTTTTACAAAGACGGTTGATGGTGATACGTTAAAAAATATAAACCTCACACTTGCAAGTGTTGCCACAACGGCAAACACAATCTTATTAACAAATGGTACCATGAACTCTAACACAGATGCAATGCAAACATCTCAAGTAAAAAGTGGTCAAAAGCCTCAAGTACAAGTTGGTATGGACAGGTACATAACAGTGCTTAAACGGGGTCGCAGCCCTACCTCTGCAGCAGTTGCTTCGGCTTCAAAAGTACCATCTTTTGATAAAATAAACTCTCAAAATCGTTTTGCAATTCTGGAGGATGAATCCTCGGAAGCACCAAACGTTATAAAATCTTCTAAGCCACCGCCGATATATCTAAGGGAGCAAAACTCAAGTGAGTTAATAAAGAGCGTGATCTCGGTAATAGGTGAAAATTCGTTTTACGTAGCTGCAATCAAGCGTGGAAATATAAATGAGACAAAAATACAAGTAAATCATGAGAATGATTTTCGTAAATTAACTAACAAATTCGAAGCCCTTAAAAAAAGCTTTTACACATACCAACTAAAGAGCAGCAAAGGTCTTCAGGTAGTGATCAAGGGCATAGACTCATGCGTGGACCCAGATGAAATTAAAACTTTTTTGGAAGAGAAGGGTTTTAAAATAAAAAACGTTACAAATATTAAAAACAGGGAAAAAAATCCCCAACCATTATTTCGGGTAGAATTAGAACCTGGCGACATTAAGCTTAAAAAAAATGAAACGCATCCTATTTATAATTTAAAATATATTCTCTACAGAAGAATAACTATAGAGGAGCCGCACAAAAGAAATGGTCCCGTTCAATGTCTTAATTGCCAAGAATTTGGCCATACTAAGGCATACTGCTATTTACCCCCTGTTTGCGTCGTATGTGGAGAATTACATTGTACAGTCCAGTGCGATAAGTCTAAAAATGACCCCAATGTAAAAAAATGTAGCAACTGTGGCGGAAATCACACTGCCAATTATAGAGGATGCCCTGTATATACTATCGTCAAGCAGTCGGCTGGACCGAAAACTAATCCCCCACAAATGCAGGTACCAAATCAAGTAAACACTAATGGCATTCAAGCTCCGCAGCCTAGTAATAACAGAACTTCGTATGCTAACGTCCTTAAATCAAACCATGTGCCAATGCAAGGCGCTTCGCCAAGTAATGATGAAACTCCAGTTTCTAATTTAAGTCGTCTTGAAAAAACCATGGAAACATTAGTGCAAACAGTTAATAATTTTACGAACACAATGGGTAATATGATGCAGGAAATTCTAAGAATGCAATCGATGTTATTGCAAGCTGTACTTAACAAGCCATGAACTGTTTAAAAATCTGTTTTTGGAACGCAAACGGCATCCGCCAACATAAAAATGAATTAGAATACTTTCTAAAAAATAAACAAATTGATGTCATGATGGTTTCTGAAACTCATTTGACCTCAAGAAATACGTTTAAAATCAAAGGTTATACCATATATGATACCAAGGACCCTCGAGATAGAGCTTGTGGAGGTTCAGCCATTTTAATTAAAACCCGAGTCAAACACTACCTAATGTTTGATCACCGCGAAGATTATCTCCAAGCAACGAACATTTGCGTTGAGGAATTAAATAGAAACCTAGTAATTTCATCGTTATACTCACCGCCTAGATTTTCAATATCAGAAAGCCAATACTGTAAATATTTTAAATCATTAGGACCCTGTTTCCTAGCTGCTGGCGATTATAACGCTAAACATACCTTCTGGGGGTCACGACTTATAACACCAAAGGGTCGTGTCTTATTTACCACAATTTCTAAAATGGATTTAAATGTGGTAGCGAGCGGACAACCAACATATTGGCCTACTGATCATCAAAAAATTCCAGATGTTATCGATTTCGGCGTGGTTAAAAACATCCCCATAGAAACGATCCATGTTGAAGCTTCCTTAGAATTATCTTCTGACCATACACCTACAATTGTTACTATAATGAACCCCAATAGAATTGTATCTCCGACTGGTCACTTAGCGACGACAGCTACGCAAATTAACTGGTTAAAATATAGAAAATACCTCAGCACCCATTGCACAGAAAATATTCCGCTTAGTACACCGGAGTATGTAGATCGCTCTATTGCCAATTTTGACAGTTTTCTGAAACTAGCTGTTCAACATTCCAGTATTGCCCCCAAAAAAACAAAAAATATTAAAATATATTCCACAGATGTCGAGCGTCTCTTGTCTGAAAAAAGGAGGGCTCGAAGAGATTGGCAATTGCACAGATCCCCGTTACTTAAGAACTTACTAAAAGAGTGTACAAAAAAGCTTAGAAAGTTACTGCAGACTCAGAAAACGGCTTCTCTGGAAAAATATCTTAAGGAACTTGATGCAACCCCACAATCAGACTACTCATTATGGCGTGCAGCTAGAAATCTCAAAAGGCCAGTTGTCTCTAAACCACCATTAAGAGACTTGAATGGTAGTTGGGCAAGAAATGATGTTGAAAAAGGAAATCTGTTTGTTAATCATTTAAAAAACGTATTTACCCCAAACATATCTCACGATATTGTGGCCGAGTTACCACCTGTTGTTGCTAGAGCAGCTGTTCCCCTAAGATTTGAGATAAGAGAAATCGAAAAAGCTATTTGTGATTTAAACCCCAAGAAGGCTCCTGGTTTTGATAAGATCAGCAACAAAATGCTTCTGGAGCTACCTAGCATAGCAAAGAAAATTATTCTTTTAATCTTTAATGCTATTTTACGACTTGAATACTACCCTCAAAAATGGAAGGTCTCATTAGTTACGATGATACCAAAGCCAGGAAAAGATCACTCCAAAGTTGAGTCATATAGGCCTATCAGCTTATTATCTAATATATCAAAGCTGTTTGAGAAGCTCTTAGCGTCCAAATTAACCCCAATTTTAAATGACAATGGGTGTATACCTAACCATCAATTCGGTTTCAGACGAGAACATAGCACAATTGAACAAACCCATCGGATAGTAAACGCCATAAGAAAAGCCTTTGAAGAAAGAAAATATTGCTCCGCTCTCTTCATCGATGTCTCTCAAGCTTTTGATAAAGTCTGGCATGTAGGTTTGTTACATAAATTAAAGCTGAACCTGCCGGTTAACACACACAAGCTGTTAGAAAGCTACTTGGTCGGTCGAAAATTTATTATTAAAGAAGGTGATTTTTTAAGTTCTCCTCAGACAATTGAAGCTGGAGTCCCTCAGGGAAGTATCCTGGGCCCACTTTTTTATCTTATATATACCTCGGACATGCCGACAAACAATTACACCCTAACCTCAACTTTTGCTGATGATACAGCTTTCCTAAGCGTACACGAGAACAGTCGTGAAGCATCTCGATACCTGCAGGATCATATATTTCAACTAGAACTGTGGTTAAAACAATGGAGAATAAAGGTCAATGAGCAAAAATGCGTACATATTATATTTACCTTGCGCCGGGAAACATGCCCCCCTATTAAAATCAATAATCAACTAGTGCCTCAACAATCGCATGTCAAATATCTCGGTATTCATCTAGATCGACGTTTAACATGGAAATGCCATATAGAAGCAAAATTAACCCAAATGAAACTAAAAGCAATTCAAATTAACTGGCTTATTGGAAGAAATTCTGTTCTTTGTCTCGATTGCAAACTACTACTTTACAACTCTATTTTAAAGCCAATCTGGTGCTACGGTATTCAACTATGGGGCACTGCCTCGGCCTCAAATATCGAAAAAATTCAAAGGCGCCAAAATAAACTTCTTCGAATAATCACAGCTGCCCCTTGGTATGTTAAAAACTCAAATATCCACAAGGATCTCAATGTGCCACTGGTAAGGACTATTATTACAAAGTATGCGGTAAAATATTTAAAAAGGCTAGAGTTGCACCCAAATCCACTAGCTCGAAATATTTTAAATGATAGCGGCCACACTCGCTTAAGGAGAAGAGACACTGCAGCACTTACCCATTAAGATGAGCGATAAACACTTATATAAATGTGATACAGAACCCGTGATGAAGAAAATTTTTGTCTTGCACTGGCAGGACATAAAATAAAGAATTAGGATAAGATTTGATTAATTATTGTTAGTTCATATTTAATATATGAAGATTCAATAAATAAATAATGAGAAAAAAAAAAAATTAATTATACATAAATATTATTCATATAAAAAAATAATATCCAATTGGAAAATAAGCTATAAATTTATATCTACATTCTACTCGAGAGCCCGAATATGGGACTATGTATAATAATAAGCATCATTATGACTATTTGTTTTTTTATAGTTTATAAGCATACATAATTGGTTTAAATAAACTTTCATAAAAAAAAATTATTGTTCCCATATTCAGCTTATTAAGATTTGGGTTACCTAAAAACGCGCAATTTGCGAATATTTAAAAAAATTAAATAAAAATGAAAAATTCATGGATGCCAACCAGTAGCTCGTTTCTGTATTTCTCGCATCGTAAAATTTCTTACATGAAGTGTGAAACAAAAAATTCCATCGTTTCTCGATTTATGAGATAAAAGTGTTTCTGTATTTGAATGCGAAAACAGACACAACAAATTCTGTTTATACTGGAATATTTCCAGTACTTAAGTGTCAAAAAAAAGCGAAACGTCAACAAAAGAAATAAATATAATAAAAACAGGGCTGCCAGATTTCACGAGTTATCGTCATCTTGACGATTTTTTGTTCCGATATTAACAAAGTGACGTTTTGATGATTTTTTCTAAAAAAGTGACGAAAGCAAAAACAAAATCAAAAATATTTTATAATTTTGTTGTTACTTTCTATAGAAATTCATCTTGAATTTTTAAATTTCAAACACTTCTATTTTGTGGCGTTGAAAATTGAAAAAAAAAAAATAATATGAATATCTGTAGAAACCAACAACAAATTTATAAAATATTTTTGATTTTATTTTTGCTTTTAATGAAATTGTTGGCGTTGCGTTTTACACTATAAGCCCCTTAGTCTTCGAAATAAGATAATTGTAAATATTTTTATATGTTTGTTTATTAGAAAAAAAGATATCTTTAGAAACAAGGCTGCTTAAATTTTTATATTTATCCCTATTGTGAAAATTGTCCTCGAAATTGTTTGTTTCTTCCCTAAAAAATGTATCGGCAAAAGCAAAATTTCGAGGGAAAGTAATGGACCGACTTGGCTTATTTTGAACATTTAATACTTCTTATATACATATACAAAATATGATTGATATTTAATATTCTTATCTTATATGTACACTTTTATGCCAAAACCATTATTCCGGCAAGAAAGAAATTTGTTTGTCTCCCAGTAAAAACTTTTTCAAAATGGATAGCTTCTTTCACTCGTTATTAAGTAGCTTTCTTCCATAAGAACTTCGATAACTACTTTTTTCTGGATGTATTAAGATAAAAAAAAATTACTTACTTTTGAATTTGTTCTTTTTGGCACAACCCTTGTAAAATTCATTAGTTTTTCAGTAGAATTATATGTAGTGCTTTTATGTGTTTCTGATTACTTAACATATTATTTTGTAGGCGAAGATTTTACTGGGTCTTTAACCCGTTTATTTATGAACCAATTTTTTTAATTTTAACTACAAGGTATTCTACTAAGTCTATTTCAGGTAAAAAAGAAAAAGATTATAGGAATAGGTAAATTAAAGATTTATATCTCAATTATTAAATAATAATTATTAAATACCCATGAACTTTAACTATGTTTTTGTTTGATTATTTTTTAATAAAAGTCGAAACAAATTTGTTTAAAATTGATTTTAAATTGCACGATTTTTAAAACAAAAAAGACGATCTTTTTTATTTTTTTCTCAGGAAATTGACGATTTTGACACAAATTTATCTGGCAGCACTGATTAAAACCAAAACAAGAAAAGGCTAACAAAAATTTTAACTAACAAAATATAACAATTGTTTTTTGTTTATTTTCATCATATAAATTATGCCTTTATCATTTATATTCCTTCTATTTTTTTATTTATTTAAAAAAATAGTATATAAACATATTTTAAATTCAAAATATCTACATTTTGTTTTTCTCGCCACCAATTTCAAATGTGACTTATTTTGACAGTTCTTGAAAGAAACTTTTCGCAAAATATTGTTATAGAAACACTTTTTCTCGCATCCTTCCAATAATTCTGGAAAATTATTTTAATGACAGATAATTCTCGCAAAAAAAAGATACAGAAACACTTGTGTGAGAAAAACCATTTTTTGTTTCATTTCACACTATTTTTGTTGCAATTCACACGTTTCATGCGAAGAGTTTTACGATGTGAGATATACAGAAACGGGCTACAGAACAGAATAATAAATTCGCAAAAAAACGTCAAACATTAAAAAAAATCCAAAATTTTGTTAGTCGTGTTGAAGGGATAAGCTATTCCTATTAGGAATTGGCAAAAAATATCGATATATCAAAATATCGATATTTAAAAAAAGTAATCGATATATATCGCCGATATTTAAAATACCGATATATCGATATTGAAATACGACTATCGAATTTGATTTTTTAAAGTCAGCCGTTTTTCAAATAATATGTTTTTTTTTAATAATTGGCATCACTGCATGCATTATATGTTTTTTAAACTAATACGAATATCTAAAATGATTGGCATTTATAAGAAGCAGTGCCGGATACAAGAAGCAGATTGGCAGGAGAGCACATAAAACAGAGAGTGCTCCTGATGTCCATATCTGATGATTACTGGTTTGACTTAAACAATTAAAAACATTTCTATTAAAGTTGGTACATTTGGGGTGTAATTTAAATTTTAAGGTATGTAGGTAAATATTTCCATTTTAATTTTTCGTAACTTACTTTTTTTATATTTCATATGGTTTTTGTGTATTCTTCCGTTTTGCTTTTGTTATACGTAATTTTGACTTAGCTGCACAATCTCCTTTGCACGATTTTTTGTGCAGGTAAATCAAAAATGCAGCTATCTTAAATGTATTTATGTCCGTAATTTCTACAAATAGATATCTAGCTGTGTATAGATATCTATGGTGTAACGAATTTTTCATAATTTTAACACGTAGGTAGGTGTTACCAAGTAGATAAACTGCAGGGTAACTTACACTATGGATTTAGGTAGTTTAATCGTTAGGTAAAACCAAATTACTATTTTTTTATTTCCTTAACTGTCAAATCATTTTTACAAATTAAAAAAAAGAACAAATATTTTGTCTAAAAACAAAAATAAATATGAATTCAGAACTAGAAGAGCTACGAATTATACGGAATTATTTAAAACGAAACCCACAACGAACAAAACACAATTTTAGGGAAAGGATTGATCATTTTGAAGTATGGAATGATTCTGAATTTGTAAGAAGATTTCGTCTTTCCAAGAAAAGCGCCAAATTAATAGTAGAAAAAATTGAGCCAAAATTGTCACACCGCGTAGAAAGGTAAGTTTTCTAAAATATGTGTTCATTAAAATCAATAATAATATTCGAGTTTATTTAAGAAAAACCAACATTTCCCCAAGTCTTCAATTGTTGATTACTTTGCGATTTTACGCATCTGGAAGCTTTCAAATAACTGTGGGAGATTTTGGAGGTATACATCAAACAACGGCTAGTAAAATTATTCAAAAAGTTTCAGCAGCAATCAAGTCATTGTACGAACTATATATCCGGCATCCATTTAAAACTGATGAAATTCACAACACGCAATCAAACTTTTACAAAATTGCTAAATTTCCCAGATGTGTTGGTGCCTTAGATTGTACCCATGTGAAAATAATGTCGCCAGGTAACAATATAGTAATTTTATCAGATTTTTTATGTTGTTCTGAGTCTTAAAAGCACTTCATCATAAAGAGCATATTAACCCGCATTTTTTAAATTTTTACATTAGAAAAAAAAAATGGTCACGAAAGTTTCAAATCAACCAGTTTTAAAAAGATCGTATTGTTTTGTCAATTTTTTGGGAATGAATCTGTTAGTTTAGAAATTCTTTTTTATATAAATACATATATATGTATGTACATTACAAAAGTTGTTGATGTACCCCTTCCAAAACTAACTTATACATGTTTTATGAAGATTCCCAAAATATTTTGGCTCTAGCGATAATGTCCCGTGAGCCAAATGGTATTTTTCATGCATGTCGAATTAATGACCAAATATAATAGATATTTAGAAATTCTTTGATTCTGCATTAACACATTTTAAAAATCTCACCACAGACTCGAGATAGCGAAATGTTTATGTCAGTTTTTAATGGTTTTCCAGGAAACAGGTTTAACAAATATATTTAGTTACTATTAAATTAACCCGTTTATGATCAATATTTTTAAGGGGACGCGGTTTAGCTCACGGGAGATTATCGCTAGAGCCAAAATATTTTGGGAAACTTCATAAAACATGTATAAGTTAGTTTTGAGGGGTTACAACTTTAACTTTTTTTTGCCCATATAAGGTGAGTCCGTCTAATGTGCATACATATATACATATGTATGTATGTAGCTTTTATATTAAAATAAAAATAGTTTTCCTTCTACTTAAAATTTTTAAATTTTGAGTTAATACGCTCTTTATGATCAAGTGCGATATTGTTTTATCATTGTTTTATTTATTTATAGGAGGTGAATTTGCGGAACTTTTTCGAAATCGAAAAGGTTACTTTTCATTAAATGTGCAAGCTATGTGTGATGCCGATCTACTTTTTGTAGAATTAACAGCCCGTTGGCCAGGATCATCTCATGATAGCACAATTTTTAACAACAGTAGATTGAAGTTTATGTTTGAATCCGGTTCACGTGGAAATCAACTTATTCTTGGAGACGGAGGTTATGCAGGATACAGTCTATCAACATATTTAATGATACCTCTGGACAATCCTAGTACATACGCAGAAAAATTATATAACGAATCCCAGATTCGAACACGAAATACAATTGAAAGATGTTTCGGGACTTGGAAACGTCGGTTTCCTTTTCTTTCAATGGGGTTAAGGGTTAATCTTTCAACAGCTCAAGATATTATAATTGCAACAGCAATTTTACATAATATATGCCGAAGGAACTCTGACGAGATACCTCCCTTTGAGTGCTTTCAACAGCAAAATTCTTATGAGATCGGCATGTCTAGAATGCCGAGGGATAATGTTATTAATCGAAATACTGTAAACACAACCAGGAATTCATTAATTAACTATTTTGGTTCATTGTAAATTGTATTTTTTAATTCATAAAAACAACTACTTTTTCTAAAATTAAAATATTGTTACAAAAAGTGAAATAAATTGACAATATGTAAATTACAATTTATTATAAATATGTATAATGAATATACTATGTTAGAGTATGTATTAAATATTTTTTCTTTCTTTTAAAATTTTGAGTTTAAATTCTTGTTCTTCTTTTTGCATGATTTTTATATCCATTTCCAATTCGAAAATGAGTTTTTCTCTTTGATTTTTATCCTCATAATATTCTGTTTGTCTTCTGAGTAGAAGTTTTTTTTCCTCTTTAAGATCTTCATACTCATCTATCAAATAATCAAGTTTATCATGCTTACGTTTCCTACTTTTCGGTCGTTCATAGCAATCGAGGTTAGGAAAAGATTTTAAAGTTTTTGGATTTTTGTTGTCATTGTCGACTTCCTCCGAATCAAGAATATTTTGAATTGGACGTTTTAAAATGTCAACTGCATCACTTGGTCGAAAAGAAAAACCATCAGTTGGATTTTCCTCAATTAAAATTTCAATATCGGACTCTAAAAATTGAACGGAATCATCAACTTCATCCTTCCATGACGATGTATTAACAGAATTTGCACTCTGGTTAAATTAAAACTTTAAAATTCAACAACATGAAAAAAATCATTTTTTACTTACGGTGGTAGCAAGTTCTTTGTCACCTCCTCCACGATCTTTTAAGCCAAATGTAGAAGGCCCAATTAGCGTTCAAAGCAGTTCCTCATCACGTGATGGATTCAAAATTGCCGCGGTGCCTCCGCCTGTTTTGTACATTTCCCTTTGATTGTTACCAATTTTTTTGCGGAGGTTTTTCTTCAGGTCGTCATACTTCGACCTTAAATTAGCTACATCCCTGGGATGTGTTCCGCTTGTAGCATTAAACTTTTCAGCTAATTTAGCCCACTTTTCGTTTTTTTTCTGGTTACTGGCTGCATCGGTTTTTTTTGGTTCCAAAACAGTTTTATACTGGTACACCAATTGCAATAATGAGGTCTTTTCTCCCTACGTAAAATTGGCACTTCTTTTGTTTTTTTGAGCCATTTTACTCAAATTTATTAAAAAATTAAAAAAAGCGTTAAAAATGTTTCATTTATTTGTATAATTTGACAGAATTTAAAACAGAAACAATAGTATTGCCATATTTTTTAACTAATTAACTCGGTAGAAACACGTAGGTAAAAAAAGTGTTGAAATTACCAAGTTGATTTTACCGAATGTGTTTGGATATCTGTAGTGTTGTTACACTTGTAGTTATCTATGTGTAGAAATTACGGGCATTAGCTGCCTTAATATGCAGGTACGCAATTGTGGTTACCTGCATAAAAGTGCAGCTAAAGTAAAGTGTTTGAAAGAGAAGTAACAACGTTTTTATTAATAACAATGACGTTCAAACAACTTGTAGTCATTTGTTACGCATTTTTATAATGAACGAGCTAGCCAAATTGGTAACAATAAAGTGTGGAACAGAACAGTCGCTGTAGTACAACGTTAAGAATAGCGCTGCAAGCTCTCAAAAGTTAAAAACGGCAGTTGCAAAGTACTGTCAACAGAAAACGTAGTTGTAGTAGTCGTTGCAGTTGAAGCACAAAATTCGAAATTTTGAACTTTGTTGCGCTACAGAGCAGCTTCAAATACTACTACAACTACTTTATTCTGTTCCAGACCAAAGATTTGCTATTCCTTTCATATAATCGTGGTAAAGTTGCTGTAACCACAACCCATATGCATAAATGTAAATACACGCAAACAAAATAAATGAATTATAATGATACCAACTTGACTTGTTTGCGATTTTTGATTTTATAAACTGCTAAAATTGGATATTTATGTAAAAAAGTGGCGACCATATTTTTTCATGTGTGCAGCAAACTTTTATGTTTTATATGAAAATATTTTAAAGCTGCCCAAAAATACGAAAAATGTGCAGGTATGCAAAATGCACGTAAATAAGGATTTTGAAGAATAATTACAGAAAATATGTATTTTGGGCAGTTAAGTCAAAGTGCAGCTAACTTGAATTTTTTGTATGAAAATAATTTTAAAATGCCAAAAGTTTTGGGCACTTATCTTAAATGTGCAGGTAAAGAAAGTGCACTTAAAAAAGGAATTTGTATGGGATTATAAAGAAAAATGCCAAAAATTATCAATTTTGTGCAGCTAAGTCAAAAGTGCACGTAAATAAAAGGCAGTTAAGTCAAAACTACTGTAATTGAATTTTTTGTTTTGATTGAATTTTTTGTTCTTATTAATTTTTTGAAATAAAATGAAACAATATAGGAATAGCTTATCCCTTCAATAATAAATTTCAGTGTTTTTATCAAGAATAAAAATTGGGAATCAATCACGACTAAAATCTCGTAAAATTTTTGTATTCCCAAAAATTACTTTGATAATAAACTAACAAGTGCACGTTTATTATATTATTTTAACTCAACAAAAAGGTTAAATAAAATAAAAGATCAGTTCAATATAAATTAAAATAAATTAATCTTTTTAAATAAGAAATTTATGATTTCCTTGTGAGGCAAATTTGGATAGAACAGTCTATCTTCTGTCATTGTTGATCTGAGCCTTGTTTTTATTTAAAATGGCCTCTCGCTCGTAGCATTACTGACGAGCATTGAAACGAAAACTTGAAATATTTTTCTTAGATTTGGGTAGATATCTCCATCACAGTTTATTAAAGCATCTACAACGTTATCTGATAGATTTTCAGATATATTCCATGTTTGTTGCCAATGCAACACTTCAGGCTCAAGTTTAGATGTTAGTAGGTGTTTATCTCTTTTATCAAATATAATCAGCTCATCAGCTAGTTGTGGTTTTCAAAGTGTTGTATCTGTATATGACTTGATTACACTTTGAGGTAGAAGTTTAGATATGTTCAATACATTTAGGATATCTATTGGAAAAGGTGTTTTGAGATCTTCTTAAATAAATTCAACTCGGTAGTAACCTTCAAAATTTTGGATGCTATTATTTCGTTTAAATCTTGTCTTTTCGAATGGAACCTCGATTATGCAAATAACTTTAACTTTTTCAAAAATCGCTTTAAATTGTACTTCGGCTTTATTTCTTTTCTCTTCCAGGCACATGATTAAAGTTTTGATAAGGCTCACCTTTTTGAAGATCTATATCGTGATACTAAGCGGCTATGTTACAATGGGTATCACACTTAACATGCATATTCCTCAAATAAATTCAAAAGTTCTAAGTGAGTTCCTTAATATAAGGCTTTCCTTTCCACTTATGATGTACACTTGTTACAAAGTGTAAAATTGAGCCGTGACGGCCCACTTATCTTGTCTCGCATAATGTAGAAAGTTTGGCTCCCAAATACTTTGATAAAACTGCGTTTCGCTTGGGATGATTATATTTAAAAAATTTCGTCGTTTCTTTAACAAATGATACAACTTTTTGTATCAATGGCACTTTATTGTATTTAGAAACTGATTTGTTTTTATGGGAATAGCAAGGCGTTTGTTTCGCATTTGCCACGGGTTCCAGAATTTTTTATCAGCTCAATTTTCTGTGACATCAAAGGACACCCATCTGTTCCAACTCCTACACAATTTTTTAGGTCAAGATCAAAATTTGTCAAAGTCAAAAATCAGTTGCGATGGCAGCTTATGAAGAAAAAGATAGAAAGCTTTTTTTGGTAGTGAAGTGGCAATGTGTAAAAACAGGCAGCAACAATCAACACAAATGCCGTGATCAAAATAAAAATAGCAAAACACAAACCACGTTAAACAAATGCATTAGTTCAACAAACGTTGTGTTTTGTGCAAAAAATTTATTTATTAATATTTTTGTTTTATAATGTTATTTATTTACCAAAAGTAATTTCTTGGGAATACAAAATTTTTAATTTAAAAGATTTGTTATTCGTGCTTAATTCCCAGTTTTTATTCTTGATAAAAATACTGAAATTTATTGTTGATGGGATAATCTATTCCTATGCGCATTTCACTGGTTGCTTAGGCCAGATCATCAGGAAACTTCATCCATAAACATTTTGGAAAAACTAAAGATATTAAACCAAATAAAACTGTTAAGCGTATAAGAATCATAAGCAACAGCTCTACTTGTAAAAATATCAAAGTTTAAACAAAAACATCAACAATAAACAGTGAGTTTATCTCTCCTTACATTCCCCACCACAATTGATTGGAATTCTTCCAACATTAATTGTAGTTGTAAGTAGGTTAAGAAAAAACAACTTGCAAAAGCATGTTGCCAGGTAGTTTTTTTAGGCCGTGCACTTGCCAGTTTATTATCAAAAGTAATTTCTTGGGAATACAAAATTTTTAATTTAAAAGATTTGTTATTCGTGCTTAATTCCCAGTTTTTATTCTTGATAAAAACACTGAAATTTATTGTTGATGGGATAAGCTATTCCTATGCGCATTTCACTGGTTGCTTAGGCCAGATCATCAGGAAACTTCATCCATAAACATTTTGGAAAAACTAAAGATATTAAACCAAATAAAACTGTTAAGCGTATAAGAATCATAAGCAACAGCTCTACTTGTAACAATATCAAAGTTAAAACAAAAACATCAACAATAAACAGTGAGTTTATCTCTCCTTACATTCCCCACCACAATTGATTGGAATTCTTCCAACATTAATTGTAGTTGTAAGTAGGTTAAGAAAAAACAAAATGCAGAAAAAAACAACTTGCAAAAGCATGTTGCCAGGTAGTTTTTTTAGGCCGTGCACTTGCCAGTTTATTATCAAAAGTAATTTCTTGGGAATACAAAATTTTTAATTTAAAAGATTTGTTATTCGTGCTTAATTCCCAGTTTTTATTCTTGATAAAAACACTGAAATTTATTGTTGATGGGATAAGCTATTCCTATGCGCATTTCACTGGTTGCTTAGGCCAGATCATCAGGAAACTTCATCCATAAACATTTTGGAAAAACTAAAGATATTAAACCAAATAAAACTGTTAAGCGTATAAGAATCATAAGCAACAGCTCTACTTGTAACAATATCAAAGTTTAAACAAAAACATCAACAATAAACAGTGAGTTTATCTCTCCTTACATTCCCCACCACAATTGATTGGAATTCTTCCAACATTAATTGTAGTTGTAAGTAGGTTAAGAAAAAACAAAATGCAGGAAAAAAACAACTTGCAAAAGCATGTTGCCAGGTAGTTTTTTTAGGCCGTGCACTTGCCAGTTTATTATCAAAAGTAATTTCTTGGGAATACAAAATTTTTAATTTAAAAGATTTGTTATTCGTGCTTAATTCCCAGTTTTTATTCTTGATAAAAACACTGAAATTTATTGTTGATGGGATAAGCTATTCCTATGCGCATTTCACTGGTTGCTTAGGCCAGATCATCAGGAAACTTCATCCATAAACATTTTGGAAAAACTAAAGATATTAAACCAAATAAAACTGTTAAGCGTATAAGAATCATAAGCAACAGCTCTACTTGTAACAATATCAAAGTTTAAACAAAAACATCAACAATAAACAGTGAGTTTATCTCTCCTTACATTCCCCACCACAATTGATTGGAATTCTTCCAACATTAATTGTAGTTGTAAGTAGGTTAAGAAAAAACAAAATGCAGAAAAAAACAACTTGCAAAAGCATGTTGCCAGGTAGTTTTTTTAGGCCGTGCACTTGCCAGTTTATTATCAAAAGTAATTTCTTGGGAATACAAAATTTTTAATTTAAAAGATTTGTTATTCGTGCTTAATTCCCAGTTTTTATTCTTGATAAAAACACTGAAATTTATTGTTGATGGGATAAGCTATTCCTATGCGCATTTCACTGGTTGCTTAGGCCAGATCATCAGGAAACTTCATCCATAAACATTTTGGAAAAACTAAAGATATTAAACCAAATAAAACTGTTAAGCGTATAAGAATCATAAGCAACAGCTCTACTTGTAACAATATCAAAGTTTAAACAAAAACATCAACAATAAACAGTGAGTTTATCTCTCCTTACATTCCCCACCACAATTGATTGGAATTCTTCCAACATTAATTGTAGTTGTAAGTAGGTTAAAAAAAAACAAAATGCAGAAAAAAAACAACTTGCAAAAGCATGTTGCCAGGTAGTTTTTTCTTTTAAATTAAAAATTTTGTATTCCCAAGAAATTACTTTTGATAATAAACTGGCAAGTGCACGGCCTAAAAAAACTACATGGCAACATGCTTTTGCAAGTTGTTTTTTTCTGCATTTTGTTTTTTCTTAACCTACTTACAACTACAATTAATGTTGGAAGAATTCCAATCAATTGTGGTAGGGAATGTAAGGAGAGATAAACTCACTGTTTATTGTTGATATTTTTGTTTAAACTTTGATATTGTTACAAGAAGAGCTGTTGCTTATGATTCTTATACGCTTAACAGTTTTATTTGGTTTAATATCTTTAGTTTTTCCAAAATGTTTATGGATGAAGTTTCCTGATGGTCTGGCCTAAGCAACCAGTGAAATGCGCATAGGAATAGCTTATCCCATCAACAATAAATTTCAGTGTTTTTATCAAGAATAAAAACTGGGAATTAAGCACGAATAACAAATCTTTTAAATTAAAAATTTTGTATTCCCAAGAAATTACTTTTGATAATAAACTGGCAAGTGCACGGCCTAAAAAAACTACCTGGCAACATGCTTTTGCAAGTTGTTTTTTTTCTGCATTTTGTTTTTTCTTAACCTACTTACAACTACAATTAATGTTGGAAGAATTCCAATCAATTGTGGTGGGGAATGTAAGGAGAGATAAACTCACTGTTTATTGTTGATGTTTTTGTTTAAACTTTGATATTGTTACAAGTAGAGCTGTTGCTTATGATTCTTATACGCTTAACAGTTTTATTTGGTTTAATATCTTTAGTTTTTCCAAAATGTTTATGGATGAAGTTTCCTGATGATCTGGCCTAAGCAACCAGTGAAATGCGCATAGGAATGGCTTATCCCATCAACAATAAATTTCAGTGTTTTTATCAAGAATAAAAACTGGGAATTAAGCACGAATAACAAATCTTTTAAATTAAAAATTTTGTATTCCCAAGAAATTACTTTTGATAATAAACTGGCAAGTGCACGGCCTAAAAAAACTACCTGGCAGCATGCTTTTGCAAGTTGTTTTTTTTCTGCATTTTGTTTTTTCTTAACCTACTTACAACTACAATTAATGTTGGAAGAATTCCAATCAATTGTGGTGGGGAATGTAAGGAGAGATAAACTCACTGTTTATTGTTGATGTTTTTGTTTAAACTTTGATATTGTTACAAGTAGAGCTGTTGCTTATGATTCTTATACGCTTAACAGTTTTATTTGGTTTAATATCTTTAGTTTTTCCAAAATGTTTATGGATGAAGTTTCCTGATGATCTGGCCTAAGCAACCAGTGAAATGCGCATAGGAATAGCTTATCCCATCAACAATAAATTTCAGTGTTTTTATCAAGAATAAAAACTGGGAATTAAGCACGAATAACAAATCTTTTAAATTAAAAATTTTGTATTCCCAAGAAATTACTTTTGATAATAAACTGGCAAGTGCACGGCCTAAAAAAACTACCTGGCAACATGCTTTTGCAAGTTGTTTTTTTTTCTGCATTTTGTTTTTTCTTAACCTACTTACAACTACAATTAATGTTGGAAGAATTCCAATCAATTGTGGTGGGGAATGTAAGGAGAGATAAACTCACTGTTTATTGTTGATGTTTTTGTTTAAACTTTGATATTGTTACAAGTAGAGCTGTTGCTTATGATTCTTATACGCTTAACAGTTTTATTTGGTTTAATATCTTTAGTTTTTCCAAAATGTTTATGGATGAAGTTTCCTGATGATCTGGCCTAAGCAACCAGTGAAATGCGCATAGGAATAGCTTATCCCATCAACAATAAATTTCAGTGTTTTTATCAAGAATAAAAACTGGGAATTAAGCACGAATAACAAATCTTTTAAATTAAAAATTTTGTATTCCCAAGAAATTACTTTTGATAATAAACTGGCAAGTGCACGGCCTAAAAAAACTACCTGGCAACATGCTTTTGCAAGTTGTTTTTTTTCTGCATTTTGTTTTTTCTTAACCTACTTACAACTACAATTAATGTTGGAAGAATTCCAATCAATTGTGGTGGGGAATGTAAGGAGAGATAAACTCACTGTTTATTGTTGATGTTTTTGTTTAAACTTTGATATTGTTACAAGTAGAGCTGTTGCTTATGATTTTTATACGCTTAACAGTTTTATTTGGTTTAATATCTTTAGTTTTTCCAAAATGTTTATGGATGAAGTTTCCTGATGATCTGGCCTAAGCAACCAGTGAAATGCGCATAGGAATAGCTTATCCCATCAACAATAAATTTCAGTGTTTTTATCAAGAATAAAAACTGGGAATTAAGCACGAATAACAAATCTTTTAAATTAAAAATTTTGTATTCCCAAGAAATTACTTTTGATAATAAACTGGTAAGTGCACGGCCTAAAAAAACTACCTGGCAACATGCTTTTGCAAGTTGTTTTTTTTCTGCATTTTGTTTTTTCTTAACCTACTTACAACTACAATTAATGTTGGAAGAATTCCAATCAATTGTGGTGGGGAATGTAAGGAGAGATAAACTCACTGTTTATTGTTGATGTTTTTGTTTAAACTTTGATATTGTTACAAGTAGAGCTGTTGCTTATGATTCTTATACGCTTAACAGTTTTATTTGGTTTAATATCTTTAGTTTTTCCAAAATGTTTATGGATGAAGTTCCCTGATGGTCTGGCCTAAGCAACCAGTGAAATGCGCATAGGAATAGCTTATCCCATCAACAATAAATTTCAGTGTTTTTATCAAGAATAAAAACTGGGAATTAAGCACGAATAACAAATCTTTTAAATTAAAAATTTTGTATTCCCAAGAAATTACTTTTGATAATAAACTGGCAAGTGCACGGCCTAAAAAAACTACCTGGCAACATGCTTTTGCAAGTTGTTTTTTTTCTGCATTTTGTTTTTTCTTAACCTACTTACAACTACAATTAATGTTGGAAGAATTCCAATCAATTGTGGTGGGGAATGTAAGGAGAGATAAACTCACTGTTTATTGTTGATGTTTTTGTTTAAACTTTGAAATTGTTACAAGTAGAGCTGTTGCTTATGATTCTTATACGCTTAACAGTTTTATTTGGTTTAATATCTTTAGTTTTTCCAAAATGTTTATGGATGAAGTTTCCTGATGATCTGGCCTAAGCAACCAGTGAAATGCGCATAGGAATAGCTTATCCCATCAACAATAAATTTCAGTGTTTTTATCAAGAATAAAAACTGGGAATTAAGCACGAATAACAAATCTTTTAAATTAAAAATTTTGTATTCCCAAGAAATTACTTTTGATAATAAACTGGCAAGTGCACGGCCTAAAAAAACTACCTGGCAACATGCTTTTACAAGTTGTTTTTTTTCTGCATTTTGTTTTTTCTTAACCTACTTACAACTACAATTAATGTTGGAAGAATTCCAATCAATTGTGGTGGGGAATGTAAGGAGAGATAAACTCACTGTTTATTGTTGATGTTTTTGTTTAAACTTTGATATTTTTACAAGTAGAGCTGTTGCTTATGATTCTTATACGCTTAACAGTTTTATTTGGTTTAATATCTTTAGTTTTTCCAAAATGTTTATGGAAGAAGTTTCCTGATGATCTGGCCTAAGCAACCAGTGAAATGCGCATAGGAATAGCTTATCCCATCAACAATAAATTTCAGTGTTTTTATCAAGAATAAAAACTGGGAATTAAGCACGAATAACAAATCTTTTAAATTAAAAATTTTGTATTCCCAAGAAATTACTTTTGATAATAAACTGGCAAGTGCACGGCCTAAAAAAACTACCTGGCAACATGCTTTTACAAGTTGTTTTTTTTCTGCATTTTGTTTTTTCTTAACCTACTTACAACTACAATTAATGTTGGAAGAATTCCAATCAATTGTGGTGGGGAATGTAAGGAGAGATAAACTCACTGTTTATTGTTGATGTTTTTGTTTAAACTTTGATATTGTTACAAGTAGAGCTGTTGCTCATGATTCTTATACGCTTAACAGTTTTATTTGGTTTAATATCTTTAGTTTTTCCAAAATGTTTATGGATGAAGTTTCCTGATGATCTGGCCTAAGCAACCAGTGAAATGCGCATAGGAATAGCTTATCCCATCAACAATAAATTTCAGTGTTTTTATCAAGAATAAAAACTGGGAATTAAGCACGAATAACAAATCTTTTAAATTAAAAATTTTGTATTCCCAAGAAATTACTTTTGATAATAAACTGGCAAGTGCACGGCCTAAAAAAACTACCTGGCAACATGCTTTTACAAGTTGTTTTTTTTCTGTATTTTGTTTTTTCTTAACCTACTTACAACTACAATTAATGTTGGAAGAATTCCAATCAATTGTGGTGGGGAATGTAAGGAGAGATAAACTCACTGTTTATTGTTGATGTTTTTGTTTAAACTTTGATATTGTTACAAGTAGAGCTGTTGCTTATGATTCTTATACGCTTAACAGTTTTATTTGGTTTAATATCTTTAGTTTTTCCAAAATCTTTATGGATGAAGTTTCCTGATGATCTGGCCTAAGCAACCAGTGAAATGCGCATAGGAATAGCTTATCCCATCAACAATAAATTTCAGTGTTTTTATCAAGAATAAAAACTGGGAATTAAGCACGAATAACAAATCTTTTAAATTAAAAATTTTGTATTCCCAAGAAATTACTTTTGATAATAAACTGGCAAGTGCACGGCCTAAAAAAACTACCTGGCAACATGCTTTTACAAGTTGTTTTTTTTTCTGCATTTTGTTTTTTCTTAACCTACTTACAACTACAATTAATGTTGGAAGAATTCCAATCAATTGTGGTGGGGAATGTAAGGAGAGATAAACTCACTGTTTATTGTTGATGTTTTTGTTTAAACTTTGATATTGTTACAAGTAGAGCTGTTGCTTATGATTCTTATACGCTTAACAGTTTTATTTGGTTTAATATCTTTAGTTTTTCCAAAATGTTTATGGATGAAGTTTCCTGATGATCTGGCCTAAGCAACCAGTGAAATGCGCATAGGAATAGCTTATCCCATCAACAATAAATTTCAGTGTTTTTATCAAGAATAAAAACTGGGAATTAAGCACGAATAAAAAATCTTTTAAATTAAAAATTTTGTATTCCCAAGAAATTACTTTTGATAATAAACTGGCAAGTGCACGGCCTTAAAAAACTACCTGGCAACATGCTTTTGCAAGTTGTTTTTTTCTGCATTTTGTTTTTTCTTAACCTACTTACAACTACAATTAATGTTGGAAGAATTCCAATCAATTGTGGTGGGGAATGTAAGGAGAGATAAACTCACTGTTTATTGTTGATGTTTTTGTTTAAACTTTGATATTGTTACAAGTAGAGCTGTTGCTTATGATTCTTATACGCTTAACAGTTTTATTTGGTTTAATATCTTTAGTTTTTCCAAAATGTTTATGGATGAAGTTTCCTGATGATCTGGCCTAAGCAACCAGTGAAATGCGCATAGGAATAGCTTATCCCATCAACAATAAATTTCAGTGTTTTTATCAAGAATAAAAACTGGGAATTAAGCACGAATAACAAATCTTTTAAATTAAAAATTTTGTATTCCCAAGAAATTACTTTTGATAATAAACTGGCAAGTGCACGGCCTAAAAAAACTACCTGGCAACATGCTTTTGCAAGTTGTTTTTTTCTGCATTTTGTTTTTTCTTAACCTACTTACAACTACAATTAATGTTGGAAGAATTCCAATCAATTGTGGTGGGGAATGTAAGGAGAGATAAACTCACTGTTTATTGTTGATGTTTTTGTTTAAACTTTGATATTGTTACAAGTAGAGCTGTTGCTTATGATTCTTATACGCTTAACAGTTTTATTTGGTTTAATATCTTTAGTTTTTCCAAAATGTTTATGGATGAAGTTTCCTGATGATCTGGCCTAAGCAACCAGTGAAATGCGCATAGGAATAGCTTATCCCATCAACAATAAATTTCAGTGTTTTTATCAAGAATAAAAACTGGGAATTAAGCACGAATAACAAATCTTTTAAATTAAAAATTTTGTATTCCCAAGAAATTACTTTTGATAATAAACTGGCAAGTGCACGGCCTAAAAAAACTACATGGCAACATGCTTTTGCAAGTTGTTTTTTTTCTGCATTTTGTTTTTTCTTAACCTACTTACAACTACAATTAATGTTGGAAGAATTCCAATCAATTGTGGTGGGGAATGTAAGGAGAGATAAACTCACTGTTTATTGTTGATGTTTTTGTTTAAACTTTGATATTGTTACAAGTAGAGCTGTTGCTTATGATTCTTATACGCTTAACAGTTTTGTTTGGTTTAATATCTTTAGTTTTTCCAAAATGTTTATGGATGAAGTTTCCTGATGATCTGGCCTAAGCAACCAGTGAAATGCGCATAGGAATAGCTTATCCCATCAACAATAAATTTCAGTGTTTTTATCAAGAATAAAAACTGGGAATTAAGCACGAATAACAAATCTTTTAAATTAAAAATTTTGTATTCCCAAGAAATTACTTTTGATAATAAACTGGCAAGTGCACGGCCTAAAAAAACTACATGGCAACATGCTTTTGCAAGTTGTTTTTTTTCTGCATTTTGTTTTTTCTTAACCTACTTACAACTACAATTAATGTTGGAAGAATTCCAATCAATTGTGGTGGGGAATGTAAGGAGAGATAAACTCACTGTTTATTGTTGATGTTTTTGTTTAAACTTTGATATTGTTACAAGTAGAGCTGTTGCTTATGATTCTTATACGCTTAACAGTTTTATTTGGTTTAATATCTTAAGTTTTTCCAAAATGTTTATGGATGAAGTTTCCTGATGATCTGGCCTAAGCAACCAGTGAAATGCGCATAGGAATAGCTTATCCCATCAACAATAAATTTCAGTGTTTTTATCAAGAATAAAAACTGGGAATTAAGCACGAATAACAAATCTTTTAAATTAAAAATTTTGTATTCCCAAGAAATTACTTTTGATAATAAACTGGCAAGTGCACGGCCTAAAAAAACTACCTGGCAACATGCTTTTGCAAGTTGTTTTTTTCTGCATTTTGTTTTTTCTTAACCTACTTACAACTACAATTAATGTTGGAAGAATTCCAATCAATTGTGGTGGGGAATGTAAGGAGAGATAAACGCACTGTTTATTGTTGATGTTTTTGTTTAAACTTTGATATTGTTACAAGTAGAGCTGTTGCTTATGATTCTTATACGCTTAACAGTTTTATTTGGTTTAATATCTTTAGTTTTTCCAAAATGTTTATGGATGAAGTTTCCTGATGATCTGGCCTAAGCAACCAGTGAAATGCGCATAGGAATAGCTTATCCCATCAACAATAAATTTCAGTGTTTTTATCAAGAATAAAAACTGGGAATTAAGCACGAATAACAAATCTTTTAAATTAAAAATTTTGTATTCCCAAGAAATTACTTTTGATAATAAACTGGCAAGTGCACGGCCTAAAAAAACTACATGGCAACATGCTTTTGCAAGTTGTTTTTTTCTGCATTTTGTTTTTTCTTAACCTACTTACAACTACAATTAATGTTGGAAGAATTCCAATCAATTGTGGTGGGGAATGTAAGGAGAGATAAACTCACTGTTTATTGTTGATGTTTTTGTTTAAACTTTGATATTGTTACAAGTAGAGCTGTTGCTTATGATTCTTATACGCTTAACAGTTTTATTTGGTTTAATATCTTTAGTTTTTCAAAAATGTTTATGGATGAAGTTTCCTGATGATCTGGCCTAAGCAACCAGTGAAATGCGCATAGGAATAGCTTATCCCATCAACAATAAATTTCAGTGTTTTTATCAAGAATAAAAACTGGGAATTAAGCACGAATAACAAATCTTTTAAATTAAAAATTTTGTATTCCCAAGAAATTACTTTTGATAATAAACTGGCAAGTGCACGGCCTAAAAAAACTACATGGCAACATGCTTTTGCAAGTTGTTTTTTTTCTGCATTTTGTTTTTTCTTAACCTACTTACAACTACAATTAATGTTGGAAGAATTCCAATCAATTGTGGTGGGGAATGTAAGGAGAGATAAACTCACTGTTTATTGTTGATGTTTTTGTTTAAACTTTGATATTGTTACAAGTAGAGCTGTTGCTTATGATTCTTATACGCTTAACAGTTTTATTTGGTTTAATATCTTAAGTTTTTCCAAAATGTTTATGGATGAAGTTTCCTGATGATCTGGCCTAAGCAACCAGTGAAATGCGCATAGGAATAGCTTATCCCATCAACAATAAATTTCAGTGTTTTTATCAAGAATAAAAACTGGGAATTAAGCACGAATAACAAATCTTTTAAATTAAAAATTTTGTATTCCCAAGAAATTACTTTTGATAATAAACTGGCAAGTGCACGGCCTAAAAAAACTACCTGGCAACATGCTTTTGCAAGTTGTTTTTTTCTGCATTTTGTTTTTTCTTAACCTACTTACAACTACAATTAATGTTGGAAGAATTCCAATCAATTGTGGTGGGGAATGTAAGGAGAGATAAACTCACTGTTTATTGTTGATGTTTTTGTTTAAACTTTGATATTGTTACAAGTAGAGCTGTTGCTTATGATTCTTATACGCTTAACAGTTTTATTTGGTTTAATATCTTTAGTTTTTCCAAAATGTTTATGGATGAAGTTTCCTGATGATCTGGCCTAAGCAACCAGTGAAATGCGCATAGGAATAGCTTATCCCATCAACAATAAATTTCAGTGTTTTTATCAAGAATAAAAACTGGGAATTAAGCACGAATAACAAATCTTTTAAATTAAAAATTTTGTATTCCCAAGAAATTACTTTTGATAATAAACTGGCAAGTGCACGGCCTAAAAAAACTACATGGCAACATGCTTTTGCAAGTTGTTTTTTTTCTGCATTTTGTTTTTTCTTAACCTACTTACAACTACAATTAATGTTGGAAGAATTCCAATCAATTGTGGTGGGGAATGTAAGGAGAGATAAACTCACTGTTTATTGTTGATGTTTTTGTTTAAACTTTGATATTGTTACAAGTAGAGCTGTTGCTTATGATTCTTATACGCTTAACAGTTTTATTTGGTTTAATATCTTTAGTTTTTCCAAAATGTTTATGGATGAAGTTTCCTGATGATCTGGCCTAAGCAACCAGTGAAATGCGCATAGGAATAGCTTATCCCATCAACAATAAATTTCAGTGTTTTTATCAAGAATAAAAACTGGGAATTAAGCACGAATAACAAATCTTTTAAATTAAAAATTTTGTATTCCCAAGAAATTACTTTTGATAATAAACTGGCAAGTGCACGGCCTAAAAAAACTACATGGCAACATGCTTTTGCAAGTTGTTTTTTTTCTGCATTTTGTTTTTTCTTAACCTACTTACAACTACAATTAATGTTGGAAGAATTCCAATCAATTGTGGTGGGGAATGTAAGGAGAGATAAACTCACTGTTTATTGTTGATGTTTTTGTTTAAACTTTGATATTGTTACAAGTAGAGCTGTTGCTAATGATTCTTATACGCTTAACAGTTTTATTTGGTTTAATATCTTTAGTTTTTCCAAAATGTTTATGGATGAAGTTTCCTGATGATCTGGCCTAAGCAACCAGTGAAATGCGCATAGGAATAGCTTATCCCATCAACAATAAATTTCAGTGTTTTTATCAAGAATAAAAACTGGAAATTAAGCACGAATAACAAATCTTTTAAATTAAAAATTTTGTATTCCCAAGAAATTACTTTTGATAATAAACTGGCAAGTGCACGGCCTAAAAAAACTACATGGCAACATGCTTTTGCAAGTTGTTTTTTTTCTGCATTTTGTTTTTTCTTAACCTACTTACAACTACAATTAATGTTGGAAGAATTCCAATCAATTGTGGTGGGGAATGTAAGGAGAGATAAACTCACTGTTTATTGTTGATGTTTTTGTTTAAACTTTGATATTGTTACAAGTAGAGCTGTTGCTTATGATTCTTATACGCTTAACAGTTTTATTTGGTTTAATATCTTTAGTTTTTCCAAAATGTTTATGGATGAAGTTTCCTGATGATCTGGCCTAAGCAACCAGTGAAATGCGCATAGGAATAGCTTATCCCATCAACAATAAATTTCAGTGTTTTTATCAAGAATAAAAACTGGGAATTAAGCACGAATAACAAATCTTTTAAATTAAAAGTTTTGTATTCCCAAGAAATTACTTTTGATAATAAACTGGCAAGTGCACGGCCTAAAAAAACTACCTGGCAACATGCTTTTACAAGTTGTTTTTTTTCTGCATTTTGTTTTTTCTTAACCTACTTACAACTACAATTAATGTTGGAAGAATTCCAATCAATTGTGGTGGGGAATGTAAGGAGAGATAAACTCACTGTTTATTGTTGATGTTTTTGTTTAAACTTTGATATTGTTACAAGTAGAGCTGTTGCTTATGATTCTTATACGCTTAACAGTTTTATTTGGTTTAATATCTTTAGTTTTTCCAAAATGTTTATGGATGAAGTTTCCTGATGATCTGGCCTAAGCAACCAGTGAAATGCGCATAGGAATAGCTTATCCCATCAACAATAAATTTCAGTGTTTTTATCAAGAATAAAAACTGGGAATTAAGCACGAATAACAAATCTTTTAAATTAAAAATTTTGTATTCCCAAGAAATTACTTTTGATAATAAACTGGCAAGTGCACGGCCTAAAAAAACTACATGGCAACATGCTTTTGCAAGTTGTTTTTTTTCTGCATTTTGTTTTTTCTTAACCTACTTACAACTACAATTAATGTTGGAAGAATTCCAATCAATTGTGGTGGGGAATGTAAGGAGAGATAAACTCACTGTTTATTGTTGATGTTTTTGTTTAAACTTTGATATTGTTACAAGTAGAGCTGTTGCTTATGATTCTTATACGCTTAACAGTTTTATTTGGTTTAATATCTTTAGTTTTTCCAAAATGTTTATGGATGAAGTTTCCTGATGATCTGGCCTAAGCAACCAGTGAAATGCGCATAGGAATAGCTTATCCCATCAACAATAAATTTCAGTGTTTTTATCAAGAATAAAAACTGGGAATTAAGCACGAATAACAAATCTTTTAAATTAAAAATTTTGTATTCCCAAGAAATTACTTTTGATAATAAACTGGCAAGTGCACGGCCTAAAAAAACTACATGGCAACATGCTTTTACAAGTTGTTTTTTTTCTGCATTTTGTTTTTTCTTAACCTACTTACAACTACAATTAATGTTGGAAGAATTCCAATCAATTGTGGTGGGGAATGTAAGGAGAGATAAACTCACTGTTTATTGTTGATGTTTTTGTTTAAACTTTGATATTGTTACAAGTAGAGCTGTTGCTTATGATTCTTATACGCTTAACAGTTTTATTTGGTTTAATATCTTTAGTTTTTCCAAAATGTTTATGGATGAAGTTTCCTGATGATCTGGCCTAAGCAACCAGTGAAATGCGCATAGGAATAGCTTATCCCATCAACAATAAATTTCAGTGTTTTTATCAAGAATAAAAACTGGGAATTAAGCACGAATAACAAATCTTTTAAATTAAAAATTTTGTATTCCCAAGAAATTACTTTTGATAATAAACTGGCAAGTGCACGGCCTAAAAAAACTACATGGCAACATGCTTTTGCAAGTTGTTTTTTTTCTGCATTTTGTTTTTTCTTAACCTACTTACAACTACAATTAATGTTGGAAGAATTCCAATCAATTGTGGTGGGGAATGTAAGGAGAGATAAACTCACTGTTTATTGTTGATGTTTTTGTTTAATCTTTGATATTGTTACAAGTAGAGCTGTTGCTTTTGATTCTTATACGCTTTACAGTTTTATTTGGTTTAATATCTTTAGTTTTTCCAAAATGTTTATGGATGAAGTTTCCTGATGATCTGGCCTAAGCAACCAGTGAAATGCGCATAGGAATAGCTTATCCCATCAACAATAAATTTCAGTGTTTTTATCAAGAATAAAAACTGGGAATTAAGCACGAATAACAAATCTTTTAAATTAAAAATTTTGTATTCCCAAGAAATTACTTTTGATAATAAACTGGCAAGTGCACGGCCTAAAAAAACTACATGGCAACATGCTTTTGCAAGTTGTTTTTTTTCTGCATTTTGTTTTTTCTTAACCTACTTACAACTACAATTAATGTTGGAAGAATTCCAATCAATTGTGGTGGGGAATGTAAGGAGAGATAAACTCACTGTTTATTGTTGACGTTTTTGTTTAAACTTTGATATTGTTACAAGTAGAGCTGTTGCTTATGATTCTTATACGCTTAACAGTTTTATTTGGTTTAATATCTTTAGTTTTTCCAAAATGTTTATGGATGAAGTTTCCTGATGATCTGGCCTAAGCAACCAGTGAAATGCGCATAGGAATAGCTTATCCCATCAACAATAAATTTCAGTGTTTTTATCAAGAATAAAAACTGGGAATTAAGCACGAATAACAAATCTTTTAAATTAAAAATTTTGTATTCCCAAGAAATTACTTTTGATAATAAACTGGCAAGTGCACGGCCTAAAAAAACTACATGGCAACATGCTTTTGCAAGTTTTTTTTTTTGCTGCATTTTGTTTTTTCTTAACCTACTTACAACTACAATTAATGTTGGAAGAATTCCAATCAATTGTGGTGGGGAATGTAAGGAGAGATAAACTCACTGTTTATTGTTGATGTTTTTGTTTAAACTTTGATATTGTTACAAGTAGAGCTGTTGCTTATGATTCTTATACGCTTAACAGTTTTATTTGGTTTAATATCTTTAGTTTTTCCAAAATGTTTATGGATGAAGTTTCCTGATGATCTGGCCTAAGCAACCAGTGAAATGCGCATAGGAATAGCTTATCCCATCAACAATAAATTTCAGTGTTTTTATCAAGAATAAAAACTGGGAATTAAGCACGAATAACAAATCTTTTAAATTAAAAATTTTGTATTCCCAAGAAATTACTTTTGATAATAAACTGGCAAGTGCACGGCCTAAAAAAACTACATGGCAACATGCTTTTGCAAGTTGTTTTCTTTCTGCATTTTGTTTTTTCTTAACCTACTTACAACTACAATTAATGTTGGAAGAATTCCAATCAATTGTGGTGGGGAATGTAAGGAGAGATAAACTCACTGTTTATTGTTGATGTTTTTGTTTAAACTTTGATATTGTTACAAGTAGAGCTGTTGCTTATGATTCTTATACGCTTAACAGTTTTATTTGGTTTAATATCTTTAGTTTTTCCAAAATGTTTATGGATGAAGTTTCCTGATGATCTGGCCTAAGCAACCAGTGAAATGCGCATAGGAATAGCTTATATTTTAAGTTATTTATTTACTTAAATATTATTTACTCGTGTTGTGGTAAACTTAAAAGGTTATTTTTACAACAGCTTTGCAAATAAATCTCAATTAAATAAATTTGTGTTCGTTGTATTGCGGCATAAAAGATGATGCAAAGCGAAATACAAAAAGGGCAGCTTTCTTAGAAAGAAAAAAAAAACGCAAAATCTTCCGTCTCGTTCTGTGTATTCTGTGGTCTGTACCCAGCATTTGAAGCCTCTTGAAATGCGTTTACAACAAAGCCAATAAATTCTTTCCTAACAACTGTTTGTTGTATGTTGAAATATCTTAAGGATAAGGAAATCTGGCTTTTCTCCGACAAATCCGTGCTTTCGTCAAATATTATCGAATAGTATTTCGATTCATATAACACATATATACATAAGTATTGCATATAGGCTGACTTCCAAAGCGTACTAATACAAAGTTCGTACACAGTTTTACTACTGTATTTTAACCATGTACATGTACAAAGTACCGAAACAATGCAACTATGTGTTTAGTTTATTAAAACGTTTTGAAATGTAAGTGATGCAATGCATAATACTTTTAAAATAAATCTGTAGTGCTTGCAAATAAAATGTTAAATGTCACAAAGCATCAACTTTAAAACCGATGCTCTGATTGCTTTTTTGATGCGTTAATAATACTTAGCAGTGACGTTTTGGAAGGGTTTGCATTGTATATATATTGTACTGCGGCGTTATGAAGTTAGCCATGCTAAGGCTTTTAATAATTCAAACCGCACGTATTTTCAAGTCAAATGTTTACTCTTTGGATATAGATGGCACCTGCTGGGATTGAATGTAGAATAATAAGTATTTGAATACAGTAAACTAGATGTTTCCTTGGAAATATCTAATAAATAACTATTAGGATTAAGATTTGGATACTTATTGAAAATTTCGTTAGAGATTCAATAAAAAAATCATAAAAAAACCCGACTAGGATTTCCAAAAATGTTGTACATTTAAAAAAAATTATTATTATTGGGAGTTCTTGATTATCGAAATAAACAAAACATATTTTTATAGTTTAGAGAGGGGGGGGGGGGTAATCCGCGCATGAAATTCTGGCTCCTTGACTAATTCTAAGTCGATTTAGCCATGTCCGTCTGTCGATCCGTCACTTTCAAAAAAATCAAAAGAAATAAACAAACTTAGTGTCAAATTGCTTGTAGTTATCCTAAGCAGTTTGGGATTGAAATCCATCAAAATCGGTTCAGTAGGATCAGAGCTATGAATCAAAATGTGGAAACACCACTTTAAAAAATTGATAATTTTGTTACAAAAGCTAACATAACTGTTGGAAAAGTTCAAGGACTGAGGACTAGAATTGACACTGTGAAATTTCATTAAGATCGGTCTATAATTTACTCTAGGCCCCATATAAACCCCACTCTCGGAAAACAGTTTAGTACGCCTAAAACCGTAATTAATAATGCTGGCATAACAAAATTTGGCACATCACAGTTTCTTAGTACTAGAAAGTTCATAAATATCGGTCCATAATTTACCATAGGCCCCATATAAAGCCCACTCTGGTAAATTAATTAAATATGCCTAAAAATTGTGATATACGTTCTATAATTTATCTTAGATCCCATATTAAGAAGCCTTCTGAAATTCACTGTAAACGCTAAAACTAAAATTTATTGAAATTTATGTTTTTAATCCAAGAAATTCCTCTGCGGAATTTTGGGATGATTGGTTCATAACTTACCATGGCTAAAATATAAATCCTCCTCCTAAAAATCATTTAAGTTCGGCTTAAACTGTTACGAATCAAGATATTTTACTCAAGATTGTCGGTCAATAATTTAATATAGGTCTAAGCCGGAACCAATTTTAATGCTGATGTCTGTTTTTATAAAGATAAAGCATCATCATCATTCATCATCTATATTAATAGGCAAGTTAATTTCTTTTGCTCCCTTTTACGACTATACTACTCATTGGATTAAAATTGGTTTAGTATTTTAGGAGTTAGAAAGTATTTCTAATACATAGAAAATACTCACATACGTGTGAGCAAAAAACTGTAAACAAATAACCGAAAAACAGTTATGCTTCTTCTTTTGTGTTTACATACTAAAAAGAACAATACATACAGAGTTCTTTCCTATGCCTTAAGGCCCAACCATAATATGCATAGCCTTGCTTAACCTACTGTCAAAAATTAACAAAAAGTCAAGCCCGGGCAAGAATAAAATCAACAAACATTTGATTCAGTACGGAATGTGCGATCAGTTTCTTACTTTGCTTAAGCAAATGACAGTTTCATAAAATTTAACAAAAAGTTTTCTTAAGTTCAATATGGTTTGCCTCATATGATTTACATGTATTCGTACATTTGCTTAAGCCAACTTAATCACATTATCGTTGGGCCTTTAAATTGGAGAACCGTAGAAAATAGGAAATAAATAAGAGACAGACAATTTTAAATATTTTATTTTCTTTTTGGAAAATGTTGCCGTTGATTAGTAACTCATATTATTTAAAAACTTATCTTGTCTTTTGTTCTGAGTTATTAAATACATTTATCTTTATACTTAAAACTTTATTTACGATTTCAATAGACTTCTTATTTTTAACCAAACTTTTTATTTACAACTCCTTTTTTCGCTGGAATTCAATTATACTAAACTTTTTAAGCATTGCCAACACTTCTAATGTAAATGTTCAACTCTAGTAGTCAAAATTCCAGAGACTGTGTGTACAACATGCTTAGAATCCTGGCCAAACAACGGACTGGTCTTAATATTGTGCACTTAAATGCACAAAGTTTAAATAACAAAATCGATGAATTTCGGCACTTATTTATATCGTCAGGTGTTGATATCATTTGTGTTTCTGAAACATGGTTTCAATTTGATGTGCATGATTCAGTGTTTAGCTTACAGGGTTTTAGACTAGTCCGTGCCGATAGAAGAATTCTTGTCGATAATGTTGAAACCAGAGCTAGAGGTGGTGGAGTTTAGTCTTAAGCTTAATCGTTCATTTAGGTGACCGGTCATTATCGTTCAGTTAAAAAAAATGAACTAGTTCGTTCTTTTCGTTCACTCGGTCTTTTGTGTCAGTCGGTCTTTTGTGTCAGTTGGCATTTTGAGTCACTTTTGTGGCTTTCGTTCAGTCATTCACAATTGATTGAATACGGCAATGTGTTAAAAGAAACAAGTATAGCATACTTGTATGATGTTACACTCAAAATATTATGTAGGTAAATTCAAAAGAATATTAAGTTTGAATAACTGAAAATTTAATAAGAAATGGGAAAATCATTTCAAATAAAGGAATTTTAGGGCTATTTTTTAATGTTTAATTTAAAACGGAGAAATTCTTTACAAATGAATTAATTTTTCTGTTATTTTAAATTTAAAATATACAAACTACAAAAAATACATTCAAAGTTTTTTTCAGTTAATTTTAACTTAATTTAAATTACATACTAAGAAAGCTAAAACAGTATTTTTACCTGTCATTATTACCTACCAAATCAGCGAAACATTTTTGTTTTTTATTTATGTGCACATGTATGTGCGTATGTAATACTGGGTACACACAATGCATGCATTTACGCAATCTAGCAAATTAAATTCATTTTCATTCATTTTTCATTCATTCCAGATTGCATCAACATCAAAACGTATTGATATTTTGAGATTGCATTGATGTAGATTGCATGTAGATTTCAATGTGTGTACCCAGCATAAATAATAAAATAATTTAAAATAACTTTGCAGTTAAGCATTTCAGTTTTATTTTATGCATAAAAAATAACTGAACATATTTGTTTTGGAACAACATGTAGAAACAGTTAAAGAATTAGTTTAATTATAAAATAACAAAATTTTCATTATTTTTAAACTTTACGGAAAATGATTTTAGTAAATTACACTCAGTTACTGTACAAATTTTTGAGTGTACACAAGAATAGAAAACAATAAACGCAAATCAAATTCGCATTTGTTTTTCGTTTGCTAAACAACTGATTAAAAAGAAACAATACTTTTATAGTGTTTATGTTATACCAATTTACTATACTTGTTTCTTTTAACACATTGCCAGTGGCAATCTGCCACATTGTTTTAAAAATTTCATAGTACAATCTGGGCTGCCATATGTAGTGATTTCTCGCTAAACGTGGCGATTTCAATACTTTTTTGGTGTTCTTAACACCCAGTCTCCACCTAACTTAAAATGCAGTTAAAACATAAAGTTAAGACTTGCTGTTAAAATGGTTATATGTTTATGGTGGCGTACACGTAGTGAAGTTAGAGTTAAAACTTTTCATTATTTTCAGTTCGTTGACGCGTCAAGTATGTAGCTACCGTGTGTTTGTGGAAAATAATTAAAGTTATTTTATACTTAAATGTTTGTTTGTATTATATTTTTCACAAAAAGCAAAGTTTATTATGTGTAGTTTACAACCCTTTTAACAAATTAAATAAAGATGTCGAAAAACAACTACAAAATAGCGTACTGTCAAACTTAAACGTCAATTTATGTTATAAAAGAACTTTCAAAAGAAATGTTATAACAATCAAGTTAAAACTTTAACTGGAGCAGTCTCCACTTAACACTAACTTGCAGTTAGTGTTAAAGTTAGTCATTTTATGTTAGGTGGAGACCCCGGGTAATTTCTATTTGCTTAGGTAACTTTATTTACCTGGGGTTTACACGTGAAAGTACTTTCGTGCAAGTAGACTATAGGTATTATCAACGAAAAATTCAAGAAACAGCCGATTGGCTGAAAGTACAAAAATTATGTGTGTGTTAGTAAAAAAGTGTGAGTGTATTGCAACTTTCAAGAAATTTACTTTCATGTGTAAATGCTAGGTTAAAGAGAAAAAACAACATTTTTTGCAAGGGCTTATTCAAAGTAAGACGTTGTAATAAGTCCGAAGTTTTTTCATATATGTCGTTACCTAACTACAGCAAATGTTGAGCGCAAGTTTTCAAAAATTTAAACAAAACTAATGTAAGAAAATAATTAAAAATTTAAAATTTATGTAGTATTTTAAGTACAGAAGACTTTTAAAAATAAACAAAAAATAACAGCGATTGCACAAACTTTTAGCTATCAAAAGAATATTACAAAAACAATGAACAAATAGCAGATGTGATTATTAATATTCATATGAGTTATTTTTTCAAAAGATATGATAATATGAATTTTAATTTTTGTTTTTATTTTATAAAAATTAGAAGTAAAAAACCTTTAAAAAAAATTACTTAAAAACTTTTACTGCCTGTTTTTAGAACTTATATAGGTCTGTCACAGAAATCAATTCCGATCGAAAGTGATTTCGTTTTATATGAAGCAAAATACGAAATCACTTCGACTTTCGATCAGAATTGATTTCTGTGACAGGCCTGATAATGTCATTAATCAATTTATATGATATAAAAGCATGTTGCTTGTCAATACATTTTAAATATGAAAGCTTGTCGCGAGATTTAAGTACTCGTATTTACTTCGTTTGAATTTTAATAGTTATTATCAATCACATCAACTTTTAATTCCACCAAGTTCAGTTATAATTAACTATCAGCTATAACTGTCAAAAACATATTGTTAACTGGTAGTTAAAGTAAAAGTTAGTTGTAACTGAACGTGGTGAAATTGGGCGCAAGTTATTTAATTTACTTGTTTTTCTACACAAGTAAATCTCGCGACAAGCTTTAAATCATATAAATTGCGTAACGACGTTTTAAGATGATAGTAAAAGTTTTCAAGTAAAATTATATTTTTTTCTTTTTAGAGCATTTAAATGAAAGATATTTTTTACTTTTAATTTATTCCAAAACTCGCATTCCTATTCTCAGTAAGTCCTTTCAGTTAATACCCATATTGAAGGCAAGCATTAAAAACTTAGTCCGTCATATTGGATTTAGAGATTTAGAGTCACTTGATTTTTAGACTTATATTCAGCAAGCCCTTCTATTTGATACTCATATTTTAGGAACGCATTAAAAATAATAAGTCCACCATCTTGGGTGTTTTACCATGTTGGATTTAGAATAATTTTACACAGTTAACCATGCATTGTCATCCAAACTGAACGTGTTTACAAAAGTCATCTTAATCGGTTCGAGGTATCTGCTTTAAAATTGAGTTGCAACATATCACCCACAATTATATGTACATTGCAAGTTAAATAAAAGCTTTTAAAATTCATAAGTTATTTCTTATAAACTATTTTTTTTATATTTTAACAGTCTTATTCATAAACGAATGCTTTAGTAATGTATACATTAAAAATAGGTTTTCCATTCTAATTTCGTGCTCTAAAACTTGACTAAGCCTTAATAAATAGAGCTGTCGAATATTGAATTTGGTTATTTATTTAAAGGTCTTATTTGAAAAATAAATGAAATAAATATGTATAAAATTTTCTGCGCAAATGAAAAAATTTGCATTTGGCGGGTTTTATATTAAGAACAACTGGCAACGCTCATGTAAATTGTAGAAAAATTGTGAACAGCAGCCAGGGTTGTCGGATATATTTTGATCTTTTTTTGCCAAATTGATTGTCCAAAATCGCCAAAGCCTTTTTTGCGTTTTTGACAATATAAAATATATTTAAAAAATTTTCAAAAATACTTTCTATTAATTCTAAAAAGTTAATGTCTTCATGATTGCTAAAATATGCCAAACATGGAAAAAAGTCGCCATGATATATATTTTGTTTAATTAAAGTCTAATTAATAGTCTAATTAAAGCAGCAAAACGTTTTTTTTTGTGGTTAGTATTAAAGTGTGGTTAGTATTAAAGAAATATTGGATATATATTTTAAACGCTATACACTTCACCGGAAAGGCAATTCTAACTGTTTTTTTTTAACAATGTATATGATTCAGTTTATTCAACATATCGTGTGAAGGTACAAAAGTGATATTTACATATATATAATTTATAGCTCGTAATAACGTGTCAAGAAGTTTGTATTGCACTCTATTTTGAAGGCAAATTTTAGTGGAGTTAATTTTTAAAAAGAACTCTTTCAACACAGACATTAGCAGTTGGAATTATGTGCACATAAAGAAAGTAAAAGCAAGTTCTTTAAAATGGTACGTATCGGACGTATCCTTATAGCTATAAACTTTTTTCAAAAACTGATTTAAATTAGAAATTGAAATAGTCTTTCCAAATAACGAACGTTAAAGCAACTCGAACGTGATAAAGCTCTAATCACATTAAAATCGAGATAATTAACCATACATTGAAGTGAATTGTTAATCACTTCAGATTGACATGATTACAACTAAATCACTTCATTAATCACATAGAATTCTCTGAACATACCTCAAACTAAGTATAATGTAGAATCGGCCAACATGAACGTGTACCACCGGCCACGATTTCTGCTTAATGTTTTATTTTTTTTCCTTAAATATTTTATAAATTTTCACAATTTCATCATTAATATGTTTAAAATAATCTTTTGATAACTTTATTAAAGTACTTTTATCCATTTTTAATACTTTAAAGAAATATAAATTTGATTGTTGGGGTTTTTTCTTAATCATCAGTCATCTTAATCATCTCAAATGTAATAACATTTTGCTTAATCGCCATATATTTTAAAAGCCGCCAAAAAATCGCCATATCGCCAAATTGAAAATTAGCTCGCCAAGAAACTTGACAACCCTAATCGCATTATGAAAATGTGTAAAGCAATGAGTAAATGAAATAAGTATATTTTTCTAGCATCACATATACACCACAATAGTGTTGTTGCTTCTTTTCAACCAGTTGTTCGGTAAGTAAGTGACCGACTGACAAAAAAGACCCAAGTGAGCGATTGAACGAAATTGAACGATGAAACTGAACGACCGTTCATGGTTCATCTGACTGATCCGTTCAATTGAACTAGTTCGTTCATGACCGACACAACTCTAGTGGAGTTGCGATTTATGTTCGAAACGGAATTTCTTGTAAAGTAAAACTTTCCACTAGAATTGGCAGTGAAATTGAATATTTATTTCTTGAAATCTCTACCGCTTATAATAAGAAAATGCTTTTGGGCAGTGTGTATAGGCCTAGTAGTAACATGAACGTTAATCCCTTCATTTCAATTCTTGAGGATATCACTATTCAATTTGATGATATTGTTATTATTGGTGACTTTAATAATAATCTTTTAGTTGATAATCCCTTAAAAGATCCTATGCATTTTCTTCATCTTTATCCGGTGAATGACTCTACTCCCACTCACTTTCACGTGTCCTCTAATAGTTTGATTGATCTAGTATTCGTTAGCAATAAACCTAAGGTACTTCTTTATGATCAAATCTCAGCTTCAGTCTTTTCTAATCATGATATTCTTTTCTGACTTATAAACTGTCTATGACTGCTGTGAATAAATATATTTCATATCGCGATTTGCATAACATCGATCACACCGTGTTAAATCAGAATATTGATAACATTTTCTGGGACGAGATATATACAATTGATTGTGTAAATGATCAACTTTCTCTAATCCAGGAGAATGTTCAATTATTATATGACATTTGTGTCCCTATTAAAACTAAGCGGATCACAACGAATCAGCAACCTTGGTTTACTAACGAAATAATGTCATTAAAAGAAAGGCGTGATGCTGCTTACAGTCGATGGAAGAGATTCAAAACTGATGATCTGAAAAATATTCACAAAGCTGCTCGTAGGGATGTAACTAAGCGCATTAAACTTGCGAAGTCCACTTACTATCACAGAAAGTTTTCTTCAGCAATGGATAACAAATCCAAATTCGCAAAATCGAATAGGCCAGAAATCCAATAAAACCTGTAACATGGATGCTGACGTTGACATTCTGAATGACCAATTTATAAATGTAAACGTCCAATCGCCTGCTTGTAACATTTATGATGATATTTGCTTTGTCCCAATACAAAACCCCTTTAGTTTTCGTTGCGTTAATCAGGTTGAAGTTTTAGAATGTTTGTCATCTGTAAAATCAAATGCGGTTGGTTCAGATGATTTAGTTCCCATGTTTTTAAAAGGTCTAACACCTAGGCTACTACCCTACTATACATATTTATTCAATTCTGTCCTCACGAAGTCTACTTTTCCCGATGCATGGAAACTATCTAAAATAATCCCTATTCCTAAAACCAACAGCGAATTCAAGCCGATTGCCATTCTTCCGTTCTTATCGAAAGTTTTGAAAAACCTCATGGCAAAACAAATCAATCAGTACTTGGAAAGTAATAATTTTCTATCAGATAGGCAATCTGGTTTCATGAAAGCTAGAAGCTGTACCGCTGCCCTTCTGGATGTGGTTGAAGACCTCAGATCGAAGTTGGATGAAAATTTGGTTGCTTTTCTAGTTGTGCTAGATAATAGTAAAGCATTTGATACGGTAGATCATGCAATATTATTAACAAAGCTTCAAAAACAATTTTATTTTTCGAATACAGCCTGTAACTTAATATATTCGTATCTTATGAAAAGATCTCAACGGGTCCATCTTAATAATAACGTTTCAAATTCTCTGAATGTTAAAAGAGGAGTTCCTCAGGGTTCTGTACTGGGGCCACTTTTATTCTGTATGTACATTAATGACCTACCTGATGTTTTGACTGACAGCAAAGTCCATATGTACGCTGATGATGTGCAGCTCTACATGAGTACCCATATTGAAAATGTTAGTTCTTGTGTAAACTATATTAATTGTGAATTAAACAAAATTGACAGCTGGGCTAATGCCAATGGGCTATCCATCAACCCATCCAAATCTTAATGTATTTTGCTTTCGAAGTCTAATAGATCATTTGAAGTACCGGAAATAAACATCAAGGGAAATAAAATCGAGTACGTTAAAACAGCTGAGAACCTAGGTGTCGTTTTTAACGTTCGGCTAACCTGGTCAAACCATATTAATGTCGTTGTGGATAGAGTATATAGTATGCTTCGCAACTTGTGGGCAGTAATAGATTCAACACCATTTTCCATACGTAAGAAACTTGCGAAAACATATCTTATTCCTGTCCTATTATACGGTTGTGAAATTTTTGCGAACTGTGACAGTGACGATCAACGTAAACTCAACATAGCTTATAACAATATTGCAAGATATGTATTTCTTAAAGGACGTCGTGACCACATTTCACTCTACTCGTATCAGATATTTCAAATTAAGTTTGAAAACCTTTTGAAACTTAAATGCCTTATTTTTTTACACAAGATTATTACCACTAAGCAGCCTATATATTTGTTCAGTAGGATTCAATTTGCTAGATCTAACCGAGGAAGGAAGATTATTCAACAAAGATACAAGAGTCTTTTGTCACATCGACAATTTTTCATTTACACCACAAGTCTTTGGAATTCTTTACCAAATTATATACAAAGCATAGGCAATGCAAATGCGTTTAAAAAGGAGTTATATAATTTTTTTTGCATTATGTAATATATCAGTTTTTCTATTTCTTATCACTTACTATCCAGTCTGATGCAATTTTCTATTTCTCTGCTTATTTAATGTTATGTTATTATTTTAATATTACGTTTTTAATTTCCTTAACACAAACTGTGATTATAAGTTTGATCTTATTCCCTAGCACTTTCATTTATAAGATAATTATCTTGTTTTGCTAGGATACAACTAAATAAATAAAATAAAATACTAAAATTTTTTGCATATTTATAATTTTAAATGTTACCGTTGATTTCTAAAATTATCTCCATATGAATTAGTTACATTATAGAATGGATTTATTAAATTTTTTTCATCAATTCGGTGGTGCTTTACTTTTTTTTTAAATTATTATTTGGTGTTACGCACATCGGAAATAGGCAGTTAGTAAGTATGTATCAATTAACTAAATTTATAATTTTATGAAATAATAAAAAGTGAAAATGTTATAGGTAAAGTGATCCAAAATTCTTAAAAAGTGGCTCGCCGTGGTAACTGAACAATAGAGTATATAGGCTTCGAAGAAAACATTCCACAATATTACCAAATATGTAATGCAGCCTACAGCAAATGGAATGATGATGCTGACATCTTAGAGGTTTCTTTTAACTGTGGTTTAAATTCAAACCCACGCAATTTTTGATCTTTTTACTGCATTAAGAGCTGTTTTCGGGAGTGGTTTTTATATGGGAGTTATGTTTAAATATGGAGCGATTTCAAGAAAATCTAGTAAGATAAATTAAGTTGCAATACAATAAATGTGGGTCAAATTCAATTTTAATAACAACATAAGACGGTACAAGAGAGAATTTTGTATGAGGGCACAATTTTTAATTCAGCACAAACGCATACCCTGTCCAACATTGGTGGTGTGGGTACTAAAACCACAACTCTGCCAAAAAGAAAACTATTGAAATACATGTTTGCAAAAATTCGATTGTACTGATGTATGTAGGCTTGCCATTTCTATTTTGAGAAAAAGAGGACGCCAGCATAAAAAATGTAGGACATTTGTTCGAAAAAAGAGGACACTTTCTAAACAACTTAATATTAATAAAATTAACGACGGCACACAAAAACTTAATTTGGGTAATTCCATGTCAAGTCAACCAAGAGTGGGACTCGACCCCTTTCGATTTGAGTGCAATTTGGCGAGAGGGTTTATTTGATCCCATAAAGAACACATATCAACGAAAAACAATTTTTTAATTTTTTTTTCAAAAGTTATGTCATTTAAATTGTCATAATATCGCCGAATAAGCCGAATGTGTTGAGTTTATTCTTTTAATATCTCGAAAACTACTTTACATACGAAGATGATTTTTGTCAGTTTAAAGAGAATACTTGAGGCTACAATAAATATATTGAAAAAAATGTATATGCAATATATCAAATTTTGAAAATGGACTAAGTCAAAACCCATTTTTTTGCTGATTTTTTTTTATATAAAAAATATATTTTAATATAATCATTTAGCAATAAGTATTTATTTGAACAAAAGTAACGACATTGATAAGGTTGCTTTTGCTTATTTGTTCCTATTTTTTGGAAGCTCCATTTTGGGCACATTCAAAGAAAAGTACTCTTTTTGTCACGTTACGTCCCCAAAAATTAAATCATACCTATCTTAAAAAAAAATCCGAGCACTTAAATCTTTTTTTTTATGAATTTTGTGAACTGTGATTTAAATCCAGGAACAAATTTACAATGAAGGCGTAAAAAGCCGGACAACCCCGGACACTTGATGAAAAAGAAGTAGGACTGCCCCGGATACCCAAAAAAAGAGGACGGTGTCCGGGGAAAAGAGGACGGATGGCAACCCTAGATGTATGTAATAAATAAAACTATTGATCATGCACAGAGAAAATTATTTTTCCAATTCAAACAAAAAATCAAAACATTTTTTGTCTGAAATCGGTCCTATAAACAAATTTGCATATTCAAACAATTTATTTGCATTTTGTTTATTGCAAAAAAACCCTAATTTTTTCAAACAAATAATTTAACTGAATCGAACAAATAGTTTACTGAAAATCATATAAATTTCAAACAATTGATTTTGCTTAATCAAACAAAAAAGTTTTTGCACAAGTAATGACGCGCACACAAGCAAGCACTGTAGAAGTAGATGAAGGCAGAGCAGAGAGGCACGCGGCTGGCTTTGAGACAAATTTTTTTTTTGGAATAATTTTCGAACCAAGTCTTGTTTATACACACAATGTTTTTCTTATTCACTCACTGTTGCCGTATCCTTTCCTTGGCAGCAGACCGACTCCACATTTTTTTCGTCATCATTTTATTTTTGTATTTGATGTAGGTATTTAACTAAACATTTCTTAAAAATTGAATACGGGATTTTGTTTTTCATTTTTTTTTTTTACCAAAAATTTATTTTGTTTCTTCTAATGTTGTTGTTGTTTAAAAAGAGTGAAACGTTTTTTTTACCTAATATTGTTTTTGTTTTTTTTACTACAAACCTCGCGACGCTATTTTTTCATATTTCTTATTGTTGTACTTTTTTTAAAGCGTCCAAAAATAGACTGTGTGTGTTTTTGGTTGTTGTTCTTATATTTCACATAAAGAAGTGTTGCTTACGAACAAATACAAATATGCAAAAAAACGACAACATTAAAGAGCGTTAAATATTTCATACAAAATTATGAATACTTGAAACCAATAACGCTTATATTATATTTTTAAATAGTTCTCAGCATTTCTGTTGGTTTAAATAAAAATCAAACAAAAATATTAATTGAATCAGAAAACAAATTTGTAGAAATTAAAAAAATTTTCAAACAAGCGTTTGTTTGAAAATAATTCAGCAATAACAAGTAAGAAAGTATAGTCGGTCAAGCCCGACCATATGATACCTAGCACCACAGTACTTAAAAACACATCATGCTTATGTGTCCATATAAATATGGATTCCTCAATTTTTGATAAAATTTGGGACATAGGTTCTAATTGGCACAAGGACCAAGCCTATTGAAAATGGGCCGAATCGTAGGAACACGATGATTCGTGCACGACATGGCCAACTGGGAATTTATGGTATGCCACACATACACGTTTTTTCCTTTTGCTAAGTATATGTGGTAGTAAGTTTTTGACAGCTAAAAAGAAATTTTACACAAACAAAATACATGTCGTTTTTTGTTTTTGTACAAGTAAGCAGACCTATTCAATAGACCTTGGTCGCACCGAACACGCAAAATCTTAATTAAAAAACGAAGCTTAATGCTATGTTCATACGACGATATAAACCACTCGTTTCGCTCTCTGAAACTAGTTTGCCAAACATGCTGTTCATACGATTCATTCTTGTTTCATTTTGACACTTTTTTTGTGTTGTTAGTGTGATTTTTTTTTTAAATAGATAAAAAAGTAAATAAAACTTAAAAATATGTTATTTAATACTTTTATTAATATTATTATATTATAATTATCACTTTATTTTATTAAACATCAATTTTTACTTTGTTTTTTTCTTTGTTTTGATTTTTTTTGAGAGCTAGTTCAGATAAACTAACGATAAATGTTATCAAAATTGGAGATGACAGTACATTTTTCCTGTTTCGCAGCCTGTTTCAAAATTAAACGACCCGTTTCGCTCACAAAATTTTGTATGGGGAAACAAGTCGTTTCAATCATGTTTGTGGCGCGAAACAGGAATAAGAGAGCGAAACTCGAATATTGCTGTCCGTGTGAACATGGTATAACGATGGTATAAATAACAAAGCACGATGTGCATTATTTGAATGACTGCAAACCATCAGCGAATGTGTGCAGTTGCGCAAGTTTGATTGTATGACCGCAAGCGAGTGTATTTGTTGGTATTCATTAAATGCAATCACACAAAGCCGTTCTCTGACAGATATCACTCCTGAAATATTCGAACTGTCGGTTGAGGGTATCAAAGATTTGGCACAGCCGAATGTAGCGCTCTAACTTGTTTTTATGTCAAAATTTTACGTAATCAAAAGTGTTATTAGCGCCGGGTCACACACATCATACCAATTTACATTCGTCGTTGTGCAAAAGCAAAAGAATAAATGCCGTTTGACTTTAAGAAATTGTGCTATTGCGTGCGCCAACAATAAATGCAAACAAAGTACTTTCAATAAAAAACTCACACATGCACAAATCAAGTGTGTACAAAACGATGTTAAAATTACCAAAGTTGAACTTTGTTTTGCAGGCATAGAGTTAATGTAAATTTAAGCGTATGAATAAATCAACAAAAATAGTTGATTTTGCAGTTCTCTGCTAGGCGCTACCGACATTTGAGTTAGGAACCTGTCAAAGAGTTGGCATACTAGTTGTATACTATGTGTACAATAGGGTCGTTCTTAAAATTTAAAGTTTGATTTCATCAAGTCTCAAATTCCAAGTCAGTAGTTATTAGTAAAAAACTAAAAAAAAAAAAATTTAGGTCCATCAGTAAAAATGAAGGCGTGTCGCACGTTTACTTAAGTTTGAGAAAATCCTTATTATTTGGCTAAAATTTCAAAAATTAAATTATACTTTAATAAATATTTTCTTCTTTATTCTTAACAAATATTTTTGGTTTGCTAATGGCCTTTTTACATAACCTGCATAAACATATCGTCACCAAAAAGCAAAACGCCCTAACTAACAAAAATATCAATAATTTCGGATTTTACATACATTTAAATTCAACTTGTTTATTTTTATTTTACTATATATTATAGTTTTGGTTAATTTTTGAGAGTGTTTATAAAGGTCTGTTATTGATTTTTTAATACATCCGAGATATTTGCGTCTTTAATCTTGGACAACTTGTCATACATATTGTTTTTGCTCTTCATTTTTTGGCAGTAATGAATTATGTTCTTCCATTAGCTTGACTTCCCTTTCCGCAGTGTCGTTGACTACCCTTAATTGCCCAATAATTTCTTTGTCTTTAGGGGGATAAAATGTATGACCGACCTCCATTAGTTTTTTGTTCTTAACATTTTCTTAAAACATAAGTATGTACTTGCCGTATATCGCCACCCCTTAGGGGGGCTCTCATACAAATATGGCCGTTTAATGAAATTCTTCAATTTGGCCCCTGTAGCGCCTAGGGGCAAGATGGGTCAAATGTATGACCCACCCCACTTTATTTTTCATCTCAATCATTCTAACATACCTACCGGCTATCTCCATTCTTTTTAGGGGGGCTCCCATACAAATATTGCTTTTTATGAAATTCTTAAATTAATCCAAATTTTTCGACTTTTGTGAATAAAATCAAAAGTTGGTAACAGATCTTAATCATTTATGGCTTGTTTTGTATGCAGCTTCGTTTTTTATATGTATGTCTGCAAAAAATTAGAAGCCTAGCAAAAACGACTGCTTATATTAGAAAAAGGTTTTACTTTTCTTAAAGGAAATTCTATTGTTAGTAATTTCAATAAACTAAAACGTTTTTGAGTTACGCGAATATATGTATGTTGGGCAACCTCCTTCATTTTCGAAATAACTGTATATGTATCTCGAAAACCAGAGCCAATCTAAAAAAAGGAGAGCATTACTGGATTCAGCGTACCCGAATTATGTTAAATCGCCATGTGCCCGGCTTGTCTGTTTTTTCAACTAGCATAGTGTAATTGTTCAATTTTATGTTAAATAATTTAAATAAAAAAAATAATTTATTTTTTGCGTCCATTCGCTTAATAATTATCTTACAAAATCAAATGTTATTAATTAGTAATTCCAATCGTGTGCAGGGTTAAGAATACACATCTGTATCACAACAAAGCACAATCCGATTAAAGATATGAACCTTTGATATGAAATAACTTTATCATTTGACATCAAACACAATTCTCAAACGTTTTTCAATTGTTTGATTTTAACATCTAAATTCATTTTGGTAATGATTTGAAAATAAACATTTGACATCAAATGTTTTATTAATTTGATGTCAAATTGGTTTCAAATGTTAAGCTTCGTACAGACGATGGTCAGACCTTACAATGTTGTCATTTTTCTGACAATGGTGCCATTTTCTCTTAGCCGTTCTGAAATAAATCATATCAGCTGTAAAATCATATCATTAAGAAAATATTTTCCAAAAGAATTTTGTAGGAAGCCCAGAGGTCTTAATGACTTAGAAAGGTTTAAGGCTACTGAGCTCAGAGAATTTTTATTGTATATTGGGCCAATAGGGTTAAAAGGCATTTTGAAAGACAACAAATATAATCATTTCCTAATCTTATCATATCAATAAGACTTCTCCTCCATCCTGTATATTGCAAAACAAAAAAAAAAGCTTGCCAATAGATTTTGTATCTCAAGTTCCGTCGTTATATTTGGCTTCAATGTTGACATTTAATTTTCATTGTTTAACACATTTGAGTGACCAGGCAATGAGATTCGGTTCTTTGGAAAAAATAAGTGCTTTTACAATTGAAAACTTTTTGGGAAAACTTAAAACTTTAGTTGAAAAGGGCGACTGCATTCTGGCTCAACTTTATAGTCGCATTGTGGAGCAAAGTTTTCTGAACATTGGTCTTAATGACTTGGTTTCCAATTCTAAAGTACCAAAAAATGGTATAAGCTACAACACATTTTTCTTTAGCTTAAGTGTTTGAAATTATTTTTATTTTATGAAAGAAGAGCAACATAGAATACATATATAGAATTAATAAAATAGAAATATGTAAGAAAAGTTATATTTTGCATAGTAAGTTCAACATCAACAAGTATATGCAACCTTTTTTCATTTATCCAATATGCTCAACGTTTTTAGGAATATTTTCTTCGAACTGCTTACAATATGATCCTGAGGTTGTATTGTATCGAATTGAAGAAATATCTGGAAAAATGTGTTACTTCCAAAGTGAATCTAATCACATACTTATTCCATTTATTCATTCAAATTACAGAAAATAATACAGCTTTCAATAATGACAACATTACTGTTTACACGGAGCACGGAGATTTTCAACCAGCAACCATGCATTGATGTAAGTAACAACAGCCAAATTCTGACATGCGTAGAGGCGGTTCCTTCCACTAGCAACAGTAACAATTCCAGCCAATAAACAGTAGCTCGTTTCTGTATATCTCACATCGTAAAACTCTTCGCATGAAACGTGTGAATTGCAACAAAAATAGTGTGAAATGAAACAAAAAATGGTTTTTCTCACACAAGTGTTTCTATATCTTTTTTTTGCGAGAATTATCTGTCATTTAAATAATTTTCCAGCAATTATTGGAAGGATGCGAGAAAAAGTGTTTCTATAACAATATTTTGCGAAAAGTTTCTTTCAAGAACTGTCAAAATAAGTCACATTTGAAATTGGTGGCGAGAAAAACCAAATGTAGATATTTTGAATTTAAAATATGTTTATATACTATTTTTTTTAAATAAATAAAAAAATAGAAGGAATATAAATGATAAATGCATAATATATATGATGAAAATAAACAAAAAGCAATTGTTATATTTTGTTAGTTTAAATTTTTGTTAGCCTTTTCTTGTTTTGGTTTAAATCAGTGCTGCCAGATAAATTTGTGTCAAAATCGTCAATTTCCTGAGAAAAAAATAAAAACGATCGTCTTTTTTGTTTTAAAAATCGTGCAATTTAAAATCAATTTTAAACAAATTTGTTTCGACTTTTATTAAAAAATAATCAAACAAAAACATAGTTAAAGTTCATGGGTATTTAATAATTATTATTTAATAATTGAGATATAAATCTTTAATTTACCTATTCCTATAATCTTTTTCTTTTTTACCTGAAATAGACTTAGTAGAATACCTTGTAGTTAAAATTAAAAAAATCGGTTCATAAATAAACGGGTTAAAGACCCAGTAAAATCTTCGCCTACAAAATAATATGTTAAGTAATCAGAAACACATAAAAGCACTACATACAATTCGACTGAAAAACTAATGAATTTTACAAGGGTTGTGCCAAAAAGAACAAATTCAAAAGTAAGTCATTTTTTTATCTTAATATATCCAGAAAAAAGTATATTCAGAAGCTATCCATTTTGAAAAAGTTTTTACTGGGAGACAAACAAATTTCTTTCTTGCCGGAATAATGGTTTTGGCACAAAAGTGTACATATAAGATAAGATTATCAAATATCAATCATACATAAGAAGTATTAAATGTTCAAAATAAGCCAAGTCGGTCCATTACTTTCCCTCGAAATTTTGCTTTTGCCGATACATTTTTTAGGGAAGAAACAAACAATTTCGAGGACAATTTTCACAATAGGGATAAATATAAAAATTTAAGCAGCCTTGTTTCTAAAGATATCTTTTTTTCTAATAAACAAACATATAAAAATATTTACAATTATTAGAATTATTAGAAAGTAACAACAAAATTATAAAATATTTTTGATTTTGTTTTTGCTTTCGTCACTTTTTTAGAAAAAATCATCAAAACGTCACTTTGTTAATATCGGAACAAAAAATCGTCAAGATGACGATAACTCGTCAAATCTGGCAGCCCTGTTTTTATTATATTTATTTCTTTTGTTGACGTTTCGCTTTTATTTGACACTTAATTACTGGAAATATTCAAGTATAAACAGAATTTGTTGTGTCTGTTTTCGCATTCAAATACAGAAACACTTTTATCTCATAAATCGAGAAACGATGGAATTTTTTGTTTCACACTTCATGTAAGAAATTTTACGATGCGAGAAATACAGAAACGAGCTACAGGTACGACATTTTTGTAAGCTTTCCGAAGGTCTTTCACATTCAATCAAATATAAAACTATTTATTGCCATTATGGATATTTTAAATCTTTTGCAAAAAATTGATGAAAACCTTAAAATTTTCAACACTAAAACCGATCGGGTTATATCCGAAGTAATTTCTATCAGAACTGAGGTTTCAACAAATTAAAGAAAGGTATACGGAGACGTTTCCTGTACAGAATATATTGTGCCCCACCAACCTTTTACTTCCATGGAGCAATATGATCTTTTTGAATCCAAACTAGTTCCCATTCAGACAAAAGAACTGTGTCAGTCCGGTGAAAAAGCGAGCATGTAGGAAAAAAATATTATAAGTTTTAAAAGAAAACTTGTATGTATATGCACCTTTAAAATTTAACTCTTTTACCTAGATTCTTTCAAAAACAAATTTTCCCTTTGTGACGATGACTTCGACAAAATATCGCAGAAGCATTTCCAATATGCTCATAACAGGCTGTCGAAAATATCGATATACCAAAATAAAAACCAAAAACTTAGGGGAGAGGTGACGACCTCTTAGCCAAAAAAATAAACAACATCATTTCATTTATTTATACATATATTTTTTAGAATTTATTTGAATTAAAAACTGTCTTCATTCATTTTGAATTAATTCTTTTTTTGCATTTCTAATAATCCAAGACTGATTAATATCGCTAGGGACCTATTTGGTCTATGCAGGGTCTTTGTGACAGGCCACTCTAACCTAAGACTGACCTAGTTGGCAAAATGGTCCTTGACGCAAATGTCGTCTACGATATCCGCAGGACAATTTAGAATTTTTCGCCTATATAACATTGATGACGACAAATGAAGTAACAAAACGTGTATTTTGTCGTGTTTAAAATCGTTTTTTGCCTTGAATAATACTTAAATGAGGACAACATAAGCGACCATTGCAAGCATTTTGTCGTGTTTCAAACCACATTGACGACAAAATGCATGCAATTGTCGGTCATCTTGTCTTCAATAAGACTTGATTGAGGACAACATAAGCGACCACTGCATGCATTTTGTCGTATTTCGAACCACATTGACGACAAAATGCATGCAATTGTCGGTCATCTTGTCTTCAATAAGACTTGATTGAGGACAACATAAGCGACCACTGCATGCATTTTGTCGTATTTCGAACCACATTGACGACAAAATGCATGCAATTGTCGGTCATGTTGTCTTCAATAAGACTGGATTGAGGACAACATAAGCGACCACTGCTTGCATTTTGTCGTATTTCGAACCACACTGACGACAAAATGCATGCAATTGTCGGTCATCTTGACTTGATTGATGACAACATAAGCGACCACTGCATGCATTTTGTCGTATTTCGAACCACATTGACGACAAAATGCATGCAATTGTCGGCCACCTTGTCTTTAATAAGAGTTGATTGAGGACAACATAAGCGACCATTGCATGCATTTTGTCGTGTTTCGAACCACACTGACGACAAAATGCATGCAATTGTCGGTCATCTTGTCTTCAATAAGACTTGATTGAGGACAACATAAGCGACCATTGCATGCATTTTGTCGTATTTCGAACCACATTGACGACAAAATGCATGCAATTGTCGGTCATCTTGTCTTCAATAAGACTTGATTGAGGACAACATAAGCGACCACTGCATGCATTTTGTCGTATTTCGAACCACATTGACGACAAAATGCATGCAATTGTCGGTCATGTTGTCTTCAATAAGACTGGATTGAGGACAACATAAGCGACCACTGCTTGCATTTTGTCGTATTTCGAACCACATTGACGACAAAATGCATGCAATTGTCGGTCATCTTGTCTTCAATAAGACTTGATTGAGGACAACATAAGCGACCACTGCATGCATTTTGTCGTATTTCGAACCACATTGACGACAAAATGCATGCAATTGTCGGTCATGTTGTCTTCAATAAGACTGGATTGAGGACAACATAAGCGACCACTGCTTGCATTTTGTCGTATTTCGAACCACATTGACGACAAAATGTATGCAATTGTCGGTCATCTTGTCTTCAATAAGACTTGATTGAGGACAACATAAGCGACCACTGCATGCATTTTGTCGTATTTCGAACCACACTGACGACAAAATGCATGCAATTGTCGGTCATCTTGTCTTCAATAAGACTTGATTGAGGACAACATAAGCGACCACTGCATGCATTTTGTCGTATTTCGAACCACATTGACGACAAAATGCATGCAATTGTCGGCCATCTTGTCTTTAATTAGAGTTGATTGAGGACAACATAAGCGACCATTGCATGCATTTTGTCGTATTTCGAACCACATTGACGACAAAATGCATGCAATTGTCGGTCATGTTGTCTTCAATAAGACTTGATTGAGGACAACATAAGCGACCATTGCATGCATTTTGTCGTGTTTCAAACCACATTGACGACAAAATGCATGCAATTGTCGGCCATCTTGTCTTTAATAAGAGTTGATTGAGGACAACATAAGCGACCACTGCTTGCATTTTGTCGTATTTCGAACCACACTGACGACAAAATGCATGCAATTGTCGGTCATCTTGACTTGATTGATGACAAATAAAGCGACCACTGCATGCATTTTGTCGTATTTTGAACCACATTGACGACAAAATGCATGCAATTGTTGGTCATCTTGTCTTCAATAAGATTTGATTGAGGACAACATAAAGGCTAGATTACACTATCTCACAAGTCTTACGTATTCCATAATACTTTGTGAGATAGAAATCTAATGAGTTTTGTTGCGACTGTCAAAAAATCTTATTTAACATGACAGTTTGTGTTCACACCATCACACAAAGTATAAACACTCACACATAAAATAAAATGCAACACTGATCCAATGAAAAGTATTAGTGTTTAGAAATTTTTCAAAAAACGATGAAGTCGTATGGGATGTCAAACTTTTTTCATAATACTTGTCATTTTCGTGACACATTGCATTCACACTATCACACTTTGTCATATTACTTGAGTTTTTGACATGTATTAATACAAAGTAAATATAATTGTGTAATATAGCCTTAAGCGACATAAGCGAAAAATAAAAGATGATAGACAATACCTAAAATTTGCTTTAACTTTTTCTTAAAAATAACGGGGCGATAACAACACAAGAAAAAAAATCATAGACAAAAAAACATGTAAAATTATTTAGTTGAATCTTCAAAGTGCGTGGTAAAGGTTATAATTTTGCTGTGTTATTTTTTAACAATTGTGATTGGCTTTTTGTTTAGTATTGTTAATTGGTAAGTATAACTAAAATGTCACAAGCACGATATTTGCGTAGAGAAATAGCACGCACAAAGTTAGCTTTTTCTAGAAGAATTAATAAAATGTCTTGAAGACATCCTTGACGACGCGTGTCGTCGACGACTTCTTAACACGGAAAATCGTTCACGACATAATAAGCGATATTGCCGCTCATATATCGTCAACGACAGCGTCGCCCATATGATTGTCAACGATAGTGTCGCCCATATGATCATAAACGACTGTGTCGCCCATATGATCTCAACGACATATGAGCGATAATGTCGCTCATTAGTCGTCATGTCAAGTGACCCAACCCAGTTGGCCATGTGTTCGAGACAACGTCGACGACGCGTACAAGACCCATAGTAAATCGCTGACGACATGTTGGCGACAGCCAGAGCAAATCGTCGACGACTTTTTCGAACAAAGGGCACCAAAATCGTACACGACAATTTGAACGACACCATCATGCACATTGTCGTTAACGACCATATGGGTGACAATGTGGTGAAAGTTGTCATTGGCGACTACATAAACGACTTTTTTCTCATATCGTCGTTGATGTTCTATAAGCGACATAACCTTAATAGTGTCGTTGATGACAGTATTGCAGATACTATCCACAATTTAGTCGCCGATAGGTTAATGACAATACGCTTTTTCAGTAGAGTTTTGTATAGAAATAGATAGATATGTATCTGTTGCATTTTGACAAAACATCTTAAGACAAATTTAAAAAGTTGAAAGAACTGTTTTTATTCATACGAGTTTTCATTCAAAAAACATTTTTGTTAACGTTTTTAAAATTTTGTATTATTAACGAAAATACAATACAAAAACAAACAAAAAAAATATTGACAACTAGTCCCATGTTTATGAGACATTTTCATAAATTTGTTTTGAATATCACCTTATTTAGGACAAGATGAACGACAATTTCATGCACATTGTCGCCAATGCGTATTGAAACACGACATATTGCATGTAATGGCCTTGTTGAAGACAAATTTAAGAAAATGTCTCATATAAAGTCGTAAATACGTATACACGACAAAATACATGCTTTATTACTTAAGTTGTCTTCATCAATTTTATATGGGCGACAAATTTTAGAATGTCCTGAGGACATCGTTGACGACATTTGCATCTATGACCATTTGGCCAACTGGGAACTTTTGAAATCGATGTCTTCCGATTTGGATTAAATTTCTCTTTTTAAATAGTAGTTTAGACACAAGTTTTCAAAAAGTTTCTGATTGAAAGGGGTCCAAGTTTGATATTTTGGACAAACAGGTGTTCTTTCTCATCCATGTATCCCATTTCCTGTTGGTTTTAGCAAAATTTGTCCCAAGTAGGTTAGGTAGCTATTTTAACAATCTTTCGAAAAATATTTTTTTATATATATAACTTTATTTTTATTTTTTTAAGCGCGTTCTTTTTTTTTGTTCAAAAGGAAGCTTATGTCTTTTTCATAAAGGTAGTTTTTGTCGCTTATTGGGCGCCGAGTGGCATATGTAAAACAAATAATTTCTAAGTCAAGACGAGGTTTCTCTATTTTAAGCGTATGTACTATTTTTGTTTAAATGTTTTTAAAACCTTAAAAGTAAAACTTATGCTGAGAAACTAGACAAATTAACCTTTCCGACGGTATGTAACACAGGCTTGCCAGAAGAATTCAAATTTAAAGTGCTAAATCGACAAAAATAAAGTGCTTAATTGTTCTACAGCGAAAAATAAAAGTGCTAGTTTTGTAACATTGATTTTTATGAATATAATAAAAAATTTACATTTGAAATTTTGTTAACATATTCATTTTGTTTAATATAAACACTTTTTATAATGTAACATTATAAAATATGTTGCATTAATGTAACATGTTCTACATTTGTGTGTTCCTTTGTACAAAAAATACAACTGTGGGAAAAATTTTCAAGTTCTTTGTGAATAAGTTAGTACCGGTTCACACACGTCAAGTTTGACTCGTCAAGTCCTGAGTTTTTAGGAGAGAGGGGAAAAGAAATGGCATTCTCTTTTCCCTTCTCACCTAAAAGCTCAAGACTTGACGAGTCAAACTTGACGTGTGTGAACCGGCACTTAATAAAAAACATACAAAACATGTTGCATATTTTACCCTTACTATTACAGGTGTTCATAATACTGCCCTGTTATAAAACTTTGGTACTTACTTTGTTTGTAGAACCAATGTTTTATTTTCTTTGTCATAAAAAGATTGCTTTAAAACAAAATATAAAAATATGAACTTTGTACTGGTGTGTGGGTTGGACACCAGTGTAAAATAACTTCTTCTGGATAGATATTAGGGAGGACCGCTGAGATGTAACGGTGGGCTATCTAGAAAATGGTTATTATTATAATTGCTCCAGAGGAGTAATTATAATAGAGTGGGGTTATGGGGAGAGAATGAAACCAGACTTTAGTAATTTTTTCCAATCTTGTTTATTACAATTCAGGTTCCTTTCTTAACTAGCTATACGTACATTTGTTACAAAATGGATTTACCGCTTGGCAAATATTGGTTTACTATGCCACAACTCAGTTTTAGGTAAATTTGATGATAGCTGCTCGCACTGCCGGGTAACGATGTTGCTTGATCTCGTGCTCAAAAGTAAGTGTCTCCTCTCGCATCAAAAAAAATATGTATGTTATAAAAGTAAGTATAGAATTCGTTACAAATGACAAATGGAAAGGCTGTAGCGAGTGTTTATTCTACAGTGCGGGCAACTTTCATCAAATTTACGATATTAGGTGTGGTGATTATAATAGTTCAATGAAAATTCAGTTAAATTTAGCTCATTTAAGTTTGACATTGCGACTTATTATTAGGTAAGGAAATGGGATAATAAAAAAAATGATTAAATAATACAATTTGAGGTAATAGTTACAACGTTTGTAGATGCTTCTGTTGATATGTACAAATCCAATTTGTACATGCCGCCGCCTCCGAGTTAAGACCTGGATGCGGTGGTATCGGTGGCACACAGAACTTGTGCTATAGATCTAATGGCTTCGGCCAAGACTTTAGTGTCCGGGGCAGTAACCGCTGGTGGTTGAATGCGTTGTTGGGTTGCTGGCTGCGACGCAGCAGGCGTTCGGTGCCTTTCAGTGGATCTAGGTACAGCCTGGGAAGTCTGACGTGACCGGCTGGTACTCTGGATGCTTTTGGCCCGGATAGAGCGACGTCTATTCGGATGTAATAGTGTGTGGTGCAATTGATCACACCTTTTGCACGTGTCCATAGAGGTGCAGGACCTTATATTGTGGCTCTTAGCCAGGCAGTTGCGACAATATTGATGTCGTTCCACTACCTTTTCTCTTTTTCCCACATCCATTTTTAAAAAACGATGGCAAACCTTTAAAGGGTGGTACCTTTTGCAAACCATGCACTTAAATATATTAGGGTCTTGACGTCTTAACCGATTGTTGACTGTGTTCGTTCTGGTATGGCTTCGCCGAGCTGGGGTTGATCGTCGATTAGGCCTGTAGGGAAAGAAATAAGAGGAAATCAGAAATCATGGATGTTAGGAATTGGGCTATAATATAATGGGTTAAATGTGTGCAGATAAGTTATAACGTGTATGAACGGTGAAAAATAAGAATGAGTGTAAGGTTAAAACTATAGATTTTCTGACCCATTTTTTAAAAAGGGTAAGTAGCACAACTTTGCAATTGGACGCGTTATTACTCCGGAGGCGGTGCGTACGTCCGCAACACGTACGTTCTTGTCTGAGCCGGGGAATGTCTTATCAACCCTACCTAAGCGCCACTCGTGGGGATGCTGTAAATCGTCCATCACCACTACTAGATCTCCCGCCTGAAGATTGGGGACAGCGTTCTTCCACTTGTATCGCTTGTGAAGAGATTTAAGATACTCATCCTTCCATCGCCTGCCCAGTTGATGGTGTAGAGCTTTCAGCTTTTCCCACCGATTAATTATAGATATGTTTTCGCAATTTTGCTCTGGAAAGGCCATTAGGGGCGCTCCCCGTAAAAAGTGTCCGGGAGTTAAAGCCGTAAGATCTGAAGGATCTTCGGATAGAGCCGAGATAGGCCGGGAATTAAGGACTCCTTCTATTCTGGCTAAAATGGTAGAAAATTCCTCGAAAGTGAACTTTTGAGCGCCTGCGATACGTTTTAGGTGAAATTTAAAACTTTTTACTGCAGCCTCCCAAAGGCCGCCCATGTGTGGTGCGTATGGGGGAATAAACTTCCACTCAAATCCGTGAGCAATGTATTTTTGAGCTATCTCTTGTGAAGTGTTTTCTAAAAAATCTGAAAATTCCTGCTCGAGTTTTCTACTGGCCCCCAGGAAATTTCTTCCGTTATCTGTTATAACCCGTTGGGGTAGGCCCCGCCTCCCAACGAAGCGGGAAAATGCCGCTTGAAAAGCTGCTGAGGAGAGGTCAGAGCATGCTTCTAAATGCATTGCCTTTGTGCTGAAACAAACGAAGACACTAACGTATCCTTTCACTGAAGGAGATTTTCGTAGAGTTGAGGTTTTGATTTCGAACGGGCCGGCAAAGTCAATTCCGGTTACCTGAAATGGTAGCGATAAACTACATCTTTCAGCCGGTAAGGGAGCCATGATTTGGGAACAGGCTGTTTGTTTATAAATTATACATGTTTTGCATTGCCGTATTATGCTTTTCACTCGAAGTTTGAGTCTGCAAATATAAAATTCCATTTGCACCATTCTACACATCTGGCTGCACTCAGCGTGAGCGAGAAATTGGTGCAAGTGTGCTAGATATAAATAACAAAACCGTGATTTACCTGGCAGTATTATCGGAATACATAGGGCTAAGCTCAAGCTACTATGGGGGTCGTCAGGTGGCGGATAGACGAATGGCCTACAGATATGTGGGTTAGCTGCGAATAACCAATAAGCAGTCCCCGACCAAGAGCGACAGAAAAGGAGGTTTAGACTGAAAAGGTCTTAGATTCCAATGATTTCTCTGTGACAAGACGAGTTGGCGCCGTCTTAAACTAAGTGCCTCCTACTCTCGCAGCGTCTGTTCCCACATTGGGCGGCTGCAAACAGCGTCTGTACTCCATTGGAGCGGCTGAAAACCAGAAGGAAAACTATAAACCCTTCAGAAGGCAACGGGAAACCACTGAAGTAATATCCCTTGTAAACCATACACTATGAACAATACAACACATAACATACGGCCCTCAGTCTCCGGCCAAACGAGGGTGCTAAGAATCCCCGGAGGTAAAACCAAACAAAAACTCAATATTGGAACATGGAATGTTAGAAGTCTCTACGATGTTGGAAAGCTGGATAACACCATAAGTGAAATGAATAGACTTAAAATAGACATATTGGGTGTGAGTGAAACATGGTGGAAAGAATGCGGTGAATTTAGATCCCAAAACACTCGAGTATACCACTCAGGAAACCAGGATGGAATCCACAGAAAAGGTGTGGGAATTATTGTTAGTACCACTATAGCTGACTCTGTCGCTGGCTACGTTCCAATGTCAGATAGAACTATGATGATAAAGATAACGGGAAAGCCACTTAATATAAATATAATACAAGTTTACGCCCCCACGTGTGATGGAAGCTCTGACGAAATCGAAGAATTCTACGGTGAAATTGAAAAACTATTAAAAATGACGAAACCACATGAGATAACTATTATCCAGGGCGACTTTAACGCAAAAGTCGGACAAGCTAAAGTAGTCGGTGTCACCGGGAGATATGGATTGGGCGAACGTAATGATAGGGGAGACAGACTCGTGCAATTTTGCCAAGAAAATAAAATGAAAATAACAAACACCCTATTTCGCCTTCACCCTAGAAGACTATACACATGGAAATCACCACAGGACAGTAGAGAAAACGCTGTAAGAAACCAAATCGACTATATATTAATAAACAAACGATATTGCACCTGTGTGACAAAATGCTCAACATACCCGGGAGCTGACGTACCATCTGATCACAACCTCTTGGTATCAAATGTCCGCATAAAACTTGCTGTTGTTCGAAAAAAGAAACGAGAACCAAGAATAAACATTGAAAAACTTAATGATCCACTATTTAAAAAAGAGGTTAAGGAACGTATTAACACTAAACTCGAAGATGTCGATGGAGAAGATGTGGAAAATTTGTGGAATAATGTCAAGAATATTATAAACACGACTACGAAAAACACCCTAGGAAGTAGCGTAACAAAAAGGCAAGAAGAATGGATCACAGATGAAATCCGAGAACTTCGAATTGAACGAAGCAAACACAAAAATTTGAACTACGAAACCTACTGGGAAATTAATAAAGAAATACGAACGGCAACCCGCGCCGCAAAGAATGCACTATTAAATCGTCAATGCCAGGAAATCGAAACGCTACAAAGCCTACATGATGATTTTAATCTTCACAAAAAACTAAAAGAAGCTGCCGGTGTATATAAAAGGACCTCGCCAGCAATTTTGTTCGACGACAATAATGAAGCAGTATTCGAGATGACAGAAAGAAAAAGCATTTGGAAAGATTATGTAACGAAATTATTTACTGATGATGAAAGATCAGCTGATGACTGTAGCGCAGAAACCCCTTTGACTGGAACACCAATCACTAGATATGAAGTAGAGTATGCAATTAACTCGCTTAAGGACAAAAAAGCAACCGGTCCAGATGAAATCCCCTCCGAAGTTTTGAAGCTAATAGATGGTAATAATATGCAATTGCTAGTGACTCTATTTAATTACGTTTATGACAATGGTCAATACCCACACGATTGGCTTAAATCAACATTTATCACCATACCAAAGAAAAATAATGCTAGAAAATGCAGTGAATATAGACTAATTAGCCTAATGTGCCATGCACTAAAAATATTTCTTAAAATAATACACAGGAGAATATATGATAAATGCGAAACTGCTATGGGAGAATCACAATTTGGTTTCAAAGAAGCAATGGGTACTAGAGAAGCGCTACTAAGTGTGCAGATACTAATTCAAAATTGTCGAGATGTCCATAAAGATGTATTCATGTGCTTTATAGATTATGAAAAAGCCTTTGACACTGTCCAACATGATAAGCTAATGGAAATTTTAATGTCCATTGGAATAGATGAGAAGGAAATACAATGCATAAAAAGCCTATACTGGAACCAATCAGCACGAATTCAAATAAATGGAGAATTTAGTGACGAAATTGCCATATCAAAAGGAGTCAGACAGGGGTGTATACTATCGCCCTTGTTATTCAACATATACTCAGAAAAAATATTTCGGGAATCAGTAGAAGGAAAGAGAATAGGTATACTAATAAACGGAAAGTTTATCAATAATGTACGATACGCTGACGACACAACGTTACTTGCAAGCAGTATATCTGGCCTACAAAAACTGACAGACGAACTTACATATGTAAGTGAATCATATGGTCTGAAAATCAACATTAAAAAGACAAAATACATGGTTGTCAGCAGGAAGAATGCTCAAAATAACACGACGCTAAAAATAAATAACATAGAAATTGAACGTGTAAAAAATTTTAAATATCTAGGAGTTTTGTTAAATGATCAATGGGACGCATCAAAGGAAATAAGATGTCGTATAGAGATGGCGAGAGATGCTTTCTTTAAATACAGCAAGGTACTGACCAGCCATGACATCAGTCTTGCAACAAAGTCACGGTTTATCAAATGCTATGTGTGGTCCGTGCTTTTATATGCGGCAGAAGTATGGACAGTTAAAGCGACGGATGAGAAAAGATTGGAAGCATTTGAAATGTGGGTATACCGGCGCATATTGAAGATACCATGGACTGACCACGTCCCAAATATCGAAGTATTGAGAAGAATGAACCTGGACCGACAACTTTTAAAAACCGTTAAAAACCGTAAAATATCGTATTTGGGACACCTGATGAGAAACGACAAATATAAATTTATCCAAACAATTCTTAAAGGGAAAATAGAAGGAAAACGCGCTAGAGGTAGAAGAGAACTTTCCTGGTTAAGAAATATTCAAGAATGGACAGGTTATCGTGAAGAACGAAGTCTCCTATATGCCGCCAAAAATAGAGAACTGATTATTTCTGAATTGTAAAAAAGACTTCCAAAATGAATTAATTAATTATATGTTTTATAAAATGTACTGTATATTGTATGATCGCTAATATCCGAATAACGGATGGGCAAATAAAAGAAGAAGATTATCGGATACCGTTCATTATATGGAAGAGACGCTTGAGATAATCTTCCATTTGCTCTTATAATCGAGTTTTTATCTAGAAATGGGTTAAGGGACCTTAACGAGCTTTTGTTAGATAGGGCTTTACTATTCTTTAAACATTGATACTCATCTTGAAAAAACTGGGTTTGAGCTAAGATAATAAGTCTTTCTTTTGCAAATTTCATTTCTGGTTGCGTTATGTTGTTTTCAGTAGTTATATGAACGCCTGCTCGAATCTTTCCAATACATTTATTGAAAAATCGAAAAATATAGCATACAACTCTTAGAGCTTTGCTATAAGACGAGAATCTGTCTAAAATCTGATCATCTTCAACCTCTACGTGCAGAACTTGGGTAACTTCAGGGGGTTTTGTGACTTTTAATGGGTTTCTTTTAGGCCACTCAGACGCGGGTTTTGATAGCCATAATGGTCCATGCCACCAAAGAGAATTATGCACCAAATCTTGAGGCTTACAGCCTCTTGTTCCCATATCGGCTGGATTATCATGAGTCGAAACGTGTCGCCACGTCGCATCTGGTACTAAACGGTGAATCTGGGAGATCCTATTCGCGACGTAGGTTTCCCATGCGGAGGGAGGCTTTGACAGCCAACCTAGCGTTATGGACGAGTCTGTCCACAAATATATTTGCTTTGGTTCTAGTTTCAATGATGTTATGACGTACTTAACTAGGTTTGCCAGCAAGACTGCGCCTGTAAGCTCTAACCGTGGAAGTGAAATTGTCTGTATCGGGGCGACTTTGCTTTTTGCTACTATTAAATTAGAGAACGTATTGTGTCTATTGTTCTCACACCGCATGTATACTGTGGCACAGTATGCCGCGTCTGCAAACCCGTGAATTTGAATAGTGTCTGTGGGCAGATGCTGTAACCATCTTGAGATGGAAATTAGTTTGACTTGTGAAAGATCCTGAACTAGGCTTTTCCAGTTTTGGAGTGACTCATAGGAAACTTCGTCATCCCAATTTAGGCCCTCTAGCCATAATTGTTGGATGAGGATTTTTGCCCTTATTACTACAGGCGTGATCCATCCCGCTGGATCAAACAGTTTCGCAACTGACGACAGAATCTGGCGCTTGGTTATTTTTGTGGAATGTTCAAATGGGGAAAAACTGTATGTAAATGAGTCTGTTAGGGCATTCCACTTAATACCTAGGGTTTTTGTGGAGCTGGTATCATGAAAACGGAGGAAGTCTGAATCATACAGATCCTCTTTGGGTAAATGGGATAAAAGGTTTGTATTATTTGCGCTGATTTTCTTTAGAGGAAAACCCGCTGATTTTAGGGTTTTAATCAGCTGATTTTGGACTTCTAGGGTTTCCTCTACCGTATAACCTCCGGTCAAAATGTCATCAACATAGGTCTCTGAGCGCAATATTGATGCTGCTTTAGGGTGTTTGGGTTCGGAATCAAAGGCGAGTTGTATTAGGGTCCGAATTGCTAAGAAGGGAGCACAATTCACTCCGAAAGTTACCGTCTTAAGCTGGTAATCTTGAATAGGGCCAGCCGAGTGTGGCTGGAATAAAATTCTCTGATAGGGTCTGTCATCAGGATGTACTAGTATTTGGCGATACATTTTCTGAATATCGCCACTAAAAACATATTGATATTTTCTCCAGTTGAGTATAATGGATATCAAATCGTTTTGTAGGGTGGGCCCTGTGTACAGAATGTCATTTAGAGAGAATTGGGATTTAGACTTTCTAGATGCATTAAAAACGACTCTGAGTTTTGTCGTTTTGTGTTCTGGGCGAATTACCGCGTGATGCGGTAGATAATATGAGCCATATTTACCTTTGCAAATAATCTCGTTTGATGGACTTTCTTCCATGTGGTCAAGAGTTAAGTATTCATTTATAACTTCCTTATATTGGGTTTGTAGGCCGGGATCTTTGGCCAATGTTTTTTCCATGGTAGAGTACTGGGCTAAGGCTATGAATCTTGATGATCCTAGAAAGACTGTTTCGGGAAATTCTTTCTTGAAGGGTAGCCTAACAATATATCTACCAGTTTCATCGCGCGTAGTGGTCTGAGTATAAAATTCTTCGCAGAACTCATCTTCTGCTGATTTTGTGCGAGCTATGGGGACTTCTTCTTGCTCCCAAAACCTTTTCAAGAGTACATTAAGTTCCGAAGTTTCAGATGGAACAACTGTTGTTGTAAAGGTTTGCACTGTTTGGGTTTCAATTGGACCACTGAGTACCCATCCGAAAATGGTATTGTACGCCGATGTTTGACCACAGATATTTTTCTTTATACCATCAATGTTTACCGAGTGCTCGTAATCATTCCCCAGAATTAGATCTATTTGAGATGCTTTATTGAAGGTGGGGTCTGCTAGATCTAAGTCTGCTAGTTCAGGGGAAAGAGGTTTATCAAAAGTGTAAGCTGGAAGTCTTTTTGTGACTTTTGATAAGACTATTGCTTTCATGGGAATTCTCAGATTGTGTCTTTTGGCATATAACACAAATTCGCATTCTTTATTTGCTGACTGTCGTTGACCACCAATGCCAATGACGTCAAAGTGCGATTTTTTGTATGGAAGTTGAAGCCTATTCCTCACTCTTTCAGTCAGAAAAGTACGTTGCGAGCCAGGATCAATTAATGCCCTGACTGTAAATAGCTCGCCTCTGTGGTCTATTTCAATCAATGCTGTGCGCAATAACACATTCTCGTTACTACTAGAGCAATGTGCCTGAACTTTTCTTGAGGTTTGAGGAAGTTCTTCTTCTGTGACATTTTGAACTATTTGAGTGTTATGTGTGGAGATATTTCGAGAAACTTTGTTATGAGAGTTAGGGATTTCAGCATCCTGAGCACCTTCTGGTATTTGAGTTGGATTATGAGTTTTTTGCCTCACATGCAATAACGTGTGGTGGGGTTTCTTACAATGAAAACAAGTATGTTTACTGCCGCACTGTGCTTTAAGGTGGGATGCGGCTAAACAGTTATTACAAAACTTGTTCTTAAATACAAAATCCAGTCTTTGTTGTATCGTGAAAGACCGAAACTTTGGGCATGCTCGTAATGAATGAACTTCATTGCATAATTTGCAGGATGAAGAGCTTAAACTCTCCTGAGACGCATATGCTTGTATCTTATTAGCTTGTGGTGATTTTGTTATTGTGAAGAAATCTTTTGAGCCTTTTAGACTCGTAAGACGTTCTACAACTTCATACCGATCAATTAGGAATTGAGACATTTGACTCCAACTCGGTAACTCACGGGGGGATGTGAGGGATTGTTCCCAAAGTGAGAGTGTGGTTTCTGGGAGTTTCGTGGAAATTAATCTAATCAAGATTGGGTCCCAGCTACTCACTTCAACACCAAGGGTTCTAAGGGTTGCTAAGGAGTCATTTACGGATGATTGGATCCTTCTGATGGAATCACTATCTTCCTTTGTGGCTGATGGTATGTCGAACAGAACTTTTATTTGGTTGTCAACCAAAACCCTTTTGTTTTCATACCGAGTTTCTAGTGCCCTCCAGGCGAGATCAAAATTGTCATGAGAAAGAGGATATCTCTGAACAATAGCACCAGCCTCGCCTCTCGTTTTATTTCGGAGGTGGTATAATTTTGTGACGGGAGTGAGCTTGGGGTGATTTATGTATACCGCTGTGAACATATCGCGGAAAGATGGCCATTGCTCATAGCTACCTTTGAAAACTTCTGTGTCACAGGGTGGGAGTTTGAGAAAAGTACTAGAGGCATCTGAAACTAAGTTATGAGCGGTAGATTGCCGGCCCATAGAGAATCGAGGGGAAACCTCGTACCCTTGAGCTTGGGTTCGATCTAACCCCAGCAAAAATTTGTGCTTACTCGGAAGCAGGTTTGTAAGGCAGAGATCAGTTGTGAATCGCTTCCATTTCTGTGAAATATTACATGATTTTTGTATGGGATTCCTCACGTAGAAGCTCTGTCGTCGGAATCCAATGTATGCTTCATTCACACAGTTATTCTTTATGTGAATTCACTACATGAAATATGTGCAAATAACTATTGGCCATACTTTAGTGCTTCTGCGCTGCAGTATAGTCAACGCCACATACAATTTGTTTAACAATTCGCCTTACTTTAGTGCTTCTGCGCTGCAGTATAGTCAACGACAAATATATTGCTGAATATATGCCTTCCACATTCCAGTTGTGAACGTCAATAATTTTAAGAAGCAACAGATGAAGCACTTTGGATGCTGTTTCTAATTTTATTGCTTCCAATTATTGAAAAATTTTTGCTGGGAACTCAAAGGCTTTCATAAGTTCAAGAGCTTGGGAAGTGCAATGGTAGAACGCATCTGAACATGCATCAAAATTCAATTTGGATTCTTCCTTAAATTCGTCTGGCACTGCCTCGTTTTGAGCTAGCATGACTTTTTCGTAAGAGGATTCTACCCTGCGCCATCTTGAGTCTAAATCTTTCATTTTCACCTCAAGAATTGCCTCACTATGACTTTCAACAGGAGCATTGTTGAATTTTTGACAAAACTGAAGCAAATGCTCACAGTCGAATACAAATCTTTCCTTAATGGAAGATGTGGGTGTAGAAGAGGTAGAAGTCATTTTCTTATAGGGGTGCTTTTAATGAAACTTACGGAAAATTATTTTAACTTTGCAATTACAGGGGTTTGTAAAAAGAGTGTGTATTCTAATTGTAGTATCAAGTTATATATTTTGAATAATAATCCTATTTCCTGAACAATTTTTCTTCTCATAAATATCTTAAGATTTTCCTTTAACTGCCGCCAGACTTAAAACCGAAACAAATTTCTATTTACTTATAGCAAAATTATCTACCGTATTAAATTAATGCAACTTTATTATTCTAAAATTCAATATTTTCACAATTTTCCTGTTAATAGCATCTTTAATTAAGAATAAATTTTTGGACTGTGGAAACCAGTAGTGTGCTATATTATCAACCGACTTACTTGATTCCGTGGGATTACCACCAATTTTTCTGGGATTCTAGTAAAATGCACAACGGTAACTCCGTTTGAGTATCGTGTCAATAATTTTCTTTTTACATACACCAGTATGGACAATTGTTTTTTTTTCCGAATTTACAGATAATTAAAAGGGTAAATTCATTTTAATTCCTCTTTATAGGTATTCAATCTTCAATACTATGAAATAATCGTAATTTTGTTTTCCGTAGCAATAGCGTAAGAGATTGTAAATAAAACAATAAATTAGAATTATTCACAAGTACTTAGACAAATTATAAACTCGGCTTAACAAATTTTTCCGGGATATCAGTGAGTTACACAGCGGTAACGCTGTTTGAGTTTATTTGTGAAAACTTTTTCTTTATGCTTACAGGGATGGAAACTTTTTTTTCCGTTAGCCTACTTCACAAGTAAATTATGGAACAGAAGGTAAATTTATTTAACTTTGATAAGAAAATTTATTTAACTTTGATTAATGAAATGTTAAACGTGATTACAATCTAAATATTTATATTTAAATTGTGTTTGAGAACACACATAAGTGTATTATGTTATTTATAAATTGAATGGGTAAATCAAGAGTAGCCGGTAATACGTTTCATTTAACAAGTTGCATTGACTTTCACCAATATAGTTAACTAGTTAATAAATTTTGTTATTAATTTCTATTTAAAATATTTCTGAACCATTGAAGTTTCCGTCTCTGGTTGGTAATAGTTCTACTTTGTTGTTTTTGATTAATTTATTTATTTAGGTTTTTTTTTTTTTACGTTTTCACTGAGAACTTTACCACTTATGTAAAAAAAAGAGTGAAAAAAAACTCAAGAGCACAATACTGTGCAAATAATGCTTTGGTAAATTTGGTGGTGGTTTTTTTCCTTTTGTATTTATGTAAGAATGTATGTTGTTAAGATCTTTTATAAACCAAAGTTTAATTACCAAACACAATTATTTATTTTCTCTTTGTACACGAGAATATTTTTTTTTCAGTTTTAGTTAAAATGACTTCAATATTTCCAACCAGCGTTGCCGTTGGAAATTTCCGAAAAGGGTTACAAAAAGGGTAATTAAAAAAAAGGGGTTTTTATAAATAAACAAAATATTTATTTATGGTGGTGCTCAACCCGCACTTTATTTATTTATTATTACTTTACGTTATTCAATAAATAAAATAAATATAAAAATAACAAATGTTTATGTGAGATGTGTTAGTAGGAAACTTTCAGTTTTAATTTTGTATTGTGCTTTTATACCGAAAAATTAATTAAGAAAAAGTATCACTGTGGTAACGCCGTTCATAAGTTAAGTGTACTTTGTAATCTAAATATATTAACATCACAAAGTTACAAGAGAATTGATACGCTTACTTTGTTTTGCTTAAATTTTTACCGCGATTGAGTTTTTTTTCCTTTCGAGTTTTAAAGAAAACCTAAAGTTCGTTCTCAATGCATGTAAAGATTCCTCTTTCGTTTTTCTTAAATTTTTCCCTTTTCAAATTATCTCAATTAAACTCTTAAACTTTTCTCACTATTGCATCTGACACAATCTTGAAATAACTTTACTTCTTCTCTTTCCAATTTTGATTTACTATTACTTTCTTTAAGTTTCTTATCAAAAAAATTTTTCTTCTTTTTCTTTTAAATCTCTGTGTTTTCTTTGCTAAATCTTAAAGTTTCACACTTGTAATTTACATTTTATGTTAAAATTTTCAACCCTTTAACATATTAACTTTAATCATCAAAGTTTAAAGAGAGCTAAAGGTTTTTATTAAACTGTGAGAGAATTCTCATAAATCGCGGTGTTAAGAGAATGCGATCCGCAACAAAAATTGGGTTTCTCTTTTAGTGTGCAGATTAAATTATGTATGGGTGATTGTTCATAGATTAGCAAGCAAAGAAAAAGTATTAAAGTTTGTTTTTTTCTTTTCTTTGTAATGCCAATTGCAAATTATGCAAATGGTTATATGTATGTATGTTTTTAACTTTGTATGAAAATGTGTATGTATGTATTGCAAAGAGTATATTTTTATTCTTTAATAACTGTTATTTTAAATTTTTTTTTTTTTTTTAAATACCTTCTATTTCTCCTTACTATTGTTGTTCTAATTTTTTTCCTTCTGCTGCCACTTTAAATCGCTGTTTATATGTAGGTACATACTAATTCACCATGCATTCATACATATGTAATTGACAATAATTTTATATTTTTTTTTTTAAAATGGTATCTTTCTTCTTTCTGAGTTTTTTTTTTCTTCAAAACGGTATCTTTTCAACTTTTTCGGATTTTGTCCCTAAAACCGGTATTTTTTCCTCTTTTGACCGTTATTCACTTTACCAAATTAACTTTTTTCTGTATACTAATTTCATATTCTACATACAATTCTTTTTTTCCGATTTTAACTTTATTTGCCGTTTTCTGGCGCCTTTCTTCTTTCTTCTAGTATCTGCACTAAATTTCGGGTTTTTTCCACTATAACTATACCGTTTAGGTCTTTTTCCTATTTATTTTCCAAATTAATAACGATTTTCCGGTTCTTTTTTCTAATTTTTCACAATACTTATTTTCCTTTTTTAATTTTGTTTTCGCTTTTTTTCACAATAGTTTCAAATTCGGTTTTAAATTTTGGGTTTTCGCACAATACCGTGGGCTTCCTTTCTCTACTTTAATCGCTTCACAACTAATTCTTTTCTTTTACTAAATACATATCATTTACCTCATAATTATGTGCTTTACTTATTCCTTTGTTGTTGCTGCTTCTCAAAGAGACAATGGTTTTTTCTTATTTTTACCACTCAGGAAGACCCTGCAGTTCTGATGTATGTATTCCCTTTTTGACCACTGGTTTTTTGGAACGTCGAAGGACCATGTACTGGTGTGTGGGTTGGACACCAGTGTAAAATAACTTCTTCTGGATAGATATTAGGGAGGACCGCTGAGATGTAACGGTGGGCTATCTAGAAAATGGTTATTATTATAATTGCTCCAGAGGAGTAATTATAATAGAGTGGGGTTATGGGGAGAGAATGAAACCAGACTTTAGTAATTTTTTCCAATCTTGTTTATTACAATTCAGGTTCCTTTCTTAACTAGCTATACGTACATTTGTTACAAAATGGATTTACCGCTTGGCAAATATTGGTTTACTATGCCACAACTCAGTTTTAGGTAAATTTGATGATAGCTGCTCGCACTGCCGGGTAACGATGTTGCTTGATCTCGTGCTCAAAAGTAAGTGTCTCCTCTCGCATCAAAAAAAATATGTATGTTATAAAAGTAAGTATAGAATTCGTTACAAATGACAAATGGAAAGGCTGTAGCGAGTGTTTATTCTACAGTGCGGGCAACTTTCATCAAATTTACGATATTAGGTGTGGTGATTATAATAGTTCAATGAAAATTCAGTTAAATTTAGCTCATTTAACCCTTTTACATGTAGAGGGAATAATTTTCCCACCAACTTTTCTTCATTGTAACTGATCAGTCGCAGTTGTTTTTTTTTTTTTTGATTTGTCAACATTAATTAAAAGGAATAAAGTTTGTTTTCTTAACATTGTATGTGACAGATTATAAATATTTTTTTCGAGATGGGTCTTCTGTAAATTGAAAACATGTGTTTTTGCAACTGCGAACGAAATCGGTATATATCTTCGAAATCTCGTGGTGATATATGGTAAGTTCTTCTACGTTTTATAGATTTATATTTAATATCTTAGAAAAGAGACATAACTTTTACTTATCTTCCACATTGTTTTTCCTAGTGGGATTTTTCTTGGTGGGAAGAATATTCCCTCTAACCATGTTTGTTTTTTTTATACTACAGGTTGTCTGAAAATGAGCAAGAAAGTGCTAAAAGAATATGAAATAGAGTTGGTGCTGAATGAGTTATACGGTTTACCAACAGATCCAGAACAGTCCGAAGACGACCAGGAATCGGACGATGAAGAAATTACGTTTAATGCCACGAAACTACAACGAATTTTAGAGGAGGTGGAGGCAGAGGGAATATATTTACCACCAATCAAAAACTAAAAAAAAAAATTTTTTTTTTTATTTTATATTTTTAGTCATCAATAGTAACCCTAAATCAAAACCAGATTTTATTTATCCTATTCCGATCGCTATGACCGTAAAAGGGTTAAGTTTGACATTGCGACTTATTATTAGGTAAGGAAATGGGATAATAAAAAAAATGATTAAATAATACAATTTGAGGTAATAGTTACAACGTTTGTAGATGCTTCTGTTGATATGTACAAATCCAATTTGTACAAACATATTAAAATGAAAAAAAGTCTGCACATCAGGGCTATAACTTTTTCACACTTTTTGCGAATAGGTAGTTAACAGGTAGTTTTTTTTAAATTATGTTTAAAAGGTAAAAATTTACAGATGATTCGCCAGAAGATTTGCCCGATTTCCGTGATTGCCTTAAATTGACTATGTATCCAAATGCAAAACTTCTTGCCACTTTGGTGAATGTTCAAATTGCCACAAAAACCCCCTTTTAACAAAGATAATTTAATTTACTTTTTTTTAGCGAGAATGTATTGCAAAGTTTGAATCATGGCGTCAGACTGAAAGATGTACATTGAAAACAATCATTTAAAATGTGCATGATTTTGTGGAAGAAATGTGTAGAGGATTGTTAAATTGGAGAATCCATGACTTTTTAATCAAAGAGCAGTGGTCATTCTTCAAGGACTTGGAGATAAATTTGAAGTCTGGTCGTTTGATTTCGCAGAGAACTATAAATATGTTCTTCAGAATCCCATACAGTCACTCCACTTTAATTACGACCACGAAACTATATTCACAATAGTTATTTTTAAATATTAAAAAATTTGGATTAAAAACCAGAACTAGTTCAACAAAATAACCACAATACTAATTATTGTTAAAGCTAAGGCACGAGCACTATGTGTTCATTTGTCCTTCAAGTTGTGCTGAAAAAGGTCAACAAGAAAAAGAAGGACAAAAATGAAAAAACAAAAAATGTACTTTGGACTTCAAGAAAAATTCTTGACAAAAGTAAGAAAAAACAGAAGTAAGGAAAACATGTAAAATCGGTTAAAATGGATAATCATTCAAAAAAGCAAACTTCGATCTACCAAAGGTTAAAATACAATTTGGTTTAAGGATTGATGTTTGACTATTGACGTCAGCAGTCGTCGATGGCTGCGAGTGTAAAACGGCAAATCCATCTGAGGAGATCGAGTGGTTGCGATCGAAACATGTCATGGTAATCTGCCTGCCGCGGTTCGAGCCCCGGCCACGGTCAAGAATGAAGGATTATCAATAACAATTTTCATGTTGTAAAATTCCTTTCTTCATAAAAATAATTTAATGAAAATTAAATTTAATGAACTTAAGCCTAATTAAAAATATTAAAAAATTTGGATTAAAAACCATAAATAGTTCAACAAAATAACCACAATACCGTTGCAGTTTATAAACACCAGAAGGTAATACTAAATTATCTTAAATCTAAAGTTACAGTAGAAGATGTATACTACGTTTCGGGCGGAGCTCGTCAACATTTTAAAAACAAAAGTAGCTTCGCCTTGGGCCATTGTTATACTCAATATATGCTACTGATCTTCCGCAGCAACTGCGATGCTTTTGTGTACAAATGTATGCTGATGATGTTCAGTTATACCTTAGTTGCACAAGGGACGTATTACTAACAGGGTTAGATCACATAAACTTTGACTTTAATCAAATATTTTCCTGGACATCTGCTAACGGCTTGAGAATCAACCCGAGTAAATCAAAATGTTTAAATATATCTCAGAAAAGTATAAGAGTTGAGACAGATGTGAATGTTGTTATTGGTGGGTCAAGAATTGTGATTGTGAATACAGCTAAAAATCTTGGAGTGACGTTTAATAGCACCTTAATTTGGACCGATCATATAAATCAGGCTTGTGGTAGAATTATGGTATGCTGCGCGCTTTATGACCAACACTGCACTTAACAGCACTTAGTATAAGAGTTCGTCTGGCTAAGGCATATCTACTACCAACACTATTATATGCATCGGAAGTTTTTGGTGCCTGTAATTTCCTTGATGTAAGATAACTTAACACATCTTACAATAAAATTGTCCCTTATACTTATAGCCTCGCCGGTTTACTAGCTTTTCTTTTATCAACATTTTAAAGTTGAGAAGTTTAACTTTTCTTCACAAAATCATTAAAACAAAAGAACCAGTTCCGTATGAGCGTTTGAGATTTGCAAGATTGAGAAGGGGGAGATATATCATGCAATTGCGATACCGCACTAATTTTTCGGAATGTAAATTCTTTATTTCAATCATACGTCTCTGGAATCAACTACCTAATTACGACAATGTAATGAAATTTAGGAGATTACTTATTGAAACAAATATTTTTACAAGATTTTGTTAGTCGTGCTTAATTCGCAATTTTTATTCTTGATAAAAACACTGAAATTTATTGTTGAAGGGATAAGCTATTCCTATGCGCATTTCACTATATTTTTATATTTTGTTTTTTAATATAAATCGAGCCCTCATAGCAAAAATGATATAACCAAACAAAATAACATTTTTCAGTAGAAGTTTTTTTTTAAATATCCTTGCTTCAAGATCTAAATTTTCGTTTGAAATTTGGTATATAAGCATTGTTTTATGCAATGTATGATATGTAATTAGTTTTTTGTTATTAGGCTAGCAAGCTACTGGCTAATATTATCCCACTTACATCAAAATTATTGTGGTAAGTTAATACAATGTTAGTTTTTTTGGTTTTGTTTTGACAAATTAATTCTGTGCACATAAATAAAAATAAAAGGTTTTAAACAGAAATTCACAGGTTTTGATAAAAAATAACATAAAATAAAATAAAACTTCAAAGTTAAGACACATGGTAATACAGGTTTCTAAAAAACAATTTTAAATTCATAGTAAATATATTTACTTTTAAAGAAATTTTTCAATCTTCTTGGTCCGTTTCAGGAAGTGCATCTTTGATATTCTCATCATATGTATCTTAAATTTAAATATTCATTGTGAAATTTTGCTGGTATTGTATTTTTATCACAAAGTGTTTTTAAGTCTTTGTACTTTGTGGAAGAAATCTTTCTCATTCTATCATGGAGGGCCTGTAGTTATAATGGCAGAGTTGCGTCTGAATCGTGGAATTGAGTTTATATCATATTCTTTTACTTCAGAATGGTCAAAATATCCATATATAAGTTTTGTAATAGAGCAATTTTTTTCAAAAGAAGCAGAACGCAACTTTGGAAACTTGATTTTGAATAATTAATTTCTATGCAATTATAACCTGATGGGTGGGTTCTTGCATTGGAGATCATAGTATACCATTGACTTGGTGCCCATACAGTTCTATTGCGAGTAAATGACTCAATTGTGCTATGAATGGAGTCAACGGGCATGGTATGCCCAGGCAATAACTATGTATGTTATTTTTATGCTGTTAATGTAATTCGGTCTCTCAAGAAAATATATTAATGTTGCGAGCATAGCCCTATTGCGATTTTGGCCGGCGCAGCTGTCACAGTAAAGACTGCTGGAAGAGTGCAGATTTCTTAAAATACAACGGTTGAGATTTCATTACACTCCGTTTTCCACTACTTTCTACCCACAAAAAGCAATATGCGTTTCTAGTACCGTTTTTTTTTTTTTTTTTTTTTTTTTTTTTTTTTTTAATAAAAAAGGTCAAAGAAAAAGGATTATAATTTTAATATCTTTAGTTTTTCTAAAATCTTTATGGATGAAGTTTCCTGATGATCTGGCCTAAGCAAACAGTGAAATGCGCATAGGAATAGCTTATCCCATCAACAATAAATTTCAAGTGTTTTTATCAAGAATAAAAACTTGGAATTAAGTACGAATAACAAAAGCTTTTAAATTAAAATCTTTGTTTTCCCAAAAATTATTTTGATGATAGATATTTAGCTTTAGCGAATTACAGAATACGGCTGCTGATCCTCCAAAAATGTTTCTTTAAACTTATCTTTGTCTCTCATGTGTTCTAGGTACGCTTCTGTTTGCTCCAAATTTTTTTTGATTCACTGTCGAAGTTTTTATAATTTTCACAGGCGACACATTTATCTTTTTTTGCAAGTAAAAACCGATGTGAAAGCAATTTTTAAAAGTGCTATGAAAAACGGTTAGGGATAACTGATCCGATTGATTCTTTATAGATTTTAAATGTTCAGCATAGCAATTCCATATAGACTTTATGTTTCGAAACTCTTGCGGAAGGTACACCTTGTTACTTTTATTGCGACAATAATGGGAGGGCACTGATGGTAACTGTTCAATAAATGACTTTAAAAGGGCTATACTGCCTGGCTGCTAATAACATATTTTGTGATATGTAAAGCGTTTTCAATAGGAATTGTTGAAAAACTTTGAAGGTAGTATCATGAAAATTGATAATACAACTAAAGCTCCAATGCCTTTTGTTACTATTTCCTGTTCTTCTTTGAACGCACTTACGCTTCATGGCCGATCGCAACCAGTATCAGAAGAAGAATCGGTATCACTGTATTGAACGAGTGCATAATCTGCGAAAAGCTGAAACAAAAACTTCTTAAGTACACCAAAAACGTAAAGTTTCTTAATATTTACAAATAAAATAAACCACACTTATCTCTGAATTAAATATCCACATTTTGCACAAACTTTAATCTCACTTAAAATATGTTTTTGTCACTTATTTTAATTAATTTCTCAAAGAGATTTCGATATCATTAAAATGTTAACAAACTACCAATTTACATTTAATTTAAAAGATATGACATTTTCCTTAACGAGACTCCCATACAAAATGTTAAATGCAGACTAGAAATATATTGAAGAACCCATAAATGCCCAGGAGTCGCCCCTAGTGGGATAAAATGTATGACCGACATCAACTAGTTTTTTGTCCTTAACATTTTCTCGAGACATACTTGCCCCTTATCTCCACTTCTTAGGGGGGCTCCCATACAAATCTTGCGTTTTATGAAATTCTTAAATTAATTAAAATTTTATGACTTTTGTGAATAAAATCAAAAGTTGCTAACAGATTTTAATATTTTTTTTTTTTAATTTCCTTAGCTATTCCCGCGAAGCTCTATGCTTGTCTGCAGGAAAGAAACCAGAGTCTCTGGCGGGAATCGAACCCGCAACCTCGGCGCTGATAGACTAGCTCGCTACCAGCTAGCCTACCGAGGCACTCCATGGCTTGTTTTGTTTGTGATTTCGTTTTTTATACGTCTGGAAAAATTTTTTATGCATTTTTAAAAAACAAAAATTTCGAAATTTGAATAACAAAATTATTTTTTTTTCTAAAAAAAAAAAATTATGTTTCTAAACGACTTTTCTTAAAGGAAATTTTATTGCGGAGTTTCGTTTTTTTTTAGTTTTTCAATAAGCTAAAGCGTTTTTGAGTAATGCGAACATATGTTGTGCAACTCCTCCATTTTCGAAATTTTTGTATGGGGAAACCCCTAATGATTAAAGATGGAGACTAGGTATGTTTTGAAAAAATGCTCGGGTAGCAAAAATATTAAGGGTCCGTCATTTATTTGACTCCTCTAGGGGCGGTGGCGGGTAATCTTATAAAAAATAATATTTAGTATGGGAGCCCCTTAAAGGAGCACAGATAGGGGGTTAGTATGTTAATAAAAAATTTCGAATGTTCTTGATGGCCGAATTGCAGTATAAATACTTGCGGCGGCTAGCATTTTAAGATCATTCTAAGTTCAGAATTTGTGAAGATAAGAGCGCATCACGCGGAGAAAATTGAAGTTGGTTTTTAATAAAAGATATAAATTACGGTTGTTAAAGTGACTTAGTACTAAATAAAGTTGTGTAAATTGTAAACAGTGTTCAAAGTGTTGTGATTATTTATTTTTATTTAAAGTGCAATAAAGAACTCGAAACGGTTTATTGTAATGGAAATAAACCAAAACGTTATTGAAAGGCAGTAACGTAACAATATGAATGCCTCAAATTTCATACATAAAAATACTATAATAAAAATAATATTCGTGGCTATTCCGAAATACGCGTCGAATAAGTGAACATTTACATGAAAACAAAAATAAAACCAAATTGAAAAAATTGTTTTTGTTATCTATACACAAAAATAATAAAGGCGATAAATAAAACTTAAACCCTTCATCAGCTACAATTAACTAAGTGTAAAAATAGTTATGATATACATATAATAATCTAAGTGATTAAGATAAAATTTTGTTAAATTATAATTAGTATTGTGGTTATTTTCTTCAAGAAAAATTCTTAACAAAAAGTACGAAAAAACAGAAGTAAGAAAAAACATGTAAAGGTTGAATTTAACTTGGTTAGTGAGTGTTAAACGGCAAACCCCTCTGAAGAGATTGAGTGGTTGCAATCGAAACATGTAAGGGTTACCTGTCTGTGAAAACCTGGGTTCGGTTCCCAGCTCAGTCAAGAATGAAAAATCTATATAATAACAAGTTAGAGTGCTATATTCGGCTGTGCCGAATCTTTGATACCCTCCACCGACAGTTCGAATGTTTAAGGAGTAATATCTGTATGATGTCTGTTTATTATTATTATCTTAAACTGTGACGATTTGTTATTAATTATGGTTTTAGGAGACTAAACTGTTTTTCGGGAGTAGGGCATATATGGGGCCTAGGGTAAATTATGTACCGATCTTCACGAAATTTCACAGTATCATTTATAGTCCTATAAAATTGTGACGAGCCAAAATTTGTTATGATTGCATTATTTTTTACGGTTTTAGGCGTACTAAACTGTTTTCCGGGAGTAGTGTTTATATGGGGCTTAGGGTAAATTATGGACCGACCTTCGCGAAATTTTACAGTGCTATTTCTAGTCGAATAAAACGGACTTGTGCAAAATCTTATGTCATTCCGTGCATTTTTGCATCATTTATGTTAGTTTTTGTAACAAAATTATCAAGCTTTTGAAGGTGGTGGTTCCACATTTTGATTCATAGCTCTGGTCCTACTGAACCGATTTTGCTGAAATTCAATCCCAAACTGCTTAGGATAACTACAAGCAATTTGACACCTAGTTTGTTTATTTCTTTTGAGTTTTTCGAAAGTGAGCGTGTTTTCAACAGACAGACAGACGGACATGGCTAAATCGACTTAGAATTACTCAAGCTTTATGGGGTCTGAGATGAATAATAAAAAAGTTTCACACGGAATGACAGACTTAGTATACCCTCTTCACAACTAATTGTGGTGGAGGGTATAAAAATGAAATGTTGTCTGTTGCTGATCGCATAACTTGAGAACGGCTTGACCGATTTGGACGATTTAGGTTTATATGTAAAGAAAATTTTGCCCTGCTTACTTTTGCGCCCACTTTTTTCGAATTACCTAAAATCAGAAAACGGCTCTATCGATTTGACAAATTTTTCTTTAATCCATTTAAAGTTTTCATCGAAAGAAAAATTTACCACGCCTACTTTTACGCCCACTTTTTCTATTTATTTCCCCGCCCACTTTTAAGCCCACTTTTTTCGATTTACCTAAAATCAGAAAACGGCTCCATCGATCATTAGTAATCAGCTACCGAGCGAAGCCGGGACGGCCAGCTAGTTATCAATAAATTTTAATTATTTTAACGTTGTAAAATTCCCTTCTTCATAAAAATAATTTAATAAAAATTAAATTTGATGAACTTTAGCCTGATTAAAATATCAAAATTTTATAAAATTTTTTTATCTTCTTATTATTATTATTAGATTTTATTATTATAATTATGTATTAATTTAATTTTTATAACCAATAAATAAAAAAATATGTATTTCAGTATCGAAGGTATAATGCTACTCAGGTATGTTACATTAAAAAAAAAAAACAAAAAAAGTTCCAAATTTTTTTCGAAAGATTGAAGAAAAAGCTATCTATTTTGTTTGGGACAAATTTTGCTAACACCAATAGGTTAAAAGTTATATGGATGAGAAAGAACACCTGTTTGGCCAAAATGTCAAATTTTGACCACCTCTTACTCAGAAAATTTTTGACCGATCTTGTTGAAAAATAGTATCTAAACTATTATCCAAAACGACTAACCTTGGTGCAAATTTCATCCAAATCGGAAGACATCGGTTTCAAAAGTCGTGTCACTTGACATGAAATCCCCATATTATAATTTTGCAGTTTGGAATAATTGACGAGTGAAAATTAAGTTTAGATAGCGAAATTAAAGAAACAAACTATTCATCTGCTAACCAGAATTTCAAGCAATTTTTTTATTCTCTGAACATGTATTAAAATATGGTTTAGAAACGTGAAATATGCGCTACAAACTTTAACAAAAAAAGTGTGCAAACACAAACAAATTGATGCCAAAATTCATAAAAAGCCCTAAGGCGGAGATATATTGTTTCTGCCTTTAATAGTCGCATAAGAAAAACCATGCAATTTCATATTTACGGTTTCCCTGATCACAAGTTTGTATGTATGCGTACGCTCTTGTTAGAAGGATATGACAGGACATCTCAAAAAGCATTATTGATAAAATTTAAAACACAAATCCCTTCTTCAATCTCTTTTAGATATAGCTAATACATGTACAAATTCCTATGTTCCATATGACTTAACTTTTTTTTATACATCAAAGCTGAGGTATCTTCTAAAGAAAAACGTTTAATTACCTCCATGAGGAAGTTAAACGTATTCGTTTAATTACATCAACGAGGTAGGTAATCGTATTCGTTTAAACGCTTACCCCTCATAATAACCCAAAAATATTGGCATTTTTAATAAAATGCCAATAATATATATTTTTTAGTAAATAATTGACTTCATATAACATACTGACAACCGTAACTCACGCTTGACCTTGCATTAGGTCATATATGACTGTACGCTGTGCACTCTTCGCGCTCTACCCCAAAAACGATTAATTGTATAAAAAAAAAATATTCAGACAAAAGTTGTAGATAATTTTATACTCTACAACTTTCATATAGGTTCAAATCTCATTTAAGCAATAAGAAGCGAGATATTCGTGAAAACCCGATTTTTATGACCTTTGACCTTGTATATCTTAAGACGCGGACACGATAGCATTTGTGACTTTGAAGACAACATTTAGAACCACAAAACAAAGGTGTATATCAATTTACAGCTTATTATCTTTCATTCCGAGGTGAAACCCCTAATATGACTGGGCTAAATGTTGTGTGCCAACAATACAAAATTAAACTTAAAAATAAGAATTATTTACGACAAAAAATATAATTTTAATACAATTTTAAAAATTTTTTTGTATAAAGCATAGAAATTCAACAAAAACAAACGGGAGTTCCCGTTTGGCATCCCTACTGTGCACGTTGTATTGAGTAAGATGAATTTTATGCAGATACATGTGATTGACGTTGTGAATTATTTTATTATTTTTTTTCTTTTAATTTCTGTTTTCTATGTTCAAAGTGAACATACTAGAATATAACAAATATTTGTTAAAATGAAAATAAAAAGAAGAATTTTAGTAAACGAGCTTTTGTGCGTAAAATAGTTTTAATGAAAACGCCCCCGGGACGCACATATGAAACTACACATTCATTAGTTTAAAATAGATAAGAGAAGATGATAATAACTCTTTTGATGGGTAGAATGTAGAGGGACCGGAAGTCAAATACTTCATTATACATATAACCTTAAAGCAAATATCTTTTAGTTCCATGTTACACCACCATGCAAAAAAGTTCACTTAGATTTACACGCAACATACATACGAGTATGTATAGATGTTTGTATGTATGTATAAACTTTTTTGTATTTATTAAAGGATTTAGTAAAAGTTTTTATACTCAGAATACATAGTTCTTATATACTTAAATGAACCAGTGTTGCATCCTTGTGGGTTTTCAATAAAGTTTAAAATTATACTACTTAAATTTTACATTGAAATACCTAGTTACAGAATTAAATCAAGATTGGATATTAATAATGAAATGTATAATATTTTAGATATATTTGATACAAAAATGCCGTCTTCTTAACTTAAGTCACTGTTTCTTTTATTAAGTAAAAAATTGTAAGCCGAGTATAGTCCGTAGGCTAGGTTACTGACATTTAATAAATAAATAAAATCAAAAATTCAATCATTTAATATACACGGAAAGAGGTTTATTTTCTAAAGCAATCAATTTCGTTTCTTAAAACAAGAAAATCCAAAATTAAAAATAATTTCCTGATTTTAACTTATTTTGTTCGTATATAGTAAAATTTATAGCAAAATATTATTAGAGTAAAGATATTTTGATTGCATCTTAAACATATTATGGGAACACGTAAGGAAAGTTATCATGTTATGGCTACTTAATATCATGAAATGCTTGTGAGAATTGAAATATGTTTTCAAAGTAACCATTATTTAGTTGTTAGAAAAATGATTATTTTTCGGTCAACAATACTCAAATTTATAATTGCGATAAACATTGAAATGTTTACAATAACTATAATATTACTGACATTAAATAAAAATAAGAGTTTTTTGTGTACGACAATAATGTACTGTTACAAAAAACATAGTGTAGTTGCCGTAACCATGCCTAACAAGTTTTTTTCTCTGCGTTTAATTTTTTTCTACCAAACGAATTTTCTACCGGCGAATATTGGCCAGATAGTCGTATTCACGAATACTAGAATGCGATGTTCTTTACATCACTACTAAATTGTACGACTAATATCGATCTTTTTTAAATATGTACATTTTTTGTGTTTTTCTTTTTTGTAAAAGTTTTTTAAAACAGCTTATGGAATTTTGTAATTCGTTAGTGGACGATCATTGTTTTTAATAACTATTCTGTAATGAAATTTTAACAATGCTTATCGGTAAACAATATCGGAAGATAACGACACCAAAAAAGTTTTGCTTTAAAAAATAACGATAAAAATGTTCTGTTAAAAGTTTAAAAATATGTATATACATATGGGGGATTTCATGTCAAGTGACCCAATTTTGAAATCGATGTCTTCCGATTTGGATGAAATTTGCACCAAGGTTAGTCCTATTGGATAGTAGTTTAGACACAAATTTTCAACAAGATCGGTCTAAAAGTTTCTGAGTTAGTATGGGTCAAAATTTGACATTTTGGCCATACAGGTGTTCTTTCTTATCCATGTAACTTATTACCTATTGGTGTTAGCAAAATTTGTCCCAAGTAGCTTCGATAGCTATTTGATCCATCTTTTGAAAAAAATTTTTTTTGTTTTTTTTAAAAATTTTTTTTATTTTTTTTTTTTAAATTTAAAACTTTTTTTTATTTTTTTTTTTTGCGGGAATGTTTTTTTTTTTTTTTTTTTTGTTCAAAAGAAAGCTTATGTCATTTCCTTTAAGGTAGTTTTGGTCCCTTTTTGGGATGCGAGCGGCTTATGTATAAAAAAAAATAATTTCTAACTCTAGACAAGGGTTTTTCAATTTTTAGCATATGCAGTGTTCTTTCTCATCCATTTAACTTATTACCTATTAGTGTTAGCAGAATTTGTCCCAAGTAGCTTCGATAGCTATTTGATCAATATTCTGAAAATTTTTTTTTTTAATTTTAAATTTTTTTTTAAAATGTAAAATTTTTTTTTTATATTTTTTTTTATCCGGAATGTTTTTTTTTTTTTTTTTTTGTTCAAAAGAAAGCTTATGTCTTTTCCTTTAAGGTAGTTTTGGTCGCTTTTTGGGATGCGAGTGGCTTATGTATAAAAAAAAATAATTTCTAACTCTAGACAAGGGTTTTTAAATTTTTAGCATATGCACTATTTTGAATTTTTTCCTATTTGTGTTTAAGTGTTTCTAAAGCCTTAAAAATAAAACGTTTGCAAAGAAACTAGACAAATTAACCTTTCCGACGGTATGTAACAAACCCAATTACTATTTTATACCTTCGATACTATAATGCCCACAATATGTTAATCCCAGGAATAAAATCACTTTTTTCTGTAGAAATGTTGACAAATTAAATTCTTTTTATTAATTTGTAATAATAATTAAATTAATATATAATTATAATAATAATAATTTCTAATAATAATAATAAAAAGATAAAGATAAATAATTTAATAAAATTTAATCTTAATCACATTAGATCCTTTTATATCCTAATTTTTTTTACATTTAAATTTGTTGTAGCTGATGAAGTTTTTAAGTTTGCAAATTTTCAAATACCCAGTCTTTCACCCTCCCTATGTATCGCCCTTATTTTCTGCTTTTTTTTGCCAATCCTTTGTTGGAGTTACTTCGTTTAGCTGTTGATTTCGCTGCTAGTTTTGGAAAGAAATCGCATTGAGTAGAGGCAGAAAACTTTTTCAACTTGAGTCTTCCATCGTCAATCGGTATAAAAGCATGGTATTGAGCGGTGCCATCGATTGTTCCAGCGGCATCGAATCTGCTTTTCAGTGTTTTCAATGTTTCCGCATGATCTTTTTTGATAACAAAAATCACATTTAGTATTACGTGCGCTCTGTATATTTTTTTATGTAGGAAAAATTAAAAAAAGAATTATTTGTCAACATTTCTACAGAAAAAAGTGATTTTATTCCTGGGATTAACATATTGTGGGCATTATAGTATCGAAGGTATAAAATAGTAATTGGGTTTGTAACATACCGTCGGAAAGGTTAATTTGTCTAGTTTCTTTGCAAACGTTTTATTTTTAAGGCTTTAGAAACACTTAAACACAAATAGGAAAAAATTCAAAATAGTGCATATGCTAAAAATTTAAAAACCCTCGTCTAGAGTTAAAAATAATTTTTTTTATACATAAGCCACTCGCATCCCAAAAAGCGACCAAAACTACCTTAAAGGGTAAGACATAAGCTTTCTGTTGAACAAAAAAAAAAAAAAAAAAAACATTCCGGATACATCCGGATTACATTTAAAAAAAAAATTTTAAATTTAAAAAAAAAAGTTGTAAAAAAACAAAAAAAAAATTTTTCAGAATATTGATCAAATAGCTATCGAAGCTACTTGGGACAAATTCTGCTAACACTAATAGGTAAAAGGTTAAATGGATGAGAAAGAACACTGCATATGCTAAAAATTGAAAAACCCTTGTCTAGAGTTAGAAATTATTTTTTTTTATACATAAGCCGCTCGCATCCCAAAAAGGGACCAAAACTACCTTAAAGGAAATGACATAAGCTTTCTTTTGAACAAAAAAAAAAAAAAAAAAAACATTCCCGCTAAAAAAAAAAATAAAAAAAAGTTTTAAATTTAAAAAAAAAAAATAAAAAAAATTTTTTAAAAAAACAAAAAAAATTTTTTTCAAAAGATGGATCAAATAGCTATCGAAGCTACTTGGGACAAATTTTGCTAACACCAATAGGTAATAAGTTACATGGATAAGAAAGAACACCTGTATGGCCAAAATGTCAAATTTTGACCCCCACTAACTCAGAAACTTTTAGACCGATCTTGTTGAAAATTTGTGTCTAAACTACTATCTAATAGGACTAACCTTGGTGCAAATTTCATCCAAATCGGAAGACATCGATTTCAAAATTGGGTCACTTGACATGAAATCCCCCATATATATAAAAAAGGAAATTTTTATTACAAAAAAAATTAAGAACGTATAGTAGATCAAGCCAAAATATACACCACGCTATTTGGGACCCATGTACAATCATGTTACCACAAAAAAAAAAAAAACGTATTTTGTGATGTTAAGATCAAGGTTGCCAATTTAGCCATTTTCCGGCTAGATCTGGCAGTTTTTTTCATATAGCAAAAACAAAGTCATATATATTTTGTAATTTTGTTGTTGCTTTCTACAAAAATTCTAATTGTGTTTTAAAATTTCAAACGCCTCATAGCTTGTGGCGTTGAAAATTTTAAAACGGTATATGAATTTCTGTAGAAAGCAGCAACAAAATTACAAAATATTTATGACTTTGTTTTTGCTATATGAAAAAAACTGCCAGATCCAGCCGGGAAATGGCTAAATTGGCAACTGTTCAAACTGTTTTTGAAGATGAGTTGAAGCCAGTGCTGCCAATTTAGCCATTTAATGGGTAGATTTAGCCATTTTTCACCTTGTTTAGCCATTAAATAATGAATTTAGCTATTAGCCTTTTTTTAACTTGTTTAGCCATAAAATTTTTTTGCCGTGTTTTTGTTTTAAAATGATTTTTATTTTCCTTTAAAAATTTAGAAAAGTAAAATAAACATTTTTAACAATTAAAATGCACTTAATTTAAACAAACTTTACATATGTTGAAAATCGCTATAAACGATGATGATGAAACATCTTTCAAAATAAAGGCACAGTATTCCAATAATAAATTTATAAAATGGATTAACACTACGGAGATCGATTATTCGACTTTTTTCAAAAACCGGTTTTCGAATATTCCGATTAAGTGTTATTTAAAAAAACCGCTTTTCGGTTTAGCATTTTAAAAATAACCGGTTATCCGGTTTTAATTCGAATACATTAAAATACAAAAATGAAATAAGTTTTTACAATAAAAACTTAATTTGAATAAAAACAAAACAACTCACGAAGGTAACGAACCAACAAAATACATAGATATAACTTGAATTATGTTCAGACATAACAAATTTTTGACGATAGAATCTAAAAAAAGCGTGACCAGTAAATTAATCAAACTTAAGCTTTATTTTTAATAATTTCTATTTATTTACTAAACTTTATTCCTAATAGGATAATTGTATAATGTTGTTTAGAAACTGTTAAATATCCAAACGTTTTGCAAAAGAATACAATTCTTCAAGAAAACTGGTGGTTACGTGTAGGACGTCAAATATTTAATAGGTGTGAACATAGCTTTTTTGGTTTTAAAAAATTAAAGGAATTTAATAAATTTAATATTTGAGATATATATTAATAAATTTAATATTATCATTATTTTTTAATTTTCATCGTACACCCTTAACGGTATGGCAAGGTACCCGGGTACCTTCATACATTTAATATCAAAAAACGATTAAGGCAAGTATATTTTTGTTGAAAGCTACTAAACTCCAATTAAAGATAGTCGTTATGAATATTTTAGATTAAAACTTTTATTTGGTAAAAGAAAAACAAACAAAAAAAATTATTTTTTTTTCATATACATACATATATTTTCATAAATAAAAAAACAACCAGAAATGAACACTTAGCTGCATATTGGGCAATTTGTTAAAGCTTTACGTCTTTTTCTTAGCTTTATACGTAGTTGCGAGCACACGTCGTAGCAACTACCTACTACGGTAGTACGGAAAGTTTTGCTTTAAAATCTTTCCTAAGCACACTCTGTATAATTGGGAGATAAGGAAAAATAGTGCCAGTAGTTACATTTCTTCCTGAGTTTTTATATATATACATATATACTTTCCATGTAGGGTTTAATGCATGGAGGGTTTAATGCATCGCAAGCCAAATAAGGTTTCCAACTCTGATGCAAATTCTCATTCACCATTGTCCAAATATCCAAAAAGTAGAGTAGCAGCTTAACCAGTTTCTGCTCGTAATAAGCGGGTTTCATCATTATCAAAACGTATGCACTGTAACATAATTTTGAATCTGCAGATAGACCTTGCTGCCGAAAAAACGGCAAGTGAGTAGGTTTCCGCAACTCTGTTTTGTGTTCTCTATTTCACTTGTGGATGCCAGCATCTAATTTTTCTACACGAAATGGCTCCGATGTTTTAATTTTTTTATTGCTGTTCTGCCTCTGTTTGTTTTGTAGTCGTTTACTGTTTTCTTCTCTATATGGTCACATCTTTGCAATAACGGAAATCACCAGTATAAAATTTACAAATTTTTTGTTTCACATTTATTAACTTTGATGAGCATAGAGAAATATGGGAGAGAACGTTGCATAATGCATTAAACACATTCACCACAGCAGGCTACACGAACACAATACTACAAATGCTGCTGGCTGAAGTTTTAGTCGTGTAGTCAGCTACTGAATTATTTTGAAGACGGCAGCTACAATTGAAAAACTACAAACAGCTGTTTTTGTTTACTATGTCTTTATATTTCAGTGGTGCCACTATCATTTTTTTTTCTTTTATAAAATGGAAAAACATGCATAATTGCAGTTTGAATAAGACAAACTTAATTTAAGATTATCAACAAATGAATTTATTTAAAAACAAATTAAAATATTTTAATTTTGTTGTTTTTGTAACTAATAAACAATATAATTTTAACGGCAGATTAAACAAAAAATACATATAAAATGCTTTTAAAATAAGAAAATTTGTTCCTTCAACACACGTGGTATAGTTCGTAAAAGTTTCAGAACACTTTGGGTACGTACGTAAATGCATAAAAACTATGTATCACTGCTGCAGTGATGCAAAATGTAGTTGCTGATGCGTGATTACCAGTGGCAGTTGTGTTGCTGATACTTTGCACAACAGTTGTGCAAAGTTTGAATTATTGAAATTTCAAAAGTTTAATAAGCAAAAATTAAATAATAATAAAAATGCTTTTTACAATAAAGATGACAAATTTAATTGAATATATTGAACCAAAAAGTAACAGTTTTCTTATAAATGACAAGAAAATTAAACGATTTCTTTTTTGTCAAAAGTTATTGCTTCAGAAAATTAACTGAAGCAATAATTGCCAAAGTTTGCTGCAGAGCTGCGGCATTACTGCATAAAAACTTTTGACATATGAAAGTGATGCCAAGTTTCTTACAAGTGATGCTTTTACGAACATTAAACTTTACTTCTGCGCAAGTGATACCCAACAACTGCATTTACGAACGTACCCTTTATTAATAACCTTTACGGTAAAAACTGGATCTAAGAAGTAGTGGTATTATTAGAAACTACTTCGAAATGGCTTTTACTTGATCTTTAAAAAATTCCGATTTATTAGCCCGGTAAGAGCCAATTTCAAAAATAAATATTTCTTGAAAGATTTTTCTACAAAACTTAAAATTTTGCCAATATACATATTAATTAAAACATAATATCTTTAGGGAAGAACACTTAATCTTTTATATACCATATTATTAGTAACTTCATCATATAAAATTTTAAATTTATTAAGCTTTAAAAAATTTTATTATGGAAAATTAGTCAATTTATTTAAAAGTTGGATTAAAAATATATATCTGGTAATGATTTATGTACATCTTACATATTCATTCCAATTATGAATGAAAATTCCCCGAGAGTTTTCTCCCTTCTCTTATTTTTCCCATGTTAATTCAATTGTAAAAGTAGGAAAAGGGAAAATACTCCCGGGGAATTTTTATTCATGATTGGGCCGATTGAATTATTTTAATATGTACATAAATAATAAGTGTTCTGCAACGCCGAAAAACCGCAATTCAGAAGAACTTTATTAAGCAAATATCTTAGGGTTAAATAATTATTGTTATATCGATATGATTTAAAGATAAAGCCAATTTTGTAAAAAAAAGTCAGCCACGGAGTATAAATATATAAAATTGGCTCTTAAATGGTTAATCGGTGTGCCATAAACGGCATGTGGAACACACTTTAAAGAATTTTCCAATGATTCCCATATTTTATAGATTCATTTTATACCTAAAGAGATATGGATAAAGTAATTTGAAACTTACGACCTATAACTCCTGAACAAGAAGCGTTGGCGCGAAAAACATCTTCCTATAGAACTTCTTTCAAGGATATAAAAAAAATTATATAAATAACAATTTGGTGTTGAGACGAGTTAATATTCTTGTTTCAAGCCGATTCTTTTCTGTTAAACAAAAAAAAAAAAAAAATTAAGCACTTATTTTGTAAATATTTTTTTATATTAGCAGCACTTTTTCTGTTTTGTAGTAGACAAAAATAGAAATTAGTTTAATTTGACTACAACGACAAAATAAGCACAGACAACAACCTGCAGCCATGTATCCGTGTCGTCGTGAAAATAATCATTTCCATATGCACACATGTATTCTAGTTTTGACATATTGAAGTCGGTAGCTTGCTGTCTCGAATGTGTTTAAAGCATAACCAAACTAAAATATTGAAATTTTATTAAAAATGAACACATATTGTAAGTCTCAGAGTTATTTTCTGTGATAATGCACATATTTTCGGCAAAAAAATTAGTTTCCAATGCTAATTTCATATAGGTACCCGGGTACCTTGCAATGCTGTTAAAGGTGTGTTTTTTTTTTTTTGCCATTTACATAAGTGTTAAATAAGGTCGCTTAAGTCCCCATTGAGATACATCTTATAAACAAAGACATATTTTTTGTAATACATGTAAAACGAATTCGACAACAGAACAAATTTAATAGCAAACAAACACCCAGCCTTGAGCATACATCACTATCCACTGATGCATAAAACAAGTCTCTCACAGAAGATATAAAAATAGCTTAAAATATTGAACGAGGAAGATATAACCACCAAAACAACACCAATACTGGTAAAAAGATCTGTACATACTATAAACGGATTGTTAAAAAGAGAGGGATAAGGTGCGTGGAAATAGTTTTCTAATTTCCAGAATAGAACTTTTCATTAAATTACCAAAAAGTGCTTAAGACACAGTTGTTCCTAACTCTATTCTACACAAAATGAAGTACTACATTCTACACAAAATAAAGTGGTACATACACGTTAACAAATACATATGTACATATAAACGTATGTGTGTGCATGTACACTAATGAAAAACGAGTACACTTACAGCCTGAAGATAAAATAACCCATACTTTTATGGAAAACAAACTAAAATTAAACTTAAGACAATTCCATATGTACACAAACAACTTATGTACATTAGAGTGGCTCAAAATAACATTTCGTAGGGTAAATTTCAACGTGCCGAAACATGTTTCTAATAATTCACCTAAATGTTAATAACCTACTAGCACCGGTGAATTGTGCAAAAATTCTAGAAAATAAATACATACGTGTTCATTGATTAAAATCAAGCTACTATGTATTACATTTATACATACAAATATCATAAAAATTACAGTTGCATAATATTAACGATTTCTTTTAAGGTTTTCTGTTTCAAATCTTATAATCTTAGAAGCTACACATTTGGCCAAGATTTTAATAATAACAAATTTTTTTTGGACCTCTGTAATGTACATACACACATTCAAACATATCTAAATGCATATGAGCTCAAAGAAGTAACTTTTATGAAGATTCTTTACGTACATATGACATAAATACATAGATATTTACATATGCACATTAGGGGACGCCGTATTTTTAATATATCCGAAATTGTAACTGCCGTTTGAAACTGCCGTTAAAAAAACCTGCGAATATGTTATAGGTATCCTACGCAGACAAAAACTTAAAAACAAGTAAACACGGCTATGTTTTAAGTAAAAATTAGCTCCTATTCAAATATTTCTTAAAATATGTAATTTTATTCCTACATTGCTTACACTAAAAGAATTTTCTTCAGAATACCAATGAACTTTGACATTAATCCCATGAAAAATTGCATTAAAAAGGAACTATGCAACACTTTGTTGGATCAATGAAACCTGTTTCATTAAAATGTATTTAATGAAACATTACATTAGATCTATGAATGTTGTTCATTGGATGAATACTTTCAAAAAAGTAAAAAAAAATTTTTTTTAATCCAAATTTTTAATATTTTTAATTAGGCTTAAGTTCATTAAATTTAATTTTCATTAAATTATTTTTATGAAGAAAGGTGTTTTACAACATGAAAATTAATTAAAATTGTTATTGATAATCTTTCATTTTTGACCGTGGCCGGGATTCGAACCGCGGCCGGCAGGTTACCATGACATGTTTCGATCGCAACCACTCGATCTTCTCAAATGGATTTGCCGTTTTACACTCGCAGCCATCGAAGGCTGCTGACGTCAATAGTCAAACATCAATCCTTAAACCAAATTGTATTTTAACCTTTGGTAGATCGAAGTTTGCTTTTTTGAATGATTATCTATTTTAATTGATTTTACATGTTCTTCCTTACTTCTGTTTTTTCGTACTTTTGTCAAGAATTTTTTCTTGAAGTCCAAAGTACATTTTTTGTTTTTTTCATTTTTGTCTTTCTTTTTCTTGTTGACCTTTTTCAGCACAACTTGAAGGACAAATGAACACATAGAGCTCGTGCCTTAGCTTTTAACAATAATTAGTATTGTGGTTATTTTGTTGAACTATTTATGGTTTTTAATCCAAATTTTTAATATTTTTAATTAGGCTTAAGTTCATTAAATTTAATTTTCATTAAATTATTTTTATGAAGAAAGGTGTTTTTAAAACAAAATAACCACAAAATTTTTTTTTATTTTTTTAATTTTTTTTTAATCAAAGTTGTTCTTGTTCAACTTTTTTTTTTTACCAGAGTCGCTGGCGGGAATCGATCCCGCAACCTCGGCGCTGACAGACTTTTTTTTAATTTTTTTTTTTTTTTTAATCAAAATTGTTCTTATTCAACTTTTTTTTTTAACCAGAGTCGCTGGCGGGAATTGATCCCGCAACCTCGGCGCTGACAGACTTTTTTATTTAATTTTTTTTTTTTAATCAAAGTTGTTCTTATTCAACTTTTTTTTTTAACCAGAGTCGCTGGCGGGAATCGATCCCGCAACCTCGGCGCTGATAGACTAGCTTACTACCAGCTAGCCTACTGGGGCAGAGTAGTTTTTGAATAAAATAATTAAATCTTACATTTTTAATTAACAATTAAACATATTTTTAATGAAACTATAATTTTGTATTAATTTATGAATATAGTTATGTTTGTATATTGTTTTTTATGTTCCCAATTAAAATTTTTATACCCTCCACCACAATTAGTTGTGAAGAGGGTATACTAAGTTTGTCATTCCGTGTGAAACTTTTTTATTATTCATCTCAGACCCCATAAAGTATATATATTCTGGCTGCTTGAGTAATTCTAAGTCAATTTAGCCATGTCCGTCTGTCTGTCCGTCTGTCCGTCTGTCCGTCTGTCCGTCTGTTGAAAACACGCTCACTTTCGAAAAACTCAAAAGAAATAAACAAACTAGGTGTCAAATTGCTTGTAGTTATCCTAAGCAGTTTGGGATTGAATTTCAGCAAAATCGGTTCAGTAGGACCAGAGCTATGAATCAAAATGTGGAACCACCACCTTCAAAAACTTGATAATTTTGTTACAAAAACTAACATAAATGATGCAAAAATGCACGGAATGACATAAGATTTTGCACAAGTCCGTTTTATTCGACTAGAAATGACTGTAAAATTTCGCGAAGGTCGGTCCATAATTTACCCTAAGCCCCATATAAACACTACTCCCGGAAAACAGTTTAGTACGCCTAAAACCGTAAAAAATAATGCAATCATAACAAATTTTGGCTCGTCACAATTTTATAGGACTATAAATGATACTGTGAAATTTCGTGAAGATCCGTACATAATTTACCCTAGGCCCCATATATGCCCTACTCCCGGAAAACAGTTTAGTCTCCTAAAACCATAATTAATAACAAATCGTCACAGTTTAAGATAATAATAATAAAAAGACATCATACAGATATTACTCCTTAAACATTCGAACTGTCGGTGGAGGGTATCAAAGATTCGGCACAGCCGAATATAGCACTCTAACTTGTTTTGTTTAACTTGGACAAACTTTAGTTTTCATATATCCAATGAAAAATTGTAACGTAATTACGAAATCCAATGAATCGATTTTAACGAAAATACTTCATTATAACTACAAAATTCCATTTGGACAATGAAAGTTTTCATTTAACCAGTGAAATTTTTTTTATGAAAACGATTCATTAAATATATGAAGCATTTTTCTTTCAGTGTATGTAAGAGGCCTGATGCACGTTAATGGCCTGGGGAAATTTTTGATAATAATTATTTAATGGCAATATTTTTACAGAAACTGCAAAAAAATAATGTTTTCTCCTTGCAAAGGCACGTTCAAAGTTGAGAGGCGATCAGCGTAATTTTTTGCAGAGCATAACTTTTTGATGGGAGCATTTCCAGGGGAGTAACGGTACAATTTCGCAAATATGAATAATAAGGCGAACCCTAATGTACATACATAGGAGGATGTAAAGTATTTACACATTTATATATATATATATATACACATATATTGTGTATGTGTATAAAAACCATACTTGTCTTTACGGCAAATGCCCCAATGCTCATCAATGTTACAAAATAGAGAATGACTGAAAAAAGCATCGTTCAAAAGTTTTTTGTTTTGATTTGAACGTTTGTTTTAGAAAACTTTTGTAATTACTAGAATTTTGAAAAAAAAAAAATTAATATAAGGAAAGAAAGAAAAAAACTTGAGAAAAATATTAAGAAATTATAAATTTTTTTCGCGATCGTTATACAAGTTCACGCACCAAACGCGATGAAGTTTTGAATTAAAATTTTTCTTTTAAGTATAAAAAATAACATTTAATTGCAAAGTATTTAGTCTTTTCTTTTATTAATATAAAACAAATCGCAAAAATAAGCGATATTATGACGATATTTCGCGGACAATTCTTATTAAATTAGGATTTGTAGGGCGTGATGTAAATATGTATATATATATTTTATAACATTTTTTTTTCAATTTAAAGTTCTATTATATTTTGTTTGGATTTTTCTTACTGAATTTTTATTTATGGCACGGGCAGTTGAGCATCGATTATACGTGATTCAATTAACCGAAAATATCAATTATCTTGGATCGATATTTCAATCGGCTAACCGAGATTGCAATTATGCGGGATTTCAAAACATGTATATAATTTTTTTTTTATTTTTTATTTTATTTATTGGCATTTCTATACAACAGGACTTAAAGTTCTATAATTATAGTACAGGATAAACAATTCACAGAAATTTCATATGCGTTACACAATAAAAGATTTTAACATTAAACATACAAATAAAGGCAGTTTTTAGTGGGCATTGGTCATACAATAGCTCTGTTTCTTTACTTTTTGGGTAGAGTTCGTCAAATTGAGAGCAAGCATAAATTTCTCATAAAGAGACAAAATTGCACAAAAGTACGGAGACAGAAAAAACACAATTTTAATCACAAAATAACAACACTTTACAACACTAACAAAATTTGCGCCACTTTTGACAAAATTTCGAAATTTGTTTTTGTTTTAAATGTTAGTTGAACGGACGAGTTTTGCGCTCGTGTTCTGTAAACCACACATTAATATTGGCTGTAGAAATAATCTACTTTTACCAAAAATAAAACAAAACAAACACTCTTGCAATAACTAACATTATTTTCCCTAATATTTCAGTGCAAAACTTTCTATTAAAGTACATTATTTTATAAATTTTCATATTATTCGAATGTGTATTCTAAGTCAAATTACAATCCTCAAAAGCTTTTTTATACTTTAAAAGGTTTATTCCTTCAATATTTTCCAGGAATATTTTCTATGCACTATCAGAATTTTTCGTTTGTATATTTCTGTTACTGTTAACAAATAGAATCTGGGAATTTATTTCTCATGGTGAGTAACATTAATTATGAAATATGTAAGACTTGTGAAATAGTGTTTCAAAAATTCTGATAGTGCATAGAAAATATTGTAGAACTAAGACTATTAAAGTATAAAAACTTTTAAAAACTGTAATTTGACTTAGAATACACATTCGAATAATATGAAAATTTATATAATAAATGTTACTCACCATGAGAAATAAATTCCCAGATTGTACATTATTTTAGTTCACAACACTTTTCCCATTATTTGGATCATGAACTTTTTTCTCTTTGCTTTTTTTGTTTCGTTTATGTTTTACAGCTGTTTGACAATTTACACAATTTTCACGAAGAAAAAGTCTGGGTTGTTTCGTTCAAGAAGAAGAAGAAGTTTATTCTCTCAAACCCGCTCTCATTTACACAAATTTAAAGTACGGGAACGCTTTTCGTGCAAATTGGGATCCATAGGGATCCCAAAGTAGAGTAAAGAAACAGAGCTAATATTAAACATAAAGACATTCAGAAGCGTTTTTAACCCTCCATTACTGCGGTAAATTGCACTACTTCGTTACTTTCATTGGGTGTAATCCACCCATGCCTTTTAAGTTCCTGCGTTTCTTAACTGTCAAATTTAAATATACAAATAATGTAATTTTTTAAAATAGTGAGCACTAAAATGCCGAACAAATTTCTGTTGTTTATTTCGTAAATAAAATAAATAAAAAATAATATTAAATTGATTATGTAAAATTTAAGCCAATGCTCTGCGGGTTACTGATTTGGAAAGCTGAAAAGATAAAGAAAATAAAGATTAGTATTGTGGTTATTTTGTTGAACTATTTATGGTTTTTAATCCAAATTTTTAATAATTTTAATTAGGCTTAAGTTCATTAAATTTAATTTTCATTAAATTATTTTTATGAAGAAAGGAATTTTACAACATGAAAATTAATTAAAATTGTTATTGATAATCTTCCATTCCTGACCGTGGCCGGGGCTCGAACCCGGGCCGGCAGGTTACCATGACATGTTTCGATCGCAACCACTCGATCTCCTCAGATGGATTTGCCGTTTTACACCCGCAGCCATCGACGACCGCTGACGTCAATAGTCAAACATCAATCCTTAAACCAAATTGTATTTTAACGTTTGGTAGATCGAAGTTTGCTTTTTTGAATGATTATCCATTTTAATTGATTTTACATGTTCTTCCTTATTTCTGTTTTCTCGTACTTTTGTCAAGAATTTTTCTTGAAGTCCAAAGTACATTTTTTATTTTTTCATTTTTTTGTCTTTCCTTTTCTTGTTGACCTTTTTCAGCACAACTTGAAGGACAAATGAATACATAGAGCTCGTGCCTTAGCTTTAACAATAATTAGTATTGTGGTTATTTTGTTGAACTATTTATGGTTTTTAATCCAAATTTTTAATAATTTTAATTAGGCTTAAGTTCATTAAATTTAATTTTCATTAAATTATTTTTATGAAGAAAGGAATTTTACAACATGAAAATTAATTAAAATTGTTATTGATAATCTTCCATTCCTGACCGTGGCCGGGGCTCGAACCAAGGCCGGCAGGTTACCATGACATGTTTCGAACGCAACCACTCGATCTCCTCAGATGGATTTGCCGTTTTACACCCGCAGCCATCGACGACCGCTGACGTCAATAGTCATACATCAATCCTTAAACCAAATTGTATTTTAACGTTTGGTAGATCGAAGTTTGCTTTTTTGAATGATTATCCATTTTAATTGATTTTACATGTTCTTCCTTACTTCTGTTTTCTCGTACTTTTGTCAAGAATTTTTCTTGAAGTCCAAAGTACATTTTTTATTTTTTAATTTTTTTGTCTTTCCTTTTCTTGCTGACCTTTTTCAGCACAACTTGAAGGACAAATGAATACATAGAGCTCGTGCCTTAGCTTTAACAATAATTAGTATTGTGGTTATTTTGTTGAACTATTTATGGTTTTTAATCCAAATTTTTAATAATTTTAATTAGGCTTAAGTTCATTAAATTTAATTTTCATTAAATTATTTTTATGAAGAAAGGAATTTAACAACATGAAAATTAATTAAAATTGTTATTGATAATCTTCCATTCCTGACCGTGGCCGGGGCTCGAACCCGGGCCGGCAGGTTACCATGACATGTTTCGATCGCAACCACTCGATCTCCTCAGATGGATTTGCCGTTTTACACCCGCAGCCATCGACGACCGCTGACGTCAATAGTCAAACATCAATCCTTAAACCAAATTGTATTTTAACGTTTGGCAGATCGAAATTTGCTTTTTTGAATGATTATCCATTTTAATTGATTTTACATGTTCTTCCTTACTTCTGTTTTCTCGTACTTTTGTCAAGAATTTTTCTTGAAGTCCAAAGTACATTTTTTATTTTTTAATTTTTTTGTCTTTCCTTTTCTTGTTGACCTTTTTCAGCACAACTTGAAGGACAAATGAATACATAGAGCTCGTGCCTTAGCTTTAACAATAATTAGTATTGTGGTTATTTTGTTGAACTATTTATGGTTTTTAATCCAAATTTTTAATAATTTTAATTAGGCTTAAGTTCATTAAATTTAATTTTCATTAAATTATTTTTATGAAGAAAGGAATTTTACAACATGAAAATTAATTAAAATTGTTATTGATAATCTTCCATTCCTGACCGTGGCCGGGGCTCGAACCCGGGCCGGCAGGTTACCATGGCATGTTTCGAACGCAACCACTCGATCTCCTCAGATGAATTTGAATGTAAAATATCTGTACCTACACATTATGTATGTATGTGTAAGCTTAACTCTTATAAATAAAAGAAGCCACAAGCTTACACACATATGTCAATGTATTCAAATAAATGTACGCAAATTCAATTATTCAAAAATTATTTGAATGTTTTTTTGTAAACTTGCTCTCTCTAACGGGTCATTCCAATGTTTTGTTATTTATGAATGACTCCTAAATTCAATTTCAGTAAACAAGTTTGTTATTCATTCCATTTATTCTTATTTTTGTATGTGGCTTACTTTCTTCTTATCTTTTTGAATGTTTTTTATTTGAATAAATGTTGTGCACTTTGAGTAAAGGCAAACGAGTGATTTATTCAAAGCAGACCTCTAGTTCACACCACCACACATGGAATAAAATGCAACCCTGATCCAATGAAAAGTATTATTGTTTAGAAATTTTTCAAAAAACGATGAAGTCGTATGGGATGTCAAACTTTTTTCATAATACATACTTTTCATTTTCGTGACACATTGCATTCCCACTATCACACTTTGTCATATTACTTGAGTTTTTGACATGTATTAATACAAAGTATAATAGTGTTAACAAGCCTTAAGTACCAAAACAATTTCAGTTACTCATTAAATTCATCAATCATATCCTTATGGTTTTCCTTATTTTTTGACAATGCTGAGTTTGTAAATTGATATTAATTAGTAAACAGTGGGTGGCTGCGACTTTAGCAAATAAAAATTTCGCATTTGCAGCATGTTGTTTTTGTTTTACGGTCGTTTTTATTACCGCATACTTGCCAACAACTCTGTTTAGGTCTTTTGGCTGGTGATATGTTTTCTGGATCATTCTGCTTTCTACAAAGTGGTTTAGTAACTTTTTGACAGCTTATTTTTATATTATTTGGCAATGCCTTAATTTTGCCACGTTTTTCCATATATGGTGCAATAAGCCAATTTCTTTAATGAAAAGTGAACACTTTTTGTATTTTAGTGGTGGATTTTGAGTGGACAACAAAACAATACGCGAATTTATGGCAGCCACATTCAGCAAGGAATAGAACTTTACCAGAGGCCAGCGATTACAATTTCTGGCAACGTTATATGTAGGACCTAACTGGTCATTCGTATCCACTCCTCCCTTGGTTTTGTTATAAAACTTAATTATTTCTAGCAAACACTTTGGAGCATCTAGCAGCTTACCATCCTTATGCATGGTAGAGAGCAATAGAACACACTTATTTCTTTTTGGGTCGTAAGACTCTTTTATTCTTACTTATGGTTCCCAATATTGTCGTCTTTTTTTTTAAATAAGTATTCAGCTAGACCGTAAAACGTAAGCCAGTTGTCAGTTGTTATGTTTTGACCAGCACATTTAAGGCGTTTGGTTATTCTTTTAACAACTTCCTCTGCTTTATTTGATAAATTATATGGTCCAGGCGGTTGTTGGCCACAATAGACTTCCAGCTTAGGAGTGTAATATACTTTGCTGGCTTTCCAACTTTTCGTCAACCTTGATATAACTGCCGCAAGCAAAGTTTTTTTATACAATTTTGTTTGAAAGTTTCAAAAAGTTCAAGTATTGCCGAAAGTTTGCACATCAATAAAAACTGGTACCGATTATAGGACATTGTTGCTGCAAATATTTCCAGTCCAGTTAACATGTAACGACTTGTGCACACCAGCGATATACAACTTACCAAGTAAAGCATTTATTTCATCCTTGTCTGTGATACGTACATTGCTCAAATCTTTGTATTTTACTTGTACCTTTGAAATATATATGTTTGAATTTCCACAACTAGACCCAAGAAGTTAAAAAAAAATTTCCCAACTTTCAAATGGCGCTGTAACTTTTTCTGAAGCAGCTGTTATCTTTGGAACATTTACAAATATATTGTTACGAAATTAGATTTATCTAAGAATTATTTATAGTTTTAGTTATAAGTTATCTTGTAAATTATAATTTATGTCGTATTAGTTTAAATTGTTATTTGCTACACTGCATTGTAGACTTTAGATTTAATTGTAGAATTTCGAATTCGAACAGAATATTCTGGAATCGACTAGAAGGTTCTTGAATCTACTACTCTACAACTACTAACGATTGTGAACAATAAATACAGGCTGACTCGTAAAGTATAGCGAAATTGCAACAAACAAAAAAAACAAATAAAAAAAGGATAAAAAAAAACTTTACAAACAACAACGAAAATCGATGAGCTAAAAGTTGAAAAGTTCGAGAGAGAGTTGGGCAAGTTGGATCTGCCGACTGCAGGGAATAAAGCTGAAAAGCAGAAAAGATTAATCGATGAATTCAAACGACGCAAAATTGACATCGTTACTTATGAATTTGAAGAAATAGAAGTTGCTACCCGTGTAATACCAAGCAATATGGATCTCAGCACAATGTTTGCTGTTATGATGGAAAAAATGACAGAGAACTCAAGAAAAATGGAGAACCTGGTAAAAGAAAATTATCCTAGAGGAAATTTTTAGAAAAGTGGACGAAAATTCTAAAAAACTAAAAAATTCGGCTGAAGCATCTAGAAAAATTTAAGAAAATTCAAGCACCATCCTAGCCGTAATCCAAGAAAATTCCAGCCACGGTGTTCAATTCAAAACTACACAATCTGGAGGCACAAGTTATTAGCCTTCAGTGCCAAGAGGGAGCGGTTCGAGTTTTAGCAGAAATCTGTAGAAGAATTAAAGCCATGAGTTTTGACGGCAGTTTACCATTAAATGTTTTTAAGTTCCAGTTTGTTACAGTTCCCAACAAAAATGCATGGGACAATAAAGAAAAATCTATAGAGCTGATTCTGGCTTTTAAAGGAACTGCGGCTAAATTCTAGAAAGTTGCAGAAACAATTACAATGACTTTATGGAAGCACTGCAACGTAAGTATGGTGGTGAACACAGAAAAGAAACATTCAGAATGAAATTACGGGGCCGAGTACAAAAGGCAAACGGGTTGCTACAGGACTTCGCTCTAGAGATTGTGCGTTTGGTGCAGCTTACTTATCCAGGTGAAAGTCATCCATTGCTAGATCACTTTAAGACCGCAGCATTTTTAAACGGTATAAGAGATGCTGATGTTAAAATTGCGGTATGTTCATGACAAACCACATCGTTTGCAGAAACATTATCATTTGACCTAGCACAAGAAACCGCAAGCATAATTTCAAGGCCGCAAGCGTATAAGGTGCGCAAACTTAATTTTGTTGCCGAAGACGGGAGATATTTTAAGGGAAATGAGAAGCAGGAAGGATGCAGTTTTGCAGGCTTTGGGCGAAAAGCAAGGTAAAAACAAAGCAAAATGCTATAACTGCGGACAGATTGGCCATATTCAGCAATACTGTAAAGCACCCAGACAACGATCAAGATCTGCTTCGCCGCAAAGGGACAAACGAAGAGCAAGTCAACAATCATCGCGAGAGCCTCCGCCAAGGCAGAGAAGAGCTAGCAGTGCAGAGGAAACTGAAGGTCCCACGATCAATTTAGTAGTGAGAACAGAAATATTACGACTTGTGGTTTCATAAACTATGAAGTCCGCATTTTGGCTATCGACACTACTGGTGCAGGACATTCCATTATAAGAGCTGATTTGATAAGGGAAGCTGTCGAGCCACTTAGTGCTTTAAACTTGCGAACAGCTACGGGAGAGCCTGTCGTTGTCTATGGCAAAGCAAAAGTGGAAGTAAGGATGGCCGATATGATCGTTTTCGATGAATTTATTGTGGTTGAAGTTCTGGACGAGGTCATAATTGAAGCAAATTTTATGATTCGTCAAAACATAAGTCTAGATATGGGACGACAAATTTCGAATTGCTATGGTCTAGAAATACCCTACATAGGCGCCAAGTGCTCCAGTGAGTAAGAGGAATATTTATATATAGAACTACCCCTTTACGCTGGGAATGAAAGTGAAGCTCTTGTAAGACAGCTATTCACTGGTGATCATAAGAAATTGTCATCCCAAAGAGACGATGAAAAACGTGGGAAGGCGAGCACATATTGAAGACGGCCCAGAAAACATAAAAGCAAGCAAGCAATCAAGATACTTGGCGCAAATTATAATGGCTAAGAAAGAAGGTGAAAGACCGACTCATGATGAAATTAGATTGGAGGGTCCACCGATAAAAGAGTATTGGGTGCAGTGGAATAGTCTGCGAATGGTAAATGGTTGCCTATACCGAACATGGGAAATCACTGATGGCAAATAGGTTAAAAACCCTGTTGTAGTACCGTCTTTTAAAGTATGCGAAGTTGGGAAGAAATTCCACGACGGTACTAATGGTGGACATCTTTGAGTTACGAAAAACATAAAGAAGTTAAAAGTAAGCTACTATTGTGTCGGTTGGAAGCCGTGATTGATTGCACAATAAAATGCCCACAGCAGTACAACTTTGGTGAACTATCCGTACCAGCGAATTATAAGGACTCTACCCAAAAGCAGAAAAACGAGTTAAGACGAAAGCGTGTTAATTCATCAAATGACGAGATGAAAGCCAGAAACAATCGAGCGACAAATTCCGAAGGCTTCAATAAAGGCCAGTTGGTTTTACTTTTTAATCCACAACGGAAGAAAGGATTATCTCCCAAGCTGCAGACTCATTGGGATGGACCATATAAAGTAATAAAGAAATTGAATGACGTCGTGTATCGAATCCAGAAATTAAAAGAGTCCAAGATCAAAAATTAAAGTGGTACATCTAGGACGACTAGCCCAATATGGAAAGGGAGAATCTTAGCCTATTCGGGACGCACAGGCGCGGTCAAATTTAATAAAGTTTGTTAAGTTGAATAAGTGTTTGTATTTGTTTTGATTTGAAATTAAAAGAACTCAAATGCGTTTATTAAAGGAAAAACGTAACAATTTTCAGCCGGTGTTCGGGGTCTTGCAAATGGACATTTTCGCCATGTAGTTCCATCTTCTGCGATGTTTTGAATTTCATGATTTCCTTCGTCTTCTTTAGGTTCGTGCTCAGAATCTAACTCATGATTGCTCACTATTTCTTGGTCACTTTCATCACTACTTTACCTCCAATATCTTCTTCCTCACTCAAGTTAATATCTGATAAATATGATGCCCATGGAATGACGGTACAGTAAAAAGTAAAATGCTTGATGCTGGTAGTGTGTTTCAAAGACGAATAATGTGAACGAATGACTGAAATTCAGATATCAACTTCTTGAATCTTATCGGAATCAGGTTGTTATTTCTTCTTGACTGCGTCAAAGAAACACGTTCAAATAGATACGTTAGCTCGCCCGTATAGATAACTTTATGCAAAAGAATTTAACATCGAATATTTAACGTTTCGGAAAAACGAACAACATAAAGTTTAGTTTCATAGGGTGTAAGACACGTCCTTAGTTGAAGAGACATCTTATAATGTTATTATACGAAGATATAAATTTCCTGGTGCTTTTTTGGTCACAGCTTGCAAAAACCTCACTGCCATATATTAACGCTGAAATTAGATATGTTTTAGCCAAAGCATTCGTATCTTAAATAGGGTTTAATGTTAAGTTGCCCAAAGCGAAACATCGCAAATAATAACCCTGCGGCAGCGTTGACATGATCCAACTAAGTAAGCGAAGAACTAAAAATAATGCCAAGTCTTCTTGCAATTTCAATTCGCCGTGAGTTCAAGATTTAATTGGGTTCAATAGTTATTTGTGTATGGTTCCAGGAAATAACAAGGCACTTAGACTTAGACGAATTCAGGCATATACCATCTGCCCAGGCTTTAACTTTTGATAGATCAAGTTTCAACCTTGAAATACACTCATCAGCAGGGAAACCAAAAATATGCTATTGCATGTTTTTCCTTGTGCAACCAATGAAAGCTGAAACAATATATTTATCCGTTTTAGAGCTTTTTATGAATTTTGGCATCGATTTGTTAGTGCATATTTTTGCATATTTTACCGTTTGCAGCATTTTTTTTTGCATAATTTAGTTAAAAGAGGCATATTTTGATACATTTTTTCGCAGCAAAATAAATTTTTTTTAGCGAAATTTTGTTTTTTCTGTTTAAAAAATCTATCTGTATACCAAAAGTTTTACTTTGCCATCTATGTACATTTAATTATTATTCGAAAATTGTATGACAAAGGCAGGTTGTCATTAAAGATAAATATTATTTTAAACTTTAGAATTTTATGTATAAGCAAATTGATTTGTTCTTGTCGGTGTGTAATACATAGAAATCTCGAGAATTTGGTTCATACATTTTAATAGTGCTAAGAACGAAGTCTATGAAGTCAAAACTTCTTTCCAAATTAGACTCATTGTGTCCGTAAACCATCTTATTCAGCCCAATTATGAATAACAATTCCCCAGTAATTTTTTCCCTTTTCCCTGTTCCCCTATTATAAATAAAATCTCCCCGGGAAAATTCTCACTTTTCCCTTTTCCCCTTTTCTAAACAGACTTCGAAAAAGGGAAACTTTTCCCCGGGAAAAAGTAGGTATTACGAATGGCAATTAAAGGGAGAATGTGATGACAAATTTTAAAAATATTTCCGCCAAAAAATTGCAAGGGAGTTGTGCTAAAAAATATAAATTTTTTAATTTATTTTTATAAAAAGATTAATATCACTGCATTCTTTATTTTCAGGTCAAAAATAACAAATAAGAAACAGTTTGATATCCTTTTGAACGAAATGGAACCCCACCCAGATATTGCTTAGCATCAAAGTATTGAATTCTTAGCTCATGATCACAGACCTGTAAATATATACATATATTTTTTTTATTAAAAATTTGTTATTGATATTTCTAAAAGAACTTACCAGCATTACATTTAAACAATATTACCTCTTTGTGCATAAATGCTCCTAAAATATTTAAATGACTTCTGTTAAGACTTTGGCCAGGCTACATTGGGCCAGCGACACGTCACAATCTTTCCCTATACCTGTTTGGTAACCCCCTTCGGCAAAGAAACGTAAAGATGCACTGAGTTTCACAAGTGGGATACTGCGAACGACTTCATTTTTGGCTGACAAAATAGATACTTAAAGGCTGGCTTATTAACCCTGCAATATTTTTCAAACCTTTTAAAGGTAAAATTCTAATTACTAAAATTAAAAAATATGTATAATAATATCTTCATATACTTACAACGTTTGCGGCAATTCAAGTGGGTTTGCGTTATCACGCAACTCTCGCCTAGCAACCCATTGCTCGTTTTTTCAAATGTTGCTGATTTTCTGCATCTTCAGCTACCATCCCAAATGCTACACTAAAGATTTTCTTTTGTTTGTTATTAAAAATTATTTTATTTTTATTTTTTTTTAAGTGAACACAATAAATTTTACACTTGTTCGCTTGCTTTTTGCAAAATTTTTACAAGTTTTAAGTCAACACAACACAGCTGAAAGCAAAACTGCTGACAGCGAAAATTCGAAATTCCCTTTCCCATAATACTATTCCTGTCTGTTTAGAATAGGGGAATTTTATTCCCGGGAAAAACCAATTCCCAGGGAGCTCATTTCCCCGGGAATATTTATAATTGGGCTGATTATGTTGGTATTTAGATTAAATTCGCCCCAAAAATATTTTACTGCAAATTAAATTATTTTCGAATCAGTTTAATTTGCCCAAAGGTCCCATCTATAAAAGCTTTATCTTCCTTTTAAATGTAAACATTAATAAACAATTTAGGGACCGCCCCTAAAATCCCTTTAAGACAAAAAATCTCATATGGATGTTAATATTTAGATAGTATTCGGCACAAATAACTCTTATATGATATTTAACCACTTAACATAGCTTTGTGTTTTTGAGCCGATGACTGCTTATCGTTTCCAAATATGGTAAAACCTCGAAAATTCGTTTGTAAATACTAAAGTTTTTGGGCTTTACCGGTTGTTTTTATTAAATGGAACTGTTATTAAATTGTTGAATATTTTGTTTTTAACTATTAATTTTTTGGGGCAAATTTTTAACAATTTTCAAGTTCTTACTGCATATTTAATGCACATAAAACGTGTTTAAAACTGAATTGAAGTTATAGCAAAATATAATTTATTTTACTCGCATTTTTGCAAGTTTGATTTTTTTTTAAATCAGCGATAAGAGTTTTACAACGTGAAAGCTGTTTTGGCAAATCATTTATATATGTATATTGTAAAAAGTAGAGGAGCTAATATGAACACTTGATTGTTTGTTGTTTGAGCTAACATACTGATAGCGATTACTAAGATATTTTTTTTTTCATTCTTTATTTATCGAATCTTCATATAATAAATATGAACTAACAATAATTAATCAAATCTTATCATAATACTTTATTTATGTCCTGCCTGTGCCAGACAAAAGTTTTCTTAAACACAGGTTCTGTTCACATACATAGGTGTTTATTGCTCATCTGGTAGGGTAAGTGCTGCAGTGTCTCTTCTTCTTAAGCGAGTGTGGCCGCCATGATTTAAAATATTTCGAGCTGGTGGATTTGGATGTTGCTCAATCCTTTTTTTAAATATTTTACTGCATATTTTGCAATCATAGTTTTAACTAGCGGCACATTGAGATCCTTATGAATGTTTGAGTTTTTAACATACCAGGGAACGGCTGTGATTATTCGAAGAAGTTAATTTTGGCGCCTTTGAATTTTTTCGATATTAGAGGCGGGGGCAGTGCCCCATAGTTGAATACCGTAGCACCAGATAGGCTTTAAAATAGAGTTCTAAAGTAGAAGCTTGCAGTCGAGACTAAAGACAGAATTTCTTCCAATAAGCCAGTGAATTTGAATGGCTTCTGGTTTCATTTGAGTTAATTTTGCCTGTATGTGGCATTTACACGTTAATCGCCGATCCAGATGTATACCGAGATATTTTACATGCGAATGTTGAGGAATTATTTGATTATTGATTGTAATAGGGGGGCAAGATTCCCGGCGCAATGTAAATGTTATAAGTACGCATTTTTGCTCATTGACCATTATCTTCCATTGTTTTAACCATATTTCTAGTTGAAATATATGATCCTGTAAGAAACGTGATGCTTTATGACGCTTTTCGTGCACGCTTAGAAAGGCTGTGTCGTCCGAAAATGTTGAAGTTTGTGTGTAATTGTTTGTTGGCATGTCCGAAGTATAAATTAATAAAGGGCCCAGGATGCTGCGCTGTGGGACTCCAGAGCCAACTGGCTGAGGTGAACAGAAGAAATTTCCTACTTTAATAATAAATTGACGATCGACTAAGCAGCTTTCTAACAGCTTGTGTGTGTTTAATGGTAAATTTTGTTTCAATTTATGTACTAAGCCTTCATGCCATACTTTATCAAAAGATTGCAAAACATCGATGAAAAGTGCTGAGTGCTTATGGCGTTTAATATCCGATGGGTTTGCTCAATTGTGCTGTGTTCTCTTCTAAAGCCGAATTGGTGGTTAGGAATACATCTTTATCATTTAAAATTGGGGTTAATTTTGACGCTAACAGCTTCTCAAACAGCTTGGATATAATACAAAGTAAGGGGTAAATACGTTTTTTTAATGATTAACAAATAGATATTTTTTCAACATCATTTCTTGCCCAACTTCCATTCTGCAGTAACATTCTTAGCCTTTTTGTACACTCTTATAGTAAGTTCTTTAGTTGCGGGGATCTGTGCAATTGCCACTTTCTTCGAGCTCTCATTTTTTCAGACAAGAGACGTTCGACATCTGTGGAATATATTTTCATATATTTTGTTTTTTTTTTGGGGCAATATTGGAATGTTGAACAGCTAGTTTTAGAAAACTGTCAAAATTAACAATATAGCGATCTACATTCTCCGGTGTACTAAGCGGAATATTTTCTGTGCAGTTGGTACTGAGATATTTTTTATATTTTAACCAATTAATTTGTGTAGCGGACATCGCTAGGTAACCAATCGGAGATACAATTCTATTGGGGTTCATTATAGTAGCAATTGTAGGTGTGTGGTCGGAAGATAATTCTAAAGAAGGTTCAACATGAATCGTTTCAATGGGGATGTTTTTAACCACGCCGAAATCGATAACAACTGGAATTTTTTGATGATCAGTAGGCCAATATGTTGGTTGTCCGCTCGCTACCACATTTAAATCCATTTTAGAAATTGTGTTAAATAAAACACGACCCTTTGGTGTTATAAGTCGTGACCCCCAGAAGGTATGTTTAGCGTTATAATCGCCAGCAGCTAGGAAACAGGGTCCCAATGATTTAAAATATTTACAGTATTGGCTTTCTGATATTGAAAATCTAGGCGGGGAGTATAACGATAAAATTACTAGGTTTCTATTTAATTCCTCAACGCAAATGTTCGCTGCTTGGAGATAGTCTTCACAATGATCACACATTAGGTAGTGTTTGATTCGGTTTTTTTTATTAAAATGGCAGAACCTCCACAAGCTCTATCTCGAGGGTCGTTGGTATCATTAGTGTATAATCATTGATTTTAAACGTATTTCTTGAGGTCAAATGTGTTTCAGAAACCAACATGACATCAATTTGTTTATTTTTAAGAAAGTATTCTAATTCATTTTTATGTTGGCGGATGCCGTTTGCGTTCCAAAAACAAATTTGTAAACAGTTCATGGCTTGTTAAGTACAGCTTGCAATAACATCGATTGCATTCTGAGAATTTCCTGCATCATATTACCCATTGTGTTCGTAAAATTATTTACTGTTTGCACTAGTGTTTCCATGGTTTTTTCTAAACGACTTAAATTTGACACTGGAGTTTCATCATTAGTTGACGAAGCACCTTGCATTGCCACATGGTTTGATTTTAAGACGTTAGCATCAGAGGTTCTGTTATTACTAGCCTGCGTAGCCTGAATGTCATTAGTGTTAACTTGATTTATTACCTGCGTTTGAGGGGGATTAATTTACGGTCCAGACGACTGCTTGACGATAGTGTATACAGGGCATCCTCTATAATTGGCAGTGTGATTACCGCCACAATTGCTGCCTTTTTTTACGTTGGGGTCGGTTTTAGAATTATCGCAAAGAACTGTACCATGTAATTCACCACATACAACGCAAACAGGGGGTAAGTAGCAGTATGCCTTAAGCTATGGTCAGACTTATCAAATATTTGACGAAAAAAACGGGACCAACAACCAAACTAAAAAATCATTTCGCTTAATATCAATATTTATTTTGATTAAAATACCACATCTTACAAAAAACTGTTTTTTGCAATGTCTAGTAGTATAATTAGTTTTTTTTTTTTTGTAATATTAAGACCATTTTAAATCTCACTAACTATTAACAAAAGAAGGGGTTACGCTTATTTGATCAAATATTTAATAAGTGTGACCGTAGCTTTAGTATGACCAAATTCTTGGCAGTTTAACGCTGAACGGGTCCATTTCTTTTGTGTGGCTCTTCTATCGTGATTTTCCTGTACAGGATATATTTCAAGCTGAAAATAGGATGAGTTTCGTTTTTTTTTAGCTTAACGTCACTCAAAATAGTGTTTTTTTCCCTATTTTTAATATTAACTACATATTTTATTTTGAAGCCTTTCTCTTCTTGAAATGTGCAGGGTCCACACATGAATCAATTCCCTTAATCACTACCTGAGGACCTTTACTGCTCTTCAGTATGTATAGAAGCTTTTTTTAAGTTGTTTAAATTTGTTAATAATTTTACAAAAATCATTCTCATGATTAACTTGTATTTTTGTCTCGTTTATGCTACCACGCTTGATTGCAGCTACGTAAAACGAATTTTCTCCTATCACCGAGATCAAACTCTTTATAAGCTCATTTGAGTTTTGCTCCCTTAGATATATCGGGGGAGGCTTGGACGACTTTATCACGTTTGGTGCTTCATCCTCCAGAATTGCAAAACAATTTTGGGAATTTATTCTGTCAGTTGTACCATCTATTAAAACTTTCGGTGCCAAAGCCACTGCAGAGGAGGTAGGGCTACGACCCCGTTTAAGCACTGTTTTATGTATATCTATCAATGCCAACTTGTACTGGAGGCTTTTAAGAAATTTTTACTTGAGGTACTGAGTTTTCATCACTTATTAAAGTAGGTTTTGGCAATGCGGCAACACTTGCAGTTAACAGATTTGTTATTGTATTACGATCGACCGTATTTGTAAACAAAGAGGGTGAGAGGAACCGAGTTCGAGTAATAGGTTTAGCCGATAAGTAATTGCTATCATGGATTATTTGTTTTGTTTCTTCATTTGTTTCGTCAACAATCACTGTTTTATTGTTTTTGCATTATACGCATTTATAAGAGTTTTTTTTTATTTTATTGTACTGTTTGTTTAATTGTGCTTTTCTTTTTATTTGTTGTTTAAAAACCCCGAGAATAAATAAAAACAAGAAATGTTTTTGCTTAAAATGTTTGTATGCATGTGTGTGCATTAGCGTGGCCGTTAGTTGTATGGAGAACTTTTTTTTTTTGATTAATATACTCTCCCCCTCTTTTTTAAAAAAACAAAAAAAATTTTTTAAAAAGTTTGATCAAAAAGCTATCTAAGCTACTTGGGACAAATTTTGCTTACACCAATAGGTAATAAGTTACATGGATGAGAAAGAACACCTGTATGGCCAAAATGTCAAACTTTGACCCCCTCTAACTTAGAAACTTTTTGACCGATCTTGTTGAAAATTTGTGTCTAAGCTACTATCTAACAGTACTAAAATTGATCGATCGAAAGACATCTATTTCAAAATTGGGTCACTTGACATTAAATCCCCCTTTTATATATATAAAACGTATATAAAATGTTTGGTATTTTGTTTTTATTTTCTTAATTATTTTCTAAAATATTGATTTTAGCAAAAAACTTTCTTAGAGGCTTATGTTGTTGACTAGAAGGGCTAAAATATTGCCATATATCATATTCTTGTAAAATGTTGTTTTTAGAAGATAGTCATACGAAAACAAATTACATTTGAATAAATGGCTTGATGGCAAACTTTGAGGGACGGACGCCCCGCCTACAACACAACTTATCGCTACGAAATTTTTTTGTATTTTTTTTACATAAAACTGAACCGATTTAGGGGGGGAGAATATAAGAAATCAAAATAAAAAAAATAACGGCCACCCTAGTGTGCATACATATATTTGTAAATTGTAAATTTTAATATTTTTATTATTGACGTTTATGTTCACTAATTTAGAATTATTTTATAGCGTCCATTCGCTGATATATTATTTTTTTTTTAAATAATATTATAATATTATAAATACTGACATATTTATATTGAAAGGAAAAAAACCGTATGCCGAGTAAAAAAAAACACGTCTTACTAAGATATGATGAGATGAGATTAATTTAATTTAATACGAAGCATGGCATGAATGAAATGCTTTGGAGTGATCCAGAAGTACCAACAAGGTAACATTTGCTTTACATATATAGCCTCGAATTTCCTCCGTCACTCTAATAAGTGTAGAAGTACAACAATTGTTTGGGCCGGAATCCAGATTGCATATCGGCTAATAAATTATTCGCCTGAAAGTAACTACCCATTTGTTTATGCGAGAGCCTTCAAAGACTTTAGATAAATATGAAAGGATAGCTATTGGATGATATTCATTTCTATTTTTAGGGATGGGGCCAATTTTCGAACACTTCGAGTTCAATGGCAAAATACCTTTTGTAAATATTGTGTTGAATATGTGTATGGTTTCTGGCAAAATTGCATTTGAGTTGACATTGAGAAACAAAGTGAAAAGAAAATTGTTGTACGGAGCTATTAAATGATGGACTGGCACTACAAGAATAATAGTAAGGAGAAATATTCAAGTTTGGAATTTTATTAGAACATTTCCAAAGTCACGACTAGGGGCACCCCACAAGGAAGGGGGGGGGGGATTTAAATGTCAATACCCTGTTCAAGGCCATGGAGGGATCGTGCTGCAGAACTGTTACATATGCGGACGACGTGGCAGTTGTGGATATGGGTAAGGATCATAGACTACTGTCGGAACTCTTGAAGTCCGCACTGGACGTCCTACTGAAATAGTGCCAACACTGTGGACTGGAAGTTAATCCCTCCATAATGGAACTTGTACTTTTTACATGGAGGTACAAAATTCCTCAATTTAATACCCCAAAGATAAATGGGGTCTCATTGAAACTGTCCGATAATGCCAAATACCTTGGGCTTATATTGGAAAGCAAACTGAGCTGGAGGATGAACACCATTTCCAGGACTACTAAGGCGGCAACTGCATTATACTGCTGCAAGAGGGCCATTGGCCTAAACTGGGGAATCAACCCAAGAAATGTACACTGGTTCTACGAATGTGTCATCAAACCGAGGTAATGGCCATTTACTCAGCCGCGGGGCACATTCGGTATGGTGATATATCTGGCAAGGATATTCACATTATTACCCAAAGCGGCCATAGGATCCCTAGAGAGTGTGTTCATCCCATCGAAAATTGTTCGAGAATGACGGATGTCTCTGGAGGAGATAGCGACACATTCAGTGGTTACCCTCAAGTGGGTCCCTGGACACAGGGGCATACATGGAAACTGTACGGCTGATTCGCTGGCACATGCAGGAACCACTTTGAGTCGTAGTGGTTCGACCCGTCATATAGGTGTTTCGTTTCCAAGAAGTAAGCAACTTTTTGCAAGCAAATTTCATCTCTTTGCCAATTAGAGCTGGTTCGATAAAACTACATGTGGGGAAACCAAAAAATCTGGTGTAACCTAACCTTACCTAAGGTGAAGTGTTTTACAAAATAAGGGTGTAAGTTATATATTATAAAGGGTGGTTAAATTGTAAGGGCCGATGTTGAATGTGAACCACACCTAAACGCCAAGTTTTTTTCCGAATTTTATTTGACATTTCTCTATTTCAGACTTACTCAATTTGAACCATGGAGGGATACACAATCCAACAACGTGTTAAAGTTATCCAGACTTATTATGAAAATGGATGATAAATTTCGAAGAAAATCATCTTCAGTGATGAGGCACATTTTCACCTCAGTGGATTTGTCGATAAGCATAATCCAAGAGTGATTGTCGAAAAACCAATGCACCCACAAAGAGTGACTGTTTGGTGCGGTTTATGGGCTGGCGGCATCATCGGGCCGTATTTTTTCCAAAATGAGGCCGGTCAGGCAGTTACTGTGAATGGTGTTCGCTATCGTGAGATGATAACGAACTTTTTATGGCCCGAATTGGAAGATATGGATGTGGACGATATGTGGTTTCAGCAGGACGGTGCCACTTGCCACACAGCTAACGAAACAATGGCTCTTTTGCGCAACAAATTCAATGGCCGTGTTATCTCACGTAATGGCGATGTCAATTGGCCGCCAAGATCATGTGATTTGACACCGTTGGACTTTTTTCTTTGGGGTTATTTGAAAGAAAAGGTGTACGTCGATAAGCCAGCAACAATTCAAGAGCTAAAGGATGAGATAATTCGGCACATTAACGGCATAGAACGGCATTATGCCTCAGGGTCATCGAAAATTTGGACCATCGGATGGAGGTGTGCCGCCTTGGTCGCGGCGCCCATTTGGCCGATATTTTGTTCCATACATAATTGAGTAATACCAATATATCATAATAAAATAAAATTACAATAATTTCCTAAATAGTTTGTGTTTTATTCAAAATCAACATCGGCCCTTGAAATTTAACCACCCTTTATATATAAAATTGACCCACCCTAATATACATATTAAAGTCCTGCATCAGTGTAACAATAAGTACAAAGAAAACGGTTACAACATGGTATTACTTGTAACTTTTGTTACTTTTAAGCAAACTAGTAGTACTATATGGTATTAGTTGCTGGTGTTTAAGCACTCATAATGACCAAATTGTAACAATTGTTGTTGCACAAATCCAACAAACACGAAGTTAAACCTTTGATAAAAAATGAATTTATCAATTTACATCAAAACCTATTTTCAAATCTTTTTTAATTGTTTGATTTTAACATTTGAATTCAAATTGATAATGATTTGAATATAAACATTTGACATGCAATGTTTTATCAATTTTATGTCAAATTGTTATCAAATGTTATTCTCAAATCCAAAAATAATGTAAACACTAAAAAATAGCGATTAGCATTTGAAGAAAAAAAAAATATTGATCAGCACTCTTCATCGATGTTTCGCAAGCTTTTTATAAAGTCTGGCATGAAGGCTTATTACATAAATTGAAGCAAAATGTACCAGCATACACACAAGCTGTTAGAAAGCTACTTAGTCGGTCGTCAATTTATTATTAAAGCAGGAAATTTCTTAAGTTCACCTCAGCCAATTGGCGGTGACAAGGCAGCATCCTGTGCCCTCTTTTATACCTAATTTTTACTTCGGACAGGCCAACAAACAGCTACACCCAAACTTCAACATTTGCAGACGATACAGCACTATTGTGAAAATCCCGTTTTATTATTAAATGATAAATTAATGTAAACTTTAAAATAAAAATATTAAAAAATTACGAGAAAATATAAAAATATATTTTTTATGCCTACCTATAACGTGAATAAATAAATAATTAAAGAAAAGTACTGAATTAAAATTGTAAGCAAAAACTAACTGGAAAAATAGCTGTAAAAATGTTGGGCATAAATTTCATACTAATTTTATTTAATTCGAGTCGGTCGTGCTCGTTGATTACAGACTCGGCAAACGATTTTTAAAAAAATTAGCTTTTGTAATATCATAATATTATAATACCCTTCACCAAAGGTGGTAAATAGGGTATATATAAGTTTGACATTCCGTTTGTAATTTCTATAATATTGATGTTAGACCCTATAAAGTTTATATATTCTGGGTCCTTATGAGGAGCGAAGTTGATTTAACGATGTCCGTCTGTCCGTTGAAATGGATTTTCCGAAGACCCCATATATGATGGGGGCCAGGTTATTATACATTTATGTCACATATGGTCCGGAATTGTTTGCTATTAAAATTCAGCAAGATCGGTCCACATATGGCTGAGATATGAGTAAAAAACCACGACTGCCTCAAATTTTTTCCCTTAAAGGTCCAATTAGACGTGACATTACCGAACCAACACTGTATTACCAAAACGACATAAACATACCATACAAACCCATTCAATTTTGGTTTCTACGGTCATACAGTTGCCAAGGTAATACAGTGTTGGTAATGTGGTTATTTTGTTGTTTTTTTATACCCTTCACTACAAGTGGTGGACTTTATTTGTAATGTGTTTAATTTTACGCATCCAGATCCACATTAATGCATGTATATGATATGCCGCTCAAATAAAGAAACAAACTCATAGACTCAATATATTTTAATTTAACGCTTCTTCAGTAAAAGCAGTCGTAGTCGAGTTGTTAAGTTCTCTCCTGAGACTAATGATATTGCCATTTCGAATCCCAAAAATAATTTTTTTTCATTTTTTTTTTTATTTAATTTTTTTATGTTCTAAAAAACGATTTTAAGATTATAAAACGAGTTTCAAACATCAACTTTGGCAAAAGAGGAAACGGGCTTAGTAACATATATAAATTTTTTTGTTTTTTTTTTATATTCTTCGGCATGGCGAAATGAAAAGTTGGCGTGGCTCAATTAATATTTATTTATACCTATCAATATGCAAAAAAAAAATGAACTTTTACGTTTTCAAGCTATAAATGCCGAATGATTTTTAATACTTCGGGGGTAGAGTCAAGTACCCTACTTGCTTATTAGAGTGCCCCTCACTTGTCCTAAAACGGATATTTAGGGTGGCCCTTAAAACTTGGATTTTTTGACTTTTTATGAATTTAACGCATTATTTATGTTAATAGCTACAAAATCAATGTTATTTATGTGTTGAATAGTTAGTTTGAGTAGTAATCTTCCATTTTTGGTTTTTGTTGGAATAATACACTGAAAAAAACAAAGTGGCAACAACAAAACTTGAAAGTAAGAAAATACTACTTCTAACATTTAGCGCGGCACAAATTGGGCTGAATATTATGGCTTGCCATACAACACAGTTGTTAATGACATCAACATCTTAAATTCTGCGGTGGTGCGTGGCGATCGCATTTTTCGTTTACAAGAAAATTAGGAAAATGTAAAAGAGGCGAAAAAAATGAAAAAATGGGGTTTTTTGACCTTCATTCACTTATAACTTTTGAAGTAGGAGTGTTATCTTCAAGCACCACCGCAGAATTTTAGATATTTTAGTCATCAACAACTACGTTGTCTTCCAAGGCATAATATTCAGCCGAATTTGTGCCGTATTACAAACAGTACAGCCTATTTTCGACAAATTTTATTGATTGATTAAAAAAACGGTGAATTTAAAAAGAAACGTAAATTTATGCTACTGAAATTAGTTATACATTAGTTATTAAGAGCATAGACACTGTTTTCACTTTGGGAAACAAAATTCCTTTCTATGTGATAAGTAAATATACTTATATTTGATTTACTATTGTGATAAAGCGGCAGTTGATATTTTAGCCGTCACCTTTGCGAGCTTATTAATCGAATTCAGAAGGTCAAAATACATGAAGATTAGTTTCTGGGTCATAATTTTTTTTATTTTTTGTGGGGCTGTGTTATCAATATCTTATTATCTGTTCTCAAATGATTTACTATATAAAAAGCAGACGAAAAAATAAACGTCAACAGTCGTTTACTTCACTTTCAATAATTCAATAAAATTGATAATATTCAAAAGTTGTCATTACCTTGTCTTCCTCAAATTATTTCATTGTAAAAATGTTTTTAATATAAATTTGATACTATTTCATTATCTTATAGATATTTTCTTTCTCATTCGGTTATTTTTCATCCGATTTTTAAGTTTTTTTTGTTGGAAAGGTATTCAAATTACCTTTCTAATTGTTGAATATGGTTAGTACAAATTATTGCCGCTAGATGGCGTAAAATTCATTTTTTTTTTTTTGAACAATGCATCAAAACACCCTGTATTTGCAAATATTTTGAGTTCATATGTTCTGCAAAAGTACTCGCCATATGATTTTGTACAAAGTTGCCAAACAACATTTGGTCGAATTCTGGAAATTTAACGGTCAAAATTTTGATTTTCTTCAAGAACCTAAAAATAACGGTAATTTTGTAAATAACGGAATTATAAAAAAGTCGCGGAACAAAAGTTGCTTCTGAGTTTCCCTAAAGAACCATTTTCAACAATAAAAAAGTTCTTTTTCGCAAAAAGTCGATTTTGGCATATTGCTATTTATACCTATCTAAAGAACGTTATTTATGTATATAACTTGCTCAGGAGTACTTCCAGCCTTCATCATGGTAAAGGGTATATAAGATCCGGCATAGCCGAATTAGCACTCGTACTTGTTTTTATAAACGCACTAAAAAATTTTTAATTTAAATTATTTTATAGAAACGTGAATAACAAAATTATTAAAAAAAATAAATAAAAATAAAAGAAAAAGAAAAAAATATATGTACTTATGTACATTTGGGTGGGTTATTTAGCAATCGATATTCCCTGCGGGAAATTTGTGTCAATTGGTTTTAGAGCACTTATTCCGGAACCAGTAAACCCAGTTTTATAATTAAAAGGAACGAAGTGTTATAGGTGAAAACAGAACAATATCTGCGACAGGCATTATATTACACCAAAATTTAATGTGTTCGGTAATTGCTGGGACCTGCTAAAAGGTGTCAAAAAGGTTCGAATTAACCCCCTCCTAGTACATCGTTATGTTAAAGTCACAAGTCCCGTTTATATAAAGTGTTAGAATTAAAACCGGTCCCTACCACTTAAGAACGGTCACGTGGCAAGTCTTGTATTAGTTACCATTCCTTTAGGGTTGTACCATCGATTTGTCGATAAATTTTGGCATGAGAAAAAAAATTCCACTACGACATATCAAAAAAATCATTTTCGAGGCGACCAAATTTCAATTTTTAACTTTTAATCAACTTTTATTTTTAAAGTTTTTTTTAGTAGGTAATAAAAAACCGGATGATTTAATTTTTTATAATTATTATAATAACAATTATCTTTCCAAGGTTGAATTGTGCGCTATAAACAACGGCTGGATGTTTTGGACGAGTTTTTGTCTAAAAATTAGTCTTTTTTACTTTTGTAATAAAGATCTATGGATCCCGAAAATACTCGTCAAAATACTTAAAAAAAACTCGCCTAAAAACCTCAAAAAATTTTTTTTGTGGAAAAAATGATAACGCCACCGTTTTAAGCTTACAATTTTACCTTGGATAGGATTTAATTAAAAATTTTAAATCGGCGCATTTTTTTTTAATAGGTAATAGGTATAAAAAAACTTTAACAGTTTATTGATGTAAGGTATTTTAACCATCTCTCCTGAGTTTAAGTATTCTGTATTGCAACAAATAAATAACTGAATAATAAAAAATAAGGTTTTTACTTATTTCAAAATCCAATAGCACATAAACAATTCTATTATCACATTCAAAAGTTAAAAATTAAATCTTGAATGTGTCCAAATTTAAAATCAAATGTTTCCCATAAGCCCAAATCTTATTTTGTTAAAAACTTGATTAAATAAGTGTACAGAATTTATTTTCCTCCTAAATGGTTTAAAATGATTTAGCATTTAAACTACATAAAAATCTACTACGTTTTTCACATCAATGTACGTGCTTAAGTTTGGTTTCATTAAGTTTTGTTTCAACTTTACAAAGAAAGTTAAATTGCAATCTCTTACATTAATGTACTATACATTTACAACTGTACACACATACACAAAGATAAATTTGTATATGTACTTTTATGAATGTACAACATACCCAAATCTACCAAAAAGAAACCCTTTTTGTTTGTTTTATTAAAACTTTAATTAAATCCCATGACTTGTATTTGTAAAATGTATAAAATAAATTTCCAAAATAAAACTGCCATCATTGTCATTCTGTACTTTCAATTAGTTTTCGCAATGGCGGCCATTTTGTTTTCAGGTAACCCCATCAGTAACCAATGGATACACATACAGCCACTCACATGTGACTATACGTAGGTATGTATATATTGTACGTGTGTATGGTATTAACTAAATCCTACATAACACCTACTACACCTACCCCCTTACTCTCCCCCAGCAAAATTAACTTTTTTGTAACTACCACTAACATTAGAGCTACACACACTCGCGATGAACCACTTACTCCGACTACATTCATTTATTCACTCATTCAATTTTTGTTGTTTAATGTACAAACACACAAACAAAAGTATGTACAAATCCTCAAACTTGTACTATGTACAGGCTTACATACATACATATGTGAATGTGCATGTCTTCTTGTGGATATAGCATGTAGAAAGTCAAATACAAAGCAAGAACAATTTCCAGAACTAAATTGAAAAGCCATAAACTATGCTTATAATTCCACAATAATCTTTGCCTCTACCACTCCACACACGCAATCCAAATGAACACTACAGACATACCTACATACATACATATGGGCATTTCCACAGAAAAGTCTACTTTCTGTCTCGTTACGCCACAAAGCACATTAAATACCTTCTTAAGAAATAATTTACATGTATAAATATTAATATTTACTTTTTTGTAATTGGTGTGAGAGGAAGCAATTTTTCTTTTTCACTTAAAAATAGGAAAAATTTAAATAACGTGGTTTTCAAATACAAGCTTAATTGCTTGGTGGCGTTACGTGATAAAAATAGTACATTTATGTGGAGGTGCCCATAATGCATACCATATGGAAGTTTGAAGTGACTTAGCATGCTAGCCAGCGTTGTCAACTCGGTGCGTCTCGTTCCATTTTCGGTGGCACTAAATCCAATTTTATCACAAAATTCTTGAAATTTAACAAATGTACTGTTGTTCATAATAGTGATGTTACGAATATCAATGCGAATACGAATGCGAATACAAATATCTGTGCCAATATTTGCCAAACACGAATATCCAATTTTGAACTTGGCGCCACACGATATTTCTAATTTAATTGAAGAAATTCGTTCATGCTCGTCCATAACAATAAATTAAAAAATAAAAAACTTCTAAATGTTTTTAATATTTTTATGATATTTCGATAACTTAATTTTAAATTATCAAGTTCGCACATGCATGCCACTTTTTAATTTTTATATGTACTAACATTATTATTATTATTTATAAGCCATAATAACCCTAACCAGTGCTGCCACAACCAATACAATTTTTACAACCAAAATTTTTGAAAAAATTACCAAATGTAAAGAAATATAACCAAATTTAAAATGCCTTTTATTAATTGAGAAAATCATTAAAACTTATTTCAAGTTGCATTGTAATACAAATGTTATTTGCACCTTATATGTAGTAAAATAATAATTGTAAATCAAGAAATGAAACTCTTTTACTATTAAAAAAATAACGAGAAACTTAATCAAAAGTTTTTATTTATTTGAGACTTTTTGCGTAAAATTTTTTTATTTTACAAGAGTTAAGCCCGTAAAATTTCCATACAAAATTGAGTATATTGAAAGTTAATAAATTAAATATTTTTTAATATGCCAGTTATAAAAAACAAAAATGGGGAATTGTTTTCCGCTTTTTAGCCGTTATTGGCAGGACTGTCAAATGTGGCGATTTCTTAAATTTTATGTCGATGGAAATTTACGTATGACGATATGGCGATTATTTTGGCGAAATTTAAAACGATAACCGATATGCGAAATGCATTTTATGTAAATACTTTCTGCAATTTTGGGGTAAACGAAAGCAGCTAATGGAAAAAATCGTAGTACACAGTACAAATTATTCGAGCTCGTAAATAATTGTATCAAGAAAAACATATTCGTACGTATAATTATTTTAGAAAAAAGTAACCAAAATGAAAAAAATATTCACATCTCCACATTGAAAAAAAATATAACCAATTTTGGTTAGAAATAACCAAAAACGGCAGCTCTGACCCTAACCCAAAGGTTCAACTGTACAGCCCAAGTGTTCACTGAAGTAGATTATAACTACCAGAAGTCAGTAAAGGGCATAATAAACCACACAAAATGCTTGGCAAACACACACATTGTTTCCGTTTGGGGTTTGCTTATAAACAACACAAGTATTCTCCGTTCAAACATTGATTTTCATTTTTGTTTTATTTTCAATGAATGCAGATGCCGATAGTGCTGCGGCAATTTTGTTGCTTTTTGCTTAGAACGGAGAGAGATTATAAAATAAAGGCAAACAAATTAAAGTAAAAAGTGATTTAAACCACTAAAAAAATTTAATTTAGTATTTAAAATTAATTGAATTGAATACATTTAGCATTAGACGCCACAAAAAGTTTGACAAATATCCAACATGTCTGCCAAATATTAACAATTTTTAATATTTCTGCAAACATTGCTTCAAATGTTTGTCCAAACAGCAAACACCCCAATTAACAACACAAAATATTTGTACAAACGTAAAATTTTGACATGTTTGCCAAGCCATTTGTGAGGTTTATTATGCCCTTAAGATAACTTCAAGGAACCGTTTGCATACTTACTAGGGTGACCAGATCTTAAAACTGCTTATAGCTAAATCTTGCATTAGGCCAGAAAATGCCAAAATTTCCAGATTTTTGCTAACAATTTATTAAAAGTATGATATGAAATTTGATTAAAAACTACATAAATTTAAGGATAAAGTTGGTACAATTGTACTTTTTTTGGTACAATTTAAAACTAAGAAGTACGTTGGTACTCCCGTGACTCATTTGGTACTCTTTCCAAATGATCGTTAATTGATATAAAATGGCAAATCGTATTTACTCTCCAATGAAAATAAGCTTAGTTCACTGTTTGGTGCCAATGGTCTTGCGAAAATGTAAAATTTCGTAGCTTTTTTATGAAATCTAACGGAAACTTTTTTTTTTGTTCGCTGGATTCAACAGTACAGCTATGATATTTTGCATTTGTTCTTTTGCAAGACCAGTTGCACCAAACACTGGACTCCGCTATTGTGAATAGATTGCACTTGTTCATTGGCTGATTGCATATGCCACATTTTAAATTAAGTATCAGCGGCAGCATATAAACGTACATTTTCTGAATATATTGACAAGTTTTTAAAAGATATAGGAAACCACTTTGCAAAAGTTCTAGTATAAGAGACGACTTCCTCTCATTTCAATATTATTTTGGAACATTATGAATGTTTTAAAACATTCGTCAACAAGATGGTTGTCACTTCGAGAAGTAATCAACAGAATTTTAAAACAGTGAAAGTAATTTTTTTACTCCGAATGATTTTGAAGGAGATTTTACAAGCGCTTAATTAAATTTTATTTTATCCGGACTTTCTACTCCAGCTTAAAAAATGCCTTTCCTCTTTCTGAAGTACATATAAAAAATTGTAAACGCAATAAATTTGGAAATACAATTCGAAGATTCTCGTGTGCACATATTTTTAGAATGCTTAAAATATTTATTTTTGTTTAAAATTTGAGATTGCATTCTGAGAAATATTCGTCCATTTTCACAACAATTTCGTCGATTTTCCACAAAGAAATTAATTTTTGACATATGGTTTCTTTGGCAAAGTTTCATTGAAAGATTTATAGAATAAGAATAGCGATGTGCTTTTGACGCGAACAAATTTTACCCATCCTATAATATTTATATATAATTAATGAATATGTATTTATTTAATTTTTTTTTGCTATCTATACTTTACATGTAAATACAAATGAATTTTAAGTGCCTTTTGTTTTTGTTAATAAAAAAAAATAATAAAAATGATTTAGTACTATTGGGGTCAAAAAAGTACGATTTTAAAAGTATTGGTTTTCTCATTTATCATCCATTACTAATGGATATCAAACTGTTAATCATCACGCTTCTAATTTTTGATAATAAGCAGAACGAAAGGATCTCTCCGAGCTTCTTTAAATGTTAAATGCAGGGCTGTGGAGTCGTCCGAAAAAAGTACTAACTCCGACTCCAAACGCTGAAATTTTTTAAGTGCGACTCCGACTCACGACTCCGACTCCTACTATAATCTTGATGCTAAATGTATATGAGACTCAGTGATGTTAACTTTCATTTTTTCATTACCGTACGGCCTTCTGAAAATTACCGTTTTTGAGAAGAAATTGTCGTACGAAAACATTAATGTGCTGTTTCCAAATGACAGGCGATTGATTATGTAGTAAAAATTATATGAAAAGCGCTCCGTCCATTGCCTTTCATTTGGTAATAGCACATACGAGCAGTATCCATAAACCATTTATTTAAATTTTAAATGTGTTTTAAGAAAAAAATTTGATTAGAAATGTTTGTTTAAAATACATTTTAAGCAATATTATTGTATTTTTATGAATATGGCAGTAAAATAATTTTGAATAAAATAGATACATACATACATATACATATGTATATTCATTCAACTCAAAATATTTTTATTTAATACGCTTGGTGTGCATATGTTTATGATAAACATTTAAAAAAAGAATGCTTTTTTTAATTCATTTAATTATATAATTGAAAAAAGTTATGTACTTTAATAATTTTTGAATTGTTACAGTCACAAGGAAAATCAATCCATCCGTACTTAACCAAGGCAAAGTTGTGTCAGTTGTACGGTAAGTACAGATTTTCTTAAATCAAGTACAGAATGCTTGATTCAAATACGGATTATTCAAGTGCCAAACACTTAACTTTAGCCCCATTTAATCTCAGATCCGTACTTAAGCTAATCCGAAAACTATAGTAAAATTTATTAGCTTACGGCTATTTGATATGTAAGTATGTTTAAATATTGTTGATTTTTAAACAAACAACAAGTTTAATATAAAATGAATAATAACTATACAAACATTATTTAAGTTTTCTTGATTGGAATTTATCGCTGTTACGAAAACATTTGCATGAACATTATGTTCTTAATTTTTTGTTATAAAATTGATCTATTTTTAAATTTAAAATCACCTCTCAAACGTTAAAATTATTAAACATTCATACATATGTAAGCATGTAATATGTGTATACTAAAAATCCAAATTTTTTTTAAATTAAATTACCTTGCTACCTTTTGCAGCCCAAAATTACCTTAAAAAAGGGTAATTACCGTACGGAATGAGGGTATACTAAGTTTGTCATTCCATGTGAAACTTTTTATTATGCGTCTAATACCCCTTGTTTCTTGAGTAATTCCATGTCGCTTAAGCCATATCTGTCGGTCTGTCCGTCTGTTCAAAATACGCTCACTTTCAAAAAATTTAAAACAAAAGTTCAAGCTTGATGTCAAATGGCGTCTAGTTATCCTAAGCAGTTTTGGAGTGAAATCCATCAAAATCCAATCAGTATGATCATATTTAAATGTGCTTTCGTAAAGATTGGTCTATATTTTACCATAGGCCCCATATAAAGCCTACTCCCGGAAAACAGTTTAGTACGCAAAGAAATGTAATAAATATCGCTATCATAATAAAATTTGGTACGTCAGAGTTTTATATGACACTGCAAAATTTCGTGAAGATCGGTCCATAATTTTCTATATAATGCCCCATGTAATGCTCACTCTAGGAAATTATTTAAAAACACCTAAAACCGTAGCAGCTATAGATTTTGTAAAATTTGGTCCAATTTTGGTGCATACGGCTAGAAATAATACCATGCCATTTTCTGATTATCGGTCCATATTTACCTTAGATCCTATATTAAGCAGCTTTCTGAAAAGCACTTTTAGCGCTAAAACAAATTTCACTACTCTATTGAAATTTGTTCCATTTAGATATTTAATAACGGAAACCACTATACAGGATTTCGTGATGATCAATCCATAATTTATTTTTTTATTTATTAAAAAAAAATTTTTTTTACAAAAGTGCCATCATTTTTAAAAGAAAAAACAAAAACATGTTGTAAGTCTTTTTATATTATTGTAAAATAATTAAATGAAAAAAGTGTATAGAATCCATTTTATTTAAAAATATATAAAAATTAAATCTAAAAATTTTTTTATTTTGAATACGCCCTCGCGAAAATTTTCAATATTTTGCTCTTTCTAATAATGATGTTCCTAAAAATTAAAGCTCAAGCTATTCATTATCAACTTTTTTAATATCACTCAAATAGACTAAATTTGCCACAATAGCACATAATTGAGAAATACTCAATTGGTAACTTCTTATTACATAAAAAGGTGCAAGATATTTGACGTTTTTAAGAAAGTCGTTATCAAAATCGAACTTTTTTAACAGACCATTAAAAAGTGCAACATAAAACTTTAAAGAATTAACTCCAAGATCTATTACATTAACTTCAGACAACTTATATGAATCTAGTACTAAAGATATTTCAGAATCTAAAAAAAATTTTGGATCTTTACGAAGAAGTTAACACAATTAAAATAATAAAGAACAGAGAAAATACAAGACATGAAAACATGAAAACATCACTTAATATTTGTATCCTATATAGTGCAAATTTTAAATTATGTATTTATAAAAACATGAAAAAAGTTTATCTAAATATAAAACTTTTTTGTATCTCAAAAAACTTGCAAAAAAAGGGAAAACTTGATAAATGACATGGCTGACATGGGATAATATAAATGTCCCTCCTGAAAATCATTTTAGGTCGGCATAACTGTTACGAATCATGATATATTATTCAAGTTAGTTGAAATTTTATAAAGATTATTTAATAATTTATAGCTCTCATATATTCTAACTGTCGGTGGAGGTTGTCAAAGATTCGGAACATCCGAATATGGCACTCTAACTTTTTTAATGCATTAGCTTTTAAATGGTTAAATATAGCATAAAAATTATTCTTAAAAATTTCAAATCGATATTTGAAATATTGCATCGTCAATTTCGAATGATTTTAATTTTGGAAATTTTTTTTTTAATTTTTTATGCCGAAAAACTTTGGAGTCGGAGTCGCGAGTTTTTGTGGGTACTACGACTCCGACTCCGGCACAAAAACCTCAACTCCGACTCCGACTTCACAGCCCTGGTTAAATGTCAATCCTCCGCAGTGATCATATTTCTAATTTTTGTAATGGGTTCGGAATCATCTTGATATTTCATTGGCCTATTTCAGTTGTCGATAATTTTCGAAACATTATTAGACAATTGCTGCAGATGATAGAAGTATTGCGGCACAATACTTCTAATGTTTGTTCGTTTTTAACTTTACTAAAAGAAGATTATATTTTGCGTTATAGACAAAAGGTTTTTTTGAATAAAAAACATTTAAAATTAATATTTTTTGTTTCATTTTAATTATTTTTAATACTTTTGTATTTTTTCTTTCTTTTGGAATGTGTTAACAAAATATTCGCTTGAATTTGGCGAACACGAATACAAATGTCGTTAAATAGGGGAATATTCGGCATTTCGAATACGAATATTCGTAACATCACTTGTTCATAATATATAATAAAATAAGATTTCAACCATTCGTTGACTTTCAACTGAAAGTATCTTTAATAAATTGATTCTAATTTTGGATCGTAGAGCTCAGCAGCTCACACTCTTTATACTTCCTGTTATATGATTTCATTAATTGTATTGTACAAGTCTAATAATATACAAAATAAATAAAAAAAAATATTGTATTAATATTCTTATGTTTGTGTAAACGTTTGTGTGGTTAATTTGGCCCTTTTGCGTTTCAAATGCTGTCTCATCCATATTTAAAGTCTTTAACTCGCAACTAATTGTATATTATTTAAAATGAGCCAAATAAGAAAGTTTATCTTGCGAAACTCTACAACTACCAGTAGCCTTATTCTGTAATTCATATAGCTACAGCTTAATTTCGATAGCTAAAATATTAAATAACTTTTGTTTTGGCGATGTCGCTAAATTTATGTTCTGTGTATGCTCTTAGTACACTCTCCTTTCTTTCGCTAATTATTAAAGTATGTATTCACCATCGACATTTTTAATTTTAAAAAATTAAAATATTTGCTATGAAGCCTTTTATAAAAAGATATCACAAAATTTACTATACTCAATCGCTATTTGATAACTTATGTAAATCTCATGCAGAACAACTGATAAAGTAACAAAAAATCAGTTTTGGTGAAAATTTCAAAAAGAAATTTTATATTAAGGCAAAAATAAATTCAGCTTGCAAATATTTGAATTTTGGATAAAAAAAGAAGTGAACAAATAGGTCCACCTTAAGCCCGTTTATGCACATTATAGTTGGGCCTTTAGAAAAATTGATGATCTTTTTATTGATATCTTTTTAAATAAATATTGAACTTAAGTCGTCGCTTTCGAAACTAGTCTCATCATCTGAAAACATTTCAAACATTTGTATGAAAATTCCTTATGGCTAGACCAGCATACTTTCCCAAGCACCGCATATATTTTTCCCCCCTTTGAACCGCTTTTCCATCGGAATGGTTACTTGGTGGAAGCGCTTACCTTGCTTATCAGATTCTGTTGGCAATTGTTTTTCGAACTCTGCTAAAAGATTATTTATCATGGTCACACCGATTGCTTGGAATGACTTAAGCATATTTTTACTAAAACTTTTCATTCGTCTTCTCAATTTTTACTTCGGGTACGTTCGTAAATGCATCACTGCGCTGCATCAGAAAAGCAAACTTTTTTTAATGGCGTTAAAAGAATAATTATAATTTTTTTTATTGTGTGACTATTATTTTTGTGGAGTATTTCACAATTTTTTGGTCCACATTGACTTCACTGATAAATATATAACCATTTCAAATCACTGATGCAGCGCAGTGATGCATTTACGAACGCACCCTTCCTTATGTTCAAAATCATAAATTTTCCTAAAGGCCCAAAAATAGTATGCATAAGCTGGCTTAAGCTACTGTCAAAAATGAACAAAAAGTACGGAAAGTGCGATCTGTTTCGCACTTTGCTTAAGCAAATGTTAGTTTCATAAAATTAACCAAAAAGTTTTCTTAAGTACAATGTGGTTTAAAGTAAATATTAAAAATGTCCTTATATTTTCCACCATCAACAATAAAAATATATGACGAAATTTTTCGTTTTTTTTTGACAATTTTGCTGTTTTGAGTAAGATGTTGTTGTTTTTTTGATTTTATCTCAAGGTAAAATTAGATCTGAATAAGAGCTAAAAGTTTACTGAACAGAGACAAGCAATATTTGGAATAGTTCGCGATATATAGACTTAAGAATCAATACAGGTTTTTTTAAAATTGCACTAAAATCCACCTCCAGTCGAAAACTTCAAAAGCGAATTAAAAAAAAACTTTAGCTAATAATTCAAAAGCCAGCTAGGGTTTTTCTTCTACCATCATAAGCTTCCAGATTTTGGGGGTCTCAATTGGTTCAAGATTTTGAAGTTGAAAACTGTGCTACTGTCTTATTTTAATGAAATCCCTCCAATAATAAAGAATTTTTGAGCGTTGGAGCACTCGCTGTGTATCCGCTAGATTTCTAAAGATATTTACGAAACAAAAAATTTAAAATTTGTTTCTTCTTTCCGAAATATGCGATGTTTATATCGATTTTGGTGCGTTTTTAATTTAAAAGTTGACAACGCTGTTACTATTACTAGCCTTAAATTTTGCCTGTATAATCATATTTTCGAATTTATGTTTTACATATCGATGGCTTCATATCAAAAAGGAGTAACTCGGTTTTTTTAGATTTTTTTGGTTTATTCTGGTATCTTGTTTTAAAATTTTTAGGGGCTGTAGTATACCCTTTTTTGTCTTTTTTATTAAAAATTGCATTAAAAGTTTTTTTTTTAATCTAAAATTTTCCGGATTTTATAATGCTTTTTTTCTTCTCCAGTACACGGATAAAATCGAGTTAAGCCTTTTTTATATTAAGCCATCGACATACATATATGTATACATAAGTGAACATTGAATATTACACCGCGTTACACACATTCTGTCCTGTGAACCAAGTATACTTTTTTGGAAAGGGGAGAAAAATAAAAATACACGTGTATCGCCGATTTTCATGTACACGTCAGATTTTTTTTTTATGTATAAAGTATAAAGCTCGAGTGTCCGTCTTTCCGCCTGTGTGAAAGACTTTGGATCGATTTGAACCCTTTTTCCGTGATCCAATCGAGCTGAATTTTTGCAGGCAGACTCGTGGAAATGTCTGTATCACGTCAAATTTAAAAAAAAGATTGTTATCAATTCTCAGATTTTCATGATTTTTTTTTTTTTTAAATATTTTTTTTCACTTTTTCCAGCATAACTTGAAGGGACTCCAAATTTTTAAACTACTAAAGCGTTCCGAAAAAAAATTGGTTTTTCGACCCATCCTACTCCATATATTTGTAGTTTATCAATAGTAACTTTCTAACACTAAACTGTTTATTACTTTAACAACACTTACAACTGGTATGACAGATGAAACATTGAATTGCACAAATGTTTTAAGTTCTGTTGTGCGAAAACATATTTCTATATACATACATATTTCATCTGAGAAAAAATGCAGTGCCCGACTCGAAATAACTTTTGTTACGTTTGTGGCTAATTCGCACCAAGTAAAAATTTGAAAAATATTACGAAAGCAGTGGTTAATTCGTTTCAGAAAATATTCTAGACTGCTTATGTTGCTTACTTGTGGTATACTCCGGAAAGTCGTGTGCGTCTATTGCTGTAGAAATTTATGCAAGTTTACTGATGGAAGGTCAACAATAAAGTATGCTGTACCAACAATTTGGCTTCCACGTACAGAGCACTGCAATGAATTGTGCTACTTTTGCGTAACTTTTACTCAAATTAAAGGGTACCAATACTTTCGCCGCAACAAAATTCGCTACGCTAATGTAGAATCGGTTATTCCAGCGGTTCTGTACTCACCAGAAGAACGTATAGCGGCTTCAGTGGAGATTTTTGATGATGTTCCCGAAATAAGCGATGGAGAACCAACAAGTAGTACCAACAATGCTATCAACATTTCTTGCATCGAATTCGAGAGTCCAGAAGCATCGGAATTTGTACCAACACCCAGTGAACTTGGGACTGCAGTTTCCCATTTAGTAACGCAAGCCTTTCCGACAATATGTAACATACCTAACTAGCATTTTATATCTTTCCAAACTTTTGCAAATGTGTAACAAAATAATATTCATGTATTATAAATAAAAAATTGTTCAATAACATAAAATATATAATTTTCCTAACTTTAATTAAGGAACAATTAATTGCAAATATTTAAAAACAATTCAATTAAGGAATGCAATCTGTCGTATCTTACAGCTGGATTCCCAACCAGTGATGCATTTTAAGTTTGTTTGTTTTGGGCCAAATTGACGATTTAAAGGGCCAAAATACTTTTGATAGGGCCAAAAAATGTTTTTAATATTTGACTTTTATGTTTGTACACTCAAAAGAAAAATCAATCCAAACGTACTCAAATCAATCCGAAGCGGGTTTGATAGTACGGTGAGTACGGATTTTCTTGAATCAAGTACAAAAAGATTGATTTAAGTACGGATTTTAAATCGCAAAATACTTAAATTATCCATATTCAATCCCGATTTCGTACTTGAAGTAATCCGAAAATGAGATTGATTTAAGTAAAACTAAGATTGAATCAACCTCAAAATGCGCTTGATTCAAGTATGATAAAGTTAATTTTATCCCCAATTCGTGCTTGAAAAAAACATAAAAAAACAAGAAAGAAAAAGTGATTATGATTGATTAACTTACCCGTATTACACCTTACAGAATGATAAAACACCAACATAATGCCGATATGGTTTTTACTTTAAAAATCTTATGTACATATTTAACTAATAATATAAACTAAATGAGAGGCAAGATTTCAAATTTACTTTTTAGCCCTTCATGGTACACAAGAGTCTGGCCAGACCTTTGTTTAATGTGTATAAATAATTAAAACATGCGTAAGCCGGAGGGTTAAACATCAAAATAAAACATACATATATATGTATGTATGTATATGTTTTCCTTCTTGTTCTGTTGTTTTTGTTGTTACTACAAAGAAAAAGAAAATCGTTTTGTTCGAACTTGTGTCGTGTTTTTGCAATTCTACAACAAATTTTGAAAAACACACACGTACGCACGCATAAAATAATGCAATGCTGAGAGATGAGACTAATAAGTTTTATGCAAGGCGAATTGACTAGAAGGTGGGGTCAAGTAAACATATGGTGTTTTTTTCGGTGGTCGACTTGTCAAAGTTTGTATACAAACTAGTTTTTTATGTAAACAACCCTGTTTTTTTTACTAGCAATATTTTTGACAACCCGACCACAGGAGCATTGTAGTTGTAGAGTTGACCTCACCTTCTAGTCAATTCGCCTTGGTTTTATGAGATTAAAGGCTCAGTTACTGAGCTACCTAAATAAGAGCGGCAAGCGTCTGTTTTATGTCAAAACTTTTCATTTTCACACAGTTTATACGAAGCAAACCGTTAGAATGCGAATTTAGCACCACACGGCTGGAAAATCTTATTTAATAGATCGCTTGGTCGTTTTATTTTATTGAAATTGCATTGACAATAGAAATTTCATGTTTAAAAAAACCTTTTCCGCTCTTGTTTAGGTAGCTCAGTTAGTCGGGAGTAACAGTAACCTTACCGTAAAAAAGTAAGACCAATCTATTTCTTACAGAGTGAGGCGTAACATCTTACTGCTAACTATAATCGTTCTAATTGCTTTACATACAACAAAATGAAGCAGCTGATTTGCAGCGTTACTGTTACTCCCGGCTAACTCAGCCTTTAAACCCTCATTTTGTTATTTTACTCTCAGAGTGGCACTATCAACGAAAAGTTTAATCTTTTTTTTACTTGATTTCAATGCCGTTTCGACACGACCTGTAGTTAGGTGGTGTCGAAACGGCATCTGAGTTTGACAGTTCGAGCTTATTTGTTTTGATTTGTTAGTGTTTTGCTAATAATGGTTGACGTTTCGAGCTAATAGCACTAACAATACAATGCAAAAAACCCTATGTTGTTTCTGTTGTTTTTGGATTGTTGTAGTTCCGACACCACCTGTAGTTGAATTCGCCTTGCTTGATTTAAGAATTTTATACTTATTTCAAGAAATATCGGGATTGATTTTTGAAAGTAATCCCATTTAGGATTGATTTAATTACGTTTGAGTGTTATTCGTACTTGAATTATTAAGTCCGACTCGTGTTTAAAGTAAGTATAAAACGATTAATTTATCCCGAGTGTTTTTCTTTCTGTGTATTTAAATTTAACCAATAGTTTTACATAATACATGTCTTGTTTTTTTAAGAACAAAAACAACAAATTTTACATGGTTTAAAAGTATTTTGGTCCATATTTAAAAGAGGACAGATTCGCAAATAAAAGTTAGGAGTTTTATTTTTATTTTTTTTATTTTTATTTATTTATTTATTAAGTTTGCAATTTCGGATACAACAAGATATAATATCTTATAATTTACAGTATCAGAATCCGGAAGTTATATCAATAAAAAATATCGTTGGTTTAAACATTATGTTGATAAAAAATTATAATAATATGAAATTTAATAATTTAATAATTTAAGATAGAGGGAAAAAAAGAAACATTAAATAAAAAATAGATGAAAAGGAAACATAAGAAAAAATACTGTGAGATGTTCATAGAAGTTACTACTGTTTTGCAGCAGATTAAGTTTGGTAAAAATGTTGAAGTAATTGTTTGAATTTATTTGCGTTGCCAATAGTACGAAAGTTTGAGGGAAGTTGGTTCCAGAGACGGATAGTTAATATAAAAAAGTGTCTTTCAGATGCCGTGTCTCGATGTCGAATTTGCATGATACCATTTCCCCTTGCAGACCTCATAAATATTAAGCGATCATGAAGATATTTCGGTTGTTCCGTTGTTACAATTTTATGTAGGAAAACAAGGTTTTTTATCTTTTAGTAGTTCATAAAGGTGACATTAAATATTCGACTGGAGTATTGAGAAACATGATCAAATCTCCTCAAGGAGAATATGTAACGTACAATGTTGTTGAACGTTGTGTTTAGTTTAGCAGTGTCTTTTGAGTTACAACCGCAAAAGATTTCTGATGAATACATCAAAGCTGGTAGTAAGTATGTTTTAGCCAGGAGTAGTCTTATTTTTAAAGGTGTGCAATACTGTGTTGCCCATAAACACCTTAACATACTATACACTCTTCCACATGATTGGTTGATGTGATCTGACCAAGTGAGTGTGCTGTTGAAAACCACACCAAGATTTCTTGCAGACTTAACAATATCAATTTTGCTACCACCCAGGAAAACATCAATTCTTGACTCGATTTTGACTGAGTTTTTGCAAATTATAATACATTTTGACTTTTCCGGGTTAATTCGTAAACCGTTTGCAGTCGCCCAGAGGAAAATATTATTTAGATCAGTGTTAAGATTTTTAACACTAGTGAAGATGGATGCTTTGCAGCTATCCAGGTAGAGCTGTATATCATCAGCATACATCTGCATTCTTGAATATTTTAACTGTTTTGGTATATCATTAGCATAGATCGAGTACAGTAATGGTCCCAGTATGGAACCCTGCGGAACACCTCTAGTCACGCGAAGAGGATTAGAGAGAAGGCCTTTATTAGAGACGTATTGCCATCTATCAGTTAAATATGTTGACATCAATCTAACGGCAGTTGTGGAGAAATTGAACATATTAGATAATTTGAAACCCAGTATAGAGTGGTGAACCGTATCAAAGGCCTTTGAATGATCGAGCAAGACTAAAAATGAAATTCTCCCATCATCTAAGTTGCTTCTTATGGCTTCGATTACATCAGTTAGGGCGGTTAAACAGCTATGCTGAGATCTAAAACCTGACTGACGATCCGTTAATAAACTGTACTGATTTATATATTCAACGATTTGTTTATGTATAAGTCGTTCAAAAACTTTTGAAATGTATGGTAATATGGATATCGGGCGGTATTCATTGTTTGTTTTTGGTACTGGAATGATTTTGGCATACTTCCATTCCGTCGGAAAGGTACTTGTGGTTATAATTGTGTTATAGAGATGTTTGATAGGGTGTATTATCCCTGGTAGTATAAGCTTTATGAACCTTGGGTTAATATCATCCAGACCGATTGCGTTTGATTTGACTTGAAGGAAGCCATCTGCAACATCATTTAGATTAAGACACTTAAAACTAAACTTAGCAACGTATGGATCAAATGGCGACGTTTGAGTATAAAAACCAGGGTTTACTGTTGGCAATGGGATATTTACGAAAGATTCGTTAAGCGAGTTAACATCAACATCATCTTCACGCTTGGTTGTCTTACCAATTCCAATATCGCGTATTATTTTCCACGTCTTTTTTGTGTTAACAGCGCTGTTGAATTTATTGGAATAATACACAGATTTATCGTGTTTTATTTTAGTCACAACAGCTTTCCTAGCTAGACGATACTGCTCAAGATATTCTGGTGTCCTGTCTCGTTTCCATATATGATACATATTATCCCGACGCTGTATTAACGATTTAGTATCATTATTAAACCATGGCCGTTCACTGTTCCTAATTGTCTTAGTTTTTAGGGGAACATGTTTGTTATAAAGGTGCAAGATATTGGAATTTATAAACGATACTTGTTCATCAACTGACGACGTGCAATAAATTTGATTCCATAGAATATTGCTAAGGTCTGATTCCAAGTCCAAGATATTAATATTTCTGAAATCGCGGTAAGAAAATGTTGTTGCAATCTTCTCATTGGCAAAGTCGTATACTGCAAAAATGAGATCATGCTTAGAAAAGGCTGGTGCCGTTAGTTGATCATAGTGTAGAACCTTTTTTTCATTACTGACGAAGAATAGGTCAAGTAAGGTGTTATTAGTACTTGTGAAGTGAGTAGGTCTAATTCTGTTAACGGGAAAAAGGTTAAATGATGACATCACAGTAGTGAGACTAGCATCAACGAGCAGATTGCAGTTAAAATCACCAGCTATTATTACTTCAGGATATGACGCTGATAAAAGCTCTAGTTGATTAACAAGTTTATCATATTTTATAGTTTTTACCGGCCTATATACACAACCAAGAAGCAGTGTGGTTCCATTGTGGTTGACATCAATAAATACATATTCAACATCATTCGGTTCATTGTAGATTGAATTTATTTTACATGATATATTATTTCTTACATATATAGCAACTCCACCGGCATGTTTAAATCTGTCAGACCGAAAAACACGGTATCCATTAACACCATAAAAGTTATCTCTCATTTTGTTAGAAAACCAGGTTTCGGAAACACATATTGCATCAATTTCAGAGTTTTCGAATAAATAACGAAATTCATCCAACTTATTGCCCAAGCTTTGGGCATTAATGTGACATATGCTAAAACCCTTTTTTTGTTTAGCTAAGATTCTAAGCATAATTAAGTTACTATCCCTAGAACCAAGTTGTTCATACATAATATTTGACATTTATACCTATTAGTGCAACGCAACTAAATGTACATTCATCATTTACATTTAATATTTTATGGTAACAACAGAAAAAACAAATCATCATTAAACATATGTTTAAGGCAGATATAATTAGACAAGAATAAAAAAGTAAAGACTGAGGATACATAATAAAATTAAATAGAGAAATGCAAATAAGATTATCGATTATACAACACATTTCACAGCTAGTACTATTCACGAAAAAGATTTGTCAGCTCTTCAGGAAATTCAATTAATATAGGTTCATCAGAATGGTGTTTCTTTATATATACGAGACCTCGCAGTGTGAAAGTAGATGTAATCTTTTTTTGTTTCTTGATGTTGAGTGCTGCTTTGAATATTCGATGGTTATGTGGTGTAAGGTTTTCGTTGACATAAATGGGCTGATTACTGTCAAACCCAGCATTTTTTAAGCATAATGTAGTTTTATTATCACGTCGATATTTAGAAATTGACTTGAGTACAAAATTTTTTTCAAACGGCGACTGTAGTTTCACAACTATAACTTCATCCGTTGGATCATATGGTCTATTGTTTTTATATATTTTTTTAAGTCTGTAAATATTTTCAATTTTTGGTGTATTTATTTGTAAAGATGTACATATGTTACTAAATATCTTGCTGAGGTCTTCATTTTCATAGCAGGGTACACCACTAATTCGGATACCACTAGCAACAACAGAGTTTTCTTGTCTTAACATTTTTCTCTTCATATCATATCTTACTTAAAAGGTCCAAATAAACTACACAAGCGGCTTGACAACAACAACATTCAGGATGTTTTTTGATTTAAGTACAAACATGCTTCATATGTTTTTTATATTATAGATCAAGCCGCATGTGTTGTTTATTTGGCCATGACCAAACAAAACAATTTCGTAAATAATAGTAATGTTTGAAACATTGGAAAAATAACATTGTATTTTTTAACAGGGTATTTGTAGCTAATAAGTACAAAGTACAAAGGACATAGGGAAGGTAGTGTAAATACGGTAACTGAACCTAAAATTTATAAGTCTTTAACTTATGTACCAATGTTTTCAGAACGATTGCAAAATTCTAATATTTATGATATGAATAATTATAGGATGGCTCATAAAACTTATAATACATTGGATAGATTATTCAGTAAAATGAAAGATAAGACAGAAAAATTAGATAAATCTAATATTATTTACAAGATACCTTGTAAGGGTAAGGATAATGAAGTATGTAGTAAAGTATATATAGGTACCACAAAAAACAAATTAAAAACTAGATTAGCAGGACATAGATCTGATCAAAAATACAAAAACACATCTTCTCAAAAAACTGCATTGTCATTGCATTGTGCCAATTTCAATCATACACCAGATTTTGAAAATACAACAGTTTTAAATACAGAAACAAACTACAAACGACGTTTCATGTTAGAAATGTTGCAAATTATAAACATACCAATGGAACAAAGAATTAATTTTAAGACAGATACGGACAATGTAGCTCAAAATTACAGACATTTAATTTATAAGAATAAGATAGGAAATTAAATAAGTTTACAAAAATGTAATAGAATAATTTTTGTTTCCTGTGTATTATTTTTTATTAATTTTCATAATTGACAATTTTGTTTTTTCATTAAATTTTGTTTTTAAAATTGTTTGAAATATAAAAAATCCCTGAAGAAGCTATCCATTGAGATAGCGAAATATTGGATAATTTTTTAAATAAATATTCTTTATATAAAACGGACCTTGAGCTTGAGAAATTTTTGGAAGGAAATAATATTCAGAAGGTCGAAGAATTTAAGCTTAATAATCAACAAAAATTTTTTAGTGGTAGTTAAAAAATAACAATCATCACTAAAGCTGATAAAAAAGAGTGCAAACTAAATTCTTTGCAGTTTTATTTAGTAATAGTGCACTGCTGATTTAAATCAATATTTAGTGCACTACCCCTAACTATGGTTATAATTAACTGTCAGTAATAGCTGTCAAAACATATTGTTAAATGGAAGTCAAAATAATAGTTAGTTTTAACTGAACTTGGTGAAATTGGGGGTCAACAATTCTAATTTTTCGGAAACCAACTAATTATAAATTTATGAATAAGATTTTTTTAGTACATATTTACAAAATAAAAAAAAAAAAACAAAATCGGAAACTCTTAAGGACCAAATAAAAATATATTTTTTTTAATATACAAAACATTTCAAGACATTAAAACATTTAAAATCCCTACAGTAATGAACGATTTATAGAAGTGTGTTGAATTTTGACCTGAAAGGGCCAAAATAGATTTCCACAGGGCCATAAAACATGCTAGTTTTTGTTTTGTTTTTAAAAAGCTCACTGTTATGCCACGCCGCATTTTTCTATTACACATACTTTTTACACTAAACCAGGTACATCAACATACAAAACAAGGAAAGTTGCATCAGTCATGCTCTAGAGGCCCTAGAGTTGTAGAAAACATTTTGCCCACCCTCCAAAATACAGCACTTTTAGTTTTTTACATATACCGCGGTCAAAGTTCGTATCGCATGTCGTTATTTATGGATTGACTGTTACTTAATTATTGGTTCTACAGAGTTCTCAATCCGACATTAAAATTGGGCGCCACTTATGACCATAAGATTAAAATTTTAATTTCTTGAGTTATTTAAATTTTGTTTATTTTTTAAAAAAAAAATTTTATTCATTTTGTTTCCTGAATATAATATTTTGAATAAACAATTTTAAAAATGAAAAAGTTTTATATATAAAAAAACGCAGCTATGTTTTTTCTACCTGTGTCCAATTAAAAAAATTAATAAAGTTAAAATTTTAATCTTCTGGTGAGTTAATAGCATACGTGTCGCCCGATATTTAATGTTGGATTAATAAGTCGGCATAAGCTATAATTAAGTAACAGTCAATACATAAACAACGATATGCAATACGGACTTTAAACGGCGGTATATATAAAAATGTGCTGTTATTTGGAGGATGACCAAACTTTTCTCTGCAGATCAAGAGACTTCATTAATATAATATTCACTCTAGAGCGTGACTGATGCAATTTTCTTAACTTTGTATGTTGATGCAACTAGTTTAATGTAAAATGCATGTGTAATGGGAAAATGGGGCGTATCATAAAACTGAGAATATTAAAACCTAGACATACTAAGTTTTAGAAGGGCTTTCTTGCCACGTCCTAAAAGTTGGACATAAGGGGGAAGGATCCGATATGCCAAAAGTGGCGCCCAGAATTCAATGTCGGATTAAAAAGTTAAAAAAGACAAAAATGAAGCCATAACAAATATGATATGCGACACGATGAATCCGGACTTAAAGCGACGGCACTATATATGAAAAACAAAAAGTGGAATGCAATAAAGGGTGTTTTTTATAGAGTGATACAAGTTTAAAGGCTCAGTTAGGCGAACGTTGCTGTACCGTATCTGTACTGTATCAATCAGCTGTTCGCTTTTTGTTATATAAAAAGCAATACAAAAGCTTACCAAAATGTATTGTACTGTAGTTGCAACGTACCTTTCTGTATAAAATAGAATTTCATACCGTTGTTACGTGACATTTGTAAAACACTGAGATGGGCGGCTTGTATGTTACATTGAATTCGGATATTTTTGCACTTTTTTTGGTACTTTTTTATGTATAGCTATTAAAGTATCCAAATATTCGACTTTTGATTTTGTTCGAGTAAGGAATTAATCGATTTTTGAATTTCAAAATTGCTCGATTAATCGAATAAAGGTTTTAAATTGTTCGAATTACTCGAATACCTCGAAGAATTCAAATAATTTTATCCACTGGGAAAAAACAAACATCTCTATTTGAACTCATACTTTTATTTTATTAAAAAACAGAAAAAGATAAGTGAGAGGTGCCAGCCAGTTATGAAAAACTTTTTAAGAGAATTTATTATTTCTTTAAATCGAGTGAAATTGAAATCGATGGAGATTCTCCGTTAAATTTTTTTAAAAACTTCCGCAGTTTTTCCTGATTTTAAGAGAAATTCTGGTAAAGATAATAATTCAATTTTTAATATATAAAAGGAATTTTTTTTAATTTCTTTTATTTTAAACTCTACTCTATAGGTTTGGTCAATTTATTTTTTAACGTATTCATATTTCACGACAAAAACCAGAAACTTAGTTTTCAAACAAGAACACTAAAGGCCCAACTATAATATGCTTAAGTTGGCTTAAGCAAATGGACGAATACATGTAAATCATATATTTCAAACCATATTGAACTTAATGAAACTTTTTGTTAAATTTTATGAAGCTGTCATTTGCTTAAGCAAGGTGCGAAACAAATCGCACTTTCCGTACGGAATCAAATGTTTTTTGGTGTTGTTTTTGTGTTTTTAAATGCATTTGAGCATTAAAGCATATTATAGCTGGGCCTTTAGGGTTTTAAGACGAAAGTAATGACATTTCAAATGTCACATCGAGTCGATTAGCAGATACGAGGTAATAAACAAATTTGCAGTAGGGTGATAACCTATTATTTGACAGTACATGGTTTACAAATTTATAACTGCTGATGAATTTTTTTTTACGAATTTGACGTTTATAGTTAGCGTTTAAAAAACTGCAGTCAAAGTAGGAAAACTGCCATTTCTTCCACTTCTTCATTTGTCATTGGCCAAAAAAAACTTTTGCTTTTACTTCTGATTCATTAAATTTAAACAATCGCTATCAAACCCAAGTTGTATACAAATTTTCGTTTTTTGTTCGACAGTTTTTGGTTTCGACTGCAGTTTTTAAAATACTGTTAATCATGATTTACATAATATGTCACACACGCTCAAATCTAAAAATGGACTAAAATATGTTTTAAGATATGAGTAATGAAAATAAATACAAAAGGTAACAACATGTTATTTAGTTTTAAGGTAAGAAATTTAAACAAAATATTGTTACGTTTTTCCTTTAATAAACGCGTTTGAGTTCTTTTAATTGCAAATCCGAATAAAAACCCACACTTATTTAACTTAACAAACTTTATTAATTATTTTGTTCACAACTATTAGTTACGAACAGAACCGTTTCTCAAAACAAACTAAACTAATTATTCATGAGTCACCCCTTTTTATATTTCATAACTATTTCTTGAAATTTCCTGAACCTTCCTGTAATAACTACTTATTATGTTCTAAAACCATTTTTAGAAATGACTGGGAAATTCATGTAATAATTATTTTAAAATAACAGTTGTGTTCAAAATTATACATGACAATTTTAAGTAACTACTATAACTTAAAAGATAACTTATTACTATAACTATAAATAATGCTTAGATAATTTTACTTTCGCAACAATATTTTAACATTAAAAAAGTGGAATTTTCTAAGATGTTAATTCTAATCGATTAATTGGCATAAATTGTTCGATTTATTTGTTATTCGAAATTGGCTATTTTAATTATTCGATCAAATAATGGCGGAAAAATTTCTCGATTAATCGAACAACGATTAATCGAGTGGATTCTCTATTAACTATGGAATTACTACAAAGCAACTTACAATTCAACATATTTCCATATATATAAATACACATATGTTTATATGTTAAAATAAACAAAAGCATATACACATCCAATTGAAAAGCGAAGCATATAAAAGGCTTTAAATGATATCAAAACTTGTTTAGTGTATGCACATTTACAATAAAGTATGCTAAAAATATATATGCTAAAATAAGAATTAGTTTATTGTAAATCTATTATATACATAAATATTAAATTATTAACGTTTTTTACATACACAAAATACTGTTTTAATACCATTTAAATCACTTGGTACTTTTCCTGCACAGCGGTCACCATTTAAACATTTTTGATTCCCATCACAGTGTGCATTGTTTTATGTATACTACAGTATAGCCCGGTTAATTACCCCACGCTTAAATGCCTTTCACGCTTATTAACCTTGAGTTTTCAATCCCCGTTTTTTTCATCCATTTTCAAACCAAAATCCACGTTTAATTGCCATACGCATAATAACTCAATTCGGGTAATTGATTTAAAAATTAAACTCCCAAAACAAAATTACACCAAAATTTTATTCGTTTAATTACCTCAGTACTGTTTGACAACAACACAGCAAGTAATCCAACCAAGTTTACGTGTTAATAATAATAAAAATTCCGGGCTAACCAGAAAAAAAGTCATATTTTGAGGTTAAGATTCATATACGAGTTATTTGTGCTCAATATTATCTAGATACACCTTATATATGAGACATTTTGTCTTAGAGGGATTAAAGGAAAGGTAGCTAAATATTAAATTATTTTAACATTTAAATGATACAATAGCTTGTATGTTCTAGGGATTGATATTTGAATGATGTATGTTTAAATCTGAACCGATGCCATATTCAATTTGCAGTAAGATATTTTGGGCCAAATTTAATCTTAATACGAAAATGATTAAATGGTTTATGAACATAAAAAAAGAAGTTTGCATGGGGACTTTGTGATATTATTGACCGATTCTCACAATTTACATGGGTTTCGTTCTTATGACAAATAAAACGTATTTACAAAATTTTATCAAATTATCTAAAAACTGCTACTTTTACTTTCCGCACAAGATTTACATGGACAAACAACCAGCCAGATGGACGGACGGACACGAAAATATCATTTTAAAAAGTGTTTCTGAGTCGATCGGTATACTAAAAGATGCGTCTCGATTTCAATGTATCAGCACCAATTTATATATTTGCTCTAGAACGGATAAATATATTGTTTCTGCCTTCATTGGTCGCACATGAAAAAAAGCGTTCGCATATTTACGATTTCCCTGAGCATAGGTTTGTATGTATGAGTACGCTTTTGTTAGTAGGATATCAATGGACACCTCAAAAACCAAAACAGAAAAAATCCAAGACAGCAAATCCCATTGTTTTTATTGTTATCTCTTTAGATTTATCTGATACATGTAAAAATTCCTATGTCTTAACATTTCTTCATACATAAAAGTTAAGCTATCTTGTTAATAAATACGTTTAATTACCTCACTGAGGTATTTAAACGTATAATTATAATTACTTCAACGAGGTAGTTAAGCGTATTTGTTGAATGCTTTCCTCGCATAATTACCTAAAAATAATGGCATTTTTGGCGAAGTAATTATCCGTGGAATACTGTATTGCTTTTTGTTTATGTATGGGAAAAACATATGACACGTTTTTAGATGTTCTATAAGTGCACCAACGTGCTTACAGTAAGGTGCGGTGCATTACGGGTACAGTAAAGTTCGCCTAACTGGGCCTTAAATCATAATAAAACAAAGAAATATATTTTTAATGTCAATGAAACGAGCTTTATTGGAAGGAAAATTTTATGAAATTAAAGTTTAAATATGATTTCTGCTATGTGGCCGCCACGGATGGCGCATAGAAGGTACACTAGTTTTCAACCACTTTTCGCAGCATTTGCGGCCGTATTTCGCCAATAACTCTTCGAATGTTGATTTCCAGGTGTAAAATTGTTTGTGGCTTATCGACGTAGACAAGTGACTTAACATAATTCCAAAGAAAATAATCCAATGGGGTTCAATCACACGATATTGGTGGCCAATTAGTTGGGCCATTACGTTAAATTATTTTTTCATCAAAAGTTCCTTTGAGTAAATCAATTGTAGCGCCCGCTTTGTGGCATGTAGCTCCGTCTTGTTGGAACCACATATCATCAAGATAAATGCCATGTAATTGAGGTACGAAAAAATTTCGAATCATGTTCCTATACCGTTCACCATTGACAGTAACATTCGGACCATCATCGTTTTTGAATATTGGCCAATTACTCCGCCAGCCCATAAAGCGCACCAAACAGTAATTTTTTTGTGGATGTAATGGTGTTTTGACAAAAGCTTGGCGGCGCATACGATGGTCGTTTGGCTTTAATTCCTGCACAAGTTGAATCTTGTAGGCTTCCATAAAGTGGAAGGAAGTGCACACGCTGCTCTGGTGTAAGTCGATTCATAACGAAATTTCAAAGCAAACTAAACAAAAAGAAACTACAGCTGTTTAATGGGTGCTCAAATAAAGCAGTGATGGCAACTCAAAGTTGTGACACTCTAAAAAAACACGTTTTATATATGTTAAAAAATGGGCCTAATTACGGGGCGTGGAATAAAAGTGAGTATATTAAAAGTTTGAGAATGGCCTTCTTGCCACGTTCAAAAATATGGACATTAGGGGGGAAGTATCCGAGATGGCATAAGTGGCGCCCAGAATTTGATGTCGGATCAAAATGTCACCAAAGGCGAAAATAAAGCAATAGACAAGCCATGAATAATGATATACAATATGTTATGAACGGACTACAAATGGCGACGCACACTGGCACGAGCTTGGCCAAAAATGGTGAACTAGATGTAGGAAAAGTTATTTATTATACCCTTAACCACAGGTGGAAAAGGGTTAATATAAGTTTGTCATTGCGTTTGTAATTTCTTCAGTATTGATCTTTAAAACTATAAACTATATTTATTCTGGGTCCATATGAACAGTTAAGTTGATTTAACGATGTCCGTCTGTCCGTCTTGCGTTTGTACTGAAGATCCCAGACATGATAGGCGCTAGGTTGTTTTACATTTATGTCACAAATAGTCCACCATTTCTTGCTATTGATCAGTCCACAAATGACTGAGATATGAGGAAACAACCAAGACTGCCTCTAATTTTTCCCAAAAAATTCCTTGTGGTTGTTGTTTTTTTGCTTTTGTATTTTATTTGAACGAGTTGAATGTTAAGTATAACAAACACTTACACATGCTTGTACATGATTGGTCCCATAAATAGAGAAATACATACCTACATATTAAACAAACATTGTGACTAGGGATGCAACATCATTCTGAAAAACATCGATGTTTAAAGACATCGACGTTTCTACGATAAGCATCGATGTTGAAAAACATCGTTAAAAAAAACGATGCATCGATGTTTAACATCGATGTTTAAAACTACTTTACAATAATACTTACGGACTGCTTAAATTCTTCTTTGTTACTGAAAATCTTAAAGCCCAACTATAATATATATAAGCATGCATAAGCTTCTGTCAAAAATTAACAAAAAGGCTGTCAAACGGGCCTGTTTTTGAAATCACGTTTAAGTGTTTCTCCCTGTGCTTTCGGCAATTGAAGATCACACCAAAACACACAAAAACTAAAATATCACACGTGTGATTTGAGTAAAAGTGATTTGCAGAACAGGCCTGAAATGCGTTTAAAAGCACAAAAACAAAGTGCGATCGTTTTTATAAAATTTAACAAAAAGTTTCCTTAAGTACAATATGGTCTGACAAATATGATTTTCATGTATTCGCACAGTTGCCTGAGCCAACTTAAGCATATTATAGTTGGGCCTTCACACTTTTACAGTCTTCAAAATTATTTTAACATTTCTTTAGTTTAAAAAAGGGGTTTCCTCAAATACATACATTTAGTTATGCAATGCACAATATGCATGCAAGTACATACATATGTACGTACTTTGTATGGCTATCAGAGGTGTGCTAGAAAACGGAAACACAAGAATTTGGAAGTCGTTTTTACTGCACTTTTATAAAAAATTTTATAATTTTTGTTATAAAATTCTGTTAAATAGAGAAATATTTGTCATAAAATTCTTATATTACAGAAATCTTAATAAAAACCGACATTTAAAATTCTTGCGTTTTACGTTTAAGATTTCCAGCAACCCCTGTATGCTTTGAAAAACACTTTTTTATATTTTTAATTAAAAGGTTTGATTGAAAAATAAAATGTTAAAAATATTTGGGGTATTCACAAGGTATGCTATCATGCTGTATTGTCATAATGTTCTAACATTTTACAATGCTTTAAAAATATTGGCCCATAACTATAGTCATAAACAAAGCATACTTTAAGAGTTCTACAGTAAACTTTTATTAAAAATATGCTTTTGATCTACTATAGACAAGCTAAAGCATACTTTACACGTTAAAACCGATGTTAATTTTAAAACCAGCTGAAGTTTTTTTAATTTTCAATGTCAGCTGCTTAGAGCTGCCCTTGCTTATATTTTGTTGTAAAGCGGCTCATACACTTGCAATAAATTTGTTCAATTTTACGTGTTGTATAATTATATCGCCAATGTATATGTGATATTCGTTGGTGGCACAATATATTGGCAACAATCAAAAGAATTTTGATTTTAATTGCATAACGTAAAGAAAGTGAAATGTGTTGGCATCATTGTAAAATGCTGTTTATGTTATTCCTATAGGTTATGCTCAACTTTTTATTGAATAAATGAAACCAATGTGCGACTTATTGCATAATATAGAACAAAATGTAAATAATATGGCGAATATCATATACAATAATATTGCAAGTGTATGGGCCGCTTAAGTTGTATAAAACAATTTTCTACATTTGTGGGACCCAGTAAAAGTCGGTTTAATTTAAAACATGCTTTAATTTCGACTATAGTAGCTAAATAATTAAAAGAATGATTTTATTTTAAAGTTGTTTTTAAAAAGAACCGACTTTAGCGTTTGACTATAATTATGGGCCATTGTTGTTGCTTTTTAAACAAAAATGTCTTAAGGTCGATTCACCCATGCGTTCCGAACAATATTTTTGACCGGACAATAATTTTTTTACAGAGAGTGTTCTGCAGAACGATTCACCCATCTCGGAAAATTTGTCCGGACAAACAAAGCTACCATATGGTTTACAGATGTAAACGATTATACAAAGTGGCAGCACAGTTAGCAAACTATTAGTTTTTTTTTATAAAAGTGTGTTAAAGAAAATGGACGAAAGAAGAAAATTAATTTTATTATTTTTAATTGAATTGCATAAAACCCATTTACTAGCAAAAAAAATTTATCAAAAAATGTTTAAAGTAAAAAGAATAGCAGTAAGAAAAATATTACAGAAAAGAAGAACAAACGGTGTTTTCCACACACTTGTTCCTGAGATGCGCCTTCATGACGTGGAATCGTTTATTAATTTTCACCGTATGGACCCCAATACGTTCAATGAAATCCTTGCAATTTTAGGGCCTGATTTGCGTGGTATACCTATTCGTAAACCAGAGCATATTACGCCGGCAGAAAAGTTGTCCTTAACATTAAGGTAAAGCTGCTTTGTAGCGTCTTCGCAGACTTTTCCATAATATTTGACATTCACTTCCTACAATAATTGGTAAACATTATGTTAAAAAATATTCACCCCTATCGTGAATAACAAGTGGAATTTTTGTTCCCATCAAATTTTCATTCCCCTCGAAGCGAAAAAAGCAATCGCGAATCTCATGTGAAAAATTTTTCATGCTATCTGTTCCAGTGAATGTAAAAAAGAAGAAAATTAGAAAAAATTAAAAATCATTGAAATTTTTGTTTAAAAATAAACACGTATATATTTTAAAGGAAAGTTAAAATAATAAATCTAAATAATTAGTATTGGAGCGATAGGTTGATAACAACATTACTTTTTTGCACTTTTTAAATTTTATGTAGTAAAATATTTTCCAAAATTCTGCCACCACGTCTTTCACAAATCCGGCGGCAATCAACCTGTTGTTTTGCATTTTGTTGACCAATATATCGGTTTGTACCTTATTAACGGATCTAGCCCTTAATATTTGATTTATAGGAGGAACTACTAACATACACGTTCTATTCCCCAGCAAAAATAAAGTAAGAACATCTAAGGGAAATGTGAACAAATTACGAGGGAAAAAAGTTTTCACGATAAGGGGAATTTATTCCCGTGAACATTTTTTCACGTTAATATTCTCCTTTGAATTACATTTTTTCATGGGAGCTGTTCATGATCGCAAATATGTGAAAAGAGAAAAAATTACGAGAGAAAAATTATTCACGATAGGGGTGATTAAAATTTACCATTTAAAATTTACTTACGACCAATTCCAATAGATTTTTCTATTTCCGTCCATATTTTGTTTAAGGTAAGTATTTTTATATGAACGATTGCCCATATCATAAATACATTCTCTTCCTGGTTTTTTTATTTCTTCAATTAGTTTCAGGGCAATATTTTCTTTAACATCCATCTTTTGTTTAATTTTTTTTTTAATTATTCAGCACAAAACGAAAAATGTAATATGTGGCAGCTCAATTCAACTTTTATGTACAAATTGAAAAAAAGTGGCATCTCAGTTCATTTTGTTCGGCACAAGAATTAAAATTAAACTAATTCAAGAAAAAACGTGCCGAACAAAATCTTTGCTCTCTCTCTCTCAAAAGTAAAACGTCAAACTCAATATAAAAAAAATTTTGTCCGGACAAAAATTTTGTTCGGAACGCATGGGTGAATCGAGCTTTAAATTAATAAAACTTTGCTTGCTATGTTTATTGTGCTGTCGTAATTAATCAGAAGAGACCGGCGCCGAGCATCTGAGGCGAGCGGCTATGATTTTGTAGCCGTCGCCGTTGATGGTACAGTTTTATCCGGCTAACATCCGAATTTCACTTGCGGCTATCATTTTTTGCAGCAAAACAATTGCGGCGTCAAATTAGATCGGCTTAGGACTCTGATGTTTGGTGAACAAACAAAATAAAATTTATTTGTGGGTTGCGTATGAAAAATGGAAAATAGTCAGGAAAGATCTAAATTAATTTACTAATTTACGGATTAGAATTAAAAAACGTTTTGATTTTAGGTAAATATTTATTTTTTTATATTTATTTTAAATCAGCTGACATCACCGAAGGTAAGAGGGTATATATAACTTTGTCATTCCGTTTGTATGTTCCAAAATATTGATCCTACACCCTATAAAGTATATATTTTGGGTCCTTATGAGGAGAGAAGTTGATTTAACGATGTCCGTCTGTCCGTCTGTATGTTGAAATGGGTTTTCCGAAAACAACAGAAATGATGTGGATGTATATTTATGTCACATATACTCCGTTTAAGTTTGCTATTGAAATTCAGCCAGATCAAAAAAACCACAACTGCCTCTGATTTTGCACAAAAATCCCTTGTTGTTGTTGTAGTTTCTTATTTCTGTATATCTTGAGAACGGCAAGAGCCAAAGTTTCCAAATTAGGTACACACATTAACGTTATCAATACACAGCATCCTACAAAATGTGGTCGGGATTGGAGAAGTGGGCGTGGTACCCCCTGTACAAGAAATATCAAAAATTTTATAAAAACCTAATTTTTTGGAATGTCATATGGCCTGTGGTTATTTCTTATACATATATCAAAAGATCGGAAATCTTTAGTAGAACATATTTTCTGAAAAACTCGGAAATATTTTGAAAAATATTAGAAAAATTTGTTTGCTGAAAAATTTTGGAGTTGGAGTCGCGAGTTTTCGTGGCTACTTCGAATCCGACTCCGACTCTGGTACAAAAACCCAAACTCCGACTCTTCAACTCCATACGTAAATACATACATATGTTTTGTTTTCAAATAGCAAATGCGATTTTTTTAGAAGTAATAAGATATTTTAATAATAATACAGCGTTGAATAGACCATTTAAGAAGAGTTGCTGAACACATAGAAATCAGGGACATAACAGTTATAACCAATATTTGAAAAAATCCTGAAATAATAATTTATCAAGAATTTTTAAAACCTGATCTCTGAATAATTGTTACAAATAACCAATATTTTTTTTAATCTTTGATAACCGTTATAGTTTGTTTTTGTTTTTTATGGGCTTCCATAACCATTACAAAAGATTTTAAGTTTTTTTTGGTCTTCCGTAACCATTACAAAAGATTTTTATTTTTTTCGGTCTTCCATATCGAATTTCACACAAGTTTTATGAAAATATTCGTTGGAGTTCAGCCAATGACACTCCTAATAAAATCTATGAAACAGGTTTCGTTACAGTCAATGTTTATGAAAAGCTTCATAGAATTAATGAAACTCTTTACAGAAACAATAAATCGTCAGGTAATGAAGCATTTTATAGAATCTATGAAACAGTTTCATTAAAGTCATTCCTAAAAAGAGCTTCATTAAATTATCATTTTTATTAACATTTGTATTACTAGCAATATTTGCATTTGAAATTACTTTCATTAGTTCGCTCAAGCCAACCGATAGTTGAGGATGTTAAGAAATTATTATTTCTTTTTGAAAAATGTTATTTTGGTCGCTCGAACCAGGAATCGAATCCGGGTCCTATCGGTTTCAGAGTTCACATCTTAGCTACTACACCAGCAGCACTGACTACTCAATGGTATATAAATACAATTTTAGTGCGAAATTTCTTGTATTTAAAAAAAAATCGGGAAAATATGCCTAAAACTGGATCGATTTTATTTAAACTCAGCACCATGATTGTGTGGTATAATTGGTTTCTATTTACACATATGAGAAAGATATCAAAAAATTTTCGGATCCTTACCAAAATCATTAAAAAAAAGTTCGTCCTTGTGGAAATATAAGTCAGTGTGCGAAATTTTATAAAAATATCTTAAGATTTGCGAACTGTAGCGTGGTTATAGAAGACAGAAAAAATAAAAATCTTTTATAATGGTTATAGAAGACCAATAAGAATAAAAATCTTTCATAATGGTTACCAAAGACCAAACAAATTAATAATCTTTCATAACGGTTATCAGGACCAATTTTTTTTTAGTTATTTTTTCCATAACCTTTTGGATATTTAAAAAATAATAACAGTTATTTCGGGTCCCTGATAGAAACAATCCGTTTCTAAAGCGGAAAACAGCAACAACAATCATGGAAACAATACCTACCTACACACATAAATAACTTTAGCATATACTGCATATGTATTAACATTTCAGCCAAAAACAAATTATAAAATATTGTTTTTATTTTACATGTAAGTTAAGCGAACGAAGCCGGCGTTAGAAATCGATTAACAGGCCTAAAGTTATTTTTTTCGTCATTGTCAATAGAATGAAAAAATCAAAAGTTGCTTAATAATTTTAAAATCGTTTATAAAATATAAAAAAATTAAAAAAAAGATTTTTTTGAAAAAGTGGAATGCCAAAACTTGGTGACAAAAAATGGCTAAATTTACGGGAAAAAATGGCTAAAAATGTGCTAAAAAATGGCTAAAACTGTGCTTAAAAATGGCTAAAAGCTTTTTTTAAATAAAAACACATTAAAATTCAATAACAAAACAGAAATAATTCATTTAAAGTTGTTTACGATAAAATTGTGAGTTAAGATCCATTTCTTAAATAAGAATAAACGTAAATTAATATTTTGATAGATATTAAAAAAATTAAATCATAGATAAAATCGATGTCGTTATTGTTCATCTCATAGGAATCACTCGTGCCTATTAGTTTTAAATAACTTGAAGGAAAATCATAATCACGACAACAGGAACCCAACCTTTTGAGTCCAGATCTACAATAAAAAACAAGTAAAAAAGTATAGTCGGTCAACCCCGACTAGATGATACCCTACACCACATTATAACCTATGTACCATATTTTATTAAATTATCTGCAAATTTGCGACCTGTACTTTGCGCACAAGGTGTACATGAACAGCCAGCCAGCCGGACAAACATCGTTAATTCGACTCAGAAAGTGATTCTGAGTCAATCGGTATTGAAATTTCGTTATGAATCGACTTACACCAGAGCAGCGTGTGGAAATTGTTGAAATTTTTAATCAAAATAATTTTTCTTTTCGTCTTCCATTTTATGGTGTACAAAATCGGCCTTCAGAGCGGCTAATTCGAAGAACAATAGATCGTTTTCTGACAACATTTACTGTTACTGATAATGTGTATACCTTGAGATGCCGAACAGTGCGCATTGAAGAAGCTGAACCTAATCAGTCAATTCGTCGCCGTTCTCTGCAACTGGGGTTGTGTCCTTCCACTTTATGGAAGCCTACAAGATTCAACTTGTGCAGGAATTAAAGCCAAACGACCATCGTATGCGCCGCCAAGCTTTTGTCAAAACACCATTACATCCACAAAAAAATTACTGTTTGGTGCGCTATATGGGCTGGCGGAGTAATTGGCCAATATTCAAAAACGATGATGGTCCGAATGTTACTGTCAATGGTGAACGGTATAGGAACATGATTCGAAATTTTTTCGTACCTCAATTACATGGCATTTATCTTGATGATATGTGGTTCCAACAAGACGGAGCTACATGCCACAAAGCGGGCGCTACAATTGATTTACTCAAAGGAACTTTTGATGAAAAAATAATTTAACGTAATGGCCCAACTAATTGGCCACCAATATCGTGTGATTGAACCCCATTGGATTATTTTCTTTGGAATTATGTTAAGTCACTTGTCTACGTCGATAAGCCACAAGCAATTTTACACCTGGAAATCAACATTCGAAGAGTTATTGGCGAAATACGGCCGCAAATGCTGCAAAAAGTGGTTGAAAACTAGTGTACCTTCTATGCGCCATCCGTGGCGGCCACATAGCAGAAATCATATTTAAACTTTAATTTCATAAAATTTTCCTCCCAATAAAGCTCGTTTCATTGACATTAAAAATATATTTCTTTGTTTTATTATGATTTAAGGCCCAGTTAGGCGAACTTTACTGTACCCGTAATGCACCGCACCTTACTGTAAGCACGTTGGTGCACTTATAGAACATCTAAAAACGTGTCATATGTTTTTCCCATACATAAACAAAAAGCAATACAGTATTCCACGGATAATTACTTCGCCAAAAATGCCATTATTTTTAGGTAATTATGCGAGGAAAGCATTCAACAAATACGCTTAACTACCTCGTTGAAGTAATTATAATTATACGTTTAAAACAATGGGATTTGCTGTCTTGGATTTTTTCTGTTTTGGTTTTTGAGGTGTCCATTGATATCCTACTAACAAAAGCGTACTCATACATACAAACCTATGCTCAGGGAAATCGTAAATATGCGAACGCTTTTTTTCATGTGCGACCAATGAAGGCAGAAACAATATATTTATCCGTTCTAGAGCAAATATATAAATTGGTGCTGATACATTGAAATCGAGACGCATCTTTTAGTATACCGATCGACTCAGAAACAATTTTTAAAATGATATTTTCGTGTCCGTCCGTCCATCTGGCTGGTTGTTTGTCCATGTAAATCTTGTGCGGAAAGTAAAAGTAGCAGTTTTTAGATAATTTGATAAAATTTTGTAAATACGTTTTATTTGTCATAAGAACGAAACCCATGTAAATTGTGAGAATCGGTCAATAATATCACAAAGTCCCCATGCAAACTTCTTTTTTTATGTTCATAAACCATTAAATCATTTTCGTATTAAGATTAAATTTGGCCCAAAATATCTTACTGCAAATTGAATATGGCATCGGTTCAGATTTAAACATACATCATTCAAATATCAATCCCTAGAACATACAAGCTATTGTATCATTTAAATGTTAAAATAATTTAATATTTAGATACCTTTCCTTTAATCCCTTTAAGACAAATGGTCTCATTTATAAGGTGTATCTAGATAGTATAAACACAAATAACTCGTATATGAATCTTAACCTCAAAATATGACTTTATTCTGGTTAGCCCAGAATTATTATTATTATTAACACGTAAACTTGGTTGGATTACTTGCTGTGTTGTTGTCACAGAATACTACAGAACTGTTACGAGACGGAAGATTTTGCGTTTTTTTTGTTTCTTTTTAAGAAAGCTGCCCTTTTTGCATTTCTCTTTTCATCATCTTTTATGCCGCAATACAATGAACACAAATTTATTTAGTTGAGATTTATTTGCACAGCTTTTGCAAAAATTAACTTTTAAGTTTACCACAACACAAGTAAATAATATTTAAGTAAATAAATCTATATATATAAAATTGTAACGTTACTGACTGACTGACTGACTGACTGATTGACTGACTGACTCACTGATTCATCATCGCACAGCCTAAACGCCTGAAGCTAAACACTTGAAATTTGGACCAGAGATTGGTCACACCCCAAATCGATCCACTAAGACGGGATTTTTGGAAATTCGAATGCTTAGGGGGTAAAAAAGGGTAAAAACGGGACAATTCGGTAATCTTATATCTCCAAAACTAAAAGAGATACAAAAAAAAAATGTAATACTTATCGGTGTTCTTTAAAAAAAATAGCGGACAGGTGTCTGGTACTTTTTTGAAATTCGGGCCTTTTAGGGAGTAAACGGGTAAAACCTGAATTTTAGTACTTTTTTGACACCCCATCTATCTTTTGATCCAATAAACATAGAAACAAAGTTTATACCACATTCGAAACTTATCAAAAAAATACGAACATAAATTTGGTACTTTTTCGAAATTCGAACATTTAAGGGGTGAAAATCGTAACTATTTTTGGTACTTTTTTTACAAAACATTTTTCTACATTCATTGAGATATTCGTACCAAATTATGGGCTCCCACTACAATACTGAAATTTTTGAAACTTTAATGGGGGGAACAAATAGTACCAAAAAAAAGGAAATACGGGAAATTTGATATTTTTCTTTAGCTTTTTGGTTCTACAACTGGTATTTTTTTAATTATTGTTAATATTGAACTCAAAAACATAAGATTCAACATGCAATGTCCTGAGGGGATAAGAATCTATTGCGGAACTTTTTGGTACTTTTTTGTTCTATAACTGGTACTTTTTGAATTTCCGTTAATATTGGACCTAGAAACATAAAATTTAAAATGCAATGTCCTGAGTGAACGAGAATCTGTAAGAGGGATCTTTTTGGTACTTTTTTATTTTTTGACTGGTACTTTTTGAATTTCAGTTGGTATTGGACCTAGAGAGATAAAATTAAACATGCAAGGTCCTGAGTGAATAAGAATCTGTAAGAGGGCTTTGTGGTACTTTTTTTGTTCTTTAACTGGTACTTTTTGGATTTCCGTCATTATTGGACCTAGAAACATTAAATTCAACATGTAATGTGCTGAGTGGATAAGAATCTATGATGGAACTTTTCGGTACTTTTTTTTTCTTCAACTGGTACTTTTTGAATTTCCGTTAGTATTACACCTAGGATGAAAATCTATAAGAGTGAACTTTTTGTTACTTTTTTATTCTTTGACTGGTACTTTCTAAATTTCCGTTGTTATTAGACCTAGAAAGATAAAATTAAACATGCAAGGTCCTGAGTGAATGAGAATCTGTAAAATCGCTTTTTGGTACTTTTTTGTTCTTTAACTGGTACTTTTTGAATATCCGTTATTATTGGAACTAGAAACATAAAATTGAATATGCAATGTAATGAGTGGATAGGAATCTATAAGAGGGAAGTTTTTGGTACTTTTTTGTTCTTTAGCTGGTGCTTTTTTAATTTCCGTTAATATTGGACCCAGAAACATAAAATAGTACTAAAAAGGGGAAATACGGGAATAATTCCCGTCCAATACTGATACCTAGAAACATAAAATTCAAGATGCAATGTCCTGAGTGGTTAAGAATCTATAAGAGGGAAGTTTTTTGTACTTTTTTGTTCATTAACTGGTACTTTTTGAATTTCCGATATTATTGGACCTAGAAATATAAAATTCAATATGTGTAATGAGTGTATAGGAATCTAAAAGAGGGAAGGTACTTTTTTGTTCTTTGGCTGGTCCTTTTTTAATTTCCGTTAATATTGGACCCAGAAACATAAAATTAAACATGCAAGGTACGAAGTGAATGAGAATCTGTAAGAGGGATTTTTGGTACTTTTTTGTTCATTAACTGGTACTTTTTGAATTTCCGTTAGTATTGGACCTAGAAACATAGTATTAAACATTAAAGGTCCGGAGAGAATTTGAATCTGTAAGAGGGCTTTTTGGCATTTTTTGTTCTTTAACCGGTAATTTTTGAATTGCCGTAAATATTGCACCTAGAATCATAAAGTTCAACATGCAATTTCCTGAGTGGATAAGAATCTATAGGAGGGAAACTTTTGGTACTTTTTTTATTTATTTACTGGTACTTTTTAAATTTCCGTTAGTATTGGACTTAGAAAGATAAAATTAAACATGCAAGGTCCTGAGTGAATGAGAATCTGTAAGATAGGCTTTTTAGTACTTTGTTGTTCTTTAACTGGTACTTTTTGAATATCCGTTTTTATTGGACTTAGAAACATAAAATTAAACATGCAAGATCCTGAGTGAATAAGAATCTGTAAGAGGGCTTTTTGGTACTGTTTTTTGTTCATTAACTGGAATTTTTTGAATTTACGTTAATATTGAACCTAGCATAATTAAATTCAACATGAATGTCCTGAGTGGTTGAGAATCTATAGGAGGGAACTTTTTGGTACTTTCTTATTTACTAACTGGTACTTTTTGAATTTTCGTTAGTATTGGACCTAGAAAGATAAAATTAAACATGCAAGGTTCTGAGTGAATGAGAATCTGCAAGAGGTTTTTTGGACTATATTGTTCTTTAACTGGTACCTTTTCAATTTCCGTATTTGTTGGACATAAAATTAAACATGCAAGTTCCTGAGTGAATGAAAATCTGTAAAAAGGATATTTTAGTACTTTTTCGTTCTCTAAGTGGAAATTGTTTTAAATAAACTGGTACTTTTATTTAATTTTATATTAATTTTTGTACATTAAATAAAAAAAGCTAATAGCTGTCTGGTACTTTTACGAAATTCGGCCCTTTTAGGTAGCAAACGGGTAAAACCTGTATTTTGGGTCTTTTTTCCACCATCTAGCTTTTAAATCAATACACATAGAAATAAAAATTATATAACATTTGTAACTTATCTAAAAAATACAAATGCATATTTGGTACTTTATGGAAATTCGAACGTTTAAGGGGTCAAAATTGTACCAACATATGTTTGTTACTTTTAACAAAAGATTTTTTCTCCATCTATTTATCTTCCATCGCAGAGCCTAAACGTCTGAAGCTAAAAGGTTGACATTTGGACCGGAGGCTCTCCTCTCGCCCAATTGATCCTGCTAACCTCAAACCTCCTAAGATATGTTTGTTACTTTTTTCAAAATATTTTTTTCCATATATTTATCTTTCATCGCAGATCCTAAGCGTCTAAAGCTAAAAGTTTGACATTAGGACCGGGGTCTGTCCTCTCGCTAAGTCGATCCTGCTAGCCTCATTAACATTTATTGTTGTTCATTAGAAAAATTCGCTAACCTCATATCTCCTAAACTAAAAGAGATTCAAAATTAAAAAAATTAACAGACTGGTGTTTGGTATTTTTTTGAAGTATGGTATTTTTGTGGAGTAAAAGGGTAAATACAAATTATATCACATTCGTACCTTATCTTAAAAAATACAAAACAGATTTAGATTTTTTTTGAATTCAAATGTTTAAGGTGTGAAAATCGTTCCAAATTTTGTTATTTTTTCACAAACTTTTTCTTCATCTATCTATCTATCTATATATATATATATTAAATTGTAACGTTACTGAATGACTGACTCACTAATACATCATCGCACAGCATAAACTCCTGTAGCTAAAAACTTGACTTTTGGAGCAGAGATAGGTGACTCCCCAAACCGATCCACTAAGACGGGATTTTTGGAAATTCGAATGTTTAGGGGTAAAAATGGTAAAAACGTAATACTTATCGTTGTCCTTTAGAAAAATAAGCGGACAGGTGTCCGGTACTTTTTTAAAATTTGGTCCTATTAGGAAGCAAACGGGTAAAACCTTAATTTTGGTACTTTTTCGGCACCCCATCTTTCTTTTGAACCAATCAACATAGGAACAAAGTTTATACAATATTCAAAACTTATCAAAAAAATTTGAATTTGGTACTTTTTCGAATTTTGAACCTTTAAAGGGTAAAAATCGTAACTATTTTTGGTACTTTTTTTATACAAAACATTTTTCTCCATTCATTGACATATTCGTACTTAATTATGAGCTCTCACTACAATACTGAAATTTTTGATAACTAAATGTGGCGAAAAAATAGTACCAAAAAGGGGAGATACGGGAAATTTATGTTTTTCTTTAGCTTTTTGTTTCTGCAACTGGTATTTTTTTATTGTCGTTAATATTGGACCTTAAAACATAAGATCCAACATGCAATGCCCTGAGTGGATAAGAATTTATAAGAGGGAACTTTTTGGTACTTTTTTATTCTTTGATTGGTACTTTTGTAATTTCCGTTAATATTGGACCCAGAAACATAAAATTAAACATGCAAGGTCCTGAGTGGATAAGAACCTGAAAGAGGGCTTTTAGGTACTTTTTTGTTCATTAATCGGTACTTTTTGAATTTCCGTTAGTATTGGACCTAGAATCATAAAATTCAACATGCAAGGTCATGTGGTCCTCTTTTACAAAATATTTGTCTCCATTCATTGGCATATTCGTACTTAATTATGGGCTGTAGGAAATATCGCCCAAAGAAAAATGGCCCAAAAAAAAAAATGAAAAATCGCCCAAACGAAGAAACGCCCAAAAGAACATGAAAAATTACCCAAAAAGTTATATATGAAATTTTGCCCAACAAAAACGAAAAAGGGCCCAAAAAAAAAATGAAAAATTACCCAAAAAGCAAAAACGAATTTTTCAAAAAAAAAAAAAAAATAAAAATTACCCAATTTGCAAAAAAGTGTTTATTATTCATATAAATTTAGATACATGCAAGTGTAAGTTTTATGTAAAAAATTGCATTGTATCTTCAACAGCTGCTCGGCAGTAAGGACAGTAATACCGGCTGCGCTAACTTCGCTAAGCTTCTCTGCATAGACGGCCTTCGGCCGGGCGCAAGGATTTTCTCCTCTATGGTATAACAAACACCGGCTTCGCTAACTAAAGCTTCTCTGTATAGCCGGCCATCGGCCGGGCGCAAGGATTTTCTCCTCTATGGTAGCACAAGTACCGGTTTCGCTAAGTAAAGCTTCTAAAATCTGCCTTGTTTTCGAACGAAGGCCATATACGCAGAGAATCTTTAGTTAGCGAAGCCGGTGTTTGTTATACCATAGAGGAGAAAATCCTTGCGCCCAGCCGAAGGCCGGCTATACAGAGAAGCTTTAGTTAGCGAAGCCGGTGTTTGTTATACCATAGAGGAGAAAATCCTTGCGCCCGGCCGAAGGCCGGCTGCGCAGAGAAGCTTAGCGAAGTTAGCGCAGCCGGTATATATTATATCCTTGAGGAGAAAATCCTTGCGCCCAAAAGTGTTTTCGTTATATATTTAATATAAACACCCAGAGAAAAAACAACAAAATAATTTTTAAATAAATTACAATTATATTAAATAAGGATGGCCCGAAAAAATGGGCTAGTTTTCATATAATATTTTTGGGTGATTTTTCATAACGAAAAATCACCCAATTTAAAAAACGAAAAATCACCCAATAATAACGAAAAAAAGCCCAAAAATTTTGGGTCACTTTTCATATGAATTTAAGCCCAATTTTACATGGAATTTTTTTGGGCGATTTTTCGTTTTTTTTTTTTGGGGCATTTTTCTTTGGGCGATATTTCCTACAGCCTTAATTATGGGCTCCCACCACAACACTGAAATGTTTCATACATAAATGGGGCGAAACAAGTATCAAAACGGATAATACGGGAAATTAACTTACTTTCATTTGCTTTTGTGTTATACAAGTGGTACTTTTTGAATTTTCTATAATATTGAACTTAGAAACACAAAATAATAGGTGCAAAGTCCTGTGTAAATATCAACCTATGAGATACAAATTTTGGAACTTTTTTCCTAAAACATAGATACATATTCTTTGGCATATAAATATGTTCATGAAAGAAAAAGCCCGATTAAAAAGTAGCGGGTTAAATGCTTGAATTTAAACAAGTTTAAGCCTAGAAAAGTAAACTTTGGCATAAAAATATGTCCACGAATAAAAGGAGACGCTAACGAAGTAGCGGGTTAAATGCTAGTAACATTATAAAACAAAAAATATTAATAAATACATTTTTTTGCACAAAACACAACGTTTGTTGAACTAATGCATTTTTTAGCGTGGTCTGTGTTTTGTTATTTTTGTTTTGATCATGCCATTTGTGTTGATTGTTGCTGCCTGTTTTTACACATTGCCACTTCACTACCAAAAAAAGCTTTCTGTCTTTTTCTTCGAAAGCTGCCCTCGCAACTGATTTGGGCCTTTTTCACACGTCACTTTTTACAGTTCTGTGGTATTCTGTGGTTGTTGTCAAATAGTACTGAGGCAATTAAACGAATAAAATTTAGGTGTAATTTTGTTTTGGGAGTTTAATTTTTAAGGCAATTACCCGAATTGGGTAATTAAGCGTATGGCAATTAAACGTGGATTTTGGTTTGAAAAATGAATGAAAAAAACTGGGATTTAAAACTCAAGGTAAATAAGCGTTGGTCTTTTAGACTTACACAATGCACACCATCCGTAGGCGATATGGAAGGCATAACTTTTACATTTCTTCCTTACAAACCTGCTACGTTTAAAGTTCCAGATTTGGTGGACGTTGTAGCCCTCATGTATGAATTTCAAATACAAACATGAATTACAAGATTTACATATTCTATATGTCTATAATAAAAACAAGCCTTGACGATGTCGACTCCGTAAGTTAGATGCTGTTGTACACTTGATAAATTAACATCAAACCATTCTACATTAATTTGCTATTCCCATCTTAATTTTGGTTTATAAATATGCACATATGTATGTATATACATATATATCGTACATACATATATTAAGAAATATGCACATACTATATTTACATTTAAGCAAACATGTTAACTTTATTTGTCTATAATACATACTTAGATATGAAATCAAGAAACACATATGAATATACATGTTGTATATTTTGTATTTGTACTCGCAGCTACACACAACTAAGGTTGCCAGTTTGTTTTTCGAAAAAAACGGGACAAATATCAAAAACTTTTGAAAAACGCAGAATTTTTAAAAGTTTTTCGGGACATATTAGAAACAACATAAAATAATAATACTTTTAATTAAATTTTTTACGGTCGTGCTCGTTGATTACAGCCGTGTTTTTTTTAACTCGGAATACTATTTTTTTTTTAACATAAATTACTTTTTAGATCATATTTTTTTTTTAAAGTAAAATACTTAATTAATATAAACGTAAAAAACAAAATTTTTAAAAAAACAAAAAACACAAAAAAAAAAAAAATTATATGTATACACATTAGACCGGCTCAATGTGGCTGAAAATCGTTTTTCATTGGCCAAAAATCTGTAACTTTTGAACCGAAGGAGATATTTTAGTGAAATTTTTAAATTTTAAATTTCATTAAAATCGGTTGAGGAATTTAAGGGCAAAGTGAAACTTTAGATTTTTCTTAACTTTAGCGTGCAATATGGTTTTTTTATTTCTTTTAATTATTTAAAAATGTAATTTTTAGATTTAAATAATAATCATTAACATTTTTTGTAATAACGGGACACTCAAAAAAATTAAATGTTTACACTATAAAAAATATTTTAACATAAAAAAAAAAAATAGTAAAATCCACTGGAAATTTTGCTATTATTGCTGAAAAATAAACAATTTTTTGCTTTCAAATTTGTTTACACTTATTTATTCTTATTTATTTATTAAAACATTTCATACATATGTGGATAAAAAAAAACCTTTTAAAAATAAAAGCAGCAATATATTTTAATAGCTTTTGTAACAATGTGAGGTTCTGTTTATTATTATTTTTTACTAATACAATGTCTGTCTTAGATCTAATGAATTATAATTATTGTTCATTTAATTGAAAGATTGATTGCAAATATTCCATATTCTGTTCTGTGTTATTTCTGTTCTTTAGTAGTTTTTTGACTTCTTCATCTAAATACCGATGTTCCACTTTCCATTGATTTCGAATACTGGAGATGAACGGATCTGACGTTGCCAATAATATATTAAATAGATCTTCATTAGTGGAATTTCGTGAAATTTTTCTAGTATTGTGCTCTCTATAAAATCTGTAATCCTTATTCCTTTTTTCCTGAGCTTCCTCTGATAAATCTCCAAGTGGCACCAACTGATATTTAATGACATCTTCTCCATGATAAAGGATTTTGTGAACTGTAGCAGACATATTTCTCCATGGGTACTTGGTTGTATATATTTTTGCAGTTTCCTTAGCAAAATCTCCAAATTTTCTAGAGTCAATTTCTTCATTGCACGCAAGTACTTCTAGGATTATTTTAAATCTAAAAATGAGGTTAAAATCAACACCTGTTATTTCAGATGCTTTTTCTGGATCTGAAAAGAATCTTCTTGCGGTATTGCCATCATTTGTATTGCCTGACCCTTGTTTCGGCTGATCTATAATCAACCTAAATTTGCGATATTCATCTTGAACATGTTTCCTTTTTGAACTTCTTAACTCCTTGTTGGTTTCGTTGTTTCTTATTGATCCTGAAGATCCGAAATCCAAATCATAACTGATTTTAAGTATGTGTTCCATAAGTCGTATTCTTGCTTGTAGTGGTGATAATCCAAATTCATATGCATCAGTATTATCTAATGATTTTGTCGGGACTTGGTTTAATTGGCTTGATGTTGCATGGCATATGATGCAGCTGGATGCAGCCTTCGTGTTAGTCAAAGCCTGGCCTACTTTTCCATATATCATTGTTAGCACTAATTGGTACCTAACTTCAATTTGCTGCCCATCTAAATCTAATTGTAATGGATGTAGTATTGCAATTTGGGCCTTGATATCACTAACTTCTTTGTTAATGGCATCATGAGTTTCTTTTTTGAATTAAAATTTAATAGGTCTGTAGTATTTCGTAGAAGATGGTGTCTCATTTATTCAAATATCCTTTGTTTGCGTTGTACTAGTCGAAGGCTCTGAATCTTCCAAAATCTTTTTTAATCGCAATGGTACAAATGATACCATGAACATATCTGAGTCCGAAATATTTTCACATACTACTTGTTTGTATTGTTTTTGTCCGGAAGAACCATCACATCCCCATTTACAAAAAAGAATTAACTTTGTGTTTCCATATTTCTTTTACTCATTTTCTTTTATTGATTGTAGCAAGGTGGGATTCACAATATGCCTGTTTAGCGTAAACGCGTGTCTAAGCTCTTTATTCTGCTATAAAATACGCTAGTGTGAACGTAGTGTAACTGATAAGGATGAATCAGTGCAGCTATACGTTTTTCTGATTGTGTAACAATAATAAAAATTTTTATATGTACGACTTGTATTCTGTTCGATCACGATAAATTTTCCCTATATCATAAAATTTTTTTTTAAGAGAATAGCACATTATTTCTGTTACTTCGGCAAACATTTTTGAGGAATAAAAAAAAATTGTAAAAAAAAGATTTCAAAAAATTTAATTTCATTGAAATTAAAAAAGTGTTAAACAGACGGGTCCAAACGGGTGCAAGAGTATATACGGGGTTAAAGAAAACACTTTCACCTTTCTATCAGTGGTTTTACCTTCTTGGTCCCTTTTGGTCCGCAAAAGTTCTATTTTACTAAAGTTTAAATTTGACAAAAATATAGTAGTTTAGAAATTTTTTTTTTAGTAATTTCATTAAAATTAAAAAAGTGTTAAACAGACGGGTACAAGAGTATATACAGGGTTAAATAAAACACTTTCACCTTTCTATCAGTGGTTTTACCTTCTTGGTCCCTTTCTTCTACTAAATTTGAAATTTGACAAAAATATAGTAGTTTAGAAAATATGTCTTAACATCTCAAATATTAATAACACAATAGTCGCAAATATTACCTTTTTAAAGATAACAAGACTACCAACCTAGCAAAAAAGTAAGCAGGTCATTATCGCTGATAGTTTTTGTGCAATGATAATTTCTTTCGGATTAAATATTAAAAAAAACACTTTTTTCTGAATTAAAAAAAAAGTTGTGTTTAACAACATGGCACAACCACAATTACCAATATTTTTAATATGTTTACTATGAAATAAAATTAAAATTTTTGAAATCGGTGACAAACCAAAATTGGAATTTTGGCCAATGAAATAAAATTTTCAGCCACTGTGCGGCTCAAAAGAAAAAAGTTGTTGATGTTCCCCCCTCAAAACTAACTTTGTAATGTTTATGAAGATTCTCAAAATATTTTGGCTTTAGCGATAATCTCACGTGAGCTAAACCGCGTCATGGATAAAAAATTCGGTAATTATAGACTAAAATCTCAAGTGGTGGTCAACACCTTTCTAACGACGTATTAGAAATAAAAATCGGACAATAAATGGTTAAGTTATTTAAATTTTTATTAAAATCGAATTGAAAATCATCAAAAAACTGACATAACATTTCGCTCGAGTTTATAAGTAATGAAACGGCTCACCCAAAAACAGACGTTATGGAAAACTCAGTAGCCCTAGTAAAAATTGTTCAAAAGCCTCAAGTACAAATTGGTATTAATAGATATATAACAGGTCTTAAACGGGGTCGCAGCTCTACCTCTTCAGCAGTTGTTTCGGCCCCAAAAGTTTTAAAAAATGGTACAACTGATGAAACAAGTTCCCAAAATCGTTTCTAAATTTTGGATGAGGAATCCTCGGAAACACCAAACGCCATCAAATCGTCTAAGCACCCCCGATATATCTTAGAGAGCAAAACTGAAATGAGTTAATAAAGAGTTTAGTATTGTCGATAGGTAAATATTCCTTTTATGTAGCTGCAATAAAGCGAGGAAGTATTAACGAGACAAAAATACAGGTGAATCACGAGGATGATTTTCGCAAAGTAATTACACGATTTGAAGCTCCTAATAAAAACTTCTAATCATACCAACTGAAGATCTGTAAAGGTATTCAGGTAGTGATTAAGGGCATTGACTCATGCGTGAACCAAGAAGAAATAAAAATATTCTTGGAAGAGAAAGGCTTCAAAATAAAAAATGTAACAAATATTAAAAAAAAAGCAAAAAATCCATAACCACAACTTCGAGTGGAGTTACAACCCATTTACAGTTGGAAATATATTCTATACAAAAGAAATGGTCCCCTGTTTGCGTTGTACGTGTTGAATTGCGTGGTACAGTTCTTTGCGATAAGTCTAAAAACGACCCCAACGTAAAAAATTTAGCAACTGTTGCGGTAATCACACTGCCAATTATAGAGGATGCCCTGTATACACTATCGTCAAGCAGTCAGTTGGACCGAAACTAGTCCCCCTCAAATGCAGGTAACAAATCAAATAAACACTAATGACATTCAGACTTCGCATCCTAGTAATAACAGAACCTCTGATGCTAACGTCCTAAAATCAAACCATGTGCCAATGCAAGGTGCTTCGCCAAGTTCTTAGAATGCAATCAATGTTATTGCAAACTGTACTTAACGAGCCGTGAATTATTTAAAAATTGGTTTCTTAAAAATAAACAAATTAATATTTGATGGTTTTTGAAACACTTTTAAATGCGTTTAAAATCAATATTTTTATGTTATATGATACCAAGGACCCTCGAGATAGAGCTTGCGGGGGTTCTGCTATTTCTAATAAAAGTCCGCACCAAACTCTACTTAATGTGTGATCATTGTAAGGATTATCTGTTGTATGCAGACACCATTTCTGTTGAAGAGCTAAATTCACACATAATAATTGTAAATATTTTTACTCTCCACCTAGATTTTCATTATCAGAAAAATATTATAAATCATTAGGATCTTGTTTCCTGGGAGCTGACGATTACAACGCTAAACATACTTTCTGGGGATCACGACTTATGACACCAAAGGGTCGTGTTTATAATACTATTGCTAAAATTGATTTAAATGTGGTCGCGAGTGGACAACCAACAGTTTGGCCTACTGATCAGCATAAATTCAAGATGTCATCGATTTTGTCGTGGATAAAAACATCCACCCAGAAACGATTCATGTTGAAGCTTTCAAAGAATTATCTTTCGATCACACACGTATAATTGTTACTATTAAGAACCCAAATATAATTGTATCTTCGTCCGGTTACTTAGCGATGCCAGCCACACAAATCAATTGGTCAAAATATTAAAAATATCCGCTTATAATGTGCATCTCTCTGTTGTTAGTTTTGACAGTTAGCTTTAACTTACCCAAAACAAAATCAAAAATAATTAAATATATTCTATGTTCTATATATTCTACAGATATCGAGCAAGAGAGTGCAATTTTACAGGTCCCCTCAACATAATTTATTAAATTCGTGCACAAAAAGGCTAAGAAAGTTACTGTAGATTCAGAAAATGGCTTCCCTGGAAAAATATCTTGAGAACTTGATGCAACTCCACAATCAGACTACTCGTTATGGCGTGCGCGAGAAATCTCAATTAACCAATTATCTTTTTGCCACCATTAAGAAACTTGAATGGTAGTTGGACAAGAAACGAGATTGAAAACAGAAATCTGTTTATTAAGCATTTGAAAAACGTATTAACCCCAAATAACTTTCACGATATAGCAGTCGAGTTACCGCCTGTTAATGTTAGAGCAGCTATTCCCCTAAGATTAAAGTATGTTCACATTTGGCTTCTTAAACGCGTTTAAGCAGTTCGAACGTGATTAAGCTCTTATCACTTCAAAATCGAGATGATTACCCATACATTGAAGTGATTTGTTAATCACTTCAAATTAGGGATGCAATATCGCTCTGAAAAACATCGATGTTTCCACAATAAGCATCGATGTTAAAAAACATCGGTAAAAAACACGATACATCGATGTTTAACATCGATGTTTAGAACTACTTTGCAATTATACTTACGGACTGCTTTAATTCTTCTTTGCTACTGAAAATATTAAGGCCCAACTATAATATACATATGCTTGCATAAGCTTTTGTCAAAAATTAACAAAAAAGCCTGTCAAATGCATTCAAAAACACAAAAACAAAGTGCAATCAGATTCGCATTTTGCCTAATCAAATGACAAATTCATAAAATTAAACAAAAAGTTTTCATAAGTGCAATATGGTTGGACAAATATGATTTTTATGTATGCATGCATGTACATACATCTGTACGTACTTTGTATGGTTATCAGGGGTGTGCTGGAAAACGGAAACGTAAAACGCAAGAATTTCGAAGTCGTTTTTAATACACTTTTAATAAAATATTTTTAATTTTTATTTAAAATTTTGTATAATAGAGAAATTTTTGTATACTATTTGTCATAAAATTCTTATATAGGGTGTTTTTTTAAGCTAGATAGAACTTTAAATTATAAAAAGTAACACAAAAAATTAAATTTTGATGAAATATTTTTTCTTATCGTTTCAGTATACTCTGACAAATCATCATGAATAGACTCACGCTTGAACAACGCTACGAAATTATCCAAATTTACTTTGAAAATCAGTCGTCGATTCGCGCAACTTATAGACGACTTCGTCATTTTTATGGCGTACATAATCGTCCATCTGAACAAGCCATTCGTCGAACTGTGGATAGATTTCGTACCACATACTCTCTAGAGGATGCAATAACACCAACACGTCGAAGGAATGTGCGTACTGAAGAGAATATCGCCGCTGTAAACGAAAGTGTGGAAGAAGATCCAAATTTATCGATTCGTCGTCGGTCGCAGGAATTGGGGCTCTGTCCGTCCACTACGTGGAAAATTTTGCGCAAAGATCTCGGCCTACACCCGTATAAGATCCAGCTGGTGCAGGAATTGAAGCCACGAGACCATTATATGCGTCGTTCTTTCGCCGATTAGGCTCTAGAGCAGTTGGCAACTGACCCGTTGTTTTATCGCAAAATTGTGTTCAGCGATGAGGCGCATTTTTGGCTTAACGGGTTTGTTAATAAGCAAAATTGCCGCATATGGAGCGAGACCAATCCACAAGAGACCCTACAGACTCCATTACATCCAGAAAAATGCACCGTTTGGTGCGGTTTTCACGCTGGTGGCATCATCGGACCTTATTTCTTCAAAAATGAGGCCGGAGCTCGCGTTACGGTCAATGGAGATCGTTACCGCACCATGATCAATGATTTTTTGTTTGAAAATATGGATGACATTGATCCGGAGGAGATGTGGTTTCAACAGGATGGCGCTACGTGCCATACGGCGAACGCAACCATCGACTTATTGAAATCAAAATTTGGCGATAAGTTGATTCCGAGAAATGGACCTGTCAATTGGCCTCCAAGGTCGTGCGATTTGACACCTCTCGATTATTTCCTGTGGGGCTACGTGAAGTCACTGGTTTATGCTGATAAACCAGCAACAATTGACGCCTTGGAGGCCAGCATTGTTCGTGTTATTCGTGACATACGGCCAGCAGTGCTCGAAAAAGTGGCCCAAAATTGGACGTCCAGAATGCGCTTCGTCAAGAACAGCCGCGGTGCCCATATGCCCGAAATCATTTTCAAATGTTAATGTCACGTATTGATCTTTCGAATAAAAAAAAAATTTTGATTACAATTTAATTTTTTGTGTTATTTTTTACAATTTCAAGTTCTATCGGGCTTAAAAAAACTTTATTACATAAATCTTATTAAAACCCGACATTTGAAATTCTTGCGTTTACTGTATGCTTTGAAAAACACTTTTTTTTATTTTAAATAAAAGGTTTAATTGAAAAATAAAAATTAAAATTGGTAAAAATATTAAAAAAATATAAAATTAATGAAAATAGTAAATGGACGATGTCGATGTTTTTTAGTTTTGACGACGATGTATCGCCGATGTATCGTAAATCAAAACATCGATCTTAACATCGATGTTTATGAACGATAAATTGATGTTTTCTAAACATCGATGTATCGTTTGCATCCCTACTTCAAATTGACATGATTACAACTAAATCACTTCATAAATCACATAGAATCCACTGAACATACCTCAAATGTAAAAACGCCAACATAATCGTGTACAACCGGCCAAGATTTCTGCTTAATGTTTTTATTTTTTCCTTAAATAATTCATAAATTTTCACAATTTTATCATTAAAATGATTAAAATAATCTTCTGATAACTTTATAAAAGTGTTCTTATCCATTTTTAATACTTTAAAGAAAAAAAATTTTGTTGTTGTGTTTTTTTCTTAATCATCTCAAATGTAATGTGAACGGTTTTGATTAGCTAAATCAACATTTTGCTTAAACGCGTTTAAAAACCTAAGTGTGAACGTAGCATTAGAGATAAGAGAATGTTTTGTAAGCTTTTAAAAAAGTCTGGCTTATTACATAAATTGAAGCAAAATTTATCAGCAAACACACACAAGCTATTAGAAAGCTACTTAGTCGGTCATATAAATATATTAAATAAGCAATTTCTTAAGTTCCCCTTAGCCAATCTGTTATACTTTATTTATACTTAGGACATGCCAACACACAACTATACCCAAACTTCAACATTTGCGGACGATACAGCTTTTCTAAGCGTACACAAAAATCGTTATGAAGCATCTCGTTACTTACAGGATCATATATTTCAACTAGAAATATGGTTAAAACAATGGAGGAAAATGGTCAATGAGCAAAAATGCGTACAAATAACATTCACCCTGCGCACAATGTCAGATTATGCCATTTTAGGGGAACTTAAGTCTGTATTTTGAAAACTATCAAAGGTAAAGCTACGAATTACGCATCTTTTTTTCAAAAATTGAGCAAAATCGAAGAACTGGTACGCCCACCCCCATATAACAGTTATAATGAATATGCATAGGGTGTCCCACTTAAAAATGCAAAATGGTCGCCAGGGGATTCCTTACGCCAAAACAATAATGTAAAGTTACTCGGACGTTACTACACTGAAAAAAATTTTACATCTGGTCAAAAAAATTTATAATTTCTTATTTTATTTATCTCCATTTAATAATGATAATAAAATCCAGAACTTGTTCGGTATCGATAGAAAAACTTCTTCGTAATCGGAACATAGATTAATAACTGCATACGATTATTCAGTGACAACTATACCATCCGGGTAGCACAAACGCTTCGATTTCCGTACCAAATCGTAATAGGATATATTTTGGGATATATAGCCTTTGTATGTTATCTAAGTAATTGATATTTATGCGTCGTTAAATCGGTATCAATAATCATTGGCAGGGCCTGGTCAGGAGAAAGAGTTGTTGGCCTTTCACATTCTAGCCATTTTTATTACGCCGCCTCTTTTCAGCGATGCATTTGCAAGCTCAGTTACAATTGCCGCTGAAGATCGCTTACAAGATGAATGGAGTTGTAAGGCAGCTGCCATCAACAACTCGGATTCGGATTGGCCACTTTCAGAAGCATCTTAGCTTTTTTTGCTTTTGTTTTATGACAGCAGTCATCGCAATTTTTTCTGTCTACCACCACTGGGCTCTGAATCAGAAAATTTACATAAGTATTTATAATGAGAAATCAATTTTCCAGTATTTCATGACAAAATTTACTAACAAAAGTTTTTAATTTTTAAGATCAATAGTTTGATTGGATCCATTACTAATACATATTTTCTAAAAAAAATCCAATTCGCGCTCATATTTATTATTTGAAACAGACATCAAAACTTTGTTAATGCAACATTTGCGAGTTCATGCTGAAGTTTTGAAAAAATGTGTATGCTGTATCCAAAAATGTGCAACAAATATTTTGTAATCCCAATATGTTATATATCAATTTATCATTTGGTGGCAAAAGAACCCTGAAATGAAATGGTATTCTATATTTTTTAGTCCATCAAAGATTTCTCACTTTTTAGATATACTTACAATAAAACAATTTATCTAAACCGGCACGGAAAATTAATCATCAGCTATTTATTAACAAGCTTTATTACACAGAAAAAAATATCTCAAGAAAATTTTTAACAACACAGTTTGTTAAAAATAAAATTTTAGGTCAACAAACTTTTTGTTTGATTCAAAGAAAATATTTATCAAATTTACACTTTGCAAAATAGCACTCAACAAAACATATTTAATAATGAAATATTTCTTCATATTCAATAAAAACAATATTTGAATCAAAGTAAAGACAGTATATTAACAACTCTTGTCCATTTTTAAATAGCTCATAATTCTCATTTGTTTTACAGTCTTATTTGAATAATATATTGAGTTTTGCCAAAGTCTTTGGAAAAGGTTTCCTGATGATCTGGCCTAAGCAACCAGTGAAATGCGCATAGGAACTTACTTATCCCCGCGTAATAAATTTTAGTGTTTTTTTAAAAAATATAAAAATTAAAAATTTATAACATCATCATTAATAAATAAAACAAATAAAGATTCGATTAACATTTTGTTTGATTTATTCAACATTTTCAACAATTTATTTTAACAAATCAAATAAACATTTTGTTGAAAAAAATTATTTTGGGCAACAACTTTTTTTATTGACTCAATAAACTTGGTTGTTGACTAAAAATTTAACAATTATACATACAAACTTTTTTATCAATACTGCAAAAATCGTCATCGCAGAAAATTCAAAAATTTTTTTAATCAAATATGCGATTTTCGTATTCAAATATGAAAATTATTTTTTTCTGTGTAGTATTATTAAATAGAATAAAAACTAAAAAAAAACAAACAAAAAACAAACAAAAAATGTCAAATAATATTAAAAAAAAAAAAACAAAAGTTATAATGGTTTGAAGTTAGTGCACAAGCAGCAGGTAGAACTAACATTCTTATTGTCTGTTATAAACACGACATTCACCGTTACTTTGTTTTGTTTCACATTTTTTTACTTTGGTATACATTTATCTATTATTTGAACAGTTCTCTTTCATTCTGAATTCAAGCTTGAGGGGAAAAAAAGTTTGAGTTTAGTCCTCTTAAATTTGTAAAATCTGACACTGTGCTGCGCCGGGAATCATGCCCCCTATTAAAATCAATAATCAAATAATACCTCAACATTCGCATGTAAAATATCTCGGTATACATCTAGATCGGCGATCAACGTGGAAATGCCATATAGAGGCAAAATTAACTCAAATTAAACTAAAAGCAATTCAAATCCATTGGCTTATTGGAGGAAACTCTTTTCTTAGCCTCGACTGCAAACGTCTACTTTACAACTCTATCTTAAAGCCAATCTGGTGCTACTGCGTTCAGCTATAGGGCACTGCCTCTAATATCGAAAAAATTCAAAGGCGCCAAAATAAACTTCTTCGAATTATCACAGCCGCTCCCTGGTATGACTCAAACATTCATAAGGATCTCAATGTGCCAGTAGGTAAAACTATGATTACGAAATATGCAGGAAAATATTTAAAGAGGCTTGAACTACACCCAAAGCCACGAGGTCGAAATATTTCTAATCATGGCGGCCACACTCACTTAAGAAGAAGAGACACTGCAGCACTTACCCATTAAGATGAGCGATAAGTTCCTATATATGTGAACAGAAACCGTGATGACGAAATTTCTTGTCTGGCACTGGCAGGACACAAAACAAAGTATTAGGATAATATTTGATTAATTATTGATAGTACATATTTATTATATGAAGATTCAATAAATCGATAATAAGCAAAAAAAAGTACATATTTTTAATTTAAAAAGTATTAATACGGCGTCAGGTGCGTTGGTTATTAGTATTATTTAATTATGTTTAAAAAATTTTGGTACTACACTAGCGACGTACCTTTTTTCCCCAGTGGCTGTAGAATTTTAGATAATTTAAGCATTGCATGCAATAAATGTATTAGTTTAACGGCAACCGCTGTGAGAATTAGATGTGATAAAAAAGGTAAATGAGAATAATGTGAAATTGTGAGAAAGTGGCACGACCAATAAAAAGTTCAAGTATTATTTTTCCATGATTTAAGAATTTTTTATTTATTTTAGAAATTCCGGGATTGGCTTTCGAAAGAAATCAATTTAAGATTGTTTTAAATACGTTTTAGTGTAATTTGTACTTACGGTTACATCATAATTGTACAGAATTTAAGTTAAACAATACTCAATTCAAAAAGGGAAAAAATTAAAAAAATTATTATTCGACATAGTAATTTTGGAATTGAGCTGTAGATATTGGAAAATGTTCAGTACAACGTACGAAAATTTACAAAATGTAAATAATGCTTCTCAACTTGGGTTGGATATTTAGTAGTTGGATACTTTGCATTTTGCCATTAAGGTTAACCTTTTTCAACCAAAAATATTTTAATTCCCAGTTGATATTGTCTTAACTCAATCTTTTTGAATTTAGTGCTTCGCAATTTTTGAAAATTTTTTCCAGGAATCACTCATTTTTCGTTTTTTCCTTTTAAAGTTTGTTTTAACTCGTCTTAAGTATACACAATAAAAATCATTATGGTTTGTGTCCTACAGCATACAGATAAAATCACACAGTGTAAAGATTTTTACCAGTCCGGTGTAAAGTTTACAAAAGTTATACACTTAAATAAACTGTTAAATTTCGCAATTTACTATCTAGAAATTTGCTGATACCAAACCAAAAAAAAAATTAAATCTTAAAAAGCGGGATTTTTGCGCGGTACACGTAAATTTAGAAGAAAAAGCCGAACAATCAGGGACAACTGGCAGCCCTACACACATCTCTCATTTGAACGGAGTGCGCAGTGGCTCAACATCAGAAGGACTTTGAGTAGTATCCCAGCGGGAAAATGAGGAATTGATTACATAAATAATTAATAAAATAATGCATTATTTTCGAAAGAATAATAATGCATTCATTGGAATCGGGAAGGTAATTTCATCAGACACAAAAATTATGCATTGATTACCACGTATATTCCCACATTTGCAGAACAAGTAATGTATTGTTTCTGTTAGTAACAATTATTCGTGCTTTTGCTTAACATACATATTTCCTTAATAAAAATCCGTTATTTTTTTGCTGCCTTTATGTCGCCTACTTATAATTTTTATTTTAGTCGCAGTTTGTGTTTGAAAGCGTACGGTCAAAGTTATTTAAAGTAAAAAGGTAAGTACTTTATGTTTTATATTTTAATAATTTTTAAAATTTTTATTATTAAATGTATAATTACAGATAAATGTGATGAATGCTTAAATTTATTTATTTATTAATTTAGATTTTATTCATCCTTATTATGAATGTATGAATAATATAATTTATTCTAAAGAATGAATTATTTAATTCATTCGCAGGATACATTTAAATAATATATTACAATCCTAGGACATGGTCTGTGTTAAGAATAATGAATTCTGGAATCAAATATTATACAATATATGTATTACTTTCTCGATTCCTATTAATTCCATTTTCCCGCTGGGATGTATCCATGAAAACAAAATCCCATAGAGAACTAGATTGGTGTAAGAACCAGCAACAATGCTCGCAGATAAACGTACAAATACTTGTAGAACACAAAGCACACGTATGAACAAAAAAATAGTTAAAGGTAAACAACCACTTTACAATAATTTTTTCAAATACATTTAAGGATGGACCAACAATTTAGAAGCTTTTATATCATTATTTCATGGATTTTTTTTAGTTTATGTGCATGAGAAATTTATTTAAAATGTAGCAAATTCATTTTGAGGGAATACGTTTTGTAATTGACTGAACACTATAATCTAAGAGCAACATACTGCGATTCGACTATAAAAATGATGTTATGTTAAATATGACCGTAATTTTGTGGCTCCTGTTAATAATTTGGTCAATATTAACCATAATATGTTTAAAATTTAACATAACTCAATCACTTTTTAGCATAATATAGTAAATAGTAAATATATTATTGTCATCTATTTCAGACATTTTTCAAATGTGTTTTGAGTCTGGATGCCATTTTATTAAGCTTTTTATACCAACACCAAAAAAGTGGAGAGGTATTATGCGTTTGTGCTGATGTTTGTAACCTTAAAATATTAGTCCTAGAAAAACTTCCTTAGAATTTTCTTCCGAACATACACCTACAATTGTTACTATAATGAACCTCAAAAGAATTGAGTCTCCGTCTGGTTACTTACAAAGGCACAGTGTTAGATTTTAGGACGACAAAAATAAAATAAAAAAAATTATTAAGAAGTAAAATTGGCCTCCCTATCTTAAAACTAAATGTCAAATTAACTTGAATCTTTGATTTTTGTATTTTTTTTAATTTTGCTTGCTTATACACAGAAAAAATGAAAAAACCAACTTCAATAAAAGTATTTGTTAGAAATTTGTACTATTAATTAAATTCTTTACTGATTTTCCGCCTGCAAACAAATTGATCATATCAATTAACGCATTTGAAAGTTTGAGCTTTCTTGCTGTTTAGTTTCAAGCAATAGGTTTAATTGAATTTTGACCACCAGTAAAAGAGGCTATATAAAACGTAAACATAAATCAAAATATTTTTTTCAATCAACACAGTTAATTGAAACAATTAAAAAATTGTTTGAGAATTTAAAATATTTTGAAGTTTGTGTGTATGTTTTCATAATTGCAATTATACACACAAACATTATAATTTTTGTTTTCAATTAAGGCAAATTAATTGGAACAATTAAAAAAAATTTTTAAAACAGCATTTTTGAATTAATTGAAAAAATTTTGGTGAACATTTTTTCTGTTTAATGGTACATTGCTGACAAATTTAAAGTTAATAAAGAAAAACAAAAAATTGCGCCAAAAATTTATTCGATTTTAAACATCTGTAAAAAGAGTGCTAATTGAAATATTTTTTAAATTCTTTTTTTTTATTATAATTTCTGTAGTGTTCTTTAGCAACGCGCATAATATCATGATTTCCTAATAACGGTATGCTTTCTATTAAGTGTTCAACTAAGTGATTTTTTTTACAGTTTTATAGAATTTGACTCAAAGAACACACATTCGAAAAAATATTTGAAATGTATAATAAAAAAAATTTCTTAGATGAGATCGTTTGGTCTTCATCCGATGAACCACACCTGCAAGCGCTTCTGTAATTCGTCAACTGGTTTGTCGATTCGATCGAATTGTAGATATTATTTCTACAAATATCTGAAGCTGTCCAGCAACAACTATACAATTACATAAAATAAAGAGTTTTGCTTCAAAACTCTGTAAATAATTCTGAAATTGAATAATATATGAAAATTTTAGTTTTTCCAACATTGCAGTAGAGAGATGTGACTTTATATGTATATGACTTAGAGTTGTCATCCTTAAATGGAAAAATTGTACTGTGCTGAAAGTGGGCGTGGTTGTGGGATGTTTTAAGAAATGAAGAGCTCTAGGTCTAGGGAGAATTGCTAATAATTAGTAATAAACGTAATTTGAATAGCTTTTAAAGAAAGAAAATAGTGCTCTACACTCTTCATCTTATTTTCTTAAGCTTTTGATCAAGTCTGGCATAAAGTTAAAGCTATACTTACCCGTTAACACTCACAAGCTTTAAAAAAATTTATTATTAAAGGAGACATTTTAAGTTTCCTTAGAAAATTTACGCTGGAGTCCAACAAGTAAAAATCTTGGGCCTTCTATTATACTTAATACATACTTCGGGCATTATTCAACACTTGCTGATGACACAGTTGTTCAAAGCGTACATGAGGAGGATGTACTCCAACTAGAAATGTGGTTAAAACAATTGAGGATAGAGGTCAATGAGAAAATTGCATACATATAACATTCACTTTGCGTCGGGAACAATGCCCTCCTATTAGGCTTTGTTCAAAATGGTAGCAACAATTTCGTTTTTTCCTCTATCGTATTTCTTCCCAAAGTATTTCATATATTTTTCATTAATTTTTTGAACAAAAATGAAACTAAAGTTTTTTTTTTTATAAAAATTTTAACAAAAAGTTAAAAAAAAATTTGAAATGGAATATGTGTGTGTTTGAGAAAAAATTGTTGCTTTATTGTGAACACCAAGTGAAAATGTTGCTGCCATTGTGAACGAAGCTTTAAAGTCAATAATAAAATAATACCTTAATAAGTGATCATAAAATGGACAAAGGCTTTCCTAAGCCCCTCGAGCAAACTGCGATACTAGTTAGTTATGGTTACGCAGCATCTATTTGCGGCATGTAATAGCTTGTAATAGCATAGGAACAGCTTGTCCCTTCAACAATAAATTTCAGTTTATCAATAGTATGAAATGGGAATTTAGCACATTTAAACGAAACCTTGTTAATTAATTTTTTGAATCCCAAGAAAAACTTTGATATATCGGTATACATCTAGATCAGCTCTTTACGTTTAATTACTTTAAATATTAAAACACATAATTAATTTTAACTGAATTTGGTAAAATCAGTTGGATCAGTTAATCAGTTGGATTTTTGTAGACATTTTTCAAAGAAAAATTCTCTTTTTAGGCAAAAATTTTACTTATCTCTCGTTTTTTTTTTTAATAAAAATAAATGTGTTTATTTATTTATTTATTAATCTTTGGATGATAATCCTTACATACATTTTAAATTTAATATCCTTAATTTAGTGTACATTATACATAAAATACATTACAAAATATATAAAAAGTTTATTTAAAAAAATTATGAATTTAATGAAATAATTTTTTTGTTCTTATTTTTTTTTTTTAATTTCCTAAGCTAATCCCGCGAAGCTATATGCTTGTCTGTAGGAAAGAAACAAGACTCTCAGGCGGAAATCGAACCCGCAACCCCAGCGCTGATAGACTAGCTCGCTACCAGCTAGCCTACCGGGGCACATTACATTAGGACTTGAAGAAAAATCCATACGCTGACGTTTCTTAAATACATACTTACTTTAATTGTTTAAATTAAAAAGGGGATTCATGAAACAAATCTCGCAATTTTGCCCATTTACACAAATGACAATTTTAAGTAATTTAATAAAAACCCTTAATATTTTTGTTAAATTCAATTAACTTACGTTTAAAATACTACAATCAAAATATACTACCAAAACAAGGCTTTATACTGAAAATATTAATTACTTTTTGATAATAAACAGGCAAGTGCACGGCCTAAAAAAACACTTAATTGACAACATCTTTTGTAAGTTGTTGTTGTTTTTATTTTGTTTTTCTTAACCTACTTACAACTACAATTAATGTTGAGAGAATTTCAACTAATTGTAGTGGGGAATGTAAGATGAGATAAACCCACTGTTTATTGTTGATGTGTTTTGTTTAAACTTTGATATTATTACAAGTAGAACTGTTGCTATAAGTCTTATACGCTTATTTGGTTTAATATCTTTAGTTTTTCTAAAATCTTTATGGATGAAGTTTCCTGATGATCTGGCCTAAGCAACCAGTGAAATGCGCATAGGAATTGCTTATCCCATCAACAATAAATTTCAAGTATTTTTATCAATAATAAAAACTGGGAATTAAGCACGAATAACAAAATCTTTTGAAATTAAAATTTTGTATTCCCAAAAATTTAAATTACTTTTTGATAATTTTAATAAAGGTAAAATTACTCTTGCATACTACTTTTTCATAAAAAAACTCCTATTTGGCGTTTTCTGTCTCCTTTATTTTTATCAAAAATCTTAAGAAATATGGGTAATTCCAAAGTGTTGAACGTGACAGTCGTACGCATCAGAAATGCAATAACATTTTAAAAAACAACTATTTTTACTTAAATTATAGCACTAAGAAAGCACTATTATCTATGCAACATTTTATGGGGGGCGCGATTCTAGGTCAAAGATAGTAGCAAAAGAGGTAGCGGTTCGAACGTGAAAAAAATAGAAGAAGTTTTTGTGGCCATGTATAAAAAGGCGTAATCCAGCGAAACCTGGCACAATTTTTTAGTCAAACTACTTTCAGAATTTTACGTAGCAATGTAACATTTAAATGTCTTTGGTTTAATTCCAAAATCTTCTGTATTTCTTTTTTGTTTAAGCCAAAATCTGGTTCCATACGTGACATTTCAACCGTGACATTTTTTCCATAATAATTTAACTGAATAATGATTAAAAAAGATAAAAATTTACCGTTAATCCGAGTAACATATTTCTCTTCGAACACTTCCTTAGATTACAGACCATGTAAGAGCATTTTTTTGGAATAATTTTCTTCAAATATCACCTTTTTTAAGGAAGATAATATTAAAGAAAACATACAATAAAACTTTCTCACAAATAAGAAATTACGTTTGCACAACTTTGCAGTCTGATTGTTTATCTAAGTTAACAAATTTATGGGTAAATTTATAAAATTAGTAAAATCTAAATATTTCTTTATAACAATATCGTAAAATAATCAGCTTTTAATAACTTTTAAGTTTTCGGTCACGGTGGACCTTTTGACGGAAATGCCCATATAATTTAAGCATTTTCGATATGCTAGTTATTTGGCGATGAACCCAGATCAGATGGACAATAGCAAAAAGAATTTTGCGTAGGAAATATACTACATCAACAACAAGGAGCAAAAGGTTTTTAAACGTTTATTTTTTTTTTATAAATTGGCATGTTAGGCAATGGCAACCAATTAGCATTTAGATACATATGTATATCGTGGCGTCTCTCGCTACCATAGTTATTTAAATTTCTTTTTTGCTCCACAATATTAGCAGTCTTAGAAAAAATCATAACTTAATTAAAACTGTATGCATACTCGTTTTTTCTCAGTAAGAAAACATGTTTTCATTAGGAAGCCGGGTAACCGATAGGCATTTTTATGTGATTTAGTATAAAATTCCAATTTCACATGATGACATTTATTGATCATCACACATGATTAATGATGAATGAAATATTGTAGTGTTTTCCAAATGCAACTACAAGTAGACACATGGAATTACAAACAAAATACTTACACTATTGTATAGTATTTTTCTAAACCTAATGACTTTTGTATAAATTATGTATGCATCTGTTAGTGTGTGTGCGTATATATACATATTTATATCTATGCAAATAGATACACATACATACGTATAAATATGTACACATACATATATACTCTAACTATCTTCTTGCTTCTTGTGCACAAAAATTTGTGGATTACCACCATCAGCTCGTTAAGTTTTGACATAAATCAAATAGGTTTTGAGGAACACAAATGCGAGAACACTTTTCACATAAATTTAAAAAAAAAAAGAAAACTCAAATGTTGATTGTATGCATTGAAAATGCCGAGCTGATGCTCCCAAATCATTTCGTACGGTAGTTGTATGACTCTGAAACAAAAGTAATAATAAAAAACAACCGCGAAATATCTCTTGACAGTTGGGTGTCATGTTTATCATTTATCCATTCGTTCATTCATTTAACCATCCATCGTTGTCGTTATCCTATTTTGGAAATATTGCAATTTATAGATTTTTTGTTCATTTATATTTTGCATTATTTAAATTCGGCAAATAGACAACCCATCTAAATCATCTCAACCCAACCCATCCCAAGAATCCTGTGTCGAATTACCATTAAGCATTTCGTTTGTAGTACTCGCCCGTACCCTTTCATGTGTGATCTTTTTTTTTTCTTTTTTGTTCTTTAACTTTTCTGGGTATAAACATGCCAATGTTGAGGGTAATTTTTTTTGTCTGTTTTTTGCTGTGTTGCAATTTTTTGTATCCTTTGTCGGTTCCTGTTAAAAAAACCCTTTAGTTACAAATATAAAAAATTTCACATACATACGTAGTTTACATTTGGTTAGGTAATTTATTATTTTGATTACTTTTTTCGCATTCAAATTCTTCTTTTTTTTTGTTTTCATTGTTATTGTTTTTTTTTTAACAATGAAAGTTGATTTACATACCAAAACGACGTGTCACCCTTTACTTGTTGTTTTACTGAAAACAATCATGCGTAGATTCGGTATGTTTAAGTGATAAAAAGGGTAGCAGACAAAAATCCCGCTTGCCGCCATACACAAACGTACAGTACAAACACATGTTTGTATAAAAATCGTTATTTTGTCATATTTTCTAGGACACATACATACTTAGAGGGTTTCAGACAGACATTTGTATAATAATTTTTTTAAAGTTATCGATAAACTTTTAGCTTTACAAAAATGAGAACATTTTTCTGCCTACTCGTATTTCCGGTAGATCGATTCTCTAGCTTATTAATAGATCGGTGTAGCTTATTCTCAATAATTCCAGTTTATTATAAGAAATTATTCTTTCTTCTTCTTCTGTTCCACTTAACTCCTTGTGAAGTATAGGCTCCTTTAAAGGCGTTTCTAAAATACTGTCCAGTTTTGCCAAGATTTGATTAATTATTGTTTGTTCATATTTAATAAACATGTTAGAGCAAAAAGAAAAAAATAATAAATACTTGTTGATTCATATTGAAGTACTTTTCAGTTAATGTCATAAAGAATATGACGCCAGATCTGTATACCTGGAATGTATAAAAGGAAAAAGTAAAACTGAAAAGTTTGTCATTTTATAAAAATATTTGGTAGTGTACAGAATTGAAAAATAATAGGAATAAAAAGTTTCTATCATCAGAAGTGGGATAAATTTAGCCTACACCGCACTCTATTGGGAAGATGGCTGAAGATGACTCCAATCTAAGAGGTCAGATTCCGGAAAATTTGAATCTGCAGGAGGAAAGTTCAGAGTCGAGATCTAACAATTTTGTAATAACGATGGAGGCAATTAATAAAATTTTGGAATCCACACAAAGGTCACCATCAACCGACGCACAGTAGCGCCCGTAGAGCAAACGAGGTTGCAAAAATCAAAATTTTCATGAGCGCCGACGAAGTTTTGAATAAACCCATGTTATAGGAAACCTTTCAACGATTTCAAATCTGCCACTCTTAATAATATCACATTTTTAGTTTAGAAGATATAGCCGTTCAAAGTGGACAGACTTTCGGTTTTCAAAAAAACACACAATTTTTAGTCAATTTGTTGCGATTTCAGGTGTAATATCACGAAAAATAGGTAACGAATCGCCTTATTTTTATTTGTATTGATTGATGTATTTATTAATAGTATAATGATAAAAAAAATTAACTGTTTGCTTTGTGTTTCTCCTGGTAAATCACTATTTAAAAACTATCCGTTTTTTCACTATTTTTCAACTTTGACGGAAAATAAAAAAAATCTATATTTTTCTATATTTGCCATATTTGCAAAACCTGTTCATTGATTATTTCTTTACATAATTCAAAAATTATCTGCCCGTACGTGCCCGTTTGGCTTCTAGAGGTAAAAAAGGTTAAAAAGACATGGTTGCAGAAATTGTATGGCGTCCATCCCTTATATGTTTTGACTGACAGTAGTTTGAAAAAAAACTACTCATTGAAATTAGCAGGTACGTACCTCACTTAAACAATACTTTGGCGTACAAATGGTCAAGAACAATATTGACTTATGGTCCCTACAGGTAGGCACAAATCTTATTTGGACACGTGCATAATATCAAAATGCATTATTCAGCCTAAATCCATATGTATGCAGGGAACAGGTAAGTTTTTAGGCATGGTAGCATAAGCCTATATATTGCAAAATAAGCATAATGCCTGGATTAGTCTACGACTGAAAGTTGGCGCAACAATTACTGAAACCATTAAACAATTTAAGTACTGAAAACATGGCGTTGAACAATTTTAAATTATTTGAACTGTTTAGAAAGTCAACCACACCAAATTTTTTCACGGAAGCTGCTTTAGAAGAACTTGATAGCTTATACGGAAATATTGAGAGAAGCGAAATTATAAAAAATAATTTTTATCTGATATATGCAAATATTAAGGCAAAATGGGTGAAATATAATCGAACCATTCAGAACTTAAACTCCAAATACGAGGACTGCCTTAATGAAGACACCATCCTGGATATATTGGCAGTAGATAAACCCACCACATCAACCAGAGGAGCAAAAGGAAGGCCAAAAAAAAGTATTGAGGAGTGTCCAATTTTCACAAGAAAGAGGAAACTTGCCGATGCCACCAATGACTTGACCAAGAAGCAATTATCGGACGCGCTGTCTATTAAATTTACAAAGGATAGTGAAAGAGTTAGGTCGCAGATAACCAAATCTGTTGCTGATGCAAGCCCACTGCGACTAAAAAGGATTAAGGAAAGCATTCCCACGCCCACAAACGCACACATTAAATAGTATGGATCCGAAGAAGCCTTGGCCTTGTTTATGGACATAGAACTTTCCAAAGAGAAATATGAGAAACTACGGGCATCTTTAACGCGACACGGCGCTGACGTTTTACCCGGATACAAGCATATTACGCAAGCCAAAATAAATTCACGACCACTGCATACGGAGTTTACGGAAGTCTCTGCGAAAGCCAATCTGCAGGATCTCATGGGCCATACAGCAAAACGGTTGTTGGAGAGTCTTCTGAAAATGAGGTGAAAATTCTTCCTGAGAAGTTGACATTGATCAGCAAATGGGGCTGCGATGGATCATCCGGACAAAGCGTTTATAAGCAAAGGATATCTTCCGATGACGCTACAATATCGGACGGAAATATGTTTATGGCATCTGTTGTTCCTTTGCGGCTTAAATCTGATGTTTCCCTACACTGGAAAAATCCACGTCCGTCATCAGTGCATTATTGCCGACCAATAATGTTTCAGTTTGCAAGGGAATCGGCAGAACTCATAAGGACCACGGTGAAGGACATTGAAGAACAAATAAGCAAGATTAAGCCTACAAAGCTGCAAATTGGAGAAGGAAAATATATTGAATGCAATTACGAGTTCCATCTGACCATGGTTGACGGAAAAGTCGTAAACGAACTGACAGGAACAACCTCAACAATGTCATGCCCGATTTGCAAAAAGAGTCAGAAGAACTTTGGTAATTTAAACGATTCTACAAATGAGGAGAATTACGAATATGGAATGTCACCATTGCACGCAAGGATAAGGTGTATGGAATTCTTGCTAAAACTGGCGTATACCCTACCACAAGAGGAGGAAAACTTCGATGAAAATACATCAATAAAGGATAATGAAAAGATCAGAAAGAAGCAAATACATGATGCTTTTTTTAAACAAGTTGGACTAAAAGTAGACTGTCCCAAGCACGGATACGGTAACTCAAACGATGGAAACACTTCTAGGAGATTTTTTGAAAATTATGAGGCAGTAACTAGAATCACTGGAATTGACAATCAAATCGTTAAAAGATTGGGAACGATCTTAGATGTTTTAAACTGCAAAGAAAATGTCAATTCTACAAAATATGGAGAATATGCGTCGAAAACTGCATCTCTTTTAGCAGAAATGTATCCACAGAAGAAGTTGACCCCGACCGTCCATAAAATATTGGCGCATGGCAAAGATATAATTGAGTACCAGTCTTTGCCAATTGGAGAGCTTTCTGAAGAAGCACAGGAGTCTCTTAACAAATTTTATAAAAAATATAGATTGCAGAACACATTCAAAGCATCAAGGGTAAGGCAAAATGAGGACCTCTTCAACATGTTGGCAGCATCTTCCGATCCACTTATTTCTTCCCTGCGGCATGTGAAGTCAAGAATAGAGTTAGAAAATAATTATAGTTTAGAAATGGTTAGTCTTTTAGATATACCTTCTCTTACGAACTGTGATGAATATTTTACAGAAAATTGAAAAAATAAATTTAAAAAAAAAAAAAATTTTTTTTTTAATTTGTTGGGTAATAATTTAAAACATAAAACCCTAAAGAAAAAAAATAAAAACAATCTAAAAATGTAAAAATAATTTTTTTTAGTTACCATAAAATTGATTTTTCTACTAATTTTAACTTTGATAACCCATAATTAGGCCCCTACAGAGCGTAGCACCCTTTCCAAACGCTCATTTCATAGGCTGAACAGTTATCTATCATATGCTGTTCAAACTGTTCAATTATCTTATTCGGTTCAAAAGATATGATTTTTGCAACGAAAAAACTCAAATGGCGCCACTGTGCGACGCATTGATATTCAGAAGTGGTGCACGGATATTGATGCAAGGGTACAACGAGACGGTTTGCAGAATTTTGACATTTTGCCTAGAATACAAGTTTCTCTGCTTGGGAGAGCAAAATTATGGTTCAATAAGTACTGATATCAACTTTATAGCTGGCCGGACTTACGTGCTTCTTTGATACACGCTTTTTCTAATGGTGCAGACATAATTACACAACTCAGGAAGGTTGCCAACTCAGAAAGCAATGAATATGCTTCCTATACGGAGTTCGTAATGGAAAAGGTTTGTCAAATTAATCAATTACCTTTTGAAATTCCAGAAGACAAAATGGTCAAAATTGTAATCGGATGCATTAGTGAGGTGAGTTTGAGAAATTCTCTTACATTTGTTATGCCATCAACTGTGCAAAGTTTGATCAATCATTTGTCTTCGATACGTGAAAACCCTTTGAGAGATGTAGAAAATAGAACACGCCGTTTGCAAGAGGATAAACCAGTATCCAATATTGAGAAAAAGGACAAGTTACCTAATCCATTGAAACGTAGGCGCGTAGAGGATGAGTAACGTTGCTATGGATGTGGCAAAAAGGGTCATATTAGAGCTCATTGCACGGGGAAACAAAAGACAAACGAATTGGTTGTACAGGAAATACCAAGCAAACCCATAGAAACCAAATTTAATTACACTCCAGTGGTTATTAAGGGAAAATTATATCGTTGTCTTCTTGATACTGCATCTGATTGTTCGTTGATAAGATCTGACATTGTTGAAAAAATATCTGCGAAAAGAACTAAAAATTTACTGTCTGTGCAAGGTATTGGGAGAGAACCTATTTTACTATATGAGAGTCTTGAAACATTTGTAGAATTTGAAGACCTTACTGTTGAGGTTAGCCTTTATTTGATTGATAAAATAAAAAAAAAAAAAACATTTACAAAATGAAATTATTATTGGTAAAGACATTTTGAAAGATCCTACCCTTACAATTACGGTTACTGCCAATGGATCGTACTTACATCGCAGTAAGTCAGTTTTTTGTTTCAAAACCAAAAATAGTGTTACCACAACTGGTAGTATGTCAAATCCCCGTACAAAGGAGTTGGGTGTTGTTTTAGATAAGTACTCCAAACACTTTATAGCGGGTTTTCCTACGGCAAGGGTAACTACAGGATCCCTAAGTATAAGTTTAACGAAAGATGCCAATATTTTCTTTAGGCCAAATAGGATGGCACACAGTGAGCGGCATATAACAAAAGAAATTATTGCAGATTTGATAAATAATGGTATAATAAGAGAGAGCCACTCACCGTTTGCGAGCCCAATGATACTTGTCAAGAAGAAAAATGGACAGAATCGCCTTTGTGTAGATTTTAGAGCACTTAACAAAATAACTGTAAAGGACCGCTATCCTTTGCCGAGGAAAGATGATCAACTAGATGAATTGTCTGGAAAGAAACAGTGTGAACTTCACCCAATAGAAAAGAAGCCAATTCCATTCGATGTGGTTTATGCTGATTTTATATTTTCATTTTGATTGATGCTTTTACAAAATTTGCAGTTTTATTCCCTTGTAAAACCCTTACAGCTGCGGAAACTGTTCACATGTTTTATAACTATGTAATGCTATTTGGAGCTCCAGCCAAACTTGTAAGTGACAGAGGCACTAATTTTACTAGTGCTGAGTTTAAAAACTTCTGCATGTCTATGGGGATAACACATCATTTAATTGCTCCTAGTGCTAGTAGAGCTAATGGACAAGTGGAACGATATGTGGACACTGTTGCTAACTTATTAAGAACAAATTTAGATAAATGTGGTGAATGGACTGGTTATATCAGTCGTGTACAACTAGCTCTTAATACAACGGTTAATAAAACAACTGGATTTTCTCCGTTAAAGGTATTAACAGGTATATCGGGACGGACTCCAGATATTAGTGCATTATTAGCAGAGTTCGAAATTGAGCCACAATTTGACGACGTAGAAGAAATACGGAAGCTTGCCAATGAACGAGTAGAGTTAAATGCAACTAGAATGAAAATCAGATTTGATCAAAATAAATGCAAACCAACTCAATTAAAAATTGGACAAAAGGTTGTCTATTGTAGTAACCAGAGGCGTAAATCGAAGATACACCCGTATTATCGTGGTCCTTATGAATTAGTTGGTGTACTTCCCATTGATCGATATAAGTTGAAGAAAGAAAACTGCAAAACTTTTAATGTTGCAGCAAGGGAGGTCATTCGTCCTTTAAATGACAGTAAAGACGAGAAGGATATTAATAACTAATATAAGGTAAAATTTTCTAAAAAAAAAAAAATTCTTCATCCAATAAGAATCGAATTCATGAACAAGCTTAAGATTGCCTCTGAGTCATAACTTTCAGTTTAGGTGTTGAAGTTTTGAACAAGCTTAAGATTGCCTCTGAGTCATAACTTTCAAGTGATAACGTGTTGATTTGCAAACAAGCTTAAGATTGCCTCTGAGTTGCGATTCAAAAAGTAACATCTGAACTAATGATTCTGTTTACAGCTCTGTATATCTGGTGGTTAATTATACAAGGGGACAGATAACTGCTGTGGAATTTGGAATGATGAATTCGTGGTTTCTGTAAACTGTTTGTTTTTTTTTTGTGATTTTATATTGATCTTTCTGTAGTAAACGAATGATTGTTTTGAAAACAAGAAGTTCGAATTCATCGAGAGCGATGATTTTACAGGATGGCTGTGTTAGAGCAAAAAGAAAAAAATAATAAATACTTGTTAATTCATATTGAAGTACTTTTCAATTAATAACATAAAGAATATGACGTCAGATCTATATACCTGGAATGTAGAAAAGGAAAAAGTAAAACTGAAAAGTTTGTCATTTTATAAAAATATTTGGTAGTGTACAGAATTGAAAAATAATAGGAATAAAAAGTATCTATCATACATATGTATGAATCGGTAAGTGCTGACAAGGAACTACTTTAAAACATTAATTTTAAGGTAATTAATTAAAACAGTGTTGCTCATTATAATAATAAATGTAAGCAGTACGTTGTTATCTAGTGGGGGCGACAACAGACTTTAATACGAAGTTGTCAAGATGGAACTTTTACAAATTGACTCCTTAGCAATACTTACATGAAGTTAACCCCTTTCTGCACTTAATATCAGTAAAATCCAAAGAAAACGATATTTAAGTACAAAATTAGTTTATTACATTAACAAAATTGCATTTTTATTATACGTTAGCAGTTTTATAATCATAATACATAATCAGAAAATATTGTGTTATTGATAACAATTGGCTTATACATATGTTGAATTATTCATCAGAATTATCCCCTACTGCTTCTTTTGCAGGCCATTCAAGCAGATCCTTATACAAGTAATCATATTCATTGGAAATATATTGTTTAACTTCATACACATCTTTGATTTGGATTTTGTTTTCGTTATTAGCTATTATATCAGTATAAATGGCCATTGCAATTCAAATTTTGTTAGGGTTGCGGGTTCGATTCCTGCCAGAGACTCTGGTCTCCTTCAGACAAGCGTAGAGCTTCTCGGGATTAGCTTAAGGTCTTAGCTTAGTCTACCTTTAAGGTAGAAGTTCAAAACACGCGTTAGTGCGCGCGCTGCATGCAAAATATTTGACGCGTTTGCGCCAGAAAGTTGGTTAACTTTGAACTTTTTAACACGTTTTGTATTTTTGACAAGTAATCCGCTGACAATAAAAAGAATAATTTAACAAATTTGTGAATCATGAAAGAAAAACTTATTCAAGAGCTTAAAAAACATACAATATTTATATAAAAATAATAAATTAAATGAAATTATAAAATCTTGATTTACTTTATAGTCCGTTTTCAATGCACAAATAAGTAAACAAATAAAAAACAGCTGACAGGAATGGATTTTGTAACGCGCGTTCTGTATCTTGCAATTTTTCATGAGCTAAAGTTTTTAAACGCCCGACAAACGTCGACGAAATAACGCGTGTTATGTACTTCTACCTTAAGTGTTTGAAGCAGTTTTTATGAATCTTGAATGTTTATGAAACACATTGGACAAAAATACCGTTTGTTAATGGAAACGATGATTTTAATAATAATGACATTTTAACTAATTTAAATCAGTTTTCGCCAAAAGTTTTTAGCAATAAGAATACACAAAGTACGTTTAATATTAAAGAACTTGCCTTTTGCTTTATATGCTGGAAATTCAAAAATGAATTCGCCTTAGAAACATAATGCAATACAAACTTTTTGGCGCATCATTACGAGCTTTAAATTATATTAATGCCCTTCGCAGGATATGTGATAAAAATAATTAGTATTGTGGTTATTTTTTTGGACTGCTTATGGGTTTTAATCCAAATTTTGATATTTTAATCAGGCTAAAGTTCATTAAATTTAATTTTCATTAAATTATTTTTATGTATAAAGGAATTTACAACAAAATGAATTAAAATTTATTGACAACACAAAGAACAAATTTAAACTTTTTGTGTGCGGTCTGGAATTTGATTGCAAAGTTTTACTAATTTTTACTAATTTAAGCCGTGCTTGCATTGTTTTTAAATTTTCCCTGTAGTTTCAGAGATATAGTGGAATTTTTGAAGAAGAAAAGGAACTTAAATTATTTTTATGAAGAAAGGAATTTTACGTGGCCGGGGCTCGAACCGCGGCCGGCAGGTTACCATGACATGTTTCGATCGCAACCACTCGATCTCCTCAGATGGAATTGCCGTTTTACACTCACAGTCATCGACGACTGCTGACTCAATAGTCAAACATCAATCCTTAAACCAAATTGTATTTTAACCTTTGGTAGATCGAAGTTTGCTTTTTTGAATGATTATCCATTTTAATTGATTTTACATGTTTTTCCTTACTTCTGTTTTTTCGTACTTTTCGAGCCCGGCCACGGTCAAGAATGAAAGATTATCAATAACAATTTTAATTAATTTTTTGATATTCTTTAATTAGGCTCAAGTTCATCAAATTTAATTTTCATTAAATTATTTTCACTGAGGGAAGGAATTTTACAACTTGGAATTTTTTTATTAAAATTTATTGATAATTTTTCCTGGCTGAGCTGGGATTTGAACCCGGGTTGATCTTTACATGTTTCAAGAAACACCACTTTCTTTCGTCAGAAGATCTCTGTGTTCTACCCACTGCACCACTGCGGTGCCCGTTAGCCAACAGTCAAACATCAATCTTTAACCAGTAGTACTGGTGGTTCGAAATTTGCTGTTATTATCACTTAAATTTTTCAAGACAAAGTCTTGACAGAAAGAATACGAAAAAACAGAGGAAAAAGGAGGCAACATGTAATTTGAAATTTAAGTGATAATAACAGCAAATTTCGAACCACCAGTACTACTGGTTAAAGATTGATGTTTGACTGTTGGCTAACGGGCACCGCAGTGGTGCAGTGGGTAGAACACAGAGATCTTCTGACGAAAGAAAGTGGTGTTTCTTGAAACATGTAAAGATCAACCCGGGTTCAAATCCCAGCTCAGCCAGGAAAAATTATCAATAAATTTTAATAAAAAAATTCCAAGTTGTAAAATTCCTTCCCTCAGTGAAAATAATTTAATGAAAATTAAATTTGATGAACTCGAGCCTAATTAAAGAATATCAAAAAATTAAAAATTAACAGTTCAACTAAAAATCAATAATTTTAATTAATTTTCATGTTGTAAAATTCCTTTCTTCATTAAAATAATTTAATGAAAATTAAATTTAATGAACTTAATCCTAATTAAAAATAAAAATATTAAAAATTTGGATAAAAAACCATAAATAGTTCAACAAAATAACCACAATACTAATTATTGAATACGGTCAACCGTTTTCAAGTTATTCCAATATATGTAGTGAAAGTGTCTTAATTTCGGACATTACGGTATGTCTCGAAAAGTAGAGCGGATAGAGAAAAATGGAGATTAGATTTGAAATCAGCGACCTCAAACTAGTAAAAACTTGCAATCAAATTCCAGACCGCAAAATGTCTGTTCGGCAGTGTCATTTTTCATAATTGACTGAGCTGGGAAACGAACCCAGGGTCCAGCTCAGTCAAGAATGAAAAATGATCAATTAATTTTAATTCACTTTATGTTGTAAAATTCCTTTCTTCATAAACATAATTTAATGAAAATTAAATTCAATGAAATTAAGCCTGAATAAAATATATGTTGAATAATTTTAATTTCAATGAGGAATATCTTGGCGATAAAGTGTATGTATTTAATATGTATTTGTTTAATGCTAATCATGAAAACTCTTTTTTTCGGCTTAAAGCTGACTTTAATAAGCAATTTTATAGTAAACATTATACCTTTTTTGTGTTAGTTTGTTTTAAATAAAAATTAATCAAAATATATATCACGGTGATTTTTTTCTATTTCTGGTGAATTTAAGCGAGTCCGAACAAATCAATTTTTTATGATTTGTAAAAAATAATTTTAGTTATTTAAAAAATATATACTTTATCGCCAAAAACTAAAAAAAAGGTTTTGCCGATTTCTGACATTGAATTTGGCGAAAAAGTCCGAAACATATTTGACAACCCTGAACCCGGGAATATGAATTTTATTGCCCGCTTTCCCGGTAATCAGGAATGCAGGAAAAAAACTATAACGGTAGCACTTGGCTGTGATGCCTTAAAACTATTTTTAGATCGTTTTAAATTAAAGGCATCACATTCTAAAAAATTACAAAATGATCTACTCAACAGGATCTTAATCCTGGTCATTAAGAATAAACATACAATATTCTTTTTATAACAAATCTAAGGTAATTTGGAAATATTTTGTTTCTACGAATTAAGAAAGAATATTTCGTTACATAAATTGTCTTTTGTATTCAATTTCTAATCTCTTTCAAATCTTCAAGCAGCGATTTCAAGCATCAACTTGCATGTACAATGATGCACTTAACAAATTGGAATATAACTTTGATTTGCTTTGTAGGATTCGAGTGCACACTGACTCAGTAATACAAAATATGTATGTACTCAGTTGTTGTGAACTCAGAGGCGTTACTTTTCTAATTTTAAAAGGGAAATTAATTTGATGATGGGGTTATTTTTTCATATAGAATATATTTAAAATTATTTGGTTTATAAACTTGACGACGCAATTTATTAAAAGAAATATTCGATCTTATCCTTGGGAGTGGCACTGTAACAAAGTTTTTACAAATTCAGCTGACTACTTATACCCAGCAAGCATAGATGCTTGATATAAAATCAACAATGATTGCAATCACACCCATCATCAGAAAATGTTTCAAGAATATTGGCCATAGAAGATTGACTGGAATCGAAACTCTCTCAAAACAAAAAAAAAAAACAAAAGTCAACAACAAAGTAAGCACATTTCCTACTAACACAATCATAGAGTTAGGTGTTTTAACAGACATAATTTTTCAAAACTTTCAATTTATGTCTGCTGGGTATATGTTTATGTATGTATGTAAGGATTTGTGTATCTGTATTCGTGCGTAAGTATGTGCCTTAGTAGATGCAACTGCAGCCACGAGGACGTTGACAACAACAGTATTTGAACTTAACAAACCGCAAAGTATCTGAGAACTTCAACCATTGAGGCATTGCTTGTTATTTCATTTTGTTGGAGTGCATGTTCATACTTTACGATTATGACAATTCAACTCGTGCATATGCAGTATAAAATTAATTATACGTATACAAATACTATAATCCACAAACAAATTTGTCATATCTTAAATGCCAAAGAGATACACATTCATATGCCTGCAACTGATAGAAGAAGACAAAATAGGGAAGACGTATTAACATCGTTATCATATCAAATGTCCTTTAAAAACAGGGTTGTCAAATGTAGCTATTTCTCGCCAAACGTGACGATTTCTAAAAATGTTTTTCTATAAAAAAAATGCGTAAAATACATTTATGGATAGTACGAAGGTTATATTTTTATTTTACGGTAATTTTTCTAGTAAGTTACCAAAAAATGGAAGTTCCACCAACAAGGGATTTCTTCAGATTTGTTCGCTTAAAGTGTAAATAAAAGTAAAAACGGCTGAAATCTGTAACCTTATATCTCAGAGAAGTACATAAAGCATATTAATGCCATGATAATCGTACTTTTAAAGGGTTAATCGGGTAAACATAATCTAAGTTATTCTTTTACCTAATTTTAAAATAAAAATCGAATTTTTCTTATTTTAAAAACATGTCGAGTATATTTTGGCACTTTTTTAAATTCTTACTAATAAGGCAACAAATTTTTTAAAATAAACAGCTTCGTCTCATTCCTGGACAAATCAGTTTTCCGCGTTTATTTGCCCTTACAACGCGGAATGTTATCATCTACACCTGCTGCTCTATGAGGTTATAGGTCCGACATCTTTTTAAGGCTTGAAGACTGTGGACGGTGTACTCCATCCGACATTTAAATATGCATGTAAAGCTTTTCGATTGCTTGGGAGCAGTGTTGCCACCTCACGTGTAATTACACATATCATGTGTAATATATTTTTTCATGTGTAGCCCATGTGTAATTGACTGCATGTGTAATTCATGTGTAATTTAATATTTTAAAGTTGTGTTGCACTGATTTTTGTTATTATTTTTTCACAAGAAGTAAAAAGTTTTATTATTCTTGGCAAAACTTAAAAATTTAATTAAAAGAATGGAAGCGTTAAAAGAGCTGAACTAAAAATGTTTGGATCATTAACTACCATTTGGCATTTAGATAGCTTTTGCCACAATTTATTATAACGACCAAACATCCTGGGTACATTATTCTTTTTTTTATTTCAAAGCTTCTCAAAAGCACAATTAAAGAAAAAGGGATTCCTTTTGGAAAATCTAGTTGGATTTGCATCAGATACAACTAATGTTGTGTTTGGACAGTATAATTCAGAAGTTAAGTTCCTAAAAGACGAAAAGCCAGTTATTATATTGATAAATGCTCGTGCCATTAAATACATTTGGAAATAATGTTTATAGAGTTGTACTCTGTTCATTTTGTGAAAAAGTTCCTAAATGTTTCTGGCAACATTTTTTCACAACTGCGAAACAATGTGAGCTGCACTTATTTCACGTGGAATTTTTGAAAAAAGCAAAACATTATGAACTGATTTTTAAATAAGAAATAAAAAATTAAAACAACAAAACCGGTAACAGTTTTTTATCCATATTTACTTTCTATTTTATTAAATTTTTTATTAAAAAAAATCATTTTTAGTAAAATAGATGTGGGGTTTGTTTACATACGCAAATCAATGTCGCATACTTTGCAGAAATAAAAACGTCAAATTGTACAAACTCGCAAGATAAGTAAAATTGATACATGTCAAAATTTTCGTGTGAAAAAATCAATGTTTCTCAACATTTTTCACAAATTTGAACAGAGTACTAGGCTTTACATTTTGAAAAATTTTAGCTTCATAGTAATTTTTAGACAAATTTGGAGACAAATTGTTTCCTACTTTGCAAACATTTATTTTTGTTTTATTATTTTATATAATATTATTTTTTTTGTATTAAATATAGCAACGATACGATTGTTGTTAACAAAAAGCTAATAAAGAGACATTTGAAAAATATTTTTGTGTTGGATAAGTAAAAAATATAAAAATGTCCGGCATTTCCAATGCTGCAGCGATAGAGGAACTGAATTAACATTCCGTTGAAAAATTGCGCCGACGCTATTTAAGGGATGCATTAGATCCTTTATCATACCCAAATGAAATGCAAGTAACATATCGTCACCTAAAATGCAAAAGGGCTTAACAACAAAACAAAATTCGAAATAAAGGTTTTTGATTGGGTTTTGTTCGTTTTAATTAACATTATGATCACAAACAATTTTAGATCAAAAATTGCGACTTTATTAAAGAAATTCAAAGGCCAATTACACCTTGTTGTTATTGATTTTGTAAAGTTTTTTGCTTCTGCTGTAAAAAAATAAAAAGAGTTGTTAAGCCCTTTTGCATTTTAGGTGACGATATTTGTTTATTTGTTTGCAAACAGAAATTGAAATTGGTTTACGTTTTCTGAAGAAGCCAAATATGGTTTTAATTCCACTTTTGATTAAAATTTGTTTCTGTGACATGCGTAAAAAGATAGCATGTGTAATTCGTATTTTCATGTGTAATTTTGGCATGGTCCATGTGTAATTTACCTTTTCGGTGGTGGCAACACTGCTTGGGAGACAGACATTGGGACACACTTTCGAGGAAGCTGAGTCGAACGATTCTCCTCCCAAAAACTTTGGATAACATGCATTGCACTGACCAAAAGATATGTAGTCAATTTCATTCATCGAGAATATCTGAGAAAAACCAATTATGACATCATGGATCTAACAGAAATGGTGACATATAACGAAGACTCACTGTAAAATGAACAAAATTACGTATAAAAGTACATTCTTGCTAATGTAGCTAAAGAGAGGGAAATAATATTTTTTTCATGCACCTGGTTGCACTGGTAAAACCTTTATTATTTAACTGTTAGCAAAAGTAAGGAGAAAACGTGAAATAGCATTAGCCGTCACATCGCAAGCAATTGCAGCAACACTGTTAGGACAGGAAAAACAGCTGACGCTCCCTTCAAGCTCCCAGTTATCTTTACTATGTAATGTAATGTACGATTGTAAACTTATAGTTTTGGATAAAACCACAATGACAAATCAAAAGTGTTTCGAAGCGGTGCATAGAACTTTTGAAGATATCATAGGAGACGATGTCATAATGGATGGAGTCACCTTGTTGTTAACTGAATACTTTTGTCATACTTTGCCGATATAGTGCCTAAAGGAACTTGCGCGGACAAAGTTAAGGCTCAAATCTTTGGCCCTGTGTAGATAAACCCTACATTACGAAAAACATGCTAGAATATTTTTCATTTCTTGATCAGTGTTGCCACGACCAAAAAAAATTTGTAACCAAAATGTAAAAATAAAGTAACCAAATGCAAAAAAAAGTAACCAAAACATTTATGTATTTAAAACGCTATTTTATTTGCATTTTATACAAGTATGTATATAGACACTTTTACCTCTGGTCTGGAAACCACAATAGGCCTTATAACTTTACGAAGTTTTTTGTGGAATTGGCAACTTTCAAACAAAGCTAAAACTTATTTTCGTATATTTTCAGAACTGTATGAGTGAGCGCTTTAAAACTTTTAAAGAATTTACAGACTATAAATCTATGTACATTATCCGGTTTCATATTGTCTCGATAAGAGTAGAGAAACCTGGGGTATCAGTGATATTATTTTTTTGGAAAGTCCCTACGAAGCCCGAAAAAATCCATATTTTCCGTACGAGCTCAAAAAATTGTCCCCACAAAAATCCCTACAACTCTGAAAAAGTCCCTTAGTTTTAATGATTTAAAAAAATCTTTCCTTCTTTTCCCTATGGTCATTTTTTTAGAAGCAAATACTTACAAATAGGGATTTTCCCTACGTATAACGTCACTGTCCTAGAAAGTGGCTTATATGGCTAAGTTGATAATCGGTTACATAAAAAACCGTTTTAAAGTAAATAAAAAAATAATATAAATGTTAAATGCATCAATAACATACACAATTATATATGTCCAGAAAAGCGGAACAGGTAATTGTTGGACTAACCACGCGATCAAGTGTTGCTTTCAAGTTTTTTAACATAATGCTTGTCAAAATTCACAAAAATTTAAAGATGTGATGTAGGCTGCACGCAATTTTAGAGCAGTTTATTTTTAAGATGTCATCCAGGAAACAACTTAAAAAGATAATTAAAATTGTAATTAACGGTTTTCTTGAACGTAAGTTGAAACACTCAACTTGAAAGAGAAACTGATAGGAAATTAGATTTAATTTTAAAAAGTATGAGTGAATTGGTAAAAATTTAAGAGGTATTAAAACTAGAAGTGCAAATCTTGATCGTCTAACACCTAAGTAAGACAAAAAATTGGTTATTTTTCAGTTGAAAAAAGTAACCAAAATGGAAAAAAGTACACAAGTACACATTGAGAAAAAAAGTAACCAATTTTGGTTAAAAGTAACCAAAACGGCAACGCTGTTCTTGATATCGGGGTCATTTTCATTCCACTTAAAATGCAAAAACACCCCAACGAAAAAATTAAAAAATAACAAAAAAATTGCCCATCTTCATTTCCTTTTTGGGGCCATATTTCCTGCGGTCATTTTGTGCACCGCCGCACATTTGGTTGAAGTTCATAGAACGAGTGGCAAAAAATAGAAGAATTTGTGGAATATATATGATAAAGGGAAATACAGAATGGCACATAAGGTGAATAATAATGTTGGGAGATTATTCACAAAAACTAAGGATAGATTAAAAAAGTCAGATATGTATGTCTAATTTAGTTTATAAGATTCATTGTGGTGGCAATGATAATGAACAATGTAGGAAAATATATGTAGGAACAACTGGGACAAAACTTAAAATTAGATTAGCAGGACATAAACATGGCCAAAAATATAGGAATTATAATTCAGCCCATGGAACGGCGTTATCAACCCATTGTAGGGATTTTAATCATTATCCTGATTTTGAAGACACATCAATTTTGAATACGGAAAGTTTTATGAAACGTAGATATATGTTAGAAATGATGCAGATAAATAATGTTCCATTTGAGAAAAGAATTAATTTTAAATAAGAACATTTAAAAAAAAATTTTTAAAGAAACGCTTTTCTTAAAAAAGAACATTTTTAAATTTTTGTTGCGCTTACGTATTTTCGCGGTTAGGGCTCGATATTATTGTAGTTTTTTCATTTCAGGTATTACAGATTTTTTTTAGAAAATATCCTTCAGTCTTAAGGTTCTTTAACAACAAACACCTTTAAAATCCAAAGCCAAATATAAACGTAAAATAATTGTTTATTTGTCATCAGTCAATAACGGCTGATTTTCCTGACCATATTTTATGTATTATATAAATGAAACTTAAAAATAATATAGAGTTTTCCATTTTCCATTACAATAAACATGAAATTAGATAAATCTTAAGGCTCAGTTAGCCAGGAGTAACAGTAACGTTGCAAATCAGCTGATTCATTTTGTTGTATGTAAAGCAATTAGAACGATTATAGTTAGCAGTAAGATGTTACGTCTCAATCTGTAAGAAACAGATTGGTCTTACTTTTTTACGGTAAGGTTACTGTTACTGTTACTCCCGGCTATCTGAGCCTGAGTTGGTACTGTTGTGTTAAAACCTAGAAACAATAACTTGGGCTCATAAATATGTTGAATGAATGAAATAAAAATAAGTTTTTTATGCTTAGTTTTCTTAGATTCTTAGCCACATTTCTAACAGCATTAATAAAACTGCTCGGAACAGGGAAGTAGATCGCGAGTCTTTGTCGTTATTTCTTAATGGCAAACAGTCGGACTTTGCTTGACTGCTTTTCGTGCGTTTTATATTTCATCTCGCATTGGCTTAATGCTAAGTTCACACTTAGGTTTTTAAGCGCGTTTAAGCAAAATGTTGATTTAGCTAATCAAAGCCGTTCACATTACATATGAGATGATTAGGATGACAGATGATTAAGAAAAAAAAAACACAACAAACCAATTTATATTTCTTTTAAGTATTAAAAATGGATAAAAACACTTTTATAAAGTTATCAGAAGATTATTTTAATCATTTCAATGATGAAATTGTAAAAATTTATGAATTATTTTAGGAAAAAAATAAAAACATTAAGCAGAAATCGTGGCCGGTTGTACACGATCATGTTGGCGATTCTACATTTGAGGTATGTTCAGTGGATTCTATGTGATTTATGAAGTGATTTAGTTGTAATCATGTCAATTTGAAGTGATTAACAAATCAATGTTCAAAAATAATTTTTTAATTAATTACATATCTTGCCCAAAGATATTCCAATTTATATCCAAAAATGCGATAAAAACAACGTTCAAAATCTGTATACATAAATGGATCTCGTTTGTATTTCCCATACCAATTTGCAAGGCTTTTTCGAAAGTACTTTAAGTATTTGAAATAATCTATACACACAAGAAAGAAAAAGGATGCCCTTTGGAAAATTTTGAAAAATGTTCAAATATATTTTCCTTCAACTAAAACAAGAGTTAGTTAATTCTGTAAATCATAAGCGAAACACAGTAAGAGATTTAAAAAAAGAAAGGACATTTTTTTGGACTTTTAAACGTTTAGTCCGATTGAAATCAAATTCCAAATGCTAATTAAGGAATTGTATTCCAGTTTAAGTAATGGATTAGGGATCTATAGACATATCGGGATAGCCCGATCTTAGAAATCTTATCAGTGGAATGCACTGGCCCATTTCTACACGTATTGGACAAAGATCTAAAAAAGTGCACAAATAATTTTGGATTTTCAGATAAATATTAAAGGTATTCACGTCAAAAGTTGCACCCTTGCGAAAAAGCAAAAGTGCAAAATCATAACAACAAACACATAGACAATTATTTCGCACAAACGATGCAAAATTGTCAGGGCCTTAGTAAGTGCAAGATTATCAGAGTAAAAGCCTAACATTTTTGCAACTTTTTATGGCATTGCCAAACTAAAAAAAATGCTTAAAAAGTATATAAAAAGTATAGTATACTTTTCTGAAATTTTTTTTAAGGTAGATAAGTTATTAATTTGACTTGTAAATTAATAAAATTATTTAATTTTGTGTAATTTTCAAGAAACTTACGATTGACTTTTATAAAGTTAATAAGAAAAAATCTTCTCCAGTAAAATTCGGGTTTTTGCGCTAACGATTATTTCGCAAGAAAAGTAGACTTTGAACTTTTTTGTTACTTATGCTCTTTTTTATGGTGAATATAAGTAATATGGCGTAAAACTGAATTTTTATCGTTACGTTTTCTCGTTTTTTAACGTTATGGTATTTAAATTATATCAATTTTTTTTTAACTTTTTAGATTGTCCAGTTATTTTTACAAAATCAAGGTGCATTTTTTGCATTGTCCAGTTATTTGAATATTGGTTTCTGGCAGCCTTACTTCGCGTCGTATAATTGTACCGAGTTTAGTTTTTGCGATATTCAACATTAACCATATGCAACAATTTTTACCACACATTTTAAAAGTGTGTGTGTCTGGTGGGGAATCACAAATAACCCAACGTGACTTGGTAGAGAAACATATAAAATTTAGACGTTTACTGGTGGAGATCAAAATACTCTGGAGCAGATTCTGGTTATTGCATTCCTATACAAAGGTTTAAGTCGACCGATGACTTGCGGATGAGGCTTCAAAGTCCCATAAAAAATTCGTCAAACTGCTTTATAAATTTGTCATTAAAAACTGTGTTGACATTTTGTATGCGAGCCCCATTAAACAATGGAGACAGCGCATAAATACGTTAGAAACAAATGTTGGGGATGAAAAATAAAGTGGTTATACATTTTCCCTGTCTAGGAGCTGCTGGGCCATTTTTTTCTAAATTCGTCATCTTTTAACAGGAGCCCCACACTGAACCAAAAATTTACCTAAATACTGCAAAATGGGGTGTAAAAGTAAAGAAATGTAGGTTGTTTCTACAACTAACAAATTAATTATTCAAGTATACGGACGTTATTCGTAAAAACAAAAAAATTTTGTAAATAGTTGTAAAGAAGAAATATCTTCGATTTAACTTTCGCCTTTTCGCTATTTATATAACAAAATTTTAGTTAAATTAATTACAAAATTAGTCAAATTTACTAATAATTTTAGTGATATATTATTAATTTTGAAAAGTTTTTATTCATATTAACTGATCAATTATCTTTAAAAATTCCAAATTTATTCCAATTCTTGTTAATTTTTTTCCTTTATTCAATTTTAGATTTCGTTAGTCATTTTGAAGATTACTATTAGATTTTACGAAAACAATTTAGAAACTGGGAATTATTTCCTTTCGCAGGTTACTTTATATTATATTCAACATTTTTTATTTTTCGAATTTATTCTATGAGTTAAATTTCAGTTATGTATTTTATAAAGCTTTTTTGTAATAGTCTTATTCCTTCATTTTTTCAGGAATGACTTTATACACTACCAGACTATTATATTGTATCTTCTTGTTACATTTTACCTACGCTATCCTTTGGATAGCAATGAAGTATATTGTATGCACAGAAAAATTTACAATTATTAGACACCAGCAGAATGAAATGCATTTTCTGGCCCGCTACGGCCTTCGTCAGCATTCTTTGTGTCACACTGGATAGTGATACTTTATAAATTGAATGTATTTAACTCAACTATTTTAACAAATAGAAACTGGGAATTATTTCCTTTCGCAGGTTACTTTATATTATATTCAACATTTTTTATTTTTCGAATTTATTCTATGAGTTAAATTTCAGTTATGTATTTTATAAAGCTTTTTTGTAATAGTCTTATTCCTTCATTTTTTCAGGAATGACTTTATACACTACCAGACTATTATATTGTATCTTCTTGTTACATTTTACCTACGCTATCCTTTGGATAGCAATGAAGTATATTGTATGCACAGAAAAATTTACAATTATTAGACACCAGCAGAATGAAATGCATTTTCTGGCCCGCTACGGCCTTCGTCAGCATTCTTTGTGTCACACTGGATAGTGATACTTTATAAATTGAATGTATTTAACTCAACTATTTTAACAAATAGAAACTGGGAATTATTTCCTTTCGCAGGTTACTTTATATTATATTCAACATTTTTTATTTTTCGAATTTATTCTATGAGTTAAATTTCAGTTATGTATTTTATAAAGCTTTTTTGTAATAGTCTTATTCCTTCATTTTTTCAGGAATGACTTTATACACTACCAGACTATTATATTGTATCTTCTTGTTACATTTTACCTACGCTATCCTTTGGATAGCAATGAAGTATATTGTATGCACAGAAAAATTTACAATTATTAGACACCAGCAGAATGAAATGCATTTTCTGGCCCACTACGGCCTTCGTCAGCATTCTTTGTGTCACACTGGATAGTGATACTTTATAAATTGAATGTATTTAACTCAACTATTTTAACAAATAGAAACTGGGAATTATTTCCTTTCGCAGGTTACTTTATATTATATTCAACTTTTTTTATTTTTCGAATTTATTCTATGAGTTAAATTTCAGTTATGTATTTTATAAAGCTTTTTTGTAATAGTCTTATTCCTTCATTTTTTCAGGAATGACTTTATACACTACCAGACTATGATATTGTATCTTCTTGTTACATTTTACCTACGCTATCCTTTGGATAGCAATGAAGTATATTGTATGCACAGAAAAATTTACAATTATTAGACACCAGCAGAATGAAATGCATTTTCTGGCCCGCTACGGCCTTCGTCAGCATTCTTTGTGTCACACTGGATAGTGATACTTTATAAATTGAATGTATTTAACTCAACTATTTTAACAAATAGAAACTGGGAATTATTTCCTTTCGCAGGTTACTTTATATTATATTCAACATTTTTTATTTTTCGAATTTATTCTATGAGTTAAATTTCAGTTATGTATTTTATAAAGCTTTTTTGTAATAGTCTTATTCCTTCATTTTTTCAGGAATGACTTTATACACTACCAGACTATTATATTGTATCTTCTTGTTACATTTTACCTACGCTATCCTTTGGATAGCAATGAAGTATATTGTATGCACAGAAAAATTTACAATTATTAGACACCAGCAGAATGAAATGCATTTTCTGGCCCGCTACGGCCTTCGTCAGCATTCTTTGTGTCACACTGGATAGTGATACTTTATAAATTGAATGTATTTAACTCAACTATTTTAACAAATAGAAACTGGGAATTATTTCCTTTCGCAGGTTACTTTATATTATATTCAACATTTTTTATTTTTCGAATTTATTCTATGAGTTAAATTTCAGTTATGTATTTTATAAAGCTTTTTTGTAATAGTCTTATTCCTTCATTTTTTAAGGAATGACTTTATACACTACCAGACTATTATATTGTATCTTCTTGTTACATTTTACCTACGCTATCCTTTGGATAGCAATGAAGTATATTGTATGCACAGAAAAATTTACAATTATTAGAATAAGACTATTACAAAAAAGCTTTATAAAATACATAACTGAAATTTAACTCATAGAATAAATTCGAAAAATAGAAAACAATTTAGGTAAAATCAACAAAATTTCTTCAATTTTACGGGTGTTTTTGTTATAAGGCGTTGTTTTACTCAATTTTAATAACACATAAGTTGTATTTAATATCAATTCTTCTAATCTACAACTTTTTTAAGTTAGCCAGTTTTAAGAATTTTATTCGGTTGCAATAAAACAAATTAGTCTATTTTACTTAAATGCCTTCAAATATACATCCATTTAGTTAAAATAAAAAAATTTTAAAAAAATTATATACCTTAACTAATGGCGATTTTTTTTGGGAAAAACATGTTAGAGTATATACATGTAACACTTTCTAATGTTACCTATAATCACTCGAAGTGTTACATGTTGTGCAACTTTAATAGAACAAAAAAAGCTGCTTTTTTTACAAATATTACACTTTTATCATTAATGTGCTTCATGAGCGATTTTTAAGCTATTTCTGCATGCTATTACGGTTTGGAAACAAATATTGACATCTCTAATGGCTTGGATAAACTAAAACGGTAATAATATACATAGACTTTTTTCATTTTAATATATATGTAAATGTTTTTATATTTTATTTTAAAACAATATTTTCACAAAATTATGGGCGGTATAAATTATTACAAACAAAATAAAACGTTGGTTGTACAAACAAAGTAGTAAGTACCAAAGTTGTAAAACAGTGCAGTATGAAAACCTTAAGTTAAACTAAGGGTAGAATATGCAACATTTATTGTATGTTTTCATCGACATATTCACAAAAGAACATGAAAATTTTTTTCACAGTTATATTTCGTTTTTAGAATACAAAAACGTAATGTAAATGTATTTTTTAATTTAATAAAGGTTTAAAGAACAAATTTACTATGAAAATTTTCCTTAATAAACGTTTATTCAATTTCATAATCGTTTATGAATACGGGGGTTAATAATTATTTAAATAATAATTTCTGAATGTTACTAAAAAATCTTCTTCTTACTTTAACGAAATTGCAACCAATTTGTATTCAATATAACACTTTCGAGGAATTAAATTAACAAAATTAAGTGAAATAAACGGAAGAAGTTTTCAAATTAACATCCTTTAAGGATACTTATTCAAATATTTTTTTTGTGTTGTTCCCATAAAATGGCTTTACTACTGGTTTACTACTATTTTAACAAAATGTTTGTGTATATTATAGAATTTTAGCTATATTTTTAACAAAATTTTATCCATATGCACAGATTTAATTAAAATATATTTTTAACAAAAACCATTGTGTTGATTTGAAGAAAATTTGTGTATTTGAATTAATTTTGATTATATTCGAGGAAAAATTCAGTGGATTGAACTAGTTTTTTAGTTAAGGGCTTACTACACAGAAAGAAAAACACTCGGGATACATCAAGTTTTTTATGATTACTTTAAGTACGAATTAAGTACTCAAAAATTCAAGTACGAAAAACAATAAAACGTGCTCAAAACAATCCTAAATGGGACTCCTTTCGAAAATCAATCCCTGAATTCCTTGAAATAAGTATAAAATTCTTAAATCAAGTAAAAAAAAGATTTAACTTTTCGTTGTGTTTAACCCTCCGGCCTACGCATGCTTTAATTTTCTATACACAAAAAGATCGGGCCAGACTCATGTGTACCACGAAGGGTTAAAAAGTATATTTGAACTCTTGCTTCTCATTTAGTTTATATTTTTAGTTAAATATGAACATAAGATTTTTTAAAGTAAATACCATATCGGGCATGATGTTGGTGTTTTATCATTCTGTAAGGTGTAATACGGGTAAGTAAATCAATGATAACTTTTTCTTTCTAATTTCTTTTTTGTGTTGTTTCAAGCACGAATTCGGGATAAAATCAACTTTATACTACTTGAATCAAGCGCATTTTGAGATTGATTCAGTCTTAGTTTTAGTAAAATCAATCTCATTTTCGGATTATTTCAAGTACGAGTTGGGCATTGAATATGGATAGTTAAAATATTTTGCGTTTGAAAATACGTACTTGAATCAATCTTTTTGTACTTGATTCAAGAAAATCCGTACTCACCGTACTATTAATACCGCTTCGGATTGATTTGAGTACGGGTGGATTGATTTTTCTTTTGAGTGTAATTTTTTTAGTTAATATTACCCATGAAATTTGATTCTGTACATAAGGACTGAATATAGTGGGTAATAGTGTTTGAGAAAAATGTCAGGAAGGTAAAACTACTGGGGGTCGATCATACATTTTACTCCTATAGGAGTGACTCTGCGGTACTCTGTTGACGATTTGACCTAAGGTGTCTGCGGCATTTTATTTACTATTTGAGACGGACTTTATCGACATGTTATCTACCAGCGGATAGGTATATATGTATGTTTATATTTATATTTACTGCCAGGCCCACAATGACGACAAGAACATTTCTTTCATATATTAATATTGAAAACAATAATAAAAAATTAAAATTTGTTTTTGTTTTCAATAAAAATATACAAAATAAATGTCCTTGACGACATTGTGAGCCAGGCAGTTAATCACGTACAGACGGACATCGTTAAATCAACTTCTCTCCTCATAAGGACCCAAAATATATACTTTATAGGGTCTAAGATCAATATTGTAGAAATTACAAACGGAATGACAAACTTATATATACCCTTTTCCACCTGTGGTGAAGGGTATAATTAAGAAAAAGATGTGACATTTTGTTTGATAATAAACTAGGCTTTTTTTAATTCACCTTTTTCGAACATAGCCTGAAGTCGGGTGAACGTCTATATCGATACATAAATTAAAACATTTTTTAAGCTTGTTTCAAAATTTATTCTTTGATTATTCATCGAGAACGGGGAAAAAAACTGAAATATTTAACTTTTTGAAATAAGCCGGAATGTTTTTTCTTCCTGCTAACTTATTAAACATTTTAATAAATTGAAATCTGTCAAGCTTAAAACTTTACAAGGTTTACATAGCCAGAAATGGTCAACTTTAACACCCTGTATCTCACTTTGTATTCTAAGAGGGTGGCCATAAACTCCACTTTTTTAAAGCCTATGTCCTCCTCTATGATTCGTTTATATAGCATTATGCCATTCGACCAGTAGCTTAGAAGATCCGGATTTATTGCCACTTTTTGCATCGTCTGCGTTGACATAGCCTCAATTTTTTCTACTTTCTAGTTTTTACAAAATAAGTGGTTTTTTTTTAACAAGTTTGAGAAATTAAAAATGTACATACATATCGCACTTAATCAACAAAAGCATATTAACACAAAATTTTCAGAAGAAGCAGAACTATTTTTAATTTAACATTAAAGACATATAAAAAGAATTTTTAAGCCAACCTTTCCATTACCAAAAAGTGGCAAAATAGCATGATCTTTTTACAGCGGGTCGATTTCTTCCAAAAAGTAAAAAAAAAAAAATTTTTTAATTAATAACCTCTTGTGCGATCTGTTTAAATATGAACTAAATGCTTAAAAAATCCACTTAGTTCAATTTGTTTTATTTACATTTTTATATAATAAATCACTTAAAATAGCAATTCCGTTTTGAAAATTTTAAGTATTATTTAGTATTGTGGTTATTTTGTTGAATTATTTGTGGTTTTTAATCCAAATTTTTAATATTTTTAATTAGGCTTAAGTTCATTAAATTTAATTTTCATTTAATTATTTTTATGAAGAAAGGAATTTTACAAAATGAAAATTAATTAAAATTGTTATTGATAATCTTTCATTCTTGACCGTGGCCGGGATTATTCGAACCGCGGCCGGCAGGTTACCATGACATGTTTCGATCGCAACCACTCGATCTCCTCAGATGGATTTGCCATTTTACACTCGCAGTCATCGACGACTGCTGACGTCAATAGTCAAACATCAATCCTTAAACCAAATTGTATTTTAACTTTTGGTAGATCGAAATTTGCTTTTTTGAATGATTATCCATTCTAATTGATTTTACATGTTTTTCCTTACTTCTGTTTTTTCGTACTTTTGTCTAGAATTTTTCTTGAAGTCCAAAGTACATTTTTTGTTTTTTTTTCATTTTTGTCTTTCTTTTTCTTGTTGACCTTTCTCAGCACAACTTGAAGGAGAAATGAACACATAGAGCTCGTGCCTTAGCTTTAACAATAATTAGTATTTTAAGTATTTTTATTTCGAAGAAAATTTTCATTTTCTAAGCCTCGACTTGGGGAATTTAAACCAGTTTCGATCGGAATTGGGTTTTGCAATATGGCTGTATAGATAAATAAAAATCAAATTTGGCGTTTTTTCTTGACTAAAATATTAAGAAAATTAAATTTTTTGATTTTCATTTAAGGAATTTGCGACGAAGGCAAAAATAATCTAACTACCCTGGTTAAGAACACGTTTTCTAGCTGAGTATGAATGTAGGGTTGGAGGTTTACTCTTCTCATTACATCGGAATTATACACATACATATCTATACACAAGCAAAACGTTTTCAAAAACCTCTAAAAATAGAATGCGGTAGATTGTTTTTTTTTAACATTTAATGTTTTCTTCGTCTGTTTGTTTTTAAAGATACATAAATCGAGGGGCTATAAAAGGATTTGTGGTTGCATCCAAAAAATAAAAATACATACAACGTCCTTTAATACTATCGAAAGAGTCAGCGGGAAACTATGCACATCATCCTTTAAATTTTAATAGCTACTCATTTCCAATTTGAGAAAAAAAAGTGTATCAATCAGTAAGCTCTTCTGAAATGTAAATAACTACCTAAATGCAAATGCAAACCAAATTTTCATCTTTACGTGCGCTCTCATACATGTTCATGTAAATTTAAGTGCAAACAGTTGCTAACGAACAATGATCCCTTCGTAGCTAGTCATACATTCATACATATGTATGCATGTATGTGTCTATCTATGTTTATATCTGCAATCTGAAATATTTTCTTTTTTTTGTTAAAAAGGAATAGATACTCGCACTACTCGTTTATGTGAATTCGATCGCAACCCATAACTTCACTACGCAGGTAGTTACAAATCTTTTGTTTGCCAAATGTTCCCCTTTATCAAAAAGGATAAAACAGAAACGTAAAAAGGCTAGAAATCTCTTTGTGTTTAATTATCTCGCACACAAACAACTCAATGCTAATCAAAATCAATGCGTGACGTAATTATAGATAAAATCTGGAGAGTCTATAATAGGATAAACACCTCGAAACAAAAAAACAAATTCGCATTCAATAATTAAACAGTAGCAACAACTGAACAAAGTATTTTGTAGATTATTAAAAGATATTATTGCTTTTGTTTGCCAGCACTTTACGTTTAGCGCAAAGAGTAGATTTCAAGTACCTTATGACCACCGCATGGGTCTATATTTTCGATCTGAAATTACATAAATAAAACTCAAGTACTTAATTTCTTTACAGTTTCAATAATATGTTAACAATACCAGCATAAAATACTTCTTTATTTCGTAATGTCTGTGGTTTTCATGGAATGAGCTTTTCGTTTAACACAAAAATGATAATAATATGTTATAAAAAAAATAGTTTGATGCCAAAAGCCATATTATTCCTTTATGTTTCTTCGTTGTTTTTTAATTTTTTCTTAGAAACTATAGTAGGACAAGTCCGCCTTATTATATATGCTACATCATTCAAATGTATATGGGCATTTCCATTGTGACGTGAGGTGATATTTGAACGGCAAAATGTAAAAAAAAAATAAATGAAGATGCCAAATTTGTTAAAATGTTTTTTATATTTGCAAAAGTTTTGAAAAAGCACTATATTAAGAAAATAGTTTACAATAATCGACCCTACGGATTTGAAGATATAAGCAAAAATATGGGCTGGCTTGACGTTACAAAAATAGAAGTGTATATTGACTTGCATTACAAATTTGCATAAGTCTGCGAATTGAGCAAGACTTTTTATATAAAACCTTTTTTAGTAAGCTTTGGACTTATGTATATAGTTTTATTTTCCAAGCCATAAAATTTAAAAATCTTTGCTCGTTTAAAGATACATGTGGGCATTTCCAGCGAAAAGTTTACTGTTTGTAATGTAACGCCAAAAAGCAAATATTCTTGTTGTTCAAATGTTATCCCTTTTGGTACTCAATGTAGAGCTAGTTGTGCTTTACGCCAAAATATAAAAAAGTTAATTATACATTTAAAATTTATTTGAGAAGCAATTTAAATAACTTCTGACGTTACGTTACAATAAGTAGACTTATCGCTGGAACTGCCCATGTAGAGGAAAACGTATGAGACTTTTCCTTTTTTTTGGTTTGTTACTGAATTCAATTCATTACGTTTTCTATTACAAACTGAGAGAAAATTTTGTGGAACGTTTTCTTTAATAAACTGAAAGAAGAGTTTGTGGTAAGAGCTGGGATATCTAAAGAAATATTTTTAATTGATATTTTCTTCATATGAAATTCAGTAGCCATTTTGTAGTTTTGATTTAGAAACGAGGTATTTGTGGCCAATTATATTTCGGTTCTAAAAGGTTTTACGAATTAAAAGCGATTTTCGGAAATGGGCCCTATATGGGAGTTCTGATCGAATATTCATACCGCTACCGCTTTAACATTTTGTTTAGTCATTTTTCAACTTATTACGTTTTTTAATGCATAATTTTATCCTTATACGAACATACTTTTGTTAATGGCGCTCATGAAGGAAGTTCTGTACTGGGACCCTAAAAATATGTAAAAATGTTTAGTTAGGTTTAGTAGATCGAGCCGGATTTTTTTTGACCTTTTAAAACGCGAACATCTTCATATGCAAACGATTTATGGGATATACGGGGTCGGTTGTTTGGTGACAGGTAAAGTACTGGACTGATTTACAGCACTTTAATAGGGAAAGAAATGTTATAATGTAGAAATATAATGCAACATTACAGTAAATTTTTTTCTAATTCCCCTGCAAATAATAGGACACGTCCAAACACGCCTGTAAAGAGTAGCCCACAAGGGCTTAGGACTAGTACAAAAGTAACCCAAACGTATGCTAAAACATGGTCTATTTAACATTACGATGTCCTAGGGCAGGACCATGTAACCCAGCTTTGGACTACAAAGGAGTAGTTTTTAAACTACTCCATGGTATACTCAAGACGATTAGTTTTGAAATCGTTTAAAAACGAAAGCACGTCGTTAAAAAACGAAGACATGTCGTCTCACTACAAACACTTTTTAACAATGACATGGTCCATGCTTGCATTACATCGGACCAGTCCATGGAGTAGTCCATTTCATCAAAATGGATCAGGTGGTCCAATATTATTTGCAGGGCCCGTACATAACTTTAACTTATTTACATAACAGAATTATTCGCTGTGTGTCCCAATGGATTTTCATGAGTGCTCAAGCATAATTTCAGAGCTTATAGGGTAAAGTAGCTTTAAGATTTTTTTCAGATTTTTCGGAAGATGTTTAGAGGACGCTCAAGTCGAATTTTTGCCAAAAGTCGTGTCTACTAACCTTTTTTAAGTTTTCTTTAAAACTTTGTCAAAAACCAAAAATTTAAATCAAACGTCTTATTTTGCTTCATTATTAATTTTTCTGGTGCGACCAATGAAGACAGAAACAATATACATATGGGGGATTTCATGTCAAGTGACCCAATTTTGAAATCGATGTCTTCCGATTTGGATGAAATTTGCACCAAGGTTAGTCCTATTGGATAGTAGTTTAGACACAAATTTTCAACAAGATCGGTCTAAAAGTTTCTGAGTTAGTGGGGGTCAAAATTTGACATTTTGGCCATACAGGTGTTCTTTCTTATCCATGTAACTTATTACCTATTGGTGTTAGCAAAATTTGTCCCAAGTAGCTTCGATAGCTATTTGATCCATCTTTTGAAAAAAATTTTTTTTGTTTTTTTAAAAAATTTTTTTTATTTTTTTTTTTAAATTTAAAACTTTTTTTTATTTTTTTTTTTAGCGGGTATGTTTTTTTTTTTTTTTTTTTTGTTCAAAAGAAAGCTTATGTCTTTTCCTTTAAGGTAGTTTTGGTCCCTTTTTGGGATGCGAGCGGCTTATGTATAAAAAAAAATAATTTCTAACTCTAGACAAGGGTTTTTCAATTTTTAGCATATGCAGTGTTCTTTCTCATCCATTTAACTTATTACCTATTAGTGTTAGCAGAATTTGTCCCAAGTATCTTCGATGGCTATTTGATCAATATTCTGAAAAATTTTTTTTTTGTTTTTTTAAAACTTTTTTTTTTTAATTTTAAATTTTTTTTTTAAATGCAAAATTTTTTTTTTATATTTTTTTTTTATCCGGAATGTTTTTTTTTTTTTTTTTTTTTGTTCAAAAGAAAGCTTATGTCTTTTCCTTTAAGGTAGTTTTGGTCGCTTTTTGGGATGCGAGTGGCTTATGTATAAAAAAAATTATTTCTAACTCTAGACGAGGGTTTTTAAATTTTTAGCATATGCACTATTTTGAATTTTTTCCTATTTGTGTTTAAGTGTTTCTAAAGCCTTAAAAATAAAACGTTTGCAAAGAAACTAGACAAATTAACCTTTCCGACGGTATGTTACAAACCCAATTACTATTTTATACCTTCGATACTATAATGCCCACAATATGTTAATCCCAGGAATAAAATCACTTTTTTTCTGTAGAAATGTTGACAAATAATTCTTTTTTTAATTTTTCCTACATAAATTTTATTAAATTATTTATCTTTATCCTTTTATTATTATTATTAGAAATTATTATTATTATAATTATATATTAGTTTAATTATTATTACAAATTAATAAAAAGAATTTAATTTGTCAACATTTATACAGAAAAAAAGTGATTTTATTCCTGGGATTAACATATTGTGGGCATTATAGTATCGAAGGTATAAAATAGTAATTGGGTTTGTAACATACCGTCGGAAAGGTTAATTTGTCTAGTTTCTTTGCAAACGTTTTATTTTTAAGGCTTTAGAAACACTTAAACACAAATAGGAAAAAATTCAAAATAGTGCATATGCTAAAAATTTAAAAACCCTCGTCTAGAGTTAGAAATAATTTTTTTTATACATAAGCCACTCGCATCCCAAAAAGCGACCAAAACTACCTTAAAGGAAAAGACATAAGCTTTCTTTTGAACAAAAAAAAAAAAAAAAAAAAACATTCCGGATAAAAAAAAAATATAAAAAAAAAATTTTGCATTTAAAAAAAAAATTTAAAATTAAAAAAAAAAGTTTTAAAAAAACAAAAAAAAAATTTTTCAGAATATTGATCAAATAGCCATCGAAGATACTTGAAACAAATTCTGCTAACACTAATAGGTAATAAGTTAAATGGATGAGAAAGAACACTGCATATGCTAAAAATTGAAAAACCCTTGTCTAGAGTTAGAAATTATTTTTTTTTATACATAAGCCGCTCGCATCCCAAAAAGGGACCAAAACTACCTTAAAGGAAAAGACATAAGCTTTCTTTTGAACAAAAAAAAAAAAAAAAAAAACATACCCGCTAAAAAAAAAAATAAAAAAAAGTTTTAAATTTAAAAAAAAAAATAAAAAAAATTTTTTAAAAAAACAAAAAAAATTTTTTTCAAAAGATGGATCAAATAGCTATCGAAGCTACTTGGGACAAATTTTGCTAACACCAATAGGTAATAAGTTACATGGATAAGAAAGAACACCTGTATGGCCAAAATGTCAAATTTTGACCCCCACTAACTCAGAAACTTTTAGACCGATCTTGTTGAAAATTTGTGTCTAAACTACTATCCAATAGGACTAACCTTGGTGCAAATTTCATCTAAATCGGAAGACATCGATTTCAAAATTGGGTCACTTGACATGAAATCCCCCATATTTATTTTTTTAAGAGCTTTTTTTGAATTTTGGTATCGATTTGCTTGTGAATAATTTGCATATTTTAGCTACTGCTGCATTTTTTTGCACACATATTTCACGTTTTTGAAGCATATTTTAATACATGTTCAGCAAATAAAAAAATTGCTTAAAATTCTGGTTAGCAGATGAATTTTCTGTTGCTTTAATTTCGCCATCTAAATTTAATTTTCACTCTACAATTGAAAGCCAAAGCAAATTTTCGTTGAAGATAAATGTTATTCTAAACTCTTAAGTTTTATATATGTAAAGGGTGGTAAAATTTCAAGGGCCGATGTTGATTTTGAATAAAACACAAATTATTTAGAAAATTATCGTTTTTTTTTTATTATGATAATATTGGTATGGTTCAATTATGTATGGAAGAAAAAATCGGCCAAATGGCCGCCGCGACCTCGGCGGCAGACATACATCCGATGGTCCAAATTTTCGATGACGCTGAGGCATAATTGAGGTTCTATGCCGTTAGTGTGCCGAATTATCTCATCCTTTATCTCTTGAATTGTTGCTGGCTTATCGACGTACACCTTTTATTTCAAATAACCTTAAAGAAAGAATTCCAACGGTGTCAAATCACATGATCTTGGCGGCCAATTGACATCGCCACCACGTGAGATAACTTCGAAAATTGATCATCCACTGTTGCCATTTCTTGCCACCGTTCTGAAGTTGCTCGATTGTGAGAATTGCAAAATGAAATGCAGAAAATAACTTGACGTGTGTGGTGTGGTTCCCATTCAACATCGGCCCTTAAAATTTAACCCCCCGTTTTCTGCAAAAATTAAGAAAAAAGGAATTTTATAAATTTGTGCTGATACATATATAGAAATCTACACGCATCGTTTAGTAAACCCATCGAATCAGAAACACTTTTTAAAGTGATCTTTTCGTGTCCGTCCGGCCATCTGGCTGGTTGTCTGTCTATGTAAACCTTGTGCGGAAATTAAAAGTAGCAGTTTTTAGATAATTTGATAACATTTGGTAAATACGTTTTAATTGTCATAAGAACGAAACCTATAATAGCACATTGTCCCCATGCAAATTTTTTTCTTAATGGCCACAAACCATTTAATAATGTTCGTATTAAGATTAAATTTGGCCCAAAATATCTTACAGCAAATTAAATATGGTTGAGTCGGTTCAGATTTAAGCATACAACTTCTATTCAAATATCAATCCCTAAAATATTTCAGGTATTTTATCCTTTAAAATATTAATATAATATAAATTTTAGTTACCTTTTCTTAAATCCCTTTAAGACAAAATATCTCATATATTTGGTGTATCTAGATAATATTCAGCACAAATAACTTTTATATGAATCTTAACCTCATAACCAGTGATGCCAACTTAGTGCTTTTGGCATTATTTATGGTGCTTTTTGATGCCTCAAAACGCCAAAATTTTATCCATAGTGCCAAACTAAGAAAAAGCACTAACATGGTGCTTTTTCAATTTTTCGTTAGTGCCTTTAGTGCTTTTAACGATTTTAATTTTTTTTGTACCACTTTTTAAAACTTCGATTATATAGAGAATGATTTAGATGAGATTTGCTTTTGGGGGTACAGTTTTGGGAAGGCCTGTAAAGATTTCAAGATTTCAAATGATAAAAAAGTGATAAAAGCGAGTTGCATTCGTTTTACCAAAAACTTTATTTATGGGGTTAAAGCTACGCTTCCTAGCAATTAGGGAATTTTACAAAACGTTTCACTTTTTAGCGTTGACAACATATTTAGTAATCGTAATACACATCACATTCAAAAAAACATTTTCACTTGGTGTTCATAATAGAGCAACAATTTCATTTGCAACTACACACATTTTGCATTAAGAAACCGTTTGCAAATTTTAGCCACGACAATATTATGCATTTATTAATACTTTTACAACATTTTGTTAAACTTTTCATTCAAAACTAAATAAAATTATTTTAAAAGTCAGAAACAATTTCATACAAATTGTTGCTGAAGTTCTAGTTGACTCAACTTTAGTTACATTTTGAAAAAAATTTTAGTTACAATTTTGTTCTAAAAATGAAAGGAAAATATATGAAATACTTTGGGAAGAAAAAAGATAGAAGAAAAAACGAAATTGTTTCTCTGATTGTGAACGTAGCTTAAAACGATGTATTTGTTTCCGGTAAACATTTTTTTAAAGATGTAGACACTGTTTCAAAAATAGAAAATGGCTTGGAAAATATTAGGAATTGTGAATGGAAAAATGAGCAACGATTTTGAGTCATGTAGAAAGAACGTATTGAAAAGTTAAAAAACATGCAGTCGGAAACCATACAAAAGAACGCATAGACTTTAAAAACAAAAAAAGAGATGTAACTTGGTATATAAAAATAGCTGACAGATAATGCTTTTATAACGAGCGTTGTGTAACATGCCATTTTTAATGCGTAATAAAGTAATAAAATGCGACCTTAAAACTGTTTTATTACCAATTGGAACTCAGCTGATGATGATCCAAATGATTTGGATGATATTATTTATATTTAAGATAATAATAAATTTAAAATGTTTATATACAAATATAATTATATTAATTATTTAATTTTAAATGAAAATGGTCACCCATCAATGCCGTTGCACAGCCGAATGCAACTTATTTTGTGTGCAATTAAATTGTGAAAATGGCTTAGCGCTTTTTTTGGTTAGAAATAGTGCTTTTTAGTGCCTTTTTTAAATTTTAAAGTGCTTTTGCTCTCAAAAAGTTGGCATCACTGCTCATAACATAACTTTATTCTGATGAGCTCAGAATAAAGTTTATTTTAATGCAAATTTTAAATTATGGAATATTTTGCTGCCAAATAAATAAAATTTTTTAGTTTATATTTTCAAATTATTAACATGTACACTTGGTTGCATTACTTGCTGTGTCAAATAATACTGAGGCAATTAAACGAATGAAATTTAGGAGTAATTTTGTTTTGGGAGTTCATATTTTAAGGCAATTGTCCGGATTGGGTAATAAGGCGTATGACAATCAAACGTGGATTTTTGTTTGAAAAATTAAGAAAAAAAAAAACGGGGATTTCAAACTCAAGAGAGTAATTAACCAGGTTTTACTGTAATATCTTTTAAATTTCCAAATATTGGCAACGTATAAATTGGAATAACTTATAAAGTATTACAATAAATTTTAATTTTAAAAAGGTAAGAATTGAAGTTAAGTGTATTTATACATGTGTAAAAATATTATAGGCTAATAAACTACTAGTAATAAACCATAATAAGAACTAATTTTTGCGTTGTTATTAGTGAAAAATATAAAAAATTGCTTTTTTGAAATGTCTGCGTTGCTTGTGCTTTAAATATTACTTGGTAGCAGATTCCAGAGCCGTTCCGACATTAGGTAATGATATCGGATATGCAATACAACCCTGCCTCTAGCTGATCTTGCAAATGTTAATTTTCCAAGTAGATAGTCAGGTTTCTTGGTGTAGATTATTTTGTATAGGAAAATTGAGCTGCGACGTTTTAAGACATTATCAAAAGAAACATTAAACCATTTCTTTGCAAACTGGGAGACGATGTCTGTCCTTCTCAGATTAAAAACGTATCTGCCCATATTATTATGCGATGTTTTTAATTTCGGCTTATCAGACGCTCTACAATCAGAAAACAATTCACATCCATATAAAAATGTTGGCAACAAGTAGGATTTGGCCAATAACGTTCGAATCTTTAATGGAGTAAAATAATGATTAGTGCATAGTGTTCTTAGCATACCATACGTTTTCCTTGCTGTATTATTTATATGATCTTTCCACGAAAGTGTTGAATTAAAAATTATTCCGAAGTTCTTTGCAGAGTTCATGATCTCAATTGGTTTATCTCCCAAAACAACTCGAAGCTGATAAAGTTTGTCCATTTGTGCTCTGCAAATTGGAAAGCATTTTATTTTTTTTAGCAGGGTTTAAAAACTGCAGTCGAAACCAAAAACTGTCGAATAAAAAACGATTTTTGTGTACAACTTTTCGATTTTTGAGTTGGTTTGACAACGACTGTTTACATTTAATGAAACAGAAGTAAAACTATTTAGAGCTGCCCATTCACTAAATCTTAAGAGATCTGAATTTATTTTCGAGACACAGTTTGATAATGTTGAAGATTATTTGAATACGTTTTGGCCTAAGGCCTGACTGGTTATGCTGATAGTTCCTTTGTGGGATATTCATTTTCCCTACGCAGTTTTACAATATTAGAAAGCCAATATTATACATATTTCAAATCACTAGGCCACTATTTTCTGGCTGCAGGTGATTTCAACGCAAAACATACCTACGGTTGTCTGCGGGATTTGTGTAGAAGCCTCCCTTGAATGATCTTCTGACCACACAACCAATATAGTTACTATAATAAACCCTAAAAAATGTTGCCCTCGTCTGAGTTTCTAGCGACAGCTGGCTCACTGATAAATTTGTTAAAATACGAAAATAAAACAGTACCCATTGCACATTGTTCCGTAGCCTCCAATCAAACCAGATATAATAAATATATTTTGCAGATGTCGAACAACTCTTGGTTGAAAAAATAGGAGTTCGTAGAGAATGGCAACTTCACAGTTATCCTCAGCTTAAAAATTTACTGAAAAAATGCGCAAAAAAGCTTCGAAATTTGCTCTAGGCTCAAAAAACTAAATCCATGGAAAATTATCTTTAAGAACTTGTTAAAAGTTTTCCTTCAAATCATTAATAATTACTAAATATCGGCCAATATCTTGTAACTAGTGTTTTTCATACGGGATTTCCCGGGACAAAAATCCCGGGATCCCGCTCATTTTTCGGGAAATAAATCATGAGAAATTTGTGCGGGAATTCCCGGAATTTTTTTTATTTAATTATGGCAACTTTACTGCTGATATAATAGTAAATAAGCTGTGTTATGAAAAAGATCTTATTCTTATTCGGTAGGCAAAATGGTCTTAAGTCAAAAAACGCATTTTGAGGTGATGATTGGTTTCAATTCAAATAATTCTGAATTTTATATAATCATCAGTTCTCTGCAGTTATAGTTATTTAAGTTTTTATTCCTTAACACTTATTAAAGTATTCTAAAAATCTTTAATATAGCTTAAATATATCTATATCCATTTAATTATAAATTGTTTTTATTTATTATTTATTTATTTTATTGAACGCATTGTATAACTTAATTTAATAATTCAATTTTTATATGTTTAATTGCCATGTAACTTACTATCACTGTAAATTATAAGATTTATATCTTGTTGTGATAGGTATTAAAATAAAAATAAATAAACATAAACATTTAACACTACTAATGTCACAGATCGGAAGTTTTTGTTAGCTTAAATGTTATTGCACATTGAAAAAGTATAACCAAAAGGTAATTTCGCTATTACTTCCTCAAAAATCCTATAAATAATTGAAATTTTGTCCATGTGTATTTTTGGAACATGAAGATCTTAAGGTGCCATTAAGTTCTTTTTGCCACAGAAATAAAAAAGTTGAATGTATTTATAAACTTATTTGACTGATCTCAGGAAATGTTATTTGTTTAAAAAAATTAAATTAAATTAAAATTTTTGCATTAATTTGTATTGAGCGGGAATTCCCGGGATCTCGGGAAATCGTAAAATAAATCCCGCTTTCCCGGGAAATGAAAAAGTTCGGGAAAAGAAAAACTCTACTTGTAACATTATCATTTTTAATTTTTTTGTTTTAATTTATATTTTTAAGATTCCTGATGCCATCCAAAGGATGGGGAAATATTGAAAAGAAATAAATAATAAAGAATAAAATTTATTAAAATTGTGGCCTCGAGCTTGTTTTATTAACATAGGATTTTTGCAAGAACTTTTTTATTTGGTGAAAAACAGCTGACGCTGAGTTGAAAGTAAAGAGTGTAAAGTATGCTTTTGTTTGTCTATAGTAGATCAAAAGCATATTTTTAATAAAAGTTTACTTTAGAACTGTTAAAGTATGCTTTGCTTATGACTATAGTTATGGCCCAATATAATCACGGCTTATAGATAATAATGTTGCCGAGTTTCGGATTTTTTTAACTGAATATGGTCAACCGTTTTTTAGTTGTTCCAATATATTTATTGAAAGTGCCTTGATTTTGGACATAATGGTATATCTCGGAAAGTAAAGTAAAAATCATCAGTTTGGATTTAGAAAAACATAGCACAATCGATCAAACACAAAGACTAGTAAATGTCATTAGAAAAACTTTTGAAGAAAAAGATATTGTTCTGCGACTTTCATTGATGTTGCTCAAGGTTAAACTAAAGTGTGATATGAAGGGCTAATACATAAGCTAATACTAAACTTACCCAGAAGTACTCACAAGCTGCTGGAAAGCTATATGATTGGTCGAAATTTTATTATTAAAGAAGGACATTTTTTATGTAGTTTTGTAAGTGTCCACGAAAACCACTATAAAGCATTTCGATACCTACAGGACCACATACAATTGGAAAAATTTGGAAAAACTAGTTCAAATGAAACATTAAGCAATTCAATGAAATTGGGAACTTCTCGCCACGAAAAGATGTGAAAAAAATATTCCATCGAAACTATCAAACGAGATTACGTCGTTACGTTATAAATGTCATAATATTGCACTCGAAGCCGATTTGACATTGAGAACGTCAGTTACACATATCGCTGACGGCGACCAAAATTTGCTAAAAATAAACATTCTCATACTCAATTTGAGTTCTCTTTTACTGTATTTTGTGAACGCGAACGCAATTTAGTAAAATGCAGTAAAGTTCAGTAAAAAATGGTAAAAACTTTTGTGTTCTCGAACGCAGCTTTTTCTGTAAATTGGAGAGTAATTTCCTTACGTGAGAGCTAATACTCACCAAAAGTGTTACAGACACAGTTAAGTGAGAAAAGCAGTTGTTTGTTTCAATTTATGGCATTCTCACATTTTCTCACATTGCAATTAGAAAGTTTCTTGGCGCGAGAGTTACAGAACATGGGCAATGGTATGTCAAAACTAGAACATCTACATCAGAGAACTGCAGAAATCACTAATTTACTTGATTTATTTATACGCTTAGATCTACATCAATTCTATAGGCCTCGTTACTCTTACGTGCGGATGCGTTAACGTTGCGGTCGACATGAAATGTTGGTAGTTACTAAAAATACGTGAACGTGTCATATGGTGTTGAAGTGTACGTATGTATGTTAATTATTTTACATGACAGCTGATTCGATTATCGGTTTTATTATGAAATAAATATTTGCCTACATCTTAGAGAATGCAAATAGAAAAAAATCAGCGCATAGTTCCGACATCAAACTCTGGGCGCCACTTAAGTCATCTCTCCTATCCCCTAATGTCCAATTTGTTGCACATGGCAAGAAAGCCGCTCTAAAACTTTGTAGGTTTATCTTTAAATATACTTACTTTTATAGCACGCCTCAAATTGGGCTCCATTTTTTTTTCATTCATACATGTTACATTAAACCAGTGCCATTGTTCTGTAACCCCCGCGTAAAAACTTTGCGATTGAATATATAAAATAGAGACGCAGTGTAAAAAGACTAAAAGGAAGGTATCCAAGGGCGTGGCAAAAACTTTAAAAATATATTTCTGCATTTTTTTTAATTAATCTTTAATCCTAGGGGGTTACTGGATCAATTTAAATTTTTATACTACCCTAATAATTTTCATATATTTTTTCTCTTCATATCAATTGAAATAAAAAAAAAAAAAAAAATTATATCGGTAATAATAAACTTTCTGAATTATTACTAAGTTTACCTATGTTTCAACCCACTGTGCGATCGTTTTATAAAAGTGTGATACATTTTAAACGATCTTCAAATTTATTTTTAAATTCAGGTTTTTTTTTCAAAATGTTTTGTTCAAAATACAGATTTATTAACATATTCTCTATATATACATATAAAAGAGTTGCGTGAGTGACTGACTCATTCATCAAACCGCTGACCCTAGAAACTTGAAATTTGGACTAGCGATTGGTCACACCCCAAATCGATCCACTAAGACGGGATTTTTCGAAATTCAAATGTTTAGTGGGTAAAAAAGGTAAAAACGGGAAAATTCGGTAACCTTATATCTCCAAAACTAAAAGAGATGCAAATAAATGTAATACTTATCGTTGTTCTTTAGAAAAATAAGCGGACAGGTGTCTGGTACTTTTTTGAAATTCGGCCCTATTAGGGAGTAAACGGGTAAAATCTGAATTTTAGTACTTTTTTGCCACCCCATCTATCTTTTGAACCAATAAACATATAAACAAAGTTAATACCACATTCTAAACTTATCAAAAAATACGTATAAGAATTTGGTACTTTTACTTTTTGGTTCTTTTTTTACAAAACACTTTTCTCCATTCATTGACATATTCGTACTAAATTATGGGCTGCCGCTACAATACTGAAATTTTTAATACTTCATTGGGGGAGAAATATAGTACCCAAAAAAGGAAATACGGGAAATTTGATATTTTTCTTTAGCTTTTTGGTTCTACTAAAGTAGCGGGTTAAATGCTAGAATTTAAACAAGTTTAAACGTAGTAAAATAAACGTTGGCATAAAAATATGTCCAAGAAAGAGGAGACGCTAACGACGTAGCGGGTATATGCTAATTGTAAATAAAATTTAAAAACAGAATATAGACGCAAAATAGGAGGAAAGCATGTTAGCAATTAAGTGTTGAAGATAATGACAACGAAATGTTGTTTTCAAATCGTTGCGTTTTTTCAATTTTTGAAAAAATTTTTGAAAAATGAATGTAACGTAGACTTCTTCAAAACACGCTTTTTATTATATGGATTTCTAAAGTAGGTCTTATTTGGAAAATGTTAAATTTTTTTTATAAGAAATCTACAAAACGTTTGTGTGTATCAAATCGAAACTTGTGTTTAGAAGTAAATTTTAAAAATATAAATATTCTTTTTGAATTCATATCATGTTTTCTTATGGATCGAGTTGTAAAGATGGAAACTCATGAAACCGGTTATCCGTTAAACTTAAGGTTACGTTCTTTTACAAGATTACCTGTGGTGCGATGCACTAATTTTAACGAACCGACAATCGTAATATTTGTCGACGTTATATTCGCTTGCAGTAACGATAGTGTGATTCTGTATTTTTGTTAACGATAGATAACAGCTGTATTATTGTAAAATCTCTAAAATAAAAACAAAAGAAATTGCTCTTAACCCTCCGTGTTACACATTTTTTTTATTCAAAATTCATTGAACAAGGTCTGGCCAGACTCATGAGTAAGACGAAGGGTTAATTTTCGGTTTTTATATTTTTTTTGTGAATTTTACTTTAGAATTTTGTTTTTATACCCTTCACCACAGGTGGAAAAGGGTATATATAAGTTTTTCATTCCGTTTGTAATTTCTTTAATATTGATCTTAGACCCTATAAAGTCCTTATGAGGAGAGAAGTTGATTTAACGATGTCCGTCTGTCCGTCTTACGTTTGATATGTGTTTTCCGGATACTCCAGACATGATAGCGGCTAGGTTTAGTTTTACATTTATGTCACATATAGTCCATTAATTCTTGCTATTGAAATTCAGCCAGATCGGTCCAAAAATGGCTGAGATATGAGCAAAAAACCACTTGTTGTTGTATTTATTTTTAATACTTTTTTCTGTATATCTGAAGAACGGCAAGAGCCAAATTGGGTACACACATTAATGTACACAGCATCCCACAAAATGTGGGCGGGATTGAAGAAGTGGGCGTAGTACCTCCCGTACAAAAAATGTCAAAAATTGTATAAAAACCTGATTTTTTCGACTGTCATATGACCTATGGTTATCCCTTATATATCAAAACATCGGAAATCTTTAGTTAAAAATATTTTCTGAAAATTTCGGGAAAATCGGCTCAGATACAAAAAGTTATGACCAAAATTAAATTTTTTTTTAAATCCCCACTTTCGGAACCATTGGTCTTCTCGAGTCCAAGCTTTATAACCCAACTAACTGGTAAATTTATTCTTAAACATGTCGGTATTTTTTTTTTAATTAAGTTTGTTTAAATATATGTATGTACATACATATATGTACGTATATATACATATATACCTATAACCTAATTTAATGGTAATATTATTCTTAAGCACGTAATATAAATATAAATATATATATATATATACATTAGGCCGGGTCGATTTGTATGGATGAAAAAAAAATGAAAAATCGTATAGCAAAAACGTAATCTACATCAAATTCTAAGAGAACTCTCCGAAGAAAATAAAATCCTAATCCGCGCCTCTCGACTTAAAAATTTTTATGCCCGCCTTTGCCAAAAAAAATTTTTTTTGAAAAAATAGCCAAAAAGAAATCGAATTTTCTGAATAAAATTGTTTAGTAAAGTAGTTCTTTTGCACTTTATATTTTTCTACACTAAACATTTTTTTACATTAAAAAAAAATATTCACCCAAGTAAAAAAGTTTGTATATAATTTTATCCATATACATAAGATTGTAACGTTACTGACGCCTGAAGCTAAAAACTTGAAATTTGGACCGGAGGTGGGTTTCTCCCCCAAATCGGTCCACTAAGACGGGATTTTTGGAAATTCGAATGTTTTGGGGGTAAAAACAGGTAAATTCGGTAATTTATATCTCCAAAACTAAAAGAGACACAAAAAAAAAAACTGTAATACTTATCGTTGTTCTTTTGAAAAATAAGCGCACAGGTTGGTGGTACTTTTTTGAAATTCGGCTCTTTTAGGAACAAAAGGGGAAACCTGAATTTTGGTACTTTTTTATACAACATTCGAAACTTATTCAAAAAATTACGAGTATGATGGTACTTTTTATGAAAGGATACTTTTTTAATCTATGTTCCTTATAAAAATATTAGATACAAAATTATTTACAAACTTTTTTACTTGGGTGAATATTTTTTTAAAGTAAAAAGATTTTGAGTGTAGAAAAATATAAAGAGCAAAACAACTACCTTACTAAACAATTTTATTCAGAAAATTCGATTTCTTTTTGGAAAAAGCTTTTTTTTCAAAAAATTTTTTTTTTGTCAATTAGTCAAATTAGGATTTTATTTTAGACGCGTGGTTTCTTTGGAGAATTTTCTTAGAATTTGATGTAGATTACGTTTTTGCTATACGATTTAGAAAAAAAAATCGACCCACCCTAATATACATATATTTAGATAAATATATAAACTTCTGTTCTTTGGAAACCATGGTGAAGGGTATATAAGATTCGGCATAGCCGAATATAGCACTCTTACTTGTTGTTCTTAATTTGCTTTTTTTGTAAATTTAATTTTAGGATTTTGTTTTTGTTCATATACAGGGTTGTTAGATGTAACAGTAAAATGACGATTGACGATTTTTTTACTAAAAGTAATAGTGTTATGACGATTTTCTGGCATTAAATAAACACTTACTAAAAATATTTACAATTATATTGGGAACAGTCCAAAACGTAAAAATCAATTTTTCGAAATACAAAAATTATTGGAAATTAAATAAAAAAAATTCTTCCCCCATCACAAACCAGGTTGCTTTCATTAGAAGTAATTATATGAATGCCATCGATACTGCCAAATATCCCAGCAAAAACTTTACTTACAATCCTACTTTTAATGACTTCCTGAATTCATTACTTTGTAGCTTTATTCTCCACTTTTTGGATTATTAGTTATATATTAAATAATAACTTTATTTTTATATTTTAAATAAGTCATAATTATACATTACAAAAAAAATTTAATATTATGATTTCAATAAGTTAATATTATACAATTTTAAATAATCATTAATATCAATGTGCAGTATATTCTGTTAATATTTGCTAGACATTCGGTAATACTATATAATTTTTACAATAATTTTGATGTGAAATCCATGGAAAATCCAAAAATCAATCAAATGTATGTAAATATATACATATGTAAATATGTTCCAATATTACCCGCAGAGTATATTTTTGTTATTAGAACACTAGAAGTTATATCGATCGAATGTAAAGGATTTTTTTGAACATAATAACATTTACATTACACACATTTGTATTACAGTGTTAGAGCTATAGATGATTTTATGCAGCCAAAACACTCTTTATAGGTATTTCGAAAAATTTATTATTGTGTACACTTTTATGCATATAAGAGCAATTTTAATTAGTGTGTTTTAACCTTTTTGAATTAATTTGCAATAGTTTATTTTTGGCCTCTTTTTTTAACTATATACATATTTTTATAAAACTTTTAAATATATAAAAACATATTATTTTTTAGGTTATTATTGGCCAAATTATAATGGATTACTTTTGGGACATCGCGAACAAAAATAAGTACTTTTTCTAGTAGAAAAGTAAGAAGTCTGCTAGTCAAATTCTCATTATTTTTCTGCTTATTTTGTAAGCAAAGTTTTTGCTGGGATATTCACTAGAGCCTCGATTTGCGCCCCGAATTCCCATTTAATTCTGTTAGGTAAGTTATTCCAAGCATAGTTGCGTGTTAGGAAGTAAGACGTTAGTTCTTAATAAGAAGTTGTGTAGAAAAACGAGTGCAAAGAAAAGAAAATGCATTAGTTTGGAACTGAAATTGGACGTAATAAAACGTTTGAAGTCGAGTAAAAAGACTGTCGATATAGACAGAACCCTTGGTTTAGCACCTTCAATAGTAAAAACAATTTGCAATAGTGAAAGCGCTAGAAATATGTTTTTATGAATATACATATATTTTTTCTTATGTATTTCTTTTCAAATGATAAATATGTATGTATGTATGTAAAGGGTGGTTAAATTGTAAGGGCCGATGTTGAATGTGAACCACACCTAAACGCCAAGTTTTTTTCCGAATTTTATTTGACATTTCTCTATTTCAGACTTACTTAATTTGAACCATGGAGAGATACACAATCCAACAACGTGTTAAAGTTAACCAGACTTATTATGAAAATGGGCGTTCAAATCAAAATGCATATCGTGCACTTCGTAATTTGTGATGAGGTACCTTTTCACCCCAGTGGATTAGTCAATAAGCAGAATTGCTGCATTTTGGCGAATGAGAATCCAAGAGTGATCGTCGAAAAACAAAGAGTGACTGTTAGGTGCGGTTTATGGGCTGGCGGCATCATCGGGCCGTATTTTTTCCAAAATGAGGCCGGTCAGGCAGTTACTGTGAATGGTGTTCGCTATCGTGAGATGATAACGAACTTTTTATGGCTCGAATTGGAAGATATGGATGTGGACGATATGTGGTTTCAGCAGGACGGTGCCACTTGCCACACAGCTAACGAAACAATGGCTCTTTTGCGCAACAAATTCAATGGCCGTGTTATCTCACGTAATGGCGATGTCAATTGGCCGCCAAGATCATGTGATTTGACACCGTTGGACTTTTTTCTTTGGGGTTATTTGAAAGAAAAGGTGTACGTCGATAAGCCAGCAACAATTCAAGAGCTAAAGGATGAGATAATTCCGCACATTAACGGCATAGAATCTCCATATGCCTCAGGGTCATCGAAAATTTGGACCATCGGATGGAGGTGTGCCGCCGTGGTCGCGGCGCCCATTTGGCCGATATTTTGTTCAATACATAATTGAGTAATACCAATATAACATAATAAAATAAAATTACATTAATTTCCTAAATAGTTTGTGTTTTATTCAAAATCAACATCGGCCCTTGAAATTTAACCACCCTTTATATATCAGCCCACTTGCTGAAATAAATAGAATACAACTTAACCATATCACTTTCTTTACCATAAATAGAATTTCTTGCTAAAAATTTATATTTTTGAACCAATCAATTCCTCAATGTCTCTTATTTTGTTAAATGTTCGTTACGATTTTGACGAATTTTGTTAAAACTTTTGACGATTTTTGAAAAAAAGCCTAGCAACCTTGTTCATACATATACATATGAATATATGTTTGTATATTTGTATGTAAGCTATTTTACACATAAAATTCATTTTATCGATTAAATAAATTATCATCGCTAATATAACGAAAAAATCTTTAATTTAATTTAACAGCTGACTTCTAACGACAGCGAATATCGTAAAAAATTTTACTGAATAGCACATACGATAAATTTTCGTTAAATTTTTTTTAACGATACGATTGTCGTTATAAAAGTCAGTGAATCGCACTACTGGATTTTATGATAAGCTATGGTACTGCCATATCATTTAATTAGAAACGCAATATAAAAATGGGCTACTCTACAAAAAAAATCACAAATATTATTATCTGAGGCATTTTGACAAAACATCTGTATTCAAATTTAAAATGTTGAAAAATTTTTGTTTAGCATACGAATTTTCATTCAAGAAACATTTTTGTTTACGTTTTTTAAATTTTATTTTATTAACGAAATTTTTCTTTAATTTTGGATTATTTTATCATTTGATAAAAATGATTTTTTTACCGAGTGTTTTTTTAAAATGTTTTTGCTATCTTATCTCGATTTAATATGCTTTCTCAAAATGCCACAGTTATTATCTATGTATATATAAGTTTCTTAGAATACTATATTTAACGTAAACATTTGTCCGTGTTTATTTTATATCGAAAATGTTTGCTGAAGACAAAATGTCCCCAATCACTTGTCATCCAATGCAAAGATAAAGGCTTTTGTGTTTTTGCCTAAATTGAAATTTTTAAACCATCATCTCGAAGGTTTTCGATTCCTCCACCTTCATCCACACCCCCTAAAATACAGAAATTAAACATTCACATACGTGCAAACACACATATGCAGGCATGTGTGTGTACACATTCTAGCGTAAGAATGAAAATCGTATGTGTGTATGTATATTTGTATGTGTTATATATATATGCATGTATGTATGTATGTATATATGCATGTATGTATGCATATATGCTTTTAAACTGAAGATATATGAACTTTATAACGAAGCCTGTCAGTTTCAGTTAACTACTTACCCTTTTTCGCCATTTTTCCATTTCGTGGCTCACCGCGCACATTCAAACTTGAATGCTAACGAAAAGTGAACAGAATTAAGTGGGCGAGGAATTAAAATTTCAGTATGGCTGGCATTCAGTCTTGTTGCTAGATGGCAATAGTTGGTGGACGTAGCAGTGGTTTGTGTAGCAAAAGTTTTAATCGACATTAGCACATGAATACGAGTATATTTGTATTCAAATTCACCACATAAGTAGAATATGCAAACAAACATTATACATATGTAAAATCGCATATACCTTAGACACACTTACATATGTGTGACTACCAGTCTGCAAGTTGATATGAGATCTATGTTTCGTATGTGGATATTAATTTGATGGAGGAGGGTGGTTGTGTGAAAGTGTTTGTTTCACATACATATGCGTATTTTTAGTCCTTCCATTAGACAAACATTTACAAATACATATATGTTCAAAGATTTTGCATTTCATTCGAATTAGAATGAAACTAGCCGTTTTAATTACTATGTACATACATATGTATAATTGATATAGAATACTGAAAAATTATGCATATGTATGTATGTATGCTTAAATTTTTTTGGTTCAAATTTAAAAATCGTTTAAATAAACAGAAAAATAATGAGAATATTTATAAAGCAAATTTCTTTTAGGCGGTTTTTTACATCCTAACTTAGTCTGGGTTTACATTATAAAAGTTTTTCTTCCAAAATTTTACATATGTAAATTGTAATTTTTTACGTTTACTTAAACATTATTTCTCTGATTTTGAAATTTTTAAACAAAAAAAGTGTCATAACCAAAAAATTTTTGAAAATAATATGAAAACTATAAAAAAATTATATCAAAATCACAGCCAATTTCATAATTTAAGCCAAGTCTAAAGGCTAAGTTAGCCGGGGGTAACAGAAACGTTACAAATCAGCTGCTTCCTTTTGTTTAAAGCAATAAGAACGATTATAGTTAGAAGTAAGACGTAACGTCTTAATCTGTAAGAAATAGATTGGTCCTTCTTTTTTACGGTAAGGTTAAGTTACTGTTACTCCCGGCTAACTTAGCCTTAATATATGCATTTGCTTTAATTAGTCACAACTAACACGTCAAAAGTAACAAATTACAAATACCACGCTCTCCGAGTTAATAAATTAGTGAAAGAATATAGTATTTATCGCTAATCGCACACCGGTTATAAGGATTTAACGCTTTTCTGCGTCACAACTTGTGCATTTATAGTTTGCTTTTTAAAATAGCTGAAATATGCAAATAGCATACTTGCATATTCCGCAGTTCTTAGTGCCGGTTCACACACGTCAAGTTTGTCTCGTCAAGTCTTGAGTTTTTTAGGGGAGAGGGGAAAAGAAATGGCATTCTCTTTTAACTTCTCTCCTAAAAGATCAAGACTTGACGAGTTAAACTTGACGTGTGTGAGCCGGCACTTAATAAAGGGACAAATGTACCTCTTTATTCAAAACTCGGCAAACAACTACAACGTACTTTTTTTTGTCTTTGTAACATTCGCTCACACTTTGTAAAAAAGCAAGCAAAATCATGCAGTCCCACACGAGCATTTAAACGAAAAGGTTTTGCTGGTGCTGGTTTTTAGAATTGCACTGTGAGAAATGTTTAAAGCAGAATGGGAATTTGATTTCTTGTTTGCCGAAAATTTTGTGGCAAGCTATGATAATGTATTTTTTTTTTTTGTTTCAAGAAATCAGAGGTGCGAAAAAATTAAGGCCCAATACATGTAAATCATATATGTCAAACCATATTGAACTTAAGGAAACTTTTTGTTACATTTTATGAATCTGTCATTTGCTTAAGCAAGGTGCGAAACAAATCGCACTTTCCGTACGAAATCAAATGTTTTTTGGTTTTGTTTTTGTGTTTTTAAATGCATTTGAAAAGATTTTTGTTATTTTTTGACAGGAACTTAAGCATATTATAGTTGGGCCTTTAAGCTGAGGTTGTATTGCTGCATATTATGAAGGAAGAGAGTGAGTTTACCCAGCAAACACAAAGTCAAGCGTTTAAATATTTTGCTGCATCTTATTTTCTTAGGTAATACTTTAAGCCATAGTATAAAACTACACGAAAAGAAGTTTATTTTCTAAGGCATTCAATTTTGTTTCTTAAAAAAGAAAATCCAATATCTTAAAATGATTTCTTTGCTCTCACTTATTTTATTCGTATTTAGTAAAATTTTCTTACATAAAGAAACATTTTATTTAAACCAAGCCACACATATATTTAGAATAAGTAATTTTTGGCTTGGACCAGAGTAGAATTAAAGCTAAGATCTAAGTCTTCTACTTCGTTATATGACGTTTCTATTAATGCTGAAGGTTTTTGTCTTGGGTATAGAAAATAATGGGGAGCAGCTGATTTTATATCGGGATAAATAACTTTGCAGATATAGTCATCGGCATTTTATGGTCAATTTGATTCCTCCATTTAAATGGCTTACCGAACGACAAATACTTCTACATGCCCTAACCAAACTGAGTTAGTCTTACAGAACTACGTTTGAAGTCCGTGGCTTATTGACAAATCTGGCTAAGTACCCAACAATAAATTTATAAGATTCCAAAAAGTTTTTGGTCAACTTTCTTCGGACTCTTTTTTTATAAATGTAGACACACCACAAACAAACCAATAGGTATCAAGTAAATATTTAAATCATAAAAATTATAAACGTTATTAAAACAACAAAAGCGGGATAGTTGCTGACTTCATAGCCGTAGATCGTTATCGGTATTCGTTACATCCCTAAAAAAATCACCGTCTAAATGGGGTGTAGTGTTGAAATTAAGCGAGACAGTTTTTAACATAACCCTAGCAAAGTGTTGACCGATTAGGGGACTGATTCCAAAATTAGAGATTTTATTTTGAAAGCGATGAGAAAAAAATCGCTTTCAAAATTATTGATGCAAAATTTGCATCAATAAGTACTAGTACTAGATTTTGTCAAAATCTATTCGCGAAATAAATTTGGTTTTATTTGGGATATATAGTAAAAAGAACTCAAAAGATTCGGTGTGATGTAAACGGGCTGTTAGGGCCTGTTTTACGCCCACAAATAACGCCCCTTCCAATTAAGTGCCCATTACGCCGTCATTTGTTGTCCACTATTAAGGACATAAATATCATTGAAAATATTCTTAAGATAGCTACATATGTATATTTTTCAGTTTAGTGATTATAAAACCTGTCGCATTGTCACTTTTGATTTCATATAATAAACCAATTGTTCATAGTTAACCAAACTATAAGTTTTTGTTTATTTTATTGTTATTATTTCATACACAAAAATATTTACACAAAAAAATCATTATTTTTTTCAATATTTTTTTAACTTTCTCGATGTTCTCAATAATAACTGTAACTATTTTATAAAGTTTTTTTTATGTTCTCTCCGCACATGGAAAAGTTAAAAATGTTTATTAATAGGGATCACTAAAAAGGTAAAAATTAAAAAAGCCGGCCGAAGACGGTTGTGAGCGCTTGTGCTTCCTTGTGGTAAGGCTTTTCAACCTCTAAAAAAAATTCGAAGCTTGTCAAACTTTGCATTTTTTATTGATGTTTTTTTTAGAAAACTTTTTAGCAGAAATTTTATATAAACGACGCGGCCAAAATGATTAAAAATAGTGTAGTTGAATGATTAAAAATAGTGTAGTTGACAGTTTTCATAGGTCGAAGAAAAAAAATTTAATTTATATGACAAATATCAAAAACTAGCCTACCTCGATATCGTTGTTCAAAAACGCAAAAGTATATTAAAAACTGATAATGAAATATGCTCATTTAAGCTGGTACTAGTGATTTGTGCGAGTTCGTCGTCTTGTTACTTGTGTAGTGTGCGTATACTTACGTACCACACTGTAGGTAATTTAAGATATTTTATTTGTAAAATTTTTTTGTTTTTGTTTTATTAAATTAAACATGAGCATAATTTCATTATGTTTAATTACCACTAGTGCAAAGACACTACATGCAACCGTCAGCACATTCTACGGCTGTTGAACCTTGCTAAATGTGAAAAAGTAATCAATTCAATTATGCTGATCGATAATTAAATTTTAGTATATAAGCCAGCATAATTTGTAAATAAAATCAGGGAGCAAATCACGACATTCGATATCGATCGAAATTCCCATGTAAATTGTTTTGCAATTTCGATCGATATCGAATGCCGTATTTTGGCCCCAGAATTAATCTAAGAATTCAAAAACACACTAGTTACTGCTTTCATTTTAATTCTCTTAAAAAATGGCATTTTGATGCTCGACAGAAGCGGCAGGAGTGCTCAGTAAAATACTCAAACTTAGGGACTCACATCATTTAACATCTACCATACTAAAAAAATATTAACAATAATAATTACAAACAAAATTATCACAATGGAGCTGTGCGCGCACAAATCACAAGTAATTGAAAATTTTTAATTTCTAGTGAATTGTTCTGTGTGCTAGTAGGCTTGAGCGCGAACATTTAAAAATTTTTTTCATTTTTGTGCACAACGAAACACCAAATTGTATTATGAAAAAATCACCACATGGTTATCAATTTTCGTGGCATATAAAAAAGCAAATTTAAGATATACGTAGTTTCCTGATCCAGAAAAAAATTATTAAATTTTTGCCATTTTTTATGAATTTAAAAAAATTTAATTTAAAAAAAATTATGGTAAAATCGGTGTGACAGCCTCTTCCAAAAAAAAAAAAAAAAAGCATCCATAGAATTCTAAATTTCGACCGCTTTTTTTAAAAAACTTTTTGAATTTTAGTAATAGGTAGTAGTTATTTCATCCGTTACCTGGGAAGTAGTTGAAATTACAATTGTCATTTTTCTGAAAACCTCAATAAGTACTTACTAGTAATGACCTCAGTAACTACTTTTTACTTCTATTATTTTCACGACTGAATATTTGCTTGCTAATAGTCAGATCAAAAACTACTTATTAGTTGTGTTGTTTACAGTCCTGAAAATTTACATACTGGTAACGGGTTCAATAACTACTTATTAGGTCTATTAACTAGCGCCAATTTTTTAATTTAACAATTAGCTTTAATGATGAAACAGAATTGAGTCTTCAACTTAAGGCAAAAATTCTAAAGCCCTTAATTAAAACGTCGGCAGTAACTTCAAATTCTCTCTCATTTCTTTCTTTTTCTTTTGTTCTTATTTTTCTTTGTTTACAAAATGTATGAACTTGAATGAAAGTATGGTAGCATTGTTAAGAGAATAAGTGTCTTTATATGAGAGCATTAGAAAAAACGTCCTCAAAATAAAATTGATTTTATTTCTCGACCGCATTCTCTGGCATAATTTTATGTCAAACTGTATGAAAAACATCGTTCAGCCCCAGTTATGTTTCATCATTTAATCAAAAATATTCGAAAAAATTATTTTAAGCAATTTAGATACAGTGGTATCCCGGTTTAACGAATTATATATTGTCAGGCCCTTTGGTAATATCGAAAAATTCGTTAAATCCCGAAGTTTTTTTTAATACATTTTTGTTAATAAAACAATAATATTTTAAAAAAACAAAGTATATTCGTTTGTTTCCATTCATAAGATAAACAAAAAATAAATACTTCATATCATTTTCAATTAAATGAGTACATAGTGGAGAACAAAACTAAGTCGCAGGCCCTTTTCATAGTCGTCAATAATGTTTAATTTGTCTCTCTTTCTTTTTAGGCATTTTGATGTTGACTGTACAAAAATGACGTTAAAACAAACATTTGTTTTGTAAACAAAAGTAAAAATTACTTTGTAACGTACAATTTTTTATTTTGGCGAGCAAGTATTTTCTTTGCTTTCTTTGTAAGAAAAGAAAATACTTCTCTTAACTCGTTGTTTTCAGTAAAACCGCTTTAAAAATATGGTAAAAATGTACACAAAAACAAAAGAGAATAAATGCAAATATGTTGTTTGTTCGTAATATAAGGTACTCGATGGAAAATATATGACCGTACGTTAAATCGCGAATTCGTTAAACTGAGTATACGTTAAACCGGGATACCACAGTATTATAAAAATTTTTAGATTTTAATCAGGCTCAAGTTCATTAAATTATTTTTATGAAGAAAGGAATTTAACAACATGAAATTAATTAAAATTTATTTGATAATTTTTCATTCTTGACTGACCGTGCAATTGAACCCACGTTCACGGACAGGTTTATTTTACATGTTTCGGTAGTAACCACACTATATCTACAGAAATCTTTGCCGTGTAACACTCACCGCCATTGACGACGACTGGCAGTCAATAGTCAAAGGTCAATCTTTAAACCAAATAGTACATATTTTTTACTTTGGTGGATCGAAATCTGCTGTGATTGATTATTCTTCTTTTCTGTTTTCATACTTTTGGTCAAGAATTTTTCTTGAAATGTAAAGTACACTTCAGTGTTTTTTTGTTTTGTTATTTTTGTCTTTCTTTTCCTCGTTAGCCTTTTTAGCACAACTTGATGGACAATTGTAAACATAGATCTTGTACATTAGATGTTTTTTATTTTATTTTATTGAACTGTTTGTGGTTTTTTTGATCGAAATTGTTATATTTACTTTCAATTATTTAAGCTTGAGGTCTTTTTATTTATAAAATATTCTTTTATTTCTTCAATATTTCGCTAACCTTTGGTTAGCATCGTCAGGAAATTAACAAATTTTAATAAAAATAACAAAAAACGATAACAAAACTATGAAAAAATTTTTTTTTTGTCATAAATTAAATTCAAAAACCTATTTGTCATAAAAATTTTTTCAAAAACCATAATAACAAAAATAAAATATAACTAAAGTATAACAATTCATATAAACCGAAAAAATTTTCCTATCTATAAAACTAATTCAAGAACCGTATGAACAATAATAATAAATATTCTGGCTAAAGAAAATTCCTATAACATATAAAAATTTTTCTAAACTATACTTATTCTTATCTTACATATGTACTTATAAAAACATTTTAATTATCCTTATTTTTATTCTTACAAACTAATATGTATCGTGACCTAAGGACAAGAAGGTCATAATTTTCATGTAATTTAATTGCAAAGTGAACCCTCTTGTTCCAAGGCTGTGATAGGTATATTTATATTAATATATCTTATCTTCTATCTCCTAATAACTAAATTCCTATAATTATTCGCTATATGTTCTGTGACTGCTTTAAAATTTATTCTCTGTGCTGTTGGTGTATTAATTATGTGTAACATTTCCAAAATATATCTGCGTTTGTAGTTAGTTTCAGTGTTTAAAACCGATGCTTCTTTCCAAATTTTGAAGGTTTTTGAATTTAATTTATGACAAAAAAAATTTTTTTCATAGTTTTGTTATCGTTTTTTGTTATTTTTATTAAAATTTGTTAATTTCCTGACGATGCTAACCAAAGGTTAGCGAAATATTGAAGAAATAAAAGAATATTTTATAAATAAAAAGACCTCAAGCTTAAATAATTGAAAGTAATTATAAATAAAGGTCAAATAAGAAAAAAGAACATTTGGAAATTGTTATATTTTAATCAGGCTTAAGTTCATTGAATTTAATTTTCATTAAATATTTTTTTTTCATGAACTTAACTATTTCGTTTTCTGCACTTGACTGCAACTTTGTTGCCAAAATGTCTGGTGGTAACCAGTTCAAGATCGTAAAGAGTGCCTTAAAAGGAGTGGTTCTAATGGCATCCGCTTCCGTTATTGCCACCATTCTCATTATGCGCTCAAACCTGGCTTGGTGGTTCTTCCCGCCGACCCCCAAACAGCTGCGCCATGCAATATAATTCGTTTGATGAAACATTCGTTCAACCAGTATACATTCCTCGGATTGATTTCCCAGCGCTTTGGTAACTAGTTATTCCTTAAATACTTTACAGTTAAATTGTAAGTTGTAAAATTTTACCTTTTTGTAAGGTAATGTGTAACCACTTATTTTTTGGACTTTTCATAACTACTTACTTTTGGATGTATGTTGGTATATAAATAATGACTTACTTTTCAAGTACCACTTAGTTAAATGGGAATGCGTTCATTTGGGACATCCCTTGTAAAATTCATCGGTTCTTTTAGTAGAATTGTAAGTAGAATTTTTGCTTTTTTTAGTACTCAACACATTATTTTGCAGTCAAAGTTTTTGCTGGGTTTCTCATCAGAATTTGCTTCTGAAGTATGTTGCCAGTTTTTTTGTATTGTTGCGAATTTTTTAAATAAACTGCCATATAAGATAAGACGAATGTTGGCCAAAAAGCTATAACTACTTAAATTTATGTGAATGAAACCGTACTTACAATTTAACCTGAGATAATAAGAAAAAGAAAATCAGTTGAAAAAGTGAAACACATCAATTGACGTATATGAAAATGATAACAGCGAGTTGTGCAAAAACTGTTATCTTTGGCTTCCTTTTCTGCGTCTGGATTTAAAAACATTTTATATTCTTTTCATCTTCGTCTCCATCATCTTATTCCTTTACTTTTGTATTTGGTTTTGAATTTAGCAAACAAAGCCATTTGGATTCAGTGTGTAAGAAGGATGAATGTGGTATGGGTTGGTCTTCAAAGTCTTCACAAAAAAAAAAAGATTGCTATTTTCCTCTGACACCACCCCTCCCTTACCAGTCCTATATAATTTTTTTATATTTTGTTTCTTTTTTTATTTTTGTTTTTAACAATCATCCATCTATACTTAAACACACGTAAATACATACATTTGATCCAAACGTTCTACATACATACATACATATACAACTTGTACTCAGGGTAAAAAACATAGACATTTTATATACAAACCAACGTACATACATACATTCATACATACATATGTATTAAAAATGAAATAAAAAATTGGCAGTTGTTGGATAAGCGAAAAAACCAATTCGCAAGTACTTTGCATATATAATATATTCGCAATTTACAATGATGTTGTGTAGCACCGAACCAACGAAGGTAAACACCCTTTTCTAATTTTTTTTTCAATATTGATGTGCGGTTTTGTTCGTTGAACACCGAGTCAAGTAACCATGAACATTTACGCTAAGTGTGCAACTTGTATTTTTGTTTGTAAATATTTGAGAAGAAATTTCGTTTAATAAAAGCAGCAACGGGATAAGTTCAGATTTGTTTTTGTACAAGTGGGATTTGTTTGTTTGAAGGTAGTTGGCCAAATTGTCCATGGTTACTTTTGGTAGAGGAACCGAATACCGATGTATGTTAGGATTTTGTACATGAAAATGGCATCTCTTTAAAATGATCCTTATTTTAAAAACATGCTTAGGATAAAAAAAATGTTTATATCCTTGGCAGCAGGCATCAGTAAACTTGACAGCTTTTGTGGATGGGGAATAATGCGACCAAAGGCACACATACTACATGTATATCCATAAGAAGAAACCGAAATATGTATATTGATATGTATGGGTAAGTGTGAGTGTATGAGTGTGATAGATGATGGAGAATATAATGTACACAAATGAACCATGCATACGGCTATGCATACATTGGATAACTTGTCTAAATGCCAGTGTTGGCCACGAAGCACCACTGGTGCGATGCACAGTGACACTGTGAGCTTTTGAAAGAGAACACTTTTTGATTAACCCTAGTGTGTATGTACTGTAAAAAAGTTTAAAATTAAATTAAATGTTTTTATTGCCTTAGAAACTGTGATATTTGCTACACAGAAATCTTTTTTCATTTTAAATTTTTTTTGTGGGAATAGTTAACTGATACACTCAGAGAAAACATGTTTAAATATGGTCACCTCCAATAAAACTATTTTTTAAAGAAAATTGTAAACATATTATGTTTTATTTAACCATATTATTGTCACCGACAACCAAATTATGGTAAAATTAGGCCTCCATCAAGAAGCCACAACCATCTTATGGTTGCCTCCAAATATGTTATGGTTAATAATAACTAAAAGATGTTTAACATTTATAATAGCATGGCTGGTTTTCAACCATAACATGTTGCCCTTGAAAAAGAGGAAAATACTATTGTTAATTTAAAAACAAATTATTGTAATTTTTAACCATAACATGTTTTGAGGCAACCTTAATATAGTTGTGGGCTCTTGATGGAGGTATTATTTAACCAAATTATGATTGTCGGGGACAATAATATGGTTAAATTAAACATAATATGTTTAAAATTTTCTTTAAAAATAGTTTTATTGGAGGTGATCATATTTAAACATGTTTTTTCTCTGCAGGTTAGGCTAGTAGGTCTTATTTTATTATTGTAGCTTCAGTATTGTTATGTTGGGCTAGTACACTGCGGATGAAACTTAAGCAAAGGGAAAAGTTTATAGAAGTTATATCTAAATAATGGTGCATTTTTAATAATAGCAAAAAATTGTAATTATCAAATTTATTTCAAATCCTCTTTACTTTTGTATTATAAGCCTGGCCTTGGAGTCGAAGTTGAGGTTTTTTTACCGGAGTCGGAGTCGTAGTACCCACAAAAACTCGCGACTCCGACTCAAAAATTGTTATCAAATATTTTTCAAAATAAAAAATTTAAGAGATTCTGCTTTAAAAATTTTTAAATCAGAAAATAAGGACCACTCTACTTTACATATGAGAATATGAGTTTAAAAAATTAAAAAAATTGAGATAACAATTGATTTTGACAAATCTTTTAGCACTTTATGAGAATAAATATGTAGATTGTATCGAAGCATGACCTTTTCTATGTTTTTAAGTGTGCCGTTGGCAACAAAACATTTTCAAAACTATCTCATTGCATTTTCTGTAACAAAACTCGCAGGTTCACTGTTTTGACCTTTCTGTTTGAAGTGCACCAAGGAATTGTTGATAAAAAAGAGCCGAATTAGGAATTTAAAAATGCAAATTTGTAAACGAGTTCGCTTGGACATTTTTGTTTTTTGTAAATCGTATATTGAAAAATATTTTTGTAGCAATGTTCATATATACATACATGTCTGCAAATCTGCTGCATTTTAAGTTCCAACCTTCAAAGTTAGTGATAATAAAAAAAGGAAAAGGAACTCAGAAAAATACATGAAATTGTTCCAGATACAATTCCCATCACTGTGGGGGTTAACCCGAAAAATGATTTGAGAATACTTTTATCTACTCACTTTGGGGAAAATTTAGACTTGCAATTTTATATTTCGGTCTTGGACTATATTGATATTGAATATAGAACGGAAAAAGCAATGACGAGTACACTGAAGAACAAGATTTCAATTTATTTTTTTAAAAATTCATATTTTTTAACTCTACCGCTGGGAGACAAACTACACCAAGTCACATTTTAAAAACTTTACAGCAGACCGCAAAAACATGTTGAAAATCACAAAAGCTTCTATTTCTGTATTAAAAATTTGCCTTTGTTCGAATATTTTTTTTGACTCTAATATTTTTTTTTATGACGATAATATCCTTAATAAAATTTGGTCATATAAGGTAACATACATTTACTTATTGAATTGTACTTAGTGTTCTTTGCCTCCCATGATGGCATTGGTACACTGAAATAATTTTCTTCGCAATTCCAATGAATTTTGACATTAATCTCATGAAAAATTGCATTAAAAAGGAACCTATGCAGCGCTTCGTTGGATCAATGAAACCTGTTTCAATAAAATGTATTTAATGAAACATTACATTAGATCTATGAATATTATTCATTGGATGAATACTTTCAATAAAGTAAAAAATTTTTTTTCTTATTTTATTTTTTTATTTTTTTTGGTTTTTTTATTTAATTTTTTTTATTTTATTTTATTTTTTTTCTGTCTCTGGCGGGAATCGATCGCGCAACCTCGGTGCTGATAGACTAGGTCACTATCAGCTAGCCTACCACGGCAGTGTAGTTTTTGGATAAAAAAAACTACGTTTTTTACTCAATTAAGAGCGTAAATATGAGATTAAATTGTCCATAACAACAATAACAAAGTTGATTGAAAGTGGATTGAAAGTTTTTGTTTCATTACAATAATGACATTTTTAATGTCATAATGAAAATTTAAATTTATGAAGGCAATTATTGAAACATGTTGCTCTTATAAAAAAAATTTTTGATTTCATAAATTTATTGGGATATAACATTAGATGTATGAAATAATTCAATCTTACATTTTTTAATTAACAATTAAACATTTTTTTAAGGAAACTATAATTTTGTATTAATTTATGAATATAGTTATGTTTGTAAATTGTTTTTTTAATGTTCCCAATTAAAATTTTTTGTTTAACTTGTACAAACTTTAGTTTTCATATATCCAATGAAAATTTTTAACGTAATTACGAAATCCAATGAAGCGATTTTAACGAAAAGACTTCATTATAACTAAGAATTTCCATTTAGACAATAAAAATTTTCATTTAACCAATGAAAATTTTTTTATGAAAATAATTTTTTAAATATATGAAGCATTTTTCTTTCAGTGTACTGTCAATCCCTTGAAAAGAAACCGCACCAAGTCTAACAACAAAAGGTCAGCTATGTATATTTGACACATAATGATACATTTTATTGTCACAAGGACCAAGCATATTAGAAATCGTAAGAAACGGTTCACAAGCTTCTATCCGGAATAGAATCTTTGTGCCCATATGATTATATTTGTATTAAATTTGGTTTAAATTTATTTTATTGTAATCTAAAGAATCTTACCAAATTTTATTGAAATCGGCCAATATTTGACCATAACTTCCATACAAATACTACGCCCGAAAAAAAGCTTTTAGCGGCATTACTTCGATATTAATGTTGGTATTGACATACAAATTAGCGTAGTAGCTATGCAGGTAGGTCTAAAATTAACCATAGGTTCCATATAAACCCAATTTCTAAAATCACTTAATTGTAAACAAATCTCATCAAGATTAAGATATTTAAATAATATTCGGCACAAGGGACTAAATCTAAGCCCCATCACATAATTTGGCTCTGGCAGGACCATAATTGCCCATGGATCGCAAAAAGGGTACTCTTTCGAAAATTTGTTTTTTTTTAATACTGTGGTGAAGGGTATCATATGGTCGGTACTTTTTACTTTTTTTTAATGCATATATACATTTATTGTATTTTTCAATTAAAAAAAATCCTAGATTAATATTTTTATCTTTTTAAAATTATATTTATTACAAATATGTACAAAGATTTTCCAAACAAATTTCCAACAGGGATTTCATATGGCTTTTGGCTGGTAATTATTGTTAAATACGAGTCATAAATACTTCATAAAATGCATTTAATTAAATCAATCGCCTAAAATTAGTTTTGTTAATAAAAAAAATTGTAATAATAATAAATTGTTAAAACATGTTTATATAAATATTTTAGGACCTAGTTATAACCGAAAATCTACACCAATATTAGAACTATTCTTCATTATGTAATGTAACCCAATTTTTTTAATGAAATGTTACCCAAAAACAACCCTAAAAATAAAATAACATATGCCCCTAAATTTGGGGTATTTTTTCTTTATGAAAAATCACCTTAAAACTTTTTAAGAAAAAGTTAAAATGAAAAAAGGGAAAGTACTAAAATCTTGAATTTCAAAATCCTTAAGTATAGTATCATAATTCCTTATTTAAGAATTCTGAATCTCAATATCCCGAACCTTATAATAGCGAATTTCGAAATGCTCATCAAAATCTTTATGATTAACTAGCTTTTTGGTCCCGGCGCTGCTCGGGATTTTCTAAATAAAAATAAAAAATGAAATACTGGAGAATTTTGTTAATAACTTGACCCCAGCGCTATCTGACATCAATAAAAAAATTTAAATATTACGACAACAGCACCACCTATCGGGAGTTTTTTTATAAACCATCAGTGAAAGTAGAACTTTCCAACGCATGTACTCGTTTGAAAATCGGTTGAGTGCTTCTCGAGTTATAAAATCACAAACATTACTTATTTTTATATGTGTAGATATAACTTTATAATTCCGAATTTTGACATTCTGATTTTAAAAATCCCGATATCAAAACCCGAATGTAGACGCTTTAGTTCGCGAAGCCAGGCAGGCTTTAGTTAGCAAAGACGGTATTTGTTACACCACAGAGGAGAGCTTTAGTTAGCGACGCCTGTGTTTGCTGTACCATAGAGGGGGAAAAAAACGGTGCGCCTGGCCGAAGGCATGGTATGCAGATAAATTTTAGTTAGCAAAGTCGGGGTTTGTTCTACCAAAGAGGAGAAAATCCTTGCACCCGCCGAACACTTGTTTAACAATATGTTACTACCTCGAAATTTTTATTTTTCACTTTTTGGAAGAAATCAACACGTAATATTCATATCTAACCGCTGTAAAAATATCATGGAACTTTGTCTACTTTTTGGTTATGAAACGGTTGGTTTAAAAATTCTTTTTCATGCGCCTTTAATGTTAAATTAAAAGGTGTTTTGCGCTGAAAATTTTAAATTTCGAGTCAACAACCTCTTGCTGACCAAATGAGATATATTTTCACCATTTTTTTATTTTCACAGGTAACGCCCAGAAATGTAGGAAACCTTGTATACGTTTAAGTAAGTAGAAAAAGTAGGGCACATTTGGAACCCTAGTTCTGACCTTGTACGGCTTAACTATTCATTATTATTAATTTGGCTTCCAAATAGTTTTCGGATTTCGAATCTGTGAAATGTTCTTTATTCCATGAGTTTATAATTTTAATCAAATTTTGGCAGATTTTTTTACCTCTCATATTTTCATAATTTGATACGATTTTAAACAAAAGGGGCTACAGTGCGTTTGTTCAATTATTGTTGGTTTATGTGTGTATGTGACAGTGTATTTTTATGTATGTGTGTGACAACTGTGTTTATTTGTACAATACATTTAGGTCGCATTATTTAGGCAGCAAGCACTTGTGCTGCCAGCTTTTGGTACTGACGAAAATAAAAAATGATTATCCTGTATTTAAAATATATAGTGTTTCATTCATATACACAAAAATAAAATATCCATTCATACATAAATATATGTGGATATGTATGCATGTGGAATGTACATTTGTGTGTAGGGACGTGTGTCTAAGTGATATCCATATGAACGAAATTCATAGGCTTTTTTGTCTCTTTTGACTGCCACAGATAAAGAACGGATGTTGTTTGGATGGGAGCTTGGTAATGGCATTTCAGTTAATGTTGTTCTCATGTGTAAAAAGGTGGGGGGTGGATGGGTGTTGTGGGATTACATTGGTGAGGGCTGATGGTGAAGATGATGTTGGTATTAGCGAAGAGGCAAAGGCTCTGACGCTGCTGGGTAACCAAGTGAAGTATAAAGAGCTATTTCCTTTATTGGTTTTGTATTTTATTTTACGAGAACACACCGTATGTGTGTTAGTTGTTTGCTTCCATCAATATTACCTCCAGGCATGAATGTATGAAACGTTAACGGGGCATATGGGATTGATATGACAACAAAATGTCCTTTGCTTACATTGATAAAATAATTTTATGAAGCGAAAGCAAATTTTGAGTAGAAATAAACGTACGTACATATGAAAATATTTAGGATACAGACCCACTATTTCAACGAAATGAAAAAACAGCAATATTTACGTTTCAGTAAATTCACAAGTATATAAATATATAAAAAATAAACTGGGAAAATTTTACGGAATCGTTATTGGCTTTAAAAGTTAAAACATAAATTGGGTATTTTTATCTTTATGATAAAACTTGAAACTCTTTCCACTCTTCCACGTATTCGTAAATCTTATTTTTTAAAGCGACATTACTTTTACACTAGTACGAAATAAAACTGAAACGAAAATTTGCCCTTAATATTCAGAACGCCTTTTTAAACTTGGAAGATAAATTTATTTCGCGAAAATAGCGATTGTGGCAATCAGTACATGATTTCATGAAATTTTTATACCCACACCACAATAGGGGAGAGGGTATTATGCATTTGTGCTGATTTTTGTAACACTTTTAAGATGTTGGTCCTAGACCCACCTTTAAATATACCGATTGCCTCAGAATCACTTTCTGAATCGAATTAACGATGTCCGTCCAGCTGGCTGGCATGTAAACTTTGTGCGCAAAGTACAGTTCAAAATTTTCGAGATAGTTTGATGAAATTTGGTACAACGGCTCTAATTCAAACAGCCTATTGAAAATGGGTGAATTGGTTCATAATATCAAACAGCCCTCATACAAGCTTCTTTCCGGAATAGGGTATTTGTGCCCATAAGCCATTTCATTTTTTTGCAATTGAAATCCTCTTACCAAACTTTATTGGAATGGGTCCATATTTGACCATAGCTCCCATACAAATACTACTCCCGAAAAAAGCTTTTAATGCCATAACTTCCTTATAAATTTTGGTATTTAGATACAAATTGGCGACAATGACTTTTACGATAGCTACTGTGACATGCCAAAATGTTGTGCTGATGGGTCCAAAATTAAAAATAGGTTCCATATAAACCCCATTCCTAAAATTACTTAGGGGCAAACAAATTTCATAAAAATACAGATATTTAATAAAATTCGGCACAAAAAACTTTCACATGAATCTTAACGTCCTAATATAATTTTGTTCTGAGGTTCAATTGCCCATGGGTCCCAAATAGGGTACACTTGCAAAACATTTTTCTTATGTACTGTGGTGAAGGGCGTGATTTTCTTTCTGTTTTTTTAATGTTTAATAGTACCTATTTTTTTTTAACAATTAAACAATTAAAATTGACATTCAATTACTTTTACCTTCACTTCATTCCGAACAATCATTTATAACTGCGGTGCTATCAAACTCTTAGTATAGTTTTCAGACCATTTCATTCTTATTTGTTTCTAATATTTAAAATATTTTTGTATGAAGTGAACTTTTTATACCCTCCACTCCTTAGCAGTTTGGGATTGAAAGCCAACAAAGTCGGTGCAGTGCACAGAAAATATAAAGTTCAGTAAAGGAATTTAGTGAATCAAACACAAATTTGTTTAAAATGGCACCCATCAATTGTAAATTTGTCAATTTGCAAAATGTTAATTAAAGAAAATAATATTTTTACTTAAGTTATTATGTTATTAAACCGAAAAGTTGCTCAAAATTTTTATTAAATTATAGTTTCTAGCAAACTTGTTGTTGAATATATAAATAAATTCTTCAATAACCTTGGGTTTCGCTAGTTTAGCTGCCGCTCGGAGTTTATAGCTTTTTTTCGAAGAATATGCAATTTTTTGGGAATGCGATTAAAATTTTGTTTTTTCTGATGAAAAAAGCGTGTAACAAGCTAACGTGAAAAAACTGCATCTAGTGCCACAAAATTGCTAATACGCCGAAAAATTTTCACCATTTTTGGCAAACAGTTGCCAAGCTGTGGAACTGTGTGATTAAAGTGATATTCAGAAAAAATAATCCTAATAGAATAATTCAAACATTTTTTTAGAACATTCCCAGGAAAAACTTTTTGATTTTTAGTAATAGGTGGTAGTTATTTCATACGTTACATGTCGACGGATAAGTACTAACTAGTAATGACCTCAGCAACTACTTATTACCTCCATTATATTCACTTTTGAATATTTGCATACTAAAAATCAGCTCAATAACTACTTATTTGTTGTCCTGTTTTCAGTACTGAATGTTTACTATTACTGGTAAAGTACTCAATAACTACTTATTTGGTCTATTAACCCTCAAATACCTGCCATTTAAATATGAAGTTTTCAAATTTATTTGTCTTTTCGCATCAAAGTTCTGATTAGAATGATTTCTTCTTCCACACTATCTCAATCATTCAACTCAATTCAATTGGTGCCGTCATACTGAGAATTTTATTCTCATTTAAAATTTTTGCACCGTAACAGTCTGAAGTAAATAGGGTTTGTTCAATACTTTAAGGGTTAAATAATGATTTTTTGGCTTGTAGTAATCATAACTAATTATTTTTTGACTTCTAGTAAGTATATGGTAAGTACTAAATTCTGTGGACACCTCGAACAAAAATAAGTAGTTATTCAGCCGCAAAAAGTAGTGTTTACTTTTCTCCAACATTACATGCTAACTTACCAGGTAAGTAAAGTTTTTGCTGGGTTGTAGTACTTTTTTCACATTTTCTAGCTGTATTTATGAAAAATTAAGGTTGATTTTTTGAATTTTTTTTAACATTTACTGCATATGTTCTGAGGAATTATGAATTATATTAAAAGAATTTTTTTCTAAAGATAACTTTACTGAATATCACACGGTTTGGCATTTCATGGTTTATCAATTTGGATACACTAAATCTGCGATCGGCAACCTGTACCATTACATTTTGCGATTGTATGCGCTGTATGAATTTTGCATACCTATGGTAAATGTTGTTAAATTCTCTTCAATGTGTGTGCACTCGTACGTAATAAAAGAGTATAAAAGAGAATAGAGAAAACGCGGCGCCCTGATTTTGCCGATCGTGCATGCATTTTTTCGGACTAGTTTGTCCTTGTTTTTTTCTCCTACTCATTAGCTTCAATTGCGGGGAAGACAGAAAAACAAAATTTCAATTGGTTTCCGACATATAGACGTGCGAAAAATTGCATGTTCTTTGGAAAAATCAAGTTTGAGCGAAACTTTTAATTAGGAAATAAAATACGAACGGCAGCTAAACTACACGAAAAGAATTATTTACTAAATCACATGAAAATTCAGCTTGAACCAAAAAAATTTTGCATGATTCTTGTCCAAGCTTGGTTTAAGCAAAAAGTTATTACTCAAAGCGAAAAAAAATTCAGTCGAATACAGCAAAACACAAAAATCATAAATCGAGTTTTCGGTGCTATATCTTTTGCAAAACAGCAATTAAAGCCTGCCTAATTCAAGCCATCTACATATTTATCGAATCAAAACATTGCAGAAATCTTTTCTTGAATTCAATAAAGTCATGATGTCGAAAAGACATCGTTCGTTTAAATGTACTAAATTCCCATTTCATGCTATTGATAAACTTAAATTTATTGTTATTGGGATAAGCTATTCCTATGCGCATTTCACTGGTTGCTTAAATTTAAACGAAACCATGTTAATTAATTTTTTGAATCACAAGAAAAACTTTGATAACTAATATGCATGTGGCAGTGTTAATAAAACTGAACTGGAAAAATAAAATAAAGTGATCCGGTTAACCGGTAACCCCGATTAATCGTGATAGCTAAAGATCAGTATATTGTGTTTTGTTTGCAATGTTTTCAAATTGTTTGCTTCGATTAACCGTGATTACCTTTATTATTCGTGATGGCAGTTGAAACATATTAGACAAACAACATTACACGACTTTTTTTTAAGAAATTTTATTTTTTTGCCTCATGTTTTCAGTAGAAAATTTAATGTATACGTACTCATTTAATTTAAAAATGTACATACACTTCTTGAATTGATTTTTTTTTATGTAAATATGTATGTACACACCAATGTTCACTGGTTAAATAATAAAAATATTAAAAAAAAAAAACTATATAATCAAAATTGTTATTCGATTAGCCGTGAAAATCGATTATCCGTAATGCTTTTGGTCGTGCTCATCACGGATAATCGAGGCCCGACTGTAATTTGTTTTTATTTTTGTTTTTTCTTTTCCCACTTACAACTACATTTAGAGTTGACAAAAAATCAACCAATTGTGTCATGACTATAAAAAAAGATAAACTTACTGTTTATTGTTGTTGTTTTAGTTTAAGCTTTGATATTGTTACAAGTTAAACTGGGGCTTAAAATTCTTATTCGCTTAACAGTTTTATTTGTATAATATCTTTAGTTTTTCTAAGATCTTTGGATGAAGTTTCCTGACGATTTCTCTGATTTGGTTTAGTTTTCTTTCGTTAGTCTTAAGGTATGTTCACACTTAACAGATATTTTACGAAAAATTCGAAAAAATTCAACACTTAATTGATTTACCATTCAATTTTTTGTTATACAATTTGTATTAATTAACTTGATTTGGTTGATCGTGTAGTTAAATATCGTCATATAACTTATTGTTTTACATGAAAAATTCATCTGGATAAAGCTTAATGACTAAAAAATATGGACTTAAATTAGCTCTTGTTTTTATTTTTTATAATGTGTTGCTTTTAAAAAGTGGTATAAGTCCATTTGGAGCTAAAGAAATGTATAATTTTTCATAACAAAATTTATAGGTTGTATCTTGTTTAAAATGTCATCGGAATAGATGAAATTTCGCCAATATATTAAAATTAGCTAAAACCCTTAAAAATCTTTAAAAAAAACAGCTCATTTATTAAGATAAAGAAGTTACGTACCGGGTTTCAATTAGAAATTGATAACAAATTATTTGGTATATTAACATCATAACAATTGCAATCTTGTGAGTTCAATAATTATTTTAAATATTATTATAATAACACTACGTGACAGTTTTTTGACCAAATGAATTCGACACCTATTCTTTATGTAACATTTTCCACTGAATCCGAATATGAAGTCATAATTGTCAAAAGTAGAACAGTTGCAGAGATATTCCAAAATACCCACCACCCATGATGTTATACGTAGGGAAAAATTGCTGTTCGTAGGGATTTTCTTCCAAAAAAAGCCGTAGGGAAAAAGGACATTTATTTTAAAAACATTAAAATGTAGGACTTTTGAGTAAGTGGAAAAACTATTTACATTTTAGATTTTTGATAGCATACTAATAAAATTGTTGATACGACCACATTCCAAATTGTTAAATTTCTCTTATTCATTACTTGCCGTCATACAGCTTTGATTTAAACGCACATTCGTAAAAATTTATTTAGCAAGAACGAGTGTTTTTAGCTTTTTTTTCCAAAGCAATAAATGGACAATTAGTAAATGATGGGCATCAAAAAGTTTTGGATAAAAGTCACCACAATAAAAATTTGAATGCAAAATTTGATTTTTCACTTTTTTCAAAATAATTTATCTTTGATTTATCACTGCCACATGCAAACACAGATAGCGAAAGGATTTTTCTAGCATTACCGATGTGCGCACTAAGGAAAGAAATAAGCTAAGTCATAAAGTTTTATCTTCAATTTACAAGGCAATGTAAAACCTTCCAGTGCACCGCAACTTAGTAACTTACAAAATGGTATCCTTACACCTGTACGATTGTTAGGAAATCACCATTCAAAAATGATACGGGTAAACAATTAATATATTCTCCGATATAAGCTGATCTTGATTGATTGAACAAATTTTATTTTGAAACAAACAAAAGTTATCGGATTCTCGCAATGAAAAGAATAAGTTTCCTGACGATCTGGCCTAAGCAACCAGTGAAATGCGCATAGGAATAGCTAGCTTATCCCTTCAACAATAAATTTCAGTTTATCAATAGTATGAAATGGAAATTAAGCAGATTTAAACGAAACCTTGTTAATTAAATTTTTGAATCCCAAGAAAAACTTTCATTTATTTTCATTAGTTGAAAATAATTGTTGGGTTTCTTTTTTAGACAAGCTTTTTATTTTTTCGGCAAGGAATCCTTTTTCTATCGTTCATGTGATAAATCAGTCTTTAATCATCAAAAGTGATCTGAGACTCATTTAGGTGGTTCTTACAAAAAATGATCACCCAAATGATAGCTGAGAACAACTTTAAATAAAACTTATATATTTACATTAATACAAATGATTTTATTTGTATTGATATATAATTATTTAAATGTTGTAGGGATTTCTGTAGAGACAATTTTTTGAAAGCGTAGGAAAAAAAGTTTATAATATGACTGCCACCACCACTCGGAAAACACTCTAATACACCTAAATCCGTAACGAGTAAAGTTTGCATTTGGTGCACCAGTAGAATCAATGAAAAAATAGAACTACAACTCTTGGTTTTGGGTATGTGTAAAAAGTTTTATGTATATGTATTAAAAAAAACCGGGACATTTCGAACTTATTTTAAAATATAATCAGCAAATTAAGTTTCGGAACTATGTTTTTCGAGTATTTAACATTGAAGTTATACCGAAACAAACCTGCATTAATATTCGTTAAGACTAATATATACACCAAAAAATACCCTTTTTATGTAAATACAAATACATTTTGAGCCATAAACATTTTTCAATATAAATCTCCCCCTCCACCGTACTTTATTGATTTCTAAATAATAAAACAATATGTATACTTACTCGTATTCGATTTGTAAAAGTGTGTGTACTGTAATATGTATTAAATTGGACGTCGGCCGCCATTTTTACTAAAACCATTGCCAGCCAGTATTAAATAAATTTAGCTTTGATATTCCTGTGGCTACAAAGTGTTTTGCTTTCCACCATCATACATAAATATTTCTATTTACTAGTATTCGTGTATGGTAAGTCAGACAGACAGACAGACTAACGGACCATGCATATTGTACTACACACCGTTAAGGTTTGAAGTAGGAATGTTCGTAAGGATTTTGTGGTTGCCTTGTGTTTTCTTGAGGGTTAACGGTTGGCTTGGTGGCTAGCTCAAATAGATGTACGAAGTAGAACAGTACTTTCGCATTCAAACATACATACATATGTATGTACAATGTACATACATATAAAAAAAACTTAGCATAAGTAACAAGTCTACAACTTACCAATATTACACACTCATATAGCCATGTTGGAAGTCCACATTGCTTGTTATTATGTTTATTCAATTGGATTTGAATTGGTTTTTGCATACCGGTGATTGCGATTTACTTCCCGAGGGAATGAACAAAAATATTATTAATATACACTTGTATACATACACATGTATTTATTTATGTACCTATATATGTATGTATTTAAAAGTAGATGTAAATTTAAAAAAAATTGAAGCAGAGCCAGTAACAAACGTTGGAACTAGCGCCAATATATCCAATTTTATTATTTCAATTTTGCGTCAAACTGTAATGTCAATTTCCTTTAAAAATAACTGAATTGTTTCTTGTTATAAAAAATTAGTATACAAAGTAAAATATAAAAAAAGCTTACACAGTAGGTCCGATTCTTTACTCTAATTTGGGATCCCTCGGGTTCCCAATTTAAATAAAAAAATCTTTCCTAAATTTGTTCAAATGAGAGCGGTTTTGAGAGAATAAGTTATTCTTGTTCCACGAGCAGCGTTGTCACCATTTTGGGAGCGTTTTTAACTTTTGTGTGCGAAAATTCCTTTGTTGGTGCGTGGTGCGCCTTTTTTAAATTTTGTTGCGTTTTGTAATTTTTGGTGGCACCAATGCAAATTTAACATAACTTTTTGTTTCAGTATGAGAAAAAAATCTTTGTACAATAAAATACACCATTTCATTCAACAGTGCAAAATTTTTACAAACAGTTTTACAGACCACTATAAGCACAACAAGTTATGATGTTTAAGACGCACTATATCATATGCACTAATTAAAGAGGTTTTGTTGTTGTAGATAGTTTGTATTATGTAAAGAAAAATAAACATATCGTTATATGAAATTTGCTGTATTTTTAGTTTTGAATCCATACTCTTAATCGTTAGTCTGTTTTATAAAAATTTTGTGTAGGTTAAAAACAAATTATTATCTACACCATTTTTCATTAAAAACGGCAAAAAGAGCTTTTTTAACACGTACAAAAACTAGTGAGTGTAACGATCAGCTTTACACACTGATTTCTTACAAACCGTTGCCTTTTAAATGTTATTTTTATACCCTTCACCACAGGTGGAAACGGTAGATTTCAGAGATCAGCAATGAGTAGTGAAAAAGTGAGTAGAGCTAAATCATGACTCATAAATTCTTGTACTTATACGCACTCATACTTATTCCAATGTTATTTAAACTCATATTCACTCAAAAGTGTTATTTAATGCTAAGTTCACACTTAGGTTTTTAAACGCGTTTAAGCAAAATGTTGATTAAGCTAATCAAAGCCGTTCACATTACATTTGAGATGATTAAGATGACAGATGATTAAGAAAAAAAACACACAAAAAAACAACAAACAATTTTATATTTCTTTAAAGTATTTAAAATGGATAAAAACACGTTTATAAAGTTATTAGAAGATTATTTTAATCATTTAAATGATGAAATTGTGAAAATGTATGAATTATTTAAGGAAAAAAATAAAAACATTAAGCAGAAATCTTGGCCGGTTGTACACGATCATGTTGGCGATTCTACATTTGAGGTATGTTCAGTGGATTCTATGTGATTTATGAAGTGATTTAGTTGTAATCATGTCAATTTGAAGTGATTAACAAATCACTTTAATGTATGGGTAATCATCTCGATTTTGAAGTGATTAGAGCTTAATCACGTTCGAACTGCTTAAACGCGTTTAAGAAGCCAAATGTGAACATAGCCTTACTCATTGTACTCATACTTACCAACATTTGTAGTGGTTGATTTAGAATCTACTCAAGTCAATGTGTACAGGCGAAGCAAAATGCGAGGCTGCCAGATCTGTCCCCGAAATAGCAAAGTGACGATTTGGCAATTACAGTTTACTAAAGTAACATGTATGAAGTGGACGATTTTCGGCAAATTTATCTGGCAGCGCTGATTATGAAGTTGGGTTTTATCTGTTGTGTTAAAACGGTAAATGGATGAGCTTAATGGGTTGAATCATTGTGAGTATTGTAAGTATTTTCTACTAGATATGTATAAGTTTTTCATTCCGTTTTTTTTCTACATTTTTGATGTTAGACCCTTTAATATATGTATATGTGTGTACAGGGTCCTTACCCCAGCGGGAAAAAGAAGGAGTAGGAAGGCCTTCTAGAAGGCCTCTGTACCCCTTCTTTTGGATGTACAAGGCCTTCTTGCTCCATTCCATACTCATATCTTTTTTACACACGTTGTCATTGCGGAGAAGGCCTTCCGCTCTCGCTTCTTCAGCAGGTACATAAGAAGGGTAACGAGACCAAAAAAAATTGATTTTGCTTTTGCTTGTGCAAAAAAACAATACAAAAAATGTTACTCCCTTCTCATAGAAGCGAGTGTGGAAGGTGTATCTTATCTTTTATACGAAAGAGCCGAGGCCTTCTATGAGGCCTTCTTTAGCAGTTAGATAAGAATAGTAATTGAATCAAAAAATCTTTTAAGCAGGCCTTTAAAAAGGCCTGAAGTAAGAAGGTCTTCTGAGTTTTCCCGCTGGGTACAAGGCACATCTGAAAATAGCACCATTACCGGTTTTTTTTAATTTGAAAAGAATTCTGTGACTAACCTTCATGCATGTCTGTATGTCATTGCGTAGCACATTTATGTTCGCTAACCTTTTAAAATGTACCATTTTGGACAAACAGATTATAACTTATAGAATTTTTTTAATCTTACAACTCTATTCTGCTGTTATGCTCCTACATACTTACGTAAATATAATATATTTATGTAGTATTTTTAAATATTAGCATGATAGGTTTGCAAAGTCTTTTTGTATGCACACAAGTGGATTTATTTTATGTTAAATGTCGTAGATAAGCATATAAACATTAGGAAGTCCGGGTGGCTTGATATATTTTAAGGTGTAACGAAAACACGTTTTTAGATGTAAACGAACAAATTATTAAAAACACACAGAAAAAATTCTCGCCAATTTTTGTTCAATTAAACCTAACCTTAAATATCGCCGATATATCGGTATTTGTTACATCCCTAGTTATTAACTTTAATGTGCAAACATATTATCTAACTGGTTCCCTACATTGTTGATTTTTGATAGAAAATTATACATATTTTAACATTTCTACAAAATATTCGGATAGAATTTTTGAGCCTTCCTAGTGTTTGCATTTGAGTATCTGAACATCTGAATTTTTTAAACTGCATACATATGCATACATATGTATTTTATGTGTACAATGTTCATACGAAAAATATGGAGCCTTGAATCAAGTAGGATTTATGTTTTTAAGAATTGTAATATTCTTTATTTATTTCCAAGAAATTCAAATATTTTTTGCAAACATTCTATGGATGCTAAACAAAGCTTAATACCTTACCATAAGTGATCTCCATTAATACCATAACTTTATAAAATTTATTTTGCAAATTTGTATAAGTAAATGTAGAAAATAATAAAATTTATTGAAACAAAATTAATATTGACGTTTCCCAAGCATGCGTGCCGAGGAATTGAAATAATGCCTATTACTGGTTTGAAGTATTTTTAACACATTGAGTGCCAAGTAGGAAAAACTCCGTGGAATTTCGGTCACAAAATATACGTAAAAATTAAAGTTTTTTATTTCTTGCCTTTCCGCGCAATTGGTTGGGGAGAACTCCACTGAAAGAGTTTTCTTAATAGAGCCAAGGGTTTTTGATATTAATCAAATGAAAATGTACATTAAAATTCAACCTACGTAACGCTTCATTGGACGAATGAAGCGTGTTTCATAAGCCCCCAATTATTTAAAAGTTTCATACAAGATCATTTGCAAGAGCATTTGCACCAAACAGTGAACTCCGCTTTTGTCTTCTTTTTTATACCCTTCACCGAAGGTGAAAGGGTATATATAACTTTGTCATTCCGTTTGTAATTTCTACAATATTGATCCTACACCATATAAAGTATATATATTCTGGGTCCTTATGAAAAGCGAAGTTCAAATCCGGTTGTCCGTCCGTCTGTCTGTTTGTTGAAATGGGTTTTCCGAAGCCCCCAGAAATGATGGGGGCTTATTTGGTGTATGTATCTGTCAGGTTTTCTTATTATAATTTTGCTATAGAAATTCAGCCGCACCGGTCCAAAAATGGCTGAGATATGAGCAGAAAACCACGACTACCTCTAATTTTTTCCAAAAATCGCTTGTTGTTGTTGTATTTTTATTACTTTTTTCTGTATATCTGGAGAACGGCAAGAGCCAAAGTTTCCAAATTAGATACACACATTTAGGTTATCAATACACAGCATCCTACAAAGTGCGGGCGGGATTGGAGAAGTGGGCGTGGTACCTCCCATACAAAAAATATCAAAAATTTTACAAATAACCTGAATTTTTGACTGTAATATGACCTATGATTACGCCTTATATATCAAAAGATCGGAAATTTTTAGTAGAAAATATTTTCTGAAAAACTCGGGAAAATCGGTTCAGATACGGATGTAGAAATTATTAAGGTTTTGTCTAGTTGCTCTGTATTCTGCTCGCACAATGGCAAAGGGTATATAAGATTCGGCACAGCCGAATATAGCACTCTTACTTGTTGTTTATTACACTTGTCGATTTTTGTTGTATTATCAAACTTTCCAACGTGTATCTCTTATTTTCCCAATTCCCTTTATCTAAAATTCTCACTTTTTTAAATTTTGGCTTGTGTCCGTTTTCAATGCAGTGTTGTGCAACTGCAGTTGATTGTTTTCTTCTTTTTATATCAGCTTTATGTTCGTCTATTATCACGCCTAAATTTCTCTTCGTTGTGCCAATGTAGATTTTTCCACACTCCTCATTATCACCGCCATCACATTCAATTTGATAAACAACATCACTTTGATCCCTACACTCAATCTTTGTTTTCGTTTGTGTAAATAAATTATGTATTGTCTTGTTTGATTTATGCGCGAATATTATTTGTTGGTCTTTTATTATCTCTCTCAGTTTGTTGTTCTCAGTTAGTCTTGGAATAAACGGTAGACTATAATATTTGGCATTGCCAGATGTGTCATTTTTGTTTTTTTTCCCCTGAAGAAATATTATTTTTAACTTTGGTCAGTAATGAATTGATCAACCCCTTTGGAAAATTGTTTTTCATTAAGATATCCTTTATTCTTGTCATATTCTTAGATTGAAATTCTTCTGTGTCATGGGTTGTGTTGAGTGGAAATTCACCAAGCGTCCAGAAGCAATCGGTTTCATACACAATGCTATCATGTATAAAATAATTATTTTCATTTAAGCAAAATTTAAGTGTTTTCAGAAATTGTGTTCGTGGTATTATTTTTAGGTGCCTACAAGTGATTTCAAAGCGAATGAATTTTTTTTGTAAATCGTGGAAACAAATTAATTCAGCACAGATTTGTCAGCCTTATGTCGGAACGACAGTTTTTTGTTTTTACTATCCGTCTTTGGAACGCCCTTCCAACCCACTTTCAACTCTTAAGCAACGCAAACTCGTTTAAAAAGGAGCTATTAGAAATACTTGGTTAATACCTTATACTTTAATTTTTGTAATAATCTTTACTTTTCACTTTTTTGTATTGTTTATAAATGTTTTTATCTATGTACTTTGATATTTTACATTTTTATTTGAAATTATATTGATAATATCACTAGCGCTGTAATTTATAAGATTTCATCTTGTTGCGCTAGATCAGTTAATAAATAAATAAAATAAATAATCATTCATGCTGATGGCTTTTCTGTTTTTAATATCTCTCTGTAAATCCAACGTATCTCCATATCTCCATCTAATAGTGTTTTCTTTTCTGACCAAAATTTTCAATGTATGCTACCATTCGCGCGAGTTTTTGTTCTTTTCTAAAAATATACGCAAAAATGTGAGAAGTTGTAGTTTTTCTTTCTAAATATGTTGCAAAAATAAATGGCAAATTTATTTCATTTCTTTCCCCTAGTTATAGTTGAGTGTGAAATAATACCCTTTTTTGCATCTGCGTTTACAGGGTTTAAAATACTGCAGTCGAAACCAAAATCTATCAAACAAAAAAATTCAAATTTGTGTACAACTTTTTGCTTTTAAGTTGGTTTGACAGCAGCAGTTTACATTTAATGAATCAGAAATAAAGGCAACAGTTTTTTTTGCCATTGACAGATGAAGAAGTGGAAGAAATGGCAGGTTTTCTACTTTTACTGCAGTTTTTAAAACGCTGTGCGTTAAGTTCTTTTTTATGCAAGCAAGTATTTTTCTTATTAACTTTTTTCTTGTGTTTGCGTACACTTTTTGTTATATTGTGAATTTTGGCTATATGATGGATATAAAAACTTTTTACTAATACGATTTCCGTATGACGTGCTAAATTCCCAATTTTTATTTTTGATAAATACACTGAAATTTATTGTTGAGGGAAATCTTGTTGCTATGCGAATTTCACCGGTTGTTTAGGCCAGATTATCAGGAAACATTTTTGCAAAGCTTTTAGAAAAGCTACAAATATTATACAAATAAAACTGTAAAGCGAATAAGAATTATTACATTTACTTGTAACAATATCAAAGCTTAAGCAAAACACCAGCAATAAACAGTGAGTTTATCTTTTCTTACATTCCCCTACAATTGGTTGGCTTGTTGCAGACTCGAATTGTAGTTGGAACTGGGTAAAAGGAAAATTAAAAAAACAAATTGCTTCATTTTATTGTTTTCATATGAAAACATACAAAAACCAATTTGCCAGTTCAGTGTTTTGCACGGGCACATGCAAATACATAATCGAAGTTTTTTTTTCGTTTGTCTTACTTTTATTTAATAATTATTTTTTTGGCGTAAAATTCTTAACAACAGCTGATTTTAGTTATTAAAAATCAGTGTTGTTAACGCTTATTGGAATTCAAAGAAAATTTTATCTTAAAAATCGATACAACCGTGGTGAATATCGCTTATTAGTACAAACTTTGCATGCGAAATTTAACACGCTAAATACACATTAGTGTTGAGTGTAACGCTGGGTACACACTATGCAATGCATTTACGCAATCTAGCCAATTAAATTCATTTTCATTAATTTTTCATTCATTCCAGATTGCATCAACATCAAAACGCTTTGATATTTTGAGGTTGCATTGAAATAGATTGCATGTAGATTGCACTGTCTGTACCCAGCATAAAACGTAGCTATTATTTGATTCCATTGTAATTTGGAAAAATTTTTCACTTTGTAAGGGTGCCTGTAACCTGAAAAATATATTACACAATCATAATGCATAATTATTAATCTTATATTGTGTTTAATTTTACCTTTATAATGTTTTAAAAAAAGAACTTTTTTTTTCTTTTGGGCTCGAGTTCCTGGTTTTATTGTTAATTATTCTAATTTTACAATATTTAATTTGCCAATATTTCGTTTTTCATTGAAAAACATCAAAAGAAAAAAAGTTCTTTCATTAATGCATAATTATTTTTTAGAAAAGAAAACACCAAAAATTTAATTTTCACAATACAATTCTGTGGCATTTTGACAAAACATCTTAAGTCAAATTTAAAAAGTTGAAAAAAATGTTGCTAATCGTACGAATTTTCATTCAAAAAACATCTTTGCTCACGTTTTTAAAATGTTGTATTATAAACGAAATTTTTCTTTAATTTCGGCTTATTTTATTATTTGATAAAAATGATTTTTCCACCGAGTTTTCTTTAAAAACTTTTTTGCTATCTTATCTCGACTTAAGATGTTTTGTCAAAATGCCACTGAATTGTAAGCTAAAGTTGCAATTAAAGGTAAATGTTTGTTAAAAATGACCAAATCTTATATATAAAAAAAACAATTATGTACGTTTGTGATGATGTGTGTAATGAAAAAACCTAGAAGTCTATACCCATCCTATAGTATGCCGATATACTCAGAATCACTTTTTAAAGCTATACAACGATATCCATCCGTCCTTCTGTCTGTCCATGTACACCTTGTTTTCGAAGTACAAGTTGCCATTTTATAGATAATTGTATAAAATGTGGTAAATACGTTTAATTGTACTAAGGACGAAGCCTATGTTAACGTTGAAAATTTTTGGAATCGGTTTACATTTGCTCATTTCTCACGAGCAAATTGATTGTTAATATTTATATAAAATTTAGCGACCATCCCTAAAATCAGTTTAAATTATAAATTTCATATATGTACATAAAGGTTGTTTTTTATAGAGTGATACAAGTTTAAATCATAATAAAACATAGTACATAATATATTTTTGATTTAATGAAACGGTCTTTATTGGATAGAACATTTTATGACATTATTATTTAAATATGATTTCGGCCATTTGGTCGCCACGGCTGGCGCGTAGAAGGCGCAATTTGGAACACCAATTTTCAACAACTTTTAGCATTCTGACCATCATTGTTTTTGAAGCAATATGGGCCAATGACTCCGCCAGCCGGTAATTTTCTGAGGATGTAATGGTGTTTCGACAAAACCTTTTGGATTCTTCTCACTCCAAATGCGAAAATTCTGCTAATTCACCGACCAATTCAACCAGAAATGGGCTTCATCGAAAAATAAAATTTTGAATGGAAATTCAAATTCAAAATCAATATCAATTTGTGCTTCAGCCCATTCGCCAAATTATTTTGACCAAAATTTTTACAATTTTCACGTGTTGCTCTGGTGTAAGTCGATCCATAATGAAATGTCAAAGCAAACTTAACAAAAAGCAACTATAAGCTGTTAAAGGGGTGGTCAAATAAAGCAGTGATGCCAACTCAAAGTTGTATTACTCAAAAAAAAAAAAAAAACACCCTTTATATGGTGTATTTAGGTAATATTCGGCATAGATAACTGCTATATTAATCTTAACACCATATTATAACTTTGTTTTGTTGAGACCATGACTGCCCATCAGTTCCAAATAGGGTAGATGATACAATCTCGAAATTCGTCTGTAAATACTGTGGTGTATCGGCTTTACCAACTATAGTTTTCAACTTGTTTTTTTTTAAATGCAAATATTATTAAATTGTTGAATATTTTGTTTTCAAATAAACCAATTTTTGATTTTTTTGGCATTTTTTAAACAATTTAAGGGGAATATTTTTAAGTTTTGACTGCATATTTAATGCGCATAAAAAACTCTTTTTAAAGCATATTTCCGGGTTATCATGTTAATGTAATGAAGTCAATTTTTTAATAAAAAATGCTTGGAAAAGTGTTCCGAAATGCTCACCCGTTCTAAGTAGTTTTAGGTTTCCCCTTAGCAGTGTAAAAAAATTACATTGTAAAATAAAAATGGGTATTCGACTTTTTTCAATAACCGGTTTTCGAATATTCCGAATAGTTGTTATTTTAAAAAAACCGGGTTTCGGCTAAGCATTTTAAAAATAACCGGTTAACCGGTTTTAATTCGAATACATAAAAAACAAAAACGAAATTAGTTTTTGTAATAAAAAGTTAATTAGAATAAAAACAAAACAATTCACGAAGGTAAAGAACCAACAAAATACATAGATATGACTTAAGGTATTTTCAGACCTAACAAATATTCGACGATAAAATCGAAAAAAAACGTGACCAGTAAATTGATTAAACTTAGAATTCTTTGAGTTCTAACCTCTGCACCACTGCGGTGCCTGCCAGCCAACAGTCAAACATCAATCCATAACCAGTGGTACTGGTGGTTCGAAATTTGCTGTAATTTTCATTTTTAATTTTATATTACATGTTGCTTCCTTTCTTCTGTTTTTTCGTATTCTTTCTGTCAAGACTTTGTCTTGAAAAACTGAATATATTTGTTTATTATGTTTTTGTCCACTTTCGTCGACATTTTATTTGTACAAATTGAAGTACTCATGTAAACATTAGAGCTTGTGCATTAGAGCTCTGCAGTGGTGCAGAGGATAGAACCCAAAGAATTCTGATGAGAGAATGTGGTGATTCTTGAAACATGTAAATTCAACCCAGGGTAAAAAAATTTCATGTTGTAAAATTCTTCCTTCAGTAAAAATAATTTAATGAAAATTAAATTTAATGAACTCGAGCCTAACTAAAAAAATATCAAAATATAAAAGTATGCATATTAATAACAAAAATATTATTTATACTAAAAAAATAAAAATATATTATGTGGGTAACTCCATGTCAAATCGACCAAGAGTGGGACGCGACCCCTTTCGATTTTAATAAAATTTGGTGAGAAGGTTCCTTTTATCCTACAAGGAACATATATAAACGAAAAAAAAATAAAATACATTTTTTTTCAAAAGTCATGCCATATTTAAAATGTCATAATTTCGCCGAATTAGGTTAAAGTTCCAGGTGCCCGGCTTGTCTGTTTTTTGCAACTAGCACAGTGTACTTATTGCTCAAAATTACAATATTAAAATTTTATTTTAAGATTATTTTTTTAAAGGTTGCGAAAGAAAAAAAAATTATATCTTAAAAAGAAAAAAACACCTCCTTAAAAATTTCAGGATTTTTAGATAACAGTTTGAGGTTTCATATAAAAAAATCCGCCAAATAAAAAAATAGGTTTTTGACTTATTCCGTTTTTAAAATTTAATATTTTGCAGACATTACATTTTTCAATTAATTTTTTAATGAAAAATGTATTTGATTGTTGTCATGTTGGAAATAAAATTTTATCAGCACTCGCGTTAAGGTTTTCTTTAAGAATTGACAGATTCACATGTCTGTCCATTATTCCATCTATAAAGACTAGCAGCCATATTCATAAAAAGTTCTTATTTTAAGCTTATAGTATGTAATAACTATTAAACGCTTTTTGTCTTATAAACCTCTTATAAAAATTTGTATTCATAAACGTACATTAACAGCTTTTTTACTATTAACCGTTTGCAGCGATTTTCTGTTTAAGAATGGCAACTTTCTTTGTATTTGGCTGCCATTTTATTATAAGTGATGCATGAAACTTCTATTCGGTTTACATGATATTTTATATTTAAATTTTTTTATAATATATTTTTTTAATTGTAGACCTTCAAAATTATTCTTATCAAATAAAACTACTTATTATTTTAGTTTCTGAACAAAATGTTTCCGAAAGGTATCATAAAAACTTTTGTTTGAACCTTTTTTAAATATACGATAAGAAAGTACTCGAATAAAAAGTTTGTTTACTTTTTATTAACATCACTATTATTATCGTTTGTTTATTTTATTTTTTTTTTATATATTTGAACAATTATTTGTTGTTTTAAACAAAAAAACAACTAGTTCCAATAATTTAATAAATAATTCAAGAGAATATCTGCATTTGCCCCTGAACATATTCATTTAAATCATATAATTTTTTTTTAAATAATTATCAATATAACTTTAAATTGGCTGTCTAAAATAAAAAAAAAATAAGTAAAATGTATTTAACATGTCCGTTGTAATAAATAAAACATTTTTGTCATTATTTTTCAACATATTTCACAAAAATAATAACATAAAATGCAAACACCTCTCAAAATGTAATTTTATTTTTGGTTTAAAGAAGGGCAAATCCAACAATAAATTTTCTTACTTCATGAGTGGTTTATTAAAGGTTCAATAGACTATTTTTCGTTTATGAATACAACTTTAGCAATTTTTGCTTAAAACGGTCTATTAATCATCAATAAGTTTTTATGAATACGGCTGTAGATTTGTAACTCCTGTAGTGCGATTCACTATGCTTTTTAAGCCACAATTGTTTCGTTTAAAAATCTTAACCACAAATTTAACCATTTTGCTATTCACTAACACTTTTAACGACATCTGCTGTTGTTTAAAGCCAGCTGTTACAGTCAGCTGTTATTTTTAACAAAACAAATTGCGGTTTATTAACACCAACATTTTTGGTGTGGTTAAATCCGCTAAGAAAAAAGTTTATTTTTAGCGTTCTTAGCCTAAAATTTATCCACTTCTTGTCACACACCAATTTTCCGTGGAGCCTCTTATTTATTTATCCTAAAACCAACAATTTAACTCAAATAAAACTAAAAATTTAATTTAATTAAAATTAAAATTAAAATACTAAAATAAAATAATTAATATAATAATAAAAATTAGTAATGTTTTACGCACTTTGCACAATATCATTTAAAATCTATAAATTAAAAGGTTCTTGTTTTGTTTTTTTTTTATTTTCTCTTTGTTATTTTATCATATTTTAATGTTTCTCTTGGCAGAGTTGCCACGATATATCAATTTGCATAGAGAGAAAAATAAAACTGTTTACCATTGTTATTAATAAGTTAGTGAATCACATAGTGGTTAGTGCAAACATCAAAATGTGTGGTTTAAGTTAACACTTTTTAAAGTGTTAAAAGTTAGTGAATCGCACTACTGAGGCTGACATAAAGCCCCAAACTGCAAGAGAACCTCATCCATGTTTTTCTGTCGGCTCATTCGGCTTTCTCCAAACCATGCGTCGTCCATCAGACCCGAAAATATTATATTTGCTTTCATCGCTAAATATTACGGGTTTCCAAAAGTAAAAACCTTTGGTTATATGTTGATCCACGAAGGATAGTCGCTTATTTCTATTTATTTCAGAAATTATCGGTTTTTTTTACTACTCGAGCATTACAGTTGTTTGATCGTAGTACTCTACGAAGTGTTTCGTTGCTAACATTGTTGCATAGAGTTCCTCTCAGCTTATCATTCAGTTTTGGAGCACGAATTTCTTTAAGTATTTTCCTTTAATGTATGGCTGATAACAATTTTGGACGGCCATGTCGTGCCAAATTTTCAAAATTTCCAGGTTCTTTTGCACGCTTAACTATATTTTCTATTGTTTGACGACACCTCTCAAACATTTGCGATACAAAAAAACTGTTTTACCTTGGTCATGAAGGTGCAAGATGATTTTCCTCTCGACAAAACTTAGTTCCTTTCCTTTCGGCATTTTAATTAGATAAATAATAGCAAAATACCTTCAAAATATTATCTTACTCCCACGATAATATGATTGAAACGTATAAACGAAGCAAGCCTATATAACATGTACAAATTTATAACAATATTTGCAAGGATAAGATGATTTTTCTTAAAAAGCAAATACTTTTGTGAGTATTAATTATAGGGTCAAAATAGTTTTATGCCCGTAATTTCTACAAATAGATATCTAGCTGTGTATAGATATCTATCGTTTTCATAATTTTAAAACGTATTTGTTACCTGCGGGTTAAAGTGAAATGTATTTTACACCATCGATTTTCGATAGTTAATTCAAGTAGGCAAAATTAACCTTGAAATTTCCAAAATAGTGTTACACACAGAAAAAAATACCAATGTAAAATTAACATGGAAAAATGTTGATTGAGAATCATAGTAAATTTCTGCAAAAGTAAGCCCTTTTTTTAAATTTATCATTATTTCATAATAATTTTAAATAAAATAACCTTAAATTATGTTTATTTAATATTATTCACTGTTAAAATAAAAAAAAATAAAAAATATTAAAATATAAATAAATATGGATTCAATATTGAATCCATAAAAACCAGTTTTATATTAAAATCAAAAGTGTATCTTGTTAAATTAACATGCATTCATACTTAAGTATGTACATTTTTTATTTTCATTCTTAAAATATGTTATAAAAAGAGGACAATTCCCGTATTCTTTTAATTAAAATTAGTTACTTAAATAGTGCATCAAGTTTTCAAAGTATATTGATGACGAAATCCATATCGGGCGATGCTGATGCTTCTGTTGACAAAGGAGAACTCAAAATAAGTGAAACATGTGTTACAGGGGTAAGTGTATTGAATTATTCTTAAATAAATGCGTATGTTGTCTCTGAGGCTTCTTCACACTGTTATAACACACTCAAACCAATTTGATTCTACATGAAATTCACGTTGTTTCAACTTGAAATAACTTTCATTCACCGTGATTCGGATTGTTATTTCAATATAAATTACATTTTGCTCTAACTTTACTGCAATGTTAAATTAACATGAATTATAGTTATTTTAAAAGAAAAAAATGTTGTTCGCAAGTAAAATCGGGTTGATTTAACATGAAAAACGTATGAAGCAAAATCACCACCGAAAAATTTTAAATCAACCTTGTTTTCTACGTTTTTAACTTGATTTTTTTCTGTGTGTACGGTAATACAGCAATTTAATAATTTTCAACTAACATTACGAAAAACTATAGTTTCTGACTTAAGACGTTTTTGTCTAACTTCAAAGATATATCAAACCAAAGACTGTTGGGAGAGGTTTTTTTTCCACTACAAGCAACTTCTACACACAGAAAAAAATACCAATGTAAAATTAACATGGAAAAATGTTGATTGAGAATCATAGTAATTTTCTGCAAAAGTATGCCCTTTATTTAAATTTATCAGTATTTCATATAAATTTTAAATAAAATAACCTTAAATCACGTTTATTAATTATTATTCACTGTTAAAATAAAAAAAAAATATATTAAAATAAAAAATAAATATGGATTCAATATTGAATCCATAAAACCCTGTTTTATATTAAAATCAAAAGTGTATCTTGTTAAATTAATATGAATACATACTTAAGTATGTACATTTTTTATTTTCATTTTTAAAATATGTTATAAAAAGAAGACAATTCCCGTATTCTTTTAATTAAAATTATTTAGTTAAATAGTACACCAAGTTTTCAAAGTATATTGATGACGAAATCCATATCGGGCGATGCTGATGCTTCTGTTGACAAAGGAGAACTCAAAATAAGTGAAACATGTGTTACAGGGGTAAGTGTATTGAATTATTCTTAAATAAATGCGTATGTTGTCTCTGAGGCTTCTTCACACTGTTATAACACACTCAAACCAATTTGATTCTACATGAAATTCACGTTGTTTCAACTTGAAATAACTTTCATTCACCGTGATTCGGATTGTTATTTCAATATAAATTACATTTTGCTCTAACTTTACTGCAATGTTAAATTAACATGAATTATAGTTATTTTAAAAGAAAAAAATGTTGTTCGCAGTTATTGTAAAACCAGGTTGAATTAACATGAAAAACGTATAAAGCAAAATCACCACCGAAAAATTTTAAATCAACCTTGTTTTCTACGTTTTTAACTTGATTTTTTTTCTGTGTGTATCGGATAGGTAAAAATAACTGTTAGGTACGAACACGACTAGATATCTGTTTGTCGAAATAACGGGCATTAATATCAGAAAAAGGCCATGATATTACAAGTTTTTTAATTTCATATCATATTTAAGTTGTTACACATATCACCTACGTAATAAATGGATATTTTCTCAAAAATTAAACAACTGGTACTTCATTTTGAGGAATGTATTTAATCTTTATGGAGTAAAAAAATATGCAAAATATTTAAGAGAGTCACTGTACGTCGTACGCTACTACGTTCATACGGTGCAATTGTGTTCCTACACACAGAAAAAAATACCAATGTAAAATTAACATGGAAAAATGTTGATTGAGAATCATAGTAAATTTCTGCAAAAGTATGCCCTTTATTTAAATTTATCATTATTTTATATAAATTTTAAATGAAAAATATTAAAATAAACTTAAGTCACGTTTATTTAATATTATTCACTATTAAAAAAAAAAAAAAAAATATTAAAATATAAATAAATCTGGATTCAATATTGAATCCATAAAAACCTGTTTTATATTAAAATCAAAAGTTGATCATGTTAAATTAACATGCATACATACTTAAGTATGTACATTTTTTTATTTTCATTGTTAAAATATGTTATAAAAAGAAGACAATTCCCGTATTCTTTTAATTAAATTATTTAGTTAAATAGTACATCAAGTTTTCAAAGTACAATGCCGACGTAAACTATATCGGGCGATTCTGATGCTTCTGTTAACAAAGGGGAATACAAAATAAGTGAAACATGTGTTACAGGGGTAAGTGCTTTAAATTATTCTTAACTGTTATTACACTCAAACCAATTTAATTCTACATGAAATTCACGTTGTTTCAACTTGAAATAACTTTCATTCAAAGCGATTCGGATTGTTATTTCAATATAAATTCCATTTTGCTCTAACTTTACAGCAATGTTAAATTAACATGAATTATAGTTATTTTAAAAGCAAAAAATGTTGTTCGCAAGTAAAATCGGGTTGATTTAACATGAAAAACGTATGAAGCAAAATCACCACCGAAAAATTTTAAATCAACCTTGTTTTCTACGTTTTTAACTTGATTTTTTTCTGTGTGTACGGTAATACAGCAATTTAATAATTTTCAACTAACATTACGAAAAACTATAGTTTCTGACTTAAGACGTTTTTGTCTAACTTCAAAGATATATCAAACCAAAGACTGTTGGGAGAGGTTTTTTTTCCACTACAAGCAACTTCTACACACAGAAAAAAATACCAATGTAAAATTAACATGGAAAAATGTTGATTGAGAATCATAGTAATTTTCTGCAAAAGTATGCCCTTTATTTAAATTTATCAGTATTTCATATAAATTTTAAATAAAATAACCTTAAATCACGTTTATTAATTATTATTCACTGTTAAAATAAAAAAAAAATATATTAAAATAAAAAATAAATATGGATTCAATATTGAATCCATAAAACCCTGTTTTATATTAAAATCAAAAGTGTATCTTGTTAAATTAATATGAATACATACTTAAGTATGTACATTTTTTATTTTCATTTTTAAAATATGTTATAAAAAGAAGACAATTCCCGTATTCTTTTAATTAAAATTATTTAGTTAAATAGTACACCAAGTTTTCAAAGTAGAATGATGACGAAAACTATATTGGGCGATTCTGCTGATGCTTCTGTTATCAAAGGAGAATACAAAATAAGTGAAACATGTGTTACAGGGGTAAGTGTTTTGAATTATTCTTAAATATATGTAAATGTTGTCTCTGAAGCTTCTTCACACTGTAACATCACACTCGAACCAATTTGATTCTACATGAAATTCACGTTGTTTCAACTTGAAATAACTTTCATTCAACGTGATTCGGATTGTTATTTCAATATAAATTACATTTTGCTCTAACTTTACTGCAATGTTAAATTAACATGAATTAAAGTTATTTTAAAAGAAAAAAATGTTGTTCGCAGTTATTGTAAAATCAGGTTGAATTAACATGAAAAACGTATAAAGCAAAATCACCACCGAAAAATTTTAAATCAACCTTGTTTTCTACGTTTTTAACTTGATTTTTTTCTGTGTGTACCGGCCTCCAGATACATATTGAAAAATTGCATTAAAATCATACGAGCAGATTTATGTTCAGGCAAGAATGAGAAAACAATAAATATTTCTTAAATCTTTACCAAATAAACAATTTTAACATTGTTTTTAATAACTACCTTTTACGTTGGTTCGAAATCAAACACTGAAATTCATGTCAAACATCAAGATTTCATTTACTTGCTGGACACCTGGAGGTTACTTTTATTCCTCACAGTCTCTTTTTTATTATTTTTAAATCAGAGCAATTTTAAATGGGTTGATTGGGGTGAATATTTAATTAAGAACTGAAAGTAATGTACAGACATATTTATAAACCAATACATACATCTGATTTTTTTTTTTGGCTTTACATGTATGTACGCTCGTTCCTAAGTTGGCACAATGTGTACGGATGCAAATTTTTTCTATATGGGAATTTTTACATTACAACAAATTCACTGCAGAGCGAGATAAACACGATATAAGATCACTCACTCAACTCATTCTCGTAGTGGTGAGTTAGAATAAAAGGCACCTTGATTGACACTTTGACGTGACTGTGATGGCAACGAATACTGAAATGAAATTACAAAACTTAATTTAACACTTTAGCACAGTTTGATAAACATACGAATATAAAAAATGTATTTAAAAATCAGTACAAGTTCGATTTTTTCTTCAGTTTGTTTGGTCGTACATATTTCAAATGTTTTACAATATAAATAAAAAATAACGGATTGTTTAGTCGAATGTTAAAATCCTGCTGTTCAATTGTTTTTAAAATATTAAAATTGATATGACATTTTAGTGCAATTAGTATGGCACTATAAAAAGCAATTGTTTTATTATTTCTTTAAAGGAGTTTTTAATACAAATCAAATTAAAACAAGTAAGAAAGTGTAGCCGGTCAAGCCCGACCATATAGTTACCTACGCCACAGACTTAAAATACATTTTTGGGAACCGTGGGCAATCATGCACCCGTCAGAACAAAATTATGGTTTGAGGTTAGGATTCAGTAAAAGTTCTTTGTGCCGAATATTATTTCGATGTCTTTATTTTTATGAAATTTTTTGTCATCAAGTGATTTTAGGGAGGAAGTTTATATGAAACCGTTGTTAAGTTCTGGATCTACAAATACAATATTTTGACATGACACGATCGTCAAAGATACTGTCGCCAAATTGTATGTCAATATAGTCAAATATGGACCGATTTCAATAAAATTTGGCAAGATGATAAAATAAAATTGAGACTGATTCTCACCGTTTTCAATAGGCTTGGTCCATGTGACAAATATAACCTTTCTACGTAATTTCATTGAACTATCTGCAAAATAGCGACGTGTCATTTGCGCGCAAGATTTGCATGTAAAATCATCCTGACTACCCAATGGACGGTGGGTCTAGGAGGATCTAGGATCCTTAAGATTTTCATTTATATTTCTTTAATCCATGTTAACAGAGAATTTTTTTTGTTTACTGAAAAGTTTCGGATTAAGTAGGCACGCTAGTTTTGTCTTTCGGCTTTTTTATTCTGGCGAGGTTTCCTGAATTTAGAATCAGTATTATGCATAACAAATAAACAGTTATCTTAGTGACTTAAAAAAATGCCAGTATTGTTATTGCAAAAACTTATTGTTTTTTGATTTATAAACAATTTGGTATAATGCACAATTGAACAGCGCAAGTTCACTAATTGTTGAGCAAGTGTACGAAGTTAGTGTAAATGAATTTCCATACAGTTTTTAACAGTTCATTTGCGAGGACATAAAAATGGACAGTTTGCACAGATTTTAAGACCTTCAAGCGATACCATGAAAGCCCTTCATGTAATTTTTGAATTGTTGAATGTTGTTTGTCGTCTTGCAAAATAAACAATTTTTTATAAAACTAGTGGTTACGTGTAGGACTTAGGGTTTTTTCCCGGGATTTCCCGTCCCGGGAATTCCCGGGAATTTCCATTATTTTATTTCCCGTTTTCCCGGGATTTTTCTTGCGGGATCCCGGGAAATAAAAAATTCCTCATAATTTCAGAAAATAGCTATTTATACTTTGAAATTTAGTTTTCTATTCTCTAAAAATTAGCATTTGTGGATGGGTTGTGGATTAGATCAATTACAAGAAGTGAGTACATGTATTTAAATCAATGTTTCCTGATGCAATAAATCTACTAAAAGCAGAATGGGCAGTGCAACAGTTCATAATTATTACATTTAGTGAAGTGAAGAGTTAATAAAGTACATTAATTCAAAATAAGATGCAGGCAGTAAAGTTTCATTGTCCATGAACAATTCTTAAAAATAAGAGATACCTTAACATATCACTCCTTTATTGCAACATAGTCATATCTACAAAAACAAAAAATTTGGCAAAGTGCGATTAAAGTTTTAAAAATGTACCGATTTAAAGATATATTTTGCTGTAACTTCGGTTCAGTTTGAGATATGACTATGATGAATGAAGGAGCGATATGTTTATTAGGTGATAAGCACAAATTTTCAATTTCAATTTGTGTTGGTTTATATACCCGTGAAGTGCGGGGAAACCGAAATAAAATAACATTTTGGAAACTCGTGTAAGATACTACAACAAACAACACATTGCCCCAAAGATTAGAAATCGATCTATTGAAACGAAAAGGTTTGTAAGAAGCAGTCCGGTTGATCCTATTTTTGCATCAACCTTGACATACATTTGACTGATATAGACGTTGTTTATAAAAAAGAAAAAATTGCTTCTGATTGTGAATCCGAAGCATGCTACAACGGTGCACTTTTAACTATTTGTCCAACCGCCGTAAAAAATTAACGAAATTTTTCGGAAACATGATAGTTAGTAAATAAAATCAGGAATATACTTTTTGACGACTTACAAAGCGCTTTGAGTGTGTCAGAAAGTTATTTCCTAAGCCATTAAAAAATGTTATATATTTCTTTAAAGTATTTTATCTATTTTATTAATTTACTTTTTGATTTCATATCTTGAGTACCTCAATTCTTATTTTGTTTTTATTATTGTTTAATGAATTAAATTGTTATGTTTATGTTATCTTTTTATCTTGTATCCAGAGCATAATAATACTGAATAAAGGCATAATATGTAATAGGGAATAAAGGCGTGAGATAATAATAGTTCAAGTTCCTATTTCAATCTCCAATTATTTTTTTATTATTGAACCATTTCATTTACTTTCTTTGTAAACAAGTTCCCTTACGTTTTTTTATAAAAGTTTTTTTTCATTAATTAATACCAAAATTTACTTTGTATTATTTATATGGAGCGGGATCCCGGGAAATTTAAAAAAATTTCCCGCTTTCCCGGGAATCGAAAAAGTCCGGGGAAAAAAAAAACTCTAGTAGGACTTCAAATATGAATAGGTGTGAACATAGCTTTACACAGAAAGAAAAACACTCGGGATAAAGCAAGTTTTTTATGATTACTTTAAGTACGAGTCGTACTCAACAATTCAAGTACGAATAACACTAAGACGTACTCAAAACAATCCTAAATGGGATAACTTTCGAAAACAATCCCGGAATTTCTTGAAAAAAGTTTAAAATTCTTAAATCAAGTAAAAGAAAGATTAGACTTTTTTTAAACAACATAACAACAAAAACATTTATTATTTTCATGTTTAACCCTCCGGCTTACGCATGTTTTGTTTTCTATACACATTGAAATAATGTCTGGTCAGACTAATGTGTACTTCGAAGGGTTAAAAAGTATATTTGAACTCTTGCTTCTCATTTAGTTTATATTTTTAGTTAAATATGTACATAAGATTTTTAAAGTAAAAACCATATCGGGTATGATGTTGGTGTTTTATCATCCTGCAAGGTGTAAAACGGATAAGTAAATCAATGATAATAATATCCTCTGTCTAATTTCTTTTTTGGTTTTTTCAAGCGCGAATTCGGGAAAAAATTAACTTAATAATACTTTAATCAAGCCATTTTGAGTTTGATTCAGTCTTAGTTTTGCTTAAATCAATCTCATTTCGGATTATTTTAAGTAAGAGTTCGGGATTGAATAGGGATAATTTAAGTATTTTGCGATTGAAAATTCGTACTTGAATCAATCTTTCTGTACTTGATTCAAGAAAATCCGTACTCACCGTACTATTAATACCACTTCGGATTGATTTGAGTACGGATGGATTGATTTTTCTTTTGAGTGTACTTTTTCAAAATCAATAGACATATTTTTATTAACGAAAAATCACAAAGCATAACAATAAAAAGGAATTTGTTTTTTAATTTTGTTTTTTCTTTTTACCCACTTACAACTACAATTCGATTCGGAAAAATGCCAACCAATTGTAGGGGAGTGTTTGTTGGTGTTTTTGTTGAAGTTTTGATATTGTTACAAGTAAAGCTTTGAGTGTTAATAATTCTTATTCGCTTTAAGGTTTATTTGTATAATATTTTTAGTTTTTTTAAAATCTTTGGAAAAGGTTTCCTGACGATCTGGCCTAAGCAACCAGTGAAATGCGCATAGAAGCTAGCTTTCCCTCAACAATAAATTTCAGTGAATTTATCAAATATGGAAAATTGGGAATTTGGCATGTCATACAGAAATCTTAATAATAAAATTAATTCGAATTCTTATGTCTGAAACTAGTTTTTTTTTGCTACAAAGTTTGGAAATGTACCTTTCTTGGCTCTTAAATATATCTGCATCATCCTCAACTGCGTATACTCGTTTGGATAGTGAATATAAATTAAGCCTACCTTTACTATTTTGTGAGTATCTATTAATTTTTAAACTCGAATATTAATAGCTGATTTCACCAATTTTTTTAAATATCAATTTATGTTTAAAATTAGTTTTTCATGTAAATGAATTTATATGCAAAACTGTATTTAAATATAATTTAATATTTAAATAGAATTGGTAAAATTTGCCAGAAGTATTTTATATTTTTTTTTATAAAAAATAATTAAACTGTATAGTTTAAAGTTTAAATTTTTTTTTTTTGGCTTTGGTAAAAAACCGATGGCTTTTATTTCGGCATTTTTTTTTTTTTTTGCAAAAATAGGCAAATCGGCACATTGATAATTTAGAGGTTACTATTTGCGTTGCATAACAGCTATTACATAACTTCTTTTTATAAGTCATTATCATTATGAATAAAATAATCACTTACAACGTAAGATTTTAAAATTGATTCCAAAAAAAAAAAAAAAATATTTTTTTATAAATAAGGATGGTTGATAAGGTTTATTTTATGTTTTATTATTTTTTTACATCCATTCTTATAAGCGGTTTGGTGCCTAGTCACCCTTTAAATTCTTAAGGCATTTTTCATTAAAAATATTTAAGGTTAATAAAAGGTTTATTGAACGATTTCTCTATGAAAATTTGTTTAATAAACCTTTTATTAAACTGAAATATATTTTATGAATAAGCGGGTTAAAATGTAGTTAAATTGTAACTAGTGATATTTTACCTTTTTATAAGGTAATGTGTAATAACCACTTTTTTTCGACATATAAAAATAATGGGAGGAAGTTTTGAAAGGGTAATTTTGTTACTTCTAAATATTACTCCATCGCCAAACCGGATGTCAGAAATCACCACAAATCGCCAAATGTCAATTTTGTTCAGTTCTTGTAACATTTTTTTTAAATTAACTTTTGCATACAAAAAAAGCCAGTATAATATTTCATTCAAAAATCGCCAAAAATACAAAAAAGTCTTTGAAAGTATATTTTGTTTTGTTTCTGTTATTTTTTTTTTTAAATAACATAAAATGGATATCAAATATTTAGTTAAAAAAACTAAAATTAAGAGCAGAAGTCTTTAAGATCGTGCACTTCAGCCTCATCGATTTCATTACTGGTGTTTTGAACTGCATACATACTATAAGAATTAAATAGTGACATAAAATAAAATTCACTCAAAACGATAACAGAACAAAAATCTTGTGAAAAAAGTCGCCAGTTTTTTTAAAATTAGTAATGATAACAAAAAATGTTAAACTGTAAAAAAAATCGCTGAAATAATAAAAATGGTAAACATAGCCAAGTAAATCGCCGGTTATATCAAAAATCGTCAAAAAAAATCGCCAGTCACCAAATGGCAAATCCCACCGGCAAACACGTTTCAAAATCGCCACGTTTGGCGAGAAATCGCCATATCTGACAACTCTAGATATATCGATAAGCCATCCTACTCTTTATATTTATAGTTCAAGTAAGAAAATTCGATTATATTGTATTGCGATTAAAAAAAATTTGTTGTATCTTCTGGGTGTGTTTAAGTTGAATTCTATGTCCATCTCTTTAAATGCGAAAAAGAGAAATATGTAATTATGATTACAAACGATTTCTAAACAATTTCACATTAAATCGTTATTCGTTTTCATCCCTCTTAAATTTCGTTAAACGTGTGCTGAAATTCACATTTTTTTTGGGTGGTTTTCTATGAAAAATTGCAAAATAATTGAGACATTTTGTTGACAGTCATTAACCACTATTTTGACCTCCTGTATGCAAGTTCAATGGCTTGTAAAAAAAACAATTACTAGAAGAAAATATTTATTCATGTAGTGAATTTACCTCCGCTTATGTTGACAATTTAATTCCTTTAAGAAATCCCATGCGTTTGCATTTATTTATAATCGCACATTTGAGCGTGTGCGTTTCTTGACCAATGGTCAAAAGTCAGAGCATTCAATGAAGACTGACGGCATTCTTGACGCCATTTTCAAACAATTCATGAATGTGTGTGTGCGCTTGTCGTTGCTAAAAAGAAGAGGTCAGTCGGCGTCATTATCACGCTTGTTTCTGGACGATTTCAAAAGGTTTAGTTCGACCGCCAGCTGTGTGTTTGTTAAATGGTTCGTCAGGTTTTCATTTTTCAAACAAGGGATGATAAGTATGTGGATGTTGGTCGTTTCCCTTAACTATTCATTAAATTATATGCAAATTAAGTTGAAGTTTTTTTATTTTTATTTTGATCCTCTTTTAATTCTCGCAGCTAACTGAATATGTGCAATAGGAGATAGAAGGCAAAATCACTTACGGGGTGAAGGTCTACGACGCGAACCTTAACCATTGGTCAAAGAGATTAAAAACATCTCATAATGAAAGCGTCAACAATGATGGGTGTGATTTTAATGGCAAAAAGCATCAGGAAAATTTTAAAATAAAACAGCCCATAAATCATCTAATTTATTGCCATCCAGTGTCCAGTATTTTGGGCAAACGGACAATTTGTATAGACAGTTGAGGGAAAACATGGGATGGGCACGTGGTTAAACATGTTAGGTCAATTGAAAATATTTAATTTAATGCTTATAATTGAAAATGTTTTATGTACGTTTGGGATTTGGGGAGATATAAGAAATTTGTAGAAATGAAATATTACCACACAAGTACATTCAAAATATGAGTGTTGGTTTTCAGTTTATTTTTGACTTTAATTCATTAATACTTAAATGAAACAGTAGGCAAATATTCGTAAAGATTGAATTATTTGAACACTTTAACCCAATTTAGTATATTAAAGTCTTTTGAAAATAGTCAGTAAAAACATATAATGAAATTAGTTTTGTGTTAATTATTAAATATTTACAAACGTTTTACTTCATTAAAACTTTTCTTACTTTTTGGGGTTCTTAAATCTTAAATCTTAGTGGTATATTTGTTCCGGAAATGACATTTGGGGTAAATACATTTTTCAAATGGTCAACTAAAAGATTATGTTTTTTAACATAATTTGTTGCCCAACTTCCATTCAAGTTACGCAGGAAGGGGGGCTTAGAAATTACCGGTATTTGAAGAGTTTTAGTTGAACGCCATAATTTATTTTTTATTTATTTATTTATTTGGTCTATAGATTATAAATCCTTAAAGACTAAAGAATATAATACAGGTGTGAATACATTAACTATTTAAATACAAAATTAGTTTTCCTTTTAAAATATCATTGCTTTCAGAAAGATCTATGATATGATACAATTTATTAAAATTTTCACAAATGCGACGAAAGGAGTCATTATTAGCATAATCGGATCTGTAGTAGTTAAGACTGATGAGCTGAAAGTTACGAGTTGGCCTATTTGGAACCCAAAAGTTAATTTTACCAAGCAGGAACGTAGAATCAACTTCACCATGAATTAATCCAAGTAGAAAAGATATACTCAGAATAACACGGCGGCTTTTTAAGGTTGGCAGCTTAATAAGAGCAAGTCTATTTACATACGATGGCAAAACATACGAATTCCAACCAAGACCACGTAAACAAAAAATCAAAAATTGCTTTTGTACGGATTCAATACTATTTATATGAATGGAATAGTAAGGATCCCATACAATGGATCCATATTCAAGAATTGGCCGAACCAAAGATGTATAAAGTTGTTTTGTGACATAGGGGTCAGAAAATTCTCTAGACCACCGTTTTATAAAACCAAGAACACCGTTAGCTTTGTTAACAGTTAACGCGATATGATTACGGAAATTTAGCCTATGACCCAACAAAAATCCGAGATCATTTATGCTGTCCACTTTTTCAAGTATAATTCCATTAAGATAGTATCGAGAATCTAATTTGTTTGTTCTGTAGAATGTCATATGTTTACATTTTTTTATATTAAGGTCCATTAAGTTAATTGTACACCATTGGGAAAATTTATCAATATCAGACTGTAGTAAAAGTTGTTGATTAGAGTCGTTAAAGCACTTGAATATTTTGACATCATCTGCATACATGAGTACATTGGAATACAAGATAACAGATGGGAGGTCATTTATAAATAACGTGAACAGTATAGGACCACCAGAATGAAAGAATGTTGTTTTTTGAGCCTGGAGTACTTTGCCAAACTTTTTTATACATTCTTTCAGTAAATTTTTAGGCTAAGGGGATCTGTGAATTCACTGTTATCTATGAACTCTTCTTTTTTTCATCAAAGAGTCCATAGATAATCAGTTGTTAGTACGATTTTTTAAGGTCCATTTGTTTGTTTGTTATTTTTTTTTTGTGGAAAAAATATTCCTAGTATATGTATATGAGTAGGTGAGTTGCAAAAATAAGAAAATCCGTTCGATCAGCTAATTCGACTACTGTCGAAAATCGATTTGAGCTCATAAAAGGCACCATTGAGAATTTATTTTTTTGTGACTAAACATACCTTGTACTTATTATACCATTATTTACCCTTTTTATTTTAAACTAGCTGGCCCGGCAAACGTTGTTTTGCCATATAATTTACTTCTTTCAGATGTTATCGTGTCTGCATGCCAAATTTAAAAAAACCGGTTGATAGTTAAAATGATATTGGGAGGGGGAGCTTTTACCGCTTTTGCCATATTTCACGCCCTAAATAATAAAAAATATAGGCTATAATTCCTTCCAGATGTTACACTATTTGCCTGCCAAATTTCAAGAAAATTGGTTGATTATTTAAGAAGTTATAAGGAGGGGGATATTTTACCCCGTTTGTCCTATTTCACGCCCTATTACTTATTTCCTTTCTGATGTTACAGTATCTGCATGTCAAATTTTAAGAAAACCGGTTGATTAGTTAAGAAGATATAGGAAGGAGGGGCTTTTACCCCCTTTATCCCTTTTGCCCTATTTCCCTTCAAATCACAAATTTAATGATTAGATGTTACGGTGTCTGCATGTCAAATTTTAAGAAAACTGGTTGATTAGATAAGAAGATAAACTACACAGAAACACTGCTCACGGCCCATAGAACATGCATATATTTGGTCAAATTCGGTCTAGTAGTTTTTGACTTTAGCGATCACGAACATACACGTAATTTGTATATATGTAGAGAACGCATAAGTTTTATAGAAAATAAAAAACATTTATTTTTTGTCACTTTTCACTAATATCTCAATCTTGATGTTGTTTAAGGTATCTTTACATGGTAATATATGTGTTACGACCAGGGATGCCAGAAGTGCAGATTTATTTGCTTATGCAGAATCTGTACTCCAAAATTTACTAAATGCAGATATTTTTAAGCTCGAGGGAAACTTCTTTACCTTGTCGCTTATTTTAATATTATTTTCACTTCATCATTCGTATAACTGCTCTGGGCGGGGAAGCAGTTCGCCCTTCTTTGTCGGTATCTTATATCTTAGATATCTTAGATAAACTGGCCGTGTTAGTTTGTTTGTTTTCCGTGGGTTGGCTGGTGGCTTGGCGTCGCATTACTGTCCCGAGTTACAGTTCTTGCGGTTTCAGTATTATCAGTTTATAGCCAAAAAATTTTAACATTTTTGTCTGGTGGAGAATCAAGGAAATAACTCAAGAGCGACTGGTGGAGTATTATAAAAACACTCAACACGTTTTACTTGTGGATACCAATATACTCTGGAGCGGGTTTTGGAAGTAATTCGCCTTCCTACACAAAGTTCTAGGTCGACCGAGGACTTGTGGATGAGGCTTCAATGGTGACACCCTGGAAATATAACTGAAGCATTGTTAATCAAATTAAATGGATGTTATAGAAAATACACACAAAGGGGATTCAAGAGGCTACCCTGCAGTTTCACAAGTAGTGGCTGGCAACATTTCCCCGACTACATCGCCATTGATTTTTCATTGACTACATCGCCGATTACATTGGTACTCAGTGGTAATCTGTAAGGTAGTGTCTCCAGAGATTTTCTATTGTTTTTCTTAACCTTAAGAATTTAATATTGTTAGTTTCATCTAATGCCTTAAGTTGTTAACCTTATAGTTGAATTCAAAGAAAAAATTTGAGTTCAAAATAAAGCGAATAATTGATGAAGTAATCGATGAAGTAATCGACGAACAGTAAGGCATTACCAATGCGGACATCGCCTTGTTAAATTCGCCGCTCAAAAGCATTTCTGGTAGTTTAGCGAGTCGTCGACGAAAGGTTTGTGGTAGTCGTTGAACTCATCGGCGTAGAGTCGATTACCAATACTGCAGGGTATGCGTAGGTTGCCTCAAAATATAAAAAATCTGTTTGTAAAATAAGTTTAAGTTGTGTATTTTAGTATATGTTAGTTAGAACGACTCACCAAAAAAAGTCCTTGATGTACACAGAAAAAATTATTGTCGAATTATTTTCAAACAACCGCTTGTTTGAAAATTTTTTTAATTTCTATAAATATTTTTACTGATTCAATCAATATTTTTGTTTGATTTTTATTTAACCAACAAAAATGTGGACAACTCTTCAAAAATAAAATAAACGCGTTATTGGTGTCAAGTTTTCATAATTTTGTATGAAATATTTAACGCTCTTTAATGTTGTCGTCTTTTTGCATTTTTTTATTTGATCGTAAGCAACACTTCTTTATGTGAAATATAAGAACAACAACAAAAACACACACAGTCTATTTTTGGACGCTTTAAAAAAGTGCAACTATAAGAAAAACAATAGCAGACACGACATTATAAGAAACAAAATCCCGTATTCAATTTTTTAAAACTGTTTGGTTAAATACATCAAATACAAAAATAGAATGATGACGAAAAACATATCGAGTCGGTCTGCTGCCGTTTTTGGTTACATTTCTTCTTTAGCAAAGGAAAGGATACAGCAACAGAGAGTGATAAAGAAAAACATTGTGTTGTGTGTATAAATAAGACTTCGTTCAAAAATTATTCCAACAAAAAAATGTGTTTCAAAGCCAGTCGGCGGCTCTGCTTTGCCGTCACCTTCTCATACAGTGCTTACTTGTGTGCGCGTCATTGCTTGTGCAAAAACTTTTTTTTTTTTTGATTTTGAATTTCAGTAAACTTTTTGTTTGATTCAGTTAAATTATTTGTTTGAAAAAATTAGTGTTTTTTTTCAGTAAACAAAATGCAAATAAATTGTTTGAATATGCAAATTTGTTTGTAGGACCGATTTCAGACAAAAAATTGTTTGATTCTACAAATTTTTTGTTTGAATTGGAAAAATAATTTTTTCTGTGTACCCTCCCAAAAATAAACCTTGGACTTTTTTAAGGTGACATTTAAAATATTTCGGCTTCAGCTTTGACATCTCCTTTTTTTACAGAATATCCTTAAAAAAAGGACATGGATGATCGTCCTTGGACAAATTGTATATACAGTTGGACGCGCCTTAAAAAAACCTTTCGTATGATACCCAAATTGTATATGTTGGTAAGGAAACAGATTCTCAAATTAACGAAACATGCAAAAATAGACCGTCTTTCAAAAGGGTCCAGCTCACGAGAGGTCTAAGCTGGAGCCGAAATATTTTAAATGTCATCTCAAAAAAGTCCAAGGTTCCTTTTGAGGGGGGTACACCTTGCACGAATTTTGCTTCCATACAACTTGAGTCGCTCTAATGAAGGTGTAGTATACCTACATTGTAGGTATAGCAACTTTAATTTTTTAATGCTTGATTAATTGCTTTTTTAGTCTTTTATTAGTTTAAAATTTATTTTAATCCCGGGAAAATATAAAAGCAAAAACAGTATATGGGCATTTCCATTTTGACGTGTCGTGATATTTGTACCACAAAATGTAAAAAAATTAAATGAAGAAGTCAAATTTGTGAAAAAGGTTTTTATGTATACAAAGTAATGAAGTAGCACTATATTCAGAAAAAAAATTACAGCAATCGACGCTAAGGATTTGCAGATATAAGCAAAAATATGTGCTGGCGTGACGTTAAAAAAACGGAAGTGGATTTTGACTTGCATTACAAAAATGAATAGACTACGAATTAAGCAAGACGGTTTATATAAAACCTTATTTAGTAAACTTTTGACTTATATATATATATTTTTTAAGCTATAAAATTTAAAAATCTTTGCTCGTTTTAATGTGCATATGGTCATTTTCAGCGAAAAGTCTACTTTTTTTAATGTAACGCCAGAATGCAAATAAGGTTGCATTTTAGGACCATGTTGTTCAACCATTATCCCTTTTGTTACTAAATGTAGAGCAAGTTGCGCTTTACACCAAAATATAAAAAAGTAAACTATACATATTAAATTTTTCGAGAAACAATTTAAATTATTTCTGGCGTTACGTTACAAAAAGTAGACTTTTCGCTGGAACTGCCCATATATATCATAAATCCCGGGATGCACACCCTAGTTATAATACTATATTTCATCAGATATTTCAAAGTTATCGGTTTTGAATGCGAAATTAAAAGTACATTTTAATGGAAAATTTTAAGAAATATTAAGTTTCAACGAAAATAGTAATTATCATTTTTTTAAATTGGCAGATCTACCATTTAGAATGTGTTGACCGGATTTTTATTATCTTTTTTGTAATAAAGTTTACCTTTTATATAGATATATAAATAAAGTGTAAGCAAATATATAAGAGATAGATGTAGTGCAGCGATTTATGTGACAACGAAAACAACAAAAAGCTTAAATCCTTTTATGCTTAAAACAAAATGGCGTGATTTTATTGATTGAATCCATTGGCGTTTTTATAAACGTACATACGTTTAAGAAATATACATACATTGTATATTAAACACATATACACATGAAAACATAAATTAATAATGTAGAAATGTTGGTGTACTTTTGCTACCAAGTAGATATAACCACCTTACTCAGTTGTTTCAACTCCCACACAGTTTTAACACACACACACACACGCATACTCGTTCATTTACGAAAGAACGCAAAATTTGAGTACATTAAGTATTATACAAACATTTGTATCTGTAGCATACATTTTTGCATTGCCATATTCATACTCGTTCATACATGTATCCCGTGTTACCATGTAGTATTTTAAAAATACTGTTAATTCCTACGAAAAAAAGTTTAATAAATTCATTCTGATCAGTCAGAAAATTAGAAATTGATTTTTGAGAAAAACAAAGTAGAAATGATAATAATGATCAGCGTTGCCACGACCAAAAAAAATTGTAACCAAAATGAAAGAATAGGGTAACCAAAAGAGAAAAAAAGTAACAAAAATTACTATTTTATTTGCACTTCAATTTAAAAATATGTCCAAAGAAGAAATTGGCTTTGTTTGTATCTTGTAGGCTCATTAACCGCTGGACCGATTTTTATTAAGTTTTGACAGTATATTACCGATGGTCTGAAAAGAACAATAGGCTACATAATTTTTCGAAATTTTTGCTGGAAGTGGCACCATCTATACAAAGTTTACACTTATTTTCTTTAAAAGCTTTATGAGCTATAGTTTTCAACCATTGGTGGAATATAAGCATATAAAACGGAATGGGATCGGAAGGCCTTTGACCTTATCGTTTATCTAAAAAAGTGTTTCAGTCAGCCCTATGAAGCACGAAGAGTAGCAGATAATGGTCATCTTTACTTAAAAGTATATACTTTATATGGTTAACTTGATAGTCTGTTAAGGTTTAAGCTTCTAAAAAAACAACTTTTAAGCATAGCACAAGTAGAAATAAAGTAACCGATTTTGGTTAAAAGTAACCAAAACGGCAACGCTGGTAATGATATATTTTATTTATATAATTTTTAACTTGGAATCGTAATTTCATACACCAATCACTTGTATTAAATGTATGTATATGAATAAAACAATAAATAAAAATCATATTAATTTTCTATACATTTATTTAAGTTCCGGCAATTTTACAATTACAAGATAAATGCGTAAATTTTTAATATCTGACAACACTGTACCTCAAAGAAATATAAAAGTTGTATATGGTTTACATACATATGTATGAAAACATGTACAAATATATATGCGAGTGTGTATACACATTTACTCGTAATTCTCAGCACACATGTGCCGTACATGAGTCATATATGAATATTATACATTCTTATATGCAGTATAAGAGCAGTAAATGGAAGAGTACATGGAAACATTATGTAAATCAAGCTTAATGTGCATATATACTGATGTGAGTACGATGTACGTGCATATGTGTGTAAGCATGTATAAGCAAGTGTATGTGTATTGATAAACATGTCCTCTTTTGTCGTCCAGGCGACCATTTTAAGTACAGGATACCTACAAGTGAGTTGTACAGGCAACTAAAACATCAAGTAGTCACATGTGGGAGTATTGGTAAAATTAACAGACACCCAAACGTAGATACGCACACATACAGTGGCATTAGAATTCACGTATCATGTTGTTGCCATTTAACAAACATGTGTGCTCAGAGAAAACATCCTTGAAGTTTGAACTGAATAAACACAGATAAAGTGGAAAAGAGAAAGCAAATGCGTTACGAATGAACAAAAGCAATACACAACATTTTGTCAAATATCAATGGCTTTTGTACGAGTACAGCAAACCTGCTAGTGCTGCTGCTAAAGGATGAGCATTTAACTGGCACTTTTTGTATTAGTTAGTGGAAACAGTCCTTCAAGGGCAAAAAAATCGTAAACTAAATTTTTGTTAGTGTATTTGTGAACTGAATGTGCCATCCACGCCCGCGTGTAAAAGGTTCACTAAACTGAACAAATTAAAAAAAAAATATATCAACATAAATAAATAATAAAAAAATATTTGTATTCTGTTGTTGTGGTGGTGGTGGCGGTGGCGGTGGCGGTGGCGTATTCTCTTCAGTGGTCATGCGAAGGACTTACCAAAAACAAACGTATCTCGCAATTAATGAGTTATTTTCTACCAAGTATCCAAATACATACATATTTTGAACATGTATGTACAAACATAATGTGTGTACACACAAGCATTAAGCTCATACAACGCTCAGTAAAATAAGAGTTCGCTAGTAAATGCCGACCGATTTGAACGTTGCTGCGAAGTTTATGTATCAGTCCTAACATGTATATAAAGTCTAAGGAGACTATATTGATAAGCAATTCATCTTTGGATGTACGTACATAATATACTCCCCTGACATTGTCTCCTAAGCTCCTTTTCATACAAACCCATATAAACACATATGTGTATTATTTTCTGTATACCCATATTTCTAAACACAGACCCATGCACACATACGATATACATGTATTTATTTCTTTTCGTATGTTTCTTGTATATACATATTGATGTGTTTCTAATTTTCACATATGAAGATATATCGCAAAATATATCCTACGCATATGTATGTTTGTATTCCCGATACGTATGTATACATAAATCCATTACAATACATACCAATTCACAGTTTCATTTCATGTATACATATTGTAAGTAAAATGGTAGTGGTTGTATTAGTGCAACCTCAAAGAAAATTCTTAATTACACACATGCATACATTTTTTGTTTTGTAACTACGTAATATTTAAATGTATATGTACATACATATATATCTATTTAGTTCTACATTTGATGTTTTTTTTAATTCCATTTGAAAAGGATTGAATGATAAATTGCTCATCATGGATAAATCAAACAGATTTTATGTAATTTTTTAAGGATATTGAATTGTTTTCAAAATACACTAAACAACTAATTGAAATTACTAGCCAAAGTCCGAATTCAAATCTTGCAAAAAGGTCTTATTACTGAATCCACTGAAACGGCCACAAAGAGAGATCCCTGCACTTCAAGAAATTTGCTTTAGTTGCATTTTTGGCGTGAATCGGTTATTAACGCCATTAGACTTTTGGAGATCTAACCGGCGATCATTCAATTTGTTGGCAGTATCTTGAACTACAGGCGTATCGAATCTAACTTTGGCACCTCGAATATTTCCAAGGTTGCGACTAGGGGCACCCCGCAAGGAGGTGTACTAACAACATTACTTTGGAATCTAAATATCAATATTCTACTCAGGGCCATGGAAATGACGTGCTGCAGAACGATTGCGTATGTGGATGACGTTGCTGTTGTGGCTATGGGGAAAGATCCGAGACTGTGGTATATACTTATGGAGTCCACACTGGATATCCTAACTATGTGTGTCAGGGATGTTTGGACTGGTTTGTCCTATAAAAACGGAACTGGTACTTTTCACAAGGAGATAAAAGATAAACAAATTTAATACCCCGAAATTTAATGGGGTCTCACTGACACTGTCCAATAATGCCAAATATCTTGGGCTAGTATTGAACAGTAAACTGAACTGGAAGATGAGCACCATTTCCAGGGCTACTAAGGCGGCAGCTGCATTATATTGCTGTAAAAAGGTCATTGGCCTGAATTGGGGAATCAACGCGAGGAATATATACTGGCTATACGAATGTGTCATTAAACCCATTATATTCTATGGTGGCAATAACGGTAACAGGTGCCATTAGAACAACCACCTCTTAGGCATTGCTTACGATGTTGAACTGGTTACCACCAGACATTTTGGCAGGACAGTTGGCTGCGAATACAGCAGTAAGACTAAGGGCCACTAGAGCATGGACGGACTGCAATATCGGATATTCTAGAATCCTGTATGAAATAAATTGGCACGAGGACGTTGTTTATGTCACACCTGATCCAATCTTTGATCCAGGCTTTACCACAAGCGTTTCGGATAACGTGGTTTATTATGATGACCTACAAATATCCGTGGATGAGTTTCGGATATTCTAACACATTGTATGGTGTCAGCTATGGCATATACTTCGAGCAGCTAAACTGGAGCATTCCTATAAGGCTGCCGGACGACTGCAGGGTCATTCAGGCCGAGATTATGGCCAACTACACAGCCGCGAGACACATCCGGTATGGTGAAATATCTGGCAGGGATATTCACATTATTACCGATAGCAAGGCGGCCATCAGATTCCTGGAGAATATGTTCAGCACATCGAGAATTGTCCAAGAATGCCGGATGTCTCTGGAGGAGGTAGCGAGACATTCAGTTGTTACCCTTAATTAGGTCCCTGGACACAGGGGCATACATGGAAACTGAAGGCGGACTCGACGGCGTATGCAGGTACCACCATAATTCGAGACGGGTTAACATATAACATGGGTGTCTCACTCCCAAAGAACTTATAGCGCACAAGTTTCATCTTATTGCCAGCCAGAGATATGTTTGATAAAACTAACTGTGGTTAAACCAGGAACATCTGGCTCATATAGATGAAAAACGAACTCGGCTGACATTACAGCTATCCAGGCACCACCTCAGAAACCTAGATGCGGCTATAACCAGCCACTGGCCCATTGGAAGGCACGCCCAAAGGCTAGGGCTCCCTTACAATGTCTTATGTAGAAGTTGCGGCCACGAAGAGGAAGAAGAGTCAACGAAACATCTTCTTTGTCATTGTCCGGCTTACGGAGATTTAAGACTTGAACTGTGTGGCCGGAGAACCCGTGGGGACAAAACTATATCTTTTATATTGGTTTGAACAGTATGCAATCCTTTATTGAATCAACCGGGTGACCGAGTAAGAACATTAGCAGCCAGGCAACATAGGACCCTTTGGAGACGGTGTAACATGGTAACACAACGGGAACAAATTAATGGACCCCTGTTAGCTGTGCTTGATTACGGCTGCTAATGGAACCTAACCTAACCAATTATTATATTGTTTTTTATGTCTTAATTCAAAAGCATAGTTTTTAAATCCTTTAAATAAAACGAACAGGTTTTCTATAACATTTATTGCTTTTTTTAAAGATTTAAAAATTAAGCCCCGTATTCACAAACGATTATTAAATTTAACAAACTTTTATTATGGATAATTGTCATAGTAAATTTGTTCTTTAAACTTTTATAAAATTTAACAAATTTGTATGAATACAGGCAAAAATCTTTAAATGTTTTTTTTGCTGTATAATGTAAGAGCTTTATGTTTTACTTATAAAACATGACGTTAATGCAGCTAAATGTCTAATTAGACGAGACATAACCACAACCGTAAAAAACAGCTGTTTGAATAAAACTTATTGGCAACACTGTATTCGATTATAGGTGATTTACCATAACTCCATAACCATACAAAACAATTGTGTTTTGGTTTAAATGGTAACGGTTACGGCTATGTCACGTCTAATTGGGCATTAAGGTAGCAGTAATTTAATATTAAGCATTAAGTGTAATTAAAACTTGACCATTATTGTCCTGCAAAGCAGCCGAAATGAATCCTTATAATACTTTGTTTTTGACGTGTGAATTGACATGAATACCCTAAACCACAGTATTAACCGACAACTTTTTGGAGATTCTACCCATGAGCAATTATAAACCCGCTCAAACAAAATTTCTCTAAGAGGTTAACATTCATATAAGAGTTCTTAGTACCGTATATTATATAGATATCTAGATCTTTATAAGAGTTTTTCGTCTTAAAGTGATTTAAGAAAGGGGGGGTTTTCTTGGGACCTATAGGCAATTCTGGACCTGTAAACACAAAAGTAGCTGCTTTAGAAGTTACAGTGTTTTCACACCTTAACAATCATTAAAACCTGGTTTTGATTGTACCTTATTCAGTGCTGCTAAATTAAAATGATTGAAAACAGCTGATAAAAAGACAGACAGCGAATGTATGCTTCAAAATAAATATATGTAGGCAAGACCAAATCCATGACTGTGAACACCGACAACTTGAGACAAACGGAATCGTTCTTGAAGATACTAAAATCCTCTGCTATCTCGGCAGTATTGTATGAATGTGAGAATTGGAATGCAGCTGCAAGGGAAGTAACTTCATTTTAGTTTTTTACCAACAGATGTCTGAGGAGAATTTTTAAAACATTTTGGCCAAATGTGATATCCAACTTTGACCTGTGAACAGCCACAAATCAAGTTCACAATTCAGTTCGAAATACTAAAGCGTAAGTGGAATTGACTGCGTCAGACTCTTATCGAATCAGTTTTAATTAAAAATTTATTAAAGTGAATTTAACGTTTACTTAAATAAACAACATATCTGCAAAAATAGTTGTGTTTAATAATTAATAAAGTTTCGTTTATTTTGAAAACGGTTTCGGTTATTTATAATAAATTTGTTAATGACCAGGGAAACCATAAATATGCAGTCGCATGTTTTTCCTTGTGCGGCCAATGAAGGCACAAACAGAAATCGTATTAATATATTTATCTGTTTTAGAGCTTTTTATGAATTTTGGCATCGATTTGTTAGTGCATATTTTTGCATATTTTACCGTTTGCAGCATTTTTGTGCATAATTTAGTTAAACAAACATTTTTGCAGCATTTTTTAAGTTTAGAGCGCATATTTACCTTTTTAAAGCATATTTTGATACATGTTAAATTTTTTACTCTAAAATTGAAAGACAAAGCAGGTTGTCATAAAGGATAAATGTTATTGCGATGTATATAATACATAGAAATCTAGACCAATCTTTTAGTATACCGATCGACACCGAATCACATTTTAAAGTGATCTAACGATGTCCATCCGTCCGTCTGGCTGGTTGTCGGTCCATGTTAACCTTGCGCGCAAAGTACAAGTTTAAATTCTGTAGATAATTTGATCAAATAAGAGAAAAGTAAAGGGTGAGAATCGGTCTATAATTGCATATTCCCCATAAAAATGTTTTTCCAAATTAGACTCTTTGTGTCCGTAAGACATAAAATTATGATGGTACACATTAAAACTAAATTTGCCCCAAAAATATTTTACTGCAAATTAAATTATTTTCGAATCGGTTCACATTTGCCCAAAGGTCCCATCCTTAAATAGCTTTAACTTCCTTTTAAATGTTAATATTTGTTAACAATTAAGCGACCATACCTAAAATCCCTTTAAGACAAAATGTTATATGGATGTTAATATCTAGATAATATTCGGCGCAAATATCTCTTATATGAATTTTAACCTAATATGGGCTTAAGCGATAATAAAATGTTTTGAATATTTTGTTTCAAATGATCAACTTTTGATTTTTAGGGCATATTTTTAAGATATTTCAGGGCATATTTTCCAGTTTTTACTGCATATTTAAAGCGCATAAAACGCGTTTTTTAGAGCATATTTTTGGCTTCCCTGTTAATGACAATATGTGCACTCCACCCCCCAAGTCATATTAGTTTTTTAACAGCTAAACCAATTGTGTTGGATGTCAATCTGAAACTGCTTACGATTACAAAAAACGATTTGACACTTAAATCGTTTCTTTCTGCTGTGTGAGTCGTTCGAAATTGAGCGTGGTTTCAACAGACGGACAGACAGACAGACATGGCTAAATCGACTTAGAATTGCACAAGGACCCAGATTATAAATGCTTTATATACAGAGGTAAGTAAAAATATTTTATTATTTAAAGCTCGCATGCATACATATATATCTAAATATTTTTTTAGATGGGCGTAAAATAAGGCATGGTCTTGTTTATGCTATAATCTAGTCTATTGGTGTTTTCTTTTCTACAAAAAATGTGACATTTTATTTTAAAAAAATCCAATTTGGTGTCTGTTTCCTACAAAATTTTGCTCCCGAAAAGGATGAGTTTTTTTAGAATAAAACAAGTTAGAAAAGTCGTTGCTTGTTATATAATAGAGAAAAGAATCGTTGCGAACGAAACTTTAGTAAGCGGGTCAGGATTTTGAATTTGGGTTTGTAGTGAATAATAATATTACAGTTATTGAAACCAAAAGTTGCTTTACGATCTAACAATCGCTAACTTTTACTATATCATTGAAGAACTTGTCAAAATAAGAAAACGCTCAAAAAATTTTTCTCTACTATGATGGAAGTGAAACTTTACCCAAATATTACGAAAAATCACCAAAAAAAACGGTTATATTTCTTATGCAATCATCCAAATTGGTAAGGAAATCTTTTGTGTCATATTTTTTTCATGTTACTTTGGGCGATTTAGCATTGGATCATTTTTCTGGCAGGCATAACAAACACCGACTTCTAAATTTGATATCGAGGTTAAGTAATTAAGGATTTTAAAATTTTGAGAGCCTGAATTCTAAAATTCGGAATAAAAAATTTAATATTGTTCCATTTTTTTAATTGTTAAAGCCTGGTACTCTGTTCAGTATTTCGTGCGAAATGTTTTAAAAATCAATATAAAAAAATTTCTGTGAAATACAAACGAATAAATGTTGATAGAGTTGTACTCTATTTATGTTACAAAAAACATGCGAAATGTTTCTAGCAACATTTTTATTTTCCGTGCGAAACAAGTGAAGCTCATATTATTTCGCACGGAATTTTAAGCAACAGCTAATAATTTTTTGTAATTTTTTATTTTGCATATGTGAGGTGGGGCTTCAAAAAGAAAAATGTAGAAAAGTGCAAAATTTAATAATAAAATTAAATTTTTTGTTTGTTACGTTAGACAATTATTAAAATAAAACTGTTTTACTTTTTTTAATGACAATTATAAAAACACATGTTTTTTTTCATAGACGGGAGTAGTGCACTAGTTCAAATTGATTGAATAATTTTGTTGATGTTGAGTGATGAATTGAAAATAAGCAATCTCACTACACATGAGTGATTGTAATGTTAAAACATTTTGCGCTAAAAAATAGTTTGATTTAAAAAAAGCAATCATCAGTATATTGCAATTTTTTTTTTCTTCACTTATTTGACTAAAAATTTTGCACACAATTTAAAATACAAAACTTTTGTTTTCATGATTAAATCCAAGAATTATTCCGTTATTGACAGAATTTCATTAAGTTAAATTTCATTTGCTTATGCATATCATCAGAAAACCATGCACATACAAAATTATTTTTTTTTAAAGTTTGTGATATGTATTATGCTTTTGTAAAGCTTTTTGATTGCAAGTTCAAATTTTGAACTACATGCTGATTTTATGCATTCAATCACACTTAGTGATAGTGAAACCATTTGCAATACCCATTATTTTTTTAGTGCTAGTGAAAAAAATACCAATCATCACTAAAGCTGGTAAAAAATAGTAAAAATTAATTTTTTGCAGTTTTATTTAGTGAGAGTGCAATGTTGATTTAAATCAATATTTAGTGCACTACCCCCAACTATGGTTTTTGTTTACCCTCGCAAAATAATGTTGTATACTTGTAACTAATAAAAACGTATGGTTTTGAAAAACCCCAAGATAGACAATATTGATACATGACAAAATTTGCGTGTGAAATAATCAATGTTGCTCAACATTTTTCGCAAGTTCGAACAGAGTACTAGGCTTAACGAAATACATTTTGCATTGTTTACATTTTATGTATAAATTAAAAAATTAAATAAGGCTGTCTTGAAGGTCTTACTTCATTATTAAATTTCATATGAAATATGTAAGTAAGTTCTCAACACCAAAATGAAATAAGTCCAAGCAAAGTTCCCAAAAACGTTTTTCTTGCTTTCTGTACATTTTTTTGGGTACTTATTTCATGAAGATCAAGCTCTGAAGTCTAAATGGAGCTGATTTAAATGTACAAATGTTAACCTTTTTACCTACTATTATCCCTTCAAATACCGATTCTTAAAATTTATTTTTTGTGACACATATTACTAATAACTGAGAAATTAAACGAAAACTACATACCTCATATACTATCTTGTGTAGAACTTCAGAATTTTTTTTGGTTAATTAGGGTTAAAGGTTCGCCTTCCGCCTGAGTTTCTTTTTAATAACAACGGGCTGAAGGTCTACGTAACTATTACTCGGTAAATAAGTAAGAAAATAATTTCTAATTGTATATGTCTGTAAGATGAAATACCAAAATTAATATTAATTTTTTTCCGGTGTATTTTATTAACGTGTATAACGTCATATGTTTTCAAAAAACCTTAAGTTACAACACATAAGAAAGAAAAGTTTTGTATAGTTTTTTTTTTTTGTTTATTAACAGTAAGTTTTCCTTTGTTGGGTTTTAATCAGAGATCACCTATTATGTTTTTTATTTTTCTTAAAAAAATTTTTTGGAAAAATTTAGGTTATTTTTTAATGTAGAGAGTTTTTTTGCTTCTCCTGTAAAGTTTTTTCAATGTAACTTAAGGCTTTTTTGAAACCATACGACGATATGTATTATTTTGCAACAATAAATGTACCCGAACAAACTGAATTCATTCCATTAACTCATAAGTATGTATGTACATATGTATATAATAATAAGTATTTTGTAGATACAGAATAGATAATTATATACTTACATATACACATATGTACATATGTATATGAATTTGATTGTATAATTTGAAAATTGATTGATTACGAGGACATTTAATCCTTACAAATATTTGCATGTTTTCGCACCCGATACAATTGCATGGATTTTAGTGTGTTATTATTATTATTAAATAAAAAGGGATGGATTAGTTATAAAAAATTTGCTTTACAATTTTGTAAACACACATATTCTAATAACAGATCTACAAACTGATGTAAATGTACCAACATTTTTTTTTTTGTAATATTTACGTCCTGTCTTCTAGTTCTTGTTCAAAGGTAACCTTGTGCATCTGCGTATGTTTCTTTGTACGTATGCACCGCAATAAAGGATTGTTTGCAGTTGCATGTGTACGTGTACATTTGCAAAAGTAAATCAATATTCAAATTGAAATATGCAAAAAACGACGACAAACATAATATGTACTATGAAAAATTTTTACATACTATGCATATAATTAAAATATTAAATGCTGCGTTCTGAAAAGCGTTGGAAAAAAACCTTTGAAATTGGCAAATGTATAATTTGCATTTCTAATATGGGACAAGAAAAGAGCGAAAGGATAAAAAAAGGTTCAAATTTAAATTACAATACTCTCTTCTTTACCCCAGTCTGGAGACAAACATTTTTTATGAGTTCCCTTCATGAAAATCACGCATGTCGCTTAAAACCACCTTTTTCGGTGAATGGCAATAAATGATTGTGTTACAGTTCTATTTTTGTTTTCGCTCTAATCCCATATTAGAAAACTCGAAAATTTGCATATTTAAATAAAGGAAACTGCATACGAGTAGGCACGGGAATTAATTTCCATCTTTATGTATATATGTATATGTATGTACTTTAATGCGTATGTTTTTTTTATATACTTAAAAAAATTTGTGTGTGTATGTATATTTTTTTGTGCAAATGATTTAGATTCGAAATAATAATTTCACGGATAAAAACAGATGTCCGTAAAGAACAGAAGTATTTAAAAACAACTTCAGTTGGAATAATCATATTAAGTAGCAATCTAATAATTTGATTGCGAATGTAAACATCAACTATAGATTATTTTTCTATGTGGTATATGGATTTGAAACTAAATTTTTGTGTACCAAATTTGAGTGCTTCTATTACTTTTTCCCCGGATAATAAAGAATTTTTATTTTATTACTTTTTATGCTAAAGTTACTTTGTAATTACATTAAAATGTACTTGTAAACCATGTACATTAGGCCTACTAACTTTGACATGTTTTATGAAGATTCCCAAAATATTTTGGCAAAAAGGTGTCCAAATATGGTATTTTTCAAGAAAAAGAAGTTTGGCATATTTTTTTTGTCCAATTAGTGGCCAAATATAATAGATATTTAGGAATTTTTTGATTCTGCATTAAAACATTTTAAAAATCTAGCCACAGACTCGAGACTCGAGTCAGTTTTTTGATGCTTTTCAATTCGATTTTAATGAAAATTTAAATATCTTAACCACTTTTTGTCCGATTTTCATTTCCAATTAGGCGCTCCAGACGTACTGTTTTCAGCAGTACGCGTACTTTTTTTTACTATCTGTACTGCTTAATGCATAACCATCAAAGAACTAAGCAACTGTACTTTTTTTTAGCTTTTGTACTTCATTTTGCACAAAAATAAAACACGTTTGCTGCATATAGGTAAATAAAGTACAACAAATTTTCGACATCCGTTTAAAAGACTGCAAATCGGAAAGTTATGTTTGAATTTAGCGTTTTTGAATGATTAGAAATGCTGCGTCATGTACCAACTCGATGACGCCAGAAGTTTAAATATATCCAGCCGTAAAAGCTTACTTGTCGTTCCAAAGCTGTTGTTCACCTGTTTTGAGCCTTGAACCTTGGCTTTGTACACAACATAGGAAATAATATATGTACATATTATGTATTTACAAAAATAGGGGATAATGGTAACCCAAAATTAATTTTTGCAACTTTACGAAAAATTAAAACAACAAAAGAATCAAAAATGAATGATTTCATAGCCGTACTTGCAAATTAGTTACAGCTTTGATATTAAAAAGCGTGTAGATAAGTTTCTATCGAAAACGAAACTTAGTTTCCGACAACGTTTCAGCCTGAACCATAATAAATTTAAAAAACTTTTCAATTTTAGCCTTAATTCAAACATTTCAATTAATTTCTATAAATAATTTGTTCGTATCATTGAAAGATTTTGCTGAAAAAAAAATTTGAAAAGAAAAACCCGTGGAAATTAAATAAAGAGAATTTCTATAAAGTTGATTATTTCTCAATTTCGAAAATATTCGTATTTTCACTTCCTCATTGAAACAACTGAATGAATTTTTAGTTCAATGTTTTGGAGAAAAGACCGAAGTTAAATTTTGATTGAAAATTAAGAGAGTGAATTAATAATTAAAACTAATTTTAAATACACTTTGAGTTTTTAAATTTTTTAAAAGCCGAAAACGGTAAAAATGAACTTGTTGGCGAAGTTCAAAAAAAAAGTCATAAATATTTGTAATATTTTAAATTAACAATAATTAATTTGTTAAATTAAAATAATGAAATTATAAAATTAGAATAATTAAATTGTTAAACTAACACGTGATATTGAACTGAAACTTACTTATTATTTTACAAAATGAAAATAAACAAAGCTTTTTTGTTTTAAACATTTAATTTAAAACAGCTGGCTAATTAAAAGAATATAGTGCTTAAGTATTAAGTGTACCTCGTTTGGAAAATGCGTTCATTTGATAACAAATAACGACAAAATTTAACCCTTTTATGGCCAACATTCAAGTAAGCAAGTAAAATAAATAATTAAAATTGAAATGAATTAACAAAAAATATCTTACAAAAAATCTTTTCACGATTTAAGTTATTAAATGTGCCTTGACAGCAATTATAATATAGTTAACAACTTGACTTGAATTTTTTCCACAATTTTTGTTTTTTGTTTTAAAAGTCCTTTAAAAATTGTTGGCCATGAGCGGGTTAATTTAATAATTGTTAATATATTAATAAGACGTGTTTCCTGTAGAAATATATGCTTTTTGTGGTTATAAAATGGGTTTTTAGTGATGTCTAAATGAATTAATGAATTTTTGATTAAAATCTTAAGCGGTGGTCAACACCTTTCTAACGACGTATTGGAAATGAAATTCGGACAAAAAATGATTGAATTATTAAAATTTTCATTAAAATCGAATTGAAAATCATCAAAAAACTGATATAAACATCTCGTTATCTCGAGACTGTGGCTAGATTTTAAAAATGTTTAACGCAGAGACCGAGAATTCTTAAATATCCATCATATTTGGTCATTCATTGGACAAGAAACAAATTTACCGAAATTTTTATTCATCAAAAATACTAAATTTGGACCCTTTTTTGACGCGGTTTAGATCACGGGAGATTATCGCTAGAGCACAAATATTTTGGGAAACATCATAAAAAGAAAAAACTTCATTCTGTGAAGAAAAATCTTCATTTGAGAAAACAATTTTCAAAATTTTTTTTTTAGTTTTTATTATGTGTAATATAAAAAATTTTAATGTTAATTATAATAACTCTACTATGTATACATACATATATGTGTATGGAATTCTACCGGGTATGTACCTGGTGTCTGGATAAATACCGGGTATATTCCTTTTTTTGGAATTTATTTGGGTATTTATAAAACACAAATGCATATGGCGATCATTAACTGTCAATAAACGCAATTTAATTTTGAATTATTTAGATTTGACTGCTTTTACATTATACGATTTTTGTCGTTTCTTCTTTGAAGTCGGTCTGATATTTACATTGTACGATTTTTGTCGTAACAACTTTTTCTGTGCCACCGAACTTAAATACATTTTTCGTCAAATGAGAGAACAATGAGAGAACGAATGAGCGAACAAAACAAATCGTAGAGTACACTCGCTTGTGTACCCCTTTTAATTCCTCTCTCCCCTCTCGCCTACAAGGTAAGAATCGCAACGACAAAAATCGTATAATGTATATGGGCACTTTTATATTATAATTATTAAGCAATCTCATGGTCAATTTAAAAAATGGTGGTGTGTTAGTAAAAAATGAGAGTGCATTGCAAATTAAAAGGAATTGAAAGGCAAAACTTGATCGTGTGCCTTCCAAGTAAAACAAGAAATACAAAAGTAGCTTGTTTTATAAAAATAAGAAAGATATTTCTGAAATCAAGCTGTATTTATTTAATATTAGTCTGGTTTACTTGATTTTTAAAGAGAATCGAATTTCTTGCATCAAAAAAACAAATGCTAGGGATTTCTTTTAATTTTTCAGAAAATGCTCAAAAAAACTTGGTTTGATTCAATTAATTTTTATTTAAATCGACATTTTAAGCAAATCAATAAAAATTTCTTATTTTTGTAATAAATTTTCTTAAACTTAATGCTAAACGTTTTTATGTAAAATATACATGCTTTTCTTTGTATTTTGTAAAATATTAATGGCCGATTTCATTAATTTATTTAAAAAATTGATTAATGCTTAAAATTCGTTTGTCAAGTCAAATAAAAATGAAATTATATGAAAAACTATGTATATTTAATTACGAATTAATATTTAAATATAATTGGTGAAATTGGTTATGAGTTGTGATGCGATTTCCATGCAAATGCATGTTTTTTGTCGATAGTCTAAGATCGATGTCGACCAATTATCTTTCCGAGTCATTAAAATTGCTATAAAATGGCATCGATTTGTTTTTGCATATTTTGGTTAAAATGCATATTTTGGTTTAAAATGCATATTTTTGCTTATTTTAAAATTTTTGAGTAATTTTTTTTTTATTATAAATTGTAAAAAAAATACTTCAAAAAATTAACAAAAAAAAAATCTTCAAAAAAAAAATTTTTAAAATCAATTAATACATTTTTTGCTTTAAAAACAAGATTTTCAAGATCGTTCTATTTTGAACCAATGCTGCATTTTACATGGCTAAGGTTGCCAATGGGATTAAAATATTTTTTCCAAAACAGTTACATGTTACTTGCTTGGCAAATTAGTTACACCGAGTTGCAGAGGAAATTGGAATATAATTCGATAATATTAATAATAAAATACGGGGAAAATATATTTTTAAAGGCTCCTTCACGTTGTTGCAATTTTTAATGAAATGTATCTTTTGGTACCGTTATCACCGCAGCCTTTTTTAACAAGATGGGGAACCAAGCTAGGTGCTGTAGAATACTATTGGTCAAACTTTGAGCAATTTAGGAATGTTATTAAGAAGCTTGTTGCTACCGATGCTTATACAATTAAAAAAGTAAAAGATCAATTAGCATTTGTATTTTGCAACTACGGATTTATTGGTGAAACAATAACTGAATGGGAGGGATTTAGTTCACTTAGTAGTCAGCTCAAATCAACTGATATTGCAGAAATTAAAATTACCAATGCAGAAGGAAGAATAGCCCAACAAATTAAAAAAAATCCAAAACGTTTTGCAAAAACAAAAATTAGGTTTTCAAAAAATAAAACAAATTCCAACCATTTTGGATCTGGAATCAAATGTGGGATCTGAATTAGAAAATATATATTCTCTAAATGAATTGAAATTCTTCAAGTATGCTCCTATAACTTCGGTTGACGTTGGGAGATTATTTTTCATGTAGAAAAGTTTTTTGCGTCCGAATAGGTTTACTTTTGATAATATAAACGTTTAAATTAATGTGCTGTTTGCAGGTGACAAACAACTGATTGTGTAGTAAAATGTTTATGAAAAGTACTCAAAAAACTGTGTGATTTTCATATAAATTTTTCTACACAATCAATTGCCTGTCCCCTGGAAACAGCACATTAATTTGAACGTTTGTTTGCATAATTAAATAAATACTTTTTTATATTATCAAAAGTAAACCTATTCGGCCGCAAAAAACTTTTCTACATGAAAAATAATCTCCCAACGTATGTTTTAAATAAAATTAAAAAACCGCTTTTTTATTGAAAATGATTAATTTTTTAGAGCATGTTTTTTATTTTTTTAATGCATATTTTGGAGTTTTTAGTGCATATTTTATGGGTATATTTTCGATTTTTTTATTGCATAAAAATCTCATCCCTAGCTATAACTATAGAATTTAAATAAGTTTTTTTTTAGCTGTATTTGAGTAATAACTTTTTGCTGAAACCAAGCCGCACATATAGTTACAATAAGATATTTTTGGCTTGGACGAGAATGGTGCAAAATTTTATTGTTTCAAGCCATATTTTCTGGTGATTTACTAAATAATTCTTTCCGTGTACACACATCTTTGTACTTAAAAATATAAAAATTACAAGTTTCTTTTAATTGTAAAATTATGAGAAGAAATATGTATGTATGTATGTATTTTTGCTTCTGGGTTTTTAGGTATCTTTTCTTACTAAAAAACGCTATGTTGCATTTTTATGTAAGCTTTATAAAATTTGGAAATGGCAATTCTCAACAAAACTTTATTTTTTATGAAACTCACATAGGTAAATGCTAGTGTATTCCATTAATCGATGTTTGATATTAATCGATTAATCGCGCGAATAATTATTCAAGGTAAAAATTTAATCGAATAATAATCGAACAATTTAATCTTATTCGGTTAATCGAATAATTATTATTTTTTCTAGTTTAGAAATTTAAAAATAAGACCAAATATTATATTTTTTACATAAAAACTTTATTAAAAAATTAACAACAATTAAACAAAAGGTACTTCATGTAATAAAAGAGGAAAACTTTTTAACTAAAAAATAAAATCAAAATTTAAGCTAATCTTCTAAACTAATCTTTCAAAAAGAGTAAACAGTTTAACATCCATAAGCATAAAAAGTTCTTATTTTAAGCTTATGGTATGTAATAACTATTAAACGCTTTTATAATTTTTTTTTAATTGTACCCCTTCAATTCCGAAAGGTATCATAAAAACTTTTGTTTGAACCTTTTTAAATATACGATAAGAAAGTAATCGAATAAAAAGTTTGTTTACTTTTTATTAGCATCACTTTTATTATGATTTGCTTATTTTATTTTTTTTTTATATTTTTGGACAATAATTTGTTGTTTTAAACAAAAAAACAACTAGTTGCAATAATTTAATAAATAATTAAAGAGAATATCTGCATTTGCCCTTGAACATATTCATTTAAATCATATAATTTTTTTTTTTAAATAATTATCAATTAGGGTTTTTTCCCGGGATTTCCCGTCCCGGGAATTCCCGGGAATTTCAATTATTTTATTTCCCGTTTTCCCGGGATTTTTCTTGCGGGATCCCGGGAAATAAAAAATTCCTCATAATATCAGAAAATAGCTATTTATACTTTGAAATTTAGTTTTCTATTCTCTAAAAATTAGCATCTGTGGATGGGTTGTGGATTAGATCAATTACAAGTGAGTACATGTATTCAAATCAATGTCTCCTGATGCAATAAATCTACTAAAAGCAGAATGGGCAGTGCAACAGTTAATAATTATTACATTTAGTGAGGTGAAGAGTTAATAAAGTACATTAATTCAAAATAAGATGCAGGCAGTCTTTAACAAGTCTTTAAAATAGGAGATACCTAAAAATATCGCTCCTTTATTGCAACATAGTAATATCTACAAAAACAAACGATCTTGGCAAAATGCGATTAAAGTTTTCAAAATGTACCGACTTAAAGATATATTTTGCTATAACTTCGGTTCAGTTTGAGATATAATACGAGAAGGTATGAAGTAAAACTTTGCTAAAGTTACTTACAATTTTGAGATATGATTATGATGCAATGAAGGAGCGATATGTTTATTAGGTGATAAACACAAATTTTCAATTTGTGTTGGTTTATATACCAGTGAAGTGCGGGGAAACCGAAATAAAATAACATTTTGGAAACTCGTGTAAGATACTACAACATACAACTTGAAAAATACATTGTCCTAAAGATAACAAATGGACCTATTGAAATGAAAAGGTTTGTAAGAAGCAGTCCGGTTGATGCTATTTTTTCATCAACCTGGACATACATTTGACTGACATAGACGTTGTTTATAAAAAGAAAAAATTGCTTCTGATTGTGAATCCGAAGCATGCTACAACGGTGCACTTTTAACTATTTGTCCAACCTAAAAAATTAACGAAATTTTTCGGAAACATGATAATTAGTAAATAAAATCAGGAAAATCATTTTTGAAGACTTACTAAGCGCTTTGAGTGTGTTATTTCCTTATTTCCTAAGCCGTTAAAAAATGTTATATATTTCTTTAAAATATTTTATCTATTTTATTAATAAACTTTTTGATCTCATATCCCCAGTAAAAACTTCGCCTACAAAATAATGTGTTGAGTAATCAGAAAAACATAAAAGCACTACTTACAATTCTACGGAAAGAACCAATGAATTTTACAAGGGATGTCCCAAAATGAACGCATTCAAAAGCAAGTCATTATTTTTTTACTTTAATACATTCAGAAAAAAGTAGTTATAGAAGTTGTTATAGATGTAGTTATAGAAGAAAGCTACTAAATAATGAGTTAAAGAAGCTATTCATTTTGAAAAAGTAAGCGAAGTTTTTACTGGGTCTTGAGTACCTTAATTTTTATTTTGTTTTTATTATTGTTTTATGAATTAAATTGTTATGTTAATGTTATCTTTTTATCTTGTATCCAGAGCATAATAATACTGAATAAAAGCATAATAATAGGGAATAAAGGCGTGAGATAATAATAGTTCAAGTTCCTATTTTAATCTTCAATTAATTTCCCAGTAAAAACTTCGCCTACAAAATAATGTGTTGAGTAATCAGAAAAGCATAAGAGCACTACTTAAAGAACCAGTGAATTTTACAAGGGAAGTCCCAAAATGAACGCATTCAAAAGCAAGTCATTATTTTTTTACTTTAATACATTCAGAAAAAAGTAGTTATAGAAGTTGTTATAGATGTAGTTATAGAAGAAAGCTACTAAATAATGAGTTAAAGAAGCTATTCATTTTGAAAAAGTAAGCGAAGTTTTTACTGGGTCTTGAGTACCTTAATTTTTATTTTGTTTTTATTATTGTTTTATGAATTAAATTGTTATGTTAATGTTATCTTTTTATCTTGTATCCAGAGCATAATAATACTGAATAAAAGCATAATAATAGGGAATAAAGGCGTGAGATAATAATAGTTCAAGTTCCTATTTTAATCTTCAATTAATTTCCCAGTAAAAACTTCGCCTACAAAATAATGTGTTGAGTAATCAGAAAAGCATAAGAGCACTACTTAAAGAACCAGTGAATTTTACAAGGGAAGTCCCAAAATGAACGCATTCAAAAGCAAGTCATTATTTTTTTACTTTAATACATTCAGAAAAAAGTAGTTATAGAAGCTGTTATAGATGTATTTATAGAAGAAAGCTGCTAAATAATGAGTTAAAGGAGCTATTCATTTTGAAAAAGTAAGCGAATTTTTTTCTGGGTTTTTAGTATTGAACCATTTATTTTAGTTTCTTTGTCAACAAGTTCCCTTGCTTTTTTTTATAAAAGTTTTTTTCATTTATTAATAACAAAATTTACTTTGTATTATTTATATGGAGCGGGATCCCGGGATCCCGGGAAATTTAAAAAAATTTCCCGCTTTCCCGGGAAACGAAAAAGTCCGGGAAAAAAAAAACTCTATTATCAATCAAAGTTATTTACGGGAATACAAAATTTATCATTAATACGATTTCTGTATGACGTGCTAAATTCCCAATTTTCCATATTTGATAAATACACTGAAATTTATTGTTGAGGGAAAGCTAGCTTCTATGCTTCTATTATCAATATAACTTTAAATTGGCTGTCTAAAATAAAAAAAAATTAGTAAAATGTATATAACATGTCCGTTGTAATAAATAAAACCTTTTTGTCATTATTTTTCAACATATTTCACAAAAATAATATCATATCACCTTTTAAAATGTCATTTTATTTTTGGTTTAAAGAAGGGCAAATCCAACAATAAATTCTCTTACTTTATGAATGGTTTATTCAAGGTTCAATAGACTATTCTTCGTTTATGAATACAATTTTAGCAATTTTTGCTTAAAAACGTTCAATTAATCATCAATAAGTTTTTATGAATACGGCTGTAAATGTTTATGTTTCAAACGATTTCTTTCGTTTTTTTTGATGGAACTTGATTCAGAAAAGATTCTTTCACTTATTGTTGTCGCGTTGGAGAGATTGAAAGTCAAGCTCTATAAAGCATATCCACTTTCTCTGTTCTTTTTCTTGTCAGTTCTAAAAATTAGTAGTCTTTCAGTATACCACTTGAATCTCTTTTTGTTTTTTTAATCATTTGAATACTTTAAATAGTCTTGTTAAGGTCTGGTAGAAAGTTGTTTTCATTCGTCTCAAAAAAATCATCATCTCCATATTCTTAAAAATAAATTATTCCCAAGCTCTTTGAATTCATTCTTTGTACTACATTATATTTGAAAAAATTGTTACTCGAAGGAAATGTTCCTGGGATTAAGAAACAATAAAAGGGTGTTTAAAACGTACTGGCTTGTTTTTTACGTTTTCAATAAATCGATTAATCGACATAAATTATTCGAATTATTCGTTAATCGAAAATAAGCAATTTTAAATTATTGAAACAGTTAATCGCCCAAAATTAATCGATTAATCGAACAACGGTTAATCGTTTGAATATCCTAGTTAATACCTACGTTATATAAATTAGGCAAGACGTGTGTCAATAAAAGGTGTTAAACAACTTAATCTTAAAAAATCTTCAAATCTTATTTTGACAAAAAAATCTTTTAAATAAATGTAAATTCTTCATTCTGGCATTTTTTAAAAATTTTCTGCGTAAAGATTTTAACGCAGGTCGCTCAATAGCAATTCAAGAGCAGATAATTCTTCCTCCACGTTTCCTGGATTGCCGGAACACATTGTACAGTTTTTGACAATTTATAAAAGTGCGAATAATGTATCTTTTACCTCCCATAAATCAAAAAAGTTTAGCAATCAAAAATGACTTTAGAGAAAAATTATTGATTTTACAAAAGCTCTTTATTTATAATCATATTCTTCGCTTTTTGTTCCCTATCTACAGAAGCGATAATCTGACGGGAAAAAGAAAACACCTCAAATAAAAAAATATGACAGTGAAATAAAACTCTGTTTTAAGGAGTTTCATCCGATCTTTTATTTTAGGTGGAAAACTCACTGTTTAAGATGGATTTTTTAATACACAAAATAACTTTTGTATACATACTTCAATTTTTAAATTCTAACTACAATGTTCCGTGCCAAGTGTTCTACGATCGTCCACGTGCAAAACTTGCGATACATTTTGGTGATTTGAGAAGGATGTGACCCATCCATCCCCACACAAAGTGTTCGTTTTAATAATACAACAGCAAGGAGCATCATCGTCAATTCTGGAGTACCGCAAGGAAGCCACCTTGGTCCAATCTTATTTTCACTTTTTATAAATGATCTGCCGAGTGCAATACACAATTGTAATGTGTTAATGTATGCCGATGATGAAAAAAATCTTTTTAAGCTACAAAAAATCATCGGAAATGCTGAATCTTCAACATGATTTAGATAATTTTTATAACTGGTGCAATATCAACATTATGAATCTCAATTTAACAAAATGTAAGCATATGCGCTTTTGTAGAAAATGGAATCCTCTGGGTATCTATACTTTGTGTGACTGCCAACTTGAATTAGTTAAAGATTTTGGATCTTGGTGTTTTACTTGATCCAAAATTAGATTTTATAAAACACATTACATCAACAATAAATAAAGCTCGTGGTGTACTTGCCTTTATAAAACGTTGGGCTAAGGAGTTTACTGATCCTATGATTATATATACATCCTTGGTAAGACCTATCATCGAATATGGCTCTATTATCTGGGATCCTGTTTATGATGTTCACATAAACCGAATAGAATCTGTCCAAAAACAATTTTTATTGTTCTGCTTGGGAAACTCAACTTGGAATCCTTCTGACGTACTTCCATCTTACTTTGTCAGACTTGCACGCGTTAAATTACCATCACTAGTAAGCCGAAGAAAAATGCTTAACATTGCGTTTTTAGTTAATTTGCTTAATGGTAACATTAGTTCTGAATTCCTGCTTAATAATGTTAAACTCAACGTTCCTCAGCGATCAACTCGAAATTACATACCATTATATCTTCAGACCTTTCAAACAAACTATGCAAATTCTGATCCTTTTCGGAGAATTTGTAAAGATTTTAATGAAATGTATAATTTAGTTGACTTTTCTTTAAGTGCCAGTGTCATTAAACGTAGTATTATCTTGTTTTTAAATATATAAAATTATAAAATTGTTTGTAATTTAATTATAGTCTGTACGGATTTAAATCCATAGACTTAAATAAATAAATAAATAAATAAATAAATAAAAAAAAATTATTTGTATGCTGATGGTTCTCCGTTCTCATCCATAGTTCGGTCTTAGTTATTCTATTAGGCAAAAATATGCGCTATATAATAAGTAACAATCTCTTCATTTGGCCTCGCAGTCTCCTTAAAATAGAGCTAGATATAAGCCATGTTTCTCTACCATATAGCAATACTGTTTTAACGCCTGAAAGCCGCTCTCGAATTTTCCCAAATCAAAATGTACATCTTCCTCAATTCCGCCCTGTGCTACCGCGATTCAACCTAAATAGCAGGATTTTAAACATATTGTATTTCAAAGTTGAAAATATATAGTTTAGTTTTGTTCTTTAAATATTGACTTCCATGCCAACAAGTTTGATCCGAGCGATCACGTCATTGATCTTGAATCTTGATCTTGAAGAAATTCATTTGGGGATTTAAAAAAAGAAATTCGGGGATTTCTTGGGGATTTTACCAATTTTAATATATTTTCCCTTTTTTTATTATTTATTTATTTATTTTTCTTTGTTTCGTATATAAAATATCAAAAACGAAAGTATCAAAACTTTTATCTTACTCTTATCAAAAACTAATACAGAGTAGTAAATGGTCCTAATTAAGATTACAATTTCTGTTGAGTGTACAAAAAGTACCATATAAATTTATGTTATTCTTATTAAAAAAGAAGAATTTAAAAAAAGGATCTAAAACGTTGACAACACACACAATTTTTGATTTTTTGAAGACAATTTTCAAGCAAGTATGTTTTTCCCAAAAGAAAGTATATAAATATAAAAAGCTTGGGAAAAGGAATGCTGGGCTATTGGTAATTACTTATGATGCATCGAAGTATTCAATAAATGACGGATATCTGTATTTTTATTGTTGATCTTTAGGAAGGCTTAAACCAATTGAACAAGTTCCAGATTTTTCCAAATTGGCTCATTCGTCTTCAAAATTATCATATTTTTTGTTCTGCTTGTAATTTCCCACTTAAATCGCATAAAACGAATTAAAAAAACATGCCGAAACCAGTCGCTACAAACAAAATAAAATAATTTTTTTACTAAACATTTTTATTTAGGGATTTTTGGGGATTTCTTATTATTTTTAAATTTGGCTAGAAAAAAAAATATTACCTTTTTAAGGTTTTGTCTTTTATTTTGGGGATTTATATTTTATTTTTTTGGGGACAAGGAAAAAAGTACCTGGCAGCCCTGTCCTCAATCAAAAGGCTTGAAAATTTACTATACGATGCAGAATTTTGTTGTCTGTCGAGCTGCGCACTTAAATTTTTATATTTAAATTGAATTTCATTTTTTGCCTAAAGCCTGGTACTCTGTTCAACATTTCACGTGAAATGCTGTCAAAACTCATATGAAAAAAACTTGTGCGGAATATCTATGAAATAATGTTGATAGAGTTGTACTCTGTTCATTTCGAGAAAAAGTTCCGAAATGTTTCTGGCAACATTTTTTCACAACTACGAAACAATGTAAGCTGCACTTATTTCACGTGGAATTTTAAGAAAAAGCTAAAAAGTATGAACTGATTTTTAAATAAGAAATAACAAATTAAAACAACACAACCGGTAACAGTTTTTTTTTTTATGCATATTTACTTTCTATTTTATTAAATTTTTTATTAAAAAAAATAATTTTTAGTAAAATACATGTGAAGTTTGTTTACATACACAAACAATGTCGCATACTTTGCAAGAATAAAAACGTCAAATTGTAAATACTCGCAAGATAGTTAACATTGATACCTGTCAAAATTTTCGTGGGAAATAATCACTGTTGCTCAAAATTTTTCACAAATTTGAACAGAGTACTAGGCTTAATGTCCGGCAAGATTGGCAAGAAACCAATCATAATAATTTCCTCTTTCTAATTTATTTTTTGGTCCAGCACGAATTTAGGATAAAAACAACTTTCTAATACTTGAATCAAGCGCATTTTAAGATTAATTCAATATTAGTTTTACTTATCAATCTCATTTTCGGACTATTTCAAGTACAAATTCGTGATTGAATATGGATAAGATAAGTATTTCGCGATTGGAAAAATGTACTTCTGTACTTGATTCAAGAAAATCCGTACTCACCGTACTATTAATACTGGATTGATTTGAGCACGGATGGATACATTTTTCTTTTGAGTGCAGTTGCTGAAAACAATATAGGGAAGAGAAGTGCGATTTTGAAACTACAACTAATTCAAAAGATGGCAGGTAATTTTGATCCATCTTTCATCACGCCGCACAGTGGGAAATTTTACGAGAAGGCGGCCAAAATTCCATAACTTTTGACTGGATCGGTATTTTTTTATGCGATTTTTTTTGCTCGATAGGTGCGATGTTAGGCTTTAATTTGCGCTATAAAACGTAAAATTCGACTGATAGAAGCAAAAGTTATGGGGAGTTCAAAATGCATTTTCATTTTTTTGTTGAGTTTCGGTGTAAAAGTTGAATATTTCATATATGATTTTTTTATAATTTATCATTATTTCTCTTGTATTTTACAACTGATACTTATTTTTTATTGTCGAACTTAGATCCTGTCAGAAAATGCCAATATTTGGCCCCTGGACTCCTATTGGAGTTCAAAATGCATTTTCATTTTTTTGTTGAGTTTCGGTGTAAAAGTTGAATATTTCATATATGATTTTTTTATAATTTATCATTATTTCTCTTGTATTTTACAACTGATACTTATTTTTTATTGTCGAACTTAGATCCTGTCAGAAAATGCCAATATTTGGCCCCTGGACTCCTATTGGAGTTCAAAATGCATTTTCATTTTTTTGTTGAGTTTCGGTGTAAAAGTTGAATATTTCATATATGATTTTTTTATAATTTATCATTATTTCTCTTGTATTTTACAACTGATACTTATTTTTTATTGTCGAACTTAGATCCTGTCAGAAAATGCCAATATTTGGCCCCTGTAAATTTTTTAGTCCCAATATTCACAGGGGCCAAAGGTTGGCTTTTTTTTGGAAAGACGAGTTGTTATAAGGATAAAACTGAAAAGGAATATTTTGAAAAATGCCCAAATAGCATTCTTGGCTATCGATAACATTTTAGGTAATTCAACTTTTACTTTTGGTTTGAGATGTATGTGTATTTTATTTTATTTTATTGGTTCGCTTTCGCTGTTCTGTATACTGATTTTTTGTCCGTTTTAAATCCAAAAATAGTGCAAATGCTTCTTCTGGAGTAAATTTCATTTCTTCAGTTGGTGTAGGCATACTTTTTAAAATCCTCTTTGTGCGTTTAGGGCTCGCTTCCACTCTTTTTTCAATTATTGCAATTTTTGTTTTCTTATTTTGCGTTGGTTGAATTTGATGCAGAAATGAATCCTTTATCATACTATGAGAAATTTCTTTATTGATATTTGCTAGCTTGCGTCTTCGTGATCTTTCACTGCAATTGTCAATTTGTTTTGCGGGCCGACCCACTTTTCCAGTTTCCTTAGCAGTTATTGACAGCTTCTTAAAAATCAGATCATTTGTTAGCCATTTTTCGTTGCGTAAGTAAAACGTTTTCTTGTTTCTAGAACATTTAAGGTACCGTTTTCTTAATGTTAATAAAAAATTTTTAATTTTTATCTTATGAATCTTATGAAAGAATGGATTATTCATTATGTGTAACACAAAATCTTTTTCATCTTTCTGTTGAAAATATATATCTGCGAGAACTTTATAACTGAACTTAGCCATTGTTTAAACAATAATGAAGGTAAAATTATGAATGCATGCACTTTTATACTCTTGATAGAAGTTTTTTTAAATGATCTTTTGTTACTGCTTCTTTAAAACATAAAAACCCTTTTTTAAATACAAATTTAATCTTTTATTAGCATTTCTTTGAAACATAAAAAACCCCTGTTTTCACAATTTTTAAAAGGATACCATACCGGCAATAAATTAACAGGTAACATATAGGTAATTTTCACGTAAAATATAACTGCGTGCTAGTTTTTTTACCATTTACCTGTTCTTCCATTTTTTTAAATTAATTTGCAATTTTCAGGTAATTAAACTATGTAGTTTATGTTGCGGCTATTTACTTATGTTTAACCTTTTAACTTACTCAGAAATCTAACGTGTTAGTCTATTTATGTCGCCTATTCGTTTTGCAGCATCCGTTCACCCACAATAAGTTCATAACAATGGCAATACCTTTACCATCTCCAAATTAATTGATAACCTGACGTGCTAGATAATTTATGTGGCCTGAACTGCTTTATTTGTCGAAAATTCTTTAAGATTCACCTTCTTTAATTTCAGTAATGTTTCCTTGCAGGACTTATTTTTTGAACCGAATATCTTACCTTGGGTCACAGAAATTGCTGTAGTTCGCAAGGTCGTATCCAGACGTGCGTACAATGGGGTATAGAAATGTAGGTTAGATTCTGGACTACAAGAGAGTATAGGTTTTTTTTTGACGCATTTTGACGCTCAGGACTTATGCTCTATAAAGTAGGAAATTTCCGGGAAATTTTGACATAAAAAAAAAAAAAAAAATTAAAAAGTTCTAGAGGTCGCAGAGTTTAATGCTTTAAACCACGTATAGCTAATAAAATAAACTAATACACAAAACTTATTCTGTCAAAAAATCTTAAAAAACAAAAAAGTTATGAGCATTTCAACTTCAAAAATTGACTCAGAAATTCAAAACTATAACCAAATATTGAGAAAGTCCATTTCGGACCACCCTGTTCTCAATGAAATAGTTGAAATAGGGTTTTAATTTTTTGGCTCCCGAGGTTCACTAGTATTTACTTTCACATGAATAAAAAAATTTTAAAATCGGAGAACAAAAAAAAAAATAATTTTGGCCGCCTTCTCAAAATATGAACCAGTGTGCGCCGGGTTAAATTTTGTTTCTCTATATTCCAAACATAAAATGTATAATTGTTTTGATTTGTAATATTAAAGTTATTTTACCGTTACTGTACGAAAAAATAGGCCTAAACAAAGTGATCGAAAAAATATTTGGTAATTTTTTGTGTAACCTGTGAGCTCTAATAAAAGAGGACGGCTGCATTTTTTGTGCAGCAGAGTATTATTAATTTCTCCTGCATAGACGTCTTGCGGAATGTTCACCATCTTTCGACGTTGCTCTACCTGGGAATAAACTTCTCTTGAACCTAAAATTGCAGATCTCCAACATTATAGCTGACCACAGTCGTATCTGTTAACGAGGGAACAACTAGCCCCCGCGGTGGATTTTTCCCGCAAACCAGAATTATATTCGGCCTGCTAGCTAATGTCTCTGTATCATAGATGGGGGTAGTGCACTCATTTTGCAGTTTCAACTCACACTTAGTGATAGTGCAAAAATATTGCAATCATTTTATTGATGTTGAGTGATGAATTGAAAATTTGCAGCCTCACTAAACATGAGTGATAGTGATGTTAAAAAATTTTGCACGCCAAAAAAATAGTTTGATTTAAAAAAAAGCAATCATCAGCTTATTGCAACTTTTTTTTTCTTCACTCATTTGAGTGCAACTTAAATTGTTGCACTAATTTTAAAATTTAAAACTGATTTTTTCATGATTAAAGCCAATAATTATACCGTTATTGACAAAATTTCATTTTGTTTAATGTTCTTTACTTATAATTTTATATCCTCAAAAGAAATCAAAAACCATGCAGAAACAAAGTTACATTTTTTAAATTTTAGTGAGACAATATTTGTATGCAGATTTTTTGATTTCGTGTCCAAATTTGCACTATTTGAATTGAGTGCAGATTTTTGCATTCAATCTGCGTTTAGTGATAGTGAAAAATTTGACAAAATTTTATTTTGTTTAATGTTCTTTACTTATAATTTTATATCCTCAAAAGAAATCAAAAACCATGCAGAAACAAAGTTACATTTTTTAAATTTTAGTGAGACAATATTTGTATGCAGATTTTTTGATTTCGTGTCCAAATTTGCACTATTTGAATTGAGTGCAGATTTTTGCATTCAATCTGCGTTTAGTGATAGTGAAAAATTTGACAAAATTTCATTTTGTTTAATGTTCTTTACTTATAATTTTATATCCTCAAAAGAAATCAAAAACCATGCAGAAACAAAGTTACATTTTTTAAATTTTAGTGAGACAATATTTGTATGCAGATTTTTTGATTTCGTGTCCAAATTTGCACTATTTGAATTGAGTGCAGATTTTTGCATTCAATCAGCGTTTAGTGATAGTGAAAAATTTCCAATATCACAAAATTTTTTTAGTGGTAGTTAAAAATATAACAATCATCACTAAAGCTGGGAAAAACAGTGCAAATTAATTTTTTTTACAGTTTTATTTAGTGATAGTGCACTGCTGATTTAAATCAATATTTAGTGCACTACCCCCCAACTATGCTTTGTGTGCTGTAGTAATACAACAGACGTTGCTTTACTCCTAAGCAAAAGGTTTGATCTTAAATTGAAACCTGTATTCTGAACGTTGGTAGACCCATTGTTTTCAACCGAAGTTAATACCCCCGTGAGGTAAAGTCTATCATAGGTGGTACTTACATTAATATTACCTGAACTGAATCTGACCTTAACTGAAAACATAGACAAAAAATCAAGAAATTAAAATCAATATTCTCATATAATTATCTATTTTTATTTAATTTAATGTAACCCCCTTTGCAATGATCAGAATTAACATTTTTTCCGTTTGAAGAAAAAAAGAACAATAGAAAGGGGTCATGAGAAAAGTTCACTCTAAATAATCTTAGGAAAAGGGTTTTATCAGAAAGAAATAATTAAATCACTGCTTGACAACAACGTGCCTATTTAATTTGTATAAAAGAAGGTCTTATGACAAACCATTTTGCATATTTCCTTTTGTTTTGTATGCTCAGATTCACCTAAGTATATTCATGCAACACAATGTAATACTCAGAAACACCTTTCCGTTTTCCAGTAATAACAACACGCCACTAATGTGGCATGGAAATAATATAAATTTACATTCATGCATCTCTGTAAGTTTGGAAGGATGCATTTACACAAAAATTTTCTTCAAACTACGAATGTAATCAAGTTCCTTAAAAAAAGGTTTAAAAGAAAAACCAACCCCAACTCATCTGCACCTCAATCTTAACCCTAAGTGTTGCGAATATCCGCTGAACATTTATTTGCCTGCTCTTCTTTGGGATGAGTGTGAAAAATAGAAATTCTAATTTTAAATGCAAAATTATATTAATTGCAATTTCCTTACCATATGTTCGATTTAGCAATGTGCATATTTGGGACTGAAAGGGTATGAATTAAAATGTATCGGATGCGGACAGACGAAGTGTGTAATAATAACGTGCGTGAGAATCAGAATTTTCAAAATAATATGATTCTTTTTCATTTTTCGCAAATTAAAAATTGTCAGGTATACGCAAATTATTACCCATGCAAATTGAAAAATAAATCAAAATGTAAAATTTTAATGAACGTTATTCAAATGCTGTTCGAATGTTTCTGCATTCGAGTATGGATTTGATAGGGGTCGTAGAAGATATTGAAATTTGATATTTTATAAAATATTGTATAATTTCAATTACAGAAAGTTACTTTTGAATGTGTCAAGAGCACCAAGATGCATACGATTTTAAAACCCATCAAGAATTAAACAAAAACTTTTTCTACTTGACATATGGCAAGCTAAAATCCAAAAAAGCGTAACTAACAAAAATATAATTTAAAGGAGAAGCAAAAAACTGTTTAATAAAAACTAAAACAAGCATTGATAAGTCATCCATGGAACCCCCAAAACAATTTTCAAAGAAAATCATTTCATAATTACCCAGCAAAAATTTGTGCTTACTCGGAAGCAGGTTCGTAAGGCAGAGATCAGTTGTGAATCGCTTCCATTTCTGTGAAATATTACATGATTTTTGTATGGGATTTTACAACATGAAAATTAATTAAAATTGTTATTGATAATCTTTCATTCTTAGACGTGGCCGGGGCTCGAACCCGGGCCGGCAGGTTACCATGACATGTTTCGATCGCAACCACTCGATCTCCTCAGATGGATTTGCCGTTTCACACTCGCAGCCATCGACGACTGCTGACGTCAATAGTCAAACATCAATCCTTAAACCAAATTGTATTTTAACTTTTGGCAGATCGAAATTTGCTTTTTTGAATGATTATCCATTCTAATTGATTTTACATGTTTTTTCCTTACTTCTGTTTTTTCGTACTTTTTGTTAGAAAACATAACGTCGTTTCGCATCTATCAAACAAATACACTTGTAATTGCGTCCCTTTTTTTGTTAATAAAAGCCTCATTTTCAATCACATAAGTGTAACATTTTGTCAAGACATGTAGTTTAGCATATTAAATTAAAAACATGACAATTCTTAATAATTTTTATTGATTTAAATAAAACACATACACACATAAATAAAAGAACTTTTTTCCTTTGAGCTCGAGGTTCTGGTTTTATTGTTAATTATTCTAATTTTATAATTTTTAATTTGCCAATATTTTGTTTTTCATTGAAAAACATCTTTTGGGCTATAAAATAGAAAATATTATTAACGTACAAAAATCAGAAAAAAATTAATTCTTATTATGTTGTGTCAACATCGTCTACCTCGAGCTCAAAGGAAAAAAGTTCTTTTATTTATACATTTTAAAGGTCGAATTAACCACAATATAAGATTTAGAAAACACATACATTTTAAGTTATATTTTATTTGCTTCCAACATTGCAGTTATAAAATTTTTTGCATAAAAGTTATACAATACAAATTCTTTAAACCTGGGGCCTGATTCTGGCAGTCGTGATCGAGTAATTTCTCGATTCGAAAGCAATTTAATATCTAATTATTTCAGTCAATACTGAACGAATTGGAATTATTTTTTCAGTGTTGTAAGGCATTAATTTGAGTTTCAGAATACTGAAAAAATAATTTTGATTCGTTCAGTATCGACTGAGATAAAATTGCTTTCGAATCGAGAAATAACTCGATCACGACTGCCAGAATTAGGCCCCTGTTTTGTATTTATCCCCACATCACAATCTTTTAGTATACCGATCGACCCAGAATCACTTTTCGAATCGATCTAACTTATTTTGAAGATCGTTTCATGGAATCTGGTATGTGGGTTCAAATTATCACAAGGTCTAAGCTTATTGCGGATTGTAAAAATCGGTCCATAATTTCACATAGTCCCGCCCCCATACAAGCTTCTTTTGCAGATATTTTGTTACTAATATTTGCTATATTTATTCTTAAATTTATAACATTCATCCCGGCTTGTCTACAGGTAATAGAGTCTTTGTGTCCATCAACCATTTTATTATGTTGGCATTTAGATTAAATTTGGTCCGAACTTATGTCATTGCAATCTAAATTATTGAGATCGGTCCATACTCGACCAAAGATCCCATACAAACACTTTTCTCGAAAAAACCTTTAATTAGTGTATAACTATCGATAGTTTTTAAACTTACAATACTCCGTAGAAAAAACCAAACATTCATAACAAATCCTTAAGATACTAAGTCTACTATATAAAACCTAAGTCTACTATATAAAATTGGATTTCTTTCTGTGGTTGTCACTTTTTTCATTGTTCAGACTTGCAATTTTTTTGCTCCGGTTTTTAAAATTCTACTTTAAATTGCTTATGTGTACAGATTATAAAATTCTAGTCTTCCCATTTTTGAATTTCTTTCCTCTTCTCCATTTTATATTTTACATATAAATACAAATTCACCTGCAGCCAATTTCAAGTTGAAGAGTTTGAGAATAGCAAAACAAAACAGAATTGCAGAATACATGAAACTGAGTACCCCTTTTCCACCTTCTCCCCTCTCTCAGCAATAAACTCAACAATTGCTGTAACGAAAATGGGAAGTCTGGACGATGACTTATACTGGCAGACGGAAAACTTAATAAATTGAACTTGCCGAAAAGTTTTGTAATTCTTTTTTTATGAATATCCCAAGCTGAATATTATTCAAATAATAAAAAATTGATTTGTTTGTTGTTTTGAAACTTTTATTATACAAAATTTGTCAAAAATATAATTGTTCAAATAAAAGCATATTAATTTTTTTTATACACTTATCGCACATATTCAACAATATTGTATTAACCCTGCTGTTAGGTTAAGCCCATTTGGTCCAATTTTTTACTAGTTTCCTTTATAAAAACAATGTTGTTTACAAAAAATCAAGGTTCTGAATCAAAACTGTGCTGAGAAAAATATAAATTTACGAATCTTAGGTTAAGGGACCATTTGGTCCATAGTATATTTTCTTTGATTTTCTTCGATTTTTTTACATTAAAAAAAAAATAAGCATTTATTAGTTTAATTTATAATAATTGTCATTGCATGATAAGCAAAATGTTTTTCGGTTAGTTTTGCAAATAATGTCAAACTTAGACTGGCAGCAACTACAAATTCCACGCTTTCGAGCCCCAGAATTAGAAACATCATTATTTGAAGAGGCCACTGGGACTATGCATCGTATTTTAGTCAATAACTGTGCTGAGAACTCTTGTTGAGGTAATCTAGTCCGTTTCATCATATACGTCTTAGCCGGAGAAAGTGCTAGTTGCTGCAAAAACTCTGGTCTCCTGCGATTCCGATCAGCTGGAGCCCATGCATCGTCGATTTTAGAAAATAGTATGTACGCCTTCAAAGCGGATATATCAAGTATGTTAGCAAATATAATGTTGACAACCATTTGATCAGCAGTATATGTGCATTTCTAGGCTAACCAAGGTATGGTTGTATTTTTCATATGTAGCTTGACTTAGGGTCCGCCGAAAACTAAAATTTCAAATCATATTTTTCTGGCGTTGATTTCATAAACTGTCAAAAAGAACATCGCCCTCTGAATGCAACTTATCATTGCTCATCAATGGTGACATTTTCGTGACAATTGTAAAACATTGGGAAAAGTTGTTGCCAACGGTCCCACAGTTAACGAATAGTTAACGAAATTTTTCTCAACTTCGCATTTGTCGTCGACTCCAAACATCATCGAAGTGGATGGCACTATTAATCATATTAAATTCATCTTCAGACATAATGGAATGGCTCTCCAAACCATTTTATTTTTAGCAATGAGAAACGGATCAATAGCTAAGACGGCTTTCCGTTCAGTATCAGTTTCTGAAACATAATCCATTTCCGAGTCTGAAATTTTAGAGTCACTTTTTGCATTGAGTAAAACACGTCTGAACTATTAACAACAACACACAAACTGAACCAAGCAGTGCAAATATTTGTGTTTCTTTACAAATCAAAAATGGGGGATCCCACAATTGTCTTTTACATACTTAGGCCCGTTTTCACGACATACCTTTAAAGTTCGAAATAGCTAACGGTACCTTTAGCACTAGTAAGGAATAAAGTTACCTTCAACTATTTTTCGTTTTCACAACTTCTGTATAAAATAAACTTAACATTTTTGAAAATGTGGCAATACTAAAGAAAATACCGATTATTTTTGCCAAAATAAAAATACGAACTGGCAACTACGTACTGTTTTTTACATTTACAAAATATACTTATAATTGGAGTTGCCATATATTAAAAATATGTGAATATAATATGGCAATCTCAAATCAAAACCTTACGACAAAAGTTATGCTATAAACACAATCAAACGCTACCGACCATCGACTACTGACTACAAAAGTAGCTGGCTACAAAAATAGCCAAGTCTCCAGCTACTTAATTCTTTTAACGACTACCGACCACTAACTACAAAAAATAAACATCTGTTTTGACATATGTATTAAAGTTAACCAAAACAAAACAAACTTGATTTTTTTAAGTGAATTTGTGTGAAAAAAAAAAATTTCAAGTGTCTCACGAAAATTTAATTAACTTTATAAGTACTATTGCTAAAATAGTGGAAACAACGACTTCAGTGTATGAAGTGTATAAAAAACATCAGAACAAAAGTAACCGAAGATGGTGGGTCCGGCCAGTATATATAACGAACTAAATGGAAAATTTGACAAATAAAAAGTAAATAAAAAATGCGCCAAATAAAAAGTAAATGAAAAATGTAAACAAATGAACAGAAGATTTTTATTTTTCAATGGTGCAACTATAATAGTTTTTCGCGTTTTTAGTACCGATATTTAATGTATTGCGTTTTTAAACCCACCATTTCATGCATTTATTGTATTGGCAGCACTTATCTGTTTTTTGTAGCCAAGAAAAATAGAAATTAGCCTAAGTTGGATACGGGCTACAAAAATAGCCGTGTAGTCGGTAGTTGTGTAGCGGCTAAAAGAATTATTCTTATAAGCACGCATGTATTCTATTTTTGACATCTTGTAGTCGATGGTCGGTGGACTTGATTGTGTTTATAGCATTAAAGGTAGAACGTTCCTCTCTTTAGCTTATCCTTCACTTTTAGATTAAATGGAACTTGTGATAATTAAAAACTCATTATCTGTCCGATAACTTCTTACATTAAGCTATCGTTAAGTCATGAAAACGGGCCTTAATCTATGTTGTTAAAAAAAAAACATTAGCTGTTTATATGGACCAAATGGTCCATTAACCCAACATTCGTAAGTTTTTTCTAACCTAACAGCAGGGTTAACTAAATGTTTTTATTTCTTCCCTTTTTGGAAATAATCGACACGTTATATTCTTTTCTAACCCATATTAAAACATCGTTCTAGTTTGCCTACTTTTTAGTAATGATTTTTTTAAAATTATTTATTTATTTTAATTTTTTTAATGTAAAACTAAAAACTGTTTTCTTTCTAATAAAAATTTTTAAATTTTAAGTTAATACAGTATTGTTGAACAAACGCGGTGTGTATATGTACCCAGCAAGAACTTACTTTGAAAAGTAATGAGTTAAAAGCTAATATAACTACTGTTCACTACGTATACATTGGCATTTTAACTCATTATTTTTTTAAACGGTGATAAGTCATTACCACATTCGCTTACAAATATTTTTAGTTCACATTGGTATCAACAAAACTAAATTTGTCAAACAAATTGTATTGTTAATTTTATTTACTTTCCAAAGCTAAATTTGACTACCCTGCATTAAGGACGGACATATTCATAACCAATAAACTAGAGAACGATATGATTGCAAAAACGATATGATATTTTAATGGAAAGGTAAAATTTAAATACTATCGTGTATGATACAAGATCGATATTATATGTTCCAATGTATATCACGTAGACGATATCGTTATAATATCATTTGGTTGAGTGAGTAGTTAAGTTTTTATTCAAAATTTTTAATTTAAAATACATATAAAAATCAAATAAATACTAAATTTTTCATATTCAAATCTATTACAAGTTGTTCTTAATTTATAACAAATAAAAAAAAACAAATTGTAAGAACAAATATATACAATCAATTTGTATTAGATTTGAATAAATAAAACTTAAAATGCATTTTATTATAAATCAATTCAAAATTTCGTTAATCATGCCATAAACAAGTACTTATGTATCAGATTATATGTTAGCCATTACTAAACTACTTCTATGTAATGCAGATGGTATAAAGTGTTCATTAAAAAGTAAGTTGTTCAGTAATTGCAAGTCATTACCAAGTTTTTGATGGGTATGTCTAACACAACTGCTTCCAATCGCAAGATATGTTCTTTTGTCAATAAGTCTATTAAACAAGGCAATTAAATAATTTTCAATTTAAGTTTACGTAAGAACTAAAGTTTCGGACTTGAGATCTTTTCGCCCTACTTCAAAGATATGTATTAGACTGTATCTCAATATAAAGTATTTTTAAAGGAGGTTTCGCAAGTTCGAGTTTTGTTACCTGTAAGAAACACACACGCTTACAAAAGTCCGATGCACAATAATTTTACTGCCTGATTTTAAAAATGAAAATAAAAATTTTCGTTTCAGAACTAATGTATATGGGCAATTCCATGTCAAATCGACCACGAGTGGGACCTGGCCCCTTTCGATTTGAATGAAATTTGGTGAGAAGGTTCCCTTTATCCCTTAATATAAGGAACATATGTGAACAAAAAAAAACATAAAATTTATTTTTTTTTCAAAAGTTATGGCATATTTAAAATGTCATAATTTCGCCGAATTAGCCGAATGTGTTGAGTTTATTTCTTCAATATCTCGATAACTATTTTACATACGTCATTTAAATAATTTAATAGTCTTATTCCTTCAATATTTTTCAGGAAAATTGTCTATACACTGCCAGAATTTTTGTTTGTATATTTCTGTAATACCCCTGACAGTCATATAGTTTCAATGCCATGGTATGCATACTACAGTAGTATATAAACCATCAATATACCACTTTGTTTCATGATTTAATTGTAGTTTAGGTTGACACACATGAAGTATACCATGATAGTATAGTACACAAATCCTATGTCTGTCAGGTAAGTAAATTGTACAGAAAATTTATGCAACTGTTATTTACCAGCAGAATGTAATGCATTTTCTGGCCCGCTACTGCCTTCGTCAGCATTTTTTATACAAACAAAAATTCTGATAGTGCATTGAAAATATTCCCGGAAAATATTGAAGGAACAAGACTATTAAAGTATGAAAGCTTTATAAATTGTAATATGCCTTTGAATTGAAATTTGAAATTTATATAATAAATGTTACTTACCATGAGAAATAAATTCCCAAATTCTATTTGTTTAAATGATTTAGTTAAATAGTTAAAGTTTTCGCCTCAAAGGGTTTATATGGGACATAGAATCAATTTTGGATCGACCAAGACAAAATTTTGACATGACATACAATCTACTATAGATATCGTCAAGACCTACATCTATTAGGTAATTATGGCAATAAACGCTATTTACAGAAGATATATATAAGAGCTATGATAAAATATCAGAGCTATGGTAAAATATGGACCGATAAATATTAATAATATTTGGTAAGGTGAGTAGGGTTGCAAATTTAATCTAAGTACCAACTTAATAATATCTTTAATGGGCACAATGGTTGGTTTTATGGGGGCAATGTGAAACAATGAACACCAATTCTTTCCACTTCTTAAGACAATTAAAACGTATACACCAAATGGCATTACATAATCTCCAATATTGGAGAGGGTCCAAACTACGGCATTCGATATCGATCAAAATTACAACACAATTTGAATGCCGTAATTCGGCCCCTGTACTTTGCGAATATTATTAAAATGGACTACCAGCCGCGCGGACATTGTTAGAGTACAATCGGTGGAGTAGAAAAAGAGTTATGGATACAAACGTGACACAACCTTCCGAAAAAAATGGAATGCACCGATTGTCTCAAAATATTTCACAAGCTTGACTTTCATGATCATACTACCAAATTTCTTAGAGATCGGTCTATAATTGGCGGAAGGTTCACTGTCGGAAATACTTTATTGCGTCTAAAATCATCACGAATAATTCTTTAGTGGTGACATACGGTCTAAATTAGTTTAATAAGATCGAAAACAACTTCGCAAAATTTCGTGATGATTGGTCCGTTATTTTCCATAGGTCGAAACTACACCTAAATTCTAATATAATGTGGTTCGTTTTATCAAATTGCATGCTGACACAAATTTTAAGACCCCTACGATAAAAAAATGGCGATTGTATTAAACATATTCAAACTCCAAGAACAGTTTATTATTATTGATTAGGTTATGTTTTTTGCTTCTCATATAAAAAAATTAAAGTGTAGTTACGTCCGTTTGCATTTAAGGTGACGATATGAATGTATAAATGTAGGTTTCATATAAAGCGTACTCACGGAATTCGACTTAACACGACTAAATCCTTGATAAATTCTAATACTGGGATTCATAATTTATTAAAGTTCCCATATAAATCATCCTGGAATATGCACCCAAACATGTTTATAACATACAAAAACATAAAAAAACCAAGGTACACACACACTTATTTGGTTAATACCAAAAAACTTCTATTAAGCCCAACATTTCAACAATTCTTTAAAAATGTTTCCTTCCTTATCCCTATATTAATCATCTAAGTCCACATTTATTTTTAAAATAGCTGCTCTCGCTCTCCTGTACCATAAAACCAAAAAAGTTTCGTTTTTTTTGCATCAAAATGTTGATTAATAATTTCAATAAAAAGTAATTTAATTTAATTATTATTTATTTTCGACAATTTGTTCAAATATTTATTTTTAGGCAAATATTTTTATATGTGAACACAGGGCAAACATGTTTTCTCATATTTTATTTAAAGCTATTTAAAATCTGTTTGAACCAACGCTGTAAGATATGAATTAAATACTAAATTAAAATACTTATTTTCAATTTTAATTTCTATTTTATAAAAGAAAATAAAGCTCCGTGCAATAACTCCCAGGTGCAATAAGTCCCAAGAAAAAAATGAAATTAGACCCAACAATTTTTCATACAAATGTTGGACTAATTTCATTATGAAATAGCTCCCAGCCCTCTCGGTTTTATTTCATTTTTTTGGAAGTTATTTCATTTTTTGCCTGGGAGTTATTTCATAATGAAATAAAGTCCAAATGAAATAAGTCCCCTAAAAAATAAACGTGGGAGTTATTTTATTTTATTTTGAGCTTCGGTGTTATTTCATTTGCTGTGGGAGTTATTTCATTTTTTGTGGGAGTTATTTCATTTTCGATTATTTGCAATTTATAAAAAAAATTGCAGTTCAAGTAAAACGAATACATATATAATAAATTTCTTTGGAAGTTGTTTCATTTTTTTGGGTCTTATTTAATTTCTTTTCGATGGGCTATTTTTGGAAGTTATTTCATTAATGTCTTTAGGAGTTATATCATTATGAAATAACTCCCAAAAGTTGGGGTTTGTTTCATTTAAGACTTGGAAATTATTTCATTTTTTTTTGGAATAATTTTTTTTTTCCAGTTTGGGACTTATTTCATTTATTTTGGGATTTAATTCATTGGGAGTTATTGCACTGGGACTTATTGCACCTGGGAGTTATTGCACGGAGCCGAAAATAAAAACAACTTTAGTTTTAGATTTTTTGTTAAAATGTTTGTGGTATTAATTTTATAAAATCTAATAAAATTCGGATATATTTAGATATTTTTAATTAAAATGTACCATAAAAAAATTATTTAAACTTTTTAATATTAAATAAGTTGGATTCTCAAAAATTTTCTGTAATTCTTTTTATATTCAAATATTCTAAGCTGAATATATTCAAATCAGTTTACTTGAAATGAAAAAAAATTTATTTGTAGTTTTAGAATTTTTAATCAACAAAATTGGTAAAAAAAATAAAAATATTTAAACAAACAAATTTTTAATACAAAAATTTCTATTATTTTTTTAAATTTTTCCTTGAAAAATGAGAAAGACAAAAGGTGCAGCTCCATTTTTAAATACAACCATTAAAAGTAAGAGGATTTCGTATTTGAAAATTTAACGATATTATACAGTTTAGACATAAATTCGGCGGAAGTTTGAAATTTTTTATTCAACAAGTTTTATACAAATTTATTTTATTTGTTTCTTTTAAAATTATTTTTTTTCAAACAAATTTGTGTGCTTTTCTATTGATTTGAATATATTTTTATACTAATAATTTGAAATAATAGTGAATTTAACTTCCAAGAGAAGAAATGAAATTTTAAAGAAATAATCGTAAATTATTTGAAACTGATTTATATTTAATTTAAATTTTTAAAATGAAATTTTAAAGAAATAATCGTAAATTATTTGAAACTGATTTATATTTAATTTAAATTTTTGTATAGTTCTATTCCTTAAATTTTTAGGAATGACTTTTATATACTAAGGTAAAATGTAACAAGAAAATACAATATAATAGTCTGGTAGTGTATAAAAGTCATTCCTAAAAATTTAAGGAATAGAACTATTACAAAAAAGCTTTATAAAATACATAACTGAAATGTAACTCATAGAATAAATTCGAAAAATAAAAAATGTTGAATATAAATTTAAGATATTTTAATTTTAGAAAAACAGTTACAAATTGTAAATAATTCAATTTAAGCCAATATTTAGAAGAAAATAATTTACAATGAACAGCTAAGGTTTGAACAAACAAAAATGGGTAAACAAATATGCGTAGAGCGACCAGAAAATAAAATTTTTATTGTTTAAAAAATTTTTCTAAAAACAGGCAGACAGTCAAACAAAAATTGGGAAAGTATCTTAAAAATATTTTAAATAAAGTAAAAAATCTGCATCGAAAATTGCCATTTAAACTAAAAGTTTAAAACAAAATTATCACAATTAAATTGATATCTACGGTTGCAAGGAATTAAGTTGATTTTGTATTTTAGCATGTAATATGAACAATATTTTAGACAATGTAGAACAATATTGAAGAAAAGAGATTAGTAGATCCTTAAGTCGAAATTGTTATTTGTTTCTTTGTAATGGTGTTAAAATTAAGATTATTAGCTGACTCTATTATATTTTTCATTCAAATTTGAAGTAAAATTAATTTTTGCAGCTTGTTTTAAAAATCTTGTTCGTATTTTTTTTTTTTTTGAAATCATAAAACTTTGTAGAAACTTTTTAGAAACGTAAAAAAATGTCTTCTACCTCCCAACACACGCACACACAGCAACAACACCCTTGAGTCAACAACTTGTTGCTTTAATTTTTTATTTTCTTTTATTTTTCCTGTCTTATAATATTTAATACTACATAAAAAACAAGGAAATTTTTCTTCTTTTTTAGCCAAACAAAAAGTTTTTTTTATATATTTTTCTTTTTTAAAAGCGACCTTGAAATGTAATCGCTGTATTCTCGCACCCTCTTTAAGTGTTTTTTATGAGTAAATGAATTATGCGGCTGGTTGAAAAAAATTTAAATAAAACAAAATGTAAAAAAACAGAATAAGTAATTTCCCCTCCTCCATTCTCGCCAATTAGATACTCATTACGCAATCATTGCAGACAGCAGGCAGACTTATTAAGCAAGGACGAACGAAAATTCACAATAAAAATAAAAAGCGGGAACACAGCATTGAATAATAAGCGAACAAATTCAGATTCTTCCTAGACGGCCTTATACAGACAGCAACAGCCACACATTAGAAGCTGCCAAACAGGGATAACAACAAAATGTACAAAAAATACTCGTTAAAAATTAGTAAAAAAAAAAACGAAAAATTAAACTGTTGCGTTTGAATCTATTTGATGTAATTATATTTTTTTATTTCGTTCGGCGATTTCAAAACACTAAATGACCTTAATGAAAATAAAAAAGCTCATACATTTCCAGTAGATAAGATTGTGTGTGACTTGCATTATATTCATCAGTGGGGGACAAATAACGGATTATCCATCCAAACCAAAATGTATATTTATTTCCAAAAATGCTCGCACTTAAAACATTTACTTTGATAGTGTTATTGATTATACTGTAATAAATGTTGTGAAATCCTCTAAAAACCTCGTTATTTCTTTTAGCAATCAACTTACATGGACCAATCATATAAACATTTCTGTTACCAGGCTACACCGGATGATAAAGGAACCTATGGTCTGTTTAATATTGCACACCTTTTAAAATTAGAATGCTCCTGGCCAAAGCCAATCTTTTCCCTGTTCTTTTATATGGCTGTGAAATTCTAGCAAATTGCTTCAGAAACGACTTTAGTAAAATAAAAGTAGCATAAAATAATATTGCTCGGTACATATAAGATTTTTCTTACCATTAATTTTATATTTCTTTCTGTGATTTATTTTAATTTATTTATTTTACTTAAGTTGTATCCTAGCATAACAAGATAATTATCTTATAAATAAAAGTGCTAGGGCATAAGATCAAACTTATAATCACAGTATGTATTAAAGGAAATTAAAAAAGAAATAATATTAAAATAATAACCAGTGTGACCAGATTTTCAAATAATATAAAAAAACATGTTTAAATCAAAGCTAAAAAGAGCTAAAAATGAAAACGTAGAGCCAAAAAATAAAGCTAATTTTTTTATAGTTTTCTAATAGGAACTTGAAATTATTTTCATATTTTTTATAGATTAAATAGCGTTTATGTAGGTAAATATTTTATTAAAATATATTTTTGATAGCGGTGTTGCGAATACGAGTGCGAATAATAAAATTCAACTTTGGCGAATGCGAATACTTACAATATGTTCAAAAGTCATTGTAGTGAAATAAATGAGTAATGTTTCTGTGACCTACTTAAAATATAATTCACCAATACGATCATACAATGTAGTCACTTCAAGAAACATTTAAAGTCCAAATGAGTAATGTTTCTGTGACCTACTTAAAATATAATTGTCTGAAATATGATCATACAATTCAGTCACTGTAAGAAACATTCAAACAAAGAATAACACACTTTAAGTTCAAAGACTTAAGGCTCAGTTAGCCGGGAGTAACAGTAACGATGCAAATCAGCTGATTCATTTTGTTGTATGTAAAGCAATTAGAACGATTATAGTTAGCAGTAAGATGTTACGTCTCAATCTGTAAGAAATAGATTGGTCTTACTTTTTTACGGTAAGGTTACTGTTACTGTTACTCCCGGCTAACTGAGCCTTTAAAGTTACTAACATTACATTTAATTGCTAACTGAGTATTTTCACTTACCCTAATTCTATTGTAATAAGACTAACAAGAATAATTCTATTGTGATAAGAATATTATTGTAATTGTTATTTTATGTTACTATATATATTAAGTAAAAGAAATCAATAAAGAAGTTCAGTTTTAAGTTGTAACTGAGGGCTATGCCACGTCTTGTTAATTAAATATACTACATGGCGACCGTGACAGTTTTTTTTTAAGTTTTTGTGAACAGTGGTGATTCGGTAAAAACTGTGTTTTTTTAATTTCGGCTTTTATAAACACAGACAAAAGATATTTGTAAAATAAAAAGTGAGAAAAACTTAATAGTTCTATAAGTTTCAAAAAAAAATTTTTTTAAATGACCTGGTGGAAAAAAATATTGTCCACCATACCACTACTCGTAGCGGGTTATGAAGTGGGAAAGTCCACGGAGGAAAATGAAAATAAAGAACTGGTGCAGATACTACGCCAAAATATACAACAACCTGTTACAAATGAATCAATAAAAAACAATAGCATGAGTTACGTGGAAATTTTCTCAATAGTGGTTGTGGTAATAATAGGTGTTATCTATGTGATAAAAATAATGTGTAGAGCCTTAAAAAACAATAGTAACAACGCCCCACAACAGCAGATATAAAAACATAAGAATTCATATCCTTAAAGAACAGTAGTAACAACAACAGTTATAAGAAGATATTAGAAGACAACAAAGGAAAGCCAGAAAAATGGGAAGCAAAAAATCAGCCAAATCCGATAAAATTTGTCAAGTGTGTTGCGGCTACATCACACCTTATCATGAAATCCTGATGTTAGTGAACTGTAAACATATTTTTCACCTTGTGTGCATCGATACTTTTTATGACATGTATAGGGAATGTCCTGAATGCTGGATGCTGGATAAATTTGATAAGTATCAATAAAATATTAATATAATAATAAAAAAAAAAAACGTATTATTTTAAGGTATGCAATGGGAAACCATTTTTAGTAGTATAGAACCCTTAGAAATCAAGTTTAAACAATCTTATAAATGCCTTAACCAAAATAGATCGATACAATCGGAAACCTTAAACAAGCATATTACTATTTTAATAGAGTCATTTAACAATATTAGAGAAATCTTAAACAGACAATATGATAGATATTCCACACAACATAAGGAACAGGCTAATAAGATATTTTTCAAATTAAGGGATAAATTATTAAAAATTTTTCATAAGCATAATATTCATATTAAAGTTCCTCTTACCCTAAGTTGCGAGGTTGATAAAAAAAATCATTGAATCGGACGATAGCGAGCAAGAAGATTTTGAGGAAGACAAAGAAATACAACCAACCACAATGACGCGTTCAGAGGACGAAGTAATAGACAAGACAACGAAGATTGTCCCCACTTTTGACGGAAATGTAGACGAACTCCAGAGTTTTCTGGATGCGTTAACAATTGTTGAAAAAATAAAGGATACGCATGAGGAAATAGCGATAGGAGTAATTAAGACTAAACTTAAAGGACAAGCTAGGAACCTAATTACAAATGAGGATTCGATAGTGGCTATAAGGAGTAAACTAGAATCTAATATTCAGGGTGAATCATCTGAGGTTTTATGTTCAAAATTAATGAATATAAAACAACAGTCGAAGTCAGCCACTTCATACGCTGAGGAAATTCAGCAAATCACAAAAAAATTATTTGGAGCCTACATACGAGAGGGCTACCCATACAATATCTCTGAGAAATTAATAAAACAAAATGTCACTAAAGCGATTTCTAAAAATGCAGCAAATGAGGAAGTTAAATTGATAATGAAAACAGGAAACTTTGCTTCATTGAATGAAGTTGTTTCGAAATTTATAGAAGCTAGCACTGAAGGGATTACCGCAAATTCATCAGTGTTTTACTTTAAGCGCCCTGGGTCTTCAAGGCAAAATCATGAAAACAGATTTAATAACTACCGGAGAAATGGTAATTCCTGGCGTCGAAATAATCATTTTAATGGTTCTAATAATAATAATAATTTTAACAATAATAATAGTGGGCGACGCGGGAATAACCATAATAGAAATCAGGCACACCATTCACGAAACGGGGGACGTGTGAGAATGACTCAAGGAGTCTCGGGAAACGAGATTCCCCCTCAAGATATGGGGGGCCAAAGTTAGAAGGACAGATAATGAGTAATAAATCGATATTTCACTTAAATCTCAATTTAAGTAGCTTTATTAAACTTTCAATTTCAACTAATTCTGATTCAAATACATTTCTAGTGGACACCGGAGCGGATGTCTCACTAATCAAACTGAATGCAATAAAATCTTTAAGATTCAACTCCCAAAATATAATTCGAATAACAGGCATAGGAGAAGGAAATATAAAATCCATAGGTACAATACATATTGACCTTAGAGTCAAAAACTTTTTGATTCCTCACAAATTTCATGTTGTTTCAGATACATTTCCAATACCATTTCAAGGTATATTGGGTTTAGACTTTTTAAAAAGATACAATGCCACTATACAATACGGACAGGAAACAAATTCAAATTTAATTTCTTTGAGACCACATAATTTAAATTATTCCATAAATATACCACTACTTGAAAGTATAAATGATGACTCAATTACATTACCAGCTCGATCAGAGGTATTCAGACCTATAAAATTCAATAGCGAAGCTACTGATTTAGTAATCCCAAATCAAACTATACAAGACGGAGTGTATGTCGCTGGATGCATTGTATCTAAAAACTTTCCATATGTGAGATTTGTTAACACAAGCCCAGAAAATAAGTTTTTAAATAATGTATCAATAAAACGTGAAAATTTATCTGATTATGAAATTATTGGTACCCAGAGCACGGACAAAATTAGAGAACAAACCATTTTAGAAAAGTTAAGGAAAAATTGTCCCGAAATGGTTAAGTCCGAATTATCACTATTATTTTCGAAATATATTGATATTTTTGCGTTAGAAAGTGACAAAATAACTACAAATAAATTTTACACACAAAAATTAAGATTGTCTGACGAAAATGGTGTATACATTAAAAATTATCGCACGCCACATTCACAAAAGTCCGAAATAATTAGACAAGTTGAAAAACTTCAACAAGATGGAATTGTGGAACCGTCAGCGTCTAATTATAATAGTCCGATTATGCTTGTACCGAAAAAATCATTGCCAAATAATCCTGAAAAACGTTGGCGTTTAGTGGTGGATTATCGGCAATTAAATAAAAAATTAATAGCGGACAAGTTTCCTTTACCCAGGATTGAAGATATTCTAGACCAACTGGGTAGAGCAAAATTTTTTTGCTGTCTGGATTTAACATCTGGGTTTCATCAAATAGGGTTGGATGAAAAATCGCGAGATATCACGTCATTCTCAACCGATAATGGTTCATTTCGCTTCACGCGTCTACCATATGGCTTAAAAGTAGCCCCAAATTCATTTCAGAGAATGATGAATTTAGCATTTACGGGTTTAGCTCAATCTAAAACTTTTATATACATGGATGACGTTATCGTCACAGGCTGTTCCGTCAAGCACATGCTTAAAAACTTAGAAACGGTGTTCCAAAGATGCAGGGAATGTAATTTAAAACTGCATCCAGATAAATGCATTTTTTTCCGATCTGAAGTTACATATTTAGGACATAGGTGTACTGATAGAGGAATTCTGCCGGATAGTAGCAAATATGATGCAATAAAAAACTATCCCAGACCATCGAATTCTGATGAAGTACGTCGATTTGTAGCTTTCTGTAATTATTACAGACGCTTCATAAAAAATTTTGCATTTTATTCAGTACATTTGTCTAAACTAACCAGGAAAAAGGAACAGTTTATATGGTCTAATGATTGTGAACATGCATTCCAACACCTGAAGGCAGCACTGTTATCACCGCAAATTCTGCAATACCCAGATTTGGAAAAAACTTTTTATATAACTACTGATGCCAGTAAAACTGCTTGTGGCGCAATATTATCACAAGAAAGAGATGGTATACAACTTCCAGTTGCATGTGCATCACGAGCATTCACAAAGGGTGAATCAAATAAAGCAACTATAGAACAGGAGTTAATAGCTGTTCAATGGGCAATTAACCATTTTCGACCATATGTATATGGAAATAAATTTATAATACGTAGTGATCATAAACCATTAACATATCTATATTCTTTAAAAAATCCATCCAGTAGATTAACCAGAATTCGACTGGAATTGGAGGAATATGATTTTATTATAGAACACATTAAAGGAAAAGACAATTCAGGAGCGGACGCGCTATCTCGAATTGATTTCAGTGATATAAAATCAATCCCTTTAATTAACAATGTTAAACTGGTAATCACGCGTGCACAAAAGAAAAAGGAAAAACAACAAAAAGTTCAAAGTGAGGATAGTCAAGTAATTCAAGAAAAGCCTAGAGTTTTCGAAACTATTGGCTTCGACTGCGTAAAAAAGTGGCCCAAACTTAAAATGGATACCATTAGAGGTATTCCTACACTATGCTTTAAACGAGGTAAACAGGTGATAGCACAGAAAATAAATATACAGAGTACGTTTGCTAATGGAAACATCGATCTAGATCAATTTTTTCCAATTCTTGAAAAAGAAGCAAATTGTAGAAATTTTAACAAAATACAAATAAATTTGAACGATAAGTTATTTAGCCACGTACACATTGAACATTTTAAAGAAAAAGCAAATAAACTTATAAGAGGATTGCAAATAGCGTTAACACCTAGAATACGCATAATTACAGATATAAAAGAAAAGGAAAATTTATTAAGAAAATTTCATGACAGTCTTCTCTTTGGAGGACATCCTGGAACGACTAGACTACTTAAAAAGATTCGGCAATTTTATTATTGGAAAAACATAACTAAGGATGTTTGCCGATACGTAAAGAAATGTGTTCAATGTCAAACTAATAAAACTACTAAAAATATAAAACCAAATATGATTTTAACCGAAACACCCCATAAACCTTTCCATACAGTAGTAATAGATACTGTAGGTCCACTTCCAATATCAGAAGCAGGAAATCAATATATAGTAACTTTAATATGTGACCTAACAAAGTATCTGATAGCAATACCAGTAACTGATAAGAGCGCAAAAACAGTAGCAAAGGCAATAGTAGAACATTTCATACTAATTTATGGGCCTATGAGTAAAATAATTAGTGACATGGGCACCGAATATAACAACCAAGTTCTTTTAGAACTACTAGAACTTTTGAACATTAGCAAGGCGGCATCGGCTCCTTACCACCACCAAACTTTAGGGACAGTAGAAAGGTCCCACCGCACCTTTAATGAATACTTGCGATCATATCTTAACGCTTCAAACAACGATTGGGATAAATGGGTAAAATACTTCGCATATACCTTTAACACAACACCATCTACGGTGCATGGATACTGCCCATTCGAATTAATTTTCCCTGCTAGTCCACAACATACACCATTGATACCGTTTGATACAATAGATCCTTTATATAATTTTGATAATTATTCAAAAGAAGTTAAATTTCGTTTACAAACCGCATTAACTAGGGCACAACACTTAATTAACAAGATGAAACTAAATCAAAAACAGATACATGATAAAAACATCAACAATACAGATATTACAATAGGACATGAAGTGTTTATTAAAAATCATACAGCACACAAACTAGAACCACTTTACAAAGGACCATACAAAGTAATTGACATTGACGACAAAAACAATATATTCGTAAATTTAAAAGGAAAAAGACAAAAATTAATAAAGAAAATATTAAAGTTTTTAGCAAATGAAACAAACAAAAAAAAAAAATTTTTTTTACACAAATATGTATGTATATCATTATTCCATAAGTAACTAGATAATTTCATAACATAATATTTTAATATTAAGACACTACCTATTAACTTGTGATTTTATAAAAATAAAACGAAAATTTTTGTTAAATTTAAATTTGTAAAGAAAGCTCTTATCGACACCACTTGATCAATGGTATCAATAAGACCTTTCTCTTTAAAAGGGGAGGTGTAGTGAAATAAATGAGTAATGTTTCTGTGACCTACTTAAAATATAATTCACCAATACGATCATACAATGTAGTCACTTCAAGAAACATTTAAAGTCCAAATGAGTAATGTTTCTGTGACCTACTTAAAATATAATTGTCTGAAATATGATCATACAATTCAGTCACTGTAAGAAACATTCAAACAAAGAATAACACACTTTAAGTTCAAAGACTTAAAGTTACTAACATTACATTTAATTGCTAACTGAGTATTTTCACTTACCCTAATTCTATTGTAATAAGACTAACAAGAATAATTCTATTGTGATAAGAATATTATTGTAATTGTTATTTTATGTTACTATATATATTAAGTAAAAGAAATCAATAAAGAAGTTCAGTTTTAAGTTGTAACTGAAGGCTATGCCACGTCTTGTTAATTAAATATACTACATCATATGCAAATCAATTTCTTTATTTATAATACAAATAAATATGCACTGTATATATGTATGTATAAACAAAGTATATATTAAATGAACCTATTTTACAAACATTTGTACTCATTTGCTGCAACACCGCCATAACTTAAAAATGCATCTCGAAATAATCGCTAAATTTAGCTCGAAAAAAGCTAATATGGCCGCACTGACAATAACATAACATTAAAAAAACAGAGAAATAGAAAACTGCATCAGACTAGATAGTAAGTGATAAGAAATAGTAAAACTGATATATTACATAGTGCAAACAAATGTATACAACTCCTTTTTAAACGCATTTGCATTGCCTAAGCTTTGTATATAATTTGGTAAAGACTTCCAAGGACTTGTGGTGTAAATGAAAAATTGTCGTTGTGACAAAAGACTCTTATATCTTTGTTGAATAATCTTCCTTCCACGGTTAGATCTAGCAAATGGAATCCTACTGAACAAATATATAGGCTGCTTAGAGGTAATGATCTAATGTAAAAAATATAAGGCATTGAAACTCTTTTTGTCCAAAAAATAATGGTCTCCAAAGAGCCTTCGTACCTTTATGAGAGGTTAAGATTCAGGGGATCGAATCGATGCAAAAGAATTATCCAGAAATGATACAAAAGCCTTCTGTCAGAAATACAGGTTTTCAAATACACCACTCGTCTTTGGAACCATCTTCCGCCTTATATTCAGAAAATTAACAACACAACGCGTCTGAAAAGGGAGCTTTTAAAACATCTATGTTAACTTCATAATTGTTTTTAACTGTTATCATTTCTACAATTTTGTTATTATTTTTATTTTTTGCTCTTTTTAATCATTTAATTCTAATTTGTTAAATTTAAACTATTTTTTTAAAATCTTTAAACTTTTTAGGAAATTTCATATAATGACACACCTATTGTATTATTAAATGATTATTTTGCGAAATTATTCACTAGCACTCTAACTTAAAAGATGTCAATCTTGTTGTGCTAGGATTTTCAATTAAATGAATAAATAAATAAATTGGATTAAAAAAATGTGATCTGGATTTTCTAAACTTCTGGCACTGCCCCCGTGGGGCATTGGGATCATCGTAGGGATATTTTACCTTCAGGTATTACATCCTGCCTAGTTAATCTGCTGGGTTAACTTTATTGACCTAAGTGCCTTAAAATGTACTACCATATTTGTATCTCATACGTTTTAAAAATTGGTGCATGCATACCAAAGGATGCGACGATAATCTAAAAGACAGGGCTTTTAAATTTTTGTTTTTTTTTTAGTCTGAGAGCATCTTATTGTTATCTGGTGCTACAGAATTAAGTAGCCCCGGTAAGTGCAAGCACAGGTCTGACAATTAGTTGAGGCCCCAGTTAGTATATTTCAGGGATCACGTAGTGGCTGTGACTTAAACCCGAACCCGGGAGAAGGGATTATTCACATGGCAGACTGATTTTTACCCTTGGGGGAAGTCGCCCTGTGGAGTTCCTTAGGTGCTGTTGCTATTCAACACAAGATACTTGGCTTCAAAACAAGAGTTGGTGGGTGTCTAATTTTCGTCGGATTATACGCTTGAATTGCGGCTTGTCTGTGCAAATGATCCTTAACACACACAGGGGCATTTGGTAAGTGCATTTATAAGATCACCATGAGGTTGAGATCCACCGTGAGATAAGGTCACATGGCAGGTGTTCACGTAAATCGAAATCACAAGCTCTGGATATAAAAATGTAACACACTTAAATGTACAACCGAATAACGAATGTATGAATGAATGAACGAACAAATAAGTTAATTAATGACGTCATAGCAGCATTGTATTGAGATTTAAGTACTCTTACAGCCTCCCAGGAGATCAAATCACTTTGAGTTGAATTTGTTATGAAAATTTATGCATAAATTTTAAATTGCTAAATACATAAAAATATGTACATACGCATTAAAGGCATAAATTGGTTTGATGTTATCGATCTTTAAAAGCGATGGCCTGTAAAACTAAAGTGTTGCAATGCGAAAGGTGTACATAATAGCAATTCTTGAAGAAGTTATTAACGATACATTCCTTAATCATTAAAATGCCTTTTAACCTCATTGGGGTTGAATTGTAATCAAATTGTTGTTTTTTAAAGGCAATGTTTTTTATTGTGCAATTTAAGGGTTAAATACTAACCCCCTGGTTCATATACAATTTTCATTCAATATACGTTTTATAAACCTGAAATATTTTTTATGAAAAAGGCCGTTAATGTCAAAAAGCGTACGTACAAACATATCGTCGTCCGTAAATTGTTGAACTCTACAAAATATTCATATAGCCCACAATAATTAACAAACGACGATATGTAAATATAACAATTGTTGCTTCCGACTAAAGGCTAAGTTAGCCGGGAGTAACAGTAACTTAGCCTTACCGTAAAAAAATAAGACTAATCTTTTTCTTACAGATTGAGACGTAACATCATACTGCTAACTATAATCGTTCTAATTCCTTTACATACAACAAAATTAAGCAGCTGATTTGCAACGCTACTGTTACTCCCGGCTCACTGAGCCTTAACGACATACATCAATGTTTTAAAAACAAAACTAGCCAACAAGGTTTTGGACTGGAGCAACCAAATAAATTTCCTTGGGTAATTTGGTGGGCTGAATTCGAATCTGTAATTGGTTTTTCTCTGTCACGTCAGGATACAAAGAAAAATGTTTTTATTCGTTTTTTACATAAAAAATTACTAACTTAAAAAATCAAAGAATTTTCAAAAGTAAATGGCGTCATTTGAACGTCGTTTGTATTTTGAGTCCATCAAAAGTTTCCCAGCATGCTTCTATCCCAAAATCCTTGATAATTTCTTTCAATTTTCATTAAATCTTGGTGAGCACGCTCCCCTTGTCCGTCGCTCACTGCACCTAGGATTTGTGGTAAAAATCTAAATGCGAATAAAGAAAATGCAAAACATTGTCGGTGTCCACGGTTTGTCCAAGTTTCTGACTGCAGAACCAAAATAACGTAAATATGCATATTTTAATGATTCTGATATTGCATATCCTTTTTTTCCAACCAAATATTCACCACACAGAAAGCAAAAATAGCTTGAATCAGTAACACACGCGATCCCTGACATGCTTAAACGCTACTTTTATGAAGATTTAGAGTGAATGTGGACTTCTGTCAAATAAATAATTGTGAAATTGTAGTGTCAGTATTGACTGTTTAACAGTATTGCCAGCATGCCATAAAAACGTGAACAAGTCGTGATAGTCCAAATTTTCGAATCTAGAATTCAACCAGATTAGTTAAAAAACATGCTTCGTTTCTGCAGTAATTTTTTTTCCAAATTTGTAGACCGGTGTAATCGATGTAAGGTATTACTCATCAACATAGAATGAACATCGATGTTTTTTATTCGATTCATCAACAATTTTTTTTTTAACTACCTAAAAATCAATTCTGCCAAAAGTATGACTTGTATATATTTTGGTGATTCTCCTATTATTATGTGTTAATGATTTTAACGAGTGTTCGAAAATAAACCAAATATTATTTAGCGTACGGCTCACACCCCCAGAAACGATATCTATTTTTGTAGTGTTTGTGTATTAATACAAAACACTTAATACCGTTCATAATTATTTTCAAGAAAGCAACAAACATTATAAAGTGTTCTGCTCTTTGTTATAAAACAGAACAATTGTAGTGGTTCTATAGGAATACATTATCTTTGAATGCTCTCTTTTTAGCAACGACTACAGCACGAAGTCCACACCACGCGTTCTATGCGTATGTTAATTTGTTGACCTTTTATAAGACAATACAATTTTACACTACTAGTCTTCGGACCAGCAGCTTTAGCCGTTTTTCTTTGCACCATAGTATTTAAATTTTCTCTCATTGATAGCACGAAAAATGGTAAAAAATTGCTGGCAAAATGGCACTAAGAAGTATAATAAATGGCACAAAAATAAACATGTTGTGTAAGAAACATTTATTTTTATTAAGTTTTGATTGTATAGTACAATAGCATGTTGCTTTAAATTGAAAAAAATAATCTCCTGTTATCGAATAAAACAGTTCATTAAATGAAAAACATTCTTTCAATATCGCTGGAGCACATTTGAACGCTAATAGTTCAGATAAAGAAAGGTTGTCAATAAATTCATCCGTCTCACTTTTATTTAAATATAAGAAGTCCACTTGCAAACACCGCCAAGTTAAAAAAAAACAAAATTTAAAAAAAAAATCGACTAAAACAGTTTTTTTAAAATTAAAATGCCAAGTCATATTGAGAGTTTTGTAAGAGTTTTGAATAATTAACCAGAAATTGAGCGTAACTTACGGAGTTATGTACGCGATTGATAACAGCTTAGGGAGGCATTTAAAAAAACAAATAATAGCAGTAACAGCTGGTGTTAAAAAAAAACACGAAAGTTAACCATAAGGTCAGGTGTGGCCAGATTGTTGGCGGCGCTGGCATGCTGGCGTAAGTCCGGTTAGGGCTCGCCGTATGGGGGTGGTTCTTGCCAACCAATCAGGCACTTGGCTGCTACAAAAAAAATTCATGCCAGCCAATTTGGAACATAATAAAAACAAAGGTAAATTAAAAGGAGCCCGAAAGTGAACGCAGTAAAAAAAAAACAAAAAAACGGATCTATTGTCACTACTAACCCATTTTGCACCGTGTACTCACCTGTGAGTGGAACCTTCCACCTGAGAGTTGAGTTGGCGGGTGTTATGCCATCTTCTGCCCTCCCACCTGAAATCCATTCGGACTTCACCGTGATGACCTGGAAACAAATTTGACCATCCCAAAATCTACCATTTATCTTGCCATCACCCTCCTATTTGCTTCACCCTAGTGAGTTTATCTTCTCATTATTTTAAAATAACAACGCATTTAACATTTTATATTCAAATTCATTATAAACGATCTAACAGATTTATTGAAAAATTTTATGATTCAAGATATTTTGTATTACATATCAAAAGTTAAAAATAAAATGATTTACACAAAAGAAAAAGAAAATAAAAATGGAAAAAAAATATAATAAAAGGCTATCAAGAATTTTACTTGAAATCAACGAGAAATTTTGCAACATACAAATCTTTAAATTTTAACAAAAATTAATCTGCCGATACGAAACACTTAAATTTCAATCTATTCTATTTTCCAGAAGAAGCTGGATGACAGGAGCTGCCGTCGGTCCGTAAAATGTCCTACTTAAATATTGTTGTACGCATAGATGGGGGTAGTGCACTCATTTTGCAGTTTCAACTCACACTTAGTGATAGTGCAAAAATATTGCAATCATTTTGTTGATGTTGAGTGATGAATTGAAAATTTGCAGCCTCACTAAACATGAGTGATAGTGATGTTAAAAAATTTTGCACTCAAAAAAAAGTAGTTTGATTTAAAATAAAGCAATCATCAGCTTATTGCAACTTTTTTTTCTTCACTCATTTGAGTGCAACTTAAATTGGTGCACTAATTTTTAAATTAAAAACTTGTTTTTTCATGACTAAAGCCAATAATTATACCGTTATTGACAAAATATCATTTTGTTTAATGTTTTTACTTATGTATATCCTCAAAAGAAATCAAAAAAACATGCACATACAAAGTTACATTTTTTAAATTTTAGTGAGACAATATTTGTATGCAGCTTTTTTGATTGCATGTCCGAATTTTGCACTATTTGATTTGAGTGCAGATTTTTGCATTCAAATCTGCGTTTAGTGATAGTGAAAAAATTTGCAATATCACTCAAAATTTTTTAGTGGTAGTTAAAAAATAACAATCATCACTAAAGCTGGTAAAAAAGAGTGCAAACTACTTTCTTTGCAGTTTTATTTAGTGATAGTTCAATGCTGATTTAAATCAATATTTAGTGCACTACCCCCAACTATGGTTGTACGAAGTAAGTAAAGTCCTATTTCAAGCAAAAAAAAAAAAACATCAATACATACATATATAAGTTTATTTCTCCTAGGATAAGGAAAACAACTATTACCTCCTGGGCAACTACCCTAAGACGACTAACAGGCCTGAGCTCAAACCCTAAATTTGACGCGCACCTGGGCAAATACGCCCCAGGGACTGATTCGAAAAGTAACAAACGTAAAATGTGTTTTCCCTATTAGGAAAAAAACCAATATATATATTTTTTTATAATTTGTCCGTTTAGTTGTCCGTCGTATAAGTCCGAATCAACGCAAATGGCAGAATACCTGACCCCTGGAACTGGGATATTGGGCTGATCGATTCCCGTTCCCACGATGGATGCGGCGGCGAGGATGTGGTGGCTTTGTTATATGTTTTTCTAGTTTTAAGTTTATATTTTTAAAAGTTTTGTATTTTTGGGTTTTCTTTTTTCTTTCGTTTTTACAAATTATAGTTTTTAGAATTTAAAAAAAATTTTTGCTTTACTTTATGTTGTATGTTTTATTTTTATAACTTTTAGATCTTAAGTTATTTTTGCAAGTCTTAGATTGTGTAAATTTAATTTTGTAGCTTTAATTTTTAGGTTGTAATAATTGAATTATTTCTTTACTCTCTAATTTTAACCATTTAGTCCTTTAAATGTTAACTTTAGCTCAAAACTTTGTTTTCTTCTTGGCATTGTTGCCTATTTGATGTATTTGAATTTTAACAAAACATAAACCATTATAACACTTTTTATTTTTCGTAATAAACAAAATTTTCACTCAAAACATTTTCCCAAATTTGTATTTTATTTCCAACTTTCTATTTGCGGATTAAGCCACCACTTACCACATCATTTCTCGGCCTCAGAAAAAGGAAAAAAGGGCCGACATTTTGCTCTTTGGCGGCCAAGAAACCTCGGTCGAGCAAAATGTCGTCCAATACCATTAAAAAAAAAAACTTTCAGCAATTTGATTTTTATTTTGTTTGCTTGATTGTGTACTTATTTGTTTACCTTTCTTCCTCTTATTGCAGTTTTCATTTGGTCCCTTTCTCTACACTACGCTTGTCCCTTTCTATCTATATTCGGCGTTACCAACCTTTACCTCCATTAACCCTTTAAAGGGTACACACGACACACATATACAATTTTTGATTTTAATTAATCTTGTAATCCGGCATTACGATCTTAAACTTTTGAACAAAATCTATTTTACTGACATCTTTAATATTTTCCTTAGCACTGGCAATTAAGTCCTTTTGCCTGTAATTTCAAGAGACTTAAGCAGATGCTTTGAAAGTGCTCTTTTATGTACACTTATGCTACGGTCACATTTATTAAACATTTGACCAAATAAGCATAACCACTACTTTTTATAATAGTCAGATTTAACATGGTCTTAATTTCACAAAATATAGCTTATTATTCTGCTAGACATAGCAAAAAACTGTTTTTGTTTTCGCCAAATATTTGCCATTTCGAATAGAATCTGCCTCATATTTACCATATATATATATTTATATTGTTTGTATATATTTACCATCCCAATGAACTGAGACCATTTCAGAAATATTATTTTTTTAATATGCGTTAATATTTTCTGTACTTTCTTTTTGTCTGTTTTCTTAACCTATGCTTGAAAAAATTATTAATTGTGTATTCCTTTACACAGAAAATCTTTAAAATTGTTCACCAATAAAAGCATTGATCAAAAATAAAATCACTTTAAAATCAGTCAAGTAAATTAAACCTTCAATTAAGTGAACTAAACGTTTAATTGATAATTAATAATATAATTTTTATTTGGATTTTCGTTTTTCATTTCAAATGTCAAAATGTTAATGATTGAAGACCGGTTATAAGTAGGTTTTGAGAAATATGCGACAACATTGTTGGAGGTCACTTATATGGTTGACTCCTATAGCCGCGTCCACAAAACTGTTAAAAGGACGAGTTTTATAAAAATTTCCCATTTGTATAGCAGCCCCCTTAAGGAATCGAGATAGGGCATAGGTATGTTCAAAGGAAATGTGGAGGATAAAAAAGGCACCATAAAAGCGGAACAAGCGGGTTTCTTAAAAAAAACTATTCAAAAAATTCTTTTTTTTATGATTGAGGATAGACGACAAGTATGTTAAGTGAAAATCTTCGTATCGAAATAATATCGGAGGTTGGTCATACATTTGACGTCGATAGGTACGCCTTAGTGGCAGTTAGAGCTCTGTGAGTAAGTCGTAAAGTCGTCCACTATGCCATATCTAATATACATACATATTTAAATATAAATTGATATTGAAAAAGAATGGGTGAAATTGGCCATAAGCAACGAAAACTTGATTTAAGTAACTATAGATTAAATAACTAGATAAATATATTCTGGTGATTTAATAAATAGTTCATTTCGTGTGACAATTATAACCTAAGTATTTGCCAAATTTCGTCTCCTTAATTGCAACCTGTACATTGCGCACATGGTCTACTTGCACAGCCTGCAGAACGGACGAACATAGTCAATAATATTTTTAATTAAAAAGAAATAATGATAATCGCACCATTCAAAAAGTTTTAAACCATGTAAACCAGTTTTACATAAAAAGTTGGAACAACAAAATACACATATGTATAGCAAACAAGATGTTATTCCCCTCTAATAAAAGCATGCAGCAAAGGCAAAATATGTACATAAATTAAATCCAAATACACACCCAAACAATGATTTTATTAATTACCATACCATACCATACCATACCATACATGATTTAGAAATATTATATGTTGTTGAAAATTCAAAAAAAACATTGCGAGGAAAGCGAAGAAAACACCGCTTCTAAGAAGCAAGTCTAGATATAAATAGCGTTTGCTATGCCTAGTCTTCAAAATGATTTTGAGTTGTTTTATACGGTAAAACAAATAATATTTTCTAATTTCATAAAGCAATTCAAACTGTAAAGCCGTCTTAAACGGAATCCGAAGGAAAATTTTGCTATAGCGGACAACATTTGTGAAAGGACCAGTCATTAAACGCCTTGATTTTCTTAAAATTTTTTTAACAAAAGAATTTTTAAACTATCTACCTATAAATTTAAAATTGTTGACAAGTATTTTATAAAAATTAACTTACGACACAAAAATTTTATTTATGTTTTAAATAAATATACAAAATAAAGGGTGTCCAAAATTGAAGTATCATTTAAATTTTAAAAAAATAAAGAGTTTTTGAGATATTAAAAATATTTTTATTTCAGTTTATTACAAATAGTTTACGGTTAAAAATTAAAAATTATGTTGGACAAGTGACTCCCCCTACTGGCTCGGCAGGCTCCCAATATTTTAGCAAAACTCAATCACGTTTTTCAATTAACTGTTGTCAATGGTTGATATCTGCTCGATAGTGTTGTTTTTAAGCTATTGAACTGTAGTGGGATTATTGCTATACATCCCGATTTGAAACCACATATCATCTACGCCTTTAAATAAAGAATACGATGCAAAATGTTGAATAATATGCATCGTTTGATGTTTAATTGCTGCAAACGATGACGAATGCAGCTGCTACATTCTCGGTTTAAAAGCTCATTTAGCCGGGGGTAACAGTAACGTTGCAAATTAGCTGCTTCATTTTGTTGTATGTAAAACAATAAGGAATATTATAGTTAGCAGTAAGATCCCTAGAGGGAAGCGAACTGACACCGAAGTAGTCCCGTAGTAGGTCTTTGGTGGTAGAGACCGGTTCTAGTTCTAATACTTTATATGAATAAGACCTATCAATTTTACATGGGGTTGTCATTGGAGGGGGTCAATTGACGCCATTTGAACAGTCACAGGTCTATTCTCCATGAACGTACTTCGTGTCAGTTACTAAAATGTAGTATTATTTCAATACAATGTAGTATTATTTCAATAAAACAAGTCCTAGAATTAAATTCAAGAACCAAAATTAGAAAGTACCAAAAAATGTGTCACAGCACCGGTGAAGGCTGTACTGAAATTCATTACTTTTTCTACTTTTTTGTTCTTCATAAACCACTTAAGGGATTAGTTCTTCTTTTACTGGTCATGAGTCCTTTCTTTTTGTACTTGTTCTATTTTCACAAATCCCGGGACTAGTCTGTTGGACCAATTGACACAAATTTCCCGCAGGGATGTTACGTCTAAATCTGTAAAAAATAGATTGGTTTTACTATTTTTGGGTGAGGTTAAGTTACTGTTACTTTCGGCTAACTGAGCCTTAACGACCACTCTGTTTATCAATTCTGCTTCTGTTATAATGAACGGATTTAGTTTCTTCAAATTACTCAGCTTGATGGCACGAATTGTTGGAGCATTTCCTCTAACGAATTTTGCACTAAATTACACCTTGAAAACTTTTCAAAAGAAAGTTTTAAATAATAAAAACACGTTCTTCCTTCGAGTAATGTACCATGTTAACTAAGCGGAATGTATTTAAAATCTGAAAATAAGAATTAAGAATAAAAATTTCAGACAGAAAAAAATGGCAGCAAATTTGAAATGATATTTCAATTTTGGACACCCTTTACTTAAACTGAATGTGCAATACATCGATAATCGCGATTCAAGACTTAAGGTATGTTCAGACCTAACAAATATTTGACGAAAAAATCAAAAAAAAGCGTGACCAGAAAATTTATCAAACTTAAGCCTTATTTATAACAATTTCTATCGATTTACTAAACTTTATTTGTAAGAAGATAATTGTATAATGTAATTTAGAAACTGTTAAATGATGTTTGTTCTAGCCAAAAGATTTGCTAAAGCAAATAATTTTTTATTAAATCAAGTGGTTACATGTAGGACGTCAAATATTTAATAGGTGTGAACATAGCTTTAGTTTTATTCGTAATTGCGATTGTGAAAATTTGCGATTAAATGCAAACCATAATTTACACCCACACCACGTTATATTTCACGTTAAAGCCTTCCTAAAAAGAACCTTTATATGAATCTTAGCCTCATAATACTTCGTCCGTTGGCTTAATATGCAAACCTGCTAAATCCACTTTTTAAGTAAATTGAGATTTTGATGCCGTGTGATAGAGAAAGATAATCCTCGTCCACCAGCATGTAGTTTTTCTTCAATTTGAGTCTTGAAACGTGTAAAACCAACTATATTTTTGGTTTTCCTCTCAAGCTGCAAATATGAAATATAAGAAGTTTTTTGTCTCTTCTGCAACTTTGTTTTAGCAGTTTCACGATTGCCGATTGGTACAAAATAAGATACTCTTTCGAAAATTTGTCTGTAAATACTTTAAGGTAAGGTATTATTTGGACTGTACTTTACATATATACATAGTAACCCAATAACAAATTTTCTTTTTTTTTGCGAAGCACTAATAGTCTAGTTTAAAAACTAAGCGCACATGCATGCGCTACTCAATCAGATGTATAAAGATACAGTAAGGACATTCCCTAACTACGAAGCAGGTTTGTAAGGAAGCATTTTAAAGAATAACGGTAACAACAAAAAAATCAGTGTGTATAGCTAATCGTTACATTCACCAATTTTAATATGCGCTGAAGGAAATGTATTCCTTCAAAGTGGGAACTCGCCATATTAAATTCATGTCTTCCGTAAGCGATATGGTAAGCGAAACTTTTACATTTCTTCTTACAAACCTGCTTCGCTGGAAGCTCCATTTTTTATTGGGTATATACTTAAACCAAACTAAAATCATCATAAAGAAATCACAAAAACTTATGTAAATTCTGTCTCTGAATTTAACCCTTTTAAAGAGTCCCTCAAGGCATGCTTTACAAAATTTCTGCTGACGTCCAATATATAAATAATTTATATTAATTTCCATTATTTTACAATTGATGAAAGATCTAGAAAAATATTAGTAGAAGCTTCGAAAGCTCTAAAAGCATTGTAAACAATCTCGAACACAATGCTTTTGTTCAAAATGCAAACTTCAGTTATGCTGCTCAAATAATAAAATTGGTGTTTTTTGATTATCATAAACAAAACCAAATATTTTTAATTTGTTTCATTACTTTTTATTTCCAATACAAACTAACAAACAGAATTCACAAAAATTAAATGTGTTTTTATTACTAGATGCCCAAGGGTGCCTCAAGGTACTCCTTGATGTTTTCTCACCTGGAACGTGAACAACTCATTGTACGGTCTTAAAAATATTTTTTTGAACGCATGGGCCCAAAAATACCGTAAAAAATTATTTTCATAATATACTCCCATTAATTCTGAAACTTTTTTTTAATTAACGGTAAAAAATGAAATTATTACTAATTAAAAATAAATCTTTCATGTTCATTCCACTTGCTTTACTTTTAACATCTTTAAGAATAGAATTCACTAGAAATTATGATGGCATGTTTTTCACACTTGCTCCTATTACAATACAAAAAAAAAATATGCTTGTACGGTGTATAGTTTAGTACAAACACAACGAAACGAACTCTAGTTGATTACAAGGAAAGTCATCCAAGGGTGTGGTGATGTTTTGAGTTTGGGAAATAGGGGTGAGATTTCAGTGCAACAATACTGTGTATGCCAATCATTCATCAATGCAACGTTTGAATGTATTTATGTACGTATGTGTAGGTCACTATATACATAAATACATACATATGTACATATATGCATTCACATATTCATGCATGTATTTTAAGAATATAGTTTAAAAATGGTGGACTTTAAAAACGCTCGTACTTATTTACAATAGGGTGGCACTAAATTGTTATATATATATTTTATATCTCTGTATGCCGTGATTAAAGCCACCTTAATAATGTGTGTTTTGAAATAAAAATACAAAAGTACATTTAGTAATTCTTAAAACTAATTTATTATTATTAATTTGACATTTTGTCGTGCCGGAGTTATCTTGTCGTATATCACAAAATCAAAAAAAAAAAAAAAATTGAGATAAGACCGTTTCCTAAATAAATTTAACAGATCTATCGATCTGCGCAGTCCTCATGTCTCTATCTCTTATGGTTAATGAGATATTACGAAGCCATTTTGTTGTATATCCACTTTTGCGAAAACTTCAATGCGTTATAATATCGTATGTAGCATAATTGTGGATATACGACAAAAAGCGTATGAAAACTTTCAATTAAAAAAATCTTGTTATCTTGTTGTATGTGAACAAGTTATCAGGCATGTTACAAAAAATAGACTATCTTATTGATATAACTGTTATCGACCTGAGATTTTGCACAAATTCGTTCTATATGACTAATATCATATTGCTAAATTTTTTGAAGATCGTTCCATAATTTACCGTAAAGCATACTTTTTGAAAAGAGTTAAGTAAGTACGCCTAAAAAGGAAGAAATTATGCTACTGTAGTAGAATTTGGTACGTTACAGTTTTATAGGACTAAAAATCACACTGCCAAACTTCGTGAACAACGGTCCATAATTTACCTAAGCTCCATATCAAGCCCACTCTCGGCAAATAGTTTAGTACGCCTAAAAACGCAACGAAAAAGTTTTTGTAGCAGAATTTGGTCTTCCGTAGTTTCATAAGGCTTCAAATCACAGTAGAAAATCGGTAAAAATCGGTCCACAATTTACCATGTGTTACCCATATAAAGTCCACCCTAAGAAGTTATTTACGCCTTAAACCTTAGCAGATTTCGATATTGTGGTAAAATTTGGTCCAATATAACCTCACTCGACCAGAAATAATACCATGCAGTTTTGTAATAATTGGTCTAAAATTTGCAGCCTTCTGAAAACCAGTTTAGAACTATAACAAGTTGTAACAAATTTCACTCCTTTATCGAAATTTTTTTTATTTAGGTTTCTTAATACCCGAAAATACTCTCTAGTGTTACAGTTTTTCCATGTAAGGAATCTTCTACGATTAAAAAATGCGGTCATCGACGATCAAAGACGCTCTTCATGACCAGCGTTACCGTTGGTGCCACTAAAGTGGCAATTTGCCACTTTTTCGACTGCTTGGATACTATTTGGCCACTTTTACAAAATGCACCCAAATGTGGTACTTTTTGCGATTCTTGCCACTTTTTTGATACTTTTACGCTAGGAAAATACTTTTTTTTCTTTGTGTTTTATTATAACCCCCAGCTTTAATATATGTAAAACTGTTTTTATATATGTTTTAGAGTTCCCATACGACAAATTTAATTTTCTCGAAAACCGACTCTAGAACAGACGGACAGACAGCCAGACGGAAATGAAGTCCAAAATTAAAAAAAACGGAATTGGGTTGGATTACATCCTAATTGGAGAGACAACATTTTTATTTTTACCAAATATTTGAAACTTTTTTATATATATTCTTTTATAAATCAAGAATTAGGAAAAATTCCTATAAATATTTAAAAGAATATATAGCAAAAAGTTTCAAATATTTGGTAAAAACTGTATTTTGTCTCTCCTTAGAAGTCATGAAGCAGAAACCGAACTGTCGTGTACCAAAAACTTGTCTAAAATTTGTGTAATTGGCATTTAAAGTAAAATCTAAGTTTTTATCAAAAATTGTATAATGAATTGATAATAAGAATGGATATAAAAACAAAAAGCTCAATATATTGAAGTATTTAGACCAAATATTTATAGTGTCTATTGAAGGTATAAACTATTTGGAATTAGTTTCAGAGTTTAAAGATATTTTAACTGACCCAGATGAATTTATACATGAACTTAAACTTCTAGAGAGTAAAGTAAATGACACGAATTATGAACACATTTACAATTTCGAATGCTGAAGATTTTTGGCGTGAAAAAGGAACATTGAAAAATAGATTTGATGAATATACCTATATATATATTCAAACTTGTACAAATATTTTTACATTGTCACATAGTAGTGCTTCTGCAAAAAAAGTTACAAATAGGCTAAAGACATTTTACGAAAGTATGGAAGTCGTTTTAAGAACAATTAATTTTTAAATTTGTATGAAACTGACCATTAATAAATATGTAGCACAGGACGACATTGAAAAAGTTTGTTTAGCCATTCCAACTGATTCTTATGTTTTGGAATGCTAAAGACATATATGAACACTGTTTTCTCTCATCTTGTCACATTTATCAGATACACCAATTATTGTAATTTCGGAAGAGGTTTTGTACCACAATTAATAAACCTGATTACAAAAATTGGAAGCAATAATAGACGAAATTGGATAAAAGCTAAATATGGTATAGTAAAGAAATTAAAACACTAGCACTTAAATTTTGTAGCATGTATGCATGCCGTGCATTTATTTGTATTAAAGTGAGGAACTGATTATATATAAAGTATTTAAAAAAGTGATATTTTCGTTTTTTTGTTATAGGATTTCTTGTTTTCATTTGAGCTTAGCTGCCAGGCCCACGGTGTATACAAGAACATTTCTTTCGCATATTTATATTGAAAACAATAATAAAAACTAAAATTTGTTTTTGTTTTTAAAACAAATATACGACATCGTGGGCCTGGGACTACATCTTTTGTAATTAGGTTGACTGTAGAATAAAATTATAAAACTATCGATTTTGTTATTAATTGTGGTACAAAACATCATCCGAAATTACAATAATTGGTGTATCTGATAAATGTGACGTGATGGGAGAAAAGTGTGCTCATATTCGGCCATAACATTCCAAAAAACATAAGAATCTGGTGGAATGGGCAAATAAATTCCTAAAAAGTTTTTAAATGTCTACCTGTGCAATACAGTGTCTTTAATAAATCAAAGGAATGTATTCAGAAGGAATAGTACAAGAAATATATTACTAAATATATATATAAAACACATTACACAAATATCTTATATTTTCTGCAACAATGTCATAATCCAAAAAACATGTTTGGCAGAAAACAAGTTTAACGTTTTTGAATTACTAAAACATTAAAGTAAATATTTTATAAAAATTACTTTTCGAGAGAAATATTTACAAAATATTTATTTTTGTTTTTATACCATATAAAATTTTAATAAATAGAAAAAAAACGTAAAAAATACATAATGTGGTGAACTTATTTTAATTTTAAAAGATGTGCCCCTTTTTTTAAAAAAATCCACTTTTTGGTGCCACTTTTTTTGTAGATATCCCCTTTTTTTGGTACTTTTTGAAAATATCCGACGGTAACACTGTTCATGACACTCCCAGTAGCACCAACACGATTGAAAACGCTAGCTGGGTATGAAGTAATAATGTTTTCGTTTGAATGTTTTTTTTTTTTATAAAAATCGAGCAACAATTTAAAAAAAAAACTAAATTTTAAGTTGTCCGATTTTTTTTGACGATTTTTCGAAACGTGAAAGACGATTTTTTTATTTTTTCTCAGGAAATTGAAGATTTCCTCACAAATTTATCTGGTAGCCCAGTATGTAGTTTTAAACTGCGACGAATTTTAGTACTGATGCCCGTTTTTATATAATTTGTAGATCCCATATAGGGCACACGCCTAAAATATTCTAACTGTCGGTGGAGGGTATCAAAGATTCGGAACATCCGAATATAGCTTCATGAAACGAGTCTAGCAAGTTTGCTTATTTACACAAATGGCAATTTTAAAAGATATCTGACTCTTACTATATTTTATAAAAGTTAAAGTCCAGAGTCAAGTGGTGGTTTAATTAAAATCAAAGTATTTTTATTATATGATTTTATAGTTTTTATCCGATTTAGGTCTATTATGGCTTAAAATTTTTAACTATTGTTCCGAGGCCTTTTTAATGCAGCGATCGACTCATAATCACTTTCTAAGTCGATCGAACGACGTCCGGCTGGCTGGCTGGCTGTCCATGTAAACCTTGTGATAAGTTGCAAAGGTTTTTCGACGTCACGTAAATTAGTCCACAAGCTTGACATAAATGTGCGCCAAATAAAACTTGACTCCGTTCCAAGTAGTTCATAAGAGACGGCAAATAATACCTACATTACTAAAATACGCCGCCAAAAATTGATCATTGGCTCGTTGTGTTACTGAGTACGGAATGGCACTAAAAAATCTTAAGTAGTTACAGCATATTTTCATGCTAAAAACCACAACATTCCAGTGGAATCAACGATATGGGAAAATTTATCAGTTTTATTTATTAAACACCAAGAACTAAAAAACAAAATTGAGGATATTCAAACCTTCTACAATTCGCAAACAACCATAATGACATCTGTCAGGAAAGACGGTAACGGATTAAAGAAATTAAAAAAAAACACGAAAATTTGCCTTCGAAGCGTTTTTTAAGCAATTATTTTTAGCTTACTGTACTATAAAAAAACAAAAACTTGTGGCTTGAAACGTCCATTTCAAAGTACACACTAACAGCAGTATTCATAAAAAAATCTTAATTCAGGTTTTTGATACATTTTAGTTAAAAAACAATTTAAGCCTAAAAAAGCTTTTTTAAAAATTTATATTCATAATCAGCATTTAAACTAATAAACGTTTTATCCTATTTTTTGATTGCAAGGTGGCAACACTATCTCTTTTATTGGTCACTTGAATCATAATGATGCAAAACAGTGGTTATTAATTCATACTCGTACTCGTATCTACAATTTTTTTTGTCGTGTGTGAGAAAAAAAATTGCTCTTTATAAATGAATAACAGCCCAGCGGGAAAATGGAATTAATAGGAATCGAGAAAGTAATACATATATTGTATAATATTTGATTCCAGAATTCATTATTCTTAACACAGACCATGTCCTAGGATTGTAATAAATTATTTAAATGTATCCTGCGAATGAATTAAATAATTCATTCTTTAGAATAAATTATATTATTCATACATTCATAATAAGGATGAATAAATTTTAAATCTTCTGATAGTAAAGTATCCAATTTATAATCAAGCTTTTTCATAAAATTTAAGCATTCATCACATTTATCTGTAATTATACATTTAATAATAAAAATTTTAAAAATTATTAAAAGATAAAACATAAAGTTCTTACCTTTTTACTTTAAATAACTTTGACCGTACGCTTTCAAACACAAACTGCGACTAAAATAAAAATTATAAGTAGGCGACATAAAGGCAGCAAAAAAATAACGGATTTTTATTAAGGAAATATGTTTGTTAAGCAAAAGCACGAATAATTGTTACTAACAGAAACAATACATTACTTGTTCTGCAAATGTGGGAATATACGTGGTAATCAATGCATAATTTTTGTGTCTGATGAAATTACCTTCCCGATTCCAATGAATGCATTATTATTCTTTCGAAAATAATGCTTTATTAATTATTTATGTAATCAATTCCTCATTTTCCCGCTGGGAGTACGATAGTTTCTCTTTTATTAAACAAAATAAAAAGAGTTCAAAAAGTTTTTAGTAAAGGCTCAGTTAGTCTTTACTTTCTGTTCTGTTACGAATCAGCTGATTTGTTTTTGTTATTAAAAAACCTGTGAAATTGATTAGTTTTTCTGTTCTGTTGCGGTTCAGTTTGTTAAAATCAAAAACTTGTTAAGTAATTGTAAGTGACAGCAAAATAAATAATGAAAAATACATATTTATATTGAAATAAACTGTTTTTTGATTTTAAGAATTCATAAAATTTAATTTCTTCAAATTTATGTGCATTAAAGTTGTTGAAATAAAACAATGGACGGTGCAAAACTAATGAATTTGTCATAAATGGTTGATAAGTTGCTACAGAAAAAGTAACTATTACAATTTCGTAACAGAACGGCACGGAACAGAACAGAAACAGAAAGTAAAAACTAACTGAGCCTTCAAAGTGCAATTTAGATGATGATATAATTGCTGACAAGAAAAGTATTTAAATAACGAGTTTTATTTTATTTGTTTTGATCATTTACACATCACTAGTTCATTCTGTACAATTAATAATTTTTTGAGCTTTAATTTGTGAAATTGAAAAATATATTAATAATATACATACAAACTTACATATTTTTGAATTTCATTTTATTATTAATGTATATATAAATATTGAATAAAAATGTTCAAAATGACCATAAACACACAGAAAAAAGCAAAAATGTCACTTTAAAATAGGCTTAAACAAGGGTCGAACCAATTTTAAAATTCGTTTATTTACACAAGGTTTAAAATAGGATTTTTAAGGTAATATTCGCTTATGAATACAATTTTAACTATTTTTGCTTAAAACAGGTTTGAAATGATGTTTAAAATGTTTATGAATACGGCTGTAAAAGTTTGATATCTGTTAGCAAATACAGTATTGCCGTGTAAAAAAAATGTCTTATAAAAAGTGTTTTTTTGGTGTATTTTTATTATTGGTGCATGGCAAAATATTTCCTGTATTAGTTTTTTTTTCTTATAAAAAGTTTACTTTTATAGAATACTTCTTAAGATGACACATATGGAAAAACTCATGGTGCATTTGTAATACTGTATATCAAAAAATTTAAATAATTTTTTGCAAAATCATTATAATACCTATGCAGCAATAATAATCGTAATTTCTTTTGGTGTCCCTTCGAAAACCCGTTCAGACGATACGTTTTTGTTTGCAAGCTACAAGATACAGTTTTAAATACATATTCATAAAGAGAACCGTCAAATTATTGGTTGATTTTACATTTCATGCGACATTGTCTACCCCGCAAGTGTCGCTTCACCCTCTTCAACAATTTTCTCCTTCATGAAATATTTTTGAGCGACATGTCAGTCACATAGTCTGAATCAGGTATAATCATAAAATCATTATTCAAAAGAATATATAAAATAATTTTTCAACCATTTTGTGTTTCTATTGTCCAACTGGGATAAGATAATCCCGCGAAGATCTACGCTTGTCTGTAGGTGGCAAGAATCTCAGGCGGGATTCGAACCGGCAACCCCCGCAATGATAGACTTGATCACTACCGGCTAGCCTACCCGGGGCACCCCAATGTGTATTTTTAATTATAATTACTTTAACTTTAAATTTGATTATCTGAAATGTTTTTACGATAAGACATTCCTTATATATTTTTATTATTTAATTTATCACTTTACAAACACTTAACATTATAAGTCAAAACTAATTTTGTAATTTCTTTTACACTTTGTTTCTTATAGTCACATATTCTTCTTTTGCTTTTAATCCCAGGGACCCTAGAAGTTATAAGATAAACTACGAACAAATAATATTTAAACTTTAATATTTAAGAACTTTTTAAAAGGGTTTTAATTATAATTAAACATATTTTGTCTTAGTTATTGCAAACAATTAAAGTAAGAAATTTTATTTTTTATTATAAATAACCATTAATTTAAGCACCATTTTTTTTTTGTTTTAAATAACTATTTATCAAACAGACTATTTATTTTGGTTATAAATAAATATAATACCAACTAAAAAGATTTTTGGTTAAAATATGTACTTATTAAAAAATTATTTCTTTGGCCTTCAGTGATAAATTATTCAAGAAGGCAGAGAATATTGGAGCATATTACTTTTTTAATCGATCTAGCAATATCCATCCGTCCGGCTGGCTGTCCAAGTAAACCTATATAAATTGTCAAGTCAAGTCAAGTTATCAATATAAATTGATGAAACTTAGTACCTAGGTTCTAATTGTCACAATATGAAAATAGGGAAAACTTTAACATGAATCTTAACTTCATAACATAATTTTGTTTTGCTAGGTCCTTGTTTGCCCAAATAAGGGAACTCTTCAAAATTTTTTTCATTGGGTCGGGCTTCACCGACTATACTTTCTTATATGTTATAATGGATATTTGCAACCAAAAAAAAAATTAACTATTTTTGGTAATGAATATATGTAAGAAAAAATTTTTTGGTTAAGGTAATGGTTATTTATAACTACGGATGAGATTGTCATGCACTAAAAAATGGAAAATATGCACTAAAAACTCCAAAATATGCACTAAAAACTATTTAAACCAAAAAAAAAAAATTAAAAAATTCTATTGTTGTTTTTATTCCATTGTTATGCATACACAGAAAGAAAAACACTCGGGATAAATCAAGTTTTTTATGATTACTTTAAGTACGAGTCGTACTCAAAAATTCAAGTACGAATAACACTTTAACGTACTCAAAACAATCCTAAATGGGATTACTTTCGAAAATCAATCTCGGAATTTCTTGAAATTAGTATGAAATTCTTAAATCAGGAAAAAAGATTAAACTTTTTGTTGTGTTTAACCCTCCGGCCTACGCATGTTTTAATTTTCTATAAGGGTTAAAAAATAAATTTGAATTCTTGATTCTCATTTAGTTTATATTTTGAGTTAAATATGTGCATAAGATTTCTAAAATATAAACCATATCGGGCATGATATTGGTGTTTTATCATTCTGTAAGGTGTAATACGGGTAAGTAAATCAATCATTATAACTTTATCTTTCTAATTTCTTGATAAAATCAACTTTATTATACTTGAATCAATCGCATTTTGGGGTTGATTCAATCTTAGTTTTACATAAATAAATCTAATTTTCGGATTATTTTAAGTACGAATTCGGATTAAAACAGTTTTATAATTCTTAATCAAGCGTATTTTGAGATTGATTCAACTTCACTCAATCTCATTTTCGGATTATTTCAAGTACGAAACGGGATTGAATATGGGTAAATTATTTTTTTGTGATTGATAATCCGTACTTGAATCAATCTTTCTGTACTTGTTTCAAGAAAATCCGTACTCACCGTACTATTAATACCGCTTCGGATTGATGTGAGTACGGATGGATTGATTTTTCTTTTGAGTGTAGGTATAATATTGTTTAAAACTTAATTTAAATAACTACATAATTTAAATTTTTGTTTGCACCATGGCAGAATAAGTACAAGGTATAGTCGTTAGAAATTTTGTTTTCAATTTTGAAACCCATATAACGTCAAACGATAGAAAATAAGGAAACAAATTTAAACAAGCGTCAAAAGTCAAATAAATTAATTTGACATTACATGGGTAAATAATGACAACTCCTCTAATGAACATACCTGGTTCTTATTATACTATGGTTTGCACAATCAAATATATACTTTTTTATATCATCAAAAGTAAACCTTTGTCTGTTTTAAAGCTTTTGTACATGTAAAATGATCCCTCAAAGTCAACCGAAGCTAAAGCATACTTGAGGGATGCCAATTCATTTGGAGAATTTTAATTTTCTTTTTCAGATCCCACATTTGATGGATTTTTTTTTAATTTGTCGGGCTATTCTTCCTTCCGCATTGTTTCCCGTATGAAATCAATAAAACAATATTATCGAATTGGCATCTAATTTCCACTGCAACTCGGTGTAACCCATGTGCCAAACCAAAAAATATTTTACTTTAATTGGTTACGATAGCCAAAATAAAATATATCTATCGATAATGGTTAAAAATTCCTAATTGAAAATAAACGAATTTCTCTCGTTGCCTTTAAAAGAAAAATTAATAACAATTACTTTCAGTATTTGGTGGAAATGGGTTTGCGAATGAGCAACTCTCTGTATTTTGTTGTTGGATTAAGAAAAAACCTACGATATTTTGCTTTGCTTTCACATGACGGTTTTTACCAAACACTGAACTCCGCTTATGCAAAACTTGTTCTGCTCATACTTCTTTTCATGTAAAAAAAAAAAATTGAAAACTTCGCTATTGCCATTCGGAAGATGAAATTACATTAGAAATGTATTTTGTTTTTGTAATAAGAACACTCTTCTAACTATCTTCCTTAAGAAAAAAAGAAGACACCAATTCAAAGATCGAAATACGGTTGCAAAAAACATAGTAGGTATATGTATGTATGTTTTTGTAAAATGTGGAAAAGTAGTGACGCCCAGTCATTTCGATCTTCTAAAAATATTTTCATATGAACATTCTTTTAATGTGTATGTCTAAAAATATTTATGAGAAAAAATATAAACATGAAATTTTGTGTACCCTACACCACCATATGTGGAGATGGTATTATGGGTTGGTGTTAAAATATACAACAAATCGAGTAGATTGCAGCAGGGTTTGTCTATGTTAACCTTGTGCACAAAAATTTTAGGATAATTGGTAAAGTTTCGTACATAAGCTCCAGAACAAAGCCAATCCAAGATGGCGACTGCTATTCCATTACTTCACCTATACACATGTCCTGCTCTAATAAAACATTTCTCCATAAACCTGTTCATAATGTTGGGATCTGAATCGTAATCACGATCTGAAAATACATATTGGCACCCAGAAAAGTAAATCTCCAGAAAGTTACTTCTACTGACATTATTTCTTAACAAAATTAATCGCTCTTAATCCTTTAAAATAAGAAAGTCTTAAAAAATGTATCGCTAATAAATTGTGTATTTAAGAAAGTCTTAAAAAGTGTAACCACAAAAATTATACTTAATTAAAATTTGGCAAAAACAACACTTACAATTTAATAACAAGTGAGTAGGTGAGTTCAAAAACTCGTTCGTTAATTAAAAATACGAGATGAAAAATTATTCGCACAGTTCTTTTGACGCTTTGTGAGAAGAAACATACTGATTTTAAGAATGCATGTCCTGGAAAAAACAGGCAAGAGAACATGCATTGATACAATCAGTATATTCAAGTATAAAATTGAAAAATTTTGTAACGCAAATAACAATAAGACGAATAAATCTCATATTGGTGTCTTTATTTGGATAAAATTTGCCACTATTAACTCAAATAAAAAGTAGGACGACATAAAAAAATTTTGTTCCAAACAGGGACTAGTTTTTGGCGTAGGGAATCATACAGTTGTCTGTGTTCAACTATACTTTTATATTTGTGTTGTTTTTTTTTTGCAGAAATGCTATGAATTTTACACCACATTCATTTCAAACTCGACATTTACCACAGTGTAGTCGACACAAATTTTGCAAATGCTTTTGTTGGTGCTGAGGTTCGTGGTGGTTGTTTTTGTTGTTGTAGTTTTTATTATATCGTTCATTATTGAATGGCTCTAACATCGCATCAATTCCAACATCACTATGGATGGCGTCGCGCCGAACATCGTATGCTATCGTTTCGCATTGTGCCTGTTATTGTCCTACGATAAATTCACCCAATGGGGGTGGACAAGAAAGAGCCTTGTAGTCTTTGAACGCGGGTGGCTAAAATGGTAAATGAGTGAATGATAACGGTGTACACAAGGGACGTTGGCACTAATGGCTTTATGTCAGCTCTATGTACACACATACATACATGTTTACTCCCTTACTTAAAGTCCTGCACACACACACATATATATATATACATAAATATATTTGCAGACACAAATAAACATCTAAAGAGTGTAGTGTCCTTTTTGCAAAAGTTGAACATGCCTTTCATTCCACACATACAGAACAAGAATGGAATTACAACTTATTGTATATGAGTGTGTGCTACAACAGGAATCAACAAAAACCATTTCGACTCTGTATTTGACTATATATAAAAGTGTATGTGTATCACACAAGGATATCACGTACGAACATGTACCTCGCTTCACCCTCGCTAGCATATCGAATCTGAGCAAGTGTCCTTTTACGAGTATAAGTATTTGTTGTTTGCTTATTTCGAGTTCGTTAGTTCGTCTTTCGGGTTCATTATGGCCGTCATATATTATACTACAACATGTTTACATACGTGCAATGGCAAAACATATACATACATTGAAACTTGTGCTTGTATATACATATGTACACATTTCAATGGATAGACATTTTGGAGTGAGATTAATTTTTTATAAGATCTTAGAAAGTTGAACAAGTCTTTACCATGTGTATACATGTGTGCTATTCAGTTTTGGAAATTTCCTCCCAACATATACCCACAGTGTGAGAGTCAGTATATTTTATACAAAAAATGTTCAAGAATTTATTTTGTTATTGTTTGGGCTTTATTTACTATCAGACAAAGCATGTGTGTATATGTGTAACAGATGTATGCATATACATATGTACATATATATGTACATATGTATATGCATAAACTATTATTATGTACCTACATAAGTAGGTACTTAGTGTATGTGCTGCTGCATATAAATACATACATTTATATATGTATATGTAAGTACGTTGTTGTTTAATGTAATAAATAATGAATTTAGTATATACCATATAAGAGAAATAATATACGTTCTCAGTTAAACTTTCATTGCCATTCAAACTCCCAAACAAGAATCAAGCAGTTTTTTTAACACAACTCTTGGTACAAATACTTAACATTATTAATTTAATGTTTGAATAAATTGTCCGGTTTGATTTTGGTTTAAAAAGGTTTTTAGTTTTGATATTACGGAAAGGAGAAGTAGTGTAGCAACGCCAGATATTACTAGTTTTAAAAAGTGTTGCATACAGTCAGGCTGCTCGTTTACCAATGCCATAAACCATACAAATTCGTGATCAGTTGATCATTTAATTTTTGTTACGATGTGATGTTACCAAGTTCTAAGCTCTATCGCAATACAGAAATACGATCACATTACTTTATTGTTTTGCAATGAAAATATGGTTTGATATATCCCCGTCATATGAGTTGTGCACATTATTATTATGTATGTCTACTAAAAAACTTCAAATGGCTTTAACTAAATTATTAATTAAACTCAAATGTTTTTAAATGTCTTACAGCACCATCTTTTGTCGATAATTGACATCTGTAGTGCCATCGAAATTTCATAGATGACACCACTGTTTCATGCAGCCACATATCGTATCTTTTATTGGACACATGTGCGTTTCGTTCTTTTTTTATTCTTATTGGAAATATGTTCACATTTTTGGGGTGGCTTTCCCATTCATATATGAAAATGTATAAGCCGTCGTATGCCTTTACGTACAAATCAATTTGAGCACAATGTGGAAGATTTCCACTTTGTAAATATTGTTGGTCATGCGTTCTTTTCACATTCGATATTAAATTCTTATAGAGAAATAGGCAATAAACATACTTGTGCAACTCACATGAAAGAGTTTGTCATAGTATTATGTTGAAGTTAATAAAGTAAATATGTATGTATATATGGAAGTTTGTGTTTAAAATTTTTTATTTGGTATAGTAATGGCGTAGAGCATTATAAATTTTGTTTTTAATGATAAAGAGATATTAATTCTGAATTAATATGACTGACTAATGCTTTTAAGCGGGAAAAGCATCTAAAAGAATCTCGATTAAATGCGTTACTGGCGCATTTAGAAGAATATTGGTTTATTGTGTTACTAATGCATTTAAAAGAATTCTCTCTTAATTGCGTACACAATGCAATTATTGAACATGTAAGTGTGGTTAAATTTTAAAGAGCCGATGTGGATTTTGAATAAATCACAAATTATGTAGGAAATTATTGTAATTTCTTTTTATTATGATAAGATTGGTATGGTTCAATTATGTATGGAACAAAATATCAGCCAAATGGCCGCTCGGCGGCACACCTGCATCCGATGGCCCAAATTTTCGATGACGCTCAGGCATAATTGAGGTTCTATGCCGTTAGTTCTCCGAATTATCTCATTCTTTGCTCTTGAATTGTTGCTGGCTTATCGAAGTACTCGTTTTCTTTCAAATAACCCCAAAGAAAGAAGTCCAACGGTGTCAAATCACATGATCTTGGCGGCCAATTTGTCGCGCAAAAGAGCCATTGTTTCGTTAGCTGTGTGGCAAGTGGCACCGTCCTGTTGAAACCTCATATCGTCAACATCCATATCTTCCAACTCGGGCCATAAAAAGTTAGTTATCACCTCACGATAACGAACACCATTTACAGTAACTGCCTGAGCGGCCTCATTTTGGAAAAAATTCGGCCCGAAGATGCCGCCAGCCCATAAACCGCACCAAACAGTCACTCTTTGTGGGTGCATTGGTTCTTCGACAATCACTTTTCGATCATTATTCGCTCAAATACGGCAATTCTGCTTATTGGCGAATCCACTGAAGTGAAAATATGCCTCATCACTAAAGATGCTTTTCTTCGAAAATTTATTATCATTTTCATAATAAGCCTGAATAACTTTAACGCATCGTTTGATTGTGTATTTTTCCATGTTTCAAATTGAGTTAGTCTGAAATTGAGAAATGTCAAATGTGGTCAAATATATGACCACATATGACCATATATGACCACCACTATCCCGCTATCTCCTTTCCTTAAGGGAGCTCCTATACTAAATTTGCAATACAGACTAGAAATATATTGAAGAAAAAACCCGATAACTGTCAAGGAGTTGTCCCTAGGGGGATAAAATGTATGACCGACCTCCATTGGTTTTTTGTTCTTAACATTTTCCCAAAATATACTTGCCGTTTATAACCACTTATTAAGGGGCGCTAATACAAATATTGCGTTTTATGAAATTCTTAAATTTAATTAAAATTTGTCGTCTTTTGTGAATAAAAAACCTGTAAACAGATTTTAACTTTTTATGGCATGTTTTGTTTGCAACTTCGTTTTTAATATGTCTATTATTAAAATTAGAAGCATAGCTTTATAACAAACGAAAATTTCGAAATTTTGCTAAAAAATATCTTTCTAAAACGACTCCGCATATTAGAAAAGAGTTAAACTTTCCTTAAAGGTATTTCGGTTTTTTAGTGTTTTAATAAGCTAAACCGTTTTTGAGTGACCCTAAAATATGTTGTGCAACGTTTTCGAAATAACTGTTTATCTCGAATACAAAAGCTCACCTTAAAAAAAACGGTTAGCACCACTAGCGTACCAGAATTAGGTTAAAACGCCAGGAGCCCCGCTTGTCTAAAAAAAATGTCAAATTCTAGCACAGTGTAATGTGATGATTTCGTTGCAAATAGAATTTTAAACATTCATACGTAACGTATACTACACAACACTCAAAATAAATATAAAAATATAGATGAATATTTAAAATCGTTTTTGTATTTATTTTTTTTATTTTTTAATAAAAACTCGATTGAATCTAGGGTTGCCATGTGTCATTTTATTAATATTATTAAGTATTCATGTTCCATTACAATTTAAAAAATGCCTTTCGACAAAAATTACCACTCTTTTTATTAATACTTATTTCTATTGAATCTTATGAATTTATTGTTATATATCTGTGGCTTGGAGCTAAAAGGGCCAATGTTCACTTAAAAGAAAATTGGAGTTGAAGGCTATTATAGATGCTTTCATAGTGACATTATTCAGCATTTTATTTATGAAGCTGTTCTGGGTTAAGTATGACTTAAGCTCTTTTACCATAATGAAAGAGAGCAAGAAAACAAATCTAATGCAATGATTAACTCAAAAGAGCAAAAAAGTGACATTGGCCCTTTTAGCTCCAAGCCACAGATATATTGGTATTTCTAATAATTGACGGTATAATTTAATTTACCTTTAAGGTGACCATTTCCTTATAAATTAAACCTCGATTTTTTGATTTTTATTTTTAATTATTTTAAACAAATAAAATCTGGGAATTTATTTCTCATGGTGAGTAGCATTTATTGTATAAATTTTCATATTTTTCGAATGTGTATTCTAAGGTAAATTACAATTTTTAAAAGCTTTTATAGTTGTATTCCTTCAATACTTTTCAAGAATATTTTCTATGCACTATCAGAATTTTTGTTTGTATATTTCTGTTACGAGGCTTACTTTAGCTATCCTTCATTAAAGTATAAAAGCTTTTAAAATTGTAGTTTGACATTTTTTATTTTTCGAATTTATTCTATGAGCTAAATTTCAGTTATGTATTTAATAAAAAATGTTGAATATAATTGGGGTATTCACAAGGTGTGCTATCATGTTATATTGTCATAATGTTCTAACATTTTACAATGGTTTAAAAATATTGTTGTTGCTTTGTAAACAAAAATTGTCTTAAATTAATAGAACTTTGCTTGCTATGTTTTTGTGCTGTCGTAATTAATCAGAAGAGACCAGCGCTGAGCGGCTGAGCCGTTCCGCGTCAGTTTTTGTACCCGTCGCCGTTTATGGTATAGTTTTATCCGGCTAACAACCGTATTTAACCTGCTGCTAGCAATTTTTGCACAAAATCACTTGCGGCGTCAAATTAGATCGGCTTAAGACTCTGCTGTTTGGTAAGCAAACAAAATAAAATTTATTTGTGATTTGCTTCTGAAAAATGGAAAATAGTCAGGTAAGATCTAATTTAATTTATTAATTCATGGATTAGAACTAAAAAATATTTTTATTTAAGGTACATATTTATTTTCTTTATATTTGTTTTAAATCAGCTGATTTAAATTTAAAATAGCACACTAAATTATAAGGGGTTGTTCAAAGCAGTCGTATTTTTTCATGTTATTATTTTAAGACATATGACCTTATGACACCTTGTGAATACCCCAAATATAAAGTAACCCACGAAAGAAATACACATTCGAAAAATATGAAAACTTGTTTAATTATTTTCGCGTATTTGAAACTATTATTGTCTGTTGCTCCCCTAATAAGTTTTGTTATTTTATAATGTGTTAAAAAGTGAGATTTTAAATTTGTTTATTCTTTTCTATGAAAAGTGAATTAAAGATTTATCATTGGGCTGACAACAAACGATATAAAGTAAAAATGTAGCAAATTCCATTTTAAGCTAAGATCCAACCATAAATTACGTTCTTTTTCAATCCCTGTTATTATTTTACTTAAATCTGTGTGGGTCATTGATATTTTTGGCTACCTTAGTTAAAATCTTTTGTAGCGGTTTCTTTTGATTAAACTACGTGACAGTTTTTTGACCAAATGAATCTTACAATTTTTTTTCCGCTGAATCCGAATATGAAGTCAGAATTGTGAAAAGTAGAACAGTTTTAGAGATATTCCAAGATAACCGTTATTTGTGTTTTTGAAAAAGATGATGTGACTGGAATGCAAATATCTTCAAAAATTTTAAACCGATTATGTATTTCTTTCTTTTTACTGAAAGGTTATAAAATTTCTAAAATAGCCATGTGTTGTTTGTGAAGATGAGTCAATAAATGGCAGAGTTATAGTGGAGATATATCAGCGGAAAATTTTACATAGAGATAAGCTGTCAGATTCGTTTGTTCACGACTCTGTTGAAATTTTGTCACGTAGTGTTATTGACAAGAAGAAGTCTTGGGAACTTAATAAACCCCCCAGCGACTAGCAAAGCTGGATTAAAGGTAGTCCCCTTCCCAAGAAGGATTATTTAAACCTGGAAGAATTGTTACAGACATTTTTGGCGCCCAACGTGGGGCTCTCAGTTTTCGTAACTTCTAATATATACAGTTGAACTTCTATAAGTCGAACTTCTGTAAAGCCTAGTACTCTGTTCAAATTTGTGAAAAATGTTGAGCAACATTGATTATTTCACACGAAAATTTTGACATGTATCAATGTTACCTATCATGCGAGCTTGTACAATTTGACGTTTTTATTCCTGCAAAGTATGCGACATTGTTTTGAGTATGTAAACAAACCCCACATGTATATTACTGAAAATATTTTATTTATTACAAAATTTAATAAAAAAGAAAGTAAATATGGATAAGAAACTGTTACCGGTTGTGTTATTTTAATTTTTTATTTCGTGTTTAATAATCAGTTCGTACTTTTTGCTTTTGCTTAAAATTCTACGTGAAATAAATGCAGCATACATTATTTCGCAGTTGTAAAAAAATATTGCCAGAAACATTTCGGAACTTTTTCACAAAATAAACACAGTACAAGTCTATCAACATTTGTTCATACATATTCCGCACAAGTTTTTTTTTCATATGCGTTTTGGCAGCATTTCACGTGAAATGTTAAACAGAGTACCAGGCTTAAGTCGAAAATTCTTTAAGTCGAAGGGCATCTCTTGGCAATGGCAGTGGACAGGCCAATGCACATGATTTTGTTTCTATAATTTAAGCTCGTGAACTTCTTTTCTTGAATTTTTGTGTAACTCAAAGTAAAATATTTGCACCACGCATGGCCACACTTCCACAAGTCGAACTTTTCCCAAAAATTTTTTGCCATCTTAAATTTTTGTTTTATTTGAAACTAATTAGAATTTAAAATATGACATTTATCTTTGGTTAAATAAAATTTAATAAATTTAAATTCAATAATTCTAAATTTTTCAAATTTTGCATGTAAACACTTATTAATCACACAATATTTCATTAAATGATGAAAATAAAATAAATAACATGAATACCGAACGAATTTAATTTTTTGTCGTGCATTTATAACAAAATTCTCAAACTTTAAGTTTCTGTAAGTCGAACTTTTTTGTCGGGATAATGGAGTTTCGAGTTATAGAAGTTCAACAGTACTTGTGCAATTTTATTCATTTGCTGTGGGCCTTGGAATCTTTTGTGTGTAGTGATTCTACGAATATTTTATGCATTTTGCTGATGTATGTAACACCTTAACCACCTCCAAATTAACGATGTCCGTCCGGCTGGCTGCCTGAGTATGTAAACCCTGTGCGCAGAGTATATTTCGCCATTTTACGTAGGGTATAATCGGCACAAAGACCAACCCTATTGCAAATAGGGTGAATCGGTTCATAATTTAACATAGCCTCCATACAAGCTTATTTCCGTAGTTGGGTCTTTGTGCACATAAACCATCTTATTATGTTGGTATTTAGATTAAATTTGGTCCAAACTTTATTATTACCATCAAAATCATCTTACCAAAACCTCATGAAAGAACTTTTACATGAATCTTAACTTCAACCCATAATTTTGTTAAGGGTCATGATTGATGGGTCCCAAATAGGGTATACTAGCAAAAATTGTTTTTCATATACAGTGGTGTAGGGTATCATATGGCCTGGCTTGACCGACTATACTTTCTTACTTGTTCTAAATTATTTTACAAGTAGCTTTTGTTATATTATTTATTACTTAATTGACAACTGTTTTTAAACTGTTATCAATTCCCGGTTGAACATTTAATGGACCTTAGTTATCTGTTTGAGTTCGTATTTGGAAATACCTATAATAATTATAGTTCTAGTTATAACACTGTACGACAAATTTCAACTTTTGGCCTCACCCATGATCAAACTGACCAGATTCTGAAAATATAGTTAAAAAAATAATATACATACGTATCTCTCAGGTTTTCTAGATCAATTCCTTTCGCGTTTTTACAAGCAATTAAATTTTTAATGTGAATTCACCTGTCTGTCTCTGAACATGTTCAGAGTCAACCAAAATATGGTTGTGGCTTCTTGATGGAGGACTAATTTAACCATAATATGGTTGTAGGTGACAATATTATGGTTATATTAAACATATTATGTTTAAAATTTTCTCTAAAAATAGTTTTGTTGGAGGTGACCATATTTTAAAATTATTTTTCTCTGCGTGTACTTTTAAAATTTGGTCCGTTTGAACATGGGTGAAAAATCGTGTCATACAGTGTAATAAACAAGTAAAGTCGGGCAACCCTACGCTACAGTATAAACAGACAAAGTTTATGTAAATTTGCCCAACAATTTTAATTTGGAAACTTGTGCTGTTCAGTTGTGCATTTATTCAAACTGATTTTTTCAATACGGCAAGCATTTTTAATGAAAAATTTAAGTTTTAACAAACCACAAACAATAAATTTTGGCAATACAAATCAATCTCTTGGCTTTCTTATTGTATTTTTAAAAACAAATTTCACATATTACACTGTGCCACAAGTTTTCACCCAAGTCGTGACCAAATAAATCTGGCACCAAATCGTTATGAAAAATTCTCCGCTGAATCCGAATATGAAGTCAGAATAGTCAACAGTTTTCGAGATATTCCAAAGTAACCGCTATTTGAGTTTTTAAAAAAGATGATGTCACTTAAATGCAAAAATCTTCAAAAATATTAAACAGATTATGTATATCTTTTTTTTTAATGAAAGGTAGTAGAATTACAAAAGCAACCACAGTTTTTTTGTAAAAATTTTTCAAGAAATGACTGAGTTGCAGGGGACCAAAGTAAAAATTTTACAAAAAATTTAATGATTTTTTGCAATTTTGCTGAAATTTCAAATTATTTTCTTAAAACCAAACAATAAAATTTTTTTAAGTTTTATAACTTACGGCGTTAGTTTTTTGTTAAAAACATTTTGTGCCCAATAGAATCTAGATCGGTTCCAAAATGACAAAGTAACAGAAGATAAACTCAAATATCCCACTTTTAAATTTTTATCAAATCAAAAAAAAAAAAAAAAAAAAAAAAAAAAAAAAAAACAATGCAAGTAAATAAACAAAGCTTAATGTTAGTAACAATAAATATAATAAATGGTTTAAAACTGTTGAGTTTCCTTGGCTATTGTGATTATTTTCTGCCTCTCGCACAAGGAACCAACAATAGTCGCCCAACATCGCCTCATCATACGCCCCGTCGCGTCGTGCTCGTAACTTTCATCGCCATTTGGGAAGAAACTAAAGTACAGAACGTGTATTTTAAAGACATACTAACTCCTTTTTTAAGTAAGGTATAATAATGAATGTTAATATAAATAACTTAATAAAAACAAAATCGTGTTAAAAGCTGTACCAATTTTTTCATAGGTTTTTCACAAACCTTAAATGATGTCTTCATAATTTGGGCTCCTGAAATTCTGCAGAAAGCTTGATACCACCAAACCAAATGACTTACATGCCTTTGACTCATCTTCAGACAAAATGAATAAAATTTGGAATCTTTCAATAGCTTTGTAATTTGTGGTACCACAAAAACCCCTTCCTTTATTTTGGCATCTGATACGTTGGGAATAACGGTTTTCCAGTATTCAAATGCGACACAGCTACCTTTTTTAGCAAAGCTTTGATGAAATTTTTGATATGTAACGGTGGCAAAATAATGTTTTGGCTTTTTACCAGTTGTTTGTGTATGACATTATCTTGGCCAAGCGTAAAATTAACTCTATCCTGCCAATCTTTTCGGGCATAGTGCTTATTACCCCTGACAGACATAGGATTTGTATACTATACTATCATGGTATACTACATGTGTGTCAACCTTTACTACAATTAAATCATGTAACAAAGTGGTATATTGATGGTTTATATACTACTGTAGTATGCATACCATGGTATTGAAACTATATGTCTGTCAGGGGTATATGCCGCGCTCGGCTGTCCCATTTGCACAAAAAACAGGAACATTTTGTGTAGCCTTGTTACAAACCAGTCACCATTGCTACAACCAAATGTAAGGGAGAAACGTAAAAGTGTTGCTTACCATATCGCTAACGGAAGACATGAATTTTATATGGTGAGTTCCCACTTTGAAGCAATACATTTTTGTCACAAAAAGCGCTTTATTCAGCACATATAATAACTGGTGAACGTAGGTATCAGCTTTACAGACTGAGTGTTTTTTACAGTTATTTTTTAGTATCCTCCCTATCAAAACTGCTTCGTAGTAAGGAAATGCCGTGGAACGTGAAATGTAATTGTTTCTTTAATAAAACTTGTTAAGAGTTCCTTCACTTACTTTACTTTTACTGCATCTCTGTATGTGTTATTGCCTAGCGCATAATTGTGCGCTTATTAGTGCTTTGCAAAATGGTTTTATTTGGAATTTAGAAATTTAGACATGGACTCAAACAACTGAGCTTCTTCAATTATTTTTTTTTTTACAAAATTTAATGTTTCTAATATTTACAGCGTTCGTTTTTAAAATTCTGCGTATTTACTTCCTTTGGGTTTTTGATTTGATAAAAGTTTGAAAGGTGGGTTAATTTACTTAATCTTCTGTAGCTTTGTCATTTTTGCACCAATCTAGGCACTGTAGGGCGCAAAATGTCCGTATTGAAACTATTGTCCTATGTAATAAAACGTTAAATTGTTTGATTGCTTGGTTAAAAAAAATCATCATGAAAAGAGCAGTATTGCTAAAAATCGTAAAATTGTTCATGAAGTTTGAACTTTTGTCCACTGTATCTCTCTCATTACTAGACCAATGTTTACAAGCCACCCAAGGTTATTTTAGTAATTTTAATTTTTTAAAAACACAAATAACCGTTATTTTTAAATATCACGAAGACTGTTCTACTTTTGATTAATCTGACTTTATATTCTGATTCAGTTTTTACATAAAGATTAGGTGTCAGATACATTTGGTCAAAAAACTGTCATGTAGTGTTATTAATCAGAATTTTCAACTTATATTTTTATAATTTTTTTAATTTACATACATATGTATTTTGAATTTATTTTTGTATTGCCATTTCTTAAAAACCGACAATAATTGTGTAAAATTACATTAAAAATAAAATGGGCCTTCATTAAACGAGTCTCGCAAGCTTGCTTATTCGAACAAATGGCAATTTTAAGCGATATCATGAAAACCCTTATTATATTTACTTTTACGGTTTTCTAAATAACACTGGTGTACAAATTTTCAACTTTTTGCCATAACCTTAAAAATAAGATGTTTTCTAGGATAAATTGGGACCGTTGAACACGAATTGATTCATTTCTCTCAGTAAATTAATTTTGTCTATATCATATTGTTGTCATTACTTGAGCTGTGATATATTTAAAGTTTAAAGTAGTATGTATTTAAATATTAAAATTATGTTTTATATTTGTATGCTCCTGGGTACATCTAAAACGTATTAATGTGATTAAATTTCATATTACAATCCCTTGAAAAAGTCGACAAACAATCGACGAAACGTCGGGAACAAAATATTGTAATAAAAAATTTAATTTTATTTACATTGAAGAAATTTAGGCCCTATTAGCTTGACAAAAATAATATTCATAAATTCATCACTCAGGCCAAAGAAACAACTACAACGATTTTATCTACGTTTTTTCAAAATTCAACATTTTCGATCCATCTGTTAAGGCAAAAAAAAAAAGTGTAAATGCACTTAATTTGCCATACACAATTTTCAATACAGGCTAGATAAATATTAGAGAAAAAGCCCCATAACTGCCTAGCAGTCACCCATAGTGGGATAAAATGTATGACCGACCTCCATTATTCGTTTGCTCTTAACTTTTTCCCAAAATATACTTGCCCTTTATCGCCACTTCTTAGGGGGCTCCCATACAAATAATGCAATTTACGAAATTCTTTAATTTAATGAAAATTTGTCTTCTTTTGTGAATAAAATCATAATTGTAAACAGATTTTAATTATTTATGGCTTGTTTTGTTTGCAACTTGGTTTTTGATATGTCTATTATTAAAATTAGAAGCATAGCTGCGTTTTCCAATTTTTTTTTATGAATATTTAACAAACAATATTTAAACAATAAAAAAATTTTTGAAATGTTAAAAATTAATTTTTTTGACCAAAAAAATGTGTTTCTAAAACGACTCGTTACATATTAAGAAAAAGTTTAACTTTACTTAAAGGTAATTTTATTGCGGAATTTCGGGTTCTTTAGTGTTTTCAATTATAAAACCGTTTTTTGTTAAGCGAATATATGTTTGCAATCTCCTCCATTTTAGAAATAACGGTATATCTCGAAAACAAGAGCTAAACTGAAAAAACGGCTAGCACCATTGGATTTAGCGTACCCGAATTATGTGAAAATGCCAGGGTCGGGCTTGTCTGTTTTTTTCAACTAGCACAGTAATATTTAGGTTTTTAAACATTTATTAACAACTTTCTTACACTTTTTGGAATATAAGGTTGACAATTGTTTATTGATTACATGTGACATAAGAAACAATATTATTATCGTTTAGTTTTTAGTTTTTTTTATTAAAATTATTACAGAACTATTTGTTTAAACGCAATATGAGCCAAAAGAACATCTAAAAAGTGAATATAACCAAATAAAATTAGTTTTTAAAAGTAGTTGTTTGAAAGTAGTTTTTACGCAAAATAAAAAATATAAGTTTGAATTAAAACAAAGAACTTGAAAGCCTGTCTTAAGGTAACTACAGGAAATATTGAAAATAGAATCATAAAAAGTTCGATAAAAAATAATTATTACAAGAGGAAAAATAACCATTTTCGTTAAGAAATTTATTTATTGTTATTTTAATATAAATTCCCATTTTTGTATCTGTAGCAAAAAGTAAAGATTTTCATGTTCAAAAGTACCCATGGGCAAAGGCTTATTTATTTTGTAAGATTTTTCAGGATGTTATAGTAAAATAGACTTTCTGCTTATTTTTTTTTTTTTTAATGTGCAATATCATTTGATATAATTTTGATCTTTGTTATTAGAAATATTTTCGAAATGACGGTATTATAAGAAAGGACAACAATCACCATTTAAGTTAAAAATTGCTCTCCTACATAACTAAAACAATATAATATTGGCAAACATATACTTAATTAATCTTTTAATATTTTTATAGAATGTGTAATTTGAGGGTGAAAAATTGATTTGTGTAGACTTAATTGCCAATATACATATATTTTCATATTTATTCCGTTTACTTTTTATTGATCAGTAATTTGTTGTATTGTATTCCCTTTAGAAGGCAGGAAAAATGTCAATCAGATATTTTGACATGCTTCAAAAACCATCAGAAACAATTAACATATTTGAATTTAGGCGTATTTTCATAGTGGGCTGCAGTAAAACATGTTTTTACTTTATATACACACATACACATTTATCACAGGCGGATTTACGTACATTTGTATGCAAATAGTTTGCCAACATATGGACGCAGTTAAATAAAAACGGCCAATCTGCTTTTTAAAATCATGTTTCTAAGATTTCCATACATCAGACGGCAAACAGATTATGTTAAGGTCTATAGAATTTTTCGGGTTCTTCGAACAATTTAGTGGTCTACCTATTTCAAAAGCACCATTATCATCTAAACGTTTGAGACAAACTGTTTAGCCCTTTTTACGTAGCAATGGCTGTAGTAATTAAACATAAAAAGCACCAATCTGGCATTTTGACACTTTATGCTATCATAATTTTATCCTAATATGAAAAATGTTGGGCCAATGTTTACATAAAATAGGGAGGAAAATAAAGCCTAGGTGCTTACTTGTAAAAAAAAATTATTTTTTTAAGAAAAAGTTCATTGGAATTAAAAGCTATTTAATGTTACACATAGCTTTAATGTACGGATAAAGAATATTAAAAGGTAAAATTAAAAATTGCGTAATAACACAGTGCAACAAGATTCGGGTCATCGAAGCCCATGAATACTTGCAACTCGAAATAAAACTAGACTATTGGCAGAGCAAATCTGCCAAAGAGTTTTGAAAAGTTTGCTCGGGTTCCCAAAATATCGGCCCCTAAATTTTTGAATTTTTTTAAAAGGCGTTTGGTACAAATCAAAAAATATACTAAATGTACTTCTGAGCTAAAATACTATTTCAGATGTCTTCAGGAGAATTGGTGATTCTTTGCTTACAGTCCTCTAACAATCATTTCAAGGGGTAATTTTTATCTCTTTTCTAAACTTCCCAACAAAAGTATACTAAAACTGCACTTTAGAGGGTTAAAATGTTCCACGAATATTTTCTGCATCAAATTTTACTAGAGTTCTTCTAAGACCAAAAGTTCGTGCAATGTATGTAAAACGGATTTTTAAAATTTCAGGCATTGATTTATTTGAATTTCTTGAAAACGCATTTGGTAGAAGTCAAAAAATTTTTAGAAAGTCCCAAAAAAATGTGTCACACCAGTAAAACCCATACTGTAACTCATTACTTTTTCTATCTTTTTGTTCTTCATAAATCAGTTAAATGATTCTCCTTTTACTGGTCATGAGTTCTTTCTTTTTGTACTTGTTCTATTTTCACAAATCCCAGGACCAGTATTGAACCAATCGATACAAATTTTCCGCAGGGGTATAAAAGAACTAAAAACTAAATCGTTTATTTTTTGTCATCAATTCTCTACTTGAAAAAATTAGTTTTTGTCTTTGGGATTAGGGATGAAATACTTTTTTATTTTAAATATTCATTAAAAAGATTTTGTTTGTTGTGCTAAATTCCCAATTTTCATTCTTGATAAATACACTGAAATTTATTGTTGGAGGATAAGCTAGTTCCTACGCGCATTTCACTGGTTGCTTAGGCCAGATCATCAGGAAACCTTTTCCCAAAAACTTTGGAAAAGCTAAAAATATTATGCAAAAAAAAAAAAAACTGTAGAGTGAATGAGAATTACTAACACTCAAGTTTGGTTTGCAACTAATTGCTTTGTTGTTTTCGCAAGAAAATCAAAAATTAAGCAAATTGCCAGTTCAGTTTTTTTGCACGGGCAACTGCAAAATTATTATGAATATTATTTACGGAAGTACAAAATTTTTAATATATTTATTAGATTTTTTTTATGACGTGCTAAACTGCCTATTTTTATTTGAAAAATACACAGAAATTTAAAACCATGCATTCATTAAAAAAATACTTTCGCTCATATTTTAAGTTTCTGCTTCTTTAGCATAAACACAATAACAACATTTTGTCTCTCTGCCACTGTTGGGTTCTGATAATGTATATGAGAATTATTTGCATTTAAGTGAATTGACCAACCAGCACAACATTTTGTCACGACATAGTAGCTATCCTAAAAGTTATTGCCAATACTATTTTCGGGAGTAGTATTTGTATGGGAGCTAATATCCAAATATCTACCGATTCCAATCAAATTTGGTAAGATGATTATGATTTAAAATTAAAAAAAAAAAAATTGAAATAAGTTTGGACCAAATTTAATCTTAAAACTTACCAATCTTAAGAAAAGGCATTTAAAATTGGTTATATTTTTTAACATTTGGTAACTTTTTAAAAAATTTTGGATGTAATAATTTTTTTGTCGTGGCTGGACTGAATTGTATGCGTTTTGTTTGTTTACTTTTGCTTGTTTATCTGTTGAAACATATTTTTTTTGTTCTACTAAATTTTACTGCAAACATTTCTGCAGTAAAAATTTGTAAATACCCTGTCAAGAACTGTCACTTAACGCTCTCAATTTGTGTTCTCATTTACTGTATTTTATGTACGCGAACGCAATTTAGTAAGATCCAGTAAAGTTTAGTAAAAAATAGGGTTCTCAAACGCGCCTCATGATGATGGTCTGAATTTTTTTTTAAAGCACCTACATACCTTAGTATTTATTAATTTTTTTTATGGAAAGTGGTTTTTTTGTTTCTTGAGTACCTGAAGAAAAGTTATTTTTATTATATATTACTTTAATTTATTAGTTTCATACTTATTTAGTTTAAAAAAACCTTCCCAATTTTCTTAAAGAAATAATACATCAATTTCCTTTTTATTTTGGTAAAATACTAATAATTTTTGCATTTGAAGTCGCTTAACCATTTTTTAGCTAACTTTTTTTATTGGTGAAGAAATTCTGGCATCACTGTATGTATGTAATAGCTTTGCTTTGTTCCAAGAAGGTCCAATGCTATTAAATCTAATGAAAACTATACATTTTTCGTTCTATGCCCAGTTCGTATACGGTGACAAACTTCGAACTAAATTAAAAAGGCTTAAAGGTTAACAAATACTCATATTTACCCCTTTAACAATTCAAGCAAAAATATTTGGTGGAATTTGTGAAGAAATATGTATGTATGAATGTATGCATTTAAAGAACGAAAAAACCTCATAAAAATAAGAAAATAAATATTGAAATTCTTTGCAGGGAAAAACATGAAAGCGGACACTAAAAATAGCCACCCTCTGCATTGATATGTACACATGTATGAACAATTGTGTGTTAAAATTCAAATTTACTTACGAAATGAAATGACTGTAATAATATGAGTGTTGTATGGAAATTATACATTGAGTGGAATTCGAATAAGTGCACCAACATAACAGAATAAAATAAAGATATTTTTAAAATAATAATTATCGGTCATGTTCTGGAAATCGAATTCAAGTGATATTGAAATCGATGAGGATTCCAATCAAATTTTTTTTTAAATTAACGTGACTTTCCTTGATTTGAAGAGTATTTCTGGTAAAGATAAATGGTCCTTTAAATTTAAAGTATATACACAGGATCGTTTTCAAAATTTGTTCGATTTAAAATTCGCTCGAATTCAATTTCCAGAACATGGCTGTATATTTTGAGAGTATTTGAAATCGTAACCAACCAGTAATCGGGTTTGCTAGTTGGTATTGAGCTAGTCTTTCAGTGTGAAGGTTGCGAATTTGATTCTCGCCAGATACTCTTGTCTGCTTTACTACAATAGGATGAAGGTCTAAGTTACTATTGCTCCACTTATTAAGGTCAAATAAAATATTTAATTTAATATGTAACATTAATGGCCAATTTCACCAGTTCTATCAAAATACCAATTCATATTCAAATTGAAAAACAAATTTTAAACATAAATTGATATTTAATTAAAATTATGAAATTGGCCATAAATGAATTAAATAAAATATTTTCAAAATTAAAATAATTGTTAGACTTTTGTATAGTAGTCATAAAACCTTATTAAATTTTTTCTGTTAAAAAAAATAGTAATTTTGTTTTTTAATTTGGCCTACAAATTAAAATTTATACTTAAAACGACTTCATGTATCCTTTAAACTATTAATATTACACTGCAGAAAGATCTCATCCGAATTTCATTTTAGGGGGGAAGGGATAAAAATTTCTTTAAAATGGAGATCGTCCTTGATTTTGTAAACGTTAAGTCCGATTGGAATAAAATTTCAGTAAGCAATTAAGGACTTGTATTTGAGCTTAAGTTTTGGACTTAGCGGTTTTCCGAAAACTTTAAAACGATCTAGAGTTCATAATTTCAGCCTGGGGCCAAATTACGGCATTCGATATCGATCGAAATTACAATACAATTTAAATGGGAATTTCGATCGATATCGAATTCCGTGATTTCGCCCCTAATTTTAAATTTTTAGTTAGTAAAACCAGTCAAGTTCTACAAAAAATATAGCAACATGCATATTTTATCTCTTAAAGTTAAGAAAATACCTGCGTTTAAAAAACTGCAGTCAAAGTGTAAAAACTGCCATTTTTCCACTTCTTCATTTGTCATTGGCCAGAAAATGAAATTAAATGTAAACAGTCGCTGTTAAACCAACTCAAAAAGCGAAAAGTTGCACACAAATTTTCGTTTTTGGTTTCGGATGCAGTTTTTTAAACCCTGGAAAATACCCAAGTTTGAAATTAAAATTTTCTATTTTTGACCTAGCTTGGTCTAACATGGAATTCGAATTTTTCATGACTTTTTTAAAATCTTTTTTTGTGAACTAAATCGATAAATATTCTACAAACAGAATTGTGAAAATAATTTTTGCAAATAAAAAATTATTTTTGTTTGAAGTTAAAATTCGTTTTTTTACTAAACAAGTATTTTCATTCCTTTTTATTTATAAAAAAATTAATAAGAGTTTGAACGAGTACATCATTTCTAATATTGCTTTGAAAGAAAATTTTTAAAAGTTCAATAACAACAGGCTCTAGATCACAGAATACCACAGAACTGTAAAAAGTGACGTGTGAAAAAGGTCAAAATCAGTTGCGAGGGCAGCTTTCGAAGAAGTGGCAATGTGTAAAAACAGGCAGCAACAATCAAATCAAATCTCAACTAAATAAATTTGTGTTCATTGTATTGCGGCTTAAAAGATGATGCAAGGAGAAATGCAAAAAGGGCAGCTTTCTTAAAAAGAGACAAAAAACGCAAAATCTTCCGTCTCGTGACAGTTCTGTAGTATTCTGTGCTCTAGATGCTCCCGAACTGGACCTTTTATTACAAAGTTCCACTTTAAGCCACATTTTTTCAATCGAAAAGCAAGAATTAAAGTTTTTAAGCACTGTTTGTATGACCCAATATGTTTAAAATAATTGTGTAATATGTATCCTGAGCAGTGTTCGAAAATAAACATTATTTATCATCGGCTTAAAGCGGCCCATACACTTGCAATATTATTAAATATGATATTCGCCATATCATTTCCATTTTGTCCTATATTATGCAATAAGTCGCACAATGGTTTCATTCATTCAATAAAAAGGTGAAAATAACCTATTGGAATAACATAAGCACCATTGTACAATGTTGCCAACACATTTCACTTTCTTTTCGTTGTGCAATAAAAATCAAAAGCCTTTCGATTGTTGCCAATATGTTGTGCCACCTTCGAATATCATATACACATTGGCGATATAATTGTACAATACGTAAAATTGAACAATTATATTGCAAGTGTATGAGCCGCTTAATATGTAAACCTGCTAAATCCTCTTTTTAAGTGAATTGAAATTTTGATGCCGTGTGGTAGACGCCACGTCGACTAGCATTTAGTTTTTCTTCAATTTGAGCCATGAAGTGTGTAAAACCAACTATATTTTTGGTTTTCCTCTCAAGCTGCAAATATGAAATATCAAAAGTTTTTTGTCTCTCCTGTAAAATGTGCTGAACGTGAGTTAGCTGGTTTGCCGACGATATAGCTTTCTAAGAAATATAGGAATAATAGTGTTTGTGTAGTAAAAACCTTAAAAATTAAATGTTTCTCTGTTTGTGATCTTCATACTTATCCAACTCAACTTAAAGCTGGAGGTCCACACCATGCATTTTCACATCCATGCATTGCATGTTTTTCATACTTTACTTGCGTTCTACGTTTCAAGTTTCTTGTTGTTACAAGTTACATGTGGTTCGAACCCTGCTTGTGGCGCTTAGTCCCGTTTACATTGTGCATTTTTTGTCGCTGCAGTTCTTACTTAAGAGGCGAGAGGGAAGAGAGGAATTAAAACGAGTACACAAGCGAGTGTACTGTTCGATTCATTTTGTTCGCTCATTCGTTCTCTCATTGTTCTCTAATTTGACGAAAAAAATATTGATGTTCGTTCGAACAGAAAAAGTTGCTGTGCTACATATTGCGCAATGTAAACGCAAAAGCAATTTTAAAGAAGAACCGACAAAAGTTGCAGCGACAAAAATCGTATAATCTAAATGAGCATTTACTAAAGTAGAAAGTAAGCCTACTTTTCGCAATCAATCCTACGCTTTTGTGCATGTAACTTGCTACGTAATATATCACAGATTTTACTTTTTTTACAGCATTTTAGGCTGCGAGAAAGCGTAGAATGGCATGGACCTCTAGCTTCAAGATAAGAACATTTTATTGCGTTCGGTTTTTCGTAAAAACACCACAAACTTCGTTGTGGTCGGTTCAGCACATTAATGTTTTTAACATAAACAAAATACATGCATTTTTAACGAAAGAAAAAGGAAAAAAACACAGCCAACAAAAATTTTTTTTAACAAATCATGTTTACATTTAAAAGCTATTCGTGCCAATTGCCAAGCCAAAACAACAATACTGGTGAGAAGCGTTGCTAACATTTTTTGTTTGCTCATTCCTTCATCAATGTAAAAAAACAGTAAAGAACATTAAAATATGATTTACATATATCTGTCTTATAACGAAAAGATCGAACACTACATAATGTTCGTTACTTGCGTGAAAATATGAACCAATTCCGATTTTAACGTACAACAAAGTTCAAAAAGTGCAAAACCTAGCCCATGGTTTGATCTCGAATGGCTGTACTGAAAAATTTAGTTTTTATACATACGCAGTTGCCTTTGAAAACCACAGATATATCGTTTCTAGGTGTATGCAAGCAAAAAAATGTTCGGTTTATTTTCGAACATCGATCATGAGACCCGTACAGGTTGGGAAAATATTCAAAAAACAAAAAATCATTTTTGGGGATTTGCGAAACTTTTTGGGAGCTGTGGATTCCTTTTAAAATTTTAAAAGAAATTTTAGTTAACTTGTGTTCGCATACAAAAATTTATGTTATTGACAATCAATCGGTGATCGGTATTTAACGGATAATTGCTATAATGTTGACTAGATTGCTTGTTGGAGCGGGATGTATGGATGAAAAAAAAAAAAAAATAAAAATCGTATAGCAGAAACGTAATCTACATAAAATTCTAAGAAAATTCTGCGAAGAAACCATGGGTCTAAATTCAAACCCTTATCCGCGCGTAGAAAAATATAATGTGCAAAAGAACTACCTTACTAAACAATTTAATTCAGAAAATTCGATTTTTTTTTTGGAAAAAGCTATTTATTCAAACATTTATTTTTTTTGGCAAAGGCGGGCATATACACAGAAAGAAAAACACTCGGGATAAATTCAGTTTTTTATGATTACTTTAAGTACGAGTCGTACTCAAAAATTCAAGAACGAACAACACTTAAACTTACTCAAAACAATCCTAAATGGGATTACTTTCGAAAATTAATGCCGGAATTTCTTGAAATTAGTATGAAATTCTTAAATCAGGAAAAAAAGATTAAACTTTTTGTGGTGTTTAACCCTCCGGCCTACTCATGTTTTAATTTTCTATACACATTAAAAAAAAGGTCTGGCGAGACTCATGTTCACCACTAAGGGTTAAAAATTACTTTGAACTCTTGATTCTTATTTAGTTTATATTTTTAGTTAAATATGCACATAAGATTTCTAAAATATAAACCATATCGGGCATGATATTGGTGTTTTATCATTCTGTAAGGTGTAATACGGGTAAGTAAATCAATCATTATAACTTTATCTCTCTAATTTCTTGATAAAATCAACTTTATTATACTTGAATCAATCGCATTTTGAGATTGATTCAATCTTAGTTTTACACAAATCAATCTAATTTTCGGATTATTTTAAGTACGAATTCGGATTAAAACAATTTTATAATTCTTTATCAAGCGTATTTTGAGATTGATTCAATCTTAGTTTTGCTTAAATCAATCTCATTTCGGATTATTTTAAGTACGAATTCAAGATTGAATAGGGATAATTTAAGTATTTTGCGATTGAAAATCCGTACTTAAATCAATCTTTCTGTACTTGATTCAAGAAAATCCGTACTCACCGTACTATGAATACCGCTTCAGATTGATTTGAGTACGGATGGATTGATTTTTCTTTTGAGTGTACATTTTAAAGTCGAAAGGTGCGGATTAGGATTTTATTTTAGGTACATGGTTTCTTCGGAGAATTTTCTTAGAATTTTATGTAGATTACGTTTTTGCTATACGATTTAAAAAAAAATCGACCTGCCCTATTGCTTGTACTTGTAAAAGTTACATATTATAATATCGGAGAGTAAGGCTACAGTTTATTAAAATTTTATTTAAAACAATATACAATATACTACAAATACTTGTAGAATTTAAACTTATACCTTTAAAATTGGTCTCAAAATCTTATCATGTCATTTTGTTATCTGGGAGGAAAATTGAGAAAAATATGTGCGAAAAAGATAAGGAATAATGGTGAAATAATTGTGACTAGAATATGCAGACCTAGTTTTAAATTTAATTTAATTTAAAAAAGCCAACTTTAATTTCCCTGCCTGATCATAGACTTAGCACCCGAATAATATTTGACTTGTCGTGTGCATGACTTTACGCGTCTTACATATGCTATTTTTAAAATTTGTATTGTTGTATCTTTTTAAAAAAACGCTGAGATGTTAAATAATAACAAAAGTTCAAAACCTTGCATACTTTCCACCACGAATAAAAGACTTTCATATGAATAACCAAGCGTTTTCTTCCGTCTCTTTCTTCGAAAGCTGCCCTTTTTGCATTTTTTGTTTTGATTACGCAATTCGTGTTGATAGTAGCGGCCTGTTTTTACACATTGCCACTTAACTACCAAAAAGCGTGTTCTTTTTATTTCTTCGAAAGCTGCCCTCGCAAATGATTCAGGCATTTTTCATACGTCACTTTTTTCATCTCTGTATACTTTGTGCTAATATGTTGGCTACTTTAAGTGCGTATATTTTAATTTTATAGACTGTTGTACTCGAATGCATTACTGAACGTAACCGTGTGTGTTTTTGTGTGTGGTAAAGCACATACACGGCAGCCTGGGTGGATGGATGGATGGACGTTCCAATGTTTTCAAATCTATAAACTGATGGTGATACTTTTGAAGAGATCATGCCTTGTATTTGTATGATGGAGTAATTTTCTTTTTTTTTATCACTGTTCTTGTTGTTTTTGTTTGGTGTTGTCCGGGAATAAACGACAACATGTAAAAGAAATGAAACAAACCCAAAAGAAAAGGAAAGTAAACAAAATAGACAAGCAAGCAGCAACCATGTCAACGTCAACAGCACTCACACTTTCAATACCACGAAAAAATAATATTAAAAAAAACATCTTTAGCAAAACAACAAAAACAAAAAAAGTAGTGGTGGTAGTGGCCGCCAAGGGGATTCATTTGTAAGATTTGTTTTGTTAAAACAACAAGAACAAAATTAAGGCGTACAACGGTATCGTGGACTTTATGGGATCCATATGTGTGGAGGCCATAAAGGAATACATCATTGTACATACACAATCACAAAAATACATACATATGTATTTGTATGTAGATGAATGTTCCCATGTATGACTAACTTGAAATAAAACATAAATCTCAAAACATGGATAAAATAAAACACATATGGATGGGTCTGAAAGTATGTATATGGAAGACCTTGCTCTTTCTCATGTTATGGTTTTATTTCGAAAATAAAAAATGCTGCCGTCCAGACTTTTGCTGTACGTACAACTACGGGAAAATTAAATGTTTGGAGTTTTAACGGTTGCACATGTGTTTTTGTTCGTCAATTTTTAAATGTGTATCTGTCTGTACTTGTTCTAAATTTACACGCATTTAACAGTGTCGTAATAAAAAAATTAAATTGTTTTTTAATGTGGACAGTTTTCGATTTGAATTTCCATTATTCTTCAACAAAAATTAGGGGTCTTATACTGTATATTAATTTGTAATCCATAAGAATATTGAAGTAGATTTGCACAACAAATGGCAACAAAGGTTGCACTAAAAATTTCTTTTAATATATCTCGCAATGATCGTTATTGGGTATGTATCAATATTTTGAAGTATATTAAAAAGATACCCGTTAAAATATTGTTTAAGCGAACTTATTTTAACAGAAATTATAATGATTTTACCACACACTGTACACATTGACGATGCAACGCAACCGAATTTGTCAATAATTAAACCTGCACAAAAATTAAAAGTTAAATTTGTGAACAACAAGAATAATTCAGAACATGTTTGTATGTTTCTTAAATTATCTAACGAGACACCAATTTTAATAATCAATGTAACACGGGATATTTTTTTTCAGTTGCTATCGTCCCTCTATTGCGATGCGAAAGAATAATGGTAGTAAATCGAGTGATTGATACTCTTGAATGCGCTGGCGCATTTTCTTTGCAGCTTCTTTTTCCTTTTCGCAAATCATCACTACGTATTTTTTTAGATTTTCGAAAAAAAACACGTTAAGCCTGAACTTTCCTTTTTTATTTTTTTAAGATTTTGAAATTTGATTGCTACGTTTTCAAAAAAAATTTGCGAAAGGGTTTGCGAAAGCGGTATAGTGTACCAAATTGTTATCTTACCGCATTTTACGTTTGTACCAAAATTGCATTCGCAAAAGAAAATAGCCCCCTGTTGCGTTTAGAAAAAAAGGTTTTTATTTTGTTTAGCTACTAGAAAATTATCGGTTACTTGATGTTGAAAAATTAATCGTAATGATTAGGAATTTAATTATGTATTTCGGGTTTATATGCAAAGTAGTTGATTAAATATGATCACCTTCAGTTTTGCCCAATTACTGATTGATTACGATAACAAGTAATCTAAAAATTATCGGGATCACTTTAGATTGTCGCCAAGTAATGAAACTTAAATCTATTGATTATTATTCTACTATAATCTAAACTTATCTTGACTTTTTCTGAATTAATTGCAATTTAATAAAATTATAACACTGTGCTAGAGAGTTCGACACCTTTTTGTGATAAGCTAAGCCATTTTTGAGTTACGCGAATGTATGTTGTGCAACCTCCTCCATTTTCAAAGTAACGGTATATCTCGAAAACAAGAGCTAACGTAAAAAAAACTGTTAGCACCAGTAGATTTAGTGTACCTGAATTTGTTTAAAACGCCTGGTGCCCTGCTTTTCAGTTTTTTCTGAATGCAATTATTAACTTTTTTTACTCAATTATCTATCATTACGAATTGAAAAAAATCGAATTGATTTCTAATCGTAATTCGAAAGCTTGGATTCGGTTAAGTCGCTTAAATAATATACCAAGAAGTTTTTATTTAATTTTAAATATGCGCGAAAGTTTTTAAGTATGTAAATTACATAGAAAAAATGATTTTTTCCAATTCAAACAAAAAAAAAAATTTGTAGAATCAAAACATTTTTTGTCTGAAATCGGTCCTATAAACAAATTTGCATACTCAAACAATTTATTTCCATTTCGTTTATTGAAAAAAAAAACCCTGATTTTTTTTTTTAAACAAATATTTTAACTACATCAAACAAAAAGTTTACTGAAACTCATATAAATTTCAAACATATAATTTTGCTAAATCAAAAAAAAGTTATTGCACAAGCAATGACGCGCACCCAAGCAAGCACTAAAGGAGAAGATGAAGGCAGAGCAGAGGGGCGGCTGGCTTTGAGACACACTTTTGTGTTGGAAAAATTTTTAAACACCAGCGTTTAAAAAACTGCAGTCAAAGTAGAAAAACTGAAATTTCTTCCACTTCTTCATTTCTCATTGGCCAGAAAAAACTGTTTCTTACACTTCTGATTCATTAAATGTAAACAGAAGCTAAACTTGTACATGCATTTTTGTTTTTAGTTCGACAGTTTTTGTTTTTGACTGCATTTTTTTAAGCCCTGTTGCTGTATCCGAGATCCTAAGTTGTCTGTCTGATGTGCCCTACAAGCCATCAGATTAACATCAAGTGCCTTTGTTCCGCCTCTTCGTGGCGGCTCCCGGTAACAACTGGATATTTCTAGTTGGCTAAGGAACAAGGTTAAAATATTCTGAAGCTATACTATTCTTCTCAGGATATAATATGTAATAATAGCGAGCAATTAGAAAAATAGTCCAAGAACTGGTTTCATATATTAAGAGGGATCCCCCTTTTGGTGATACCGTGGTGCATGGCCGACAAGCAGAAAATTGGTCACGCCTGGCTTCTGCAGGGAACCAAAATGTGGCCTAATATAATATCAAAATACCCAGTTAAATGTTGGGGATGAATCCACCCTTGCATAACTGCTAATTGATTAGAGTAAGCTCCAAACCGAGTCGCTTATATGAAAGTTCCCCCTTTATATAATTGAAAAAATTTGGAAAAATTAAATCAGAAGAAGCCGTTTGGAGGTATCAGAAGAAAATTATTTCTTTCCTGCAGAAGAATCGTTGCCATGGAGTCCTTCGGGCCTATGAAATGGTAGTGGCTCGAGGAGCATGGCTGGACTAGGTCCGTCGTGATGATATCTTCATTCGGACATGGAAAATCAATGGGAGCTCTGTGGCTGATGCATTCCACAATGAAGCCAAGAACAACTGAAATGAAAGGGCTCTTGAAGTTTACGGATTTCCTGAGTCTGGGGTGTGCACCAAAGCACCCTCCAATCTTGTTATTTTGGAGCCACGGGAAGTCATACAGCCCCCAGACCATGGCATGGCTGTATAGTGAGGACTCTGCTTGCAGGGTTTACGTGGTGGTTGTCGGCATGCTTGATCTTAGGATCGTTGTTAACTCTCTTTTTTGAAACTGCTTGGATCACTCTATGCAGTAGATATCTAGATAGCTCCAACTCCTAAACAAGGGGAGGTACCAAGATTCTTGGTCTTGTACCTAAATTGCAACTATTGTGTGATTGAAGGATCCTACACACACAGGGGCACTTGGTAAATGTTAATAAATCACCATGAGGTTAAGATCCACCGTGAGATTGAACTTAAAAGAGGTACTCACGTAAAGTCTAAACCATTTGTTGCTGTATCCTTTCCTTGGCTAAACAAGAAGAAATGTAACCAAAAAAGGCAGCAGTCCGACTCGATATGTTTTTCGTCATCATTAAATGTTTGTATTTGATGTATTAAACTAAACAGTTTTAAAAAATTGAATACGGGATTTTGTTTCATTCTTTTTTACCAACTTTGAAACCAACCAAAAATTTATTTTGTTTCTCATAATGTTGTTGTTGTTTCTGTTGTTTAAAAAGAGTCAAAAGTTTTTTTACCTACTATTGTTTTTTTTTATGTATCTGTTTTTTGTTGCTGTTCTTATATTTCACATGTGATGAATTTCATGTAAAAATCGAGATGCATTGAACCCGACCCCCTCAGATATCGATGAAATTTTGTTCATAGCTAAATTTGATCAATACAAACAAACTCTCATTTTTAGAAATGACTGTTTTGCGATTTTTTGGGCGTGACACAGTGGGAACGTTTTCGAAAAAACGCGAAAATGGTCGAAAAGAGCTCCATTTAAACTACAATAACTCAGAATCGGCTAAACCGATTTCCATGATCTTGGTATCATTAAAAAGATATTTTAACAGGCTTTATGACACGTTTAAAAAAAAAAAAGAAATACACTGTAAAAAAATTTATAACAGTGTATTACTTTTTTAGACAGGTATTTCCTTCACCTATAACATATCCAAAAAGTAAAATGGGTTCTTTTTTATTTTTTTTTTTAATAATTTTTTAATTAGTGTCACTTCTAGTAATTGCCCTTATATTTTATAAAAAAAAAAAATTTAGGTAACGAAAAACCAAAAAAGATCAAGGATTTTTTACAGTGTATTACTTTTTTAGAAAGGTATTTCCTTCACCTATAACATATCCAAAAAGTAAAATGGGTTCTTTTTTATTTTTTTTAAATAATTTTTTAAGTAGTGTCACTTCCAGTAATTGCCCTTACATTTTATAAAAAAAAAATTTAGGTAACGAAAAACCAAAAAAGATCAAGGATTTTTTACAGTGTATTACTTTTTTAGAAAGGTATTTCCTTCACCTATAACATATCCAAAAAGTAAAATGGGTTCTTTTTTATTTTTTTTTTTAAATAATTTTTTAAGTAGTGTCACTTCTAGTAATACGTACCGAAAGTCTTTTTTGAACTTTTTCACGTAAGTTTCCTTGTTTAACAGTTATTGAATCTTGCGATCCAGGCATCATTCGGCTAATTTCATCATCTTCATAAAATAACTTGACTGTGCTTAGAGTTTCGGTTGGTAAACTACGTCTGCTCATTTTAAAAAGATTGATATCTGCGAACTTCGTTTTATTCCTTTGGATATCTTTACTTTTTTTGATACAATCGTGAGATATATCAACCCCAAAACGATCTTTAATTTCTGCGTGACTCATATTGATTGGTAAGAGAGATAAAAGTTTTTGCTTTTCCAAAAGATTTGAGCTGTTCTCTATTTGATATTTGATGTTTTCCAAAATTTCTTCGGTAATGGCTTTGACGTTTTCAAGTTGCGCTGACAAATCAGATAATGGATCAGCTCCAAGTGAATCTGCTATATTTTCGAAAATTTGCAGTGATTTTCTATTTCTGTATGCATCTTGTTTCATATATTTCCTTTTAAGAGGCGACATTTGGTTTGGTAGATGAGGAATAATATGATCATTTATATTTTCAATGACTTCCGTCCTTTCGATGTTTGCATTACAAGTTGGAAGTTCATTCAATTCTTCGCTAACTTCATCGCTGGGCGTTGTTGGCAAATAATTTGAGACTTCATTCTGCTCCACATTGGATTCATTACGACTGCGCGCTTTTCTCAGTGTATTCCGACAAGTTTCGCAAATACGGCTACAATGAATGTTGGCGACAGCTGGAAAATATTCAATTATATTTGCAGCCTCGTTTTCACTTATTTTACGAAGCGAAGCGCAACACTTATTAGATATGCATCTGTACTTATTGTTTGAATTCATATTCACTCAAATTTTTAAAATATACGCGTAAAAATTGTAATGGGATATCTTGGCTTCTCGAAACTGTTTATAATTATGAATTATGAATTTTTTGTTCTATATATATTTCTCTTTATTATGGGTAAAGTAATAAATGTTTATGACAAAATAGAAAATTATTATGAAGAATACATTGATTTTTTATTCAGAATTTTGCGGAATTACTAGAAGTGACACTACTTAAAAAATTATTTAAAAAAAAAATAAAAAAGAACCCATTTTACTTTTTGGATATGTTATAGGTGAAGGAAATACCTTTCTAAAAAAGTAATACACTGTAAAAAATCCTTGATCTTTTTTGGTTTTTCGTTACCTAAAATTTTTTTTTGTTATAAAATATAAGGGCAATTACTAGAAGTGACACTACTTAAAAAATTATATAAAAAAAACTAAAAAAGAACCCATTTTTATTTTTTGATATGGTATAGATGAAGGATAAACCTTTGTAAAAAATTAATACACTGTAAAAAAACCCTTGATCTTTTTGGTTTTTTCGTCAGTTAAAATTTTTTTTTGTTATAAATATTTTTACAGTGTATTTCTTTTTTTTTTTTTAAACGTGTCATAAAGCCTGTTAAAATATCTTTTTAATGATACCAAGATTATGGAAATCGGTTTAGCCGATTCTGAGTTATTGTAGTTTAAATGGAGCTCTTTTCGATCATATTCGCGTTTTTTCGAAAACGTTCCCACTGTGTCACGCCCAAAAAATCGCAAAACAGTCATTTCTAAAAATGAGAGTTTGTTTGTATTGATCAAATTTAGCTATGAACAAAATTTCATCGATATCTGAGGGGGTCGGGTTCAAAATTTCAGTTTTATCTCGATTTTTAAATGAAATTCATCATGTGTTGCTTACGATCAAATAAAAAAATGCAAAAATACGTCAACATTAAAGAGCGTCAAATATTTCATACAAAATTATGAAAACTTGAAACCAATAAAGCGTATGTTATATTTTTTAATAGTTGTCAACATTTTTGTTGGTTAAATAAAAATTAAACAAAAATATTAATTGAATCAGTAATAAAATTTGTAGAAATTAAAAAATTTTCAAACAAGCGTTTGTTTGAAAATATGTAGTTCAGCAATAATTTTTTCTGTGTATAAGGGCAGGTCTATATTATACATATAGCTTCTGTCTGCGTAACAGTGAACATACAACTATTTATAAAAAAGAAAACACACACCCAACAGCATGTTAAATAAAATTCAAAGTCAAGTTCAACTGCTAGTGTTTGATCTAGAAATACATAAGATACATTTTAGAAATAATTTTAAAATCTAATGTTTATTTATGTACAGTTGGCGTTACAGATACTTTCAAGAGAATTTAATTTTGCCGGCACTTCTTATTCTTCATTCACTCAGACATCCAACAAAACAAATGCACATAAAAGAACGAGAACGACGATGTCGGTCTGTCCGTGTGTATGTTGAAATGGGGTTTGCAAAGACCACAGAAATGATGGGACTAGATTTTTATATAATTATGTCACATATACTCCATTAAAGTTTGCTATTGATCAGCTTATTGAAGCCTGATCGGTCCACAAACGAACAAATGTTTAAAATGCAATTTTTAAACTATTTTTAATATTTACTAACATTTTGCTTTGTTTATTTACATTTTGTGTTTTTTTTTTTTTTTTTTTTTTGATTCGATAAAAATCGAAAAGTGGGAAAGTTGAATTTATCTTCTGTAACTTTGTAATTTTTTCACCGATCTGGATTCTATTGAGCACAAAATGTTTTTAACAAAAAAACTAACGCCGTAAGTTTTAAAACTTGAAAATTGAATTGGCAAATTGGTTTTTTTTTGTTGTTTTCTTACGAAGACAATTGAATGAAACAATTTGTTTTTTAATTTTGTTTTTACCCACTTACAACTACAATTCGAGTCGGAAAGAACCCAACCAATTGTAGGGGGATGTAAGAAAAGATAAACTCAAAATTTATTATTGGTGTTTTGTTTAAGCTTTGATATTGTTACAAGTAAGACTTTGAGGGTCTAAAATTCTTATTCGCTTTAGGGTTTTATTCGTATAATATTATAAGCTTTTCTAAAATCTTGGGAAAAGGTTTCCTGATGAGCTGGCCTAAGCAACCAGTGAAATGCGCATAGAAGCTAGCTTTTCCTCAACAATAAATTTCAGTGTATTTATCAAATATGAAAAATTTGGAATTTAGCACGTCATACAGAAATCGTATTAATATGAAAAAAAGAAAAGATGCGGTTTTTTATTATTTCTTTTACTTACTCTATCAATTCCATTGTAAGACACGAAATCCTTTTATAAAATGTAAAATTGCGTTCTTGTCTTTTCGTCTTTCTCTTTTTTCCGGTGCGCAGATGTCGAGAAACAGTCAAATTGTTTTATCACTCGTTTTGAAAATTTTCGCAAAATTGCACCTTCTTAAAGATTAAATTTTATTTTTTAAGAAATATTATGAAAAAACACATTAAGGGGTTAGATCTTTCTTTTGTTTAACAAAAAGGAAAAACTGATCAATACAATATTTACATGTGTGTGTAAATGTGCAGTGCATAACAGAAGATAGATGGGTTCAATGAACATAAATATATTTTTAGCTAAAACACAATTTACTTAGTTAAAAGTCGTACAGAATCATATTTTGGAAAAGGTCAAAGTAAAAACTCTTAAACTGCACACATCTGCTTGTAGAAAGATACTTAATGAAAGAACTAAAAGGGATAAATGATGATCAAAACTCATAAGTACAGTGTTATACGTTTAAAATATATCAAGGAGGGGGCATACAAAATTGAAGTAAATATTACAGTTGCATATTGCTCTGGTTAATCTGTGAAGAATATGTACATATGTATATAATATATGTCTTAAGTTGTTAAAAAAAAATTTATGTACATATGTATGTCGGGCTTATATTCAAAAATAGTGGTATCTGCAATTTTTTCGAAAATGAGTTTTTTATAGAAACGTGTTCACTGAGTGAATGGTCATCCGTCATTTAAACTTGAAAAAAAATGTTTTCCGAAACGTTTTTTTTATAAATATTGTGTTGTGCTATCTAACACACATATTTTTTTTCTTGGAATAAATAATATGAAAACAACTGTTTTTACAAAGTAGACATATTATACAACAAAGGGTCGCGAATTGTGTTTAAAATAATCTCGTAGGAGAGATTTTGCCAAAAAAGTGCAAAAAATGTGTTTATCAGTTTTTGTCAATAATATAAATTTTTAGGAACAGCTTATCCCATCAACAATAAATCTCAGTTTATCAATATGTAGTATGAAATGAGAATTTAGCACATAAGTATAAACTGGCCAAATAAAATAAAGCAATTTGCACATTTAGCACATTTAGAGTTGACAAAAAATCAACCAATTGTTGTCGGGACTGTAAGAAAAATAAACTTACTGTTTATTGTTGTTGTTTCGTTTAAGCTTTGATATTGTTACAAGTAAAACTGGGGCTTATAAAATTTATTCGCTTAACAGTTTTTTTGTACAATATCTTTAGTTTTTCTAAAATATTTAGATGAAGTTTCCTGACGATCCGGCCTAAGCAACCAGTGAAATGCGCATAGGAATAGCTTACCCAATAGAGGTCTGCTTTGAATAACTCACTCGTTTGCCTTTACTCAAAGTGCACAACATTTATTCATATAAAAAACATTCAAAAAGACAAGAAGAGAGTAAACCGTATACAAAAATAAGAGTGAACAAATTGAATAAAAAACTTGTTTACTGTAAATGAATTTAGGAGTCATTCATAAATAACAAAACATTGGAATGACCCGTTAGAGAGAGCAAGTTTACAAAAAACATTCGAATAATTTTTGAATTATTGAATGTGCATACATTTATTTGAATACATTGACATAATGTGTGTGTAAGCTTGTGGCTTTTTTTATTTATAAGAGTTAAGCTTACACATACATACATAATGTGTAGGTACAGATATTTTACATTCAAATTATATTTGAATATTTAACTCATTTAACTTGAGTTGACTGAATTGAATGAGTTTTTATTTGTTTTGTGTTTGTTTATTCTTTCATTTGTTTCGTTATGATTGTGTGCTTGACTCATTGCAGTTAAAAAACAAATGAGTTTGTTGAAATTGCTTTTTATTTATTCTTGCAGACCTCTATTACCCAATCAACAATAAATTTCAGTTTATCAATAGTATGAAATGGGAATTTAGCACATTTAAGCGAAACCTTGTTAATATAAATTCTTATTAATGCAACAATATCTTTTTTACCTAATTATTTAATGAAATTTTACAAGAAAATAGGTAAAATGCTTAATACAAACAAGCTAAAATTTTTTTTAAACTTTTAAGCGAAACCCAAAATTTTCAAAAAGCACCCGAAAATTCCCCAAAATTATTTCTTTTTTTTTGGGAACATAATGGCTACCAAGCACGAGTCTCAGGATTCCTATTACACAATTATTATAAACACATTGGATCACACAAACTGTGCTTAAAATTATTAATTCTTTCCTTGTGATTGGATAAAATGTATCATTAAGTGGAAATTTGTTAAAAACAGTTCTATTTCAGAAGAACCTTGCGCCAGCAGGGATTAAAATTTTTGGCATAGCAATATTATACATGAAGATGCCATGCAGACATTACATATGTCGGTTAACAATTTTTTTCCATAAATAAAAAGAAAAAGGATACATTTTTAGCTAAAACTTGCAAATTTTTCACAAAGTTGTTCTACACCTTTTTAAGTTGAAATTGAGAAAAAAACAAATTAATATCGAGAAAAACTAATTGATATTGAGAAAATACAAATTGATTATAAGAAATCCAAATTGATAATGAGAAAATACTAATCAATAATAAAAAATGCAAATTGATGTTGAGAAAATACAAACTGATATTAAGAAATCTAAATTTTATTGGGAAAAACAAACTGAAATTGAGAAAACCCAAGTTAATATTAAGAAAAACCAAATTAATTATGAGATACAAATACATAGTTTTATTAATATTAAGCAAAAGCTTAAAAACAAATCACGGAAAATATTTGAAAATCAAGTAAATGAACATGTGTTTAAAAAGTTATTCACCAAGAGGCATATTCTCCAATTGTATTGCCCTTTCGTGAAGTGTTGTAGAATGTTGTACTGCTCTTGCACAGTCAACTGTGGTTATATTAGACTTAGCTTCATAGATAAAACCTTCTAAATAAACAAGACGTTGTTCGCAAACATCTGGACCATATAGACTCAATTGGTTTCAAAATTAGGCTATAAGGAGCCAATCGAAGAAGAGTCGCTGATGAATTTTCAATAATTATTTACATTTTGCTATAACAGGTTTCCTAATTGCTCAAATTAATTCATCAAGCTGTTTACCCACTCTCTTGCGTCTTGCATTTTGAATGATCCTTTTTTTCTCCAGATTAGGTCATTTATGTCAGTTCTTGTCATATCAATTTTATAGGCTGGTGGTTCCCATCTTTAATTCATAACTCACTCTTTTCCAACTAAGCCGATTTTACTGGACTTAAATCTCAATCTGCTGAAAAGAGTTAGTAACGATTTGACAATAATACTGCTTTTTTCTTTTGAGTTGTTCAATAGAAGTCGTGTTTTCAAGACGGACCAAGGCGAATTCATACAGGTGACCGCATTATGAGATAGAGTTATGCTAACGAACTTTTTTTTTAAATACTATGAAATTTGTTTTTGTAAAAAGTTGAATGTCAAAACTATTTGTTGAAAATATAAAAAAAGGATTTTTTTTGTTTATAAAATATACACAATTGCTTTAAAAGGTACATCTTTTTCCTGTATTGCATATTTATTGTGGCTCCACTTATTCTTTACGCATTTTTAATTCCTTGTGTCTATATTTTACACTAAGTTTTTTTCAAGTATTGAGATTTTTATTGACTTTTGAATTTGAACAATTTTTTTGCAACATGTAAACAAAGCTTAAAGTTTAGTACACACACAAATACAGATGACTCGAAAATGACACGTTTATGAAATCACCTTGGACATGACTAAGAATTACTCAAGGGCCCAGACTATATATTTCCTTTATGGGATCTAGGTAGATGACTATTAACAACGTTTTACACGGAATGTCAATATAAGTAAACCCTTTTTTTCAAGCAAAGTTTACTTATTTGATTAGTTAATAACAAATTCAACTACAAATCAGAGTTCCTTGTCTTAATTTATACCTTATCCCCAATTTACGATTTTTCATCCAAAAATCTCTAAAATAGCTGTCAAGTCGGCAGAATGGACCATACTGTTATCTGGATGAGAGTGTGAATTACTTTACTTTCACAACTGCTGAGCGCGCTTAATTTGCAACGTTGTTAGGCTGAAGCGGTTTCCTTTTTCTGGAGTGGGCTTTAATGGGGCCAATTTTCATAACAAAATTTATATTCGTTAAAATAAAAGTTTTAAAGAGTTTTCCGGATATGTGAGATTTTAATGCGAGCTCTTACTTTCTATACATTTTTGATATTTAACCATGTAAATACTGGAAAACAAAGTTTTTTCAATGCAAAGCCAGCCAAATAAGCCTGCAATTGTAAAGCCTGCCAAATAACATTAAAAAATGATAAATCATGATTTTATATTGCAAATATTTGAGAAAGGGAAAGCAACTAAAATTTATGGAACAGACCTATGTACATTTTTCAACATTTTCATGCATAACAGAAAGGAAGTCGCATAAATTCATTTCAAGTTTGTGTAGAAATTGGTATTTTATATAAATGTATCAAAAAATTTTATTTAGAGAAAAATAATTTGATAGTTTTGATTTCAAAGATTTTGTCTGACGTCCTAAAATATCGATTCTCACGATCGCATTTAAATAAAACTGAATATCGTTGCTTTTGAAATAAAAACAAAAAAAAAGAAAAATTTTTAACACATGTTTCTTACTTAAATGAATAATAAACATTTAAAAACACAAACATACATTACGTTGCTTTCATTCAGACATCCAGCCTATAATTTAGTGTCTATTTTTGGATGCGATCCAGACGTGAAATTGTCAAGTACGCTGCCACTCTAAAGCGTCCGTTACAATTCCTTTTTTTCTGTGTTTACTTTAACTCCAAATCTTGGGTTCTCTATATGCTCGACACAAAAGTACGAAAATGTGTAATGGGATGTGCAACTGTATGTCCCCATACTAACTGCTCAGGATTTTTCACGGTTCATGTGATGACGTAAATATGTACATACATCTTTGTGGATATTGCATTTGTATAGAAATGTTTGTATTTTATTAATACATAGATAGTACATGCTTTATATACAACTGCATTAAAAAGAAAGTATGTGTGTATGCACGTATACACTTCGCAGATTTCAAATGGAATATTGATGTTGATGATCTAAAAGAGGGTGCCACAGGATGATCACTTCCGTTCATTGTCATTATAAATGAATGTTTAAAGTCGCGTTTCTTGTTATTTTGTTTTCCTTATGCGCCATAGTAATTTAAGAATTGTGACACATGTGTGATGAAAAGTTCGTTACAACAATAGGAGTAGGCAATTTATCTTAATATAATTTTAAAAATTAATTTATTTATTATCAGTTAACATTATTCTCTAATCAAATGAAAAATCAATTATATTATTAAAAACGAGTTCAGTCAAGCCTATGGACTTACCAAAACAAGTTTTTTATATTAGCGGAACTCAATGCTTGATAAAAATGGTATTGGGACAACGCAATTGCAAAATATCTTAGCTCTTTTAAAAAAACTAGCAGAAAATCTGTGTAATTTATTGTTGAATTTAGCAAAAGAGATGCGATTTTTTACATTTGCTCGGTTGCAAGACTTTTTTCATCAAACACTGAACTCCGCTTATATGAACATTGAAGTTTTTTTTGACATATTTGTTCCAAACAAACCGAACTGTTTATATTGAACTATAAATGGACTTGAAATGAAGGAGGTAGTTCCACATTTGGGGGCATAACTCTTTTCCTACCGAAGCGATTCTGCTGGAATTCCATTCCAAAGAGCTTAAAAGAACTAGAAACAGTTTGACAACCCAATGACTAAATTGACTTTGAATTAATAAGGGACCCAGAATATATATAAATTATGGGATCGTAGATGAATATATAAAAAAAGATTTCCATTGAAGAACAAACTTATGGGCCTATTACGGAAAGAAAACGAAGTTCAGTTGCTTAAAATCGCTGAAGTTGTGTTGCCACCCGTAATCGCCCTATTAGTTTATTATCATTCACCTCTGCTGATTTAAGCTTCGTACAGCGATGGTCAGATCTTACAAAGTTGTCATTTTTCTGACAATGGTGCCATTATCAGATGCATTAATTTAACACATCTGCCAAATGAAAATAGCGTACAATGTTCACAGAGTTGCAAGACATTTTTAGTCAATTTTAATGATAACATTGTAAGATCTGACCACCGTCTGTACGAAGCTTAAGGGTGTATGTATGACTGTAAAAAATATGTTTATTATTGTGGTAAATTTTATTTCTCCTTCATGCTGAATTTGTTCAACGGTGAAATTGTTTCAGAGTTCCTACTTCGTAATGTTGAGCTATCAGTTCCTATTAGGATATTCATTCGGTTAACCGATTAATTACTACCCGATTAACTGATCGGTTAATTTAAGATTGGCTATTTTCGATTAACGATTAAACCGGTTAATTTCAGTCGATTTTGTAGTATTAAACCATATTTTTTTGTGTTTTAAATTATGGTTGAGTTCCAAAACGTCAGTTGCAAAGCTACTCGCTTTTTTAAATTCATTCTATAATAAAAATATGTAGAATTTTACATTGTTATCTGTACCAAAGTTCACCAAAATGTTGTGCTAAGCAATATTTTTTCATACAATATATTTCTTTCTAGCAATACATTCTTTAAATGCAGTACAAAAACAGAAATAAGGGAATTCGGAAATGAACTTTTTGCAGAATATTCGGTGCTGAGCTTTTCCAGGATGAGTCAGATGATAACCTGACAACAGAAGAAACTCTCAATAGAAGTGTTGAAAATTTTAAAAAATTAAAAAGGACTCTAATCATTAAGCTTCGTTCCCAATCAGAGCAACAATTTCGTTTTTTCTTCTATCTAATTTCTTCCCAAAGTATTTCATATATTTTCCTTTCATTTTATAGACAAAACTGTAAGTTTTTTTAAAAAGTTGAGTCAACTAGAACTTCAGCAACAATTCGTATGTATTTGTTTCTGACGTTTAAAATAATTTTATTTAGTTTTGAATGAAAATTTTAACAACATGTTGTAAAAAATAATAATAAATGCATAATATTGTTGTGGGTAAAATTTGCAAACGGTTTCTTAATGCAGAATGTGTGTCGTTGCGAAAAAATTGTTGCTCTATTATGAACACCAAGTGAAAATGTTTCTGGGATTGTGAACGAAGCTTTAGAGTCTAATGGCATAATGGAAGATTTTATATGTTTAGAGAAATCCGTCAAAAGGACTGAGAAATAAGATATTCTGTATTGTGGGTTGCTTTCGATTTATCCACCATCTACGATAAATGAAAGAATATTTTCCAAGTCAGAAGAGTATTTGCTAAAAGATTATTTTATAAGATCTCCTTAAACTATTGAAATTGCTCGTGTTAGTTCAAGAATTGTTATGCTATTGTTTTTTTTTTACAAATAAACACCAAATAATAAATAATTTTTAATTTTTATTTATTGAAATTACCTTGTTTAAAAAAAAACAACTTTATTAATCGGTTAACCGATCTAAAACAAAATTAACCGATTACTTACCGAAACCTCGATTAATTAATCGAGCGATTAGCCGTTTAAAGCAAAAGCCCGATTAAATGAATACCCTAGTTCCTATTCACCCTTTTAGAAATTTTATTCCCCTAATGGCCAATTTTCAGGATTGAAATTAAAACACATTTATGTTTAACCCTAGAAAGATAACGTTATTTTTTTGTACTGAAAAGATAACGACACGTCTGAAAGACGTATGCTTGTTTCTATCCTTTAAAGGATACTACCGAAAATAATATTGATCAGTTTTATTGTTGAAAACATTTATTTATTCTACTTCTTTTAAAAAAAATATCATTTTTAAACAGAAAATTATAATAAAAATAAAATTAAAAATAAAATTCAATTAGCATTATCAAAAATTAAAGAATTTTTATAAAGAACTTCAGTTCGGTTCTAAAAACTTAAATAAATATTTTCTTTGTACTTTGTGTAGATAATGTTGTCTGTATTAACTTATATAAACAAAAAAAATATAAATTGAATAACATTATGTGCAAGATTTACAAATTTAAATTTTGTGGTCGCCACATACAGGTAAACCGCATTTGACACATACCATTTTGGACATAAGTTTAATTTCTGATGGACAGACGCCACCGTATTATCTCTTTTTTGATTCACGCTGTTCTCCACTACGACCTCAATCATAGGTTACTGCATCTGGTAAAATTTGTTCAATGTTGTCGGTCAAAGTTTTCGATAAAATAGGAATTTCTAGCCTTAAAATTAAACATTTTATGGAAATTTCGGCACTGGGCCATTGAACACTTTCTAAAATTATTTCGGTAGTAAAAATATCGAAGCATGAAATTGGGTTGTACAGTGATTTGCATTCCCGAGCTGGTCCTCTTGCCTTACGAACTATATTCATTGCAGAAACTCGGCCATCACTTTAACCCTTCGATGTAGCCCACTTACTTTTACTTCTTAAAGTGGGTCGAGATATCGTAATAACGCACCTATCGGAAGAAGAAGTAAGATGTTCAGGTTCTTGAGGATTTTCCTGAATTGGTGGTATATTCTCTTCAGGCTCAAGGATGTCAAAAGCTCATCTTCTGCACCACTTTGAAAACTATCCTCCAATTATTCATCTTCCGATTCGCTCACATTTTCCGGTGAAACGGAGTCCTCCAACACGCTTTGCAAAATACCGCCAATTTCTGCGTCGTCCAAACCGCGCTTACAAAAAAATTTTAAAACAATACCTTCAAATTCAACCAAAACACAAGGTTATCTTCGCTGCAAAACTAACACTAAAGATAACGGTACGTCTCCCAGACATACCCAGCGGGAAAACTCAGAAGACCTTCTTACTTCAGGCCTTTTTAAAGGCCTGCTTAAAAGATTTTTTGATTCAATTACTATTCTTATCTAACTGCTAAAGAAGGCCTCATAGAAGGCCTCGGCTCTTTCGTATAAAAGATAAGATACAGCTTCCACACTCGCTTCTATGAAAAGGGAGTAGAAAAGGAGTAACATTTTTTGTATTGTTTTTTTGCACAAGCAAAAGCAAAATCAATTTTTGTTAGTCCCGTTACCCTTCTTATGTACCTGCTGAAGAAGCGAGAGCGGAAGGCCTTCTCCGCAATGACAACGTGTGTAAAAAAGATATGAGTATGGAATGGAGCAAGAAGGCCTTGTACATCCAAAAGAAGGGGTACAGAGGCCTTCTAGAAGGCCTTCCTACTCCTTCTTTTTCCCGCTGGGTATGTTGTGTTTATTTGTGTTTATTTCTCAAAAAATACATACACAGAAAAAATTATTAGTAGTTTTTTATCAATTAAAAAAATTATTTAAAAAGTACTTAAATTTAATTAATGTGATAATTGAAACAATTATTTTTTTTGTTGAAAGAAAATTAAAATAATAACTTTTATTTAATTACCATTTTAATTGTTTTAAAATAAATTTTGAATTAAAATAATAATTTAATAACAACAAATTATTTCTTTTAAAATAAAATAATTTAAACTTGTGAAATTGTTGTTGGAAATTTTCAAAATCAATCAACACATTGTTTATAACGGCAAAGTTTTTTGATAATTTTTTTAATTAAAATTAAAAATATCATTTATTGAAAAAAAAATATTCAAAAATATAAAATTTTTACAACTTTTAGTAATCAATATAATCATTTCGGTAATAGGTGCAAAATCAACAAATGGGTTGCTTGATTCTATGAATTTAGTATAAATTTGGTGATTAGAGAAAATTTTTAATTTTTTCTGTGTAACTTACAACATAAAAACTGCCACCACCAACTAGGTGCTGCTAACAACTAAGATAATTGAACGTGAGAAAGTTGTATGTTAACAAATGTGAAAGTAAGAGCACAAAATTGAAAAAGCGTACGTCTCGCAGACGTACCTTATCTTTCTAGGGTTAAAATCGTTTTAAATACAAAATTCTCTTCTTCACTAAATACTTAAATGAAACTTAATTCACCGATGTGGTACACTTAATTTCAAGTTAAGTTTCCATTGTAAAATTTTACCAAGGTGGTTTCAATGTCACGACAATACAACAACAAGAGGCAAAGCAATAACAATCAGCTGTTTTTTGAGATCACCTTGTAAATAATTATACTTTTTTATGATATTTTTTTTCTGTATTTAGTAGTGCTACCATACTTTTATCTTATTTAAATAAGACTTTTCAAATAAAACTCAAAAACTCAATCTGTATTTAAATACGATTTAAGTTTTTATGAAAATAAACTTAATTTAGATTTAATTACTATCCTGAAAATTGGGCATAAGACTTCAATACTTTTATTCTAATTATGCAAACGAACTCTGAATTTGGCAATGTAGGTATATACGTATTTTGGCATCAAAAATAACCTCTTAGGGGCCATTATTAAAACTTGCCGTTTGTTAAAGGTATGAGTTTGTCGTACGAATAATTTATTTATTATTTCAACTTAAATCTACCCGGTAGGATGAACTTGTCTTTAACATAGTGCTCTCTTTAGTTAAAAGCAAAGTTGTAATAGTAAAACACTATTTAAGTGCTTAAGTGTTTTAAAATAACTTTAATCTTAAATTTTGTTTCGTTTTTCTTTTATTACACCGAAAAAAGTATCCAAAATTGTTCACCAATTAAAGCATTAATCAAAAAAATAATCAGTTTCAATTAAAAATTTAATCAAGTGAATTAAGCGTTTAATCAAGTGAATTAAACGTTTAATTAATATTATTAACTGGTTTATTTGATACTATTAATTTGTTTACTGGTGCAAATTTAATTAATTTTTTAATTAATATCGCAATTTTTTTAATTGAAATCAATTTTTATTTTTTTCTGTGTAAAGATACAAGATTTTATTATTTTAAGCATGCTAGTCAGTAAGAAATATTAGTTTCATTGGAGAAATAAATAAATAAAAAATGTTGGGTGTGAATTCCGGGAATATGATTTTTTTTTACCGCTTTTCTGGGTATCCAAAAAGTGCGGGAAAAAAGAAACCAAGGAACTACAAATACAGTTCAAATATTTGATAGACGATTATTCGACTTGCGCCGTTTTCATTTGCGTCGCATTTCTCCGGTAATCTATAGCGACGCAAATCAAGACCTGAGTGTACTTGTATTAGCAGAAATAATAAAAAGTCTTTAACAAAAAAATTGAGTTTTATTGAACAATTAATAATTTAACATTTTAACCCTTAAGGGTATACCTGTGCCTGGCCAGGCATTTTTTACCTTTTTCCAGTTTTTTTTCATATAATTATTAAATATATTAGAACGAAACTTTATGTATTCTCCAATCAAAATGTTTTTTACAATAAATTGAGAAAAAAGTGTAAATTTAAACACCGTGGGGGTGGCAATTGACCAAATAAAAATTTTGTGCATATAGTATCCACCTGTGCCTGGTCAGGCCCAACCCTATTATATATGTACTGTTGTAAATAAAAACAAAACGAAACGTATTAAAAGCATACTTTTTTTTCGAAAAATTATTCTATTTGACAACAAAATGTTACTTCTATAGCCATAAAACTCCATGCATATTAAAGTAGTTCCAGCCAGGCCCAGAAGGTCGTTAATGTGAGTTTTTTCTATAGCCACAAAAAGCTCTATACAAAATACAATATGTCCCAGCCAGGGCCTTGGGTTCGTTTGATTAAAATCATTTGGTGTTTGCTTAAGGGTTAAAAGTTTAAAACAAGACGACTTAAGATTTAAAACTTAATACATATTGGCGAAAAAGCCGATATTCTAGTTACATTTAAAAGAGTTGAAATAACTTAAATGAAGTGAAAACTTTAAGCTTTGTTCACAACCGCAGCAACAACTTCGTTTTTTCTTCTATTTTATTTCTTCCCAAAGTATTTCATATATTTTCCTTTCATTTTCCAAACAAAAATGTAACAAGAGTTTTTTTTAAAAGGTTGAGTCAACTTCTACTTCAGCAACAATTTGTATGAAATTGTTTTTGACGTTTATAATAATTTTATTAAATTTTAAATGAAAATTTTAACAAAATGCTCCAACAAATAATAATAAATACGTAATATTGTTCTGGGCAAAATTTGCAAACAGTTTTTATTCAAAATGTGTGTGGTCGCGAAATAAAATTGTTGCTCTATTATGAACACAAGTGAAAATGTTGCTGCCTATTGTAAACGAAGCTTTAATTGTACATATTGATGAAAAATTAATAAAATAACAAAAACAAATACAGAAAACTTTAAACAAAATTAATCGGTTGTATGTACAATTTTTCTGTCGGAATAGAATTTTTTAAAAGAAATCATTAAAATAAACAGGTATAGTCGAAAGAGTCATTTATTCTTTGTTGTTTTGTAGCCTGGCAATGCTGGCAATGACTAGTTCACATTTGAATACTTTTTTATACACGTGTGATATAATATGTAAATATGTGTGTATGCAAGTACTCGTATGTATATTTGATAATTTAAAATTTTCATTTACTCTTTTTAAAATTGAAAAAGGTCATCGCATCTACGTATGTACATCTTTACATATTACTACAATAAGTAAGCACCCCTATCACACCGGAACTGATGATGAATACAAACATAAAAAATAGCATCCTTACAGATTATTTTTTATGAACATTTTTACGGGTCACACAAGGTTTACAGGATGTTTGTTTAGGGTAATGATTGCGCATCATTTACCTAGTTATGCATTCAATATGCCAAAAATCAAAACGCATCTTCAGGGTTATTTTATTGGCACACCACGATCACAGATAGTTTTCAATTTCATATGCAAAAGGGTTGCTAACATGCTACGAGTATCTATTATAAAAAAATCCAGCCAGCCAGCATGGTTCAAATATTCTAATGACACTCTATGAATCATTTGATTAAAAAAAATTAAAATATGAGATACATAATTTATGCACATTTCCTTTTTCAATTGAACATTTAAAAGAAAACTGTTTGAAACTGTACTTTTTTAGCTTCATATTGATTTCCAATTGTAAATTTGGAAGTGGTGATTTGTTTTATTACAGGGGGTAAAATAAAAAAGAAACGCTTACGTTGTAGTATATACAAATAGACAGCCTCTTCTTGAGTAGAATCACAACATTATGCAAATCAAATGTGTGGGAAAGTAAAGTTGTAAAAGTTTCTAAATATTGGACTAAATTATGTCTATAATAACCAAACTGTTTTTAATACCAATCAAAACTATTCGCGTGGAAAGGTCACTTTGTCTATGGTTCGCACATTTAAGATCGGGACTCCCCCAAATTTGTTAAATATTTCATAATAATTTAACGTTTCCGACATAATCCTTACAGATCAAAATTTTGCGTTAATTATTTTTTTTTTTCATTAGCAGGACTTTTTTATTAATTGTGCACTTCTTTTTTTGATAGAAAAAAATAACTTTTATTGAAAAAGCACAACCAAGGTACATTAACACAAGGTAGACTCATTTGGGAGAGTAGACATGCTGCTCTATAAAAAGAACCGAGTTGTCAAAATTGTCTTTATATAAAACAAAAGCAATTTTGGCTCATATACACGAAATTTAACGTTTGGGTTCCAACTGGAGCAAACAGCTGACAAACATATGGGCCAACGAGTCTACCTTGTGTAAATACACCTTAAACACAACTTATTAAAAACTTATCGTCTAATTCTTTTTCAAACTAAAGTAAGATAAAAGTCAAATAAAAATTAATATAAAATAACTGTGATGGTTGAAATTTGTGAGGATTATGACTATAAAATTGGGAATGCTAGATATTGAAAAAAAGTATATTTAATAAAGTCTTTCCTCCCGGTCAGTGGTGTGCAATCTCAAAAATTATTCTTTCTTCCTATTAGAAGTGAAGTAAATTTTTATTTTACTTGCAGATAAACCCAGTAGGATGCAGCGTGGCGACACTTATTCCAATCATAAATGCAGCTGAAATTTAGTTTTTAAAATAAGGGCATTTGGGAGGTAGGCATGTCCTTACACCGAATGCAACAGTGCTATCTATAATGTTAAATTTTACACACAGCTATTAAATTTTGCTCCATTCTGATAACAGCTGTTGCCAGGGTTGTTAGATGTAACGATTTTTCGTCATTTTGACGATTTTTTTGAGAAAATACAGTAAAATGACAATTGACGATTTTTTACTAAAAGTAGTAGTCTTATGATGATTATCTGGCATCAATTAAACACTTACAAGATATATTTACAATTTAATTTGGAACATTCCAAAACGTGACAATCAATTTTTCGAAATACAAAAATTATTGCAAATTACACAAAAAAAAAAAAAAAAAAAAAAATCGTTCCCCATCACAAACCAGGTCGCTTTCATTAGAAGCATTAGTAATTCGAATTCTACAATTATATGAATGCCATCGATACTGCAAAAAATATACACTAGAGCCCCGATTTGCGTCAGTCCTTTTTGCGTCGTTTCGATTTGCGTCGCTTTTTAAAAATTGTTTAAATCGCTTTTCGTTTTTATGATTCCGATTTGCGTCGCTACATACGATTGGATTTTTTCACTGAAGTCGTCATTACTAGTGCTGGAATACTATCGATATTTTCTACTATCGATATTTATCGGTAGTTAAGATTTCACTATCGATATTACTATCGACTGAATGTTTGTATCAGGCTACAGTTCGTTGTTCTTATCACTTTATTGAACGTATGAGACGTATGTATAGTATATACGCACGTTATTTCAGATGACAGTTTTTTAAGAATTGATAAGTACCTCTCTTAAGGAACCGAAGTAGTAGCAGGGACTGACTATAAGATATTCTATTGGAACTGTAAATAATTTTCTAAATGGGTTTTGATTCTCAACCCAAAAAGGTAATCAATCTAGCGGACTTATCCTCTAATGGTCGTTCATTGTTTTGTCCCATGCTCGCAATTGCAATTGGATTTGCATTTTTTTTTACAACATTACAGAAATATTTGATATTTAGTCCCTATGTAAAGATATACAAATTCCGACATAAAGGCCTTTAATTAGCAGTAAAAAGCACAGCTAAGCAATCCATACCACTTGCCATTCCTGTTGTTTGTATTCATTGCTATAATTAATAACAGCAAGTAAAAATTGGCGGCAAAAAACTGTGTGTGTATAGCTGCTGTTAGATGTCTTTATAGCTGTATTTTAAATAATAATAATTTAAGAGTATCGATAATATCGATAGTTTCCCAGCACTAGTTATTACATGTGAAGAATTTTTATATTTGCGTGTAAAAAGGCGAATTCCCATTTAATTCTGTTAGGTCAGCTATTTTAAGCAAAGTTAGTAGTTAAGAAGTAAGTTCTTAATAAGAAGTTGTGTGGAAAAATAATTTTGGCATTGGGCATAAAAACGTTTCAAGTCGGGTGAAAAGGCTGTTGATATGGACGGAACCCTTGGCTTAGCACCTTCAGAAGTAAAACCAATTGCAACAAAAATAGCATTCGAGTTAATATCAAATGAGATTCTATTTTTTATTTAATGTTTTTGTGAGTATGAACAAATGAAATAAATAAGCTTTTGTTACCCAGTAAAAACTTCGCCTACAAAATAATGTGTTGAGTAATCAGAAAAACATAAGAGCACAAGCGAGCAAAAAGCGAAGTTTTTACTGGGTATGTTTTTGTGAAAATATACTTTTTCGTATGTGTTACTTTTCAAATGAAAAATATATTTTTACTTATAAGATATTGTTAGTCGTGCTTAATTCCCAACTTTCATTATTGATAAAAACACTGAGATTTATTGTTGAAGGGATAAGCTATTCCTATGCGCATTTCACTGGTTGCTTAAGCTTCGTACAGACGATGGTCAGATCTTACAATATTGGTAAGCAGGCGTTGCCAACATCCAACAGCAACGCCTGCTTACCTGCTACCGAAATGTTTCTTAGCTTATTCATCAAAGCGAATTAATCTTTCTACGATAAATACTCTAGTTTGGCCGCTTCACTGTATGTGAACAAAGTACTGTGTATGAAAAAAAGTCTTTTAAGAAATTTCAATTATTTCTACTATGTTGCATCTACCTAAATTATATGCAATAAATATTTCTAATTTTTCCGACATATTTTGGAAGTTGGAGTTATTTTATGAATTTTACTTTTCTAAATTAAAATGGAATATTTTATTTATTATTTCTTTTAAACGTACGAGTTAAAAACAATTTTGTGCTGAATAAAAGAAGCTAAAAATCAGGAGATCTGACAAAAATAAGAAAATTATACGCCATTAAGTGGAAAAAACATCATTATTTCTAATACAAAATTATTTTTAATAAAACAGAAATGTTTTAACCTTAAGTTAACCTTTAGCAATTTTGTGTGAAAAATAATTTTGGCTTTTTCAACTTAACGGATTATAAATTTCTTAATTTTTATCTTAGTTTACAAATTTTATACATCATGTGATCTTCACAAAATTATCTTTGAAATACCGACCGAAAAAAATATACTCAATATATTTTTTCATCTTCATAAAGCAATTTTAAATGATAGTTTATTTTACAAAACGTAAACGGTAAAGCGGATACATCAGTGTATTAAAAAATAAAATCATTAAACATTGAAAAATATTTGGTTGCAATTCTTTATTCATTTTATATCAAATTTGTTGGCGTATTGAATCGGTAATTCTGGGCCTCTTAGGCGTAACTCTTTTTTGATAAAGTGTTATATCAGCTATTTTAAACGGCTTTTTTTATATGTATGTATATTAGAGCGACTCAAGTTGTATGGAAGCGAAATTCGTGCAAGGTGTACCTCTCAAAATGAACCTTGGCAAATTGTATATAATATAATACCCATATTGTATATCTTGTTAAGGAAACAGGTTTTCAAATTTACATAACATGCAAAAATAGACCCTTTTTGAAAATGGTCCAGCTGACGAGAGGTCAAAGCTGGAGCCGAAATATTTTAAATGCCATCTTAAAAAAGTCCAAGGTTCATTTTAAGGAGGGCACATCGAGCACTTTTTTGGTGAGTTTAATGTATATGTGCTATTTCATAAGTGCAAATATGGAAAAATTTTGTTTGGAAAATAGTTATAGATATACAAAAAAAGTCGAGCCAAGTATACCTGAAATTTTGTGGATTCTTAATTATGATATTATAGAGTAATACTTTTTAAAAAATTAGATGCGGAGATTTGCAGATGCAACTTTACATTCGTTTTTCTAACTACACATCTTGTTCAAATTTCCCCACTTGTTTGTTCTTCTAATATTCTTCCGAAAAAACTTGTTATTAAATTAAAAGACCAATCAAGTAGCAGTTTTCAGTGCTTTAACCCCACTAATTATGACAATACCGCCAAATTTTATTCATATCCTTATCATGCTGCATCAATAACAGGAGTGGACGAATATCTTTTACAAAATTTAAGAACCATTCTGAGAATAACGACTTGTGGTTACGCTGTTGAAACAGAAGCATTAAGGCAACTTACTAGTGAAATAACTTTGCTATATTTAAATATTTGTCCTTGAGTAAAACTGTGAAATAACACACAAACACATTTATTTTTTATTTTTAATTATTTGACAATCAAAACTCATCGCTTTTCAAAGTCTTTTTTAAAATCAACTTAAGCTTTTTGATTCTGGTTCTTTTATAATATCGTGCCCTAACCGCAAAAATAAGGTAAGCGACATCATTTTCAATTTTCTTTTTTTTTAATTAATGACTTTATTGGCAACACTTGCATCATCTCTAAAATGTCATGGTCACATAATGTACCGTTGCAATTTTGTATCAAGAACAATTTTATCGTAAGCGACAAATTTCACACAAAATTTATATAGAATAAAGTAAAAAAAAACTCTCCCCTGTAAAATTTGATTTTTGTCGCTTATGTTATTTTCGCGGTTTGGGCTCGATTTGATATCTTTGCATTAGTTTTTAAAATGAAAGTTTATAACAAAAGTCTTGATAATTTAAATAAAAGTAAGTATATGAAGAAATTTAGGTTAAAGAAATTATGTGATGAATTACAAAACCCTTAAACTAGATAATTATGTTGAATACAATTAATAAGGATGTTCACACATCTTTATGTAACTCTTGGCAACACTGTGGAAAACTTTATAAATCGACATTAGCTTTAATATCGTTGTGGTAGAAATAAGTTTATTTTTTTGAATTAATACTGTATGAGTTGTCTGTGATCATATCGCAGCATGTTTATTCTTTGCGTGTGGCAACTATACTTTATTTTTCCTCACTTTTTAGATTCCCGGGAAAGTGGGAAATAAAAAAAATATTCCCGGGATCCCCGACCAAAATTTTTTATTTACTTATTTTTCCAATGAAACTTATAATTATTTCTAAATGGCTTGTATGCTTAAAATTATTAAATCTAGTATGTAACAAAAACGAAAAAATTAATAATAAAAGTTATTATACAAATGAGGCGATTACGGATGGCAATACAACTTCAGTGATTTCAAGCGACTGAAGTTCGTTTTCTTTTCATAATAAGCACATAAGTTTGTAATTCCATGGGGATTTTTTTTAATATTCATCTAAGATCCAATAAAGTATATATAAAGTTGTGTCACAGAACCCAAGTTTTTTGTTTTTTATTCGAAAAAGCAAAACAAAAATGGTACGAAATGAAAAAGGTGGAAATTTTCACTTCCGTACAAATTCTGTGCCATACCTGATATTGTGGGCAGAGATGCCGATTTAGCGCCTTTGGACCTAGATTTAGCTGTCGAAAAGACGCATATTTTTTCCTTAGCGCTTTTTTTAAAAAGAGCGCTAAATTAGAGCTTTTATTGATGCCCAATGTTTTTGTACTTTGAAAACCAAAATTTGTTTCCGTTTTTTTTAATACTTTACTCTGAAATGCATACTATACAAGGAAAGAAGTTTATTTTCTAAAGTAATCAATCCATTTCGTTTCTTAAAACAAGAAAATCCAAAAATAATTTCCTGATTTTAACTTGTTGTAGAACAAAAGCTCGCGCGCATGGTGGTATACATGGAACATTATTGTCAGAAAAGAAAACACCATTAGGCAATTTAGCCATTTATTTGACAAAAACTAATATAAATTTGGGGCGGAATGCACCGATTGTCATTGTATCACCAAATTTCGTGAATGTTGGTCCATTATTTACCTACGGTCCATTTGGATAAAAGGGTAAAGGCCCAAATACATTGGTCAAATACCCATCCATCATTGTGGTAGTATTAGTGAAAATGAGTTTGTATGTGTGACACCGACGATGCTTGATGGAAAATCAAAAAATTTAGATATTTAGCATGCTTGACGAGTGATTTTGATGAATGTATTGGCGTTACTCTTCAAGCACCCACACACTTTAAACGTAATTTCAAACCGAACAGTCGCTAAAAATGTCGGATGAAAAAAAAATTGCTTTGGAGGAAAAAAATGATGGAATTATGGAAAACTTTTTAATTAATAATTTTATTCTTCTTTTCTTCATTTTTTTTTTTATTATTATTAAAAAGCAACAATTAAACACTTTTTATCTATATTTTGTCACTTCAAAATAAAATGCAAAATGAATGCTTGACAGCTGATCCAGCAAATGTATGTTCTAATGTCAAGCACACGTACACGAGCTTGATAACATGCCTTTGACCAGTGTATTTGGCCCTTAACGAAAAATGCTCCAAATGCCCGTACAAAACAAGTCCCACATAAATTAAAGCGGGAAGAGAAACAATTGAAAATCCCGTGAATTCCCGGGAACAATTTCTAGTTGTCTGGGACCATATCGCAGCATGTTTTTTCTTCGCGTGTGGCAACTGAAGTCCATTGTAAACCTTTGTGTAAAATTTTTGTGGAATTTAACACTTTGTTCACTATATTTTAAGTAACATGAAGACTAATTTTTAACATGGATATTAATATATTAGATATTTGTTATATTGTAGAAAAATGGTTTGTGGTTTATGTGTCAGATTTTATACTACTATGGGATGGGTCATAAATAGTGTTTATCATACGGGATTTCCCGGGACAAAAATTTTTGCGGGAACTCCCGGGATTTTTTTTAAATTTAATTCTCTTTTATTTGGTTTAAAACAACTGCTTCTAATCGTTATCATCTGCTCTTAAGAAAAAATTCTATGAAATACATCAAAAATATTTTTCAATTTAACATAACGAAAAACTACAGTTTCTGACTTAAGACAGTTTTGGCAAACGCCAAAGAGATGTCAATTCATATCCGATAAGTAAGGCAATACAATATTTAAAGCTCTGAAATTTCTAAAGAAGAAGAGTAAAAATGTACAGAATTTGTAATTTGTATAAAGACCCAGATTTATTTTATAAAAACAAAATAAAAAGTTGTTCCCACTTGCTTCAATAAATTTAATGATTTCAATGCAGAGCAGCTGCATAAAAGATTTTTCGGATTGGATTCTGTAAGATTTGATGACAAAAGTTATTAATAAAGAAAACGCTTATTCGATTCGAAGAAAATAAAGTACTAAGAAAACTGAATGTGTCTAGAGATTATGGAATGTTCCTTTGGCTAAGAAGGCAAACATCCGTAGAAAGGAGACGTGTTTTCTCATTGAAATCTTCTTGATAAAAATTAGAAATAGGCTTTCAAACGATTCTGTAAAAGCTTATTCTTAACTAAAATCCTATTTTAAAAGAAATATTTTGTAATAATTTTTTTAAATAATTTAACTTTTTTGGTTTTATATAAATGCGGTTGGCTTTGAATTAATTCTGTGGCAATAAGTGAGTGCTTAACGCTATATGTTTAGTTTTATAGGAGAACAATTTAAAACTTTAAACACTCCTAAGGTCACAGATAGGAAGTAAACTTAAGTTTTTATTCCAAATGTTATTGTACTTTGAAAAAAGATAACCAAAAAGTCATTTTGTTATAACTTCCTCAAAAATCCTACAAAATAATTGAAATTTTGACCATGTGTACTTTTGAGCATGAAGATATTAAGATGCCATTAAGCACCTTTTCCTTTTTGCCACAGAAATATAAAGTTGAATGCATTTATAAACTTGTTTAATTGATATGATAAGAAAATATTGACATCAAATACCGCAACGGCGCCCCGACTTTATCGACTTCCGAAAATCCATAAACCTAGTAACCCACTTCGTCCAATATCATCATCGGTAGGAGTACCCTGCTATGGGTTATCAAAATATATTGGGAATATTTTAAAAAACATCATACTCGACAAATTTAACATAAAAAACTCGTTAGAACTAAAGACAAAACTGGATACACTTACAATGGACGAAGATGAGATTCTTGTATTATTGGACGTAATATCGTTATTTACAAACAACCTATACACCTAGCGATAAGTAGTATCATGACAAAATGGAATGTGCTACAAAATCACACTAAAATACCAAGGACACTAAAATACCAAGGTCCTTAAAAAATCATGTTAATCAGTGTTCGGTAATTAATGCCAGAAAAATTTGTTTTAATTTTGTTACGAGGCAGTAGTTATTTCATACGCTACCTGGTAAGTAGTTTTCATTACAATTGTCACTATTTTGAAACCCTCAATAAGTACTTACTAGTAATGACCTTAGTAACTACTTATTACTACTATTATTTTCACTACTAAATATTTGCTTACTAATAACACTAGCCAACAAGATTTTGGACTGGAGCAACCAAATAATTTTCCTAGGGTAATTTGGTGGGCTGAATTCGAGTCTGTAATTGGTTTTTCTCTATCATGTTTTGTCATGTCATGTTTTCGAGATACAAAAAAATGTTTTTATATGTGTCTTACATAAAACAATCACTAGTTTATTTAAAAATCAATGAATTTTTAAAAGTGAATGGCGTTATTTGAGCGTCGCACATAGGGTTTTTTTTACCAATCTAGCCGGACATTAGGCAAAAAATTAAATTTAAGAAATGGACAATTTTAAGTACGCAGCTCAACAGACAACAAAGTTCTACATCGTATTGTGAATTTTCAAGTCTTTTGCTTGAGATCTGTGGTTTTGGGACACTGTTAAAGTCTGGAAAGTTGATTAAATTGCATGCGTGTTCATTTCCTTTTTACGGTTTTGGGAGGTTTACAATATACAGTAGTTTTGACTTAACTGCCTTTTATTTACGTGCACTTTTGACTTAGCTGCACAAAATTGATAATTTTTGGCATTATTCTTTATAATCCCATACAAATTCCTTTTTTAAGTGCACTTTCTTTACCTGCACATTTAAGATAAGTGCCCAAAATTTTTGGCATTTTAAAATTATTTTCATACAAAAAATTCAAGTTAGCTGCACTTTGACTTAACTGCCCAAAATACATATTTTCTGTAATTATTTTTCAAAATCCTTGTTTACGTTCATTTTGGATACCTGCACAATTTTCGTATTTTTGGGCAACTTTAAAATATTTTCATATAAAACATCAAAGTTAGCTGCACACATGAAAAAATATGGTGGCCACTTTTTCACATAAATATCCAATTTTAGCAGTTTATAAAATCAAAAATCGCAAACAAGTCAAGTTGGTATCATTATAATTCATTTATTTTGTTTGCATATATTTACATTTATGCATATGGGTTGTGGTTACAGCAACTTTACCACGATTATATGAAAGGAATAGCAAATCTTAGGTCTGGAACAGAATAAAGTAGTTGTAGTAGTATTTGAAGCTGACGAATGCTCTGTAGCGCAACAAAGTTCAAAATTTCGAATTTTGCGCTTCAACTGCAACGACTACTACAACTACGTTTTCTGTTGACACTACTTTGCAACTGTCGTTTTTTACTTTTGAGAGCTTGCAGCGCTATTCTTAACGTTGTACTACAGCGACTATTCTGTTCCAAACTTTTTTGTTACCAATTTGGCTAGCTCGTTCATTATAAAAATGCGTAACAAATGTCTACAAGTTGTTTGAACGTCATTGTTTTTATCAATTTATTAATAAAAACGTTGTTACTTCTCTTTCAAACACTTTACTTTAGCTGCACTTTTATGCAGGTAACCACAATTGCGTACCTGCACATTAAGGCAGCTAAATACATTTAAGATAGCTGCATTTTTGATTTACCTGCACAAAAAATCGTGCAAAGGAGATTGTGCAGCTAAGTCAAAATTACTGTATTATTAAAAGTAATTTTTGGGAATACAAAATTTAATTTAAAAGATTTTGTTATTCGTGCTTCATTCCCAGTTTTTATTCTTGATAAAAACACTTGAAATTTATTGTTGATGGGATAAGCTATTCCTATGCGCATTTCACTGGTTGCTTAGGCCAGATCATCAGGAAACTTCATCCATAAAGGGAATGTAAGAAGAGATAAACTCGCTGTTTATTGTTGATGTTTTTGTTTAAACTTTGATATTGTTACAAGTAGAGCTGTTGCTTATGATTCTTATACGCTTAACAGTTTTATTTGGTTAAATATCTTTAGTTTTTCCAAAATCTTTATGGATGAAGTTTCCTGATGATCTGGCCTAAGCAACCAGTGAAATGCGCATAGGAATAGCTTATCCCATCAACAATAAATTTCAAGTGTTTTTATCAAGAATAAAAACTGGGAATTAAGCACGAATAACAAAATCTTTTAAAAGGTTTACAATATATTTTTTTGTGAGTAAACGAATAAAGATTTAACAATGATTTTTTTTTCTGTGAAAGACTATATAAACAGCTACTTACAAACATTTTTAGAAAACTTTTATTAGAAATTTTTATGATAAAAAAATTCGTTCGAAATTAAAAAAATGCTTTTTTTGTTCCCTTTTTTGTAAAAAAAAAAATTTAAAAGGTTTTTGAAGGTGAAGGCAGTTGAGTTCTTAAAAATGTTATACATCACGATAAAATTTGAAATCTCTACTTTTAAATTAAAAAAAAAAAAACGTTGCGCGTTGTTGCGCCATTTTTTTATGATTTTTTGAAAATTTCACATTTTTTCTGTTTTTGCTCATCTTACATAGGTACATATGATAGAAACCCTTTCGTCAGTCATAAAATGTTTGGGTTGTGCGTAGATTTTTTTATTTAAATTATTACATCTAAGACTAATATTACCTGTGTAAAAAAAGGAATGTGCGAAACAGTAAGTAACGGTTTTTATTTTATGGAGCACGCCAGACTTCGTCTATTTGAGAGCATATTACACCTGTCGTATAAAATCACGGTGAAAAAGTGGCAATTAAGATCGGATGAGGACAAAACTATTGTGAAAGAGAGGGAAAAAAACTATCCAAGAAAAATTTAGAAGTGAATTAGGGCTAATAGTGGATGTACCGAAGACTGGATTTGGAAACAGCAAACGATGGTAACACCAGCAGAAGATTTTTTTCCAATCCTGAATTAGCTGCAGAAATAACTGGAATTGCATTTGATTTAATATACTGAATCAAAGTTATTATTGAAGTAATTGCAAGTGGTCACAAAATCCATTTGCACGAGTTTGCCAATTATTGCTTAGACACTGCAAAACTTTACGTTACTTTATATCCCTGGCATCCTATGACACCTACAATGCACAAGATTTTAATACATGGCGCAACTGTAATGAGCGAGGGATTGTTGCCTATCGGGCTATTATCTGAAGAAGCGTCTGAGACACGAAATGAACAATTTCGGCTTTACAGGCAGAATTTTGCTAGAAAGTTTTCGAGGGTTCAGTGTAACAAAGATATTATAAATAGACTGTTGCTCAGTTCTGACCCACTGATTACTGACATAAGACCAGCTCAAAAAAAGTCATTACCCTTTACGAAAGAAGCAATTTCTTTAATGCTTCCACCTGTACTTGGCTGTGAAGAGAATTCAGATTCGGAAGAGGATTTTGAAGAAACAGACGAAGAAGAACCATGGCACTCATCATCATCTTAGTGCAAAAGAGAAGTTATTTTAAATAAATTAGTTGTTATTATTTTAAATAAAATTTGTTGTTGCTATCATAGATAAGTTATTATTACGAATAATTTAATTATTTTCAGATAAATTAAATACTATGAAATACATAAAAGTCACATCAAGTCTTAAAAATGAATATTTTTTGGAAATTAGCAAAAAAAAAAAAAATAAAATAAAATTTTTTTGACATGTTGGTTCCGGGGGGTGGGCTTGGAGGGATACCTGCCCCTGCCCATAAAAGTTAAAAAAATTTAATTTTTATAGTATTAAGGCGTTAGTAATCTATTTCTTTTAATATTAAAATTTTTTAAAAATATTATTTTATGTAACCGCCCACAAAAGTGGGCGGGGGCGGAAAGTGTAATTTTACGATCTCCTGGGTCCAATTTTAGGTTTTTTAACTTTCGCCGGAGTTAAAAGTTGTATTTGCACAAGCAAGAGTATGGGAAAACTTAAAAAAATTGCATTTTTCAGAGGTTGGATTAGTTCTTCTAGGGGAAACTTTTTCCTCCTTGGTCTGATATTATTTATTTTTGAGGTTTACCTGGCTATGACAATAACACATATTTTTGCCAGGTTTCATCGATCTAGGGGCACTCAATAACTTTTAACAAGCAATATAAGCTAAAACAAAAAGTAATGTCCGGCTAGATTGGCAAAAAACCCCTATGTGCGTCGTATGTATGTTGTTGCTTGGGTTTCACGTGTAAGAGTCCAGCAATTGTCTCCGAGCATTCTTTTGTCACAAGATCCTTGATAATTTCTTTTAATTTTAATTAAATCTTGATGAGCACGCTCCCCTTGTCCGTCGGTCACTGCATCTAGGTTATGCGGTAAAAATCTAAATTCGAATAAAGAAAATGCAAAACATTGTCGGTGTCCGCAGTTTGTCCAAGTTTCTGACTGCAGAACCAAAATAATGTAAATATGCATATGTTAATAATTCTGATATTGCATACCCTTTTTTTCCAGCCAAATATTCACCACACACAAAGCAAAAATAGCTTGAATCAGTTACATACGATCTCCCTGACATGTTTAAACGCTACTATTATGAAGATTTAGAGTGAATGTGGACTTCTGTCAAATTAATAATTGTGAAATTGTAGTGTCAGTATTGAGTGTTTAACTGTATTGCCAGCATGCGATAAAATATGAACAGAACGTGATAGCCCAATTTGTATGCCAGATTCGAATTCAGCGCATCCAGATCAGTTAAAAAACATGCTTCGTTTCTGCAGTCAATTTTTTTTCCAAATTTGTAGACCAGTATAATCAGCTCAATAACTACTTATAAGTTGTGTTGTTTTGAGTACTGATTTTTTACTTTCTGGTAACAGGCTCAAAATCTACTTATTAGGTCTATTACCTGCGCCAGTTTTTTAATTTTACAATTAGCTTTAACCAAAAATATTCGAAGAATTTATTTTAAGCAAAAAATATAAAAATATTATAATTAAATCTGTAACTATGTCAGTGGAACTGTCTGGCTCTTCGAATAAGTATGGTGCATTTCCTTTAAGCGTAAAACCATAAATTTTTTTATTTATATGACCGATATGATCGATAGTGAAAGTGATTTCTTGTCTTGCTTCATAAAAACTGAAACCGCTTTCAATCGGAATGGATATCTGAGACAGGCTTGAATATTCTTTATTTCTTTTATAGCAGCTTTAAAATATATTAAAGGTATTCACGTCAATTTTTTTTACCCTTGCATTTTTATGTGTTTAGTATTCAGCCATTTTATCAACTTATCTTATTTTTTGCTTCTTTAAGTCATTTTCTCTCGAAAATTCCACAGCTGTATTCTGACGATCCAATTCCTCAGTATGTAATGTCTTTTACCATCATACTTTGTAACGTCTTATATCTTTTTAAATATAGTTTTTGTATAAAGTAACGTCTTTTAGTTCCCCTTCTCTCTGTTTTTGGTATAGTAACGTCTTATTTTTTGCTTTTTTAATATAGTTTTAGCTATTAAAAATTTCTCTGTGTATCAAATATTGTTAATTTTTGCAAATTTTGGGGTTTTACACGAAGTTGTAACAAAATTGGAAACAAAAAATCTTTCATTGGTTTTCTAAGTGAACATAGTTATGGAACGTAAGAAAAATGTCCCGTGTTCCAGGGGATATAGGAGACAAAGTTAATACAAAATTTAAATCAGTTTCATTAAAAAATTAAGGATTTTCGGTATTAAAAGATATTGGGGATATTTGGGGCGGCAAGCGGAATTATGAGTCCAATCGTATAAAATATACTTCAGAGCAAATACTCAATTTTACAACAACGTATTAAACGAATTAAGTGAAAAATAGTCAAGCTTAAATTGCTTTTTTTTAATTTTAACAGCTTATTTTCATGTTTTTAAACGCTTTTTTAAGAGCTTAAAACTGTTGTTTTATGCTTTTTTTGGTTGCCTAGTCGTATCAGAAAGTTACTTCCTAAGCCATTAAAAAATGTTATATATTTCTTTAAAGTATTTTATTTATATATTTTATTAATTAACTTTTTGATTTCATATCTTGAGTACCTCAATTTTTATTTTGTTTTTATTATTGTTTTATGAATTATCCAGAGCATAATAATACTGAATAAAAGCATAATAATAGGGAATAAAGGCGTGAGGTAACAATAATTCAAGTTCCTATTTGAAACTTCAATTAATTTTTTAGTATTGAACCATTTCATTTACTTTCTTTGTAAACAAGTTCCCTTACGTTTTTTTTATAAAAGTTTTTTTTCATTAATTAATACCAAAATTTACTTTGTATTATTTATATGGAGCGGGATCCCGGGAAATTTAAAAAAATTTCCCGCTTTCCCGGGAATCGAAAAAGTCTGAAAATACTGAACAAATTGGAACTATTTTTTCAGTGTTGTAAAGCATCAATTTGAGTTTCACAATACTGAAAAAATCATTTCGATTCGTTCAGTATCGACTGAAAGAATAAGAAATAATAATGCTTTCGAATCGAGAAAGTACTCGATCACGACTACCAAAACTAGGTCCCTGTTAATCTTTAAACATTACAATTTATAATACTTTTAAATATTTCCTTGACAATTTTGCATCGTTTGTGCGAAATAATTGTCTATGTGGTTGTTGTTCTGTCTTTGCACTTTTGCTTTTTCGCAAGAGTTGCAACTTTTGACGTGAATACCTTTATTATATAAAAATGCTTGTTTTTGTTTATAAATACTTGCTTTGTTTTTACTAACTAACTAAATAAAAACTATCTATTTTTTGGCTTCTAGCAAGTATGTACTTACAATTCAACTTACTTTACTGGTAGTTAAATAATAACTTGATATTTTTTGACTTATAGTAAGTGTTTTGTAAGTAACTAATAAGTAGTAGTAACTGAAAAATAAGTTGTGTTTATGTCTCCAACATTCCTTGCTAACTTACCAGGTAAGTAAAGTTTTTGCTGGGTAATTCTGAAAATACAAAAATAATAAAACCTTTATAAAAAATGTATTCACTTACTAAATCATATTGTTACTTATGCACCACCTTGATCATAAACTTAAAAGATATAACACATATTTACATAATTAGTTGGACTGGGAAAGTGATTTTGAATTGAATATATTATTAATTAGTTGCAGTGACTCGCTACCCAAAACAGCCTCACCACAGATTTATTTGTCAGTTATAAACAGTGAGTGCTGGTAATTCTAATGGCCGGTTCCTTTGAATCAGTGCACCCACAATTAATAGTATCATTGCCTAGAAAAGCACGGTTTGCTGTAGGCCAATAACCCACACAAATAAAAAAAATTATAACAGAAACATTAAAATGAAAACTGTTTCTAAATTAGAAATAAAAACTAATTTCTTTTTATTGTAATAGTTAGAAGTGGACAACTTTTTTCTACATACAGTAGACGCTCACAAATTAGAGCTTTCAGTAATTCGAACGTCCAGAAATTAGAATCAGTGTTTGCAATACATGAAACGCTCTAAAATTCGAATTTATAATTCTAATTTCAGAGTGTTTTTTTTTTTTTTTTGTTATTTGAACACAAGAAATCCACAATTTATTTTTATTCTGTTTGAACATATAAAACTAAAAAGGGGAATTACCAAATTTTAGATGTGTTTCCTTATTTGTTTTTTTTTTTGTGGCATTTACATATATATATTTGTGGCTAGTTTATTTGTGAAATTCGCAACATGTGTACATATTTTGGAAGTCTCTATTAAAAAGTGAAAGTGTATCATTCGAAATGTCAAATAAACGTAAAAAAAAACACTTTATCATTGGAAACGAAGGTCAAAATATTAGAAAAGCTTGACAAAGGGTTTGAAGGGAATATTAATGTTACGACATCTTCAATCAGCTATATCAAATCACAAAGAACAGCAATATTAAATGCTGTTTTCTACACATATCAGGAAGTAAGCAATAAATCTTTGTACAGCGCTGAATACCCAAATATGGTAAGTCGTCTGTATGATTGGTTTAAAGAGAAAGCTAAAAAAATATTTAGAGAGGAATATCCCTATAAAGATGAAAATGCATTCCGTGGAAGCAATGGATAGTTTTCCAAATATAAGAAACGACATGGTATTTTTAATTTTAAAAAATACATTTAATGTCAATCAAATAAAATTGAATTAAAAAAAATTTAAGTAATTTTTATTTTTTATTCGAAATAAAAACGTCCAGAAATTAGAATAATTCAGAAATTAGAATTGCCTCAAAAACAAAGCGGTTCTAATTTGCGAGCGTCTACTGTATTTACAAACACGTTTTTCTCCATATATTTACGAGATTTTTTTCAAGGAAAGAAACGTGTTCTATATTAGTGCACATTTGTAACTAATTATTGCCTAAACCACTTTGATACTATTCCCTCAACTGTTCCTCAATAAATAGGTGTTTTGTGTTTTATTTTTTTCTATTGAATATACACAGGAAATACACTGACCACAAAAAGGCTTACAATCACAACAATAGAAAACAAAAGATCAAATACACAATCTATGCGACTACAACAGGTACAAAAAGAATCTAACGGTATGACGATCCTTTTAACAATTGACCAACTGCTACTTCGCAGGTAGCCAAGGCGAATCTTATTTCTGTCTCATATTATTGATTGCACACACTGATTGAACAAACTGAGGCCTTTAACGATACGCAGCATTAGGTCTTACACACAGTTGTTAGATGCAGAGCATAATTAGTCAAGTGTTCATCAAAGAAAATAATGAATGAATGAATATGCACTTGCCTTTTCTAGACTATGAAAATGGTGTTAAATGTGGTCAAGGAAATTATTGGGATTATACAATTTTCCCTTTCAATCTGTTTTTTTTTTGACTGCGAGTACGATTAATTTTAATATTAGTTGTGTTTAACTACCGGAAGCAGAATGTTGTTTACTCGTTTATGAGAATAAATTTAAAAATCTTTACGTTGTCCACATGTTGCTTAACCAAAGTATGGGAAAATAATTACGCTACACTTAATTGATTTCTAAAATGTTGTTAACAAAACGGCATTAAAAGGTTGAACTTATATTTTACGTAATCTGTACATGAACGTGTTTGAATGTAAATATGTATTCCGCTTCATAGGTAGGTATATGTTAAGTTTCTGTGCAAAAAAAAACGATCGCTTTCTAAATTTTCAGTTATTCAATCTTTTTTTTTTAAATAGAACACAATATTTTCGTTTTCTTATGATTTCTTTTCAAGGCATTGATCATTGTATAAAACATATATGTACATACATACAAATAAATTTTTACATAACGGCAGAAACATCCTGTGTTTATCATAAATTTAAAACGATGTACTTATGTATGTATAGACCGTTAGAAAACTAGCCACTTAAAAAGAACAAAACCAAATTTATCTAGCGGTGTTTTGTATTCGTAAATGAGTTTGTAGCTAAAAATACACTGACATAAAACATTTATATCTAAATAAATATTTTTTTGGATCTTCTTGAGTTACTATTGTTGTATGTTTCTTTTGTTCTACAAGTTTGAAGTATTGTGTTGTCGATCTTGTTTAAAATATGTGTATGTATAAATAATATCCTGGGAACCTTTTTATACTCACTATGATCCATTCATAAATGTGAATTAGGGGCGGATTTTATTCGATTTGCTTTAAGTCAATAATATCACACCAACAGGTTAGGAACCCGTCCTAAGTATCATTGCTATATTTGTCTAAGTGGATCTTTGATAAATTGCTAATATTATAAAATAACACAACTTTACGTATATACTAGGGTATTCATTCGTTTAACCGTTAACCGATTTATTACTACCCGATTTACTGATTGGTTAATTAAAAATTGTCTTTTTTTTGGTTAACGATTAAATCGGTTAATTTCAGTCCATTAGCCGATTAACTGTTGTAACAACATTTTTAATTTGTTGTAGTAAAGGGTGGTTAAATTTCAAGGGCCGATGTTGATAAACACAAACTATTTAGGAAATTATTGTAATTTTATTTTATTATGATATATTGGTATTACTCAATTATGTATGGAACAAAATATCGGCCAAATGGGCGCCGCGACCACGGCGGCACAACTCCATCCGATGGTCCAAATTTTCGATGACCCTGAGGCATAATGGAGGTTCTATGCCGTTAATGTGCCGAATTATCTCATCCTTTAGCTCTTGAATTGTTGCTGGCTTATCGACGTACACCTTTTCTTTCAAATAACCCAAAAGAAAAAAGTCCAACACTGTCAAATCACATGATCTTGGCGGCCAATTGACATCGCCATTACGTGAGATAACACGGCCATTGAATTTGTTGCGCAAAAGAGCCATTGTTTCGTTAGCTGTGTGGCAAGTGGCACCGTCCTGCTGAAACCACATATCGTCCACATCCATATCTTCCAATTCGGGCCATAAAAAGTTCGTTATCATCTCACGATAGCGAACACCATTCACAGTAACTGCCTGACCGGTCTCATTTTGGAAAAAATACGGCCCGATGATGCCGCCAGCCCATAAACCGCACCAAACAGTCACTCTTTGTGGGTGCATTGGTTTTTCGACAATCACTCTTGGATTATTATTCGCCCAAATGCGGAAATTCTGCTTATCGACAAATCCACTGAGGTGAAAATGTGCCTCATCACTGAAGATGATTTTCTTCGAAATTTATCATCCATTTTCATAATAAGTCTGGATAACTTTAACACGTTGTTGGATTGTGTATCTCTCCATGGTTCAAATTGAGTAAGTCTGAAATAGAGAAATGTCAAATAAAATTCGGAAAAAAACTTGGCGTTTAGGTGTGGTTCACATTCAACATCGGCCCTTACAATTTAACCACCCTTTATTATGACTTTTTTTGGGTTTTTAATTATTTGTTTCGTCTCATATACAATAAACATCTGCATGAAACTTAATAATGATGTTCATAAAACCTTCATTATAATTTTGTGTTCGCTTCATTCGTATTCAGTAAGATGAAATACAATGAAATGAAAGCAATGAACACTCGATATTTAAGAGACGAATAAGATGAAATTAGTTTATTTGCTTATACAAGAGAATATGAACATTAACAACCATGAAACAGAACAACCATTGAACAAATCTCGAATAAGTTCATGAAAAAACAGTATGATTTAAATGTCAGTGTTGCCAGTTGTAGAAAAATAAAAACATAAGAAAGTAAAAAAAAAAAAATGAATTAACCATGAGGGGTAAATGCAACAAGTTTAAGAGATACATTTATATTGAAATAATAACTCAAATTTATTTTTGTTTTCAATGTAAATTTTCAATAAAATTAAAGATATTTAATTTTATTTTCAAAAACATTCACTAACATTAAAAAATGTTCGGCAATATTTTTGTCTTAAACAGATAAAAGTAGATAGCTAATAAATTCAAAATGCTTAACAATCTACAGATATTATTATAATGAGAACTAAAAAATGAGATAATTCATGGTTAAAATAAAAGTGATAAATTCTAGGCAAAAAAGTGTCATATACATCATCCAGCACGATCAACATCCATCGTTTTCATATTATGATGTAAAAACATAATTTGTTCGACTGACGCTGTATTCCACCCAATAACGCAACATTTTTCGCAAAGTAAATTTCTTGCTGACGAAAACACCCGTTCTGAAGAGGCACTGCTAGCTGGTGTGGCGAAAATTTTGCAGCTTACCTGGTATAAAAGAGGAAATTTTGATTTATTTGTTTCCCACCATAGTAACACATCAAAGCTATTATGAAATACTTCATGGAAAACAACCACGTGGTCAGACTCCTAAGACACTTACAAAACTTACAATTAAATTTCTCATAAACTCATTCCTCCTTTTGTTTTTCATCTTTCATCTAAAAATGTGTGTGTTTTTTATGAGTTCGTTTCATTTCAGGGCCGTGTACAGTACATTACAAGACAATTAAATCTTGCCATGTTTCAAAGATTTGTATTATTCAAAAATGCAAATGAGAAGCAAAAAAAAAACAAACATATTTTGCATTTTATTTATTGTTTATATTCCAAATATGTATACTATACATATATGTATGTGCATAGGTATATATACATATGTGTTAAAATTTAAATTACACATGGGCAACGCATGCAAATAATTATATGAATTTACTGAAGTGGCAACATTGCTTTTGAGTATTAATAAAAATAAATGAGAGAGAATGAAAACTATGAAACAAAGCCCGTTTCAGTGAACAACCTATGTGTGTTTACGATATGAAACGAAATGTGTTCATAGCAGCATGAATAAAACAACAGTTTGTTCGGTAATCACAATTTTATTCGAACACGACTTTCAGTGAATAAGCATTTCAGTATGTTCATGAATGAAGTTGTTCATGCAGCCCTTTAATATACAAAAGGTATGTGTTTAGAAAATATTTTCATAACATAAATTTCCTTCTAGCAATACATTATTAATATCAGGGCTGTGAAATCTTAAAACAATAGTTCCAACTCCGACTGCGACCGCTAAAATTATTTAAGTCCGACTGCAACTTCGACTCCTACTCTAACCTTGATGCTTAATGTATACGAGAGACTGGTCCTTATTTGACTTTAAACCAGTGTTACCACCAGCAAAATTTAAAATTACACTTGAGATGAAGCAAATTTACCCGATTTATATGAAATTACACCTGACATAAAATTTAAGTTTTATTTAATAAAAAGACATTTACAAAGAAGTAAAACACAACAAACTCATTGAAAGAAGATCAATATTAGTCAAACTGTTAAGATTCTTATTGTAATTTAAAACAAATTAACAAAAAAAAAAAAAAAAAAAAGATTTAAAAACAATTAATCTATCTATCTTCTTCTATCTTCTTCTTCTATATAAATAAAAATGAAAAATGTTTGTATGTGTGTTTGTTTGTTTGTTTGTTGGCTTATAGACTCCTAAACTACTGAACCGATTTTCCTGAAATTTTTACAGATACATCACGTGAGCCCTAAAAATAAAATAGGCTACTTATTTTTTCGATAGGGGCAGGGGAATTGGTATCCCCCATAGGATGCCAATATTAATTATCGCATATATTAAGATCCGCTGCACGCATTATGCAGAACTTTTGGTAGTAAGATCTTCTGAGCCCCAAAATTAAAATAAAATAGCAGCGGGGGAAGTGGAATCCCCCATAGGACGCCAATGTTTAACATCGCATATCTAAAGAACTGTAATAGTGAGAATGTTCAAACTTTCTAGAAGTCACTCTTATGGTATACAACACTTTTGAAAATAACAATAAAGCGGGTAGGCGCAGGGGGGGAAATACCTCCCATAGGATGCATAAATTAAATATCACTCAACAGAAGAACTATTAAAGGGAGAGTCTTCAAAAGTGGTTAAAGCTATTATTATAGTAAACTATAAATTTCAATATACAAATGGGCGGGGTAGACGGGGGAGGAGCAGTACCCCTCATATATAGAAATATTAATAAGAGCCACTGCACGCATTTTGTTGAACTTTTGGTAGTAGGATCTTCTGAGCCCCAAAATTGAAATAAAATAGCAGCGGGGGAAGTGGTACCCACCATAGGACGCCAATGGTTAATATCGCATATCTTAAGAACTTTTATAGTGAGAATGTTCAAACTTTGCAGAAGTCTCTCTTATGGTATACAACACTTTTGAAAATAAAAATAAAGCGGGAAGGCGCAGGGGGGAAATACCTTCCATAGGATGCATAAATTAAATATCACTCAACAGAAGAACTATTAAAGGGAGAGTCTTCAAACATGGGTACAGCTACTACTATGGTAAACTATAAATTTCAATATAAAAATGGGCGGGGTAGACAGAGGAGGAGCAGTACCCCTCATAGGTAGCAATATTAATAAGAGCCGCTGCAAGCAATTTGTTGAACTTTTGGTAGTAGGATGTTCTGAGCCCCAAAATTTAAACACAATAGCAGCGGGGGAAGTGTTACCCCCCATAGGACGCCAATGTTTAATATCGGATATCTTAAACACTATTAAAGTTAGAATGTTCAAACTTTGTAGAAGTCACACTTATGGTATACTACACTTTTGAAAATAAAAATAAAGCTGGAAGGCGCAGGGGGGAAATACCTTCCATAGGATGCATATATTAAATATCTCTCAACTCAAGAACTATTAAAGGGAGAGTCTTCAAACGTGGTTAAAGCTACTATTATGGCAAACTTTAAATTTCAATATAGAAATGGACAGAGGAGGAGCAGTACCCCTCATAGATAGAAATATAATTTAGAGCCGCTGCACTCTTTTTATTAAACTTTTTGTAGTATGATCTTCTGAACCCCAAAATTGAAATAAAATAGCAGCGGGGAAATGTTACCCCCCATAGGACGCCAATGTTTAATATCACATATCTTAAGAACTGTTATAGTAAGAATGTTCAAACTTAGTAGAAGTCACTCCTATGGTATACTACACTTTTGAAAATAAAAATAAAGCGGGAAGGCGCAGGGGGGAAAACCTTCCATAGGATGCATATATTAAATATCTCTCAACTGAAGAAGTGGTTTAAGCAGTGTAGCGAGGCGCACCGGGTTAAGCTAGTATAATATAAAATAAAACTCCTAAAATAAAGAGTTTAAGTTCCACATTTATAGTTATTTATTTATTTGTCGTTCCATACACAAGACTAAGAGTCTCATATTGCAGTACAGAACTAAGTATTAGCAAAATGTTGTAATGTTAAAACTTAAAACTATTTACAAAATCATCAATATATATGTATTAAAGAAATAGATTATAAAAAATAAATAAATTAATAATAATAATCAAGAGTAATTATTTTATTAAAATCAAATGGTAATTATTGTTAATTAATCAAATGTGGAAAACAAATTAATTATAGACTTTTTGAACTCATGTGCGTTACATAAAAGTTGAGAACAATATGGAATTGAGTTCCAGATATGAACGGCATGGATAAAGAATTGCCACAATGATATAAGGCTATAATGTCTAAATGGTATTAGTCTTCTTCCTCTACTTTCAATATTTGAGAATTTAAGTTTTACATATAAATGTTCAGGCTGTTTCATGTAGATGATTTTGTGTACAAAAATTAAGATACGCGTCTTTAGCAGATCTTTAAAACAAATGCCATATAGTTTCATTGCAAATGTTGAAACTCGTGCTCGACGTTTTAATCCAGAGACATAACGAATAATATTATTAAATGTTACATTTAGTTTATTTTCACTTATTGCGTCACAACTTGCAAAAAGTTCACAACCATACAACAAAATGGGTATTAAGTACGTTTTAGCAAGTAGTATTCGAATTTTGATTGGTGTGCAGTATTGAGTTCGCCAAAGTGTTCTTACCATGGAAAACGTACGACCGCATGCATATTTTATATGGTCAGACCATGTTAATGTGTTATTAAAAATAATTCCGAGGTTTTTTGCTGTGTTTACAATTTCTATGCATTGATTATTAATGGAAATATTGGGCATAAGGTTAAAATCAATTTTTGCCAGACGTTTACGTATAATAATACATTTGGATTTTCGGGGGTTAATCCCAAGACCATTTGCAGTTGCCCACAAATAAATTTTATGTAGTTCTTTATTCAAAGTACTAACACACTTATTCAGCGAGGCTTCATTACAACTGATGTAGAGCTGAACATCATCTGCATACATTCTTATCCCACAGTGAGTAAGTACACTAGGGAGATCGTTTGAGTACATAGCAAATAGTAGTGGGCCTAAGATAGATCCCTGTGGAACACCCCTTTTAACGGGTAGTGATTCTGATGTCTTGGACGTGGTTTGAACATACTGATATCTATTATTGAGATATTTTGACAAAAGGCAAACTGCGGATGACGAAAAATTAAAAATTTTTTCAAGTTTGAGGCACAATATGCCATGGTCAACAGTATCAAACGCCTTAGAATGATCCAGCAAAACTAAAAACGTGACGTTACCCCTATCAACCTCTTTCCTTATCTCCTCAGCAACGTCTACCAGGGCAGTTATGCAGCTGTGTTTAGTTCGAAAACCAGACTGACGATCAGTTAATAAATTGTTATTATTTAAGTAAAGAGTTATTTGGTTATGTATTAGCCTCTCAAAGACTTTAGAAAGGAAAGGTAAAATAGCTATAGGTCTCTACTCAGAACTTGATTTAGGTACTGGTATAATTTTAGTAGGAAAATGACTTGTAGTAATAATTTTGTTAAAAAAAAACGTGATGAACGGGATTAATTGTGGGAGAAGAAGTTTAATAAATTTTGGATGAATTCCATCAGCTCCTACAGCATTAGATTTTATGGACAAGCAACTTAACAATACGTCACATTGATCTACACTTTTAAAAAAGAATTTGTTGTTCACAGGAACATCGAAATTATTAATATTAGTGTAGTAATTGCGATCAGCTTCAATTATCGGGATATTCAAGAAAGTTTGATTTATACTATTAGCATCAATTGTACACATTTCATGAGTGGTTGCTTTGCCAATACCAATTTCACAAATAGTTTGCCATGTCTTTTTGGATCCCAGGGCACACGAGAACTTATTAGAGTAGAAATCGGATTTGGCCTTCTTTATCATCTTATTGGTTTTTTTTCTTGCAGTACGGTATTCATTTAAAACGTGTGTGGTTTTAAATCGTTTCCATCGAGAATACAATAAATTTCTATTGAACATTGCTTCTTTGATGTTGGAGGAAAACCAAGGTTTATTCTTCTGACTGACGGTTTTCGTTATCAAAGGGACTGTTTGATTAAATATATTACGTAGGTTATACTCAAGAAAGGAAAGCTGATCATCCACAGCAAGGATATAGTATAAACAACTCCAGTCAACTTTTAAAAACTCATTTTCAAGTGTTGCAAAATCAGTATTTTTAAAATCACGAAAGGTAATTAACTGGCTAGCTGACGACAAATCAAAGTTATACGCCATGAAAATAAGATCATGTTTGGAAAAGCATGACGCCGAGAGTTGGTCATAAAGAAGTATATTAGATTCATTATTCACAAAAAATAGATCCAAGAGTGTGTTGTTCGTTGCAGTGTAGTGCGTAGGTGTAGTTGTGTTAGGTGAAGAAAGTCCGAGTGAGGTCATATAATCAGAAAGATTCCGTTCTACTAATACATTGGAGTCAAAGTCACCAACTAATATTACGTCTTCATATAGAAATTGGTTGCATATATCTAGGGAAAGTTCAAAATGCTCGTTGCCATTCCTTTATAATGGGTATTTTTTTTAACCCCATAGAGCTTACGAAAGGTTAGCTGTCAAATAACTGTCATATTGCTTTCTTTTTTGCTCAGACACATCATCATGAATAGATTCATGCTTGAACAACGCCACCAAATTATCCAAAATTGCTTTGAAAATCAGCCATCGATTTTCGCAACATATATTTTTTAAAGTGAAGCCGATGTGTTGATTTAGAGAAAATAAATTGTCAATTAGACTTTAAGGCCTTGCGATGTGCCACCTCTTTATTATTTTCCATAGGGCTGTGAAGTCACTGGTGTATGCTGATAAACCAGCAACAATTGAAGTCTTAAATAAACATTGTTCATTCTATTCGTGACATGCAGCCAGCAATGCTCGAAAAAGAGGAACAAAATTGGAAGTGCCGATTTGTTTTAACTCAGATTCTCAACTCAGAAATGGTAATGCCGTGTATTAATCTGCGATAAAAATAAATTTTTTTTGTGTTGTCTACCATTTTAAGTTTCATGGCCTTAAAAAAAACACTTTATTCCATATTTATTAAACAAAATGCCTGCAGGGTTTTATACAACGGTCCCTTTCGTAATTCAGTTTTCAACTGTTAATGTCGTTAAATGTTCTTCAAACTAAAGCTTTTGCAAGTTGCCAGATAAAAATAAAATTAATTGTATGTTAGAATATTGGAAACATAAATTCCTCCAGGCTAGTTTTTAGTTATAATAACTTTTTTCAATAGACTTCAGGTTCTAAATCACTATTATAGTCATCTTTATCCAAATCTAAGAGTCCATCTTGCGACATTCATTGCCCAACTTTTTAAAATATATATTAAATAATTGAAGACTTTTCTTAAAAAGAAACCGAGACATCGGTTCAGAAGACCGTGCATTTTTTATCAACAATATTAAGAAAGAAATAAATGTCATCACTGAAATCAAATCTTGATTTTATTTGGGTATCTAAAGTAAGAATTTCAAATTACACCTAAGAGAAATAACCCCCGCTCTATCCACGACAGTAAAAATTATTCCAAATTCGCAGGGCTGTCGTTAAGAAAAAGTTATAACTCCGACTCCGACTCCTTTTGGTGAAATTTTTTAAGTACGACTCCGACTCCGACTCCAACTCCGACTCCTACTCTAACCTAGCATTATTTAAGAGACTAGTTTTTTTTGACTTTAAACTCTTTTTTAATTTAGTACCTGTTAAATGGTTAAATATAGCAAGAAAATGATTCTTTAAAAATTTCAAATCGATATTTTAATTCTAACGTGCCGCGCATTGAGCTTTAACATACTAGTTACTAACATATGAGTAGGAAAGCTGCAAAAAATTTTATTTGGATTTTGGAAAAGTTGAAAACAACACCAAGTCCAATTGGCTTATACGTTAAAGGCATCAAGTGTACTTAGTGTTGTTTACCACAATATTAATAGAGGCAAAGGACAGTCCTTTTTTGTAAATTGTGAAGTGAGGTCTTTTGTTTTTAATATACATTTTATTTATTAAGTCAAATCATTCTCAGGAAAATTTTATAAAACATGCATATGCGCCTTCAGTTGTTAGTTCTACAATTTATATAACACATTTTGAAGAGAAATGTAACGTAAAAAAATGTTGTTAGCCTTCTATTATTTTTGGGAAATATTACCCCTTTTGTTGTTGGACTTGGTGCTGTTTGTCTCAAGGCATGGAACAGTACCATAGAAGGTAACGAACCTTTTATGACGTAATTTTTTATGTATATCATCGACATAAAAAAAATATGTTAGGATCATATAAAATATTGGCGCCCTTTGCTCCAATGGGAGTTAAAGGAACATATATATATATATAAAATATTTGTACAAATGCACATTTTTATAACATAAACATCATTTACGATTATCAGCATGTTTTCGCGGTCTGCTGTAAAGCTTTCAAAATGTGGCTTGATGTAGTTTATCTCCCACCTGCAGAGTAAAAAAAAAATGTGAATTTTTAAACTGCTAAATTTAAATCTTTTTCTTCAGTGTACTCGCCATTGCATTTTTCCGTTCCTTATTCAATATTATTATTGTCCAAGACCGAAATTTGAAATTGCAAGTCTTTATTATCTCTCCAATTTTCCCTAAAGTGAGTAGATAAAAGTATTCTCAAATCATTTTTCCCACATTGGTGGGAATTATATCTGGAACAATATCATGTATTTTTCCGAGTTCCTTTTCCTTTTATTCTATTATAATTCACCTTGAAGGTTGGAACTTCAAATGTAGTTCACTTAATGCTTTCACCACAGGAGCTACAGCTGATTTCAAGTCATATTCATGAACATGACTACAAAAATATTTGTTAATATTCGATAAATAAAAAACAACATCTTTACAAATTTAATTTTTAAATTCCTTAAGCCCTTATGACACTACATTTTTAATGCATTGTTCAAGTTTTGGTGAACAGTACAAATATAATGTAATACAAAAATTTACCAAGTGCAAAGAGTTAAGCTGTATTAAGATAAATGGCAAACTGTCAAAAATTTTACTAAAGTTATCGATAAAAAATGAAGTTATGTCAAAAAAAATGTAAAATTGTTTAACTTGAAAGTGACATTTCCAGCTTAAAATATTAAAAGTGTTGCTGAATCAGCGGTTTATGGGCAAATTCAGCGACTTACCGCTTTTTGTTTTTAGGTTTCTCATAAACAAAAAGTTGGCAACATTTAATAAAATAAACAAAACAGGGATGGCTAAGTTGTTTCAATTGTACTTTTTTGTTAATACTTTTTAAACTAAGATTTATAATACATTTTTGTGGTGTTTTTTATGAACAAAAATAAAATTAATTTCAACTAAAAAAATCTTTTAGTACAATTAGGGTAAAAAAGTAAAATTTTTAAAGGTTGTTGGTACAATTTTAAAAATTCTCAACCCCATCCCTGAAACAAAACCATAACAAGAGAAAAAAAACTAAAAAACGTTGTTTACATTTTTTTATAGTCATCTCTTTCTAACATTTACTGTTTCTTTCTATCAATTCTATATCAATTAATGAATAAAAAATGTAGTGTCATAAGGGCTTTACTTCGGCTCTATTTCATTAACGATATCTTGGCGAAATTCAAATAGTGAACCCGCCGGTTTTTGTTACAGAAATTTGAGGTCACATTAAAACATAGAAAAGGACATGCTTTGATACAATCTATATAACTATTCTTATAAATTGGCAAAATAAGATGTTATCTCAATTTTTTAATTTTTGAAACTCACCTACTCATATGAAAAGTATACTGGTCCTTATTTTCTGACTTCACAATTTCAAAAAGCAGACCCTCTTATGGCCAATTCCACTAATTTATTAATATATCAATTTATGTTTAAAATTTGTTTTCTTATGTCAAATAAAAATAAAATTATAAGAAAAATTATCAGCCAGGCCCACGATGTCACACGTTAACGTTCGCATAGAAAATTACATATAAAACAAAAACAAGTTTTAGAAATTGTTTTTGTTTTAAATGTAATTTTCTATGCGAACGTTTACGTGTGACATCGTGGGCCTGGCTGTATATTTAAATATGAATTGATATTTATAAAGAATTGGAGAAATTGGTCATTAAAATTTTTTATTTTGAAAAATATTAGAAAAATTTTAATGCAAAAAAGTCGGAGTCGGAGTCGCTAGTTCTTGTGGGTACTTCGACTCCGACTCCGACTCCGGTACAAAAACCTCAACTCCGACTCCGACTCCACAGCCCTGCAAATTCGGGTAATTACCCACTAAGTGGCAACACTGCTTTAAACTCTTTGTTTTAATGCAAATTATTCTTAAAAAATTTTAAATATTGCATCGCCGATTTCGAATATTTTATATGCGTAGAGAAATCCAGGAAAAGGACTGAGAAATTAGATATTCTATATTTCTTCAACATCTACGATAAGTGAAAGAATATTTTCCAAGTCGAATTTTATCAAAACTAAAGAAAAGAATTACGCATTTTTATTTATTGCAATTACTTAATATATAAAAAAAAACTTTATCAATCGGTTAAACAATCAACAACAAAGTTAACCGATTACACTATGCTAGTTGCAAAATTAGACATGGCGTTTTAGCATAATTCGGGTACGCTGAAAATTCCGCAATAAAATTCCCTTTCCCCACTTCATTTTTCATCTCAATCATTTATTTCTAACATATTATGTCTCTAAAATTTCGGGTTTTTTTTAGTAGTTTCAATGAACTAAACCGTTTTTGAGTTACGCGAATATATGTTGTGCACCTCCTCCATTTTCGAAAGAATGGTATATTTCGAAAAAAGAGCTAACCTAAAAAACGGTGGGCACCATTGGATTCAGCGTACCGGAATAATGCTGAAACGCCATATGCCCGGCTTGTCTAAAAAAGAGTCAATCTCGAGCACAGTGTTATTAACGGATTTAGCCAAAACCTTGGTTAATTAATAAAGCGATTAACCGATTAAAGCAAAAGCCTGATTAAATGAAACCCCTGTCATTACGTTTGTGATTTCACACCCTATAAAGTATATATATCCTGGGTCCTTATCAGTAGCGAAGTTGATTTAACGATGTTCGTCGGTCCGTCTGTGCATGTGCGTATTTAAATGGGTCTGTTGAAGACCTAAGATTCAACGGGGACTAGGCTTTTTTATATTCATGTTACATTTACGCCAAATCGGTTCATAAATGGCTAATATATGAGCAAAAAAGTTCCTGTGTATGTTGAAATGCGTTTTCCTAAGACCCTAAAGTCAAATTTGTAAAAAAGTTTTTTTATTTGCAAAGCAAAGAAGTAGAACTATATTCAGAAATAAATTGACAGCAATCGACCCTAAAGGTGGATTCATCCATGCGTTCCGAACAATATTTTCGTCCAAAAAAAAAAATTTTTTACTAAGAGAAAGTAGACTTTTCGCTGGAACTGCCCATATACTCCGTTAAAGTTTGCTATTGACATTCAGACAGATCGGTTCATCCAGATCGGTTAATAAATGGTGAGATATGAGCAATAAACCCCGACTTCCTTAAAGTTTATCTATAAACCGGCAAGAGCCAAAGTTTCCAAATTAGATACAAGCATCTTGGTTATCAATACACGATGACAAAATATGGGCAGTATTTATTTATATTTTAAGAACGGTATTCATATAACTTCCTGTTCTTATCAGGAAGTGCGCATTAAGGGAACCAAAATTGTTTCATTGAAATTGATAGTCTGCATATCTGAAACTTCTTTCGAACTAGTTACTTTCCCATTTTTACTTGTACCGGTATTATTTATGGAATAAAAATATCTAAATACAAAGCACCAAGAATAAAACAATTTTTCAATTATATTGTATTATTCAACTCAATTTATTGCTTATTTAAAATATTAAAAAAAAAAAAATATATAATTCATTTATACATATCGATGATGGCTTAATATAAAAAAGGCCTAACTCGATTTTTTAAAAAATAGCTTTTTTTGTGTATTCTGGTAGCTAGTGCCAAATGTATCTTGATTTAAAATTTTTAAGGGGCTGTAGTATAACATTTGTTGGATATTTTTAATAAAAATTTCATTATACATTTTTTATCTAAAATTTTACGGATTTTACACTGAACCAAAAATCCAATGAAAATGTACGTTAGGCAAACGAATTACGTTTATTAAAATATTTTCGTTGGCTCAACGAATTATTCGTTAATATAATGAAAATAATACCTAAATATAAATATTCGTTAAGCCAACGAAAATATTTTAATAAACGTAATTTCATTTGCTTAAAGTACATTTTCATTGGATTTTAGGTTCAGTGTATTAAGTTTGTTTTCTTCCCCTGTAAATAAACCAAAAAAAAACCGAGTTAGGCCTTTTTTATATTTAGACATCGATATGTAGTAATTAAAAAAAGACAAAACAGGTCGATGTTAAAAACAAAGCAAAACAATTAAAAATTAAATATAATCAGCCATGTCACAGAGTACAATTCTATTCGGAATGATTCCGTTCTGAATTGAAGAAAATATATTTGTTTATTGATAGAAAGTGTATTTTGATAGTTTTTTGCCTTTCAGATACAGGAAACTCCCATTCCGTTCATGGAAACAAAAACGGTTTCATTCCGAAAATTGTTTCATCATTTTCTGAAGCCCCAAAATACGGAATAAATTCCGTTTGCGAACGGAATTGTACTCTGTGACATGGCTGAATATATACATAGTAATTAATTCAGAGGTAAAGTACCCAAAGTTTTATTAATTCCTTTTTGTGAATTAAAATATGTTCGAAGAAAACATAAATTGTGATCTTATTAATCCTGCTGCGGAAAACGCACGCTCAGAATCTACACTTATATGACGAACGGTCATAAGGAAATTATACACATTTTGCAAATATTTTCCTTTCATATTTTCTGAATCCTTTAAGTAAATACTGAAAAATAATATTATTTTTATTCTTTGTTTAATTCTAACAACAAACATTTTTGTTTTGTTGCTTTAAGTAGACTACTATAAAATATTATTTCGGTATTCGATTTTAGCCGGTAATACCGGTATTGGAATCCCTAACTACAACACAATTTTTCCATAAATTTTATAAAAACTGCTTTATAACTTTTAAGATTTTCATGAAAATTAAAAAAAATTAACAACACAGTTTGAAAGATTAATTCTTTTTAAATAGTTTAAAAACAAATATTTTTAGATTTGCTCTTACCGTTCCTGAGTTATACCTGTTTTCAGATTTGTACCCAGGTTATTCTACAATTACAATCAAAGTCAAAAATCAGGTATTTTGCAAAATTTGGGGGGGGGGTCAGGGCCACCCTATCCCTTCATCCGATTGAGCTCAAATTTTCAAGGGACCATTTTTTTTAGCAATTCGAACCAATCTGGCGCTTGGCGTGAAACAAATTCCAACTTTGAAAAATTACTGGCATCCCAATATACATGTTTAGAATATAAGCGGAAACAATTTATTTCATGAAAAAGAAAAACAGAAGCATAACAAAACTAAAATTCAATAAACAAAAGAAATAAAATGTTAGTGCAGATCTTTTAAACAGTTTTTACACATTGGACGATTAATCGAATGTTTTATAATGCTAACACTAATTATGTGGATTGGAACTAAAAAGGCCAATCTCAAAATATTCAGTTTTAAGAATATTGCAATTGAAGTTTTTTTTATAGATGAGTTCTTAGTGACACTGCACGGCGGGCAGGAAGCAACTTATTATTCCATAAAAATGGCGACAAAAACCAAAAGCGGAGATTTGTTTGTGATGAAAAATGTATTCAAAAGGCGTTTGAATTGAAATCCTAGCTGCTCCTTTTCTTGAGATATTCACTTTTTTCGATTTTTGCGCAGGAAGAATTTTCTAAAAGAACATGAAGTAAGATTTTAGCCGATTTTACACGTTTTCAAGGTGCACCGCGTGGAGGTTTCTTACATTGCACCTCTTTTTTAAAGTTTTTTATTTTTTTAATTTTTTTCTGTTTTTTTATTTTTTTTTTAAATTTTTTCTCTTTTTTTTTATTTATTTTTTTTTTTTGTTAATTTAACTTTTATATATGAAGGGATGAAAAAAAAACTACTGCTTTTTTTTAATCGGTTCTGGTAAGATGGATCTTCTATACAATTTATTTTGATTTTCTCCCAGAACTTAACAAATTCTCTACGAATCGATTCCCCAGCTTGCTCAGACCAGACTCCTAAGCCATCGTTATTTATGAGCATTATAGCTTGTTTTAAATGATCTAAAATCACATGGATTTAAATGGTTTGAGTGACATCTGTACTCTTTAAAGCATTGCGGTGATATTTTTTTTATCAAAATCACTTAAATCTACTTTTTTGTAGAGAAGCAAGATTCTACAATTTTATTCATTGCTGTTAATGAAGCGATATATGGCAGCAATCGATATGGTCCAACATTCTCATAAATAATAGGATCTTGTAGGGCATCCGCTTCTTTTAAAAGTTTACGACATTGATTTCCTTCAAAGGCATCGCCTTGGTAATTCTTAAGAATTATACTTAGGTTTTTGGGCCACAATAAAGCTTTATCACGACCTACTACTTTAACAATCCCGTTTCAAAAAAGATGGTTCACAAATCCTAGAAGAAGATGGAGCTCTGGAGGGACACTTTTCTCTATTTCATATGTATTGTCGAAATCATCATTATTCTCTTCCGCGAATAATGGAAAATTAACTGTACTGTGCCTTTCTTTGCTTCTTTTTTTATCACAACCTAAACGTTGAAAGTGCAAATAATCTTTTTTCAAATTTTTGTACGTTTTTAAATTAAAATATTGGACACCGCCGGTTTTTGAATCATTTTCTTCATATATTTGATTAAAGCCTACTAATTTATCCAAAGTTATAAAGCAATAAGGGCACGGGTATGTGGCACTCGCTGTCTGCTGTCCATTAAACATTAAAATAAGTTTGAAATCAGACGCAAACTTAAAAGGTATTTCATTTAATTTTGTTAAATGAACTAAAGTTTTAAGATTGTCATAAGTCTCTTTAATTTGTAGTACTATGCATAGTATAATTAACTGATTGACACTATTTAATTTGCGTTTATTTCCAATATTTCCCCTAGAAGAATAAAAGGATACGTTTTTACTTTCACAATCGTTTGAATAATTTTCTTCTTCTTCAGATAAAATAGATAACGAAATTTTGAAAAAATTTTGACCTCCATCTGCCAATAATATTATTTTAGTTTCCTGTATTTGCTCCACGTTCCGTTGTTCAAAAACAAAGTGAAGAAGTTTACTAGCGTTAGCATAAACCATTTCCTTCTTTAGTCTCGAAATTAGAAAAAGTTTTTTGGTAAATAGTTTCCATTAACTTTTGTTTTTCTTGCATAGGGTGGTTATAATTCAAAGGAACAGATTTCCTTCCAACTTTGCTACGAATGAAGTTGACTAATTTTTTCATATAATTTGAAGATGATGCAGTATTAGCTTGAAAATTATATAATCCTTCAGGAGAAAAGATTATTTCCTTAGAAGGTTTTTTATTAATGGATATTTGAGTTTTTTTACCTGTTACATTATTCAAAAGTAGCTCATCATCAGTACTGGTTGTACTTGTTTTTTTTCCTTAAAAGACTGGTTAAGACTTGATCTTGTTGTTTAGAGGGTAATTTTTCTACCAAGCTAAAAACATTTTCACGTGCATTTGAGGAATCTGCGCCTTACAAAAATGTGAAACACCTTTTCCGATTTCTTGAAAACAATTTCAACAAATTTCTAAAGAAGTTCGCTCTTCTTTGAACAAGATTTATCTACACACAGAAAACAAATTGGTTGGAAAACGGTTGCAGTAATAAAATATTGATCCAGTAACATGATTTATTATTGCAACTATTAAAAATGTATAGTTCTAACTGATTTTTAATTCTCTTGATTATTAAAACGTTGTTCTAACTGAAATATGATTTCATCAATTCTTTTATTAGTTATGATTACTAATTCAATTTAGTTCTAAAAATTAGTACAAATGGTTAGAATCACAACCGAATTTAATACAGGGCAATACTGAATATTGGTCATTGCAATTAATAATTTCCTTTCGTCAATAAATTTTGTAACATAAATGTTATTTCATTTATTGCAGCTAATTATTGATTGTTGGAATAGTTTCAATTCGAGTACAACAAATGAAAATATAATTATTCGGAACTCACAACAAAAAATTGTTAAGAGCCCCAATTGCTTACTAAATTTTCTGTCAAAATATTTGATATACATATTAAAATAATTTTTAATTTTATATTTAAAAAATATCTTTGCGGTCAAAAATTAAAAATGTGCAAAAATTTAATAAATAGGGGTAAGTAATTTTCGTATTCTTATAGGTATGAGCACATGCACGTACATATCGATGGTTTTCTTCCGCAACCACGTAACTCGATTTTTTCCGATTTTTTGTTTTAACCGGAAAAGTAATCATTAAATACCGCCTTACAATTTTACAAAGTAATAAGGAAAACTGTTTGGCGGTTTATTTTTTATTCGACATTATGTAAACTCGTATCTCAACGGTTGAAAATATGTCATGCACAACCTCGTATCTTAAATTAAAATTTGTCGCACAGTGATGCCTGCTCAAAATCTGTCTTGGACCCTTGTTCATGATATCAGAAGTTGGTGATTTTATAGTAGCATATTTCCAAAATCGTTTGTATCACTGATATAACAAAAAAAATTGCACGTTACATCACGGCTTTTTGCTTTATTCCAAGGCGAATTCATGTAAAATTAATTCGCCTTGCTTTATTCATTGCACATAGAGACTGTGCAGTCAGTTATTTTTTTATACTCATTAATTGATGTTATATTTTATTTTTAACAAATAAAAGTATTTTGGTAGGTAGCTCGTGGTAATTCTAACCTATAATTCTGATGTCCACTACAATTTTCTACACGTATTTTTCAGAAAAGCCTATAGTAAAAAACAACACAATATAAAAGATAAAAAATGAATTTTGAAAATATCGATCGTAATAATTTGAACGACAATAAATATGACCAAGCAAATATAGTACTTGATGACAGATCTGGTATTTTAATTCCTTTTTAATGTACTCCAGTAGATGACTTAGAAGAAGAATTTGAGTCCAGTTTTTTTACAAAAATGCATTTAGATGAAACTACGGGAATATTTTTTGAAGACTTAAATAAATCAGATTCATCTCTTGCACCTTCAGGTTCTTCAGTGCTGAATGAAATTGAAAATGAAGCAAATTCTGTTAATCCATCCTGTTCATTCAAAACAACACTGGATGATCATTCAGGGATCGTGTCGATAAAAAGAAGCCGTAAGAATTGTGGCGACAGTAATGATTGGGAGCGCAATCAAATAAAAAAAGCTCGTGAAAAAGGCAAGTCTTATTACAGCTTAAGTCGAAAAAAAGGAGATAACTGTTCACTTGTTTTGAGAAATGAACGAAAAATTAAGTCAAGATGTACGTCAAAAAAATGTACAGCAAGTAAAATCAAAAAGTGCAATGAAATTCTTGAAAAGGAGAGGAAAAAAATATTTAATTCATTTTGGAATGATTTAAATTGGGTCCAAAAATAGTCTTATGTGATTTCTCTTATTAGCAAAGAAGTTATTCCTCGAAGAGATAAAAGCATTACATCGCGACGAAATTTTACTTTTAAATATTACCTAATCGTTAATTGCAAGCGATTTTTAGTATGCAAAAAAAATGTTCCTAAATACTTTAGGTTTAGGTGAATCTCAAGTCTTGCACTGGGTTAAAGAAAGTAACGACAATTGTTTACCTAATAAAACTCAATCAAAAAATACAAAAAACTCAAAAATAAAAAACGTAAAACAAACAAATGTAGAAGACTTTTTAAACAGATTACCCAAAATAGAGTCACACTACTGTCGCAAATTCACTAAAAATCTTTATATAGATAACTTTTATAAATCTGCAAAAGATGTTTATCGTGATTATTAAAAATATATGGACGAACGTAAAATTACAGCTAATGAAAGAGCTAGTTATGGGTTGTTTGTAAAAAAAAAATGCAAAATATGAATATAGCAATTTTCCAACCTCGCAAAGATTTTTGTGATGTTTGTTTCGCATTTAAAAATAAAAATATATCTGCAGACGAGTATAACAATCATGAAAAGGAAAAAAATCGTGCTAGAGACGAAAAAGATACTGATAAAATAAAGGCTATTGCTGGAGAAATAAAAGCTTTCACGGTAGATGATACCATATTTACCCGCAAGTGCTCTTTATTTTAAGCAAAAATTAAAGTGTCATCAGTTTACAGTATACAACTTAGCTAATGGGGATGAAGTATGCTATGTCTGGCACGAGGGTCAAGGCGGAATGGATGGAAACGTTTTTGCATCCTGTCTGATTGATTTTTTAAAAACTGAAGTTGACCTAACCACACCAATTGTATTTTACAGTGATGGCTGCAGTGCTCAGAACCGTAATGTAACTATAGCTAACTCTTTGTTTCAATTCGCAGCAACAAAACAAAGTTGCGCTCTATCAAAAATATTTAGTTAAAAGTCACACCCAAATGGAGTGTGATTCAGTTCATTCTGTTATCGAAAGGCGTAAGAAAAACCGAGAATTATACGTACCTTGTAACTTCGTTAAATTGATTGAAGAATCGAGACAAAAAAAACCCATACAAGGTTAAATATCTTGATTATAAATTTTTTAAAAACTATTCTGAGTTGAAACTTTTTAAATCAATTCGGCCTGGAAATAAAGCTGGATCCCCTACTGTATTACAAATAAGAGGATTAAAATATTGCAACGATACGATAATGTTTAAACTATCTTTCGATAACGAATTGCTAGTTCTTCCTCAACGTTTAAACAGAAAATATTCTATCGACTTCGAAATTAAGGACTTATATTCAGAAGAAATTCCTTTATCTAGTCAAAAGTATAACGATTTGCAATCTCTTAAAACATTAATACTGAAGGATTACCACACTTTTTATCATAGTTTAAAATACAAGAATGAGAAATAAACAACCAATTTTTTATAAGACAAAATATTATTAGAAATACATAATTACACTTATTAAAAATAAAAATAAAAATAGTAATACTGATATAAAAAAAAATCATTAAAATTTATTTCCCAAAAGAAATTCGAAAAGTTTTGTTTTGTTATAATTAAAAAAATTTTGTTATAATTAAAAAAATTAATTAAAAATAATTAATGGACTTAATAATATATTCTAGGAATAAAATTATTTAAAAAAAAATTCATTTGTGTGACTTTAATTGATAATAACGCAATCTCGTATGTCATGTTTTCTAGAAATTTTGCAGTGCAGAAAACTCGTATCTCAAAAAAGAGATAATATTTTATCCTGAATTAACTCTAATATAATTATTACCTTAAATATTTATCGGAATTTTTCCTAATTCTTGGATTGTAAAAGAATATACAGTACTTTTCGCTTATAGTCCATTCCGCTTAAAGGCCAAAAACGGATATAAGCCAAAACTGTCATATTCATTTGCAGGTTTTTTCGAATTTCATGCAAATTATTTGTTCTAAGGTCCACTTCGCTTGTAGTCCATTTTCGTTTATAAGCCACATTTTCTTTGCAGGCATATCTAATACTTTATGCAAAAAAATTCGGTTATAGTCCACTCTGTTTTTTAGATATTTTTTTAACAAACTGGCAACAAGTTTTTTATTTACCTTTCTGGCAACTTTAATAAATGTCAAATTTTGGTAAAAGAAGTTTTAGATTCCGTTGAAATTATAAGACAATTTTGTCTTGACAACAATATTGAGCAAAACATGGATTTTGAAAAAATAGAATTATTTATTGTAAAAACTTCTTTAAAAAAAAAACAAACTAAAATAACAGAATTTTTTTAAAAACGTTTAACATTTCCCAATTTATAGCAGAATCTATGAAATTAATACTTATGTTGCGTTAGATTTATACATTCAAAGAATTAAAATGATCTCATAATTTAAGCTTATGAAGCATTAAATTACATATTTACCTTTTTGTTTTTATTAAAAGCTTTGAAAGCCTTTGAATTAATTTATAATTTTTTGTTTTAACTATTATTTAATTATTTGTTTATGTTTTTGGAATAAACTTTTATTTTGTTTAAAAAGAGTGTTTTTTTTTTGAAGAAAATAATTTTTATATAGTCCAAAATGTGGATTATACTAGGATTCACTTATTGTCCATAAAACGGCTTATAAAAAAATTCGGTTATAGTCCAAATTCGCTTATAGTCCACAAAAGTTGTGCAACTATAGTAGTGGACTATAAGCGAAAAGTACTGTATAGCAAAAAGTTTAAAATTTTTGGTAAAAAAAAGTATTTTGTCTCTACTGAAAAGTAGTTGTTTTTGAGTTACGAGATTGCGGAAGAAAACCATCGATATGTATGTATGTATTATTTTTTTTATACCCTGCAAATTATATTGGACTACTTGATCCATTCTGATCCTGGACTGGTCCAATGTAATTCAAGTATGGACCATGTCATTATTAAGAAGAGTTTGCAGTGAAACGACATGTCTTCGTTTTTTAACGACATGTTTTCGTTTTGAAACGATTTCAAAGCTAATCCTCTGGAGTATACCATGGAGTAGCTTTAAGACTTCTCCTTTGTAATGCAAGCTGGGTTATATGATCCTGCCCTAGGACATCGTACTGTAAAATAAGCCATTTTTCCATTCATTTTGGTTACCTTTGGACAAGTCCTTGCCCGTTAAGGGCTACATTTGACCGGTTAAAAAAAAAATACATTGATAACGACAATCAAATCTCTTGTTATGAACACCAATTATGTGTTAATGCAGTTGCAGCTATCATATATTCGGGTATAACCAGAATTTTGTTTCTAATAATCATACTAACAACCAACAATATCTGTTGTTATGACTGAGAGTGTACTAAAATTCAAATGTTGCTATCAAAAATATTATGCTAAGCAACGAAATTTTCAGTAATTGTAACCGAATTGTGTGATAGTACATGCAACCGACGAAATTCGATTGGCGCAAAATTCGGTTGTGATCACGAATCTGTTTTCTCTGTATGCAGTACTTTCGGGAACTTTATTAACATCAATAGTCGGAAATTGTTTTATTTTACCACGACCTCTTTTTACTTTGGAATGGATAGTACAGCGAGCAGTGGAACAAATGTAACAGTCGCAAACCGTTACCTGTCTAGTTTGTTTTGTAAATATAATGTCCTCGTAATTAGGCATACACGAAAGAGGTCTTTTCATAACATTTTTACCTTTATTTTGCAATTCAGTCAAAGTTAACCTGCAAGTATGACAAATAGCAAGGGGGTATTTTTCATTCGAAGAGTCAAAGTTATTAATATATTTTTTGATTAATAAAATATGTTCTACACTCAATTTTCTGCAAGGGGCACACACATTTGCGATTCAAATGAGTATGAAGAGACTTTTTATTTCCAATTGATAATTACTATAATAGAGGTTGATTTTATTCAAAAATAGAAAAAAATAATATATAAAAATTTCTCCACCAAACACGTCTGATTGCATTGATAGATCACAACATATTAACACATTTCAAATGCTCTGACAAGTACATTTGCTTGAATGTATACTCAAAAAAAATGAAAGAGAAACAAGTATGTACATTAGGGTGGCCGTTATTTTTTTTTTTTTTGATTTCATATATTCTCCTCCCCCAAATCGGTTCAGTTTTATGTAAAAAAAAATACAAAAAAATTTCGTAGCGATAAGTTGTGTTTTAGGGGGGGCGTCCGCCCCTCAAAGTTTGCCATCAAGCCATTTATTCAAATGTAATTTGTTTGTGTATGACTATTTCTTAAAAACAACATTTTACAAGAATATGATATATGGCAATATTTTAGCTCTCAACAACATAAGCCCCGAAGAAAGTTTTTTGCTAAAATCAACATCTTAGAAAATAATTAAGAAAATAAAAACAAAATACCAAACATTTTATTTACGTTTTATATATATAAAAGGGGGTTTTAATGTCAAGTGACACAATTTTGATATCGATGTTTTTCGATTTGGATGAAATTTACACCAAGGTTAGTCCTATTAGATAGTAGTTTAGACACAAATTTTCAACAAGATCGGTCAAAAAGTTTCTGAGTTAGAGGGGGTAAAAGTTTGAAATTTTGGCCATACAGGTGTTCTTTCTCATCCATGTAATTTATTACCTGTTGGTGTTAGCAAAATTTGTCCCAAGTAGCTTAGATAGCTATTTAATCAATCTTTTTAAAAAAAATTTTTTTTGTTTTTTAAAAAATTTTTAAAATGTTTTTTTTTTAAATTTAAAACTTGGCTAAAAAAAAAATAAAAAAAATTTTAAATTTAAAAAAAAAATTAAAAAATTTTTTTAAAAAAACAAAAAAATATTTTTTTAAAAGATTGATTAAATAGCTATCTAAGCTACTTGGGACAAATTTTGCTAACACCAACAGGTAATAAATTACATGGATGAGAAAGAACACCTGTATGGCCAAAATTTCAAACTTTTACCCCCTCTAACTCAGAAACATTTTGACCGATCTTGTTGAAAATTTGTGTCTAAACTACTATCTAATAGGACTAACCTTGGTGAAAATTTCATCCAAATCGAAAAACATCGATATCAAAATTGTGTCACTTGACATTAAAACCCCCTTTTATATATATAAAACGTAAATAAAATGTTTGGTATTTTGTTGTTATTTTCTTAATTATTTTCTAAGATGTTGATTTTAGCAAAAAACTTTCTTCGGGGCTTATGTTGTTGACTAGAAGAGCTAAAATATTGCCATATATCATATTCTTGTAAAATGTTGTTTTTAAGAGATAGTCATACACAAACAAATTACATTTGAATAAATGGCTTGATGGCAAACTTTGAGGGGCGGACGCCCCCCCTAAAACACAACTTATCGCTACGAAATTTTTTTGTATTTTTTTTACATAAAACTGGACCGATTTGGGGTGGGAGAGTATAAGAAATCAAAAAAAAAAAGTTCTCCATACAACTAACGGCCACGCTAATGTACATACTTAAATAAATTTGCTTGTATGCACAAAAAGGGAATTCCCCTAAATTTGTGCTATTTACAATTGCTCTGACCAGTAAATTTGCTTGAATGTATACACAAAAAAAAAAAAAACGAAAGACTATGTACATACTTGTATGATTTATTGTTTTATTGTGGTTTTGGCCTTTTGAATATTTAAAAAATTCTTCCTGCGCAAAAATCGAAAAAATTGAATACCTATCTCAAGAAAAGGAGCAGCTAGGATTTCAATTCAAACGGCTTTTGAATACATTTTTCATCACAAACAAATCCCCGCTTTTGGTTTTTGTCGCTATTTTTATGGAATAATAAGTTGTTTCCTGCCCGCCGTGACTGACTAGCTGCAAGCCCCTGAATTTTAGTGATTTGTTAACAAAATATTGCAAACTTGTCCGATGCCGGTTTGCTAATTTTTAAGAATATTTACCAAAGCAAATAACAATAAGAAGCTCATTTCCTTTCCGGCCAGTTTTGTCAGATTTTTCTGAGCTCTATCGCTAAACTGGATTTAGAAATCGCCAAAAATCGTAACATTTTTTCTTTTTTTTTAAATTAAATTTTGCATACAAAAGAAGCTAGTATAATATTACAGTCAAAAATCGCCAAAAACTGAGGAAATATGCAAAAAGTCGCCGAAAGTAAATATTATTATTTTTTTTTACTAACATTAAATGGAGATCATACACAGAAAAAATTATTTTTCCAATTCAAACAAAAAATTTGTAGAATCAAAACATTTTTTGTCTGAAATCGGTCCTACAAACAAATTCGCATATTCAAACAATTTATTTGCATTTCGTTTATTGAAAAAAAAACACTGATTTTTTCAAACAAATAATTTAACTGAATCAAACAAATAGTTTACTGAAAATCATATAAATTTCAAACAAATAATTTTGCTGAATCAAACAAAAAAGTTTTTGCACAAGCAATGACGCGCACACAAGCAAGCACTGTAGAAGTAGATGAAGGCAGAGCAGAGCGGCGCCGGCTGGCTTTGAGACACATTTTTTTGTTGGAATAATTTTTGCACCAAGTCTTGTTTGTTCACACAATGTTTTTCTTCTTCACTCACTGTTCTGTATTCTTTCCTTGGCAGCAGACCAACTCGACATGTTTTTCGTCATCATTTTATTTCTTTTATTTGATGTAGGTATTTAACTAAACATTTTTGAAAAATTGAATACGGGATTTTGTTTTTCATTCTTTTTTACCAACTTTGAAACCAACAAAAAATTTATTTTGTTTCTTCTAATGTTGTTGTTGTTTAAAAAGAGTGAAACGTTTATTACCTATTATTGTTTTTGTTGTTTTTTACTACAAACCTCGCCACAATATTTTATCATCTTTCTTATAGTTGTACCTTTTCAAAGCGTCCAAAAATAGACTATGTGTTTTTTTTTTTGTTGTTCTTATATGTCACATAAAGAAGTGTTGCTTACGGTCAAATAAAAAAATGCAAAAACACGACAACAATAAAGAGCGTTAAATATTTCATACAAAATTATGAAAACTAGAAGCCAATAACGCGTTTATTATATTTTTGAATAGTTGTCAACATTTCTGTTGGCTAAAATAAAAATCAAACAAAAATATTAATTGAATCAGTAAAAAAATTTGTAGAAATTAAAAAAAATTTCAAACAAGCGTTTGTTTGAAAATAATTCAGCAATAATTTTTTCTGTGTATGTCCAGTTAAAAAACTAAAATTAAGTTAAGATCGTATACTTCGATTTCATTACTGGTGTTCTAATCTGCATACATACAATTAGAATAGTAAATTCACTTAGGCCCGTTTTCACGACTTAACGATAGCTAAATGTAGGAAGTTATCGAACAGATAATGAGTTTTTAATTATCACAAGTTCTCTTTAACCTAAAAGTGAAGGATAAGCTAAAGAGAGGAACGTTCTACCTTTAACTTTTGTCGTAAGGTTTAGATTTGAGATTGCCATATTATATTCACATATTTTTTATATATGGCAACTCCAATTATACGTATATTTTGTAAATGTAAAAAAAGTACGCAGTTGCCAGCTCGTATTTTTATTTTGGCAAAAATAATCGGTTTATTTTATACAGAAGTTGTGAAAACGAAAAATAGTTGAAGGTAACTTTATTCCTCACTAGTGCTAAAGGTAGCGTTAACTATATAGAACTTTAAAGGTAAGTCGTGAAAACGGGCCTTAAAATGATAACAAAACAAAAATCATGTGAAAAAAAGTTGCCAGATTTTTTTTTTTGAATTAGTAATGATAACAAAAAATGACAAACTGTTAAAAAAAACCGCTCAAATAATATAAATGGTAAAAAAAACCAAGTAAATCGCCAGTTATATCCAAAATCGAAAGTCGCAAAATGGAAAATCCCTCCGCCAAACACGTTTTAAAATCGCCAAGTTTGGCAAGAAATCGCCATATCTGACATCTCTGTTTTTGGCAACTATAAAATTTCCTTTCATTCTAGGAAACTATTATGGCCAGCAGTTGATTTGATTGAAATAATAATCAAGAAATAAAGACTTTGTTTAGTCACTAAACTTTAGTGTATGCCAGCCAGCCAAAGTGACTAAAGGCCCAACCAGAATGTGAATAACGTGACTTAATCAACTGAGCAAAAACATGTAAATCATATGCAGGGCTGTGGAGTCGGAGTTGAGGAGTCGGAGTTGAGGTTTTTGTACCGGAGTCGGAGTCGGAGTCGAAGTACCCACAAAAACTAGCGACTCCGACTCCGACTTTTTTGCATTACAATTTTTCTAATATTTTTTAAAATAAAAAATTTTAATGACCAATTTCTCCAATTCTTTTTAAATATCAATTCATATTTAAATATAATTTTTCTAATAATTTTATTTTTATTTGACATAAAAAAACAAATTTTAAACATAAATTGATAAAGTAATAAATTAGTGGAATTGGCCATAAGAGGGTCTGCTTTTTGAAATTGTGAAGTCTGAAAATAAGGACCAGTATACTTTTCATATGAGTAGGTGAGTTTCAAAAATTAAAAAATTGAGATAACATCTTATTTTGCCAATTTATAAGAATAGTTATATAGATTGTATCGAAGCATGTCCTTTTCTATGTTTTAATGTGACCTCAATTTCTGTAACAAAAACCAGCGGGTTCACTATTTGAATTTCGCCAAGATATCGTTAATGAAATAGAGCCGAATTAAGGAATTTAAAAATTAAATTTGTAAAGATGTTGTTTTTTATTTATCGTATATTAACAAATATATAGCCATATAGCCAAAAATAGCCATGTTCATAAATATGACTTGAAATCTGCTGTAGCTCCTGTGGTGAAAGCATTAAGTGAACTACATTTGAAGTTCCAACCTTCAAGGTGAATTATAATAGAATAAAAGGAAAAGGAACTCGGAAAAATACATGACATTGTTCCAGATATAATTCCCATCAATGTGGGAAAAATGATTTGAGAATAATTTTATCTACTCACTTTAGGGAAAATTGGAGAGATAATAAAGAATAATAATATTGAATTAGGAACGGAAAAATGCAATGGCGAGTACACTGAAGAAAAAGATTTAAATTTAGCAGTTTAAAAATTCACATTTTTTTTTAACTCTACAGGTGGGAGATAAACTACATTAAGCCACATTTTGAAAACTTTTCAGCAGACCGCGCAAACATGTTGATAATCGCAAATGATGTTTATGTTATAAAAATGTGCATTTGTACGAATATTTTATATGATCCTAACATATTTTTTTTATGTCGATGATATACTTAAAAAATTACGTCCTAAAAGGTTCGTTACCTTCTATGGTACTGTTCCATGCCTTGAGACAAACAGCACCAAGTCCAACAACAAAAGGGGTACTATTTCCCAAAAATAATAGAAGGCTAACAACATTTTTTTACGTTACATTTCTCTTCAAAATGTGTTATATAAATTGTAGAACTAACAACTGAAGGCGCATATGCATGTTTTAATAAACTTTATAAAATTTTCCTGAGAATGATTTGACTTAATAAATAAAATGTATATTCAACTTTTCTATCTCGAAAGCTACATTAGATAGGACTTATGGAAATTCACACATCTATAAATTCCAACAGTATAAAAAACGTTATTTGAAAAAGATGTGAATTGGTGTAGTTTATCTCTCCCCTACAGAACTATTTTTACATTTTTTAGCACTGTTTGCATAATATTAATAAATTAATATAACCTTTAATATATACTAAAATTCAATGATCCCATACAGATTGAAGCAAAACTCGTTTCTTTCGAAAGTTCGTAACAAAACTCGTTCGTTCTAAAATTAAATCTATTATTTTTTATATTTCAGTTGGTTTAAATTTCTCAACTGTTAAGTTATAAGTCAAGAATGTCATAACACTTTAGAATTGAAAAAAGTTTCAACTCATTTGGTCTATTTAATCGGGCACTATATGTTTTTTGCATTTTTTCCAAAATCCAAATAAAATATTTTGCAGCTTTCCTACTCATATGTTAGTAACTAGTATGTTAAAGCTCAATGCGCGGCACGTTAGAATAAAAATATCGATTTGAAATTTTTACAGAATCATTTTCTTGCTATATTTAACCATTTAACAGGTACTAAATTAAAAAAGAGTTTAAAGTCAAAAAAAAAAACTAGTCTCTTAAATAATGCTAGGTTAGAGTAGGAGTCGGAGTCGGAGTCGTGCTTAAAAAATTTCACCAAAAGGAGTCGGAGTCGGAGTTATAACTTTTTCTTAACGACTCCACAGCCCTGATCATATGAGTAAAACCATATTGAACTTAAGGAAACTTTATGTTAGGTTTTATAAAACTGTCAAGGTGCGAAACTAATCGCTCATTCCGTACGGAATCAATGTTTTCTTATTTCCTTTTTGTTATTTTGAATGCATTTGAGAGGCGTTTTGTTTTCTTTTTGACAGTAGCTTAAGTTTGTTTATGCACATTCTGGTTGGGCCTTAAGTCGGTCGGTACACTAAAAGGTGGGTCTAGAACCAAAATTTTTATTTTTTACACACATCAGTACAAACGCGTAATATCCCAGCGGTAAGCTTTTGGAGGCCTTCTATTATAAGGCCTTTTGTAAGAAATTCCTACACCTTTTTTAGATCCAGTATTCATGCTCGCTTACCTTATCAGGAAGGTCTTATGGAAGGCCTTCCTACTCCCTTCTTCATACATAGGTGGTTTTTCATTATGTGTATGTATACATACATTTTGTGCGCCTTCTACGTTTGTAGCAACAAAACTGATAAGCCGTTACAGAAAAAAAACACATTCCAAAAACAAAACAACAAAAATTTTAAATAAAAAAGTGCAATGAAAAAAGAAGTCAATTTAAATTAGTTTTCCTTTAGTTTTGTGAAGAAGCGTTTGTGTGTTGTGTGAATTTTTTACGTGGTAACCAATAACATTTTTATTAAATAATTAGGTCTGCTGAAGAAGGCCTCTCATCAGGCCTGCTAAAAAACGGAACGCAGAAGGCCTTGGCTGGCTACAGAGTTGTTAGATGTCACCATTTTTCGTCGAATATCTGGCATTAATTAAACACTTACAAGATATATTTACAATTTTATTGGAAACAGTCCAAAACGTAACAATCAATTTTTCGATATAAAAAAATTATTGGATATTAAACAAAAAAAAAATCTTCACCCATCACAAACCAGGTCGCTTTCATTAGAAGCATTAGTAATTCGAATTCTACAATTATATGAATGCCATGGATACTGCAAAAAATATACACTAGAGCCCCCATTTGCGTCGGTCCTTTTTGCGTCGCTTTTTAAAAATTGGTTAAATCGCTTTGCGTTTTTATGATTCCGATTTGCGTCGCTACATACGATTAGATTTTTTCACTGAAGTCATAATCACACTGTCCTTTACAAAATTATAATAATGTAAGGGGGCAATTTCTGCCTCTCACAAACTTTCAAACCGATTTTAATGAAGTTTTTAATCATAGAGAAATCCATATTTATATGGACACATAAGCATGATGTGTTTTTAAGTACTGTGGTGCTGGGTATCATATGGTCGGGCTTGACCGACTATACTTTCTTACTTGTTTTTATTTATTTTTATCGACGCAAACGGGAGATTTTTTGCAAATAGACGCGGTAAAATAGATTAACGAATTATGTACGTAATATGCAAATTACAATTCTTAATTTTTGTAATATTAAAGAAAATCACTTGTTGTATTTTAGATTCCTTGAAAATGATTGACGAAGTTAACCGAAATATCGGAGAAAATAAATTGTTAAAATAAAATAAACAGTTGGTTTTTATTTTATGATCCAAGACCTTTAGCCGAAGCAAATAAATAATCTCACATAAATTTGAAATATCATTAATACGATTTCTGTATGACGTGCTAAATTCCCAATTTTTCATATTTGATAAATACACTGAAATTTATTGTTGAGGGAAAGCTAGCTTCTATGCGCATTTCACAGGTTGCTTAGGCCAGCTCGAGGAAACCTTTTCCTAAGGTTTTAGAAAAGCAAAAAATTTTAAACGAATAAAACCCTAAAGCGAATAAGAATTTTAAACACTCAAAGTCCTACTTGTAAGTAACAATATCAAAGCTTAAACAAAACACCAACAATATCAATGAGCACTAAATCTCAGATTGGATATTCGTATTCGGCGAATAATAATTTCGTAGCATGGCTAGAATAGAAAAGCAGAATATTGTTGTAGGGAGATGTCGCACAGTATGAAACAGGTTTTACAGACTTACGATCTGCAACAAATGTTATTGGAAACTATCATAAACTGTTTTAATTGTAAAATATTATTTAACCGTAGGTCGATTTGTTTAAATCGCTTATATTGCAATCTCAGTTTTAACATTTACTTCTTATTGAAAGTTGTTTTTTTTTTGGTAAAAAGTTTGATCACTATAATTTTTGTTAAAGACAAAATAAACACATGCCCACCATCTTAAAATATTTGTAATATTTATGATAAACAAATTTTAATAATATTCATCTTCTAAACGGGAGCGGTATTAAAGAATTTTTTTTTTTGCGAATATTGGAAACCGTAGACAATTAAAAACGTTCTGCCATTTATTACTGATGACTTCAGTCCGCTTGTGCATACAACCTTAATTTTACAAAAATATATACTACTTATGTATATTAAAATATCGACGCTCCTTCATCTACTTAGTTGATACTTTGCCCAACAAATATACTGCAAGCAGTATGGGACAGTGATGAAATTTAAAATAAATTTAAAACGTACCAATTATGTGTCAAAAGCGTACCAAGATCAATGAATTTTACATTTCGTTTATGGCAAAATTATTTTTTAACGAATCTAAATTTTTTAACTATGCCACAATTTGAAAGGATAAGGAAAGGCATGCTATTAATAGAAAATTTCAGAAAATATATACATACCTGATAAATCAACAATAATAAATAAAAAAATGTTTCGCACCAGTGTTATCTGATTGGGTGATTTATTAAAAAATTAGGGATTTTACAAAATAGTCTTCGGGAACTTGGTAAGAATATTTTGAATTGATTTGGTGGGTATTTTTTGTTATTTTTATATGAAATTTTTTCTTCATTCATTCAAATTATATTGTCATATCTATTGATTACAATGTTTTATTAAATCAGTAGAAGGAATAGAATTTATTACGTGAAAGGATTTATTTTATATAAAAATTGCAGTCGTAAAGGAGATAAGTCCATATTTTTTGAAAATTTAGTTTTTGATGCAGTGCAATAGAGCAAATAAAAATACATAGTTTATAGGAAAATATACTAATTTTAAGGTTTCATTTTTTGTTTGCAATGGTACATAAAAGTTCTAAGTCAAATAATATTACATTTTATAACAAAAAATATTAACACTTGTTGGTTGTAAACTTACAAATAATTAACTGCAGTCACAGGTTAAAAACTTTATTAAGAACTCTCCTGTAAAATTTATAAAATTAGGCACTTTTTCGACCGAAGGCAAAGTTGGTATTTGCAAAGTTGGCTCACTAACATTTTCCTAAATATGCAAAACTGCATGTTTCTCCATGACCAATTGATGCAAAAACGATATATAAATGCGTTTTAGAACTTTTTATGAATTTTGGCATCGAAATGTAAGTGCATATTTTAGCCTTTACAGCATTTTTTTGCATATTGTAGCATTTTTTAAGTTTATGGCGCACCTTCCGTTTTTTTTTAAATATCTATGTTTATAAAAAAACGTGTCCTTCAATTTCGTCATTTACAATGAATTTTTACTCTACATACTTACATATGTCAAGCGAAAGGCGGTTGTGATTAAAGAAAAATGGAAGTCCAAAGTGTTAAATTTAACAGCGTTTAATAAAGTAGAAAAACTGCCATTTCTTCCACTTCTTCATTTGTCATTAGCCAAAAATAAACAATTGCTTTTACTTTTAATTCATTAAATGTAAACAGTCGATGTCAAACCTACTTTTTTCGTTGTCAAACCAACTTTTTGATTTCGACTGCAGTTTTTTAAAGCCTGAAATTTATACATAAGCAAGGGATATTGATTCTAGATAAATCTTAATGTGACTCAGGATCACTTTCTAAATCGATCTAACGATGTCCGTCCGGCTGGCTGGGTGGCTGGTGGTGCATGTGAACTTTAGTTCAAAGAATTGAAACCTTCCGATTTTTAAAACAAACTCAAAATTTTTGTAAACAAAAATTCAATTAACTAAGATATTAGGTTTAATAAGTTGTAAGAATTTTTGGAGGTATTATAATTTTTTTGCTGAAATGTATGATATTGTAATACATTTATTTTTGCTCTGCTGCTATTTTTTGTTATATTTATAAAAAGCAAAGTAGTCTTAATTTATGCTGTGCGTGATACTCGAGTACAAATATCATGGAATGTGTGTTAAAATAGACTGAGTATCAAAACTAGGCATTTGACTGAGTTGCAGTTGTATGGAACATAGTATATGAGCGGAACTTGATGACAAAAATGTTATTCATTATGATTATGTTCCCTACAAGAAATGAATAAGCGAATCATCATATTTTTCACGTTAGCGTTAAGAAAATGAGAGGAAGAAATGATAGAAAACTTGATTTTCTGTAATTTCTCCCATAATTTTCTTGACACCAACGTGAAAAATTTGATGATTCGCTCATTCATTTCTTGTAGGGTTGCAATTGAGGGTTTACGGTACCAATGATTATATGGGACCTTTTGTATACCCATCCTTTTTTATGTAGTGAGCCAATTATGGACCAATATTAGAAATTGCTACTATATTTTCCAGTCATATTTCACTTATTAAAACGAAGTTACTTAATTCCATTATTCAAGACACGTTTTTTTGGATATATGTACTACATATATGTTCGAACAGATGTTAGCTACGGCCAGAGACCTGCGCCGTGGAATTTTATCGGCGGTGGCGGCTGACGAAAAAAAAACTTGGCGGCGGCTAGAAGAATATATAAAATTAAATGAACACTTGTGTGCACATATTTGTGTATGTTTATATTAAAGGCTGGTTAAATTGTAAGGGCCGATGTTGAATGTGAACCACACCTAAACGCCAAGTTTTTTTCCGAATTTTATTTGACATTTTTCTATTTCAGACTTACTCAATTTGAACCATGGAGAGATACACAATCCAACAACGTGTTAAAGTTATCCAGACTTATTAAGAAAATGGATGATAAATTTCGAAGAAAATCATCTTCAGTGATGAGGCACATTTTCACCTCAGTGGATTTGTCGATAAGCAGAATTTCCGCATTTGGGCGAATAATAATCCAAGAGTGATTGTCGAAAAACCAATGCACCCACAAAGAGTGACTGTTTGGTGCGGTTTATGGGCTGGCGGCATCATCGGGCCGTATTTTTTCCAAAATGAGGCCGGTCAGGCAGTTACTGTGAATGGTGTTCGCTATCGTGAGATGATAACGAACTTTTTATGGCCCGAATTGGAAGATATGGATGTGGACGATATGTGGTTTCAGCAGGACGGTGCCACTTGCCACACAGCTAACGAAACAATGGCTCTTTTGCGCAACAAATTCAATGGCCGTGTTATCTCACGTAATGGCGATGTCAATTGGCCGCCAAGATCATGTGATTTGACACCGTTGGACTTTTTTCTTTGGGGTTATTTGAAAGAAAAGGTGTACGTCGATAAGCCAGCAACAATTCAAGAGCTAAAGGATGAGATAATTCGGCACATTAACGGCATAGAACCTCCATTATGCCTCAGGGTCATCGAAAATTTGGACCATCGGATGGAGTTGTGCCGCCGTGGTCGCGGCGCCCATTTGGCCTATATTTTGTTCCATACATAATTGAGTAATACCAATATATCATCACAGTAAAAAATTTAGTTTGAAATTAAAACCATTTTGGTTTTTATATAGAACAATCAGATATGGTTTTAAATTAAAACCATTTTGGATTAAAAAAATAAAAAAATGAGAGAGAGAAAATTCGGGAGATGAAATATTCTTGTCATTGAATTAAAACCAAAATTGGAGTAAAATCAAAACCATTTTTGGTTTTAAAAGTAAACTTTTCCGGATTAAAACTAAAACCAAAATAGTTTAAAATTGAATCCAAGAGGTTTCAAATTGATCTCATTTTAGTATTTAATTTTAGTCAAAAATTAGATTCAAATTTATACCAAAATTGGATTAAATTTAAATCCAAAACTGGATTAAAATTATCCGTATTATAGTTCCAAACCTAAGCCCAAATAAAAAAAACAGTTTTTCAAGTTTTATCAAAATATTTAGTAAATTTTTATCCAATTAATAGATTGGGAACTAATAAAAGCATTTTATTTTTAATAACATGAAATTCGTAAGGTCTTATGTTCTGCAAATCAGTAAAGCGAACTATTTCAAAAGCATTTCTTGGTGAAATTTCGTAACAGTGTGCGACCAAGTCGAAGTGTTTGCTTACAAAAGTTTCTAAACGTAAATAAACGTCGTTATTTATTACATAGCAAATTTGCTATTTGCTACCTTGTAGGACGGAAAAAGCTGTATAATTGATTTTGCCAAAGCAATTTTTTCCTCACGCTTTGGAAGGTTTCCACAATTTTTTCGCAAAAAATTTACGGATTCGCGCACCAAAGAGCGACGAGAGTTGTCGGTTAAAGTCTTGTTGCTTTCGTACTCCTTCAAAATATTTGAAATGTCTCCGCTTTTTAAATAGGTTTCAAGTTCCTTGTAAAGAAGGACATTTAAAATGCAAGCATAGCAAATAATGAAATACCTACCTTCTGATTTATAAGGTGACTCGACGATTCTTTCACACTTGTTGAAGTGTCATTATTGTTAGTTCGAATTTCTATAAAAAAGCAATTGCAGTGCATGAACTGCAATATGACTCCCAACAATTGGTCCACACAAATCTCGGTTCCGTCCCGATCATGCAAAGAAATTTCGCAATCTGTATTGATTTTTAGTTTTTCAAGAACTACAAAGAAAAATACAAATGGCTTTTTGGCAAACATTTTGCATTAAATCACTTTTGATAGGTAAACGTACGTACCTGCAAATAGAATTGTTTCAGGCGCAATCTCTTCACTTTTAATATCTTCACAAATTTGTAGAAATTGCACTTTTGCGTCGTATTTTACCTTGAGAAACATTGTGAAAATTTTCCATGTGCTCTCTATGATTTTACAGTTTAATAGCACTTTTAAACTTTTTGGTTTTGTTTTAAAACCAAAATTACTAAATTTGCCGTCTTGCCAGACACAGCTGAGAGAGTGTGAGCGCACTTTAAAACTTTCTAGTTTTAATTTTAAACCAAAATTTCTTAAGTTAAGAGTTGCCGAAAAAATATGTAAGAGCCAGAGCCATTTAATAATATTTTGGTTTTATTTTAAAACCAAAAGGGATTAATATGTGAGAGAGCGAGGTTTAATTCTTTTTTTGGTTTTAAATTTAAACTAAAAATTATTAATTCAAGCTAAAAAGGTTTTGTTTTTAAACCATTTAAGATTTGATCGACGGCATGAGTATTTCATGGTTTTAAAATAAAACTTCACGGTTTTAAGTTAAATTTATTTGTCATTAAATTAAAACCTTTTAGTTTTAAATTAGAATTTAATACTGAAATGGTTTAAAGCTAAAACCAAATGGTTTTATAATAAGAATTAAAGTTTTAAACTAATACCAATGGGTTTTAAAAGTAAACCATCATTTTTTACTGTGATAATAAAATAAAATTACAATAATTTCCTAAATAGTTTGTGTTTTATTCAAAATCAACATCCGCCCTTGAAATTTAACCACCCTTTATAACTCACACATTTTAAGCCATTTTTCGTACTATAATTCACTACACTTAACTAATTTTCGTATACGTCGTTATGTTGGAAATTTTGATGAAATTTTGGTGCTTTATAAACAAGAACTGGCAGTATTAAGAGGCAGACATTATTAGAGTTGTACTTTTTAAGAATATTCAAACAAAAAAGGATGTGGTAAGGTGTTAAAAAAAGAGAACACAAATTTTTAAGCTGGAGCTGATTTTTAGCTGAAAAATTGTCGGCGGCGGCGCACAGTGGGAAATTTTACGAGAAGGCGGTCAAAATTCCATAACTTTTGACTGTTCACTGTCACCAGTTTTGTCGACTATTTTAGTGACTTCTTGGCGACATGTCAACAAAGTGTCTACAGTTTTTTTATTTGCTTTGATGAGAATAAAGTTCTTATTTGCCGCCAAAGCACTATTATTCGTCAACGGCATAATTGCTTTTATTAATGTAGCATTTTTTCATTTGTGCTATAATAAATATGCAGTACATTAATCGTTATAAATTTAAATAGTAGATAAGAAACTCCATTTGTTATATTTTGTGTTTCATTAACGACGTCTTTTTTAGAAAAGTATCAAAAGTGTAGACTAGAATTACTAAAATGCACTAGTGAGTCTCTGGTGACAATGTCTACACATGGTCCCAAAAGAACCACCTACTCAGTAGTGACAACGTCAGTAGTAGATTTCCAATGACACGCACATGGTAAATGTCTATAGTAAAAAAGCATTGTCGGGGGTATAATAAGTCACTAGTACTGGTGACAGTGTCAGTAGTGAATCAATACTGATTCACTAGTGACATTTCCTGCAGGGTTAATACAAATATATACTTAAATCAAAAACAAATTATAATCTATAAACAATTTTAAATTAAACAATATTAGTAAAAATTTCTTCTAAATAGCTTTGGGTTTCATTTTCCAGAAGTTGTTTAGCTTCTTCGATTGAGGTTGATTTCCATTTTTGTCGAATATGGATATATGGATCTGATGTGCACAACAAAATAGTAATAAGATCTTCATTAGTACAACATCTGGACATTTTTCTTGTGTTATGCTCGCGGAAGAATCTGTAGTCTTTGTTCCTTTTTTCTTGCGCTTCTTCAGACAGATCTCCAATTGGTAGCATATTGTGTTGAACTATTTGTTCCCCATGGTATAAAATTTTATGAACTGTGGTTGGCATATGTCTCCAAGAGTATTTTTTGTTATAAAGAATTGCTGTTTCATTTGCATACTGGCCAAATTTTTTTGCATTTATCTTTCTGCTACATGATATAACTTGTAAAATGATCTGGAATCGTCTTATTAATTCAAAATGTACTCCTGTGATAGATGCTTTTATTTTTCGAACTTCTTCAGTTATGACATCTTTAGTTTCCTTTTTGTAAACAAACTTTATTGGTCTGCAATACTTTGTTGAAGAGGGAATTTCATTTTTCCATACATCCATTTCTGTAACTCTACTGGTTGACGGCTCTAAGCCAATATAAGTTTTTCTTAAACGTAATGGAACTAAAGGTACCATGAATAAGTTAGCATCAGATGAGTTTTCTGAATTACATTGCTTGTATTGTTTCTGACCAGAGCTTCCATCACATCCCCATTTAGAAAATAAAGTGATGCTGCAATTTTTAAGTTTTTTTAAACAGTCAGCATCAAGTGTATTTAATAATCGTTCTGCAGTGTGTTCGAGAAGAGCCTGCAATTTTACTTCTGCTGAACTTGAAGTTACACTAATAGCCGTTTGTGAAGATAAGCACTCTTTTTTGACAAAAACTAAATATCGATATCCTAGAAAGATTCCACAATTTTTTTCATTGGTTCGCTTTCGCAGTTCTGTATACTGATTTTTTGTCAGTTTTAAATCCAAAAATAGTGCAAATGCTTCTTCTGGAGTAAATTTTATTTCTTCAGTTGGTGTAGACATACTTTTTAAAATCCTCTTTGTGCGTTTAGGACTCGCTTCCACTATTTTTTTCAATTATTGCAATTTTTGTTTTCTTATTTTGCGTTGGTTGAATTTGATGCAGAAATGAATCCTTTATCATAATTTTCACGTAAAATATAACTGCGTGCTAGTTTTTTTACCATTTACCTGTTCTTCCATTTTTTTAAATTAATTTGCAATTTTCAGGTAATTAAACTATGTAGTTTATGTTGCGGATATTTACTAATGTTTAACCTCTTAACTTACTTAGAAATCTAACGTGTTAGTCTATTTATGTCGCCTATTCGTTTTGCAGCATCCGTTCACCCACAATAAGTTCATAACAATGGCAATACCTTTACCTTCTCCAAATTAATTGATAACCTGACGTGCTTGATAATTTATGTGGCCTGAACTGCTTTATTTGTCGAAAATTCTTTAACATTCACCTTCTTTAATTTCAGTAATGTTTCCTTGCAGGACTTATTTTTTGAACCGAATATCTTACCTTGGGTCACAGAAATTGCTGTAGTTCGCAAGGCCGTATCCAGATGTGTGTACAATGGGGTATAGAAATGTAGGTTAGATTCTGGACTACAAGAGAGTATAGATTTTTTTTGACGCATTTTGACGCTCAGGACTTATGCTCTATAAAGTAGGAAATTTCCGGGAAATTTTGACATTAAAAAAAAAAAAAAAATTAAATAGTTCTAGAGGTCGCAGAGTTTAATGCTTTAAACCACGTATAGCTAATAAAATAAACTAATACACAAAACTTATTCTGTCAAAAAATCTTAAAAAACAAAAAAGTTATGAGCATTTGAACTTCACAAATTGACTCAGAAATTCAAAACTATAACCAAATATTGAGAAAGCCCATTTCGGACCACCCTCTTCTCAATGAAATAGTTGAAATAGGGTTGAAATTTTTTGGATCCCGAGGTTCACTAATATTTACTTTCACATGAATAAAAAAATTTTAAAATCGGAGAACAAAAAAAAAATAATTTTGGCCGCCTTCTCAAAATATGAACCAGTGTGCGGCGGTTACAAATATTTGTATCGGCGGCTGGCTTGGCTGGCTGTTAGCCGCTTCGGTGCAGGTCTCTGGCTACGGCTTAAAATTGATCTAGTCAGATAACGTTTTTCACTACAGTTTCTAGTCATACAAAACTGTTTTAGTGTTGGAGGGTATACAGATATTTTTTAAAAATTGAGTCTGTCAGAAAATAAAAGCATTGGATGTTTTTAAAATATTTTAGATTATAAAATTAATTATTATTAATTTTTTGATTGTAACTAAAAAACGTATTAAACATTGGCAAATGAAATTAATGTTAAGATTAATTTTTTTTAAACTGGTACAAATGCGCCGCAAGTCCCATCACTGGCATCGGATGAATTCAACTGGTTAGTCAGTGAGCATTAAATACATTCTAGAGAGTGTAGGTGTGATTGTAAATAATTTTGCACTTTTAAACGACAAAAAAACGCGACCGGCACTCCGTTTAGGTACTTACATAGTTGGACGCTGGATGACGATGACAGTTAGTTTGTTGTTTGTGGTTAATCCATTTCAATTCAATTGCAATGTTCGGGTGCATGTACCTCTCCACGAGTTACTGTGAATGTCTTGTTGTATATATTTTGGTTTTTGTTTCTTTGCTTAGCATTTAAATGCCATCATGAGCTTGAAGTTGGTAGTACTGCACATCATCTAAGCTATTGTCGTCATCATTGCCTGTGTATTTTAACATTTCCTACGGCCTCACGTTTCTTTTGGACACTAGAGATGCTGACTTATGATTAGAAATAGAAAATCTCAACGATTTTTTTTACATAATCAAAAGTCTACAGCAAAATCTCAGATTCGTAGTTTTAATAAAGTTAATTTTCGTTTACATGTATAATTTAATTATGTCTACTTAATACTGTATTACAAACATACACACTTTAATTTTAAAAAATAGCAAATATAGTATGAATGTTTATACATATGTTATGTGTGTTTGTATGCATTTAGTATGTATGTTTGATAATGTACATTTTTCAAACATCTAAAATATAATTCCTCCCAAAGTGACGTCACTGCTTCCTACAATCAGTATCAAAATTCAGCAGTTAAGGAAGAAATTTCATTAGAAAACCATCTAATGTCCAATTGATGTTAAAACTTATTGCAATGATTTTTATTCGGTAAATGATGAATTTCTTAACCGTTTAGGAATAGTTTGAAATGATGGTTACCCAATAGCAATCTATAAAATTGTGTTTTTTAATTATTCACATTAGTTAACCAACACATTAAGCCCAGCAAAAGTGTATGTGTTTAATGTGTTGGTTAACGAATGTGAACTTTAAGGGCCCTTTCGTCTAAGCAAAAAAAAAATTATAAAGTATTGTTTTTGTTTTACATGTAATTTAAGCGAACGAAGTCTTCAATATCGAAGAACAGGCCATACTTTTTTTGCATAAGGGGGTAAGACTGTAGCTAATTGATTGTAAGCAGCTTTCGAAAATAAACATAAAAAATCGTTGCTTAGGGCTCGGTTCGGTAGATTTGTGGAAAACACAAACGCTAATAGTGTTTGTGTAGTAAATCATTAAAAAAATAACGTTTTTCTGTTTGTGATCTTCGAACACAAAAATAATACTGTACTTATGCAACTCAACAAAAAGATGAGAACATTAAAGTGCGTTCTGTTTTTTTTTTGAAACCACAAGCTTCGTTGTGTTCCGTTGATTTTTTACAAAAACAAAATACATATAAAAAAAAAGCCGGCAAAAAAATTGTACACAAAGAAAATATGTACACAATGCAAGTACAAGCTTTTCATGCTGTGGTCGTTGCTAAAATTTTAAGGAATAAAATTAAGGTAATGGGGATCCCTTGGGAATTTCAGTTTGAAAGGCAAACCCTTTGAATAATATGTTCCCACCCTAACGACTATTTTCCTACTTGTCATAAAATTTATTATTTAATTTATAATTTTTGGTCCTACTTGCCGATTTATTAGTTGATATGTTTTTTTTTAACCAAATTGACGACTATCGAGAAGCTTGTTGGCCGTGACAAGCCACCACAGGCTGTTAGCTATGATTTTATCCAGAACTTTAGAGAGGCATGTATTAAGAGATATAGGCCGATAGGAATAAAGAAGGTTTTTGTTCGTAGTGGGCTTAAGATTTGGGAATATATTACTTGTTTTGTTTGGAGGTGGTAGGAATTTTCATCATACTGTTGGTACATAGTTGTTTAAACATTGGATATGATATTCTGTCAATCCCTGATGTTATCCCCATCAGGCCTTTTAGTACCAATGTAAATTCTGATAAAAGTATATTTGCTGATATTGTACTGCCAGAGTTTATGGATTTTCTGTTTATATATTCCCGCGAGAACTTACTGTCCGATGCATAATTTGACCAAAAGTTGCTTAAGACGTTGGCAGTCTTTTTGTCAGTAGTAAAATTTAGATAGTTGTCGTCAGTTCGTAAGCTCTGTTTTTAATGACCAGTAGCTCGTTTCTGTATTTCTCGCATCGTAAAATTTCTTGCATGAAGTGTGAAACAAAAAATTCCATCGTTTCTCGATTTATGAGATAAAAGTGCTTCTGTATTTGAATGCGAAAACAGACACAACAAATTCTGTTTATACTGGAATATTTCCAGTACTTAAGTGTCAAATAAAAGCAAAACGTCAACAAAAGAAATAAATATAATAAAAACAGGGCTGCCAGATTTGACGAGTTATCGTCATCTTGACGATTTTTTGTTCCGATATTAACAAAGTGACGTTTTGATGATTTTTTCTAAAAAAGTGACGAAAGCAAAAATAAAATCAAAAATATTTTATAATTTTGTTGTTACTTTCTTTAGAAATGTATCTTGAATTTTTAAATTTCAAACACTTCTATTTTGTGGCGTTGAAAATTGAAAAAAAAAAAATAATATGAATGTCTGTAGAAAGCAAAAACAAATTTATAATATATTTTTGATTTTATTTTTGCTTTTAAAGAAATTGTTGGCGTTGCGTTTTACACTATAAGCCCCTTAGTCTTCCAAATAAGATAATTGTAAATATTTTTATATGTTTGTTTATTAGAAAAAAAGATATCTTTAGAAACAAGGCTGCTTAAATTTTTATATTTATCCCTATTGTGAAAATTGTCCACGAAAATTGTTTGTTTCTTCCCTAAAAAATGTATCGGCAAAAGCAAAATTTCGAGGGAAAGTAATGGACCGACTTAGCTTATTTTGAACATTTAATACTTTTTATATACATATACAAAATATGATTGATATTTGATATTCTTATCTTATATGTACACTTTTGTGCCAAAACCATTATTCCGGCAAGAAAGAAATTTGTTTGTCTCCCAGTAAAAATTTTTTCAAAATGGATAGCTTCTTTCACTCGTTATTAAGTAGTTTTCTTCCATAAGAACTTCGATAACTACTTTTTTCTGGATGTATTAAGATAAAACAAATGACTTACTTTTGAATTTGTTCTTTTTGGCACAACCCTTGTAAAATTCATTAGTTTTTCAGTAGAATTGTATGTAGTGTTTTTATGTGTTTCTGATTACTTAACATATTATTTTGTAGGCGCAGATTTTACTGGGTCTTTAACCCGTTTATTTATGAACCGATTTTTTTAATTTTAACTACAAGGTATTCTACTAAGTCTATTTCAGGTAAAAAAGAAAAAGATTATAGGAATAGGTAAATTCAAGATTTATATCTCAATTATTAAATAATAATTATTAAATACCCATGAACTTTAACTATGTTTTTGTTTGATTATTTTTTAATAAAAGTCGAAACAAATTTGTTTAAAATTGATTTTAAATTGCACGATTTTTAAAACAAAAAAGACGATCTTTTTTATTTTTTTCTCAGGAAATTGACGATTTTGACACAAATTTATCTGGCAGCACTGATTAAAACCAAAACAAGAAAAAGCTAAAAAAAATTTAAACTAACAAAATATAACAATTGTTTTTTGTTTATTTTCATCATATAAATTATGCATTTATCATTTATATTCCTTCTATTTTTTTATTTATTTAAAAAAAATAGTATATAAACATATTTTAAATTTAAAATATCTATATTTTGTTTTTCTCGCCACCAATTTCAAATGTGACTTATTTTGACAGTTCTTGAAAGAAACTTTTCGCAAAATATTGTTATAGAAACACTTTTTCTCGCATCCTTCCAATAATTGCTGGAAAATTATTTAAATGACAGATAATTCTCGCAAAAGAAAGATACAGAAACACTTGTGTGAGAAAAACCATTTTTTGTTTCATTTCACACTATTTTTGTTGCAATTCACACGTTTCATGCGAAGAGTTTTACGATGCGAGATATACAGAAACGGGCTACAGTTTTGTATCCAGAGATATTGTAAATATTTCTCCGTATCCATTGAGGTATTTTGGTTAATGGAAGTAGTGAAAACATATAATGACTTGTTGTTTGCTTGCTTTATTTCTTTTTTCTATTTAGCGTTAAATTTCTTGAAATCGATATAATTTACACTGTTTATGTTTCTTTTAAATAAATTTCAAGCAGTATTTTCCTGCTTTTTAAGTTTTTTAAGGGTTGGATTCCACTAAGGGTCTCGCCGGGGTGTCTTGTTAGTGGATGATTAGGGTATAGTTAAGTTGGCGGATTGTAATATAATTTTACAAATATTGGCAGCTTCTTTGTTAATATTTATATCTAATGGTTTCTCAACGCAACCGGTGAAATGCGCATAGAAACAAGCTTATCCTCCAACAATAAATTTCAGTGTATTTAGCAAAAAATTTAGCACAACAAACAAAATTTGTTAATGAAAAATTATGTATTCCCAAAAATAACTTTGATAATAAATGCGAAAACAACAAAGCAATTTTTTTTCTTAACCCACCTACAACTACAATTAATGTTGTAAGAATTCCAACCAATTGTAGTGGGGAATGTAAGAAAAGATAAACTCACTGTTTATTGTTGGTATTTTGTTTAAGCTTTGATATCGTTGCAAATAAAACTTGTGTGTTTGAAATTCTCATTCACTCTACAGTCTTATTTGCATAATATCTTTAGCGTTTCTAAAGTTCTCGAGAAAAGGTTTCCTAATGATCTGACCTAAGCAATCAGTGAAATGTGCATAGGAACTAGCTTATCCTCCAACAATAAATTACAGTGTATTTAACAAGAATGAAAATTGGGAATTTAGCACAACAAACAAAATCTTATTAATGAAAAATTATGTATTCCCAAAAATAAATTTGATAATACATTTTATTTATATTAAACTTTATAAGTCATAGGCTGAGCTTTAAAACATTCTTATACATTTTAGACAAAGTAAAAAATGTAACAAAGAGTTTGCATAGTGTGCCAATTGTTTACGCGTTGATTACTTTTTTGGTGCACTTTGGGCCAGATAACATTGTAAAATTTGACACGGTTGCATTGTAGAATGCTTAAAAGAGCAAATTGCAACTGACGTTTTGAAACTCACCCATACTTTCTGCAAGTTCTGCGGCTGTTATACCACTGACTTTATAAAAACATGATACAAAACACAGTATCAAAGTATCCAACTGTTCTATAATTCTTACAATATCTCCCTTCTGTGATGTCCATCTTAAACCTTATATCTTATGGGGTGGTACAGAACAGTATTCGGGAAATTCTTTTATTTATTCTTTATTTATATTATTATTGTAGGACAATCAATATTTTTAGCGCTCTTTGTTGCCAATCTAAAACTATTTTTTTTAAAGGAATAACAAGTTTTTTATGAGAATAAAAATTTTAAGAACAATTGTGATTTGGCTGAACTGTTAATTTTCAATTAAAATATTTTTAGTTAGGCTTGAGTTCATCAAATTTAATTTTCATTTAATTATTTTTACTGAAGGAAGGAATTTTACAACATGAAATTTTTATTAAAATTTATTGATAATTTTCTTGGCTGAGCTGGGGCTCGAACCTGGTTTGAATTTACATGTTTCAAGAATCACCACATTCTTTCATCAGAATTCTTTGAGTCCTAACCTCTACACCACTGCGGTGCCTGCCAGCCAACAGTCAAACATCAATTTTTAACCAGTGGTACTGGTGGTTCGAAATTTGCTGTAATTATAATTTTCCTCTGTTTTTTCGTATTCTTTCTGTCAAGACTTTGTCTTGACAACCTGAATACATTTGTTTATTATGTTTTTTGTAAATTTAACCCAGTTTCGAGCCCCAGCTCAGCCAAGAAAATTATCAATATATTTTAATAAAAAATTTTATGTTGTAAACTACCTTCCTTCAGTAAAAATAATTTAATGAAAATTAAATTTGATGAACTCAAGCCTAACTAAAAAATTTTTACGGCATCTCACTTGGTAAACTCAAATATGGTAACAAAACTATCCTTTATAAAACTAACACCATCAAAGTAACTTGCTACTAACGTAATACATTTCATTTCATTGGTTTGGCCTACCATCCGACCAAACCAAAAATATACGACCAAATTTGGTCGGAAAAGACCAAGTTCGGTAACCCTGAAATGCATACACATATATTAAAAACTAAGCACCATTTAATAAATAAAAACCAAAAACTATTTATTTATTAGACTTGTATGGAATTCTGTAACTTTTTTACGACAAAAATTTGTCGTTAAGTAGGAAATTTTGAAAATTTTTACTTGAAATTTTCAACTTAACGATAAATTTTTGTCCTTAAAAAGTTACAGAATTACCCTACTGGTCAAATTCCACAAGAAAATGAGAATACATCCTAACAAAAAAAAAAAAAAAAAAAAAAAAAAAAAAAAAAAAAAAAAAAAACGTAATCAGATAGACACTAAATATATTTCTTGAAGCGTTGTTTATATTTTTTACCATTCGACATATTAAAATGTAGGTGTGGAATTGATTCATTGTTTTTTTTAAGAGACACTTTTATGCTCAACGTTGTACGTTCTTCTATTTTTACACTTCTAACTAAACTAAATGTCCAGTTAAAGTTTACCAAAACCAGTTTGAACATTAATACCGAAAAAGTATTTTGTTTACAAATCAGTGCTACCTCCTTTTTTTTTCTCATTATTTTTTATTGAATCTTCATATTTTAAATATGAACTAACAATAATTAATCAAATCTTAACCTAATACGTTATTTTACGTCCTGCCAGACAAAAATTTTCTTCATCACGGGTTCTGTTCACTTATATAGGTGTTTATCGCTCATCTAATTGGGTAAGTGCTGCAGTGTCTCTTCTTCTTAAGCGAGTGTGGCCGCCATGGTTTAAAATATTTCGAGCTAGTGGATTTGGGTGTTGTTCAAGCCTTTTTAAATATTTTACCGCATATTTTGTAATCATAGTTTTTACTAAAGGAACATTGAGATCCTTGTGAATATTTGAGTTTTTAACATACCAAGGGGCAGCTGTGATTATTCGAAGAAGTTTATTTTGGCGCCTTTGAATTTTTTCGATATTAGAGGCCGAGGCAGTGCCCCATAGTTGAATACCGTAGCACCAGATTGGCTTTAAGATGGAGTTGTAAAGTAAAAGTTTGCAGTCGAGACTTAGGACAGAGTTTCTTCCAATAAGCCAATGAATTTGGATGGCTTTTAGTTTCATTTGAGATAATTTTGCCTCTATATGGCTTTTCCACGTTAAACGGCGATCTAGATGAATACCGAGGTATTTTACATGCGAATTTTGAGGCACTAAATGATTATTGATTTTAATAGGGGGCATGTTTCCCGACGCAAGGTAAATGTTACATGTACGCATTTTTGCTCATTGACCTTTATCCTCCATTGCTTCAGCCACAGTTCGAGTTGAAATATATGATCCTGTAGGTATCGAGATGCTTCTTGACTGTTTTCGTGCACGCTTAGAAAAGCTGTGTCATCAGCAAATGTTGAAGTTTGGGTGTAGTTGTTTATTGGCATATCCGAAGTATATATTAAGTATAAAAGTGGGCCTAGGATGCTTCCCTGAGGGACTCCAGCTTCAATTGGTTGAGGAGAGCTTAAATAATCACCTTCTTTAATAATAAACTTTCGACCGACTAAGTAGCTTTCTAACAGCTTGTGTGTGTTTACTGGTAAGTTTAGCTTCAATTTATGTAATAAGCCTTCATGCCAGACTTTGTCAAAAGCTTGAGAAACATCGATGAAGAGAGCGGAACAATATTTTATTTCTTCAAAGGCTTTTCTTATTGCGTTTACTATACGATGGGTTTGCTCAATTGTGCTGTGTTCTCTTCTAAAGCCGAATTGGTGGTTAGGAATACATCTGTTTTCATTTAGAATTGGGGTTAATTTTGACGCTTACAGCTTCTCAAACAGCTTTGATATATTTGAAAGTAAACTTATAGGCCTATATGACTCAACTTTTGTGTGATCCTTTCCTGGTTTAGGTATCATGATGACTAAGGAAACCTTCCACTTTTGAGGATAGTATTCCAGGCGTAAAATAGCATTAAAAATTAAAAGAATAATTCTCCTTGCTATGCTGGGTAGCTCCAAAAGCATTTTGTTGCTGATCTTATCAAAACCAGGAGCCTTCTTGGGGTTTAAATCACAAATAGCCTTTTCGATTTCTCTTATCTCAAATCTTAGGGGAACAGCTGCTCTTTGATTTACCTCCTTTGATTTAAAAATTAATACGGCTGTGGGGTCAAAATTGTTTAAACCACATAAAATTTCGGAAACGAATTTTTCAGAGATTTTTCTATTAAGTGTTGGTACTTTTGCTGGAACTCTTCAAAATAAAATGGCTCTGCACAAATACCGTGCATAATAAGCGACTGGAAATTAGAGTATAGAATGTCATTTTAAACATTATTTTACGCTTTTCCTTTAATAAACGCGGTTCGGTTTATTCCCTTTATAATAAACCTTTTGGTTTTGTTGATTACAAATCAAAATTAATGCACACACTTATTCAACTTAACAAACTTTTTTGAAACTAATTATAACGTTCACAAAATGTAACCAATATTGTTAGTAACAGACTGAACCGCTTAACCAAGGTTAGTCATATTGGATAGTAGTTTAGACACAAATTTTCAACAAGATCGGTCAAAAAGTTTCTGAGTTACACGGGGTCAAAGTTTGACATTCTGGCCATACAGGTGTTCTTTCTCATCCATGTAACTTATTACCTATCGGTTTTAGCAAAGTTTTTCCCAATTAGCTTCGATAGCTATTTGATCAATCTTTTGAAAAAATATTTTTTTTTAAATTTTAAACTTTTTTATTTTTTTTAGCGGGAATGTTTTTTTTTTTTTTTTTGTTCAAAAGAAAGCTTATGTATTTTACTTCAAGGTAGTTTTGGTCGGTTTTTGGGCCGCGAGTGGCTTATGTATAAAAAAATTATTTCTAACTCAAGACGAGGTTTTTTCAATTTTTACCTAATGCACTAATTTGAATTTTTTCCTATTTTTGTTTAGTGTTTTTAAAACTTAAAAATTAAACTTATGCTGAGAAACTAGACAAAGTAACCTCTCTGACGGTACGTAACATACCCAACTACAATTGTATACGTTCGATACTGTAATAACCACAACATGTTAATCCCAGGAATATAATCATTTTTCTATAGAAATGTTGAAAAATTAAATTAATAATAATATCTAATAATAATAAAAAGATAAATAATTTAATAAAATTTAATCTTAATCACATTAGATCTTTTGTATCATAACTAGTTTTACACTTAATTTATTGTAGCTGATGAAGTGTTTAAGTTTTGCAAATTTTCAAATACCCAATCCTTAAGCTAAGATCCCACTATCGGCTCAAATAGCACAATCTGTGACGATTTTTATCGTGCTATATCGGCGCACATTTAAAAAAATTGCACAATTGATTCTTGGGTGGTCCCATTATCGTCACACATTGTGACAATTTTTTTCGGTTCATATCGGCCAAAACTCAATTGCGACAATAATCGGTACAATGCGGTCACACTACCGTGCAATTTTTGAAAATTAAATCATATGTTTTTGTTTATTTGCATTGAAAACAATATTTTCAAATGTGCATGAATGGAAAAAATGTGTAGAGAATTGCTAAGTTTCAGAACCCATGAGTTTTTAGTCAAAGAGCAGTATTCAAGTATTTGAAGATACTTTTGAAGTCTGGTAAAATTCGTTATTTGATTTAATTTCGCAGTAAACTATAAATATGTTATCTAGGATGCCATACCAACGACCAAGCAACTATGTATATCCACAGTAGTTATTTAATACATGAAAGATGAAAAACTGGAACACAAAAGCAGGAAAAACTTTTTGATTTTTAGTAATAGCTGGTAGTTATTTCATACGTTACCTGGCAAGTAGTTGTCATTACAATTGTCATTATTCTGAAAACTTCAATACGAACTTACTAGTAATGACCTCAGCAACTACTTATTACTTCTATTATTTTCACTACTGAACATTTGTTAAGGCCGTTATACACAAAGTCTTTAGTAATTTACTAAAATGCAACCCTGTCATGATAAGTTGTTATTGTTTTTTAAAAATGTTCAGAGAATAATTAGATCAGGAAAGCATTTTTGAAAAATACTTAAGACTTTGTGGGATAGTGTGTAACTGCCTTTACTGCTAACATAATTCAACACAAGTTTTGGTGCCAAGGAACTGTATATATCTCTTAAACTAGGACTTCATACTGATTACAAAAGTAACAAAAAGTTGGAATTCTTACGTGTAGTTTTCTAGTGTTTCGCTTTTGTGCATATTAATATATATAAAAAGTGATTTTTTGCATTATTATTTACATAAAAACTTTCATTTTCGTGACTTTCGTGAATGAAGTGCAGTGGGTTGCATTCTCCAACAGTAGCCAGCCATCATATGTCGATCCCATCGGCCATGATACCTCTCTTCCATAGTTTTCAGATTCTGATTAAACCGCTCGCCTTGCTCATCGCTACAAGATCTAAGATTATCTGGAAATCGGTCGAGATGACTATGAAGGTAGCGCAATTTGATAGACATGGTGCATCCCAACTTTCTAGCATGTCGTTAACATTTTCGCGATAGTTGCTTGACTTGTAGTTTCCAAGAAAGTTTTTAATAACTTCAACAAAAGAAGTACAAGCAGACAGTTCCAAATCACTCATTGAATTTAGGAAACTGGAATCTTTAACTAATATTTTTATTTGTGGCCATCAAAAATTCCCGATTTTATCTTCTCTAAGCTTAGTCCTAGAAATTTTGTCGTTATATAAGAGAAACACTGGCCATTTTTAACCAGGGCTTTGACAATATAATTTTTTCTTTTGAAACTAAAGGTGGATTTATGATGTTATGATTTCCAAACTCCGACGCCTCACGCCACTTTGCTGTCCTTATAAGAAATTAGTCATCTTAAGATCAACACAAATAATCCATTGGTGCTCGCTATATTTGATTTTTTCTAGCACTAGTGCGATATTTAGGTATTCGTCTTTTAGTCTTGTAGAATGGGCAATCGGAACTGACCATATGTATTGCCATTGTATCTATTAAGAGGCGCCATTCATTTGGCTGGTATTCGCGAAGACCCATTGCCAGAATAAGGCCTTACACATCAAAACAAAATGCAATATCGTCTTCCGAATGAAAAAATTGTAGTAAGTCTTGCCCTCTTTTGCGATATTATGTCACTTTTGTATGTGATGCCAACAAGTTTCTTTCTTTAAGTCTGGAAGCCAATACTTCTGCAGATTCTTTAGGTAATTCAAGATCTCTTACCATATCATTTAATTCTGGGATCATTTTTAGAGCATAATTTTGAAACAGTTACTTCCTGGGAATTAAAAAAGAAAGATAAGCACTTTTTGTAAAATCCGTTATAGGATTTCTAAACTTTTTAACGGTGTAGTCACCACAAATGTAACAAAACACGTTTCGATTATTGAGACAACTTCTTCGCGACGCACAGTGGCGCCATTTGAGTTTTTTCGTTTCAAAAATCATATCTTTTGAACCGAATAAGATAATTGAACAGTTTAAACAACATATGATAGATAACTGTTCAGCCTATGAAATGAGCGTTTGGAAAGGGTGCTACGCTCTGTAGGGGCCTTCTTATGGGTTATCAATGTTAAAATTAGTAGAAAAATCAATTTTATGGTAACTAAAAAAATTATTTTTACATTTTTAGATTGTTTTTATTTTTTTTCTTTAGGCTTTTATGTTTTATATTATAAACCAACAAATTAAAAAAAAAAATTATTTTTTTTTTTTAAATTTATTTTTTCAATTTTCTGTAAAATATTCATCACAGTTCGTAAGAGAAGGTATATCTAAAAGACTAACCATTTCTAAACTATAATTATTTTCTAACTCTATTCTTGACTTCACATGCCGCAGGGAAGAAATAAGTGGATCGGAAGATGCTGCCAACATGTTGAAGAGGTCCTCATTTTGCCTTACCCTTGATGCTTTGAATGTGTTCTGCAATCTATATTTTTTATAAAATTTGTTAAGAGACTCCTGTGCTTCTTCAGAAAGCTCTCCAATTGGCAAAGACTGGTACTCAATTATATCTTTGCCATGCGCCAATATTTTATGGACGGTCGGGGTCAACTTCTTCTGTGGATACATTTCTGCTAAAAGAGATGCAGTTTTCGACGCATATTCTCCATATTTTGTGGAATTGACATTTTCTTTGCAGTTTAAAACATCTAAGATCGTTCCCAATCTTTTCACGATTTGATTGTCAATTCCAGTGATTCTAGTTACTGCCTCATCATTTTCAAAAAATCTCCTAGAAGTGTTTCCATCGTTTGAGTTACCGTATCCGTGCTTGGGACAGTCTACTTTAAGTCCAACTTGTTTAAAAAAAGCATCCTTTATTGATGTATTTTCATCGAAGTTTTCCTCCTCTTGTGGTAGGGTATACGCCAGTTTTAGCAAGAATTCCATACACCTTATCCTTGCGTGCAATGGTGACATTCCATATTCGTAATTCTCCTCATTTGTAGAATCGTTTAAATTACCAAAGTTCTTCTGACTCTTTTTGCAAATCGGGCATGACATTGTTGAGGTTGTTCCTGTCAGTTCGTTTACGACTTTTCCGTCAACCATGGTCAGATGGAACTCGTAATTGCATTCAATATATTTTCCTTCTTCAATTTGCAGCTTTGTAGGCTTAATCTTGCTTATTTGTTCTTCAATGTCCTTCACCGTGGTCCTTATGAGTTCTGCCGATTCCCTTGCAAACTGAAACATTATTGGTCGGCAATAATGCACTGATGACGGACGTGGATTTTTCCAGTGTAGGGAAACATCAGATTTAAGCCGCAAAGGAACAACAGATGCCATAAACATATTTCCGTCCGATATTGTAGCGTCATCGGAATATATTCTTTGCTTATAAACGCTTTGTCCGGATGATCCATCGCAGCCCCATTTGCTGATCAATGTCAACTTCTCAGGAAGAATTTTCACCTCATTTTCAGGAAGACTCTCCAACAACCGTTTTGCTGTATGGCCCATGAGATCCTGCAGATTGGCTTTCGCAGAGACTTCCGTAAACTCCGTATGCAGTGCTCGTGAATTTATTTTGGCTTGCGTAATATGCTTGTATCCGGGTAAAACGTCAGCGCCGTGTCGCGTTAATGATGCCCGTAGTTTCTCATATTTCTCTTTGGAAAGTTCTAAGTCCATAAACAAGGCCAAGGCTTCTTCGGATCCATACTTTTTAATTTGTGCGTTTGTGGGCGTGGGAATGCTTTCCTTAATCCTTTTTAGTCGCAGTGGGCTTGCATCAGCAACAGATTTGGTTACCTGCGACCTAACTCTTTCACTATCCTTTGTAAATTTAATTGACAGCGCGTCCGATAATTGCTTCGTGGTCAAGTCATTGGTGGCATCGGCAAGTTTCCTCTTCCTTGTGAAAATTGAACACTCCTCAATACTTTTTTTGGCCTTCCTTTTGCTCCTCTGGTTGATGTGGTGGGTTTATCTACTGTCAATATATCCAGGATGGTGTCTTCATTAAGCCAGTCCTCGTATTTGGAGTTGAAGTTCTGAATGGTTCGATTAGATTTCACCCATTTTGCCTTAATATTTGCATATATCAGATAAAAATTATTTTTTATAATTTCGCTTCTCTCAATATTTCCGTATAAGCTATCAAGTTCTTCTAAAGCAGCTTCCGTGAAAAAATTTGGTGTGGTTGACTTTCTAAACAGTTCAAATAATTTAAAATTGTTCAACGCCATGTTTTCAGTACTTAAATTGTTTAATGGTTTCAGTAATTGTTGCGCCAACTTTCAGTCGTAGACTAATCAAGGCATTATGTTTATTTTGCAATATATAGGCTTATGCTACAATGCATAAAAACTAACCTGTTCCCTGCATACATATGGATTTAGGCTGAATAATGCAATTTTGATATTATGCACGTGTCCAAATAAGATTTGTGCCTACCTGTAGGGACCATAAGTCAATATTGTTCTTGACCATTTGTACGCCAAAGTATTGTTTAAGTGAGGTACGTACCTGCTAATTTCAATGAGTAGTTTTTTTCAAACTTTTAGATCAAACTACTGTCAGTCAAAACATATAAGGGATGGACGCCATACAATTTCTGCAACCATGTCTTTTTAACCTTTTTTACCTCTAGAAGCCAAACGGGCACGTACGGGCAGATAAAATTTTTGAATTATGTAAAGAAATAATCAATGAACAGGTTTTGCAAATATGGCAAATATAGAAAAATATAGATTTTTTTTATTTTCCGTCAAAGTTGAAAAATAGTGAAAAAACGGATAGTTTTTAAATAGTGATTTACCAGGAGAAACACAAAGCAAACAGTTAATTTTTTTTTTATCATTATACATTTAATAAATACATCAATCAATACAAACAAAAAATAAGGCGATTCGTTACCTATTTTTCGTGATATTACACCTTAAATCGCAACAAATTTACTAAAAATTGTGTGTTTTTTTGAAAACCGAAAGTCGGTCAACTTTGAACGGCTATATCTTCTAAACTAAAAATGTGATATTATTAAGAGTGGCAGATTTGAAATCGTTGAAAAGTTTTCTATAACATGGGTTTATTCAAAACTTCGTCGGCGCTCATGAAAATTTTGATTTTTGCAACCTCGTTTGCTTTACGGGCGCTACTCTGCGACGACGACATGTTAATAAAATGAATTTATTAAACAAAATTGCTGATAAGGTTTCAAGTAGGGCCGAAAAAAGTACGTTGGAAGGCTACTATTGAAATTGACTTTATACCCAAAACTACACGTAGGAAAAAAATGTTTTTCAAATTTTTAGTGTCACCAGTGTCGGCATGTTACTGAACCACTAACGGTTTCTCGGCACCATTTATCTTTTTTTTAATTTGTTGACTTGTGTAATCAGCTCAAAAATTACTTATTATGTAGTTGTGTTATTTACAGTACTGAATATACTTACTGGTAACGTACTCAATTAATACTTATTAGGTCTATTAACTAGTGATTTTTGGCTTCTGGTAAGTATATCGTAAGTATTTACAATTCTAGTAAGTGTATTGTAAGTACTGAATTCTGTGGACACCTCGAACAAAAAAAAAAATAGTAGTTATTCGGCCGAAAAATAAGCAGTGTTTATTTTTCTCCAACATTACTTGCTAACTAACCAGGTAAGGAAAATTTGTTGCTGATATGATACCGTTGCAGTTTATGAATACCAGAAGATAATATTAAATTATCTAAAATCTAAATGTACAGTACAGAAGGTATACTGTGTTTAGGATGGTGCTCGTCAACATTTTAAAAACAACAGTAGCTTCGCAAATCTTTTAGCTTATAAAAAAGATTTTCATGGTAAAGGAGCATGTGATGGTAAAGGAACATGTGATGGAGCAAACCTCAAAAGAAATGCAGAGAAGTATAGCCTCCAGTGCTTTCATCAACATCGCATCTTAGATGCGAATCATTTATTTCATTGGGCAAAGAAATATTGTAAAGAAACTGAAAAAGCTTTTAGTAGCAAAAAGGTTCATGAGGAAACATTAAAAACACTGCAGAGCAGATTCGATGCTGCGGAACAATTGATGGCACAATGCGATACTTTTATACCGCTTGTCGATGGAAGGCTCAAGTTGAAAAAGTTTTCTACCTCTAGTCATTGTGATTTTTTTCCAAAGCCAAAACATAAAACAGCAGCGAAATCAACACCTGAATATAATTATATATTAATTTAATTATTATTACAAATTAATAAAAAAAATTTAATTTGTCAACATTTCTATAGGAAAAAGTAATTTTATACCTGGGATTAACATATTGTGGGTATTACAGTATCGATGGTATAAAATGCTATTTGGGTTATGTAACATACCGTTGAAAAGGTTAATTTGTATAGTCTCTCAGCATTCGTTTTATTGCTAAGGTTTTAGAAACACTTAAACAAAAATAGAAAAAGTTCAAAATAGAGTTAGATATTATTTTTTTATATTTACAAAATCCACTCGAGGCCCAAAAAGCGACCAAAATTACCTTAAAGGAAAAGACATAAGCTTTCTTTTGAGCAACAAAAAAACATTCCCGCTAAAATAAAAAAATTAAAAAAAGTTTGAAATTTAAAAAATTTTTTTTTTAAAAGATTGATCAAATAGCTACTTGGGACAAGTTTTACTAACACCAAAAGTTACATGGCTGAGAAAGAACACCTGTTTGGCCAAAATGTCAAACTTCGACACCCTCTCACCGATCTTGTAGAAAATTTGTGTCTAAACTAGTAAACTAGTCTCGGAAGACATCGATTTCAAAAGTGGTTCCTTTGACATGAAATCCCCCATATTTATATATGTTATGCAAGTCGCTTAATTGCATTTAATTATTTGCACATGTTTGCGTGGTATTAAATATATTAAAAGACAAACCTAATTATAAATTAAAAAGAGTAGTTTTTGGGATTTCAGTATTTTGGTTAAAACTTAACAATTTTTTAACCGATCTGGCAGATTTATATACCGACGTCCTTAAAAAGAAATGTACCATTTACTTTGGGGATAAAACTTGGACTCGGAAAAATCTATGGTTCCCAAAAATGGATATTTAAAAAAAAAAAAAAAAAATTGGTCACACTACAGCCCTAAAATTAAAGTTTTTATAAAAATGTTGATGTGTTTTAGCTCATTTTTGGAGTATTTTATAAGTTGCCCATTTTTTGACCGATTTGATAGTTTTATATACCGGCGTGTTTAATGGAGACTTAACTTGGGTCACATGTGGGTATTTCCAAAGAAAAGTTTACTTTTTGCCACGTTACGACACCAACCATTTTTAATTGTTTCTCAAAGAATAATAATAAATAATTTTAAAATATTATTTATTTTTTCCATTTTGGTGTAAAGCGCAACTAGCTTTTCATTTAGTGAAAGAGAGGAAAAATTTGAACAGCATGGTTCTAAAATACAAGACTAATTGCTTGGTGTCGTAACGTGACAGAAAGTAGAATTTTCGGTGGAAATACCCATCGACTAGGGTTTTTTCCCGGGATTTCCCGTCCCGGGAATTCCCGGGAATTTCCATTATTTTATTTCCCGTTTTCCCGGGATTTTTCTTGCGGGATCCCGGGAAATAAAAAATTCCTCATAATTTCAGAAAATAGCTATTTATACTTTGAAATTTAGTTTTCTATTCTCTAAAAATTAGCATCTGTGGATGGGTTGTGGATTAGATCAATTGCAAGAAGTGAGTACATGTATTTAAATCAATGTCTCCTGCTGCAATAAATCTACTAAAAGTAGAATGGACAGTGCAACTGTTGATAATTATTACATTTAGTGAAGTGAAGAGTTAATAAAGTACATTAATTCAAAAAAAGATGCAGGCAGTAAAGTTTCATTGTTCATGAACAAGTCTTAAAAATAGGAGATACCTAAACATATCGCTCCTTTATTGCAACATAGTCATATCTACAAAAACAAACGATCTTGGCAAAATGCGATTAAAGTTTTCAAAATGTATCGATTTAAAGATATATTTTGCTATAACTTCGGTTCAGTTTAAGATATAATACGAGAAGGTATGAAGGAAAACTTTGCTAAAGTTACTTCAAATTTAGAGATATGACTATGATGCAATGAAGGAGCGATGTGTTTATTAGGTGATAAACACAAATTTTCAATTTCAATTTGTGTTGGTTTATATACCCATGAAGTGCGGGGAAACCGAAATAAAATAACATTTTGGAAACTCGTGTAAGATACTACAACATACAACTTGAAAAACACATTGTCCTAAAGATTACAAATGGACCTATTGAAATGAAAAGGTTTGGAAGAAGCAGTCCGGTTGATGCTATTTTTGCATCAAACTTTACATACATTTGACTGATATAGACGTTGTTTATAAAAAAGAAAAAATTGCTTCTGATTGTGAATCCGAAGCTACAACGGTGCACTTTTAACTATTTGTCCAACTACGGTAAAAAATGAACGAAATTTTTCGGAAATATGATAATTAGTAAATAAAATCAGGAATATACTTTTTTACGACTTACAAAGCGCTTTGAGTGTATCAGAAAGTTATTTCCTAAGCCATTAAAAAATGTTATATATTTCTTTAAAGTATTTTATCTACTTTATTAATTAACTTTTTGATTTCATATCTTGAGTACCTTAATTTTTAATTTGTTTTTATTATTGTTTTATGAATTATCCAGAGCATAATAATTTATTTTGTTTTTATTATTGTCTTATGAATTATCCAGAGCATAATAATACTGAATAAAAGCATAATAATAGGGACTACAGGCGTGAGGTAATAATAATTCAAGTTCCTATTTCAATCTTCAATTCATTTTGAACCATTTCTTTTACTTTCTTTGTAAACAAGTTCCCTTACGTTTTTTTATAAAAGTTTTTTTCTTGATTAAATTTACTTTGTATTATTTATATGGAGCGGGATCCCGGGATCCCGGGAAATTTAAAAAAATTTCCCGCTTTCCCGGGAATCGAAAAAGTCCGGGAAAAAAAAAACTCTACCATCGACGTGTTTAAGAAGAAATTTACTTGGGTTATAAAACTTGGACTCGGGAAGATCTATGGCTCTCGAAAATGGGTATTTAAAAAAAAAATTATATTTTGGTCATAACTTTTTTGTATCTGAACCGATTTTTCCGAAATTTTCAGAAAATATGTTTTACTAAAAATCTTATGCTATGTAAGTAAGGGCGTAGCCATAGGTCATATGACAGCCCAAAACCTCAGGGTTTTATACAATTTTTGATATATCCTATACGGGAGGTACCACGCCCACTTATCCAATCCTGCCCACATTTTGTGGTATGCTGTGTATTGATAACCTTTATGTTTTTATCTTATTTGGAAACTTTGGCTTTTACTGTTCCCTAGATATCCAGAAAAAGGAATAAAGATACAACAACAACAAGGGATTTTTGGAAAAGATTAGAGGCAGTCGTGGTTTTTTCCTCATATCGCAGCCATTTTTGGACAGATCTGGCTGAAATTCAATAGCAAAATTATAATGAGTAGGGATAAAATTTTCATGCACTAAAAAATCGAAAATATGCGCATAAAATATGCACTAAAATATCTAAAAATTTCTATAACAAATCGTTTTGTTAATATTACTTAAAACCAAATATGCAAAATTCAGTCTATTGCAAGGCGAATTTAATACAGGTGGTCTTAAAAGCCCTGCTGATATTAGCTAAAATCACTGTTGGATGTCAAAATTTAGTTTATTCTCTTTTATTATCTTTGGTTCTGTTTTGTTTTATTTCTCTTTTTGACATTGTACAATGATTTTACAAAAACAAATTGCTTGTGGTTTTTGTACGAGTTGTACTTGTTGTAGTACCGAGATTACCTGGGATGAATTTGCCTTGGTCTATTGTTATTCAAATATCTTCAAAAAACTTAAATAACTAATTTAAATTTTTGTTTGTTTAAATAAATAAGTACTTTTTTTATAAAAAGTAAAACTTTGTTTTGTACTTGAAGAATGCCATGCATTTTGAAGAAATTTATTTTTAGTTCCCACTTTAATTGAAGATATTTTAAATGTATTTTATTTTTGGAAATCCTTAATATTTTTGGCAAAACGTTTTGGATTTGTTTTCAATTTGTCAGGCTATTCTTTTTCCACATTGTTAATTTTACTTTCTGCCAATACCAATTTTTTTGACTTGAGCATTAAGGAATTAAATCCCTCCTAATAAGTTATTGTTTCACCAAAATATCCGTAATTGGAGAATACAAGTGCCGATTTACTTCTGATGTTATTTAAATTTAATACTGGTTTTTTATTAATTGGATAATCATCGGTATCAACAAGCTCTTCTTAAATTCTTATATTACTCAAAGTTTTTTGAATATACTTCTGTAGCATATAGGTCCCCATCTTGTTACAACTGGATGCGGTGGAATATTATCGAATGTGCCAAGAGTAACTTGTAACGGCCAAGGTCAAAAATGAACGATTATCAATAACAATTTTAATTAATTTTCATGTTGTAAAATTCCTTTCTTCATAGAAATAATTTAATCAAAATTAAATTTAATGAACTTAAGCCTAATTAAAAATATTAAAAATTTGGATTAAAAACCATAAATAGTTCAACAAAATAACCACAATACTAATTATTGATAAAATATTTAAAACCAATCTTTTGTAGAAATCTTGTATTTAAAGCAAAGCTCCCAACAAATTTATATATTGACTTAAGGATTTTTTTGTGTATTTTTTTAAGTACTTTTTTATAATTGGGCAATTAAAAATAAATATGTAAAAATATGCATTTTCACCAAAATATGCAACAATATGCAACAACAAATTGATGTCAATTCCACGCAAATTTAATGATTCGGAAACATAATTGGTCGACATCGTTCTGAGACTATCGACAGAAAACATGAATTTGCATGGAAATCGCATCCCTAATAATAAGCATACCTGACATAAATATATACCAACAGACAGACGGACAGATGGACAACCGGATTTGAACTTCCCTTCTCATAAGCATCCGGAATATATATACTCTATAGAGGATAAGATCAATATTGTAGAAATTACAAACGGAATGACAAAGTTATATTTATAAAAAACAACGGACGATTTCAAACAATTGATTCAATTAAAAAGTAATTATGTATCATCAAAACTTTATTTTATTTCTTTACCTCAGCTTATTCAAACTAAATAAAAAAATAATTAATATTGCAATTGAAAAGAGCATATTACAAAAAAATCGTTTACTACGTATATATTTTTTTAGGAAATGTTGATTTTCAAAATGTTTGTGAGAATACTTGGGCAAAACTTTTTATGTATTCTTAAAATCTTGCCCGTTTTTGCCCCATTTTAAAATATTTGAGATTTTGTGAAACATATTAATTCGTTTATATGATTACACTACGTTACAAAATTTCAACACATTCGTGACCAAATAAATCTGGCAGCTAATCTTTATGTAAAAATTTCCCCTGAATCCGACTATGAAGTCAGAATTGTCAAAAGTAGAATATTTTTCAAGATATTCCAAAATAACCGTTTTTGTGTTTTTAAAAAAGATGATGTGACTGAAATGTAAATATCTTCAAAAATTTTAAACGGATTATGTATTTCTATTTTTAGTGAAAGGTTATAAAATTTCTAAAATAACCATGAATTGCTAGTGAAGATTGGTCAAGAAATGACAGAGTTACAGGGGACAAAAGTTCAAGCTTTATTGAAAATTTTATGATTTTGATAAATTTTGCTCTTTTCAGGTTATTTTTTTAGTCCAATGACATAAAAACGTTAATGTTTTATTGCATGCGACATTTTTTAATTCCATATTTTAGCAATGAATGTGCCGTGCCTTGTTTCAAAAAAAAATATATTGTTCGAAAAAATGACATTGATTTTTTTTAAGTTTTTAGTTTATTTAATAAAACAAAATTAAAATTCCACTAAAATTTTACAACAAAAGTTTTTTTTCTTTATTAATCAATATACACAGAATCCAAAAAAAAAAAATTTTTGTCATAAATTACAGGCTTCCCTGAATTAATCCTCGTTTTGCATATGTTTCACCCCACTGTGCAGTGGTAGCAATTAGGAATTAAAAAAAAATCCAGTGCTTAAAAAACTCAGCCGAAACCAAAAACTGTCATACAATTAAAATAAAAATTAAAAAAAATTAGAACAGGACTCTAATGGCACAATGGAAGATTTTATATGCTTAGAGAAACTAGGAAAAGGAATTGGAAATTATATATTTTGTATTATGGCTGTATTATGGGTTGCTTTCGATTTCTCCAACATCTATGATAAGTGAAAGAATTCTTTCCAAGTAAAATTTTATCAAAACTAAAGCAAAGAATCGCTTGAATCCTAAGCTTTTAAATCAAATTATTTTTCTGAAAGATTATTTTATAAAATCTAATTAAACTATTGAATAAAATAACAAAATGATCTCACAGTTTATTTTTTAATAAATAAATAATTTGTATTAATTAAAAAATACATATTACATATGTATATATGAATTATTTTTTTGTTTGCTCGTTTTAGTTCAAGAATTGTTATGCTTGGTATATTATTGTTTTTTTTTTTTACTTATAAACTCCAAATAATAAATAACACTGGTTCACAAATTTTTAACTTTTTGCTATAACCTTAAAAATTAAATGTTTTCTAAGATAAATCGGGGCTGCTGAACACGAATATGGCATTCATTCATTTTTCTCAAGAAGCGTTTTCGAGATATATGTGACGCGCAAAATAGAAAGGGACCTAAGGGTAAAAACAGTGTTTGTTCAGGAGAGCCATTTTAAAGATTTAAATACGTGCATCTTTGGTGTACATCAATTTCATAAAACGCGCATATCTCTGGGAGGGAACACTTTTGGGGCATGGGATCGTTCTCATTCGATGCTCAGATGTTGTCCACATCAAAAAAAAAAAAAAGTGAAAATTGATTTTTTTACCCTTAGTCCCTTTCTGTATGCGCTGTCATATATGCGACAAACCAGTTTGAACTTTATTAATCGGTTTACCGCTCAATGACAAAAATTACCTTTTAATCCAAAACCTCGGTTAATTAATCGAGCGAATAACCTATTAAAGCAAAATCCCGATTAAATGAATGCCCTAATGAAAACTTTAAATATCTGGTAAAAGTCACGAAACTTGTAATACATTTTCACAAAAAAAAGTTTTGCATACTTTAAGGCTAGGAATTTATTGATATACTCCAAAAGCAAAAAAATTTTAAGTTCACATTAGTTAACCAACACATTTATTCAAGGTGTCGAAAGAAGCATTCAATTGTCTCGGTTTTTTAAGATGGTGTAAGATATACTTCACTCCATCTGATCTTCTTACTATTTATACCACCTATATCCGACCGCGTATGGAATACACCTCTCATGTGTGGGCCTGTGCTTCAAAGTCTATTTTGGAGCTTCTCGACCGCGTGCAGGATTGCCCACTCCTGCACGCGGTCGAGAAGGTTCTCATTGGTGACAGTAGGGTATCCAATTCTATTGACTCCTTTGAGCAACGTCGAAATGTGGGTTGTTTTTGCCTGTTTTATCGTTACTGCAATGGGATGTGTTTTGACGAAATTAGACATCTGGTTCCCGAAACCCGTACGTTTGTTCGTCATTGGTCGATTGGCAGGTGAATCTTATAACGCATTACAGGGAGGATTCGTTTTTTGGCCGGACTGTTCGTATGTGGATTAACTTTCCTGCTGTGCTGAAGTCTTCCCTCTCACTTTCAACACGAATATATTTAAGTCGAATGTTCACAAACACTACTCCCTCTATCCTCCTTCCCAAAACCTATTTTCCCGTTACTAGAGGTCATTCCCTGACTGCTGGTCCTAACAGAAAAAAACACATCATAACCCATTTACTCTTGCTGTGCTTAATGTGTTGGTAAACTAATGTAAACTCTAACTTTTTTGTATAAGGGATATTATTTAATAATTTTTATTAAACAAAAAGAACAACATTTGTGGTTTGAATTGTCAAAGTTATTAAAATTCTTATATATAATTCTAAAAATGAGATTGTTTTCGATATGATGTGAAGAGTTGTGTTAAGAAATAATTAATTGCAATGGAGAAATTAAATTACCTTACACTTTTACAGAAGCCAAAAATTTAACACTTATACTCTAGATTAAGTTGAAGATGTAAGAAAAGACATTTTAAAAAGGTTCCTTAATCAGTTTAATGATAGATGGCATATGTGTCAGCAAGTTTTTTTTGTCGAGATGATATGCAAATATCCGTAGATGATATGCAAATATCCGTATGCTATGTGAAGAAGCGGAAGAAACAAGAAATAAGGACTACAGCGAGTACAACAGTCGTATTCTCTAATTCGCTAAATATAAAACTCTATCGCTAAGAATCTATAAAGTTTTTTTAGCGATTTTTGGCTACGAATGCAATTCTGTAACGCACATCGCTAAATTTGGCAATGCCATACAAATTTAATTCACCGCAATTTTAGCTTTTAATGTTATCGCTAAAATTTTGTATTCTCTAAGGCTATTTAGCGATCGAGATTAAGCTTTAGCGAATTACAGAATTTGGCAACAGCCCTACAAGAAGAGAATGAGCGAGTTGTCACTTTTTTCACGTTGGTGTTAAGAAAATGACAGAATGAAATGGTCGAAATTAAGTTTTCTGTCATTTCTTTCTATCATTTTCTTAACACCAACGTGAAAAAAGTGACTACTCGCTCATTCATTTCTTGTAGGGAGGTTAATGTTTTTGAGGAAATTCAAAAGAGTTTCGACAAACACTGACATTTTTCGTCGTTTACTGGTTTTATCAGACTTTTTTATAGCCAGCTTAACCCTTAGATGTCCCACATGGTCTGGCCAGACCATATTTGACTTTCATATGCAATATCATTTTTTGTAGCAAAAGTTTTAAGAAACGAAGGCTATGAGCTCTACAAGTAAGTTGTCCTGAATCGAATAAAACAAATTTGGAAACATTTGGATCACATTTAGGGCACAAAAACCTTCCCACAGGAAAAAGTTCGCTCAGTGCACCTTAAAATTTTTTAAAACACATTACAGGACCAAAATACTAACTCGCAATCCGATTATGTACCCGTCAAGTTCAACTTATAACCGTCCGTTGTGCGTTATTTGTAAAGCCAAAATCAAAGCTTAGAGAAAAATTCGTTTTTGCTGCGGTAACTGCAACAAAGCTATGTGACTTCAACAAAAACGTACATTTGCATAATTTATATGTTTTACAATTATATTAAAAAATATTGATTTATTTTGAAATAGCACAAAATAAATACAAAATTTTGTTTAGTTTACTCAATCGTGTTCTGGACAGACCATAAGGTGCACTTAGTGGTACTAAGGTTGTAGAACATCGAAGGGCTAAGACCTGAGCCAACCATACAAGATATGGGATGTGACGGTGTTGACAAAGATCAAAAAAGAAATTCTTATCTATGCCTGGTTTTCATAGGCAGTGGACGTGACCGATTTTAATGATGCTTGGCTTGCGTCTTTTTTTTTTTTTTGGCGTGGACGTGATGAAATTTTATTTTTTTTCTTAATTTGTTCAATATAATGCTCGGTGTCAAATTTCAAAAATCATATTAGCCATCCCACTGTGCGTTGCATCATAATCGATCAAAAGTCGATTTGCAACTTCTTGTAACTTAGGGTTTTTTGAAATCATATGCCGATATAAACTTTACATCCGAAATTTATATATTTATAAAATTAATAATGATATTTACATAAAAGTTAAACTTTAATGGAAAACATCCTCCATTACAGACTTGCCTACATTGTTTATATGATGATTAAATGGAATATCGGTTTTTTGATGGATATTAAGACTATTTTTTTTTAAAGTTGAAAATGAAACACAAGGTTAATAATAATTTTTATGAAAAATCCTTTTTCTTAACTTTTGAATTCACCCGCTATTTTAATTAAAACTATGGAATTAAAAGGAAAGTCTGAGCTTAAGAGAATCATATTTTATTTGAACTAAGATTGTTTTTATTTAAATACATGCTTAAAAATATTTTTGTTTTGCTGTTGACAACGATTATGTTGCACCAATATTTGTTTGTTTCATATTTACACAGTCGCTGTTAATATGGCTCATGCCACTAACTGTGATGGCTACGTCTGAGTCGTGGTGTTGTACCAAGGTAAAACTACTTGACACAAATAAAAAATTAACATTCCAAAAAAAGTGATGATGATGAAGATACACGAATGAAGAATTCATGCCAGTCACTACAAGTTGCTCAACATAAGATGGATGGATGGTACTGGTGTTCAAGAAGTTGCATTTGTAGTGACGGGTGATATTACCACTAAAATGTTTTTTAAATCCATTTCATAACATAATGTGAATGGGTTTTTATACTTATACAATGCATTTCCTAAAACCATATTTCTATATATTCAATTATACCCTTTAGGATAGATTTGGTAATGCATAACACATTAATTTTAAACCGATTTAATTTGTGTAGTGTGTATAAAACGCATTCATTTAGAGTGTGCAAAGGGCATAAGCATTAGAGCGACTCAAAAAAAAAATGATTTTGTTACCCCCCTGAAAAAAAAGCTTGATATGTTTTATAACGATTTCCAAAATATTTTGGTTCTAGCGTTGACCATCCGTGAGCTGGTCCATTTTTAAAAAAAGTTCTTTTTTCAGTTTTTCGAATTTTTTTTGTTCTTTGCTCCAAGACGACATCAATAAAATTTGGTATTATCGAAAAGAGTAACAAGAACACTTTTTTCAGCTCCATACAAGGTGAGTCGGTCTAGCCTATATATGAAAAAAGATGAAACATTTTCGCGTTTTATATGAATAATTACAAAAAATAAATTAACATTATTTTAAAACAGATTCAGTTTGAAAAGCAGAACATTATTTCCACATACGTAGAATTTGTATGAAAACCCTAAACGAAAATATGTATTTAGTTAAATAACTCAATTAGTAGTTTGCAAGTGGCCATACCGTTGGATGCTGCTTCAAAAACCCTTTTCGATGATACCAAAACGAAACTAAAAAAAGACCTTTATTGAAAATGGTCCAGCTCACGGATGGTCAAAGCTAGAACCAAAATATTGTGGGAATCATCATAGAACATGTGAATTTTTAGAGGAGTACTTAAATCACTTTTTTTTTGAGTCGCTCTAATGTACTTGATACAAAAATATATAAAAAAGATTGGTCCTACATAAGGATCATACATTTATTCCGTGTAAAAAGGGAAAGGATATGTATATTCATTTAGCCTAGCTCGAATATTGTCCCTACCCTTTCAAGTAAATGCTACTTCAATGTGTTGCTTCAGAGTACTAGACTTCTTTTGCATAATGCAATAAAAACACTGTGCTCGAATCGGATACTATTTTTGTAACAGGCGGAGCACTCAGCGGGTATATTATTCAAGAACGTTGAAGCTAGTTGTGCTAACCGCTTTTTTAGAATAGTCAGTTTTCTACCATTTATCAATTACACAGGTCCGACATTAAAAAACTGATTCTTATGTTCTTTTTGGCATGCTTAAGCCGATTACGAGTTCAGATTTCTTCCGTCACGTCACATATATCAGATAACGGTTCATATGTATGTGTTTTTCGCTGTAAACTTCTGTTTTAGTCGCATTCCACAGTCAAAGCCTGGCTCAATTAAAACGAGTTATAGCTAATTTTGTTAATAAAAAAATCCACAGTTTTAAACCTTTGTTGTCTACTCAATTTGATAACAAAAACTTAAAGCCGTAATGAACCAATTTCGAATTAAAACTAAAAATCCTGATATAAAAATCGAAAAGATCACTTTTTTAAATTTTTTATCTTTTATTAGTTTCGCACTTTAATATGGGCATTTCCGTCAAAAGGTCCACCGTGACCGAAACTTTAAAAGTTATTTAAAGCTTATCATTTTACGATATTGTTATAGAAAAATATTTTGATTTTACTAATTTTATAAATTTACCCATAAATTTGTGCACTTAGATAAACAATCAGACTGCAAAGTTGTGCAAACGTAATTTCTTATTTGTGAGAATGTTTTATTGTATGTCTTATTTAATATTATCTTCATTAAAAGAGGTGATATTTGATGAAAATTATTCCAAAAAAATGTTCTTACATGGTCTGTAATCTAAGGAAGTGTTCGAGGAGAAATATGTTACTCGGATTAACGGTAAATTTTTATCTTTTTTAATCATTATTCAGGTAAATTTTTATGGAAAAAATGTCACGGTTGAAATGTCACGTATGGAACCAGATTTTGGCTTAAACAAAAAAAAAAAAAAATACAGAAGATTTTGGAATCAAACCAAAGAAAGACATTTAAATGTTACATTGCTACGTAAAATTCTGAAAGTAGTTTGACAAAAAAATTGTGCCAGGTTTCGCTGAATTAGGCCTTTTTATACATGGCCACAAAAACTACTTCTATTTTTTTCACGTTCGAGCCGCTACTTCTTTAGCTGTTATTTTTGACCTAGAATCGCGCCCCCCATAAACTTTAGCATAGGTAATAGTGCTTTTTTAGTGCTAAAGTTTAAGGGTTAAAAGAACGTAAAAAAATTGTTGTTTAAAATGTTATTGCATTTTTGATGAGTACGAATGTCACGTTCAGCACTTTGGAACTACCCATATAAAGCATTTCCTTTTAAGAACACTGAGTTTTTAAAAACTTTTAAAAAAACTAAAAAAGAATCTTACTAGCTGTCAAACAAACTGTCATACTGCGCTTGCGTTTTGACATTTGTAATCAGTATACTCTCATTATCATTATCAATAGATTCAAGCTTGAAAATACTAGGGGCTTAAGGTTCTTTCGAAATAGTCCTTTTTTATAAGTTTCAACTTTATGTTACATTTTCTTTATGTCACAATTTCTTCTGAAGCACTTTTTGTATTACAAAATAATTGTGAAATGTTAATCCGGAGACCCGTTAGTGATAGGTAATATATCGGATGATTTTTTAGCTATTATCTTTTTGGCAACACTGGTTTAAACAGCTGACGCACGTTTCGTGTTTTGTTTTACTGTCAAACATCTTCAGTTTGGTCTATAATTTAACCATGAATCGTCTTACAAACGAACAACGCTTTTATCGAAAAATTGTGTTCAGCGACTAAGCTCATTTTTGGCTCAATGGGTACGTTTATAAGCAGAATTGTCGATGTTGGAGTGAAGATCAGCCAGAAGCATTGCAAGAGCTACCAATGCATCCAGAAAAAGTCACAGTTTGGTGCGGTTTATGGGCTGGTGGCATCATTGGACCGTAATTCTTCAAAGATGATGCGAATCGTAACGTAACTGTGAATAGTGAGCGCTACCGTGAGATGATATCCAACTTTTTTTTGCTCAAAATGCAAGAGCTTGACTTGCATGACATGTGGTTTCAACAAGACGGTGCCACATGCCACACAGCACGCTTAACAATGGACTTATTGAGAGGCGAGTTCGGTGAACATTTTATTTCACGTTCGGGACCGGTCGATTGGCCGCCTAGATCGTGCAATTTAACGCCTTTAGACTATTTTTTGTGGGGCTATGTTAAAGCTCATGTCTATACACACATGCCCGCTTCAATTGACGCATTGGAAGACAACATTGAAGCATTTAAGTTTTTAAGAAGTTTTTAAGATCGGGCGCCAGATAAACAGAAAGAACGAATAAACACAACTACAACAAGGATTTATGCGCAAAATTTGAGGCAGTCGAGGTTTTTGCTCATATCTCAGTCATTTTTTGACCGATCTGGCTGAATTTCAATTAAGTCCCCATCATATTTGGGGTCGTCGAACACACATTTCAATAGAGGGACGGACAGACGGTCAACCACATTTGAACTTCGCTCTTCATACGAACCCAGAATATAAAAACTTTATAGGGTCTAAGAAAAATATTGAAGCAATTACAAACGGAATGACAAACTCATATATACCCTTTTACCTTCGGTGAAGGGTATAAAAACATCTGATACCGTATGGAATACGCGATCAGTTTCGCACTTTGCTTAAGCAAATGACAGTTTCATTAAACTTAAAAAAGAGTTTCCTTAAGTTCTATAGGGTTTTACACATATGATTATACATATGACATGATATGATGACATGTATTCGCACAATTCGTTAAGCCAGTTCAGGCATATTCTGGTTGAGCCTTAAACCTTATGATTTCACACTCGGGATAAATCAAGTTTTTTATGATTCTAGTACGAATAACACTTAAACGTACTCAAAACAATCCTAAATGGGATAACTTTCGAAAATCAATCCCGGAATTCCTTGAAATAAGTATTAAATTCTTAAATCAAGTAAAAAAAAAGATTAAACTTTTTATTGTGTTTAACCCTCCGGCCTACGCATGTTTTAATTTTCCATACACATTGAAAAATGTCTGGCGAGACTCATGTTCACCACTAAGGGTTAAAAAGTAAATTTGAACTCTTGATTCTCATTTAGTTTATGTTTTTAGTTAAATATGTACATAAGATTTCTAAAATAAAAACCATATCGGGCAAGATATTGGTGTTTTATCATTCTGTAAGGTGTAATACGGGTAAGTAAATCAATCATTATAAATTTATCTTTCTAATTTCTTGATAAAATCAACTTTATAATACTTGAATGAATCGCATTTTGAGATTGATTCAATCTTAGTTTTACATATATCAATCTAATTTTCGGATTATTTTAAGTACGAATTCCGGATTGAATAGGAATAATTTAAGTATTTTGCGATTGAAAATCCGTACTTGAATCAATCTTTCTGTCCTTAATTCAAGTAAATTCGTACTCACCGTACTATTAATACCGCTTCGGATTGATTTGAGTACAGATGGATTGATTTTTCTTTTGAGTGTACATACAATTAAGTATACAAATGTGAATCTGTAAATAAAATATATAGTGTAATAAAATCAGTATTGTCAATTGTTTTAGATCTTCTTTGGCTTTTTGGGCTGTATCAATGTTTTTTTTTTTCTTTAATTTTCAGTACATTGCAAAACTGGAAATATTAAATGGTAGTTTCTGGTAATTTTAGAATTTTTTAAAAAGGAAATCAAATCTGTCAAAGCAGAGTTATAACCATGATAAAACAATGTGACTAAGAAACGCAGGTGCGTACTTTGTATGGGTATAAGGAAAATTTAAAACAATCTTTTGGACCAATTAAAAGTCACGATATACAAACCTAGCGTGTGTATAATATTTATTATAGTTTAAAAGGGCCCGAGTTTTAATAAAATTCAGGCCACGCATCTTAAAACTTCTGATTTACAAGTTCGTCCAACAACACATACATAGATGCATAAATATTTTTTTCTGTTTTTCACTTAATGTGTGTTCTTTATTCAGAAGGGTACTAGCGAGCCCTAACCGAGCAAATAACGTTAGCGCCAAAAATTTAATTTTACAGGAGAGATTTTTTTTTGTATGAGATTTGTCGCTTACGATAAAGTTGTTCTTGCTATAAATTCGTAACGGTACCTTATGTGACCATAACATTTTAGAAGATGGTGCCAAGTGTTGCCAATAGTAATTTATAAAAAAAAAAAAGAAGGACTCGATAAGTAGGTTGAAAAAGTTGGATAATTTCCTTATTATACTCTTCAGCTCAGGTGGAAAGACTATATATATAAGTTTTTCATTCCGTTTGTAATTTCAAAATATGGACCTTATATTAATTCTGGGTCCTTATTAGTAGCGAAGTTGACTTAATGATGTCCGTCTGTGTGTTGAAATGGGTTTTCCGAAGTCCCAGATATCATAGGGACTATGTTGTTATAAATTTCTGTCACATTTGCTCCTTATAGTTTTGCTATTGAATTTTAGCCAGATCAGCTTGCTAATGGCTGAGAAATGAGCAAAAACCCGACTGCTTTATTTTTTTTCATAGAATCCCATGTTGTTTTATCCATCACCAAACTAATTTTTTTAATTTTTTTTTTTTTTTTTGTAAATTCTAATGTATTTTTTGCGTTTTTTACACATAAAAAATACATACATGTACAGCGAAGTTGATTTAACCATGTCCGTCTGTTTTTCTGTGTATCTAAAGAACAGAAAGTGCAGAAGTTTCCAATTAAGGTGCAAGCATCTTGGTTACCAATAGACAACATCCGGCAAAATGTTCGGAGATTGTAAAAGTAGGCGTGGCACAAAATTTATTTATTTGTATTTAAAGAACTAACTTTTTGTTTTATCGCACCATTGTGAAGTGTATAAAAGATTTGGCATAGAAAAATATGTCACTCTTACTTGTTTTTTAATAACGCTCCGGCCTACAACAAAATGTATATCAATGAAATTTCTGGAATTTAAAAAAAAAAACAATGATATACGATATGTTACGATCGGACTTCAAATGGTTGCGCTTTAGATAAAAAAAAAGGTTTTTAATCGGAACTAGCGAATCTACACAGAAACACTCCTCACGGTCTGTAGAAGATATGTATGTATGTGTAAAGTTTTGTGAAAATCGGTGTAGTAGTTTTTAAGTTTATCGCTTAAAAACAAACACGCTATACAACCCTTATGAAAAAAAATATTAATTTATTTACCGGCGACGAAATACCTTGTATGGGCGGTATTAAATGCAACCGCTTAAATTATATAATTATTTTTTTCAACTTTTAATTGACAGACCCGGAGATTATGGTGGAGTTATTGTACTTATGTAGTAAATAGAAGAAGAAATGCAAATGTGGAAAGTAGTAATGATGGTCCTTTAACAAAAAGCATTAGAATAAATTAGTATAACAATATGTATGTATATAAATATTTTATGAAATTAATTATCAAGATTTTATTAAAATATATAACCTTGAACACATAAAGCAAGTTAACCCAACAAAAATATGAATATTTTCATGCATCTATTTGATATAATTTTCTTTTCAATATCTATTTATTTTTTGTTTTATTCTTAATTCCAAATCTTCGTTTAATTGAAAATCTCTTTTTCGCTAAACCGAATTCGACTACAATTGTATACAAAACTGCAAATCAAGAATTCTAAAACAATAGAATTTTCTAATAACATTGACAACACTGAAACTCGTGTACAATGTTAAGAGTCACGCTATTACGTGATCACAATCCAGCAGCATCTTGCGAGCACTACTGTAAGATCGCATCACATGGTTTGAGGATGGATAGCTCTTAAGTTTTAGCCATTCAATGACTGTTTTTTCGTCTTTAGTAGGCTTTATGGTTTACTGTTTGTGTGTTTGGATATTTTTTTAATATTTGTTTGTCTACCATGTCATCTTGTAGTATTACAATCAAAGCAATTCTGTAAACTTAAATTGAACATTGTAAAATTTGCATGTTATCCGCATACAATGCTATAAAACTACTTTTTCGTCAGTACATTTATAAACAAAAGTGAATTGTGAATTAAGTCCACAGTGGAATGAATAACACTTTTATTATTGACTGCGGGTACGATACTTATACAATTCTTTTTATTTAATTGAAAAATGTGTTAATACATTTTAAAATAGAAAATCAGTTCTATAAATATCGCAAATCATTAGACACTAGTTTTCTGAATACAGGCGATTTCTGGTTGTCAAGTCATGACACCAAAGAGTTTGGTTTAAACCTAAGAATGAGTAAATGTCATCGCGGGTTAAGAGCCCATTTATTGGGCTACTGATCATCAGGCTAGGACGCATAAGCCAATAAACCGTTGTATCTCAAGATCTTCTTTTCGCTAGAACGTCTATTAGAGAAAATGAAATGATCGGAAATTCTCATGACGACCTTATGTTTTGAAAAAGGACTACGATTTGCAAGCTAGAGCATGTTGGCACTTTATCAGACTGGTAAGTTGCAGCAATCCGGTGGAGCTCTGCATAAATAGGCTGGCGTTTATTGGCATGAATGAAATAAGGTGGAACAAATGCAGCCAACTGACCACATCAACGGCATTCGGGAAGATTTATGGTTCCCGAAAATGGGTGTGATGCGAAAGAAATTATATTTTCGGCATTATTCTTCTATTTCTGAAAAAAAGTCCGACTTTTTCTGGTAAAAATTTCAAGACATAAAACGTGTCTATGGGTCATACTAGAGCCCTTAAATTTTAATGTATTCTAGGCAATTTTTGGAGTATTTTGGTCCTAACTCGGCTATTTTTTAACCGATTTAACAGAATAATAAATCGACGTGTACTTCACCAATACCGCCCACATTTTGTTGGATGTTGTGTATTGATTACCGAGGTGTTTGTACCTAATTTGGAAACTTTCGCTCGTTTCGTTCTCCAGATATACAACAATTTACATCGTCTTTTTATGGCGCCCATTTTTTAATAGAGAGTTGGTGCATTGATAACCAAGATGCTTGTACCTTATTTGAAATCTTTGGCTCTTGCCGTTCTCCAAATATACAAAAAAAAAAAAAACAATGAAAAAGCAACAGCAGTGAGGGATTTATGGAAAAAATTAGAGGTATTTGGGAATTTCAACAGACAGACGGAGAAACGAATTTAAACTTCTCTTCTCATAAGGCTCCAGAATATATATATGGGGGATTTTATGTCAAGTGACCCAACTTTTGAAATCGATGTCTTCCGATTTGTAGTTGAAAAAGTTTTCTGCCTCTACTCAATGCGATTTCTTTCCAAAGCCAAAAAATAAACCAGCAGCAAAATCAACAGCTGAACCTAGTAACGCTAAGAAAGGATTGGCAAAAAGCAGAAAATAAAGACGATACATAGGAAAGATGAAAGACTGGGTATTTGAAAATTTGCAGGGTACCCGTGTGCCCAATAGTTTTTTATGAAAAAAATTAGAAAAAAAGAGTCTGTTTAAAGATCTTTTTAATCAAATACATTCTTAAATACTAGGGAAGTGTCAAAAATTGTTTATGTTTTCATGTTGGCTTTCGTTAAAATTCTTAAAACTGAAAAATTATGCAAGTTAAAAGTGAAAATAATAAATTAAAATGTAGCAAACAGAAAGGAATTCTGTTCAATCGACTTTTTTCATATTCTGTTGCAGCGCTATTCATAATGACTATTTGGCATGAAGTAAGCACAAAGTTTATTTATAATACGCTTACCAAACTCTGGATAACGATTTGCTAAACTCTTGTTAACATGCTGCCAAACGTTTGCCAACTTGTGAAAAACGGCCGTTAAATGTTAAATGTTTTATTTAAACTACTGTTTTATTTTATTTTTCTATCTTTTTTTATTTTATTTTATTTTAAAAACTTTTAAAATCGTTATATATGGAGAAAAAAACAAAAAAAAAAAAAATGTCAAAACCAGCGATGATTAATGTGACATTATTAAAATTCAGAGTTGATTTTTTTAAAGTTAGCAGATGGACAAAAGTTTGTTATGAATAAACTCTGTGCTTACAAGCTGCTAGGCTTCATCGGCATTCTAGTTAGCAGCTCGTTGTACGTAGTGTACAAACTGCGGCTAACTTGTCTTAAAATTAAATTTTTCAAAATAGCCCAAAAATCAACTATGGGCAAGGTATTGAACTTTTTAAACTTTGTTTTTTGTGTTAAACAATCGGAATTGGTCAATCTTTTCTCAGAAATTTTTAAAACCATGTAAAGAGCGTCTAAAATTAAGCAATATGGCATCAACATCTCGAAATCGTAAAAATGGACATACGTTGTAGCCAATGAAAACTACAGATATATTATTTGGTTGTTAGGACTTTTCGCATTTCGGGTGACAATACAATCTTATTTATATTGGATATACGAAGTAGAAATATAGTTTAGTAATAAAAAAGTTCAATCTCAGTTTTATTATTGTCAAGGAAACCGGAAATATGTATGCACTTAAATAAAGTTTAGATTATTTTCATATAATATACAAGTAGCCTTCGACACAGTATGTACAGGCAAATTTTGGAGTGTTTATCTTTGGGGCACATGGGCAATGCACCAATTTTCATACTTTTTAATACCCCAATCGTGTGACTGCACAACCAATTGTCTCATGTACCAATCAAGGACAATATTGTGCTTACTTTTACCAATCAAATGCAACCCCGGTGCGGCAATCGTGTGACTGTTTTCTATGCAACCGTGCGTAAATAAAAATAACAAAAATGCACCAATATTTATTGTGTTCTTGTGCGGCAATCAAACAACACAATACACAGAAAAAAATAAAAATTTATTTCAATTAAAAAATTTTTGATATTAATTAAAAAATTAATTAAATTTGCACCAGTAAAAAAATTAATAGTATCAATTAAACCAGTTAATAATATTAATTAAACGTTTAATTCACTTGATTAAACGCTTAATTCACTTGATTAAATTTTTAATTAAAACTGTTTATTTTTTTGATTAATGCTTTAATTGGTGAAAAATTATGAATAATTTTTTCTGTGTACGCACCAATATTTGCCTTTTTTTATAAATTTACTTTTTTGTGTTTCTTTTAGTAGGTAATGAAGATAAATATTTATTTATTTATTATGCATTTTAATTTTTTTTTTAATTATTGCTATTACCAAAATATGTATGTATGTATGTTCACAAGCATATTTAGCTGTTCAGTGCGAATATTTTTATTTAAGTTTCTAAGCGAACCTCAACATACCAAATTGTTGAACAGACTTAATTTTTGGAATTTCTTAAAAAATTTAAATAAAAATATTCAACAAAAATTTTTTTAGGTACATACGTATATGATACATATTCGATTTTATTTAATTAACAAACCAGCAAGAACTTTCAAACAAATAAAAAAGTTACCACAAGAGCTGTTTTCGCAGTTGTCAAGGAAGAACAATCGTGTGACTGTGCTGCGGCAATTGTTGTAACCATTTCGCTTTGTACCAACTAGCGGCAATTAAATTTGTTTAAAACAGGGCAATCGTGTGATTTCAGAATATTTTATTGGTCCAATTTCATTGTGCGTCAATAAAGCACAATAAAAATTGTGTCATATTGGTGCATTTGCGGCAATCGTGTGATCCCAGCTTAAGACTTTTTTTTATTGATTTTATCATGTATTTTTTTTTTCTCAAAAGAAAGCTTATGTCTTTTCCTTTAAGTTTGTTTTGGTCGCTTTTTAGGATGCTTTCTTTTGAGCAAGGTAAGGTTAGGTTAAATGGGCAGCCGTCACGACGACGACTCACTTGGGTCCTTATAGCGGTCCCTTTGTGATACCCCTAGCCAGTGACAGGAGTCAGCCAGTACCCACCAGACTATTCCCCAGAGGTCACTGCAGCCTCGAACCACCCCGACTCCCTGCAGAACAGGGAGATCGATTTCAGTCCCACATTGGACAAATCGTCCAGACATGGCAATTCTGGTATCCCAAAATGCCTAAACCTAATGCTACCCAGACCGGGGCATTGGCAGAGAAAGTGAAACACCGTCTCCTCCTTCTCATCATCATGACAACTCCTACAGTAGTCATTATACGCAAGACCCATCCTCCTAGCATGAGTCCCTATCACCCAGTGACCCGTAATGACCGATATCACCGTTCTCATCCGGTCCCTACCGAGACCGAGTAGTACACGCGTTCTCAACGCGTCATAGCCAGGCCATCTGCCCTAAGCCCTTCTGTACGACTCTCTTACAGAGAGTCGTACAGCGGGCCATTTAAGTGCCAATCAGGCTGTCGGCGAACATGTCGTCCAAGAGACAGCCCCATTTGGCTAGACCGTCCGCAATTTGGTTACCCAGGCATCCACTGTGCCCTGGTACCCATGTCAGCGTTACACTGGAATGTTTCGCGATATCATTTAGAGACATCCGGCATTCCACCGCTAACAAAGATGTCGTAAGGACACCAGCCAGAGCTGCAATGGCAGCCTTGCTGTCCGTAAATATACATACATCCCTCGATATACGATAGTATCTCAGCCAGTTTGCCGCCCGCTTTATGGCAGAGATTTCCGCCTGCAGCACACTACTGCCATCTGGCAGCCTAAAATAGACCCTAATGTCCCACTCCCCGATGAAGAAACCTCCACCCACTCTATCGCCCATCCTGGATCCATCGGTGTAGACCCGTAGGATCGGTTCCAGAGATCGCGTATTATCGAGCAGCTCATGAACCATGATGAACTGTGAACAGAGCACCGAAAAAGGGTTCCGGAGTGCAATAGTCCAGCCCCGCCAGGTCATATGATGCGCCAAGCATGACCCTGGCATGACCATAGTTCCGCGTAGACCATAGGCCCACCGCCCCCAGTCTAATAGCGGAAGTCAGGGCCTATTGCTCGGCCATGATGTCAACCGGCAGCCAGTTCAGCATAGTAAACAGCGCCTTCGTTGGTTTCTAACGGAGTGATCCCGTGATCATCAGCGCAGCCACCCTATATACTTTCTCAAGCATCCTGCAGTACCGTCCTCTTCCCATCACAGGCCACCACACTATAACCCCATAGAAGAGGATCGGTTTTACCACCGCCTCAAAGATCCGTTCGACGCCCCTGGGGCCAAGGCCCCAACTTCTGCCCAAAGATCTCTTGCAGGTTTATAAGGCCACAATGGCCCTATCAACCCTCGTACGAACGTTGAGTTCCCATGATAGTTTGCTATCGAGAATTACGCCCAAATATTTGGCACTGTTCGAGAGCGTCAGCTCCGTGCCATTTAGCCTAGGAAGTCTAAAGTTGCCAACCTTGTACTTCCTGGTGAAGAGTACCAACTCAGTTTTCTGTGGATTGATGCCAAGTCCACAGGAGGTGCTCCAAGAGCTTAGAATCTGCAATGCAGATTCCATACAACGGGACAGTGTGCCCAGGTGCTTACCCATGACCGCCACGTCATCCGCATACGCGACGGTTTTTATCCCTAGTCTGTCGAACCGACTCAACAAAGTGTTCATCTTCAGGTTCCATAGTAGAGGTGACAGAACTGCAAACATTGGCCGCACCCATCGTAGATTCAATGATCCTACTGTCAAGTAGATTGCCAATAAATCTACAAATTACATCGTCAACACCAACCTCCCTCATCGACTCCAAGATGGAGTTGGGTCTGACATTGTTGAAAGCGCCCTCAATGTCCAGAAAGGCCACAAGTGAGTATTCCCGAAATTCAAGGGATTTCTCAATGTAGCCGACTAGTGAGTGAAGCGCCATCTCCACAGATTTGGCCTTGGTGTAGGCATGCTGTGATGAAGAGAGCAGATGTCTAGGAATAGACATCCTCAGATGAATGTCAATGAACCTTTCAAGGGTCTTGAGAAGAAATGACGACAGGCTGATTGGCCTGTAGTCCTTAGGCCTGATGTGGGATGCTTTACCTCCCTTTGGAATGAAAACAACCTTTCATCTAGTCCATCTGTTGGGAACGTACGAGAATCTAATACATTCCGTATAAATAGCGGACAGCCAAGGAATCAGAAGCCCCGCATTCTTTTTAAGGTCGGCCGGAATAATACCGTCCGGACCAGGAGCCTTAAAGGAGTCAATGCTCCTTATCGCCCAATTGAGCCTATCATAGCACAGGGAAATGGACACGGGTCCAGGCTCTGAAAAGCAATTGATCTTCCGTGGTGTTGGAAGGGAATTGCCAGGAAAGTGTGTGTCAATTAAGACCCCCAGCGTCTCCTGACTATTCGTAGTCCAGCTACCATCAGCTTTCTGAATGTAGCTAGGGACAGCCGGGCAAGAAGCCATTATTTTGCGCAATCGGTTTGTCTCAGAAGAGCCTTCCACTCCACTGCAGAAGTTTCTCCAGGCATTCCGTTTCGCCGTTCTAACCAAATTCTTAAACCTATTTAATGCCGACTTGTATTCCGCCCACTTTCCCAGACGCTTAGCCATATTGAACAACCTACGACAGTCTCTGCGAGACTGTGCAATCTCAGGGCTCCACCATTGTGGCCTACCCCCCTTCCTCCTAACCACTGGCCTGCAGGCCAGTGCCGTTGCCTGACGCAGTGCCACCGATAGGGATTCCACTGACATTTCAGTCTCCGTAATGCCATTAATGACAGGGACTGAGCACAGAGAGTCAGAGAGTAGACTAGCCTGATAGTCCCACTTCGTCCTTCTCCTATTCACAAAAGTACACACCCCCAAGGGGGGTGAACCTAATTGAAACTCAACATACCTGTGGTCCGAAAAGGAACAGTCATTTGAGACCGCCCAGTTAATTATTAAGTCGGAGTGTTCCGAGCTGACCAATGTCACATCGAGAACCTCCTGCCTATTAGCTACAATGAACGTGGGTTCCGCGCCCATGTTTGCTATTTCTAAATTACTGTTACAGATAAAAGAAAATAGCGACGCACCTCTAGTGTTGGTGTTAGAGCTGCCCCACGTGATGTGGTGCGCATTAGCATCAGCACAGATAACCACCGGGGTACCCATTGAGCCAGCATTGGTGACCAGGCCACGAACAAGCCTATTGTGTGGCTCATCATCCTGGTCATGCGCCATATAGCCCGAGACGATCCAGATCGACATGTCGCCCATCTCTAGGGCCGCTGAAGTTGTGTCTTCATCACTGAAATCAGAAAGAATGAAGACATCCAACGTGCTTTTAGCCAAAATACAAGATCTAATTTTACCTGTTCCTCTGGCATATAGGAGCTTATAGCCCTTGAGGTTTAATCCGCAAGCCCGATCCTTGTGGATCCATGGTTCTTGGATCATTACTAGCTCCTCCTCTCTCTCTATCACTCGGAGGAGCTTCTTTTGAGCAAAAAAAAAAAACAAACAAACAAATTTTTTCAAAATATTGTTCATATAGCAATCGAAGCTACTTGGGACAAATTTTGCTAACACCAATACGTAATAAGTTACATGGATGAGAAAGAACACCTGTTTGGCCAAAATGTCAAACTTTGACCCCCCTAACTCAGAAACTTTTTGACCGATCTTGTTGAAAATTTGTGTCTAAACTACCTTGGAAGACATCGATTTAAAAATTGGGTCACTTTACATGAAATCCCCCATATGTGACACAATAAAATAAAATAAAATGAAAATTAAAAATACAAATAAATAATAATTAATACAAATAAGTAAGCAAATATAAAAAAAAGAGTATTAATGAATATTAAATTAAAGTTTTACGCCTGTATTCGTAAAAAATATTTGAAATTTTACATATGCAATTTTCTATGAAAATTTTCCTAAATAAACGTTTGATAAATTTAATAATCGTTTATGAATACGGGGTTAAAAATTTAGTTTAAAAAAATGACAAAAACAAAAAATAAATAAAAAATATAAAATATATTTAACACCATACTCATGACTAGTGTCTTTCCAAGTAACTGGAAACATGCGAAAATAATACCAGTTTCAAAGTCTAACTCTGAGTTCAGGCATATAGCAATTCTGCCATTTCTGTCCAAAGTTCTTGAGAAAATAGAACATAAACAGATAAGTGATCATCTAGCTCAATTTAATCCACTCAGCAGTAGGCAATCCGGATTTCGACAGAAACACAGTTGCATCACAGCTTAAATTGACGTCACTGAAGATATACGCTGTTCTATGATGGTGGTAATTTAACACTTTTAGTTTTTCTGGATCATTCAAAAGCTTTTGATACTGTTGATCATTCCCTACTTTGCTCAAAACTTTACCATCAATTCTCGTTCTGTGACACAGCAGTATCATTAATTAAGTCGTACCTTGAAAATCGTTCTCAATCTTTGTTCTTAAATGACTATTATTCTAGATCTGTATCTGTTACCCGGGGAGTACCACAAGGTTCAATTCTGGGTCCACTTTTATTTTCTTTGTATGTAAATGACTTACCTAATAATATATTTCACAGTAATATTCATTTATACGCTGATGACGTGCAGCTATACATAAACACATCGCTTGACACTAAAAATGAAAATGTATGTAAGCTCAATTCTGATCTTGACAACATTTATTGCTGGGCATCACGAAATGGTCTATGCCTGAACCCACAGAAATCCAAATGTTTAATACTCCGCAAAAAATCTTAAAAACAATATATTAATGTTGACATTCGTATTAATAATGAAAAAATTTAAATCGTAACATCGGCAAAGAATTTGGGTATTACATTTAACAACACGCTCAGCTGGGTTAATCACGTTAATATAGTAGTAGACAAAACGTACTCAATGCTTCGTACTCTGTGCGCAACACACTTTTGCACTCCAGTTAACATTAGAATGCTAATTGCTTAAACTTTTTTAATGCCGGTACTTCTTTATGGATGCGAAGTTTATACCTATAGTGATTCCACTAGTAAACAGAAGCTAAATACTCTTTTTACCAACATTGCTAGATATGTATTTGGCTTTCACACTCTTGATGGAATTGCAACCTTAAGTAAAAAACTTTACAACTTGACTTTTAATAATCTGGTCAACATCAGGATACTTACGCTTCTGTACAAAATCGTGTACACAAAAGTGCCGTCATATTTATAGTATCGGATAACTTTTGCAAGATCGAATAGAGGGAATAGGGTTATACCTATTGCACACAGAAGTAAGATAACGGAATGGCAATTTTATTATAACGCAATCCATCTATGGAACAGACTTCCGAATAGGGTACAAACAAACAGCAACGTAATTACTTTTCAGACCGAAATAACAAAATTTTTGAATAATAATATAACGTAACTTGACACTTTAAACTAAACATTGTTTTTACTTTAAGTATTTTTGATAATTTATAATTAGTTTGTATTATTGTTATATTTAATTTGATTTTAATTTTATTAAACTTTTTCTCCTTTTTTTTAATTTTTTGATCCTTAAAATTTTTAAATTTTTATACTTCTTTTTAAATTAAATTGTCCATACTATATTTATAAGATGTATGTCTTGTTGTATGGAAATACAGATAAATAAATAAAATAAATAAATGAAAAATTATTCAAATAATTTACTTGTAAATTTTCATATTATTCGAATTTGTATTCTAAGTCAAATTGCAATCCTCAAAAGCTGTAATACTTTAATAGGCTTATTCCTTCAATATTTTCCAGGAATATTTTCTATACACTATCAGCATTGTTTTTGTTTTTTTTCCTGGATAATATTGAAGGAATAAGCCTATTAAAGTATAAAAGCTTTTGAGAATTTTAACAAAAATGTTTAAAAATGGCAGATTTGAAACTGTTTGCATTGCTAATATATTGAATATAGAGAGGTAGTCGGTTCCAAAGACGAATTGTAGAAACGTAAAAATGTCTAACTGATATAAGGCTACAGTAGCGAATGGAGTATTTTTATCAAATTAGTTTTTGTAATAAAAAGTTAATTTGAAAAAAAAACAAAGCAATTCACGAATGTAAGGAACCATCAAAATACATAGATATGACTTAAGGTTTGTTCAGACTAGGGTGTTCAATTATTCGGGTTTTAATCGATATTCGGCATTTTTAACTTATTCGATTAAACGAATAACATTTTAAATTTAATCGATTAATCGAATAATTCTAAATCCAGGAATTTTATAAATTACGATATTTGTTTCGATAATTATAGAAAAAACTATTACATTTAAATAAAACTTGTCAATGTATCTCCAGATTTTTGCTTCATTTTCGGGCACTTGGATTTTAAAAGAGTCAATATGACTTTGGATTTTTTGAAACTTTTCACGGACATCCCATTCTCTGCTAAGCTTCTGCAAATATTTTCCTCTGAGAATCGATCGAATTATCTTGTTTAAAATATTTATTCATTGGACCACTTGTAGCTCCCTTTGATTTCGTTGGTGGGGCATCTTCCTCAAGTACTATGTTATAGTCACTGTGTAAGTGGTAAATTAGTGAAGTTGTTGAAGAACATATACGTTAATACATTTTTAAACACCAGTTACATTTAGCATTATTAGATTTATCATTCGTTGAGTAATTTTAAACCAAAATCATTCTAAGGAGAGAAACGCATGAACTATTTAAAAAAATACGTTCGAGTTCTAGAAATCGAAATGAAGTAAATTTAAAATCGAGCATTTTTTAAAACGACCCTGTAACGAAAATTCATAAAAGTAATCCATTTTATCTACTTCATTCTTTAAGTATCTCATATTTTTGCAAGAACAACACTTAAAACCACGAAAAACTTCGGTTATTTTGTAAGTTCTAATTGAATTTAAATTATCGTTCGACGTCAATTTCACTTCATTCCGATTTTTAGAACATACCCGATAAATTAATATAAATTAAATCTTTGAGTTAACATACCTTTTTCGTTTTTCCTTTTGTGAAATGAATTATTAAATTGTGTTGAAAAAAATGTAACAAAAATATTAGGTAAATTACTCAACAAACATGACTGTTTTTTTGCTTGTTTATTGACTTAAAACTTTAAAAAAAATTATACATTTAACAGAAATACTTACTACATATTATTATTATTCGCTTAATCGGTATAAATTCTTCGATTAATCGTTTAATCGAATTTAGCAATTTTAAATTATTCGAACAATTAACCGTCTAAAATGGTTCGATTAATCGAATAATAATAAATCGACTGAATACCCTAGTTTAGACCTAACAAATATTTTACGATAAAATTAAAAAAGGGTGTGACCGGTAAATTAAACAAACTTATGCTTCCCAGTAAAAGAAATTTGGGTTTTTTGAAGCACTTAAGAGAAAAGTTAAGCATAGTTGAGCGCTTCAATAAAAGAGCTCTCATAAGCAGTAAATGATAAAGAATAAAATATACAAAAAAGCTGCTATTTTAGTGCTGACAACGTAGAAGGTTTTAAAGCGATGGTCATTGTGTAATGTAATTTAAAAACTGTTTAATAATATTTGCTGTAGCCAAACGTTTTGCAAAAGCAAACAATTTTTTATCAAAACTAGGGGTGACGTGTAAGACGTGACATATTTAATAGGTGTGCACAAAGCTAAAGACTGTTCAAATAATACGGAAAAAATCAAAGTGTATTTAAATACGATTAAGGTTTATATGAAAATTAACAAAATATAAATTTAAATACTATTTTAAAAATTGGTAATTAAACGGGTAAATATATTGGTCGGAAAAGGAAAATTTCATATTTCATATTGTTAGCTTGATTAAAAATTTATTTTATCGTAAACTAAGAAAGGCCCTACATTTCTTACAGTTCTTAAACTCTGCATAAGCTTTTTAATATATTCTTTTTTATCAAAATAAAAAAACTTCTTTGCCATTTTTGATGTCGAGGATACAGTGTTTGTGTTGTGTTGATATATTTCCAGGTGAACTAGCGTGTTGTGTTTCTTCTGACATTTTCTACAGCAACTTGTTGTGCAATGTCTTGCTATGTGGCCAGGCTTGAAACAATTGACACAAAGTTGCTGCTGTTGAATCCGTTTTAATGGCTCGGACGCTGAATTTGATACAAATTGTTTGCAGTGATACAACAGATGATTTCCATTGTCGCATAATTTTCAGGAGTAGGTATCTTAAGACTTGGTTGCCGCCGACACAGCTCTGGAACTAGGACTGGAATCTAGTTTCTAGGAAGCCCAATACCTCTTCTAAAGATGGTAAAGATTTGGAAAGCTGTACGGACTGCTCATACAGTACATGCTAGGGTATTCATTTAATCGGGCTTTTGCTTTAATCGGTTAATCGCTCGATTAATTAATCGAGGTTTTGGTTTAATCGGTTAATAATCGGTTAATTTTGTAATTGATCGGTAAACCGGTTGATAAGGTTTTTTCTAAATTAAGTAATTTCAATTAATAAAAATAAAAAATTATTTATTATTTGGAGTTTATTAGTAAAAACAAGCTAAAACGAGCAAACAAAAAAAAAAAAATTAGTAACTAGTAATACATATTTCTTAATTAATACATATTATGTTTTGTGAGATCATTTTATTAATTATTTTAATAGTTTAAGGAGATCTTATAAAATAATCTTTTAGAAAAATAAATTGGTTTAAATGTTTAGGATTTAAGAGACTCTTTTCTTTAGTTTTGATAAAACTCGACTTGGAAAAAATTCTTTAAGCAAACCATAATACAGATTACTTTATTTCTCAGTCATTTTCCTTTAATCATTTTAATCTTCCATTATGCCATTAGAGTCTTGTTATAATTTTTTAATGTTCTTAGCACTTTTAATTGTTTTGGTTAATTCTGTTGTTATGTTACTATCGACAGTTTCTTCTCTTGTCAGGTCATCATCTAACTCATCCTGACAAAGCTCAGCACCGAACACTGCAAAAAAAGTTTATTTCCGAATTCCTTAATTTCTGTTTTTGTACTGTATTTAAAGAATGTATTTCTAGAAGAAAATTAATTGTATGAAAAAATATTTCTAAACACAACTTTTTTGGTGTACTTTGTTTTATAAAACTAACACCGCCAAAGTAACGTGCTACTAAAGTAATTAATTTATTTATTGCCATATCCATAATTTCATCAAAAATCGAAAAAAAAAACTTTGAGTTATGTAAAAAAGATTTTTGACTGGCTCTTGTCTGTTTTGCGACCAGTGTTCTAAATTCCCTAAAATAAATATAGTTTAATTTCTCAAATCGACCGAAATAAGGTTTAGCCTTCCAACCGATCAAACGAAAACTACCCAACCAAATTTTATCGGAAAAGACACCCCGACACCAACAACAAATATGATATGATTAACCACCTAAAAGACTCAACTGAAAGTTCCTTATTGAAGCCGTAGCTGTATTGAAGCGGGGTCGCAGTCCAAACTCATCTTAAGTATCATAAGGTATCAAAAATATCAACAGACGGGGAAGCTGAAAGGTTAAGTTGGCAAAATATATTTGCAATTTTGGAGGAAGATCTCTCCGAACAGCCAGAGGTCACTAAATCCTTAAACCACCCCAAATCCACCTTAGAGAGCAAAACTCTAACGAGCTAATAAAGAGTTTGATAGGCGATAGGCGAAAATTTAAAAAATTTGGTACGCCACAGATTTATAAGACGAAACATCACACTGTCAAATTTCGTGAAGAACGGTTCAAAATTTTCCATAGGCCACATATAGAGCCTACTCGCAGAAAACAGTTGAGTACGCTTTAAACCGCAACGAATAATGTTTTTGTAGCAGAATCTGGGCTTTCGTAGTTTTATAAGGCTTTAAATCATAGTAGTATATGTCATAATTTAACATATTTTCTATATTCCGCCCACTCTGGGAAATTATTTTAATACGCCTAAATTCATAGCAGATATATTGATTTTGGGAAAATGTAAAATTCTGGCACAGTGTTAATTGTAAGTTCACATTAAATAAATGAAGATTCAGTTAATATTAAATAAAGAACAAAAAAAAAAAAAAAACATTTTTTAGTTTTTGAATTTATTCTATGTGCTAAATTTGAGCGATGTATTTTATAAAGCTTTTTGTAATAGTCCTAAAATTTTTAGGAATGACTTTATACACTACCAAACTATTATCTTGTACCTTCTTTTTATAACTGTTATGAATCATGGTTCGTTTTTTACTCCAAAACAAAAAAACATTGGAACTGGTTAGACTTGGTTACAAACTATGTATAAACAAAATTATTCCCTGTTAAATTGTCTAACACGTAGTTATAGAATTGTAATAGCACTCTCCTTTTGCAGACCTTAAAAGGTTGTAAGTATCTCACAATCACTCACAATTTTGGACGAAACTTCAAAGGCAAAAAAAAAAAAAAAAAAAATAATTTGTCTTACCAAATGAAAATAAATATATATTGCTGAAATATTTTAAAACCTGAATAACTTATATTCATTGATATCATAGCAACAAAAACTTAATCTTCATAAACAATTCAATATGTGTAAAATTTCTCGCTTGGCTGCACATGAAATTTGTTTGAATACACTCTGTTTTGCTTGGCACGCTTCAACAAAACTTGAGATCGAAAATAAAAAAAAATTTCATGAAAGCTAAGGTTTATTTATGACTTTTGCCCACCTAGATTCGGGATTCGTACCATTGTGCGGTGTCCTAATTATGCTATAAGTCCATACGTTTCCGATTTGGCAGACTATAACAGCGAAGAAGACATTTAAACAAAAGCAAAATGTAGTCACTGTTGAACTAGATAAAATTAATTTCTTTTAATAAAATATTTCATGACAAATTTGATTATAAAACTGTAATAATTCTTATAACATTGAAAGCATTTAAGGTAAACATGTACCCAAAGTTGATAAAGTTCATGAATTATTATTAAGGAATAAGGACCTGACTCAATATGAGAGATCAAATCTTGAAAATGTCACGGAATTACGAATTTTATTAATTTATGTGCACTCAATATATTGTATTTCATGTAGAATAATAGGCTAAATCAATAGATAGATCTAACAAAAATGTCCTTACCGTAATATCTTTTGACTACAACAATAAACAACTACTTTTTTAAAGTAGAAAGCAAAAGGATACATTTCATTAGAATCTGTAAGAAATTTAACCAAAAAACCCGAATCCTTAGTTTCAGTGAAGATTTAAAACTTATCTCCTAAAAAAATTTAAAAACAGACTAAGACCGTTATGACTTGCTACCACAGATTTATCGCTTATTTGCATTTCCTAATTTGCATATCATTCGATGCTTTTGAAATAGAAATTAAATTTATGACTTACAGAATACATTTTATTAAAATTGTATGCACTGAAAGAAGAATGCTTCATATATTTAATGAATCGTTTTCATAAAAAAATTTCACTGGTTAATGAAAATTGTCATTGTCCAAATGGAATTTCGTAGTTATAATGAAGTATTTTCGTTAAAATCGATTCATTGGATTTCGTAATTACGTTAAAAAGTTTCATTGGATATATGAAAACTAAAGTTTGTCCAAGTTAAACAAAAAACTTTAACTGAGAACATAACAAACAATATACAAACATAACTATATTCATAAATTAATACAAAATTATAGTTTCCTTAAAAATATGGTTAATTGTTAATTAAAAAATGTAAGATTTAATTATTGCATACATCTAATGTAATATGCCATTAAATTTATGAAATCAAAAAAATTTTTTTTAAAGCAACATGTTTCAATAATTGAAAAAAAAAATTATTTTTAACATTCAAAAAACTCTATTGTCTCAATAATTAAAAGTTTAAAAATATTTCGAAAAAGCATGCCTTTATAAATTTAAATTTTCATTATGACAATGAAAAATATCATTATAGTAATGAAACAAAAACTTTCAATCCATAATACGTATGTTTTTAGTTTTCTTTAATATGTACATACCTAAATACATATAGTATGTACTAAGTAATGAACAAATAAATGTTCTCCTTTAAAAAAAACACACCCTTATTTTAAACTGTTGTCAACCAAATGATGTATACTAAAAAGCTTGTTCTCTCTTTATGTGGTCTTTTTTTATTATGCGTTAGCAAAAAAAATCAACGTTGTTATTGTTGTTATGTTTTGACAATTTAATCCCATATTTACGCTCTTAATAGAGTAATGGCAAAAAACATAGTTTTTTTATTCAAAAACTACACTGCCCCAGTAGGCTAGCTGGTAGTGAGCTAGTCTATCAGCGCCGAGGTTGCGGGATCGATTCCCGCCAGCGACTCTGGTTAAAAAAAAAGTTGAATAATAAGAACAACTTTGATTATAAAAAAAAAAAAAAAAATTCAAAAAAAAATTAAATAAAATAAAAAAAGTCAATCAGCGCCGAGGTGCGGGATCGATTCCCGCCAGCGACTCTGGTTAAAAAAAAAGTTGAATAAGAACAACTTTGATTAAAAAAAAATTCAAGAAATTAAAAAATAAAATAAAAAAAAAAAATTTTTTTTAATTTTTTAAAAGTATTCATCCAATGAATAACATTAATAGATCTAATGTAATGTTTCATTAAAACATTTTAATGAAACAGGTTTAATTGATCCAACGAAGCGCTGAATAGGTTCCTTTTTAATGCAATTTTTCATGGGATTAATGTCAAAATTCATTGGTATTCTGAAGAAAATTCTTTCAGTGTGGTCGGATTTAAAAAGAAAAATATGGGTTCTCACCTAAACAAGCAAAAAAAAATTTATAGGTAAACGGCAAACCTGCTAAATCCACTTTTTAAGTAAATTGAGATTTCGATGCCGTGTGGTAGAGAAAGATGCGCCTCTTCGACCAGAATGTAGTTTTTCTTCAAATTCAGTCTTGAAGTGTATAACACCAACAATATTTTGGCTTGCCTCTCAAGCTGCATATATGAAATATAAGAAGTTTTTTGTTTCTCCTGTAAAATGTGCTAAAAGGGAGTTAGCAGGTTTGCATATTAAGCCGACGATATAATATTCGAAAATGCCTAATGTAGCACTTTTCTTTGTTTTTTTTATATATTCGTTTGAACTAAATTGGAGTTTCTTTAATAAAAGAAAGTAAATTTGTTACAGTTAGTATTATTTGTTAGAATTGTATTGTATATTTCTTGCAATGGTCATAATATTCATTGAATCGCAAACACCACTAGAAAAACGAATAAATGTAGCAAGAGAAAAAACCAAAAAGTCAGTAAAACATTTATTTCGTGATTTTATTTTGACCTTTTGTGGCAACTTTTGCACAGAATAAAATTCAGTCCATCCCAAAAGCCAAGACTGGGCATTTAAATAAATAAATACCACTTATTCGTGTTAAATGTTAGAAAACGATGATAATGTATTATGCAATTAACTATATGCATTTTAAAAACGTGCTTCAGTTTTGTGTCTTGTTTTCAATGCATTCATTGTCTGTTAAACTGGTCAAAATATGAAAAACAAAGGTGGCAATATTTAACAGGAACGAACACAAATAGTTCCAGTGTACAATAATCTTCACTCCTACAAAACAATACTTTAAATGCCCTTCCTTGAATGTTCACAATACAGAAAAGGATATTTCATATATATACATATGTATGTAATAGAACATGATGGTCGAAGAGTTACACAATAAAAAAATATGTTTTTTTATCTTACCGGACCTTTTTAGGGGGAAAAAGTTTTTGACTCAAGCTTAAATTTTTGTGACATTAAATGGCATTAACTGCCAGTTTATGAAAGTCTAAAAATAGGTTAGAAAATTGTTTCAGCAATGAAAATGATGACGCAATTTTAACCCTGTCATGTCAGGGTCAGGGTTTCCCAAATTTGAATTAGCAATTATAGGATCTTATTTGCGTTAGACTTAAACTAGATGTCGAAACAGAAAGATAATTAGTCATAAATAAAAGCTAATAATAATACATAAATTTTAATTATCAAATCATTAATTTACTGCCTGTTTTCAAATTAAAATAAAAATTTTCATTTAGAAATTTTTATTGAAAATAAAAACAAATTTCAGGATTTTTTATTGTTGTTTCCATGGTGAAATTACCAGAGATGCCAACTATTCAATGGCAAAACGTGCCGACCGTGCAGACAAAAAGTGCTCAATTTAAAAATCAAAGATTGTTCTGTTTTAAATGTCACGTATCGAACCAGATTTTGGCTTAAACAAAAAAAAAAAAAAAAAATACAGAAGATTTTGGAATCAAACCAAAGACATTTAAATGTTACATTGCTACGTAAAATTCTGAAAGTAGTTTGACTAAAAAATTTTGCCAGGTTTCGCATACATGGCCACAAAAACTACTTCTATTTTTTTCACGTTCGAAACGCTACTTCTTTTGCCATTATCTTTGACCTAGAATCGCGCCCCCCATAAACTTTAGCATAGATAATAGTGCTTTCTAAGTGCTATAATTTAAGGGTTAAAAGAACGTTAAAATGTGATTGCATTTTTGATGCGTACGACTGTCACGTTCAACACTTTGGAACACAGAATACCACAGAACTGTCACGAGACGGAAGATTTTGAGTTTTTTTTGTCTCTTTTTAAGAAAGCTGCCCTTTTTGCATTTCTCTTTGCGTCATCTTTTATGCCGCAATACAATGAACACAAATTTATTTAGTTGAGATTTATTTGCAAAGCTTTTGTAAAAATTAACTTTTAAGTTTACCACAACACAAGTAAATAATATTTAAGTAAATAAATAACCTTATAAAACAAAAAAATATTAATAAATACATTTTTTTTGCACAAAACACAACGTTTGTTGAACTAATGCATTTTTTTAACATGGTCTGTGTTTTGTTATTTTTGTTTTGATCATGCCATTTGTGTTGATTGTTGCTGCCTGTTTTTACACATTGCCACTTCACCACCAAAAAAAGCTTTCTGTCTTTTTCTTCGAAAGCTGCCCTCGCAACTGATTTGGGCCTTTTTCACACGTCACTTTTTTCAGTTCTGTGGTATTCTGTGCTTTGGAATAACCCATATGCCGGGCATTTTTATATTTTTTACTTATCCAACACAAAAATATTTTTTAAATGTCTCTTTATTTGCTTTTTGTTTACAACAATCGTATCGTTGCTATATTTAATGCAAGAAAAATAATATTTTCATTTTACTATTTAAAAGATTAAAAAGAAAATAACTATTTGCAAATTAGGAAATAATTTGTCTACAAAGGAATTTTTTATATCAAAAACTTTTTTCCAATAATATTCTGCCTTCAAATTACTATGAAGCTAAAAATTTCTCAAATGTAAGAGTGCATGTTGTCGCGAAAATATTCTTGAAACTCCTTAAGTTTTATCTTCCGAGCATTACTTCTAATAAAACAATATCTAATATTACAAATTAAATCTTCCAAATATGTTGGAAGGTTCAGAAAGGCCTTCGACGTTACCAAATTTATGAGGTGGCACGAGCATTTTACCAAAATAATAACTGGCTTTTTGTCTTTTAGCAACTTAACTTCTGAATTATACTGTCCAAACATAACATTAGGTGTATGTGAAGCAAATCCAATTAGATTTTCAAAAGGAATCCCTTTTTCTATAATCGTGCTATTGAGAAGCTTTGAAATAAAAAAAGAATAATATACCTAGAATATTTTGTCGTTATAATAAATTGTGACAAAAGATAACTTAATGCCAAATAGTTAGTAGTTAATGATCCAACCATTTTTAGTGCAGCTCTTTTAACGCTTGCATTCTTTTAATTAAATTTTTAAGTTTTGCCAAGAATAATAAACCTTTTTACTTCTTGTGAAAAAATACTAAAAAAATCATTGCTACAAAACGTTAAAATATTAAATTACACATGAATTACACATGGGCTACACATGGAAAAAAATATTACACATGATATGTGTAATTACACGGGAGGTGGCAACACTGGTACGTACAAACATATTACTTTTAATTCTTTTCTTACTTTTTGTTGTTTCTTTTTATTTCAAAGTTTTTAAACCTTAGTTTGGATAACTTAAACAAATTTTGATTTTAATACAAGTTATGCGAAAGAAGTTTGCTTTCGAAATCGTGGGACAGGCAGATAAATCTACAAAAAATTCAATAAAAACAAATTGGGGAAGAATACAAAAAAACCAGTTTGTTAATTCCCGAGGCCACATTTTATTTCTTCGCGATTTGAAATCTAGAAAAACTAGTTACGAAAACTTTATATGGGATTATATAATGACAGCCATACACTACACATGTTCAAGACTGGCACTGGGTAGACGAAACTTGTGAGTAGTGGGGAAATTTTTGCGGCGCCAAAAAAAAAAAAAAAATTAAAAATAGCCCTAAAATTAAAATTATATATGTCCCTAAATTTTGGGTAACTATGAAAAATCACCTCAAAATTTTTAAAGAATTTTAAGCCCAAAAAGAACACAGATAAAGTTATATTGATTGTCCCGCTAGCCTAGCTGGTAGTGAGCTAGTCTATCAGTGCAGGGGTTGCGGGTTCGATTCCCGCCAGAACCTCTGGCCTCCTGCAGACAAGCGCAGAGCTTTGCGTGATTAGCTTAAGAAAAAAAAATATATTAAAAATGTTGTTCCAAATTTATAGTCCCGAATTTAAGATCCCGTTTTAAAAATCCGAATAATTATACTGTTTTGGTCTTAAAAACCGTTCGATAGATAGCTTGGCTGGGGCTTCGGCCGTGAGCAAGGATTTATTTATTCCTAACTAACACTGGCTTCGTTAGCTAAAGCTTCCTATATAGACGGCCTTCGGCCGGGCGCAAGGTATAACGAATACTGGATAAACTCACTACATAGCCGGCCTTCGACCGGGCGCAAGGATATTTTCCTCTTTGGTTTAAAAAGTACCAGCTTCGCTAACTTAAGCATCTCTGCTAAGCCGCCAAGGGGTTTCTCCACTTTGGTATTAGAATTCAGATTTTTAATACTATCCGTAAAAATTTTTCATAACGATTTTATAAAATTTATGTAAAATTTATTGGGGTAATTTTTCATTTCTTAAAATTTGCATTTAATATTAGTAAATAAAAAGTAGCCCCAAAGTAAAAAATGTTGATATTATTTGGGTAATTTTTCATTCCTTGAAAAATATTTTTTGTAAGATATTTTATGTTATTTTACTTGTTAGCTTGCGTGTTGACCTTAAAAGGGTTAAATTTTGTCACTTTTTAATATCAAAATAAACGTGTTTCCTAAACGAGATACACTTCTTGGAGTTAAACAACTGGTTTATAATGATGTCCTGTTTAATGTGCCTTAATAGCAATTGTATTATTTTTTTAAGACTTAAATTTTTCCACAATGTTTTTTTAAATGTCTTTTACAAAATGTTGGTCTTGAACGGGTTAATTTAATAGAAGCTAAATATGTTAATAAAACGTGTTTCTGTTTTTAGTGCTGTCTAAGTGAATGTTATAAAAAAGTAAGATAGGCAGTTTAGGGTGAATTTTTGACTAAAATCTCAAGTGGTGGTCAACACCTTTCTAACGACATATGGGAAATGAAAATCGGACAAAAAATTAACTTATCCCATCAAATAATTTTATTTTACAACAATGAATCAACAATAAATTTCAGTTTATCAATATTATGAAATGTGAATTTGGCACATTTAAACGAAACCTTGTTAATTAATTTTTGACACCCAAGAAAAACTTTGAAAAAATGGTAAAGTTATTTAAATTGTAATGAAAGATAAACTCACAGTTTATTGTTGGTGTTTTGTTTAAGCTTTGATACTGTTGCAAGTAAAACTTTGAGTGTTTAAAATTTTTATTCGCTTTAGGGTTTTATTGGTATATTTTTAGCTTTTCTAAAATCTTAATTTACTGATGAGCTGGCCTAAGCAACCAGTGAAATGCGCATAGAAGCTAGCTTTCCCTTAACAATAAATTTCCGTGTATTTATCATATATGAAAAATTTGGAATTTAGCACGTCATACAGAAATCGTATTAATGATAAATTTTGTATTCCCGTAAATAACTTTTTTAAATTAAATTTTTTTCTAGCCAGGCTTCTAGTTTATTGATGTGGGACTGTAGATGCTGCGATTAAACTTTTAGGCGCTGTTTAATACTATGTTCACACTTGAGTTTTTAATCGCGTTTAAGCAAAATGTTGATTAAGTTAATCAAAGCCGTTCACATTACATTTAAGAGGATTAAGATGTCAGATGATTAAGAAAAAAACACAACAAACAAATTTATATTTATTTAAAGTATTAAAAATTTTTAAAAATACTTTTATAAAGTTATCAGAAGATTATTTTAATCATTTAAATGATGAAATTGTGAAAATTTAACTATTATTATTATTATTATTTTTATTTTATTTTGCTTAAAAATAAAAGTTTTTGGCGAACTATTTAAGTTATATTGCCAGGGTATCACACAATTTTTGAAGCTTCAAACACAAAACCTCGTTCGACCTAAACCTTCGTATAGAAAGGCGAGAGCTTCCAGAGTCCGCTCCAGAGTATTTTGGTCTCCACCAGTAAACGTCTGAGTTATTTCCTTGGTACACCACCAGTAAAACGTCTGAGTTATATATGGTTCTCCACCAGTCACTTATTTTTGGTTCTCCACCAGACAACAATTAAAACATTGAGGTTAAAAACGATTGCACATAGTTAATGTAGAAACCGCAAAAACTGTAACTTAGTACAGTTTTACAAGGCCGCTATGAAATAAAAAAGACTCATAATTGAAATGTGTTTACATAAATACATATATTTAATTTTATATTTTTTCCTGTTTTACAAAAATGTTTGAAATTTATTGTAGAACATTATTTTTATGTATGTATAATATACATTTTATATACATATGATGATGTATAATACATGCATATAAAGGGTGGTTAAATTTCAAGGGCCGATGTTGATTTTGAATAAAACACAAACTATTTAGGAAATTATTGTAATTTTATTTTATTATGATATATTGGTATTACTCAATTATGTATGGAACAAAATATCGGCCAAATGGGCGCCGCGACCACGGCGGCACACCTCCATCCGATGGTCCAAATTTTCGATGACCCTGAGGCATAATGGAGGTTCTATGCCGTTAATGTGCCGAATTATCTCATCCTTTAGCTCTTGAATTGTTGCTGGCTTATCGACGTACACCTTTTCTTTCAAATAACCCCAAAGAAAGAAGTCCAACGGTGTCAAATCACATGATCTTGGCGGCCAATTGACATCGCCATTACGTGAGATAACACGGCCATTGAATTTGTTGCGCAAAAGAGCCATTGTTTCGTTAGCTGTGTGGCAAGTGGCACCGTCCTGCTGAAACCACATATCGTCCACATCCATATCTTCCAATTCGGGCCATAAAAAGTTCGTTATCATCTCACGATAGCGAACACCATTCACAGTAACTGCCTGACCGGCCTCATTTTGGAAAAAATACGGCCCGATGATGCCGCCAGCCCATAAACCGCACCAAACAGTCACTCTTTGTGGGTGCATTGGTTTGTCGACATTCAATCTTGGATTATCATTCGCCCAAGTGCGGCAATTCTGCTTATTGACGAATCCACTGAGGTGAAAAATTGCCTCATCACTGAAGATCATTTTCTTCGAAAATTGATCATCCATTTTCATAATAAGTCTGGATAACTTTAACACGTTGTTGGATTGTGTATCTCTCCATGGTTCAAATTGAGTAAGTCTGAAATAGAGAAATGTCAAATAAAATTCGGAAAAAAACTTGGCGTTTAGGTGTGGTTCACATTCAACATCGGCCCTTACAATTTAACCACCCTTTAGTTTATTTATAATTTTTACAAAGTTCTTTGAAAATTTAGTTTAATAGGAAACTCGTTTGGTTTTCAATGGAACTTCTTCTTGCTTCCTTTGTCTATTTGAACGTCAATGAACCACTTGAAGTTGATCTAAATTTACTACATATCAGCAAATCCACCGCACTTAATTTCATTTAACACAGATAGCAAATCATTTCCCTGTTTTAAATATAACTCACAAATGTCCTTTTTCACTTTTATTTAATTTGAGATAGTGTTTTTTACAGACACGACAATATTTTTAATTTTACACTGCATTTTTGTATTTGTTTAAATAATATTTTAAGAAGAACCAGTTCAAATAGATAAATAACAAGTAATGCAAAAAAATGCTAAACTAACACTGTTTAAAAACGAATTTAACAAACGTTTCGTCACCCCCATGAAACTTTTTTAACTTCAACGTACGAGTTCGTTGAGCCGACAAATCAAATATAAATTTTATGCGTGGGGATAACATTTTATTATTAAGGTTTCTTAAACTGAACGAACACTATATTAATTTTAACGTACGAGTTCGGTATAACAGCCCACCGAACACTTCATTAATGTTAACGTTCGAGTTTATAAAATTAATTGGCATTTGTGCTAACAAGACTTAATAAATGTTTCGTTACCTCAAACAACATTTTACTTACTTAAACATACATTTTAAATGAAATATTTAATAAATGCATGTTCATTGTGTCATTGAACAATACTTAAATTTCATTACCTGGATAATTTTATTTTTCAGCCAACGAAAACTATATTAATAATCATTGTGTGTTAATATTATGAAAACTTTTTGATTCAATGTACATACTTATATGTAAAATATCGATGTGAAATTTTTACAAAATCATTTTCTTGCTCTATTTAACCATTTAAAGGGTACTGCATTAAAAAAAGAGTGTAGAAACAAACAAGGACCAGTTTCATATACATTTAGCATCAAGATAAGAGTAGGATTCGGAGTCGTATTAAAAAAATTTCAGCAGACGGAGTCGGAGTTAGAACTATTTTTTGACGACTCCACAGCCCTGGTTAGTGGGTATGTAGTGTACACTTATAAAGTACACTACGGTGGCGAATGTTTAGCTGATAAACTAAAAATAAAAATAAATAAATGCTATGGGTGTTGATGGTCTACATCCTTTGTTTAAAAAGATGTTACTTCCATCGATTCTTCCACTGATAACTCTTATGTTTAATAAAGTTATCACAACAAGCACCTTTCCCTGTCGATGAAAACAGGCGAAAGTCTTACCAAAATCCAACAACGATTTTCGACCAATAGCGGTTCTACCGTATCTATCAAAGGCTATGGATAGAATTTTGCACAATCAAACTGCACTGTATAAAAGAGATAACCGGTTACTTTGTGATCGACAATCTGGTTTTCGTGCAAAGCATAGTTGCATTACTGAATTGACTGATGTAGCTGAAGATTTAAGAAGGGAAATTGATGACGGAAGTTTGACAATGCTAATTGGATCACTCCAAGGCGTTCGTAACGGTTGATCATACAATATTAAAGCAGAAGTTATCTAAAATGATGAGTTTTTCTTCAACATCGATTAATCGGATGTCATCCTATCTGGAAGACCGTCTTCAATGTGTGGAGACAAAGAATAGAACTTCATGTTTTTTACCAGTAAGAAGAGGTGTTCCACAGGGATCAATTCTTGGACCACTTCTTTTCTCAATATATGTAAACGATTTACCATGTCAACTAATGTTCTGCGATATTCGACTATATGCTGATGATGCAGAATTATATGTGAGTAATAGAAACTGTAAGAAATTAGATGATTGCATACAAAAACTTAATGATGATTTAAATAGAGTTTCCCTCTGGGCTACAGCTAATGCGCTGAGTTTAAGCCCGCAGAAATCCAAATGCATTGTCTATCGGAAAAGAACGAGCAAAATAGTTTTGAAACCAAACATATATATAAATAATCAGCCTATTGAGATTGTTGAAAGAGCAAAACACCTAGGAGTTATATTCAACAGCACTTTGACATGGAGCGATCATGTTACTGCAGCATGTGGAAGAACATATTCAAAGCTTAGAACCCTTTGTTCTACACAATATTGTACCCCATTAAAAATCAGACTTTTACTTGCAAGAACAAACCTTATCCCAACGTTATTATATGGATGTGAAATTTTCTCCTCCTGTGACACAGAAAGTAAACGAAGACTTAATGTCTTTTTCAACAGCATTACAAGATATGTGTATGGACTTAAAAGGTTTGATCACATTTCCGCGTATACATACTTAGATAAATAACATAAAATAAGATCATTAATGAATTCTTATACAATAGATTTGGCCGGCTTAATCGAACAAAGAATCTAGTTCAGTTTAAGCATCGCACCTTAGTTTCGGAGTGGCAATTTTATATTAATGTCATACGTCTTTGGAGCATACTACCCAGAAGTATTAAAGATATAAGCAACGCTCTACAGTTTAAACAACAATTATTTGAGTTATTTTCTTAATTTTTCTAAAATTAATTTGGATTTTTCTTCATTATTGATAATAAATTAATTATTTCAACATTTTATAAATTATTATATAATTATTTAAGTTGTTTAATTTCGTAATCCTTTGGTTTTTGAATTAATGTTTAAATTTTTTTTGTCAAAATAATTTAAAAATTTAATAATGAACAATATGTAACTCTTTTGTCTTGTTACACAGATTAACTATAAATAGATAAATAAATCCACATTTGAAAATATTTGAGAATAACGTTTGAAAGCAAGTTGAAAATAAATGCTTTACTCAATTTGAAAATAATTTCCCCTTTTGGTTGAGAATGCTAGGATTTTCAAATCATTATCAGATGTTTGTCGCTTGAGAAAAGTTTTATTTCAAATCATTTTCTATTTCAAATCAAACCTACGAGTTTGTTGGGGTTTTAAATTATCTTTGTTTATGTTAACCTTTTTTCATAATTTTGAAAAAAATGTAACTAATTTATAAAGTAATATTTTTTTAATAAAAACTGGAAAACTTCTTTTATTCTACACTTAATTTCAGGGATTTCAGGGACGGTCGCTAACTTGTTTATTAATGTTAACATTTAAAAGGAAGTTAAGGTATTTATAGAAGCTCTGTGCAAATGTGAACTGATTCGGAATGAATAGAATTTTTTTTATTTGCTGCGAAAGCTCTTATATATGTACATCTAAAACAATTCAGTATGTATCAAAATATGCCTCATAAAGGCAAAATATGCGCTAAAAACTTAAAAAATGCGGCAAAAAGGCTCTTTTGACCAAGTTATTCAAAAAAATGCTCCAAACGGTAAAATATGCAAAAATATGCCAAAATTAATAAAAATCTCTAAAATGGATAAATATATTGTTTCTGCCTTCATTGGTCGCACAAGGAAAAACATGCAATTGCATATTTTTAATTTCCCTGATGGCAAAATTTTACTTCTCTGCGACCAAAATGTATGCTTTGTTTTAACAAATATTTGTTTATTTAATAGATGCAAAACAACGTAATTACACATTTCTTCTAACGAAATATAACAAAGTGGTTTTCATTGAAAATAGTGTGAAGAATTTCATGTACGGCTTATCAATGCATGTTTTTCTAACATGTTTATAATTTTTGCTGATACACCATTTGCATTTTAGCTAACGGTATGTATATATATTTTTTTAATTATAAAAATCATTTGTTTAACAAAGTATTTTTTATTGCTTTAAACATTTCATTGGGAAATTTCTTTTTTTAAATGTTTTCTTCCTGTGAAATCTAGACTTTCAAAAGGGATCTTTTTAACATTTTTTTACGTGAAAATTGGGTTCGACCCCCGCGGTAGTCAAGAATGAAAAATTATGAGTAAATTTTAATTAATTTCATGTTGAAAAAATCCTTTCTTCATAAAAATAATTTAATGAAAATTAAATTTGATGAATTTTAGCCTAATTAAAAATATCAAAATTTGGATTAAAACATATCAATATTAAGAAATTTTTTCTGCAATTGCAAAGATGGAATAAAAGTTTTGAAAACTGTTGTAAACATTCTTCTATATAACTTATTATTCTCTAAAAGGGAATATATTGGCTAGCTAGAACATAAAGTAAAACACAACTATTTTCTGGATGTATTGTACCTGGTTTACACTATATGCATCATGTCGCACAGAAATATTTAATGAAACAAAAGATTTGCGAATAAAAGTGTACCATGTCACACAATATGAAAAATCAAGCAACAATTTGATGTTTTTTTTTAATATGATTTTTAAACATTTTTAAAATGCAATGGATGAATTTTAATTTTACACTAAGGCCGGGTTTTTGAGATGTGGATTAATTAAAAACTTGGTTTAACGTAGTCGGAAACACGAATTTTTCTGGCGAAATGTTATTTTTGATTATTTCATTAAAGACCAACATTTTGAGCAAAACCAAACTGTTCCGTTAAAACTTTGTATACAAACTTGGTAATGGCGGCACAAATCTGTCTTCAGATTAACTTAACTTAATTTAACTGAGATCTCAAAAACCCAACTTCAAGCGCCAAATTGTAGCTTTAAGTTTGCAGCAAAAAACGATACGTCTGAACGTATACGAATTTTCGAAGGACACCAAAATAAAATGCTAATGTTGTTTCAGGGACATATCGCCTAGTCTAAAACAGGTTTTAGAAAGTTTTAAATCATATTTAAAATATTTTTATTAATCAATTCTCTTCATGTTTATCACGTTTTTTTAAATCTTGGGCAATGTGAATAATAAATGCGCATTCATCAAGAGTTCAAGCCGATGCCACTAACTTTAAAATAAAAAGGAAAAATAAACGAATTTTTTACATTAATGCTTAGTCTGCTTTCACACGTTTCATCTTTTGATGCTCAACTCCTATGTTTTTAGGTGAGGGAAGAAAGAAGAAAGGGGGTTAGTACGGAGATGCCTGTACTCGGTCAGTACGCTTTGTGTTTTTATTCGTTGGTATATGCACAACGTGTAATTTTTTCTTTTCTTTTTCTCTCTGATTTGCTGTTATTAAAATTATTGTGGTTTTGAAGCGTAAAAAGTTGAAACCCGTTGCTGCGTGTGATTATATTGGCATCTTTAAAAGGGAATTGAAAAGAAGTTGACCATCAAAAGATGAAACGTGTAAATTCAGACTTACGGAAAATTAGGAATCCAAAACTGAATATTGAATCTATCGACTTTTGTTTCACATTTGTTTGTTGTGCAAACAAGTTAGTAAATTTTAGTAAACGCATTATTTTTAAGCAAAACAAAAAAAAAAACATTAAAAATTGTTATTCGAATAGAATGCTTGCAACAGTATTTCCTTTTATATGATTTAATACTGTTATATTTAATGCAATATTATCTCTCAAAAGTGTACCATGATTTTCAAATAACTCAAACTAAAATAATCATGTTTAGAGTGGCGAATTGTATAGATTTTTGTTAAATGCTCGTGGAACAACAACTGCAAAACTAAATGATCCATCCACTTTTGTTTAAACAAAATGCAACCTGTTTAAGGCCGAAAAGCGTTCATTCTGTATGCATTGGCCCATAATATTCGTACTGCATGACTTTAACGTCATAAATTTCCCAGTCACTGCCTTAGATGCTTAAGAAATATGACGTTCAATGCCACTAACTCTAATTATTGCTCATTTATCAATAAAATTGATTTAATACATGTTCCAATGTTTCGCAATCATATGAGAGTTCATACTATTTCAAATATGTAGTCCATGGAAAATATATTTTGATGTGCATTTCATATGTGCAGACATAGATACTCGCGTAAACATAAACACATACATATGCACATGTGCATACTCTCACTTACACAATACATTTAAAATTAAAAATAAAAAAAATCAAAACCATTTGAAATCAACAAATGATTTTTAAACTTTTGTCGTGCATATTTAACCCTACTAATTCGATTTTAAAGATTCACGAGTGTTCCGGTCAATGGCGCTAGATGGGTAAAATAATAGTGAATAAAACAGCGAAAGTTCTTCGTACTTCAAACGCGTAAAATGGGCTTAACCATTATCACCAAAGAAATTATAGTTATTCAGACCGAATCAAAATGAGTTGGCATTAAAGTCAATTATTCCTACAAATATACACTGCACACATGCGTACATACTGATGTACTTTCTTAAACATAAATGTAGCTTAAACTTTAATAGTTAGTACGTTTACGTTTATTATGATTTCTAAACTTGAAGGGGGACCATTGACTTTTCCTTAGAAAAACATTTTGTATACATACAATAAATATATTTAATGCAGCCGGTCTAGTTAAATCATAAAGTGTGACAAACAAAAGAATTAAGAAATATGTACAAGACATATGACAACATATAAAACATATATACATACATACTTACATATATTAATTGGTATTTTAGTTTGACAATATACAGATACAATAAATATAACAGTAAACTAGATAGCAGTGAGTTTAAAAAGACTGCCTAAATATTATCGGTCAGCCATTAATTTAGTTAAGCTCAAATTAAAATTTGTTTTACCTCGAAAACTTTAAATTACACATGTTTATAAAGAATTTGCTCAAATGATTTTTATGTCGCATTCGATTTCAGTTATATATGCTTTTTTAAGCTGAGGGTCCACACCACGCGATCAATGCGTTTATGCATCTGCCAAAAAAGCACAACAATGTCAAATTGTATGGACAAGTTACACAGCAAACGTGTTGAACGCATATGTGCATTTCCCCAGAATGGTCTACCAGGATGAAAAAATTAAATGTTGATAATCATCGCCTTTTATTGTTTATGGTTATAAAAAAGTCTATGTTTTTATAAAAAAATGGTTTCATAGCATATCTCAGCTGTTGTACTTGAGGAAATTGCACTGGAAACTGGAGAATTTAATTTTTTCTTTTTAAGCTACTTCTAAAGACATTTTTATATACTTATTTGACATGCAAAAAATATATTATGTTTACACTCTTTATTCATAATCTCTCCATTACAATCAATTGTAAAAGGAGAAGTAAGTTTTTTTGTTAAGGAAATTTTAAGATATTTATGGGAAAATGCATGGTGATAATAATAAAAAAAAACCTTTTGGAAAAATCGTACGTTCGCGACCGGTACATAAGTCAATTAAACAAAAACCAAGAGAGATATTTTATTTTGAATACTCCGTTCCATTACGCAGATTTTTACATTTTACTACTGTCAGCCAAAGTTAACTTCTATTTTGCGTTCGTTCGTGACCACATGTTTATAACTATCATTATGAAAACTTAAACTCGATGAAATCCATCTTTTGCACTAAACATAGACCCATATGCTATCGAATCGCAAAAAAAAATCTAGGAAACGTTTTGTTTTCTATATTATTTGTACATCAATAGCGTACAAACGTACGTTCGTGACCCCAGAAAATGCCCATATATGTATCGAACGTATGAAATAGGATTACTTTCTATTTTATATATTTTATTTTGAAAGCACTTGTTAAAAAATTGTACATTTTTCGGTTGTCCCAAAATTTTTATGATTTTTAATTATTCAAAATTACAGCAGATGCACATTTCGTGGAACAATATTTTTAAATATTATGAACTGGAAAAGAATAGAGTCTTTTTGAAAATAATGCAAAAAATCGTAAACACACAGAAAGAAAAACACTCGGGATAAATAAATTTTTTTGCGATTACTTTAAGTACGAGTCGTACTCAAAAATTCAAGTACGAATAACACTTAAACTTACTCAAAACAATCCTACATGAATCAACTTTATAATACTTGAATCAATCGCATTTTGAGATTGATTCAATCTTAGTTTTACATAAATCAATCTAATTTTTGGATTATTTTAAGTACGAATTCGGATTAAAACAATTTTACAATTCTTAATCAAGCGTATTTTGAGATTGATTCAATCTTAGTTTTACTTAACTCAATCTCATTTTCGGATTATTTCAAGTACGAAATGGGATTGAATATGGACAATTTAAGTAATCCGTACTTGAATCAATCTTTCTGTACTTGATTCAGGAAAATCCGTACTCACCGTACTATTAATACCGCTTCGGATTGATTTGAGTACGGATGGATTGATTTTTCTTTTGAGTGCAGAATATTAAAATTAACTAAAGCTAAGAGTGATTTAATTTTTAATTTTTTGCATTTATCTAAATGATGATATAGCTAACTTCAACTTAACTGGTAAGAAATACATCCATGTATATAAAAATGAAAAATGTTTGTGTGTTTGTTTGTTAGCTTTTAGACTCCTAAACTACCAAACCGATGTTCCTGAAATTTTTGCAGTTGCATCACGTAAGCCCCGTAAATTAAATAGACTACTTTTTTGATAGGGGCAGGGGAAGTGGCACCTCCCATAGGATGGCAATATTAAGTATCGCATATCCTTAGAGCCGGTGCACCCATTTACTTTAACTTTTTGCAGTTGGATTTTCTAAGCCGCGAAATTGAAATAAGATAGCAGCAGGAGAAGTGGTACCCCTAAAGGACGCCAATGTAAAAAACCGCATATCTTAAGAACTGTTAAAGTGAGAATGCTCAAACTTGGTAGAAGTTACTCTTATAGTAATCTATACCTTTGGAAATAATTAAGGAGGTAGGCGCAAGGTGCATATATTAAATATCGCGTAACTGAAGAACTATTATAGCTAGAGTCTTCAAACGTGGTTAAAGCCACTATTATGGTAAATTTAAAAATAAAAATGGGCGGGGCTTACGGACAAAAATACTAAATACCGAATATCTGAAGACAAAAGTCTTCAAGCTTAGTAGGACCCACTCTTGTGGTAAACTACACCTTTCAGAATAAAAATTAAGGGGTCAGGTGCAAGGGGCGCATTAAGTTATATATACCCAATAACAAATTTAATAATTTTGCAAAGCATTAATAATACATTTAAAGACATAAGCGCACAATTTTGCGCTACATACAGAGATCAAGTAAAGTTAGTGAAGGAACTCTTAACAAGTTTCAAAAAAAAAAAAAATATTTCAAGTGCCACGGAATTTTCTTTCTACAAAGCAGGTTTGTAAGAAAGAACATCAAAAATTACTGTAAAAAAGCAATAACATTTCAAGTAACACGGCATTCCCTACTACAATGCAGTTTTGTTAGGGAGAATACTAAAAAATAACGTGTGTAAAGCTGATACCTACGTTAACCAGCTTTTATATGCGTTGATAAAAGCTCATTTTATGTCAAAAATTTATTGCTTCAAAGTGGAAGCTCACCATATAAAATTCCGTAAGCGGTATGGTAAGCGAAACTCTTATGGTGTTTTCCTTTCTACAACATATTTGACATTTTATTTTAGTTATTAGTTGTTTTTGTTTGGCTGCAGATCTAAGTAAACAAATAAAAATTAAAAACTCGTGATTTTTGTTTTTATATTTTTATTTTTAATTCCCAATATTTCGGTTAGCGTCGCTAACCATCTTCAGGGGTCTAAATATTTAAATACATAAAATAATTATTATTAATATTACACAAAAAAACAAAACATAATTTAACAAAGATAATTTCATGTAAACAATTAAAAAAATAATAACAAAACTTCACAAAAGCACTTGTTTATCTTGCTATAAGATTTTCTTAACTAAATCTAGTTTTTTTGCTCGTCTGTTTTTGTTTTTTATTTGTCTGTATTTATGAGCACAATTTTCTGTATATTGTCGGTAATTGAGACGAAGTTCTGGGTCAGTATCAATAATATGTAGCATCTCTAGCATAAATCTCCTTGAATAATTTATCTCTTCTTGTAATATTTGTACTCCTTCGAAATGTGGTTTATGATTTGTCAGCGTACAGTGGGCTGCTAGCGCAGTTTTTTGCTCGGTAGGCTTCTCACTAGTTTTTTGGTCAGATTTATGCGAAGATATTCTTGTCTTAAGTTTTTTTTTAAGAAACAGACACCAAATTGCATTTTTTAAATAAAATATCACATTTTTTTTAGAAAAGAAAACACCATTACATTTCTCCCTTACAAACCTGCTTCGTTTGAAGCTCAATTTTTTATTGGGTAAATGAAAAAGCTTGTCTTTGTTTGTTCCCTATAAACTCCTAAACTACTGAATCTATTTTCCTAAATTTTCACAGTTATTATCTCAACGTAGGCTATTAATATGTTTAATTTTCAAGTGGGTCCCATACAATGACAATAAAGATTTCTACATATTTGGAGTACTATAACAGTGAAAGTATTCCAATTTTGTACAAATAGCTTAGATAATAATACACAACATCTTTCAAAATGTAGGTTCAATGGGAAAATTATGCAAAGCACCTTGAAATTTCTGTATATCTGTAGAACGGTTACTCTAAAAGCATTTACATTTTGTATAAGATGCTTTATTATCAATACACGAGATCTGTTTCAAAAAAAAGTTACCAATTTTATTTCTATGGGGTAGCAAAGCGCACCGGGTTAAGCTAGTATACATATATATGATCGCTGATGACGTATGCCTTTTTTACCTATATTCGTAAAACTTGACTTTAAAAATTACAATGGAACGAGATGATTCCTTAATTTTTAGCTTGCTAGAATATATGTATTAGTTTTGAATGCGGATCTTTAGATCATGATTTCAGTATTGTTGTTGATGGTAAGAGCAAATATGAAACGCAGGATGTGAAATATCTGAACATATCGCTGCAAGGTACATCTTTAAGAAATTACAAAAAAAAATGTAGCTCCAGTGACAATACCCAGTCAAACGTTTGAAGGTTTCTGGAAGCAAGAAAAGTACATGAGCGCTGATATATGCGCTGGCTATAATATACATACTACTAAGAAGCAGCAGAGAAGCAAATACCATTGAAGTTCTATACTACTAAAAAGCAGCAGAGAAGCAAATACCTACCATTGAAGTGAATTTTTAATATAATTAAATTAAAATGATTAAATTACTTCCCATTATCCCTTATCTGTAAATAGGGTGTAAGTGAATAAATAAAATCATTATTTAAAAGAAAAAATTCACGAGCAAAGAGGTTCTGTTTTTCCTTTAGATGGAAGCAGGTTGTATTGCAATGATTTTAATATGTGTTTACCATCATTCCCGAAATATTACCGAACATAGAAATTATATTTTTTGTTACGCAAAATTTTTAAATATAAAAAAACCGGGCTCATCACTTCATCATCACTTGGAATACTTCCTCCAAAAAATGTTCGATATTTTGATCTTTCCATAATTGAGGAGGTCCATAACAAAACGCAATAATTACATTTTTCAAGTTTTTGGATTTTTTGATTGAATCTTATTCTACACACTGAAATCTATATAACCTTTAATATTAAGCATTCCAAAACTCAATAACTACACTGCAATTCAATATCAAATATAATAGTTCAGAGCAAAATGCAATAATTGCACATAAAAAAGTGTTTTCATTTTTCTTCAAGTGGTTGCAATTTAAATCAAAATGATATAATTCAAATCTATTCAAAGCAAAAAGCAGAAATTCCAGCCCTCGTTCAGATCAAAATGCAATATTTTAATACAGTTCAAAGCAAAATGAAATAAATACTATGATTCGGACCATAACGCAATAAAACAAACTGTCAAATAAAATAATTTATTTGTGATAAATATTATTTTTTAAAGACAATAATACCTCAATAATTGTTTTTTAAAAAAATTATGTGCTACTTACTTAAATAACATTTTGTCGTTTATCCAAAAAATTGTTATGGTGTAACTATTGCGTTTTGTTATGGACCTCCTCAATTTATGTTTCAAACTTCTTGAATATTAGGTAAATCTACTAAATTTGTTGCAAAATGGCACACAATTCCGTAATACTAAACTGTGCCCATGTTCTGTAACTCCCGCTTCAAGAAACTTTTCAATTAAAACGCGAGAAATGAAACAAAAATGCCATAAATTGAAACAAACAACTAAAGGGTGGTTAAATTTTAAGAGCCGATGTTGATTTTGAATAAAACACAAACTATTTAGGAAATTATTGTCCTTTCTTTTTATTATGATAAAATTGGTATGGTTCAATTATGTATGGAACAATATATCGGCCAATTGGCCGCCGCACACTGGTTCATATTTTGAGAAGGCGGCCAAAATTATTTTTTTTATGTTCTCCGATTTAAAAATTTTTTTATTCATGTGAAAGTAAATACTAGTGAACCTCGGGAGCCAAAAAATTTCAACCCTACTATTTCATTGAGAACAGGGTGGTCCGAAATGGACTTTCTCAATATTTGGTTATAGTTTTGCATTTCTGAGTCAATTTTTGAAGTTGAAATGCTCATAACTTTTTTGTTTTTTAAGATTTTTTGACAGAATAAGTTTTGTGTATTAGTTTATTTTATTAGCTATACGTGGTTTAAAGAATTAATTAATTTTAATGTCAAAATTTCCGGGAAATTTCCTACTTTATAGAGCATAAGTCCTGAGCGTCAAAACGCGTCAAAAAAAAATCTATACTCTCTTGTAGTCCAGAATCTAACCTACATTTCTATACCCCATTGTACACACATCTGGATACGGCCTTGCGAACTACAGCAATTTCTGTGACCCAAGGTAAGATATTCGGTTCAAAAAATAAGTCCTGCAAGGAAACATTACTGAAATTAAAGAAGGTGAATCTTAAAGAATTTTCGACAAATAAAGCAGTTCAGGCCACATGAATTATCTAGCACGTCAGGTTATCAATTAGTTTGGAGAAGGTAAAGGTATTGCCATTGTTATGAACTTATTGTGGGTGAACGGATGCTGCAAAACGAATAGGCGACATAAATAGACTAACACGTTAGATTTCTGAGTAAGTTAAAAGGTTAAACATTAGTAAATAGCCGCAACATAAACTACATAGTTTAATTACCTGAAAATTGCAACTTAATTTAAAAAAATGGAAGAGCAGGTAAATGGTAAAAAAACTAGCACGCAGTTATATTTTACGTGAAAATTATGATAAAGGATTCATTTCTGCATCAAATTCAACCAACGCAAAATAAGAAAACAAAAATTGCAATAATTGAAAAAAATAGTGGAAGCGAGCCCTAAACGCACAAAGAGGATTTTAAAAAAGTATGCCTACACCAACTGAAGAAATGAAATTTACTCCAGAAGAAGCATTGGCACTTTTTTTGGATTTAAAACTGACAAAAAATCAGTATACAGAACTGCGAAATCGAACCAATGAAAAAAATTGTGGAATCTTTCCAGCATATCGAGATTTAGTTTCTGTCAAAGAGTGCTTACCTTCACAAACGGCTATTAGTGTAACTTCAAGTTCAGCAGAAGTAAAATTGCAGGCTCTTCTCGAACACACTGCAAAACGATTATTAAATACACTTGATGCTGACTGTTTAAAAAAACTTAAAAATTGCAGCATCACTCTATATTCTAAATGGGGATGTGATGGAAGCTCTGGTCAGAAACAATACAAGCAATGTAATTCAGAAAATTCATCTGATGCTAACTTATTCATGATATCTTTAGTTCCATTACGTTTAAGAAAAACTTATATTGGCTTAGAGCCGTCAACCAGTAGAGTTACAGAAATGGATGTATGGAAAAATGAAATTCCCTCTTCAACAAAGTATTGCAGACCAATAAAGTTTGTTTACAAAAAGGAAACTAAAGATGTCATAACTGAAGAAGTTCGAAAAATAAAAGCATCTATCACAGGAGTACATTTTGAATTAATAAGACGATTCCAGATCATTTTACAAGTTATATCATGTAGCAGAAAGATAAATGCAAAAAAATTTGGCCAGTATGCAAATGAAACAGCAATTCTTTATAACAAAAAATACTCTTGGAGACATATGCCAACTAGAGGTCTGCATGTGTGCGATTAAACGACACATGAATTCACATATCAAACTAGCAAGTAGTGTGTTGTGTGTGATTTTAGAATCATACACAATTAATTGTGTGTAAGTAATAGCCTATGTGTGCAAAGCGTTCAATTATTTATGTGAGTGTTGTGAGAGAAATATTTGATACAGGTATAAATAACAAATTTGCTCTTTAATTCGAGTAAATACACTTGTGTGACGATGTACATATTGTGTTTTATCAACACAACATGTGTTTTGTGTTTTAAAATTTTTTTTTATCGTATTAAAAACAAAATATTAGTAAAAAGATGATTCATTGAATTGAAATAGAATTGATGGAATGAAACGGTAAATTTTAGAAAGAGTAAACTATAAAAAATGTAAACAAAGTTTTTTAGTTTTTTTTTTTGTAATTGTTTTCTTTATTTTGTTAAATAAACCGCTGATTCAGCAACACTTTTAATATTTTAAGTTTGAAATGTCAATTTTAAGTTGAACAATTTTACTTATTTTTTTGACATTTACTGTTTCTTTCTATCAATTCTATATCATCAATGAATAAAAATATAGTGTAATAAGTGCTTAAGAATTATACTGGTTTGTCATATTTTAAAATATTTTTTTTTATAATATTATTATTGTTATTGTTTTTGCATTTAAAAAATACATTTATTACAACCATTTCATTTTATTACTTTTTTTGTTAAAATTTTAACTTTCCTCTTCACTTACCAAAATAAGAAAGTCAAGAAACACACGAATGATTAGTGTGATTTTTAACTTCGCTCAGGTTTTTTTATTGTCATATGTATGAATTTGAGTTCATCAAACAATAAACAATAATAGAGAAACACACACAATTAGTGTAAGTGTATGTGGCTAACTTTTTAATGAACGGTGTTGTGTTGATCTCTCATTTAAATGATTGAGCGTGAATGACTCGCTCTCATTTTTTTTACACATTTGATAAGCATATCAAATACACACACAGCATTCATTTGGCTACCAAATCATTTGTGCAGACCTCTAATGCCAACCACAGTTCATAAAATTTTATACCATGGGGAACAAATAGTTCAACACAATATGCTACCAATTGGAGATCTGTCTGAAGAAGCGCAAGAAAAAAGGAACAAAGACTACAGATTCTTCCGCGAGCATAACACAAGAAAAATGTCCAGATGTTGTACTAATGAAGATCTTATTACTATTTTGTTGTGCACATCAGATCCATATATCCATATTCGACAAAAATGGAAATCAACCTCAATCGAAGAAGCTAAACAACTTCTGGAAAATGAAACCCAAAGCTATTTAGAAGAAATTTTTACTAATATTGTTTAATTTAAAATTGTTTATAGATTATAATTTGTTTTTGATTTAAGTATATATTTGTATACTAGGAACCACAGGACATAATATATATATATATAATATATAAAAATAAAATACACATACATCTCAAACCAAAAATAAAAGTTGAATTACCTAAAATGTTATCGATAGCCAAGAATGCTATTTGGGAATTTTTCAAAATATTCCTTTTCAGTTTTATCCTTATAACAACTCGTCTCGTCCCAAAAGCCAACCTTTGGCCCCTGTGAATATTGCGACTAAAAAATTTACAGGGGCCAAATATTGGCATTTTCTGACAGGATCTAAGTTCGACAATAAAAAATAAGTATCAGTTGTAAAATACAAGAGAAATAATGATAAATTATAAAAACATCATATTTGAAATATTCAACTTTTACACCGAAACTCAACAAAAAAATGAAAATGCATTTTGAACTCCCCATAACTTTTGCTCCTATCAGTCGGATTTTACGTTTTATAGCGCAAATGAAAGCCTAACATCCCACCTATCGAGCAAAAAAATCGCATAAAAAATACCGATCCAGTCAAAAGTTATGGAATTTTGATAGCCTTCTCGTAAAATTTCCAACTGTGCGCCGCGACCTCCATCCGATGGTCCAAATTTTCGATGACGCTGAGGCATAATTGAGGTTCTATGCCGTTAATGTGCCGAATGATCTCATCCTTTAGCTCTTGAATTGTTGCTGGCTTATCGACGTACACCTTTTCTTTCAAATAACCCCAAAGAAAGAAGTCCAACGGTGTCAAATCACATGATCTTGGCGGCCAATTGACATCGCCACCACGTGAGATAACACGGCCATTGAATTTGTCGCAAAAGAGCCATTGTTTCGTTAGCTGTGTGGCAAGTGATACCATCCTGTTGAAATCACATATCGCCCACATCCATATCTTCCAATTCGGGACATAAAAAGTTCGTTGTCATGCGACAATTCTGCTTATTGACGAATCCACTGAGGTGAAAATGTGCCAAATCCCTGAAGATGATTTTCTTCGAAAATTGATCATCCACTGTTGCCATTTCTTGCCACTATTCTGACGATTGACGACGTTTGGAATGGCTCGAGGCCAATCGAGCTCGAAGAAACCATTTATTTCAATTAAAAAAAAGGTCTAAGGAATAAAATTCAATTTAATATTGTGCAAAAACTTTTTATAAATTTAAAACCTTTTTGAATTTTAAAAAATTCGCAAAAAAAGTGAACACTTGACAAATGGCAACGCTGCATCGATTGTGCATTAAAACATTCAAAGTTTAATTAAAATTTAGCAAATATAGTTTTGATGAAATAATTTTTGATTATCTTTTTTTTATTTTATTGGACTCAAGTTTGAAACGATACTTATATGAGAATTTTTTTAATGCAATTTATTAATGTTCTGTAAAATTTATATAAAAAGCACTTACACCCAGAGAAAAAACATGTTTAACCCTAGATACACTTTCTTCGTCGTATTGACGAATACCGTTAAATAGTACTTCACTCCGCAGTTTTTTACTGAAACTCTACCAAATTTCATGTAGCTGTAGATATTGCTGATCTGCTGTAGTGTGTGAAAGTACGTGCTTGTAGGTTGTGTGTAAGTAAGATTTTTCGTTGATTGCGTTCGTAGCACTGACGATGGAAGTGCGAGAAATATTGCCTTTTAGTATATTTTTTCACCTTTTTTAACCAAAGATACACTTTCTTCGTCGTATTGACGAAAAAAACCTTGGCTTGCGTTTGTTGTTTTTTCAGCATTAAATTTGAAGTTAACTATGATATACATACTATTAAGAATGATTAAAAACTTAAGTATTTTATAAACTAAACAAACATTTTCGTGTTTCCTTATATTGGGTGGGCTTGGGGCCACATCATAAACGGACTTCGTCGATTCGACGAAGAAAGTGTATAGTGTATTAAAAATAAGAAAGTGTATCTAGGGTTTAATATGGTCACCTCCAGCAAAACTATTTTTAACAAAAATTTTAAACATATTTTACCATTTTGATGCCACCGACGACCACATTTTGGTTAAATAAGACCACCATCAGGAAGCCACAACCATATTATGGTTGCCTCAAAACATGTTATGGTTAGTAATAACTAAAATATATTTAACACTTATAATAACATGGTTGTTTTTCAATAATTTCTTGGAAAAGAGAAAAATACTATTGTTTATTTACAAACAAATTATTGTCATATTTAACCATAACTTGTTTAGAGGCAGCCATAATATAGTTGTAGGTGACAATAATGTGCTTAAACTAGAGTTTCTACGCGGGAAAGAATTCCCGGGAATCATTTTTTTTTTAAATAATCCCGGGAAATTTTTTCCGGGAATTTTCGGGAACTTTAAATTAAATTTTTAGAAATTTTAATTTGTTAGCATCGTTAAAATCAAAAACGATCAATAAAAATATATTCTTTACTAGAAACTACCTACAAATCAAACTATTTTCCTACGCCAATAAATCAGCGGTCTTTTTGACGTCTATGAAGTCAAGGGTAACAGCCCAACAAATTTATAATCTTTGTATGATGCGCTTCTTACTATAAAATTGCGATCGGCAACATATATCATTACATTTTGCGATTGTATGCGTTTTATGAATTTTACATATGTTGTTGTTAATGTTGCTAAATTTTCTTAGTGTGTGTTCACACACCTAATAAAGGAGTATTAAAGAGAATAAAAGAGAAAATAGAAAATAGAAAACGCGGCGGCGCCCTGATTTTGCCGATCGCAGCAATAAAACCAACGTCTGTAGAGAGCGAGAATCTCTGATGAGATTTTAAAGCGTTAATAATAGGTCTGTCTGCGTACTTTTCCAGTAACAAATACTCAGTAAATTTTTTTGGGAGAGTAAGACCAATTTTACTCTGTCGGCTGAAAATATCTCAAAAAGTACGCAGACAGAATCCAGTGAAATCTTGCAAGAAAACAGCTGATCGGTGTGTAGGCAATTAAAATGACAAAGCAAAATTTAGCAAATAATGGGATTTACCGAATGAAATCAAAAAGTTAGCGTCGAATTTAGGAATTTAAAAGGGGAAGTATAAATATTTAATATTTTTAACAAAAATACAAAAAATAGTTAAAAAAAAATTAACTTTTTGGAACAAAATGAGCAATGCGTGCAAAAAATCGTTCGTTCCGTTCCCGAGATTTCTGGGTTCGATTTTTTGCAGAATAAATACAGTTTGGCTGAGTTCCAAAACATCAATATACTTTGCAGCACAAGTCAAAAATGTATATTCAAGTTTAATAATGCACAGCTTTTGTATTATGTTCTCATTAAATACTTTTTTGGTGCACATTGGGACAAATAGAATTGTAATAACCTACACGGTTGCATTGTAGCATGCATTTAAAAAAGATAGTTGCTTTGCAACCGACGTTTTGGAACTCAGCCTTTATACCGTGCAAAAGCTTGTGTTCCAAGAGATAAATCAGTAAAGCTTTGTACTGACCATTTTGGATGCACCCAAATATCTCGGGAACTAACCGAACGATTTTTTGCACGCATTGCTTATTTTGTTCCTAAATGTGTATTTTTTTATTTGTGCTAACTATTTTTTGTATTTTTATTAAAAATATTAGTTATTTTTACTTCTCCATTTTAAATTCCCAAATTCGACGCTAACTTTTTTTTACTTTTGGAAATCCCCCTAAATTCCTAAATTCGACGCTAACTTTTTGTTGTTATTCTGCAAAAGACCATAATTTGGGTATTTTGTTTTCCCGGTTTCTATATTCCCAAATTCGACGCTATTTCGTCGACGCTATCTTGGCACACGTAATAAAAACAGCTGTTCAAACTAGTTGCAAAATCTTGCAAGAGGAAATTTCTCCAGTAACATTTTGTAAGTTCTCTAACTTCCAAATGTCAAAAAATTCTCTTTTTGGCTCTCTCGCTGCAAGAGATTTGGAGTACACAGACAACATTTTGTAATATTTTGCAACATTTTTCACAAAATGATGCAAAATATGTGTACGCAGACAGACCTAATACTAAAAATTGTTTTCTTAAAAGAAAATTAATTTAACCAAGTTGCTATTGATAATAACTACTAAATATTAATAAGTTTTAATAATTCGTGATCTCAAAAAAAAAAAATTTATACATACATATATAATATACATGTACATATGGATGTAACAATTTATTTGGTTTTCAGTTGAATTCATAAAGCTAATTTTTTTAGACTGTTGTATGCGTGTAATTTTTTAAAAAAGTAAAAACTTTTGTCTTGAACTCATTTAATGAAATCGTTGTATTATTCAAAAAATCCCGGGATTCCCGGGAATAAGATTTTTTTTGTTTCGTTTCCCGGGAATGGAAAAAGTCCGGCAAATTAGAAACCCTAGCTTAAACTGATAATAATATGTTAAAAATTTTCTTTAAAAACAGTTTTGTTGGAGGTTTCCATATATAAACATGATTTTTCTCAGTGTAGTTTTTGAGTCTTTTTCATATATGTACATTTTACTTAACGTTCAACCACTTGTGTTGTGAAAACAGCACATTAGATTGAATTATACTGTGATGCATAAATGCGGGATATGTATATAAGTAAATTCCTTTACATACCCGAAACAATTTCGGACACTTTAAATTGCACAAGTTTGGATGCATAAAAGCAAATAAGCGATAAATACTGTACATATCTAAAATCGACTATAACGTTTATAAGGGTAAGTCCATAGAAAAAAGCAGTGATACGTGCCTGACTTTGCCATTGAACTTTTCTTTGTCATTGTCATGAAAACTCTTTAATTGTTGTTAGCGGTGAACGCACCAAAAAACAGTGAATTCGATTTAAAGAAAATTTTCATAAAAGTTAATTTGTATGTAATTATGTATGTGTGTGAGGAAGTATTGTTGTGTATATTATTTAAACGGTATTAAATTCTTAACTTAGCTGCAGTTGGACTTTAATTTGTCATTAAATTTCCAAGTGTTTATTTAAGTATAAGTACACAAACTTGCCAATGAATGTGTGTTAAAGTACTTTTTTCATTTACATGATAATTTTTTCTCGGCGAATGACTTTGCAATGCTTTTTTTATAGATAATAATCGGTTAATATTGTAGCTTCTTTGCTGATGTGTGTATAGCGATTTGGTGGGCAGCAAGCGTGGAAACAGTTGGAAAATAACATGCATGCGACATTTACAAAACAGCAAAGTCCATGTGTGGGAAGCACTAAGCGTTAAATTTTAGCCGTTTCTGACAGTTTTAATACGACACGACACGGTGGCGACAATTTTAGCTAAGAAATAAATCACGAAAATCAACACGATGCGCTCAACTGTTTTCTTTTTTATTGTTAGATGAAACTACTACTACCATTCATTTAAAGTATTTATTTTCTTAACATTTTTGGTTTCTTATTGTTATTGTTATTGTTTTTGCTGTTTGCATTATGTGCATTTTCATCTAGTCTTAACTTTAAATAAAACCTCATCAACATTATCACAAGTAGCATCCGCACCAACCATCGAATCAAGCATCGCCATCACATTCATCATCATTTATTCACATATTTGTACAAAAATGTTTCTTGATTTGCTGCTATAAGTCCGATATTTTTTATTTTTTAAATACATACATACATATGAACAATGACGTATGTTAGTATGTATGTCCTAGCAGATAAATGCATTTTTATATGTAACACTAGAGTAAGAGTACGTATTTCCTATTGTCATAATCATTATCATCAAAAATTGTTAGTTGGTGCCAGCGTTGGCGTCTTTTCTAATTTTTTGAGAATGATTTACTTTCGACTTTTGCCGAAATCACGAATTCATCTTGCCATCTTCTGCACGATTAAATGCAACAGTCTACATATAAAACGAATGCTTTTATTCCTTCTCTATGTTTCTGCACATGCACAAAATGATTAACTGTATAGTGTAATAGAAAATTAACAGTTTTTCTTTTATATTATTAATATACTTAAATATACGGTGCCAACATAAGTATAACTTATTTTTACTTTCAACTCAGTGTAAATACACTGTGCTGCATTTCACACAGAACTTTATTTGCGAAGCTTTTTCTAAGTCCAATGCAAATCGGTTACATGAAATGAAAATGAGTTGTATCGCTGTTCATTATTGAACTTGGATATTCGAGTCACAACATTATTCAGTAATTAGCCGGAAGAATATAAAAAGCGATTAAAAGGCATGTTCCATAATTTTAAATTTGGTGCACATTATTGAAAATTATCATAATCGTCTTAATTCATTTTTCTTTTGAAATAAAGTTCTTTAGGAATAACTATGATGTAAACACTTTACAGCAAAATTATTTGAGTTCGTTCGGGCTTAGTTGCAGCTCCCATTTCCAAAACTACTATAACCGGATGGCCTCTTATTATAGCCCACGCAAACGGGTGCTGGCAAATCGGTACCTTGTAATCAACCCCAATGAGACTGAAAACTTTTTAAAGTTAAATAATTTTTATGTTAAAATATCACCACGGACATACGTAAAACTATTTTAACTTTCAAGGAAAAACAGGGTAAAAATTCGTACTTCTGGTACTTTTTGCAAAAACATTTGAGGTTCTAATTTTTTTTTTTTATTAATTTCTATAACTACGGTGGCATGTTACAAACAAAATATAATTTTTAATGTAGCCTTGCGGGGGTAAGAGTGGGTAAAAAGGGTAATTTTTATACTTTTTAATTAACGCCTTTTACTTTGAAAAATTTGACACACTTAATTATTTTTATGCTTAAAAACTCTCACCAGGGACATGCAAAGGTATAAAAAAATATTAACTTTCAGGGCAAAACAGGGTAAAAATTGGAACTTTTGCTACTCTTTGTAAACAAGTTTTTTTAAATAATTTCAAAAACTTTTGTTTGTATGAATTTCTATAGCTACGTCGGCATGTCGCAACACAGTACATTTTTAGATCGGCCATTTAGGAGATCAAAGTGGGACAAAGATAAATTTAAGGTTATTGCAAAATTGAAAAAGTTTTTAAATTTTTATGCTTAAACTATCACAAGGAAAATAGATATAAAAAATTTCAACTTAAAGGGTAAGACAGCTTTATTTCGGTACTACTTATTTATAAACATGTTGTTTTAAAAATTTTGCAGTCCTCAATCAACCATTTTTTGTATGAATTTCTATCACTACGTTAGAATGTCATGAAAAGTACATTTTGAAAGTCGGCATTTCAGGGGGTAAAAGTGGGTTAAAATTTGGGTACCTTTTTTACCAAATACAGTTTGTAAAATTTGAAAAGTTGATCTATATGTGTTCTAATACTAACACCGGGAACATACATAGATCAAAATTGTTATCGCAAGGGAGCAAAACATTTCTTACTTTTGGTACTTTTTTAAACACGTATTTTTTTCATAATAATTTTGCGCAAACTAAAAACTGATGTTCTCAAACTTAAAACTTAAGATAACATAAAGGCGGAAGGAAATAGGCTAAAATATTGTACTTTTTGTAGCTTTTGCAAACAGGTATTTGTTTTTCGTCTAAACGAGTAATGGGGAAAATTTGGTAAAAGGGAATTTTATTATCTGTTGTAATATACATTTACTTATAAATTTATATTAAAACATTAGCAAAATTGTATTATTGCGATGACTCGGTTTGAAAAAACCCTCTTTTATTTTCAACAATTTTATGGAATATTCAAAAACATAATTGGAGCACAATCTGAACTTAAGGCATTTACATTGTTGTATAAAAAGGGCATTTATTAGGGTATTCATTCGGTTAACCGTTAATCGGTTAACCGATTAATTACTACCCGATTAACTGATCGGTTAATTTAAAATTGGCAATTTTCGATTAACGATTAAACCGGTAAATTTTAGTCGATTAACCGATGTAAAACAATTTTTCAGTTTTTCGTAGTATTATAACATATTTTTTTGTTTGGACAATATTTTTTCCTACAATATATTTCCTTCGAGCAATACATTCTGAAAATACAGTACAAAAGCAGAAACTAGGGGTTCGGAAATACATTTTTTGCAGAATATTCGGTAAGCTTTGCCAGGATGTGTCAGATAATGACCTGACACTAGAAGAAACTCATGATTGTAACACAAACAATCTTTTACAAAATTTACAAATTGGAAAAGGACTGAGAAATTAGATAATCTGTATCATGATAACCAAGATAACGCATTCAGCTTTTAAAAATGAAATATTTCTGCGCATCTACGTCACATCAGCGTATAAGTATTCACAACTAAAATATAGAAATACAAGCAAACAAACATGTGTATAATTAGCTAAAGTGACGTCATATTAAACAGTTGAAATTTGTAAACATGTGCAATGCGTAATCTTGTTTTTATTATCCTTGAATCTCTATTATGTGTTGCTTCCTATTTCTCCAACATCTTCGATAAGTGAAAGAATTTTTTACAAGTCAAGTTTTATCAAAACTAAAGAAAAGAATCGCTGAAGTCCTAAACCTTCAAACCAAATTATTTTTTTCAAAAGATTATTTCATAAGATCTTAAACTATTGAAATAATTAATAAATAATCACACAGTTTATTTTTTAATAAATACATAAAAATATGTATAAATTATATGTTTTTCATATTTATGAATTACTTTTTTGTTTGCTCGTTTTAGTTCAAGAATTGTTTTGTTCGTTATGTTATTGTTTTTTTTTACTAATAGACTCCAATAATAAATAATTTTGGCATTTTTATTAATTGAAATTACTTAATTTATAACAAAACATCATTAATCGGTTAACCGATTATTAACCGATTAAATCAAAACCTCGGTTAATTAATCGAGCGATTAACCGATTAAAGCAAAAGCCCGATTAAATGAATACCCTAGCATTTATACAAGAAAAAAAGCAAAAACGTTTAACAAGAATGGGAATTTTAGTTTTCTCTAAAATAAACAATCTAGAGAATGGAAATTTTACAAGTTAGTACATTTTTTTTAGAAAATAGAAAGTGTGAGTGTGTTAGTAAAAAAGTGAGAGTGTATTGCAAATTGAAAGGAATTGAAAGGCAAAACTCGATCGTGTGGCCTTAGGGTTGCCAGACAGCCTGGAATGGCCTAGATTGTCCAGTTTTATCGGGTCTTGTGCAGTTACCAGCTCAAATACAATTTGTCCAGTTAAAAAGAGCGTTAATTTAAAAAAAATTATTTTAATTTATTAATAACATACTAAATATACCAATTAATATTTAAAAATGCTCTAAAAATAACGTACAAAATCTTTATACATTAATTGTTTTCGTTTGTACTTTAAATATTTAAAAAAATCGTTACTCACAAGAAAAGGACAAAATGACCTTTAAACATTTTAAAAAGACTTAATGTGATTTAAATTAATATATCGACCCTTTTCGCGAAATGGTCGTTTGAAAAATTTTATGGACCTACCCTAATAATGCCAAATATATAAGGTGTTCGATTTGATCGTAAGCGACACACTGAAGGAAATTTTAAAACAAAAATGAAAATAATTCTCTATTTTTTAAACTGTTAGTCCGATTGGAATCAAATTCCAGATGTTAATTAAGGACTTGTATTCGAGTTTAAGATAAGGATTAGGGAGCTATAGACATATCAAATAAAGGCACCTCAAGTATTACAAAAGTTGAAAATAATTCTTAACTTAATCCCGATTTAAATCTTATCTGAAATCGTAAACAAAAACATTTTGAATTTTTTGGATAAATTTTAAGATAATTTGAAAAAATCTTCTCCTCTTAATTTCGGATTTTGGAGCTAACTATCATTTCGCAAAAAAGGTCGAATTTTTTTGGTAATTATGCTTCTTTTTGTTTGAGGTGACGATATGTAATAGGATGTAAGACTGAATTTTATTTATTTTTTTTTTTTGTATTTTTTATGTTTTTTTTGGGGCATTTTTCAAAACATCTTTAGTCAAATTTAAAAAGTTAGAAAACATTTTGTTAATCACACGAATTTTCATTAAAAAAACATATTTGCTTACGTTTTTAAAATTTTGTTTTCTTTGATTTTAGTTTATATTATTTTTTGAAAATAATGATTTTTTCACCGAGTTTTTTTTTTTTTTTTTTGCTATCTTATCTCGACTTAAGATGTTTTGTCAAAATGCCATAATGATAGCTTGTATAAATATATGTATACCCGATCTTATTTATGAATGTTTCATCAATCATACACGCTGTGTCCAATTCCTACACATGAATGTGAAAGTTAAGGATTAAAAATACAATAAATGTCATCCGTTTTAAAAACGCCAACTCATTTTGCGCCAGTAACATTTAAGAGCAAATAAGAAACAATTACGTAGATCGATTGTAGTGTGCACACCGTAATGCACAATATTATGTCGCAGAATTCTAATTGTTTGTACTTTGTGAAAAATCAATTGTTAATGCTCAAAACCTCTGGGATTTAAATTCATTTACTCGCTTGGTCATGTGAATGAAAAACACTTTTCTTAAAGGCTTTAAAAAGATGTCTCTTGGACAATACTGTTCTGTATTAATGTTTAGGAAACATCTGCTAATAAAGTATCGCCTATACCCTTAAGACAAAATCATTTACACGACGCTGTATTTGAAATAAAAATAGTTTTGTGATTTGTTTTAATAATAAAACTTGTAATAAATACTGTGTGCCAGGGAAGAACTTTATAATTTTGATCTTTTTTTTGAAAATAAATTTTGTATTATTGCGACAAAAGAAGGTTTTATCTTATTTATGTTTTTGTATGTTAAAAAATTACAAAAGGAAAAAATTTAAATATTTTAAAGATGTGTTTGATCAACACTCCTGTTGCATGTTTATGTATGAATTTATGTATTTTTATTTGAAGGAAATCGATTTAAAATACAAACTGTCAAATACTACATCAAGATAATTGCCCACACATTTCATGATTATAGATCATCATCATCTTCATCATAAAAAAGCAAGATGTTGTCGACTGGATAGGAGATCTTTAAAAAAATGTCAGAAACTGTGCAGAGTCTTTGCTACGATTTTCATTTATCTAGATTCTTTTTTTATTGCTTATTGAGCTTTCCTCAATTTAGTGCACAATAAATGAAGGAGTTTAGACAATTGTTAATTGTAAACTATTGATACCAGTGTTGCCAGGGAAAGAATAAAAAGTTACGATTTTCTTTAAAAAAGGTTACGTTTTTCTTCAATAGTTACATTATGAAATACTCCTTAAATAAATATTAATATGATTGAATTTATTTAAAATAAACATTTTTATTCTATATTTCAGTAATAATAACAAGACAACAAACTCATTTATTAAACAAACACATAACCAAGAATTAGTACAGAAAAACGTTTGAAAACGGTGTTTATTTATTAAAGTTTTTCTTGGGATTCAAAAATTTAATTAACAAGGTTTCGTTTAAATGTACTAAATTCCCATTTCATACTATTGATAAACTGAAATTTATTGTTGAACTGGTTGCGTAGGCCAGATAGTCAGGAAACTTCATCCAAAGATTTTAGAAAAACTAAAGATATTATACAAATAAAACTGTTAAGCGAATAAGAATTATAAGCACCAGTTTTACTTGTAACAATATCAAAGCTTAAACAACAACAATAAACAGTGAGTTTATTTTTTATCAACTCTTAATGTAGTTGTAAGTGGGTAAAGAAAAAACAAAAATAAAAACAAATTACTTTATTTTATTTTGCCAGTTTAGTTTTATTTACACTGCCACATGCATATTAGTTATTACAACTGCATTTAGAGGGATCTGCGACCGTATTCTTTAATTCGCTTAGCTAAAGCTAAATCTCGATCGCTAAAATTCCTTAGAGAATACAAAATTTAAATATTTAAGCGATGACATTAAAAACTAAAATTGCGGCGAATTAAATTTGTATTGCATTGCCAAATTTAGCAATGTACGTTACTGAATTACATTTGTAGCCCAAAATCGCATAATCATCTTTATAGATTTTTAGCGAATTACGGAATACGGCTGCTGGTTATGCACGATTTACTTAAAAATTGTAATTTTTCTGGAAATTTCAAAAACTCGTTAAGCTCTAATTTAAACGTGCAATAAAGTATATTTTTCTCACTTAAATGAAAAAGAGTTCCAAATATGTAAATAAAAGTCGGCTAAGTGCTGAAAGAGTTTTAAAAGATGTTGTGTTACTTTTGAAATATGCTTATGTATGTTTGTTATTTTATACAACTCTGTAGAACTTTTGTATGTTGTTTTTCCTGTTATCACAATGTACAAGGAAAGTAGTCTACACTGTACAAATCTATCAAATAAGAGCAATGAAGTAGTCTTATTTAACTATTACAATCGTTTTTCTTACGAAAGACAAACGAAGAAAGAAATTTCAAGTTTTATTTGTTTATAAGTTTTAAGATTTCCGTGCGGCGGCACTCCCTAATATAAAGCATTTTTGCAAGGCGGTTTCCTATAAAAAAAGTTTTTAAAAAAGAAAGTTGGGGACGCCTTTTTAAATTTTCGTTATATGTATCTGTGGCATTTACAGTCGAATCTTTCCAGAAGTCTGCTCTATATGGACCTATTATGACAAAATTGCATGGAGCCTTTGGATAAAGCTAATTAAGACCAAATTTCACAACAATATCTATATTTGCTACGGTTTTACACAGTGTGATTTTAAGTCTTATGAAACAATAGATCAAATTCTTCTTCTAAAATAGCATTATTCGTTACGTGTTTAAGGGTACTAAAACGCCCAGCAAAAACTTCAACTTCCTGGTAAGTTAGCAAGTAATGTTAGAGATCTATAAACACTACTTATTTTTCGGCTGAATAAATATTTATTTTTGTTCGAGGTGTAACAGAATTCCGTACTTACACACTTACTATATGTTAAAAAATATCACGTTATTATTTAACTACGATTAAGTTGAATTGTAAGTATTTACAAAAAATCAATAGTTAAAAGACCTAATAAGTAGTTATTTAGTACGTTACCAGTTAGTACTGTTCAGTACTGAAAACAATACAAATAATAAGTAGTTATTGAGCTGATTATTAGTAAAAAAAATATTCATTAGTGAAAATTAAAGAAGTAAAAAGTAGTTGCTGAGGTCATTACTAGTAAGTACTTATTGAAATTTTCAGAATAATGACAATTGTATTGACAACTACTTACCAGGTAACGTATGAAATAACCACCACCTATTACTAAAAATCAAATAGTTTTTCCTGTGGTGGAGAGTGAGTTTTATATGGGACTTATGGAAAATTTGATAGTGTAATTTCTAGTCTTATAAAACTGTGGCGGACCAAATTTTATTAAAGCATAATTCGTTACGGTTTTACACATACTAAAGTGTTTTGCAACAGTGGGCTTTATATAGTTAACATTCTTTCATTTGCAAAGTTTAATGATTTTTTACGAGCTTCATTTTTCTGACGTTACGGGGTATATTAGGGTGGTAGAAACAAAAATATGGTCGATAAATCCTAGAACCGGATACTAAAGGTCAAAGCATTGATTTTTCTCGTGATAAATACTTTGATATATCAAACATACTTTAAGATATGCTTGTAAATGCCAAAGATATAACAAAAAATTTAAAAAAGCGACCCCGTCGCTTGGCAAAAATAAAATTTTTCGAAACCGCCTTGGAAAAAAGTTTATATTAGTATCCGAGGTTTTTTTTTGGTATAGTATATATACTATACACCATTTGTAGAACTTATCAAAAATATCTAGTTGACGGCTAAAAAATAATTAAGTTGCATCTAAAAGTCCTTTAAAAATAAAAAATTTAAAAAAAACGAAGTAATTTTTTTAAAAATAGTTTTTTAAAAGTTCCAAAAGTTGTACCATATGAAAGATTCAACTATAGTACAATTTTCTAAGTTTAAACAATTAACGTTATCGTTGATTCTGGTTACAATGCAGCAATTCAGTAACTCAATTTTATAAAAGTTGCTAAAAATTTTAATCAGGTGGCATCTGTGAACAAAACGGAGTATGTATAAACAATCACAAATTTTTTATTTAAATTTTTTTTGTTATTATTAGGGATTAGATTTGTATGCACTTAAAAATCACAAATATGCTCATAAAATATGCACAAAAAACTCCAAAATAACAATAAAAAAATGAAAAATATGCACTTAAAACTTGAACATTTTGAATAAAAAAGCATTTTTTTCCATTATTCCATTATTATTCATAGGTGTAATATTTTTTAAAACTTTATTTAAATAACCACATAATTTAAATTTTTGTTTCATCAAAAGTAAGCCTTTGTCTGTAAAAAAGCTTTTGTAAATGGAAAATAATCTCTCAAAGTCAACCGAAGTTAAAGCCTACTTAAAGGATGCCAATTCATTTGGAGAATATTAATTTTCTAATTCAGATCACACATTTGATTCTGGATCAAAAATAGTTGAAATTTGTTTTATTGTTTGAAATCCCATATTTTTTTGCAAAACGTTTTGGATCGATAAATCAATATTATAGAACATGTAACCGTTTTGGATAAATTAATTTAGGCCAATTGGCAGCCTTAACCATGTAAGGTGCTGCATCGGTTAAAAGTTTAAGGATCGTTTGTCGAAATCATGTATTTTAAGCAGAGCTCCAAAAAAAATTATTTTTTGATATAAAAAATTTTTATTTTGGAAAATTTTTTTTATACAATTTTGAAATTTTTTTAAAAACTTTTTTTATAACAAGGAAATTTAAAAATATGTCACTTAAATATGTTAAAATATGCAGAAATATGCATTTAAAAACGAAATATTCAAAAAAATGAATTTTCACCGAAAGATGCAACAATATGCAAAAACAAATCGATGCCATTTTAACGCATAATTTAATGATTCGGCAAGACAATTGGTCGACATCGATCTAAGACTATCAACAAAAAACATGCATTTGCATGAAAATCGCATCCCTAGTTATTATTTTTGCAAAATGAGTGTAAATAACGTGAATTTTTATATATTTACCCCCGTATTTATAAACTTTTATTAAATTTAACAAACGTTTATTAAGGAAAATTTTCATAGAAAATTTGTTTTGTAAACCTTTATTAAATTGAAATTTTTTTATAAATACGGGGGTTAATGTGTGCAATGACTTAAAAAAATTTTTTTTTTATAAAAAGTGGTCCAACCAAGCACGATGTTAAATGTGAGTCACACCTTAACGTCAAGTTTTTGACCCAACTAAATTTGACATTTCTTTGTTTCAGTGCTTGAAACATTCAACCAGGGAGAGGTACACAATTGAGCAGCTCGTTAAGATTGTTGAAGCCTTTTCCGAAAATGGACTTTTAAATCAAAATGCATTTCGTGATTTTTTTGGTCAGCATAATCGACCAAATGTGTACACAACGGGAGAATTGTGCGCAATTTTCAGCAAACCGGGTCTGTAGGAAATGGAATCTACAAAGAGTGACAGTTTGGTGCGGTTTATGAACTGGCTGTATTTTCGGGCCGTTCTTCTTCGAATATAAGGTCGACCAAGGAGTTAGCGTGAATGGTGTTTGCTATCGCGAGATGATAACGGACTTTTTGTGGCCAAAAGTTCAGCATTTGGACCTGGGCGATATGTGTTTCCTACAGGATGTTGCCACTTGCCACACAGCTAACGAAACAATGGCTCTTTTGCGCGACAAATTCAGATGTTATCTCACGTCGTGGCGATGTTAATTGGCCGCCGCGAGAATGTGATTTAACACAGTTGGGCTTCTTTATTTGGGGATATTTTGTTGGGCACATCTGAAAACTTTTTGTTTTATTTTCTCTTTAGAATGGCTTTTATTTGCAAGAAATGTGGTTTCTCTTAAGAATTTATAAAAAAACATTGTATTTCTTTTTGAAAAATAACTACGAATTGATTAAGAATAAAAAATGTTTTGACGCTAAGTGGAGTGTATATTGCTGACGTTATGACGGAACATACCCTGCAGATAATATTGGACTACGTGATCCATTTTGATGAAATGGACTACTCCCTGGACTGGTCCAATGTTATGCAAGCATGGACCATGTCATTGTTAAAAAGAGTTTGTAGTGAAACGACATGTCTTCGTTTTCAAACGAAATGTTTTCGTTTTTAAACGAAGTTAAAACTAATCCTCTGGAGTATACTATGGAGTACTTTCAAAACTAGTCCACTAGAGTATGTATGAACATGGAGTAGTTTTAAGACTACTCCGTTGTAATGCAAAACTGGGTTATATGGTCCACTCCTAGGACATCGTAATGTTAAATCGACCACCTCTTAACCATATATTTTAAGTAGTTTTGGAGTACTCCTACTCCCTTACTACTGGACCACTCTTAACATGCATGTATTGACTAGTCTCGTTATCTGCAGGATAGTGGTAAACGTTATTTTTAAATATTTATTTAACGTTTATTTGCTGTTAAATTTATTTAACAATTAAACTGACGCTAAATATCGACCAAATTTTAAAATAACGTAAATTTTGTGATAAAGTCAGTTGAGAAATATTAACTTTTCAATTCCAACTGTAGAAAACTCCATGGAGGACCGACTTTTTCCTAGTTTCTTAAAAATTTGAAAGTTCACTGCATTATAAAAATAAATCCGAGTTATATTATATTATTTCTTGTTCGAGAGATAACGATGAGCATTATGCCAGAGGTAAAACATATATATGTATAAATAAAGAACCCCAATAAATATTTTTTAGACATTTGGAAGCTATAAAAGGACATAACTGCTGCTATATTCGCTTAATATTTGGCCTTACTGAGAAGCAGGAAATAAGCCAAACAAAAAATGAAAGGCTTACCACTATCCTTACAGAGAAGCAGTTTGTAAGTGAAAAATTTATAGATTGTTGAGCTTACCCTATCCCTTACGAGGAAGCACGTTGTATTGCAGATACTTTGAAATTGGGAGATGTACCGAGTCTTTTCCGAAAACAAATTATTTTAAATTACATAATAAAACAAGCGCAGTCATCTGAATGCACTTGGGCAGACGGAGCGCTTTCAGATATCTGTTACTCACACCTGAATGCAACGAGTTTCAACGCGTTTTTTTTTAAAGATAATGCTTCCAAGTAAGAATTCGCCATATAAAAATCATGCCTTCTGGAGGCAATTTTGTAAGGGGGAAAATAGCTTCTTTTACTTACAAAACTGCTTAGCTGTAAGCTACAATTTTTACTGGGACTAACCAAGCGTTATTGTTTTTGCGAATTTTCAACATGTATTCGATTTCTCGCACAAGTTACAACTAATGAATAAATTAAAGCCTATCAAAGAAAAATTAATTTTTCAAGTGCAGGTCTAATGTGCGCATGTAAAGAGTGGAGCCTGTTTAAACTACTCCGATCGATTATCTTAAACAAAATCATTAAGATCATCATCGTGTATTTATTTTGTTTGGAGACGTTACAAAACCGACCAAGATTGTCCGCCTTTTCCGTTGGATTTTTGATGAATAATGAAATGTGACACACCTTTAGGCAAAATCTTACAAATATAAAAACATTTACGTGAAATAAGTTTGTAGTTACTTTAATAAAAAAAATAAAAAACAACGAATTGAAAGCAATGCTTTTGCTATGGAGAGGTGCGTCCAAATACACACCAACGTACCGACAAATCAATGTACATGTGTATTTTAAATTGAGTTAACATAATTTTTTGTAGTATGTCCAAATTAATATTAAAGAATTCTATTTGTTTCAATATTTTTAGTTAGGCTTGAGTTCATCAAATTTAATTTTCATTTTCATTCTATTACATATATAATAAAACAAAAACTATAGAATTTTACTGATAACATAATTTGCTTAATGATACAAAAGAATATTTAAAAGGTCTGTAGGTGCACAAATATTTTGTGTAAATTAATTTTTTTTTCTGTCTTATTCAATATACTTTTTCCTTTTTTTTAATTTATCAGAAACGCATTAGCTGTTGCTTAAAATTCTACGTAAAATAAATGCAACTCATAGTATTTCGCAGTTTTAAAAAATTTTGCAGCAACATTTCGTAATTTTTAATAAAACTAACAACCCAGTAAAAAATTGTGCTTCAAACGAAGCAGGTTTGTAAGGAAGAAATGTAAAAGTTTCGCTTACCATACCGCTTACGGAAGGCATGAATTTTATATGGCGAGTTCCCACTATGAAGCAATGCATTTTTTACACAAAAAGCGCTTTTTGTACTCCTTTCGTTGAAAGGATGAACCCTTCGAACCACCAGAGGTCACTAAATAAAGCAATATCAACGAAACAAAAATATATAAAATGCAAGCTAACGATGAAAATGATTTTCGCAAATTGTAAACAACTAAGAAGCTCTCAAAAATAATGTTAATACTTCTCAACTGAAGAGTAGTAATGTCTTCAAGTGGTAATTAAGGGCATTGACCCATGCTCGCACCCAGATGAAATAAAATCCTTCTTAGGAGAGAAAGGCTTCAAAATAAAAAATGTAATTAATTTTAAATATATGCAAGAGATTCCAACGCCCGTGTGCGTCCTTTGCGGATAACTTCACTGCACAGCCCAATGTGATAAGTTTCAAGATAATTCCAACGTAAGGAAATGCAGCAACTGTGGCGGTCATCGCACTGCAATCTTTTGAGTTTGCCCAATCGTCTGCCTATCGTCAAGCGATCGGCTGGACATAAATCTAATCCCCCTCAAATGCTGGCAACATATCAACCTATAACTAATTCCTTTCCAGTAGTGTAGTCAAGTAATGACAGTGCTTCATACGCCAATGTATTAAAAGAGAATTTTACGCCAGTGCAAAGTGCCGCCAACTTCAAAAAATTATATAGAAGACTTTATTAATAATATACAAATTTTGCTTATGATGGTGTCTGAAACTCTTTTGACTTTAAAAAAATGTGTTTAAAATTAATGATTATGTACTATTTGATACCAATGACCCTTGAGGGTCAATGACTGTCGTAAAGACTACCTTCAAGCAACAAACATTTGTATTGAAGATTAACAATATCAGAAAGCCAATATTATAAATCTCTAGGCCCCTGTTGTCTGGTTGCTGGTGATTATTAAAACGCTCAACATACCTACTGGAGGACACGACTTATAACACTAACACACATGATTTATTACAATTTTTTAAATTGGACTTAACTTAGTAGCAAGCGGACAACCCACTGGCCGACTGACCAGCAGATTATTTCAAATGTCATCGATTTTGGCCTTGTTAAAAACATTCCGATGGAAACGATTTGTGAAGAAGATACCCTTGAATTGTCTTTGGATCTCACTTCCACTATATTCACTATAACTCCTAATTTTTTTGATGGGTAAATTGGCTAATATACAAACAATTTATCAGTACCCACTGTACGGAAAATATTTTGCTACGTTCGCTGGAAGATATAGGCCTCGCTATTACCAATATTGATAGAAAGCTTAAACAAACTGCTCAACATTCTTCCCTAGCCGCGAAACAAATAAGACATAACTAAATCTAAGCAGTGTTTCGTTTAAATGGTCCAAATTACCATTTCATACTACTGATAAACTAAATTTATTGTTGATGGGATAAGCTATTCCTGTGCGCATTTCACTGGTTGTTTAGGCCAGATCATCAGGAAACTTCATCCTAGGATTTTAGAAAGACTAAAGATATTAAACAAATAAAACTGAAAGCAAATGCTTCATATATTTAATGAATCGTTTTTATAAAAAAATGTTCATTGGTTAAATGAACATTTTCATTGTTTTAATGGAATTTTATAGTTATAATGAAGTATTTTCGTTAAAATCGCTTCATTGGATTTCGTTATTACGTTTAAAATTTTCATTGGATATATGAAAACTTAAGTTTGTCCAAGTTAAACAAAAAATTTTAATTGGGAACATAAATAAATACAAAATTATAGTTTCCTTAAAAAATGTTTAATTGTTAATTAAAAAATTTAAGATTTAATTTATTTCATACATTAAATTTATAAAACCAAAAAAATTTTTTTTTTAAAGCAACATGTTTCAATAATTGAAAAAAAAATTATTTTTAACAATCAAATAGCTGTATAGTCTCAATAATTATAAGTATAAAAATATTTTGAAAAGCATGCCTTCATAAATTTAAATTTTCATTATGACAATGAAAAATGTCGTTATATTAATGAAACAAAAACTTTCAATCCATAAATATGTTTGTTTTTAGTTTTCTTTAATATATATGTACCTACATATAGTATGTAAAAAGTAAAGAACTAACAAATGTTCTCCTAAAAAAAACACACCCTTAATTTGAAATGATGTATGCGAAAAAGATTGTTCTCTCTTTATGTGGTCTTTTTTATGATGCGTTAGCAGAAAAATCAACGTTGTTATGGACAATTTAATCTCATATTTACGCTCTTAGTCTGGGTTCACACTATGAAAGTTTTTTTTCAGAAAGTCTGAGTTTAAAGGTAGAAAAGAAAAGCATGTTCTCTTCCCCTCTCACCATTAAACTCAGAGTTTCTGAAAGAAAACTTTCATAGTGTGATCAAAGACTTAATTGAGTAATGGCAAAAAACATAGTTTTTTTTATTCAAAAACTACACCGCCCCGGTAGGCTAGCTGGTAGTGACCTAGTCTATCAGCGCCGATGTTGCGGGATCGATTTCCGCCAAAGACTCTGGTTCCTGCAGACAAGCGTAAAGCTTCGCGGGATTAGTTTAGGGAATTATTAAAAAAAAAAAAATTAAAAAAAATAATATAAAAGAAAATTTTTTTTTTACTTTTTTGAAAGTATTTTTCCCATGAATAATATTCATAGATCTAATGTAATGTTTCATTAAATACATTTTAATGAAACAGGTTTCATTGATCCAACGAAGCTCTGCATAGGTTCCTTGTTAATGCAATTTTTTGGGATTAATGTCAAAATTCATAAGTATTGTGAAGAAAATTCTTTAAGTTCAGTTTTACTTATAACAATAGAAAGCTTAAGCAAAAACAACAACAATAAACAGTGAGTTTATCTTTTCTTACAGTTCCCAAAATATCTTTTGCAGCTGTCCAAAAGAATGGCAACTTCACAGAACCCCTACATAAAAAATATACTGAAAGAATACACAAAAAACTTTACTGCAATCTCAGAAAACAGCATGCATGGAGAAAAATTTCAAGGCACTACATAGATACATCTCCACCATCTTACTACTCACTATGGCGTGTAACTACAAATTATAAAGGACCGTATATTTCTGAGCCCTCCTTGAGAGACTCAAATGTAAGTTGAGTAGGAAATGCTGTTGAAAAAGGAAACTACTAGCGGGACAGCTATGCCCCTAAGATTTGAGACAAGGGATATGGAAAAGGCTATTTAAAGGATCTTTTTTTATAGAGTGGCTGGCGCGTAGATGGCGCAATCTGGAACATAAATTTTCAACAACTTTTCGTATTCTGACCATCATCGTTTTTGAAGACATATAGGCCAATGACTCCGCCAGCCCATAAAGCGCACTAAACAGTAATTTTCTGTGGATGTAATGGTGTTTCGACAAAAGCTTGTGGATTCTCCCCACTCCAAACGCGACAATTCTGCTTATTTACGTTCCACTCAACCAGAAATGGGCTTCATCGGAAAATAAAATTTTGAATGGAAATTCAAAATCAATATCAATTTGTGCTTCAGCCCATTCGCCGAATTATTTTGTTAAAAATTTCAACAATTTGCACGCGTTGCTTTGATGTAAGTCGATTCATAATGAAATTGCAAACTAAACAAAAAGCAACTATCAGCTGTTAAATTGGGGCTCAAATAAAGCAGTGATGCCAACTCAAAGTTGTGACACTCTAAAAAACGCCCTTTTTTATTTAAACCCCAAAAACCACCTCTTATTGATTAAATTTGTAACAAATCCTTATGAAGCTTCCCCACATAGAAATAATATAATCATTTTAATTTTGAATGCAATTTTATGAACTGAGTACTATCCTTCTGGTCGAACGGTCACTCTAGTTACCAATATAAATAAACCTGGGAAAGAATTTTAAGTTTTTATCACTATCTATACTATAGGAAAATTTTAAAAGTAACTACAAAGTTGATTATAAGTAGTATATGGAATAAAAACTAAATTTTACTTCCGATCTGTTACATTAGGAATGTTTAGGGACAAAAATTTAAAAAAAAACATAATAAAAAATTAGGAATAAATTTTCAAACATCACCTTTAAAACTTTCAGACTTTTTCCTTATTGCCACAGAATTGTGTACTAATTTACATATAAATCGTACCTAGTTTATATAAACTAAATTATTTCAAAGAGTGTTTGTTACCTTGTTTATTCAATTAAAAAATTTTAAGTTCAAAAAAGAAATAGGGGTTGTTAGTTGTGTTGTTTTCGCTATAAGTATGGCTATGGTTGTCAATTTTTTTCTAAAAAATAAAAAAAAAATACTTAGTTCAACTCCCTTGAAAAATTTTTAAAAAATCAAAAAAATTTATGTGAACAAACTTTCAACGCAAGGGATACAAAATAACCTTTTAAATTTTAAGACTAAAGGAGAATATTTTGACGTCGAAGGTAAAAACTGCTGCCAATTAACCGTCTCTTTATCTATATATATAAAGTTTATTTTTTTTGTAAACTATAGATGACACCGAAGTTTAAATTAAATATGCTGATCTGTTATACTTGAAAAACGTTTTCTGTAAATGAAGTGTAAAAACTTTTCCATTGTTTACCATCTTCATTGAGTGTCGGTTCACACACGTCAAGTTTTTAGGAGAGAGGGGAAAAGTAATGGCATCCTCTTTACCCTTCTCTCCAAGAAGCTATAGACTTGACGAGTCAAACTTGTCATGTGTGAACCGGCACTGACTACCGTGTCTACAGAAGTGGCACATAAAAACTTTTCAATACTATCGATAGTATCGATAGTTTTTGAGCTAACTATCGAAACTATCGATTGGGCCGACTATCGATAGTTTTGCAGCTCTAATTTGAGGAACTAATTCCGGATATTGGGCGAAAATTTACTTTTAGCAAATCATAAATTCAAATTTAGAAGAAAACATAACACAATCAAACAAATACACAGCCGTCTAAACGTCGTTAGAAAAACGATTGAAGAAAAAGATATTGCTCTGCACTCTTCATTGATGTTTTTCAAGCTTCCGACAAAGTCTGGCATGAAGGTTTAATACATAAATTGAAACTTAATATATCGGTCAAAATTTGTTTTATTCAAGAAGGGGATTTTTTGATTTAACCCCAAATGATTAATGCCGGAGTGAAGTAATTTAGAGCCTCTGTTGTATTTGATATATGCTTCACATATGCCAACCAACAACTACACCGACACATCAACTTTTGCTGATGATACAGCTTTTCTGTAGTGTGGCATTATTTAGTTTAAGAAAATTTAATATAAAAATAAGAAACTGTTTATTGATTTAATTAACATGTCGATTCAAATAAAAATTAATTGAATCAAACCAAGTTTTCTTGAGCATTTTCTGGAAAATTTAAAGGAACCCCTAGCATTTGTTTTTTGATGCAATAAATTCGATTCTATTTAAGAATCAAAAATACCAGACTAATTTTAATAAATGCAGCTTGATTTCAGAAATATCTTTCTTATTTTTAAAAAACAAGCTACTTTGGTGTTTCTTGTTTTAAGAAATGTTTAATCACATACCAAACACGTGAATTTTTTTAAATCACGAGAAAATGTTTCTTTATTTAAAAAAATTTTACTAAATACGAACAAAATAAGTTAAAAATTTTAACTTAAAATCATGAAATTATTTGTGGATTTTGGATTTTCTTGTTTAAGGAAACAAAATTAATTAGTTTAGAAAATAAACATCTTTCCGTGTAGTAAGTAAAAAATTCGAACGTTTACTTCAGTAAAAACTTTGATCACAAATTAAAGTAATTTCAAATATGGCGGACACATTTGTTTAAATATCAGGGGCCAGATTCTGGCATTCGTGATCGAGTACTTTCTCGTTTCGAAAGCAATTTAATATCTAATTATTTCAGTCAATACTGAACGAATTGGAATTATTTTTTCGTTATTGTAAAGCATTCATTTGAGTTTCACAATACTGAAAAAATAATTTCGATTCGTTCAGTATTGACAGAAATAAAATTGTTTTCGAATCGGGAAAGTACTCGATCACGAGTGCCAGAATTAGGCCCCAGTATTGAGAAGCATTCGAGCTGATATTTTCTAGCATTTGCTTGAAATCAGAAGATTTAAATCTCTGTTTTTCATTATGATTTATGTGGCATTGAAATGTGCATAGATTTTTGCACACATAGATAAACCATTTTGAAAGAAGTTTTCCACCTTAAAATACCCGAAAACGAGGAAACAATTTTCATGGGCGTTCTCGAAAAAATGTTTCTAAATAGACCATTTCCTTTCAGTTTTTGTAAGTTTTACAAATCGTTACTTTTATACGATATAAGTTGTACAGGTATTGTTTTTGTAAGTTCAGAATATGTGCCGATTTTTCGTTGGCTTAACATTTCTATCAGTGTTCGAAAATAAGCCGAACATTATTTAGCGTGCGGTAGACAAATTGAATCAATTTTTCATTGAAAAAAAAACTAAAAATATGTATTTAATTCAACTAACATTTTAATGGCTTTAAAAATAATATGCAATTAAAATATCAATTAAATAATTCAAAATCTTAATTGATTTTTTTCTTTTTAAACAACATAATTGAAACATGTACAATTCGGTATCATTTATATCGGGAATTGTCACACCTGAAATATGCTTATCAAAAATAATTAATATTTACATAGCTATTTTCAATTTTTTTTTTATTTTTTATAAAACTGTGGCATTTTGACAAAACATCTTAAGTCAAATTTAAAAACTTGAAAAAAATGTTAGTCATACGAATTTTCATTCAAAAAATATTTTCGTTTTTAAAATTTTGTACTAGAAACGACATTTTTCTTTAATTTTGGTTATTTTATTAATAAATAAAAATGATTTTTTCACCGAGTTTTTTTCAACTTTTTTGCTATCTTATCTTGACTTAGATGTTTTGTCAAAATGACACAGATACGATCTAAGGCTTAAAAGTATATAAAACAAGGAATTACTAGAACGGTAATAATATTAAATTTAATTACACTATGTGGTTTATTTTAGACAAATTTCCTAACTAAGCTTTAATGATTTATTTACGTGAAGGACCCGTGAAAAATTCTGGGCCGATCATTAAAAATTGTATGGTGCGGTTTCGAGCCCTAACGAGCATGCCTAAATAGACTTAGAACCTGGAATATACATCTATACTGCGATGAAGTTTGTGTTTTTTACGGTTTTATGTTGAATTGGATTGAACAAAGTTCACAAACAGAAAAACCTTTTTTAAGGTATTTACTGCACAAACACTATTAGCATTTGTGTTTTCTATATTTCTACCGTACCGAATAGTAAAAATCAGTACATTAAAAAAACAAATCAAACCATCCGTACTTAAATCAAGCCGAAGCGGTGTCAATAGTACTGTAAGAACGGTTCTCAGTACATAACGCTCGATTCAAGTACGGATTATTTAAGTGCGAAATACTTAACTTATCCATACTTAATCCCGAATTCGTACTTAAAATAGTCAGAAAACAGGATTGACTTAATTAAAAGTAAGATAAAATAAATCTCGGACTGTTCTTAATTCAAGACTTTCTCAACGGTTTAATCGAGTGCCCCGGAAGGCTAGCTGGTTAAGAGCTAGTCTATCAGTGCCGGGGTTGCGGGTTCAATTCCCGCCAGAGTCTCTGGTCTCCTACAGACAAGCGTAAAGCTTTGCGGGATTAGTTAAGGAAAAAAAATCTCGATTTGTACTTGAAATAATCCGAACGTGAGATTAGATTAATTCTAAGCTAAACACTTACCCCACAGATCCAGAGAGAATATTATTATGTTACTTAACCGTTACAAATGTTAATTTCACTTTTATTCCGCCCTTTATTTACAGAAGAGTTCTCAGTTATAAGACACCAGCAGCATTGCCATTATGGTTTCCGTAATCATTCTACTTTAAAAGATTGATGTATTTACCTAAATGATTTAAACAAATAAAATATGGGAATTATTGCTTCTTATTTTACTTTTTAAACATGAACATAATCTTCATTTTTTTCTTGTAGTGTTGTTGTTGTTGTTGTTTCTATGCAACTAACTTTTACAAGCACACTCGTATGCACAAATATTGGTTTCGATTTGTACTTGAAATAATCCGAACGTGAGATTAGATTAATTCTAAGCTAAACACTTACCCCACAGATCCAGAGAGAATATTATTATGTTACTTAACCGTTACAAATGTTAATTTCACTTTTATTCCGCCCTTTATTTACAGAAGAGTTCTCAGTTATAAGACACCAGCAGCATTGCCATTATGGTTTCCGTAATCATTCTACTTTAAAAGATTGATGTATTTACCTAAATGATTTAAACAAATAAAATATGGGAATTATTGCTTCTTATTTTACTTTTTAAACATGAACATAATCTTCATTTTTTTCTTGTAGTGTTGTTGTTGTTGTTGTTTCTATGCAACTAACTTTTACAAGCACACTCGTATGCACAAATATTGGTTTTCGAAAGATATTCCATTTTGGGTTGTTTTAAGAACTGTTGAGTGTTATCCGCACTTAAATTTTTGAGTAAGACTAGTACTAAAGTATAAAAAAGAAACTTAGATTTTCTGTGTATATAACGTTTATTTTCGAACATTAATTTATGCTATATAATAAATAAATGGAAAATAATTTCTACAATCAACATGATTAGGGCATTCCTAAGTTTCCCAAAATATTTTACTTTTTTTACAAAACAAATGAGGTAAGATAAGGTTATCCATTTTCATACCAAATTTCTCCTTGGTTTTGAAAAATTTGCTCGGGCTACCGAAATATGGGCCTCTAAAGTTTTGAATTTTTTGAAAAGGCGTTTGGCATAAGTAAGAAAATATATACTATGTACTTCTAAGCTAAAATACTATTTCAGATGTCTTCAATAGAATTGTATAGTGATTCTTTTCTTAGAATATATTAACACTCTAACAGTCATTTTAAGGGGTCATATCTAGCCTTTTTTCAACTTCCCCACAAAAGTCGAAATTCCGGGCCTTGAAATTTTTGAATTTTTCGAAAACTCGTTTTACATACATTGCACGATTTTTTGGTCTTCGAAGACCCCTAGTGAAATTTGATGCATAAAATATTCGTCGAACATTTTAACCCTCTACTGTGCCGTTTTAGTATACTTTTGTACGGAAGTTAAAAAAAGAACAAAAATTACACTTTAAAAGGAGTGTTAGGGGGCTAATATATTCTCTACCAATAGTCTAGTTACATTTCACGTTGCAAGTATTAAGGCTGTTTTTTTGTTGCACAGTGTTTATGAAAGGGTTATTGAACAAATGTTCATAGAAAATGAAGTCTTTTAATTTATAAAAATATATAAAGTTTTAACAATAATTCCTCCAAATTTTTAAAATAAAAAAGCTTAATAAAGTGGCAAACGCTTAATAAAAATTTTGGAGCTAAATCAAAATTATGAATGCTAAATTTAGGTGCAAAAATGCCAAAATGGGCACACCTATGTCACAAATATGTGATATAATAATAAGAAGTAAAATACCGACACATTTTTATCACAGTCGGTAAAATTGCAACGGTTCAGAAAGAACTTTTTTGCACAATATCAATCATGACATTGCGCATATTGCATGTTCAAAGCATTTATTTTCAAATTTTTAAAACAAACTAAAGTGTTCTAAGGAATCGTTAAACGTTGAAATTTGTACAACTGATTTTTTGTGTTTTTGGACTACTCTAATACCGTGTGTATGTATTTCAAGTATAGCTGTTAGTGTGACCATAATCGATCTAACAAAATTGTTTGCTACAGCAATTAATAGCTGGGCAACCACGCTTACTTATGCAACTGCTATGGCGGTGTATACAAGTAGCAGGCAGCATTAGAGCATTAGGGTGCCTTTGGCGTTAACTATGCATTCTATCAATGTATTGAACGATTCTCTATTCAAATTGGTGGCCAATAATGATTGATACTTTGCATTAAAAAAGAAAGAAAAAATCGCGCGTTTGCCTCGTGACCGAGTGAGGCAGAAATGCCAGAAACTTCAATACAACAACCAAACAACATTATGTGAATTAAAACTGCTTTCTTCAACCAACACACGCATAAAATATACACATTCATTTACCCACTTAGTGAGTCAGTTAGACAACCAGCCAAACAGTCAGACAATTTTATATGCTTGCTATTCATAGCACAAAGGGAAATACGGGTAATAAAATGCAGTTTGTGTATGTACGATTCTAGCCGATCGTTTTCAGTAGTTATATTTGATAACAATCGCGCCTTCATGACCGTAATTATATGTCTCAGTTAAGAGAGGAGTAGAGAATAATTTTAGCCAGCATGATTCAATACTACATTCAGGCACTCTAAAAGGTGTTAGTCGGTCTCGTGCCGAAAGCGAGCTTGGGGAGCAGAAAAGTTTATACAAATTACCAATTTACTAGCACTTGCAATGCCGGACGAGATAAACAAAATAAAGCAGAAAAATCAATAATACACATACAAAAATTAATGTAAATTTTAAAGCAAAACAAGTAAAAATATAGACGGGACAAGCGCTTCCATGTCTAGTGTTCTTGTTGGAATAAAACCTTTCAAAAGAATTGTTTTAGTTTTCGGTAATCTTAAGAAAGCAAATTTTTATCATTTGAAATAAAAATTATGCTTTTAAACAAAAAGAAAAAAATAAAAACTTCAAAGATTTTTGCGCGAGGAGGCAAAGCGAAACCCTTCAAAATTTTTAATATAATTAATACAACAGTAGTCGTCCACATTTATTTTGGCTGTATTTTAATGCTTAACTGTTTAGGACAGTGAGGGGCAACACACATACTACCACATTTGTGCTTGTGTGGGAAGCAGCAGAAAACCAATGACGCTCATTAATCTACACGCGAAAAATTTTTCAGTCGAAAGTAAAAGATTTTTTTTATTATTACTATTTTATTTTTATCGTTTCTATTTACATGTTTTTATACATATTTTTAATTACATATGTATATACATATTTACATGAATTTTGACGAAACTTTGACGACCACACGAAGAAGGTAATACCCAGCTAGCATAGGCTGTTTGTTTGATGATTATGTTTAATATACAACTCCCAAAATAATCTTCTGATGAAAATCTGACGAGTTACAAAAAAAAAATATTAAAATTTTTTTTATTGATTGTTTTTTTATGAATTTTTTGACACGCTCGGCTTTTAATCTTGGAATGAACCTTTTGCGACTCTCTGTAAGAGTCACATAACAATTACTGAATAAGAGCGTTTTAAAATAAAAAATTCTATTGTCAATACAATTTCAATAAAACAAACCGACCTAAGGATCTGTAAAAAAGGATTTCCCGACAGGAAAGTGTTTGCTTTCGCAAGCTTAAAGGTTTGTTTCATGTAAATTGTAAGAAAATTAGAAGTTTTAACATGAAAAAGACGCGTGATGCCCCTTTTTTAGGTAGCTCAGTTATACGGCTGAGCATTTCACGAGTTGTAAAATAATCCCTACATGAATCTCATACGACTCTTGGCATGCTTTTTTAAAAGACTCGTTAGATTATCTCCAAATACATCACAAACGATTCCCTTTACGATTATTATAAGCGTCTTTCGCTGCGTTATAGAAGAATCTCTCATACGAATCAGCACGTGTAACAGTTTCGCCCGTGCTAGGAATCGGCTACAATTACACGGTGCTACAAATGAGCACTTTTTTTTATACTTGAAAAATGACCTAGTGAAGGTTATAGACCTTATTTAGTAGATCATAAATCAATTTTTAAAAGTTCGGAAACACCCTCAAATTTCGGAGTTATTCCGAAAAAACTATTTTCGGGTAGGTTCGAGTAGTTATGAACACGTAACTCAGTTGATTTTAATCGGATTTACAATTTTAAAATGGTTTCAGAAAGAAGAAAAATGTGCCTTTCTAAATATATACTCTCTTTGGTATATATATTACATTTTTGCCGTGATATTTTTAAGTATATCTGATTTTAATTTTATTTTTTCTAGGTTTTTCAACTTCGGCGCCATTTTTTTAAATTAGATTGTTCAAAAACATACCCTTATGTATATATTTCATTAAAGCTAATTTAGTTCTGAGTTAAACCAGCTTTCAATAAATATAATCGAGTAAAAAAAAAAAGTTATTAAGGTTCTTCAAAAGTTAAAAATTTTGCTTTTACAATATTGATCAATAGCTACTACATTTTCTTTATTTTTTTAATCTTATAATGATATGATAATATAAATATTTTAAAATAACAGTATTCAAATTATTTTATTTAGAAATTAAGAATATATGATTAAAAATGCTTGCTAGACCTCTTTCGCTTGTACATCAAATCGTCTGTTTCTCGCTTAAGTGACCAGCAGTAATTTGAAATCATTCTTACTTGGCTTTTTCCTTCGAAGCGTCTTTCGATATCCAAAATGTCCTGGTGAAATCGTTCGCCTTGCTTATCACTGAATTGTCCTAGGTTTTCTGGGAAAAAATCTAAATGTGCATGCAGAAAATGAACTTTAATGGACATTCTGCATCCCATTTCTGCATAAGCCTCAAGAAATTCTTTTACTACATCAATATAATTTTCACTTTTTTTATTTCCAAAAAAATTTTCACATAAACTAATAAAGCTTCTCCATGCTCTTTTTTCCACAACATTTAGTTTTATTGTGAATTCTTCGTCAAACATGATTTTGCAGATTTTAGGTCCAACAAAAATACCTAAAAATAAAAAAAATAATACAATTATGTTTAGAAATCAATAAACATTTGTACCTTCTTTAATTTTTGCTTCACTTATTCTTGGGAAAACTGATTTTAAGTGTAAAAAGGCATCGCTTTCCCTATCCAGGCGTTTCACGAACTGCTTCATGTATCCCAATTTGAGATGTAATGGTGGCAAAATTATTTTTTCGGTACTCACCAGTGGAATTTTTAAGACGTTTTTCTTGCCAATTTGAAAAATTGTTTTTGATGGCCAGTTTTTTTGCTTGTATTGGCCACAGATAAAACAAAAATTATTACGCTTATCACACACTGAAATAGAAGTTAAAATCCACATTATATTTTTTTTATTAAAGATAAACGGTCTAATTTATAAAAAATAAAACCGGTTAATAAAGGCTTTATGAAACGGATTTTCATACAAAATCCGTTTAATAAACCCTTTATTAACATGTTTTAATTTTTATAAATAAGGCAGAAAAAAAATAACACAAACTTACTTTTTTAATTTAAATATTTAAGTAACACTAATCTTTTCACAAATTCAAAATAGTAACACTTTATTTTTAAAATAATAAACAATTTATTTCTTATACACCCTCTACTTTAGGCATGTATGTTTTGTCATTACGGATTCATTTATTACAGTTTGTGTGTTTATCACAAAAGTTACAATTGACATAAAATGCTTGCAAAAAATTTTTAAAACATTGTTTCAAATCTATATACTTATATAAAAATTAAATTTATTATAATTTCAAAAAAAAAAAAAAGGAAATTGAAAATACTTCCCTTATAGTATATTTTATGTTTAAAATTTACTTCAGAATAGTGAAGGGTATATTAAATTCTGCATTACAAAGTGCAATGCACTCAAGTAATAAATAAATGTCAAAATATCTAACGGCAAAATTAAAACAAAAACATAAAGAGCATTGCAACTTAACTAAAGTATTTAATTTATCTCTTTTGTTATCTCAGTATAAAAAAAAAATTATTCTCACTTAAATTTTTTTCCGCTTGGGGGTATCAAGTCCTATTTAAATTTAAATAAAGTTTAATAACTTTCACAAATATTGTCCGATTTAAAAAAACTAAAGTTCATTTTATTTGTTATAAAATTCTATTTCAAATTTTTTTTATAAATACATCTGCTTTTATAGAAAAAATTATAAAAAAAAGAACTCAAAGTTAAAAAAAACATAAAAAAATAAAAAAATTGCAGATGTTATTACGAAAATTACTACCAATATTTAATTAATATAGCATAAAATGTATACGGTTGGAAAGATCTTTTCTTTGTCTTTCATAAAGCGTTCAAAAATTGCAGATCGCATTAAAATCAACTGAGTAACGTGTTCATAAGTACTCGAACCTGCCCGAAAATAGTTTTTTCGGAATAACTCCGAAATTTGGGGGTGTTTCCGAACTTTTAAAAATTGATTTATGATCTACTCAATTATGCCTACAACTTACACTAGGTCACTTTCCAAGTATATTTTCACTGTAGCACCGTGTTATTAAATGAGCTCGTCGACGATCAAAAACACTCTTTGTGTCAACGTCACACAAGCAGTACGCGTGCATAGGATTTGCAAAAGAGCCCTTTACTGGTTTAGGAGAACAAGAAACAATCTGTCTCTAAAATTGTTCTTGTCTGTTAAGACCTTCGGAACAGTGTTGCCAGAACTTTTAGAGGTAAAATAAATAAAAAACCATAATCCTTCATCAAAAAAGATTTTAAAATAACTTCAATATATCTTCAAAACACATTTTTTGTATTTTTAACAATCCATTTCTAAATATAAAGCAATGTTTGGAATTTGAAATTTTACTCTTTAAATTATTGTAAATTTCTGTAAGTAGTCCTCGAAGTAAGAGGTAAAAAAAAAGAAAATATTTTTTGAACTTTCAACACAGAAAAGTTTTAAAAATTTGTTCGATTTGAATTTTCAGAACATGGATGATAATTTTTTTATATTTTTACATTAAAATATCTATCCAAATTTAATTACACAGGCTGAGTAAGGATGTCACATCTTTGTTATTTTACACAGCAAATTAAAAGTTATTTAATCTATCAAGGGTGTTATTGAACATTTACAAGAGATCAAATATTGAAACTAAGTATTAAAGGTTTTTATACATAAGCACATATGCATATTAGTTCGTGTAAGATCAGGTGACATAAGTCCGGCGATAGTAATATGTCAAGACAATGCGAATTTTTAATTTTTTTTTCTTGTGCATAAAATTCCTACTAATGAATCTATTTCCAAACTGTTTTTCCATGAATGATTGATATATTTCCTTTATCAATGCATGGATTGGAAAAAGTACGAACATAAGTGAAGATTCCACCGAGCTAAAAAAATATGCAATTTTAAACCAAAAATCTTCAAATCTGCATTTTGGCAATTTTGGGGTATAAAATCTGCAGAATGCGGATAAACCTGCAGTTCTGGCATCACAGCTTCGGATGTGAGACGAAAAGACAGACGGACATGGTTTAATCGATAAGTGTACTCTTTTGTGAAGGTTTCTTGCGTAACTAAATTATTTTTACTTTAACCACTCCAACTGCTTCTTATATTTCTTGACATGCATAAGCCGAATATGACCTCAGTTTTCTCCCACCTAAAGATGTTCAAATGCATTCAAAAAGATTATTTATGATAAAATATTAAAAAATATGGAATAACAAATCGATTTCTTTGTGTAATCCGTATTAGTGACTTATGTATGTATTTAATCGTAAAAATATTTTAAATTTATTTAATAACCCCCGTATTTATAAACGATTATCAAATTTATCAAACGTTTATTAAGTATCAACGGCCTATTTGTAATACGTGTTATGAACCAATCAGACCATAGTTCAGGAGACGCATAAAACTTTTGTAGTCCTAAATTTATTTATTTATTTATTTATTTCAGCTATAAGGACATTAAGAATTACATAATGAACACCAATCGTAATAATAATAATAATAATCATAAAAGTAATAATAATAATAATAGTAGTAATAATAACAATAGTAATAATAATATAATTATAAAATCAAGTTTTGAACAAAACAATAAGTAATAAAACCAAAAGAAAATAAAAATTAGAGCAAAATTAAATGGTACATACTAAAAAAATTTTACTAAGCAGTTATAAAAAAGAGGATAAAAAAAAAAATATATAATAATAAAGAGAAAGATGGAGTGAAAGTTATGCATATATGAATTGTACTCTGCAGCGTGGCCATTTTGGCATTTTTGCAGCTAGATTTAGCATTTTTTTGTCTGATTTTGCTGCAAATTTTTCATTTAGCATTTTTTTTAGCATTTTTCAACTAAATATTTAGCATTTTTTAGCATTATTTAATTTAAGAATATTCAAGTAAATTTTTTTGAAAATCTACCACACTTTTTTGTTGAATGCACATACAAAACCCTACTCTTTTGCTATAGAAACTGTACAATCTTTTAAAATATCTTTCATATCAAATTGTTTTAAAATTTGATCAGTTTGATCCATTAAATTCATGTTAAGCTGATTTTTTCCAATAACGATTTTGAAAAATTTTTGGAAACGAAAAGTGATACCATAACTTTTGAAATAGAAAAACAAATACGAATTACATGCCGAGATTTTATAGCTCAATTAATATGTCAACTTAGACAACGATTGCCAAAAAGTTTTAATAATTTAACAAATGCTAACTTTTATTGTGTAGAAAACAGTTTAAAAGCTAATAAATGCAACTTAAGCGAACATTTTAAAGAAGAAATAATAGATTTCACTGTAGAAGAAATTGCAACTTTGGAACATCAGTGGCAGAAACTAAATTCATATTAATTGTTAAATAAGAACTCAACAGTTGATTTCTGGATAAATGTATATGGATATAAAAATGCAATAAATGAAAATCCATTTAGTGAATTAGCTTCTTTTGCAATAAAGTTCTGGGTTTTGCCATTTAGCAACGCGGAAGTTAAAATAGGTTTTTAGTTGTATAAATCTCTTGAAAACGAAAATTCGAAATAGACTGACGTTAAAGACTTTGAATTCGCTACTTTATATTAAGTGTGGTTTAAAATTTTGCCATAGTTTTAAAAAAATGTACGATCTCACATAAAAATGCGATAAGGACATATATTATAATGATATCTCGATCGATTCTTCAGAAGTTGAAGCATAATATTAATTTTGATGACGTATTTAATTAATAAAATGAAATTTTTTATTAAACATGTTATACATTTTATTGAAATACTAAATAAAAGCCATTTATAGGTCAAGTTCCTTTGATTTTTTCTTTTATATTTTTAAGACTTTTTATGTTTACTAAATATTTTATTTATTTTAATCAGTTTGTTCTATTGATATGATGTAAGTTTATAAGGAAGAATTATGTAAAATAAATCATATATGGGTATTTCCTCAGAAAGGTCAACCAGGATGAACATTTAAAGTGTTGACAATCATCGTCTTTTATTGTTTATTATTATAAAAAAGTCTATGTTGTAATGGTTTCAAAGCATATCTCAGCTGTTTTACTTGAGGAAATTGCGCTGGAAACTCGAAAATTTTATATTTTCTTTTTAAGCTACCATTTTTATATAACTATTTTGCATGCAAAAAATATGTTATGTTTGCACTCTTTCTTCATAATCTCTTCATTACAATCAATTGTTAATTGAGTATTAAGTTTTTTGTTACGGAAATTTTAAAATATTTATGGGAAAATGCATGGTGATAATAACAAAAAAAAAACTTATGGAAAAATCGTACGTTTGCGACCGGTTATGTACCGCCAATTAAACAAAAGCCAATAGAGATATTTTATTGTGTAAATACTGGATAGAGACCTACATTAATACACTTTTAAAATAAACTAATCACTTTTGAATATTCCGTTCCATTACGCAGATTTTTACATTTCACTACTGTCAGCCAAAGTAGACTTCTATTTTGCCTACGTTCGTGACCACATATTTATGTTTCTAACTAGGAAAAGTTTTGTTTTCTATATTATTTGTACAGCAAAAAGGTACGAACGTACGTTCGTGACCCTAGGAAATGCCCATATAAAGGTATATTAACTAAAATAACAAAAAATAATACAATTAAAATTTTAGCATTATTTTTTGGCAGTTTAAGATTTTTGTTAGCATTATTTTAAAGCCGATTTAGCTTGAAAATATTTTTGGATATGGCCACACTGGTACTCTGTGACATGGCTGTATATAATGCTGTGTTCATACGACGATATAGACCACTCGTTTCGCTCTCTGAAACTAGATTGCCAGACATGCTGTTCATACGATTCTTTCTGGTTTAATTTTGATATTTTTATGTGTACTTATTGTAATTTTATTAAAAAAAAATTAGGTAAAAAATTAAAAATACATTATTATTAATATTGGGTGATTTTTTAAGAGCTATAGGAAAGTTAAAAAAAAAACACATAAAATTCGGAAAAATGCATGAAATCTTTATTTGAATCGATAGTACGTACGGTCCATATAATTTAATGTTTGAAGATTATTTCATGCAAATGTTGACCCTGACTGCGCCTCAAATGATCCATCCGCTTAGTCCAATTTTGGCATACTCAAGGCCTATCCAATAGGTCTGTTTACTATTACAACAATACAACAATACAAAAAAAAACAGGCATTTTGTTTGTGTAAAATTCCTCGCCGTTGTCAAAATCTTACTACTACATAGGCAAAACAAAAGGAAAAATGTGTTTTGTGTGCATGTATGTGTGGCAAAAAACCAAAAAAGTAAACAAAAATATACACGTATAAGGAAAATGTAAACAACTTTTGATATCGTTGGGGAAAAAACCAAATAAACATCTGGCTTCTTAAGCAGACCTATTGGATAGACCTTGGGCATACTCTTTCCAACATTTCGGCCGGTATCTCATGAATAAATGCTTCAATGTTGTCTTCCAATGCGTCAATTGTGTGTGTATAGACATGAGCTTTAACATAGCCCCACAAAAAACAGTCTAAAGGCGTTAAATTGCACGATCTAGGCGGCCAATAATTTATTTATTTATAATGTACTTTTTTAATTAAACACAACCGTAGAGAGGGTAATTTTCGTGTGTGCCATTGTTTGTGTAACACATTTATAGAAAACAATATTATAACCGATGGCTTTTTTTCTTTCAATTGGATTTAGTTCTTTCATTTTTCATAGTTGAACATTTTTCAAATAAATTTTTAAACATATACCAAAACAAACAAAAAGTTACCATGTTTTAGTCGCTTATTGAAAAATCGGCATTTTTTGAGCAAAAATCGACAAATCGGCACTTTGATAATTTAGAGGCAAATCAGCAAAATGCCGATAAATCAGCAAATATGGCAGGCCTGTGTACACATGGTATAAAGGTTTTTTCTCCAGGGCTTATAGTTTTATTTTATACCGTATCCCTAATTTGCGATTTTTTATCCCCAAAAATCGCCTAAATAGCTATTATTATTTTATCCCCAAAAAATCCTCGCAGATCGTTAAAAATAAAAAATTATTATGTCAAAAGAATAAAATACTTATTTTATTTGTACTTTGAGTTCTAAAAACATATCTTTATGTATAATGTTTATAAAAAGAGTATATTAAAAAACGCACTTGTAAAATTATTATGCATCAGTGCTTATCACAGCAAAAACTGTAGAGTCAAATGCTTCTGATTCATCAGACAATGCAATTTTGTTTTACATGTTGTTTGTAATAAAGTGTTAGCATTTGAGAATATTGAATAAATTTGTCACAGCAAACTGAATTATTTTTAAAGTGTGTATTTATTCTAACAAGAGCTTCAAAGAAAGGTTTTTAAGAAATTTTAATACCAAATTACAAAAAAAAAACAACTATTTGGGGACCAATCCCCAATACTGAAAACGCTGTTTGGCTCAGTGTATTTTGTAAATTGCTTAACTTGGTTGGGTAAGTTCTTGTATTGTGCATCAAAATTCACTTAAAATTTACCACCAACATTTGGTAAAAATATTAGAGATCTCAACCGCGTAACTGTTGGATCATTTGTGGCTCGCCCTAGTCTTATCCTTAAAAGCGAATTCGTTTGGCATCGTTATTGTTTTGAAAAAAATCGTAATAAAATACATGACTTCGCCTTAATTTGTTTCCCTTAGCTGATTTTTTTAACGTTATTTTGCTACAACTTTTTTTTATCCAATTTTTTGCTAATTTTCGCCATGTTCGCGATAGCAGCGATTTTTTTTTAATTCTTTGCACCTTAGGCGATTCTTAATCAATATTTGACTTTGCTATCATGAAGCTGTTAGCAAGATTTTTTTGCGAATTTTCGCGAAGTTAGCAATTTTTGCCATTCCTTATAGTTTAAGCGACTTTCGCGATAGGGGTGATTTCTCCAAAGTTTTTAGATTTCTTTTGCAGGACTTAACATTTTTAGCAAACTTTTCCAAATTGTCATTCCTTCACAGCGTTTAAGTAGTTGTAGGAAACAAGTTCGTTTAATAAACATGCCAATAATAATTAATATACAAAGTAATAAGTTTAGAAAATGAATGTGGTTGAGAGCAGGTATTGCAATAAATAAGAAATGGTTGATAGACAAATAAATAATTCAAATTCATAAAATTGTACTAAAATTGATTTTTTCTCTTTGAAATTTTTGTCAGAGATGTTACTGTCATCGGCGAACAATTTTCTCCAAAAAGTGATTTTTAAGAAATTGGTTCATAGAAGCTGATATTATTTTTTAGTCTAACTTTTACTGAAGAAACTATAATTTTGCACATTTTTGGCAAAATTATATTATTTTTGCTCGAAATAATAAACATAAATTTTAAAAAAGTAGGAAGGTGTAGTTGGTCAAGCTCGAACTTTTGATACCCTACAAAACAGTTTTTAAAGACACATATTCAAAAATTGTACCCTATTGGGGCAATCATAGACCCGGCCAAACAAAATTATACCCATTATTAAAGTTGTCATTGCCAAATTGTATACCAATATCAACATTTATAAGGAAGTTAATGTACTTAAAGCAATTCTCGGCAGTTGTATTTTTATGGGAGCCATGGCCAATTATGGACCGATTTAAAAAAAAAATTGGTTAGACGATTTATGTTGCAATAAGATATGTTTGGACCATATTACATCTCAATACCAGCATAATAAGATTGTTACGGGCGCAAAGACTTTTCTGAAAACATTGGAGGCCATGCACCGATTCTCACCATTTTCAATAGGCTTTGTCCTTATGACAATTAAAACGTATGTACCAAATTTCATTTAATTATCTTTGAGCGGTACTTTGCGCACAAAGTTTGCATAAACAGACTACTAGCTAGCCGGATGGACATCGTTAGATCGACTCAAAAAGTGATGCTGATTCGATTATCATAATAAATGATGGGTATAGAAGCAATATTTGTATTTGTTACACAAACAATAGCACACACGAAAATTACCCTCTCTACGGTTGTGTTTAATTAAAAAAGTACATTATAAATAAATAAGAAAGTATAGTCGGTCAAGGCCGACCGTATGATGTTCTACATCACAGTATATAATTTTTCATTAAAATCTGCTAGATAGTTTCGCTGAGGCAAAATTTCCCACTATTTCCGCTTGTGGTGGTATTTTTTAAAAATTCATAGCTTATGTGTCCATATAAATATGGTCCTATCTATTTTTTAAATTTAATTAAAATTGGCTTGAGATTTTTGGCCCGCTCTATATTCTTCGTGAACTTTTTATTTAAGTAGCATGTAAAATTTTCTTTTTTTTTAAATTTTACTACGTATATTTAAGTATATAAAGGACATATATATGTATATAAAATTGGCTTGATAGTGGGCACAAAGACCCTGATCCGGAAAGCAGCTTGTATGGGGGCTATATGAAATTATGGACCGATCCGACCCTAATAGACTTGGTCATTGTGGCATTTAGAGCCTACGTACCATATTTTATCAGAATTGCGACCTGCACTTTGCGCACTAAGTTTACATGGAGAGCCAGCCAGCCGGACGGACATCGTTAGACCTACTCAGAAAGTGACTCTGAGTCGACTGGTATACTTTAAGGGTCTAGGACCAATATTTTAAGGTGTGACACACATCAGCACTACTGCATAATACCCTCTCCACTATTGTGGTGTGGGTATAATAAAATGTTCGTGAGTGTGCGAGATTGTCGGACCTTGGAAATATTTAGTTAGTAGCGTGTGTGCTCGTTAGAATTAAAAAACCTCACGTTCGTAATCTTGCGTGATAGTGAGTCAAAAACAACTCACGCGTACAGCTCCACAAATAAGCATTTGCAATTCACATAATAACCTAGATTAAGCATTCCAAAAACGTAACGAATTAATCTTAATCTGTTGGAAACATAGTTAAAGTTGGCGTATTCGAGTGCTGGAGTTAAAAAGTTGACATGCAACGTTTACGCTCATGAGAGAACGCTGTCCACATGTGACACTAAATAATATTTGTATAGCTCAGTTCAATTGTGTTACTACAAATCGAATGCGAATAAAATTAATAGCCTCTGGACTTCACTGGTTAATCCGTGCAAATTCACAAGTAAGCTTTGACTATATATCCTGTACAAAACCGGTTTGAAAGAAATTTGAATCTAGTATTGGGGAACGGCTAGCAATTCCGGTATCGAGCCTAAAAAGAGAAAACAATCAAGAATTATTAGAAACATGATCCTCAAGAAGGAGTTTCATAAAAACCGTGAAAATTTATCGTAAAAATGCAAACCATCAAAATCCGCTTGCAAGGAAAAGGTAGTTTAGGCTCTCATTAGAAAGCAATTTACTTCTATGCTCACTCCACCATAGGGTATGATGAGTTTATGCTGATGTGTGCAACACATAAATATCTTGGTTCTTTTCGTATACCCATAAACTCAGATTCTCTTTCTGAATCACTCTAATGCTGTCCATTCGAGTGGCTGTCCTTTTACACATTTGGCCAAAGTACAGGCCTTCTGATTGCCCCGTGCAAAATTCTTTCCAGAAGAGAGTCTTTGTGCCAGTAAATCACCTTTTTTTATTATGGGTTTTGATTAAATTTGTCCCAAAAATATTTTATTGCAACCTCAATCATCTTACCAAATTTTACTAGGTACGGTCCCTATTTAAACGTAACTCCCATACAAATACCACTTCCGAAAATAGCTTTTAATATCATAACTGCCCTATAAATGTTGGTAATTTTACGATATCATCTATAATAGCTGCTACATCATGTAAAAATTATATGAATGTTAACTTCATTACTAGGGATGCGATTTCCATGCAAATGCATGTTTTCTGTCGATAGTCTTAGAACGATGTCGACCAATTATCTTTTCGAATTATTAAATTTGCGATAAAATGGCATCGATTTGTCTTTGCATATTTTTGTGAAAATGCATATTTTTGCATATTTAGGTTGTTCAATCTATATTGAATTATTCTTAAAAAAAAAAAAAATTAATTTTATTAATCATAATTTTATATTAGATACCTATATGCTTGCTTTTACATCTCTGACAATTTATGTCTCGCTGTAAATAGCAAGTGTCAAATTTATCTAAACTTCGTTTAGATTGCTAAACGAAGTTTTATCTAGCTTTAATTAAAATAAAATGGACACTTGCTATTCATACCTCCGAGCAAACATTTGTCTGTTAAATAATTTCCAAATCAAATTTTAATTTTTAAATTACATCTTTTCTGAAATTAATTTGTATGAAATACCTAATTACCTCGTTTATACCTACCTACATACGTAGAGAAGCTACCTGTGGATAAATAAACACAATATACATTGAAGAGCTACTTACCGGGTTTCTGTTTTATAGTGCGCCCTACAAAAGGTAAGAAAATTCGTGATAAGGCCCCAATTGAAGAAAGTTTAACCCTTTTTTTTATACCCTCCACCACAATTAGTTGTGAAGAGGGTATACTAAGTTTGTCATTCCGTGTGCAACCTTTTTATTATTCATCTTAAACCCCATAAAGTATATATATTCTGGCTCCTTGAGTAAATCTAAGTCGATTTAGCCATGTCCGTCTGTTGAAAAAACGCTCACTTTCGAAAAACTCAAAAGAAATGAACAAATTGCTTGTAGTTATCCTAAGCAGTTTGGGATTGAAATTCAGCAAAATCGATTCAGTAGGACCAGAGCTATGAATCAAAATGTGGAACCACCACCTTTTAAAAACTGATACTTTTGTTACAAAAACTAACATAAATGGTGGAAAAATGCACGGAATCATATAAGATTTTGCAAAAATTTGTTTTATTCGACTGGAAATCACGTTGTAAGATTTCGTGAATATCCGTCCATTCTTTACCCTATGCCCCATATAAGACCAACTCCCGGAAAACAGTTTACTACGCCTAAAACCGTTAAAACTAACGCTATCATAACAATTTGGTAATTCTCAGTCTTATAGGACTTTAAATGAAACTGTGAAATTTCGTGAAGATCGGTTCATAATTTACCCTAGGCCCCATAGAAACCCTACTCCCAGAAAACACATTAGTAGGCCTAAAACCATAATTAATAATGCAATCATAATAGAAATTGGTTCGTCACAGTTTTATAGGACTAGAAATGAAACTGTGAAATTTCGTGAAGATCGGTCCATAATTTACCCTAGGCCCCATAGAAACCCTACTCCCGGAAAACAGTTTAGTACGCCTAAAAGCATAATTAACAATGCTATCATAACAAATTTTGGCTCGTCACAGTTTTATAGGACTATAAATGATACTATGAAATTTCGTGAGGATCAAGATTGTCGGTCAATAATTTAATATAGGTATAAGCCGCAACCAATTTTAATGCTGATGTCTCTTTTTATAAAGATAAATAAATAATAAATTGACATCATATAGATATCACTCCTGAAATATTCGAACTGTCGGTGGAGGGTATCAAAGATTTCCATATAATAAAAACGTTCTTAAAAAATGTTTAAATACACAAAAAAGCCTTAAATTAATGAATAAATTTTGGAGCTTTGCTTTAAATACAAGATTTTTTTAGATTTCGACAAAAGATTCTTCAATTTTAAAACGATGCAGCACCTAACTAACATGCTTTTAAAATATTTTATTCAAAACTTTTACAAGTTACTTGCTTGGCACATGGGTTATACCGCGTTGCAGAGAAAATTAGAAGCCAATTCGATAATTTTGAAATTTTCAATGACATGTATCCCTTGGTTCCCCTTCTTTTTTTTTAATAATCCTAAGCTAGTCCCGCGAAGCTCCTCGCTTGTCTGCAGGAAAGAAACCAGAGCCTCTGGCGGAAATCGAACGCGCAACCCCGGTGCTAGACTACCGGGGCACTCTAAGAAATTTTGAGTAATTTAAGAATGTAAGAAGAGCTTGTTGATTCCGATGATTATGCAATTAAAAAGTAAAAGAAATATTTATTTAAATAACATCAGAAGTCAATTAGCATTTGTGTTTTCCAATTACGGATTTGGTGAAACAATTTATTAGTTCACTTTATTCGACAAATTAAAAAAAAAATCAAAAACGTTTTGCAAAAAAATAAATTAAGGATTTCAAGAAATAAAAAAATTTCAAATATTTTTTATCTTACCTGGAATCAAAATGTGATCTGAAAATATATTTTTTTCAAAATGCATTGGCATTCTTCAAGTACAAGACAAAGTTTTACTTTTAATAAAACAGTACTTTTTTATTTGAACAAACAAACATTTTAATAAGTAAAGCTATGTTCACACCTATTAAATATTTGACGTCCTATACGTAACCACTACTTTTATTAAAAAATTATTTGCTTCATTTAACATTTTAAAAATTCATTATAAAATATTCTTACAAAAAATGTTTGTAAATAATTAAAAATAAAGCTTTAGTTTGATCAATTCATTGGTAACGCTTTTTTTTTGATTTTAAGTCAAATATTATTAAGCTCTGAACATACCTTTAGTTAAGTTTTTTAAAGATATTTGAATAACAATAGAGTGAATTTTTTTGTATTTTTGTTTTTAGTAAAATTAAAAAAACGATTTTTTATGAAAATTTTTTTAAGTTATTAGTGCACATTTTGGATTTTTTTTTATTGCATGAATATCTCATCCCTACTCATTACATATCTTGTTTCGGCAAGTACATTATTGAATTTATAAGTTTGCCTAAACTGTGGTGTAGGGTATCATAAATCGCGCTTGACCGGTTATACTTTTTTACTTGAAATCTAATAACTTTTTGTTAGGCTTAAAATGAGGAATTTGCAATAAATAAAAGTTAAACATATTATGATTTTTTAAATTTGTGACACAAATATTACCATAATTTCACTGAAAAAAACGACTTAACGCAATTATCGCAAAATGTTGTTAGATTTTTCCGTAATCTGTAAACTTCAACAAAACAATATTTATAAATTTCGTATGTATTGCCGTGTTATTAGTAGTTTCGTTTTCCTTCATAAGAAAAACAATGTCCTACTTCTAACTTAATATTAATGTTGCCATCTTTATTGAAATTTGTTATTTTTGTTCTGCAGTTATAAGAAGATTTTACTGTGAACTAGCACAAATTTACAATGTCAATTTTTAACGCAAACAGTTTTGATCGATAAAACTTTTTCTTAATACCACTTTGTTGTGTTATTCTTCTGACCCCCAATGAAAGTACAGTAAGCCTCGATTTGCGCGGCGTCGATATAACACACACCAATTAACGTAAAACTAAGTAATATGTAACACCCTTCAAACATGTTTACATAACAACATTTTTGAAAACTGGTTCCAATTTTTGCTGAAGAAGTAAAAATGTGCACAAGTTTAAAAATTTTGGAGCACTTAGTTTTATTTCTGCTGCCTAATACAATGGGTCAGGGCATTATTTCACAGTTTTAATCTTAGACTTAATGAAAGAGAATTTAACTATATGCCTATCAGAGTTATGGAAAGTATTTTCAAGTTTCGATTGCATAAACAAATCAATCAAATCTAAAAAAAGTTCAAAAGTTTTATAAAAAATGGCTGCTGAAAAAACCTTCATCCAGAACCGATGGTATTAACGATAGTGACAACTCATTGCCATCGGAAATCTCTGAAATATTATAACCAGGGAAACCAAAAATAGGCAATTGCATGTTTTTCCTTGTGCGACCAATGAAGGCAGAAAACAAATATATTTATCCGTTTTAGAGCTTTTTATGAATTTCAACATCGATTGGAGCATTTTTTTTTTTTTTTTGCATAATTTGGTTAAAAGAGCCTTTTTGCAGCACTTTTAAAGTTTTTAGCGCATATTTTGCCTTTTTGAGGCATACTTTGATACATGTTAATTTTTTGGCTGCCTATAAAAATTTTCGCAACATATACCTACACTTTTTTTTTTTTTTTGTTTTTGCAATATTTTGGCATTTCTATTTTAAATAAATATCTGTATACCCAACGTGTTGCTTCAATTTCACCATCAACATTAAATTTTTACTCGAAAATTGTAAGACAAAGCAGGTTTTCGTGAAACATTAATGTTATTTTAAACTTTAAAATTTAATATATAAGAAACAAGTAAGAAAGTATAGTCGGTCAAGCCCGACCATATGATACCCAGCACCACAGTACTTAAAAACACATCATGCTTATGTGTCCATATAAATATGGATTTCTCTATGTTTAAAAACTTCATTAAAATCGGTTTGAAAGTTTGTGAGAGCAGAAATTGCCCCCTACATCCCCTTGTGGTCCTATTTTTGAAAAACTGTATAGCTTATGTGTCCATATAGATATGGATCTACCTATGTTTTAAATTTCATTAAAATCAGTTTGAGAGGCAAAAATTGCCCCTTTCTCCCCTTGTGGTCCTATATTTTTTTAAACTGTATAGCTTATGTGTCCATATAGATATGGATCTATCCATGTTTTAAATTTCATTAAAATCGGTTTGATAGTTTCTGAGAGGAAGAAATTTCCCCCTATCTTCCTCGAGCACAAGGTTACATGGACAGCCAGCCGGACGGACATCGTTAGTTCGACTCAGAAAGTGATTCTGAGTAGATCGGTATACTTTAAGGTGGGTCTAGGACCACTATTTTAAGGCGTTACACACATCAGCACAAATGCATAATACCCTCTCCACTATTGTGGTGTGGGTATAAAAATTAAGGAAAAAGCAATTATGTACGTTTTTGGCGATGTGTGTAATACATAGAAATCTGGGCCAATCTTTTAGTAGATCGACTCAGAATCACTTTTTAAAGTAATATAACGATGTCCATCCGTCCGTCTGTCTAGTTGTCTGTCCATGTTGTGCGCAAAATGCAATTGCAATCTTGTAGATAATTTGACCAAATTTGGTCTAAAAAGTCTATGTCTACAATTTCACATATTTTCCATTAAAACTTTTTTCCAAATTAGACTCTTTGTGTCCAGTAACCATTTAATTATGTCGGTTTGTATTTAGATTAAATTTGCCACAAAAATATTTTACTGCAAATTAAATTCTTTTAGAATCGGTTCACATTTGCCCAAAGCTCCCATATATAAATAGCTTAAACTTCCTTTTAAATGTTAACATTATTAAACAATTAAGAGATCGTCCCTAAAATCACTTTTAGACAAAAAATCTCATATGGATGTTAATATCTAGATAATATTCTGCACAAATGATGACGGCCCATCGTTTCCAAAAAGGTTAAAATCTCGAAAATTCGTCTGTATATACTATGGAGTTAAAGCTTTACCGATTATAATTTTAGAATTGTTTTGATTAAATGGAACTGCTATTAAATTGTTGAATATTTTGTTTTCAAATGAGCAATTTTTGAATTTTTGGGGCATTTTTTTAAGTATTTTCCGGGCATATTTTCAAGTTTTTACTGCATATTTAATGCGCATTAAACGTATTTTTTAGAGCATATTTCTGGTTTCCCTGGTTATAACAATTTGAATCTTTTTTAATTTTAATATTTAAGAAATATATAACATGAAATAATAATTTTTAAAATATGAATTGTATCCTCTAGTTTTTGAAAAGCACAGAAAAAATAGTTAGTTATTGATATATTAACAATTTTGTGTGTTTTTGATTTAGCGCGAATTATTTTAAGTCCCAAATTTTAATTTTGTGTGCATCTCATGTTTCGTTTTACGCTTTATCTTAAATTCGTGGTCCCAAAAAACGATTTTGAACTGATACATTAGATATTTTATGCGCGTATTTGATTTACACGAACTTTTTTTGTTCCAATAACCGCGTAGATCGAGGCTTAACTGTATGTAAAAAGTAGTGGTTTTGTAAATATACTCGTACATGCCTAAGTTTTTATTAGACCACTATAGTTTTTCGTTACTACCCTATGACGAGTTGTTTACTGAAGCAACGTATTTTACTTCACTGTTGCCATCGCATTGCTTTAAGCACAAGACAATTTAGAATTAATTTCCGAAAGTGTTTGTTGTTCTATGTTTTGAAGCAATTACATTTTTCCACATTTATTTTTAAAAAATATTTAGATTTACAAATAAATATGTATGTGTATTCACATTAAAAGTTATACTGTGCTTATTTAAATACATATTAGTTCTGCTTTCCAATTGTCGTATTTATCGATTTAACAAAATATTAATAAATTGTAGGTATGATTACGAATAAAATATTATATTTTATGCATACAACATTCATACATACAATCATATTCAAAATGTTATTTGCCTGAGTATTTTTAGTTGGTAATTAAAACATTTATAGGACTACAAATTGGTAAATCTAAACACAATGGATGAATCAAAGTATTGAAAATCTAGGTTTTTTCAAAATTGATGATTATATATACCACAGGTGGAAGGGGTATATCGTTGGTCTGATGTAAAAAGGCCCTATCTCAGGAAAAGGTGAAAGCATAATAGAACTTTGTAAGCCCATCATTTTTGATACTTTTGCATGAAATTTTTAAAATTTAAAATTAAAATTTATTGGAATCAATAAAAAACTCAATTGCGAACAAAATCAAGTTAGGGTCTATCTACATGAGACCAACGATATATTAGTTCGTTTCGTATATGTATATATTGAAGTTAATGTCCGTCTGTTAGTTTGTCTGTCCGTGTGTATTTCAAAATTAGTTCTCCGAGAACCCCATATATGATGGGGATTATGTTGTTATATACAAATATGTATATTAGAGCGGGTCGATTTGTAGGGACGCAAAAAAATCGCCCAAGTGACAATGAAAATCGTAGTCTAGGGATCAAAATAAGAAACTTTGCCCAAGAAACCATAACTCTAAAATTAACTCTGATCGACCCCCACTAACTTTGGAGGGCCGACCCACCCATACTAGTGGCACACCCCCTGGAACCCCCCTATACAAAAACTTCAAAATATCACCATTTTTGGCACGTTACACGTCTTAAACGATTTTGAAATCGATTTTAAAATCGATTTTGAGGTTCGATTAATCGATTTCAAAAACCGTAATAAAAAAAGTCGATCGAAAAATCGAAAATCGATATTGGAATCCATTTCATTCCCTAGTATCGTCTAACCGTTTGCGAAGCAGTTCTCGTCTGCATTTGTCTTTTTCTCAGAGAACTTTTGATTTATCCATGATGAGAGGTTCGCCATGCCGATCTTTCATTTCGAATAAGAGCGGTGCCCAATGCTGATGCTTCTCTGTCAGGCACACCAAATCTGTCACAGATCAAGGTGAAATGATGGGTCAAATGTATGAACAACCCAACTTTATTATTTATTGCGGAATTTCGGTTTTTTTTTAGTAATTTCAAAAAACTAAACCGTTTTTGAGTTACGGGAATATATGCAGTGCAACCTCCTACATTTTTGAAATAACGGTATATCTTGAAAACAACCTAAAAAAAAAACGGTTAGCACCACTAGATTCAGCGTGCCCCAATTAGGATAAAGTGCCAGGTGCCCGGCTTGTCTGTTTTTTGCTACTGGCACAGTGTACTTATTGCTCAAAATTACAATATTAAAATTCAATTTTAAGATTTTTTTTTAAAAGGTTGCGAAAGAAAAAAAATCATAAAACACCTCCTTCAAAGTTTCAGGATTTTTAAAGAACAGTTTGAGGTATAATATAAAAAAAAACAGCCAAATAAAAAAATTGGTTTTTGACTTAGTCCGTTTTTAAAATTTAATATTTTGCAGATATTACATTTTTCAAAAAAAATTTTTTTTTCAATATATGTTTTGTAAAGTAGTTTTCGAGATATTGAAGAAATAATCACAACACATTCGGCTAATTCGGCGAAATTATGACATTTTGAATATAGCAACTTTTGATTTGATACAGGATAAAAGGAACCAAATTTCATTAAAATCAAAATGGTCGGGTCCCACTCTTGGTCGATTTGACATGGAATTACCCATATACATATCTCTTGCATTTTGACCAAAAATCTTTCGTCGAATTAAAAAAGTTGAAAAAAATTTTGTTAATCATACGAATTTTCATTAAAAAAAAATTATTGCTTGTTTTTAAAATTTTGGTTTATTTTATTATTATGTGACAAAAATTATTTTTTCACCAAGTTTTTTTTAAAAACTTTTTTGCTATCTTATCTCGAATTAAGATGTTTTGTCAAAATGCCGCAGAATATATTTTAACAGTAGTTTGTGCCCAAATTTCGATATGGTTGGTCTTTGTATCGCAGCTTAGCCAAGTTATTAACAATAACGTTTCCCTTTCATAATTTTTAATGTGTTTGAATATTTTGTTAGTTTTCAACCACTTTGATAGCCATTATGCATAAATACGTACTTAAACTCGAATTGTGATGCACTTTTGATTTGTCAACAAAAATTTTTGCAGTTTTTATTTTCCTAAATTCAAATAAATACTTGTGAGCTTAAAATACCCGTGCGGTTTTCTGTAATTGTAATTTTGCGTTAAATATTTCTTCAATGGTGCCGCCATAAAACATTGTGTTTGAGTCAAAACACACAAATAAAATTTAAGTATGTTTTAAGGGCACTCCAGTGGTATTTGCGGAGGGTTATAAATTATAAGTATGTTAGTTGTAAGATCTTACGATCGTTATCGGATTGTGTATGGAAAACAAAGTGGTAAAAAGCCCATACGCGTTATTTCAGTTACACGTATGTATGTATAAATCCGTATATGTATGTATGTACGTTAATTGCTTTAATTATTCCTTATGTTTTACATTACAAAAATATTATTGAAGTAAATATTATTACATATTTTCAAAAAACTTATGTTATTTATTTAGCAGCACAAATTAGGCTCGAAGGAATTGGGAAACTGCAAAGAAAATATATTTTCGGTATCGCATTTTTTAGTTGTAATTGATAGTAAATAGTAAAACAAATAGAGATCTAATTTCGACCATCCAGTTTATCATTAAAAAATGAAAATTAATTTTACGGGAGTGAATAAAAGCATCATAAAAGAAAACAAGTAAGAAAGTAGAGTCGGTCAAGCCCGACCATATGATACCCAGCACCACAGTATATAAGAAAATATTTTACACGTATACCCTATTTGGGACCCATGGGCAATCATTGCCGCACGAACAAAATTATGTTAGGAGGTTAAGATGCATGTGCAAGTTCTTTGTGCCGAATATTATTTAGAAATCATCACCTTTATAAAATTTGTTTGCCTTAAAGTGATTATAGGATGGTGGTTTATATAGGAACTATGGTTAATTTTGGACCCAACAGCACAACATTTTGTCATGACATAGTAGCTATAATAATAATTTTCGCCAATTTTTATGTAAATACTAACATTTATAAGGAAGTTATGGCACTAAAATCTATTTTCGGAAATAGTTTTCGATAAGAATAGACACATTCCAATAAAATTTGGTAAGATGATTTTAATAGCAATAAAATTAGTTTGGACGAAATTTAATCTTAATACCAACATAATAAGATGGTTAACGGGCACAAAGAAGTTTGCATAGGGGCTAGTGGTCCACCAATGAACTTTTAAGTATACCAATCGACTCAGAATCACTTTCTGGGTAAGAAGATTTTTTCTATCAGAGTCAAAAAATTAATTAAAAAGGTTTCGTTTAAATGTGCTAAATCCCCATTTGAAATTTATTGTTGATGGAAAAAGCTATGCGCATTTCACTGGTTGCTTAGGCCAGATCATCAGGAAACTTCATCCAAATATTTTAGAAAAACTAAAGATAACAAAACTGTTAAGCGCATAAGAATTATAAACACCAGTTTAACTTTTAACAATATCAAAGCTTAAACAAAAAACAACAACAATAAGCAGTGAGCTTGTCTTTTCTTACAGGACCGACTACAATTAGTTGATTTTTTGTCAACTCTAAATTTGCCATATTTTTTAAATAAGATCTTTGATTATTCCTAAACCTAATGCCAAAATCCAAAGGAGGTAAAATTTTTAAAAAAGACATTTTTACAAAATGTGTTGCATGCATTTTTTGGCAATTTATGATATGAGAAACTGACGTTGATCAGTAAATAAGGGCTGCACTGGATCATCCGGACAAAGCGTTTATAAATAGAAGATATCTTTCGGAGACGCTTAAACATGGGACGGAAATATGTGTATGATGATTCCTTAGTCTGGAAAAATCGACGACCGTCATCAATACAGCCAATTAAAATCGACACAACGTGAGATAACACGGCCATTGAATTCGGTCGCTGTGTGGCAAGTGGCACCATCCTGTTGAAACCACATATCGTCCAGCTCCATATCTTCAATATCTGGCCACAAGAAGTCCTTTTTCGTCTCGCGATAACGAACACAATTCTGGGTACCTGCCCTACAAGAAATGAAGGAGCGAATAATCACATTTTTCACGTTGGTGGTAAGAAAATAATAGAAGGAAATGACAGAAAACTTGATTTCGGTAATTTCTTTCTATCATTTTCTTAACACTAACGTGAAAAATATGTCTATTCGCTCATTCATTTCCCGAAGAAGTACTGCTCGATGACGCCGCCAGGCAATAAACCGCACCAAACAGTCACTCTATGTGGATGCACCCGCTTTTCAACAATCACTTGTTAATAAGTCCATTATGCTGACCAAAAAAAATTACGAAGTGCACGAAATGCATTTTGATGTGAACGCCCAGTTTTGTAAAAGGCTTCAACAATCTTAACGCGCTTCTCAATTGTGTACCTCTCCATGGTTGAATTTGTCAAACACTAAAACAAAGAAAGACGTTAAGGTGTGACTCCCAATTAACATCGTGCATTATAGTTGGACCACCCTCTTACGTAACATTTTTGTAAATCTTTTATTGGAAAAACCGTTTTCTTTGAATCTTGCTCCAATTTTATAAATATGTATTAGTTTTGATGCTTAAACATTCTCCATAGTAGCGCTTTAAGAATCGTAAATAAAAAGTGCTTTAATTAGCGTTATTATGATTGCTGCAGAAATTTTTGCAGTAAAATTAAGTAACTCAAAAAAATTAAGAAGCATACAAATTAAGGAAAAATTATTTAAAAAAGAAGGGTTAAAATAAAATTGAAACAAAAACAAAGAATAAATAAATACACTGTGCTCTGGCGGACTTACCTAATTCGCGTAGGCTAAATTGAGTGATGCTAACCGTTTATTTAGTTTTGTTCTTTCGATATGTCATTAAATCAAGACGGATTGTATTTTTCGAATAGAAACAAAACCTATGTTCGAATAAGTTGTTGTTTACATTTGTGTATTTGTTAACAATTTATTTTATAATTTTTTTTTTTTTTTTTTTGATACATAAATTGAATTTGTTTAAATAAATTAGGAATGGGCAAAAAATATCGACATATCAAAATATCGATATTTAAATAAAAAATAATCGATATATATCGCCGATGTTTAAAATACCGATATATCGATATTGAAATACGACTATCGAATTCGATATTTCTTAAAGTCAGTCTTCATTAAAAACTCTAAATTTTAGCCGTTTTTCAAACAATATGTTTTTTAAAGATTGGCATCACTGCATGCATCATATGTTTTTTAAACTAATATGAATATCTACAATGATTGGCATTTATAAGAAGCAGTGTCGGATACAAGAAGCAGATTGACAGAAGAGCTCATAAAACAGAGAGTGCTCCTGATGTCCATATTTGATGATTACTGGTTTAACTAAAACAATCAAAAACATTTCTAGTTAAAGTTGGTACTTTTGGGGTGCAATTCAAAATTAAAATTTACTTCCATTTAAAATTTTCGTAATATACTTTTTTTAGATTTCATATGGTTTTCTTGTATTCTTCCCTTTTGTTTTTGTTACAATTGAATTTTTTGTTTTGATTAAATTTTTTGTTTTTAATAATTTTTTGAAATAAAAAGTAACAATGTAATTACATACATACATATATAATGTTTGTTCATAAATATGTATGTAAGTATACTAAATTTTTTAATATGGTAATAGTTTCAGCAAAAAACGTTCGATATATCGATATTTTTTAAAAAATAAATATCGATACTCTTAAAAAATATCGATTCGATATATATCGATATAATTTTTCAATTTGCCCATCCCTAAAATAAAAAAATGAGATATGCTGCTATCGCATATTTGTTGTTAGAGCAAGAGCGTTCAGAAAAGGTGAGAAGAAAAATATTGCGAGACTGCAGCAATCCATTCGAACTACCGAAGACAGCGTAAGTATATTGTTTATACTGTTCATCCATATCTAAAGCTACTTTGCAGATTCTTAGCATATTAGCGGTTAACCCTAACCCTCCTGACATGGGTACCCCGGTACCCGAACGAACTCTAAAGTCAAATGTCTCTTAAACAATAAAAGATACAAAGTTGAGGTTCACCAAGTTCTTCCAGCTAATCATTTTCTAACGGCTTTTATAATTTTAAGCTTTCCTGATATGTTTGGGTTGGCTGTGAAGCTATCGAAAGTCAAATAGTCCTTACTCTCCTGATAGGGGTACCTGAGTACCCGTTTATAATTTAAAGCATTCTGTATAAAAAAAATTGAGATAGGAGTAGTTTTTGTATTTTATTTAGAACACAGAAAAAGTTCTCTAACATTTTTCACCAATTAAAGCATTAATCAAAAATCAGGTGAATTAAACGTTTAATCAAGTGAATTAAATGTTTAATCAAGTGAATTAAATGTTAAATTGATACTATCAACTTGTTAACTAGTGCAAATTTAATTAATTTTTTAATTAATATTACAAACTTTTTAATTGAAATCAATTTTTTTTTCTGTGAATAAATAATTTATTATATTTAACTTTGTATTAATATCATTGCATAAAATAAACCTTATGAAATTAGCATTTTGTGCAGCGTGGACATTGGCCGTTTACAGTTATCACATATTTTGATCGAATTTCAAATCAATAGCCACACAAAAGTAGCAAGCGATCAGTTTTATCCCGTTTTGATGTTTTTAATTGGCCTGAGAAACTTCCCTAGAGGTTTTTTTATCATTAGTTAGAGAGGTATTCGGACGTTAGCGTATCGTATTATGCTATTTTCATTGGCTCTTTTTTCATGTTTTCACTTTAGCACTCAATGGCTAGAGAATATACCATGTTAAAAAATCCAAAGGCCAGCTATTTGTTTTACGTTTAAAACTATATTTCGAAACTATTTGGTCACTACTGTCTACCTGGCTTTTATTTTGTTGTAATAAGCATTAATTACTTCCTTTTCGTTAAAAGCTACACTGATAGAAAAGGCGTCATAACGCTGATGTATTTTGACATCAGTACTATGACAAGTGTCTTCGTTTTTACATCACTTGGCCAAAGTGTCATCAGGGTCAAAATGAAATTATGTCATCAATGGGATGACACATCGGCATTACAGAAATGACGAAAATGTCCTCAGTGCGATGACGCAGTAACATCGGAGAAATGACACATTAGCATCAATTTAATGACAGTTTGTCATTAAGTCAAAGTCATTGGAATTGACTTAAGTCAAAGTGAGAGAATATTATTATTTACTTACCCGTTGCAAATGTTTGTTTCACGTTTGTTGAATTACGACCTTTGTTAACAGTAGAACTCTCAATAATAAGACACCAGCACCATGCCTCATGTGGTTTTCGTTATCATTCTACTTTAAAAATTTCATGTATTTAACCAAATAATTTAAAAAAATAGAATATAGGAATTTTTGCTTCTTATAATACATTGTAATCATGAAAATAATGTTAATAATATACAAAATGTGGCATCGAATTGATGTCACTATAGTCATAAAATAGATGACACTTAAAAAATGACAAAATTGTACGAAGACGTTAGTCATTGGATTGATGTTACTTTTTGCATCATTGATGCCATTTGTAGTAACATTGATGTCACAATTCTGATGTTAGAGCATCATCAATATGAAGATTCATTTTTCTATCAGTGTAGCTCCTCTCTTCTTTTTCGTTGCAGCAGACAGAAGAGTCCCGCTCTTACTGAAACCTTATTGTGGCGTTCCTACATTATGTGTTGCTCTTTCCGAATATACGCTTTGTTAAAAAGATTATCAGTTGTTATATTTAATTCTATTGATTCAAAATCGGAACGCAAAACACGCAACATATGTGATGGCATTACTTTTCTATACAGAAGGCTTTCACTTATATACGGGTACCCAGGTACCCTCATCAGGAGTCTACGTATAAAAATGTTGTCAGTACGGTTAGAGTTAAAAAAAACAAAAGCGCGCAAATGAAAACAGACAGCTGTTACCTAGTTGGTTTATTTTCAATAACCAAACCGATAACATGCCATTCTGTGACACTTTAAACCGCCTCTAATCTTAGTTAGAATACAAAACCGCTTACATTGGATTTCATGACAACAAACTATTGTTTTTGTCGTTTTTAAATCCAATTCCGACAACATTGATTCGATTTTCGATCGCGATTTTTATCAACTCAGTTTTCTTAGTAAATTGTGAATGAAATCAAAAGTTAAAAAAAAAAATTGGGTCACGAGATAGGGGGCAATTTCTGCTTCTCCGAAACTATCTAACAGATTTTAATAAAATTTAAAGCATATGCAGATACATCCGTATTCATATAACCATACATTCTCAAAAATTCGTTTTTAATACTGGGGGCTACTTGGCTTGACCGACTATACTTTCTAAATTTCAATCGCATATAACTCGCATACTTTGAAAAAAAGGTGCAAATGCAAATGTTTTTAAGCTTTTAGTGAGGGCTTAAGTAATCATGTGTTTTTTTTTAAGAGACGTAGAACCTGATATAAGCACCACTCTCTTTTGTGACATCTGATTTGACAGTTCTCGGTTGTTTTTTAAAGGGCTAACTATAATGAACTTCTGTTTACTTAAGCAAATGTGCGATAACCTATAATCAAATAATATAATTAAGATACATGTACACGACACGTTTTTTACATCGGACTTGTCAAATTTTCCATTGCAAAATACAGTACTTTTCGCTTATAGTCACATCCTTTAGTTGTAGACAAAACGTGGACTATATCGCTAATGTGACTATAAGGCTAATTCACATATATGCCACTATGAGGCATATAACTGAATTCGAATGTAATCAAGTTCTGTGAATATAGAAAATAAAAAAATCATATAAATTGCACCGACATCAGGCTTATGGTTTTGCAACAGAGTTGCATAATGTATAAAAAATACCTAAAATAATACCAAGATATTTCATAACTAATACCAAAGGCATAAACTAATTTTTTACTAGTAGAGCCTTGATGACAAAAATTAAACAATTTAATTCTTTTTTTCTTTGGATGAGTTGTGGTTTCGAAAACTAAATAGAACTTAGTAAATATTGCTAATGTGACTATAACGCCATTAATTTGCTTTACTTTTCCATTTGATGACTGTTGATAGATGGCATATATGGCAAATGTGCTTATACTGTATTTTATTTAAGAAATATTCCGTTCAGTCATTTTTAAATAAATAAACATTTAAAATTCCAAGCAAATTTATTTTTAACTGATTCTAACAGTTATTCAAAAAACTAAGTGCATATTAATACGGATTTTCAGTTGCAGTTAATATTGTCCGTTGATTGAGTTAAATTCTTCTTTATGTTAAAGTAAATAAAAATGTAATTTAAAGCAACGAAAAGTTCATTTAATTTTTACTGTCAAAAATTCAACCCCGAATTCCGTAAAAACAAATCAATATTCAGTTATCTTATATAAATTAATTGTCAAAAAATTAACTACATATTCCGTAAAAACAAATAAATATGCAGTTATTTTATAAAATTTTACTGTCAAAAATTCAACATTCAGTAAACACAATTAAATATTCAGTTATTTTATATAATTTTACTACCAAAAATTAATTTTTACTTACCTATAAAAAATGAATTGCTTGTTTTGTGTAAGCAATTCCCATTTTATATTTGTTAAAATAATTTAGTTAAATACATCAAATTTTAAAAGTAAAATAATTGCGAAGCCATATCGGTCATGCTGCTGGTGTCTTATAATTGAGAGTTCTTCTGTAAACAACGTGGTCAGTACAACAAAAGTAAAACAAACGTGTGTAACTGCAAGTGATGCCAACTTTTTGAGAGCAAAAATCACTTTAAAATTTAAAAAAAGCACTAAAAAGCACTATTTTGAACAAAAAAAGCGTAAAAAAGCACTAATCCATTTTTACAATTTAATTAAACACAAAACAAGTTGCCTTCGGCTGTGCCGAATATTAAATACCGCCAAAATTTTAAAAAATGCGACGGCGTAGATAGGGGACTATTTTCATCTAAAGTTAAATAATAAATATATTTACATTTGTTTATAAAAATTTTTAAACGTATTATTATCTTCAATAAAAATAATATTATCCAAATCATTTGGAGTTTGAATTGGCCATAAAACAGTTTAAAAGTAATACAGTGCGAGCTCGAATTTCGTAGCTCGAAAAAATACGGTTTCCGACTGCATGTTTTAAACTTTTTAATACGTTTTTTCTACATGACTCAAAATCGTTGTTTATTTTTCCATTTACAATTCTTAATATTTTTCAAGCCATTTTCTATTTTTGAAACAGTGTCTACATCTTTAAAAAAATTTTTACCGAAAACATATAGATCGTTCTTATTACGATTACTAAATATGTTGTTGCTTAAAAGTGCAACGTTTTGTAAAATTTCCAAATTGCTAGGAAGCCTAGCTCAAACCTCGTAAATAAAGTTTTTGGTAAAACGAATACAACTTTCTTTTATCACTTTTTTTTATCATTTGAAATCTTAAAATCTTTACAGGATTTCTCAAAATTGTACTCCAAATAGCTAATCTCATCTAAATCATCCTCTATATAACTGAAGTTTTAAAAAATGGTAAAAAACAATAAATATACAATACAGACACTAACGAAAAATTGACACTTAAAATACAATTTTGCGTTTTGAGGCATCAAAAAGCACCATAAATAGTGCCAAAAGCACTAAGTTGGCATCTCTGATGATGCTTGAGAAAAGCCTAGAAGAGTTTGACAATACTACTCAAAACATAAATGCAAATAATACGCAGTTGGTTAAAAAAGTATTCGCTGTGTTTACAGAATAGTAGCAAAATGGTTCAGTGCCAAAAATATATGTACTTAAAAGGCACTTAAAAGCACTGTGAGAAATTGTTAAAAGCACTATAAATACCCGCTTTTCAAAAACGGATGCTTAACAAAATTTCGGGTATTGCATAAACAAAAAAGCACCAAAAAATACCCGATAGGCACCAAAATGGCAACGCTGGTAACTGGGTAAGTAAATAAAAATATTCTCCCTCTCTCGCTTATAAGAAAAACAAGCGGACAGGTGTCTGTCTGGTATTTTTTAGAAATTCGGAGTAAACGAAAATTTAATAAAATAACTGAATATTTAATTGCTTTTACTGAATATGGGGTCAATTTTTTGACAGTAAAATTTTAATAAATAACTGAATATTTAATCGTTTTACTGAATATGGTGTTGAATTTTTGACAGTAAAATTTTACAAAATAACTGAATATTTATTTGATTTTACGGAATATGGTGTTGAATTTTTGACAGTAAAAATTAAATGAACTTTTTGTTAAAAATAAATGAAAAATAGGTAGACCGGTTTTTAATTGAACTTTAATTTATTTTATATTACAATTTCAGTTAATTTTACGTACAGAATATTGTGAGTGTATATATATTAAATTTATAGAAATGAGAAAACGTAAAAAATTTTTCCGTTTCTACCCCTTTAAAAGTACCAATTTAATCCCTTAAAAATACTCTTTATTTTAATCCTGACCATATGCAATCTGCATACTAAATTTATCAAAAAGAGAAAAGATACCAATTTTCCCCCGATTTTGCTCTAAAAAGTACACCATATTTGAATCTGGGCCACATGCATCTGTCTACGCAACTTTATCCTAATCTATTAGTGTTTTTCGATTGATTGAGAACTAAATAGCCACCCATGCAAACTTTCATTTATAACATTAGTAGGATACGAAAATGTTACATTCTTTTGATGTAGTTTTTTAGCCCTAGTTAGATAAGGTACGTACGAGACGTACGCTTTTTTAATTTTGGGCTCTTACTTTCACATTTGTTAACATACAACTTTCTCACGTTCAATTATTTCAGTTGTTACCAGCACCTAGTTGGTGGTGGCAGTTTTTATGTTGTAAGTTATGTGTTTTTTGAGAAATAAACACAACATACGCTAAGAGAGTAACTTCTGTAGCGAAGATAACTTTGTGTTTTGGTTGAATTTTAAAGCATTTTTTTTTTTAAGTGGACGACGCAGAAATTGGCGCTCTTTTGCAAAGCGTTTTGTAGGACTAGGTTTCACTGGAAAATGTGAGCGAATCGGAAGATGAATTTTTGGAGGATAGTCTTCAAAGTGATGTAGAAGATGACCTTTTGACATCCTTGAGCCTGACGAGAATATACCACCGATTCAGGAAAATCCTCAACAACCTGAACATTTGACTTCTCCTTCCGATAGCTGAGTTATTACGATATCTCGACCCACTTGAAGAAGTAAAAGTAAGTGGGCTTCATCGAAGGGTCAAAGTGATGGCCGAATTTCTTCACCGAATATAGCTCGCACGGCAAGATGACCAGCTCGGGAATGCAAATCACTGTACACAGTAACCAATGAGTGAGGTGGCAGTGGAGAACAGCATGAATCAAAAAAGAGATAATACGGTGGCTTCTGTTCATCAGAAATTAAACTTATGTCCAAAACGGTATGTCTCAAATGCGGTGTACCTATATATGGGTAATTCCAAAGTGTTGAACGTGACAGTCGTATGCATCAAAAATGCAATAACATTTTAAACAACAAATATTTTTACGTTATTTTAACTCTTAAATTATAGCACTAAGAAAGCACTATTATCTATGCTAAAGTTTATGGGGGGCGCCATTCTAGGTCAAATATAATGGCAAAAGAAGTAGCGGTTCGAACGTGAAAAAATAGAAGTAGTTTTTGTGGCCATGTATAAAAAGGCGTAATTCAGCGAAACCTGGCACAATTTTTTAGTCAAACTACTTTCAGAATTTTACGTAGCAATGTAACATTTAAATTGGTTTGGTTTGATTTCAAAATCTTCTGTATTTTTTTTGGTTTAAGCCAAAATCTGGTTCGATACGTGACATTTTGAACGTGACATTTTTTCCACAATAATTTAACTGATTAATGATTAAAAAAAATATAAATTTACCGTTAATCCGAATAACATATTTCTCTTCGAACTCTTCCTTAGATTACAGACCATGTAAGAAAATTTTTTTGTAATAATTTTCATCAAATATCACCTCTTTTAAGGAAGATAATATTAAAGAAAACATGCAATAAAAAATTCTCACAAATAAGAAATTAAGTTTGCACAACTTTGCAGTCTGATTGTTTGTCTTAGTGAACGAATTTATGAGGGAATTTACAAAATTAGTAAAATCTTAATATTTTTCTAAAACAATATCGTAAAATAATAAGCTTTTAATAACTTTTAAATTTTCGGTCACGGTGGACCTTTTGACGGAAATGCCCATATGGCGACCACAAAACTTAAATTTGTAAATCTTGCACATAATATTATTCAAATGAATTTTTCTGTTCATATAAGTTAATACAGAAAACATTATCTACACAAAGTACAAAGAAAATATTTATTTAAGTTGTTAGAACCGAAGTGAAGTCCTTTATAAAAACACTTTGATTTGTAATATTTTTTTTTACTGCTAATTGAATTTTATTTTTGATTTTATTATACCCTTCACCACAGGTGGAAAAGGGTATATATAAGTTTGTCATTCCGTTTGTAATTTCTACAATATTGATCTTAGGCCCTATAAAGTACATATATTCTGGGTCCTTATAAGGAGAGAAGTTGATTTAACAATATCCGTCCGTCTGTCCGTCTGTCCATCTTACATTTGATATGTGTTTTCCGGATACTCCAGACATGATAGCGACTAGGTTGTTTTATATTTATGTCACATATGGTCCACCATTTCTTGCTATTGAAATTCAGCCAGATCGGTCCAACAATGGCTGAGATATGACCAAAAAACCACGACTGCCTCTAATTTTTCCAAAAAATCCCTTGGGGTTGTTGTATTTTTATCACTTTTTTCTGTATATCTGGAGAACGTCAAGAGCCAAAGTTTTCAAATTAGGTACAAACATTTAGGTTATAAATACACACTATCCCACAAAATGTGGGCGGGATTGGAGAAGTGGGCGTGGTACCTCTTATACAAAAAGTATTAAAAATTTTATAAAAACCTGAATTTTTTGACTGTAATATGACCTATGGTTACGCCTTATATATCAAAAGATCGAAAATTTTTAATAGAAAATATTTTCTGAAAAACTCGGGAAAATCGGCTCAGATACGAAAAAGTTATGACCAAAATATAAATTTTTTTTTGAAAAATACCCATTTTCGGGAAGCATAGATCTTTCCGAGTCCAAGTTTTATAACCAAAATAACTGGCAAATTTCTTCTTTAACACGTCGGTATATAAATCTGTCAAATCGGTTAAGAAATAGCAGAGTTATGACCAAAGTACTGAAATCCCAAAAATTACTCTTTTCCTATAAAGTATATATATTCTGGGTCCTTATGAAAAGCGAAGTTCAAATCCAGTTGTCCGTTCACAACTCAACTGTGTCCCTGAGTCCCTGGTTCGAATCTTGTTTTTTCAAAAAGAAAATTTTTTTTTAATTTTTTTATGTTCTGAAACGATTTAAAAAAATATTTACCAGTTTTAACTTTTTAAATTTAATTTATAATATCCTTTAAAAGATAGAAACAAGCATACGTCTTTCAGACGTGTCGTTATCTTTTCAGTACAAAAAAAATAACGTTATCTAGCAGGGTTAAAGGTTAGTTTCAGATTAATATAAAAAATTTTAAAAATTTGAAATCAGTAAAAATAAATATTAATTATATGAACCAATAATTAAAAACATACAATTTTATCCTTTTTCAACGAGTATATCACAAAAGAATTATATTGGAACTAGAAAGAAAGCATGTGGGTATTTGATACACAAGAATACTGTAAATAAAACAATATATGTATACCATGTACTAAACGAGCTTAGCGTACATGAAATGCAAATTATATTGTTTTTAACGTACATATTGAATGACTACCGAAAATACTGAAATTTTGGTACTTCAAATATTTTAGACTCAACAAACCAATTTTTCAATACCGGACAGGTATTTCACTTTATGTAACTTCTACATGAATATTCCATTTGTTTATTTGATAATGACATTGTTTTTTTCTATGTCGGTTGTTACATCGAACATATGTATATCTTAATTTTGTTGCAACCCCAAAGCAATGTAATAAATATTGCCTCTGTCGAACAAGAACGTAGCAGAGTTAAAACCACATTTGCAGTGTTGCCAATGAAAAGTTCGGAAATTACTTATGACTGTGTGCCAAATTACACATTCGAAGAAACTTTTTTTTTTATTAAGTTTAACATATATAGCAATTAAACACAAATAAATTTTAAATCTAAATACATACTTTAAAGGAATTTGTTTAGAAACTAAGTTTTTGTTTTAAATTTAATTGTTCGAAAGAAAGAATTCTTCCGCAGATCGGAAATATGCTATTAACAATACGTTTGAAATAAAATTTTTTTTATGACTACGACAGAAACATACTAAACACAAATATGTATGTATTATTACTACATCGTCACCTTAAACTTAAAAGGCATAACTAAACCGGTATTTGTAATACTATGGTATATGCATAGACGAGAAAATCCTTGCGCCCAAAAACGTTTTCGTTAAAAATTTAAAAACTTTATTTAATAATGATTTTTTGAAATAAGTCCGAAAAAATTAGAAAAAAGTTCCCAAAAAAGTTGTTTCGTCTCCCGGGTATTTTTTGGGGATTTATTTAATTTTTTTTTTAATTATTTCATGGCGTTAAAGCTTCTCTTGTTTATTGAAGAAAAATGTCTGTGCTGATAAGGAAAAAAGCTTATGTCGAATATTGCAGTTTGCAGATATCCTCATATTTATATTGAAGTTTTATTGGAGCAGCTTTTGCTCTTAACAACAACTTTAAAAGAGGTAAAAAGTAAATGCTGAATACAAATTTCTATATTGTCATTAAGTCAGAAAAATTTTTCTGTAAATGCTGTCGTGTAGGGTATCACATAGTTGGACTTGACAAACTAAACTTTTCACCTGTTCTTATGCCTAAATTTTTTTTTACAATATTCAATTAGTGACGCACTTCTTAAGAAGTAGCCCATAACTTTCGATAGCTGAAAACATTTATAAATATAGCGAAGCAACTTTTGCTTAAAAAATATTTTAATAAAAGTATTTTAGCAATTATTCATCGTACAATTAGGCACTATGAGTAAATTCGCTATATTTTTTAGAAATGAAAGAACTTTTTACTGGAATATTTGATTTTGCTTATAAACTGCCTCAATAAACAGCATATTATTATTAAGTTCAGGGGCCCAATAGAAGCAATTCTATATAAATCGATTTTCATGGGTTCCATATAATTTACTGGAGCATTTGTTTTACGATTGGGAGAAAGGATGTTTTTCTAGAAAATCTAAAAAAAAATATGTGCTTAAAAATTTTACCGTCTGATTTTAAAACTAATATTTTAAATATAATCAACAATGGTAAAGATTCGGAACACCCAAATATAATCCTCCTTCTTGTTTTTAATTAATTGCAAAAAATCTTTATAACAAATTTTTGGTCATGTGCTAGAAAACGCGGGATCGTTAAATCAGTTGTGAGTGAGGCTTGCGCTTTTTTTTTTATTTGTTTTACATTGAGCGAAAAAGAAGCCAATTCTGAAATTGATAAAAATGTTGTATTTATTTTATGATATTCAATTTTCATAATAAATACAAGTTCAGTTGGAAGTCACTTTAGTATTTGCTCGCGAGTTGTAACAGCAAACATTTTTGTGATTGAGTTTTCCAACACACTGATTAAGTGACTTCAAATCACATGGGCGTTTGGATTTTAAGATATGCGGCGATATTCGTGAGTCGGCCAACCTAAAACAAATATTTAGCAGTACTCTTTTTACTTGGCATAACTATACCTCTGTACCACTATCTTTACTCCTTCAGGTGGCTCCCATACAAAATCCATAGCAGTGCATTATATATATAAAGAACTGTAAAAAAAGTTTACAGATTGCTTGGGAGCCCTCTTAGCGAATGGAGACAGCGTGTAGGTATGTTAGCAACAAATGTTGGAGATGAAAAATAAAGTAAGGTCGGTTAGGTATTTCACCCGCCTTGGGCCATTCTGGGAGCTGTAGGGGCAATTTTTTTACAATTTTATAAAAGTATAAAAGATGTATGGAAGCCCCCTTAAGGAATGATGATGTTCGAATAATGTGGAAAGGAAAAAGAAAGGGGGGCCGGGCCTACTTTTGACCCCTCTAGGAGTGACTCTGTGGAAGTTTTGGAGTTTTTTTTTCTGTAATTTTTTTCTTTTTATCCCACCTTTAAGCTCAATGAGCTTCTCTTTCCTTTCGGTCCTCCTATCCCCTTTTTTAGCTCATGCGTTTTGGTTTCTCATAAATTTGTATAAATTTTAAACCTATAAGCATCCCATGTCGGTTTTGAAAAAAATATTAGACATTAGCTTAGAAAATTTTTTTGAAATGATTACTTTCGGCTTCGGAGTGCGACAATCATAGACAGTTATTTACGTAGCTTCCCAGTTAAAATTTCGCTTACTTTTTCAATATGAATAGCGTCTTCCTCTCAATATTAAAAAGCTTTCTTCGCTACTAGTTGCGTTACGTAGCAGCAATTACATAACTACTTATTATTAAATGTGTAATGTAAGTCTTTATAAGGCATGAAATAATCACTTACATGTAATGATTTACAAGAGTGATTCCAAAAATAAAGAAATATTTTTTACTTGCTTTTTAACTAATTTCTATCACACGTTTACAGTATTGTGACTGCACTCTAGGCTAATTTTGAATTAAAAACATAAAAGAAATTGGGTTACTTAGTCCCAAAAAGTTATCACTTCCAGTTTTAAAGTGCGTTACGTGTGTAAAGAAATTTTCATAACTCTAAAACTTATGAAGTTCCCATTCTCTAACTTCAACAGTATAATGAGGGGAAAAATGGACCGAATTATATTTGTCATTTCCGGTTTTGGAGCCGGAAAAAATTTTAGTTTTTAAATTTTGTTATTTCTTTTATGATCAAACAACTTCCTATAATAATCACTTATCTGAATTTATTTTATTATTTATTTTTGAAAAAAATTCAAGAATGGCAACACTTAAGCACCACATAACTCGACAAATAAACAACAGATAACAAAAATATTTGGCACACACATTCATATACATATACTAGAGGTATACCCAGCGGGAAAACTCAGAAGACCTTCTTACTTCAGGCCTTTTTAAAGGCCTGCTTAAAAGATTTTTTGATTCAATTACTATTCTTATCTAACTGCTAAAGAAGTCCTCATAGAAGGCCACGGCTCTTTCGTATAAAAGATAAGATACACCTTCCACACTCGCTTCTATGAGAAGGGAGTAGAAAAGGAGTAACATTTTTTGTATTGTTTTTTTGCACAAGCAAAAGCAAAATCAATTTTTTTGGTCCCGTTACCCTTCTTATGTACCTGCTGAAGAAGCGAGAGCGGAAGGCCTTCTCCGCAATGACAACGTGTGTAAAAAAGATATGAGTATGGAATGGAGCAAGAAGGCCTTGTACATCCAAAAGAAGGGGTACAGAGGCCTTCTAGAAGGCCTTCCTACTCCTTCTTTTTCCCGCTGGGTAGTTTTACCAAATATAAAGAAATTTCGTCCAAATATTTATTCTTTTAGTTGTCCGCTTCACTCGTATATAATTTTTTATAGATTCTGGCAACACTGCTTATTTTTTGTGGCAGCGCAAGCTTCTCTCTATTACTAAGAGCTTACCCTAATAATAAGAGACTTTTTAAAGGGAACGACAAAGGGAATCAAAGAGCAAATGTGCTAGAGACTGAATGAGAAATGAATAAAGTTTAATAAAAACAAAAATAATAATACACACACGTTTGAGTTTGTACATAATTAATTATATATGTATGTATGAATATGTGTATTTGCTTATAAACATATTTACATATGCTTTATTAACTTAAGTGGTATCAGTGTTGGTGGTAGGTAAAACGTATACGTATACGTACATTGCACACAACCACATTCGTATTTGCTCACATATCAAAATAACCAAAGAAACTCACATATCCATGTATGTATGGATATGTACATACGCGGTGGTCCATTTCTGTCAGAGATATAACTGTTTGCTGGGGAGTTTAGCGTGTGTAAACAGCATAAGTGACTTTTACTCTAGATATTCTGTGTGCAAAAACTTTAGCTGGACGTTGTTTGTGTAAATAACTGAGGAAGTGCACAGAATACATACATACATACATACATACATACATACATACATACATACATACATACATACATACATACATACATACATACATACATACATACATACATACATTCATACATACATACATACATACATACATACATACATACATACATACATACATACATACATACATACATACATACATACATACATACATACATACATACATACATACATACATACATACATACATACATACATACATACATACATACATACATACATACATACATACATACATATGAATATGCATATGTATGTGTGTAAAATGTATGGGTACTAAAGATTGTTTTGTGAAATAGCTGAAAGAGTTAACAACTTCTCCCTACTAATTTCCTATGGCGGTAATATATGGAAATGCAATACAATTTAGGGTGGTAAAATTTACTTTACATTTGAATAGCTTTCCAAGTACATTGGAATATGTCAACCTGGAGAAGACTGTGTTGAAGGTGATTCATGAATGGATTAATAAAATAACTTAAGGAGTTTATAGGGTCCTGTGGTAAGTAAATTGAAGCATATGAGCACACATAAACACATGCATACCTATATCCTTAAAGTATTTAAAAAAAAGAATATGTATTTAGTACTTTACACATTTCTGTAGCCGGATACATCCGGAAATTGTTATCCGCGCCCACTCGAACAGTAAGATAAACGTATGTAAACGCGTTACAGTTATGGCAACATGTGAAGTACCTACCTAGTAAGTTAAATTTTACGATACCAAGGAAACAAAAACACACTACATCATCTTCTTCGCAACCACCTCTAAAACCAATAACAACACCACCAGCACCATCGCTACCAGAGGCAAAATAAATACGAGAGCGAGAAGCTTTAATTTATGTATATAAACTCTTTTCTTGCCTTTATTTTGCACACTCATTCTTACTAATGTATGTATGTATGTATGTCTGTATTTTTACATATGCCTAAGTTTGGTGTATTCGCCTACGCCGACGTCGTCGTCGCCAACAATCAAAAGCAGTTGCTGTGGTCTGGAGAGTCTCTATCCCGTGCCCATGTATCATTTGTATTTAACCAGTTAACCATCCTCATGTATAGAATGAGCGCGCGTGAGTGTACCATCGAATAAAAGAGTAAATTCAAAACAAAACGAAGAAAAACAAATCGCAAAACAGAGCACAAAAAACTCAAAACACAACAAACCTCCTCTTTCTTGTGCTTAGAAATAGCAAAGCACTGTGACCGTTAAAAACTGGATGGCTGGTTTGCTTAATTTGCACATAGAAAATAAGAATAGAAAAAGATGAATGAATGGTTGGAAAGGCAGAAATGTAGATAGATGAATGTTCGGATGGATGCATAGAGTGTTGTTAGTAGTGGGTTGGAGTGTTGAGTAGATGTTTGCTGGACATATGCAAGTTTATTAGATGCTTTCGGTCTGTCGCATTGTGAGGACGTGCTTTATTAATAGTTCTTCGAAACGGTGTTTTGTTTTGTATTTTCTTTACAAAATCGCGTAGTTTTTATTTGTTTTATAGCCGTGCGTGATTGTATTTTATGTCGCCTACATCAACCTTACCGTAAAAACAATTTAAGATTTTCATTAAACTCTTCTGATAGTGCACGAATAAAGGGGTCGACAGTTTTAATCCTGAACGGTCCCAAATAGATCATATACATATATACTCCAGTCATACGTTAAATCCGCTGTTGGCGTCTTTGACATCGTCCTCTCATGTACGTGCAAGTCTCAAAAACTACAATTAGTTTTTCAACTGGAAATAAAAACAAATATACACGGTAACTAATATACAAATGTACATAAGAACTACGCCGGAATTTATACCCCAAAATAACGAAACAACACATATTCGTACAAACATACTAGACGATTCACAAATTCAAACATATGAGAGCATTTAAACAATTCGCAATATTGATGTTTACTATTGTTTCTACTTGTCGCAGCAGGGTTTGGTTGTGGTTGCGTTACGCGTAACGGTGTCGGTGTTGGTAACTCATACGTACATGTGTAATATGTACGTTGACTCTGCGGCTGCTTTGCTGCCACTATTGCATGTGAACTAGTGTAGAGTTGTTGGAGTACTTAGCAGCAGTTATCGAAGCTGCTGCTTAGACAGTTAGTTAGTCAGTCAGTCAGCCCGCTTGTCGAAGAAGCAGACAAAGAAAGAAAAAGGCCACACCGACATACGTACTAGCCGCTATCAAACGACATTCGTGTTTTAAACGCCAAGTGGAATAGTCGCGCGCGATTGTGTGTCCACCCACTACAGCAATAACAACAACTACAAAAATACAATAATAATAACAAGACAATAATAGCTAAATACAACAGTTAGTTACATCGGATTCTCTTATGAAAACAAACACATTAGATAAAAGGCAACAAAAAAAAAAAAAACAAGAACAACAGCAACAACGATAACAAACAGCAAATTACCACCTGCCTGGTCGTTGTGTCTTCCTCAATAATAGTTATCAGTAAGGAGTTAACAGCACAACCCTCTCCCGCGCATTCGCCTTTTCAGGTTTGAATTAAAAGCAGCAACACCACACCAACCCTACCCCACCCCACCCCTCCCCCATTTTGACAACCCTCGCGCGTAACCAACAAAAATAAAATCTAATTTCCAAATTGGCATCAATGTGTAAACGCCGAAAATAAAATTGAATTATCTGCACGTATGTGTCCGTAGTCACTCACAGGACATAGACGTGTTCGGACGTTTATATTTTTGGACGTTATTTCATCAAAAAAAAAAAAAAAAAAAAAAAACAAGAAAATGTTCATGCACACACAATAACCGAAAAACAACATCAAACTAACAACAAATAAAAAAGGAAAAACAAATTAACTTCCGACCAAATTTGTGAAAAATTATTAATAGTGAATAAAAAAATGTTAAAAAGTGCAAGAGAAAATTTCAACTGAAATCGAAAACTAACAGAGTGATAAACGTTAAAAAAAACTTCTTACGAGTACTACGGCAAAACAACAAGTTTAAAATAGTTAAAATAATATTTTTAAAATTGTTTTTTTTTATATTTTTACAAACAAAAATATATAAATAAGAATTTATAAAATAACAAAATCATCTATACATAAGTAATACGTTTTTAAACAAGTTTTTTATGGTTCCTATTAAATGTTTTAAGACGAATATAAAATAATAAAGTAAATAAAAATAAACTAAAACGGAGTTTAAGCAAAGTTCACTGGAGAAACATATCGTCGAGGACATTCATCCTTTAATGTGATACGAATTTTGGAAGTCAACATTGACACCTATTTTGTGCTCACACATTTACGCAAACAAGCAAAATACGCACAGACGGATAAACCCTTCGTAATTGTTTTTTTTTTTGTTTTTATCAAGTTGGAATTTAACCCTGCACTCGTGGATACATCGACAACGTCTTCTAAAGAAATCGAAAACAAAGTTGAATGAAAGCTAACTGTGGTTTCTCTTCTTCTCATCTTTTCGACTGCCGCTATTAAAGTGAAAAGTTTTAAGTAACAAATTTAAATTTGGTCGAAAATGCGAATTAAAATGCCTGCAGTTAGGATTGCGCAAGGTTAGTTACATCTCAAATTTTTTATTTTCTAAGCTTTAGTTTTAAGTGAAAGTGTGAAAAAACCCCTACTAAAAAAAATAATTATAGAAAAACAGACATACACTCAATTACCACCCCTTCCTCTACCCCCTCTCCGTCATTCCCTAAAGAACAGCAACAAATTGTGAATCAAAACTTTGACATTCTTTTTTAAATGATTGTAATATGTTTATTTATGTGTAAAGCGTGTGCTCTTGTTAAAAAATAAACAAACAAATTGTTTTTAATGCATTGACATATATTAAGGGTGCATAAATTACTACTACATATTAAAAGAAAATAGTATATTTTATTACAGAAAAGAAATTAGCCAGCCGCCTTGTGTTTCAAAAAACTTTATTATATTTTTCAATCACTCTATAGTTTGTTGAAAGCTGTATTTTTTTTATCTTGACATCAACAATCTTCAATCAAATATTTTAAATAAAAAGTTTACGTTTTGCCGACGGCACTTAGGACGAAATTGTAAAAGCACTCTTAAATTGACGATACATGACTTTTCTATGATTTGGGATAAATCTAAAAGATATTCAAAATCATTTAATAATTTTACGATGTATCAAAATTTTGTTGTTAAACAAACTGCCTTTTTGAAAGTTTACTCTTATACCTGATAAATATTTGCTAAGTCACTGTCCAGACTTGCAATTTTGTTGCAATTATTCTTGAATTTATTAGTGAGAGGGGTGAGAAGATTGGGGAGGGGTACTCAGTTTAATGTACTCTGCAATTCTTTTTTGTTTTTTAATTCTCACAGTTTTTAACTTAAGCCCCAACCAGAATGTGCATAAATCTTGCTTAAGCAAATGTGCGAATACATGTGAATCTTATGTGCCAAACCATTTTGAACTTAAGGAAACTTTTTGTTAAATTTTATGAAACTGTCATTTGCTTAAGTAAAGTGCGAAACTAATCGCATATTCCGTACGGAACCAAATGTTTTTTTTATTTTGTTTATGTTCTTTAAAGCAGGCCATACACGATTCAATTCAATTGTCAACTGAGTCGGTTGTTCTCCAAATCAAAGCGTGTATGGCTTTGTCAATTGATTAGTTTGACGGTTGTCGAGTTGGTTGAAGAAAAATCAAAAGATTTTGATTTTTTCAAGTTGACTACTAAGTCTTTCAATTCGATTGTACTGTATGTGCTCGAGTCTCTTGATTACCTGTCAAAATTAATTTTTATAGTTAAGTATTTTAAAAATTGTCTTTTATTTCATTAAATTTTAAAATAAATTTAAAATCTTTCAATTCAGTTGATGAAGTTGTCAACTGAGTTGAAAGACTCAGTTGACAACTGAATTGAACCGTGTATGGGGCGCATAAAATGCATTTAAGAGGCGTTTCGTTATTTTCAAAGAAGCTTAATGGTATAAACACAACTGGGACGAACGACGAAATTCGTATAGTACAACGAATTCGTCAGCAAGAATTCGTTGCGTAAATTCGTCAAATGAGACACAATAAGTGCGTGAGTACCAGGTATTATTGTCACTTAAATTTCACTTTAATTTAAAAAGATAAAAATACCATGGCAGCCAGATGATGTAAACAATTAGTATTAACTTCTTTAATTATTTTACTGCATTCATTTTAATTTTTTTTACTATAAAAAATTTTTTTTAAAATTTCTTTGTAAATTATTTTTTATTTCTTTGTTTACATTTATCAAATAATAGGGTGGCCATAATTCAACAAAAAAAACCTATTAATAAAAAAAGAAATACATATTGACAAAGATTGGTTTAAAACAATATTATCAGGTCTGTCACAGAAATCAATTCCGATCGATGCAAGATACGAAATCACTTCTACTTTCGATCGGCATAGATTTCTGTGACAGGCCTGTATATAAACCTATAATTAAAACAGTGGTAATTTAATTTATATAGGATAAATGCATATAAAATTAAAACAATTTTTAAGAAAAATTAACATTATTTACTAAAACACTTTAAATTCTGATAAAAAGCGTTCACCCTGTTCCAATTTATTTGTCGTTCGTCTGCGTAAGAAATATAAATAAACCTATCGCAGTGTTCGTTACGCACGACGAATTTCGCTCTACGCAATGATTGTCTGTGTTTTCATACATACCAATGTGTTCTATTTCTGACGACAAATATTCGTTGCGAATTATTCGTCGTTCGTCCCAGTTGCGTTTATACATATTCTGGCTGAGCCTTTAAATTTGGCTGTATGGGTATTTGTATATGTGGTTATATATATAAAATTTAAAAAGGAGAAGAGGAAGGAAAACACAAAAATGCAAATTGATCGCCATTTCAAATTAAAATTTTAAAAAATTCCAGTAACAAAAATTGCAAGTTTGGACGATGCCTAACTTGGAGGACACGATCAAGTTTTGCCTTTCAATATTTTTGAATTTTCAATACACTTCCTGCAGATAATATTGGACTACATGATTCATTTTGATGAAATGGACTACTCCCTGGACTGGTCCAATGTTATGCAGGCATGGACCATGTCATTGTTAAAAAGAGTTTGTAGTGAAACGACATGTCTTCGTTTTTAAACGAAATGAAGATAAAACTATTCCTCTGGATTATACGATGGAGTCGTTTCAAAACTAGTCCACTAGAGTATGTATGAACATAGAGTAGTTTTAAGACTACTCCGTTGTAATGCAAAACTGGGTTATATGGTCCACTCCTAGGACATCGTAATGTTAAATCGACCACCTTTTAACCATATATTTGGAGTAGTTTTGGAGTACTCCTACTCCTTTATGGACTACTCTTTACATGCATGTATGGACTAGTCTCGTTATCTGCAGGGACTCTCACTGTTTTTACCAACACACTAACACTTTTAAAAATGGACCACGAGATTGCTTTCAATTTTACCTTTCCATTTGTTTGGCAAGTTTACGTTCAATTTAACAGCTGATCACAAACAAAATGTTGTTTTTCCTTTCAAAAATATAAATATATCTTAAAAAATAAATGTGCTTAACTTAAAAAAAAATTGTTTTTTAAAAATTCTTGTGATTTTTTAAAAAATAACTTGATAAAAGCAACTATTTCAAGATGTTTTTTCGTCGGGGAAATTTTTAAAATGAAATTCACTATCAATTTGTATGCAGCCTGTGCCAGGGCTGTCAATTCAAACGCGTTTTGACAAGCAGTTTGTGTGACCAACTTGATAGTGATTTATTGAACGTGTGGCTGCAGTGTAAGCAAAAAAAAATTTGCAGATTTGAAGACTGTTACAGTGCAGCCACACGATCAAGATTTGTCAAAATTAACAAAAATTTAAAGTTGTGACGTAGGCTGCATTCAATTTACATTCAAGATGTCATCAAGAAAACAATTTATAAAGGCAAACGAAAAATTTGCTCACTAACCTTAAAATCAGCTGTTTTCTTGAACGTAAATTGAAGCACTCTTTGGAAAGAGAATTTTAATGTCAAGTTCGTTTCAATTTTTTGAAAGTATGAGTGTATTGGTAGAAAAGTGTGAGAGTATTAAAACTTGATAGGCAAAACTTGATCGTCTAACCCTCAAGTTATTGTGGAAAAAACTAAGATAACACAATCCTTGTAGCAATATCGCGTTTAATAAAAAATATAAAATATATTTTTAATATTTCAATAACGGGCGTTACGTTAACTTCTTAACTTAATTAAAAAAAGACAAAATCGTTGAAAATTGTATTACAAAAAGTTTGTAATGTTTCTTTCATTGTCTTAAAATCTGAAATGGGTGCGTTTAATATATTCCAGCTAACCAAATCACGTCAAAGCCATTTATCGACAATAATGTCGGACTATAAATCGAGGACTCTTACAGTGAAGAGATCGCAAAGTTCAAAGAAAACGAAATTAAAAAAAAAACACGCTAATGATGTTGTATAACGATAAAACAATTATAAACATCACTAAATACGCTCATGGAAAATAATTGTGAATATGTGACCACATAAGTAAACACATATCCACTATGTACGTTTGTATGTATGTATGAGTAAATATTTTTTGTACTATAAGGTGTGTAGCTATTTATCTATAGTACTGGAATGACGCTTAAATTCTTATCAAGTATAAAGTTAAATGAAATAACCGTGATTATTTATTATGAGTGCAAAACTTTAACAAACATACGTACAATCTGGTCGGTTTATCTGGAAATTACTGAATATAACTCCATGTAAAACCGTTGTAACGGATAAGTTTGGTAAATGTTAATACATATCGCACTTGATCAACAAGAGGGTATTAACTCGAAATTTGTATTTTTCACTTTGTGGGAAAAATTGACGCGTAATATTCATATCTACCTGCTGTGTAAATATCGTGCTATTTTGTCTACTTTTTGGTAATGAAACGGTTGGCTTAAAAATTATTTTGTATATGCCTTTAATAGTAAGTTCAAAATTATTTTGTTTCTACTGAAAATTTTAAAATGTTGTGTTAATACCCTCTTGTTGATTTAGTCCGATATGTGTAGTTCAAAATTTTTTGTAATTTTTAATTTAAATTATACTGACAATTTTTTCGAAATATGTAATGAACTAGATATAGAACCTAGCGAACGAACTTGAGAAAAAAAATTGTAATGATAATACAGGGCTACCTAAACAAGACCTACCAATGTAATTTTTGGTGGTCTTGCTGTAGCTGGGCTTGAACAATTCGAATTTTGTTGCATCTTATGATGCAACTTTAAATTTATCTGCAATGTTGTTCTGGAAATGCCCAATTAACCGTAACGACGACGAGCGGAGACAGGTGGATTATTTTCAACACTCCGCCGCACAGTTTCCACGTTGCCTTCATTGCGAACATTTCGATGAGCGCCTCTGGTCGTTCACTGCACCCTGCTTTTCAAAACGGCCATCCAAAAGTTGTAATCATGGAGGCTGTTGGAGCTTATCTTGAATTAGAATATTAACGATATTTTGCTGCGTCATAGGAATTGATCGTTGACCGTAATATAAAAATTGGATGGTATTAACGATTTGATTTATACTGTATGCAACGATTTTAATTTTCCAAGAATTCTGTTAGAACCCGCAGAAAGAATAACACAATTTACATAATAAAAGAGTTATTCGTGTTTAACATTGGTAGGTTTGAATGAATTGGTTTTTAAATTGTACAAAGATCACAATAACAAATTTTATCATTTTGCGAAGCACTAATGGTACATTTAAAAAAATAAGCGCACAATTATGCGCTACGCAATTAGACATACAGAAATGCAGTAAAGTAAATGAAAGAACTCTCAAGAACTTTTATAAAAAAAGAATTACATATCAAGTGCCACGGCATTCCTTTACTATGAAGCAGGTTTGTAAGGAGAATACTAAAAAATAACTGTATCAAAACATTCTGTGTGTAAAGGCTCAATAATGCGCATTATGTGTCAAAAATGTATTGCTTCAAAGTGGGAACTCACCATATAAAATTCATGTCTTCCGTAAGCGAAACTTTAATGTTTCTACCTTACAAACCCGCTTCGTTGGAAGCTCCATTTTTTATTGGGATATTGCTGTAACAAAGTAAAAAATTGCATTTAATTCTGTTTATAAGTTGAAATAAATTCTATTACCTTTAGTTACGGCTACTCTCACTTCAAGTGGGACACACTTTGGAACATAAAGTAAAAGCCTTATGGGGCGATTACGAATGTCAACTGAACTGAAGTTGAGTTGCTAGCAGCAAAATCAGGCAACACCGTTCATGTTGAAATATAAAATAAAATTTAAATTTTGTATATTTTAACATGAGCGGCGTTGCCGGATTTCGCTGCGGTCAACTCAACTTTAGTTTTCCTTCTATCCGTAATATTTGAGAACTATAAATGTCCCATTTATAGCGGGAGTAGCTGTATATAAAACTGAACTGTTCTGTGTACTTAATTTCATGAAAATAATATTACTCGTTACAATTTTATCCCAGTTGCAGAGTTTTTTAGCAGTGGGCCTATAGCTAATCTTCAAAAAAAATCTGCTTTAGAATTGAAGTACGTATGTATTTATATTTTTAGCAATTTATTGCGAAAATATATAAAAGATTGCTTTTTGTAATATAAAAATTTTTTGACCGGACTAACAATATATCGCCTGGATATATACAAAATATATACAATTCTATATTAAAAAAAAAACACAAAAGAATGAAATTTAAAACAATTTTTTGAGGTTTGTCGAAATTTACCTTTGTTTATACAGAGCAGATTTTAATGCATTGCAATTCCTAGCTGCCATTTCAAGCCACTTGTAGTGGAGGGTAAATAAAATAACAGTTGCTTAGTTATCAAACTTTTATGTTCTGAATTTTTTTTTTTTTTTATCTAATACTGATTTTTCGTTATTCACTTATTTATCTAATTACATACTTTTTTATCTATTAATGTTTTTTAGAGTAGAGTTAATGCCTTATAGTTCCACATCGGCTTACAAAATTTGTAACTTTATTATTATAATCTGTAACTATATATTATTGTGTTGGGCGTTGTCGTTAACGAGTGAATCGTTTCTTGTTATAGTTTAAAGAACACAGGTTGAGTGTAACTTTTCGTAAAGTAACACTTATTTATCTGAATAAATTAGTGTGGTTAAATATGTGTATAGATGTTAGGGTATTCATTTAATAGGGCTTTTGCTTTAATCGGTTAATCGCTCGATTTGGTTTTGGTTTAATCGGTTTATAATCGGTTAATTTTGTTATTGATCGGTTAACCGATTAATAAAGTTTTGTTATAAATTAAGTAATTTCAATAAATAAAAATGCAAAAATTATTTATTATTTGTAATTTATTAGCAAAAAATTACATTACAAACAAAACAATTCTTGAACTAAAACGAGCAAATAAAAAAGTAATCCATAAATATACAGTTGTTTTCGGTTAATTGAGCCCCGCTTAATTGAGTTTCCCGTTTTATTGCACTAAAAATCATGGAACGAAATCATTCAGTATAACTGTCTATGTAAAAATACACGTTTAGTTGAGTTCCGTTTAATTGCGTCACCCGCTTAATTATTTCGCAAAATAAGACCACATTGCGAAAAACAAGAGCAAATGTTTCGGTTAATTGTTTCCCTCTAATTAATGTGTTTTTGCTCCACAAAAATTATTTTGCGGCAAGAAAGTCATGTTTCATGTTTCTGTTTTATAAATAATTGTTATAGAAAATAAATAGAGAAATGAGTTATATTTTCTATCAACACTTGGGTGTTTCGCTTTATTGCACATCTTGCTCAATTAAGCGATTTTCGTTTTAATTGCGTCGGCGACTCAATTAACCGAGTACTGCTTAATTGAGTTCCCGTTTAATTGCGTCAAAAGTCGTGCATTTTTAGTAACTCAATTAAGCGGAAATAACTGTATATCATTTACCCCCAATTTCACCAAGTTCAGTTAAAACTAACTATTACTTTAACTTCCAGTTAACAATATGTTTTGACAGCTATAACTGATAGTTAACTGAACTTGGTGAAATTTAGGGTTAATAAGAAATAAACTGTGAGATCATTTTATTAATAAATTTTTCAATACTTTAGGGATTTCTTATAAAATAATTTCTTAGAAAAATTATTTGGTTTAAATGTTTAGGATTTAAGCGATTCTTTTCTTAAGTTTTGATAAAACTTGAAATTGAAAGCAATGCTGGCAGCACTGGTTGGTAATTGTGTCCAAACAACATATGTGAAAGTGAAAAGTATTCAGTATACTCTGCAATTTCATCATGGAGAAACTCACAAACGAGCAACGACAAAGCGTTGAAATTTATTATCAAAATTCGTGCTCTGTGAGAAATGACCATCGTGGAAGAAATGTTACAGTCAACGGCAAACGATATCGAGCCATGATACGCGACTTGTTTTTGCCCCAATTGGCTAACTTGGACTTGGTTGATATGTGGTTTCAACAAGACGGTGCCACATGCTACACAGCTCGTGAAACAATGGACATATTGAAGGATGAATTTGGTGAGCAGTTTATCTCTCAAAATGGCCCTGTGATCATGTGATTTGACGCCTCTTGACTATTTCTTGTGGAGTTATGTGAAGTCGTTGGTATATGTGGACAAGCCAAGCACGATTAAAGCCTTAGACTATAACATAACACGTGTTATTCATGGAATACAGGCCGAAATGCTCGAAAAAGTGGTGCAAAATTGGACCTTACGAATGGAATATTTGAACCGGAGCCGCGGGCAACATTTACACGAAGTTATTTTTAAAAAGCAAATGGCAAAGACCAATTTATCGATTCCAATAAAAAGTTTGAACATATGATGCAAATTTGAGTGTTTTATTAGATATAAAAAAACTACGCTTAAAAAATCACCCATTATAAAATCTTCCATTACGTCATTAAATTCCATTTTTAATTTTAAAAATTTTTAACACTTCTAATTGCTTCGGTTAATGCTGTTAAAAGATGGTTGGTTTTACAATCGAGAGTTTCTTTTATTGTCAGCTCTACATCTGACTCATCCTGGCAAAGCACAGCATGGAACATTCTGCAAAAAATTTATTTCCGAATTTCTTAATTTTTGATTTTGCACTGTATTTAAATTCAAGAATGTATTGCTAGAAGGAAAAAAATATTTTTCTAAACACATGCCTTTTGTATATGAGACAAAACAAATAACTAAAAACACAAAAAAAAATATGTTAAAATACTACAAAAAATTTTAAATTTTGTTACTTCGGTTAATCGGCTAATCGACTGAAATTAACCGGTTTAATCGTTAATCGAAAAAAGCCAATTTTAAATTAACCGATCAGTTAATCGGGTAGTAATTAATCGGTTAACCGATTAACGGTTAACCGAATGAATACCCTAATAGATGTATATTTGTAGATGGATGAGAGTAATTTCCCTTTGACTTAGAAAAGGTAATCTTGAGGTAAAGGGAATGTATGAGATAAGTAGTGAAACTTGAGAAGTTATATTAAGAGATTGGTAGGGTGACCAAGAACAAAGGGGGGTGGACTGTATTTTATACTTGCGTGTAGGTTAGCAGATCGGATGCTAATGAGGGTTGACCAGGTTGATCTGCTCCAAGAGGTACTACTATGAAGCCAAGGCAGATGCAGAGACTGTAGACTCAGTCGTTCCAGAAATGAATAGATTTAGTACGTTTGATTTAAATTCAAAGTTTAAATTTTATTTAACAAATTGTGATTAAAGTTAAAGTTATACAATACGATATGATGAAATGTTAAATTTAGATGTTGGCTCTTTGGCGCTTGAACAGTAAGTTTTAAAGTAAGTTTACTAAGACGATTGAAAAGTAAGTGATCTTAGAATACAATAATGACCAACCACGAAGGTTGGGTATAGAAAAAAGATGGATATTTAACGAAGCGGCAAAAACGACAATTGTAGATGTTATTTTTATCCGCGTAATAACATTAGTTTAAAGTTTGTTCAGTGGCTTTTAAACTGTAACATTAATAATTAGGAAATTCATTTGCCGGACGGTTATAATTCAAATTTAAGAACAATATAATTTAATAAGTAATAGAAATAATGAAATTGATAAAAATACAATTGGCAAGGATACGGTTTAGCAACACTTTGTGCTAGTTTAAACATTATCTTTAAAACTTAAGCAACAGAAAATATATTTAATTTTTTAAAATATTGAATGCTACTGAAAACTGTATTTGCACGAACTTAAAAGTCGGTAAAAAAAAACAATAATATGCTTTTCTGCAATACAATGTTACTGTTGTTATATTCGAAATTTAACAAAATTGAAGGTTAAAGCGCGAACTCTTAAACTAAAAATAAAAAAATAATATTTTTACAGGGTCTAATGTAGACAAATATACAACATATTTACGCTATAAGAAGTCGATACGAGAAGAAAGTTTTTTGACCGAACCTAATACCTATACATACAAATAAGTTTTTATTATAAGTAACAGTTAATTTTTTTTTTTTATATAATACTCGTAAGAACATACGCTTAAAGTTTTTAAGGCTAAAGTTGTCGTATGTCCTTCATTAGATCTCAGAAATTACAATTAAAGCTTCCATATAAAAAAGGTGTAATTAGAACAGAACTAATATTGAATTCTTTTGTGCAAAGTAAATTTCAGAGAAATTGCTAAACTAAAATAAAATAATAAATTTCTTTTAAAGGCATACTAAAGTTTTTTTTTTGGAAGGTATAAAGCCATATAAAAACAAATTTGGACCAAATTTTATCTTAAAATCTTTACTCGTATTATTTTAGGCGCACTAAAGGGTTATCCGAGAGACTTACGCTAAATAATGGATCGATCTTCACGAAATTAAGTGGTGTTATTAACCCATCTATATTTTTTCAAAAATGAAACAGCTTGTGTTTGGATGTTTGTTCCCTATAGACTCCTAAACTACCGAACCGATTTTTCTGAAATTCTCACTAAGGTGACATATCGTCGTGCGGGAGTTTATGTGCTCTATCCGCCATTTTACACATTTCGAGTTAATTATGCCACTTTAGGTTTTCGACCCCAAATTTTTCAAATATGTAATCCGTTTTCGGCTTTCTCATCTAGTTTCTGAGATAAAATTTATGAGAAAGCCGAAAACATGCGGTTATCCGGGGGTCTGCAATCAATTATCCGGATTATCGAATTTTAACTGTATTTTAATTAGGCTAAAGTTCATCAAATTTAATTTTCATTAAGCTATTTTTATGAAGAAGAAATTTTACAACATGAAAATTAATTAAAATTTATTGATAATTTTTAGTTCTGAACTGCCGATGGGCTCGAACCCAGGCTTATACGGACAGGTTACCCTTACATGTTTCGATTGCAACCACTCAATCTCTTCAGAGGGGTTTGCCGTTTAACACCCGCAGCCATCGACGGCTGCTGGCAGGCAATAGTCAAACATCAATCTTTAAACCAAATTGTATTTCACCTATGGTAAATCGAAATGAGCTTTGAATGAATATCTATTTTAATTGATTTTACATGTTCGTCCTTACTTCTGTTTTTTCTCACTTTATGCCAAGAATTCTTCTTGAAGTCCAAAGTACATTTTTCGTTTTTTCATTTTTTTTTTTTGTCTTTTTTTTTCCTGTTGACCTTTCTCATCACAACTTGAAGGACAAATGTAAACATGGAGCTCGTGCCTTAGCTTTAACAATAATTAGTATTTTAGTTATTTTGTTGAACTTTTTAGGGTTTTTAATCCAAATTTTGATATTTTAATTAAAATTAATTTAAAACTTTTCATTCTTAACTGCCGCTGGGCTTTTACGGACAGGTTACCCTTACATGTTTTGAGCCTAGCGGCAGTTAAGAATTAAAAATTATTAATAAATTTTTATGTTGTAAAATTCCTTCTTCATAAAAATAATTTAATGAAAATTTAATTTGATGAACTTAATTAAAATATCAAAATTTGGATTACAAACCATAAATAGTTGAACAAAATAACCACAATACTAATCTTGGTTTAATTTCATATTTTGTTTTTCAAAGATATTCTCGAGATTATAAAAACTTGCTTTCGTTTAAAAAAGAATTCTAAGATTAATTAAATAAGTTCATTTTGTTAATTATTGTAAATTAAAAGTTTTAATTGAATCTAACAAATAATTTGATTACTGGCTTGCTCAATTCCATTACTTATTATTTGCTTTTAATGATTTTCCATCAACTAAGGTAATTGAATAAAATAAATTTTTGTTAACTGTTTTTTTATTTGATTCAATTAACACATCGATGATAAATGTATTTGAGACTGGTCCTTACTTGACTTTAAACTCTTTTTTTAATGCACTCAATTTAAAATGGTTAAAGATAGCAAGGAAATGATTCTGTAAACATTTTAAATCGATATTTTAATTTCAACACGTGCCGCATTGAGCTTTAATATAGTTATTTACATATGTAAAGTAGACTATATATATAAAATTATAATTAGTATTGTGGTTATTTTGTTGAACTATTTATGGTTTTCAATCCAATTATAAAATTATTTATCACTAGTACCGCAAACGAATTGAAAATTTAATGGGGTACCAAAATATCTGGTTATCAGCTTTCGCAGGCATTGATTTCAAATCCAAGCAAGGATATTTCATAAAGAAGAGTAAAAGTATCAAACTAAGTAAATATCTTATATTTCTTAACTTTAAAAGAATTTAACTAGAAATGAGAAAAATGCTTATTTTTAATGTTCGATCACACTAAAGAAATGCATAAACGTATTTGGAAATCAAACAAACAACAAAAAACAAACGTGTATACAAATCGATTGTGAACAACCACAATGACAAATGCTATGCAATAGTGTTCATCGCACAATTTAAAAAGTGTTGTGATGGCACAAGAAGAAAAACACACCAGGCAGTAACTGTTTCTTTCAAAACTTTCAAATACACTCAATTTTGCCTATACTTCTATTACCTTTAAGTTACCTAGTGCAGTCTGTGAGAATTAGTGATGTTTTTTATGTGTTGTATGTGGCGTTCGCATACAGAGAATTGTTTTTGCAAAGAAATTATTATTGCAATATTATAAAAAAAAATAAACTTACAAGATATTCGTACACACACACATATCCCAAACTAATATTAAATATATAAAGAATTTGTGTATTTTTTGTTACCACTCTCATTGCTGCGTGTCTTTTACATTCCCTTGTAAATTTTTGATGGCATTTAATCCCGAACTTTCACTATACCCAGCAAAAACTTTACTTACCAGGTAAGTTAGCAAATAATGTTGGAGAAAATAAACACTACTTATTTTTCGGCTGAAAAACTACTTATTTTTGTTCGAGGTGTCCACAGAATTCAGTACTTACAAAACACTTACTAGAAGTCAAAAAATATCTAGTTATTATTTAACTACTAGTAAGTTGAATTGTAAGTACTTACAATATACTTACCAGAAGCCAAAAAATCACTAGTTAATAGACCTAATAAGTAGTTATTAAGTACGTTACCAGTAACTAAATATTCAGTACTGAAAACAACACAAGTAATAAGTAGTTATTCAGCTGATTATTAGTAAGCAAATATTCAGTAGTGAAAATAACAGAGGTAATAAGTAGTTGCTGTGGTCATTACTAGTAAGTACTTATTAAAGTTTTCAAAATAATGGCAATTGCAATGACAACTACTTACCAGGTAACGTATGAAATAACTACCACCTATTACTAAAAATCAAAAAGTTTTTTCTGGGTAGTAAAGCATATGCTTTTTGTTTCTGCAAGTTCACACACTTACATTTATTCGTCATCTAGACTTATATTCAGTATTTGTTAATGGCTGTGGGGCTACAGAATAGAGTTTAGAAAAATTTCAAGGATTTTAATGTTTGTTCAAATGAAATTGTGCAGGCCTCTGGTACACACTTAGCAAATATTTAACAAAAATATCCGAAAACAGGCAGAACACTAAATTGAATTCCTTTTTTAAAAATTTTTATCAATATACTCAACTTTTTTTTATGAAAAAATCGTAGAAGAATGTAATTGAATCGCTAAGTGCAGAATGGGACTTACTTTAACATTCCTTTTGAGATAATCAATTAAAACAGTGTAGTTAATAATAATAAATGCAAGTTTTTGTTTTTAGCTCGTAAAGAGGAGAACTGACCTAATTTGAAGTTGTCTAAGATGACACTTTTTACACTTGTTTCTTAGCAATACGCAAATAAGGTACATTAAGTAAATGACAGTACATAGTACCCTTTGTGTTTACTCTGTTAAATGTTGTTGCCAAGTGTGACCATAGCTTAAAATTTGTGTAAAAAAAATAACATACAAATAATCCATTTTTTTATTAGTTAAATTCATATGTATTTCAATTTTGGTCAGATGTTGTGAAAAAATTATTTGAACTTTTTAATATCTATTCACACTAAAAATGAAAAATGCCATTTGATGGCTAGTTGATGGCTATTTGATCCATTTGTATCAGGTACAGTTTTACTTTTCTCGTGGATGGATTTTTCATTAGTGGGACAGCAAACGGCTCACAAGACAAACAAATTTTTAGATTATAACTTTATTTGTGTGTGTGTGTTTTTTTTTTGTGCGTTTAGGAATTTTTTTCATTATGTCATGTTTAAATTTATTTACATTACAAATCAAAGCCGACAATAAAGAAAAAACTAACACAATGTTGTATTAAGATAAAGTGCTAACAAAAGTTATCGCTGAATATGTAACAAATTGAGGAAGACAAACATTGCACAACCAACCACCTTTACAACCACAAGCAATCTTTAAGGAACCAATTCAAGCCGATACATACACCTTGTGCCTCTTATTCTTTATTTCTGTAATTATTCTTTTTTGTCTTCTTTCCTTTATACGTGAACAATATTTGTTCACTTGCCACTTTGTCCGTTTACTCATTTGTCTGTCCATTCAAACAATTTTTAAGAACTTTATTAACCATATTTTTTATTATTTTCTTTTACTCAAAAGTACTTCGTACAAACAGACTATTTATTTAGCTGCATCACCGTCTTATCAAAAACATGAAAAATAACAAAAACAAATAAAAACGTGGACGTAAAAAAACAGAAACAAGAGCATGTTTTTGAATACAACAACAAATTTAGAATCTAGCCTAAATTACTATTGTTGAAAACATTACTGTTCCGGAATATCAAAACAATTATCAACAGTAAAGATCAAACATATAGTACGTATACACATACTTAAAACTCTTGACATCTCGATACTAAATAGCTCTAAAGTAATTTTTTATGTATGTATTTTGACTGTGTCAATCAGTGTTGACAGAATTAGGGGAAATCCCCGCTTGTAGGTGTTATATCTTTAACAAAAATAATTAAATAGCAACGTAGGAAATCGAATAGTTTTTTTAATTCTTTAAGTTGTAGGTACTTTTTAAAAATTGCATTTTTATACTTAAAACAGACATTATTGCCAAAACCCCAATTTTGTAGGTTTTATAATAACAATTTTTGCATAATAAAAAAATTCTTTTGATTAACATTGGCATTTTTATAAAAAAAATTTAAACAAAATTTTTAGGGTTTTTAAGGGGAAAACATTTTTAGTGTGCTGGAAACAAAACGGATTTTTTTTGTCTGCATAGGTTGGACATTTCTGGCAACACTGACGACAAGATGAAGAGTTTCAACAATACTTTTTTATCAAACAAAATTAAGAATACTGGTATTGTTTGATGTCATTTTTATCTCGATAATATTTAAGCTAAAATAAAAACACATCTAATTAAAAATTGTCTTTGTAGAAGACTGTTTTAATTGATGAAATAAAGTTATAAATTATTTCGTCTTTATGTTCTTATATACAAAAATATAAATTAATATTTTTATTAAAAGCAAGAGAACCGATCACTACCTATGAGGAGGACTTGAAAACAAATTAATAATAGTAATGGTAATGGTATAACTAGTTAATGATATAAATATAAATGAGAGTATTATGGTCTGTTCGTCGATTTCGAATACTGACTTCGTTCGCTTAACTTACATGTGAAACAAAAACAATATTTTATAATTTGTTTTTGTTTTAAGTATAAGTTAAGCGAACGAAGTGTTCATTCGAAATCGACGAACAGGCTCTTATTTATTTATTATTTTTTATACCGAAAAAAATGTTTATTTTAGCAAAAATTTTTTTTTAGCAAGGCAAAATAACTTCGAATCATGGCCGGTAACCAAAGCAGATTTCGGTATCGGTATAAAAGTATTGGTTATTTTGCTATCGGTGTTAGTATTTTTTTACCGCTAGAAAAACATTTATAACGTATATCGGCTTTACAATTAAATTAAAAAATTAAACACGAATTTAAAAAAAATATACATTTTTGTAATACACTCAAAGAAAATATGTTTATTGGCAACCGATATAAATTTTTGTATCGGTATCGTTATCAAGCTATTTGTTATTTCAGTATCGGTTTTCATTTTTAAACGGTATCGTTATTAATAACGATATCATTCGCCAACTTTGCTTTGAATAATTACAGAGTTTTATAAGCTGAGGCAGACAATCGTTTACTGCTGAAGTAAGCTCGATGTATAGTTTAATTTGGTAATAAAGTCAAGCAATTTTCGAAAATTTTGGAAATTCGTTTAGATAAAATTTGTAGTTATAAGATCGCAAAGAATTTAAAAATATATACAAATGTAAAAATTCAATAACTGCTTTAATTAAAGATATTAACACACCTATACATTGATCCGTACCTGAAATTTGTTTGTAATCGAGAATTTTTAAATAATAAAAAAAATGTATTTTGCCGAACGTTGAATTTTTTGTTACATATTTGGCATTTATAGTCTGGTCTTAAGGAATGTTATATCAAATTTTTTGTCTCGGGAAGACCAATGTTACAGGCCAAACTCTTTACGAAATTTGATAGTGTAATTTCTAATCTTATAAAAGTGTGACAAACCAAATATCTCAAGTCAAAACTTTGATACATCATGCTTTAAGATTCGAATGTAAATTCACCAAAAAAAAACAATAAAAAAAATTTTTAGGAGTGAACGGCGGACTTTATTAAAAAAAAAGATATTTATTTTAACAAGTGTTTTTAATTATAACCATGAAATAAAAAATAATAAATTTACATTAAAACATAACCATTAAAGAAAAAACAAAAATTTTGTTATAATATCATTATCATAATCGAAACGACTTCATAAGTGGTTTTAAAAACTTGTTAACAAAATTGTTTTAGACTTGCTTAATTGTTTAAGATTTCTTTTGAGAATAGATTTGCTTTTAACATTTCAAGGCGTTATTTTCAGATGCTAGCTTCGGCTGAGCAACGGCTTTCGGTTGAAAACCAATTTAAAAACAACGCAAATCGAAATCCAAGCGACGCAAAGCTGATTTCTTACCTCATTAGCTGAGGAAGTTTTTTGCTTGTTTTATTAATTAAATAAGTTTCACGCTGTAAAATTTTATATATGTATATTTTTTTCATTCTGCCAATATAAAATCTAAATAAGATCGGCTTTTTCACTTAATCCCTTATAACTTCCAAATTTTTGGTCAGATCTCCTCGAATTTAAGTTTCTTTTATTCATTACAAAATTATTTGTATGCTTAAAAGATATATCAATTTTAAATAAAGTTACTCTAAATTCCAGTCCTGGTAGAGATATTTGAGAGATATTTGCAAAAATTAACAAAAAAAAAAAAATTTGTTTTTTATTTTGGTAGATCCATGATCGTTAACTTAAATTTAGCTTACATATGTCAATCTAAGCAATATTCTCACATGATAGTTTCGAGATTGCTATATTTTACAAGCACATAAGATGTTTTAATCAATACATTATTTTTTTTTTTAATACTATAAAAGAAGATTTATCTGAACTGAAAACAAATATTTAAGCGTTTTTACTAATGTAAAGCTGTCAATACCACTACTAGGCAAACGAAGGCTAACCGCACAATTTTATAGACTTACCCCCTTATGCAAAAAAAAATAGGTTAAGCCCAGCAAAAGTGTATGGGTTCTTATGCGTTGGTTAACTAATGTGAACTTTAACTTTGTTTGCATAAGGGGGTTAGTATGGAAAGGATAAGACCTTGTTAAGTTTGCTTTATTAATTATATTTTAATTTTCTCTTAACATGTATAAAAGCTTTGAGCTGACCAAACTGGGGCAATCTAAAAAATTTAAGAAGTTTTAACAAAAAAATTTAGCCGGACAATTATTAAGTATTTGCTAAACTTTTACGTATTTCAAAATACTTTTTTAGTTGTACTTTATCCTTTCTCATTTATTAATTAATTTCCGGGTTTGTCCTTGCTTGTTAGTTCATCAGGTGTTACTATACCGTTTTGAAAGTAACACTGTTTCCAACACTACTAAACCAAACACCAAACACACCACTCCAAATCACCCACAGCTGTTTTCATTAATTACACTGTGTGCCATGACCAAAACCCCGTTTGGCAAAGTATTTTCAATTTAATTTGATTATCGACCAAACGATGCCCATTAGCATGTCAGTTTTAGTCGATGTTGTTATTTTTTTTTATCATGTATCTGTTTAAGTAATATGTTATTTGAAATTAAAAAAAAGAACTTTTTGTAACATTTTTGACAAGCTAATGTTGTGTCGCCATGGCAACTCTTGCCTGTTACAAAAAATACTAAATAAAAACAGTGCAAAGCCGCAAGGATAATAATACCGCAATTTATTGACCCAAGGTTGCTTTGGAAATGGCCAGATGTAAAACAGTAAATTCATTGTTAGAAAATAATAACAAGAACAACAAACGACGACTGGCACTGCCACCATGTACAACTTACAAATACATTCGAAAGCACTCATTAAAAACAAAAACAAAGGATTTACACAAATACATACACACCAAAAAAAAAAAAAAAACAATGTGAATACAATAACATTATAATTAAAAGCATCTACATAAAAGCCAGTGAAATAAAACTTGTCATGAGCTGTCAACTTAAACTACACGTTCGAAATAAAAGGAAACAGCCAAGTTTAACTCAACAACTGCACGTCTGTCTTCCTGCAGGACCTCATCGAACAGTATGCAAAAAACGCTTTACAAAAAATCCTACACAACAGCAGCACAAGAGGCAGCCAGCAGATATCTTTTGTTACGCATAAACGTTATAACAATTCAAACCCCACATACACATTTTTTAAGAGTGTATGTGTTTGTAGACATGTGTAATATATTTAGGATGTTAGCATTTTAACCGCATTTAGGCTTAACGCAAGCGATCTTAAAAGTTGATATTTCGGAATAGGGTCAAGTCAATGAGTTTTTCAATGGAAGAAATATAAATACTAATATTAAATCATTGCTTCACATTGCTTCAACAGTATTCCGGTACACGTGGGTACTTATCTGCGCACTTACTAAATGCAATAAGCAACACTTAGATATCTATTTCATTTTATAGTTATCTGTAGATATTTTCTTAAAATTATTGTCAACTTGATTTATTTGTATCTCGAAGAAATGTATTATTTAAAATAATTTCGTCTTGGAAACACACTTAACAAAGTATTTTTTGTATTGCTGGGTATAATTGAAGTAGAATGCATTGCATGCATAGATTTTCCCATCTGAGTTAGAAGCTGTGGCAGCTACTAAAGGGGAGACATCCTTTTTAGTCAGCTACCGCACGGTACCATAAGTGAAAGTTTTTCTTTCGATAAAGACGGAATTCTATACGTAAAATATAAATCCATGTGTACCTGTATACATATGTATGTGTATTAGGATAGCCGATAAAATGTTGATAAATGTTATTGTACTCAAATAGTAAAATATTTGTAGCTTTCATTTTTTAAAGTTAAAAAAAATTAATTTTTAAAATTACAAATAATTATGGATTTTTTAATTTAAACTTAAGCTTCGTACAGACGATGGTCAGATCTTACAATGGTGCGATTGTCAGATGCATTAACTTTGCACTTCTACAAATACAAATGAGCTTACAATGTTCACGCAGTTGTAAGACATTTTAGCCAATTTTAATGCAATTAAAGCAACGCTGCTTACCATTTCTGTAAGATCTGACCATCGTCTGTACGAAGCTTCAGACAAGATTTATTTACGAACCTATTTATGAGTTTCTGAGTATAAAAAGGTTTATTTTTATACTCCTCAACTCAGGCGGAAAGGATATATATGTTTTGGTATCCACTATAGCAACGAACAACGATTATTCGAGGAATTGCTTGCGATTATTTGATCGAATAATCAAAAAAAAAAAAAAATTCTATTAACGAATAATTCGAATCATTGATGTCAATTAATCGATTAAAATAAATTTTTAAGTAAATTCTTCTTAAAAATTATTGCTAAAATATTTTCAAACAAACTTTTGTGTGAAAATTTATAAAATTTCTATAAATATTTTAACTGTTTCTTTTAATATTTGTTTGATTTTTATTTTAGCAACAAAAATGTTCACAACTAAAGAAAAAATATCATATTCTTGTTATTGGTTTCAAGTTTTAAAAACTTTTGTATAAAATATTTAAAGCATTTTTAGACACTGCTACACGTTCAATAAATATTGATCCGCGGTAATAATGGAAAGTGAAGGATGCAGTATTGAGGATCCATATAGCAGAATAGAATAATTTAATGTTATATGAACAACAAGAACAAACCCATACAGTATATTTTTGGACTCACAAAATAGCACGACGAAGTTTGTTGTAGAAACAATAACAAAAGTAGGAGAAAAACGATCCACTGTTTGTGTAGAAACAGCGACAACACATTGGGAAAAAATATAAATTTTTGTTTGGTTTCAAAGTTGATAAAAACAGAAAAATTCCCAAATTCTATTTGTTTAAATTAATGAGTTAAATACATACAATTTTTTAAGTATAATGATAACGAAAACCAGCCATTCTGCTGCTATCTGACAATTGAGATTTCTTCTTCTGTTGCCAAGGAAAGAAATAGAGTAACACTGAGTAGTGAGCAGTGAAACAAGAGGGTACAGAGGATAGGTAAGAAATAAATTATTTCAGAATAATAATGAGCCCAAAGCCAGATGCCTCCTGCTCCCCTCCTCCTCTTCATCTTCTGTTCGCTTGCTCATGACTGGATAATAAAGCAAAATAAAAAAAATAAATATGAGGGATTTCATGTCAAGTGACCCAATTTTGAAATCGATGTCTTCCGATTTGGATGAAATTTGGATGCACCAGGGTTAGTCCTATTGGATAGTAGTTTAGACACACATTTTCAACAAGATCGGTCTAAAAGTTTCTGAGGTAGTGGGGGTCAAAGTTTGACATTTTGGCCATACAGGTGTTCTTTCTTATCCATGTAACTTATTACCTATTGGTGTTAGCAAATTTTGTCCCAAGTAGCATCGATAGCTATTTGATCCATCTTTTGAAAAATTTTTTTTTTGTTTTTTTAAAAAATTTTTTAAAATTTTTCTTTTTTATTTTAAAACTTTTTTTTTATTTTTTTTTTTAGCGGGAATGTTTTTTTTTTTTTTTTTTGTTCAAAAGAAAGCTTATGTCTTTTCCTTTAAGGTAGTTTTTGACCCTTTTTGGGATGCGAGTTATGGATCAAATAGCTATCGATGCTACTTGGGACAAATTTTGCTAACACCAATAGGTAATAAGTTACATGGATAAGAAAGAACACCTGTATGGCCAAAATGTCAAACTTTGACCCCCACTACCTCAGAAACTTTTAGACCGATCTTGTTGAAAATGTGTGTCTAAACTACTATCCAATAGGACTAACCTTGGTGCAAATTTCATCCAAATCGGAGGACATCGATTTCAAAATTGGGTCACTTGACATGAAATCCCGCATACTTATTTTTTTTGATTCAGCAAGATTATTTGTTTGAAATTTATATGAATTTCAGAAAACTTTGTTGTTCAATTCTGCAAAATTATTAAATTGAATTATTTTTTAAATATCAAAAAAAAAAAATGTAACCAATTTTTACAGTTATTTGTTTGAATAAATCAGAATTTGTTTAATAAACGAAATGCAAGTAAATTGTTTAACCCTTAAGTGTATACCTGGGCCTGGCAAGGCATTTATTGACTTTTTCCAGTTTTTTTTTCATATAATTATTAAACATTTTAAAACGCAACTTTATGTATTCCTCAATTTAAGAATATTTTAAAATAAAATGAAAAAAAATTTGTAAATTTAAACACCGTGGGCGTGGCAATTGGCAAAATGAATGAAAATTTTGTGCATATTGTATCCACCTGAGGCTGGCGCTGTCCTATTATAAATGTTATTTAAAAAATAAAATCAAAACGAAACGTATTTAAAAGCATACGCAACACATAAGAGTTCTCTCTTTACTTTTTCTTCGACGAATTATTATATTTCACAACACAATCTTTCTGCTATAGCCATCAAGCTCCATACATATAAAAGTAGTCCCAGCCAGGCCCAGGGGTTCGTTAGTGTGAGTTTTCGCGATATACAAAATACATGTTGTCCCAGCTAGGCCCAGGTGGCAGTTTTTGCCACACAAATTTTGTGTCTACTTAAGGGTTAAATATGCAAATTTGTTTATAGGACCGATTTCAAATAAAAAAATTTCCGATTTTACAAATTTTTTTATTTTGTATTGGGAAAAAAAATTTCTGTGAGAAGAAAGCTGTGGTGAAAGTGAAAGAGATAACAAAAATTAAATATTAATAAAAAAAAGAAACAAAATTGATTTGAATAAGGATTTTGATCTCAAATATAGAGTTTTGTTAGTCGCGTACGAAAATGTTGCAAACTTTTTAACAAGTCAAACGAAAAATAGGAAAATCTTAAAACATACGCTGTTCCTTAAGAAAACAAGAGAAATTTGACTAGCTCACGTTGGTCGTCTTTAGGGAACAAGATTTCCTTCGCATTTATAAATGTGTAAGCCGTGCACTGTCAGACCATTATCTGTTTTAACAGACAGATAGTGTCAGCAATCAGTTATATTTTACGAGTGCTGTATTTGAACATTAAAGACCTCAGTAAAGATTGCGCTGTACTACAATATTTCTTTCTAAATCCAAGTTGATGATTTGGCTTTAGTTAATTTACGTCCAAAGTAAGATTGAATTTGGAAACTAAAAAGTTCTCAAATAGCTTTGATACGTTAGATAATAAGCTAATAGGCTTATATGAGTCAAATTTTGTGTGATTCTTCCTTTGTTTGGGCATCATGGTAATTAGATAGGCCTTCCAACCTAGAGGGTTATATTCAGTTTGTAAAATTGCATTAAAAATAAAGGAATTATTTTTAATTCTGGGGATATAGCTGTTTAGCTTATGACAGGTGGCAACTCGACTGGTGTTTCTCTTGGTAAATTAGGTGTAAATACATTTCTAAAATGTTCAGCAAACAGGTTTTTTTCAACATCAATTTATGCCCAACTTCCAATTGGGTTTCGCAATGGGGTTTAGAAATAACCAGCCTTTTAGAATTATTAGTTGTACGCTATAGTAAGTAGTAAGATTGTGGAATTACATCAGGTTTCTTACGATATTTATCCAGGAATCCTGTTTTATGAGACTGCAGCTATTTTTTTTTTATTTGTTTTGTGCATTCTTTCAGCAGATTTGTATGCTAAGGAGGTCCGTGAAGTTGCCAATCTCTTCTAGCCTAAGCAACCAGTGAAATGCGCATAGAAGCTAGCTTTTATGAAAAATTGGGAAATTAGCACGTCATACAGAAATCGTATTGATGATATTTTGTTTTACCGGATTTGTTTGGGGGCTATGGAAAAATATTCAACAGCTTGCAAAGTATATATCTCCCGGCGTACAAAGCAATATATTTTCCGAGCAGTGGATTTTGGTATCTTTAATTAGTTTACAATATGCAGGCTTTCAAGGTCATTAATTAAATGTAATGATATCCAGCTTTAGATAAACAAACAGTTTTATTAGCTTTAATTATATTAACTATAGTGGGCGTTCCCTCAAAAGATATGTAATTCAAGGAAAGCTTTTATACAAATCTATTCTATCGTGATGTCTTTAACCCCGCCAAAATCTGTGACACCTGGAATTTTCTGCTGAGCAGTAGCCCAGTAGGTGGGTTGTCCGCTCTATATTTCATTTAGTCCGATTGTAGAGATTGTAGGAAAAAACTTATTTAAGGGCCATCCTAATATGCAAACTTATCAGTATGTTTAAAAGGTTATAAGTTTATACATACATAAGTATGTACATAAGATATACATACAATATATGTGTAAGGAACGTTTTTATGGCATGTAGTGAATAATTATGGCTAGAGTCCTTTGGTTTCTTGCGACTGCATAATCAGCCGGTACACATAGCAAACTGTATTACTTCCGTTGCGGCGATTCGCAACACAAATGCAGTCATGTATGAGCGATTGTTTGGTACTTTCTTTTGCTTTAATAAAAATATCTCTCTCTATTGTTGTATTGGTGAGTAAGTTTGAGTGTATTTTTTTTATTTTATTCTTTTTGTTATTTTTTCACATCTTCTATTTGAGCATGTATTAATTTACGTTTTGAGAGACATACATTGCATATTAAATACAAACACATGAACATTTTTTAAACTTTTAAATAAACATTAGGGCGTAATATGTGTATTTATGTTTCAGGACCTTAACGTATGAATGTACGCGCATATTTACATTAGGGTCGCTATCTTTTGGCTCAACCCCCCTAAATTAAGGGGAAAGAACTATCTTGTAAACCTAAATTTGCTCATATTGACAAAAGTTTTTAAAAAAGGTTTTAATAATCTGCCATTTTAGAAGTTAGTGAATAAAGGTAATTCGTTATAACTATGTGCTATATAGTCATATCGTCATAATGTCCTTAATAATATTTTACAATTGCGTAAAAAAGATATTGTTGTTTTTGAAGCAAAATAAAGCTTGTAATGCTGTGTTCATTGATTCGTCATAACTGAAAAACTCAAACCTCAATTATAAGCGGTTGCCCACAGCAGTCATATGTATATCTTGTAGTTATTTTAAGACATATAAGTAAATAACTTTATGACGACCTTGTGAACTTCATTTTTTTAATTATTTTTTTTTTTAATAAAGGTTACAAATACAATTACAAATTATATTCTAACTTTATTAACCGAGCAATAGTAACGTAGACCTTCAGCCCGTTGTAGTGAAACACACCAGAGTCTCTGGCGACAATCGAACCCGCAACCCCCGCACTAATAGACTAGCTCACTACCAACTAGGCACCCAAATTTTTTTTTATTTTATGTACATATCACTCCTTTATTGCAACATAGTCATATCTCCAAAAATGAAAAAAATTTAGGTTACTTAAGCAAAAGTGTTCCTTCACACCTGCATGTAAAGGTGCATTTGAAAACTTTAATGCCATTTGCCAAGTTTGATTTTTTTTTGAGATATGACTATGTTGCAATAAAGGAGCGATATTGTATTCTTAAATATTATTGCTTGTCAATATTTCTATTTTGTTTTTTTCTTTCATTGAGATATGATCACACCATGATTTAATAAATGTGAATAAGCAAATAATAAAAATTTATTTACAAAAAACTTTTAATAAAATTTGGGTTCTTTTTAAAAAAGAAGAAAATGGAAACACGGCAGTGAAATAGTTTAAGAAGAAATTAAGAAAAACGAATAAATTATATAATCTGGCGTTTAAGGTTTTTATTTTTATAAATTCCAAAAATTTTCAAATGACATTAATACCTGGTCCGCATTTATTGTGTCTCATTTGACGAATTTACAAAACGAATTCTTGCCGCCAAGTTCGCCGTGCTATCGAAGTTCGTGGTTCGTCCCACTTGCGTTTAAACCATATTGCGAATTTTAAATTGTTCAGAAAGATAATTTGAAATTTGCTCCGGATAACTTATGTTTTTAGTTTCTAAAATCTCTTTCTATAACTGTTTTGTGTTTATTTCTGTCTAGCTTAAACCACCCAGTCTGGAATTTTCAAAAAGTGTCTGGTTGACGATCTGCCAATTTGCAATTAAATACTTACTCCAAAATAATTTATAAAATATGCTGACGGCATACTAAATAAAAAAGATAAGAAATAAAGAAATCGATACATATTTTTTAAATACTGATGATCCTGATGTATGGTGTTAAAATCAACAGTATTTAAAATATTAAAAATAGTGGACGGCTTAAGAGAAGTTAATTACACAATTGACAGAGGAGTAAAATTAATCCAAGACTTCAACTCATCCTTGACAAAAGATGAAGAACAACGACAGTATTTTTGCAAGTTGTATCTGAATTTAGGTATCTTTTTCCGGACTCCTCAAAAGCTACCATATGTAAGCCATTACCACCAAAAGGCCATTTTGTATAATTATAATGTTATGATATACAATTCATAATTATAATGAATAAAATTTATTTGAACACTATTCAACAATAGAATTAATAAGATCAATTTAAAACAGATATAGTTTTTCCTAACCCCCTAATGTACATAGTATATTAGGTGTCCGAAAGAATTTAAAATTTTTTAAACTCGAAGTATAAGCCCTGCTGTTTGAACTCGATTGTACTCTTTAGCATAATTTTGCAAGTACTGATGCGAATCGACAAGGGTTACTGTAGTTCCAAATTTATAAAAATTTTTAAAATTTTTTTGGTATCAGTCAAATAAAAACTATTACTTTCTTGCAACACTTTAACAGTTGTATAAATTTTTCGACACAAGTCAGATATACGTTGTTCAAAGTTCATTAAAATTTTTTTAGAATAGTTTTGTCATCAATGGAAAAAAACTTAAAGGGAATGCGGTCGTAAAAGAGAGCCTTAATTTTTGTGAAACTTTAATGTGATGTTTTAATATATGTACATTATTAAATGTAAATGGATATTACGTGTCCTTCATCCCCACATAATAGATATTTAATTATCTAGCAAGTTTTTGACTTAAAGATCAGCGATTCAATTAAAATTAATCTTTATAATCCGTTTTTGAGTTGAAGACTTTTTAGTTGGTGGCTTAAACTTGTGATAGAATCGTCAAAAGTACGAACAGCTAATAAAAAAAAGAAAAAAGTACATATCGCTCATTTGTTGCAAGACCGGCATAACTCAAAAAAAGAAATTTTGGAGTTAGAGATGCAGAATTGTTCGCTTTGTGTTTCTTTATATTGTGTATTAAATTCATCTTCTTTATATCTTTTTATATCTTTTTTACTTTCCCAGTTTGAAGAGAATGTGTTTTCTTTTTTTCTAAGTAGTTAGAGCAAATCAAAAACTTTAAATGCGTTTATCTCGAAATGGATTTTTTTGAGTTATGCCGGTCTTGCAGCAAATGAGCGATATGTAGATATGTAAGTTAGTACTATAGTGGTAAATTATTAACATGATTTTTTTTTTTAAATAAGAAAGACTAAGTAATATCTAAACATTTTAATAACACAATACGATAAGGTCCAAACCTTTTTAACAAATTTGATGACAAACCAAGGCGAATTCATACAGGTGACATTTTCGAGTCATCCGTTAATTGTTTATTTTTTTGTGTGTATACTGAATGTCAAGGTTTCATTACATTTTGTGAAAAAATTAGTTAAAATTTAATAAAAATTTAAATACTTAAAAAAAACTTATTTAAATTTTATAAAACGAAAAAAGTGAACATAAAATATAAGCACAAGGGTTTTAAAAGGCGTAAAGAATAAGTGGAGCCACAATTAATTTGCAATACAGGAAAAAGATTTACCTTATAAAGCAATTGTATACTTTATAAACGGAAAAATTCCCTTATTTATATTTTCAACAAAGATTTTGACATTTATTCTAACTTTTTACACAAACAAAATACAGGCAAAGCTCGGTATAACAAATACTCACTTTAACGAAAATCCGATATAACGAATGAGCTAGTTTTTTCATTAGCTACCTTATATAACGAACGATCAACTTTTTTTGCTCCCGGCTTAGCGAATGTTTAAGAAAAGCAAAGAAAAACCAAAAATTCGGTACAATACCGTTTGTTTGGATGTACTTTTTTTGTTTGTTACAAAGTATGAGAACATGTAGATTAGTTTTAAGCATAATAAAAGAGTTTTGTTTGAAGTGTTGTTGAAGCAAAATGGTAAATAGGAAAGCATATCATTCAGTGAAAAAATAAAATTTTTAGAAGAATGTAAAAAAGGTGTAAGTCTTTTTCTTATATCGCGTATTGAATATGAATACGCTGATAGAGGAATTCGTTATTATTTTTAAACATATGAGTGTAAGCATACATACCTATATACTACAGTTTATTTTGGATAAATTATTTGTTCCAATATGTAAACATGTATGTACTTACGTATGTAAGTTTAATAAACATGCATATAACATAAACAGCTCGATTTAATGGTAAATGTAGCTAATTTTTAATTTAAAAAAAAGTTCGGTATTACGAATCTGACATTTTATCATTCGTTATACCGGGCTTTGCCTGTACATAGTATTTTTTAACAAAAAGGGATAGCTAGCTAGCTTAATTTTATCTCATGAGGCGGTCACCTGTATTCGCCTTGTGACAAACATTTAATGGTCTCCTCGCACCCCATTAGATAAAATATTGCTTGATCGTTTTGTTTCTTTTTGTATTTTATTTTTAGGGTTTTAAAATATAACATTTTTTTAGACAATACAAAAATAAATGTTGGTCGTTACAAGCAATAAGTTGATGACAATTTTTGACATTTACACTTATACTTAAAAACATTGTCAATTCATATGGCAATGCCAAAAGCTTTATTTAATCTTTCACTCAAAAACAAACGTGAAAGATGATTAAAAGTAGATTAAATATGTTATAAGATCAACTAATCTAACTTTTAATCCTACCTTAACCTTTAAGTCAAAAACTCATTCTAAATGGATTGAAAAAGGTATGGTTTAAGCAAAAACAAAACATACACACACACATACATATTTCTGAATAATTGTTTTTGATTAGGATGTGTAATTCGATCAGTAGGTCATTTTAAATAACCTTTCCATGCAACCTGCTTTTTTTAAATATCTCTATTTTACATTTTATCATATGATCCTGTAAAAACAAGAATATAATTGAGAGGATTACACAAAGGTCTCACTTATGAAATTTAATTAAAGCTTATGAACTATTATTTATGGTGATTAAAGTATAATTAAAAATATTCTTAAATAATTTAATTTTTATTTATCTAATAAGAAGTGTTTTCTTGTTAATGCAATAAGTCCAAATTTGGTCATTTATTATATGTATTATAAAAAATATAATACATGACAACATGATCAAATTTTCCGAAGTTTGGGACTCTTACCGTTAAAACAATTCTCTTTAGTCGTTCAGATAGAGCGAGGGGCTTAATGTCTTTTTTGTGTCATGGCAAAAATTATTTTTTTGTTAATATTGGATGTTTAAACCGGGAGTTTGCTTAGCGACCCACTGAAATATTTTCCAAAAAAGTATTAAAATTAAATACATATTTTAATATGTATGTCTGTATAAGTGAGTACTAAAGTACATACTTTTACAATATGTACGTACATTTGTATCTGGATATTCTCATTCGTTTATACGCTCTTGACTTTTGCAGCACGTGCCAAACTATAAAATTTGCCTTCCAACAAACACACATAAACAAACACAATAGCGCAATACAAACATACTTACACGATACAAACAATTTTATTTGCGTACTTCAGACACAGCGAGGAGATACGATTCATTTAGCATGGTTGGTACCTACCAACTCTTTAGTGTAGACAATGACATCGAAGAAAAGTGCGAACCAAAACAAACAAACAAACAAGAACTAATAAATACAAGAGAAACTTACAAGAACAAAACAAATCACAAGAACAAAAAAAGTTAAAAAATGTTGATTGTTAAGCCAAAAACAAATTTTAATAGTTTCGTACTAGACAAACGAAGAGAACTGATTTATTTGTATTAAATGTGTGTACATATTTAAATTATGTGACCAGCGTTGCCAGAAGCTTTGGGAGAAAATCATCATTTGGTGAAAAATCATATTTTGTAGAGAAAAATCATCAAATTCTTTTTAATTTAAACATTTAATTATAAAGGCAAAACACATATATAAATAAAACTAGCTGCTTGGCTCTGGCTGCCAGGGGTTTTCAAAATAAAATGTAGGTAGGTAATGTTTTTTATTTTTATCAGGAAACTTATTTTTGCTTAATAAATATATTTTATGAATTTCAGCCAAATCGTAACATAAATTAATAAATTTAAATATCACGGCAACAGCGATTTTCGATAGTTAATTTACGCAGGCAAAATTTACGTTGAAATTACCACAATAGTGTTACCGGATAGGATCACTGTTAGGTACGAACACGACCAGGTATCTGTTTGTAAAAATAAAGCGCATAAACTTAAGAGAAACCTGGTTCCAGACTAAACTTATTTTTTGTCCAAGGTGCTAATCAGTCCAGCGGTTGTTGAGTTTAAATAACACGTGCCCTCAACAAACGTTTTTATTTGTGTATATAGATAGATTAAATGTGTAGGTTTAAAGTGAGCTTATAGTTAAATTTGTAAAACAATTTTTTTCTTAAAATACTATTTAACTCCATTTTAATTTTGTAAATAATTCTGTGTTCACACATGAGTTTTTAAGCGCGTTTAAGCAAAATGATGATTAAGTTAATCAAAGCCGTTCACATTACATTTGAGTTGGTTAAGATGACAGATGATTAAGAAAAAAACACAACAAACAAATTTATATTTATTTACAGTATTGAAAATGGATAAAAATACTTCTATAAAGTTAGCAGAAGATTATTTTAATCATTTTAATGATAAAATTGTGAGAATTTATGAATTATTAAAGAAAAAAAATAAAAACGTTAAGCAGAAATCGTGGCCGATTGTACACGTTCATGCTGGCCGATTCTACATTATACTCAGTTTGAGGTGTGTTCAGTGGATTCTACGTAATTAATGAAGTGATTTAGTTGTAATCATGTCAATTTGAAGTGATTAACAATGTAAGGGTAATCATCTCGATTTTGACATGATTAGATCCCTTTCGAGTTGCTTAAACGCGTTTAAGAACGCAAGTGTGAACATAGTATCAGACCGTAAAAAGGTAAAATAGTATATATATCTAAATAAAAAAGTTTGATTGAAAGCGACAGGCCTGAAATTAACAATAGGAGTAACCCATCAGTCTAATACCATTTATAAGTCTTTTGTTCTAAGATTAGTGATATGTACATATATGTATTTATTTTGGACAAGAAGATTCTCGTTTGGGAGCTTTTAAGCTCATACATAATACGAGAGAGTAAATAATCTTTATTTAATGCTTTACTAATTGATGCCGTTATATCGACGACATTTTGAGAAACTCTTTTTAATTTTTAAAAACTCATTGAAAAAATATGAACTTTTCGAAAAAAATTCCTAATGAGTTAATTATTAAAATAGTTTTGTACGCCTTTTAAAAGATAATTTTAAGCATTTAAAATTATATGTATATACTTTAAATACGATCTTAATTATGAATGGATTTTCAAACTTCAAACCTCTAAAGCTTGCAAACTAAAAGCTTCGTAAGTTCCATTAGTTTTGCCTTCTGGTACTAAATACTTGCAATATTCTGTTTTTTTAATACATAAAACTTTATAACAGTATGTTTTTTTTGTTTTCGCAAGTTACTTTTTTCATCAATATTCATAAAATGAACAGCCGCTATTATAAGATCCTTTTTAAATATTTTGTATCTCCAGAATCAACGATAAGGTTTTGTGTATGTTTAACACAGGGTACAAAAATTTATTTTATTTATTTATTTTCATTTATTTGGAACTTTTACAACAAAACATTGGTTTTAGTGAGTAGAAATCTAATAAAGTTATGATCAAAAATATTTATCAATATCATAAAAATGTACAAATTAATAACATAAAACAGGTGTATTATTTTAACAATTAATATGGTATTATAAAATATGTATAACAAAAGTGAAAAAGAGAATAGTGAAATACAAAAAAAAAAAAAATAAAAAAATAAATGAATATTGAGAGCGATAATTACCAAAGTTTGTTATGGTAATGAGAACGATAGTTATTTATGAATAAAATCGAAATAGCTTTTGCTTGAAATGCAGGGCGCTGCTGGTTTCTTTTATTGTTGGGGGAAGATTGTTCCAGAGACGTATTGCAGTTATAAAAAATTGCCATTCCGAAACTAGCGTGTGGTGCCTAAATTGAATAAGATTCATGTTCCTTCCGAGGCGACTAAAATTGAAACGATTTTAGAGATAATTTGGTTCACGAGTGGTTATAATTTTATGCAAATAAACAAGAGTTCGTATTTTCAACAAGTTTTCAAATAGCACCCCGTATAGAATGTAAAGTGTACAAAAGCAAAAACAAACCAGCTGATACAGATGTTACTGTTTATAAAAACTGAAGATAAATTGTTCATCTTGTACAAACATACATACTTAAAGTTAATAATCATAATTGTTTTTGAAGTAAAAAATCATCACTTGAACAAATCATCAAATCCAATATTGGGCAAAAAAAATCATCCAAAATATGATAAAATCGACATTCTGGCAACGCTGTCTGTTACACACACATTCTAAATGGAATTGTTCAATTTTTTATCCACTTACTCAGATGGCTTTGAAGCGTGCTAATAAATCCACATATTAAAGATATCTAAGATCGCCGTGATGAATATCGTTTTTGTCGTACGTTTAATAAATATATTGCACTATTAAAAGTGATCCATCCATGTTTGTACCTATATGTGTTTTTTTTTAGACATACATACATACGTATGAATATTTTGGGTGCTCAGCCCAACCCAAGAGCACACATACTGTAAATGTATTAGTGCAGTTTTTAGAAGAGGTCTGATGTTGATCATTACAATTGATTACATTTTAAGGTTTCGTGCTGTTTTGAAGTTGTTTTCGTTTTTGTTTTTTTTTTTTTTTTTTTTGTTCTTTAGTTCTTATTTTCTTTGTATTGTGACCACAAACGCCTTCGCGCTAAAACGCCTTTATTACCTGGAGGTCTAAATCAACAAACGTGTCATCCATAGTCTTGGCTTTTTATAGGAAATTGTTTAATTGCTTGCGCAATTACTTTCGAATGAAACACAAAAACAAAACTTATATCATAACATCACACACCTCATTTTATGAACACAAAAAAGCAACAGCAAACAGTGGTTGAAATAGTTCATCTAAAGACTCGAGCCCAACTTATAAGTATGATGAATCAATGAAGAGCAATAACAAAGCGTAGATGGCCAAACGATTGGTAACTGTGTACCCACGCAATACTCGAATTTTATTAACTCGCCTTGACTCTTTGTATTAGCAAGCGTTACAATAATAATAAGTAAATATACAATGTATAATACTCTTCCTTTTCACATTCTCATAAGAGCTCATCAAGGTGCGTATTAGGAAATGCAAATTCGCAGACATTTTAAATGTCCGGGAAAGTGCCAAAATCACGGGATAATTGCAATGAAACTTTCAGCAATAAATATATGGCACTTGATCAACAATAGTATATTAACTCGAAACTTTTAAAAAAATAGGCATGATATACCCGTTGTAAAAATATCGTGGTATTTCGTCTACTTTTTGGTACTAAAAAGGTTGGTTTAAAAATGCTTTTTCATATGCCTTTAATGTAAAATTACATATTGTTTTTTTTTTTACTGCAAATTTTTAAATTTTGAGTTAAAGCGGTATTGTTGAACAAGTGCGATATGTACACGTTAAAAAACACCTACAACCAGTATATACATATGTACATTTTTGCTCTTTACCTTCCGTTAGTCACATAGGGGCATAGTCTTTAATTATCACTAATTGTTAACTTCTTTAATTAAATTTTTAAGTTTTTCACAGTTGGTTACTGTAAAGCTGTAACTAAATGCCCACTTACTTATTTTTACGGAACAACTGATTGATAACTTGAACATAGTTATTTGGACAACAAATATTTAAATTCAGTTTTTTCATTTAGCGACCAGTCTCTTAAAAAACACAAAACAATAAATATGTACTCTTAAACTTTCCTAAATAATAAACATACCTTATTATCTTTGCTACTTGATTCCATTTCTACTGAGTCTAAACAACTTTCATGCAAAAAAGAAAATAAACTGGAGCAGTGTATTTTGGTAAACAAAATTTTATTAAATAATTTTCTCTTTACAGGCCGTTATTATGACACAAACTAAAACCAAAAAATTACTTTTTTAGAATTTGTTTTTATTTTTAATAACAAAAATTATTTTACAATAGCTTCATTAGCTATTCAAGTAATTACAGTATATATCGTTCAACATATTATCGACACTTTATTTTCTCTACATGGCAATATGAAGGGTTGCATTTATTTTATCAGCTGAAAGCAATTGCTGCGCTAGTTATGAATTGTGAATAAGATCTATCTATAACTATCTGTGAACTATGTTTTACTTTCTGTTTTATTAGTTCTGACTTTGGTTATGATTTCTAAATATGCGCCAACCATTTTAAATTGCGGTAGCAAACTGTTATTGATAAAAAATAATAATGAAAAATGTCTGAGATATGAGCAAAAAACCACGACTGCTCCTAATTTTACCCAAAATTCCCTTGCTGCTGTTGGTTTTTATTTTTATGTATATCTGGAGGACGGCAAGAGCCAAAATTTCCAACAAGCATGTTAGTAATCAATTCACAACATTCGACAAAATGTAGGCGAGATTGGACAAGTGGGCGTGGAACAAAGTTGATTTATTTATATTTTAAGATCGTTAATTATATAATTTTCTGTTATTATCGTACCATGGTGAAGGGTATATAAGATTCGGCATAGCCGACTTTAGCACTCTTGCTTGTTTTATATAAATTTTTATTTTAACATTTAAATTTAAAACAAAATTTGTTTCCCAAACGAATTTCTTAAAGGCTGCGCGAATCAGAAATCGGTATCCATAAATTTAAGTACATATTCAAAACTTAAAAATTTCTCATAAAATAAAATTTTTTTCAACAATTCCGGATCACCTTTTTTAGGACATTTTAACGAATTTGCGATTTAACGCACGCTAAATTCTTTTTAATTGACTTTGTATGAATAATAAACTAAAATATCGGAACTCGATTTAACAAATTGTTTAAATTACAACAAAATATAAAAAAATGTATAAACAAGAGAATATTCTTTACCATATTTATGCGGAAAATCATAAAAACGATTGCTTATTCACAAAATAATTTTGGGTACTTTAAATAGCAAACTATAATTGCGCCATTTAGAATGCATTGAAATGATAAATGCTTACAACCGGTATGCTAATAAATCGACTTTTATTCAAATTAAATTTAGAACGTTTGCGAAAAGCGCTTTTTGGTTAGAAATATTTGTCAACGCTGTGATTTAGCGTGTTCTAGGGCGTTTTGAGAAAGGGAATAGCGCGTTTTGATTTGAAAAAGTTTACAATGCTATGCAAAATATACTTTTTATATGCATTTAAGAGAATTATGACAACTGCATTTTTGTTTTTTCTATGGAGTCTTGATATTAAGAATAACTAATTGCATATTTGAATAAAAAACGACAAGATGGGCTCATGTGTATACCGGTTTAGGATGATCGGTATAAACCCAACTTTTAAAATTTTTTTTTTTTTGTAAAAATGAAAATACGTTTCAAACACAGTAATTTTTTAATTTCTTTAAATATATCTCTGTAACGATTATCGGACTAAAATGTACATACACGTGGCTACCGGTTAGATCGGCTGTGCTCGTCAGAGGGAGGGATTTGGTTACGCTTCCAAGTAATAATATTTCACTGTGTTATTGTCGATATACAATTTTAAGGTAGCTAGTACTAGATATAATTCACATTGATAAAGTAAGCGTAAGTGATCTTGTGAAATATAAAACGTATCCATGAGTCATACTGACGCCCTAAAAAAAAGTTTTTAGGAAAATGTTGATGTGTTTTAGTAATTTTTTGACATTTTTGCTCATTTCTTAGCCATGTATAAACCGATTTGGGTAATTTGAAATAGCAAAGTTCTTGAGAGCATTACCTATCGATAGATATACATATCAAACATTTATTGGCGTTGTGAAGGGGCTCCGCAAAACTTGACTTCAACCGATGAGTCACTAACATTTATTTTGTTTCTAATATAATTGATACTCTTAACAAACTTTAAAAAAAAGTCCTTAAAAATGTTATCATAATTTTAAGCATTTTTTAAAACTCATTGTTTTCGTCAATAAAACTAAACAAACTTTCTTTTATGATTGTGGATTACTAAAAATACGAGATGACAAATGCTTCTAACAGTTTTTTTTTTGGCGCCTAATGAGAAGAAATATACGGATTGTATCAATGCCTGTCCTTGGAAATCATGGAAGAGAACACGCATTGGTCCAATTAAAAAAAAGCACCAAAATTACTGGTAGAATCAATTGTCATCTCGCATTTTTAATTTTCTAACAAACGAGTCTTGCAACTCACCTACTCATACTATACATTTACATATGCAAATATATATTATTGAAAAGTAGAATCTGGGAATTTATTTCTAATGGTGAGTAACATTTATTATAAAAAAAAAAAATTCTGATAGTGCATAGAAAAAATTCCTGGAAAATATTGAAGGAATTAGACTTTTAAAGTATAAAAGCTTTTGAGGATTGTAATTTGACTTAGAATACACATTCGAGTAATATAAAAATTTATATTATTAAAAAGTTTTAAAATTTTCAAAAATATAATACGGCAGCACTGTGTGTAACAATGGTAGAGGTATTTAGAACAATGCAAGCAGAGAAATTCAACACAACAACAAGCCTCTTTTTTAAAACGAAAAGCAACAACAACAATTACGAAACAATGCCTACCTACATACATAAGTTACTTTTGCACATACATATTTACAATACTAAAATCACATGAAACTATTTAATATGTTTGTGCGAAATGTTATGAAAAGTTTTATGTCATTGTTTTCGTTATTATAAATTAGATAAAAAAAAAACAAAAGCTGGTAAATATTTTTAAGATCGTTTATGAGCATATCGGAAATAAATTATACCAATCAGGTCCCCAACACATCTGGGATCTTCGAAAAACCCATTTCAACAGACTGTCCAGTCAACCGGAATTTAACTTCTCCTCTCATAAGGATCCATAATATATATATCATGTCCTGTTGTTCCTAAAAGTAACAAAGAGTCACAAGGATCCAGAATACATACCCTTTCACCTTTGGTAAAGGGTATAAAAACGAACTTTAAAATGCTATGACCACTCTATTTACATCTAATATGAGTCTTAGTAATATCTTATATTCAAATTACGTATACGAAATGAAAAATAAATAAAGAAACCAATAAATAAGAAAATAAACAATCAGCCACATTAGGCTGACGTTGGCTCAGTAACACAAGCCAACAAGCACAGCAAGCTTTGTTCTTTAATCTACTACAAAAAACGACTTAGGCGTCAAATTATACATTGTTTCGTTTTTTACAAGAATTGTGTTTCACATTCGCCAAAAAATTTCAAAAACTAAAAATAAAATGTCATTGAAACGAGTAACAAACCAACTAACAAGGAAACGGACATTTGACCGATTTCATTGTTCACAAATAATAAAAAGTGTAAGTAAGTAGCTTTTAATTTCCTTTTTTTTTTAAGTACAATTCCTAATATGTACATTGTACCAATATGTAAATAAGTCAATTGTCTAACATTGCACAAGTTTTATCGAACATATACCATCTAGTCGCTTCAATAGTATCTAGTTTTCTATTTGACTTCACATTTATTCATAAGAATGGCGTTCGTGGACGTCCTGTTGCGCATGCTTTTAGAATTCAAATGACACACAAGTGTGAACAATTATTTATTAAAAATAATCATACATCTACAAATTTATATAAAAAACGAACAAAAAAACAGACAACAGAAGCGCTCTATAGGCAACATTGGGGCTAAAAGGGTTAATTGGGAAGCGTGTACTAATATAAGGGGAGGGAAGAATCAGCAGCATAAAATTAAAATGCCGACTAATAAGGACAGACTTATATAACCGAAATCAGTTGCGGTATATTGGACTGGTAGTCAAGATTTTCACAAGTCAACTAAGTGATGCAACATTTTCGTTTACAATTATTAAAGTTTTTTGCTAATATCTCATTTTAAATTGTACTTTTTAATTCACATTTATTATTCTGTTATAATACATGGCATTTTATTTAATTTTAGTATTTTGATCCAATTGTAGCGTTATTAAGGATATTTGTTATGTTTTTAAAGCTATTACTTTTTGAAAATGACTTAAGTGGACATCACAAAACAAGGTCTCAATTTATCATATCGTAAGGTGCTAAACAAATTCACAAAATTGTACCAAACATTTTTCGACTAGCAAACGTGTGTAAATACTTTTGAAACAACAACAAAAACAAGTAAGAGTGTTATATTCGGCTATGACGAATCTTATATACCCTTCACCATGGTGCGATAAGAGCAAAACATTATATAAATACCGTTCTTTAGATTAAATAAATGTATGTTGTGCCACGCCTACTACCCAATCCCAACCACATTTTGCCCGATATGGCGTATTGATAACCAAGATGCTCCTAACTTATTTTTGAAACTTTGGCTCTTGCCGTTCTCCAGATATAATGAAATCTATAATGGGTTTGTACGGAAGGTGCCACGCCCATATGTCCAATCCCGCCCATATTTTAAAAGAGGTTGTGTATTAACACACAGCTATATGTACCAAATTTGGATAATATTAATTTTACCGTTCCTTAGATATAAAAAACTATTTTGTGCCATGTCCACTTCTCCAACCCCGCTCACATTTGTTGGATGTTGTGTGTTGATACCCGAAACGTTTGTAACTTATTTGGAAGCTAAAGCTCTTTTCGTTTCCAGATATAAAGAGATTTATTATGTGTCCACTTCTCTAATCATATCTTGGGGTCATTGTACATTGATAACCAAGATGTTTGTACCCAATTCGAAACTTTAAAACTCTCCAGATGTACAGAAAAAAAGAAATAAAAAACAACAACAAGGTATTTATGGGTAAAATAAGAGGCACTCGTGGTTTTTTCCTCATATCTTAGTCTTTTATGGACCGATATGTCTGAATTTCAATAGCAAAATTAAAATGAGCATATCTGACATAAATATATACCAACCAAGTCCCCATTATTTCTGGGGTCTTTGAAAAACCCATTTCAACGGACGGTCAACCTGATTTGAACTTTTCTTCTCCTAAGGATCGTGAATATACATACATATATACCTAAGAGGGTCTATGATCAATATTATGGGAGTTGCAAACGGAATGACAAACTTATACACATATACCCTTTTACCTTTGGTGAAGGGTATAGAAAAAAGGTGTCTAAATACTAGGGTATTCAGTCGGCTTACCATTTATCGGTTAACCGATTAATAACGACCCGATTAACTGATCGGTTTTTTTAAATTGGCTCTTTTCCATTAACGATTAAACCGGCTAATTTCAGTCGATTAACCGATGTAAAAAGATTTTTTACTTTTTTTTAATTATAACATATTTTTTGTGTTTTTAATTATTTGTTTCGATATGCGCTTAGAAATTATTTTTTCAAACAATATATATCCTTCTTGCAATATATCCTTAAAATACAGTACAAAAACAAAATGCAAAATGTTCGGTGCTAATCTTTGTCAGGATGAGTCAGATGATGAGCTGACAACAGAAGAAACTATCGATAGTAACACCAAACAATCTTTTAACAGAATTAACCGAAACAATAGAAACTAAAAATTAAAAAAATAAATAAAACAGGACTCTAATTGCATAATGGAAAATATTATATGTTTAGAAAAAATCCAGGAAAAGGACTGAGAAATTAGATATTCTGTATTATGGGCAGTGTTGCCAGTGGATTTTTCAAAAAATTGCTACACATGTTAAAAAAAATCAAATTTTTACCTACACGTTGAAAAAATTTCCCCTACAAAAAGCTTTGACAAAAAATAAGTACAAAACTTAAAAAAATAATACATTTCACACGTGTTCAACAATACTGTATTAACTCGAAATTTCAAAATGTTCAGTAGAAGCAAAACAATTTTTAATTTAATATGAAAGGCATATAAAAAATTATTTTTAAACAAGCCGTTTCTTTACCAAAAGTTACACAAAATAGCTCGATATTTTTACTGTGAGTTGATAGGAATAATACCTGTCGATTTTTTCCAAAAAGTGAAAAACTTAAAATATTGAGTTAATACAATGATGTTGTTGAATAGGTACAATATTTATGTACTTTTAAAAATTTAGTTTAATGATATCTTAAAAAAACATACGTACATATTAGTGCCGCCAACTTTTTAAACCACAAACAACTCTGGAAATATATTTTAAAGCGATTTTAGTGAAAATAAAAAATTTTCAACCGCTTTGGACAAGATAATATCACTTACAAAACGTTTTCTGAATATATTTTATAAATAATGACGAAAAATCCCTACATTTTGGGTGATTATAAAAAATCTGTCCGATTTTCCCTACGCCTCTATTTTAGTATCAAAAATACCTACATGTAGGGATTTTCCCCTACTTCTGGCAACACTGATTATGGGTTGCTTTCGATTTCTCCAACATCTTCGATAAGTGAAAGAATTTTTCCAAGTCAAGTTTTATTAAAACTATAGAAAAGATCGCTAAAATATTTAAACCAAATTATTTTTCTGAAAGATTATTTTTTGAGATACAGTTTATTTTTTTATTAATACATAATATGTATAAATTAAAAAAAATATTACATGTTTATGAATTATTTATTTGTTTGCTCGTTTTAGTTTAAGAATTGTTATGTTTGTTATGTTATTGTTTTTTTTACTAATAAACTCCCAATAATAAATAATTTATGCATTTTTATTTATTCAAATTACTTAATTTATAAAGAAATACTTTATGAAACGGTTAACCGTTCATTACCAAAATTAACCGATTAAAAACCGACTAAACTAAAACCTCGGTTAATTAAACGGCCGATTAACCAATAAAAGGAAAAACCCGATTAAATAAATACCCTAGTAATACTTTTGAAATATTGAAATTTCGTCCACTTTTTTTATTACCTTTACCGCTGATTTTTTTAAATCTGACTTCAATCCACTCTATACACTTCTGGCAACAGACCAGCCACAATTTGCTTCCACATTTATTTTTAACAGCAAAAATATTAGTCTTCTTAAAAATTTTTTTTTATTTTTACAAGTGTGTCATAACATTTGGCTATGGCTGTATAAATGTACTTTCACATATTTATAAACCCTCTCTCTTATGCAGATTACTGAATAAGTAACTATTTCTTTCATTTCTTACATACATATAGCTCATATTCTTCACAGCCATACACCAATCCTTGCTTCACGATCAAGCTCAGCAAATAAAGTTTGCAATCTAAAAAAAAAACCTTACAGCATACAGTAAGTTGCTATTGCATGTGAGTGTGTGTGAACTTACACGATTTTAGTGAACACATATTGTGTGCACAGACTGTTTGCATGTATTCGCATCTTTGCAATGGCCAATCAACAGCTCACCTTCACGTAAATACTGTTTGAGGGGCTTTAAGCTGCGATCGTTATTCACATATTAATAAAAATAGGAACAATATATCTACGAATAAGCAAAACCGTTGTTGATATATTAAGTGTATTATTAAGATGTGTAAGTTAAATCTGTAGAGAGGAACAATAAACAACACCCACGCTAGATATATATATATAGGTATATATATAAATAATGTATTACGTACATAAAAGTGAATTTAATTATGTATACTTAAACGGTCTAGCAACAATGTTGATTTTTTGAAATACACAAGAGGTGTGAACGGCTTAAACATGTTTAAGGCACGCGCTGAATAAATATGAGCTTTTAATATACATATTTCCTAATGCACATGAACCCAAACAAGTAAATGCAGTAATATAAAAACATCGTTTGGTTGCGATCACATACCAACATTTTAATTTGCTTGTCCAGGTAAAATTATCATGATCACGAGAATTCAGAGAACAAATACTCACGCATTTAACGCAACAATGAGAGAAAAAATTAAATATTAAATCGGCAATAAAGGCGTAGTACAGAGAAAAAGAGACAATACTATACAGTATCTACCATATGAATTCATGTAGAGTACGCAGAAAATTCAACGGCAAACCTGATTCGACGTCAACTCTCCAAAGTAAACAACAGACCAGTTAGCAAGCAAACTAACACCATACAGCAAAGTCCATACATGCATGCTTACAAATATTCATACGTGTACCCCAAAGTAAATGGATATATTCAAACAATAAATATGTATGTATTCACTTACCAGCAAGCAAAACTCATACAATCGTGAGTTATCAGCCCAGTTTTATTTAAAACAACACACATCCGCACTTCGAACAAAAGGGGAGGCGTCAACGCAATAACAATAAAAGCAACATCAAAAATAACAATGATCAACAAAAAAAAAAAGTTGATATTGAAAGCTACTCGTTTAAAGAGAGCGCTTAATGATCTTATTAAACATCAAGGGAAAACCAAGACGAAAGAAAACCCCAAATAAAATTGTGTTAGAAAACGTGGCAAAAACTTGAGTTCCAATTAAACGATATTCTGTAAAAGTAATTTAAACGGTGTATCTCCTACATGACTGAAGTTTGAGGTTTTAACATTGACCCGAACACAAATCCCTTATACATTTTACTTATTTTATTAATTTTTTAAGAAATAAAAAAATAAGGTTCTTTGTTTAAATAAATAAATATTACACAAATATTTTAACAAAAGCCCACTTTAAGACACAGCTACCCAGCGGGAAAAAGAAGGAGCCTCTGTAGGGAGGCCTTCTAGAAGGCCTCTGTACCCCTTCTTTTGGGTGTACAAGGCCTTCTTGCTCCATTCCATACTCATATCTTTTTTACACACGTTGTAATTGCGGAGAAGGCCTTCCGCTCTCGCTTCTTCAGCAAAATTGAGTTTGCTTTTGCTTGTGCAAAAAAACAATACAAAAAATGTTACTCCCTTCTCATAGAAGCGAGTGCGGAAGGTGTATCTTATCTTTTATACGAAAGAGCCGAGGCCTTCTATGAGGCCTTCTTTAGCAGTTAGATAAGAATAGTAATTGAATCAAAAAATCTTTTAAGCAGGCCTTTAAAAAGGCCTGAAGTAAGAAGGTCTTCTGAGTTTTCCCGCTGGGTAAGGGCTTCCCATATTTACACTTAAAAAAAGTAAAAATATTCTCCGTACATACGTACATACATACATCTTTTTTTAATTAGAGTTGGTTTGAATTTTGAGAACAAAAATCGAGAGTTAACGGTGTTTTTCTGAATTATAAAGATTCTTCAAATGAATAATGAAATAGCGGAGCGAATGCAAAATAAGCTCTTTCCCATTTGCTCCAAATGCTGATAGCCGCTATTACACATACGACTTTTCTTAGCCCAAATATGTGATGCATTGGGCCAAATTGACGATTTAAAAGGCCAAAACACCTTTGATAGAGTCAAAATAATATTTTGGAATATGTATATGTATTTGATAATTAAGTTTGTACTTAAATAAAACCAATAGTAATAATAGTTCATGTTTTATAATTTATTAAAAACAAAAACAAAAAATGTACATTAGGTCCGTTCAATAACAGAAAATTATTGCTTTGTTCAATAATTGTTAAAAGAAAGTTTTCACGTTCTCGAAAAACTTGTACGAAAGAGTGAAAAAGGGCACAGAAGTTTGAGAGGCAACAAATTTGTTCAAAATTTCAAACACCTGTTTCATCTTTTTGTTTACAAAACCAACTTTTGAAAATGTGTTAAAAAAATATAAATATTTTTCTAAAATTTAGGAACAATATCCATGTGCAAATAGTTCAAAGCAATTGAATTAAGTAAGTCAAAATCTCGTATCTTACATTTGAATGTAAGATGTAAATTTTAAATTTACTCTTTCACTGCAAGTTTCTACTAGTAAAAATAAATGAACACACCTTTTGTTTGAAAGTATGTTTGTCCGCTTTTGTTTCATTTCTGTTAATAAATACTACAAACATAATGTTTTGCAAGTAACACGAAATTTTGCATTTCAATGCCAAATTTTATTTAGTTGTTTGTGTATCAGGAGTTATTTTTACCGTTATTTAATAGGTTACTTACTTACTTCTTATTTCCAAAGAAAAGAAAATACTGTTTTCTTTTAAGGGTCAAATAAACTATCGAAGCGGTTTGACAACAACAAGATGTTTGTGTGAATATTAAAAATTTTTGATTTTTGTACAAACATGCTTCATACGTTTTTTTATACATTTGAACATACTGCTTGTGTGGTCTATTTGGCCCTTAACAAACAAAATAACGTTGTTAATAAAAGAAGTGTTTGAAACAGGTCACAACTTACCATCAAACATTCAAAAGTGCCACAAATGACCCAATTTTGCCACATTTTGCATCACTGTCACATACATTGTTTAACGTTATTGACTCAATTTCAAGTTAAATGGTGTTCAGATATACATTTTCTATTGAGTTAATATTCGGTTTATGGACAAAATTAGCTTTCTGTTCACACATACACAACTAAGCAAACTCAATTTGCAATAAACTCAAGCAAAATGTAAACAACTTTTGACATATTTAAAGAATAAACAAATAAAAAAAACATCTAGCTTTTGCGCAGACCTAACGGATGGAACTTTATGTTGTTTGCATTTCAGTTGCCAAATGTCAAAACACTTTGTTAAGTGAGAGGTGTTTTGCTCACTAAACACACTTGTGACAGTGTTGCATTTTTATTTTACTCAATATTATAACAATTTCGTATTAATTGAACAATAACGAAATTAAAATTTTATATCTATAATTCAGCTCAATAATAACATTTATTGCGAAAAACTCAATTAAGGTGCATATCTGAGCACGGTATTATTCTACTTCTAATATAAAGGTTATAATATAAAGCTGATAAAGCTTACACTTTTTCACTTCTTTAATTTATTAGTAAATGGGTATTTTTGTTATAAAGTTTTTATAAAACTGTAATTTTCGAATTAGTAATAACAAAACTTCTTAAGGCTGAGTCACATAGAATCCGTTGTACTTTTTTGGTCGTTTTATTTTCAACTGATACTAACGTAACAACGGAGGAGTGGCAGACAATGAATACTTTGATGACGGATATTTTATCAAGACCGAGACAATTTCATTTATTTAATTTAAGTTTTATTTGTTTTTTTTTGTATTTCATTAAATTTTTGCTGACACACAACACAAAAAATAAAATTAAAACAAATCAAAAAACAAACTGAAAGCTTTCAATGACTCAACGTAAGTTAAAAGTGGCCCAACTTTGGTACTTTGTGTTAACGGAGACGTTTCCTGTATATCAACTTAGATGTCAGTTAAAAAAAAACGACGTGCAAAGTGCAAAGAATTCTATGTGACTCGAAAATAAACATTAAAAACTACAATTATAATGTGCAAAAATTTACACTTTTTTTAGATAAGCTGGGCACCTGGCGTTTTAACCTAATTCGGGTACGCTGAATGGAGTGGTACCCGCTTTTTTTAGATTGGCTCTGGTTTTCGAGGTATACCCTTACTTCGAAAATGGAGGAGGTTGCACATATATTCGCGTAACTCAAAAACGGTCTAGTTTATTTAAAATAATTAAAAAAAACCGAAATTCCGAAATTTAAGAAAAGGAAATTTTTGAAACATAATTTTTTTTTTTTTTTTTAATTAATTTTTTACCAAAATTTCGAAATTTTTGTTTTTAAAAATGCATAAAAAATTAAAAAATGCAGCTAGGCTTCTTATTTTTTGTAAGCATATAAAAAACGAAGCTGCAAACAAAACAAGCCATAAATGATTTTTTATATTAATTAATTTAAGAATTACATAAAACGCAATAATTGTATCGGAGCCCTCCTAAAAAGTGATGATAAGGAGCAAGTAAGTTTCGAAAAAATGTTAAGGACAAAAAACTAATTGAGGTCGGTCAAACATTTTATCTTACTAGGGGCGAGTCCTGGGCATTTCTGGGACTTTGTTTCAATATATTTTTAGTCTGCATTGAACATTTTGTATGGGAGCCCCCTTAAAGAATGTAGATAGAGGGTAGGTATGTTAGAAATAAATGATTAAGATGAAAAATAAAGGGTTGTACATTCATTTGACCCATATAGGGGGCATCTTAGTAGCTGCAGGGGCCAAATTAAAGAATTTTATTAAACCGCCATGTTTGTATGGTACACCGCGTAGGATGCTCTTAGATGGGTCAAATGTATGACCAACCCCACTTTATTATTTATTGCGGAATTTCGGTTTTATTAGTTATTTCAATAAGCTAAACCGTTTTGAGTAACGTAGTTGGGCAGCCTCCTCCATTTTCGAAATAACGGTATATCTCGAAAAGAAGAGCTAACCCGAAAAACGGTTAGCACCACTGGATTCAGCGTGCCCGAATTAGGTTAAAACGCTAAGTGCCCGGCTTGTCTGTTTTTTTGCAACTAGCACAGTGTACTTATTGCTCAAAATTACAATATTAAAATTCTTCTTTAAGATTATTTTTTAAAGACTACGAAAGAAAAAAAATCATATCTTAAAAAAAACACCTTCAAAGTTTCAGAATTTTTAAAGAAGAGTTTGAGGTATAATATAAAAAAAATCAGCCAAATAAAAAAAATAGGTTTTTAACTTAGTCCATTTTTTAAATTTAATATATTGCAGATATTTTTTTTTAATATATGGTTTGTAGCCCCGTGTGTGAAGTAGTTTTCGAGATATTAAAGAAATAAGCTCAACACATTTGGCTAATTCGGCGAAATTATGACATTTTGAACATGACATAACTTTTGAAAAAAAATTTTAATCTTGGTCGATTTGACATGAAATTACCCAAGAATCTTTAAAAATGCCACAAAATTGTTGCTTGTTGTTTCTTATAAGCAATAATTTTTTATAAGAAAGGTATTTCTTATAAACATATGTATATGGATATACGAAACTTTTTTCTTAAAAGCGTATATCCAATAAAACATACACATACACAAATCTTTTGATATTTTAATTTTTGTTTTCATTGTTAATGTATTTTTTTTTTTCTTATTTGTGTCCATCCTTAATACGCAAACTAAGAGCTTTCGTTCATGAAACGCATTGGTGTATATTTTGCGTATACTATTTAGTGTTTTCGTCAAAAATATTTCTTGTATAAAATCTTTTTAACTATCATTTATCATCTTTGGTGTTTAAAAAAAGTTACTTCCCTGCAGGAAATGTCACTAGTGAATTTGTTCTGATTTACTACTGACACAGTCACCAGTCCTAGTGACTTATTATACCCCAGACAATGTTATTTACTATAGACATTTAACATGTGCGTGTCATTGGAAATCTACTACTGACGTTGGTACTACTGACTAGGTAGTTCCTTTGGGAACATATGCAGACATTGGAACCAGAGAATAACTAGTACATTTCAGTAAGTGTTGTCTACACTTTTTGTACGAATCCGAAATCATAACAATTTTTTTTTTACTATTTCTTCAACTTTTATAGGAACTGTACTGAACTTCTCGGTTGTTATTGATAAAATCTTTTTCGTATTAAAGCCAAATATAGTGGAAAATGTAGTGTAGTGAAGACACTTCGTTGACAATGTCTTCAAAATAGTCGACAAAACTGGTGACTTGGGGACACTTGCACCCAGGTTTCCTTCAGGGTTATATCAGGTGTTTTCCCTATTCATACACATACACACTTATGTGTGGTTTATAGAACACGAGCGCAAAACTCGTTCGTTAAACTTACATTTAAAACAAAAACTAATTTCGAAATTTTGAAGTTGAACGGGCGAGTTTTGCGCTCGTGTTCTATAAGCCACCCATAAGTGTTGCTAATACATATAAAGCATATATGTTTTGTAATCACGGTTAATTAATTGAAACAAGAAATCTTCCTTTCGTCATCGATTCCTTATTATTGATATTCCCAGTTAATTGAAGCACGGTTAATCGATGCTCAACTGTAAATAGTGTTGACTACATTCTAATGTTAGAATTTAAGTACTCATATAGGTTTTTAAGTGACAAAAAAGTAACAATTAAATTTTATCGAACGAATTTCTGTTGATTTTTGCAAACTACAGCATCGAATTTTTGTACATTAGTATATATGTCTGTGTCTGTGGGCGGAGTTATCATACGAGCCACGTACACATACATACAAAGATGAATACACAAAGATACGTTGACCAATTTAGCAAAAAGCATTGTGCCTTGTTAAAATCAATATATGTATGTATGTATGTAATATACGGACTGCTGTACGAGAATATACATTTGCAAAAACTCACATCCCGAGTATGTATGGTCGGTCGCAAATACCAGACATTGTGGCGCACTCCCAAATAACATTCATGTTTTTTTTTGTTGTTTTTTTTTTTTTTTTGTTGAGATGTACAAATGTGGATACCATTTCAACATAGAGATATGGAACATGTGAAATGTTAAAGGCTGGCTATATATTGTGTAGTTTTTGAGTTTGGTTGTACTTACATACATACATATGTCTGAATGTATTTGTGTACATGTGGGTATTCGTAAAAAGTATATTTTCTCTTGGATATCCGTTGTCCTGTGCAATAACAGGCAAAGGCAACTCATACAACAATCATTATTACGACCATCTACACAAATATATATGTATGTATGTATGTATGTTTGCCAGTAGTAGGTTGGGTATATGTAGCATATCGTAAACCCTATAACAGATTTAACTACCCTGCGGCTACAATGAAAACTTTTACAGCAATATGTTGCAATAGTATCCTAGCAAAAACGTAAAAATACATGTCCCCAGTCAAGAGATGAAAGCAGACATTTATTTCTGTGTATGTTGAAATAACTTTCTGTTGTGTAGAAATGGGGACCAAATGTGTATTGAAGTGGTTAGAGTAAGATACCAAATAGATTGCAAAGGGTGGCGGAGGGAGGGGGGGTTCTATCAGTTCATTCTCCATTGTACAGGACGTTGTTGAAATTTGCTGGTTTGGTGTTGTATTTGTTTTTTTTTTTACTTGTATATGATATACATACAAGCGTTTATACGGTAGCTGGGCATTTGTAGTTCTCTTGGAACTTAAATGATTCGTAAGTCCGAACAAAATCAGTATAGTAGATACAGTAATGATAGAACACGAAGTTTTCTTAGTAACAACATATTGCATAGACCATCACTTATTTCCTAACAAATTTACATTTTTATTCATGTATGTATATTGTTTGTATGTGTACTACATAGCAGTAGTCTGAATAACTACACATGCATATGAATCTACACGTCTCTGTGTGCTTGTGTTAAAATAAGACACACATTTTTCTGTGGGTAGAAAAAAGGAAATATTTGTTAGACTCAAAAAACTTAACCGCACTTTAGTCAAAGATGAGAACATCTAACCCACAAAACAATCAAGAGAAATTCTACAAATGTAGTATTTTTGTATGCAAAGAAATAATATCTAAGTTGTACGGCATATGTTGAAGGACAGTGTATCCTTTGAATGAGTCAACGCTTGTTTTATAAAGGTTTGTCCATAACCAAAAATATAAGTAAAATATTATTTTTTTTTTCTAACTCTCTTAAGTCCTTAGAAGAATAATTCTCAAAACAATCACTGAAAACTTTTACAAATCTACAACAAAGGACAGTAAGTATGTACTAGTATATTTAAATTGGTTTGTCCGTTTACGGGACAATTGCAACTATTAATTCCATATTTGACATTTTTGAATTTGTTCTTTGTATAAAAGTTGAAATCTGGGCAGGGAATTTTTAAGATATGAAATATAAAAATATAGAAAGCCTTCGAGAAAATCTTTTCGTCTAGCCAAACGTTTGTTGAATATACATACATGCATATGAATATTTATTTTAATTATATGTGTATGCACGTATTTTAGGGTCATCCTAATGGCCAACATATTTCATTTTAAAGGAGGGCAATAAAGATATGTTTGGCTTCTTTTGAATAGGAAAAAGTTTTGAAAGTATGTGTGGTATATTTCGTGCATCAATACCTTTTTGACTATTGTGGAAATGACTGTATTTTGGCAATCAACAATGCTACATATTCACCAGAAAATGCTTAGAAATTTATGCCGATTATAGGTTTGAGGCTAAAAATGATATATTCGCACCAACACGTAGCCTACTTTGATGTAAATTTGTGTAAAATATTTATCATGGTGACTCTCAGTGAATGAGTGTTGAATTTTCGACATTTATCACAGATAGAATGATTTTCATTGTACCAACTACGAATATACATACATACGTTTCTAATATGATTGTGTGTGAAATCAAAATGAAAACACAAAATCATATATTTACATATAAAATACATACTTTTGTAATATGTATGTGCAAAGTACATTGTACATACCCTGTAGGTAATGTCAGTAGTGAAACTGTACTGATTCACTATTGACTTTGTCACCAGTGCTTTTGACAAACTGTGGTTCATTTACTAAAATTTTTTACGCATTTGTAACAATTGTTACTGGAAAGTGCTAATTAAACTAAAAAATTTCCAAGTAAAGAGGGTCAAACGGGAGTAAAAAATTGAGAGACAAAAAAATTCTTGCATATTTTGACTGGTAAAATTTTTACTTGCATGAATTTTTGAAACAGCTTTTTCATGTTTTTGTTTAGAAAACAGTCTTTTTTTAATAAGGATATTTTGCAAAATTTAAGAAATTTGTAAGTAAATGTTGATTTTTAAAATTATAAGAAGTATGCATTTATACAATGAGAAATCATAAATATATTTAAGGCTTAGAAGGGTGATGCGCCCAAGGGTACACTTCCACTCGGAGACCAATGCGGTCCATTGTGAATCGACCCCGAAAATAGTTTAGCTTAGGATCGAAAGTACCAAAATAAGATGTCTAATGCGACTGAAATCAACAATTCTAAATCTAGTACATCTACGACAGAGGATGTGTTTCTATTTTACAAATTAATTCTGTGGCATTTTGCCAAAACATCTTAACTCGAGCAAAAATAGCAAAAAAGCTTTAAAAACCAAATCGGTGAAAAAATTATTTTATCAAATAATAAAAAAACCAAAATTAAAAAAATTTCGCTTATAATACAAAATATTAAAATCGTAAAGAAAAGTGTTTTGAATACAAATTCGTATGATTAACAAAATTTTTTTTAACTTTTTAAATTTGACTTAAGATATTTGTCAAAATGCCAGAGAATTATTTTTAATATATTTACCAGTCAATTCTGGCATTTTGAACAAAAGCAGAATTCTGGAAACCTCTTTTTCGCTTTTTCCGGTTCGGAAAGCGACAATAATATTGAAACTTTTTAATATTTTATAAAAGCTCGAAAGCAACTAAGGTGCCTATTATGAACTAAATTCGATTTTCGACAGCAGTCGAATTAGCTGATCGAACGAATTTTCATTTGGTATTATGGCGCGCACTCGATAAAAAATTACTATTGTGATTTTGTTAATTCACAGTAGTACATTTTCGATCAGCTGTCACTTAAAATAAAAAATTTTTGTTTACAAATTTTAAAAATAAAATTTAAGTTAAACGTGACCACGGCGGAATTATGATTGTTTTCAAATAATTTAGCTTCAGTGGGTTCTCATCCCACTTTTTTACATGCTAAAATTTGCTGCAAAATATTAAAAAAAAGAATTTCGTTTCCAATAGCTGTTTACGACGTTGAACTTGCATAAAATGAACAAAACTGATAAAGAATATGGTATTTGGTATACGAACACAAAAAAAAACAAATAGTAAAATTTTTAACAAGTTTTTTAAATTTATTTGCACCGTCGAAAGCAAATTTGTTTTCGTTGAAAAATTCGATGCACAACGAAATTTTCGACAGTGCTGCCAACTCATAATACCAAATTAACATTCGATAGTCGATGTTCGATAGACAGCGAAAATCGTTTATCGAATGTAACTCATAATAGGGTCCTTAGTATGCATTTAAACATAATGAAGGAACATAAAAATTTCTTTGAAAGGGATTCGCGAAACTGTATTTGAAGGTATTTTGAAGAAGTAATACCAACATATACATTTGACGAGTTCCAGCGATATTTTAGGAACTCCAAAGATGTGTGTGCACATTTATGTGTCAAGTTTGGAGAAACCGACATATAACCCAGCCAACGCAAGGACAAAACCTCTTCTGCAAAAGCTTTATTAAGTCGTTCCTCTTGTAAAGGGTGGTTAAATTTTAAGGGCCGATGTTGATTTAAATAAAACACAAAAAATATTTTAGGACATTATTGTCATTTCTTTTTACAATGATAATATTGGTATGGTTCAATTATGTATGGAACAAAATATCGGCCAAATAGCCGCCGCGACCTCGGCGGCACACCTCCATCCAATGGTCCAAATTTTAGATAACGCTGAGGCATAATTGAGGTTCTATGCCGTTAATGTGCCGAATTATCTCATCCTTTGGCTCTTGAACTGTTGCTGGCTTATCGGCGTACACCTTTTCTTTCAAATAACCCCAAAGAAAGAAGTCCAACGGTGTCAAATCACATGATCTTGGCGACCAATTGGCATGACACGGCCATTGAATTTGTTGCGCAAAAGAGCCATTGTTTCGTTATCTGTGTGACAAGTGGCACCGTCCTGTTGAAAGCACATATCGTCCACATCCATATCTTCCAATTCGGGCCATAAAAAGTTCGTTTTCATCCCACGATAGCGAACACCATTCACAGTTACTGCCTGACCGGCCTCATTTTGGAAAAAAATACGGCCCAATGATGCCGCCAGCCCATCAACCGCACCAAACAGTCACTCTTTGTGGGTGCATTGGTTTTACGACAATTACTCCTGGATTATCATTCGCCCAAATGCGGCAATTCTGCTTATTGACGAATCCACTGATTCGAAGATGATTTTCTTCGAAAATTTATCATCCATTTTCATAATAAGCCTGAATAACTTTAACGCGTTGCTCGATTGTGTATCTTTCCATGGTTTTGACGCTTAGGTGTGCTTCACATTGAACATCGGCCCTTAAAATTTAACCACCCGTTATAAGCTCCTTGAGCCACTCTATTATTAAGTTGCAGGACGAAGAGAAAAAAGCTGAACTCCAGTATTTACTTCATTGAAAATTATGTTTTCCCAAGAGCAATTGGTAAAATACTTGAAATTTTTTTTATGTTAAAATAAAATTTAAAACTTACTAATAACAGGTTGCATCGATGGAACTCACGTTATAAAAGACCCACCGAAAAATGGCAAAGACGATTATATAGACCGCAAGGGAAATCTAGTTTGTGATCGCAAGCGGTATGTTATGAAAATAAAAAGTTCATAAGTATATTCGTGGGATATCCGGGCTCATCGCATGACAGTTAGATATTTCAAAATTCCCCTTTTTATAAGAAGCCATCAACACACTGCCAAAGTAGGAAATTATTAATTAATTCATATATTTTATTATATGAATATTTTTTTAGATTATTATTTATTAGTTGACTCAGCTTATCCTTGTAGTTCAAACCTTGTAACTCCTTATCGCGATAATAGTCATCTCTGTAGACGTCAAAAGAATTTTAAAATTTAATTAAGTGCTGGCCGTATAATTTTAGAACATTCTTTTGGCATACGGAAACAGCGGTTCAGACAACTTTATTATTGCAAAATTTGCGAAGTAAAAAATCTGTGTCACTTTACTCGTGCATTCTGTGTTCTTCATTACATTCCTAGTGAAGATAACATTCAATTCAAAGAAGAATAACTACTGCCCGTTCAAGAAGAATACCATGAAGAAAATGTTAGAAGAAGAGCCGTAAGAGATATTATTTACCAAGCAAAAGAAACACATATTTAAATTTTTATAAAATTTTTTTGTTTATAAAATTTTTATTTCAAATAATTTTTCAATTAAATTCAGTCTTTTCTATACTTTTATTTTAAATAAAAAAAAAAACAATATTACCCAAAGGTTATCTAAGGCAAAAATTATAAGAAATATTAAAAAATACGACTATTGCAAGACAAACATTTTTAAAATAACCTCAAAAATAAAACACTTACTGCCAATTTGACAGTGTTGAAATAACTAATTTTTAAGAATTTGTTTTTGTTTACATGTAGGTGGTGTTCGAAAGACAGATTTCTTTCGCATGTAGTGTAGACTGCAGTAACTTGCCACTCTCCTCGAACTCTTCATTTTTTAGTCGAAACCCGTAGAATATATTTTATTGTTTTTAAATTTTTCGGAGATTATGGTGGAAGGTTAAACAGCTAGTTTAATATGACTGTCAAAATTATCAATAGAATTCTCCGTTGTACTCAAGGCGAATTCATTAGAGGTGGTCTTAAAAGTCCTGCCGATAATTTTTGTTTTTGCTGTTTAATTGTTGGATGTCAAAATTTTGTTTATTTTCTTTGCTTCTATTTTGTTTTGTTTCTGTTTTAGACATTGTACAATTATTTTCAATAACAACTTGCTTGTAGTACCGAGATTACCATTAATGAATTCGCCTTGGGTGTACTAAACGAAATATTTCCCTTGCAATGGGTACTGAGGTATTATTTATATTCAAACCAATTTATTTGTTCATTATATTGGGGTTCATTATAGTAACAATTGTAGGTGTGTGATCGGAAGATAATTCTAAGAAAGCTGCAACATGAATCGTTTCTATGGGGATGTTTTTAACTACGCCAAAATCGATGAAATCTGAAAATATTTTGCTAATCAGTAGGCCAATGTGTTGGTTGTCCGCTCTAAATCCATTTAATATTTGAATTTAAAAAACATGACCCTTTGGATACACTTGATACAAGGTTTCCTGCAGGGCACAGACTCGTATTTATATGTATGTATTTGTATGAAATTAAAAGGGACACATAAGAACACATGCAAATTTATTCTACTTAGCAATACACACGCACTCAATCGCAGATAAAGTTTCTAAATATATATGTATGTATAATGCATTTCTTTGTAATTGTTGAAAGAAAGTGAAGACTTAACAAACTTTCAAATTGTCCAGAAACATAGACAACGGATTGAAAAGTCTATTGTTTAATTTAAGAATAGCTGTATGTATGTACATTGTACATGTATGAAATTCCTAAAAGTGTTTAGTTCTCACAATCAATACGTTTATGATTTAGAAATGTAAATTGATACATATGTATCAATATGTTTGTATGTATGTATGAATGGTGGTTATAAAAGGACTCACTGCCTGAATGAAAATTACTGTGGCTGTTTAAGAATTAATTTTTTAAGGACAATTTTAAGAATAGAAAAAAAATTTTAAATTCATTACTATTAAATATATTTCACAAAATAATTAAAGCAATAAAGAGCTCTTTATTTGGCTTTGCCGAATTAAATCTGCCTTCGCAAAAATCGGGTCGAAAAATTTTAAGCAAACATTTTCCGTAAGTCATATTCTAGCCCCAAATATAAAATTTTTATAAGAACTTTTCGGTTTTTTGTGCTTAAATAAAAAAAATTAAAAATATGTGGTATTTTCTCCATTATCTTAACAAGAGCGGCAAGCTGACGAAGCGATTTTTTAAATAAGATTTTTCAGATGGGTGGTTTTGACTTCACGTTTTTTAAGGTTTGTCTTGTATAAATTGTAATAAAATGAGAAGTTTTGGTTTAAGTTTAGTACAGACGATGGTCAGATCTTACAATGTTGTAATTTTTCTGACAATGTTGCCATTGTCAGATGCATTAATTTAACACATCTGCCAAATGCAAATAGCGTACAATGTTCACACAGTTGCAAGACATTTTTAGTAAATTTTAATGACAACATTGTAAGATCTGACCACCGTCTGTACGAAGCTTTAGGTGGTTTAGTAACTTAGCAATTTTTGGACTGAGTTTTTTTTAGTATCTGTGCAAGGTGAAAATAGACATGATAAGCGTTATTTCCTTAAAAGTTATATATCGAGTATATGAGCACAATTGAAACATTATTTGTTTTCTGATTATATGTATTCATCAAAAACCCTTATTCCGGAAAGAACCTTTGTAATGGAACTAGTTAAAATAACACAGTGCAACAAAATTCGAGTCATCGCCGCCAGCCTCAACACTTGCAACGTGAAATGAAGGTAGACTACTAGTAGAGCAAATCTGCCAAAGGGTTTTGAAAAGTTAGCTCGCGTTCTCGAAATATAGGCCCCTAAAGTTTTTGAATTTTTTGAAAAGCTAAAAATAATTTCAGATGTCTTCAGTAGAATCGTATGGCGATTCTTTTCTTAGAATATATTAACCCTGTAACACTCATTTTAAGGGGTATTTTTTGTCCTTTTTTTAACTTCCTTACAAAAGTATACTAAAACAGCACTTTAGTGGGTTAAAGTGTTCCACGAATATTTTCTGCATCAAATTTTATAAGGGAACTTCTAAGACCAAAAATTCGTGCAATGTATGTAAAACGGATTTTTCAAAATTTCGGGCATCAAAATTTTTGAATTTCTTAAAAACCCATTTTATATTTGGTATATATTTTTTTTTTTACTTTTACCAAACGCCTTTTCAAAAAATTCAAAAACCTTAGGGACCCATATTTCGGGAACCCGAGCTTACTTTTCAAAACCCTTTGGTTTGATTTGCTCTGCCAATATTCTAGTTTCCATTCGAGTTGCAAGTATTGAGGCTGGTTTTTTTTTGTTGCACAGTTGTTGTGTTGGTTGCTTTACCCTCCACCACCACTAGTGGTGAATAAGGGCATACTAAGTTTGTCATTCCATGTGAAACTTTTTTTATTCATCTCAGACCCCATAAAGTATATATATTCTGACTCCTTGAGTATTTCTAAGTCGATTTAGCCATGTCCATCTGTTTGTCCTTGTGTCCGTCTGTTGAAAATACGCTCACTTTCGAAAAACTCAAAAGAAAAGAACAATGTTGATTACAAATTGCTTGTAGTCACCTTAAGCAATTTGGAATTGAAATCCAGCTAAGCTGGTTAAGTAGGATAAGAGTTTTAATCCAAATGTGGAACAACCACTACAAAAAATTAATAATTTCGTTATAAAAACTAACAAAAATGATGGTATAATGCACAGATTGATATAATATTTTGCTCAAATTCCTTCTATATGTTAAGACATCAAATTGTTAGATATCGTGAAGTTCGGTCCATAATTTTCCATAGGCTTCATATAGAGCCAACTCTCGGAAAACAGTTTAGTACGCCTAAAACCGTAATAAATAGTTCTATTGTAAAAAAAATTTGTTACATCGAAGTTTTATTGGACTGAAAATCATAAAGATTCATAAGTAATTTATAGACCTATGTAGTGACCACGCCTGAAATATTTTAACTGGCGGTGAAGGGTATCAAAAATTCGGCACGAATATGGCACCTTGTTTTAGTTCATTTTAAAATAAAGTTAACATAAAAAGAATATTTGAACCGTCGTGGGTTGTTACGTACCGCTATCATGCCAATCTACAATTACAATTACAGTTTTAAACAAAGAAAAAAGCTTTCTTAGAAGAGATCTTTTGGTCGTCATATGATAAACAGCATCTGAATGCGGATCTGTTATCCATCAACCTTGTTTTTTAGGAATATAAACAGCAATTCTGCCCCAAACTGACGATTTGAAAAAATTATGTTTTTACTGCATGGATGTCGTCTTAAAAACAAGAACGAATCGATCGAAAAGTTGATTTTTGTTCTATAAATTTCGGCCGTAATTCAACAAAAACCATAAAATATGATAAGTTAAAGAGCTTTGCTTAAGCAATGACAAATTTGCTATACAGGATAGATTTAAATAAAAACATTGGATCACATATTTATATATATGCCAAAGGTGACTTAAGAACACTTTAATGACAGTAATACAACAAGACATTTTTTTGGAAATGCGGTAAGTCCGCTGAAATAACTGGAATAGAATAACAGCTCTTAAAGCAATTCCACGTATTTTTGAAATGCTTGGCATGCGCATAGAAGAAATATTTTTCAATATGGTCACTTTCAACAAAACTAAATTTTACGAAAACTTTGAATCATATTATGTTTACTTAAACATATAAGTTACACCGGCAATCATAATATGGTTTAATTAGTCCTCCATAAAACAATTACTGAAAGTTGTCGTTCTTTAAAAGGAAAATTGTACACCATTAAAACTGGTTCTGAGCAGATTCCTAAAAAATTGTTATATGTAAGGTTGGCGTGCTTGTACGATGATTTAAGAATTATATATATGTATATATTAAATTTAAAAAAAAATTAGCTTTAGTTTACTTGCACAAAAAATCAGCATTCTATCTCTTTTATTTGCAGTATTCCAATTTCTTTATGTAACTCCAAATTTATGATATTTATTTTTATTTGATACACAACCTAATAAAGAAAGTTATTTAAATTTTTTGTACATATGTATGCAAGTACTCAAAAACCTACAAATGCTTGTGCCCCTAAAAAATAAATTTGTTCATTTGATATGTGTTATTAATAAAATGTTACTAAATCCACACCACAATTATGCAGTATTAGAAAAATTGAAGAATCGGAGTCTTTTCAAATGACTACTGTAAAATGTTTACAAGACAACAATTGAAGTTTGAATGAATTTTTCCATTGTGTTTAATATGAATAATGAGACACTTTTAAGAATTTATGGACAACATTGGTTAACCACATTCGTATTATATGAATTCAAACAGACATATTATTCCACGTCTGTATTGATACATCCACCTAAACACATGCGAGCATACATACTAAAATCAATTCATAGTGGTTGCCAGGCTACATAAATATTTGTGTACCTTGTTTATATACAGATACATATATACATACTTATTTAACTCTAATAGTGTACAATCTGTCTAAATAAAATTGACGAGCAGCAGTAGTGTTAGTTATTTTTAATATCTCACAAACTATAGCAAAATACATAATACATATATTTTTAAACAAATGTACACGCAGAAAAAATATGCTTGGAGGTGCCTAAAATCTATAATTGGATTCCAACATAATATGGTTTAATATAAATGTTATATGGCTAAAATAAACCATAACATAGCCAAACTTATCCATATTACTGTCAAAATTATCCATAATTTGGTAAAAATTTTCCATAGTTTGGTGTAAAGTAACCATATTAACCATATCAGGGCTGCGAGGTGAGATTTTTCAAATTGTACTAACTGTCAAGAATAAGATTACTTTTCCAGTCAGATTTTTCTGAATTCCTTTTCTTCACGTTTAAATAAAATTTATTTGAACATACATGTTCTTCATACTTTATTTGTATTTGTAAATAAACTTAACAGTAACAGCCTGGCCTACGATGTCGATCCACAACACAAACGAGCGATATCAACTCACTCATTATCGTTCTCATAAGCAGCCCACTAACTATCGACTTGTCGGTCGATAGGTTTGACGTTTCTTACAATTTTATACTGCATGTAAAATATAAAAATCGTCAAAGCATGTTAATTAAGCCATAAAATTACAACTCTGTGCTACAACTAACAAAATTGATTTCAATAAAATAATTTGTGATATTAATTAAATTTGCTCCGGTAAACAAATTAATAGTATCAATTAAACGTTTAATTCACTTGATTAAACGTTTAATTTACTTGATGAAACATTTAATTCACCTGATTCAATTTTTAATTAAGACTGATTTTTTTTTTTTTGATTAATGCTTTAAATGGTGAAAAATTTAAAAATTTTTGTTCTGTGTCTATCGACAACCACAACACAAGTGATTGATTTTTACATTTTTGCTCACATAATATTTATAAGTGGGGCGCAAATTTGTATGAAAACTATTTCGTTATCGTTCGCGTGCATTGTCGATAAACCTGTAAAGGGACGCAAATCAGCTGTTTGTCGTTGAAAATGCAAACTAACGAAAGCGGTCGACCTCATGAGACAGACTGTTTATATAACTGTTTAATTTTAAAAGAAGCATAAAAGACATTTAATTATTGATATCTGAATAAACTCGTATTATGATATACTTTTTGCCTACAAACTCTTAGTCATTTCTAAATTGCAGCAGCAAGAATAAGATGACTTAGGCAAATTCCTTTTTTGAATTAGATTAGAGACAGTCGAAACTAACAGTCTGTTAGTCAGTCTGCAAAGGTGCCATTAACTCCAATTAAGCTTGACTCAACTTAAGCAATTTTTCTGTTTGCCACAGATATAAATTAAATCATGTATATTAAAATTAATTTATTATTGAAAGAGAAATTTAAACTATATTTTTCTATTTTTTTACAAAAAATGTTTAATACTTCTTCTGAAGTTCTTTTGTGTTTGACTATTTATTCATTTTCTATATTTTAAACTGTTAAATTCGAAAATCGATCCTGAAGCATTGGACTACGTAAGCATGTTTTTATTATAAGCATAGCTGAGAAACTTCTTTCGCAACTATCAAAAATAATAGTAAAAGCTTGTAAATGTTTGGATGGATATTCTTATCAATTTAGGATTTTATTTTATGTAAAAGAAATGTATTAGGGAATATTAAATCGACCCCTGAAAATACCAATAAATTAGCAGAAAATGTTAAACGAAAAAAGCAATCAGAAAAGCGAAAAGGGGTTGGGTGGGCAGAAGCGGTTCTGGGTGGGTATTTTAAGCAAACCAAACAAGTAATGGGAAAGCATTCAGCTAGTGTAGAAAGAAAAAACCGCCATAGTTTTGTTACTTTCAATTACATACTTATTTAATTTTTAAAATTGAAAAAGAACCGGGCAATTCACAAAGTGTTCTATTGTGTCGTATTGGTGGTATATGCTTTAATTTTATGACATTTTCAAACATTTTGTTTTATTTTTAATGTTTAAATATTAAATCACAATAAACCTTTGTTACTTATGCGGTTTTTTTTTATTCACAATTTTCATTTTTTGTCATTTAATTTTGACGTAAACACTAATTTATCATATAATAAAACAACAGGCTGTTCACAACACTAGACAGTGGTTTTTAGCCGAAAAAATACTTTAGTACTTATCACTTTAGAACATTTTGTAAATTGGCTAATTGTTTAAAAATATTTGGTGGATTTTCACAAGGTATTGTGCTATTTTAAATTGAATGATGACAGAATGCCCGGAACAAAATTACCTATTGGACGTTGTAATGGCTAACTCAAAAATTACTACTGTGTAGTTATGACGTAACATTAAAAGTAGCATACAAATCTTATAATTTTAAGACTTTTATGTGTGAGCAACAATGTTTATTGCAAACTATTAGAATATTGTGACAATATGACTTGATAGCACACTTTGTGCATCCCCCAATTGTGTTATTGTTGTATTTTATAAAACATATTGTATTAGCTAAGCCTTATTTAATGTTGTCATCATTAAATTTAGCGATATTCAAAGTTTTATTGCAGCAAAACATCATCATGTTAAATAGAAGCAAAATTGAATTAATCATTATGAATGTTAAAACAACAATGGTTTTTATGTAGACATTGCAGAAACCATAATATAGTTATTTTTAACTATGCTTCGACAATGTTTTTTTTTCTGCGTGTATGCATGTGGATGAATGTAAGTTTAAGTAGTATAGTTAAATGGTTGGCTATCGATCGAAAGATCAACATTTTCATCATCATCAAATAGCGTTAGCAACTTAGTAACCACAATCAATATCGGATGCAATTGCCACAAAAGTTCATTGCTCTCAAACATCTACTAAGTTTGTTTTATGTAATTGCTTCGGTTCTTTGTCTCTTCAATATTATTCTAACATAGATCAAGTTTAAATTTTATTTTAAAGCATAATTCTGTCTAATTTGTTGATAGATTTTATGAGTGCTTTATACAACCACTTCTATCTTCGAGTTTCATTAAAATTAGATTTTAAATAACGCAAGTATTAGTTACAAATTTTATTTGCATTTGAAAAAATTTTTATATTTTGCTTGTTATATAAAAACTTACGCTCAGCTCAATTCAGCTTGTGAAATGCTTTTTCTAAGTTTATTAAAATATTTAAATGCATTCAATTAAAGTTAATGCGATTTAAAAAGATTTCTATAGATATTTTTGATCGGTGGTAAAACTTCTATATTAATAAGAAGAAATACAGAAGGATTTATCAGCTAAGAGTAGCGCTAAAGAACTATGCGATCAGTAATGTTGATCAGAAGTATTTTAGCCCGGGATAAGAAGGAAATAAATAAAACCTTTTTCAAATTGAACGAAACCTTTTTCCAGATAAACGAAACTTTATTCCAAATAACGGAAATCATTTTCAAAATAAACAAAACTTTATTCAAAATAAACGAAACTTTATTTAAATAAAGTTAAACATTTATCAAATTAAATCAAACAATTTTTAAAATTTTATAGGGCATTTGTTTTTTTTTTTTTTTTGTTTGCATTACCTCTTTCACCAAGAACTTGTTCACTCGCCGATTTAGGAATTTGGATAATAATAACCATAACATAGTTTGCACAATCATTTGGATTAATTTGTGCTATACTTTCCTCAGTGGTTATAACACTTAATAATGATCACGCACGGAATCTTAACTTAGAAAATGCGTTCTCTCTCACTATTGTAATGAGTTTTGTTGCTCTGGGCTTCTTTAAATTTTATCTGAGACCTCCCGAAGAAATACTTGGAAACAGGCCGAATTCACAGAGGAAAGAGAAATAACTTTTTGGAAAACACCGCCAGCAATAAGAGCCACGTTCCTTGTCCTAACGGTTGGCACAACAACATGAGCTCTTTCACCTACTTTAGCAAAAAAAAACACTACAAAATTTTTTAAATGAATTACTTTTATTTGAAAAAGGTTTAACTGTATTTGAATAAAGTTTCGTACATTTTAAAAAAGATTTCGTTTATTTTGAATAAAGTTTAATTTATTTTGAATAAAGTTTCGTTCAATTCGAAAAAGGTTTCGTTTAATTTGAAAAAGGATTTATTTAAACTGAAAATGCTATAAATAAATAAAAATAAGAGAAAAAATAATTATTTCCACGAAAGCTTTTAGTTTATTTGCGTGAAAATTAAAAGAAAATTTAAATGGATTATTTAGTTCTTAACATCTGTTATTAATTGCAAATTACAAAATTATATCAAAGTTTTTTTAAGGCGGTTCTATACAAGCAGTCACTAATAATAGGATTCACTCACCCTTTCAAATTTTTTATTTTTAGGTTCATAATTGACCATAACTTTGAGAAAATTGTTCTTACTGTCATAAATCTCAAACGAATTAAAATCCGGTACACATAATTTTTATAATATTAAAAAATTAGTTACATTATTCACAAAATGATTACGCCTCATACTAAATGCATATGTTTTTGTAGCAAGTGGCAATATAATTTAACGGCTATAAAGAGTCCTTAACATCCAAAAAAAAAGATTTTCTAGCCGTCAAAAAGAACAGTAAACCTATCACCACAGTAATTAGATATTAAAGGCTGACAACCTTGCAACTTGACATTTACATATATGTATGAATGTGTTGGTGGCTTTTGTTTGATTTTAAAAATATTTGAAATTAAAAAAGAACAAAATAGAAATTAAAGAAAATCAAAAGAAAAGCAAAACATGATTTAAACATTTTTTTTATTGTTGATCTTACGTGGACATTGGTGACATTTCAATGGCTTGTTAAGAAGTCTTGCTTAACATGACATTATTGCAATCAAAGGTTGCAACAACATTTCGGTGGAATTTGCCGACGACAAGTACATGATCATTTACTATTGATCTACGCAATCAGCAGTCCAAAACTGTACGCAGTAGTAACGAAAATAGTTGTAGAGTAACCATTGCTACTGGCATAATGTACATAAGTGTACCAGTAATAAAACAAGTCCAACCGACTTCAATAAAAACTCTGTTGTTGATGGATTCGAAGCCGCTTTGATGTCATTTCTGTGTCAGGTGCTTTACCTAATGAGATGTATCTAAACCATTGAAATGACATAATACTCGTTCGGATATAAAAGATTTGGCTATACCATAACAAATAGTACATATGTATGTGTGTACATTCGTTTTATCAATTCATGACAGACGGAATGTTAATTAGTTAATCAATGTGTGTAGTAGGAGCGACTGATTACCTGAGAAAGTATTTCTGAAAATCTTTACACACGTATTAGTTTGCAGGAATAAATGTGTATGGATGCATGTAATTAAATTAATGTGTGTAAAACATTTTAGTCCCTTGAAATTGGCCATAGACAACTAATCGAGATGAAGTGATTTGTCTTTTTTGTCTCTCTAGCTACCTATTGTCCTTCTCTTCGTCTGTCCGTTACTTTATCCTTGTGTAAACAAACAATTAAATTGTTTTATTGGCTTAAATCTACGATACTAACTACAACAAGCTTCTTACAAACGACTAAGTAGTTCGAATGTACGTATTACATACACGTTTAAATGGGTTACAAACAGTATTAACCTCAGACAAGACCATAAGCCAATTGAACCGCATTTAAAAGTTCATACATGTTCGTTCGTTATGTAGGCATACGTATATGTATGTTTGTACATATGACTATGTTATTAAAATACATATTGTTTTTGATTTAACATTTTAAATCTACTTTACAAAGTCAACCCACACACCTATATACACACATGCATACATATGTACATATGTGTGTATATAGGTGTGTGTATGTACTGCATACTTTACATCATTAGGCTTATGATGATAATGATGGTGACGATGATTATAACAATAACTTCACAGCAAATCTGGGTACTGATATATGAATGTGTGAAATATGTCTGCTTTCAATTGAACAATATTGTCTACAACAAAAACATACAACTAAACTTTGTACATTGTCAATTTAAAGCCTAAACATGGTCGTTACACGATTAAGTGTTTTTACAAACATATACGTACATAGACGTACATATGTATATGAGTACATACATGCATACTTACTTGATTTGATGATATAGTTTTTAAGTATACAACATCCATTCATGTTTACTTTGTATAGATATGTACAGCATTAGTAGTTGGTGTTGCAGAAACTGTGTTGAAATCATGCAGATTTTTTACAAAACCTCAACACCATCCAGAACAACAATAGGTTTAACTGCCGTTTTGAAAATACTGACAACTAACCAAGACCAGATAGTCTCATCCAACTGTTTAAACGACAAACTATCCATTCATTCATCCTGCTTGCAAGCCAGCCACCAAGCTAAATATATATTGTTAACAATCCATCTATCCACAAAATCCATCCGTACCACCACAAATACAAATTGAAAGGTAATCACGACGAATGGACACGACTAATGCTGACTGTAAGTTCAAAAACTTTTTGAGTCATTTCATTCTCAATTTTGAATTATTATTAATACTCGTGGTTTTGTGGTAAAGGTAATGGGACAAGTTGAATACAAAAAATGTTAAGGAAAATGCAATGCAAACAACACAGTTTTTGACCATATTTATATTCATGTTCGAAATCAGAGTAGTCTTGTGTTTATAATATAAGCTTATACATGTATGACCGACCACAGCACAGTGGAACATTCGGTAAAAGCTATTAACAAGAATATGTTGCTTAAGCAGTAATTTAAGACGTTATGGGACAACTTTTGCAGCCTAAGTTTTCTTTTAAGTAAGATTGGTAATAATTACTGACAAGGGAACATAATCTTGACTCGACTGAGTTACAACGATTAATTTTAATATTTGACAATTATGTATATGGGCATTTCCCCAGAATGGTCTACCAGGATGAAAAAATAAAATGTTGAAAATCATCGTCTTTTATTGTTTATTATTATAAAAAAAGTCTATGTTGTTATAAAAGAATGGCTTCATAGCATGTCTCAGCTGTTTTACTCGAAGAAATTGCACTGGAAACTGGAAAATTTTATATTTTCTTATATTTTCTACTTCTAAACACATTTTTATATGCTTATTTTACATGCAAAAATATGTTATGTTTACACTCTTTCTTCATAATCTTTTCATTACAATCAATTGAAAATTGAGTATTTAGTTGTTTGTTAAGGAAATTTGAAGACATTAATGGGAAACTGCATGGTGATAATAATAAAAAAACATATGGAAAAATCGTACGTTCGCGACCCGTACGTTCGCGACCGGTACATAAGCCAATTAAACAAAAACCAAAAGAGATATTTTTTTTGGTAAATACTGCATGGAGACCTACATTAATACACTATTAAAATAAATTTATCACTTTTGAATATTCCGTTCCATTACGCAGATTTTTACATTTAACTGCTGTCAGCCAAAGTTGACTTCTATTTTGCGTACGTTCGCGACCACATGTTTATAACTCTTATTATGAAAACTTAAACTCGATGAAATCCATCCTTTGCACTAAACATACATCTACCCAAATGCTATCGAATCGCAAGAAAAAATGCTAGGAAAAGTTTTGTTTTCTATATTATTTGTACATCAAAAGCGTACGAACGTACGTTCGCGTCCCCAGGAAATGCCCATATATAAAATATTAAATGGAGAAGAGGTAAGACAAGATGAAAATACAAAACTTGCAAAACTTGCAAAACAAGAATTTCATAATCTGGACACTAATGCAATTTCTAAGCAAAATTTAAACAAATTGCAGCAACAAAAATTGTAAGTCTGGACGACGACTAAGTAGTCAAAAAGTAATCAGTACCCATGATCTGTAACTATAGTGAGAACTTCTCGCATCGAAAAGATGTGAAACAAAATATTTCATCGTTTCTCGAAAAGTGAGAAAGAAGTGTGTCTGTAACTCATGTCAAAAACTATCAAAAGAGATTACGTCGTTACGTTATAAATGTCATAACATTGTACTCGAAGCCGATGTGACATTGCAGGCGTTGAGAACGCCAGTCACACATATCGTTGACGGCGACCAAAATTTACCAAAATTGAAAAATTTTAAACGACGGCGGCGAAAATACAACCGTCGGCTATCCCAAATAATGTAAATTGCGACTTTAATGTTTGTTGTTTGCAAACAAGCTTTGAAAAAAGTTCGCATATTTTATAAAAATGTCTAAAGCAAAATAGTTTAACAATGAAAAAATGTGCCAAGAAAAAAATATTATTATTATTATTCTTTGTATTTTGCATTTTTAATTGTTTTATAGTGTTAAAATTTTTTTCTCGTCCCATTTTTATTCGTGAGTTTATTTGACAGTTCAAAGCGTGAACTTTTCTCACGAAAATGTTACAGACACACTTTTTCTCTAAATTGTCGAGTAATATCCTTACGTGACAGCTTGTACCCCCCCAAAAAAAAGTTACAGACACAGTTTAGTGAAAAAAACAGTTGTTTGTTTCAATATATGGTATTTTTGTTTCATTTCACACATTTCAATCGAAAAGTTTCTCGACACGAGAGTTACAGAAAATGGGCACATGATAACTACAAAATAATCAAAAGGTAACCCGATTAATTTCAAGGATTATTTTTTATTACTTTCAGCAATTGTGTGTTCGTTCGTAGTACAATTTTTTTCTAAACAGTTTAAGACCTCCTTAAATTTAAATATATTAATTTTAATAAAAACCTAAATAATTGAACAAAAAGAGCGTAGCAAATAGTAGTATATAATATAAATAATATACAAAAATTAACATTTAATGAAATCACAAAAAATGTATCATATCATAACATACATACATATGTTTATTTTAAATTGGCCTACAAAGAAAAAAATTTTGCAACAGTAAGAGCATTAATCAGAAATAAAATCAGTTTTAAATAAAATTTTAATCAAGTGAACTAAACGTTAAACAAAGTGACTTAAATGTTTAGTCAAGGGAATTAAACGTTTAATTGATATTATTTATTTGTTTACTGGTGCAAATGAATATTGTCAATTAAACGTTTAATACACTTGATTAAACGTTTAATTCACTTGATTAAATTTTTATTTAAAACTAATTTTATTTTGATTAATGCTTTTACTGGTGCAAAATTTTTTTCTGTGTACATTAAAACTAACTTTTCAAAGGAAAAATCATTCATTGATTTTCGCCTTGAACTGTTAAATATCCCTGTAAAAGAAAACAGTCTTTCAGCTGGAGCAGAAGACGTTGGGAGAGCGTTAAAGTATATAAATGCTCTCTTTAGCAAATTATATTTTTGTAAATTCTCATTAGCACTTGAATTATCATATCAAATAACTGGAAAAATTATGTTTTATAGTGGATCGTCGATCAGGTTTTATATGGTATTATGGAGAAAGCCCATAATCAATTTCAACATCTGCAAAGTTAAATCGCTAAAAATCAAACAAAATTTAAAATAATATACGCAATAGCCCACCATCATTATAAATATCAAAAAAATTAGGACTAGTGGATAAATTATTTTTTTTTTCATAATTTTTGGCACCTAATTAGTGAAGATATTAGGGGATGACTAATTTTTAACAAAAAATTTACATATTAGCACGTAATAGTCAGTACTTAATTAAATGTGGAAATAGTTTATGCTGGTTAATTTGGCAGACAAACCTTCCGCACCAAATGCAACTTCTAAAAACCTAAAGAATTTTTGTTTATTATATTAGTGGTGTTCATTATTTGGTGTATATTATTTGGAGTAAATGTATTTTAAATTCCCTTCTAGCAGAATACCTTAGAAAACACTCTTCAGCCTTTTAAAATTGCGACAAAGGTAAATTTATAGACTAAATTTCAACTCTTTTGGTGCGGGAACCTTTTTTAAAGCAGCGAAAAAAGAATACATAACTAAAGTCAAATACTAATCCAATTTTGTGTGGATAAAAGAGTTTGCCAGTACAATTGTCGCTAATGATAACATTTAAAATGTTTAAATAACTACAAAAGATTTCAAAGTGAATGTATGAAAATTTATGGATTGTGATAATTTTAAAGAGTTTGTCAACTGTTTCGAAAAAATTTGTAGTACGAATAAATACACAATTGTTGAAAGTAATCAAAAATAATCTTTGAAAAATTATTTTTTAATATTTAATTGATTATTTTGTAGTAATTGTAATCGTAATCAGTTCGTAATCATGCAAAAAAAAAAATAATGGTAATTGTAATCTAATTAATAATTATGTAATACGATTACTTATTATTACATAACACCTATGACTTTATCTACGGATCTTTTTGTAGAAAAATATATTAATTTTTATATAAAATTTCACGATTTCAATAATGGATGTTGTTTGGCGCTTTTAAATAAGAAATGCATACAGTTAATAAAAACCCTCATCTTAATTAATTAGTGTAATTAAAATACAAACTATTTTAGTTGCATCAGAAGGGCATCTAAGTGTTGTCCAATTTTAGTTTAGGTTTGATGATATAATTTTTGTATTCTTATGAGCAGAGAAGTCAACTATTTCGACACTAAACGGGAGAACCCCAGAGTTGCAAATTTAGCGCATTTGGCACTAGATTTAGCGCTTTCTACCTTGCGAAAAGGCGCATAATTTTCCCTCAGCGCTTTTTTTAAAGAGCACTAAATAAGCGCTTTTTTTTTAATATTTTTTAAAACTATAATTAATATTTTTTAAAACTATAGATACCCAACATGTTTGTTTTTTTATTTGCATACATATAATTAAGGCACATTAACCAAAATTTATTTAAATTTGTTGACGTTTCTGTAATCATACGACGCCCTATGTTCTTCGTGAACTATTTATTTAAGTATTTTATGTTACATCGCTGTATCTATATTGTATTTAAATAAATAAAGGACATATATATAACCAAAATTTGTTACCGTTTTTTTAAATACTTTTGATATATAGTATACTGAAATGTACACTATATAAATACATACATATCGTCTGTTGGTTATTGGTATTCCGCTTGGCATTAATCAATTCTATAGTGTGTCCTCTTTTTAAATCCTTAATCCATTTTGTGATATCTCGAATATACATACATACATACATATGCATTAAAGGCCGTATTTTTCAAAAATGCTTCCCTGATCTAATTATTCTTTGATCATTTTTAAAAAACAATAACAATAACATGACAGGGTTGCATTTTTGTAAATTACTAAAGACTTTGTGGGATAGTGTATAACGGCCTTAAGTGATATCGAGACCTTACATTGCCTGATATTCACAATTTAAGAGTTCGGCACTTTTTGTGCTATGCAGCAAATGACCAACGTAAAAGTAAAAATATGTTTTTTATTCGTTTTAAGAAATTTAGTTCAAAACATTCTATTTGGTTTTTTTATATAGAAAACTAATTTTTATAACTAAATTTAAAAGAACTCAAGAATTTTCAAAATGTTAATGTTTTAATAACACTGGGCGGAAGAAAAAAAAAAAGTCGGGGGAGAGAACTTTATTATGTGACTTTAATTGACTTAAGCGTGCATAATCAAAAACTGTTTACAGTTAAATCCAATCACGTCTGGCTAACATTTTGTTTACTGATCTTCATGATTTCATGGCTTATTTTATGCGTAATATACCTGGATTTCTGACAAATGAAAAAATTAACACTTTTTGTCTTATAATTTTTTTATGAATTTTTGAAAACAAAAAATAGTACAAACAAATTTGTAAAAAAAAATTCAGAAATAAGAAAAATAAGATTTCCCTCAACAATAAATTTCAGTGTATTTATCAAATATGAAAAATAGGAATTTAGCACGTCATACAGAAATCGTATTAATAGTAAATTTTGTATTCCCAAAAAATAACTTTGAAAAATATTATTTGGATGACTCAAAGAAAATTTTATTCTTAATCATTTGCAAATGATCAAAATCGCACAAATCGTTCTCAAGGTGTGATAAATTGTAAGTATGTAGCATAGCCCACTTATTTCTGGCCCATAAAAAACTGATAACGGATTTGAATTTAAATTTATATGTATTTCAATAATTTTAATTTAAAACTATTTTTTGCCGACCAGTGTAATTAATTAAACTTGGTTCTTAAACATTTTATGCATTAAGTTTTTTATTTAAAATTTATTTAAAACTTTTTAGTTTAGAAATAGCTGACAACCCTGGTCAAGACATATGGGAAACGTCCTAAATTTTAAAAAGGGACGGTTTAAGTACATTTTTGCACCATTTTGTTTTCAAAAAGCGCAAAAAGAACTTATATATATTTTTAAGTTAACCCCAGTTAATATTTATATAGAAACTATAAAGTTTTATGAATGAATTGTTACTAATTGCCAGCTTATTCATAACTTATCATTTCTCTAAATAATTTTCTACCCGCACGTTTTTAAATTTCTTAGACAGTTTTTACAACTCGACATAGCTGGAAAATTAAAAAATTTATTTATACCAGAGAAAAAGGAAAAACGGGCTAAAAATATAACATTTTAATAAAAAAAACATACAGAGCGCGTCGTAGATTGATTTTTTCCAAAAAGTGAAAAAAATAAAAATTTTCAGTTTAAGCCCTCTTTATGATCGAGTGCGATTTGCATACTTTTCAAACCACAGTATTTGCCACTATATTGGTCATTTGATCACACAGTGCATAGTATTGTTAGCGTAATATGAATACTCAAAATTGGTAATATGTGCAATTTATGTGATAAGAAAATCGCCCTCTAACTTTAAATTTGCCTACTGATGAATAAAATTGCAATATAAATTTTAAATACTACTGTTTTAACTAGGTTATGTTTAGGAAAGTCTTTTTTAATTTTGAGTAATTTTTTGAAATTTCTGGTATATTATTATAAACTGCTTCACCATCATTGTTTGTTGTGTTGTACATGGGTACTCACAGGTCGTTTTACACATTGACACGTTAAAAATTTGCCGCTTTTGTCGTGCCCACAATAAATGGGTACAGTTGTCACCGTTCTCCATTGTGTTGATCGAGTTGAACTGAGTGTGGGAACATGGTACCCTTTCTTTTGCCAAACAACAACCAAAGCATCTGTAGTCAGGTGTAATAAGATTTCATTGTTAGCTGCACTTTGCTGTATAGTGAACACTATTACAATTATTGTTGTTTTAGCTGCTGCTTTGCCTTAATTTTTTTCGGGTTTCTTGTTTGTTTTTGCTCTTGTACTGGGGATGTTGATGCTGCATAGAAATTTCAATATACAATTCCGCAAATTCAGTATAAAATTAAGGGCATTCTAACATTGTTCCCAAATATAAATTAACAATATTGTCAGGCTGCCAAAGTAAAAATAAAAACATACCAAAAAGCCCGTAAATGAAAATATATACAAAACATCTATTTCCTATTAGCAATGGATATTTTACAAAATTAAAGCTTACTCACATATAAATATTTACCAATTAAACATTTCAGTAATTTTTTATCGCATTTAATGCCTTTCAAATTGACCTGACTATATACCTACATGCATATGTATGTATATACGCTGCATTATTGTTTTTTAAACTTGTTTTAAAACTTCAGTGATGTTACAATTACTGTCATGTTTCTCTGGCAATACTCATTATTCCTTATTTCAGTTTAAATCAGATCTTTGCACTATACTAAAAGCAACATCTCCATAACATTATATTCACTGGTGCCGTTTTCCTCCGCCTACAGCTGCTGATCTCCTAACTTTGAACTGAAATGGAGTCTTCTTCAACTACTAATACTAGTTGCTTGCTCAATTGATAATAGTACTATTTAGCCCATAGGTTGGTTCACTCGTTCGATGGTACATTTGAATGGAATATTCCTGCACACAAACACATACTTATATACTATAGAGACTTGATATTTCTGCAAAAAAAATTGTTTTCGTTAGGTACCCCCTTAAAATGAAGTTTATTTCTCTTTAAACATTGTAAGGAAAATCGTAAGTGTAAAACGAATTTTTCATATCTTGTCTAAAATTGGTCCTTTATAGTCTAATTTTAGAATTTGTGAAAAAATTGTTAATGATTTTTTTTTTAAAAATTATCAAAATACCGGCAATTTTTTATTACAAGAACAAAATTATATTAAAGGAACAAAATTGTATTTTTAGGGGGTGATTTATATTTTTATACCCTACACCGCAAGTGGGAAGGGGCATAAATATGTAAGTTTGTCATTCCGTTTGTAATTTCTACAATATTTATCTTAGACGTTCCAAAGTATGCATGAATATCCTGGGTCAGTATGAGTATCGAAGCGAATTAAATAAGCTTAATCTGCACGTGTGTTGGTTAAAATAGGTCCATAGACCCCAGACATTAAAGGGCCTAACTTGGAATATGCTTATATCACATATAGCCTGGAAAAGCTTGCCAATGAAATTAAGCAGGTCCGTTTAAAGATGGCTGAGATATGTACAAAAAACGGCAACATAAATTTCTAATTATTACCCATAAACCTTTGAAATCGCCTTAAAAGTTATGAACTTTATTTTTTCACTTTTGCGTTTAATAAACTTTGTAAAAATTAACAAAATCCGTTCAAAAATTACTGAGTTAAAGACAAATAACTTTTTTTCACCGAAATAATGGTTTTAGCACAATAGCGCTCATATCAAAGAAGCTAAGAGGTCCAAATTAGGTTTTATATAAGAGATTTGCTTGGTTTTAAAAATCAGCTAAATCGGCCTAAGAAATAAGGATTATGACTAGAGTTGTCAAGTTTATTCCACAGCCTGTACGAATAATTGGGATTTATGGGTTTTTCTCAACTGTCTTATTTTTTTAACATTTTATTTAATAAAAAAACCGGCGAAATAAACCGCCAGGAAAATTGCTCTAAAAGGCAAAATAGAATTGACGCCAAATTTTGTTTTTTTCATTATGCAATGCTATCTGGGGTTTACAAAATTATTATACTCGTAATAGCGATTTATCAGACCGTTTAATCGTAATCGCGTGAAATATTATGCGAATACGATTAACCGCATATCGCATAACCGCAAACGCATAAGCTGCAAAACCAATACTAAGAGAGTATTACAATTTCGAATTTAGGAAACTCAAGTCCTTTTGAGTCGTTTTATTAGCCATTTACGAAATCGGCTCGGCGGTCCCATAACTATAAGCTTCCAAAGATGACACCAACGCAAACACGTAACCGGTGTACCCGTGTACCCAATAGTTTTCAAATGAAAAATTTAGCAAATAAGAGGCTGTGCAAAGGTTTTCTTTCATTAAATATATTAAATTATTAAATTAATTTTTCTAAATTTTTAATTAAAAAATACTAACATAAATATTTTTTTTGAGAAGGTTTACCTATATAGAAATTACAATGGGGTACAAATGTAACCTGGTTATGTGTTTGCGTAGGTATTTTTTTGGTTATTTTTTTTTAAGGTTAAAACATTTACTTTTTAAATACTCTGTTTCTTTGCAATTTAAGTAAAATATACTAAATACATGAGTTGATTCTTAAAATGTTCTATAATAAGTGAAGCAATTTTTAAAATGTAGTCCTTCCATGCATGAGAGGACCAGTCTTTGCAGGAGGAGATAGTTAAATTTACAAAACTATTAAAAAAATGCAGAAAAAGGATTTTTTATTATTCCTAGAAAGTTGGCAAGAATAATCCTCTTAAAAGACTGCACCAATCTATATCTATTGAACAATATTTATTTGGATTTTGCTGCTCGACTTAGAAACGTATTTTTGCCTTTTGAACTCACACTTGAAGTTTTTTTTGTAGATCAGATGCATATTAAAGCCGAAGGTGCGCTTTCAATTTAACATAAAATGTTGGAACAACAAAATATGAATATGTATAGCAATAAAATGTCATTTACCTACCCTTAATAATACCCAAAAACACAGCCAAACAATAATTTTGAAAATTAAAAAAGAGGCTCAGCAAACGCCTAGTCTTAATAAGATTTTGATTTATTGCGCCAGGAGTTTGTTTTTTACCGAAGAACAAGTAGCAAACCAAAAATATTTCCTTATTGTACAAAGCAATTCAGACTGTAAAGCATTTTCCGAAAGTACTTTCTATAGCGGGCAATTTTTGTACAAAAATTCGATCTCGTCCAGCTGACCAGTCTTTTAATGCCTTCAAATTTTATTTTTATTTAACTATCTACCTATTAATTTATAATTGTTGAAAAATTTTCTACAATGTACATTTTTGTGCTCCTTATGACATGCTTATTTTATTTGTGTTTAAAATTAATATATGAAATACTAAAACTTAATCGCAAATTTTCATAGTCGCGATTAAAGCCTTTAACAGTCGTAGTCGCAATTATGAAAATTTGCGATTAAATGCAACCCCTAATGTTACCCATTTTTTTTTAATAAAATGTCACCCTAAAATAATGAAAAATAGCTTCTTCTTTATGAAAAATCCCCTTAAATTTGTTTAAGAATATACCCACAAAAAAGTTAAAATTAAAAAAACACAAAAAGAACGTTATATTAGAAATTTGGGTTAGGGTCATATACCCGAAACTTAAAATCCTGAATTCAAAATCCCATATTTAAAAATTTTGAATTTTAATATCGCGTATGTTCAGTTTTGGTTTAAAAAATAGCGCGCTAAAGAACGGTTGGGCCTTCGGCCGTGCCCAAAGATATTCTCCTCTATGGCATATCAAACACCGGCTTCGCCAACTTAAGCTTTCAATATTACTAAATGAAAAATAGTCCCAAAGTAAAAATTGCGGTTTTATTTCGGGTAATTTTTTTATTTCTTGGTATGGCGATAACTTTACATTTCACTTAAATTGCAAAAACACGCCAACGAAAGAATGAAAAAAACCCAAAACATAAAAAACCGTAAAATTGCATTGTTGCGCTTTATAAAAAGTTTTTGACCCATTCCTTATTTAATACTTTGGGTTTTATTTTCTGATGACACATTTCGCAGCACCAAGAACCAATTTATTATTGAACGGATTTAAGGCCCAACTATAATATGCATAAGCTGGCTCAATCTACTGTCAAAAATTAGCAAAAAAATTTAAAAAAAAGTATTTAAAAAAATAAAAATAAAATCAAAAAATATTTTATTCCGTACGGAAAGTACGATCTGTTTCGCACCTTGCTTAAGCAAATGCAAGATTCATAAAATTAACCAAAAAGTTTTCTTAAGTTCAATATGGTTCGACACATATGAATCACATGTATCCGCACAATTGCTTAAGCCAACTTAAAAATATTATAGTTGGGCCTTAAATCCGTTCAATCATGAATTGGTTCTTGGTGCTGCGAAATGTGTCATCAGAAAATAAAACCCAAAGTATTAAATAAGGAATGGGTCCAAAACTGTTTATAAAGCGCAACAACATGCAATTTTAAAGTTTTTTTGCATTCTTTCGTTGGCGTGTTTTTGCAATTTACGTGAAATGTAAAGTGATCGCCATACCAAGAAATAAAACCAATTTTTACTTTGGGACTATTTTTCATTTAGTAATATTGAAAGCTTAAGTTGGCGAAGCCGGTGTTTGATATGCCATAGAGGAGAATATCTTTGCGCACGGCCGAAGGCCCAACCGTGCTTTAGCGCGCTATTTTTTAAACCAAAACTGAACATACGCGATATTAAAATTCAAAATTTTTAAATATGGGATTTTGAATTCAGGATTTTAAGTTTCGGGTATATGACCCTAACCAAAATTTCTAATTTAACGTTCTTTGTGCGTTTTTTTTTTAATTTTAACTTTTTTGTGGGTATATTCATTAAAAAATACCAGCGGTATATTGAAAGGACCGCAAGTGGCAGGCCTTTTTGAAGGCCTCTATACTCCTTTCTAAAAGATTCGCTTCGCATGACATCCTGCCTTCAGAAGTATACCTTCTAGAAGGTATTCACTTCTTTTTAAAAGGCCTTCTAAATTATTCAGTACACACTCGCTACTCCCTTCTTTAAGAGGGGGAAAGGAAGTTGTTCACTTCTGACCTTCCTAACTCCCTTCTTTGGGAAGGGATCGTAGTTGTTATTAAAGGAAGTGTGAAGGCCTTGCGCCCAATGACAACCTGTGTAAAAAATAAGTAAGTATGGAATGCGGCGAGAAGAGATTATGACTGCTTGTGACTGCTAAATAAGGCCTCCTATTAGGCCTCTTTAATCATTCTAGTGACCGCTGGGTATTCTTGCCAATTAAAATTTAAATATTTGAAATATTTCTTTAATAGTATTTAAAAATTTGTCCAAATTTTTGACAAATTTTTAATGTTTAGATGATAACGGTATCGCAATTTAGTTTTTATTGTTGAGCTAGCGAAAAACACGTTCACTGACTGCAAAAGTTGGGTTCAAAAAACCGAATCCCGGCTTTTACAACTCAAATTTAGACACGATAGCGCCCATTCAATATGAGCTAGGGAGCACTAGGCTGTTCAATACTATGGTGAAGGGTATGTTGGATTCGGCTAAGCCGAATATAGCACTTTTACTTCTTTTTCTCTCACCAGTTTACTGAAAACGAAACATTTATGCTCTGATATACATACATACGTAGTTAATATATTTGTATGTACATATCTTAGCGGTAACGTAGTCGCTTTCCTTGACTGCTGTTATTTTCTATTTTGATTGTGTAGCACTTAAAAAAGCTTCTTCTTTTCTTGTTGTCAGATTTTTCTACGTTTGCTTTTTCTTTTTGTAATGTCGACTTTTTTATGGGGTTTCCTTAATTTGAGGTCGTGAGAATCTTGGCTAATTAATTGGCTCAGTACATGTACTACACGTACCATTTGCAGTGCATATGTATGTTTGTATATCCGCTATAGAAATAAAAACAGAAGTTATAAGAAAAAAAACAATTGACTTCTTTTCGATAAATCGACAGACAAAAAACAAATAAAACTTATATCACCACATTGTTTGATTTTTGGTGTTTAATATTGTTTCATGTCTCCCTAGTTCTGCATTATGATTTTAAATTCATGAAGGGACTTTTATTCAAGACATTTTAAAAATGATTTATATGAAACAAAATTGTACGAAATTCGATTATTCATAAACAAAAATTTTAAATTTTTCTACAATTTTTTAATATTTGTAATCTGCTCTGAAAAGTTGAATGTCCATTAACTTTTTAAAAACTAAAATATGCATTGTTCTAAATTCTGTGGCTGTTTTGCCAATGAATAAAAACTAATGAATGAATTTAAATTATCCGATGTATACGTAAAAGCGTATGTTTTTATGTATGTACACAAGGGCGCCTATATCAACCGAATAGAATTTAATTGTTAAAGCAAACCTGAATCGTTTATAACCATCGTGTTGTTAGACTGTAAGATCTTTATATAAGATGGTACCAACAGTGGAATTGTGTGCAAACTTTAACAGTGTTTTAACTAGGCGAATGTGGGTTTAGTAAATGCAAAAGCGAATAATAAAATAAAAATGTTGCAAATGCGAATACTTAAAGTATGTTAAAAATTGTTATGAAAATCTATGAAGTATTTTCAAAGGATACCAGAGAAAGCCAAAAAGTTATATTTTTAATACATACTTATAACCTATTCATACTCCACCGAGCACGAGTACAGACAGGTATGAATACCAATAAGTATGAACATAAATAAGTTTGTATAGCAACCGGTATGAGTATGAGCAAGCAGGCATGCGTATGGATATTAGTATGAATACGTATGAGTATATTCATGTATCGATGAGTATCGACAAGTAACTTCAACAACTCGTATGGTTATTGTAAAGCAAGCAGTGTAGCCAGGACCTAAAAATTTTTGATGCAGAAGAGATAATTATATTTTAAGTATTTTCCAAGACCAGCAAAACAAATATAGCACTGATTAAATAAGAATTAATTAATTTATGTAAAAGCTACATTAGAACATAAATATTTTCTAATAATTTAAAATTATGCTTCTATTAACAATAATTTTTTTAAAAAGAATTTTAAAAAAGAAGGCTATCAACTATTGTGGAATCTATTCTGTTTCTTTTTTCATGTTTCTAGCTAACGACAAAACTCGTTTTGATGGTGCGCTGCAGGAATTTATATGATTCTTAATTTTTTATAGACAACCGTGGATACATTGTAGAGTTGTATTTCCACCATAGCGTGATGTTGTAGTCTTCAGTAAGGCTAATATTTTCGTTGGCATACTGATCGATTTCAGCCTTTAAATTTTAAACTATGTATGAATGAATTTACCTGTGATATCTCATTTCTTAATTCCGAATATAAGATTTATATTTTTTTTTTGGTATTCGGCAACTTTTTGTGTTTTTATTAAGAATATTCAAATAAAACGACGTATTTTAATTGGCATCCATTTTGCCATTTTTTCGGATTTTCTTAAAAATAGTTTTTTCTATTTATATAAGAACGCAGATCTTTATATTCCGAAGATTTTTGTAAAGTCAACAATTCTTTTTCAATACAATTTTTTTGAATTTTACTCAAACGATTTTGAAAAAAGGATCTATTAGTGATTCAGCAATAGCAAAAAAAAAATTCTGGCAACACTAATGAAAAAAAATTAATAAATAAAAAATGTTTGAAGTCAATGATATACCTATGGGTGTATGTGGTTATGTGCGAGTATGAAATACAATAAATATGATAACATACATGAATGAAATCAAATGCGCAGAGTATGAGAATAAATATATACGAGTACGCACAGGTATTGAACATTTTCGAGTACTTTAATTTTTTTATACCCATTGTCTTTCTCTGATACAAACATAGTTTTAAAATACATACATACATAGTAAGTAATGCGTTTTAACAAAAAAATCTTATTAATTAAAAATGTTTTATTCCCAAAAATTATTTCTGTTAATAAATTTTTACTTAAAGAATACAAGGCCAAATAATGACAAAAATTTGATTTATAAATATTAAATTTAAAAATATGAGGCTCTATTAAAGTTGTTATAGAAGAAATTGCTATAGAAATTCGGTTTCATAAAGAATATATACATTTTAAACCAAACATCATTATTGTGCAGAAGGTTTCTTATGCTTAAAGACGAATTGAGCCAAGTTATAAAAATGTGTAAACATAAGTTGTGAAGCTTTATAACTCTTAAAAGTAGTTTGTTGAGAATCTTTAATAAAACTAACCTAAATGAGCATTTTGACGTTAGTTTTTAAGAATTTTCGTGTTTTTGACGCTTGTTACAATTAATATTCTTTAAAAACTTTCCAGATACTATTAATTTTACCATCATAAGGCATTCCTTTAAATATTCGCCTACACTTTTGCGAAAGCAAAACAAGCGAATAGTTCACAAATGCGAATACCAAACCGAATATACGCCGCACCTCTTCTTTAAATATACAAATTTATATCCATAAATTATTTAGTTATGTTTGTACAAATATAAAAATAAATAAAAACTTTATTATTTAAACATTTTTCGAATGTGATTTTTTGAGTCAAATTTTATTACATAATATTGCTTGCTAATCAAAGCCGTAGAGGCCCAAGAAATGCATTACATTCTGCTCAAGTGAACATATAACAAACAGAAAGATACAAGCTATTCTGGTAAGATTGAGAATTAGGAATATGTCTGAAGCCTCAATGTTAACCAAAGGTGCGCTTAAGCAAAAAGTATGCGAAATAATGAGGGAGTAGGACTATTACGAAATTTGAATCAAAGAAGCACATTCTAAACATGTTAAAATACTGCCGGTTTTACAAACAAAAACAAAAAATTTTGTAAAGAAATTTAAATTGAAAGCAAAAACCAATTGAAGTTTTTTATTGTTGTTTCAAAAAAAATTCCCAAGCGAAAATTTTATTTTGAAAAACGAGCAGATAAAAGAAAAATTCCCACATTATATTTGTTTATCGGCTTTGCTTTGCAAATCGAAAACGTGTGCAATTGAAATCGATCGAGATTTTTAGCTCAACTGTTTAAAAAATTAGCGTAATTTTTTCTGATTTTAGGAGGAGTTCTTGCAAAGATAAGTAAAATTCAAAAATTAGTTACATATATAGTATGGAGTATTTTTATCAGTTCGGTTTCAATTTTACTCGAATTCGATTTCCAGAAAATGGGTGTATAACTCTGTATATTACAATGATTCAAAGAAATAGTGACTGTGTTACACCCAACATATTTTGGGTCCATTCCAGTCTGTTTGTGATCTAAACCTTTTAAAAAGATCCAATTTTTAGTTTTTTTTACCATTTTGTATGTATGTATATACATAAATAAGTATTTTTTATAAATTAAGCATTTTCTCTTATGTGTTAATTTTAACGCTTGCAATGAATATATATTTTTAGAACCATAAAGGGTAAAGAGAAAATATAAACTCGTACTAATATGATAGTCATAATCGTCAAAGATTTAGACAATTGAGTTAATATTTTACCAGGACTTATATTTTTGGGCACAATTTTAATTATTTGTCACAAGAACCGAATTCAAATTCAAAATACTTTAACTTATTTATACTGTATACGATTTGAACTCGCTCTGTTTTGATGATGTTAAACCTTGTTGATCATAATCATGATACTGGCGATGATGATGTTATTGTTGTTTTAAAGACTGCACCTCATTTCTTATATGTACATGTTTTATGTTCACACATATCGTCAGATAAAACTCAAAATAATTTAAATACTGTCTGCGTTATTAATTTTTTTTATAATATATTGAAGTATGTAGAAAAAATTATATTTTTTGGAAAATTTATGTTCATTTATGTTTATATTGCGTTTTCATGTTGCACGTGTTTTGGGGCACAAAACAAACATTTTGCTGCTTTTTTTTACCGAAAAACTCAAACAAAAACTAGTTTTATTTCAAAACATACAGAAAATTGTCTTTTGGATTCTGCTTTTCTTCTGCGATTATGAATGCAACTCTGATTTATCCAATAATGATCCCGGACAAATCCGGTTTATTCGGTTTTCATTTACCAAAATAACAAAGACGATTAAATAGGTTTATGCAACCCCACAGCATATTTTTTTTTTTTTTTTGCCCAAGTTTGTTTGCTTATAGTGAAAACTTACTGTTAAGCCTTCCATTGAGAAGCACTCCCAACTCCCAAAGTCATATATTTTCTTTTCGTTTATCAAACAAGAGTGTAATGAAAATAGTTAAAAAAATTTAATTAAAATTTACTTTGACAAAAAATCTGTATAAAATTGTAAATTACGTTTGCAAACATTTTATAATGTTTTGAATTTAAATTTTAACAAAAGTGGAGTTCAGTATTAGTCTTGCAAAAGTGCAAAGGTGCAAATGCAAAATATCGGAGCTCCTTTGTTAATTCCAACAACAAAACACACAGAGATTCAGTTAGATTTCATTGAAGAGCTACGATATTTAGCATTTGGTCTTTTGCAAGCCTAATATTGAACTGCGCTAATCTGTTTTACAAATAATATAAAATACCTTTCATAACAAGTATTTTAGGTTTACAAAAGGTTTATAAAACGATTTAAAGACCAAGGCCCTGTTTCCTCAAAACTACAAGTTATAAATCTGCAAGTAAATTTATTAAAAAGCAACAATTTTACAATTTTGGTTTTTGTTTCAAATGTATTTTACTTGTAGATTTGTAACTTGAAGTTTAAGAAACAGGGCACTAAAATATGATTTATTAATAAGGGGGTAAATATTTTACTATTAAATTTAATAGTCTTTTAAGCTTGATGGTTACGTTGCATTTTTGGTGGCGATATTATATTCAAACCATTTGTCTGCGATGCTCAGCACAGAGTTTTGATTTTCTAATGTTTTAAACTTTTATAGAGCTGCTAATGTTAAAGCTTTTGCTTACTGGACACGACATTCCACTGCCACAACATTACCAGTATATACATGGCTGTATGTATGCACCTTCTTAGTTCATTCATACTAAAATAAATCGTAGGTTTTTACTAAAGATCTGCACATCCATTTACGTACATACATATGTAGATGCACATTCAATACATGAACTGCACAAACAAACATACATATGTATGTATGTATACTATTTAGACAACTTACACGAAGACACGAGACCGCGAGGTGCTTGCACTAAATATTACTCTTAAGTGTAATCGTGTTTCCATGAGAACATTCTCACAATTGTTTTGTTTGGACACCACAACTAGCCGTGCATTTTTATAAACCAAATGATGATCCGTTTGCTGAATGTTGCATATACTACATGGCATGAACTTTCAAATGGTGATGCTCCACTATACCCCTACTGTCTGCCTACCTTTCTTCTACCTACCACAATACAACAATTGTGATTACAACTGCGCGACTGCTAACTTAAAGTACTTACTAGCGAAGCAGTTAGCATTTGGCTACTGTTGCCTTTGGCTTATTGCTGCTTGTGTACCAGTCGTTGTTGTCTTTTTTACAATTGTTATTAGGTTTTCGGTTAAGGTGAAAATAGCGTTTATTTTGCAAATTATTTATTTATATTTTTCTTCTGTTGCTTTTGTTAACATCACCATCACCATTACCAATGCTGACACGAACCCTCACTGTGAATGAAAGTCATTTCCACGGCTTGGGAGAGTCCCACGATGGGAACTATGTATTTCTTGCATAAAACGCAACACTGTTAACCGTTACATATTGAATTAATGAATAACTTAATAGCATTAGATTGAAAGGGCCGTATGAAAAAAAGACCACAAACATAAAGTTATTGCACTCAAATGTATGAAAATAGTTTACTAATTCCTTACACTTAGCAATAAATTCTCTAACCAATAACTGAGTCTAACTTATTGCTACATGCTCTTGCGAACAACATTTTTCAAATCAATTTTAAACTGCTCAGATCTTAATTAAAACCTCACAAAGCAAATCTTAAGCACTGATTGAATTTTTGGCAAAAACTATAAATGGTTTAAAAAAATTCCCACACTGATAAACCTGTAAACTGATCGATATTATAATCCTTACTATGACTCTCTCATCAACAACAACAATATATTTCGAAATGCAAGAGTGCAAGGACAATAAAATGCAAAACGAGAATACAACAATCAAAATACTGATTGATTTCACTAAAAACTATTAGTAACTACTTGTTTAATAGTTTTACATTTACAAACACAAACACACTTTGCTCTTCTGAACACCAACAAACCACATTTCCTTTTCATTTGCTTTTCAGTCCGGATTAAAGGACAATAACCTTTTAAAGGGAACAAAGCCGAATCTAGAATGTACTGAATACAAAAATCTCAGAAAACATCTCAGCACTCTTAACAGTATTCGTAGGATGCAGGTTTTTCTATTTCGTTATTTACTTTTTGTAAACAATATCGATATTTATAACTACCGTAATGATATATATGGGTTAGGGTTTCTAATTTTCTGAACTTTCTTCATTGCCCGGAGAGTATAGAAGTTTTCATTTATTTCCGGGAATTTTTTGTGAATAAAAAAGTATAAAAGATGCGATCATTTACAATTACAACAAAACAAACTAAAATATTTTTTAAAATTTTTTGTTCTAAAATGCTTTAATTGTCGTCAAGTTCCCTCATCACATATCATCAAACCATAATATAAAAAAGAGGGAAAGTTTCCCCACGCAGAGAAAAACTATGGTTGGGGATGGTTGCGGCAACTACACTATGTTTATTGTACCAATATATTGTTGTCGTACATTTTTATTAAATAAATAAAAGCAATATTATAGTTACTGTAAACATATCAATGTTTATCGCTATTATAAAATTGAGTGTTGTTGACTAAAAAATAATTATTTTGTTCAATATTTATTGTTGACCTGTGCCGATTATCTATGTTGTTGTTTTTTGTTTGGCTTAGTTGATGGAAATATGACAAGCAGTGAGGACGTATCTTTTGTAGTTTTTAATTTGTCAGTGTTTTAAATCCCGATGTATGGTCGAAATATCGGATGAAAAATAAAAAAACTAAATTAAAAATACAAAAAATTGCGGATTTTTATTTATAATGTTCATATGACCTTAAGCCAAACAAAAAACAACAACAAATAAATATTTTTCTAATAATGATAATTTTGAACACCTATTAAGTTACTTACAACCATAATATGATAACAGCTAGCGCTATTTGTAAAATAATTTTGAATCAGTTGTGTCGTTTGTTTTAAATATGTCATTGAGTTATTTGTTAGTAATTGGTCAAACAATTTAAAGAAAAATTCCCATAAAAAAAATTATTTTAAAGAAATTACAAAAATACAGATATTAGCGGAGTTCAGTACTAGTCTTGCAATAGTGCAAATGCAAAATATCATAGCTCTTTTGTAAAATCCAACAACAAAACACACAGAGATTTCGTTAGATTTCATAAAAGTGTTACGATATTTTGGATTTGCTCTTCTGCAAGCCTAATATTAAACTCCGCTATTGTATTCACATTTGGAAAAATTGTTCAATAAAGATAACTTTGAAACTTTGGAAAAATTGTAAGGTGCCACAAAATAAAAAATCGATGCAAAAAAATTGTATTTAAATTTTTATTGTTATTAAAGGTGCTGTGTCATGACAATTATATGATTACTTCTTAACTTATTGTGATTAACATGATAATAATATGATTACTTCTAATGCCTAATTTTTGGGATTAATATTAAAACACATTTATATTTAAAATCGTTTTAATTACAAAATCATTTTCTTCACTAAACACTTAAATGTAACTTAACTCACCGATGTGGTACATTTAAGTTCATTTTAAGTTTCCATTGAAAGAACTTAGCAAGATGGTCTCAATATTAAACCAATGCAACAACAACAGGCAAAGCAATATCAAGCAACTGTTTTTGGTGACAACTAGGGTTTTTTCCCGGGATTTCCCGTCCCGGGAATTCCCGGGAATTTCAATTATTTTATTTCCCGTTTTCCCGGGATTTTTCTTGCGGGATCCCGGGAAATAAAAAATTCCTCATAATTTCAGGAAACAGCTATTTATACTTTGAAATTTAGTTTTCTATTCTCTAAAAATTAGCATCTGTGGATGGGTTGTGGATTAGATCAATTACAAGAAGTGAGTACATGTATTTAAATCAATGTCTCCTGATGCAATAAATCTACTAAAAGCAGAATGGGCAGTGCAACAATTGATAATTATTACATTTAGTGAAGTGAAGAGTTAATAAAGTACAATAATTCAAAATAAGATGCAGGCAGTAAAGTTTCATTGTCCATGAACAAGTCTTAAAAATAGGAGATACCTAAACATATCGCTAATTTATTGCAACATAGTCATATCTACAAAAACAAACGATCTTGGCAAAATGCGATTAAAGTTTTCAAAATGTATCGATTTAAAGATATATTTTGCTATATTTTCGGTTCAGTTTGAGATATAATACGAGAAGATATGAAGGAAAACTTTGCTAAAGTTACTTCAAATTTTAAGATATGACTATGATGCAATGAAGGAGCGATATGTTTATTAGGTGGTAAACACAAATTTTCAATTTCAATTTATGTTGGTTTATATACCCGTGAAGTGCGGGGAAACCGAAATAAAATAACATTTTGGCAACTCGTGTAAGATACTACAACATACAACTTGAAAAACACATTGTCCTAAAGATTACAAATTGACCTATTGATATGGAAAGGTTTGTAAGAAGCAGACCGGTTGATGCTATTTTGCATCAACCTTGACATACATTTGATTGAAATAGACGTTGTTTATAAAAAAGAAAAAATTGGCTCTGATTGTGAATCCGAAGCATGCTACAACGGTGACCTTTTAACTATTTGTCCAACCTCGGTAAAAAATGAACGAAATTTTTCAAAAACATGATAATTAGTAAATAAAATCTGGAATATACTTTTTGACGACTTACTAAATGCTTTGAGTGTGTCGGAAAGTTATTTCCTAAGCGCCGTTAAAAATTTTATATATTTCTTTAAAATATTTTATCTATTTTGTTAATTAACTATTTGATCTCATATCTTGAGTACCTTTATTTTGTTTTTATTATTGTTTTATGAATTAAATTGTTACGTTTATGTTATCTTTTTATCTTGTATCCAGAGCATAATAATACTGAATAAAAGCATAATAAAAGGGAATAAAGGCGTGAGGTGATAATAATTCAAGTTCCTATTTCAATCTTCTATTATTTTTTTAGTATTTAACCATTTCTTTTACTTTCTTTGTAAACAAGTTCCCTTACGTTATTTTATTAAAGTTTTTTTCATTAATTAATAACAAAATTTACTTTGTAATATTTATATGGAGCGGGATCCCGGGATCCCGGGAAATTTAAAAATTTTTCCCGCTTTCCCGGGAATCGAAAAAGTCCGGGAAAAAAAAAACTCTAGTGACAACCTTGTAAACAAATACACTTTTTTATGATATTTTTTGTATTAAGTAGTGCTACCATACTTTTATATTAATTAAATAAGACTTTTCAAATAAAACTCAAAAAATCAATCAGTATTTAAATACGATTTAAGTCTATATGAAAATTAAATTAATAAAGATTTAAATACTATCCTGAAAATTGGGCATACGTTTGATTAACATGATAAGAATATGATTAAGGGAAAAATATTATGATGTAATACTACGATTTTATTTGGTCATAATATGACTCAATAGTAATCGTAATATGGTTACTACAATCATGAATCTTATCATAATATGTTGCTCTTAGAATCTGTTTACCACAGCCATGTCTTTGCGTGCGGGTTTAGCTTTAAGTCTGAAGATTTTACATTCCTGAGCATTATGTTAAGCATGTAGTAAATATTCTGTCCGACATCATATGCTCTCCCAGAAGTCGACATTATAGTTTATTATTGTTACCATATTTGACATTTCGTTTCTTAGCCTCTTTAACCTTCGTCTTAACGTATGTATATATGTACATCGGTTAACAACACCCTGCCGGGAGAAACTACACATATGTTATAGGCGATAGAAAATTTTTAAAGAAATTCAACATAAATGGTCACCCAGTGATGCCAGTAGAAACTTAAAAAATCGCAATGTGTCTAAAAACTCCCTTTTTTCCCTACAACCGAAAACATTTTTCCTAAAAATTTATTGTTTTTAACAACAGGTAAACAAATACAGATTTGGTTAACATTTTGTTAATATTATAATTAAAGCATTTATTTACATTTCTAAGTAAAATATTTATTATTAACAAGAAAAAAGACCAAATGGGTCGGCCCCCTAGAATAAAAGATATATCAATGAAATTTTTAAAAAGGAAACATTTTTTGCCACGTCCCCAAATACAGCGATTTTTTGTTTTGCATACCCCTAATACATGAGGTTTTAGCACTTGTTAATATTTTAAATATTTCTTTTTTTCAATAAATGATATTTTTAATTTTAATTAAAAAAATGATTAAAAAACTTTGCCGTTTCAAACAATGTGTTGATTGATTTTGACAATTTTCAACTACAATTTCACAAGTTTAAATTATTTTATTTAAAACGAAATAATTTTTTGTTATTTAATTATTGTTTTAATTCAAAATTTATTTCAAAACAACTAAAGTTTTAGTTTAATAAAAATTATATTTCTAATTTTCTTTAAAAAAAAAAAATAATTGATTCAATTATCACATTAATTAAATTTCAATAATTTTTAATTGATAAAAAAAAACTACTTACTACTAAACTACAAAAATGGAAAATTCCCTGCTATTGACATCACTGGGTTAAACACTAAATGCTGTTTTGATAAACGAACACAAAGACCAGGTGCCTAATTCTAGCAGTCGTGATCGAGTACTGCCTCGATTCGAAAGCAATTTTATTTCAGTCGATACTGAACGAATCAAAATTATTTTTTCAGTATTGTCCAGTATTGACTGAAATAATAAATTATTAAATTGCTTTCGAATCGAGAAAGTACTCGATCACGACTGCCAGAATCAGGCCCCAGCTCCTTAATTTGCGCCTGAATGCATAATAACTTGCTACAGTCGTAAAACCAAACTCTTTAGTTTTATTCGACATATTTAGGTAAACTGACAGTAAGAGCCATTAAATGTCAAAAGAAATTTCCGCAATATCCCATCGAATAATTTCCTGGAATTGTTCCCGACTAGAAACCCTATCAACTATTCAAACGGTGTTCTATTTTTTTTAAGTATAAATTTATGTTTATAATTTAAGTATTAAATACAAAACATTTTGTTAAATTTCGTTAAAATTCACGACACCTCGTGAATCTTTTTTTTAAGTTTTTAAAACAATTTAATGCAATGCAATAAAAATAATCTTCAAATTTGTTTAATAAGTTTTTTCGTTTTACACGACATTTATATACTTTTCGAGTAAATAATAAAGTTTAAATATTTGTGTATCCTACTCAATAAGAAAAATATATCTCCTTATCCCTTAATTCCATCATGGGAACACTAGACAGGTGTGTTCCCAAATTGTCAGGATATTAAACCTTATCCTTTCGTTTCATTTTCTTTACAATTTCGTTTTTTAAATCTTTTTCGTTTTGTTTGTCATTGCAACTCCGTTTTTAATTTTTTTGTAAATTGAATTGATCGTGAATTACTATTGTTAGGCGTTAAATCTGCTCGGAATTTTTGCAAATGATGTTTTTAAAAACACACTACACTTGGGGTTGTTTTTGTGTTGAGTTTTTTGTGCGTAGACCTACACTTTAAGAAATGCGGCATGGCATGTTCTTTACCTGTGACCATTTCTTTTTTTTTTTTTTTTTATTTAAAAATATCACAATTCATTTAGTACCGTTAATCGTTTTCAGGCAATTGCTAGGAAAATATCTTCACACGCTCTGCGATTCATTCATGACAACGATGACTATAGAAAGTAATATTGAATTTTTAGTCCCTCCAAGGAAGTTCGCCAATTAATATAAAAAAATATGTACGTAAAATATATGTATATTCATCTGCGAGCTGTTATTTAGTTAGCCATTTGAAAGAAACAAAGGACATAGATAAGTACATCTAATTTAATAAATAAATTTCTTATAGGATCATAACAAGCTTAAACCCCGTTTATTATTGAGATTGCTTCAACTCGATTTAAACCTCACTCTTAAAATTAATTAAGAAATCTTCGCATTGATTTACAAACAATAGGCGAGAAATAAAAAACAATATCAAAGATACAGATATTTTTAATGGAATTTCCACCCAGTATGTATACATATAGGGCTTTTAATTTCAAGTGAAACAACATTTGAAACCGATTTCTTCCAATCGGGATAACATTTGCATCAAGGTTAGTCCCATTGGAAAGTAATTAAGAAACAAGATAGGTCTAAAACTCTTTGAGTTAGAGGGGTCAAAACTTATTACGTATTGTTCTTAAAATAATTTGTCCAAACGAAAGCTTGGGCCTCTTCCATTAAGAGCGTTTTCGTCGCTTAGTGGGATGCGAGTGAGATATCTATCAAAATAAATGTGCTGTAACTCAAGACAAGGGGTTTTCAATTGTCAGCAGTTTAAGTTGTATAAATGCATTTTTTAAATAATTTTATTATGCTCTAATTTAATCGTAAAACAGTAGATTTCTTATTTTTATGAAAAAGCTACGTTAGCAAAGCAAGCTTTTTTTAAAAAAAAAGCACCTAAGTAAATAAAAATAGATTGGGAAATGAGATGATGAGTTACGCTTTTTATTTTATTTATTATTAACACTCATACAAATAAAAAAGTTGTTGTCTGTCAATTGTATAAAAATCCAACAACACATCGCCACGAATACATTTTATTACAAAACTTGTCACCGATTAATGTGCTTAGGTACTTTTTGGAGATTTTTCGAATATAACAATTTGAACACAATACAAACATGTTCGCATTATCTTTTTATTTTTCACGTTACAAGCAATAATTTGATGACGGGGTTAAAATATCATAGAATAAAATATATCATAAAATCACTTCTTTACTTTTAACACTTTGTAAAAAACGTACAAACATATTTAAGGGCATATTAATGCTGTCTTTCGTGTAATTCTAATTGCTTTAATGTATTTTAGGTGGTTTATACGTTTTCTAAGATTTTATTAATATATTATTTGGTAAAAAAGTTAAAATTTTTACGCTCTTAAGCCCTTTTTCTTCTATTAGGAAATTTTTGAACTAAAAAATTTAATTATATCGTCGTCTTAATATGCAAACTTGCTAAATCCACTTTTTAAGTTAATTGCGATTTTGATGCCGTGTGGTAGAGAAAGATACACATCGTCGACCAGCATTTAGTTTTCCTTCAATTTGAGTCTATATTTTTGGTTTTCCTTTCAAGCTGCAAATATGATATATAAAAAGTTGTTTGCCTCTTTTTTTTTTATTTAATAAGAGTTACAAAAATCAATTACAAATTATATTCAAACTAAATTAACCGAGCAATAGTAACGTAGACCTTCATCCCGTTGTAGTGAAACAGACCAGAGTTTCTGGCGGGAATCGAGCCCGCAACCCCCGCACTGATCGACTAGCTCACTACCAACTAACCTACCGGGACAGCCAAATATGTATATCTATATAAATATCGACCTTAATCCTAAAGAGGGTATTTACTTAAATATTATCTCTTTTAATTTTTTGGTAAAAATCGACACGTAATATTCATATCAACCCGCTGTTAACATATCATGCTCTTTGGTCTATTCTTTAGTAGGGAAGCGGTTGGTTTAAATTCTTAAAATTCTTTTCAATATGCCTTTAATATTAAATTACAAATAGTTTGGCTTCTACTGAATATTTTTAAATTTTAAGTTAATTCATTTAATTATATGAATTTTTTTAATTAAAATTACCGTTTCTTTAAAAAAAAAATAAATAAAAAAACACCAAACAAATTGATTGAAAAAAATTAGAGGTATTTTTGTAATCTATGGGCTCTTAAAACACAGAAGAAGTACTATACATATAAACTTATTGGTAGCCAAAAAAAAAAAAAAAATTTGTAACCAAAATGTAAAACTAAAATAACGAAATGCAATTAAAAGTAACCAAAATATGTATCTTTTTAAAACACTATTTTAGTTGCACTTCAGTTAAAAAATATTATGGGGGGTATTCACGTCACAAGTTGCACCCTTGCGAAAAAGCAAAAGTGCAAAAATATAACAACAACCTCACAGACAATTAGTTGTGCGTAAATAATTGTCTTTGTGGTTATTGTTATATTTTTGCACTTTTGCTTTTTTTGCAAGAGTGCAACTTGTGACGTGAATACCCTTTATATGTATATAGACAGACACCTAAACATCTGGATCGATTCTTACAAAATTTTGACAATAGGTTACTGATGGTCTGGAAGGTACAATAGGCTTTATTATTTTTCAAGGTTTTTCCCAAACAAAGCTAACACTTATTTTCATCCATTTGCAAAACTGTATAAGCTAGAGCTTTCAAACTTTTGAAGAATCAACAGACTATAAAAGGGATACCCCAGATAGTGGTTATTATTTGCACTAGATGAAGATTATATAGCTTTATTGATAAACGGTTTTATAAAAAATCGTTGCAAAATGAATGAAAAATAGTATAAATGTTGAATGCAGCAATACCATACACAATTACATATGTCCAGAAAAGCGGAGCGGGTAATGGCAGTTCTAACGAACAAGTGTTGCTTTAAGTTTTTACATATACTGCTTGTCAAAATTCACAAAAATTTATTAAAACTAGAAGTGCCAAACTTGATCGTCTAAACCCCAAGTAAAAAAATGGTTTATTTTTCAGTTAAAAAAAGTAACCAAAATGGAAAAATAAGTTCACAAGTACACATTGAGCAAAACAGTAACCAATTTTAGTTTTAATTAATTTAGAGTGACCAAAACCGCAACGCTGCTTGTGATATGAATTGTAATGATCCACGCTGATGTCTTAGTTTCATCATTTGCAATAAGTGTGTTTTTCTTATAATATTCATGAGAATATGCATTTCTACCGTGTAGAAGTTGTCAGTCTCATGCGGGACATGTCAAAATGTTGGTTTGTTTGCTTTTAAATGCCTGTGTTTTCAATTTTATATACTGCGTATTGCCGAATTGCACAGAAAACTACATTTACAAATAAATTAAGTAATTAAATTTGGTAACTTCACTAGATCAGACTAACAACGCAACTTAACCCTTTCTGACCCGCATACTTTTCTCATCGCCAACATATTTAAACATTCAATGGGTTTTCCAGTTGTTGTGCCGAAGTGAAACAAATTGATTTGTTATTTATTATCAGCATGTGGATTTGTAAAATTATCAATTAAAATAGAAATCAAATGCAATAATTCGTCATGATATAACATTGACTAATGTGTTAATTTATAGTTATTATTTCATTTTACTGATGTTTTAATAACTATTGTTCTTCTAAGCTCAGTGGATTAGACTGGAGAACGAACAAATCTCGAGCCCACTAAAGACTACCTGTATTTAATATTTAAAACATAATTACGTCTGTTTGTTTTTAGTTTTGTGTTTTGTTTTTAACTAAACAGAAACTCCCACGTATTGTTTTGTTTATGATATTTAAAAGGGAAACACTAAAAACAAACTAAACGAACATGCGGTTTGCCTGAAAGTGAAGACACAACATAATAAAACGAAAAATCAAATAGAGAGTGTTTTCAACAATTTGGTCACTTTTGTTGCAGCCCTAAACAATTGTGAAGGCGTTGACCACGTCTGAAATCCTTTGTAAAATATATGTACTAACATAAGGATCGCAGTTGTAAAAGAACACAGTAAAGTATATGGGTATTTCCATAGGAAAAGGTACTAATGTCACGTTACGACACAAAGTATTTTAAATTGTTTCACAAAGAATTATTTATATATTATTTAATTGGTTGTTGTTTTTTGTTTGGCTTAAGGTCCTATAAAAATTATAAATTTTTATATTTCAAATTTGGTTTCTTTATTTTTCAATCCGATATTGCGACCATATATCGATGTTCATCTTCAGGGGACTTAAAACTCTATAAAAATTAAAATAACTCGAAAAAGTTGATACGTCCTAGCTGCTTAACATATTTTCATCAACTTATTATTTATATATTTTTTGTTTTTTGGTGTAAAGCGCAATTTAGTGAAAGATAGGTAAAAGTTGAACAACATGGAGCTTAAACACGAGATTAATTGGCGAAGTTACGTGACACTTCTGTGGAAGTGCCCATATGTATGTATGTATATACCTATAAAATTCAACAGCCACTTGATATTTTCTTTCTTGCAAATGAAAAATGGGCTGGATCATATTGTCGCATGATGAAAAAATTTGTCTTATGAAATATTCAGGTTCTGTTGTCTTAAAAATAAAAGTAGAAAAGAACATCGTTTTACTATAAAAAAGTGGTTCATATTATTATTATTATTATTGAAGAAATATCGTTTATTTATCTTTTAAAACAAATATTTTGATTTTAATCAGACGTTAATCTGCGATGTTCTCAATATGTTGGGCAATAAAAAATTCTATAATGTTGCCATCGAAATATAATTTCTTCAGAAAAAGCAAATTCGCTGATAACGCGGCAATATTTTTTCTTCCTGGTGCCCATTTTTTTTTAACTAATCCCGCAAAGACAAGCGGAAAGTCTGCAGGAGACCAGAGTCTCTGGAAAGAATCAAACCCGCAACCCCGGCACTGATAGACTAGTTCACTACCAGCTAGCCTACCGAGGCACTCATTTCTCAAAACTGCTTGTAGCCCATGGCATTTTGTTTTTTCTTCATCAAACTACATACATACATACGTACATAGATTCAAACAAAAATAGTAAATATACAATAATAGATACTATTTTTGCATCTTCCGAGTACATGCATACTTATTAAATACTTATATAAACACACAAAGATATACATATATAGATGTATATATACTAGTAAAATTTGTTTAAATAAATTTTATTTTTACCTTTCACACCCATTCGATGGGTTTCAGCGATAAAATTTCAAAAACAAACATTTATCATTGCACGCATCACTTGTGAATTCTTTATGCTGGACACGTATGCACCAAGAAATCTTTACATTCATTGCCACAAAACATACAAAGAAGTAAATATGCACTAGAGAAAGATTGTCCAAATGTATTTCAATGTACTGTTCCATAACGTCCCATGCCGCTGATCCCGATTCAACGTAAAGATGTCATATGAATAATTGTCATGTACGGCTTAATTTTTCCTCTTCATTCCTTTGAATGCTAAGAAACAAAACCATTTAGAACAAACAATAACGCCAAAGAAAATGTGTGGTGTGTAGTACTACAAACAATATACATACTATACATTCATACAAATACATATATACATACTCTTACTACACATGTTTCAATGTGCGTTCTTTATTTATCAAATCTTTTCAACAAGCACAACAATAATATCTCGGACATCAACATGTGCAACATGTTTCATTGTTTATTTCAATATCTAAAAGTGCATTGCACAATCGATCTTCTTCAGCAGAACATTTTGTTTCATTTGTACGACCAGAAAAAAAGTGTTGGCCTTTTTCCCTACAGATGTAAATGTGATGGAACACAATGGTCAGTTACTACGTATACAAGTTCTTTCTTTCACTTGTCCCAAATAAATTTGTATTATTTAGGGTTTTATTAATTTTTTTCTTATTTAATTTATCTTGATTTTCAAAATTACGTGAAGATTATGTTTATGCTTGTTTGTATATTTGGTGAACTCTATTTACTGTCACATATTTTAATGATAAACAAAACCAAAATTGGACATTTTTAAAGGGTAAGACAAGTTTTTATTGTTCACAAGTATTTAAACCAGTGTTCGTAAATAAACACTTAATATCGTTCCTTACACTAAGAGAAAAAGCTTCATGCCAGATATGAAAATCATCATTGTATCAATGATTATAATAACGAGCTAACGTAGCACTTCATTACATTAATGAAGAACGTTTCATAAAGTTTCATGTATAGTATGAAATTTTCTTGCGGCTGTAGTACGAAACTATTTCATTCATATCACGAAAATGTCATGAATATTTTGTATAAATAAAATGAAATACTTTCATTGCAATAATGAAAAACTTTCATTAAATGTATGACACTGCTTCCTACCTACATGAAAATCAATCGTTGATGTAATGATTTTTGTCAAGTATTTTATGAAATTAAATCATTGATATAATACTTTTTGTTCATGTATTGAATGACAATCTTTCGATAAATCATTCATCGTACCTATGAATATATTTCATTCAGATAATGAAATTATATCATCCTATCTATGAAAAAAATAAAAATGCAATGAAATTCTAAATAAAAATTACTAAAATTTTATTAATTAAAGAAAGTTTATGAAACATATAATTCACAATATAACTAACATTACATATCGATGGATTAATATAAAAAAAGGCCTAACTCGATTTTTTTTTTTTTTTAACACTTAATAAAATCCATACAATTTAAGATAAAAAAGTTTTAATGCAATTTAAAAAAATATATATCCTACAAATGTTATACTACAGCCCATTAAAATGTTTAAGTCAAGATACATGTGGCATTAGCACTCAGAATAAACAAAAAAAACTATTTAAAAAAAAAATCAAATTACGCAGAAATTTTTTCGTCGGGTATAAAAAGTAGTGGGTGCTCCATAATACTTTTAAAAAAAGGTATTTTCATCTGCAATGATAGAAAAAAACATTTTAAGTAAAAAAAAATGTTTAAAAAAATTAATTATGTACCTACCATAAACCATTTGTTCTTTCTTCAAATTCTGTACAGCATGCTTAACTTGAACGTCATGCATAACCTTTTTTAAAAACAAAATAATTTCTCTACTTTTTCCTCCCATTCAGAGAAAGTGAAAATTCCAAATCAATCCTATATAAAAAATATACATTACTATTAAGAAAATAATTTAATTAAAAGCTTATTAGATATATGTACATACCAATTGTGAACCACTAGGTCCAGTGTATTGCGGCCAAATTAATACAGCTTCTTTAATGCTTTTGGCTTCCAAATCATTTTGGTTAAGACGAAAATTGGCGCAAGCAGACCATGTTGAATTGAAATCTTTAGTCGAAAGGTTGTCAAAGTTCAAACTTTGCAGGCAGAGTTGAACATTTTCATCTGGGACTGGTGTCATAAAAAAGAATCATTTATTTTAATAAAACCACAACTTAAAACAATTCATTTTCTTACCTGAACAAAATTTCCGCAGCACTTTTTTAAAAAACTTATCTTTTAAAACTTTCTTAAAAAACTTTGTACAACTTAACCTTTTTAAAATAGTTTAACCAAAACTTTGTACAGTTAGATATGTAAATTATTTATTTTAAATAAAAAAATTTTCGGCGCACGCAACCTTTTCGACAGCTAAAACTGAAATAAATCTTTAAATTACTTTGAGTTTGCTCAATGCATAGGTATAAATTACATATGTATATTAATATTATTACTTAAAGTGACCAGCGTTTTTACTTTTATTAGGAAGTTTTTGTAAGAATAAACATTAAGATTAGAGCATTTGCAAAATTTAATGAATAAAATATGTATGTATAAAAAGCAAAAAACAACTGGTAACCTATTCAAACACATTTTTTACTTTAAAAAATAGCCCACTCATCAAAATCTCACATGAATCTTTAAAAGAACAGTTAGATTAGTTTATAGAATTATAGCAGAGTGAGGAGGGAGTACACATAAACTTTACATGTGTACTTATGAATAGGTATAACAATGAGTTTGTTGCGCACACTGATTCAAAATCTTTTCTATGAAGAATATTTCATTACATAAATGAAATACTTTCATTTTTGTTCTCTTTAATTTTAAAATGTTAGACCAGCTTACATACATAAGTATGCACAAACGAAAAACAAGAGAGAATTGCAATTTTAGTTTATTTATTACCGTATGCATAGAAACAAAATTACAAAAAAAAAAAAACACCCATAATGAAAAATGTTCTTGTTATTTATGATTTGGTGTCGTTGGATTTTACATAATAAAGAAAATCTATTATTTTTTAATTTTTTTATATTAAAACCAATTATATTTTCTTTGCCGAAATATTTTAATGCGTTATAAACTAAAATAAAATATAATTAAGTTTCACATATCACAATATTTGCGAAAAATAAAATTTCATAATATCAATGTTAAGCTTTTCATGAATACAATGATAGCTAAAAAATGAACAAAATTATGAAATAAGAAAATTCATTCCTGATATGAAATTATTCTTTGCATCAACGTAACAGTTCATTCATACAATGAAGAACTATCAATGAACCCGTTTCATTAATTGAATGAAGGATTTTTCTCTTAGTGTAGTGTTCGGTTCGGTAGATTTGTGGAAAACACAAACGCTAGCAGTGTTTGTGTAGAAAATCATTAAAAAAAAACGTTTCCCTGTTTGTCATCTTTCGAACACAAAAATAATACTCTTTTTATTCAATTCAACAAAAAATGAGAACATTAAGTTTCGTTCCGTTTTTTTTTTAAACCAAAAACTTTATTGCTTTCGTTTCGGCTCATCAATGTTCGTCGCTTTTGGCTGGTAAAATAAAACCAAAAATTTTTTACAAAACAAAAAATACACATACGAAAAAAAAAAGCCAGCAAAATAATTTTATACAAACAAAACATATACACAATACACACACAAGCTGTTCCTGCTGCGGTCGTTGCTAAATTTGTTTGTTTGTTCATTTCTTTATCAATGTAAAAAAGAAACATTATAGAGCATTAAAATAAAATGTTTGTCTACAGTATTACTACAAATGTTCTGTTTTTTTAACGAAGAACAGAACATTATATAATGCTCGCTTCTTTCTTCACGCAGAGAAAAAACATGTTTAAATATGGTCACCTCCAACAAAACTATTTTTATGTTTAATATAAAACCATATTATTGTCATCTACAACAATATTATGGTTGAATTAGTCCTCCATAAAGAAGCCACAACCATATTATGATTAAATATGACAATAATTTGTTTTAAAATAAACAATAGTATTTTCCTCTTTTCCAAGAGCAACCTGCTATGGTTGAAAACCAACCATACTATTATAAGTGTTAAACATGTTTTAGTTATTTTTTATCATAACATGTTCGTTAAATTAATCATAATATGTTTAAAATTTTCTTTAAAAATAGTTTTGTTGGAGGTGACCATATTTAAACATGTTTTTTCTCTGGGTGTTGAAAATAATTACGAACGGTATTAAGGGTGTTAAGTAGAGTTTTTTTTCCGGACTTTTTCGATTCCCGGGAAAGCGGGAAATTTTTTCAAATTTCCCGGGATCCCGCTCCATATGAATAATACAAAGTAAATTTTGTTATTAATTAATGAAAAAAACTTTTATAAAAAAACGTAAGGGAACTCACGCCTTTATTCCCTATTACTATGCTTTTATTCAGTATTATTATGCTCTGGATACAAGATAAAAATATAACATAAACATAACAATTTAATTCATTAAAAAAATAATAAAAACAAAATAAAAATTGAGGTACTCAAGATATAAGATCAAAAAGTTAATTAATAAAATAGATAAAATACTTTACAGAAATATATAACATTTTTTAATGGCTTAGGAAATAACTTTCTGACACACTCAAAGCGCTTGGTAAGTCGTCAAAAAGTATATTCTAGATTTAATTTACTAATTATCATGTTTCCGAAAAATTTCATTCATTTTTTACCGAGGTTGGACAAATAGTTAAAAGTGCACCGTTGTAGCATGCTTCGGATTCGCAATCAGAAGCAATTTTTTCTTTTTTATAAGCAACGTCTATATCAGTCAAATGTATGTCAAGGTTGATGCAAAAATAGCATCAACCGGACTGCTTCTTACAAACCTTTTCATTTCAATAGGTCCATTTGTAATCTTTAGGACAATGTGTTTTTCAAGTTGTATGTTGTAGTATCTTACACGAGTTTCCAAAATGTTATTTTATTTCGGTTTCCCCGCACTTCACGGGTATATAAACCAACACAAATTGAAATTGAAAAATTGTGTTTATCACCTAATAAACATATCGCTCCTTCATTGCATCGTAGTCATATCTCAAAATTTGAAGTAACTTTAGCAAAGTTTTCCTTCATACATTCTCGTATTATATCTTAAACTGAACCGAAGTTATAACAAATATATCTTTAAATCGGTACATTTTGAAAACTTTAATCGCATTTTGCCAAGATCGTTTGTTTTTGTAGATATGACTATGTTGCAATAAAGGAGCGATATGTTTAGGTATCCCCTATTTTTAAGACTTGTTCATGGACAATGTAACTTTACTGCCTGCATCTTATTTTGAATTAATGTACTTTATTAACTCTTCACTTCACTAAATGTAATAATTATCAACTGTTGCACTGCCCATTCTGCTTTTTGTAGATTTATTGCATCAGGAGACATTGATTTAAATACATGTACTCACTTCTTGCAATTGATCTAATCCACAACCCATCCACAGATGCTAATTTTTAGAGAATAGAAAACTAAATTTCAAAGTATAAATAGCTTTTATGAGGAATTTTTTATTTCCCGGGATCCCGCAAGAAAAATCCCGGGAAAACGGGAAATGAAATAATTGAAATTCCCGGGAATTCCCGGGACGGGAAAAAACCCTAGTTTTAAGGTGTTAGTCTACACAATCACTAAAAAAAATAGATATTGTTCTTGGGTCTAAAAGCCGATCGCTAAGTAATGTACTGTTTATTTTCGAACACTGATTTAAACGTTATTTTACAGTTTTAGAAATAACGAAAATGGAAAAATATTAAGAGATTTCTGAATTCAATTTCTCATGTCTACTTTATTTATTTAGACTACAGTTGTTTATACAGGCAAATACTTGAGAGTGTACCCTATTTGGAACACATGGGAAATCATGTACCCGGCAAAACGAAATAATGTTTTGAAGTTAAGATTCATGTTAAAGTTCTTTGTTCCGATTTATGTATCTACACTTTTATGAAATTTTATACTTGAAACACCAGAAGAGAGAAAATTGTACAAACAAATCCAAAATAACGCTCATTAAAGCTTTATCTTTATGGAGAAAACATGACCATATTCAGAAGATCCAGTAGAGCTCAAAAGTGTTGCAGATAAAGAAATTAGAATTTATTTGACTGAGCATTTATGTTCTAGTACTCAAATACTGGATCTTTTAACTATTTATATACCTTAGACATCCAATAAAAAATGGAGCTTCCAACGAAGCAGGTTTGTAAGGGAGAAACATAAAAGTTTCGGTTACGGAATGAATTTAATATGGCGAGTTCCCACTTTGAAGCAACACATTTTTGACACATAAGTCGCATTATTCAGCGCATGTAAAAATTGTTGGATGTAACGATAAGCTTTACACACTGAATGTTTTGATACTGTTATCTTTTAGTATTCTCCCTTACAAACCTGCTTCGTAGTAAGGGAATGCCGTAGTACTTGAAATGTTATTTTTTTATAAAAGTTGTTGAGAGTTTTTTTCACTTACTTTACTGTATCTCTGTATGTCTTAATGTGTAGTGCTTCGCAAAATGATAAAATTTTTTATTGGGTACCTAATAGTGCTGGGAAACTATCGATAGTAATATCGATAGTCTTAAAATATCGAAAATATCGATAGGAAAAATATCAATATCGATATTATTATTATTATTATTTAAAATGCAGCTACGAAGACATGTAACAGCAGCTATACACACACAGGTGGTATGGATTGCTTAGCTGTGATTTTTTACTGCTAATTAAATGCCTTTGTTTCGAAATTTGTATATGTTCACATAGGGATTGCAATGTCAAATATTTTTGTAATGTTGTAAAAAAAACAAATGCAATTGCGAGCATGGGAAGAAACAATGAACGACGATTGGAGGATAAGGCCGCTAGATTGATTACCTTTTGGGTTGAGTATCAAAACTAATTTAGAAAATTATCTTAAGTTGCAAAAAATATCTTATAGTCCCTGCTACTTCGGTTTCTTAGGAAAGGTGCTTATCAGCATCACAATTTTTCAAAAACAGTCATCTTAAATAACGTGCGTGAGACGTTCAATAAAGTGATAAAAAAACGAACTGTAGCCTGATAAAAAAACTAGTTAAAGATTTCCTGCACAAGTACTAACATTCAGTCGATAATAATACCGATAGTATCGATAGTGAAATCTGAACTATCGATAAATATCGATAGTATCCCAGCACTAGTACCTAAGCCGAAACTCGTTTCGGTTGCCAACCTTGATGCTACCTTTTACCTTTTCCAAAGAAATTAAGAGGCTTATTTTATTTTAAGAATATTAATGTTCGATTTCACCAATTTATTTAAATATCAATTTATGTTTAAAATTCGTTTCTCATGTCAAAAAAAAATAAAATTATATGAAACACCAAATTAAAATATGAACTGATATTTTAAAAGAATTTGCGAAATTGGCCATAAAGGTTAGCTACGTTTTCATTACATAAATTTGTTAATTTTGTTATATAAATTTTCATATTAATTCGAATGTGTGAATATGGAAAATATTGAAGGAAAAAGGGCCTGAAGACTTCGTTCGAAATCGGCGAAAAGGCCATAAGTTTATTAAAGTATGAAAGTTTTATAAATTGTAATATGACTTAGAATACAAATTCGAATTATTATGACAATTTTTATTGTGAATGTTACTCACCATTAAGAATAAATTCCCAGATTCTATTTGCTTATTTTGTTTTCATTAAATAAACAATTCACAAAAGTTGAAGTTTCTTTTATGGCCAATTTTCAGGATTGATATTAATACATATTTATGTTTAAAATCGTTTTGAATACAAAATTCTCTTCTTCACTAAATACTTAAATGAAACTTAATTCACCGATGTGGTACACTTAATTTCAACTTAAGTTTCCATTGTAATATTTTAGCAAGGTGGCCTCAATATCACAACAATACAACAACAACAGGCAAAATTAACTTAATTTAGATTTAAATACTCTCCTGAAAACTAATTAATACTAACGAAAATAGACAGTTTATGAGCGAACGAACATCGTTGAATATACTTTAAAAAAGATTTTTAATTTATCTTTAATGGTACAGCAAAACAAAAGACTAAATCATTTAATAATCAGTGCCTTTGCCAGGAATAAAACCAGAAACTACGACTGCCTGCATGTTAATAACTTACAACTTTAATACCTTTTTTAAAGAAAATTTGTACGTTTTCAAAAAAGGTTTATGTTGTAATTTAATTAATTTTTAATTTGGATTGGATCTCGCAACATTAAAAATACCAAGAATCAACACGCAAATTAATGTATTATTCCTTAAAAAAAACTCTCCAATATTCAGATAAATTAAATAAATTTAAATTAAAATACCTGAATTGTATATAAACAACGCATTTAAACAAAAATAACGATCAACAAGGACTTTATCAGATGTGCAGTAATTTAAATAGAAGATCAATGCCTAATAAAAAATGATTCGTTTTTAAACAATTGTCGTTGAGTGTTTTAGATGACGGAGGTTCGCAAATGCATTTTATTGTCTCCCTTCCCATCCTTTGTAATAATTTCCTATGCGAAACTTCCGCAACACTCATATGACAGTTTTTTAATACTTATGGGTACCCTTCTTTTAGAGGGATGGGTATATCTTAAAAAATCCTGGGAAAATCTTACCCACAAAAAGAAACAAAAAACAACAGCCGCACACATTTCTATTTTTTATACGACATATGCATTTAAAATACCACTACATACATACTAACGTGTACATAAATATATTTTTCTTAAAGTAGAACTGATAGTCTTACCTTTGTAACGAGTATTTTTCGTGGTGGTAGATACAAACAATCTTGTTATGAATAGAAATGAAAAAAAAATTACACACACAATGCTTCTTTATAACCCCATCCCAAAACAGAATTTGCATAAAAAATGCCGTTACACACAATAAAAAACCAGGCGCTACCTAAGAAGGATACAAGATACGAATGTGATTGCAAACGGACGGGACACGTTATAATTTCGCAGTCCTTATTTTTTATTATTACTTTTTTTCGTCTGTGATCTTATTTTACGTACATTCATACGTACACACATACCTTAAACTGTATCTACATACATCCTGCTATTAGTTTTCAGTTCGAGAATAAGCGTTCTCTAACATATTTGCTAAAACTGACTATGGAAGACAACGAACGGTAGGACTAACGGCAAATGATGAGGGGTAAACTTTTGCACATCCTTTTCGTGACATCGATGAGAAAACCTTATGGGTATTTTTTGCCAAACATTCCGTTGAGAAGAAAAAATCTCAACACAGACTGGAAATATGTAAAAAAAAAAACAATAGTTCCTTAAAAAGAAGTAAACAAAAGCAAAAAAACTGCAATAATTTGGATTTGCAAGAATAAACACGTACAATAACAACAGAGGCTCCCTAAGACATTATGCAAGGGGTCACAAAAGCGTAATAAAAAAACTTATCCCATACTCGCACACATGTGCATAACTACGAGCACACATACATGTATATGTAGGTATTTTACAATACATATGCACATACATTTATTTTCTATTTATAAATAGAAGAGAAAATCTTATTTGTTTGCTGAATAAACAATTCGTATTTTTTTATTTTGTTTTTGTCAGGACATTAGCAGCATCCTTTTTCAAAAATGATTGTGTGTCCAACACGCAGCTTTACAGCTCGCTTCTTATTTCGTTTTTTATTAATTGTAAAGAAAATCTTAATAAAAATCTAAGGGTAGGAATAAAAGACAGGCATCTACTTTAAAGAATGTAAGTGCGTTTTTTAGCTCACACAACGTCTGCGCACAATCTCAGGGGTCATGATGTACAATAGTTTTTAATCATCCTAAAGAAATTCAAAAAAAAAAAAAAAAAAAACAAAGAAAAAAATTAATCTATATCTTTGTACACATATATTATTGTATGGATATGCGATCTACATTGGCAAGCTGAGACGTTGTATTATTTTTTATTAGTTTCACTGCTTCGCTGGTAATTTGAGTAAAAAGCATCAAACAAAATTATTAAAAAAAAAAGAAACATTGTCAAACAACAATAGGGGTTTTGATGTTCTTCCCAGTGAATCTAGTCGAATATGTATGAAGCTGTTGCGGAAAAGAAAACTCAATATTCCCTCTAACATTTTACATAAACGTTGCAGAGTCTTATTTTCCCATACGCCCAAAGAAAATGTGTTTTTGTTCATCTAAATATCATATAAAAAAGAGTTAAAGTTTGGTTCTCTTTAACTTTTTGTTATTAAAAACTAGTTTTTGGTTATTGACTTACGTTCACGCAAGCTCATAAGGGAGAAAGTGGAATCACACACGGAGTTTTCACACACAACATTTTTATTATTACGCACGCTCACTCACGAATCTTTAAAAATTCATAATCACGAAATATTATTTTATCAAAAAAGCACTATGTGTTTAAATAACACACCAAGCAAAAATTCATTTCAATCAATCACGCTCACTGTAATCATGCTTGAATCACGCATGACACGTAAAATCCACTTCTCGTTCATACCTCTTGTTAAAATTATAATATTACACAGTGCAACATTTTTGAAGTTAATTTCTCAAACTACTTATCGAAACTGAAAAAAAAACACATTTGGGTTTTCCTAGTTTAGCTCTTCTTCGGATTTTATGGCCTCGTGTACATTTTGGCTAAAACTTGATTTTTCAATTGAAATTTTGTTTTTTTGTCTTTGCCACATTTGTAGCTATAAACCAGAAAAAGAAAAGTCTAAAACAAACTGCATCTAGTTCCCAAAAATTGCTTAAATGTCGAAAAATCTACATAAGTAGAATCTGAGAATTATTTCTTTTCATAAGTTACTTCTTTGGTAATATTCTACATTTTTATTTTTGGAATGGCCGAAGATTGTTGTGAAACTCATAGTACTTACTTGCAAGCCTTTGTACTACCCTGTGGTTAAACCCTTGAACCCCTAAAAAATCTGCAGCTTACCATTTTCAGAGAAAATGTAATTTATGTGGCATAGTTTTATCAAAAATTAGCCTTCCACGATATCGTTGTAAAAAAGCCAAATAATAATGAAATATGCTAACTTTCCGGCACTCCTGCAGTCAAAGTAGACTGTACATTTTGATCAAAACTTGTAATAAAATGTTTTGAAGTGTTAGCTCTAATATTGCATCAAAATTTTTTTAAAAATCCAAAAATTTTTTTTTATGTTTTGACCGAAATGTTCCTCTGTACATTGGTTTAAAAGATAGGTTTCAAGTTTTCTCAAAACTATGTTAATTTTAACCCTGTTTTGCCCATCAAATCTATTTTATTTTTTACTGCCTTTGTGCTAAAGAACAAAGGTTTAAAGCTTGCGCAAAATTATTTAAAAAAAAATTGGTGTTCAAAAAGTACCAAAAGTACGAATTTTTAAACATTTTTTACCCTCTAATGTACTTTATTTGTTTGCAGCCTTTATGCTAAAGACATACGTTTTAAGTTTTCGCAAAATTATTTTGAATAAGATTGTGTTTCAAGAAAGTACGAATTTGTACCCTCTTTTGTCCCTAAAATGCATAGTTGGGGGTAGTGCACTAAATGTTGATTTAAATCAGCAGTGCACTATCGCTAAATAAAACTGCAAAGAAATTAGTTTGCACTTTTTTTTTCCAGCTTTAGTGATAATTGTTATTTTTTAACTACCACTAAAAAAATTTTAGTGATGTTGCAAATTTTTTCACTATCACTAAACGCAGATTGAATGCAAAAATCTGCACTCAATTCAAATAGTGCAAAATTTGGCCTTAAACTGATGATTGCTTTTTTTAAATCAAACAATTTTTTTTTTCATGTTTGCATTTTGCAATATTGCAATTTTTTTGCACTATCACTAAGTGTGAGTTGAAACTGCAAAATGAGTGCACTACCCCCATCTATGCTAAAATGTTCTTTATTTGTTTGCTGCCTTTATCGTAAAGAAAATAGGATTCAACTTCAAACAAAATTATTTTGAAAAAGCGTGTTTTCCAAAAGTTTCCAAAAAAAGTACAAATTTTTACCCTGTTTTGTCGACTTTTCTTTTTTCCTAAATTTTCGCAATTACGAAGAAACCCTCAGAATGAAGACACCAATTTTGTCCAGTCGTTTTTAAGTTTTAAGCAGTCGAACAAACCACGATTCACTTTAATACAGATTGGCGCATAAGCAACATTATGATTTATTTCTGTGGCATTTTGACAAAACATCTTAAGTCGAGATAAGATAGCAAAAAAGTTTTAAAAAAAAACTCGATGAAAAAATCATTTTATTTAAAAATAAAATAAACCAAAATTAGAGAAAAGAAATCGTTTATAATACAAAATTTTAAAAACGTAAACAAAAATGTTTTTTGAATGAAAATTGGTGTGATTAACAACATTTTTTCAACTTTTTAAAGTTGACTTAAAATGTTTTGTCAAAATGACACAGATTTAATGAATAACATTTTTACCTTACGTTGGCATTCATTAAAATGTAGATTATAGCTTGGAAATATTTTCAGAGTATGCTTTGAAGATAATATTTTCAAAAGATGCCCATTCTTTCCAGAGCACATTCCATAACTTTTCTCAGAATTTCAAGTCACAGCGCCCTCAATTCTTCTCGAATATTCGCCTGTTGGATTATATAATAGTTATATCGCTTTTATCTAATCCAAAAATATTTCGCGCAGGAGAGCCATAGTTAGGTGAGCTGTGTGTTGGAATCTAGATTGTTCCTTACCCATTAAACAATTTTAAACCATTGCCTGGTATTGAATGCCATTCACACTAACCGCTACTTGTTCGTCGTTTTCGAAAAAATATGGTCTGGTCCATTGATCATTTCTGAAGTTATTCCACACCATACTGTACATCTAAGTGGGTTCATTTGATGTTTAACAATTATTCTTGGATTTTTTTCGTTTATTAACGTGAACATTGAGGTGAAAAGGGAAATTATCGCTCATTATTCGATATGACCTTTGTGTCTGAGTAATCAAATGATGACTTTTGAAATGAAATTGAAAACTTTGGTTCTTTGTTCATCATAAATTTTCCAAATTTCCTAATCACAAATTTCCAAAGTTACTCTTGAAAAAAAAAAACAAAAAAATTTAAGCCAAAAAAATATTAACTTATTAAATCATAACCTTAAAGTATGTTCAGACCTAACAAATATTTGACAAAAAAATCCAGAAAAAGCGTGACCAGTAAATGCTCACACTTAAGCTTTATGAAACAATTTTTATTGATTTTTTTAATTCTATTTGCAAGAAGATAATTTTATAAAGTAACTAGCTGTTTGGTCCCGGCGCTGCTCGGGATTTTCGTAATAAAAATAAAAAAAGAAATACTGGAGAATTTTGTTAGTAACTTGACCCCAGCGCTATCTACCATCAGTAAATATCACAACAACAGCGCCACCTATCGGGAATTTTTTTGTATAAATCATCAGTGAAAGTAGACCTTTCCAACGCATGTACTTGTTTGAAAATCGGTTGAGTGGTTCTCGAGTTATAAAATGACGAACATAGGACAACTTATTTTTATATACATATACTAGCGGACGCGGCGAACTTCGCCTCGCCCTAATTTTAATTTTTTCATTTGGAAAGCCATTTAAGAATAATTTTACACAAAATTTCATACAAAAACTCAATTTTCGATTTTTCCAATTTTCCGACTTTTTCGGAGGGATTTTACAGAAATCGGCCCTGCCGTTCTCTTTTTATGAATAACTATACATTTTTTACACCATTTTTATATATATAGATATATTTAAGAAACTTTTAAACGATGTTTGATCTAGCAAACGTTTTGCAAAAGCAAACCATATGTGAATAAAACTAGTGGTTACGTGTTGGACATAAAACATTTGATAGGTGTAAATATTAGCTTAACTTATACGCCATCCTGCATATATACATATGTAGATACAGAAGACGAAGTTAATTCATAATTCTTTAAAACATTATAATACTAGAAAAGATTTCTTTACATTTTCCTGCGGTATTTTACATCAAAAATTCTAGAAATATATGAATTATTTAGCAATAGGCAATAAACCTGAATTCGATATTCGATGTAAAACGAAATTGCGATTGGTTCGCGAGATAAAGTCGTGAGAAAAAATGCATGTTCTTCGGAAAAGTTAAGTTTTGGCCAAAGTTGATATAAGAATACGAACAAGAGCTTCCCCAATTAATAAGTACTTCGAGAAATTCCATACGAGAAGGATGTATTCGCTGTATTGCACTGTTTTATTCTAATATACATATCGCATGTCTTCAACTAGAAATTTTTTTGGAAAAAAACGATACGATACGATTACCGCTGTAAAAATATCGTTCTATCGTTCTATTGTTTTTTTTTTTATTTATTTTTTTTTTTTTTTTTTGTAAATGAAACGTTTAGTTAAAAAATTCTTTCTCATGTGCCTTTAATATAAATTCAAAATAAATTCGCTTTTAATACAGTTTTGTTGAGCAAGTGCAATCGATATGTTAATGTTTATATTAAAACTGTGTGTTGTATAAAATATTTTTGATCCAATTACGGTTGGATTTGAGGATTAAACTATTGTCATTAATTATATTCGTAATATTAATACTTCCTGTTTTGTAAAACAATATTAAACAGTGTAAATTAATCGCATGTTGGGGATGTAGGGCTTATATGGGAGCTATGGACCTACCACCTCATATAAAGAAGCCTTCTTTTTTATATAGTGCTCATTGATATTAAGAAATTAACCCAGTCGAATATGTACACAGCTGTTTTATATAACTTTTATCAAAAAAAAAAGGTTGTAATACAGGGGTGTTCTGGAAATCGAAAACGCAAAACGCAAGAATTTGGAAGTTATTTTACAATTTTCATCAATTTTTATTAAAAAATTCTGTTTAATAGAGAAATATTTGAATAATATTTGTCATAAATATATTTTTAATTACAGAAATCTTATTAACAAACGATGTTTAAAATTCTTGTGTTTTGCGTTTTCGATTTCCAGAACACCCCTGTTAAACATACCAGAGAACTTCATCTGGTTTCCTCAATGCGAATTTCTTATTTCGCTTAAAACAGATTATTTGTATTTGAATGTATGAAGGAAGTTATAAAATGACTTTAGCAGAGTTCAGAGTTTAGTGTAAATGGTCTTCAAAAAGAGCAAGTGCAAAATATCACAGCTCTTTTTTTAAATCCAACAACAAATTACACAGAGTTTCCGTTATATTTCATAAAAAAGTTACGAAATTTGCATTTGCACCAAACACTGAACTCCGCTATTATTTTGTTTTATAATTGCAATTCTTGTTAGAGCAGACTATGCTGGTCAAACCCAGTGGTGCCAACTCTTGGGACACTAAACGCGCGAACAGAGATGAAAAACGGACTAAATTGAAAAAAGGACAGTTTTAGTACAATTTCATGCCCCTTTTTGACAAAAAAACCCCACGCTAAAAAGTGCTTAAAAAAGTTTTTAAAGTGAACACCAATTTTATTATTTTACATGGGACCTCGTACAACTGAAGCTTTATGTAGCATTTGGAAGTCTTTTAAAATTGGTCATTGTTAAATAACATTTATAGTTCTTGGTCATACTCGTCGTCTTTATTTCATAAATCTAGATATTAATATTGTAACTTTTTGTGTATACCGTCAGAATTAATTTTAAGCATAGACCGGCATGATCCACAACGATTATTCGTTTTAGACAAGAAAAGTCCACTTAACTTTAACTTTTAATTAGGGATATATTTATATAAGGTATATGTAGTTTATTGAAAAGATTGTTACCAGTTGCAAACTTATCCGTTCTCTCGATGTTTTCAATACAACCAAAAAAAGAAACAAGAAAAAGGAACAATATCAGAGCAAAAGCAAAAACCGGCTAAAAGTGCTAAATTAATTCATAAAAAAGGCCGAAAATTTGTTGCAGATACTTCTGCATTGAAATAATAATCATAGTACTATATTCAAGCGTATCTGCGTATCTGACTAATTATGCGTTTATTAAAAAATTGCGCATTAAATCATTCAAAGATTTATCTTAAAAATCCTGCATCACATATGATTATTGGGCTCAATTTTCCTGCTCTCAGCATCAATTCCAACTAAAGAAGTTGCAGTAATATTTTTGGAATGGAAGCAGAACTCTTGACAACCAATCCATAAAGAGAAAAAAACATCCCTTCACTTTTATAGAACTAAAATACATACACACACACACACAATCCCAGTACATTTACTTACTCTATTGATAGATAAGTGGTGGTTGATAAAGGGAGACAGAGTGATAGAATATTTATTAGTGTACGTAAGGCCTCACATTTTTTTATTTATTTTATTTTTTTTATTTTAATGTTTGGGTCATCTATGGTGCGTATGAGTCTCAGTCACCGTCAAAATAGTCAGCAGGACTGTCAAGGCAACATGTATGAAACTAAAACATCAGTCCACGTGAAGTCTTTGTGGGGTAAACACACTCGCCAAAGAAAAATTAAAAAAAAAAACAAAACCTAAGAAACCGTTGAATATTGTAAGACAAAAATATTTTTACAAATTAAAAAAATTTCAAATTAAAACAAAGCCGAAAAAATCAAATTTAAGAAAAATTTAAAGAAAATACTCAAAAGCAATAATTTTGCAATTAATACAATAAAACAACCTAAATGTGGAATGTAAGAACATAAATTTGTGATTAAAACTAAAACTTAGCACTTGACTAGTGAAAAAATATAACATTTCCAAATAAAATGTATACGAAAATGCTGTCAATAAGCGAGGATCAAGGATTTCGTTCTTTAAGCCGTAAGTTACAAAATAAAATTCCACGTCAAAATACGTTCGACATACAAAAATAGAATAACTCGTGGATGAGACTGTTGATTCTTATATTTGGTGACATTAAAGAACCCAGCAAAGACTGTTCTCTTACCAGTAACATGTTTTGTAATGAGAAATTTCCTTTTTAACACTTCTTGTCTTTCAACTACAAATAACTCATTATTTTTACAATGAATGTTCCCATTTGAATCTATTTTTTTAAGTAGGAATATTTACATAAAGAACAATTTGGAAGAGCCGAGATTTAAAATCAGGCTGCCACAAACAACGTCCACAATTGCTGGTCTTAAGTTTTACCCACTAAGTCCACGTACGTATTATTTTTTTTCACAGTTAACAACTGATTTTTACTAATAAGCTCCCAATTGAGATTCGAACTTGGATCTTATCTGTTTTTGTTGATTATTTTCGTTTGGCGCTCTAATCAACTGAGCTACGTGCATATGCAAATCGGTGTGTAAATAACTGGAAGGTACTTTACGAGTTAGTGCAATGTAATGCTGCGAGTAGCGATTAGGTTTGAAGGATAATGTGTTATTTTTACAGAGGTAGTTGGGAGTAGTTGGTGAAATTTAATGCTAGTAAGATTAAATATCTGAGAACATATATACAATTTTTCTGTGTGTAATTTGCCTTCGAGTTGAGTTATTTCACAAAACAAATAAACCCAAAAACACACACACACACTCATGCATAAACCCTAGTGACCAAAGCAGCCTTAATGAGTTATCAGTTAACTGTAACAATAACATTTGTGTTTCAAAAATTATTCAAGCCATCATTTGCAGTCGAAAAGCGTCATAGGTACGTTGTCATATCAGCCCCACAAAAAATAATTTATTTGCATAAGACTTGTCAGTTTACTTAGTGATTATATGCGGGTGTTATCAGTTTGAATATATTGTTGGACCCAGTAACTTTAAAAAAATAAATGTAAGTTACGTACCATTGTGTGTACATGAAAGTATTTAAAGGTGTTTAACCCAAATACACCTGGTTATGGCAAATAACCTCCATTTGTATGTCTCCATTTCTTGCATGATAAGACCCTTGTTGATACTACCCTTTTGATTGTCGCCCCTAAAAAATAAAGGGGTACCACCACCTATACGCTCTAAATGATTTGTTGCTTTAGGTGGAAAAGGTGGGAAATTGATTTGTCTGGAACTAAAGTAAAGTCCACGATCATGTACAAGTGATATCGTCCAATATACATGAGTAGTTATTCTTATTAACATCTAATACACGTAGCTCCTCACATATAAATTTGTATGTGGTTTTCAACTCCCTCGCTTATCAGAAAATGTTTTATTTGAAGTATTTATTTTTTAACAATAAGTGTAGTATTCTAAGGTGAAATAACAAAAAAAAAAAAAAAAAAAATACATACATACATATTGTGTGATGACTGGAACGAAAAAAATTTAACACACATTTAAAACGCACGAGTATTTATGTAGTTAAATGTGGGCCGCTTTAGCAAATATTTGCGCAGACGTTTTTTTTTTTTTTTTTAAATTGTATTATTATTTTTGGAAACAGACAAAGCTCGTATTTTTAAGATAAACTTAATATTGTTTCACATGTTAATATTATTCAAATATTAAAGCGAAATAGGTATAGGTATACTCATAAATACATGGCCAAGCAAAGCAACATAGACACACACATACATTTAACAATTGTTACTGTTATGGGTACATACGTAAATAGATTTTAAATATTTGACTACTATAGATTTACTAACAATTACCCAGCTAGCATTTTTTTAAATCTTTAATTATATTCGAGTTTTTTCTAATTCTTCAGCGTGATATAAAAAAAAACCAGAATATACCAACGACTGTTCTTCATGAGTCATGTTTTATTCGTTTATTTATTAGTTTAGAGTAATTTTTGTCTCTTTTCTAATGGTATTTATCAGGGATGTGCGATTAATCGGTTAATTAAAATTTTCATTTATCAGAACGTTGATTTATCAGTTAATCGATTAATCAACAATTCTGAATTATTGAAGTTCTGATTAATTGTGTAATTTAATTTTTGATTAGTCAAGTTTGAGTAATTTTGGTCAAACATTTTTTTATTGAAAAACAATAAAATTTAACTATTGTAGTAAGATAAAGCAATACCACTTCCAGTTTATGGAAGGTCGTGCAATCTACTCAAGATATTGCACACTTTGAGTAGCATGTAAACTAGGTATTGTAAAGAAAGTTTATATTCAGTTTTAATTGACCGTTTTCAATAATAATTAAATATATATTCAATAATAAATAATTTTTTTTATAAAAAGACCTAGAGCTTAAAATTTAATACATTCAAAATATTATAAAGAAATTTATAAAACAACCCAGCTAGCATAGGCTGTTTGTTAGACGATTAAGTATAATATACAACTCCTAAAAGAATCTTCTGATGATTATCTGACGATTAACAAAAACAAAAAATTCTAATTTTTTTTTTATTTATTACTTTTTTATAAATTTTTTGACACGCTCGTCTTTTAATCTTGGAATGAACCTTTTGCGACTCTCTGTAAGAGTCATATAACAATTACTAAATAAGAGCGTTTTTGAAATATAAAAATTCTATTGTCAATACAATTTCAATAAAACAAACCGGCCTAAGGATCTGTAAAAATGGATTTTCCGACAGGAAAGTGTTTGCTTTCGCAACCTTAAAGGTTTGTTTCATGTAAATTGTAAGAAAATTAGAAGTTTTATCATAAAAAAGACACGTGATGCCCCTTTTTAGGTAGCTCAGTTATACGGCTGAGCATTTCACGAGTTGTAAAATAATCCCTACATGAGTCTCATACGACTCTTGGCATGCTTTTTAAAAGACTCGTTAGATAATCTCCAAATACATCACAAACGATTCCCTTTACGATTAATATAATCGTCTTTCGCTGCGTTATAGAAGAATCTCTCATACGAATCAGCACGTGTAACAGTTTCTCCCGTGCTAGGATTCGTCTACAATTATAAAATGAGCTCGTCGACGATCAAAAACACTTTTTGTGAGATTCCCAATAGACTCCTAGACGATTGAAAATGCTAGCTGGGAAGGAAAACAAATTTCAAATTATTCAATTATTCAAAAATTATATTATTAAAATTTCCGATTAATCAATTAATCATGATTTTGATTAATCAAAACAACAATTAATCATAATTTTGATTAATTAAGATCTTCGATAAATCAATTAATCGCACATCCCTAGTATTTACAGTAAATTTTGAAAAAGGTTTTGTATTAAATGTTCAATAAAACACTTTTTACTTTTAAGCGCGAAACAGTTTTGTGTCGATTTTTAAACTTGTAAATGATTTAGATCAGCAAAAGTAATCGAAAAAGACACATCAAGATGATTTTCAAACAATCTTCTAAATGCTAGCTGGGTAGTTATGCTTATATATGATTCACATAAACACAAAAACAAACGCAATATATCGAACATTCGTTGCAAGCAACTGGAAAAATTGTTTCGTATAGAGGAATTCTTTTTGATTTTTTATTGCCTTTTTTTCTTATAAAAAGCTTTCGAATCGTATTGGAAACGGATAGTTTTTTAAATTCGCATAATTCAAAAATTGGTGTTCTCAAATCCGTATGTTTTTGTGTATTGGAGGTTTCTGTTCGAAAAAAAAATCTTAAGCAAAAAACAGCTGTTCATCAGCTGTTCAAAAGAAAATAAAATAAATTAATCCCAAAAAATTTCAGGAGCTTTTGTTTTTTCTTTTATAGAATTAAGAAGACAAGAAAAAACTTGAAATTTTTTGAAAAGTTAAAAAAATTCAATGTGAAAATATATGTATATATGTACATACTAGCTGACCCGGCAAACGGTGTTTTGCCATATAACTTATTTCTTTCAGATGTTGCTGCATGCCGAATTTTAAGAAAGCCGGTTGATTAGTTAAGAAGATATATGGAGGGGAAGCTTTTACCACTCTTGCTCTATTTCACGCCCTATTTTCTTTTAGATGTTACAGCGTCGGCATGCCAACTTCAAAGAAGCTATAGGGAGGTGGAGCTTTTGCACCTCTTGCTTTATTTTATGCCCTAAATAATAAAAATTATAGGCTATAGTTTCTTCCAGATGTTACACTATGTGTCTGCCAAATTTCAAGAAAATCGGTTAATTAGCTAAGAAGATATAGGGAGGGGGAGATTTTACCGCCCTTTTCCTTATTTCCTTTCAAATTTTATAGTGTCTGCATGCCAAATTTTAAGAAAACCGGTTGATTAGTTAAGAAGATATAGGGAGGGGAAGCTTTAACCCCTTCTGCCCTTTTTTACGTTTTCTAGCGATATAAAGTATACTTTGCGAGCTATTCTCATACCAATACAACAAATATACATACAAAATTTCATAAAAATCGGTCAAGCCGTTCCGGAGGAGTTCAATTACATACACCGTGCGTGGCACTAGAATTTTATATGTATAGATTTTTTGATTTAATTAAAAAATGTTATCACATACTAGGTTTACCCAGTGCGCTTCGCTACTCTCATTGAAATATAATTAGTAAAATGTTTTTTACACAGATCTCGTTATGGCAATTTTAAATGCAAGCGTTCTTAAGAAGTATAGATTTTTATAGTCTTAATATGGGTGGTACCACGCTTTACGTATTAATAACCAAAATATTTGTACTAAATTTGGAAAACTCAAATTCAGGCCACTTATGGCACATTGCTGTGCATTGATAGCCAAGCTGGTTGTGCCAAATTTGGAAACTTTACATATTGCCGTTCTCCAGATATACGGACACCATATTGTCTATTGTATTGGAGGTGCCACTTTTTCAATAACACCACTTTCTTACGGATTTTGTGTATTGACAACCCAGCTATGTGTACTAATCTCGGACAATTTTTCTCGTACCGTTCTATAAATATAAAGAAATCAATTATGTACCCACTTTTTCAATCCCGTACACTTCTTATCAGATGACATGCCTTGACATCGAAGCTATTTGAATAAATTTGGAAACTTTTACTGCTATTATTTTCCAGATTTACAAAAATCCATTTTGTATTTGTAAGGAAGTGTAAGGAGTGGCATTTCCCACTTCTCCAAATTCGTACATTTTTTTCGAGAGGTTGTGTATTGATAACCCAGCTATGATTACCAAATTTGGACAATTCCCCATTCTATAGATATAAATAAATCTTTTCTGTGCCCACTTTTTCAATCCTGCCTACATTTTGTCAGATGTCTTGTATTTATACGTAAGATATTTGTACAAAGCTTGGAAACTTTAGTTCTTGTCGTTCTTCATATATACAGAAATCTATATTGACTTTGTATGGGAGGTGCCACGCCCCCTTGATATATAAAAAAATATAAAGTCTTTAACATTTCTGAAGGTGCACAGAATGGGTGGACCAAATTTTATCGCAATCGGGTAAACGGTTTGGTCGCCCATAACATATGAACACACAAAATATTCAGTTTTATATATGTATTAGAAGAGAAGATAAGAATAAAGGTCGATTCGTTTTACTTTCACTACTCTCATTGAAAACGAATAAAAACATGTGGATGTTACAGAACTACAGAACACGAAAAATGTTGAAGTAATCCACTTTCGCGAAAATTTGGATTCGAGAACACATTGGAATATCACATTCTTTGTTAACACAATTAACATTTTGTAATCTTTAATCTCGACTGGATATTTGGAGTCTTTTTTTGCTCCCCAGCGAAATTATTTCAAATTGTGCGTTACTTCTGCCCAAATCTTTTGATTTTGGCAACACATTAATTCCCAATTTTACCAATTCTTTTTACATAAATATCAATTTATGTTTAAATATAGTTTTTCATGTAATTGAATTTTTATTTGACATGAAAAACGAATTTAAAACATAAACTGATTGTATATAAATAAAATGGTAAAATCGGACATAGAAGAAATGTTTGAAACTGCAGTGTTAATCGGGATGTCGATCACATTTATCGCACTTGATCAACAAGAGGGTACCAAGCCAAAATTTTTATTTATTCATTTTTGGAAAAAATCATATCTACCCGCTGTTAAAATTTCGTGATATTTTTTCAACGGTTGGTTATGCTCAACGGCCGGTTGAAAATTCTTTATAATGTGCCTTTAATATTAAATTAAAAATTATTTTGCTTCTACTGAAAATTTTTACATTTCGAGGTAATACCCTCTTGTTGATCAAGTGCGATATGTATGTACAAATATGCTAAAGGACATACACTTCTTTGGCATACATTAAGATGTACGTTTGTAAAACTTGTGTATATACATTGTATGTTTCTATGAATATCTTAAAATTTATAACAATTCTTGTAAGATACTTTGGGCGCCACTTAATAAATCAGCAACAAACAAACCATAATAAACATTCGTTCATTGTTGACATGTGAATAAATTAGAAGATGAACTTGAGGAGGGCACTCTTATTCGCATTCTCGAATTTATTTCAATTGTTTTTTTCTACATACTTGATTCGAAATAAACCATTAAACATTCTTCCAAATCAACTATTATTTCATGAAACCGTTAACACATTAGTTACGCTCAAACTATTAATATGCAAATGTCGATAACAGATTAACAAAAGTCAGCTAAATACTCATGCCCACATGCATAATTTGACTGACTAATTTTTTGAAGAAGAAATCGTATTAATTGCATCACATATGTACGTACATGCATATGAACATGTGTATGTATATGTCTTTGCTCGATAAGAATTCATTCACATTTTGGGGCAGCCTAAATAACTGCCTTAATTCAATAACACGCTTAATAAATATGTGGAAATATGATTTCATTTCAAATAATTCGCATAAGGGAGGAAATTGTTGTTTTACGCTCACAAACAATACTTCAATAATGTCACAAAAGATGACATCTCGCTTACATTCAACTTTGATGAAAAGTGCTCAAAATGAAACAAATAAAATAGACGATATATACTATTATTAAATAAACGGGTTAGGGTTTTTTTCATTTTCTATAAGTGACTGAATGACTGACATATTACCCCAGTATTGAGCAAATATAAAAGTAAATCTCGGTAATCTTGCCGATAAACTTACACATTAAAATTGGCAAAACAAATGTTATTCAAACAAAATTACTTAGAAGGGTTGAACTGCAACTATATGCCCACAATACAACACAAAAGAGCTAAGTGGCCATCTGATATTTGACATTTAAGAATAACGTCAAACATCAGCTGTGGCTGGCACATTTAGTACCGAAGAGTCATTCACACAACAAACAATCTGACTTTAAAAATAAATAATATACAAAAGGAAATGAGGTGGTGCCAATCGTTGTGACAAGTACGGTATATACATACCTGCTGTTACGGCAATACCAACAACAATATTATATGAAACACTTGATTAAATAGCCAATAGAACGAATTGCAAACCCTTACAGATTCTTAGTACTCTGACCCTTGGTCATCTGGGATTTTGTGAATTTTTTAAATGTGCGATTTAATTCACATCTCCAAAAAAAAACCCCAATAACAACGACCTTCTAGTAATTGATTAAACATAATGTTTCCTTAAAGCGATATGACGCCCCTTAAATAAGCCACACACACATACTAGTAGACAACCCTAACCGCTCACACATATCACAAAAAACAATATATTTTTTTACAAAAAACGTACAACAAAAAGTCATAATAACAATAATCATCAGAATCTTTGTGATAATAAACCGAAACTAATAAAAAATAAAAATAATAATACGTACGAGAACAATCCTGAAACATATCGTTTACGAGCTCATCCCAGTCAATCAAAAATTAATAAGTCAACTATGAATGTGTGTTCCCTTTTTGTTTGTCCTGCTCGTATCACACCCTAGAAAATTCGTAAAAAGTTAACAGAAATAACTACTGACACATACTAGACAAACACACACAGTTGAAAAAAAAACAAGAAATAAAAAACTAGTGATACCGCAGCTTCCAGGCATGAAATTGTGTCCGTTTGTCGGACGGTTTGCTTCTGCCCACACACAAATTGTATGCAATATTAAGCCTACGTTTTTGTTACATCGTTCGTTTTTTATTTTTTTTTGTTATTGTTTTTTATTTTTTTATTATTGTATTTATTAGTATGTATTATCATGACTAAATGTTCGCTCGTTCGTTCAATTTAGTGTTTTGTGTCATACAGCACCTAATTGACAACTGAATTGGTATGCTTGTTAATATGATTATCCTTGTTTTATCAGGGGATTGTTTTTTTTTTTTTTTTGCTTTTCTATTTGTTTTCTTTAATATTTTTTTATTTTTATTTTGTGGTTTGGATTTCGCCTGTTTGCTTGTTTGTTTTGTTTGTTTGAACACACATTGGTCTTTTTGACAACTCAACCAAGGATAATAAAAATGCCTTTAGTTATGGGGCTAATCAAGAAATCATCAGAGCAAAACTTTTACATATGTTAAGATCCGTTGTGGACACAAGTACTAAACTAAAAGTCAAATAAAGCCAAACTCCAACTAAAAAAGTTTTACCTTTTTCGTCTTATTGTTTATTTTTTTTTTATTTATTTGGGTTTCCTTAAGGAAGTTTATGTTTGGATGTAGAATGGTAGTGTTAACTTGCCTTAAGCTGAAAGAAATCAACCCCCTATTTGTAATGGTCAGAGTTAAAGAAAAAAAAAGAAATTGTATAAAAAAAAGGGACAAAATATGCACAATAGCTTGTGATATTGGTAAATTGTCCATTAACACACATTGATTGGAATTTATAAGTTTGCATATTAATGAAGCGAACCGAACTGTTTGTATGTGCGTCGTAAGTAAAGGACACCTTTTGCGAATAAGGCGATTATGTATTGCTACTTTAACATACATATGTATGTGTATAAAATAATTCAAGTTTCTAATATATTTTATCACATGTTTGGGTTATGAATAAATTTTGTGTGGTAAATTGGTTTGGATTTAATGGCTGTGGGATTAAATCACAATGACACAATACAAACCAAGCAAACAACAGCCCACTTAATAAGAAAGTACGAGTACAGGACTCATCTTGACTAAACAATTGCCACACTATTGCGACAGACTTATCAGTTTGCATATCATTATCAGCATTCTTTTTGCCAAATCAATAAACTGGGAATTAATTGCTTTTTCGCATCTTTTGAATTTATTAGCACGATTTATACTCATTCACTCTGTATTTACGAAAGTAATCGTTGGCAGCAAATAGTGAGCTATAAATTTGACTGCAAATTAAGTTAAACCATAAACCCACCAATAACTTACACTCACAGATTCACATAAGCCAGAAGGGCGCCCTAAAACTCATATGTTATGCGAGTAAAATGCCTGGTTTTTCCTTTTGTAATTGCCAATTTAGAGGTCAGGCTATAAACATTTTGTTAAGATACATTTTATTGAAAACTTTATTAACTTCATACGTATAATTTTACTAATACATACAAGTTCATGTCTACATTGATGTTCTGTATTTTTCTCCTTTTAGATTCTGACTCAACAGAAGCAGATGCCACTGCTCAGGATATGCTTACATGCGGTACTTGTCAAAAAGTGTTTGCTCTCTCTGACATAGTCAAATTCATACAACATAAAGTTTTGCAGTGTAATAAAGAGAACTACGGCCAGTGCTCTAATCAAGGTAAATATACAATAAATAAACCATTAGTTCATACTTCTGAGTTATACAAATACCTGAAATGTCAACTTAAGGTCCATCAAATGACAGAGCCGATACTGAGGATGGAAGACCATTGAGCCTAGCAAATCGGCGTCCATCATTATCGGCAACCACTCGTAAAGCATCTGGAGGATCACGTATCCATACACCGCCACCAAGTCCAGCTGACATGCTGGCTGATGGTGCCTCAAGCACACCAAAGCGTTTAGTAGATGGTGAGTTACTTTGTGACGTTTCATTTTTCGTCTTTGTTAATTATTTTTTTTTTCTTCTTGACATCAAAGAAAATGACAACACCACGCCCAAAAATACAGAATCTACATGTGATGATACCAAGTCCTGCAATACGGCCGCTATCAAGCAAGAACTGATTCAGGATGATAATGAAGTTGAAAGCACTGAATTTTGCAATGATACCGATGATTGTCAACCTTTGACAAAACGTCCTAAGATCGAATTTGTCGATGCTGAATCAAATACTTTGCAAACAGGTACGATGCCTTTTTTATACATGAAGTTTGTATTTTTTTATTGCTTTAGCCAAACTCCTGTACATGAAGTAATTTAATTAAAATACCAATGACCATATTGTTCCAAAAATCCTCATATACCCACCCTCAAACGTTAGCAAATCACTTAATGTTTGCCCTGGCAAATATTTCATTTTCGCTTAATGTTATTCAAATTAATACTTTTTTGCACAATGTTTTCGACGATTTTCGTTTAAGCATTTTGCACACAGAACGATTTTGACCACTGACTTTACTTGAAAATCAAAATCCTTTGACAAAAATAAATATAAACAACAATGAAAACAAAGGCATTTTGCAATAGAGTCCATAAACATCAAAAGCATCAAAGGCAGCGTAAAATGTTGTCATCATATTTGTCGCCGCTGACGTAGAGCAAAAATGCAAAGATAAGCTGCCATTAACATGCCGGTCCATTTTGAACACAGCATTTGTTAAATCACTAAAGTTATCAGAAAAATAAAAAAACCTTAAACAAACACATGACATACACAAATTAAACTGCAAAATATCATGACATTCATTTCCCTCGGCTGTCCAAAAATGTTCACTTCCAACCCCTTTTTCAATTACCGATGTAAAAGGATAATAGAAAATACCGGCAGTGAAGTAACTTCTGATTTCTCTCTTTTTCACAACTCAAAAATAAAAAATCGTTACAAATAAGAGTGAAAACCCCCTAAAAAGTGGACGGATGCTGTGTTCAGCTCTTAAAAGGTCAGCTTTATAATATTTTGACAACAAACGCATTGACCTTTGACACACTTTATGTTTCTATTATTTGCATGTCTTATGTGTACATCAGTCTTTCAAACTGGAAAATAAATTATTTATTCTTAATCGCTCATTTATCCAACAAACAAGTTTAATTTTGTGTTAAAAGCTAAAAAAAAACCCAACGGAATAAAATCCATTATTAGTTGACTGGTCAAGCAACACTTTGACCAGAGGGTCAGTTTCTAAGAAGAGGTGCATGATATTTAACATCTTTACTTCAAAGTTTCTGTACACACACGCTCAACGTGTGTCAGAAAGGTGAAATTATCGGTTCACGAAAAAAAATCCCTATAAAACCCAAATAAGTACCTTTAGTACTTTTAGCTTTAGAACAAGAATTCACACTTGTGGAATAAAAAAGAACTACGCAAATGTGATCTGTCATCGTCAACAATAGCTTAAAGTGTTAACAATGGGTTAAATAACAAAGACCAGAATGAACTCAGTAGCTGGACAACGGTACAAAGAACGGGATTTTATGAAAAGAATAGATGCGACATGTGTGTGAGTTGTTTCATACATGGATGAAAAACATTGTCTTTAAGATTTCAGCATCTTAGGGTTGGTTGTGTGTGTCCTATTGTAGCCTGCAAATGCTTTGTCTGTATGAGAGCTTTTTGTCATTACATTTTTGCTTCGATGACCTTCAATTGAAAACATAAAACAACTGAAAAAGAGTTTAACATCTTTCATTTTGGTCCAGCTCTCACAGTTACATGCATAAAAAAGCAGGAACAAAACAATAAATTGCTGTACACACGTATGAGTTGTCCTGTAAGAAACTAAAATGATTTTCTTTCTTCCTTTCAGTATATGTATGTATTTCAAATAAAGACCATCTCGTATGTTGCCAGTTTTAATCATGTCCCGGTTAGTCGGTATTCATTGAAATTGCTGAAGCTGAATCATTTTGTTTTCTTGCTTTTATTATTTTCATCTTTCCCGTCCTCATTGCCGTTCTCCTAAGATAAGCACTTAGAGATTCAACTACACAAAACTTTTCTTTTGACCGCTTAAAGTCCTTTATATGACTTTAAACAAATGATTATTTTTTGTTGCTCGTAAAATATTTTTTATACTCGCATATTCTATTTAGTTTTCATTAGTATTTGACATTTGTCATTGTTCAAGCATGTGAATGGACAGACAGACCGAAAGAATGAAAACCGTTATAATGAATGTATGTCAATCTTTGTATGTACATATGTATATTCATAAACATTGTTGCTGTCAAATTATTATTCCACATTAAGTTCTGCGACTTTTAAAAAGGATTCGTGATGACATCTACGTTGACAATTGTGTTAAATTTAATTTAAAATTTATCTCGCTCTTTTTTTATAAATTTAATTACAATTCCATGTAAGGTAGCCTGAAAAATAAGTATGTGTGTGGTTACATTCATCCAGCGAACACAGAAATACACCATAGGTATTGCCAAGCGTATTGCCTGGATGAAAAATTTATTGCGGATATAATTGATTTCGTATTGCGGAAGATTCTTTCTTCGGGAAGAAACGTGTCTCGATGGCAATACTCCCAGGCAATACGAATACGATTCTGCTAGATGTTAAACTAGCAATATTGCCAGATAACCACTTGTAAGAAAATAGGAAGATATTGCCAAAGGATGATGAAAATGAGATCTTGCATTTTGAAAAAGAATAATTTACATACAAATAACCTCAGATTTTTATTTTGAATTAATTTGTTTGTTATATAATTTATAGTTACAAATAATATAATTTATAATTAAAATTAAAGTTTTTATATAAATGGGTGATTTTTTAAGCGTAGTTTTTTTAAAAATAATAAAACACATCATATATTCAAAATTTTTATTGGAATCGATAAATTGGTCTTTGGCATTTACTTTGTAAAAATAACTTCATGTAAATATTGCCCGCGACTCCGGTTCAAATGGTCCGTTCGTAAGGTCCAATTTTGCACCACTTTTTCGAGCATTTCGGCCTGTATTCCATGAATCACACGTGTTATTTTATACTATAAGGCTTCAATCGTGTTTGGCTTGTCCACATTGACCAACGACTTCACATAACCCCACAAGAAATAGTCAAGAGGCGTCAAATCACACGATCTTGGCGGCCAACTTACAGGGCCATTTCGAGAGATAAACTGCTCACCAAATTCATCCTTCAATATGTCCATTGTTTCGCGAGCTGTCTGGCATGTGGCACCGTCTTGCTGAAACCACATATCAACCAAGTCCAACTTAGCCAATTGGGGCAAAAAAAAAGTCGCGTATCATGGCTCGATGTCGTACCGTCAACGTAACGTTTCTTCCTCGGTCCCATGGTCGTCTTTGAAGAAAAGTGAACCGATGATGCCACCAACCTATAAACCACACCAAACTGTTGGTTTTTAGGATGCATCGGTAACTCTTGTACTTGTAATAGAGAAACAGAAAGTAAACATTGTTAAAGAAACGAACAAACATCAACTTTATTAACCCCATGTACGGCACTTGAGTGGAATCTTTTACCGTAAAAATCTCGTCCGTAAATTTTGCAGTTTGTGCTATTAGAGGCTTTAAAATTCATCACTTTGGAGATTACGCCCTTTTTTAAATATTTCTTTTATGTATGTACACATATTAGTAATGCCCGTAATTTCTGCAAAAATAAATGTGGCTGTGTATAGAAATCTATGGTGTAAACGCTGCCATATTTTAAAAGAAAACTGAAGGTAGAAACACGTAGGTCAAATAAACATTGAAATAGGTAAAAATAACTTTTAGGTACGAACACACGCAGCTTTCTTTTTGTAGAAATTACTGGCATAAATAATTTAAATATTTTCTGTCTATATTTTATAAATTTTTTTAAAAGCTATAAAAGAAAGAAAATAAAAAATTACTTTGATTATTTTCTACTAGATGGCAATTTGGGGATATCTTGCATTTGTTTGCTGGGCATATTTATTAAATAATTACCAACAAATAATTAAACTAATTTTGTTTTTTATCTATAACCCAACAAACACAGCAATGTGAAAATGGTTTACATAATATAATTGCGCTAAAAATCGAATTCATACTGAGGAGAAATTATATTTATCAAAATAAAAACGATGAATTGCCAATACCACTAGTAATTTCCTGTTGCTTGCAGGGATGCATTAACTTAAAACAAAAAGACTACAGGATAAATAAATCGTTTTACTATTTATGTATATGTATGTAGTATGAATTATTAAATATCAACACTTGACGTTAACAAAATATTCATATATTTAAGTCTATGTACATATGTATATCGATTAATTGATAAACAACTCATCTCCATATTTTTGAGTGAGTTGTGGTTTCCGTTGCAATTATGTGAAGTATGTCTAATTTAAATTTACAATTACCGTGCATTTTCTGCAAAGCCTTGTCACAAAAGTAGCATATATGTACATACTTATTTACATACATAGAATCATACACACGTATTTACATACATACATACACATGTACATACATCCATACGTGTGTATGCATATGCTATTTTTTGTTAATGGATAAAGAGGATATGCAAAGGGTTATTTCCGTTTTTAAGCCGACAGGTGTATGAATGTGTAAGCGAGAATGTTTAAAAGTATGTGTTTGTAAAATAATGGAAATTCAATAGAAAGTTACTTGTGGCATAAAGGATCTTGACTGTAAAGCACCTTAAATCCGCTAAAACCATGAACTGCCAACAAACAAAGTATAAAAGTTCCAATAACCGGTCATTTTCACAATATTAAATCCAATGTGTGATTTCTTTGCTAACAGCTTTAGGGACATTCGATTATGGAGTACTCTAAGATGAAAGGATTACTATCCTTTTGATTAAGCAACGTCTCTGCTCATACGATATACTACTTACATAAGTTTATATGTTTGTGCAAATCTCTCTCTTGAAGAAATGAATGTTGTATGATAATGTTGCCATTGAGATGGCATAATCCGCTTTCCTATACGTACAAAGCCGAAATGAACAGCAACAATATCTAGAACAATATTTATATTGTTCAATATTTGAATGTTTGAGGCATCTAAAAGGAGCTAGTAAAATAGAAATAATAGAGAAACGAAATAAAAGAAAAACGTAGTAGAAATAACAATGAAAACAAAGAATGTAACAGACATTATTATCACATCAAATACTAAACAGTTTTTAACATACATATCAGCGGGTGACCAATTGTTATGTTTATGGCTTTCTTGTCAAATGCGGTCACTTATCCCTTGTGTGCCAAGTGGTGGGGGTGCTGGTCGCTTGCTGTTTTCTCTATCATCGCTTCGCTGGCCGCAATCAACTAAAGGGTTGCGTTTCAATCTGACAAAAACAGCAAATGGTTTTTATTATATTTATATTATATTATATTGTTTTTTTTTTTTTTTTTTTTGTATCGCTGTTCTTCTTTAAAGGATTTGTTGTAACATTTCTTTGGCAATAAGAAATCCGCATATGTTTACTTTTGCATATTTCATGCAACAAAAAGGAAGGAAACTCGTAACATGGTTGCTTGTTCCCGCTGTTAGCTCCAAATGAACTCCTCAAACTGTAATGCACTCTTCTATTGAGTGCATCAGACCGTAAGTTCTCTTCTTACATCTTTCAGGCAGTCCGCCAGATTAGTTGGAATGTCATAACGTATCACTATATCATATCATCAACAAAATCATTGTTATCTTTAAAATTGCTTAAAATTGAAGCACGCAAAACATATAAACTTCCTGTACAAAATATAATGGCTCGTGCGATGCTTACGACACATTGTGTAAACGCAAGATGGTCTTGACACGGTTAAAAAAAAAAAAAATTAATTCGAACAGATAAATTGCTTTCAGTTTTTTGTAGTTTTTTTTAATGCGTTTTTTACGTAAAAAAAATTAAATTAAGAGTAAAAGTAAAATATTCGCGCATGCCATAAGTTTCAATAACATTGTGTCTTAAACCCTTGTTCTGTCAAAGGTCTTAACACATTTTGCTTCAACCCTTACCATTTTTAAAAATTTATTCATTGTTTAAACAAAAACATTTCTATATTTACCTTTACGCCACACAAAAAACTCAACATCCGCACGTATGTACGTATTTATCAGGATGCGTTGTCTTCTGTATACCTTAAGTTTAGATTCATTTGCATGTCTACTTGTGTATTCGAACATGAATTCGTGAAAAAGGATTTAGACGACCCTTTCGACCATACATCTTTCTATCTAGCTAACCTTTGGTATAGTGATTTCTAATTAAGGAAACACTGAATGGCTCATGTTTAGGCGACAATGCATTTAAGAGCTAAAAAAACCCCCCTACCTTATTTATTGTCAATTTTAGGTTATTGGATATAAATATAGCGGTCTTTTTACTTAAAAAAAAAAAAAAAAATATGTACAAATAATGCGAGCGACATAAAAATTTTTAGTTTAAACATTTCGTACTTCAATTGCATAAAAATCAAAAGTAACTTGCAGCTGTTCTCATGAGCCTTAAATCAAGACGATTTTTTAAATTCATTATTTACCGTCAAGTATTGTGCAACCCCTCCTTCGCAAACACAAACATACATACATTCACACTGATACATATACGTTTGTACGTATACTCGTATAAACACATTTAAGTTTAAGTATGAAAAATGTTGGCGGTTACTTTGGGTTGGCAAGGGATGGATGGTAATGTGTGATGTATGGTCCACATGGTTGTGATGATTTGTTCTACGTGTGGTTACATATTTATTGTTTTTTAAAATTATGTTACATTTTTTAAAATTGCGAATTTTACTCTTAATCGAACGGCAGGATTTGCAATTTTTCATTTTTTGGCAACATATGGCAAAGCTATCAAATTAGAAACAGAAACACCACATCAAGCCACCACAGTCTTGTAGATCTGCACCATTTGTGAAGTTCTCAGGGTCCCATTGCGGTGGCAATGTGTACTTTATATCTTATATTTACAATATGCATACATACATATGTGTGCGCAAATATTTCTTTAAATAACAATAAACATCACAAGTAACCGCAAGTTTATCACAACTTACGTGTGAGTATGGAAAAGGGATGGATTGATGCTTTAGTTTGATTATCTTAACCACTTTCTAACTCATTTGTTACGGTTAGGCAATTTTGAAAGCTTTGGATATTCCAAGGCGGTCATTTGTATGCGTTACATCGCAGAATACTTTATAGCTCAAATTCAGGGAGTAAGTAGTCCAGAGCAAAGACATGTTTTGAGATCTTTATTGCACAGTAAGTTTTTTAAATAGTCTTATGATGGTTAACGGAAGTTGTTGTATCTGTTTATATGTATGTGTCCTGTATAGATTGAGAAAACAACCAATACAAATGTAAATAAGCATTCTTGAAATGTAGTATTTAGTAAAACGAAGGCACATCATTGTGGGCTGAACACTCCAAAAAATCTTCAATCTCTAACATTTACGTATGTGTATCTTTGTCGTCAGTAGGTTCACATATACAGACGTACTCTAAGTGTGTATGGTGATGTCTTCTTTGGTTCGATGTGCCCAGTCTTGATCAAAAATTAAGGTGTGTTGCGTGACGTTAACTTTTGTGAATTTCCTCAATAACATCTACTTCAATAACGAAAATGACGACGAAAACGACAATGGTAAAGGTGAAGACGATGACGACGAACAAGTTGCTTGTCTACTGGCTTAAATGTTATTGGGAATCTTTCTGCCTACACACTGCAGCGTCCGCACCTAAGACTCATTCATTCATAATGAATGCGCACCACATACAACAAAAACACGAACAACAACAGCAACAACAACAATAAAAACGAATGATAATAACAATTGAAATTAAAATTACAATTGAAACAGAAAACTCCATCGATACGTACGAAGAACATACATGCTATTATTGCAGTTTGACGGCGATTCGCATCTTCGCAGTTGAGGTGCGCTGTTTAAAACATTGTCGCGTGGTTGCTTTTTAGTTGTTAATACTGTTGTTGCTGTTATTGTATGCACACATTAATATTGCGTTTTCGCACACTATTAATTATATTAATGAAATCGTAGCGAGAGAGTAATTTAGGGATAGGTTGAGCGACTCATTTGCATAAGGCACTCAAACGTTTATTACAAGCTTTATCTGTGGGAAGAAGACATTTAGCAAAATTAATGTTTAAATTTATTTCATTTCATTAGATAATAAGGCAATACCTATAGAAATTTACATAGAATAACATGTTCTTTCGAACTTATTTAATTGTGTTGTTTGTATATTTCTCTTAACTATTTTCAGAACCTAATAACTATACATGTTCAACATGCAAAACTAGATATACTTCAGCATGGCGTTTAATTCAACATGTGCAACACTCACACGGAGTGAAAATCTACGTTGAATCATCCTCATCAACAGAGCCAACAAATTTGGTGTCCGAACCGATTATACCAGCGCAACAGAGACAAACCAACACGAATAACACAAGCAATAGCAGTCCTAATAGAGCGACGTGTTTGACATCGCCTATTATTGTTAGTAGTCAGCAACAACAACATCATCAGCAACAACAAATACAGCAACAGTTTCAACATAGAGCTGCAGCCGTTGCTGCAGCAGCAGCTGCAGCTGAACAGCAAAAACAACAGCACCAAAACAATTTAACTACAGCGATGCAAAACGCACAAAATTTAGCTGCTGCTGCCGCTGCAGGAATGCGTCATCATCCGTTGTTACCTCCACCAGATATGCATTCTGCCAATCCATTTAATTTATTACGAATGCCTTTGCCACCAACTCTGGCTCAGGGATCAGTAGTTCCTACAGTTTCTCCTCTTTTCCCGCGTCCTCATTCTGAACATTATCGTATGGAGCAGCTTGTATCTGAACAATTTCGACATCACGGACTCAATTTAGCAGCCGCAGCAGTTGCAGCAGCCAACTCACTCGCCGCTCCCCATGCGCCATCAACACAATTCAACCAAAGCTCTAACGTGTCTTCTGGGGGAGCTGTGGAACCAAGGCCTCCATCGAGTAGTAGTTGTCACCGTAGTTCTACAACACCATCTTCACTACCATTGATAGCCGGCCAACAACCGAATTCAAATGCTGGAGGGCAACAATCTAACTCACTCTCATTAGAACCTCAGATGGATTTTTACTCGCAGCGATTGCGACAGCTTGCAGGAACAACAAGTCCTGGGGCTGGAAACATTGTTAACTCGAGCTCGCCGAGTCCACGACAAAAGCAATCGCCGAATTTCGCGAGCCCTTCTCCGTCACACCAACTCCCACCTACCCCTGTCACAAATAACTCTCGTCCGCATTCCTTAACACCGCCTGAAAATAGCAATACAGCATGCGTGGAAAATGGAGCCATGTTAAATACGACACCACGCTCTGCCTCAACTCCACCCTCAAAGCCTAGTCTTGAATCAGCGGTCAGTGCATCTGTGTACACGTGCGCTTACTGCGACAAAAAGTTCCGTTTTGAAAATAATCTTATAATTCATCAGCGGACTCATACTGGCGAAAAACCATACAAATGCACTGCCTGTGATTTTGAGTGTTCACATATTCAAAAGCTTATGAAGCATATGCGAGTTCACCGCAGCCCCATGGAAGATGGCCTGAGTAACACAGGGTCTGTAGAGACCAATGACACTGAGCCAGAACATGATGCAGAAGAAAATCCTGACGATGAAATTAACGAAGATGATGACGACGAAATAGACGAACAAGACGAAATAGACTATGAAGCAGAAGACCTTAGCGTAAGTAATAATCGTTTGGATGATAAAAACGATAACTCTAAAGGCGCACATTCTGCCACACCTACATCCTTGGTTGGTGAGCTAATGGATAAATTCGGTTTATCAAATATTGCTCAGTACTCCGAAGCATACAAGCAGGCTCTTCAAGAATCAGGCAACTTTAAACAACTTACCAAAGATCACGATAATAACAACTCTACTAACTCGCCTATGAATCAGATGTCTGAAAAACTGAATGGATTTCCTGCAGCTCTACGCCTCAGAGAAGAATTTGCAAAGAATATGTTTCAGAAACCACCTCAACAAGACTCAAACAATCCTCCATCGCAAGTTCCACTGTTTAACCCATTTCCAAACCCGTTCGAACTGTCAAAACGAATGAAAATGGACGGAAATGAATGGTGGAATATGCAGGCTCTTCATCGAAACGATTCAATTTTCGAGAATCTTAAACTTAAACCTTTAGGCCTAGGTACCGCCAATTCTTTGCTAAATCAAAATCCTTTAATGAAAAAGGAGAGTCGTCAACGCAATGACACATGTGAGTATTGTGGTAAAGTTTTTAAAAACTGTTCCAATCTTACCGTCCACCGACGCAGCCATACTGGCGAGAAACCATACAAATGTGAACTCTGCTCCTACGCTTGTGCACAGAGCTCTAAGCTTACACGTCACATGAAAACCCATGGCCGATCTGGTAAAGACGTTTATCGCTGTCGTTTCTGTGATATGCCTTTCAGTGTACCCTCCACATTAGAGAAACACATGCGAAAATGTGTTGTTAATCAGGGTAAGGCAGCTGCGGCTGCGGCCAATGCCGCCAACGCCGTTGTCGCTGCACAGGCTGCAGCAGCTGTTCAACTTCAAGCCCAAATGCCACAACAGCAACTTTCCCCACCAACAAACGCCTCCTTTCCACCACAATTTTCCAACATGACCGGAAGCTCTATTTCCTTGCCCAGCAGTATTGGCGACAACGACTCCAATGCCTCCACAAGTGTATCTTCCCAACACGCTATATCACTCAAACACGAGGCATGACTTTATCATAATTGGAACAATAGTTCTGGTAACTTCAATTCTCCTCCTGTACTACTGCAGCCACCGCAGCATCTGTTGACGCCTCCGCAACATTACCATCTCCAACATCCTCTTCCAACCGTTAATCGCATTTTGTCACGAATCTTCTAAAGATATTCGTACGTCCAAACGAGCTATAATGTTATCTTGTAAATAAAAAAAATAATGTTTTTTAGAAAAAATATTCGGAATGATCACATGTTGCACCTGAGCTCACTTTCAAAAAGTTGGAGCTCAACGATTTTTATGTTGACATAAAATGTTTGAGAAATTGATGATCCACGATGCCCTAAACCCATGCTCACTACGGCATATGTATATCTCGTCCTCTTTGACAAAGCATGCCAATGAAAATACAAAATTTAATCTTACAGCATACAGCAATGCAATGTGCCTCTGCTAAAAAATTAGGCTGAAGAAGAAATTCCTCACCCCTCCAATTGATGTTCTTGTATTCTTATTGTTCTTATTAATTAAAACCTATTAGCTAATATCTATGTAACCCAGTGAAATTAAGTAGATTTTTTTTTAACTTAACTGTAGTCTATCTTGCCTTGACCAAGAATAGATGCAAACAATAATACATCTATTAGATATAATTTATTTAAATTTTCCCAAGTGTTAATTGCTTTACTTGCCTATTTGACATAATATTGTTTATTCTTTTAAGAGACTGACATCTTATTGGTTCTGGTTTAATTTATCGTTATGATTTTTAAGGATTAACATTTTTTGTGATCATCGTTATCTTGTGTTGTTTATTGATTAATTTTGTTTACAAACCTTGTTTAAAGAGGATCTAATAAGAAAGAAGATATATGTGTGTATGAGTGTTCTATAGAGCTAAAGAAAACAATTATTTGTAGTTAAAGAAGGACAATAAGTAAATGACTGGTACAAAACTTGTTTTCCAAACTTTAGCATCCAAAGAATGAAATCCCTTCTATTGGTGTGTTTGCTGACATTTAGAGAACATGCCAATACAACTGATTTCATCTGACTTTATCTTTCGAAATCCTCTTAGCCTTTTGTAAATTATTCTTTGCCTTTTTAGTTTTATTGAAACAAAAATCGAAATGTACAAATCAATACCACTGTATCATACATTCTTACTTTTATAATTACATATATTATTACTATTATTATATTATTATTATTTTTACTATTATTTCTATCTGCTAGAAAATGTATTGTATTGAAAATATAAAAATATTATTAATTAAAATAAATTATTAAACAATTCATAAATAATAAACATACGTTATGTTTCATATTTACCCTTCACCACAGGTGAAAAGTTTGTTATTCCGTTTGTTATTTCTCCATTATTAATCTTAGACCCTATAAAGTATACATATATGTATAATCTGGGTCGCTATGAGAAGCGAAGTTAATTTAACGATGTCCGACTGTTCGTGTGTATGTTGAAATCGGGTTTTTGAAGGCGCTAGAAATGATGGGGACTTGGTAATTATGTCACATATACACCGTTTAAGTTTGCTATTCCGCCCAATTGGTTCACAAATGGCCGAGATTTAAGCAAAAAACCACGACGGCCTCTAATTTTTCCCATAAAACCCGTTGTTGATTTTTTACATTTTTTTCTGCTTATCTGGACAGCGGCAAAAGCCAAAGTTTCCAAATTATGTACAAGCACAACATTCGACAAAATGTAGGCGGGAATGGAAAAGTGGGCGTGGCATAAAATAGATTTATTTATATAACGTTCTGTTCTCTCGCACCATGGTGAAGGGTTATTTAGATTCGGCAAAGCCGAATATAGCACTCTTACTTGTTTTTATTTATTAACTTTCGTTTAACGGATAAGTTTTCATTAAAAAAGCTCAATTCTAATTAATCTTTATAACATTTAGCCAATTTACGATGTACATAAAAATCAAATCGAAAGTACAGACATAATTAGTTGTAATTTGTATCCAACACTGTAAAAAAATTAGTGGTAAAAGGAATTCAATGTAAATTACTAGTTTTATTAGACCATGGAATACAATAAATCGTTTTTTATGAAAACAATATAAAAATAAGGGAAGAAATGAAACTTCATTTATTTTTAAAAGAAATGTGTGCAAATACGTATAAAAATCAATATAATCAATTAAGTAGTAAATTAAGAGTTTCTTATGAAAAATACAAAAAACTTAATTGTAGTGTATGTGTTAAAATTTCTTAAAAATAAAAGACATGAAAATATTAATAAAACAAAACAAAACTCTAAAATAAAAATTTAACTAAACCATTCATAATTTAAATTGTGTTTTATTTTAGCCAAACTTTAACACAGGTAGACATTTTTAAACTGTTTTTTAACCATTTCTGAGAACGGATTCTTATGTTTTTTGGCATGCTTAATTCTTATATGAGCTCCGTTTTCTCCTATCACGTCGCATTTTTTAGATAATGGTAGATAACACACATAAATCCAAGGCGAATTCAACTACAGGTGGTGTCGGAACTACAACAATCCAAAAACAACAGAAACAACATAGGGGTTTTTACATTGCATTGTTAGTGCCATTAGCTCGAAACATCAACCATTTTTAGCAAAACACTAACAAATCAACACAAATAAGCTCGAACTGTCCAAATCAGATGCCGTTTCGACACCACCTGTAGTTGAATTCGCCTTGCATAAATCAAACAACAGTTTGTTTTTCTCTTCCAACAAGTGATTAAAGACATAAAAGGAAAACGCACTTCAAACTACAAAATCAAAACAAAACCAAAATACAACGTGCCATCTTTGTTAACTACGGGATTTTTTTAAAGTTTCAGTCTGTCAAACAAAAAACTTTCGAACATGTCGACTGCCGATGCTCTTTGTTGTGTACAACTTTTCGTTTTTTGCTTTTGCCTTGACTGCGACTGTTTTCATTTAACGAATCAGAAGTAAAGGCAGCAGTTTATTTTTGTCCAATGACAAATGAAGAAGTCGAAGTTACAGCACAATCTTATGACTTTTACTATCTTAACTGCAGCTTTTTAAACACTGCTTGCTTGACGCTAGGTCCGCGGGACTTATCTTACCAGCTGGGGTTGGGAAGGTTCTTGACCTTCATCCACAAATCACATCATTACCATTATTATTATAACAGAGTCCCGACAAAAGCTAAACAAATTAAAATGGGGTGAGTTCCAAAACGTCAGTTGCAACACGGAAATAAGTTTATTTTCTAAGGGTGCAAACAGAGTGACCGCTTGACGCCGATTGCGAGAACCAATGCGAGAAAACAGAGACTATAAAAGTTAGTACAAATAAGCGCGAACAGGTCATAGTGGGCACCGAGCTGGTCAGAGCGCAAAGCTGATTGAATGCGAGAAAACAGTTCAAAAGCGTATTTTAGTGATGAAAACACTGTTTTTGTTTTGTTGTTATGATTTCAACTTGTTTGGAAAACATTTAAAAAAATTAAAAACAAAAATTTAAGAAAAAGTAAATAAAACATGCAATCAAAAAATTAAAAAAATAATAAAAATTAAAATGAATATAAAATTAAAAAATAAAATAAAATTAAAATTAAACAAAATACTAAAAATTCAAATAAATAATAAAAATTAAATAAAATTATAAATTATAAAAAATTTAAAAAAACATAAACAAAATTTAAAAAAAAATGTAATAAAAATTTCAGGAATAATTAAAGAAATGCGTTAATAAGTAAAATTTTAAGACTCAATGTCAGTTTTTTTTCAACAAAACAAAACTTAAATCATAATTACAGTAAACGCTCGCTAATTAGAACCACTTTGTTCCTGGGGTAGTTCACACAGTAGTTCAATTTCACAAACACGAATGAAAATCAAACCCAAATGCATACAAACATACATAAAACACAAATAAGAGATAAAATCCCAATAAAAAATTTTATCATTTTGCGAAGCACTAATGGCACATTTAAAAAATAAGCGCACAATAATGCGCTACACAATAAGACATACAGAAATGCAGTAAAGTAAGTGAAAGAAATCTCAACAACTTTTATAAAAAAAAATAAAATTTTAAGTGCCACGGCATTCCCTTACCGCGAAGCAGGTTTGTAAGGGAGAATACTAAAAAATAACTGTTTCAAAACAATCAGTGTGTAAAGCTGATCGTTACATCCAGCAATTTGTATATGCGTTGAACAATGTGCTTTATGTGTCAAAAATATATTGCTTCAAAGTGGGAACTCGCCATATAAAATTCATGTCTGCCGTAAGCGTAATGGTAAGCGAAATTTTTATGTTTCTCCCTTACAAACCTGCTTCGCTGGAAGCTCCATTTTTTATTGGGAAGTAATTTTTAGCTTGGACGTGAAACATACAAAATTCCCTTGGTTCCATCCATATTTTTATTTAACACGATTTCTTAAATGAATTTAAATGTGGTAGCGAGCGGACAACCAACATATTGGCCTACTGATCAGCAAAAAATTCCAGATGTCATCGATTTCGGCGTGGTTAAAAACACCCCCATAGAAACGATTCATGTTGAAGCTTCCTTAGAATTATCTTCCGACCACACACCTACAATTCTTACTATAATGAACCCCAATAGAATTGTATCTCCGACTGGTCACTTAGCGACGACAGCTACGCAAATTAACTGGTTAAAATATAGAAAATACCTCAGCAGCCATTGCACAGAAAATATTCTGCTTAGTACACCGGAGTATGTAGATCGCTGACAGTTTTCTAAAACTAGCTGTTCAACATTCCAGCATTGCCCCCAAAAAAACAAAAAGTATTAAAATATATTCCACAGATGTCGAGCGTCTCTTGTCAGAAAAAAAGACGGCTCGAAGAGAGTGGCAATTGCACGGATCCCCGTTACGTAAAAACTTACTAAAAGAGAGTACAAAAAAGCTTAGAAAGTTACTGCATACTCATTAAACGGCTTCTCTAGAAAAATATCTTAAGGAACTTGATGCAACCCCACAATCAGACTACTCATTATGGCGTGCAGCTAGAAATCTCAAAAGGCCAGTTGTCTCTAAACCATCATTAAGAAACTTGAATGGAAGTTGGGCAAGAAATGATGTTGAAAAAAGAAATCTGTTAATCATTTAAAAAACGTATTTAGCCCAAACATATCTCACGATATTGCGGCCAAGTTACCACCCGTTGTTGCTAGAGCAGCTGTTCCCCTAAGATTTGAGATAAGAGAAATCGAAAAAGCTATTTGTGTTTTAAACCCCAAGAAGGCTCCTGGTTTTGATAAGATCAGCAACAAAGTGCTTCTGGAGCTACCCGGCATAGCAAAGAAAATTATTCTTTTAAGTTTTAATGCTATTTAACGCCTTGAATACTTCCCTCAAGAATGGAAGGTCTCCTTTGTTACGATGATACCAAAGCCCGGAAAAGATCAAACCAAAGTTGAGTCATATAGGCCTATCAGCTCATTATCTAATATATCAAAGCTGTTTGAGAAGCTCTTAGCGTCAAAATTAATCCCAATTTTAAATGACAATGGGTGTATACATAACCATCAATTTGGTTTCAGAAGAGAACATAGCACAATTGAACAAACCCATCGGAAAAGAAAATATTGCTTCGCTCTCTTCATCAATGTCTCTCCAGCTTTTGATAAAGTCTGGCATGTAGGCTTGTTACATAAATTGAAGCTAAACCTACCGGTTAACACACACAAGCTACTTGGTCGGTCGAAAATTTATTATTAAAGAAGGTGATTTTTTAAGTTCTCCTCAAACAATTGAAGCTGGAGTCCCTCAGGGAAGTATCCTGGGCCCACTTTTTTATCTTATATATACCTCGGACATGCCAACAAACAATTACATCCTAACCTCAACTTTTGCTGATGATACAGCTTTCCTAAGCGTACACGAGAACAGTCGTGAAGCATCTCGATACCTGCAGTATCATATATTTCAACTAGAACTGAGGTTAAAACAATGGAGAATAAAGGTTAATGAGCAACAATGCGTACATATTACATTCAACTTGCGTCGGGAAACATGCCCCCCTATTTAAATCAATAATCAACTAGTGCCTCAACAATCGCATGTCAAATATCTCGGTATTCGTCTAGATCGGCATTTAACATGGAAATGCCATATAGAAGCCAAATTAACCCAAATGAAACTAATAGAAACTCAAATTAACTGGTTTATTGGAAGAAATTCTGTTCTTAGTCTCGATTGCAAACTACTACTTTACAACTCTATTTTAAAGCCAATATGGTGCTACGGTATTCAACTATGGGGCACTGCATCGGCCTCAAATATCGGAAAAATTCAAAGGCGCCAAAATAAACTTTTTTGAATAATCACAGCTGCCCCTTGGTATGTTAAAAACTCAAATATTCACAAGGATCTCAATGTTCCATTAGTAAAACCTATGATTACAAAATATGCAGTAAAATATTTAAAAAGGCTTGAACAACACCCAAATCCACTAGCTCGAAATATTTTAAACCATGGCGGCCACACTCGCTTAAGAAGAAGAGACACTGCAGCACTTACCCAATTAGATGAGCGATAAACACCTATATATGTGAACAGAACCCGTGATGAAGAAAATTTTTGTCTGGCACTGGCAGGACATAAATAAAGTATTAGGATAAGATTTGATTAATTATTGTTAGTTCATATTTAATATATGAAGATTCAATAAATAAATTATGAAAAGAAAAAAAAAACATTTTCGAAATTGACTGCAAAGTATTATGATGCTGTGGAACTCAGCCAACTAACACTATTTTCCCCAAATTTCGTGAATGACAACAACTGTTTTTAAACTGTAATAAATATCATTGGGGAGAAAGTGATAAAACCCCGTGCTCGAAACCCTTCCATCCTTGTTCTTTATTGCACAATAATCTTTTGAAGGGCCCAAACGTAATGCTTACTTCCACTAACCCAAATGATAATCCATTTTAAATATATAATTAGATTCTTAAGAGAAAAAATTTTAATGTTATTAAATATCTTCAATTAAAAAAAACGTTTTATTATATAATACTACCCATTAAAAAGTTGAGCTTCAAACGAATTAGGTTTGCAAGGGAGAAATGTAAGAGTTTTTATATGGTAAGTTCCCACTTTGAAGCAATCCATTTTTGACACAAAAAGCGCTTTATTCAACGCACTAAATGATTTTTTTACAGTTATTTTTGATGCTCTCCCTTACAATTCTGCTTCGTAGTAAGGAATGCCGTGGCACTTGAAACATTATTTTTTCTTTAATGAAACTTGTTAAGAGCTCCTTCACTTCCTTGCGTAGCTCATAATTGTGCGCTTATATTTTTAAATGTACCTTTAGTGCTCCGCAAAATGATCAAATTTTTTATTGGGTGGTGTATGGCCAGCAGTTGACACATTGTGCGTTCGTTTACTTTTCCAGTAAAATCCAGTAGGTGAGTAATATGAAAATCTTACAAATTTATGAGTACGCGAACGCATTTCAGTAAAAGCCAGTACAAATTTACAATCGACTGCAATCTTGAAAGAAAGACTTTGTTTTGTGTGTTCCAGCCAGCCAAAGGAACTAAGTCGATTTTTACACTAAATGGGGTCCAGAACCAATATTTTTATCTATTACATACATCATAAGTGCGATTCTGTAATTAATTTTAACAAAAGTTGTGATTGTTAAAAAATCTTAATCTTAAGAAAAATCAACGGTACCATTTAAAAACAACAACTCTTCCAAAATGAAAACAAAACATTTAAAATTGTCTGCCTCTTTTTTTCTTATTTTCTAATGTTCTCCAATTTAAGGCATATCAAAGAACTCGTGTGCTGTTGTTCTTTTTACTATGTTTTAAACAGTGCCCATTAGGAAACCCCTTAGATTGATTCCAAATTAGAAAAAAACAATATATATAAAATTTTAGATCGTTTGCATAGTAATAACTATGCGTGCCTTGAGCCCACAAAGTTTGCTAAAAATGGTATTTTTCTCACTATGGGTGGCTTTAAGTGTTCATAACTTCAGTAATATTTATTTTAGAGAAAAACCTTATTCACAAATATTCTAGGGCTATATCTTATGAACAATGTTGCTCTGTATTAGTTTTCCTTAACATTAATATTTAATCCAGAAAAAACCAAATTTAAAAATAACACCGAAATTTTCACATATCTTCGCATTCTTTGCCTGGTGATTACACTACGTGACAAATTTTCAAAAAAGTCGTGACCAAATGAATCTAACAGCTAATTTTTATCTAAAATTTTCCCCTGAATCTAAATATGAAGTCAGAATTGTCAAAAGGGGAACAGTTTTTGAGATATTCCAAAATAACCGTTATTTGTGTTTTTAAAAAAGGTGATGTGACTGAAATGCAAATATCTTTAAAAATTTTGAACGGACTATGTATTTCTTTCTTTTTATTGAGAGGTTATAAAATTACTAAAATAAGAATGGATTGCTAGAGAAGTTTGGTCAAAAAATGACAGAGTTATAGGGGACAAAATTCAAGCTTCATTGAAAATTTTATGATTCTGTTCAATTTTGCTCTTTTCAAGTTTTTCTTTTTAATCTAATGATTTAAAAATCCTAATGTTTTATTGCATGCGACATTAGATTATTTTAGAAATATGTAGATTGGTACAAAAATGACAAAGCTACAGAAGATTTAGTAAATTTACCCACATAGAAATTCAATAGCTTTAAGCTATTTTTAATATTTATTTTACTAAAAATTTAGTTTTGTATATGCATTTGTTATGTTTTTCTTTGGTTTGATACAAATCGTAAAGTGGGTTAATTCAATTAATCTTCTGTAACCTTGTAATTTTTTTACCGATCTGGATCCTATTGGACACAAAAGTTCGAATTGAATAGGCTAATGTCGTAAGTGATAAAACTTAAAAAAATTTTATTTTTTGGTTTAAAAAACAATAACTTGAAAAGAGCAAAATTGAACAAAATTATAAAATTTTAATGAAGTTTGAAGTTTTGTCCACTAGTTAGTAGTTAGTTAGTTAATTGTTCTTTATTTTGAATTCATTTTAAGTAATCAAAATTTAACATACGACTATGACATGACGTCGTCTGTCGGAAAAGGTTGTTATATATATTACAAATATTGTTTTATATTACATAAAAATTAATAATTAAATTCAGTTATTAATATCTTCCTGTAGCCTGTCGCATTTATAATATAGCGGGATAAATATTTAAAATTGTCCTTACCATTAAGAATCAACTCATTTTCTGTTACGATAGTTTTTTTTTAAGTTTTGGAATCTTATTTGTCCTAATATAGGGCATTTGGCTATAAAATGCAGAATGTTTTCGGTTTCGTTTAGATTACATAAGGAGCATATACGGGGTCTGTTTTGCTGAAACCTTGTACTATTCAACTCAATTAATCACATCTAGCTTTGAATATATAAGCTAATTCTGTCATATTTGTGATTTCCAAATAGGATTGCGGCTCTATGTTCTTTTGTCCACTATAACTCTGCCATTTAATGACTCATCTTCACAAACGACTCATGGTTATTTAAGAAATTTTATAACCTCTCAATAAAAAGAAAGAAATACATAGTCCGTTTAAAATTTTTGAAGATATTGCATTTCAGTCACATCATCTTTTTTAAAAACACAAATAACGGTTATTTTGGAATATCTCAAAAACTGTTCCACTTTTGACAATTCTGTCTTCATATTCGGATTCAGGGGAAAGTTTTACATAAAGATTAGTTGCCAGATTCATTTGGTCACGACTTTGTTGAAAATTTGCCACGTAGTGTAATCACCAGGCAAAGAATGCGAAGATATGTGAAAATTTCGGTGTTATTTTTTAATTTGGTTTTTTCTGGATTAAATATTAATGTTAAAGAAAACTAATACAGAGCAACATTGTTCATAAGATATAGCCCTAGAATATTTGTGAATAAGGTTTTTCTCTAAAATAAATATTACTGAAGTTATGAACACTTAAAGCCACCCATAATGAGAAAAATAGCATTTTTAGCAAACTTTGTGGGCTCAAGGCACGCCTAATAACTATGCAAACGATCTAAAATTTTTAATATATCGTTTTTTTCTAATTTGGAATCAATCTAACTAAGGGGTTTCCCAAGTGAAAAAACGAAAAAAAAAATTGTCCATATAACTTGCGGTCACACTAGTGCCCATGTTCTGTAACTCTCGCGTCGAGAAACTTTTCGAATGAAATGTGTGAAATGAAACAAAAATGCCATATAATGAAACAAACAGCTGTTTTCTCACTGAACTGTGTCTGTTACTTTTTTTTTGCGAGTAATAGCTGTCACGTAAGGAAATTACTCGCCAATTTACTGTAAAAGTGTGTCTTAAACATTTTTGTGAGGAAGTTTCCCGCTTAGATCTATCAAATAACCTCACGAATAAGTCGCACTTTACATTATTTGGTATAGCCGACTGGCGTTCATAACGTCTGCTATGTCACATCGGATTCGAGTAAAATGCTATGACATTTATAACGTCGGAAATGAGGTTTTTGTACCAGAGTCGAAGTCGACAAAACTCGCGACTCCGACTCTAAAATTTTTAGGCATAAGAAATTTTCTAATTTTTTTTTTTCAAAATGAAAATATTTTAAGAGGGTCTGTTGATAAATGTTTAAGTCACAAAATAAGGGCCAGTCTACTTTATAATGAGTAAGTGAGTTGCAGATTTTTTAGGACTTTATGAGAATAAATATTAGGGAGGTAGCGACCTACTTACAACTGCAATTAAAGTTGGGAGAATTCCAACCAATTGTAGTGGGAATGTAAGAAAAGGTAAACTCACAGTTTATTGTTGTTTTTTTTTTTTTTTTTTAGCTTTGATATTGTTAGAAGTAAAACTGGTGCTTATAATTCTAATTCGCTTAACAGTTTTATTTGTTTTATATCCTTAGTTTTTCTAAAATCTTTGGATGAAGTTTCCTGATCTGGCCTAAGAAACCAGTAAAATGCGCATAGGAATAGCTTATCCGTTCAACAATTAATTTCAGTGTTTTTATCTAGAATAAAAATTTGGAATTAAGCACGACAAACAAAATCTTGTTAATTGAAAATTTTGTATTCCCAAAAATAACTTTGATAGTAATTTTTTTTACAAAATTACTGTGTAAGAGGTTATTAATATTTAAAATTTATAAAGAATTAGAAAACAAAGAAAAAAATTTGAATTCATGATTAAATAACCTAAAAAAAAAAATTGTTAATAATTGTTAATATTTAAAATTGACATTAATAAGATAGACGATTTCGCAATTCCATTTGAACCAGACCTGCAGTGGAAAATAGATTCTCAGATGCGACAGAACTAGTTTGAAAACTTGAGAATTTCTGCGCTATTTTTTAAGTTTCGAAATAACGTGTTATTGCGGCCGTAAGCTATTGGACCTGCGTCTCTAGAAATAAAAGATCTAATGGTATATTTTGACTTCTTTGAGACTTATTTACACTATTATACCTTGTATTTATACATTTCAAAAACTCAAGTAATTTGTAAAAGTGTGAATGCAAGTTATTATAAAAATGACAAGTATTACGAAAAAAGAGAATCCCCGGATTCTCCTATAAATTTTTCACAAACGCTCCAAACGCCAGACTTATCAGAACTTGTATCACCTGACCGTGATTTCAACACTTTCGGAATGCAGAGACATGTTAAGAAGCACAATAAGACGTTTTTTCGATATGATTGAAGTCGATTGTCTTTGAAATATTCGAGCATAAACAATAGGTTTAATTATTTTATAAAGCCTCAAAATCTTATTTTTTATTATTTATAGCTGATGCTAAGTCAGCCGCTAAATTTGGGTTTATTCTCTATCTCCGTGGATTCATATGTATTAAGTAGGGATGAGATTTTTATGCACTAAAAAATCGAAAATATGCACTAAAAACACCAAAATATGCATTAAAAAATTAAATATATGCATTAAAAAATAATATATAAGCATTAAAAACTTGAACATTTTTAATAAAATGGCGTTTTTGTAAATTTATTTAAAAAAAAGGAAATAAAAAATTCATTCTATTGTTATTCATAGATCAATATTTTTTAAAACTTAATGTATTTTTTTTTTTTTTGCATAAACAAATAAATACTTTTTTTTATTATCAATAGCAGAAAACTTTTGTACATGGAAAATGATCCCTCAACGTAAACCATATTATGGGAGCATACTTGAAGGATGTCAATTCATTTGAAGAATACTAATTTTCTAATTCAGATCCCACATTTTATTCCAGATCAAAAATAGTTAAAATTTTTTATATTTGTAAGTAAACTAAATCCCGCCAATTTAGTTATTGTTACAACAATATATCAGTAGTTGGAAAACACAAATGCTGATTGACTTTTGATGTTATTTAAATTTGATATTTCTTTTACTTTTTTAATTGCATAAGCATCGGCAGCAACAAGTTCTTCAATAACATTCTTTAATTTTTCAAAGTTGTGTTCTTCAGCTTCTAGCTAGGTTCCCCATCTTGTTATTACCGGCTGCGGTGGTAAAGGTACCAAGGGGATACTTTTTACATGAATCCAATAAATCAATATTATCTAATTGGCTTCTAATTTCCTCTGCAACTCAGCAAGTCACATGTGAACAGTTTTTGATAAAATATTTTGAAAATCTTGTATTTTAAGCAGACCTTCAAAAAAATTTATTTATTGATTTTAAATTTTTTTGGAAGATTTTTTTTTGTGCATTTGGGATTTTTTTGTATGACTTTTTTTATAATATGGAAATTCAATAAATATATCACTCAAAAATTTTAAAATATGCAAAAATATGCATTTAAAACCAAAATATGCATTTTCACCAAAATATGCAACAATATGCAAAAACAAATCGATGCCATTTTAACGCAAATTTAATGATTCGGAAAGATAATTGGTCTACATCGATCTTAGACTATCGACAAAAAACATGCATTTGCATGGAAATCGCATCCCTAGTTATAAGAAACAATTTGATTATTCTATTTTGATTTTATGCTCTGCTTTTTAATGTGTTATTTTTTTAGTTACTTTGTAAAAAATAAGCATAGAAAATTAAATTTTTTGTTCCAACATACTTACAAATATGCCGAGCCGACAATTCGAACAATTCTTGATCTATAAATAAATATGAATGCATGTATGTTAATTTGTTTGTTTGTTTGTACCTGTTAGCCGCCTAAACCGATCTTAAAGAAACTTTTTCAGTATATTACTGAAAGTCTGCAAGGATCTATAGGCTATATATTTTTTTAATAATTTTAAGTGGGAGTGGCACTTCCCATACAAAGTCAATATAAATTTCTGTATATCTGGAGAACGGAAAAAAATTGGTACAAGCATCTTGGTTATCAATTTGAATTTGGGCGGGATAGGATAAGTGGGCGTGGCACAATACAGATTTTATTAAAAACGTAATTCTAAATATTCTTCTTTAAGCAAATAGAGTTATGTGTTCAAACTGGTATAAATATATTTAAAAAAAGGGTGCTTTAAAAAGGGTAATGTGTAGTTCTTAAAATCATTGTGGCTTTTGATGTCAATAAAGTATGTATTATAAAAAAATAATATAAATGCAATTCATAAAAATTTGATGTGTTTTTATTACTAGCTGCCCAAGGGTGGCTCAAAATAATTTAAATAAAAAACATCTACATACGAACAACCAAAACATTTTATGACTGGGAAAAGAGTTTTTATCATATGTACCTATGCAAGATGAGCAAAAACTGAAAAAGGTGAAATTTTCAAAAAATCACCAAACAAAATGGCACAAAAACGCGCAACGTTTTTTTTTTTTAATTTAAATGTCGAGATTTCAGATTTTATCGTGATGTATAACATTTTTAAAGTCGCAACTATCTTCACTTTCGCAGAAAAAATCAATGTAAAATCTTTATTCGTTTACCCACAAAAAAAATATATTTTAAAGCTCTCAAAAAACGTAAAAAGTCAATGAACACGCATGCAATTTACCCAACTTTCCTAACTTAAACAGTGTCCCAAAACCACAAATCTTAAGCAAACACCTTAATTCACTATACGTTGCAGACTTTTGAGCTTCGTACTTAAATTTTTACATTGCTTAAATTGAATTTTTGCTTAATGTTCGGCTAGATTGGGAAAACACACCTATGTGCAACGATGCCAACCTTCACGAGTATTTATAACATTGATGCCCAAGGTAGTAGTATTGGTGAGAGTGACGAAATAACACTGGAAGAAATCAATTTGCTATTCATTTTATTTAGTCGTCAACGAGATTGCGACGAAAGCACATGTGTGATGGGTGTTGTCATTTTTTTCTGTTTCTTTGTTTAACAAAAGGGAAATTTAAATTTAATGAATGTACATTAGTGTGACCGCAAGTTATATGGACAATTTTTTTTTTCGTTTTTTCACTTGGGAAACCCCTAAGATTGATTCCAAATTAGAAAAAAACAATATATATAAAATTTTAGATCGTTTGCATAGTTATTAGGCGTGCCTTGAGCCCACAAAGTTTGCTAAAAATGCTATTTTTCTCACTATGGGTGGCTTTAAGTGTTCATAACTTCAGTAATATTTATTTTAGAGAAAAACCTTATTCACAAATATTCTAGGGCTATATCTTATGAGCAATGTTGCTCTATATAAGTTTTCTTTAACATTAATATATAATCCAGAAAAAACCAAATTAAAAAATAACACCGAAATTTTCACATATCTTCGCATTCTTTGCCTGGTGATTACACTACGTGACAAATTTTCAACAAAGTCGTGACCAAATGAATCTGGCAACTAATCTTTATGTAAAACTTTCCCCTGAATCCGAATATGAAGTCAGAATTGTCAAAAGTGAAATAGTTTTTGAGATATTCCAAAATAACCGTTATTTGTGTTTTTAAAAAAGATGATGTGACTGAAATGTAAATATCTTTAAAAATTTTAAACGGACTATGTATTTCTTTCTTTTTATTGAGAGGTTATAAAATTACTAAAATAAGAATGGGTTGCTAGAGAAGTTAGGTCAAGAAATGACAGAGTTACAGGGGACAAAAGTTCAAGCTTCATTGAAAATTTTATGATTCTGTTCAATTTTGCTCTTTTCAAGTTTTTCTTTTTAATCTAATGATTTAAAAATCTTAATGTTTTATTGCATGCGACATTAGATTATTTTAATATGAACATTTTTCTCCCAACAAGACATAGATTGGTACAAAAATGACAAAGCTACAGAAGATTTAGTAAATTTACCCACATAGAAATTCAATAGCTTTAAGCTATTTTTAATATGTATTTATTTTACTAAAAATTAAGTTTTGTATATGTATTTGTTGTGTTTTTCTTTGGTTTGATACAAATCGTAAAGTGGGTTAATTCAATTAATCTTCTGTAACCTTGTAATTTTTGCACCGATCTGGATCCTATTGGACACAAATTTTCGAATTGAATAGGCTAATGTCGTAAGTGATAAAACTTAAAAAAATTTTATTTTTTGGTTTAAAAAACAATAACTTGAAAAGAGCAAAATTTACCAAAATCATAAAATTTAAATGAAGTTTGAAGTTTTGTCCACTAGTTAGTTAGTTAGTTAATTGTTCTTTATTTTGAATTCATTTTAAGTAATCAAAATTGAACATACGACTATGACATGACGTCGTCTGTCGGAAAAGGTTGTTATATATATTACAAATATTGTTTTATGTAACATAAAAATTAATAATTAAATTCAGTTACTAATATTTTCCTGTAGCCTATCGCATTTATAATATAGCGGGATAAATATTTAAAATTGTCTTTACCATTAAGAATATTAATCAACTAATTTTCTGTTACGATAGTTTTTTTAAAGTTTTGGAATCTTATTTGTCCTACTATAGGGCATTTGGCTATAAAATGCAGAATGTTTTCGGTTTCGTTTAGATTACATAAGCAGCATATACGGGGTCTGTTTTGCTGAAACCTTGTACCATTCAATTCAGTTAATCACATCTAGCTTTGAATATATAACTTAATTCTGTCATATTTGTGATTATCAAATAGGATTGCGGCTCTATGTACTTTTGTCCACCATAACTCTGTCATTTAATGACTCATCTTCACAAACGACTCATGGTTATTTAAGAAATTTTATTACCTCTCAATAAAAAGAAAGAAATGCATAGTCCGTTTAAAATTTTTAAAGATATTGCATTTCAGTCACATCATCTATTTTAAAAACACAAATAACGTTTATTTTGGAATATCTCAAAAACTATTTCACTTTTGACAATTCTGACTTCATATTCGGATTCAGGGGAAAGTTTTACATAAAGATTAGTTGCCAGATTCATTTGGTCACGACTTTGTTGAAAATTTGTCACGTAGTGTAATCACCAGGCAAAGAATGCGAAGATATGTGAAAATTTCGGTGTTATTTTTTAATTTGGTTTTTTCTGGATTATATATTAATGTTAAAGAAAACTTATATAGAGCAACATTGCTCATAAGATATAGCCCTAGAATATTTGTGAATAAGGTTTTCCTCTAAAATAAATATTACTGAAGTTATGAACACTTAAAGCCACCCATAGTGAGAAAAATAGCATTTTTAGCAAACTTTGTGGGCTCAAGGCACGCCTAATAAATATGCAAACGATCTAAAATTTTATATATATTGTTTTTTTCTAATTTGGAATCAATCTTAGGGGTTTCCCAAGTGAAAATACGAAAAAAAAATAACGGTCACCCTAATGTACATATTTAAGTAATACTCTTGGTGAATGTATTTATTTTAGTAATACTCTTGATAAATGTATTGATTGGTATATATATATCTATAATACATACATATATAATTTATATATGCGGACATCTGGATAGTATGATATATTTCGAAATAAAAAGATTCTTCGAAGTGTTTATAAATTTTCCCTCAATTAATCATTGTTCAATTTGCAATTATATCTTATAAATTTTAAATTGTTTTTCTTTTTCTTCCCCCTGCAAATAATTCATGTCTTTGTGAACATCTTCAAAATGTTTTTTAAAATTATATTTCTTAGTTTTTTTAAATGTCTTATGACAAATAAGACATTGCCTGTCATCAAAAATATTTTGTAACATAAAATAATTTTCGACTGACATCATTAATAAATCGCAATAACTTCTATTTATGTGTTAACTCACAGCAGTCTCGATGACGATTAAAATGTAAAATAAGACACAGAAGTTCTGCAAGTGTAGTTTGTCTCTCCCACTCAACATGCTGATTTCCTATTGGTTGATTGATGATCAAGCAAAAGAGCGTAAGTATACGTGTGAGTTTAATTTGCTGATATCAGCCACTACTGGGCATCTTTGATCTATAATCTAGCCCAAACCTCTAGAAGGATCTACCCACGGTTGATAAAGTTGGTTCAATTGCACTTATTTTGGTACAATTCAAAATTAAAAAGTACTCTGGTACCCCCGTGGCCCATTTGGTACTATTTCCAAATTTTTTAAACCTTTTGTTAAGATAAAATTGTTTTTGCAATAAAATCGTAACGGTACCCTATGTGACCATGACATTTTAGGGGATGATGCAAGTGTTGCCAATAAAGTCATCGAAAACGAAAATTAAAAATGATTTCGCTTAAGCTTTTTTGCGGTAAGGGCTCAATATACTCTGGTTCCTTGAGTAATTCTCGATTTGGCTATTTCCGTATGTTGAAAACACGCCCACTTTCATCCAAATAAAAGAAAAAGAACAATTTAATAACTTAGTGCAGAAAAGGAACTACTTCAAAACATTCATTTTGAGATAATCCATAAAAACAGTGCAGCTAATAATAATAAATGCAAGGCTTATGTTCTTATCTCGTAGAGGGGAGAACTGACTTTAATTTAAAGTTGTCTAAGCTGACACTTTTTACACTTATTTTTAGAAAAACTCCCCTCATGGTCCTATTTTTTAAAAAACTCATAGCTTATGTGTCCATATAAATATGGATCTATCTATGTGTGTTGTAAAGTTTTTTTTAAATTGTTTTGATAGTGGCCACAAATAACCTATTCCGGAGAGCAGCTTGTATGGGGGCTATACGAAATAATGTACCGATTCGTCCCATTTTAATTTTGCCAATTATGGCGTATGTGCCAAATTTCATCAAATTATATCCAAAATTGCGACATGCACTTTGCGCACAAGGTTACATGGACAGCCAGCCTGCCAACTAGCCGACTGCTGGACATCATTAGGTTGACTCAGAAAGTGCCGTTCGGTATACTTTAAGGACCAACATTTTAAGGTGTTACACACAGCAGCACAAATGCATAATACCCTCTTCAGTATTGTGGAGTGAGTACAATAAATACATTTTTTCTTTGCTAAATTTTTTTTCTAAAATTTTATATTTAATTTTTTTACTTAGTTTGGGTTAAATTTTAAAAAAATTTAAAAAAATAAATCTAACATTATTGCTTGAGTTAACTCATTAGCACCCATTGTTCGCATTTGGGAACAAGCACAAATAATTTAATAAATAATATTTGAATAAACTAAATAAATATTTTTCGAAAATAGTGGGTTAAGCGTCACTTTGGATCTGATTCAACCCACTGTGCACCGTTTTACCCCCAAAAACAACTTGTCCCACACAGAAGCTGACCAACGTTACAAGGAACGTGATGCTGCCCAAGCTGGCAAGTATTAATGTTTGCCAATTTTCAGCTTTCTTGCCCATCAGTGAGCTTCAAAAAGCTCTGATAGACAAAATAAGAGGAACACACAAATAAGGAAATTATGTGTATACATATATAGAAGATATTTAAAACTTATATATTTTTTCTTTTCAACAAAAAAATGTTTCTTAAAAATGTTTTGCTCTCTAAAAGGTAAGCATGTTTGTTCTAAAGCAGTGTTCGAAAATAAACACTAAATATCGCTCATTAGTGTTCGGTTCGGTTCGGTAGATTTGTAGAAAATCATTAAAAAGAAATAACGTTTCCCTGTTAGTCATCTTTCGAACACAAAAAAATACTGTTTTTATCCAACTCAACAAAAGATGAGAATATTTAATTCCGTTCGGTGTTTTTTTAAATCCACAAACTTCATTAATGTTCGTCCCTTTTGGCTGGTAAAAAAAACCAAACATTTTTTACAAAAACAAAATACACAAAGCAAAAAGCAAAAAGCCAGCAAAATAATTTTTCACAAACAAAACATATACACAATACACACACAAACGGCCGTTGCTAAAATTTTTTGTTTGTTCATTATAGAACATTAAAATATAATGTTTGTCTACAGTATCACTACAATTGTTCTGTTTTTTGACGGAGAACAGAGCATTATATAATGTTCGACTCTTTCTTAAAAAAGTTAAGAACGGTATTAAGGATTGTGTTCGTCTACACATTCACTTAAAAAATAGATATCGTTCTTGGGTGTGTAAGCCGAACGCTTAATAATGTACTGTTTATTTTCGAACACTGTTCTTAAGCATTCACCTTGCAGTGTTGATAGTGACCCGTCCAATAAGTGATATATAATGTGCAAATACATATATGTTTTTTTATAACGGCGACGATTGCTTCAAAGAGCAAGAAAGCTACCCGAAAATTGCAAAATTTCGCAAAAGCTGGCAAAAATAACGCAAATTCGCGAAAATTGTTAATATTTTAAACAAGCCATATAATTGATTAAAAGTCCCAAAACTATAAGGAATGACAAAAATTCGGCAAAAATTGTTAAATTTACGGAAATATGCAAACATTTGCAGGATGATAGCAAAGTCTTATATTTATTAAAAATCGTTAGAGCTTTTAATAATCAGAAAATTTAGATGAAAAATCGCTTCTATCGTAACATGGCTAAAATTCGCGAAAAATTGAAAATTGGGAACAATCCCAAAACTTTATTTGGAATCGCTAAATCGGTTAAAAAAACAACATGTCAGAAAATAACAAAAAAAAGCGTTAAAAAGTAAGCTATAATGATGAAGAACAATTTTTTGTCAGGTGTTTAAAACAGGTCAATTCACCCTTTGATAACTTGTGTTTTGCTCTCGTCAAATATCAAATAGCATTGTTACAGGGTTGGCAAGACATTATTTGCATGCACCTTTTCAAAAGATTATAATTGTTGTGTAGAAAAGAGAACACCATTATATAGGGTATTTTTTTGTAGTGATACAACTTTGAGTTGGCATCGCTGCTTTATTTGACCACCCATTTAACAGCTGTTAGTTTCTTTTTGTTTAGTTTGCTTTGGCATTTCATTATAAATCGACTCACACCAGAGCAACGTCTGCAAATTGTTGAAATTTTGAATAAAAACAATTCGACAAATGGGCTGAAGCACAAATTGATATTGATTTTGAATTTCCATTCAAAATTTTATATTTCGATGAAGCTCATTTCTGGTTTAAATGGTACATTAATAAGCATAATTGTCGCATTTGGAGTGAGGAGAATCCACAAGCTTTTGTCGAAACAGCATTACATCCACAGAAAATAACTGTATGGTGCGCTTTATGGGCTGGCGTAGTCATTGTCTTCAAAAACGATGATGGTCAGAATGCGAAAAGTTGTTGGAATTGGTGTTCCAGATTGCGCTTTCTACGCGTCATAGCTGAAATCATATTGAAATATTAATGTCATAAAATTTTCTATCCAATGAAGGCCGTTTATTTGACATCAAAACTATATTACTATGTTTTATTATGATTTAAACTTGTATCACTCTATAAAAAAACACCCTCTATTAATTAGATTTAAAAACCAACAAATTGAATTTAAATTTATGTTATAACTAACAAAAAATTAATAATTTGCTTGTACAACAAAACAGGGTAAGATAATATTACAACCATATTCATAAAATAACTTAATTCAGGTTTTAGATACATTTTAGTTAAAAAACATTTATGTCTAAAAAAGCTTTTTTAACCTTTGTCCAGCGGAAGAATTTTACAACGTTAAAAGGCGGTATGGGTACAATTGTACCCTTATATACTTAACACGATATGTATGGCTTTTCCTATTAATACAATTAAATTATTCTGTTCTTATTTAATAAACAAATGATAGAATAGGCCCGTGGCTAAAAAAAAACTTATTTTACGTACACATGTATACATTTTTTGCAATTCCAATCAGATATGTTTGACGTTTGGTCAGTACATACTATGTAAACAAAACTCTTATTTTGTTTGCATTGTTGTTGTTGCACCAGTGCTATCACCTTATACATATAAATACACTTGAATAGTACTTTGTTGTGATAACATACAAACAGGGGAATACCCGTAAAGTAAAAACAAGTAGTAGAAAAATTTAATACCAAAAAATCTAACTCTCACATTAGTATCAGTGTGTCTTATTGACTTGCGTGCGTTGTAAGAAGATATTTCGGTAAATTATTTGGATTTCTTACTATGAGTGGTATTGAAACGGAACCGCGTTTGTAGGTAACCGTAATATCATCAAATACTTATTTTAGAATATTGTTATATAAAGAAATTTTTTCAAATTTTTACCACCCAAACAGTATATCAAAAGATCAACGACGAAAGTTCTTGAAAGATCTTTCAAAACACCTATGTATGCACTCAGTCAAAGACCGTAGTGGCAACAAACTTATAACAGGTAAATATTTTATTCGAAGTGCTATAGAAATGGTACTTGGACGACCTATAGTGGCAGCACAAAGTCCAGAAATTGGTTCCAAAGTACCCTTTGGTAGACGGGGAGCATCAACGGTGGTTGGAAGATGTAATGTTTGTCAATGTGAGACACGCAAACAACGTAAGACTAGAAAGGCGTGTGCAATCTGCTTGAAACCTGTGTGCCATGAACACTCTATTCAAAGTACCACATGTTTTTCATGCAAGGAAACACCATAAAAATATATTGTTATTTCCTAAATATTTGGTCATATAGTGTGTATTCGTTTGTTCTTTTCAAATAAAACTAATAAATTTAACTCTGCTTTATTTTCTTGTTACGACTTATATGAAGGTACAATTGTACCCCTTCAGCCTTTTAGAGATATCAAGTCAAAAAAGACTTATTTCGGTATGACATAATCAAAATCTTTTTTTTTAAATTTCAAATATGTAATCCGAAATAAAAGTTTAGAGATGTCAGAAAATTTTAGACATCTACTATTAACAAAAAAAAAGTTATTGCAATTTAAAAACGAAAAAGGTACAATTGTACCTCTTCCGCCGGACAAAGGTTAAAATTCGTATTTTTAATCAGGCCCTATGTTCCACCTAGGAACTACGGGATATTAATAAAAATAATAATAATTTTTAATCAGCATTTAAACTAAACGTTTAAACTTTTTTTTAAGTTGATGGTGGCAACACTATCTCTTTTGTTTGTCACTTGCAGCGTTCCAGAATTAAGATTTTATCTAATTTTTTAAGATTTTTTGAACAAAATAAGATTTGAAGATTTTTTTCTCAAATTAAGATTTTTTTATATTTAAAAATAATGATTTTTTTAACTTTAAGCTTGAACAACAAACATTATTTTTTACAGTTTTTTAAACAATGAGGTTTTATATCAGCTTGTTGTCTATTGGTTTTGCACACTTTTGTACCATTGTCGAGCATACACAAAAATGCATCATACAAATATTAAAAAAGCATCATAAATTAGCGGTTGTTCATTTTGGGAATATTGATGAAAAAAAATATTTGTGAAAATGAAAAAAAAGTATTTTTATAAAGATTAATATATTAAACAACAAAAAGTTCATGTATTTAGTACCAAAAGGTAAAACTAATGGAACTTAACACTAGGATTACCGTATTGGTCTGGCCAGACCAAATTTGGGGTTTCCTTGCAATATTTTTCGAATATAACAAAAAACAGGGGCGTGATTCTATAAATGATATGTGCGGAATCGAATTTAACTATAGGTAATTTGGATTTGATTGGAGCAAATTAGTGGGGTAAAATTCTATTTTTATGTAACAGACTATGAAATAACCCTCTTGGCCAGGAAAATCCATATTTTTCAATGAGCTTTTTTTTAATGCAATTTTCTCAAAATGCCTTTGATATAACAACGGTATCCTAAAATATAATATTAAATTGAGAAACCTTAAAATTTCATACGATGTATGAGCTTCATAGCTCCCTTACTAAAATTTTTTCTTCCAAAATTTATACATATTTAATATTATTTTTGATGAAACTTCTTTATTTGGATGGACTTTTTTATTTATTAGAAACTAAATGGATTTAAAATGTATTTTTAGAAAGAATTTTATAGAAAATATAACTAATAACACAATTTAAACCTACAATCGAATGTTGTATAAATACGGCAATTACGTATTTCAATTTAGATAGTTTCCATAATAAGAAGTATTTTCTTTTAAATAATTAATATTTTTACTTTTTTGCCCTTGTTTTAAAAATTTAAAGATTTTTCTCTTCAAAATAAGATTTTATTTCGCCAAATGAAGATTTTTCTTCCAATTCTTCGGGCAACGCTGGTCACTTGAATCGTACCCTACCAGAACAGTGACAGTCATTTGACCTATCATATGACTGGCATTGCTGTCGCGAATATCCATCATCGCGTAGAACAAAGTTTCTATCATTTTCTTAAGGCCAACGTGAAAAAACTGATGGAAACTTTTGTATACGTGTGATTTTGCATCCCTCTTTAACCTTTGAAATTTGTGGTTGATAAAATATATAGCTGAGTTGTTTACTCTTATACTCTGTAAACATCAGTACTGATGTATAAACCGGGCACAGCTGCCTAGTCAGTACTGATGCATACAACGGGCACAGCTGACTAGTCAGTACTGATGGATACATTCGTCACTGTTGACGTACTTTTAGCTTAAATAAAACACAATTCATCTCATTCAATTCTCATACATATTTTTGTCTATATTTAAAATAATGAAAAAATAATAATAATTAATTTTTAAAATTTTCGAAGTGTATTCGCCTCTAATCATAATATAACATCGGGATGAGCCTCTTCATTGAGAATACGTTCAGAACCCCCAGCAGGAGCCAAACTAATTAATTCCCAGTAATCTACATGCAATTCATGTCCACCTGGTGCCTAAAACAAGAAAATTAGTTTCTGCAATATTGTTCACAAAACTTACTTACCGCTTTGCCTTCTGGCACAGGTTTTAGTGTACCAAACAATTGTACCAAACATTGTAAAAATTCGTAATGTTGTAAAAATTAAACCTTTGCCTTGACGTCTTAAACGATGTACCCAGCCTTAGATTTTAACGTTTCTGTCAATTTTCGACAACTTTAAATATGCGAATTTTCTTGGCAGCTGACCAACTGGGATCTTCGGATGTGACAATCTTTTTGGCTTCATCCAAATTTTGTTTACGTATTTCCGCATCTTCAGCTTCGCGTTTTTCTTTATCGGCATTTTTATAACTTTGACGTAACCAAATCTTTTGGATTTTCTTTATTTGTGACTTACCTGCAACCTCATATTTTTCTGCAGCTCCAGGTTCTTTGCTGCCGACATAAATTAAGGGATAGGGCTCCTTTCCAGCATGTCTCATGGCTTGAAAAATTAATAAAATGTTTTGCAGTATTAAATTTAAACAATTAACAAATATTAGCCAGTAAAGCGTATGACAAAAATTTATAAAAAAAATTGGCATTTTTTGTCGTGTTTTTAGTTGTTCTACTCTAACATATGTGTTAGAGTGGTACAACTAATGTAAAATTGTTGCAAGTGTGTTAGTAAAAAATTTTTTTTTTAGTTTCGGTCATCCATTTCTTGTAGGGTAATGATGCAAAGCAGTACTCGTATCTATAATTTTTATTTGTCGTGTGTGAGAACAAAATTGTTTTTATAAATGAATAATTTTACGATAAAAGAGTTTAAAAATTATTTAGTAAAAGAGCAATTTAGATGATGATTTTATTGCTGATAAAAAAATTATTTAAGTAGTGAGTTTTATTTTAATTTTTTGATCGTTTACACCTCACCTTCTGCACAATTAAAATTATTTTGAGCCTTTATTTCTGAAATTGAAAAATATATTAAAAAGATACACACATATTTTTGAATTTTGTTATTAACTAGCTTAACCCGGTGCGCTTCGCTACACTGCTTTAACCACGTTTGAAGACTCTCCCTTCAGTTGAGCGAAATTTAATATATGCATCCTATGGTAGGTGTTTCCTCCCTGCGCCTACCCGCTTTATTTTGTGAAGTATACCATAAGAGTGCCTTCTACAAAGTTTGAACATTCTCACTATTACAGTTCTTAAGATATGCGATATTAAACATTGGCATCCTATGGTGGGTACCACTTCCCCCGCTGCTATTTTATTTAAATTTTGGGGCTCAGAAGATCCTACTACCAAAAGTTCAAAGAAAAGGCGTGCAGCGGCTCTTAAGATATGCGATATTTAATATTGGCATCCTATGGGGGCTACCAATTCCCTTGCCCCTATTGGAAAAATATGTAGCCTATTTTATTTTTAGGTCTCACTTGATGTTACTGTTAAAGGTAAGGTAGTTTTGGTCCCTTTTTGGGATGCGAGTGTTTAGTTTATTTATTTATTCCAATCCTATACACAAGACTTAAAGCCTCTTATTGCAGTATAGAACATTGTTTTAGCAGAAAAATTAAAAATAAAAATTATTATTTGTAAATGATAAAATTTTAAAAAAAATTTAAAAGAGAAAAAAAAATTATTAAATAATAAATTAAATTTAAAATTAACAAAATGATAATATTAAAAATCATAACACAAAAAAAAAAAATTAAGATGCAAAAAAATTTAGAATGCTTTTTTTAAAGCTTAGTGCGTTACTAATTATTTGTATATTATGCGGGAGTAGATTCCAAAGACGGATTGCATTAAGGAAAAATTGCCAATCAGATCCTTTACCTCTATTAGAGCTAGATATGTAAACACAATTTTGTGCATTAATATCAGTACTCTTGATTTGAGAAGGTCATCAAACTGAATACCATACAGTTTTCCCGTAAAAGGAGAAACAGAATTAAACCTTTTTACGCCATATACGTATCGTACAATACATTTAAAGACTGAGTTTAATTTTCTTGCACTTGCGGCATCACATCTGGCAAATAATTCGCATCCATACATCAGAATTGGCAATAAATAGGTTTTTGCAAGAAGTATTCTTATTTTGATAGGTGTACAATACTGCGGTTGCCAGAGAGTTCTAAGCATGGAATACGTACGGCCACATGCATAATTAATATGGTTGCACCATGTCAGGTTCTTATTAAAAATAATTCCAAGATTTTTTTGCTGTATTTACCCTTTCAATGCGTTCATTACTAAGAAAAATATCAGGTATATGACCGGTTATAGTAGTTCGTTTTTGGATAACAAGATATTTAGATTTTTTTGGGTTGATACTAAGACCATTAGCAGTAGCCCATTCATAAATATGTTTTAACTCAGTATTCAGAGTTAAGACACATTGTTCAATTTCAGATGTATCACAGCTGATGTAAATCTGAACATCGTCAGCATACATTCTGACTTTGCAGTGTGTAAGTTGACTCAGAAGGTCATCAGCATAAAGCGAAAATAGAAGGGGCCCAATAATTGACCCCTGCGGTACACCCCTTGCTACAGGTAGGAGTTTTGATTTATTGTTACCACTTTGAACATACTGATGCCTGTTGGTAAGATATGTTAATATCAGACGTGTAGCAGCTGTAGAAAACATAAACATGTGTTGTAGTTTGTAACATAGGACGTTATGATCGGCTGTATCGAAGGCTTTTGAATGTTCCAAAAGTACTAAGATATTTGTTTTTCGTTCATCTATACCACTTCTTATATCTTCCGCAACATCTACAAGTGCAGTTATACAACTGTGTTTTTTCCGAAACACAGATTGTTTATCATTAAGCAGATTATGATCATTAACGTAAAGCGATATCTGATTGTGAATTATCCTCTCAAATATTTTCGACATAAAGGGTAAAATGGCAATTGGCCTATATTCTGTTTTAGTTTTGGGTATTGGTATTATTTTAGATTTTTCCCAATTTCAGGGAAAATGTTTGGTCTTAATTATGGTGTTAAATACATGTGTAACAAAGGGCAATATTCTTGGGAGAATTAATTTAAAAAATGTTGGGTGGATTTCATCCACGCCAACTGCATTTGATTTAATTGGAATACAGCTTCTTATAACGTCAAACTGGTCTACGCAATCAAAAGAGAAGTTATAATGGGGTTGACGATTGTCATGGTTGTGATTGTAAAAATCAATATCTGCTTCTACCATAGGAATTTATTTATTTTATTTATTTATTTGGTCTATAGATTATAAATCCTTACAGACTAAACATTAACTATTTAAATACAAAATAAGTTTTCTTTTTAAAATATCATTGCTTTCAGAAAGATCTATAATATGATACAATTTATTAAAATTTTCACAAATGCGACGAAAGGAGTCATTATTAGCATAATCGGATCTGTAGTAGTTAAGACTGATGAGCTGAAGGTTACGAGTTGGCCTATTTGGAACCCAAAAGTTAATTTTACCAAGCAGGAACGTAGAATCACCTTCACCATGAATTAATCCAAGTAGAAAAGATATACTCAGTATAACACGGCGGCTTTTTCAAAATTGGCAGTTTAATAAGAGCAAGTCTATTTACATACGATTGCAGAGCATACGAATTCCAACCAAGACCAGGTAAACAAAAAATCAAAAATTGCTTTTGTACGGATTCAATACTATTTATATGAATGGAATAGTAAGAATTCATACAATGGATCCATATTCAAGAATTGGCCGAACCAAAGATGTATAAAGTTGTTTCGTGACATAGGCGTCACTTAGCCTATGATCCAACAAAAAGCCCAGATCATTTATGCTGTCCACTTTTTCAAGTATATTTCCATTAACATAGTATCTAGAATCTAATTTGTTAGTTCTGTAGAATGTTATATGCTTACATTTTTTTATATTAAGGTCCATTAAGTTAATTGTACACCATTGGGAAAATTTATCAATATCAAACTGTAGTAAAAGTTGTTGATTAGAGTCGTTAAAGCTCTTGAATATTTTGACATCATCTGCATACATGAGTACATTGGAATACAAGATAACAGATGGGAGGTCATTTATAAATAACGTTAACAGTGTAGGACCAAGATGGCTTCCCTGGGGAACACCAGAAGTGACGTATATGTCTGTTGAGGTAACATTTCTAAACTTTACTTGTTGAGTTCTATCAGATAAATAATAACTCAGCCATTTTAGGGCTGTACAACTAAATCCCATTAGTGATAGTTTGAATAGTAACATTTCATGGTTCACTTTGTCAAAGGCTTTACTGAAATCCGTGTAAATAACATCTGTTAGCATGTTTTTTAAAAATCCATCATTTACCATAGTAGTAAGTTCCAGTATATTAGTTGTCGTGGAACGCGACTTGCAAAATCCATGTTGACAAGGATATAACAGCGAAGAAATTTGGTGTGATAAGCTGTCGGTTAACATTTTTTCTAAGAGTTTAGGAATAGCATTCAGCTTAGCAATTCCTCTATAGTTTGCAACATCGAATTTATTACCACTTTTAAACAAAGGGATAATAAACGATTTTTTCCATTCGGCGGGTAAATAGCACAATTCAATAGATTTGTTGAAGATTGTAGTAAGTGGGCCGTACAAAGTTTCGGCACAATTTTTAAGAATACAACTAGGTATTCCATCAGGGCCAGAATTATTGGTCGCTTTTAATGATCTTAAGTTTAATAGAACTGTTTCATTACTCAAAAATGAAAAATGTATACCAGCTGAATGCGATGAATTAAATGGATAGGGAGAATTACTATCGTACGTTTTTTTAGAATATGTAGTAGCATAGAAATTCGCGAACATGTTGCTAATCAGTGTGTCGTCATCAGTAATACAGGAACCATGTTAAAAAAATTTAGGATAGGCAGAAGCTCGACGTTTCGAATTAATAACATTCTAAAATTCTTTAGGGTTTGTTTTCAACTTTAATCTCATACGAGCTAGGTAGTAATCATATGCCAATTTATTTGTTGTATTATATTCTGAGCGCGCGATACAGTAATTTCTAAAATCAACTAAGGTTCCAGAGCTCTTATATTTCTTGTAACATTTATTTTTCTTATTTTTGGCATTGGTTAAAAATTTATTATTCCAAGGCGTCCCTTTTTTATCACAACTATTTACTTTTGGGACAGTTTTAGAGATGAATACATAAAGAATGGAGTAAAAGTTAGAAACAGTATGGTTGAAATTATTTCCAGAAAGTATATTGTTCCAGTTGACATTAGATAATAAATAATTAAGTTTTGTATAATAAGTACGTGGAAAGCAAAACACTTTGTTAAGACTATGGCTGCAACTCTTTGAAATAGGTGCTAATTTATTTGCTTGAAAATATATTACAACATCAATCGCAGGATGGTAGAGATCTTCAGGATATGTGAGAGAAGGTATATTTCGTACATGTATATCCATCGACTGATTAACAAAAGCAAGGTCCAGAAGTCTCCCACATTTATTATGAATATGATTAACTTGAAAGAGCCCAAAGTCGAGTAGTGATTTAATAAATTTAATACAGTAGGAATTAAGTAATTTAGTTCATAAGCTGAATTCCATGATAAAATTTTCATTAATAACGTCTGGATAAATAATAACAGGGTCATTATTTCCAGATTTACCGATACCGATTTCCCTTAGAGCCTTCCATGTATTTTTTTGACAGCAGAGCCAAGGAGAGCTTTTCAGTGTAAAATTTAGATTTTTCCTGTTTAATGATTCTGTGTACTGTTTTTCTCGCCAAACAATATTCAACATGTAGATCGTTGGTTCTAAGCCGCTTCCAACGTGAAAATGCAAGGTCTCTTTGATTAATAGCTTGTTTAATATTTGATGAGAACCATGGTCTTTTTGTTTGACCCACTACTTTAGTTTTTAATGGAACAGCTTGATCAAACAAATATAATATATTACGTTCAAGAAAGGCTAGTTTATCCTCTGTTGAAACCTAATAGATTGCATTCCAATCAATTCGAAGAGATTATAATTCCAATGTGGCATATTTAATATTTTCGAAGTCACGAAAAGTTATTGAATAGGGTGGGATTTGGAGTTGAAAATTATAGGTCATAAATAATAAATCGTGTTTAGAAAAACACGGAGCAGACAGTTGATCGTATAATATAACATTACTTACATTACCAACAAAAAGAAGATCAATTAAGGTGCTGTTGGAAGAGGTAAAATGAGTAGGTGTAGTTATGTTGGTTGGAAAAAGTCCCAATGGTGCCAAGATGTCAATAATGCTTGAGTCAATTAAAAGGTTCCAGTTAAAATCACCAACAAGGACAACGTTATTATATAACGCTGTAAAATTCTCCAAAATTGAAAAAAAATGTTCAATTGGTATGTTGTTATTAAGGCTGTATAAACTTCCTACCACCAATTATCTTCCCTGAGATATAACTTCTATTAAGATGTATTCCACCAAACCATTATTATTATCACCATTAACATTAATATCAGAACTATCATTAGATGTGCTTTTAATATTATATGCCTCTTCTAATATAAATAGCTACTCCACCAGCGCGCCCAACTCTATCAACCCTTATTAAATTGTAGCCACTTAGAGAAACGGAAAGATTACTGATACTTGCATGAAACCATGTTTCTGAAACGCATACGATATCCATGTATAAAAAAACATTCCGGATAAAAAAAAAAAATATAAAAAAAAGTTTTAAATTTAAAAAAAAAAAAATTTTTTTAAAAAAACAAAAAAAAAATTTCGAAAGATCGATCAAATAGCTATCGAAGCTACTTGGGACCAATTTTGCTACACGGAAGATACATTTTTTCGTAATTGATTCTTCTTGCTGCTCGTCATCTGAGTCTGGTTCGTTGTTGTTCGAATCTGCCGCACTATCATTTAAAGTCTCCGGGAAAAAATTTCCTGGGATTGATCTCTTCTTAGGACCAGGCTGCTTATAAGTGGATCTGAACTCAGAAGTAATCTGTGGTACACATCTAGATTACACTGTTCTCTGAAAAACTTCCTGGCAAAGTTTTCGTGTTTGTTCCGGGCCTCTGCGGCTTCTTCTGATAGCTGATCTATTGGCTGCAAAGCGTTTTCTATTATAGTGGCACCATGTGTCAATATTTTATGCATGGTCGGAGTCATAGGGTGCCATCCTTGAAGGCTTACTTATAATTTTGCTGTGTTTTTGGGGTAACTGTCGTATTTCTGTGAATCTATTTCATGTTCCCTTGAAATTGTCTCCAATATGACTTTTAATCTATAAATCAGTTCATAGTTTATCCCGGTTATATCTGCTGCCAAATGGTCTACTGATGCTACCATCATTGGTATTTCCGAAATTTGTTTTAGGCATGTCTAGCAATAATCCAGTTTCAACCCGAAATCTTTCTTGAATTTGCTTCTTTGTTATACCCATACCACAATAGTGGAGAGTGTATTATGCAGAATCACATTTTGAGTTGATCTAACGATGTCCGTCCGGCTGGCTGGGAGTCCAATAAACCTTGTGCGCAAAATACAGGTCACAATTTTGGAGATCATTTAATAAAATTTGGCACAACGGTTCTTATTGGCACAAGGACCAAGCCTATTGAAAATGGGACGAATCGTAGTTCGAATGTTCAAAAGAGAATTTGATTTGGTTTAAATTTATTTCTGTTGGTTTTAGCGCTTTCACGCATCTTATTTCTTCTTTTGTCACGTCAGTGGACTCTTTTACAAACTGAAATCTTATTGGAAGGCAAAATCGTGAGGACGAGGGCGTAGGGTTCTGCCTGATCACTTTTTTACACAAACGAGCTCAAATATAAATTTGCATCTGATTTACAATCACTATCGAGTTTTTCTTTGCATTGAGCTTGGTGGGAGCCATCACAACCCCATTTAGAAATTATATTCAAAGAATTTCTTTCTTCTTCGTTGTCAAAGGCACTTCTTCCAAGAAAATTGATGGCCGTGTAACGGTGTTGTCAATAAGGCTCTGTAAGCTGTTTTTCACAAAGGTACCTGTAACCCGTAAGCATTCCTTTGGTGGGTAACATTTTTGTTTTGCCTGTAACCATATGTTACATAGAGGATAAAAGTCTTTATTTGTGTTTCGGATGATCTCGTACTGACGTCTTCTTAGATCAGCCTCAACGAACATAGTTAAAGCTTGTAGTGGTGTCAATGGAGTAGCACTACCTTTATTTCCTTTTTCGTCGACTACTTTTTTATATTCGTGCGCTCGACTAGGACATCTTGTTATTTCTTTCAGGACTTTCGACGCGTCTCTTTTTCCTTGTACTCTTAAGGTGGTTTGTGCAGCGTGAACGATAACGCCATATCCAATAGTTGACCAGATTTCCTAGGTTTTTCGACGCTTGCTTCATTCACTTAATTCGAATTTGATAAAGGTGATGTGCTTGAAGTGTTTTGTTATTTTGAATTTTACGTGTAAATTATAATTTATTAAACAAATATGTAATACTTTCTTAATCAATATTAATACAAAAACTTGAACTATAGAAAAAATATTGTAACATTAAAAACCAAAGTATATTAAGTAACACGACTCTTTGACAATCCCTCTCAGCAGGTACCTAGTCGTACATATCTCAAATATGTGTGAGTGAAAAAATGTACATGTATTGATACATTTTTATTTTTCACCAGGCATACAGGGTTTCATTAAATATGTCAAAGTTTTATTTATTTTATTTAGTACTTTTTTTCAAATATATTTTCAAATCGCATTGTTTAAGTTTGAAATATGTACATTAAACCGTATTGTAATGTATCATGTATACAAAAATCGTTTTAAAGTTAATATTATTAAAAAAATGTACTGTAAAAAAATTTTGCTACCGTTTATATCATCTTTAAGATTACATTTTTTACCTCGATGTTAAAACCAAAATAAATCATTAACAGAAAATAATACTTGAAAATTTTATAATTAAAATATATAAATATTTGCAAATATTCAATAGGGTAATAAGATTTTGGCCAGTTATTCACAGGACATTTGGCTGTAAATAAGTTACTGCCTGTTTTTAGAACACGAGCGCCTCACTCGTTCGTTTACCTTACATTTCAAACAAATACAAAATTTCAGAACTTGTTTTTGTTTTAAATGTAAGTTAAACCAACGAGTCAGGCGCTCGTGTTCTAAAAACAGCATGTAAATTTGTCTTTCTCAAAATGTTCACTTATCTACTTTATCATTGAATAAGCTAATAATCCAATTATATTATTACTTTTTTTTTTAATATGATAATTCCTAGTTGTAGAATTCATTTTTCTATATTATAAAAATGATACTTTTTATAAAACAAATTAAACATAAAGCATTTTTTACCTAATTCTTCGTAGAAGAGCAACTTGGTTCGAATTATTCAACATTAGAGATGGTAAAAACCTATTCGCTTGCTTAAATCAATTTTCGGGTAATGTGTTTTCAAATCGATATTTAAAAAAAATGCAGTCTGACCAAAATCTTGAATGTAATCTGTGTGCCCCTCCATTAAAAAAATTATGTATGCCATCAAATAACAACTTAACTCGTGTATATAATGGTAACTGTATCTGCAATAAATATTATCATATATTAGAGAATTAGAAATTAGAATTAAGCTTTTAGAGTTAGAAAAAAAGGATTTACCTCAACAGAATTCCGATCTAAAATAACTTTGTTTTTGAAATTATGTATGGAACAATGTAATTTAAGCATTTAAAAGGTTTATGTAAACTTTGTAAATTTTTGTTTTTTGTCCCTTTTTTCAACACATTAATACTAAAATTGGCAACTCTGATAAACTAATTTCAAATCTACCAAAGTATATTTATACCAAGTACATGCAAGTGATCAGCTGTCCAGTTGTTTATATTTTCGATAGTGTCAAAATTTGTTTACATTTTTATTTTATTTATTTTTTCTAAATATCGTCACCTAAAATGCAAACGACGAAACTGCACAAGAATTCGAAATCGAGTTTCTGATTGATCATGGATTGTTTTATTAACCTTCGCGTTACCAATACCCACCCGAGTGACCATTTCTGTTTTATTTGTAAAATAATTTCTTTAAATTTGCTTCGGTTAAAAATAATTTTTTAGGAACAAATCTAGCTTAGCGACGCACACCCAAATAAAAAAAGTACCTAGGGTGATAGAAAATTGGAAAATAAGAAGAAAAACTTAAATAAAAAAATTGTCGCAAACGCGTAGTTTTCGAGTTATAGACGGTTTTAGTTTTCATAGAAATATGTAATTTTTCCACTACATTTCTAAAAGTATATGGCCAATATTGGTATCATGTTGAAGGTTTTGACTAAGTCTGTCTGGATATATAGTATTTATTTAAAAATTTTGAACTCTTAAGATCACATTACAGTTTTTGTATACTTGGTGTATAAATGTAAATTTTTTATTTATTTATTTATTTTTTTTTTCAAAAAGATGTTTTATTTTTATGGAAATATTTAAATAAAAATTAGTACATATGTACTATATACAAAACTAATAAAAAAAATTAATAAATTTTTTAATTTTTTGTAACTAATAGACTATTTCCGATGTGCTAAGGAATTCTTTCCAGCGTTTTTTTTCTTTTTTTTATTCTGAATCGGGTGGCATATTTTTTATATTTTTTCGTAGCCCCTTAAATTGCACTTCGCCAAATTAAATATTTCTATGAAAACTAAAAACGTCCATAACTCGAAAACTAAGCGTTTGCGCCAATGTTTTTATTTAATTTTTTCTTCTTAGTTTTCAATTTTCTATTATTGGGTGTGTGTCGCCAGACTAGATTTAAGCCAATTTTTTTTCACTGAACAAATTGTAAAGTTCTTTAACAAAACATGAAAAAAATTCGTTTGACCACCAGTTTTTTTTATCACATGCGGAGTACCACCCGGTTGGTAATTGGATAACGATGTAAAAATATGTAAAAGTCTCCGGTAAAAATGGCAGCATTATAAAAGAAATTTAAACGAACGTTACTACAAGTGCATATATTTTTTAATGCAAAAAGACTTTACTCTTTAAAAAAACATACTGTTGGAAATACTGACAAATCTACTTCGGCTTTTTTAACCTAAACCGCAAACAAACCCTCTCCATGTTATTATGCATTATTGCTTATTTGTGTAACATTTAAAAATATTTGAAATACCGGTCATCAAACAATAAATTTTTGACTGGATCTAAAAATATCTGCCCAGCTCATGTAAACTTAAATTTTTTATTTATAAAATTTATTAATTTTATTTTCATTTACAATTCCGTCTGTATTTAAAAACATTTGTTTTTTTAGTTAAAAAATTAATAACATAAATTCTTTTCCTTTTTTTGTCAAAGTATAAATAACAAAATGAATTATTATTTGTGGCATTATTGATTGCACATTTAAAAATGACTTATGTAAGTGTTGGTGCGCCCTCTTGTTTCAGAAAAAATCAAGCCAAAGTACGAAACTAACATAAAAACTAAATATAAAGAAAGTGAAAAAACTTAAGTTTTTTGTAAAAAAATTAAAACTGTAGGTACAGCCGTTTGCATTGAAGGTGAAGATATGTTTGTTTACATTTTTAAACACATATATATACATATTTATGTGTATCAGGAATGATATATTACTTTTTTAAAATTGTACGTAATTCAGTAAAAAATTTTGTCTTTTCGACCCAAAATTGTACTAAAAATCAAAAAATATTTTTTACTATATTTGTTATTTGAATAACAAAAAATCGTCCTATATATATAACTAATTAATTGTACTATAATTTCATACATAATTTAACTATACATTTGGCAATTAATAAAAAAATAAGTAAATACATACATATGTAAAAAGGAACTTAGACGAAAACTTTTTAACTTGTTATCTTAGAGTTGGTAGTGAAATAGGAAAAAATGCATTCAACCGAGTAGCAAATCCAAACCTTTTCAATTTGGTATATCGCTAAACGCCATTTTACAATAAATCAGTTTAGTCTGGAGCTTCTCTTAAATTAACATTTTTTTAGTTTACGGTACGATTTGGCTGAAATTCACAAAATATTATTAATAAACAAAAATAAGTTTCCTGATAAAATGTTGACCCGGTAGATAGCGCTGGGGTCAAGTTATTAACAAAATTCTCCAGTATTTATTTTTTTTTTATTTAGAAAATCCCGAGCAGCGCCGGGACCAAACAGCTAACATTGGTATGAAAATATCAGATCCTTGGCGAATGTGGTATAGACAATATACCTTTGGCGATTCTCTGATATCTGCAAACATTAGTTCATTAATTTCATGTTTTAAATTTCCAACCCTTCCTGAATTTTAAAATAGTACTTAACTTGTAGTTTTAAGTACTTTTGTAATGCTAACAGAACTGAAAAATGTACAATTGTACTGACTTTATCATCCCTGATGTGTATGTATTAATTTATTTTTGACAAGCTCGGAAGTTTTTACACAAACAAAATGCCTGTTGTTTTTTGTATTGTAGTTTTGTTGTAGAGTTGCATGTACTTGGTATAAATATACTTTGAAATCTACCATAAAAAAATTTTACGTCAAAAATTATAAAATTTTTTTTTTTATTTGTGCAGTTAGAACTGATTTTGTCTGTTAAAATGTGAAAAATATTTATAAAAAATTTAAATAATTAGATGTGTTATAATACAAACAAATCTGGAACATTCCCAATTTTCCAAAATATTTGACGCAAAAATTCGTGACATTTGTTTTGTTTTTGTTTCTCTCAAGTGTGTTGAATTCACACAGGACATGTACATGTGAGCAGCGTTACCGTTGTGATACAAAAGTATCAATTTGACCCTTTTTCGACGGTCTTGATACCTTTTTTGACCCTTTTTTTAATTATCTTTTGTATTATTTTCACATATTTTGTGCCATTTTTTGACCCTTTTTTCAAATGGCACACAAATTTTGTTTTTTCGTCAACACTGCTGAACGTTAGTGCTAAACTAAAAGTAGTTAGTATGTATTCGTAAAAAGTTTGTGTAAAAATATTTTTACGACATCTAAATTAGATTTTCGATAGTAAAGTACAAATTAAAGTACAATTTCCCTAATAGCAAACACTACTCATATACATATTTGTTATTTTTATTTATTAAATAACTTATGGTGGTTTCTTTTAAAAAAAAATGTGACATTTTATTTAAAAAATACAATTAGATGTTCGTTTCTTAAAAATGTTTTGCTTTCTTAAAGAGTAGCAAGTTTTATGCTAAAAAATTCACCTTTAATAATGGCATAAGGCATTTTACTTTTCGCCACCTTTTAAATCGACAATGTGAAGAGTGCCCTGTAAGCTAGGTGACTTCAGTTTATGTGTGGGGCTATTTTTGAAACGGCGACGATTGCCTCAAGGAGCAACAAATCTTTGTAAAAATTTAAAAACTCGAAAAAGTTTGCAAAAATAGCGCCATCTAATTGATCAAAAGTCACTAAAACTAACAGGAATGAAAAAATTCGGTAAAAATTGCTGAAACTCCCAAATATTTGGTAACAGCGATATGATAGCATTATCTAATTTTTATTAAAAATCGTAAAAGCTTTAAAGAATCAATAAACATACAGGAAAAAATCGCATCAATCGCGAACGATTGCAAAATTGGAAACAAACCCTTAACTTTATTTGAAATCGGTAAAAAAAAGAAAATGTGGGACATAACATAAAAAGTATTAAAAAAGTTAGTTATAATGATGAAGAACAAACTTTTTGTCAGGTGTTAAAAACAGGATAGGGATAGGGCACTGCCTACCAGAAATAAAAATTTTTTGTCTGTTTATAAAAAACTTGGTCTAATTATATTTATTAAAATGGGAAATACTGCTTTTAAAAAACTTGACCCTTTTTTATTAAAATACCCTTTTTTGACCCCTTTTTCTGGAAAATCCACTTTTTGTGACCCTTTTCGAAAATTTCCAACGGTAACCCTGCATGTGAGAGAATAAATTTTAAAAAAAGAGTCGTGTTACTTATTATACTTTGTTAAAAACAATGAATATTAGAAAGTAGTTTTCTAACAAGTATAAACTTCAACCAAGTAGCTTTAATAACTAAAATCGACGAATACCTACCTAATAAGAAAAAGTTTGTAATATAAAATCTTTATGTTTTAAAAGGTCCCCAATTTTGTCAGCTGCATTCGTCTGCAGCAAATTTTTGTGCCTACTTTTGGTTCAAGAATTGTACTTTAATATAAAAAAAGAATGATGATCGTATCTCATCGAAAAATACAACAAATTGGCTTTTAAAGTTAAAAATTACATCAGAAAAGCTTTTAACCGATTTGACAGACTTATATACTGACGTGTTAAAGAACAAATTTTTCATTAACTTGGGCTATAAAACTTGGACTCTGGAAGATCAATGGTTTCCGATAATGCGTATTTAAAAAAAAAAAATTATTTTGGTCATAACTTTTTCGTATCTGAACCGATTTTTCCGTGTTTTTTAGAAAATATTTTCTACTAACGATTTCCGATCCGACAGTCCAAAAGTTCAGTCCTGCCCACATTTTGTGGGATGCTGTGTATTGATAACCGATATACAAAAAAAAAGTAATAAAAATACAACAACAAGGAATTTTTGGAAAAAATTAAGCTCATATCTCAGCTATTTTTGGACCGATCTGGCTGAATTTCAATAGCAAAATTATAATAAGAATACCTGACTGAAATATAAACCAACCAAGCCCCCATCATAGCTGGGGCTTCGGAAAACCCATTTCAACAAACAGACGGATTTGAACTTCCCTTCTTATAAGGACCCAGAATATATATACATACTTTATAGGGTCTAAGAGCAATATTGTAAATTACAAACGGGATGACAAAGGGGTGAAGGGTATAACAAGAACTTAGTAAATATTGCTAATGTGACTATAACGCCATTAATTTTCTTTACTATTCCCTTTAATGACTGTTGATAGATGTCATATATGGCAAATGTGCTTATATCGCTAAATGGACTATAACGTGAATACTTCATATTAAATTAACTTATAGCGGCAAAATAAACAGATAAAATAAATATATCGCTAAATATATCGCTAATGTGACTATAAGCGAAAGTGACTACAAACGAAAAGGACTGTATATATAAATAAAAAATGTTTACGAAATATTAAAAAAAAGGAAAGGTAATAATATAATATTGATTAAATTAATGAGGTTTATTACACATAAAAGATAATGCATATTTTTAAATGCCTAATTTTTTATGTATGTGTTATGCTAAGTTCACACTTAGGTTTTTAAACGCGTTTAAGCAAAATGTTGATTAAGCTAATCAAAGCCGTTCACATTACATTTGAGATGATAAAGATGACAGATGATTAAGAAAAAAAAACACAACAAACAAATTTATATTTCTTTAAAGTATTAAAAACGGATAAAACCACTTTTCTAAAGTTATCAGAAGATTATTTTAATCATTTTAATGATGAAATTGTGAAAATTTATGAATTATTTAAGGGAAAAAATAAAAACATTAAGCAAAAATCGTGGCCGGTTATACACGATCATGTTGGCGATTCTTTATTTGAGGTATGTTCATTGTGATTTATGAAGTGATTTAGTTGTAATCATGTTAGTTTGAAGTGATTAACAAATCACTTCAATGTATGGGTAATCATCTCGGTTTTGAAGTGATTAGAGCTTAATCAAGTTCGAACTGCTTAAACGCGTTTAAGAAGCCAAATGTTAACATACTATCACACAACAAAACTTTTAGCTGTTTTGGTATTGAAAACAAAATCTAGCTTATGTCAAAAAATTGCATTGTAAACTGACTAAATTAAGAAGAAGATTTAAATTAAAGATTTCGGTCTTATGTAAATCGGCTATAAAAAACTTTTTTTAATGAATGCATCAACAATATATATTTACTGACAACATCAGCACCATCTGGCGTTTAGTAGATAAAGTAAAAATGTTGTTAACTTCAAGTAACCAAATGCGTTTTATGTTTCCACCTCAAAGTATGCTACACAAAAATAAATGTGGAAACTAACTGATCAGCTATTAACAACCAACCCCATAATCAATGACTAAACTCTACACACACATACCCAGCTAGCATTTGGAATTAGAGTTGCCAATATCAATGATTTAGCGCGTTTTAACTACGACACAAAAATGTTTTTTCTAGAAATAAATATTCAATATCAGGTGCACATTACATTTTTCTGTTAAGAATAACGGGGGTCGCAGACCTTATAATATCTATTGAAACTAAAAGTCGTAATAACGGCTTACTGAATAAAACCAGCGAAATTTAACTGGTTAATAAAAAAAATTGCAGTAACCTGCCTGGTCTGTCAGATGTGGCGATTTCTCGACAAACGTTAGTGATTTCCAGAACGCATTCCAGCTTCTTTTTTCTTATTTATATGAAAAATGTATAAGAACGGGTAGAGTTTTTCTTAAAATTTTTAAAATATTTTAAAATTAAAAAATAAAAAAATCCTTATACCCGGATACAGGTGTGGTCAATACGTATCTCCTAAGCCGCTTAAGAATGTTTTCTGAAACTGGATCTAGAAAGATAGTCCTAGGTCAAGACACTAAGGAGCTTTAAGCCTCCAGAGTCGAGACCCCCAAGAAAGTATACCCATGTACAGGTGTATTTGGTGAAATTTTAATGCAAATTTCTGAATTGACTACATAATCAAAGAAAGTTTTTGTATAATAATAATAACATTAATATCATAATAATTATTTATTACAATTCAAATTATTTAAATGTTGTCCTCCTTATTGTGATTTGGTTGATATTTTAATTTCCAATAAAATGTGCTGACTTTTTATGATGTTGACAAAAAAGGGTGTTGACATTATCCCGATCACATTGAATTCTTATGACCACTTTATCCCGATCACATTGAATTCTTACGACTACTTTAAATGTTCTTAAATATATTCAGGTACAAAATAGCAATAAAAAAATTTATTTTTCTTCTAAAATATAAAGAAAAACAAAAAAAAAAATTGACTGGCCACACCTATTCTTGGGTATACGTATTCTTAGTAAAAGTTGGGAATACGGATTAGGGCTGAATAAATTGATATCATTGCCAGACAATTACCTTAGAAACATCAAAAAATTGGTGCTATAGTGATTTGGAATTACATTTAAGCTTTCTTAGATTTCCAAACATTTCTTTTCAGAAGTAAACTTTTGTTCAAGTATTTAAATACATATACACACAGTATGCAATATTTCGAGTTAATATCATTTTCTTATCAATCAACGGTAAAACTAGTAAATTTTTAATTTATTTTAGAAAATAAATTCTAAAAACTGAATTATTTTCGATCGAAAGTAAATCAATTTTTAGAAAAATTTCCACTGAAATCAGGTTCTATAAAATGGTATCAAGCGTTTTTTTTTCAATTTGGTGTACAGAGCGAAATTAAGTTGCAGTTTTGTATACTTTTTGTCCTGATGTTTAACGAAACAAAATTATTTTTTTTAAATTATTACTTATGGCCAGGGCAAGTTTACAATGGCACGAAAAATGGTCAAAAATGGCATGAAAAAGTTTAAAATTGGCACGAAAAATGGCAAAAATAAACATGTTGTTATTAAGAAACATTTATTTTAGTAAGTTTTTTATTAAGTTGTGTTGTACAATAGCATGTTTCTTAAAATTTTCAAAAATAAATAATCCCCTGTTATCGCATAAAACAGTTTAATAAGTGGAAAACACTCTTTCAACATTGCAAGATGTAACTGGAGCATATTTGAACGCTAATAGTTTATATGAAGAAAGGTTGTCAATAAATTCATCCGTCTCAATTTCATCAAAATATGAGTAGCCCACTTGCAAACACTGCTAAGTTAAAAAAAAAAATCTGAAAAATCGATTAAAACTGTTTTTTAAAATTTAAATGCCAAGCTATATAGAGCATTGAATAATTAACCAGGAGTATTAAATAATTTACTTAAGGAGTGCTGTACGAAGTTGAAAATGGCTTAGGAAGGCATTTAAAACAAGTAAGAGTGGTATATTCGGCTGTGCCGAATCTTATATACCCTTCACCATTGTGCGAGCAGAATACAGAGCAACTAAATAATTTTTACACATACATAAATATTTACAATACTTAAAACTTCATTATAAACGAAATGTAAAAAGCGAAAACTGGTAAATATTTTTTTAAAATCTTTTTTAGAACATAAAAATATTAAAAAAAATTTATTTTTAAAAAACCAAGATTCGAACCAGGGAACTCAGAGTTTCTAACTTAACACACCCCCTAGACAACTGAACCATGAAGGAACGCTGTTTAAATATCATTAAAATGAAATATGGACCGTTTACTGTTTACAACTCAACACGGTTTTTTGTTTGTTTTCTTTTTGTAAAGGCACTGTTGTCATACCGTAGATTTATCTCTTTTGGCGAGTTTTTAAGTAGCAAAAAAAAACACAAAAATTCCTAGTTTCTATTTGTTAAAATTATTTCGTTAAATATATGAAATAATAAAGAAGGGTAATAACGAAAATCATATTGGGCATTATGACAGTATATTTAAACAAATGGGAAGGGAGGGGGGGGGGGGGGGGGAGAAGAGACGACAACCGGATTTAAACTTCACTTTTCATAAGGACCCAGAATATATATACTTTATAGGGTGTAGGACCTTCGGTGAAGGGTATAAAAAATAAACTTAATTATAAAAAAGAGTAATTTTTGGGATATCAGTATTTTGATCATAACTCTGCTATTTCTTAACCGATTTGACAGATTTATATACCGACGTGTTAAAGAAGAAATTTGCCAGTTATTTTGGTTATAAAACTTGGACTCGGGAAGATCTATGGTTCCCGAAAATGGGTATTTTTGAAAAAAAAATTAATATTTCGGTCATAACTTTTTTGTATCTGAACCAGTTTTCCCGAGTTTTTTAGAAAATATTTTCTATTTAAGATTTCCGATCTTTTGATATATAAGGCGTAACCATAGGTCATATTACAATCAAAAAAATTCAGGTTTTTATACAATTTTTAATACTTTTTGTATGGGAGGTACCACGCCCACTTCTCCAATCCCGCCCACTTTTTGTAGGATGGTGTGTATTTATAACATAAATGTTTCTACCTAATTTGAAAACTTTGGCTCTTGCCGTTCTCCAGATATACAGAAAAAAGTAATAAAAATACAACAACCACAAGGGATTTTTTGGAAAAATTAGAGGCAGTCGTGGTTTTTTGGTGATATCTCGGCCATTGTTGGACCGCTCTGGCTGAATTTCAATAGCAAGAAATGGTGGACTATATGTGACATAAGTGTAAAGCAACCTAGCCGCTATCATGTCTGGAGTCTCCGGAAAACACATATCAAACGTAAGATGGACAGACGGACGGACGGATGGATATCGTTAAATCAACTTCTCTCCTCATAAGGACCCGGCATATATATACTTTATAGGGTCTAAGATCAATATTGTAGAAATTACAAACGGAATGACAAACTTATATATACCCTTTTCCACCTGTGGTGAAGGGTACAAAAACAATAAATTGGCGACTTTTACAGAATTTTGTGGACAATTCACATATACTATTTCCTATTTTAATTAATCTTGTAATCTGGTATTACGATCTAATGCTTTTTTTTAACTTTTCAACAAAATCTTTTTTGCTGATATCTTTAAAATTTAGCGCTGTCAAGTTAGTCTAAGCTTTCATTTATATAAAGCTCTTTTCTTAGTAATTTCAATTTCTTTTATGTACACTTAGTCCCTTCTTCCGTCCGATTTTTGCAACATTCTTTTAGCATTTCGAATAGATTCTGCCTCATATTCGCTAAGCTTATTTAAAAATTTCTTCTAGGTTGCAAAAAAGGCATTTTTTGGCAAGCTGAACCAAAATAGGCTTTTTCACGAAATAATTGATGAAATGGAAAAAAGTTGCATATGCCATAAGAAACTTGCCCGGATTATGGCTAATAAATCAATGAATGTTTAAAAGTTGGTTTAGTTGAACTAAACTTAAATTTATATGTAGTTTTAACTTAACAGCAGAAAATCAGTGACCCATTTATTATATGTAGTGCAAAAAATAATAATGTGGCAGCACTACGATAAATGTTGTCAAATTCATATGGCTTGTATTGGCAGTTTAAACGCCCAATTTTATGCTTTTAGAGATTTTTTTAAATGTTTACTGAATTATAGGTTTGGCGGTTTAAACACATTTTAAACCAAAAAGAGAGTTTAACTTGCACTGATTTATAAGCCCTTAGTATATTTAAAAAACAAATAAAATATTTACTTAAAATTTTATATACATCGAACACAAATCTGGGTTTGAATTGAATGGTTGAAAAAATTTCATGTAATGAAAACTGTTTTGACTTCAAATATTGGATATTTTCTGGGAAGTTTAATTTGTATCCAGTTTTAATCTAACTTTTGTCACATTTATAATTTACTTCATATCTTGTCGGATGTTACATTATGTTTCTATCAAAATCGAAGAAATTCCTATATTCTGACTTATTTATACATAGAAAATCACGCATAAACTGACTTTTTGGAACCAAATTCTACTTATTTTGCATACTGGCCTGGCATTAGCTATAAATAAAAGATTTGAGGCTTAAGAAAACAATTAAACCAATTGTTTATCTACAATTCCTGACAATCGATATAATGCTCGAAGATTTAAGAGACAATCGACTTCAATCCTATCGAAAAAAAAATGTCTTATTGAGCTACTTAACATGTCTCTGCATTCCGAAAGTGTTGAAACCAGTGTTCGAAAATAAACAGAATATTATTTAGCATTCGGCTCACACATCCAGGAACTATATCAGTTTTTTTGGTGATTGTGTAGAATTACACAACCCTTAATACCGTTCGTAACTATTTTCAAGAAAGAGACGAACATAATATAGTGTTATGTTTTCGTTAAAAAAAAAACAGAACAACGGTAGTGATACTGTAAACAAACATATGTTCTTTAATGTTTCATTTTTACATTGATAAAGAAATGAACAAACCAAAAGTGTTAGCAACGACCGCAGTACGAATAGCTTGTGTGTGTGTATTGTGTATATGTTTTGTTTGTGTAAAATTATTTTGCTGACTTTTTGTTGAACGCACTTAAGAGTACCAATCATTATACATATTTGCTACCATTTTATTTCGCATCGCAATAGAGAGTAGCCGCCTGGACGGAATTTGAAGCATTTGCCTTTTTCCATCCGTTTTTGTCGAAAAATAACCTTAGATCTTCCAATATTTCTAGAGATATAGATCCTCTTTTTACGCCAGTGACATGTTTTTCCCAAACTTAAAGAAAATGGCGTCGAATGAACTGCAATTCGTTTCCAATTCAAATGAATTCGTAGAATGAATTGCAATTCATTTTACAGATTCATTTGAATTGATTTTGAATTAATTCAAATGAATTAGAAAAAAGAACTAGCAATTAATTTCCAACTCATTTGAATTGAATTGATTGAAATTTGAATTGATTTTGTATTGGAATGGAATTGTCAGGTAGCGGCAGAATAGGAATTAAATTATTAGGTATCAGAGCGGTAAATGAATAATTTTTTTTAATTTTATTTCGTTACGAATTAGCTAAATTTTGAATTAATTCTTTTCACAGCAAAAAAGAATTGAATAAAATTTGAATAAACTCAAAGGAATTAGGCAGAAATGAAATCCAATTCGTTTTCCAATCCAAATGAATCTGTAAAATGAATTGCAATTCATTCATTTATTTGAATTGAATTGATGTTGAGTTCATTCAAATGAATTAGAACAATGAATTGAAATTAAAAAAAAAATTAAATCAAAAATGAGTTGCAATCAATCAAATTCAAGAGTAGATCTAGGGGGAATTACTACAATTTACTATTTTAATTGCAGTTGGAAGTTTTCAATGCAAAAAGTAAACAAATTTTCCAATTGTAGTAAAAGTTGTAAGAATTTCGAATAAACAAACACAGCTTTGACAGCAAAAAATGCTGTTGTGATTCAAAGTTGCTAAAATCTTTAAAATTCGATTCAAATAAATATAAGATTATGTAAACACAAAATTATTGTTAAACACACTTAAGGCCCAACTAAAATATGCTTAAGCTCCTGTCAAAAAATAACAAAAATCTTTTCAAATGCATTTAAAAACACAAAAACAAAACCAAAAAACATTTGATTCCGTACGGAAAGTGCGATTTGTTTCGCACCTTGCTTAAGCAAATGACAGATTCATAAAATTTAACAAAAAGTTTCCTTAAGTTCAATATGGTTTGACATATATAATTTACATGTATTCGCCCATTTGCTTAAGCCAACTTAAGCATATTATAGTTGGGCCTTTAAACTAATCAAAGTTCCTAGAAAATATCCAATATTTAAAGTCAACACAGTTTTCATTACATGAAATTTTTTCAACCATTAAATTCAAACCCAGATTTGTTTTCGATGTATATAAAGTCAGGATTTTCAAAAATTTTAAGTAAATATTTTATTTGTTTTTTAAATATACTAAGGGCTAATAAATCAGTGCAAGTTAAACTCTCTTTTTGGTTTAAAATGTGTTTAAACCGCCAAACCTATAATTCAGAAAACATTTAAAAAATCTCTAAAAGCATAAAATTGGGCGTTTAAACTGCCAATACAAGCCATATGAATTTGACAACATTTATCGTAGTGCTGCCACATTATTAAATTTTGCACTACATATAATAAATGGGGCACTGATTTTCTGCTGTTAAGTTTAAACTACATATAAATTTAAGTTTAGTTCAACAAACCAACGTTTAAACATTCATTGATTTATTAGCCATAATCCGGGCAAGTTTCTTATGGCATATGCAACTTTTTCCATTTCATCAATTATTTCGTGAAAAAGCCTATTTTGGTTCAGCTTGCCAAAAAATGCCTTTTTTGCAACCTAGAAGAAATTTTTAAATAAGCTTAGCGAATATGAGGCAGAATCTATTCGAAATGCTAAAAGAATGTTGCAAAATCGGACGGAAGAAGGAAAGAGCACTTTCAATGCAATTGCTCAATTCTCTTGAAATTACTAAGAAAAGAGCTTTATATAAATGAAAGCTTATGGCGATTTCTTTTCTGAGAAAAATGTTGCATTAATGTTACATGTTCTACATTTTGTGTTCGTTTGTACAAAAAATACAACTGTGGGAAAAATTTTCAAGTTCTTTTGTGAAAATGTTGATGAAAAACATGCAAAACATGTTACATGTTTTACCCTTACTTTTACTTAAGGGTTCATACTGCCCTGTTTTACAACTTTGGTACTTACTACTTTGTTTGTACAACCAATATTTTTTACACGAAAATAAATTCTTACATACCTTGAACTCTTTTATATAATTTGGGGGATTCAAGCAATTCTACATCTAAATATTCTTCGACGGCATACTCCATTTTGAATTAAATCGTTTTTTTATTTTGGTGGAAAATTCTATGTATTTATTATCGTTTTAAATTTGTTCAAGCAATAAGTGATGTCAATGTCTGTTTCCAAACCGTAAAGTAAGTGTGCAGAAAGTAGTCGAATAGTTTTAAAAATCGCTAATGAACTACATTAATAATAAAAGTGTAATAGTTGTAAATAAAGGCAGCTAATTCTGTTCGATTGAAGTTGTACAACATGTAACATTTCGAGTGATTATAGGTAACATGAAAAAGTGTTACATGCATATACTGTAGCATTTTTTTCTCAGAATAGAAATCGCCATTAGACTAACTTGACAGCGCTAAATTTTCAAGATGTCAGCAAAAAAGATTTTGTTAAAAAGTTAAAAAAAGCTTTAGATCGTAATACCAGATTACAAGATTAATTAAAATAGGAAATAGTACATGTGAATTGTCCACAAAATTCTGTAAAAGTCGCCAATTTATTGGTTTTTTAAAACGCCTTCCTAAGCCATTATCAACTTCGTACAAAACTCCTTAAGTTAATTATTAAATACTCCTGGTTAATTATTCAATACTCCTGCAAAACTCTATATGGCTTGGCATTTCAATTTTAAAAAACAGTTTTATTCGATTTTCTCAGATTTTTTTTTTTTTTTTAACTTAGCAGTGTTTGCAAGTGGGCTACTCATATTTTGATGAAATTGAGACGGATGAATTTATTGACAACCTTTCTTCATATAAGCTATTAGCGTTCAAATATGCTCCAGTTACATCTTTCATTGTTGAATGAGTGTTTTCCATTTATTAAACTGTTTTATGCGATAACAGGGGATTATTTATTTTTGAAAATTTTAAGAAACATGCTATTGTACAACACAACTTAATAAAAAACTTACTAAAATAAATGTTTCTTAATAACAACATGTTTATTTTTGCCATTTTGTGCCATTTTTCGTGCCAATTTTAAACTTTTTCATGCCATTTTTGACCATTTCTCGTGCCATTGTAAACTTGCCCTGGCCATAAGTAATAATTTAAAAAAAATAATTTTGTTTCGTTAAACATCAGGACAAAAAGTATACAAAACTGCAACTTAATTTCGCTCTGTACACCAAATTGAAAAAAACGCTTGATACCATTTTATAGAACCTGATTTCAGTGGAAATTTTTCTAAAAATTGATTTACTTTCGATCGAAAATAATTCAGTTTTTAGAATTTATTTTCTAATATAAATTAAAAATTTAGTAGTTTTACGTAAAAAACCGTTGATTGATAAGAAAATGATATTAACTCGGAATATTGCATACTGTGTGTATATGTATTTAAATACTTGAACAAAAGTTTACTTCTGAAAAGAAATGTTTGAAAATCTAAGAAAGCTTAAATGTAATTCCAAATCACTATAGCACCAATTTTTTGATGTTTCTAAGGTAATTATCTGGCAATGATATCAATTTATTCAGCCCTAATCCGTATTCCCAACTTTTACTAAGAATACGTATACCCAAGAATAGGTGTGGCCAGTCAATTTCTTTTTTGTTTTTCTTTATATTTTAGACGAAATATAAATTTTTTTATTGCTATTTTGTACCTTAATATATTTAAGAACATTTAAAGTAGTCGTAAGAATTCAATGTGATCGGGATAATGTCAACACCCTATTTTGTCAACATCATAAAAAGTCAGCACTTTTTATTGGAAATTAAAATATCAACCAAATCACAATAAGGAGGACAACATTTAAATACTTTGAATTGTAATAAATAATTATTATGATATTAATGTTATTATTATTATACAAAAACTTTCTTTGATTATGTAGTCAATTCAGAAATTTGCATTAAAATTTCACCAAATACACCTGTACATGGGTATACTTTCTTGGGGGTCTCGACTCTGGAGGCTTAAAGCTCCTTAGTGTCTTGACCTAGAACAGTAGCTGAGGTATCAATCGTCGCAGATTTGCACTATCTTTCTAGATCCAGTTTCAGAAAACATTCTTAAGCGGCTTAGGAGATACGTATTGACCACACCTGTATCCGGGTATAAGGACTAGGGTTAAACCATTCGCACGCGTATTTTGATTTTAAAATATTTTAAAAATTTAAAGAAAAACTCTTCCCGCTCTTATACATTTTCCACATAAATAAGAAAAAAAGAAGCTTAAACACGTTCTGGAAATCGCAAAAATAATGACTAATGTTTGTCGAGAAGTCGCTACATCAGACAGACCTGCTGGTAACTGTAATTTTTTTCAGTAAGCCGTTATAATGACCTTTAGTTTCAATAGAAATTATAGGTCTGCGACCCATGTTATTCTTAACAAAAAAAAAATTAATGTGCAGCTAATATTGAATATTTATTTGAACATTCGTTATATTTATTTATTTATTTATTGGTATTCCTATACAACAGGATTTAAAGTCTTATAATTAAGGTACAGGATAAACAATTCGTAGCAATTTCTTTTGTGTCACAATAAAAGATTTTGACAATAAATATTTAAATAAATGAAAGTAATACATTACAGTAATTTTTAAAGGGCATTCATTGATCAAACAATTTTAAACATAAAGCAGCGAAGGGCAGATAGAGAACATTCAATAAAAGAGAGTAAATTAGTTGATTTACACTTAGAGAAATTTTTGAAAATATTTTCAAATTGTATGTAAATATGCATTACAAAAAAAGGAGTTAATTAAAAATATTATTTTTATATAATTAAAAAAAAATAAAAAAATATACATATATATACATATGGTCACCTGAAATCGAAAATGCCGTGAGCAAAAACTTCAAAATGTGTACTATAGGTATGTAAATATGCAAAAAAAAAAAGGAATTCAGTAAGAAAACTTGATTATTATATAATTCATCATCCTACATGATTGCTTAAAAGTTTTTAAAACAAGCTGAAAAAAAAAACACATGAGCACAGCTTGATCACAACACAATAAATATATTGTCAGTGTACCACAACGAAATTGCAAAATTTGTCAAAATAACAACATGCGCAACACTCCTGCTTCGTTGAAATTTATTAAGCAACTAAATACAATTTTATTTTTTTCTTTCTGCTGTATTTGTTTTTCGGGTTGCCTTTGTTACCTTTTAGGCTTGAAACAATGAATTCAAGATTTCCAGTTTGTGGGCAGTAGTAAATGAGCGAAAACAACATCACACAAGCACGTGTATGTGTTATACGGTAAATTTTTTCACATTCTGATTTCAATGTTAATATTGTTATTTCTTTATGTTTTGACTGCTAGAAAATAGTTTTTTATTCATTTTCTATATTTAAAACCTACTTTTATTAAGTTAAAAAGTAGTATAATAAAACAAGTGTTTGGTATGTTTTGGGGATTTTAAGGAATATCTTAGTAGGGAAATTTTTGTTTTTGTAGCAGCTCTGGTACAAAAAAACACGAAGAGTAAATGTAAAAACCCGAAAAACTTCGTAATCCAGGCAAACCAGCGCCCACCGCTGACATAAAGACATTCAAAAGCGTTTTTAAATACAAAAGATTACACATTTTCAAGTACGGGAATAAGAATTAAAAATACATTTTCTAAACTGCGTTGCATTACTAGTAAATTGAACAGTTGCTGGTAGTGTGTTCCAAAGACGAATTCTGTGAACGAAACGATTTTTGTGCTGTAGTTAAAACGAGCTTAATGTAGCGTGAAGCATTGAAGCTGGCAACTCTAATTCAAAATGTGGTGGGTATTAGTCACTGATAATTGGGTTGGTTGTTAATCGCTGATCAGTTAGTTTTTACATTTATTTGTGTAGCATAGTTTGAGGCAGAAGCATAAAACGTATTTGATTACTTGAAGTGACCAACATTTTTTACTTTATCTACTACACGCCAGATGGTGCAAAAATAAGTTTTTTCTAGTCCATTCACTTTAGACCGAAATCTTGTAAATTTCATTTAAAGTCTTCCTCCAAATTTAGTACGTTTTCAATGCAATTTTTTGACCTTGTGCGTGCGATACGTGAAAAAAATATACACATTTGCACAACACAACATCAAAATGTACGCAATTTGATCTATTTTACTTCGTTTGCACTAAAAAACCATGAGCAAAATTTGTAGTGCATATTTGCTCAGTTGCAAACAAATCTAAATACAGTAGTTTTGACTTAACTGCCTTTTGTTTACGTGCACTTTTGACTTAACTGCACAAAATTGATGATTTTTGGAATTATTCTTTATAGTTCCATACAAATTCCTTTTTTAAGTGCACTTTCTATACCTGCACATTTAAGATAAATGCACAAAATTTCTGGCATTTTAAAATTATTTTCATAAAAAAAATTCAAGTTAGCTGCACTTTGACTTAACTGCCCAAAATACATATTTTCTGGAATTATTCTTCAAAATCCTTGTTTACGTGCATTTTGTATACCTGCACATTTTTCATATTTTTGGGCAGCTTTAAAATATTTTCATATAAAACATCAAACTTAGCTGCACACATGAAAAAATATGGTGGCCACTTTTTCACATAAATATCCAATTTTAGCTGTTTATAAAAACAAAAATCGCAAACAATTCAAGTTGGTGTCATTATAATTCATTTATTTCTTTTGCATGTACCTACATTTATGCATATGGGTTGTGGTTACAGCAACTTTACCACGATTACATGAAAGGAATTGAAAATCTTAGGTCTGGAATAAAGTAGTTGTAGTAGTATTTGAAGCTGACGAATGCTCTGTAGCGCAAAAAAAGTTCAAAATTTCGAATTTTGTTGACACTACTTTGAAACTGCCGTTTTTAACTTTTGACAGCTTTCAGCGCTATTCTTAACGTTGTACTACAGCGACTTTTATGTTCCACACTTTATTGTTACCAATTTGGCTATCTCGTTCCTTATAAAAATGCATAACAAAAACGTTGTTACTCCTCTTTCAAACACTTTACTTTAGCTGCACTTTTATGCAGGTAACCACAATTGCGTACCTGCACATTAAGGCAGCTAAATACATTTAAGTTAGCTGCATTTTTGATTTACCTGCACAAAAAATCGTGCAAAGGAGATTGTGCAGCTAAGTCAATATTACTGTAATAACATTTGACATATTAAGCTCCATATAGTTTTTTAAGGAAACTTATATTCTTAAAGTAGAAAGTATGTTTGGCACACAATTGAGTCGTAAGTCGTATGAGCGCTTCACTTACTCACCCAAAAACAAAATATGTCTTATTTGAAAGCAAAATATTCCACAAATTCATATTTGCATTAAAATAAACTTAATCTGTGCTCACCAGAATAAAGTTACGTTATGAGGTTAAGATTCATATAAGAGTTATTTGTCTTAAAGAAAAGGTCGCTAAATTTTAAATTATATTAACATTTAAATGGATGAAATAGCTTGAATATTTTAGGGATTGAAATTTTAATGGAATCTGTATCTTTAGACCTGAACCGATTCAACCATATTTTATTTGCAGTAAGATATTTTGGGCCAAATTTAATCTTAATACGAACATGATTAAATGGTTAATGGACATTAAGAAAAAAGTTTGCATGGGGACTATGTGATATTATAGACCGGAAGTCTCGGCTAAAAATTTTAGAGTGAAAATTAAATGTAGATGGCGAAATTAAAGCAACAGAAAATTCATCTGTTATGCAAATTATTTTAAACATTTTTTATTTGCTGAACATGTTTTAAAATATGCTTAAAAAATATGAAATATGTGTTTAAAAAAATGCAGCAATGGCTTAAATATGCAAATTATTCACAAACAAATCGATATCAAAATTTATAAAAAGTTTTAAAACGGATAAATATATTGTTTCTGCATTCATTGATCGTACAAGAAAAACCATGCAATTGCATATTTACGGTTTCCCTGATCATAAGTTTGTATGTATAAGAACGCTTTTGTCAGTAGAATATGACAGAACATCTCAAAAAGCATTACAGATAAAATGTAAGACACCAAATCCCATTGTTTTTTATTTCTAACTCTTTAGATTTAGCTGATACATGTAAAAAAATTCTGTCAACTTTTTTTCATACATCAAAGTTAAGGTATCGAAATAGTTAAGCGTGTTCGTTTAAATGCCTACCCCGCATTATTACCCAAAAATATTGGAAATTTTTTTGTCTGTTTGTTTGTTTGTATGTTGGCTTATAGACTCCTAAATTACTGAACCTATTTTCCTGAAATTTTAACAGTTACAAAACGTGAGTCCTAAAAACTTATTTTTTCGATAGGGGTAGGGGAATTGGTACCCTCCATAGGATGCCATTTGTTGAACTTTTGGTAGTATGATCTTCTGCGTCCCAAAATTTAAATAAAATAGCAGCGGGGGAAGTGGTACTCCCCATTGGATGACATTGTTTAATATCGCATATCTTAAGAACTGTAATAGTGAGAATGTTCAAACTTTGTAGAAGTCACTCTTATGGTATACTTCACTTTTGAAAAAATAAAAATAAAGCAGGTAGGCGCAGGGGGGGGGAATACCTCCCATAGGATGCATATATTAAATATCGGTCAACTGAAGAACTATTAAAGGGAGAGTCTTCAAACGTGGTTAAAGCAGTGTAGTGAAGCGCACCGGGTTAAGCTAGTTTTAGTATAAAAGTTAATTTTCTATTTGAAAAACAAAATAGAATGTTTTGATCTTCATTCCTTAAATAAAATATGCAGCAGATTGGACATTTGCTTCATATCACAAAAAGTGCCGAGATCTTAAAGTGTGGATATAAGGCAATGTTAAGGCTCAATATCACTTAACACATTTGTATTTTCGGAATATCAAAAAATGGATTAAGGACTTTAAATAAGGGCACATTTGTTATATAGAATTCGTTTATAAATCATTTTCTAAAAAATATGCCATGCGGCATACAAGAAATTAAAAACGCAAACAAATTTTGGTTAAGTGTGCTTAATTTAAAAAAAACGCGCTAAGGGAAACAATTTGACTTTTCGAAAGTTAAAAAGCGCTGATAAATCCCTGTAACAAGGCCACCTAGCATTCAATTCGCCTTGGTAGCCTTTAAATGTATTCGCCAGTGCAGCCAGCGGAAGAAAAAAAGTTCGTGGTTAAATCTTACAGTAATGCAAGGACTGGCAATATACTACCGAATAAAAGATGCTAACCAAAAGCAGGGCTTAAAAACTGCAGTCGAAACCAAAAACTGTTAAACAAAAACGAAAATTTGTCTACAACTTTTCGCTTTTTGAGTTGGTTTGACAGCGACTGCTTACATTTAATGAATCAGAAATAAAATCAACAGTTTTTTTTTTGACAATGACAAGTGAAGTAGTGGAAGAAATTGCCAGTTTTTCTACTTTGACTGCAGTTTTTTAAACGCTGACCAAAAGTAAATTGCCAGTTTTAACGATTATAAGAAAACCATTTAATATCATTGGCAGACAACTGTCACACGGTTGTCAGATAATTGCATGGCAAGAATTGCCAGATCTGTTTTCCGACAATGTCATTTTAATAAAATGAAAAAGTGGAAATATAATAGGTTTTTAAACGCGTTTAAGCAAAATGTTGATTTAGCTAATCAAAGCCGTTCACATTACATTTGAGATGATAAAGATGACAGATGATTAAGAAAAAAAAACACAATAAACAAATTTATATTTCTTTAAAGTATTAAAAATGGATAAAACCACTTTTCTAAAGTTATCAGAAGATTATTTTAATCATTTTAATGATGAAATTGTGAAAATTATGAATTATTTAAGGAAAAAAATAAAAACATTAAGCAAAAATCGTGGCCGGTTATACACGATCATGTTGGCGATTCTTTATTTGAGGTATGTTCATTGTGATTTATGAAGTGATTTAGTTGTAATCATGTCAATTTGAAGTGATTAACAAAACACTTCAATGTATGGGAAATCATCTCGATTTGAAGTAATTACAGCTTAGTCACGTTCGAACTGCTTAAACGCGTTTAAGAAACCAAATGTGAACATAGCATTAGCGGAATTCAATATTAGGTTTACAAAAGAGCAAATGCAAAATATCGTTGCAATTCAATTAAATCTAACGGAAACTCTGTGTATTTTTTTGTTGGATTTAACAAAAGGGCTACGATATTTTGCATTTGGACTTTTGCAAGCCTAATACTGAACTCCGCTATTGTTATTGAAGGGAAAGGGCAATAGCAAGAATTTTAACTATTTTATTTTGTTTAAAAAAAAATCCATAAATTTTCTTTAAAATGAATTAAAATTTTTCAAAATTTTTTTTTGTTTTTCTTTCACTCATATTAGGGATGGAAACTATGGTGCAGGTGTACTTGTTTGATACATTGCTTGCTATCTTTTTTCTGAATATATATATCAAGAGATGAGCCAGAAAATATAAAATTGGAACCATCATAGTTTCGAAACTACGTTTTGTTATTGAAGTTGGTACAAATCTGAAACCCCATTTTCCATCACTGCTACGTATGTAGTTTCGAAGTTGCAAAAATGGCACCATTGTCAGATGCATAAACTTCGCACATCTGACAATAAAATATAAGCTTCCAACGTCTGACAATGATCTGTCATGGCAACGCAAAGTGTTCACATGACTGCCAGATATCTAACAATATTTTGGTTTAACAATGGACTGACAAAGCCTTTTCTGACAACGTTGTCAAATAAAAATTGCCAGTTCACACGGTTGCAAGATATTTTTAGCACATTTTACTAACAATATTGTTAGATCTGGCCAACGTCAATACAAAACTTAATAGAAAAGCTCTCTGGCCATGATGCCATTGTCAGATGCATAGTTTATGCACATCTGACAATAAAAAATAAGCTTCTAACTTCTGACAATGATGTGCCAATGGCAACAAAGACTGTTCACACGATTGTTAAATATCTAACAATATTGTTGTCTTACAATGGACTGACAAAGCCTTTTCTGACAACGTTGTCAAACAAAAATTACCAGTTCACACGGCTGCTAGAGCTGACAACCGTCAGCTTTACGCTTATCTTTTAAAAAAATAACATTCGAGCATGTTCTAGAAATCGAAATGAAGTAAAATTGAAATCTAACAAGATTTTAAGTTAAATTATTTACAAATATACCTTATTTTTTCGTTGTTTTAAGCATTGTCTTGTAAAATGCATTAATATTCAAAGAATGAAGTAGATAAAATGGAATATTTTTAAAAACTTTCATTAAATCCACTTCATTTCGATTTCTAGAACATGCCCGATTGTTTTTGCCAAAAGGACGTCATTAATATAAAACCAATATTTTTATTCCACAATTCGGTGATAATTACAAGACAACAAATTCATTCATTGAACAAAAACATAACTAAGAATAATAATAGATAAACATGTCAAAACGTTAATTTAAAAACCAGTAAGAGTGCTATATTCGGCTGTGCCGAATCTTATATACCCTTCACCATTGTGCGAGCAGAATACAGAGCAACTAAATAATTTTTACATATACATACATATTTACAATAATTAAACTTCATTATAAATGAAATTTAAAAAGCGAAAACTGGTAAATATTTTTTTTGAAATTGTTTTAGAACATAACAATATTAAAAAATATTAAAAAAATATTCTTTTTAAAAAACCAAGATTCGAACCAGGGAACTCACAGATTCTAACTTAACACACCCCCTACCATGAAGGAACCCTGTTTAAATATCATTAAAATGAAATATAGACCGTTTACTGTTTACAACTCAACACAGTTTTTTGTTTGTTTTCTTTTTGTAAAGGCACTGTTGTCATTTTTTATCTCTTTTGGTGAGTTTTTAAGGAGAGATGAGACGACAACCGGATTTGAACTTCGCTTTTCATAAGGACCCAGAATATATATATACTTTATAGGGTGCAGGACCTTCGGTGAAGGGTATAAAAAACAAACTTAATTACAAAAAGAGTAATTTTTGGGATTTCAGTTTATTGGTCATAACTCTGCTATTTCTGAACCGATTTGAAAGATTTATATACCGACGTGTTAAAGAAGAAATTTGCCATTTATTTTGGTTGTAAGACTTGGACTCGGGAAGATTTATGGTTCCCGAAAATGGGTATTTTCCAAAAAAAAAAAAAATAATATTTTGGTCATAACTTTTTCGTATCTGAACCGATTTTCCCGAGTTTTTCAGAAAATATTTTTTATTAATTAAATTTCCGATCTTTTGATATATAAGGCGTAACCATAGGTCATATAACAGTCAAAAAATTCAGGTTTTTATACAATTTTTAATACTTTTTGTATGGAAGGTACCACGCCCACTTCTCCAATCCCGCCCACATTTTGTGGAATGGTGTGTATTTATAACCTTAATGTTTGTACCAAATTTGAAAACTTTGGCTCTTGCCGTTCTCCAGATATACAGAAAAGAGTAATAAAAATACAACAACCACAAGGGATTTTTTGGAAAAATTAGAGGCAGTCGTGGTTTTTTGGTCATATCTCAGCCACTGTTGGACCAATCTGGCTGAATTTCAATAGCAAGAAATGGTGGACTATATGTGACATAAATGTAAAACAACCTAGCCGCTATCATGTCTGGAGTCTCCGGAAAACACATATCAAACGTAAGACGGACAGACGGACGGACTGACGGACGGACAGACGGACGGACAGGGCCTAAGATCAATATTGTAGAAATTACAAACGGAATGACAAACTTATATATACCCTTTTCCACCTGTGGTGATGGGTATAATAAGAGATATACACTAGGGTGGAGCGAAAATGTAGCGTTTTGAATTTTGATAAAACTTGGGTGGTCAAAAGTTGTTACTCAGTATAATGATTATGCCCTTAGAATTTGCAATAAATCGAATTATATCTTCAGGTGCCACGGCGACCTTAAAAATTGTAAAAAAAATTAAAATTACGCAAATATCAATGCTTATGCAATTTGTGTTTCGTTCAAAATATGATTGAACTTGAGCCAAAAATTAAATATTTATGCTATCAGTAACGCCCTGAAAAAATTTCATAATTTCAATCAGATTTCTTGAGGTGCCACAATATTACTGAATTTCGAAGATTTACCACCAAAATCACACGTACACGTACAGCTGTGCAAGAATTAAGCCCATGCTTATTCATTTTATTTAAATAAACAAAAAATATATTTTTATATAAAACAGTACCTGCTACATGAATAGGACAACCTTACACAATTTTTTTTTCAAAAGGTTAACTGCCAGTTCAACAATTTCGAACGTAAACGTTCGCATAGAATTGTATATGGGAAATATTTTTAAAACTGAGTGTTTTGTATGGAAATTTTTTTTGCGAACGTTAATCGGTGAACAGGCAGTAAAGCTTCTTCAAAAAAAAATGTTACGAACTTCATTTTTATTTCTAGTTGAAGGTAATTTCGATGTTATTGAATACTACAAAAACTAGTATATATGGAAATATACACTTGTTTTGTATTTTAAGCATTTTGTAAACCAAGTAAAAAATGCCTTCAAAATTGCGTCACATTAATGGGACCCTACTAGTAGTAGTAGTAGTAGTAATTCTTTATTTGGTATTTTCTTTGTTTTTGTTTTTTAAAAACGTTATAAAAATATCTTAAAGAATATACGGCTGTGACTATGTCGTTAGCCGGAAAAAAAGAGTTTCACATAAAAAATATAATTTAATTTTACAATGCACATATTGATTTTTAATCATTAAATGCAAATATTAGTGTTTTACGATAAGCTAAAGCACTGATAATGTATTGCACTAAATTCTGCCAATTGTTTTCCCCATTTAAATATCTAATTATTTCCTCATCAGATAGAGTTATCTTATTAAACCATTTTAATCTAAAGTAATTTAAGATTGGGCATCTTCCAATGAAATGTTGGATGTTTTCAACTTCTTTTGAATTGCACAAAGAGCAAATTTTGTTAGTTCTTCTCGAATGCCGAGACCCATTCAGTTCTATCAAATCGCAGCGAGCTTTGAAGATCCACATTATGTTAGTTTGGGTATGATTACCATTGAAATAAAAGTGTCCTACCGTTGGATTTGTTTTATTATAAAAAGATTCCGTTAGCTCCCACCCACGTAGATGATTTAAATGGTTTTTTAATCTTAACGAATTTAAAATAAGTGTTTGGTTTTGGTTCCACTCCTGTTGTGTTATATTTGGTGATAATCGGACATTGTACTCATGGCCCAGTGTATTTAAACTGTTCGCCCACGATATGTTATGTGTTAGAGCTACTAAACTTAAAAAATTTGGGAGCCGTTCGTTGGTATACTGAAAGAGGGTTCGAGCAATGTAACGCATATGCAACTCAAGGGTAAATAAGTGGCCATCTTCCATACCTGATTCTAAAAAAAGTGTATAATTCGGTGTGAATTTCGGTAAATTAATAACACGTTTGACAAAGTATCTTTGTAAGCAATCAACCTCGTCAAAATGTGAATGACCCCATATTTGAGCTCCATACGATTGTATGGAACGACAAACCGCATTATACAGGTGGGTTTTAGCTTGAAACGATATATCCTTTTTACCCAAAAAATTACTCCATGTTGAGTTTAAGCAGGACCCTACTATATGTTTATGTATTGTTTGCAATAAAAATTTTTAATTTTATTTACATGTGATGAAAATTTGTACATTTTAAATCCTTTTCAATAATGGGTAGAGCCTCTTTACAAATTATTTCGTAAATTCAATTGGGAATAGAATCATACAATGATTTTATGTAATCGAGCGAAACGGTCTACCAAGCCACTCTTTTGCCTTCAATAACTTTTTTTGGTATTATACTGCTTTAAAGAACCATACACTTTACGAACTATCCATCCCCAAACATTTTCAATGATGTTACGGTCCGGCAGTAAGGGAGCCAATCGATCCGTTTCCATTTAAATTGTTGAAATTGTTTCATTGTCATGCTGTAATGTCCACTCTGAGATTCCAAAAGTGTTCTGAAAGTGAGGAAACGCTTCTTGTAGCACTTCAATATAGCAATAAGCGTTCATTGTGCTAGACTTGGGTTGCCAGACGGGCTTGATTTGGCTTGATTGTCAAGCTTTTTTAGTATTTGTCAAGAATCAGGAACAAATGTAATTTGCCAAGCTAAATCGGAAATTTAAACAAGTTTCCATTAAGTTGTCAAAAAATTTAACACCAGAACCATTATAGATCGTGCTATTAACATTTGGCCTGCAGTTAAAATGAATTGTCGGAAAGAACTATGGGAATTTGTATTCCAAAGAATAGTAGCAGAATGTATAGCAGAAAGATTGTCAAAGTCTTATGTGTTTTTCATTTCTTACATAATCCATTAATTTCATGTTTCAATTGTAGGTTTTCGGATTTAGATAAATTATACGAAATATCTGAACAAAATTAAGTGCTCCTATCTCATATGGAATGGGCGTTACTCTACCAAGACCATGCTTTCTGGTAAAATTAGGTAGTTATTTGTCTATAACCAGTTCATTTATAGACCGATTTCGTCATTTTCACTACCAGTATCCTATTTTATGTAAAACTTGAAAAATAAAATTCTTAAACTATACCCAGACTTTAAAAGGTAAAGATTTATGTGTCGAAATAAAAGGCATTCATAATTTATTGCCGATATCTCAGCTATTTGTGTAGCGATCTGGCTGAATTTCAATTCCAGACTATGCGCGATATAAATATCTTTTTTAGAAAACCCATTTCAACATACACACGGACAGACAAACTAACGCACGAATAGACGGACATAGTTAAATCAGCTCCACTATGTGTAATAACATCAGTATTATTAAAATAACAAACTGAAAAACAATATAAATTTGTTTGTTCATTTAACCGAATTTTTTATTGTCAAAAAAAATCAAGCTTTTTCTTTTGAATGTCAAGCTTTTTTCCAATTTCGATCTGGCAAGCCTATGCTAGACAAATATTTCAGCTCGCAGGTACCATAATAGGATATGGCTCGCCACACCATAACCCCACCCACTTTGTTATGCAATTGGCACAATTGATGCTCCTCTATTCAGAGATCGTGAAAATAATAATTGAAGCCATTAGGGCCTTCTCAATTAAAATTTTTTCATCTGAAAACAACGACACGGTACCACTCGTTGTTCCACGTCATGTGAGTTCGACAAAAACCCAAGCGCATATTTTTAATATGTCTTTAACAGGTGGTTTCTTCCTAAATTTTAATTGCTCTAGATGTTAAGCCTTCGAAATTACACGCTGGACTGTTCTTACGCTTGCCGAAACACCAGTAGTGCGATTCACTAACTTTTAACGATCCGACAATTGTTATATTTGTCGACATAAATATTCGCTTGCAGTAACGATAGTGTGATTCAGTAACTTATTTTTAGCGATTGTTTACAGCTGTTTTTTTGTAGCATCTCTGTCTACAAAATGTTAAAAAAAAACATAAAGCACAAAAGAGAATAAAATAAAAACAAATGAAATTGTTATTAACCTACCGTGTTACACATGTTTTTTATTCAAAATGCATTGAAAAAGGTCAGACCAGTAGCTCGTTGCTGTTTTTCTCGCATCGTAAAATTTCTTACATGAAGTGTGAAACAAAAAATTCCATCGTTTCTCGATTTATGAGATAAAAGTGTTTCTGTATTTGAATGCGAAAACAGACACAACAAATTCTGTTTATACTGGAATATTTCCAGTAATTAAGTGTCAAATAGAAGCGAAACGTCAACAAAAGAAATAAATATAATAAAAACAGGGCTGCCAGATTTGACGAGTTATCGTCATCTTGACGATTTTTTGTTCCGATATTAACAAAGTGACGTTTTGATGATTTTTTCTAAAAAAGTGACGAAAGCAAAAACAAAATCAAAAATATTTTATAATTTTGTTGTTACTTTCTATAGAAATTCATCGTGAATTTTTAAATTTCAAACACTTCTATTTTGTGGCGTTAAAAATTGAAAAAAAAATAATATGAATGTCTGTAGAAAGCAACAACAAATTTATAAAATATTTTTGATTTTATTTTTGCTTTTAATGAAATTGTTGGCGTTGCGTTTTACACTATAAGCCCCTTAGTCTTCGAAATAAGATAATTGTAAATATTTTTATATGTTTGTTTATTAGAAAAAAAGATATCTTTAGAAACAAGGCTGCTTAAATTTTTATATTTATCCCTATTGTGAAAATTGTCATCGAAATTGTTTGTTTCTTCCCTAAAAAATGTATCGGCAAAAGCAAAATTTCGAGGGAAAGTAATGGACCGACTTGGCTTATTTTGAACATTTAATACTTCTTATATACATATACAAAATATGATTGATATTTGATATTCTTATCTTATATGTACACTTTTGTGCCAAAACCATTATTCCGGCAAGAAAGAAATTTGTTTGTCTCCCAGTAAAAACTTTTTCAAAATGGATTGCTTCTTTCACTCGTTATTAAGTAGCTTTCTTCCATAAGAACTTCGATAACTACTTTTTTCTGGATGTATTAAGATAAAAAAAAATGACTTACTTTTGAATTTGTTCTTTTTGGCACAACCCTTGTAAAATTCATTAGTTTTTCAGTAGAATTGTATGTAGTGCTTTTATGTGTTTCTGATTACTTAACATATTATTTTGTAGGCGAAGATTTTACTGGGTCTTTAACCCGTTTATTTATGAACCGATTTTTTTAATTTTAACTACAAGGTATTCTACTAAGTCTATTTCAGGTAAAAAAGAAAAAGATTATAGGAATAGGTAAATTAAAGATTTATGTATATCTCAATTATTAAATAATAATTATTAAATACCCATGAACTTTAAATATGTTTTTGTTTGATTATTTTTTAATAAAAGTCGAAACAAATTTGTTTAAAATTGATTTTAAATTGCACGATTTTTAAAACAAAAAAGACGATCTTTTTTATTTTTTTCTCAGGAAATTGACGATTTTGACACAAATTTATCTGGCAGCACTGATTAAAACCAAAACAAGAAAAGGCTAACAAAAATTTAAACTAACAAAATATAACAATTGAAATGTTTATTTGTCATCATATAAATTATGCATTTATTATTTATATTCCTTCTATTTTTTTATTTATTTAAAAAAAATAGTATATAAACATATTTGTAATTCAAAATATCTACATTTTGTTTTTCTCGCCACCAATTTCAAATGTGTATTTTGACAGTTCTTGAAAGAAACTTTTTTGTTATAGAAACACTTTTTCTCGCATCCTTCCAATAATTGCTGGAAAATTATTTAAATGACAGATAATTCTCGCAAAAAAAAGATACAGAAACACTTGTGTGAGAAAAACCATTTTTTGTTTCATTCCATACATTCCAACATAGACAAATTTAATACACAAAACTAACCACCGAAAATTGTTTGCAAATTCGGAGATAATTGCAGTTGTACAGAGTACAAAGAATGATCGTATTCATGTGGCGGGGAGTGTATATATTAGGGTATTCATTTAATCGGGGTTTTGCTTTAATCGGTTAATCGCTCGATTAATTTACCGAGGTTTTGGTTTAATCGGTTTATAATCGGTTAATTTTGTTATTGATCGGTTAACCGATCAAAAAAGTTTTGTTATAAATTAAGTAATTTCAATTAATAAAAATGCAAAAATTATTTGAATTTGGATTATTTGGAATTGATTAGTAAAAAAAACTATAACAAAACAAACAAAACAATTCTTAAACTTAAATGAGCAAAAAAGTAATTCACAAATATGTAATACATATGAGGAGGTCCATAACAAAACGCAATAATTACATTTTTTAAGTTTTTTGATTTTTTTGATTGAATCCTATTCTACACATTGAAATCTATATTACCTTTATTATAAGGTATTTCAAAACTCAATAACTACACTGCAATTCAATATCAAATATAATGGTTCAGAGCAAAATGCAATAATTACACATCTTTGCAATAAATCGCTACAAGAAATTTTAAAAAAGTCAACTTTATAAATAAATTATGCTCTGGTGGCAACTCTTAGATAACTGTAAAACGTAAGGAATTTTTGTTTAGTTAAACCTTTCGCTTTTGTTAAGTTAATGGAGGAGGTCCATAACAAAACGCAATAATTATGTGAATAAATATTATAATTCGGACCAAAACGCAAAAATTCCAAATTTGCTATCTAAATAACTTTAAAACAAACTCAGATAAAATAATAAATTTGTGATTAATATTATTTTTGTAGACAATAATACCTCAATAATTGTTTTAAAAAAATTATGTGCTACTTACTTAAATTACATTTTGTCGTTTATCCAAAAAAATGTTATGGTGTAATTATTGCGTTTTGTTATGGACCTCCTCATATTTTATAATATATATATATATATGTTATGTATTTAATAAGATATAGAAATGTGAGATCATTTTATTAATAAATTTTTCAAAAGTTTAAGGAGATCTTATAAAATAATCTTTTATAGAAATAATTTGTTTTAAATGTTTAGGATTTAAGAGATTCTTTTCTTTAGTTTCGATAAAACTCGACTTGGAAAAAATTCTTTCACTTATCGCAGGTGTTGGAAATCTCGAAAGCAATCCACAATACAGATTATCTAATTTCTCAGTTCTTTTCCTGTATTTCCTGACTTTGTACTGTTAAATACAGAATGTATTGCTAGAAGGAAAAAATATTTTTCTAAACACATACCTTTTGTATATTAAACAAAACAAATAATTAAAAACACCAAAAATATGTGATAATACTACAAAAAAATTAAAATTTTGTTACTTCGGTTAATCGACTGAAATTAACCGGTTTAATCGTTAATCGAAAAAAGCCAATTTTAAATTAACCGATCAGTTAATCGGGTAGTAATTAATCGGTTAACCGATTAACGGTTAACCGAATGAATATCCTAGTATATATCTACATAAAAGGAATTCAATCTATGAACAATATTTTAAAATTTGGTCACACTGACGGTATGCAAAAGCAACAATTTGGGAGGCATTTAGTGCTGGTTCACACTCTTCAAGTTTAAGCCGTCAAGTCTTGAGTTTTTAGGAGAGAGAGGAAAAGAAATGGCATTCTCTTTTCCCTTCTTTCCCAAAAGCTAAAGACTTGAAGGCTAAAACTTGACGTGTGTGAACCGGCACTTAATGAAGACAAAATGCTCGTATACGCGTCGTTAAGATTCAGGACGACTTGAGCACAGGCTATACACGCTTCGCGGTCAATTAACGTGAACTTTGTAATTGTTTATTTTACAAATATCAAAGCAGAACTGACATTTAACACCATTTTAGCCTTCTAAGATGCAACGATGACTTTTGTGCCACCTTGCGGTCAAAGGCGCAAACATTTTTACGTTAGATCTACGTACATAATGCTTTTAGGGTAACGCGTCGTATATTAGTTTATTATTTATTTTTATATAAAATAAAATGTTAAATTAACATGATTTTGTTTGTCGTGCTTAATTCCCAATTTTTATTCTTGATAAAAACACTGAAATTTATTGTTGATGGGATAAGCTATTCCTATGCGCATTTCACTGGATGCTTAGGCCAGATCATCAGGAAACTTCATCCAAAGAAAGTAAAATGAATAAATTTTGCTTTATCAATCAAATTAAAGGCGTTGTCAATATTTAATGGTAGGGTTTATTTATATACATACATATATTTATTTTCAACATCCAGAAAGGCGATTTTATATGCATTGTGGCACCACCCACTCTTAAGTCTAAAATAAACCCTTCAACTTTCCTAAAAATAGTTAGACATAATTTTTTGCAAACTGTTTTTTTTTTGTAATTTATATTTTTTATTGTATGTGTGTTTGTATTGTCCCCCTAATGTTATGGGTTTAGCTGTAACTGGACAATGAATACTAAATAAAGGAAGGACAAAGAAAGAAATATATATTTGGTATGTACACACATTCATCTCTGATATGAATGTGTACATAAACATATGTATGTATGTATATGAATGTTAGGAACATACATCATACGCAGTGCTGACTCGGTTTTACTAAACGTAAACCCTTATGTTTAAATTTTTGTTAAATTGTGTGCTTTCTTTTCTATCAAATAAGGGTTCTTCGAACTCACATACATCAGTGCTTAGTTTTCATACATGTTGTGCTCAATTGTTTTATTAGAAGCTGAAGTAATATACAACTATAAAGAAAAGTTTGATGTTGGACATCAAACTATTGAAATTATCGATACCCAGTAAACGAAAATTTTATCTTTTAAAATATTAACTATGTTGTATAGATGTTATACCGTGTTCAGATATGCACCTTAATTGAGTTTTACGCAATAAATGACATTATTGAGCTCAATTATCCATATAAAATTGCAATTTAGTTATTGCTCAATTAATACGAAATTGTTATAAATATTGAGTAAAATTAAAATGCGACCCTGTCATAAGTGTGTTTATTGAGCATAAAACAGCTTACTAAACAGGGTTTTGACATTTGGCAACTGAAATTACAACAAAACAAATGCCCATCAATTAGGTCGTTGCAAAAGCCAGATGTTTATTCCTTAAAGATGTCAAAACTTGTTTACATTTTGCTTATACATGAACATTTTTGTTTACGTTGAATGTTGTATGTAGTAGTAATATAAATTGAGTTAGCTAAATTGTGTATATGTGAACAGAAAGATACCCTGCCGTCAAATGAGTAGCTAACTACAAAAATAACCAATTTTAAGTTAGCTTGGATAGACTAAAGGCTCAGTTAGCCGGGAGTAACAGTAACGTTGCAAATCAGCTGATTCATTTTGTTTTATGTAAAGCAATTAGAACGATTATAGTTAGCAGTAAGATGTTACGTCTCAATCTGTAAGAAATAGATTGGTCTTACTTTTTTACGGTAAGGTTACTGTTACTCCCGGCTAACTGAGCCTTAACTTAAAGGCAACTACTACGCAATGCAAGATTTACATTAACCAAAGTGTATACAAACACTGTGTAGTATATTTTAAGTAGAGAGAGCCAAGTCGTTAGCAAAAAAAATCAACGTTGTTATTGTTGTTATGTTATGACAATTTACTCTCATATTTACGCTCTTAATTGAGTAATGGCAAAAAACATAGTTTTTTTATTCAAAAACTACGCTGCCCCAGTAGGCTAGCTGGTAGTGAGCTAGTCTATCAGCGCCGAGGTTGCGAGATCGATTCCCGCTAGCGACTCTGGTTAATAAAAAAAAGTTGAATAAAAACAACTTTGATTAAAAAAAAAAATAAAATTTTTTTATTTTTTGAAAGTATTCATCCAATGAATAACATTCATAGATCGGCCTTAATCGGCCTTAACTTAAACTAACTTAACTTAAAGCTAACTTAAAGTATTGAGTTTATAGCTAGCTACAAAAAGTTAACTTAAAGTTAATTGAAAGTAATGCAGAGTCGGACAATCGACTACTTCCTAGGACATCGCAATGTTAAAATAGTTCGTTAATTCCATATAAAATAAATGCAAGTGTCAACCACCACTAGTTGAGAAATAGTTATCTTTCAGTTAATTTAAAGTTAACTGAATGTCCGACAGGGTAATTATGTCAATAAACCGAATATTGACTCAATAAAAAAGGTATATCAGAACACGGTATTACATGTTCTACATTTTTGAACCAAATCATCAGTGGGAAGTCACAATTATATTTTTGAAAAGTTACAAAAAAAAACCTCTTAGCCAAATATACAATCTTGAAATTATTTTGTTTAGCATTATAGAAACGAATAGTAAGTAATATTTACTTTTTTTTGTATGAAATATCTATCCATTCTTCGACTACAATCGAAAAGCTTCCATGAATTTGTTTGATCTTTTCAATTTTAGTTTTTTGTTCTTGGTTTTTTTTAAATAAAGCTAGTGAATTTCTTCCATATCGTTGATTCTGCTGAAATGTTGTAGTTTTGGGCATGAAGATATGCTAGAACTACATACATACAATTTTTTTAGTGCCTTAAGAGGCATTCCGTCCTCGGCAACACGACGGGCTAATATTTCACCCCATGATTCGTTTAGAAAGAAATTAAAAAAAACTAAGTCCCCATTTACAATGTGGCAAGTGAAAGGCAGACAGTCGAAGTTTAGTGGCGAGGGGTTGTAGAGGTAGAGTGTGTAGTACATGACTATCTGTACTGGACATTTTTTGCTTATCTTTTACATTTTTCGGCATTTTCATGTTGTTGCTTCATATAATTTTTCTCACACTAATGTAATTTTAGTATCAATGCCTGTTAAATGTTCATCTCCGTCAACAGCGAAAAAGAACGAAAAAAGGAAAACAATAATTTCTCTCTGTCTATTAATTTCCCGCACACAGAAAACAAATTGGTTGGGAAACGGTTGCAGTAATAAAATATTGATCAAGTAACATGATTTATTATTGCAACTATTAAAAATTTATAGTTCTAACTGATTTTTAGTTCTCTCGATTATTAAAACGTTATTCTAACTGAAATATGATTCCTTCAATGCTTTTATTAGTTATGATAACTAATTTAATTTAGTTCTAAAAATTAGTACAAATGGTTAGAATCACAACCGAATTTAATACAGGGCAATACTGAATATTGGTCGTTGCAATTAATAATTTGCTTTCGTCAATAAATTTTGTAATATAAATGTTAAATCATTTATTGCAGCTAATTATTGATTGTTGGAATAGTTTCAATTCGAGTACAACAAATGAAAACATAATTATTCGGAATTAACAACCAAAAAATAGTCAAGAGCCCCAATTGCTTACTAAATTTTCTGTCAAAATATTTGATAGATTCAAATAATTTTTAATTCTCTATTAAAAAAATATCTTTGCGGTCAAAAATTGAAAATGTGCAAAAACTAAATAAATAGGGATAAGTAATTTACGTATTCTTATAGGTATAAACATATAACGTACAAATGTATGTATTATTTTTTTTATACCTGCAAATTATATTGGACTACTTGATTCATTTTGATCCTGGGCTGGTCTAATGTAATGCAAGTTTGGACCATGTCATTATTAAGAAGAGTTTGCAGTGAAACGACATGTCTTCGTTTTTTAACGACATATTTTCGTTTTGAAACGATTTCAAAGCTAATCCTCTGAAGTATACCATGGAGTAGTTTTAAGACTTCTCGTTTGTAATGCAAGCTGGGTTATATGGTCCTGCACTAGGACATCGTACTGTTTAATAAGCCATTTTTTCCATTCATTGGGGTTACCTTTGGACAAGTCCTTGCCCCTTTTGGGCTACATTTGACCGGTTAAAAAAAATATATTGATAACGACAATCAAATCTCTTGTTATGAACACCAATTATGTGTTAATTCAGTTGCAGATATCATATATTCGGGTATAAGCACAATTTTGTTTCTAATAATCATACTAACAACTAACAATATCTGTTGTTATGACTGATAGTGTACTAAAATTCAAATGTTGGTATCAAATCTATTATACTAAGCAATGAAATTTTCAGTAATTGGAACCGAATTGTGTGATACATAGTACATGCAACCGACGAAATTCGATTGGCGCCAAATTCGGTTGTGATCACGAATCTGTTTTGTCTGTGCGATTGTGAAAGGTTTAAGCAAGTTCAAAAGAGAATAAGAAAAATGTCTGCCTTTCAATTTCAACGTTGTAAATTGGGACTAAGCGAAGCTTTATGGGTGAAACAAAAATTTTTATTTGTTAGGGTTGTGAATAATTTTAAAGCATGATTAATATCATAATTAAGGCCTAAATTTTTATGCAAATGCATATTTGTTGTCGTTAGTCTAAGATTACCATATACCAACTAATATATTGTTACGAAAGTAACTTTAGTTAAGAATTAGTTGTAATTATTAGTTAATAATTAGTTGTATTTATTAGTTGTCTTGTATTCATAAGTAATTTTACTAGTTTACATTGTTATTATTCATTGTTATTCGAAAAACATTTCGAATATTCTAGACAACCAAATTGCAGTATAAATACTAGCGGCGACTAGCATAATGAGATCATTCTAAATTCAGACTTTGTCAACAACTTATCACGCGCAGAAAATTATAGTTGATTGTGAATAAAAGCTATAAATTACGGTTGTTAAAAAGACTTAGTACTAAATAGAGTTGTGTAAATTGTAAACAGTGTTTAAAGTGTTTGTGTTTTATTTATTTTATTACAGTTGCAATAAAGAACTCGAAACGTTTTATTATAAAGGAAATAAACCAAAACGTTATTGAAAAGCAGTAACGTAACAATATACATATATCTTGCGATTCATAAATTTGCCATCGATTTGTTAGTGAATATTTTTGCATATATTGCTGATATTGCATATTGTGAAGAACAAAACTACTTTTAATTGCTTTATTTTGCAGTGCACCATGCAATTTCGATGATATTAATATATTGATTTTTTATGGGAAGAAATATGTGGTAAAGCACCTTCGCGTGTTTCCGTATATAAAGGGAACTATCGAGATTTATGTCTTCCTCCACAGCCAATTACATCCAGGTGGGGAACGTGGTAGAAAGCAATTATGTATTGTGCTAAAAACTTTTACTAATTCAAAGATGTGATCAGGGCTGCCAGATTGGACGATTTATCGTAATTTTTTGTTCCAGAATTAGCAAAGTGCCGATCTGCTGATTTTTTTCTTAAAAGTGACGATTTTTTTCAGTCTCTTAAGTCTGAATAAAACATTAAATTTTCTGACACGTTCGTTTTTAAATCTTGGAATGTTTAACAGCCATACCTTAATAAGAGCGGAAGGTGGAAGGTTTTCTTCCCTTAGCTTTTACGCAGATATGCCATTCCTAAGCAAGAGCGTCAACGTTGTGTAACGAACAGTATTTAAAGCTTTCTGGTTTAATAAAACCCACAAATTATAAATAAAAATTTAGATAAAAACGCTAGATTGATCAAAAAATAGCTAAATTGCAATTGTTAATTAACAATAGCGGCAAACTTCACTATTAAACGAGCTGTAAAAATCGGTTTTTCTAATTGCAAAGCGTTGAGACCGCTCCATTTAAAAACTTTAAAACGCGTGCCGCTTTTGTTAAGGTACGGCTCTAATACGCGAGTCTTAAGAAAATCTGTAAATGATTATTTTCAGAGTACAAAAACAACAATGTTACACTTTGTTTATCTTTCGTCAAACCATCATCGAATTAATCTTTTACCACTCTCTGTGTAAATCATATTTACAACAATTAAACAGCGAACATTTCACGAGTTGTAAGATAATATTTACATGAGTCTCATCATATGTTTCTGGAAGCATGAAAAGACTTGAGCGACCTCTAAACCTCTTCCATCTGAAAATACTATACCCTATTAGCTCTTAAATTATGCTTGAGCCCCAAAAACACACTAATGTACATGTGTTTGCAAGATAAATTTATATTGAGCATATCTACACACAAATAGCTTTGAAACGATATATGTTTTATTAAAATCGGTGGACGTATATAAAAGTCAGAGCCCTAGTCTTAGGCAGGGTTGTCAGATGTGGCGATTTCTCGCCAAACGTGGCGATTTTCTAACTTGATTGGCGACCTAATTTTCTATTTGGCGACATGGGGTTTTTTTGAAATTCGTTAAATTTAATTCGAAAAAATATTAATTTTTTTTAGTGTATTTATGTATAAAATTTCCAGCACTCCTATGTATGGTCTATATTTAAAACTAAATTGTGTAATGTTGAAACTGCTGATGAAGATATTGAAAAAGCTGGAGAAAATTATTTTTCATATGTAAAAATTTTCTTAAAAGAATTGATAAATATAATTCCTTAAAACATGAATACTTACCCCCGTATTCATAAACGATTATTAAATTTAACACACGTTTATTAAGGATGATTTTCATAGTAAATTTGTTTTTCAAGCCTTTATTAAATTTAAAATTTTATTATGAATACAGGCATTAAAGTTTAAGAACATTTTTCCATTAAAAAATATGGCAATTTATTATCACAAACGAAATTCGTTGTTGTTAAAGATATTTATGAATCGTAACGTGCCTTTGGATGTTTATGAAACACAATGGACAAAATGACCGTTTGTTAATTGCAAAATATTCCGTCTTATTTTAATCAGTTTTGGTCACAAGTCTATAGCAATTAGTTTAGGTTAGACAGGTACGTACCATTTTAAAGAACTTGCTTTGGCTGTTCATTATATGGTGGTAAATCAAACAAGTTATGCCTATGTTGAAAGAGTATTTTAAAAAATGAACTCCACTTAAACTCGTCAACGAATTAGAATACAAAAGGAACTTCTTGAAGCGTTATTACGACCCTGCGGGAAATTTGTGTCAATTGGTCCAACGGACTGGTCCTGGGAGTTGTAAAAATAGAACAGGTACAAAAAGAAAAAACTCATGAACACTGAAAGGAGAACCAATAATGTAACTGGCTTATGAAGAACAAAAATGTAGAAAAAGTAATGAATTACAGTACAGTCTTCACCGGTAATGTGACACATTTTTTGGGACTTTCTTAAATTTGGTTCTTGAATTTAATTCTAAGACTTGTTTTATTGAAATAATACTACATTGTAGTAACTGTAACTCAACACGTCCATTGAGAAAAGGTGTGTGACTGGTCATATGGTGTTAATTAACTACCTCCAATGACAACCCCATGTAAAAGTGATAGCTCTTATCCATAGAAAGTGTTAAAACTAGAACCGGTCTCTACCATCAAAGACCTATCACAGGACTACTTTGGTGTCAGTTAGCTTCCCTCCAGGGGAGCTATAAATTATATGAATGTAAATACCGAATGATGCACTTATTTTGTACCTTCGTTGAATTTATTTATTTCCCTTACAATGTATTTCAAAAAAGAAGACAAATAGTGGGCCTTGACGCTGAAGTGTATAGCATTTTTTATATGTATATAATAGAACTGCCACTCCATACATTTCGTTAACAAAGTGCAAAAGAACGTAACTAACAAAAAATTCGAAAACGGTTTTTTGATTGCATTTGGCGTGTTTTATCAAAAGCCACGGCCTCACAAACTTTTAGGTTGCTACGATCAAAAATAAAGAATTTATTAAGAAAAATCAAAAAGACGTAACTACAACTGTATATATTTTATAAATCAAAGGAACGTAACTACACACTTATGTATGCGAAATACAAATTTGATATTTTTTTTTGGCAAAGTAGGCCGATTTTTGGTTCCAGTTTGTTTTGAGTTTATGCTAGGAACACAACTGGGACGAACGACGAATTTTTGGCCGCGAATATTCGTCGCCAAAAATAAAACATATTTGTGTAAATATGTAAAATAAAGAAAATACACACAATCATGGCGTCGGCCGAAATTCGTCATACGCGGCGACTTTGCAATAAATTTATTTCTATTTCATATGTCGGCGAACGACGAACAAATCAGTATATAAAGTTACTTTTTTGCTTTAATAATTGTTTTTTATTATTTTATCGCATTTAAAATAAATATACAAAGAAGATTACTATAAGAATAGTTTTTAATTGTGGTTTCGTTAATGTTTGTGTTTTTTAAGTAAATTTTTTTTTATATGGTCACACTATTTCTCTCTCTTTGCACAAACAGCAAAGAACTTTTCCAATTAGTAAAGCTGTGAGTTATTCGTCGCTATTTACTATTTTTTAGTAAAATTCGTCGTGTAGCGCGAAATTCGTCGTTCGTCCCAGTTGTGTTCCTAGCATTAGTTAAAAAAAGCTAACCAAATTTAGTTGTTTGCTGACAGTTATTGCAGTTAATGAGAAAAAAGAGACGGCAAGTACAAACGGTAAAATGAATTGCCAATAGTGAAAATGTGTTGGAAAACAATTTAGAAAGTGGTGCTATTTCTTTGAAAAAAGCTTTATGGAATTTGAGAGACATAATAAAAAAAATTCGAATGCATGGCAAGGAATATCAAAGGTTGTCGAAAGGATATGTTACAGACAGAATGGCGAGAACAATGAAGGAAGCCTGTATCTCAAATTTTTGCAAAAAAAGTACACTCCGGCACTGTTCCTCTTTTTCGGAAAATGAACGAAAGGAGATATTTGATCTCTTCTGGCATAAGTCTTGGGACCAGAAAAAAGTTTATTTAAAAGATTATTTAATTAAATATTCAGAAAGAAATCGGATTTTCGTAAAAGACTCTCGACGTTGTAAAAACGGAATATATATTATGGCGACTTTTTCAAATTTTTGGCGATTTGTTTATTTTTAGGATTTATTAAAAAAATATTGTAAATAATTTAAATTATCTATATTTTATTGTCAAGAAAGAAAAAGGTCAAAATCGATCTGACAACCCTGGTCATAAGTTCTAATAAATTAAAAACGTTATAAAGTAATAGTGCCCATCATATATTTATAAATTTATACTTTTTGATTTAATGTTCCTCAAAAAGTTAAAAGTATGCACATTTGACCGACTTACCTTATATGGGCAAAAAAAAAGTTAAAGTTGTACCCCCTGAAAATTAACTTTGACATGTTTTTTTAAAGATTTCCAAAATATTTTGGCTCTAGCGATAATCTCCCGTGAGCAAAACCCGCGTCAAAAAAGGGTCCAAAAATGGTATTTTTCATGAATGAAAAGTTCGCTAAATCTTTTTTTGTCCAATGTAAGATAGACAGTTAAGGGTTAATTTTTGACTAAAATCTCAAGCGGTAGTCAATACCTTTCTAACGACGTATTGGAAATGAAAATCGGACAAAAAATGGTTGAGTTATTTTAATTTTTATTAAAACCGAATTGAAAAGCATCATAAAACTGACACAAGCATCTTGCTATCTCGAGTCTGTGGTGAGATTTTTAAAATGTTTTAATTCAGAATCAAAGAATTCCAAAATATCTATTATATTTGGCCACTCATTGGACAAAATAAAAATTACCGAACTTTTTATTCTTGAAAAAAACCATTTTTGGACCCGTTTTTGACGCGGTTTAGCTCACGGGAGATTATTGCTAGAGCCAAAATATTTTGGGAATCTTCATAAACATGTCAAAGTTAGTTTTCAGGGGGGTACATGAACAACTTTTTTTGTACATACATATATGTATTTCAATCACAAAATAGTGTAAGATATTAAATCGATTGTCTCACATTTAATTTTCTTCTTTTCTATCACAATTTTTTCTTTAATCGGAGTCTACGGTCTAACAATTTTAGCATCATTGCTAAATCTAGAAGTGCACATTCATCTTTCATTTAAGACCAAAAGGTGAGACATTTCCATTGAAATTATAAAAGAACAATTTTGTAAATTTCCGGGACTAAAGAAATCAGGGAAAATAGAAACCTAGTTCATATATAATTTTAAGTAAAAGTCGCACATCTTTGAAAAAGCGCCCTTTATCAGGGATGTCATTAAGAATTTTAAAATTGTACCAACAACCTTTAAAATTGTACTTTTTGGAACTTAATTGTACAAAAAGATTTTTTTTAGTTAAAATTAATCTTATTTATGTTTATAACAAAAAGGTATTATAACTCTTATTTCTATAATACTATAATATAACAAAAAAACAATTCAGTTTGGTATATAAACTGAAAATTAGAGCAAGATTTAAGGAAAACAGGTTTTTACTATAAACAAATTACAGACATTTTTTATAGATTGTGTAGTTTATGTTTCAATAAACAACGACATATGAATTATAACTTTTCGTCAACACAAACAAATAAGTTGTGAGCCCTCGATACTCTTGATCAGCCGACATTCAACTGTTCATTTAAACAGCAAGGGGTCTCTTAATATGTATTTTCCGGTCACTGGACCATAAGTAAACTGTATTCTCTACGCAAAAGAAAGTTTTAGTCACAGAGCACACAGAGGCGTCACGAGACAGAAAATATTGTATTTTTTCTGTCTTTTTCTTCGAAAGCTGTCCTTTTTGCATTTTTTGTTTTGATTACGCAATTTATGTTGATAGTAGCGGCCTGTTTTTACACATTGCCACTTCACTACCAAGAAACGTTGTCTTTCTCTTTCTTCGAGAGCTGCTTACGCAAATGATTTTGGCATTTTTCATACGTCACTTTTTTCATCTCTGTATGCTTTGTGGTTTTAGTCCGGAGGTACACATAAGTGTACCAAAAATCAAAGTAACATTTCATTATGAAAAATCACAAAAAATTATAAACTTACATTTTTACACCTTTACCCAGCTCATTTACAATAGAAAACTCCAAAATAGAAATAGAAAACTCCAAAAAGTGTAATCGTAATTTACGATAAGTCTGCACCACTGCGGTGCCTGCCAGCATCCAGATTCCAGCATAGCCCTCTAAAAAATAATATTACATATTCTACAGATGTCGAGCGGCTCTTGACTGAAAAGTTTGGGGAGAGTGACAATTGCACAGATACCCTCAACTTGAAATTTTTTAAAAGAGCACACAAAAAGGCTTAGAAAGTCACTGCAGTCTCAGAAAACAGGTTCCCTGGAAATATATATCAAGGAACTTGATTAAATTCCACAATCAGAACACTTATTGCAACGCGCAGCTAGAAATATTGGCATACATCTAGTTTACCGACGCAACTTCAAATAAAAAGTACCTAGGGTGATAGAAAATTAAAAAATAAGAAGAAAATACAGAGGGGAAAAAGATACGCAAACGCAAAGTTTTCGAGTTATGGACCTCTTAAGTTTTCATATACATGTATATCCGATTTCCCACTACATTTCTCAACGCTTAGGGGCAATACTGGTATTATTTTAAAACTTTTGAATAGATCTTTCTGAATGTACCGTGTAGGGTCAAAAAAGTACAATTCTTTACTGAAATAAGTAAATTACAATTTTGAAAATGGCATTTACCTTCCCTGGTGTGGGTTATATTCCGTACTTTTTGCACTTTAAATTTGGTCGTTGTTGTTTATATGATATACTTGATAAGCCATGAACTGTTTAAAGGTTTATTTTTGAAACGCAATTCGGCCCTTTTGGAGAAGGATGGAACTTTTTGGTCACCCCATCTATATTATGAACCAATAAGCACAGAAATTAAAATTATATCACAATCGTAATATTTTCTACTAAAGATGTCCGATATTTTGATATATAAGGCGTAACCATAGGTCGTATGGCAGTCCAAAAATGCAGGTTTCTATACAATTTTTGATATTTGTTGTACGGGATATACTGAAAAAAGTAATAAAAATACAACAACAACAAGGGATTTTTGAACACAAAACATACTTATGATTACGTTCTGGTATATAACTCTGACACCAATCGAGTCTCCACCTTTAAATTTTCTGCAAATGTAGAAGAGAGTCTAATACTTGCCATATATTTTGTTAGAATTTTAAAAAATTTACTTTTCCAGATAGGGACCTTTCAACTCAAGACCCCAAATAATGACCTTTGACCTATTCTTAAAAATACACAATATGCATATAGTTTTAAAGGGTGTACTTTCACATTTAAAACGATACCAAAAAAAAACTAAATTATCGTGCATAGTTCAAAAGTTCTATCCCATTTGGAGGGAGACTTTTGTGATTTTTTAAAATTTTTACAACATTTATGACGTCATATTTCGGAACCCGAAAGAATCTGGGGTCTAATTTTTTTTGTTTGCTTATACTCTTATAGTGTATGACATTTGTGTTGAATTTCATTGAAAACGGAGGTTATGATGCTGAACGGCATGATAGTTTGACATGTTTTCACTCCCAAATTTCTTTTCTTGCAATCAAAATTATTATGTATAACACATTTTATTGGAATCGGTTGTAATTTGACCATAGCTCCAATACAAATATTACCCCCGAAAATAGCTTTTAATGCCATAACTTCCTTATAAATGTTGGTATTAACATAAAAATTAAAAAACGTAACAATTTTGTCCTGTTAGGTTCAAAATTAACCAGAGGTCCCATATAAACCCCCCTTCTTAAATCTCATATAGATAGATATATAAAAAATATTTAGCACAAAGAACTTTAACATGAATCTAAACTTCATAATATAACTTTGTTTAGGCGGGTCTGAGACAAAGTTGTAGCTCTTGCCATAAAGAACAAAAATCAAATCAAAAAAACTTCATCTTCAAGATCAAAATCGGAAAAAGGTACAAAAATCGAATTTTCGGGCAATTTTTCACTTTTGCGGCTACCTAAACGGTGCTAAGAATCATTCCTAGGAAGTTCATATGTTCTACTGAGCTCTAAGGTACTAAAATTACACACAGTGTTATTTAACCACATTATTATATTCATTTCATTATTATGTTTTTTAACTTTAAAACTAACATTACCTAATTATTTTGTTATGAACTTAATGGTTAATCTTTTATTTGTTCAATTTATTTATATAACTACATGTGCGTTTATTTATATTTAACAGACTCAGACAGAGTCGCTTGTTTTGCCTAAAATTATGTTAATACTATTAAATATGCATCCTGTTTAACCTTAGGGCAATGGTTTTTGAATTTTTTAAATATTGAATCCTCAGGTTCTACAAAAACTGCTGCTAGTACTTCTTAAAAAATGTGATGTCTACATCCGAGGAATAAAATTTCTCTGCCTAATTTGTTCTCTAAAATATTACATGCTCCCTTAAATTTGCCTGTGCTTTTTGATTCAGTTGTGTCATGCATTGTGATGTGCTTACACTAGCGGCATCATCCAGTGCCCGTGTTCTGTAACTCTCGCGTCGAGAATCTTTTCGATTGAAATGTGTGAAATGAAACAAAAATGCCATATATTGAAACAAACAGCTGTTTTTCTCACTAAACTGTGTCTGTAACTTTTTTTGGCGAGTACTAGCTGTCACGTAAGAAAATTTATCGCCAATTTACCGAAAAAGTTGTCTGTAACATTTTTGTGAGACCTTTATATTACATAACTACAGTAGTTTTGACTTAACTGCCTTTTATTTACGTGCACTTTTGACTTAACTGCACAAAATGGATAATTTTTGGCATTATTCTTTATAATCCCATACAAATTCCTTTTTTTAAGTGCACTTTCTTTACCTGCTCATTTAAGATAAGTGTCCAAAATTTTTGGCATTTTAAATTTATATTCATACAAAAAATTCAAGTTAGCTGCACTTTGACTTAACTGCCCAAAATAAATATTTTCTGTAATTATTCTTCAAAATCCTTGCTTACCTGCATTTTGTATGCCTGCACATTTTTCATTTTTTTGGACTGCTTTAAAATATTTTCATATAAAACATGTCTGTGTTCATACGGCTCATGTTTTAATGACATGATTGCTACTTTATAGGCGAGAGGAAAATAAACGAGTACACAGATGCATGTACTGTCAGTACGCTTTGCCTTTTCATTCGTTGTTTAATTTTGTTTTAAATATCAAAAAAGCACACATGCACGACTATACAAAATAAAAAAAACATGTCGTCAACATGACATGAATCATTTGAACGCCAATTCATGTTCAAAGAAGAAAAAGAAAAAATCATGTCAATAAGACATGAGCCGTATAAACTTAGACTTAAATTTGGGTAAACTAAAGGGTGTCTCAGTAAGAGTGTGCTTTTTAAATTAATTGGCAATTTTTTGTGCAAGTGGCAACTCTTAAACTTGGCAGCAGTCTCATATGTTTATTTTTGACAAATGGAACTCTTTACGAAAGAACACTTTATAATTGTAAAAAAAATACGTTAAAATGAAAAAGTTCATTCTTACTAAGACACCCTTAAATTTAATTACATTTAACATTTTTTATTTTTCGAATTTATTCTATGAGTTAAATTTCAGTTATGTATTTTATAAAGCTTTTTTGTAATAGTTCTATTCCTTAAATTTTTAGGAATGACTTTTATACACTACCAGACTATTATATAATATAAAGTAACCTGCGAAAGGAAATAATTCCCAGTTTCTATTTAATTACATTTAATTTAGAAAAATCAGGTACCTATAGTAAAGAACATAAAATTATTGTTTTTTTTTTTTTTAAGAAAATAAATTGGGTTCGGTTGGTTCACTGATAGAAAACTTGTTGTTCTTAATCGATAGTAGTATTACTATCGATTGTTTGCCAGCTCTATTGTAGACTGACAAAGTCAATAAAAAAATGAGCGATCTTTTCCTAAAAAATAATAACTCAAGTATAAAAGAGGTCAGGTTAAGACTTATATAGTCGGATCAGTGATGCCAACAGTAGGGAATTTTTCCTTTTTGTAGGGATTTTTTTCGGAAAATTTCAAGCGTAGGGAAAAAATGAAATTTGTACATAGAAATTAATTGGTAAAAACAAAATCACACTTTCTAAACTAATAGAAATAAAAAAATACAATTTCGAATTTTTAAAAAATTTGTAATGAAAACTTTTAAGAATATGGAAGGATATATTTTTAAAAGTAAATATTCTTTCCATTTTTATTCAGAGGAACTGAATTTAATATTTTTTAAAAATTCTACAGAACCTTACCATTTAATTTTGTACCGAGTTTGCTAAAAATGATTGGATACTTATATTAAAAAAAATTATTTAAAATAAGTTTTCTTGAAAAATGTTTAGTTTTTTAAAAAGGACAAAAGATGATGAAATAAAAAAAAAGATTTTTGACTATGTTTTGTCTCTAGATTAAAGGATATATAGAGGTGTTTCTGCCGAAAAGAAAAAACTTAAATTTGTAACACTGGGTTTTATTTGGAAATAGAATTTTTATATGTGCATCACTGGATCCGACCGTTTACATAAATAATAAATAAATAATTTTTCAACTAGGACGTTAATCGTCTGGTCTGAATTTGCTTTTTGAATAATTAAAATAGTCAAATTATACAAAAACCGCTCCTAGAAAGGAAGATTTATTCCTCCTTCCTACAAAGCTAATTTTTTTTGAAAAATTTTTGTTTGTTTTTTTTTTTTTTGATAGGGCATGTGGGAGTAACAAATATCTTTGTCTACTATCCAATAAAAATTATAAAAAAATTGCACAGTGGGCTTAGATGCGATTTTCGGGATTTTATAGTTAAAATAAATTTTTTGCACTGTTTGCACTCTTTGATTTTCTTGAATTTTTTTTTTTGTAGGTAACTATGATTTTTTCCACAAATTTTGAGACCCATTTGGTTGTGGGATTCATATAACTACTATTTTTTCTGATTATTTGAAATATGTTAAAAACATTTTTTTCGATATAAGCACTGTTCAACATTTGTTTGTTTATTAAAAAAACAATAATAATTATTTTTTTTATTTTATTTAAGTATTTTTGTTTTAATTTTTAAAAATATATTAATTTTTTGATGAAAACTTTTTAGCAATTATTGTACCAACATTATAAGGAACTATTGAATGAAGTGTTTGAGTTCCCGGAATATACATATTTAGCTATATCATATGGCAAAACCAAAGTTTGTCTTGCGTCAAAATAATGCTGTTCTGGAGAAAATTTTACTTCAATGTTTCGTAAATTACTCGGCTCGGATGCCCATTCATACAATTCCAGAGCTGTAGTTATTTGTTTATCAATTTGTCTCTGAAGATTTACTCTTCCGGCAATTGTTTTCAATGTGGCTCCAAATACATAATGTTGCAAAATAATGACATTCTGCCGAAATCTTAAAGTTTTACTTGTGAAAATTTAGGCTTAAAAAATTTTTAAATTGCTGCCGAGCGCCATCAGAAAAGTAAAATATTATTTACAAAATCAGTAATAATCCTTATATATACGTATACAGCAATTGCATCATGATTATTACCATCAGAAATTGTATCCAGACTGCGATGAGTGAGGTCTTTTTTATGCATGAAATAAATAACTATCGGAAACATACTTGCCTGATTACACTACGTGACAAAATTTCAACAAAGTCGTGACCAAATGAATCTGACAGCTTATGTAAAATTTTCCGCTGAATCCGAATATGAAGTCAGGATTGTCAAAAAAAGAACAGTTGTTAAGATAATCCAAAATAACCGTTATTTGTATTTTTAAAAAAGATGATGTGACTGAAATGCAAATATCTTCAAAAATTTTAAACGGATTATGTATTTTTTTATTTTTAGTGAAAGGTTATACAATTTCTAAAATAACTATGGATTGCTTGTGAAGATTGGTTAAGAAATTACAGAGTAACAGGGGACAAAAGTTTAAGCTTCATTGAAAATTTTATGATTTTATGATTTTGTTCAATTTTGCTCTTTTCAAGTTATTTTTTTTAAACCAATGATTTAAAAATCCTAATTTTTTATTGCATGCGACATTAGATTATTTTAATATGAACATTTTGCTTCCAACAAGATATAGATTGGTATAAAAATGACAAAGGTACAGAAGATTTAGTAAATTAACCCACATTGAAATTCAAAACTTTCAAGCAACTTTTAATATTTATTGTTACTAAAAATTTAGCTTTGTATATTTATTTGTTGTTTGCTAATTCAATTAATCTTCTGTAACTTTGTCATTTTTGCACCGATCTGGATCCTATTGGGCACAAAATGTTCGTATTTAAATAGGCTAAAATTTTATTTTTTGGATATTTGCATATCAGTCACATCATCTTTTTTAAAAACACAAATAACGGTTATTTTGGAATATCTTAAAAACTGTTCTACTTTTGACAATCCTGACTTCATATTCGGATTCAGCGGAAAATTTTACATAAAGATTAGCTGTCAGATTCAGTTGGTCACGACTTTGTTGAAATTTTGTCACGTAGTGTAATCAGGCAAGTATGTTTCCGATAGTTATTTATTTCATGCATAAAAAAGACCTCACTCATCGCAGTCTGGATACAATTTCTGATGGTAATAATCATGATGCAATTGCTGTATACGTATATATAAGGATTATTACTGATTTTGTAAATAATATTTTACTTTTCTGATGGCGCTCGGCAGCAATTTAAAAATTTTTTAAGCCTAAATTTTCACAAGTAAGACTTTAAGATTTCGGCAGAATGTCATTATTTTGCAACATTATTTGGAGCCACATTGAAAACAATTGCCGGAAGAGTAAATCTTCAGAGACAAATTGATAAACAAATAACTACAGCTCTGGAATTGTATTGGAATTGGAATGGAATTGTATGAATTATATGTCAAATTCATTTGGTCAAAAAATTGTCACGTAGTGTTATTATTCCAATGAAAACCGGGTGTTGCGTTCTGTATAACAAATTCATAATTTTCAGCAAAATCAAAAATCACCACAACTCATCTTCTTTTAAGGATGGTTTAATTTGATGATTTGAATGATTTAAAAGACTGGCAAGATGATTGCTAAATATATCAATGAATTCCGAAGAGTTTTTCACAAGTGTCGCGCGGCTCCAACGAGGGTTAGATATCTACTACTTATACGTAATATTTTCAATATAATATATTTTTAAGGACATCGATTTCTGGACAATCTAAGCATTTCCCAAAATAACACTTTGATGATGGAAAAGAACACAAAATCCGTTTGAAGCAGTCAGTATATTGCACTAGAGGTACTGTTTCGTTTTTAGTTAATACTGCTTAGTAAGCACCTATCATAAAATAAAATTATGTGTTAACGAAAATGGTGAAGGGCGCTATGATCAGTAATATATTTTGTTTATAGTGCATTTACACCTACGCCATAAACAGGTTATAAGTTGCTTATGATGATAAACTAGTTTGAGAAACTTATTTATCCATACAAATTATAAGCACGTTTCGTCATGTTATTATTGTTTTAGCCTATACGCCATCAAGTCGGTTTTGAGAAAAACGATTAAATAGGTTTACAATCAATTTTCTCAAAAACTACTCGATAGATTTTTGTTAAACGCACCTAATTGATTTCTACGTATGTTTTTAACAAAACTATTCATTTTCATGAATTTACATGCAATAAATCAAAAGTTTTAATGCTTTTTCTATATTAACATTTTGTCGTTTTGTTCTCCATATCAAATTTTATTTCGTATTATAATGTTTTCTTTGACGTGGAGCAAAGTAAATCTATGGCAAACACAATGAAGTTGATAGAGATTTTTAAGGACAGGTTGGTATGTTTTAGAATGGTGATAACTACTTAACTCTCTCCTATAAGCCCCGAACTGCAGATGCAACATAATATGGAAAGAAAATATATGTTAGCTAGCGCAAATCAATATTCAACAATTAGTTTTGTTGTGGGCTCCATATTCATCTCAAGTTTCACATTGTGTTCAATAAATTTTAACTATTGTGACGGTTTAGTTTGACCTACGTTTTTCATTATTCGAATAGCGCAAAGCAATAGTAAAGTATAATTTTGTTATGTTCGTATGCAAAATTTGCTCCATATGCAAAAAATTGTCATATGTAGCAATATAACGTTCAATGAATCTAAAAAATGTGGATGTAGACCAAAGTCTATGCTAAATATCTCAAATTCTATACGTGATATTGAAAAATGGATTTTGGAATATCCTAACTAAAATTTTCAAAAATGGCGTGTAGGCTAAAACAATAATCACCTGACGGTTTGTAACTAGCTTTTGAGATAAATTAGTTACAAACAACCAGTTTTTGTTAATGCAACTCTGTTTTTTCAAATTTTGTTCTGGCAAAGAAAAAAAAATTACTTTTATCTGTGAAAAAAAAACAATAAGAAAAATAAAATAAACTAAGAAAATTCCAAATTTTTAAGAATTGTTAAATAGTTTTTTTTAATAGAGACAACGGAAAAGAGGTATGTTTACATGTCCATATGTACGTGCATCAACGTTTTTTTTTTTGGACTAAAAATGTTTTGACTTGTCAAAGATAAACTACTTAACTGTCTTAAATGCTGATGTAAACGGTATAGTTTATGAAAGTAGCTGTCGATCATAAACTTATATGAAAATTACAAGTGTAAATGCTTATTAGATAAAAGTAAAAAACCTTATTGAAATAATTCTTAGCTATTTAGAAATAGCCAATGCAAACAGCAAAATAAATGAATAAACATTGAAAATATATCCTGCGAAATCCTAGAAAATTTTTGCACAGTGGTTATATCAAAAAAAGTTTTTTTTAACAAATATCAAAAAATTTGGAATAATAATAGTTATTTGAATCCCACAACCAAATGGGTCTTAAAATTTGTGGAAAACATCATAGGTTATTACTAGGGATGCGATTTCCATGCAAATGCATGCTTTTTGTCGATAGTATAAGAACGATGTCGGCCAATTATCTTTCCGAATCATTAAATTTGCGTTAATATGGCATCGATTTGTTTTTGCATATTGTTGCATATTTTAGTTAAAATGCATACTTTTGCATATTTATGTTTTAAATGCATATTTTGCATATTTTGACATTTTTTAATGATTTTTTTTAATTTCCATAAAATAAAAAAGTTCTTAAAAAAATTTTAAATACACAAAGATCCTTCTATTTTAAACCAATCCAGCACCTAACATGGTTAAGGCTTCTGACGGGTTTTAAATATTTTATCCAAAACTGTTACAAGTTACTTCCTTGGACCAATTTTTCCAAAAAAATTTTTACCTAAGCTATTTTATGCTTGTGTACCAATTTTTTATAATTTCTGACAACCTCTTTAATTTGTTGTCCCTTCGTTACATGGGAACGAAGCACTGTGCACTGCAGCCAGCAGTAACAAGACGGTGGCCAGAATTCTATTTAAAAACTTTGGGTAATTTAAGAATATTAGAAGAGGTTGTTGAAATCGATGATTATGCAATTAAAAACGTGAAAGAAATATTAAATTTAAATAACCTCAGAAGTCAATTAGCATTTGTATTTTCAAATTGCGGATATATTGGTGGAACAATAACTAATTAGGAGGGGTTTAGCTCACTTTATACTCAAGTCAAATTAATTAAACGCAGAGAAAGTAAAATTAACAATGTGGAATTAAGAATAGCCCGACAATTAAAAAAAAAAATCTAAAACGTTTTGCAAAAAAAATGAAGGATTTCAAAAAATAAAATAAATTTCAAATATTTTTGTGATCTGAAATCAAAGTGGGATCTGAAAATAAATTTTGTCAAAATGCAGTGGCATTTTTCAAGTACAAGACAAAGTTTTACTTTTTATAAAACAGTACTTCTTTATTTAAACAAACAAATATTTAAATAAGTTATTAAGTATTTTAAAGATATTTAAATAGTAGCAATGACTAAATTTGTTATATTTTTGTATTGAGTAAAGTTGAAAAATAATATTTTTTTCGGAAATTTTTAAAGTTTTTAGTGCATATTTTTTTATTTTTTTAGTACATATTTGGATTTTTTAGTGCATATTTTTTGATTTTTTAGTGCATGAAAATCTCATCCCTAGCTATTACAAACAAAAATTTAAGAAAATCAAAGAGTACACACATTAAAAAAATATATTTAAAATATTATATCCCGAAAATCGCATCCAAGCACATTTTGCAAAATTTTTTTTGTACTTATTATTCGATAGTAGACAAAAAAGAACAAATACAAATTATTCTATATGCACTAATATTTAACAAGTTATGAGTATTTATTGTACATAGTTTTCTTATAACGCGATTTTTTTAATATTCAATATCTCTGTAACCATTAGCCAAAAAAAAAATTTGCTGTTGAGAAGGAACATCATCACAGTAAATAATAAAGTTAATCAAAAAATAATTTTCTCCTAACTGTCCGATTTGATTTGGATTGTCCCATATATACTTTGATAAAATTATCATCATATATATACTTAGGCCCGTTTTCACGACTTAACGATAGCTAAATGTAGGAAGTTATTGAACAGATAATGAGCTTTTAATTATCACAAGTTCCCTTTAATCTAAAAGTGAAGGATAAGCTAAAGAGAGGAACGTTCTACCTTTAACTTTTGTCGTAAGGTTTAGATTTGAGATTGCCTTATTATATTCACATATTTTTTATATATGGCAGCTCCAATTATTTTTTGCTCCAATTATATTTTGTAAATGTAAAAAAAGTACGTAGTTGCCAGTTTGTATTTTTATTTTGCCAAAAATAATCGGTATTTTCTTTAGTATTGCCACATTTTCAAAAATGTTAAGTTTATTTTATCCAGAAGTTGTGAAAACGAAAAATAGTTGAAGGTAACTTTATTCCTCACTAGTGCTAAAGGTACCGTTTACTATTTCGAACTTTATAGGTAAGTCGTGAAAACGGGCCTTAAAATATTTCTTTCACAAAAATCAAACATATACCTTATGAGATGAAGAACAAAAAAGTTTTACACGGAATGACAAACTTAATGTACCCTCAATCACCACTGGTGGTGGTGGAGGGTATAAAAATGCTGCGAGTAATTTCATTCCAATGAAAAAGTTGCTTTACAGACAGGTCCAAATAGTTGCAAAAGTATAGTTGGGGTTAAAGAGGACACTTTAGCTTTTTGATGGTAGTAAATCTCTTTTGACCCTTACAAGTTATATTCCTCTGATTTAACTAAAATATACAACATGGAAAACATTTAATAGTACATCAGGTATAAATGGTACAGTGGTACATCAAACCATTTTTTAAGACTGCTATCCCACTGATATTACAAAAAAAATTCAACCCATTATAGTAATTTGATTCTGATTAAATTTACATAAATAAATTTTTTTCTAAAATAACATAAAATACTTGCTATCAGCAGCATGCCACACCCACAATTGCCAATATTTTGATCCAGTTTTTTGGATACCTTAGTTCTAAAATGTTTGCTATCAAATGGCATTAAAATTTTTGAAATAGGCGACAACAAAAACTTCAGCCACTGTGCATCGTCCCAAATACTTTGCATTCGAACAGTCGCACAAACTAAATACTGCACGCAACTGTCTTCATTCTCTTGTCCACACAAACTTTTAAAAAATCATTTTTTTTTGCATTATAGGACTGCTTATGGATCTTAAAGGTCTCTCATTTAGGAATTGTTGTTAAACAACATAAAAAACTTATTACGACAGCTTTAAAAACATTTATTAGAACAAATTATCGCATACAAACTTTTCTGCTTACGAAAAAGAAAATACAACATTGAAATTAACTTCATTATAAAATTATGAATATATTAACGTGTCACTTTATCGAAACAAACCATAAGGGTGATATAGTTTTTACAATTTCTAAGTTCTCGTTCATTTTTAAGTAAGCAAAACTTATTTATGTAAGTATATCAACGAAAATATGTTTCTACTACATATGTGAGCTCAAAAAGGGTTGATTATTTTCAACCCCTTGAAGCAGATTTGTTTGTATTTATATTAAAGTAGGCAGAGGTCCTTTTCCGCTGACATGCAACCACGTTCCTTTCAATACTAAATTCAAGAATGGCAAAGGCCACATTGACCATCATATACAACATGTATACCAAGTACATACTGTACATTGTAAGTAAATTTGTCTTTTGACCAGTGGGTGTGTGTAAATGTATTCACTCAGATGTTTAAAGCATTATTTCTAAAATGGCGTACTTCGCTAGAATATATTTATTTTAGAAATCTACAAACTCATACTTTTTGTATACATTTAGTTTGGTAAAGAAAAAAGAGGTCACCGTATTTATACCGTACCCTACGGCTTGCACTAGGAAATGGTAAAAGATTCAAAGAAACATTAAGGGCCGATTAAACCAATTTATTTTAATATCAATTTAAGTTTAGAATTCGTTTTTCATGTAAAATAAAAATAAAATTATATTTAAATATGAATTGATATTTAAATAGAATTGGTGAAATTGGCCATAAATCACATAAATAATACTGTACAAAAAAAACTTAACATACAATAAAGCAAGTATACAATACCCTACACCACAATATTTAAAGACAAGTTTTCGCGAGTGTGTTGTGCCGTATACTGTCCAGATTTCTACATCCATATGAGTTTTTTAATTTGATAGGGATTCCAGAAAGGGTTTACATGAGACCTATGGTGAATTCTGGACCTACAGCACAAAATTTTGACATGACATACCTTTGACATAAAAAATTTTTTCTGGAGTGGCATTTGTATGGGAGCTATGGTCAAATATGGACCGGCTCAAATCAAATTTAGATTGCAATATAATATCTTTGGGCCAAATTTAGCGTAAATACGAACAAGGGTTTTTAGATATAAAGTCTCCATTCACGCAAGAAGTTTGTATGGAGGCTATGTGAAGTCATGGACCTATCCTCACCATATTCGATAGACTTCGTCCTTATGGCAATAAACGTATATACCAAATTTCATCAAATTGCCTCCTTAATTGGAAGATGGGCATTGCGTATAAGGAAGAACGTCATTAGAACGATTTACAAAAGTGATACTGATTCGATCGGTATACATCAGCACAGACGCAAGTTAAATGTTCACTAATTAAATGGTGTGTATAAATAGACACCAAGTAGAAAAGGCATTGATTTTGCAGGGATGTACAAATCAGTGTTCGAAAATAAAAACTAAATAACACCCTTTAGGTTTCGGTTCGGGAGATTTGTGGAAAACACAAACTCAACAAAAAGATGAAAACAGTTCCGTTCCACTTTTTTTTTAACCACAAACTTCCTTGTGTTCGGTTCAGGTCATTAATGTTCGTTCGTTTTTTTTGTGTCTAGCGCCCTTTTGACTGGTAAAAAAAACCAAACATTTTTTACAAAAGCAAAATACACATACGCAGGGCTGCCAGATAAATTTGTCAGAAAATCGTCAGTTTCCTGCGAAAAAATAAAAATATCGTCTTTATCGTTTCGAAAAAATCGTCAAAAAAATCGGACAATTTAAAATTTAGTATTTTTTAAACAATTTTTGTTCGATTTTTATAAAAAAAAAAAAAATATTCAAACAAAAACATTATTATACCATGTTCACACGGACAGCAATATTCGTGTTTCGCTCTCTTATTCCTGTTTCGCGCCCCAAACATGACTGGAACGACTTGTTTCCCCATACAAAATTTTGAGAGCGAAACAGGTCGTTTCATTTTGAAACAGGCTGCGAAACAGGAAAAATGTACTATCATCTCCAATTTTGATAACATTTATCGTTAGTTTATCTGAACTAGCTCTCAAAAAAAATCAAAACAAAGAAAAAAACAAAATAAAAATTGATGTTTAATAAAGTAAAGTGATAATTATAATATAATAATATTAATAAAAGTATTAAATAATATATTTTTAAGTTTTATTTACTTTTTTATCTATTTAAAAAAAAAGCACACTTACAACAAAAAAAAAATTGTCAAAATGAAACAAGAATGAATCGTATGAACAGCATGTTTCGCAAACTTGTTTCAGAGAGCGAAACGAGTGGTTTATATCGTCGTATGAACATAGCATTACTTCATACCCAGCTAGCATTTTCAATCTTGTAAGAGCTACTGGGAGTCTGATGAAGAGCGTCGTTGATCGTCAATGACCGCATTTTTTAATCGGAGAAAATTCCTCACACGGGAAAATCGTTGTGGGAATCGTTTAAGACGTTGGTAAAGATAATGTAACTCATATAGATATTCTCTTACAACTCGTGAAATGCTTGGCGTATAGTTGTAGAAAATATAGTTTATATAGAGAGCCGTAAAAGGTTCATTCGATGATGGTTTGACGAAAGATGAACAAAGTGTAACATTGTTGTTTTTGTACTCTGAAAATAATCAAAGATTTTTTAAGACTTTGCATATTAAAAAAAATGGCACGTGTTTTCTAGTTTTTGAAAAGAGCGGCCTGAACGCTTTGCAATTGGAAAACCAGATTTTGACAGCTCGTTTAGTAGTGAAGTTTGTCGCTATTGTTAATTATTGATGGCAATTTAGGTTTTTTTTTTATCAATCTAGCGTTTGTATGTCTATTTTTATTTATAATTTGTGGGTTTCATTAAACAAGAAAGCTATAACTACTGTTCGTTACACACCGTTGACGCTCTTGCTTTGGTATGGCATATCAGCGTAAAAGCTAAGCGAAAAAAAAACGTTCCGCCTTCTGCTCTTGTTAAGGTACGGCTGTTGAACATTCCAAGACTAAAAAACGAAATCGTCAGAAAATTTTATGTTTTATGCTTTAAACACATTCGAGACAGCAAGCTACCGACTTCAATATGTCAAAACTAGAATACATGAGTGCATATGGAAATGATTATTTTCACGACGACACGGATACATGGCTGCAGGTTGTTGTCTGTGCTTATTTTGTCGTTGTAGTCAAATTAAACTAATTTCTATTTTTGTCCACTACAAAACAGAAAAAGTGCTGCTAATATAAAAAAATATTTACAAAATAAGTGCTTAATTTTTTTTTTTTTTTTGTTTAACAGAAAAGAATCGGCTTGAAACAAGAATATTAACTCGTCTCAACACCAAATTGTTATTTATATAATTTTTTTTATATCCTTGAAAGAAGTTCTATAGGAAGATGTTTTTCGCGCCAACGCTTCTAGTTCAGGAGTTATAGGTCGTAAGTTTCAAAATACTTTATCCATATCTCTTTAGGTATAAAATGAATCTATAAAATATGGGAATCATTGGAAAATTCTTTAAAGTGTGTTCCACATGCCGTTTATGGCACACCGATTAACCAATTAAGAGCCAATTTTATATATTTATACCCCGTGGCTGACTTTTTTTTACAAAATTGGCTTTATCTTTAAATCATGTCGATATAACAATAATTATTTAACCCTAAGATATTTGCTTAATAAAGTTTTTCTGAATTGCGGTTTTTCGGCGTTGCAGAACACTTATTATTTATGTACATATAACAATAATTCAATCAGCCCAATCATGAATAAAATTTCCCCGGGAGTTTTTTCCCTTTTCCTACTTTTACAATTGAGTTAAAATAGGAAAAATGAGAGAAGGGAGAAAGCTCCCGGGGAATTTTCATTCGTAATTGGGATGAATATGTAAGAAGTACATAAATTATTACCAGATATATATTTTTAATCAAACTTTTAAATAAATTGACTAATTTTCCAAAATAAAATTTTTTAAAGCTTAATAAATTTAAAATTTTATATGATGAAGTTACTAATAATATGGTATATAAAAGATTAAGTGTTCTTACCTAAAGATATTATGTTTTAATAAATATGTATATTGACAAAATTTTAAGTTTTGTAGAAAAATCTTTCAAGAAATATTTATTTTTGAAATTGGCCTTTAACGGGCTAATAAATCGGAATTTTTTAAAGATCGTTTAATCGTCATTTATAAGAAAACTGTTACTTTTTGGTTCATTATTTTCAATTAAATTTGTCTTCTTTATTGTAAAAAGCATTTTTATTATTATTTAATTTTTACTTATTAAACTTTTGAAATTTCAAAAATTCAAACTTTGCACAGCTGTTGTGCAAAGTATCAGCAACACAACTGCAACTGGTAATCACGCATCAGCAACAACATTTTGCATCACTGCAGCGGTGATACATAGTTTTTATGCATTTACGTACGCACCCAATGTGTCCTGATTTCTTATTTTAAAAGCATTTTATATGTATTTTTTGTTTAATCTGCCGTTAAAATTATATTATTTATTAGTTACAAAAACAACAAAATTAAAATATTTTAATTTTTTTTAAATAAATTCATTTGTTGATAATCTTAAATTAAATTTGAATAAGAGTCTGCAATTGTGCATGTTTTTCCATTTTATAAAAGAAAAAAATGATAGTGGCACCACTGAAATATAAAGACATAGTAAACAAAAACAGCTGCTTGTATATTTTCAATTGTAGCTGCCGTCTTCAACATAATTCAGTAGCTGACTACACGACTAAGATTTCAGCCAGCAGCATTTGTAGTATTGTGTTCGTGTAGCCTGCTGTGGTGAATGTGTTTAATGCATTATTCAGAATTTGGAGACTGAAACATATCGTCACTTTTTTGAAACTGTAATCAATGAAAAAACTAATTTTTTTTATTTATTTATTGAAAAATTCACCACTACAAAAAATCTCATGATATTCTCGCGAAGATTTTAATGATTAATTTTTAATGTCGAATTTTGTTCTTTAAACTTCGCAAAACTTGAAATAAAAGTTTTGTGCATTTGTTCTAAACTGATTTTCAATGTTATTTTCAATTACATTGGTTGCTTTTATAGTTATACATCAGTTCCACAGTAAACATTCTTCAAAGTTAGATAATTTGCTTCTAATTTACTATACTACAGCCACAGAATACCACAGAACTGTCACGAGAAGGAAGATTTTGCGTTTTTTTTGTCTCTTTTTAAGAAAGCTGCCCTTTTTTCATTTCTCTTTGCATCATCTTTTATGCCGCAATACAATGAACACAAATTAATTTAGTTGAGATTTATTTGCAAAGCTTTTGTAAAATCTAACTTTTAAGTTTACCACAACACAAGTAAATAATATTTAAGTAAAGAAATAACATTATAAAACAAAAAATATTAATTAATACATTTTTTTTGCACAAAACACAAAGTTTGTTGAACTAATGCATTTTTTTTAACGTGGTCTGTGTTTTGTTATTTTTGTTTTGATCATGCCATTTGTGTTGATTGTTGCTGCCTGTTTTTACACATTGCCACTTCACTACCAAAAAAAGCTTTCTGTCTTTTTCTTCGAAAGCTGCCCTCGCAAATGATTTGGGCCTTTTTCACACGTCACTTTTAACAGTTCTGTGGTATTCTGTGCTACAGCTATACACAGTAAAAATTGTGTTTTTTGAAGCACTTAAGAGAAAAAGCGCATAATCGAGCGTTTCAATATGAGAGCTTCTCTAATATACAAAAAGCTGATATTTTAGTGCTGATAACAATGAAGGTTTTATAGCGAAAATTAAAAAATATATTATAGTTTTTTCGTAAGCACAAACATTCATATAGAATTTTTCTTTTGTTAGCAACAACTGGTGCGCGAGGTGACATAAAAAATAAATTATTTACGAAAAAAATGAATTGGAAAGTGATTTGTTTGCTTGTTTTATTAGGTTAAAAGAAGCGCTTGTTATCAACAGAAAGTATGCCTCCAAAACGGGAACAATCCATACAAATACCAAGCATCCCAGAAGCAGGTTTAAACTGGGATATTAAGTATTTATTATATCCTTTTTCAAGAAAATTAGGTGCGATTTAAAGAAACAAAAACGTTTATCTCTCCATAATAATATGAATACGAGCATCTTTTGCCTGCATTTATATATCTCGTTACCTAAAACGCAAACGAAGCAAAAAAACGATTTAACATGATAAATTGCCTTAAACTGTTTATAACTTGTTAATTTTTCTTTCTTATAAAACCTACCAGTTGTTTTGAAATTTACAAATTATGCAAACTGTTGGCTAGGTCTTTTAGCGTTTATCGTATAATCTTTTGTAGATAAGGGCGTTTGTTTTTATACTTTCCACCACCAATAGTGGTGAATGAGCGTATACTAAGTTTGTCATTCCGTGTTAAACTTTTTTATTATTCATCTCAGACCCCATATAGTGTATATATTTTGGCTCCTTGAGTAATGCTAAGTCGATTTAGTTTGCAGTTTGGGATTGAAATCCATTAAAATCGGTTCAGTAGGATCAGAGCTATAAATGTGGAACCACCCCCCTAAAAAATTTATAATTTTGTTACAAAAACTAACATAAATGATTGAAAAATGCACGAAATGATATGAAATCTTGCAAATATTCGTTTTATTAGACTGGAAATCACACTGCAAAATTTCATGAAGATCGGTTCCCTACTCCCGGAAAACAGTTTAGTACGCCTAAAACCGTATTTAATGACGCTATCATAACAAAATTTGGCACGTCACAGTTTTCTAAGACTAAAAATGACACTGTGAAATTTCATGAAGTTCGGTACATAATTTACCCTAGGCCCCATATAAACCCTACTCCCGGAAAAAAGTTTAGTACTCTTAAAACCGTAGTAAATGATGCTATCATAAAAGCATTTGTCGGTCAATAATTTAATATAGGGTAAGCCGCAACCAATTTTAATGCTGATGTCTGTTTTTATAAAGAGAAATTAATAATAAATAGACATCATATAGATATCACTCCTGAAATATTCAAATTGTCGGTGGAGGGTACAAAGATTCGGCACAGCCGAATATTACACTCTAACTTGTTATTTATTCGTTTAGGTTTATAGGCGACATTGTCGTGTAAGCTGTAACTCCTGATAAAGTAGAATCCTTTGTCGTCTATATAGTCATCAAAGACAATATGAACGACAATGTCGTTCATGTGGTCATCAACGAGAACGAATTCTGGGCAAATGAGTGGTCTAATCTTCAACAAGTTCTTTAATTTATACCTTCGAAATCAAACCTTCCACTTTGCACAAACTGGAAAGCAATATTGAATCTACTTACTGCAAAAGAGCGTGAAGAGAGTATACTTCGGGCAACAAACTCACAGCACCACGACCTTTACTGTCTACTAAACCATACCGTAACACCTCTTCTTGCTAAAAACTACTCATCTCGTAGCACTAGCTTGATAGTCAGAGCGAGAGACGGTTTGCTTAACTTAAATGCCAAGCCCTTCAGTAACAACACTGCATCCGTATGCACAATGTGCAACAATTGGTTAGAGGAAAATACTTACCACTTCATAAGTGTCTGTTCAATATATAACGGATTTAGATTTAAATTTTTTGGAAAATCCCAACTTGAGCTAATCGAAGTAATAAATATATTAAATGGTTCCAACTTTTACAATTTGTATAAATACTTGGAAATCTGCTTAAATTATAGAAAACTAATTATCAACGAATTTAATCTGTAATCTTTTTTTTAACCCTTTTTGTCAAATCTCTTTTAATTGTAATATCATAAACTTTTTCATAACACTTAAAATTATCAAAATTAATTGTATTGAAAATACTAGTAATTTGCCGATCTGGCTCCCAACAAATATGTAATGCCAAATATACATAGATATTAAATATTTTAATATTAAAAAAAAAAGAAACAAATGAATATGAAAATGTAAATGCATTTAAATATATCTATTAATAAATAATAATAAAATATAAAATTTTAATTATGATAAGCGTAAAACAATCAATGCAAAAAGCTACTTGACAGCTTGAACGTTTAAATATATGTATATACATATTGCATTTTAACATAAGATTAGAAGTAAGATAAAAGTAATAAAGAAGAAGACAAATACAAATAATCAAGTGATTAACGGTAATGAAAATGTTGTAAAGGGTGTTTTTTTAAGCTAGATCGAACTTTAAATTGTAAAAATTAACACAAAAAATTAAATTTTGATGAAATATTTTTTTTTATCGTTTCAGTATACTCTGACAAATCATCATGAATAGACTCACGCTTAAACAACGCTACGAAATTATCCAAATTTACTTTGAAAATCAGTCGTCGATTCGCGCAACTTGTTTTGTTGTTTTATCGCAAAATTGTGTTCAGCGATGAGGCGCATTTTTGGCTTAACGGGTTTGTTAATAAGCAAAATTGCCGCATATGGAGCGAGACCAATCCACAAGAGACCCTACAGACTTCATTACATCCAGAAAAATGCACCGTTTGGTGCGGTTTTCACGCTGGTGGCATCATCGTACCTTATTTCTTTAAAAATGAGGCCGGAGCTCGCGTTACGGTCAATGGAGATCGTTACCGCACCATGATCAATGATTTTTTTGTTTGAAAATATGAAACACATTGATCCGGAGGAGATGTGGTTTCAACAGGATGGCGCTACGTGCCATACGGCGAACGCAACCATCGACTTATTGAAATCAAAATTTGGCGATAAGTTGATTTCGAGAAATGGACCTGTCAATTGGCCTCCAAGGTCGTGCGATTTGACACCTCTCGATTATTTCCTGTGGGGCTACGTGAAGTCACTGGTTTATGCTGATAAACCAGCAACAATTGACGCCTTGGAGGCCAGCATTGTTCGTGTTATTCGTGACATACGGCCAGCAGTGCTCGAAAAAGTGGCCCAAAATTGGACGTCCAGAATGCGCTTCGTCAAGAACAGCCGCGGTGCCCATATGCCCGAAATCATTTTGAAATGTTAATGTCACTTATTGATCTTTCGAATAAAAAAAAATTGATTACAATTTAATTTTTTGTGTTATTTTTTACAATTTCAAGTTCTATCGGGCTTAAAAAAACACCCTTTACATGCATACCTATGATTACGTCCAATTCCTCATTTCCAACGTATAAAACATATTTCAAACTTAAAAGAATTTAAAATTTTAAAACCATAAAGAAGCAGAATTGATAAACGTTTTGGCTTCTCTAGCTGTAGACTGGTCGAATATACTGCAAATCAAAAAAAAAAGTATAGTATGGACGTCCGTCAAGACGTTAGCGAACTTGATTATAATAGACGATCATATGCCAATTCCATCAGAAAAAAAAATTGAACATATTACCCAAGCGGTATTGAAGGGACCACAAGTTGAAGGCCACTATGCTCCTTTCTAAAAGATTTCCTTCGTATGACATCCTGCCTTCAGAAGTGTGCCTTCTAGAAGGTATAAATTTCTTTTTGAAAGACCTTCCATAATATTCAGTACACATTCGCTTCTCCCTTCTTTAAGATGGGAAAAAGGAAGTTGTTAAGTTTAATTTGTTAGTGACCTTCCTTACGCCCTTCTCTGGGAAGGGAAAGAAGTTGTTTAATTTTTTTATTTTTTTTCTCCAACATTCTTAAAAACTATTTTATTCATTTGTTTTTGCGCCTGATCTTGTATCTATAATGGTTTTTTATTTTTTTATTTTGATTTCTCTAAAGGCCTCGTAACCAGAGACCTGCGCCGAAGCGGCTAACAGTCGGCTAAGCCAGCCGCCGATAAAAATATTTGTAGTCTTCAGCTAAAAATCCGCACCGATTTCTTTGTAAAAATTTTTATTCTCTTTTAAAAACACCTGACCACATTGTTTTTTGTTTGACTATCCTTAAAAAAACGCAACTCTAATAATGTCTGCTTTCCAATACTGTCAGTTCTTGTTTATTAAGCCCCAAAATTTCATTAAAATTTTTTAAATAACGTCATATACGAAAATAAGTTAAGTGTAGTGAATGAGAGTGCGAAAAATGGCTTAAATTGTTTGTAATTATAAGTATTGCGGTTATTTTTGTTGAACAGTTTATGGTTTTCAATCCAAATTTTGATATTTTTAATTAGGCTAAAGTTCATCAAATTTAATTTTTATTAAATTGTTTTTATGAAGAAAGGAATTTTACAACATGAAAACATTATTATACCATGTTCACACGGACAGCAATATTCGTGTTTCGCTCTCTTATTCCTGTTTCGCGCCCCAAACATGACTGGAACGACTTGTTTCCCCATACAAAATTTTGAGAGCGAAACAGGTCGTTTCATTTTGAAACAGGCTGCGAAACAGGAAAAATGTACTATCATCTCCAATTTTGATAACATTTATCGTTAGTTTATCTGAACTAGCTCTCAAAAAAAATCAAAACAAAGAAAAAAACAAAATAAAAATTGATGTTTAATAAAATAAAGTGATAATTATAATATAATAATATTAATAAAAGTATTAAATAATATATTTTTAAGTTTTATTTACTTTTTTATCTATTTAAAAAAAAAGCACACTTACAACAAAAAAAAAATTGTCAAAATGAAACAAGAATGAATCGTATGAACAGCATGTTTCGCAAACTTGTTTCAGAGAGCGAAACGAGTGGTTTATATCGTCGTATGAACATAGCATTACTTCATACCCAGCTAGCATTTTCAATCTTGTAAGAGCTACTGGGAGTCTGATGAAGAGCGTCGTTGATCGTCAATGACCGCATTTTTTAATCGGAGAAAATTCCTCACACGGGAAAATCGTTGTGGGAATCGTTTAAGACGTTGGTAAAGATAATGTAACTCATATAGATATTCTCTTACAACTCGTGAAATGCTTGGCGTATAGTTGTAGAAAATATAGTTTATATAGAGAGCCGTAAAAGGTTCATTCGATGATGGTTTGACGAAAGATGAACAAAGTGTAACATTGTTGTTTTTGTACTCTGAAAATAATCAAAGATTTTTTAAGACTTTGCATATTAAAAAAAATGGCACGTGTTTTCTAGTTTTTGAAAAGAGCGGCCTGAACGCTTTGCAATTGGAAAACCAGATTTTGACAGCTCGTTTAGTAGTGAAGTTTGTCGCTATTGTTAATTATTGATGGCAATTTAGGTTTTTTTTTTATCAATCTAGCGTTTGTATGTCTATTTTTATTTATAATTTGTGGGTTTCATTAAACAAGAAAGCTATAACTACTGTTCGTTACACACCGTTGACGCTCTTGCTTTGGTATGGCATATCAGCGTAAAAGCTAAGCGAAAAAAAAACGTTCCGCTTCTGCTCTTGTTAAGGTACGGCTGTTGAACATTCCAAGACTAAAAAACGAAATCGTCAGAAAATTTTATGTTTTATGCTTTAAACACATTCGAGACAGCAAGCTACCGACTTCAATATGTCAAAACTAGAATACATGAGTGCATATGGAAATGATTATTTTCACGACGACACGGATACATGGCTGCAGGTTGTTGTCTGTGCTTATTTTGTCGTTGTAGTCAAATTAAACTAATTTCTATTTTTGTCCACTACAAAACAGAAAAAGTGCTGCTAATATAAAAAAATATTTACAAAATAAGTGCTTAATTTTTTTTTTTTTTTTGTTTAACAGAAAAGAATCGGCTTGAAACAAGAATATTAACTCGTCTCAACACCAAATTGTTATTTATATAATTTTTTTTATATCCTTGAAAGAAGTTCTATAGGAAGATGTTTTTCGCGCCAACGCTTCTAGTTCAGGAGTTATAGGTCGTAAGTTTCAAAATACTTTATCCATATCTCTTTAGGTATAAAATGAATCTATAAAATATGGGAATCATTGGAAAATTCTTTAAAGTGTGTTCCACATGCCGTTTATGGCACACCGATTAACCAATTAAGAGCCAATTTTATATATTTATACCCCGTGGCTGACTTTTTTTTACAAAATTGGCTTTATCTTTAAATCATGTCGATATAACAATAATTATTTAACCCTAAGATATTTGCTTAATAAAGTTTTTCTGAATTGCGGTTTTTCGGCGTTGCAGAACACTTATTATTTATGTACATATAACAATAATTCAATCAGCCCAATCATGAATAAAATTTCCCCGGGAGTTTTTTCCCTTTTCCTACTTTTACAATTGAGTTAAAATAGGAAAAATGAGAGAAGGGAGAAAGCTCCCGGGGAATTTTCATTCGTAATTGGGATGAATATGTAAGAAGTACATAAATTATTACCAGATATATATTTTTAATCAAACTTTTAAATAAATTGACTAATTTTCCAAAATAAAATTTTTTAAAGCTTAATAAATTTAAAATTTTATATGATGAAGTTACTAATAATATGGTATATAAAAGATTAAGTGTTCTTACCTAAAGATATTATGTTTTAATAAATATGTATATTGACAAAATTTTAAGTTTTGTAGAAAAATCTTTCAAGAAATATTTATTTTTGAAATTGGCCTTTAACGGGCTAATAAATCGGAATTTTTTAAAGATCGTTTAATCGTCATTTATAAGAAAACTGTTACTTTTTGGTTCATTATTTTCAATTAAATTTGTCTTCTTTATTGTAAAAAGCATTTTTATTATTATTTAATTTTTACTTATTAAACTTTTGAAATTTCAAAAATTCAAACTTTGCACAGCTGTTGTGCAAAGTATCAGCAACACAACTGCAACTGGTAATCACGCATCAGCAACAACATTTTGCATCACTGCAGCGGTGATACATAGTTTTTATGCATTTACGTACGCACCCAATGTGTCCTGATTTCTTATTTTAAAAGCATTTTATATGTATTTTTTGTTTAATCTGCCGTTAAAATTATATTATTTATTAGTTACAAAAACAACAAAATTAAAATATTTTAATTTTTTTTAAATAAATTCATTTGTTGATAATCTTAAATTAAATTTGAATAAGAGTCTGCAATTGTGCATGTTTTTCCATTTTATAAAAGAAAAAAATGATAGTGGCACCACTGAAATATAAAGACATAGTAAACAAAAACAGCTGCTTGTATATTTTCAATTGTAGCTGCCGTCTTCAACATAATTCAGTAGCTGACTACACGACTAAGATTTCAGCCAGCAGCATTTGTAGTATTGTGTTCGTGTAGCCTGCTGTGGTGAATGTGTTTAATGCATTATTCAGAATTTGGAGACTGAAACATATCGTCACTTTTTTGAAACTGTAATCAATGAAAAAACTAATTTTTTTTATTTATTTATTGAAAAATTCACCACTACAAAAAATCTCATGATATTCTCGCGAAGATTTTAATGATTAATTTTTAATGTCGAATTTTGTTCTTTAAACTTCGCAAAACTTGAAATAAAAGTTTTGTGCATTTGTTCTAAACTGATTTTCAATGTTATTTTCAATTACATTGGTTGCTTTTATAGTTATACATCAGTTCCACAGTAAACATTCTTCAAAGTTAGATAATTTGCTTCTAATTTACTATACTACAGCCACAGAATACCACAGAACTGTCACGAGAAGGAAGATTTTGCGTTTTTTTTGTCTCTTTTTAAGAAAGCTGCCCTTTTTTCATTTCTCTTTGCATCATCTTTTATGCCGCAATACAATGAACACAAATTAATTTAGTTGAGATTTATTTGCAAAGCTTTTGTAAAATCTAACTTTTAAGTTTACCACAACACAAGTAAATAATATTTAAGTAAAGAAATAACATTATAAAACAAAAAATATTAATTAATACATTTTTTTTGCACAAAACACAAAGTTTGTTGAACTAATGCATTTTTTTTAACGTGGTCTGTGTTTTGTTATTTTTGTTTTGATCATGCCATTTGTGTTGATTGTTGCTGCCTGTTTTTACACATTGCCACTTCACTACCAAAAAAAGCTTTCTGTCTTTTTCTTCGAAAGCTGCCCTCGCAAATGATTTGGGCCTTTTTCACACGTCACTTTTAACAGTTCTGTGGTATTCTGTGCTACAGCTATACACAGTAAAAATTGTGTTTTTTGAAGCACTTAAGAGAAAAAGCGCATAATCGAGCGTTTCAATATGAGAGCTTCTCTAATATACAAAAAGCTGATATTTTAGTGCTGATAACAATGAAGGTTTTATAGCGAAAATTAAAAAATATATTATAGTTTTTTCGTAAGCACAAACATTCATATAGAATTTTTCTTTTGTTAGCAACAACTGGTGCGCGAGGTGACATAAAAAATAAATTATTTACGAAAAAAATGAATTGGAAAGTGATTTGTTTGCTTGTTTTATTAGGTTAAAAGAAGCGCTTGTTATCAACAGAAAGTATGCCTCCAAAACGGGAACAATCCATACAAATACCAAGCATCCCAGAAGCAGGTTTAAACTGGGATATTAAGTATTTATTATATCCTTTTTCAAGAAAATTAGGTGCGATTTAAAGAAACAAAAACGTTTATCTCTCCATAATAATATGAATACGAGCATCTTTTGCCTGCATTTATATATCTCGTTACCTAAAACGCAAACGAAGCAAAAAAACGATTTAACATGATAAATTGCCTTAAACTGTTTATAACTTGTTAATTTTTCTTTCTTATAAAACCTACCAGTTGTTTTGAAATTTACAAATTATGCAAACTGTTGGCTAGGTCTTTTAGCGTTTATCGTATAATCTTTTGTAGATAAGGGCGTTTGTTTTTATACTTTCCACCACCAATAGTGGTGAATGAGCGTATACTAAGTTTGTCATTCCGTGTTAAACTTTTTTATTATTCATCTCAGACCCCATATAGTGTATATATTTTGGCTCCTTGAGTAATGCTAAGTCGATTTAGTTTGCAGTTTGGGATTGAAATCCATTAAAATCGGTTCAGTAGGATCAGAGCTATAAATGTGGAACCACCCCCCTAAAAAATTTATAATTTTGTTACAAAAACTAACATAAATGATTGAAAAATGCACGAAATGATATGAAATCTTGCAAATATTCGTTTTATTAGACTGGAAATCACACTGCAAAATTTCATGAAGATCGGTTCCCTACTCCCGGAAAACAGTTTAGTACGCCTAAAACCGTATTTAATGACGCTATCATAACAAAATTTGGCACGTCACAGTTTTCTAAGACTAAAAATGACACTGTGAAATTTCATGAAGTTCGGTACATAATTTACCCTAGGCCCCATATAAACCCTACTCCCGGAAAAAAGTTTAGTACTCTTAAAACCGTAGTAAATGATGCTATCATAAAAGCATTTGTCGGTCAATAATTTAATATAGGGTAAGCCGCAACCAATTTTAATGCTGATGTCTGTTTTTATAAAGAGAAATTAATAATAAATAGACATCATATAGATATCACTCCTGAAATATTCAAATTGTCGGTGGAGGGTACAAAGATTCGGCACAGCCGAATATTACACTCTAACTTGTTATTTATTCGTTTAGGTTTATAGGCGACATTGTCGTGTAAGCTGTAACTCCTGATAAAGTAGAATCCTTTGTCGTCTATATAGTCATCAAAGACAATATGAACGACAATGTCGTTCATGTGGTCATCAACGAGAACGAATTCTGGGCAAATGAGTGGTCTAATCTTCAACAAGTTCTTTAATTTATACCTTCGAAATCAAACCTTCCACTTTGCACAAACTGGAAAGCAATATTGAATCTACTTACTGCAAAAGAGCGTGAAGAGAGTATACTTCGGGCAACAAACTCACAGCACCACGACCTTTACTGTCTACTAAACCATACCGTAACACCTCTTCTTGCTAAAAACTACTCATCTCGTAGCACTAGCTTGATAGTCAGAGCGAGAGACGGTTTGCTTAACTTAAATGCCAAGCCCTTCAGTAACAACACTGCATCCGTATGCACAATGTGCAACAATTGGTTAGAGGAAAATACTTACCACTTCATAAGTGTCTGTTCAATATATAACGGATTTAGATTTAAATTTTTTGGAAAATCCCAACTTGAGCTAATCGAAGTAATAAATATATTAAATGGTTCCAACTTTTACAATTTGTATAAATACTTGGAAATCTGCTTAAATTATAGAAAACTAATTATCAACGAATTTAATCTGTAATCTTTTTTTTAACCCTTTTTGTCAAATCTCTTTTAATTGTAATATCATAAACTTTTTCATAACACTTAAAATTATCAAAATTAATTGTATTGAAAATACTAGTAATTTGCCGATCTGGCTCCCAACAAATATGTAATGCCAAATATACATAGATATTAAATATTTTAATATTAAAAAAAAAAGAAACAAATGAATATGAAAATGTAAATGCATTTAAATATATCTATTAATAAATAATAATAAAATATAAAATTTTAATTATGATAAGCGTAAAACAATCAATGCAAAAAGCTACTTGACAGCTTGAACGTTTAAATATATGTATATACATATTGCATTTTAACATAAGATTAGAAGTAAGATAAAAGTAATAAAGAAGAAGACAAATACAAATAATCAAGTGATTAACGGTAATGAAAATGTTGTAAAGGGTGTTTTTTTAAGCTAGATAGAACTTTAAATTGTAAAAAGTAACACAAAAAATTAAATTTTGATGAAATATTTTTTTTTATCGTTTCAGTATACTCTGACAAATCATCATGAATAGACTCACGCTTAAACAACGCTACGAAATTATCCAAATTTACTTTGAAAATCAGTCGTCGATTCGCGCAACTTGTTTTGTTGTTTTATCGCAAAATTGTGTTCAGCGATGAGGCGCATTTTTGGCTTAACGGGTTTGTTAATAAGCAAAATTGCCGCATATGGAGCGAGACCAATCCACAAGAGACCCTACAGACTCCATTACATCCAGAAAAATGCACCGTTTGGTGCGGTTTTCACGCTGGTGGCATCATCGTACCTTATTTCTTTAAAAATGAGGCCGGAGCTCGCGTTACGGTCAATGGAGATCGTTACCGCACCATGATCAATGATTTTTTTGTTTGAAAATATGAAACACATTGATCCGGAGGAGATGTGGTTTCAACAGGATGGCGCTACGTGCCATACGGCGAACGCAACCATCGACTTATTGAAATCAAAATTTGGCGATAAGTTGATTTCGAGAAATGGACCTGTCAATTGGCCTCCAAGGTCGTGCGATTTGACACCTCTCGATTATTTCCTGTGGGGCTACGTGAAGTCACTGGTTTATGCTGATAAACCAGCAACAATTGACGCCTTGGAGGCCAGCATTGTTCGTGTTATTCGTGACATACGGCCAGCAGTGCTCGAAAAAGTGGCCCAAAATTGGACGTCCAGAATGCGCTTCGTCAAGAACAGCCGCGGTGCCCATATGCCCGAAATCATTTTCAAATGTTAATGTCACTTATTGATCTTTCGAATAAAAAAAAATTGATTACAATTTAATTTTTTGTGTTATTTTTTACAATTTCAAGTTCTATCGGGCTTAAAAAAACACCCTTTACATGCATACCTATGATAACGTCCAATTCCTCATTTCCAACGTATAAAACATATTTCAAACTTAAAAGAATTTAAAATTTTAAAACCATAAAGAAACAGAATTGATAAACGTTTTGGCTTCTCTAGCTGTAGACTGGTCGAATATACTGCAAATCAAAAAAAAAAGTATAGTATGGACGTCCGTCAAGACGTTAGCGAACTTGATTATAATAGACGATCATATGCCAATTCCATCAGAAAAAAAAATTGAACATATTACCCAAGCGGTATTGAAGGGACCACAAGTTGAAGGCCACTATGCTCCTTTCTAAAAGATTTCCTTCGTATGACATCCTGCCTTCAGAAGTGTGCCTTCTAGAAGGTATAAATTTCTTTTTGAAAGACCTTCCATAATATTCAGTACACATTCGCTTCTCCCTTCTTTAAGATGGGAAAAAGGAAGTTGTTAAGTTTAATTTGTTAGTGACCTTCCTTACGCCCTTCTCTGGGAAGGGAAAGAAGTTGTTTAATTTTTTTATTTTTTTTCTCCAACATTCTTAAAAACTATTTTATTCATTTGTTTTTGCGCCTGATCTTGTATCTATAATGGTTTTTTATTTTTTTATTTTGATTTCTCTAAAGGCCTCGTAACCAGAGACCTGCGCCGAAGCGGCTAACAGTCGGCTAAGCCAGCCGCCGATAAAAATATTTGTAGTCTTCAGCTAAAAATCCGCTCTGGCTTAGCCACCGATTTCTTTGTAAAAATTTTTATTCTCTTTTAAAAACACCTGACCACATTGTTTTTTGTTTGACTATCCTTAAAAAAACGCAACTCTAATAATGTCTGCTTTCCAATACTGTCAGTTCTTGTTTATTAAGCCCCAAAATTTCATTAAAATTTTTTAAATAACGTCATATACGAAAATAAGTTAAGTGTAGTGAATGAGAGTGCGAAAAATGGCTTAAATTGTTTGTAATTATAAGTATTGCGGTTATTTTTGTTGAACAGTTTATGGTTTTCAATCCAAATTTTGATATTTTTAATTAGGCTAAAGTTCATCAAATTTAATTTTTATTAAATTGTTTTTATGAAGAAAGGAATTTTACAACATGAAATTAATTAAAATTTATTGATAATTTTTCATTCTTGACTGCAGCAGGGCTCGAACCCAGGCTTTCACGAACAGGTTACCGTTACATGTTTCAATTGTAACCACTTAATCTCTTCAGGGGGTTCTGCCCATTAACACTCACAGCCATTGACGACTGCTGGCAGTCAATAGTCAAACAACACATGAAACTGATAAAATTAAAATTTTTCTCCGTTTTAATGTATCAGCTGTGGAAGGATTTTATGTTTGATTATGTTTATTGATAAAGACAATATTTCATCGACGAACATGACCCAATTTCACTAGCTCGAATGATGGCGGCCATTCCCGCTTAAGGATGAGATATGGCAGTGCTTATTTGGTTAGAAGAATACTAATCACCTTTGTGGACAAGAACCTCCATTAATCGAAATTTCGCCCGCCATTGGCAGGACGTAAGCTTTAGAATCAAATTAAGGTTAGGTTTGGTCGAACGGATTACGAAGCATCAAAGATGCAACCTCATATAAGTATGATGTTGCATCTTTAATGATTCGTCCTCCTTTCGACCCAAACTAACCTTTTTAAATGTGTAATTATTATTTCATGCAAAAATCCCAAAAAAAATAATTCCTTAAATAAGCGTTTGATCGAATAATAACCAGATATCGTATTTTCATAACTAAAAAACGTTTTATGGGTAAAGTTGCTATTTAAAAAAAAAAAACATTTGGCTGTAACTTCCAAACGGAACAATTATTTTTCATCACTCATATTTTTAATCAACAATAAGTTTTTCAAGAAACATTTAAATCGGTTTTTATACCTTCAATAAGTTTTTAAAAGAAAAATCGCTCATTTTGTGATCAATCGTATTTTTCTTAACAAAAATCAATAGTTTATGCGAAAATTTTAGAAACGTAAGACGCTTGCAATTATTTTCTTTACTTAAAGCTTATTTTTTTAAAACGAGATCACACATAAAAAGAAACGTAAAATTCTTTTTTTTTCAAAACGTTGAAGAACTGTACAAAAATCTTCTTGCCTAATTACAAATGGGTAATTCCAAGTCAAATCGACCAAGAGGCCCCTTTTCGATTTAAATGAAATTTGGTGAGAAGGTTCCTTTTATCGAAAGTTATGTCATATTCAAAATGTCATAATTTCGCCGAATTAACCGAATGTGTTGAGTTTATTTCTTCAATATCTCGATAACTACTTTACATACGAAAATGATTTTTATCGAGGTAAAATAAGAACAACGTATAGTCATTAGAAATTTTGTTCTCATTTTCAAAACCCATATAACGTCAAACAAAAGATTATATGGAAAAAATTAAATTAAGCGTCAAACATCAAATAAATTATTTTGACATTACATGGGTAAATAATGAAAACTCTCGCTAATGAACATACCTGTACTGAAATTCTGTAACTTTTTAACGACAAAAAATTGTCGTTAAGTAGTCAAAATTCGTTAGCTAACGATAATTGTCCTTAAGAACTATTCTGTAATGAAATTTTAACAATTTTTATCGGCAAACAATGTCGGTAGCTAACGATACAAAAAAAGTTCTTGTTAAATAATAACGATAATAAATATACTGTTGAAAGATTAAAAATATAGAGAAAAGAAGCCAATTTTTTACACAAAAAAAGGAAAAAAGTATAGTCGATAAAGCCCGACCCTACATAACAGTATTTGGGCGATCATGTGTCCGCAAAAAGAGTATGTTGTGAAGTTAAGATTCACATAAGAGATTTTTGTGCCAAATATTATCTAAATATCTACTACTAAATATAACTACAATGAGATAACATAGACGCTATTATTAAGGTAACTTATTTTAAGTGTATTCGTATGGGAGCTGTGGTCAAATATGGACGGATTCTAATATTGCTGATTTATGTAGGTTGCAACAAAATATTTTTGGACCTAATTAAACCAAAATGTCTATAAAACAAGATGGTTAATGGGCAAAAACCCCTATTCCGGAAAGAAGTTTGCATGTGGGCTATGAAAAATAAATAACCGCTTCTCCGCTTTTTAAAAGGCTTCGACCTTGTGGCAATAAAACCATATGTGCCAAATTTTATAAAATTATTTCCGAAATTCGACCTGTAATTTGCGCACAAAGTTATCTTGGACAGACAACCAGCCAGCCTGATAGAAGGACGGACCTCGTTAGATGGATTCTGAAATTGATTTTGAGTCAATCGTTATACTAAAAGGTGGGTTCAGAATCTATATTTAAATGTGTTACACACATTTGCACAAACACATAATATCCTCTTCAGATACAGTAGTGTGGGTATAAAAAGTAAGAGCAGAATTTTGTGCTAGAGTGGTTAAGGCACCTCGAACTTTTTCCCTATGTATAAAAAGATTTTAAACCAACATATTTGTTTAGAAATATAATCAATATTTACACTTTTTCATTCATGTTTTGTTAAAATAAATTTTTTACAAGCAAATTTGTTTTATATTTTTTATTAATTTTAAAAATTTTAACTTTGACGTTCTTACATTTTTACCGATATTTGTCGTTATTTTTTCTTATCGAATACATTTGTTAACTTAAAATAGAGAATAACAAATTCGTTAAGGTGACCGAGATTTCTCGTTACTTAACGATATCGGTAGTTAAAATAAAAAAGTTACAGAATTGAGGTACTGGTACTTTTTATACTATGATTTTTATTTAATTTTAAAGAGAATACTTGGCGCTACCAAGGCGAATTCATACAAGGTGGTCTTATTTTGAAAACGTTTTACAACACTGTAAAATATTTTAACGTTGTGTCAAAAACTCAAGCAAATATTTCATTTTGTTTTCAATTTTAAATTTTGTGTTTTGAAATGTAAAAACTTAAAATAGTTTAAAATTTCATAATTTTAAGCGAAAATTATAGAATTTAGTAAAGATTCCCCAGAACCACTAGATCGGTTTACCATTTTGACACAAGGTTAGTTATCAGCTGCTGCTTACGTAGCAAGATAAGTTCACCTGGTGTAAATTCGCCTTGGGCGCTACAAACAACATATTGAAAAAAAATTATTTTTTGAAAATGTAATATCTACAAAATATTAAGTTTTAAAAATGGACTAAGTCAAAAATTTATTTTTTTATTTGGCTGATTTTGTTTTATATAATACCTCAAACTGTTCTTTAAAAATCCTGAAACTTTGAAGGAGGTGTTTTTTTTTCTTTTTTAGGCTATGGTTTTTTTTCTTTCGCAACCTATAAAAAATAATCTTAAAATAATATTTGAATATTGTAATTTTGAGCAATAAATGCACTGTGCTAGTTGCAAAAAAACAGGCACCTGGCGTTTTAACCTAATTCGGAAATGGAGGAGGTTGCACAGCATATGTCCGCGTAACTCAAAAACGGTTTAGTTTATTGAAATATGTAACTAAAAAAATAAATAAAGTGAAGTTGGTCATACATTTGATCCATCTAGGAGCATCCTACGCGCTACATTTGACCTAGATGAGTCAAATGTATGACCAACACCACTTTTTTCATCCTGATCATTTATTTAAACATACCTACCCGCTATCTCTATTGCTTAAGGGAGCTCCCATACAAAATGTTCAATACAGGCTAAAAATATTTTAAAGAACAAGTCCCATAACTAGTGTTGCCAATTAAGCATTTTTCATGCTAGATCTACCATTGTTGAAATGTTTAATACAAATATGAAAGAAAAACCGGAAGATTCTAACATTGAATTAGATCTAAAAAAAATGCAACAATGTAAATGCTTGTTAATGTTTCACTAAAATAAAGATCAAAAAAGGAGAAAATTTTAAAAAATTAGTAAAAACCTATTCACAAAAGTTTCGCAAAGATTGGGGCAATTACCTAAAGTTAAAAGAATAAGTGAAAGAAACAGATGACTTAAAAAAAACCTTTTGCAATTACTGCAAATGTGATATTGTCTAAAATTAGTGGTCTAGAGTAACACGCAGAAATAACAAAGCACAAAAGTGTTACGGGCATAACTAAAAACAATCCTATAGCTTTTAAAGAATTTGCTATAAAGTTCTGTAGAAGCGACATAAAATTTAAGTGCTGTGCATAGTTCGATTGCACCTGTCAAGTAGCTGGCAAACCTAACGTCAATTTGACAGCTCGTCGTTGAACCTAAAGGACAATATTCAGCATATTATAAAAAATTTATTGGCCCTTACTTTAATGAAGATGTTTCTATATTTTTCTTATTAATTTTTTTTAGCATTTATTTAAGCGTTTATTTAGCATTTTTTGGCATAACTGCCAAGGAGTCGCCCCTAGTTAGATATAATGTATGACCGACCTCAATTATTATCCCCACTTCTAAGGGAAGCTCCCATTTTATGAATTTCTTAAATTAATTAAAATTGTTCGTCTTTTGTGAATAAAGTTGTTAGCAGATTTCAATAGTTTATGGCTTGTTTTGTTTGCAACTTCGTGTATTATACGCATGGAAGCATAGCCGCATTTTCCAATTTTTTATGAATTTTTAACAAATCAAAAACTTCAAGATGTAACTAAACATTTTTTTTTTAGCCAAAAAAAAATTATGTTTCTACAAAATCAAAAAACTATTTGAGCTTGTTCCCAAATGGGATCATAGGGCGCTAATGAGTTAAAGACATGCATCAGAAGGGCTATCAAAAGACCTTCTTTTCAAAGCCTTTTAGAATTCCTGTAAGAAGAAAGGAGTGTAAAAGGGCTTGCTCCCAATGACAACCTGTGAAAAAAATGTTTAAGTATGGAATGCGGCGAGCAGAGCTTATGTCTGCTAAATAAGGCCTCTTTACTCATTCTTTTTACCACTGGGACGGTTTATCATGTTGCGAAGCACTAATGAATGGTACATTTTAAAATATAAGAGCACAATTATGCGCTACGCAATAAGTCAAACAGAGATGTAGTAAAGTAATTGAAGGAGCTCTTAACAAGTTTCATAAAAAAAAGAATTTCAAGTGCCACGGCATTCCCTTACTACGAAGCAATCTTGTTAGGGAGGACATCAAAAATAACTGTAAAAAAATTATTCAGTGTGTTAAACTGATAGCTACGTTCACCAGTTTTTATATGCGTTGTGTCAAAAATGTATTGTTTCAAAGTGGGAACTCGCCATATAAAATTCATATATTCCGTAAGCGATATGGCAAGCGAAACTCTTACATTTCTCCTTTACAAACCTGCATCGTTTGAAGCACAATTTTTTATTGGGAAGTTAAATAAAACACTTACAAATAAAGACATGATTTCAATAAATTTGTTATCCCTTTATAATGCTTGGACCTTGCCATTACGTACTTTATACAATGTCGTTTAAATGACCGTCTCTAGATTGTAGCAGCCGATCCGTTTGAGGTAGTTTTCGGACACTTTTTCGCACATTTCGTGCGGTATCTCAGCGATAACTTGGCGAATGTTGGTTCGCCAAAACGTAAAACTACGCTTTCTAAAAATTTACCATACATATGTGGCTAGTAGCGCCGTTTTGTTGAAACCACTTATCGTCCTGTTTATGATCTTCAATTGCAGGCCAAAAACACAGTCGGCTACGGTTCTTCTAGTTATCTGCCATACGTTCACTAACAGAAGCGATGTTTTCGGAAGTGCGCACATTGTTGTAACCAGTGTGACCATATTAGCTTTGTTCGAGCTAAATTTAGCTTTTTTTATGTTAAGCTTTAGATTTTTCATTTAGCTTTAAGCTTTCTTTAGCCTTTTTTTATTTCAATTTCATCCTTATTTATATTTCAAAATAAATAAAACAATTTTTCCAAATAAACGTATTTGCGATTTAATTAAAAGAGTAATAATCTGGCAGCGCAAAAGAAATCGCTGTTGCAGATTTGATTTACATACATAACAGTGCTGCCAGGGGAAGAATCAAAAAGTTACCCCTAAGTTACACTTCGAAATATTTCTTGGATAAATAGTAAGATTATGTGATTTATAAAACAAAATACACATTTCTATTCCATTTTTCGGAAATAAAAGCAAGACTACAAATCAATTACTGAGCAAATGCATAGATTAGAGTAAGTTTCAAGCCCATGCATATTGCATGAGCATACAGTTCTTTTCGTTTCTAGTCACAACAGTTTATAGCCACTTTTGCCATAAATTCCATTTATAAGCGGCCGCCAAAGGCAAAAGTAAATCGAATTATGTGCGTCATAGTTCCATTAGCAAAACGTTCTACAATCTTTTTAATTATTCAAGAAAAATTCTTGACAAAAGTACGAAAAAACAGAAGTAAGGAAAAACATGTAAAATCAATTAAAATGGATAATCATTCAAAAATAAGCAAACTTCGGTCTACCAAAGGTTAAAATACAATTTGGTTTAAGGATTGATGTTTGACTATTGACGTCAGCAGTCGTCGATGGCTGCGTGTGTAAAACGGCAAATCCATCTGAGGAGATCGAGTTGTTGCGATCGAAATATGTCATGGTAACCTGCCGGCCGCGGTTCGAATCCCGGCCACGGTCAAAAATGAAAGATTATAAATAACAATTTTAATTAATTTTCATGTTGTAAAATTCCTTTCTTAATAGAAATAATTTAATGAAAATTAAATTTAATGAACTTAAGCCTAATTAAAAATATTAAAAATTTGGATTAAAAATCTTTTTAATTTTCGAAGCCTTAAACAATATAAAAGAACTGGGAATTAACTGGTTTGATTTTGTCATCAACACTCAACTTGAAAAAAATTAGTTTTTGGTTTAGGAATCAGGGGAAAAATATCTTGTTTGGCCTTCTTATGAGTGTTTTTGTCGTGGTCAAAAACAAGTCGTTTTTAAAAATTGGTATTGTGATTGACGCAAATGACATATATACGACGAACTTTTTACTAATGTGTTTTACATTGTCGTTGTCGTGATTTTGAAATCGACAAAAATTTCAAAAGACTTCGACTTCGATCACGACAACGCGTCAACTATTTTTTTGAAAATTGGTTGAAAAACCTCTGATAGTAAATGCAAGAATTATTTAACCTGTTTAATATTTTTATTTAAAAAATAATAATTTTCAAAATTTTTAAATTAAATTAAAAAATGTATGTATGTATAATATACTTACTTAAACACTATTTAGTCTATGAAAAATATCGAAATAATTGAAAGTTATTGCAAGAAGCTATAATAAATTTAGTTTTTTTTTGGGTTTAAATTTCTTTCTTTAGCTCTATTTCAAGCATGATTTAACTTTATATTTTTTAAAAATCTGGTCACACTGGTTGTAACGCATACAGTCTCTTCAAATTTATTTCTACAGTGCACTCGGGAAAACGTCAACGCTCGTTTACGTCAACATCCCAAAACGTCAACCTTTTTTTTACATTGCCTACTCTAAAACGTCAACCCAACCACAAAGCTCTAAAACGTCAACTCTGAATAAAACAAAATTTTTAATTTAGCAGGATTTAAAATACACAATTTGTACACACACACATTTATTTTATGATATCATTTCAGAAATTGGGGATTCCCCTTATAAGTAGAGTAGAAAAGAAGTTACAACTGTATTTATGTATGGTCTTTTCATTTATGTTCAGTTGCTTTTTTGATCTCGTAAGTATCACATTACCAAAATGAGCTCAAAACAACCGAAAGTGCTTAAATTACATACAAGAAAAGGTAAATATTTTGGATTTATTAGAAAAGGGTACAAGTGCGGTAGCTTTAGCGAAGCAATATGGTGTAACAAAGTCAACAATTAGCAAGATAAAAATGAAAAAAAGAAGATTTTGGACTGTGTTAATAACACACTTTCCGGTCCAGGAAAAAGAAAGACATTAACAGCATCAGTGTTGCCGAAAATGGAAAAACGCCTGTGCCAGTGGTTTGTTAAACAGAGAGAAAAGAATTATCCGGTAAATGCATTAGCATCTAAACTAAAAGAAAAAGAATGCTCTTTCAACGCAAGTGATGGATGGTTGCAGGGATTTAAAAAAAGATTTGGAGTTCGTCTGCTTAAAATAACTGGGGAAAAGCTATCTTCGCAACCTTCGCTTGTCGAACCATTTAAAGTTAAACTGAAGCAAAAAATTTAAGATCAGCTTTACAATCAGGGCTGTGGAGTCGGAGTTGAGGTTTTTGTGCCGGAGTCGGAGTCGTAGTACCCACAAAAACTCGCGACTCCGGCTCAAAAGTTTTTCGGCATAAAAAATTTAAAAAAAATTTTCCAAAATAAAAATTATTCGAAATTCAAATATCGATTTGAAATTTTTAAGAATCATTTTTATGCTATATTTAACCATTTAAAAGCTAATGCATTTAAAAAGTTAGAGTGCTATATTTGGATGATCCGAATCTTTGACACCTTCCATCGACAGTTAGAATATATGAGAGCTATAAATTATTAAATAATCTTTATAAAACGGACGTCGGTATAAAAGATGGTTCCGGTTCAAACCAATTGTACGACAATCAGAAGTGTAGGTAATGCTTTTTTTCCTAGCAATTTGAACTAACTTAAATAATATATCATGGTTCGTAACAGTTTATGCCGAACTAAAATTAATTTCAGGAGGGGCATTAATATTATCCCATGGCAGCCATGTCATTTATAAAGTTTTCCCTTTTTTTGCAAGTTTTTTGAAATGCAAAAAAGTTTTATATTTTAATAAAGTTTTTTCAAGTTTTTTTATAAATACATAATTTAAAATTTGCAGCATATTGAATACAAATATTAAGTGATGTTTTCATGTTATTAAATGGTCTTGTATTTTCTCTGTTCTTTATTATTTTAATTGTGTTAACTTCTTCGTAAAGATCCCAAATTTTTTTTAAGATTCTTTAGCACTAGATTCATATAAGTTGTCTGAAGTTAATGTAATAGATCTTGAAGTTTATTCTTTAAAGTTTTATGTTGCACGTTTTAATTCGATTTTGATAACGACTTTCTTAAACACGTCATAGATCTTGCACCTTTTTATGTAAAAAGAGGTTCCCAATTGAGTATTTCTCAATAATGTGATATTGTCTATGTGCTATTAGTCTATTTGAGTGATATCGTAGAAGTTAATAAAGAAAAGCTTGAGCTTTAATTTTTAGGATCATAATTAATAGAAAGAGCAAAATATTGAAAATTTTCGCGAGGGTGTATTTAAGATAAAAATATTTTTAGATTTAATATTTATATATTTTTCAATAAAATTAATTCTATATACTTTTTTTCATTTATTTATTTAACAGTAATAAAAAAGTCTTACAACATGATTTTGTTTTCTCTTTTAAACATGTTGGCACTTTTGTAAAAAAAAGCTTTTTTCAGAACTAAGAGGTTTTTTTAAGAAAATAAATTATGGCCTTATCATCACGAAATCCTGTTAAGTGATTTCCGTTATTAAATTTCTAAATGGACCAAATTTCAATATAGTAGTGAAATTTGTTTTAGCGCTTAAAGTGCTTTTCAGAAAGCTGCTTATTATGGGATATAATGTAAATATGGCCCGATAATCAGAAAATTGCATGGTATTATTTCTAGCCATATGAACCAAAATTAGACCAAATTTTACAATATCTATGGCTGCTATGGTTTTAGGTGTATTTAAATAATTTCCTAGAGTGAGCATTATATGGGGCATTATATAGAGAATTATGGACCGATCTTCTAGAAATTTTATAGCGTGATAGTGCCAAATTGCATTACAATAGCCATTAGTTATTACGTTTTTTAACGAACTAAACTGTTTTCCGAGGGTAGGTTTTATATGGGGCCTATGGTAATTTATGGACCAATCTTTACGAAACGTAGCACATTTAAATATGATAGCAATATTTATTACGGTTTTAGAAGTACATTATGGCACCTTTTACTTAATTTTTTGTAACAAAATTGTTAATTTTTAAGGGTGGTGTTTCTACATTTTGATTGATAACTATGATCCTACTGATCGGATTTTGCTGGATTTCACTCCCAAACTGCTTATGATAACTAGAACAAATTTGACTCCAAGATTGAACTTTTGTTTTAAGTTTTTCGAAAGTGAGCGTATTTTGCACAAACGGACAGACAGACAGACAGACATGGCTAAATCGACTTAGAATTACTCAAGAAACCAGGGGTATTAGATGCATAATAAAAAAGTTTCACATGGAATGACAAACTTAGTATACCCTCATTCCGTACGGTAATTACCCATCTTTAGGGTAATTTTGGGCCGCAAAAGGTAGCAAGGTAATTTAATTTAAAAAACGGTAATTTAAAGAAATTTGGATTTTTAGTATACACATATACATGCTCACATATGTATAAATGTTTTATAATTTTAACGTTTGAGAGGTGATTTTAAATTTAAAAATAAATCAATTTTATAACAAAAAATTAAGAACATAATGTTTTTGCAAACGATTTCGTAACAGCGATAAGTCCAATTAAGAAAACTGAAATTATGCTTGTATAGTTATTATTAATTTTATATTAAACTTTTTGTTTGTATAAAAATCAACAATATTTAAACATACATACTTACATATCAAATAGCAGTGAGCTAATAAATTTTACTATAGTTTTCGTTTATTTTAAATACTGATCTGGGATTAAATGGGGTAAAGTTAAGTGTTTGGCACTTAAATAATCCGTATTTGAATCAAGCATTCTGTACTTGATTTGAGAAAATCTGTACTTACATACATATGTATATGTATGTATGTACCTAGTTTATTCAAAATTATTTTACTGCCATATTCAAAAATATACAATAATGTTGCTTAAAAATGTATTTTAAACAAAAATTTATAATCAAATTTTTTCTTAAAACAAATTTAAAATGTAAATAAATGGTTTTTAAATATTGCTCTTATGTGCTGTTTCTAAATGATAAGCGATGGACTAAGTGCTTGTCATATAAATTTTACTACATAATCAATCGCCTGTCATTTGGAAACAGCACATTAATGTTTTCGTACGGTAATTTCTTCTCATAAACGGTAATTTTTAGAGGGCCGTACGGTAATGAAAAAATAAAAGTTAACATCACTGAGTCTCATATACATTTAGCATAAAGATTATAGTAGGAGTCGTGAGTCGGAGTCGGAGTCGCACTTAAAAAATTTCAGCGTTTGGAGTCGGAGTCGGAGTTAGTACTTTTTTCGGACGACTCTACAGCCCTGTATACAATGCTAATGAATCTGTAGCTCGTTTCTGTATTTCTCGCATCGTAAAATTTCTTACATGAAGTGTGAAACAAAAAATTCCATCGTTTCTCGATTTATGAGATAAAAGTGTTTCTGTATTTGAATGCGAAAACAGACACAACAAATTCTGTTTATACTGGAATATTTCCAGTAATTAAGTGTCAAATAAAAGCGAAACGTCAACAAAAGAAATAAATGTAATAAAAACAGGGCTGCCAGATTTGACGAGTTATCGTCATCTTGACGATTTTTTGTTCCGATATTAACAAAGTGACGTTTTGATGATTTTTTCTAAAAAGTGACGAAAGCAAAAACAAAATCAAAAATATTTTATAATTTTGTTGTTACTTTCTATAGAAATTCATCTTGAATTTTTAAATTTCAAACACTTCTATTTTGTGGCGTTGAAAATTGAAAAAAAAAATAATATGAATGTCTGTAGAAAGCAACAACAAATTTATAAAATATTTTTGATTTTATTTTTGCTTTTAATGAAATTTTTGGCGTTGCGTTTTACACTATAAGTCTGAGTTCTTACGGCTCTTTCTTTATTGAAAAGATTGCTACTTTATAGGCGAGAGGGGCGAGGGGAAAAGAAACGAGTACACACATGCCTGTACTGTCTTTACGTTTTGCTTTCTTATTCGTTGTTTAATTTTGTTTTTGTTTTCATACGCACGACTATACAAAATAAAAAACATGGCGTCGACATGACATGAATCATTTGAACACCAATTCATGTTCAAAGAAGAAAAAGGAAGAATCTTTTCAATAAAGAAAGAGCCGTATGAACTCAGACTAAGCCCCTTAGTCTTCGAAATAAGATAATTGTAAATGTTTTTATATGTTTGTTTATTAGAAAAAAAGATATCTTTAGAAACAAGGCTGCTTAAATTTTTATATTTATCCCTTTTGTGAAAATTGTCCTCGAAATTGTTTGTTTCTTCCCTAAAAAATGTATCGGCAAAAGCAAAATTTCGAGGGAAAGTAGTGGACCGACTTGGCTTATTTTGAACATTTAATACTTCTTATATACATATACAAAATATGATTGATATTTGATATTCTTATCTTATATGAACACTTTTGTGCCAAAACCATTATTCCGGCAAGAAAGAAATTTGTTTGTCTCCCAGTAAAAACTTTTTCAAAATGGATTGCTTCTTTCACTCGTTATTAAGTAGCTTTCTTCCAAAAGAACTTCGATAACTACTTTTTTCTGGATGTATTAAGATAAAAAAAAATGACTTACTTTTGAATTTGTTCTTTTTGGCACAACCCTTGTAAAATTCATTAGTTTTTCAGTAGAATTGTATGTAGTGCTTTTATGTGTTTCTGATTACTTAACATATTATTTTGTAGGCGAAGATTTTACTGGGTCTTTAACCCGTTTATTTATGAACCGATTTTTTTAATTTTAACTACAAGGTATTCTACTAAGTCTATTTCAGGTAAAAAAGAAAAAGATTATAGGAATAGGTAAATTAAAGATTTATATCTCAATTATTAAATAATAATTATTAAATACCCATGAACTTTAACTATGTTTTTGTTTGATTATTTTTTTATAAAAGTCGAAACAAATTGGTTTAAAAATGATTTTAAATTGCACGATTTTTAAAACAAAAGAGACGATCTTTTTTATTTTGTTCTCAGGAAATTGACGATTTTGACACAAATTTATCTGGCAGCACTGATTAAAACCAAAACAAGAAAACGCTAACAAAAATTTAAACTAACAAAATATGACAATTATTTTTTGTTTATTTTTATCATATAAATTATGCATTTATCATTTATATTCCTTCTATTTTTTTATTTATTTAAAAAAAATAGTATATAAACATATTTTAAATTCAACATATCTACATTTTGTTTTTCTCGCCACCAATTTCAAATGTGACTTATTTTGACAGTTCTTGAAAGAAACTTTTCGCAAAATATTGTTATAGAAACACTTTTTCTCACATCCTTCCAATAATTGCTGGAAAATTATTTAAATGACAGATAATTCTCGCAAAAAAAAGATACAGAAACACTTGTGTGAGAAAAACCATTTTTTGTTTCATTTCACACTATTTTTGTTGCAATTCACACGTTTCATGCGAAGAGTTTTACGATGTGAGATATACAGAAACGGGCTACTGGATTGTTCTGGAAAATTTTGCCAGAAAAGTCTTACGTATCAAGTGCCGAAAAGACTGCTCCAGGCGTAAAAACAGAAAAACAACGAGTCACTTTGTTATGTTGTGCTAATGCTTCCGGAAGTCATAAACTTAAATTGTTGGTGATTGGGAAGGCAAAAAATAAACGAGTTTTCAAAAATTTAACTGCCCGACTGAGTGCAAAAGTTCCAAGTCCTCATGGATGACATCAGACATTTTTAGCGATTGGTTTCACAAATCATTTGTGCCGCAGGTTAATATTTGTTTTGCTGCAGAGAAAATATAATTTTCAGTAGCTAAATTTTCTAATTTAAGGTAACAGATTTTCTTTTCAAAAAGAAATTGCCAGTTATGGCGCTCCTCCTAATCGACAATGCTCCGTCTCATCCAAGTGAAATGGAGCTTAAAACCGAAGATGGAAACATAATTGCAATGTTTTTTCCTCTAAATGTTACCCCACTTATCCAACCAATGTATCAGAACGCAATCAAAATAACGAAGCTGTACTACAGAAACAGCCTCTTAGCCATGGTAGCGGCAAAAAATTTAGATCTAGTAGAGTCAATGAAAAGTGTTACATTCAGGGATGCTGTTACAATTCTAGAATCCGCATGGAATAAAGTAACATGCTGGCAAAATGTGTTACGTTTCACGGAAAATGAGACAGATCCGGAGGAAGATATTCCGTTAAGCATTCTGAAAGAAAATATGAACTCAGAAGTTCAGCAACAAATGGAGCTTGCAGTTGATCTGCTTAATGACCTAAACCCTCAGGTTTGTCGATTTTTACAATTGTTTCAACAACACGACAGGTAATTTTTAATTTTTTTCTTTAGGTTGACTATACAGTATCATACATTCAGGAGTGGAATGAAGATATTTTGCTGGATAATGTTTCTAATTCGTGTGAAATTGAGGAGTTAGAAGTGGTCGATGATGAGGAGAACGATTTAGAAAAAATGTGCAGACAATAAAACCAAGCGAAGCCGTCGAAATATTAAACAGGGCTTTGGATTGGCCTCAATGCGAGAATGTTGAGCAAAATGACTTGAATGTATTAAGACAAAAGAAAAAAAACAGCAGAAAAAAATAACATGTGTGCATGTAAAATAATAGTACTAATTGGGAGAACATATTTGATACCACCCTAGAGGAAAGGAAACTAGCACCAGTCGAAACCAAAAACTGTCGAACAAAAAACGAAAATTTGTGCACAACTTTTCGCTTTTTGAGTTGAAATGGCATCGACTGTTTACATTTAATGAATCGAAAGTAAAAGACGTGGAAGAAATTGCAATTTTTCTACTTTGACTGCAGTTACGATATTTTGAACTTTTAATTTTTGGAAAAAAGTCAAAAATTCGATTTGTACCTGTAACTTAAAAGTGCGAGCTAATAGAGAAATACGGAGATTACATTTGAAATCAGCGACCTCAAATTAGTAAAAAAAATTGCATCAAACTTTCAATCAACACACAAAAAGTTCAAATTTGTTTCGCTGTGTAATTAATATGAAAATTTTTTTTTTTTTATTTTATTGATGTATAAAATTGTTTAACATTTTCATATTACATAATTTAACCAGAATTTGTACTTCTGATACTTTTTTTCTAAAAGTGATGTAAAGGTTAGAAGAAAACTCGGGTTGAATATTTCCCAATATTCGATTTTGGTTAACAGTCATGCTGGACGGAGCAATCCTGAAGTGTAACTACCCTACAAGAAGAGAATCAGCGAGTTGTCACTTTTTTCACGTTGGTGTTAAGAAAATGATAGAATGAAATGACCGAAATCAAGTTCTCTGTCATTTCTTTCTATCATTGATGTAAAGAAAATGAAATAATGAAATGACCGAAATCAAGTTCTCTGTCATTTCTTTCTATCATTTTCTTAACACCAGCGTGAAAAAAGTGACTACTCGCTCATACACTTCTTGTAGGGTAAATATTTGACAATTTTTTAGAACTTAACTACTTCAATAACATTTATTTTATTGTAATCGTTTATCAACCTTATTTTAAAAATTCTGTATTGAAATTTTGCTGAAGCTTTAAAATATTTATACAAAAATCACCATGTGTTGAAATAAACGTTAATTTTTTCTAACTTTAATGGAAAATCCTCTAAACTAGTGCACAAAAAACGCATGTTTTTAAAACATTGGGGCATGTGTTTCGCCTTTAATGAAAATTGTTCGTATGTATGTATGCTCATGAAAGCAAACATATAAGTAAACCGGATTTATACCAAAACCGGACACAGATGTCGAGTTCAGAAATATAACTGGTTATTTTTTTATAGCCAGAATGTATGTACATAAATACATAAACTTTTATGTATGCAAATGCTTAAATACTTTTAAACATTTGAAAGGAGGAATGTACGGCCAACCAATGGCAGATTAAGAGGTTATTTAATGCGACCTTCGAGTTTAAATGAAGCACACGCATTTGTGAAATGTTTTTAAACACGCGGCTGCCCTTACCTTGAAGAATTTATTATTAAAATAATTCAAGCACGACAAGGGGACAGAGAATATGATGTCATTGAAAACTTACTAAATTGTTTTCCAATAAAACAAAATGATATTAAACTTAATAGAAAATGTACATACAAACAAAAATTTTAAAAACGTCTAAAATTTGTAATACAAGTGAAGGCCGATTTTCACTATCCTACACAATCGCACGATTTATTCACACGAAAATCTGACGGAATTCTTTTTTTCACAAATTTCACAAACTTTCACTTTTAAATAAACAATTAATAATGGACACCATCAGGGCTACCAATGTGTAATATTGTAAACTATAGAAAAGTATACATCATGCAGTTGTTGGCAGCACTGCATGTTAACTTCTTTTAACATGGTCCATATTACAGTAGATTGGACCATGTTGTAAGTAGTCCATTTAAGCCACAATGGACCACGTAACCCAATATTATCTGTAGTGTCCCTACACTTCGGTGGGTTATATGGTCACCTCCCCATATATTTGGAGTAGTTTTGGAGTACTCCTACTCTTTTATGGACTACTCTTTACATGCATGTATGGACTAGTCTCGTTATCTGCAGGGTATGGATGTTTTTAAAGAAGAAGAAGAAAATGCGCGAATTTAATTTTGTTTACAAGGTAGAAATTTTTTGTGCTTAAAGAAAAAATAATACTTAGGAAATAATATAGAAAGGAAAAATTATATAAAAGTGCATAGCAATATTTCTGTTTTTTTAAATTATTTTTTGTTTCATATTTTTGCAACAGTATAAAATAACCAAACATGTTGGCAGTTTAAGTTTAGGTTTAAACCACCACCATTGTCCGCTTAAACTTGTAAAATAAAGTTAAAAAAATACCACTCAAAAAGTAAATACGGAGATTAAATTTAATTTAATCGCTTATCTCTAACCCAAAAAGTGGCTCTTAGTTGTTATTATTTATATATGTGAAATATATTCTGAAAAAGTTCGATATAGTTAACGCTACCTTTAGCACTAGTGAGGAATAAAGTTACCTTCAACTATTTTTCGTTTTCACAACTTCTGTATCAAATAAACTTAAAATTTTTAAAAAAGTGGCAATACTAAAGAAAATACCGATTATTTTTGCCAAAATAAAAATACGAACTGGCAACTGCGTACTTTTTTACATTTACAAAATATACGTATAATTGGAGTTGCCATATATAAAAAATATGTGAATATAATATGGCAATCTCAAATCTAAACCTTACGACAAAAGTTAAAGGTAGAACGTTCCTCTCTTTAGCTTATTCTTCACTTTAAGGTTAAAGAGAACTTGTGATAATTAAAAACTCATTATCTGTTCGATAACTTCCTACATTTAGTTATCATTAAGTCGTGAAAACGGGCCTAAGAGTTCTAAAGCAAGCTTTTATTGAAACAATGCTTTTGATCTACTATAGACAAGCAGAAGCATACTTTATGCGTTTAAACCGGTTTTAATTTTGAAACTAGCTGAAGTTGTTTTTAACTATTTTAACATCACTTTACATCTGCTGTTTATGTGAAGAGTTAAAAGTGTCGTTTGGGGGATTCACAAGGTGTGCTATTAAGTCATAATGTCCTAAATAAAATTTTACAATTGCTTAAAAAAATACTGTTGTGTTTCAAACAAAATAAAAATGTTAATGCTAATTTCATTGATTCGTCATAATCGCACAGCAGAAATCTAAATTTTAAGCGGTTAAACACAGCAGTCATATATATTTCTTGTAATTATTATAAAGGTACGGTCACAAATGGCAAACATTTGTCAAAAAATGTAAGATATTTGTTTGCTCAAATCTGACCACGAAATATTTTTGAGGGGCAAACAGAAAAACAGCTGATTTTGGGCAAACAATTTTCCAGCAAACAAAAATGTTCCTAATGTGACCAGCAAACTTAAAACATTTTCCTCGTTTTTGGGCAAATAAATATTTGTTCCTACAACTACAAAAATTTTGAAAGATCAAACAGCGTCAAACAAAAAGTTTTAAAGTAAGAAAAAAAATTGAGAAAATTAACAAAATTTAAAAATTTTTTAATGACGAAAAATCATATTTATGTAAAAAATGTTCCTGTGGTTTCTCTTTATGAAAGAAACAAGGAAACAGTATGTTACAAAATACATTTTTCCTTCATAAATAAACATTTTAATTAATATGGGTTTAAAATACGAATCTATGTTACAATTTATGCAATCGAAGCACGGCGAATCTGTATTAACAGAGTGTTCCCACTTTGGGAACCATGGAAAGTCATACCACCGCCAAAATAAAATTATGTTATGAGATTAAGATTTATTAAAATCTTATTTGTACCGAATAATTTAACGACCGAAAAATTTCAGCAATTCTTTAAAAAAGTTTACTTCCTTAACCCTATATTTATTATCTTGATTATTAATTTCAATAAAAACTAATTTAATTTATTTATTATTTATTTTTGGCAATTTGTTCAAATATTTATTTTTAGGCAAATATTTTTATATGTGAACACAGGGCAAACATGTTTTACCATATTTTATTTGAAGCTATTTAAATTCTGTTTGAACAAACAAAAATGGGCAAATAAATGTGCATAGTGTGACTAATAGTGCGATTCTCTATTAAATTTTAACATAATTTAAATTGTTAAAAATATTTAACAGCAAAGTTAACGTAAATTTTATTCAGTATTTTTTTTAACGATTACGGTTTACTGCTATGTTCTATCTGAACTTCAGGTATTTAATTTATCTTAACGGCGAAATATTTTTCATTGTTTATTTTTAAATTCGTAGTTATTGAAAAAAAAAAAAAAAAAAAAAATTGGCAAATAAAAGCCACATTAACATTTTTAAAATTCACGTTATTTACATACATTTTGCAAAAATAATATTAAAAAATTTGTTTTTTGGGAATTTGTTTGGAAATTTATAAAAATCATTAAAAATATTTTATTTTAGATGCAGCTTATGGAAATCACTAATTTCTTTTCTGTACAAACAATAATAGTTAGACTTTCCAATCATGCCGCTGTTAGAAAATATTTGCGAATTTCCCTTAATTAAGCAGTTTTAACCGAATTTTTGCCATTCCTTATAGTTTTAGTGACTTCAAATCAATTTTATGGCTTGTTTGAAATATTAAAAATTTTCGCTATTTTTGAAAATTTTCCGAATTTTTGCAATTTTCGCTAGACTAGCAAAAGCTAAATGGGGTTTTTTAGTTTCGAAAGTACTTTAAGACGTTCCACACGAGAAGTAGTTTGCACTCGATGACAGTGTTCGTTAAATATACTTATTAATTAACAAAGATGCCACTTGATTGAAATATTTAGCTATGTTGTTAAAATTGAGTTACTTAATTGCTGTATTGTTACCGTAAGCAATAAGCAGTGCCGATAAAATTAACGTTAATGTTAATCGTTAAAAGTTAGAGAATTTTTTATTGTTTTAAACAAATTTAAGGAAAACACAATCAAACAAAAATTGGGAAAACATTTGACATATGTGACCGTACCTTAAGACAAGGGTTTTTTCCCAGGAATTCCCGGGATTTTTCTTGCGGGATCCCGGGAAATAAAAAATTCATCATAATTTCAGAATATAGCTATTTATACTTTGAAATTTAGTTTTCTATTCTCTAAAAACTAGCAGCTGTGGATTAGATCAATTAAAAGAAGTAAGAAGATGTATTTAAATCAATGTCTCCTGATGCAATAAATCTACTAAAAGCAGAATGGGCAGTGCAACAGTTGATAATTATTACATTTAGTGAAGTGAAGAGTTAATAAAGTATATTAATTCAAAATAAGACGCAGGCAGTAAAGTTTCGTTGTCCATGAACAAGTCTTAAAAATAGGAGATACCTAAACATATCGCTCCTTTATTGCAACATAGTCATATCTACAAAAACAAACGATCTTGGCAAAATGCGATTAAAGTTTTCAAAATGTACCGATTTAAAGATATATTTTGCTATAACTTCGGTTCAGTTTGAGATATAATACGAGAAGGTATGAAGGAAAACTTTGCTAAAGTTACTTCAAATTTTGAGATATGACTATGATGCAATGAAGGAGCGATATGTTTATTAGGTGATAAACACAAATTTTCAATTTCAATTTGAGTTGGCTTATATACACGTCAAGTGCGGGGAAACCGAAATAAAATAACATTTTGGAAACTTGTGTAAGATACTACAACATACAACTTGAAAAACACATTGTCCTTAAGATTATAAATGGACCTATTGAAATGAAGAGGTTTGTAAGAAGCAGTCCGGTTGATGCTATTTTTGCATCAACCTTGACATACATTTGACTGATATAGACGTTGTTTATAAAAAAGAAAAAAATGCTTCTGATTGTGAATCCGAAGCTTTTAACTATTTGTCCAACCTCGGTAAAAAATAAACGAAATTTTTCGGAAACATGATAATTAGTAAATAAAATCAGGAATATACTTTTGACGACTTTGAGCGCTTTGAGTGTGTCAGAAAGTTAACTCCTAAGCCGTTAAAAAATGTTATATATTTCTATAAAATATTTTATCTATTTATGGATTAAATTGTTATGTTTATGTTATCTTTTTATCTTGTATCCAGAGCATAATAACACTGAATAAAAGCATAATAATAGGGAATAAAGGCGTGAGGTGATAATAATTCAAGTTCCTTCAAGATTGAAATCTTCAATTAATTTTTTTTTTACTTTCTTTGTAAACAAGTTCCCTTACGTTTTTTTATAAAAGTTTTTTTCATTAATTATTAACAAAATTTACTTTGTATTATTTATATGGAGCGGGATCCCGGGATCCCGCGAAATTTAAAAAAATTTCCCGCTTTCCCGGGAATCGAAAAAGTCCGGGAAAAAAACTCTACTTAAGCATATGTCTTTATGACTACCTTGTGAATCCCCCAATTGTATATATTAACGTATATCTAGCAAAAAAATAATGTCAAATAAAAACCTAAATAATAAAAAAAATATTAACTTAAGAAACAAAAATGTTTATTCCTTTTTCACTTACTGTTATCATTAACAGTTAAAGGTTCATGAATTTTGCAATTTAAATTCAATTTTTATATGTTTGATATGGGGAAAAAACCATGATTTCCAAAAACTTTTAGACTTTATTGCTTCGCTTAACTTTAAATGAGTTTAGTAGAATATTGGCAGTAGAAACTAACGATAACAGTCTATAATTAGCCTAGTTATGGATATGTTACTCACTTTTTTTGCTTCCAAAATAATATATATGTCTTAATAGCGCCTACACCATCGAAGTAAGGAAGACAAAATATGGTCTAAATATTTTTTGAGCCAAATTAACCAAAACGGTCATTATTTCACAAATTTCCTCCTCAAATTATGATTTTAGCACGATATCAGCCGTATGAAACAGCCTTTAATGATGAATTAGTATTAATTATATGTAAACTTTGATGTTTCTTATAATCAGTACTAAAAACTAGTAAAAAAAATCGTTTTAAAATTTATTTCACATTTAAATAATTAATCTTTTTTCTGAGTGTGTGCAAAATATACAAAATCTATTTTCCGGCAGAAAATCTTAATTTTTTTTAACAGTTAGACCTCCTAACGTAGTATATAAATAAAATATAAGAAATCGCTTCGTCAAACTTTGTAAAATATTAGGCTGGACCCAAAAAAAAAATATGTATTACATTCAATTTTTTCATGTTTTTCTTGTAAAAAGAAAAAAAATACTAAGTACACAAAAATTGAGTTAATTTTTTGTAGTAACGAAGAAATAAAAGACTTATAACTTTATACTTTCCAATTTTGGCACTACCTTTTTGTAATTTTTTATAACTTAAAAAACTTGACTCAAGAAATGAACACAACATATCCGGCAGAAAATTCTACGAATTCTTTGCTGATTCCGTTAAATCACTTAAAAAAGTACTAAAATCTTAAATAAAAATTTAGGTACTCTGCAAAATTAGTCAATTATAGTCTACCGAACTTAGGCAATTTCGTGGAGTTTCAATTAAAAAATCTGAAAGTTTAAGATAATACAAAAACTTTTCTCAGCAATATTATTTACAAACAATATTTCCCTTTTTTTGTACGTTGAGTTGCAAACAAAAGCAGTGTTCGAAAATAAAAAGAAAATTATTGAGCGTTCGGCTCACATACCCATGAATGCGTAAGAGTATACGTGAGCAAAATTTTTACATGTTGGTTCTTTCTTTGTAGCCATACAAGTGTGATCTGATCTAAATTTGTTTCCTGTAAAAGTTTTTTATATGTAAAAATGTAAGAAGTCGCCTCTGCCTCTTATATCGAAAAAAATTAAAGGCACCAAAATAAACCTCTATGAATAATCACAGCTGCTACCTGGTATATCAAAAACTCAAATATTCACAAGGATCTCAATGTGCCATTAGTTAAAGCTATGATTATGAAATGCAGTTAAATCTCGGATCGCAACTGAATCCACTAGCTGGAAATTTAGTTATGATGGCGGCCACTCTGGCTTAAGGAGAAGAGATACTGCAGGATTTTCCATAAGAAGAGCGATAAACACCTATAAATGTGAACGGAAACAGTGATGGGAAACATTTTCGCCCGGCACTGGTCGGATATAAAACAACATATTTTAATAAGATTTGATTTATTATTGTTAGTTCATATTTAATTTATGATAAATAAATAATAAATAAAAATATAAAATAAAAATTGATATTTAAAGGAAATTTACAAAAATTTTAATTAAAATCAAATTTGTTTGTTGGGTTGTTTATTTAAAATCAAATAAATATGTGTGATTAATTAACAAAAGTAAATAAGAAGACACACACACATTTAAATTTAACCGCAGACATAAACCTTGGGCTCAGTCAATAACTGTGGTTACTAAAGGATACTTTTACTCGCACTTTGCGTAAACTTAAGGCATTTGGCAACTTCTGCTTCTTCTTCTGTCCACAAGTGTACAATTTTGTTGGGGAAACATATACATATGTATGTAACTTTCGGCATTATATTCAAGTGTAAATAAATATATGCTAGCACAAACATATACAGTTACTCACAGTTGAAGTGCGACACTTCGTAAAAATACTTAGTTTACATAGGTAAGTTAAGCTTCAATGGGCAGCAGAAAAAAGCACGGCTCCCTTTGGTTCCTTTTTGATACCATAAGCCAGTGAACAGAGAGGACAAGTGTCCACCAGATTATTCCCTAGAAATCAATTAAGTCTCTTACTATTTCGACCACATGAAAAACAGAGAGATCGAACTCAGTTCCACATTAGATACAGCATCCAAGCACAGCAAATTTGGTCTCCCAAAATTCTTCATCCTAATAGCATTGAGATCGGGGCATTGGCAGAGATATTGAAACACCGTTTTTTCCTCCTTCTCGCGGGAGTAAACATTGGCGTTGCCAAATTTTTTAAGTTTGTAAATTCATTCCCAAAAAATTTATTATGTGAATCATTCACAATACGAAATAAAAAGATATGAAAATATTTTCATAGGAGTAGTTGTTTGCGATTGGGGTGAATAACTTTATTACTTTAGTTGTAAGCAAAAAATGTTTGAAATTGTAGTCATTTTTCGGTCATAGCAAACGAGATCAATTTATATAAATTTTGTATGTTATTTTTATCGCATTTTTGAAAAACTAGACCGTATCTTATCAATACTGGCGATACGACGAATTTTTTTTATAAACAACTTAATTTTCTATTCGTATTTTTTGCATACAACTAAGAGCAATAACACATTCAATAGCAAATCAGACAGAATACTTAATTGTCTTTTAATTCTTACCCCCGTATTCATACAAAATTAAAATGGATTTGAAATGCATTTTTAGAAAAAAATTTATGAAAATTTTGGCTTAAAACACATTTCAAACTTATTTTATTTTTTATGAATACGGCAGTTAATCTGGAGGTCGGTCCACACCACGCGTTTCAATACGTATGCTAAAGATGCAAGTAGGATTACTGCATGATTTCGATATGTATATGCATTCTACGCGTTTGCTGTGTAACTTGTCAGTTCAATTTTACACTATTACTTTATCGACTGATGCATAAGCGCATTGAACGCTTGTCGTGGACCTCCAGCTTTAGCCGTTTTGCTTTGCATCATAGTAAAATCTTCTCTTATGGATAAATCTTGTATGTATATGAACGTTTTTTTAAATTTGTCTGCTTATATTTACTGGTTTTAGTGAGAATAAATATCATTTCTCAATAAATTTTGGGTTACTTCGAACAGACCACAAAATCCTTAGGCAAAGCCACTGCTGCAATGTCTTACGCTATTCCGCTAGTTAACAGTTTTCGAACATTATTTAGAAAATACGATAAATCAAAGTGAGATGCTAGAATAGTTCAAAGTCCCAAAAATCGTAGACTTACTTAGTCGCCAATTTCAAGAAATTAAGGATTTGAGATACAGAGCTCGAAAATTTCAAAGGCAACAGATCAACAGAACGTCTTATTAAGATAAATAGCGTGACTCTGCATTCCGGAAGTGTTGAAGGCGCGGTTACCCCTACTCCTAGTAAAAGTTCTGATAAGTCTACAGTACAATACTGACCTATGGAGCGTTTTAAAAACCTTATAAGAAAATTTAGACATGGATTGCGCTCTGTCCATCCCACGCTGTGATTCAGCTAAAGAAGAAGTCAAGAAACACCTTAGATCTTCTAATTTTTCTAGAGATGCAGATCCGTTTTCTTACTGGCGCACGCAAGAATACTTTAGTTTTCAAATGAGTTCTGTCGCATCTGAGAGACTTTTCTCCACTGCATCTCTCCAGAAGTGAAAAGTACTTTGTTTTTTAAATTTAAATATTAATGTCTCTTACACTGTTTTTAAATTTTATATATTAAAAATCTCTTACACTGTAATTTTGTATAATAAAAACATTACTCTACTGAAGAAATCTCAATTTTTAAACACTACACACAAAAAATACAACTTATTTAAAAAAAAAAAAAACATGATAAATGCGTACTTGTATCTGCTTTTTTGACTAACTGTATGTAGTTTAGCTCATAGATGCTCATTTAAATACATACATGCGTGTGCATACGACCATTGAAATTGAATACACATTGAATTTTGTCCCTTCAGACACTACTCAGTCTTAAACCAAATTAATTAATTATAGAACGAAAGGTTCCCAAATCAATTCCTTTTCGAATAAAGTAAAACCATTTGCTCATCAAACTATGAAGGCAAAATGTGCCACAGCTTTTAAAAAATTACCCTGCAGCATCATATTTGCAAACCAGTAGACACCACTTAAGTGTAACACAGATACACACACAAACATACGTCCGTCCGTCCATGCATATATGTATGTACGCTTGTATGTATTTATGTATGTTTACGTCACTTTTGCATCTAGTCTCCAGCCTTGCGATGTCCTTTTAATTAAAAAAACCAGAATTTCTACATTTTGAGTTAAAAATAATTCTATTTATAATGATGCGATAAATTGGGATAAAACCATATAAAATGAAGTATTTTAGTTTTTGTTAGGGAAGGATGCTGTCTGTGTGTGACCCTTAAGTTTGTTTTTGCTGAACTTTCTACAGAGAAATGTCAAAAGCGAAAGGTCAGAAATTATGTTTATGCCCTAAAACATTTTTCTAATTTAACTTAATTATGACACTGATCATTTTAAAGAGTTATTTCCTATTTTTAATCTCTCTTCGACAATGATTCCTATAGAACTTTTGTTAAAATGCTATGGGAATTATTTTATAGTTATTAATTATTTAAGCAGAGTTTTTATGCAAATTTATGTTTCTTTTTTTTCAAATGAAATCTTCTAGAATTTCGTCCAAAATGGCCATAATTTTATAAGTACATATTAAGAAATTTACGACGAAGTCTGGACATATTTTTCTAAAAATACAATCCCGCCTAAAAGACAGTTTCCAAATCACGTGCGTTAACTGACCAACGGTGATTACAAGTCGAGGAGAAAAAATAATCATGTCGAAAAACCAAATATTTATTATAAAGGACCGTTAAGAGTTGGTATAGCTATTTATCAATCTAGGAACTTGAAATGCCCAGTTTTAACATTTTATTAACAAATTTCATTAACTTGAAAAATCACCTTTCAGAAACACCTGTAAACACTGCCACTTTTGGGGGGGAAATTGTTTTGTTAGAAATAAGAATCAAAAGAACAAGGATTTTTTATTCAAATTAGAGAATTGATTACATTAATAACTGAAAAAAAAATATTATTTTCGAAAGAATAATAATGCATTCGTGGGTATCCAGAAGGTAACTTTATCAGACATCCCAAACATCCCACATTTGCAGAACAACACAGAGAAAACAGATTCGTGATCACAACCGAATTTGTCGACAAACGAATTTCGTCGGTTGCATGTACTTTCACCCAATTCGTTTACAATTACTGAAAATTTCGTTGCTTAGCATAATATTTTTGAAAGCAACATTTGAATTTTAGTACACTATCAGTTATAACAACAGATATTGTTAGTTGTTAGTATGATAACTAGAAAACAAAAATATGCTTATACCCGAATATATAATAGATGCAACTAAATTAACACATAATTGGTGTTCATAACAAAAGATTTGATTAACTTCATCAATATATTTTTTCAAACGGTTGCCTAAACCATTTTCCCGAATTTTAAAATAGAAGATCAAAATAGTTCCAACAAACTCCATTTTTGTAGAATTTTTGGATCTTTACATATACCATCCATATGAATTTCATCTGTACTTGCTGTGCCTTCACAATTTTTTTTTTTCAACGTTATCTTGAGCAAAAAATACCATGGTGTGCACTGGAAGAAAAATGGCTTGTAAAATCCAAAAACAGGTTGGTCATGAACGCGTTAATAGTAGTAAAATATAATAATAAAGGCTCAGAAAGCTGGGAGTAACAGTAACGTTGTTAATCGGCTGCTTCATTTTGTTGTATGTAAAGCAATTATAGCGTCTCAATCTGTAAGAAATAGATTGGTCTTACTTGTTTACGGTAAGGCTAAGTAACTGTTACTCCCGGCTAACTGAGCCTTGAAACGTGTTTCCTGCAAAAATATATGCTTTCTGTGGTAATAAAATCGGTTTTTAGTGATGTAAGGATCTGCCAAATATGATTTTCCAACAGGGTGGTGTTGAATTCTTGATCTTAAGGTTTGTTTCGTAAAAATTGTGTGAAATTTAAAAGTTTTGTCATGAAAAAGAAGCTTAATGCTCTTGTTTAGTTGGCTCAGTTATATATATGGCTAAGCATTTGACGAGTTGTAAGATAATTCTTACATACATACGATTCTTGATGTGCTTTTTGAGACTCACAAGATAATCTTTACACAAATCTCAGGCGAATCCCTCTACGATTAATATCAGCGCCTTTCGCTGTGTTGTAGAAGTACATCACAGAGGAATCAGCTTGTGTAACCGTTTCTCCCGTGCGAGGAATTTTCTGCGATTAAAAATTGTGCTCGTCGACAATCAAAAACGCTCTTCATGAGAGTCCCAGCCGATTCTTGCACGATTAAAAATGCTAGCTGGGTACATATGTTTGTATGTATGTATGTATTTATAAGAAAAATAATACATATGTACATACATATGTACTTATAAAAACACGTAAAATACTTACCCCTATTAATTAAGTTTTTGCACATTTGCCTTTTTTGACCGCAAAGATATTTTTTAAATATGCATAAAATTAAAAATTATTTTATTATAATTAACATTTTGACAGAAAATTTAGTAAACAATTGGGACTTTTAGCTTTTATTTTTTTGGTTGTGAATTCCAAATAATAATATTTTCATTTGTTGTACTCGAATTTAAACTATTCCAACAATCAATAATTAGCTGCAATAAATAAATTAACATTTTCTATTTCAAATTAATTGTCAAAAGCAAATAATTGATTGTAATTACTAATATTCAGTATTCCACTTCATTAAATTTGGTTGTGATTGACACAATTTGTACTAATTTTTAGAATTCAATAAAATTAGTTAGAATTAAAAAAATCGAATACAATATAATAGTCTGGTAGTGTATAAAAGTAATTCCTTAAAATTTAAGGAATATAACTATTGCAAAAAAGCTTTATAAAATACATAACTGAAATTTAGCTCATAGAATAAATTCGAAAAATAAAAAAATCTTATTTCAGTTAGAATTACGTTTTAATAATCATTAGTATTAAAAATCAGTTAGAATTATAAATTTTTAAAAGTTGCAATAATAAATTATGTTACTTGATCAATATTTAATTACTGCAAACGTTTCCCAACCAATTTGTTTTCTGTGTGAAGGAATGTATTGTTTCTGCTCGTGACTATTATTCGTGTTTTTCACATATTTTCTTAATAAAAATTTGTAGTTTTTGCTGCCTTTATTTCGCCTATAAATTTTATTATAAAGGATGAGCTATTTAATATTCGCAGGGTACTTTAAAATAATTTATTGCAAACCAAGGCATCTTTAATTTCAATTTAGCTAGTAACAAAAGATTTTGTTTTTATGACAATATCGTAATAAAAAATTATATTTGATGGTTAACAAATATTTCATTTTATATTAATTACAAACTCATTGTTAAAAATATTTGTTAAATTTTAATTTTTTTCTTTTATTTTATTAACAAAACAATTATTTAGTCTATTTTCTTCGACCTTTTAATTTTATTTCCTCTTATGTTTTAATCAAGCTCAAGGTCAGGTTATGCAAAATATATTTTTTTATAATTTATTCAATATTTCGCTGTCACAATGGACAGCTTCTTCAGGGATCTTTGGGTTATAAAATTAAAACAAATATTTAAAAAAACAAAATTTAAATTAAACAACAATTATTGACAACATGAAAAATAATAAAAATAATACACAGGAAACAAAATTATTCGATTACATTTTTCCAAACTTATTCAATTTCATATCTTAGTGCCCATTTACATTATACGATTTTTGTCGTTGCGATTCTTACTTCATAGGCAAGAGGGGTGAGAGGAATTATAAGGGGTACAGAAGTGAGTGTACTCTTCGATTCGTTTTGTTCATTCATTCGTTCTCTCATTTGACGAAAAATGTATTAAGATTGTTACGACAAAAATCGTACAATGTAAATATGAGACCGACTTCAAAGAGGAAACGACAATAATCGCAACGACAAAAATCGTATAATGTGAATTGGGACTTAGTCTGAGTTCATACGGCTCTTTCTTTATTGAAAAGATTGCTACTTTATAGGCGAGAGGGGCGAGGGGAAAAGAAACGAGTACACACATGCCTGTACTGTCTTTACGTTTTGCTTTCTTATTCGTTATTTAAAGCGTTAAGTTAGCTGCAAATATATTTTGACATTTTCTTTTATTTTCAATTTCTCTTTACTGTGATACATTCTGTGATTAAAGTGAAACAAGTTACAAAAAATAAAACTATTTAAAGACAAATTAAATAAATTTATACGTTTATATTTCAAAATGGCTTCAAAGTGGAATAGAGAGGACACTGACTGAACATTTTATTTATGCCATGCAACAACATCTTTGCCTTTACAATATAAAATCTGTCGAATATTTGGACAGAACCAAAAAAGCTCAGGCATTCAACGAAATTTTGGAGGATATAAGTAAAAGTATCCCCAATGTTAGTGTGCAAGATTTAAAACAAAAGTGGAAGACGCTCAGAACACAATATACGCAAGAACAGGGCATGATGAATAGCTCCAAAAAGTTTGGTTCTGGTATGGGTGACATTTATGTTCCCAAACTTTGGTGCTTCAGTCAGCTTTCTTTTTTAAAAACCAACACAAAAATGAGAGCAAGCGGGGACAATGTGGAGGTAAAATAATACTTATAATATAAAAAGTAGTATTAAAAGTAAAAAAATTTAATTTTTCCTAGCAGAATCATTTAGATGATGAAGGAAACTTCCCGGAAAGTATAATTGAAGACGAAAGCTTGTCCAAAGAACCGCCCAAGAAAAAAGACAAGGTAACACTTATTAACATATTTGTATACCCGTTACCGAAGGTAAAAGAATACATATAAGTTTGTCATCCATTTGTAACTTTCACAATATTGATCTGGGTCCTTAGGACAAGAAAAGTTTAAATCCGGATGACTATCCGTCCGTCTGTCTGTATGTCTGCTGCTTGAAATCAACGCCTACTCACCGCCAATAATATGTTTAATGCATCTATCAATTGGTAATGCTTTCGAGAAATTTTCCATTTAAAATCAGCCAAGTCGGTTAATAAATGGCTAAGAAATGAGCAAAAATGTGTAAAAATGAGGTAAAATAACAGAAACATTTTCTGAAACCTTAAGTTTTAGAAAGCGAGTATGACCCATTAAGTAAGGTTTATACATCAAAAGATAGAAAATCTCTAACAGATCATATTTAAAAAAAAATTTTTTTGTCAAAATGCTACAGACATACATATATATTTATATATATTGGGGTTATGTCCTATTATTTACAAAAGATGCACCTATCCCTACGTGATAGCGAATAATAAATTAGTAATAAAAGCTTCATTGGGCGATTTCCCAAAGAACAAATGCAAAAAATCAAAGCTCTTCTGTTAAAACTAACAACAAAACGCTGAGTTTCCGCGAAAAACGAAAGGTGGCGGTTGTTAATATTTTTTTGTCGACATTTTGGCTAATTTAATATTTGCAAAAAAAAATTAAAAAGTCAGCCCTAATATATGTATGTTCTTTTCCTACCATGGTGACGGGTATATACGATTCGGCATAGTCGAATATAGCACTTTTACTTGTTAATTAAATAAATGTTAAAATAATAAATCTTTCTTTAGCGTGTTCGAGATGTAAATGCATTAAGAAATAATCTCCTTAGTTTTCGAAAAACAATGAATGTACGAAAAAATGATAGAAAGTTTGCTTGGTTGGGTACTTTGGTAACAAACACGATGGATGAAATCGATCCTACGGATCAAGGTGATGCAGCTTGGCAAGTCCAGTGCCTAATGCTCAAACTTACACAAACAAAAGTTCAAAGTCAAAGTCATTCTTCATGTTCCTATTCTTCTACGAAAGATATATTAGAACTATCGATGGAGGAGGTTTTTGACGATGATGATTTCTAACTTGTAATAAATAACTGGTAGAAACAAATTACAATTTTGCAATAACTTCATCATAATCATTTTTATACGATCTCCTATGCAATCAAAATACATATTTACATTGTTTGCAGTCAAACGTCGAAAGTACAAATAGAATTATTATTTTTATGAATTAACAAATAGAATAAGAGAATTTTTATAAGTTATTTTATTGAAACGATTTGAAACTGAAAATATAATTTTCAGTGTTTTTTTTTAATGAATTTAAAAAACACATACCTTTTATTTGTAAAACGTTCGTTTTGAAATCTATGGATTAAAATTATTTCTATTAATAAGTTATTTTTTTATATTAACCATTTTAATTTTTCCAATATGTTCAATGAATAACATTTCAATTTATAAAGCTTTCTTGGACATTTAAAAAAATTTTTTTTTTTTCCTTTATTCATTCCACTTGGGAACATAGGGCTTCTACAAGATTATTCCAACTTAATCTATCATTACATATAATTTTAATTTCATCAAACGTTTTATTTAATATGTTAAGTTCTTGGTTAAGTGTTCTGCGCCAAGAGTTTTTTGGACGACCGGGGCGTCGGCTGCCTTGAGGATTCCATTCTAAAGCAGTCCTCGTGATGCTGCCGTTTGGCTTTCTTAATGTGTGTCCTATCCATTTCCACTTTCTTTTTGTTATTTGGCAATTTATAGGTACCTCGTTCGTCAATCTCCAAAGATCGGCATTGGTTATTGTGTTCGGCCAAAAGATGCGACAAATTATTCGCAGGCATTTATTTATAAAGACCTGTAGTCTCTGTGCTATGACGCTTGTCATCAGCCAGGTTTCGCTACCGTACAGAAGAGTAGATTTCACACATGCGTTAAATATTCGAATCTTTGTCTTCTTCGAGATTTGGGGTGACCGCCAAGTTCTATTCAAGCGGCCAAAGGCTGATCTTGCCCTTTTCAGCCTGTTTGTCACATCTTCTTCCACGCCGCCGTCTATCGACATTATACATCCTAAGTAGCAGAATGAGTTAACATATTGTATACGTTGGTTTTGTATTAGAATGTGGTTGTTGATTGTGTTGTTGATTCGCATTGCATGTGTTTTCGAAATGTTTATCTCTAATCCAACTTCTTTTGCCAGTGTTTCCAGATCATTCACTTTGCTCTGCATGTCGGTAAAATTGTGTGACATGAGGCAAATATCGTCAGCGAAATCCAAATCTTCAAGATGTCTTTGGAAGTCCCATACGATACCCCTTTTTCTCCTGCAGAGTTTTAACATGACTTCATCTAATACAACAGCAAATAGTAGAGGAGATAGTGGGCATCCTTGTTTCACTCCAGCGTTTGTCTGAAAGGATTCACTGGTCATGCCATTATGCCGAACTTGTAGAGTTGTGTTGTTGTACATGGCTTTAATTATGTTTATCAACTTCACTGGTACCCCTTTTGCTGTTAATGCAGCCCATATTGCGCTTCGTCTTATGGAATCAAAAGCTTTTTTGAAATCAATAAAAACTAAATACAATGGTGTGCGCCATTCAACCGATTGCTCTATTATAACACGAAGAGTGTTGGTTTGGTCTACACAGTTACGATGAGGACGAAAACCAGCTTGTTCGTCTCGTAATACCTTTTCAACATGCTGCAGTCGGTTGTTTAGTATTATCGCAATAACCTTATATATTGTGTTAAGCAGTGTGATACCTCGCCAATTATCACACACAGTTAGATCGTTCTTTTTCGGTAGTTTAATTATTGTGCCTTTAGTCCAAGTACTAGGAAGTTCTTCATTGATCCAAGCCTCGCGTATATATGGGTATATTATTTCTGCAGCTATCGTTGGGTTCGTTTGCAGTATCTCTGGAGGGATACCATCTTCACCCGGCGTCTTGTTCTTTTTTATTTTTGAGATAGCGCACGTAATTTCTTCGATGCTTGGGTTTTCTGTGGTTATTGCGTTGTTGATTATTGTATGTGAATATGTGATATTCTGAGAACTTTCCGGAATTTCTTCATAAGTAATGTTACTTATTTCCTCGAAGTGTTGCTTCCATCTTCGGGTTTGTTCTTCAGTGTTTGTAAGAAGCTGACCATCAGAGTCCTTTATAGCATGGTTTCGATTCATATTTTGATTTGATAGGCGATTTATTATCTGATGTAGCTCTTTCATGTTGTTTGACCCTGCAGCTGTTTCTGCATCACTGGCGATAGATTCTAAATACTTTCTTTTATCGTTTCGGGCTGCTCTCTTTACGGCTTTTGCCACTGCGCTGTATTGTGATTTATAGTAGGGATTTTCAAGTTTTTGTTGTTTCAACTGATTTCTTTCTTGAATAAGTTTCCAGGTGTTATCGGATAACCATGATTTCCTTTCTGTCTTCTGTTTATAACCTATTTTATCTTTGGCAATATCCCTAATTTTGTTACACGTTACTTCCCAGGGAATGTTTTCTGATTGAACACACTCCCTTAGTTCTTCTCCAACTTCGTCCCTTTTCTCTTTAACTCTCAATTTGTTGACATCAAAGCGTTTGTATGTTATCTGCGGGTTTCTTTTATACATTTTTTTAAGTTTTATTCTTATTGTAGCTACCACTAACTCGTGGTCGCTGTGCAAGTCGGCACCTCTTTTGGTGCGTACATCTATTAGAGACCCTCTCCATTTGCGGCGGATACAAACGTGATCTATTTGATTACGTGTCTGACCGTCTGGGGATTCCCATGTATATTTGTGTATATTTTTGTGGGGAAATATCGAACCACCGATCACGAGTTGGAATGTCTGACAAAATTCTATAAACCGTTCACCATTCTTGTTTCTAGTTCCCATGCCCTGTGTTCCCATGATATGGGTTAGGCCATGGTTGTCATTGCCGATCTGGGCATTAAAGTCACCGCTTAGGATAAGTATATCACGGTTTGCTATTCTGTTAACAGTAGCTGTTAGTTGGTTGTAAAATTCATCTTTTGTTAGATCGTCGGCATCCTCTGTGGGTGCATAGCATTGAACGATGCTAATGTATTTTCCAACTTTACTGAAAAACCGGGCTGTAATAATACGATCTGATATAGGATTCCATGAACTTAGAGTTGTCCTTAGCTCTTTGGATATTACAAATGCTACCCCGCTTTCTCTCCTGCTTACCTTGCCGCTATATAACACAACGTTTCCATTGGCCGATGTTATTTGACCATTTCCGCACCATCGCATTTCACTAATACCTAGAATCGCCACATTAAACCTCAACATTTCTGCCTCTACTTGTGCTAGCCTTGACGCTTCGCTAAGCGTTCTTACGTTCCATTGTCCAATTCTTATCCGTTTTCGTGTGCCAAATGTTGTCGTCGATGTGTGGGGTATTGTTATTATTTCTCCTGTAGTAGTTTCATTAATCGTTTGAGTTTCGGACAAGTGGATGATTAGTCCACTGTGTCCTATGATGGTGCTGGGGCTGCCAGCTTAAAGCCGCCATCCCGACTATGTTGAAAAAATACTGAGCTTCAGCGACTGTTACTATTACGATTGTCGCCTAGTTGCCTGAGACGCACTGGTGATAACATGCCATTCAGGTTACACAGTATTTTACGCCTTCTCACTTTGGCTGCCAACAGACGGGTGCCTGTATGACATTACCAGGGAACACTTGGTATAAGACCGGAAGTCGTGAGCTGCTTGGGAATTTCAAGCAGAGGAATCGCTTCTTGCTATCCCCAAGTGGATAGCAGACAGAGAGCTTTGAACCTCTGTGAAAGACCCCGTCCCCCATATATATAAAAAAATAACTTATTAATAGAAATAATTTTCACAATAATATTTTACTTAAACTTTTAGTTTAATCTTTAATTTTTACTTTTGAGGAACTATTTAAATAAATTGAGTTTCCTAAACAAAAAAGTACATTTGTATATCGTTACCTGAAACGCAAATGGCCCTAACAAAATTTAAAAATCTATTTTATCATTGATACTGATGTATTGAATCAACACAAATGTCCACAAAATGTTTGAGTCTTTCGGCAAAACTTATCGATCTTATAAAAAAAACCAACGGCACTATCTGTAAAAGATAATGTGATATACGATAAAAGACCTAACTTACAGTTTGCAAAATGTGCAACATTGTTAATTGTCAAAACAACTGGTAGGTTTATCAATGAAAATTGAAGAACAAACCACTTTTAAACAGTTCTAGGCAATTTATCGCGTTAAATATGTAGTTGTTTGCTTCTTTTGTAAAATTTTCAAAATGTAAGATAGGGCCTTTTGCGTTTAAGGTAACGATATGTTTCTTGAAGAAACTTTCATACGTATCACCATAAATCTGAAAACTTTGTGATAATTATGATTTAAATTCCTAATTTTGTTAATTTTTAATTTTATTGAATAAAAGCAAAACTGTTATAGCAGTTAAATGAAGTTTTAATTTTATTTCAAAAAATTTATGATTTTTAAGTAAAAAAGGTAAAAAATATTCTATTAAAATTTTGTTTCACATCCAGTCTAGTTTTCCTTCGCGATTAAAATATGACATAAATTGTTTTGTCGAACAACTTCCGCCTCGCCCTTTCGTGGATTGTATGGGTTTTCGCTATTATTTTCAGTCCTTGTAGGAAGTTGTGTGCTACTTACATACGTGTCGTCCGTTTTCATCAAGAAGTTGTGCAGTGCGCAACAAGCAAACGTAATTTTTTCAACCGTTTCCACTTTCAGATTTATATGTGTTAAAAAAAACACGGAACCGATTAGCGAGTATCCCAAAAGTGTGTTCAACAACATGACGAGCTCTACTAATTCTTTTATCAAATATTTTTTTCCCCTTGGAATTAGTATGGTACGGATATGGCTTCAGTAAGTGAGTTTGCATAGGAAACGCATCATCTCCAATGACTACATAAGGAAGGCACCTTCCGTTACCCACCTCTGCGTTTGGTGGCATTTCTTTGCCTTCTTGCAAAATTCTTCTCAACTTACTTTGCAGGAAAACTCCGGCATCATTGCTACGACCATTGCAGCCAATATCGACATAAGCAAATCTGCAATTTGCGTCGACAAGGGCTAATAAAATTATACTATTAGTGCCCTTATAGTTATGGTAAAATGCACCGTCATTTCGTCGTGCTCGAAAGGTTATGTGCTTTCCATCTATAGCACCTATGCAATTGGGGAATTGCCATTTTAACGCAAATTCTTTTGCAATATTCTCCCATTGAGCATGGGTGCTGGGGAACTGTTAAAAAAATTTGTTTATAAAAATAAAACAAAATTCATAAATAAAACGAATGTTAAATAGCTAATAAAAACGAGTAAGAGTGCTAAATTCGGCTATGCCGAATCATATATACCCTTCACCATGGTGCAATAAGAACAGAAAGTTAAATGAATACCGTTCTTTAGATATAAACAAATATATTTTGTGCCACGCCGACTTCTCCAATACCAAACACATTTTTTGGGATGTTGTGTATTAATAACCAAGATGCTTGTACCTAATTTCCAAACTTTTCCTCCTTCCGTTCTCGAGATAACAGACAGACATCGTTTCTGGGATCTTCGGAAAACCCATTTCAACATACAAACGGACAGACGGACATCGTTAAATCAACTTCGCTACTCATAAGAAGCAATAATATATATTTATGCATATATACTTTGTAGGTTCTAAGATCCTTATTGTATAAATTACAAACCGAATCAAAAACTTGGATATACACTTTTACCTTCGGTGAAGGGTATAAATAAACAAAAAATTCAAAACAAAAACATATCTACCTTAACGTAAGTTGTTTTTAGTCTGTTCCAAATTGCTTCCGTAACTTCAGGTATTATGCCAGAGATAGATGCCTTTGAAATTCGGGTTTGGTAGTCCAGGCTTTGGTATGTTTCTCCTACAGCATTTAATAAAAATATTAAATCAGTAAACTGCTTAACACTTCAAAAACTTACCAGTGGCCAAAAAAACGCAAAGTTAATGCCAACTTCTCAGCAGCTGGTATTGCTTCCCTAATAAGAGTATTGGAGCGCTCTATATCCCCCTGAATTAATTGTAGCAGAGTTTGGAACTGCAATTTCGTCATTCGTAAATAGTTTTTGTACGAAGATTCGTCATCCAAAAGCAGTTCTTTTGTCAGAAAGGCAAACGAGCCGCGTTCCTTTTTGGCATTTCTCCAAGGTTTGACAAATTTTCTTTTACCCACTCTTGTTGGAATGTATGTGGCTTCCACGCATATGTCAACTAGTCCTTATATGTATATCAAATTTAACAATTTATAAATGTACATACATACAAATGTAGATGTTCCGCTTACCTATGATAATGCCCTCCTTGTCACTGTCGTCCGAATCTATTTGTGCAACTTCTCCAATGAATTCCACTAAATCATTTATTAGTGAATGTTTAGCTCTCTCCATTTCAAACTTAAATATTTATCAAAAATCTTAAAAATCAATTTAATTGCGCGAAAAAGTTGTTTGTTTAACCAAAGAATTTACTTCATAAAAGAAAATGTCAAAAACGCACACATGCATACACACGACTATACAAAATAAAAAACATGGCGTAAACATGACATGAATAATTTGAACGCCAATTCATGTTCAAAGAAGAAAAAGGAAGAATCTTTTCAATAAGAAAAGAGCCGTATAAACTCAGACTTAATCTTATAAATAAAATGTCTGTAATTTTGAGTGTAGTCGATCAAGCCTGACTCTACATTACAGCATTTGGGCAATCATGTTTCCGCCAAAAAGAGTATGTTGTGAAGTTAAGATTCACATAAGAGATTTTTGTGCCAAATATTATCTAAATACCTACTTATATAATTATGATTACTACTATGAGATAACATAGACGCTATTATTAAGGATACTTATTATAAGTGAATATTTATGGGAGCTGAGGTCAAATATGGACCGATTCTAATAAAATTGGTTCTGCTGATTTATGAATGTAGGTTGCTACAAAATATTTTTGGACCTAATTAAAACCAAATGTTTATAAAAAAAGATTGTTAATGGGCACAAACCCCTATTCCAGAAAGAAGTTTGTAAGTGAGCCGATAGAAGGACGGGCCTCGTTAGATGGATTCTGAGTCAATCGGTATACTAATAGGTGGGTCCAGAATCTATATTTAAATGTGTTACTCACATTTGCACAAACACATAATATCCTCTTCACATACAGCAGTGTGGGTATAAAAAGTAAGAGCAGAATGTTGTGCTAGAGTGGCTCAAGAACCGCGAATTTTTTCCCTATGTATAAAAAGATTTGAAACCAACATATTTGTTTAGAAATATAATCAATATTTACACGTTTTCATTCATGTTTTGTTAAAATAAATTTTTTATAAGCAAATTTATTTACATATATTTTTATTAATTTAAAAAAATTTTAACTTTGACGTTCTTATATTTTTACAGATATTTGTCGTTAATATTTCTAAACAAAAATATTTGTTTATATTAAATAGAGAATAAAAAATTCGTTAACGTAACCGAGATTTCTCTTTACTTAACGATATCGGTAGATAAAATAAAATAATTACAGAATTGAGGTACAGGATATTAAATTTACCATTAAAAAATTAATGTGATCTTAAACTTCCATATTTAGACACATTCATTATAAGAAAGGGGAATAAGTTATTAGTAGATTGGTACCAGAAACCAATTTCTTCGGGAAGAATTATTAATTATTATTGGAAACATCCGAGAAGAATTATAATGAAAACTGCCAAAAATCTTATAGATAAAGTTTTAAATATTATCGATATAGTTTTTCATAGAAAAAATAAAATAAAAATCAAAAATATTTTAGAGGATAATAATTTCCCAAGAGAATTGATTTGTAGATTGATTAGACAGTACAAAGGACATAGGGAAGGTAGTGGAAATGTGGTTACTGAACCTAGGATTTATAACTCGTTAACTTATGTATCAGTGGTTTCTGAACGACTGGAAAACTCTAATATTTATGACATCAATAATTATAGGATGGCTCATAAGACATATAATACATTAGATAGATTATTTAGTAAAATGAAAGATAGAACGGAGAAATTAGATAGATTTAATATTATTTACAAAATTCTTTGCAAGGGTAAAGATAATGAAATATGTAGTAAGGTATATATAGGTACTCCAAAAAACAAATTAAAAACTAGACTAGCAGGACATAGATCTGATCAAAAATATAAAAATACATCTTCTCAAAAACTGCATTGTCTTCACATTGTGCCAATTTTAATTTGTATTTGTATATGTATTTATTAATTTGAATTTCTAATACAACAAGATGCAATATCTTATAAATTACAGTATTAGAATCAGACCAGTTAAACAGAACATTGCAAATTTATAACTTAATTCTACTTAAAACTAAATTAAATTAAATTACAAATTTGAGAATCAAAAGGCTTTGAACAATATTAAAATCATAAAAAACAAAAAATAAGCATTTAATAATAATTAAGACAAAAAAAATTAAAACACAAAAAAATTACGACAAATGTTTAAACATCAATTCCCTAAAATGTATTGCGTTGCTTGTGCGTTGAGTATCCCTATGTAGTCGGTTCCAGAGACGAATGGTAAAAATAAAAAATTGACGCTCAGAAGCATGGTCGCGGTGACGGATTTGTATAATGTAGTTTCCATGTATTCGACCTTGCAAACTGTAAACGTTCAGAAAGGTAATTTGGTTCTTTCGTCATAGCAATCTTGTGAAAAAGTATAAGATTTTTGAATTTAAGGTAACAGTTTTAAATACAGAAACAAATTACAAAAGACGCTTCATGCTGGAAATGTTACAAATAATCAACACCCGATACTGACAATGTAGCTCAAAATTACAGACATTTAATTTATAAGAATAAGATATGAAATTTAATAAGTTAGGAAAAATGTAATAGAATAATGTTGTTTCCTGTGTATTATTTTTATTATTTTTCATGTTGTTAATAATTGTTGTTTAATTTAAATTTGGTTTTTTTAAATAAATAAATATATTTTGCATAACCAGACCTTGAGCTTGTTTAAAAAATAAGAGGAAATCAACAAAACTATTTTTTGTATTAACAATTATAGTTGTTGGAATTCAATATGACTTTTGATTTGTCGTAATTATTCTCTGTGTACATTCTCTTTTCCTATTGATTACATTTTTCCGCTGGGATGGTACTTTAGAAAACAGATATTTCGTTTTTATGTCTCTTTCTTAGAAAGCTGGCTTTTTTATTTTTCTTTGCACTATCTTATATGCTGCAATACAATGAACACAAATTTATCTAGTTGAGATTTATTTGCAAGACTGTTGTAAGTCATCGCCCAGACTTGCAATTTTTGTTGCAGCAGCTGTTGAGTTTATTGGTAAGAGGGGTGAGAAGATTGGGAAGGGGTACTCAGTTTCATGTACTCTGCAATTTAGCTTTGTTTTGGTTTTCTTACACTTTTTAACTTATGGTGATTTCTTTTCTATAAATAATGTTCCATGAATGCTACCATTTGTGCGGGTTTTTGTTCTATTCTAAAAAAATATGGAAAAATGTGAGAAGTTGTCGTTTTCCTTTCTAAATATGTTGCAAAAATAAATGGCAAATTTGTTCCATTTCTTACCCCCACTTATAATTGAGTGTGAGATAATACCCTTTTTTGCGTCTGCGTTAAGTACTTTTTTATGCAAGCAAGTATTTTGTTATTAACTTTTTTCTTGTTTTTGCGTACAATTTGTGTTGTATTGTGATTTTTGGTTATATTGTAATGGATATAAAAACTTGGTGTTTTTCGTTTGTTTTACTTTTATTTAATAATTATTAGCTGACTTAAATGATTGAAAATCAGTTTATTTGGTTTAGAATGAGCTTCATTAGAGACAGAATTATCTGCATGTTGGGAAGACAAAAGATGAACCATTCGGTTCTTTTAAGGAATATATAATACCATTGAGATATTCTTTGTGAAACAAAATATCGAAGAATTCTCCTTCCGATGTTTTGATAATTTTAATTTGTTGGGTGTGTCCGTTTTGTTTTTTCTCACAGTTCCTAAAAGCGTCATATTTTTTGTAAGAAGGAACTCGGCTAATTCAGAACTTGTAAAAAAATTATCAGTAGTTATGCCCCTGCCGGATCCAAACAAAGGCTCAGCGAGATCTTTAACCACTTGTGCACCTTGTTTTTTTACGTTTCCACCAGGGAGCTTTCCGTATATACCTGCGGATTGTACAAACATGATGTTTTCACATCAGCGGCTGCTCAAATTTTAATACCATATCTTAGCGGCTTAGATTTTATGTATTGCCGAAATAGGCATTTGCCGCGAAACGTTACTAATTGTTCATCGATAGTTATTTCACCAAGAGGGTTGAATGTATTTCGGCAATTATCTGCAAAATGATCCCACACTTCTCTAATGGCAGCTAGCTTATAACTCTCTTTTCGAGCTTCTCTTGTAGTTTTATCATCAAATCTTATATACTTAGACAATGCAATAACAGCCTGTTTTTAGAAAATGAAAATATTTGTTCGTTCGTAAAAAAAACGAACGAAATCAGATTTAGGTTTTCATAAAACTAAAAAACATTTCATGTGAGTGACAAAAAAAGCTTTAATTTTTTTCTACATATTTTTGGTTCTTATAAAATGAACATCTTCGTAATAAATGAAAACAAAAGTGAAAAGTAGACGATAAGTAAAAGGCATTCGTTTAAAAAACAAATCACCACAAAATGGAAAATAACTGCGATATTTTAAAAAAGGAAACCTAACAAACTAATACTATTATAAAATATTCTATAAAGGTTCACTTATAATTACATAAATATGTATTTACAGGTTCAAAAAATTTTAGAAACAATGGAACTACATACGCTCAAAAATATGAACATAATACATATGTAAGTACATAAGAGCGGGTCAACCTCCTTACAAAAAAAGTTTGTGCCAGTCACCGCTTTGAATGAAAGGTATGTCAATGATGTTTCTAAAACGGTTAAATTTTTATAGCCACACCTCCATATGCAGCCCATTTAGTTTTTTAAATATAGCGCTGCCATTTAAAAACCGATCACATCATGTCGCGTACCGTTGTTCTTGGCATAGTACGTACTCCCTCTAAAATTGGAGCTTAAGAATAACTCTGGATTTCTGATCGATATTTTTTGGAATTTGCAAGGCATCTACACACTGTCAAAATCAATCGACAAAAAGTTTGGGTCGATTTCCGCTAATTATACTTTTACACTTTTAAGTTAATCTGAAAGCACAGATAATTATACATACGATGCCAAATAGAAAACTGTACTTTTTAAAATAAGAAGATTTAAAGGAAAATTAATGTACGGAAAGTGGCACAAGCTAAACTTGCAAGCAAATTCTTAAAGACTGCAGTAATTTTAGAAAAAATATTACTGTTTTGTTAAAATAGGTAAGAAAACAAAGGACATTTGTAATGAAATGCGTGCATATATTTTTAACAAAAGGAACGTTGCGAATTCCTTGAGTTCAAATTTTAAAAAACAAACATTAATTGGGGATATAAACAGATAAAAGCGGCTTGACTTCGCACCTAATTATGCGGACAAATCAATAGTCTTAAATTTAATAATGAAATAAATATTTGCATTCATTTAAAAATTTTTGATTTATTTATTATTTAAAATATCTCTAATTTTTGGAAAGTTAAAGAATTGTTAAGGCGTACGTACTATTATCTGTTTGACTGTACATACAGTGTAGTGTAAAATACCACCGTTCTTCCGAATGTTCCAAAAAATTATATCTTCGCAAATATCTTCTACATATCTATATGTTGATGTGCAGCAAAAGATCTTCTATATGTATTTCTTTTATTTATTGCTATTATTGTTAACATTTTCATTCAACACTTTCATTTTTTCTAATTTAGTAACACTTTTTATAAAATATTTTATTTTTGAAATTTAATTTTAATTTTTGTAAACAAAAGCCAGGGTTATCCACAAACACAAAACCTTTATATGAAAAAATAATACAAATGTACGAATATTAATGCATTGGCAATAATGTTGATTCACGAAAGAAAAAAGCTCTATTTATGTCAACTATGAATAGACGAAAGCTTTTAAATGTTTTATAAAAACCAAATTTTAAACATAAACGTATTAATACGAAAATTTCAAGTGAGAAGACTTATGTTTTACAAGAACAGGCTGTAAATCTATCACGAGACATAGATGCAGTAAATATATTTCTCCGAATGGATTCGTCAGTACTCCACATTTCTTTTACATTTTCTCTTCTACAATGTAGCGCTTCAGCTGTTATAAGTACTCCAATAAATGCATTCAATTCACAATCAGTAACCAGTTTCAGTTTTTGGCCTCTGATGATGCTGATCATTTTTCAAACACTCTTTTGGCTTCTTCGTTAGTATGAAGACAGATTTTCTTTTTGATAGCTGGTGTTATAAGATGGTTGAATATTTCATCAATTTCGCTAGCGTCACTCATGTAACTAGTTACTCCTAGGGTAACATTCACAATATTGCATGCTAACCTACGCGTTTGTGGAAATGGCTTCAAAGACCAAACTCTGCCAGACTAAGCGGTGCAATATTCCGCATTCAAATAAAAAGCAAGATCATTTACAATTTCGTCAATATCCTGAAGAATATCTTCTGCTTGTTCATGTTCTTCTTCCTCAATCTCGTCTTCTGTTTCACTGTCATCACTTACATAATTACTAGGTATATAATCAGAGTTGTCACTGTCCCAATCTAATTCTATATCATAAGGATCCTCTTCAATGTCATTTATATACAGCCCAATTATGAATAAAAATTCGCCTGGAGTTTTCTCCCTTCTCCCATTTTTCCTATGTAAAATCAATTTCAAAAATGGGGAAAGGGAAAAAACTCCCGGGGAATTTTTATTTATAATTGGGCTGAAAGTCTTCTATCGCTCGCTGGGATAGTTTTCCATTTTTGGTCCTAAAAAAACAACGAAAATTTGTAACGTAAAGAACGACGTTGGGTAACTTGGGTACCTCAAACGAAAAACTTACATTCTAATTACAAACAGATTTTTTATTTAAATGCCACTTATAAGTTTTTATATATGTAGTGTTTAAAATATAATTGGAATACTCCGTACTCTAAGGGCCATTATTACAACCTAATGATAAAGTTGCTGATAGTAAACGTGAACAATAGCTATCTTGAACGATAATGTGACCAAAAAGTTTTTTCCATTATTACAACTGTCCGATAAAATAAAAAATGAAATGTATATACTGTGGCAACATTGCAGTATATACCGACTACCCTACAAGAAGAGAATGAGCGAGTTGTCACTTTTCACACAATTAAAAACTATTCTTATAGTTATCTACTTTGTATATTTATTTTAAATGCGATAAAATAATTAAAAACAATTATAAAAGTAAAAAAGTAACTTTATATACTAAAAAAGTTGAAAACTAAAATCAAACATGGTCACCTAGTACTGATTTGTTCGTCGTTCGCCGGCGTATTAAATAGAAATAAATCTATGACGAATTTTGGCCGACGCCATGATTGTGTGTATTTTCATATACACAAATATGTTTTATTTTTGGCGACGAATATTCGCGGCCAAAAATTCGTCGTTCGTCCCAGTTGTGTTCCTAGCATTATGTAGTCGTAGTCGTTGCCACTACGTATTTTAAACAACCAAAAGTACCCTACAAGAAGTGAATGAGAGAGTAGTCACTTTTTTCACGTTGGTGTTAAGAAACTGATAGAATGAAATGGCCGAAATCAAGTTTTCTGTCATTTCTTTCTATCATTTTCTTAACACCGAAATCAAGTTTTCTGTCATTTCTTAACACCAACGTGAAAAAAGTGACTACTCTCTCATTCACTTCTTGTAGGGTACTTTTGGTTGTTTAAAATACGTAGTGGCAACGACTACGACTACATAATGCTAGGAACACAACTGGGACGAACGACGAATTTTTGGCCGCGAATATTCGTCGCCAAAAATAAAACATATTTGTGTATATGAAAATACACACAATCATGGCGTCGGCCAAAATTCGTCATAGATTTATTTCTATTTAATACGCCGGCGAACGACGAACAAATCAGTACTAGGTGACCATGTTTGATTTTAGTTTTCAACTTTTTTAGTATATAAAGTTACTTTTTTACTTTTATAATTGTTTTTAATTATTTTATCGCATTTAAAATAAATATACAAAGTAGATAACTATAAGAATAGTTTTTAATTGTGTTTTTGTTAATGTTTGGGTTTTTAAGTAAATTTTTTCTTATATGGTCACACTATTTCTCTCTCTTTGCAAAAACAGCAAACAAGTTTCTCAATTAGTAAAGCTGAAAGTTATTCGTCGTTATTGTGTTTCATACGACGAATTTACTCAGCGAATTTTTACTAAAAAATTCGTCATGTAGGGCGAAATTCGTCGTTCGTCCCAGTTGTGTTCCTAGCATAAAACTGTCAATGAAGTTACCATATCCTCAGTAGAACATATGGCATCTTCAAGTTCTTAAAGTTCACTTGTAAAGTTACCATGAGGACAAACCTGATGTTAGCTTATCAGTGACTTTTTAGGTTAATGTTAACTTGTAATAACCAAAAACTATTTATCTGTCAGATAGCATCCTAAAAATAACTATTTGTAAGTTGTAATAATGGCCCTAAGGATAAAAAAGTATATTTCTGTGGCCGTATGGAAAAACTAGATAACTCCATTTTTTTAAAACACGAGAAAAACACACTTTAAGTTTTAAACATAGTTCGCTAATTATTTCATATGAATTTATGTTATTATGCATGCGCACTTAACAAAACATAATTTTAAATAATGTTAAAGATTTCTGGTTCCATTAAACTAATTTTTGGACATTAAAACAGAAAATCAGTGTCAGTTATCTTGTTTTTTCGAAAAGTGGAGTTGTCTAGTTTTTTCGAAAAAATTTTTTTTTTCTCAAATTATATTAATATTTTACGGAATTAAGTAATTATTAAGAAATGATTTGTGGAAAAACATTAACTCAGCACGTTAATTTACCCGTTTTTTTACGAAAAGATGGAGTTATCCAGTTTTTCCAAAAAATTTTTTTTTTCTTTTTATGCTTATATATCAAAAAATAAGCCGAGTTTTTCTCTGTTTTTATGCAAATACTTAATTAAAAAGTTTACCCTTCTTGATTTTATGAAATTCATAGGCAAGTTTTTAGGACGTGGATTAACGTTGTACTCGGTTTAACATAGGTTGAAATTAAAAACAGCTATTGAGTTTGTGGTTTATTTTATTTCAATTTATATTAAAATTTTAAACAAAAGGTGTTCCGTTAAATTTTTAAAATAAACTTCGTAATAAAATCGTTTTTAGTTTAGCTGACCAAAACACTGTCTTAGGCTTCTACTTTGTTTGTTAATGTTTTTCACTAAAAAAACATAATAGTTAATCAAATCAAGCCGGAAAAAGCTCAATACAAGTTTTAATCAGGAATTCGGCAAAAGCCTAAATGTGTCTCCGGTTGATGAGCATTTAACATTGAGAAGATCGTCAAGGTTCCAGAAAAAATTATTTTATAATAGAGCAATTCCATATGAAAACGATCAAAATTGGCAAATTTTTGGACGACCCCTCTCCGATTTTAAAATAAATAGTCTCAATCGATTGCCCAGCAAAAAATAATGTACCTACATTTTTTTTTTTTTTTATAGTGACTGGTTTAGTGGTGGTGTACACCAATGTCATGTGACAAAATTGAAGAATTCTTCATAAGGGACCTCATTGAAAGTTGTTTTAAAAAATAACTACTAAAGCGATCGCAACGAGTGATAGCTCGTTGGAAAGGTATTGAATCAGGCTTTAATTGAAAAACAAAATTTTTCTAATTTTTCTTAGAAATTTACCTTTAAATTTTCCCATGAAAATTAAATTTTCCGATTTTCCACAGAAGCTCCTAAATTTTCCGGCAAATTTTTTTTTTTTTTTGGATTCCTCATAATTTTTGCTTTAAGAATCAGCAATAAAAAAATCGGCCCCGACTCCTTGTTTGGACAGGAGAAGAGCATTTAAGAGACCACCTTGTTAAAAATACATTTTAAAAATTACACTGTGCATGAAATTGACACTTTTTTTTCGTAACAAGCCGGGCACATGGCGTTTTAACATAATTCGGGGTCGCTGAATCCAGTGGTGCCCGCGGTTTTTTCAGATTGGCTCTGGTTTTCGAGATATACCGTTATTTCGAAAATGGAGGAGGTTGCTCAACATATATTCGCGTAACTCAAAAACGGTTTAGTTTATTGAAATTACTAAAAAAAACCGAAATTCCGCAATAAAATTTCATTTCAGAAAAGTAAATTTGAAAAAAAAATTAATTTTTTTATCAAAATTTCGAAATTTTTGTTTTTTAAAAATTCATACTTTTGATTTTATTCACAAAAGTCGACAAATTTCCCCCTAAGGGAAATTCTTAAATTAATGAAAAATTTGTCGACTTTTGTGAATAAAATCAAAAGTTGCAAACAGATTTTAATCATTTATGGCTTATTTTGTTTGTAGCTTCGTTTTTTATAAGTCTGCAAAAAATTAGAAGCCTAGCTGCATTTTTTAATTTTTTATGAATTTTTAAAAAACAAAAATTTCGAAATTTTGATAAAAAAATTAATTTTTTTTTCAAAAAAAAATTATGTTTCAATAACGACTACTCATATTAGAAAAAGAGTTTTACTTTTCTGAAATGAAATTTTATTGCGGAATTTCGGTTTTTTTAGTAATTTCAATAAACTAAACCGTTTTTGAGTTACGCGAATATATGTTGAGCAACCTCCTCCATTTTCGAAATAACGGTATATCTCGAAAACCAGAGCCAATCTGAAAAAACCGCGGGCACCACTGGATTCAGCGTCCCCGAATTATGTTAAAACGCCATGTGCCCGGCTTGTTACGAAAAAAAGTGTCAATTTCATGCACAGTGTAATTTTTAAAATGTATTTTTAACAAGGTGGTCTCTTAAATGCTCTTCTCCTGTCCAAACAAGGTGTCGGGGCCGATTTTTTTATTGCTGATTCTTAAAGCAAAAATTATGAGGAATCCAAAAAAAAAATTAGCCGGAAAATTTAGGAGCTTCTGTGGAAAATCGGAAAATGTAATTTTCATGGGAAAATTTAAAGGTAAATTTCTAAGAAAAATTAGAAAAATTTTGTTTTTCAATTAAAGCCTGATTCAATACCTTTCCAACGAGCTATCACTCGTTGCGATCGCTTTAGTAGTTATTTTTTAAAACAACTTTCAATGAGGTCCCTTATGAAGAATTCTTCAATTTTGTCACATGACAGTGGTGTACACCACCACTAAACCAGTCACTATAAAAAATAAAAAAATGTAGGTACATTATTTTTTGCTGGGCAATCGATTGAGACTATTTATTTTAAAATCGGAGAGGGGTCGTCCAAAAGGTGATCGCTTTCATATGGAATTGCTCAATATTAAAATTGTATTAGTATTAAATATCGTATTGTGTTGAGAATATGAATATGTTCTTAGTTTAATTTAAAAATAAAGAAATTTACTGCGAGGCCCACAATGTCGACAAGAACATTTCGCATACATATTTATATTGAAAACAATAATAAAAAACTAAAATTTTTATGTTTTCAATATAAATATACAAAAGAAATGTTCTTGTCGACATCGTGGACCGGGCAGTTAATTTGTTTTTATTTTAAGAAATCTGTGGCCGTATATAAAAACTATGTAACTCCATTTTTTAATAAATGTTTGCCTTCCAGATTTATTCCAAGAAAAAAACTGAATAAAAAAGTTTTTATTATTTTTGTTCGTAAAAACACCTTAATATAATCTTTACAACAGAAACAAAAAAAATATTAATGGGTAAGTTGAAACCTTTCTCAAAGTTACTGTGCCACACATGGTACGGTAGATCCATGTGGGTTAAATACTATTACTCAAAAAGATTTCGGGTGTTTGGCAGTCGTATTCTATAAATCAAGATCTTCAGAATTGATATAATATGTATATAAAGAATGCATTCTTTATATTATCGGGAGTTGTAATTTTTGGGTTCAAAATTTTGACCCAAAGAGCTTGTGACCCGAATTTGTTTTATTTCGCTCTTTTTCTCTTAGTTTTCGAAACAACGTCGTTTTAAACTTCTTATTTCTCTGTTATTTAAGACATTTTGGAGTTAACTTGTTTTTTCAAAAAATGCATGGAGTTATCTAGTTTTTTAAAAAAATTTGGTATTTTTCTGATTTTTGTTTTTCAAATAACTTTTAAATGAGATACAATATCAAAATTTCGATCTGACAGAGTGATAGCAAATAAAACACGCTTTCTATTTTTGGTGTTATCTCAATTTTCCCAAAAAGTGGAGTTAACTAGTTTTTCCATACGGCCACAGATTTTAACATTTAAAACATAGTCAGCTAATGTTTAAAATGGAGTTTTTGGTGATCGAACCACCCAGCAAGCACAATTTATTTAGACAATAAAATTGGCTGTATCACAGATGCGACACAAGACGAAAGATATTGTGTTTTCTGCACATCACTACCAAGAAAAACCCTTTCTGTCTCTTTCTTCAAAAGGCGCGAGTGCCAATCAACCAACGTAATTTTTTCAACTCTGCTAAACCCTGTGGTCTGTATTTATACTCTTACAACAATTTCTAATTAATAATATTTGACGAATTTAACTCATTGCGTTGCGTTGAACAAAAGAATTTTAGGTTAGAAAATGTTTTCTCATAGAGATAAGTAGAAGAAAAAAATATTTTTTCTTAAGCCTAGTACTCTGGTCAAGTTTGTGGAAAATGTTGATCCATATTAATTATTTCACACGAAAATTATGACATGTAAAAATGTTACCTATCATGCGAGTTTGTACAATTAGACATTTTTTTTCCTGCAAAGTATGCGACATTGTTTTGCGTATGGAAACGAACCCCACATGTTTTTTACTAAAAATAATTTTTTTTAATAAGAAATGTAATAAATGGATAAAAAACTGTTACCGGTTGTATTATTTTATTTAATTATCAGTTCATTATTTTTTGCTTTTGATTAAAATTCCGCGTTAAATAAGTGCAGGTTACATTATTTCGCAGTTGTAAAAAAATGTTGCCAGAAACATTTCGCAAATTTTTCACAAAATGAACAGAGTTTTTTTCATATGCGTTTTGACAGCATTTCACGTGAAATGTTGAACAGTGCACAAGTTTGGGGTTACTCAAAATTTTAAGAAGTAGAAAAGCTGCTCCGTTTTTTTATCAAAAAAATGTTATATTTACCATCTATGACACCTAATTATATGATTTAATTAGAATCTGGTTTGAGCTCTTTATACCTCTCAACTTTAAAACTGCACTTTTGCTACATAAATAAAGTTTTAAATATGAATCAAAAAAGGTTACCACGCATTCTAGCAGAAGCAATAATAACACGAAACGTCTACTGGGCAGATGAATGGACCAGTCTTTGTCAACGTCTTCAGTTTACTCCTGATAATACCAATTTACCACTTTGCAAATATTGGAAAACAATAGTTAAATTACTAGAAATTAAAAGAACGTGAAGAAAATGTATTTAACGCAACAAATACCCAACACCATGACCATTACCGCCAACTGACCCATAATGTAACACCTCTGATGGCGTCAAACTTTCCATCCCGCATTACCAGCATAATAATTAAAGCCAGAGGAGGGTTACAAGAATTAAATGCCAGATCCTTTAGTAATATCCCAATAGACAAGTGCTCTATATGCAACTTAGAGGTATCCGAAAATACGTACCACTTTATTGGTGTTTGTCCAATCTATAAAGAACTAAGGTTAACATTGTTCGGAAAATATCATCTAAGTATTATTAAGGTGATAAACATCTTAAATGGATCAAACTTTCTCGCCTTATACAAATACATAGAATCATCTTCAAAATATCGTTAATTAATAATGAATGAATTCAATTTCTAGTCTTCCTTTTACAAAAATATTTTTATCATGAATTTATAAATTTGTATAATCTTTATTGTAAATAAAATTTAAAGAAATTAATAATCTTAAATTAAAATAATATCTAGTATTATGCCAATCTGGCTCACAACATCATGTTATGCCAAATATAGATACCATAGTATTGTAAATTAATGAATATGTAAATATGTATATACAATCTGAATATCTATTAATTAATAATAATAATGATATTAACTCAAACATTTTTTTTCTCTTTTTGGAAGAAATATGCACGGTATATTCATATCTACCCGCTGCAAAAATATCGTGCTAGTTTGTCTTATTTTTGGTAATAAAACAATTGGTTTAAAATTCTTTTTCATATGCTTTTACATAAAGAAAAAAATCCTTGTAAAATCGTCGAAAACAAGGTTGATTCTTCAGTTTTCGGTAGTGATTTTGCTTCATAGTTACTTCAAGTTAATTTAACATGATTTAACAATAACTTTTTTCTTTTTAAAAGACTATAATTCATGTTAATTTAACATTGCAGTAAATTTAGAGCAAAATGTCATTTTTATTGAAATAACAATCCGAATCACAGTGAATGAAAGTTATTTCAAGTTTAAATAACGTGAATTACATTTAGAATCATGTTGGTTTGAGTGTGAAATAACAGTGAGAAAAATCTTCAGAGACAACATATGCATTTATTTAAGAATAATTCAAAAAACTTACCCGCGAAGTCAGAAAAAGAGTGGATATAATTATTTATTTTCCTGTAACACATGTTTCACTTTTTTGTATTCCCCTTTGTTTGCAGAATACTTTGAAAATTTGACTTAATAATTTTACCAAAAAGAATACGGGAATGTTTCTTCTCTTTTAAGATTATTTAAAACATGAAAAAAATTTATGTTTTTCTTTTTATAGTGTTGTTGTTTTTTCATTTAAAATAAACATGAAACGAAGATAATTTTAAATAAAGTCCATACTTTTGCAGAAATTTACAATGATTATTAATCAACATTGCGCCATGTTAATTTAACATTGATATTTTTTTCTGTGTGTAATGTAAAATTAAAAATTGTTTTGCTTCTACTAAAAATTTTTAGAATCAGTCTAAAATATCACATAGTCCCCATGAAACTTCTTTATTTATTAAATCATGTTCGTATTAAGATTACATTTGGTCCAAAACTTTTTTCTACAAATTAAATTTTGTTGAGTCGGTTCACATTTAAACGTACAGCTTCCATTCAAATACGAATCCCGAAAATATTAAAGCTATTTTATCCTTTTAAATGTTAATATTAATATAATTTTTAGCGACCTTTGCTTTTATCCATTTAAGACAAAATATCTCATATATTTGGTGTATCTAGATACTATTCATGTAACTTTTATATGAATCTTAGCCTCATAACATAATTCTATTCTGGTGAGCCCATTAGTGTCCACTGGAAGCAAATAGAGTACAATCTCGAAAATTCTTCTGCAAGTACTATGGTGTATGGGTTTAGCCGACTATAACTTTTCCCCTTGTTTTTTAATGCAAATATTTAATTGTTCAACATTTTGCTTCCAAAAGTTTTTTTGAAATTTTTAGTACATATTTCCTAGTTTTTATTGCATATTTAATGCCCATAAACCCCTTTTTTAAATCATATTTCTAGTTTCCTGAGGCAATTAAACGAATGAAATTTCGATGACATAGTTTTGGGAGTTTAATTTTTAAGACAATAACCCGAACTGGGAAATTAAGCGTATGACAATTAAACGTGGATTTTTGTTTGAAAAATTGAAGAAAAATACGGCGATTTTAAGCTCAAGGCATTAAAGCGTAGGGTTGTTAAGCTGGTTATACTGTTTTGTCCACAGTATTCCTCTTAAAATTTGGCGAAAAGGAAAAGACAATAAATACAAGTTTATTGAAAACAAAACAAAAATTTTAAAAAGAGTTCAAAGAGAAAACCGGTCTAATAATGGACCAATTATTAATGACGGCAATACTGACCGCCGAATTTTTTCGAATAGTGTTGTAGCGGCCAAAATAACAGGTATTTAATAAATGTCTTATTGATAATTTTGCTGTTATACTGAAGGTGCTAACTTGTGGGAGGCCAATTGATATAAAAGCTTTATGGGTGCTACTAAATACAGGAAGGCGCAGATTGAGATATATGGTTTGAATTCTTTATAACTTTATTTATTATTATTATTCTTTCTTTATTTTTTTTAAAGCTTTTGTGAAGGAGACTTGGGAAATTAATTATGAATAATTACACGATCACTACTAGGGTGTTCAGCCGATTAAGTTCTGTTCGATTAATCGAACAATTTTAGACGATTAATTGTTCGAATTATTCATAATTGCTAATTTCGATTAAAGGATTTATCGAAGAATTTATACCGATTAATCAAATAATAATAATATGTAGTATATCTGTTAAATGTTTATTTTTTTAAGTTTTAAGTCGAATAAACAAACCAAATGTATGTGTCCGTTCGAATTAAAATTATATATTTTTGTTAAATTTTTTCAAAACAATTTAATAATAATTCATTTCACAAAAGACAAAACGATAAAGGTATGTTAACTCAAAGATTTATATTCATTTATCCGGTATGTCAGGTGTCCAAAAATGTATTTACGTAAATCTTCTTCAACTTCACTAATTTACCACTTACATAGTGACTATAACATAGTACTTGAAGACGATGCTGCACCAACAAAATCAAATGGGCTACAAGTGGTCCAATCAATAAATATTTTTAACAAGATATTTCGATCGATTCTCTAGAGGAAATTATTTGCATAAGAATAGCAGAGGATAAAATGTCCGTGAAAAGTTTAAAAAATCCAGTTATATTGACTCTTTTTAAATCCAAGTGCCCGAGAGTGAAGCAACAATTTGGAGCTACATTGACAAGTTTTACTAATTTTTTCTAAAATTATCGAAAAAAATCTAGTAATTTATAAAATTTCTGGATTTAGAATTATTCGATTAATCGATTAATTTAAAAAGTTTATTCGGTTAATCGAATAAATTAAAAATGCCAAATGTCGATTCATCGAACAAAAATAAACCCCGATTAATTGAACACCCTAATCATTACACCTGCACAAACTGCAGGTGCCTCAATATTTGCCGAACGCATTATTTCGCGCACAAGCGATTTTAACTGACCTCCGCGTTCACCAGATTTAACAGCTCCAGGCAGTTTTCTTGGGGGATATTTGAAAGAAAGAGTGTACGTTAACAAACCAAGAACCATATTCCAACTAAAAACCAACATTCGAAATGAAATCATGGCCATTACACCCGAAATTTTGCGAAAAGTTAGGGAAAATATTCTAAAAAGACCACGTATGTGCGAAGCAGAAAATCGACATCACTTACAGGATATCATTTTTCAAAGCTTATTGCAAAAAATTCACCTATAATATACTGTATTTTGTAAAAAAAATATAATTATCGCATAAATAAAAAAGTTATAAACCATATAGCTCATTCTGCGCCACACTGTATATGCCTAGCAATGTTCACCAAATTTTAGTTCATGGAGCTGATGTTATAAAGTTTTTTTATTTGCCGATAGTTATTAATGTGACTTAATGAAATTCTAACGAAACGTAACTAATAATTAAAATAAATTTCAGGGTGCTTGTCCGAAAAAGCATTGAAAGCCAAGCACAAGCTCGGTAGAAAAGCAAGGCTGTCATTTACAAGAAAAACGTCACGAAGAGACACTCATAATAATTTTAATGACTCATTTCATACTATCTTCAGTGGTCCAAAAAGGAATCCAAACACTAAAAATATACATATCGTCATCTTAAAGACCTAGTAACCTATCTGCAAAAATTTAAAAATTGAGTTTTTTATGGATTTTTATTCCCTATATCCTAACGCATATGTGTGCAAAATTTTGAACATGTTATATTACAAAGGACACAGTGTTTGTACCTAGAGGACCGTTACGCACCAAAAAAGAGAAAAATAAATCATCAAAAATCACGATTAAAGTTTAATTCTGGTGCATAGTGTAATTTAAACAAACATTAAGTAGATAGAGTTGACAAAAAATCAACCAATTGTAGTTGTGACTGTAAGAAAAGATAAACCCACTGTTTATTGTTGTTGTTTTTGTTTAAGCTTTGATATTGTTACAAGTAAAACTGGGGCTTATAATTCTTATATCTTTAGTTTTTCTTTAGTTTGTAAAGTCTTTGGATGAAGTTTCCTGACGATCTGGCCTAAGCAACCAGTGAAATGCGCATAGGAATAGTTTATCCCATCAACAATAAATTTCAGTTTATCAATAGTATGAAATGGGAATTTAGCACATTTAAACGAAACCTTGTTAATTAAGTACTTTCTTTTGCTTAAACCAGTAAAAGAAACTATAACTAATATTATTTAATGTATAAAGAAATTGTGATTTATTCATACTTATTAGTTTCAGATTTTTACAATTCCAAAATATCTGAGTGGCATAACATAAGCTGTGTTTAGAAAAACAAAATTTTTGCAACCGATATATATTTCTGGTTTCACTTAAATCAAAATATATAAATTCCGTTTCAGTAATGTAAATATGTAGTTCCAATTTTATAACGTGTTTCCCTCTCCTGTAAACCTTTGAAAACTGCAGATATGCTACTTCGTTTTTAAGGTGACGATATGTATCTTATATGCAGAAATTGAGAAATATATACTGAGAGAAAATACTGATGAACCAAGTTAAAATGACGAAACAAATGTTTCGTTGAGCGGAAATATTTTTTGGAAAGAATCCAGTACTGAAGATGATTTATTGTAATGAAAATATTTGTATGTAAATATTAAAAAAAAACTAAAAATTATTATTAAAAAACGCCTTTATACATATTGCAAATTTAACTTAGAAAAGTTGTTATTTTGAACTTTACGCTGTTGCCAAAATCTTCAAAAATATTTTTAGCCAACTTTTTTTATTTTCTATTTTTAAAAATTAATTTTAATTAAATTGGGCAAATCATTTGTTAAATATATATTAAATAACATACCAAATTTAATGAGAATCGGATAACTTATGTAAGAGTTATAGCTTTTTTTATGACAGGACCTAGAGTTCTTGCGTCAATCACAATAAAAATTTCCTCACAAGTTAATAGCACGGGATTTGAAAGATCGACCCGAAATTGAAAAATTCGTTCTTACCTTATACTGACGGTAGGCGTGTCCTTTGTACGATTTTTTCAAAAAATGTAATTTTTCTTAATTAAAGTATTTTAAAGAAGTGCACAAAATTTCAAAACTCTGGAATCACTCCTTCTTTTTTTGTCCCATCGCTGTATGGGATCAAAGCACTGTGCGACGTGTTGTCAGGACCAGCAAAGGACGTAATCGGCGTTTTTATTGCTCCAATCGAACCGGATATTTTGAAGGGATAAAGCTGTTGGGATTTTTTTTAAATAAAAAGAGGTAAATATTTTCTAATTAATTTAATTTTTTATTGTTTTTGTAACATTTTGTAAAAAAATTCACAAAATATTACAAATATGTAGTTTAAAAACCTTTGGTGGTTACTTTTGGTATAAAAAAGGTTTGTGTCTCTGCTGTGCAGGAACGTTATTACCTACATACGGCCTTATCTAAAATATCAATTCCATTTAAACTTGTATTTTGTTGTGGCAGCTGCCGTTCTTGTTGACACTTTCATTGCTATTTTCGTAAATAAAAAAAATGATCAAATCGGTGCAATGGGAAAATTGTGTAAAGATTTTTGTTTAGCAAATAAATTTAAAATGTATTATTTACAAATCAAATACGTTGTATAAAGTATTATTATTAATAAATGGCCAGAAAAAAGAAGAACCGGAAGTTATTAACGAGTTATTAACTGTGGACAAAAATCCGTGTAAACCTCAACCAGTGATGCCAACAGTAGAGCATTTTCGCTTTTTGTAGGGATTTTTTCGGAAAATTTCAGGCGTAGGGCAAAAATTATTATTTTCTTTTAAAAATTAAAATTTTTCATATTCAATAGCATTTAATTACAAATGAAGTATTTTTAACAAAAACTTTTTACTCGGATCCCTACTCGACGAATATTCGTGTACGCACTTGCGAACTATTCGCTTATTTTGCTACTTGTACTCGCACTCACATTCGTTAAAATCAGGGACCCGAAATAACTGTTATTATTTTTTAAATATCCAATAGGTTATGGAAAAAATAACTGAAAAAAAATTGGTCCTGTAATAATAATTATAAATTACCCAGAAAATTATAGTTCTGCCATAAGCATTATGAAAGATTATTATTTTTTTTGGTCTTTGATAACCGTTATGAAAGATTATTAATTTTTTTGGTCTTTGGTAACCATTATGAAAGATTTTTATTCTTATTGGTCTTCTATAACCATTATAAAAGATTTTTATTTTTTGTGTCTTCTATAACCGCGCTACAGTTCGCAAATCTTAAGATATTTTTATAAAATTTCGCACGCTGACTTATATTTGCACAAGGACGAACTTTTTTAATGATTTTGGTAAGGATCCGCAAATTTTTTGATATCTTTCTCATATTTGGTAAATAGAAACCAATTATGCCACACAATCATGGTGCTGAGTTTAAATAAAATCGCTCCAGTTTTAGGCATATTTTCCCGATTTTTTTTTCTTTAATACAAGAAATTTCGCACTAAAATTGTATTTATATACCATTGAGTAGTCAGTGCTGTTGGTGTAGTAGCTAAGATGTGGACTCTGAAACCGATAGGACCCGGATTCGATTCCTGGCTCGAGCGACCAAAAAAAAACCTTTTTCAAAAAGAAATAATTATTTCTTAACATCCTCAACTATCGGTTGGCTTAAGCGAACTAATGAAAGTAATTTCTGTTCTAAAGCACTTCAAATCTTGCCGTTTGGATTCAGCATTGAACTGTAGGTCTCGTCATGTATTCTAAGAATATGCAACACACCTAATTACGCATGAGTAGAAGCGCAGTGGTATCGCAACGGACATTCAGTGTCTATGTGAGCTGGCGAATAAAGTCGGCTGCCACCTCTACCTAACCGAAAATACCATTAAGTAGGCTTGTTTGACTATTTTGAACCCAAGTCGACTTCGGAGCCATACAAATTTCGGATCCAAATAGGTGTATAATATTATGTGGTCGGTCTTGACCGACTATAACTTTCTTACTTATTATTATTATTATTGTTTTTTTTTTCTTACATAGTCATTATAAGTAACCAAATTAACCAATTGAAACGTAACAAACTGTATGAAACTATAGCTTTGAAAATGAAAAAGTGGAACATTTAGAGATATATCTACATATGTATTTCTTTAAAAATTTAATTTTACAAACATTAATGAACGCAATGTTCGCTCAGATAAGTTGCAGCATAAGTCACTGAGTATAATTTTCAGAGCAGAAAAAAAGTTCGTCCTTGTGCAAATATAAGTCAGTGTGCGAAATTTTATAAAAATATCTTAAGATTTGCGAACTGTAGCGTGGTTATAGAAGACCGAAAAAAATAAAAATCTTTTGTAATGGTTACTGAAGACCAAAAAAAATTAAAATCTTTTGTAATGGTTATGGAAGCCCAAAAAAAACAAAAACAAACTATAACGGTTATCAAAGACCAAAAAAATATTGGTTATTTGTAACAATTATTCAGACAGCAGGTTTTAAAAATTCGTGATTAATTATTATTTCAGGATTTTTTCAAATATTGGTTATAACTGTTATGTCCCTGGTTAAAATGTATGCAAATATTAAAAGCGAATATCTAATAAATGAGATTTCTACATAGAAAATTAATTGTGTACCGCAAAAAAATTATCGTACCTTCTAAACTAAGAGAAATAATAAAATACAATTTCGAATTTTTAAAAAATTTTTAAGGATATGGAAGAATATATTTTTAAAAGGATATATTCATTACATTTTTGTTCAGGGGAACTAAAGCAATTTATTTTTAAAATTCTACAGAGCTTTCTTTCTCTTATGAAAAATTTAATAAAAAAAATTATTTTATATAAGTATTCTTGAAAAATTTTATGTTCTTTACAAGGACAAAAGTTGAGGAGATGACGAATAATGTACGAAGTTGGATATAAAGAGGCGTTACTGGCAAACAGTGTTATTTCTGAAATTGAATTTTTTATATGTGTGTGTATAGAGTTTACATATTTATTTTGGTATTTTTCTTGTTGTTAATAAATGCTTTAATTATAATATGTATATAGTTATATGGAAGAAATCCCCCTAATTATGAATCTCCCTAATAAAATCCATAATAAGATTGTAAAGGAGCATATAGACGACATGTTTTTGTCATCTGACATATCAAATTTTCAAGTCACATGTAATTGTGCATGTCTGTCAAAATCGCTGTTTTACATAAGCTTTATAATATTCGGTCACAAACGTACATGTAATTTGCTTCTGACATTGTCTCTGTTTTTTTCGCATTGTCGCAGAAACCAAAGTAGTGCTCGGTTTCAAAATAGCTTGCTGCCGCCATGAAAAGTTTTATTTGCGCCGTAAAATAGTTCAGCCATCTTAACATTTTTTTCTTTTAATTCAAAGATACCAATTTAGGATTTTATAATAAAACGGTTTTTATATATATATTCACATAAATTCTATTCAATGGTAAGATGATCAAACATATCTCGGTATTGTAAAAAATTAACTTCAGCCGGCTAATGATTCCGTCAATAGTGAACGCCGCTGCCGGTTTCTTCCCGGCATAGCTTTCTGATGTCAGATGGTTTGTCAGAAGAAAATAGAGCACGCTCTAATTGAAATTTTGTCAGATGACTTTGCGTCTGACTTTTACAGAAGCAAAGTTAAAAAGGTAACACACGACATGTATGTATTTTGCAGTGGGAAATTTGACATGTCAGATGACAAAAACATGTCGTGTACGGGCGCCTTAACCTGAATACTCCAGCCAACGATGCAGATTCAACATAACAAAAGTCGTACAACTACAAGTTGTAATTTGAATAAAACACTTTTGTTTAAGCGTGTGAATCTGCATCGTACGCAAAATACATTTACATTTAGTTGAGACTTAATTTTACTTTTAATCTTTAAGCTAAAATTTATAAAAATAAAGATTGGAGTTCGGAATTAACAATGAAGTGATCTAGTTGTTTCATTCGGAATCATTACTATATACACAATTTTAACTAAATATGTATTTGTTTGCCTGCTGCTAAACACAATAAATTTTGAATGTAGGTAAATTTTTTTTTTTTATTTATTTAATTTTTATTTTAATTTTTACTGGCATCACTGACCTCAACACACCGTAGCTATTGGTTTGCCTTTGAATCTTTCAATTGTGAGTTTTGTCGCAAAACAAATGAAGAATTGTTACTTAACGAAGATGTTATAATAAATTCTAGTATGGATATTGTGGAATCTAACGAACAAACTGATGCGACAATTAAGTCTGGGACTCTGTTCCACAGAATACCACAGAACTGAAAAAAGTGACGCGTGAAAAAGGTCCAAATCAGTTGCGAGGGCAGCTTTCGAAGAAAAAGACAGAAAGCTTTTTTTGGTGGTGAAGTGGCAATGTGTAAAAACAGGCAGCAACAATCAACACAAATGGCATGATCAAAACAAAAATAACAAAACACAGACTACGTTAAAAAAATGCATTAGTTCAACAAACCAGAGAACCAAGCCGATCGGCGCAAGCCGATCAGCTCGCCGCCGCCGCTTGATTTCACCAAGCCGCGCCGCCGCCGACTTACACGGCTTAGACGGCTCAATTAAAGCCGCCGATGACAGCAGCTGAGCCGTGAAATTTCTTAATTCGTGTGACTAAGTTTATTTTACAGATTTGCGTTTTAATGTATTAATTTCTTTGTCAAAAATGGCATGTTTTAGCATCAATGTGCAACATTCAAGTGCCGTTATATTTTCTTAAAATTTTTCAAAGCGTTATTGTATTTAACAACTTTTTCTTAGTTTTTTGAAAATATAATTGGTTAAATGCTTCTTTCTTTTTCATGAATGCATACATACATATGTGAATCTTTATTAAAAATAATTTTTACACAAATATTTCCATGATAATAACAAATTTAACTTGCAATATTTTCAAATAAACTTTCCATGTTCATATTAATATTTTGATGGACTCTTATTTAGGACACAACACCGTTTGAACATACAGAATTTTTTTTTCTCAAATATTTTAGTATTATACACATATGTATTTCCAAACATATCGATTTAGAAGTTCAGACAAAAAACTTGGTAATAGCAAAATATCAGTGATTGTTTTATTGAAGTAATCTATTTGAAAACTTGTTAAATTAAAAAAAAAAATATGTGAACAACATATTTTTTTCTTGCTTTTAACTAATTAGTGGTATAATTTTGACCACAATAATTAAATTAAAAAAATAGTTTTGCTGATAAGTTCAGGTTAAGGAAATTTTATATTTAATTATTGCAGAAAGCTTTACTTTTTGTAAATGGATATGGGTATGTGGTCCTACAGATAACATCAGTTTAAAACGGGAATGAGAAAAAAACGAAATTGCACTATCCTTTTATAATTATTTAATGTTTTGTACTTTAACATAAAAATAAATAGATATAGAAATGATTAATAGTTTTCCTTAACTGCTGACATGATTTGCTGTTATAACTTGATGTTATAAAAGCGTTGCTAAAACATTTGCATTAACAACCGTGTTATAACATGAGAAAACTTCTAACATTATGAGTCTATACTTAACAATAACATCATATTAGTGTAAAAGTAAAGCATTGCAAATAACAATTTAAAACATTTCAAGCCGACATTTAAGCCGCCGCCGATTCATTGACGCAAACGCCGCCGCCGCCGATCAATTATACCCACGCCGCCGCCGCCGATCAAATGCCTTCGGCTTGGTTCACTGCAACAAACGTTGTGTTTTGTGCAAAAAAAAATGTATTTATTAATATTTTTTTGTTTTATAATGTTATTTATTTGCTTAAATATTATTTACTTGTGTTGTGGTAAACTTAAAAGTTAATTTTTACATAAGCTTTGCAAATAAATCTCAACTAAATAAATTTGTGTTCATTGTATTGCGGCATAAAAGATGATGCAAAGAGAAATGAAAAAGGGAAGCTTTCTTAAAAAGAGACAAAAAAAACGCAAAATCTTTTGTCTCGTGACAGTTCTGTGGTATTCTGTGCTCTGTTCATGCACTATTAGAATGTTTGTTTTTTCACAATTTTAATAATTTTCTTTTTGAAAACAGCTAATTCCTTTAACATATAAAGTAATTACAAAATATTTGCAACAGAGAAGAACGACACAGAAGGGCAACCGAAAGTACAAACTAATGAGGCCTTAAACCTCGTCAATATCAAAAGCTACTTCATCGTTATTGATACGAAAATTTTGAAAATCGCATGTTACCAACGGTAAATCTGACACAATGGGCTAGGTACTTTTTGAAATTAGTCATTACGTTAAAAAATCGGAATTGGTCCATATTTTTTCAGAAAATTTAAGAACCATGTAAAGAGCGTTTAAGATTAAGCAATATGGCATCAACGTCTCAAGTTCGAAAAAAATGGACATACGCGGTTACCCACGAAAACCACAGAAATTATAATCAAAAAAAAAGTTTACAAAACAAAAATTTAAGTTAGACATATATTTTGGAAGCCAAAATTTTAGTTAATAAACTTAAGAAAATATATAAATGACTTTTTAAAATAACGATAACAATAGATTTAATGTTACGCTACTAAAATCCTAAATTGAATCTTTTTACAATTTTATTGTTAAAAAAATAATGAAAGAAACATTTTTGTGTTGTTGTCACAATGTTCAGGCACCACTGCCTTTATTTGACGATTAAAATTGTTCTTTGTCTGATAATTTCGTCTTAATTTATTGTGAACAGTGTGATCATTTACTGGTTCTTTTTAACAGCTTTAATTTTATTTTGTTGATTGCCAGCATTTTGAGACATTTTTTGGAATCTTTTTGTTTTTTTTTTTTAATTTTTATGGTACAATTTACACCGAAATGTGTGGAAGTTTCCGGATTGGTTTTTTTTAGATCTTTGGTTCGTTGCTATTTATGCAAACAAAAAGGAAGGAGATATTCTCTATTTATTGGCACTGTGCTGGCTGCTTGAGTCATAGCCATACCTGGTGTACCTCCTAAGAGTACAAGCGACTAAGTTTGTCGAAGGTGGACAAGACCAAGCTTTTGCAACATTAATCTTGTTTTGTACAAATGCCGAGAGCAAAATAAGCCTCGTTCGTCTAATGGCTCCAACAAGGGATGGTCACAAGGGATAGAGACCTAGTTCGTCTGAAAAGGACCGATACACTCGCAGCCGCCGCCGGCAAAGATAACGATCAACTAAGGCAATATAGTCCGCCGTCGATGACATCAGCTGCTACCCTTTTACCAAATAAAGATATCTATTTTTATCGCGGGAAAAGCACGAATAAAGGAAGGAAGAATATTGCAACCAACTGCAATTTTTGGACTTTTGCAAGTTGTTCGAATTTACACAAGTATGAATATTTTTGGGTTTTTGTTTTTTTCTTCTTTCTTTTATGTAGAAGGTAGCGGTGTTTTCAGCCCTGGGGTCTATTTTAGATTAAGCGGTATTGACATATTGAGGCACCACCGCAATCATGTGTTATATTTTAAGTTTTTCTTTGATTTTTATACAAATGTGTTTTGTTACATTTTTTTGTTTTTAACTTGTAAATTCTTAAAGTTGAATCGTTGTTTGAAAGCCATATTGGACTGCTGTTTTTTGTATTCACGGTGTAATTAAATTGTTTTAAGATTTTATATCATATAAAGGATTTTCATGATATCGCTCAAAAGTCTCGCAATCTGCGCAAACTGTGCATTTTTACGCCCTCGCAAATGAACTGTCAAAAATTGCATGAGAATTCATTTACACAAACTTCGAAAAATTTGCCCAATTTTCAATTTTGACTCGTAAACTTGCGCTGTTCAATTGTGCATTTATACAAACAGATCTTTTAGTGCTTTTAACGTCGTTTTCAATAAAAAATCCAAGTGTTTATAAATCACAAATAATAAATTCTGGCAATAATTTGAGCAAATAAGTCTTTTGGCTTTCTTTGTGCATTTTTAAAAACAAATTTCACATATTAATCACAAATTTCCACTTTTATTTTTATATTTTTAAATTTTCTTTTTTAATTTATTTTTCTATTGGCGTTTCTTACAAACTGACATTAATTGTTTAAAATTACACAAAAATTAAAAAGGTTCTTCATGAAACGAGTCTAGCAAGTTTGCTCGTTTGCACAAATGGCAATTTTAAGAGATATCACGAAAACCCTAATAGTAAATGATGTATTTCATATTAAATAAAAAGTATTTTATAACGTTTGGAAAATACAGAAATGCCATTTTTAGAGAAAAGAAAACATATATTTTTTTACACTTATGGCCGAATGCCGAACAAAATCAAGCAACTAAAAAACTTTACTTACCACAGCTCCTGTTCCCGCAAGCCCTGACTACAACAGAAAGTTTTATATACATTGTGATGCAAGCGATTTCGTTATTGGGGCGGTTTTAGTTCAGCTGGAGGCCATCAACCGCTTTCACTGTTACATAGAAATACAACAATTTGAGGTAATAACGGATCACTCGAGCTTGGTGTGGCTAATGAAGCAAGCCGATTTATCTGGCAGACTTGCCAGATGGGTATTTAAGCTCCAAGGCTATACATTTACGATCAGTTATAGAAAAGGAAAGGATAATATTGTGCCAGACTCTCTCTCGGTTGCCCTATGATAAAGTTTCCGCTTTCGAGCTAGATAAGCCCGAAATTGACTTGTGAGCATTTTTCTGACCAGGATCATAAATGCCGACGAAGTACCTACCCGGATTTGAAGATAGCTGACAAGTATATTCGGTCCGAATACACTATACAAGAAATTAACAAAATGCGAGAAAACTTTGGGTTCCTACAAAACTACGCGCAAGTGTTATAGCTCATAATTTACCTATTTAATGACACAGGGGAATGTCTAAAACTTTAGACATAATGCGCAGAAATTTTTACTGGCCAGGTATCGTTAAGGATGTCTGTGGATATATTAGAAAATGTGAGAATTGTAAAATGTAATGTATTACATTACCATATTTAACCTTTTTTAAAACACGTGTGGTTTCTTCAAGATATAATTCAAAAACTGGTTTTATTTGATGGATTATTAAATTTACAACTATGTATTTAATATTAACGGTTTATAATTGAGAATCATCGAACATATCGTAATTAAATGTAAGTATAAGAAATAAATAAATAAAAGAGTAATGGAAAAAGTAATAAAGATTTGAAAAGTAAGTAAGGGTGACCATAAGAAAAGACATACCTTACATTAAATTACCAAGGCACCTAATTTTGTGGCCAAGCTAGAAATGGGAAAGTAGGCAGTATCCACCCGCCCCTTTCAGCTTGTATACATGGACCTATTAGGACATTACCCGAAAAGTAATCGTGGTCACATGTGGCTGTTGATTGTGAAAGACCACTTAACAAAATTTCACTTGGTAGGTCCAATGCGCAAATTAACCTCTGCTAATATCCAAACGTTTTTATTGGAGCAAATCTTCCATGTGTTCGGAGTTCCCAAGCACATTGTGAGCGACAATGGCTTACAATTTAAAGCTAACGAACTCAATCATTTTTTACGAAATTTGGAATTAATCATACATTAATCATACATATTGTATTCGCCACGATATAACGCCTCCGAAAAGGTTAATCGGTCGTTTCTTCAAGCATATTTTTTTCAAAATTCTTAAAATTATCAATTTATCCTATTTAACAATTTACCATTAATATTGCACCTGTAACTTAAATCGAAATATTATAACACTTTTCTTATACCAAAAATTCTCCAGAAATTCGACTTAAATTTTAAAAGATTTACCATATAACAAGATTTTGATTGTCGTGCTTAATTCCCAATTTGTATTCTTGACATTTATTGTTTATGGAATAAGCTATTCCTATGCGCATTTCACTGGTTGCTTAGGCCAGATCATCAGGAAACTTCATTACAGTAGAATCTCACAAATTAGAACCACTTTGTGCAACGGGCAGTTCGAATTTCTGGACATTTTTTTTACAGAAAATAATAAAATTTTAATACAATAGTGATTGATAATGAATAGTTGTGTGAGCTTAATTTAAACTCAAAATAGTTTTTATTTAATTACATTTAATTAATTGAACATATTAAATTAGTATTTAAAGATAAGGTATTTTTTACGTTTGTTTGTAATTTTTTTATGATTCTTTCACACATATGAACACTTCACTTTGACCTTCAGTTATCAACTGACACAAATTTGTACAAGCATATCAAATTTCGTACGCATATGTATGACCGAATTGTACACACCACTAATAACTCGGTGATTCCCCGATTAATTTTTACTTTAATGAGCGAAAAAAAATAATTTGTAGTGAAAAAACAAAAAAAAAATTCCAAAAATTAGAACCCCCTGTTTTTATATTAAAAAAAGTTAAAAAAATTTTCCTAGTAGAAATAAAAACAAAAAAACACCTCCAGAAATTAGAACCACAGATTCTAATTTCAGAGCATCCAATATATTGGAATGGCCGGTTCTAATTTCTGGACGGTTCGAATTTGTGACGGTTCGAATTTGTGAGATTCTACTGTACTTGTTTCAAGTAAAACTGTTGCTTTGAAATGCGCATAGGAATAGCTTATAACATCAACAATAAATTTCAGTGTTTATATCAAGAATAAGAATTGGGAAATAAGCAGAACAAATGATGAACCATTTCAAAATACATGTTTCTTCAAAAAAGTTAAAGCCCGCTACATTCGAGCAAAAACTAATAACGTTGGCAACAGTGTTACCGTTTATTCTGAAAATGTCAATTTTAAGTTAAAAATCTGTAAATTTTTTGACAGTCTTAGAAAATTTCTCGATGACACACGTATGTACATTAGGGGATAACAAATTTTTTTGCATAGTACCATGAGGTCAACCATGTCCTAGTATCCACGAAAATTATAATCTTTTGTAATTTTTCTCAAAATAGTTTACGCACTAATTGGTTTTTCTAAACCAATGCAATATTGAATATTCATAATTTTATACGGTGTTTTTTTATTCATTTTTAACTTTTTTTCGTTAAAAAAGGTTAAAGATACGTTTTGGTTCGCGGAAAAATCTCTTACCATCTCTAAATATTAATGAAATTTCATACTTGAGCTATTTTTTTGTTATGAATAAACATATGGGCATTTCCGTCAAAAGGTCCACCGTGACCGAAAACTTAAAAGTTATTAAAAGCTGATTATTTTACGGTATTGTTAAAGAGAAATATTTAGATCTTACAAATTTTATAAATTTACCCGTAAATTTGTTCACTTAGATGAACAGTCAGACTGCAAAGTTGTGCAAACGTAATTTCTTATTTGTGAGAATGTTTTATTGCATGTTTTCTTTAATATTATCTTCCTTAAAAGAGATGATATTTAATGAAAATTATTCCAAAAAATATTTCTTACATGGTCCGTAATCTGAGGAATAGTTCGAAGAGAAATATGTAATTCAAATTAACGGTAAATTTTTATTTTTTTTAAATCATTATTCAGTTAAATTATTATGGAAAAAATGTCACGTTCGAAATGTCACGTATCGAACCAGATTTTGGCTTAAACAAAAAAAATATAGAAGATTTTGGAATCAAACCAAAGACATTTAAATGTTACATTGCTACGTAAAATTCTGAAAGTGGTTTGACTAAAAAATTGTGCCAGGTTTCGCTGAATCACCCCTTTTTATACATGGCCACAAAAACTACTTCTATTTTTTTCACGTTCGAACCGCTACTTCTTATGCCATTATCTTTGACCTAGAACCGCGCTCCCCATAAACTTAAGCATATATAATAGTGCTTTCTTAGTGCTATAATTTAAGGGTTAAAAGAACGTAAAAGTATTTGTTGTTTAAAATGTTATTGCATTTTTGATGCGTACGACTGTCACGTTCAACACTTTGGAATTACCCATATTATTGATTTTTCTTAACCAAAAATAAAATTAAAAATTTTCAAAACTTCATCGCGATTGGTGTGTGAACTTTTTTGAACTTAGCGACAAAATAGATATACGTTCTCTTATAGTTTTGTATGCTCTATCGGACTGTGCTATGCCAATTTTGATATTTTAAAAAATTGTTAAAAAGTTATATCCCTAATGTACATATATTTATTTATTTTCCATTTTAAGATTTTTTATTATATAATCATACTCGTGACACTTGGTCAGTTTTCCTATGCAAATATATTTGCACTCTTCTCCAAAAAAGAAAAAATACAAAAGTAGCTAGTAACATAACACCTTTATCAACAGTAAGTTTGCCTTTTTGTATTTTAATAAGGGTTCATCTGTTATGTTTCTTATTTTTGCACACAATTTTAAAAGTTTAGGTTTTCTTAATGAAGAGAGTTTTTGCTTCTCCTGTTGAATTTAATTTAGGGCTTTTTTTAACCAAAAATGGGGGTAGTGCACTCATTTTGCAGTTTCAACTCACACTTAGTGATAGTGCAAAAATATTGCAATCATTTTGTTGATGTTGAGTGATGAATTGAAAATTTGCCGCTTCACTAAACATGAGTGATAGTGATGTTAAAAATTTTTGCACTCAAAAACAAAATAGTTTGATTTAAAAAAAGCAATCATCAGTTTATTGCAACTTTTTTTCTTCACTCATTTGAGTGCTAAACTAAAACTGTTGCACTCAATTTTAAATCAAAAACTTGTTCTTGCATGAAAATTTCATTTTGTTTAATGTTCTTTGCTTATGCATATTCTCCAAAAAAAATCAAAAACCATGCACACACAAGGTTACATTTTTTAAATTTTAGTGATACAATATTTGTATGCAGCTTTTTTGATTGCAAGTCCAAATTCTGCACTATTTGGAATGAGTGCAGATTTTTTGCATTCAAACTGCGTTTAGTGATAGTGAAAAAATTTGCAATATCACTAATTTTTTTTAGTGGTAGTTAAAAAATAACAATCATCACTAAGGCTGGTAAAAAAAGAGTGCAAACTAATTTGTTTGCAGTTTTATTTAGTGATAGTGCAATGCTGATTTAAGTCAATATAGTGTACGGAGACAATTTTGACAAGTCGGGTATTTTTGAAATGCCCTCCCAAATGAGTCTTCCTTGTGTAAATGAAGTTTGGTGTGGAGTCACCAAGACAAAAGTGGCGATTTGGAGACACTGGATCCCATGCTTCCCACAGGGCTACGAGTACATTTACTTATGTATCAGAGAACGGCTTTGTGTCATTGCAAAAAAATCGTATTTAATGAACATCAACCAATACACTCGCTTGCGGTCATTCAATCAAACATGCGCAACCGCACACATTCGCTGCTGGTTTGCAGTCATTCAAATAATGCACATCGTGCTTTGTTATTTATACCATCGTTTAGCTTCGTTTGTCAATTAAGATATTTGTGTGTTTGGTCCGACAATGATTGCTTTGGTAAAGAAAGCCAGAAAGCCAGAAATCAAGCAATCATTTCTCATGTAGGCATTCAGCAGTTGCTATGTAGTACAAGAAAAAAAATTTAAATGAAACGCAAACGCACATAGGTACAAATAATTTCCATAGAAATAGAAAACTGTTTTTATTTGTTATCATTTCTCAAAAAGTACAGTAGTTCTGTATATACAATGTATTGTTGTTAATGTTAATGTAACAAACCCCGCAAGCAATTTGGTAGTCGACAACAAAAATAATGCATTTATAATTAACTTTTTAACAACTAACTATAAGCTAACTAGAAATAAATGCAGAAATTCTCCGATATCAATGCGAGTGAATTTTGTGTAGCAAATTTTTTGATTTTCTTCTTTTAATGTTTTCGTTTCTTTTTTGTTTTTGTTTTCTTTTGCTATTTCGAATTTTGATTTTTATAACTGTTAATGGTTTTGTATAAGCAACATTTTAGTGTGGTGCATATTTTAAGTAAATGTAGATGGAGTTCACGGCAAAAAATATTGAAAGATTTTCAAAATTTCTTCAAAATTTTAACAGGTATATTATATATATAAGAAAAAAGTTTATATGAAATACCAATTCTTTTTTTTAACAGACGCCTGTCGATCAATTGGCTCAAGTGAGGTGGAGACTGACATTAGAAACGCCTTAAAGGCTTTAAACAAACGAAAAATCCATTCAGATTGCGTAACAAATAAAAACAAAAACACATAAATTTTTACATATGTTTTTAAAAATAAAAAAAATATTCAACATTTTTGACTTTTCGAATTTATTCTATGAGTTAAATTTCAGTTATGTATTTTATAAAGCTTTTTTTTGTAATAGTTCTATTCCTTAAATTTTAAGGAATTACTTTTATACACTACCAGACTATTATATTGTATCTTCTTGTTACATTTTACCTACGCTATCCTTTGGATAGCAATGGTAGGTTACTTTATATTATATTCAACATTTTTGATTTTTCGAAAAATCAAAAATGTTGAATATAATACAAAGTAACCTACAAAAGGAGATAATTACCAGTTTCTATTTAATAAAAAAAATATATTAAAATAAAAAGAAACTGAGAATTATTTCCTATCGTAGGTTACTTTATATTAAAATAAAATACTTTTTAATAATTAAATAAAAATCTTTTTCATTTTAAGACTATGGTTTATTGACATTAAGTTAGTTAAAAGCTAACTACAATCAGGATAACTTTAAACTAACTACTACCTAACTCACTTTAAGCTAACTACTATGTAGCTAACTTTAACAATGTTAAAATAGTCAGTTGGCTCCATTAAAAATAATCCGGGTATCAACCACAACTAGTTGAATAAAAGTTAACTTAAAGTTAGCTTAAAGTCAACTGAGTTGCTTGCAGGGAAGCGACTCGTACTCATACCAATACAAAACTCGCACATGCACAAATCAAATGTTTACAAAACGATTTCAAAATTACCAACGTTGAATTTTGTTTTGGAGGCATAGAGTGAATGTAAATTTAAGCGTATGAGTAAATCAAGAAACATAGTGATTTTTGCAGTTCTCTGTAATGGCGAGAGGAATTAAAAGAGGTACACAAGCTAGTGTACTGCTCGATTCGTTTTGTTCGCTCATTCGTTCTCTCATTTGACGAAAAATGTATTTAAGTTTGGTGGCACAGCAAAAAATTATAAATGGTTTCAGTGTACCAATAAAGTTTCGATTGTACCAAATTTGGTGAAATTTTTATTTTGTTTTTGCCTTTTTTTGTTCTGTTATTGTGCTAAATTTTCATTCATAATTTTCTTATTGTATGGAAAGTATTCCAGGGCAGAAAAGATTTGATTAGTAAATACAAAATTCAGAGTTTGTTTTAATTAATTAAAATAGCAATAATGTTGTATAAATTATAACTAAATCACAAGAATTTTAAAGGATGAATAAATTTTGTAAATTAAAAATGTAACTGTAACCCGTTTTTTTTACAGAAAATCCTTAAAAAAAAGGATATGGATGATCGTCCTTGGACAAATTGTATATACAGTTGGACGCGCCTTAAAAAAACCTTTCTTATGATACCCAATTTGTATATGTTGGTAAGGAAACAGATTCTCAAATTAACAAAACATGCAAAAATAGACTCTTTTTCAAAATGGTCCAGCTCACGAGAGGTCAAAGCTGGAGCCAAAATATTTAAAATGGTATCTTAAAAAAGTCCAAGGTTCATTTTTAGGAGGGCACATCGAGCACTTTTTTTGGTGAGTCGCTCTAATATACATACAGTAAAAATTCGATAATCCGGATAATTGATTTCAGACCCCAATCCGGAGTAGCGAATTATCCGGATTACCGCATGTATGTATGTATTTATTAAAAATTATAATAATTCATAGCAAAATTAAACATAAAAACATAAATATTAATTTGTACAGTTCAGTTAAAATAAAAAAATACAGTTTCAACAATTTTGACTTTATCTAAAATAGATAAAGTCTTGTGTGCTCTCTTCACTGAAGGCATATTGCATCAATACTAAACTAGAAACGCATGTGCAAACATGCTCATATCACACTATTGTAACTGTATTATTCAGAGCATACTGTGATTTCAATAAAAAAATAAATAAAAACGGGTGTTATTCAATCCGGACTATAGAATTGCAATCAATCGGGATTATAGAATACGCAATGAGCTGCATTATTCTGTCCGGATTACCGGATTAGTGGAGTCCGGATTATCGAATTTACACTGTACTTAAATCAAAAACAAATTATGTATAATCCTTACCTTGCCTTTACACTTGCAAGTAATGGCATGCCACTACTGTATACATAATAGCAAAGAAAATTTGTACGAAATAGTCGAATCTTGTGTTTGTGTTGTGTTTACACATGCCACTGCGAGTTCCTTTTTAAAATGTCGTTGAAGCGTCAACTTGAGATAATTTGTTTACTTCTCAAATTAAAAAAAAAGTACCAAAAAACAAAAAAAAAGCTACCGAGTTAATCATATAGGCACATTTTTAAGGAAATGGTTTACATTTATTAATATACAAACTTGCTTTTATTAATGCGTGTTTAAAAAAATTAATCATAATAATACGTTTATCAATTTAATACTTAAATTAATAATCCAGTTAATTTGCATTCAATTTTTAACAGGGTAACATTGTTGATCGTTTTGTCATTTAAAGGCCCAAATACATTGGTCAAATTCCCATCCAGCATGTTGGTATTAGTGAAAATGAGTTTGTATGTGTGACACCGACGATGCTTGATGGAAAATCATAAAATTTAGATATTAAGCATGCTTGACGAGTGATTTTGATGAATGTATTGGCGTTACTCTTCAAGCACCCACACACTTTAAACGTGATTTCAAACCGAACAGTCGCTATAAAGTCGGATGAAAAAAATGCTTTGGAAGAAAAAAAAATGATGGAATTATGGAAAACTTTTTAATTAATAATTTTCTTCTTCTTTTCTTCAATTTTTGTTTTTATTTATTAAAAAGCAACAATTAAACACTTTTATCTATATTTTAATATTTGGTTGCTCCTGCTGTTGTCACTTCAAAATAAAATGCAAAATGAATGCTTGACAGCTGATCCAGCAAATGTATGTTCTAATGTCAAGCACACGTACACGAGCTTGATGTCAAGCCTTTGACCAGTGTATTTGGGCCTTAATGGCATGCAAGTGCCAAATTTACACTCGCATGCAATTTTTGCTGCCACTGGAGCAGTCATTGCGACAAATGTGAGTGTACATATTAGTAAAAAAAATGTGAGTACATTGAGTTTTGTGAACTGGCAGTAGCATGTGTAAATGCTATACTCAAAATTTTATGTAGTTAATTTCAAACAAAAATTAATTTCAAACAACTTAACACTAATTTTTAAATATTTTATTTATTAAACAGCATATTCCTTAAAATTGAATAGTTTTTGCTTTTAAAAAATATATTTTAACCTACAAAAATCAAACTACATAACAAAAAAATGCGAAACAAGTAAAACAGTACAGTGGTTCGAACCCGACCACAGTATTTTAAAACACATTTACGAGAGTACGGGACCCATGGAAAATCATGCTTATGTGTCCATATATATATCGAGCCCTAACCGCGAAAATAACGTAAGTTACTTGATTATTAATTTCGATTTTTTTTTAATAAATTACTTAATTGGAAACACTTGCGTCATCTCCTAAAATGTCATGGTCACATAAGGTACCGTTACGATTTTATAGCAAGAACAATTTTGTTGTAAGCGACAAATTTCATTCAAAATTTATATGAAATAAAATTAAAAAGCTCTTTCCTGTAAAATTTGATTTTTTGCGCTTACGTTATTTTCGCGGTTAGGGGTCGATTGAAAGTTTATGAGAGGCAGAAACTGACCCCTAACTTCCCTTGTGGTCCAATTTTTTAAAACTGCATAGCTTATGTAGCCATATAAATATGGATCTATCTATGTTTTAAATTTCATTAAAATCGGTTTGAAAGTTTCTGGGAGGCAGAAATTGCCCCTATCTCCTCTCGTGGTCCTACGATTCGGCCCATTTTCAACAGGCTCGGTCCTTGTGCCAAGAAGAACCTATAAGCCAAATTTTATCTCTTTATTATTTTTTATTATCTCCAAAATTGCGACCTGTACTTTGCGCACAAGGTTACATGGACAGCCAGCCTGCCGGACGGACGGACATCGTTAGATCGACTCAGAAAGTGATTCTGGGTCGATCGGTATACTTCTCCATACTCAAGGACCCATATTTTAAGGTGGCACACACATCAGCACAAATGCATAATACCCTCTAAACTATTGTGGAGTGGGTATAAAAACATTTTTTTTTTGGTAGTTTATTTTTTAAATAACAAACATAATTGTTAAAAAATAAAATTATTCGTAAAATAACTATATTTTTATTCAATTTTAACAGTACGGAAAACGAATTTTTAAGCCACAATCAGTTACTGTAATAATTTTATGAGTGTAGCTTAAACTAATTAAAATTAAAAAAAAGAGTACACATTCATTCTAAATAGCTTTGATTTCCACTTTTGTCGAATACTGGGGTCTGATGTGCACAGCAAAATAGTAACAAGATCTTCATTAGAACAACATCTGGACATTTTTCTTGAAATATGCTTGCGGAAGAATCTGTAGTCTTTGTTCCTTTTTTCTTGCTTTTCTTCAGATAGATCTCCAATTGGTAGAATATTGTGTTGAACTAGTTGTTCCCCATTTACCAAATTTAATGAACAGTGGTTGGCATATGTCTCCAAGAGTATTTTTGGTTATAAACAATTGGTGTTTCATTTGCATGCTGACGAAATTCTTTTGCATTTATCTTTCTGCTACATTTTATAACTTGGTTCATGATTCGGAATCGTCCTGTTTATTCATAATGTACTCCTCTGATAGGTGCTGCAGTTTCTGGATCGGAAAAGATTCTCCTTGCGGTGTTTCCATCATTTGAATTTCTTTCTGAAAACATGCATTTCTATACTCTAGATAAAAGTTGTTAACTTCTTTAAAACATAAAAAACCCTTTTTTAAAAATAAATTTAAACATAAAAAACCCCTGTTCTCACACTTTTCAAAGGATAACATAACGGCAACAAATTAACAGGTGACATATAGCTAGTTTTACATATAAAATATAACTGCGTACTAGTCTTTTACCATTTACCTCATACTTACATGTTTTTAAATTTAGTTGCAATTTTCAGGTATTTTAACTATTTAGTTTATGTTGTGGCTATTTTCTAATGTTTAACCTTTTAACGATAAATTATTTAAAAATCTCTAATAATAGTATGAAATAGGAATTTAGCACATTTAAACGAAACCTTGTTAATTAATTTTTTGAATCCCAAGAAAAACTTTGATAACTAATATGCATGTGGCAGTGTTAATAAAACTGAACTGGCAAAATAAAATAAAGTAATTTGTTTTTATTTTTGTTTTTTCTTTATCCACTTACAACTACATTTAGAGTTGACAAAAAATCAACCAATTGTAGTCGGGACTGTAAGAAAAGATAAACTCAGTTTTTATTGTTGTTGTTTCTTGTTTAAGCTTTGATATTGTTACAAGTAAAACTGGGGTTTATAATTCTTATTCGCTTAACAGTTTTATTTGTATAATATCTTTAGTTTTTCTAAAATCTTTCCTGACGATCTGGCCTAAGCAACCAATGAAATGCGCAAAGGAATAGCTAGTCCCTTCAACAATAAATTTCCGTTTATCAATAGTATGAAATGGGAGTTTAGCACATTTAAACGAAACCTTGTTAATTAATTTTTTGAATCCCAAGAAAAACTTTAATAACTAACGTTAGTCAATTTATGTCGCCTTTTCGTTTTGCAGCATCCGTTCACCCACAATAAATTCATAAAAATGGCAATAAAAGCAAAAAAAAATTCATTGATAACATGACGTGCTAGAACTGTTTTGGCCGAAACTGTTTTAATCGTCAAAAATTCTTTAATTGCAGTAACGTTTCCTTGCAAGATTTATTTTTTAACCAAATATCTTACCTTGAGTCACAGAAATTGCTGTAGTTCGCAAGGTCGGAGCCGATCGGTGTACAATTGTGTACAGAAATGTTGGTTAGAGTCCCGACTACAAGCCAGCATAGAGTTTTTTGACTCATTTGGATGCTCAGGACTTGTGCTCTATAAAGTAAGATATTTCAGGGAAATTTTGACATTTGAAAAAAAATCAAATAATAAATTAAAAAGTCTTACATGTTGCAGGGTTTAATGCTTTAGTGCACTAAGCTAGTATTTCTTAAAATAAATCAAAAGATTTTTAATTTTAAGCATAAGTACGTTACAAAATTTATCAATTTGACAATATTGTTTCTTTTTATTATTATTTATGCTGATTTTAAAGGGTCCAATTTTCATTAAAAACAAAGGAAAAACTTTAAGTTAAAAAGGTTACATTAACCATTTATTCAGTCGCGTGCTAGTAGTAAGAAATTGCAACCCTTCATTTTAACGTACTGTTATCATCTTTGAGCATTATTCAACTTACGTGCATACATTCATATTTATAAATTCTTTACACATTTGAAAATAAAAATTCTTTGGAATTTCCCTTATAATCATGCTGTGGCAGAGGCCAAGACATTTGGTCATTTGGCAAGTTCAAGTTTTTTTCAAATGGTCAAGAGGGAACACAATGCGGCAATTAGCAGACTCGGACAAATTTTTCAATTTGTCGGTCGAGTCACTTATACAACACGTTCGTTGTCCGTGATTGATGAATATGTTTGATTTGAAATTCTGGGGTTAAAATCTTATTTTTTTACCTAAAGATAAATAAAATAGTAAATGTATCAACTTTCAATACTGTTAAAGGATAATATTTTATACATTTATTGGTGTGTTTTGTAATTTTGTTATACTAAATCAAATACCAAAAAATTGTATGCCAGGTTGGTTTCAAAAATTCAAACGTATCGCATTACATTTAAAGAAAAGTTTGCATCAAATAAACATACCTGAAAGTTTTAAGAATTTTACGTATTTATAGATATGCTTGTATGTATGTACTAGGGTTTGCATGATTATTATAATCGTTAACGCGATTAATCGCACTATTTAATCGTAATCGTAACGTTAGTTATTTCAGACGATTACGATTAAAACATTTTACATGGTGAAGTAGTCTGTTTCTTTTACAATTTATTGGTAAAATATATCTGTGGCCATTTGACAAAACATCTTAAGTCGAGTTAAGATAGAAGGAAAGTTTAAAAAAAAAAACTTGGTGAAAAAATCATTTCTATCAAATAATAAAATTAGGCAAAGTTAAAGAATAATTTCGTTTATAATACAAAATTTTAAAAACGTAAGCAAAAATGTTTTTTGAATGAAAATTCGTATGATTAACAACATTTTTTTCAAACTTTTAAATTTAACTTAAGATGTTTTGTCAAAATGCCACAGATATAAGGACACGTTTTATTTGTTAAAAAAGTCTGTAATAAATAAAGCTATTGCGAAAAAGGGCATCAGTGCTCGTGGGGGGATATATTTTAATTTACATGATTATTAAAAAATACAGAAAAAGAAACTAATGTTATTATAAGAAAAATCCTTTTGAAAGACTGCATTAAAGAAAGTTAAGATGAGTTATCATCCTCATATTTATTGGACAGAACTAATTTTAATTTTTTTGCTCAACTTAGCAACGACTTTTTGCCAGTTGAAGTCACACTTAAAATTCTTTGTAGAAGGTGCCGAAGGTGTGCTTTTTAAGATAAAAAGTTGGAACAACAAAATTCAGGTAAGGCAAACGAGATGTTATCCACCCTTAATAATAGGATGCAAAAAAGGCAAACAAAAAATTTTTTAAATTTGGCCACACATAATAACAAAGGTTAAATTAATTATGTCATATATTTTTTCAATTATATAGTTTTAAAAATATAAGAAACATCGCGAGGATAGCGAAGAAAACATGTCATCTGAATTAAAAGAGCGTAAGCTGAGCCTAGTCTTAGAACAAATATTATTTCCTCATTGTATAAGGCAATTATAACTGTAAAGCCGTCTTTAACGGAATCCGAAGTAAAAACTTGACTACACAGAAAAAATAAGAGTTGATTTCAATAAAAAAAATTCTGTTCATACAGTAATTTTGACTTAGCTGCACAATCTCCTTTGCACGATTTTTTGTGCAGGTAAATCAAAAAAGCAGCTATCTTAAATGTATTTAGCTGCCTAAATGTGCAGGTACGTAATTGTGGTTACCTGCATAAAAGTGCAGCTAAAGTAAAGTGTTTGAAAAAAGAGTATCAAACGTTCAAACAACCGGTAGTCATTTGTTATGCATTTTTATAAAGAAAGAGATAACCAAATTGTTAATAATAAAGTGCGGGACAGAAAAGTCGCTGTAGTACAACGTTAAGAATAGCGCTGCAAGCTGTCAAAAGTTAAAAACGGCAGTTTCAAAGTAGTGTCAACAGAATACGTAGTTGTAGTAGTCGTTGCCGTTGAAGCGCAAAATTCGAAATTTTGAACTTTGTTGCGCTACAGAGAATTCGTCAGCTTCAAAAACTACTACAACTACGTTATTCTGTTCCAGACCTAAGATTTGCTATTCCTTTCATATAATCGTGGTAAAGTGGCTGTAACCACAACCCATAAGCATAAATGTAGGTACATGCAAACAAAATAAATGAATTATAATGATACCAATTTGACTTGTTTGCGATTTTTGTTTTTATAAACACCTAAAATTGGATATTAATGTGAAAAAGTGGCCACCACATTTTGTCATGTGTGCAGCTATCTTTGATGTTTTATATGAAAATATTTTAAAGCTGCCCAAAATTATGAAAAATGTGCAGGTATACAAAATGCACTTAAGTAAGGATTTTGAAGAATAATTACAGAAAATATGTATTTTGGGCAGTTAAGTCAAAGTGCAGCTAACTTGAATTTTTTGTATGAAAATAATTTTAAAATGCCAAAAATTTTGGGCACTTATCTTAAATGTGCAGGTAAAGAAAGTGCACTTAAAAAAGGAATTTGTATGGGATTATAAAGAATAATGCCAAAAATTATCAATTTTGTGCAGTTAAGTCAAAAGTGCACGTAAATAAAAGGCAGCTAAGTCAAAACTACTGTATAAGTAAACGTCTAATTCACTTGCTCAAATTTAAAAAAAAAAAATTATTTTTTTGTTGATTAATGGTTTAATTGAGAAAAACTTAGATTGTCTTAAACTATCGAAAATATCGATAGGAAAAATATCAATATCGATAATATTATTTTTTAAAATACAGCTATGAAGACATGTTACAGCAGCTATACACACACAGTTTTTTGCCGCAACTTTTTACTTATTATTAATTCGCGCAGAATTACAGCAATGAATACAAACAACAAGAATGGCAGGTGGTATGGATTGCTTAGCTGTGCGTTTTTTACTACTAACTTAAGTCCTTTATGCCGAAATTTTTACATAGGGACTGAAATGTCAGATAGTTTTATGATGTTGTATAAATAGAATAAAACAATGAACGCCCATTAGAGGAAAAGTCCGCTAGATTGACTACCTTTTGGGTTGGGAATCAAAACCAATTTAGAACATTATCTTAAGTTGCAATAAAATATCTTATAATTCCTGTTACTTTGGTTCCTTCAGAAAGGTGCTTATCACCATCACAATATTTTAAAAACTATCATCTAAAATAACGTGCGTACATACATACGTCTCATACGTTCAATAAAGTGATAAAAACAATGAACTGTAGCCTGATAAAAAGCTAATTAAAGTTTTCCTACTTAAGGACAAACATTCAGTCGATAGTAATATCGATATATCGAAGGTGAAATCTGAACTATCGATAAATATCGATGGTAGAAAATATCGATAGTATCCCAGCACTAGTACATTTGTATTATTTTGCTTACTGCTTTCTATGACATACAGTTTTAATTTATGTTTAAAATAAATTTATGAAATACTAAAACTAAATATCTGACCAATCGATAATAACGATTTAATCCTTTTTTGAATCGTAAATGCGATTGTAAAAATTTACCATTAAATGCAAACCCAAGTATGTAAATACATATATATATGCATGTATCTAAGTTTTCAAATTCATCCCATTTTATAACTTACCATTACAGCGTCTGGTCAAATAGCCATCGTGCCTATAAAGAAACATTCCAAACTACTGCCAATTAAATGTAAAATTATTGTTTGCTTATTTTTACTCCCTTTTACCCAAATAAAGATACCGACACATACACACACATGCATACACAATCAAATTAACATAAGTAGCAAAGCTGAACCCAAAGACGCAGTTAAAATTTTAAATTTAAAAGCAAGTCAGACAAGAAAACCACCTACCCACCACTTCCATATGTCGTTTGCAAATAAGGATACACAAAAAATAAAGACGCAATCCCTTGCGACGTTATATCCGTCCATCGAAATGACCGTAAGAGAAAAATGGGAAAACCAAGTAAAACACCACAGCATTGGGCAGGGTAAACAAACCATTTACATATGTACATACATACATACATACTTACATAAGTACAAAAAAAGTTCTTTCGTCCTTCTTTTAAAAGTATTGCCATCAATTTCAAACCTGTTACATTTTTATCTGTGTTCGTATGCAGACATGTATTCAAATATCTACACACATACACTCTACATTTTCATACTAAGATGTTCGAATTAAAGAATATGCTAAATAAGTATTTTTGTCCCAACAAACTGACACGTGTGTGTGTGTGTATGTTGATATGTTCCTTTATATGTACCAGTAAACATTTTTCTTATTAAGCTCCTTCGAAATTATAGATCGCAAGAAATTAGTTATAGACAGAGCAAGCTTTTTAAGTTATTTTTTTAATATGTCATAAGTTTGTGCACATTCCGCAAAGTTTTTGGAAAAAGCTATCAATACGAAAATGTGATTTTCGCCGAACTGAGCAATAATTTTATTTATTTATTGAATTTTTCGAATTCGGCGTTAGTTAAGGGTGGGATTTTGTTCCACGTGTAAACATTTTTTCACTGTTACAACTTTACATTAACATAAAGTAAGTGACATGTTAAAGGCAAATTCATCCTATCGGGTAGGTTAATTTTAAGTAGAAATAAAAAGTAACTTTTTATAAGTCCGACAAAATCCTATCTTTTACTAACGCCAAGTCGTAATAATGGCCCTTAATTTTTGAAAATCGATTTTCGAACTAACTACTTAACTATTGATTGATTTGAATAAAGTAATACAGTAAGCTTATTCAGGCGAAAACAACTGTATATTTCATAGATATATCCTACTAATATTATACTTAAATGTGCAAGTTTGGATATTTGGATGTTTGTTAGTTTGTGGTTCAATCACGCGAAAACCGCTAAATGGTTTTGGATAAAATTTGATAGACAGATAGAATATGGCCCGGATTAAAATATGGAGTACTTTTTAAGAAGGAAATATTTTTAAATTTGGTATTCAGATTGCATGTGGTTAGGATTAAGATATGGAGTATATTTTTAAGGGATGAAATTGGTACTTTTTAAGGGGGAAAAACTAAGACTTTTTCTTTTTTTGATAAACTTGATACACATACAGATTAAAGCCTATATTAACATACAGTGCACCTTATGGGGGCTTTAAATCAGAAAAATCTGTCACTCTAGGTACCCAGATTAAAATAAAGGGTACTTTTTATGAACGGATTAAATTGGTACTTTTTATCTTTTTGATAAATTTGGCATACAGATTGCATATGGTCCAGCGGCCGAAATAAACATATTTCATATGGACGGTTAAATGTCGGTTTCTTAAAACTTATATGTATGTTATAGCGAAAAATAATAATTGCTATAATTTTTTATAAAAATATTTTAACATAAAAAAAAAACTTAATTTAGAAAATTACAAATTTCTGTAAATTTTTTTAGGAACAAATCCTTTTCTTAAAACCTTGCTCTAATTTTCACGTGAACGAAGTCGCGGATAAAAGCTTGTTCTGAATAAAACTTAATATAATATTCTATACAGTTTATGTACACTATGTAAGATGGTTAAAAAATGATCGAAAGACTCTGGTTGTCCGATAACGCCAGAACTGCGAGCCTTTAACACGCTAAAACCAATCTCGTTTCACTTGTCCTTAATCCCTGCGGGTCCACTGTAAAAGTATTTATTCGCAAGGGTAGCGAGGTAGAAAACCTTCATTAATTCAAATTACTTCTACAAAGCTCCTCTTGTTTACGTAAGTCCAATACATTGCACCTCACTTTTCGTTTCAGGTTCTCTGTTTCCGAGTCGAAACGTAGACACACAAAAAACATATGTTCCGTATCTTCAACATCAGCCACACAATGTAGACAAATTGAAGAACTATCCAAGCCGAAACGAAAGAGATACGGGTGGAAGCAGCCATGTCCACTCAATAATTAGGTAAGGTAAAATTCTGGATGACTATACCGTCTGCCGTACCATATTTTCCTTTGTAGCTGATGGCCATCTTATTTGTCCATCTGTAATACTACTTTTCCTTGCCTCGCTTATTTCAGTATCGTTTGCCATTAAGCGTATTGTTTCATAATCACTTTTATGCCAATATATCATATATAAACTGGGATCATAGCTGCAATGACCAATGCTGCTTCATAAGATACAACCCTAATGCAGAATATACTCGAATTGCTGCAAGTCTGTAGACAGAAATTGTTTTTCCGCTATAGGTCTTGAACCCTAGCTAACTCTTTTCTTCTCAGATATTTAGGGCCCCGATTGTATTTACCATTATGCGATGCAGTGCAGCACAAATAAAAACGACTTTATCCCTCGCATAGTAAAGGTGGTGTTTAAACAATAGTCGATAATCTACCATGACACCCGGGTACTTCAGATAATCTTTAGTTTTCAATACGCTGCTTCCAATTTTGAGGGCTAATACTCTACTGTTTTACGGCTAGATATAAATAGGGCCTCAGACTCCTTAAGCGAAGCCAAGATTTAACCACCTGGATACTACTCTCTGAAATAGATTTTGCTTCGTCCAGAGTCTTTCCATCATCCAGAGCCACCAGCGCTATGACATCTGCAAAGCAAATGCTTTTTGTCCTTTTCGGTAGATTCACCCTAAGTACGCCATCATACATCACATTCCGTAGCAACTTTTAACTCTTTTAACAACTTTTAACTCCTTTATCGATTTCATATATAAGGAGTCTTCCACGAAAATTCCGGGCCTTGAAATTTTTTAATTTTTCGAAAACCCGTTTTACACAAATTGCACGATTTTTTGGTCTTACAAGACCCCTAGAGAAATTTGATGCATAAAATATTCGTCAAACATTTTAACCCTGTAAAGTGCCGTTTTAGTATACTTTTGTGTGGGAGTTAGAAAAAAGAACAAAAATTACCCTTAAAATCAGTATACCAAACGTCTTTTCTAAAAATTCAAAAACTTTAGGGACCGATACCAACAGTCTAGTTTCATTTCGCGTTGCAAGTATTGAGAAAGGTTTTTTTTTGTTGCACGTGTTATTTAATTAAATTAAATTATTGTTTGATATATCTTGGAGGGATACTTATATGAATATTTCGGAGATTATTGCACGCACAGAGCCACACTCTTGTGTTCTGTAAAATTTGCCTGTTTATCGACCATATTTATTTATTTATTTATTTATTTATTTATTTATTTATTTAATATCGATTTTCTAATACAACAAGATAAGTATATCTTATAAATTACAGATAGCGATTTAGCGTTTTTATATTGCTCACTTATCATACACATTAAAATCGTAGACACTTCGTTTTAATAGGTCTTGAATTTATGTTTAGTTGTTGCAATCTGATAGTGATTTTAGTTGTCGGAACGCCTTCTTATATTGCGGACAATAGCCGATTCCGTAACTTGATTTGTATCCGATCTAGTGTCTTCAAAAAGTAAGCTCTTTGTCGCTTTTGTGCAAGTATTTATTTTGTGGCCATTTTTTCTCTAACATATATAAGATTTTAAATAGTCTCTTGAACTTTTAGAGTTGGCAGCTTTGTGACCGAAGTTAAGAAATCGGTAGCATTTTATAGGAATAATAGGAATAGGAATAAATTTCCGTGGATCGATAGACTCTTTTCATATATTTTATTGCAGATGTCTGAAATACTTTAAACTCATCCGAGAAATGTCTGAGGGCGTCAAACGCTTCATCGTGGCTTGTTGCCTCATAATAATGTTTTATTTCCATGAGTACTTTGTGGATTAATCTGTTTTGGTGTGATTCACCCTTCTCAGTTTTCTTGATATTCATCACATTTTCGGCTAGGACGTGTAGTGTTGAATCTCGTTTTACCTTCCGTTTATATTTTTATTTATATATTTCAGTCTTAAGACAATAAATCATTGCAGACATATGTAAGTGTAAAAAGTAGAATTCATTAAATAAAGAACAATGATATTAAAAATTTTAAATAAACAATAATTTTATTTTTATAACGTTAGACAGCAAACAAGGCGAATTTACATCAGGTGAACTTATCTTGCTACGTAAGCAACAGCTGATAACTAACCTTGTGTCAAAATGGTATACCGTTCTAGTGGTTCTGGGGAATCTTTACTAAATTCTATAATTTTCGCTTAAATTTATGAAATGTAAAACGTTTTTAATTTATTACTTTTTAAAACACACAATTTAAAATTGAAAACAAAATGAAATATTTGCTTTAATTTATGACACAACCAGTGCTGCCACAACGAATACAATTTTTACAACCAAAATGTTTGAAAAAGTTACCAAATGTAAAAAATTATAACCAAATTTAAAATGCTTTTTATTAATTGAGAAAATCATTAAAATCATTGTAATACATTGTAACACAAAGGTTTTTTGCAGTTTATAGTAAAACAATAATTATAAATCAAGAAAACAAAACAAGAAATGTAATTCTTTTACATATTAAAAAAATAACGTGAAACTTAATTAAAAGTTTTTATTTATTTGTGACTTTTTTCGTAAAAAAATTTATTTACTTTTTGGCGCCCTATGCGCCAATGGGAGTTAGAGGAATATATAAAAAAATTGAATATTTTTTAATATGCCAGTTATAAAAACCAAAAATGGATAATAGTTTTCCGCTTTTTAGCTGTTATTGGCAGGACTGTCAAATGTGGCGATATCTTAATCCTTTTGTCGATGGAAATTTACGTTTGGCGATATGGCGATTATTTTGGCGAAATTTAAAACGATTGGCGATATACGAAATGCATTTTATGTAAATATTTTCTAATTGAAATATGTATATCTAAAATATTATAAAAACTTTTTCTCTTTTGTTTAAATATTATTTCAAATTTATAATTCTTATTATAAAAAAATGTTTAAAATTGTTCTTATATATCAAATATTTTGTAAATCATTGTAAAATATTACTGCCTTTCGCCTTTCGTAACGTACAATCAATGGGGAAAAGTATATGACTGACAGTCAAAAGTTTTTTTACCAAATAATTATCTTAAAAAACATTAAATAAATATACATTCCGACAAGTTATAGAGAGTAAAATTTCAAATTTCGTTAAACCTACAGCCATTTTTAAAAGAAAATTCCATACATTTTAAAATTATATTGATAAATCAATGTAATCTTAAAAAATCTTTAAAATTCCTACGTGTATTTTCAAATATGTATATAAATATACTTCTGGAAAAACCCAAATTCAGAACCTTTAACTTATTTTGAAGTTTTTAAAAATACTGAAACGACTTTTTTGTAATTTTTCAGTAATTTTCTAAAATCGATTCCGGATGATTTTATGCAATTCCTACTTTAAGTACTAATTATCTTTACTTCTCTTAAAATCAAGAAAAACTACGCGCATTTAAAAAAAAATAATTGAAAATCGCTATTGATTAAAACTTCATTTGTTTACGATTTCAGATCATGGCGTTTTTAATATAAAAATCAAAAATGGCAATATTTTCTTAGCAAAAATCTTAAAAAAATTATTTGGTTGCTGTTTTGAAAGGATTATAAAAAACTTCCGTTCATTGGTAACAAATAATGAAAAAATCGTAGTACACAGTACAAATTATTCGAGCTCGTTAATAATTGTACCAAGAAAAACATATTCGTACGTAATTATTGTTTTAGAAAAAAGTAACCAAAATGAAAAAAATATTCACATCTCCACATTGAAAAAAAATATAACCAATTTTGGTTAGAAATAACCAAAAACGGCAGCTCTGGACACAACATAAAAATATTTTACAGTGTTGTAAAACGTTTTCAAAATAAGTCCACCTTGTATGAATTCGCCTTGACAGCAAATTTGTTTATATTTTTAATTTAATTTTAATTTTTACAAAATAAAATTACACAAATGTAAACAACAAATCAATGCAAGTAATACAACAATGGCATTTATTTCATATGTTTACTGTATTACCACTTCTTATTTTCTTTTCTATAATTTTCCTTTATAAAAAAACACAGGTTCTAACAATATTTTAGCGCAAAAAAACAAAAGTTGCATATAAAGCTGTAAACACATGAGCAAAACTTCGAAAATAACAAATCCTACTTATTTGCATTACCCCAAATGAAACCATTATTGGTTTGCAAAACCGACAATGAACAAAACCGACTTGGATTATATGATACCCCTGATTATACGTCTCTCCTTAATACATACATATGGGTAATTCCATGTCAAATCGACCAAGAGTTTCGATTTTAATGAAATTTGGTGAAAAGGTTCCTTTTATCCTATAGGGAACATATGTATATGAACAAAAAAAATTTTAAATATGTTTTTTCAAAAGTTATGTCATATTCAAAATGTCATAATTTCGCCGAATTAGCCGAATGTGTTGAGATTATTTTTTCAATATCTCAAAAACAACTTAACATACGAAGCTGATTTTAATGTCATTCTAAAGAGAATACTTGGGGCTACAAACCATGTATTGAAATTTATTTTAATTGTATTTTAAGTGTAATATCTGCAAAATATTAAATTTTAAAAACGGAAGTCAAAAACCTATTTTATTATTTGGCGATTTTTTTTATATGAAACCTCAAACTGAAAATTTTAAGGAGGTGCTTTTTTCTTTTTAAGATATGATTTTTTTCTTTCGCAACCTTTAAAAAAATAATCTTAAAATAGAATTTTAATATTGTAATTTTGAGCACTAAGTACACTGTGCTAGTTGCAAAAAACAGACAAGCCGGGCACCTGGCACTTTAACCTAATTGGGGCACGCTAAGTCCAGTGGTGCTAACCGTTTTTTAGGTTAGCTCATGTTTTCAAGATGTACCGTTATTTCGAAAATGTAGGAGGTTGCACTGCATATGTTCGCGTAACTCAAAAACGGTTTAGTTTATTGAAATTACTAAAGAAACCGACATTCCGCAACAAATAATAAAGTGGTGTTGATTATACATTTGACCAATCTAGGAGAATCCTACACGCTGCAGGGGCCAAATTAAAGAATTTTATTAAACCGCCATATTTGTATGGTACAGCGCGCCAAATAAAAAAATTATTTGAGCTTGTTCCCAAATGGGATCATAGGGCGCTAATGAGTTAAAGACCTGCATCAGAAGGGCTATCAAAAGACCTACTTTTCAAAGCCTTTTAGAATTCCTGTAAGAAGAAAGGAGTGTAAAAAGGCTTGCTCCCAATGACAAACTGTGAAAAAAAATATAAGAATGGAATGCGGCGAGGAGAGCTGCTCAATAAGGCCTTCTATTAGGCCCTTTAACTCATTCTTTTTACCGCTGGGACGGGTTATCCATTTTTCGGTTTCACAAGTAAAGTTAAATAAAACACATACAAATAAAGCCATGATTTCAATGAAACGTTTATCTCATTATAATGATTGGACCTTGCCATTACGTACCTTATACAATGTCTATATTGCACCAGCCGATCCGTATGTGGAAATAATGTTCTGCTTTTTAAATTGAATCTGTGTTAAAATAATGTTAATTAATTTTTTTTGTTGTTGTAATTATTCACAAAATATTTTATCTTTTTTCAAACAAAAACACTTTTTTGGCTCCATACAATGTGAGTAGGTCTAATATACATATTTAGTTGCTCATGAGGATAATGGTTTTATTTTACAATTTTGTAAAGAGTTACAATTATAGAACTAGTGCATTTTACATGGATGCCTTCGTGTTTTGGAATAAAAGTATGGTTAATTTTAGTTATTGGAATTGTGATTGCGGAATCATATATATTAAATATTTCGCATACTCATTCATACTTAGAGTTATGCCAAATATAAAGAAAATCCAACAAAATATTTTTTGGGTAGTCCGCTTCACAAGTAATCCCTCTTATGCTTTAACAGACGTTTGATAATTTGCACTACTTGCACGAAGAAAAAGTCTGGGCTGTTTCGTGCAAGATAAAGAGAAATTTTATTCTCTTAAGCCCGCTTTCATTTACACTAATTTGAAGTACGGGACAAGGTGAATTCATGTTAACGGTGGTGGCAACAATGTTGCCAAATTAGTCATTTTCCGGCTTGATTTAGATTTTATCTATTATTTTTTTTTATTCAAATTTTTATTTTTATCGGATGATCTAGCCATTGTTTTATTTTATAGCTATTTTTTATTTTCAATTTTGTATTATTTTTAAAGCAATTTTTTGCAGTTTTTTATGATATGTACTGGTATTACTTTGATGTTGATTTATCTACAATACTTTAAGATGTAACAATGTCGTTTACCTCAAATCGAAGGCATACTTTTATTTGTTCTATTAAAAAATGTGTTGATTCAATGAGTGAATGATGATTTCATAAAATGCTATGTTAAGAAAGTAACAGTAAAGCAGTATAAAGTGGACAAGATAATCCAAGAAAACCAATGAATAAAATAAAATTTTTTTTTGTTACAGATAATGCTCAGTTTCTTCAAAGAGAGATTATTGTTTAAATGAAAGCGATCTTTAAAATTAAATGGTTTCGGATTCTATTTGCAGAAATTATTTTGATACGTCACATTTCGTCACATAAATTTTATTGATAATGCAAAACAACAAGATGATGATAAAATCTTGTAACTTCTTTATTTTTCTTTTGGGTAAAAGGCACGAAATAAAAAAAAATAGTTTGTGTTACCTTTTTTGTAATAAATATAATATAAATAATAAATATAAGCTTTCTTTGAAAAATGCAAGGCCCGTATGTACTGCCCACTGTTGCGTATATATGTCGAGCGCTTACCGCAAAAAAAAGGTTAAGCGACATCATTTTCAATTTTGGTTTTTTTTTTTAATGAATGACTTTACTGGCAACACTTGTATCATCTCCTAAAATATCATGGTCACATAAAGTACCGTTACGATTTCATAGCAAACCAATTTTTCTCAAGCGACAACCTTCATACAAAATTTTTATGAAATAAAATAAAAAAAACCATCTCCTGTATAATTTTGTTTTTGTCGCTTAAGCTTTTATGCATTATGGCTCGATATAACAGCCCCCAAAACCGTTTCTAGGCCATATAGAAAAAAAAATTATTTGTTTTAGGTTCTTTAATTTCAAAAGATTTTGTTATTCGTGCTTAATTCCCAGTTTTTATTATTGATAAAAACACTTGAAATTTATTGTTGAGCTATTCCTATGCGAATTTCACTGGTTGCTTAGGCCAGATCATCAGGAAACTTCATCCATAATGATTTTAGAAAAACTAAAGATATTAAACTAAATAAAACTGTTAAGCGTATAAGACTTATAGCAACAGTTCTACTTGTAATAATATCAAAGTTTAAACAAAACACATCAACAATAAACAGTGGGTTTATCTCATCTTACATTCCCCACTACAATTAGTTGAAATTCTCTCAACATTAATTGTAGTTGTAAGTAGGTTAAGAAAAACAAAATAAAAACAACAACAACTTACAAAAGATGTTGTCAATTAAGTGTTTTTTTAGGCCGCGCACTTGCCTGTTTATTATCAAAAAGTAATTTCAATTTTCTTTAATTTATGTAAATTGCTGTTCAAAATGTCGTTGATTAAAAGTCCAGATCGCTGTGGGTATTAACCCTCCGATGAGTGAGAAGGTCCCTAGGGATCTTTTTGCCTTTTCAAACTGAAATTACTCCTACTTCGGCCACTACAACACCCTCCCCCCCCCCCCCCAAATTACTCTGTATTCCAAGAGTATTTTGTTGCGCATCTTTTCGGATCATTACTTTAGGAGTTATTGAGGTTTTAGTGAGAATAGTACGCGGACGTGTGAATAGGTCCGTATGGACCTTGTACTGAATTTCACTAATAAATGCATGTTTTTGGGCATCATTATAATTTTTTTATTGTTTCAACACATAATTTACTTGTTCTGAACACAAAGACCTAAACTCAAAGACATTAGGGATGATGATAAAAACAAAAAATTCTAAGAACAAAAATACTAAGAACAAAAAATACTAAGAACAAAATACTAAGACCAAAAAATTCTAAGAACTGGTTTATTGCTAGTAGTATAAAATTAGAATATTGTACCTTTCCTTGCCTTTAAAAAAATTTAAATAATTATTTTTGTATGTACAATTTAGTTATAAACATTAAAACAAAAACAAAAAATCAAAAAAAAAATTTTTATATGAAAAAAACATGATTTACAAAAAAGGTCCGTAGGGACCTTTTCACACGGCCGTGAAGTTCAGAACTGTCACTCATCGGAGGGTTAAAGGGTTGAAGTGAAAAAATCATTAAATATTTGATTCCTGGATTAAATAATGCAGCTTATTAAAAATCTAGCAATTTCTAGCCTTTTTTTATTCAATCCTAGCCTATTTTTGTACTGTCGGGTTGGCAACCTTGGGTCTCAATACTACAACAAGTATAACGCCAAAAACACAACATTGTATATTATTTGTTGCAATCTTAGTTTCATCTTAGATAGATCATCAAAATAGGCAAACACCGGCTTTCCCATATATTAATCTCTAATGCCCTGAATTCGATAACATCTTGCTCCTCGTCATGACAACTTCTTCTCCCTCCAGGGCAGTGACCAGCCACAACTGAGACCTCTATTCCAATCTGGTCCTTATTGAACCTAAGTAGAGAGCTAGTTCTTCGTTCATCATAACCAGGCCACAATGCCCAGGATATGGAGCAGGTGGATTCGCGAATCCACACCAACTTTGCAAGTCCTTAGGACTCGCGCTTGATAAGTTACTAACAGTAAGCCATTGAAAAGCCAACGAATTGATCATTGGATGAGTGATCCAGACGATCACACCCTTTGGCAAGCTCATCTTCTATCTGGTTACCCGGGAAGTTTGTATTCTCTTAATTCAACCGAATATAGTTCGAATATTCCAAAAAACAATATACAAAAGTTTAAAAATATACATAAAATAACGCAAAATTAAAGTCTAATTTTGTAAAACGCAACGCAACGCCAAAAAATTACGTTGAAGTAAAAACAAAGTCAAAAATATTTTGTCATTTTGTTGTTGCTTTCTACAGAAATTCTTATTTCGTTTTTCAACTTTTAACGACACAAGATATGCAGCGTTTGAAACTTAAAAATTCTTCATGAAATTTTATTTCTCGCCTTAGGAAACTGTGATGGGCTAAATTTTACATCAATATTATTAAATTTTGAGTGTTTTTATATGGGGTGTCTGATAAAATAAGATTCGATCTTCACAAAGTCTAGTGGTGTGATTGCAAGTCTTATAAGAGCAGATTATTCTAAGTCTCGCCACATAAGCGATATTCGTTACGATTTTTGCTATTTAAACATGATTTCCGATAGTGGACTTAATATGAAATTTGATGACGTATTAAACGAATTTGTTGAAACTTAATGACAATCGGTGCACTTCGCAACCAATTTATTTTAGTTTTTGTCAATTCATTTCCATAGTGCCTTGGAGAACTAGAAATAATTTGACACCTAAATAGCTAAATCAACTAAGAATTAATGAAGGTCCAAGAATATATAGCCTTCAAGGAATCTTAGATGGATTTTAAAAAAGATTGAAAGACAAATTTATTACAATTAGTGTCGGAAGAAGTGCAACCAATTGTAGTGGGGAATGTAAGAAAAGATAACTTACTGTTTATTGCTGGTATTTTGTTTAATCTTTGATATCGTTGCAAATAAGACTTTTTGAGTGTTTGTAATTCTCATTCACTCTGCAGTTTTATTTGCTAATATCTTTGGCTTTTCCAAATTTTTTTGGGAGAATTTTTCATGATGATCTGGCCAAAGCAACCAGCGAATTGCGCATAGAAACTAGCTTATCCTCCAACAATAAATTTCAGTGTATTAATCAAGAATAAAAATTAGGAATTTAGCACGGCAAACTAGATCGTATTAATTAAAAATTTTGTATTCCCAAGTAATAACTTTGATAAACTTATATACCTAAAAATATGTCATTAAATACGGCAAATTGAATTTCTCCCGAATTCGTTAAACAGTTAAAATGTTTCAGAATTTCTACTTCGTAATGTTGAGTTTTCAGTTCTTATTCGCCCTTCTAGAAATTATATTTCCTAAGGACTTTAATTCTTTCAGTCTATTTATACAAATTTTGATCCTATCCGCAGAATGAACTAAACAATGTTTATAGGTACTTTCAGGTATGTGATGAAAATCGATCGATGTCAAAACGATCGATTTTAAAATCCATTTCTGAATTATAGTCTACCCCCTTATGCAGAAAAAGTTAAAGTAATAATAATATGAACTTCAACTTTTTTTGCATAAGGGGGTTAATTTTTTGTTCAAAATACAATTTAATTAGCATTTTTATTACAAAATTTAAAGAATATTGACAGGAAAGAATAGTTTAATGTAATAGAAATCAATTTTAAAAGAAACTGAAAACGACATTATCGATTTCAAATCGTTTTGTTTTCAAAAAATGTTCCATCACATTCATACCTGATTGATTTTAATGCTCCTATTGGCATCAAAAATTACCTCTAAAGTGTCTTAAAAAATCTTTAATCTTGAATTTTTTCGTTTTTGTTATATACTAGATACTAGATTTAATTATTTGAGCAAAATGAATTTTAAATTGAATTGTTCTCGGTTTTTAAAACAGTTCTAGAAAAAGGATGGACTAGTTCACAAATTTTCAACTCTTTGCCGTAACCACAAAAATGGGGTGTTTTCTTATCTAAATTAGGGCGGCTAAGCACGGCTATGACATTTCGAGATATTCGCAAAAAATCGGTTTTTTTGCAGTTCATAAGATTATTTTCAAGAATCTTGAGAACTAATTTTTTAGTTACGCAAATTTTACAGTGTAACAAAGATATATTCCTCCTCACTGAGCTACGCGGCTTTAGATTAAAAAAAAATTTTTTTATGATTTTTAAAATTCAAAATTTTTTATTTTTTATATTTTGATCTTCTAATATGTATTAAGGTTTAAGTACATACTTTACATACTTAACTAATCGGATTTTAGTGCTTTAATTAATAAGATACTGTATCTTGTTGTATTAGAAAGGCACCAAATAAATACAAATACGAAAAATAAGAAATGTTGCAATAAAATTAGTAAAAACAACAAAATTTTTTTTTCAATAATGCGCGTATAAGGTTTAAGTGTTAAGAGACAATCTTATTTTTTATTCTATTTTTTGTCGAAAATATAATTTTTTCTCTTCGGGTTTTCTTTTTATGTTGCGATAAAGTTTCACGAATTTGCATCCAGCAGTAGGTAGGTGATCTGAACCCAATGGCGCTGCTAACGTTTTTTCATTACTGCAAGATCACAAGGTGAAAGATTTTGTCACAATGAAATGAGTATAAATAGTTCTAAAGAAAATGCATTTGTAATGGCATGTTATTACAAGAAACCCATTTAGACTTTAAATAATACCAACTTTTTTTTTTTTTTTGATACATTCCTATTACATAAAATTCTTCCTTAAATCATATTTGGAACTAGTTGGCTGGTGTTATGGCTTCGGTTGTTTCCTAAAACCCCACTTTTTACATTCTTGAAAGAATTTCATATAACTTGGAGCGATTACGATAGTAAAAAAATCATCTTTCTTTCAAGCAAAAAGCGAGCATACGACTTTACGTCTGCAACACTGAAAGCCAATGAATTCATAGCCTAGGCAACTTTTTTGTAAACAATGCCTTGTGTTTGTTTATTTTTGCATCGTAGCCGCATTCACTGCAAACCGGTAGCGAAATTTGTGCAGTGTTTGTATTTGTGATGCTTTGTCAGCTGATTTGTTTTCAATGATGCTTTACAGCACTGCATTTATGTGAGTGAAAGCATGCATCCTTAAACCGCAATAAGATAGTGGTAGCGTTGAAAAAAATTGTTTATGAAAATTCAACTTCATATGTTTTCACTAAATATGTCTCTATTTTTTGTCCGATGATAACAATTTTACGCTTAGTACGTTTGGAACAAAATATTATTTAAGATTCAGGTTAAAAGAAATTTTTGCGCTACTGGAGCAGCTTAAATGGTTAATTAAAAAAAAAACCTTGAAAAATGTAATGGCTTGTTTTTTAGTGAATTTTTATCCGATAACCACAGTATAGATATGCCATGAAAAAAGAAAAACATAAATTTGTAACAGTGTAAAATTAATTAAGTAATTCAAAAAATAAATTTTAGAAATTTTTGAATAGCCTTAAAACCTGCAAAAACAGGTTTTTCTCGAATATCTCGAAAACGCTTCTTAAGAATAATAAATTAATGGAATGTTTTTGTTCAGCAGCCCCAATTTAGCCTAAAAAACAATTCACTTTTTTCGGTTCCTTTGTTTTTTTTGTAGCATAGTGTTATTGGTCCGTGTTCGAGGGCTACCTGTAATTGTTTTCTTTCACAAAGTTTGCTTGCCATTTACAATGAACTAAATTTAACCAATATATCAAATAACCCACTTGCAAACATGTATACCCCATGCATTTTATTATTTGGTCGTATTTTGGTGAGTTTTAACTAAAAAAAGCATACTTAGTGCCTGGCATTATGAATAAAAACGGTTTAACTTTGGCTCAAATATACCACATACATACATCGATATTTGGTAGTTCGATGAATTATTTCTCTTTACAGCTATGCAACTTTTCCTCAGAAAAAAGGTTTTGATGCAGTAAGGCGTATATAGATACGTTTTCTTTTAGTGTATTTTTTTCATATTCGAAGCGACAAAATAAACATGATCAATTGCTCCTTAGTCCTCATCCATATTATGAAACATTTGCTGCAAAAACTTTCTTCAATTCTCCTTTGAAACTGCATTCGTGCCCATAGAATAAAAATTTTGTTTTACAGCATTAAGTCATTTTCTATGCCATTTCTCTTTCTTTCAATAACAAACTTACAAAAACTGCTTATACATGAAACAAATTTCACTTTTCCATTCGTCTTTCCTCTTTGATCAACAAACTCAAATGTTTCGCAGCAAATGTTTCTTAATATGGATTGGGACTTAGTAAATTTAAAAATTTTATATATTATGCACATATTGAATTTTAGAAAAAAAAAATGATAAAAAAATATGTTAAGCTCTTTCAGATTTGGTGCAAAATGTTTTCTGGGTATTTATATGTGGTCACATGTGTACATACAAAGATAGTATATGTATTTGCCATTCTTATTACTGCCCCAAAATACACAAATTTATATCCATTTGACCCTCTTCAAGGACCTTTTTATAGTCGTTTAGTTTGTCCTTGTGTCATGTTCATTTCTTTCCTTCTTATCCAAAACCAATACAAAACACAACCCCTAAGGAACAAGAAAGAAAAACTTCAAATCCAACCCCAAATACTAGTAAACAAAAAAAAAGGACTTAAATAAAAAAAAAACAACAACAACAGTATAGAATCGTATTCACATTGTAATAGGAACTATAGCAACTTTTGCAAATACAACAATTTAAACATTTATTAACGTACGCTAGTTATAACCAGGGAAACCGGAAATATGCAATTGGATGTTTTACACTGTGCCACCAATGAAGGCAGAAACAATATATTATCAGTTTTAGAGTTTTCTATGAATTTTGGCATCGATTTGTTAGTGCATATTTTTGCATATTTTACCCTTTGCAGCATTTTTTTGCATAATATAGTTAAAAGAGCATTTTTAAGGTTTAAAGCGCATATTTCAGCTTTTTCCAAAAAAAAAAACATTGTTTTAAATTTTTGTTAACAGATGACTTTTTTGTTTTAAGTATCTATCTGTATTCCCAACGAGTTGCTTGAATTTCGCCATCTACATTTAATTTTTGATCTACACTGAAAAGAAAGATCAATCCATCCGCGCTTAAATCAATCCGAAACGGATTTAATAGTACGGTATCTACTGATTTTTTTGAATCAAGTACAGCAAGATTGATTCAAGTGCGAAATACTTAACTAATCCATATTCAATTCCGATTTCGTACATGAAATAATCTGAAATGAGATTAATTTAAGTAAAACTAAGATTGAATCAATCTCAAAATGCGCTTGATTCAAGAATTATAAAATTGATTAAATACCGAATTCGTACTTGAAATAATCCGAAAGTGAAACTAGATTGAATCGAACCTAAAACATTTATCCCCGAGACAGAAGGAGCATATTAGGTTTTCTACTTTAAAATTTAATGTTCATATTTAACTTACAATATAAACTAAAGAAGAACTTTTGCTGTTGATTTTACTTTTCAAAAATAAAAATAATGTATGTTCTTCTTCTCGTTCTGTTGTTGTTGTTTCTAAACAAAACAAGCGAATCGTTTTTTACTTACTTGTGTAGTGCTGTTGTAGCGTCTACAACAAACTTTGCCAAACGCAAGCGTATGAACGTAAAAAGAATGCAATGCTGAGAGATGAGACTACTAAGTTTTATGAGATTAAAACCCTCACTTTGTAATTTTACTCTCAAAATGGCACTACCAACGAAAAATTCAAACTTTTTTTACTTGGTTTAAGAATTTTATATTTATTTTTAGAAATTCCGGGATCGATTTTCGAAAGCAATCCCATTTAGGATTGTTTTAAGTCTATTCGTACTTAAATTCTTAAGTACGACTCGTACTTAAATTAAGTATGAAAAACTTAATTCCTCCCGAGTGTTTTTCTTTCTGTGTTTAATTAACAAATGTAGGCGATGCAGAATATGCTTCTTCAGAAGAAGTGTCAAATAATGACGATGTTCCCCGTAAGAAATCTTCAAGCTTCCAAAAAAATTAACACGGAAAACACAGCCATAAATGGTAAGCACAATAAGGAAAATTGCATCAATAAGGTCGAAACATTGTGCATCAACGACACAGAGCATACAGAAATGAAAAAGTGACGTAAGAAAAATTCCCAAATCATTCGTGGGGGCAGCTTTCGAAGAGAAAGAAAGCATTTTTTTGGTAGAGAAATGGCAATATGTAAAAACAGGCCGCTACAATCAAGACAAATTGCGGGATCAAAACAAAAATGCAAAAAGGGCAGCTTTCGAAGAAAAAATTTTTTCTGTGACGTGACGCCTCTGTGTGTTCTGTGATCAACGACGTGGACCAAATCGTTTGTGCGGAAGTGTTATTTATTAATGGCTGACTCACTTACAACATGCTTTTAAATCGCGTACACTTTGTGAAGACTTTGCATTCTAGCTTAATCTAAAAAACTGGAACTGGACTGGAAGTGCCAACTTTAAAATCCTCCACTCGGCAAAATATTTTGAATTACCTAAAAAGTATTGATGAAGTTGATTCAGACAATAGAACAGAACCAAAAACTAGCGTCAAAAGAAACATTTTTGCATTTTGACCATACAACAAATGACAAATAACAAAATCGGTATGTGCAACATGCAATAAGCACATTTGTGGAAAACACAAAATTGATATCTGTGTCTCTTGCAATTAATAACGATCAAATCAAACAAGACTTTTCGTATTTTTAGTTTTAAGCAGGGCTGTAGAGTCGAAGTTTAAGAGTCGGGTGAATTTTTTGTACCGGAGTCGGAGTTGAAGTACCCACGAAAACTCGCACCTCCGACTCCAAGCTTTTTCGGCATATAAAATTTAAAAATATGATTATAAATGCGCATCGTCGATTCGATGAGAATATACTTAGTGTATTAAAAATAAGGAAGTTCGTCTAAGGTTAAGACACTAAATCTCATATAGCTTGTGCATCTAGATAGTCAGCTTATTACAAAGGTCGTTCTCATGGTAAATTTAGAAGTCATGACCCTTTAAAATGTATGTCGTTATTATTTAAACACATAGAAAGTTGGTCGTATTTATGTCATTTTCGTCTATATTAATACTATTTTCTAAAAAGACTGGTTTTCGACTACGACACTCATAATAAGGCCGAATATTCGGCACAAAAACTCTTATGTGAATTTTAATCCCATAACTCATTACATCGGTTCCAAATAGGGTGCAATCTTGAAAATTCGTTGTTTGTTTGTTTTAAATGCAAATATCATTAAATTGTGAATATATTGTTTTCAAATAAGCAATTTTTGGTTTTCTGCGGCATATTTTTTTAATAATTTTCAGGACACAGTTTCAAGTTTTTATTGGCGCATAAAACAATTTTTTAAAGCATTTTTCCGGTCTCCCTGGTTATAACCATCGGTTAAGTTTGGTCCTTTTGATATTTTAAAGAAATGCAAATGTTCACTATGTGCCGTCCACATTGTTAGACAACCATGATTTTATGGCAGAGTACAGTTGATAAAGGAAGTGCTTTACCAAGTAAAAATAAATTTTTTTTGAAGTTTGATATCATAAAATGAAGAAAATATATAAATGAATGTATGTATGTATGCATATTTATGTCTTAAATTTTTTGGTCATGTACGGACAGAGAAGTATAATTAAATTTATTTAAATTATAACCGTAATTAAATGTGTTCAAAAATATATCACGTTCAAAACTTTAAGGAATATTTATATTTTGCATTAGTTTAACAGATACAAATATAAATTTTTAATATCCAGTTATATTTTCTAAATTATGATACACTTTGTTCAATCCACCGCAGCGAGCGCATTTTCAATTTGTGTAATGAGATCGGAATTATCTCGATATTTAATTGACCCATTCCAGTTGTCGATAATTTTGTTACGATAATTACGACAATGGCTTCAAATAAAAATATATTTAGGAATGCTTAGAATCAACTGAAGTAGTTTTCATAAAGAAGATTTTATTTTGCTTTAAAGAAAAAGGTTTTTTTTATATAAAAATTATTTAAAGTTTAAATTGTTTGTCTAATTTTGTGTATTTTTTTAACATTTGTTTTTTTTAACGTAGTCGCAAAATATTCTGCTGAATTTGATGAATAGGAATGTCATTTAATAGCCGAATACTTGGAATTTCAAATACGAATACCAATATTCGTAACATCACTTGTAACTACAAATTATTCTGAATTTCTTTTAGAAATTGTCAATGTTATCCATTGTATTATTCTAGGTATCGTGTTTGATCGCCAAGATAAGTTTTTACATATTCACATGAATTTTTTGCGTTTAAATACACATTTTGCAATTTATATATACATCTCTTAACAACACGAAACTCTTACAAAATAAACGAATACATTTGATATGTTGCACCTTGCAACAATTTTACACATCACATTGGATATCCTTTTTAAACTTTTTGAAAATTTTAAGAGAATTTATCTTTTTATATCAATATTGTTATCAAATAAATGTAAAAATCTCTTAGTTTTAAGTTACACAGGTATATATTATATTACATAAATATACAAATACATATGTATGCATAAACTTCTTTTAAATGTACCACGTCACATTTATCATAACACAGTTTGTTTATGTTTTGTATACTTCTCTTCAGCAGCCGTATAGAGTCAAAGGCTGATTCGCGTCCTTGCTTACCTTCTGTGTTTGCAAATGAGGTCGATTGCAATGCATAAAAATATTTAAGCCCAACATTTAAGCCCTAAAACAGACACAATAAAAAATTCAGTATCACAAGTAAAAAGTTGTCGAAAGCCTCAAATACAAATTGGTATTGATGGGTACATAATAGTGCTAACTTTCTTAACAGTTGTTTCGGTTACAAAAGAATTAAAAGATGGAGAAATTGATAGAATAAATTCCAAATTCCGCATGATGAATCCTCTGAAGCCCTAAATGTCATCAAATCGCCTAAGCCATCCCCGATATATCTTAGAGAGCAAATATCAAATGAGTTAATAAAGAATAGGTGAAAATGCTTTTTAGGTAGCTGCAATTAAGCGAGGTAGTTTAAACGTAACAGAAATGCTGGTTAATCATGAGGATTATTTTTGCAAAGGAATTGCTAAATTTAATAAAAACTTTTAAACATACCAACTGAAGAGCAGTAAAGGTAGTGATTAAAGGTATTGACTCATGCGTGGACCCAGACGAAATAAGAACGTTTTAAGAAGAGAAGGGCTTCAAAATAAAATAATGTAAAAAATATTATAAGGGAAAAAATCCCTAACCACTATTTTAAGTGGAGTTAGGACCCGGCAACGTTAAGCTTAAAAAAAACGAAACGCATCCCATTTACATATTGAAATATATCCTGTGCAGAAGAATCACGATACAGGAGCCGCACAAAGAAATTGTCTCGTTCAATGTTAAAACTAACAAGAATTTGGTCATACTGAGGCTTACTGCTACTTAACCCCTGTTTGCGCAGTATGTGGTGAATTACATGGTAGAGTTCTTTGCGATAAGAAGGTATGCAAACTATACAACGGCGTCAAAACTAAAAATATCGACATTGTCTCTTAATTTCCTTGCATTTTCTTGCGCGGCAAGTGGAGAGGCCTTTTTTTCTTTTAACTTGTCGAGCATTTTTATCAATCTTTTAGTAGTTAGATAAACTTGCTTCAACGCCAACATTTGCACTGATCTTTGCGGCTGAGTCATTAGAGCTCAATGCTTCTTTTAGAACTGCGCTTTAACTATCGTGCAAGAATGCCACCACTTTATCAAAAAAAAAAAAAAATAAATTGTCGATACGCTTTTTAACCTTTAAAAAAAAACTAAAAAGAAATTCCAGGCGCTAACCTGATGACGCAAAAATTATGATAGCTTTTTTATAGAAAATGAACGGTAAATTTCCGGAACATGCTTTCTTTACCAGATTTAGTGCAGAATGGAATACAAAAAGTATTAATATATTAATAACAACAAGAGTAGAAATAATTAGTTAATAGGGAACGCGCAGTATATATTTTTTGGTTTAAGCCATATTTAGTTATGACTTACAATAAATGTACATATCACCACGTGATAGCCAAAATACTAAATTAGTAATAAAAGTCGTGGTTGCTGGTCATTTTGGCAGAAAACGCTTCCGCACCAAATGCAATTTCTAAAAATTTACAGACATATAAATTTTTGTACGACATAAGCGGAATTCTGAAAGAGTTTCCGATAGATTTCTTAAAAGAGCCGCAAAATACTTTAGCCGTTTAAAATTGTAAAAATGGTAAATTTATTAGTGTATTTTTTTGTTAATATAAAACATATTTCAAATCGTTTGGTGTGGGAACTGTTTTAAAAGCAGCGAAAAAGAAAGATGGCGTTTGTTAACATTTTTATGGACATTTTGACTATGGCATGTATATTGTATAATTTGATATTTGCAAAAAAAATTAGAAAGTCATTACCCTAATGTACATCAGTGTTGCCAAAACTTTATGACCCAAAATGGCTAAAAATTTGATTAAAAATGCCTAAAAACTTTTTTAAACAAACATACGAAACAAACAAACAAAAATAATGCATTAAACATATTTTACAATGAAATTTGTTACATAAGAGTAAACGTAAATTAAATATTTAATCATTTGAAAATTTTAATTATTGATGAATCCGATGTCGTTATTATTCATCTTATAGGAATCATAATCATTTACCCAATATTTTAAGTCCAAATCTACAAAAAAAAAAGATAAAAAATATTTTATTGTTATGGTAAAAATATTAACCTGTTGTTCTTAAATGTTACTTATTTCTCAAATTACTTTTAACGATGTTAACTTGGCTAAATACCCTCATTTTAATTGTTAAAAATGTTTATTTTACTTTTACCAATTTTATAAATTTTTATAAGAAAACAAAAATTATTATTTTAAAAGAAAAACGGCAAAAAAATTTGTATGGCTAGAAAAATGACTAATGGCATTTTTTAGTAGCTAAACAAGGTGAAAAATGGCTAAATCTAGCCACTAAATGGCTAAATTGGCAACACATGTACATACATACATGCATACTATGCATTGGATGCAAGGTGTGATATCATGTTATATTGTCGTAATGTTCTAACATTTTACAATGGTTTTAAAATATTGTTGTTGCTTTGTTAACAAAAAGTGTCTTAAAGTGATTGCTATGTTTATTATGCTGTCGCAATTAATCAGAAGAGACCTGCGTTGAGCGGCTGAGCCGAACCGCATTAGTTTTTATAGCCGTCGCCGTTGATGGTATAGTTTTTTCCGGCTAGCATCCGAATTTAATCTGCGGCTAGCAATTTTTGCAACAAAACACTTGCGGCGTCATATTAGATCGGATTAGGACTCTGATTTTTGGTAAACAAACAAAATAAAATTTATTTGTGATTTGCGTCTGAAAAATGGAAAATAGTCAGGTAAGATCTAATTTAATTTATTAATGGATTAGAATTAAAAAATATTTTGATTTTAGGTAAAAATTTATTTTTTTATATTTGTTTAAATCAGCTGATTTAAATTCAAAATAGCACACTAAATTATGAGGGGTTGTTCACAACATTCGTATTTTTTTATGCTATTATTTTAAGACATATGACTTTATGACACCTTGTGATAATAAGGAGAAACCCCTTTTATAAACTAAAGAAATGTAAAAACTATTTTTGTGATGGTCCAACTATAATATGCTTAAGTTGGCTTAAACAACTGTGCTAATACATGTAAATCGTACTATGTTTCAAACCATATTGAATTTAAGGAAACTTTATGTTAAGTTGTATGAATCTGTCATTTGCTTAAGCAAAGTGCGAAACTGATCGGATTTTCAGTACGGAATCAAATGTTTTTTGATATGTTTTTGAGTTTTTAAATTCACAGGCTTTTTGTTAATTTTTGACAGGAGCTTATGCAAGCTTATGTATATTATAGTTAGGCCTTAAGATTTTCAGTAGCAAAGAAGAATTTCAACAGTCCGTAAGTATGAATGCAAAGAAGTTTATAACATCGATGTCGATGACAGTAAATAATTCTACGAACACAGTGGGTAATGTGATGAGGGAAATGTTATTACAAGCTGTATTAAACAAACCATGAACTGTTTAAAAATTTGTTTTCGGAACGCAAACGGCAGCCGCCAACATTAAAATGATCTAGAATACTTTCTTAAAAATAAACAAATTCATGTTATGATGGTTTCTGAAACTCATCTGACCTCAATAAAACCATTTAAAATAAATGGTTATATGTTATATGATACCAAGGACCCTTGAGATAAAGCTTGTGCGGCTTCTGCCATTTTGATAAAAGCCCGATTCAAACACTATTAAATGTGTGATCATTGTGAAGATTATCTGCATGCAACGAATATTTGTGTCGAAACATGGTAATTTCAACTTTATACTCTCCACCTAGATTTTCAATATCAGAAGGCCAATATTATAAATCATTTGGACCCTGTTTCATGGCCACTGGCGACTCTAACGCTAAACGTACCTTCTGGGGGTCACGACTTATAACACTAAAGAGTCGTGTTTTGTTTAATACAATTTCTGAAATGGATTTAAATGTGCTAGCGAGCGGACAACCAACATATTGGCCTCCTGATCAGCAAAAAGTTCCAGATGTTAACGATTTTGGCGTGGTTAAAAACATCCCCAAAGAAACGATTTATGTTGAAGCTTCCTTCGAATTACCTTCCGATCACACACCGTCAATTGTTACTCGTGCCTCGGTAGACTAGCTGGTAGCGAGCTAGTCTATCAGCGCCGAGGTTGCGGGCTCGATTCCCGCCAGAGACTCTGGTTTCTTTCCTGCAGACAAGCATAGAGCTTCGCGGGATTAGCTTAGGAAATTAAAAAATTAAAAAATCCCAATAGAATTGTTTCTCCGTCTCGTTACTAAGCGACTACACACAGTACTCTGTCCCCAGTGAATAGGCAAAACTAGAGCAGTTATCGTAGAAAGATAAAATTGCGTATACTGATACTTTATGTCTAAGTTAAGAAAAATTTTAAATTTGAGAAAAATCTGTGCAAGGATATGACTACCTCCCATACATACTACATTTGTTATCAGGATGTATCAAAAGTTGGTGCCTGTCTGTAAAATTTTACATTCAAGCATGGTCGTAAATGCAAGGACATGCCTACCTGCCAGATATCCTTTAAAAAAAAAAACTTAAATATAAGCTGTATTTTTGATTATGATGCACTAGAAATGTATTCGGTACATATATTTCCATAAAAATGCGAAAATATGATGGGAGTTCTAAGTAAAATCTAAGTTAAATGATAGTATTTAAATTTTTTTTAAAGTATTTTTAGTTCTTTTTCGATTTCAGTTTATTATGGCTTATAATTTTTGTAATCAAATGGACTATATTTCAAGTTTATTAAATTCACAATCTTGTTACTATACTCAGGCACTTTTTGTCCGATTAAAGAAAATTGTTCACTATTCTACGCTTGATTTAGTTGTCATTGAAACAATACATAACTGACTTTAATGGAGCCAGCATTTGACTGTGGTTGAAGGATTTAAAAGGGAAGTATATATCGAAAATATATATATCAGAATGTGACAAAAAGTAGTATCTGTCTGCAAAATTTCAAATGATAGCGTTGTTATAAATTTAGTTTTATACGGTGCAAGGACATGTCTACCTCTCATATATCCATTTTTTGAACTTAATTTTAGCTAAAGTTATAATTATAATGCACATAAAAGTTCGAAAATAATGAAGCTTAGCTTTGCTGTAAATTTTGTTTCATTCGGTGCATCTATCATATATCCTTTTTCTCCAAAACTAACTTTTACCTGCATTAAGGATTTTAACTTTTACATAAATAATGCATCTTAGCTCCGTTGTCATTTTTACTTCATTAAGAGTAATGAAATGACTACCCATGTGTCCCATATGTCCTTTTTTCTCAAGAACTGAACTTAAAACTTATAAAAAAATCGATTTAAAATTTTTTTTACATTTTAAAATTTATCTTCTTTTTGAGTGTGTGCAAAAATACAAAATTTCTTTTTTCCAGCAGAAAATATTAATATTTTTAGCAGTCGTTAGATCCCCAAACTTGGGGATTTCATGTGAGCAAAAGAGACAAAGAAAGTCATTTGGGGACTGGGGATTTAAAAAAAATTTCGGGGATTTTACACTTTTTTATTATTTACGCTTATTTTTCTTTGTTTCGTATATAAAATATGAAAAAAAGTAGCAGAACTTTTAGCTTACTCTTATCGTGTAAAGGGTCCTAATTAAGATTACCATTTTTGTTAAGTGTGTAAAAGGTACTTTATAAACTTGTTATTTTTCTTGAGTGAGTGTTTAAAAAAAAGAAAGAAAAAAAGAAGTAAAATAGAATCTAAAACCGTGTTGTCAACAAAAAATTTTGATTTCTTAAAAACAATTTTGAAGCAAATATGTACTTATGGATTCCCCAAAAATAAGTTAATATGAAAAACAATATAATAACGATTGGGAAAAATGCTAGGCTATTGGTTAGTATTTATAATGCATCAAGGTACTAAATAAATGACGGATATATGAATTTTTTGAATTTAAGGATGGCTTAAACCGATTGAACAAGCTCCAAATTCTTATAAATTGGCTCATTCGTCTTCAATAACAGCATATTGTTCCGCTTGTTATTCCTTACTGGAATCGCATTAAAAGGAATTACAAAACATGCCGAAACCAGTCGCTACAAACAAAATAAAATGATTTTTTTGACTAAAAATGTTTATTTGGGGATTTTTTATTAACATTTTTTTAACTATTTTTTTTTTTTTTTAAATTTAAAATTTGGCCAGAAAAAAACAAACAAAAACAAGTAAGAAAGTATAGTCGGTTAAGCCCTACCATATGATACCCTACACCACAGTATTTAAAAACACATCATGCTTATGTGTCCATATTAATATGGATTAATCTATGTTTACAAACTTCATTAAAATCGGTTTGTGGTCCTATTTTTGAAAAACTACATACTTTGGTGTCCATATCAATATATTTCTATCTATGATTTAAATTTCATTAAAATCGGTTTGATAGTTTTTGAGAGGCAGAAATTTCCCCCTATCTTCCCTCGTGGCCCTACGATTGGTCCTTGTGCCAAAAGGAACATATGTCCCAATTTTAATCAAATTATCTCTCAAATTGCGACCTGTACTTTGCGCACAAGGTTACATGGCCAGCCAGCCAGTCGGACGGACATCGAGCACAAATGCATAATACCCTCTCCACTATTGTGGTGTGGGTATAAATATTAACTTTTTAAGGTTTTGTTTTTTGGAGATTTGTGAATTTTTGGGGATATATTTTTAATTTTTTGGGAACAAGGAAAAATAGTACCTGGCAGCCCTGGTTAGATCTTCTAACGTTGTATCTAAATCTACCACTAATTTTTATGGTATCGTCAAACTTTGTAAAATAAAATGGTAGACCCAAAATTTAAGAATGTATTTCCTTAAATTTTTCTAATGTTTTTCTTGTAGAAAAAAAATACTTAGGACATAAAAAATGAGTTAATTTTTTGTAATAATGAAGAAACAAAGGATTTATAACTTTATGTTTTCCAATTTTGGCAGTACCATAAACTTACCTCTTTGTAATTTTTTGTTTAACTTAGAAAATATGACTCAAGAAATGAACACAATATTTACATTTCCTGCAGAAAATTCTAGGGCTTCTAAAATCTAAAACGCTTGCCGATCTTGTTTAGGTAGCTCATTAAGAAAGTTACTGAAATCTCACAAACTTGAATGGAAGTTGGGCAAGAAATGATGCTGAAAAAGGAAATCTGTTCGTAACACTTTTGAAAAACGTATTTACCCAAAATTTATCTCACGATATAGCAATCGAAAAACCGCCTGTTAATGTTAGTGCAGCTATTCCGCTAAGTTTCGAGCTTAGAGAAATCGAAAAGGCTATTTGTGATTTAAGCACCGGGAAGGCACCTGGTATTGATAACATCAGCAACAAAATGCTGTTGGGGCTAGCTCGCATAGCAAAGAAAATTATTCTTTTTATTTTTAAAGCCAGGAAAGGATCATACAAAAGTTGATTAATATAGGCGTATTAGCTTATTACCTAATATGTCAACGCTATTTGAGAAACTAAAAGTGTCAAAATTAACACCGATTTTTAATAAAAATAGATATTTCAAGCCACCATTTGGGGTTTAGAAGAAAGCACAGCACAATTAAACATACTGATCGAATTGTAAATATCATAAGAAAAGCCTTTGAAGAAAAAAAATATTGCTCAGCACTCTTCATCGTTGTTTTATGAGCTATTGATTAAGGGTGGCATGAAGGCTTATTACATAATATGAAGCTAAACTTACCAGCAAACACACACAAGCTGCTAGAAAGCTACTATGAAGCATTTCGCTACTTACAGGATCATAGCAAAAATGAGTAAATATAAAATTCACATTGCGTCAGGAAACATGCCCACCCCCTAATAAAATTAATAACACTAGCCAACAAGGTTTTGGACTAGAGCAACACAAATTTGGAAAAAAAATTGACTGCAGAAACGAAGCATGTTTTTCAACTAATATGGGTGCGCTGAATTCGAATCTGGCATAAAAATTGGGCTTTCATTTCTTGTTCATTTTTTTATCGCATGCTGACAATACTATAAAACAGTTAAAACTGACACTACAATTTCACAATTACATTCACATTCATTCTAAATCCTCTCAATAGTAGCGTTTAAGCATGTCAGAGAGATCGTGTGTTACTGATTCAAGCTATTTTTGCTTTGTGTGTGGTGAATATTTTGTTGGAAAAAAGGATATGCAATATCAGAATCATTAAAATATGCATATTAACATTATTTTGGTTTTGCAGTCAGAAACTTGGACAAAACGTGGACACCGACAATGTTTTGCATATTCTTCATTCGCTTTTAGATTTTTTTCCAAAACAAAAAAAAAAACTAGGTGCAGTAAGCGCGAACAAGGGGAGCGTCCTCACCAAGATTTAATGAAAACTAAAAGAATTTTTTAAGGATTTTGAGACAAAAGCACGCTGGGAGACTATTGCTGGACTCTAAAACGTAAAACCGAACCAACAAAATACAAACGACGTTCAAAAAATGCCATTTAATTTTGAAAATTCATTGATTTTTAAATAAACTAGTAATTTGTATGAAACGAATAAAAACATTTTTTTGTATCTCGAAAACCTGACGTGACAGAGAAAACCCAATTACATATTCGAATTCAGCCAACCAGTCCAAAACCTTGTTGGCTAGTGTTAATGTTAGTTCATATTTAATATATGTATGTATGTATGAAGATTCAATAAATAAATAATAAAAAAAATGTGTTAATGTTTAATTTTGATCTGAGCTAAAATATGTGTAATTAAATAAGAATATAATTATTGACATTTGAAAAGATTTATAACAATGATTGAACAGTAAAAAAAAAACAAAAAACTTTGTGAAATTATTGCTACGAATTGGTTATTCACCTTCTCAGTAAATAATCGCAATTCGTAAATGGGTTTTAAAATGTATGTTTTGAAATGTATTTTAAAAACGATCATTTGAAAATCGTTTGATTTTCATCCTGCTAAAGTCTAAAAACTTATACACGAATATTTTAAATTACTTGTTTTTTAAATATAATATGATTTATATTGTCGTCTTGTATTTAACATTCACTTAATTAATATATTTTTTACCACATTTAAATAAGTCGTTCATAGCAAAATGACATTAACGGTAAGGCTGGAACCGCATCGGGCCGAGATTCTGTTTTCTAGCAGATAGCTGAAAGAAGTAATCTTAATTACAATTTTTTTAAGTACGTAACATTTTTAAAACTATTTTTTAGCAATAAAATTAAATTGAATATATTTTCTACTAAATGACCATTGTCATTATTTCACAAAAAAAAATTAGTCTCGCTAGACACATCTGTATGAATTCAGTCGAAAATCGATTAGACATATCGAAACATAAATTCCCCCCGAAAAATCCCGTATGAAATCGATCAGAAAACAGCCAAACAGTACGCATATTCTATATCTGATAGAAATCTGAACTAAATCTCTAAGAATGAAGTCAGACATTTGCTGAAAATGTCTGATTCAGACTACGTTGGAGTATTTTGCTGGTATTTATGTAATTATGTACAAATGTATTTTAATTAACTTTTTAAGGTTATTTTAAATAAATAATATGAAAAAAGGAATTTAACACAATCCGAATGAGTTAGTACAATTTAAAAAATCTCATTCTGCATCCTTGGTACGTATGTATGTACATATGTATATTTAACGATTTTTTTTGTTGACATGTTTATATGATTACTTCAAACGTATGACAAATTGACAAATAATAAAAAAAAAACATAATTTTACACTCAATTCTAATGAGCATTCCATTTACAGTTGTCGGATTAAAAAAAATATTTTGCAATTTAAGTTTTAATCAGATAATTAAAGCGCATCAGGTAGAAAAATTAGGCAACAATGAAAAAATAAAAGGCAAACTTTGTGATCTATTTAAACAGCAGGAAATCTATCCGCAAAACATGCCCTTTCACACCACATTTCTTTACTGTATGTAACATGCGATCTTTTTTCCCATGCTTATCACATCGCCTTTGAATCAAATCATAAATAAAATTAAAACTATTGCAAGAGATGCATCTAATGTCCATTAGAATCGGACGCATAACAATGCATTAGAGAGCAGAGCAAAATATGTATGTACGCACACAACATCGTTCAAAAGGGATAAACGTACAAACATTTCAAAAATATTGATTAAATTTAATCCCATTTTTTTAAATTATTGTAAAATTTCACACTCGCAGGATACTTGCATACTACACAGCTTCGCACAAATGTATAGTATATGTACCTTCGAATAGATACTTACGCATTGGGATGGATGAGTGGCAAAGGGGTTTAAGGGTGCGTATGTTTTTCATTGCACATTACCCTTTTCTTTAGTTTCTTCGCTTCTTTTCTTCAGCAACTATGTTTACACAAAAGGATACTCAACACAAGGGGATAAAATAAAAAATACAAAAAAAAAAAACGACCAAACATCAACAACAACAACACAACGGAGGTAAACATCAAATTCGTAGTACAACCAATACAAAGATGCACACTCATACATAGTATGTATGTATATGCATGCATTGTCACCGTTTAGAAATGTATGTATGTATGAATTTGCTTTAAAATATACATTTACGTTAGTAGTCGATTCCAGAGTGAGCAGATTTGTGTACATTCGATGTATTTATGGCAGGATCATCGGTGAAGTCAATTGTAACATATCGAATTTTTTGCGCATTGAGGGATTTGATTTATTTGCATTTATTTATAGGTTTTCAAACAACCCGTTCCCAATTTTTTCCTATCTAGTAGTTTATTACTTACGAATGAAAGAGTGAATGTATGTAAGTATGTATATCTATTAAAATACATGTGCACAAACATAAAAGAATACAAACATATTTGTCTCATTTATTAAACATATCGCATTTGCGTATGTCTGTGTCGACAAAGAAGTTATGTATGTATGTATGTATGTTATGTATACAACAACAAATATTACATTAAATAAAAAGAATCAAACTAACTTAACAATCTGTCCTACAAACACTTTTGTCACATTAGATTATCCTAGTTTATCCTCAAATTTTGGTTTTTACCCTTTTACACAAATCACTTCTACTTTTAATTCCGAAATTCTTGCAGTTATCGCCCTTTGAAGTAGTTCATACACAAACAAGTACAATACATATACAAACATACATGCATGTTAAACTGCAATCTATTTATTTACTCGTATAATTGCACAAGTTGGAATGCATAAAAGCGCTTTATTTTTATATTTTTAAACTTAACTACATTTTAATGCAATAAAATTTAACAACAAATAAACCATTAGCTAATAAAATATAGTTGAAAATAATTTTCTCCCTCCTGGGGAAGGGTAAATAAGATACGGTATATAATCAAAAATTTCTTAAAACAAGAAATTCAAAAGTCGCTTCTTTTTATTAAAAAAAAAAAAAAGAAATATATTTCTGAGTTCAGGCTGCATTTATGTAATATTCTATATATTTCTTGATTTTTTAAATAGAATCGAATTTCTTAATTTATTTAGAAAATGCTCAAGAAAACTTGGTTTAATTCAATTAATATTTATTTGATTCGACATGTTAAGCAAATCAAAAAAAAGTTTCTTTTTTTATATTAAGTTTTCTTAAACTTACTAATGCTACACGTTTCTATGTTAAAAGTCAGGCTTTTCTTCGTATTTTGTAAAATATTAATGGCCGATTTCACAAATTTACTTAAATATCAATTAATGTTTAAAATTAGCTTTTCCTGAAATGAAAAATAAATGAATAGAAATGAATAGAATTGGTGAAATTGGCCATAAGCAACGAAAACTTTATTTAAGTAACTTTAAAATTAGAGATAAGAGTAAAAAATGTTTGGCTCTGGAGATTTAGTAAATAATTATTTCCGTGTTTTGAAGCGCCCTAATGTGTAGAGTTTTTTTAATGAAAATAAATTCTTAAAGATATTATGAACGTACCGAGTTAATAATGCAGGACAACAGTGAAGTGTACACAATGATAAGGTGCATTTTGATAAAAAAAAAAAAAACCTTAGTCTTATCGTAATTATAAGTAAGAAACGACGACAAAGTGATATTTATAAGCTATTTAGAGCAGTGTTCGATAATAAACAGTACATTATTTAGCGTTTGATTGAAACTGAACAGCAATTTGTTTGCAGGCGGAAAATCAGTAAAGAATTTAATTAATAGTACAAATTTTTAACAAATACGTTAATTGAAGATGGTTTTTCATTTTTTCTGTGTAGACAAACATTATATTTTAATGTTCTATAATGTTTCTTTTTTTACATTGATAAAGAAATGAACAAACAAATAATTTAGCAACGACCGCAGCACGAACAGCTTGTGCGTGTATTGTGTATATGTTTTGTTTGTGTAAAATTATTTTGCTGGCTTTTTGTTTTTTTCGTATGTATATTTGGTTTTTGTAAAAAATGTTTGGTTTTATTTTTACCAGCCAAAAGGGACGAACATTAATGAGCCGAACCAAACACAATGAAGTTTGTGGTTCCACAAAACTACCGAATACTAAGGAACGATGTTTAATGTTAATTTTCGAACACTGATTTAGAGTGCCTAGGCACGTTTAGATTGATATATATATATATATATATATGTATATATATTAGAGCGACTCAAAGAAAACCCGAAACAAAAATATGTATTTAGTTAAATATTTCAATTAGTAGATCGCAAGTGGTCAAGTTTTATATACCATTGGATGCTGCTTCAAAAACTCTTTTTGATGATACCAAATTTTATTCATGTCGTCTTAGAGCAAAGTACGAAAAATTTCAAAAAACTGAAAAAAGACTTTTTTTAAAAATGGTCCAGCTCACGGATGGTCAACGCTATAACCAAAATATTTTGGGAATCATCATAAAATATATCAAGCTTTATTTTCAGAGGGGGTAACAAAATCACTTTCTTCAGCTCTATACATATTTGCATCCATTCCCTTTTGTGTTTGTATACATTTTTTACCATATTTTAAGAGCGATTTTACTGAAAACAACGAGTTAAGAGAAGCATTTTCTTTTCTTACAAAGAAAGCAAAGAAAATACTCGCTCGCCAAAATAAAAATTTGTACGTTACAAAGTGATTTTTTACTTTTGTTTGCAAAACAAATGTTTGTTTTCTGTTTCAAATGTTACGTAATTGTTGTGAAGCTTTTGTAAAGTTGACATCAAAATGCCCAAAAGGAAACATTTAATTCTTAAAGAAAAATTAAACATTATTAACGACTATGAAAAGGGAATGCGACTTAGTGCTTTATCTAAAAATTTATCCACTTTGTACTCATTTAATTGAAAATGATATGAATTTCCTAATTTTTGTATTAAGGTTTACAACTTTGCTATATTGCGGTGAACAAAAGCATAATAGTTGTCTTAATTACAACTCAGTTGAGTTGTGAAATATAATTGGAGCCGAAATAAACGAATTTACTTTGTTTTATTAATATATTATTGTTTTATTAATTAAAATGTACGAATTGTTCGAAATAACGAAATGGCCCGACAATTTAAATTCGTTAAGCCGGGATACCACTGTATATGTATATATTCACGAAAGTTGTTTAACTTTACCGTAGCTACAACTTTGCTAAATATTGTTAGTGAAAAATTACTTCCTAATTTATTCAGAAAAAAGTGATAAAATTTTTTTACTATTATTTTAAAAAAAGTGTACGAAGAATTGATGTTGGCCAAAAACTGATGACACTTTTTTTTGGAGGCCCACCGATTTTCAGAATTTTTGTAGACCCATTAAAAAATTGGCCACAAAAATCGACTAAGCCGAGTATACTGCATATACTGTCCAGTGCTTTTTTGCATGCAAAATTTTAAACTCCAACGAATTATAAAAACCCAAAAACCAATAATTATAAAAATCGCTTGTAGCTCTATAACTGGCTACAAAGTAATGGGTAGCAGCAAGCTACCTCAGTGAATACCTCAATTAAATAACGCCTTGCTAGAAGTATTATTAATAAACGCAATTCATTACACCAATTTATAAATGCCTTTATCATGATTCACACAGTAATTTGCATATGAACGTAGTTCAGAGCAGTCATATTAAGGGGTTTCCCACTATACTGAAAGAAAAATTTTCATTGGTTAAATGAAAATTTTCATTGTCTAAATAGAATTTCATAGTTAAAATAAAGTATTTTCGTTAAAATCGCTTCATTGGATTTCGTAATTACATTAAACATTTTCATTGGATATATGAAAACTAAAGTTTGTCCAAGTTAAACAAAAAATTTTAATTGGGAACATAAAAAAAACAATATACAAATATAACTATATTCATAAATAAATACAAAATTATAGTTTCCTTAAAAAAATGTTTAATTGTAAATTAAAAAATGTAAGATTTAATTATTTCATACATCTATATTACATTAAATTAAATTTATGAAATCACTTATTTTTTTATAAAAGCAACATATTTCAATAATTGAAAAAATTTATTTTTAACATTCAAATAAGTCTATACTCAATAATTAAAAGAATAAAAATATTTCGTAAAAGCATGCCTTCATAAATTTAAATTTTCATTATAACAATGAAAAATTACATTATAGTAATGAAACAAAAACTTTCAATCCATAAATATGTATGTTTTTAATTGTCTTTAATATGTACATACCTACCTACATAAAGTATGTAATAAGTAATGAACAAGCAATTGTTCTCCTTTTATTTTAAACTGTTGTCAACCAAATGATGTAAACGAAAAAGTTTGTTCTCTCTTTATGAAGTCTTTTTATACCCACACCACAATAGTGGAGAGGGTGTTATACATTTGTGCTGATGTGTGTAACGCCTTAAAATATTGGTCCTAGACCCACCTAAAAGTATACCGAATCACTTTCTGAGTCGAACTAGCGATGTCCGTCCGGCTGGCAGGCTGTCCATGTAACCTTGTGCACAAAGTACAGGTCGCAATTTTGGAGATAATTAGATAAAATTTGGGTCATAGGTTTTTATTGTCACAAGGACCAAGCCTATTGAAAATGGGCCGAATCGTAGGACCACGAGGGAAGATAGGGGGAAATTTCTTCCTCTCAGAAACTATCAAACCGATTTTAATGAAATTTAAAACATAGATAGATCCATATAAGGGGTGAAAGGGGCAATTTTTGCCTCTCAAACCGATTTTAATGAAATTTAAAACATAGATAGATCCATATCTATATGGAGACATAAGCTATACATTTTTTCAAAAATAGGACCACAAGGGGAGGTAGGGGGCAATTTCTGCCTCTCACAAACTTTCAAACCGATTTAATGAAGTAAACATAGATAAATCCATATTTATATGGACACATAAGCATGATGTGTTTTTAAATACTGTGGTGTAGGGTATCGTATGGTCGGGCTTGACCGACTATACTTTCTTACTTTTTTTATTATGCGTTAGCAAAAAAAAATCAACGTTGTTATTGTTGTTATGGATAATTTAATCTCATATTTACGCTCTTAATTGAGTAATGGCAAAAAACATAGTTTTTTATTCAAAAGCTATACTGCCCCGGTAGGCTAGCTGGTAGTGAGCTAGTCTATCAGCGCCGAAGTTGCGGGATCGATTGCCGCCAGAGACTCTGGTTCCTGCAGACAAGCTTCGTAAAGCTTCGCTGGATTAGTTTAGGGAATTATTAAAAAAAAAATTAATATTAAAAAAAAATTAAAATTAAAAAAAAAAAAGATTAAAAAATAAATAAAAAAAAAAATTTACTTTCTTGAAAGTATTCATCCAATTTATTCATCCAATGACTAATGTAATTTTTCATTAATTTTAATGAAACAGGTTTCATTGATCCAACGAAGCGCTGCATAGGTTCCTTTTTAATGCAATTTTTCATGGGATTAATGTCAAAATTCATTGGTATTGTAAAGAAAATTCTTTCAGTGTAGATTTAGGGGTTTATTTTTCATTTAGTAAAGATTTTGTGGTTAAAATCCTTGGGAAAAATGTTGGGGGTATAAAAATTCACATTTAGGGGATTTACAACTTAGTTGCTTAGGGTATTTAAGGTAGCGGGGTTATTGTCAAATTTTCCACTGCATACATGTCATGTAAAAGCAAAAAAAAATTGCTTCCATAAATGTCAGCTATTATAATATTATCTAGATAATAACATGCCTCCGAATGAAATAACCCCCAAAATATAACCCCCCAAAAAAATAATAAAATAACCTTACAAAGTGTAGGGCCTTTTTTCTATGCAATAAAACCCAAATTTTGAAAATGAAATAAGCCCTTAACGAAATGAAAAAACGCCCCAAACAGAAATGAAATTATCTATTAATGCTTCTCTGCATTGATCAAATTATCTACAAAATTGCAACTTGTACTTTGCGCACAAGGTTGATATGGACAGATAACCAGCCAGACGGATGGATGAACATCTTTAAATTTCTTAAAAAAGTGATTCTGAGTTGATCGGTATACTAAAAGATTGGTCTATGTACACATCGCCAAAAACATATATAATTGCTTTTTCCTTAATTTTTATTTATATATATAATCTGAAGAAACATGTTGGGTATACAGTAGGGTATTCATTCGGTTAACCGTTAATCGGTTAACAACTACCCGATTAACTGATCGGTTAATTTAAAATTGGCTATTTTTGATTAACGATTAAGCCGGTTAATTTCAGTAGATTACCCAATTTAACAAAACTTAAAACTTTTTTGTAGTATTGTAACATATTTTTTTGTGTTATTAAGTATTTGTTTTGTCTTATATGCAAAAGCTGTGTGTTTAGAAAATTATTTTTTCATACAATATATTCCCTGTAAGCAATACATTCTTAAAATACAGTACAGAAATTAAGGAATTCGAAAATATACTTTTTGCGGAATGTTCGGTGCTGAGCTTTGCCAGGATGAGTCAGATGATGACCTGACAATAGAAGAATCTCTCGATTGTAAGACAAACAATCTTTTAACAGAATCAACAGAAACAAAAAAGCGTTAAAAATTTAAAAAAATTAAAACAGGGGTCTAATGGCATATCTAATAGAAGAATTTATATAATTAGAGAAATTTAGGAAAAGGACTGAGAAATCAAATTATATCAAAACAAAAGAAAATAATCGCTTAAATCCTAAACATGTAAACCAAATTATTTTTCTAAAAGATTGTTTTATAAGAGCTATATAAACTATTGAATGACTAATAAAATTATCTTACAGTTTATTTTTTATAATTACATAATATGTCTTAATTAAAAAATATGTATAACATATTTATGAATTATGTATTTTGCTTGCTCGTCTTAGTTCAAGAATTGTTATGTTTGTTATGTTATTGTTTTTTTTTTACTATAAGCTCCAATATTTTGCCATTTTTTTATTGAAATTATTTAATTTATAACAAAACTTTTTTGATCGGTTAACCGATCAATATCAAATAAACCGATAAAGCCGATTAAAGGACTACCTTAGTATACAGCTAGATATTTAAAACAGAAAACCCATTTATTTGTTAAAAAGAATTGCGGAAATTTTTTTTTTATTTGCTGCAAAATCTCTTGTATTCACCTAAAAAAAATTAACATGTTTCAAATAAGCCTTAGAAAGGCAAAGTATGCGCCATAAACGTACAAAATGCTGAGCAAATGCTCTTTCAACTTAATTATGCAATAAAATGCTGCAAATGGTAAAATATGCACTAACAAATCGATGCCAAAATTCATAAACGGCTCTAAAATAGATATGTAAATATGTTGTTTGTGCCTTCATTGGTCCCACAAGGAAAATCATGCAATTGCATACTGCTCTAAAAAACGCATTAAATATGCAGTAAAAACTCCAAAATATGCGCTGGAAATTGTTAAAAATATGCCCCAAAACACACAAATATTGCTAAGTTGAAAACAAAATATTCAGCAATTTAATAAAAGTTCCATTTAATAAAAACAATCCTAAAATTATAATCGGTAAAGCCAAAACACTATCAGCCATATTCATAAAAAGTTCTTATTTTAAGCTTATAGTATGTAATAACTATTAAACGCTTTTTGTCTTATAAACCTCTTATAAAAATTTTGTATTCATAAACGTACATTAACAGCTTTTTTACTATTAACCGTTTGCAGCGATTAACTGTTTAAGTATGGCAACTTTCTTTGTATTTGGCTGCCATTTTATTGTTAGTGATGCATGAAACTTCTATTCGGTTTACATGATATTCTATATAAATTTTTTTTATAATTCTTTTTATAATTTTTTTTTTTAAAAATTAGTTTCTGAACAAAAGGTAAGGTATCATAAAAACTTTTGTTTGAACCTTTTTTAAATATACGATAAGAAAGTACTCGAATAAAAAGTTTGTTTACTTTTTATTAACATCACTATTATTATCGTTTACTTGTTTTATTTTTTATTATATTTTTGAACAATTATTTGTTGTTTTAAACAAAAAAACAACTAGTTGCAATAATTTAATAAATAATTCAAGAGAATATCTGCATTTGCCCCTGAACATATTCATTTAAATCATATAAATTTTTTTAAATAATTATCAATATAACTTTAAATTGGCTGTCTAAAATAAAAAAAAAAAATTAGTAAAATGTAGTTAACATGTCCGTTGTAATAAATAAAACATTTTTGTCATTATTTTTCCAACATATTTCACAAAATAATAACATAAAATGCAAACACCTTTCAAAACGTAATTTTATTTTTGGTTTAAAGAAGGACAAATCCAACAATAAATTTTCTTACTTAATGAATACAACTTTAGCAATTTTTGCTTAAAAACGGTCTATTAATCATCAATAAGTTTTTATGAATTCGGCTATATGTATTTACAAAAGAAATTTCGAGATTTTACCCTATTTGGAAGCGATGGACAGTTATCGGCTCACAAAACCAAGTTATGTTAATAGGTTAAAATCCATATGGGATTTACTGTCTTAAAGAGATTTTAGCGACGCACAGAGAGGTGAACAGTACCAAAAACGGGGATTAATTCAAAAATGAAGCTAGTTTTTCGTATAAGTATTTGGTACCATATAAAAGTAGATAAAATTCAACACGAATGACTGTAAAAATTGTGGTTCTATGCTGTTAACTTTTTTTGTTATACGCTGTCAAAGTTGAATAATATTTTATAATTTGAAAATATTTATTAAAAGGTGAGAAAATCAAGATATTTTAATTGCGATTTGTGAGAATTGTTTCTTCAGGTATTTGACTAATTTATTAATAAAATTTTGTAAAGAAAAATATTAAGGACATTTAAAGTTTTTATTAAATTGATCAAAATAATTATTTTTTGTTGATTTTCAAAATGTTTGTGGGAATACTTGGGCAAAACTCTTATATATAATCTTAAAATATGGTATTTCAGCTTGCCCGTTTTTGCCGTTTTGAAAATATTTGAGATTTTGTGAAACACATTAACTTTTTTTTTTTTTGTTTCGTTTAAATGATATATTGTTCGAAAAAATTACATATTGCTCAAAATTACAATATTAAAATTCTATTTTAAGATTATTTTTCAAAGGTTGCGAAAGAAAAAACATCATATCTTAAAAAAGAAGACAAACACCTCCTTCAAGGTTTCATGATTTTGAAGGAACGATTTGAGGTTTTATAAAAAAAAATTAGCCAAATACAAAAATAGGTTTTTGACTTGGTCCATTTTTAAAATTTAATATTTGGAAGATATATTTTTTTGAATGTATTGTTTGTAGCCCAAGTATTCTCTTTAAAATGACATTAAAATCAGCTTCGTATGTAAATTAGTTTTCGAGATATTGAAGCAATAATCTCAACACATTCGGATAATTCGGCGAAATAATGACATCGACCCCTTTGCGCGAAATTATCGTATGTTACAAAAACCAAATTTTACAGGTCAGCCATTTTTTACTTTTCCCTGCTTTTGCTTGCAATATCAAAATGAAAATATACAATCAATTTTGAAGCAACGAAGTGGAATTCGCCTACAATATTTTGTCAGGTGACGTCTCTTTGAATGTAGAACAAGATTGCATCAAAAACTTAATTTCAAAAAAATTGGCATATACGATAATTTCGCACAAAGGGGTCGACATTTTGAGTATGACATAACTTTTAAAAAAAAATTTAATTTTTTTTTCGTTCATATATGTATGTTCCTTTTAAGACAAAAGGAACCTTCCTACCAAATTTATTAAAATCGAAAAGGGTCGGGTCCCACTCTTGGTCGATTTAACATGGAATTACACAACATGTATCAAAATATGCCTAAAAAAGGTAAAATATGCGCTATAAACTTAAAAAATGCTGCAAAAAGGCTATTTTATCTAAATAATGCAATAATGAGCTGCAAACGGTAAAATATGCAAAAATGTGCACTAACAAATCGATGCCAAAATTCATAAAAGGCTTTAAAACGGATAAATATATTGCTTGTGCCTTCATTGGAAAAACATGCAATTGCATATTTATGGTTTCCCTGCTTGTTATTAATAAGCATAACACATATACCAAAAAAAAAAAACTTATAAATATGCAGGCTAAAAACACAAACTAATAATTTTTAATTAGTTTTATTTAAACAAACTAATAATTTTTAATTAGTTTTATTTGATTAAAAGTTAATTACAAAATATAATCATATGTTTTTTCAAGTTTTCAAATTGAAATGATCTGCAATTGTCACACATAACCGTAGAAAATATGTAAGTATTACAAATATATATCAATTAGCGCTTACTTAAAAAAATATTAGTCCATATTAGAGGCCTTCAACAAGCCCACTAGCAGATCATTGCAATTTATGCATTAAATGAGTCGTATTTTTTTCAATTCATTTGATGAACAGTTTTGTGTTTTCACATTTTTTGTTTGCTATGTAAATACAGTCATAGTCATACGTATTTACACATATTAGAATTGTAAGCCAGCTACGAAAAAACATTATTTTGCTGCTTTATGTGTATATCCACACTGAAAGAATTTTCTTCAGAATACCAATGAATTTTGACATTAATCCTATGAAAAATTGCATTAAAAAGGAACCTATGCAGCGCTTCGTTGGATCAATGAAACCTGTTTCATTAAAATGTATTTAATGAAACATTACATTAGATCTATGAATGTTATTCATTGGATGAATTTGAGAAAAGTAAAAAAATTTTTTTTTATTTTATTTTTTAATTTTTTTTTTTTTTTAATCAAAGTTGTTCTTATTCAACTTTTTTTTTTCTATTAACCAGAGTAGCTGGCGGGAATAGATCTCCCACAACCTCGGCGCTACCAGCTAGCCTACTGGGGCAGTGTAGTACTTGATTAAAAAAACTATGTTTTTGCCACTACTCAATTAAGAGCGTAAATATGAGATTAAATTGTCATAACATAACAACAATAACAACGTTGATTTTTTGCTAACGCATAATAAAAAAAGACCACATAAAGAGAGAACAAAGAAAACTAAAAACATACCTATTTATGAATTGAAAGTTTTTGTTTCATTACTATAATGTAATTTTTCATTGTTATAATGAAAATTTAAATTTATGAAGGCATGCTTTTTCGAAATATGTTTATACTTTTAATTATTGAATATAGACTTATTTGAATGTTAAAAACTAATTTTTTTTCAATAATTTAAATATGTTGCTTTTATAAAAAAAATATTTGATTTCATAAATTTAATGGCATATTATATTAGATGTATGAAATAATTAAATCTTAAATTTTTTAATTTACAATTAAACATTTTTTTAAGGAAACTATAATTTTGTATTTATTTATGAATATATTTATGTTTGTATATTGTTTTTTATGTTCCCAATTAAAATTGTTTGTTTAACTTGGACAAACTTTAGTTTTCATATATCCAATGAAAATTTTTAACGTAATTACGAAATCCAATGAATCGATTTTAACGAAAATACTTCATTATAACTACGAAATTCCATTTGGACAATGAAAATTTTCATTTAACCAGTGAAATTTTTTTTATGAAAACGATTCATTAAATATATGAAGCATTTTTGTTTCAGTGCACACGGCTATGACTGTACATTAGAGTAACTCAAAAAAAAGTTGTTGATGTATCGCCCTCAAAACTTACTTTGAAATATTTTATAAAGACTTTGGCTCTACCGATAATCTACCGTGAGCTAATTTAAAGTCAAGAATGAAAAATTATCAATAAATTTTAATTTATTTTTTTGTTGTAAAATTCCTTTCGTCATAAGAATAATTTAATGAAAATTAAATTTGATGGACTTTAGCCTGATTAAAAATATTAAAATCTGGATTAAAATCCATTATCAGTTCACAATACTAATTACACGGTGCTACAATTTTTTTGTACTTGAAAAGCGACCTAGTGTAGGTTATAGACCTAATTGAGTAGATCATAAATAAATTTTAAAAAGTTCGGAAACTCCCTCAAATTTCGGAGTTATTCCGAAAAAAACATTTTCTGGTAGGTTCGAGTACTTATGAACACGTAACTCGGTTAATTTTTAGCCGATATTTATTTTTTAAACGGTTTAAGAAAGAATTATACACCCTTTGGTACGTGTATACAATTTTTGTAGTGATATTCTTAATTATATCTGATTTTAATTTTTTTTTTTCTAGGTTATTCAACTTTGGTGCTATTTTTTAAATTAGTTTGTTTAGAAACATAACCTTTTGTATATATTTCAGAAGTAAGGAAGAACATGTAAATAAATTAAATTAAGTAATCATTCAAAAAACAAATTTCAATCTACCAGAGTTAAAATAACATTTGGCTTAAAGATTGATGTTTCACTGCCAGCCGTCGTCAATGACGGTGAGTATTAAACGGCAAACCCCTCTGAAGAGATTGTGTGGTTACAATCGAAACATGTCAGGACAACCTGTTCGTGAAAATCTGGGTTCTATTCCCAGGTTAGTCAAGAATAAAAAATTTTCAATAAATTTTAATTAATTTCATGTTGTAAAATTCCTTTCTTCATAAAAATAATTGAATGAAAATTAAATTTGATAAACTTTAGCCTGATTAAAAATATAAAAATTTCAATTGAAATATTTATTTTAAATAAACTTACTATTAATGCCCGTAATTTCTACAAACCGATATCTGGTCGTGCTCGTACCTAACAGTTATATTTATGTACCTATTCGGTGACACTATATTGATAATTTCAACGTTAACCTCAGGGAAAGTATACAATCTGTCTGTGATATGAACTAAGTCCATAAAATAAGGGAATTATAATAATTCATAATGATTTAAAATCGCAATTTTTAAAATGAAACAAATTCCTAAAAAATATGAAATAACTCCCCAAGCAAAAATGAACTAAAGCACCATAAATGAGAACTTCTTTCCCATTTTAAAAATGAAACAAGTACTCACATTAATTACACTATGCAACAAATTTTTTTCTTAAATAACCACTATATTTTTTTGATCCGCTTTAGTCACCTTACGTTAAAAATCATCACTTCTTCAAATTCTATGGTAAAGTTTTTTAAAAAAATGTTTTTTTCTAAAATTTTAGATTTTTGAAGTGGCTGCTCCATACATCTTGTCGTAACTTTGGAACAACGTACTCGATTTTTCATGCAGTCCGTCAAAAAAATTTAAATTACACCAGATTTAAGACTTTCTTATATCATTATTTGATTTAGCCATTAGTTTTGGAGTTATTGAGGCACAAATGGAAAAAAATTTTATTGGTTTTTTTGTTTAATTATAAAGTTTTTCAAATCAAAAATTTCATATAAAATTTAAATCAACAAATACTTTCCAGTTTAAGTACTCAATCGTAAAGCTGCGTCTTTTAGAAATAAAATAAATTTTAAATTCTTGTTTTTTTAATGATAAACTGAAAGAATTTACGAAAATTTGTTTTTGTTTAAAATGTAATTTTCTATGCGAACGTTAACGTTTGAAATCGACGAACAGGCTGCTAGTTTTGAATTTTTTTTATCGCAAAGTTTTACCTCTTTATTACACAATATTTTTTTTAACCCCTTACTTTAATTATTTTTCCATCGCAAATTTATGCAAAGCAACATGTTTAAATTATTTTTGCAGCATGTTGCCCTACACAAATTCGCGATAAAAAATGTCAAAACTAGTTAAGTTTACTTTATCGGGAATAAAACACGAATATATCCTTGGATTTTCATGAAACAAATTTATTTTATTTTTATTATATGCAGCTTTATGAAAAAATAATTAAAGTAATGGATTAAAAAAATATTGTGTAATAAAAAGGTAAAACTTTGTGATTTTAGCTCTACACAAATTTGCGAAAAAAAAATGTCGAAACTAGGTTCTTTCAGATTATCGGGAATAAAACAGGAATTTGTCTATGGATTTACATGAAATAAAATTTATTTTACTGTATTTTCAACCTCACACTTCAAAGTAGGAAAAAGAATAAAATGTAGAAAGAAGAAGTTTAAAGAGAAATATAAAAAAGTACATAAAAACACAAGCCGAGTTTTTTTGTTTACCCCTTTTTTATTCTCTATACCGTTTGCCAACAAACAGAAAGAGACGTTAAAAAAGCGACGTTGTAAAAGCCCCGTGTGAATTGAGTGTTATAAGCGTACAAATTTGCTACAAACTGTTTTCTTAAATTACACAAGTTTTTCTATCAAATAATAAAAAAAAAGCGTGGTCGATCATTCGACATTTTTCAGAATCCATTTTTGAATATTTCGACTTTATAAATCTTATATATAAATGGGCACAGGCAAACCAAACGCTTTCTTTGTCAACCGAAAATCAATGGGGAAAAAAATGTAACAAAAAGGGAAAATACGGGAAATTAAATTTCTTTATTTTACTTTTCAATGCTGCATGTGATAAATTTTGAATTTTCTATAACATTGAACTTAGAAACATAATATTATAAGTGCTGAAGTATTGAATAAATGAGAACCTATAAGATAAAAAATGTTGGTACTTTTTTGTTTTTTATCTGGCACTTTTTTAACTTTTGTTAATATTCGACCTATAAAGATGAAATTGAACTTGCATGGGTCCTAGTGAATAAGAATATGTAAGATGGAGCTTTTTGTTACTGTTTCGTTCGACATCTGGTACTTTGATTTATTTTCGATAATATAACTGCCTATTTTCGATGTGAAAAAGTTATTTTTCTTTCGTACAACTACATTTAAAACAAAAACAAGGTTTTTAGAATTTGTTGTTGTTTTAAATGTAATTGTTCGAAAGAAATAATTCTTTCGCACATCAGAAATAGGCTATTAGACATAGAAACATAAAATTTAACATGCAATGTCCTGAATGTCCTGATGCAAAAGCCAGATGTGAAAACTCGTTTCAATAATTCCTTTCAAGCTAATAGAACTATACTTATCGAAACTAAAAAAACGATATGATACCGATAAATTCATTTTTATCCTTTGGATACATTTTTCATACATATCTTGAGTTATAAATATCGTTTGATGTAAAATAGTACTAGAAAATATGACAAAAGCAATTTGCAGTATTATGATGTTCTGAAGAAGTATGAACTTTATTATAAGAAAAATTTTTTATGAAGAATTCTTGAAACAGTTTTTCAACATTTTAGCAATTCCGAGGCACTAGGTGCAGTTGTTTCGGGTTCGCATGTTTTCTACTTTGTTTCTCCTTGTACACAGCTACAATTGCGCAGATGGCGGGAAAACAAAATAGTTTCAGTGATATCATCGTCGGAAAAATTAGATGTTCTTTGGAAAAAAAAATCCAGTTTAAGCCAAATTATATATGAGACCATAAAATCCGTACAGCAGCTAAACCAAGCAAACCCCTAATTGCGTTTTATTATTTTTGATATATTTTTCATTTTACATAAATTATTTTTGTGGCGACACAATACGTTTTTTTAATAAAAATTTTTATAAGTTAATCCCCCATAGTATAAGCCAGAAATGTTTTTTATGAATATGGGGGAATGTCTTTTATTTCATTTTATGTATTTTTTTCTTTTGGAACGTATTTGCAAAATATTCGCTTGAATCTGGCGAATACGAGTTCGAATACGAATATTATAAAATAAACAAATATTCGTTACATCAATACTGTATGAATATTATGACTCCTTTTTTAAAAATGACTTAATTAGTAATTTTGGTAGAAAGTCTCCCGCACTAAATGCAATTTCTAAAAACTCACAGACATTTTTATTACATTATCGGAAAGTTCCAATGCCTTAGAAAACACTCTTTAGCCTTTTAAAATTGTGACAAAGGTAAATGTTGTAATTTGGGGCGGAAACTGCTTTAAAGCAGCGAAAAATAAAGATGGCGTTTCTTAATATTTGCTTATGGAAATTTGGAGTAGGGTACGTAAGATTTGAAATATGCAAAAAAAAAAAATTAAAAAGTCATTTCCCTAATGCACAAATGTAATGAACAGGGAAACCATAAATATGCAATTGCATGTTTTTTCTTGAGCGACCAGTGAAGGCGAAACAATATATTTATCCGATTTAGGTCTTTTTATGAATTTTGGTATCAATTTGTTAGTGCATATTTTTGCATATTTTACCCTTTGCAACATTTTTTTTGCATAATTTACATAAAAGAGCCCTTTTGCAGCATTTTTTAAGTTTTAAGCGCATATTTTGCCTTTTTGAGGCATATTTCGATACATTTTGAATTTTTTAACCTGCCTAATAAAAATAAAATAAAAAATTTTTTGCGGAATTTTGGGTTTTGTGTTTTAAAAATTTATCTGTTTACCCAACATGTTGCTTCGATTTCGTTATCCGCATTTAATTTTTACTCGAAAATTCTAAAAAAAGGCAAGTTGTAATTAAAGACAAATGTTATTTTAAACTTTAAAATTTTATAATTGTTCATATTATTCGAATGTGTAATCTAAGTCAAATTACAACCCTCAACAGCTTTTATAAGATACAAAGAATGCTGACGAAAATGCATTAAATTCTGCTGGTATCTAATAGTTGTATAAATTTTGTTTACAATTTACTTCATTGCTAGCCAAAGGATAGCTAAAGTAAGCCTCGTAACAGAAAAATACAAACGAAAATTCTGATAGTGCATAGAAAATTTTCCTGGAAAATATTGAAGGAATAAGACTATTAAAGTATAAAAGCTTTTGAGGATTGTAATTTGACTTAGAATAAGCATTCGAATAATATGAAAATTTATATAATAAATGTAACTCACCATGAGAAATTACTTCCCAGATTCTTTAAAATTTTATATATGAGTAAGCAAAAGTTAAGAAAAAATCAATAATATACGTTTTTGGCTATGTGTGTAATACATAGAAATCTGGACAAATCTTTTAGTATACTGATCGACTCAGAATCACTTTTTTAGGTACTCTAACCATGTCCATCCGTCCGTTTTTGCTGATTCTTTGTTCATGTTAACCTTGTGCGCAAAGTACAGGTTGCAGTCTGGTAGGTAGCGTTACCGTTGTGATACTGAAGTATTAATTTGACCCTTTTTCGACGGTCTTAATACCCTTTATGATTTTTTTTTTTTTTTTTTTTGGTATACCCTTTTGTGTCATTTTCAACTATGTTGTGCCACTTTTTGACCCTTTTTAGAAATAGCACACACATTTTGTTTTTCTTAACACTTTTAAAAAATGTTTTCGAAAAAAGCATTGCTTAAAAATAAACTTTGTAACAGACTCAAAGTAGAAACTTACAATTCCATATTTTCTTCTCATAATTTGTTTAAAGCGGAAATGGAGGAAAAGAGTTCAAGTGAAGAATAATTAACAAAATATAGAACGCACATTCCTAAAAAGGAGTTGGTATTCCATAAAAGCTTGTGTTAAAACATCTTTTACGACTTCTAAATTAAAATAAGGTACAATTTTCCTTATAGCAAACATAACTCATAAACATACATATTTGTATTTTTTATATATATTTTTTATTTATTGAATAACTTATGGGCTTTCTTGTCTACTAAAAATGTGACATTTCATTTAAAAAATGCAATTTGGTGTACTTTTTTAAAAATATTTTGCTCTCCAAAAGGGTAGCATGTTTTATTCTAAAAAATTCACCCTTAATAATCGCATAAGGCATTGAACTTGTTGCCCGTATAAATCGACAAGTGCCCTGTAAAAAAGTTTACTTCAGATTATATATGGAGCTATTTTTAAAACAGCGACGATTGCCTCAAAGAACAACAAATCTACTCAAAAATTCAAAAATTCGAACAAATTTGAAAAATTAGCGAACATTTTTTATTAACAAGGTTTCGTTTAAATGTGCTGCATTCCCATTTCATACTATTATTAAACTGAAATTTATTGTTGAAGGGATAAGCTATTCCTATGCGCATTTCACTGGTTGCTAAGGCCAGATCGTCAGGAAACTTCATTCAAAGATTAAAGAAAAACTAAAGATATTACACATATAAGCCTGTTAAGCGGAGATGAATTATAAGCCACAGTTTTACTTGTAACAATATCAAAACTTAAACAAAAACAAAAACAATAAACAGTGAGCTTATCTTTTCTTACTCCCCACTACAATTGGTTGGAAGTTGTAAGTAGTTTATGAAAAAACAAAATACATAAAAACAAAAACAACTTGCTTTATTGTTTTCGCCAAAAATAAAGCATGTTTGATACAAAACCAGAATATCTTATATGCATCTTCCTGTTACATGTTTCACTTTAGTTATACTTTGGTTAGCAATAAAGTAAATTGGGTGTACAAAAAATTTTACATTTATCAGACACCGGCAGAATGCAATTTATTCTCCGGCCTGCCACGGCGTTCGTCAGCCTTCTTTGTGTTTCACTGAATAATAGTCCTAATATATAAATTTTAGGTTTTTAACTCAACAATTTTCACAAATAGAAATTTGACTCATAGAAGCACTTTCGCAAAAATGTTTAAAATAAAAAAATAATTTATGAAAAACATTCTTTTCGTTAAAGCTATTGAGGTAAATACATTTGAATTTATAAAGAAGAACTATCCAGCGAGACACAAAGAATTCCAGCGAATGCTTTTTTCATTTATTTAAAAACATTTTGAAATTATTTACATTTTATATTCCCGCGAAGCCATGTGGCTTATCTGCAGGATAAGTTCTACACTAATTTTTAAATGTAATGTAATTCAATAACAATGATGATATATTTTAAATTGAAAATTTCATTGCGAATTTAAAAATATGATTTTAATAAATTTTTTATTTTACACTTGTTTGGTAGATTAAGTAAATTTGTGGGCATTTTATTGAACAGAGCTGGGAGAACAAAACAAAAACAGTTTTTGCCGTAATTCTCGTGGAATCTCTCTTTATATCTACCTTCTGCTTTTTGACTTGTGCTGTAAGTATGGTCTATAGTTTTAGGTATCTTGAGTCGTTGTAGAATTCATTGATCAGTGTTATATTGTATAAGCTTCTAATGTTTAGAACTTCTAATTTTGTTGTTTTATTCTTAGCTGTTGTTCTTCGCCTGTTCCTGCTATTTGTGGCGGTGTTGTTGTTCACGTTCATGGTATTGAAAACGTGAGTTTGGTTGCTGTTAACGTTTTGGATGTTGTTGCTGTGGGTGTTGTTGTTGACATGTGGGTTATTGTTATCGCGGAAATTACTGACGATTGTGTCGTTGTTGCTAACGTTTGTGTTGTTTACGGTATGGTTGTTGTTTACGTGAGTGTTGTTTACATTTAAATTTTTATTAGTTATCGTAAGTGTTTTTGCTGTTGACGTGTGTGTTGTTGTTAATATGTGGGTTGTTGTTATCATAAATATTTTTAATGCTTGCGTTTTTATTGTTTACATGAGAGCTATCCCTTACGTGAGTGTTGCTGACGTGTATATTGTTGTTTACTCGGGAGTTATTGTTTACGTTTGTATTGTTGCTGTTAACATGTGGGATGGTAACGTTTTGGTTTTGTTTACGTGAATGCTGGTGAAGTGTGTGTTGTTGTTTACATGTGGGTTATTGTTTATGTGAGTGTTACTATCGTTTTGGTTGTTGTCAGGGTTGTTAGGCTTTTTTCTTAAAAAATCGTCAAAAGTCAAGAATAAAAACTGGGAATTAAGCACGAATAACAAAAACTTTTGAAATTAAAATTTTGTATTCCCAAAAATTGAAATTACTTTATCGTCAAAAGTTTTAACAAAATTCGTCAAAATCGTCACGAAAATTTAACAAAATCGTCAACAAATCGTCAAATATTTAAATTTTACAAATCAGAGGCAATTTATTGCATTGATTGGTTCAAAAATATAAATTTTTAACAAGAAATTATATTAATGGTAAAGAAAGTGATATGGTTAAGTTCTAGTCTATTTATTTCAGCAAGTGGGCTGAAATATATTTATCATTTAAAAAGAAATACATAAGAAAAAATATATATTTTAATAAAAACAAAAATTTATTTATTTTATTTATCCATATTCACAAAAACATTAAATAAAAAATAAAATCGCATTTGCTATTAACTCGAGCTATCTTTAAATGATTAATTTTTAGCGCTATCAATATTGTAAATGGTTTTTACTGTTAAACCAAGGGTTCTGTCTATATCAACAAACAGCCTTTTCACCCGACTTGAAACGTTTTATTACGTCCCATTTTAGTTCCAAACTAATGCATTTTCTTCTCTTTGCACTCATTTTTCTACACAACTTCTTATTAAGAACTAACATCTTACTTCCTAATACGCAACTATACTAAGAATAACTTACCTAACAGAATTAAATGGGAATTCGCCTTTTTACACGCAAAAAGAAAAATTCTTCACATGTGATTGTGGCTTCAATGAAAAAATCCAATCGTATGTAGCGCACAAATCGAAATCATAAAAACGCAAAGCGGATTTAACCAATTTTTAAAAAGCGACGCAAATAGGACCGACGCAAATCGGGGCTATAGTGTATTTTTTTTTTGCAGTATCGATGGCATTCATATAATTGTAGAATTCAAATTACTAATGCTTCTAATGAAAGCATTGTAATGGGGGAGGAAATTTTTTTAAGTATTTTATTGATGCCAGAACATCGTCATAACACTATTACTTTTAGTAAAAAAATCGTCAATCGTCATTTTACTGTATTTTCTCAAAAAAATCGTCAAAATGACGAAAAATCGTCACATCTAACAACCCTGGTTGGGACTTTATTTATTTTATTTATTTATTTATTAACTGATCTAGCGCAACAAGATGAAATCTTATAAATTACAGCGCTAGTGATATTATCAATATAATTTCAAATAAAAATGTAAAATATCAAAGTACATAGATAAAAACATTTATAAACAATACAAAAAAGTAAAAAGTAAAGATTATTACAAAAATTAAAGTATAAGGTATTAACCAAGTATTTCTAATAGCTCCTTTTTAAACGTGTTTGCGTTGCTTAAGAGTTGAAAGTGGGTTGGAAGGGCGTTCCAAAGACGGATAGTAAAAACAAAAAACTGTCGTTCCGACATAAGGCTGACAAATCTGTGCTGAATTAATTTGTTTCCACGATTTGATCTGGCAAATTGCAATTTATTATAAAGATAGCTTGGTTCTTTGGATGTAATAATTTTATGCAAAAATAAAAGGCATCTAAATTGCAAAAGATTTTTAAAATTCATTCCATAAATTTTATATGAAAACAATGATATACTTTCACGGCTATTTTTGTTGAAAACATATCTTGCAATATTATTGTAGGTAACATTTAATTTTTGAAAGTCGACACTGTCACAATTTGCAAAAATTTCACATCCGTATAGCAGAACTGGAATCAAATACGTTTTGGCTAACAGCATTCTTATTTTAAAAGGTGTTGAACTTTTTACAGCCCATAAATTTCTCAGCATTCCGTTCACTTTTCCAACGACCGAGTTTATATGATTTGACCAAGTTAGTTGACTGTTAAAAGTAACGCCGAGATTTTTTGATGTGCTAACTAGGGCTATAGCATTGTTATTAATTTTTATTTCAATATTATCGTGAATAACTCTAGAATTTTTTGAAGATTTAGACAGAAAAATACATTTCGACTTGAGGGGGTTAAGGACTAATCCATTTTCCATGGCCCAATTATAAATTCTATCTAAATCATCATTTATATTGCAAACACACGATTGCAAATCAGCTAAACTAGCACTACTATAAAGCTGAACATCATCAGCATACATATGTACCTCGCTACTTTTCAGAACGTCTGGTAGATCATTAATGTACAAACAAAACAGAAGAGGTCCAAGGATTGATCCCTGTGGAACACCTCTGACGACTGTGAGAGGATTCGAAAATTTACCAGTATAGTATACAATTTGGGATCTGTTATCGAGATATGATGATATAAGCTTGCAAGCAGAACTAGAAAAGTTGAATAGTTTTTCAAGTTTTTTTACAAGAATACCGTGATCGACAGTGTCAAAAGCTTTACTGTGATCCAATAAAATTAAAAATGATACATTATTACGATCAAGTTTCATCCGGAGAGATTCAACTACATCTGCCAATGCCGTTATACAACTTTTTCCTTTCCTGAAACCAGATTGTTTTTCCGATAAAAGGTTATTGATGTCCAGGTAATCATTTATTTGCTTGGACATTAGTTTTTCCATTACCTTTGATAGAAAAGGAAGGATAGCGATCGGTCGAAAATCATTGTTGGATTTGGGAATGGGAATAATTTTAGAAAGTTTCCATCCTTGAGGAAATACTGATTTTGTAAGAGCCGTATTGAATAAATGTGTCAAAAAAGGTAGAATTTTGGGAATAATTGCTTTCAGAAAGATGGGATTTATGTTGTCCATACCAGTGGCATTTGATTTAACAGCCAACATACTTTCTAAAACCTCAAACTGGTCTACGCAACGGAAATAAAAACAATTTTCTACTGGTACATAACAGAGATTATTATAGACGTTTCCGGAGGGAGGTTGAATATCTATATTAACAAATTTACTATTTAGGGTGTCCACATCAATATCCTCATTGCAAATTGTGGTGCATTTCTGGCCTATACCTATGCTTCGAATTTCCCTCCATTTAGATTTACTATCAACAGCAGACGAGAATTTTCTCTGGTAATAAGAAGATTTTGCTATTTGTATATTTTTAACAACATTTTTCCTTGCACATTTGAAAATATTTTGAAGTACAGGGGTTTTAAACCTTTTCCATCTGCAGTAAGCATCATTACGTTTTTTAATTAAAAGTTTGATATCGTTGTTGAACCAGGGATGCTTATCAGCTTTTATAGATTTAGTCTTCAAAGGAACACACAGGTCGAAAACGTTATTTATGTTATTTTGAATAAAATTTAATTGATCATCGACACTAACTAAAGAGTATATAATGTTCCATTCAACGTTGTCAATGTGTTGATTTAAAATGGCATAATCAATGTTGTGGAAATCACGATAAGTTACTTGTTTATCTTCTCTGGTCACGCAAAAATCATAGGCAACGAAAAGCATATCATGTCTTGAAAACACTGATGCTGAAAGTTGGTCATATAAAAGTACATTAGATTTATCATTTACAAATAGTAAGTCAATTAAACTGTTGGAGGTGCTGTGATAGTGTGTTGGAGTTGAAATATTTACAGGTAGTAGACCAATTAACTGCATTTTCTCAGTCAATGTGTTGTCAACAAGAATATTATGATTGAAATCACCTAGAATGACAATATCATTGTATTGGATAGAAAAATCTTCTATAATGTCAATTAAAGAAATAAACTCAAGGTCCGATTTTGGCCTGTAAACGCATCCCACGAGCATTTTTCTTTTATCTCTACTTGTAATTTCAAGAAAAAGATATTCAATCTTGCTATTTTCTTTAGTTTGTGATTTCACAATACAATTTATACCATTTCTGACAAATATTGCAACTCCACCACCTTTCCTGTCTTTTACGACACCATTAGTTACGACTTTAGTTTTCCTATCAGCTCGAAATAAGCTAAGTTGTTGTTGACGTTTGTTTGACTGCACGTTGTTTGTCTCACTATATATCATGAAATACTGTATTCGTCGGTTGTGTTGTTTGTTTTTTAATAGAATTTTTAAAATTTGGTTTAGTGATAGCTGCAGGCTGCTACAATACGTAGACCTTTCCCATGCTGTAATACCATGAATCGGCCAACGAGAAGTATGCTTGTTTCCGGACTGTAAATGGGGTTCAGTTTCTCAGGTGGAAGAGGGTTCGCTCGCCACTTAAAGTTTTCGTCCACGTATAAACCAAAATATTTAAATGTTTTTATATTTTCTATGGTGGTGTTGAATCCAACACAGTTTGGAGAAATATATTTTTTGATTTTCTTTATTTTTAACTGTGTCGATGTTCCTTCTCAACAGCACATTTCAGCAAATTTTCAGATTTTTTGGCTTATGGTTACAGAGATATCGAATATTAAAAAAATCGCGTTATAAGAAAACTATGTTCAAATAAACACGCATAACTTTTTCAATTATAGTCCAAATAGAATAATTTTTGTATTTATTCTTTTTTTATCTACTATCCAAGAAATGGTAGAAAAAAATTTTGTAAAGTGCGATGGATGCGATTTTCGAGATTTAATATTTTAAATAAATTTTTTTCACTGTTTGTACTCTGTGATTTTCTTGAATTTGTATACCCTTCACCACAGGTGGAAAAGGGTATATATAAGTTTGTCATTCCGTTTGTAATTTCTACAATAGTAGTCTTCGACCATATAAAGTATATATATATTCTGGGTCCTTATGAGGAGAGAAGTTGATTTAACGATGTCCGTCCGTCCGTCTTATGTCTGATATGTGTTTTCCGGAGACTCCAGACATGATAGCGGCTAGGTTGTTTTACACTTATGTCACATATAGTCCACCATTTCTTGCTATTGAAATTCAGCCAGATCGGTCCAACAATGACTGAGATATGACCAAAAAACCACGACTGCCTCTAATTTTTCCAAAAAAATCCCTTGTGGTTGTTGTATTTTTATTACTTTTTTCTGTATATCTGGAGAACGGCAAGAGCCAAAGTTTTAAAATTAGGTACAAACATGTAGGTTATAAATAACACCATCCCACAAAATGTGTGCGGGATTGGAGAAGTGGGCGTGGTACCTCCCATACAAAAGTATTCAAAATTGTATAAAAACCTGAATTTTTGACTGTAATATGACCTATGGTTACGACTTATATATCAAAAGATCGGAAATTTTTAATAGAAAATATTTTCTGAAAAACTCGAGAAAATCGGCTCAGATACGAAAAAGTTATGACCAAAATATTAATTTTTTTTTGAAAAATACCCATTTTCGGGAACCATAGATCTTCCCGAGTCCAAGTTTTATAATAACTGGCAAATTTCTTCTTTAACACGTCGGTATATAAATCTGTCAAATCGGTTAAGAAATAGCAGAGTTATGACCAAAATTCTGAAATCCCAAAAATTACTATTTTTTTTAATTAAGTTTGTTTTTTTATACCCTTCACATTTGTTTACATATACTAGCATAATGCCCAATATGATTTTCGTTATCACTTTTCTTTATTATTTCATCTATTTAACGAAATAATTTTAACAAATAGAAACTAGGAATTTTTGTGTTTTTTGCTACTTAAAAACTCGCCAAAAGAGATAAATATACGGTATGACAACAGTGCCTTTACAAAAAGAAAACAAACAAAAAACTGTCCATATTTCATTTTAATGATATTTAAACAGCGTTCCTTCATGGTTCAGTTGTCTAGGGGGTGTGTTAAGTTAGAAACTGTGAGTTTAATGGTTCGAATCTTGGTTTTTTAAAAAGAAAATTTTAATATTTTTATGTTCTAAAAACGATTTTAAAAAAATATTTACCAGTTTTCGCTTTTTAAATTTCATTTATAATGAAGTTTTAAGTATTGTAGATATGTATGTATATGTAAAAATTATTTAGTTGCTCTGTATTCTGCTCGCACAATGGTGAAGGGTATATAAGATTCGGCACAGCCGAATATACCACTCTTACTGGTTTTTTTTTTTTTTTTTTTTTTTGTTTAAAACTATGATTTTTTCCACAAATTTTAAGACCCATTTGGTTGTGGGATTCAAATAACAAATATTATATTTTTTTTTTTTTTTGTTTTTTTGAAATTGTTAAAAAAAAATTTTCGATATAAAACACTGTGCAAACATTTTCTAGGATTTCGCAGGATATATTTTCAAAACTAATTCATTTATTTTGTTGTTTGCATTGGCTTTGTCTAAATAACTAAGAATTATTTCAATACGGTTTTTCACTTTTGTCCAAGCAAAATATATTACTGATCATAGGCACCCTTCACCCTTTTCGTGCACACATAATTTTATTTCATGATAGGTGCTTACTTAGCAGTACTAACCTATAACGAAACAGTACCTCTAGTGACTGCTTCAAACGGATTTTGTGTGCTTTTCCATCGTCAGATTGTTATTTTGGAAAATGTTATTCTATGTGGACTAATACTGAAAAAGTTAAGCCAAAAAAATCTGAAAATTTGCTGAAATCAAAAAATATTTTTCACCAAACTGTCCGATTTGACTTTGATAGCCCCATTAATATAAAATAAGCTTGGTTTGTGTATGCAATAATTATTATTATGAAATACAACGTTAAATTTGTAATGCAAAAAATGGGGGTTGGGGGCGGTTATGAGCATTAACTTTGTCTTTGATGAATTTAAAACGAGGCCAGTATCATGACTCTATTTTGTTTTAATATTGAGTTCATTTTGCATGATTTTTTCTGCCTCATCGATTTTTTTGTTGAAAGCGATAATCGTCTGCATAAGCAAAAGCTGCAAAGTTTTTAAGAGCATTAATTATCTTATTCGCGTGTATCAAGTACAAAATTTGATCTAATTTTGTGCCTTGTGGTACACCATTATTTTCAGGTAAGTTGCGTTACTAAAACTATTTTTAATTTTGACCCTGTATTATTATTATTTAATGTGGTGACGATTCTTTGCTTGTGATGTTTTTTTATTTCAGTGATTTAAACATGCAAGTGCATATTTTTCATGCAAAAAGCATTAAAAACTTGCCCTGATCAAAAGGACGAAGCTTATATAAATGGTAAGAATCGGTCTGAAATTACACTTTTATGTTTTTTTTTATTTTGTTTTTTCATGAATTTTAGGGTTAATTTAAATAATAATTTTTTATAAAAATTTATAAAAGTAAAATTAACATTTTTAAGAATTAAACGCATTTAATTGAAATCACAACTTTTATGTTACAAATCGCTATAAACGATTTTGATGGAAAATGTTTTTAAAATAAAAGAACAGTATTTCAATATTAAGTTTATAAAATGGATCAACACAGAATTTCTACAAAGTTTCTCTTACTTCCATGGTAAAATGTTGAAGTAGAAAGGTTATTAAGCCAAGTAAACATCGTTAAAAGAAGTTTGAGAAATAGGTTACATTTTGCAACCGTGTTAATTCAATTTTATCAATTAGGAAAATATTGTACCATAACAGTAAAATGTTGAAACCCACACCACAAAAGTGGAGAGGTTACTATGCAATTTTTTCTGATGTTTGTAACACCGCGAGGCTGTCCATGTAAACCTTGTGCGCAAAGTACAGGTGGCAACTTTGGAGATAATTTGATAAAATTTGGCACACAAGATCTAGTCGAGTGTGACCGTTTATACTTTCTTACTTGTTTTTATTTATATTTAAATATAATAGCCACAAGCGATTCCTTTGAAATGATTAATAACGACATCAAATTAATTTTTTAAATGCTAAAATATTAATTTACGTTTATTCTTATGTATTAAATTGATCTCAACTTACAATTTCATTGTAAAAAATTTTTAATGCATTATTTCTGTTTTGTTGTTGAATTTTGATGTGTTTTTATTTAAAAAAGTTTTTAGCTATTTTCTCCGTAAATTTAGCCATTTTTGGTCACCAAGTTTTGGCAACACTGGTTAACTTATAAAAATTACGCTTTAAGGACTTTCAGTAGTCAGGTATCACGCGAAAATCTTGATGTATTCGTTTAAACTGCTCCTCGTTTAAATCTCCGGAAACTTTAGCTATGTGGTAATGTTGAATAGAAACGACAACAGAATATTATAAATCTTAAACAAACTCTTGGCATTTTACAAAACATATTGGGCAAACATCCTTTCGGACGATACACCGCACCAAATAGCACACTTAATCGAGTCGCATTGTGGCTGTTGAATAGTGCCTTTGGGCATACCGAGGTCCTCAGGCACTCTATAAAAGTGATGTGTGCAGTGCGAAATATTGTTCTTTGTGACTTATTTCCAAAGTCAGCATTTCGATCGCAGAGTACTATACAGAGAGGTCACGAGACGGAAGATATTGCGTTTTTTATGAATCTTTATTCGAAAAGTGTCCTTTTTGCATTTCTCTTTGCACTATCTTTTATGCCGCAATACAAAAACCAAAAATTTTTTTAGTTAAAATTTATTTGCAAAAATAAACTTTTAAGTTTACCACAACACGATTTAATAATAATATTTAAGTAAATTATTTAGCTTAATTTCTTCGACCTTCTTAATATAATTTCCTTTCAATAATTTCTCAAGCTCAAGGTCCGTTTTATATAAAGAATATTTATTTTAAATTTATCCAATATTTCGCTATTTCAGGGACTTTTTTGGTTTTTTTATATTTCAAACAAATTTTTATAAACAAAAATAAAAAAAAAAAAAATTTGTTTGAAATATAAAAAAACCAAAAAATCCCTGAAGAAGCTATCCATTGGGACAGCAAAATATTGGATAAATTTTAAATAAATATTCTTTATATAAAACGGACCTTGAGCTTGAGAAATTGTTGAAAGGAAATAACATTTAAGTAAGTTAATAACAGTATAAAACAAAACAGTATTGCTAAATAAATTTTTTTGCACAAAACAAAACGTTTGTTAAATGATTGCTTTTGTTTAACGTGGTTTGTGTTTTGTTATTTTTGTTTTGATCACGCAATTTTTGTTGATTGTAGCGGTCTGTTTTTACACATTGCCACTGCACTACCAATAAACGCTTTCTGTCTTTTTCTTCGAAAGCTGCCTTCGCAACTGAATTGGACCTTTTCCACACCTCACTTGTTTCAGTTGTGTATAGTTTTGTTGCAACGTCCATGGAAATAGTATTATTCTGTAAACTTATATTTCTTTAATTCGTAGTACGCAGAAGATCATTACTAGGGATGAGATTTTCATGCACTAAAAAATTGAAAATATGCGCTTAAAAAATGCACTAAAGAATCCAAAATATGCACTAAAAAAGTAAAAAATATGCACTAAAAACTTAAAAAATTTCTAAAAAATGTAGTTTTTTAATTTTACTAAAATAAAAATATAAAAAATTCAGTCCATTGTTATTCAAATATCTTTAACAAAATGAAATAACTTTTTCAAATTTTTGCTTGTTTAAATAAATACGAACTGTTTCACTAAAAGTAAAACTTTGTTTTGTACTTGAAGAATGCCAATGCATTTTGAAATTTATTTTATGTTTTGAAATCCTTAATTTTTTTTGCAAAACGTTTTAGATTTTTTCTTTTAATTTGTCGGGCTATTCTTCCTTCCACATTATTTTCCGAAACTTTTTGAATAGAATTCTGAAGCATTTAGCCAGGCCCCCATCTTGTTACTACTGGCTGCAGTGAAAGGGCAATCAAGGGAAATATTTCATTAAAAATTGCAATTCTATCGAATTGGCTAATTTCCTCTGCAACGCGGTATAACCCATGTGCCAAGCAAATAACTTGTAACAGTTTTGGGTAAAATATTCCCTACAAGAAGTGAATGAGCGAGTAGTCACTTTTTTCACGTTGGTGTTAAGAAAATCATAGAAAACTTGATTTCTGTCATTTTCTTAGCACCAACGTGAAACAATTGACAACTCGCTCATTCTCTTCTTGTAGGGTTTTCACCCATTGGAAGCCTTCACCATGTAAGGTGATGCAACGTTTTAAAAAAGAAAAATCTTTTGTCGGAATCTTGAAAATCTTGTATATAAAGTCAAGCTCCAAAATAATTAATTTCACATAAAAAAATAATTTTCATATTTGAATACGAAAATCGCATATTTGATTTCAAAAATTTTTGAATTTTCTGCGATGACGATTTTTGCGGTATTGATAAAAAAGTTTGTATATATAATTGTTAAATTTTTAGTCAACAACCATGTTATTGAGTCAATAAAAAAAGTTGTTGCCCAAAATAATTTTTTTCAACAAAATGTTTACTTGATTTGTTAAAATAAATTGTTGAAAATGTTGGATAAATCAAACAAAATGTTAACCGAATCTTTATTTTTTCATTTATTAATGATGATGTCATTAATATATTTGTATAAAAACACTAAAATTTATTATGCGGGGATAAGTTAGTTCCCATGCGCATTTCACTGGTTGCTTGGGCCAGGTCATCATGAAACCTTTTCCAAAGACTTTGGCAAAACTAAATATATTATTCAAATAAAACTGTAAAACAAATGAGAATTATGAGCTATTTAAAAATGGACAAGAGTTGTTAAAATACTGTCTTTACTTTGATTCAAATATTTTTTTTATTGAATATGAAGAAATATTTAATTATTTCATTATTAAATATATTTTATTGAGTGCTATTTTGCAAAGTGTAAATTTGATAAATTTTTTCTTTGAATCAAACAAAAAGTTTGTTGACCTAAAATTTTATTTTTAACATACTGTGTTGTTAAAAATTTTCTTGAGATATTTTTTTCTGTGTTATTGATTTAAAATTTTTTTTTTGTGTATTTAAAAATTTTTTCAAGAACATTTTTATAATATGAAAATAAAAAAAACACTCAAAAATGTCAAAATATACAAACATAGGCATTAAAAACCTAAATATGCAAAAATATGCATTTTCACCAAAATATGCAACAATACGCAAAAACAAATCGATGCCCTTTTAAGGCAAATTTAATGATTCAGAAAGATAATTGGTCGACATCGCTCTTAGACTATCGACAAAAAACATGCATTTGCATGGAAATCGCTTTCCTTTGAGCCTCATTTCTTGTTTCTACTGTTTAAATTATTTCACTTCGACTTGATGCCAAAGAGTCTGAAATATAATTATAGACATTTTAAAAGCATTTATAGATTAAGCACGTGTAGACCATCTTGTATTCGATTTCAAAACTTAGTTTGTGCCCAAATACGCTGACATAATTTTCCATCTTTTGGTCGAAGCTAAGGAAAAATTAAAAACATTTTGGATGAACTAACCTACTAAATGTAGTGAACATGACCGGTTAATTTTATATTCACTGATATGGCATAAAATCCTTACTCAACAATGACAAGTTAAGCATAAAATCTAAAATAATGTTTAAGACAACCTTTGGTTAACATTGAAAGGCCACAGCGGGCCAGAAAATGCTGGTGTCTGATTGTAAAATTTTCTGTGCATATAATTTACTTCATTGTTAACCAACAGATAGCTAAACATGTAAAAGAAATGTACAAAATCATTCCTAAGTATATGTACATAATTATAGCTCTAATGTTAACTAAAGGTTGGCTTAAGCAAAAAGTGTGTAAAATATTGACCAAATAGGACTATTGTAAGAAAGCTTCATAAATTTAAATTTGGCTCAAAAAATCCCAAGTTCTATTAATTTTATTTTGGTTTTTCTTAAATATGATACAGTTTTTTATCGTTAAATGCGCCCAAATTAAATTTAGAGAGTCAAAATACAAATTCAGAATCTTTCAAATCATATTTAATATTTTACAAATCAAAAGCTAAAAATCTTTAACATTGATTATAATTTAAAAAAGGCTAGATTTAATGGTGAAAACCTTTATATTTTTTAGAAATTAAAGAAATAGATATAGTAAATATTTTTTTTTAAAGCGTCGGGTGCCCAGGGCACTGCGCCCGTGAGTCCTTATGGTAAAGACGGCATTGCAAAAAAATTGCTAATAGTTCCTCCGTATCACAAATCCTGCAGTTTCGCTTGTTGACGTACTCGTTTAATAGAAAATGGGCTTCATTAAAATAATGACTATATGCACCCTGTGTCTCACAATAGTTTGTTGTTCTAAAATATAAAATTCAATTGATTCTTAACGTTCTTCGATGTTGTAGTTATTCATACAAAATTCCACTGTCTTCTTTCAAATGCTGAAAAAATAATTAAATGTATTTAGCTTATTCTGTGCATCCCTGTACTTGTAACGCCATACTGTTGTGAGGGTGGGAAATGTCCGTTGTAGTAAAGTATATGTACACACATAGTGAAAAGTGACCCGTGCTATAAGTATTGGACATTGGATTTTTACCCCGAAAATTCAATATAAGTAAGTATGCGTAAATGTCCAACCCTAATCTAGTATGTACATACGTACGAGTAACTTCCAACCCTACATAACATTAAACACTACGCCATTTTGAATAGTATTTAAGGGTTTCTACAGTTAAGTTTATAAAGCCATTTTTGCAACTGGACACAACACATTAACAAGCTCTTTATAGGTATGTATGTGAAATTAAAAATAGTTGATCTTATTTTAACATATATTTTAGAGGAGGATATTTGAATCGAAATAATGAAACGATTTAGTTTAGTTTTAGTACCACAAACACCTTATGTGCAAAAAATGTCTAAGTCAAATATTGTTATTTTAGCTTACATTTTGAAGACGTTATTACTGCATATCCTTTATTTCAAGAGAAAATAGGGCGTAACCGTAGGAACACAATTCCACCAACAAAACGTAGTAACGCACGACGTAGACACGTTCTCAAATGAAAACGTATAACATTGTACATAAAGGCACACAATAGCTGGCGCAATTTTAAAAGCGTATCTACGTCGTACTTCGACATAGATCTTATAATATTTTATACACCGCGGCGCGCCGGTTGCGACCGTATTATAATAAAAAATGGAAAATTCAAATATAAAACTAAATTATATGTATTTGACAAGAAAAGAAGGGAAAAAAAACCAAAATTTCATTAAAATCGGATTATTCCATCGTGAAAATACTAAAGTAGTTTCGCGATGCATGTAAATTTGTGTGTCATCATTAAGTATGATTTTGTTAAAAAAAAAAATTTAATTGTTGCTCAATAATTACGTTTTTCAATCGCGTGACGTTCCATTTTGACTTATCTTAAAATGTCAGCAGTCAAACTGTAAAATCTTGCGTAAATTTTGGGACACATTTTGTAAAAAAAAATATATGTTTCAAGATAAACATACGATGTTTTAAAAAGTCTCACAAATAAGTAATAAAATTTTATTAATTAAATAAACTTTTATACAAAATTACACACTTGCGCTTATAAATGCCGAAAATCTTATTTTATTTTATAAAGGCTTTCGTTGCTTAGAAACTATGCATCTTGGCAATGTGAAAGCAAAGTTTAATAAAATAAGCATTGATTTTTTATTTCATATGCAAGCAGGAACTTAACAATCTTGAAAAAAATTTAAACCGCACAAAAAAGATTCGGTGCTGAGAGGGTTAAAATATTTTAAGCAAATTTTTTTAAATTATATATTAAAGAATGAACTAACTAAAATTGTAAAACTATTCTGCGTATATCAAATATTAATTTTAAACCTATTAACCCAATAACGCCCCCTTTTTGACGGATTTTGTGTATTGAAAACCCAGCTATGTGTACCAAATCAGAAAAAGCTACCGTGCTCCAGATCTAAAGAAATGTATTTTTTGTGTCCCGCCTACTTCTACAATTCCGCCTACTTTTTTACTACGATTCTACTACGATTCTCTAGATGTACAGAAATGTTTTTTTTATTTGTATGGTAGGTGCCACTTCTCCAATCCCACCCATTTTAATGAGGGTTGTGTGTTGTTTGATAACCCAGCTATTTGTACCAAATTTTTCTCTTACCGTTCTCTAGATATAAATAAGTCTATTTTGTTACACAGCCACTTCCACAATCCCGCCATGAAAAAATTAATTTAGCCATTAGAAATTTTTATTTAGCCAAATTTTCTTTAAGCTTTAAAAATGTTTAGACCTAAAAGTACTATAAATGCAGCATTTGTTGCATTATAAAGTTGCATTTTATTAATAAGTTAACGCAAATGTAAGCTTATTAAATTAAAAAAATCAATTTTATTGATAATATGAGTTTCGTATGCTTAGTTTAATGCTACTAAAGGCTAGTTTTCACTATCTCACAAGTCTTACGTATTCCATAATACATTGTGAGATAGAAATCGTATGAGTTTTGTTGCGACTGTCAAAAAATCTAATTTAACACGACTGTTTGTGTTCACACCATCACACAAAGTATAAACACTCACATATGAAATAAAATGCAACCCTGATCCAGTGAAAAGTATTATTGTTTAGAAATTTTTCAAAAAACGATGAAGTCGTATGGGACGTCAAACGTATTTCATAATACTTGTCATTTTCATGACACATTGTATTCACACATCACACTTTGTCATATTATATATAATTATATATAATAGTGTAATCTAGCCTTAAAAATATGTTAATACAAACAAACTAATCTCTTATGTGGAATTTCAGTATCGAAAATAAAATTTGTAAGGTTTTTAATAGCAATAATGCGTTTTTTGTAATAAAATCTTGTTTAGCCATTTCTTAGCCGCTATTTAACCACTTTTAGCCACTTTAGTGGATGATTGGCATCACTGTTCGGGTGTTGAGTATTGGTAACCTAGATTCTTTTTCCCAATTTTAAAACTTTGGAAACTTCTCAAGATATACAGAAAAAAACAACAACAAGGGATTAAGATAGATGTAACATTAGAGGCATATCCCAGTCATTATGCACCGAACCGGGTGAATTTAAACAGCAAATTTTAACGGAGTATATGTGACATAAATATAGAACAAAATAGTCCCTATCAATTCTGGGATCTTCGGAAAAACCATTTCAACACAAACACGAACAGACAGACATCGTTTAATTAACTTCGCTACTAATATGGACCCATTATATACATACTTTATGATTAATATTGTAGAAATTACAAACGGAATGGCAAACCCTTTTCCACCTGTTTTGAAAGGCATAAATATTAAATCACAGTGCTGGCTATAGGATCTGTTTATTTTATAACTAGTTTTAAAAATCTGAGTGCTTTTCATATAAGTTTTACTACACATTCAATCACTTGAGTTATAAAATCAGCGTATAAGTAATAAAAACCGAATTAATTGTTCACACAAAATTGCTCTAACTCAATTTAAACTATAAAAGTTTTTTTTTTTTATTAAAAACTATTTTGTATGGAAAATAATGTCGGTTTTTTTACTCAATGGGGTTCATATTTTTTGTCAGATCCCACAGTGGTCCCACTGAAAAATTTAGAGCGAAGAAATTCGTTTTTTCGAATGGTGCCAGATTAAAAAATTAGTTGGTTTTTTAATGACAAGACCCCACCTTACACAACGGTATATATTTTTTTTGGAATATTTGCAATTTTATCACTGCTGCATTGATTTAAAATCAGTAATTACTAAGTTTAATTTTTAATAACAGATTAGTGGATGATTGTATGTGGCTTCGAGAGCTTATAAAATAAAGTGAAAACGTTTTCTGTAATATTTATTGGTTTTATTTATACAATAGAGGTATATATTTTTTAAATTTGAAATGTTCCGCTGATTTAGCCTTCCATTTAAAAAAATATGTATGCAAATTAAAATGTATTCATTAATTGTGGAACTCAATATGTATTGTAAATTGTGATAGAGTTTTAAATGTGACTTTCACCAGCTGTCGCTGCTATTTTTGTGTTTTTTTATCATATTTAACATGTGCATTGTTAAATGTTTAAGATATTAGCTGCCTATTTTTGCCTAATACTACATTTACACTTACGCAAAATCCAGTACTTACGAGATTTCGAGCCAAATCTAGTTGTTTTTGACTAGATTTCCCATACAAAACAAAATCTACTTCGTGACTAGATTTCGACGAAATCTACTCAAAATCTAGTAGTACTTAAAGATGCAACTATGGGTTTTTCAATATAGCGCTAAAAAATACTTCCCTGCACAAGAAAAAATGACATTTAAAAAAACACAAAACAAAAATTGTTAAAAAAAAAATTAAAAAGTTCTATAAAAAGTGTAAAAAAATTAAAAAGAAGAATAATATTGATAAAATAAACATCGTTGATTATTAATAAAAGGTAATGCAAATTGTTTAATGTATATTTTTTTTGTGTTTGTATGTGTAACAAAAAAACTTTTAGTCAGTTGTTTTGTTATAAAAACAAAATCTCGCTAATGTCAAAAAAGTATAATGTAAACGCACTAGATTTCAAAGAAGATTTTAAATCAAATCTACAAGATTTCGGCCTAATGTAAATGTAGTATAAACAATTTTCTATCGTATCTTTAGGTTGCAATGTCTATCACTTAAAGGGATTTGTTCAATGTTTGGTACTCTGAAAAAAACCAGAAGAAAAACCAATTACGCTGTCATACATTACATTTTCATGAAAAGTGATATAGAAAATGATGAAGATGATGACCATAAGCACGAAGTAAAGCAATCAGCTCAAAATTTTCTTAGCAAACTATCGAGAAGTGGATGCATGCACACAGAACAAAGAATGTTTTCGAATAAATCTTTAAATATTGGTTGGATGATAGAAGATTCTTTCCCAGTAAAGCCTCGTCAAGTTTTTTGGAAGAAGACTTGGAGGAAGGACCATCAAGACCCGGACGACCGTTATTGGAATATTTAAAACGTTTTAAACATTTTAACAATATAAAAAACACAAATCAATATAAAGTAGTATCAGTGATTACACAGCGGAACAAAATTGAAATTTTTTTTGTGTTGATTAAGAATTGAATGTTGTTGAATTGAATATGTGGGACGCTGAATTTTTATTTTTGATGAATTTTTAATAAACAAAATTTTTTTTACTTTAAATTTAAATTTTTTTTTTTTACCTTCAACGATATCTCTGAAACTACTGGTCAAATTTAAAACCAATGTAAGCACGGCCTTAAGGTAATATTGCTGACGAATTTTGAATTTTTTTTGAACTGAATATGGTAACCCATTTTCAAGTTATTCCAATATATGTAGCGGAAGTGCCTTAATTTTGGCCATAACGGTTTATCTCGAAAAGTCGAGCTGATAGAAAAACTAAGTGCAGATTTGGATTCAGCGTCCCAAATAACCTAAAAACAACATTCAGTTTTTAATCAACAAAATCCTTGTTCCCTTGTATTATGAAATGATTTTGTAGGTTTTATGTCAGTTAATTTGATATGGAAAGCGCCACACCAACGCAATCGAATCCATCAATTTTTGGCGTAAGATCGTGTCATACCAAGTCATTTGTTCGTACAAATTTGGATCCTTATATGTACCTTTAAAAAAGAGTTATGAGTTTTTTCGCTATAAATTTGTCATTGGGACCACTGTGGATTAATTTTACGTTTCTTTTATTCAGTACAAAACATTTTTTTGTAGGCTCAAAAGAAATAATTAAACATATTTTTAATATTTAGAATTAGAATCAAAGTCATAAGATTACTTTATCTTCCACCCCTGGTAGAGGGTTAAAAGATATTTCGGAAAAATGTATATAATTTCTCGAATATATTCAACATAACATTGTACTAGTGATGTTTTACACTTTTTTGAAAAGTCCTTACGCAGCCCAAAACAAAATCCCTACTTTTCCCTACGCGTTAAAAATATTCTACAACATTTTTTATTGGAAATTATTTAAAGATTTCTATAATTAATAGTTCTAGTTCTTCCGTTAAAATTCTTGAAATGAAAGTTTTCTGTTAAAAATATTTCTTTATACAATATAATTTTTTTTACTTACATAAATTTGTGTGTGTTGGTTTCCTTCCTGCAGACAAGTAGAGCTTTGCGGGATTATCTTAGGGAATTAAAAAAAAAAAAAAAAATGTTTAAAAAACTATTACAAATATGATATATAAAATGATATATAATTATGAAATATAAAAAAATGTTGACATTTTCAGTATATATTCCATTTTTTATTGTTTAATCAAGAGAAAAATAGTTTTACAAAATTTTATTTTATTTAATTATTTATAAGATTTTAACTTTTGTTAGAGTATCGGATAAAATATGTTGGATTAAAAAAAGAGAATTAAAAAGAGGCACAATGCCATATACACTGCATGTCATAACTATAGACGCATTGCAATTTTTTCTGTTTATTGAAACTAAGTGTATATTATTATTATTATTATACTGACTGTAGTATATAAAAAGTAACAGTTATTTTTTGTTTTTAAAAATTTAACAAAATTTTAGCTTTTTTAGAAAACGGTTCAACAAAGTATAAGAACATTTAATTCCGTTCGGTTTTTTTTAAATCCACAAACTTCATTGTGTTCGGTTCAGCTCATCAAAACATATACAAAATACACTCAGGTCTCGTTTTATGCGGATTTTTTTTATGCGAATTCAAATTTATGCGATTTTTAAATTAACGATTTTGTTTTAAATTTTTACGGTTTTTGAAACTTTAGATGTTTTTTTAAGCTTTTTTACCTTTTTTAAATTAAACCAAGTTTGCATCACTGATATAATCGTTATAGTTTGTTTTATTTTGTGTTTTTTATATGCATAGCCGATATGTTTGTATGAGTGTTTTTAAACTAATGGAGAGCACATATTATTAGTTTTACAACGAAGGTTAATTTCGGAAAAAATAGAGTCAAAAATTAGGTGAAAGTTAGAAAAAATTCAATTTAAACTCTTTCTTTCCTGTCTTTTACGGTACAACATTGTAATAACCACATGTACGAGTGTAAAGAAATTTGCATACATTTTTAACTAATAGAGGTCCCATAATAAAACTTTTACAATTTGATAAGGACACTAAAGGCCAATTTAGATTAAAAAATAAAAAAATATTAGAACTAAGTTAGAAAAATTTTGATTTAAGTTGGTCATTTCCGGTTTTGCAGATGAACAATTTTTTTTTTTTCAAATAAATTTTTTTATTTAAAGATCAATTGGTTTTCTATAAAAATTACCTAAAATTTTTTTTCGTTTGATTAGTTTTTAGTTTGAAATAATAATTTAAAAAAACATTTTTTTGAAAACAACAACACTTTAACACCCCACCCCGTAACTCGACAAATAAACAGCATAGAAAAAAATATTTCGCACACTTATTCATATTTACCAGAACTATAGTTATGCCAAATATAAAGGAATTCCAACAAAATATTTTTATTGGGTTGCCCGCTTCACATATACATACATATTTGTTGATTTTTTTATGCGACTTTGTTTGGATTTTTTAATTCAAATTTGAATTTATGCGGTTTTTCAGAATTTTGGAACGAATCATTAGTTTTTATATGAAGCTGGAGTATCGTTTAATGCGAATTCAATTTATGCGATTTTTTTGGAACGCATCTATCGCATAAAACGACACCTGAGTGAAGACACACACGCCGTTCGTGGTGCGGTCGTTGCTAACATTTTTTGTTTGTTCATTTCTTTATCAATGTAAAAAAAAAGAAACATTATAGAACATTAATATGTAATGTTTCTCTACAGTATCACTACAATTGTTCTGTTTTTTAACGAAAAACAGAACAATATACATATAATGTTCGGCTCTTTCTTGAAAGTAGTTACTAACGGTGTTAAGGGTTTTGTTCGTCTACACAATCACTAAAAAAATATATATCGTTCTTGGGTGTGTGAGCCGAACGCTAAATAATGTACTGTTTATTTCCGAACACTGATTTAAAATGCAAATTTAAAACTCTTAAATACAGTTTTTGGTCAAAAAGTAATCGAACAAACGAATTCGAATCACAAGTCAGTTTAAAAGTTGTTGTAATTATGTATAATACTGAAAATGAACAACAATACCAATAGATCAATCTTTAAGTTTTTTATATGCATGTTATATTGCCGTTAATTATATAGTATGTTGATCATTTTAAATTGTGGCAAAAGAATAACTCAACACAAATTAATGATAAAAAAACGAACTATGATCGTTTGGCTGATAATTAAATTTGAGATTTCAAACATCGATATTTATGAAATGAATGGCCTGAATAAAATTTAACCCTTTAAATTGTAAAGCACTTTAACATGTATCTGTTTTTTTTTTTTTAATTTTTTTATTTTACCCTTCACCACCATTTCTATTATGCATTTATGTATATTATTTATAACATTGAGTCTAAAATAATAAAAGTAACAGGCACCCCTTTTAGAATGTGTATGTGTGTATAAACAAACTCAGAATATCACAATTCAAATGCTTTAATTTTTCTCTTATAGAACACAACCTTTTCATTTACATATTCAAACATTTGTTGTCTAATTTGACGCTATAAAAAAAATTTTTAGAAATTGAAAATTCATTTTTAAAAATATAGAATTTTTTTTTATAAAAATTATTTATTTTCCAAATATGTAGGTATACCTTAGTTTGTATGTATTTAAGAATGTGTCATTGGCATTACTTAAGAGCAGTTTTTTATTACTGTAATACTTGATGTAAATATTAATTCCGAGAATTCCGTAAAGTTTCCGTACTGAAAATAAAAACAAAGCCATTTTAATGGGAGTACACTGTTCAACCTCCATTCCGCCTTCAGTCTATCTGTCTGCTCGAACGTCTCCTGACCGAATGTGAAAGTGACTTTTCCGTGTGCTACATTTTTTCAAAGCTAGGAACATGAAGGGACAGATGGGCAAGATCCTTCTAAAAAAAAATTTTACTTTTATAGCTATTAAAAAATTAACCCTGATTCGGCAGCGCCTCCGTCACGAGTATTATACTATAAAAGATGTAAAAACAGTACAGTCGGTTATAAAATTAAGATTCATATTAGAGTTCTTTGTGGCGAATGCTTTTCGTCTCTGATTTTAGGGAAGGGATTTATTTGGGAGCTATGGTAAATTTTGGAGCTACCGGAACTAAATTATTTTATGAAATAGAAGTTATGTATTATAAAAGTTATAATTGTTAAATTTTATATTAATGCCATAATTTTGTTATATTGCCCTTTTTTAGTTGTGAACTCTTTGATAGTTATTTTATTCTTCTATTATTTGAATATATTCCATTACAAAATATGATAAATCTGTATATGGTTTGAATCTTATTTGATTTTTTCAGAAGCTACCAGCCAGATAATAGGAAAATATACACATTTTAATAAGGCTATACTATATTGCTATAGTATGAATTAACACGATTCGCGTGTTTGCCAACTTCGTTTTTGTAGCATCTTAAATTTTGGAAATCCATTTTTTAAACATCACTTATTTACTCTACATACTTTTTATTTTGTGTAGTTTGGCCTTTCAGAAGCTACACATCCATCCATTTAATAAATATTTATCATATATGTAAAAATCAAAAGTTTTAGGTTACTTAAGCAAAAGTGTTCCTTCGTAGCTTCTTTATATGTAAAAAAATATCAGAAATATATCTGAAACTGAATAAGGGTACATTTTAAAAACTTTAATCGCATTTTGCCAAGTTTGTTTTTGTTTTTTTTTTTGAGTTATCACTATGTTAATAAAGGAGCGATATGTCTGTGGCATTTTGCCAAAACATCTTAAGTCGAGATATGATAGCAACAAAGTTTAAAAAAAAACTCGGGGTGAAAAAATTTTTTTTATTAAAAAATAAAATATACTAAAATAAACATTTTGTTTATAATACAAAATTTTAAAAACGTAAACAAAAAATTGTTTTGAATGAAAATTAAACAACAGTTTTTCAACTTTTTAAATTTGATTTAAGATGTTTTGTCAAAATTCCACAGATATATAAGCTTTATATAAACAAGAAGTAATATGATAACTTATTTCATACACAAATTCCCATTTTTAAAAGCTCTTAAGTATAAGACATATTTAATATTAAACATAGTTTTTTGTAACAAAGTCCTGGTTTACACTATCAAAGTTTTCTTTCATCCGTGTAAATGCTTGTATCAAAACGACAACTTTCCAAGGAAAGTTATGAATTAAAGATTTTATATAAGCTCGTCCATAAAATGCAAATAGACGTAACTAAGCTTTATTTTTTTACGAGAGAAACAAAAAACATTACAAAATCAATAATAATACTACGTGTTCAACAATTTTGAACGTTAACGTTCCCATAAAAAATTTCTAAAGCTACGGTCACACTTATTAAATATTTGACCAAATAAGCATAACCACTACTTTTGTTAATAGTTAGTGAGATTTAACATAGTCTTAACATCACAAAATAAAACAAATTATTTCCCTAGACATAGCAAAAAACTTTTGTTAGTAAGCTGTGGTATTATAATCAAAATAAATATTGGAATTAAGGAAAATTATTTTTTAGTTTGCGTGTTGGTCACTGGGTTTAAGTTAAGATTGGATACCGTAACGAATTTCGGTATCGGTATTAAACTTTTTTTTTTTATTTCAGTATTGGTATACCGGTATAGCAACTTTTATAACGGTATATATCAATATTACAATTAAATGAACCAAACAAAACAAAATGTTAAAAAAAAGAAAAAAATATATTTACCCTGCAAATAATATTGGACATCCTGATCCATTTTGATAAAATGGACTACTCCATGGACTGGTCCAATGTAATGCAAGCATGGACCATGTCATTGTTAAAAAGTGTTTGTAGTGAGACGACATGTCTTCGTTTTTTAACGACATGTTTTCGTTTTTAAACGACATCAAAACTAATCCTTTTGGGTATACCATGGAGTAGTTTAAAGACTACTCCTTTGAAGTCCAAAGCTGGGTTATATGGTCCTGCCCTAGGACATCGTAATGTTAAATAGACCATATCCTAGTCCCTTGTGGGCTACATTATACACGCGTGTTTGGACTAGTCCTATTATTTGCAGTGTATATACATATATTTATATATATGTATGTGTATGATTTTATTATTATATATATATGTTGATTTCGACTAGAATCAAAAAAGCGCCAAGTCAAATGCTTGGCATGCTGGCGAATTCACTTATGTAAGTGTGTTCGATGTATGTTGATCATCATATCTAAATTTTTTGGAATTTCCATCCAGCATCAGAAACAGGCTTTCCTAAACGTGTGTTCACAATATGTGCGTTCGTTTACTTTTCCAGTAAAATCCCAGTAAAATCCAGTAGGTGAGTAATATGAAAATTTTACAAATTTATGTGTACGCGAACGCATTTCAGTAAAATCCAGTACAAATTTTGGGGTAAACGAACGCAGCTAGTGTATCAATACCGTGTTGATGCATTGTGTACTTAAATTTTCACCTTCATTGTATTGTGTATGAATATGGTTTGCATTTACATTATTAAAACTGCTTTATTTGCTTTTCTCTGTGCAGTGGCAACTACAAAGTTTCATTTCGGATCTAAATACATTGTAAAAATTTTTTTTACTTTTCAAAAATACCTATTAAAAAACTAGTTTTAAGTTTATGCTGCACTTTTTATTAAATTTTTGTTCTTTTAAATAATTTTTTATACCCTTCACCACAATTAGTTGTGAAGAGGGTATACTAAGTTTGTCATTCCGTGTGAAACTTTTTTATTATTCATCTCAGACCCCATAAAGTATATATATTCTGGCTGCTTGAGTAATTCTAAGTCGATTTAGCCATGTCCGTCTGTCTGTCCGTCTGTTGAAAACACGCTCACTTTCGAAAAACTCAAAAGAAATAAACAAACTAGATGTCAAATTGCTTGTAGTTATCCTAAGCAGTTTGGGATTGAATTTCAGCAAAATCGGTTCAGTAGGACCAGAGCTATGAATCGAAATGTGGAACCACCACTTTCAAAAACTTGATAATAAATGATGCAAAAATGCACGGAATGACATAAGATTTTGCACAAGTCCGTTTTATTTGACTAGAAATGACACTGTAAAATTTCGCGAAGGTCGGTCCATAATTTACCCTAAGCCCCATATAAACACTACTCCCGGAAAACAGTTTAGTACGCCTAAAACCGTAAAAAATAATGCAATCATTACAAATTTTGGCTCGTCACAATTTTATAGGACTATAAATGATACTGTGAAATTTCGTGAAGATCGGTACATAATTTACCCTAGGCCCCATATATGCCCTACTCCCGGAAAACAGTTTAGTCTCCTAAAACCATAATTAATAACAAATCGTCACAGTTTAAGATAATAATAATAAAAAGACATCATACAGATATTACTCCTTAAACATTCGAACTGTCGGTGGAGGGTATCAAAGATTCGGCACAGCCGAATATAGCACTCTAACTTGTTTTTTTTTTCAAATTGTACACTTTTTATTTGCAAATTGTATGTTTTTTGCTTGTTGATGTACTATATTGAATCATATGTTTTTGCTTCGACTGGATTTTACAGGCAAAAATTGGTTCAGTAAAAATTTGCAGTAGATGCTCTCTTTTTTTATTAATAATTTATGTATACGCGAACGCATTTCAGTAAAATCGAGTACAAATTTGTACAAATTTTGGGGTAAACGAACGCAGCTAATAACAGTGTTGTAACCAAGGAGCGTCAAGTTAACAAACATATTCTTTATTAGCACAAGTGTTAAATCTTTTAATTTTTTTCTATATAAAGAATTATATTAATTTTTAATACCAAAACGATTGTACCGATATAATATCGGTATTAAGGAAAACGGTAAAAACTAATTTCGGTGTCAATACCGGTATTCAATTTTAATGGTATTTAAACGGTATTGGTATCGGTATCGGCTGCCAACCTTGGTATAATTACATATCTGTTCACATTTAACACGTCTTGCCGTATGCGCTAATACAAAATGCTTAATTAAACTTTTTTATTAACTAGTTGAGAAAAGAAAAGAAAAGAAAAGAAAAGAAAAGAAAAGAAAAGAAAAGAAAAGAAAAGAAAAGAAAAGAAAAGAAAATAAAAGAAAAGATACTAGTGCTCGACGTACTATTGTTAGGTCTTTAATTGGCTGCAGGTTCCAAGTAGGATGCAGTTTAGCAATATTCACAAGTGGTGTAGCTTAAAGCGCTATACTTTCTTAGTTTTCAGCTCTATAATTTTAGTTATCAGTTTTTAGCTGATTTGGTTTTGTAAAATTGGAAATTTTTTACCGTTACAAGCAGAATGTACTTATAAGATTCTACAACAACTCAATTGTAAGTTATAGCATAATCTGTTAATAAAAAAAATGTGATTTAGTTGAACTGTTAATTTTTAATTTTGATATTTTTAGTTCGGCTTGAGTTCATCAAATTAAATTTTTATTAAATTATTTTTACCGTAGCAAGGAATTTTACAACATGAAATTTTTATTAAAATTTATTGGTAATTTTCTTGGCTGAGCTGGGGCTCGAACCTGGGTTGAATGTACATGTTTCAAGAATCACCACATTGTTTCATCAGAATTCTTTGAGTTCTAACCTCAGCACCACTGCTGTGCCTGCCAGCCAACAGTCAAACATCAATCTTTAACCAGTGGTACTGGTGGTTCGAAATTTGCTGTAATTATTTTTTTATAATTGTATATTACATGTTGCTTCCTTTCTTCTGTTTTTTCGTATTCTTTCTGTCAAGACTTTTGATGAACTTAAGCCTAACAAAAAATATTGAAAACAGCAACTAGGGATTTAAGGGTAAAATTAGAGGCAGTCGCGGTTTTTTGTGCATATCTCAGCAATTTGTGGACCGATCTGGCTGAATTTTAATAGCGAACTTTTCGGGACGATCTGGCTGAATTTTAATAGCGAACTTTTCGGGACTATATGTTACATATGACAACTTAGCCCCATGGTATCTGGGGTGTTTGGGAAACCCATTTCAACGGACACACGGACATCGTTAAATCTACTTCGCTACTCATAAGGACCCAGAATAAATGTACTTTAAAGGTCTAAGATACATATTGTAGAAATTACAAACGGAATGACAAACTTATATATAAAACAGAAATGCGGGTTTTAAAAATAACGCTTTTTCGTAAGACTCTAGACAATTCGAAGAATTGTTTAAACTTTAAGCAGAAACTTTTAACAGGATTACTTTATATAAAACACTTTAAATTTATTCAAATTACTTAAGTAATGTTTTATACAAAATTTATTTAACTATTTTGAAAAATTTGTAGAATTTAATAAAACAAGTTTTCATCCAGGACCAGTGCTGCCATATTTTTTACAAAAACTGACAATTTCTAAAAAAAATCTGTTTATATGGAAAAAAACTGCTCCTTTAAAAATGAAAAACATAATAATAATAAAAACAATACATATTTGTGAATTTTAAGTTAATTTTTATTGAGCTGGAAATCGATTTTAAAAACGAAACGATTTAAAACCGATAACGTCGTTTTCTATATCTTTAAAAATTGTTTAATAAATGTATAATTTTTTTTCTTTTCTTTTCAGTATTTTGTAAAAAAAACTTGGGGAATTTTAAATGGAGCAAAAGAAAATCATAATTGTATTCATAATTTAATTATGAGCGACCAAGCTCTTTTCCAATTAAGTGGGCTCGTTAATAAGCAAAACTGCAGGATATGGGCTACGGAAAATCCGAGCGTAGTTCAACAGCGAGAATTACACCCACCTAAGTGTACGGTTTGGTGCGGTGTTTCATCGGAATGGAAAATGTGTTGGAAAGAGCACGAATTTGCGAAGCAGAAAATGGCCACCACTTGCAAGATATTATTTTTCATAACTAAACTAAAAATATTCCCCATTTATATACTGTATTAAAAAAAATATATCAATAATTTTTTCTTAAATAAAAAGTTCTAACGAATTCAAACCCCTTCGTTAATTTTGGGCCACCCTGTACATGTGTGGCTTTTAAAAAGCAATACAAGTTATAACACAGTTGCATTAAAATAAATGCTTGCTAATCATATTGTAAGTAATTGCTTCGTTGTATTATTCGAATAAAATTAAAAAATCTGCCGTGATTTAAAAAAGCTGTTTTTTGAAGTAAAAATCTGCAAGACTGTTTTGCACTCTTAAAAACTGCAAAAAAAAAAACAAATAAATTTGCACATTTGGCAACGCTGTGCAGGACTGACTTTTTCTGGGACGACCTAGCAAGTATTACTTTTTAATTTTTGTTATCTAAGAGATTTGTTCAGAGCTAATTTTATAACTGCTGGGTTAGTTATCATTGACATGTTTTTTTGCTATGCACATTTGTAACGAACATATTTTGCTTTTGCTATTTATGGATAAAAATAAATTTACGGTTTTTCGAATTCGCTTAATAAAGATTTTCACATTTGCCTAATAAACCCAAGAGAGAGGGTTAAAATATTAAGCGAGTTGTATCCCTTCTTATGCGTGCAGTACAGTCGCATCATCAATAAGCACACATTACGAGTTATGTACATAAGTATCATTACAAAAAAAAAATATGTATGTATGTATGGCTGTTTGGCAGATACATTTGACATACACACAATCTTAAACATAAAATATTCAGTAGGTACAAATCCACATATGTACATATTTGTGTATGTGCTTTAGGGAAATACGTGCGATTATTTCTCTACGTGATCATTATATATTTTTAATTGAATTTAAAAATTCAGTATGAACATGCAATCATACCTTCCTTTTTATGACACGGCAAAAATTTTTAATTGGAATATAACCCTAATACTCGCATGCTTTGTGATTTAACCTTTTTGTCAGTGTTTGCACAACTGACACTTTTGAATGCAATGGATTACTTTTCCTCAGGTATGGTTATAAGTTTGATTTTATGTACATATCCGAGCAAAAGACGAAAGATCATTTTTCTTATTTAGATTTTTGCTTTAATCGATTTTTTTAGTTTTAAAAGTACTGAGAGGCATCTAGACAAAAGATCATGGGATCACAATTTGCTGTTTATTTGTGTCCTCTGTGAGACAAGGCAGGAAATTGAAAAGAGCGAAGCTAAGAAACCCGAAGAGTAACCCTTATGTTGACATGAATGACATTTCTTAACTTTCGATTGTTGTGTTTTCAAGTCCTTCTTAATTTTTTCCCCCCTAAAACACTTTTAAACACATACAGACATATTTATGCATATTGTCTGTAGAATTTTGTAAGAATGTGTTATGAAAGACTTTTTCATATGAATCTTTATGCATTCTTTTGGTTAATTTATGTATGTATGTATTTAATTTCTTAAAGATGTCAAACTTAAGTTTCACGCACGCTAAGACAAAGAAGTTTAACCCGGAAATACCTTAACAACTGAATGACATCTGAAGTTCAAAAATATTTAAACTTTGTAATTATGAAAAAATTCGCTAAATTTGTTCGTTCAGATTAGACAGATGTTGTTTTTAATATTGTATTCAATTTTTTTTTCTTTATACTATCGGTATTTAAAAAAAACCAACAAAATCATTGGTTTTAGTTGCATATTTACCTTTAAAAAAATATTTAAACCAAGGGTTTAAATAAGGGATATAACCGATACTTAAGTTTTGCCGATATATCGGTATTGGCGATATTTTACTGTCGATACTTCTTACATTTATTTTTGAGTTTTTTTAACAAACAATTTAATGTCAATACTAATTTTTTGCATAGCGACTAAGAAATGTAACACATCAAATAAGAACAATGAAATCGTTGCTTTTTATTCTTAGCTTTATAACAAACTACACAGTGTGAAATTTCGGTCAAAATTCTACAAATTTGGTTTTTATTTCCGTAAAGCAATAAAACTTAGTTCGTGGGTGAAGCAGTTAAAAGTTGTATTAACGTTTCAAAATTTTTTCTAGACTTTCTGGATTTTTTCTAAAAAATCGAGCTAGTGGATGTGGGTGCGATTCAAGCCGTTTTTTTTTTTTAATTGAATACTTTGTGATCGTAATGCTTACTTATGGTTAGAGTTTTTCTTTTCCCGGATTTTTTCATTTCCCGGGATAGCGGGATTTATTTTTCAATTTCCCGGGATCCCGGGAATTCCCGCTCAATACAAATAACATTGCCTCTTATCAATTAAATAAGTTTATAAATGCATGAAGCTTTTTTATTTCTGTTGCAAAAAGGAAAAAGTGCTTATTGGCACCTTAAGATCTATATGTTCAAAAGTACAGATGGGCAAAATTTAAATTATTTTGTAGGATTTTTGAGAAAGTTATAGCAAAATGACTTTTTGGTTATCTTTTTTGAATGTGACATTAGGAGTGTTTAGGAACAAAAACTTAACCTAAGAGAACTGATGATTATATTAAGTTCAAAGTAAATTTAAAAAGTCACCTTTAAAGTTTTAAAGTGCTCTCCTATAAATTTAAGCAAATAGGCTTAAGCACTTATTGCCATAGAATTAATTCAAAGCCAACAGCATTTATATAAAACCAAGAGTTAAAAGTTAAAATATTTAAACAAATTATTACAAAATATTTCTTTTAAAATGGGATTTTGGCTCAGAATAAGCATTTACAGAATCGTTTGAAAGCCTTTTTCTCATTTTTATGAAGAAGATTTTAATTAGAAAACATGTTTCCTTTCTACGGATGTTTGCCTTTATGGCAAGAAACATCATAAAAAAAACTATTTTTTTCGAATGGAATAAGCGTTTTCTTAATTAATAACATTTGTTATCATTTCTTACAGAATGCAGATGCTCTGCATATAAAACAAATACATTTTTTGAAGTAAATAAATCTGGGTCTTTAAATAAATTAACAATTCTGTACATTTTTACTATTCTCGTTTTGAAATTTCCGAGCTGTAAACATTAAACACTGCCTTACTTATCGGATATGAATTGACATCCCTTTGGCGTTTGGCAAAAAGGTCTTAAGTCAGAAACTGTAGTATTTCGTTGTGTTAAATTGAAAAATATTTATTTGATGTATGTCATACAAGCAGATTATAACGATTAGCAGCAGTTGTGCTAGACTAAATTGATTTAAACCAAACAAAAGAGAGAAAAAAATTTAATTAAAGCCAATCAAAATCTCAAAATGCGTTTTTAAAAAAAAGCTAACACGGGCTCTTTTCCAACGTGATATTGTTACGTTTGACACTTTCTATCAGTATATCTCCCGTTTTTACCCTCTTGTTTGTTTTTGGTTTAATTATATAAGTGTACATACTCATTTTTTGCTACGGTCAAAAGTAAAGTAAGGCTTGGGAATCAAATCCTGTGTTTAAAAAATTGATTAAACCAACAAAAGATCACTCGAAAGCTTTATGAAAATATTACTATTCAATAGTAAAAGCTACACATTCTCATTTAGTACGCCATTACTCAAAAACATAAGAAATGTGTGGGGACATTTGACGATGTTGTACTATACCAACCACATGTTCCGACAGAAACGCAAATTGCACACGCAAATCTTGCTTTATATACCTCTGTACAGACAACATTTTAAGCAATGAATTCCTTTGCGAAGCAAGCGTGTTTGTAAAAATAAATTCGATTAAAACATATAAAAAGTCAAAATTTTATATAGAAACAAACATATGGCCAGCAGAAGAAAAAATGACTGTTCATATTTTTAATTTTATTTATTGAAAATTTACATAGTGTAATGTAAATATTTGTATACAATTTTTAAGAAGTGATATTATTAAGCATTAACTGCCGTATTTATAAAAAATAAAATAAGTTTAAAATGTGTTTGAAGGCAAAAGTTTCATACAAATTTTTCTTAAAATGCTTTTCAAAACCATTTAAATTTTGTATGAATGCGGCAGTAATAAGTATATTACATTTTTTTAATATATCTAAATGAATTTGAAGTACAAAAATGAATAATAAATGGATTTAAAACAGAACATTCCTTGATTTGTAAATTTAGCTCTTTTTGACTGCTCGGTCGGCACGTTTTGCTTAGTAATAGTTGGCATCTCTGTATATAGCCTTCACCATAGTTTGCTTAGAGAAGAAAGTTGTTGCAGTTCCTACTTTCTTGTTATTTTATAGATTTTGGTATTATGCGAATATTTGTGCTCAATTGTATCAAGTTAACTTGTTTTGGATATACCCTATCGCACTTAATTGTTCTTATATTAAAAAAATATTTGAGCCACACATGTAACAACTAGCTCATACGGTATGGGCAATACTGTGCCAAAACTATTACCTCGGGGCAGTGATGCCATTAGGATAAGAAAGACACATTTTTCGTATCTTTCGATGACTTCAGGTACCATGAATAACCCTGACATTTTTCGTATCTTCTGAATCTGTACGCAAAATGTACAGAAATAAAATATTAAACTTTCCGTATCTGTCAAAGTTTTTTAAGGTTATCATTTCGTTAAAGGAATAATATATAAAAAAAACCAATATCGTACCAAAGAATTTTTAAAATCGTACTATTTCGACCCCAATAGCACTAAATGATTTTTGTTTTAAGCAAAAATTTAATACAACAAAAACAAAAGGTACTCAATATGAATTTGAACATGTAAAGTATAGATAGCAAAAAAAAATAATAATGGGTAGAAAAATTTTTTCGCGTCAAAAGCACATCGCGGTTCTTGTTTTATAAGTCATTCCAAAAAACTTTGCCAAAGAAACCATAGGTCAGATATGAATTTCGAGCCCCGGGAGTTTGCAAAATCGGTGGTTTTCCAAAATATTCAAGAATAGAGGCAAACAAATTGTATATACTCTAGCCACACCTGTATGATGCGACTTTTAGGGTCGAAAAATCAATTTATTTTTAGCTTAGATTGCGAAATTGCTGTTAAATGGATGAATATTTCTCAAAATGCAATCTCAAATTTTAAAACGATAATAAAAATTTTTAGCTTTCTAAAAATATGTGCATACGAGAATCTTCGGATTGGATTTGCAAATTTACTGTGTTTACAATTTTAAATATGTACTTTAGAAAAAGTAAAAACATTTTATTAACTGGAGTAGAAAGTCCGGATATAATAAAATTTAATTTAGCGCTTGTTAAATCTCTTTCAAACTCATTTGGAGTAAAATAATAATGAAGTGGCTTCTGTTGATTACTTCTTGACGTGACAACCATCTTGTTAACGAATATTTCAAAATATTATGAGTTCGTTCCAAAATAATCTTGAAATGAAAGGAAGTCGTCTTCTGCTAGAAACTTGTCAATATCATTAGCAAATGCACGCTTATATGCTGCCGCTGATACTTAATTTAGAATGGGGCATATGCAATCTTCCAATGAACAAGTGCAAAATTCTATTCACAATAGCGGATTTCAGTGTAAATACTAAATATCGCTCTTTAATGTTCGGTTCGGTAGATTTGTGGAAAACACAAACGCTAATAGCAAATTTGTCACAGCTTTAAGGACTATTGATCATAGTACCTTCGCATCAGTTGACACATCTACGTCATTATCAATATCCTTTGAAGCCTTTTCAAATGCGTTTACAACAAAGCCAATAAATTTTTCCCTAACAACTTTTTATTGTATGTTGAAATATCTTAAAGATAAGGAAATCCGGCTTTCCCCGACAAATCCGTGCTTTCGTCAAAAATTATCGAATACATAAATATTGCATATACTAAAGCCACGGTCACACTTATTAAATATTTGATCAAATAAGCGTAACCCCTACTTTTGTTAATAGTTAGTGAGATTTAAAATGGTCTTAATATTACAAAATAAATTGATTATACTACTAGGCATAGAAAAAAACCGTTTTTTGTAAGATGTGGTTATTTAATCAAAATAAATATTGATATTAAGCGAAATGATTTTTAAGATTGGTTGTTGGTCCCGTTTTTTTCGTCAAATATTTGATAAGTCTGACCGTAGCTTAAGGCTTATTAATAATTCAACCGCACGCATTATCAAGTCAAACGTTTACTCTTTGGATATAGATGGCACCTGCTAGGATTGAATGTAGAATAATAAGTATTTGAATGCAGTAAACTAGATGTTTCATTGGAAATATCTAATAAATAACTATTAGGATTAAGATTTGTTTACTTATTGAAAATTTCGTTTGAGTTTCAATAAAAAAACATTAAAACAACCCTGGGATTTCCAGAAATTTTGTACATTAAAAAAAAAATATTATTATTGGGAGTTCTTGTATTATTGAAATAAAAAAAACATATTTTTAAAATTTAGGGGGGGGGGGGAATTTCCTTATTTCCCACCCTGCATCCGCGCCTGATATGTATAATACAATAACAACATTTTCTACTTTCAAGCATGGTGGAATAAGCAGGTGGCATCGTTACGGCAACAAATACAACATTACAACAAAAATGGAAATTACATCACCGTTTACGTCAAAAAATACATTAAACAAAAATCAAAGCGTGCCGCTGAATGTGATGAAATAAATAAATTTTTAGCCAATTTTTATTTAATTATGATCAATATCTTATTTATTTTAATTTAAAATTATCAAAAACTTTAACAAAATACAATAATCACTGCACAAAACGTGGACTTTTTGTAAACATAAACAAAACTTTGACATAAACCTAGACAAACAATGCAAGAGCAAAAAATCGTCACTGGCGAAGTGCTGCCACCTGTTTATTTCACCATGCTTTCAAGATATAATTTATATACAGGGCTGCCAGGTATTTTTTTCCTTGTCCCCAAAAAATACAAAATAAATCCACAAATTAAAAAACAAAACCTTAAAAAGTTAATATTTTTTTGTGGTTTTTTTCTGACCCAATTTAAATTTTGTTTTTTTTTTTAAATAACAAGAAAAATTATAATAAGAAATCCCCAAATAAAAATATTAAGTTAACAAATTCTTTATTTTGTTTGTAGCGACTAGTCTCGGCATGTTTTTTTAAATTCTTTTTATGCGATTTCAATGGAGTACCCCGGTAGGCTAGCTGGTAGTGAGCTAGTCTATCAGCGCCGGGGTTGCGGGTTCGATTCCCGCCAGAGACTCTGGTTTCTTTCCTGCAGACAAGCGTAGAGCTTCGCGGGGATAAGCTTAGGGAATTGAAAAAACAATACAAGCAGAACAACATGCGGTTTTTGAAGACGAATGAGCCAATTTATAAGAATTTGGAGCTTGTTGAATCGGTTTTAGCCATCCTAAAAATCAACAAGTAAAATATATATATCCGTCATTTATTTTATACTTCGATGCATTTTTTATCGGAAACTTTATTATATACAGGTATGTGATGGAAAACGATTTTGAAAACAATACGATTTGAAAACGATAATATCGTTTTAGTATCTTTTAAAATTGATTTTTAATACATTTTCCTCTGTTTTCCTGTATATATTCTTTTAAATTCTTTGTTATATTTGTTAATTGAACTATATGTTGAACAAAAAATTAAGACTTAACTGCAGAAATGGATTTTAAGATCGGTGGAAAATCATCACACCTACAAAAACGATCATTTTAAAAACGATCGTTTTTCATCACATACCTGATAGGCTTTCATATTTACTTATTTTTGGGGAACACATATTTGCTTAAAAAATGTTTTTTTAAAAATCAAAAATTGTATGTGTTGTCAACGGTCTTAGATTCTTTTTTTATAAATCAATTCATTATTTTAAGCTTTTTTAAAATTTTTCACCCGAAATTAAGAAATCCACTTTCTTCAACATTTTTTAACATTTGATTTAAAAATAAAACTGCTGATACAATTGAGAAGGTGAGTTGTAAAACTCGTTCGGTACAAAATTAAAAATACGAGATGGCAATTGATTCTAACTAGGGTTTTTTCCCATCACGGGAATTCCCGGGAATTTCAATTATTTTATTTCCCGTTTTCCCGGGATTTTTCTTGCGGGATCCCGGGAAATAAAAAATTCCTCATAATTTCAGAAAATAGCTATTTATACTTTGAAATTTAGTTTTATATTCTCTATAAATTAGCATCTGTGGATGGGTTGTGGATTAGATCAATTACAAGAAGTGAGTACATGTATTTAAATCAATGTCTCCTGATGCAATAAATCTACTAAAAGCAGAATGGGCAGTGCAACAGTTGATAATTATTACATTTAGTGAAGTGAAGAGTTAATAAAGTACATTAATTCCAAATAAGATGCAGGCAGTAAAGTTTCGTTGTCCATGAACAAGTCTTAAAAATAGGAGATACCTAAACATATCGCTCCTTTATTGCAACATAGTCATATCTACAAAAACAAACGATCTTGGCAAAATGCGATTAATGTTTTCAAAATGTACCGACTTAAAGATATATTTTGCTATAACTTCAGTTCAGTTTGGGAAATTTTTGTCAATTGGTCGAACAGACTGGTGCTGGGATTTTTGAAAACAGAACAAGTAGAAAAAGAAACGACTCATGACCAGTGAAAGAAGAACCAATCCCTTAACTGGTTTATGAAGAACAAAAAGGTAGAAAAAGTAATGAATTACAGTACAGTCTTCACCGGTGCTGTGACACATTTTTTGGTACTTTCTTAAATTTGGTTCTTGAATTTAATTCTAGGACTTGTTTTATTGAAATAATACTACATTTTAGTAATTGACATTAAGCACGTTCATTGAGAATAGATCTGTGACTGGTCAAATGGTGTCAATTGACCCCCTCCAATGACAACCCCATGTAAAAGTTATTTCTTATTCATATAAAGTGTTAAAACTAGAACCGGTCCCTAGCACCAAAGACCTATCACGGGACTACTTTGGTGTCAGTTCGCTTCCCTTTGGTAAGATACTACAACATACAACTTGAAAAACACATTGTCCTAAAGATTACAAATGGACCTATTAAAATAAAAAGGCTTGTAAGAAGCAGTCCGTTTGATGCTTTTTTGCATAAACCTGGATATAAACGTTGCTTATAAAAAAGAAAAAATTGCTTTGTGAAAAACTGATTGTGAATCCGAAGCTTTTAACTATTTGTCCAACCTCGGTAAAAAATGAACGAAATTTTTAGGAAACATGATAATTAGTAAATAAAATCAGGAATATACTTTTTGAAGACTTACTAAGCGCTTTGAGTGTGTCAGAAAGTTATTTCCTAAGCCGTTAAAAATGTTATATATTTCTTTAAAATATTTTATCTATTTTATTACATAATTAACTTTTTGATCCCATATCTTGAGTACCTTAATTTTTATTTTGTTCTTATTATTGTTTTATGAATTGAATTGTTATGTTATCTTTTTATCTTGTATCCAGAACATAATAATACTGAATAAAAGCATAATAATAAGGAATAAAGGCGTGAGGTAATAATAACTCAAGTTGCTAATTCAATGTTCAATAATTTTTTTAGTATTGAACCATTTCTTTTACTTTCTTTGTAAACAACTTCCCTTACGTTTTTTTATAAAAGTTTTTTTCATTAATAAATAACAAAATTTACTTTGTAGTATTTATATGGAGCGGGATCCCGGGAAATTTAAAAAAATTTTCCGCTTTCCCGGGAATCGAAAAAGTCCGGGAAAAAAAAATCTAATTCTAACAGTTCTTTTGGCGCTTTATTAGACGAAATATTCTGATTGCATCGATGCATGTCCAAACTAAAAACATGAAAGAGGATATGCATTGATACAATTAGTATATTTCTTCTCATAAAGCGCCAAAAGAACTGTTAGAATCAAGTGTCATCTCGTATTTTTAATTTTGTAACGAACGAGTTTTGCAACTCACCTACTCAATTGTTTGTTAAGATTTGTTTAATAAGAACATAAAATACATTTTTAAAATACTATGAGTACTCAACACGGGTTTTGCTTACTAAGCATTGAGATTAATTACAACCAGGGCTATGGCAAAAATATATTTTAACTTTCCCACATTTTGTATAAAATCACTAAAAACGTATGAAAATAAATCTAATTCTAAGCTTTTATTTACTTTATTTTTTAATAAAAAAAATTGTTCGATTAATTGACATTAATTTTGATTTATTCGCTATTCGAAAATCGTCGTTTTATAGTTATTCGAGAAAGAGTTTGGTTTTGTTTAATCGATTAATCAAATTATCTAAACGAGTGTTCGCTTAATGGTCAAAATTCGACCATAAATTTTTAGGTTCATATGAAGATACTACATCTAAGTATATATGAATTAACATGTTTTAAGCATTCATTTTTTTTATCTTAGTGGTACGATTTGGCAAGGAACCAACCTCTGGTTCATATTCTATCTTCTACTATAAAAAATATCAGAAAATATCAATTGAAAAACAAAAAAGTATCATAAAATCTCCTTTGTAAATTGTATTCCACTCAGGACATTGCATTTTAATTTTTTTTCTTTGTCTAATATTAACGAAAATTAATCAAAAAACCAGATGTTGAACGAAAAAGTACCAAAAAGCTCCCCTTACATGTTCTTATTCATTTTTCAGATTTTAATTCACTCAGGACCCTGCACCTATATATTATTAACGGCCGATTTCACCAAGTTCGGTTAAAACTAACTTTCAATTAAAGTTCCAGTTACCAATATGTTTTGACAGCTATAACCGGTAGTTAATTATAACCGAACTTGGTGAAATTATCCTTATTAAATAAATCACCACATGCAGCACGGAAAAGTAAAATAAAGAAATTTAATATCCCGTATTTACATATATAGTCGATATATTCGAAAACCGGTTTCTTAAAAATGTCGAATAATCGAGCACCCTAGTTTTTTTATTATTTGTTAATTGAAAAAAACAAATTTTATATTTTGTACATATGTATGTGTTAAGCCCTTATGACACTACATTTTTAATGCATTGTTAAAGTTTTGGTGAACAGTACAAATATAATGTAATACAAAAATTTACCAAGTGCAAAGAGTTAAGCTGTATTTAGATAAATGGCAAACTGTCAAAAATTTTACTAAAGTTATCGATAAAAAATGAAGTTATGTCAAAAAAAATGTAAAATTGTTTAACTTAAAATTGACATTTCAAGCTTGAAATATTAAAAGTGTTGCTGAATCAGCGGTTTATGGGCAAATTCAGCGATTTACCGCTTTTTGTTTTTAGGTTTCTCATAAACAAAAAGTTGGCAGCATTTAATAAAATAAACAAAACAGGGATGGCTAAGTTGTTTCAATTGTTCTTTTTTGTTGATACTTTTTTAACTAAGATTTATAATACCTTTTTGTGGTGTTTTTTATGAACATAATTAAAATTAATTTCAATTAAAAAAAATCTTTTAGTACAATTAGGGTAAAAAACTATAATATTTAAAGGTTGTTGGTACAATATTAAAAATTCTCAACGCCATCCCTGAAACAAAAACATAACATACATATAGTTTGCTCTTTCTTACATTTACTGTTTCTTTCTATCAATTCTATATCAATTAATGAATAAAAAATGTAGTGTCATAAGGGCTTTAATAGCTAATTTGAACGCTTATTACTCCGAAAATATTAAACAGATTTTAATAAAATATATATTGTGCACTTCTGTAAGTAAATATCTTTCAAATGGTGTGTGTTTTTTTCAAATCGGTTAACATACAGAGGAGGAAAGTGTTCTTAACTGTTTTGCCTTAGCCAATTTATATATAGATTTGTTTTTGTTTCGACCTTTTAAATTTTAAACAAATTAAATGTTTAATGGAATTATTTCTAATCGGTCGACAACTCTTGTATATAATGTGTGTGCTATACACACACATATAAATATTCAATTTCAAAAATAACACTGTATGACAAGTAAAATTTTTTTCTTTTTGGCAGAAACGCCACTATATGTCCTTTAATCTTTAATTTAATTTTTCATTTCCTCGTCTTTTGTGCTTTTTAAAGAGCTAAATATTTTTCAAGAATATGTACTTATTTTAAAATTTTTTTTTAATATCAAGGGGATTTTATGTCAAGTGACCCAACTTTTGAAATCGATGTCTTCCGATTTGGATGACATTTGCACCAAGTTTACTCTAATTGGATAGTAGTTTAAACACAAATTTTCACCAACATCGGTCAAAAAGCTACTGCGTTAGAGGGGGTCAAAGTTTGACATTTTGGCCAAACAGGTGTTCTTTCTCATCCATGTAACTTATTACCTATTGGTGTTAGCAAAATTTGTCCCAAGTAGCAAAGATTATTTAATCAATCTTTCAAAAAAAAAAACATTTGTATATATAAAACTTTTTTTTATTTGTTTTAAGCGGGTACTTTTTTGGCTCAAAAGAAAGCTTATGTATTTTCCTTTAAGGTAGTTTTGGTCGCGTATTGGGCTGCGAGCGGCCCAATAATTTCTAATACTACATTTACACCTACGCAAAATCTAGTACTTACGAGATTTCGAGCCAAATCTAGTTGTTTTTGACTAGATTTCCCATACAAAACAAAATCTACTTCGTGACAAGATTTCGACGAAATCTACTCAAAATCTAGTAGTACTTAATGATGCAACTATGGTTTTTACAATATAGCACTAAAAAATATTTCCCTGCACAAGAAAAAATGACATTTAAAAAAAAACAAAACAAAAATTGTTAAAAAAAATATTAAAAATTTTTATAAAAGTTGTAAAAAAATTAAAAACACGAATAATATTGATAAAATAAATATCGTTGATTATTAAAAAAAAGGTAATGCAAATTTTTTAATGTATATTTCTTTTTGTGTTTGTGTGTGTAACGAAAAAACTTTAAGTCAGCTGTTGTGTTATAAAAACAAAATCTCGCTAATGTCAAAAAAGTACAATGTAAACGCACTAGATTTCAAAGAAGATTTTAAATCAAATCTACAAGATTTCGGCCTAATGTAAATGTAGTATAACTCAAGACGAGGGTTTTTGAATTTTTATCATATGCATGAATTTTTTTCATATTTGTGCGTAAGTGTTTCTAAAACCTTTGCAATAAAACTGATGCTGAGATACTAGACAAATTAACCATTCCGACGGTATGTAACATACCTAAAGGCTAGTTTACACTATCACACAAGTCTTGCGTATTCCATTATACTTTGTAAAATAGTAATGTAATGAACTTTGTTGCGACTTTCAAAAAATCTAAATTAACATTACAGTTTCTGATCACACTATCACACACACACTCTTTTGTTAAAATGCAACCCTGATCAAATGAAAAGTATTATTCTTAATACGATTTCTATATGACGTGCGAAATTCCCAATTTTTCATATTTGATAAATACACTGAATACACTTACAACTACAATTCGAGTCGGAAAGAACCCAACCAATTGTAGGGGGATGTAAGAAAAGATAAACTCACTGTTTATTGTTTTGTTTAAGCTTTGATATTGTTACTTACAAGTAAAACTTTGAGTGTTTAAAATTCTTATTCGCTTTAGGGTTTTATTCGTATAATATTTTTAGCTTTTCTAAAATCTTAGGAAAAGGTTTCCTGATGAGCTGGCCTAAGCAACCAGTGAAATGCGCATAGAAGCTAGCTTTCCCTCAACAATAAATTTCAGTGTATTTATCAAATATGAAAAATTGGGAATTTAGCACGTCATATAGAAATCGTATTAATGATAAATTTTGTATTCCCGTAAATAACTTTGATAATATACTTGCATGTGCCCGTGCAGAAAACTGAATTGGCAAATTGGTTTTTTTTTGTTGTTTTCTTACGAAGACAATAGAATGATAATCGAGAATGTATTATCTTCTGGTATTCATAAACTTCCAGTTTTTCATCTTTCATGTAATAAATAATAACTGTGAATATAGTTGATTGGTCGTTATTGAAGTGGAATGACTGTATGGCATCCTGAAGAACATACTTATAGTTCTCTGCGATATCTTCAAATCCTTAAAGAATTACCACTAATCTTTGACTAAAAAGTCATGGGTTCTCAAATTTAGCAATCCTCTACCCAGGGCTGTGGAGTCGGAATCGGAGTTGAAGAGTCGGAGTTAAACTTTTTGTACTGGAGTCGGAGTCGAAGTACCCACAAAAGCTCGCAACTCCGACTCCAAAATTTTTCAACATGAAAATTTTTCCAATATGTTTCAAAATAAAAAAATTATTTAGTTTAATTTCTTTGGCCTTTTTAATATTATTATTTCACAATAAATCTTCAAGGTCACTTTTATATAAAAAATTTATTATCAATCCAATATTTCTTTATGCCAATGGATAACTTCTTCAGGGATTTTTGGTTTTTTTAATTTTAAAAAAATTTTTTAAAACAAAATTGTCAATTATGAAAATTAATAAAAATTATACACAGGAAACAAAAATTGCTTTATTCCATTTTTATAAACTAACACTTAATTCACATGAGGGCTTTTACGACGTCGCTTTTGCGATGTCTCTTTTTGATTGTTGGCAAACAGTGTAGTGAAGAAAGAGGGGTAAACAAAACGACTTGGTTTGTGTTTTTCATGCCGTTTTTTATATTTCTCTTTTAAATTTTTCTTTTTACGTTTTATTTTTTTTTTTTTTCTTACTTTGAAGTGTGTCGTTGAAAATACAGTTAGACCTCGATTATCGATAATAGACGGGACCGGCAGCATTCTTTTTTATTATTTTTTTGTGTGTTTCTTATTTTATGTAAATATATAATGTATTATAATGGTAACATGAGGAAAAAAGTAATTTGGCAGTACATGCTTCTAGTACGTTGGAAAATTTTCTTTCTTCGTTTATTTAAATTGGTTTTGATTGTTCAAAAGTAAACGAAAAAAGATAATTTGTTTATAATTTCGGATAACAGAGGTAATGTCGGATAATAAGGTAATTTAAATCAATGCAAAAACATTTTTTTATCCAGTTAATTGATGACGCCGGTAAATCGAATGACGGATAATTAAGGCACTACTGTAAACAAAAAAAAATACATGCAACCAAAAATCGTCGTATGAACGCAAAGGGATTTTGGAAGTTGCTTTAAAAGGGACTTAAGGTAAAACGATGTCGCAAAAGCCCCCATGTGAATTGAGTGTAATTGTATTTCCTATCTTATTGTTATAAATTAAATGTTTGTAATTTTGATTAATTATAAATATTTTTTATATAAAAGAAAAATAAAAAAATTTTAAGTGGGTCTGCTCTAAAAATTTTATAGTCAGAAAATTAGGTCCTGTCTAGTTTACATATAAGTAGATGGAAATTAAAAAACTCGTTCTTTTTAAAAATTAAGAAATTGGATAGCAATTGATTTTGACAGATCTTTTTGCTTTTTATGAGAATAAATATATAGATTGTACCGAACCATGTCCTTTTCTATGTTCTTATGTGACCTAAAATTGCAGTTTGTAACAGAACTGGTTCGTTCCTCTCACCAGACATTTTCAAAACTATCTCTTTGCATTTTCTATAACAAAACTCGCCAATATATCGTGGATAAAATGGAGCCGAATTAAAGACTTTACAAATCCAAATTTGAAAACAAGTTCGCTTTGGCATATTTGTTTTTTTTTCTGAATCGTATATTGAAAAATATTTTTGTAGCAATGTTCATATGTATATATGACTGGAAATCTGCTGTAGCTCCTGTGGTGAAAATTCCAACCTTCAAAGTGATTGATAATAGAAAAAAAGGAAAAGGAATTCGGGAAAATACATATCATTGTTCCAGACAAACAGCACCAAGTCCAACAGCAAAAGATGCTATTTCCCAAAAATAATACAAGGCTTACAACAATTTTTTTACCTTACTTTTCTATTCAAAATGTGTTATACAAATTATACAAGTAACCCCACGTTTCCACATGTAAGTAATTACTTGCAAGTAATGTATACGTATTAATATCGAAAATCAGAAGAAATGTCAAAAAAACACAACAATTTTTTGAGTGGCTACACAGCACAGTGCAAGTTCATTTTTAAAATGTCGTCAACAAGTAAACTTCTAGCAAAAATTGCCGTATTAAACGAATTAAAAAAATTAAAAAGCGAATGTGAAAAAAAAAATGTGGATAAAGAAGGTTTTGGGTTTCTGTTTCCTGTCCATCTTGATGAAAAAATTATGTTTATTTTATAAAATATGTGACTACAGTATTGCCGTAGTGGCAATATCATAAAGTTACAGAGAAAAAATTTTGATTAACAATTTTTTTTTTCAAAATGATTAAAATTACCATTTAGATGCGTTGTTGTATAGTTGTGCTTTTTTTATTAGTTATTTTTTATAAATACACAGAAAATCCGCTATAAACATAACTTTTATTTTACTAAGGGCTAAAAAATCAGAGCAAGTTAAACTCTCTTTTTGGTTTAAAATGTGTTTAAACCAACAAATCTATAAATCATTAAACATATAAACCATCTTTAAACGCATGAAATTGGGCGTTTAAACTACCAGTACAAATCATATGAATTTGCCAACATTTGTAATAAACTCCCTGTTAACTTCTACCTTTCCACCCACTTTTTAAAGCCAAGTGTCATAAAATATAAAATAAACTGGTATTTCAGAGAATGGCCATAAAATATTTCCACCTGATTCCAAAACCTTACTGGGACACCTGATATTTTGAGAACAAAAATCACATTTAGAATTACGTGCGTTCAAAACTACTTAAAAGATTGACAAAAAAGCCGCATTGAAGGGCAGATAAAAAATTAAGGAAAAAAATTGGCGTTGGAAAATTAATGGCGGTCTGCCTCACATTGCACCCTTCCAAAAACCAGCAGCAAAATCAGCAGCTGAACCTAGTAACGCCAAGAAAGGATTGGCAAAAAAGCAAAAAATAAAGCCGATACATAGGAAAGAAGAAAGACTGGGTATTTGAAAATTTGCAAAACTTAAACACTTTATCAGCTAAAAAAATTAAGTGTAAAACTATTTACGATATAAAAGGATCTAATGTGTTAAGATTGAATTTTATCAAATTATTTATCTCTTTTGATTTAATTATTTTTATTTGATATTATTATTATTAAAATTATAAATTTATTTAATTATTATGACAAATTAATAAAAATAATTTAATTTGTCAACATTTCTATAGAAAAAAAATGATTTTATTCCTGTGATTAACATTTTGTGGGTACATATTACAGTATCGAACGTATGAAATGGTAGTTGGGTATGTAACATACCGTCGGAAAGGTTAATTTGTCTAGTATCTCAGCATTAGTTTTATTTTTAAGGTTTTAGAAAGACTTACGCACAAATATGAAAAAATTCAAAATAGTGCATATGCTAAAAATTGATAAACCCTTGTCTTGAGTAAGAAATTATTTTTCTATACATATGCCACTAGCATTCCAATTAGCGACCAAAACTACCTCAAAGGAAAAGACATACGTTTTCTTTTGACCAAAAAAAAAAAAATACCCGCTAAAAAATAATAAAAAAAAGTTTTAAATTCAAAAAAAAAAAAAACATTTTTTTATAACCAAAATTTTTTTTCAAAAGATTGATCAAATAGCTATCTAATAGTATGTTCACATTTGGCTTCTTAAACGCGTTTAAGCAGTTCGAACGTGATTAAGCTCTAATCACTTCAAAATCGAAATGATTACCCATACATTGAAGTGATTTGTTAATCACTTCAAATTGACATGATTACAACTAAATCACTTCATAAATCACATAGAATCCACTGAACATACCTCAAATGTAGAATCGCCAACATGATCGTGTACAACCGGCCAAGATTTCTGCTTAATGTTTTTTTTTCCTTAAATAATTCATAAATTTTCACAATTTTATCATTTAAAGGATTAAAATAATCTTCTGATAATTTTATAAAAGTGTTCTTATCCATTTTTAATACTTTAAAGAAAAAAAAATTTTGTTGTTGTGTTTTTTTCCTAATCATCTGTCATCTTAATCATATCAAATGTAATGTGAACGGTTTTGATTAGCTAAATCAACATTTTGCTTAAACGCGTTTAAAAACCTAAGTGTGAACTTAGCATAAGCTCTAATCACTTCAAAATCGAAATGATTACCCATACATTGAAGTGATTTGTTAATCACTTCAAATTGACATGATTACAACTAAATCACTTCATAAATCACATAGAATCCACTGAACATACCTCAAATGTAGAATCGCCAACATGATCGTGTACAACCGGCCAAGATTTCTGCTTAATGTTTTTATTTTTTTCCTTAAATAATTCATAAATTCTCACAATTTCATCATTAAAATGATTAAAATAATCTTCTAATAACTTTATTAAAGGTTTTTTTATTCATTTCTAATACTTTAAAAAAAAAAAATTTGTTTGTTGTGTTTTTTTCTTAATCATCTGTCATCTTAATCATCTCAAATGTAATGTGAACGGCTTTGATTAGCTAAATCAACATTTTGCTTAAACGCGTTTAAAAACCTAAGTGTGAACTTAGCATAAGCTCTAATCACTTCAAAATCGAGATGATTACCCATACGTTGAAGTGATTTGTTAATCACTTCAAATTGACATGATTACAACTAAATCACTTCATAAATCACATAGAATCCACTGAACATACCTCAAATGTAGAATCGCCAACATGATCGTGTACAAGCGGCCAAGATTTCTGAATGTTTTTATTTTTTTTCCTTAAATAATTCATAAATTTTCACAATTTCATTATTAAAATGATTAAAATAAACTTCTAATAACTTTATAAAAGTGTTTTTATCCATTTTGAATACTTTAAAGAAATATAAATTTGTTTGTTGTTTTTTTGTGTGTTTGTTGTGTGTTTTTTTCTTAATCATCTGTCATCTTAATCATCTCAAATGTAATGTGAACGGCTTTGATTAGCTAAATCAACACTTTGCTTAAACGCGTTTAAAAACCTAAGTGTGAACTTAGCATTATAGTATGTTCACATTTGGCTTCTTAAACGCGTTTAAGCAGTTCGAACGTGATTAAGCTCTAATCACTTCAAAATCGAGATGACTACCCATACAATGAAGTGATTTGTTAATCACTTCAAATTGACATGATTACAACTAAATCACTTCATAAATCACATAGAATCCACTGAACATACCTCAAATGTAGAATCGCTAACATGATCGTGTACAACCGGCCAAGATTTCTGCTTAATGTTTTAGGCTATGTTCACATTTGGCTTCTTAAACGCGTTTAAGCAGTTCGAACGTGATTAAGCTAATAACTTCAAAATCTAGATGATTACCCATACATTGAAGTGATTTGTCCTACACGTAACCACTAGTTTTATTAAAAAATTGATTGCTTTTGCAAAACGTTTGATTGATCAAACATCTTGTTGAAGATTTCTAGGCTGTTAGAATCATAGTATAGGGTTTCTGTTAAAAAATACTTCATTTGTACCAAATTGCTATGGTATATGATATATTATAATTTTAAAAGAATACGGATTTTTATAGAACAATAGAACAAAATCAATGTGACAATATCAGTTGATGAAAATATGACAAGCAGTTAGGACGTATCAACTTTTTTGTAGTTGTTAATTTGACAGTGTTTTAAATGTATGTATTAATAAGTGTTATGATATAAAATTTAAATGTTAAATATATGTGTATTTTGTAGCCCCTGAAGATAACCATCGATGTATGGTCGAAATATCGGATGAAAAATAAAAAACAGAATTAAAAATACAAAAATTTGTGGATTTTTTATTTATAATTTTTATATGACCTTAAGCCAAACATAAAAACAACAAAACAATGCGGATTTTTTTTTTATTTTTACAATATGTATATTGAAAATGTGATAATATTTTGAAAATGCCCTACATTTGCCTTAAAATAAAAAATCTGTCCTATTTTCTATACTCTTGAAATTTTACGAAAAAATCAATACAAAAATTGAAAATTCTCTACTGTTGGTATCACTGCTTACGTAGTACTTGGCGTACCTACATTTTTCCTCTGAATTAGCAGAGGGCTCTAAGCTGGTTCTTGCGAAACCAATCTCAAGTTATTTATGAGTCCATCGAATTTTTAATATTTAGAGTTAATCCGCTCTTTAACGCTAACACTTTTTTTCAGGCATGTTTGCTGCCATGCGTCTGGCCCTAATCTCATAATTTTTGTTTGATTTAAGCATGTTACACGCATGCAATATTTAAAACCGAATATTTCTTACTTTTTTGCTAACTTAAGCCGTTTACAGCGTTTATTTTCACTGTTTGCTCTTTATTCTAGCTGAAAGCTACTAGCACTTAAGCTTCTTCGAACGCTTTTAGTGTTAACATCTTCACAGGCACTTACAGGCGCATCTCACTGAAATGTTATATGTTTTGTGATCTTCCGATTTGAGACTTCTTTTTGTACATTTTTCATAATGTTTTGTTTCAAATGTGCCTTTATTTGTGCAAATAATGAAAAAAAATTATTTTTAATTAATGAATTTACTCACTTTTAAAGAATGTTAACTTCGTATAAACATAAAAACAAACGGTACTTTTGACAATAAGTTGACAGTATTATTATAAAATGTAGAAAGCCATACAATAGTTTTGGAGAGTTTCCAAGTTGAAACTTCAATGGCCATTTTCTCAATGTATTGACAAACTGTCTGTTACTTAATGTCAAGTTGACATTGTCAACATAAATTTATTATACCGATAAACTGTCCGTTAACGATTTTGGGTTTCTCAATATACCGACAAAAAACATTGGTTTGAGTTGGCAACACCACTCAAAATACATGTAAAAGTTGGGAGTCAGCTGATTGAATTTATCTGTACGGCAAATAAATAATTGGCAGATGAGTGCCGGTTAGCATTGCGACAAAATCGAAGCAAATGAGACATTGAAAAAACCAAATTTCTTTAATGTGCAGTTTTTAGTTGGGAAAAAAGATAATCGCGTAATGAGAAAATGACCAAAATAGTTTTAATGATATAGTACATATAGTTTTTATAATTTCGTAAACAATTTTGTCCCTAACAAGAAATGAATGAGCGGATAGTCACATTTTTTACGATGGTGTAAAGAAAATTATAGAAAGAAATGACAGAAAACTTGATTTAATTCAACCAACGTGAAAAATTTGACTATTCGCTCCAGTGTTCCCAAAACTTGGTGACGAAAAATGGCTAAATTTACGGGAAAAAATGGCTTAACTTTTTTTTAAGTAAAAAGACATTAAAATTCAATAACAAAACAGAAATAATTAATTTAAAGTTGTTAACGGTGAAATTATAAGTTAAGATCAATTTCTTATATAAGAATAAACGTAAAGTAATATTTTGATAGATATTTAAAAAATTAAATCGTCGAAAAATTCGTCGTTATTGCTCATCTCATAGGAATCACTCGTGCCTATTAGTTTTAAATAATTTGAAGGAAAATCATAATCACGACAACATTTACCCAACATTATGAGTCCAGCTCTACAATAAAAAACAAGTAAAAAAGTCAACCCTGACTAGATGATACCGTACACCACATTATAACCTATGTACCAAATTTTATTAAATTATCTTTAAATTTGCGACCTGTACTTTGCGCACAAGGTGTACATGAACAGCCAGCCGGACAAACATCGTTAATTCGACTCAGAAAGTGATTCTGAGTCAATCGGTATATGTAAAGATTGGCTTAGTATCAATATTTTAAGGTGTTTCAAACATCAGCACCAACGCACAGTACCCTCTCCACTATTGTGGAGTTGGTAAAAATATTTTATTGTTACAGTAAAAATCTTTACCTAATTAAAAAAATCGAATTAACGGTTGCTAAATGTAACCTATTTCTCAAATTACTTTTAGCGATGTTTACTTGGCAAAATACCCTTTCTACTTCAGCATTAGACCATGGAAGTGAGAGCAACTTTATAGTCAATTCTGAAATTTCTAAAAAATGTTTGTTGCTGCCTGCATCTCTTTATTGAAATACTTGCAACCAGAAAGAAACACCAATGTTTTTGAAAGATGTTTCATCATCATCGTTTATAGCGATTTTCAACATTTGTAAAAGTTGTGATTTAAATTAAAGGCGTTTTAATTGTTAAAAATTTTTGTTTTACTTTTATAAATTTTTATATTAAAATAAAAATTATTCCTTTAAAAAAAACGGCAAAAAAATTGTATGGCTAAACAATTTGAAAAATGGCTAATGGCTAAACTCATTTTTTAATGGCTAAACAGGGTGAAAAATGGATGGACTAAATGGCTAAATTGGCAACACTGATTCGCTCATTCATTTCTTGCAAGGATGTTTTCTAATAAAAGTGCTACCAAATCGTGAAATTTTACTATCCGCCGTCATAAAAAAATAAGAATTTTCCGTAAACAAAGTGACATACTACATACATATAAACAGTTAGTTAGATAATCATACATAATTTTTATTTATTAATAGACTATGTATAAACGTAGTAACAGACAATATAACAATATATAACACGACATTGAAGCTGAATGCCTTTAATTTATACATATACGCTTACAACCTCATTTGTCCATTTAATCTCTTTTCACCCTTATGAGTGTGATTAAGCGATTGATCTAACATTTAATATAAAGAGCATCCCTTAAGATAGAATTACCGAATCTCTTTGAATTTTTGCCTAAAAAAGTTAAATTTTGACATAAAATCGTTAACAATAGCACTTTATTACATGTAATGATAAAGCAAAAAGTGCAATAATACCTTTGATACGTGTAATTGTTGATGTTTTAAGTAAAACACACAAAAGTCAAGGGTCTCTTATAATGATCCCAGAATCCTAGTGTCAAATACTGGTTGTTTTTTATTGTTTTATGAAACAATTTACTCTTAATTTTTTGTTTTGTCAGTATTTGTATCTTTTTTTTGTTGTTATTTATTTATTAAGAACTTATTGTTAAACAGCATAAACTGACATCAAAAGGGGTGTGTAATTGAGTTAGTTATTGGTTTATTTAGGGCATAATAACTCAATAAAAAATCAACTTGTAGAAATATATACACATACAATAGCTGTCAAAACTCGGCGTTGCCCGGCGTCGAACTTTCTAATATACATATAATCACAAATTCATTTTCCTTACTTTTAACACTAAGTAAAAATATAGTAAGAAAACCCGAAAATGTAAATAGTAAACTCAGCCGAAGGCTTTAGTTAGTTTAGTCAGCAGAGAAGCTTTAGTTAGCAAAGCCGGTATTTGTTATAAGTGCATATTAATGTTATTAATGCACTGTAGGAAATTGTCCCCCTTTTTTTGGCTAAAATTAATTACAGCCAAATGGGTGAACCGATTTGAACGATTTTTTTGGATTCGACTTATGGTGAAGACTTAAGAGAGATGGAATGACCGCAAACGTTTTTTATACACTCAGAAAAAAAAAACATAAGTAAATTTAACTAAAAAATTAACAAATAATTAGTTCGGGTTATAGGTTCCCGCATCCAAGATTTTTTTAGATCTTTGATAGATAATCTGGTTTTCTAAAAAAATTTTCGAGTGTACACTTATCTTTCGAATATAAAAGTAGCAATTAATTTTACCAATTTAATGAAGTAACAAACAAAGTCATGTTTAAAAAGGATTTTATTCAACAATTTGATTTTCGAGTTCCAAACCGCCAACTAAATGTAATATACATGGGTTCAAAATGCCACCACTCTCCATTTCTTCATCTTCCCTTTCGGGATTTTCTTCGTCTGTTTGAGAATTTTCTACAAATTTTGAATTTATTTTCCGTATTTTCGAAGCTCTAGTTGGAGTACTGTTATAGTACGTTTCCACTTACATGTTTTGGGCCACAAAACTAGTTTTGCAGCAAAACAAGTGTTTTGCTACTTGTTTTCCCATACATTTTTCATGTTCGAAAAACTCAAACAAAAACTAGTTTTGCCCCAAAACATCTCGAAAATCATGAATACAACTCTGGGTTATCCATTATTGGTGATTGACAATTTCGAAAAAAGTGACATATTTACCAAACTATTAAGACTTATTAAATAGGTTTATGCAACTATCCAGCTGATTTATTTGTTTGCAGCGTAAAAATAATAAAATAATAGAATAAAAAGGTAGTAAACTATGTGCTTTTATATAAGTACATATATGTACATCTGTGTATTAAAAAACAAAAAAGGAAATTTCATGTTAAAGATAAATATTTTTTTTTTTTAACACATACTTTGACAAGTTTTGCCCAAAACAAGTTGTTTTGCTCATAGTGGAAACATAGTATTATAGCCTCTTTTAAAACCACTGCTAAATCTAATTGGTTACATTTACGAGCAGACGCATATGCAGCAAGAACTTTATTATTATGATCTTTAGAGATTTCTGCTGCAACGTTCTTGGCAAAAAGGTATTTGCAGTCGTCCAGGTTTCGATTTAATGGAGGCACATTTATTTCACGTTTTCTGATCGAAGTACTGGCTTTAAGCCAAACAGCATGATATTTTCAAAAACTATTATTACGCCATTTTATATCCATATATGAACAAAATAATCGTGAATTCTCTTTTAAATACTGTTTTGAAGTTTTCGGAACAATCGCTCTCAGAAATATATGATAAGAAATGGGCGTAAATATCGGCTCTTTTGTCAATTTCGTTGTGTTTCTCTAGCCATATTAAATTATTCTGAATTTGGCACGCAGTAGTCACCAGAAAAAATTAATTTTTTTTAAACTTTTAAACTGAAAGATATTAAATTTGGAATATAATTGATTGTTCTAGAGAACTATTATGATATTATGTCTAAAGGCGACCGTACACGACATGTTTTTGTCATCTTACATGTCAAATTTTGTACTGTAAGATACATACATGTCGTGTGTTACCTTTTTAACTTTGCAATGTTTTGCAAATTTTTTCAGATGCAAAGTTATCTATTTTCTTCTGACAAACCATCTGACATCAGAAATCTATGCCGAGATGAAACCGGCAGCGGCGTCCACCATTGACGTAATCGTTAGCCGGCTGAAGTTAATATTTTACAATACCGAGATATGTATGATCAACCCACCATTGAAAAGAATTTATGTAAATATATATATAAAAACCGTTTCAGTATAATATCCAAAATTGGTATCTTTGAATTAAAAGAAAAATATGCTAAGATGGCTAAACTTTTTTACGGCATAAATAAAAATTTTCGTGGCGGCATTTTTATTTTGGTTTTTGCAATAACTATGCGAAAAAAAACAGAGACAATGTCAGGAGCAGTTTACATGTACGTTTGTGACCGAATATTATAAACCCTCTGTAAAACAGCAATTTTGACAGTCATGCACAATTACATGTGACTTGAAAAGTTGACAAGTCAGATGTTAAAAACATGTCGTCTATATGCACCTTAACATGTGTTATAATTTTTTTGTACGACTATATAAAATTCTAATTCATAATTCCATTAGTTCATTTAAAGATCACTTTAATTTTTCCAATTTAATCGATTTTATAGATGAGCTTACCAACATAGCTAACCAAAGTACTTACCTTCGGCATTATTTCCCATTTTTTAATTTTTCAAAAATATAAATTTTTGTTACGAAAACTTTTATTAGAAAATGTCCCAAAATTCACTGCAGTTAAAGGTTTTCTGATAACTGGTTAGAAATTGTAATCAAAACAACTGTTAAAGTAACAGAAATTAAACATTTTGAAAAAATTTAAAAAAACTATGTTTACTTTCTTATATTTTTAATTATATTAAAGCAAAAAATAATAAACTTTGCAAAAATTCAAATTTTTACTTTTGGCCAAAAAAATTGGTGAAATTTCCTATAGTGCAATGGTTTAATTCTCCAATATAATTATTCTATTTATAATTTTAATGAAAAACGTATTTACAAAAATGTACTATGAGTTTTCATATACCCCTTTTTGTTCTTACAAAATAAATCGAGAGCATATATTCATTCCCAATAGGAACCACAGGATATATATATATTTATCGTCGGGTGGTTTCTGGTATGCCGCATGGCACATTTTTACAAAAATTGAGCTATAAATCAATTATAAGTATATAATAAATGTGCCCTGTTTCAAAATTTATAATCCATTTTTTGATATCTCGAATATATTAAGAGATATCGAGCCTTAACATTGCCTCATATCCTAAATTTTACAGTTCTCTAATCATTATTTTGCTTCATTCTTCACATTGTGTGCTATGAAGCAAATTTTAATGTAAGAGTAAAAACATTATTGTTTGTTTATTGTTGTATTTGTTTCTTTGGCCAGAGTGATGAATTTATGAATGTTATTTTTGTCAAGCTAATAGGGCCTAAATTTCTTCAATGTAAATAAAATTCAATTTTTAATTACAATATTTTGTTCCCGACGTTTCGTCGATTGTTTGTCGACTTTTTCAAGGGATTGTCTATTTAAAATTATAAAACAGTAAAATAAGTACAATAATGTAACACATAAAACAATAAAGACTTACAATATGAAATTTAATCACATTAAAAAGTTTTAAATGTACCCAGGAGCATACAAATATAAAACATTATTTTAATATTTAAATACATACTACTTTAAACTTTAAATATGTATATCACAGCTCAAGTAATGGCAACAATATAACTCGCATTTATGTTGTTTGTGTCTTCCTTCAAATTCATTGTTCTCTTAATTTGTTGTTGTATTCTAAGGCTTTCAATTGTGTATCTTTTCCTTTCTTTATTTTCTTTATCTAAAATTTTAACATCATCGAACTTAATTGTGTGACCAGTATGTAGGATGTGTTGTGCTAGTGCTGTTGTCTCTTTTTTCCGCATTATGTCCATCTTGTGTTCTCCCATTCTTGTCTCCAGTGTACGTTTTGTTGTTCCTATATAAATAAGCTCGCATTGCTGTGTGTCGTTTCCTTCACATTGTAATTCGTATACAATGTTATTTTGTTTTTTATTGTTGTGCTGCAAGATCTATTTGTTCCGTGCGGCAAAACAGTAACTATCCGAAGATACACTATTTGGTTTCTTTTTGTGTTTCGTTTAACAAATACTCTGACCTACTTGAAAGACATTTAAAAATATTAGTGTAATAAATGGTATATAGGGCACAAAACACGTTTGCATTGTTTTAGTTAAATCTTAATAACTTTTTATATTTTGTGGAAAAAGTTCTAACGACTTGTAAGTTTCAATAGAAAGCATAATTCGCCGCGACCCACGTTATTTTTAACAAAAAAATCTATCGTGCAGTTTATATTTTAAATTAATTCAAACATTATTTATCGTTTTTCTAGAAAAAACATTTTTGTTCCGTGCGGCAAACCAGTAACCACCCGACGATATATATTCAAAATATGCCCACTGAAATTTGTTCAAAATGAGTTTCCCATAGCAAATAGCTCCCCTTTGCAATACTCTGTGCTATAAATTTCAAAGCAAAACTAGTAAAAGTGCTTGATATTCTGCTATGCCGAATTTTATATACTTTTCGTCATGGTGCGATAAGAACAGTTATAAGAATACCGTTCTCTATATAACGGGTGGTTAAATTTTAAGGGCCGATGTTGAATGTGAACCACACCTAAACGTCAAGTTTTTTTCTGCATTTCATTTGACATTTCTCAATATCAGACTAGCTCAATTTGAGCCATGGAAATATACACAATCGAGCAACGTGTTTAAGTTATTCAGGCTTATGAGAAAAATGGGCGTTCAAATCAAAATGCATATCGTGCACTTCGTGATTTTTTCGGCCAATTTAATCGTGCAAAAATTTGATCAAACCGGCTCTGTAGGAGTTGTGAAAACACCAGTGCTTGCTCGTTAAGCTCGTACTGCAGAAAATATTGCTGCTGTTCGCGATAGTGTCAACTCGTCGTCGTGCCAAACAATTGCACCTCTCACGCTCGTCGTTAATGAACATTATGCATAAAGACTTAAGGCCTAACCATAATATGCATAGCCTTGCTTAACCTACTGTCAAAAATTAACAAAAAGTCTCTCAAATGTATTTAAAAAAACTAAAACAAAATAAAAAACATTTGATTCCGTACGGAATGTGCGATTAGATTCGCACCTTGCTTAAACAAATGACAGTTTCATTAAACTTAGCAAAAAGTTTCCTTAAGTTCAATATGGTTTGCCTCATATAATTAACATGTATTCGCACATTTGCTTAAGCCAACCTAAGCACATTATGGTTGGGCCTTTACATCACAGAATACCACAGAACTGTCACGAGACGAAAGATTTTGCGTTTTTTTTTTTTGTCTCTTTTTAAGAAAGCTGCCCTTTTTCATTTCTCTTTGCATCATCTTTTATGCCGCAATACCAAGGCGAATTGAGTAGAAGGTGGGGTCAAGTCAACATATGGTGTTTTTTTTCGGTGGTCGACTTGTCAAAGTTTGTATACAAACTAGTTTTTTATGTAAACAAACCAATTTTTTTTACTAGTAATATTTTTGACAACCCGACCACAGAAGCATTGTAGTTGTAGAGTTGACCTCACCTTCTAGTCAATTCGCCCGGCCGCAATACAATGAACACAAATTTATTTAGTTGAGATTTATTTGCAAAGCTTTTATAAAAATTAACTTTTAAGTTTACCACAACACAAGTAAATAAATAACATTATAAACCAAAAAAATATTAATAAATACATTTTTTTTTGCACAAAACACAACGTTTGTTGAACTAATGCATTTTTTAACGTGGTCTGTGTTTTGTTATTTTTGTTTTGATCATGCCATTTGTGTTGATTGTTGCTAGCTGTTTTTACACATTGCCACTTCACTACCAAAAAAAGCTTTCTGTCTTTTTCTTCGAAAGCTGCCCTCGCAACTGATTTGGGCCTTTTTCACACGTCACTTTTTACAGTTCTGTGGTATTCTGTGACTTGCATTAAATGCTTACAAGGTGCAATTGACTCAAGAACTAAACCCTCTTGACATTCCAAACGTCGTCAATGGTCAGAGTGGTGGCAAGAAATGGCAACAGTGGATGATCAATTTTCGAAGAAAATCATCTTCAGTGATGAGGCACATTTTCACCTCATTGGATTCGCCAATAAGCAAAATTGCCGCATTTGGGCGAATGATAATGCAAGAGTGATTGTCGAAAAACCAATGCACCCACAAAGAGTGACTGTTTGGTGCGGTTTATGGGCTGCCGGCATCATCGGGCCGTATTTTTTACTGTGCATGGAGTTCGCTATCGTGAGACGATAACGAACTTTTTATGGCCCGAATTGGAAGATATTGATGTGGACGATATGAGGTTTTAACAGGATGGTGCCACTTGCCACACAGCTAACGAAACAATAGCTCTTTTGCGCGACAAATTCAATGGACGTGTTATCTCACGTGTTGGCGATGTCAATTGGCCGCCAAGATCATGTGATTTGACACCGTTGGACTTCTTTCTTTGGGGTTAAGGTGTACGTCGATAAGCCAGCAACAATTCAAGAGCTAAAGGATGAGATAATTCGGCACATTAACGGCAGAGAACCTCAATTATGCCTCAGCGTCATCGAAAATTTGGACCATCGGATGGATGTGTGCCGCCGAGGTCGCGGCATCATAATAAAAAGAAATGACAATAATTTCCTAAATAATTTGTGTTTTATTCAAAATCAACAACTTAAATTTTAACCACCCTTTACAAATACATAAATCTATTTTGTGCGACGCCCCCTTTTAGGGGTAAAATGAGAGACAGTCCTGGTGTATAACGTCATTCCAAAAAATGTAAGGAATAGGACTACAGTATTTCACGGATAATTACCTCGATAAAAATGCTAATATTTTTGGTTAATTATGCGGGTTAACCCTTTGACGACCATAGGCAAACATACTTGCCCAGGGGATTTTGCATCATATAATTGTTCACGCAAGAGATAGAGTAAATATGTTGAAAACGGATTTGTAGCGGAGGGTTGGGGCAACAAAAATGTGGTAGGTGGTAGGGGCCTATCTGGCCCCATTTGCCCGCTAGGAGGCCTCAAATTTGGTCAAAAAGTCGCCTTACTTCAGGGGGGTGCTGTGGGGAGAGCGTAGGGCGCACCTGGCTAAAACTCGGGAATATTTTGGAGGCGCCTCTTACCTTTCAAAATATATATAGGGGGGAAGTATGTGTAAATTTCAACCTGCCCACATTTACCCCAAATATGTTTGGCAAGTATGTTTGCCTGTGGGTTGAAACGGAAAAAAACGCACCTAAAAATTATCTAAATATTTTTTTTTATTTTCATCATTGCATGTATGTGCGTATATACATACATAGTTTTACGTTGTTTTTTTTATAGTCAATTGAACAAAACGCATCTTGTCTGTTATTGTTTTAAGTTCAAAGTTTTTTTTTGCGCTGATTGTTTGTTTTTTTATTCATTTATTATTCGAAATCAATCAGAGCATACGTCTTTCGTGCATTACCATTTGAAAGTGTATTATTGTTGTATTTCGAGTGATATTTTTATCAAAAAATGTAATATTTTTTGGTTATTATAAATAAAAAAATGTAAATGAGTGGATCAGTCCGTGATCGTTTTCTTTTCCTTAATCCGGACGAAATTGAGCATCTTTGGTTTTGCGACACCAGTGACAATGACGAAGAAGCTGCTGTATATATGGATGAAGAGGACATCGTTTTTCTAGAAATGACGCTTTGGAAATCCAAGGGGATGAGCCCATAAAAGTTGTTAATGAAGGAACTAATCCTATAGAATCTTCTGTAATTAAAAAGGCTTGCGTTGGTCGTAAAGCGGTACAAGTTGCTGTAGAGGATGAGCCAATTGCATCGACTTCAAATGCTGCAGTAATACCAGAAAAGCCAGTACTTTTTGTACCACCAGAGAAGACTTTCTGGTTCAGAGAGACGCTTGCCTATTAAAACCCCGTTTTCACCGGATTTCAGGAAAATTGCATATATGAACATTCGCAAGTTCTAAAACCCATTGTAAATGCACATGTGGATATGCCGCAAGCGTATGATGTGTTCAATGCTGTTTGTAATTTTCAAGGTAAGTTTTTATAATTGCAAGTCTTTATACAAGCAGGTAAAATTGATATAGATTGCCCTGCCCGTTGGTTGTCCAGCACTACAACAAGGGAATAGGAGGTTTCGATCTCATGGACCAAAAGAAGGTTTACTATGAGTATGATCGCAGAAACAAATGGCAGTTTTATATTCGATTGTTCTTTGATCCCTTCAAAATATGCGTCCATAATAGCTACGTGATATATAGCAAACTCGTGTTAGCTAACAGCTTCGCGACAAAAGTGACCTCGATTGATTTTCGGGCAGCTTTAGCAAAGGCCGATATCTTTCCATAAAATGGAAAAACGTGAAAATTGGAATCGATGACTTCGTTGTGCCAGCTATGGCAAATACAGCCTCACAAATGTATTTTGTACTATATGCAATGTATTTCTTTGCTTTACATCACGTGACTGTTTTGGCGAATACCACGTATAGAATTGTAAGTTATTATAAATTACTTTTTTAATAGTTTAAATAAATAAAAAATGTATAAAACATATTTTTCAATTTAAATTTTGGATAAAAAATTCTCTTTCAGCCTATAGGCAACTATATTTGCCAAGCAAAAAGAGGGATAAGGAGAGGACCAGGGGAGCCTATTTTTTTTTGACGTTACTATTATTGGGCCATATATTATGAAAATATGAAAAAATAAAAAATCGCTTCGGCAGAAAAAGTCTGGTCCTCAAAGGGTTAAGCATTTAAACAAATACGCTTAACTACCTCGTTGAGGAATTATATCGAATGCGTTTAAATACCTCAGTGAGGAAATTAAACGTATTTATTTACAAGATGCCTTAGCTTCAGTGTTGCCAAAACTTGGTGACAAAAAATGGCTAAACAATGGCACCATTGTCAGAAAAATGACAACATTATAAGATGTGACCATCGTCTGGGGGGTTATTATGTAATTCGATTCGAAACGAAAATACTTTCGAAAGAAATTTCCGTATCGAAAATGAAATGGTATTTTCTAATCCGTTCGAAAGCCCCACAGATTTGTATTTGGTAAAAAAAGGGAAAAACAAAGTGCTGCCAAATTTATAGCCGATAAATTTGACAGTACCTGTCAATATTGACAGAAATTTTTTGAAAAACAAGCGTTAATAAAAAAACGTTAAATTTTCCGCAAAATGTAAATATAAGTGAAAACTTCAAAACAAAATAAAATAACAAATAACACTAAGTGACAATTTTTTGACCAAATGAATTTTACACCTAATCTTTATGTAAAATTTTCCGCTGAATCCGAATATGAAGTCAGAATTGTCAAAAGTAGAACAGTTTTTGAGATATTCCAAAATAACCGTTATTTGTGTTTTTAAAAAAGATGCTGTGACTGAAATGCAAATATCTTAAAAAAATTTAAACGGATTATGTAATTCTTTCTTTCTAGTGAAAGGTTATAAAATTTCTAAAATAACCATGGATTGCTGACTTCATATTCGGATTCAGCGAAAAATTTTACAAAAAGATTAGCTGTCAGATTCATTTGGTCACGACTTTGTTGAAATTTTGTCACGTAGTGTAATTATTTATAAAAATATAACGGTCTAAGAACATAAATTCTGTTCCATTGTGGTTGGAAGATAGCGATAAAGAAAGTGATGCAATTGCAGAAAGAGTTCAACGGAAAATAATACGAGATACCTCCGACATTATGAGCCTTGATAATAGTACGTAAGAAAGATTTTTAATTATCAAATTTAATTATAAAAATACTATTTTAAGTTCCGTGAAAAACTTTTGGCTTAATAAAAATTCATTTATGTATGTAAACAATTGTATATACATATGTAGGGTGATTTAAAGCCACCTGAAAGATCGACAGTCATTGCACCTTTGATGAAATTAGCTTCAACATTAAAATGTTTGGTACAAGGTGGATACCATCATCAGATTGACCAAGATCGTCTTGTAGGACTTTCACACTCATCAATTTCCATATGCTTATCTGAGGTATGCGAAATAATCGAACAAAATATTTGTCCGAAGCATATTATCTTTGAAATGACTGAAGAAAAAAAGATGGAGGCGAAAAGATGGTTTTTTTAATAAATGTGGAATACCTGGAGTAATTGGCCAAGTAACGATGAGCATTTATACTTCAACCGAAAACAGACATTTAACTCTTCTCATACCTAGTAACATAGCACATTTGTAAAAATAGTTTATACAAAATCGATTAAATGAAAACTCACTTTTTTCCACTTTTTCAATTCACGATACGGTGGACCAACCGCATCTTAATCCTTTGATAGTCTTTGCCACAAATCCTTCGACTTGCTTTTATCATTTGCAACATTGAGGTGCCCCTTTGCTCAATATGCATGTGCAATTATAAAATCAACCATCACCATATTCTGTCTTGGTTTTGTAAACATTGCTTTGTTTAAGCTTTCCCTAAACACAACCCAAATTAAAAAAAATTACTATGTATAAAAAAAATTTTCCGACTAAAAACAAGGAGTTGTGACAACAAACACAGTATAAATTGTGATTTCAAGTCACTCACAGTTCTGAATATAGAGGAAATCGTATGTTTTAAATTAGATTTTACACTTTTTGTAAAAAGTTTTATTTAATTACTTACATTTTTAAATTTTTTATTATTTTCGCAAGCACAGCACCTTTCGAATAATTTACGAAAAATTTAAATGAACTGACATTTGCTTTCGTATTATATAGTTGCAATTGTAAAAGGGTAATTTATAATTTACGAAAAGGGGTAAAAAAAATCCCACAAAAAGAAAATATTTCCGAACGTTCGAAAATAAATTTTCGAAAAACGTACTACATAATACAATTTGTACGAATTCGTAAATCTTTTCTTTCGAATCGTATTACATAATAACCCCCCTGTACAAAGCTTAAGAATAAACCTAAATTAATATTTTGATAGATATTTAAAAAATTAAATCATCGATAAATTCGATGTCGTTATTGTTCATATCATAGGAATCACCTATTTGTTTTAAATAATTTGAAGGTAAATTATAATCACGACACATTTACCCTACCTTTTGAGTCCAGATCTACAATAAAAAACAAGTAAGAAAGTATAGTCGGTCAATCCCAACTATATGATACTCTACACCATATTAGAACCTATGTACCAAATTTTATAAAATAATCTCCAAAATCGCGACCTGTACTTTGCGCACAAGGTTTACATAGACAACCACCCAGCCAGCCGGGCAAACATCGTTAACTCGACTCAGAAAGTGATTCTGAGGCAATCGGTATACGTAAAAGTGGACTTAGGACCAATATTTTAAGGTGTTACAAACATCAGCACAAACGCACAGTACCCTCTTCACTATTGTGGTGTTGATAAAATCGAATTAACGGTTGCCTATTAACCTATTTCTCAAATTACTTTACTTGGCTAACTACCCTCTCTACTTTAATATTAGACCATGGAAGTGAGAGCAACTTTATAGTCACTTCTGAAATTTCTAAAAAATGTTTGTTGCCGCCTGCATCTCTTTATTGAAATCCTTGCAACCAGAAAGAAACACCGATGTTTGTGTTGATCCATTTTATAAATTGAATATCGGAATACTGTTCCTTTATTTTGAAACATGTTTCATAATCATAGCTTATAGCGATTTCCAACATTGTAAAAGTTATGATTAAAACTAAAACGTTTTAATTGTTAAAAATATTTATTTTACTTTTATAAATTTTTATAATAAAATAAAAATTATTCTTTTAAAAGAAAAACGGCAAAAAATGTATGGCTAAGCAAGTTAAAAAATGGCTTATGGCTAAAGAGTGAAAAATTACTAAATCTAGCCACTAAATGGCTCAATTGACAACACTGCTTAGCTTTGATGTATTAAAAAAAGTTATAATACCCTTTGTACACTTGCATACATTTCGGAGGAACGCATGGAAGATGTTGAAAATGTGAAATACGCGTTCACACTTGAAACCAGAGCTATTAAATTTGGATTACGATTAGTAATCAATTAGATTGAATTTTAATAAAAAGAATGGTATTGATTTCATAATTCTCTTTTAAACAATTCCTGATTTTTAATTAAGTATGATTACAAATAATCCAAAAATAATTAAGATTAGTTAGGATTACGAGAAAATAATCCAAAAAAAAATTAACTATTTTCAAGGATTATTTTTGATTATTTTCGATTATTTTTTAAAAATTCAGAATGCGCATTATTTTATACATACATTTTATTTACAATTGGCCTTCATTACAACTCATTTGTCAAAAGAAAAATCAGACAATGATTGCCGCCTTGGACTGTTGTCGATCCCGGCAAATGTTTTAATTTAAATTTAAAATCAAACAATTGAAATAAAAGGCTGCATGAACAACTTCATTCATAAACATACTGAAATGCTTATTCACTGAAAGTCGTGTTCGAATAAAATTGTGATTACCGAGCAAACTGTTGTTTTATTAATGCTGCTATGAACACATTTCGTTTCATATCGTAAACACACAGTGGTTGTTCAATGAAACGGGCTTTGTTTCATAGTTTTCATTCTCTCTCATTTATTTTTATTAATACTCAATAGCAATGTTGCCACTTCAGTAAATTCATATAATTATTTGCATGCGTTGCCCATGTGTAATTTAAATTTTAACAAATATGTAGATATACATGCCTATACACATATATGTATAGTATACATATTTGGAATATAAACAATAAATAAAATGCAAAATATGTTTTTTTTTGTTTGTCATTTGCATTTTTGAATAATACAAATCTTTGAAACATGGCAAGATTTAATTGTCTTGTAATGTACTGTACACGGCCCTGAAATGAAACGAACTCATAAAAAACACACACATTTTTAGGTGAAAGATGAAAAACAAAAGGAGGAATGAGTTTATGAGAAATTTAATTGTTAGTTTTGTAAGTGTCTTAGGAGTCTGACCACGTGGTTGTTTTCCATGAAGTATTTCATGCTAGCTTTGATGTGTTACTATGGTGGGAAATAAATAAATCAAAATTTCCTCTTTTATACCAGGTAAGCTGCAAAATTTTCTCCACACCAGCTAGCAGTGCCTCTTCAGAACGGGTGTTTTCGTCAGCAAGAAATTTACTTTGCGAAAAACGTTGCATAATTGGGTGGAATACAACGTCAGTCGAACAAATTATGTTTTCACATCATAATATGAAAACGATGGATGTTGATCGTGCTGGATGCTGTATATGACACTTTTTTGCCTAGAATTTATCACTTTTATTTTAACCATGAATTATCTCATTTTTTAGTTCTCATTATAATAATATCTGTAGATTGTGAAGCATTTTGAATTTATTAGCTATCTACTTTTTTCTGTTTAAGACAAAAATATTGCCGAAAATTTTTTAATGTTAGTGAATGTTTTTGAAAATAAAATTAAATATATTTAATTTTGAGTTTTTATTTCAATATAAATGTATCTCTTAAACATGTTGCATTTACCCCTCATGGTTATTTCTATTTTTTTTTTTTTTTAACTTTCTTATGTTTTATTTTTCTACAACTGGCAACACTGACATTTAAATCATACTGTTTTTTCATGAACTTATTCGAGATTTGTTCAATGATTGTTCTGTTTCATGGTTGTTAATGTTCATATTCTCTTGTATAAGCAAATAAACTAATTTCATCTTATTCGTCTCTTAAATATCGAGTGTTCATTGCTTTCATTTCATAGTATTTCATCTTACTGAATACGAATGAAGCGAAAATTATAATGAAGGCTTCATGAACATCATTATTAAGTTTCATGCAGATGTTTAAATTGAAAAACGTTTGAGAATTGTGTTTGATTTCAAATGATAAAGTCATTTCATATCAAAGGTTTGACTTCGTGTTTGTTGGGGTAAGATTTAAGCAATTTAGAGATTTTCCCGCTAAATCTACCGTTTTTGAAATGTTAATCGCGGGAAAAATACGTTTTACTTTTTCTTTTTGTTTTTTGTTTTTCTTGCTAAAAGCTTTTTTTATGTTCACGGTTTTAATTACTTTTGTAGTTTTAGTGAACAGAAGATTGTATATGAATTTTTTTTCGATTTCCAGTTAGTATTTTGTTAGGGCTGTATGTGATAATTCACAACTTTAAGCTTGCTTAAAATTTTGAAACAAAAGGTAAGATAAGGTTAATTGTCTCGATAGATCCCAAGCAATATAATTCACTAACTTTCATTTAACTTATTTTATCTTATTTCTTAAAACGGCAAATAATTGCCAAAAATAGCGTAAATGTTGTAAACTTGTTTGCGTTTACACACTTAAGAACTAAGTTTGTAATGCCGGGTGAAACTGTTTTAAAATTCACATAAGACCTTACAAAGTGCTTACATTCCGGGTCCTTGAGTAATTCTAAGTCGATTAAGCCAAGCCCGTCTGTCTATCCGTCTTTTGAAATCACTCTCACTTTCAAACGACTCAAAAGAAAAGATAAATATTAAACAACCACCCTAAAAAATGTATCATTTTGTTACAAATACTAGCATAATCAGCGGCAGAATGCACAAATTCGTTCTATATGTTCAAAAATCATACTGTTAAATATCGTAAAGATCGGTCCATAATAAACGATAGGCCTCATATAAAGCCCATTCTCGAAAAAAAAACCTTTAGTAACCGTAACAAATAATGCTATTGTAATAAATTTGTTCCGCCTGTCATGCCTCTGTAACGGGTGAAGGAGGTATTTTGATGTAAACCGTGCAAACTGCTAGAATAATATTTTTGACAGTTTGCACAGCTGTTAAAGGGGTGTAAGAGTTTTGTGGGGAAAGGGAAAAAAAGATGGCGAAAGAAGATAGAAAAAAGGCGGGAAAATATGACAGGAAGAAGAGGAGGGAAAAAGAGGAGAAAAAGAAGTTTTTTTCGAAAAAGAAGTGCGAAGCGAGTAGGTTGAGTTTTTTGTGAGATTGTGAAGTTTTGATTTTTTTGTATTGTGTTTGAGTTTAATTTAAATATTTAATAAAAAAAAAAAACAAAAAAAAAGAGGAAAAATATATATTTTTAAAATAAAAATAAAATATTTATATAAAAAAAAACCAAATAAAAAATTTCTTGCCTTTTTGAAATAAAAATAAAATGTAAAAAAAAAAAAAACAAATAAGAATTTTTCTTTTGCACGTATAAACATTCACACTGAATATATCTATTAACACGATCCATATTTTCAGACACTCAACATTAACCATCCATACCCACGTAACGATTCTCCTGCATACACAACATTCCCACATTTATTCCACCACATACATTCATCATCCATCCACACACACACCACATCTGTGCAAACACGATACACACATTCATCATCCATCTACACACACACGTCCTCTGAGCAAACATCATACACCCTATCATTCATCCCCACGATATCTCACCAACATATACGGACGTTCGCCACGCTACCGACTTAAAACAGACTGGACTGAATCCAAACCGGCGGAGGGGAAAAGTGGATTTTTGGTAAATCCCCCCTCTTAAATAATCCCAAAACACCAGGTCGAGCTCGGACTAGGTAGGGCAGGGGATAACCCTAGATCTGCTTTTGGATCGAAGGTTTGTTTGAGCGGAAATTCGGGACAGGTTTTTTTGATTGGATATTTGAGCTTCTGAGGTGAAGTATGGGAATGTCTTGAGGAAATAATTGGAAATGAACATGGAGTAGAAAAATAACAGGTAAGTGAGCTAGTTTTAATCTTGTAGGGGTAAGATAGCATAAAGGGGCAAATCCACGCGATGGTCAAGGATTTGCCAAGGTAGTGGGAGGGCAGACCAGGCAGCAAAACATCAGCTGCCCGCCAAGGAAGTGATAGGTTGGGATGATCGGGAATCAAGTTGTCGCAGGGAGTTGGACAATATTTAGAGTCTGTGTGGTTATATTTAATTTTTGGTTTAGTTTATTTAAAATTTGAAAATTTTCTTGGTAAATATAATTCATTTTTTTTTTTTGTTTTTTTATCCAATTTTTTTTTTATTTTTTTGGACAATGGCTTGTGGATGGTTGAGGTGGCGAATTCACGCCTCTACCGGCCTAGCCTGGCAAAATTTCAAAACCTAAGCGTTGCCATCCTTACCATCCACCGGTTCACACCAAAAGACATTGACACGCCATAGTTTTATATGACTAGTAATCACGCTGTTAATTTTCGTGACTATCAGTACATAACTTACCATTGTCCTCATAAAAACCCTACTCTCGGAAAAAGCTTTAGTACGCGGAAAACCGTAAAGTTCTCAATCTGCGTTCTATTATAATAACATTTGGTATAAGACTATAAATTACTTGTTCAAATTTTGTGAAGATCGGCCCAAAATTTACCATATGTCCCATATAAAGACCACTCCAGAAATATTCTAACTGTAGGTGGAGGGTATCAAATATTCTGTACAGCTAAATACATAACTCTGACTTATTTTTTTTTTTTTTTTTTTTTTTTTTTTGAAAAAAATATATAGGGAAGTTGGAAACCTGATTGTGTAACGTTATTTGAGAGTCGTATACCTTTGAAAAAGCAACATATATCTAGATTTATATAAAACTTTTAAAAATATTTAGGTTTTAGCGGTATTTTTAAAATAATTCCCGCTAAATATTTAATTTAGCGGTTTTGAAGTCCGATTTGGCTGGAAATGTTCAAAAAAAGTTGGCAACAATGGATTCAACCGTGGATTTAAGCATTTCTAGGCATGACGTTGCACAGTGGCGCCATTTGAGTTTTTTCGTTGCAAAAATCATATCTTTTGAACCGAATAAGATAATTGAACAGTTTAAACAGCATATGATAGATAACTGTTCAGCCTATGAAATGAGCGTTTGATAAGGGTGCTACGCTTTGTAGGGGCCTACTTATGGGTTATCAAAGTTAAAATTAGTAGAAAAATCAATTTTATGGTAACTAAAAAAAATTATTTTTACATTTTTAGATTGTTTTTATTTTTTTCTTTAGGGTTTTATGTTTTTAATTATTACCCAACAAATTAAAAAAAAAATTTTTTTTTTAAATTTATTTTTTCAATTTTCTGTAAAATATTCATCACAATTCGTAAGAGAAGGTATATCTAAAAGACTAACCATTTCTAAGCAATAATTATTTTCTAACTCTATTCGTGACCTGCCGCAGGGAAGAAATTTCGCTTCTCTCAATATTTCCGTATAAGCTATCAAGTTCTTCTGAAGCAGCTTCCGTGAAAAACTTTGGTGTGGTTGACTTTCTAAACAGTTCAAATAATTTTAAATTGTTCAACGCCATGTTTTCAGTACTTAAATTGTTTATTGGTTTCAGTAATTGTTGCGCCAACTTTCAGTCGTAGACTAGTCCAGGCATTATGCTTATTTTGCAATATATAGGCTTATGCTACCATGCCTAAAAACTTACCTGTTCCCTGCATACATATGGATTTAGGCTGAATAATTCATTTTGATATTATGCACGTGTCCAAATAAGATTTGTGCCTGTAGGGACCATAAGTCAATATTGTTCTTGACCATTTGTACGCCAAAGTATTGTTTAAGTGAGGTACGTACCTGCTAATTTCAATGAGTAGTTTTTTTCAAACTATTAGATCAAACTACTGTCAGTCAAAACATATAAGGGATGGACGCCATACAATTTCTGCAACCATGTCTTTTTAACCTTTTTTACCTCTAGAAGCCTAACGGGCACGTACGGGCAGATAAAACCGTTTGAATTATGTAAAGAAATAATCAAAGAACAGGTTTTGCAAATATAGAAAAATATAGATTTTTTTTATTTTCCGTCAAAGTTGAAAAATAGTGAAAAAACGGATAGTTTTTAAATAGTGATTTACCAGGAGAAACACAAAGCAAACAGTTAATTTTTTTTTATCATTATACATTTAATAAATACAACAATCAATACAATCAAAAAATAAGGCGATTCGTTACCTATTTTTCGTGATATTACACCTGAAATCGCAACAAATTGACTAAAAATTGTGAGTTTTTTTGAAAACCGAAAGTCGGTCAACTTTGAACGGTTATATCTTCTAAACTAAAAATGTGATATTATTAAGAGTGGCATATTTGAAATCGTTGAAATGTTTCCTATAACATGGGTTTATTCAAAACTTCGTCGGCGCTCATGAAAATTTTGATTTTTGCAACCTCGTTTGCTCTACGGGCGCCACTGTGCGTTGATTAAAATGGATCAGTCAGACTTATCAAATATTTGACGAAAAAAACAGGACCAACAACCAAACGAAAAAATCATTTCGTTTAATATCAATATTTTTTTCGATTAAGATACCACATCTTACAAAAAACTGTTTTTTGCTATGTCTAGTAGTTTAATTAGTTTATTTTGTAATATTAAGACCATTTTAAATCTCACTAACTATTAACAAAAGTAGGGGTTACGCTTATTTGATCAAATATTTAATAAGTGTGACCGTAGCTTAAGTCATTTAAATTGCCACGTCCATGGTTTAATCAACAATCAAAAAGAAATTTTGTGTTTTGTAAAAAAGATATTAGATTTGCACTTGTCTGCTTTACTACCAATGTTCTAAATTTGTTAAAATAAATGTAGTAGATTTTCTCAAACCGACCGAAATAAGGTTTGGCCTACCATCCGACCAAACATAAAATATCCGACCAATTTGGTCCGAAAAGACCAAGTTCGGCAACCCTGGGTACCACTATAATTTTTTTTTTAACTTTTATGAAATGGAAAAACATGCATAATTCAAGACTAGTACACAAACTTAATTTAAGCCAATAAATATATAAATTCTTCTGTATATTACATTTTATAGCGTTGTAGTGTATCCACACATTTGAGTAATGCAAACATTCATAAATAAAAGTAAACAAACCACAATATTGAGATAGGTCAGCAACACATCAAATTCTCGACACGTTGTCGCAGTTATAAATTTTTTTAAGTAATTTAATATTTTGAATAAACAACGGTCAACGTTCGCTTGCCAATGTCGAAAAGAAGTAGAGTAATGTAAGTTGCTACAATTTTATGCTGATCTAACAAATTTCTTTTCCAACACCACTCAAACCAATAAGAATAAATATTCTCATTTATTAAATGACTCAATTATTTCTGTGTGCCTGTTGCAATCTTCTAATCTATATATATAAAAGAGTTGCGTGAGTGACTGACTCATTCATCATCGCCCAGCCCAAACCGCTGACCCTAGAAAATTGAAATTTGGACTCGCGATTGGTCACTCCCATCTATCTTTTGACCCAATAAACCTATAAATAAAGTTTATACCACATTCGAAACTTATAAAAAAATACGAATACAAGTTTGGTACTTTTTCGAAATTCGAACGTTTAAGGGGTCAAAATCGTAACTATTTTTGGTACTTTTTTTACAAAACATTTTGCTTCACTCATTGACATATTTGTACTAAATTATGGCCACCCACTAAAACACTGCAACTTTTGAAACTTTAATGGGGGAAAAAATAGTACCAAAATGGGAAATACGGGTATTTTTTAATTATCGTTAATATTTGACCTTAAAACATAAAATTCAACAAGCAATGTCCTGAGTGAAAAAGAATCTATGAGGGAACTTATTGGTACTTTTTTGTTCTTTAACTGGTACTTTTTGAATTTTCGTGAGTATTAGACGACCTAGAAACATAAAATTCAAAATTAATGTCCTGAGTGGATAGGAATCTAAAGGAGGAAAGTTTTTGGTACTTTTTGAATTTCCGTTAGTATTGGATCCAGAAACATAAAATAAACAAGTTAAAACCTGGAAAAAAAAACTTTGGCATACAAGTATGTCCACGTAGAAAATAGAGACGCTAACGAATTAGCGGGTTAAATGCTAGTACGGTATATTTATATGTAAATTATCTCTAAGTACCAAAATAAGTGATGGAGTGAACTTCTGTAAAGTCAGTCAATATTAGATTAAGCTGTATTCTCATAAGTAGTATTGAAGCCAACCAAATTTAATTAATAAAATCAATTATTATCCAAGAAACAAAAGTCTCGCTTGAGTTTTATTTTACAATAGAACACCACACGTAAAAACAAATGAAATCACATAAAATATTTTAATTTTGTTCTTTTAGAGCTAATAGACAATATAATTTTAACGGCAGATTAAATAAAAAAAATATAAACTGCTTTTAAAATAAAAATTGTTTCCGTCATCGCACGTTGTAAAAGTTTCAGAACACGTTGTGTACGTACGTAAATGCATAAAAGCTATGCATCACTATGCAATGTTGTTGCTGATGCGTGGTTAAGGCTTGTTTACACCATCTCACAAGTCTTACGTATTCCATAATACTTTGTGCGATAGAAATCTAATGCGTTTTGTTGCGACTGTCAAAAAATATAATTTAACGTAACAGTTTGTGTTCACACCATCACACAAAGTATAAACACTCGCACATGAAATAAAATGCAACCCTGATCCAAAAAAAGTATTATTGTTTAGAAATTTTGGAATGTCATACTTTTTTTTATAATACTTGGGTACGTTCGTAAATGCATCACTGCGCTGCATCAGAAAAGCAAACTTTTTTTAATGTCGTTAAAGGAATAATTATAATTTGTTTTATTGTGTGACTATTATTTTTGTGGAGTATTTCACAATTTTTTGGTCCACATTAACTTCACTGATAAATATATAACCATTTGAAATCACTGATGCAGCGCAGTGATGCATTTACGAACGCACCCCTTGTTATTTTTATCACACATGCATTCATACTATCAGACTTTTACATATTACTTGAGTTTTTGACATGTATTAATACAAAGTATAATAGTGTAAACTAGCCTTTACCAGTTGCAGTTGTGATGCTGATACTTTTTTATTGCACAACAGTTGCGCATAGTTTAAATTTTTGAACACGAGCTGAATTTCAAAAGTTTACTAACGCTTCGTACAGACGGTGGTCAGATCTTACAATGTTGTCATTTTTCTAACAATGGTGCCTTTGTCAGATGCCTTAATTTTACACGTCTTCCAAATGAAAATGAGCTTACAATGTTCATACAGTTGCGACATTTTTAGGCTATTTTAATGACAACATTGTAAGATCTGACCACCGTCTGTACGAAGCTTAAGCAAACATAAAATAGTAATAAAAATGTTATCAATAGGGATGCGATTTCCATGCAAATGCATGTTTTTTGTCAATAGTCTAAGAACGATGTCGACCAATTATCTATCCGAATCATTAAATTTGCGTTAAAATGGCATCGATTTGTTTTTGCATATTTTGGTGAAAATGCATATTTTGGTTTTAAATGCAAATTTTGCATATTTTAATATTTTTGAGTGACATATTTTTTAAATTTCCATATTATAAAAAAAGTTTCTCCAAAAATTTTAAAATTGTATAAAAAAAATTTCCGAAATAAAAATTTTTTTAAAGCAATAAATAACTTTTTTTGGTGCTCTGCTTAAAATACAAGATTTCGACAAAAGATCCTTCAATTTTTAACCGATGCAGCACCTTACATGATTAAGGCTGCCAAACTGTTGCATGTTACATGGGTTACATTGAGTTGCAAAGAAAATTAGAAGCCAATTTATTGATTTTATTGATTTCCTACGGAAAACAATGTGGTAGAAAGAATAGCCCGGCAAATTAAAAAAAAATCCAAAACGTTTTGCAAAAAATATGAGATTTCAAACAATAAAACAAATTTCAACTATTTTTGATCTATATAGAATCGAATGTGACATCTGAATTAGAAAATTAATATTCTCCAAATGAATTGGCATCCTTCAAGTATGCTTCAACTTCGGTTGACGTTGAGATATCATTTTTCATGTACAAAGCTTTTTAACAGACAAAGGTTTACTTTCGATGATATAAAAAAGTATTTATTTGATTATGCAAACAAAAATTAAAATTATTTAGTTATTTAAATTAAGTTTTAAAAAATATAATACCTATGAATAACAATGGAATAAAAACAACAATAGAATTTTTTGTTTTAAATAAAATTAAAAAAGCAAACGCTTTTTTATTGAAAATGTTCAAGATTTTAGTGCATATTTTTTATTTTTTTAATGCATGTTTTGGAGTTTTTAGTGCATATTTTATGCGCATATTTTTGATTTTTTAGTGCATCGCCTCCCTAGTTATCAACAATAACGATGACAAATTCTATTGGAAAAATGGAACCAAAAAGTGACAGTTTTCTTATAAATTACAAGAAAAAGCATCACAAAAGAAAAATAAAACGATTTCTTTTATGTCAAAAGTTATTGCATCAGAAAATTAACTTAAGTCTGGGTTCACACTTTGAAAGTTTTCTTTCAGAAAGTCTAAGGTGAGAGGGGAAGAGAACATGCTTTTCTTCACTCTTTCTCACCCAGACTTTCTGAAAGAAAACTTTCATTGCGTGACACCAGACAAGCAATATTTGTCAAAATTGGCCGCAGAGCTGCGGCATGACTGCATAAAAAACACTTTCAACATATGATAGTTGTTTAAGTGCGAATGGCAATAATTGCATTTATGCAAACATTGCTGAGTGTTAAAGGAGAGTAGATTAAGAAAAGCTTTTATTTGTAACTTGTAGCTTGGAATTGTAACCTTTGATACTCTCTTGTAACTATAAAACACACAAAATTGAAAAAAGTTTAGTTATAATCACTACGCACAAACAAAAGGTTAGTATAATCGCAAAAATAAAAAAAAAATATTTTACCCCATTTAATACCCCTATTTTTCTTCCATTGTTCTCTGGTCGGATTCTTTTGCGCTTTATACCCCATCTTTTTTTTTTTTTTTTTTTTTTTGGTCCAATTGACCCGGAAATTTAAAGCAAAAGAATCAGAGAAGAGCCAAATATATTGGAGAAAAAGATAATTTTTGAAACAACCCCCCAGGTTCTACAAGCAAATCTCGTGGATTAAATAACCCCCGAAGATACCCAGATGTTTTATATTAGCAACCCTTCAGCTCATCGGTAATATAATCAGCAGCAAAGAGTAAGTTTTTAATAACTTTGAATACGTACAAAATAAATTTACTTTTGAAATAAAAAAAATTTAAAAACAAAAAAGTGCAAGTAAATTCACATATAAAAAAATTACAACAACAATAAAACTGCAAAGCAAATACAAAACTACATATGTTAAAAATATATGTATTAAAAAGTAAAAGAAAAAGAACACAGTTATTATTTGTGTGAAATAAAATTTTCCTTGCTAATAAGGAACAAAATCCACATCGCAAAAGTGTTAAATTATTGAGTGCAAAATAACTTTAAAATATCGGTGAGTGTAAAATTAGAAAAAAGCAACATAAAGGTTAGCATAAACAAGTGATCAAACAGCATAAAGCTTTAAAATAAATCTCTGTTTAGTTAACAACCTACAGCTGTAAGGTTGGTTCAAACAAAATTCATCTTGATTACAGCAAACCACTCAACATCAAACCCCCACCAACATCAAACCCCACGCAACTTGAGATACAAATAAACACAACAAATGTGATCAAAGAGCTTTAACTCTCAACTGAAAACTAAATGTAAACAAAAGAAAACAAAAAAGAATAACAACAGTTGTACATTCATGTATGTATATCTTGGCATCCTTGAGTTTGATTTTGTATCTAAAGCCGTGATTTGTTTTTGTTTTTATTTTAAATTACACCGTTTCTGATTAAAGTTATTTAGCCGAATAAAAATTAAATAAATAAAACTTTTATTTTGAAAATAATGCTCAATGCAATAAATAAAAATTATACAACAACTCAATATAAATTTGTAGACAATTTACATATTCGAATTATTTTAATTCCAATTAAAATTTAATTGTTAACCACTACCTATAACGAATATTTGCTTTGAATATTCTAACATAAAATATCTAAAACTATAAAATAAAATTATAAATAGAATCTGGGAATTTATTTCTCATGGTGAGTAACATTTATAAAATTATAAATAAAATTTTTAAATAAAATTATAAAATAAATTAATACGTACACACACAAGCTTTTAGCGCTCGAGTCTTTTTTTTTTTTTTTTTGCTGCGTATTGATATTATTAAGCTAAAAATTTTTATTCAATATTTGTTACCATCGATCCTTAAATTTGAAATTTGACCGAATCTTAAAGAAAAGATTAATCGATTGGTAAGAGTGTCGCTATAAAAAGGCCCTTACATTTGCCCTTAAAACTTTAAAATTTTTTATTGAACTATATTTTTACAATAATTCAGTTTGCATTACGTCAAGACTTGACTCATTTATTCGCTCCTTAGATCGCGTAGTAGAATTTCAATCTTACTTTGAATCGCTCCCTTCTGACGTTCACTCGGTTCATACTTTGGAAATACATAAGGACGAAATTGTTCGTCTTTGGTCAGATTTTAGGTCATTTTATGATGACGTTCCCAATAAATTTAATGAGCTGGAAAAAGAGGTAGAACTGGGGACGCTAAAATCGAGATTTGACTCAACTTTTGAGGCCCACGTTAAAGTATTATCGAAGTCGAATGAACTTTTAGATACCCTTTGCCAAAAGGCCAGTCAAAATGCTCCCTCAAACCCCAATTCTATCCCGCTAATTAATTCTACAAATCATATTTCATTACCACCCTGTGACACTGAAATATTTTGTGGAGGCTATCAGTCATGGCCAACATTTCGTGACATGTTCACGGTCTTATACCGAAACAGCACACGATTATCTCCGGTTAAGAAAATATGTCATCTTTTAAAAAAACACAGGGGGAGGCTCGCGAATTGCTCAGGACATGTCCTATCACCAATGATGGGTTTGAAATGGCATGGCAAAATCTGGTAAATCGATACGAACGATAACGCACAACTGAAGATTCTTTTTAACCTATCCCCAATTTCTAAAGAAACCGGTAGTAATATAAAGCGTTTTCAACGTACCATAAATGATTGTGTCACTAACCTCACACTTCTTCAAATTGATACCGTAAATTGGGACACTATATTTGTATACCCGAAATCACCCTTAGTCTGTGGTAGCAATCTCTGCCAAATAGCACTGAGCTGGCAACTTGGAAACAAATGGACAGTTTCTTGACTTCAAGATGCAAAACCCTAGAGTCGGTGGCTGATATTCGTACTACTTAAGTTAATTCTAACTCCTCGGACAATAATAACTTTAAATACGTACAAAATAAATTTACTTTTGAAATAAAAAAAATTTAAAAACAAAAAAGTGCAAGTAAATTCACATATAAAAAAATTACAACAACAATAAAACTGCAAAGCAAATACAAAACTACATATGTTAAAAATATATGTATTAAAAAGTAAAAGAAAAAGAACACAGTTATTATTTGTGTGAAATAAAATTTTCCTTGCTAATAAGGAACAAAATCCACATCGCAAAAGTGTTAAATTATTGAGTGCAAAATAACTTTAAAATATCGGTGAGTGTAAAATTAGAAAAAAGCAACATAAAGGTTAGCATAAACAAGTGATCAAACAGCATAAAGCTTTAAAATAAATCTCTGTTTAGTTAACAACCTACAGCTGTAAGGTTGGTTCAAACAAAATTCATCATGATTACAGCAAACCACTCAACATCAAACCCCCACCAACATCAAACCCCACGCAACTTGAGATACAAATAAACACAACAAATGTGATCAAAGAGCTTTAACTCTCAACTGAAAACTAAATGTAAACAAAAGAAAACAAAAAAGAATAACAACAGTTGTGCATTCATGTATGTATATCTTGGCATCCTTGAGTTTGATTTTGTATCTAAAGCCGTGATTTGTTTTTGTTTTTATTTTAAATTACACCGTTTCTGATTAAAGTTATTTAGCCGAATAAAAATTAAATAAATAAAACTTTTATTTTGAAAATAAGCTCAATGCAATAAATAAAAATTATACAACAACTCAATATAAAGTTGTAGACAATTTACATATTCGAATTATTTTAATTCCAATTAAAATTTAATTGTTAACCACTACCTATAACGAATATTTGCTTTGAATATTCTAACATAAAATATCTAAAACTATAAAATAAAATTATAAATAGAATCTGGGAATTTATTTCTCATGGTGAGTAACATTTATAAAATTATAAATAAAATTTTTAAATAAAATTATAAAATAAATTAATACGTACACACACAAGCTTTTAGCGCTCGAGTCTTTTTTTTTTTTTTTTTGCTGCGTATTGATATTATTAAGCTAAAAATTTTTATTCAATATTTGTTACCATCGATCCTTAAATTTGAAATTTGACCGAATCTTAAAGAAAAGATTAATCGATTGGTAAGAGTGTCGCTATAAAAAGGCCCTTACATTTGCCCTTAAAACTTTAAAATTTTTTATTGAACTATATTTTTACAATAATTCAGTTTGCATTATGTCAAGACTTGACTCATTTATTCGCTCCTTAGATCGCGTAGTAGAATTTCAATCTTACTTTGAATCGCTCCCTTCTGACGTTCACTCGGTTCATACTTTGGAAATACATAAGGACGAAATTGTTCGTCTTTGGTCAGATTTTAGGTCATTTTATGATGACGTTCCCAATAAATTTAATGAGCTGGAAAAAGAGGTAGAACTGGGGACGCTAAAATCGAGATTTGACTCAACTTTTGAGGCCCACGTTAAAGTATTATCGAAGTCGAATGAACTTTTAGATACCCTTTGCCAAAAGGCCAGTCAAAATGCTCCCTCAAACCCCAATTCTATCCCGCTAATTAATTCTACAAATCATATTTCATTACCACCCTGTGACACTGAAATATTTTGTGGAGGCTATCAGTCATGGCCAACATTTCGTGACATGTTCACGGTCTTATACCGAAACAGCACACGATTATCTCCGGTTAAGAAAATATGTCATCTTTTAAAAAAACACAGGGGGAGGCTCGCGAATTACTCAGGACATGTCCTATCACCAATGATGGGTTTGAAATGGCATGGCAAAATCTGGTAAATCGATACGAACGATAACGCACAACTGAAGATTCTTTTTAACCTATCCCCAATTTCTAAAGAAACCGGTAGTAATATAAAGCGTTTTCAACGTACCATAAATGATTGTGTCACTAACCTCACACTTCTTCAAATTGATACCGTAAATTGGGACACTATATTTGTATACCCGAAATCACCCTTAGTCTGTGGTAGCAATCTCTGCCAAATAGCACTGAGCTGGCAACTTGGAAACAAATGGACAGTTTCTTGACTTCAAGATGCAAAACCCTAGAGTCGGTGGCTGATATTCGTACTACTTAAGTTAATTCTAACTCCTCGTACAATAATAAAAAGCCTAATTCGTCGGACCCAAAGAAGCTTAAAAGCTACCGCACCAGTACTCGCCATCCTAACGATCACCCCGGAAAATGTACTCTTTGTCCGAATACTCACCCCCTTAGGTTAGGCCCTACATTTCTTGGTTTACCCGTGGCGAAACGGGTTTCAATCGTTAAAAAACAAAAACGTTGCACAAATTGTTTGGGAACCTTTCATGAATTCAAAAACTGTAAAAGTCAATATGTTTGTCATATCGACCCCTTTGCGCGAAATTATCGTATGTTACAAAAACCAAATTTTACAGGACAGCATTTTTCTACTTTTCTCTGCATTCGCTTGCAATATCAAAATGAAAATATACATTCAATTTTTGGAGCAACGAAGTGGAATTCGCCTGCAATATTTTGTCAGGTGACGTCTCTTTGAATGTAGACCAAGATTGCATCAAAAACTCAATTTCAAAAAAACCGGCACATACGATAACTTCGCGCAAAGGGGTCGATTTATGCAAACAAAAACACCACTCATTGCTTCACAAGACCGAGACGGTTTCAAATATAGTTGAGTCACAATCAGTTCCTCGTAGTGTAGCCCCAGCTCTAAATAGAAATGAAAATAGTTCATACAATATAAACCCCCCTCAAATTTCAAGTTTGAACTTAAACCCCGGCACTTCTGCTAACCGGCTATACAAATGCGGCAATCGTACTCTAGTCAATTACAAACCACTTCGAATTCTACAGTTTTACTCGGAACTGCCCGTTTCGACATTTATTCTAACGATTTAAAGTATACTATTCGGGGTCTAATCGATTCTGCATCGAAAGCTGCCTTTATATCTAAAAGGCTACAAGGTAAACTTTCATTAAAACCCCGATCTTCACAGACACAAATTCATGGCTTAAATGATGCTCTGACGGCTATATCAACTCAGAGGTGCTATATTCGAATCGGTTTTCCTATCGAAAGCTCGTTTGAAACACATGCAGTTGCGTTTGTTGTGAAAAAAACTGACCGGACAACTTCCATTAGGTGGTGTTTGATTCGGTTTTTTATTAAAATGGCAGAACCTCCACAAGCTCTTGCTCGAGGGTCCTTGGTATCATATAGTGTATAACCATTGATTCTAAACGTATGTCTTGAGGTTAAATGAGTTTCAAAAACCACCATGACATCAATTCGCTCATTTTTAAGAAAGTATTTTAATTCATTTTTACGTTGGCGGGTGCCGTTTGCGTTCAAAAACATATTTTTAAGCAGTTTATGGCTTGTTAATTACAGCTTGCAATAACATCGATTGCATTCTAAGAATTTCCTGCATCATGTTACCCATTGTGTTTGTAAAATAAATTACTGTTTGCACTAATGCTTCCATGGTTTTTTCTAGACTTAAATTAGAACCTGGAGTTTCATCGTTACTTGGCGAGGCACCTTGCATTGGCAAATGGTTTGATTTTAGGACGTTTGCATAAGAGGTTCTGTTATTACTAGGCTGCGGAGCCTGAATGCTATTAGTGTTTACTTGATTTGTTACCTGCATTTGAGGGGGATTAGATTTCGGTCCAGTCGGCTGCTTGACGATAGTATATACAGGGCATCCTCTATAATAAGCAGTGTGATTACTGCCACAGTTGCTACATTTTTTACGTTGGGGTCGGTTTTAGACTTATCGCAAAGAACTGAACCATGTAGTTCACCACATACTACGCAAACAGGGGGTAAGTAGCAGTATGCCTTAGTATGACCAAATTCTTGGCAGTTTAAACACTTAACGGGTCCATTTTTTTTCTCTATCGTGATTTTCCTGTACAGGATATATTTCAAGCTGTAAATAGGATGCGTTTCGTTTTTTTTTTAGCTTAACGTCGCCGGGCTCTAACTCCACCCGAAATAGTGGTTGGGGAATTTTTAATATTAACCACATGCTTTATTTTGAAGCCTTTCTCTTCTAGGAATGATTTTATTTCCTCCGGGTCCCCACATGAGTCAAACCCCTTAATCACTACCTGAAGACCTTTACTGCTCTTTAGTTGGTATGTATAAAAGCTTTTTAGTGTTTCAAATTTATTAATAATTTTACGAAATTCATACTCATGATTCACTTGTATTTTTGTCTCGTTTATACTACCACGCTTGATTGCAGCTACGTAAAACCAATTTTCACCTATCACCGAGATCAAACTTTTTATTAGCTCGTTTGAGTTTGGCTCCCTTAGATATATCGGGGGAGGCTTGGACGATTTTATCACGTTTGGAGCTTCTGAGGATTCATCCTTCAGAATTGCAAAACGATTTTGTGAATTTATTCTATCAAAAGATGGTACTTTTGAGGCCGAAGCAACAGCTGAAGAGGTAGGGCTGCGACCCCGTTTAAGCACTGTTATATACCTGTCCATACCAACTTGTACTTGAGGCTTTTGACAACTTTTTACTAGAGGGTTTTCCATTGTGTCTGTGTTTGAGTTCATGGTATCATTTCGTACTAAAATTGTTTTTGCCGTCGCGGCAATACTTGCGGGCTCGGCAACACTGGTCCCAAGAGACAGTTTAATAATTTTTAATGTATCACTATCCACCGTTTTTGTAAACACCGAGGGTGAAAGGGAACGTGTGCGAAAAATTGGCTTAGCCGTTAGGTAGTTATTATTGTTTTCTTTTGTTATATTTATTTCAGCATTGCATTCTTTAGCATTAACTGTTACATATGCATTTCTTTCTTTTATTTTTATTGTTGTTTCATTGATTTTACTCATACATATAATTGTTCTTGTTTTTCACTTTTTTTTTTGCTGTACTTTTAGTATTTTTATCTTGTTCATATTTACAATAACACGAAAAATAAGAATTTTAAACTCAAACGTTTTTGCTCAGTATATCTATACATGTATGTACATTCATACATATATATATATATATATATATATATATATATTGTTACGATTTCATAGGCACTGTAAAGAAATTTTGCTTTCATTTAAATTTTTGAACAAATTGCTAATTTTAGTGTCGCACCTAGTTTGAATGTTAGCTGGGATTTCCTTCCTAAATTTCTCTTTGAAAAAATTTTAAATTTCAAAATTACACATTTAATTTAACTTACACGCACACATTCGAATGTATGTATGTACATATCAGAGATCAGCAATGAGTAGTGAAAAAGTGAGTAGAGCTAAATCATGACTCATAAATTCTTGTACTTGTACGCACTCATACTTATTCCAATGTTATTTAAACTCATATTCACTCACTTTGCTATTTCGGGGACAGATCTGGCAGCCTCGCATTTTGCTTCGCCTGTACACATTGACTTGAGTAGATTCTAAATCAACCACTACAAATGTTGCTAAGTATGAGTACAATTTTACTCATTGCACAATTTTACTCATTGTACTCATACTTAGCAACATTTGTAGTGGTTGATTTAGAATCTACTCAAGTCAATGTGTACAGGCGAAGCAAAATGCGAGGCTGCCAGATCTGTCCCCGAAATAGCAAAGTGACGATTTGGCAATTACAGTTTACTAAAGTTACATGTATGAAGTGGACGATTTTTCGGCAAATTTATCTGGCAGCGCTGATTATGAAGTTGGGTTTTATCTGTTGTGTTAAAACGGTAAATGGATAAGCTTAATGAGTTGAATCATTGTGAGTATTGTAAGTATTTTAGACCTATTAGTTTGTCTTCTTTCTTGTTGAAGACTCTTGAGAGGCTAATAGATTAATATCTCAGGAGTAATATTGAGACACGCCTTATAAGCAACGCTCAACATGCTTACCTGAAGGGTAAATCTGTTGAGAGCGCGTTACATGAGGTGGTGGGTTATATTGAGCACGGTCTGGGGCATAGGGAATATTACTCTGGCCGCGTTTCTGGATATAGAAGGAGCCTTTAATAACATTAGGATTGAGGCGATTAGGGATTCGTTGTTGGAGTTGGGAGTTGAGGACTTTCTGGTAGAGTGGATAGTCTGCATGCTTGGCAGTAGGATTATAAACTCGAGCCTGGGGGATCATGTGATAAGGAGGAAGGTTACCAGGGGGACACCACAAGGGGGGTTCTATCACCCCTACTGTGGTTGCTTGCGGTCAACGGGATTCTTAGATCATTTGATTCCATGGGCAGGAGGATTGTTGCCTATGCCGATGACATAGTTCTTCTGGTCAGGGGAAAGTTTCTGTCCACGATCGGGGAAATTATGCAGGTGATGCTGGGCGAACTCTCGGCTTGGGCAAAGGATAGGGGACTGGGTGTTAACCCTGTGAAGACTGAGCTGGTGTTATTTACCAGAAGGTATAGGATAGAGGGATTTAGGGGGCCAGTGCTAGATGGCGTCGAGTTACCGCTATCGGGCGGGGCAAAGTATTTGGGTAACTTTCTGGACTGCAAACTGTCTTGGAAGAGAAATACTCAGGAGAGGATGAGAAGGGGACTCAATGCATACTACACATGCAGGAACTCCATTGGTAAGACCTGGGGTCTGAGGCCAGATATGGTAAACTGGATTTACAGATCGGTTGTTAGGCCTATACTTACCTATGGATGCACTGTCTGGTGGGGTGCGTTGGGAGTGGATAGCTATAGGAAGATGCTCAGCAAGGTTCAAAGAAGTGCATCTCTTGGCATTACAGGCGCTAGGAGAAGCACTCCGCAGGCAGCGCTGGACATCCTACTATATCTGTCCCCTATTGAACATTATGTGAGGAGTGTGGCCGCTAGGAACTTACTTAGACTTTACGAGTCTTCTTTAGTTAGGCCCAGGCGGGATGATCACACGAGAATTTTGTACGAGATGGGTCTGCTTGGTCAGGGTAATACTCTTGGGGGTATTTCGGATCATAGGACTATGACCCTGGACTTTGGTGCAACACCACCGGTAGACTTCCCGGATAGGGAAAATTGGAGTGGGTCCAACGGACTGTTTGACGGGTGGGCAGTATTTACGGATGGATCCAAGATGGAAACCGGCACTGGTGCCGATGTGAAAAGGTCATTCAGACTCCCCGATGAGTGCAGTGTCTTCCAGGCTGAGATCCTAGCGATCTGGAGGGCGACGGAGGTGATACTGGAACACATCGTGGGTGGATCTGTGGTGACAATTTACGTCGATAGTCAGGCTGCGCTTAGGGCATTGACAAATTATACGGTGCGATCGCGCCTGGTCGCTAGGTGTAGAAATGCTCTTAGGGAACTCATGGAGGCATTCAATGTAAGGCTGTGTTGGGTACCCGGACACTGCATGGTTGATGGAAATGAGGGCGGACGAACTGGCGAGGGCGGGTTCGAATATGGACTTAGTGGTAAGGGACAGGGGGGTAAAGCCTCCCCTATGTTACTACTTTGGTGTGATAAGGGAAGAGTTCCGTGATGACGTTAACCGATCCTGGGGGGACAGAGTGGATTGCAGGGTGTCTAGGGCACTATGGCCCAGATTGGACGCGGGGGCAACCAGGGTTCTACTGGGATTGGATAGGGGTGGTCTTAGAACGCTTATAGGGTTCTTGACGGGTCATTGTCCTGTTAGGGCCTTTACGGGAAAATGGGACAGCACCATACCGGACTTCTGCAGATTATGCGATGAATCAGAGGAGCTGGAGATAGTCGAGCATGTACTATGCCACTGTCCTAGGATGCAGGGTCTCAGACAGAAGTGGCTGGGAGAAAGGTTTCACGACGAACTGGGGTGCATCGCTGGATGTAATCCGGCTGATCTACTAGGGTTTGTCAGGGAAATAGTGCGGTTGTTTCTGTTGAGGGGACTGTAGAGAGGGAAATTGTTTTTCACAGCACCTACTAATTTTCTAATTTTCCGGTTTTCATCCATCCTATACTTCTTTTCTTTACTTCTCTCTTTTCTACATTCTTTCTTTTTATCGAAGGGATTCACAATGGACCGTACCGGTCTCCGGGTGGAAGTGTGCCCTTGGGCACATAACCCTTCTTAACCTAACCTAACCTAACCTATTGTAAGTATTTTCCTGAAATTATAAATCAAACTGACGTCATTTATGAGTATGCGTATAATGTCGACGTCGCACTCATATTAATTTCTCTTGTGAGTATGAGTGAATCAGAGTAGTTTAGTTAAAATGATTTCTACGCACTTATACTTACAATTGCATGAGTCAGTATGAGTAGCGAAAAAACGATTCATTGCTGATCTCTGGTACATATACATATATGATACACTCTTTATTTTGATTGAGCTCTTTGTAAGAGTACAACATATTAACTATTAACACTCCATGAATGTTGTTGTTGTCTTATATTTATTTTCTTCTTTTGAATAACAAACCGCGTTACCGCTGATACAAAAGCGACAATATGTGACTTTATATTCTTTTTTGAAAATGGCACTTACATTTTGTTTTTTTTAGCGATCGTTCTAAATAGTAAAAACTTTCCAGTTGTAAGAAGTTTTTTTTTTAAATTTGATCTTTTTTTGTGAGATCCTAGTAACTCTTATGATTTTTTTTATTTTGCACCTTTTTGGTATCATTTTAACTACTTACTTCGTGCCACCTTTTTGACCCCTTTAAAAAAAAGAAATATACAAAATTATTTTTTTCAACGGCAACGCTACTAATAAGAGGCAATTTTGTTCTGCAATTTCATAACGTTATTTTTTTTATATTTGTATATGTCAAAGGTAGCAGATCGTTGTTTTTGTCAAGTTTTTTTTTTTGTTTGTTTCAAGGTTACTACATGTGTATGTAGGTACATACATACTTTTGTTTCATTACCAGCAGGTCGTATTAAACCTAAGCAAAATTTTTTTTCTATGTTATGAATTGCAACGGGATTTCTTTAAAAGATGTTTGTCTTTGACTTGTCTTTTATAATTTTTCTGAAATCAGGTCATTTAGTGAGTGAACGTTTATCAGTAAAAATCAACTGCGGAGAAATTAAAGTGATCAGCACAAATAAATAGAGAAAATCATTATTTTAGGTATTTTGAAAAGTGAAAATTTCAGTGGGTATTTTTCATCCCATATATTATTTCCCGTGATTCCAAAAATATTTTCCAATAAAGGTAAGGTTCTGGTGACTGGGAGAAAAGGAAAATTTTTATTTAATATGTTATTTTGTTGGGTTTAGGAAGGGAAACTGTCAACTGCCAGCACGTGGTGGTACCACACAACCTAGATTTTTTCCAAGTGCTGCCTAGACAAATTATTCTCGGACAGGTGCCTCCTTACGTTTTATATTCAATATTTTCCGAACGGTTCCAGAAGATTCTGAGAACAGAATTTACCTTAATAAACCCCCCCCCCCCCCCACGTGGGTACCAAATCACCACAAACCACGTGTGGTCTTTCTTTTATGCAAGTCAATTACATAATTAATTGACAAAAGTTTTAGAAGAAGAGTTCTAATTGTAATACTATAAAAACAAGTAGACTGAACGTACACAGAAAAAATTATTTTTCCAATTCAAACAAAAAATTTGTAGAATCAAACAATTTTTTGTCTGAAATCGGTCCTACAAACAAATTTGCATATTCAAACAATTAATTTGCATTTTGTTTACTGAAAAAAAACACTAATATTTTCAAACAAATAATTTAACTGAATCAAACAAAAAGTTTACTGAAATTCAAAATCAAAAAAAAAAAAAAGTTTTTGCACAAGCAATGACGCGCACACAAGTAAGCACTGTATGAGAAGGTGACGGCAAAGCAGAGCCGCCGACTGGCTTTGAAACACATTTTTTTGTTGGAATAATTTTTGAACGAAGTCTTATTTATACACACAACACAATGTTTTTCTTTATCACTCTCTGTTGCTGTATCCTTTCCTTTGCTAAAGAAGAAATGTAACCAAAAACGGCAGCAGACCGACTCGATATGTTTTTCGTCATCATTCTATTTTTGTATTTGATGTATTTAACCAAACAGTTTTAAAAAATTAAATACGGGATTTTGTTTCTTATAATGTCGTGTCTGCTATTGTTTTTCTTATAGTTGCACTTTTTTAAAGCGTCCAAAAATAGACTGTGTGTGTTTTTTGTTGTTGTTCTTATATTTCACATAAAGAAGTGTTGCTTACGATCAAATAAAAAAATGCAAAAAGACGACAACATTAAAGAGCGTTAAATATTTCATACAAAATTATGAAAACTTGACACCAATAACGCGTTTATTTTATTTTTGAAGAGTTGTCCACATTTTTGTTGGTTAAATAAAAATCAAACAAAAATATTGATTGAATCAGTAAAAATATTTATAGAAATTAAAAAAAATTTCAAACAAGCGGTTGTTTGAAAATAATTCGGCAATAATTTTTTCTGTGTAGATTTTAATTTGAAAGCCATAATCAATATTTAGCCATTTTAGTTAAAGTGTGTCCAAAAAGAAAAATAAAAGTCAAATAAAATATCTAAACTTATCTAAACTAATTTAACAATTTCTGATTTTAAAATTAAATTGAATATCTAAATTTATCTAACACGGATTCAACAATTTTGTTTTTGAAATAAAATTAAATACCTACATTTTGCTAAAACAAATTTAACAACCTTTTATTCTGAATTTAAGTTAAATATCCAAATTTACTGTTAATTAAGAAAATCTATTTTCCTTTAAAATTTGTTTGACGATAGTTTTGCTTAATAAATTTATAAACGTGTAAATTAACATAAGCTCAGTACTAAAATCTAGAAAAATTTATTTACTTGAAAGTTAAAACTGAATTGAATTTGGAAACAACTAAATTTCAAAAAAAAAAAAAAGAAAATCTTGTTAAGCTAAACAATAACGTGTTAATTTAAACATAATGAAAATTAAAACCCTAGTTTTTACAAAAGAAATATAAATTAAAAATTAGTTAACCCGAGTCTTTATAAATCTAAAGCTAAAGTGAATTGAAATGAAAACAAGTAAACATAAATATTAAAATCTGAAACCTTATCAGTTTAAAAAAAAAAATTTTAGATTGAATGATCAATTTTAATGCAAATTTATTTTAAATACTTTTTTTTGTTCTGCTAAATTGAAGATAAGATTTAAGTGAACAAAATATTAAAGTTATTAATCGAAAACAAACAAATTAACCTTAAGGATTCTTAATTAAAAGAATATATATAAAAATTTAAATTTAGGAATTATGCAAATTTAAATTTTTAGTACAAGTCAAAATTTAACTTGATGAAATATTAAAATGACAAGTTAAATACTAGATTTTGAATTAAAATATTGCTGAACTTAAATAAAAGAAAAAAAAATTAATGCAGAATTGGAATAAATAAAACATTAACTTATGAAATAATTTAAATCAAGTTTGCATTAAGATTTAAAAAAAAAAAGAGACGAAAAGAAATTTAATTGAAATGGAAAATTTCAAAAGTTTAAATCATAAAACAAATAAATATGTAGTTACATTGAAGTTCTTAATCATGTTTTTTTTTTTGATTTCCTTAAAATAGATTAACAATTTTTAATTTAGAACAACTGAAATTTCTTCATGCAAGGATTGCTGGGCCCATCAATTAATGCTGCAGACAATTTTACCTTAAATATTTACCAACAAGTCATATCTTCAAATGCTTTGTAAGTAAAATAATAACTTCTTTGCTATTTTTTTTTATTAAAGTAACAATGTATCAAAAGTAAATTTTCTGATCATTCACATTTAAAAAAAAATTAATTAATATCATGTTTGTTATAAATAGTTTATATTTGTATAAGCCTTGCATAAACGATAACTTTAACTTTTGAGTTGTTATATTAAAATAATTTATTTTTTTTTTCGATACAATAAATAATGTTTTTGAATTTATAAAAAGAAAAAAAAAATGCAATTCTAAATTATTTAAAAAGGGGAATGTTAGCCAATACAAAGTATGAATTCTAAGAAGTACTGATTGTGTCTATCATAGGGACAGGTTTGGGACTCAGAGTATTATTCCTGTCGAGGCGTCTGACTCTAAGTCAGTGGGAGGGAAATGTACTCTACATGTACTCTACATGGCGCAACAACATGCCATGGTTTGTTTTGTTAGTTTCAATTTAAGGTTATTTAAAATTTTTTTTTTTTTTCACACTATAGGTAATACGCTTGGCATATATAGTGTGTTATATGTTTACGCGAAATAGGATTAATGGGTTAGGAACCACGTATTCCATTTCTGTAGCTAGCTGGGAAACTTCTTTCATGCCGTTACTCGATAATTTTATTTTGGTTTAGCAAATTGATTTTAGAGATTTACAGCAATTTTTATTATTTAACTTGTATCCGGCGCGTAAACAATATATATATATAATATATATATATATATATATATATATATATATATATTTTATGTTTCTTTATTTAATTTTTTCTGTTTTTATAATTGTTCACTTTTATGTTAAATAATTTATTTAAAAATCGTTTATGTTTTGCGTCTATTCGCTGAATGTATATGTTAAAAAATCAATGGCCCATAATCATAGTCAAACGCTAAAGTCGGTTTTTTTTAAAAACAACTTTAAAAGAAAAACATTCTTTTAATTATTTTGCTACTATAGTCAAAATTAAAGTATGTTTTATATTGAACCGACTTTAACTGGGTGCCACCTCAAATGTAGAAAATTGTTTCATACAACTTACAACAAAATATAAGCAAGGGGCAACTCTAAGCAGCTGACATTGAAAATTAATCACCCTTATCGTGGTTGGCAATTTTGTGTCGTTTTTTGGCGTTTTTTAGGCGTTTTTAGAAAATCGCATCGCGGTTGGCAAAAACGCCAGCGAATACGACACTGAATATAATTCTACTACAAAAACGGTATCGCAGATGGCGTATTTGCCTGTCAAAAGCGCTAAAAACTGTCGTTAAGTTTTTTGCTCACGACAGAGTTTATTTTTTGATAAAAATTTTTTAAAAATGGAGTCAAACAAATCGTAAGTTATATAAAAAGCAGCTTTAAAGCTTTTTGTTTAAAATTTTGTTTTTTTTTTCTATTTTTTTATATTTTAGCATAAAAATTACCACACCCGCACAATTTTCCAAGTTGGTGGAGAAAATTGAAAAAAGCCGTACTTGGCAAAAGGGTATAATAAAGGATTAAATAAAATTAATACAAAAGATGAGTGGAATGAAGTCGCAGAAGAACTCAATAGTATAGGACCTCCATTCCGTACAGGCGAAGGTTGGTTAAAGGTGTGGGGAGATTTTAAGTTTAAATTAAAGAAAAAGCTGTCCCACAACAAGGCTGAAAGTCATGCGACAGGTGGAGGAGCTTTTAAGCAATTTGCTTTGTCACCAGTTGAAGAGGCTGCAGTAAGTTTATTGCAACTACGCTCAATTGTTCAGCATAAAGAACCTTTTGGCCTTAAGCGTGCTCGTTCCAGCTCCCCGAAGCAAGTGCTTTCTGCTGATGAGGTATTCGACATCGTCATAGAAGAAACTGTTCAAACTAGTACTCCGGCGAAAAAATGTAAAAAAAATATTTCGGGCACCACTGGAGATTTGAGTTTGATTGAAGAACCTTGCTCTTTTTCTAAAACATTTCCAAATGCCTATAGTGATGAGAACGTGGATCCAAATAACTTAAAAAAAGTTCGCAAAAACAGAGACATTTTTACATTTTGTCCAGCAAATGCATAAATACTAAATAAATATTTACTTTTTGTCAGGCAAAGAAAATACATTGCATTGCTGCCTTAAATGCTTCTTTAGATGATTTTCCGAATTATTAAAATCTTCTTCGTCTTCTGATGATGAAAAAAACCAATACTCAACATATTTGTTAAAAAAAATATTTATTTTTATTGGCGCAATTGTATTTATAACGTTTTTGTTTTTTATAATCAACAGCTTAAGAAAAATAATCAGCTTTGATTTGTTGACATTTTCATAACAGGGTGTTTCTTAAAAAAAAAAAATTGAGTAATCTGTTACAAAGCGACTCTCTTACAAAAAATAGAGAGTCGTAGGCGTAGGCGAAAAGTTTCCACGATACCATTCAATTTTAAATACGACAACAAATGCGACATACGCCTAAATACGCCTACGCCAACCGCGATAAGGGTGAATATATAAAAAAAACACTGCATATCTTGCGGAGTTGAAAATTTTTAACACGCAATATGAATTTATGTAAAAAGCAACAACAAAATTACAAAATATTTTGGCTTCGTTTTTGCTTTCAATGTAAATTAGGGCCTATGCAATGTATTTTGAGTTTCTTTCCAAAAAATTTTTCCTCAAATCAAAAAGTAATTTCAATTTTGGGAATACAAAATTTTAATTTTAAAAAAGATTTTGTTATTCGTGCTTAATTCCCAGTTTTTATTATTGATAAAAACACTTGAAATTTATTGTTGATGGGATAAGCTATTCCTATGCGCATTTCACTGGTTGCTTAGGCCAGATCATCAGGAAACTTCATCCATAAAGATTTTGGAAAAACTAAAGATATTAAACCAAATAAAACTGTTAAGCGTATGAGACTCATAGCAACAGTTCTACTTGTAACAATATCAAAGTTTAAACAAAACACATCAACAATAAACAGTGGGTTTATCTCATCTTACATTCCCCACTACAATTAGTTGAAATTCTCTCAACATTAACTGTAGTTGTAAGTAGGTTAAGAAAAACAAAATAAAAACAAACAACAACTTACAAAAGATGTTGTCAATTAAGTGTTTTTTAGGCGGTGCACTGCCTGTTTATTATCAAAAAGTAATTTCAATTTTGGGAATACAAAATTTTAATTTTAAAAAAGATTTTGTTATTCGTGCTTAATTCCCAGTTTTTATTATTGATAAAAACACTTGAAATTTATTGTTGATGGGATAAGCTATTCCTATGCGCATTTCACTGGTTGCTTAGGCCAGATCATCAGGAAACTTCATCCATAAAGATTTTGGAAAAACTAAAGATATTAAACCAAATAAAACTGTTAAGCGTATGAGACTCATAGCAACAGTTCTACTTGTAACAATATCAAAGTTTAAACAAAACACATCAACAATAAACAGTGGGTTTATCTCATCTTACATTCCCCACTACAATTAGTTGAAATTCTCTCAACATTAACTGTAGTTGTAAGTAGGTTAAGAAAAACAAAATAAAAACAAACAACAACTTACAAAAGATGTTGTCAATTAAGTGTTTTTTAGGCGGTGCACTGCCTGTTTATTATCAAAAAGTAATTTCAATTTTGGGAATACAAAATTTTAATTTTAAAAAAGATTTTGTTATTCGTGCTTAATTCCCAGTTTTTATTATTGATAAAAACACTTGAAATTTATTGTTGATGGGATAAGCTATTCCTATGCGCATTTCACTGGTTGCTTAGGCCAGATCATCAGGAAACTTCATCCATAAAGATTTTGGAAAAACTAAAGATATTAAACCAAATAAAACTGTTAAGCGTATGAGACTCATAGCAACAGTTCTACTTGTAACAATATCAAAGTTTAAACAAAACACATCAACAATAAACAGTGGGTTTATCTCATCTTACATTCCCCACTACAATTAGTTGAAATTCTCTCAACATTAACTGTAGTTGTAAGTAGGTTAAGAAAAACAAAATAAAAACAAACAACAACTTACAAAAGATGTTGTCAATTAAGTGTTTTTTAGGCGGTGCACTGCCTGTTTATTATCAAAAAGTAATTTCAATTTTGGGAATACAAAATTTTAATTTTAAAAAAGATTTTGTTATTCGTGCTTAATTCCCAGTTTTTATTATTGATAAAAACACTTGAAATTTATTGTTGATGGGATAAGCTATTCCTATGCGCATTTCACTGGTTGCTTAGGCCAGATCATCAGGAAACTTCATCCATAAAGATTTTGGAAAAACTAAAGATATTAAACCAAATAAAACTGTTAAGCGTATGAGACTCATAGCAACAGTTCTACTTGTAACAATATCAAAGTTTAAACAAAACACATCAACAATAAACAGTGGGTTTATCTCATCTTACATTCCCCACTACAATTAGTTGAAATTCTCTCAACATTAACTGTAGTTGTAAGTAGGTTAAGAAAAACAAAATAAAAACAAACAACAACTTACAAAAGATGTTGTCAATTAAGTGTTTTTTAGGCGGTGCACTGCCTGTTTATTATCAAAAAGTAATTTCAATTTTGGGAATACAAAATTTTAATTTTAAAAAAGATTTTGTTATTCGTGCTTAATTCCCAGTTTTTATTATTGATAAAAACACTTGAAATTTATTGTTGATGGGATAAGCTATTCCTATGCGCATTTCACTGGTTGCTTAGGCCAGATCATCAGGAAACTTCATCCATAAAGATTTTGGAAAAACTAAAGATATTAAACCAAATAAAACTGTTAAGCGTATGAGACTCATAGCAACAGTTCTACTTGTAACAATATCAAAGTTTAAACAAAACACATCAACAATAAACAGTGGGTTTATCTCATCTTACATTCCCCACTACAATTAGTTGAAATTCTCTCAACATTAACTGTAGTTGTAAGTAGGTTAAGAAAAACAAAATAAAAACAAACAACAACTTACAAAAGATGTTGTCAATTAAGTGTTTTTTAGGCGGTGCACTGCCTGTTTATTATCAAAAAGTAATTTCAATTTTGGGAATACAAAATTTTAATTTTAAAAAAGATTTTGTTATTCGTGCTTAATTCCCAGTTTTTATTATTGATAAAAACACTTGAAATTTATTGTTGATGGGATAAGCTATTCCTATGCGCATTTCACTGGTTGCTTAGGCCAGATCATCAGGAAACTTCATCCATAAAGATTTTGGAAAAACTAAAGATATTAAACCAAATAAAACTGTTAAGCGTATGAGACTCATAGCAACAGTTCTACTTGTAACAATATCAAAGTTTAAACAAAACACATCAACAATAAACAGTGGGTTTATCTCATCTTACATTCCCCACTACAATTAGTTGAAATTCTCTCAACATTAACTGTAGTTGTAAGTAGGTTAAGAAAAACAAAATAAAAACAAACAACAACTTACAAAAGATGTTGTCAATTAAGTGTTTTTTAGGCGGTGCACTGCCTGTTTATTATCAAAAAGTAATTTCAATTTTGGGAATACAAAATTTTAATTTTAAAAAAGATTTTGTTATTCGTGCTTAATTCCCAGTTTTTATTTTATCATTAATAATTGCAAAATATCGGCCAATATCTTGTAACATAATCATTTTTAACTTTTTGCAAGTACTTTTTTGTTTGGCGAAAAACAGCTGATGCTGTTGTTAAATGAGTTAAAAACAACTTCAGCTGGTTTTAAAATTAACATCGGTTTTAACGTGTAAAGTATGCTTTTACTTGTCTATAGTAGATCAAAAGCATATTTTTAAGAAAAGTTTACTTTATAACTCTTAAAGTATGCTTTGTTTATGACTATAGTTATGGGCCAATGTAATTAATTAATAATTCAAAATGTATGCGGGGTTAAAATGCACTTCTGTATCACTATAAAGCACAAACTGAAATGAAATGGGGAAGTCAGAAAATCCAGTGGAAAATTATGTAATGAAAAGACTTATATTTGGGGCAACGTGTTCACCTGCCATATCCCAACATGTTAAAAACTTAAATGTGTTAAAACCTTTGAAACTATGTACCCAAGAGCTTTACAGAGAATTTGTGGACATCATTATGTCGACGATTATGTAGACTGCTTTCAAACAGAAGACGAAGCCATAGAAGTAGTAAACGAAGTGATTAAAATCCATATGGCGGCTGGATTCAATCTACGCCATATAAATTCCAATTCAGAAAGAGTAAGAAGAAGGTGTGGCGGTTGCAATAAAGCGGCTGTAGAAATAGAAAAGGAATCGAAACGAATATAAGGCATGCACTGGCTCACCGAAACAGACAAATTCGTATTTAAATTAAAGTGGACTGAAATACCAAAGGAAATCCTTGAATTTAAACGTAAGCCAACAAGAGAGAAATTGTAAAGCTACACATGTCTATATTTGATCCATATGGCATTCTTGTGGACTTGATGATAACACCAAAAATTATTATGCAAGCCGTATCGAAAACTGGAATAGGATGGAATCAACAAACTTCAGATGAATTGCATGTGCTGCAGAAATCGTGGGTTGCAGAATTCCTTAAAGTTCAACCATTTGAAATACCTAGGCTAGGGATATGCTATAAAATTCGAATCGGAAGTTGTTGATTTACACATTTTTGCAGATGCAAGTGAGCAAGCCATGGCTGTTGTTGCGTATTGGAGTTCAATTGTTGATGGACGTATAACGGTAGCCTTTGTGAGTGCAAAAAGCCGTTGTACCCCAGTTCAATACCATACTATTCCTAAAATGGAGCTGCAAGCAGCAGCGATGGCTGTCCGCCTTAAACAAACGATCATTGCTAATCATAACGTTAATATTCGAGACTGCATTTTTTGGACTGATTCAAATACGGCCTTACGATGGATACGCTCGGATCATAAGAAGTATAAACCAGCGAAGGGCAGATAGAGAACATTGAATGAAAGAGAGTAAATAAGTTGATTTACACTTAGAGAAAAGATTTTCAAACTGTATATAAAAATGTAATACAAAAAAAGGAGTTCAGTAAAAAATATTTTTATATAAATCATCAAGTTTTAACTAACGTTAAAATATATGTATACATATGGTCACCTGGCCGTGAGCAAAAACTTTAAAATGTGTACTCTAGGTATGTAAATATGCAAACAAAAAAGAAAGGAATTCAGTAAAAAACTTGATTATTATATAATTCATCATCCCACATGATTGCTGAAATGTTTTTAAAACAAGCTGAAAAATAAACATACATGAGCACAGCTTGATCACAACACAATAAATATATTGTCAGTGTGCCACTACAAAATTTCAAAATTTGCAAAATAACAACATGCGCAACACTCCCGCTTCGTTGAAATTTATAGAGCAACTGAATAAAATTTTATTTTTTTTCTTTCTGTTGTATTTGTTTTTCGGGTTGCCTTTGTTACTTTTTATGCTTGAAACAATGAATTCAGTTTGTGGGCAATAGTAAATGAGCGAAAACAACATCACACAAAAACGTGTATGTGTTATACGGTAAATTTTTTCACATTCTGATTTCAATGTAGATATTGTTATTTCTTTTTGGTTTGACTGCTAGAAAATAGTTTTTTATTCATTTTCTCTATTTTGAACGTACTTTTATTTATTAAAAAAGTAATATAATTAAACAAATGTATGGTATGTTTTGGGGATTTTAGGGAATATCTTAGTAGGGAAATTTTTGTATTTGTAGCAGCTCTGGTACAAGGAAACACGAAGAGTAAATGTAAAAACCCGAAAAACTTCGTAATCCAGGCAAACTAGCGCCCACCGCTGGTATAAACTGTATGTGGCCAATCGGTTGGTGAGATTCTAAAAAATAGCTGAACTCAGCTGTGGAGATGGAACTTTAGCCACCGCAGATGACGGTACTCGAGCAAAATTTACCCATCAGTACAATAGTAATGGAAGGTGGTCCTCAGTTTTAAATAAAAGATGAAAGTCTTTGGCCTCAAGAAACTTTCGGCCCACATCTTGACGACTTAAGTAACGATGAGATGCGATCAAAATTTGTTTTTGTTGCCTTACGACGGGTAGGTTATGAAATACCTAATATCAATCGCTTTTTTAACTATTCAAGGTATAAGCGGGCAACAGCCTGGATGTTGCAGTATGTAGAAAATCTCAAAAGACGTTCGAAAAAGCAAGATTCTATTATTGGTCCCTTAACGGCGTACGAGGAAAATGCAGCTAAAATTTATTTGTGTAAAATTGTGCAAACACAAGCTTATTTGGATGAGTAAGCCAATATTTTGAGCAAAAAACCAATAACATCAAGCAGCCCGTTAAAGATGTTAAGTCCAGTTGTAGGAGAAATGGCCTAATTCTTAGTAATAGCCGATTACGGTGGGCTGAATGTTTACCGATATCAGCAAGAATTCCTGTAATATTACCAAATAATCATGCACTTACTCGGTTAATAGTCCAGTACTACCATAAAAAGTTGCGAAACATAAATGTTTCAACAATTATAAACGAAATACGACTGACTTCGAAAATCTATTTCATTCGATGTAAATAGCGGACAGCCACGGAATTGGCAGGTCCGCATTTTTCTGAAGACCGACGGGATAGTACCTTCCAGACCCGCTGCCCTAAGGACGTCAAAACTGCTTATCACCCATTTGAGTATAGATCAGAGAGATGGACACAGATCCAGGTTCTGATAGGCAATTGATCTCTCGAGGTGCTGGAAGAGAGTTACCAGGAAAGTCAATTCCTGTCAACACCTGCAACGTCTCCTAGCTATTCCTAGTCCAGCTACCATCAGTTTTCTGCATGAGGCTAAGGACAGCCAGGCAAGAATCCAAAGTTTAACGTTACTAGTTTGTCTCCTAGGAGCTTTCCACGCCGCTACGGAATTCCCTCCAGCCATTCCGTTTCCCAGAAGCTCAGCCATATTGAAAAACCTACAACAGTCTTTACCAATTTGTGCGGTATTGTTTTGATCTTTTATTTCTTTGTAGATAAATAGAGGCGACACAGGATACAGTTGAACTACCCCAGCAACCATCGAAAATGTTTCGTTGCAATTTCAACAAATATTTACAAAGAATTTACGTTCATTCGCATAATCAAAGTTGTAAATTTTAACTTACGTGCAATTTAAAAATATAGGTCGGTATATAGGTAGAAAGGCTGGTGTGAAGTCTCCTTCACACCTTTACCCAGAGACCAGTACGGTCCATTGTGACGCCTTAATTAGAGATAGCTATATAGAGATAGAAAGTAGGTGAAATAAACAACGAAAGCACAAATCAGATTCAAAAGATAGATAGAGCCTTCCTGCAATCATCAACTAGCTTGGAGTTCACATAACAGCCCCTTACGGCCATAAGAGCCGCCTGGCTGTCCACATATATAGTGACCTCCGAGCCCCTATCAATGTTGTCCCTCATAAGTTCCACGGCCCTCAAGACCCCCAGAACTTCCGCCTGAAAAAACACTGCAGTCGTCAGGAAGCCTATATGACCTTCCAATGTTCAGATCCTCAATGTAGACCCCCGCACCCGTGCCCCTCATCTTCGAGCCATCAGTAAAAATAGCAAATTCACCAAATAATCTGCTCCTACCTGACCACCTCTCCCTGGAAGGCACTATTACCTCCGGCAGCCGGCCAAAATCCACCTTGGTACCCACATAATCAGTTGAGCCGGGTGGCCCCAGGTAACAGCCACCAGCCTCAATCTCACTCAGGATCCGTGAGTGACCCTGCGTGACTTTCCCCGTCAATCCTAACTCCCTCAGTCTAAGAATGCTCCTGGCCGACATTCCCATCACATACTGCTCAATAGGCAGAAGATGTAGAATGACATCCAGGGCATTTTGAGGAGTACTCCTCATGGCACTTGTCATGGCAATTGAATAACACCTCTGAGCTTTAGAAACAAGGTTCCTACGACTAGCCAATCTCAATGACTCCCACCAAACACAGCATCCATTTCCTTCCCCATGACAGCTTGCTGTCCATAAAAACTCTCAGATACTTGGCACTATCAGATAGTCCAAGCTCCACTCCCCCTAGTACCGGTAGCCTAAAATCCTCCACCTTGTACCTACTAGTGAAAAGAACTAACTCTGTATTCTGCGGATTAACTCCCAGTCCCTTATCATTCGCCCATGCCGACAGTTCGCCCAGCGCCCCTTGCATGATGTCGCTAATTGTCGGTAGGAACTTGCCAGACACCAATATCACTACATCATCCGCGCAGGCAACGACTTTCTGACCCATTCTGTCAAAACTTCCCAGAACGACATTGACGGCTAAGAGCCACAATAAGGGAGAGAGAACTCCCCCTGTGGGGTCCCCCTAGTCGCCGATTTCCTTAAACGTTCGTATCCCAAGTCCGAGTGAATAACTCTGCTGCTAAGCATCATAGTTATCCATTCGACCAAAAACAACGGAACCCCTAGGTCAACCAGTGCCTGCCTAATAGCCTCTATCCTCAAATTGTTAAAGGCGCCCTCTATATCCCGGAATGCCGCCAAGGTGTATTCCTTGGTTCGCAAACCCCGCTTTACATACCCAACCACATCATGCAACGCACTCTCTTAAGATAGGCGTGTTGAGCGCCGCTGACGATGCCGGCGTCAATCTTCGTTCTCAGATGTAGATCAATCAGTCTTTCCAACGTCTTCAAGAGAAAGTTCTAAAATCTTTGGGTTTAGAGTGACCGGTTCTACCCGCCTTGGGAATAAAAACTACCCTAACCTCCCTCCACCCACTAGTGTTCAAAATAACTTAAAAAGTTGGACACATTTTATATTTAAAATTTGTCAATGATGCTTGAGTTTAAATTTTATTAAAACAAATGAAAGTGGATTATCTCTTGCAACTAAAAAGTTGAAGTCTTCTTTAATATTCAATTAAGCAAGCTTTGAACGTTTTTTTGCAATTGCATCCTCAACTGCTCTTAATTGTTTAAGAAGTTCCTCACGACGTGACTTTTTCGAATCTTTTTCGGTTGATGAATTTTGTGAAGGAGACGTTAAAGCAGAAACTCCAACTGTTACCGGTTTCTTCAATTCGATTGATATTGGAGACCTCTTTTTTGGAACATCTTTTAAATAAAGAAAAAAGTAATTAACACAATTATTAAAAACTATTGTAAACCTGTTACCTTTTTTGATTCCCTTTCTTTCATTAGATGTCAATCTTTCAGAAATTCGTAACCGCTTTGGAGGAGTGTGATCTCGGGATTGAGAAGAACTTTCAGATGAAGAAGATCCCGATTCTGACTCTGTTTCGGATCCTGTAGAATCTTATAATTTAAAAATGTATACAGTTTTATAAAAAAAACCATAGGACGGTTTGAGTATTTTACCTGATTCAGAGGAACTTGAAGAATGTCTATGCTTTATTTTTGATTTATCACTACGAATCTTTTTCGTTAATGGTGATAATCTCTTTCTCTTATGCGCAGGACTATATGCGCTTCCTCTATTATAAACTGGGGATGGTATATTTGTTCTCCTTTTTAAGCTTGGTGACTGGCGGTGAGCTAAAAATATATTTTAAATTATTAATATTTTATAAAAATAAATAAAAAATTGAGGTGTTGTTTTCTTAATTTTATCTAGGATCATTTTCTCATTTTTCTTGCTTTGTTAACAAGGGCACCCTACCAGCAAACTAAAGTACCCTGAATTTAATGGTGCAAGTAATTTTCCGAAGTTAACGCTCGTATTCGCGATTTGAAATTTAAATACTAATATACCGTAAAACGATGTTTTTAATACTTTTGGTATCATTTTTTAACATAAATCAATCCTCAACTCTGTCTCAACTCTGTCTGTTTTTATGCGGTTTATTTGTATTCGGATTTGAAGTAAAGTTTTTATAGTAATTTTGCAGTTTTAAACGTTGACATCACTACAACATAGTAATTTTAAAAATTTGGCAAGGTATATGCATTAGAGCAGCCTTTGCTTGCTGTCCCTTTTTTGTTTGTAGTTTTATATGTCTTCTAAATGACAAATTGACATTACGAAGTTATACATACATATCTGTGGCATTTTGACAAAACATCTTAAGTTGAGATAAGATAGCAAAAAAGTTTAAAAACTAGGTGAAAAAATCATTATTATCAAACCGCTCATTTGCTGCAAGACCAGCATAACTCAAAAATGAAATTTTGGAATTAGAGATGCAGAATTGTTCGCTTTGGTTTTTTTTATATTGTGTATTAAATTCATCTTTATATCTTTTATACTTTCCCAGTTTGAAGAGAATGTCAAAAACTTTAAATGCGTTTATCTCGAAATGGATTTTTTTGAGTTATGCCGGCCTTGAAGCAAATGAGAGAAATAATAAAATAAACCAAAATTTTGTTTATGAAAATTTAAAAAAACGTTAACAAAAATGTTTTTTGAATTTAAATTCGTGTGAAATTTTTTGAACTTGCAAGAGTCGTTTCATGAAGCCATTTTAAATTTTTTGTTTTTTTAAACAATTAATGTCAGTTTTTAAGAAACGTCAATACAAAATAATATTAAAAAAAAATAACAAATATAAAAATAAAAATTGAAATTCGTTACTAAAAATGCATACAAAAAACCAAGACTAATTCGCTTATTTCATTCCAAGAATTTATTAATCGTAATTTGTCAACACTTGAACTTTTTGTTAAAAACGATGGTAAGCATAGAAAAATGTTTGTATACATACATAAATGCACAATTGAACAGCGCAACTTTAAGGCCCAAATACATTGATCACAATACTCATCAAGCATTGTGGTAGTATTAGTGAAAATGTGTTTGTATGTGTGACACCGACAACGCTTGATGAAAAATCAAAAAATTTAGATATGACGGCGAATATGACGTCCAGCACACGTACACGTTGAATTCGCCGGCTGGACAAGCATTTGACAAGTGTATTTGGCCATTTACGATTCAAAATTTATGGTCAAAGTTTGTGTAAATTAAGTATCATACAGTATTTAATAGTTCATTTGCGAGGGCATAAAAATGCACAGATTGCGAGAATTTTAAGCAATATCATGAAAACCCTTAAGCATCGTTCACAATAGGCAGCAACATTTTCACTGGTGTTCATAGTAAAGCAACAATTTTTCTGCGACCACATACATACATTTTGAATAAAGAAACCGATTGCAAATTTTGACTAGAACAATATTTATTTATAAATTTTCATATTATTCGAATGTGTATTCTAAGTCAAATTACAATTTTTTTAAAGCTTTTTTACTTTAATAGTCTTATGCCTTCAATATTTTCCAGGAATATTTTCTATGCAATATCAGAATTTTCGTTTGTATATTTCTGTTACAAGGCTTACTTTAGCTATCCTTTGACTAGCAATGAAGTAAATTGTACAGAAAATGTATACGACTATTAGATACCAGCAGAATGTAATGCATTTTCTGGCATTTATATAATAAAATGTTACTCACCATGAGAAATAAATTCCCAGATTCTATTTGTTAAAATAATTAAGTTAAATACAAAAAAATATACAATAGGCACTATCCAGTTATAAGATACAAAGAACGCTAACGAAGGCCATAGCGGGCCAGAAAATGCTTTACATTCGGCTCTATTTATTTGTTATTTATTTATTTATTTAATAAAGTAATACAAAGCCTTCCAGGCCAAAATATAAATATGTATTACACAGTAATAACAGAAACCTAAGATACTGATCGGATAAGTGATGCAGTATCTCTTCTCCTAAGCGAGTGCGGCCGCCATCAATGAAACTATTTCGAGCTAGTGGATTTATTTAATTTAAAACTTTGATCACGTTATTACTGATGGTACATTGAGGAGCGGACGTGATGCTTTGAAGAATTTTGTTTTGGCACCTTCGAATCTTCTCTATGTTGGATGCCGAGGCAGTGCCCCATCTGATATATATGAAATACAACAGAGGTCCTAAGCTTAATCGATTATTAAATATGTTTTAATGTTCTAATAGTTTTCAGCTTCAATTTAAGTAGTAAGCCTTCTTGTCAGACTTTGTCAAAAGCTTGCGAAAGATTGTTGGAATGTTGTAATTAAACTGCTTGATTTTGGAACAATGTGTAAAAGAAATAAGACAAGTTTATTTAAGTAATTATGAAAAGGAAGTGAGTGAAGTAATATGGAGTTTGTTCAATGTAAAAAAACGTACTAAAATACGAAAGGGTTGCATTTAGGATGTATTACATCAAGCAGTAGAAGGTTGCTAGATTTAAATTAACACCTCCACTAAAAGCTGTCTATAGATTAGAAAGATCAAGCATCCTTGCACATTTCAAGTGGTTTTCCCTGACTACTGGCTTCGTTAGGAAATCAGATGCCATATCAGCCGACTCCTTATATTCCAATATAAGTTGTCCATCATTAACGTTGTCTTGCAAAAAATGATGACGAAAATCTATATGTTTAGAGCGTCATAGTACGCATCTCTTCTGGCTAATCTTAAGGCACTTTTATTGTCGCAGAATAGAGTAATGTTTGCTTGGGTATCATCCATATATTATTATGCAGTTGACGTAGCCATTCTGCTTCTTGAACAGCTGTAGACATGGTCATATATTCCTGTGCAGAATCACCTATCTGTTGTGTCGCTGGCATAGTCCGCATCACAAAAACCATACACTTTTAAAACTTTGCGCCTTTGAGATAGCGAAAAACTTGTTTAACTGCCACCCAGTGCGAATTGTAAAAATTGTTATTAAATCTACCAAGGTAATTTACGGCTAATGCAATGTCCGGACGAGTTTCTTGAGCCAAAAATAGCAAAGTACCTACAGTCTCCTGGTAGGGTATGTTCTTGCAATCCTGTAGATTTATTGGGGATGAAGGATTCGTAAGCCTTACGTTGATACCAAAGGAAGTTGAAACGGGATTGCAATCGAACAAGTTAAACTTATTTAAAATTTCCATTGTTTATGCTGATTGGTCAATATTTTTTTCACCTTTTTGCGACTTCTTGTAATACGAATACCAAAGCAGCTCGTATTCTCCTGCAAATCCCTTATAAAGAATAGCTCTTGTAGACTGTTTTTAACTAACTTTAGCAAACTGTTGTTGAAGAAGATTAAAGCTTCGTTCACAATCAAATAAACATTTTCACTTGGTGTTCATAATAGAGCAACAATTTCTTTTGCAACCAACACACATTTTGCATTAAAAATCCGTTTACAAATTTGAGCCACAACAATATTATGCATTTATTATTATTTTTTACAACATTTTGGTAAAATTTTCATTCAAAACTAAATAAAATTATTTTTAACGTCAGAAACAATTTTATAAAAATTGTTGCTGAAGTTGACTCAACTTTAGTTACATTTTTAAAAAAAAATTTGTAACATTTTTGTTCTAAAAATGAAAGAAAAATATATGAAATACTTTGGGAAGAAAAAACGAAATTGTTTCTCTGATTGTGAACGAAGCTTAACAGGCCGTCGACATAAACTGCTATAAAAAATATTGTTGCATCAAAAACTTAAGGTGTGGTTCAGATTTCGGTTCCAATCATGGCTTTGTTAAGCTTACAGATTTTATCATTTATATTGAAGTTCAATGTCCAGGTCGAAATGTGATGCAACTGACAAAAATATGAATAAGTTCTTAATAATCTATTCCCGGTTTCTGTGAACAACCTTTTAACTACCAGTCTTACTTTGTGTATAATTATCTCAGTAATTTCTTTATTTTTGTTTTTAAATGCCCATTAACATTTCAAAGGTTTTATTTCCAGGGCCAAGTCGCAATGCAGACAAATGTTAAGTTGCTCAATAAGACGTTTTTTTTCGATACGACTGAAGTCGATTGTCTTTGAAATATTCGAGTATTGTATCAAGGGTCAAGAATTGTAGATAAAGAATAGATTTCATTATTTCTAAAGCCTAAAATATCTTTAGCTATGTGCGCATAGAACAAGCTTATCCTACAACAATAAATTTTAGTGTATTTATCCAGAATTAAAACTGGTAATTAAGCACAACAACAAAAAATCTTATTAATAAAAAATTATGTATTTCCAAAAATAACTTTGATAATAATTTTCAAGTGCCCGTGCATAAAAAACTGAACTGTCAAATTGCTTTATTTTGATATATCCATATTCGTTACTTCCCTAGTGTAAAGCATGTTTGCAGAAAAATCAAAAATGTTTAATTTTCGTACAAACATTGAGAATATTTGTAAACTGTTTGCAAAGTGCAGATGGTGAAGAAGATATTTTCCAGCCTTAGGGTATTAGAAAAAAAAGGTAAAGACAACAATTTGATATACATATGTGACCGAGAAAAGGGACCTAGTGTGTGAAAATGATTTTAAAGTTTCATAACGCATTATCACTGTGAACACACCTTCAGTTGGGAGATGCGATTTGGTATGGTTAGTTATGATTGGGTTCCGACTTTGGTGACATGCCTATGTGGTGACGTATTCTTTTTTTTTTTTTTTTTTTTTTGCTTTTAGTGTGACAATACCTTTGCTATTGTTGGTGCTCTGTTTGTTATGATCTCGATACTTGATTCTTACCCCACGTCTCCATGCGCTTTCGATTTGAACATGACATGACCATAACGCCGGCAGAGCAACGGTATTAATTTGTTCATGTTCTTGTATGTGGCGAATACGTGTTGATGTTCATGTTCTGATTGGCCACAATTTTTGTTGTTGTGGCGTTTGCTTGTATACAGAAAATACATTGTATGGCCAACATCATGGCGCACATGGATGCTAAGACGAATGTTTGGGCAACGATGGCAGCACATGGACGAAACATGAACATGAACAGTCTACACGAGCAGAATTCATGTGCGACATGCTGTTCTTACCAAGTTGATGGATAGTGGAGACGGGTAGTTAAGCCGCAACCAGCGACCGACGCAACAACGCCGCTCTCTGTTCGCTCTCAGCAAAGGGTTGATGTGCACATTCTAATGCGAAGAACATTGTAAAAATAACTATAAAGCGGCCCATACACTTGCAATATTACTGTACATATATGATTTTCGCCATAATATTTCTATTTTGTCCTATATTATGCAATAAGTAGCACAATTGTTTCAATTTAAATATACCTCAAATTTCATTCAACAAAGGTGAATATAACCTATAGGAATAACATAAACAGCATTGTACAATGTTGCAAACACATTTTACCTTATTTTCGTTGTGCAATAAAAATCAAAAGTCTTTTGGTTCTTGACAACTTATTGTGCCACCTTCTAATATTACATACACATTGGCGATATTATTGTACAATACGTAAAATTGAACAATTTTATTGCAAGTGTATTAAAAGTTGTTTCGCAATTTTGGTTCTTTTGTAATTTTGTTACTAAGCTGATGTTAATTCGAAGTAATGATTTAAAAAGACTAGACTCGGTTTATGGCAATGATGAGGTCGATATGACGTTATCTGAAAGTGTCGGTGCTAATACTTCGAGACTAACTGAAAATCAACGTTTTTTGCATGATGTTTCCGAATCCATTATTATATCCGAATTTGAGGAATCCGTTGAAGCTATAAAAGAGTCGACGAAGATCGATTTTATGTACGGAGAAAAATCCGAAGCATGTTGTTCGAAAGAATGTAATAAGATAATTCCAGAAAATCTTGCTACACAAAGCCGGCACTTTTTCCAAGAATTTAAACCAGAACAAGATTTAGTCCATTTGAGCCATTTGGAATTTCATCGACGTTTATCGCTCGAAAACGTTTATAATACTGAAAGTCGGAGGAAGTATGGCCAAAGGGTAAAAATAAATCCAGAGTGGATACAATGTATTTATTTCGTGGCATTCATATTTGTAGAAACATGTTTTGTTTTATTTACGATGTTGGTTTTAAACGTTATAAAAATTTGATTCGACAAAGTGAACGAAAACATAAACTAAGTGGCAAGTCTTTAAAACGGCAATCGCGCCTGTTATCACCGGAATCACTTACTCGTATCGTTCAATTTATTCAAAATATTTCTGAAAAATTCGCAATACCTCTCTCTGGTAGAATGCCAAACTACAAAGACTGTAAAGTAATGCTGCAGCAACCAGTGAAACAAAAAGTGCTGTTTATCGTCGTTTTGATAAAGTTTGTCTTACTGAAGATAAAATCGCAATTAAAACTTTTTACAAAATTTGGATGAAGTACTGCCCTTACATCTCGCCTATGAAACCGAAAACAGATCTCTGTGACGTCTGTCAACAGAAAACCTTGATGCTACGACGAGTTTAAGAAGAATCTGATTCAGATACAAAATAACGAATGGCTGTTACTCATCTTGACACAATGCTGCAAGATCAGTGATGCTTACTCTACTCTTGTAGTAAGTTTCGACTATGCACAAAATATATCTTATCCATCCAGTCCACAAAAGTCGGAACGGCATATTTTACAGCACCTCGTAAATGTTAAATTTTAAGTATTCATAATGAATTCACTAACGTTCAGTCGAACTATTTATTAGACGAAGAGTTCGAAATAGGAAAAGGACATAATGCTGTCATTAGCCAAATTCACGATTACTTCACGAATAATGCCGTAAAAAATGTAGTTTTATTTTGTGATAACTGATGGAAAGGTGAAAGTGTTTTCTTTAACCCTGTATATACTCTTGTAACCCTTTGGACCCTTCTATTTAAATTTTTTTTACAATTTTTTTTATTCCGCAAAAATGCTTGCAGAAGTAACAGAAATCATGTGCTATTGCCTTCAAAAAAATTTTTATGATATAGGGAATATTGATCGTGATCAAACAGAATTTTATAATTGTTACACAATCAGAAAAACGTATAGCTGCCCGGATTCAAACTTATCCGTTACACTACGTTCACACTAGCGTATTTTATAGTAGAATAAAGAGCTTAAGTAAGCGTTTACGCTAAACAGGTATATTGTGAATCCCACCTTAGAAGAAATTTTAAAAACTGTAGCGATAGATCTAAGAGGCGGAAGCTTACGGATATCAATAAATAAATCGGAAATGAAAATATTCAAGATACTTTCCTACATCAATCACGATCACAGAAACAATTGACAAAAGTGGATATCATTGAAAAAGTTGTTAAAGCTAGTCCACAAATGAGGAGGCATTAGCATTATTTCTGGATTTGAAATTAACAAAACAGCAATATATTTAGCTCAGATTGCGTGCGATTGAAAAAGGCTCAAATCTGTATCCAGCATATCATCCCATAACAGCTGCTAAAATGAACTGTTTGCCATTAAAGGACATATTAGAATCACACAAATTTCGGCAGAGGTACAACTGCAATCTCTACTTGATCACACAGCCGAACGCTTGCTACAATCAATAAAAGGAAATGAGTTAAAGAAATATGGAAACACAAAGTTAATTCTTTTTTGTAAATGGGGATGTGATGGTTCTTCCGGACAAAAACAATACAAACAAGTAGTATGTCAAAATATTTCGGACTCAGATATGTTCATGGTATCATTTGTACCATTGCGATTTAAAAAGATTTTGGAAGATTCAGAGCCTTTGACTAGTACAACGCAAACAAAGGATATTTGAAAAAATTAGACACCATCATCTACGAAATACTGCAGGCCTACCAAATTTGAATTCAAAAAAGAAACTCATGATGTCATTAACAAAGAAGTTAGTAATATCAAGGCCCAAATTGCAACACTACAGCCATTACAATTTTTAGATGGGCAGCAAATTGAGGTTACCTACCAATTAGTGCTAACAATGATATATGGATTTTATAGAGAGTACAATACTAGAAAATTTTCACGAAATTCCACAAATGAAGAACTATTAATATATTATTGGCAACGTCAGATCCGTTCATCCCCAGTATTCGAAATCAATGGAAAGTGGAACATCATGATTTAGATGAAGAAGTCAAAAAACTACTAAAGAACAGAAATAGCACAGAACAGAATATTTGCAATCAATCTTTCAATTAAATGAACAATAATTATAATTCATTAGGTCTAAGACAGACATTGTATTACACTGTGTGTAATTTTTTAAGTCATGGAAAATAAAAAAACAACCATATACGAACAATAAATAACCATAAAGGACCAAAAAAAAGACCTGTGTCTCCCAGTTTTGCCCAAAGTCATGCACTTTTTTATGGGCACCGATGCCCCGGTGTCATTTTTGCAAAAAAGTGATCATTTTCTCAGGCTCACATCTTGTAAGCCGTTCGGAATGTTGATTTACCCTCTGAGACAAAGTTGTAGCTATTGCCAAAAAGAACAAAAATTGTAAACATGTAAAATCAAAAAAACTTTAAACAAATTAGATTTTGTTTACCTTTTTTTCCTCTGTTCAGGTCCATAGGTAGCAAACAGTTCAAAATTCAAGGAAACAATCAACCACAAAAATGTACCTAAGATCTCAATAAACAACTTTCTAGAGCATATGAACTTCATTGGAATGATTCTTGGCACCGTTTAGGTAGCCGCAAAAGTGAAAAATTTCCCGGAAATTCAATTTGTTTACCTTTTTTCCGCTGTTCAGGTAAGTAGGTAGCAAACCGTTAAAAATTCAAGGAAAAAATCAACTACAAAAATGTACCTTAGGTCTCAACATACAAATCACGCGATCACGCACCGACCGCAACATCACAGGCAAAGCAGTAAGCACAGCACACGCATCAAGGGACGCAGCCCACAATATAAAAGCAACACGACGCTTACATCGAGGCATTACACATCGCGAAGTCAACGAGAGCTCAGCGGTGAAAGTTATAGAGAACACACAACATTGGCAACTGGCAATTTCTAATGCAGTGTGAAAAAATTGATTCGTTTTGCTACGTTTGCGGTCATCAAATCAGGAAAAAAGTTCTACAAGATTTCAAAAGGAAAAGAATCTTTTAACTGGTGAATTCAATAGAGCATATAAGTTGTTTTTCGACGAAGTAGACTTGACAGGCGAAAATTACACACCTAATACAGTGTTATAACAATCTCATGGCATGGTTGAGTGGAGGCAAAAATAATATAAAGTATTGTAAGCCAGTAAACTGGATTAATCGCCCAGGTGATCATGATGCAACCAGTTGCTATGCATGCGTAAATTACACATGTCGTCTAAATTGACATGCTGAGAAGAACAAAATTTATAAAGCAACTGTAACAGCCACACTACCAGTGCTTGCACCTGAAAATTTTGTATCACCAAGGCCGCCAACTCCAGATCGTAGGACAGAATTTACAGGAATGACTACAGCAAGTGGTGTTACTTATGAAGATACATTTGATACCGATTACGAGCCCCAACAGGGAAGAGGTAGACCACAACTAATAACAGAAATGGGACTATCCCAGCGACTTGCCAGCGACTTCTTTGCGTTTTTAAAGCAAAGAAAACTCACACATGCTAATGTGAACTCTACGGCGTACCGCAAACTGCAAGCTGAATTTCAGAGCGTCTACACTCTTAATGATGACAATTCGTTCGCTTACTGCAACGATATAAAAGCTTTGGTGGTAAAAATGGGAATGAACTACATCGCTAGTGAGTGGAGAATCTTTATTGATGGTTCTGTTTCAAGCTTGAAAACAGTGTTGTTGCATGTGTCGAACCGAAAACCTTTCATTCCGCTAGCAATGGGTATTAACATGAAAGAAAGCTAAGAAACATTGAAAGATATACTCAAAAAAATCAAATACTACGAAAATAAATGGAAGATTTGCTGTGATTTGAAGGTCATCAACATTTTGCAAGGCATCATCGAAAGGGTGGCTTTCCAAAATTCTTTTGTTTTCTTTGTAATTGGGATTCGCGCTCCCCTTTGAATCAATTCCAATGTAATTCGTGGAGACCAAGAGGAAGTGTGAAGGAACAAATGAAACAACATAGACTGAAGAATGCACCTTTAATTGACAATACTCAAGACATCTTGCTGCCACCGCTCCACATAAAATTGGGAATTGTTAAAAAATTCATCGAAGTGGCCGTTGTAAATTGTCCAAACGCATTCGACTATTTGAAAAGCGTTTTCCCAAACCGTAGCGATGACAATATTAAAAAAGGTATTGTAGGAAATTTAAAACGAATTTTTGTTCACCTCATTGTCCTATTTACACTATGTTAATATTTTATTTTCTGTCTTTATTTGTTGTCTTCATTTAACAGGCGTACTTTGATTCATCGCTTGATGAAAATCATTCAATGGCATGCATTTAACTTTAGCGTGTATGCACCAGAGTCTTGGGAAGGGATCGAGACGCGGAACTGGAAGCAAAAGAATGGGTGAAAGAAATGCTGTATTATTTTGAAAAAATCGGCACATCGATGACATTAAAGCTGCATTTTCTTCATTTTCATTTTGCCGACTTTATCAAACAATTCCCTACCGAATCCGATGAGCAAGGAGAACGGTTTCACCAAACCACAATGCCCATGGAAAAACGCTACAAAGGCAAATAACTCGACGCATTGCTTGCAGAGGTAATATCAATTTTATTGATGCATTGTTTTGCATTCCTTTTTTGATTTCTTTTCTAATTCATTTCAAGTATGTTGGTGGAGTCACAAGATCACCCTGTATGATGTTAATGAAGTATTTGAAGAAGAAAAAGCTGATGATGGAGGGCAGTCTGGAAGCAACGTGCCTGTGGACAACATAAATCAGAGTCAGATTCGGTCGATTCGGACGACGATTTGGATCCACAACTTAAGAGAATTCGATTTGCAAGTCCAGGGCCATCAACATTATAAACATAATACGAATTTTTTTTAATATTTTTGTAATAGATAGCATAGTATCTCAATGTTGAAGTAAAGCAAAAACAAATGAAATTAAAAAAATTTCGGAAAATTTTTCACTTTTGCGGCTACCTAAGCGCTACCTAAACGGTGTTAAGAATCATTCCTAGAAAGTTCACACGCTCTAGAAAGTTGTTTATTGAGATCTTAGGTACATTTTTGTGATTGATTGTTTCCTTGAATTTTGAACGGTTTGCTACCTATGGACCTGAACAGGGAAAAAAAGGTAAAAAAAAAATCGAATTTTTTAAAGTTTTTTGCGATTTTAATCTTGAAAAAGTTTTTTTGATTTTACATGTTCACAATTTTTGTTCTTTATAGCAAGAACTACAACTTTGTCTCAGAGGGTTAATCAAAATTCCGAACGGTTTGCAGGATATGAGCCTGAGAAAATTATCACTTTTTTGCAAAAATGTCACCGAGGCCCTAATTCTTTAAGGGCCCATAAAAAAAGTGCATGACTTTGGGCAAAACTGGGAGACACGGGTCTTTTTTTTTTTTTGGTCCTTTATGGTTAGTTATTGTCCGTATATGGTTATTTTTTTTTTCGTGTTGCACTGTGTTAGTAAAAAATAATAATAAACAGAACCTCACATTGTTACAAAAGCTATTAAAATCTATTGCTGCTTTTATTTTTTAAAGGGTTTTTATCCACATGGTATGAAATGTTTTAATAAATAAGATATATTCAAAAACTAAAACCTATATTTTCGTGTCAAAATTAAAAAAAAAAAATCAGAATTCAGCGGATTTATTTTGCTAATATTAACAAATTTTACAACAAAGAACAATACATTCTTCTGTAGTAAGCAAGATTTTAGATAATATTTCTAAAGTTTTTTTTAAGTGAAAACAAATTTGACAGCAAAAAATTGTTTTTTTTTCAGTAACAATAGCAAAATTTCCAGCTGATTTAACTATTTCCTGGGTGGCTAGTTAGTGCTTAAAGAAACTAGTCGTTAACAACTCCCCTCAGCGTCAGGGCAAAGCGCTGTTGTATGTTAGTTGCTTAGCCCACGCATGCCGTCACTGCGTGGTTCGGTCCGACTGTACGAGCAAACTCGTGGGAACAAAATGAATAACCCTTTAAAAACAAAAACAAAAACGACCACAACAACAACTAGCAAGGAGACGACGGACGGGATTGACCAGGGTCAGTCGGACGTCACGGTCTGTGAGTCGGTGAGTATCCTCTCGACTGTTCATGAGAACATAATTGAGCAGGAGAGACAGGTACTGACCGACCTATATGTGGATAGTCTTCTGTGACTATCGAGTGACTCCTGTGGTGAAACCGGGGCCACTCAAGGGTTAGAGAGGCTGACTCTGCTCTCTGACACGGAGCTTGATATTGATATATCAGCTCACAGTCAGACTACGGAGCCTGCCACTCTCATCTGTGAGGCCAGGGGACATCAGAGGGGACACTCGGGAGAAGATTGTCCACAACTTGTTCGGCAGGAGGATGGGCTAAGCGTCCCTTCACGAGACATTAAGAACTCCAGCCGAAGGAAGAAGGAGAAGGCGCAGAGCGGAACAAGGAGTTCTCTGGCATATCTGGATAAGATGGCGAAGAGAGATCCTTCAACGTTCTCCGCGAGGGATAGGTACCTTCTGAGAAGGCACCGACAAAGCGTCGCTAAATTCGAAAGAATTTACGGCCCTGTCAGTACCGTGCTTGGATGGCCCTATCCCTGGAGAAAGCAGGATGAAGTCGCCGACCCGGACACTAATCAAAAGAGTACAGGGCCGTTGGCGTCGTCAACCTGCCGTGGTGAGATGGAGAAAGGAGGAGTTGCCCCGATGACCAAAGCGCTCATGTCTTCGGAACGAGCTGCAGAGGACAAGGGGGCGATACCCAAAAAGGTAAGCAAAGTGGCTAAGGCAACGGACAAGAGCAAGAAATCTGGTAATCCTCCGACCGATTCCAGGCGAGGGCAGGAACAAGCTTTCTAAACTAGTCGTGCCGAAGACACCGAGCTCATTGAAGAGGGTTGGTACATCTCCGGCTGAGGCTCCTAATGGCTTCGCGGTGGATCGGAAGTCCATGGAATTCTTGGAGGTGGGGGGGGGGGGGGGGGTTGTTAAGTTTGGTTTAGGTAACGTCAGGTTCCGGTATCCGAAGCATGACAGGACCAAAGAAGTTGTTAGTGGTGCAAATAAACCTGCACCATTTTGAAGCAGCCTCGGCCGAACTAGCAACCTTCCTCACCAGCACTCGGACGGACGTAGCCCTAATCCAAGAACCTTGAATTAACAAAAATAAGGTTTGCGGTTTAAAGGTTGCGGGTTACACTCTGTTTGTCCCGTCCACGTGTATACTAGCGAGGAATGAATTCAAATTTCTCATCTCTCATTCTTTCAGGTGCGGTGAATTGACCGTAGTAAATGGAGAGGCCAAAGGTAAGCGCACTCTTACACTGGCTTCAGCGTATATGCCGTACGAGGCGTTAGGTGCGGGAACTGACGGCATATGCAAGGAGGAAGGGTGCAATCCTTGTATTGGGCTGCGATGCTAATGCTCATCATAGCTAATGGGGGAGCGCTGACATAAACAAAAGGGGTGAGTTTATGTTTGATTTTATAACTACTAACAATCTTATTATCTGTAATATGGGTAACACGCCAACGTTCAGAAATAAAGATAGGCAGGCAATGATAGATCTGACATTAGTAAACCGTGACGAGCAACTTGTTGTTGATTGGAGGGTGGCAACGGACTGTAATTTTTAAGACCATAGTCGTATTACCTTCACACTGAATTTTGACCTACCTGGGGTTGCTTCGTTTAGGAACCCGAGGAAGGGGCGAATTGGGTTAGTGCAACAGACCTTGGGCGACTTGCTGCCGACGGATCTGGAGGTTGTGGTGAAAAGGTTCACTCATCTGTTAAGGGAAAGCTATGAGCAGTCCTTCCCAGTTACGTTTCCGGGTAGGCGGAATGGTGGACCAGGGAACTTCGCGTTCAAAGGTCTACAGTGAGGAGACTGTTCAATAGATCCAAGCTTACGAGAGCACCAGAGGATTGGAACAATCAGAGGGTGCAGTTCAACAAGTATAAGGCGGATCTAAAAAGGGCAAAGCGACTATAATGGAGGCAATTTTGTGTATCCATTGATAATGTCCGACGGATTCTATCTAAGGACCCTAAGGCCCTGGGTTACATCCAAAGGAATGACGGCTAATGGACTGAGTCTAGCTCTGAGACCCTAGCCTTACTTATGGAGACGCACTTACCCGGGTGTAGGGAAGCCCGAGGTATGGAAGACGGTCAGTGGGACGTGATGTCCAGGACATCGGGTCATACTTTTGCTTGCGTCGAGGAAATGGTCCCAAGGGAGAAGCTGGCGTGGGCGGTCAATACTTTCGGCCCATATAAGTCACCGGGTCCGGATGGCATTTTTCCGGCCATGCTTTGCAACATCCCGGAGGATGCATCATTTCTGCTGGTGAACATATTCAGGAAATGCCTCAGTAGAAGGTATCTGCCTAGGAGGTGGAGAGAGGTCGGGGTGATTTTCATACCCAAGGCTGGTAAAGCGGGCCACTCAAAACCGGGGGATTTTAGACCTATTAGTCTGTCTTCATTCATGTTGAAGACTCTCGAAAGACTAATAGATTTCTATCTCAGGAGCAATATTGAGACCCGCCTTTTTAGCAACGCTCAACATACCTACCGTAAGGGTAAATCTGTTGAGAGTGCGTTACATGAGGTGGTGGGTTGTATTGAGCACGGTCTGAGGCATAAGGAATATACTCTCGCCGCGTTTCTGGATATAGTAGGAGCCTTTAATAACATTAGGTTTGAGGCGATTAGAGATTCGTTGATGGAGTTGGGAGTTGAGGACTTTCTGGTAGAGTGGATAGTCTGCATGCTTAGCAGTAGGAGTTTAAACTCGAGCCTTGGGGATCATGTGATAAGCAGGAGGGTTACCAGGGGGCACCACAAGGGAAGGTTCTATCGCCTCTACTGTGGTTGCTTACAGTCAACGGGATTCTCAGGTCATTTGATTCCATGGGCAGGAAGGTTGTTGCCTATGTGGACGACAAAGCAGGAACTCCATCGTTAAGAACTGGGGTCTGAGGCCGGATATGGTAAACTGGATTTACACATCGGTGGTTAGGCCTATACTTACCTATGGATGCACTGTTTGGTGGGGTGCGTTGAGAGTGGATAGCTATAGGAAGATGCTCAGCAAGGTTCAAAGGAGTGCATCTCTTGGCATCACAGGCGCAAGGAGAAGCACTCCACAGGCAGCGCTGACCATCCTACTATATATATCCCCTTTTGAGCATTATGTGAGGAGTGTGGCTGCTAGGAACCTACTTAGACTTTACGAGTCTTCCTTAGTTAGACCTAGGCTGGATGATCACACGAGAATTTTGTACGAGGTGGGTCTGCTTGATCAAAGTACTGGCGTGGATCCAATGGACTGTTTGAGTGGTGGGCAATATTAACGGATGGATCCAAGATGGAAACCGGCACTGTTGCCGGTGTATATATCGCGGACACCAAGGTAAAAAGGTCATTCAGACTCCCTGATGAGTGCAGTGTCTTCCAGGCTGAGATCCTAGCGATCTGGAGGGCGACGGAGGTGATACTGAATCACATCGTGGGTGGTTCTGCGGTGACAATTTACGTCGATAGTCAGGCGGCGCTTAGGGCATTGACAAATTATACGGTGCGATCGTGCCTGGTCGCTCGGTGTAGGAATGCTCTTAGGGAACTCATGGAGGCATTCAATGTAAGGCTGTGTTGGGTACCTGGATACTGCATGGTTCATGGAAATGAGGTGGCGGACAAACTCGCGAGAGGGGTTCGAATCTGGACTTAGTGGTAAGGGACAGGGGGTAAAGCCTCCCCTGTTACTACTATGGTGTGATACGGGAAAAATTCCGCGATTACGTTAACCGATCCTGGGGAGACAGAGTGGATTGCAGGGTGTCTAGGGCATTATAGCCCAGATTGGACGCGGGGGCAACCAGGGTTATACTGGGATTGGATAGGGGTGGTCGTAGAACACTTAAAGGGTTCTTGACGGGTCATTGTCCCGTTAGGGCTTTTACGGGCAGATAAGACAACACCATACCGGACTTCTGCAGATTATGCGATGATTCAGAGGAGCTGGAGACGATCGAGCAATTACTGTGCCATTGTCCTAGGATGAAGGGTCTCAGACAGAAGTGGCTAGGAGACAGGTTTCACGACGAACTAGGGTGCATCGTTGGATGTAATCCGGCTGATCTACTGGGGTTTGTCAGGGAAATAGTGCGGTTGTTTCTGTTGAGGGGACTGTAATAATTTTCTAATTTTCTGGATTTTATCCACTTCATACTGCTTTTCTTTACTTTTCTCTTTTCTACTTTTTTCTTTTCATCGAAGGGATTCACAATGGACCGTACCGGTCTCCGAGTGGAACCTAACCTACTATTTTTTTTTTAATGTTAAAATTTTTTTTATAGTGTAAACATTAAATTTTTTTGAGTGTCCCATTATTACAAAAAATGTTAATGATTATTATTCAAATCCAAAAATGACATTTTTAAATAATTAAAAAAAAACCATATTTCACGCCAAAGTTAAAAAAATCTAAAGTTCCACTTTGCTTTTAAATTCCCCAATAACTACTCAACCGATTTTAATGAACTTTAAAGTGGAGAAAAGTTTAAGAATCTGTCGATTAAAAAAAATTAACTAAAATATCTCCTTCGGTTCAAAAGTTACAGAATTTTGGCCAATGAAAAACGATATTCAGACACTGAGCGTCGTTGAAAATGTTTCAATTTTAGTAAATTTTGATCGCCGTCAACGATATGTGTAACTGGCGCTCTCAACATCTGCAATTTCACATCGGCTTCGAGTGTAATATTATGACATTTATAACGTAACGACGTAATCTCTTTTGATAGTTTTCGACATGAGTTACAGACACACTTTTTTCTCACTTTTCGAGAAACGATGGAATATTTTGTTTTACATCTTTTCGATGCGAGAAGTTCTCACTTAAGTTACAGAACATGGGTACAGATAAAGGAAATTGTATGTAAATAACTTGTGGACTCGGAAGAAGAAAGATTTAATCTGCGATTAACGGCTGAGCTATCAAACGAATTACCACCGCTCATTGCACCAAGCGGTTTTTCGTTAGATCGCAAATGGTATTTGTATGAGTTTGTCAGGGTCTTATGTACTGATTCACAGAAACGGGATTTTGTAGCTCCTACACCGAGTGAACCCATAGCGAAAAAAAAAAATCGAAAAATAAATCTTAACCTGTCAGCAAGAAATAAAAAATCGAAGCACCGGATCACGAGAAAAATAAAGCTGAAGTCAAAGGTCCGAAAAAAGAAAAAACTGAAATTGTCAAACGGAAGAAAATCGAAGTACCAGATCACGAAATACCGAAAAAAAATCCAAACTCCAAAAAAATTCGAAGACTGACGAAAAAAAATTTAAAACCAAAAAATCAAAAAAAGTAAAATTTTAATGTTTTTCTCATTTTTATCGATTTTCCTAAGTTCGTTTTGTACGTTTTTATAGGGCAAATAAAATTTTATCAAAAATATAACTCATTTTATCTTATTCTACACCCTTTTAGGTACCAGAATCCACTCTTAAGTCCAAACCCGTTTTTTGGCACACTATGTCCCTTTTCTCGGAGAAGGTCACATATGCTGCAGGATAAAACCTTTTTGAATGGTGTTTTATTTCAAAACCATCCTTGCAAAGATACCTTATAGAAGACAATGAACTTAAATAAGTATAAAATTGTTTGTATATGATTAACATTTTATTTGTTAAACTATAAATTAAATAATTTAAAGATAATCGGTTAAAGGGTACACTTACACTAAAACATAAGTCTTACGTATTTTGACGAAAATGCTTCCCTGATCTAATTATTGTTTAAAATATAAAAAAAAACAATATTAATAACAAACGCTTAACTTGGTGGCCACACGATCAAGTTTTGCCTTTCAATTCCATTCAATTTACTCAACTCTCTCATTTTTTTACTAACACACTCACACTTTTTAAATTGACCACGAGATGGCTTTCAATTTCACCTTTCCATTTGTTTGGCAATTTACTTTCAATTTAACAGCTGATTACATGTTAGTCTTTATAAATTGTTTTTTTTATGGCATCTTGAAAGTAAATTGAGTGCCACCTACGTCACAGCTCTCAATTTTTGTAAATTTTGACAAGCAGTATATGTAAAAGACTATCAAGAACAACTTGATCGTGTGGCCGCAGGGTAAATTAACATCAATTCAATGCCTGCAAAACAAAGTTCAACGTTGGTAATATTGACATCGTTTCGAAAACATTTTATTTGTGCATGAGTGAATTTGATGATTGAACGTGCTTTGTTTGCATTCGTTGATGCGCACGCCAAACCACAATTGCTCAAAATCAAAAAGCAATCATTCTCATGCTTTTGAATTCAAGTAGTCATTGTCCACTAGATGCGACAACGACGAATGTAAATTGGTATGAGTATAAGTCGCTTTGTTGGTATAATTGTGAGTTGTATGAACATGTTTTAGGCATAAGTTCAAATAAACTAGTTGTTGTGTCCAATTTGTTTTTGTGTTTAGTTTTTTAAAAGCGTAAGTCCCAATTTACATTATACGATTTTTGTCGTTGCGGTTCTTACCTTATAGGCGAGAGAGGTGAGAGGAATTAAAAGGGGCACACAAAAGGGTTTTGCCCTGTTTATGTGTTTTTTATATAAAATAAATAAATTGTTTTGGTTAATTTTTTTTTTATTTTATTATTTTTTTATCAATCAATCATCGTAATCCGTTCGTGCTCGTTGAATGCAGACGGGTTTTTTTTTTAACTCGGCATACGGTTTTTTTAATATAAATAAGTTTTTATAATATAATATTATTTTTTTTTAATAATAGGTATAATACCTATCAGCGAATGAACGCTTTGAAATAATTATTAATTAGTGAACATAAAAATCAATAATAAAAATATTAAAAATTACAATAAAAAAATATATGTATGTACACACATACATACATACATACATTTTAAGCAAAAACATTTCTTGTTTTTACTTATTCTTTTTTTTTTATTCTCGGGGTTTTTTTTTTAAACAACAAATAAAAAGAAGAGCACAATTAAACAAACAGTAAAATAAAATAAAAAAAAAACTCTTATGAATGCGTATAATGCAAAAACAACAAAACATAACGAAAGAAATGCTTATGTTACAGTGAGTGTTGACGAAACAAAAGTAGAAAAAAAAACAAACATTTGATGATAGCAATTACTTAACGGCTAAACCTATTACTCGAACGCGTTCCCTCTCACCCTCTTTGTTTACAAATATGGTCGCAGTGGCAAAAACTACTTTAATAAGTAATGATACGGTAAACCCCAAAACAGCTGCTATGGAAAACCCAGTAAATTAAGAAAAAATTTCTCAAAAGCCTCCAGTACAAGTTGGCATTGATAGATATATAACAGTGCTTAAACGGGGTCGTAGCCCTACCTCCTCAGCAGTGTCTTCGGCACCGAAAGTTTTAAAAGATGGTACAACCAACAGAATAAATTCCCAAAATCGTTTTGCAATTCTTGAGGATGAATCCCCTGAAGCACCAAACGTGATAAAGTCGTCCAAGCCTCCCCCGATATATCTTAGGGAGCAAAACTCAAATGAGTTAATAAAAAGTTTGATTTCGGTAATAGGTGAAAACTCCTTTTACGTAGCTGCATTAAAGCGAGGTATGATTAACGAGACTAAAATACAAGTGAATAATGAGGATGACTTTCGAAAAGTAATAACAAGATTTGAGACTCTTAATAAAAACTTTTATACATATCAACTGAAGAGCAGTAGAGGTCTTCAGGTAGTGATCAAGGGCATAGACTCATGTGTAGACCCAGGAGAAATTAAAGCTTTTTTGGAAGAGAAGGGCTTGAAAATAAAAAATGTAGCAAATATCAAAAATAGGGAAAAAAAATCCCCAACCACTATTTAGAGTGGAGTTAGAACCCGGCGACGTTAAGCTCAAAAAAAATGAAACGCATCCAATTTATAACTTAAAGTATATTCTATACAGAAGGGTAACTATAGAGGAGCCGCACAAGAGAAATGGTCCTGTTCAATGTCTAAACTGCCAGGAATTTGGCCATACAAAGGCATACTGCTACTTACCCCCTGTTTGCGTAGTATGTGGTGAACTACATGGTACAGTTCTTTGCGATAAGTCTAAAACCGACCCCAACGTAAAAAAATGTAGCAACTGTGGCGGTAATCACACTGCCAATTATAGAGGATGCCCCGTATACACTATCGTCAAGCAGTCGGTTGGACCGAAAACTAATCCCCCTCAAATGCAGGTAACAAATCAGGTAAACACTAATAACATTCAGGGCCCGCAGCCTAGTAATAACAGAACCTCTTATGCTAACGTCCTAAAATCAAACCATGTGCCAATGCAAGGTGCTTCGCCAAGTAATGACGAAACTCCAGATTCTAATATAAGTCGTCTAGAAAAAACCATGGAAACATTAGTGCAAACAGTAAACAATTTCACAAACACAATGGGTAATATGTTACAGGAAATTCTAAGAATGCAATCGACGTTATTGCAAGCTGTACTTAACAAGCCATGAACTGTTTAAAAATTTGTTTTTGGAACGCAAACGGCATCCGCCAACATAAAAATGAACTAGAATACTTTCTCAAAAATAATCAAATTGATGTTATGATGGTTTCTGAAACTCATCTGACCTCAAGAAATACGTTTAAAATCAATATATGATACTAAGGACCCTCGAGATAGAGCTTGTGGAGGCTCTGCCATTTTGATAAAGCTGCTAGAAAGCTACTTGGTCGGTCGAAAATTTATTATTAAAGAAGGTGATTTTTTAAGTTCTCCTCAGCCAATTGAAGCTGGAGTGCCTCAGGGAAGCATCCTGGGCCCACTTTTTTACCTTATATATACCTCGGACATGCCAACAAATAATTACACCCTAACCTCAACTTTTGCTGATGATACAGCTTTTCTAAGCGTACACGAGAACAGTCGAGAAGCATCTCGATACCTGCAGGATCATATATTTCAACTAGAACTGTGGTTAAAACAATGGAGAATAAAGGTCAATGAGCAAAAATGCGTACATATAACATTCACCTTGCGTCGGGAAACTTGCCCCCCTATTAAAATCAATAATCAACTAGTGCCTCAACAATCGCATGTCAAATATCTCGGTATTCATCTAGATCGTCGTTTAACATGGAAATGCCATATAGAAGCAAAATTAACCCAAATGAAACTAACAGCAATTCAAATTAACTGGCTTATTGGAAGAAATTCTGTTCTTAGTCTCGATTGCAAACTACTACTTTACAACTCTATTTTAAAGCCAATATGGTGCTACGGTATTCAACTATGGGGCACTGCCTCGGCCTCAAATATCGAAAAATTTCAAAGGCGCCAAAATAAACTTCTTCGAATAATCACAGCTGCCCCATGGTATGTTAAAAACTCCAATATCCACAAGGATCTCAATGTGCCACTGGTAAGGACTATTATTACGAAGTATGCGGTAAAATATTTAAAAAGGCTAGAGTTGCACCCTAATCCACTAGCTCGAAATATTTTAAATGATAGTGGCCACACTCGCTTAAGAAGAAGAGACACTGCAGCACTTACCCATTAAGATGAGCGATAAATACCTACATATGTGAACAGAACCCGTGATGAAGAAAATTTTTGTCTGGCACTGGCAGGACATAAAATAAATTATTAGGATAAGATTTGAGTAATTATTGTTAGTTCATATTTAATATATGAAGATTCAATAAATAAATAATGAAAAAAAAAAAAAAAAAAAAAAAAAATTTTATGCGAATTTGGTCTAATTTTTACACCGAGATTCTAAGTTATGCGGTTTTTTAACTTTTCATTAATTTTCTGTGAAAATGGAGTTTCCTTTATGCGATTTTCTTTGGAACGCATCTACCGCATATAAACAGACCTAAGTGTATAGATAATCTTTTCGATTTTGATGTGATAAGAGCTTTATCGCGTTCAAGATGCTTAAACGCGTTTAAAAACCCAAGTGTGAACATAGCATAAGAGCTTGAAGATCATTTAATTCCCAAAAATGTTGATTATGCTCAACTGTGCCGTGTTAAGAGATATAAGCATTTATTTTGTATGTTTCAGTTTTATAAACACATAAATATGTACATATATAAACTTACATGAAGATCCGCGTGGTTTTCTTGATGGAGTAAGAGAGCGCATGTTCCTTCCACTAGCTCTACGTGCTACTGAAGGAGAAGCTTTGTGTGAGCTGCTGTTATAGCGACGTCTGTGACGGTCAGTGGGACTTTCAGAACCACTTGAGTCGGAACTGGAGTCTGATTCAGAACTGCTTGAAGTAGTATAAGAAGAGTTGCTGCTGTAACTACGACGATCTCGATGTCTTTTATCACCGTGTTCACGCGATCCTCCCCTTCCATTCGGTGATTTAGAACGCATCCAAGGATCATTCCAGTCGTCACTACGACCTAAAGGCTCTACTCTTTGTACAATTACCTCACGTGCAGGGCGCACGCGTCTTTCGTCTTCATATTGAGGCATTCGATGTGGAGGAAGTTCTCTATAGCGGGTTGATCGACCATATGGATCAATTTCTTCATAGTTAGACAATGGAGGACCACGACCATAACGATCACTAGCATTAAAGACATCTGATGCAGTTTCAGCATAAAGGGGATGTCTAGCATTCTTTTAGAAAATGAAGAAAAAGCCAATTTATTTCATGTACATTTTAATAAGAAAAAAAAACTTTGAAATAAAAAAAAATACATTAAAGGAAAAATATAGACTACTAGCGGATACCCGGCATGTGCTACATTACATAGCTCCCCTCCCCTCGTTGTTCTAGTTTTGAAAAAAATACATATATTCATACAAATTTATTTGTCTATCTAAATAGGGATATATCTTTGTTTTAAATTTAATTAAAATCGGTTAGATTGTTTCGTTGAGGCAGAAATTGCCCCCATTTTCCCTCGTGGCTCTATTTTTAAAATAAAAAAGCATAACTAATGTGTATATATAAATAGTGATCCATTTATGTTTAAAATCTCATTAAAATCTGTTAGATAGTTTCCGAGAGGCAGAAATCAACTCATGACTCTATTAAGAAATGCATAACTAATGTGTCCATATAAATAGGTGTCTGTCTATCTATGCTTTAAATTTCATTAAAATCTGTATTGCTAGGTTTTCAATGTTTTTTTTAACCATCATTGAAAGTAGACATTTCCAACGTATGTATTGGATTGTAAATAGGTTGAGTGGTTCTCGAGTCGGTCAAGCCCGAACATACGATACCCTACACCACAGTCTATAAATACTATTTTTGCTAGTGTACCCTATTTGGGACCCATGGGCAATAATGGACTCGCCTTAAATTATTTGATAAAGTTAAGGTTCATGTAAAAGCCCTATGTGCCGAATATTTTTTAGATATCTTCATCTATATGACATTTTAGGATGGGGGTTTATATGGGACCTATGGTTAATTTTGGACCTAACACGACAACATTCTGTCATGATTAGTAGCTATCGTTATACATTAGTTTTGACTTATCTGCCTTTTGTTTGAGTGCACTTTTGACTTAACTGCACAAAATTAATAATTTTTGTCATTATTGTTTAAAATCCCATACAAATTCTTTTTTTAAGTGGACCTTCTATACCTGCACATTTAAGATAAATGCACAAAATTGTTGGCATTTTAAAATTATTTTCATACAAAAAATTCAAGTTAGCTGCACTTTGACTTAACTGCCCAAACAACATATTTTCTGTTATTATACTTAAAAATCCTTGCTTACTTGCATTTTGTATACCTGCATATTTATCATATTTTTGGACAGCTTCAGAATATTTTCATATAAAACATCAAAGTTAGCTGCACATATAATAAATATGGTGTCCATTTTTTCACATATGCTGTTTGTAAAAACAAAAATAGCAAACAATTTAAGTTGGCATCACTATAAATTATTTATTTTGTTTGCATGTTTGTGGTTACAGAAACTTTACCACGATTATATGAAATGAATAGCAAATCTTACGCCTGTAACAGAATAAAGAAGTTGTAGTAGTATCTACTACTAGTAACGACTACTACAATTACGTTGTTGACACTACTTTGAAACTGCCGTTTTTAACTTTTGACAGTTTGTAGCGCTATTCTTAACGTTGTACTACAGCGACTATTCTGTTCCCCACTTTATTGTTTCCAATTTGGCTTCTCGTTAATTATAAGTTTTGGGAGTAGTATTTGTATGGGAGCTATGGTCGAATATGGACCGATTCTAAACAATTTTTTGGAAATGTTTAGACCATAATTAATTTAAGTACCAACATAATAAGATTGGTTATGGGAACAAGAACCTTATTCCGGCAAGAAGCTTGTATTTGGTCTAAGACCGCTGGAACATAAAATGGAATGCAGAAATCATCACTCCAATACTGAATAAGCTAATTAATTTGCGCTTAGAGAATGGTATTGTGTCCGCGTTACTGAAATTTATAAAAATAGAAATAAAACAGACTTTAACAACTACATAGCGATAGCAATTTTGCTGTGTATTGAGAAAATACTACAAGAGGTTGTGGTTAAAAGGAGAACCTCCTTTATTTTGAAATACAAAACTTTCCATGGTATCCGATTTGGCTTTCAAAAGGGAAAGAACATCAACTAACTACATATATACATAACAAATTTATGTACATAAGTATACCGTCAGTTCATTATTTGTGTGGCGCATATGCCAAAAAGTCGTAGTGGGGAAAAACTGCAATAAAGATTTACAGTTTTCTGAAGTTTTCTGAAAATACATATACACGATACAAATTTTGTCCATTTTTGGATGAGGGATTTGCAGAAATCGCCAAAGATTAGCGTCTCGAGCTAAACAATACTTAATTAACTATAAAATAGTTGGTATGGAGCAAAATTGAAGTTTAATATCTCTTAACCATAAAAAATTTCGTGAAACAGGTTTTGGATTCAGAAAAATATATATACTCCATACCCAACTCAATGTTTTTAAAAGTGGTCGGAAGGTCAAACCAATAATAAGCTGACGATATGTATATAATATATACATACATATACAAATGTATTTATGTCATCTATCACTGCGGCACCGAGCTGATAGCTCTGGCAGCTTTCTATATACATATATATAAAAATAAGTTGTCCTATGTTCGTGATTTTATAACTCGAGAACCACTTAAGCGATTTTCAAACAAGTACATGCGTTGGAAAGGTATACTTTCACTGCTGGTTTATAACAAAAAACTTCCGATAGGTGACGCTGTTGACGTGATATTTAAATTTTGTTATTGATGGTAGATAGCGCTGGGGTCAAATTATTAACAAAATTCTGCAGTATTAGTTTTTTATATTTATTTAGATTTAGAAAATCCCGAGCAGCGCCGGGACCAAACAGCTAGTTTAATATAAGATTAAACTAATAAATAATTATCGCATGTATGATTCTGTGGTGTTCTGAAAATCACACCCTTTTTGTGTGTTTCGAAAGTTGAAAATCACACCAAAAAACACGCAAACGGAACACCACAATAGCACACGTGTGATTTTAAAAGGCACATGTTATTTAAAATCAAGTGATTTTCAGAACAGGCCTTAATATTTTTATATAAAAAAATACTGTATATTTATATGACAAAAAACTTACTTCGGATGGAGATAACCTGTCCTTTAAATAATACGGGTCTTTTTCTAACTCATCTGGCGATAAAGTTAAATTCATTTTTTTATCTTCAAAATCCATATCTTGCTCTTTTCGTTTATTGGCTTTTCTCATCATTTCTTTTGCTGTTCGTAATCCTCTTTCCCAAGCACTTTCAACAACAACGGGGCCATCCAAAGCTACTTTACGAGGTTCGTGACTGGATGTGAAAACACTTGCATTGTGATGAAGAGATGTACTACGATGATGAAGTACAGGACGTTCGGTTCTATAATCATGAAAATCCGTTGAATGTACGGAATAATTAGAAGCACGATTAGCCGCTGTGCTTCCACTTGGTTGCAGTGGAACAGGTCGAACTAAGTCAAACATTGTGTAGTTGCCTTTATCAGTAACGCCAGGGTGAAGAAAACGGCAACTCATACCCCAAGTGCATTGACCACGTGTGTAAAATCTACACACAGGTTTCGGCTCTGTCTCTTCCGGACGTTTTTCATCTTCATCTGAAACTTCTCCTTCCTCTAATTCTTCCTCATCATTATTTGATAAATTCTTTTTTTCTTCCGTAGAAATTTCTTTTTCATACTCCTGTTTTTCATCAGTTTTACTAGATTCATGACATTCCCCTTCCTCTGCTTCAAAGTCTAAAGCATCTTCATCATGAGGTTTAACTAAATCTTCCAAAGATTCCTCAGTTTTCCCATTGACATGTATTTGTTCATCATCTCTCGGAACATTGGCAGACTTTTCCTGTATGAAATAATAAAGAATAAATAAAAGTGAAAACAAATAAAAAATATAAATATAAGCGAGAAACACATTTTAACGAGTATCGGTGTAATGCGTTACTGGCGCATTTAAATGATCTTGGTTAATTGCGTTATTAACGCATTTAGAAAAAGTCATTCATTCATTGCGTTCACAATGCAATTATTGAAAATGTATTAGTTTAAATCAGTGTTCGAAAATAAACACTAAATATCGCTCTTTAGTGCTAATAGTGTTTTTTAACCAAGAACAGAACAATATATAATGTTCGGCTCTTTCTTGAAAATATTTAGTTACGAACGGTATTAAGGGTTGTGTTCGTTTACACAATCACTAAAAAAAAAAGATATCTTTCTTGAGTGTGTGAGCCGAACGCTAAATAATGTACTGTTTATTTTCGAACACTGATTTAAATGATTATATCGCTCACTTGCTGCAACAACGTCATAAGTCAATAATCACAAATTTTTAAATAAGGTGCTTTATGAAGTGGTATTTATTTCATGTTAAAATATTGTAAACTCAACACTTAAGAGAAGATTAAAATTGTATTCTTGCCATTATGTTGAGTGTTAATTTAAGACTTCAAAGACTTTTTCTGTAAGTCTAAAGCTGAGATCACATGATTGGTCAAATGTACAGATCTCAGCCAAATTTTATCTGTACACTTTTGTGTGTGTGTACCGATAACTTTTTCAGTGTTCAGACGATTGTACCATTTTAGCCAAATATTTTCTGCGCTGATATGGCCACTACAAGCAAGTCACGGATATCGGTACAACCCTGTCATACGATTTGCCTTTATTTCACACAACAAAGAAACAGCTGATCAGTTGTGCATAAATTTTAAAAACATTTTGTAATTTTCGGGGGAAAAAAATGATGTCCATACGAAGAAAAAAGAAAATAGCTGCAATAATATGCATTTGTGCACATTTAATTAAGAAAAACAAAATTGAAGCTAGAAAAAAGTTAAGAAAGCGAAGTGTTTGGGTGCGGGATTGGCTTCAGAAGAGAAGCACGGACGGCGCGTATGTAAAAACTCTGTGCGAGTTTCGGGAAGTGGACAATCAAAAATGTTTGTTTAAAAACTATTTGCGCATGAATGAAGCCACTTTTAATGTGCTCCTTCAATTAGTTTCTCCAAACATAAGAAAAAGTAACACCAATATGCGGAAAGTAATACCAGCTAATGAACGTTTGGCGGTTACACTTCGCTTCCTTGCCTCTGGAGACAGTTTCAAAAGTGTGACTGTTGTTTTCCGTATTGCGCCGAACACCATATCTATATTTGTGCCTGAGGTTTGCGATGCAATTTACAAAGCATTGAAAACTGGATATTTAAAGGTACACATAATCACATTTAAAATACATATGTATGTATATAAACAACGAACAGTTGTGGATTGACATTGCCCAAAAATTCAATGATAGATGGAATTTCCCCAATTGTATTTCCCCAATAAATTTTATTTAAATATCGGTTGATTGGCCACTATGATCGGGCAGTAAGTGGCAGAACAAATTATCGGTACGTTTAAGAATTTTTCTGTCTATGAAGCGTTCACACGATCGGTACAACAGAGTTGTTTTTTATCTGTCTATCGGCCAAAAAAATTGTCCTATCTGCCTTTTGCCAAATATTTTCTGTCATTCACACGATCTGTACATAAAAATTTACAAAAATCTGTACATTTGACCAATCGTGTGATCTCAGCTTAATATTCTTGAGTTATGACGATGTTGCAGCAAATGCGCGATATGTGCTATTAATTTACTAAAAAGAAACAGTAATAAAAACACAATTGCGTAAATATGTTAGAGATAATCGTGTTATTCAATTTAATTTAATATTACAATAGTATGACTTAAAATATTACTCAAAAAATATTGCCAGGGCCCTGTTTCTCAAAAATACAAGTTACAAATTTACAAGTCAAAAATCAGCTATTTTATTATTTATATGTATTATTTTCTACTGAATCCAAGTCATTATTTGTAATTATATAATCTATTAATGTTTTTGATCTTTGCGTTATTCTAGTATATCCGTTCATTACATGTTTAAGGGCGTTGTCATATTTCAGTATAAGTATTAAGTATTGAATACAGTCAATATTAAAGTCTCCGGCTATTAAAATATCACAGTTTGAATCACATATTCTTTCACAAATCTGGGAACGTATCACAGAATTCTGATTTTGAAGCACTTGGTGATATATATATGTATATGTATATATTCACCCTTATTTAAAATACGCCTGCGACTGTTTGGTAATAGATTAAAGGAAATAATTTCACGTTCTCTTTAATCTATAACCACAAACAGTCGCAGGTGTTTTTTAAATTCGCAACCACGATAAGGGTGATTATTACCATGTTTTATAATACATAGTCTGGGGGAATCGCATGGACTGCAGGGTATCGCATGCGCAGTAGCCGGTGCTTAGGAAGTCCGATTCTGATTCACTGCTGGGCAGGAACAGGGTCCGCGTCAGGACCATGATACGTATTATCGTAACACCTGATGCACGTATGATAAGCAGGATGACGGTGAGAATGGGATCTGACTTGTCGGATATGTGAAGGTTGTGTGAGGACCCAGAGAAGTTGAAGACAGTTGGTCACATTCTATGTAACTGTCCTAGGCTACAGAACAGCAGGCTGAGATGGCGAAGTAGTAGATTTTAATATTCCACTACATTCTCTATTCTTTGCTTTTACTCTTTATTTCTCTTATTCTTTTCTAGTTAGATTTCTATCATTAACTAATGCGGCACAATGGACCATGTTGGTCTCTGGGTGAAGGTGTGAAGTTGACAGCCTTTCTACCTAACCTAAGCATACTATCTATGTTTAAATTAATAAATAGAGAAAAGTCCACTAACGTTAAATGTACATACACACAAATAGGTATATAAATACATTGTATGATTTTTATTATCATGTTATTATACCATCTTTGTTTAAATAAATATAAAGAGAGAAAAACCGACTTGGTTTTTTTTAACAAAATACCCATTAAAACCCGGGTGAGTAATAAATTGGTGCGAAACACCATTGTTACATTTTTATAACAATAAAATAAATTTTTTGTAAATAATACTTTTAAGTTATTTTTCCATTAAAAACTTGTACCTTAAAAACAACGCACAATAATCATCTTCTTTTTGCAATGTTACACAGAGGATTATTTGGTCCAAAAAGCTAGCCAAAAAGGCAACGGAAAAATTACCGTCCGCCACACAAGTTTTGGTTGTAAGTTTCGAGTAAACAAATAAAAAAAAAATGTAGACCTAAGAACTTAAAAATAAGTCTGTTATTAACGAAAAATTTACATATATTTTCTTTCATATAAAGGCGTATGACTTTTCGTAAAAAAAAAAATTATTATCTAACCAGCATCCTACATTTTTATTTTAAGGGCTTAGAACTATGTACGCAGCTCGATAGGCAACAAAATTCTACATCATTATGTAAATTTTCTGGACTTTAGTTTCGTGACACTATTAAAGTCAGGAAAGTGAAGAAAATTATATGCTTTTTTAATGTTTTTTTTAGGTTTCAAGATGTTTATATAATATTTTTTTAAGGGGCTAAACGAATAAACTTGATTAAAAGCTATTTTCAATTTTAAAAACAAGAATAATCTTAAACATTTATGTTAAAACGGTTCGTTGAATATATTTTTTTTTTTTTTGCAAAAAAACAACAAAAAAATATTTAAAAAGTCAAGGTAGTTGCAGCAAAAATAATGTTATATACCATATTAAAATTTGAAATATCTAATTTTGAGCCCAAAAGCAATTTGCGCAAATTTGCACCATTATTTTTGATGATTTTTTTAAAAATGTCACCTTTTTTATTTTTGCACATCATGCACTTTTTCTTATATTTTTTTGACGTCATAAACTTTTAACACTACAAAATGTTATTACCTGTCTATAAAAGCAAACAAAATTTTTTAGAAGAACAAGAACATTGCTAATATTAACTCACATTATTAATTAAAATATTTTGCTTTAAGTTTTAATTACAAAAATTGGATTTAACAAGTTAGAATGCTATCTATATTCGGCTGTGCCGTATCCTTGATACCTTTTACCGACAGTTTGAAAATTTGCAGAGTAGGTTTTTATGGGATATATAAGCTATAAACCAGACAAGTCTTTATGAAAACTGACGTAGTATGTATTATGTTCTGTTGCGATTTAGACCGTTTTAAATGATCGGCTGACCATAAGAAAGTTTTAGGGCCATTTTCTCATTAGGCGATTATCTTTTTCCCCAACGAAAAACTACACATTAAAGAAATTTGTTTTTCTCAAGGTCTCATTTGCTTCTATTTTGTCGCAATGCTAACCGGCACTCATCTGCCAATTATTTATTTTCCTTTTATTTGATGTACAGATAAATTCAATCAGCTGACTCCCAACTTTTACATGTATTTTGAGTGGTATTGTCAACCCAAACCAATGTTTTTTTGTCGGTATATTGAGAAACCCAAAATCGTTAACAGTTTATCGCTATAATAAATTTATGTTGACATAAGGTAACAGACAGTTTGTCGATACATTGAGAAAATGGCCATTATACTTTTATTTCTAATCATATAAAACTTAATTTGAATTAATTTAATTTAAATATCATGATTCATTACAGTTTAACCGTAAAAAAATGATTTTCAAAATGATTGAACTCATAGTAAATCATAGATCAATCATCAGAAAATTTTGTAGTGATTTCTGGGCCCTGTTTATCAAAACTACAAGTTAGAAATCTACAAATAAAATACTCTTGCGAAAAAGCAAAAGCGCAAAAACACAACAACAACCACATAGACAATTATTTCGCACAAACGATGCAAAATTGTCGGGGTGGGATTATTAGAGTAAATGCATAAAATTTTGCAACTTTTTATTGCATTGCCAAATTGAAAAAAAAAACTTAAAAAGTACTCATAAAATCAACTCTAGACTAAACAACAACTTAGGAATACCATTTTGACGTACATTTTTGAATTGAATTAAAACATCATAAATTGTAGTTTTTAAAGATAAACTTTGTAAAAAATACAAAATACAAAATGGAAGAAGCAGAAATAATAAAAATATTGGAATAGTTATCTTAAAACAATTTTTATGTAGATAAGTTGTTAGTTCGACTTGTACGTACAAGTCGAACGTACGCAGTTTTTTAGTATAAACGTACTCTGTGTTTATATGCAGCGTTTTTGGTTGCAAGTTCAAATTTGCACTATTTCAATTGATTGCAGATTTTATGAATTCAATCACCGTTAGTGATAGTAGAAATTTTTTTAAGTGCTAATGAAAAATAGTACCAATTACTAAAGCTGGTAAAAAATAGTGCAAACTTATTTTTTTCAGAAGAGTTAACTTTTTAGGCGCAGTCTATATTATTTTCTTAAATATGGAGTTTTAAATGTAGATTTGTCAAAAAAAATCTTTGGTGTATGAATTAATAGTGGTATATAGTATATTAATATGTAATCGAAAGTAAAATTTTAGCATTTAACAAATTACTTACATTTAGTTGGTACTTCTTTTGATCCAGCTTTTGGCGTAAATCACTCAAACTCTTTTCATTTTCTCCAAATTCATTTATGTTACCAATGTTATCTCCAATTGCATTTTCCTCCTCTTCTGTTGATTTTATTTTATGAAATGAAGTTCGCTTTTCACTTTCTAAATCACTCACATCACTTAAATCTTCATGAGTTATATTTAACTCCGAATTCTCTTGTTGGCATTCACCGCTAATACTTCTACTGCGATTCGAACATAGACTACTATCTCTTGAACTACGAGGAGACATTGGGGAGGGAGAGGTTGATAAATTTACTTTGTTTTCGTTGGCCTTACCGTTTTCACTACAGTCTATAATAGACTTTTTTTCAAGAGTGGGGATGTTTGAAGATTTTGTTTCCTCGTCATCCCCACTAAGAGATGTATTTGAAGATGAATCTGAATCAGATTTAGAACGGGAATTTTGTGAACCTCCATATATAGAACCAGAACGTCGGGAACGGCGGCTTATTGAGCTACTAGTTGGACTTGCTCCTGCACTATGAGATGGTTCCTCTTGCTTTTGGTCATTGTAGTGAGAAGATTGTCTAGAATTTTGTGAAGAGCTGGATGAACTGTTTGATGCTGAAGATCCTGGACGAGAATCCTCTGAATCCATTATTCATTAATTGGTTGCTCACAAAACCTAGAGAACGTTCCCAAAGAATAATAATAAATGTTTGTATATTAAAATTTTTATAAAACACAAATTTTTATATTAAAAAATTCAAAAAGATCACGACAGTGCAAAAAAATGGTTTGTCAAAAAGTCTTTTACAAATAAGTATTTAAATTCATTTATTTAAAGTTTTAGAAAAATAAAATTAAAGCAAAATGGTTTGAATGCAGTTGTTATAATGAAATAAGAAAAAAAAGAAAGGTTGTTTAGTTTGTTTATTGTTTACAATACACTTCTGTACTCTTTGGCTTTACTGACTTTCATATATCGGCCTCTCCAGACACGATCTCCTTCTCGGTGTGTTTTTCATCAGACTCGTCATCTTCGGAATCGTCACATCGCAAAATTCTGGACTGATATGACACCAATTTTTCATATGTCGTTACCTAATACATTCGTAACTAAATAGCGACCTTTATAACTCAGGTCCAGTTTGTGAGACTCTTCAGTGGCCTGCGGAAGATGCTTGATAAAAACTAGACTCCCGACGTTTCAGATTGTTGGTTTAACATGTCTTTTTTATTATAACGCTTTTACTATTTCACTTCTGCTCATTGAGCATTGAGCTCGTTTACATCATACATGGCCTGAACATCTCAGGGCATTTAAAAACTTTTGTTTGGCCCTTTCAGATTGGTTATTAGCTCTAAGGGTACGTACTGCCGTTTGAATGTGTTAAATTCCGTACTTGTCAACAAAAGTTTGAAACTCCTTTGAACGGACTACCTCGATCCGAAACACTTCTCAAGGGTTAGCCAAAAATTAACATGATCTTCAAAAGTGCACTTACTTGCTTTGTTTTTGTATTTCTAGCTGCCTTAATAATAGTGTACATGCTAAACGAACATATGATAACCAGCCAGGACATAAAGATTTCTCTTTTGAATTTTTCGAAACGGTAACAAGTGATCGATATAAATACTTCTGAACGGAATCGGCAAAATCTCGTTCAGGTTTAGATTGCTTTCAGGTTTGCCAGCATTTGCCTTATTGTAGCGGCATTCTGGGCACGATGCTACATACGACTTCACATAACGTCTCATGTTTGGAAACCAAATATCACGCTTAAGTCTCTGTAAAGTCTTTGTCAAACTAAAGTGTCCTATATCATTATGACATTCTTTAGTTACTCTCTAACACACATATTGAGGAATAACAAGGAATTTCCCCTAGTCCACCTTTCTATAAAGCCGACTCTTATTAGTTGTATAATCGGTCTTGATCTGTGTATAGTCCTTTGGACTGACTGTGGCCGTACCATTTAAAATGCTCGTTAATGATCTCAATTGTCATCAGCCATTTACGTATCATCTGTGTAATCAGCATCTTAAAAACAATGGTAGCGTTCACATGTCCAAAAGGCATGGCGTTGTACTCATATAATTTCTCTGTTGTTATAAAAGCTGTGTACTTCTTGCAGGTTTCACTCAAGGGATTCCAAGGGTATTAGATTCTCAAGATTATCCGCAAAGCTCGCACTGAAATCCTGAAGCAGGTTCAGAATCGACAATCGTCGCTCGTAAACTTTGTTTTCCTGTTGATATCAAAGTGCACCTCTGCCAATGTCTCAATCTTTTATACACCTGACTCTATTGTCAGACGATGGTCGTCTCTACACAAAACATCTCGACCTAGAATTACACCATATTACATACACTCGTCAGGGATAAAGTAAGCAGTAGTCTTCATAGAATGTCCATCAATAACAACAATTCCTTCAAACATCTCCCTCGCCTTCACAGAACCTTCTCCAAGACCAATCATTACTTTGTATATAGGACTTCGTATCACAGGGCAGTAGATAGAATTACTGATATGCGTAAACTTACAACCAATATCAGCAAATGCCGTCAATTTTTGTCTATTTAGAACCGGTGGACTAAAGTTTGTTGACTTCTCTTCATTCACTATAGCAACTGTTGGCTTCGCTTTACACTGGTCCTCGCTATCGCCAACTTTTAAACATACTCCGTTCTTACGCTTCCTTTTTGGATGCGGACACTTTACAGCAATGTGTCATTAATTATTGCAATTGTAGCACTTTGGACCCTTACGTTCTTCCTATAGCTAATATTGAATAATAATATTCGATCAGAGTTTCCTTATAATTGCGCTCACGTGACATTAGCTCCCGGTGTACATCAACCACACACACCTTACAAGGGAAATATTTTAAAAATAATATTCTGAACTGTTCCCAGATGTCAATTACTGGCAAAGCATCTATCCAGCTTTTAGCAAGACCCTTCATCTTATGATGCAGCGCAAAAAAATTGTCTCATTAGACCTCATATGTAATTGTTGTTGCAGTCTTTAAATTTAATCTATAAATTGCGTTGACGTTTTCGTCGCCATTCGTTCGCCTGCGCATCTAAACCTTGCAACACTTCTCAGATTAGTTACACGCCATTAAAATTTACCTTTATTTACATTTATTAATCTGTTCCACTTTTTAATTATAAAAAATTCACCTTAATTTTTTCTTTTGTGTATGACGCCTTTTTTCCCCGTTTACCCTTTTCGACTTTTTTCTTCGTTTGCGTATGACGCCTCTTTTTCCGTTAAAAACTTTTCTAAACGTTTACTTTTTTCAAAGTCTTTTTCGTTTTGCTTGGCGCTCAAAACACTTGCAATACTCAAAGATATGTTTTTGTAAGAGTGTGCGTTTTTAAAAAAAGTAAATTGTTTGAATGGATTTGTAATAAATAACACTGTGTGTATTTTTTTAGGTCATGGAAAAATAACCATATACGGACACCACACCACTACGTGATAAAAGACCAAAGAAAAAAAGGCCCGTGTCACCCAGTTTTGCCCAAAGTCATGCACTTTTTTTTATGGGCCCCCAAAGATTTGGGGCCTCGGTGTCATTTTTGCAAAAAAGTGATCTATTTCTTAGGCTCATATCTTGCAAACCGTTCGGAATTTTGATTTACCCTCTGAGACAAAGTTGTAGCTCTTGTCACAAAAAATTGTGAACATAAAATCAAAAAAACTTCATCTTCAAGATCAAAATGGTTTTTTTAGCTTTTTCCCCCGTTCAGGTCCATAGGTAGCAAACCGTTAAAAATTCAAGGAAACAATCAACTACAAAAATGTACCTAAGATCTCAATAAACAACTTCCTAGAGCATATGAACTTCCTAGGAATGATTCTTAACACCTTTTCTTTATGACAGGAGCTACAACTTTGTCTCAGAGGGTAAATCAAAATTCCGAACGGTTTGCAAGACAAATATGACACCGAGGGCCCAAATCTTTGGGCGCCCATAAAAAAGTGCATGACTTTGGGCAAAACTGGGAGACACGGGTCCTTTTTTTGGTCTTTTGCACTGTGTAATTAAATGAAAATGAAAAGTTATGTTTCGTTTATTCACTGCTCACAACACTCGTCTGTACTCTGTGGCTATCAGGCACTTACTGACTTTGACCACTGTTGCCAGTAGTCCAGATTTATTTGCATTTTGCAGATTTTATGATACAAAAATATAAAAATGCAATTTTAAGATTTTTGACCGAAAAATGCAGATTTTGTGTAAAATAATCTAAACACTACAAATAAAATGTGTTTATATTTTTTTAAGCGCATTCTGGGTATAGTTAATAATATAAATAAATTGTTTCAAAGCGAAACGACTGAGATCCACAATCTATATATCCAAATTTAATAATAAGTAGTAAATCTAATTAAATTTTCAATAATGCGAAATATTTTCCAAATTTGTTTAAAGAAAATTAAAAACATTGATCCGTGTGCCAATAAGAATCTATTTCCCGAATCTTATCAAATTATCTCGAAAATTGCGACCAGTACTTTGCGCACAAGGTTACATGGACAAGGACACCGTTAGTTCGACTCAGAAAGTGATTCTGAGTCGATGTGAATACTTTAAGGTGGGTCTAGGACTAATATTTTAAGGTGTTACACACATCAGCACAAATGCATAATACCATCTCCACTATTGTGGTGTGGGTATAACTAGGTAACACTCCATTCATTTTCTGAAAAACCAAGGTAACTCCACAGTTGCATATTATATATGCATTTTTTATATGCATATTATAGCTTTTCTGAAGTTTTTGATTCATAGAATCCGACTACCAAACAAACTCGGCTTATTTTCAATTGTATATATAAGAATAAAAGGAAAAAATATTTTTTTGGAAAAACTGGGTAACTCCATTTTTTCGTAAAAAAAAACGGGTATATTAACGTGCTGACCCTACAAGAAATGAATGAGCGAATCCTCTTATTTTTCACAAATAGAGACAAATAGTTAATGTTTATCCACAAATGATTAATAAAGTTGCCTTAGTTCTGTAAAATATAATAATAAATTGAAAAAAAAAAGTTTTTTTTTAAAAACTAGGTAACTCCATTTTTCGAAAAAAAAAAAAAAAAAAAAACAAGGTAGCTGACATTGATTTTCGGTTTTAATGTCCAAAAATGAGTTCAATGGAACCAGAAATCTTTAACATTATTTAAAATTACGTTTTATTTAAATGTGAAACATGTTTAATACTTTAACCCCTTAATTTCACCAAGTTCAGTTAAACTAACCATTACTATATCAAATCTATAACGACCACGAAAATTTCGTTTGCGTCACTGTCTTCTTCAACATTTGTGAAACTCAATTAAATTTAATAATTGCAACAATGTTTTTTAAGCCTATTTTCTGCCTCTTCTAAAAATGCGCATGCTTCAATGCGTCTTGGAAAAGTTCAAAAAAGTAACATACACATAAAACGCTTGGTGTGGACTTCCAGCTTAAAATAAACTATTTATTATTCTGTTAAATTTTATGCTCTGCTTTTGAATGTGTTATTGCTCTTAGCTGTAATTAAAAAAATAAGTATGTATTGAAAATTATATTGTTTGTCTAAAAAAACTATAAAAAAAGTATCGTCGTATCGCCAGTAAAATATCGCCGATACCGCCGATATCGCAAACCCGAAGTATCGCCGATATATCGGTATAGGAATTCATTACATCTCTATTTAAAACGATATATATCGGAAAAACAAATTGTATTTTGGGGATGAAAATTACGAGAGATCGATTGAATGGAAAGCTTTAGCTTGATCAAGAACAATAAAGTATATCCAATGAATCAAGAAAAAAAATCAACATGGATGATTTCAAATCTATCTATCTCCTTACTTGGAGAAAAACAAAAAATTTGCAAAGATATGTGTCCACAATCTAAAGAATAAATTGAAGAAATGAAAAATATACCATATCAATAAGTATATATTTAGAATCATTATATATGCAGCTCAAGTCCAGATATTTCATTTGCAGTGGGGGTTTTAGACAGATTTAATAATAGCCCTGGAAATCCACACTGGCAAGCAGCAAAGTGTATCATGAGGTTTCTTAAAGGAACTATAAACTTTCAAAAGCAGACACTGCTTGTGATTTTGATTTTTTAACTTATTAAAAGCAGAAGAAAACTTAGCACACGACTGCCGATTGTTTTCAAAAGTTTAAACAGAATCAATGTTTGATTTTAAAAAGCAGAAAAAAGTAAAAGCATTGAAAAGTTAAAATTTTGCAACTTTTCAACTTTTGACTTAAGTTTTTTACTAATTTTTTTTTTATATAGGGAAAAACAAAATACTTTAAAATTTCGAAACTGTAACTGATATACTTAAGAAATCAAAACCCTTATCTAATGCGTTTAAAATTATGAATTTTAGGACCAATACTTTTTATTATGTACATGTAGGTATAAACAAGGAAGTAACGACACGTCTTTTTGCCTATACGATACCGATACTTCAAAAGAAATATCGGCGATACCGATACGAATATTAAATTTAAATTCAAGGCAAAATTAACAAAACTCATTAAGATAAATTTTTTTATTATATGTACAAAGCTACTTTGAAAGATCTTAAATATATATGTATATAAAAACGTTTGTGCCGTGTATGTGCTCCTAAAACTCAAGAGCCCCTGGACCAAACTTGGGCAATAAATTAGTTTAGTCTGATGCCAGGTTTCTCTTAAGCTAAATCTTGTTAGGTGACGCTGTTATCGTGATATTTCAACTTTTTTAATTTGTGGCACGATTTTGCTGAAATTCACAAAATATATTTATTAAACAAAAAAAAGTTTCCTGCTAAAATGTTGACCGGGTAGATAGCGCTAGGGTCAAGATATTAAGAAAATTCTCCAATATTTGAATTTTTTATTTTTATTTGGGCCAGGACCAAACAGCTAGTTAATATATAAAATTGATATTAATAAGATTTAAAAACCACGAACTGAATTTAAATTCATTGTAAAATTAACAAAAATTAAATTATTAAAAAAAAAACAGTGTAAGAGATATGTAGTTAATATTTAAAATTTAAATTAAAAAAACAAAGTACATACTAGAGGTCTGCATGTGTGCGATTAAACGACACATGAATTCACATATCAACCTAGCAAGTAGTGTGTTGTGTGTGATTTTAGAATCATACACAATTAATTGTGTGTAAGAAATAACCTATGTGTGCAAAGCGTTTAATTATTTATGTGAGTGTTGTGAGAGAAATATTTGATACAGGTATAAATAACAAATATGCTCTTTTATTCGAGTAAATACACTTGTGTGACGATGTACACATTGTGTTTTATTAACAAAACATGTATTTTGTGTTTAAAATTTTTTTTATCGTATTGAAAACAAAATATGTATTAGCAAAAAGATATTGCATTAAAAAGTGATACCAACTTTTTACAAGCAAAAAGAAGTAGTTTTAAATATATTTTTTAACAAATGGAATTTTTGTAAAATATAAAATGAAAATAAGCATTTATTCCGTTTGTGCACTAATTTCAGTTTGCGTGCGCGAAATTCTGTTTAAAATAGCAACTCAATATAAGGCCGTTATGACAAAACATTTGTTATTCATTGAATGGAACGAGAATTGATGGAATAAAACGGTAAATGTTAGAAAGAGCAAATTATAAAAAATGTAAACAAAGTTTTTTAGTTTTTTTTCTTTTGTTTTGTTTATGAGAAACATAAAAATAAAACAAACAAAAAAGCAGTAAATCGCTGAATTTGCCCATAAACCGTTGATTCAGCAACACTTTTAATCAGCGTTACCGTTGTGCGACTTTAGTTGCAATTTGCAACCTTTTTGACGCTCTGACACTTTTTGTGCGACTTTTTAAAAATCGTCTAATTTTGCAACTTTTTTCAACTTTTTGCGACTTTTTGCCCCTTTTTGTAAGTGAAATACTTTTTTTACACTGCATAATTTCACATATTTTCCCTTAAAAATATCAATTTTGTTTTAAGCATTCCCCGGGACATGTAACTTTATTCGATTGCTCAGGTGATTATTTTGTATGTGTGTGTTCATTGAATTTCCATGCCAATCTAGGATGATCGGCATTATTATTTAAAGCGTTTTCAGACCAACTTTTTACAGCTATTGATCTGATATCTTTATTTAAAAATATTATAAATGACACAGGCTTTTATTAACGAATTTAAGTTGTTGGAAAGTAAATCCAATAATAAATCATACAATTACATTTTTAAAATTACAAATGCTAACCATTTTTGGCATACAGTAGGAAGCTTAAAAATTGCTTTTAATTAACCATTGTACCTTAATATAGACAAATAAGCAGCGCATGTATTAACTCTACCGCTCAACAGTGCGTGTGCTGACAATTTTTTTTCAAAATTAGAATTAATGAAAAATAATTTAACCACCAACAGGTTAAAAGTAGAAAGTTGTGAGTTCATGCTTTTGATGGCATGCAATGTCTTATTTGTCATAAGACATTTAAAAAAACTAAGAAATATAATTTAAAAAAACATTTTGAAGATGTTCACAAAGACATGAATTATTTTCAGGGGGAAGAAAAAGAAAAACAATTTAAAATTTATAAGAAAATTTTTATTGAAAAGTTGAAGGAATGGGTAAATCAATATAAAGAAAATGATGAAGATATGGTGGAGGAGAATTTAAAAATGGGTTTATCTAACTTAATAAGTTTATATATTGTAAAAAAAGGAAGGCCATTTTATATTGAATTATATTTGCTCAAAAAAACGCAATAAGCTGAATTCTTCTAGTTTGAGAAATATACTTTTATTGCGTAACTGCAAAAAGAGTATCAACTTAGAAGATTTTATTACTTTTTAATTGCAAATTGAACAATGATTAATTGAGGGAAAATTTATAAACACTTCGAAGAATCTTTTTATTTCGAAATACAGTCGAACTCCCATAACTCGAACTTCTCTAACTCGAACTTTGTCTTACTCGAACCAATTTGATTGGCAGTAGCTCTAAAACAATAAACTAAATACAATTCTCCTTCCGTAACTCGAACTTCCATAACTCGAAATTCTCCATGACTCGAACCAATTACTCAAATTTGTATTCTATAACTCGAAGTTTTTTGCTTGCTTTGTTTATTTTGTTCATTTATTTCGCTTTCTTTTGCTTGTTTAGCAGGTTTGTATATTTTACTTTGCTCTTTTTTTCGGGGAAATCCCTTTTTGTACATTACGTGTGTCTTTTGGTTTGCCTAAATATGTTAAAATTATTTGTATGTGTTTATTTCATGGCAAGTAAACGTGTTTTATAATGTTTGTCGATGGAGGGAAATATAAGTTTATAAAAGAAGTCGAGGGTGAATTCAAGAAAAAGGAAGCAGACAATAAATATGGTGTCCCAGCTAGTACGGTCTCATAGATTTTTAAAAATAAAGAATTAATTATCAACTCGTTTGAGTCAGTATATCATCTCTTTAGTAAAATGATTAAGACCCAAATATACAAAATTATCGACATAGCAGTCCTCAATTGGTTTACAGCAGCTAGAAGTCAAACCATGCCGATATTTTACTTCGTTGTAACTTGTTTATTACAAATACATACCTACATGCTTAGGTATGAAGCTTTCAAATAGTGTCTGTTTTAAACAAAAAATACAAAATGTACACATGTTTGCAATTTATTCTCTTTTCAACAAGAAAATTCTGTAACTCGAAGTCTCCATAAGTCGAAGTTTTTTTTGGGATAATGGTGATTCGAGTTATGGAAGTTTGACTGTAAATCATACTATCCAGATGTCCGCATATATAAATTATATATGTATGTATTATAGATATATATATACCTATCAATACATTCATCAAGAGTATTACTAAAATAAATACATTCACCAAGAGTATTACTAAAATATGTACATTCATTAATTTTACATTTCCCTTTTGTTAAGCAAAGAAACAGAAAAAAAATGACAACACCCGCCACACATGTGCTTTCGTCGCAATCTCGTTGACGACTAAATAAAATGAATAGCAAATTGATTTCTTCCAGTGTTATTTCGTCACTCTCACCAATACTACTACCTTGGGCATCAATGGTTTAAATTGTTAATTCCTTTTTTTATATTTACTATCGTTTACCAATACCAACCCGGGTGTTACTACATGTCTATAAGCGATGAGAACATGTTATCGTCATACAAATTTTTTTCGGTTTTTTTTAAGTTTTCGTCACACCAATTTTTTCAGTTTTTTAACGAAAACAATTTGTTCTGTAAGTAAACATTTCTTTTAACTGAAGAAATAAAAAATTAAAGTAATTAAAATGTTAAAAAAAGTGTGAGACTTAAATTTGAAAAAACGACTTTTTTGTGCGACTTTTTCAATATTCTCAACGGTAACCCTGCTTTTAACATTAGAAGTTGAAAAATTTCAAATTTTTTTAAAAACAAAATAAGAAAGGCAAGAAACACACGAATGTTTAGTGTGATTTTTAACTTCACTCATGTTGGTTTATTGTAAGATGTATGAATTTGAGTTCATCAAACACACACAATTAGTGTAAGTGTATGTGGCTTACATTTTCATGAACGGTGTTGTGTTGATCTCTCATTTCAAATGATTGAGCCTGAATGACTGGCTCTCATTTTTTTTACACATTTGATACGCATATCAAATACACACACAACAATCATTTGGCTACCAAATACATTTGTGCAGACCTCTAGTACATACTCTCAACTTTTGCAGAGATTCAGTTGAAAATAGTCTCTCAGGTGGAATATAACTAAATTTTTAAATGTTGGGTATAAAATTTCAGTGCGCCAGTAAGCAATCGGATATGCGACTCTAGAAAAATTAAAAGATTTAAAGTTTCTCTAGACTTTTCTTAAGCTGAACCACAGCGTAGTATGAATAGAGGACAATCCTTTTCGAAACTTTCTTATAAGATTTTCACAAACGATTCAAAGGTCAGTTCTTGTAGTCTTATCAGAACTTTAACTTGGTGTAGGGGTGGCCGTAGGTTCAACACTTTCGGAATGCAGAGTCATGTTAGGTAGCTCAATCCGAAGTTTTTTCGATCTATTGTCAAATTCTTGATAAGTAAGTTAACAATTTTTGGCAAAAAGGGCAGCTTTCGAAGAAAAAGACAGAAAAAAACACAATTTTTTCTGTCTCGTGACGCCTCTGTGTTTCTGTGGTTGGGGATAGTGTAGATGGTTTATGCGAAGTTTGCACGAAATCGGCCCAGTGGTTCCGAAGATATAGCATTTACATTTTCCTATATATTCGCATGCATTATTTAAAATTCGACTCATCTATTATTTTACTGTGGAATTTATATACTCCTAAACTATGTAATGGCATAAGACTTGCAGTAAAAAAATTGATGCCGAATTGAAGCCACAATATTGACTGGCAAAGCGAAAAGCGAAATTGTGCTTATACCACATATTCCACTGACACCAAGTGACATGCCATTTGAATTCAAGCGCTTGCAATTCCCAGTGCGTCTATCATTTGACATATCTATCAACAAGGCTCAAGGAAAAAAGCTTCAAATATGCAGATTGGTTTTGGAGGAGCCGTGCTTCTCTCATGGACAGCTATACGTGGCCTGTACAAGAGTTGGCATTTCAAATGCTTTGTTTTCTCATGATCCATTAATTCTAGGAATTTTCATTCTTTTTAGTGTAGTGAAGCACTATAGATCCAACTTACGTTTATAGCGCAAAATTTTGTTTTTTAGGTGACAAAACAAAAAAGTTAAAGAAAAAACAACGATTTTTCTTCAACCACCTTGAAGGTAAAACAACGTTTGCCTTGTCAGTTGGTTTAATATAATTTCTAATAATGTTCAAAGATTGTTAACTAGCGAAATATAGTCAGACATTGTAGCAGTGGCTTTGATAATGGATTTTGTGGTATCGTCGAAGTAAAATAAAATTTGATTTTTGTTCTCACAAAAATTATTGAAAATTAGCAGAAAAATCTTAAAACGTACAACTACATTCTAGATTTATTAATGAGGGAACATATCGTTACTTTAATATATAAAAGCCCTAACTAACATTTTCCGTACTTTACAGGAGAAGGAAAAAACTTAATAAAAATTATATTCTTGCAGTCGCGATTTTTTTTAAACGCAGTTTTTTATTAAACTCTCTAAACAATTTAATAAAAAACTGCGTTTAAAAAAAATCCCAACTACGATACTACAATTTTTATTAAGTCTTTTCCTTCTCCTGTAAAGTAAGGAAAATGTTAGTTAGGGCTTTTCTATATTAAAGTAACGATATACATATTACTACTATGGTGCTAAGCAAAACGGTTAAAGCTACAGGTCCACACCCAGCGTTTATTGCGTGTATGCACATGTCCAAAAATTAGTAGAGTAAAATGGTATTGAAAAGCAACACAGCAAACACGTAGGATACGTTAGGCATCCTACGTGTTTGCTGTCGAAAGCATGAAGTAGGATTACTTTCTACTTTACCATGCGTCTTGTTATTGCCCTTAGTTGTAATGCAACAAATTAGCATTGAAAATTAAATTGTTTGTTAAAAAAAACTATAAAAAAAAATATTGTCGTATCGCTAGTAAAATATCGCCGATACCGATATATCGGCAAACACGGAGTATCGCCGATATATCGGTATCGGTATTCGTTACATCCCTATTATAAACGATATGCCAAGCGTGTTATGCTCCCCATACATGTTTCAATTCAATTGCCAACTGAGTCTTCAACTGAAATGATGCTTGGCAACACACTTCTAAAATACTTAACTTTTTTTTGCAAAAGAAAACTACAAACATTAATTTTGACAGCTGATCAAGACACTCGAGCACACACAGTACAATCGAATTGAAAGACTTAGTAGTCAACTTGAACAAATCAAAATATTTTGATTTTGCTTCGACCAACTCGACAACTGTCAAACTAATCAATTGACAACGCCATACACGCTTTGATTTGGACAACAACCGACTCAGTTGACAATTGAATTGAATCGTGTATGGGCTGCTTTACATGATACACTGATTTTTACGGAAAACGCACAAATAAACAATGCCAAGACAACCTGGCAAGTGATATAAACGATCGTATATACTTGCTGTACTGTTACGCAAATAGAAAGGCTCCAGAAATTACAAAATAAAGCTATGAGATCAATATTACGATGTAACATTTATACACCAATTGGATTTAGCTTTATACACTGCAATGGCTGAACATGAAACAAAGAATCGAAATTAATACTATTAACTTTGTTCAAAATATAAAAATCGGAAGCGCACCACAATACATAATAGATCATCTAAGCTATGTTGGAGACGTACAACCCTATCACCTAAGAAATGCTTACAACTTTAGGCTTCCAATAACAACAACAACGGCAATGCACCGGTCTCTTTTCCATAAAGGACTGAACCTTTAGAACTTGATTCCCAAGTATATCAAAAACGATATAAATATTAAAGTTTTTAAAAGTAAAAAAATGCAATAAAATAATAAAACATGGCCGTAAAATTTAACCTTGTTCGCAAAATTTAAAATTGTTACTAAAAAAGGATTTCAAATACCACTTAATTAATAAATCTAATCTAATGGAACATAGCTTTAAAAAAACAAATTGTTGCTGTTGTTAATAAATCAGAACAAAGTTTAAAATTTTGTTGTTTCTTGCAATATTTTTTTTTTTTTATTTAATGCCCTTTCAGACAAAAATAAAGATCCAAATATAAAAACCCACCTAGGGTGATAGAATATTGAAAAATAAAAAGAAAATATAAAGTGAAAAAAGTGGCGAAAACGCATAATTTTCGAGTTATGGACCTCAAAGTTGTCATATAAATATGCAATTATCCACTACATTTCAGAACGTATATGGCCAATATTAATATATTAATAAAGCTTTTCTTCTCTTTGGTTTACCAAATTTTGGCTTTGCTAGCTAAAGCTTCTCTGCTTAGCAGGCCTTTAGCCGGGCGCAAGTATTTTTTCCTCTATGTTATAAAAAAACCCGGCTTCGCTAACTAAAACTTCTCACCATAGTAATTTTTATGATTACTGAAAACTCTTGTTTTCGCAAACTCATCCCCGCCTGTTAATGAGTTAAGAATTTTTAAATAAATAAAGGTCTATTCAAAGTTTAAAATTATAACAATATTGGCCATATAATTTTTATATTTTCTTCTTATTTTTAAATTTTCTTTCACCCTATTTACCTTTTTTTATTTGGAGTTCCGTCGATAAACTAGATTTAAGCCTAAAAATATTAATCTCTAAAAACCAAATGCGCTTATAATTTTGCACAGCAGTTTATTACAGAACTTATAAAAAAAAATTTATTTTTTTAGGATATTTACATATATTTATAAAAATAATTGTTGCCTAATAATAAATATTTACTCGATTATCTGGTCGAATTTTTATAATTTTTTTATATGATTTTGTAAAATCTTACCTTTGAATATCAAAATTGTAGTTCACAAACTTCAAAAACAAAAAACATCTTACTACTTTCAGAACGATTTTTTAAATTGTTAAATTTTTTCCGCACTTTTTGTTTTATATACACCACTGTACTGTCTTTTAATTTATTACAATTCATTGCAATGTAATTATATTTTAACTTTTGATACAATTTAATTTTGTTACACTTTTTCCTTTTTGTTGTGGGAAAGGAGTAGAAAATATTTTATATACGAAAAATTTGTTGTTTTTGGACAGTCTTACCTTTTCAAAGATTATAAATTCGGCAGATACCGGCCAAAAACGTTCTTTTATTCTCCTTAACAATAATCCCGATTTTCCATAAAGAGAAATGTTTGATGTAATGGGTATCCTGCGGTTTTGATAAACCAAACCACGTAAGAGCATTAAAAACGCAGAAAAATACTTCAAGATTTTTTGGAACACCAATTAGCCAAAAGGCATCGATTAAAAAATATGGCTGCTTAAAATTATGGATGTAAAAGTAATGAGTCTTATGTACTCAATATATTTCTATTGGTAACCGGTAGCCACGTCTAAAGAAAAGTTTTTGTCTTGTCACCATTTGCATTACACACCATCTTGACGAGCATTGTTTTCTGTACACAAGAACAAAACATTAACAGCACAGAGTACACACAGAATTGACAACAGACAAGGTATACATATATATAGCAGATAGTCTCGGAAAGCCTGCTAATTATTTTTTATTTGCTTGTTTTGTGTTACGAACTGTCAAATGTTGCTTAGTAAAGGCTAGATTACACTATCTCACAAGTCTTACGTATTCCATAATACTTTGTGAGATAGAAATCTAATGATTTTTGTTGCGACTGTCAAAATATTTAATTTAATATGACAGTTTACAGGTTTTTTGTGTTTATCTTTTGTCTTTTTTGTCTCTTATCGACTTTGCTGTTTGACAGTTCGTATCACATAACAACAATAAAAAGCCCTGTTGTTTGCTTTATTGTACAATTGTTGTAATCTCGCGGCTACCTGCTATAAATATACCTTGGCCACAGACTACTGAACAGATATATAAAAAGTGAGGTGAGAAAAAGGCAGATAACTTTTTTGGTGGTGAAGTGGCAATGTGTAAAAAGAGGCCGCAACAATCAACACAAATGGCGTGATAAAAAAACAAAATTAACAAAACACAAACCACGTTAAACAAATGCAATAGTTCAACAAACGTTGTGTTTTGTTAAAAAAAAACATTTGTTTAGTACATAATATTATTTTGTTTTATACAGCCGAATTATGAGTACCAATTCCCTGGAGTTTTAACCCTTTCCCCATGTTTAAAATTGAATTAACATAGGAAAAATGGGAGGACAAAACTCCCGGAAAATTTGTATTCATAATTGGGCTGATAATGTTATTTACTTAAATATTATTTACTCGTGATATGGTAAACTTGAAAATTTATTTTTAAAAGATGATACAAAGCAAGGCGAATTGACTAGAAGGTGAGGTCAACTCTATAACTACAATGCTTCTGTGGTCGGGTTGTCAAAAATATTGCTAGTAAAAAAAATAGGTTTGTTTACATAAAAAACTAGTTTGTATACAAACTTTGACAAGTCGACCACCGAAAAAAACACCATATGTTGACTTGACCCCACCGTCTACTCAATTCGCCTTGATACAAAGAGAAATGCAATAGGGCAGCTTTCGAAGAAAGAGACGAAAAAACGCAAAAACTTCCGTCTCGTGACATATCTGTTTAGTAATCTGTGCCAGCGCTAAGTCCAAGGAGAATTCACTAGAAGGGGTCAAGTCAACACATGGTGTTTTTTCGGTGGTCGACTGGTCAACGTTTGTATACAAACTAGTTTTTTATTTAAAAAAAACATGGTGAAATAATTAGAAGATGGCAGCCAAGGCGAATTCATGTATACGGTGGTGGCGATACTACAACAAGTAACAACACCAAAAACACAATATTGTGTTTTATTTGTTGCTTTCGTTGGTCGATATGTCAAAAACACAAGTAACTTTTGATCCCTGCAGATAACGAGACTAGTCCATACATGCATGTAAAGAGTAGTCCATAAAGGAGTAGGAGTACTCCAAAACTACTCCAAATATATGGGTAAAAGGTGGTCCATTTAACATTACGATGTCCTAGGAGGGGACCATATAACCCACCGAAATAGTCCCTAAGCTACTCCATAGAGTACTAAAGTGGGTTAATTTTAAAAGTACTCTATGTTATTACAGTATGGAGTACACTAAAGCGGTACTTTTAGCATTTTTAATTTTTTACTAATCGCATTTTATAGCGTGCCCTGTACTTGGTATTTTTAATTTGTTTACCTTTTTTTCACAAATTTCACAAACTTTCACTTTTAAATAAACAATTAATAATGGACACCATCAGGGCTACCAATGTGTATACTGTAAACTATAGAAAAGTATACATCATGCAGTTGTTGGCAGCAGTGCATGTTAATTTCTTTTAACGTGGTCCATATTACAGTAGATTGGACCATGTTGTAAGAAGTCTATTTAAGCCACAATGGACCACGTAACCCAATATTATCTGTAGGGATATTCCTCTCTCTAATTTAGAAAAAAAGTAGCACAGCTGTGCTTTCAATGCCACCTGAAAAATGAATTCGCCTTGGTGGCAGCACTACGGAATCTATTATTGTTTGCTCAATCCATGGTTAGAATTCATTATGTCAAAATTATTTGTTTATTTTAACGAAATGTCAAAATATTAATATATTTTCCAAGGCGCCTTGAAATTGATGCGAAAGTAAAATTATCTAAGCATTATTTATAGTTATAGTAATAAGTTATCTTTTAAGTTATAGTAGTTACTTAAAATTGTCATGTATAATTTTGAACACAACTGTTATTTTAAAATAATTATTACATGAATTTCCCAGTCATTTGTAGAAATGGTTTTAGAACATAATAAGTAGTTAATACAGGAAGGTTCAGGAAATTCCAAGAAATAGTTATGAAATATAAAAAGGGGTGACTCATGAATAATTAGTTTAGTTTGTTTTGAGAAATGGTTCTGTTCGTAACTAATAATTGTAAACAAAATAATTAATAAAGTTTGTTAAGTTAAATAAGTGTGTGTTTTTATTCGGTTTTGCAATTAAAAGAACTCAAACGCGTTTATTAAAGGAATAAAATAATAATAAAATAATAATAAAATAAAAAAAATAAAATAAATAAACAAATAAAAAAAAGGATAAAAAAAAACTATACAAACAACAATGAAATTCGATGAGTTAAAAGTTAAACAGCTTAAGAAAGAGTTGGGCAAGTTGGATCTGCCTACTGCAGGAAATAAAGCTGAGCTGCAGAAAGATTAATCGATGAATTTAAGCGACGCAATATTGACATCGCAGCTTATGAATTTGATGAAAAAGAAGAAATAGAAGTTGCTACCCGTGCAGTAACAAGCAACATGGATCTTAGCACAATGTTTGCTGCTATGATGCAGAAAATGGAAAAAATGGAAGAAAATTCTAGAAAAATGGAAGAAAATTCTAGAAAAATGGAGGAAAATATGGGGAAAATGGTGAAAGAAAATTCAGCAGAAACTTCTAGAAAAATGGAAGAAAATTCAAAAGCTATCGTAGCCGAAATCCAAGAAAATTCTAGAGCGACAAACGAAAAACTTTAGGCTACTAATGAAAAACTTGAGAAGCTTCAAGAGATTTCTTCTGTTATAAACGAAAGAGTAGACGATATGGAAATAGAATTGTCTGATGTAAAAACACAAGTCACTGATGTAAAAACTCAAGTTACGGATGTAAAAACACAAGTCACGGTTTTTGATGGAAAACTACATCATCTGGAAGAAAGAGTAAATACTCTTCAGTACCAAGATGGAGCGGTGCGAGTTTTTCCAGAAGTCTCGAATAGAATAAAAGCTCTAAGTTTTGACGGCAGTTCACCATTGAATGTGTTTAAGTTCCAGTTTGACACAGTTGCCAACAAAAATGCTTGGAACAATGAAGAAAAAGCCATAGAGCTGATTCTGGCTTTAAAAGGAACTGCAGCTGAAATTTTAGAAAGTGTACCAGTAAGTTGCAGAAACAATTATGATGACATTATGGCAGCACTGCAACGCAAGTATGGTGATGAACACAGAAAAGAAATATTCAGAATGGAATTACGGGGTAGAGTACAAAAGGCAAACGAGACGCTACAGGATTTCGCACTAGAGATTGAACGTTTGGTGCAGCTTACTTATCCAGGTGAAAGTCATCCATTGCTAGATCATTTTAAGACCGAAGCATTTGTAAATGGCATACGAGATGCTGATGTAAAACTCGCGGTATGTGCATCACAGAAATCATCGTTTGCGGAGACGGTATCATTTGCCCTAGCCCAAGAAACCTAGAGTGCATAAAACATTTTCACAAGTATTTGTATGGGCACCATTTTGAGTTAAGAACAGACCATTCTGCACTCAGGTGGTTGCTGCAATTCAAGAATCCAGAAGGTCAGATAGCTCGCTGGATTGAGCGCCTACAGAGTTATGATTTCAGCATTGAGCACAGGAAAGGCGGGAAACATGGAAATGCGGATGCCCTATCAAGACGACCCTGCAAACTAGAATGCAAGCATTGTGTAAGGGCTGAAGGAAAGGAATACAACTGTAAAGTTCGCCTACTGCAGATTGAGTCCAATGAAGACTGGTCAATAGCACAGAAAGCTGACCCTATATTAAAAAAAATTATGAAGGCCAAAGAAGAAGGCAGAAGGCCGAATCGAAACGAAATATCATCTGAAAGCCCTCTAACAAAAGCATACTGGGCCCTATGGAACAGCCTACAGTTGATAAATGGCTGCCTTTACCGTACATGGGAAAGTACCGATGGAAAGTCAGTTCGGAACCTCATCGTAGTGCCGTCGTCAAAAGTACATGATGTTTTAAATGAATTCCATAACGGACCTAGTGGTGGTTATCTTGGCATAACAAAAACACTAGAAAAATTAAAACAACGTTTCTACTGGGTTGGGTGCCAACAAGCTGTGGCTGATTGGATATCGAATTGCACCCAATGCATTGCCGCAAAAGGACCAACAAAGAGAAGTCGGGGACCGCTTCAACAGTACAATTCGGGTGCCCCATTTGAGCGAATCGCAATGGATATAGCTGGACCTTTTCCTGTGAGTGATGCCGGCAACCGTTATGTGCTAGTAGTTATACTTCAGTAAATGGCCAGAGGTGTATGCAATCCCAAATCAAGAAGCCAGAACCGTTGTGGACGTATTTTGGAACAACTGGGTATGCCGCTACGGAGTTCCAATAGAATTACACTCCGACCAAGGCAGAAATTTTGAATCTGGTGTGTTCAAAGAAATGTGTGAATTGTACGGAATAAGGAAAACTAGAACCACTCCTTTGCATCCACAATCCGATGGCATGGTTGAAAGATTTAACCGCACACTAGAGGAGCACTTGCGTAAAGTAGGTAGCACACATCAGAAAGACTGGGATGAACACATTCCGAAGTTCCTGTTGGCATATAGATCAGCTGTCCACAACTCCACCTCTCGTACACCTGCCAAAATTGTCTTTGGAACGGAGCTCAGATTACCTAGAGATCTAGAATTTGGTGTTAAGCCTGGACCAACAGATGAAAATAATGAGGGCTTTACCTCGCAGAAACAAGATGACCTCAATGCACTTCATGAATTCGTGCGAAGCCGGATTAAGCTGTGCAGTGACAAGATGAAAGCCAGATACGATCGAGCGGCAAATTCGGAAGGCTTCAAAGAAGGCCAGTTGGTTTTACTTTTTAATCCGCAACGGAAGAAAGGACTATCTCCAAAGCTGCAGACTCATTGGGATGGACCGTATAAAGTAATAAAGAAGTTGAATGACGTGGTGTATCGAATCCAGAAATATAAGAGTCCAAGGTCAAAAATGAAAGTGGTACATCTAGAACGACTAGCCCATTATGGAAAAGGAGAAACTGAGCCTATTCGGGACGAACAGGCTTAAGTGGAGGGCAGTGTTGCGAAAGTAAAATTATCCAAGCATTATTTATAGTTGTAGTAATAAGTTATCTTTTAAGTTATAGTAGTTACTTAAAATTGTCATGTATAATTTTGAACACAACTGTTATTTTAAAATAATTATTACATGAATTTCCCAGTCATTTCTAGAAATGGTTTTAGAACATAATAAGTAGTTAATACAGGAAGGTTCAGGAAATTTTAAGAAATAGTTATGAAATATAATAATGAATAATTAGTTTAGTTTGTTTTGAGAAATGGTTCTGTTCGTAACTAATAATTGTGAACAAAATAATTAATAAAGTTTGTTAAGTTAAATAAGTGTGTGTTTTTATTCGGTTTTGCAATTAAAAGAACTCAAACGCGTTTATTAAAGGAAAAACGTAACAATATTTTCTTTAAAAATAATTGTGATTTAAAAAAAAATTTGTTCGGTATTATATTTCAGATCGTGAAATATAAATTTAAGAAAGTACGTATTGTATTCTAAAAGTGTGTTTCTAGTTGTCACAAAGAAAAGAAAGAGTTAAAACCAATCGTTTGTAAAAGTTACATTCTGATGAAAAAGTGTGCAAAAAGTTTTAAAATAACTTAAATAAAAAAAAGTATTGTATTATAAAAGTGTTTTTTTAGTTTTTGCAAACAGCAACTGGTGTTTTAAATTACAAATTAAATTAAACAATCGTTTATAACGTAAAATTCTTCAAGGTGGTAGAGAACCAACAAAAAAAACTCATTGGCAAAAGAACTTTTTATTTAAATAAAATTTAATTGTGAAACTTCTTTTGAAAAGTGCGTTAGTGTTTATTGTGCGGTAAAGAGGAAGTGCTTGGACACGGTACCTTTTTTAAGCCCCCAAAAATCACAACAATAAGGCAGAAGTGGAGTACTCGTTTGTTGCCAAAAGCTATGCCAATAGTAAATAAGGGACTGTTTTTATTTGTTTCAGTCTCCTGCATTTTAGTAATTGTGTTTTTGTTATATATCGTGGATTAGGCATACAGGGGAAACCACGTTAAAAAAACGCGGCAAGTACACTACCTCAAAGGTGGCTTAGAAACGTGTACACTTACACTTGTATTATATACTGTTCATAAAGAGGGTATTAACTCAAAATCTAAACATTTTCAGTAGAAGTAAAACAATTTTTAAATTTAATTTTAAAGGCATATGAAAAATAATCTTTAAACCAATTGTTTCATTACCAAAATGTAGACAAAATAGCACGATATTTTTCAGCGGGTAGATATGTATATGTGGCACCCTGTCGCCGCTTTATTTGTTTCGTTAACTTCTTTTAACGTAATTGTTACTCCTTTTGTAACTTGTATATAAAAGCCGTTTTTCTTATTATTTCTCTCTCTTCCTTTTTTTGATCTATCGATTTGTGTACACACGATCTCGGCTCTCGCTTAGCAATTTTTATAATTTTATATTAATTTTAGCTTTCTTAAGTTAATAATTTGAATAAAACACATTGAATTTAACACCATTAGATTCTTTTATTGGTAATTAATAAAATTACTAAATTGGTGACCCCGACGTGATCTAGTGGTGTAGTAGTAAAAGTTTATAACCGCGTGTGTTTTTGACAAATACAAAGTGCCTTTAGTAACGTTCATAACGGTACACAAATTCCTGGAATTTGTTCGAAGCAAACAAAATGACCGAATTAAACGACAGTGGAACTCCATCAACAATAACGTTTTCGGAGACGAATAATGATATGCAACGTCCTCGTCCAGAATCTCCAGCCGCTGCAAACGTTCCTGTGGTGTACGCACGTCTTCCTTTACCGCAGACGGCCAGCTCTAACATTGAATCATGGTTCACGACAATGGACTTTTGGTTCACTGCGTCCGGAATTTCAAGTGACAAAGAAAAGACAGCAACAGTGTTGGCAGCTTTAGATCCAGGGGTTATTTCACAATTGTCGGAAGTGATTGCGGAGATGCCTCAAATTGAACGGTATAATTACATACGTACAAAAATAATTTACCATTTTGCAGACAGTGAGCAGTGAAGACTCAACCGTCTACTTTCTGAGTTGCCTCTAGGAGACAAGAAGCCGTCTGAACTCTACTATGAGATGAAGCATGTAGCAGGGACTACTATTGGTGAGGCCGCTCTTAAAAGTTTGTGGATCAAACGACTTCCTGACATCGTGCAACCCGTTGTCGCTGCGTCAAGAGGTACAGCCGCGGAGTTTACTAGAATTGCGGATTCCATTGTAGACGCCATGTCAGCCAGAAGTATTAATACTGTTGCTAAGCAAGGTCCAACCGAAATCGATGAATTACGCCAGGCCGTACATAACCTCACAAAGCGGGTTGAGAAATTTACTGTTCGATCACGTTCCCGCAGTCGCCATCAGTCGCGTAACCCAGCAAATTTTCGATCTCGGTACGTGTCAGCAAACAACGCAACCAGCAACGCCAATTCTTCAACGAACCCTAGCGAATGTTGGTATCATAAAAAATATGACAGAAATGCCCAAAAGTGTAGAAGTCCGTGCCGTCACAAACGTACTTCGGTTAGCACTGTAACATCCAGCGCAACTCAACGATCTGATTGAAGCCAGGCGCTCGTGGTAGATGATAGCGGAAACTCTGCCACGAATAGCAAAATATTCCGCTTGCAGATAAGAGATCCAGTTACCAAACAATTTTTTTTAGTTGATACGGGTGCAGATGTGTCCGTCCTTCCGTTAACGTCAAATTGTGCCAATGCCAAGCCTACCGCCACCAAACTGTACGCTGCAAATGGCTTACCAATTAAAGTCCTTGGTCAAAAGCGGGTAGTTTTAAATTTAGGGTTAAAACGAAAACTCGAGTGGTCATTTTTAATAGTAGATGTCACGAGCCCCATCATTGGTGCAGATTTTTTAAGATTCTACGATTTAATGATCGACTTGCGCCGAAACCGTCTCATCGATAACTGTCAAACCACGATACCAATTTCGCAACTACAGGCCGCAGTAATTAATGCATCTGATCCTTTCCAAGAGATCTTACATAATTTTTCCGACATCACGAAAACAAAACCACATGGTACGACTACGAGTTCAACAATTGTTCATCACATCGAAACATTCGGCCAACCAGTATACTCACGAGCACGACGCTTATCGCCCGAAAAATTAGCCGCAGCACGGGCCGAGTTCGACGCTTTATTAAAAGCCGGTATATGCCAGCCATCTAGTAGCAATTGGTCTAGCCCATTACACATGGTCCAAAAATCTAATGGTACATGGTGGCGATTATCGTGCATTAAATGCACAAACTGTTTGTGATCGATACCCACTCCCGTACTTATCGGATTTTACCAGCAACCTTAATGGTAAAAATTTTTTTTAAAAAATCGACCTTCAAAAGGCCTTTCATCAGGTTCCCCTTTGCCCTGAGGATGTACCTAAGACAGCTATAATTACACCTTTTGGACTCTTCGAGTTCAAATTTATGACCTTTGGACTCTGTAACGCTGCGCAGACCTTCCAAAGGCTTATTAACGAGGTGCTCCGTGGTTTGGATTTCGCCTTTGCCTATATAGACGACATTATCGTCGCTTCTTCATCGATTGAACAACACCGAAAGGATCTTTGTGAAGTTTTCAACAGACTGCGAGCCAACAATTTATCTATAAATGTCGACAAGTGCGAATTTGGTAAGTTTGATATACAATTCTTAGGCCATTACGTCACCGAAAACGGTAAACAAACACTACCCGACCGAGTTGCAGCGATTCGCGACTTTCCAAAGCCAGCTCTTGCAAAAGAATTGAAAAGATTTATTGCTACACTTAACTTCTACAAACGTTTTTTGCCGAACGCAGCTTTAAACCAGTTGAAACTTCAAGAACTTATAAAGGGTAACATTAAAAATTATTGCACAGTGTTAGAATGGACGCCTGAAGCGGAAGAGGCCTTTATCAAATGTAAAAACGAGTTAAGCAACGTAACACTTTTGGCACATCCAGCAAAGAATGCAGAATTAGCTCTTTATGTCGACGCTTTTGATATTGCAGTCGGTGCTGCGCTCCATCAGTGTGTAAACGGCGTTCTTCAGCCCTTAGGTTTTTATTCTAAAAGGTTGACAGCTTCGCAACAGAAATATAGCACATACGACCGTGAGTTGACGGCGATGTATCAAGGTGTGTGTCATTTTCGATACATGCTGGAGGGTAGAAAATGTTACATCGTAACGGATCATAACCCTTTGGTGTACGCATTTCGTCAGAAATCTGAAAAAGCATCGCCACGTAGGGCTCGTCAGTAAGACTTCATCGGGCAATTCACCACTGACATTCGGCACATACCAGGTGAAGAAAATGCTACAGCGCATTTCCTTTCACGTATCCAGTCCATTACCGAAGCAGTTGATTACGAAAAAATCGCAATTTCCCAAAGAGAAGACGCAGCATTGAAAAATTTTGCAGTCAGGTATAATCCCAAGTTCACTTAAACTAACATCTTTTGTACTTCCAGGATCTGAGCTTAGTTTGGTTTGTGATACGGCCACCAACAACGTCCGCCCTTACGTGCCGAAAGAATTTCGTACGCTTATCCTTTCTACTGTTCACGGTCTAGCTCATCCTGGCATTCGAGCAACAACAAAAATGCTAACCACCCGTTTTGTTTGGCCATCGATGAGAAAAGAAGCTGCAAAATTTGTTCACAACTGCATCGCTTGCCAGCGCTCGAAGATACAACGCCACACGAGGTCACAGCGAATCAAATACACACCGCCAAATGAACGCTTTTCACATATCAATATCGACATAGTGGGTCCTTTTTTGCTGTGTGAAGGTCAACGTTATTGTTTGACGATGATCGATCGATTTACGAGATGGCCCGAGGCTGTGCCAATACCTGACATGACTGCCGAAACCGTTGCAAAAGCAATTTTACACAATTGGATTGCAAGATTTGGTGTCCCAGCCAAGATAACTTCTGATAGAGGAAGGCAGTTCGAATCATCAGTTTTTACCGATTTGACAACTTTAATTAGTAGTACCCACCTTCGCACGACTCCATACCATCCTGAATCGAACGGTATAATAGAAAGGTGGCACCGTGTTATTAAATCCGCAATCCTCTGCAGCGACCAAACCAAATGGATTCACAGCCTTCCATTTATTTTGCTTGGCTTACGTGTCGTATTTAATACTACATTTACACCTACGCAAAATCTAGTACTTACGAGATTTCGAGCCAAATCTAGTTGTTTTTGACTAGATTTTCCATACAAAACAAAATCTACTTCGTGACAAGATTTCGACGAAATCTACTCAAAATCTAGTAGTACTTAATGATGCAACTATGGTTTTTACAATATAGCACTAAAAAATATTTCCCTGCACAAGAAAAAATGACATTTAAAAAAAAAACAAAAAAATTGTTAAAAAAAATATTAAAAATTTTTATAAAAATTGTAAAAAAATTAAAAACACGAATAATATTGATAAAATAAATATCGTTGATTATTAAAAAAAAGGTAATGCAAATTTTTTAATGTATATTTCTTTTTGTGTTTGTGTGTGTAACGAAAAAACTTTAAGTCAGCTGTTGTGTTATAAAAACAAAATCTCGCTAATGTCAAAAAAGTACAATGTAAACGCACTAGATTTCGAAGAAGATTTTAAATCAAATCTACAAGATTTCGGCCTAATGTAAATGTAGTATAAGCCCGATATCACCTGCAGAACTTGTGTGAGAATTTTTTATCAACACAAGCCCGAGTTCAGCAACAAGTGAAGTCATCGAACAATTTCGTGCTGCAATGCGAAAACTACGTCCAACCGATACATCGCATCATACGTCAACACCGAAAACTTTCATAAGTCCCTCATTGAATTCGACCTCCCATGTCTTCGTACGAAATGATTCAATACGTCCGTCATTATCACATCCTTACGATGGTCCATTTCGCATTGTGCGTAAAACTTCAAAGTATTTTACCATCGATATAGGAGGCCGCTATACCAATATCAACATTGACAGACTCAAGCCTGCATTTATTGAATACGAAGACGCGAATATTTTTGAAAAAGAGAATCAACCTCTTAAGGCACCACAAGCTTTCGATTCTGATTCCAATGGAGATCAAATTGATTGTCAACAACCTGTACTTATAGAAGACATTAACTCTGAAACAAATGAATCGCAACCAGCTCAACAAAACGTTCCAGAACCTCCAACAAAATCTACCAAGTGTGGTCGACGAGTTAATCTCCCCGTAAGGTTCCGGTAGCTTTCCTCTAGGAGGGGAGTACTGTGGCACCCTGTCGCCGCTTTATTTGTTTCGTTAACTTCTTTTAACGTAATTGTTACTCCTTTTGTAATTTGTATATAAAAGCCGTTTTTCTTATTATTTCTCTCTCTTCCTTTTTTGATCTATCGATTTGAGTACACACGATCTCGGCTCTCGCTTAACAATTTTTATAATTTTATATTAATTTTAGCTTTCTTAAGTTAATAATTTGAATAAAACACATTGAATTTAACACCATTAGATTCTTTTATTGGTAATTAATAAAATTACTTAATATATTACGTGTCCATATTTCAAAAAAGTAAAAATACAAATTTTGAGTTAAATTTGGGTTTATTGTACAGTTTTTGTTCGTTTAAATTTTTTTAAATATTTTACTCTTATATTGTTATAACCAGGGCCAGGGACTTCATGCAAATGCATGTTTGTTGTCGTTACTCTGAGACCCACCTAAAGTTAATATCTTTGCGAATTACATTATCTCCAGTAAAATGGCATCAATTTGTTAGTGCATGTTTTTGCATATATTGCCTTAAATGCATGCTTTTGCATATTTTGTTATAAATGCATATTTTTCGTCATATTTTGTTATAAATTCACTTTTTTCGTCATATTTTGTAATATTAATTTATTAATTTTTAATATTATTATTTATTGTTGAAAGAATTAACCCACATAATTTGTGGGTGTCCATTGACGAAACAACGGACATTGAAGGACGTTGCGTGGTCAACGTAATTGTTGGGATCTTGAATGCCGGAGAAGAACAGAGTAAACACAAATTTTTGTTAAATGTTGCACAGTTGGAAAAGGTGGATCATGCTTCAATAGCTCGAACTTTCAATGATTCAATTTCTCTTTTAGGAGAAGACTTTAACAAAAATAAATTTTTGCTCTACTTGATAGATGCAGCGCCATACATGATTAAGTCTGGACATTTTTTAAAGGTATTTTACCCAAAAATGTTACATGTCACATGCTTAGCTCATGCCATGCATCGTGTGGCTGAAGAAATTAGAAATCAATTTGATACAATAGATTCATTGGTATCATGTGGTAAAAAAATATTTTTAAAGTCACCTTTGCGTGTTTCACTATTTAAAAAAAATATCCTGACTTGAACCTTCCACCACAACCATGTATAACAAGATGGGGTACGTGGTTGCAGGCAGTTGAGTATTATGCCAAAAATTTTGAAGAATTTAAAGATGTGGTAAATAATTTTAACGAAAATGATGCAGTCGCTATTAAAAAAGTATACAATATTTTAAATGTACCTAATATAAAGGCTCAATTAGTATTTACACACTCAAACTATGGGTTTCTAGTTGAAACAATAACCAAACTTCAGGGGTTTAAATCATTGAGCTCCTCGGTTAAACTCGTTGATAACGCTGTCATTAAAATAAGAAAAGTAGAAGGTCAAATCGGCGAAAAAATAAAAGCCAAACTTGATGCAGTTTTAAAAAAGAATGCTGGATTTAAAAAAGTTAAAGAAATTGGTAGTATTTTCAATTTACCTTCCAGTAAAGAACATAATGTAAAAAATGAATATTCTATAAACGAGCTTTCCACTTTTAAATATGCACCTATTACATCCGTTGATGTCGAACGAACATTTTCAATGTTTAAAACTGTTTTAAGACCAAATAGAATGAGTTTTACATTTGATAACTTAAAAAAAAACTTATTTATTTATATCAATAAATCTTTATCTACTACTACTTTTTAAACTACATATGTTTTAATTTTTTAAGACTGAATGAAATGTATTTATGTTTTTTTATGTTAAGTTTTTACGTTTATATGAATTAATAAATGGTTAAATAAATATATTTTTAATGCATATTTTTTAATTTTATTTTTGCATATTTTGCAATTTTTAGTGCATGTTTTATGCGCATATTTTGCTATTTTAAGTGCATGAACTTCCTTGCCCTAGTTATAACATTGCCCAAAGTTTCTTCCAAAAATAAAATGTTTTTTACTAATGAAATACTTTTTATTTTAGAAAACCAGTTGTACACTTTATTTTTACGCACATATATATGTATATACTCTCCTTTGATGGTGGGGTGTCACAAAGCCATAGGACATAAAGCCATATGGCGTTAAGTCCCATTCCATTGAGACATAAGGGCATATGCCATTAAGTCTCATTATAATGGGAATTAACGTAATAAATGTTTTTTCCGAAAATGAGACATAAAGCCACATTTTTAATGGGAGATAAAGCCATCATGGCCTTAGCTCACATTAGCAATATTAGAAAACGCCTTTATCTCTCATTTCAGTTCCGGAGACACTAAAGTTAGGAATTGAAATCTGGCTTCGCATACTAAAGTTTTTCTGAGTGGCGGCCTGCGGCCACGCTTAGGGGTTTTTTCCTCCAGTAGGACGCGGCAGGTGGCTTCGCTGAATAAAGTTTTCCTGCGTGCGTCACAAGAATAAAAAAATGTTTTCCAATGATAACTAAGGATCTTTTCTTTCACAAAATGTTTGCAGCTGTAATTCCTGGAGCCTAAAAATTTTGCATTTTTTAAATCATTAATTTCATAGATAAATAGGCATATTTAGTAAAATAAAGCATTTGTAACGCAAAACATCAAATGGGACATAAAACCATAATGGCTTTATGTCCCATTTCACTAAAATTGATATGAGATTTAAGGCCATATCAAAATTATGGCTTTATGTCCGTTTGGATAAAGCCATAATGGCTTTATGTCCTATGGCTTTGTGACACCCCACCTCCTTTGATTCCTCTACAGCTAATATTGTAGTACCATTGGCAATTGCTTTTTTCGGAGGATGATCTTTCTTATGCTTCTCAAGGATTGTACGAATTTCGGCCAAAACCTTGCATATATTAGCTGATATATGAAAAAAGATTTAATTTTCTCTGGCGATAATTTATGACACACCGAAACCAACATCAGATACAGGACCAAAAGCACCACCCGAACTGATATAGGTTAGATGTTTTTTAAATCCATTGCTGGCGTTTGACTAGAAAAATCTGCTTCCTAATATGTATATGGAAACAATACCACTGCCACACATGGCATCTTGATAGCCCAATTGATGTCGCTCACAAGCGTTCACGTTTAATATTCTAAATTATATGTATAACAAAATAATAATATTTTATCTGAATTTGTAAAACAAATAAATAAAACATACCGTTGTGGTTGTTATATCATTCATTGCCTTAACCCTACCAGACTATTATATTGTATTTTCTTGTTACATTTTACCTTAGCTATCCTTTGGATAGCAATGAAGTATATTGTATGTACAGACAAATTTACAATTATTAGACACCAGCACAATGTAATGCATTTTCTGGCCCGCTACGGCCTTCGTCAGCATTCTTTGTGTCACACTGGATAGTGATACTTTATAAATTGAATGTATTTCACTCAATTTACATGATGAATTTTATGACGTCCAATTTTGGACGTCATTTTTTGTTTGGTAGCAAGCGGTGTAGAGAAGAAAGAGGAAGAGAAAACAGAATTCATGTCTATTTTTCTTCCCCTCTTTCTTCTCTACACCGCTTGCTACCAAACAAAAAAATGACGTCCAAAATTGGACGTCATAAAATTCATCATTTTTAACAAATAGCAACTAGGTAATTATTTCCTTTCGTAGGCTACTTTATGTTATATTCAACATTTTTTATTTTTCGAATTTATTTTATGAGCTAAATTTCAGTTATGTATTTTATAAATCTTTTTTGTAATACAGTTATTTCTATAGGCAACAGCACTTTTAAAAAATTACTATAAACAAACCATACACTTTTTTCATTGGTTTTTTTTTAAATAACACTCTTACCTTTATTAATTTATATTGTTCACTTGGTTTTATAATAAAACAATTATTTTAATGTTTTTTAACAATTTTTGTATCAGCACAATTTTTTTAACACAAACTTCAGAAATTCACTCTACTACGAACGCCTACTGAATGCACGCACGTACAGATTATAATAGAAAAAATAGCTGTTAGCTTTTGTAACACATTAAGCTACATAATGCAAAAACCCCCGAATGAAAAAATTTCAATTCGAGGAAATTAGAAGCTTTTAACTACAATGTTGCCTATAGGCAACATTGGGCATGAGAGGGTTAAAAAAACAAAATTCACAGTGACTGATACTGTGAGATGTTAGTGACTTATCGCTGGTTTGAGTCATTGTTGTTAGTTTATATTTTTCAACCACCATTTCAATTAATGAATATAGAGATGAATAGGAAAACAAACGGAATTTAATATAGAGAGACGCACATGTGAATACATTCACAAACACAAGGGAGAAGGATGGCTCATAAGTCGGGACCTCAACCTGTTCGCGATTTGAATATTATTTTGTAGTATAAAAGCAATAAAAGGATCACCCCTGTCGTTGATGTCCTTACTGCCCATATTATATGATGAGCGTTGGCATCCGTACCCACCACTAGGTTTGCTTCCTTCTACAAGTTTCAACGACCAGTCTTTGGAGTTCTGCTGGGGGCATCTCTGTCGTGTGGCATATTAGATGATGCAAAGAGTATGGAGTAATTTTTACCATCTTCCAAGGCCACTACCGTGAGATCGTCAGTGCTGTAATTATAAAGAATGTATGAGAAAAAGTTCTTCCTAAAAAGTATAGCAGATCGAATTCTACCTACCACGTGGTTTCCTGTCGTCGTAGCGACGAAGCCATCTTACAGTGCTGGAGGTTAATTTGCATGAACTTTAGCGTCATCAACTAAGATCACCCGGTCGGCTCCATTATTTTTGGCCGTGTCACCCAGACTCAGTCGAAAAGTGGCCGCAGTGGCAGCCGCTAAATCGCGCTCCACTTTATCGACCTCTAGAGTATTATGGTTGAAGTCTTGTGGATGTCGCCTCTTTAAACAGAAAAACAAACTTCCTACCCCACAAGATATTTTTCCAAACCGCGGATACAAAAGTTCTTCCGACTCTTTTGTTGTCTGGAGTATGTAATTCTGTCCGTCTTTGTAACCTTTTTCAAACGTGTAGAACCCACCATTATTTAGTTGGAATGTCTGGGTTCTGGTTTTGGCCTTGGCCTTCGGTATAGCAGAAATGTGCGATCGGTCCACAATTTTAAGTTGTGAATCCGACCACAGGCACTTGGGCTTCCTTATAACTCCTTTAAGCCATTCCAGCGTCATTTCGTCCTTGCAATTAATGAGCTTAACTCCATTGAACCATCCTGCCCCATGAAAAGAGGGCAGCGGTCGTTCAGGTTCAGCCTCCATCTTTGCAACGATTTTGTTCAAGATTTTGGATTCAACTATCTTCTACCGCTCTGTGGCCATTTGACCAAAGGGGTTACTCATGTCAAGAAGTGCCACGCTCAGAGGAAGTTTGGCCACTTCTCAGACTTTCGCAACCTTTGGCGAAGGTTCAGTGGCAGCTTTGGATGTTGAGGGTTTTGCATCCTCGTGGTTGATTTTATGGGTTTTTTGTCTCTTTAGGATTAGCGGCAGATGGAGACTCATCAACTGACCGCTGTCTTTTTCCCTGCATGCTCTTAATGGCGGCCTCTTCAATGCAGTTATAGAAGCCGTTATTTTTGGCAGCATATTAAGGATTTTTGGAGCAAAATGACCTTTCTCATATCGCCAGTATAAGAACACGCCTTAGGCTCCCAACCTGCATTTTATACATTCTGCAATGTTTGTAATAACGCCGATCCACTAGATAACAGACGCGCACCAGGAAGCCGCCCAATGTGCGAACGGACGCGCCTGGATTTTGCAGAATCCGGATTACCTTCTACGTATGATCAAGACCCATCCCAGTAGTGTGACAATAGGTGTTACATTGTGACCCTCTATGGTCAAAGCCCTGATCTTAGCCGTGTACGAACTGGTACCCGTTTCCAGCCAGCACCCCAATGGAGGGTTCAGTAAAAGGATTTTCATATGCCGGCCATTATTTGGTGTTACTTTTAGGTAATTAGTTTTTGGTGTTTATTAGTTTCGACTTTTTAGTTTTAGTAGGTATTCATTAAGTAAATTTATAATTGTATGAAATAATATAATTTTTAATTTAAAACAAGTAAGAAAGTACACCACAGTATTTAAAAACACATCATGCTTATGTGTCCATATAAATATGGATTTATCTATGTTTATAAACTTCATTAAAATCGGTTTGAAAGTTTGCGAGAGGCAGAAATTGCCGCCTACCTCCCCTCCCAAAATAGCAGTAGAAAAAAGGGATGTTTGCCATTGTGTATATATGCAGCAGGGGAATCTATACTGGTTAAATTAAGTAATGTGTTCTTGAGAGATGAACTAATGAGAGCCTATTTTAAGAACCCAAATCTTCAATTGAAAAATGTAATTAGCACTGATATTGTGGCTAGAGTTTACCTGAATGACAACCTTACTGCAGCTGGTATTAAATTGAAATCACTGTGTCGCATGTTGCGCAAAAGTAATAAAATAACATGGTTTCGGATCGTCAATAGAGATATGCCTTTGGCAAAAATCAAACTACCGGATGGTACTGAAAAGCTGCTGGATTACGTGAAATGTTCTGAGTTGAATGGAACTGCTATTAATTAATTGGTATTTTGTAGTTGTTGACATTGTTATTGTTATTAATTATCTAATTTTCTTGAATTTATGATTTTTCTTTTCTCTCGTTTGTGCAAATAATTTGGTAGACTACCTAACATATAGCTATATTATATCTATCATGTTTTTTAGCATATCTTTTAATACTATAATGTTAAGTTTATTATACATATATCTCATATACTAACACATTGACAGCTTTAAGACTTCTTCATTCTATTTCTTTAATCTCATATGATGATTAATACTAATCTCGGCCCAATTATCAGTGATGGTAACATTGAACGTGTTTTTTTTAATGATTCAGCGAACTTTAAATTAGCTCACATAAACTCCCAAAGCCTTTGTCCTTCTGACAGATCACATAAGCTTGATGAATTAATCTCGCTGATTAGGCATGCATCCCTTGACGTCATTTGTGTTACTGAGACTTGGTTAGATCCGTTGATAACAGATCAGGCTGTAAGTATACCGGGTTACTCCTTGTGTCGAAGTGATAGACCGTCTGGTTTTAGAGGTGGTGGTGTGGCAATATATATTGCTGAAGGTATTAAACATAAGTGCATTTTTAAGTGTACATAATATTTTTCGTGTGAAAGTCTTTTTATTGAAATCGATATTGGTGACAGTGTATTGGTTGTTGGTGTGGTATATCTTCCCAGGGGAAACTTATCACTATTTGAGCGTTCTATTAGTGACATTTTTTTTCGTTATAGGGATATTATTGTGGTTGGTGACTTTAATTATTACCTTTTCAGTCCAGCTAAATCTGAGAATCTAAGATTGCTTTGTGGGCGATATGGTCTTTCGTGCTTACACAATTCCCTGCCTACTCACTATGATGCTTTTTATCAGTCCACATCTTTAATTGATTTTTTTCTCGTTAGCCATAGTCTGACAATTAGTATCTCGGCACAATTTCAGGTGCCTTTTATTTTGCATCACTCTCTAATATGTGCTGCCTTCCGAATACCAGTAAACCATTCGCAAAGTCGTCCTTTGAGTATTAGAGACTATTGTCGTGCGGATATGACAGAAATTCTTGGACTAATAGCTCGGATTGATTTCTCACGAATTTACAATACATGCGATCCGGATGAGCAACTATTGTTTTTCAATACTCTCTTTAATGAACTTTTGAACTTTATACCGATCAGGATAGTGAGGCGACCACTTGCTCAGAATAGAATTAGATTTTCTAATGATATCAATTACCATAGATCCTTAACTAACATTGCGTTAAGGGTATTTTATGAACATAGAACTGACGGAAATTGGGATATTTATAAGAAACTACGTAATCTGACGAAAGCCAAAATTCGGAAATTTAAGATAATGTATAGTCGTCGTATATTTTGTTGCGGGGATACGAGGAAAATGTGGAACAGTTTAAGAAATGCTGGAATTTCTGGAGCACCAAACACTGCTACTGATTTAGATGCTAATGAAATTAATGAACATTTTATTAGTAGTCAACTAGATGTTGCTAATATGGAACCTGATTTTACTCAATTTATTAGTTCGACTGAATGTTTCTCTTTTTCAAATATCACTGAAATTGATTTATGCATTAGTTTATTTAAAATAAAGTCTACGGCATTGGGTGTTGATGGTATTTCTATTAAGTTACTAAATCTGATTTTTCCCTACATCAGTAGACATCTTCTTCACTTCGTAAACACCATCTTAACATCATCTAAATATCCCAAAAATTGGAAAACATCGCGTATCATTCCAATTTCTAAGACTGGTTGTATTCTGGCAGTCGACAATATGAGACCCATTAGCATTTTACCTGTGTTATCTAAAGTTGTTTAAAACATTATTAAGGAACAAATCACAGGGTGGATTGATTCTAGGAGTTTGCTTAACGAGTGTGAATTCGGTTTTCGTAGTGGTCGGAATACGGGACTATTATTGACTGAGCTCACTGGTATTATCAGGGGTAAACTAAATGAGGGTATGTTGGCTGTGTTGGTTTCTATTGACCTATCCAAAGCATTTGATCAGGTTAATCATTTTGCGTTAATTACAAAGTTGAATCTAAAGTATAAATTTTCAACTTCAGTGTGCCGGCTTATTTGGTCTTATTTGAGTAACCGCAGTCAATTTGTCGCTCTAGCAGATATGGTCTCTGACATTAAGTCTGTCAAATCTGGTGTGCCTCAGGGCTCTGTAATTGGTCCAATCCTATTCACTTTGTATATCAATGACTTATTTGAGGAACTATATTACTGTAAACCATATGCTTTTGCTGATGATATACAGCTGTTGTGGGTAGGTGACTATCAATTTACGGATTCGTTGCAGGCTAAAATTAATTATGACTTAGGTAACCTGATGGATTAAATGGATTTAAATGATCTTAAAGTTAATCCTGAGAAAACTAAAGCTTTAATTTTTAAGTCAAATAGGTCATACACAATTAGAACATAGAATTACGTGGGTCGGTGATTGAATTTGTAAACCAACTAAGGTGTCTTGGAGTAATTTTGGATGATAAATTATCCTTTGGGCCTCATATCGATAATATTTGTTCTAGAGTTTGTTGCACTTTGCGGAGATTATATCATCTAAATCTGTTTCTACCTTTGAGTGTTAGAAAGTCAATTGCACATGCACTGCTTATGTCTCAAGTGAATTATTGTTTTGAAGTTTACACAGGTTGTAACTTAAGCAACGGAAGGAAAATAAAGCTTATTGTCCACCGTATTGTTAGATTTGTTTATAAACTTAGGCTGAGGGCGCATGTGTCTGGTTACGTAAAAAGTTTTCTGAATCTTTTTTTTGAGGACTATTTAAAGTTTCGGTTATTAATTTATCTTTTTAATATTATAAAGACTCAAAGTCCTCCAAGTGTTTTGCGAATGATATCTTTTAACAGTTCTGTTAGAAATCCTCAAATCGTTATACCATTCGCCATGTCTTTTGCAGTCTTTAAGCGTAACCTTTGTGTGTTTCTTAATTCACATAGCTCAATTTTGTAATCACTGATAAATTTTTGGGATTTTTTCACTTCTCTTGTTTTATCCTGCTTAAATTTACTCGCTATAATGTATGGGAGTTGGTTGGGTTGTCATGATGTTGGTATATGTTTATTTTAGATAATGAAATCTCATAGTTGTACTTATTTTATATGTATATTGAATTATTTCTTACCTCATATTTATGAAATTACTTGTAATATATTTTATTGGCCAATTGGCTATTTGTATTACCTTGAATAAATAAATAATTCTTACATAATATCCTCTCTGTGGTGGTGTGAGTAGAAAAACCAATCTTCCAATAAGAAATATTAAAATTAAAAACTATTAAAATATTTCTGTTTTTATACCCACAACACCATAGGCGAAGAGGATATTATGCGATTGTACTGATGTATAAAACAGAAAAAAATATTGGTTCCGCCGCACTTTTAGTGTACCAATCGATTAAGTCCTTTTGGCTGGCTGGCATACACTAAACAAACTCTTTATTTCTAGATGGCAGTCGATTGTGTGGACTGCTGGCCCATACTAGTACTTTTTTAATATAATAAATATAACATTTTATAACACAATGTACAATTATTTTGTTTTTAACGTAAAATTAACTAACTGCCGGTTTGCTTAACAGGGACCGATTAACCGACGGTTACCGATTTACGTTTCACCATCATCTGATTACTTAACAAAAGCATTCAGTACAAAGTATGGCAATACTGCATATATTTGTTTACGAAAAATAGTGTAATAAAAGATTAAAAAATAAAACTTTTAAAAAAAGCGGCATCAATCAAAGTCCCAATTCACATTATACGATTTTTGTCGTTGCGATTATTGTCGTTTCCTCTTTGAAGTCGGTCTCAAATTTTCATTGTACGATTTTTGTCGTAACAACCTTAATACATTTTTCGTCAAATGAGAGAACGAATAAATGAACAAAACGAATCGCAGAGTACACTCGCTTCTGTACCCCTTATAATTCCTCTAACCCCTCTTGCCCATAAAGTAAGAATCGCAACGACAAAAATCGTATAATGTGAATGGGCAACTAGAAAAGAATCTCTCAATAGGTCCGCTACGCTTTATAAATTCAAAAAAGAAATTGAACAACGCAAAAATATTAAGGTAAATATAAAAATTAAATCCAGAAACAAACGAAACAACAATTTATACATTCCTTTGCTGTTTGGTTTGTACTTTATTCTGGAATGCAATATCCGGGCAAAAATTAATTGTTTTTACTTATCAACAGACGTAAAATGGATATCACCGCTTGAAAATCTGGACAACATGGATACTCCAAAAGCAAAACGAGTGAGGTTAGTAATTGTGGCCTAGTTCTACACCATACATTAATCGTCTGATATTTGTTAAATATCGTATTTGTAGAGCTTGCAACTTCACGTCTCAGGAAGAATATATTTTAACATCTTTGGCGGAGAAGTGTTCCAATGTTTTGGAAAATAAAAAAACAAATGCAGTGACCTGGCGAGAGAAAAAAGATGTTTGGGAAAAAATAGCAACCGAATTTGGATCTCAAAGCCACTCAATTCGATCATCCAAACATTTAAGAGACAAATACGAAAATATGAAGAGAAAGGCAAAAACAGCTATATCGGTCCACCGAAATCAACTTTACAAAACCGGTGGAGGCACGTATGTTAGTAAGATAACTAATAATGAGGAAAGTCTGCAACAGGTCTGCTTAATGATTTCGATTCTGATATGTGTAAGACTTTGTTTTACATTTTTGGATTTTATATTATGCATTCAGATATTTATCTTTAAATTTTCAGGCCAACAACAAAATTACAGTATCATAGAAATTGATATTTTGGATGACGAGTGTAAGGATGCGCTAAAACCTCTAGAAGCAGAAATTGATGATAAGGTACATACATATGTATTTACATACAGTATATCACAACCTATTTTCACAATATCAAAACATATTCTTGACAGACTGCATATCTATATATATATAACAGAGTTGCGTGAGTGACTGACTCATTCATTTTCGCCCAGCCCAAGACGCTGAGCCTAGAAACTTGAAATTTGAACTAGCGATTGGTCACTCCCCAAATCGATCCACTAAGACGGGATTTTTCGAAATTCGAATGTTTAGGAGGTAAAAAAGGTTAAAACGGGAAAATTCGGTAACCTAATATCTCCAAAACTAAAAAAGATGCAAAATAAATATAATACTTATCGTTAATCTTTAGAAAAATAAGCGGACAGGTGTCTGGTACTTTTTTAAAATTCGGCCCTATAAGGGAGTAAAAGGGTAAAATCTGAATTTTAGTACTTTTTTGCCACCCCATCTATCTTTTGAACCAATAAACATAAAAACAAAGTTAATACCACATTCGAAACTTATCAAAAAGATACGTATACGAATTTGGTACTTTTTCGAAATTCAATCATTTAAGGGGTGAAAATCGTAACTATTTTTGGTACTTTTTTACAAAACTTTTTCCTCCATTCATTGACATATTCGTACTAAATTATGGGCTGCCACTACAATAATCAAATTTTTGATACTTTAATGGGGGAAAAATTGTAAGGACTTTATTTTGGGGTATACTCAGCCTTTGTCCAGGTTCGTTACAAGAAAATATGACACGTATAAATCTTCGTTTTAATGATAACTCAATAAGTTTTATTTAATATTCTTATCCTAATTTACGATTTAATAGCACAGTAATTTATGATTTGTTGTGTTGTGTTTCCGCTTATCCTGCCTCAGCACTCCTCCCGTGTTATGTCCTTCCTCGTCTTGTTGCTGTAGAATGTTGGCTGCTTAAGCTGGTATAAATCCCAGTGTATGAAAACTTCGTTGTGCCGCTTGTTACGGGGAATTTGGGTAAAACACTTCTGGGGTTGTCACTACGGGATATTTCGGGTTGTTCTAAAATCTCACTTTCGTGAAATGCTCTACTGGTTATTTTGCTTGGTGTTACAAAAACACGCTGGGAAAATTTTCTACTGGGTATTTGTTGTTTACTAGGATTTCACTCTGTGTTAGAAAACCACGCGGTGAAATTGTCTACTGGGTTGTTTTACTAGAATTTCACTCTGTGTTAGAAAACCACGCGGTGAAATTGTCTACTAGGTTGTTTTACTAGAATTTCACTCTGTGTTAGATAACCACGCGGTGAAATTGTCTACAAGGTTGTTTTACTAGAATTTCACTCTGTGTTAGAAAACCACGCGGTGAAATTGTCTACTGGGTTGTTTTACTAGAATTTCAATCTGTGTAAGAAAACCACGCGGTGAAATTGTATACTGGGTTGTTTTACTAGAATTTTACTCTGTGTTAGAAAACTACGCGGTGAAATTGTCTACTGGGTTGTTTTACTAGAATTTCACTCTGTGTTAGAAAACCACGCGGTGAAATTGTCTACTGGGTTGTTTTACTAGAATTTCACACTGTGTTAGAAAACCACGCGGTGAAATTGTCTACTGGGTTGTTTTACTAGAATTTCACTCTGTATTAGAAAACCACGCGGTGAAATTGTCTACTAGGTTGTTTTACTAGAATTTCACTCTGTGTTAGAAAACCACGCGGTGAAATTGTCTACTGGGTTGTTTTACTAGAATTTCACTCTGTGTTAGAAAACCACGCGGTGAAATTGTCTACTAGGTTGTTTTACTAGAATTACACTCTGTGTTAGAAAACCACGCGGTGAAATTGTCTACTGGGTTGTTTTACTAGTATTACTACTTTGCTATATATCAGTCTTACCTTATGTGTTCTCGAGCTCGGCTGGATAACAAGTGACTGTTCAACGTTTATGTTGCCCTTTTTATACTAAATTCGGACTAATATTTTACATTAACAACAATCAGTACCTGGAGTTGTTGTTGTTATGTCTCTTTACTTGTCCTATGTATATTTGGTTGCTTGTTGTTTACGTGTTTAAAAATGCATGCTTTGTTATTGTTACTTGTTTGTCGCGATTGTGTGTAGTGTTGTTGGTGGTTATTTTATAACTCACATTTCTGCCCGTTATGTACAGTGTGGTACAAAAGTTTGCGACCACGGGTAGCGATTACCGTGTAAGGCAAGGTATATTTGATTTAAAAAAATCTAAGGAGCCTAACAGGGTGTGGCCGAGTTTTGTCCCACAAGACTTGTCGTTACACTCCTCCCTTTCTTCCGGAAAAAAAATATTAAGCAACACCTTTTATTTTTTTTTTCTCAGTTGTTTTATTAATTTATTAGACCAATACCTTACGGTAGCGGAACCAAATTTGGAAATTCTCCTACAGGTTTTCCCGCCGACTTGTTTTAGGAAATTTAACCTCCCCTTACGATTTGGATCTTGTATAAGATTTATGACATACGTCCATAGCTCCGTCGGTAACGGCTCCCCGGTGTGATTGCCTATGTGGCTTCCAAACTCCAGACCTTGAGACACGTGCCCTACACTGAGTGCTTCAATTGTGACTGCTGTTGGGGATTCAGTCGGGGCCGATGGAATTTCTCCTAAATCGCTCCACGTCGTGTCGGTGTTGATGTAGATGATGTCGTCTCCATACCATTCTCCCACTGCCTGTTCCAGTTCCGTCGTAAGGTCCTCTGTGTGTACGTGGGAGACTGGTTGCGAGCAGTTGGTGGGGAAAAGGTCATTTTCGTTGTACTACCGGTATCGAGGCTAATTCTTTCTTCTCCTCTTGTCGCGGGTTGGCTGTTTCGTTGGCTCCCTCCGTTTCACTCTCACTGAGGGCCAGGTCTTTTTCCAGCAAGCTTCTTTGTTCGGCGGACAGCTGCCATTCGGTGCCTTGTGTTTTTGTTGTTGCGCGAGTGGAAATACGTGTCAGTCTCACCTTGGGGTCGGTAATGAATATGGCTCGCCGTTGATTGGTTTCTAGGGCCGTATGGCGCTCTCCTACTCGAAGGCGGGTTCTCTCGAACTTTTCATCTTTGGACAATTTGGTGGGTTTTTTATTCATGGTACCTGTGAGGGGTTTGGTAAGGAGCTTTGTGTTAGGTGATTCTAGATGTAAGGGAAATTTGTTAGTAGGACGACACAAGTATTTCACTACGGACAGCACTCAACATTGAAGGGTTTAAGTTCCCCCAGATGGGCAGTTCTTTTCCGCTCCTGTTTGTCCGTTATTTCTGCGATTACGGGAGAAATGAATTCTCTTATTTCGTATGGGCCGTCATATCTTGGAGCCAGTTTTGCGGCGAAGCCTTCCACTGCTTTTGACAAAGGGTGTTGTTTTACTAGGACTTGGTCCCCTTTCTTGGGCTTCCATTCTCGTCTTCTGAGATTATAATATCTACGCTGATCTTGAGCGGCTACTTCCAGATTTCGCTTTACAAGTTGGAAAATTTCCTTAAGCAGTATGGCTCGTTCACTCGGTTCGAGGCCTACTCCTCCTGTCCCAGTGGTAACTTCATCGTACAGCATACCTGGTAATCTTTGCTCTCGTCCTTGAACAATGTAACTGGGGCTATAGCCCGTTACCTCTGAAACGCTTGAGTTGACTGCCAGCATAATTTCTGGTAACTGGTCATCCCATGTCCTTTGGTTGTCTCCTGCGTATTGTGCAATCATCGTTTTCACTGTGCGATTTGCTCGTTCCTTGGAGTTCTCCTGTGGTGTATAGGGTGGTGTTAGTTGGTGTTGTATGCCGTAATCTGATAAGAATTTGACAAATGATCTGCTCGTAAATTGTGTTCCGTTGTCCGTAACCAGACATTTTGGGGTTCCAAAGCGGCTTATTATTCTTTCTCTGAGCCCTTTCTTCACTATATCACTTGTAGCTTTTCTAGCTGGCATCAGTTCCGTCCATTTTGAGAATTTGTCGAAGAAAACTAACAACATTGTATTGCCGTGTTTTGATCGTGGTAGGGATCCTACAAAATCCGCGCAAACAATGGCCCAAGGTTCTTCTGGAATTTGTGTTAACATCATTCCTGCTGGTTTTTGTTGGCTGGCCTTGTACCGTTGACATGAAACGCAGTTCTTGACGCATTTTGTTACTTGCCTGAATAAGCCTGACCAATAGTAGCGGTTACAAACTCGTGCAATGGTCTTTCGTATTCCCATGTGTCCTGCCCCTGGTTGATCATGGTTTTCCTGTAGAACTCGCTGCCGGAGGTGCTTTGACACACATAGTTTCCAAGGTGTGCAGCCTTCGACCTCGTTCCGACTAGGAATATGCCGGTATAGATTACCGTTTTCCACAATATAATCGGAGAACTTCTCTGGATTTTCTTGGACTTCCTTGATTTTTTGCTCCAGCCAGGCACATTTTTCATTTACGGATCCTATATTTGTGGTACACAGGGTGTATAATGGCTCCCTTGATAACGTGTCCGCTACCACATTACTCTTTCCTCGCCGGTATTCCACCTCAAAGGAATATTGTTGTAGCTCCAGTGCCCCTCGAGCTATCCTTCCTGTGGGGTTTTCTAGGCTATTTAGCCACTTTAGTGAAAGGTGATCTGTGATAACTCTAAAATGGTAACCTTCTAGGTATGGCCTCATTTTCCGTTATCCCCAAACGATTGCTAGGCACTCCTTTTCTGTTGCGGAGTTGTTGCATTCTGCTTTGTTTAATTTCCGACTAGCATATGCAATCACTCGTTCTCCTTCGTCCATTACTTGTGTTAGGACCGCACCCATGCCGAAATCGAAAGCGTCAGTTTGTAGCGTGAATTGTTTGGAAAAGTCCGGGCAGGCAAGAATTGGTGCTTCTGTCAGATGTTCCTTCAATTGTTCAAAAGCTTCTTGCTGTTCTTGTCCCCACTTCCACTTTATGTTCTTTTTTAACAGCCGGGTAATTGGTTCCACTATTGTGGAAAAGTTTGGGACAAATCTGCGGTACCATAAGGCGACTCCTAAAACTCTTCTTACACCTGTCACGTCCTTAGGCGGGGCCATCTCCCTAATTGTAGCAATCTTATCCGGGTCCGTTTGAATACCCTCTTCTCCGATCATATGGCCCAGGTACTTAACCTTCTTTGGCATAAACTCACATTTTTCCTTATTTATCTTTAGATTCGCCTCCCGTAGTCTTTGAAAAACTACTCTTAGATTGCTCATGTGTTCTGCCAAGGTCTTTCCCGTGACAATAATATCGTTCAAGTAGGCAAATGCATAGGGTTCCATCTTAGGGCCTATGACCTGATCTAGTGCACGCTGGAATGTTTCTGGGGCTGAATGTAATCCGAATGGCATTACCTTCCATTGATAAAGCCCTCGGCCGGGTACCACGAACGCCGTGTACATTTTGCTTCTTTTTCCATTGGGATTTGCCAGTAACCATTCTTCAGGTCAATGGTGCTTAAGTACTTGGCCTCCCTTAAGCGCTCCAGAATTGCATTTATTCGGGGTAGCGGGTATGCATCTGAGATTGACCTGCTGTTTAACTGGCGAAAGTCGCAACAAAGCCTCCATTTACCATTCTACTTAAGTGCGAGTACGATTGGAGAACTATAGGGGCTGTGTGATGGCTCAATGCATCCTGTTTCAATTAACTCGTCCACTAGTTCACTTATAATTTGTTGTTGTGCTGGATTTGTAGGCATGTATCTGTGTTTAAAAGGTACGTCAACTATCAAAGTGATACGATGTTCGCCTATGTTAGATACCCCTTTTATTCCTTCAAACATTCCTAGCTCCTTTTCCAAAAATCTTTTTACTTGTTGCTCCTCTTCGTCTTCTGATATTCCCGTAAGTCGTAGCCTCTCGACGTCTGCCGTCATTTGGTCTCTGCCCAGCTGGATTTCCTCCGTTCCGCAATTTAGTGTTGTGCCCATCGCCGTCAAGAAATCCATTCCCAAAATGATATTATCCAGTATTTTTGGCAATATCAATAAATCCATTTGTAATCTTTTATTTCCACAAGTTACTGTCACCTTCACGCCCTTCTGTACTCTAGTTTGTGATGCATCGGCTAATGAAACAATCACCTCGCTCTGAAATCGTTCCTTTCGCTTGGTGAGCCTCTCTGCGCATTGCCCCAGTGTCGATCATCGCTTTTGCTTCCTGCCCATTTACGTTGATTATCAAAAACATGTGTCCTTCGTGAATATAAAAGGTGCTGAGTTTCGGGTCGTACTGATAGGGTTTATCGCCACCGGCCTCATCTACCCTCACTGATGAGGCCCCTGAGAGTTTCCCGCCTGCCTTCTGCAGCATTCTATGGTTTTAACGTCTGGTCGCCCACAGTCCCAACAGAAAAATTTTTGTTCGTTTTGGTAATTCCTGTAAACATGCCCTTCTTGACCACATCGTCGGCATACAATTCTGGGGTTGACTTGACTTGCTCTATTTGTGTTTTCCGCGGTATTTCTTGAAGTGATTTGATGGTGATTTCCTCCTGGACCTCTCCTCTGCGGCACTATATATAGCCTGTATCCAGTTGGTATTGCCGTATAGCCTGTCCAGTTTTTGTTCCTCACTATATCCGGCTTGTCTCATCAGATCCTGTAGTTGTACCATATACGTTTTGAACGACTCACCCGGCTGCTGCTCCCTGGCCCGTATCGTGTCTTCGAGCTTATTGAGGTAGCCAGACGGTAAGAAAAATGCCAGGAAGTCGTGTCTGAAGTTATTCCACGGGGTCCAGTGCCTATTGTTGTTGCGGTACCATGATAGGCCGAAGTCCCTGAGTAACTCTGGCATGGTACGGGGAAGTAAATTCAAGCGTATTTCATATGCGTCTGCCAATTCCTCAACCCGTTCGATCCACGCGATGGGGTCCCTGCTGCCGTCAAACTTAAAAGACCACTTTCTAACTTGTTCAATAGCCTGTAGGTATTCTGCTCGCTCATCCTGCCGTTGTTCGTTGTAAGGTGTCGGTACTTGCTGTTCATTTGGCTGATTCCTGTACATGCCACCTGCGGTTTCGGTATCGCCTATCTGAAAGTGGGGGATTGTGAACGCGACTCCTGTGCCGCTACTGCCGGGTATTGTTTCCTGTTTAGCTGGCGATACTGTTTTCCCATGTTTCCGCTCCAATTGCTCGAGCCGTAACACTTCATCGGGTTGGTGATCACCGCCTTTAATGAATTCAGAAACCGTCTCAGTATTTCCTCTACTGTGCCACTCGATTCCAGCCCGAACTCTTCGGCATAGGCTATCAGCTCCTCCTTTTTCAAACTGTACACCCAGTTCATTTTTACCATCTTATTATCCGTGTTATTTTATTTGTGTTATTTTCTTGTTGAGGTCCCTGCTCGGGCGCCACTTGTAACGACTTTATTTTGGGGTATACTCAGCCTTTGTCCAGGTTCGTTACAAGAAAATATGACACGTATGAATCTTCGTTTTAATGATAACTCAATAAGTTTTATTTAATATTCTTATCCTAATTTACAATTTAATAGCACAGTAATTTATGATTTGTGTTGTGTTTCCGCTTATCCTGCCTCAGCACTCCTCCCGTGTTATGTCCTTCCTCGTCTTGTTGCTGTAGAAACTTGGCTGCTTAAGCTGGTATAAATCCCAGTGTATGAAAACTTCGTTGTGCCGCTTGTTACGGGGAATTTGGGGAAAACACTTCTGGGGTTGTCACTACGAGATATTTCGGGTTGTTCTAAAATCTCACTTTCGTGAAATGCTCTACTGGTTATTTTGCTTGGCGTTAGAAAAACACGCTGGGAAAAATGTTCAACTGGGTATTTGTTGTTTACTAGAAAACCACGCGGTGAAATTGTCTACTGGGTTGTTTTACTAGTATTACTACTTTGCTAGATATCAGTCTTACCTTATGTGTTCTCGAGCTCGGCTGGATAACAAGTGACTGTTCAACGTTTATGTTGCCCTTTTTATACTAAATTCGGACTAATATTTTACATTATGTGCGTTCGTTTACTTTTCCAGTAAAATCCAGTAGGTGAGTAATATGAAAATTTTACAAATTTATTTGTACGCGAACGCAGTTCAGTAAAATCCAGTACAAATTTGTACAAATTTTGGGGTAAACGAACGCAGCTATTAACAACAATCAGTACCTGTAGTTGTTGTTGTTATGTCTCTTTACTTGTCCTATGTATATTTTGTTGCTTGTTGTTTACGTGTTTAAAAATGCATGCTTTGTTATTGTTACTTGTTTGTCGCGATTTTGTGTAGTGTTGTTGGTGGTTATTTTATAACTCACATTCCTGCCCGTTATGTACAGTGTGGTTCAAAAGTTTGCGACCACGGGTAGCGATTACAGTGTAAGGCAAGGTATATTTGATTAAAAAAAATCTAAGGAGCCTAACAGGGTGTGACCGAGTTTTGTCCCACAAGACTTGTCGTCACAAAATATAGTATCCAAAAAAGGATATACGGAAATTTGATATTTTTCTGTAGCTTTTTGGTTCTACTAAAGTAGCGGGTTAAATGCTAGAATTTAAACAAGTTTAAACCTAGAAAAATAAACTTTGGCATACAAATATGCCCACGAAGAAAAAGGAGACGCTAACGAAGTAGCGGGTATATGCTAGTATTTAATATATGAGGATTTAATTAATAAATATTGAGAAAAAAAAAATAAATTTAACAAATGCTTTTGTACACTTTATTTTGGCGCTCACAGTATGTATGTATGTGTATGGGCCTGTTCGGAAAAGCATCACTGCGCTGCATCAGAAAAGTAAACTTTTTGAATGCCGATAAAAAATAATTTCATTATTTTTTTTTATTGTGCGACTATTATTTTTGTGGAGTACTTGACAATTTTTTGGTCCACATCTACTTCACTGATATATATTTAAGCATTTGAAATCACTGATGTAGACCAGTGATCCATTTCCGAACAGGCTCTATATTTGACAGCTCATCTTATAAGATAGTTGTATCTTATCTCAAGTGAAGGCCCTGTGTTACATTTATTTAATGATATCTAAAACAAACAATGCTATCTGTTGCCCTTTTTTATAATACGACTCAACATTTTAATAGAATTAGCAGATTGGACACAACATATTCAGCCTGATTACGGTTGGCGTTGGCGTATACGCCTGAGTCGTTTTTTTTTAGCAGATTAAAGAGCACAGGTTGTTTGTTACTTTAATCTACTACAAAAAAAGACTCAGGCGTATACGCCAACGCCAACTGTAATCAGTCTGATTATAGAGATCCCGTAATATTCATATCTACCCGCTTTAAAAAGTTCTTCTTTTCTTTTTCTCATTGATTCGCAGTGAAAAAAATTGTTGTTGTTTTGAACCAAAACAAGTTGAAACCGAATGCTGCGTGTGATCATATTGGCATCTTCAAAAGGGAATTGAAAAGAAGTTGAGCATCAAAAGATGAAACGTGTAAATTTAGACCAAGTTTTTTATTCAATTCATTCACTCTTTTGTATATGGTTTACTTATCTTTATGAGTGTATTAATTATATTTGAATAACTGTTGTGCACTTTGAGTAAAGGCAAACAAAAATTTTTCGGCACAAAATACAGTCGGGCCTCGATTATCCGTTATGGCCAAAGATCAGTCTATTGTGTTTTGTTTGCAATGTTTTCAAATTGTTTGCTTCGATTAACCGTGATTGCCTCAATTATCCGTGATGTCAGTTGATTAGACAAACAACATTACACGACTTTTTTAAGAAATTGTATTCTTTTTTTGATTAATGTCCTTTTTTGCCTCATGTTTTCAGTAAAAAATTTAATGTATACATACTTATTTAATTTAAAAATGTACATAATATAATGTGTGTGTAATATATTTTTAATGGCCCACATGGGCTTTGTATTACCTAACTGATGAATAAATAAATAAATAAATAAACATAAACTTCCTGAATTAATTTATTTAATGCAAATATTGTTAAATAATAAAAATATTAAAAAAAACTAAATAATCAAAATTGTTATTCGGTTAACCGTGAAAATCGATTATCCGTAATGCTTCTGGTCCCGACCAAAATAAAAAAATCTTAAGAGAATTTGCTTCAAAAATTTGAAGTAAAAAATAAGGACCGTCTAATTGAAATATTTAAATAACTATATTAAAGCTCAATGAAGCACCGTGCGGGGGCGTATTATAATTAAAATATCGATTTGAAATTATTACAGAATCAGTTTCTTACTGCATTAAAAATAGTTTAAAGTCAAATAAGGACCAGTCTCATATGTACATACAGCTATGGACACATAAATGGCACAAACTCAAATTGAGCAAAAATTTAAGTCTTTTCCAACTAAAAACTTTAAAAAGTGTAAGTTTTATGTCATCTGATTGTTGTTGTACGAGTACTTGTCTCAACAACACTCAAATGTTCCGCTATATTTTGCTATAAATTTACCGTTATTTTGTTTTGCATAAAGAATGCTGATTTTAAGTGGACATATAAATGGCACAATTAATTTAGTATAGGCAGTTCTCGCGTCGATTTTGTTTAAATCAGTTGATACTTTGCGTTGTTAAAAAGTAAGTGTTAAGAGGGAAAAATTATTAAAAATGGGATCAGGCAAACATACTACAACTGAGGAAAGGCGGATCATATGGAAAATTTATGAAGATGGAAAGAAAGTGGCAGAAATTTCTGAGATTATGAAAATTTCTCGAAAAAAAGTGTATAATGCAATAAAATCATGTGTTGAGAATCCTGATGTATTGATTACGGGCAAAAGCCGGAAGCCAAGGCCTCGAAAAACAGATGTGCGTACGGATGGAGCTATTGTCAGAATGGCAAAAACTGATCCATTCAAGTCATCACGGCAGATAGCATCCGAAATTAATGAGTTAATGGACCTGGAAATTTCTAGCAGGCTTGTTAGAAGAAGATTAAATGAAGCAAATTTGTTTGGGCGCATTTCTAGAAAAAAGCCAATGCTTTCCAAAAAAAATATTTCAAAACGACTAGTCTTTGCCAGAACCCATAAAGAAAATCCCATTAATTTTTGGAAAAACGTGTTATGGAGTGACGAAACCAAAATAAATAGGATAGGGCCAGATGGCAGAACCTATGTTCATCGTCCGAAAGGACAAGCATACAATCATCGGTTCACTCAAAGGACGGTTAAACACGGAGGAGGTAGTATTATGGTATGGGGTGCATTTTCTTGGTATGGCATAGGTCCCCTTGTAAAAATAAATGGAAAAATGGACAAGTTTCAGTACCTAGACATTTTAAAAAACCATATGGAGCCATATGCCTTTGATTCCATGCCGATTAAGTGGAAATTCATGCAAGACAAAAGGGAATTGAAAAGAAGTTGAGCATCAAAAGATGAAACGTGTAAATTTAGACCAAGTTTTTTATTCAATTCATTCACTCTTTTGTATATGGTTTACTTATCTTTATGAGTGTATTAATTATATTTGAATAACTGTTGTGCACTTTGAGTAAAGGCAAACAAAAATTTTTCGGCATAAAATACAGTCGGGCCTCGATTATCCGTTATGGCCAAAGATCAGTCTATTGTGTTTTGTTTGCAATGTTTTCAAATTGTTTGCTTCGATTAACCGTGATTGCCTCAATTATCCGTGATGTCAGTTGATTAGACAAACAACATTACACGACTTTTTTAAGAAATTGTATTCTTTTTTTGATTAATGTCCTTTTTTGCCTCATGTTTTCAGTAAAAAATTTAATGTATACATACTTATTTAATTTAAAAATGTACATAATATAATGTGTGTGTAATATATTTTTAATGGCCCACATGGGCTTTGTATTACCTAACTGATGAATAAATAAATAAATAAATAAACATAAACTTCCTGAATTAATTTATTTAATGCAAATATTGTTAAATAATAAAAATATTAAAAAAAACTAAATAATCAAAATTGTTATTCGGTTAACCGTGAAAATCGATTATCCGTAATGCTTCTGGTCCCGACCAAAATAAAAAAATCTTAAGAGAATTTGCTTCAAAAATTTGAAGTAAAAAATAAGGACCGTCTAATTGAAATATTTAAATAACTATGTATATTAAAGCTCAATGAAGCACCGTGCGGGGGCGTATTATAATTAAAATATCGATTTGAAATTATTACAGAATCAGTTTCTTACTGCATTAAAAATAGTTTAAAGTCAAATAAGGACCAGTCTCATATGTACATACAGCTATGGACACATAAATGGCACAAACTCAAATTGAGCAAAAATTTAAGTCTTTTCCAACTAAAAACTTTAAAAAGTGTAAGTTTTATGTCATCTGATTGTTGTTGTACGAGTACTTGTCTCAACAACACTCAAATGTTCCGCTATATTTTGCTATAAATTTACCGTTATTTTGTTTTGCATAAAGAATGCTGATTTTAAGTGGACATATAAATGGCACAATTAATTTAGTATAGGCAGTTCTCGCGTCGATTTTGTTTAAATCAGTTGATACTTTGCGTTGTTAAAAAGTAAGTGTTAAGAGGGAAAAATTATTAAAAATGGGATCAGGCAAACATACTACAACTGAGGAAAGGCGGATCATATGGAAAATTTATGAAGATGGAAAGAAAGTGGCAGAAATTTCTGAGATTATGAAAATTTCTCGAAAAAAAGTGTATAATGCAATAAAATCATGTGTTGAGAATCCTGATGTATTGATTACGGGCAAAAGCCGGAAGCCAAGGCCTCGAAAAACAGATGTGCGTACGGATGGAGCTATTGTCAGAATGGCAAAAACTGATCCATTCAAGTCATCACGGCAGATAGCATCCGAAATTAATGAGTTAATGGACCTGGAAATTTCTAGCAGGCTTGTTAGAAGAAGATTAAATGAAGCAAATTTGTTTGGGCGCATTTCTAGAAAAAAGCCAATGCTTTCCAAAAAAAATATTTCAAAACGACTAGTCTTTGCCAGAACCCATAAAGAAAATCCCATTAATTTTTGGAAAAACGTGTTATGGAGTGACGAAACCAAAATAAATAGGATAGGGCCAGATGGCAGAACCTATGTTCATCGTCCGAAAGGACAAGCATACAATCATCGGTTCACTCAAAGGACGGTTAAACACGGAGGAGGTAGTATTATGGTATGGGGTGCATTTTCTTGGTATGGCATAGGTCCCCTTGTAAAAATAAATGGAAAAATGGACAAGTTTCAGTACCTAGACATTTTAAAAAACCATATGGAGCCATATGCCTTTGATTCCATGCCGATTAAGTGGAAATTCATGCAAGACAATGACCCCAAACACTCCTCCAAGCTAGTAAAAGATTGGTTTTGTGCAGAAAAGATCGACGTTTTGAATTGGCCAGCCCAGAGCCCTGACTTAAATCCCATAGAGAACCTTTGGAACGAGGTCAAGGTTGAAATCGCAAAAAAAAATTATAAAAATATGGATGATCTGTGGTCGGCCGCACAGGAAGCTTGGTATGCCATACCGAAAACGAAATGCCAAAAACTCGTGAAAAGTATGGGTCGCAGGTGCGAAGCTGTCATAAGAAATAAAGGCTACAGCACTAAATATTAACGGTAAACTGTTTTTACATTCCAAAATAAACCAACAAATTCTTTATTCAATTTTTTTTTCTCTTATCTATAGATTGTGCCATTTATGTGTCCAACTCATTTCAGTAGTATTTTTTCTTAATGACGATATTTTTATTTTTATAAATGAATTTCAATTTTAGTTCATATCACTGTTTAAAATGCATAATAAACCTTAGGAAAAAAAAAAAAATTTTTATTTGGTAATAATTTTTAGGGCATTGTAGCAGAAGAAAGAACTCTTGGTAAAATGTGCCATTTATATGTCCATAGCTGTATATATTTACTATCAAGGTTAGAGTAGGAGTCGAAATTTCAGTCGGACTTAAAAAATTTCAGCGGATGGAGTCGGTGCTAGAACTATTTTTTGACGACTCCACAGCCCTGTTTTAAAGATAGAAACCTAAAAATTAATACTATTATTAAACATTCTATAAAGGTTAACTTATAATAACATAAATATGTATTTACAGGTTCAAAAAATTCTAGAAACAAGGGAACTACATACGCTCAAAAATATCTATGTATGTACGTACCGTTATTCCGTTAGTTTTAAAAAACTAAAGCCATCACCAAATACCTCATACATACATATGTATCTGTATGTTAATGTGCGGTAAACGAACTTCATTTATTTCTTTTATTTATTGCAATTATTGTAAACATTTTAATTCATCATTTTTATTTTTTATTAGTTTACTAACCCTTTTTTATAGTATACATACATATTTTGTTTTTGAAATTTATAATTAATTTTTGTAAACAAAAGCCAGGGTTAACCACAAACACAAAATCTCTGTTTCATTCAGTGTTGCCGTTAGGATACGAAAGATACATTTTTCGTATCTTTTGACTACTTCAGGTACCATGTATAATCCTGACATTTTTCGTATCTTTTGAATCTGTACTCAAAATGTACAGAAACAAAACGTTCGAGAAGTTTTAGCCAACTAAAACTTATTAAGACTGATCATCGTAACCGACTCAATACTAATACAATAGCAGCCAAGGTGCATTGACTAGAAGGTGAGGTCAACTCTACAACAACACTGCTTCTGTGGTCGAATTGTCAAAAATATTGCTAGTAAAAAGGTTAGTTTAAATAAAAATTAGTTTGCATACACACTTTGACAAGTCGACCACCGAAAAAAAAACACCATATGTTGACTTGACCCTTCCTTGAATTCGCGTTGATAGCAGCTTTAATAATGGTGAAAGAAAACATTAAGGGGTTGCAACATACGATCCATCTAAATCGATGATTAATAGTAGTGCGAAGTTGTTCTGAGGAAATATGAACATCTTTTTAATTTTCAGGAAATTTATATGAACTTTTTAATATAATCGCCTTAGTATAAACGCCTTAACTCGTATATTAATTTTTACAAAAATGAATTTGTTTTGATAACATCCAAAAATAGTTACATATAATTAATTTAAAAGTTTGATTACTGTATTTTTTTAAAATTACATATGTACCTAATATTTATGACTTAAATAAATATAAAAATAAATTTATACGAAATTTTTTCTTTACAATAGTCATTGAAGGGTGTGTGTGAAACGGTAGCAAAGTTCTATGGTGAATTAAAATTGTCAAGAATTTCTACGCTAATGTCAAAATTTATACTAGCCCCTAGGGCTAGTGAAATTTTATTCACCTCAACAGTGTCAAAATTTTACTACCATGAGTACTTTGCTACCGTTGCACATGCACCCTAAATATGAAATAAAAATTTTATGTTAATAAATATTAAACGTTAAAAATGGATTTTCAAATTTTTTTCAAAACGTATCTTTTTGGGAAAAAATGTATCTTTTTGGGAAAAAATGTATCTTTTTGGAAACTAAAATGTATCTTTCTCGAAATTTCACTGGCAACACTGGTTTCATTGCTTTACTTTGGGATCCCGTTCCCGTACTTTAATATTTTGTGTTAATGAGAGCGGTTTGAGAGAATAAAATTCTAATTCTTCTTGCACGAAACAGCCCAGACTTTTTTTCGTGCAATTTGAAAATCTTTATATGAAAAAAGAATGGAAATGTACCAAAATTAAAATTTTAAACATTATCGTAACAATACGTTATTGTGAGAAGATTTGCGTTTTACCAAAACTGGCTGTAAGTGCAGATATTAAAATGTTCTTCAAATACGTAAATTTAAAAAAGTACATATGTACATTTCGTTTAAAACTAATGAATATTTTTATAAAAATCATACCTTTCGTAAAATAACGCGAGACTTTAGGAGAATTAGTCTTTACTTTCTGTTTTGTTACGAATCAGGTGATTTGTTTTTGTTATTAAAAAACCTGTGAAATTGATTAGTTTTTCGGTTCTGTTGCGGTCCAATTTGTTAAAATGAAAAACTTGTTATGTAATTGTGACTGCATAATAAATAATAAAAAATACATATTTATATTGAAATAAACTGTTTTTGGATTTTAAGAATACATAAAATTTATATGCATTAAAGTTATTGAAATAAAACAATGGACGGTGCAATAAATTTAATAAATTTGTCATAAATGGCTGATAAGTTGCTACAGAACGGCACGGAACAGAACGGAAGCAGAAAGTAAAGACTAATTCTGCCTTTAGAATTTAGCTTTTTAAAAACTGTCTAGCTCACGAACGGAAAGCAAGATTCAAAATATTATGGGAGTCATTATAAATCAAATTAAGGTACAACGAAATCACAATATTTTGTGAATCAGTCTAATGTACATATGTATATGGTTTCAAATTTATGGTAACGTTCCTAGTCTTTTGTAATCAATTTTTTCAAGCTGTACTAATGGTTTTAACTGCTCTGCAAAAATTCTCATTTCGTCGCCAATAGCATCCTGACCATTTGGAGCTAATACTGATAATTCTACAAGATAGCTATGACAAACAGGTTCGCCATCATGCTGTTTTCCAGGCATTATTTTAAAAATTTTTGCTACCGTTATCTTCATACGTCCTTTTCGAAACATGTATCCTTGACTGACATATTCAAAATCAAGGCGACATCCCAACTCGGTCAGAAATTCAAGCACAGTTGACGTACATCCCACATCAATACTAGATCTAACAAGAGTCGGCCTTGAACGATCTAGCTCTGGTTGCCCAATATAGCGCAGTTGAAAGGGTGCATCTCTATCAAGAGCTCGACGAACTCGAACACTTAATGGCATTTGTTGATTCGGTTGTCTCATGCTCATACAAACTTCCAGATCATGAAATGTTTCAGGAGCTGTTTCAACGTTGTCGCAAAGACCTCGGAGCCTACAAAAGAATTTAAAGATAATTAAAATAAATGCAAGTACAAGTTTAAACATAAAACTGCCCGTAAAGATTTGTGTATTTTTTATATTTTATGGATTTCAACCCAAAAACGAAATGGCAGATAGTAACACATATGTTCGTAAAACATTTAACCAAACCTATCGAGTAGAGTATAAAAAAATAACTAAAAGATAGGGATTGCTGTTCGGTTTTAACTGAAATCGAAACCGCGGTTTTAATGCCTAAAAACCGAAACCGAAAACCGACCAATAAACCTCGGTTTTTGCTTTTACTTTAAATATATATTTATGCTAAAAGATATTGCAAATTATACATAATACTCGTACTTCATATTAAAAAAACTTTATACATAACAGCCTGGAACAATGGCAAGGTATTTCAAAATTCTTCAAATTTAAAATAAGTACTAAAGGCGCATATAGACGACATGTTTTTGTCATCTGACATGTCAAATTTTCAAGTCACATGTAATTGTGCATGTCTGTCAAAATCGCTGTTTTACATAAGCTTTATAATATTCGGTCACAAACGTACATGTAATTTGCTTCTGACATTGTCTCTGTTTTTTTCGCATTGTTATTGCAGAAACCAAAGTAGTGCTCGGTTTCAAAATAACTTGCTGCCGCCATGAAAAGTTTTATTTGCGCCGTAAAATAGTTTAGCCATCTTAACATTTTTTTTCTTTTAATTCAAAGATATCAATTTAGGATTTTATAATAGAACGGTTTTTATATATATATTCACATAAATTATATTCAATGGTAAGATGATCAAACATATCTCGGTATTGTAAAAAATTAACTTCAGCCGGCTAATGATTCCGTCAATAGTGGACGCCGCTGCCGGTTTCTTGCCGGCATAGCTTTCTGATGTCAGATGGTTTGTCAGAAGAAAATAGAGCACGCTCTAATTGAAATTTTGTCAGATGACTTTGCGTCTGACTTTTATAGAAGCAAAGTTAAAAAGGTAACACACGACATGTATGTGTTTTGCAGTGGAAAATTTGACATGTCAGATGACAAAAACATGTCGTGTACGGTCGCCTTAAGAAGAACAAATGTTTCTTGTTTTATAAAAAAAAACCTGAATTGAAACAAATAAAAAAAATTTATGTATTACATACAAAAAAATTTATATGTATGTAGTTTTACCGAAAACCGAACCGAAACCGACCGGTTTTAATCAATTTAAAACCGAAACCGCGGTTTCACATTTTTACGGTTTTTAACAAACTCTACTAAAAGGGGATTACAAAAATATACATGATTTATATTTTTAAATTTAATTAGGAATAATTAATTGGTGTAAAACGTTTTAGATGACTGGCTTGCACCTCTCATAAAAAGTGCCGAGACACCAGTGTCTTAAATAAATAATTTAAAAAATCCAAGACCCGGCTGTAAAATAAGTTACTTTTAAAGACCGGAACAAGGCGAAAAAAATAATATAAACTTTAAACAAAGTAAACTCTACTTCGGTTCAACAGACTATATAGATGAGCTAAATGCCTAAGGTTAATGAACGGGTCTTGGTGCACAAAAACTTTCCGAGTTTGTTGGTATTAAGTTTTTATTTGGTTTAAAAATAATTTGTTGAAGGCTAAAACATCTAACAAAATTTCAGTGGAATCGGTCCATATTTGACCATAGCTGCCACACAAATAGCACTCCCAAAAATAGCTTTTATTGCCATAACTTCCTTATAACAATTGGTATAATTGATATAAAATTTGGAAACGAAAACTTTATTGGTATTGGTTTTATTGGTATATTTTTAGCTTTTCTAAAATCTTAGGAAAAGGTTTCCTGATGAGCTGGCCTAAACAACCAGTGAAATGCGCATAGAAGCTAGCTTTCCCTCAACAATAAATTTCAGTGTATTTATTTATCATGTATGAAAAATTGGGAATTTAGCACGTCATATAGAAATCGTATTAATGATAAATTTTGTATTCCCGTAAATAACTTTGATAATATACTTGCATGTGCCCGTGCAGAATTGGATTGCCAAATTGGTTTTTTTTTGTTGTTTTCTTACGAAGACAATAGAATGAAACAATTTGTTTTTAATTTTGTTTTTTCTTTTTACCCACTTACAACTACAATTCGAGTCGGAAAGAACCCAACCAATTGTAGGGGGATGTAAGAAAAGATAAACTCACTGTTTATTGTTGCTGTTTTTTTAAGCTTTGATACTGTTGCAAGTAAAACTTTGAGTGTTTAAAATTTTTATTCGCTTTAGGGTTTTATTGGTATAATATTTTTAGCTTTTCTAAAATCTTAGTAAAAGGTTTCCTGATGAGCTGGCCTAAGCAACCAGTGAAATGCGCATAGAAGCTAGATTTCCCTCAACAATAAATTTCAGTGTATTTATAAAATATGAATAATTGGGAATTAAGCACGTCATACAGAAATTGTATTAATTAAAACTTTTATAATAGCTTCTACTTATCAGGGTTTAAGCTTTGTTCACAAACCTAGCAACATTTTCAATTGGGTTTTTGTTCAACCACACATTTTTAATAAAGAACCCGTTTGCAAAGTCCGCCCAGAACAATATTACGCATTTAATTTTGTTTTAATTTTCATTCAAAACTAAATAAAACAAGTATAAAAGTATAGCCGGGCAAGCCCGACCATATATAGCCATATGATTAAACATAGAAACATCTTTCTATGTTTTAAATTTCATTAAAATCGGTTTATGTAGTAGTTTCTGATAGGCATAAATCGCGCCATATTCTTTTGTGGTCCTATTTTTTTAAAAATGTTTTCAATTTCATTAAAATTGGTTTGATAGTTTCTGAGAGGCAGAAATTGTCCCCTATCTCTCCTCGTGGTCATTTTTTTTAAAAATGCCTAGCTTGTGTGTCCATATAAATATGGATCTGTTTTAAATTTCATTAAAATTGGCAGCTTGTATGGGGGCTATATGAAATTATAGGCCGATCCGCCCATAGTCTTGGTCCTCAGAAAGTGATTCTGAGTCAATCGGTATACTTTAAGGTGGGTCTTTGACCAATATTTTAAGGTGTTACACACATCAGCACACATGCATAGTACCCCTGCAGGAAATGCCATTAGTGAATCAGTACTGTTTCACTATTGACACAGTCACCAGTACTAGTGACTTATTTTACCCCAAGCAATGTTATTTACAATAGACATTTAACATGTGCGTGTCATTGGAAATCTACTACTGACGTTGGTACTACTGACAAGGTACTGACTAGGTAGTTTCTTTGGAAATAACTGTTAAAAAAATTCTGTACCTATTGACTGCTCAGCATAAAACAAAAACAAACTATTGACGACTTCGTTGACAATGTCCCTAGAAATGCACTATAACTGTTGTCTGTAACATAACTCTACTCGCCCAACAAAGCAAACTTGTCGACATTTTATTTGGTGCAATTGTCGCTACAGAACAGAGTGGTGACAATGAGATATATTGCCCTACGCTGACTACAGGGACCCTATCTCCTATTGTGGTGTGAGTATAATTATTATAAAATTCATAAACAATTTCATACAAATTGTTGCTGAAGTAGAAGTTGACTCAACTTTTACTTAGTTACATTTTTAATCAAAAAAAATAAAGGAAAATACATGAAATACTTTGGGAATAAATACGATAAAAGAAAAACAAAATTGTGGCTCCCATTGTAAACAATTCTTTGAAATGATATATAAAATACTCGCGTCCTCCGAAACGGCTTGATCGACTTTTATGAAATTTTGTATATGTATTTTTTTAGGTAAAAGAATAGGTCGTAAAGAATATTTTTCATCGCAAGAGGACGTAAAATAGGTCAAAAGGGGTTTTCTTAAAATTTGGCATGCAGAAGCCGATGTTTGTTATACCATAAAGGACAAAACCCTTGATTTCGGCCGAAGGCCTCCTATCCAGAAAAGCTTGAGTTCCCGAAGCCGATGCTGGTTATTCCAAGAATTTTTATTTTTTACACCTTATTGGAATAAACTACACAAGTATTTAACTAGAGCATTTCTGTAAAATTTAAATGTACAACTTTGTAAAAACTGCTAGTGTTAAAATGATGACAAAAGTTTTGTACCTATAGGTATTAAGATCTATTAAAAATCTTTAAAATGATACCAATATTGGCCACATACCCTAGGTACCCTACCCTAGGTACTTGTTTTTTTATTTGGAGCTCCATGGGTAAACTAGATTGGTTCCCTAACTTTTTAGCTCACGAACAGACTCAATTAGACCCAACATAATTGTGAATATAAAAATAAGTTAAATTTTAACGGGTGACACCCGATTTTTGTTTACACATATCTTTTGTGAGCCGCTCTAATGTGCATAAATAAATAAAAACCTGTGTAACAAATGCTCAACCGCAGATTCAATTATTGATCCTTGCAGTAAATATTCCTGATTTGGTATTATTTTACATTGTAGCGCCTGAGATAGCGATTCTTTAGAAGAAGTTGCAGTTATCATTTCTCGAAACACAGTGTTAAAACGATTATTTTAATATATTTCTGATGATTAAAAAATAACACAAGAATGTACTAATCAACTTCTAGTTGAATTCGCTTTATTCAGGGCTGCCAGATAAATTTGTGAGGAAATCGTCAATTTCCTGAGAAAAAATAAAAAATCGTCTTTCACGTTTCGAACAGTCGTCAAAAAAATAGGAAAACTTAAAATTTAGTTCTTTTTAACAATTTTGGTTCGATTTAAAAGAAAAAAAAACATTCAAACAAAAACATAATTACATCATACCCAGCTAGTATTTTCAATCGTGATACTGGGAGCCGCGTGGTGAGCGTCTTTGATCGTCGATGACCGCGTTTTTTAATCGTAGAAGATTCCTCACACGGGAAAAACTGTAACACGACTGAGATTCTTCCATAGCACAGCGCAAGACGCTTCTTCAATCGTTGTGAGAATCGTTTAAGACGTGGGTGAGGATTATCTATTGAGTCTTTCATGTCAAGAATCGAATGAGACTCATGTAGATATTATCTTGCAACTCTTGAAATGTTCGCCGTATATTTATTGAAAATGTGATTTATACAGAGAGTCGTAAAAGGTACATTCGATGATGGTTTGACGAAAGATAAATAAAGTGTAACATAGTTGTTTCTGTGCTCTGAAAATAATAATTTAAAGATTTTCTTAAGACTTGCATATTACAACCGTACCTAACCCCCCGTTTCCACATGCAAGTGCAAGTTCGAAAAACTCAATAGACTCACACATTTTCACTAACATTCACACAATTTTTGTACTTTCAGCCAATCGGCTGTTTCCTCGATTTTTCTTTGATAATACGTATACACTACTTCCAAGTAATTACTTGCATGTGGAAACGTAGGGTAACTTGTACTTGTATGTGGAAACGGGGGGTAACCTATGGCTTACACTTGCAAGTGCAAGTTCGAAAAACTCAATACACTCACACTTTTTCACTAATACCATCAAATTTTTCGTACTTGCAGCTCAACTTGCAAGAGAATTTGCTTGCAAGTAAATTTTTGACACTTGATGCAAGTAAAATGAAAAATGAAGAAACAGTGTTGCCGTGGATGAATTTTGTATCAATCTACTAGTACTTAGACAAATAAAAGTTATGTTTATAGCGGATTTTCTATGTATTTATAAAAAATAACAAATAAAAAAGACCACAATGATGAATTTTAAGCATTTTGAAAAAAAAAATTGGTAATCAATAAATTTTCTCAGTAACATTATGATATCGCCACTACGGCAATACTGTAGTCACATATTTTATAAAATAAACATAATTTGTTCATCAAGATGGGCCGAAAATTAAATAAAGAAGAAATTATTAAATTTAGTTTATTATAACATGGTAATGTTTTTAAACCGAAACAAATCTTTTTAATAAGATGTTTTCGCTTTGAGATCATTTGAAAATTAACTTACAACTGACTGTGTAAACACTCAAGCTACTTGCAATGCTTTCGGCTTTTTCTTCAATATAATACGTATACACTGCTTGCAAGTAATTACTTGCATGTGTAAAGGCAGGGTAAACAAAAGCGGCACGCGTGTTCTATTTTATGAATAGAGCGGCCCCAACGCTGCAGTTGAAAAAACCGATTTTGACAGCTCGGTAAATAGTGAAGTTTGCCGCTACTGTTAATTAATAATGGCAATTAAGCTATTTGTTGGTCAATCAAGCGTTTTTATCTCTATTTTTATTTAAAATGTGTGGGCTTTTTTAAACAAAAAAGATACACTACTGTTTGTAACACAACATTGACGCTCTTGCTTAGGTATGGCATATCAGCGTAAAAGCTAAGCGAAAGAACACGTCCCGCCTCCCGCTCTTGTTAAGGTACGGCTGGTAAACATTAAAAAACGAACCGAATAGAAAATTTAATGTTTTATTCAGACTTTCGAGACTGAAAAAAATCGTCACTTAGAAAAAAATCAGCACATCGGCACTTTGCTAATTTCTGAACAAAAAATCGTCAAAATGACGATAAATCGTCAAATATGGCAGCCCCGGGCTTATTACTTACAGCCAATTCACATGGAGGCTTTTACGACCAGGGTTACTGTTCAAATTTTCGAAAAGGGTCACAAAAAGTGGATTTTTCAGAAAAAGGGTATTTCAATAAAAAAGGGTCGTTTTTTAAAAACAGTATTTCCCATCTTTATCAATATAATAAAACCAAGTTTTTTATAAACAAACAAAAAATATTTATTACAGGTAGGCAGTGCTTAAAAAACTAAATTTTTTATGGAATGCCCTTTCCTGTGTTTAACACCTTACAAAGAGTTTGTTCTTCATCATTATAACTCATTTTTTTAATACTTTTTATGTTATGTTCCGACATATTCTTTTTTTTTACCGATTTAGCGATTTAAAATAAATTTTAGGGTTGGTTTTCAATTTTGCAATCGGTCAGAATTTTAGCCCTGTTCGCGATTGAAGCGATTTTTGCTGTAAGCTTTCTGATTCTTTAAAGCTTTTACGATTTTTAATAAATGTTACCAAATATTTGGGAATTCCAGCAATTTTTACCGAATTTTTTCATTCCTGTTAGTTTTAGGGACATTTAATCAAGTTTATGGCGCTATTTCTGCAAACTTTTTGGAGTTTTTAATATTTTGCGAAGCTTTGTTGCTCTTTAAGGCAATCGTCGCCGTTATAGAAATAGCCCTATACACAAACCGGTCACCAACTTAACAGGGTACTCTTAACATTGTCGATTAAAAAGGGACCGAAAAGTTCAATGCCTTATGCCATTGTTAAGGGTGAATTTTTTTTAGCGTAAAACTTGCTGCTCTTTAAGAGAGCAAACATTTCTAAGAAACGAACACCTAATTGCATTTGGTTAATAAAATGTCACATTTTTTTTTTTTTTTTAAGAAACCACCATATTATGTAATAAATAAAAAATAAGAAATACGTTAAACTTAAATTTGTACTTTACTATCGAAAATCTAATTTAGAAGACGTAAAAAATCTTTTAGCACAAGCTTTTAACGAATACTTTTTACATAAAAACAAAATATGAGTGCTATTTCCAAAAAGGGTCAAAAAGTGGCACAAAATAGGTGAAAATGATACAAAAAGATAATTTAAAAAAGGGTCATAAAAGGTATCAAGACCGTCGAAAAAGGGTCAAATTGATACTTTAGTATCACAACGGTAGCACTGTTTGTCGACGTCTCTTTTGGGTTAAAGCGAGCGGTGTAGAAAAGAAAGAGCGGTAACAAAACGACTCGATTTGTGTTTTTCATGTCGTTTTTTTTACCCTAATTGTACTAAAACCAAAAAAAAATATTTTTTACTAGTTTTATTATTAAAATAACAGAAAATATACGAACATATGTATGTACATTAAAATTCAGTTGTACTATACTTTTGTACATACGTTTTTGAAATATACCTTTGGTAATTAACAAAAAGAAACATTAAGTTAATACGTAATAAGGAATTTGGACGATGCTTTTTTATCTGGCTTTTTTAGAGTTGAACAGGCTATTTTTTATATTCCTCTAACTCCCAATGGAGCATAAGGCGCCAAAATGGAACAGGATATAAATACGTTTAACCCAGTAATAAGCCCAAAAGATATTGTCTAAGGGCCCTTATGCGGCCCCTTCACGTTCTCACTGGTCGTACAATTCAACCGATGACCAACCGTCGGAAAACCACACTTCTAACGTAACAAATGGTTGTATAACTTGATCGAATCGTACAACAAGTCGCAACATGAAGGGCCGCACTATACCACGTTTCGCCATACTTTAAGAAATCAAGCTTGAAAGTTTTCGATTATTTATAGCAACAAGATTAATTAGACTGAAGTAAATGTTTTGTCTGAATTAAGTTCGATGCAATCTTCACAAAAATCAGTTTATTCGCTTTGTTTTTATCATATTTTGCTACGAAAAATCCTTTCCATATTCGCCGACGAATGTTGTATAGACAATATGCCTTTGGCAATTCTTCTATTTGGAAATTTTTAAATTGTACCAAATATGTCATTGGAGTACTTCAGTACTTTTGCAAAGCAAATTTGGATGACAATGCATGGTTAACTGTGTAAAGTTATTCTAAATCCAACATGGTAAAACACCCAAGATGGCGGACTTATTATTTTTAATGCATTCCCAGTGATGCCAACTTAGCTACAAAGGGGCTAGATTTAGCTGTTTTTAATTACTCCTGGCACGTAATTTTTCCCGTTCGCTCTTTTTTTTTAAAAGAGCTAACACAGGCTCTTTTCAGACGTGATATTGGAACGTTAGACACTTTTAACATTTATCAGTAAATACGCCCGTTTTTACCCTCTTTTTTCGTCTTTGGTTGAATTATATATGCGTACACATTTTTTGCTACGGCCAAAAGTATGGAAAGGTTTGGGAATCAAATCCTGTGTAAGAAAACTAAATTACACCAACAAAATATCCGTCGAAAGCTTTATGCAAATATTTCAATTCAATAATAAAAGCTAAACATGTTCATTAAGTACACCATTCGGAGACTCAAAAACATTAAAAATATATGGCGCTGCGCCATTTAACGATGTTGTACTATTCCAACCAGATATATCATTTTCGCCAGATGTTCCGACAGAAACGCAAATTGCAGACGTTAATCTCGCTTTATGTACGGCAGTACATACACCATTTTTAGCTATGAAAATAACCTTTGCGAAGCAAGCGTGTTTGTAAAAATAAATTCAACTGAAGCATATAAAAAGTTAAAATTTTATATGTAAGAAAATTTACACTTTTTGAAAATGACTTTTCATATTTTAAATTATATATGTATACTAGCTTAACCCGGTGCGCTTCGCTACACTGCTTAAACCACTTCTTCAGTTGAGAGATATTTAATATATGCATCCTATGGAAGGTTTTCCCCCCTGCGCCTTCCCGCTTTATTTTTATTTTCAAAAGTGTAGTATACCATAGGAGTGACTTCTACTAAGTTTGAACATTCTTACTATAACAGTTCTTAAGATATGTGATATTAAACATTGGCGTCCTATGGGGGTAACATTTCCCCGCTACTATTTTATTTCAATTTTGGGCTTCAGAAGATCATACTACAAAAAGTTTAATAAAAAGAGTGCAGCGGCTCTAAATTATATTTCTATCTATGAGGGGTACTGCTCCTCCTCTGTCCATTTCTATATTGAAATTTAAAGTTTGCCATAATAGTAGCTTTAACCACGTTTGAAGACTCTCCCTTTAATAGTTCTTGAGTTGAGAGATATTTAATATATGCATCCTATGGAAGGTATTTCCCCCCTGCGCCTTCCCGCTTTATTTTTATTTTTAAAAGTGTAGTATACCATAAGTGTGACTTCTACAAAGTTTGAACATTCTAACTTTAATAGTTTTTAAGATATCCGATATTAAACATTGGCGTCCTATGGGGGGTAACACTTCCCCCGCTGCTATTGTGTTTAAATTTTGGGGCTCAGAACATCCTACTACCAAAAGTTCAACAAATTGCTTGCAGCGGCTCTTATTAATATTGCTATCTATGAGGGGTACTGCTCCTCCTCTGTCTACCCCGCCCATTTTTATATTGAAATTTATAGTTTACCATAGTAGTAGCTGTAACCATGTTTGAAGACTCTCCCTTTAATAGTTCTTCTGTTGAGCGATATTTAATTTATGCATCCTATGGAAGGTATTTCCCCCCTGCGCCTTCCCGCTTTATTTTTATTTTCAAAAGTGTTGTATACCATAAGAGAGACTTCTGCAAAGTTTGAACATTCTCACTATAAAAGTTCTTAAGATATGCGATATTAACCATTGGCGTCCTATGGTGGGTACCACTTCCCCCGCTGCTATTTTATTTCAATTTTGGGGCTCTGAAGATCCTTCTACCAAAAGTTCAACAAAATGCGTGCAGTGGCTCTTATAAATATTTCTATATATGAGGGGTACTGCTCCTCCCCCGTCTACCCCGCCCATTTGTATATTGAAATTTATAGTTTACTATAATAATAGCTTTAACCACTTTTGAAGACTCTCCCTTTAATAATTCTTCAGTTGAGCGATATTTAATATATGCATCCTATGGGAGGTATTTCTCCCCCTGCGCCTACCCGCTTTATTGTTATTTTCAAAAGTGTTGTATACCATAAGAGTGACTTCTAGAAAGTTTGAACATTCTCACTATTACAGTTCTTTACATATGCGATGTTAAACATTGGCGTCCTATGGGGGATTCCACTTCCCCCGCTGCTATTTTATTTTAATTTTGGGGCTCAGAAGATCTTACTACCAAAAGTTCTGCATAATGCGTGCAGCGGATCTTCATATATGCGATAATTAATATTGGCATCCTATGGGGGATACCAATTCCCCTGCCCCTATCGAAAAAATAAGTAGCCTATTTTATTTTTAGGGCTCACGTGATGTATCTGTAAAAATTTCAGGAAAATCGGTTCAGTAGTTTAGGAGTCTATAAGCCAACAAACAAACAAACAAACATACAAACATTTTTCATTTTTATATATATAGATTGAAATGTTACATACAAAGTATCAAGGTATATTTATAGCAGGTAGTCTCGGAAAGCCAGCTGTTTATTTTTTATTTGCTTATTTTGTGGTACGAACTGTCAAATGTTGTATAGTAAACATGTAAACAAGTTTTTTGTCTCTATCTTTTGTCTTTTTTGTCTCTTATCAACCCCTTTGCCTTTTGACAGTTCGTACCACATAACAACAATAAAAAGCCCTGTTGTTTGTTTTATTGTACAATTGTTGTAATCTCGCGGCTACCTGCTATAAATATACCTTGCAAAGTATATTCATAAAAGTACATGCAACTCTACAACAAAACTACAATACAAAAAACCAGGGCTGTGGAGTCGTTAAGAAAAAGTTATAACTCCGACTCCGACTCCTTTTGGTGAAATTTTTTAAGTACGACTCCGACTCCGACTCCAACTCCGACTCCTACTCTAAACCTTGCATTATTTAAGATACTAGTTTTTATTTGACTTTAAACTCTTTTTTAATTTAGTACCTGTTAAATGGTTAACTATAGCAACAAAATGATTCTGTAAAAATTTCAAATCGATATTTTAATTCTAACGTGCCGCGCATTGAGCTTTAACCTACTAGTTACTAACATATGAGTAGGAAAGCTGCAAAATATTTTATTTGGATTTTGGAAAAAATGCAAAAAACATATAGCGCCCGATTAAATAGACCAAATGATTTGAACTTTTTTAATTCTAAAGTGTTATGACATTCTTGACTTATAACTCAACAGTTTAGAAATTTAAGCCAACTGAAATATAGAAAAATAATGGATTTAATTTTGGAACGAACGAGTTTTGTTACGAACTTTCGAAAGAAATGAGTTTTGCTTCAATCCGTATTAGATCATTGAATTTTAGTATATTTTAAAGGTTATATTAATTTATTAATATTATGCAAACAGTGCTAAAAAATGTAAAAATAGTTCTGTAGGGGAGAGATAAACTACACCAATTCACATCTTTTTCAAATAACGTTTTTTATACTGTTGGAATTTATAGATGGGTGAATTTCCATAAGTCCTATCTAATGTAGCTTTCGAGATAGAAAAGTTGAAAACAACACCAAGTCGAATTGGCTTAGACGTTAAGGCATCAAGTGTACTTAGTGTTGTTTACCACAATATTAATAGAGGCAAAGGACAGTCCTTTTTTGTAAATTGTGAAGTGAGGTCTTTTGTTTTTAATATATATATATATATGTTCCTTTAACTCCCATTGGAGCATAGGGCGCCAAATATACATAAATTCAGACACTGCCATTTTGGTCTTGTTTTATTTATTAAGTCAAATCTTTCTCAGGAAAATTTAATATAGTTTAATTTATATAACACATTTTGAAGAGAAATGTAACGTAAAAAAATGTTGTTAGCCTTCTATTATTTTTGGGAAATAGCACCCCTTTTGTTGTTGGACTTGTGCTGTTTGTCTCAAGGCATGGAACAGTACCATAGAAGGTAACGAACCTTTTATGACGTAATTTTTTAAGTATATCATCGACATAAAAAAAATATGTTAGGATCATATAAAATATTCGTACAAATGTACATGTTTGCGGGGTCTGCTGTAAAGTTTTCAAAATGTGGCTTGATGTAGTTTTATGTGAATTTTTAAACAACTAAATTTAAATCTTTTTCTTCAGTGTACTCGCCATTGCATTTTTCCGTTCCTAATTCAATATTATTATTGTCCAAGACCGAAATTTGAAATTGCAAGTCTTTATTATCTCTCCAATTTTCCTTAAAGTGAGCAGATAAAAGTATTCTCAAATCATTTTTCGGGTTAACCCCCACATTGATGGGAATTATATCTGGAACAATGTCATGTATATTTCCGAGTTCCTTTTCCTTTTATTATATTATAATCCACCTTGAAGGTTGGAACTTAAAATGTAGTTCACTTAATGCTTTCACCACAGGAGCTACAGATTATTTCAAGTCATATTCATGAACATGGCTACAAAAGTATTTGTTAATATGTATACGATAAATAAAAAACAACATCTTTACAAACTTAATTTTTAAATTCCTTAATTCGGCTCTATTTCATTAACGATATCTTGGCGAAATTCAAATAGTGAACCCGCTGGTTTTTGTTACAAAAATTTGAGGTCACATTAAAACATAGAAAAGGACATGCTTCGATACAATCTATATAACTATTCTTATAAATTGTCAAAATAAGATGTTATCTCAATTTTTTAATTTTTGAAACTCACCTACTCATATGAAAAGTATACTGGTCCTTATTTTCTGACTTCACAATTTCAAAAAACGGAGCCTCTTATGGCCAATTCCACTAATTTATTAATATATCAATTTATGTTTTAAATTTGTTTTCTTTTGTCAAATAAAAATAAAATTATAAGAAAAATTATATTTAAATATATTTTGAAAAATATTAGAAAAATTGTAATGCAAAAAAGTCGGAGTCGGAGTCGCTAGTTTTTGTGGGTACTTCGACTCCGACTCCGACTCCGGTACAAAAACCTCAACTCCGACTCCTCAACTCCGACTCCGACTCCACAGCCCTGCAAAAAACAACAGGCATTTTGTTTGTGTAAAAACTTCCGAGCTTGTCAAAAATAAATTAATACATACACATCAGGGATGATAAAGTCAGTACAATTGTACATTTTTCAGTTCTGTTAGCATTACAAAAGTACTTAAAAATTACAAGTTAAGTACTATTTTAAAATTCAAATATTTTACGGTAGGGTTGGAAATTTAAAACATGAAATTAATGAACTAATGTTTCCAGATATCAGAGAATCGCCAAAGGTATATTGTCTATACCACATTCGCCGACGATCTGATATTTTCATACCAATGTTAGCTGTTTGGTCCCGGCGCTGCTCGGGATTTTCTAAATAAAAAAAAAATAAATACTGGAGAATTTTGTTAATAACTTGACCCCAGCGCTATCTACCGGGTCAGCATTTTATCAGGATACTTATTTTTGTTTATTAATAATATTTTGTGAATTTCAGGCAAATCGTACCGTAAGTTAAAAAAATGTTAATTTAAGAGAAGCTCCAGACTAAACTGATTTATTGTAAAAGGGCGTTTAGCGATATACCAAATTCAAAAGATTTGGACTTGCTACTCGGTTGAATGCATTTTTCCTATTCCACTATCAACTCTAAGATAACAAGTTAAAAAGTTTTCGTCTAAGTTCCTTTTTACATATGTATGTATTTACTTATTTTTTTTGTTAATTGCCAAAAGTATAGTTAAATTATGTATGAAATTATAGTACAATTAATTAGTTATATGTATATACGACGATTTTTTGTTATTCAAATAACAAATATAGTAAAAAATATTTTTTGGATTTTAGTACAATTTAGGGTCGAAAAGATAAATTTTTTTACTGAATTAAGTACAATTTTAAAAAAGTAATATATCATTCCTGATACACATAAATATATATATATATGTGCTTAAAATGTAAACAAACATATCGTCACCTTCAATGCAAACGGCTGTAGCTACACTTTTAATTTTTTTACAAAAAACTTAACAAGTTTTTTCACTTTCTTTATATTTAGTTTTTATGTTAGTTTCGTACTTTGGCTTGATTTTTTCTGAAACAAGAGGGCGCACCAACATTTACATAAGTCATTTTTAAATGTGCAATCAATAATGCCACAAATAATAATTCATTTTGTTATTTATACTTTGACAAAAAAAGGAAAAGAATTTATGTTATTAATTTTTTAACTAAAAAAACAAATGTGTTTAAATACAGACGGAATTGTTAATGAAAATAAAATTAATAAATTTTATAAATAAAAAATTTAAGTTTACATGAGCTGGGCAGATATCTTTAGATCCAGTCAAAAATTTATTGTTTGATGATCGGTTTTTCAAATATTTTTAAATGTTACACAAATAAGCAATAATGCATAATAACATGGAGAGGGTTTGTTTGCGGTTTACCCCGGGTCTTCACGTAGCAATATTTATTGCGGCAAACGTCAAATTTCATTGCTCCATAAAATTTGCGACGTATAGACCGCATATTGCCATGAGTGGCAATCCATTGCGCAATGATTGCTCTTCTTATTGCTTAAGCAATTATTGCTTAGCAATATGCTGTCAAATCAGTTGTAATTTATCTGACATTTCATTTCTCTGTACGGTTGTTTTTTGCTTGTGTGTTTATTTATTAAAAAAGCAATCAATAAATATATTATTATATATTATATTTTTTAATAAACGTCAAGATCAACAAAAGCAAACGACGAATTTATTTTTTTGTAAATTTTTATTTTTTCAATAGAACAATTCAACTTTTTTTTTAACGCAAATAAACAAAAAAGTAATACAAAACACAGCTACGACAATTACAATTAATTATTTTATTAATTTAAAAAAAGATAATTCCACAACCACTTCAAAACACAACATAAAACATTTGTTATAAATATGTACAGCCACAAAACTTTATACGACTACTCGCGGTGAAAATTGCAAATTTATGGCAAACCAATTTCAAGTGTTCTCCAGCAATAAATTCAGCAATTATTGCTCCATTGTTCTGTCATTGTTCTGCCGACGTTTTTGCTTGTACTTAGCAATAAATATTGCAACGTGGAGACCCAGCGTTAGGTTAAAAAAGCTGAAGTAGATTTGTCAGTGTTTCCAACAGTATGTTTTTTAAAAGAGTAAAGTCTTTTTGCATTAAAAAATATATGCACTTGTAGTTACGTTCGTTTAAATTTCTTTTATAATGCTGCCATTTTTACCGTGATAAAAAACTGTTTTGTTAAATAACTTTACAATTTGTTCAGTGAATAAAAATTGGCTTAAATTTAGTTTGGCGACACACATCCAAATAAAAAAAGTACCAAGGGTAATAGAAAATTGATTGAAAATTAAATAAAAACATTGGCGCAAACGCTTAGTTTTCGAGTTATGGACGTTTTTTGTTCTCATAGAAATATTTAATTTGGCGAAGTGCAGTTTAAGGGGCTACGAAAAAATATAAAAAATATGCCACCCGATTCAGAATAAAAAAAAGAAAAAAAACCAAAACTAAAATTTTAGGAGACTGAGGTCCGTGGGCCCCCTGGAACCAAAAAACTGCCCCGCTCACTTAGTGATATGTGTGGGTACTCAAATTAAAGGTAATTTGCTCACGATTGCAAATATGTATTTTATTTTTTTTTTTATTCGCACATTATTTTTTCTTTAGGTTAATTTAAGTATCTTTTAGGTTTATGGGGCCTAGGGTAAATTATGGACCCCCCTTCACGAAATTTCACAGTTTCATTTCTAGTCCTATGGAACTGTGACGAACCAATTTCTATTATGATAGCATTTTTAATTATGGTTTTAGGCGTACTAAACTGTTTTTCGGTTTCTATGGGGCCTAGGGTTAATTATGGACCGATATTCACGAAATTTTAAAGGGTCTTTTCTAATCCTATAAAACTGTGAAGTACCAAATTTTGTTATGATAGCGTTAGTTTTTACGGTTTAAGGCGTATTAAACTGTTTTCCGGGAGTTGGTCTTATATGGGGCATAGGGTAAATTATGGACGGATATTCACGAAATTTTACGGCGTGATTTCCAGTCGAATAAAAAAAATGTTTGCAAAATATATGATTCCTTGCATTTGTGCACCAGTTATGTTAGTTTTTGTAACAAAATTATCAGTTTTTAAAAAGTGGTGGTTCCACATTTTGATTCATAGCTCTGGTCCTACTGAATCGATTTTGCTGAATTTTGCTGATAACTACAAGCAATTTGACACCCAGTTTGTTCATTTCTTTTCAGTTTTTCGAAAGTTAGCGTGTTCTCAACAGACGGACAGACAGACGGACATGGCTAAATCGACTTAGAATTACTCAAGGAGCCAGAATATATATACTTTATGAGGTCTAAGACGAATAATAAAAAAGTTTCACACGGAATGACAAACTTAGTATACTCTCTTCACAACTTATTGTAGTGGAGGGTATGAAAATTGTGTATTGAGAAGCACCATGCTTTTAAATCATATAAATTGATGTATGACGTTATTAGTTCTAAAAACAGGCAGTAAAAGTTTTTAAGTAATCAAAATAATTTTTGGGAATCCAAATTTTAATTTAAAAGGTTTTGTTATTCGTGCTTAATTCCCAATTTTTATTCTTGATAAAAACACTGAAATTTATTGTTGATGTGATAAGCTGTTTCTATGCGCATTTCACTGGTTGCTTAGGCCAGATCGTCAGGAAACTTTATCCAATAAGATTTTAGAAAAACTAAAGATATTAAACCAAGTAAAACTGTTAAGCGTATAAGAATTATAAGCAACCATTGAAATGCGCATAGGAACAGCTTATCCCATCAACAATAAATTTCAGTGTTTTTATCGAGAATTAAGCACGAATTCTGACCACAGACGGTGGTCAGATCTTACAATGTTGTCATTAAAATTGACTAAAAATGTCTTGCAACTGTGTGAACATTGACTTAAAATGTCTTGCAACTGTGTGAACATTGTACGCTATTTTCATTTGGCAGATGTGTTAAATTAATGCATCTGACAATCGCACCATTGTCAGAAAAATGACAACATTGTAAGATCTGACCATCGTCTGTACGAAGCTTTAGTTTGTAATTAAAATTGAGTTAAAATTAACTGAAAAAACCTTTGAATGTATTTTTTGTACATAGTTTGTATATTTTAAATTTAAAATAACAGAAAAATTTAGTTATTTTTAGAGAATTTCTCTGTTTTAAAATTAACATTAAAAAATAGCCGTAAAATTCCTTTATCTACAGTAGTGGACATAAGTGGATACATAATTATTTATTTTTGGAACTGTATAAATTACTTTTGTCCAATTGATTATATCGAAGTGTAATTTTTTTATTATATTTTTTGTGCTATCTTAATATTATAAAGTTGAAAAAATAATTGATTTTGGTTCATTAGCGTTTAAAATATACACTTTTGTTTTAAAACTGTATTCATCCAGTTTTGTCCACTCTAAATATTTTTATTTATAAGTTCCTAGTCCCGTTATATTGGAATTATTTGTGTTGGAATTGAGTGTTTAACGTGAAATATTTTGGAAAAATTAAATTTTTGTCTTAATCAAGTGAAGGAAGGCGTAAGATAAACATATATTGGTTCGGTATTAAATAGATCATTAAAAAATGAAAAAAATATCAAAAAATCTTGAAAACGAAATAGTGCGACTAAGCGAAGAAGGTTACTCGTGCCGTAGTATCGGAAAAAAATTAAATTTATGCCATCGAACTGTCAGCCTTGTAAGAAAACGAAGAAACGTCGAAGTGGCTACTAACACAGGTGGTAGGCCTAGATTATTATCTGATGGAGATGCTCGATTGGTGGAAAGAAATCCTATAACAAGAAATGCAAGAACACCAAAAATGGCTGCCGAAGCTCTGGGAAAAACGGTAAGTTCTCGCACAATAAGAAGGACCTGCACTGTCGGATAAAAACGTGAAGGCCCGAATTGACTTCTGCAAAAAATATAAAAATTGGACTTCTGATGATTGGAAGCGAGTGATATGGTCGGATGAGACAAAAATTAATCGTTTCCAATCTGACGGAATTCAATATTGTTGGAAGAGGCCCGGTGAAACAATTCAGCGACACCACGTAAAGCAAACAGTTAAGCACGGTGGTGGTAGTGTAATGGCCTGGGGATGTTTCACCTGGTGGGGCATTGGTCCACTCATCAGAATAGAAGGAATAATGAAGAAGGAACAGTATCTTAGTATTTTACAAAACAACTTGCCCGTTTTTATTGAACAGTGTGCTTACCCTGCAACAGAGATCCTTTTTCAGCAAGATGGGGAGCCAAAGCACACTGCCAAAATTTTCCAAAAATTGCTTGGCGAACAACAAATTCAAACGATGAAGTGGCCAGCTCAAGGCCCCGACCTGAACCCCATCGAAAATTTGTGGGCAATTGTAAAAAGGAGACTCACCCAGTACGAACGGGTACCGACTAACTTTGATGAACTTTGGTCTAGAGTCGAAGAGGCATGGAGCAATATTCCACCTGAAACTTTAAAAAATCTGGTTGAAAGTATGCCCACTCGCATTAAATGTGTTTTAAAGAACAAAGGTCTTTGGACCAAATACTAAATGAAAAACTTGTTAAAAAATTCCAAGAATGGACAAAACTGGATAAAAGAGTTTGCAATTGAAAGTCTTTGTTTTTATTTATTTCTTAATGATATAGTAATCTATATTATAGCTTTTATTAAAGAAGAATATTTAAGTTAATTGTTAAAAAAAATCGTTTAAGTTTTTATAATAATAAAATAAATACAACAATTTAAAAAATAATTGTGTTTTATGTTCCCACTTATGTCCCCTACTGTATATAATAAAAATGAAATGTTGTGTGTTGCTGACCGCATAACTTGAGAACGGCTTGACCGATTTTTTCTTTAAAATGGTCGCCATGGTCCAACTTAGGTTCTTACGGAAAGAAAATTTTGCCCCGCCCACTTTTTTCGATTTGCCTAAAATCAGAAAACGGTTCCATCGATTTGACAAATTTTTCTTTCAAATGTTCGTATTAATCCATTTTAAGTTTTCGTCGAAAGAAAAATTTACCACGCCTACTTTTACGCCCACTTTTTCTATTAAGCGCATAACTTGAGAACGGCTCGACCGATTTGGACGATGGTTTCCTTAAAATGATCGCTATGGTCCAACTTAGGTTTTTACGTAAAGAAAATTTTGCCCCGCCCACTTTTTTCGATTTGCCTAAAATCAGAAAACGGTTCCATCGATTTGACTAATTTTTCTTTCAAATGTTCGTATTAATCCATTTTAAGTTTTCGTCAAACGACACCCTCATGAAAGCTGTGAAAGATGAAGCTGGAGGGATTTCTTTTCTAGACGCTCCCGGTGGAACTAGGAAAACTTTTTAATCGCGTTAACTTTGGCAACGATACGCTCGCAGAATTATATTGTACTTGCACTCGCATCGTCAGGAGCAGCGTTGCCACAACCAAAAAAATTTGTAACCAAAATGTTAAAATAAAGTAACCAAAAGCAAAAAAAAAGTAACCAACATTTTTTTATCAAATGAACATACTATTTTATTCGCACTTCAGGTGAAAAATATGTCTAAAGAAGGAATTGTGTTTGTTTGTATCTAGTAGGCTAAAAAACCGCTGGACTGATTTTAATAAATTTTAATGTTGTATTACCGATAGTCTGGAAAGAATAAAAGGCTATATAATTTTTCAAAATTTTTAGTGGACAAGTTTACAAAGTTAACACTTCAACCTTTTTATATAAAGAGCTCTTGCAAGAAAAATTTTTAAGTCTTGCTGTGTTATTAAGGTATCAAAATGCAAAATTGAACTAAGGTGCCTATTATGAACTAAATTCGATTTTCGACAGCAGTCGAATTAGCTGATCGAACGAATTTTTATTTGGTATTATGGCGCGCATTCGATAAAAATTTACTATTGTAATTTTGTTAATTCACAGTAGTACATTTTCGATCAGCTGTCACTTAAAATAAAAAATTTTTGTTTACAAATTTAAAAAATAAAATTAAAGTTAAACGGGGCCACGGCGGAATTATGGTTGTTTTCAAATAATTTAGCTTCAGGGGGTTCCATACCACTTTTTTAGATGCTGAACTTTGCTGCAAATCATTTGGCCCAAAAATAATTTTGTTCCATCAGGAATATGAGAGTTTCCAAGTGTTGTTTACGACGTTGGACTTGCATAAAATGAACAAAACTGATCAAAAATATGGTATTTGGTATACGAATACAAAAAAATTTACAAATAGTTACATTTTCAACAAGCCAACAAGCTGGGGTAAAGCCAAGGGGTAAATAGCAGTATGCCTTAGTATGGCCAAATTCTTGGCAATTAAGACATTGAACGGGACCATATCTTTTGTGCGGCTCCTCTATAGTTATTCTTCTGTAGAGAATATATTTTAAATTATAAATAGGATGCGTTTCATTTTTTTTAAGCTTAATGTCGCCAGGTTCTAATTCTACCCGAAATAATGGTTGGGGATTTTTTTTCCCTGTTTTTAATATTTGTAACGTTTTTTATTTTAAAACCCTTCTCTTCCAAAAAAGTTTTAATTTTATCTGGGTCCACGCATGAGTCTATGCCCTTGATCACTACCTGAAGACCTTTGCTGCTCTTTAGTTGGTATGTGTAGAAGCTTTTTTTAAGGGCTTCGAATTTGTTAGTTAATTTACGAAAATCATTGTCATGATTTACCTGTATTTTTGTCTCATTTATATTTCCACGCTTGATGGCAGCTACGTAAAACGAATTTTCACCTATTACCGAGATCACGCTCTTTATTAACTCACTTGAGTTTTGCTCCTTTAGATAAATCGGGGGTGGCTTAGAAGATTTTATAACGTTTGGTGCTTCCGAGAGGGCGAAAGAGAGGGCGAAAGGGATCGTGTTCGAAAAATTGGTTTAGCCGTTAGGTAGTTACTATTGTTTTCTTTTGTTTTATTTATTACAGCATTGTCTTCGTTAGCATGCACTGTCACATAAACATTTCTATCATTTAGTTTTATTGTTGTTTCATTGTTTTTATTCATGCAATAAATTGTTTTTGTTTTTCACCGTTTAACTGTGCTTTTAATATTTTTGTTATTTATTGTATTTTACAACAACAACAAAAAAATAAGAACTTTAAACTAAAATGTTTTTGCTCAGAATATGTATGTATACATACAAATGTATGAACATTAGTACGTATGTATATATTTTTACTATTTTTCTTTATTTAATATTTTTTCGTATTAATTGTTCACTTTTATGTTAAATAATTAAAATAACAAATTATATCATTTATTTTCAAGCGTCCATTCGCTGTTTATATAACAAAATCAAATGTGATTAATGAAAAATTCAAATTGTATGCGGAGTTAAAAATACACGTCTGTATCACAACAAAGCACGAACCGTACTTTTGTCACGTAATATCACAAAACAAGAGAAATTTAGGAAACAAACGCTTTTAAGAACTACTGAAAGTACTGAATATAGATTCCAAAGATACATTAGCCAATGACGCACTATTTGAAATTTTCAAAGAATATCAATCACTCTCAACAAATAATTTTTATACCCAACATTTGAATGTCAATGATACAAATCCCGTGTATATAAAAAATTACCGACCACAGACCCTTAGTTTCACTTTTTACGCACAAGAACCCATCGTCTAAAATGACAAGAATACGCTTAGACCTATCAGACTACGATTTTGATATTATATTTAAACAGGGGAAAATAAATACGAACGCACATGCATTATCTAGAATAAAATTAGACTCGGACATACTCAAGAGTATGATACCGAAAAATCAAGAAGACTCCAAAAATATGTTTGCAATAACAAGGGGAATGTCTGCCAAAAAATAGCAGACAAGGAGAACTGTAGATCTCAAGAGAAGCCTGATCATCTTCACATTTGGGACTGCACGTCCATGAATGACGTCAAAAATATAAAAAAGTTTAAAATTTTAAATGAATATATAACTGGTACCAGAATTGAAATAAATAAAAATTGGGTAATAGTCAGGTGTAGCGACAATCCTGCGAAATACGTTTCAGCCATGGAGAAGCTATCATCTAAAATGACTAAAGAAAAAATTAATACACTAGGCCTAGAATATGGAAATTACGCATGGAGAGGCATGCATATTGAGAAATTTAAAAAAATATTTAATAAAATGCAAACTGAAAGAGCTGAGAACAACTTAAAACCCTTGAAAATAATACTATATACAAACCCAAAACAAATACAGATAAGATAGAAATGCAAAAACTGATTGAAGAATACCATAACACCCCATTATGAGGTCACCTAGGAGTCAGAAAGACCTTACTTAAACTTAAACAGCGATATGTATGGAAAAATATGCGAAAATTAATAAAAAATCATATATCAAATTGCAAAAGTTGCACACAAAACAAACAAACTAAATATAACAAAGAAAAAATGAATATAACAGACACTCCAAATACTTCTTTTGAAATCGACACTGTTGGACCATTAAGAATATCCAATGGCTAACTATACAATGTGAACTAACTAAATATGTCGTACTGCATCCCATAGAAACTAAAGAATCTATAAATATAGCAAGAACATTAGTCGAACAATTTATTTTAAAATATGGATTTTTCAAAATTTTAAAATCAGACAGGGGTTCCGAATTTGCCAACGAGCTTATGAAAAACATATGTAAAATTTTTGCTCAATTTCGTAGAAGACAACGAATGGCCAAAATGGATTAATTACTTTGCATTCGCATACAATACAGTACCAAATGACTCAACTCATTTCTCACCGTATGAATTAATTTTCGGAAAATTACCATACTTACCAACAGACATTGTTAAAGACAGTACACCAATCTACAATCTCGACAACTTTGCCAACGAGCTAAAAATCCGATTCAAACATTCAATCACAAAAGCAAAAGAACAACTACAAATAACCAAACAAAAAACTAAAACACACTATGACAAACATACTAATATAGAAAACTTAGAAGTAGGTGATTTAGTTTTTATAAGACTAGAAAGTAGGAAAAAGAGCCAAAGTCCCTATCACGGACCATATAAAATTATAGAACGCAAAGGAATAAATTCAATACTAGACGTTAGAGGCAAACCAAAAATTTATCATAATAATAGCCTTAAGAAATATAAACAAAATTAAAAAAAAAATAATTTTTACTACAAAATATTATAAGATAAACTAATTTTCATTCATAAATACAAAAAAAAAAAATGTGTCAAAATATCATATTCAAATATAAAATAATTAATATACATAAAATAATATATAAATATACCATATCAATATAGTACACTAAGAAAATTCTCCTATAATCTGAAAATCATTAAATTCTTAAAAATTCATAAAATTTTCTCAACTTAATAATTTTCACTCTTAAAGGTCGGTAGTGTAAAGTGTACACTTAATGTCACTTTTATATTTCAATTAATTTTTCACTGTGTAACACCACCACACACCGCACACAAATAAATTATGAATAATGCTTAATAAACAAATAAAGGGCAATATAATCAGCGACAAAACATAAATGAAATACCTTTTTTTAATTATTATTATTCTTTTTGGGTGTCATGTGTATAATGCATGGCCTTGAAAAAAAATGCAAGCAAAGCATAAATGGGTTTTCAAGAGTTTATTGATTTCAGAAATTGTTTTAGAATTATTAATTTTAGTATTAGATCAAATTACAACTTTTGTAAATAAAAGAAATATATAAAAGCAGAGCATTAGCGCTGGATCAAGATCAATCAATTTGAGCAAGGTCTAGCAGCTAATTGCAGACAGCACAAATAAAAATTTATAAAAAAAGGGAAAAGTCTTTATTTTTATTTTTTTAAGAGGAAAACTCACTGTACACAAAAACCAGGAGGCAGGTATGCTCTGGGACTCTAACAGGTCTTTGTACAGTTCGAGTAAGGCGGAATAATTTCTATCCCATTCAAACTACACATTTTCATAAACTTTATAACGTATTCATCGATCAATTTGTTGGTCTTCCAATAGCTCACTGTAAATTACTCATCGGGCGCGAGTCTTATAGAATAGCGCAGATGCGGTGGACCTGTGAGTCCATCTGCTTGATATCCAGGATCCTTTGGCCTGGATATGATAAACGGAGAACTGGCTCTCTACTTGGGTTCAGCAGGAACCAGATTAGGACGGTGATATCGGTTTTGACTGGACACTGGCCGGTGGGGACTCATGCTGGAAGAATGGGTCTGGAATTCAACGACTACTGTAGGAGTTGTCAGAACGAGGAGGAAGAGGAGACTGTTCTGCACCACTTCTGTCACTGCCCTGGACTGCGGGGCATTAGGGAAGAATACCTGGGGGGACCGGTGTTTTCCTGTTTGGGGGATCTGTCCGGGATGGAACTAAAATCGCTCCTTCTCTTCACTAGGAAGACGAAGTAGTTGGAACTTGCAGTGACGCCATCTGAGTAACTGCTCCAAGGGATGGGCATTGGCGCCGGGTATCACAAAGGGACCAATTGGGGACCCAAGTAAGCTGTCTTCTGATGGCTGCCCATGGAACCTAACCTAACCTAACATGGTAATGTTTTTTCGAGAATATTTGAAAAATTTAACTTACAACTGACTGTGTAAACACTCAAGCTACTTGCAAGACGTTCGGCTTTTTCTTCGACATTTTCGTTGATAATACGTATACACTACTTGCATGTGTAAAGGCAGGGTTAAAGTTTTATGTTGCACTTTTTAATGATCTGTTAAAAAGTTAGATTTTGATAACGACTTTCTTAAACATGAATAGCTTGAGCTTTAATTTTTAGGAACATAATTAATAGAAAGAGCAAAATGTTGAAAATTATCCAAGGGCGTATTCAAAATAAAAACATTTTTAGATTTAATTTTTATATATTTTTAAATAAAATGAATTCTATATACCTTTTTTCATTTAATTATTCAACAGTAATATAAAAAGCCTTACAACATGTTTTTGTTTTTTCTTTTAAAAATGTTGGCACTTTTGTAAAAAAAAAGTTTTTTTTTCAGAAATAAGAGGTTTTTTTAAATAAATAAATTTTGGACTGATCATCACGAAATCCTGTATACTGATTTCCTTTATTAAATATCTAAATAAAACAAATTTCAATACAGTAGTGAAATTTGTTTTAGCGCTTAAAGTGCTTTTCAGAAAGCTGTTTTATATGGGATCTAAGGTAAATATGGACCGATAATTAGAAAATTGCATGGTATTATTTCTAGCCATATGAACCAAAATTGGACCTGCTATGGTTTTAGGTGTATTTAAATAATTTCCTAGAGTGGACCGATCTTCTAGAAATTTTATAGCGTGATAGTGCCAAATTGCATTACAATAGCATTAGTTATTACGTTTTTTAACAAGCTTAACTGTTTTCCGTGGGTAGGCTTTATATGGGGCCTAGGGTAAATTGTGGACCGATCTTTACGAAATTTTGTAGTGTCTTATAAAACTGTGACGTACCAAATTTTATTATGATAGCGATATTTATTACGTTTTTATGCGTACTAAACTGTTTTCCGGAAGTAGGCTTTATATGGGGCCTATTGTAAATTATGGACCAATCTTTTCGAAAGCACATTTAAATATGATTTATTACGGTTTTAGAAGCACATTTTGTTAATTGTTAATTTTTAAGGGTGATGGTTCTACATTTTGATTGATAACTATGATCCTACTGATCGGATTTTTCTGAATTTCACTCCCAAACTGCTAAGGATAACTAGAAGCAATTTGACACAAACGGATTTAGTTTCTACATCATGTATGGATGAAAATAGGACTAAAGAAAGAAAAAAAGAAATGATCTACGACTTAATTTTTTTTTAATTTGCGAAAAAAAATATGCCGCCAAAAAGTCGTGGATGTCTTTTTTTCTTTCTTTAGTCCTATTTTCATCCATACCACAGACATAAACAGATATAGCACCTTTGACAGCTGAAAAAAGGTTAAATCATATGTTTAACCCCTAAATATGAAAAACCAAAGAAAAAATCAGGAGATGTAAAAAATCGTGAGTTAGAGTGAACAGCTAGCTATACATAACCTAATAATCAATTTTGTATAAAAAAAACCCAAACAAAACAAATAATTTTTAGCAGAAATATTTATTTATTTCTGTTTTTAACAAAAAAAAAAAGGAAAATGCTTTTTTAAAAAGCAAAAATATATAAATATTAATTTGTATAAACAATTCCACGGAATGCTGACAGTAAGTGATATCTAAAAACAAATACTTAAGGTTTATATTGTTGATAGCGAAAATCGTTTATCGAATGTAACTCATAATAGGGGCCTAAATTATGCCGTAAATCTTTTATTTATATATGTTGCATTTTGACAAAACATTTTAAGTCAAATTTTAAAAGTTGAATAAATGTTGTTAATCATACGAATTTTCATTCAAAAAACATTTTTGTTTACGTTTTTAAAATTTTGTGTTATAAGCGAAATTATTTTTAATTTTGGTTTATTGTAATATTTAACAAAAATTATGTTTTCGCAGAGTTTGTTTAAAGATTTTTTTTGCTATCTTCTCTCGACTTAAGATGTTTTGTCAAAATGCCACATATATGTAGATGCTTTTTCCCGGTGGAAATAGAATCCTATTAAAAGTTCCGTTCACTTTGACCTTATCGTTTGTCTAGAAAAGTGTTTCAGTTAGACCTATGAAGAATTAAAAATAGCAGATAATGGCCATCTACACTTCAAAGTACCCTGCCGTCAAATGAGTAGCTAACTACAAAAAAACCCAACTTTTAGTTAGCTTGTATAGACTAACTTAAAGCCAACTACTACGCAATGCAAAATTTACATTAACCAAAGTGTATACAAACACTGTGTTGTATATTTTAAGTAGCGAGAGCCAAGTCGTTAGCAAAAAAAATCAACGTTGTTATTGATGTTATGTTATGACAATTTAATCTCATATTTACGCTCTTAACTGAGTAATGGCAAAAAACATAGTTTTTTTATTCAAAAACTAGACTGCCCCAGTAGGCTAGCTGGTAGTGAGCAAGTCTATCAGCGCCGAGGTTGCGGGATCGATTCCCGCCAGCGACTCTGGTTAAAAAAAAAGTTGAATAAAACAACTTTGATTAATAAAATAAAATAAAAGAAATAAAAGAAAATAAAATAAAAAAATAAAATTTTTTTATTTTTTTGAAAGTATTCATCCAATGAATAACATTCATAGATCGGCCTTAACTTAAACTAACTTAACTTAAAGCTAACTTAAAGTAGTAAGTTTATAGCTAGCTACAAAAAGTTAACTTAAAGTTAATTAAAAGTAATGCAGAGTCGGACAATTGACTACTTCCTAGGACATCGCAATGTTAAAATAGTTAGTAAATTACATATAAAATAAATCCAAGTGTCAACCACCACTAGTTGAAAAATAGTTAGCTTTCAGTTAATTTAAAGTTAACTGAATGTCCGACAGGGTATATATGTATATATTAGGGTATTCATTCGGTTAACCGTCAATCGGTTAACCGATTAATTACTACCCGATTAACTGATCGGTTAATTTAAAATTGGATTTTTTCGATTAACGATTAAACCGGTTAATTTCAGTCGATTAACCGATGTAACAAAGTTTTTAATTTTTAGTAGTATTATAAAATATTTTTTGTCTTTTTTATTATTTGTTTTATCTCATATACAAAAGGTATGTGTTTAGAAATATTTTTTCATACAATAGATTTCCTTCTAGCAATACATTCTTAAAATAAAGTAAATAAAAAAAATAAAAAAAATTTTAAGAAACACTTTTCTTTACCTTAATATAATTGATCAGTTGTGAACACAGAATAAATATGAATACCAAAAAAATTGACTAAAAGTCAAAAAATAACAACATTTCAAACAACATAAACTTTTAAATCAAAATGGAAAACAACTCACACATCCCTTAAAGAAAAGCGTGGGGCGCGTTGTTATGAAACAAAATGCTCAATTATTGAAAATAGGTAGCTTTAAACATGATTGGTTGTATTTCTTTCGGTCTGAAATATTAAAATGTACTCACGGCAGTAATGTTTTTTTTAAGTTTAGGTTGGTATGGGCGCCCCACGCTTTTCTTTAAGGGATGTGTGAGTTGTTTTCCATTTTGATTTAAAAGTTTATGTTGTTTGAAATGTTGTTATTTTTTGACTTTTAGTCGATTTTTTAGGTATTCATATTTATTCTGTGTTCACAACTGATCAATATATTAAGGTAAAGAAAAGCGTTTCTTAAATTTTTTTTTTTTTTTTTTTTTTATTTTTGACTTTTTAGTAACGAATAGCTTTAATTAATACATTACAATTTCCATGGTAAATGAGAAAATTTTTTTACATATGAATACCAAAAAAATCGACTAAAAGTCAAAAAACATAAACTTTTAAATCAAAATGGAAAACAACTCACACATCCCTTAAAGAAAAGCGTGGGGCGCGTTGTTATGAAACAAAATGCTCAATTATTGAAAATTGGTAGCTTTAAACATGATTGGTTGTATTTCTTTCGGTCTGAAATATTAAAATGTACTCGCGGCAGTCATGTTTTTTTTTAAATTTAATTGAAAATATTTTTAATATTTAGGGGTAAAAACTGCAGTAAGTAAGGAATTCATTAGAAAATTTTTTTTTAGCCAGGATGAAATCTACGGGGGGCAGAATTTTTTTTGTAAAATGCTTTTTTTAGCCGCCTTTTAACGCAAATGGATGCAAGATTTGATGCTGCGAAGTGAATGTAAAGAAAAGCATTTCACAAAAAAAAAAATTCTGCCCTCCTAGATTTAATTCTAGCTACGCCCATGTATTCGTGTATTGTCATCGGGAATATGTATGCCTGCAAAGTTTCATCCATTTGCATTGAGTATAAGCCGGTTAAATTAACGTTACAAGATTTGATTTTCCGAAGTGAAGCTAAAGAAAAGGTTTTAACCCCCCTCCCCTAGATTTTATCCTGGCTACGCCCATGGATTCATGTATTGTCATCGGGAATATGTATGCGTGCAAAGTTTCATCCATCTGCATTGAGTAAAAGGCAGTTAAATTAACGTTACAAGATTTGATTTTCCAAAGTGAAGCTAATAAAAAGCATTTAAAAAAATTCTGCCTTCCCTTGATTTTATCCTAGCTACGCCCATGAATTCGTGTATTGTTATCGGGAATATGTATGCCTGCAAAGTTTCATCCATTTGCTTTGAGAAAAAGGCTGTCAAAAAAGCATTTTACCAAAAAAAAAATTTTGCCCCCCCTAGATTTTATCCTGGTTACGCCCATGTATTCGTGTATTGTCATCGGGAATATGTATGCCTGCAAAGTTTCATCCATTTGCATTGAGTATAAGGCGGTTAAATTAACGTTACAAGATTTGATTTTCCGAAGTGAAGCTAAAGAAAAGGTTTTAAAAAAGAGACTAAGGAATTCGGAAATAAACTTTTTTGTAGAATGTTCGGCGCTGAGCTTTGTCAGGTCAGTCAGATGATGACGTAACAACAGAAGAAACTTTCGATAGTAACACAAACAGTTTTTTAACATAATTAACCGAAACAATTAGAAGTGTTAAAAATTTTGAAAAATTAAAACAAAACTCTAATGCCATAACTGAAGAATTTATATGTTTAGAGAAAAAGGAAAAGGACTAATAATAAATAATGAAATACATATTACATTTTTAATAAATATATAATAGGTATTTATTAAAAAATACATATTACATTTTTATGAATTCTTTTTTTGTTTGCTCGTTTTAGTATAAGAATTGTTATGTTTGGTATGTTATTAAAGTTTTTTATTAACTTATGCATTTTTATTTATTGAAATTACTTAATTTATTGAATAGAAACTGGGAATTATTTCCTTTCGTAGGTTACTTTTTTATATTATATTCAACATTTTTTAATAATTGTAAATTTTTCTGTGCATACAATATATTTCATTGCTATCCAAAGGATAGCGTAGGTAAAATGTAACAAGAAGATACAATATAATAGTCTGGTAGTGTATAAAGTCATTCCTGAAAAATTGAAGGAATAAGACTATTACAAAAAAGCTTTATGAAATACATAACTGAAATTTAACTCATAGAATAAATTCGAAAAATAAAAAATGTTGAATTTAATTTATTGAAAAAACTTTATTAACCGGTTAACCGATCAAAAACAAAATTAACCGATTACTAACCGATTAAACCAAAACCTCGGTTAATTAATCGAGCGGTTAACCGATTAATGCAAAAGCCCGATTAAATGAATACCCTAGTATATATGGTTAAGTTGACAGTTTGTTAAAGTTTAAGCTTTTTTTAAGTAGATGAAAAAAGTATTGGTATTGGTTGCACAAATATCACACACAATTTTTAAGAGTCAAAAAAGCAGAGCGGGTAAATCCTCTTCCAAAACAAAAAAATGGTTATTTTTGTGTTAAAAAAAAGTAACCAAAATAGAAAATAAGTACAAAAGTACACATTGGAAAAAAAAGTAACCAATTTTGGTTAAAAGTAACCAAAACGGCAACGCTGGTCAGGAGTTGCATCTACATTGTTAGAAGGTGGTCGAACTGCTCATTCAGCACTTAAGTTGCCATTTAATGTGCAAACCAATGAAAATCCAACATATCGATGCCCAAAGTTTTGCAGCAAAGCAAACTGTTCGTTTGGGATGAATGTACAATGGCGCATAAAAAAATCTTTAGAGGCATTAGACAAAACGTTGCAAGATTTATGAAACAATCAAAGCCGATTTGGAGGTACGATGATTTGTTGGCAGGTGATTTTCGGTAAACACTGCCAGTGATATCACGATCAACGCCCGCCGATGAATTTAATGCATGTTTGAAGTCGTCTGCTGTGTGTAAAAACGTTAGGAAGCTCAAATTGACTCTGAACATGCGGGTCGATCTGCAGAACAATCAATCACGAGACGTATTTTTCAAACAATTACTGGACATACGAAACGGCAAAATCCCGGTGGACATTTCAATTTCTGCCAGTTCACCGAATCAAAGTCCGAACTCATCCGAAAGGTGTTTCCAAACATTACACAAAATTACTGAAATCAAGATTGGTTGAGCGAGCGTGCTTTATTAGCTGCGAAAAACGTTGATGTCGACGAACTGATTTTTAAGATTCAAAGTGAAGTCGCTGGCGAATTGAAGACGTACAAATCGGTACATTACGTTACTTCTCAGAACGATGTCGTCAACTATCCAAACGAATTTTTAAACTCCCTGGAATTACCCGGATTACCGCCTCATAATCTCCAACTAAAAGTTGGATCGGTAATCATAATATTACGAAACATAAACCAACCACGTCTTTGTAATGGCACCCGACTTACAGTAAACAAATTATGAATAACGTCATCGAAGCAACAATGCTCAAAGGAAAGTACAAAGGAGAAAATGTTTTGATACCTCGGATAACAATGATTCCAACCGACATGGCATTCGATTAAAACGCTTGCAGTTTCCAGTAAGGCTCGCATATCCAATGACAATCAACAAATCTCAAGGGCAGTCAATGCGTATTTGCGGCATTAACCTTGAGAATTCATGCTTCTCGCATGGTAAATTATATGTCGCCTATTCCCGCGTTGAGAGTTCATTAGCATTATTTGTTTATGCGCCAGACAACCAAACAAAAAATGTCGTATATCACATAGCTTTGCAATTAACAAAATTATGATATCCTAGCAAAGAAATCGAAAAAGTTTTACTTTTTTTAATGGTTACCTGAATATTGATCTTATCAACTAAAATGTTAATAGAATACTATACGATTCACAGCATATATATACATACATACATATGTATTTTCAAATCAAATGTCAATCAAACACATGTATGTGTATGAACAACATTTTAATTAAAAAAATGTTTTCCTCTTTTCAACGGATTTTAAAAATCGAACGCAAACATTTTTTCTAATTTGGACTGGACAACGTCTGTCGGGTCAGCTAGTTTTAAATGAAATGATCCGTTTTCTAATTAAATTTTTAGTTATTCAAACTAAAAAAAAAGTTTCAAATGTTGGTATTTAACCAAATAAATGCTTCACAAACAAGTTTAATTAATTAATATTTTTTCACATTTTGTTTTTGTTTAATTTTAATTTCAACTTTTCTTTTATTTAACAATTTTTTCCCAATTTGTAAGCATTTTGTTTGTTACTTTTGTTTGTTTACCTTTTGAAACATATGTTTTTTTGTTTTACTAAATTTTACTGGAAAAATTTCTGCAGTAAAAATTTGTAAATACTCAGACAAGAACTGTAACGTTTTGCTCTCAATTTGTGTTCTCATTTACTGCATTTTGTGTACTCGAACTCAATTTCGTAATATGCAGTAAAGTTCAGTAAAAAATAGTAAAAACTTTTGTGTTCTCGAACGCAGCTAATGTAAAAAGAATAATTTCTTTTTTATTTTATTAACTTAAAATTCGGCAAAAGTGCAGTTTACGAAAAAAAAAAATAAAAAAAAAATTTGGACGCCCTCTGGAATTAAAAACAAAAAACCCAAATTAAAATTAAAGGGGCTGAGCCCCCCTAGATCCAAAAAAACCGCCCGCTTAGTGGAATGTGTGGGTACTCAAATTAAAGGTTAGTATACAAGAAAAACGAAAATAATAAAATTTAGGGCGGCCGAGACTTTTGGGGCCCTCTGGGTCAAAAAAGTGCCCCCTCATATCTACATATGTGTAGGTAGTCAAATTAAAGGTAATTTACTCACGGTTGTTAATATTTTGTACTTTTTAATGTTTTATACTCGATTTATTTATTTAATTTTTTTGTAACTAACAGACTATTTTCGATGTGCTAGAACTCTTTTTTTCTCCTCTTTGGTATTACAAAAACCGTCTTCGCTAACTAAAGCTTCTCTGCATAGTCGGCCTTCGCTCGGGCGCAAGGATTTTCTGCTTTATGGTATAACAACCACCGGTTTCGCTAACTTAAGCTTCTCTGCATAGAGGGCCTTCGGCCGGGCTCAAGGATTTTCTCCTATATGATATAACAAACACCGGCTTCACTAACTGTACTTTTCTGCACCAAAAATATACTTAAACTAACCTAGAGCGGAAAATAATATGCGAATCCAAAAACAAAATACATATTTGCAATCGTTGAGTACCCACACATATCACTAAGCAGGCGGGGAAGTGTTTTGGTTCCAGGGGGCCCCACGGGCCTCAGCCCCCTTAAATTTTAATTTTGGTTTTTTTTCTGGCATATTTTTTGAATTTTTTTTTTCGTACGAAACGAATTTACTATGAAAATTTATTTAATAAACCTAAGCTACTTGGGACAAATTTTGCTTACACCAATAGGTAATAAGTTACATGGATGAGAAAGAACACCTGTATGGCCAAAATGTCAAACTTTGACCCCCTCTAACTCAGAAACTTTTTGGTGTAAATTTCATTTAAATCGAAAGACATCTATTTCAAAATTGGGTCACTTGACATTAAATCCCCCTTTTATATATATAAAACGTATATAAAATGTTTGGTATTTTGTTGTTATTTTCTTAATTATTTTCTAAGATATAAGTCTTAGCAAAAAACTTTCTCGGAGGTTTATGTTGTTGACTAGAAGAGCTAAAATATTGCCATATATCATATTCTTGTAAAATGTTGTTTTTAGAAGATAGTCATACGCAAACAAATTACATTTGAATAAATGGCTTGATGGCAAACTTTGAGGGGCGGACGCCCTCCCTAAAACACAACTTATCGCTACGAAATTTTTTTGTATTTTTTTTACATAAAACTGAACCGATTTGGAGGGGGAGAGTATAAGAAATCAAAAAAAAAAAGTTCTCCATACAACTAACGGCCACGCTAGTGTTTATATTATAGTAGAACATCGCCAAACGCTTAACATTTGTGATTCTGACCTGAATTCTGTAATCTGTAAATCATTAATCGCAATCGCAAGAAGTTTGGCGACTTTAAATTGCAAAAGTATGCTGAAGGGAACTAGAATTTTTTAATCATAACTACCCGTCTCCACTATCCATCAACTTGGTAAGAACAGCATGTCGCGCATGAATTCTGCTCGTGTAGACTGTTCATGTTCATGTTTCGTCCATGTGCTGCCATCGTTGCCCAAACATTCGTCTTAGCATCCATGTGCGCCATGATGTTGGCCATACAATGTATTTTCTGTATACAACCACACGCCACAACAACAAAAATTGTGGTAAATCAGAACATGAACATCACCACGTATTCGCCACATACAAGAACGTGAACAAATTAATACCGTTGCTCTGCCGGCGTTATGGTCATGTCATGTTCAAATCGAAAGCGCATGGAGACGTGGGGTAAGAAGGCTGATTATCTTAAAACCTAGAACTTGTGAAATCAGTTAATTGAATTTTGCCAAAACATTAATTTCATCAAGCATGTAAATTGAGTAGAGTTTGATGCAAAAAAGTGAGTTTTTATAAGCGTGATTTTCTTTATGAATATAAGCCAGAATATGGCAAAATTTTGTATTTATTTTTAAAAATTACCTTCTAACCCAGATTCGTTTTCGATTCTATATTTATAAAATCAGGTTTTTCGAAAATTTCAAGTGAATATTTATTTTTTTTTTAATATTTTAAGGTTTAAAAGAAATATTTAATTTTATTTCGTGTAAAATTGCGAATTTTTTCGCTTTGCGCTTGATACGGCTATATAGAATCTGATATCAATGCAACTTTTTTTTAAAAAATTTTCTGATTTTTTTCGCTATTAATTCAACTATTTTTGCATACTACCAAATATACATTATTGCTTATTTATTTAAAAAAATCCATTTCTTATGCAATCGAAAACGATTGCATTTTTAAAATTTATTTTGCAAAATAAGTTTTTCGGTATTAATAAATTCTGATCAGAAAAATGTGCGAAAATCTAAGAAAGCTTAAGCTTTATTCCAAATTTCTATGCCAACAATTTCTCAATGTTTTCAAAGTAATTATCTGGCAATATTATTAATTTATCATTTAAAACAGTCGCATTCGTATTGCGATTTTAAAATTTGTTAAAAATTCAAAGTAAAAACTTAACCCGTACTTGTAAATTTGTTCATATAAATATAAAAAGAAAAGATAAAACGTGTTTTAGAAATCGCCAAATAATCTCCAACTTTTTTAAATATCGCCAAAAAAAATCGCCATGTCGGCAAACACAAAATTGCATCGCCAATAAGGTTTATAAATCGCCATGATTGGCGAAAAATCGCCATGATTGGCGAAAAATCGCCACATCTGACTGCCCTGATGAAACCATAAAATTTTTGATTCTGTTGTTGTTTTAATTTTTTGCAAATTTGCTTTACTATCTCGAACATGTCAATGAATTTTAGGTTTTTATTATGCTCTAATTTTTTAAAAATCATATTTTAAGGCCACCAGCTTTCACTTTTTACCACAAAATACTACAGAACTGTCACGAGACGGAAGATTTTGCGTTCTTTTTTGTCTCTTTTTAAGAAAGCTGCCCTTTTTGCATTTCTCTTTGCATCACCTTTTATGCCGCAATACAGTGAACACAAATTTTTTTAGTTGAGATTTATTTGCAAAGCTTTTGTAAAAATTAACTTTTAAGTTTACCACAACACAAGAAAATAATATATAAGTAAATAAATAACAAAAAGTAATTTCAATTTTTGGAAATACAAAATTTTAATTTCAAAAGATTTTGTTATTCGTGCTTAATTCCCAGTTTTTATTATTGATAAAAACACTTGAAATTTATTGTTGATGGGATAAGCTATTCCTATGCGCATTTCACTGGTTGCTTAGGCCAGATCATCAGGAAACTTCATCCATAAAGATTTTAGAAAAACTAAAGATATTAAACCAAATAAATCTGTTAAGCGTATAAGACTTATAGCAACAGTTCTACTTGTAATAATATCAAAGTTTAAACAAAACACATCAACAATAAACAGTGGGTTTATCTCATCTTACATTCCATTCCACATTTCAACTAATTGTAGTGGGGAATGTAAGATGAGATAAACCCACTGTTTATTGTTGATGTGTTTTGTTTAAACTTTGATATTATTACAAGTAGAACTGTTGCTATAAGTCTTATACGCTTAACAGTTTTATTTGGTTTAATATCTTTATTTTTCTAAAATCTTTATGGATGAAGATTTTAGTGGGGAATGTAAGATGAGATAAACCCACTGTTTATTGTTGATGTGTTTTGTTTAAACTTTGATATTATTACAAGTAGAACTGTTGCTATAAGTCTTATACGCTTAACAGTTTTATTTGGTTTAATATCTTTAGTTTTTCTAAAATCTTTATGGATGAAGTTTCCTGATGATCTGGCCTAAGCAACCAGTGAAATGCGCATAGGAATAGCTTATCCCATCAACAATAAATTTCAAGTGTTTTTATCAATAATAAAAACTGGGAATTAAGCACGAATAACAAAATCTTTTGAAAGTAAATAAATAACATTAAAAAACAAAAAAATATTAATAAATACATTTTTTTTTGCACAAAACACAACGTTTGTTGAACTAATGCATTTTTTAACGTGGTCTGTGTTTTGTTATTTTTGTTTTGATCATGCCATTTGTGTTGATTGTTGCTGCCTGTTTTTACACATTGCCACTTCACTACCAAAAAAGCTTTCTGTCTTTTTCTTCGAAAGCTGCCCTCGCAACTGATTCTGTGCTTTTGACAAATTAAAAGTTTAGGGGGTATTCAACATTAAAGAAACAAATTTAAAAATTTTTCAAAAAGTTGTTATATGAATAAAATCAATAAATTTGTTTGTTTATAAAATCTGATAAAAGATTTCGATAGCCCTAAACCAGGGCTATTAAGGCCATCAGCTGTCACTTTTAAAAAATTAAAAGTTTAGGGGGTATTCTACATTAAAGAAAAAACATTAAAAAAAATTTCCAAAAAGTTGTTAGTACATTTGAAATTTTCAAAAATGTTGAGCTTCTTAATGATAAGGGGGGGAAGTAACAAGAAAGCAAAAACTTCGTGCTCACATTCAGAGAACTAAAGAGAGCAAGAAACCACATGCCTTAATACAAACACACGTTTACTGTTTTTGCCAGCCAAAGTGTGTGTGTATGTGTTTTTTTTGGTTGAAACTGGTTTTTGTTGTTTTTTTAATTGATTTCGTTTTGTTTTCAAACAATTACTGTGCAAATAACCTACGTAAGAGACAATGCGACCGATTGTGTAATTGTAGGGTAAGAATATGTGTTTTATTGTTGTAAGACTGAAACTATATCGGTTCGCACAGAACTATAATTCAATTTTTTAGACAAGTTATTTACGTTATAGTCCATTTAGCGATATAAGCACATTTAACATATTTTCCATCTATCAGCGACGAGAACAATCAAAAGTAAAGCAAATTATAAGCATTATATCCACATTAACCTGTTTTTTTTTTTTTTGAAGTTACAAACCCTATCAAAGAACTAAGAAATGAATAGTTTAATTTTTCTAATCAACTGTCCACTCGATCGCCCGGTGGCGGAAATTTGACCACTTGACATTTACTTTAGAGAGAACCTGTGCGTTATACAACAAAAACGTACACATTTAAAAAGAACGTAAATCTTTGTACGTGTGTCTGCAAGATGAGTTAAAGCGCTTTTCAACCACTTTAATTCCAAAAATTTTGTGCATATCTACAAAAAAATACCTTTAAAACGACATGAGTTTCATTAAAATCGGTGGACGATAATATACTTAAACATCAACTTGAAAAAAGTTGCTTCCATATTTATATATAAGATATATGTTTGGAGCCATATTTTTATCCCTAGAAGGATTATCATCTGTAATTTAATTGCAGTTTATTTCGTTGACTTATCTATAAATGTGGTATAATACCGGAGTCCCATATTTTGAATATACTCTTCTTTATCGTGGTATACAATGAAAAAAATCTAGCTATTTCCTACCCTATATATTCATTTTACTTATGAGCTCTTCACAAGTGTAATGGCTAAAAATTTTAACTTTTTATAAATCGATGTTATTCAATGATTTGTAGGTATTTAAATTTTTTCCATGTGTAATGCTTCCGTAATAATATAAGGATTAGTAAATCACATCTCCATAAACAGTGAGTTTTTTATTACTAACACAATTACAAAAATTGTGAGTTTGATAAGGCAGTTTAATTTGTGGCAATGCAAAGATAATTAATATTTTTAGAAAAATTACCATTCTTTAAATTTGGATAATAACAGTATTTAAACTTCGGTGCGAATCGATATATTTTCATCTGTACAACAATAAAACATGTATTCTTACCCTACAATTACAATTTGGTCACATTTGGTTTAACGTAGGTTATTTGCACATAAACTGTAACGTCATTGTTCACCAATTTTTCTTTAGTGGGTTCTGAACAATGGATTACAATTTTATTTGTAGATTTGAATATTTGTCCAGGTCAAGTTGTAACTGACCCTGCCATATCCCTCCCCTTTGGTAAAACTACCACCATGATTATATTTAGGCACGTTAAAATATAATCCCGGAAGAACATTAATTCACATACTACTATAAATTTAGTCCATTTAATCCATTAATTTTTCACAACTCAAATAAAGACAAAATTAGCAATTCATATTAATTTTCAAATTAAGTCAAATATAATTTTTATTTCAAAAAAGTTATTAATATATTTTTTCCCGACCATTAATGAAATAATTTATTTTTAATTCATTAAATCTTCAAAAATCATATTTTATAAATGTAAACAAAAAAAAAACGAAAGAGGAAAAAAATCAAAAAAACTTACATATATTTATTCCAACGATGATATGTACATATCAGCATCTTCTTTTTGTTTGTTATAACTATGTTATAATATTATAAATTTTCCTCAATATAATTGAACGGAATTAAAGAAAAAATAATTACAGGAAAAACTATATTAATAAAAAAAACCAATTAAATATTAAACAAAAAAACATAAGCCAATTTGCAAGGTCACTAGTTAGCATATTATAGAAATGTTAGTTGAATTTCCATTAATCTTCTGCCATTGGTTGCAACAAATTATGCTTTTATTCTCCTTCTATTGTTTGAGTCTAAATATAAGTTTCTCCATGGAACTTCTTTTTTTTTCCAAATTATGTGTATTCGCCTATTTGATTGCACCAAGTTTGGTTTTTGTAGTATAAGTTAATATAAATTGGGTTTTTACTATTTTTTTTTTTAGATTTTACGTTGAAACAAAAGACATCACCTCTAGAATTTGTATTTAGACACTTTAATTAACGTTTATTTAATTACACAACAATATCTAACGTTTCCTCTCCTTTTTCCACCAAAATATTAGTTTTTTTTTTTTGTTTTTTACATAACTTTACTCGTCCAAATATATATCTTTCTATAATTCTTTTGTTTTATTTAACAACGTTCTCTTTTTTACTCTGTTGTGTTGCACCCTCCATTTTCCAAATTTCAATCCCCCTTTTTTCGTTTTTTCATAAAAAATTCAAAATCAAAAACTTCAAATAAATTCTGCCTACCAGATCTACAATTTTTCAAATCGCAAGTAGAATAAATAATTTTCAATCATTCTGAATTTTATTTCAATCAATATACCTCAATTAAATTATTTTCCAAAAATAATAAAGATAACTAGATTACAAAACCAAAACTGAAAAAAATAACACAAAATAAAATCTACAACCACCGCAAATTAACCCTAACAAACCAAAACATTTTTAATTATTAAATAAGAAATAAAAATGTTTTGGGAATATGTGCATAAATGAAAATGTTCCCACGTGTGGCACGACCCACAATCATAGCCGGGCACAATTTAATATTTATTGTCGAATATCCTTCCCATGAAAAACCCCTACAAACTTTCCGTTTAAATCACTTAATCTGTATAAGCAGTTTCCTAATTTAGATTCAATGCGAGCCTTTACATACTTCGGAGCCAATTTGGCATTACATTGTTTCGAAAAATCGCTTTGCTGAAAATTTTTCCTAAAAACTTCTTGGCCCGGTTCATATCCAATATTTCGGCAACCCCTTAGATTATATGTACGTTCACTTTTCTTGTAAGCTTTTTCCAAATTTTTCATAATGGACGCATTTATAATCTTTGCATGATCCGCATGATTGATGACTTCCAGCTCCCCATCGTTAACATTTTCCAAATTCCTGAGAACATTATATGCAGAACCATGCAATATCATATTTCTACCAAATAAAGCAAAATATGGAGACATACCTATTGAAGAATGAACTGAACTGCGCAAAAATTGATTAATATGAAAAATTTTTTCATCCCACGTCATTTGGTTCTCACCTAAGTACGACCGTATAGCAGCTAGTATAGACCTATTTACACGTTCGGACGCGTTACTCTGTGGAGCATATACTCCATTAAATATCTGTCTAATCCCATACGTTTTACACATGTTAGCAAAGTCTTTAGAAGTAAATTGACATCCGTTATCACTGTGAACTGCTTCCGGAACACCAAATACACTGAACACATTATACTGCAAGAATGTTATAATACTATTTGAATCAGCCTTGCGTAGAGGTTGAATAAAGCAAAATTTACTAAAATGATCTAAAACAACAAGCAGATTTGTATTTCCCGTTTTCGAACGCGGATAAGGCCCTAACAAATCAATAAAAATTTTCTGAAATGGTCTCTCGGTGATTGTCTGCTTACCCATTTGTGGTCTTGTTACAAAATTTGGAGACTTTGTAGACTTGCATATTTCACAATTTCCTATAAAACTCCTTACTTGAAAAGCCATGTTAGGCCAATAGTACTTTTCACGAAGTCTAAAAAGCGTTTTCGAAATTCCGCCATGCGAAGCCTGTGGAGGATTGTGTGCTGTTTGTATAAGGTCTTCAGTAAGAGAACCTGGTATCCATAGTTTCCATATAACAGTATCAGAAATTTTACTACCTTCAGCAAAACCATTTTTTTTATAAACAAATTTTCCAGAGACTTTCACATCTGGTAAAGATTGGCAATTTTTCTCACAATTTTGCCTAAGAGCTTGATAATCATCACTCTCAAACTCATTACTATTAACATCTACATCTACCATGCACTCAGCAAATTTCTCTATTTCAAATGAACGAGATAGAGCATCAGGAATAATGTTGTCTACACCCTTTCTATGCTCAATTTCGAAATCAAAACCCTGAAGTGAGAGACTCCAGCGAGCTAGGCGACCAGATAAATCTTTTTGGTTCATTAACCACCTTAAACTAGAATGATCCGTAATAACCCTAAATGGTTGTAACTCCAAATAAGGGCGAAATTTTTTTATAGCAGACACTGCAGCCAAACATTCTAATTCAGTAACTGAATAATTTTTCTGTGATTTATTTCATTTTTTCGAGTAGAAATAAGTGGGTTTTTCGTTGCCTTCCGTGTCCATTTGACATAAAATAGCACCAATTCCGGAATTAGAAGCGTCACATTGTACTATAAAAGGCTTAGTATAGTCTGGGTGAACCAGAACTGGAGCAGTCGTTAAGGCATGCTTCAAATTTGATATAGCCTCCAAAGCTTCCTCAGTCATTTCAAACTTTTTCCCTTTTCGTATTAAATTGGATATAGGAGAAGCTAAGGAAGAAAAATTGGAAACAAACTTTCGGTAATAATTGGCAACACCAAGAAACTGTCGTACTTCGCGCACAGTTCGAGGAATTTTAAAATTTCGTATAGCTTCAACCTTTTCTTCTGATGTTTTAATAATACCGCCACCAACTACAAATCCTAAATAATTAACTTCCCTCATGCAAAATTTCGAATTGGTAACATTTATCGTCAAACCACTTTCACGTAAACATTCTGCAACCTTTTCCAATAAAATCATATGGTCATCAAATGTTTTCGAAAATATTAGGAGATCGTCCAAGAATACAAAAACCCTTTCCCTCAATTCAGAAGGAATAACCCTATCCATTAATCTCATCATTGTCTGTGGAGCATTGCAAAGACCAAATGGCATCACCTTAAAGTGATAAAGCGGTCTTCCAGCAACAGTAAATGCCGTTTTCTCTTGGCTAGATTCCTCTAAAGGTATTTGCCAAAATGCATCCTTAAGGTCTATCGCACTAATAAAAAATGTATCCTCTAAACGCATTAACAAGCCCCTCAATATTTGGAATAGGCTATGCATCCCTGGTTGTAATCCTATTTAATTCACGACTGTCCAAACAAATTCTTATCTTATTTGGCTTAATGATTGCAGTTACTGGTGATGACCAAGCACTATAGCTCTCCTCAATGACTCCTAAACTTATCATACGGTCTAGTTCCTCATAAATTAACTTCTGTTTCGCCGGTGAAATAGGATAATGTCTACGTTTGATAGGCTTCGCGTTTCCGGTATCTATTGCATGCTTCAATAATGAAGTTTTTCCTAAACCCAAAATTTCAGATGAAGGACAATTTTTAATTGCTTGCTCAAGCCGTGCATTTTGTAAATCCGTTAATTTATGTTTGTTATTATCAATTTCCCTAACAATTTCATTTATCTCAAATTTTAATGATGAATCTAATCCAAAGAGTTTCCAAAAATTAAATCCTAAATAAAGGTTCTGGGAAAGTCCAGGAGAAATATAAATAGTAATTAATTCGGACCGGCCATTAAATACTATAGGCGTTTCAATTTTACCAATAATGGGCATTGAAGAACCATTTGCTGTTCTAATTTCAGATCTAAAATTAATTATATTCACGGCATGTTTTTGTAAAAATTCAACAGAATTTGAGCCTAAAACTGAAACGGTAGCACCACTATCTAACAAACCTTTTACTTTCTCAACAAACAGTTCAACTTCCGCGTTAATAATGGCCCCTTCCACAATCCTGTGTTCATCCCTCAATTCTCTATGTCTCTTTCTGGTCTTCAAAATTTTCGCTGACACTAATTCAGATTCGTTATTTCCTTCACTAAAAATTTTTCCGCTAGTCTTATAATATTGTACCCATCGGTCATGAAAACTGTCCTGTACCTCTGGTGTACGTTTTATCAAATCTGTATTCCGGGTTTCATCTACCGAACAGAATCCCCGGATTTCCTGTTCTTCTTTGCGTTTCCCTCAGCACAAAAAGGGCAATTTGAAATTACATAATTATCTCTACCACAACGATAGCAAAAAACTCTTCCTGATTTCTTAGTACAATTAAAAGCAAAATGACCTTTTTCCTTACAGTCAAAACAGACAATATCCGAAACATCTGCTGAATGTTTCCCATGGCTCAGTACCTCAATAACCTCATTGTTACTATCTACTTCTGGGGAAATTTCCTCCACAACATCAATTTCGTTAATTTTTGGTTTAAATAATGCTCTATTTATTCCAAATTCTATTTTTGACACATTCCTTTCAGCACGTCGACATTCCAGAAGAAATTCCGGTAAAGTTTGAGAAGTTGAGTTATGTACAAAAATCAACATTCTGCCTGATATGTTACGTTTCATAATCTCCATTAAATCCCTATCCGATCTTGGACAGCTCATTCTTAAATTTAATTCTAATATATCATTATAAAAGTAATCAAATGATTCACCACTTTTCTGCAACCTATTCATCATTCGATGTTCCAAGTCATAGTCACTTTCACATGATCTAAACTGAGCCCCTAAAGCAGATTTTAATGTATCCCAAGTAATATTATTGTTTCTTTGAACAAATTGGAAATACCACTTTGCAGCTTGACCCTTTAGTAAGATATACAAATTACTCGCAACTTCCTGCATTGAAATTCCCTGAGAACATGCAATATGTTCAACCCTATGAATAAAGTCATTTACCCGTAGTTCCTTGTCATCCCCTGAAAAATAAGCATTCCATCGATGCATTTCCAAAGGCCTATTTACATTACGTCCTCGATAATCATCGGACGAATTTAAATCGCTCCTTTTCCTGCTATCATTTTGGTTTTTACCACTTTCCGTATTTATATTACCCTCTAACACCAACTGGGAAATAGTCTCATTCATTCTCACATACAAATTTTCCTCCAAGCTAGATACAAGGCCCAAAACTTGATCATGAGCTGCATCAGAAATCATATCCCTAATTTTTCCTAAAGAAAGATCATCTGATGACCTTACTTTAACTTCCGTATCTTTTAGTAAACTCTCATCTATATGTCTAACTGTTGCATTCAGATCAGTTTCACTAACAACACGACCTGATCTCTCTTCTACACTAATAACTTTCCCCATATTCTCCAAGGATTTAGCAAAATTCCTAGTAGTTACCCTATCTCTTCCCTTCGAATCCATTTAACCCATATTTTAATCAAAGTATAAACAAAACAACCCTTAAATGGCACAATCAAATAAAACTTAGTTATAAATATTCACACTAGTAGAACAAAATTAAACTATGAAAAATAATAAAAGAAATTCAAGGAAGCAATCTATAAAATATTAAAATAATTAAATCAACACAAACAATAAAAGTTTTGATCAATTCATAAAAGTTTTGAGTCGTGAAAAATCTTAGGTTTAAAATGGAGAACAGCAAAAAAAAAATATGGACAATATTCAAATCACAAATAGAACTTCAAATTCATTACATCTTCATTAAATATAGACAGGATAATAAAATGAAATTCTTCAAAAACTTCACAACTCTTATATGGTTTAGATACATACCAAATGATGAAGTAAAAAAAAAAAAAAAAAAATCTAATTATATTTTCCATTTCAACGTACAATTATTAATCAAAAAAATTGACAACTAAGTTACATTAAAACCAAAATACTATGTTCCCGTTGGGCGCCATTTGTAACGTCATTGTTCACCAATTTTTCTTTAGTGGGTTCTGAACAATGGATTACAATTTTATTTGTAGATTCGAATATTTGTCCAGGTCAAGTTGTAACTGACCCTGCCATATCTCTCCCCTTTGGTAAAACTACCACCATGATTATATTTAGGCACGTTAAAATATAATCCCGGAAGAACATTAATTCACATACTACTATAAATTTAGTCCATTTAATCCATTAATTTTTCACAACTCAAATAAAGACAAAATTAGCAATTCATATTAATTTTCAAATTAAGTCAAATATAATTTTTATTTCAAAAAAGTTATTAATATATTTTTTCCCGACCATTAATGAAATAATTTATTTTTAATTCATTAAATCTTCAAAAATCATATTTTATAAATGTAAACAAAAAAAAAACGAAAGAGGAAAAAAATCAAAAAAACTTACATATATTTATTCCAACGATGATATGTACATATCAGCATCTTCTTTTTGTTTGTTATAACTATGTTATAATATTATAAATTTTCCTCAATATAATTGAACGGAATTAAAGAAAAAATAATTACAGGAAAAACTATATTAATAAAAAAAACCAATTAAATATTAAACAAAAAAACATAAGCCAATTTGCAAGGTCACTAGTTAGCATATTATAGAAATGTTAGTTGAATTTCCATTAATCTTCTGCCATTGGTTGCAACAAATTATGCTTTTATTCTCCTTCTATTGTTTGAGTCTAAATATAAGTTTCTCCATGGAACTTCTTTTTTTTTTCCAAATTATGTGTATTCGCCTATTTGATTGCACCAAGTTTGGTTTTTGTAGTATAAGTTAATATAAATTGGGTTTTTACTATTTTTTTTTTTAGATTTTACGTTGAAACAAAAGACATCACCTCTAGAATTTGTATTTAGACACTTTAATTAACGTTTATTTAATTACACAACAATATCTAACGTTTCCTCTCCTTTTTCCACCAAAATATTAGTTTTTTTTTTTTGTTTTTTACATAACTTTACTCGTCCAAATATATATCTTTCTATAATTCTTTTGTTTTATTTAACAACGTTCTCTTTTTTACTCTGTTGTGTTGCACCCTCCATTTTCCAAATTTCAATCCCCCTTTTTTCGTTTTTTCATAAAAAATTCAAAATCAAAAACTTCAAATAAATTCTGCCTACCAGATCTACAATTTTTCAAATCGCAAGTAGAATAAATAATTTTCAATCATTCTGAATTTTATATACCTCAATTAAATTATTTTCCAAAAATAATAAAGATAACTAGATTACAAAACCAAAACTGAAAAAAAATAACACAAAATAAAATCTACAACCACCGCAAATTAACCCTAACAAAACGGGATGCAAACAAAACATCTTTTATTATTTAAATGTGTTTTCAACGAGAAAACGAGACTTCTTTTAGTTTGTTTTTATTTTTTTAAATGCAATGTATACACATACACACACACATACGCGTGATATATGAGAGTAATAATAAAGACTGTAATTTACTCTCACAAGTGGATTAAGCGCCTAAATCCACCAGAATAATTAATATAGACAGAAAAATGTATGAACTTTGTATGGTCGTGCAATATCTTTATTAATCTATAGTCTTTGTTCGTACAGACGATAGTCAGATCTTACAATATGTGCGTTCGTTTACTTTTTCAGTAAAATCCCAGTAAAATCCAGTAGGTGAGTAATATGAAAATTTTACCAATTATGTGTACGCGAACGCATTTCAGTAAAATCCAGTACAAATTTGTACAAATTTTGGGGTAAACGAACGCAGCTAATGTTGTCATTTTTCTAACAATGGTGCCATTGTTAGATGCATTAATTTAGCACATCTGCCGAATAAAAATAGCGGACAATGTTCACACAGTTGCAAGACATTTTTAGTAAATTTTAATGAGAACATTGTAAGATCTAACCACCTGTACGAAGTTTAACTCTCTAAATAATAAAATATATTCCGAATGTTGTAAAATAAACCGTTTAAATTCGGTGCAATATCTAAAAAACGACAGATATGAAACACTATCATAATTTGTCTGTTTGTTTTATTTCTAATAATGTTTTTTTTTTTGCTATACACGTGCTCAGCAATATAAGGTGTGTTCCACAAGATCTCGGGCAAGTTCGGACTAACGAGAGTAAAGTGAAAATGTCTCTCTAAATTTGCCGAAACTACCCAAAATTGCTGGAACGCAAAAAACCATTTTTGCACTTCTTTATATACTAATGTTGCTTACTTTTCAAATTAAGATCTATTTAAGTGATTTTAGACGCTTAAAAGTCGTAACATTATAAAATCAAAACATTTGCATCATCGTAATTTTTTTTTATATTAAAGATTAAGGCAAATATGTACGCAATAACATTTTTACTACTTTAATATTTTCACAAAAACCTTACCTTTTGCTTTTTAATATGTTTTTTAATTAAAACAAAACTTTTTCTTTTGCTTGTAAATTTCCTGAATTATTTATCAGTTTCATATGTAAACAAAAACCACTGATAGTTTTTTCTGGTCCGAACTTACCAAAAGAAAAAGTTCGTGCAAATTTGTACAGGAAATTGTTATGTGGAACGCTTTTGGGTAACTTTGTGAATGTTCGGACTGTTTCGTTATCATTAAAAAAAAATTAATACAACAAAAACAAAAGGTACTTAAAATTCATTTGTGCATGTAAAGTATAGATAGCAAAAAATACATGATCATTAATTATACATAATAATAGGGTGGGTAAAATATTTTCGCGTCAAAAGGACACCGCGATTCTTGTTCTATAGTCATTCCAAGAAACTTTGCCAAAGAAACTATAGGAAATATCAAAACAAAAGCTTCGTACAGACGGTGGTCAGATCTTACAATGTTGTCATTAAAATTGACTAAAAATGTCTTGCAACTGTGTGAACATTGTACGCTATTTTCATTTGGCAGATGTGTTAAATTAATGCAACATTGTAAAGCTTCGTACAGACGATGGTCAGATCTTACAATATTGTAAGCAGGCGTTGCCAACAGCAATATTTTTCTGACAATGGTGCGATTTTCAGATGCATTAATTTTGCACTTCTGCAAATACAAATGAGCTTACAATGTTCACACAGTTGTAAGATATTTACGCCAATTTTAATGCAATTTAAATGATATATTTTTAACTTTTAATTATTTTTTTTTTATCTGTTTTAAATAAAATCACACTATCAACACAAAAAAATATGTCAAAATGAAACAAGAATGAATCGTATGAACAGCATGTTGGCAATCTAGTTTCAGAGAGCGAAACGAGTGGTAACGACCACTCGAATTTTATGATTCAATCGTTTTTGTCCAACATCAAGAAATGGTTTTAATCTAAAGAGCTCAATTCAAACGGTCAGTTTGAATTTTTGTACTCGCAACGAACATGAATGTAAATATTTCTTTGGTACGATAGTTGAAATATTCATGTTATAGGCTCATGTCATAGGTCATGCTATTGTATTCGTTGTTTCTTCTAAACCAATTTAATATTTTTTAATACATAGTTAGAAATCAAACAATTCCAAAAATGTGTGTTTTTTAATATAGGTACATATGTTTTTATCATACCAAAGTTGGGGTGAAAAATTTAAAGTTAATTGTAATATATTTCGCAGGTTAGAGAAATTAGTTAAAATTTTCATACAAAAAAGTCGAATTTGGAAGACATTGGTCCTATATAAATATCACATAAAATTTCATCGAATTTTTTTTTATGCAATAACTAGCTGTCCCGGCAAACGTTGTTTTGCCACATAACTTATTTCTAGTAAAAGAAAGAGAAATAAAGCGCTTTATACCATGATCGGCGATGAAAACAAAACAATAGCTATTTATTTCTTTATTTCTGTTCGTTACACATTCAAAAGTTAAACATAAAAAAGTGATGTATTTTTTTATTCATTACAAAGATCAATTGCGTTAACGATATTTTCTGTCAGTCCGTCTTTAGCAAACACAAATAAGCTCGATGGCTTGCCGATAATTGTCCGTGTGAAAAACATGGTGTGCCCGAATTTAAGCCGCAAACAGACATCGTTTGGCTTTGCAAATGCCAATCTAATAAAAAATTAAACGTGTTTGAATTGAATTGTGGCGTCTGTGACAATCATCGGAATTCGTGCCAGCAAAACATTTCGGAAGTCTCGGAATTTACCATTCAAAATGGTAGCTTTGATAACGTTTTTCATCAATTGTTTAACGACCAATCGTGTACCATTGCATAGCCGAAGTAGAAAAACCTTAGAAACAATTTTATCATAAAAATACATAAACTTTTCAAAAGAATCGGTTAATTAATTAAGAAGGTATAGGAGGGGGTGCTTTTACCCTTTTTGCTTTATTTTACGCCGTAAATTTTAAAGTTTATAGCCTTTAGTTCCTTCAAGACCTGAAACTATCATCGGATAATTAATAAGGAAGACTTGGGTAGAGATTTTACCCCTTTTGCCCCATTTTACGCCCTAATTGTTGGAAATTCTAAAAAAATTTATATCTTAAAGTTCCTTTAGATATTACAGTGTTTGCATGCCAAGTTTTAAGAAAACCGGTTGATTAGTTAAGCAGTTATAGGGAGTGGGAGCGTTTACAACTCTTGCCCTATTTTACGCCCTAAATAATAACAATTATAGGCTAAAATTCCTTCCAGATGTTACACTACTTGCCTGCCAAAGTTTAAGAAAATCAATTGATTAGTTGAGAAGATATTGGGAGGTGAAGCTTTTACCCGTTTTGCCCTATTTTATGCCCTCTAGCGATATAAAATATACATTAAGATCCATTCCGAATGACATTGTAAACATACGATACATGGTTTGGTAACATTTCATAAAAAATCATAATAGGTATGGAAAATGAAAGGCATTTTGTTGATATCTGCAGATACATGTACACTCATGTATGGGAAAAATATATAGGAAAATATAAATGCATATCTCCGGAAACACTGGGCCGATTTCATGCAAACTTCACATAAACCATCTAGAGACTATCCCCAAAGTACCCTTACCTTTTGGTTTAAATCGGTCGACCCGTTTTCGCAGTTAGTGGTGACATCAAAGTGTACACTTCTTTTTATATATATAGAAGATAGAAGATATATGTAAGTACATACAAATTTTTCGCAAAATTTATTTTTAGATAAATTTTGGGTTGTGATTTTTTGACAATTTTTTCTCACTATTTTCATATTGCATAACAATGCATGCATACAATTTAAAAAAACAATAAAGGCTTACATACATTCAAACATTTGTATATTTTTAACTAATAATGTTGCGACTGATACACACATATGTATGATGCTAAAATGTGAACAAAACTATAAAATACATGACTGGCTTGTACTTAAATATTCGCGTTAATGATTGAAAAGACTCCACCATACATGCTGCAGCTAAATGTTCATCGCATTTGAAAATGAATATTGCAAGAATGATGCGAACACCGCTTCGTTTCTTTGCGTTGATTTGCAGACATACCAGAAAAAACATTTACAAACATTCATGTTCGTTGCGACTACAAGAATTAAAACTGATTGTTTGAAATGAGCTCGTTACTTCAAAATCATTTTTGTTGTTGAACAAAAACGGTTTAAATCATAACAATTCAGAGTAAATGATTGAATATACGTGAACTCGCGAAAACGTGAACACTGGAACACATGAACGACTCGAAAACGTGAACACTTTTATTTTTACATTGACTGCTCTAAAACGTGAACAAAGTCTGAAAGTTTTAAAACGTGAACAAAGTTTTCTGAGTTTTTTTATTTTTTGAATTTACTTTTAATTTCGGGAATCCCTAAACTCATTTTACTGTTTACGTTGATTGTTTTCACAAATACATGGAAATGAATCCTTAGGTTTGTTTTATAGAAAATTTGTAATTATAATGTATGTTTTTTCGACCTTTTTGTTTTAACTTCAATAAGTAATAACAATAAAGATCGGATTAGCGGGCAGTCGTTTAATGAACGTCTATTGTTACTCGTTTTAATAAAAAAATTTCTATATTTTTATCCTGAAGATGTTTCCCGTAGGGTTACGAAATATTGACTACTAAAATAAATAAATAAAATTTATTAAAAAATAAGGCCTTGAGCTTAATTATTCGTTTACTTATTGAAGAAAATTTGTAATTTTTATTTAAAAATTTAAATGTGAATTTTTGAAATTGATAATGAATCTAAAGGTTACGAAGATAGTGTTTCTATTGTAGAACAGCCAGAAATCGTGATAAAACACAAGGAAGCCGTGGAAGCATTAATTAAAGCCTTAAAGCCTTGTGAAAAAATGGTACCCTACCAGTGAATTATCTGAAAGAATCATTTGTGATACAATTTTCTGATTACTTTTTGATCAATTTAATGGTAGTTTTTATAATCATTATTGAGTCGTTTTCGTCTCATTTTTCAATCGTAAATTATATAGCTTTCGATTATATTTCATATAATTTTTTAACTGTCATGTTTTTTATTTTTTCTCCGATAAAATCAGGCTTTTGATTATTCGAACCAGCTTTTTTTTAGCCAAGCTTTTTATTTATTTGGCTAACATGAACGTTTCTATTATTTTATTATCAAAAAGTAATTTAAATTTTTGGGAATACAAAATTTTAATTTCAAAAGATTTTGTTATTCGTGCTTAATTCCCAGTTTTTATTATTGATAAAAACACTTGAAATTTATTGTTGATGGGATAAGCTATTCCTATGCGCATTTCACTGGTTGCTTAGGCCAGATCATCAGGAAACTTCATCCATAAAGATTTTAGAAAAACTAAAGATATTAAACCAAATAAAACTGTTAAGCGTATAAGACTTATAGCAACAGTTCTACTTGTAATAATATCAAAGTTTAAACAAAACACATCAACAATAAACAGTGGGTTTATCTCATCTTACATTCCCCACTACAATTAGTTGAAATTCTCTCAACATTAATTGTAGTTGTAAGTAGGTTAAGAAAAACAAAATAAAAACAACAACAACTTTACAAAAGATGTTGACAATTAAGTGTTTTTTTTTTTTTTTTTTTTTTTTTTTTTTTAGGCCGTGCACTTGCCTGTTTATTATCAAAAAGTAATTTCAATTTTTGGGAATACAAAATTTTAATTTCAAAAGATTTTGTTATTCGTGCTTAATTCCCAGTTTTTATTATTGATAAAAACACTTGAAATTTATTGTTGATGGGATAAGCTATTCCTATGCGCATTTCACTGGTTGCTTAGGCCAGATCATCAGGAAACTTCATCCATAAAGATTTTAGAAAAACTAAAGATATTAAACCAAATAAAACTGTTAAGCGTATAAGACTTATAGCAACAGTTCTACTTGTAATAATATCAAAGTTTAAACATAACACATCAACAATAAACAGTGGGTTTATCTCATCTTACATTCCCCACTACAATTAGTTGAAATTCTCTCAACATTAATTGTAGTTGTAAGTAGGTTAAGAAAAAAAAATAAAAACAACAACAACTTTACAAAAGATGTTGACAATTAAGTGTTTTTTTAGGCCGTGCACTTGCCTGTTTATTACCAAAAAGTAATTTCAATTTTTGGGAATACAAAATTTTAATTTCAAAAGATTTTGTTATTCGTGCTTAATTCCCAGTTTTTATTATTGATAAAAACACTTGAAATTTATTGTTGATGGGATAAGCTATTCCTATGCGCATTTCACTGGTTGCTTAGGCCAGATCATCAGGAAACTTCATCCCATCAACAATAAATTTCAAGTGTTTTTATTAATAATAAAAACTGGGAATTAAGCACGAATAACAAAATCTTTTGAAATTAAAATTTTGTATTCCCAAAAATTGAAATTACTTTTTGATAATAAACAGGCAAGTGCACGGCCTAAAAAACACTTAATTGACAACATCTTTTGTAAAGTTGTTGTTGTTTTTATTTTGTTTTTCTTAACCTACTTACAACTACAATTAATGTTGAGAGAATTTCTACTAATTGTAGTGGGGAATGTAAGATGAGATAAACCCACTGTGTATTGTTGATGTGTTTTGTTTAAACTTTGATATTATTACAAGTAGAACTGTTGCTATAAGTCTTATACGCTTAACAGTTTTATTTGGTTTAATATCTTTAGTTTTTCTAAAATCTTTATGGATGAAGTTTCCTGATGATCTGGCCTAAGCAACCAGTGAAATGCGCATAGGAATAGCTTATCCCATCAACAATAAATTTCAAGTGTTTTTATTAATAATAAAAACTGGGAATTAAGCACGAATAACAAAATCTTTTGAAATTAAAATTTTGTATTCCCAAAAATTGAAATTACTTTTTGATAATAAACAGGCAAGTGCACGGCCTAAAAAACACTTAATTGACAACATCTTTTGTAAAGTTGTTGTTGTTTTTATTTTGTTTTTCTTAACCTAATTACAACTACAATTAATGTTGAGAGAATTTCAACTAATTGTAGTGGGGAATGTAAGATGAGATAAACCCACTGTGTATTGTTGATGTGTTTTGTTTAAACTTTGATATTATTACAAGTAGAACTGTTGCTATAAGTCTTATACGCTTAACAGTTTTATTTGGTTTAATATCTTTAGTTTTTCTAAAATCTTTATGGATGAAGTTTCCTGATGATCTGGCCTAAGCAACCAGTGAAATGCGCATAGGAATAGCTTATCCCATCAACAATAAATTTCAAGTGTTTTTATTAATAATAAAAACTGGGAATTAAGCACGAATAACAAAATCATTTGAAATTAAAATTTTGTATTCCCAAAAATTGAAATTACTTTTTGATAATAAACAGGCAAGTGCACGGCCTAAAAAAAACTTAATTGACAACATCTTTTGTAAAGTTGTTGTTGTTTTTATTTTGTTTTTCTTAACCTACTTACAACTCCAATTTATGTTGAGAGAATTTCAACTAATTGTAGTGGGGAATGTAAGATGAGATAAACCCACTGTGTATTGTTGATGTGTTTTGTTTAAACTTTGATATTATTACAAGTAGAACTGTTGCTATAAGTCTTATACGCTTAACAGTTTTATTTGGTTTAATATCTTTAGTTTTTCTAAAATCTTTATGGATGAAGTTTCCTGATGATCTGGCCTAAGCAACCAGTGAAATGCGCATAGGAATAGCTTATCCCATCAACAATAAATTTCAAGTGTTTTTATTAATAATAAAAACTGGGAATTAAGCACGAATAACAAAATCTTTTGAAATTAAAATTTTGTATTCCCAAAAATTGAAATTACTTTTTGATAATAAACAGGCAAGTGCACGGCCTAAAAAACACTTAATTGACAACATCTTTTGTAAAGTTGTTGTTGTTTTTATTTTGTTTTTCTTAACCTACTTACAACTACAATTAATGTTGAGAGAATTTCAACTAATTGTAGTGGGGAATGTAAGATGAGATAAACCCACTGTGTATTGTTGATGTGTTTTGTTTAAACTTTGATATTATTACAAGTAGAACTGTTGCTATAAGTCTTATACGCTTAACAGTTTTATTTGGTTTAATATCTTTAGTTTTTCTAAAATCTTTATGGATGAAGTTTCCTGATGATCTGGCCTAAGCAACCAGTGAAATGCGCATAGGAATAGCTTATCCCATCAACAATAAATTTCAAGTGTTTTTATTAATAATAAAAACTGGGAATTAAGCACGAATAACAAAATCTTTTGAAATTAAAATTTTGTATTCCCAAAAATTGAAATTACTTTTTGATAATAAACAGGCAAGTGCACGGCATAAAAAACACTTAATTGACAGCATCTTTTGTAAAGTTGTTGTTGTTTTTATTTTGTTTTTCTTAACCTACTTACAACTACAATTAATGTTGAGAGAATTTCAACTAATTGTAGTGGGGAATGTAAGATGAGATAAACCCACTGTGTATTGTTGATGTGTTTTGTTTAAACTTTGATATTATTACAAGTAGAACTGTTGCTATAAGTCTTATACGCTTAACAGTTTTATTTGGTTTAATATCTTTAGTTTTTCTAAAATCTTTATGGATGAAGTTTCCTGATGATCTGGCCTAAGCAACCAGTGAAATGCGCATAGGAATAGCTTATCCCATCAACAATAAATTTCAAGTGTTTTTATCAATAATAAAAACTGGGAATTAAGCACGAATAACAAAATCTTTTGAAAGTTTCTATTATTTTTTTTTATTTGGCAAAAACAATAATATATTAAAATCATTATTTAAACATATAAATGAATCATATATGAATCCTTTTTCAATCACTGAAGTGATAAATCAGTTTTTAATCATCAAAACTGATCCGAAAAGGATACATTTGTTATAAATACCTTAGACGCTTGATTATAAAAACATTTTTATCATTTTTTACTAGCAATAAATTTTATTAAATTTAGCAAACTTAAATTAGTTTTTAGGTTTGTTCCGGTTTTGCAATTTTTCGCGAATTTAAGCCATGTTTGCAATTTGTTCCTGTAAGTTGTCTGATTCTTTACAGCTTTAACAAATTATAATAAATAGTGCCCTTTGCTATCATTTCGCTGTTAGCAAATTTTGGCGAATTTCCGCTAATTTGGCAATTTTTAACGAATTTTTGCCATTCCTTATAGTTTTAGAGACTTTTTTTTATCAATTTTACGGCTTATTTTTGCCATTCCTAATAGTCTAATGCCCAATTTTCAGGATAATATTTAAATCTATATTAAGTTAATTTTCATATAAACTTAAATCGTATTTAAATACAGATTGATTTTTTGAGTTTTGTTTAAAATGTCTTATTTAATTAAGATAAAAGTATGGTAGCACTACTAAAAACAAAGAAATATCATAACAAATTGTATTTATTTACAAGGTGGCCTCAAAAAAAAACAGTTGTGATATTGCTTTGCCTGTTGTTGTTGTATTGGTTTAATATTGAGACCACCTTGCTAAGTTTTTCCAATGGAAACTTAAAATGAATTTAAATGTACCACATCGGTGAATTAAGTTACATTTAAGTGTTTAGTAAAGAAAAGAATTTTGGATTTAAAACGATTTTAAACATGTGTTTTAATATCAATCCTAAAAATTGGGCATAAGGGATTATGGGTTCTTTGAAAAATGAAAAATTTTCGCGAATTTTCGCTATTTTTGCATACTTTTTTTATTATCGGATATATTAATTTTTTTTAACTGATTTCGCGACTTAAAAAAATGTTTGCGTTTTTTCAATTTTGCAATTTTTGCAAATTTTAGCCATGTTCGCGATATAAGCGATTTTTATCTGTAAGGGTTTTGATTCTTTACAGCTTTTTTTGCGAATTTCCGCTAATTTAGCAATTTTTACCGAATTTTTGGCATTCCTTATAGTTTTAGAGACTTTTTTTTATCAATTTTATGGCTTGTTTGAAATATTAAAAATTTTCGCGAATTTTCGCCATTTTTGCAAATTTTAGCCAAGTTCGCAATAGAAGCTATTGTTCCCTGTGATTCTTTACAGCTTTCACGATTAAGCTGCGGTTAGCAGTACCTGTCCCAATTTATTCGTCGTTCGTCTGCGTAGGAAATAGAAATAAACCTATCGCAGTGTTCGTTACGCAGGACGAATTTCGGTCTACGCAAAAATTGTGTGTATTTTCATACATACCAATGTGTTCCATTTTTGACGACGAATATTCGTTGCGAATATTTCGTCGTTCGTCCCAGTTGTGTTTCTAGCATTAGTACATAGCATTTGAGTTTTTTTGTTTTTTAGAAGTGAAAAAGTATAAATATTTTATTTTTGTAAAGTGAATAAATGAAAAATTTAAATTTTTTATCCAATCTTAATATCTGATATTAAATTGTTTGTTTGAGATATTATTTCGAGCTTAACTTTTTCTACAATTTTCATAATCGAAACCGTGAACATATTTGAAAACGTGAACACTCTTGGTAAAAATTAGTTCACGTTTTCGCGAGTTCACTGTACTCCAAATTATGGTATTCGTTGCAGTTTTCTGGATCCGACACCACCTGTAGTTGAATTCGCCTTACAATTCCTCATATGCAAAAGGGGCCTCTTTGCCATTTAATTCTTTAAGTGTATGTTTTTTTTTTGTTATGGCAATGCTGATATACTAAGTTGTAAAAAAGAAAACAAAGTGTTTACCAACTGTTTTTTTAAGTAATTTTAATTTAATTGTTAAAAAAGCCTTTTATGAGTATAATTATGAGCATTATTGGCAAACAACTGAATACATTGCAATCAGCTAATAAATCTAATTCTATTGATTATGACAAAGTACTTCATATATGTTCCATATCTCCAGATGATGTCTTACGTCTTAATAAAATAAGCGAAGATTACTTATGTTCTCCAAGTGCGAACATATATGAAATCGATTTTACACGATTTAAAATACGTGATATGGAAAGTGGTGCTGTTCTTTTCGAAATAGCAAAACCGCCTAGTGAACAATTAAACGATACCAATGTTGAAGATATGACTGCTGCTGCGGAAGAGCTTTGTCTGGAAGATAATGCTGATCCAAATGCTGGAAGATATGTTCGTTATCAATTTACCCCAGCATTTCTTAACTTAAAAACTGTTGGCGCCACGTAATATAATTTTGTAATCTGTAATTTTTTTTTTATTTCATATACATATTTTTTAGTGTGGAGTTCACTGTCGGATGCCATCCTGTCAATAACTTTAGAATGATTGAACGACATTTTTTTCGAGATAGGCTTTTAAAAACATTTGATTTTGAATTTGGGTACTGCATTCCATATTCTAAAAACAGCTGTGAACATATATATGAATTTCCAAACTTACCAACCGATCTTAGTAAGTAGCTTTTAATTCAAAATTAAAAAGTTATGGCTCCAAAAAGAAAATGAATAATGACTCCAAAATTTTACATGAGACACAACAACACGCAGTTTTGAGGCTATTTTTAAAACAAATCTAGTTTACCGACGTAGCTCTACATTAAGATACAATTACCTAGGGAAAATTTAAAAATAAGAAGATACGATAAGATAAGCGGGTGTTCGTTATGCCATAGAGGAAAAAAATCCTTACACCCGGCCGAAAGCCCAGACATGCTGTCTATCGTACGATTTTTAAAACCAAGACTGTATAATTATTCGGGATGTTAAATTCATGGAAGCTTGCTAAATGGTTAAAAAATTGTCAACCAAAGATAGGAGGAAACAATTTGAGCATAGCTCAGTTTTGCGACTATTTCAACTATCTTTTATCTCAAGAAGACGTTGATTGTGATATCTTATATTATCCTCAGTTAATATGAATGACCCCTTTTTTGATTCGCCTTTTCAGATGAGAGAACTTGATTATTTACTAAAAGCTCCTTCTCTCTTAGGTTTCGAAACAACGTCGTTTTAAACTTCTAATTTTGCCGTTTTTTTAAGAAGCTATGGAGTTACCTTGTTTTTTCAAAAAATGCTTGGAGTTATCTAGTTTTTACATAAAAATTAGTATTTTTCTGATTTTTGTTTTTCAAATAACTTAAATCAGAAACTATGTATATCAAAATTTCGATTTGACAGAGTTAAAGTAAAATAAACACACTTTCTATTTTTGGTGTTATCTCAATTTTTGCAAAAAGTGGAGTTAACTAGTTTTTCCATGTTAATATTAAATAAAAAAAATTTTAATTTTGAGTTAATACCCTCTCTATGATCAAGTGCGACATGTAAATTATGATAAGGAGCTTTATTTTGAGAGGGATAACAAAATCACTTTTTTTTGAGTCGCTCTAATATACATTAGTGTCTCCCAAAAAAAATTTATACCCACACCACTATAGTTGTGCTGATGTGTGTAACACCTTAAAATATTAGTCCTAGACCCACCTTAAAGTATACCGATCGAATCAGAATCACTTTCTGAGTCGAACTATCGATGTCCGTCCGGCTAGCTGTCCATGTAACCTTGTGCGCAAAGTACAGGTCGCAATTTTGGAAATAATTTGATAAAATTTGGGACATAGGTTCTAATTGGCACAAGGACCAAGCCTATTGAAAATGGGCCGAATCGTAGGACCACGGACCAGGGAAGATAGGTGGAAATTTCTTCCTCTCAGAAACTATCAAACCGATTTTAATAAAATTTAAAACATAGATAGAACCACATCTATATGGACACAAAAGGTATGCATTTTTTAAAAAATAGGACCACGAGGGGAGATAGGGGCAATTTCTGCCTTTCAAACCGATTTTAATGAAATTTAAAACATACAGGGGTGTGCTGGAAATCGCAAACGCAAATCGCAAGAATTTTAAAAGTCGTTTTTTAGTAAGATTTCTGTAATAAAAGAATTTTATGACAAATATTATACAAACATTTCTCTATTAAACAGAATTTTATAACAAAAATTATTAAAATTAGATTTAAAGTGTATTAAAAACAGCCTCCAAATTCTTGCGTTTTGCGTTTGCGATTTCCAGCACACCCCCCATAGATAGATCCATATCTATATGGACACATAAGCTAAACAGTTTTTAAAAAATAGGACCACAAGAGGAGGTAGGGGACAATTTCTGCCCCTCACAAACCGGTTTTAATGAAGTTTATAAACATAGCTAAACCCATATTTATATGGACACATAAACATGATGTGTTTTTAAATACTGTGGTGTAGGGTATCATTTGGTCGGGCTGGACCGACTATACTTTCTTGGTTTTTTTTTTATTTCATTTGGTGCTCAAGCATTATTTAAGAGCTTATAGGGTAACGTATTTTTGAGTTTTCTTTTCAGATTTTTCGGAAGATGTTTAGAGGTCGCTCAAGTCGAATTTTTGCCAAAAATCGGGTCTGCCGGCCTTTTTTTAAGTTTTCATCATAACTTTGTCAAAACCACGATTTTCTTCACTTGTAAGAAAATAATTTAAAAGAAAAATGGCCATGCTTTATTTTGGTGTACAAAGACTATAAGTTTTTGCAATGCATTTGCTTATTTATGCACCCTACATTCAAATTTTTCGTAATTTTTCCATAAATTTTGTAAATTACGGTTTATAACTTTTAAAATCTTAATGAAAATGAAACAAACCAACAATGCAGTTTGAAAAATCAATTTATTCTAAATAATTTAGAAACAAATATTTTTGAATTCGGTCTTAACGTTCCTAGTTTTTAGCATTGTACCCAGTTTATTATACTATTACTCATACCAAAGAAACAAACTAAAATCAAACATTTGGTTTTGCTTTGTTTAAAAATCATTTATTGGGGTTCTTACGACGTAGTATATGCCCTGCAATAAATTCTGAAAATCAGTTTTAGAAGTGACATTGAAGTAAGTGTTAGCCAAAGCCAATTTTTCCAATTTTTTCTTAAAATAAATGAACTGAATTCTAGCAAGGCATTAATTTTTAATTGTCTCTGTAAGATTGCAGCTGGTTTCGAAAAATGCATATTTTCAAAGAATATATAATTTTCTTCCTCGAGCAAGCCTTTGAAGCTTTTACTGTTGAATAGGGCTTAGAACTATCACCCAAAAAAATGAGACTCAGATGAAGCAATTCTTTATAGTCTTCTCTTGGTTGCATGTCTTTAAGCTGGACTTTAATTAATAACATCAATGTCACAACTTCTGAAACTTCCGAATTTATTGCAGGGCAAGAGCTACATCGTATGAACCCCAATCAATGATTTTTAAGTAAATCAAACGCAAAAGTTTGAATTTTAATTGTTTGTTGGGTATGAGTAATAATATCATAAACTGGGTACAAAGCTGAAAACCGGTATAACTCACCGGTATAAATTATTTAGAATAAATTGGTCTTTCAAACTGCATTGTTGGTTTGTTTCATTTTCATAAAAAGTTTAAAAGTTATAAAGCGTAATTTACAAAATTTATGGAAAAATTACAAAAATTTTAATGTAGGTTGCATAAATTAGAATATGAATTGCAAAAACTTATAGTCTTCCCTCTTCAGAAAAATCAGAAAAAAACTCAAAAAAACTTATCGTCGTTCGTAAATTATTGTGTTCTATAATATATGTAAAATAAACCCTTATAGAACACAATAATTTACGAACGACGTTATAGTGTTAAATATTTTTGAAATTTTTTTCAGATTTTTCGGAAGTGGTTTAGAAGTGGTTTCAAAAATTGTTGTCTCGTTATTATTTTGAATTAATTGATCTTTAAAAATGCGTTGCGAGTTTTTTTTCCATTTTGCAAAAATTCGACCTGTGCGACCTCTAAACCTCTTTCTAAATAATCTCAAAACTACTATACTTTATAAGATTTTAAATTATGCTTGAAATGAAAAAAATATTTTTTTTGGGACATACTAATGTACATAAATGAGTATTGTACTTTTAGGTGTATAATTAAAAATTTTCTTTATGATTTACAGTTGAACTTCTATAAGTCGAACTTCTGTAAATCGAAAATTCTTTAAGTCGAAGGTAATCTCTTGGCAGTAGCGGTAGACAGGCCAATTCACATGATGTTGTTTTTATACTTGAGCTCTTGAACTTCTTTATCTTAAATTTTTCTATAACTCAAAGTAAAGTATTTGCACCACGCGTGGCCACACTTCCACAAGTCGAATTTTTTTTCAAACATTTTTTGCCATCTTAAATTTTTGTTTTTATTAAAAACTAATTAGCATTTAAAATATGACATTTATCTTTAGTTAAATAAAATTTGATAAATCTAAATTTAATAAGTCTATGTTTTTCAAATTTTGCATGTAAACACTTATCAAATCACACAATATTTCATTAAATGAAATCTTTATATATGTACGAAATAAAATTAAAATGGCATGAAAGCCGAACGAATTTTAATATTTTGTTGTGCATTAATTACAAAATTCTCTGACTTGAAGTTTCTGTAAGTCGAACTTTTTTTTTTTTTGGGATAATGGAGTTTCGAGTTATAGAAGTTCAACTGTATTTTTAAACATGGTTTTATTATTATAAATAAAATGTATGTATATATTTTAGTTTCAGAAATGATTTCCAGTCCATTTGAAACACGTTCAGACAGCTTTTATTTTGTTGATAGTCGACTGGTTATGCACAACAAAGCTGACTATGCTTACGATGGTGGTGTTCCGGCATAAAATTTTTTCCCAGATACTGAAATAATTTTAAATATTGGATGTGGTATTCGTTTTATTTTGTATTTTAAACTCCCAGAATTCATAAAATCGAAGCATTTTAACAGAATTTTCTGTTATACATAGGTAAATATACATGATTATTTAATAATAAATATCACAACAATCCAAATGATATAATTGAAATATGGGCATTTCCTGGGGTCACGAACGTACGTTCGTACGCTTTTGATGTACAAATAATATAGAAAACAAAACTTTTCCTAGAATTTTTTTGCGATTCGATAGCATTTGGGTAGCTCTATGTTTAGTGCAAAAGATGGGTTTCATCGAGTTTAAGTTTTCATAATAATAGTTGTAAACATGTGGTCACGAACGTACGCAAAATAGAAGTCAACTTTGGATGACAGTAGTGAAATGTAAAAATCTGCGTAATGGAACGGAATATTCAAAAGTGGTTAATTTATTTTGAAAGTGTATTAATGTAGGTCTCCATCCAGCATTTACAAAATAAAATATCTTGGTTTTTGTTTAATTGGCTTATGTACCGGTCGCGAACGTACGATTTTTCCATATGTTTTTTTATTATTATCACCATGCATTTTCCCATAAATATCCTTAAATTTTCTTAACAAAAAAACCTAATACTCCTTTTACAACTGATTGTAATGGAGAGATTATGAAGAAAGAGTGTAAACATAACATATTTTTTGCATTTAAAATAAGTATATAAAAATGTCTTTAGAAGTAGAAAATATAAAATTTTCCAGTTTCCAGTGCAATTTCCTGAAGTAAAACAGCTGAGATATGCTATGAAACCATTCTTTTATAACAGCATAGACTTTTTTTTATAATAAGGGTAATCACGATGGTCATTGTGCAAATTTAATTGTGTAAATTTGCAGTGCATATTATGATTGATCGTGAGCGTACCACTTTTATTTTTTGTGCAAATGTGCTATTTTTCTAAAAATTTATTCTGGCCACACTAAAAACTTCTGGCAGCATTGTAAAAAATGTGATTTTGTTAAGAATTATACACAAGCAAATTAAAATATATGTTTTCTTTTTAATTAATTTAAATTTAATTCTCTAATTTGTATTAAAAACCACGAAAATGTTCAATTTATAAGTTTCCTTAAAAACAATATGGCACTTAATATGTCAAATGTTATTGTTTACATATGTTTGCAACGGAGCAAATGGGAGCAAATATGCACTACTAATCCTGCTCATGGTTTTTTTTAGTGCAAACGAAGTAAAATAGAGCAAATTGCAAATACGTACATTTTGTTGTTGTAATGTGCAAATGTATGTATTTTTGCACGCATTTGCATCGTTTGCACACTTTGCACTACCCATCGTGATTTCCCTTAATAATAAACAATAAAAGACAAAGATTATCAACATTTTATTTTTTCATCCTGGTAGACCATTCTGGGGAAATGCCCATGTATGTTATTTCAACGATAATTATGCCCGAATATATTATTTGTAATTTTAAAATTATATAGGTTGCCGGGAAAGCGGGAAATAAAAATCGTTTTCCTGGGTTCCTGGGATTCCCGCATATATTGAAATTCAATTTACGTGATCATTAACATTAAGTCTTAGTTTAAAAATTTTCCAAGAACAATAGCAACTTATCGTGCCACAGACAGTGGTGAATGAAGGTATACTACGGTAGTTAGACCAGACCTTACATTATTGTAAGATCTGATCACCGTCTGTACGATGTACCAGTTATGGTTTACAACACAAAATTTGTTGTGTTGTCTCGGCTACAACCCAACAAATACGGAGGATTGATTTCAAATTGAAAATGATTTAATATCAAACGTTTTCTCAAACGACAAACGTTTGATAATGATTTGAAAATCATAGCATTCTCAACAAAAAGGGAGAAATTATTTTCAAATTGAAAAATGCCTTTATTTTCAACATGCTTTCAAACGTAATTCTCAAACGTTTTTCAAAGGTAGATTATAACTTAATGTGGACCATAAATAAAAATATATAATTTTTTTAATTTAAATTCATTATTTATTTTAATAAACTGTGAGATAAACATTTGGCACCATATCTAAAATATGAAATAATGTTCTTTCCGTCCACTAATTCTTGCAAAGACGAAATAATTGGCACCCTTTTAATTTTAGGATTGTATCATCGCGATCATAAACAAACTTATAATTTCTTCACTTTCCCGGGCTGAAGTGCAGTTTACGGAAAAAAAATTAAAAAAAAATGCCACCCGATTCAGAATAAAAAATTAAAACTTAAGAGGAGAAAATCCTTGCGCCCGGGCCTCAGCCCCCTTAAATTTTAATTTTTTAAATTTATTTTTATTTTTTTTCGCCCCGTAAACTGCATTTTTGCCCTTTCCCGTTTTATTTTTTTAATTCGTATTTGTGATCATTGTAATTTCTCACAAATATTTTTTTATTTTTCACAAGAAATAAATCGTTCACTTCCCTACAAGAAGAGAATGAGCGAGTTGTCACTTTTTTCAGATTGATGTTTGACTGTTGGCTAACGGGCACCGCAGTGGTGCAGTGGGTAGAACACAAAGATCTTCTGACGATAGAAAGTGGTGTTTCTTGAAACATGTAAAGATCAACCCGGGTTCAAATCCCAGCTCAGCCAAGAAAAATTATCAATAAAATTTTAATAAAAATTCCAAGTTGTAAAATTCCTTCCCTCAGTGAAAATAATTTAATGAAAATTAAATTTGATGAACTCAAGCCTAGTTATACATAATATTTTTTTTTTTTAACAAAAAAAGTGTAAGAGATCATTAATATATACAATTAATAGCTGCGTCCGTTTACCCCAAAATTTGCAAACATTTTATACAATTTGTACTGGATTTTACTGAAATGCGTTCGCGTACACATAAATTTGCAAAAGAGACCATCTACTGAGAGAGTAAAGTGACAACCAAATTTTTTCGCGAAGATAGCAACGAAAGTTAGCAAAGGCGGAAATTAAGAATCAAGGGATTTAGTGGCAATGCCGGAAATGAGAATGAAGGGATCTTTTGGATATGATTTTAGAAATATTTATATAGATATAGATTAAAAACATCAACCGTGCAAAAAATCGTCCGAGCTATTCCAGAGAAAAGTGGGTTTATCAAAAATGGTCAGTAAAAATCGTTGCTGATGTATGCCAGTCAAACTAGACAGTGCCAAGGCATAAAATCAATGAAATATGGAAAAATACAACATAAAGATTAAAAAAATTGCCCGAGCCGTTTCAGAGAAAAGTGAGTTCATCCAAAATGGTCAATAAAAATCGTTGCTTATTTATGCCAGCCAAACTAGGCAGTGCCAAGGCATAAACTCAATGAAATATGGTAAAAATACCACTTAAAAAATCAATTTAAAAAAAAAATCGCCCGAGCCGTTCCAAAGAAAAGTGGGTTCATCCAAAATGGTCAGTAAAAATAACTGAATACCATAGCACCAGATTGGCTTGGAGACGGAGTTGTAAAGTAGAAGTTTGCAGTCGAGACTAAGGACAGAGTTTCTTCCAATAAGCCAATGAATTTGGATGGCTTTTAGTTTCATTTGAGTTATTTTGCCTCTATATGGCTTTTCCACGTTAAACGGCGATCTAGATGAATACCGAGGTATTTTACATGCACGTTTTGAGGTATTATTTGATTATTGATTTTAATAGGGGGCATGATTCCCGACGCAAGGTGAATGTTATATGTACGCATTTTTGCTCATTGACCTTTATCCTCCATTGCTTTAGCCACAGTTCGAGTTGAAATATATGATCATGTAGGTATCGAGATGCTTCTTGCCTGTTTTCGTGCACGTTTAGAAAAGCTGTATCATCAGCAAATGTTGAAGTTTGGGTGTAGTTGTTTGTAGGCATATCCGAGGTATATATTAAGTATAAAAGTGGGCCCAGGATGCTTCCCTGAGGGACTCCAGCGTCAATTGGCTGAGAAGAGCTTAAATAATCACCTTCTTTAATAATAAACTTTCGACCGACTAAGTAGCTTTCTAACAGCTTGTGTGTGTTCATTGGTAAGTTTAGTTTCAATTTATGTAATAAGCCTTCATGCCAGACTTTAGCAAAAGCTTGAGAAACATCGATGAAGAGAGCGGAACAATATTTTCTTTCTTTAAAGGCTTTTCTTATTGCGTTTACTATACGATGGGTTTGTTCAATTGTGCTGTGTTCTCTTCTAAAGCCGAATTGGTGGTTAGGAATACATCTGTTTTCATTTAGAATTGGGGTTAATTTTGACGGTAACAGCTTCTCAAACAGCTTTGATATATTTGAAAGTAAGCTTATAGGCCTATATGACTCTACTTTTGTGTGACCCTTCCTGGTTTAGGTATCATGATGACTAAGGAAACCTTCCACTTTTGAGGATAGTATTCGAGGCGTAAAATTGCATTAAAAATTAAAAGAATAATTCGCCTTGCTATGCTGGGTAGCTCCAAAAGCATTTTGTTGCTGATCTTATCAAAACCAGGTGTTTTCTTGGGGTTTGAATCACAAATAGCCTTTTCGATTTATCTTATCTCAAATCTTAGTGGAACAGCTGCTCTAGCAGCAACAGGTGGTAACTCGACCGCAATATCGTGAGATATGTTTGGGGTAAATACGTTTTTTAAATTATTAACATACAGATTTCCCTTTTCAACATCATTTCTTGCCCAACTTCCATTTCTAGCTGGACGCCATAATGAGTAGTCTGATTGTGGAGTTGCATCAAGTTCCTTAAGATATTTTTCCAGAGAAGCCGTTTTCTGAGTCTGCAGTAACTTTCTCAGCCTTTTTGTACAGTCTTTTAGTAAGTTCTTAAATGGAGGGGATCTTTGCAACTGCCACTCTCTTCGAGCTCTCCTTTTTTCAGACAAGAGACGCTCGACATCTGTGGAATATAGTTTAATATTTTTTGGTTTTTTTGGGGCAATACTGGAATGTTGAACAGCTAGTTTCAGAAAACTGTCAAAATTGACAATAGAGCGATCTACATACTCCGGTGTGCTAAGCGGAATATTTTCTGTGCAATGGGTACTGAGATATTTTTTATATTTTAACCAATTTATTTGTGTTATAGTAACAATTGTAGGTGTGTGATCAGAGGATAATTCTAAGGAAGCTTCAACGTGAATCGTTTCTGTGGGGATGTTTTTAACCACGCCAAAATTGATAACATCTGGAATTTTTTGCGGATCAGCAGGCCAATATGTTGGTTGGCCGCTCGCGACAACATTTAAATTCATTTTAGAGATTGTATTAACCCTTTGGTGTTATTAGTCGTGACCCCCAGTAGGTATGTTTAGCGTTATAATCGCCAGCAGCCAGGAAACAGGGTCCCAATGACTTATAATATTCGTAAAAGGCTTTCTGATATTGCAAATCTAGGTGGTGAATATAAGAATGACATTACTATGTTTCGATTTAGCTCTTCAACACTAATGTTCGTTGCTTGGAGATAATCTTCACGATGATTACACATTGGGTAGTGTTTAATTCGGTTTATTAATCAAAAGGCAGAACCTCCACAAGCTCTATCTCGAGGGTCCTTGGTATCATATAGTGTATAACCATTGATTTTGAACGTATTTCTTGAGGTCAGATGAGTTTCAGAAACCATCATGACATCAATTTGTTTATTTTTAAGAAAGTATTCTAACTCATTTTTATGTTGGCGGATGCCGTTTGCGTTCCAAAAACAAATTTTTAAACAGTTCATGGCTTGTTAAGTACAGCTTGCAATAACATCGATTGCATTCTTAAAATTTCCTGTAACATATTACCCATTGTGTTTTAAAATTATTTACTGTTTGCACTAATGTTTCCATGGTTTTTTCTAGACGCCTTAAATTAGAAACTGGAGTTTCATTATTAATTGGCGATGCACCTTGCAGTGGCACATGGTTTGATTTTAGGACGTTAGCGTAAAAGGTTATGTTATTACTAGGCTGCGGAGCCTGAATGTCATTAGTGTTTACTTGATTTGTTACCTTAATTTAAGGGGGATTAGTTTTCGGTCCAACCGACTGCTTGACGATAGTATATACAGGGCATCCTCTATAATTGGCAGTGTGATTTCCACCACAGTTGCTGCATTTTTTTACGTTGGGGTCGGTTTTAGACTTATCGCAAAGAACTGTACCATGTAATTCACCACATACTACGCAAACATAGGGTAAGTAGCAGAATGCCTTAGTATGGCCAATTTCTTGGCAGTTCGGACATCGAACGGGACCACCTCTTTTGTGCGGCTCCTCTATAGTAACTCTTCTGTACAGAATGTAAATTATAGATGGGATGCGTTTCATTTTTTTTAAGCTTAACGTCGCCGGGTTCAAACTCCACTCGAAATAGTGGTTGGGGAATTTTTTCCCTATTTTTAATATTTACTACATGTTTTCTCTGGGTCCACACATGAGTCAATTCCCTTTATCACTATCTGAAGACCTTCACTGCTCTTCAATTGCTATGTATAAAAGCTTTTTTTTTTAATGCTTCAAATTTATTAATTATTTTGCGATAATCATTCTCATGATTTACTTGTATTTTTGTTTCGTTTATACTACCACGCTTGATAGCAGCTACGTAAAACGAATTTTCACCTATGACCGATATCAAACTCTTTATAAGCTCATTTGAATTTTGCTCCCTAAGATATATCGGGGGAGGCTTGGACGATTTTATCACGTTTGGTGCTTCTGGGTATTCATTCTCCAGAATTGCAAAACGATTTTGTGAATTTATTCTATCAAAAGATGGTACTTTTGAGGCCGAAGCAACAGCTGAAGAGGTAGGGCTGCGACCCCGTTTAAGCACTGTTATATACCTGTCCATACCAACTTGTACTTGAGGCTTTTGACAACTTTTTACTAGAGTGTTTTCCATTTCGTCTATGTTTGAGTTCATGGTATAATTTCTTACTAGATTTGTTTTTGCCGTCGTGGCTCGGCAACACTTGTCCCAAAATACAGTTTAATATTTTTCAGGGAACGTATTCGAGTAATTGGGTTAGCCGTTAGGTAGTTAATATTGTTTTGTTTTATTTATTTCAATATTATTTTCGTTAGCATGCACTGTCACATAAACATTTCTTTCATTTGGTTTTAATTTTGTTTCATTGTTTTTATTCATGCAATAAATTGTTTTTGTTTTTCACTGTTTAGCTGTGCTTTTAATATTTTTATTATTTATTTTATTTTACAACAACGCCAAAAATAAGAAATTTAAACTAAAATGATTTTGCACAGAATGAACATTCATACGTATGTATATATTTTTACTATTTATTTTTATTCAATTTTTTCGTTTATGTTAAATAATTTAAATAAAAAATATCATATATTCCAAAACCAAATTTAATTAATAATTAATTAAAATCGTATGCGGGGTTGAGAATACGCGTCCGTTTCACAACAAAGCACAAACTTTTTAAAAATTGATTTTTTTTTTAATCTTAAATTATTATTTTTCCATATTTCACTGAGTTTATGCCCTGTCACTGCCTACTTTGCCTGGCATTAATCAGCAACGAGTTTTACTAACTATTTTGGACCCACTTTTCTCTGGAATGGCTAGCAGTATTTTATTAAAATCGATGATTTTCTTTTTAAAAAATTTTTAAAATCGTTGCTAACTTTCATTGCCACTAGATTCCCAAAATTGTTTACTTTTAAGCCCTCAAATTCCCCTTGGTTGTATTTCCGGCGTTGCTATTGATCGTTGCTATCTTGCATCGTCAAATTTTTGCCTGTAAAATCCAGTAGAAAACAAAAACATATGATTCAGTATAGTAAACAAGCAAAAAGCATACAAATTCTAAACAAAAAGCATACATTTTGTAAAAAAAAAACATTTAATAGAACTAAAGCTAAATTAAAAATGCAGCATAAACTAAAAACTAGTTTTCTAATAGGTAATTTTGAAAAGTAAATTAAATTTAATATAAATAACATTGCATTAATATTTTAGAGATGTAAACCTAATTAATATATGAATACTTCTTACGGCATATTATTCAGGGTACCGAATATCAAAAATAAAGTATTCATGTATTTTCGTATGTTATTTAACTAGAAACAAAATGAAAAGTCATGTACAAACTAAACAAGTCTAAAAGCTTCCACAGAAGTTCATTTAATAAATACAATTGCTATGAATTTATAATAATTAAAATGCAATGCATCAAGTACCAAAAACAATATATACTGGGTAGTCTAAATAACACATATTTTGCTACAATAAAGCTTCGTACAGACGATGGTCAGATCTTACAATATTGAAAGCAGGTGTTGCCAACAGCAATATTTTTCTGACAATGGTGCGTTTGTCAGATGCATTACTTTTGCACTTCTGCAAATACAAATGAGCTTACAATGTTCACACAGTTGGAAGACATTTTAGCCAATTTTAATGCAATTTAAACAACGCTGCTTACCAATATTTTAAGATCTGACCATCGTCTGTACGAAGCTTAAGCTTTTTAGCGGTCATATGTTTAAATTAACCTGCAAGTTTTTGCAATTTTTCTGTTCGTTTACTTTTTTGAGCAAGAGCCAGTTTTGAGAGTAATATTTTCATATTGCCCAAAATTTACTCACCTTCTAGAAACGCACCTAATATTAATAAGATTTTTGCTAAAAAGTATTTTACAATTCTTAAACTAATGGTGTTTTCTTTTCTGACAACATTGGTCCATGAATGCTACCATTCGTGCGGGTTTTTGTTCTATTCTAAAAAAATATGCAAAAATGTGAGAAGTTGTCGTTTTCCTTTCTAAATATGTTGCAAAAATAAATGGCAAATTTGTTCCATTTCTTACCCCCAGTTTTGCATCTGCGTTAAGTACTTTTTTATGCAAGCAAGTATTTTTTTATTAAATTTTTTTCTTGTTTTTGCGTACAATTTGTGTGTATGTCAGGGGTGTGCTGGAAATCGCAAACGCAAAACGCAAGAATTTCAAAAGTCGTTTTTTAGTAAGATTTCTGTAATAAAAGAATTTTATGACAAATATTATACAAACATTTCTCTATTAAACAGAATTTTATAGCAAAAATTATACAAATTAGATTAAAAGTGTATTAAAAACAGCCTCCAAATTCTTGCGTTTTGCGTTTTCGATTTCCAGTACACCCCCTGTATTGTGATTTTTGGTTATATTTTAATGGATATAAAAACTTTTTGTTTTACTTTTATTTAATAATTATTATTCTTTTGGCGCTACATTTTTAACAACAGCTGACTTTAATTATTGATAATCAGTGTTGTTAATGCTTATTGGAATTCAAAGAAAATTTAATGTTGAAAATTGCTACTACCGTGGTGAATATCGCTTATTAGTACAAACTTTGCATTCAATATTTAACACGCTAAATACCCATGTGTGTTGAGTGCAAAACGTAGCTATTATTTTGTTTCATTGTAATTTAGAAAAATATATAATTTTGTATAGGTGCGTGAAACCTGATAAATATATTACACAATAAGTAAGTCGCAAATTTTTGCAACTCTGAACTATTCTGCACCTCAGTTTATTTATTTAATATATTTTCTAATAATGTTCCAAGTCTGTTAACTACCGGAATAGCGTCAGACATTGTAGCAGTAGCTTTGATAATAGATTTTGTGGTATCTTCGAAGTAAAATAAAATTTGATTTTTGTTCTCAAAAAAATTATTTAAAATTAGCAGAAAAATCTTAAAACGTACAAATACATACAAGAATTATCAATTAGATAACATAAAGCAAAGCAACACGTTTAAATCTGCAGGTCATTAATTGAGAACTGCATAAATGCCTCTATAATAAATGTCTCTATGTTAACTCCGTGTGTTTTCCTATTCATAGTCCCCTTTTAGATAATCAAAGTTTACTTTGACAAAGTTTGTTGAATTCTTTTTTAAACTTTGTTTCGTGTTTAGACATTTATATGCATTCATTGAAATGGTGGTTGAAAAATATGAACTCACAGCAATGAATCATTCACACTCCACAGTATGAATTCACCGTGATTTTTTATTTGCTTTCATATTATTATCAGTGTCTCAACAGAGTCTCGGATGAAATGATGGCGGATGTCGACGTGATTTGTGCGGCTGTGAAAGATTGGATTCCGACATAACATTTCTGCGCTTTGATTATCATTGTTAATACAAATTGGATGGTCGAAATCAATTATTTCCCTTACGAATCGCCTTAGGTAAATGGCTTCTTTTGTAGAATCTGAGAGAGCCATATACTCAGCTTCAGTGCTGGACACGCCTGCCGTCTTTTGTTTCCTGGACTCCCAGCTTATGGCACCATTTGCATATGTTAAAACATAACTAGTGTATGGTTTTCTGTCGTCGACATTTGACCCCCAGTCTGCATCTGCGTAGCCTTCTATTGGCCTGTCATTTGAGGAATATACAAGGTCGTCGTTTTGAGTATGTTTTAAATAGCGCAGTACTCTTTTCGCTGCTACCTAATGTGCAGTTCCGTGATTAACGTTGAGTTGGCTGAGAACACTCACGGAGTGTACAATGCCGGGTCTGGTACAAACTGCTACATACGTTTTTCTTTGTCATCTTTCGGGCACATTTCTTTACAAAGTTTCTCGCTTAAGTTCATTGGGGTGCTGATGGATTTGCAGTCTTTCATGCCAAATCTTTCTAAAGGCCCAAATACACTACTCCCCAGCGGGAAAAAGAAGGAGTAGGAAGGCCTTCTAGAAGGCCTCTGTACCCCTTCTTTTGGATGTACAAGGTCTTCGTGCTCCATTCCATACTCATATCTTTTTTACACACGTTGTCATTGCGGAGAAGGCCTTCCGCTCTCGCTTCTTCAGCAGGTACATAAGAAGGGTAACGGGACCAAAAAAAATTGATTTTGCTTTTGCTTGTGCAAAAAAACAATACAAAAAATGTTACTCCCTTCTCATAGAAGCAAGTGTGGAAGGTGTATCTTATATTTTATACAAAAAAGCCGAGGCCTTCTTAAGCAGTTAGATAAGAATAGTAATTGAAACAAAAAATCTTTTAAGCAGCCATTTAAAAAGGCCTGAAGTAAGAAGGTCTTCTGAGTTTTCCCGCTGGGTCATCAAGCATTGTGGTAGTATTAGTGAAAATGTGTTTGTATGTGTCACACCGACGATGCTGTTTGGGAAATCGAATAATTTAGATATGACGGCGAATATTACGTCAAGCACACGTACACGCTGAATTCGCCTGCTGGACAAGCATTTGACAAGTGTATTTGGCCCTTAAAAGGTGTTGAATATATTTCGATTGTGACATACATACTTATTTTACCGCAATTCAAGTCTTGACTAAATTCGTTCCCGAGGCAATATTTGATTAGTCCTAAGTCTTTTATTTCAAATGTGTTCGCCAATTCTTTCTTCAAGTTACTCAAAAAACTTTGGTCACTTGATGCAACCACGAGGTCATCAACGTTAATGGCAATGAATGTGATTCTGTTGTTATATTTGTTGATGTGAACGCAGGGATCACATTTTAACGGTTCCATAGTCATTTCCTGTAATTTTGTATCAAGTTTTTCCAATGACTTTTTCCTTCTTGATCATTTCTTTCAGGTCATTTTCGTTGAGGTGGCCAACAATTTCGTGCCACTCCTGTAAGGATTTTTCTTTTGATTGTGAAATCGAAGCAACTTCAAAGTCTTCGATTATGTACTATAAATCTTTTTCACGTTTTGCCACTACTAATTTCTCACAGTTGTTGGGATTTAGAACAATTGCTTCATTTTTCGATACAGATAGCAAATTTGTTCTCAAACCGGGTACAAAAAGTGTCCGTTTCAAATTTATTCTGCAGTCTGAAATTTTTAATTGAACGTTTCCCAACCCACGTATTTCCGTTGTGTTTGTAGTTGCTTAAGCATGTTGGTTGTCTTCTGTGTTTTCCAAATTGTTGAATTTTTCCTCTATGGAGCACATATGTGACGACGCACCGGAATCTAAGCACCACCTACCGTGATTATTCTTTATGTTGTTTGCTATTTCGTGTGTTCCACGAAGTTTCTGTTTTGTTGTTCTGTTTCTAGTGGTTAACGTTTTTAGCCTTACAATCTCTTGCCATGTGCCCAACTTTCCCGCATGTGTGGCAAGCGTACTTAAATTTAACCTTCTCGTTGTTCTTTTTGTCGGTGTCGTTGTTCTTAATTTAATTTGGCTTGTTTTTAGAAAACATAGCCCCTTCAACATTATCGTTTTTATTTCGTTTGCGTGCCTCAATTTCTTCCAGCAGTTTGACTTTCAAGACGTCTGTTTTTGGTAATTTTGCTTGTTACTCAATGGCAATTCTGAAAGTTTCGTACTCGTTCGGTATGCTGTACAATAAAAGTACAGCCAACAATTCGTCTTTTATTACCAACTGCATTTCATTTAGTTTGTCAACCACTTTGAAGAATTTTGTACATGTACATGCATGTCATCACCGCTTTGCATTTTTGTCAGTATGAGTGACTTCAGCAACATTGCTTGACGCGCAGGCCCATAAACTCATTTTTTTACGAACTTTATCACTTAATAATTCTCCTTTTGGATTAACACAAACAAAGACAAGATATATTTAAGACTGTAAAAAATGCCGATGCTGTATTAGGTATATAAAAAAAGGATTGCTATATTGGCTTAAAGAGAAATGATGCCAGATTTGTTACGTTGGTGCGATTTTCAACACTCTGTTCTAAAAATATGATTTTTTTAGTTTTTTTTTCATTGCATTCAGTTATAGGCCTCGTAGTGGCATATATGTGAACTAGGCTTATAGCATAGAATATAAATATAGAATTCGCCTCTTAAGGAAAACTAAAATATGTTTAGTTAAACTTCATGATGCGAGAGGGAAGACAAAATTAAATGAAGCAAAAAAAGAGCGTAAAATTACATTTTTTGTAAATAGGTTGCTATCGATATTTCGCCAACAATTTGTTGGGCTGGCCAGGAAAATTTTTGTTTTTTACGTCATTGTAACTGCCCGGAACAAGTATTTATTATTTGATAAAAGTAAAGACACTTTGTCTTTCATTTCTTTGATTCTATAAAAAATTATCATATCCGATTTTTTTAGATGACTTCAAAGAACTAAAAATAAATTTATTCAAACAAAAAAAAAAAAAAAAAAGTGCGATGTTTGCGTTTCATACAGAGCCAACAACCTATCTCACGACGACTATAATAAAACTACACTGAAAACAAATTGAGAAATGTTACATGATACAAAGAAACCAAGATAACGCATGCAGCTTTTCAAAATTAACAGCCGTATTCATAAAAACTTATTTTTGATTAATTAACCGTTTTTAAGCAAAAATTTATAAAGTTGTATTCATAAACGAAAAATTGTCTATGGAACCTTTAATAAACCATTCATAAAGTAATAAAATTTATTGTTGGATTTGCCCTTCTTTAAACCAAAAAGTAAATGACATTTTGATAAGTGTTTGCATGATATGATATGATATGATATTATTTTTGTGAAATATGTTGAAAAATAATGACAAAAACGTTTTATTTATTAATATGAACATGTTAAATAATTTTACTAATTTTTTTTATTTTAGACAACCAATTTAAAGTTATATTGGTAATTATTTAAAAAAAAATTTATATGATTTAAATGAATATGTTTAGGGGCAAATGCAGATATTCTCTTTAATTATTTCTTGAATTAGTGCAACTAGTTGTTTTTTTTTGCTTAAAACAAAAAATTATTGCTCAAAAATATTAAAAAAAAAATAAAATAAACAAATCATATTAATAGTGATGTTAATAAAAAGTAAAAAAACTTTTTATTCGAATACTTTCTTATCGTATAGTATTTAAGAAAGGTTTAAACAAAAGTTTTTATGATACCTTTCGGCAATATTTTGTTCACTGTGCAGCCACACGATCAAGATTTTCTTGATAGTCTTTTACATATACTATTTGTCAAAATTAACAGAAATTGAAAGTTGTGACGTAGGCTGCAGTCAATTTTAGAGCAATTTACATTCAAGATGTCATCAAGAAATCAATTTATAAAGGCAAACGAAAAATTTGCTCACTAACCTTGAAATCAGCTGTTTTCTTGAACGTAAATTGAAGCACTCTCTGGAAAGAGAATTTTAAAGGCAAGTTCGTTTAAATTTTTAAAAGTATGAGTGTATTGGTAGAAAAGTGTGAGAGTATTAAAACTTGATAGGCAAAACTTGATCGTGTAACCCTCAAGTCAGAAAAAAATTTAAATATAGAATATCATGTGAATCGAATAGAAATTTCATGCATCACTAACAATAAAATGGCAGCAAAATATAAAGAAAGTTGCTATACTTAAACACAAAATCGCTACAAACGGTTAATAGTAAAAAACTGTTAATGTACTTTTATGAATACAAATTTTTATAAGAGGTTTATAAGACAAAAAGCGTTTATCTAATAGTTATTACATACTATAATCTTAAAATAAGAACTTTTTATGAATATGGCTGTAAATGTTTCAAGCAAACAAACATGTGTATAATATGCTAATGTGACGTCATATTGAACAGTTGAATTTTGTAAACAGGCGCAATGCGTAATCTTCTTTTTATCATTCTTGCTTGTTATGTGCAGTGTTTTTTATAAATATGCAAGCTGTTAAATTAGTGCCCAAACTAAACGCCAGTGCCTCGTATTATAAAATGAAGCTGCAGGTCCATAACTTTACCACCTACAATTACTTATGAAACGAAACCGATGGAAATTGGTGGCGTCGGTTTTTGCAATGTGCATTACTAAGTATTCAGAAAAATTTCCTTGCTGCTTCACCAGACATTCACCATGTAATCCTTTACTCAGATTGTTTTTTTTTTTATCAAAATAGAAACGTTACATTATCCAACCCATTACTACTCATTCCCTTACAGAGCGAAAAATACATAAAAAAACAAAGTTTATTCCTTCGAATTGCCATAATTTGTATAATCATTTGTAATACTGTAATACTTCTTTTTATTCCACCATATACTTTTCATTTGTCCATTTATCAATAGTGTTTTTTTTTTTAGTTATAACAAAGAGCCCTAACTTGCAGTAACTTTCAAAATTTTTACTCACAAAAAGCCCTATCTAACGCAATTTCATCCAAAATATATAATTTAAAAAAAAATTGTTACAGCATTGAATTGCTTAGAGAACTTAATAAAAAATTGCGTTTAAAAAAAGTTCGCGACTGCAAAACTTTAGTTTAAAGTTAAAAAAAAAAATTTGTCTACTTTTTGCTAATGAAATGATTGGTTGAAAAATTCTTTTTCATATGCCTTTTATAGTAAAATTAAAAATTGTTTTGCTTTTACTGAAAAATTTTTAATTTTGAGTTAATACAGTATTGTTAAACAAGTTTGATATGTATCTGAAAACATTGTTTCCTTAAACTGTTAAAAAACTATAATAAACATAAATATGTGCTTCAAAATTCTTGTATTCTCTTAATTGTTAATTTAATTTGGCTTTTAATAATTTCATTTGCAAATGAGCCTTTTTCGTTTTTATTTGGGCTCATTTTTTACAAGTTGGCATTATGGTACTTATGTATAATCATGTTTTCCCTTGTGCGACCAATAAAGGCAGAGACAATACATATGGTGGATTTCATCTCAAGTGACCCAATTTTGAAATCGATGTCTTCCGATTTGGTTAAATTTGGATAGTACTTTAGGATAGTACTTTAGACACAAATTTTCAACAAGATCGGTTAAAAAGTTTCTCAGTGAAACAGGTGTTCTTTCTCATCCATGTAACTTTTTACCTATTGGTGTTAGTAAAAACAATAATTTTTTTTATAAAAATTCGAAATTTTTGTTTTTTTAAAAATTCATAAAAAATTGGAAAATGCAGCTAGGCTTCTAATTTTACCATGGAACCAGCAAAGTGTCTGTTGGATTTTTTATTGTATAGAAAACAAAAACAAATTCTTGTTGTGTTTTGCATGAAAAATATCACTCGTCGTCGTCGTCGAGTATTTTTTCGCAATCATGTGCCTTTCAGCAACCTTTTGCGCTGCTTTTATCTCCTATTTTGCGGCTATTAGCATGCATTGGCTTTTGATTTAGCGGCTGTTTGACAGAAGCTGTTTGTTTCATTCTTTTTCCTACAACATAAAAGTGAATGCCGTTGCTTTTTGAGTTCCATCAAACAAGAAATTTCTGCTATTGTTAAAAAAGCAAAAGTTGGAAAAAGCCAGTGCCCATTATTTTGTGTGTTTATTTTGCTGCTGCTTTTGAAAAGTGTGGGCTTTTTTAGCAGTGGAACTTGTCGGCTTTTTATTTTTGATTTTTTTTAATAGGAAAAAGGCAAAATTTGGCTGCTTTTGCTAATATGGCGATAGCATTTTAAAGCCTGAAACAAACCCCACATGTATTTTAATAATAATAATTTTTCAAAATTTTTTTTATTTTTCGAATTTATTCTATGAGCTAAATTTCAGTTATGTATTTTATAAAGCTTTTTTGTAATAGTTATATTCCTTAAATTTTAAGGAATGAATTTTATACACTACCAGACTATTATATTGTATTATCTTGTTACATTTTACCTTAGCTATCCTTTGGATTGCAATAAAGTATATTGTATGTACAGAAAAATTTACAATTATTAGACACCAGCAGAATGTAATAAACAAAATGAATTAGAAATACATTTTGGTGTTATCTTTTAAGATGTAGGCATTTTTGTAGAAAAAAAGTATTTAAAAAAAATAAAATTTTTTTATCAGAAATGGTGACATTTTAGATGTAGATGTTAGATGTTTCAAGTGTGAACCGCGCATTTCACATTTCCAACATCTTCCATGCGTTCCTCCGAAATGTATGCAAGTGTACAAAGGGTATTACTCACAGAATACCACAGAACTGTAAAAAGTGACGTGTGAAAAAGGCCCAAATCAGTTGCGAGGGCAGCTTTCGAAGAAAAAGACAGAAAGCTTTTTTTGGTAGTGAAGTGGCAATGTGTAAAAACAGGCAGCAACAGTCAACACAAATGGCATGATCAAAACAAAAATACCAAAACACAGCCCACGTTAAAAAAAATGCATTAGTTCAACAAACGTTGTGTTTTGTGCAAAAAAAAAAATGTATTTATTAATATTTTTTTGTTTTATAATGTTATTTATTTACTATAAATTTTTCATATTATTCGAATGTGTATTCTATGTCAAATACATTCCTCAAAAGCTTTTATACTTTAATAGTCTCATTCCTTCATTATTTCACAGGAATATTTTCTATTAAAGTATAAAAGCTTTTGAGGAATGTATTTGACATAGAATACACATTCGAATAATATGAAAAATTTATAATAAATGTAACTCACCATGAGAAATAAATTCCCAGATGTTATTTATTTACTTAAATATTATTTACTTGTGTTGTGGTAAACTTAAAAGTTATTTTTACAAAAGCTTTGCAAATAAATCTGAACTAAATAAATTTGTGTTCATCGTATTGCGGCATAAACGATGATGCAACGAGAAATGAAAAAGGGCAGCTTTCTTAAAAAGAGACAAAAAAAACGCAAAATCTTCCGTCTCGTGACAGTTCTGTGGTATTCTGTGGTATTACTGTCGAACGTTGTTTAACAATAAAAAAAAACGCAAAATCTTCCGTCTCGTGACAGTTCTGTGGTATTCTGTGGTATTACTCACAGAATACTAACAGAACTGTCACGAGACGGAAGATTTTGCGTTTTTTTTTTTGTCTCTTTCTAAGAAAGCTGCCCTTTTTCATTTCTCTTTGCATCATCTTTTATGCCGCAATACAATGAACACAAATTTATTTAGTTGAGATTTATTTGCAAAGCTTTTGTAAAAATTTACTTTTAAGTTTACCACAACACAAGTAAATAATATTTAAGCAAATAAATAACATTAAAAAACAAAAAATATTAATAAATACATTTTTTTTTTGCACAAAACACAACGTTTGTTGAACTAATGCATTTTTTTAACGTGGTCTGTGTTTTGTTATTTTTGTTTTGATCATGCCATTTGTGTTGATTGTTGCTGCCTGTTTTTACACATTGCCACTTCACCACCAAAAAAAGCTTTTTGTCTCTTTCTTCGAAAGCTGCCCTCGCAACCAGCGTTGCCGTTTTGGTTACTTTTAACCAAAACTGGTTAATTTTTTTCTCAATGTGTACTTGTGTACTTTTTTTCCATTTTGGTTACTTTTTTTCAACACGAAAATAACCAATTTTTTGACCTTTAAAAATTGTGTGTGGTATTTGTGCATCTTAAACCAATACTTTTTTCATCTAGTTAAAAATAATTTTTTTAGAAGCTTAAGCTTTAACAGACTATCAAGTGTAAATGGCCTTTATCTGCTACTCTTCAGGCTTCATATGGCTAACTGAAACACTTTTCTAGATAAACGATAAGGTCAAAGGCCCTTCCGATCCGATCCCGTTTAATATGAGTATATTCCACTGGGCTAAAATCATCTATAAATTAAAGATCTACCGCAAAATTTAGCTCAATTTTGCACTTTGATAATATAACACAAAATAAGAGCTCCTCATATAAAAAGAATGAAAGCTATAGCTCATAAAATTTTTAAAAATGACGAAAATAAGTTTAAACTTTGTATAGGAAGTGCCACTTCCGCTAAAAATTTCGAAAAATTGTTTATCCTATTGTTCTTTCCCGAAATCGGTCCGGCGGCTAATGAGCCTACAAGATACAAACAAACACAATTTCTTCTTAAGACATATTTTTAAACTGAAGTGCGAACAAAATAGTACTTTTGATACAAAATAATTTTGGTTACTTTTTTTCGCTTTTGGTTACTTTATTTTTACATTTTGGTTACAAATTTTTTTTGGTTGTGGCAACGCTGCTCGCAACTGATTTGGGCCTTTTTCACACGTCACTTTTTTCAGTTCTGTTAGTATTCTGTGGTATTACTGTCGAACGTTGTTTAACAATAAAAATTTATCATAAAACTATAATTTGAGAAAAACAAAACTATCGATAGTACTAAAAGCTATCGATGGTAAAACGATAGTACTAAAAGCTATCGATGGTAAAACGATAGTTAAAAACTACATTTAAATTTTACTCTAAAATTGTAAGACATTAAAAACGCAAGATTTTAGAAGTTGTTTTTAATGCACTTAATCTAATTTTTGTTATATTGTTGCCATCACTTGAGCTGTGATATATTTAAAGTTTAAAGTAATTTGTAATTAAATATTAAAATTATGTTTTATATTTGTATGCTCCTGGGTACATCTTAAACTTTTTAATGTGATTTAATTTCATATTACAATCCCTTGAAAAAGTCGACAAACAATCGACGAAACGTCGGAAATAAAATATTGTAATTAAAAATTTAATTTTATTTTCATTGAAGAAATGCAGGCCCTATTAGCTTGACAAAAATTTTTGGGCTTAACTGATTATAGTTTTAGGATTGTTTTTTTTTAATGGAACTGTTATTAAATTGTTGAATATTTTGTTTTCAAATTTTTTAGGACATATTTTTAACAATTTTCAAGTTTTTACTTCATATTAAATGCGAATAAAACACTTTTTTTATAGCATACTAGCTGGACCCGGTCCGCTTTGCTGGCCCTTAGTAAAGATTTAAAATTTTATAAAATATGAACGTGTTTAATTGATTTTCAAAACAATAAAAAAAAAATAAAATAATAAATGTTTTACTTACCAGCAAATGCTATTAGATTCTTCATGTTGGTTTAAAATTATTGGATACCCTAACCGCGTATTTGAAAAATATTTATGGAAGTGGAAATAGACTTTTGTAAACTAAAATTAACATAAATGTATGAAATAAAACTGGCTATTAAACCATATAAATTTTTTTTTTCATTTTGGTGATTTTAGCGTATTTTAGTGAATAACCGCTGAATTAATAAATGTATATAGATAAAGATTTAGTGACATACCATGCATCTAAATTTTAAAACATTTGGGGGATTCACAAGGTGTCATAAAGTCATAAGTCTTAAAATAATAACATGAAAAAATACGACTGTTGTGAACAACCCCTCATAAATTAATGTGCTATTTTGTATTTAAATCAGCTGATTTAAAACAAATATAAAAAATAAATATTTACCTAACATCAAAATATATTTTTTAATTCTAATCCATGAATTAATAAATTATATTAGATCTTATCTGACTATTTTCCATTTTTTAGACGCAAATCACAAATAAATTTTATTTTGTTTATTTACCAAACAAATATATATATAAATTTAGATGCATCTATCTATCTATCTATCTATCTATCTATCTATTTATCTATTTATATATATAAAAGAGACGTGTTTGTTTGTAATCGCTAAACTCAAAAACTACTGCACCGACTTTGACCAAAATTTGTGTGTTTGATGTATAAGGTATGAGGAGTGTTTCTGTGGAGTTTCGTATTTATAGTCTATTTCCACTTCCATAAATATTTTTCAAATACGCGGTTAGGGTATCCAATAATTTTAATCCAACATGAAGAATCTAATAGCATTTGCTGGTAAGTAAAACATTTATTATTTTATTTTTTTTTTATTGTTTTGAAAATCAATTAAACACGTTCATATTTTATAAAATTTTAAATCTTTACTAAGGGCCATCAAAGCGGACCGGGTCCAGTATATATAGATAGATAGATAGATGCATCTAAATTTTAAAACATTATGTTTAGCGATTACGACGAAAATGACAAAAATATAAAAACGTGGTGCAATCTATCGGATAAATACGAAACTCCACAGAAACACTCCTCATACCTTATACATCAAACACACAAATTTTGGTCAAAGTCGGTGCAGTAGTTTTTGAGTTTAGCGATTACAAACAAACACGTCTCTTTTATATATATAGATAGATAGATAGATGCATCTAAATTTTAAAACATTATGTTTAGCGATTACGACGAAAATGACAAAAATATAAAAACGTGGTGCAATCTATCGGATAAATACGAAACTCCACAGAAACACTCCTCATACCTTATACATCAAACACACAAATTTTGGTCAAAGTCGGTGCAGTAGTTTTTGAGTTTAGCGATTACAAACAAACACGTCTCTTTTATATATATAGATAGATAGATAGATGCATCTAAATTTTAAAACATTATGTTTAGCGATTACGACGAAAATGACAAAAATATAAAAACGTGGATATGAGCTAAAAAAGAAAACAGTGCAATTAAAAAAAAACAGTTCTTTTGGAAAAAGCCTTCTTAATTGCAAAAAACAGATTTTTCGCGAATGTGTATCTCGAAAAAGCTTCTTTAAAAAAAAATCAATAACCTTTTCGTCTGCAGCAGCCCCATTCCCATTCTGAAAAATACCTCAATAAGCCTTTAATAACATCATAAAATCCCGGGAAAGCGCATATTGAAAGCAATTGAATAAAAACTCTAGTTGGAACCCTAAAGGTACATTCGATAGTGTAGGTATGTTTTATTTATTTAAAGCAAAATAACTACATGTTATGATATCAAATAAAAGCCGCTGAATAATTTGAGATAAGATTTATTACTTTAACGATATTATTATTTAATTGTATTACAAGTTACACAAATTTACTGTAAAAATATATATATGTACTGTATAGTTTCTTGGATTGTTGGGATTCATAAAATAATAAAAATAATTTTTTTATTTTAAGAGATTATTATTTCAGTTAATAAAACCTGTTAAGTTTAATATTATCTCTTCAGCTGGAAATAATTTACAAATCAAAAGGAGCTTACAAAGAAGAACAAGAAAAAAAGGAAAACATATATAACTTCGCACTTCAAAATGATGCTAAATGAAAATTTTTAAAGTTTGACTTTTGTACCTTAATTTTTTGTCTTTTGCTATGGGAAAGTAAATAATAAAATTTGTATTTATTGAGTTTATCTAATTTTCTCTATTTTAATGTTAATTTACAATAAAGAACCCCAAGTACTATTACAATTGTATTCACTCTGTATTTTTGAAAAATTTATATCATAAGGACATATTTGTAAAAACCGTGCTATTACACATTTTTTATTGTAACTAAAAATTAAAAAAATTATTTGATTTTCAAAGAAATAAACAGCTTAAAAGCATTTAATTTTGCAACCAAAAAGCATAAAACTAATTTATTGCACATTATATTATATATTTGTTTCTTTTAACTCCTACAAGGAACATAGGGCCGTAATTTTTGCATATTAGTTAATCAACATAATCACCCTTATTAGGGCGGGTCGACTTATTTTTCGACAATTTCCCTATGATTTACGTATTCTATGGGTTATTGAAAATTTGCCTAAGGAACCATACCTCTATCGTTAAAATCGAGTCCCCTACTTTTTGTTGGTAGATTTTTTCCCAAATTGACGTTCGTATGAAATATTACCTACACGTTCACATCCATAACTCAAAAACTATCGATCGGGTTTAATCGCCAACATTGGTCCAACGGTTCAAAAGTTACGGGCATTTTTGTCCAAATTTTGGAGCATTTTTCCATTTTTTTTCATGATTTTGTCCAAGAATATTACTTTCATGGCCATTTTGTTGGCTCAATTTTTTTGACTTCCCTTGCACATTCAAGGAACGGAAAGACATGTCCAATTGCTGGCTGCCGCTGCTAAACGAGTTGCAGGAAAGAATGTAGAAGGCGCTATGGCGACGACATTAGAGAGCCGTACGAAAACACCAAGACTTGAAAGCAAACAAGACTTTCAGAAAAAATAATGTTTTTTTCACATTTTGTCTTTTACTACACTCAAATTGAATATTTTTTTTTTGATAATAGGTTGATAGATACTTTATTATCTCTTAATTTGAATTTTTGTAGAAAAAAAAATAAAAAGGGGAAAAAAATCAAAAAGTTGGTTTTATGTGTTATTTTGTTTTAGCAATATCGCATGAATTAATCAACCGAATTCGATAAATTTGGGCTTAAACTCTTCGTTTTGAATTGTAAATTGAATTAAATAATGGACTGAGCCAAAAAAATGGCCATGCAAGTAATATTCTTGGACAAAATCATGAAAAAAATGGAAAAATGGTCCATAATTTGGACAAAAATGCCCGTAACTTTTGAACTTTTTACCAACAAAAAGTAGGGGACTCGATTTTAACGATAGAGGGTATCGTTCCTTCGGCAAATTTTCATGGAATAACCCATAGAATACGGAAATCATAGGGAAATTGGTGAATTTTTTCACTCCCTACAAATCGACCCGCCCTAACTAACCCTTATCCTAAAGTCCAAATTTACATAATTGTTTTTTTGCCGGACAAACGAAGTTTGTTGGTAAGGTGGTAACGCTGTATGCTTACACTGTTCCTCTCTCGCCTACAAACTTCGTCTGTCCGGCAGAGCTTTAAATGAATCATTCATTTTTGAATTAATTCGTTAAATTAGCAAATTTTGAATTAATTTATTTCACACAAAAAAAAATGAATTGAATGAAATTTGAGTCAATTCAAATGAATTTGGTAAACTGAATTGCAATTCATTTCCAATTCAAATAAATTTGTCAAATGAATTTGTAAAAGTGAATTACAGTTCATTTGAATTGAATTAATTTAGAATTAATTCAAATGAAAAAGAAAAAAGAATTAGCAATTAATTTCCAACTCATTTGAATTGAATTGATTTTGTATTGGAATGGAATTGCCAGGTAGCGGCAGAATAGGAATTAAATTATTAGGCGAAAATCCTATCAAAATGGAAAAATTTTGTTCATTTGCTAAAAGAAACTTAAATTTTTATTTTAATTAAATAGTGTGAAAACATTATTAAAAGTGTGTTTAACAATAATTTTTTGTTTGAATAATCGCATATTTGTATATTGTGGAAAATTTCTTTTTTTTAAATTTTTTCAATCGAATTTTAAAAATTTTAGCAACTTTGATCTCAACAACTTTTTTTTGCCGTCTAAGCTGTGTTCGTTTACTCGAAATTCTTACTACTTGTACTACAATTAGAAAATTTTTTTACTTTTTGTATTGAAAACTTTCAACTGCAATAAAAATAGTAAATTTTATTAATTCCCCCGAGATCTGCTCTTAAATTTGTTTGATTGCAACTCATTTTTGATTTCATTCATTTGAATTGCAATTCATTGTTCTAATTCATTTGAATGAATTCAAAATTAATTCAATTCAAATAAATATGTAAACTGAATTGCAATTCACACTAAAAAATTAATTTGAATTGGAAACGAATTGCAATTCATTTGAATTGGAAACGAATTGAAATTCATTTCTGCCTAGTTCGTTTGAATTGATTCAAATTTCATTAAATTCTTTTTTGCTGAGGAAAGAATAAATTTAAAATTTAGCTTATTCGTAACGAATTAAAGTCAAAAAAAGAATGATTCATTTACAGCTCTGCTATCCGGCAAGGTCCATAGTCAGGGCTGTCAGGTACTTTTTTCCTTGTTCCCAAAAAATTAAAAAAAATCCCCAAATTAGAAAACAAAACCTTAAAAGTTAATATTTTTTTTTTGATTTTCTTTTCTGACCAAATTTCAATTTTTATTTTAAATAGTAAGATCAGTATTGGTTTGACCGCGATTGCAATTAGACAAAGTGTCGCAATTTTTCATAAAAATAAAAAATAAACAAAACAGAAAAAAAAGAATAACAATTTAAACAAACAATATTTCTTAACAAAAATAAACAGATTATAAGTAATTCCCAAAACAATTAAAGTGCAAGTATGCACCTAGAAGCTGCATTATTTAGTATAACAACAACTTTTCTACAATGGTAAACTTGGAGTTAAGAAAGTAATGAAGATGAAATTATGCAAAATCAAAGTGAAAAAAGCAATGCTAACATTGCATCAATCGAATCACCAAACTAAACGAATTGACTCACGTGATATACATGATATACAGATATGCTGAACTTGATATTGAAGAAGATACAGTAGTTTTGACTTAACTGTTTTTTGTTTACGTGCACTTTTGACTTAACTGCAAAAAATTGATAATTTTTGGAATTATTCTTTATAATTCCATACAAATTCCTTTTTTTAGTGCACTTTCTATACCTGCACAAAATTTTTGGCATTTAAAAATTATTTTCACACATACAATTTAAGTTAGCTGCACTTTGACTTAGCTGCCCAAAACACATATTTTCTGTAATTATTTTTCAAAATCCTTGTTTACGTGCCTTTTATATACCTGCACATTTTTCATATTTTTGGGCAGTTTTAAAATATTTTCATACAAAACATCAAAGTGAAAAAAATATGGTGGCAACTTTTTCACATAAATATCTAATTTAAGCTGTTTATAAAAATATAAATCGCAATTTTGTTTTTTTTCCATAAATTTTTATGTTCTTTTAAATTCTCATTGTTTTTGTTAATGTTCCTTTTACATTAAATATAATTTTAAGGGCCGATGTTAAATGTGAACCACATCTAAAAGTCAAGTTTTTTTCTGCATTTCATTTGACATTTCTTAATTTCAGACTAATTCAATTCGAACCATGAAAAGATACACAATCGAGCAACGCGTTAAAGTTCTTCAGGCTTATTATGAAAATGGGCGTTCAAATCAAAATGCATATCGTGCACTTCGTGATTTTTTCGGTCAATTTAATCGTTCAAATGTGCTTACAATCGGAAAAATCGTGGAAAAATTGAGCAAACCGGGTTTGTAGGATATGTGAAAACACCAGTGCATCCTCGTACAGCTCGTACTGCAGAAAATATTGCTGCTCCACTCAACTCGTCTTCGTGCCCAACAATTGCACCTCTCACGCTCGTCAGGCAGTGACTGTGAATGGTGTTCGCTATCGTGAGATGATAACGAACTTTTTATGGCACAAATTGGAAGATATGGATGTGGACGATATGTGGTTTCAACAGGACGGTGCCACTTGCCACACAGCTAACGAAACAATGGCTCTTTTGCGCGACAAATCTTATCTCACGTGGTGGCGATGTCAATTGGTCGCCAAGATCATGTGATTTGACACCGTTGGACTTCTTTCTTTGGGGTTATTTGAAAGAAAATGTGTACGTCGATAAGCCAGCAACAATTCAAGAGCCAAAGGATGAGATAATTCGCCACATTAACGGCATGCAACCTCAATTATGGCTCAGCGTCATCGAAAATTTGGACCATTGGATGGAAGTGTGCCGCCGAGGTTGCGGCGGCCATTTGGCCGATATTTTGTTCCATACATAATTGAACCATACCAATATTATCATAATAAAAAGAAATGACAATAATTTCCTAAATAATTTGTGTTTTATTCAAAATAACATCGGCCCTTAAAATTTAACCACCCTTTACATACATACATGAATAAAATTATCTGTTATTTGAAATAAAATTATAATAGAATATAAATATATTTATTTATAAAATAATTGTTCTATTCTACTTTTAAATCAAACACTTAAGGTTAGGTTAGGTTAAGAAGGGTTGTGTGCCCACGGGCACACCTCCACTCGGAGACCAATACAGTCCATTGTGAATCCCTTCAAAGAAATATGAGATAGGATAAGAAGAAGTGAAAAGTAGAGAAAAGGAAGTATGCGATAGACGGAAAAAATTAGAAAGCAGGACCAATACCCCCCCTTACAGTCCCCTCAACAGAAACAGCCGCGTTATTTCCCTGACAAACCCCAGTATATCGGCCGGATTACATCCAGCTATGCACCCCAGTTCGTCGTGAAACCTATCTCCTAGCCACTTCTGCCTGAGACCCTGCATCCTAGGACAATGGCACAGTACGTGCTCGATCGTCTCTAACTCCTCTGCATCCTCGCACAACCTGCAGAAGTCCGGTATGGTGTTGTCCCATTTGCTCGTAAAAGCCCTAACAGGACAGTGACCCGTCAAGAACCCTATAAGTGTTTTAAGACCAACCCTTTCCAATCCCAGTAGAACCCTGGTTGCCCCCGTATCACCCCATAGTAGTAACATAGGGAGGCTTTACCCCAAGTCCCTTACCACTTAGTCGAGACTCGAACCCCCTCTCGCGAGTTCGCCCGCCACCTTATTCCCATCAACCATGCAGTGTCCTGGTACCCAACACAGCCACACGTTGAATGCCCCCATGAGTTCCCTAAGAGCATTCCTACGCCGCGCAACCAGGCACGATCTCACCGTATAGTTCCTCAATGCCCAAAGCGCCGCCTGACTATCGACGTAAATTGTCACCTCAGATCCACCCACGATGTGGTCCAGTATCACCTCCGTCGCCCTCCAGATCGCTAGGATCTCAGCCTGGAAGACACTGCACTCATCAGGGAGTCTGAATGACCTTTTTACCTCGGTGTCCGCGATATATACACCGGCACCAGTGCCGGTTTCCATCTTGGATCCATCCGTAAATACTGCCCACCCCTCAAACAGTTTATTGGATCTACTCCAGATTTTCCTATCCGGGAATTCCACCGGTGGTGTAACAACGAAGTCCAGAGTCGTAGTCCTATGATCCGAAATTCTCTCAAGAATAGTACCCCAGCAGACCCACCTCGTACAAGATTCCCGTGTGATCATCCTGCCTAGGTCTAACCAAGGAAGACTCGTAAAGTCTAAGTAGGTTCCTAGCAGCCACACTACTCACATAATGCTCGATAGGGGATAGATATAGTAGGATGTCCAGCGCTGCCTGTGGAGTGCTGCCCCTTGCACCCGTGATGCCCAGTGATGCACTCCTTTGAACCTTGCTAAGCATCTTCCTATAGCTATCCACACTCAACGCGCCCCACCAAACAGTGCATTCATAGTTAAGTATAGGTCTAACCACCGATGTGTAAATCCAATTTACGATATCCGGCCTCACACCCCAGTTCTTACCAATGGAGTTCCTGCATGTGTAGTAGGCATTGAGTCCCCTTCTCATCCTCTCCTGAGTATTTCTCTTCCAAGACAGTTTGCAGTCCAGAAAGTTACCCAAGTATTTTGCACCGTTCGATAGAGGCAACTCGACACCATCTAACACTGGCCCCCTAAATCCCTCTATCCATTTGGTAAATAGCACCAGCTCAGTCTTCACAGGGTTAAAACACAGCCCCCTGTCCTTTGCCCATGCCGAGAGTTCGCCCAACATCACCTGCATAATTTTCCTGATCGTGGACAGAAATTTTCCCCTGACCAGCAGAACTATGTCATCCGCATAGGCAACAACTTTCCTGCCCATGGAATCAAATGACCTGAGAAACCCGTTGACCGCAAGCAACCACAGTAGAGGCGATAGAACCAGGGGGGGGGGGTTCTATCTTAACTCCCAGCTCCATCAATGAATCTCTAATCGCCTCAATCCTAATGTTATTAAAGGCACCTTCTATATCCAAAAACGCGGCGAGAGTATATTCCTTATTCCTCAGACCGTGCTCAATACAACCCACTACCTCATGTAACGCACTCTCAACAGATTTACCCTTCAGGTAGGCGTGTTGAGCGTTGCTAATAAGGCGGGTCTCAATATTACTCCTGAGATAGAAATCTACTAGTCTCTTGAGACTCTTCAACAGGAATGAAGACAAACTAATAGGTCTAAAATCCCCCGATTTCGAGTGGCCAGCTTTACCAGCCTTGGGTATAAAAATCACCCTGACCTCTCTCCACCCCCTAGGCAGATACCTCCTACTGAGGCATTTCCTGAATATATCCACCAGCAGAAATGATGCATCGTCCGGAATGTTGCAAAGCATGGCCGGAAAAATGCCATGCGGACCCGGTGATTTATATGGGTCGAAAGTATTGACCGCCCACGCCAGCTTCTCCCTTGTGACCATTTCCTCGACGCAAGCGGAAGTATGATCCGATGTCAAGGACATGACGTCCCACTGACCGTCTTCCATACCACCGGTTTCCCTGCACCCGGGAAAGTGTGTCTCCATAAGTAAGGTTAGGGTCTCAGAGCTAGACTCAGTCCATGAGCCGTCATTCCTTTGGATGTAACCCAGTGCCTTAGATAAAATCCGTCGGAATCTTGACAACTCGTTGACATTATCGATGGACGCACAAAATTGCATCCATGATAGTCGCTTTGCTCTTTTCAGATCAGCCGTGTACCTGTTGAACTGCACCCTGTGAGTGTTCCAATCATCTGGTGCTCTCGTAAGCTTGGCCCTATTAAACAGTCTCCTCAACGTAGACCTTTGAACATGAAGTTCCCTGGTCCACCATTAAGGCTGTTTTCGCCTACCCGGAAACGTAACCAGGCAGGACTGATCATAGCTTTCCCTTAAAAGATGAGTGAACCTGTTCACCACCCCCTCCAGATCCGTCGGCAGCAAGTCGCCCAAGGCCTGTTGCGCCAACCCAGTACGGACCCCTTCCTTGAAGGAGTCCCATTTTGTCCCCCTCGGGTTCCTGAACGGAGCAGCCCTAGGTGGGGTTACTAATGTCAGATCTATCACTGCCTGCCTATCTTTATTTCTGAACGTCGGCGTGTTACCCATATTACAGATAATAAAATTGTTAGTAGTTATAAAATCAAACATTAACTCACCTCTTTTGTTAATATCGGCACTCCCCATTGGCTGTGATGAGCATTGGCATCGCAGCCCAATACAAGGATTGCACCTCCTTGCATATGCCGTCAGTTACCGCACCACTGTGCCCGGTGGGTCCAACCCCTCGTATGGCATATACACCGAGGCCAGTGTAAGCGTGCGCTTCCCTTTGGCCTCTCCATTTATTACGGTCAAGTCACCGCACCTGAAAGAATGAGATATGAGAAAATTCAATTCATTCCTCGCTAGTATACACGTTCTTACCTTGTCCTTTGTGGACGAGACAAATAGAGTGTATTCCGCAACCCTTAAACCGCAAACCTTATTTTTATTTATCCAAGGTTCTTGGATAAGGGCTACGTCCGTCCGAGTGCTGGAGAGGAAGGTTACAAGTTCGGCTGAGGCTGCTTCACAATGGTGCAGGTTTATTTGCACCACTAACAGCCTCCTTGGTCCTGTCATGCTTCGGATACCGAAACCTGACGTTACCTAAACCGAACCTAACAACTGGTTTCGAAGGCCCGTTCCTGCCCGCGCCTTTCCCCTAATGACCCCCTTACGAGAGCCACTAGAGGAATCGGACGGAGGATTACCAGCCTTCTTCCCCGTGTTCGCTGCCTTAGCCACTTTGCTTCCTTTCTTGGGTATCGCCCCATTATCCTCCGCAGCTCGTTCCGAAGACATGAGCGCTTTGGTCGCCGGGGCAACCCCTCGTTTTTAACCACCGCCACCGGCCCTGTACTCTTTTGAGTAGTTTCCGGGTCGACGACCTCATCCACCTGCTTTCTCCAAGGATAGGGCCAACCAAGCACGGTACTGACAGGGCCGTAAATTCTTTCAAATTTAGCGACGCTTTGTCGGTGCCTTCTTAGAAGGTGCCTATCCCTCGCGGAGAACGTTGGAGGATCTCTCTTCGCCATCTTATCCAGATATGCAAGAGAGCTCCTTGTTCCGTTCTGCGCCTTCTCCTCCTTCGTTCGGCTGGAGTTCTTAATATCTCGTGGAGGGGCGCTTGGCCCATCCTCCACGGCGTCCTGCCGAACAAGTTGTGTCCCCTCTGATGTCCTCTAGCCTCACAGGTGAGAGTGGCAGGCTCTGCAGTCTGACTGTGAGCTGATATGTCAATATCAAGCTCCGTGTCAGAGAGCAGAGTCAACCTCTCTAACCCTTGAGAAGCCCCGGTTTCACCCCAGGAGTCACCCGATGGCCCCAGAAGACTATCCACATATAGGTCGGTCAGTACCTGTCTCTCCTGCTTAATTATGTTCTCATGAACAGTCAAGAGGGTACTCTCCGACTCACAGACCGTGACGTCCGATTGACCCTGGTCAATCTCGTCCGTCGTGTCTTCGTCATTTGTTATGTTAGTTTTGTTTTTTGTTTTAGAAAAGGGTTTCATTTTTGTTCCCACGAGTATGCTCGTTCAGACGGACCGTACCATGCAGTGACGGCGTGCGTGGACTAGGCAACTAACATACAACAGCGCTTTGCCCTGACGCTGAAGGGAGCTGTTAACGACCAGTTTCTTTACGCACTAACTAGCCACACAGAACCTCGGCACTGCTACCAACCACGTTGTCCTTAAAAGTGCATATTTCGCGCCCCAACCACTAGTAAAGCCCCCACCTTACAAGGGGTGAACCCGCGGGTTGGCACGCCATGCTATATGTACTGATAATGGACCGGAAGTGTGCAATTCACTACCGCCTCATTATCTTGACAAGATGAGTAACCTTTAATTGGACACCCCTTCAGTGTTCTCGACCTCCCGCGAAGACGTATTCATCACATACATCACCCCAAGAGATCAGAACCGTAGAGTGCACTTAAGCCCTCGCATCTCGACAAGATTGTTACCCAGGCGAAGGAATCAAACACTTTACTTTAGCTGCACTTTTGTGCAGGTAGCCACAATTGCGTACCTGCACATTAAGGCAGGTAAATGCATTTAAGATAACTGCATTTTTGATTTACCTGCACAAAAAAATCGTGCAAAGGAGATTGTGCAGCCAAGTCAAAATTACTGTAATAAAGATAATAATGAAAAAAAAAATAAACACCAAAACCATCACCGATTTGCATTCCTAACGTACAAAATATTAATCTTATGGTTAAAAAATTAAGTGATATTAATTCTTCAACTGAATTTAGTTATAAGTCATTAAGGGAAGGTCAAGTTAGATTAATGATCAAATTTGCAGATTCCTATAGGAAAATAATTAAGTATTTGGATACATGTAACATGAATTTTCACACTTATCAACTTAAACAGAAAAGATCTTATAGAGTAGTTATAAATAGTCTCCATCCCACAACTTCCACGGAGGATATAAAGGCCGAACTCTTAATTCTAGGCCATTCAGTTAGATCTGTGACAAATGTTAGGAGACGTGTTTTAAAAGAGCCTCTCTCAATGTTCTATGTAAAAATAAATCTATATATGAGATAAATTACATAAATCACGCAGTCGTAAAAATTGAGCCACCTCTTAGAACAAATGATTTAGCGCAATGTCATCGTTGTCAACAGTTTGGACACACCAAAGCATATTCTAAGAAACCATTTAGACGTGTTAAGTGCGGCTTAGACCATCCCACAAAAGAATGCAAAAAAGCCATCGATACTCCACCCCGTTGTGTTTACTGCATGTTAAATCAAACAGCCAATTATAAATGGTGTAGAGTCTACCAAAACCTTGTTAGTAACATGATTAATAATCAAAGTCAAATTCACAGAGAAATTATAATGTCAGTAAAAATTCTACAGATTTCCCGCAATTAAATAATTCTTTCTTATAACATTTAGGCCAATCAAAATAGATTAAATGTGTCATTTTCAGAAACTGTTAGAGCATCAAATATAAATCAAGACAGTCGTCTGGATCGAATTGAAAAAAATGGTGGAAAACTTATTGAATATGATGTCAATGCTAATGACTAGGGATGAGATTTTCATGCACTAAAAAATCTAAAATATGCGCATAAAATATGCACTAAAAACACCAAAATATGCATTAAAAAAACGAAAAATATGCACTAAAAACTTAACGATTTTCAATAAAAAACCGTTTGTTTTTTTTTTTTTATTTAAAACAAAACAAAATAAAAAATTCTATTGTTGTTTTTATTCTATTGTTATTCAAAGGTATACTAATTTTTAAAACTTAATTTAAATAACTACATAATTTAAATTTTTGTTTGCATAATCAAATAAATACTTTTTTGTATTATCAAAAGTAAGGCTTTGTCTGTTAAAAAGCTTTTGTACATGGATAATTATCTCTCAACGTCAACCGAAGTTGAGGCATATTTGAAGGATGCCAATTCATTTGAAGAATATTAATTTTCTAATTTAGATCCCACACTTAATTCCAGAACTAAAAAAAAAGTTATTAACTGTAAATTTGCATGTTATTTTTAATTCAAACGTCTTGATATTTTTAATACATGCTTTTATTATCATTATTTTGATAATCTAAAAAAAATGTAAAAATAAGTAACTGCCTTTTAAAAATGTTTTTTGCTCCCCTGAAAAATAATTATTTTGTCACTTACAACATTATTCGCGGCTGTGCTTCAACTGGCAGCCTTAACCATGTAAGGTGCTGCATCGGTTAAAAATTGAAGGATCTTTTGTCGAAATGTTGTATTTTAAGCAGAGCTCAAAAAATTTATTAATTGATTTGAAAAAAAATGTATTTTTAAGATTTTTTTTGTATACAATTCGGAAATTTTTTGAATAACTTTTTTTTATAATATGGAAATTTAAAAAAATATATCACAAAGAAGTGGAATTATTGTTCCCATGATATTTTCATTACCCTCGAAGGGAAAAAAGCAATCGTGAATCTCATGTGAAAAATTTTTCACGCTATCAGTTCCAGTGAATGTAATAATAATGTATATATTTTAAAGAAAAGTTAAAATAATAAAGTAAAGTATTAAGTATTGGAGGGATAGTTTGATTACAACGTTAGTCTTCTCTCTTTCTTTCAATAACAAACTAAAAAAAACTGCTTGTACATGAAACCAATTACACTTTTCCATTTTCTGTTTCGCAGCAAATGTTTCTTAATATGGATTAGGACTTATACCATGTTCGCACGACAGCTTTTTTTCGTAATTCACGCTCTCATTCGTAATCCACAGCCTAATTATGATCCAAATTACATAATTCGTCATACAAAATTTTGAGAGCGGATTATCTCATTTGTACGTAATTCAATTTTTATTACCTTGTGGATTACTTATAATCAATGTGATCTCTAATTTTTATCGGTTTTTTCCATCACCAGCTGTCAAAGCACAAAAAAAGCAAAAAAAAATATAACATAAACAAAGAAAAGCAGGGCTGCCAGATTTGACGATTTATCGTCATTTTGACGATTTTTGGTTCCAAAATTAGCAAAGTGCCGATTTGCTGATTTTTTTTTTAAAGCGACGATTTTTTTCAGTCTCCAAAGTCTGACAGCTAATAGCTAAATATAGCTAAAATCTAAATAAAAATAGAGATAAAAACGCTAGACTGACCAAAAAATAGCTAAATTGCCATTATTTTTCATTAATATAATAATATAATAATTTCACAAAATTCACTTTTAAACGAGCTGTCAAAATCGGCTTTTCCAATTGCAAAGCGATCAGGCCACTCTATTCAAAAACTAGGAAACGCGTGCCGCTTTTTATTGGTACGGCTGTAATGTGCAATTCTTTAAGAAATCTTGGATTATTTTCAGAGTACATTTCAGGAGTTGTAAGAGAATATCTACATACATAAGTCTCATACGATTCTTGACATGAAAGTCTCGTTAGATTATCTTTAAACGATTCCCACAAAGATTGATGAAGCGTCTTTCGCTGTGCTTTGGAAGAATCTCACTCGTGTTATAGTTTTTCCCGTGTGAGGAATCTTCTACGATTAAAAAATGCGGTCATCGACGATCAAAGACGCTCTTCATGAGACTCCCAGAGCTCTTACACGATTGAAAATGCTAGCTGGGTATGAAGTAATTATGCTTTTGTTTGAATGTTTTTTTAAACAAAATTAATTCTAAATTGTCCGACTTTTTTGACGGTTTTTCGAAACGATAAAGGCGTTTTTTTATTTTTTCTCAGGAAACTAACGATGTCCTCACAAATTTAAATGGCAGCCCTGAAGAAAAGTAAACAAAAGTAAAGGAAGTAATTTTATGTTATAAAAATATATTGAGTCCATTTGCTAACAGCTTTTCTATTTACTAAAATAAATATTTTATACATATGTATGTATTTCTTTGAAATTATATTTTTTACTTACTTTTTCTTTTCATTCTTAATACAAGTAACCGCAAACAAGCAATTAAATTTAGCAATAAACAAAATTAATAAAAAGAAAAAGAACTGTCAAAACCGATTAGGAAAATGCCGTGCGAACATGGTAATTCAAATAAGTAATTAAAACAGAGAGCGAAGTAGGTAATCCAAAGCACCGTGCAAACATGGCATTAGAAAGACAATAATGGCCCATAATCATAGTCAAACGCTAAAGTCGGTTCTTTTAAAAAACAACTTTAAAATAAAAACATTCTTTTAATTATTTTGCTACTATAGTCGAAATTAAAGTAGGTTTTATATTGAACCGACTTTAACTGGGTGCCACCTCAAATGTAGAAAATTGTTTCATACAACTTACAACAAAGTATAAGCAAGGGGCAACTCTAAGCAGCTGACATTGAAAATTAATATATAAAAAAACACTGCATATCTTGCGGAGTTGAAAAATTTTTAATACTACATTTACATTAGGCCGAAATCTTGTAGATTTGATTTAAAATCTTCTTCGAAATCTAGTGCGTTTACATTGTACTTTTTTGACATTAGCGAGATTTTGTTTTTATAACACAACAGCTGACTTAAAGTTTTTTCGTTACACACACAAAAAAAAATATACATTAAAAAATTTGCATTACCTTTTTTTTAATAATCAACGATATTTATTTTATCAATATTATTCGTGTTTTTAATTTTTTTACAATTTTTATAAAAATTTTTAATATTTTTTTTAACCCAAATTTTTAATAATTTTAATTAGGCTTAAGTTCATTAAATTTAATTTTCATTAAATTATTTTTATGAAGAAAGGAATTCCACAACATGAAAATCAATTAAAATTGTTATTGATAATCTTTCATTATTGACCGTGGCTGGGGCTCGAACCCAGGCCGGCAGGTTACCATGACATGTTTCGATCGCAACCACTCGATCTCCTCAGATGGATTTGCCGTTTTACACTCGCAGCCATCGACGACTGCTGACGTCAATAGTCAAACATCAATCCTTAAACCAAATTGTATTTTAACCTTTGGTAGATCGAAGTTTGCTTTTTTGAATGATTATCCATCTTAATTGATTTTACATGTTCTCCCTTACTTCTGTTTTTTAACAATTTTTGTTTTGTTTTTTTTTTAAATGTCATTTTTTCTTGTGCAGGGAAATATTTTTTAGTGCTATATTGTAAAAACCATAGTTGCATCATTAAGTACTACTAGATTTTGAGTAGATTTCGTCGAAATCTTGTCACGAAGTAGATTTTGTTTTGTATGGGAAATCTAGTCAAAAACAACTAGATTTGGCTCGAAATCTCGTAAGTACTAGATTTTGCGTAGGTGTAAATGTAGTATTACACGCAATATGAATTTATGTAAAAAGCAACAACAAAATTACAAAATATTTTGGCTTCGTTTTAGCTTTCGATGTAATTTTTGGCGTTGCATTTTATACAGTTGGGGCCTATACATTTGTATTTTGTGTTTCTTTCCATTAAAGTTTTCCTCCAAATCATTAATAATTGCAAAATATCGGCCAATATCTTGTAATATAATCATTTTTAACTTTTTGCAAGTACTTTTTTGTTTGGCGAAAAACAGCTGATGCTGTTGTTAAATGAGTTAAAAACAACTTCAGCTGGTTTTATATATAAAGTCAACTTTAATTTCAAAAGTATACTTTAACTTGTTTATGAAAGACCTAAAGTCGGCTCTTAAGTAAAGTCGACTTTAGTTTTCTTAAAGTATACTTTATTTTTGACTATGATTATGGGCCAATATTTTTAAATGTTTATTACTTCTAAGAACACAGAAAAGGTTAATTATGTAGACAAGTGGCGAATAGTCTGAATAATTTACAAATATAATTGTTTGCAATAAAATATTTAAAATACTTAAAAAATCCGTTTTAACTTCGTATACATAACTAAATTTTAGAAGTTTTTAATGAAGTGTCTGTCTGTACAGTGCTTGCGCCTGTTTAAACTGTATTGTCACATTTTATAAATACTTAAATACAATAAATAATAGCAGGTATTTTTATAAAATTTTTAATTCTTCTTGAAAAAATAGAAAGCAGAAATTAATTTATTTTCTACGAAAAGTCATAATTTTTACTGTTCCTGACAATAATATATGAATCAAGGTATATTTACACAAGGTAAACTCGTTGGCCCATATGTTTGTCAGCTGTTTACCCATAGTTGGAACCACAACGTCAAATTGCGTGTATATGAGCCAAAATTTGTACATGTGTGCGTTAAATTCTTTTTGTTTTATATGAAGACAATTTTGACAACATGGTTCCTTTTATAGAGCAGCATGTCTACACTCCCAAATGAGTCTACCTTGTGTAAATATACCTTGATATGAATCTAATACAAAAAAGTTTCGTTAAAAAATTTTCAAATCTGTTCCCAACAAACTTTAAAAACAAGAAAAATATTAATATATGGTAACAATGCCACTTAATCAATTAATACCAATTTTTGCAAATGCACTAACTAAAACAATATTAAAAAATAACCAAAAAAAAATTTTTTTTTTTCAATAATATGTATATTTATTTATTTATTATACCCACACCACAATAGTGGAGAGGGTATTATGCATTTGTGCTGATGTGTGTAACGCCTTAAAATATTGGTCCTAGACCCACCTTAAAGTACAGTACTTTTGACTCAACTGCCACACCGTGTTTTGTACGCATTTTGTGGCAGGTAAGTCAAAATGGCACTTAAGTGAAATTTTTTAACTGCCAAAAATTGGCAGTTATCTGATTCGTTTACCAGCCACAGAAGTGGCCCATAAGTGCGATTCACACAAATGAAATGTAATCTAAACAATGCAACTGCTGAAGAAAACAAACAAAAGCACCCTTTCGTCTGATCTTTTGTTTTGATTTATGCATACATACACACTTTTTTTGTTTTATTTTTAAACCAAGAGAGAGTTATAAAGAGAATGAGAGAATTATAGAAAAGCTGCGAGCATTCTATGTAACAAAAACAAACTACATATGTACATAGTTTTCGTTAGCAACAGTTGCAAAAAAAATTTTGTGGCAGTTAAATGAAAAATTATCAATGAATATGGGATAATAATTTCAAATATTTGTGGCAGCTAACTTAAATTGGCACGCATGAAATTGGCTCTTAAACAAGTACATTTCATACGAAATTGAAGAAAGGAGTGAAATTTTGTGGTTTTTGGCAGGTATCTCAAATTGGCGGCTAAAAGAGTGGCAGTTAAGTCAAAACTATGTATACCGATCGACTCAGAATCACTTTCTGAGTCGAACTAACGACGATGTCCGTCCGGCTGGCTGTCCATGTAACCTTGTGCGCAAAGTACAGGTCGCAATTTTAGAGATAATTTGATTTGGTACCTAGGTTTTTATTGACACAAGGACCAAGCCTATTGAAAATGGGCCAAATCGTAGGACCACGAGGGAAGATAGGGGGAAATTTCTTCCTCTCAGAAACTATCAAAACGATTTTAATGAAATTTAAAACATAGATAGAACCATATCTATATGGACACAAAAGGTATGCATTTTTTAAAAAATAGGACCACGAGGGGAAATAGGGGCAATTTCTGCCTGTCAAACCGATATTAATGAAATTTAAAACATAGATAGATCCATATCTATATGGACACATAAGCTAAACAGTTTTTCAAAAATAGGACCACAAGGGGAGGTAGGGGGCAATTTCTGCCTCTCACAAACTTTCAAACCGATTTTAATGAAGTTTATAAACATAGATAAATCCATATTTATATGGACACATAAGCATGATGTGTTTTTAAATACTGTGGTGTAGGGTATCATATGGTCGGGCTTGACCGACTATACTTTCTTACTTGTTAACATTATAATTGTACAAAATATTTACATTTTAAAATTTGGGCCTCAGCGCCATAAGGGAATTTTTAATTAAATAACCAATTTTGACTAAATTTAAAAAAAAAATAGAAAAAAAATGAAAATCAGCTAGAAATTGAGCCGTCGATCAGCCGAGTAATTCGGCGGCGGCGCGGTTTGATGAAAACATCGACTGAGCGGCTAGCCGCCAGCCGCGCCGTTACCTTGCTTCTCTGCTTCTGTATAAAATAAACTTAACATTTTTGAAAATGTGGCAATGCTAAAGAAAATATCGATTATTTTTGCCGAAATAAAAATACGAACTGGCAACTACGTACTTTTTACATTTACCCTGCGGCCACACGATCAAGTTGTTCTTGATAGCATGCTTGATAGTCTTTAACATATACTGCTTGTCGAAATTTACAAAAATTTAAAGCTGTGACTTACCCTACGTTTCCACATGCAAGTAATTACTTGCAAGTAGCGTATACAGTGGGGAGCAGAGGTGAGTACATGTTTATATATCTTGCACTTCTAAGGGAATAAGAAAAACAATAATAAAGCTATTTAAAATTTTTTTTTTGTATTTTATTTCTTTTTTAATTCTTAGCAAAATTCAATTTAAAACAAAATAAGAAAGCAACAAGTTCATAGGTAAGCATAAAAAAACTTTAATAACTCTCATGTACTCAATTTTGCACCTTCCTACTACAATTAATATTGATTACATTTTTAGTATTTAGTACATAGTCCTTTATTATTTAAAACACTTATTATGCGTTTAGGCATACTTTCTACCAAGTTCTGAATAATTTCATCAGGAATGCGCTGCCACTCCAGCTGCACAAAGGGCCAAAGCTCGTTTAAGTTCGATGAAGCTGATTGATACTGTCCCAACCGTCTTTTCACGATTGACCACAAATTTTCAATTGGATTGTGTGCTTTGGGTCGCCATCCTGTTGAAATATGACTTCTTCCTCAGGATATGCGCTCATATCCACAAAACCGGGAAGATGGGTCTCTAAAATTTTCAAATAATCCTCTTTTCACATGATACCATCAATTTTTTGCAGTGGTCCAATATGCCACCAAGTAAAGCAGCCCCATACCATAACGCTTCCTCCACCATGTTTAACAGTTTGTTTAACATGGTGTCTTTGTATGGTCTTCCCTGGGCGGCGCCAGCAATACTGCTTACCATCTGACTGAAATCGGTTGAATTTGGATTCATCTGACCAGAATACTCGTTTCCAATCATCGGCAGTCCTATTCTTGTGTTCCAATGCGAACTTTAATCTCGCTGCAACATTTTTCTTTCATAATGCAGGTTTAGGTTTCTTAAAAGCTGATATGTAGCCAATGTTGTGCAGCGCTCTTCTTGCTGTCCATCGGCTTACAATTTTATTTATTGCTAGGGAAGCTTCCTTTGGCGTTAAAGATTGAATTTCCTTCATCTTTCTCATCATTAAACGTGCGTCGCCATCCGTTAAAAGTCTTCGGCGACCCAGAACTTGCGCTTGGAAAGAAATATTTTGCCTTTTCCGGACTCTTATCACCACTGACTGACTCACTTGAATTTCTTTGGCTATTACTCTCGATGAGAAGCCATTTTCTGTCATGGTTAAAATACTATTTTCCACGGTTCGCGATAGCTTTCTCATAATTTTAAATATTTTGGAATTTGTATTTTATATTTGAAATGCACCTTTTATTTACATTACGCAGTTTATCAAACACGACGTAAAACTAAAATGTATATTAACAGAAACATTAATAACACCAATCAAATCATAAACCAAATCAAAATTAACGGTAAATTTTGAATGTTTCTAAGAATATGGTTGAAAACACGCGGGTGCAAAATTGAGTACATGAGAGTTATTTAAGTTTTGTTTATGTTTACCTATGAACTTGTCGTTTTCTTATTTTGTTTTAAATTGAATTTTGCTAAGAATTAAAAAAGAAATAAAATACAAAAAAAAATTTTTAAATAGCTTTATTATTGTTTTTCTTATTCCCTTAGAAGTGCAAGATATACAAACATGTACTCACCTTTGCTCCCCACTGTACGTATTATCAACGAAAAATCGAGGATATAGCCGATTGGCTGAAAGTACAAAAATTGTGTGAATGGAAGTGAAAAAGTGTGAGTGTATTGAGTTTTTCGAACTTGCACTTGCATGTGGAAACGGGGGGTTAGGCTGCACTCAATTTGTAAGCAATTTACTTTCAAGATGTCATCAAAAAAAATATAAAGACTAACATACATGTAATCAGCTGTTAGATTGAAAGGAACATACGTAACACACCGAAAGAGAAATTAATTTTAGCCATATATGAAAAAACTATCACATTTTTGAAGAGACACAAGGACATAATTATACTCCAATCAGACAAAGGAAACAAAACAGTTGCAATCTACAGGAAAGAATATGAAAAGAAAATGAAAAATTTACTCGAAGACAAAAATACTTACCAGGTTATGAACATGGACCCTACCAGCAAATTAGTAAGAACTAATAACAGCACTATTAGTCAATTATACAGGGATAAATATATAGATAATTGGCAAAAACATAGGCTCACTTGTTCGGCTGCAACGGCACCTAGAATTTACGGGTTACCTAAAATCCATAAATGTAAGATACCTTTACGACCCATAGTATCATCTATTCAAGTCCCGTGCTATCAGTTAAGCAAACACATAGGACTCATACTCAAGAACATTATCTCGGAAAAATATAACATTAAGAACTCTATGGAACTAAAAAAACAGCTGAAGGACATCACCATTAATAAAAATGACACACTGGTTTCGTTTGACGTAGTTTCTCTTTTCACCAATGTTCCTGTTTACACAGCGATAAAAAATATTATGAACCAATGGCACACTATTGAGACGAAAACCAGTATCCCAAAATCCAAATTCTTGGAAATTCTGAAATTCTGTTTGAATGACAACAACTATTTTACATACAATAACAAAATATACAAACAGATTTTTGGTATGCCAATGGGAAATCCCCTTTCCCCTACTATTGCCGATATTGTTTTGGATAATTTACTAGACGCAGCCTTGACAGAATTGAAAAACAAGAACGTTAACATCAAATACGTGGCAAAGTACGTAGATGACATACTGGCTGTAATAGACATTAAGGACAAAGACGATATACTTTCAGCACTCAACGGGTATCACCCGAAGATTAAATTCACCGTTGAGGTGGAGACGAACAGAGAAATTTTTTTTTTTTTTTTTTTTTTTTTTTTTTTTTTTTTTATTATTATTTATTAGTAGTATTTAATACTTTTTCATTACATTTCATTTAAGTACATTTTCATCAAATTTTTCTTTTTTAGCTCTAATTTTCATTAACATTTTTAATAAAATCAACAACTTTTTTTCTAAAAATAGTATTGTTTGTTTCGTTTTTTATGTTGTTTGGCATCATATTGTACGTTCTCAATCGTTTGTAAAATAACGATCTTTGTGTATCTCTATAATAATAGACACTTTGTTTCTTACACGCTTGAAAAATCCGATCTTTTTTCCAATTTTTTTGCAAATATATTCCAAATGTTCTTTAAATTTTAATTCTTTATCTATAAAAAACCCCAGATATTTTATTTTATCTACTTTTTCAATTATTACATCATTAATCTTGAATTCTTTATCACTGTTCATGTTTATTTCCATTATCTTGGATTTATTTTCATTTAATTTTAATTTGTTCATTTTTAGCCAGTTATTAATTTTATGCATATCTGTTTTTAATTTTTCATAACACATATCCTCTGTTTGGGCTTCTGTGAAAATCAGGGTATCGTCGGCATAAAGAACTATTTCACAATTTTCTAAAACTTTTTCCATGTCATTAATATATATAATAAATAAAAGAGCACCTAGAATGGAGCCCTGAGGTACACCAAAATCGTTTTCTTTCTCCACTGATTTTACATTGTTAACTTTTGTCATTTGTCTTCTATTAGTTAAGTAAGATTGAAACCATTTTAATTCATTATCCTGTATTCCATATTCTTTTAGTTTTTCTAACATAATATCTCGGTCAATTGTTTCGAATGCCCTTTTGAAATCTAGAAATATTGCCACAATTTTATTATTCTGCTTCATGTATTTCCATCTATTTATGACATAATTCACAGCAGTCTCACATGAGTGTTTTCTTCTGAATCCTGACTGATATTTTGAAAGAATTTTATTTTGTTCTATATATTCTTCCAGATGACTTTTAACAATTTTTTCCAAAATTTTTTCACATGTTTTTAGGCTGTTTATAGGCCGATACTCTTCGCACTTCACCGTATTTTTTACTTTTTCTATTGGAGTAATAACTGATTCTTTCCAATTATTTGGAAATATTCCGGTTTCAAGAGATTTGTTTACTATATTAAGTATTTTATTGCCAACTATGTCCCAATTATCTAATATTAATTTATTACTTATTTTATTATAGTCCAGTTTGTTGTTTATATCCTTACATATAACTTTTAAATATGCTAAATTTATTGCACGAAATTTAAATTTGCTTTCTATCACATGTATATAATTTTGATATTGCACATATCCAATTGAGTTATTTATTTCCTTAATACTGTCTATAAAATAATTATTAAAATTTTCCGCTATTTGTATATTATCCTTATATTCTATTTCTTTAAATATCACAGTTTTTATCACAGATCTGGGGTTTCCTATCACTAGTTCCTTTATTTTTCTCCACATATCTTTTTGGTTATTTGTTCTGTTTATTCCATTATTTATATACTTGTTTTTTTCGATCTCAATTTTTACTTTATATGCATTTCTTATTATTTTATAGGCATTCCATGCCTCATTTGTATTGTAATTAATTGCACTTTGGTATTTAAAAATTTTTTCTCTTTTCATGTTTTTAAGTTCATTGCTAAACCATTTATTTCCATGCTTTTCATTTATTTTCTTTTTAACAGTAAATTTTTTTATTGTATTTTCTATACATTTATCAAAATGATGGACATAGTAGTTTAGATTGTTCACTTCATTACACTCTATTACGGCTCTTAATTCATTATTGAAACGGGTTTTATCATATTTAAATATTTCTACTTCTTCTACTTGTTCATGTAATATATTTTCGTTTTTGATAAATATGTCTATGGTTTCGTGATCTGCTATTTTATTGATTATATTAGTTTTTGCTAAGATTTTCTCATTATTTGTTATAACATAGTCTATTAAAGTTTTAGAATTCTTTGTTATTCTAGTATATTCACTAATTATTTGCTTTAGACCGTTATCATTTAGAACGCTTTCTATTTTAGATTTATAAAAGTCTTTTAACCAATCTATATTAAAATCTCCGACTATTATCATATCACAGGTTTCTTCACATAGTTCTTCCATTATTTCTTGAAAATCGTTGCAAAATTCCGGCTTTTGGCTACTTGGTGATCTGTATACTATTACTAATATAAAAGTTGTTATTTCATATTTTGCTCTATAAGCACTAATCCAATATTTTGATTCTTTTACATATTCACTTATTTTGTTTATGTTCCATTGTTTTTTGAAATATGCGATTACACCACCTGTTTTGCTTGAATTTGATAATGTGTTAAAATGGTTATATTGCTTTATTAGGAGCTCCGATTCATCCACTGTATCAGTCAAATGAGTTTCTGACAGAATTATGAACTCTGGTTTATTCATTTCAGCAATTGTTTCTAATTGAACAAAGTTATTGAGGAGTCCCTGGATATTTGTATATATTCCATGTATTTGCTTTTCTATTTGCTTTGGTTGTTAGGCTGCAATGCCTATTCTTCTCTTTTTTAGATTAAGTTTATTTTGGTACACTGGGCATTCTCTATTATTGGTAACGTGATTCTCATCTAGTCCTAAGTTGAGCCTTCTATTTTCTTTCATGCAGTTGACGCATTTAGCTATTACTTCTTTATTACATTCACTACTTTTGTGTTTTCCATGACATCTGTAACATATTTCTTGGTTTTTACATTCTGATGCTTTATGATTATAGCCTTGACATTTAAAACATTTTAATATACTCGTTCTATCAAAAACTCGGCATCTGTCCCATCCAACATTAATTTTTTGACTCGACATAACTCTAGCATATGACTCATTATCTATTTTAATTTTGGCATTATATATTGTTTTATTAAATCTTTTTGTTTCAAACATTTTTATTATTTCCATATGACTGTTTCCTAATATTTCATTTTGTTTTTTCATTTTTTCAATTAATTCTCTTTCTGATATTTTAAAGTTCATGTCCGTTACGATTATTTGCATTTCGATTTGCTTGGGAACCGTTATTTCATATTTTTCACTTATTTCATTTTGTATAACTTCTTTCATTTTTTCTCTTTCTTCAACATTTTCACTCTGAATTACTAAAGTTCCATTTTTTCTGTTTTCTACATTTGTTATTTTAAAATTTATTGGATTTATTTTCTCATTCAATTCAGCTTTTGTTTTAACCACACTTTGTTTTTCTTTCGGCTTAATAATTAGCGGGATATTTTTTGAGACATCTGGTATCACTGTTTTTGCTACTGTTTGTGCATAGGTCATTTTGGTTTTGACGTTTGTATCATTTATCGCTTTTTTTATTTCATTACACATCTTTGTATTATTTTTCTCTATTATATCATACATGTTTTTATTTTTATTTTCTATTTCGCTTACATTTCCATACAAGTTTTTCACAATTTCTACATTTCTTTCACACATTGTTTGGATTTCATCCATTTTTCTAAATCTTTCATCATAACGATTCTCTATTGCTTCCAGCAAAGCTTTTATTTTACATTCGTTTTGTTTTAGGGAGCCTTCAAATTCATTTTTATAATCCACTAATATCTGTTTGTTTTTATTTACTCCTTCTTGGATGTCTCTTAACACAAGATCTACATTCTGAATATATAGCATACAGTCATTGCAAATAAAACGAACAAAATTGTCCTCATCTATAATTTTTGCAGAATATTGATCTATACCGGCACATTTTTTGAAATAGCATACCTCGACACAAAATTACATAGAGAGGACAATAAAATAACGTTTGACTGGTATGCAAAAAATACATCGTCTGGCAGAATTATCAATTTCAACGCTACTCAACCTAAATCTCAAATAATAAATACTGCAAAAAATTTTATACGTAGAGTTCTTGATATTAGCGATAAACAACACCACAGCAAAAATAAACTGGTAATCACGAAATTACTTAAAGATAATGCTTTTCCTACAAATTTAATTAAAAATTTAATAACTGCCTATAAACCTATAATAACAAACACAAATGGTAACATTGAAAAGGAGGAAAAATATTTTATTAGTGTAAAATACATACCGGGCCTCACGGACAATAAAAACATAAAAGGTGCAATAGATAAAAATGACATGAGCTTTGCTTACAAACCAAACAAAACATTAAGTGCAATATTTACAAATACAAAAACTCCAATACACAAACTACAACAAAATAATGTAGTGTATGAAATACCATGCAAGGGAGACAACAACAACAGCTGTGACTTAGTTTACATTGGTACGACCAAAAGGAATTTGGAGACAAGAATGGGAGAACACAATTCAGACATAAACAAAAACAAAGAAAGCACTGCATTATCACAGTACATATTACAAACAAAACACAAACCTGATTTTGACAACATAAGAATACTTGACAAGGTAAATAACGTAAGGAAAAGATATACAACAGAAAGCTTAAGAATTCAACAGAAAATAAATAGAACAATGAATAAAAAAGAAGATACTGACAATTTAAGCGCCAGTTATAGAGTTGTTTTGAAAAACAGTAGATGACACCACTAGGGTTGGCTTTTATGTTTTTAAAAATATATTAATGTAATACAAATTTGTTTATTTTCACTGTAAGTTCGTTACATTTATATTTATTGTATTATTAAATGTTGATGATTTTATTTTATATTAATAGACGAATCCCCTGAAGAAGTGAACATAAAATTCACGAAACGTCGGGAAAAATGAAATAAAAAATTTTTGCATTTTTATTTTCACAAATGGAGTTAGGCCTCACCAGCTAAATATATATAATAAAAATATATATTAATACAAATGAAAGTAAAATTGCCAAACAAATGGGGAGGTGAAATTGAAAGCAGCCTCGTGGTCAATTTAAAAAGTGTGAGTGTGTTAAGGCTAGTTTGCACGGTAATATATTGTTTTACGACATGATGAGTAATGAGAAAAATCATATCATGTAAAATCAAAATGTATTGAGTAAGAGGGAATACGAATACAAAATCTGACAAGCGGTCGGTAAATGGTTTTTTTCTAAACCATTTTAGGAACTTATGTATTCTCATCACACCAGAGGTGTATTTTAACAAAGTATATTGAAGGTGGTAGCATTCTTACACAATTACAAAAACAACTCGGCAAATGTTCATGTTGTTTTTGTAAAAATTGTAAAACTGCAACCATCTGCTTTTTTGTTATTATTTTTGATTTTACTTAGTCCCAATTTACAATGTGGCAAGTGAAAGGCAGACAGATGAAGTTTGTAGGCGAGAGAGGAAAAAAGTGAAGTGTGTTACGCACACATCGTCGCCCCCTTACCAGCAAACTTCGTCTGTCTGCCTTTCACTTGCCACATTGTAAATTGGGACTTAAGCCATCCCTGTAAATATGAAATATACAGTGATGCCAACTTAGCTACTAAGGGGCTAGATTTAGCTCTTTTTAATTACTCCTGGCACGTAATTTTTCCCGTTAGCTCTTTTTTTAAAAAAGAGCTAAGACAGGCTCTTTTCAGAAGTGATATTGGAACGTTTGACACTTTTTACATCTATCAGTAAAGACTCCCGTTTTTACCCTCTTGTTTCGTCTTTGGTTCAATTAAATATGAGTTCATATTTTTTGCTACGGCCAAAAGTATAGAAAGGTTTGGGAATCAAATCCTGTGTATGAAAAATTAATTAAACCACCAAAAGATCCGCCGAAAGCTGTATGCAAATACAGTTGAACTTCTATAACTCGAAACTCCATTATCCCAACAAAAAAGTTCGACTTACAGAAACTTCAAGTTAGAGAATTTTGTAATAAATGCACAAAAAAAATTAAATTCTTTTGGTATTCATGTTATTTAATTTTATTTGGTACAAATACATATGTACATATTTAAAGATTTCATTTAATGAAATATTGTGTGACTTGATACATGCAAAATTTGAAAAACTTATGGTGTTTTCCTTTCTACAAAAAAAATGTGACATTCTAAAAAACTCATCCTTTTCGGGATAAATTAAAAAAATTTCACGTTTTTTGTAGAAAAGAAAACACCATTAGAATTATTGAATTTAAATTTATCAAATTTTATTTAACTAAAAATGAATGTCATATTTTAAATGCTAATTAGTTTTAAATAAAACAAAAATTTAAGATGACAAAAAGTTATAGAAACGAAATCATGTGAATTGGCCTACCCACCGCTATTGTCAAGAGATTCCCTTTGACTTAAAGAATTTTCGACTTACAGAAGTTAGTCTTATAGAAGTTCAACTGTATTACAATTCAATAATAATTAGAAATGTATGGCGCCGTTTAACGATATTGTACTATCCCAACCAGATATATCATTTTCGCCAGATGTTCCGACAGAACCGCAAATTACACACGTAAATCTTGCTTTATATTCGGCAGTACATACACCGTTTTTTAGCAATGAAAATAACCTTTGCGAAGCAAGCGTGTTTCTAAAAATAAATTCAATTGAAACACATAAAAAGTTAAAATTTTATACATATAAAAAATTAACACTTTTTAAAAATGACTTTTCATATTTTTAATTGTCTTTTTTGAAATGTTACATATTGTAATGTAAATATTTGCATACAATTTTTAAGTAGTCATTTTATTAAAAATTAATATGTATATTAAATTTTTTTAATATAAATGAGTTTGAAGTACAAAAATGAATAATAAATGCATTTAAAGCAGAACAATCTTTAATTTTTAAATTTAGCACTTTTTAGCTCTTTTTGACTACTAGGTCGGCACGTTTTGCCTTTAAATAGTTGGCATCTCTGGAAATATACTCACAACAGACTTTAATTTTTTTTTTTTAAGCACGGAGAGAATTTCATATTATTTTGATTCTACAAAGTCGTAATACATTGTATTACCGTGTAAACTAGCCTTTAGTAAAAAAGTGAGACCCAACAAACACGAAGTCAAACCTTTGATATGAAATGACTTTATCATTTGACATCAAACACAATTCTCAAACGTTTTTCAATTGTTTGATGTTAACACTTAAATTCAAATTGACAATGATTTGAAAATAAACATTTGACATCAAATGTTTTATCAATTTTATGTCAAATTGGTATTAAATGTTAAGTTAAAATCAAAACTTGGCAGTACTAAAGCAAAAAATAAATGTAAACATTAAAAATGGCGATTAGTTAAATTTTTACCACAGACATAATAATTTGTGATTTTTACTTCGTGGTTAAATGTGTTTAACAAGTGAACGATTTATTTCTTGTTAAAAATAAAAATTATTTGCGAGTAGTTACAATGATAAAGAATACGAATAAAAAAAAAACGGGAAAGTCAAGAAATTATAAGTTTGTTGTATGATCGATGTGCTAAAAAAAATAAGAGGGAGCCAAGTATTTCCTCCTTCCAAGAATTAGAGGACGGAAAGAACATTATTTTATCTTTTAGCTATGATGCCGAGTGTTTATCTCACAGTTTATTTAAATAAATTATGAATTTATATTAAAAAAATAAAATATTTATGTTCCACATTGTATTACAATCCGCATTTGAAAAACATTTGAGAATTACGTTTGAAAGCAAGTAAAAAATAAAGACATTTTTCAATTTGAAAATAGTTTCCCCTTTCTGTCAAGAATGCTATGATTTTCAAATCATTATCAAACGTTTGTCGTTTGAGAAAACGTTTAATTTTAAATAATTTTCAACTTGAAATCAAACCTCCGTGTTTGTTGGGGAGTGTATGCAAATTGAAAGGAATTGAAAGGCAAAACTTAATCGTGTGGCCACCAAGTTATACTACATTTACATTAGGCCGAAATCTTGTAGATTTGATTTAAAATCTTCTTCGAAATCTAGTGCGTTTACATTGTACTTTTTTGACATTAGCGAGATTTTGTTTTTATAACACAACAGCTGACTTAAAGTTTTTTCGTTACACACACAAACACAAAAAGAAATATACATTTAAAAATTTGCATTACCTTTTTTTTAATAATCAATGATATTTATTTTATCAATATTATTCGTGTTTTTAATTTTTTTACAATTTTTATAAAAATTTTTAATATTTTTTTTAACAATTTTTGTTTTGTTTTTTTTTTAAATGTCATTTTTTCTTGTGCAGGGAAATATTTTTTAGTGCTATATTGTAAAAACCATAGTTGCATCATTAAGTACTACTAGATTTTGAGTAGATTTCGTCGAAATCTTGTCACGAAGTAGATTTTGTTTTGTATGGGAAATCTATTCAAAAACAACTAGATTTGGCTCGAAATCTCGTAAGTACTAGATTTTGCGTAGGTGTAAATGTAGTATTACAAAATATACGTATAATTGGAGTTGCCATATATAAAAAATATGTGAATATAATACGGCAATCTCAAATCTAATGCTGTAGCCCGTTTCTGTATATTTCACATCGTAAAACTCTTCGCATGAAACGTGTGAATTGCAACAAAAATAGTGTGAAATGAAACAAAAAATGGTTTTTCTCACGCAAGTGTTTCTGTATCTTTTTTTGCGAGAATTATCTGTCATTTAAATAATTTTCCAGCAATTATTGGAAGGATGCGAGAAAAAGTGTTTCTATAACAATATTTTGCGAAAAGTTTCTTTCAAGAACTGTCAAAATAAGTCACATTTGAAATTGGTGGCGAGAAAAACAAAATGTAGATATTTTGAATTTAAATTATGTTTATATACTATTTTTTTTAAATAAATAAAAAAATAGAAGGAATATAAATGATAAATGCATAATTTATATGATGAAAATAAACAAAAAACAATTGTTATGTTTTGTTAGTTTAAATTTTTGTTAGCCTTTTCTTGTTTTGGTTTTATTCAGTGCTGCCAGATAAATTTGTGTCAAAATCGTCAATTTCCTGAGAAAAAAATAAAAAAGATCGTCTTTTTTGTTTTAAAAATCGTGCAATTTAAAATCAATTTTAAACAAATTTGTTTCGACTTTTATTAAAAAATAATCAAACAAAAACATAGTTAAAGTTCATGGGTATTTAATAATTATTATTTAATAATTGAGATATAAATCTTTAATTTACCTATTCCTATAATCTTTTTCTTTTTTACCTGAAATAGACTTAGTAGAATACCTTGTAGTTAAAATTGAAAAAAATCGGTTCATAAATAAACGGGTTAAAGACCCAGTAAAATCTTCGCCTACAAAATAATATGTTAAGTAATCAGAAACACACAAAAGCACTACATACAATTCTACTGAAAGACTAATGAATTTTTACAAGGGTTGTGCCAAAAAGAACAAATTCAAAAGTAAGTCATTTTTTTTTATCTTAATACATCCAGAAAAAAGTAGTTATCGAAGTTCTTATAGAAGAAAGCTACTTAATAACGAGTGAAAGAAGCTATCCATTTTGAAAAACTTTTTACTGGGAGACAAACAAATTTCTTTCTTGCCGGAATAATGGTTTTGGCACAAAAGTGTACATATAAGATAAGAATATCAAATATAAATCATATTTTGTATATGTTTATAAGAAGTATGAAATGTTCAAAATAAGCCAAGTCGGTCCATTACTTTCTCTCGAAATTTTGCTTTTGCCGATACATTTTTTAGGGAAGAGACAAACAATTTCGAGGACAACTTTCACATTAGGGATAAATATAAAAATTTAAGCAGCCTTGTTTCTAAAGATATCTTTTTTTCTAATAAACAAACATATAAAAATATTTACAATTATCTTATTTCGAAGACTAAGGGGCAAAAATAAAATCAAAAATATTTTATAAATTTGTTGTTGCTTTCTACAGACATTCATATTATTTTTTTTTCAATTTTCAACGCCACAAAATAGAAGTGTTTGAAATTTAAAAATTCAAGATGAATTTCTATAGAAAATAACAACAAAATTATAAAATATTTTTGATTTTGTTTTTGCTTTCGTCACTTTTTTAGAAAAAATCATCAAAACGTCACTTTGTTAATATCGGAACAAAAAATCGTCATGATGACGATAACTCGTCAAATCTGGCAGCTCTGTTTTTATTATATTTATTTCTTTTGATGACGTTTCGCTTTTATTTGACACTTAATTACTGGAAATATTCCAGTATAAACAGAATTTGTTGTGTCTGTTTTCGCATTCAAATACAGAAACACTTTTATCTCATAAATCGAGAAACGATGGAATTTTTTGTTTCACACTTCATGTAAGAAATTTTACGATGCGAGAAATACAGAAACGAGCTACTGGGTACACACAGTGCAATCTACTTCAATGCAATCTCAAAATATCAATACGTTTTGATGTTGATGTAATCTGGAATATATGAGAAATGAATGAAAATGAATTTAGTTTGCTAGATTGCGTAAATGCTTTGCATTGTGTGAACCCAGCATTAGTAGTTAATTCGCCTTGGCCTTGTGTGACACCGACGATGCTGGATGGAAAATCAAACAATTTAGATTTCTGGCATGCTTGATGTCAAATGAATTACAAAGGAAACTATATTTACTTTTCCATCTCTGAAATGTAAACATTTTTGTTTTTGTGTGCAAGATGTGTTATAAAAGTTATAAATTACTTCAACGAATAAAGATTTAATAAATGCAGTTTTAAAAATGGACACTGAAGTGCCTATTTTGTCTGGTTATTTAAATGTTCCAACACAATCTGGATTTCCTCTTAATCGAATATCAAAAAAGGTATGTACATATGTATGTGTAATGAATATTTTCATTTTTCTTTACTTTGCATAGAATTATTTGATTTTTTTGGTGGATGTGATTGTTACTTCAGCAGGAAACAATTTTAATCGATATCTAGTTAGTCCAGCTGCGAATATATTTAAACTTTAATATGATCAAAATAAAATGTGTACAAGGACGCATTGTACCTACAGTATCTCATAAGAGAAGTTCGTGAATTTTTGTATATGAAAATTCAGAGCTTTGTATTGCATACATTTGTATGTACAGTGATCTTCAAAAGAAAGTGTACAGCTTGTATTCCAATATAAAAAGTGTTATGTTAAGCTTCGTACAGATCTTACAATTTTGTCATTAAAACTGCCTAGAAATTTCTTGCAACTGTGTGAACATTGTAAGCTCATTTGGAACAAATCTAGTTTAGCGACGCACACCCAAATAAAAAAAAGTACCTAGGATGATAGAAAATTAAAAAAAAAAGAAAAAATAAAAAAAATTGGCGCAAATATCATAGAAATATGTAATTTTTCCACTACATTTCTAAAGGTATATGGCAAATATTGGTATCATTTTGAAAGTTTTGGCTAGGTCTTTCTCGACAGGTACCTATATAGAATTTATTTAAAAAGTTTTAACTCTTAAGCTCACATTACAGTTTTTGTGTACTAGGTGTATACATTTTTTATTTATTTTTTTGTTTTCAAAAAGATGTTTTATTTTTATGGAAATATTTAAATAAAAATTAGCACCTATGTACCATAGATGGGGGTAGTACATTCATTTTGCAGTTTCAACTCACACAGTGATAGTGCAAAAATATTGAAAATTTGCAGCCTCACTAAACATTAGTGATAGTAATGTTAAAAAATTTTGCACTCAAAAAAAAAAAAATAGTTTGATTTAAAAAAAAGCAATCATCAGCTTATTGCAACTTTTTTCTTCTTCACTCATTTGAGTGCAACTTAAATTGTTGCACTAAATTTAAAATTAAAAACTTGTACTTTCTTGATTAAAGCCAATAATTATACCGTTATTGACAATATTTCATTTTGTTTAATGTTTTTTACTTATGCATATATTCAAAAGAAATCAAAAACCATGCACATAGAAAGTTACATTTTTTAAATTTTAGTGAGACAATATTTGTATGCAGCTTTTTTGATTTCAAGTCCAAATTTTGCACTATTTGAATTGATTGCAGATTTTTGAATTCAAATCTGCGTTTAGTGATAGTGAAAAAATTTGCAATATCACTCAAAAATTTTTAGTGGTAGTTAAAAAATAGCAATCATCACTAAAGCTTTATTTAGTGATAGTGCAATGCTGATTTAAATCAATATTTAGTTCACTACCCCTAACTATGCTATTTGCTATATACAAAACTAATAACAAAAACTAATACATTTTTTTAATTTTTTTGTAACTAATAGCCTATTTCCGATGTGCTAAAGAATTCTTTTCTGCGTAGAAGGCCTTCGGCCGGGCACAATGATATTCTCCTCTATGGTACAACAAATATCGGCTTCGCTAACTAAAACTTATCTGTATAGCCGGCCTTCGGCCGGCCGCAAGGAATTTCTCTATGGTATAACAAATATTGGCTTCGCTAACTAAAGCTTCTCTGCATAGCTGCCCTTCGGTCGGGCGCAAGGATTTTCTCCTCTATAGTATAACAAACACCGGCTTTGCTAACTAGTGCTTTTCTGCACCTAAAATATACTTAAATTAACCTAAAGAAGAAAATTAAGTGCGAATACAAAAACAAAATACATATTTGCTTATCACTAAGGGAGCGGGACAGTTTTTTTGGTTCCAGGGGGCCCCACGGACCTTAGTCCCCTTAAATTTTGAGTCGGGTGGCATATTTTTTTAAAATTTTTTCGTAGCCCCTTAAACTGCACTTCAGCCAAATCACATATTTCTATAAAAACTAAAAACGTCTATAACTCGAAAACTAAGCGCTTGCGCTAATTTTTTGTTGTATTTTTATTTGTTATGTTTCAATTTTCTATCACCCTAGGTTTTTTTTTTTTTATTTGGGTGTGCGTCGCTAAACTATATTTAAGCCGCTCATTTTCATTTGGCAGATGTGTAAAATGAATGCATCAATTGGCTAAAATGTCTTACAACTGTGTGAACATTGTAAGCTCATTTGTATTTGCAGAAGTGCAAAATTAATGCATCTGAAAATGGCACCATTGTCAGAAAAATATTGCTGTTGGCAACGCCTGCTTACAATATTGTAAGATCTGACCATCGTCTGTACGAAGCTTTAAGGCCCAACCATAATATGCATAGCCTTGCTTAACCTACTGTCAAAAATTAACAAAAAGACTCGCAAATGTATTTAAAAAAACAAAATCAACATACATTTGATTCCGTACGGAATGTGCGATCAGTTTCGAACTTTGCTTAAGCAAATGACAGTTTCATAAAATTAAACAAAAAGTTTCCTTAAGTTCAATATGGTTTGCCTCATATGATTTACATGTAATCGTACATTTGCTTAAGCCAACTTAAGCAAAAAATACAAAGAGTAATATCAATAATATTTTGTTCTTGGCACATTTTTTTATTGTTTAATTATTTTGATTTTAACATTTTTATAAAATATACGAATGTTTTCAAAGCTCGTTTGCAAACAACAAACATTAAAGTCGCACTTAACATTATTTAGTATAGCCGACGCACAGTGGCGCCATTTGAGTTCTTTCGTTGCAAAAATCATATCTTTTGAACCGAATAAGATAATTGAACAGTTTAAACAGCATATGATAGATAACTGTTCAGCCTATGAAATGAGCGATTGGAAAGGGTGCTACGCTCTGTAGGGGCCTAATTATGTTATCAAAGTTAAAATTTGTAGAAAAATCAATTTTATGGTAACTAAAAAAAATTATTTTTACATTTTTAGATTGTTTTTATTTTTTTTCTTTAGGGGTTTATGTTTTAAATTATTACCCAACAAATTAAAAAAAAAATAATTTTTTTTTTTAAATTTATTTTTTCAATTTTCTGTAAAATATTCATCACAGTTCGTAAGAGAAGGTATATCTAAAAGACTAACCATTTCTAAACTATAATTATTTTCTAACTCTATTCTTGACTTCACATGCCGCAGGGAAGAAATAAGTGGTTCGGAAGATGCTGCCAACATGTTGAAGAGGTCCTCATTTTGCCTTACCCTTGATGCTTTGAATGTGTTCTGCAATCTATATTTTTTATAAAATTTGTTAAGAGACTCCTGTGCTTCTTCAGAAAGCTTCCAATTGGCAAAGACTGGTACTCAATTATATCTTTGCCAGGCGCCAATATTTTATGGACGGTCGGGGTCAACTTCTTCTGTGGATACATTTCTGCTAAAAGAGATGCAGTTTTCGACGCATATTCTCCATATTTTGTAGAATTGACATTTTCTTTGCAGTTTAAAACATCTAAGATCGTTCCCAATCTTTTCACGATTTGATTGTCAATTCCAGTGATTCTAGTTACTGCCCCATCATTTTCAAAAAATCTCCTAGAAGTGTTTCCATCGTTTGAGTTACCGTATCCGTGCTTGGGACAGTCTACTTTTAGTCCAACTTGTTTAAAAAAAGCATCCTGTATTTGCTTCTTTCTGATCTTTTCCTTATCCTTTATTGATGTATTTTCATCGAAGTTTTCCTTCTCTTGTGGTAGGGTATACGCCAGTTTTAGCAAGAATTCCATACACCTTATCCTTGCGTGCAATGGTGACATTCCATATTCGTAATTCACCTCATTTGTAGAATCGTTTAAATTACCAAAGTTCTTCTGACTCTTTTTGCAAATCGGGCATGACATTGTTGAGGTTGTTCCTGTCAGTTCGTTTACGACTTTTCCGTCAACCATGGTCAGATGGAACTCGTAATTGCATTCAATATATTTTCCTTCTCCAATTTGCAGCTTTGTAGGCTTAATCTTGCTTATTTGTTCTTCAATGTCCTTCACCGTGGTCCTTATGAGTTCTGCCGATTCCCTTGCAAACTGAAACATTATTGGTCGGCAATAATGCACTGATGACGGACGTGGATTTTTCCAGTGTAGGGAAACATCAGATTTAAGAAGCAAAGGAACAACAGATGCCATAAACATATTTCCGTCCGATATTGTAGCGTCATCGGAAGATATCCTTTGCTTATAAACGCTTTGTCCGGATGATCCATCGCAGCCCCATTTGCTGATCAATGTCAACTTCTCAGGAAGAATTTTCACCTCATTTTCAGGAAGACTCTCCAACAACCGTTTTGTGGTATGGCCCATGAGATCCTGCAGATTGGCTTTCGCAGAGACTTCCGTAAACTCCGTATGCAGTGGTCGTGAATTTATTTTGGCTTGCGTAATATGCTTGTATCCGGGTAAAACGTCAGCGCCGTGTCGCGTTAAAGATGCCCGTAGTTTCTCATATTTCTCTTTGGAAAGTTCTAAGTCCATAAACAAGGCCAAGGCTTCTTCGGATCCATACTTTTTAATGTGTGCGTTTGTGGGCGTGGGAATGCTTTCCTTAATCCTTTTTAGTCGCATTGGGCTTGCATCAGCAACAGATTTGGTTATCTGCGACCTAACTCTTTCACTATCCTTTGTAAATTTAATAGACAGCGCGTCCGATAATTGCTTCGTGGTCAAGTCATTGGTGGCATCGGCAAGTTTCCTCTTCCTTGTGAAAATTGAACACTCCTCAATACTTTTTTTTGGCCTTCCTTTTGCTCCTCTGGTTGATGTGGTGGATTTATCTACTGCCAATATATCCAGGATGGTGGGTTCATTAAGCCAGTCCTCGTACTTGGAGTTGAAGTTCTGAATGGTTCGTTTAGATTTCACCCATTTTGCCTTAATATTTGCATATATCAGATAAAAATTATTTTTTATAATTTCGCTTCTCTCAATATTTCCGTATAAGCTATCAAGTTCTTCTAAAGCAGCTTCCGTGAAAAAATTGACTTCTAAACAGTTCAAATAATTTAAAATTGTTCAACGCCATGTTTTCAGTACTTAAATTGTTTAATGGTTTCAGTAATTGTTGCGCCAACTTTCAGTCGTAGACTAATCCAGGCATTATGCTTATTTTGCAATATATAGGCTTATGCTACCATGCCTAAAAACTTACCTGTTCCCTGCATACATATGGATTTAGGCTGAATAATGCATTTTGATATTATGCACGAGTCCAAATAAGATTTGTGCCTACCTGTAGGGACCATAGTCAATATTGTTCTTGACCATTTGCAATATATAGGCTTATGCTACCATGCCGAAAAATTTACCTGTTCCCTGCATACATATGGATTTAGGCTGAATAATGCAATTTTGATATTATGCACGTGTCCAAATAAGATTTGTGCCTACCTGTAGGGACCATAAGTCAATATTGTTCTTGACCATTTGTACGCCAAAGTATTGTTTAAGTAAGGTACGTACCTGCTAATTTCAATGAGTAGTTTTTTTCAAACTATTAGATCAAACTACTGTCAGTCAAAACATATAAGGGATGGACGCCATACAATTTCTGCAACCATGTCTTTTTAACCTTTTTTTACCTCTAGAAGCCAAACGGGCACGTACGGGCAGATAACATTTTTGAATTATGTAAAGAAATAATCAATGAACAGGTTTTGCAAATATGGCAAATATAGAAAAATATAGATTTTTTTTATTTTCCGTCAAAGTTGAAAAATAGTGAAAAACGGATAGTTTTTAAATAGTGATTTACCAGGAGAAACACAAAGCAAACAGTTATTTTTTTTTTATCATTATTCATTTAATAAATACATCAATCAATACAAACAAAAAATAAGGCGATTCGTTACCTATTTTTCGTGATATTACACCTGAAATCGCAACAAATTTACTAAAAATTGTGTGTTTTTTTGAAAACCGAAAGTCGGTCAACTTTGAACGGCTATATCTTCTAAACTAAAAATGTGATATTATTAAGAGTGGCAGATTTGAAATCGTTGAAAAGTTTCCTATAACATGGGTTTATTCAAAACTTCGTCGGCGCTCATGAAAATTTTGATTTTTGCAACCTCGTTTGCTCTACGGGCGCTACTGTGCGACGGTTGTATTTTCGCCGCCGTCGTTGAAAAATTTTCAATTTTAGTAAATTTTTGTCGTCGTCAACGATATGTGTTACTGGCGTTCTCAACATCTTCAATGTCACATCGGCTTCCGAGTGCAATGTTATGACATTTATAACGTAAAGACGTCTCTTTTGAGAGTTTTCGACCAGGGCTGTCAGACTTGGGGATTTCATGTGAGCAAAAAGGACAAAGAAAGTCATTTGGGGATTGGGGATTTTTTTGGGATTTAATAAAAAATTTCGGGGATTTTTTTGGGGATTGTACACTTTTTTATGACATCCGGCATTCCACTGTTAACATAGATGTCGTGAAGACACCAGCTAGAGCTGCGATGGCAGCATTGCTGTCCGTAAATATATATATATCTCTCGATATACGATAGTACCTCAGCCAGTTTGCCGCCCACCTTATGGCAGAGATTTCCGCCTGCAGCACACTACTGCCATCTGGCAGCCTTAAAGAGACCCTTATGTCAAATTCCTCGATTAAGAAACCTCCACCTACTCTGTTGCCCATTTTGGAATCCTTAGGGCCTGTTCCAGAGATCGCGTGTTATCGAGCAGCTCATCAACATTACCATGATGAACTGTGAATAAAGCACCGAAAAAGGGTTCCAGAGTACAATAGTCCAGCTCTTGCCAAGTCATATGATGCGTGAAGAGTGACCCAGGCATGACCATAGTAACGCGTAGACCATAGGCCCACCGCCCCCAGTCTAATAGCGGAATTCAGGGCCTGTTGTTCGGCCATGATGTCAACCGGCAGCCAGTTCAGCATAGTTAACAGCGCCTTCGTTTGTGTCGAGCGGTGTGATCCCGTGATCATCAGCCCCCAGTTTCTGCCTACAGATATCTTGCAGGTGTATAAGGCCACAATGGCCCTATCAACCCTCGAACGAACGTTGAGTTCCCAGGATAGTTTGCTATCGAGAATTACGCCCAGATATTTGGCACTGTTCCAGATTCTAGCTATCATAGTTCTTCAGATACGCGATATTTAATATATGCATCCTATGGGAGGTATTGCTCCCCCTTCGCCTACCACCTTAATTTCAAAGGTGTAGCTTACTATAAGAGTGACTCCTACCAAGTTTGAACATTCGCACTATAACAGTTCTTCATATATGCGATATTTAACGTCCTATGGAGGGTACCACTTCCCCCCTTATTTCAATTTCGCGGCTTAGAAGATCCTACTGCAAAAAGTTAAAGAGAATTGGTGCAACATCCTATTTATTTTCGGGGCTCACGTGACAAAAATTTTAAAAAAATCGGTTTGGTAGCTTGGCAGCTCTTAAGATATGCGATATTAAACATTGGCGTCCTATGGGGGGTACCACTTCCACCGCTGCTATTTTATTTCAATTTTGGGGCTCAGAAGATCCTCCAACTAAAAGTTCAACAAAATGCGCGCATCAGCTCTTAAGATATGCGATATTTAATATTAGCATCCTGGGGGGTACCAATTCCCCTGTCCGTATCGTATAATTAGCCTATTTTATTTTTGGGGCTCACGTGATGTTACTGTTAAAATCTCAGGAAAATCGGTTCAGTAGTTTAGTAGTCTATAAGCCAACAAACAAACAAACATTTTTCATTTTTATATATACGAGTGTTCGCCTAATGGTCAAAATTCGACCATAAATTTTAAGGTTCATATGAATTTACTACATCTAGGTATATATGAATTTACTTGTTTTGAGCATTAATTTTTTCCATCATAGTGGATCGATTTGGCAAGGGACCAACCTCTGGTTCATATTCTATCTTCTACTATAAAAAATATCAGAAAATATCAATTGAAAAACAAAAAAGTTTCATAAAATCCCTTTGTAAATTGTATTCCACTCAGGACATTGCATTTTATTTTTTTTTTTTCTATGTCTAATATTAACGAAAATTAATCAAAAAACCAGATGTTGAACGAAAAAGTACCAAAAAGCCCCCTTACATGTTCTTATTCATTTTTCATCTTATCGGTTTTAATTCACTCAGGACCCTGCACCTATAATGTTATGTTTCTAAAGCCTACGGTACACGGAATGTAAAAAGCCACATGCGTATGTCGTTCTGATGTAATTTTGACGTCACTACAAAGCCTTAATAGCAAGTTCGTGATGTGTGATGACGACAAAATTACGTCAGAACGACATACGCATGTGGCTTTTTACATTCCGTGTACTGTAGGCTTAAGTTATATAAATCACCACATGCAGCACGGAAAAGTCAAAAAAAGTCGAATAATCGAGCATCCTATTTTTTAATTATTTGATACTTAAAAAAACAAATTTTGTATTTTGTACATATGTGTTAGTAGCTAATTTGAACGCTTATTACTCCGAAAATATTGAACAGATTTTATTAAAATATATATTTTGCACTTCTGTAAGTAAATATCTTTCAAATGGTGTGTGTGTTTTTTCAAATCGGTTGACATACAGAGGAGGAAAGTGTTCTTAACTGTTTTGCCTTAGCCGATTTATATATAGATATGTAGATAGTGGGTGGTATTATTGATTCCGTTCCGCAAGTGCGGAAAGCAATTTTTGTGCGGAAGCCAAATTTGTAATTATTCATTCCGTTTGTGCGGTATCCTTCCGTTGTTGCGGTATCATCTCTACCATTGCGGTATTCCCATATTATTGAAACCGCAATATAGATATTTTTCGCCATTTTGCTTACGTTAAAATTTTACAACGAGAAGCTAACGGAAGGAATAAAAATGTAAGAAAAAATATTTAAAAAAAATAAAATTTAGTTTTGTTATTAAAAAAAATGTATTACAGGAATAATAAAAGCGATAAATACACAAGCAAATTACAATTAGAAGCAATGGTTGATTTAATGAAATTAAATCGAGACGTTGCTTGTGGTTTAAGTCAACGTGCCCCAGCAGAAATAAAAAAATTTTGAGAAGATTTGGCATTGACTCTAAATGGTTCCGGGCCGCCTTTAAAAGATGCCAGTGGTTGGAGAAAGGTAATGCTGTTTTTAGAAACATTTTTCCAACGGGAGCATTAATTGTTCTTGTATTGTATTTAAGGTATGGACAGATTACAAAAGCGGTGTAAAAAAGAAACTTATTCCAACTTACTCCCTATCATTCATGTGTAACACATCTTCAGATTTATATCTTAAAACTCTTCTTTCTACCCGAAGGTCTAAGCAATCATCGTCACTGCTACTTTCAAAAAATGCTATGGTATCCATATAACACTTACACTTATATTAGTCGCGTTTGTATATTTTACGGAAATTAATTTATTTAAAAAAATTATTACTCACAAAAAATGTTTTTTTATCAACAGCTGACACAATATCAACTCAGAAATAATTAAAACAGGGATGTTAAAAATTTATTGCGGAAAGCTTATACCGCAGGAATGAATAATTACAATTTGCATATCGATCGATATTTATTTCCGTCGAATTTTCCTTTCCGTGCGGAATCAATAATACCACCCAGTATGTATATTAGGGTGGGTCAAATTTTTGGCCACCAAGCGTATAGCAAAATTGTAATCTACGGAAAATTCTAAGAACTTTTCCTTAAGAAATCATGGTTCTAAAATCAAAATCGAGCTTCCGGTTTTTGACTTGAAAATTTGGTGCTCAGGAAATCTGAAAAAATTATACCTTTTTGGAAATATTTATTGCAATTGGTGAATAGTTAGCTTGTATCGCTGAAAGAGGGCTTGTTTAGAAGGAAATATTCGCAGCTTTATATATCTGTGTTAATTTTTAGAAAATTCTGTACAGAAATAATTGGTTTAGAGGTTTTTGTCAAAATAATCATAGTCAAGCTGGTAAAAAACCTAAAACTGTTACAATTTTGATACCCAAAAGTTAAATAAAGTTTAACTACATTTTAATTCAAAATTTATTAAAATGAAGCAATTGATTCAAAACTTAATTAAATGAAAATTTAGTTTAAAAAAATTTAAACAAAAACTGAAAATGAAAAAATTAAATATTTTTTATTATAATTCTATTTTTTAAATGTTATTTATTCTTATTTGACCTTTCTTTTTATAATTATTTTTAATTGTTTAAGCTTAAGGTCTTTTTATTTATAAAATATTACATTGATTTATTTCAATCGATATTTCTCTAATCCTTGGTTAGCATCTTCAGGAAATTATATAAAATTTTGTAAATTTAATTTCCTGACGATGCTAACCAAAGGTTAGCGAAATATCGATTGAAATAAATAAATATAATTTTTTATAAATAAAAATACCTCAAGCTTAAACAATTTAAAATTAATTATTGTATTTTTTTTTTAAACGCACTTTTTTTGAAAACTTACAACTTAAAAAAAAAGGAATAGATTAAAATAAAAATAAAAAATTTATAAAAAAAACATACTGGCCAAACCGGGGGTAAATAAATTTAGTTTCGCCCTATAGCGGCAATTTACATACAATATATTTTTGCTATCCATTCGCATTATTCTGTTGCGGCTATCTGCCAAATATCATCGCGATTACATTCTATGGCACGCCGGGAAACATTGGTAAGCAATTGTACAAATCGCTCAGTTCCCTGAATATGTGCCGGTATTCAACAATGGATTAAGAGCGACATTATTTAATTTTTTTCATGTCTTCTGATCTACCTGATTATTACGGTGGATGCTTGTAGTAAATGGCGGCTCAGACAAAATACTATCGTCCATTTCTATTTTAGAAAATTGTATTAGTTATAAAATCATAAATTTCTGAAATACAATTAGACACTTCTGAAATACAATTGGAAATGGTGTAGTAAAAAACATAGACCCTAATTATGTAAATCGCAACGCAACGCTAAAGAATTACATTGAAAGCGAAAACAAAGTCATAAATATTTTGTAATTTTGTTGTTGCATTCTACAGAAATTCTTATTGCGTTTAAAATTTTCAAACGCCTCATAGCTTGTGGCGATTTACATAATTAAGGCCATAATTTGAAAACAAAAATCTAAGTAGGTAATGAGAAATTTAAAAAGTTTGTAATTCTATCGTTGTATCACACAATTTGCAGTTAAAATTCTCACGTTTATTCCATATTAAAATTGTTACCATAAAATAATTTTAGTTTTAATAAAAATTTCTCTTTTTCGACGCGTTTTCAAGAAAAGTCAGCAATATTTAAAAATGTACAAAAACTCGTATTAAGCGCATAAGTTAATAAGTGCTGTTGTGGTTATGTCGTGCCTTGTGATCCAGGATGTAATGGTTTAATATCTGGTTTGGCCAGTATTTTTTCTTTTAAATACATTTTTATTGAAATTGTTAATTTTTTTTTTTTTTTTTCATTCAGTTTCTTTTTTAAAAGGTAGTGAATTTTTGAAATAGAAAATTGAGTTTTAATAAAAAATAAAATACATTTTTTTTAATTAGTATTGTGGTTATGTTGTTGAACTACTTATGGTTTTTAAGCCAAATTTTTAATATTTTTAATTAGGCTTAAGTTCATTAAATTCAATTTTCATTAAATTATTTTTATGAAGAAAGGAATTTTACAACATAGATTTATAGATTTAGATTTATTAGTAGTATTTATAATACTTTTTCAATACATTTTCAATTTTTCATTACAATTACATAAGCTTTAATTTACATTTTTATTTTTTATATAATCTACAAATTTTTCTTCTGAATATATTATTGTTAATTTCATTCTTTATATCACTTGGCATCATGTTATACATCTTTAATCCTTTGTAGAATAACGATTTTTGCCTTTTATTCGTTTCCGAAAGTTGTAGTTGTAGTTTTAAGTTTTGTGCATTTCGTAGGTTATAAGGTTGAACATCCCCAACATATCTTATTTGTTCTATCAGGTAGTCTGGTGCATCTCCCATTTTCATTTTTTTTTATAAAATTTATTGTATTATACTCTAGTCTTTGTTGTATGTTCATCCATTTTAGGGTGTCCAGCATAAGTTTTATTGAGGTATATCGATTGCATTTTAATATTGATCGCATCGCTTTATTTTGTAATTTTTGTAGTCTAGCTATTTGATTATCCGAGCAGCATGTAAATAGCACCGTTGATTCGAAATGTGGTTTTATAATCGTATTATATACATTTATTGCTGTGATAATTGATACTTTATATCTTAAACGTTTAAAGAACCCGATTTTTTCCAATTTTTTTGCTTATATATTCAATATGTTCTTTGAAATTTAAGTCTTTGTCTATTAAAAAACCCAAATATTTGATATTATTAACTTTTTCTATTATTACGTTATTGATTTTAAATATAATGTTATTGTTCTTATTAATTTCTATAAGTTTGGTTTTATTTTCATTTAATTTTGGTTTATTCATGTTTAACCATTCGTTTATGAAAATTAATTAAAATTGTTATTGATAATCTTTCATTCTTGACCGTGGCCGGGATTCGAACCGCGGCCAGCAGGTTACCATGACATGTTTCGATCGCAACCACTCCATTATCTCAAATGGATTTGCCGTTTTAGACTCGCAGCCATCGACGACTGTTGACGTCAATAGTCAAACATCAATCCTTAAACCAAATTATATTTTAACCTTTGGTAGATCGAAGTTTTGCTTTTTTAAATGATTATCCATTTTAATTGATTTTACATGTTCTTCCTTACTTCTGTTTTTTATTTTACCAGCTTGACTATGAATATTTTAACAAAAACCTCAAAACCAATTATTTATGTGCAGAAAATTTCCTTTTATTCACCAATTGCAATAAATATTTTCAAAAAGGTATAATTTTTTCAGATTTCCTGAGCACCAAATTTTCAATTCAAAAACCGGAAGCTCGATTTTGATTTTAGAACCATGGTTTCTTAAGTAGATTACAATTATGCAACACGCTTTGTCAATTTTTTTGGGTCCGAACAAATTGACCCACCCTAATGTATATAGATGCGATAAAAATTTCTTTTTTACTAAAATACCACTTTTTATAATGGAAAAGCAGTTGTACACTTTATTTTAACGCTCACAGTATGTAGATATAAAAATGTCTCTTAAATCTAGTTTATCCAATCTTAAGATATTGACTCCAAATTTTACTACTAGAGGGTGTGTAAACTACCCTTTACACACAAGTCGAACGTATTTTGACGAAAATGAATCTCTGATCTCTTATTTTTAAACTTTTTCAAAAAACAATAACAACTTATTATGACAGCGTTGTATTTTCCACAAAATACGTACTACTCGTATTACATGATCACAACTCTTAAGATTTGCTGTGAGTTCAAAAAAAGAAAGATTTTTTTATTGTTCTCTAAATTATTGGTTGCAAAATTTTGGATATACAGTTATTTCCGCTTAATTGAGTTTCTAAAAATGCACGACTGTTGACGCAATTAAACGGGAACTCAATTAAGCAGTACTCGGTTAATTGAGTCGCCGACGCAATTAAAACGAAAATCGCTTAATTGAGCAAGATGTGCAATAAAGCGAAACACCCATGTGTAGATAGAAAATGTAACTCATTTCTTTATTTATTTTATATAACATTTATTTATAAAACTGAAACATGAAACAAGACTTTCTTGATTTTTGTGGAGCAAAAACACATTAAGTAGAGGGAAACAATTAACCGAAACATTTGCTCTTGTTTTTCGCAATGTGGTCTTATTTTGCGAAATAATTAAGCGGGTGACGCAATTAAACGGAACTCAACTAAACGGGTATTTTTACATAGACTGTTATACTGAATGATTTCGTTCCATGGTTTTTAGTGCAATAAAACGAGAAACTCAATTAAGCGGGGCTCAATTAACCGAAAACAACTGTATATTTAATTAAATCGTTAATAATACTTGTCTAATCTGGGCAGTATTGGTATCACGATTGTACAATTTACATTGTACACATTTACATTTTTTCATTTTCTTATTTTGTTATTTCATTAAACCTTTGTATTTTCCCTGAATTATATATTTTTTGGAATTGTTAATATTATTATATTGAATGGTTTACTTTATAAAATCTTAAAATTTTATAATTACGTTAATTATTTCATATATAAATTTGAATTTTAAATTGTTAACTTGATGTTAAAGTGGTGAGTTCAATGCGTACTTGAAGTTAACTATAGTCAAGCGTAAATTTCTCTAAGTGTGCTATTTAGTACTCGCCAAAATTGGGCGATCAAAACTTATCCAACCATCGGTGTGGATAAGAAGCCGAGGTTGAATAAGTTTAAAAACTGACTTGTTTTCACTTCATTATTAACACTTCAATTGGGCAGATGAACCGCTCATAATAATATATTATAAATAATAAATTTAATTTAAAAAAAGGAAGTCAAACCCCAATATCTTCTCATTTAATTTGAGAACCACCAGTACTAAAAGGTAAGCACCCACCTTTGAAATCCCCTACACAAAGAAAAGAAAACTAATCTCTTGTTTTCTTTTTTCTTTTTTTACCCCTAATAATTATAATTTCTCTGACGAGCGATTATAATTATCATTGGCTAAAGACTTCTCGATTTCTGTTCCCCAAGGAAAAGAGAATCTTTGGCCAATTTATAATAATTTAGGCCACCCAAGGGTCAATTTTATTCAACGATAAAGCTTAAAAGAGGATTTTCTTCTTTATGGTACAGTGGCGAGCAAAAAATGCAACGCTGAGTTCTATGATCTTCGAGTGCATGGGTGAGCTGTGTTTAATTGCATATTTAAAATTTCTTACCCATACCACTATTGATCCTCCGCCATGTTTGACTGTAGGCAACTGATATCTAGGAGAATATCTTTGTTTGGGAGGCCTGCGAATGTAGTTCATTCCATAAATCAAATGTGCTTTCATCACTCCACAACACTTTTGGCAACTGATCCTTTGACCAGTCTAGATGTTGTTTGGCAAAGTCAAGGCTTTTTTTTATTTGACTTTACTTATCAATGATTTCTTGGCTGATCGTCTTGCAAACAAATTCGTTTCATTTAGCCTACGTCTCACAGCTGGAACACCAATATTAGCTTTCATTTCATCGACTGACGTCTTTCGTGGATCAATTTGGACCCTTTTTACCATTTGTCTACCTTGGCGAGCAGTTCGTAACTTAAAATACAGAACAGCGTATCATCAAAAAACTGTAAATTAACTTTTATCTCTAATACACTGTTAATCTTATTTTTTAATTTTTGTTATAAAATTCTTTTTAATAGTGAAATATTTGAATAATATATGTAATATAATTCTTGTATAACATTAACCTTATTAAAAAACGACGTTTAAAATTCTTGCGCTTTGCGTTTTCGATTTCCAGAATACCCCTGTTGGTTCCTTTTATTAAACTGCATGTTCACAAAATTTAGACCCCGCGATCAAATTTCTACATGTTTTCTTATTTTAAATTGCGATGCAATTCAGCACACCATGGATTTACATATATTTTCACTCATGGATTAAATATCTTCTACAGCTTGAATAATAACTGATCTGCTACCAGATGTTTCTACTACAAATTCAACAATGTTCAAATCTGAAATTAAATTGTTGTTTTAAAAAACATAACTTACTTATTTATACTATTAACCGTTGCATTTTTTTGATCGTCAAAAATTATCCACTGCCGCTGTATAACAAGGTTCGCTAACTAAAACGTCTTTGCATAGCAGGCTTTCGGGCGTGCGCAAACATTTTCTTCTCTATGGTATAAAACTATGGACTCTCAAATCATTTGATGTGAACCAGCTGCTATGTTTTAAACGTAGAATACTTCGCAACATTTTTTGTCCGATTAGAGTTAGTGAGGACAGTTATCGCATACGATTCAATGACGAACTAGACATGCTGAATGAGCAGAAAAGTATATTAAGATGCATAAGGGCCCGCAGAATTCGCTGGTTAGGTCACGTAAAAAAATTCCTGGCAAAAGAGTGGTAAAGAAGATATATGAGCAGGTCCCGGAGGGTTCTTGAAGAAGAGGAAGACCCAGAAATAGATGGAAGACAGACGTAGTCAGTGTTTAAAAAACTGCAGTCAAAATAAAAAAATTGATTTTTCTTCGACTCTTTCATTTTTCATTGTACAAAAACAAACTGTTGCACTTACTTCTGATTGAAATGTTCAGAAGTTTTTGGTTTGACCGACTGAGACTTTTAAGAAATTCCGAATGTAAGGTAGAGGAGATGTTGTGTGTGTGTTTTTTGTTTTAGATGTTTTGAAAATATGTTTACATATGTACATATGATATATCTACATACATATGTAGGTATGTATGTATTCATGTAAAAACACACATATTCTGCCTTAACTTCGGAATTTATTAAAAGTCTCAGTCGGTCAAACCAAAAACTTCCGAACATGTCGATTGCCGAAATACTTTGTTGTGGTATAACTTTTCGTTTTTTGCATTGGACTTGACTGCAACTGTTTACATTTAATGAATCAGGAGTAAATGCAACAGTTTGTTTTTGTCTAATGAAAAAGGAAAAAGTCGAAGAAAAAGCACAATCTTATGACTTTTACTATTTCAACTTCAGTTTTTTAAACACTGGACGTAGTGAATGATCTGAGAAAATTTAATGTCTCAAACTGGGCAGATAGAGCAGCAGATAGAAATAGCTGAAAAGATAAGAAAGTCAAATAAAAGTATAATTAACACTGGATTCGCTATTTTTAAATAAATATTGCCTGTATTGGCCATATACGTTTTAAAATGTCATCGCATATACATATGTCTGTATACTAAGGTGGGTCGAAAAAAGTTGTGCTAGTCCCCCCCTAGAATGAAAGATATGTCAATGAATTTTCTAAAACAGGATTTTTTTTTGCCACGCCCCAAATACATCCTTTTTCGTTTTTAATATATAGCGCTACCATTAAAGTGCGATCTTATCATATTGTTTTGCTTTTGGTGACTTTTAAATCCGACATCAAATTCTGGGCGCCACTATGCCATCTCGGATCCTTCTCCCAAATGTCCAATTTTTTTTTTCTTTTTCACATATATATTACATTAAACCAGGAAGAACCCAAGACAAAACAAAAAATTTCCATCAGTAGCGCCCAAGAATAAAGGGTATATTTTTTTAAGTTTGAAGAATTTTAGAAGTTTTTTTTCCACGCCCTAAAATACAGCGCTCTTTGTTTTATATATATAGCATCGACATTTATAGTCCAATCTCATCGTATCGTATATCATTTAATTTTAATGCCAAAACATATACCGATACAATTATGTGAGATAATCTACAAGTTACGGAGACACCTATTGATATAGTTGATTGCCGATGAGCAACTGGTACTTTACCAATATTCCTCTCATGAGAAAATTTAATTTACAGGTATGTTTATTAAAACATGGAAACATACAGCAAATGATATTGAGTAACATGTTGACCTAATATAGAACGACTTTTTACAGAAAGGTATATCAAACACCCTATAAGCTTTTGATACTTTTCGTTATTATCCATCAACTTGAAATTTGTTCGATCTAGGCAAACATAACCGACATCCATTGGAATTTTCGAACCTTTGCATTCCTCTTAACTAGCTCTTGAAACGATTGAATCAATGAATTGACTTTGACAAATATTATAAAAGCCATCTTTCTCCTGCTCAATTTTGACACCAAGATAAAAATTTACCTTGTAAAATTTCATTATCAATATGATTTTTCAGTAAACTAGGTTCTGCATTTCAATGAACAAACCGTTCCTGTTTAAGTATATCAAACAGTTTTGTCTTCCAGCATCGCGTTGCTTGTTAAAGGCCATACAAACCTTTTTGTAGTTTACATACCCATTGTCTTTTTGCAGTTTTTTAAAACTTCATATCCAAATGGTTGTCGCATATACATATGTATACATAACGTATGCGGAAAGAAATATGGACTACTTTTCAACAATCATTCCAAAACCAAAACAAAATATTATATCAAAACAAAATATGAGAAAAGTAACGGTAATATCTCTTTATTTTTTTAGCTAGATATCAGCTTCATAAAATAATATTCAGTAATAAAAATGTCATTAAACGAATTAAAACGTCGCAAGTTGGCTTATAAACTTTGCGAAAATAATCCCCATAAAACAAAATATGAAATATTTCGTCACTTTTCTGAAATGCAATTCAAAAAATCTTTCATTTATAAAACAATTCAAGCTTTTGAAAGTGAAAAATCGCTTAAGAGAAATCGCGGCTCCGGTAAAAAATGTGCTTTTCAGTGCAGCCAAACTCGGGCTAGAATGAAAGCAAAAATTATGGGACGTACTCCAAAAACTTATCGTGCGTTGGCAAATAAATATTATGTCCGTGATAAAACAATTAAAAAATACGTAGCAGATATGGTAGTGGTCAAGTGTGCAAAAAAAAAAAAAAAAACTGTTCCAACTGTCTCAGAAAAACAGTCGCTTGTCATCAAACATCGACTACGTGCTTCGTCACAAAATTTTTTTGCTGCTGGCTCGCCATACATTTGAGAGCTATTTTACCATGGAGGGTCATGAATGGACTCCAAAATATTATTTTAAGCTTCGTAACACTAGACCACCGGATAATATAATTCAGAATAAGAAAACAAAGTTTCACAAAAAGGTTTTATTATGGCTGGCGATAAGTGAGCGTGGCATCAGCGAGCCGGTTTTCATAAAATCGGGTTAGCTGTAAACGCTCAAGTTTATATTAACAAATGTCTTCCTGAACTTAAAAAATGAATTGATAAGTATCATAAGAATGAAAAAACCATATTTTGGCCGGACTTAACTTCGTCACATTATGCTAGGGCCAGACTACTTTGACTTCAAATATAGAATTTGTACCTAAAGAGCTAAACCCCCAAACGTCCCACAACTAAGGCCAATTGAAACTTTTTGGGCCAATTTAAAGAGAAATGTCTATGGAAAGGGTTACAAATCGAAAACCCTGGACCTCCTCATAACTACAATTAAAATAGAGCTAACGAAAGTGAACACAACGGGGGTCCAGGAGGCTATGCGTAAGGTGTCTCTGAAATAAGTTTAAGTTTTATATTTTAACATATATTGATTTCATGTTTATGATACCTGAATAAAAGTTTTTGTTAACATTAATGTATCAGTCCATATTTCATTCCGCATACGTTATATCTTCATCAAGATAGCAGTTTAAAAATGCCGTTTTAATATCATAGTTCTGGACTTTGTTATTTCTAGAACCAGCAATTGTTAGAAACATTCTTAACGTAAATTGTCTTACGACTGGTGCGAAATCTTCGTCGTAATCAACTCCATTTTTTTTTGGCTAAATCCCTGTGCAACAAGACGAGCTTTATATTTTAAAATTTCGCCACTTGAACCCCGTTTAATTTTGTAAATCTACTTACATCCTATAGCTTTTCGTCCCTCGGGTAATAGTACCACCTTCCAATTCTTATTTCATCTTTACGATTTTATTTCATCATCCATAGCTTTCTTTAGCTTGTTTGTAAGTACTAGGTTCAACATTTTTTATTGTATTTTCATACTGCTTTGGCAAAACACCTAAATTATGACGATGTGATCTTCTTAAAGGTACTTGTGGCTTGGAAGCATTAACAGTATCTTCAACATAAGATTGCACTAAAAATTCTTCATCTGCTGAATAATAATCTTCGTGGTTAAAATTTGAATATTGATTACAATGAATGCCTGTGCCTGGATTTTTACTGCTCAAATTTGCTTCAACTTCTCCTTTTTTTGAATGTACAATTTCAGTTTTTCTTGAAGTAGAATTTAGTATTTTGTTATTTCGACAACATAATTACAATTCTCAAGTCCATCAAATTCAAAAAATGTAGTGCATTTGACTCTTCGGTATAACCCACAAATATAAATAATTCAGTTTTCTGATCTTACGTCTTCGCGCTGGTATAAGTATATGGACTCAGTACCAAAAACTTCCAAAAAAGTTAAGTCCACTTTGATCTTCGAGTTCTCTTACCACTAAGACACACTTCACACTCCATATTAATATCAAAATCACTTGGCTTAATATTTGCAACCTTTAAGATAGTTTTTACAGCATTTATATCTCTGTGACCCATTTTTCGATGCCATTCATGTATGCAGCCATTGTGTTTTTCATTGTTTACCAAGTTTATGTCATTACTTTTTGACGCCCTATGTTCTTCGTGAACAATTTATTTAAGTATTTTTATGTTACATCGCTGTATCTATATTGTATTTAAATAAAGGACATATATATATATAGTTTTGATTACTAAAAAAAAAAATCAAATGATTAAATAAAACGACAAAACAGTTTGACGGTTTAAATAGTAATGAATTTTATTTTTCTTTTAAGTTGTTGAAATCATACTCACACACACAATGAATAACATATTCACTTCACATTCTATTGTGTGAAAATGCAGTGTAAGGGTTTTTATGTTGACATAAATAAAACAAAAAATTATTGAAATAAGAGTGTTGTGTTTTTACTTAGCTTCTACTATGGGAATATGCTGTGTAAGTGTTTTTATGTTTAGGCAAAAGGCAATCTGTTAGTGGATGATGTCATAACAATATATATATATATATATACAGGGTGTTTTTTTCAGTGGTATAGAACTTCGAATTGAAATAAAACACAAGAAAATCGTTTTAATGACCATCAATTTGGCTTTATTGGAAGGATAATTTTATGCCATTAATGTTAAAATATGATTTCAGGCATGTGGCCGCCGCGGCTGGCTCGAATAAAGCCAATTCTACAGGTCCAATTTTCAACCACTTTTTCGAGCATATGGGGCCGTATGTCGGCAATAACGCCACGAATGTTGGCTTCCAATTCCCCTAACGTTTCTGGTTTGTTGGCGTAGACGAGCGACTTCACATATCCCCAAAGAAAATAATCCAATGGTGTCAAATCACACGATCTTGGTGGCCAATTGACAGGTCCATTCCGCGAAATTATGCGCTCGTCGAATGTTTCCTTCAATAAATCGATTGTGGCGTGCGCTGTGTGGCATGTAGCGCCGTCTTGTTGGAACCACAACTCATCCACATTCATGCCATCCAATTCGGGAACAAAATAGTCGGTTATCATGGCTCTATACCGGTCTCCATTAACGGTAACTGCCTCTCCAGCATTATTTCGGAAGAAGTATGGCCCAATGACTCCACCAGCCCATAGAGCACACCAAACAGTCAGTTTTTGTGGATGTAATGGCGTCTCAAGGGTCTCATGTGGATTCTCTTCACTCCAAATGCGGCAATTTTGGTTGTTGACGTAGCCATTCAACCAAAAATGAGCCTCATCACTGAACAAAATTTTGCGATGAAAATCAGCATCGATATCAATCTCATTTTCGGCCCATACACCAAGCGTTGTTCTTTTGTCAACCTGTTCATGATGAAATGGCAAACCAAACTGAACATAAATGACATTAGAGTTGCCAGATTTGACCACAAAATGCCAGTTTTATCTCTATTCGAAAAACAAACCTGTAAAAAAAACACCCTATATATGTCATTACTTTTAACCCTTTGTTTGTAAAGATCATTCACTAAAAGTCGGCTATTGTCACTGTAACGTTATATTTTCATTATACTACATATTTTATTTTTAAAATACATATTCACTATAAGCCTTTTTAGCCCACTTTTTTACTGATAAAAGGTTGCATTCAATCGATGGGACATAAATAACCTCCTTAATAAAAAAGCAACAATTTTTATGAAATTTTTTCTGACGTTTAAAATAAATGAATTTTCAATAGTGTAAAAAGATTTACTTTCTAAAGAAATTGTGTATATTTTATAAACAAAAAACCTTTTTTATATTTTCAACAAATAATTTTGACCTTCAGCATAACTCTATCTCATGATGCGGTCACCTTTATGAATTCGCCTTGGTTTTGAATGAAAATTTCAACAAAATGTTGTAAAAAATAATAAATGCATAATATTGTTGTGGCTAAAATTTGCAAACGGTTTCTTGATGCAAAATGTGTGTGGTTGCAAAAGAAATTGTTGCTCTATTATGAACAGCAAGTGAAAATGTTTTTTTGATTGTAAACGAAGCTTTAAACTTCTGTTTTTCACAATTTAGCAAACGTTTGGCAATTCGTAAACAAGAATTTAGCAAATCGTTAGCTAGAATTTGGTAAGTATTTTATGAATAAACTAAGTGCTTACTTCATGATAAAAATAAGGAAATCAATATTTTTCGATTAAATTGGAAATCGATTTACCATTCCCCAATTTGTACTGTGTATTACGATTTTCGCACTCGTTCAAAACGATTGCAAAGTTGTATGTAAAACTTGATGAAATGTCATGGTTCGTAATAGAGTTACTATTTCAAAGAAATTTTCTGTTTTCGATAAAGTATAAAAAACCTTCGTTCATTCTAAACAAATAGTACGAAAATCATTATACATAGTTCAAATAATTCGTTCAAGTGGAGTTCGATCGTAACTGTCATGAAAGACGGACGTCTTGCAGAAATTGATAATAATATTCATTTGTTCTATGTGTTTTTTTTCTCAACGCATATTTTTGTTGCGTTGTTGTCTTAACTAGAGAAAGATACTCTTCAACAACAGATTAAAAAATAAATTCAAAAGGTTATGTCAGAGCTTAATGCTCAACATTCCTTAATCAACAAAAACAATGTCCATCAATACAAAATAATGTAAAATCAGAAAACGATAGAAAAAGAAAAAGTGAAACATTAAGTGTAACAATGGCAAAACAAGTAAAAAATAATTACTATGCTATTCTTGACAACGATAAAGAATGTAACAAAGAATATTTAAAAATATGTATTTGAAAAACATGTACAAGAGCACGAACAAGCAACAGCATCTAGTTGTCACACAAGAGATAATAATTTAAATAATAATACTCCAAATAATGTAAATACAACAAGCAACACTCAAAACAAAAACAAAAAAATTCCACTGCTCAACGTTTTTAGTGTGGATCCCAATGAACTTATTAAGTTTATGAAAAAAGGTCTTAATTTAAAAGACTTTAAAATAAGAGAATTTTAAAACAGAAAAATATCTCTTTATGTGTCATCAATGGATGATTACAACAGAGTAAAAGCATATTTACAAAAAACAAAAACAAACTTTTTTACTTTTACTCCAAAAGATATAAAATCAAAAACATTCTTACTGAAAGGCCTCAGTGCTAACATTGATACTACTGAAATTCTAGAAGAACTAAGAGTATTACAAAATGAGAATCTGAAATTTATAAAAGTAAGCCAATTTAAAACCAAAAAGTCAACAAGAGATAACTATGCTCTTCCAATTTATTTAGTCCAAATAAGTAGCAATAGTAAAATTAACGAATTACATGCAATTAAGGGTTTGCAGCATCGCTGTATTCGATGGGAACCCTTTAGAAAACCGAAAACTAATCAATGTAGAAACTGTCAGAGTTTCTTTCATAGTGCATCTAATTGCTATCTAGCTAAAAGAAATGTTAAATGCAACGAAAGCAATGGAGTTGGGGAATGTACCCTAAATAACATACCTGTTAATGAAAGTGATAAAGTGGTCATTTAGCGTCATATAAAGGATGCGAGAAATATAAAGAAATTCAACAAAAGCTTCGCGCTAAAAAACAAATTTTAAAACAAAATACAGGCAAAGCTCGGTATAACAAATACTCACTTTAACGAAAATCCGATATAACGAATGAGCAAGTTTTTTCATTAGCTACCTTATATAACGAACGATCAACTTTTTTTGCTCCCGGTTTAACGAATGTTTAAGAAAAACAAAGCAAAACCAAAAAGTCGGTACAATACCGTTTGTTTGGATGTGCTTTTTTTGTTTGTTACAAAGTATGAGAACATGCAGATTAGTTTCAAGCATAATAAAAGAGTTTTGTTTGAAGTGTTGTTGAAGCAAAATGGTGAATAGGAAAGCATATCATTCAGTGAAAAAATAAAAAATTTTAGAAGAATGTAAAAAAGATGTAAGTCTTTTTCTTATAACGCGTATTGAATATGAATACGCTGATAGAGGAATTTGTTATTATTTTTAAACATATGAGTGTAAGCATACATATATACTACAGATTTTTTTGGACAAATAATTTGTCACAATATGTAAACAAGTATGTACTTACGTATGTAAGTTTAATAAATATGCATATAACATAAACAGCTCGATTTAATGGTAAATGTAGCTAATTTTTTATTTAAAAGAAAGTTCGGTATTACGAATCTCTCAGTTTAACGAAAGGGGCTGACATTATATCATTCGTTATACCGGGCTTTGCTGTAGATCTCCAAATACATCATATAATATTAATCCTAATATGAGCTTTGCTAATAATATAAAAAACAATAATATACCAAATCAAAATAACACGAACGCGATACAAATGGCTTTAGAAGAGTTTAATACTTCCATGCAAAATCTTTCTAATCAAATAGTAAATTTACATAAACAGTTACAAATACAATCATCAAGAATAGATTCCTTATTTTCTATGTAAGAAGCTTAAATTATCGCCATGGCTGAAAGTATTGTAAAAAATATGAATATAATTCAAATTAACGTTAATTCTCTTATAAGATTAAGTAGAAGATATGAATTAGGTAATTTTTTAAGCAAAAACTCAATTGCAAACATATGGATTGGGGTAATGACTTAAACAACCCAATAAAAAATGGAGCTTCAAACGAAGCAGGTTTGTATGGGAGAAACATAAAAGTTTCGCTTACCATTGCGCTTACGGAAGACATGAATTTTATATGGCGAGTTCCCACTTTGAAGCAATACATTTTTGACACATAAAGCGCATTATTCAGCGCATATAAAAATTATTGGATGTAACGATCAGCTTTACACACTGAATGTTTTGATACAGTTATTTTTTAGTATTCTCCCTTACAAACCTTCTTCGTAGTAATGGAATGCCGTAGCACTTTAAATGTTATTTTTTTATAAAAGTTGTTGAGAGTTCTTTCACTTACTTTACTGCATTTCTGTATGTCTTATTGCGTAGCGCATAAATGTGTGCTTATTTTTTTAAATGTACCTTTAGTGCTTCGCAAAATGATAAAAATTTTTATTGGGAACGTAAAAGGTAATATGCTAAAAGAATAGCTATTAGGTAATGAAATACTATTTAGGTGTAGTTTATATGCATCAGCTGCACCTTCGTAAACGCGCTGTAATTCGTATCTAGACCTGTGTATAGCTGACTAGCTTATCCATACACAAAGAGAAATAATACAATAAACTGTCTTAAAAACCTTGATTATGATAGCGACCATACTGCAATACAAATTTTAGTTTTACAAGATGATCGATCACCCAATCACTATTTTTAAAGAAATCCCTGCTTCCCTTTTTAACTACAAGCAAACTAACTGGAAAAATTTAAGAATAGTATTGAAAACGATCATAACATTAATGAACTTATCCCAAATCAAAAAATCTCACTATCCGTTCCTAAATTTCAAAACATTGATTCAACAAAAAATTTACAAATTCAACTATAAAGAAATTGCAATAAGAAAAAAGTAAAATTTTAACTTTAATCAAAAAACACAATCGATTGGAGCGCTTATTATTACCAGTTAAACTTAATTTACTAAAATGCAAAATCAAGTTTTTAAAAAAACTAATGAATGCTAATTTTACTATAGCAGTAAATACACATGTGCGAGAGAAACTTAAAAGTATTGATCATAAGAATTCCGCAAATATGTTTGGTGAAGTAAAAAAACAGTATCACCTGACGAGCTAGAAAGCGATGACGAAAATAGTAACTTTATAGTAAAAGAGCAGAGTCAAATTTTGAACACCATCGGGGCTTATCTAGAGTCAATTCATTCTTTTAAAGAAATCGATCCTCAAAATAGAGTGCATATTGATGTGGATACTTGTTTCAAAACCTTTTTGGAAACAAAAAATGAATATGAAACTAATCTTTCATCCCTTTTAACATTTACGGATTACTTCAAGGCTAACGAGATATATGAATCCATATATGAAAATTAGTTTATAACGAATAGTTCGTTGTTATACATTTTCAAAAGTTTGATAAAAAAAACTTTCTTCAGGTTTAGACAATATCCCAAATATAGTATTAAAAAATATTCCTGATGTTATGGTCCGTGAACATTTCACTCTTTTTAATAACATGCTTACCAGTTCCTATTTTCCTCGAGCATGGAAAGTAGCGAAAGTTGTAATTTTACCCAAAAAGGGTAGGGATACATGTTACCTAAAAAATCTTCGTGCTATTAGTTTACTTCGAAATATTAGTAAAGTTTTTGAAATTTGCGTAAATTCTGTGAAAAAAATCAACTAAATAATGAGAGACAATTCGGTTTCAAATACAAACACTCAACAATTCACCCAACACATCTGCTGGTGTCAAATATTCATTGGAACCTCAATAAATCATTGTGTACAGGTGCCTGTTTGATTGATTTCGAAAAGGCGTTTGATAGCATATAGATACTTCCATTAATTTACAAATTATTGAAATATATTATACCTATATATCTAATTATTCTCTTGCACAATATGTTAAACAACAAATCTTTTCTAGTTTGCAATAGGAAACAAATAAGGACAAAAAAATTTATTGTCGTGAATGGTCTTGAACAGGGAACAGTGAATTCCCCAATTCTATTTAATATTTTTATATTAGATTTATTAACGAAAATTGATAATATCATTGCTTTTGCAGATGATATTATTATATATCACGCCGATAATAAAATAAGCAAATTAATAATAAATTACAAACATACTTTAAGATAGTTGAAAAATACGCTATAAACTGGAAAATGAAAATTAACTTTAACAAATGTGAAACCATTTTCTTCCGTCCGCCAGTAGGAAAATGCAATTCAAACATAAGAACAAAATGGAAAGATTTTGGTAACACATCAAATACCAATCTACGTATTCCCAACAAACAAGTTGTAAAATACTTGGGAATTAAACTAGATAAGTTTTTATATTTCAATGCTCACATAACTGCACAAATAATTAAAGCAAGAAATGCTTTTTTCATGTACAAAAAGCTGTTTTATTCTCAATACATCAATCCTAAAGTTAAAGTCCTTCTGTATCAATCAATTACTAGACCTATTATAACATACGGTTGCCAAATATGGTTTAACATTTCCCCATCATATATGGAGAAAATTCGAGTGTTTGAAAGAAAGTGTCTAAAAGCATACACAGCTGTATAGATATCCAAATAATGACTATATAAAATACATATCAAATCAAAAATTATACAATGCTGCGAAAATAGGTATATTAGATAATTTTATTATTCATATAATTAGAAATTATATTGCAAAAAGCTCTGAATGCTATAAAAATAATTTAATTATGGCACCATATTACAGTGACGAAAAATATATATCTAAAACCCTTCAAAGTGGATATGTTAACTCGACAGTAAAGGATTTATCCAAAATGAAATGGGCACACCTATATTTTACCATATATATATATAGAAGAGCCAATAACAAAGCCATTCATTGCAATGAAATCACACTTGATAATACTAGGTTTGATACAAGTATTTATTCAGACGACAAAAATATTTTGTAAAACATAAATAAAAGAAAATTTTGGTGGCTTAACTAAAATCTCCCCTTCCAACTTTTATCCCTTGACAGAACTTTTTATTATTCTATGAAAAGGTGGCTTATGACTCAAAAAATTATTTTTCACTTTTTTTTTGGTTTGGATAGTTTTTGAACGCTCTTTAACATGGTGAAAGCAGAAAGTCCTAACTTGCTTAGAAGTGCACTTAAAATGTAGTGAAAGAAGAGCACAAATGCAAGAAAAACAGAATTTTATTGAAAATCGAGAATGGAATTGAAAATCCAAAAAAGCTATTTTGCACAAAAAAAAATTTATTTAGCAATATTAAATAGTTTTCTTCGTCGCAATCCTTGTTGAAATTTTTGAAGTTGCTCGTTTTTTTGAGTCTTCTTCTGAAGAAGAGGCCATACGTTTTCCTGACTTTTTTATTGGAGTTGATTTCGCAGGTTTCTTCAGTTTTTTCATTTTTGTATCGTTATTTGACGATGAATCCATCGGCTTCTTCGGCTCAGGTTTTGAGGATGGGTTCCTTCGATGCCACTCTTGTGGCTGCTAAAGCATCTTTAGATTTTTTTTATGGCATTTTTTTCGATGGCAATTGATCCAAAATATCAGCATTCATGGGATCTGAAACCAGGCTTCTGAGATTCTGATAAATGTACCACTGACGCTGGAGAGATAAACCAACTGGTTGGATAATTTCGGGCATGTTTTCATTAACTGGTATTAATGACAGTTGAAATGATTCAACATCCTCGCTGTCCGCAAATTTGTTGGTTTTTAAAGAGTTTTTCACCATTATAAAATGGTGGAATTGTGTAGACAAGTTCATTGTAAAAAAAATTTGTTCCACTACCATTTGATATTCAGCTTGAATGATTGTAGTTCCTCATCGTAGTTGATACCAACATCATCGAAATAATCAACATCATTCTCTTCATCTTCACCAAAATATTTTTTAAACACCTCGCAAAATTCTTCTTCGACAGACATCATAGGTATTCACGTCAAAATTTCCTATAGTGGAAAAGGAGAAATTGGAAATAAATGACATTTTAACAACAACAACCGTACACAGTTTTTTTCCCTTAAAACTTCACTACACTCAAATAAAAAAATCTGTAAAAGTTACAGAAAAAACTAATTATTACAGAAAATTTGCTAATATTAGCAAAACGATCTGCCGGCCTAATATTAGCAAATTTTCTGTAATAATTTTAAAAACTTGTAAAACTTTTTTTTGAGTGTAGTATATAACGGAAAAGACCAACAGAAACAGAACGAAGGAGAACTACTACCGAGAAACTGACGAAATGCATTGTTTATCGTTAACAGCTGATTTTTGGAAATTTTGTTTTCGAGTCATAAGCCACCTTTTCATAGACCGGGTCACATACATATAAATAAAGAAGAAACTTTTTTTTGAAATTTTTTGTTACATGGTATTATATTAAGTATAATTAAGTATATAAAAAATTCGTATATTTATTTCTAAAAAATATTAAAATTGTCATATAAGTAGTATACTTGAGAGCCCGATTATGGGACTATGTAATATAATAATATTTTATAATTACTATTTGTTTATTTATAGTTTTAAGAACATGAATTTTCTTTAAATAAACACGTTCAAGTAAATTATTTCTTTTGAATCGAAATACGGTGTAACCCATCTGAAATATTTTTTTATTAAATAGGCATTTTTGTAGTATTATGTTTTGATACGTGGTACAAATTAGAAGAAAGATATAAACAAGTTTGAACGAAATACATTCCGAGGTATAACAATAAGCCCGATAAGAATCATTTATTCTTGAAAATGCTATACAATGAAGTTAAGAATTATAGGAATAAATAAAAAAATATTTTATAAAAACAGAGCCATATTACAAAAACTGAAACATATTTTTGTTATTTTATTTTTCAGAAGTCGTGCCAAAAATTTTGTTTACTTTTTAAATCCAGCCAATATGGTATAGAACGTTTGGAAATATGTGAATCTAAGGACGATAAAAATCCCAAAATTGTTACACTGGAAAATTGTGTTAAAATTACACAAGAGCCATGTCCAGCAAATTTAATATATATAGTTAAAAAAACAGGTACTCTGACTTTAAATGCACTTAACGAAGACAGTTTAAAAGAATGGGTGAGTGCTCTGCAAACGGTTGCATTTCGCAGTAAAAATGATACAATAAATACTCAATCGGCTATTGAAGAGGACAATGATTTATACTGCAGTTCTTATGGCGATGGGTTATTTATTGTAACCCTTATACCTTCCGAAGCGTCAATTCGTTGTAACATTGAGTCTAAAGATTATATGTTACATTTGACTGCAACAGAATTACAATTAAAATCTATAAGTGATTTAAGCAGCACAATTTCCAACTGGCCATATAGATTTATAAGAAAGTACGGCTATAGAAATGGAAAATTTACATTTGAAGCGGGAAGAAAATGTTATACCGGAGAAGGTATGTTTAATCTTGATCACACAAACCCACAAGAAGTATTTCGTTGCATGTCATCAAAAATGAAATCTATGAAAAAAATGATTTCTGGAGATGATATTAAATTAGATAATTGTGAAAACCAATTAAACGTAGCTGCGTCAATGGAAGCCCGTTCACGTAGTCCCTTACCGCCGTCTCCATCAAATCAAAGTCGGACAGAATTTGAGATTAACTCTAGTTTAATCCCTTTTTGTGAATCTTTCAGTAATATGAATGTAAAAGTTCCTCAAAAAACTATTCCTAACAAGCCCCCTCGTAAAATGTATTCTGCCGAAATAACAAATATGTTGCCGGCTAACAAGCAACATCACAGCGATAAATTAATTAAACATAAGAGATTCGAAGCGGTTGCAATCACATCAACTTCTGACCCAAATAAAGCCGCAGGATCTTCGGTTATTTTAAAACCACTTTCTCCTGATGTATACAGAAATTTTCTAGAATGTGAAGATTCTCTACCAAAACTTCCAGCACGAAGTACTTTAAATAATGAACGAGATTATGAAAGTATAGAAACAATCACAGATGCATGGAAAACATTGGGTATTAACGACGTTAAACATAACGAACATATTAACCCAACAGATCTCAATGATATAATTTGGTCTCGAAGTAATTCGAAAAGTGTTTCAATTCCAAAAATTATAGATATTGATATTGGCGAGTGCAGTAAAAGCTATATAAATAAAAATTGTCCTGATCTAACTTATGATCGCCTTGATTTTTTATCGGCAAATCATAAAACATCAAACGGTTATAAAACCATTGTTACAGTAGCTCCTTTGTCAAGTAAAAATTTATTATGCAGAAATCCACAGAACGATTATGAATTTATAAATGTTCCAGAGACAAATTCAAATAGAAAAAACGATGAAAACTGCTTGGGGTATGGAGTTTTTCGTCATTCAGGAATTTTGTCGACTCCGGCCAAAGAATGTGACTCCGTACATGGCATTTCAAAAGATATTACTGTAAATAATGATACAAATGAAGCCGTTACTAAGAAGACAACTTCTGGCGAAATCTTTTTAGAGGACAATACATGCAACGGATTAAAATACGCTGTTGTTAGTAAAACAAAACATATATAATGTTAAAAGAACTTCAATTTATTTTAATAGTGTATTTAACATAAGAAAAATATAGTTAGATTTGATATCTTTTTATAAAAATTTTAAAATTACATTTATGTATATGTATGTTATGGATTTTTTTATATTTACAACTTATAAAATAAATGTGGATTTTTATACACCGAAAAAATTTTACAATACACATATACAAGTTAGTTTTTACTTAATAATTTGATTTCAGCTTGGTGAAATTACTAGAAGGTGACAGCACTAGGAGTCGTTGTACAACAAAAACAGGCAAATTTGTTTGAGTAAAAAACTCAATTTTGTCAAAAATATGGATTTTCACCACATCAAAATATTATTGTTCACAAATTTAGATTAAATAATATGTGCGTTCGTTTACTTTTCCAGTAAAATCCAGTAGGTGAGTAATATGAAAATTTTACAAATTTATGTGTACGCGAACGCATTTCATTAAAATCCAGTACAAATTTGTACATATTTTGGGGTAAACGAACGCAGCTATTATTATTATACATGCATCCCAGCAAAAAAAAAAATGGAAATCACACTTAAAAACCGCATTGGATGTAATTAGATCCAAAGAAGCTAATACTACGTTTCAGCTTTAAAGGAGTCGTTTCGAAGTACAATATGAAAAGAGATTTTGAATTGCACCATTGTGCTTAAATAATTGTATAAAATGTAGTTGTCCGGAAATTTTTAAAAAGGATTGTATTTCTAAAAAATATTTGTACCTATGTTCAGGAAATTAATTTAATTTTTTATTTGCGTTCCTAGTGCTTGTTTTTATATTTATTGTTCATTTATTCCTATATTTATTTTTAAAAATCATATTTTCATAAACACAACAAAGTTGTGTGTTGATTAAAACAGCTGTTATAGTGTTGTTTGTTACACGAGTTTTATTATACTGGTAATCATACTATAATATATGTTAACTATTATTGAACTCAAAATTGGAGTTTATTTGATGTAACAAAATATTAATTGTTTTATTTCTTAAGAAAATAATTTTATTGCCTTTCAAAAAAATATTAAAGGTGCGTTTATTTCTGCTACTCGCTTTGTTATTCATTAACGTATATAAAATAAATTAATAACCACTTTTCAAATAAAAGCATTTCACTAACACTCAAAATTAAAAAAGGACGCGCAAGTGTAAAAATTTTAATTGGTGGATAAAATTATATTTTTTATAAATTAATTTAAGTTTAGGGGTTTCTGTCTGGTAAGTAAATAATATGAGTTCCAAAGATCACTTAAAAGAGATATACGAAAAGAAACAGCTCGACTTAATGACAATAAAATACAACTTGCTTTATCTATCGGCATATACTTCGCAACAAGTGGAAGAGCATAAGCTCACAATTTTGGTGCAGATTTAACTCTGAAATATATATTGGAATTGATGGTTTGCCACTTTTCGAAAGCTCTGCAAATTTACCGCTCGTATGTCAGCATTACAGATGTTCTTAACGTGAATGTCAGAATTGGAGATGGATGAGTCTCAACAGTTTTACAACATAAGACTTGATACCATTAACAAATTATGGAATCAAATTGAAGATTTATATGATCAAGTATGGGATCAATGTCCAAACCCTCTAGGTAATGGTCTTAATCAAGAGGCTTATGAAAATCTCAGAGGAATGTTTGTTGACGGTTTGACGAAGTAACAAGCGATGTCAAATCAACCATCAAGGACTAACTCGGCAGGTCAACAGACATCACTGCCTCTGCCGAGAATAGCAATTCCCAAGTTTGATGGGGATTACGCCAAAAAAAACACAATTTTATGACATGTTTCTCCATATGGTGCATCAACAACCGATATCTGATAGTGGTATCTTAAACCCATCTTACAGGGGAAGCCGAAAAATTTGTGAGCCCCCTATCAACAACCGAAGGCAACTAGTGAGTCAGCGTGGACTATGTTAGAAGATATATATAACAACAAACGCATTCTTGTTACAACATTGGTCGAGAAAATTATTAGTCAGCCATTATGCACCTCAAACTCTTTTAGTACTGAACAACATTGGAATTGAGACGAAATGCTGGAACCCTCTCCTTTTCCAAATCTTGATAAAAAAAAAACTAGACCGAAGTTGAGGTTCTTTAAGCCAACCAAAGGAGTTACCATCAGTTGAAGACCTGTTATCGTTCCTGGAATTCCAGTTCCAAACTATCGAGTCCATTACTCACCGGGAGACATCGGTACATACTCCAAATAAAACAGCAGCTACTGTGGTCAAAGGAACATCTAAGTGCAACTGTTGCAATAATGGAAATATTGCTTTATATCGCTGTGAAAAGTTCTTAAGTTTGTCAGCGATAAAAAGGCTAAAACTTGTCCATCAAGTTCGTGCAAAAAGTGCAGCAAAAAACAACACATTATTACACATTGAATCAAAATTTAATCCACAAGTCAAGCAGACTACCGATTCTGGCCCAAACATTGACTTAAAACCATACACGTCCAACGTCACGGTAACATCTGCAGCTGCAGATACTTCATCGTCAATGAAGGATTATGTGATACTTGCACCGCCAGAGTAAAAAACAGCATCTAATGGAAATTCAGCAGTATTCCGAGCAGTTCTTGATTCTGGTTCGCAGGTCAACCTCATTTCCGAGCAAGTGATAAGTAGGTTGGGTGTTTCTACTTCAACAGCATCATTATGTATTGACGGTGTCGGAAATGGAAAGAAGCGAGTTACAAGGAGAATAAACGTGAAGTTACAATCAAGAAACAATAAGTTTGAAACCAACTTAGAGGCATTTGTAATTCCAACGATCATCTCCCCTCAACCAAGTCGGCACATTAATATTTCTAAATGGCAACTCCCGAACTTAGATTTAGCCGACCCACATTTCAATCAGCCAGGAAGGGTAGACATCCTTTTGGGTACCGATTATTATTTTAAACTGATACAAAAGGAAGAGATAAAATTGGCAACCAATCTCCCAACCCTGTTGAATACATCACTTGGATCATAAGAAAAATATCTTCGACTCAAGGTGCTAATAACGCTGCAACTTGTGCGGTTCTCACCAATAAATCAGAAGAGTTTAATGACGAGTTATTAAACGACGTCATTGAGCGGCTGTGGAGAATGGAAGACGATGGGTCAAATGAGAAAGGACTGTCACAAGACGAACAACAATGTGAATCGCCATTTGTTCAAAGTTTCATTCCACATCATTGCGTTATAAAACCAGATAGCACAACTACTAAACTTCGTGCTGTTTTCGACGCTTCTGCCAAAACGTCGCCCGGATATTCACTTTATGACTTACTTTATACTGGACCAATCGTTCAAAATGATCTATTTTCGATGCTCATCCATTTCCGTTTACCAAGATTTATTTTCACTACAGACGTTGAAAAAATTTATGGACAAATTGTAGTACATCAAGATGACAGGAGATACCACCTTATCCTATGGAGAAATTACCCTTCCGCGCCCATAAAATATTATCAACTCAACACTGTCACCTACGGGACACGAGCTGCTCCATATTTGGCGACAAGATGTCTTCAACAGATTGCACTCGATAATGAAACTGATTTTCCACTAGGTGCTCAAATGCTAAGGGATAATTTATATGTAGACGATGGTCTGGGAGGATCAAACAGCTTATCTACTGCAATCGAAACACTACAACTAGCTTACCTACTGAGGAAACATGGGTTCAACTGCCGTAAAGGGAGTGCGAATAAAAAACAGCTTCTTCAAAACATTCCACAAGATGATCGGGAAGTGAATCTTAATTTTAATAGCACACAGAAGGAGACTATTAAAACTCTGGGTGTAATATGGCTGCCTTAAGCTGACCATCTTTGTGTATAGGTGATGGTAGAACCTGTTGATATAATTAATAAACGTACAGTAAGTTCTGACTAGGCAAAACTTTTCGATCCGCGTGGACTCGGCTGCAGAACTTTCTCAACATCTTCGAAAGGTTTACCAATCTTCTTATGGACAGACTCTGAAAATGTCTTATCATGGTAAACTCAAACGCATCCTGTTTCCAGACATTTGTGGGTAATAGGATATCAAAAATTCAAACACTAACTCTTCCAGAACAATGGTGACATGTTTCATCTAAGGATAATCCAGCAGACATTCTCTCAAGAGGTTTGACAGCAAAAGCACTGTCAGAGTGCCACCTATGATTTCTAGGACCAATATTTTTACACGGAAAGCAAGAATACTGTCCTACAGAGTTTCCGCCAGCTTTACAAATTACATCTGATCTTGAAAGAAAAAAAGATTCAACAATTGTTTTGTCAACCATATACGACTACAGCTTTGTATATGAAATCGATCCTAAAGGCTCATTTAAGAAGTTACAGGGAATAGTATTTATGTGTCAACCGCTTCATTACAAACACTTCTAATAAAAATTCAGCAAGAACACAACTGAATGCTCTAAGTACAGAAGAACTTGAAACATCACTAATAATAATCATACGTCCCATCCAAGGTTATGATTCATTCAGTCAATCCTAAAAAAATCCAATACAAAAATAGTAAGTATCATAAGGGCTTAGGAATCGTGAGGCAGAGATTCTGGTCGATCAAAGGAAAATCCGTTGCAAGATCAACAGTGCAAAAATGCGTACAATGTTGCAAGGCCCGTCCCAAGCTATGTCAACAATTAATGGGAAATCTTCCACAAGACCGAGTCACACCTGCACGTCCATTCATTAACACAGGCGTTGATTACTTTGGTTCAATATGGATCCACTACAAAATACGAGGAAAACGACCAACAAAGGCATATCGTTAGCTAATATGCTAAAAGGCGGAACTAACAAAAAATTCAAAATCGAGTTTTTGATTGATTATTACACTGTGCAAGAAATTGACACTTTTTTTCGTGACAAGTTGGGCACATGTCGTTTTAACATAATTCGGGTACGCTGAATCCAGTGGTGCCCGCAGTTTTTTTTAGATTGGCTCTGGTTTTCGAGATATACCGTTATTTCGAAAATGGAGGAGGTTGCACGAGATATGTTCGCCTAACTCAAAAACGGTTTAGTTTATTGAAATTACTAAAAAAAACCGAAATTCTTCTAATATGAGCAGTCGTTTTTGAAACATAATTAAAAAAAAAAAAAAAATTGTCTGTTTATCAAAATTTCGAAATTTTTGTTTTGTTCATAAAAAATTAAAAAATGCAGCTAGGCTTCTAATTTTTTGCAGACAAATAAAAAAAGAAGCTGCAATGAATGAAGCCATAAATGATTAAAATCTGTTACCAACTTTTGATTTTATTCACAAAAGTCGTTAATTAATTTAAGAATTTCATAAAACGCAATATTTATATGGGAGCCCCCTAAAAAGTGGAGATAAAGGGCAAGTATGTCTCGATAAAATGTTAAGGACAAAATACTAATTGAGGTCGGTCATACATTTTATTTTACTAGGGACGACCCCTGGGCCTTTATGGGACTTTTTTTCAATATATTTTTAGTCTGCATTGAACATTTTGTATGGGAGCCCCTTAAGGAATGGTGATAGCGGAAAGGTATGTTAGAAATAAATGATTGCGATGAAAAATAAAGTGGGGTTGGTCATACATTGGTCACATCTAGGGGCATCCTAGGCGCTGCAGGGGCAAAATTTAAGAATTTCATTAAACTGCCATATTTGTATGGGAGCCCCCCTAAGGGGTGGAGATATATGGCAAGTATGTTTAAAGAAAATGTTAAGAACGAAAAACTAAATGAGGATGCTCCTAGATGGGTCAAAAGTATGACCAACCCACTTTATTTTTCATCTTAAATATTTATTTCTAACATACCTACCCGTTATCTCTATTCCTTAAGGGGGCTCCCATACAAAATAGTCAACAAGTTGGTAACAGATTTTAATCATTTATTACTTGTTTTGTTTGCAGCTTCGTTTTTAATTTGTCTGCAAAAAATTAAAGCCTAGCTGCATTTTTTAAACAAAAATTTCGAAATTTTGATAAACAAATTAATTTTTTTTTTCCCCAAAAAAAAATTATGTTTCAAAAACCACTGCTCATATTAGAAAAAAGTTTTACTTTTCTTAAAGGAAATTTTATTGCGGAATTTAGGTTTTTTTTAGTAATTTCAATAAACTAAACCGTTTTTGAGTTACGCGAACATATGTTGTGCAACCTCATCCATTTTCGAAATAACGGTATATCTCGAAAACCAGAGCCAATCTAAAAAAACGGCGGTCACCACTGGATTCAGCATACCCGAATAATGTTAAAACGCCATGTGCCCGGCTTGTCTGTTTTTTCAACTAGCATAGTGTTATTAATGCCATTAAGCTACATGTCTTGACAAAATTTTACACCTCTGCAATCAAAAATGACGCTTTTATAAACAAAAAACAAAGGGACGTAACTACAAGTGTGTTAACTTAATACATACAAAACGACGTAATTACACATTTTTTTTTAACCATATATATTGAAATGGTTTTTTTTTAAATATTGCTTGAAGAATTCCATGGACGACTTATCAATGCCTGTTTTTCTGACATGTTTATAGTTTTATTTTAAAAAGTTTTTTGCTTCTCCTGTAAAGTTTTATTTTTGTTAGTTACGGCTTTTTGCATTTTAGCTAACGATATGTAGCAGTGTTTTGCTGTTTAGCGGCAAAGGCAGTGCATTCTGAACTAGTTAGTGTTTTATCGACCGATGTTTACATTGGTGGCTTAAAACGTTTTATTGGTCGAAGAGGACGATGCCAAAATATCTATAGTGATAACGCAACAATTTTCGTTGGAGCAAACAATAAACTTACTGAACTCGCTGAAACAATATTTTCTGAGGATGGAAAAGAATCAATAGTTTAAAAATGAAGTTCAAAAGGAATACAATTGCATTTTATTCCACTCAGATCTATCCACTTTGGAGGACTTTGGGAAGCATCAGTAAAGTCGGCCGAAAATCTACTTTTGCGAAGCTTAAGTACAGACTCACTTACATCCCAGCAAAAACTTTACTTACAATCCTACTTTTAATGACTTCAAGAATTCATTACTTTGTAGCTTTATTCGCCACTTTTTGGATTATTAGTTATATATTAAATAATAACTTTATTATTATATCTTAAATATACAGAAAAATTTATATTTTCATTATGACAATAAAAATGTCATTATAGTCATAAAACATAGTTTTTTAATGCAAAAACTACACTGCCCCGGTAGACTAGCTGGTAGAGAGCTAGTCTATCAGCACCGAGGTTGCGGGATCAAATCCCGCCAGAGACAGAAAAAAAAATAAAAAATAAAATAAAGTAAAATAGAATAAGAAAAAATAAAATAATTTAAAAAAAAAACAAAAAAATTAAAAAAAAATAAAAAAATTTTTACTTTATTGACTTTGTGTAACTATATATTTTTATAAAAATTTTAAGTATAAAAAAAACATTATTTTTTAGATTATAATAGGCTAAATTATAACGGATTACTTTTGGGACATCGCGAACAAAAATAAGTACTTCTTCTAGTAGAAAAATAAGTAGTCTGTTCGTCAAGTTCTCATTATTTTTCTGCTTATTTGGTAAGCAAAGTTTTTGCTGGGATATGAAGAGTTGGAAACGGTAATCATAGAGATTGAAGCCATCTTGAATTCCCGCCCGTATACACTTATGTCTAATGATCCTTCCGATATGTCCGCACTAACTTCAGGCCATCTTTTGATCGGCGAGCCTCTCCCGTCTCAGGTTAACATAGCAGCCAAATCAACGAAAATATCACTTTTATCACGATGGGAGCTCGTCTCAAGAATAAAACACGAACTCTGGAAAAGATGGTCAAATGAATACCTTCACGAACTACAGCTGCGTCATAAGTGGAAAACTGCAAGTCCCAACATCAAGCCAGGAGATATGGTTATCATTATCATTAGGGCTTCTACCGAGGTCAAAGCATGTAATTTCGATGATGGTCGTGTTCACAGATAGATTTTCTTAGTGGTCAGAATTTGTACCATTACGCCGAGCGAGGGGTAAGACTTTGAAGAGAGCTTTTCGATAGAGAATCTTGCCTAATTTTGGTGTAGCAAAAGTGTATATCCGACAATGGTTCGCAGTTTGCATTCTAACGGCTCCCTATACCCAGCAAGAAAACCCCACAGAACGAGTAAACCACACAATAAAAACTATGATGCACAGTATAAAACATGTGATGTAGTTCTTAAAAAAACAATAGTATTGTAAGCAGTTAAAATGTTGAATTTTATAATAGAGTTCTGAAAAATATCGAATTCGAAAGCCAATCCCTACGTTGTACTATGGGACCTACATTGGCTCTGAGTATCGAAAACGGACCGTTGCAGGACCTAAGTGGCCTTTTGTTTAAAGGCTGCCCTAACCTTGTACCAATATTTAAAGAAACAAATTCTATTTTTGATACAATTTTGTAGTGCGACATGGTTTAACATTAAAAATATTAAGGGTTTTCATGATATCGCTTAAAAATCTCGCAATCTGTGCAAACTGTGCATTTTTACGCCCTCGCAAATTAACTGTCAAGAATTGTATAGGAATTCATTTACACAAACTTCGTAAATTTGCCCAACAATTTTGACCCATAAACTTGCGCTGTTCAATTGTGCATTTATACAAACAGATTTTTTAGTGCTTTTAACGTCGTTTTCAATGAAAAATCCAAGTGTTTATAAATCACAAACCATAAATTCTAGCAATAATTGGAGCAAATCAGTCTTTTGGCTCTCTTTGTGCATTTTTAAAAACAAATTTCACATATTAATCACAAATTTCAACGTTTAATTTTATATTTTTGAATTTTCTTTTTTAATTTATTTTTGTATCACATTTTTCAGTTTCGTGCTCGTTGAATGCAGACGTGTTTTTTTTTAACTCGGCATACGGTTTTTTTTTTCTTTTAATATAAATAAGTATTTATAATATTATAATATAACTTTTTTAAAAAATAATATATCAGCGAATGGACGCTTTAAAATAATTCTTAATTAGTGAACATAAACGTTAATAATAAAAATATTAAAAATTACAATTAAAAAAAAATATGTATGCACACACATACATATACATACATACATATGTACAAACATTTTAAGCAAAAACATTTCTTGTTTTTATATATTCTTCTTTTTTTATTCTCGGGGTTTTTAAACAACAAATAAAAAGAAGAGCACAATTAAATAAAAACAGTAAAATTATATAAAAAAAAACTCTTATGAATGCGTATAATGCAAAAACATAATGAAAGAAATGCTTATGTTACAGTGAGTGTTGACGAAACAAATTTAGAAACAACAAAGAATCGATGATAGCAATTACTTAACGGCTAAACCTATAACTCGAACTCGTTCCCTCTCACCCTCTTTGTTTACAAATACGGTCGATCGTAATACAATAACAAATCTATTAACTGCAAGTGTTGCCGCAGTGCCAACAACTACTTTAATAAGTGATGATCCGGTTAACCCCAAAACAGCCGCTATGGAAAACTCTGTAACTCGAGTAAAAATTTCTCAAAAGCCTCCAGTACAAGTTGGCATTGATAGATATATAACAGTGCTTAAACGGAGTCGTAGCCCTACCTCTGCAGCAGTTGCTTCGGCCTCAAAAGTACCAACTTTTGATAAATAAAGGCTGACTTCCTAAACGCATGTTGCTTTGTAGTAATACATTGCAGCGTGTTCGTAAATGCAACCCTGAAAATTTTTACAATGTATTTTGTTCCCTTTTGCAACACTGTTGTAGTTAATACGCAAGGAAAAGCAACAAAGGCATCCAAATAAAAGTAGATGCAAAGCGAATGCAAGACAAAATACGATGGCGACGCAGGAAGATAAGTAAGCATTTTTTTGTTATAATTTATTATATTTCTCTATTCAGTTTTATTTTTTCTTTTTATTACAGTAAAAAATGGACGCATAATTTTAAAAATGTAAAAAACATCGTCTGACATTTCAACAATGGCTTCCACAAAGCCTTTTGATTTTGGTATTCTTTTTGATACCCGTGATTCTTTCAGCAAAACAGCAAATCGTTTATGTTTCCTTTTTATAATGTTTACAGCAATTTTGAGGCTGGAATTTCCCTGTTCGCACAAATCTAAGACATTTTCCAATAAAATATGTTCTTCCCCCATTGTTCGCTTTATTATGAATGATACAATGCATATAAATGTTCCTAAACGATTTCAGTGTTGCAAAGTATTAATATGCAACGTATTAAAAAAGTTACTACACAATGTATCAACTCGGTTTTAATACTGTATTGATACATTGTTAATACGTTTAGGAAGTCAGCCAAACTCTCAAAATCGTTTTGCAATTCTGGAGGATGAATCCTCAGAAGCACCAAACGTGATAAAATCGTCCAAGCCTCCCCCGATATATCTTAGGGAGCAAAACTCAAACAAGCTAATAAAGAGCTTGATCTCGGTGATAGGTGAAAATTCGTTTTACGTAGCTGCAATCAAGCGTGGTAGTATAAACGAGACAAAAATACAAGTAAATCATGAGAATGATTTCCGCAAAATAACACTACGTGACAATTTTTTGACCAAATGCATTTGAAACGTAATCCTTATTTAAAATTTTCCGCTGAATCCGAATATGAATTATGAAGAATTGTCAAAAGTAGAACAGTTTTTGAGATATTCCATAATAACCGTTATTAGTGTTTTTAAAAAAGATGATGTGACTGATATGCAGTATCCAAAAAATAAAATTTTAGCCTATTTCAATACGAACATTTTGTGCCAAATAGGATCCAGATCGGTGCAAAAATGACAAAGTTACAGAAGATTAATTGAATAAACCCACAACAAATAAATATACAAAGCTAAATTTTTAGTAACAATAAATATTAAAAGTTGCTTGAAAGTTTTGAATTTCTATGTGGGTTAATTTACTAAATCTTCTGTAGCTTTGTCACTTTTGTACCAATCTATGTCTTGTTGGGCGTAAAATGTTCATATTAAAATAATCTAACGTCGCATGCAATAAAACATTAGGATTTTTAAATGATTGAACAAAACCATAAAGTTTTCAATGAAGCTTGAACTTTTGTCCCCTGTAACTCTGTTATTTCTTGACCAATCTTCACAAGTAATCCATTTTTGTTTTAGAAATTTTATAACCTTTTACTAAAAAGAAAGAAATACAAAATTCGTTTAAAATTTTTTAAGATATTTGCATTTTAGTCACATCATCTTTTTTAAAAACACAAATAACGGTTATTTTGGAATATCTGAAAAACTGTTCTACTTTTGACAATTCTGAGTTCATATTCGGATTGAAATTTTGACACGTAGTGTAATTACCTGCCACAAATTAGTAACATCAAATAAAATAAAAAACAAACAAATATGAAAGATTACATAAAATAATTCGTTTGAATTTTCCAAAAATGTTTGTGTTATAAAAATTATTTAATCGAGTACCGATAAGAAAACGAGTTAAGTAGTCAAAAGTGTAAACATTTTTCAACACTTCAATTATTTGTCAGCAGGTGTTGCCTTTATTTTACGAATTTTTAAAAAATTTGCGTACTTTTTGGACAACAGGGGCCTGATTCTGGCAGTCGTGATCGAGTAATTTCTCGATTCGAAAGCAATTTAATATCTAATTATTTCAGTCAATACTGAACGAATTGGAATTATTTTTTCAGTGTTGTAAATCATTAATTTGAGTTTAACAATACTGAAAAAATAATTTTTATTCCTTCAGTATCGACTGAGATAAAATTGCTTTCGAATCGAGAAATTACTCGATCACGACTGCCAGAATTAGGCCCCAGCTTTTTGTGAGAGCAAATTTTACAATTTTCTCATTTACTGCATTTACTGCATTTTACTGTACAGGGTTGAAAAAACTATAGTCAAAATAAAAAAATTGCTTTTTCTTCCTATTATGTCCCTACACAATTGAAATGATATTTGTTGTTCGATTTAATAATGGCTTTCAAAACTCCACCATGTGCTTTATTGAAAATTATAAAATGAAGTGACGTATACATAAATATAAAGGTTGTGTGTGTGTATTGGTAGTGGTAACAATTACCAGGGTAATTGTTGACGGTTACTTGGTATTCAAACATATCACATTTCCCCCTCCTAAGGAATGATTCATGGAGAAAACAAGGCTCTCCTTTTGTGTGGTCTCGTTGAACGGCGTAGTGTTGGGGTGGCTGATTGACATCTTGTTGTAGTGCTTTTTGTTGTAATAATTCCCGTGGATTACTCCCAGGAATTACGGATGGTGGTGTTTCAAATCCTCTAAACATTGACGACGGAGTTTGTGGACTACATGGAGGGGCCTCAGAGCCACTGTGGGAGGATCCCCTATGTTTTGTGGATTGCCGTCGTTATTGCTGTTTCCTCCCCGTTCAATAAATTGTGCTGGTTGTTGATTTGTAGTCATATCACTCAGTGCTGGCGAATTATCTATGGTGTTGTACTCTTTCCCAACCGGCTCATTATAACCGTCCCGACTGACACCGCTGCATTCAGGCGCAACCTCTCCATTTCCAATGACATTTCTGTTCCCTCGCCGGATTTGGTTTATATGTCTTTTCACAATTTTCCCATTATAACGAATTTCGTAATGTACATCGCCAATCCTGTTTATTATTGTACCTCTTACCCATGGTGCGTTTCTTTTATAGTTGGGTTGAAAATATACACTATCACCGGCATCGAACACTCTGTACCCGTTTGCAGAGCTTTCCAAGACTCGTTTCGCTGTTACCTTAGTAGCCACATGTTCAGGCCGTATTAAATCGAGTCTCGTGCGGAGCTTTCTTCCCAAAAATAGCTGTGGCACATTAGTGGTGCTATGTGGTGCATTATTGTACTGCCGTAGAAATTCATTTACATTTCGCTTAATAGTTTGTGGTGTTGTCCCCATGGCCTTCAAAGCATAATAATAATATTTCGTCAACCAATTCGATTGTAGCCGCAGCCGTTATGGATTTCGTAACCTTGACTTCCAACCATTTGCTAAATGCATCCGTTACCACGAGCAACATCATTCCTTCTACTGGACCCGCGTAGTCCATATGCACCCTCTCCCATGGTTCCTTGGGGTATTCCCAGTGGTGTCCTGCATACACCTTCGGTTTACTGGCTATTCTCAAGCAGCTATCACATTCTTTAGCCATGCGTTCAATATCTGCATCTATTCTCGGCCAGTATACAAATGAGCGCGCTATTCCCTTCATCTTTACTATACCTTAATGTGCCGCGTGTAGACTTCTTAGTACATTTTCTTGAAACTTTCTAGGTATAACCACCCTGTGTTCAAATGTTAAGCAACCTCCCGATAACTTGTAATTCGCCTCCGGTGATTTATAGCCATACTTTAGTAAACAGCATCCCTTCTCCAGTAGCTGAATTATTTTTCCCAGTTCCATATCCTTTTTGCTTTCCCGCTCTATTTTATCCGCGCTAACTGGCAACTGGTTTATTTGTCGAATAATGAATTTGTCAAATTAGTCATACTCAATGTCAGTCCCTATTTGACGAATCCGTGAGCTTTTCGGTGTTATTCTTGACAAGTAGTCGGCGTTTGCATTCTGTTTTGAAGTTTTGTACGTCACATTAAAGTTGAAATTGCTCAAAAAATCTGCATAATTTGCCATACGCGAAATACAGAGTACGGGCAGTGACTTGTCAGGCTGCAAAATCTGTGACAAAGGCTTATGGTCAGTAATTAGAGTCCATCGACGCGCGTAGAGGTATTTAAAAAATTTCTTTACAGTCCACACAATGGCCAACGCCTCTTTGTCAATCTGGGAATATCTGCATTCAGTGTGGCTCATCGTACGACTGGCATATGCAATTGGTCGCTCCTGGCCGTTCTCTAGTCAGTGGGACAGTACGGCACCCAGACCTGTATTGCTAGCATCAGTTGCTAGTAGCAAGGGCAGCTTCGGATTATAGGGCATTAGAACCTGCGGTGACACTAAAATTGCTTTTATATCGCTATACGCCGTATCAGCCTCTCTAGACCAAACCATCACCTTCGTTCTCAACATTTCACGAAGTGGTCTTTCCATTGTGGACAAATTAGGGATAAATGCACCATAGTATGATGCTTTGCCTAAAAATAATTGTAATTGTTCCAGATTTTCCGGCTTAGGCGCATTTAAAATTGCCTCCATATGTTTAGATGACTTGTGCACACCACGTGCATCTATCAAATGCCCTAAAAATTCCACCGAAGAGGCAGCAAAGATGCACTTTTTCCTGTTAAGTTTCAAACCAGCTGATTTCATTCTATTTAGTGTAGTTTCTAAAATATTAATAAGTTCCCTGAAGTCCTTAGCAAAGATTAAAAAGTCATCGAAAAAATTAAGGACATTTGGAATTCCCTGGATCACTGATTACATTTTCCTTTGCCATATTGCAGGGATATTTGCTGCTCCATATACCGCACGTCTTGGCCGTATGAGCCCATGGGTAGTTGTGTTGAGGGTGAGAACGTGTGCAAATTCGTCATCGATGGTTAGGTGTGTGTAAGTCTTCTGCCTTTGGTATAGGATGCTCGTCGATAATTATCTCATGATTTACGGTTGGCTTATAATTGCCAGTGATGCGTATCGTGCCGTTTTTTTTTTTTTGTAACAACATGCGTCGTTGACGCCCATTCAGAAAATTCAACTTTTTCGTACACTCCAGCTGCAATTTCTGCATCAATCTCCCTGGCGTATGCATCCCCTCGCCCTCGCAAATATGGGTGCTGCGTCTGGCCTCATATGTATCTTAACGGGTGGCCCCGTAAGTTTGCCGGCTGTCTGTCCGAAGACGTCTTTGAACCGATCAATAGTTTGCTGTAGTTGTGCCTTTTCGTTCGCACCCAGGACAGAGATATTTGATACGATGTTATTAACTCTGTTTAAAGTAAAATGTGTATCATCATTATAACAACCCTTACTCTAATGTGACGCAAAAAGGTCCGTGAAATTAATATCGCGAGCGAAATGTGTGATCCACTCACGGCCACAAAGTGTATCAAGATCATCCTCTACGACGTAGAGATTAAGGAGGCGTGTCGTCCTACCAATTGTAACGTGCACCGTAACCCTACCAATACAGTTTATTTTATGCCCAGTATAGCTAATGAATTTCCTATCTGCCTTTATCAGATACCATTTGCTTTTAATTGAATACAGATTCCTCTTACTAATAATACTGCAAGGCGCCCCGGTATCTAGTTCCATTTGAACACTCTTACCATTAATCAGCACATCGAGGAGTTTTCGATCTACTGCGTTGGCTTTTCCTGCCCTGGTGATTTTATTAAGTTGCTCCATTAGCTCACCATCGCTTTCCTCAACTGACATCTGGTTGGTTTTATTTCGACATACTTTTGCAATATGGCCTACTTTACCGCACGCGAAACATTTTGAATTTTTAAACTTGCAGTCTGCCCTCAAGTGATTGCCACTACACCCGTAACACTGCGTAGTTTTTCCTTGGGGATTCTTATTCTTAGTCCTGACTGGCGCGAACCCCAATTTACATGTTGGTTCGCTATGAGCCACATCACTTGTGTTTACCTCTTTTGTTGCACTTTGTGTCAGCTCCCTGCTATATGCCAGTTCATACGCCTCAGAGAATGACGTTGGTTTCTTTGCAATCAACTCGTCGCAAATTGCCACCGATGCCAGCCCCAACAACAGCTGCTCAATAAGCATACGGTCCAAAAATACCCCATATTCACAGAAAGCTGCGCCTTGCTTCAACCGCAACGTAAAATTTGCTATAGACTCGCCTGGCTCTTGTTTTAGTGCTCTAAACTATACGCTTTCAGCGTATTTATTACGTTTACCATCGAAATGACTGATTAGTGTATCCTTAATTTCCATGTAGGTTAGCTCCCCTGGTTTCCTCGGACTTACTAAGATTTTCAACGCAGCATTCAATTGGGTTCCCATATGTACCCGAGCATAGTTCGCATAATCAGCCTCTGCCACCTTTGACAACTGCAGCGCCCAGTCAAACCTAGTGAAATAATCTTCAACAGTCGAGCCGTCCGTCTGCCTGTACTCACAAATAGAGAACTGTGGTGATTTTGTTAACACCTCTGATACCGGCGGGGAGGCCGCAGGCACAGAACTGGCCATCGCCGTTCGCATTGCATCAGCCAACATTCCAGCAATCGCATTCATCTGTTCCGGTGAGATACTCATCCCACTTATGACACCAGTATTATGTCCCTACACAATTAAAATGATATTTGTTGTTCGATTTAATAATGGCTTTCAAAATTCCACCATGTGCTTTATTGAAAATTATAAAATGAAGTGACGTATACATAAATATAATGGTTGTGTGGTTGTATTGGTAGTGGTAACAATTACCAGGGTAATTGTTGACGGTTACTTGGTTTTCAAACATATCACTTCCTCTTTTTGATTTGTCATTGGACAAAAATAAAAACGTTGCTTTTACTTCCGATTCATTAAATCAAGGCGAATTCAACTACAAGTGGTGTCGGAACTACAACAATCCAAAAACCACAGAAACAACAAGAGTTTTTTGCATTGCAAAACACTTACAAATCAAAACAAACCAGCTCGAACTGTCAAACTCAGATGCCGTTTCGACACCACCTGTAGTTAATTCGCCTTGCATTAAATGAAAACAGTCGTAGTCCAGGCAAAAGCAAAAAACGAAAAGTTGTAAGCAACAAAGAACATCGGCATTCGACATGTTCGGAAGTGTTTTGTTTGACAGACTGAAACTTTTAATAAATCGCGAAGTTAACGAAGATTGGATGTTGTGTTCACTGTATGTATGTATATGAAAGCGATAATGTTATTTAAAGTTTTATTAATTTCCAAAAAATTAAAAAGATTTGTTAGGCTTAAAAATAAATAAATATGTATGTACACATTTATGTATTTATGTACGCATGTATTATTTTAAAAAATAATTTGGAAAACAAAAACACAAACACAACGTCCCATCTTCGTTAACTAAGGGATTTTTAAAAAGTTTCAGTCTGTCAAACCAAACACTTCCGAACATGTCGACTGCCGATGTTCTTTGTTGTGTTAAACATTTCGTTTTTTGCTTTTGCCTTCACTGCGACTGTTTTCATTTAAGTCTGCTTTCACACGTTTCATCTTTTGATGCTCAACTCTTATGTTTTTAGGTGAGAGAAGAAAGAAGAAAGGGGGTTAGTACGGAGATGCCTGTACTCGGGCAGTACGCTTTGTGTTTTTATTCGTTGATATATGCACAACAATGGCTGCATATAATTTTTTTCTTTTTTTTCTCTTTGATTCGGTGTAAATAAAATTGTTGTTGTTTTGAACCGAAAAAAGTTGAAACCGATTGCTGCGTGTGATTATATTGGCATCTTTAAAAGGATAAATTTGAGGATAAAGTTGAGCATCAAAAGATGAAACGTGTTAATTTAGACTAATGAATCAGAAGTAAAGGCAACAGTTTATTTTTGTCTAATGACCATGTATGGGCAAATGCAAAATGAAAATGCAAAAAAAACGAACGATGTGTATACATACACAAAAAACAAAGAGCAAAGAGCATAAAACCAACAAAAGCAAACGTAAACAAACCAATACAATGGCATACATGCAAAGCTTTCAATGTAGTGGTGCCCATACCTGCTAATGACTAATGAAGATGTCGAAGTTACAGCACATTCTTATGACTTTTACTATCTCAATTGCAGTTTTTTAAACACTGAAAATTACACAAAAATTAAAAAGGTTCTTCATGACACGAATCTCGCAAGTTTGCCCATTTGCACAAATGGCAATTTTATGCAATGTCATAAAAACCCTTATTATATTTGAGGTGCATATAAATTTAAGGTTTTTTTTATTCAAAAACTATTATTTCTTTTAATCTATTTTTATTTTCAGGTTATTTTAAAAAGTTGTTATTTAGTGACTAAACTAATTCAGTACTATACTTTTTATCGCCTATAAATAAGGACAAGCGCATTGTAGCATCGCCATTTGTCTTAACATATGTGTTTTCTGGATCGTATATGAATGAAACTGTTTCTGAAATTGAAATTTTTTTTTAGATTTTAAATAAATTTATTACTTTAATGCTTTTATATACTCACTTTCTTTAATATGTTCATAGTTTGAAAATATATCGACTTCCACATGTTGAATATGAGTTAAAGTAATACATTTCAAATCATTCAATACTTCCAAGAGCTTAAATATATCTACTGGTAAAAAGAGTGAGAATCTTTTGCAAATATCAAAGGCATTACAACCGTTGCGTGCAATACATTCTGAAAGTACAGACCCTAACCATCTATCTAAGACACGTCGATTGATTGAACCATTTAAACGTATCCATGGAACTGGTTTCAGGGCAATAACATCCCTATAAAAAAAAAAGTTAGAGTGTTATATTCGGCTGTGCCGAATCTTTAATACCCTTCACCGACAATTTGAATATTTCAGGAGTTATATCTATATATATATGTGTTCCTCTAACTCCCATTGGAGCATAGGGCGCCATAATATGTGATGTCTATTTATTATTCATTTATCTTTATAAAAACAGACATCAGCATTAAAAATGATTGCGGCTTAGACCTATATTAATTATTGACCGACAAATGCTATTATGATAGCATTATTTATTACTAAGCTGTTTTCCGGGGGCAGGGTTTATATGGGGCCTAGAGTAAATTATAGACCGATCTTCATGAAATTTTACAGCGTCATTCTAAGTCTTAGAAAACTGTGACGTGTCAAATTTTGTTATGATAGCGTTATTATTTACGGTTTAAGGCGTACTAAACTGTTTTCTGGGAGTAGTTTTTATATGGGGCCTAGGGTAAATTATAGACCGATCTTCATGAAATTTTACAGCGTCATTTCTAGTCCTAAAAACTGTGGCGTCCCAAATTTTGTTTTGATCGCGTTATTATTTACGGTTTAAGGCGTACTAAGCTGTTTTCTGGGAGTAGTTTTTATATGGGGCCTAGGGTAAATTATGGACCGATCATCACGAAATTTTTTAGTGTCATTTCTAGTCCTAAAAACTGTGACGTGTCAAATTTTGTTATGATAGCGTTATTAACTACGGTTTTAGGAGTACTAAACTGTTTTCCGGCAGTAAGATTTATATGGCGCCTAGGGTAAATTATAGACCGATCTTCATGAAATTTTACAGCGTCATTTCTAGTCCTAAAAACTGTGACGTGTCAAATTTTGTTATGATAGCGTTATTAATTACGGTTTTAGGAGTACTAAACTGTTTTCCGGGAGTAAGATTTATATGGCGCCTAGGGTAAATTATAGACCGATCTTCATGAAATTTTACAGCGTCATTTCTAGTCCTAAAAACTGTGACGTGCCAAATTTTGTTTTGATGGCGTTATTATTTACGGTTTAAGGCGTACTAAACTGTTTTCTGGGAGTAGTTTTTATATGGGGCCTAGGGTAAATTGTGGACCGATCATCACGAAATTTTTTAGTGTCATTTCTAGTCCTAAAAACTTTGACGTGTCAAATTTTGTTATAATAGCGTTATTAATTACGGTTTTAGGAGTACTAAACTGTTTTCCGGGAGTAAGATTTATATGGCGCCTAGGGTAAATTATAGACCGATCTTCATGAAATTTTACAGCGTCATTTCTAGTCCTAAAAACTGTGACGTGTCAAATTTTGTTATGATAGCGTTATTAATTACGGTTTTAGGAGTACTAAACTGTTTTCCGGCAGTAAGATTTATATGGCGCCTAGGGTAAATTATAGACCGATCTTCATGAAATTTTACAGCGTCATTTCTAGTCCTAAAAACTGTGACGTGCCAAATTTTGTTTTGATGGCGTTATTACTTACGGTTTTAGGAGTACTAAACTGTTTTCCGGCAGTAAGATTTATATGGCGCCTAGGGTAAATTATAGACCGATCTTCATGAAATTTTACAGCGTCATTTCTAGTCCTAAAAACTGTGACGTGCCAAATTTTGTTTTGATGGCGTTATTAATTACGGTTTTAGGAGTACTAAACTTTTTTCCGGGAGTAAGATTTATATGGCGCCAAGGGTAAATTATAGACCGATCTTCATGAAATTTTACAGCGTCATTTCTAGTCCTAAAAACTGTGACGTGTCAAATTTTGTTATGATAGCGTTATTAATTACGGTTTTAGGAGTACTAAACTGTTTTCCGGGAGTAAGATTTATATGGCGCCTAGGGTAAATTATAGACCGATCTTCATGAAATTTTACAGCGTCATTTATAGTCCTAAAAACTGTGCCGTGTCAAATTTTGTTATGATAGCGTTATTAATTACGGTTTTAGGAGTACTAAACTGTTTTCCGGGAGTAAGATTTATATGGCGCCTAGGGTAAATTATAGACCGATCTTCATGAAATTTTACAGCGTCATTTCTAGTCCTAAAAACTGTGACGTGTCAAATTTTGTTATGATAGCGTTATTAATTACGGTTTTAGGAGTACTAAACTGTTTTCCGGGAGTAAGATTTATATGGCGCCTAGGGTAAATTATAGACCGATCTTCATGAAATTTTACAGCGTCATTTCTAGTCCTAAAAACTGTGACGTGCCAAATTTTGTTATGATAGCGTTATTATTTACGGTTTAAGGCGTACTAAACTGTTTTCTGGGAGTTGTTTTTATATGGGGCCTAAGGTAAATTATGGACCGATCATCACGAAATTTTTTAGTGTCATTTCTAGTCCTAAAAAACTGTGACGTGCCAAATTTTGTTATGATAGCATTAATATTAACGGTTTTAGGCGTACTAAACTGTTTTCCGGGAGTAAGGTTTATATGAGGCCTAGGGTAAATTATAGACCGATCTTCACGAAATTTTACAGTGTCATTTCTTGTCCTAAAAAACTGTGACGTGCCAAATTTTATTACGATAGCATTAATAATTACTAATTACTTTAGGCGTACTAAACTGTTTTTAAAGTGGTGGTCCCACATTTTGATTCATAGCTCTGATCCTACTGAACCGATTTGGCTGGATTTCAATCCCAAACTGCTTACAAGCAATTTGATACCCAGTTTTTTTTATTTCTTTGGAGTTTTTCGAAAATGAGCGTGTTTTCAACAGACGGACAGACAGACGGACATGGCTAAATCGACTTAGAATTACTCAAGGAGCCAGAATATATGTACTTTATGGGGTCTGAGGTGAATAATAAAAAAGTTTCACACGGAATGACAAACTTAGTACACCCTCTTCACAACTTATTGTGGTGGAGGGTATAAATATAATTAAATTATAAAGTAATCAAGCCGATATAAATATTTAGTTGAAAGTAAATAGTTACCTTTCTTTTGGATTAATGTTAGAATTTTCATTATCTAAATTTTTCGCATCGTAGCGTCTTACAGGTTTAGGCATTCGTTTCTGGCATTTGTTGTCGTCAAATGTTGTTTTGGGTCTTTTTAATTTTAGTTCACAACTTTCCTCAGAACTTATATTTTCATCTTGGTTATAGCATCTCTTGATAGCTGAAGTAGATCCTCCTATATTTTCCCGTTCTAGTCTTTTTAAATGAAAAGTATGTACAACCCAAGAACGTATATGATTCTTATGAACGTACATAAAAGAGGAAACGCCCACTCGTTTCACAATTAATTCAGATTCTAGCAGATTCAATGCTTTGAAAAGAAACTTCTCATATGGAAATTCGGACTAAAAAAAAACCTTAAAAATGTTAATGTAATTGTTTAATATTTACCAGAACTGTTTACCATAAGATTAGAAATTGGAACACCCAATGTATGATTTTCTATAAAGTTGTGAATTTCTTCTAAATGCTTTTGTTCCATTTCGTTAAAGCCCAAGTGCTTTATTTTTTCATTTATGTTTTTCAAAGAGTGGTCTGTATATTTCCAAAGCGAATCCCTGAAATTATTAACTATGTAAGTAACCTTTTACACATTATTATATAAAATAATCTACTTACTCGAGTAATTTTTTTAAAACAGATTCTCTTTGAAGTTCTGGTTCTAATAATCTTTTTGGAATTTGCAATTCTTTTATGTGACATATAGTGTCTTTATCATTTTTAAGTGCATCACTAAGTCCAACTTGTATGGTTGGAAGATTCACAACAAATACGTCTTGAGCTCTAATGACACGCTCTTCTTTGTTTAAAGTTGGTTCATATTCCTCCGTTTTATCAAAATCATCAGATTTAGCATTAAACAAAAGTATATCATTGCATAGTTGACACCAATCTATAGATTTTTGACACCTTAAATTACTGGGATACCTGCCGAGGTCCTTACGTTCATATTGAACTTGTCTTTCATGCCAATAAGATTCTAGCATGCGTACCAAAGTTAATACGTTGGAATTATAAACTTTCATTGATAATCCGCTAGTGGCCTGATTTAAAAGTTTTTGTGGGGCCATCTCTGTTAATGAATTAAATATGTCTTTTTTTTCCTCTACAATACGTTCAATTTCGGCAATATAATCTTCGCTATTTAAAATACACTTGAATGGGCACTCAATTACAATATGACCATCATCATCCTTACGTTGAAGTTTTGGAAAATTTATTTCGATCTCCTGTTCCAGAAAATCCAAAGCACAAAAGAAATGCAAGTATCTAGATGGAAGTTTCGATATGAAATCATAAGGCGTATAGTTGATTTTATAGCTAAGATTTGCAGGATGAAACTTTACATGTGCCTAAAAAAATTTTAATTCAGTTGTTTTTTAAATATGTAATTCGAATAAAAGTTAAAAACAAACAGTTTTTTAGTCCAATTTCTAAAAATTATGAAGTCGTGCTTAATTTTTTTTTTGTGTTTTGTATAATGATAAAAATTAAACAAATTTTAAAATAATTTTTTTCATAAAGCTTCGTTCACAATCAAAAAAACATTTTCACTTGGTGTCCATAATAGAGCAACAATTTCATTTGCAACTACACACATTTTGCATTAAGAAACCGTTTGCAAATTTTAGCCACAACAATATTATGCATTTATTATTATTTTTTAAAACATTTTTTTAAATGCATAATATTGTTGTGGCTAAAATTTGCAAACGGTTTCTTAATGCAAAATGTTTGTGGTTGCAAAAGAGATTGTTGCTCTATTATGAACACCAAGTGAAAATGTTTCTTTGATTGTGAACGAAGCTCAACAGTTCATATATTATATGAACTGTTGTTTTTGAAAATGGTATAAGTCCACTTCTAAAAAAATTAGTTAACGTTTACTTTAATTAGGTGTAGATACCTTCTTTTATATATCTTATCATCTTTTCAATAAAGTGCATAATCTTCCATAATCTTATTCAAAATAGTTGGATTATGTTTAAATTATTTCGGATTATAATTTTCAAGTTTCAAATAATATAGCTGATTACTTCTCGTAATCGTTTTATGGTATTAACGTCAAAAGTTGCACTCTTGCGAAAAAGCATAAATGCAAACAAATAACAACAACCACATAGGCAATTATTTCGCACAAGCGATGCAAAATTATCTGGGTCTAAATAAGTGCAAGATTATCAGAGTAATGGCTAATAAATCACTGATGGTTTAAACGCTTGTTTAGTTGAACTAAACTTGAATTTATATGTAGTTTAAACTCAATAACTATAAATCAGTGTCCCATGCATTATATCGTCAGGTTACTATGTTTTAGCCTATAAGCCATCAAGTCGGTTTTAAGAAAAAAGATAAAATAGGTTTACAATCAATTTTCTCAAAAACTACTCGATATATTTTTTTTAAAGCTCCTAATTGATTGCTACGTATGTTTTTAACAAAACTATACATTTTCATGAATTTAGATGCAATTAATCCAAAGTTTTAATGGTTTTTCTAAATTAACATTTTGTCGTTTTGTGCTCCATATCAAATTTTATTTCGTATTATGATGTTTTCTTTGACGTGGAGCATAGTAAGTCTATGGCAAATACAATGAAGTTGATAGTTAAGAGAGATTTTTAAGGACAGGTTGGTATGTTTTAGAATTGTGAAAATTGCTAAACTCTCTCCTATAAGCCCCGAACTGCAGATGCAACATAATATGGAAAGAAAATATATGCTAGCTAGCGCAAATCAATATTCAACAATTAGTTTTGTTGTGGGCTCCATATTCATTTCAAGTGTCACATTGTGTTCAATAAATTTTAACTATTGTGACGGTTTAGTTTGACCTACGTTGTTCATTATTCGAATGGCGCAAAGCAATAGTAAAGTATAATTTTGTTATGTTTGTATGCAAAATTTGCTCCATATGCAAAAATTTGTTATATGTAGCAATATAATGTTCAATGAATCTGAAAATTGTGGATGTAGACCATAGTCGATGCTGAATATCTCAGATTCTATACGAGATATCAAGAAATGGATTTTGTAATAAAGCTTCGTACTGACGGTGGCCAGATCTTACAATGTCGTCATTAAAATTGCCTAAAAATGTCTTGCAACTGTATGAACATTGTAAGCTCATTTTCATTTGGCAGATATGGGCATGTACAAATAATATAGAAAAAAACTTTTCCTAGCATTTTTTTGCGAATTGATAGCTTTTGGGTAGCTCTATGTTTAGTGCAAAAGATGGACTTCATCGAGTTTAAGTTTTCATAATGATAGTTATAAACATGTGGTCACGAACGTACGCAAAATAGAAGTCAACTTTGGCTGACAGTAGTGAAATGTAAAAATCTGCGTAATGGAACGGAAAATTCAAAAGTTATTAATTTATAATAAATAATAAATATTTTTTTATATAAAAGTGACCTTGAGCTTGAAGATTTATTGTGAAGAAAAATAAAAAAATTTTAAGTGAGTCTGGTCTGAAAATTTTGAAGTCAGAAAATAAGATCCAGTCTACTTTACATATAAGTAGATGAATTGCAAAACTCGTTCTTTTTAAAAATTACAAAATTGGATAACAATTGATTTTGGCAATCTTTTTGCTTTTTATGAGAATTATATAGATTATATTATAGATGTTATCGGACCATGTCCTTTTCTATGTTTTTATGTGACCTAAAATTGCAGCTTGTAACAAAACTGGTTCGTTCCTCTCACCAGACATTTTCAAAAATATCTCTTTGCATTTGCTATAACAAAACTCGCCAATATATCGTTGATGAAATGGAGCCGAATTAGGGAATTTAAAAATTAAAATTTGAAAACAAGTTCGCTTTGACATATTTTTGTAGCAATGTTTATATAGTATATGACTGGAAATCTGCTGTAGCTCCTGTGCTGAAAGCACTAAGTGAACTACATTTAAATTCCAACCTCCAAAGTGATTGATAATAGAAAAAAAAGAAAAGGAACTCGGAAAAATACATGACATTGATCCAGATATAATTTCCATCAATGTGGGGGTTAACCCCTATAATGATTTGAGAATACTTTAATCTACTCATTTTGGGAAAAATTGAAGCGAAAATTTTATATTTTCTTGGACAACAATAATATTGATTATGGAACGGAAATACCTTTACTTACTTGGCGTTCTTTACCTTCCATGATGGTATTGGTACTGCTCAATCCCTTAAGACAAACAGCACCAAGTCCAACAGCAAAAGATGCTACATATTTCCCAAAAATAATATAAGGCTTACAACAATTTTTTTACCTTACTTTTCTATTCAAAATGTGTTATACAAATTATACAAGTAACGACAGAAGGCGAATCTGCATTTTTAAATAAAAATATATTAAGGGTATTCACGTCACAAGTTGCACCCTTGCAAAAAAGCAAAAATGCAAAAACATAACAACAACCACAAAGACAATTATTTACGCACAACTAATTGTCTGTGTGGTTGTTGTTATATTTTTGCTTTTGTTTTTTCGCAAGGGTGCAACTTGTGACGTGAATACCCCATTAATTTTCCTGAGATGATTAACAAAGTTGGTCGATATATTTGACTAAACAAATAAAATAAAACCAAAATGGCAGCGTTTAATTTATCTTTACTGAAAACAAATATTATGAATTTACTAAAAAGAAAGTGCTAAACAACACTAAGTTCACTTGATGCCCTTTACGTCTAAGCAAGTTGGACTTGCTGTTGATTTCAACTTTTTTATCTCAAAAACTACATTAGATAATTTTTTATGGGAATTCACACATCGATAGAGGAAAAATTCTGATTCCAACAGGATAAAAACCGTATTTTGAAAAAGACGTGAATTGGTGTAGTTTATCTCTCCCTTACAGAACTATTGTTACATTTTTTAGCACTGTTTTAATAATTTTAATAAATTAATACATATAACTTCCAAATTTACTAAGGTTTAATGATTAATTTTTCTGGTGGGCTATTGTGTGTTGCAAAACTAGTTCGATCCCATATGGATTGTAGCAAATCTCGTTTCTTTTTTAAATTCATAGCAAAACTCGTCGTTCAAATAAATCTTTTATTTTTCTTTATTGCAGTTTCCCAAAATTCAAATAAAGTGTAACGAACCAGTTTTGCATCTTACCAACTCATATGCAAATAACTATATTAAAGCTCAATGCGCCACGTGTTAGAATTAAAATATCGATTTGAATTTATTACAGAATCATTTTCTTGGGATATTTAACTATTGAAAAGGTACTGCATAAAAGGTTTAAGGTCAAATAAGGACCAGTCTCATATACATTTAGCATTAATGTTAGAGTAGGAGTCACAGTTGGAGTCGGAGTCGTACTTAAAAAATTTCAGCGGATGGAGTCGGAGTCGGAGTTATCACTATTTCTAGACGACTCCACAGCCCTGGTCTGTATTGGTAGTTTAATCGCCCAATTTTATGCGTTTAAAGATGATTTATATGTTTGGTGATTTATAGATTTGTTGGTTTAAACACATTTTAAACCAAAAATAGGGTTTAACTTGCTCTGATTTTTTAGCCCTAAGTCCAGGTTTGAAATTTTTTTTTTTAATGTGCTTTGACATTGCATAAGTATCCAGTGCCCATGTTCTGTAACTCTCGTGTCGAGAAACTTTTCGAATGAAATGTGTGAAATAGAACAAAAATGCCGTATATTGAAACAAACAGCTGTTTTTCTCACTAAACTGTGTCTGTAACTTTTTTTGGCGAGTACAAGCTGTCACGCAAGGAAATTACTCGCCAATTTACAGAAAAAGTGTGTCTGTAACATTTTGGTGAGAAAAGTTCCCGCTTTGGACTGTCAAAAAAACTCACGAATAAAAATGGGGCGAGAAAAAAATTTTAACACTAAAAAACAACTAAAAATGCAAATTGCAAAGAATAATAATAATAAAATTATGTTCTTGGCCCTTTTTTTATTGTTTAATTATTTTCTTTTACCATTTTTATAAAATATACGAATTTTTTCAAAGCTCGTTTACAAACAACAAACATTAAAGTCGCACTTTACATTATTTGGCATGGCCGACGGTTGTATTTTCGCCGCCGTCGTTGAAAATTTTTCAATTTTAGTAAATTTTGGTCGCCGTTAACTATATGTGTGACTGGCGTCCTCAACGTCTGCAATGTCACATCGGCTTCGAGTGCAATGTTATGACTTTTATAACGTAACGACGTAATCTCTTTTGATAGTTTTCGACATAAGTTACAGACACACTTTTTTCTCACTTTTCGAGAAACGATGGAATATTTTGTTTCACATCTTTTCGATGCGAGAAGTTCTCACTAATGTTACAGAACATGGGTACTGATTATGAAATTATAGTTTTGCAATTTTTGTATTTTTATTTTGTCTCTCTTTTTCTCTTCTTTATATTCATATACATATAAATACAAGTACACCTACAGCCAACTTCAAGTTAAAATGTGCGAGAACAACAACACAAAACAGAATTTCAGAGTACAGGATACTAGCACCCCTCTCCAATCTTCTCACCCCTCTCACCAATAAACTCATGAATTGCTGCAACAAAAATTGCGAATCAAGTCTACACCATGCAACAACGCATGAATTCCTTTTTAAAGTAAATTTCTTTAGTTGGTTTATTAATAAGTATAAACAACACAATTAAAAAAGAAAAGCGTTTAAAATGAAAGGAAGTAGAAATAATAAAAATAAATGACTAATTGTCTGAAAATAGAAATTTCGAGGTAGATAAGTTATAAATAAGTCTTATAAATTAATAAGTTTGTGTATTTTTTAAGAAAACTACGGCTCAAATTTATAATAAAATTTTTGCAGCACCTTTTAATGAAGCGTAAATTTGCCACAATTTTTTATTTATAATTATTATTGTGAAATTGAAAACAAAATTAAATAGAGTAATAAATTAAGTATGTATTAGAGTATCCACTGGATTAATTGTTTTTGTTCGATTAATCGAGGAATTTTTCAGCCATTATTTGATCGAATAATCCAAATAGCCAATTTCAAATAACGAATAACTCGAACAATAAAAATCGATCGAAAATAATCGATTAAGATGAATATCTTTAAAAAATCTACTTTTTTTAAATAATTTAAAAGATTTTGTTATTCGTGCTTAATTCCCAGTTTTTATTCTTGATGGGATAAGCTATTCCTATGCGCATTTCACTGGTTGCTTAGGCCAGATCATCAGGAAACTTCATCCATAAAGATTTTAGAAAAACTAAAGATATTAAACCAAATAAAACTGTTAAGCCTATAAGAATCATAAGCAACAGTTCTACTTGTAACAATATCAAAGTTTAAACAAAAAACATCAACAATAAACAGTGAGTTTATCTCTTCTTACATTCCCCAGTTTTTTAAATAAAAATATTTGTTTTTAGATTTCTAGCTGTTTAATTTTATTTAAAATTAAATTACATGTTCTTAACTTCTTTATTTATTTTAATCACACAAACTTTTGAGCATATTTCAGACACTTTTGTTGTGTAAGAGACAAATTGTGTATATCATTATAAACGTCAAATTACATACGTTAGAAACTTGGCACTTTAATAGCACATTTTTCATATCGTCGATCGTAAATTATTGTGTTCTATTTGGTTATATTTTACATATATTATTGAACACAATCATTTACAAAAGACGATATATAGTTTAACATTTATCGTAAAAATGTGTAAATTAAAGGAGATTACAAAAATTTAAAAAGTTATCAGTGAAATTCAAAAAAATTTTAACTAAGAATGTCCATTGACTTCAATTTCACTCAATTTCTAGGAACAATGAATTGGTTTTAAAAGTTTTTCTTAACTAACTGGCACCTCTCACAAAATATGCCGGAACTAAAAAGACAAATATATAAGAAGTAAATAAAAAATTGTCTTAGAAAATAAGAGCTCAAGCCTAAATTTAATACCCGCATTAATTTAAGCAGGCGGGACACAATTGCAAATTATAAACCGAAAAAATTATTGGTTCCCGTGCTATTAAAAAACTGCTAATAAACATAACTTTACTAAACTTTGGCTTTCAGATCATTTTATAGTCTGTTAAGGGCCAAATACACATTTCAAATGGTTGTCCAGCAGGCAAATTCACTCGTGTATGTACGTGTGGTGGACGTAATATTCGCTGTCATATCTAAATTTTTTGATTTCCCATCCAGCATCATCGGTGTGCCACATACAAACACTTGTTCACTAATACTACCATAGCGCTTGATAAGAAATACTTGACGTGTCCAGACCCTTTTAAACCGAATTAGTGTTAATTTAGTTAAAAGTCTTAAAACTATCTACATAACACATATCGCTCCTTTATTGCAACGAAGTCATATCTTGTCACGATTCAATGCGTTCGTGGCCGTTGCCACACGCACGGTTCGCGTGCACTGTCCATTTGTCACACTGGTAACTAACCAATTTTCAGCCGGGCTATGACTCGTCGGGCATGGGCGGGTGTTCGTTGCAAATGAACGTGCATAAAACATTATTTTATGTACCAGTGTATTGCCTAAATAATAAAATAGAAAAACGGGGCGCAAACAAAATAAAACCGAAACGTACAGAAACCAAACACGGGATACGATACCTTTTTGTTTCGGGGATTTAGATGTAATTAAATCCCTGGCTGGCCCTCCCTCAGCATCCATCCTGGTGCTCGACCATGGTAGCGTAATAGCCGCAAATTATAGCTACCCCTAAATCGAATTTTCACCACCAAATACCTACCTTACCCTCCTCACACTTCCATAATGAAACAAGTCCGGGTTTTAATTAAATTCAAATTTCAATCGTACATATTTTATTAACAGTAATTCTTAAATCAAACACTAGTATGCTTAACCAATAGACCTACGGGTGTAATAAACTATTTCACTATCCGATTATACCTCCGCGGGAGACTTTCTCGACTCACAAATAATGCAAGCCAATTACACACAACGTCGTTAGGGAGAGAAAATTTTGCTGATATAACTATTCAAACACCTAGGTTAGCGCTAATTGTCGGTGGAATCTGACTAAACTTAACCCTGCCCCAATTTATCGCCCTTTAGACGTTGCGTCAAATTATCAACCTCGGGGTAAAAACGTATTATCACAATTACACGAAAATATCCACATTGAAAGGTGACCACAAGGGTGTATTGGTTTTAATGTGCATCTACAGGGGTTAACAATAGTATTCTACAGGGCACGATAACTTAAAGCTTATACAGTGGATTCTCTAGTCTAGCATGATCTTAACTTCACAAATGAAGATAATGCTAAACTCAGAATATGAATGTTTTAGATTTAACATGATCTAAATTTCAAACACTACGCTATTTCCAATCATAATATATAACAGTTTCAAATTTAGGATATTCTGGAATTCCAAATACTTATGATCTAAGCTTACTTGATGAAGGTTCGAGTTTCGCTTGGGTTAAAACTCAAAGTAAATACACGAATTAAAATTTTTACAAATGGATGTTTCAACTACATATGGGTTTTCAAAATTTAGCTTTACCAATATCCACAAATTAATTACCGGATGGTTCAAGCTAGATTTATTTTGGTTTAAAAGTTAATATTACGACAATTCAAAATTATAACTGCTACATAGTTCAACGGTATGTTGAAAAAATTGAAATTCAAACTACTATGCTTGGGAATCTAAACACTGAATAGCTCCAAACCCATATTGGTTTAAAGTCAAAATTATTACGAATTAAAATCTAAATAGGGGATGATTCACGATTTGCATCGTTTAAAATTTGGTTTTATGAAAATTAAAATTTGAAATAATGACTGTTCTACACTATATGATTTTTCTTGTTTTTGTTGAAATTTGGTTTAAAGTAAAGCAAAACTTTTAATACTGGAAGTTCTACGTTATAAATTTTTTGTTTTTGTTGAAATTTGGTTTAATGTAAATTTAAACTTTAGATACTGAAAGTTCTACGTTATAAATTTTTTTTGTTTTTGTTGAAATTTGGTTAAAAGTAAATTAAAACTTTAAATAATGAAAGTTCTACGTTTCATACTTTTTTTTTGTTTTTGTTGCTATTTGGTTTAATGTAAATTTAAGCTTTAGATACTGAAAGTTCTACGTTATAAATTTTTTTTTGTTTTTGTTGAAATTTGGTTAAAAGTAAATTAAAACTTTAAATAATGAAAGTTCTACGTTTCATACTTTTTTTTTTTTGTTTTTGTTGCAATCTGGTTTCACGAAAATTAGAACTTTAAATAATGAGGCCTATGATTTAAATCGTTTAAACTTTGGTTGAGTGAAAATTCAAAAATTAAATGCATGGGTGTTGTTAAAATAAATTGGTTTGATGGAAACCCACGATTTTAAACATTGAATAGTTCACCCTGAGTGGGTACTAACAAAAAAAATCAAACTACTTTAGGTAAATGACGTCACTTATCTGTTGGGAACAACTGGCCTCGGTTGTCTCCTGATGTATGTTGACGATTCCTTAACTCTGCTAATGTGTACTGATGACTACAGGTGTTGATAAACGTGACTATAGGTGTTGGTGTATTTGGCTATAATTATGCCTATTGATGTTGGTCCAGATGACTATTAATGTCGGTACAGATGTCTATGGATGTTGGTACAGATGCCTATTGATGTTGGTACAGATGCCTATTGATGTTGGTACAGATGCCTATTGATGTTGGTACAGATGCCTATTGATGTTGGTACAGATGCCTATTGATGTTGGTACAGATGACCCTTAATGTCGGTACAGATGCCTATGGTCGCCGGTAACCATGGCTATAGTCGTTGGTAAATGTAGCTATAGTTTTTGATAGAGATGGCAATGGACGTTGTTGGATGTGACTGTAGCTATGGGTGTTAAGTGTTGCCCCCAAGAGTGTAGAGCGACAAGTGTTCGTGAACGTAGGCTGTTGAGGTTATGTATGTTCTTGCTGTCGACGTTCTAGCTTTCCGCTCCGGACGTAGTGTGTGTGGTTGCCCACTTCGAGCCAACCTAATTCTGTCGTTGTCATTCACCACCTCTAGCGCACGAAACTACTCCACGATTTACTTGCCGCGGGATTTTTTTATCCTCTCTTTAATTTTCCTGTGTCACTTTGTTTTCGTTTTTTTTTTTTGTGCTTTTTATTTTCACTTTTTCCAAACTATTTGCTTTCTATCTAAAAAAAATAACCTGGGTTTAGAAACATTTTTTCTAAAATTGTTCATGCATTTTTCTGTTTTTTTTCGTTTTCCAATTTTTTCTGCTTACCACACCTTCACTCCATAAATTCTAGCACACCAAAGAAAGATACCAAAATGCCGGAAACAGGACATTACGTGAAGTTGGCTGGAGTTGCCACTACTTCAGGTGTATATGCCGCAAAAATGCAACCTTGGTGGCAATGTTGTAATCCTGTGTAATACTGCGAATTCGATTTGACTTAACTCATGTCCGGACATAAGTAATGTGCCTTGACAATGCCATGGCATGGCACACCACACACTTTCCCGGTGCTGATCAGTTTTATCATATTCGCAACCATATTGCGAATATGATAAAAGTGAACCGTCAAGCTACGCCTTTAAATCCTTGGCGTGGAATACTCCCAATGGTTTCCCTTGTAAAGTCTCAATCTCATACAGGCTGTTGCCAACCATTCTAACAATCCTACACTTGAGAAATTTTCGACACAGTTTCGCTGATACCTGTTTAGCAAAATCCGACAACTGAAAGTTTCGGCGGAATACTTCCTGTCCCACTTTAAACTTAGCAATCCTCGCTCGTATGTTGTATCTCTTCGCATTAGCTTCATAGCTTCTGTGTAATCCTTCTTTCAGCTTATCGCGAACGATTTCCATGAAGTCGTGCCGGTTCTCAAATCTGATATCAGGTTCATCGACAACGTTTAATTTTCTGGCTATCTTGTATGCCGACGCATGCGTAATCATGTTAGTGCCAAACAACGCAAAGTATGGAGTCATGCCTATGGCAGAATGTACGGCTGAACGTAGCGCGCATTCTATTTCGCAGAGGTGTAAATCCCATTCGTTGTGGTTTTCTCCTAAATACGAACGTATAGCGGACAAAATCGATTGGTTAACGCTCTCTGACGCATTCGCTTGAGGTGCATATACTCCTGTCTTGCAATGATTAATCTCAAACATTTCCATTAAAGCCGCAAACTCCTTGCCCACAAACTGTGGTCCATTGTCAGAAACTATGGTTTCTGGACACCCAAAGTTATAAAAAACTTCTTTAACTAGAAAATCTACTACGTTGCGAGCATTTGCTTTAGACATTGCCTTCAATAGTACGAACTTGGTCACATAATCCAATACAATAAAAATATAACAGTTACCACGCTTTGAACGAACGTACGGTCCCAAAAAATCTATAAAAATACGCTGGAAAGGTCTGGTTGCGTCTGCCTCTTTTCCCATAGGTGGTTTGAGTATAGTATTAGCTGGTTTGCATTCCTTGCAAACGTCACAACGATTGACAAAGTTTCGAACTTGAATGTTCAAATGAGGCCAATAAAAATATTCGCGAATTCTTCTAATTGTTTTTGCAATGCCCCCATGAGCCATACTGGGTGGGCTATGTGCTTTCTCAATTATGCTTTCGGTTAACGAGGCTGGTATCCATAACTTCCAGGCATGATCTTCAAGTAAAATGTCGCCGTTATATACATTTGTTCTTTTGTACACAAAATTGTCAATAACTTTAATATCGGGTAAGCTAGATTTTTCCTCCTGAACGATACGGATTAATTCTTTATAATCATCAGAGCTAAACTCTGGTGAATTTAAATCAACAAAAAATGAGCCAAAATTATCTAATGCATCTACGGTGTATCGTGATAACGCGTCAGGTACAACATTCTGTGAACCTTTCCGGTGCTGAATTTGAAAACTAAAGGACTGTAATTGTAAGCTCCATCGCGCTAATCTGCCGCTAAGGTCTTTCTGAGACATGAGCCATTTAAGGCTTGAGTGATCAGTGATCACTACAAACTGCATCAACTCGATGTATGGACGAAATCTCTGAATGGCTGACACTACCGCTAAGCATTCACGCTCAGTTACAGAATAATTTTTCTGAGCTGACGTTAATTTTCTAGAAAAATAAGCAATTGGATGTTCGCCACCTTCAGGGTCTTCTTGAAATATAACTGCCCCGATTCCAACATCAGACGCATCACACTGGATGTAAAACGTTTTTGTAAAATCAGGATGTGTTAAGACGGGACTTGTACTAAGGCACTGTATCAATTTGTCAAACGCTAGCTTTGCTTCTGCAGTAAATTCAAATTTTTTTGTTTTCTTAAGTGTTTCTGAAATTGGAGCTGTTATTGTCGCGTAGTCGTTTATGAATCGTCGGTACCATCCAGTGGTTCCCATAAAGCTCCTAACTTGCTTTGGTGTAGTTGGATAGCTAAAATTTTGTATTGCCGAGATCTTGTCCGGATCTGGTCTGAGAATTCCTCCCCCCACGATATAACCTAAATATTTAAGTTCCTTACAACAAAATTTGGATTTCTCCACGTTAATTGTTAAACCAGCGCTAGACAAACAAGTGGCTACTTCCCTTAAAAGATCGATGTGTTCCGCGAAGGTAGCAGATACAACTAACAGATCATCCAAGTAGACGAAAACACGCTCGCGAAGGCGCGCAGGGATGACTTTGTCCATTAGACGGCATAACCGCTGAGCTGCATTGCACAACCCAAACGGCATTACCGTAAAATGGTACAAAGGCCTTCCAGGTACCGTGAATGCCGTCTTTTCCCTACTGGAGACTGCAAGCGGTATCTGCCAAAACGCGTCCTTTAAATCAACACTAGAAATGAAATGGGTATCTCCCAGTCTACTCAATAAACCTTCAATATTAGGTAAAGGATATGCATCCTTTATGGTGACATCATTCAGCCGTCGCGCATCTAGACATATCCGTACCTTTTCCCCTTTTTGAACGAATGTGACCCTGTTGTTCCAAGGACTTTCACTTGGCTCTATAACTCCCAGAGAAATCATGCGATCCAGTTCAGCATACATGAGCTGTTGTACCGCTGGTGAAATCGGATAATATTTTTCTTTGATGGGAATAGCTGTTCCGGTGTCTATACTATGCGTTTCCAACGATGTTTTACCAAGACCTTTTTGCGCAAATGAAGGGAATTCTTGAATGGCTTTGTCCAAAATATGTTGTCGTTCAGGTGTTAAAGTGTGTTTACTCGGAAAATCGGCTGAAGAATCGTCCTTCAATTCGCCTTTATCCGTTGTTATACTATTAATCTCAAATCTGAAAACATTAAACAATCTCAAAAAATCTACGCCTAAAAAAAGTTTTTGTTTTAAGGAAGGAACAAGGTAAAAATTTACGTATTCTGAACGCCCATTAAATTCTATCACGGCCCTTACACGCCCTATAATCTGGTTTGCTCTGCCATCAGCAGTAAAAATCTTCGAAATATAGGGATGAATCACAAGTTTAGCTTCTTCGACGACATCAAGGCATCCTTCACCTAAGCAAGAAACTGTTGCACCGCTGTCAAGCAGACCTTGTACTTTAATGCCATTAATAGAGATGGTGGTATAAATCCTCCTATCCGTGTTTTCAATTAAGTTAGCTGAGGCTATTTCTTTACGTATCTGTTTCCGTTCCTTATAACGCTGTCTGGTCTTAATAATTCTTCTAGATGGTGTTCCAAAAATTTTTTCTCTTGCTGCTTCGTATTCCTGCAATCGTATGTGGTAGGGCTATCTAGGGTTAATGTCAACTTTGGTGGTATTGTAGGGTAAAAGTGGTTGTTCATCAGGTAAAATATCACTTGGTTGGGTGTTTGTTAAGTCTTCTGTAGAACTAGCGACTGTTGTGAGATCGGTTTGCGTTTCTGCTGCGACGGTTGTTGGTAAAATTTCTGCTACAAGGTAGGGTTCGACTGATTCGTCGGCGGTGTACTCGATGTTTGTTGAGCCTGGGTTGCTACATTTCTCGAACGACCCTCCATCCCAGTACGAGGATTGTTCGCCACCCTGTTTCCCTGACAGACTGGACATTTAGGAGTCACCGTGTTATCGTAACCACACTTGAAACAAAATAATCTTCTACGCTCAGACGGGCAATCCATAAACATATGTCCTTCAGCTTTACAATTCCAGCACGCAAGTTTGCGGACTGGGTTTGACAATGCGCTCACCGAAATCTCGTTTTCCAATATTTCTCCCTCCACATCTAGTTCATTTATATGTTTCCCTTGATATCTCGGGTTACTAATTCGCTGGTTGTTCAATAAACTCTCTGCTCTTCTCCCTTCAGTTCTAAATTGACTCAATCCAAATGGTCGTACTGCAAACAAAAGTTGTGATAAGGCTGGCCTCAAATTATTTTTCAAAATCTCTACTAAGTCTTGTTCTAACATGGGGTTGGTCTGTTGGTTTCTCAAACGAATAACTGCATTGCAAAAATCATCGACAGATTCTAGTGGTTGTTGCCTCCTGTCAAGAATTTTCCGTTGAATATCGAAATCGCTTTCATAACGGTGGAAATATCTAATTAAAGCGCTCTTAAGGGTTGGCCAGTCACTTAACGTCGTATTCATCCGCCTATAATCCCATAGCCAATCTAATGCTGGTCCACTTAACAAATGGTGAAAACTGCGAATGACTTCCGCCCAAGAACAACCATAATCCGACTGAAGTGTCTCAACTCTGAACACAAAATCTTCAACGCTCGGTGTTTTTGTCGTCCCGTCAAATTGCAATCCCCATTTATCGATCCTGTTAAATGACTCTCCATAATTGTTACGTTGATTCCGCGGTGCATACACTTGTGGTGGTGGCTCACTGAAACGTGGTAGTTGGTTCTCGAAAACTGGTAAATTATTCCTGTTAACGTGTGGTGGTGGAACTTGATATCTGTTATCTTGGTAATTATGACGCTGTGATTGTGGTATACCGGTGTGGTAATTGTTCACTGAATTTCTTCTCGGTGGTGGTGGTTGATGATACGTACAAGGCTGTCGATGGTTAACTGACCTCTGCTCCTCAAGGCTCTGATTTACTTGGGCTCCTCCCGCTGCACTTGCCTGTGGCATCGCGCTTACTGTCGCCTGTACTATCGCCGGTATCAACTCCTCTATCCTAGCGTCCACAGATCTACGAATTTCTATTTGCCTCAATCCCTCTGCTGCTCTTAACGGTTCTATTAATCTTTCTGGCCTCCGGTGATTAGTGTTCGCTCCTCTAAATTCCCTTTGAACTCCGATGGCTGTGATGCTACTAAACTCTGGAGAGGTAATAGTACTGTTCATCGACGCGTTATTCGTTGAGGTGTTTTGCTCGGTTTCCTCTTGTCCAACTGAAATACTTGGGCCAGCTTCTCCCATGGCTATACCTGTTGCTTGCGTCGTAAATAATTGATAAGGCTGTGAATGAACTATAGCCGAGGTGGTTATCGAAGTTGCCGATGCCATCGCTGACGAAGTAGTGGGGGTTGTAAACCCCGCTGCTGTGTCGCCTGGTCCCATTTTGTTGGTTGTATTAAATCCACTACGGGTCCTTACCATTAAATCCGAACAAACTTCCCGAGTTTTATCAAACTTCCCAAAAATGTATTCTCAAAATGCAAAAAAATGTTCCCAAAACCATATAAAATGTCGCGACCGAAACGTCCCCAAAAATTCTCAATGAATCGTAAAAACAAATATCTAAATATATGCCGCGCTACCGCTGTATCTAGTGCGTATACGACTAACAAAATTAGTTGCACCAAATGGCAAACACAGAAAAACTTTCAAATTTATAAAGATTGTAAAAGCTGAAAATCAAAAGTTTTAAATTAACCAGCAAACTCAAACAAATTGAATTATGCCGGAAAATTCAACCATAAACTTGAAAACGCACCAAACTTATAATTCGTACTTGAATATTAGCCAAACTATCAAACAATTGCCAAAAGAAATTGTAACCCGATGGCAACTCTTAAAACTTTGACACCCGAAATCAAACAAAAGGTAGTCCCAGTAAAATTTAATCCAAAATGATAATTCCGTCCAGAGAAATGTAATTAAAAAAATTAAAGCCTTAAGAATCAAAATAATTGTATGTTGAAATAATAACAAATAGAAATAAAAAAAAATTTCAAATTATTCTTATTATTTTTAATTATATCAATTTAGAATTTCTGCAAACAAACTCATAAAAAAAAGAGAATAATTGCCAAACAATTTTAGCCAACTGGCAACTCTTAAAATTTCAACAAAACGATAGACCGATCCAAATTTATAAAAATTCCGGCTGAAACGTGAACTTTAAAGGTTAAAACCCAAAAGAATACGAGTTTAGCAAAAACGATAAAAGTTTGCTGATTTAGAGTTTTGCCACATATGCCGAAAGATTTAAATTTAAAATATAATCACACCAAACTATTTCGTATAACCCTAAGATCGTCGCAAAAAAAAATCGAAAAATCGCCAAAGTAATTTTGACCCGATGGTAACTCTGTAAATTTTGACAATCGAAATCAAAATGAAAAGTAAACAAAGAAAATTTCAATAAAAGTTATTGTCAAATCCGGAAAAATTAAAGTTTTAACACAATTTTTAAAGCCTAAAAAACAATATGTATGTATGTATTGTAAAAAAAATAACAATCTAACAGTTAGCCAAAATAAATGGAAATTAAAACTAAAATCAAAAAGAAAATTCAAAATAAGTTTATCGGTAATTTAGAATTTTGGCCAATAACATAAAAGTTCAAATAAAGTTTTTAAATTTCAGTTTATGTGATTATCTTCGCAAGAACAACTGCAAATAAAGTTGAAATCGTTCTCAAATCTAAAAACCACAAAATTTGCAAAAAAAAACAAACAATTTAAAAAAAATTCAGTGTTGGGTTGGTATTTGGATGGTGAAATTAAAAGTAAATAAAAACAAAGGTATTGTTTCCCATCGTTAAGTTTGCGAATGTTGGTTCTGCATGACCGTCGTCATGGATATAAGTTAACGTCGCGTCGCGGCCTTGAAGTACAAACCCACGGAGCATACGCCACTTTCCGCCCTGGCAAAAGTTCCCGAATCCTATCGCGTTTAGTAATCCCGGTCAAATCCCAATTACTACGACTTATAGTCATCGACAAACTTCCCTAACCGCACTCGTCGTCGCGAATAAACCGATGTACCATCAGTCCTGAACTTACGAAAAGTCGATTAAGTACCGCCAAACGATCAAAATTGTTTTTACTAAAAATTTCAAATTACAAACGCACGATATATAAAAAGGTAAAACGATTCAATTCCATTCGGGCCCCACGTTGGGCGCCAAAAATAATATATAACTGTCACGATTCAATGCGTTCGTGGCCGTTGCCACACGCACGGTTCGCGTGCACTGTCCATTTGTCACACTGGTAACTAACCAATTTTCAGCCGGGCTATGACTCGTCGGGCATGGGCGGGTGTTCGTTGCAAATGAACGTGCATAAAACATTATTTTATGTACCAGTGTATTGCCTAAATAATAAAATAGAAAAACGGGGCGCAAACAAAATAAAACCGAAACGTACAGAAACCAAACACGGGATACGATACCTTTTTGTTTCGGGGATTTAGATGTAATTAAATCCCTGGCTGGCCCTCCCTCAGCATCCATCCTGGTGCTCGACCATGGTAGCGTAATAGCCGCAAATTATAGCTACCCCTAAATCGAATTTTCACCACCAAATACCTACCTTACCCTCCTCACACTTCCATAATGAAACAAGTCCGGGTTTTAATTAAATTCAAATTTCAATCGTACATATTTTATTAACAGTAATTCTTAAATCAAACACTAGTATGCTTAACCAATAGACCTACGGGTGTAATAAACTATTTCACTATCCGATTATACCTCCGCGGGAGACTTCCTCGACTCACAAATAATGCAAGCCAATTACACACAACGTCGTTAGGGAGAGAAAATTTTGCTGATATAACTATTCAAACACCTAGGTTAGCGCTAATTGTCGGTGGAATCTGACTAAACTTAACCCTGCCCCAATTTATCGCCCTTTAGACGTTGCGTCAAATTATCAACCTCGGGGTAAAAACGTATTATCACAATTACACGAAAATATCCACATTGAAAGGTGACCACAAGGGTGTATTGGTTTTAATGTGCATCTACAGGGGTTAACAATAGTATTCTACAGGGCACGATAACTTAAAGCTTATACAGTGGATTCTCTAGTCTAGCATGATCTTAACTTCACAAATGAAGATAATGCTAAACTCAGAATATGAATGTTTTAGATTTAACATGATCTAAATTTCAAACACTACGCTATTTCCAATCATAATATATAACAGTTTCAAATTTAGGATATTCTGGAATTCCAAATACTTATGATCTAAGCTTACTTGATGAAGGTTCGAGTTTCGCTTGGGTTAAAACTCAAAGTAAATACACGAATTAAAATTTTTACAAATGGATGTTTCAACTACATATGGGTTTTCAAAATTTAGCTTTACCAATATCCACAAATTAATTACCGGATGGTTCAAGCTAGATTTATTTTGGTTTAAAAGTTAATATTACGACAATTCAAAATTATAACTGCTACATAGTTCAACGGTATGTTGAAAAAATTGAAATTCAAACTACTATGCTTGGGAATCTAAACACTGAATAGCTCCAAACCCATATTGGTTTAAAGTCAAAATTATTACGAATTAAAATCTAAATAGGGGATGATTCACGATTTGCATCGTTTAAAATTTGGTTTTATGAAAATTAAAATTTGAAATAATGACTGTTCTACACTATATGATTTTTCTTGTTTTTGTTGAAATTTGGTTTAAAGTAAAGCAAAACTTTTAATACTGGAAGTTCTACGTTATAAATTTTTTGTTTTTGTTGAAATTTGGTTTAATGTAAATTTAAACTTTAGATACTGAAAGTTCTACGTTATAAATTTTTTTTGTTTTTGTTGAAATTTGGTTAAAAGTAAATTAAAACTTTAAATAATGAAAGTTCTACGTTTCATACTTTTTTTTTGTTTTTGTTGCTATTTGGTTTAATGTAAATTTAAGCTTTAGATACTGAAAGTTCTACGTTATAAATTTTTTTTTGTTTTTGTTGAAATTTGGTTAAAAGTAAATTAAAACTTTAAATAATGAAAGTTCTACGTTTCATACTTTTTTTTTTTTGTTTTTGTTGCAATCTGGTTTCACGAAAATTAGAACTTTAAATAATGAGGCCTATGATTTAAATCGTTTAAACTTTGGTTGAGTGAAAATTCAAAAATTAAATGCATGGGTGTTGTTAAAATAAATTGGTTTGATGGAAACCCACGATTTTAAACATTGAATAGTTCACCCTAAGTGGGTACTAACAAAAAAAATCAAACTACTTTAGGTAAATGACGTCACTTATCTGTTGGGAACAACTGGCCTCGGTTGTCTCCTGATGTATGTTGACGATTCCTTAACTCTGCTAATGTGTACTGATGACTACAGGTGTTGATAAACGTGACTATAGGTGTTGGTGTATTTGGCTATAATTATGCCTATTGATGTTGGTCCAGATGACTATTAATGTCGGTACAGATGTCTATGGATGTTGGTACAGATGCCTATTGATGTTGGTACAGATGCCTATTGATGTTGGTACAGATGCCTATTGATGTTGGTACAGATGCCTATTGATGTTGGTACAGATGCCTATTGATGTTGGTACAGATGACCCTTAATGTCGGTACAGATGCCTATGGTCGCCGGTAACCATGGCTATAGTCGTTGGTAAATGTAGCTATAGTTTTTGATAGAGATGGCAATGGACGTTGTTGGATGTGACTGTAGCTATGGGTGTTAAGTGTTGCCCCCAAGAGTGTAGAGCGACAAGTGTTCGTGAACGTAGGCTGTTGAGGTTATGTATGTTCTTGCTGTCGACGTTCTAGCTTTCCGCTCCGGACGTAGTGTGTGTGGTTGCCCACTTCGAGCCAACCTAATTCTGTCGTTGTCATTCACCACCTCTAGCGCACGAAACTACTCCACGATTTACTTGCCGCGGGATTTTTTTATCCTCTCTTTAATTTTCCTGTGTCACTTTGTTTTCGTTTTTTTTTTTTGTGCTTTTTATTTTCACTTTTTCCAAACTATTTGCTTTCTATCTAAAAAAAATAACCTGGGTTTAGAAACATTTTTTCTAAAATTGTTCATGCATTTTTCTGTTTTTTTTCGTTTTCCAATTTTTTCTGCTTACCACACCTTCACTCCATAAATTCTAGCACACCAAAGAAAGATACCAAAATGCCGGAAACAGGACATTACGTGAAGTTGGCTGGAGTTGCCACTACTTCAGGTGTATATGCCGCAAAAATGCAACCTTGGTGGCAATGTTGTAATCCTGTGTAATACTGCGAATTCGATTTGACTTAACTCATGTCCGGACATAAGTAATGTGCCTTGACAATGCCATGGCATGGCACAATCTAAAAAAAATGAAACTTGGCAAAATGCGATTAAAGTTTTCAAAATAAACCTTTAGATACAGGTTTAATATTATTTTGCTATAACTTCGGTCCAGTTTGAGATATATGTAATACTGATTTTATTTTTAAAATATAAAGAAGGTAACTATAAATGAACACTTTTGCTAAAGTAACTTTAAATTTTTGATTTTTTGAGATATGGCAATGTTGCAATAAAGGAGCGATATGAATTGTTATTTTATTGTTTATTGTTTAACTACAAGTTTGTGTTATTGTTTTTTTGTGCCTGTTAAAAAAATAAAAGTATCAATTCATGTAGAGATCTATGTTTTTTTCACATTGGATAAAATTATTTGAATTATTCAAGTAATTCGAACAATTTAAAAACCTTACTCGATTAATCGAGCAAACTTAAAATTCAAAAATCGATTAATTCCTTGCTCGAACAAAACCAAAAGTCAAATAATTGGATACTCTAGTATGTATACAAGTGAAGTTTAGTTTACAATTTAAATTAAAATTTAAGGCCCCTATTACGGTTTACAACTCAACTCAGTTGAGTTATTTCTTAATTTTTGTATGTATTATGGTTTACAACTTTGCCATATTGCGGTGAACAAAAACATAACAAAAATTAAAACTGATCACAACCAGTTGTCTTAATTACAACTCAACTGAGTTGAGTTGTAAACCGTAATAGGGGCATTAATCATTTTCATGCAAGCTATATAAACTTTTTTCAATTAAAATTAATAATAAGGTATGTGATTGAAAACGATTTTGAAAACAAAACGATTTGAAATCAATAATATTGTTTTCAGTATCTTCATAAATGGATTTCTAATATATTTACCTCTTTTTTTAAATTTTATATTAAAAATGTTTATTGAACTGTTTTTGCAACCAAACAATTTTAGCCTTTTTCCCTTATGCAAAAAAGTTAAGTTCACATTAATAAACCAACACATTAAACTCAGAAAAAGTAAATGGGCATCATTTGATGGTAAGACTATAATTCAGAAATGATTTTAAAATCGCTCGAAATTCATCACACCATTCAAAAACGATCGTTTTGAAATAGATCGATTTTAATCATATACATGAAAAAAAAATTAATATATCCATGTATATATAAAAAAGTACATTTGTTAAAAAAAATTTAATTTAATAGATATGAATAAAATACAAATGTTTCAAACTCCTTGAATAAATTTAAAATTAAATTTTTTTTTTCATTCTTAAACTTGCACTTGCCGAGTTAAGTTGTGTTTACAAATTTATTCTTCTTTGCAAAATAACAAAGTGTTTTACTTCTTTTTAATTAAACAGTTACTTTTGCATTGTTTCAAACAATAACAAATAAATACAAAATTATAAAAAGAGCGCGTTGTGATGATGATGTTACTGGCAGGGTTACCGTTGAGAATTTTGAAAAAGTCGCACGAAAAAGTCGTTTTTTCCAATTTAAGTCTCACACTTTTTTTTAAACTTTAATTACCACCCGGGTGACAACTTCGGCTTTATTTCTTTCATAAATCTCTAAAATTTACTTCAGTTAAAGAGAATTTTTTACTTACAGAACAAATTCTTTTCGTTAAAAAAAAACTGAACAAATTTGTATGACGAAAACTTCTTTAAAAAAAACCGAAAAAAGTTGTATGACGATAACTTGTTCTCATCGCTTATAGACATGCAGTAACACCCGGATGGGTATTGGTAAACGATGTACATAAAAATCTTTGGTAAAACAAAACAAAAAGGAATTACCAATTTAAACGATATAAAGACCTGAAAAATAATTCGTTAAAAATGTGTTTGAATACACTTTTGTGTATTAATTTTACATTTGATTGAATTTTAATAATGTGTTGGTATATACTTTAATATATGAATAAACTTTACGTTTTATGTTTTTTAACTTTTTTTGTTTTTTCGCACAAGTTCGTTACTTGACATCCAACCTTCTATTTTAGTATCTAGAAAATTTAGAGTTGATAGCATGGACTCACAAGTTTCTACTTTTAGCCTGTTGGTTTTTGTTATTTTTCATTAATTCTGAATTTGAAAAAAAAAAAAAAAATTGTCAGCACACGCACTGTTGTGCGGTATTTGTCTAAATTAAGGTACAATAGTTTATTAAAAGCCATTTTTAAGCTTCCTACTGTATGCCAAAACTGGTTAGCATTTGTAATTTTAAAAATGTAATTGAATTTACTTTCTAACAACTTAAATTCGTTAATAAAAGCCTGTGTCAATTATGACATTTTAAAACTCTTTAAATAATAATGCCGATCATCCTCGATTGGCATGGAAATTCAATAAGCATGATACAAAACACAGCATATACAATACAGTCCAGTAGTTGAAATTGTCTGGATACAAAATAATCACCATAAATAAATCAATCAAATGGGGTTACATATTCCGGGGAATGTTCAAAATAAAAAAAAAGGATTTCACTTACAAAAAAGGGGCAAAAAGTTGGAAAAAGTTGCAAAATTAGAAGATTTTAAAAAAGTCGCACAAAAAGTGTCAGAGCGTCAAAAAGGTTGCAAATTGCAACTAAAGTCGCACAACGGTAACGCTGGTTACTGCCTACTCAAGGCTGAGTAAAATGAGTAAAACCAAGGCGAATTGACTAGAAGGTGGGGTCAAGTCAACATATGGTAATTTTTTTTGGTGGTCGACTTGTCAAAATGTGTATAAAAACTAGTTTTTTATGTAAACAAACCTGTTTTTTTTACTAGCAATATTTTTGACAACCCGACCACAGCAGCATTGTAGTTGTAGAGTTGACCTCACCTTCTACTCAATTCGCCTTGAGTAAAACTAACAAACCAATATCCTCTCAGAGAGTTGGGAACCAAAATTATTTTGCTCCCTTGCAAACAATGGATAATGATGAAGACGAAAATATTATTGATGACGTTGCTAAAATAAAAGAACCACCTCTGACGATACTTAAGTGTAAAACAGAGCAAGTACATGAAATTATGAGAATACTAAAAATAACCGAGTATTCAATTCGAAAAATTGAATTGAAAGAAACATTAAACATTAAAAAAAAAACTATGATTATGAATATTTCCCATATTCTACGAAAAATGAGAAACCCTTCAAAGCTGTACTTTTGGGATTGGACAAATGCGACCCGGAGTAATTAAAAATAATCTTTTGGCTAAAGTATTAAAATTGTTACCAGGGAAATAGAAAATAGAGGTGAACTAGTAATTTTTAAAGTTTATTTTGAGAGAAAATCTATCTCACTGAAAGAACTGAGACAAAATTACTCCGCAATTAATTTTATTAAGGTCAGATGGGAGTTTCAGAAACCAAACCGATCTAAGCCCACCCAGTGTTACAACTGTCAAATGTTTGGCCATGGTGCTAGCAGATGCAACGTCAAAACCTACTGTGCTTATTGTGCTGGTAGTCACAAAACTACAAAATGCACATCAAACGTCGTTAAGTGTGCAAACTGTCAAGGTTCTCATAAAGCCATGTCACCACAATGTCCAAACAGAGCAACATATCTGGAAGTTAAACAGCGTTCTCAGCCAAGAAGAGTTACCCGACCTGTGGTAAACCATTTAAACAATAGTAGCGCAGAATATACTATGTACATATTTTCCAAATGCGTTAAATCAAAGTGTAACGACAAATGCAAATTCGTGGGGAAATACCCTACCGTCAGCTCAGAATAATAATGAAAATCTCTTTTCTCTTGGAGAGCTAAAAACCCTAACTGTTGAGCTCATAAATAATCCGAGAAAATGCAAATCCCGTGCTGACCAATTTCAGGTATTAACCAGTCTTGCATTTAAATTCCTCTCACGATGAACAACAACGTATTAAAAATTTTTCAACGGATACTCGAGGTGTTCGCTTTAAAAAAGATGAAGTTTTTGAGATCATAAACAGAAACAAAATTGATGTCTGCCTTCTCAGTGAATCTTGGCTAAATGAACAAATTTCTATTAGACACAAAAACTTCTTCTGTTACAGATATGACCGTAAACAAGGTAGAGGTGGCGGTGTAGCTTTGCTAATAAGGAAAAATATAACACACGAGTTATTACCTCCTAAGAACACTAAACTAATTGAGCACATGGGGCTGCCATAAACATAATTGTTTGGGAAACATTCTGTATAAAAAAATTCAACCAAATCATCTTGAAATTGTATTTCCCTTCGAATGTACATACATACCAGCTGACCTAAGAAGGCGACCGTCAACGTTGAACTTATTTATAACTAATAACCCACAAATAATCTGTTCAATAAAGGCGGTAAATGACTTAAGCTCGGACCATCTCCCAGTAGTTGGAAATATAAATGTGAGCTTAGACTTGTTCGAAAATACGCCATATAACTTTGGCAAAGCAAATTGGACTAAATATGTTCGATACATAAACAGAAATCTACCTTTAAAACCAAACTTTACGAAAGTAATAACTACATCGGAAATTGTTGATTTTATCTTGTCCTTGAACAATACGATTAATGAATCAAGAGAATATAGTGTAACAAAAAAGAAGCAAATTGTAGCCGACACGAAACATTTTAATCCAATTTAGGAACATATATAGAAGAAATTGGAAAAGATTAAGGGATATAGATGATCAGCAGCAAATGACGCGGCTTAACAAGAAAATCATTAATGAATTAGTTAAATTTAGAAACAAATCGTGTAATAACATGTAATAACATTTTGTTTATTTACATGAAGTTTTTCCTACAAACCAATTTGGTTTTAGAAGAGAACACAATTATAGACCTATTAGTCTCTTACCATCAATTAGTAAAATATTGGAAAATATTAAGGAAAAAATACTAAAATTTTGTTTATTTACATGAAGTTTTTCCTACAAACCAATTTGGTTTTAGAAGAGAACACAATATAACTCAACCGTTGCTCAAAATTAAAAAAAATAGTTAAAAATGAATTTAAAAATGGAAACTCAACGGGAATGGTTCTTCTCGACATCAAATCAGCTTTTGACTCTGTTTGGCATAATGGCCTTATTTACAAGTTCAAAACTCTTAACTTTCTAGAGGAAATAATAAAAATTGTATATTGTATTAGTTTTCTAAGTGCAAGAAGTTTTCATGTCTACATTGGGAAAACAAAATCACGTCAAGTACATGTAAATGCAGGATGTCCACAGGGTTCCAGTCTATCACCAATATTGTACAATATTTACACCGCTGATATTCAGACATTTTCAAATTGCACAACAACAATTTTTGCAGATGATACCTCTATTCTAAGCTCTGATTTATATTCTGTTAATATAACAAACAACTTCATTCATCATCATTGGTTGAGCTAAAACAATATTTTAACAAATGGAAAATTCTAATAAATCCAGAAAAAACAAAAGCCGTATTTTATACGAGAAAGCGTAAGTCTTGCTTCACGCCTCAAGGCCCGTTGCAGTTTGAGAACCACGACATAAACTGGGAAGAAAATTTTAAGTTCTGGGTGTTATACTAGATACGAAACTAAATTGCAATTATCACATTCCATACATTGTGGACAAAATAAACAGTGTCACACAAATTATATACCCTTTAATAAACAGAAAATCGGATCTCTCAATTGAGTACAAAAAAATTTTAATTAAATCTATTTTTCACCCAATAATGTTTTACTGTACTCCAGAAGATGCGAATACTCAGAATTCCAACACATAAACGAGCTTATCTGTTTATAAATTTTTAAAGTTTTAACCTAGTTTATGTTTTTTAGTTTATAGAGATTATTTCAAAGGTTTTTTTTTATTAAATTTTCCTTCAAAACTATGTTACTTAAAAAAAGAATATTAAATTACCATATTTAATTACCACAACACAAAATGTCAAAGTAGAAAAGGAATATATTTTGCTAACCTCTTTAATATAAAATAAGTTAAAATGTAAACAAATTAATATTAAAGAAATACAAATAAACAAAAAAAAAAAAAAAAATTTTTTTTTAAATGAGATAAGTAAATAGTACTGAAAATATATATGTAGAAGGACAAAGCGAATTCATGTAAACGGTGGATGCTTTCGTTGATCGATATGCAAAAACCCAAGCAACTTTTGACATTTCTCTCTCTAATTAAGAAAAAAAGTAGCACAGCCAACTGAAAAATGAATTCGCATCGTCGGATATATTTTTAGGAACATTTAAAGCAGGATCATTTTAAAATTTTGTGCCATTTTAATTTCAATCGAATTCGATTTTCAGAACATGTCCGCATGTTGCTATTTGAAAAACAACGGCAAGGAAGTTTTACGACACACTGCTTAGTGATAAGACCATAACCTTAATACAGTTATTTCCAACGATTAACCTTACTGAATTGAACTTTACTTCAATTTTAGAAATCAAACATTGGTTCTAATTTTTGGCTAGTTCTTATTCCGCCGAATTTATGCTTTAATACAATGACAAAGAAAGTAGACTGTTTTTCTACAAAATATCGTAACATTTTCAAATTTTTTGAATACAAAATCGTCTAACTTATAATGTTTGTTTTTAATTAGTATTTTATTATACACATATGCAAATGTATGTATGTATGTATCTAGTTACATAAAAAAATCAATAGAATTTATTGTATTTAATTGCCAGTTTAACGAATTGTGTTGTATAAACTTTTTAAAGCTACAAATCAATTTTTTTTTTATTCGAATAACATTCAGCTTGGGATACTAATAAAAAAAAGAAATAATAAAACATTTCTGTAAATACAACTTATTAAATTTTCCGTCTGCCAGTTAAAGTCATCGTCCAGACTTGCAATTTTTGTTGCAGCAATTCTTGAGTTTATTGGTGTGGGAGGTGAGAAGACTGGGGAGGGGTACTCAGTTTCATGTACTCTGCAGTTCTGTTTTGTTTTGCAATTCTCACACTTTTCAACTTGAAATTGGCTGTAGGTGTATTTGAATTTATATATGAAATATAAAAATGGGTAGAGGAAAGAAAAAATAAAAATACGAAAATTGCAAGACTAGTAGTTCATAATCTGGACACTAATTCAATTTCACAACAGAATTTTAAACTAAAAAACAACCACTTAAAGAAACACAATTCTATATCGTTACCTAAAACGCAAAAGGCCCTAACTAAAAAAAAAATCGACGTTTTCATGAAATCTGATGAATTGCATCAACACTAATGTCCACAATAAATTTTGGAATCTTTCAACCAAAAATAGCGCTTTTATTAACAAAAAACAAACGGCCCTATTTACAAAAGATTATATGGATACACGCTAAAAGACCTTACTAACAGTTTGCATAATATGCAACATTGTCAATTATCAAAACAACTGGTAGGTTTTACAAGAAAAATAGAAGGAAAATAAATTATAAGCAGTTTTAGGCAATTTATCAATTAACATTTTGAATAGTAATTTGCTTCTCCTGTAAAATTTTCAAAATGTTAAATAGGGCGTTTTGCGTTTTAGGTTTTTTTATACTATATACTATATACTGCAGCCAAACAAAACAACAAATAATTTATATATACTAACGTATTCTATGGTACCAAGTTTTATTTATTAAAAATCTTAAGCGGCTCATACACTTGCAATATAATTGTTCAAATTTTTCGTATTGTACAATTATATCGCCAATGTGTATGTGATATTCGAAGTAAGCACAATATATTGGCAAGAATCAAAATCCTTTTGATTTTTATTGCACAACGAAAAGGAGTGCAATATACTGTGAAATGTGTTGGCAACAATGTGCGATGTTGTTTTGCTTTAAAGGTTATGTTTTATTTAATAAGAGTTGCGCCATATTTTAATTGAAGCCATTGTGGCACTTATTAAATAATAAAGAGCAATATAGGAATTATATGGCGAACAACATATCGTCGGCTTAGAGTGTAAACCTGCTAAATCCACTTTTTTAGAAAATAGAGAAAGATATGCCTCGTCGACCAGCATGTAGTTTTTCTTCAATTTGAGTCCTGAAGTGTGTCAAATCAACAATATTTTTGGTTTTCCTCTCAAGCAGCAAATAGGAAAATTAAAAAGTTTTTGTCTCTCCTGTAAAATTTGTTTAAAGGTTTACACAGGTTTACACTCTAAGCCGACGATATACAATAATATTGTAAATGGATAAGGCACTTTACTGATTTTGTAGGAAATATTATAATTTTAAACACTATCGATAGTTATCAATGGTTTTTAAAAAACTATCGCATTTTACTATTGTTTAGCTTTTACATTATCACTCACCTGTTTTTCATTCTGGGTACTTTCTAGATTTTTTGTGTATTCTTGTTGGGGCGCATTATTAAAAATACACTGATAATGGTCTAATATGCGATCCATAGAAGATATATTTGTTTGATTTTGTTCTGCATCTACAGTCAAAATATTAATTGGCAGTTTTATATTGACATTGTATATGTTACGAGCTAAACATTCACATATAACAAACATTTGACCCGGTGTTGGCGATTTCAACTCCATATTAGCAACGCATTTACTAACGTTGTTGTCACTTTGGAAAAAAGTGCTTAAACTTTTCATAAAATAATTATAAAATGCATCAAAAATGCCATATGGAATTTGCAGAAATAATAATTTTAGTTTATATTTCGATGAGAGAATGTACGCAGGACCAGATAGATGATTAGGTAATAGATTCATATTTTTACGTTTTATGGGGACTGCTAAGCCATCAGCACGAGCTTTTGAGAAAGCGGCTTCTAATATTTCGTCCGAATAATTTTTATAAATTTCAAAAGCTTGTAAATTGTAGAGCGTTTTATCGCGCACAGAACATAGGCTGCTATGCAGAACGCTTTCTACTATAATCGTTTGAAGTTCAAAGTCTGATTTGGGATTTCTATAAAGTATAAAATCTTCGTCTATTGGAACTGCCATGCGTTCAAAATATTTTTTATGAAACTCTTGAACAGAGTCGGGTAATATAAACTTAGATTTTGTCTTAGAGTCGTATGTATTATGAACAAGTTTGAACAAATAGCACATAATTAGGGTGTAATGCACTGCTAACGCTTCACAATATTCCGAGCGTGTTGTATATGACTTTTTCAGCCTCTGTAGAAAATGTTCACCATATTTCTTTTGTATATAATCATCAGTTTGCAGCATATGCAGCCAGTTGGGAACCTGTGGTACATGCCTCGCTTTTCGGACAATGAATTGAAGACGTCTACAACAAGCCTGCGTAGTTTTATTGTAAATACCTAAACTATGACGAATTGCATCGCGACATGATTTCGCAATAGTTAAGAGACCAAGGGCTGGTACTGGAGCCGCTACGTAGGCCGATGCTGCTTTACCAATCATAAGCATTTCATCTTCTGCTTTACTCCATGTAACCCGCAATGTTCGCATGTTTTTTAGGGCATCCCGATCAACCGCATCTCTAGGTGCAGTCTTCTTAAAGCGTTTACTACTTGAACCCGACATATATGAAGACATACGTTTTGCTGTAGCCAGGGCTTGCGACTGGTGAGATTTTCGCGGTATAACACGAACTACTTTGTTAATACCTCGCAGTCCAGAACCAACCGTTCGACCAGTTCTAACATTTTTTGGCGATAACTTGTTACTACCGTGTACATACCAGGACCAATTGCGAAATGTGTGTGCAAATAAATTTGTCGAGAGTCCTGCAGCTCCTAAACCATCTCCAGGTTGATATCCGCAATCGTGTAGCGGAGCTTCATCAAAGTCGACAGTGTTTAGAAAACTTAATTCTTTAATTTTCTCGTTAGTTCCATGACGTATGCTTCGAAAACCCAGTTTAGTATAAACGCAAATGCGTTGCAGTGTTGACCAATAATTATGAATATCATCAAAGCTACACAAATCAAATGTTGTTGGTGTATATTCACGTTCTGCATTAATGCATTTGTAACCGGCTTCAGAAATGGTTGTATCTAATACTCTTGCACGACGATTGAGATATACCCACAAAACTAATGGATCCTTAATATTAGGCCGCTCGCTTATCTTTACAATTTGCAAAAAAAAAAGAAAAATAAATTTAAAAAATTGTTACTTAATAGCCATTTAATTCATAATATTAAGGTTAAGTTGAGTTTAAAAGGTTTATGACAATTTTATAATTTTTCAACTAAATTTAACATCTTAAACTTAGATTTAGTTGGAACAATTTCGATTTATATTTCACATTTTGTTTTTTATTTTTATAATATATATACAGCGCCAGCTCGCTAATCCGAATTAATGATTGCAGACCCTGATTCGGATTAACGAGATATTCAGATTACTGGATGTGCTGTTATTATGTATTATAATTCACTATATCCAAAAATTAGGGTTTTTTCCCGGGATTTCCCGTCCCGGGAATTCCCGGGAATTTCAATTATTTTATTTCCCGTTTTCCCGGGATTTTTCTTGCGGGATCCCGGGAAATAAAAAATTCCTCATAATTTCAGAAAATAACTATTTATACTTTGAAATTTAGTTTTATATTCTCTATAAATTAGCATCTGTGGATGGGTTGTGGATTAGATCAATTACAAGAAGTGAGTACATGTATTTAAACCAATGTCTCCTGATGCAATAAATCTACTAAAAGCAGAATGGGCAGTGCAACAGTTGATAATTATTACATTTAGTGAAGTGAAGAGTTAATAAAGTACATTAATTCAAAATAAGATGCAGGCAGTAAAGTTTCATTGTTCATGAACAAGTCTTAAAAATAGGAGATACCTAAACATATCGCTCCTTTATTGCAACATAGTCATATCTACAAAAACAAACGATCTTGGCAAAATGCGATTAAAGTTTTCAAAATGTACCGACTTAAAGATATATTTTGCTATAACTTCAGTTCAGTTTGAGATATGACTATGATCCCTGCGGGAAATTTGTGTCAATTGGTCCAACAGACTGGTGCTGGGATTTTTGAAAACAGAACAAGTAGAAAAAGAAACGACTCATGACCAGTGAAAGAAGAACCAATCCCTTAACTGGTTTATGAAGAACAAAAAGGTAGAAAAAGTAATGAATTACAGTACAGTCTTCACCGGTGCTGTGACACATTTTTTGGTACTTTCTTAAATTTGGTTCTTGAATTTAATTCTAGGACTGGTTTTATTGAAATAATACTACATTTTAGTAATTGACATTAAGCACGTTCATTGAGAATAGATCTGTGACTGGTCAAATGGTGTCAATTGACCCCCTCCAATGACAACCCCATGTAAAAGTGATATTTCTTATTCATATAAAGTGTTAGAACTAGAACCGGTTCCTAGCACCAAAGACCTATCACGGGACTACTTTGGTGTCAGTTCGCTTCCCTCTAGGGATGCAATGAAGGAGCGATATGTTTATTAGGTGATATACACAAATTTTCAATTTCAATTTGTGTTGGTTTATATACCCGTAAAGTGCGGGGAAACCGAAATAAAATAACTTTTTGGAAACTCGTGTAAGATACTACAACATACAACTTGAAAAACACATTGTCCCAAAGATTACAAATCGATCTATTGAAACGAAAAGGTTTGTAAGAAGCAGTCCGGTTGATGCTATTTTTGCATCAACCTTTACATACATTTGACTGATATAGACGTTTGTTATAAAAAAAAAAAATTGCTTCTGATTGTGAATCCGAAGCATGCTACAACGGTGCACTTTTAACTATTTGTCTAACCTCGGTAAAAAATTAACGAAATTTTTAGGAAACATGATAATTAGTAAATAAAATCAGGCATATACTTTTTGAAGACTTACTAAGCGCTTTGAGTGTGTCAGAAAGTTATTTCCTAAGCCGTTAAAAAATCTTATCTTAATCTTAAGAAATATTTCTTTAAAAAATTTTATCTATTTTATTAATTAACTTTTTGATCCCATATCTTGAGTACCTTAATTTTTATTTTGTTCTTATTATTGTTTTATGAATTAAATTGTTATGTTATCTTTTTATCTTCTAACCAGAACAAAATAATACTGAATAAAAGCATAATAATAGGGAATAAAGGCGTGAGGTAATAATAACTCAAGTTGCTATTTCAATCTTTAATTAATTTTTTAATATTGAACCATTTAATTTACTTTCTTTGTAAACAAGTTCCCTTACGTTTTTTTATAAAAGTTAATTTTTTAATATTGAACCATTTAATTTACTTTCTTTGTAAACAAGTTCCCTTACGTTTTTTTATAAAAGTTTTTTTCATTAATTAATAACAAAATTTACTTTGTAGTATTTATATGGAGCGGGATCCCGGGATCCCGGGAAATTTAAAAAAAATTCCCGCTTTCCCGGGAATCGAAAAAGTCCGGGAAAAAAAAAACTCTACCAAAAATAAAACACAAGCCAGGGTTTAAAATCAAATTTATTTTAGTTTTATTAATCAAGAATGAAAAAATTTAGTTTCGTATTCATAAAAAACGTATTTTTAAAAAGTTCTCATACAAATTTTTCTTAAAATATATTTCAAGTTCAATTTAGTTTAAGTTACTGCCGTATTTATAAGCTTTTTTAACATACATAGTTTGTTATGTAGGTTTGCTTCTCTTTCAGTGTACATGCTTCCAAACCCTTGTTCCGCAATTCTTTAAGCATCGATATGTAATCTGTTTGCATACCTTGTTCCTTTGGCCAATATATTGAAGAATTAAGGGCCTGCACAGGTTCACGATTTTTAACGTGTTTCATAATTTTAGACTCTGATTCCACATTTTCTGTGTCTGACTATTATCTACTACACAAAGTGTTGTCAGAGTTTATCATCCAGCTAAGAAATTCATCTTCAGAAATTCGCACGTCATTATTGCGGTAAAATAAGGTGGTTATTGTGCAAAATTCTTCTGTTTCTTCAACACATGTATGTTTCAACAATTCTTTTTTTTTTAACGAACGTGGGTGTTTTTGCTCCCCAAGCAGTGTTGCCAGTGGATTTGCCGAAAAAATACCTACACATGCTAAAAAAATCCGATTTTTCCCTACACGTTGGAAAAATGTCCCCCACAATAATCCCTACGCATTATTGTCATTAAAATAGAAGAAAAAACATTAGTTATAAAAAATAAATTTTATTTGAATATGCAAATTAAAGCTTTGGAAAAAAAGTACAAAACTAAAAAAAAACTAATACATACTATATGGGGGATTTCATGACAAGTGACGTAACTTTTGAAATCGATATCTTCTAATTTGCAAAAATTTACGCCAAGGTTAGTCCTATTGGATAGTTAGTTAGAGGGTGCAAAATTTGACATTTTGGCCAAACATGTATTCTTTCTCATACACGTAACTTATTACCTATTGGTGTTAGCAAAATTTGTCCTAAACAAATTAGATAGCTTCTTCTTCAATCTTTCGAAAAAATTTTTTTGTTTTTTAAAGAAATTTTTTTAATTTTTTTTTTTGGTTGCTTAAGAATAGATTACACTATCTCACAAGTCTTACGTATTCCAAGATACTTTGTGAGATAGAAATCTAATGAGTTTTGTTGCGACTGTCAAAAAATCTTATTTAACATGACAGTTTGTGTTCACACCATCACACAAAGTATAAACACTCACACATGAAATAAAATGCAACCCTGATCCAATGAAAAGTAATATTGTTTAGAAATTTTTCAAAAAACGATGAAGTCGTATGGGATGTCAAACTTTTTTCATAATACTTGTCATTTTCGTGACACATTGCATTCACTTTGTCATATTACTTGAGTTTTTGACGGTGGCATGTCGTAGTGTCCATAATGTCGCACCAAAGAACGACATTAAGTCGATGGACGCTATATCGCTCAGCGATGCGACAAAATGTCCATCAATATAGTGTAATAATGTCCATGGACATTATGTCCTTTTTTGGTGCGACATAATGTCCATAAAAATTGTAAAACCAATGTTTACTTAGCGAAACCTTGATAAGCTTTAGTTAGCGAAGCCGGTCTTTTTTATACCATAGAGGATAAAATCCTTGCGCCCGGCCGAAGGCCGGCTATGCAGAGGAGCTTAGTTAGCGAAGCCGGTGTTTGTTATACCGTTGAGGAGAAAATCCTTGCGCCCAAAAGTATTTTCGTTATATATTTAATATATACACCCAGAGAAAAAGCAGCAAAACCATTTTTAAAAAAATGTTAAACAAATTATGTTTAATTTAACCAAATCATTGTCACCGACAACCATATTATGGTTAAATTAGTTTCTTTAAAAATAGCTTTGTTGGTTGTGACCATAATAAAACATGTTTTTCTCTGCGTGTATGTAGATCTTTTTTTGCATTTAACTTCTTTAGTAATATATAAGAAAAAATATATGCACTTACATTTTTCTTTTTGTTATATGTGGACATTATGACGCCTTCATATTTGACATAATGTCCATATTAAAAACGACTTAATGTCCGCAGGCATTATGACGTTTTCCAAAACGTCATAATGTCCATGGGCTTTTTGTCGCATCGAAGGGTGTCATAATGTCCATGGACATTATGTCCGTGGACACTTTGACATGCCACCGTTTTTGACATGTATTAATACAAAATATAATAGTGTAATCTAGCCTTTAGTGGGCTGCGAGTGGGATATGTATAAAGAAATTATTTCTAACTCAAGACTATTGAAAAACCAGTATTTAGCATATGCACTATTTTGAATTTTTTTATATTTGTGCATAAGTGTTTCTAAAAGCTTAACAATAAAACTAATGCTGAGAAAATTAACCTTTCCGACGGTATATAACATACCTAACAAGCATTTTATCCTATAAGTAGTTTTGTGCGCACCTCTAACTCAAAATCTTTTTGACCGATCTTGTTGAAAATTTGTGTCTAAGCTTCTATCCAATAGGATAGTGTATTAAAGATTTGTGCAAATTTCATCCATGAAATCTCCATATGTATGTACTCTTAATTAAATTCAATTAAATCTTTCAAAGTTGAATGATATCTTAGAAAAAACATATATATACATATTAGTGTCGCCAACTTTTTAAACCCTAAAAAACTCTGGAAATATGTTTTTAGGCGATTTTAGGAAAAAGAAATTTTTCTGGACAAGAAAATATCACTAAAAAAAGTATATTTCTGCATTTATTTCAAAATTAATGCGATATGACGAAAAATCCCTACATTTTGGAGATTTTAAAAAATCTGACCGATTTTCTATACGCTTATATATTAGTATCAAAAATACCTACATGTAGGGATTTTCCCCTACTTCTGGCAACACTGTTTCCAACTACAGCAATGTTAAGTCTAGATTCATCAGCGTTGTAAATTTGGCCCTCATTCAGATTTTCAGTGTCTATAACAGCATAGAGCTAATTTTGAAAATCGGGTACAAGATCAGGTCTAGCAGATAAGGATTCGCCGCATATTTTCAAAATTCACATAGAAAATCGCTTCTTAAAATAATAAAAAAAGCAGTAAAATAAAACAAATAAAAATTCGGTTCAACGAGCTTGCAATCAATACGGACTACAGTCATGGACATTAAATTAGCACAAAATCCCAGCAAATTTTGATTGTTTTTTTTAAATCTTTTCCCTTATTGGACCAATTATTTTGGTCTGTACTGTTGCATAACAACATCTAACTTCTGTTAAACAAAAAATATTACCGTTATTTTTTTATATTTTTTTTTATTGCTGATTTTTGTCATTAGTAAAATTCGGCTTGGACAGCAAATTAGCACAACGTGCATAAAAGTGTTGTAAAAGTTTTTTTCCGCGTAATTTCATTCTTGCGTTAAATTCTTCTAATTTTGTGTTGCTTAACCTAATTGCTGCAAAAAATGGGACGGTGAAAAGATTGCACGCCAGAGGAGAATCACATTATCGTCAACCTGTGGAATGACGGAAAAAAGTTGGCTGAAATTGCCGAAATTTTGCATCGCTCGCGAAAAATGGTTTATAATGTGATTATTTCCTTGAAAACAGACTCAGTTAATGTACCAGAAAACAAAAAACAGAAGCCACGTGTCAAAAAAACAACTCAAGCAGTGGACCGTGCTATTGTTCGGAAGTCGAAGATGGACCCTTTCATGTCCTCACGCGATATTGCGAACGAAATTAACTTTCAATTTGAGTTAAATTTATCAGACAGGCTAATACGACGACGTCTGAATGACGCTCAGCTGTTTGGACGCGCAAGCAGGAAGAAGCCACTTCTATAAAAAAAATATAGCCAAGCGTTTATTGTTTGCTCGTACCCACAAGTATAAAGACCTCTCGTTCTGGAAAAAAAATTTGAGGTGATGAAACGAAGGTCAATCGTATGGGACCGCATGGTAAAGTGTTTGTTCATCGACCAAAACGCCAGGCATTGAATCCACGCTACACTCAGAAGACCGTGAAGCATGGTGGAGGAAGCATCATGGTTTGGGGATCATTTTCATGGCATGGTGTGGGCCCAATTGTGAAAATTAATGGAAAAATGGACCGTTATCAGTATTTGGACATTTTTAAGAACCAAATGGAACCTTATGCTTTTGCACACATGCCAGTTTCATTCACATTCATGCACAATAATGACCCCAAGCACACGTCGAAGCTTGTCAAAGATTGGTTTTCTAAATAACACATCCCCGTTTTAGACTGGCCGGCTCAAAGTCCCGACTTGAACCCAATTGAATACCTCTGGCATGATGTTAAAAGTGCGATTGCTCGCCATAAGTACAAAAACTTGGATGATTTGTGGACTGGAATACAGGCTGCTTGGTACTCGATTCCCATAGAGCGTTGCCAGAATTTGATTCAAAGCATGTCCCGTAGATGCCACGCGGAGCTTGAAAATAAAGGCTACACTACTAAATATTGATCAAGTTAACTAAAAACATTAATTTTTTTATTATTTATTAAAATAGATTCTTTTTATTCCAGAAATTTTAACTTGTGCTATTTTACTGTCCAGCTAAATTCTGGCCTATAATATGTTGCCGGCCTTAATGAGCACACGATTGGCAATTTCGTTCAAATTTTTGTTTCTTTTTTTTCAAGAAGAATATGAATTTCAAGTTTTTGTGTTTACAGATTTTGTTACCAGAACTAAAGTACAATAAAAATATAATTTTTTTATGACAAAGTTTTGTGCTAATTTAATGTCCATGACTGTATATAGTATGTAATCAGTGTTACCGTCGGATATTTTCAATAAGTACCAAAAAAAGGGGATATCTACAAAAAAAGTGGCACCAACAAGTGGATTTTTAAAAAAAAGGGGCTCATTATGTATTTTTTACTGTTTTTTTCTATTCATTATTATTTTAAATAAAATTTTATAAATGGTATAAAAACATAACAAAAACATTATATATTAATTATATACACTAAAAAAAATTTATCGTATTACAATGGACATACTACATACTTACTCATGGCTCATATGTTGTAAAAACTAAAATAAATATTTTGTAAATATTTCTCTCGAGATAAATTTTCCCCAGATTCTTATGTTTTTTGGAATGCTTAAGACGAATATGAGCAAAGTTTTCTCCCATCCCGTCACATTTATCAGATACACCAATTATTGTAATTTCGGTAGATGTTTTGTGCCACAATTAATAACAAAATCCATAGTTTTATAATTTTATTCTACAGTCAACCTAATTACAAAAGTTTTAAGCTATAATCGGATAAAAACTAGAAATCCTACAATAAAAAAACGAAAATATCACTTTTTCAAATTCTTTATATTTAATCAATTCCGCACATAAATGCACGGCATGCATACCTGCTACTAAATTTATGTGCTAGTGTTTAAATTTCTTTATTATAGGTTATTTAGTTTTTATCCAATTTAGTCTGTTAATGCTTCAAATTGTTGTAATAAGGTTTATAGGTCAAAACAATAAAACTGGATTTTGTTATTATTTGTGGTAAAAAACATCTTCCGAAATTAAAATTATTGATGTATCTGATAAATGTGATGTGATGGGAGAAAACTGTTCTCATATTCGTCTTAAGCATTCAAAAAAATATAAGAATCAGTTGGAATGGTTAACAAACTTTTTCAATGTCGTCCTGTGTTATTTATTAATGGTCAGTTACATACATATTTTTTTACAATTAATTGTTCTTAAAACGACTTCTATATTTTCGTAAAATGTCTTCACTTGGAACCCAATCTTCAAGGCTAGTATCTAACCAATTTAAAGATAAAAGCATGGATTCGCGAGTATTTACTATTAGCCTATTTGTAACTTTATTTTTGATTAAAGCAAACTTTAAAAAAAACCGCCCAGCAGACGTGTGGCAATGTAAAAATATAAGAGATCAAGTTATACAAGTTTGAATTGTAATCTATTTTTCAATGTTCCTATCTCACGCCAAAAATCTTCAGCATTCGAAATGTGTTTATAATTCGTGTCATTTGCTTAACTCTTTAGAAGTAAATTGATGTATTGAAAAAAATCAAACGGTATATTTTTAAATATACCTACATACATTGTACATACGTATTTCTATTTACCCTGAAGGAAACCTGGGTGCAAGTGTCTCCAAGTCACCAGTTATGTCGACTATTTTGGTGACATTGTCAACGAAGTGTCTACACTACACTACATTTGCCACTATATTTGGCTTTAATACGAAAAAATTTTTATCAATAACAACTGAGAAAATACAATTCCTATAAAAGTTGAAGAAATAATAAAAACGATTGTTATAATTTCGTTTTCGTACCAAATGTGTAGACTACATTAACTAAAATGTACTAGTGATTCTCTGGTTCCAATGTCAATGACACGCACATGTTAAATGTCTATAGTAAATAACATTGTCTGGGGTATAATAAGTCACTGGTACTGGTGACTGTGTCAATAGTGAATCAGTACAGATTCACTAGTGACATTTCCTGCAGGGTAATTATTATCAATTTTATCCATAAGCTAACCACGCATGTCAAGAAAAACGATTGCATATAAACTTGCTTACATATACATATATTAAAACAGTTTTACTAATATTACTCATATATTAAAGAAAGAAAAAAAGTATCTTTTCCTAACGTTAAAAGTATCAAAAAAGTGGCAAGAATTACAAAAAGTATCACATTTGGATGCATTTTGTAAAGGTGGCCAAATAGTATCCAAGCAGTCGAAAAAGTGGCAAATTGCTACTTTAGTGGCACCAACGGTAACGCTGACTCTAATACATGCATGTATAAACTATATACGTTTTATGTTTTTCTAACTGTGTTTGTATTTTCGCACAAGTTCATTACTTGGCATCCAACCTTCTATTTCAGTATCTAGATAGTTTATAGCATGGACTCACAAGTTTCTACTTTTAACCTGTTGGTTAAGTCATTTTTCATTAATTCTAATTCTAAAAAAAATTTAGCACAAGCACTGTTGTGCGATAAAGTTAATACATGCGCTGCTTATTTGTCTAAATTAAGGTACAATGGTTACTTAAAAGCATTTTATAAGCTTCCTACTTATGCCAAAAATGTTTAGCATTTGTAATTTCAAAAATATAATTGTATGATTTTTCATTGGATTTACTTTCTAACAACTTAAATTCGTTTAAAAAAGGCTGTGTCATTTATAACATTATACAATATAGTTTAGTAGTTGAAATTGTCTGTATACAAAGTAATAACCTGACCAATCGAATGAGATTACATATCCCGGGGAATGTCTAAAACCAAATTGATATTTTTAAGGGAAAATATGTTAAATTATGCATTGTATTTCTATGAAAAAAAAGTATGTATTTCACTTCCAAAAAGGGGCAAAAAGTCGCAAAGAGTTCAAAAAGTAGCAAAATTAGACGAGTTTAAAAAAGTCACACAAAAAGTTTCAGTGCGTCAAAAAGGTTGCAAATTGCAACTAAGGTAGCACAAAGGTAACGCAGAAAAGAACTTACAACTGTATGTATGTACAGTGGTATCCCGGTTTAACGAATTATATATTGTCAGGCCCTTTCGTTATATCGAAAAATTCGTTAAATCCCGAAGTTTTTTTTAATACATTTTTATTAATAAAACAATAATATTTTAATAAAGCAAAGTATATTCGTTTATTTCCATTCATAAGATAAACAAAAAATAAATACTTCATACCATTTTCAATTAAATGAGTACATAGTGGAGAACAAAACTTAGTCGCAGGCCCTTTTCATAGTCGTCAATAATGTTTAATTTTTCTTTAAGAATTTAACGTTTTCCTTTTAGGCATTTTGATGTTGGCTGTACAAAAACTTCACAAAAATTACGTTAAATTTGGAACAGAAAACAAACATTTGTTTTGTAAACAAAAGTTAAAAATTTACTTTGTAACGTAAAATTTTTTTTTGGCGTACAAGTATTTTCTTTGCTTTCTTTGTAAGAAAAGAAAATGCTTCTCTTAACTCGTTGTTTCAGTAAAATCGCTCTTAAAATATGGTAAAAATGTACACAAAAACAAAAGAGAATGAATGCAAAAAATACCACTGTATTGTCTTTTTATTTATGTTGAGTTGCTATTTTGTTCTCGTTAGTATCACATTACCAAAATGAGCTCAAAACAACCGAAAGTGCTTAAATTACAAAAAAAGGCAAATATTGTGGACTTATTAGAAAAGGGTACAAGTGCGGTAGCTTTTGCGAAGCAATATGGTGTAACAAAGTCAACAATTAGCAAGATACGATTTTTTTAAATGCATATGTGTGCATGTAAAATTAACAATATGATCTCATTTAAAATGTATTCTTTTGATTCTAGTTGTCTTCTATGGTTCTTGTCAGGTTGAATGAATTTTTTGTTTCCTTTTTGCAATTGTTTATGTTTGGTTTTAGTTTATAATCAATAAAAACGTTTAAAAGCACATTATCGATATGTTTTTTATTTAAAAATTTTACATTCGTAAACGTCAACAATTTGTTAAACGTCAACGCCCGCGTTTTTTATTAGTTGACGTTTTCCCGAGTGCATTGTATTTACGAACACACCCTATATCTTCATTCTTGTTGAAGACTCTTGAGCGACTGATAGATCTCTATTTTAGGAGTAATATTGATAGCGACCTCATTAGCAGCGCTCAACATGCCTAACTAAAGGGTAAATCTGTTGAGAGTGCGCTACATGAGGTGGTGGGTTATATTGAGCACGGCCTAGGGGCATAAGGAATATACTCTCGCAGCGTTTCTGGATATAGAGGGAGACTTGAATAGCATTAAGATTGAAGTGATTAAGGAGTTAAAAACTTTGTGGTGAAATGGATAGTCTGAATGCTTAGCAGCAGGATTATCAACTCGAGCCTGGGGAATCACAGTACAAGAAGGAACACCACAAGGGGGTATTATCGCCTCTATTGTGGTTGCTTGCAGTCATCGGGATTCCCAAATCATTCGATTCCATGGGTAGAAAGCCGTTGCCTATGCGCATGACATAGTTCTGCTGGTCAGGGAAACGTCCACGATCATTAAAATTATGCAGGGGATGTAAGGCGAAGTCTCGACATGGGCAAAGGATAGGGGGCTGGGTGTAAACCATGCGAAGACTGAACTGGTGCTTTTTAGCAGAAGGTATAAGATAGATGGTTTTAGTGGGCCAGTGTTGGATGGCGTCGAGTTAACTCTATCTGACAATGCTAAGTACTTGGGTAACTTCCTCGACTGTAGACTATCTTGGAAGAGGAATACTCACGAGACGATAAGAAGGGAACATGCAGAAACTCCATCGGTAAGAGTTGGGGTCTGAGACAGCATATGGTAAATTGGATTTACACATCGGTGGTTAGGCCTGTTCTTACTTACATGGCGTTTACATTTGCCAGAACTGGCAAGACAGTAGCAATTCATTCAAACTTTTTTCACTAATACATAAACACTTTTACAGCTATTTTGTTTTTGCATTGTTTTGCCAACTAATATGTATATGCTTACTGTCTTGCCAGTACTGACAAATCTAAACGCTGTGTTATGGATGCACTGTTTGTTGGGATGCGTTGAGAGTGGATAGTTATAGAAAGATGCTAAGCAAGGCTCAAAGGAGTGCATCTCTGGGCATCACAGGTCTGCTTGCGTGCTCGTTGAATGCAGACGTGTTTTTTTCTTTTAATTGGCATACGGTTTTTTTTTAACATAAATAATTGTATATTTATAATATCATATTATTTTTTTTAAAAAATAATATAAGATCAGCGAATGAATGGACGCTTTAAAATAATTTTTAAATTAGTGAACATAAAATTTATAATACAAATATGTATTAAAAATTACAAATAACAAAAATATATGCATGCACACACATACATATACATACATACATTTTAAGCAAAAACATTTCTTGTTTTTCTTTATTCTTTTTTTTTTTATTCTCGGGGTTTTTAAACAACAAATAAAAAGAAAGGCACAAATAATGCAAAAACAATAAAACATAATGAAAGAAATGCTTATGTTACAGTGAGTGTTGACGAAACAAACGTAGAAACAAAAAAAAGAATCGATGATAGCAATTACTTAACGGCTAAACCTATTACTCGAACGCGTTCCCTCTCACCCTCTTTGTTTAAAAATACGGTCGATCGCACTGCCGCAGTGCCAAAAAAACTTTAATAAGTGATGATACGGTTAACCCCAAAACAGCCGCTATGGACAACTCAGTAACTCAAGTAAAAACTTCTCAAAAGCCTACAGTACAAGTTGGTATGGACAGGTACATAACAGTGCTTAAACGAGGACGCAGCCCTACCTCTGCAGCAGTTGCTTCGGCTTCAAAAGTACAATGTTTTGATCAAATAAATTCACAAAATCGTTTTGCAATTCTGGAGAATGAATCCTCAGAAGCACCAAACGTGATAAAATCGTCCAAGCCTCCCCCGATATATCTTAGGGAGCAAAATTCAAATGAGTTTATAAAGAGTTTGATATCGGTCATAGGTGAAAATTCGTTTTACGTAGCGGCTATCAAGCGTGGTAGTATAAACGAGACAAAAATACAAGTCAATCATGAGAATGATTTTCGCAAAATAATAAACAAATTTGAAGAACTAAAAAAAAGTTTTTATACATACCAACTGAAGAGCAGCAAAGGCCTTCAGGTAGTGATTAAGGGAATTGACTCATGTGTGGACCTCTAAAATTGACCCCAACGTTAAAAAATGTAGCAATTGTGGCGGTAATCACACAGCCAATTATAGAGGATGCCCTGTATACACTTTCGTCAAGCAGTCGGTTGGACCGAAAACCAATTCCCCTCAAATGCAGGTAACAAATCAGCTAAACACTAATGACATTCAGGCTCCACAGCCTAGTAATAACAGAACCTCCTACGCTGACATTCTAAAATCAAACCATGTGCCAATGAAAGGTGCTTCGCCAATTAATGAAGAAACTCCAGTTTCTAATTTAAGTCGTCTTGAAAAAACCATGGAAACATTAGTGCAAAAAGTTAATAATTTTACGAACACAATGGGTAATATGATGCAGGAAATTCTAAGAATGCAATCGATGTTATTGCAAGCTGTACTTAACAAGTCATGAACTGTTTAAAAATCTGTTTTTGGAACGCAAACGGCATCCGCCAACATAAAAATGAATTAGAATACTTTCTAAAAAATAAACAAATTGATGTAATGTTGGTTTCTGAAACTCACTTGACCTTAAGAAATACGTTTAAAATCAATGGTTATATACTATATGATACTAAGGACCCTCGAGATAGAGCTTGTGGAGGCTATGCCATTTTGATAAAAGCCCGAATCAAACACTACTTAATGTTTGATCATTGTGAAGATTATCTGCAAGCAACAACTATTTGTGTTGAAGAGCTAAATCGAAACTTAGTAATTTCTTCTTTATACTCTCCACCTAGATTTGCCATATCAGAAAGCCAATATTATAAATATTATAAATCATTAGGACCCTGTTTCCTCGCCGCTGGCGATTATAACGCATACCTTCTGGGGGTCACGACTTATAACACCAAAAGGTCGTGTTTTGTTTAACACAATCTCTAAAATGGGTTTAAACGTGGTCGCGAGCGGACAACCAACATATTGGCCTACTGATCAGCAAAAAATTCCAGATGTTATCGACTCTGGCGTGGTTAAAAACATCGCCACAGAAACGATTCATGTTGAAGCTTCCTTAGAATTATCATCCGACCACACACCTACAATTGTTACTATATCGAACCCAAATAGAATTGTATCTCCGTCATGTTACTTAACGACGTCAGCCACACAAATAAATTGGTTAAAATATAAAAAATTTCTCAGTGCCCATTGCACAGAAAATATTCCGCTTAGTACACCAGAGAATGTGGATCTCTCTATTGTTAACTTTGACAGTTATCTTAAACTAGCTGTTCAACATTCCAGCGTTACCCCCAAAAAAATTAAAAATAATAAAATATATTCTTCAGATGTCGAGCGGCTCTTGACTGAAAAAAGGAGAGTTCGAAGAGAGTGGCAACTGTACAGATCCCCGCAACTTAAGAATTTACTAAAAGAGTACACAAAAAGGCTAAGAAAGTTACTACTTACTCAGAAAACGGCTTCTCTAGAAAAATATCTTAAGGAGCTTGATGCAACTCCACAATCTGACTACTCATTATGGCGTGCAGCTAGAAATCTAAAAAGGCCAGTTATATCTAAGCCACCATTAAGAAACTTGAATGGTAGTTGGGCAAGAAACGATATTGAAAAAGGAAATCTGTTTGTTAGTCACTTGAAAAACGTATTAACACCAAATATATCTCACAATATTGCGGTCGAGTTACCACCTGTTGCTGCTAGAGCAGCTATACCCTTCAGATTTGAGATAAGAGAAATCGAAAAGGCTAATTGTGACTTAGACACTAAGGGCTAAAAAATCAGAGCAAGTTAAACTCTCTTTTTGGTTTAAAATGTGTTTAAACCAACAAATCTATAAATCATTAAACATATAAACCATCTTTAAACGCATGAAATTGGGCGTTTAAACTACCAGTACAAATCATATGAATTTGCCAACATTTGTCGTAGTGCTGCCACATGTTATTTTTTTAACAACATGTAATACATGGGACACTGATTTATTGTTGATGAGTTTAAACTACATATAAATTCAAGTTTAGTTCAAATAAACCAGCGTTTAAGCCATCAGTGATTTATTAGGCATAAGAAGGCACCTGGTATTGATAAGATCAGCAACAAAATGCTTTTGGAGCTACCCAGCATAGCAAAGAAAATTATTCTTGTTATTTTTAATGCTATTTTACGCCTTGAATACTATCCTCAAAAATGGAAGGTTTCCTTAGTTACCATGGTACCAAAGCCAGGTAAAGATCATACAAAAGTTGAGTCATATAGGCCTATTAGCTTATTATCAAATATGTCAAAGCTGTTTGAGAAATTATTAGTTTCAAAATTAACACCGATTTTAAGTGAAAATAGATGTATTCCAAACCATCAGTTCGGATTTAGAAGAAAACCCAGCACAATCGAACAGACTCATCGAATAGTTAATGTCATAAGAAAAGCATTTGAAGAAAAAAAAATATTGCTCAGCACTCTTCATCGATGTTTCGCAAGCTTTTGATAAAGTCTGGTATGAAGGCTTATTACATAAATTGAAGCAAAATTTACCAGCAAACACACAAGCTGCTAGAAAGCTACTTAGTCGGTCGTCAATTTATTATTAAAGAAGGAAATTTCTTAAGTTCACCTCAGCCCATTGGCGCTGGAGTCCCACAAGGCAGCATCCTGGGCCCTCTATTATACTTAATTTATACTTCGGACATGCCAACAAGCCACTACACCCAAACTTCAACATTTGCAGACGATACAGCTTTTCTAAGCGTCCACGAAAACCGTTATGAAGCATCTCGTTACTTACAGCATCATATATTTCAACTAGAAATATGGTTAAGACAATGGAGGATAATGGTCAATGAGCAAAAATGCGTGCATATAGCATTCACCTTGCGCTGGGAATCTTGCCCCCATATTACAATCAACAATCAAATAATTCCTCAACATTCGCATGTAAAATAGCCATCAGTGATTTATTAGGCATAAGAAGGCACCTGGTATTGATAAGATCAGCAACAAAATGCTTTTGGAGCTACCCAGCATAGCAAAGAAAATTATTCTTGTTATTTTTAATGCTATTTTACGCCTTGAATACTATCCTCAAAAATGGAAGGTTTCCTTAGTTACCATGGTACCAAAGCCAGGTAAAGATCATACAAAAGTTGAGTCATATAGGCCTATTAGCTTATTATCAAATATGTCAAAGCTGTTTGAGAAATTATTAGTTTCAAAATTAACACCGATTTTAAGTGAAAATAGATGTATTCCAAACCATCAGTTCGGATTTAGAAGAAAACCCAGCACAATCGAACAGACTCATCGAATAGTTAATGTCATAAGAAAAGCATTTGAAGAAAAAAAAATATTGCTCAGCACTCTTCATCGATGTTTCGCAAGCTTTTGATAAAGTCTGGTATGAAGGCTTATTACATAAATTGAAGCAAAATTTACCAGCAAACACACAAGCTGCTAGAAAGCTACTTAGTCGGTCGTCAATTTATTATTAAAGAAGGAAATTTCTTAAGTTCACCTCAGCCCATTGGCGCTGGAGTCCCACAAGGCAGCATCCTGGGCCCTCTATTATACTTAATTTATACTTCGGACATGCCAACAAGCCACTACACCCAAACTTCAACATTTGCAGACGATACAGCTTTTCTAAGCGTCCACGAAAACCGTTATGAAGCATCTCGTTACTTACAGCATCATATATTTCAACTAGAAATATGGTTAAGACAATGGAGGATAATGGTCAATGAGCAAAAATGCGTGCATATAGCATTCACCTTGCGCTGGGAATCTTGCCCCCATATTACAATCAACAATCAAATAATTCCTCAACATTCGCATGTAAAATATCTCGGTATACATCTGGATCGGCGATTAACGTGGAAATGCCATATAGAGGCAAAATTAACTCAAATGAAACTAAAAGCCATTCAAATTCATTGGCTTATTGGTAGAAACTCTGTCCTTAGTCTCGACTGCAAACTTCTTCTTTACAACTCCATCTTAAAGCCAATCTGGTGATATGGTATTCAGTTATGGGGCACTGCCTCGGCCTCTAATATAGAAAAATTCAAATTCTTCGAATAATCACAGCTGCCCCTTGGTATGTAAAAAACTCAAATATTCACAAGGATATGCAGTAAAATACTTAAAAAAGGCTCGAATTGCATCCGAACCCACTCTCACGAAATATTTTAAATGATAGCGGCCACACTCGCTTAAAAAGAAGAGACACTGCAGCACTTATCCAATTAGATGAGCGTTAAACACCTATATAAGTGAACAGAACCCGTGATGAAGAAAATTTTTGTCTGGCACTGGCAGGACATAAAATAACGTATTAGGTTAAGATTTGATTAATTATTGTTAGTTCATATTTAATATATGAAGATTCAATAAATAAATAATGAGAAAAAAAAACAGGTGCAAGAAGAAGCACTTTACATGGAGCACTTTACAGGAGCAACCAGGGTTCTATTAGGATTGGATAGGAGCGGTCTCAAGACGCTTATATGGTTCTTAAGGGGTCATAGTTCGATTTGGGGCTTTTACGAGTAAATAGGACAATACCACACCGGACTTCTGCAGATTGTGCGAGGATTCTATGGAGCTAGAGACAATTGAGCATGTTATGTGCCACTGTCCTAGGATGCAGGGTCTAGACAGAAATGGCTAGGATATTGATTTTACGACGAACTAGGGTCTATTGCTGGATGTAGTCCAGTCGATCTACTGGGGTTTGTCAGGAAAATAGGTCGGTTGTTTCTAATGAGGGACTGAAGAGGGAGTTTTTGTTCTATGTGGTATCTATTAACTATCTTAAATCCATCTGTCATCTCCTTTCTTTTTTACTTTTCCTTCCTATTATAGGGATTCACAATGGACCGCATTGGCCTCCGAGTGGAAGGATGCCCATGGGCGCATAAGCCTTCCTAACCTAACCTACATACAAACATAGTTTTTACTTGAAATTACAGTAGAAACTAACTAAATAACCGTATTCATAAAAAATTAAAATGGATTTGAATTGTATTTTAAGAAAAATTTGTATAAAATGTTGCCTTGAAACACATTTCAAACTTATTTTACTTTTTATGAATACGACAGTAAATATCCAACCAAGTTTTGTTTCATATTTTAAATAACTGCATGGAAACTGGCAATACTGACTCTTATTTTTTTCTTACTTAATACAATGCTCACTCGTAAAACTGCTCTGAGTGGAGAAGCAGCTCGCGCTTTTTGTCATTATTTTTTAAGGACAAACAGGTCGTTCTTGTTTGTCTGCTTTTCGTGCGTTTTGCGTTGTCACCCCGCATTGGTTAGTGTTTCGGCGTCGTATAACTGTACCGAGTTACAGTTTTTGCGGTATCTGCATTAACTATATGCACTCGTTTTTAACCTCAATGTTTTAATGTGTTGTCTGGTGGAGAACCAAAATTAACTCATGTGACTGGTGGAGAACCATATATAACTCAGACGTTTTACTGGTGGAGTACCAAGGAAATAACTCAGACGTTTACTGGTGGAGACCAAAATACTCTGGAGCGGATTCTGGAAGCTCTCGCCTTCCTATACGAAGGTTTAGGTCGAACGAGGTTTTGCGGTTGAAGCTCCAAAAAAATTGTGTGATACCCTGGCATTATAACTAAAATAGTTCGCCAAAAATTTTTAGTTTTAAGCAAAATCAAAAAAAAAAAAATAATACAATGCATGGTTTTTGAAGTGAATATCTGGTTTTGATTTGGGGTACCACTTTTTGTTTTAGTTGCTTTGCTGTGAATTAAACAGTTGATCATGATGGTGTGTTGTCATTCATTTAAGTTGTTGATATTGTGCTTGTGTGGAGTAAATGCTAGCACATTATTAGATGAATTCACTGTGATTCTATGAACGATACCATTTATGCAGGCCTTTAATATACATATATTTATTTAGGCCCCTATTACGGTTCACAACTCAACTCAGTTGAGTTGAATATAAGACAACTGGTTGTATTGAGTCGTAATTTTTTGATGTTTTTGTTCGCCGCAATATAGCAAAGTTGTAAACCATAATACAAAAATTAAAAATTGAACCGTAATAGAGGCCATATATGGACATATTAGCTTTGCTCTAACCGAGCATAGTAGCTTACGCCGGGTACACGCCCGAGAAAAAAATTAATGAAAACTAATATTTAAACGGGTTTTGCAAAATCCCGGGCAGCACCAGGACCAAATAGCTAGTATACTTATATATATCGTCACCTAAAATCCAAAAGGCCGTAACTAACAAAAAATTCATACCCCCGTATTTATAAAAAAAATTTAAATTTAATAAAGGTTTACGAAACAAATTTTCTATGAAAATTTTCCTTAATAAACGTTTGTTAAATTTAATAAACGTTTATAAATACGGGGGATAATGTGTATAAAGATGTACATATAAAAACCTAAGTTTTGCCGTTTTAATAAAGCTTAACAATCTGCTGTTTACATTTATATAGTAGCTGCGTTCGAGAACACAAAAGTATTTACTATTTTTTACTTAACTTTACTGCATTTTACTAAATTGCGTTCGCGTACACAAAATACAGTAAAACACAAATTGAGAGCCTAAAGTGACAGTTCTTGACTGAGTACTTACAAATTTTTACTGCAGAAATTTTTGCAGTAAAGTTTAGTAAAACCAAAAAAAAACATATGTTTCAAAAGCTAAACAAACAAAAAGCATACAAATTGTGAAAAAATTGTTTAATTAAAGAAAAGTTGAAATAAAAATTAAACCCACACAAAAAGTAAATAAATTTTAATGAATTAAACTTGTTTGTAAAGCATTAATATGGCTAAATACCAACTTTTGAAACTTTTTTTGTAATGTTAATTTTTTAGAGTTGCAAAAGTGTGAAGTACTTGGATACTGAGGCCCCTATTGCGGCTCTCCCCTCAACTTAGTTTGGTCGTGTGAGAGTCAACCCAACTTATGCACAACCAAACTCATTTTAGATATTGTGATACCCAACTGTTTTTAATTGAGTTTGCTATAAAGCTGCCAACTTAAAATATCGACAAGTGAAAATTTTATAAAATTAAATAATTTTTTTTTAAACTAAAAGTATTTTGAAATTTTGTGTTGAATAGAAAGTATTTATATTATAATTGATATTAGTGTCGATTTATTTTATGATAACGAAAAGGAAAACTCTTGTATAGATGCGTTACGTACAAGAAGACAAATTCGTGATGATTCCAACCCTCTTGTACTTCAGTGCCAAGTAAGAACTTCTAATAAGTAACGAAACTTTCTTGTGCCTGATGAGTTATTCTTTTGGTTGGGGTAGCTGTTGGCCCATCTGCTGGTTGTATTATTGGTTCAACTGACTCAGTAAAATTGTCACTTGATGGTGGAATATTTTCAACACCAAATACTTTACCGGACTTGCAATACAAGAGCTGCGAAACAGTATCCTCAAGGCTATTTAATGGAACTTCTTGTGATAGCCCTCCCCCTGTCGCTTGAGTGTTTCTTTTATTGTTGGCAAAATTTTTCTTTATACTTGCCTTGTAGTGTATTTTTTTTTTTTTTTTAATTTCCTAAGCTAATCCCGCGAAGCTCTATGCTTGTCTGCAGGAAAGAAACCAGAGTCTGTGGCGGGAATCGAACCCGCAACCTCGGCGCTGATAGACTAGCTCGCTACCAGCTAGCCTACCGAGGCACTCATTCAAACCTGTGCCAATAATATTATAATTTGATTAAGATGATTATAAGTGTTTAAAAGAAGTTCTTGTCGTGGTCCTAAACTATTTAACTTCACTATAAACTCTTCCCATAACTCCCTCCTTACATGAATTTTTCATCATACCAAACTTTGGTGTTTTCCGCGAACAATTTCTAATTTTCTCTAAATAAGCTGGACGAGCCGCTCAAATTGAGCTTTCATTTTTATTTTCAAACTAATAAAAGTTTTAAAAAAAACCGTTAAAGTTATTACCCAAATGTATACATATGATTTTTCCATTATGTTTTCGATTTTCACCGAATTTAAAAAAAATAAGCTTTAACTTTAACACAACTTCTTTTTAGCAGTTGTGTGTATTTAACATTTTTGTCGACCAAACTTTTACAAAGTTGAAAACGGCAATACCACGAAAAAAACAGATACACAACTGAAAAGCCAACTGCCAGATGAGTTGGGAATGGCAATGTGAATTTATCAAAGAAAACCAAACTGTTACAAAAGTGGAGAACCGCAATAGGGGCATAAAGTAACACTACGTGACAAAATTTCAAAAAGTTGTGACCAAATGAATCTGACAGCTAAATGTAAAATTTTCCGCTGAATCCGAATATGAACTCAGAATTGTCAAAAGTAGAATAGTTTTTCAGACATTCCAAAATAACCGTTATTTGTGTTTTTTAAAAAGATGATGTGACTGAAATGCAAATATCTTAAAAAATTTTAAACGAATTTGTATTTCTTTCTTTTTAGTAAAAGGTTATAAAATTTCTAAAATAAAACCAAGATTGGTCAAGAAATGACAGAGTTACAGGGGATAAAAGTTCAAACTTCATTGAAAATTTTATGATTTTGTTCAATTTTGCTCTTTTGAAGTTATTTTTTTTAAAACAATCATTTATGCATGCGACGTTAGATTATTTTAATATGAACATTTTGCGCCCAACAAGACATAGATTGGTACAAAAATGACAAAGCTACAGAAGATTTAGTAAATTAACCCACATAGAAATTCAAAACTTTCAAGCAACTTTTAATATTTATTGTTACTAAAAATTTAGCTTTGTATATTTATTTGTTGTGGGCTAATTCAATTAATCTTCTGTAACTTTGTCATTTTTGCACCGATCTGGATCCTATTGGGATCCTATTTTTGGATATTTGCATATCAGTCACATCATCTTTTTTAAAAACACAAATAACGGTTATTTTGGAATATCTCAAAAACTGCTCTACTTTTGACAATTCATATTCGGATTCAGCGGAAAATTTTACATAAGGATTACGTTTCGAATGCATTTGGTCAAAAAATTGTCACGTAGTGTAATCAATAACAAAACAAAAAAAAAAAAAAAAACAAATATGAAAAATTACATAAAATAATTTGTTTGTATTTTCCAAAAAAAAAATGTAAAAAGTATTTAATCGAGTACCGATAGAAAACCAGTTAAGTAGTCAAAAGTGTTAATATGTTTCAACATTTCAATTATTTGCCGCCAGCTGTTGCCTTTGTTTTACTAATTTTTAAAAAATTTGCGTTCGCGTTCTTTTTTGGACAACCGCTTTTTTGAGACAAAATTTTTCAGTTTACTCATTTAAAAGTACTCAAACGCACCTAGTGAAATGAATTTTTTTGTAATCTAATAAATTTATAATATTAGTTTGCATTTTGTATACATACTTATATTTACTAACCTGTATTAAACCCATGTGATTAAGAAGTTTTAAAACTGATATATACACACGTTGCAACTGAACACGACTAATTTTACATTGCAAATCTGAAGGTAGTTGTTTCATTAGGTAGTGTTGGCGTATGGGATGGTTTAAATATGATGTTAATCTTTCATCTGCGCCCTTATCGATGCGGAAAATTTTATTAAATATGGATAAAGGCATGCGATCTACTGCATCAATAAAAAATACCCATCCGGCTGGTTTATCTGAATAACTCGGTAATGGTGGTATAAAAGTACGCCAACTTATATATTTTGTAAATGCTTTCATGTTTACGTATTCCGGTTCCAATTTTTCAAAATACTCATCAATACGTAGGGATGGCTCAGATACTTGCCAAATTTTAAGTAATTCTTTATTTATATCTCGAGGTATTTGACATTCATTCAGTTCTACTACGATATAAAATAAAAACTCATGAATATATCTTGATATTAAAAACTTTGGTGGTTTGTGACTTTTTAATGGTACCAAAGTAGTTTTATTAGGCTTTGATTCTCCTGACTTTGATTTTTTTAATGTTTTGACTTGTCGATTTTGATTGAGTCCTGCAGTCAATATCTTATGTCGCTTCTCCTCGAGCAACAAGTAAAGAGTATTTTTCAATATTAAAACTTCATTTTTCAAAACAGTATGATCGACGTCTATTTTCGGATGTGTTACATAACGATAAATTCGAATATTTTCTTCCTTTTGCAACACAATTTCATAAACACGAATGATATTGCTTTGGTTCATTTGAAACAGCATACGTTTCATTGACTTCTGGCAGACTTCGTCTTTTAATCCTTTACTTTTTTCATCTTCCAACAGTAGTTTGCGCAAATAATGCACTGAAATAATACAATGTTTATCGACCATCTTCACAACAAAAGCTTTTCGTGATATAAAACGTTGACTTGTGTTGTCATTTCGTTGCATTATTAGGTTCATTGGAAGTTTGAAATTTTTTATACGCGCATTTATATTTGAAACATCTGGGAATTGTGCCTGAACTTGAGGGATATTCGGCTCCTCAGCACATTGTAAGTTTTGGAGAACGTCTAAAGAATCTGTAACCGATTTATTTAGAGAATGAAAGCATTCCACAGCAACATACCTAAAATTATTTAACATTAATAATTTAATATTTAATCAAGTAAAAGTACTATAGGTACATATTCTCTAATAAAAATGGAGTTTTTTTATAGAGCGACACAAGTTTAAATCATAATAAAACAAGAAAATATATTTTTAATATCAATGAAACGGGCTTTATTGGCATTTGCGGCCGTATTTCGCCAATAACTCTTCGAATGTTGCCGTAGACAAGTAACTTAACATAACACCAAAGTAAATAATCCAATGGGGTTAAATCACACTATCTTGGTGATCATTTAATTGGGCCATTACGTGAAATAATTTTTTCATCAAAAGTTTCTTCATATCAGCAAGATTAATGCCACGTAATTTAGGTACGAAAAAATTTCAAATCATGTTCCTATACCGTTCACCATTGACAGTAACATTCTGACCATCATCGTTTTTGAAGACATATGGCCCAATTACTCCGCCAGCCCATAAAGCGCACCAAACAGTAATTTTCTGTGGATGTAATGGTGTTTCGACAAAAGCTTGTGGATTCTTATCACTCCAAATGCGACAATTCTGCTTTTTTACGTGCCCATTCAACCAGAAATGGGCTTCATCGGAAAATAAAATTTTGAATGGAAATTGCAAATTAATATCAATTTGTGTCGTTTGGCTTTAATTCCTGCACAAGTTCAATCTTGAAAGCTTTTAAGCCAAGATCCTTTCGTAAAATCTTTCATAAAGTGGAAGAACACAACCCCAGAGAACGGCGACAAATTAATTGATTATGATCATCAGTAACAGTAAATGTGGTCTGAAAACGATCTATTGTTCTTCGAATTAGCCGCTCCGAAGTACGATTATGTGGTGGCATGTCGTAGTGTCCACGGACATTATGTCGCACCAATGAACGACATTACGTCCATGGACGCTATGTCGCTCAGCGATGCGACAAAATGTCCATCAATATAGTGTAATAATGTCCATGGACATTATGTCCTTTTCTGGTGCGACATAATGTCCATAAAAATTGTAAAGCCAATGTTTACTTAGCGAAACCGGTACTTGTTATACCATAAAGGAGAAAATCCTTGCGCCCGGCCGAAGGCCAGTTGTGCAGATAAGCTTTAGTTAGCGAAGCCGGTCTTTTTTATACCATTGAGGAGAAAATCCTCGCGCCCAAAAGTATTTTCGTTATATATTTAATATATACACCCAGAGAAAAAGCAGCAAAACCATTTTTAAAAAAATTTTAAACAAATTATGTTTAATTTAACCAAATCATTGTCACGGACAACCATATTATGGTTAAATTAGTTTCTTTAAAAATAGCTTTGTTGGTTGTGAACATAATAAAACATGTTTTTCTCTGCGTGTATGTAGATCTTTTTTTGCATTTAACTTCTTTAGTAATATATAAGAAAAAATATATGCACTTAAATTTATAAGGTCCATAATTACTAAAGATGTTAAATACAAAAAAAGATCTGCACACACGTAGAGAAAAACGTGTTTTATTATGGTCACAACCAACAAAACTATTTTTAAAGAAACTTATTTTACCATAATATGGTTGTCGGTGCCAATAATTTGGTTAAATTAAACATAATATGGTTAAAATTTGTTTAAAAATGGTATTGTTGTTTTTTCTCTGGGTGCATATATTAAACATATAACTAGGGTTTTTTTCAGGGGAATTCCCGGGATTTTTATTGCGGGATCCGGGGAAATAAAAAATTCCTCATTATTTCAGAAAATAGCTATGTATTTATACTTTGAAATTTAGTTTTCTATTCTCTAAAAATTAGCATCTGTGGATGGGTTGTGGATTAGATCAATTACAAGAAGTGAGTACATGTATTTAAATCGATGTCTCCTGATGCAATAAATCTACTAAAAGCAGAATGGGCAGTGAAACAGTTGATAATTATTACATTTAGTGAAGTGAAGAGTTAATAAAGTACATTAATTCAAAATAAGATGCAGGCAGTAAAGTTTCATTATTCATGAACAAGTCTTAAAAATACCTAAACATATGGCTCCTTTATTGCAACATATTCATATCTACAAAAACAAACGATCTTGGCAAAATGCGTTTAAAGTTTTCAAAATGTACCGATTTAAAGATATATTTTGCTATAACTTCGGTTAAGTTTGAGATATAATACGAGAAGGTATGAAGGAAAACTTTGCTAAAGTTACTTCAAATTTTGATATATGACTATGATGCATTGAAGGAGCGATATGTTTATTAGGTGATTAACACAAGTTTTCAATTTCAATTTGTGTTGGTTTATATACCCGTGAACTGCGGGGACACCGAAATAAAATCACATTTTGGAAACTCGTGTAAGATACCACAACATACAACTTGAAAAACACATTGTCCTAAAGATTACAAATGGACCTATTGAAATGAAAAGGTTTGTAAGAAGAACCTTGACATACATTTGACTGATATAGACGTTTTTTATAAAAACGAAAAAATTGCTTCTGATTGTGAATCCGAAGCATGCTACAACGGTGCACTTTTAACTATTTGTCCAACCTAAATGAACGAAATTTTTCGGAAACATGAGTAAATAAAATCAGGAATATACTTTTTGACGACTTACTAAGCGCTTTGAGTGTGTCAGAAAGTTATTTCCTAAGCCGTTAAAAAATGATATATATTTCTTTAAAATATTTTATCTATTTTATTAATTAACTTTTTGATCTTATATCTTGAGTAACTTAATTTTATTTTGTTTTTATTATTGTTTTATGAATTAAATTGTTATGTTTATGTTATCTTTTTATCTTTTATCCAGATCATAATAATACTGAATAAAAGCATAATAATAGGGAATAAAGGTGTGAGGTGATAATAATTCAAGTTCCTATTTCAATCTTCAATTTATTTTTTAGTATTTAACCATTTCTTTTACTTTCTTTGTAAACAAGTTCCCTATTTTATAAAATAAAAGTTTTTTTCATTAATTAATAACAAAATTTACTTTGTATTATTTATATGGAGCGGGATCCCGGGAAATTAAAAAAAGTTCCCGCTTTCCCGGGAATCGAAAAAGTCCGGGGAAAAAAACTTTACATATAACGAAAACAATTTCGGGCGCAAGGGTTTTCTTCCCTATGGTGTAACAAATACCGGCATCGCTTACTTAAGCGTCTCGGCATAGCCGGCCTTCGGCCGGGCGCAAGGATTTTCTCCTCTATGGTATAACAAAGACCGGCTTCGCTAAGTAAAGCTTCTAAAATCTGCCTTGTTTCCGAACGAAGGCCGACTTCGCAGAGAAGCTTTTGTTAGCGAAGACAGTATTTGTTATACCATAGAGGAGAAAATCCTTGCGCCCGGCCGAAGGCCGGCTATGCAGAGAAGATTTAGTTAGCGAAGCCGGTTTTTGTTATACCATAGAGGAGAAAATCCTTGCTCCCGGCCGAAGGCCTGCTGTGCAGAGAAGCTTTAGTTAGCGAAGCCGGTACTTGTTTTATCAAACGGGAGAAAATCTTTGCGCACGGCCGAAGGCCGGCTATGCTTTCGAGTTTGTAAGCATGTTGTGGACATTATGACACTCTACAAAGTGACATAACGTCCACGGACTTCATGACACTGCTCTGATGGCCATTATGACACTTTTAAAAGTGTCATAAAGTCCATGGGCACTGTGACACTTTTTGGAGTGTCATAGTGGACGTTATGACATGGCACCAGGGCTGCCAGAATTGACGATTTATCGTCATTTTGACGATTTTTTGTTCCGGAATTAGCGAAGTGCCGATTTGCTGATTTTTTTCTTAAAAGTGACGATTTTTTTCAGTCTCCAGTCTGAATAAAACATTAAATTTTCTGACACGTTCGTTTTTAAATCTTGGAATGTTTAACAGCCGTACCTTAACAAGAGCGGAAGCCGGAACGTTTTCTTTCGCTTAGCTTTTACGCTGATATGCCATACCTAAGCAAGAGCGTCAACGTTGTGTAAAAAACAGTAGTGATAGCTTTCTTGTGTAATAAAACCCACAAATTATAAATAAAAATAGAGATAAAAACGCTAGATTGATCAAAAAATAGCTAAATTGCCTTTATTAATTAACAATAGCGCCAAAATTCACTATTAAACGAGCTTTGAAAATCGGTTTTTCCAATTGCAAAGCGTTGAGACCGCTCTATTCAAAAACAAGAAAACGCGTGGCGCTTTTGTTTAGGTACGGCCATAATATGCAAGTCTTAAGAAAATCTTTAAATGATTATTTTCAGAGTACAAAAACAACAATGTCACACTTTGTTTATCTTTCGTCAAACCATCAGCGAATGAATCTTTTACGACTCTCTGTATAAATCATATTTTCAACAATTATACGGCGAACATTTCACGAGTTGTGAGATAATATCTACAAGAGTCTCATCCCAGTAAAAAATGTTTATGTTTCGGGAAGCACGAAAACTACATGAGCGCTGATATATGCGCTGGATATTACACACTACTAAGAAGCAGCAGATAAGCGAATACCATTAAAGTGAATTTTTAATTTAATGATTGAATAACTTCGCATTATCCCTTATACGAACAATGTTTTATGTGCTTTTGTTATTCCCTTACATCGAAGCAGGTTGTATTGCAATGATTTTAAAATGTGTTTACGATCATTTTTGAAATATTACCGAACATAGAAATTTAATTTGTTTCATAACGCAATCAGTTATCAAAGTGCTTCCAAGTGGGAATTCGCCCTATTGAAAATCATGCCTCTTGTAAGCAGGTTTTGTAATGGGGTATTGTGCTTCTCTCCCTTACAAAACTGCTGTAAGCTCCATTTTTTACTGGGAAACGATTCTTGACATGAAAGACTCGTTAGATAATCTTTACCCACATCTTAAACGATTCCCACAACGATGCGTCTTTCACTGTGCTAAGGATTAATCTCAGTCGTGTTGCAGTTTTCCCATGTGAGGAATCTTCCACGATTAAAAAATGCGGCATCGACGATCAAAGACGCTTTGTATGAGACTCCCAATATCTCTTACACAATTGAAAATGCTAGTATGAAGTAATTATGTTTTTGTTTGAATGCTTTTTTATAAAAAAAATCAAACAAAAACTGTTTAAAAAAACTAAATTTTAAGTTGTGCGATTTTTTTGACGATTTTTCGAAACGTGAAAGACGATTTTTCTATTTTTTCTCAGGAAATTGACGATTTCCTCACAAATTTATCTGGCAGCCCTGCATGGCACCTTTTTGCAATATGTCCCGTTATTTTTACAAATAACATTTAGGAATTCGACATATAATGATAATGAATGATTTAGACAAATAGTATGTAAGATTTGGACGAAATTTTAAAAATGAAAGATGGCCCGAAAAAATTATCTATTTTTCGGTGGCATGTCGTAGTGTCCACGGACATAATGTCCATGGACATTATGACGCACCAAAGAACGACATTAAGTCCATGGACGCTATGTCGCTTAGCGATGCGACAAAATGTCCATCAATATAGTGTAATAATGTCCATGGACATTATGTCCTTTTTTGGTGCGACATAATGTCCATAAAAATTGTAAAGCGAATGTTTACTTAGCGAAACCGGTAATTGTTATATCATAAAGGAGAAAATCCTTGCGTCCGGCCGAAGGCCAGTTGTGCAGAGAAGCTTTAGTTAGCGAAGCCGGTCTTTGTTATACCATAGAGGATAAAATCCCTGCGCCCGGCCGAAGGCCGGCTATGCAGAGAAGCTTTAGTTAGCGAAGCCGGTGTTTGTTATACCATTGAGGAGAAAATCCTTGCGCCAAAAACTATTTTCGTTATATATTTAATATATACACCCAGAAAAAAAGCAGCAAAAACTATTTTTAAAAAAATTTAAACAAATTATGTTTAATTTAACCAAATCATTGTCACCGACAACCATATTATGGTTAAATTATGGCGATTTCTTTTCTGAGAAAAATGTTGCATTAATGTTACATGTTCTACATTTTGCGTTCGTTTGTACAAAAAATACAACTGTGGGAAAAATTTTCAAGTTCTTTTGTGAAAATGTTGATGAAAAACATGCAAAACATGTTACATGTTTTACCCTTTACTTTTACTTAAGGGTTCATACTGCCCAGTTTTACAACTTTGGTACTTACTACTTTGTTTGTACAACCAATATTTTATTTTGTTTGTAATAATATTTTAAAAGTTTTGTCAAAAGAATTCTACATCTAAATATTCTTCGACGGCATACTCCATTTTGAATTAAATCGTTTTTTTTATTTTGGTGGAAAATTCTATGTATTTATTATCGTTTTAAATTTGTTCAAGCAATAAGTGATGTCAATGTCTGTTTCCAAACCTTAAAGTAAGTGTGCAGCAAATAGTCAAATAGTTTTAAAAATCGCTAATGAACTACATTAATAATAAAAGTGTAATAGTTGTAAATAAAGGCAGCTAATTCTGTTCGATTGAAGTTGTACAACATGTAACACTTCGAGTGATTATAGGTAACATGAAAAAGTGTTACATGCATATACTGTAGCATTTTTTTCTCAGAATAGAAATCGCCATTAGTTTCTTTAAAAATAGCTTTGTTGGTTGACGTTTTCCAAAACGACATAATGTCCAGGGGCTTTATGTCGCATCGAAGGGCGTCATAATGTCCATGCCACCCTATTTTTCATACAATATTTTATATCATACAAATTTAAAAAACGAAAAATCACCCAATAATAACGAAAAATAGCCCAAAAATTTTGGGCCACTTTTCATGTGAATTTTACATGGAATTTTATTGGGCGATTTTTCATTTTTTTTTTTTGGCCATTTTTCTTTGGGCGATTTTTCCTACAGCCAAAATTCCTTGTGGTAGTTGTTTTTTTTTATTTTAATGTGTTTAATTTTACGCATACAAACCCATACACATTTATGTATGTACATGACATACCGCTCAAATAAAGAAACAAACTCGCAGACTCAATATATTTTAATTTAATGCTTCTTCAGTAAGAGCGTTCACAGCCGAGTTGTCTAAGTTGCCGCCTAAAACTCGTGAGCTTGCCAGTTCGAATCTGGATTGCCCAGTTTTTCAAAAAAAAAAAAAAATTATTTTTATTTAATTTTTTTTATCGGCCTGTTTTTAGAAAACGTAAACAAGTGAGTGAGTGAGAAATTATATTGAAAACAAAAACAAATTTTCGTTTTTTATTGTTGTTTTCAATACAATTTCTCACTCACTCACTTGGTTACGTTTTCTAAAAACAGGCAGTAAGTCCTAAAAACGATTTTAAAATTATAAAACGAATTCAAAACATCAACTTTGGCAAAAGAGGAAACGGACTTACATAAATTTTTTGATTTTTTCATATTCTTCGGCATGACGAAACGCACAGTTGGCGTGGCTCAATTAATATTTATTTATATGTAAAGAACGTTATTTATATAACTTTTTGTTTTTATAGTGAAGGGTATATAAGATTTGGCATAGCCGAATATAGCACTGTTAGGCTGGGTTTTTAAGATCTCGGTTAAATTAGGATTAGTTAATCTGAAAACAGATTTATGCCGCTATTACCAAGTTTGTATACAAAATTTTGACGAAACAGCTTAGTTTTGCTTAAAATGTTGGTCTTTTAATGAAATAATTAAAAAAAATCACATTTCGCTAGAAAAATCGAGAGTTTCAGACTACCTTTTTAGGTTTAATTTATTTGTTTTACACTTTTTTTATCTTAAACTTTGTCACTAACAAAAAAGCTTTCGAACAATTTTCTAACGCTTTTTGCATAACTGAAGTTGGTGCTCGTAATAAGAATTGCCGTTTCGAAAGGGACTTTTTGTTTTCGATTAGGTATAAACAACTTCTGTTCATTTGAAACAAATTGTACGAAAATCGTATAATCCGGTATAAATGGTTCGAACTCGTAAATTATTTCTTTCGAATCGAAATACGCGGTAACCCCCCTGACCAGCAAATTTTCGTGGGTTTTATATAAAATAAAATAAAATAAAAATAAAATTTTTTTTTTTTGGATTTTCCTTTAGACTAAAAACTTTTTGGCTAACTTTGTTTAGTTATATTAGCAGGGTATCTCACCATTTTGTTTGGAGCCTCATCCATTAGTCCTTGGCCGTCCTAGACCTTCGTATAGGAAGGCGAAGAGCTTCCAAAATCCGCTCCAGAGTATAATGGTATCCCTTCACCAGTAAAAGGTCAAGGTTTTTAATGGTAATTGTAACCACTATTCAAATTTGTAACATTCCTGTACGTATTAATATTAACAATATGGTAGTAATGGCTAACTGGCGGGAAACAGCAACTACGTACTTCCATTTTTAATTATTCTTTAATTCTCTTTTGTATCTGTTTTTGGGTATAGAATTAAGTCGTAATAATTAAATAAACTAAATGAAATAGAATTCAAGTGTATTATTTCAATAGTGCAGAAAAGAATTGCAACAGTTTGCCGACGAGGTTAAAGAAAAAAAAAAATCCGTAAATTAAAAATTCCTTTTAAAGCTGACGACAAAATTTCAGAAATAATTTATAAAAAAAAAAACTTAAACAAAATGGATGCCAATCAATTTGCCCGATTTCTGAAGTTTTAGCTTGCAATGCAGAATAAAATGATTGAGCAAATTACCAAAATTGGTGCTGAAGCTTTAACATCCAGTGTAGTGCAACACAGCAGGCCATGGTACCCAACTTTGATGTTTTCGATCCAGCTTAGGAAAATTACGGGGACTACATTCAGCGGTTCACAAATTACGTAGCAAAGAAAAATTTAAATTCCGATGAAGAATATTGTGCAAAGCTTTTTTTAAATCCAATTGGTGCAAAAAATTTTAACATGCAGACTGCTTTGACAGCACCTAGGGCTTGTGGAAGCCCATTTAGCCCCAAAGAAAAACGTTTTGGTAGCACAACATACATTTTTACAGAAGTATTAAGATGTAAACCAATCTGTAGCAGAGTATATGGCTGCTTTACGTAGGGATATAAATAAGGGCGAGTCAGCCAATCAGAACAGGGGACTCGATACGAGCCAGTGAAAGCTTCACTGAGGAGGTTTGTAAAAATAATAGCCCCTAAGAGGCTGAAAGTGGTGCAAATAAACCTGCATTAGTAGCCCACCTCATCTTTTACAATATGGACGTGGCCTTAATCCAAGAGCCCTGGTTCAACAATAACTGGGTATGAGAAGGTACGAACTTGTATTATGGCCAGTTCTTTCAGTAATGGAGACCTTTCGGTTGTGACAGGTGAAGCAAGGGACAAGACGGTCCTGACACTAGCATCGGTATACTTACCATATGAGGCTAACGATCCACCTGGTGTGAAAGTGCGGGAGTTGGTGCAGCACTCTAGCAGAAAGGGCTCGAGGCTGGTACTAGGTTGTGACGCCAATGCACACCATATACAATGGGGAAGTGCCGGAATCAACAAAAGGGGTGAGTCTATCTTTGATTTTTTTTATGGCTAGCAATCTTTATTTCTGTAATAGGGGGAATATGTCAACGTTCCAAACTACAGATAGGGAGGCCGTAATAGATATAACATTAACGAGCTATACAGACTTAGCGGATGATTGGAGGGTGGCTTTGGGATTTTTCTTCTCTGACCATAGTCGTCTGTCCTTTAATCTAATCTTTGACAAGTCAAAAAGATGTCCATATAGGAATCCAAGAAAGACGAACTGGGATTCTTTTCCGGGATTAGAGTTACACTCGATTGGGGTCGACTTCGGGTAGGTACCTTTACGGAGGTGTTGACCAGTAGCTATGAGCGATCTTGTCCGCTGAACGCTAACAACCGAGATGGTGGACAGGCGAGTTGAAGAATCAAAGCCGCTGTCAGAAGGTTATTCAATAGAGCGAAGCTAACGCGTAGGGAGGAGGACTGGAGTAACTTTAGGAGAAGTTATAAAAGGTATAAGGGAGACATTAGAAGGACGAAAAGGGACTCGTGGATCAAATTTAGCGAGTAAGTGGAATCTGTAAATGAGATGTCCAGGTTCAGGTTATCCAAGGACCCTCGGTCCCGGGATTGATTCAGAGACCTGACGACTCGTGGACGGAATCTAGCTCCGAGCCTCTCTGTTTGCTTTTGGAGACTCACAGATAGGGTGTCGAAATCCCCTTCTCTAGGGATATATTATCACCTTGGATAAGGTAACATGGGCAGGACCAGGTGGTATCATTCCGGCTAAGCTACAGAATATCCAGGAATCATCAGTCCTATTGCTAGTTCAACTATTCAGGGTATGTTTGCTAAACAGCTACATTCCTAGAGGGTGGAGAGAGGTCAGAGTTTTTTTGATACCTAAAGCAGGAAGAACCGGTCACTCTAAGCCAAGGATGATCACTCTATGCCCCCAGGGGTGAGCACTATTCGTGATTTTCACACACAAAGCACGAATGTTAACGAAACTCACTTCAAATCGCTTTTGTTGCTAAAAAAAAAAACACAAAAACAAAATACATAGTAAATATCTGAAACGAGTAAATTTATTTTCCTCTCTTTTCCAGAATTGGTGTTTCATTGCACCCAATATGCAATCACCACTACATACACATTTTTACCTGTCTCTCTTTGTGATCACCGCTGCTCTAAACCCAAGAATTTTAGACCAATCAGCCTATCGTCTTTTCTTTTGTAGACATTTAAAAGACTGATTGATCTACATCTGAGAACGAAGATTAACGCAGGCATCACAAGGAATACAACCTGGCGGCATTCCTGGATATAGAAGAAGCCTTTAACAATTTGAGGATAGAGGCTATAAGCCAGTCACTGAGTGATTTAGGGGTTCAGTTATTCTTGGTCGAATGGATAACTGGAATGGATGCTTAGCAGCACAGTTTTTCGGACTGGGGAAACGAGCACCTAAGGAAACTTGTGATGTCGTTATAGGACTTTTTGACTGGTAAAGTCAGAAAGTCGTCGCCTACGCGGATGATGTAATTATATTGGTAACGGGAAAGTTTCTGCCCACAAGTCATGTAAGGGGCGCTGGGCGAACTGTCAGCATGTTCGACTGATAAAAGTCAATCCGGAGAAGACAGAGTTAGTTCTTTTTACTAGGAAGTACAAGGTGGAGAATTTTAGGCTGCCGGTACTAGGTGAAGTAGAGCTTAGGCTATCTGATAGTGCTAAGTATCTACATAGGTGTTTTTCTGGACAGTAAGCTGTCTACTTTGCTTGCAGATCGTCGATAGGTGGGAGCTGGGGACTCCGGTCGTCAGTGGTGCGACCGGTGGTTAGACCCATTCTTACGTATGGATGCTGTTTGGTGGGAGGCATTGAGACTGGCTAGTCGAAGGCACCTTTTGTCTAAGGCTGAGAGTTGTGCTTCGATCGGCATATCAGGGGCCATGAGAATTACGCCTCAGGCGGCACTGGATGTTATTCTACATCTTCTGCCTATAGAACAGTATGTGATGGGAATGGCATCCAGGAGAATTCTTAGAATAAGGGAGTTAGGACTGATAGGAAATTTCGCGGAGCGTCACTCGAGGATCTTGGATGAAATTAGCGCTGGTGGTTATTACATGGGTTCGCCCGGCTCCACGGAATTTGTGGGCACTAGGGTTAATTTTAGGCGTTTGGCAGAATTGATATTGCCGTCTAGGGAGAGCTGGTCAGGTCTGAGCAGATTGTATAGGGGATTTGATAATTTCTCTGATGGCTCGATGATGACGGGCACGGTGGTCTACATTGAGTATCTGGACGACTGCAGTGTTTTTCAGGCAGGGGTTCTGGGGGTTCTTAGGTCCGTGGAATTGGTAGGGAGCAACATAGCTAGGGGCTCAAAGGTCAATATATATGTGGACAGCCAGGCGGCTATTAGGGCCTTAATGGGCTGTTATGTGAACTGTTATGTTATGTGGTGAGCCTGTGCTGGGTACCGGGTCACTGCAACATCACCGGCAACGAGATAGCAGAAGAGTTGGCGAGACTGGGTTCGGAAATGGAGGATCCTAAATGTTTGTGCGATTTCTTTTGTTGCTCGGTAGGTGGAATGTTAGCCTTTAATTTGCATATAAAACGTACAACTCGACTGATAGATACATAAGTTATGGGGAGTTCAAAATGCATTTACATTTTTTTTTTTGAGATTCAGTGTACAGTTGAATATTCCAAATATAATTTTTTTATAATTTATTATTATTTCCCTTGTATTTTACAACTGATACTTATTTTTTATTCTCAAGCTTAGATCCTGTCAGAAAATGCCAACAATTGACCCCTGTAAATTTTTTAGTCCCAATATTCACAGGGCCCAAAGGTTGGCTTTTTTGGGACGAGACGAGTTGTTATAAGGATAAAACTGAAAAAGAACATTTTGAAAAATACCCAAATAGTATTCTTGGCTATCGATAAAATTTTAAGTATTTCAACTTTTATTTTTGGTTTAATATGTAATTATAATCCCCTGCAAATAATAAGACTAGTCCATACACGCATGTAAAATATAGCTCATAAAAGACTAGGACTAGTCCAAAGGTAACCCAAATATATTAAAAAAAAACATGGTCTATTTAACATAACGATGTCCTAGGGCTGGACCATATAACCCCAACAAACACAGAGGTTTGTTTTCAAATTTAAAATGATTTGAAATCAAACGTTTTCTCAAACTACAAACGTTTGATAATGATTTGAAAATCATAGCATTCTCAACAAAAAGGGGAAATTATTTTCCTATATTTCCAACTTGCTTTCAAACGTAATTCTCAAATGTGGATTATAATACAATGTGGAACATAAATAAAAATATTTATTTTTTTTTAATTTAAATTTATTATTTATTTTAAAAAAACTGTCAGACAAACATTCGGCACCATAACTAAAAGATGAAATAATGTTCTTTCCGTCCTCTAATTCTTGGAAAGACGAAATACTTCGCTCCCTTTTATTTTGAGGATTGTAGCACCGCGATCATACAACAAACTTATAATTTCTTTACTTTCACTTTTCCATTTTATTTATTTTAATTCGTATTCTTAATCTTAATTTTCACAAGAAATACATCGTTCACTTGTAAAGCTAAGATCCGACTATCGGCTCAAATAGCACAATCTGTGACGATTTGTATCGTGCTATAGCGGCGCACATTTAAAAACATTGCACAATTCATTCCTGGGTGGTCCCATTATCGTCGCACATTGTGACAATTTTTTTCGGTTCATATCGGCCAAAACTCAATTGCGACAATAATCGGTACAATGCGGTCATACTATCGTGCTATTTGGGCAAATTAAATCATATGTTTTTGTTTATTTGCTTGTTGGCAGATTTAATTTTACTTCAGAAATTCGCAAAATTTTCCGTCTGAATATTCCATTATGTTTCTTAACAATTTTAAATAATCCCCCCTATTGCTAATGTCAATGTCGACTTAAATGGCGTCGACACCGCAGTCTTGGCATTACCGCCGTCAATATTTACGATAACCGATTACTATTGACAAAGAATTTGTATTAATAAAGACGATTTAACGCCGACGTTGACACGAATTGGCTTTGATTTTGTCAACAAAGTTTTTACCGTCGCACACTGGGTTATTGGGTATCAAAACTGTGGATTAATTAAAAAATTAATTTTGAAATAACACTCGAATACTTAATAACCATAGAAACTACACATAATTCTGCGTCACTAACCGAAAAAATAATGGCTCTAGGTTGTATAGTGAAGCTGCATTATGTTTTTGAATTTACACTTTTATTCTTTGTTCGCTTGCGCTCGCTGTAAAATTGATATTTTAAGTTTAAAAATGTGTTTCTTCGATAAAAAAACTTCAAGTGAAATTTAAATCTGAGTATGGAGCCTTCAACTTCAGGTATTGAACTATTTTTCAGATACAAGTATTACAGGAAAAAAAGTGATTTAATATTTTAAATTATTTTTTTGTTCAAAGTCCCCAAAATGTGCATATTTGGGGTATATATTTGGACATATAGTTAATTATCGGACTAGATCGGGCTCTGATTTTTTTTTTTTTTGATTTTGCAGATTGTAGACGATGTTTCTGCAAAAAGTTGAGCTGCGCTTTTGTGGCATTTTTGAATAATTCTACTTTTTGTTCATTATGTCAGTGGTCAAAAATTATCAATTTGTTTAAAATGATCATATTGTTTAAAACTTCAAAGCCAGATATCTCGATAACAAAGCGAGTTATCGATAATTCTTACTTAATTTTTTCGGTTTATTTTGAGGTATTCTCTAAGAAAATAAAACGGTAAAAAGTTATCAATTTTTTTTAAACTTCAACTCCAGATATCTCGATAACGAAACGAGTTATCGATAATTCTTACTTAATTTTTTCGGTTAATTTTGAGGTATTCTCTAAGAAAATAAAACGGTAAAAAGTTATCGATTTTTTTTAAACTTCAACTTCAGATATCTCGATAACAAAGGGAGTTATCGATAATTCTTACTTAATTTTTTCGGTTTATTTTGAGGTATTCTCTAAGAAAATAAAACGGTAAAAAGTTATCGATTTTTTTTAAACTTCAACTCCAGATATCTCGATAACAAAACGAGTTATCGATAATTCTTACTTAATTTTTTCGGTTAATTTTGAGGTATTCTCTAAGAAAATAAAACGGTAAAAAGTTATCGATTTTTTTTAAACTTCAACTCCAGATATCTCGATAACTAAACGAGTTATCGATAATTTTTATAAAATTTTTTCGGCTTATTTTGAGGTGTTCTAAACAAAAATTATCAGTTTGAGAGGCCTCGGAATTAATCCACAGTTTTGATACAAAATACCCCAGTGTGCGTCGTCAAGTGAAATTGTGACAAAGTTCTTACAATATATTTAAAAAAAAATTTTAAAAAATTTATTAATAATATATAAATGGAAAAAAAAAAATTAAAGTAACAACTTTAAAACAATTTGAAACCCTTATTGCTGAACTTGAAAATAAGCCCAGTTTGGCAAAAGGATTTCAACGCAGCTCAACTCCTAACAATTTCAAAAAAGAATGGGAGGAAATAACAACAAAATTAGATTCAATGGGACCACCAATTAGAGACAGCGAGGGTTGGCAAAAGGTTTGGCTAGAAAATTTTTTAAAAATATAAATGTTTAAATTTTGACCATTTCAAGGTGTGGAGGGATTTTAAATGTAAGTTAAAAAAAAAACATACACACAACAACTCTTTATTTTCTTCATCGCTACTTTCAGAGTCAAACAAAAATAACATTTTACACGAAAATTTAAAAAATAAATTAATTTACTGTCAAAATACATAGGGATGAGCAATTTTTTTTTTTAATATCGATAACATGTCGACATCAATATATACATGCAAATTAATACCGATTTAATGTCGAGTTGACGTCGGCGTCGACTAAATGTGACGTGAGCTTAAAATTAACGACGCCGTCGACAACGAGTTTAGTAATAGAGGGGAATATATTAATATACAATAAAAAAATGTATTCAATTTTATTCAAACTTACTGCACTTGTTCTTTTTTTTGTTTTTTGTAATTGTTGTTTTGTTAACAGTTGCCCTGCAGATAACGAGACTAGTCCATACATGCATGTAAAGGGTAGTCCATAAAGGAGTAGGAGTACTCCAAAACTACTCCAAATATATGGGTAAAAGGTGGTCCATTTAACATTACGATGTCCTAGGAGGGGACTATTTAACCCACCGAAGTAGTCCCTAAACTACTCCATGGAGTACTAAAGTGGGTTAGTTTTAAAAGTACTCCATGCCACTACAGTTGGAGTACACTAAAGGGGTAGTCTAACCATTTTTCATTTTTTACTAATCGCCTTTTATGGCGTGCCCTGCAGTCTATTATTGCTATTATTAAATATATTTACTTGGTATTTTTAATTTGTTTACCTTTTTTTCACAAATTTCACAAACTTTCACTTTTAATTAAGCAATTAATAATGGACACCATCAGGGCTACCAATGTGTAATACTGTAAACTATAGAAAAGTATACATCATGCAGTTGTTCGCAGCACTGCATGTTAATTTCTTATAACATGTTCCATATTACAGTAGATTGGACCATGTTGTAAGCAGTCCATTTAAGCCACAATGGACCACGTAGTCCAATATTATCTGTAGGGTGTTTACAAACAAGGGATGGCAACATCGATACAACTGCAATGTTTTGGTTACGGCTAGATTACACTATCTCACAAGTCTTACGTATTCCATAATACTTTGTAAGATAGAAATCTAATGAGTTTTCTTGCGACTGTCAAAAAATCTAATTTAACATGACAGTTTGTGTTCACACCATCACACAAAGTATAAACACTTTCACATGAAATAAAATGCAACCCTGATCCAATGAAAAGTATTATTGTTAAGTAATTTTTCAAAAAACGATGACGTCGTATAAGATGTCAAACTTTTTTCATAATACTTTTCATTTTCTTGACACATTGCATTCACACTATCACACTTTGTCATATTACTTGAGTTTTTGACATGTATTCATACAAAGTATAATAGTGTAATCTAGCCTTTAAAGCGAATTGTTTTCTTTTATTTAACAGTACAAATGTGCTGTTTAACGTTTTAATACATAAATAAAAGATAAAACAAAAGTAATTTTCGTAGAATTAAGCTCAAAAAAGTAAAATTTTAGTAGCCAGTTGGTGCAATTTAAAAATTTCGTTTTGCCATCCCTTGTATCGGCGCTGATTGGCGACTGTGATCGGCGCACAAGTGGCCGATAAAAATTGGTACATATTAAACAATTTGATTGCTCCACATTGTGCAAAAGAGTGTTCACATTATCGGCGCATCAACGTTAATTTTTATTGTCCACAGTCAGCACAATTTCGGCACAGATTGTCGCATATTAAACAATTTTGACCGTTCATACTATCGGCACATGAAATACGACAAAAATTGGTACATTACGCCGATAGTGGGATCTTAGCTTAAAACACATTTAACCACGAAGTGGGGTTATGCCTACGTTGCGGCAAAAATAATCATTTTGCCAATGAGTATAAAACTGAAAAATCAAAATTAAAGTGCAACTATTAAAACAAAAAAGGTCATGTAGCAAAAGTGTGCATCGCCTCTTTTTGACAGTAAGGCCTGACGCCGGTACTAGGGGTAAGCCCCATACGCGGGGAAGCTCCACTCATCAAATTCAACATGACGATTCGCAATATGGATTCGCTGCAGGATAGTCAACATGTACCATAACGATTATGCTTCAAACTCAGTACAATGTTACGCGAACATTTCTGTTGAAGGTAGAGTAAAAAAATTTGAACTAGACTCTTTGTCTGCCCAGCAAAAACTTTACTTACCTGGTAAGTTAGCAAGTAATGTTGGAGAAAAATAAACACTACTTATTTTTCGGCTGAATAACTACTTGTTTTTGTTCGAGGTGTCCACATAATTCAGTACTTACAATAAACATACATACTATAAGTCAAAAAATATCTAGTTATTATTTAACTACAAGTAAGTTGAATTGTAAGTACTTACAATATACTTACTAGAAACCAAAAAATCACCAGTTATACCCCTGACAGACATAGGATTTGTATACTATACATACTAGAATAGTATACTTCATGTGTGTCAACCTAAACTACAATTAAACCACGAAAAAAGTGGTACATATATTGCTGGTTTATATACTACCAAAATGTACGCAGAATAAATGTGGTATTTTATTAAACACAGCTTTTTAGCTGTGTTCAGTAAGAATTGTAGTATGCATATAATGGTATGTAAACTATATGTCTGTCAGGGGTATTAATCGACCTAATAAGTAGTTATTGAGTACGTTCCCAGTAAGTATATATTCAGTACTGAATATAACACAACTAATAAGTAGGGTTAAACATTTTTTATGTCTGGACACTAATGCAATTTCAAAGCAGAATTTTAAAAAATTGCAGCAACAGAAATTGCAAGTCTGGACGGCGTCAATCGTCATTTTACTGTATTTTATCAAAAAAATCGTCAAAATGACGAAAAATCGTCACATCTAACAACCCTGATTAACATACACAATATACGAACGCCAACGAACGAAACAACATAAGACAAACTCACATTCGTTTTTTCGTATACGAGTAAAAACGTCCCTGACTTTTAAATTTGTGTTTATTGTTATGTACTCTGCAATTTGTTTTTATCTTTTTTATCCATTGTCAGGCACAATTCAGCGAATGTCTTATTGTATGTGGTTAAATGAACGAGCGTGAGCAGCCCTTTAGTAAAGGCTAGTTCTCACTATCTCACAAGTCTTACGTATTCCATAACACATTGTGAGATAGAAATAGTAGTATGTATAGGGTAATTCTAATGCACTTTTTCCATACAAATTTGGGAACATGCCAGTAGGGGTATTCACAATCTGTGAACATCCATACAAAGTTGGGTGCTTATCATAAGGGTTATTCACAGATTGTGAACACCCCTACTTTTTCCATACAAATTTGGGATATTGCCTAGATGGGAGTATGTATACATTTCTAATAAGAAGTGGTATAAATATCTTATAATTGGATCCCTACAAGGTTTGGGATCATGTCTGGATGGGAGTATGTGTACATTTCTACTAAGAAGTGGTATAAATATCTTATTATTGTATCCCCACAAGGTTTGGGGTCATGTTTGCATCGTTAAAAAAAATTTTTTGTATGTAATGCCATGTTTCCACGGTACGTGATTCGCTCTCTATTCATGCTTCGCATGCCAATCATGAACAAAGCAACTGCTTCGCCATACAAAATTTTGAGAGCGAAGCAAGTAGATTCATATTGAATCTACTTGCGAAGCACGAAAAATTACTCTCTTCTCCAATTTTTATCGCAAGTTTATCTGAACTAGCTGTAAAAATCGATTGTTTCAGAGTTGTCAACTCGGTGCAGTTCGCACCATTTTTGGTGCTTTTTTAAATATTTTCTGCAATAACAATAATGATGATAATATTAACTATTAATTTGGAGTTATTATAATAAATTGTTGATCTCTTTTTAAAATGTTTTACGCAGAATTTATTAAATTAATTTACAAAAATATATCATCTCGTACAAATGAATGCAAACATAAATACTATCACCCATATTCATAAAAAATATTTTTGATTAATAAAAGGTTTATAAAACGAATTTTCTATGAAAATTTGTTTAATAAACCTGTCATAAACCCAAAATATTTTTTGTGAATATGGGGGTTTGTATTTATGTAGAAATTAGTTTAATTTGTTTTATAAAGTTTTTGGTTTTTCTTTTTTAACTATGTTAAATACGATAAATTTTGAACTATTGTTAATTTTGAATCCTTAAGCTTCGTACAGACGATGGTCAGATCTTGCAATGTTGTCATTAAATTTGCCTAAAAATGTCTTGCAACTGTTTGAACATTGTAAACTCATTTTCATTTGGCAGATGTGTAAAATTAATGCATCTGACAATGGTGCCATTGAAAAATGACAACATTGTAAGATCTGACCACCGTCTGTACGAAGCTTTACTAGATATTTATAGTTGATCTCTTTATAAAAAAAATTTGTATATATTTTATGTAATTAAAAAATGTGTATCTAGTACATATGAATACCGAGTCGAATTCAACAGGGTAAACTCGTCGCTACAACAATTACAGCTCTTACAAAAACAACAGAAGTATACATACTTTGTAATCAATTTTAATAAAAGTTTCACACAAAATGAGTTTTTTCTCAAAAAATTTGCGTTCAAATGATTCATGTCATGTTGACGACATGTTTTTTATTTTGTATAGTCGTGCGTTTGCACGTGTGCTTTTTTGATATTGAAAACAATAACAAAATTAAACAACGAAAAAGCAAAACGTAAAGACAGTACATGCATCTGTGTACTCGTTTCTTTTCCCCTCGTCCCTCTCGCCTATAAAGTAGCAATCATGTCAATAAGACATGAGCCATATGAACACAGACTAAGTCTGAGTTCATACGGCTCTTTCTTTATTGAAAAGATTCTTCCTTTTTCTTCTTTGAACATGAATTGGTGTTCAAATGATTCATGACATGTCGACACCATGTTTTTTATTTTGTATAGTCGTGCGTATGAAAACAAAAACAAAATTAAACAACGAATAAGAAAGTAAAACGTAAAGACAGTACAGGCATGTGTGTACTCGTTTCTTTTCCCCTCGCCCCTCTCGCCTATAAAGTAGCAATTTTTTCAATAAAGAAAGAGCCGTATGAACTCAGACTAACTTCGACAATTTAATGTACATAATTAAAACAAATAAAATAAAGAAGAACATTTTTTGACAAATTGGACTTAACACCTTATGAGCAGTTGCTCTTAAGAGTACCTTGTTGAATTCGCCTTGAATGAATACAAACAAATTTGTGTAGTTTTTTTTATGTTTGTTAAATTTTATTTTTTTTCCTAAAAACTCTGAACTGTAAAGACTGTTAAATTGTTTTACAGTAGAATCGTTAAAAAGGAAACAGAAATATTCCAAGGGGTTAACTTTTTCGAACTATTAAATTTTCTAAGCGGTATTTAATTGTAAAAATGCAATAATAAGCACATTCTGCTGTATTTTTAATATAAAAATAAATATTTTAAATAAAAAAGGTGCGTTTTGAAAATGCAAAGTTAACAACACTGATTTGTTTATTAAAGACAACTGTCAATTCGAAGCAAGTAGATACGTCGTGTAAACACCATGATTCATTAACATGATTCAGAGAGCGAAGCAGGTGATTCAAATCGTCGTGGAAACATGGCATAACAAATGAGAATAAGTTAAAACCATGTTGCCATCCCTGGGATAAAACTTTTTTTGTAATATTAAACCCTTTTATTTTTCGAATGAATTTTACATACGTGACAAATTTAAATTTCATAATGCTTTATATTTTTTTGTAAAAGTTCTTATCTCAAAATTCTTGGAAAAACTAAGAAATTTGAGTAATATGTAGATGTGTAGGTGTTTAGAATTCTTAAAAACAAAACAAAAAAATAACTTAATAAATATTTTATAAAATCTGCTAATTGTTCCTTTTCATAAGTTTCTTTTTTTGTAATATGAATCCTTTTTATTTTTCGAATGAATTTTATATATGTATGTACGTGATAAATTTAAATTTCATAAAGCTTTTTTTTGGATCAGTCCTCGTCTCAAAATTCTTGGAAAAAACAATTCTTGGAAAGCAATGAAATATGAGCCATACATGTGCAGATGTTTAGAATTCTTGGAAAAACAAAGAAACCGCTGATGAAGCGATTTTTGATTATATGAAATAAAATAATGCAAGAATTTAAACAATAAAAAAAATAAATAAATATTTTATAGAATCTGCTAATTGTTCCTTTTCATAATTGTCTTTTTCATGTAATATTAAACCTTTTTATACCCTCCACCACAATTAGTTGTGAAGAGGGTATACTAAGTTTGTCATTCCGTGTGAAACTTTTTTATTATTCATCTCAGACCCCATAAAGTATATATATTCTGGCTGCTTGAGTAATTCTAAGTCGATTTAGCCATGTCCGTCTGTCTGTCCGTCTGTTGAAAACACGCTCACTTTCGAAAAACTCAAAAGAAATAAACAAACTAGGTGTCAAATTGTAGTTATTCTAAGCAGTTTGGGATTGAATTTCAGCAAAATCGGTTCAGTAGGACCATAGCTATGAATCAAAATGTGGAACCACCACCTTCAAAAACTTGATAACTTTGTTACAAAAACTAACATAAATAAAATAAAATAAATAAATAAAAATGCACGGAATGACATAAGATTTTGCACAAGTCCGTTTTATTCGACTAGAAATGACACTGTAAAATTTCGTGAAGATCGGTACATAATTTACCCTAGGCCCCATATATGCCCTACTCCCGGAAAACAGTTTAGTCTCCTAAAACCATAATTAATAACAAATCGTCACAGTTTAAGATAATAATAATAAAAAGACATCATACAGATATTACTCCTTAAACATTCGAACTGTCGGTGGAGGGTATTAAAGATTCGGCACAGCCGAATATAGCACTCTAACTTGTTATTTTTCAAATGAATTTTACATTTTGTACGTGATAATTTTCAATTTAATAAAGCTTTTTTTTAATTAATTTTAATCTCAAATTCGTATAAAAACAAAAAAAATGTGAGCTATACATGTGCAGATGTTTAGAATTCTTGGAACAAAAAAGAAAAATATTAAACATTTTTATTTTTCGAATAAGACTTATGTGAAACTCACCCCTTACTAATTACTCACCTCCTCAACAATTTAGGATATAAATACGACTACTTCTGAGACACAGAATCATTCTTGTTCTGATAGTAAAATCATTGTGTTCTATACTAAAAAAAGTGAAAATGGCTCTCGGTTTTATTTGTGAATTTTGCGGAAAAGTATTCACTATGAATAAAAATTTATGAAGACATGTTCGATTACATCATAATGGACCATCATCATCGTTTAAATGTCAAACATGTAATATACATTTTTCGGATCGTATGGAATGGCACCGACACTCACACCATAATACAAAAGGTGACGACAATGATGATGAAACTAATCTTTACTGTAAAGATTGCGAAAAATATATAACAAAAACAAATTGGCATTACCATATAAGGTCAAATGCACATAAACTTAACTGTGCTGAGAAACCAGATAATGATAGTGATGTTAAATGTATAAAATCATCATTTAATAATAGAATTGTCACATATTTAGTTAAAAACAATAATAAAAATTATTTAATACCTGAAAACTTTTTAACGGAAATCAGAGAGAAATTAATGAAATTATTAACAGACACCATACAAAAACATGAAAACATCAAATTTAACATGGAACTGTTTTGTGAATATGTGCTGATAAAGGAAGATAAAGATTCTTGTATGGTTGATACAAAATCCCATCAGACTAAAATTACCATTCTTAGTATATTCATCACTTGTTGAATATATACTAAGGGCCATTATTATAACTTGACGTTAGCTGTTAACCGACAGATAACAGACGATATTTGACAGATAACACATTACTATCTGTCAATTTAATCTTAACTTTAGCTAACTTCCAGTTGTAATAATGGCCCTAAGAATTCTTAATATTTACAACGAGCAATGAAATGTTATCATTAAAAAGATGAGCGAATTTCAGGAGCGTGATAGTGGTTGGGCATTAAATCAAATAACACGTTTGGAGATGAACATAAATCTATATAAGTGTATCAAAAGTTCTCAATACCTTCCTTTACCAGCAAAAATAATGAAGAAAAAAGCATGTGTCAATGTTCAAAATAAGGACGAGTATTGTTTCAGCAATTTCTCCAGTCAATATTGATATGTACTCAAAGATGTTCATCGTATAAAATTAATAATATTGAAGATGCTATAATTGTGCTGGATAATGGAATCAAATTAAATTTTAAAAACTTAAACATCCCGCTTCCAATTAATCAAATAAAAGATTTCGAGCTTATGAATCCTGAAATGAGTGTGAATGTGTTTGGATTAGAAGATGATGTTGTAGTGGGGCCATACTACTTTACCAAAGAAGAAAAGTCTAAACACATCAACTTAATGCTGCTAGAGGATGAAGAAAGATTCCATTATACATATATGGATCAAAAATATTTCAAGGTATGTTAATAATATTTATAAACTATTTATGTATGCATAAATTAAATTAATTTAAATAATTTTTTTTTTCCTTTCAATTACAGATTAATAAGTAAGCAGTTATCAAAACATCATGGTCAAACATATATCTGCAATACCTGCCTAATATATTTTCAAGCTGAGAAGTCGTTAATTAAACATAAAGAGGAATGTAATAAGATAGTAACCAAAATGCCTAGTAAAGATAAAAGTAAGCTTAGTTTTAAAAATTTTAAAAAGCAAATGGATGTGATTTTTGTTGTTTACGCTGATTTTGAATGTATTCTGGAAACAGTTAACATTCAAAATTCTACGAACGCAAAATCAACACAAAAGCATATTCCATTTGCTTATAGTTATTATATTAAATGTACCTATAGCTCAGGTTTAGATATTTTTAAAATTTACAATGAAATTGATGCGCCACTACATTTTTTTAAAAGTTTAGTTGCCGACATTTTAGCTATTTACACTAGTCATCTAAGTGTTATTAAACCAATGAATTCCTTAACACCCCTTCAACAGATACAACATTATGAAAGCAAGACTTGTCATATTTGTACCAAATCTTTATCTAATGAAGATAAAGTAGCTGACCATTGTTATCTAACTGGTCAATATAGGGGTGCTGCTCATAACCAGTGTAATTTAGAATATGAAATTGCAAATTTCATCCCTATATTTTTTCATAATCTTTCGGCATATGATTGCCATCTGTTTGTAAGGGAGCTTTCAACAATTGAAGGCGATATAAATGTTATACCTTTAAATCAGGAGCTTTATGTGTCTATATCAAAAAGAATTTCTGTAAATGAAAAAGAAACAGTTGAGTTACGTTTTCTCGATTCATTTAGGTTTATGCCATCGAGTATAGCAAAATTAGCAAGTTATTTGTCCGACAATGATTTAAAGGTAGTAAAATCAAGCGATCCAAATGATGAAGAATTTAATTTGATGAAACGCAAAGGTGTCTTTCCGTATGACTATTTAGATTCAATGAATCGTCTTGAAGAAATTCAATTACCACCTCGTTCAGTATTTTTCAATAAATTAAATAATGAATCGTGTAGTGTAGAGGATTATGAACATGCTCAAAAAGTATGGAAAACATTCAAACGTACAACATTAAAAGATTATTTACTTTTATATTTAAAAGTAGATATTCTTTTACTTTGTGAAATATTTGACAATTTCAGTAAAGTTTGTGCAAGCATTTAAAATTTAGATCCATGTCAATATTATACAACCCCAGGTTTATCCTGGTATGCAATGTTGAAATAGAATTGGAGTTGTTGATTAATATTAATCTATATAATTTTGTCCTTCGAGGCATCAGGGGAGGTATTGTTCAATGTTCTAATCGACATTCAATTGCTAATAATTAATATGTTAGTGATTACGATTCTATCAAATTAATATATTTAGATGTGATGTGCATAAATATGTAAATAATTTTATTAATGAGGCCACTTACATTTTAGTTCTCTGGCGTCCAATATCAACACAATATGATTTTACCAAACCTTCCATCATCATCTTTTTAATAAGCTGTCTTAAAGAAAGATGGTTGATAGAAAGATGTCTATAGATTTCAGTCTGACTACATCCACGATTTCCAAAGCGTGTAACACAGCGATAAAATTCTTCTCTCAACGGCATATCAACATAAGAATGCTTTTCGTTGTGAAAGTCCCCATCTGAAAAAAAAAATTTCGTTAAGATACTTTAAATATTGGAGTATTATTACCCTTTACGTCCCCTTTCCATACCTGCATTTTCATCGTTTTTTTCTTGATCATTTTCAATGTTTTCGAACATATCATCTATAGATTTTTCGGGATGCCTTAATTTAACTACAGTAACCGTTCTACTATTAGAACTCTTTTTGCCTTTAGGATTTGGATAGACATCATAGTATGGCAATGACTATTTTAATACATACACACGTGTTTTTATTTCGAAAATAGATTATATGTCTTACTTACGTGTGTTTCAAAAATGTTTCTAAATATATGCGTTAACATTGCTTTTTTAAAAGTTTTTTGTTTTTCAAACGATGGAAAATGTACTCTAGCCTCAGTTAATGGCATTGAATAATCTGGCTTATCTTTTAACATTATAAATAACTTTTCTACCATACTGATCAGTACACTCCGATAAGAAGGGAAAAAACGTGGTAAGGTTAGTAATGTTGTTACGATTAGGCGATCACTGCGCTTTTCATTAAAAATTTGGTAAGTAACAACACCATGCCTTATTAATTTGTTTCTGAAATTTAAATAAACATTTTGTTAAATAAATCGAATATCGAACATTATTTTTATGGATGAGTTCCAAAACATCATAATACTTTGCAGTCAAAGTCAAAAATGTATAATCAAGTTAACCGATGCACACTTTGGTTATAGTGTACTCATCAATAAATTTAATGCACCTTGCAACAGATAACATTGTAAATTTCTACATTGTTGCATTTTAAAATGCAAGAATTTTGAATGATTGCTTTGCAACTGACGTTTTGGAACTCAACCTACATATATGTAAGTATATTTACTTGATATAAAATACGATAGAAGGATCTTTGCAAAAGTGAGTTAAAGACCACACACCAGATGTTGTTTCACCATTATAACGAGAACGCCCAATACCCTCCCATAAACAATATTGAATTGCTGTTAATTCCTTTGGTCGCGTTACATTTTCTGGCGTTAATGCTATGTAGCGCAGCTCTTGTGATGCAACAATAACAAACTTATTTCCCCAACTTAAAAATAGTAATAGTAACATTTTATAAAAAGGTATGTATAACTAACGGAAAAGCCTACATTTTGTTTACAGTTTCTACGTTGTAATTCTTTATTGCATTATATGGTATATGTTTACGTTCCTTGTACCACTGGCACGACCCAAAAATAGTACCATCGGAAATTGGCACACAATTGTATCGGACGAATGGACATTTTTCCTGTTAATGTATAGAGAAAATAAATTGTAGTTCAAAAACTTTTTAACGCTCTTAACAGTATGTATATCAAAGAGTTTGCATAGGTAAAAAATATTTTTAACCGTGAAAAATTAGTTTGAATATATGAATTTAAAACAATATACCTTTAAATAAATAAAAAGTAAAATTGATATGATTTAAAAGCTTGACGCGATTTACTTAGTTTAAAAATTGTAATAGTTAAAACCAATCACATAAAATTATTCATTTGACTTGTTTATCTACACAAGTAAATCTCGCGACATGCTTTTCACGTTCCCACGACAATCGGTTCTTTGCACCGCAACGACTCGAAGCCCTCAAGACTTCGACCAATGATTGTCACCTCAGCAACATCCCAACCCCACGTCGCGCTGCTACAACAACAAGAAGATTTTATATATTTACATATAAAGTTAAAGTATATTTTTTTTTTTTAATTTTTAGCGTATTAAAATAAAAACTTGTTTTTTTAAAAAGGGTTTGTACTTTTGATTATTTTTTTCTTTTATTCAAATAGCTTGTTTTTTACAATCGTTTTCTACATTTAATTAATTTAAATGTCGTATTCGTATTCTCAGAAAGTCCTTTCATTTGATACCCATTTTGGGTGTTCCACCATGTTCGATTTCTTGTAGAGAATTAATATATTTCGGGCAACGCCCACTTCTCCAATCCCTCCAACATTTTGTGAATTGTTGTGTTTTGATAACCAAAATGTTTTTACTTAATTGGAAAACTTTTGCTCTTGCCGTTAGGGTTACCGTTGGAAATTTTCGAAAAGGGCCACAAAAAGGGGGATTTTCCAGCAAAAGGGGGTCAAACAGGGTATTTCAATTAAAAAAGGGTCACAAAAAGGGGATTTTCCAGGAAGAGGGAGTCAAAAAAGGGTTGTCAATTAAAAAAGGGAAAGAAAGTTATAAAACACCAAGCTTTTTATATACAAACAAAAAATATTTATTTTAGGTAGAAAGTGCTTAAAAAACTTAACTTTTTCATGGAATGCCCTTTCCTGTTTTTAATACCGATTTAGCGGTTTGAAATAAATTTAAAGAGATTGTATGGTTAAAATTGAAACATGTAAGAGCAATCTGTCCGTGAAAACCTGGGTTCGGTTTCTGGCTCAGACCGACTCAACGTGTATGGCGCAGAAAAAAGTGTTTTTGCTACCCCTCTAAAAATAAAGGTTAATGTTTTATGATGATTCCCAAAATATTTTGGTTCTAGCGTTGACCATCCGTGAGCTGGACCATTTTTAAAAAAGGTCTTTTTTCTTTCTATCTGATTTTTTTGTACTTTGCTTCAAGACGACATAACAAAAATTTGGTATCATCGAAGAGTTTTTGAAGCAGCACACAGTGCTATTTCCAAAAAGGGTCGAAAAGTGGAACAAAATAGTTAAAAATGATACAAAAGAGTCATAGAGGGTATCAAGACCGTCGAAAAAGAGACAAATTGATACATAAGTATCACAGCGGTAAAGCTGATTGCCGTTCTTCCGATATACATACAGGCCTGTTCTGCAAATCACTTTTACTCAAATCTCGTGATTTCAAATCACATGTGCCTACTAAAATCACACGTGTGATATTTTAGTGTCCCGTTTTTGTGTGATCTTCAATTGCCGAAAGCACAGGGAGAAAAACAAAAACGGTATGACTTTCAAAACACCAATAAATCACGTTTGTGATTTCAAAAACACGTGATTTGAAATAACGTGATTTTCAGAACAGGCCCGATAAAAACGAAATAAAAAAACAAACAACAAGGGAATAATGGGTAAAATAAGAAGCAGTCGTACTTTTTTGCTCATATCTTAATGGTGAAATTTTAATAGCAAATTTTCAGTTGCGTTGTCAGAAATTAAATTGGTATTTGAAATGGCAAAATTGTTTAGTTGCCAAAAAGTTATCGATAATGATATTTTGACAGTTTGGCAACTTGAAATAAATATAACAAATTGAAAAAAACGAACAATATAGTACTTCAAAGTTGAATAACTAACATCATGACAACCCAACCGACTCCCATACATTATAGCGAGTAAATTTAAGCAGGATAAAAACAAGAGAGTGAAAAAACCTAAAAATTATCGGTGATTACAAAATTGAGCTATGAAACGCACAAAGGTTACGCTTAAAGACTACAAAAAACATAGCGAAAGAACGTAGATTTCTAGGCAAAAAATTCCATAACCGTGAAGCACGAACGAAAAAAAGATTGTTCATAAACCGTGTTATAAATACGTGATATAACTATTTGAGAATTTCTAACAGAAATGTTAAAAGATATCATTCGCACAACACAACGAAGGACTTTGTCTTTATAATATTAAAAAGATAAATTAATAACCGAAACTTTAAATAGCCCTCAAAAGAGAGATTCAGAAAACTTTTTACGTAACCGGACACATGCGCCCTCAGCCTAAGTCTATAAACAAATCTAACAATACGGTGGACAATACGCTTTATTTTCCTTCTGCTGCTTATGTTACAACCTGAGTAAACTTCAATACAATCATTTACTTGAGACATAAGCAAAGCATGTGCAATTGACTTTCTAACACTCAAATGTAGAAACAGATTTGGATGATATAATCTCCGCAAAGTTAAACAGACTCTAGAACAAATATTATCTATATGAGGCTCAAAGGATAATTTATCATCCAAAATTACTCCAAGACATCTTAGTTGGTTTACAAATTCAATCACCGACCAACGTAATTCTATGTTCAAATCAATTGTGTATGATCTATTTGACTTAAAAATAAGAGCTTGAGTTTTCTCAGGGTTAAAATTAAGATAATTTAAATCTATCCAATCCATCAGGTTACCTAGGTCATAATTGATTTTGGCCTGCAACGAATCCGTAAATTGATAGTCACCTACCCGCAACAGCTGTATATCATCAGCAAAAGCATATGGTTTACAGTAATGTAGTTCCTCAAATAAGTCATTAATATACAAAGTGAATAGGATTGGACCAATTATAGAGCCCTGAGGCACACCAGACTTGAAAGATTTAATGTCTGAGAACATATCGGCTAGCGCGACAAATTGTCTGCGCGGACTCATATAAGAGCAAATAAGCCGACACACTGGCACACTTATTTGTGTGTTCCTCTTTTTTTTTTTTGTCTATCCAGAGCTTTTTGAAGTCCGCTGATGGGCTAGAAACTGATAATTGGCATGAGTTTAGTAAAACACCTACCCCAAATCCAAACGTAGCTGTATTTTGATCTAGACCTGTGGGGGGAGAATTAAGAGGAAAAAGAATCGCGGCAAAATTCCACTTTTTTAAATTTTAGCTTACATTAAAGTAGTTGGATCTAAGATTCTTGGACTACTGTCGGAAAATTGAGAGAAAAACGGGTGTGGTAAAATTGTGTTATTTTTCATCTCAGCTAATTTTGAAGCCCCCTAAAGACCAATGAAGCTAAGAATTGCCAAGCATAGGGTACTGACGTTATGACTTACCTTAAAGCCGTTTTTCTTCTTGCCTGGCTGGGACCTAGCTGTTAGGCTAGCTTTGTTTGTTTGTACCTTATAGCCGCTTTGTTTGTTTGTACCTTATAGCCGCTAAGCCGCTTATCCGTTCTTTATGAAACTTTTACAGTATATTACTGTTGGTCTTAAAGGAGCTAAAGCTATATATTTTTTAAATTTTAAATAGGCTTGGCACATCCCATACAAAGATATATAAATTCTGTATATCTGAAGAACGAAGAGATGTTTCCAAATTTGGTCCAAATATCTTGGTTATCAATATACATCTGAAAAATAAGGTCCGATTGAAGAGAAGGCGTGGCATAAAATATTATATATCTAAAGGTAAGAGGAAACTTTATACTTATTGTTAAACTGACGAAACGGCCATTTAAATTTGTAATTGTAATTTCGATCATTATCAAATGTCGTTATTTGCCCCCAGGCCTTTAGTTCATTATCTTTGCGTATTCGCAGGGAATAAGTGCATCATTCATTTTTATTTTCAAAGCAAATAGGTACGCATTTTTATTCTTGATTAGTTTTATATAACTTACCGGAGAAAGCGGCACACCTAAGTCACTATCCAGATTTTGATATCGATTAAATAATGTTACAGTTGGTAGCTCTTCTGGAAGCTCAAAAAATTGAAAATGTTCTTGCACTCCTAATATGAAATTCCATACATTTTCCTTGAGTTGAGTAGCAAATGGCTGTGCTATATTTAATGATTTGCCTAAGTACACCCATAATGCTAAATATGCAGAATAATTTAAAATATCAAATGGCATTCATTGTACATAATATATAAAAGTTATACGCTTACATTCTAATGTTATACCCTCTAAACCTTCTAAAGCAATTTCATCCAATATAGCACGCTGCAAGGATCCTCTATTAGAAATATTCATTTTTTCCTACGAAGTTTTATTAACGTATTAAATTTATATTATTGAGTATATTTTCTTTTGCATGTCAATAGCATTTTACGTAAAAACTTCTTATTTATTTAGAAAATGCTCAATACCATTTATTTACAATTTATTACGCATGTGAACTAACTAAGCAGTGTTGCCAGTAGATTTTTCGAAAAAATACCTACACATTCTAAAAAAAATCAGATTTTTCCCTACACGTGAAAAAAATTTCCCCTACAATAATCCCTACGCATTATTATCATTAAAATAACAGAAAAAACATTAGTTATAAAAAATAATTTTTTTCGAATATGTATACAAAACTAAAAAAAAAATAATACATATGTATGTACTTTTATTTAAATTCAATTAAGTCTTTCAGCATTAGGTGTGATCCCGTACTCAACGCCGGGAGCCCGCAGGATCCCAATCTAACCGAAAACTGTTGCCGTACTCAAAGTTTGGTAACAAGGTATATTTACACAAGGTAGACTCATTTGGGAGTGTAGACATGCTGCTATATAAAAGGAACCGAGTTGTCAAAATTGTCTTCATATAAAACAAAAACAATTTAACGCACACATGTACAAATTTTGGCTCATATACACGAAATTTGACGTTTTGGCTCCAACTAGGGGTAAACAGCTGACAAACATATGGGCCAACGAGTTTACCTTGTGTAAATATACCTTGGTTTGGTAACATAGCGTCTTCAACTGACAATTTTTTGTCATACCAAACGTCAAAGTCTATATAAAAAAAACTCGAAAATTTTTGTCAGCGTTTTTTTAATATGAAGTTTGACGTTTGGTATGACAAAAAATTGTCAGGTAAAGACGCTATGTAAGGTGGGAGAGCTTTTAAGAGAAAAATATTCTTCTTCTTGCACAAAGTAGCCCGTACTTTTTCTTTGGGCAAATTTATAAAATTGTTAAGCAATTTGCTGTGTCAAAAATAAATAAACAATAGCAAAGGTTGAAATATCTTAGTAAATGCCTGAATTTAATTTTATGAACGTTAAATACATAAATATTTTAACATAATTCATATTAACGTTGTCATTTGGATCAGAAATTTGGTTTTTATTGTTTCCGTACTTTTATACATTTTTGTCTATTGGTGAGAGAAATTTTCGTTTACTCTCATTTTACCGAACTTTACCAAAAAAGTACGGGATCACAGCTATTGAATGATAACTTAGAAAAAATAAAATAAATAAATAAATAAAATAAAATTACAAAATTGTGTTTGACAATAAATGGAAAAATAAAAAATGGACCTTAAGCTTGAAAAATTTATTAAAGTGTAATATTTAATAAAAGAGGTCGAAGAGAATAAGGATTATAATTTACAAAATAATTTAAAATACGTTTTTTCAGCATTTATTTTAAAAATAATACGATATGACGCAAAATCCCTACATTTTGGAGATTTTGAAAAATCTGTCCGATTTTCCCTACGCTTCTATTTATGTATCAAAACTGAACACTGAATCCAAGTCTGAACCAGCGTTACCGTTGTGCGACTTTAGTTGCAATTTGCAACCTTTTTAACGCTCTGACACTTTTTGTGCGTCTTTTTCAAAATCGTCTAATTTTGCATCTTTTTCCAACTTTTTGCGACTTTTTGCCCCTTTTTTGTAGGTGAAATACTTTTTTTACACTGCATAATTTCACATATGTATTTTCCCCTTAAAGATATCCATTTTGTTTTAAGCATTCCCCGGGATATGTAACGTCATTCGATTGATCGGGTGATTATTTTGTATCCAGACATGTAGTGGCGCTTGTAGCAAGAGAGATATTTCTTAATATTTTCTTATTTTCAAATTTTAATTTGAATCTGTAACAGTTGAATCGGAAAAGGGATTTTTTTTGTTATGGGAATTAACATTTACGTACATTAATATCACTCTGCGTTTTGTTCATGCATTTTTGTCAATGGTAATGCAGTTCTGGGTATTTGGTATGAAGTTGGCATTTCGTGGGGGTATAAAAGGGCTAACTGTAGCAAAACCTGTCCATTTTTCTTTCTTGGACAATTTTAATATTTCTGTTGCGTACAAGGCTAAGGAGCACACTTTAAATTGGTAAGAATCTAATTTTTATTTAATTCATAAAACATATTTGTTTGTTAGATATTGGTGGAAAAAAAAATTTAATACATTTTTAATTTGCTATAGTTGCGACTGTTTGCTGCTTAGAGACAGGATTTTGGCTAAGGATACGGAGTTTTTGGGAAGAGCCTTTGGGGTTAAGCCTAGAGAAAAATATTTGCTTTGGATGGTCCTGAATAGGCCAATATAAAAGAAATAGGACAACAAGTGCGGTAAAATAAAAAGTAAAAAGTGAAAGGATTTATTTTCTAACCAAATAAGTGTGAATTTATTTTAAAAACTTAAGCCTTATAATTAAAATCACATAAAAGAATATATGTACATACAAACACACAGAGTAAAAAATTCAGCCGTGCAAAAAGAAAATAAGGGAACACTAAAATAATAAAATTTGTCTACTTACGAACTAAAATCACCAAAATATTTAATAAAATATAATCTTAATCCTAAAATCACAGTGAAATATTGCACAAAATGAAAAACAAGTGTCAGATAAATAAGTAAATCCCGTTTAAATCCGAAAATTTAACATGTATTCATTATTTTGATCATAGAAAATTGAAAGAAAACTTAGCTTGAACTTCGCGTGGCACAGTGTTCGATTCCAATTGTTATCCTAAAACTCAATCCTTTAATGTATGCGGGAATATAATTTTTTTTTATTTCTTTCTTTAATTTAAAATCTTTATTTTTTTATTACTTGTGAAGCAAATCTAAATTGTGTAGTCAGAACTAAATAAGCACGTATATTTTGTAAAAGCAAAAATCACAAAAATAAACACTGAAATATTAAGAAAATAATCTAAAAGAAGTGTCCAAAGAAAAAGTGTAAATAATAATAAAGTAATCCAATTGTAAATTTTTATTGAGTAAATAATTTGTTAATAACAATTTAGTGAGATTCACGGCTATACGTTGTTCTGCTGTTAACATTACAGTGGTGTTCAAAAAAATAATAAAAACAAAAGTAATTTTTTTTATTATCAAAATGACAAAATGACAAACACTTTTTTTGTTGCTTAATTTAATTTCATTTGAGTATAAATTTAAAAAAAAAAAAAAAAATGGAAAAATTACAATTTAACTTCAAATGGAAAATATCACCACAAAATACTGCTAAAATCCATATGTCACATTTCCTCACAAATACAAGCAAATTTCCGGCTGAAAGATCTTTCAACGATGGAACCCTAACATGTATGTAAGTCATTTTGTTTTTTTCTATTTCCTAATCCAAATTTGTATGTTTGTATCTATCGTTAAAAATTACCAAGTAAAGACTAACCTAGCGTTTACATTTGCCAGTACTGGCAAGACAGTAGCAATACATGCAAACTTTTTCACTAATACATACACACTTTTCCAACTGTCTTGTCTACTGTCTAGCAAATTTTGCAGACAGTAAAATTGGACAGTGATTCGACATTTTCTTACAGCATTCTGAAGTTTTATTAGCAAAAGGAAAAAAAAACGTAAAAAAATAAATATATTTTGCTTTGATTTTTTATGTTTTAGTTAAGTTTTATGTTTTTTTGCCAAATATAGTTATTTTAGGCTGTTTTTAAGTTTGTTTAGTTCATATAAAACACGTTTCAAAGTGAACTGTTTTAACTACTGTCTGGGCGCCTACGTCACGAAGACAGTTAGCAGTGTTTTTGGCAACTAATATATATTTTCTTACTGTCTTGTCAAATGTAAACGCTATGTAAATTCAAATAAAATTTACTTTGTTTCGTTCGGTTAATAACATTAATTGCTATAACATTACTCTGTAAAAGGAAAATGTAAAGTAATTGGTAAACGATAAATACATATACAAACTTGGTTTCTATTTAAAGTTTTAAAAAAATGGAATTTTCGTATCGAAAATAAAAAAATAATGAATTTGAGTGCAAATACGTCGCGAAAATGTTAAGAAATAGATTTTTTATTAAAAAATGCATTTATTTATATAAATATTTAACTGCAGTTCTTCTTCTTTTTATTCCTAAAATACATATTTACAAATCCAGAAAATGAATTTGCCGTAAACTTGCATGAGAATTATTTACCACAATAAATCCATTTCACCTCAATTGAGCTAGTGCTGTTAAGCGGGTTTTTTTATTAAAATTTTACATAAAAACAAATTGCCTTTATAAAAACGTTGAAATTAAACTAAAGAAATGTTTTTTTATTTTGTTAAATAAATTAAACTTAAAAATGGAAAAAACGGGTTTTTAATGTAAATTGTTTTTTTTTTCGACTGATTTTGTTTTGTAAAATGCTATTTTTTTTTTAATAAAAAAAAAATCTATAAATTTTGGAGATCCGGGATCGAATCCCGCAGATGACCTAATTTGATTAAATTATTTTTTTCACTTCTTTTTATTATTTTATTACGAATTTTACATTTATTTCATTATTTGTTGGTATACCTAAATAAAATTTTTGTTTCAGCTTTTTTTTTTTGTGATTTTTGCTTAATATTATTTTTTCGGTTTCTGATTAATTTTTTTTTGTTTTTAAAAATGAAAAATCATTTTCTATATACCTTGAACTTTTGGATTAAATTGTCAAGTTTAATTTAGATTCTAAAATTAGTATTATTAACTAACTTAAGTTAGTGGTAATGTTTTTTTTCCTTAATAAATCATTATTAATATGAATTTCTAAATTAAACGGTTTTTGATTTCCGCAAAGCTACTGGTAGAGTTAATTTGATTTGTTTGGGATCATGAAAGATAGGTTTTAAGAGATTTTCATGATCATGGTTGGGAGGGTTATTAAAGTTGTGTCAACATCAATCACAACAAATACAATAATGAAGGTTATATGATGTACTGACTTCGATTTAGGTGTTCCATGTTTCTTTTCCTGTTAGTAATTTAAGCATGCAAATTAAAATTTGTTTCTCTTTCTTTCTGTGGTCTTTTCTATTTAATTTATTATCGGGACATAGTAGCCACGAATACACCCATTAGCCGACGAGATAGGAGCCGGATGTTGGAGGCATGCTACTGCTACTTATTGCTCGTAAAAACTAGGGAAAATTTAGACCGTTGCATGCTACAGACAATTTCAACTACTAAACTGTATTGTATATGCCTTGTTTTGTATCGGGTTTATCGAATTTCCATGCCAATCTAGGATGATCGGCCTTATTATTTAAAGCGTTTTAAGACCAACTTTTTTACTGCTATTGATCTTATAACTCTATTTAAAATTTTTATAAATGGCACAGGCTTTTATTAACGAATTTAAGTTGTTAGAAAGTAAATTCAATGATAAATCATTCAATTATATTATTAAAATTACAAATGCTAACCATTTGTTACATACAGTAAGAAGCTTAAAAATGGCTTTAATTCACCATTGTACCGTAATTTAGACAAATAAGCAGCGCATGTATTAACTCTACCGCACAACAGTGCGTGTGCTGACCACTTTTTTTCATTTCATTTCATTTTTATTTCTTTAAAGATACCTATAGGTGTATACACATACTAAAAAAATCTGATTTTTCCCTACACGTTGAAAAAATTTTCCGTACAAAAATCTACGCGTTTAAGTCATTTAAATCTAAGAAAAAACAAAAGTTTTTTTAAACTTATTTTATTCGCATATGTATTGTAAAGCTTTAATGACAAAAATATGTCATAAAACTAAAAATAAACGTATGTATTTTTGAAGAAATTCTATGAGAAAAACAAGAGGTTTTATAAAAATAAATGTATATTTAATTTCATTAAATTATTTTTTTGAAGAAAGAAATTTTTCAACATGAAGGGAATTAAAATTTATTTATATTTTTCATTCTTGGCTGCCACGGGAATCGATCCCAGGATTTCACGGACAGGTTACCGTTACATGTTTCGATTGCAATCACTCAATCTCTTCAGAGTGGTTTGCCGTTTAACACTCACAGCCATTGATGACTGCTGGCAGTCAATAGTCAAATATCAATATTTAACATTCAGTTTAAAACTGACATGAAATGCTTAACATTACCTCTAATAAGATGTTAGTGTTATATATAGACTCATCATGTTAGAGGTTTTCTCATGTTATAACACGGTTGTTAATGCAAATGTTTTAACAACGCTTTTATAACATAATGTTATAACAGCATATTATGTCAGTTTAAGACGTGGAGTAAACCAAATTGTATTTTACCTTTGGTAGATTGAAATTTGCTTTGAATGATTATCCACCTTAATTGATTTACATGTTCTTCCCCAATAAACTTTAATTCATTTCATGTTGTAAAAATTCCCTTTTTTCATAAAAAATAATTTAATGAATTTCAAAATTTGGATAAAAAAAAAATCATAAACAGTTCAATAAAATAACCACAATACTAATAAATATGTATAGTTATCTTGAACTAAATCTTTAAATGATAATTTAAATTTAAGTTAGATACAAAAGCAACAGGTTATTTGTAAAATAATATATGTATCTCTTTTGCATTGAATTTTCTAAAGTGACTATAAGTGCATTCGAAACAAGTGCAATCGAAACAAATGTTTGTCGTAAATGATCTTATAATACAAATTAAACTTAAAGTTGTGTGGCTCAATTTGTTTCGCTTTTTGGTGGTCTCTCTGCATCGGCATTTGCATTAGGTGAAAACAAAAAAAAACCGTACCAATTTCGATAAATTATGAAATACAACCTCATCTTTATAGTTTTTAATTTGTACTATTTTTATCGAAAACTGTTCCAAATCCATGTTTTAAAACATATTGGGGGGTGTGCTGGAAATCGCAAACGCAAAACGCAAGAATTTGGAGGCTGTTTTTAATACACTTTTAATCTAATTTTTATAATTTTTGTTATAAAATTCTGTTTAATAGAGAAATGTTTGTATAATATTTGCCATAAAATTTTTTTATTACAGAAATCTTACTAAAAACGACTTTTAAAATTCTTGCGTTTGCGATTTTCAGCACACCCTTGATTCATTTCACAATTTCAGAAAAATTAATTTTTCAATGACCATTTTTAAGTCAATTCAGGTACAAAAGCAACAGGTTGTTTTATAAATAACATAAACTTATAAATGTTTCGCTTTTGATAAATTGGTAATACAACCTCGTCATTATAGTTTTTCATTTTACTATTTTTATCCAAATCCATGTGTCAAAACACTCAAAAAACTCAAAAAATTAAAAATATGGTAGAAAGCAAAAACACCCAAACTTTACTATGCCGAGGTACTTATAGCTTATTACAATTTCTAAAAAACATTGAAACATTGATTCGTTTTAAGTAATACCATGTTCACACGGACAGCAATATTCGTGTTTGGCTCTCTTATTCCTGTTTCGCGCCCCAAACATGATTGAAACGACTTGTTTCCATATACAAAATTTTGAGAGCGAAACAGGTCGTTTCATTTTGAAACAGGCTGCGAAACAGGAAAAATGTACTATCATATCCAATTTTGATAACATTTATCGTTAGTTTATCTAAACTAGCTCTCAAAAAAAATCAAAACAAAGAATAAAACAAAATAAAAATTGATGTTTAATAAAATAAAGTGATAATTATAACATAATGATATTAATAAAAGTATTAAATAATATATTTTTAAGTTTTATTAAATTTTTTTATCTATTTAAAAAAAATCACACTAACAACAGAAAAAAAAATGTCAAAATGAAACAAGAATGAATCGTATGAACAGCATATTTGGCAAACTAGTTTCAGAGAGCGAAATGAGTGGTTTATATCGTCGTATGAACATAGCATAACCCCGGGTCTTCACGTAGCAATATTTATTGCGGCAAACGTCAAATTTCATTGCCCCATAATATTTGCGACGTATAGACCGCATATTGCCATGAGTGGCAATCCACTGCGCAATGATTGCTCTTCTTATTGCTTGAGCAATTATTGCTTAGCAATATGCTGTCAAATCAGTTGTAATTTATCTGACATTTCATTTCTCTGTACGGTTGTTTTTTGTTTGTGTGTTTATTTATAAAAAAAGCAATCAATAAATATATTATTAAATATTATATTTTTTAATAAACGTCAAGATCAACAAAAGCAAACGACGAAATTATTTATTTTTTGTATATTTTTTCGATAGAACAATTCAACTTTTTTTTAACGCAAATAAACAAAAAAGTAATACAAAACAAAGCTACGACAATTACAATTAATTATTTTATTAATTTAAAAAAGAAAATTTCACCACCACTTCAAAACACAACATAAAACATTTGTTATAAATATGTACAGCCACAAAACTTTATACGACTACTCGCGGTGAAAATTGCAAATTTATGGCAAAGCAATTTCAAGTGTTCTCCAGCAATAAATTCAGCAATTATTGCTCCATTGTTCTTTCATTGTTCTGCCGACGTTTTTGCTTGTACTTAGCAATAAATATTGCAACGTGGAGACCCAGCGTAACTGCAATTAATACCCGTTGTATACTTGCATACATTTCGGAGGAACGCATGGAAGATGTTGAAAATGTGAAATACGCGTTCACACTTGAAACATCTAACATCTACCATTAATAAAAAATGTCACCATTTCTGAAAAAAAACTTATTTTTTTTAAATACTTTTTTTCTACAAAAGTGGCAACATTCTAAAAGATAACACCAAAATGTATTTCTTAATCATTTTGTTTAATAATTTAAGCAAAATAAGGCTTGCAAAAAAAGAAAAACTTGAGAAATGGTAACGCTGCTTTCAAAGCAACTTCCATTTTGTCAGTGATGCCACAATAATAATAGAATTTATTGCCACTTTTCTAGTGATGACACTAAAAGAATCGAAAAATGTAAAAGGGAACAAAATGAGATAGTAACATTCTGTAAAGATGTTGAAAAATTCTGATTTTTAGCCCTATGTATTTCTTATGGGAAAATTCCAACATCTTCGCAAATTGATATTAAATGTTAAATGTTGACAAGTGTGAAAAGGCTATAACAATTTTCAATTTTCTGCAGATTAAATACAGATACTGGCAACCCTGGAATTATGCTCTAACATGGTGTTTACATTTGCCAGTACTGGCAAGACAGTAGCAATTTGCAATTAGCAATTGTTTTTGCATTGTTTTGCCAACTAATATGTATATGCTTACTGTCTTGCCAGTACTGTCAAATGTAAACGCTGTGTAAACCATGGTATATTTACAGAAGGTAAACTCGTTGGCCCATATGTTTGTCAGCTGTTTACCCCAGTTGGAACCATGGTTGCAGTGAGTCTACCTTGTGTAAATATACCTTGCTCTAAATTTAAATTAATGTTACAACCAGGATGGCAGAAGTGCATATTTATATGCATTTTGCAGATTTTATACCCTAAAATTGCCAAAATTTAGATTTGTAGATTTCTTGTTCCAAATCGCAGATTTTTTTGCACGGTGGAAACTTCTTTTAATTCTCACTTATGTTTGTACTATTTCTTAAGCCTGAGTAGTTAAATTAGGATAGATAATTTAATGTAAAGATATCCAAAAATTATCGGCCATGTTCTGAAAATCGCATTCGAGTGAAATTAAAATTAAACAAATTTTTAAAACTTTTCTGTGTTGAAAGTTCAAAAAAATATTTCCTTTTTTTATGTCTCGTACTTAGGGGACCACTTATAGATATTTAAAAGAACTACTTTTAAACTACCATATATATCAAATTCCAGAATATTGTAAAATATTTTGAAATTATGTGTTATATCATTTTTAAATAAACTAAATACATAAAAATGTAATAAACAATGCAATAAATATTGCTACGTGGAGACCCAGCGTTATGCTTTTCTTGTAGGGAAGTACATCAATAAAGATATATCGTGTAAAAGTGCCTTTAATAAAAATTTCAACGATAGTATCGCTATCGAAAACAAACCACCGATAGTCCTATGGAAACAGAACTATCGATATTACTATTGATGATTGTTTGCTAGATCTACCAATTGTTACAAATTTTGCATCACTGGAACTAGGTTCTTTTTAATTAAAAAAAAAAAATTCAATGAATGATTTAAGTGATAAAATAGTTGTCGCAAAAAATGCTTTAATGTTGGCACTGGGAGATAATGGACACAAATATTTGTCCAATATGAAACTGTGGTTTAGATACAAATGGTCTAAAGAACAATTCGACTACGAATCGCGCAAGTTTTTAACCCAAGAAAAGATGCATTTGCACAATCAGTTTTTGATTGCAATACTTAACAAGATAGATGCATTCCAGATACCACAGGAAGCAAGCCCAACAATTGGATGTGGACATTCCTTAGGAATACCTATTGGGACCATTGCAACTAGTAATAGCGGAAATCGTAAAGCAAAACGAAAGAAAAGTTCCCGAGTATCTAGTGATAGAGTTACATTTGAGCCTTATGATTTCTTGGACTTCATTATGGAGGATACTATGAAGTTAATAAGGCCGGCAACTGGGACCGAAGCAAATGTTCAAATACTTCCAACGCAACGATATTGTGTTCAGGAATTGTTTTTGCCTGATGCGGGATTTATTTTAGGCCGATTTTTAATTGGAGCTTGGGAATTTGGTCTTGTTAACGTTGAAGACAGCGTTGCTGAATATGTTGCAATGGCAGTGCAAGTTTTGTTAAAAAATCTTATTTCTGCAGTAATTATGAAGAAAGAACATTACAGAGTAACTGGTGAAGGATCTTTCTACTACGATGTGGGAGCTTCGCTTAAAGATCCTTCCCTACGTAATACTGTTACTCGCCAAAAGTTGGATGATGCACCTTTAGAATTAGACAAGGAGATAACATCACCTAACTTTATGCGTAGATCCAATGATGATGTTACCTTTCTGTCAGCCTGTGAAGAATCGTAAGTAACCACTAATAATCATGAAAATGTTGAATAAATACATTTATAATTTTTAGAGTTTTAATTACACCCTCAAAAGCTAATGTGTCAATAAAAAGATTTTTTAAGTATTCATAGGTAAAAAAAATATACACAGATGGACAGAAATTACCGTCATTTGGCTTTTAGAAAATTTAAAGAGCTGCAGCGCTTAAAAAAAGTTTCTAACACACAAAAAATTTTTCATCCAACAAAAAATAAAATTTATTTTTTTCAGTTAAAACATCGCTTTTCATTTTAGTTTAATTTACAAAAACAAATATTAAGTTTTTGTATTGCATATTTCAAGTGGACAAAAGTCACCGTCACTGCATCCTTTTAACATAAAGGGTTACTGGAATAAATGAAAGTTTCCGCCTTTTTGTCAATAAATTCTTATAATATGGGAACTTTAAGATTGAGCTTTCACATAACGCTGCGTGGATATTAAAAATGAGCTAAAAAAGAAAAGAAACGACTATTGAAGAAAGAAAAATTATTTTCAATGCGTACAAACAAAATAAACCAATTCGCGAAATTTGCACAATAGTAAATCGACCACGCACAACCATTACTGGTATAATAAATCGCTTTAAAAATGACAAAGAGTGTGTTTATCAACCGAGAAGTGGAAGACCACCGGCACTATTTGCTCGAGAAAAGCGGGAAATAATAAAAATTATTAAAAAAGAGCCAAAAACTCCATCATCAGAAATTGTTGCAATGATAAAGGATAGCACTGGTGATTACTAAGTCGTGTCGTTGAAGAACCTTTGCTACTTTTCATTTAAGGGCCCTTTCAGCATCATTGTCTTTTAAATCACTTCGAAACATCACCAGAGATGACATATATATGTAATATTTAGAATACTGCCCAATTGCTAATTACTTTTTACGTTGAAAGTTTTTTTTGTAGTATTTTGAATTGGTTTTGGTTTTTGTTCCAAAACACACGCTTATATAATCGATTTGTATTTACATTGCTCATAATGACTTTTTGACTTTTATTACATTTTGTTTTGACGTTCTTCATAAAAAGTTTAAGTTTGCCCACTTTTCAATTAAAAAATACTTTAATTACGGGTACATTTATAACAAAAGAAAGAACAACGTATATAAATTACACATTACAAAAATAACCGGTTTATTTTACCAAAATAACCGGTTTATTCGATATTCGAAAAATGGGCATTTTAAGATATTTGACTTGGGCAAAACTAAAATAACCGGTTTAAACCGGTCGAATACTATTCGATCAATCTCCCTCATTTGTAATAACCCTTACGGAACTCATTTACAATAATTTCACTCTAATGGCCAATTTCACCAATTCTATTTAAATATCTATTCATATTTATATATACAGGCATTTGCTGGAAATCGGAAACGTAAAACGCAAAAACTTTAAAAGTCGTTTTTAAATATGATTTCTGAAATAAAAGAATGTTATGACAAAATTATACAACTATTTCTCTATTAAACAGAATTTTATAACAAAAATTAGATTTAAAGTGTATTAAAAACAGCTTCCAAAGTCTTGCGTTATTTTATTTTTATTTGACATGTCGTATTTTTTCAAAAATCATAAATTAAAAGACAAGTTTTATGGAAGCGAAGTTTGTGCAAGGCGTACCCCCCTCAAAATGAACCTTGGACTTTTTTAAGATGACATTTAAAATATTTCGGCTCCAGCTATGACCTCTCATGAGCTGGGCCATTTTGAAATAAGGTCTATTTTTGTATGTTTTGTTAATTTGGGAACCTGTTCTCTTACTAACAATATGGGTATCATAAGAAAGATTTTTTAAGGCGCGTCCAACTGTATATACAATTTGTCCAAGGACGATCATCCATGGGGTTGTTTGTAATTAAAATGCCAAGTAAACATATTTTAATCCTTAGTCGATTTAATTAAATACGGGTCTCTGCTTTTTTTGAAGAATGTGCTAGTTCACGTTTTGACAAAAATGCAATGGGGTGGTAACCCTTCGTTTTAAATAGGGCAATATGGGTATCAAATTTGTTTTTTTGCCAAGTACATCATCTTTGTATGTAAATAATTAACAATTAACATCGTGCATTATGGCATTATGGACCACCTTTTAGTAATAATAAACCTAAAAAGTATTCATACATATAAAAATTCGAAATCTATATATATAAAAATAAGTTGTCCTATGTTCGTCGTTTTGTATCTCGAGAACCACTCAACCGATTTTCAAACGAGTACATGCGTTGGAAAGGTCTACTTTCACTGATGGTTTATAAAAAACTCCCGATAGATGGCGCTATTGTCGTGATATTTAAATAAAAATAAATAAATATTTTTTTGACTGATGGTAGATAGCGCTGGGGTCAAGGTACAGTAAAAATTCGATAATCCGGATAATTGATTACAGACCCCAATCCGGAGTAGCGAATTATCCGGATTACCGCATGTATGTATTTATTAAAAATTATAATAATTCATAGCAAAAAAACGCATGTGCAAACATACTCATATCACACAAATCTAACTGCATTTTACAAAGCATGCTGTGATTTGAATAAAAAAATAAATAAAAACGGGTGTTATTCAATCCGGATTATAGAGTTGCAATCAATCCGGATTATAGAATACGCAATGACTGTATTTTTCAAAGCATGCTTTGATTTAAATAAAAAATATAAATAAAAACGGGTGTTATTCAATCCGGACTACATAGTTGCAATCAATCCGGATTATAGAATACGCAATGAGCTGCAAAATTCTGTCCGGATTACCGAATATTCCGGATTAGTGGAGTCCGGATTATCGAATTTACACTGTATTAACAAAATTCTCCAGTATTTCATTTTTTATTTTTATTTAGAAAATCCCGAGCAGCGCCGGGACCAAACAGCTAGTATAATATAAAAACTATAACATGTTTCTAAAATTATTATAATAAAAATTTTAATATTGATGAAACACATGAATGTAGTTTTTAAATACCTTATTTTGACGCATATCGCACAAAGAAAAATAATTCGCAAAAAGTGACATATACTACAAAATTGCAAAAAATTTCGGAAGTGACAATTTCTATAACTTAAAAAATTGTTTCCATGACTTTGGATATTTTTCAAAAATCGATAACAAACTTCAAACACAATATCTGCCAAAAATATTGGACGACTTTTTTACGTACATTTTTGTATTTGATATTTTGAAGCTTTAGATTCGATTTCCCAAAAAAAAAATGTTTGTGATATGTATACGGCAAGAAAACTTCGGCACGACGATATATTGAAGTGATTTGTTAATCACTTCTAATTGACATGATTACAACTAAATCACTTCATTTATCACATCGAATCCTCTGAACATAACTGAGTATAATCACCATTAACGAACCCCTCACGTGTACAACCGACCACGATTTCTTCCTAATGTTTTTATTTTTCCTTAAATAATTAATAAATTTTCACAATTTCATCATTAATATGTTTAAAATAATCTTCTGATAACGTTATTAAAGTATTTTTAATTTTAATTATCTCAAATGTAATGTGAACGGCTCTGATTAACTTAATCACCATTTTGCCTAAACGCATTTAAAAACCCAAGTGTGAACATAGCATTACGCAAATGGCAAAGATATACATATATAATTAAAAATATATATATATAATATTATACCAATATTTTCTACTTTCATGATATGATTTCTTTAAATCAATTCTTTATTTTTTAGCTTTTTGTTTATTTCTAAGTTTGTCACCCGAGAGTGAAAGATCCCATTTCTTGAAAATTGTTTAACGTTTGATTTAAAAAGCAAATAGCAAATAGTTGCAATCGTTTGTCAAAGATTTGTTTAATAAGAACATAAAATACATTTTTGAAATACTATGAATACTCAACACGGGTTTTGCTTACTAAACATGGAGATTAATTACAATCGGGACTATAGCTACAATATTTTTTACCTTTCCTACATTTTGTATAAAATCACTAAAAACGTGTGAGAATAAATAAAATTCTAAGCTTTTATTTCTTATTAGTCTTACAGTCTGTTCAACGATTTCGAACGTTAACGTTGAACAGGCTGTTATTATTAATTTATTTTTTAATAAAAAAATTGTTCGATTAATCGACATAATTTAATCGATTTATTCGTTATTCGAAAATCGCCATTTTAAAATTATTCGAACAAGAGCTTGTTTTTGTTTGATCGATTAATCGAATTATTCTTAAACGGACGACAACTCTATAACATACCTAACTAAAATTTCATATCCTAGATACTGTAATACCCACAATATGTTAACCTCAGGAAAAAAAATCATTTTTTTTAAAGAAATGTTGAAAAATTTAATTTTTTTTGCATGCAACAATTCTTGCCACTTAGGTGAATGTTCAAATTGCCCAGAAACCACATTCATCAAAGAGAATTTAATCAACTCTTTAGATCGAGAATGTATGGCGGAGGTCAAATTTGAATCTTGACTTTAGACTGAAAGATTCATATTGAAAACAATCATTTTAAACGTGGATGATTTTGCGGAAAAAACTAGTGCCCCTGTAGGCTAGCTTGGAGTGAGCTAGTCTATCAGCTCTGGGGTTGCGGGTTCGATTCCCGCCAGAGACTCTGGTTTCTTTCCTGCAGACAAGCGTAGAGCTTCGCGGGATTAGCTAAGGGAATTAAAAGAAGAAAAAAATATATGTAGAGGATTGCTAAATTATAGAATGACTTTTTATCAAAGGGCAATGGTTATACATTTCTGGTGAATTCGTTATTTTATATGATTTCGCAGAGAACTACATAAGATAGCTAAAGCGGCCGATCCATTTACAATATTACTGTACATTTTATTCGACATATTATTTCTTTATTGCCTTATATTATTCAATACTGTTCCACCTTCGAATATCACATACTCATTGGCAATATAATTGAAAAATGCCAAAAATTGAGCAATTATATTGCAAGTGTATGAGCCACTTAAGGGTTGCGTGAGATTAACACACACACACACTAACTGTAATCAACTCACAAATATAAAATTCGAAAGTTGAAATACATTTTAAACAGATCGGTACATCCAAATGTGTGAAAAAATATTAAAGATAAAATAGGTTCAAGTAATATTGAACACTATCACCTAAGCTCTACTCCCCTGAATGATCTGCAAGCATAGCAGGTCGGCAGAAACGTTTCCTGATACCAATATCTCTACTTCATCCGCGAAGGGCACGACCTTTCGTCTCGTTATGTCGAAATGTCTTTGTACGAAACTGACAGCCAAGATCCATAATAAGGAAGATATAACTCCCTAATGCCTGCTTGATTGCCTCTGTCCTCAAATTGTTAAATGCTCCTTTTATATCCAGGAATGTCGCCAAGGTGAATTCCTTGTTCTGCAATCCCAGTTGTAAATAACCCACCACATCATGAAGACCACTCTCAACAAACCTACCCTTAAGATAGGTGTGCTGAGCGCCGAGGATGATGCCGTCGTCAATCTTCGTCCTCAGATATAAATCAATCAGTCTTTCTAATGTATTCAAAAGGAAACACGATAGGCTTATTAGTCTACAATCCAGCAACAGAAGTGATGATTTCGTGATATTCTGTAACAGCCTCCACCGATTCCCTTACCTACATTTAAACCGTCAGTCTCTGTCAGTTTTGTCACTAACTGACTCTCATGTAACATAAAATCCCTGTAAGTGCCCAGTAGATCCGAGTCTGACACCGAACCTCCTGAGTTTTCATTGTCAGTGACGTCCAGGATCTCCAAGCTCCTATTAATTCATCCGTTCTTATACCCACACCACAAGAGTGGAGAGGGTATTATGCATTGGTGCTGATGTTTGTAACACCTTAAAATACTGGTCCTAGAAAAAAAAAATGTTTACAAACCTGTGTTATCACGATAAACATAAACATCAAACATTTACAACTCATAACTATCAGTAGTAAAGTTATGTTGTTTAAGGTTTAAATCGACTGAGTTGAGTTGTAAACCGTAATTGGGGCATTTTTCCGATGTTGGTGTATTGAAAAAAAATGAAAAGTTACATAATGGTCTTCTCAACAAGACCCCTAATCTACGCTATGTTTGATTTAAAATACTATATTTAATGTTTTTCTATTTTTTCACATAGTGTTATTTTTTATTCTTTCAGATATCCCAAAAGCAAAAAAGAAATTACTCTAAAAGATTGTCAAAGAGCATTTTCTGATCGCAATTTGATAGCCTCACATTCAGTCTACGCAATAAATATGGAGAGATTAACGCAGATGATGCATTAAACCACGAAAACTTATTTTTGATAACTAATTTAAGATATATTAAAAAAATGTTAACATAATTTATAAATAATAGTTTAATAATAAAAAATAGAGTATTTTCTTATTTTAAATAGGTTTTTAGACGTATTTTAAATGTTCATTGATAAGTGTAAAATAAATAAAAGTAAAAATGAAAAGACAATTTGGTTTATGAATTTTTATTGAAAAAGTTTTATTTATTTTTCCGTAACTACTCAGTGCAGAGAACGGATTGGAAGTTATATCAATAAGTAACATTGTACACAACAAAAACTTGAAGATGGCGAAACGATGTTTTATTAACCGTTAACGGTATTTTAAACAATTACACTATGCTAGTTGAAAAAACAGACAAACCGGGCACATGGCGTTTTAACATAATTCGGGGACGCTGAATCCAGTGGTGGCCGCGGTTTTTTCAGATTGGCTCTGGTTTTCGAGATATACCGTTATTTCGAAAATGGAGGAGGTTGCACAATATATATTCGCGTAACTCAAAAACGGTTAAGTTTATTGAAATTACTAAAAAAACCGAAATTCCGCAATAAAATTTCATTTCAGAAAAGTAAAACTCGTTATTGAAACATAATTTTTTTATCAAAATTTCGAAATTTTTGTTTTTTAAAAATTCATACAAAATTAATTTTTTGCAGACTTATAAAAAACGAAGCTACAAACAAAACAAGCCATAAATGATTAAAATCTGTTTGCAACTTTTGATTTTATTCACAAAAGTCGACAAATTTTAATTAATTTAAGAATTTCATAAAACGCAATACTTGTATGGGAGCCCACTAAGGGATGGTGATAAAGGGAAAGTATAATTTGAGAAAATGTTAAGAACAAAAAACTAATGGAGGCCAGTCATACATTTTATCATCCTAGGGGCAACTCCTCGGCATTTATGGGACTTTTTCTTCAATGTATTTCTAGTCTGCATTGAACATTTTGTATAGAAGCCCCCTTAAGGAATGGAGATAGCGGGTGGGTATGTTAGAACTAAATGATTGAGATGATAAATAAAGTGGGGTTGGTCATACATTTGACCCATCTAGGGGCATCCTAGGCGCTGCAGGGGCCAAATTTAAGGCTAGGGTTCTACGCATATAAAAAACAAAGTTCCAAATAAAATAAGCTAAAATTGATTAAAGTCTGCCTACAACTTTTAATTTTTTCATAATAGATGAAATTTTTTTATTTTTTAAATTAACCAAACTTAAAAATTTTAAAACATTTATTTTTGTTGTTATTTAGTTAAAGTTAAACTGCCGTATTCATAAAAAATAAAATAAGTTTGAAATGTGTTTTAAGGCAAAATTTTCATAAAAATTTTTCTTGAAATATATTTCAAATCCACTTTAATTTTTTATGAATACGGCAGTAAGTTTTTATTTAGAAATTTATTCTTCTTCCTCCTGCAGATTCCAACAAATATCCCCTAATAGCGAATCAAGTTGTTTGCCGCTATACCAGTGTTCGAGCCTGGCTGTTACATGGTGAAATCTCTCGCCCCGTATATTTGTACACCTGGTGCTAAAATATTAGCTCGTTTTAGCGCTTTCGTTAAGAGAATGCTCTGTCTTTGAGATAATTTTAGACGCCGTACCATTATATCCAGACGATCTTGCGTGAGTTCATTGTGACTGCATGGAACCGTGATGCATGACGGTTCATACATTGAAGTAGCTGGCCCACCCGCTTCAACAGAATGAATTATTGAGGGAATATGTTCTGTTGGTATTTGGCTATCCGGAACAGGAATTTCATCAGAATGTGGCAGCGGTAATCGAGCAAATGTTGTTGCAGTATAAGATATATAAGTCATTTTTCTTCTGTTCATACCCGCTGTATAATTTATGCACGCATAACACTCATCTTCAACATGAACTATGGGATCTCTCCAAATCATTGGAACACCAAATGGCATGGCGTCTCCATTTTTTCCCCACTTGTTTAATTGGTAAATGAAGTGTGTACACACTATTGATGGTGTCCAACTCTTACCATATATAACACTTAAAGAAAAATATGATTCATACAAGGTACTTGTTTCATTACTGATTTTACGGCGACTTGGCATATTTTTATATTTCCCACACACATAACAAAAGTAATTAAACTTTTTACACGCCTCCATCTTAGATATTTCAATATAACTGATTAGATACAAGACTGTCAAAGGCTTTCACTAATCACTTTCGCAAGCACTTTCCATATGACAGTGAAGGGGTTGAGGAACTTTTATTTATAATGTAATTGTTTTAATCAAAGTACCTGTCATGACCATGTTTTGTAAAAAAAACAAAGCCAGAACGATTAATATTTCTACCTGTTCCAGGTATAACAATAGCAAAACCATACAATATCAGTTACACTCCCCTACAAGAAGTGAATGAGCGAGTAGTCACTTTTTTCACGTTGGTGTTAAGAAAATGATAGAAAGAAATGAGAGAAAACTTGATTTCGGTCATTTCATGCTATCATTTTCTTAACATTAACGTGAAAAAAGTGACAACTCGCTCATTCTCTTCTTGTAGGGGCATTCTCTTATTTATATCAGTAGTAACAGATAAATATCTGTATCTGTTTCGACAATACTTATTGATACCAGCGTTGCCACGACCAAAAAAAATTTGTAACCAAAATGTAAAAATTATTTTGTATCAAAAGTACTATTTTATTAGCAAATTAAGTTTAAAAATATGTCTAAAGAAGAAATTTTGTTTGTTTGTATCGGATCGGAAGGGCCTTTGACCTTATCGTTTATCTAGAAAAGTGTTTCAGTTAGCCATACGAAGCATGAAGAGTAGCAGATAATGACCATCTAAAACAATAATTTTTAAGTAGATGAAAAAAGTATTGCTTTTAGATGCACAAATACCACACACAATTTAAAGGTCACAAAAGCGGATGGGGTAGTTCTTGATCCAAAGCAAAAAATTTGTTATTTTTGTGTTGAAAAAAAGTAGCCAAAATTGAAAAAAAGTACACAAGTACACATTGAGAAAAAAAGTAACCAATTTTGGTTAAAAGTAACCAAAACGGCAACGCTGATTGATACACTCGTGCAGTTTTTAATGCAGTGAACCAAGCCGAAGGCATTTGATCGGCGGCGGCGGCGTGGGTATAATTGATCGGCGGCGGCGGCGTTTGCGTCAATGAATCGGCGGCGGCTTAAATGTTGGCTTGAAATGTTTAAAATTGTTATTTGCATGCAGTCTACAACTGACATGAAATGCTTTACTTTAACACTAATATGATGTTATTGTTAAGTATAGACTCATCATGGTAGAAGTTTTCTCATGTTATAACACGGTTGTTAATGCAAATGTTTTAGCAACGCTTTTATAACATCAAGTTATAACAGCAAATCATGTCAGTTGTAGACGGGCAGTTAAGGAAAACTATTAATCATTTCTATATCTATTTATTTTTATGTTAAAGTACAAAACATTAAATAATTATAAAAGGATAGTGCAATTTCGTTTTTTTCTCATTACTGTTTTAAACTGATGTTATCTGTAGGACCACATACCCATATCCATTTACAAAAAGTAAAGCTTTCTGCAATAATAAAATATAAAATTTCCTTAACCTGAACTTATCAGCAAAACTATTTTTTTAATTTAATTATTGTGGTCAAAATTATACCACTAATTAGTTAAAAGCAAGAAAAAAATATGTTGTTCACATATTTTTTTTTTAAATTTAACAAGTTTTCAAATAGATTACTTCAATAAAGCATTCACTGATATTTTGCTATTACCAAGTTTTTTGTCTGAACTTCTAAATACATATGTGTATAATACTAAAATATTTGAGAAAAAAAAATTCTGTATGTTCAAACGGTGTTGTGTCCTAAATAAGAGTCCATCAAAATATTAATATGAACATGGAAAGTTTATTTGAAAATATTGCAAGTTAAATTTGTTATTATCATGGAAATATTTGTGTAAAAATTATTTTTAATAAAGATTCACATATGTATGTATGCATTCATGAAAACGAAAGAAGCATTTAACCAATTATATTTTCAAAAAACTAAGAAAAAGTTGTTAAGTACAATAACGCTTTGAAAAATTTTAAGAAAATATAACGGCACTTGAATGTTGCACATTGATGCTAAAACATACCATTTTTGACAAAGAAATTAATACATTAAAACGCAAATCTGTAAAATAAACTTAGTCACACGAATTAAGAAATTTCACGGCTCAGCTGCTATCATCGGCGGCTTTAATTGAGCCGTCTAAGCCGTGTAAGTCGGCGGCGGCGCGGCTTGGCGCAAGCCGATCAGCTTCGTTCTCTGTTTTAATGTAGACCAGCGCTGCCAGAAGTAAGATTTTACCTTATTTTTTAAGACTTTTTAACCGTTAAAAGATTTTAAGATTTTTTCCCCAAAAACAAGATTTTTTGTTTTGTCTAGACGAAGGTTAGGTTCAATTAAAAAAACCTTCTTTGTTCCCTTTTTGTTTTACTTACTTTGAAAATTTTTAAACTTAATAATGCAACCTTGCGGTTTACTGGACAAAAAAAAAACTTAAGGCCCAGCCATAATGTGCTTAAGTTGGCTTAAGCAAATATGCGAATACATGTTAATCATATGAGGCTAGCCATATTGAACTTATGGAAACTTTTTGTTAAATTTTATGAAACTGTCATTTGCTTAAGAAAAGTGAGAAACTGATCGCACATTCCGTACGGAATCAAATGTTTGTTGATTTTATTTTATTTTTTTCTTTTTTTAATACATTTGAGAGAATTTTTGACAGTAGCAACCTTTGTTTGGCGTTCAAAGGTGATTAATCAGGTGTGAGCTTTGCGCGCTTTTTATTTTGCAAAAACAGAAAATATTGCAAGTCAGACTAAGGTTCGCAAAAATTAAATAATAGCAAAGACATTTAATGGAAAAATGTTTAATCCGAAAAGGTAATTTGAAGTGCATCGAAATATCTTTGAAGAAACAGCTAATGTCTAGATTTATATAAATAAACTTTTAAAAATAATTTAATTTAGTGGTAGTTTTAAGAAAAATCCCGCTAAATTTAATATTTAGCGGTTTTGAAGTCCGATTTGGCGGGAAATCTTCAAAAAAAAGTTGGCAACAGTGGAAATACATATTGATATGTTTTAAAGTTAATTTTAATAAAAAAAATAAGATTTTTTTTGGTAATAATTTTATTATAATTTCTTCGACCTTTTTAAAATATTATTCTTCTTTATTAGTTTGACCTTAAGCTCAAACTAATAAAGAAGAATAATGATTTTTTTTGGTAAAATTAAGATTTTTTGGTGAAAATTTCTGGCAGCCCTGATGTAGACCATTGTTGTTCAAAAATGTTTTGCATATGTATTATCAAGGCGAATTGAGTAGAAGGTGGGGTCAAGTCAACATATGGTGATTTTTTTCTGTGGTCGACTTGTCAAAGTTTGTATACAAACTAGTTTTTTATGTAAACAAACCTATTTTTTTTACTAGCAATTTTTTTGACAACCCGACCACAGAAGCATTGTAGTTGTAGAGTTGACCTCACCTTCTAGTCAATTCGCCTTGATGTATTATCATGGTGGAATAAGCAGGTGGCATCGTTACAGCAACAAATACAACATTACAACAAAAATGGAAATTACCACACCGTATACGTCAAAAAATACTTTAAACAAAAATCAAAGCGTGCCGCTGAATGTGATGAAATAAATAAATTTTTAGCCAATTTTTATTTAATTATGGTCAATATCTTATTTATTTTAATTTAATATCATCAAAAACTTTAATAAAATACAATAATCACAGCACAAAACGTTAACATTTTGTAAACATAAACAAAACTTTGACATAAACCAAGACAAACAATGAAAGAGCAAAAAATCGTCAATTTTAAAATACAGAGATACGCAAAACTAAGTGCACTAATTTTATTTAAATTTAATAGAAATAAATTGTTTTGGTTGTAAAACATTTATAATAATACAGTCCAAACTAAATTTTCTATTTTTTAATGTCAAACAGCAAAGGGGTTGATAAGAGACAAAAATGACAAAAGATAAAGACAAAAAACTTGTTTACTATACAACATTTGACAGTTCGTATCACAAAACAGGTAAATAAACAATAAACAGCTGGCTTTCCGAGACTACCTGCTATAAATATACCTTGGCCTATTCAATAGATTTCTATCTCACAAAGTATTATGGAATACGTAAGACTTGTGAGATAGTGTAATCCAAGGCCTATCCAATAGGTCTGCTTACTATTACAACAATACAACAATACAAAAAACAACTGGCATTTTGTTTGTGTAAAATTCCTCGCCGTTGTCAAAATCTTACTACTACATAGGCAAAACAAAAGGAAAAATGTGTTTTGTGTGCATGTATGTGTGGCAAAAAACCTAAAAGTAAACAAAAATATACACGTATAAGGAAAATGTAAACAACTTTTGATATTGTTGAGGAAAAAACCAAATAAACATCTGGCTTCTTAAGCAGACCTATTGGATAGACCTTGGTGTAATCTAGCCTTTACCTCTACAACAATAAAACAACAGGCATTTTGCTTGTGTTAAATTCCTCGCCGTTACATAGCGTCTTTACCTGGCAATTTTTTGTCATACCAAACGTCAAACTTCATATTAAAAAAACGGTGACAAAAATTTTCGAGTTTTTTTTATATAGACTTTGACGTTTGGTATGACAAAAAATTGTCAGTTGAAGACGCTATGTTAAGGCCCAAATACACTTGTCAAATGCTTGTCCAGCCGGCGAATTCAACGTGTACGTGTACTGGACGTAATATTCGCCGTCATATCTAAATTTTTTGATTTTTCATCAAACGTTGTCGGTGTCACACATACAAACACATTTTCAATAATACTACCACAATGCTTGATGAGTATTTTGATCAATGTATTTTGGCCTTTATCAAATCTTACTACTACATAGGGAAAACAAAAGGAAAAATGTGTTTTGTGTACATGTATGTGTGGCAAAAAACCAAAAACGTAAAGAAAAATATATATACCAAGGCGAATTGACTAGAATTGACTAGTCAATTCGCCTTGATATGTACATGCAAGGTATATTTATAGCAGGTAGTCTCGGAAAGCCAGCTGTTTATTTTTTATTTGCTTGTTTTGCGATACGAACTGTCAAATGTTGTATAATAAACAAGTAAACAAGTTGTTTGTCCTTATCTTTTGTCTTTTTTGTCTCTTATCAACCCCTTTGCTGTTTGACAGTTCGTATCGCATAACAGCAATCAAAAGCCCTGTTGTTTGTTTTATTGTACAATTGTTGTAATCTCGCTATAAATATACCTTGTGTACATGTATAAGAAAATTGTAAACAACTTTTGACATCGTTGAGGAATAAACAAAAGAAACATCTGGCTTCTTGCGCAGACCTATTGGATAGACCTTGGACATCACTGAAGTAGACTTTTAACTGTTTGTTTACCGATTTAATTAAAAAGAGTCAAAGTACCCGGTGCAAAGTCCACCGTTAGGTTATGCCAACACGACAGTAACTCACGTTAATCTTTTGCATCACAGTACATATTGGTTTTTTTGAAATTCATGTAGAGCTAATTTGACATTACGTAAATAATATACATTCTTTTAACTTAAAGACAACACACTCTGTACTGAGAAATAAATGCGCTTCTGCAAGCTTTTGCCAATCATTTATTTTATAAAATTGTATTACAAATATATTACACATATACATATGTATATCTTTAATATTGGTAGCTTACGGTCGCTTCGCCATTAAAAGGTGTTGGGGGAAAGGGAGCAACTGGAAATCCAGGTGGCCTCCAGTTCGGCGGAGGTGGTGCAGGTGCTGATGATGCCCAAGAATTAGGAGGTAACATCCTCGGTGGTGGAGGTATACCTACTGGGGGTGGTAAGGATTGATTTGCACCTATTGGAGGTAATGGTGGTGGGGGCACAAACGCAGATTGTGGTGGAGGTACTGGGGGTGGTGGAGGCAGCATCGATGAAGAACTTGTGTTTGGTGGTGGAGGAGGAGCTAATAATGGTGGAGGAATTAATTGACCCGCCATTACAGGTATCATGTTTGGTACAGGTGCATCAGCAAAAAGTTGATGTGGACGATCGGCATGCGATGAAGGATTTTGCGCAGCTAAAAGTCGTTCTGCAGCCGAGCCGTGACGTTCTCCCTTTGATTCCTTCTTAAATGCATATGATACCGATATAGGACGATTGCAAAGATATTGTCCGTTCATTGCATCCATTGCAGCGTCTGATGCCTCGAAGCTAGCAAAATTTATAAAAGCAAATCCTTTAGAATTACCAGTTTCAGGATCGCGCATAATTTTTGGTGTTTGTAATATAACACCGAATGCTGAAAATGTATCGTATAAAAGCTTTTCATCTACTTCAAGATCCAAATTTCCTATGAATATATTTGCACCAACGTCTAAATTTTTTTGATGAGCTGAAGCTTTATTGACTCTAATAGGTTTTCCATAAAGTTTTATCATATTCATAATTTTAATCGCGTAGTCGGCGTCATCTTCACTAAGAAACTCTATAAATCCATATCCTTGGTGCATTTGAGTAACTCGATCTTTTGGCATGTGAACATTAACTGTAGAAAATAATAAAAAACCTTTATTATAAATAGAATCTAGGAATTTATTTCTCATGGTGAGTAACATTATTATATAAATTTTCATATTAATTCGAATGTGTATTCTAAGTCAATTTACAATTTATAAAGCTTTCATACTTTAATAATCTTATTCCTTCAATATTATCCGGGAGTATTTTCTATGCACAAGTGCACTATAATAGTATGAAAGCTTATTAAAATGTAATTTGACTTATGGTGTTTTCTTTTCTACAAAAAAATGTGACATTTTATTTTTAAAAAATGCAATTTGTTGTCTGTTTCTTAAAAATTTTGCTCCCGAAAAGGGTGGCTTGTTTTATTCTAAAAAACTCATCCTTTTCGGGAGCAAAATTTTTAAGAAACAGACACCAAATTGCATTTTTTTTTAATAAAATGTTACATTTTTTGTAGAAAAGAAAACACCATTAGAATACACGTTCGAATTAATATGGAAATTTATTATTATAAATATTAAAAACTAATTCTATAAGTACAACAATTTTTTTTCAAAATTTGTTCGGTTTTACTTCCACTTAGAGTTTTTTTTTTTCCCGGACTTTTTCGATTCCCGGGAAAGCGGGAATTTTTTTTAAATTTCCCGGGATCCCGGGATCCCGCTCCATATAAATAATACAAAGTAAATTTTGTTATTAATTAATGAAAAAAACTTTTATAAAAAACTTAAGGGAACTTGTTTACAAAGAAAGTAAAAGAAATGGTTCAATACTAAAAAATTAATTGAAGATTGAAATAGGAACTTGAACTATTATCACCTCACGCCTTTATTCCCTATTATTATGCTTTTATTCAGTATTATTATGCTCTGGATACAAGATAAAAAGAAAACATAACAATTTAATTTATAAAAAAATGATAAAAACAAAATAAAGTTAAGGTAGATAAAATATTTTAAAGAAACATATAACATTTTTTAATGGCTTAGGAAATAAATTTCTGACACACTCAAAGCGCTTGGTTAGTCGTCAAAAAGTATATTCCTGATTTTATTTACTAATTATCATGTTTCCGAAATATTTCGTTCATTATTTGCCGAGGTTGGACAAATAGTAAAAAGTGAACCGTTGTAGCATGCTACGGATTCACATTCAGAAGCAATTTTTTCTTTTTTATAAACAACGTCTATATCAGTCAAATGTATGTCAATGTTGATGCAAAAATAGCATCAACCGGACTGCTTCTTACAAACCTTTTCATTTCAATAGATCGATGTGTAATCTTTGGGACAATGTGTTTTTCGAGTTGTATGTTGTAGTATCATACACCAGTTTACAAAATGTTATTTTATTGAAACTTTGTGCTTATCACCTAATAAACATATCGCTCCTTCATTGCATCATAGTCACATATCAAAATTTTAAGTAACTTTAGCAAAGTTTTCCTTCATACCTTCTCGTATTATATCTCAAACTGAAACGAAGTTATAGCAAAATGTATCTTAAAATCGGTACATTTTGAAAACTTTAATCGCATTTTGCCAAGATCGTTTGTTTTTGTAGATATGACTATGTTGCAATAAAGGAACGATATGTTTAGGTATCTGCTGTTTTTAAGACTTGTTCATGGACAATGAAACTTTACTGCCTGCATCTTATTTTGAATTAATGTACTTTATTACCTCTTCGCTTTACTAAATATAATAATTATCAACTGTTGCACTGCCCATTCTGCTTTTAGTAGATTTATTGCATCAGGAGACATTGATTTAAATATATGTACTCACTTCTTGTAATTGATCTAATCCACAACCCATCCACAGATGCCAATTTTTAGAGAATAGAAAACTAAATTTCAAAGTATAAATAGCTATTTTCTGAAATTATGAGGAATTTTTTATTTCCCGGGATCCCGCAAGAAAAATCCCGGGAAAACGGGACATAAAATAATGGAAATTCCCGGGAATTCCCGGGACGGGAAATCCCGGGAAAAAACCCTACTTCCACTTCATTTCGATTTACAGAACATACCCGAGAGACAGGAAAAACAGAGGAAAATGTATTAGAAACCAAATATTAAAAATACTGAAAACATTACCAATTTAAAATCGTTTTTTTTTCCATCACATACCTGAATTATTGTATTTTATTGTATAAAACTTGCGTTAGACCTGTCTTTTTATATGGTTTTCCTATTTGATTTAACATTTATCCTACAATAATTAAAGAACTTGAAATTTTGGTTCGAAAATGTTTACGTTGCTGTATTGGAAAATATATTTAGTCTTTTACAAAGCGAAATTCAAAAGAACATTATTTCATCTTTAGCTATGGTGCCGAATGTTTTTCTCACAGTTTATTTAAATAAATAATGAATTTCAATTCAAAAACAACATATTTTTGTTTATGTTCCACATTGTATTAAAATCTACATTTAAAAAACATTTGAGAATAACGTTTGAAAGCAAGTTGAATGCATTTGAAAATGATTTCCCTTTTTGTTGAGAATGCTATGATGTTCAAATGGTTTTTAAATCATTATCAAACGTTTGTCGTTTGAGAAAAGGTTTGATTTTAAATCACTTTTAATTTGAAATCAAGCCTCGGTGATTGTTGGCACCCTATTTGGGATCATGGACCGGCCAGAACAAAATTATGTAATTGAGTTTAAGATTTATATTAAAGTTCTTTGTGCCGAATATTATTTAAATATCTTCATCTATATGCAATTTGTTTGCCATTAAGTGATTTTAGGAAGAGAGTTTATATGGGACCTATGGTTAATTTAAGACCGACCGGAAAAACATTTTGTCATGACATTGTAGCTATCGTAAAAGTCATTGTCGAAATTAGGTAAACTAGTGTTCACCTAATTGTCAAAACTCGAACATAAATTTTTATGTGAATATGAAGAAAACGTAATAGTTCATCTAAGTATATATGAATTTTTATGTTTCGAACATTTATTTTTTCCGTCTTAGTAGACCGATTTGGCGAGGCACCAGCCTCCGGTTCATAATTTATCTTCTACGTGAGTTAATTTAATTTTATAAGTTCAATATAAAAATATCAGATAAAATCAATTAAAGAACAAGAAAGTATCAAAAAGTCTCCTTTATACATTGTCATCCACTCAGGACATTGCATGTTTAATTTTATGTTTCTATGTCAAATATTAGCGAAAATTAATCAAAGTAGCAGCTGTTGAACGAAAAAGTACTAAAAATATCACCCTTACATGTTCTTATTCACCCAGTTTAATGTATAATTTTATCTTTATAGGTCGAATATTAACAAAAATTCACGAAGTACCTGATGAAAAACAAAAAGTACCAACATTTTTCATCTTATAGGTTTTCATTCACTCAACCCTGCACCTATAATATTCACCCCTATCGTGAATAATTTTTCCCTCGTAATTATTCCCCTTTTCACATATTTGCGATCATGAAAAACTCGCACGTAAAAAATGTTATTCAAATGGGAATAATAACGTGAAAAAATGTTCACATGAAATAATTCCCCTTATCGTGAAAAGATTTTTCTTTCGTAATTTGTTCACATTTCCCTTAGATTTTCTCACTTTATTTTTGCTAGGGAACAGAACACGTATGTAAGAATTTCCTCCTATAAACCGAATATTAAGGGCTAGATCCGTTAATAAGGCACAAATCGATATATTGGTTAACAAAATGCAAAACAACAAGTCGATTGCCTGCGGATTTGTGAAGTTTTCGAAAGACGTGGTGGCAGAATTTTGGAAAATATTTAATTTTGTACATAAAATTAAAAAATTGCAAAAAACTAACGTTGTAATAATCAAACTATCCCTGCAATACTAAATATTTTGCTTTATTATTTAACTTTTCTTTAAAATATATACGTGTATATTTTGAACCAAAATTTCATTGATTTTTAATTTTTTTAATTTTTCTTCTTTTTTACATTTACTGGAACTGATAGCGTGAAAAATTTTTCACATGAGATTCACGATTGCTTTTTTTCCTTCGAGGGGAATCAAAATTTCATGGGAACAAAAATTCCACTTGTTGTTCAGGATAGGGGTGATTATGTTTCTAAGTTAAATATTATAGAAAATTTAAAAATGATCACAGGCAACAAAAGTAAAAGAAATTTCCCGTATTTATATAGTCGAAATATTCGAAAACCGGTTTCTAAAAAATGTCAAATAATCGAGCACCCTACTTTCTTTTAATTATTTAATAATTGAGAAAAAAAAACAAATTTTGTATTTACATACTTATGTACATATGTGTTAGTAGCGAATTTGAACCCTTATTTCTCCGAAAATTTTGAACAGATTTTAATAAAATACATATACATATATTGTGCACTTCTTTCTGTACGTAAATATCTTTCAAATGGTCTATATTTTGTTCAAATCGGTTGACACGCAATGGTGGAAAGTGTTCTTAACTATTTGGCCTTTGCCGATTTACATATTATATATATATATATACATATATATATATATATGTATATTAAAAGCATTAAAAGTTATTCCCGGGAGTAGTATTTGTATGGGAGCAATGGTCAAATATGGATCGATTCCAATAAAATTTGGTAAGATAGTTTTGATCGCAATAAAATAAGTTTGGACAAAATTTAATCTAAATACCAACACAGTAAGATGGTTTATGGGCGCAAAGACCCTATTCCGGAAAGAAGCTTGTATGGGAGCTATGTTTACATGGACAAGGGCACAATGTTTACATGGACAGCCAGCCAGCCGGGCGGACATCGATAGATCGACTCAGAAAGTGATCGGTATGATTAAAGGTTAGTCTAGGACTAATTTTTTAAGGTGTTACAAACATCAGCACAAATGCATAATACCCTCTCCACTATTGTTGTGTGGGTATAAAAAAAACTAATATTACACCATTATACAATAGATACAAGGTAGGTTCATTAGGGAGAGTTGTCATTATCTACCAATGTAAATTCCAATTAATTTAATTGATTTTGACGCTTGTTTTCTTTTTTTCTTCTTCCTTTTCTTTTTCTAATATTTCTAATAAATATACCTTGTATTTATGCCCGTAATTTCTACAAAAAGAAAGCAGGTCGTGTTCGTACCTAACATTTATCTTCACCTATTTCAACGATTATTTGGCATACGTGTTTTTACCTTTAGTTTCCCTTTAAAATATGGCAGCTTTACACCATAAATTTCTATGCACAGCTAGATTTATTTTTGTAGAAATTACGGGCATTATTCTACCATGTGTTAACACCTATAGGCTTATACGTTTATGATATATTAAGTAGGTTTGTAACTAGATCCCGATTTCATGAAAAGATTCCTTAGATATTTTTAATAGTCAGAAAAATTGTACTTGGTCAAATACAAATTACTTTTGATTTGAGTTTATCAGTTACAGAAAACTATGCGTTTCCGAGACTCCCTTCATATAATTTTTTTTTCTTATTTTTAAATTTTCTATCACGCTATGCAAATTTTTGTTTGTTTGGAGCTCTTTTGATTAACTAGACTAAAGCAAAAAAATATGAAATCTGTTTAAAGGTCGGCATCCAGACTCGTGGCAAGAATTAAAAAAAATTAACAAATCTATCGTTCCTAGTTTTCTTGGCTTAAATATAGTTTACCGACACAGCTCCAAATAAAAAAAGAAGTACCTTGGGTGATAGAAAATTGAAAAATAAGAAGAAAATATCAAGTTATAAAAGTGGCGCAAACGCTTAGTTTTCGAGTTATGGACCTCTAAAGTTTTTATATTAATATGTGATTTTTCACTTCATTCCTGAACGCATTGGGCCAAATTTTTACTTCCATTATAGTTTTTACAAAATTTTACATCTTATTGTTACGGAAGTGCACTAGGTAAAAACCTACTTGTGTAATTTATTCCAATAAAAGTATAAAAAAATTCATTAAATTGCATAAATAAATAAATAACAAACACCAGCTTCGCTAACTAAAGATTATCTGGATAGTCGGTCTTCGGCCGGGCGCAAAGATTTTCTCTTCTTTGGTATAAAAAAACACTGGCTTCGCTAACTAAAGCTTATCTGCATAGCCGGCCATCGGCTTTTCTCTGCCTCTTAATGTTTAAAAAAGTTTAACCAAGTTTTGAATATAATTAAATATCTATTCAAAAGATTTAAAATGATACCAATATTGGCTCTATACGTTCAGTAATGCTGTGGAAAATCGCATATTTATATGAAAATTTTAGATGACCATAACTTTTTTCACATAATATTTTCTTCTTATTTTTCAATTTTCTATCACCCAAGGTACCTGTTTTTTTATTTGGAGCTGCGTCGTTAAACTAGATTTAAGCCAAAAAAATTTTGAATTATTTTCAACTAATCTTTTATTGTAGGAGTAACTGACTCAGCTTTTTTTGCATGGAGACCAAACCACTTTAATGCTAAACTAGGTACGTTGGCACAAAAAAAATTTCTATCCAAAAATTTAGCTTTCAAGCATATTGTCAAAAATTTTTTTCCAATTGGTCGCCTAAGCCTTCTTTAGCTATACTTGCAGCTATTTAGCTGACATTTCTCGTTTAGTAGCCGACTTTTTTGCACTTTTACGTTTATACAGAGCTGCTGTGGTGGTCGAGACACCGGTTTTGAAGCATTAAATTAACTTTTCGGAGATGCTGACACTCTTAAGTTGAATTTTATTATAAGTCCCTCTTATTTTGAAAAATGGATTTTTTTTAGTCCCGCTCTAACATGAACTGTGTAAGTTCACCTTATACACTAGTTGGAAAATTCCTATGGTCAATAATGATCAAATTTCAAAGTTTTTAAATCGAGTTCCTCAAATCTTACGTAGTATATTCAGTACTTACCTACAGGACCTGCTTGTACAAACAATTCCCACAAAAGTGTTTCAGACACTTTATCATCAAGACCACCAACATATATTGTTGCATCTAAATCGAAAATATTTACTTCTTTTTTGAAAATTTAAAACGAAAAAAATAAGTACCTTGATTACGCTCAGCTATAGGACCTGCAGCCATAAAATAATTTTAATTATCAGAAACTCAACTAAATCAAAACCTTAAGTTTAAACACAAAATTATCTTAAGCACTGTTGGATAGAGACCAGCGTCGGAAAGACTGAAATCCGTCCGGGCCGAGCCGCCGAAAAATTAAAAAGGCGCCGCCGTCGAAAAATTTTCGGCTAATAGACCGTTTACATGACTTCCAAATCTATTGCGTTTACATTTTGACATTAGCGAGGTTTGGTTTGCATGACATTTCCATTTTTTACTATTTTCTCAACATTTTTATATATGATCGCATATTTTTTTAAGCTCTAGGTCTTTTTTATGAAAAAGAAACAAAATTTAAATATTTATTTATTTAAAAGATTTTGTTATTCGTGCTTAATTCCCAGTTTATATTCTTGATAAAAACACTTGAAATTTATTGTTGATGGGATAAGCTATTCCTATGCGCATTTCACTGGTTGCTTAGGCCAGATCATCAGGAAACTTCATCCATAAAGATTTTAGAAAAACTAAAGATATTAAACCAAATAAAACTGTTAAGCGTATAAGAATCATAAGCAACAGCTCTACTTGTAACAATATCAAAGTTTAAACAAAAACATCAACAATAAACAGTGAGTTTATCTCTTCTTACATTCCCCACTACAATTGATTGGAATCAGCGCTGCCAGAAAATTTGGAAGGAAAATCTTCATTTGTCGAAAAATAAATCTTATTTTGAAGAGAAAAATTTTATAATTTTTAATAACAATGGCAAAGAAGTAAAAATTATTACTACATATTTTTAAAAGGAAATACTTTAATTGAAAGACATAATTGCGGTATTTATACAAAATTAGATTGTAGGTTTAAATTGTGTTTTTAGTTCCACAAAATTCTTTCTAAAAATATATTTTTAGTCCATTTGTTTTCTAATAAATAAGAACGTAAAAAAGTCCATCTAAATAAAGAAGTTTCTTTGGAAGTAATTAAATTCTAAAACTAGAGATATATAAGTTTTGGGCAAGAAGATTTTAGTTTGGGAGCTATGAAGCTCATACATCATATGAAATCTTAAGGGTTCTCAATTTAGTATGTATCATATTTTTTGATACCGTTGTTATATCGAAGGCATTTGGAGAAAATTGCATTTAAAAAAAGATCATTGAAACTATATGAATTTTTCTAAATGTACTCCTAATGAAATTGTTATTAAAATAATGTTGGTACACCTTTTAAAAGATATTGTAAACCACTTATGTATACATACATATATACTTTGTTTAAAAATTATCATAAGCATGGTGTTGTGGACAACTACTTTAGATAATATTTAAATCTTCAAAATTAATAATAACTAAAGAATGTTTCGTACGCCTCCAAAAATTGATAGCAAATCAAATGGTCCCGATGATCAAATCGGCGAGGGCAAAACGGAAAATGTTCCTGATAACCAACTAAACAGTTGCGGCCAATGCAACATGGAGAATACTGACGAGATGGTCCAATGCGATATATGTGACACATGGTATCACTTCTCATGCGCTGGCGTAACCGACTCTGTAGATAACCATGATTGGATATGTTCAAGTGCAAGGAAAAGGCAACAAACAAAAGAACAGTAAGTGAACGAATCGTAACTAAATCGAAGCCTGCATCAATATGTTCTGCCACATCTTCAAAGCAACGTTTGCTTAATTTGGAACTTCAACTTCTATTTTTTAGTTCTTTTGATGAAAGTAAATACAAGGCTATGTGGTTATTCTGATTCCGAAAATCTTTTAAGGCAGCAAAGATGTTTAAAAGGAAAAGCCCTTGATGCTGTAAGTTGTCATCTTTTGTTGCCGAGAAATGTGCCAGAGGTGATTCGCACGCTTAGGATGATGTTTGGTAGACCAGAAATAATAATTAATACGCTTCTAGATAAAATTCGTTCAAAAGCAGATAAACTTGATACTCTTATAAACCCTTTAAGCTTTGGATAAGAGGCTCACAGAAATAACCCGCTACTTCTTAAGGAACTCGTAGACAAGTTGCCAGCCCAGACAAAACTAAACTGGGCCATGCATGTATCAGCTAAAGATGCCAATATATTTGTGTTTTCGAAATGGTTGTTTGATATAGCTGAAGCAGTAGCTAAAGTAAGTCCTATACTACATGTAATGGCAGAAAATATGATTTTTCTTAAAATGCAATACGAGTATTTTAAGGATGAATTTGCTATTTTATCGAACAAAGGTAGGGATGTTCCAAAATCAAGTGTTTTGTATAAATGTTCTCCTTTTATTGATGATAACCTTGTGATTAGAATGAATGGAAGAATTGGTTTGGCATCCTGTACACCAGAAAATTTAAAACGTCAAATAATTTTACCAAGAAATCACTATTGCACAAAATTATTAATACAGCACTTCCATGAAAAATTTCATCACATTCATCATGATACGTGCCTTAATGAATTGCGTCAATACTATTACATTCCCCAATTAAGAGTTGAATTAAAAAAGGTACGGTACTGCCAATTATGTAAAAATTTAAATGCGTCACCAGTGGTTCCTGAAATGTCTATGCTACCTAAAGCACGTTTGTCACCTTTTACGCGTCCATTTTCGTACGTTGGTATAGATTATTTTGGGCCTATGTATGTAAAAGTCGCTCGGCACCAGGAAAAACGTTGGGGAGTACTTTTTACATGTCTTACTGTAAGAGCAATACATATTGAAATTGCTCGTGACATGACAACGGACAGTTGTATTATGGCAATTTAAAATTTTGTGGCGCGGCGTGGTACACCAATTGAAATATATTGTGATAATGGAACAAACTTTAAAGGTTCTGAAACAGAACTGAAAAATGCGATTAAAAAATATTGATTTAAAAAGATTTTCCATAAAGTTTTCGACTTCTTCAACAACCTGGCGTTTTAATCCACCAGCGGCGCCACATATGGGTGGCAGTTGGGAGCGTGTGGTGCAATCAGTTAAGAAAGTATTGCACCAAATTTCTCCAAATTTTTTATTCAAAGATGACACGCTTTACAATGGGTTACTTGAATGTGAACGAGTTATCAACTCTCGACCATAGACATATGTAGACTTAGAATGAACTTCTGATGAAGCATTAACCCCAAATCATTTTCTATTGCGATCCTCAAATGGAGACAAACCACTTGGTGAATTTTCTCAAAATGATTGTGTTCTAAGGAAAAATTGGAAAAAATGCAGTATTTTGCAAATTTATTTTGGAAACGGTGGGTACTTGAGTACCTTCCAACAATAACAAAACGTTCAAAATGGTTCACCAAATGTATCCCACTTGACGTTGGAGATATAGTAATCATAGTCGATCCAAATCTGCCAAGAAATAATTGGCCTAAAGGTATAGTTAAATCAGTCTGCAGATCTAACGACGGAAATGTAAGAAGTGCTACAGTTCAAACAAGAGGTGGTGTGTTTAACAGACCAGTAACAAGGCTAGCCAAACTTAACGTTCTGAAATCGAAAAGTTACAAAAAATAGTAATCGAATATTTGTCTTTAGAAAATGTTGCATGCAAGTTCAGAGTGATATCACCCGATGAAAAACGTGCAAAGTCTTTACTTCACACGACAACTAGGCGAATTGGTTCAAGATTCGAAACAGGCTTGCTCTGGAAGAAAAATATTATCGATGTTCCCAATAGCCTTCCAATGGCAATGAAACGACTTCAGGGCCTCGTGAAGAAAACAAATCCGGAAGAAATTCAAATTATTACAAAACAAATTGATATCTTAGTTGAAAAAGGTTATGTAAGAAAATTGACTAAAGATGAAGTGGCAAAAATGGACGGAATTACATGGTTCCTTCTAAGAACCTAAACAAGCCAGGTAAAGTTCGATTGGTCTGGGATGCGGCGGCAAAAGTGAAGGGTGTTTCTTTGAATTCGATGTTGTTAAAAGGCCCTGATTTGAAGGCACCGCTACTTTTAGTTCTGTATGGTTTTCGTTTGAAAAAAATTGCCATATGTGAAGACATCAAAGAGATGTTTCATCAGGTGCTGATTCGAAAGGAAGATCAGAATGCGCAACGGTTTATCTGGCGAAATGGGGAAAGTAACAGAACTCCTGATGTTTATATAATGCAAGTTATGACGTTTGGTGCTGCATGATCGCCAAGCTCGGCACAATACGTTAAAAATACAAATGTGCTGGATTTTCAAAAACATTTTCCAAAAGCTGTAGATTCAATTTTTAATCATCATTATGTTGACGATCTACTTGACTGTGCAGATACTGAAAATGAAGCAATAGAACTAGTAAGAGATGTGGCTTTTGTTCATAACAATGGCGGTTTTTTTATCCGAAATTGGAAATCGAATTCAAAGGCTGTAATGGACAGTGTTGGTGAACTAGAAGATAAAACCAAGATACCCATTGGTGCCAATAGAATCGAGATGAATACAGAAAAAGTATTAGGTATGTGGTGGTCGACAGCAGATGATAACTTTACATATTCGTTAAAACTAAATCGAATTAACAAAGAAATTTTATCTGGCTTAAAACGTCCTACAAAAACCGAAATATTACGAACGCTAATGTCTATTTTTGACCCTTTTGGTTTCTTGTCAGCTTACGTGGTATACCTCAAAATATTGCTTCAAGAAGTTTGGAGGACGACTGAAGGATGGACTGATGAAGTAAATGACGATATATTTAATAAATGGAGAGTGGATTAATATTCTACCAAATATAGAAAAGGTCAAAATTCCTCGGTGGTATACGATCCAACCTGAATCTACAGTTCAACTTCACATACTTGTTGATGCCAGCGAACTGGCTTATGCGGCTGTAGCATATTTTCGGATATCATCAGTTGATGGAGTTCGAGTTTCCTTAGTAAGCGCTTAAGTCAAAGTCGGTCCAAAACAGCCTGTATCCATTCCACGCATGGAACTAATGACAGCAGTATTAGGCGTTCGCTTAAGAAATATAATCTGCAGTATTCCTATAACATAATAATTGAAAGACGTTTCTTTTGGTCTGATTCCAATACAGTCCGTTACTGGCTTAATGCAGATCCTCGAAACTACAAGCAATTTGTTATGTTTCGCATTGGAGAAGTGCTTGATAGTAGCAAACCATCAGAGTGGAGACATATTCCCACAAAAGACAATGTAGCAGATGACGCAACAAAGTGGAAGACATTATTTGATTTTGATATGAAGAGTCGCTGGTTTGCTGGGCCAAATTTTTTAAAGAAAGATGAATGCAGTTGGACTGAAAATAAATCACATATTGCAAAAGTTTCAAAGGAACTTAGAACCCATATTGTTTTGGTACACAGTGCCGCAATTGATGATAGTTTGATTGATTTTCATAGATTTTCTTCTTGGAAAAAACTGCTTAATACTATTGTTAACCTGTTCAAATTTATGAACATATTAAAAATAAAATTTAAAATGTAAAGGAAACAAAAGTTTATATTTCCTGAAATATCTGAACTACATGTAATGGCAGAAAATATGATTTTTCTTAAAATGCAATACGAGTATTTTAAGGATGAATTTGCTATTTTATCGAACAAAGGTAGGGATGTTCCAAAATCAAGTGTTTTGTATAAATGTTCTCCTTTTATTGATGATAACCTTGTGATTAGAATGAATGGAAGAATTGGTTTGGCATCCTGTACACCAGAAAATTTAAAACGTCAAATAATTTTACCAAGAAATCACTATTGCACAAAATTATTAATACAGCACTTCCATGAAAAATTTCATCACATTCATCATGATACGTGCCTTAATGAATTGCGTCAATACTATTACATTCCCCAATTAAGAGTTGAATTAAAAAAGGTACGGTACTGCCAATTATGTAAAAATTTAAATGCGTCACCAGTGGTTCCTGAAATGTCTATGCTACCTAAAGCACGTTTGTCACCTTTTACGCGTCCATTTTCGTACGTTGGTATAGATTATTTTGGGCCTATGTATGTAAAAGTCGCCCGGCACCAGGAAAAACGTTGGGGAGTACTTTTTACATGTCTTACTGTAAGAGCAATACATATTGAAATTGCTCGTGACATGACAACGGACAGTTGTATTATGGCAATTTAAAATTTTGTGGCGCGGCGTGGTACACCAATTGAAATATATTGTGATAATGGAACAAACTTTAAAGGTGCTGAAACAGAACTGTAAAATGCGATTAAAAAATATTGATTTAAAAAGATTTTCCATAAAGTTTTCGACTTCTTCAACAACCTGGCGTTTTAATCCACCAGCGGCGCCACATATGGGTGGCAGTTGGGAGCGTGTGGTGCAATCAGTTAAGAAAGTATTGCACCAAATTTCTCCAAATTTTTTATTCAAAGATGACACGCTTTACAATGGGTTACTTGAATGTGAACGAGTTATCAACTCTCGACCATAGACATATGTAGACTTAGAATGAACTTCTGATGAAGCATTAACCCCAAATCATTTTCTATTGTGATCCTCAAATGGAGACAAACCACTTGGTGAATTTTCTCAAAATGATTGTGTTCTAAGGAAAAATTGGAAAAAATGCAGTATTTTGCAAATTTATTTTGGAAACGGTGGGTACTTGAGTACCTTCCAACAATAACAAAACGTTCAAAATGGTTCACCAAATGTATCCCACTTGACGTTGGAGATATAGTAATCATAGTCGATCCAAATCTGCCAAGAAATAATTGGCCTAAAGGTATAGTTAAATCAGTCTGCAGATCTAACGACGGAAATGTAAGAAGTGCTACAGTTCAAACAAGAGGTGGTGTGTCTAACAGACCAGTAACAAGGCTAGCCAAACTTAACGTTAGACAATCAACGGATTCAACGAATGATATTTTGGTTAAAATGTGATTTTACGATGGGGAGAATATTGTGGACAACTACTTTAGATAATATTAATTATTTTAATCAATTTACCTAAATTGAACAGAAAACTTTTTACTTATGTACTTTGATAATAATATCAAATAATTTTATTTTAATTTAGTTGGAAATAATTTTTATTGAAAAGAAACTATTAATTTTGAAATTAATTTCCTAAAATAAATAAATTGCATAAACTTGAATAGAATTTGCTTTCAAAAATAGTTTTATTTCCAACACATGGAATGTGGAATTTTCAAACCAAAAGCTTCTTAACCCCAGGTAACTTTTTACCACTAAGTTCTCCTCTTGGTCAGGCCAGACCCCAATTAGAAGTTAAATAAAAAGTAAATAAATATATTTTTTTATTGAATGTATGCCTATTATTTTAGATTATACGAATTTATTATACAGTAATTTTAACTTAGCTGCGCAATCTTCTTTGCACGATTTTTTGTGCAGATAAATCAAAAGTGCTGTTATCTTAAATGTATTAATCTGCCTTAATGTACAGGTACATTGATATTTTATTAAAATTTTATAAAATTGGATATATATATAAGAAAGTGGCCACCATATTTTTTTCATGTGTGCAGCTAAATTTGATGTTTTATATGAAAATATTTTAATGCTGTCCAAAAATATGATAAATATGCAGGTATACAAAATGCACGTAAGCAAGGATTTCGAAGAATAATTACGGAAAATATGTATTTTGAGCAGTTAAGTCAAAGTGCAGGTAAATTTGATTTGATGTATGAAAATAATTTTAAAATGCAAAAATTTTGGGCATTTATCTCAAATGTGCAGGTATAGAAAGTGCACTTAAAAAAGAAATTTGTATGGAATATAAAGAATAATGACAAAAATTATTAATTTTGTGAAGTTAAGTCAAAAGGCAGTTTAGTCAAAACTACTGTATAAGTCATCGAATATGTAGTCCCTTATTTTTCTCATTGCTTTTTCGCATCTAAGTGAAACGAGTTTTCCGCTTGGTTAAATTGAACTTTGAACATAACGGGTCGTAGTTTACTGATTTGTCTCAAACTTGATTCATTCAATTCAGAACATATCATTTATAGAATTTACGTTTCTGTTCTTTTGATGTTTTGTCCTATTTGAAAAATATTGCAAGAAAAAAAAATTTGGTCTGGCCAAGAGGGTTATTTCTTAGACTTTTACATAAAAATAGATTTTCACCCCACTAATTTGCTCCAATCGAATCCAAATTAGTTTCATTCGATTCAGCACACATCATTTATAGAATTCACGCCCTTGATATATTCGAAAAATATAAAAAGAAAAACACAATTTTGGAAGAGACGACAACACGATTTGAACTTCGCTTTTCATAAGGACCTAGAATATATGTACTTTATAGGGTTTAGGACCTTCGGTAAAGTGTATAAAAAACAAACTTAATTATAAAAAAGAGTAATTTTTGGGATTTCAGTATTTGCTATTACTTATTATTTCAGTATCTGCTATTACTTAACCGATTTGACAGATTTATATACCGACCTGTTAAAGAAGAAATTTGCCAGTTATTTGGACTCGGGAAGATCTATGGTTCCCGAAAATGGGTATTTTTCAAAAAAAATTAATATTTTGGTCACAACTTTTTAGTATCTGAACCGATTTTCCCGAGTTATTCAGAAAATATTTTCTATTAAAAATGTCCGATCTTTATGTATATATATATATATATATATATATATAAAGCGTAACCATAGGTCATATTACAGTCAAAATATTCAGGGTTTTATACAATTTTTAATACTTTTTGTATGGGAGGTACCACGCCCACTTCTCCAAAACACTTTGTGGGATGGTGTGTATTTATAACCTAAATGTTTGTACCTAATTTGAAAACTTTGGCTCTTGCCGTTCTCCAGATATACAGAAAAAAGTAATAAAAATAGAACAACCACAAGGGATTTTTTTGGAAAAATTAGAGGCAGTCGTGGTTTTTTGGTCATATCTCAGCCATTGTTGGACCGATCTGGCTGAATTTCTAGTTAAAATAAGAACTTTTTATGAATATGGCTGTAAAATTATATTGCTCAAGAATATAATAGTAGTTTACATAGACTGTTGGTAGTCAGGTGTGAGATCTTATGACAAACTTAAAACTAAGACTTAAACAAATACAATATATACAAGGAAAAATAGACGTTAACCCCTGTTGGAGCCTGTAATTGCATGAGAGTAGAAGTCTGGTAGACGGTATTTATTTGAGTTAGTGAAGGAGTTAATATCCTCATGTAAAATTCCAATTGGAGACATGTAAGGACTGTTAGACCAATTAAACCCAGATTGTGAGCAAAGAGCCGTTGTCATTAAATTGTTATCCTGATTTCCAAGTCGACTTATAAAATTACTAAGAAGGACCAGAGCATATGAAGAGAGGGGAAGTACATCCGCTCTTCTATAAATAACGGAATTCGAAAATCGTTTGACAAAATTTTCATAGTTCGCGTTAATACAAAGTCTCAGACAACTTCGTTCTAAAATCTCCAACTCTATCATTACGGTTGGAGAAATCGAAAACCAAACAAGAAATCCATATAATATCGCAGATCGAATGCATACTTTGTAAATTAAAAGCTTGGCCTTCTGACTCAAGTGTCTATTGATAAATAATTTCACGAACATGCCCTTAATGCGCAATCCTTTATCCTTGGCATTCCTTCCATGTTGGTTGAACTTAAACAGTTTATTGGACGTTACCCCAAGGTACTTTATTTGATCTCTAAAGGGAATAACAGAACCATGCAGAAAAAGATTCAATGTTTTACTCAGCCTTACTACATTTCGGGGACCTTTTCCCGCTGCGTTACGAAAACAAATGGCCTCCGATTTTTGTGTGTTTATCTTAATACCCCACTTTCTGTAAAAGCTATCAATTACCAAAAGGTGACCTTGAACCTTACCTAACGCGATTTCAGGATTTCTGTCATGTGCATAAATTAACGAGTCATCCGCAAATAAAATACTCTTAAGGTCGATTCACCCATGCGTTCCGAACAATATTTTTGACCGGACAATAATTTTTTTACAGAGAGTGTTCTGCAGAACGATTCACCCTTCTCGGAAAATTTGTCCGGACAAACAAAGCTACCATATGGTTAACAGATGTAAACGATTATACAAAGTGGCAGCACAGTTAGCAAGCTATTAGTTTTTTTTATAAAAGTGTGTTAAAGAAAATGGACGAAAGAAGAAAATTAATTTTATTATTTTTAATTGAATTGCATAAAACCCATTTACTAGCAAACAAAATTTATCAAAAAATGTTGAAAGTAAAAAGAATAGCAGTAAGAAAAATATTACAGAAAAGAAGAACAAACGGTGTTTTCCACACTTGTTCCTGAGATGCGCCTTCATGACGTGGAATCCTTGATAAATTTTCTCCGTATGGACCCCAATATGTTCAATGAAATCCTTGCAATTTTAGGGCCTGATTTGCGTGGTATACCTATTCGTAAACAAGAGCATATGGGTAATTCCAAAGTGTTGAACGTGACAGTCGTACGCATCAAAAATTCAATAACATTTTAAATAACAAATATTTTTACGTTCTTTTAACCCTTAAGATAGAGCACTATGTAAGCACTATTATCTATGCAAAAGCTTATGGGGGGCGCGATTCTAGATCAAAGATAATGGCAAAAGAAGTAGCGGTTCGAACGTGAAAAAAATAGAAGTAGTTTTTGTGGCCGTGTATAAAAAGGCGTAATTCAGCGAAACCTGGCACAATTTCAAGTCAAACTACGTTCGGAATTTTACGTAGCAATGTAACAGTTAAATGTCTTTGGTTTGATTCATAAAATTTTCTGTATTTTTTTGTGTTTAAACCAAAATCTGGTTCGATACGTGACATTTCGAACGTGACATTTTTTCCATAATAATTTAACTGAATAATGATTAAAAAAAAATAAAAATTTACCGTTAATCCGAATAACATATTTCTCTTCGAACTCTTCCTTAGATTACAGACCATGTAAGAAAATTTTTTTGGAATAATTTTCATCAAATATCACCTCTTTTAAGGAAGATAATATTAAAGAAAACATGCAGTAAAACATTCTCACAAATAAGAAATTACGTTTGCACAACTTTGCAGTCTGATTGTTTATCTAAGTGAACAAATTTATGGGTAAATTTATAAAATTAGTAAAATCTAAATATTTCTCTATAACAATATCGTAAAATAATAAGCTTTTAATAACTTTTAAATTTTCGGTCACGGTGGACCTTTTGACGGAAATGCCCATATTACGCCGGCAGAAAAGTTGTCCTTAACATTAAGGTAAAGCTGCTTTGTAGCGTCTTCGCAGACTTTTCCATAATATTTGACATTCACTTCCTACAATAGTTGGTAAACATTATGTTAAAAAATATTAAAATTTACCATTTAAAATTTACTTACGACCAATTCCAAATATTTTGTTTAAGGTAAGTATTTTAATATGAACGATTGCCCATATCATAAATACATTCTCTTCCTGGTTTTTTTTATTTCTTCAATTAGTTTCAGGGCAATATTTTCTTTAACATCCATCTTTTGTTTAATTTTTTTCTTTAAATTATTCAGCACAAAACGAAAAATGTAATATGTGGCAGCTCAATTCAACTTTTATGTACAAATTGTAAGGCACAAGAATTAAAATTAACAGGGGTGTGCTGGAAATCGCAAACGCAAAACGCAAGAATTTTAAAAGTCGTTTTTTAGTAAAATTTCTGTAATAAATGAATTTTATGGTAAATATTATACAAACATTTCTCTATTAAACAGACTTTTATAACAAAAATTATAAAAATTAGATTAAAAGTGTATTAAAAACAGCCTCCAAATTCTTGCGTTTTGCGTTTGCGATTTCCATCACACCCCCCTAAACCAATTCAAGAAAAAACGTGCCGAACAAATTCTTTGCTCTCTCTCTCTCAAAAGTAAAACGTCAAACTCAATATAAAAAAAAATTTTGTCCGGACAAAAATTTTGTTCGGGCCGCATGGGTGAATCGAGCTTTAGAACCAACACCAATATGGGGGAAGTCATATACAAGAATGTTATATAGCAAAGGCGCCAGAATTGCCCCCTGCGGAACACCACAATAAATACCGCCCACATCCGATTTTGCATCATTCATTTCCACCAAAAATTTTCGATCATAAAAATAGCTTTCAAACAACTTTACAAAGACGGAATCACAACCTACCCTAATCAGCTTAAAGATAATACCCAAATGATACGCCCGATCGGACGCCTTTTCAATGTCTAACGAAACGGCGACAGTACATTGCTTATCCCTTAAATTACAAATAACTTCGTTATGCAAATATAACAAAGCATCCACCGACGAGTGTCCACGTTTGAAACCAAACTGATATGGGGGTAGAAAATCCGGTGCCAAAGATTTTTCCAACTTTATCTTAATAACCCTCTCAAATAACTTTCCAATCTTAGACAACATAGATATTGGACGGGAGTTATTGATTTGAAAGTCATTTGGTTTTTTAAGCAAAGGGTAAATTCTGGCCATTTTCCAGGCCTTGGGGAAATAACTATTATTAAGACAATTATTAAAAATAATGACTAAAAATTTTATTGCAGCACTCGGAAACTTTTTGATTAAAAAATTTGATACATCATCCAAACCTGCCGATTTCTTGGCCTTTAGGGACTTAATGTCCACTGTCCGGCGAGTTTAAAGCACCATAAGTGTTAGTAAATTGGCAAACAGTTTCAGAACAACCATTTATGTAGGAGTTTACTGTGTTCGGAACCTCTACGACATTAGCGGTGTCTGGAGCAGTAAATTTATAAATATCCGAAAAATGATGTTTGAACTGCTCCACTTTATCAACATCATCATCGTATGTGTTATTACCCACAATGAGTTTATCAAAACCTTTCGTTCTCCTATTGCCAATAATACTAAAAACTTCCCTAAATGCCCTTGGGCTCGGTTTAATTTTCTCGATCCTCCTATTAAACTCCCTTGCCTGATGTATTTCCACCTGTTCCTTAATTATCGTCTTAAAAAGTTGAATTTGGCCGCTCAATACACGGTACTCGTCGGAACTTCTATTTCCGTTCCTATGAAAAATTCTTTTTAGGTCCTTTTGCCATGCGTACTTGACTTTAAAAAGTTTCTTTATGTTTTCCGGTATTATAAAACGTTTGTTTTTCAACTCAAATTTTTTTGAGTGTCTGACCACTTCTCCGCCAATTAACTCATTAAACTGCGAAATACTTATATCAATTTCCTCATTACTCAAGTTTCTTTCCTCAGGAAGAGAAATACTTAAAATATCGTGGTGAACATCAGTACGAAAATCTTCCCAGTTCGTGTTTTCGAAAGATTTAAAAAATTTTGGAGGACACGTAATTAAATCAAAGTCCGCAAATTTAAACATTAATTTTAGAGGGTAATGGTCAGAGAAAGTCGGTAAACTATTTATTTGAAAGTTAGTATTTACCGAGTCAATAATATCTGTACTAATCAGGAAATGATCCAAAAAAGATGCCCCCACAGGAAAAGTTGGATTAACATCACACAGTCTTGTAAAACTTGTATTCGAAAAGCTTAACCAATCGAAAAGGCTTTGACCATTCAAATTGTCCATTGAATCACCCCAATGAGTACTTCATGAGTTAAAGTCCCCTCCAATAAAGACTCCATCGAAGGACCTTGAACAATTTTGAATAGAATCCAGACTTGAACAAAAATCATTACGAGGAAAGTTGGTTGGAATGTAAGCACTACCCAACAGAAATTTTTTAGCTTGGCCCCCAAAATAAACATTCAATTTAATGAAACAGTTTGGGAATTTTAAATTTGCAATACTTATAGAAGAAAACTTAATACTCTTGTTGATTAGTATTGCTGTACCTTTACTTGAGTAATCCCTAATCTCGTTATAATTATCAAAAGTAACTTTTGAGTTCCCCCGAAAGCGCGTTTCCTGTAAGAAACACACATCAACTTTATGAAAGTTAAGAATTTTAGCTAATTCGATACGTCTACTTAATTCAACTAACGACCTTACATTCATTGTAATAAATATTAAATTATTTCGGGCCATACTGGAAAATAATTTCATTCAATAAAATACTGTACTCTTGTCTGGCCAAACTTATTGGCACTAATTTATAAGAATTAAGAAAATTCAAAATTTTTGATTCTAGCGATTGAGGTTTGGACTCTCTAAAATATTCCCCGAGCTTTATGAATTCCTCCACAATTTTAGGTACCTTTTGATCACTAACGAAGTGATTATTGTTATTAGAATGAAAAAGACTAGCGAAAGACGTTCCTTCATTAACCAATTGACTACTACTTATTGCAGATTTAACATTATCCTTAATTACCTATCTTCTATTCTTAACCTTGTCCAATAACTCTTTCTTATTTTTTAAATATACTTTGAAAGACGGGCAGCCCCTGTAATTAGCAACATGGCCGCTTTCGTTACAGTTAACACAAGTTGGAGACGATTCTCCTTTTATCACGCTACATTGACCAGGTTCATGAATTAAGTTACATTTTACGCATTTAAACGCTGAATTACAGTTTCGGGCTGAATGTCCCCACGACTGACACCTAAAACATTGAATCTCTCTATTCTTCAACTTGGGTGATTCCCAAGTAATTGATTGGTTCAAAATATAACGTAATCTACTAACATCATTTAGATTCTTCCCTTGTGCTAGAGTAACAACAAATAACCCAGTGTCATAATCGTTCTTAGCAGAATACTGCGTAACTAGTTTACTAACCTTTTCAAAAGTATTTGGTAAGTCAGCTTTAAGGGCAGTTTTAATTTCAGACACTTCAGTCAAATGGTATAAGCCTCTTAAAATAACTGATACTCTTCTCAATTCCGGCGGAGTAAATGAGTATGACTTTATACTTAGTAGTCCCACCATTTCCAAATGTGCTGACAACTCTTCAAAGTAAATTTTGCTTCTATTTCTAGACGAATTAATAATTTTATAAACGACTTTGGGTGTTCTACAATTTAATTGGTCAACAAGTTTTTTAACATTAACGTTATGTAAAAAATTTTGGCGGACAAAATTTTTTTCTAACCGGCCTACCAGAGTTCTCTTCACCATTTTTAATTTTATTTGCATTCTTAGCCGCTTGTTTGCTTGTAGCCGGACCTTTGTTTACTTCTATATTCAGCTTCCCCAATAAATCAAAACGATTCTGTGAAATTTTAGTAGACCCAAAACTGGAAACTTCTACATTTGCCTTTATCGCATTCCTGTCCTGCAATGGAATGATATTTTCTCCGTTTACATTTCTTTTATGGCGTTTTGTTTTGATTTCTTTGAAATCCTCATTGTTGTCATTTTCACTGAGGACAACCTCTATGTTGTTATTTTCAAGATGTATAGGAATTCAATTCACTAATTACATTGTTAACCATCGGGTTGTCCATATCTGGTGGTAGTTTTACAGATTTAGGAATCGGGTCGACGAAACCAGGTAAAACTTTATCCATATTGGTAATGATAAAAAGTTATCCCGAAATAAAAAAAATGTGGCTCTATTTGAGACTTTTATTTTAAATAAAATTAAACAAATATCAATAAAAATCAATAAATTTATAAGCGCAGAAAAAAATGTGATCTTGCTAGTACGCAGTGCTATCAACTTTTCCGTTTTGCAGCAAATATTGGTAATTATTGCATCAGTTAATTTTCTGATGCAATAACTTTTAACATTAAAGAAATCGATTTATTTTTCTTTTTTGATGCTTTTTCTTGTAATTTATAAGAAAACTATTACTTTTGGTTAAATATTTTCAATAAAATTTTCCATCGCGATTGTTGATAATATATATTTTTTATAATTTTATGTTCGCTCATTAAACTTTTAAAATTTAGCTTGTGTTTAAAAGTTCAAACTTTGCACAGCTGTTGTGCAGTAAAAAAGCATCAGCATCACAAGTGCAACTGGTGATCACGCATCAGCAACAAAATTTTGCATCCCTGCAGCAGTGATGCACAGTTTTGATGCATTTACGAACGTACCCATTCTTAAGGCCATGCCAGATAAAACTTTAACGCTTTGCGTGACGTTTCTAGCTTTGGCAGAAAAGCGTAACGCAAAAGGTGTATGTCACAATAAACACTTTGAAAGCACTTACGCATTGTTTGTTAAAAATAAATAAATAAAAAAAATTATACTTGCAGACTGTCAAAGCGCGCAAAAAGATGAGAGTTGCCTAACTATTCGATTCGCTCTGCGTTAAAAGTACTTTATGTGACTTGTTTCGTATAAGTATGAATATTTTATCTTGGATGTCAAAGCGAATCTCTAACGCAACGCGAAGCAAAAGTTTTATCTGACATGGCCTTTATTTTTTCTTGAACTTACTAGTGCTGGGAAACTATCGACAGGACTATCGATTATCTTAAAATATTGAAAATAGCTATAGAAAAAATAATCGATATTATTATTATTATTATTTAAAATACAGCTATGAAAAAATTCAACAGCAGCTAAACTGTAATGTATTATAGTAGTAATGGCAATACTGGCTGTAAGTTGTATTCTTAATTCTCTTTTCAATATGTATGTATTCACATATAACAATATATGTCAGTCTGATACATTCCTTTTTTTTTTTTTGTTATAGTTTATTTTACTTTTGGATCTTAGAAATAAAAAACATGTTTTTGTAATGTTGTAAAAAAATGCATTTGTGACCATGATACAATACAATGAACGACCATTAAAGGAAAAGTCCGCTGGATTAATTACCTTCTGGGTTGAGAATCAAAACCAATTTAGAACATTTTTCAAAGTTGCAATACAATATCTTATAGTCCCTGCTACTTCGGTTCATTCAGAAAGGTGCACAATTTTTCAAAAATTGACATCTAAAATAACGTCCGTACCAGAGAACGGCTTTGTGCGATTGCAAAAAATTTGCATTCAATGAACAACATCAAATACACTCATTTGTGTTCATGCAATCAAACTTTCTCAGCCACACACATTGGTGTTGTGTTAAAATTCTTTCAAGTCATGCACAGCGTATTGGCTTTGCCATTCATACCATGTTTAGCTTCGTTCGTCAATTATTGCTTTGGTAAGAAACACATACAAAGAAAAATACACAAAAATCATTGCTCTGATGCCTATTCAGCAGTTGCTATGTATATAAGTATGTAGTACGTATTAAGGTTTTTTCATATGCTGCATTCGAAAAAAAAAATTTAAATGAAACTAAACGCATATAGGAACAAACAATTTCCATAGAAACAGAAGACTGTTTTTATTTTTTATCATTTCTTAAAAAGTACAGTAGTTCTGTATGTACAATGTATGGTTGTTATTGTTGTTAATGTTGCTTGTTACGCTTTTAAAAAACTACCCTGCAAATAATATGACTAGTCCAAACACGCGTGTAAAATGTAGCCAACAAGGGACTAGGACTAGTCCAAAAGTAACCCAAACGTAGGGAAAAAAACATAGTCTATTTAACATTACGATGTCCTAGGGCAGGACCATATAACCCAGCGTTGGATTACAAAGGAGTAGTATTAAAACTACTCCATGGTATACTCAAGAGGATGTTTTCAAGTCGTTTAAAAACGAACACATGTAGTGAAAAAACGAAGACATGTCGTCTCACTACAAACACTTTTTAACAATGACATGGTCCATGCTTGCATTACATCGGACTAGTCCAATGAGTAGTCCATTTGATCAAAATCAGGTGGTCCAATATTATTTGCAGAGTAAACACAAAAACAAATTGGACACAACAACTATTATTTGAACTTATGCCTACAACAATCATATCAACAAAGCGACTCGTACTCATACCAATTTACATTCGTCTTTGTCTCATCGAGTGGGCAATGACTACTTGAATGCAAAAGCATAAGAATGTCTGTCTTTTGACTTTGTGCAATTGGGTTACTGCGTGCGCAACAATAAATGCAAGCAAAGCACTTTCAATAAAAAACTCACAAATGCACAAATCAAATGTGTACAAACCGATGTCAAAATTACCAACGTTGAACCAAAGACTATAAATATATATATTTAAAGTCTTTGGTTGAACTTTGTTTTGCAGGCATAGAGTTAATGTAAATTATAGCGTATGAATAAATCAAGAAAAATAGTGATTTTTGCAGTTCTCTGGTCCGTACATACTAGTGCTGGGATACTATCGATATTTTCTACTACCGATATTTATCGATAGTTGAGATTTAACTATCGATATTACTATCGACTGAATGTTAGTACTCGTGCAGGAAATCTTTAACTATTTTTTTTATCAGGCTACAGTTCGTTTTTTTATAACTTTATTGAACGTATGAGACGTATGTATGTACGCACGTTATTTTAGATGACAGTTTTTGAAAAATTGTGCTGCTGATAAGCACCTTTCTAAAGGAACCGAAGTAGCAGGGACTAAAAGATATTTTTTTGCAACTTAAGATAGCTTTCTAAATTGGTTTTGATTCTCAACCCAAAAGGTAATCAATCTAGCGGACTTATCCTCTAATGGTCGTTAATTGCTTCGTCCCATGCTCGCAATTGCATTTGCTTTTTTTACATAGCAAAAATATTTGACATTCGAGTCCCTATGTAAACATATACAAATTTCAATATAAAGGCATTTAATTTGCAGTAAAAAATCACAACTAAATGCCCAAATACATTGATCAAAATACTCATCAAGCATTGTGGTAGTATTAGTGAAAATGTGCTGTAATTCAGCGCGCATGAATAATGGCAAGTAAAAACTTGCAGCAAAAAACTGTGTGTGTATAGCTGCTGTTACATGTCTTTATAGCTGTATTTAAAAAAATAATATCGATATTGATATTTTTCCTATGTATTTTTCTATTTTTTTTTTCATTTTCGATGAAATTTCTTTTAAGTTGTCCTTAACGCTGGGTCTCCACGTTGCAATATTTATTGCTAAGTACAAGCAAAAACGTCGGCAGAACAATGACAGAACAATGGAGCAATAATTGCTGAAATAAAAAAAATATACAAAAAAAAAAAAATAAATTCGTCGTTTGCTTTTGTTGATCTTGACGTTTATTAAAAAATATAATATATAATAATATATTTATTGATTGCTTTTTTAATAAATAAGCACACAAACAAAAAACAACCGTACAGAGAAATGAAATGTCAGATAAATTACAACTGATTTGACAGCATATTGCTAAGCAATAATTGCTCAAGCAATAAGAAGAGCAATCATTGCGCAATGGATTGCCACTCATGGCAATATGCGGTCTATACGTCGCAAATTTTATGGAGCAATGAAATTTGACGTTTGCCGCAATAAATATTGCTACGTGAAGACCCGGGGTAAAGGATTTTAAGCTGTCAATAAGCGAAATATTAAAAAAACCGCTAAAAATTGTAAAGCTACAACGGCATTCTTGCAATATAAGTCGGAACACGGTAAAAAACAATAAAATAAGTAGTAATAGATTTCTCTCGTACACTAATAAAAACGCAAATTTGAGAGAAGCATCGAAATCTAATGACTCAGCCGTAAAGCAAGCTTATCTATTATTCAAAGAGGGGAAAAACAAGTACGAGTGCTATATTAGGCTGTGCCAAATTTTTGATACCCTCAACCGACAGTTAGAATATTTCAGGCGTGTGCCCTATTTTGGATCCATTAATTATTAATAATTCTTTATAAAAACGGACGTCAGTATTTTACCATATGCGGTTTAGACCTACATATGGTAATTTACTGACCGACAACCAGAAATATGTATGCCTTTATTTCTAGTCCAACCATTCTACAATTGATGTCATTCATAACATTACTTCATTTATTAGCTGAAAATGGAACAGCAAATATTATACAGGAGCTTGCCTTAAAGATATGGCGAAGGCATTTGCTAATATGGATTCCAAGTCTTATATATAAAATAATTTAATATAAATTTCCCCACTAATGAACAATATCAGTGCGTTTCAAGATGATATTGATGATATAGAATCTTCAGGTAAAATATGACATGGTAGAACTCAAAGGACTGGAACATGAGGATAAATGAATGCAAATGTGAGGCCATACGTTTTAGACAACCGGTAAATAAATGCAATAATGACATAAAAAAGAACTGGAGAAAATTTGGTATCCGGTCTAGGGAGTGCAATTGTGGTTTCCCTTATAAAGAGGTAGTAAAATTTTGGGTGAATGAGAATTACAAACACTCCAGGGGGCCTACTCTCTATTGCGATGCGAAAGCTATTTCGATGCGAAAGCTAAGTTCCAACGTGGTACTCTCTATCACTTTCGCAAAATTTTTTGAAAATGAAGCAATACTGGCAATAAAAACGAATGATGGCGCAGATTATCAGTAAAGAAATGCTAAAATTTGTAAAAATACTTGAAATTGGAAAATTTAAATAAAATAAATAGTGATGATTTGCGAAAAGAAAAAAATTAATAGATGCAAAAGACAAATGCGCAAACGCATTAAAGAGTACCAATCGCTAGATTTGCTACCATTTTCTTTCACATCGCAATAGAGAGTAGCCCCCCAGTCTTATCTAACATATTATAACTTAACGTTAATTTGATATCAGGTATAATTTTATTTAATTTGGGTAATTTTGCGTCATCTCAAGTGTAGTTTTGAACTTTTCTGGTGGTAGCACTGTAAAGTAATTCAGTTGTAATCGTGTCAATTTGAAGCGATTAAAGGCTAGTTTACACGATAATACAATGTGTTACGACTTTGTGGAATCAAAATGATATGAAATTCTCTCCGTGTTTAAAAGAAAAAAATAAAAGTCTGTTGTAAGTTTATTTCATGTTTACACGGATGGTATAAGTAAAATAAAAAATAAAAAAATAAAAAAAAGCAGATAGTTGTAGTCAAGGCGAATTGACTAGAAGGTGAGGTCAACTCTACAACTACAATGCTTCTGTGGTCGGGTTGTCAAAAAAATTGCTAGTAAAAAAAATAGGTTTGTTTACATAAAAAACTAGTTTGTATACAAACTTTGACAAGTCGACCACAGAAAAAAATCACCATATGTTGACTTGACCCCACCTTCTACTCAATTCGCCTTGGTTGTAGTTTTACATTTTTGTTTATTTTAGTTGTTATTGTAATTGTATAAAAACGCTACCACCTTCAATATATTGTTAATATACACCTCTGGTTTGATGAGAATACATAATCGTGGTTATTCCAAAATACACTTCTTAAATAAAATTAACACGAGAGTTGTAACGCGTTTCTTTCTCTTTTAGAAACTGTAAATTTTGTATGATAAACAAAAACAATTTTTGTCAATTTGGTTTTGTTTTGTTTTCATGTAAATGTTCACTTCTTCGACGCGTTTTTTGGAATAACCACGAATACATACATTCTAAATCATTTTTTGCAATGTCGTAATACATTGTACAGTAGTTTTGACTTAACTGTCTTTTGTTTACGTGCACTTTTGACTTAACTGCACAAAATTGATAATTTTTGGAATTATTCTTTATAATTCCATACAAATTCCATTTTTATGTGCACTTTTTATACCAGCAAATATAAGATAAATGCACAAAATTTTTGGCATTTTAAAATTATTTTCATACAAAAAATTTAAGTTAGCTGCACTTTGACTTAACTGCCCAAAATACATATTTTCTGGAATTATTCTTCAAAATCCTTGCTTACTTGCATTTTTCATACCTGCATATTTTTCATATTTTTGGGCAGCTTTCAAATATTTTCATACAAAACATCAAAAAAATGTGAAAAAAAACATGAAAAAAATGTGGTGGCCACTTTTTACATAAATTTCCAATTTTAGTTGTTTATAAAAATATAAATCGCAATTATTTTGTTTTTTTTCATACATTTTTACGTTCTTTGTGAATTCTCATTGTTTTTGTTAATGTTCCTTTTATATTAAATATACATACATACATGTATTAAATGATCTGTTATTTGAAATAAAATTTTAATCAAATATAAATTTATGTATTAATAAAATAATTTTTTTATTCTACTTTTAAATAAAACACTTTACTCTAGCCGCACTTTTGTGCAGGTAACCACAATTATGTACCTGCACATTAAGGCAGGTAAAAGCATTTAAGATAACTGCATATTTGATTTACCTGCACAAAAAACCGTGCAAAGGAGATTGTGCAGCTAAGTCGAAATTACTGTATTACCGTGTATTGATGTGATTAGAGCTTAATCACGTTCGAGGTGCTTAAATGCAAGTGTGAACATGGTATAAAAAGAAAACTACAGTGATTTATAAAACTGCTTTTTGAAGTAAAAAACTACAAGACTGCAAAACTTTGGCATCGGTGGCAGACTAACTTTTTGAAAATATGGCAATATTAGTGCTCAAAATTCCATTCTCCAAAACAGTTGTCTTTTAAAGTACTAAAAGTTACTTTTCTTACAATTCGCCTTGGGTTACACAACTGGGAACAAGGCGAATTCACTAGAAGGTGGGTTCATGTAAACATATGGTTTTTTTTCGGTGGTCTAGTTGTCAAAGTCCGTATACAAACTTCAGCTCAACCAAGGCGAATTTACGTAAACGGTGGTATCCAAGGCGAATTTACACAAGTTAAGTGCAACTCTACAATTACAAAAAGCCCCATGTATTTTGTTTATGAATTTTTCCCACTTGTTGTCAAATTTCAGTATAGAAACAAAACAATATTTTGACGTTTCACCGTTTTTTTAATTCGCCGTGGATACAGCTGATGAACGGCTGACGAGATGAGTTTACCTTGTGTAAATTCGCCTTGGTGGTATCGATACTACCACAAGTACAACACCAAAAACACAACATTGTATTTTATTTGTTGCTTTCGGTTGTCGATATGTCAAAAATACAAGGGAGTTTTGACATTTCTCTCTCTAAGGGTGTGTGTGAAACGGTAGCAAAGTACTCATGGAAGTAAAATTTTGACACTATTGAAGTGAATAAAATTTCACTAGCCCTGGGGGCTAGTACAAATTTTGACGTTAGTGTAGACATTTTTGACAGCCAAAAAATTATTTTTTTTCATCAAATTTGTTTAAACAAAAAAAAAAAATAATATTAAAGCAGGACCAGCGGCAAAAAAATTAAAAAGAACTATACAACATGTAAGTATTTACATATGTATAAGCTTTTTTGCCCATCCTTTTTGTAAAAATTGTTAATATATCAGAACAAATTCATCAAATAGTTGGGACGATCTCATTTCCAACAGAATTGAAATGATTATTGGTAAAAACTTGATTAATTTATTCATTTTCACAAAACTACTAGTAATTGTTTTTTTCTTTATGTCAAAATTTTACGTTGTCACCCTTAGGGTGTGTACGAAACGGTAGCAAAGTTCTATGGTGAAATGAAATTTGTTTGTGGTAGAAAATTTTCATATTTGTTCTGTGTGAAATTGTAACATTTTTGACAACGTACAATTTTGACGTAAAGAAAAAAAAACAATTACTAGTAGTTTTGTGAAAATGAATAAATTAATCAAGTTTTTACCAATAACCATTTCAATTCTGTTGGAAATGAGATCGTCCCAACTATTTGATGAATTCGTTCTGATATATTAACAATTTTTACAATAAGTGTGGGCAAAAAAGCTTATACATATGTAAATACTTGCATGTTGTATAATTCTTTTTAATTTTTTTGCCGCTGGTCCTGCTTCCATATTATTTTTTATTTTGTTTAAATAAATTTGATGAAAAAAAAAAATAATTTTGTGGTTGTCAAAAATTTCTAGCGCCCAGGGCTAGTGAAATTTTATTCACCTCAAAAGTGTCAAAATTTTACTTCCATGAGTACAAGGCCTATGCAATAGGTCTGCTTACCTCTACAACAATAAAACAACACAAAAAACCACATGCATTTTGTTTGTGTAAAATTCCTCACCGTTGTCAAAATCTTAATACTACATAGAGGAAACAAAAGGAAAAATGTGTTTTGTGTGCATGTATGTGTGGCAAAAAAACAAAAATATACATGTATAAGGAAAAAGTAAACAACTTTTGACATCGTTGAAGAATAAACAAATCAAACATCTGGCTTCTTAAGCAGACCTACTGGATAGGCCTTGCATGAGTACTTTCCCTGTCGGACATTCAGTTAACTTTAAATTAACTGAAAGCTAACTATTTTTCAACTAGTGGTGGTTGACACTTGGATTTATTTTATATGTAATTTACTAACTATTTTAACATTGCGATGTCCTAGGAAGTAGTCAATTGTCCGACTCTGCATTACTTTTAATTAACTTTAAGTTAACTTTTTGTAGCTAGCTATAAACTTACTACTTTAAGTTAGCTTTAAGTTAAGTTAGTTTAAGTTAAGGCCGATCTATGAATGTTATTCATTGGATGAATACTTTCAAAAAAATAAAAAAATTTTATTTTTTTATTTTATTTTCTTTTATTTCTTTTATTTTATTTTATTAATCAAAGTTGTTTTATTAAACTTTTTTTTTAACCAGAGTCGCTGGCGGGAATCGATCCCGCAACCTCGGCGCTGATAGACTTGCTCACTACCAGCTAGCCTACTGGGGCAGTCTAGTTTTTGAATAAAAAAACTATGTTTTTTGCCATTACTCAATTAAGAGCGTAAATATGAGATTAAATTGTCATAACATAACAACAATAACAGCGTTGATTTTTTTTGCAAACGACTTGGCTCTCACTACTTAAAATATACAACACAGTGCTTGTATACACTTTGGTTAATGTAAATGTTGCATTGCGTAGTAGTTGACTTTAAGTTAGTCTATACAAGCTAACTTAAAGTTGGGTTTCTTTGTAGTTAGCTACTCATTTGACGGCAGGGTTGCTACCGTTTCACACACACCCTAAGTACGAAAAAAAGTAGCACAGCTGTGCCAAGGCGAATTTGAGCTGTGCCTTGAGCTGTGCTTTCAACGCCACCCGAAAAATGAATTCGCTTTGATGTAAACAAACCTTTTTTTACTAGCAATATTTTTGACAATAATACGCAGTGTTGTAGATCTAAGACCACCTTCTTGTGAATTCACCTTGTATAAGAGTATCGACTATTGTTTTTTTGTATTTTATAGATACTTGTCTACAGAAAACTTTTAAATGTATTAAATGCAATGTAAACATAAAGTATTAATAAAACATAAAATATTCTAATTTTTAGTGAAAAAGTGGAATCAAAGTCTTGCAAAATAAATATGTTTACCAGTGTTTAAACAAGTACAAATTAAACAATTATGAGTGCTCCGCCTACATATAAGTAGTAGAAATGTCTATACTATTTCATTGAATGAATCGATAAAGGATATGCTCGTAAAAATACTTTTGTTTAGCAACGTTTGTAATTTTTAAAACTACATCGAATAAATCTATTTATTAGTTGTTTAAATAAATATATGTAAAGATAAATGAATTAAAAAAATGAAATTATTAATTTTTCGAATAACTCTTCAATTGGCGATTGCATGTAAGTACAAACGTTCATTAAGTTATTTACTTATATGTATGTATATACATAGGTATGTCTTCTTATGTATGTACATACATATCTACATAAATATTTTGTATACATACATACATATATAGACTTATTTGCAAATTTTGTAAAAAAATCATTTAAAACACTAGGCCCATTACGCACTCAAATATTAAACATTCAAGTGCTAAAGTATTGCTGGAAATCAGCTTTAATTTATGCCCTATTTTTAAATAAAATTCCAGTTCATAGGTACAAAAACTATGTTTAAAACCATGGTATAATAAGTATGTATGTAAAAGGTATGCATGAAGGTTCATTATAGAGAGTTGTCGTTATTTACCCATTTGATGTCAATAAAATTTATTTGATTTTTGACGCTTATTTTAATTTTTTCCTTATTTTCTTTTGTAAGATGTTTTATGGATTTATATATTGAGAACAAAATTTCTAATGACTTTACCTTGTACTTGTTCTACCATGGTTTAAAACATTTTTTTTACTTTTGTATTGCTAAAGCAGAAAAAAATATCTGTAAAAAAACTTTGAATACCTTTACTGTGCGCAAAAAGAGAAAAGTAAATTTTAAACTTTTCGAAAAAACAAACAATCAATTTCCTTAGCCCAAAATCAAACGGAGCTAAATCTCTAAAACAAATAATAATACACAAACGTACCTACGTTGTATATTTATTTACGTATATACATATGCTTGTGGTATCATCGCAAAAATTTAATATATGGGCATTTCCTGGGGTTACAAACGTACGTTCATACGCTTTTGATGTACAAATAATATAAAAAACAAAACTTTTCCTAGCATTTTTTTTGCGATTCGATAGCACTTGGCAGGGCTGTGGAGTCGGAGTTGAAGAGTCGGAGTTGAGGTTTTTGTACCGGAGTCGGAGTCGAAGTACCCACAAAAACTAGCGACTCCGACGCCGACTTTTTTGCATTAAAATTTTTCCAATATTTTTCAAAATAAAAAAATTTTAATGTCCAATTTCTCCAATTCTTTTTAAATATCAATTCATATTTAAATATAATTTTTCTTATACACAATTTTATTTTAATTTTACATAAAAAAACAAATTTTAAACATAAATTGATATTTAAATAAATTAGTGGAATTGGCCATAAGAGGGTCTGCTTTTTAAAATTGTGAAGTCAGAAAATAAGGACCAGTATACTTTTCATATCAAAAATTAAAAAATTGAGATAACATCTTATTTTGACAATTTATAAGAATAGTTATGTAGATTGTATCGAAGCATGTCCTTTTCTATGTTTTAATGTGACCTCAAATTTCTGTAACAAAAAACAGCGGGTTCACTATTTGAATTTCGCCAAGATATCGTTAATGAAATAGAGCCGAATTAAGGAATTTAAAAATTAAATTTGTAAAGATGTTGTTTTTTATTTATCGTATATTAACAAATATTTTTGTAGCCATGTTCATGAATATGACTTGAAATCAGCTGTAGCTCCTGTGGTGAAAGCATTAAGTGAACTACATTTTAAGTTCCAACCTTCAAGGTGAATTATAATAGAATAAAAGGAAAAGGAAAAGGAACTCGGAAAAATACATGACATTGTTCCAGATATAATTCCCATAAATGTGGGGGTTAACCCGAAAAATGATTTGAGAATACTTTTATCTACTCACTTTAGGGAAAATTGGAGAGATAATAAAGACTTGCAATTTCAAATTTCGGTCTTGGACAATAATAATATTGAATTAGGAACGGAAAAATGCAATGGCGAGTTCTTGATGCCTTTAACGTCTAAGCCAATTGGACTTGGTGTTGTTTTCAACTTTTCTATCTCGAAAGCTACATTAGATAGGACTTATGGAAATTCACACACCTATAAATTCCAACAGTATAAAAAACGTTTTTTGAAAAAGATGTGAATTGGTGTAGTTTATCTCTCCTCTACAGAACTATTTTTACATTTTTTAGCACTGTTTGCATAATTTTAATAAATTAATACCTATAACCTTTAAAATATACTAAAGTTCAATGATCCCATACGGATTGAAGCAAAACTCGTTTCTTTCGAAAGTTCGTAACAAAACTCGTTCGTTCCAAAATTAAATCCATTATTTTTCTATATTTCAGTTGGTTTAAATTTCTAAACTGTTGAGTTATAAGTCAAGAATGTCATAACACTTTAGAATTAAAAAAGTTCAACTCATTTGGTCTATTGAATCGTGCGGTATATGTTTTTTACATTTTTTCCAAAATCCAAATAAAATATTTTGCAGCTTTCCTACTCATATAGTAGGTTAAAGCTCAATGCGCGGCACGTTAGAATTAAAATATCGATTTGAAATTTTTACAGAATCATTTTCTTGCTATATTTAACCATTTAACAGGTACTTAATTAAAAAAGAGTTTAAATCAAATAAAAACTAGTCTCTTAAATAATGCTAGGTTAGAGTAGGAGTCGGAGTGGGAGTTGGAGTCGTACTTAAAAAATTTCAGCAAAAGGAGTCGGAGTCGGAGTTATAACTATTTTTAAACGACTCCACAGCCCTGGCATTTGGGTAGCTCTATGTTTAGTGCAAAAGATGGATTTCTTCGAGTTTAAGTTTTGATAAGGATAGTTACCTAAAAAATAAACATGTGGTCACGAACGTACACAAAATAGAAGTCAACTTTGGCTGACAGTAGTGAAATGTAAATATCTGCAAAATGGAGCGGAATATTCAAAAGAGATTAACTTAATATAAAAGTGTATTAATGTAGTTCTCTATCCATTATTTACACAATAAAATATCTATATTGGTTTTTGTTTAATTGGCTTAAGTACCGGTCGCGAACGTACGATTTTTCCCACAAATATCTTCAAATTTCTTTAACAAACAACTAAATTCTCAATTTACAATTAAGTGTAATGAAGAGTTTATGAAGAAAGAGTGCAAACATAACATATTTTTTGCATGTAAAATAATTATATAAAAATGTCTTTAGAAGTAGAAAATATAAAATTTTCCAGTTTCCAGCCCAATTTCCTCAAGTAAAAAAGCCGAGGTATACTATGAAACCATTCTTTTATAAAAACATAGACTGTTTTTATAATAATACAGAATAAAAAACGATGATTATCAACATTTTATTTTTCCATCCTGGTTGACCATTCTGAGGAAATGACCATATTAACTTTGACATGTTTTTGAAGATTCCCAAAATATTTTGGCTCTAGCGATAATCTCGCGTGAGCTAAGCTGCGTCAAAAAGGGTCCAGAAATGGTATTTTTCATGAATAAAAAGTTCGAAAATTTTTTTTGTCCAATGAATGACTATATATAATAGAAATTTAGGAATACTTTGATTCTGCATTAAAACATTTTAAAAATCTATCGACAGCTCGAGGTAACGAGAAGTTTATTTCAGTTTTTTTGATGCTTTTCAATTTGTTTTTAATAAAAATTTAAATAACAACCATTATTCATTTATTTTTTTTTGTACTATACAACTGGACTTTTGAATGTCGTCTTAAAAATGTTTGTCATGAACGGGTTAATTTAATAGTAGCTTAATATATTTATAAAACATGTTTCCTGGGCCCTATTCCACAAAACAACTTATCAACTTTTCACTTTGCACTTATCAAATTTTTCGTCAATTTGCAAAACTTTATGTTCCACAGAACTATTGAATTTGATAAGTGATAAGTTGAAATTGATAAGTGAAATTTGCAAAGTCTTTGCAATTTTTTTATTCTCTTTTTAATTTATGTTCCACGTACGTTCTGTTATGCAAAGTGCAAAGTCATTATTGCAAAGTGTAATTTGCAAAGACTTTGCAAATAATTATGCTGTTTCGTTCCACAAAAACTGTAAATTCTATTTTTGCAAAGCAAATTTTGATAAGTTTGTCAAAAATTTGCAAGGTAAACGATCTCTTTGCAAATTCATATTATTATAACTAGTGAAGCTTTCAAAATGTTAAGACGTGAGTTTTTGTTCGACGATAGTGAAGAGGTTGCTATATCAAGAAATTATAGAGACCGAATTAATTTTTCCGGACTACAAAACTTTAATTTTAAAGAGTGCTTTCGATTAAATCAAATCCAAGTTGATTTTATTTTAAACAAAATTGGAGAAAAATTAAAACATAATACACAGCGCAGTAATGCTTTGTCGGCTAAAAATCAACTGTTACTGTGCTTGCATTGGCTCGGGAATGGTTGCCAGTACCATGGAATTGCAGCTATGCATGGTGTTGCAAAATCAACAGTTTGCAGAACTATCCATAGAGTTGTCGACGTTATAATAGATGTTTTATTTCAAAACACAGTGCGGTGGCCAGATGATGTCAGTGGTATTGCCGAAAAGTTTTTTATGATGGGTGGATTCCCTTGTGTGTGTGGTTGCGTGGATGGCACCATCATTAAAATTGATGCGCCTACATTACACGAGGAAGGATATGTGGACCGGCATGGAAGCCACTCATTGAATGTGATGATGATATGTGGGCCAGACTACACATTTTACAGTGTAAATGCAAGTTGGCCGGGCAGCGTTCACGACTCAAGGGTGTTACGGAATTCGGCTGTAAGTCAAAGATTTGACAGTGGATGGAGACCATTTCCGGATGCCGTTGTTTTGGGTGACAGTGGCTATGGACTGAAAAACTGGTTGATAACACCATTACGACGAAATCCCGATAACCCTGCAGAAGAGGCTTTTAATCGTTGCCACAAAAAAACACGGCGCATAATTGAAAACAGTTTTGGCATTCTTAAAGAACGTTTCCCGTGTCTAAATTATTTGCGACTGAGGCCTGAGTTTGCAGGAAAGATAGTTATTGTTTGTGCCATCTTACACAATATTGCCTGTAGCATCGAAAGGAGTAGTGCAAACATGCAACCCACTGAAGACACTGACAATGAAGTCGAGGAATTGGATCGGGAAAATGATGAAGAAGAAAATGATGACGTTAATAATATGGAACATGCGAGTGGAATGGAAAGGCTTTTTGAAATAAATGTTTTTTAGTTATGACCTTTTTATACTGCTAAAGCGTTGTTTCTTTTGGGGCATATTTGGGGTTTGAGAGAGTAAATAAAAAGCAAAAATATAAAAATTAATTCACTGTTTATTTAAAAATTAAAACAATTAAAAAAAAAAACAAAAAATAAAAAAAAAAAATAAAACATTAAAAACTTAAACATCCTCCAACAACAGACTCATCGACATTTGCGGTATATTTGCAGTTTCCGCAGCTCTAATTTCCCGAGTTATGCCAGAGGTTGGAAGTTGGAGCTCCCTCTCCAATTTCAGGCATTGAAGTTTCCTATAGTAAATTTCAACCTGCAGGAGCTCCAGCCGGCATTTTTTCTCTTTATTCAAAGTTTCACTTGGAAACTTGGTAGAGCTCTTCCTCTTCCTTATGTTTGCAGGTGGGTGGGCAGGTGTTTCCTCTGTCATCGATATTCTGGAATCAGACTCAGCTGATGGGAGATTTTCTGAATTTCCATAGCTTTCTGGCAAATTCAGTCCATCTATTACAGCTGAGTCTGATTCCATAATATCGAGAATCAACAAGTCAACTTCATCCATAATACAGTCCTTCCCACCTGCGGAACCAGTTTTTCGGGCGTTATCCCTTTTACCCTGCAAGTTAACAATATTAAATTTACGGATAGATCTTCGATTTTTTTCAAAAATAATAACCAAGCTTAATTAAATAATAATATTAATAAATTTTGTAAAGGTCAAATAAAAGTCAATTTAAATAATAACAATGTTACATTGTGTTCCTATGTATACAAAAAAGAAATTATAATTTGAGCTTTAAATTATATTATTGAAAATAGCAAAACAATGTAAGAATAACATATTGAAACCGTTACGTTTAAAATTTAATAATGAAATTGAAAAAAATTTTTTGCATTTGTTGTTGTAAGCTTGTTCAATTGTTACAATTAACATACTGCATATTTTTTGACTGTACTCATAGAAAATAATTATATTGTGCGTAACCGGCTCTTTTAATAAGCAAGATTTGTTTAATTGAACTCATAAATCATAACAACAACATCTATCATGATGATATGTGTTGTTGTTGTGTACAATATGTTGATATAATTTTTGCTATGTGCAGGCCACAAATTGTTTTACTTACCAATGTCCGACTCTTCCAGAGCCCAAACAAACTGTCCCTCGCATAGGTCCATGTTTTTTGTGCTGATGCCAGTTGCAATGATTGGGCTTTTTTTAAAACTTCTTCCCAGGCAGCCTGTTTATCTAATTTGCTAACCTTCAAAATGAAATGTAAACTTAAATATGTTTTAAATATTAACAACAATTTTAGAAAAAATACTTACTTTATTATGCATAAAACTAGCAAATAAAATATCTTTTTTTTCTTTAATAATATTTAATACTGCAATTTTTTTTCCACATTTACTTTGCGGCTCATTTTAACACTTTTTATTTAGCAATGCAAAGTGAAAAGTGATAAGACAGAATTGCAAAGATGATTAAATCCTTTGTGGAACACTTTGCAGACTCACTTTGCAAGAGAACGCAAAGACTTTGCAAAAGAATGCAAAGACTTTGCAAGGAGAGCAAAGTATTTGCAAAGAGTGCAAAGAGAGCAAAGTTTTAGCTAAGTGCAAAGTGAGATTTGCAAAGAATGTTGTGGAACAGAAACACTTATCACTTTGCCAAAAAATTAAATTTGATAAGTGCAAAGTGAAAAGTTGATAAGTTGTTTTGTGGAATAGGGCCCTGGTCAAGTATATGCTTTTTGTGGTTATAAAATTGGTTTTTTGTGATATCTAACATAGTTGGGGGCAGTGCACTAAATATTGATACATACATATGTACATTAGAGCGTACCACCTTACAAGGGGGAAAAATGCGCCGTACCCCCTCTAATATAAATTGTTTTTGCAAGGAGGTTTCGAAATTTTTTTGCCGAAAGTGGGGGTCGCCTTCTTAGTTTTTTTCGTTATATCTTGGGTATTTACAGTTCGATCTTTAAGTATGATATATATGTCTCGGGAACACCAATGTTTTGCCCTTAAGGGCCGTTAACCTGAAGTATCTCGTCCTAGTATTTATCCACCATCAGTGCCCATGTTCTGTAACTCTCGTGTCGAGAAACTTTTCGATTAAAATGTGTGAAATAGAACAAAAATGCCGTATATTGAAACAAACAGCTGTTTTTCTCACTAAACTGTGTCTGTAACTTTTTTTGGCGAGTACAAGCTGTCACGCAAGGAAATTACTCGCCAATTTACAGCAAAAGTGTGTCTGTAACATTTTGGTGAGAAAAGTTCCCGCTTTGGACTGTCAAAAAACTCACGAATAAAAATGGGGCGAGAAAAAAATTTTAACACTAAAAAACAACTAAAAATGCAAATTGCAAAGAATAATAATAATAAAATTATGTTCTTGGCCCTTTTTTTATTGTTTAATTATTTTCTTTTACCATTTTTATAAAATATACGAATTTTTTCAAAGCTCGTTTACAAACAACAAACATTAAAGTCGCACTTTACATTATTTGGCATGGCCGACGGTTGTATTTTCGCCGCCGTCGTTGAAAATTTTTCAATTTTAGTAAATTTTGGTCGCCGTTAACTATATGTGTGACTGGCGTCCTCAACGTCTGCAATGTCACATCGGCTTCGAGTGCAATGTTATGACTTTTATAACGTAACGACGTAATCTCTTTTGATAGTTTTCGACATAAGTTACAGACACATATTTTTCTCACTTTTCGAGAAACGATGGAATATTTTGTTTCACATCTTTTCGATGCGAGAAGTTCTCACTAAAGTTACAGAACATGGGTACAGATCTCTGTTCGTACACCCCTAATGTATCACCCTAATGTCAGAATATTAAAGCTCGCAAGAAACTATTAAACTTTCGCTACGGAAGAAATATTTTTAAATTTAGTAAGAAAATTAAGGCCCCTATTACGGTTCACAAATCAACTCAGTTAAGTTGTAATTTTTAAACTTTTGTACTATGGATTACAACATTGCTATAATGCGGCGAACAAAAACATAACATAAATTACAACTGATCACAACCGGTTATCTTAATTACAACTCAACTGAGTTGAGTTGTGAACCGTAATAGGGGCCTAAAGCTCGGTAAAAATCATTACAGTTTTGCCAAATAAGAATTACTGTAATTCAAGCAGGACAACCAGTATTTACAGCCGAATCTTTAAATATTATGTAACGTAATCGTGTCTTTTTGTCTACCCCTTTGCTTCTCTAATCCGTTCGCTTTCAAACAAAAGCAAATGTAATGCTTTTTTGTTGCCTGATTTTTATTCCAAGTAATATAAAAATTACCGTTTTGGGCTTTACATTGAAATAAAAAACTAAAATTTGTTTTTGTTTTCAATATACATACATAAGTTCTGAAACGAAAATTTTTATGTCCATTTTCAAAAACAGGCAGTTAAATTATTGTGCATCGGAGTTTTGAGCATTTAAGCCCAGCGGGAAAACTCAGAAGACCTTCTTACTTCAGGCCTTTTTAAAGGCCTGCTTAAAAGATTTTTTGATTCAATTACTATTCTTATCTAACTGCTAAAGAAGGCCTCATAGAAGGCCTCGGCTCTTTCGTATAAAAGATAAGATACACCTTCCACACTCACTTCTATGAGAAGGAAGTAACATTTCTTGTATTGTTTTTTTGCACAAGCAAAAGCAAAATCAATTTTTTTTTTTGGTCCCGTTACCCTTCTTATGTACCTGCTGAAGAAGCGAGAGCGGAAGGCCTTCCCCGCAATGACAACGTGTGTAAAAAAGATATGAGTATGGAATGGAGCAAGAAGGCCTTGTACATCCAAAAGAAGGGGTACAGAGGCCTTTTAGAAGGCCTTCCTACTCCTTCTTTTTCCCGCTGGGAGGCAGTGATGTCAATTGTGGTTGTATTGCTTTATATTAGTATTAGTGAATAAAGAGACAAGTATTCTCAATAAAGTTAAAAAAATACGTAAGCATCCGCCGCATGTGCACTCGTCGCTTGATAATCGACGAATAATTGTGTACTCTCGTGGACTAAATGAAAGAGCGTAAGAATGCGTGTGAAGAATGTGTGTGAATTAATTTACACAATTGTGTATGACGCTGACACCCCTGATTTAAGGTTTTTCCTACATTTTATGGCCTTTTACTCTCCAATAAGCGTGTATGTTGCTTACAGGTGTTTTAAACAATTGTCCATTAAAAATTCATTTTTTAAATAATTTTTACAGACACTGATATATTTTTATGCAGTTTTTGGAATGGGTTATAAAAAACCAATTTCAATGAATAAAATCAGTACATAAAATAAAGTGCTACTGAAAACAACTATGTACATATATAAAAATAACTGTTGGAATTTCATCTGTATTTTGTTTTTGTATTACATAACACCATTAATTTTACTATGCTAGTTGCAAAACTAGACAAGCCAGGCACATGGCGTTTAAGCATAATTCGGGTACGCTGAAACCGTTTTTTTAGGTAAGCTCTTGTTTTCGATATATGTATGTATACCGTTATATCGAAAATGGAGAAGATTGCACAACATATATTCGCTTAACTCAAAAACGGTTTAGTTTATTGAAATTACTAAAAAAATCGAAATTCCGCAATAAAATTCCGCAATAATATATATTTATAATATAAGCAGTCGTTTTGAAACATATTTTTTTTTTAATATAAGCAGTCGTTTTAGAAACATATTTTTTTATTGGAAAAAAAATATTTTTTTTTATCAAAATTTCGAAATTTTTGTTTTTTAAAAATTCATAAAAGATTGGAAAATGCAGCTTTGCTTCTAATTTTTTGCAGACATAGAAAAAACGAAGCTGCAAACAAAACAAGCCATAAATGATTAAAATCTGTTTTATTCACAAAAGTCGAAAAATTTTAATTAATTAAAGAATTTCATAAAACGCAATATTTGCTTGGGAGCCCCCTAACAACTGGTGATAAGGGGCAAGTATGTACGAGAAAATGTTAAGGACAAAAAACGAATTGAGGTCGGTCATACATTTTATCTTACTAGGGGGCGACTCCTGCGATTTTATGGGACTTTTTTCAATATATTTCTAGTCTGCATTGAACATTTTGTATAGAAGCCCCCGTAAGGAATGGAGATAGCGGGTGGGTATATTAGAAATAAATGATTGAGATGATAAATAAAGTGGGGTTGGTCATACATTTGACCCATCTAGGGGCATCCTAGGCGCTGCAGGGTCCAAATTTAAGAATCTATATATAAATCGGCAAAACAGTTAAGAACGCTTTCCTCCTCAATTTTTTTTCTTTTTTGTTTGGTTTAAATCACTTATTCTGGGGCAACTGCTTCTAATCGTTATCATCTGCTCTTAGGAAAAAAGTCTATGAAATACACCAAATAAAAATTTTTCAATTTAACACAATGAAAAACTACAGTTCTGAAGGTTCGTACAGACGGTGGTCAGATCATACAATGTTGTCATTTTTCTGACAATAGTGCCATTGTCAGATGCATTAATTTAACACATCTACCAAATGAAAAAAGCGTACAATGTTCACACAGTTGCAAGACATTTTTAATCAATTTTAATGGCAACATTGTAAGATCTGACCACCGTCTGAACGAAGCTTGACTTACGACAGTTTTGCCAAACGTCAAAGAGATGTCAATTCATATCCAATAAGTAAGGCAGTGTTTAATGCTCTGAGGTTTCAGAATAATAAGAGTAAAAATGTACAGAATTTGTAATTTGTTGAAAGACCCACATTTATTTTATAAAAACGAAAAAAGTTGTTCCCACTTGCTTCAAAAAATTTAATGATTTTATATGCAAGAGCACCAGCATAAAAAATTTTTCGGGTTAGATTCTGTAAGCGATGATGACAGAAGTTATTAATTAAGGAAACGCTTTTTCGATTCGAAGAAAATAACAATTTTTTAAAAAGCAATTACAAGTTAAGGAAGTGCTTAGAAAACTGAAAGTGCCTAGAGATTATATAATGTTCCTTTGACTATAAAGGCAATCATCCGTAGAAAGGAATCGTGTTTTCGAATTGAAATCTTCTTGATAAAAATTAGAAATAGGCTTTCAAATGATTCTGTAAATGCACTGAACTAAAATCTTATTTTAAATGAAATATTTTGTAATAATTGAATCTCAAAGAAATAAATACTCAAGCTCGAGGTCATAGGTTTTTTTATAAATGTTTTTTTATTTTATTTATTTATTTTTATAACTCTAATATCGAAAATTTAGGAATTTTTTGCTTTGAGATTCCATTAAGAACAGGTCGAATAAAAAACCATATTTTATTTTGTAATAATTTGTTGAAATAATTTAACTTTTTTGGTTTTATATAAATGCTGTTGGCTTTGAATTTATTCTGTGGCAATAAGTGCTTAAGTCTATTTGTTAAGTTTTAAAGGAGAACAATTTAAAACTTTAAAGGTGGCTTTTGGAAATTTACTCTGAATTTAATATAATCATTAATTAGTTCTCTGCGGTTATAGTTTTTAAAGTTTTTATTCTTTAACACTCCTAATTGCACATTGAAAAAAGATAACCATTAAGTCATTTTGCTATAACTTCCTCAAAAATCCTACAGAACAATTGAAATTTTGCTAATGTGTACTTTTGAACATGAAGATCTTAAGGTGCCATTAAGCACTTTTTCCTTTTTGCCACAGAAATAAAAAAGTTGAATGCATTTATAAACTTATTTATTGGATCACAGGAAATGTTATTTGTTCAAATAAATTCAATTAAATAGTATTTTACATCGATTTGTATGTATTGAGCGGGAATTCCCGGGATCCCGGGAAATTGAAAAATAAATCCCGCTTTCCCGGGAAATGAAAAAGTCCGGAAATAGAAAAATTATCAAAAAGTAAAAGAATCAAAAATTATATTGGCAATAAATGTGGATGATGGATTGATTATTGAAAAATAATTATGAAAAACTTGGTAATGATTTATTAGATCATCTCAGCGAGAATTTTGAAATGAAAGAATGTCAATTAAATAGGTTTCTTGGATTTAAAAACAAAATTCTAAATTCAGGATCAATGTTTCTTCATCAACATCAATACATGGAGAACAATTTGAAAAGATTTAATATGCAAGATTTCAACTCGGTATGTACACCTTTAGAACCAGGCTGGGTCAATCATACTAACAATGAAGAAATCAATGAAAGTTTTCCTTATAAAGAATTAATTGGTTCATTAATATATTTATCAATTATATGTAAGTCGCCCTGATATTTCATTTGCAGTTTGTGCTCTAAGTAGGTATATGGAAGAACCGATTTGAAAATATACACCATTTGAAAGATATTTACTTACAGAAGTGCACAATATATATTTTATTAAAATCTGTTCAATACTTTCAGAGTTATAAGCGTTCTAACCCTGCAAATAATATTGGACCACCTGATCCATTTTGATTAAATGGACTACTCCATGTCATTGTTAAAAAGTGTTTGTAATTTTCGTTTTTAAACGAAGTTAAAACTAATCTTCTTGTGTATACAATTGAGTAGTTTTAAGACTACTCCTTTGTACTCCAAAGCTGGGTTATATGCTCCTACCCTAGGACATCGTAATGTTAAATAGACCATGTTTTTTCCATACGTTTGGGATACTTTTGGACTAGTCCTAGTCCCTTGTGGGCCACTCTTTTCACGCGTATTTGGACTGGTCCTATTATTTGCAGGGTAAATATACTATATTTTCTTCATATAAAAAAAAAATGATGGCCGAAATTCGACCATTACCCCCCGTTTCCACATGCAAGTGCAAGTTCGAAAAACTAAATACACTCAAACTTTTTCATTAACATTCACACAATTTTTGTAGTTTCAGCCAATCAGCTGTTGCTTAGATTTTTCGTTGATAATACGTATACACAACTTGCAAGTAATTACTTGCATCAAATGTACGACCAACCCCACTTTATTTTTCATATTAATCATTTATTTCTAACATACCTACCCGCTATCTACATTCTTTAAGGGGGCTCTAGGGTTTTTTCCCGGGAATTTCCATTATTTTATTTCCCGTTTTCCCGGGATTTTTCATGCGGGATCCCGGGAAATAAAAAATTCCTCATAATTTCAGAAAATAGCTATTTATACTTTGAAATTTAGATTTCTATTCTCTAAAAATCAGCATCTATGGATGGGTTGTGGATTAGATCAATTGCAAGAAGTGAGTACATGTATTTAAATCAATGTGTCCTGATGCAATAAATCTACTAAAAGCAGAATGGGCAGTGCAACAGTTGATAATTATTACATTAAGTGAAGTGAAGAGTTAATAAAGTACATTTATTCAAAATAAGATGCAGGTCAACGTACAAGTCTTAAAAATAGGAGATACCTAAACATATCGCTCTTTTATTGCAACATAGTCATATCTACAAAAACAAACGATCTTGGCAAAATGCGATTAAAGTTTTAAAAATGTACCGATTTAAAGATATATTTTGGTATAACTTGGGTTCAGTTTGAGATATAATACGAGAAGGTATAAAAGAAATCTTTGCTAAAGTTACTTAAAATTTTGAGATATGACTACGATGCAATGAAGGAGCGATATGTTTATTAGGTGATAAACACAAATTTTCAATTTCAATTTGTGTTGGTTTATATAACCGTGAAGTGCGGGGAAACCGAAATAAAATAACATTTTGGAAACTCGTGTAAGATACTACAACATACAACTTGAAAAACACAATGTCCTAAAAATTACAAATGGACCTATTGAAATGAAAAGGTTTGTAAGAAGCAGTCCGGTTGATGCTATTTTTTCATCAACCTTGACATACATTTGACTGACGTTGTTTATAAAAAAGAAAAAATTGCTTCTTATTGTGAATCAGCAGCATTCTACAACGGTGCACTTTTAGCTATTTGTCCAACCTCGGTAAAAAATGAACGAAATTTTTCGGAAACATGATAATTAGTAAATAAAATCAGAAATATACTTTTTGACGACTTACAAAGCGCTTTGAGTGTGTCAGAAAGTTATTTCCTAAAGGCGCCCGTACACAACATGTTTTTGTCATCTGACATGTCAAATTTCCCACTGCAAAATACATACATGTCGTGTGTTACCTTTTTAACTTTGCTTCTGTAAAAGTCAGACGCGAAGTCATCTGACAAAATTTCAGTTAGAGCGTGCTCTATTTTCTTCTGACAAACCATCTGACATCAGAAAGCTATGCCGGGAAGAAACCGCCAGCGGCGTCCACTATTGACGGAATCATTAGCCGGCTGAAGTTAATTTTTTACAATACCGAGATATGTTTTATCATCATTCCATTGAATAGAATTTATGTGAATATATATATAAAAACCGTTTTATTATAAAATCATAAATTGGTATCTTTGAATTAAAAGAAAAAAATGTTAAGATGGCTGAACTATTTTACGGCGCAATCAAAACTTTTCATGGCGGCAGCAAGCTATTTTGAAACCGAGCACTACTTTGGTTTCTGCAATAACAATGCGAAAAAAACAGAGACAATGTCAGAAGCAAATTACATGTACGTTTGTGACCGCATATTATAAAGCTTATGTAAAACAGCGATTTTGACAGACATGCACAATTACATGTGACTTGAAAATTTGACATGTCAGATGACAAAAACATGTCGTCTATATGCTCCTTAAGTCGTTAAAAAATTGTTGTATTTCTTTAAAGTATTTTATCTATTTTATTAATTAACTTTTTGATTTCATATCTTGAGTACCTTAATTTTTATTTTGTTTTTATTATTGTTTTATGAATTATCCAGAGCATAATAATACTGAATAAAAGCATAATAATAGGGAATAAAGGCGTGAGGTCATAATAATTCAAGTTCCTATTTCAATCTTTAGTTAATTTTTTAGTATTGAACCATTTCATTTACTTTCTTTGTAAACAAGTCCCCTTACGTTTTTTTATAAAAATTTTTTTTTCATTAATTAATACCAAAATTTACTTTGTATTATTTATATGGAGCGGGATCCCGGGATCCCGGGAAATTTAAAAAAATTTCCCGCTTTCCCGGGAATCGAAAAAGTCCGGGAAAAAAAAACTCTAGGGGGCTCCCATACAAAATGTTCAATGCAGACTAAAAATATATTGAAAAAAAGTCCCATAAATGCCCAGGAGTCGCCCCTTGGAAGATAAAATGTATGACCGACCTCAATTAGTTTTTTGTCCTTAACATTTTCTCGAGACATACTTGGTAACAGATTTTAATCATTCATGGTTTGTTTTGTTTGCAGCTTCGTTTTTTATATGTTCGCAAAAATTTAGTAGCCTAGCTGCATTTTTTAATTTTTATTAAACAAAAATTTTGAAATTTTGATAAAAAATTATGTTTCAAAAACGACTGCTCATATTTGAAAAACGTTTTACTTTTCTTAAATCTTTTCTTTTCTTATTGCGGAATTTCGTTTTTTTTAGTAATTTCAATAAAGTCAACCGTTTTTGAGTTACGCGAATATATGTTGTACAATTTCCTCCATTTTCGAAATAACGACATTTCTCGAAAACAAGGGCTAACCTAAAAAAACGGTGGGCACAATTGAATTCAGCGTACCCGAATTATGCTAAAACGCCATGTGCCCCGCTTGTCTAAAAAAAGTGCCAATTTCGAGCACAGTGTTATTGTAATTATAAGACGACCAAAAAATCTTTGAAACCGGGTTTTACTGCTACTGAATTAAACACGACTCAATAAATTACAGTTAAAGTGCGATGTTATTAATTTCTTTTTGTATCTGTGGCACAATACCGATCGAAATCGAAAGTTGAGTGCGTTTAACCCTTGTGTTAAAAGCCACCTAGGTATATTTACATGAAAAAAATGTATTAACAATTAAAATTTTTAAACAAGCTTCTGGATCGTCGTTATTTATCTTAAAGAAAGCGAATTAAGATTCTAGATTTAATTTTTTGCGCGCCCTTGTAGACCGGTACCCAATACAATTTGTGTAGCAAATATGAATCAAAAACTATTAAAAAAATTATATAAATAATTTAAATGTTATTTATTTACAAAACTATTTTTTATATTACATTCTATACATTTAATAACTTCCTCAGAGTGTTCAGCACAAACTGGCCGCCTACATTTTGCTCAGCTTTTCCGAGTTTTGCGTCTTCTCTTTTCTTTTTGCTTGTATCACACATGAAAAGATCCCGTAACTTTTTATCTTCCTGTTTTATCCAGCTTGTCAAATTTATAAGAAGCCTCTGCAATGCGTGATACGCTTTCAATGGCAATTTTAGTTGTATAATAACGCATAACTTGGGCATTTGTCCTTCGTGCCTTAATCGTCGGCTTAGCAAGCTCTTCAGATAGCTTACACATTAAGAGGCGTCTTTCAGTTTTTTTCTTTGCAATTATTTTATTGTTCTCATAGTAAATTATGAATGATGAGAGTGAAGCAAAATCTAACATATTGCAAAATAATGCCACTGGCCACCTCAGACTTCGGCGCTGAATTGTGTATCTCCTAACCATTTGATCCATAGTGTCAACTCCACTTTTGTTCTTATTATAAAATTTTTAAATGTCGGGTTTCTTTTCGTCATCGAACTTATAGCTTTGTCTGAATACGTTGTGGATAACTGGAGAACTTAAGCTTTTTTTTGGGTACATACATTTTTCATGGAAACAAAAAACTTGGTTTATTTGCGACCACGCCATTTGGAATGTAAGACTTATTTTTCTGTCGTGTGCCATGAAATGGTAAGACTCCATGACAATAAGGGCTTCGCTATTGGCAGAGAAGTAAACAAATTCAATAAACTGAATTCTGTATCATACTGTTACTTTAGTTTAGTTTCCAATCATTTAATATTATAATACGGGGAAGTCCTATTTACATATCATGTATGACCATAAATGTGCAACTGTGATACTAAAAAATACTGTCCTGTATAAAAAATTTAAAATTTTGGCCGTTATGCAATTCAAAGTTAATAAATCATATTTTAACATAAATATCATTTAATAAAAATATTGATTATAATTACATTATAGTATATTGGTACCCGGGTGCTAAACAATGTGTGACCCGCGCGTAAGAAAACACGACATTTGCACATTTAATAAAAACACATAAAACAATGACAACCACAACAGCAATAAAAATTATAACAGAAGTCGTGAAGCGATTTTTGTTGGTAAACTAACGGGTATTGCTTCTAATTCGTACGTAACTTCTAAAGGCCAAAATACATTGATCAAAATACTCATCAAGCATTGTGGTAGTATTAGTGAAAATGTGTTTGTATGTGTGACACCGACAACGCTTGATAAAAAATCAAAAAATTTAGATATGACGGCGAATATTACGTCCAGCACACGTACACGCTGAATTAGCCAGCTGGACAAGCATTTGACAAGTGTATTTGGGCCTTAAGGCGCACCGATGCGCATCCTAATTTTTTCTAAAACAACGCTGATTTGTTCAACCTTTAAAATAAAGATTAATCTCTACTTAATTAAGCCTAATTAATAACTTTATGTCCACTTAAATTGAGAAAATTATTTTTCTTTGGCATTTCCCATATAAAATTAACAAATAAAATCACTTCCACAAATAATTTTTTTTACAAATCTAAGCTACACCTCTGAATAAATACCTAAGCTTGAAGGTTGGATGGTTATATTTATTACTTTTTGAATTCACTTTCGGTAAATCGCATTTATTTACGAAAAAAAATTTAGCTTTTTTTACAGTGTTTAATTTTAACGCGTCACTACAAAAGCTCCGTTACATATTTGACGTTTATTTTTTGCTAACTGATTTTGTGCACTTTAACCGAGTATTTTGAGTTTTCACGGTACTTGAACTTTTTTTTTTAATTACTCCGTGAAATCACTGCCTTTGGCCCCTGTGTGCGACGTTTCGTTAGTATTCTTTCCAACTTCTTCAGGGATTGAGTTTTTATTAATAAATAATAATAATCTTTTTTGTCAGTTTACAAAATTTTATAAAATTTTTCATAGGAGTCTGTAAAGGTGGACAAAACTTAAAATATTAAAATTAATTTAAATGTAAAAGATAATATCACAGCAAGTTTGTCCTTTTGTTGTCACAATTGTTATTATCTGAGTTTAATTATTGTCAGGGAAACCGGAAATATGCACTTAAAAACAATTTTAGTAAAATTAGAAGTATATTCGGTCAAGCCTATGCCACAGTATGTACAGACACATTTTTTGGAATATGCTATTAACTAAAAAACGCTCTTTAGACTGACATAAAGACTGAGCCAGAAAAAACTTATATCTTTGGTCCAACAAATTATTATTTTTTTTAACCACGTTAGCTATTAAAAATATGTCCGATATTATTTTTTCTGAATCATTAATTTTTAACTTCACCGACAGTTAAAATATTTCAGGTGTGGGCCCTATATGGGATCTATAAATTATTAATCAATCTTTATAAAACCGAACGTCAATATTAAAATTCGCCGCAGTTTAGACCTACATATGGTAATTTATTGACCGACAATCATATAATAGTTAATTTGAACAAATATTTTCGAGAGTAAATTTATATTGGATGCATGGTAAATTAAGGACCAATCATCACAAAATGCTGTAGAATGTTTTTTGGTTTTAAAAACCTACAGCCTGTTCAACAATTTCGAACGTAAACGTTCGCGTAGAATTTTAAATGGAAAATATTTTTAAAACTGAGTGTTTTTCATACAAATTTCTATGTGAACGTTAACGTTCGAAATTGTTGAACAGGCAGCTAAATGAGAAAAAATTTCGATATAGTAGTGGAATTTATTATAGCGTTCAATAGTTTTGAAGTGGTTTTCAGAAGGCTGCTTAATATGAGATCTAAGGCAAATTATGCACCGATAATAACAAAGTTGCATGGTATTATTTCTGGCCATATGAAACTAATTTGGACCAACATCTATATCTGCTATGGTTTTACGAGTATTTAAAGAATTTCCCATGGTGGGCATTATATGGGGCCTATAATATAAATTATGCACCGATCTTCACGAAATTTAACAATATGATTTCTAGTCATATAGAACGAATTTGTGCCAAATCTTATACCAATCCGTGGAATATACCACCATTTATGTTAGTTGTTGTAACAAAATTATAAATTTTTTAGGGTTTTGGTTCCACATTTGGATTAATAACTCTCATCCTACAAAACCCAGGTTGCTGGATTTCAATCCTAACTGCTTAGGATAACTACAAGCAATTTTACATCAACATTGTACTTTTCTTCGAAATTTTTCGAACGTGAGCGTGTTTTCAACAGACGGACATGGCTAAATTGACTTAGAATACTTTATTGGGTCTGAGATAAATAATAAAAAACGAAATCTTGCTAATTAAAAACCTTTCACACGGAATGACAAACTTTGTTTACCCTTATTCACCGCTAGTGGTGGTGGAACATTGAACATTGAAAAAACCCGGGATCATAAAGAAAAAACGTCTAACAAATATTGGTAAGGCAAAATAACACTTCTATTAGAAAAGCAGCTCGAAAAGATAAATGCTATGATGCAGAGCCAAAGCTAGTGCTGGGTTGAATTCGTATAAAGTTCAGAAAGTTCCAGCAATGCGCTAAATAACTTAGAACAAAAGAACGAGCGAAAAAAAATCAAGGTACAATTTTATAAAAAAAAAATACACCTGTTGTGTGATGCATACGGAGTAGAGTTTTTTTTCCCGGACTTTTTCGATTCCCGGGAAAGCGGGAAATTTTTTTAAATTTCCCGGGATCCCGCTCCATATAAATAATACAAAGTAAATTTTGTTATTAATTAATGAAAAAAACTTTTATAAAAAAACGTAAGGGTACTGTTTACAACGAAAGTAAATGAAATGGTTCAATACTAAAAAATTAATTGAAAATTGAAATAGGAACTTGAATTATTATTACCTCACGCCTTTATTCCCTATTATTATGCTTTTATTCAGTATTATTATTCTCTGCATACAAGATAAAAAGATAAACATAAAAATTTAATTCATAAAACAAAATAAAAATTGAGGAACTCAAGATATGAGATCAAAAAGTTAATTAATAAAATAGATAAAAGGACAATGTGTTTTTCAAGTTGTATGTTGTAGTATCTTACACGTGTTTCCAAAATGTTATTTTATTTCGGTTTTCCCGCACTTCACGGGTATATAAGCCAACAGAAATTGAAATTGAAAATTTGTGTTTATCACCTAATAAACATATCGCTCCTTCATTGCATCATAGTCATATCTCAAAATTTGAAGTAACTTTAGCAAAGTTTTCCTTCATACCTTCTCGTGTTATATCTTAAACTGAACCGAAGTTATAGCAAAATATATCTTTAAATCGGTACATTTTGAAAACTTTAAATCGCATTTTGCCAAGATCGTTTGTTTTTGTAGATATGACTATGTTGCAATAAAGGAGCGATATGTTTAGGTATCTCCTATTTTAAAGACTTGTTCATGGACTGCCTGCATCTTATTTGGAATTAATGTACTTTATTACCTCTTCACTTCACTAAATGTAATAATTATCAACTGTTGCACTGCCAATTCTGCTTTTAGTAGATTTATAGCATCAGGAGAGAATAATTTAAATACATGTACTCACTTCTTGTACTATTGTATCTAATCCACACAACATCCACAGATGCTAATTTTAAGAGAATAGAAAACTAAATTTCAAAGTATAAATAGCTATTTTCTGAAATTATGAGGAATTTTTTATTTCCCGGGATCCCGCAAGAAAAATCCCGGGAAAACGGGAGATAAAATAATTGAAATTCCCGGGACGGGAAATCCCGGGAAAAAGCCCTAATACGGAGACAATATTTTTCAAACGAAAAAAAGGACATTTCGAAATGTAGCAAAAATGATAAATTGTATCAAGGTTATTGAATAGGTAATACGATAATTGAAAGAATATGAAATTAGCAAGTAGAACTACTATTAATACATATATGTACTTGTTTTATTGTCTACGATAAAATCAATAAAAAATACCTAGAAATTCATACATATAAAAAAAAAATTATGTAAAAGTCTTTAAAACAAAACAATTTAATAAAAAAAATTAATTAATTTATATTTGTAAAATAAATTTTTTTAAATATGACTGTTTTTAAATAAAACAAATTTAAATTCTGCACAGTCCATTTGAAATTTGCACTTTGTTATTAAAAGTGACCATAACCATATTTAATTGGGACTTTTCCGATAATCCAAAAATCATTAGCAATTGAAGTAGTCTTTTTGTTGGCGTACTAAAAAGCGGCATATACAAACAAAATGCTAGAAGATTCATTAGCTGCGTTCGTTTACCCCAAAATTTGTACAAATTTGTACTGGATTTTTCTGAAATGCGATCGCGTACACATAAATTTGTTAAATTTTCATATTACTCAGCTGCTGGATTTTACTGGAAAAGTAAACGAACGCACATATTATATGTTTACAACCAACATTTTTTTCATTGAAATAGCCAACTGATGTTTCATCTTTTCTCCACTTATAAGTCAATCAAATTCATCGGGCTTATTTGTTGAGAGAGAAAATATGTATTCTTTTAATGAAACCAACAATTTTAGAATTCGATCTAACGCTGGCATTAATGTTAACCTGCGTGTTTTGCTGTATTAATGTTGAAATTTTGTGGTTTTTGGAAAATAAAAGAAGAAGAAGTCATAATCTAACAAAAGGACAATTTACTAAAAATAGGGAAATCTACTGTCCTTATTTTTTTAAAAAATCTTAAAGGAAATCATATAAAAAAAGTACTGCCCTCTTAAAATAGGACGAATGGTCACCGTAGTGATGGATGATGAAACTTATGTACTGATAGACTTTTTACAACTTACGGTTCAAGATTTGTATGTGGCTGCTGGACGAGGTAATATTTAAGAACAATACCGGACATAAAATCAAACAAAATTCCCGAAGAAGTTTCTTGTGAAGCAAATCATTTGCAGTTGTGGCAAAATAATACAATCATTTGTGACAGCAGGCTCGATAAACTCAGAAATAAGTATGTATGTACATCAGAGAATGTCAACAAGTACCCATAAGAAAAATATCCAAGGGTATTTACACACGCTTTTCGTTATTGTGTATACACATCACAGATCAGCAATGAATGGTTTTTTCGCTACTCATACTGATTCATGCAATTGTAAGTATAAGTGCGTAGAAATCATTTAAACTAAACTACTCTGATTCACTCATACTCACAAGCAGCATTGCCACGACCAAAAAAAATTTGTAACCAAAATGTAAAAATAAAGTAACCAAAAGCGAAAAAAGTAACCAAAATTATTTTGTATCAAAAGTACTATGTATTATATTTGCACTTCAGTTTAAAAATATGTCTAAAGAAGAATTGTTTTTGCTTGTATCTTGTAGGCTCATAAGCCACTGAACCGATTTTTATAAAGCTTTGACAGTATATTACCGAAAGAACCGGAAAGAACAATAGGCTATAAAATTTTTCGAAATTTTCGTTGCAAGTGGCACCACCTATGCAAAGATTACACTTGTTTTCGTCAATTTTAAAACCTATATGAGCTATAGATTTCAAACTATGGTAAAATATAATCATATTAAAAGGGATGGGATCGGAAGGCCTTTGACCTTATCGTTTATTTAGAAAAGTGTTTCAGTTAGCCCTATGAAGCATGAAGAGTAGTAGATAATGGTCATCTACACTTCAAAGTATATACTTAATATGGTTAACTTGATAGTCTATTACAGTTTAAGCTGAAAAAAGCATTGGTTTTAAATGCAAAAACACACACAATTTTTAAGGGTCAAAAAAGCGGGTAGTTCTTATTCTAAAACAAAAAATTGGTTATTTTTGTATTGAAAAAAAGTAACCAAAATGGAAAAAAAGTACACAAGTACACATTGAGAAAAAAAGTAACCAATTTTGGTTAAAAGTAACCAAAACGGCAACGCTGCTCACTAGAGAAATTAATAAGAGTGCGACGTCGTCATTATACGCATACTCATAAATGACGTCAGTTTGATTTATAATTTGAGGAAAATACTTACAATACTCACAATGATTCAACTCATTAAGCTCATCCATTTACCGTTTTAACACAACAGATAAAACACAACTTCATAATCAGCGCTGCCAGATAAATTGGCCGAAAAATCGTCCACTTCATACATGTAACTTTAGTAAACTGTAATTGCCAAATCGCCACTTTGCTATTTCGGGGACAGATCTGGCAGCCTCGCATTTTGCTTCGCCTATACACATTGAGTTGAGTAGATTCTAAATCAACCACCACAAATGTTGCTAAGTATGAGTACGATGAGTAAAATAAAACTTTTGAGTGAATATGAGTTTGAATAACATTGGAATAAGTATGAGTGCGTATAAGTACAAGAATTTATGAGTCATGATTTAGCTCTACTCACTTTTTCACTACTCATTGCTGATCTCTGATACACATACCTATAGCACAAATAATAACAACAGCTATGATTGTGCGTTGCATAAAGTATGTGTATTTAAACTTTCATTAAAATCTGTTAAAGTTTCGGAGAGGCAGAAATTACTGGCTGCCGCCCCTCGTGGTCCTAGTTTGAAAAAAGTTCATAGCATAAATGAAATCAAATTTAAGAAGCAGTATCAAAATACATATATGTGCATATGTATTCGAATTTTAGTTTTGTTATACAAAAATTTTATCAGTCTACAAGTGGTGCCCTTGTACTATTTACATCAAGTACTGGTACTCATTAGCACTAGTATTTTTATATAAAAACTCTTACCCCGTTAGCACTAGTACCTCTTTTTCTAGTAACTCTACAATGACATTTTGACAATTAACTCTTAATCTCCTGCAGGGTATTGAAAATCGCGATTTGCACGACCATTCCTAGTGGGAAATGAAGTAGTAAAGAGGCCTTTTAAACGGTCTGATCAAAACAAGTTTTGCCTTACTTAAAATTTAATGTGGTATTTCGGTTTTTTAATTTATTCAATAAACTAAACCGTTTTTATCAAAGTTATTTTTGGGAATTAATTATTAATAAGATTTCTGTATGACGTGCTTAATTTCCAATTTTTGATTTGTGCGAGTATATGTTGTGCAACATTCCCCATTTTCAAAATAACGGAATATCTCGAAAACAAGAGCTAACCTAAGAAACGGATAGCACTAGAGATGAGCGATCCCGTGATTTTTAAAGAACATCGTAATTAGTGAATGTGATTTAAAAATCATTGTTGATTGTGATTGTGATCACGGCTAGTCAGTTTTCACAAAAGAGCTTTTATAAGTACTTTGCAAAGAAACAACAAAAAATTTTAAGAGCTGTCGAAGCTGTTTTCCGCAAATGTAAATATCATGGTATGTGTGTTTGGACGGAGCTGTTTTATAGTTATAATAAAATATAACACGTAAGTAGTGTCAAACGCTAAATATATTATTTTTATTATTTTTATAAATTATTTTTATGAAGAAAGGAATTTTACAACATAAAATTAATTAAAACTTTTTATTCTTGACTGAGCTGGAAACCGAACCCAGGTTTTCACGGACAGGTTACCGTTACATGCTTCGATTGCAACCACTCAATCAATCTCTTCAGAGGGGTTTGCCGTTTAACACTCACCGCCATTGACGACTGCTGGCAGTCAATAGTCAAACATCAATCTTTAAACCAAATTGTATTTAACTTTTGGTAGATCGATATTTCTTTGAATGATTATGTACTTCAATTGATTTACATGTTCTTCCTTACATCTGTTTTTCCGTACTTCTTGTCCAGAATTCCTCTTGAAGTCCAAAGTACAGTTTTCCGTTTTTCATGTAACAGCAACAATATTCGTTATAGCATTCAAAAAATGCCATTACCCACACAAACAGTGAAATATCATAAATTTGTGTGTATGTAACAAAAAAAAAAAAAAGAAAAAAAGAACGACTTAGCAAGTACCTGTTACTTGACAAATTGGGTCACAACTGTGATTCGTTACTTTTTAGTAACAGTGATTAAATCACATGTTCAGAAAAATCGCTCATCTCTAGTTAGCACAAATACTCGAATTAGGTCAATTCGCCGGGTGTCCCGCTTGTCAGTTTTTTCAACTAGCGCAGTTAAATTAGAAAAATTAAGTTTTTTAGAAATAAAATATTAAGATAGGGGTATAACCAAATTTTGGCCCTTCACTCAAAAGAAAATTCAATCCATCCGTACTCAAATCAATCCAAAGCGGTATTAATAGTACGGTGAGTACGGATTTTCTTGAATCAAGTACAGAAATATTGATTCAAGTACGGATTTTCAATCGCAAAATACTTAAATTATCCATATTCAATCCCGATTCTGAAAATGAGATTGATTTAAGTAAAACTAAGATTGAATCAATCTCAAAATGCGCTTGATTCAAGTATTATAAAGTTGATCTTATCCCGAATTAGAGAGAAAAAATTACTATGATTGATTTACTTACTCGAATTACAAAATGATAAAACACCAACATCATGCCCGATATGGTTTTTACTTTAGAAATCTTATGTACATATTTAACCAAAAATATAAACTAAATGGCCAGACCTTTTTTCAATGTGTATAGAAAATCAAAACATGCGTAAGCGGGAGGGTTAAACACAACGAAAAGTTTAACCTTTTTTTTACTTGATTTAAGAATTTTATACTTATTTCAAGAAATTCCGGGATTGATTTTCGAAAGCAATGCCATTTAGGATTGTTTTGAGTACGTTTTAGTGTTATTCGTACTTGAATTTTTGAGTACGACTCGTACTTAAAGTAATCCTAAAAAACTTAATTTATTCCGAGTGTTTTTCTTTCTGTGTAGCACTACGCGATAGCGAATATTGTGTTTTTTACGAAAACAATTTGTTTGGGTCGTTTGAAAATAAAAACCTCACCCAAAAAAAAGCGATTTTCTAAAATTTAATAAGAAAATATTTTATTAATAAATGAAAAAAAAAGTTAAAAAGTTTCTTAATTATTTAAGGACATGAATTTCAAATTTAATGTGCGTGTTGTTTTGCATAAAAAAATGTGAGTTTTTGGCTTAATGTTTAAGTACAAATAAAAATAAAGAACAATAATTTTCCAACTTTACCGCGTTTTGTGGGTGACCTTTTTTGAAAACCGCGAAAAATTAATATCTTTTTTTAATAGTTTTCAATGGACTATTCGACTATGCTAGGGTCATTTTGATATTTCCAAAAAATGGGAATAAGTTATACCCCTAATATACATATGTATATTAGGCATGTAACAAAATTTTACAAGAAATTTGGCCATACTACATGGTGGTAAATATTGTACAAGTGATGAATATCACCTTTTTAGGTGACTCGGGTTCAAAAATGTTCCACACAAACGGGATTTTTTTTAACAAAAGATAACGTTTTTTTTTAAATGTTTTTATTTTGAAACACGAATATTTTTAATTCCCAGTTGGCCATGTGTTCGAGACAACGTCGACGACGCGAACAAGACCCATAGTAAATCGCTGAAGACATGTTGGCGACAGCCAGAGCAAATCGTCGACGACTTTTTCGAACAAAGGGCACCAAAATCGTACTCGACAATTTGAACGACACCATCATGCACATTGTCTTTAACGACCATATGGGTGACAATGTGGTGAAAGTTGTCATTGGCGACTACATAAACGACTTTTTTCTCATATCGTCGTTGATGTTCTATAAGCGACATAACCTTAATAGTGTCGTTGATGACAGTATTGCAGATACTATCCACAATTTAGTCGCCGATAGGTTAATGACAATACGCTTTTTCAGTAGAGTTTTGTATAAAAATAGATAGATATGTATATGTTGCATTTTGACAAAACATCTTAGGTCAAATTTAAAAAGCTGAAAGAACTGTTTTTATTCATACGAGATTTCATTCAAAAAACATTATTGTTAACGTTTTTAAAATTTTGTAATATTAACGAAATTTTTATTTAATTTTGATTTATTTTATTTTGTAATAAAAATGATTTTTGAATATTAATAAATAAAATTTTAATGCTAATAGTTATGTAAATTTTTTTTTTTTATAAAAAATGTAAAATAACTCAAATTAAATTGTTAATTTCAAAAAAAAATATCGACAACTAGTCCCATGTTTATGCGACATTTTCATAAATTTGCTTTGAATATCACCTTATTTAGGAAAAGATGAGCGACAATAAAGCCTTGTTGAAGACAAATATAAGAAAATGTCTCATATAAAGTCGTAAATACGATTTATACACGACAAAATACATGTTTTATTACTTAAGTTGTCTTCATCAATTTTATATGGGCGACAAATTTTAGAATGTCCTGAGGACATCGTTGACGACATTTGCATCTATGACCATTTGGCCAACTGGGAAGTACCCATAAGAAAAATATCCAAGGGTATTTACACACGCTTTTCGTTATTGTGTATACACATCAGAGATCAGCAATGAATGGTTTTTTCGCTACTCATACTGATTCATGCAATTGTAAGTATAAGTGCGTAGAAATCATTTAAACTTAACTACTCTGATTCACTCATACTCACAAGAGAAATTAATAAGAGTGCGACGTCGTCATTATACGCATACTCATAAATGACGTCAGTTTGATTTATAATTTGAGGAAAATACTTACAATACTCACAATGATTCAACTCATTAAGCTCATCCATTTACCGTTTTAACACAACAGATAAAACACAACTTCATAATCAGCGCTGCCAGATAAATTTGCCGAAAAATCGTCCACTTCATACATGTAACTTTAGTAAACTGTAATTGCCAAATCGCCACTTTGCTATTTCGGGGACAGATCTGGCAGCCTCGCATTTTGCTTCGCCTATACACATTGAGTTGAGTAGATTCTAAACCAACCACCACAAATGTTGCTAAGTATGAGTACGATGAGTAAAATAAAACTTTTGAGTGAATATGAGTTTGAATAACATTGGAATAAGTATGAGTGCGTATAAGTACAAGAATTTATGAGTCATGATTTAGCTCTACTCACTTTTTCACTACTCATTGCTGATCTCTGATACACATACCTATAGCACAAATAATAACAACAGCTATGATTGTGCGTTGCATAAAGTATGTGTATTTAAACTTTCATTAAAATCTGTTAAAGTTTCGGAGAGGCAGAAATTACTGGCTGCCGCCCCTCGTGGTCCTAGTTTGAAAAAAGTTCATAGCATAAATGAAATCAAATTTAAGAAGCAGTATCAAAATACATATATGTGCATATGTATTCGAATTTTAGTTTTGTTATACAAAAATTTTATCAGTCTACAAGTGGTGCCCTTGTACTATTTACATCAAGTACTGGTACTCATTAGCACTAGTATTTTTATATAAAAACTCTTACCCCGTTAGCACTAGTACCTCTTTTTCTAGTAACTCTACAATGACATTTTGACAATTAACTCTTAATCTCCTACAGGGTATTGAAAATCGCGATTTGCACGACCATTCCTAGTGGGAAATGAAGTAGTAAAGAGGCCTTTTAAACGGTCTGATCAAAACAAGTTTTGCCTTACTTAAAATTTATTGTGGTATTTCGGTTTTTTAATTTATTCAATAAACTAAACCGTTTTTATCAAAGTTATTTTTGGGAATTAATTATTAATAAGATTTCTGTATGACGTGCTTAATTTCCAATTTTTGATTTGTGCGAATATATGTTGTGCAACATTCCCCATTTTCAAAATAACGGAATATCTCGAAAACAAGAGCTAACCTAAGAAACGGATAGCACTAGAGATGAGCGATCCCGTGATTTTTAAAAAACATCGTGATTAGTGAATGTGATTTAAAAATCATTGTTGATTGTGATTGTGATCACGGCTAGTCAGTTTTCACAAAAGAGCTTTTATAAGTACTTTGCAAAGAAACAACAAAAAATTTTAAGAGCTGTCGAAGCTGTTTTCCGCAAATGTAAATATCATGGTATGTGTGTTTGGACGGAGCTGTTTTATAGTTATAATAAAATAGAACACGTAAGTAGTGTCAAACGCTAAATATATTATTTTTATTATTTTTATAAATTATTTTTATGAAGAAAGGAATTTTACAACATACAATTAATTAAAACTTTTTATTCTTGACTGAGCTGGAAACCGAACCCAGGTTTTCACGGACAGGTTTCCGTTACATGTTTCGATTGCAACCACTCAATCAATCTCTTCAGAGGGGTTTGCCGTTTAACACTCACCGCCATTGACGACTGCTGGCAGTCAATAGTCAAACATCAATCTTTAAACCAAATTGTATTTAACCTTTGGTAGATCGATATTTATTTGAATGATTATGTACTTCAATTGATCTACATGTTCTTCCTTACATCTGTTTTTCCGTACTTCTTGTCAAGAATTCCTCTTGAAGTCCAAAGTACAGTTTTCCGTTTTTCATGTAACAGCAACAATATTCGTTATTGCATTCAAAAAATGCCATTACCCACACAAACAGTGAAATATCATAAATTTGTGTGCATGTAACAAAAAAAAAAAAAAAAAAAGAACGACTTAGCAAGTACCTGTTACTTGACAAATTGGGTCACAACTGTGATTCGTTACTTTTTAGTAACAGTGATTAAATCACATGTTCAGAAAAATCGCTCATCTCTAGTTAGCACAAATACTCGAATTAGGTCAATTCGCCGGCTGTCCCGCTTGTCAGTTTTTTCAACTAGCGCAGTTAAATTAGAAAAATTTAGTTTTTTAGAAATAAAATATTAAGATAGGAGTATAAACATTAGGGGTATAACCAAATTTTGGCCCTTCACTCAAAAGAAAATTCAATCCATCCATACTCAAATCAATCCAAAGCGGTATTAATAGTACGGTGAGTACGGATTTTCTTGAATCAAGTACAGAAATATTGATTCAAGTACGGATTTTCAATCGCAAAATACTTAAATTATCCATATTCAATCCCGATTCTGAAAATGAGATTGATTTAAGTAAAACTAAGATTGAATCAATCTCAAAATGCGCTTGATTCAAGTATTATAAAGTTGATCTTATCCCGAATTAGAGAGAAAAAATTACTATGATTGATTTACTTACTCGAATTACAAAATGATAAAACACCAACATCATGCCCGATATGGTTTTTACTTTAGAAATCTTATGTACATATTTAACCAAAAATATAAACTAAATGGCCAGACCTTTTTTCAATGTGTATAGAAAATCAAAACATGCGTAAGCGGGAGGGTTAAACACAACGAAAAGTTTAACCTTTTTTTTACTTGATTTAAGAATTTTATACTTATTTCAAGAAATTCCAGGATTGATTTTCGAAAGCAATGCCATTTAGGATTGTTTTGAGTACGTTTTAGTGTTATTCGTACTTGAATTTTTGAGTACGACTCGTACTTAAAGTAATCCTAAAAAACTTAATTTATTCCGAGTGTTTTTCTTTCTGTGCAGCACTACGCGATAGCGAATATTGTGTTATTTACGAAAACAATTTGTTTGGGTCGTTTGAAAATAAAAACCTCACCCAAAAAAAAGCGATTTTCTAAAATTTAATAAAAAAATATTTTATTAATAAATGAAAAAAAAAGTTAAAAAGTTTCTTAATTATTTAAGGACATGAATTTCAAATTTAATGTGCGTGTTGTTTTGCATAAAAAAATGTGAGTTTTTGGCTTAATGTTTAAGTACAAATAAAAATAAAGAACAATAATTTTCCAACTTTACCGCGTTTTGTGGGTGACCTTTTTTGAAAACCGCGAAAAATTAATATCTTTTTTTAATAGTTTTCAATGGACTATTCGACTATGCTAGGGTCATTTTGATATTTCCAAAAAATGGGAATAAGTTATACCCCTAATATACATATGTATATTAGGCATGTAACAAAATTTTACAAGAAATTTGGCCATACTACATGGTGGTAAATATTGCACAAGTGATGAATATCACTTTTTTAGGTGACTTGGGTTCAAAAATGTAGACCGGCCCTTATTTTTGAAGTTGCTCCGAATCCCGCTCCCCGGGGCTCATTTTTTGAGGTTAATGGAAGAACTAATCCAGAAAAAATTTCAGCTCATTTGATGAATTTTTGAGCTATCCCTGGCCCTTCAAAGTTTTGAATTTTTGGTATTTTTGCCAAAATTTTCCGTTGTAAACACCCTAGTGTATAAACTATAAACCCAAATATAAAATGGTTTTTTTCCTACAAAGACGCTTTTATTACCTTTCCAAAATGCCCAAAATCTCTCTCCCAAATTCGGATTAAAAATGACAAAGATATTGCTGTTATAGTCAACGTGAACGTACCTTATTTCATTGTGAATTGTCTATTTATATATGTTCATTAGAGTCTTTCACGTTTGTATGGCCATTTTTCAAAATGAGTTCTAAAAAAAATGTGTGGCCATTTGTGGTATCTTTCTGATGAAGCAGTTGGCTTAGCATTTTTTGACAACAGCATAAATGTTGATGTAAAAGCAAAAATGGTACAGTCTCTCCGAGGTGATCCATCTGAACATGACAACATATTTCAAAATCGAAATATTATACAACCGAAAGATGTACCTTCATTTAAAAACAAAACTTTAGCGTTTTTCGTTACAAAGAGAACCGCGGAATTTTTTAAAAGATTCTACTTGGCCACAACATAATTCGTACATTGAAGGCTTGCAAGTTGTTCAAAAAATGCAGGTAGTCAATGACGTCTCTGAACGCAAGGTAAAACTAATGGAAGAATTCAACCAGCTCCTCACTCGCGATGAAGAGCAGAAGCAGTTCTTGTTATTAACAGTTGATAAGTATCGTCAACAATACTCAAGTCATTTGAAAAGTACACTGTTGCAAAACGAATGACGAACTAATTTTTATTGTAACGTGTTGCTTTTAATTTATTCATTACTTACAATAAATCTGTATATAAACCCCTATATTGTCGTTGTTTTTAATCAGAATTTAGAGAATTTGGGCATTTTGGAAAGGTAATAGATACATCTTTGTAGGAAAAAAACAATTTTGTATTTGGGTTTATAATTTATACACTAGGGTGTTTACAACGGAAAATTTTGGCAAAAATACCAAAAATTAAAAACTTTGAAGGGCCAGGGATAGCTCAAAAATTCTTCAAATGAGCTGAAATTTTTTCTGTATTAGTTTTTCCATTGACCTCAAAAAATGAGCCCCGGGGAGCGGGATTCGGAGCAAGTTTAAAATCGCCCATACAACGAAGGGCCAGTCTAATGCACATTGTCTTAAACGACCATATGGGTGACAATGTGGTGAAAGTTGTCATTGGCGACTACATAAACGACTTTTTTCTCATATCGTCGTTGATGGTCTATAATCGACATAACCTTAATAGTGTCGTTGATGACAGTATTGCAGATACTATCCACAATTTAGTCGCCGATAGGTTAATGACAATACGCTTTTTCAGTAGAGTTTTGTATAAAAATAGATAGATATGTATCTGTTGCATTTTGACAAAACATCTTAGGTCAAATTTAAAAAGCTGAAAGAACTGTTTTTATTCATACGAGATTTCATTCAAAAAACATTATTGTTAACGTTTTTAAAATTTTGTAATATTAACGAAATTTTTATTTAATTTTGATTTATTTTATTTTGTAATAAAAATGATTTTTGAATATTAATAAATTATTTTAATGCTAATAGTTATGTAAATTTTTTTTTTTTTATAAAAAATGTAAAATAACTCAAATTAAATTGTTAATTTCAAAAAAAAATATCGACAACTAGTCCCATGTTTATGCGACATTTTCATAAATTTGCTTTGAATACCACCTTATTTAGGACAAGATGAGCGACAATTCATGCATATTGTCGCCAATGCGTTTTGAAACACGACAATTTGCATGCAATGGTCGCTTACGTTGTCCTCAATAAAGCCTTGTTGAAGACAAATATAAGAAAATGTCTCATATAAAGTCGTAAATACGATTTATACACGACAAAATACATGTTTTATTACTTAAGTTGTCTTCATCAATTTTATATGGGCGACAAATTTTAGAATGTCCTGAGGACATCGTTGACGACATTTGCGTCTATGACCATTTGGCCAACTGGGTTGTTATATGAAATAAGTTTAAAGTATGTGATTATTTATACAATAGCAAAATGTCTTGCACAATTTTAATTAAACGTTTCGCGCAGAGCTTGCTTCGAAGAACTTCCTGAATAGCTGATGGTTCTTTTGATACAATGCCTGAGAAAACATTCATTTGCTTTTGTAAAGCCGGACAATTATTTTTGTAGTGTGGCGAAATTTTTTTGTTGAAAGTATGATCATAAAACAAATTTACAAATTGAAAGTAATTGCAATCGATGTTCCGGAATAAGTATAAAAGATAAAGACAGTGCCAGAATAGCTCTAGAATTCCAACGAGCTTTACTGAGTACTGACATTGCTCCTAATTTATTGTAGGAAACATATTTATTTTTTAAAAGTATTTTAAAGCTTTGACCAATTCATATAAGTATTGCATGTCACACTTATATCACTTTTCTTAAGGCTTCTGCATCCCTTGGATATGTGCCCTTTCTATGATCCTTCGGACCAATATGACCCAACATTAAAATGTAAAAAAAATTTCATAATTTATATAAGAAATTTATTTGTTTTGTTTTTTTTATTAAGTATAATAAAAAAAATGAAAACTAAAATAAGCCCTTCATGAGCAATTATAATAAATAAATAAAATTAAATTTATTACTCAGTGACAACTAAAGTTAAATTTGACAATTGAATGGCAAGATTGTTTGTATTAAAAAAATTATCACAAGTAATTGTGCTGACTTTGATGGAATATATTGCCTAAAACTGCACCAACCTCGAAATGGAATCAATTGTTCATCTACAGTAAAATTTGCATGTGGATTGTAAAAAACTTTCAGCTATTACTCCACTTGTCCCAAGCGTTTCTAGTTTGTCACGAAGTCTTCTTTCTTCTTTATCTTCAGAGCTGTCAAACCGTAGGCACTTTGCTCGTAAATCTATTGAGACTCATTGTTGGTCGAAAAATAGGTCTTCCGTTTTTTCCATTCCACAAGCTAGTGAGGTTTTCTCCATGAGATTTTTAAAATCCTGCCATTATTTGTAATACAAGATATGCATCAAGCTCTTTCATATCAATGTTTTTCCAATTATTTTCATGCAATTCTATGTACATCTTTTTGATTTGTCATTTGAATCACAATATTTTTTTTTATATTTGGTGATATAAACACATCGAACGAAGACTTTATATCTGTAACCATAGATGTTGTTCTTTTGGTAGGTCCAGGCTTATTCGATAAAATTTGATTCTTTGGTTACCTGGCTGTTTGAAGTGGTGGCTGTTTTTTCCAAACTACACTTTTGTCCTTAGATAAATATGTAACTGAAGTGCGTCTGATCTATTTCTATTGCATCTTCCACCTCCACGCTTTCAACGCTATTATTTGATGATGAATATGATTAGTCTTCTGCATCGCTGTTGGGTGAAAAAATTTCGTCTTCATCACTATCGTCAAAAATGTCATCATCTTCGTCATTCATTATTTGTTGCAACTGAAGATCACTAAGAATCTGAAGCAATTTCATTATCATATATTAGAAATTTTATTTTACAATACTTACTTTTCTTATTAATTAATTAATTTCGTCATTCATTATTTGTTGCAACTGAAGATCACTAAGAATCTGAAGCAATTTCATTATCATATATTAAAATTTTATTTTTCAATACTTACTTTTCTTCTTTCTGCCATTATGTAAAAATACTCAATTATAATTAATTACAAAAAAAATATGTATATAAGCTGATCACCAAAAATTAAACTGAAATCATTGAAAGAAAATATTCTAATGAGATAAAATCATCATAGCGAAATGTTTTTTTTTCATATACCATATCATCATAAAACAAATTTCAAGGATATCTTTGCGCTATTCCCCAAATCCTATTCACAGTTTGAGAATAATAAAATTTTGAATGAAAAAATATTAAATGAAAGCGATTCTATTGATTATTTGACTGAAAAAATTATTGATCGATGATTCTGAATAAAGATGAACTCAATTCAATTATATTCAATAGGAAAAAATGGTAAAGTGGAAATAAACTTGCAATATCGCTTGTTGGGTCATATTGACTCAAAGAATATTAAATGTGTGTTAATCTTGTTTTTAAATGTGGAGGGGGGAGGACAATTTAAATTTTATTATTTTTATTTAAATCTATAATTTTCGTCCCTTTAATGGAAAAGTTAAAGTTTCACGTCCATATCTTTTGTTTAAAAAGAAACATTTTGCGTTTGAAAACCAAAACTGTGCAGAAGGGTTAACTTTTATGCGATTTCGAAAAATAAATTTATATTGGGTTTTCATACAGTTTTATGCTCAGTCGACTATGCTATGGTATTTTTTGAATTTGCAAAAATTGTAAAACATAACGATGTCCATCCGTCCGGCTGGCTGACTGTCCATGTAAACCTTGTGCGCAAAGTACAGATCGCAATTATTGAATGAAATTTGGTACATTGGTTGTAATTATTTGTTGTAATTGAGCGGTCCATGGTTGTTTGGTTGGTTAACGCGGTAGCACGCACAGAACTAGGCGCGATGCAAGTAGAGTCGACAGTGACTCCGTTTTGACACCACACAACTCGTCAAGAATAGGAACCCCCGATCAAGCTTGACCCACAGGGGCAATACTGCGGTGGCTAGAGCCAGCCTGTAGCGTTGAGATATTTCATAAAAGTTGCTGAGTTTCACCCGCGATATATCTAAGAGTCCTTGTAGAAGGTAATTCCCAAATAATCCAAGTCGTGTTGAATTAAACGCTGGGCAATCACATATAAGACGGAACACTGTCTCCTCGGTTTCATGTTCTCTGCAGCTGCGGCAGCATTCATTAAAAGAGATACAGAGTCTCATATCGTGCTTACCGATCGTCCAGTGACCAGTAAGTACGTATATCAGTCTCAACATGTCTCTACGACTGAAATTGAGAAGTCGTTCAGTAGTGCGATTCTGTAATTAATTTAAACAATAGTTGTCATTGTTAAACAATTTAACAAGCAAATTAACGATTTTGCTATTCTGTTTTGATCACGCCATTTGTGTTGATTGTTGCTGCCTGTTTTTACACATTGCCACTTCACTAACAAAAAAAGCTTTCTGTCTTTTACTTCGAAAGCTGCCATCGCAACTGATTTGAGCCATGGTGAAATAAAAAGGCGGCAGCACTACGCCAAATGACGATTTTTTGCTCTTGCATTGTTTGTCTAGGTTTATGTCAAAGTTTTGTTTATGTTTACAAAAAGTCCGCGTTTTGTGCTGTGATTATTGTATTTTATTAAAGTTTTTGATAATATTAAATTAAAATAAATAAGGTATTGACCATAATTAAATAAAATTTAGCTAAAAATTTATTTATTTCATCACGTTCAGCGGCACGCTTTGATTTTAGTTTAATGTATTTTTTGACGTAAACGGTGATGTAATTTCCATTTTTGTTGTAATGTTGTATTTGTTGCCGTAACGATGCCACCTGCTTATTCCACCATGATTTGGGCCTTTTTCAACACGTCACTTTTACAGTTCTGTTAGTATTCTGTGCAGGGGTGTTGCGACTGGCACACCCTGTGAAATATCAAAAGCGGCTCCAGTCTGGGCCATTTCTTAAGGGGCTCCCATACAAATATTGCGTTTTATGAAATTCTTAAATTAATTAAAATTTTTTGTCTTTTGTAAATAAAATCAAAAGTTGTTAACAGATTTTAATCATTTATGGCTTGTTTTGTTTGCAACTTTGTTTATTATTTATTTGTTTATTAAAATTAGAAGCAAAACTCCATTTTCCAATTTTTTAAGAATTTTTAACAAAGAAAAATTTCGAATTTATTGCGGAATTTCTGTGGCAATAAATAATAATGGCTTAAGTCGAATTAAGTGCTTTTCACTTTTATTACATATTCTTCTTCTCTTCTGCAAGATCTATCACTTAGCTAAATTTCAAGTATTAAATGTCATTATTAATAAAACTATACGCATTTATATTTTAACTTATAGTGCATTCACACTTGTCGTTTTCAAACTTGTTTATGATCGTAAGCTACTTTCATAAACTATACCGTTTACGTCAGCATTTTAGACAGTTGAGTTGCTTATCTTTAAAAATTTACAACATTTTTAGCCCCAATATTTAAAAAAAAAAGTTTGATGCACGTATATATGGACATATAAACATACATACCTTTTATTTCCGTTGTCCATATTAAAAAAACTTAAAAAACAACTTAAATTTATAATAAATTTGGATTTTTTTGAAACTTTTTTTAAAAAAGTAATTTTTTTACTTATTTTTTTATTTATTTATGAGGAAATGTCAAGTACAACTAGAGTTGCCAGAACAAAATTTGAAAAAACAGAGTTGCATTAACAAAAACTGTTTGTTTGTAACTAGTTTATCTCAAAAGCTAGTTACAAACGTACTTATAATTTGTATAGATAAACAAGTTCCTCAAACTAGTTTATTATTATAAACAACTTATAACCTGTTTATGGTGTAGGTGTAAATGCACTATTACAAACGTACTTATAATTTGTATAGATAAACAAGTTCCTCAAACTAGTTTATCATCATAAACAACTAATAACCTGTTTATGGCGTAGGTGTAAATGCACTATTACACAGAAAAACACACTATTTATTTAATACCATGTTCACACGGACAGCAATATTCGTGTTTGGCTCTCTTATTCCTGTTTCGCGCCCCAAACATGATTGCAACGACTTGTTTCCCCATACAAAATTTTGAGAGCGAAACAGGTCGTTTCATTTTGAAACAGGCTGCGAAACAGGAAAAATGTACTATCATCTCCAATTTTGATAACATTTATCGTTAGTTTATCTGAACTAGCTCTCAAAAAAAATCAAAACAAAGAAAAAAACAAAATAAAAATTGATGTTTAATAAAATAAAGTGATAATTATAACATAATAATATTAATAAAAGTATTAAATAATATATTTGTAAGTTTTATTTAATTTTTTTATCTATTTAAAAACAATCACACTAACAACAGAAAAAAAAATGTCAAAATGAAACAAGAATGAATCGTATGAACAGCATATTTGGCAAACTAGTTTCAGAGAGCGAAACGAGTGATTTATATCGTCGTATGAACATAGCATAAGACAAAACCCTTAATATCTCAAAACACTAAATTTCGACTTAAGCCTAGGAATGGACATTGAAAAAAGACATCGATGATTTTTTTCGATGCAATGCATCGCATACAGGCATCGATGTTATATCGATATTTCCCAAAAAAACTTCGATGTTTTCTATACATCGATTTTTTTTCTGTAGCATAATAGATATAATTATAAAAAAAATTTGATTATGTTACCCTTTTCTTAGTTTTATACATTGAATTATAATCTGGCGTGGGGAAAAAGTATTAAAACTCAAAACACGATTTTAGTTATATTAATCTATTTAGTGTTTGTATTTCCTTTGAATTCCAATATGTATTTTGACTATCATTACATACATATGGCTATAGAATTAAAAAAAAAATATTAAATATACCAATACTTCTTTCTTATCATACTTTGTAAAAAAGAAAAGTTTACCTAGTTTTTTGCTGCTCAATCGGTTTCTATGTTTTGTCATCACCTGTGCCGCTTGCGAAAATAGACTTCCTGAAAAAAACCAATGTTCACACCATCGTCAGATATTTAAAGGTGATTAAATGTTGTTTTGGAAAGTGAGATTTTTTAATCCTTTCAAGTTTCCAATGGATTTTCGTTTTGTCTTCCACGTCACTTTACCTCAAATTGATTTTCAACAATTTGTTGATTTTTAACACATTAGTGCTTCAAGAAGCTATTGCATCGTTATAATGCATTTTTTGCAGGGTTAAAAATGTTTGCAATTGCAACAGGGGTTACATAATCTGCCACAAGTTCTTCATACAACAGACTTCGCTTTGATGCATCGAATAAAAAACATCGATTTTCATTCAATGTTGGTGAGTAAAAAAAAACATCGGATTGTTTCGATGTATCAATACCTTGCATAGAGTGTTTTTAAAACATCGATGTATATCGTCCACCACTACTTAAGCCATTATTATTTATTGAAACAGATATGCTGTGCAACCTCCTACATTTTCGAAATAACGGTATATCTTGAAAACAAGCGCTAACTAAAAAAAAAGGTTTGCACCACTGGATTCAGCGTGCCCCAATAAGGTTAAAACGCCAGGTGCCCGGCTTGTCTGTTTTTTGGAACTATCACAATGAACTTATTGCTCAAAATAACAGTATTAATATCCTATTTTAAGATTTTTTTTTAAGGTTGCGAAAGAAAAAAAATCATATCTTAAAAAAAACACCTCCTTCAAAGTTTCAGGATTTTTTAAGAACGGTTTGAGGTATTATATAAACAAAATCAGCCAAATAACAAAATAGGTTTTTGGCTTAGTCCGTTTTTAAAACTTAATATTTTGCAGATATGTATTACATATTTCAAAAAAAATATTTTTTTTTTTAATACATATGTATATTGTTTGTATATGACATATAAATCATCTTCGTATGATAAATATGACAAAACTTTCGAAAAACAATTTTTTTCTTTTATATATGTTTGTTTTAGGGCAAAAGGAACCTTGTCACCAATTCGAAAGGGTTCGGGTCCCACTCTTAGTCGTTTTGACATGGAATTACCCATTAGTAAAAAAAACATTTTTGAAATTGGTTCTTAATGGGTTAATAATTGGGCATGTTTTATATACCATTTGAAAGGTATTTGAAAACACCCTTCAGCGACACCCATATTGGTTAAAAATTTAACAACTTTTATGGTCTATAACTCTAAAACAAAGTTCGTTGGCAAACATTTTTATTATCAAAGCACTTCTAAATGCGATTTTTTGTTCCTTGTTTGCTGATGAGCTAAAAATCTTAATAAATTCCGGGGTTCTGAACCAAATTAAGCAAGTAATTGAAGGAATACCAAATTTATATGTTATGCTACCAAATTTTCCGTATGCGGAAAAGCTACATGAAGTACCTTTTGCTAAATTGTTGTTACTTTTTAATTTAAATTTTTTTGTTAACAAATATAATTTTTATCCTATATTTAAACTTTTAAATTAGACAAAATTAAAATTATTCGATTAACCGAATAATAGTAAATTGTTCGATTATTATTCGATTAAATTTTTACTTTAAATAATTATTCGCGAGATTATTTGATTAATACAAAACATCGATTAATTGAATACCCTACTACATTTCTGGGGCCCTAAAATGTTGAAAAGCTGGTACTAGTGGTACTTTTTGACCTTTGGTACTTTTTCTATTTTTCTAATTTGGTATAGAGATAACCCAGAAAACGGAAAAAATTGGCTCTTTTGGTACTTTTTCTCTTTGATTTGGTATACAGCCAGGGTTGTTAGGCTTTTTTCTTAAAAAATCGTCAAAAGTTTTAACAAAATTCGTCAAAATCGTCACGAACATTTAACAAAATCGTCAAAAAATCGTCAGATATTTATATTTTACAAATCAGAGTCAATTTATAGCACTGATTTTGTATTGATTGGTTCAAAAATATAAATTTTTAGCAATAAATTCTATTTATGAAAAAAGTGATATGGCTACGTTTTATTTTAGCAAGTTTTTAATTAACAAGATTTTGTTTGTCGTGCTTAATTCCCAATTTTTATTCTTGATAAAAACACTGAAATTTATTGTTGAAGGGATAAGCTATGCCTATGCGCATTTCACTGGTTGCTTAGGCCAGATCATCAGGAAAATAAAAATAATACTGTAATAAATAAAACTGTTAAGCGAATAAGAATTATAAGCAAAAGTTTTACTTGTAACAATATCAAAGGTTAAACAAAAACAACAACAATAAACAGTGAGTTTATCTTTTCTTACATTCCCCAAAATGTTTTCATAAAAACAACAAAAATTTATTTATTTCATTAAACATATTCACAAAAATATTAAATAAAAAATAAAATCTCATTTGCTATTAACTCGAGCTATCTTTAAATGATTAATTTTTAGCGCTATCTCTTTTGCAAATTTTTTTTACTGTTGAAGGTGCTAAACCAAGTGTTCTGTCTATATCACCCGCCTTTTCAACCGACTTGTAATATTTTATAGCATCCAAAATAATGCATTTTTTTCTTTGCACTAAGTATTCTACACAACTTCTTATTAAGAACTAACTTCTTGCTTCCTAACACGAAACTATGCTTAGAATAACTTACCTAACAGAATTAAATGGGAATTCGTCTTTTTACACGCAAATAGAAAAATTCTTCACATGTGATTATGACTTTAGTGAAAAAATACAATCGTATGTAGCGACGCAAATCGGAATCATAAGAACGTAAAGCGGATTTAAACAATTTTTAAAAAGAGACGCAATTCGAAACGACGCAAATAGGATCGACGCAAATCGGGGCTCTAGTGTATATTTTTTGCAGTATCGAACCATTCCTATAATTGTAGAATTCGAATTACTACTGCTTCTAATGAAAGCCACCTGGTTTGTGATGGGGGAAGAATTTTTTTTGTTTAATTTCCAATAATTTTTGTATTTCGAAAAATTTATTGTTACGATTTGGACTGTTCCCAATATAATTGCAAGTATTTCTTGTTAGGGTTTTATTGATGCCAGAAAATCGTCATAACACTATTACTTTTAGTAAAAAAACCGTCAATCATTTTACTGTGTTTTCTCAAAAAAATCGTCAAAATGACGAAAAATCGACACATCTAACAACCCTGTATACAGTAGAGGTCTGCACAAATGTATTTGGTAGCCAAATGATTGCTGTGTGTGTATTGGATATGCGTATCAATTGTGTAAAAAAAATGAGAGGCAGTCATTCACGCTTAATCATTTTAAATGAGAGATCAACACAACACCGTTCATGAAAAAGTAAGCCACATACACTAATTGTGTGTGTTTGATGAACTCAAATTCATACATCTTACAATAAAACAACATGAGTGAAGTTAAAAATCACACTAATCTTTCGTGTGTTTCTTGCCTTTCTTATTAAAAAAATTTTAAATATTTCAACTTCTAATATCAAAAGTGTTGCTGAATCAGCGGTTTATGGGCAGTTCAGCGACTTACCGCTTTTTTGGTTGTTTTATTTTTATGTTTCTCATAAGCAAAACGTTGACAACATTTAATAAAATTAACAAAACAATAACAAAAGAAAAAAACTAAAAAACTTTGTTTAAATTTTTTATAGTTTGCTCTTTCTAACATTTACCGTTTCATTCCATCAATTCTCGTTCAATTCAATAAATAACAAATAAATAACATATCGGCTTAACGAAAATATTTGAGTTGCTATTTTAAACAGAATTTCGCGCATGCATACCTATGCTCAATGAATTAGAAACTGAAATTAGTGCATAAACGGAATAAATGTTTATTTTCATGATTTTATATTTTACAAAAATTCCATTTGTTAAAAAATATATTCAAAACTACTACTTTTTGCTTGTTAAAAGTTGGTATCACTTTTTAATGCAATATCTTTTTGCTAATATTTTGTTTTCAATACGATAAAAAAAAATGTTTAAACACAAAACACATGTTGTGTTGATAAAACACAATGTGTACATCGACACACAAGTGTATTTACTCGTATAAAAGAGCATATTTGTTATTTATACCTGTATCAAATATTTCTCTCACAACACTCACATAAATAATTGAACGCTTTGCACACATAGGTTATTTCTTTCACACAATTAATTGTGTATGATTCTAAAATCACACACAACACACTAATTGCTAGTTTGATATGTGAATTCATGTGTCGTTTAATCGCACACATGCAGACCTCTAGTATACAGATTCCGTTGAATTGACCCCTGTTGAATTGACAAGGAGCAAGGATGATAGTTGACAATTTCAAAATTGTACTTAATTCAGTAAAAAATTTGTTCACTAGGTTTATTATTAAAATACGTGTGCACGGAAATAATTATTTACTAAATATGGCTTGAACCAAGAAAATTTTGCATGATTCTCGTCCAAGCCAAAAATTACTTATTCTAATCTAAATGGTTGAAGCAAAACTTTTCTTTATTTAAGAAAATTTTACTTAATACGAATAAAATAAGATAAAATCAAGAAACTATTTTTAGATTTTGGATATTTTTGTTTTAAGAAACGAAAGTAGTAATCAACTTTAGAAAATTAATTTCTTTCCGTATGCCTTGAAAGCAATCATAATATTTTTTTAAGTATACAATTGGATTTACATTTTTTTCCACAATTTTTTTTTCTAATGTCCTAGTAACCAATATGCTTTTTGTGGTTATAAAATGGGTTTCTAATGCTGTCTAAATGAATGTTTAAAAAAAGTAAGACAGTGAAGGTAAGTGTTCGTTTTTGACTAAAATCTCAAGCGGTGGTCAACACCTTTCTTAAGACGCCCACTGATTTATATTTTGAGGACGCCAAAATTACCTTTTTTATGTTCCGTCGCGACGCACAGTGTACCAAATTTAAAAATAAGGGCCAAAAGTCTAAAGGCAGAGTTAGCCGAACGTCCACGTCCCCTAACGGAACGTCTGGTTCGTTTTGTTATTTGCAAACAATGTCAATGCTTACTGAATTTAAATGTCACGTTGACGGAACGTCTCGATCTGTTTAAAACAGATTTTTATGCCGTTGTTACGTGACAGTTGTAAAGCAGTGATGGGCTGCTTGTATGTTTACTCGAATGTGGGTATTTTTGCTCTTTTTTTTGAACTTTTTTCAGTAAAGCTATGGAATTGAGACAAAACAACTTAAAATACAACATATATATTTATGTTTAGATGTAAAAAATAAACAAATTCATATACACATACAATGGAAATGTGAAAGAAATAAAAGGCTTTAAATGGCATCAAAACCTTGTTTGTTGCGTACACCACAATACAATATATGTATGCTAAAAATATATTTGATAAAATACAAATTTGTTTATTGTAAATCTATAATATACAGGGGTGTCATAGAATCCAAGTCGGTTTTGCTCATTGTCGGTTTTGCAAACCAATATTGGTTTCATTTGGTGTCATGAAAACCATGATGAAATAAACAGGTGGCAGCACTACGCCAGATGACGATTTTTTGCTCTTGCATTGTTTGTCTAGGTTTATGTCAAAGTTTTGTTTATGTTTACAAAAAGTCCACGTTTTGTGCTGTGATTATTGTATTTTATTAAAGTTTTTGATAATTTTAAATTAAAATAAATAAGATATTGACCATAATTAAATAAAAATTGTCTAAAAATTTATTTATTTCATCACGTTCAGCAGCACGCTTTGATTTTTGTTTAATATATTTTTTGACGTAAACGGTGATGTAATTTCCATTTTTGTTGTAATGTTGTATTTGTTGCCGTAACGATGCCACCTGCTTATTCCACCATGATGAAAACAAGTCGGATTTGTTATTTTCGAATACAAATAAAACCGATATTCGAATCAGCTGTTTAATGTTTTGGCTCATGTGTTTACATCTTTAAATGCAATTTTTGTTTGAAAATTTTGTAAATTAGGATTTTTGCGCTAAAATATTGTTAAAACCTGTGTTTTAATTATAGAAAAGAAAATAAGAAGTGGTAATAAAGTAAACATATAAAATAAATGCCATCGTTGTATTACTTGCGTTGCATTTGCTGTTTTAATTTGTGTAATTTTATTGTTTTGTAAAAATATGTATGTATATTGGTATACAGCGAATTTATTAAAAATAAAAACAAATTTGTTGTTTAACGTTATAAATAAGTAAAATGACAACTGCTGTTGTTGCATATTTGCTGTTAGCAGAAAAAGTGAGAAGAAGACTTTTGCAAATTTGCAGCAGCCCGCTGCCGGAGACTACCGGGAACATGCAAAAAATATTATTTCACCAATTTATCAATTTTATTTACTTCTATCTGTAGAAAACAACTAACTGTTGTAAAAAATTAAATACAAAATTAAGCTTTTAACAACTATATTTATTTCCAATAAAAAAACAAGAGCTGTAAGCTGCTTGGTTTATTTTCAATAAAAAACCGATATCATTGGTTTCTGTGACACCTAAAACCGACAATAATTTTAGTTCGAACAAAAAACCGACAACATTGGATTTCATGACACCAACGTATTTTTTTTGTCGGTTTCAAATCCAATACCGATAAGATTGGTTTCTATGACACCCCTGATAAATATTAAATTGTTAACGTTTTTTACATACACTTAATACTGTTTTAATACCATTTAAATCACTTGGTACTTTTTCTGCACAGCGGTCACCATTTAAACATTTTTGATTCCCATCACTGTGTGTTTTGTTTTATGTATACTATTGCTTTTTGTTTATGTATGGGAAATATATATGACACATTTTTAAATGTTCTATATGTGCACCAACGTGCTTACAGTACGGTGCGGTACATTACGGGCACAGTAACGTTCGCCTAACTGGGCCTTAACATTTGACAGAGCCGGAATTTTTTATTTTGGGTTCTTTTGTTTGATAGGTGACTTACCCTTATTTTGGTATATTAGGTTGTTGCGGAATGTACCCTAGAGGGAAGCGGACTCACACCAAAGTAGTCCCGTGATAGGTCTTTGGTGGTGGGCTCCGGTTCTAGTTCTAACACTTTATATGAATGGGACCAATCACTTTTACATGGGGTTGCCATTGGAGGGGGTCAATTGACACCATTTGACCAGTCACACATCTATTCTTAATAAACGTGTTTAGTGTAAGTTACTACAATGTAGTATTATTTCGATACAATGTAGTATTTTTTCAATAAAACAGGTCCTAGAACTAAATTTAAGAACCAAATTTTAGAAAAATCCAAAAAAAAGTGACACCATCGGTGACTACTATTCTGTAATTCATTACTTTTTCTACCTTTTGGTTCTTCATATACCTGTTAAATGATTGGTTCTCCTTTCACTGGTCATGAGTTCTTCCTTTTTGTACTAGTTTTCTTTTCACAAATCCCAGGACCAGTCTGTTGGAACAATTGACACAAATTTCCCGCAGGGTATTTATGGTGTCTAGAAAGTTGATAGTTATTTTCTTAAGAATAATAAGCCTTAATTAGAGTAAGACGTTTTTGAAATTCTTGGAATTTGTATATGAAATTTATAACAAATAAACTGAGAATTTATTGTATTGTATAACAAAGAAAAAGAAAGAAAAGTTAAACTTTGTTCTTTTTATAAAGAAAAGTGCTGGAAATAATTTAAGAAGAAAATTTATTAAAGAAAAAAATACCTTTTAAAATGCACAAAACATTCCACTAGTGCACCAAATTCAAAATTTAAACTTTACTCTTACAGGGTTAGGATTATTAAAGTGTTTTCCGAGAGTGGGCATAGGACCTACGGTAATTTGTGGAGCGATTTCTCAAAATTAGGTTTTATATTTTATACATTACATAATTCCTATTACTTGTGGTGGTGGGCATAAAAATGTGTTGTTGTTAAAAAAAGATTTTTATGGTTAACTAAGTAAATTTATTTTGTTAATTAATTTCGAATTAAAATTTCAATTATCTATATGTGACAGCGCATAGAGAAAGGGACCTAAGGGTAAAAAAAAATCAATTTTCACTTTTTTTTTTGAGTGGACATCATCTGAGCATCGAATGAGACCGATCCCATGCCCCCAAAGTGTTCCCTCCCAGAGATATGCGCGTTTTATGAAATTGAAGTACACCAAAGATACACGTATTTAAATCTTTAAAATGGCTCTCCTGAACAAAACCGGTTTTTACCCTTAGGTCCCTTTCTATTTTGCGCCTCACATTTATAAATCGGCAAAGGCAAATTTTGAAAGGTATTTACTGGCAGAAGTGCACAATATATATTTTATTAAAATCCGTTCAATACTTTCAGAGTTATAAGCGTTCAAATTTGATACTAACACATATGTATGCAAAACACATAAATAAAAATTTAGTTTTTTCCAACCCAGCTAGCATTTTGTATCATAATTTAATCATTTAGGAATCAGCTTCAAGAGCAAAATACCCGTATATGAGCTAATTTTTTAATCATAAGTGATACTCTAGTTGTGAGAAAATGGTACCCTACCGATGAATCACCTGAAAGAATCATTTGTGATACAATTTTCTGATTCCTTTTTGATAATTTTAATGTTAGTTTTTCTTATCATTATTAAATCGTTTTTGTCTCATTTTTTAATCGTAAATTATATAGTTTTTAATTATATTTCATATCATTTTTTAATTGTAATTTTTTTTTTCAATTTTTCTCCGATAAAATCAGCACCATTATGTCTTTTGAACCAAACAAAAATAATTGGTTTTTCGCAAAGAAGAGAAGAAACAATTTGCACTAATATTAATGTTCATAAATTGTCAATAATTTTTGGACTACTTTTTTACCCAAGCTTCTTATTGGTTCGGCTGACATGAACGTTTCTCTCATGGTGAAATAAACAGGTGGCAGCACTACGCCAGATGACGATTTTTTGCTCTTCCATTGTTTGTCTAGGTTTATGTCAAAGTTTTGTTTATGTTTACAAAAAGTCCACGTTTTGTGCTGTGATTTTTGTTTTTTATTAAAGTTTTTGATAATTTTGATAAGATATTGACCATAATTAAATAAAAATTGGCTAAAAATTTATTTATTTCATCACGTTCAGCGGCATGCTTTGATTTTTGTTTAATGTATTTTTTGACGTAAACGGTTATGTAGTTTCCATTTTTGTTGTAATGTTGTATTTGTTGCCGTAACGATGCCACCTGCTTATTCCACCATGGTTTCTCTTTTTATTTTTTTCATTTGGCAAAAAAAAAAAAAATTCAAAATATTTAAAAATCATTATTTAAACATATAAATGAATCCTTTATGAATCTTTTTTTAATCACTTAAGTGATAAATAAGTTTTTAATCATCAAAACTGATCTGAAATGAATCATTTGGGAATTATCAAATAATAAAAAAAATAGGGTGGTCGATTATTCGACATTTTCTAGAAACCGGTTTTCGAATATTTCGATTATTTTAAACTTATATATAAATCGGCACAGACAAACCAGTTAAGAACGATATCTTTCTTTGTTTGTCAACCACTCCCGTGGAACATAACGTATGAACCGAGGTTGGTCCGTCGCCAAATCGATCCACTAAGACGGAAAAAATGAATGCTCGAAACATGTAAACTCATATATACTGAGATATTAGATATTTGTTCATACTAAAAAAAATGTATGGCCGAATTTCGACCATTAGGAAAACACTTGTATATATAAATCGGCAAAGGCAAAATGGTTAAGAACACTTTCCTTCTCTGTATGTCAACCGATTTAAACAAAATAAACACAATTTGAAAGGTATTTACTCACAGAGCTGCACAATGTATATTTTTTTAAACTGTTCAATAATTTCAGAGTTATAAGCGTTCAAATTTGCTACTAACACATATGCAGAACACATGAATAAAAAATTTGTTTTTTTAGCTATCAACCCAGCCAGCAAAATACTCCGACATTGTCTGAATCAGACATTTCGTGCAAATGTCTGTCTTCATTCTTAGAGACTACTTTTAGATTTCTGTCAGACATTGAATATACATACTTACTTTCTGGCCGATTTCTGATCAATTTCGCATTGATATATCGGGGGAAATTTATGTACAGATATGTCCAATAGAATTCCGACGGAATTCATTCAGATTTGTCTAACGAGACTTTTAGTTTTTTAAAATAATGACAATTGTCATTCAGTTGAAAATAATTTTAATTTTATTTTATTTGTTCAAGATAAAAAGCATAATTATGTAGGTACTTTTACATATTTTGCAATAAAATTATTTCTTTCAGCTATCGGTTAGAAATAGGGTTTCTAATTTCCCGGACTTTTTCTATTCCCGGGAAACGAAATAAAAAAAATCTTATTCCCGGGATTTTTAGATCAAAACAATGATTTCAAGACACAAGTTTTTACTTTTTTAGAAGAATATACATATATATGTATATACAACAGTCTTAACAAATAACCTTAATTAAAACTACAGAAAACCAAAACAAAACCAAATAAACATTCATAACATTCATATTTACATACATATTATATATGCATGTAGCAACTTGGTAAAATTAATTTTATTTTTAGAAAAAAACAATTTAGTATTATTAAAGCATTTAAAAGCTCATCAGAGATTCTATTTCTACTCCTTGTTTATATGTATATTGCCTGCTACCGAAAACGTACTCTCGCTCTCTACGGACGTCAAATTCTTTTTTAAAATATTTTCAGGCTTTTGTATTTTCTTTACATTTATTTTTTAGCATTTGATATAGTCTTTTCAAGGTGTTCTTAAAAGATAGTAGATGGTTCATCTGGTGTATCGTGTTCATTTTTATTTTCTACTTCAAGAAGCTTTTGAGGCATTTTATCAGCAATTAAAGAGACCGTTGATTTATTGACGTAGGAAAAATAGTCCGGTTTGTAGGTAGTTTTTAGTAGTTTTAGTAAATAATATATTTTTATTGCTCGTTTTTTGATTTTAACGATGCTAACAAATAAAAATTTCAAAAAATTAAATTTAAATTTCCCGAAAGTTCCCGAAAAAAATTTCCCGGGATTAATTTTAAAAATGTGTCCCGGGATTACCGGGAATTTTTTCCGGCGTAGAAACTCTAGTTAGAAAGCAAAAATAATCTCGGCTAACACATCAGAACTTCCCATGCCTTTTTCATTAGATTTCTGTTAGATATCTATCAGAAATGCCGACAAAAAACCAGAATTTCCCACGACATGTCTGTCAGAATTCGTGTCAACCACTTCATACATTTTTGGGTCAGAAATCTGACAGAATTGGTATACGATTCCGACTATTTTGCCGACGTTTCTCTCAGATATCTGAACGACGCACAGTGGCGCCATTTGAGTTTTTTCGTTGCAAAAATCATATCTTTTGAACCGAATAAGATAATTGAACAGTTTAAACAGCATATGATAGAAAACTGTTCAGCCTATGAAATGAGCGTTTGGAAAGGGTGCTACGCTCTGTAGGGGCCTAATTATGGGTTATCAAAGTTAAAATTAGTAGAAAAATCAATTTTATGGTAACTAAAAAAAATTATTTTTACATTTTTAGATTGTTTTTATTTTTTTTCTTTAGGGTTTTATGTTTTAAATTATTACCCAACAAATTAAAAAAAAAATTATTTGTTTTTTAATTTATTTTTTCAATTTTCTGTAAAAAATTCATCACAGTTCGTAAGAGAAGGTATATCTAAAAGACTAACCATTTCTAAACTATAATTATTTTGTAACTCTATTCTTGACTTCACATGCCGCAGGGAAGAAATAAGTGGATCGGAAGATGCTGCCAACATGTTGAAGAGGTCCTCATTCTGCCTTACCCTTGATGCTTTGAATGTGTTCTGCAATCTATATTTTTTATAAAATTTGTTAAGAGACTCCTGTGCTTCTTCAGAAAGCTCTCCAATTGGCAAAGACTGGTACTCAATTATATCTTTGCCATGCGCCAATATTTTATGGACGGTCGGGGTCAACTTCTTCTGTGGATACATTTCTGCTAAAAGAGATGCCGTTTTCGACGCATATTCTCAATATTTTGTAGAATTGACATTTTCTTTGCAGTTTAAAACATCTAAGATCGTTCCCAATCTTTTCACGATTTGATTGTCAATTCCAGTGATTCTAGTTACTGCCTCATCATTTTCAAAAAATCTCCTAGAAGTGTTTCCATCGTTTGAGTTACCGTATCCGTGCTTGGGACAGTCTACTTTTAGTCCAACTTGATTAAAAAAAGCATCCTGTATTTGCTTCTTTCTGATCTTTTCCTTATCCTTTATTGATGTATTTTCATCGAAGTTTTCCTCCTCTTGTGGTAGGGTATACGCCAGTTTTAGCAAGAACTCCATACACCTTATCCTTGCGTGCAATGGTGACATTCCATATTCGTAATTCTCCTCATTTGTAGAATCGTTTAAATTACCAAAGTTCTTCTGACTCTTTTTGCAAATCGGGCATGACATTGTTGAGGTTGTTCCTGTCAGTTCGTTTACGACTTTTCCGTCAACCATGGTCAGATGGAACTCGTAATTGCATTCAATATATTTTCCTTCTCCAATTTGCAGCTTTGTAGGCTTAATCTTGCTTATTTGTTCTTCAATGTCCTTCACCGTGGTCCTTATGAGTTCTGCCGATTCCCTTGCAAACTGAAACATTATTGGTCGGCAATAATGCACTGATGACGGACGTGGATTTTTCCAGTGTAGGGAAACATCAGATTTAAGCCGCAAAGGAACAACAGATGCCATAAACATATTTCCGTCCGATATTGTAGCGTCATCGGAAGATATCCTTTGCTTATAAACGCTTTGTCCGGATGATCCATCGCAGCCCCATTTGCTGTCAGGAAGAATTTTCACCTCATTTTCAGGAAGACTCTCCAACAACCGTTTTGCTGTATGGCCCATGAGATCCTGCAGATTGGCTTTCGCAGAGACTTCCGTAAACTCCGTATGCAGTGGTCGTGAATTTATTTTGGCTTGCGTAATATGCTTGTATCCGGGTAAAACGTCAGCGGCGTTTCGCGTTAAAGATGCCCGTAGTTTCTCATATTTCTCTTTGGAAAGTTCTAAGTCCATAAACAAGGCTGTAATATAAAAACTTATAAATTTGATTTTACAATCTTATCACTTGATTTACTTTATTTATTTAAAGTTCATTTAATTATTTTATAAAATTCCTTATTCACTTTAAATGCGAACAGCCGCTTGTGCGACTGTTCTTCTCTTGCTTACAATTATCAATTTATTTACTTATTTCTATTTTTATCATTTGCGGGACAGCCGCTTGTGCGACTGTCCGCCTTTAGTTTACAATTCTTAATGTTATTTATTATTTCTTCTTAATAACTAACAACTTATTTTTACTTATAAAATAATGCTTACACATCATAATTTATTATTAAATCAGTGAGAATATGCATCGTTGCAAATTCTCACTGATGGGTTTGATGTGTGTGGACATTTTTGCTTACACAAAGTGTGAAGCTCGTGTTACATACAGAAGGTATGGTAACGACGACTTGTCAAACACACTACACCTCCCTTTTTCGGAAAAGAATGATCAATACTAGTTTGATTATTCTTTTATATAACATAACGTTGAAAATACAAATTGAATTATTTCCCTCACTCTCCCTTTTAAAAGAAAAAAAAATTTTGTTATTAAAAAAAAATTTTTTTTTTTCAAATAGGCGGAACCAAATTAGAACATTATAGTTAAAAGAAAAAATAATCTTGGCTCGCCGTTCAATATTTAAGGGAATGAGTAGGGGTGGGGATTACGTACAATTATTAAAATTAAAACGTTATTTTTTCTGATAATTGTAATTCAGTAAAAGTTATAAGGGTTATAAATGTATAAAAAAAAAGTACTAAAAAATTTAAGTTTTCTTAGTAAGAAATTATATTATTTTGAGTCCTCTATATAGGAATTATAATTGTTTCTTATATGCGCGTGACATTGGATCTTTTTGAAAATAGTTTTAATAATGAGCACATTTAATAAAAAAAAATATAGCCGATTCATTACCCTTACCTTTGAGGGTTTCATTATTAGCTCCTAGGAAAAATTGACTTTCATCTAGTGAAAAGTCGCAATGCTGTCAGATTATAATTATCAGCTATTTTTTCAAGCTTTAGAAAGTGGTGACCTAAGTCTACATTTCTATTAATAATTAGATCTGTCAACTTAAAATCGGAAAGAACTTGCTTTCCTTTGAGTATAGTTACTTTATCCTAAGTAAAATACTTTCGCGGCGTTTTACGGTACTCTAACTATGCGCGTCAATTACAATTACTACTCAAAAAAAATAAAAATTTTAAAATTATGAATTGGGGAAAAAGGATTTCAAAATATATTTGAATTAAAAATATAAAATTATTTTCAATAATTTTAAAAAATTATAAAAATATGAATAAAAAAATTATGTTTCCTACTCGTTCTAATGAACGTAGGGTTTTTTCCCGGGATTTCCCGTCCCGGGAATTCCCGGGAATTTCAATTATTTTATTTCCCGTTTTCCCGGGATTTTTCTTGCGGGATCCCGGGAAATAAAAAATGCCTCACGATAGCTATTTATACTTTGAAATTTAGTTTTCTATTATCTAAAAATTAGCATCTGTGGGTGGGTTGTGGATTAGATCAATTACAAGAAGTGAGTACATGTATTTAAATCAATGTCTCCTGATGCAATAAATCTACTAAAAGCAGAATGGGCAGTGCAACAGTTGATAATTATTACATTTAGTGAAGTGAAGAGTTAATAAAGTACATTAATTCAAAATAAGATGCAGGCAGTAAAGTTTCATTGCCCATGAACAAGTCTTAAAAATAGGAGATAACTAAACATATCGCTCCTTTATTGCAACAAAGTCATATCTACAAAAACAAACGATCTTGGCAAAATGCGATTAAAGTTTTCAAAATGTACCGATTTAAAGATATATTTTGCTATAACTTTGGTTCAGTTTGAGATATAATACGAGAAGGTATGAAGGAAAACTTTGCTAAAGTTACTTAAAATTTTGAGATATGACTATGATGCAATGAAGGAGCGATATGTTTATTAGGTGATAAACACAAATTCCCAATTTCAATTTGTGTTGGTTTATATACCCGTGAAATGCGGGGAAACCGATATAAAATAACATTTTGGAAACTCGTGTAAGGTACTACAACATACAACTTGAAAAACACATTGTCCTAAAGATTACAAATGGACCTATTGAAATGAAAAGGTTTGTAAGAAGCAGTCCGGTTGATGCTATTTTTGCATCAACCTTGACATACATTTGACTGATATAGACGTTGTTTATAAAAAAGAAAAAATTGCTTCTGATTGTGAATCCGAAGCATGCTACAGCGGTGCACTTTTAACTATTTGTCCATCCTCGGTAAGAAATGAACGAAATTTTTCGGAAACATGGTTTTAATAAATAAAATCAAGAATATACTTTTTGACGACTTACAAAGCGCTTTGAGTGTGTCAGAAAGTTATTTCCTAAGCCATTAAAAAATGTTATATATTTCTTTAAAGTATTTTATCTATTTTATTAATTAACTTTTTGATTTCATATCTTGAGTACTTTAATTTTTAATTTGTTTTTATTATTGTTTTATGAATTAAATTGTTATGTTTATGTTATCGTTTTATCTTGTATCCAGAGCATAATAATACTGAATAAAAGCATAATAATAGGGAATAAAGGCGTGAGTTCCCTTACGTTTTTTTATAAAAGTTTTTTTCATTAATTAATAACAAAATTTACTTTGTATTATTTATATGGAGCGGGATCCCGGGATCCCGGGAAATTTGAAAAAATTTCCCGCTTTCCCGGGAATCAAAAAAGTCCGGGAAAAAAAAAACTCTAAATGAACGCTAAAAAATTTAAAGCATTAAAAAAAATTAAAATAAACGAATTCTAATTCGATCCTAGATTATGAATAAAAAAATATTATGTTTCCTACTCGTTCTAATGAACGTTAAAAAATTTAAAGTATGAAAAATTAAAAAAAAATTAATATAAACGAATTCGAATTCGATCCTCATGAGGTCATATAAAAAAACAAAAATTTAAAAATATGAAAAAAAATATATGTAGAATTATGTTCTAAAATATAAAAGTATATTTGGAATAAAAAACCATAAAAAAATATATAAAAATTGTCAAATCATGGTATGTCAAATCAGGGTATGTCAAATCAGAGTATTTTAAGTGTAAATCTAGTCGCTCATCCTCAGCTCTACTAAAAAAATTAAATTGTAAGAAAAAGAAAACTACCTAAATTAAAAATATGTAATTGACGAAAGAGAAAAAAAAATTATTTTTAGAACTAGACGTCTCCTAAGCTAATTAATCAATAAATTATAGAGATAGTTTTTTTTTTTTTTTTCAAACTTAAATATTAAAAAAAATAAAATGAAATATTAGAGAAAAAAAAAATATTATAATTATTTAATCCTCCTTTTTTTTTTTGTTATACCACTGCAGGGACACGTATGTATACAGCGGTGCTTTAGTTTTTAGTAGCATTGTTATTAATTTATTAAATTTTATTTTATTATACCATTTTAATGGTTATTTAATAATTATTGTTGATTTTTCTTATTAGGGTTAGTTGTTAAATAAAAGTTAAAAGTTATATATATAAAAAAATAATTTTAAAAATATTTCATTTCTCAATTTTGTTTCAAAAAAAAAATTTTTTTTTTTTTTTTAATTTAAATCACTTTTTATTTATATATTTTCTTTGCTTTTAAAAAAATTTTTATATAAATTTTTCGCATCATTTTTTTTTTTTTACTTAAAAACCTCATTTAAAATATTTAATTAGTTTTGATTAATTTTAAACTTTAATTAAAACATTAAGTTACTTTACGTTAATTTTATTTTTTGTTTGTATAGAAATTAACACTAAAAATTTTTTTTTGTTTTTATTTACGTTACACAAGAGTTTTGTTGTTTAAAATAATTGTTTTTGCTCTATCAAAATTGTTTTTTGTAGAAAAATTAAAACTTTAATTAAAAAAATTAAATAAAAATGATTAAATAAAGAATTTTAGATCTAATTATGCTGTCGTGAAGTGTTATTAAAAAAAAATTTTTTTTTTTAAGTAAATCTTTTTAATATTTTTAATATGATATATATAACGATATTTATCAAGTGTTGTGAGGTTAAAAATTTTCATGAATTTTTTTTTTTAACTACTTTATTTTTAATTTTATTTTAAAAGTTAGATATATGCATTGTTTGTTTTTATTTTACTTAGAACTTTCAACATTTTTGTATTTTATTTTTTTTTTTATTATTTCTTTTTTTATAATGTGTAATGGTTTATATAGTAGCAATATTACATATATAGATTAATACATAATATGTATATAAACTATTTTTGTTTTCTTATTAAAAGAATTATTAATGTTTAGCTTTATGTTTCCTGCTGTTTTAATGATGTGGAAAAAAAAGATGCGCTGTTGCTGTAATTCTTAAAGGTGTCTTTCTTATAAAATTGTTAACTGAAAATCACAGATTCCACCGTAACTTTATTGTATTCCCTTGTTGGCTGGTCCTTGGCCGACCAGTCTGGCAGGATCGCCATGTAATATAAAAACTTATAAATTTGATTTTACAATCTTATCACTTGATTTACTTTATTTATTTAAAGTTCATTTAATTATTTTATAAAATTCTTTATTCACTTTAAATGCGAACAGCCGCTTGTGCGACTGTTCTTCTCTTGCTTACAATTATCAATTTATTTACTTATTTCTATTTTTATCATTTGCGGGACAGCCGCTTGTGCGACTGTCCGCCTTTAGTTTACAATTCTTAATGTTATTTATTATTTCTTCTTAATAACTAATAACTTATTTTTACTTATAAAATAATGCTTACACATCATAATTTATTATTAAATCAGTGAGAATATGCATCGTTGCAAATTCTCACTGATGGGTTTGATGTGTGTGGACATTTTTGCTTACACAAAGTGTGAAGCTCGTGTTACATACAGAAGGTATGGTAACGACGACTTGTCAAACACACTACAAGGCCAAGGCTTCTTCGGATCCATACTTTTTAATGTGTGCGTTTGTGGGCGTGGGAATGCTTTCCTTAATCCTTTTTAGTCGCAGTGGGCTTGCATCAGCAACAGATTTGGTTATCTGCGACCTAACTCTTTCACTATCCTTTGTAAATTTAATAGACAGCGCGTCCGATAATTGCTTCGTGGTCAAGTCATTGGTGGCATCGGCAAGTTTCCTCTTCCTTGTGAAAATTGAACGCTCCTCAATACTTTTTTTTGGCCTTCCTTTTGCTCCTCTGGTTGATGTGGTGGGTTTATCTACTGCCAATATATCCAGGATGGTGTCTTCATTGATCCAGTCCTCGTATTTGGAGTTGAAGTTCTGAATGGTTCGATTAGATTTCACCCATTTTGCCTTAATATTTGCATATATCAGATAAAAATTATTTTTTATAATTTCGCTTCTCTCAATATTTCCGTATAAGCTATCAAGTTTTTCTAAAGCAGCTTCCGTGAAAAAATTTGGTGTGGTTGACTTTCTAAACAGTTCAAATAATTTAAAATTGTTCAACGCCATGTTTTCAGTACTTAAATTGTTTAATGGTTTCAGTAATTGTTGCGCCAACTTTCAGTCGTAGACTAATCCAGGCATTATGCTTATTTTGCAAGGTATAGGCTTATGCTACCATGCCTAAAAACTTACCTGTTCCCTGCATACATATCGATTTAGGCTGAATAATGCATTTTGATGTTATGCACGTGTCCAAATAAGATTTGTGCCTACCTGTAGGGACCATAAGTCAATATTGTTCTTGACCATTTGTACGCCAAAGTACAGGTTTTGCAAATATGGCAAATATAGAAAAATATAGATTTTTTTTTATTTTCCGTCAAAGTTGAAAAATAGTGAAAAAACGGATAGTTTTTAAATAGTGATTTACCAGGAGAAACACAAAGCAAACAGTTAATTTTTTTTTATCATTATACATTAGAGTGGTCCATGCTTCCATAGAAAAAAAAAATTTCCAAGAAGAAGTTACGCCACCCCCTTGTTTGGTTACACATACCATTCATAGTATGTCTTCAAAATTTTAGCAACTTATCTTATATACAAGGGAGTGCTCATCGACCTTAAAATATTTTAATTTTATGAAAAAATCCTGAGAAAGAACTAGTCAAAACATTAAGTAAAAAATGAAAGCAATGTATCAAAAATAATTTTTTTATTCAGATATACATACTTAGTATTAAAACACACAAAAAATAATATAAATAAAGAAATACTTAAAAATAATATTAATTCAATTTTTTTTTCAACCTAACACTAAGGCCCTTTTTCACGACTTACCTATAAAGTACGAAATAGTAAACGGTTCTTTTAGCACTAGTGAGGAATAAAGTTACCTTAAACTATTTATCGTTTTCACAACTTCTGTATAAAATAAACTTAACATTTTTGCAAATGTGGCAATACTAAAGAAAATACCGATTATTTTTGCCAAAATAAAAATACAAACTGGCAACTACGTACTTTTTTTACATTTACAAAATATACGAATAATTGGAGTTGCCATATATAAAAAATATGTGAATATAATATGGCAATCTCAAATCTAAACCTTACGACAAAAGTTAAAGGTAGAACGTTCCTCTCTTTAGCTTATCCTTCACTTTTAGATTAAAGGGAACTTGTGATAATTAAAAGCTCATTATCTGTTCGATAACTTCCTACATTTAGCTATCGTTAAGTCGTGAAAACGGGCCTAAGTTTGTTAGCATAGTTTTAGAAGTTTCAGTAGAAATGACCTTTCTGTTCTGTTCAACGACATGAAGTAAAAATTGTTTTTCCTCCTCATTGTTAGTAAGTATCGTATTGTAATCTTCAAATAGTTTTACACCCCTCTCCGCAGTGTCGTTAACCACACGCAAATTTCCTTTGTAACTTTTGCCTTGAAGATAATCAACATTGTCATCCCAAGCCTCAGGAGGTTATTGCAAGAAAGAGTCCACGATTTCTAGAACTGAGAGCGTTTTTTGCGTTCTTTGCGATGCAAAGGCTTCTAATGTGGCTTCCGTGGATAATTTAGCAGAGTTACCTCTTATTAAACGAGAACCGCCGTCAACATCCATTCTTTGAACAATGGCTATTTTCTCGCCATAAGACAGCTTGTCGGAAAACAAGGAAAATGCAACTAGCTCATCAGATAAGTACCACAAGTGACGCTCTAAGACAACCCTTGCTGCTGCACTGATTTCGGGATCAATGACTTCATATAATTTTAATCTCTTCCAAAGTTGGGGGTCATTAATCGCTGCATCTGCTGCGAAAGGTGCCTCTATCCAAATCTTCGTATATATGAGTGCACCGAAATTAACAAATCTTACAATTTGTTTTTCTTCTATTTTGGTTAGTTTAAATGCTTGAGAATTATTTCGAAAGAGAAAAATCTTCATTGCATACAGCAGTTTTGCCATCCGTCGAGCATGATGTATTGGTCTCGGAGTACGCCAACTAATCCTTGCTGGAGGTTTGTTCAGAACAATCATTGTTAGCTCTATTAGCTCATTGTAATCACCACGAACTTGTTTTCTTCTAGCTACATCAGCCGTAAGACTCTCAAGAGTATTTTCGGCAAATTGTTTCGCGATAGTATTGAAGTCAAGACAATCGTAATGATCTTTTGGTAACGTATGCCAAACATCACTGAATCTTTTGAATAATGGAATCGTAGGAGACTTTGATGGCCCAAAGCACAGTGTAAATTTTTTTGAAAGCATTATTTCAAACACGTGATGACGACAAGCAAGCCATAAAAGATCACGGCCTGTCTTTGCTTCGAGGAGAGTGCACGCTCCTCCTTTGGCACCGGTGTTAGAGGCAGTAGTGTCAAAGCTCATACATCGGACTTTATTTGTGACATTCCACTGTTTCATTGTGTCAAAAACGGCATCAGACGTGTTTTTGCCCGTTCCTGAAGTAAGTTTGGGCACACCTAACAGTTTTTCCGAACCATTACCGGAGACAAGAATAGGAAGGCGTTCTACTTTCTGTTTACCTATTATATCAGGTAGCATTTTCCCATCCCAATGTATTACAAGCGGATACTTCGGGTCGAATAGTTCTTTTATATTCGCATTGAATTCTGTTTTTGCTTTTTTTCTTGCACGTCGAATTGTGCTTCGAGAGATTGGGAGTGCAGCAGGATTACAACCAAGTGCGGCAGACAATGGAATAATCAGTCGCACTGCTTCTCTGTCGGTTATTTTGTTACGATCCAGAGCGCTGGTAACATGTTGTGTAAATATACCACTAGTGGATGGAAAAACGACACTTTCACTTGTAGCAACCTGTGTCGTTTTTGGTAAAGTAACCACAAAATCATCTTCTTGCTTTTCCTTGGTAGTTGCACTCGAAGTACTACTGCAGCTTAAATCAAGTTCTTGACTTGATACCACTGCAATTGAAGCATTATGTTTAGCGTAATTTTTTCTTAGTTCTTCAGCTCTTTGTGTTCGTTTATGAGAACGTTCTTTGGTCTTTTCTAGCTTCTTGTCAATCGATGTCATGATCATCTTACGCTCACTTCTTTGATCCATGAGAAACTCTCTGTCTTCTGCAATTTTGATTGAATTCATAGCGTTTGCATAGGCGACATCAAAAAGTTTGTCTAGTTCTTCTGTAAACAAATGCTCTCTATTTTTCTGTGCTTGCGAATCTCTTATTTTATTTTTCTTTAAAAGCAGCCAGTTCTTATGAATTTTTATAAGTTTTTCAACGCAGTAATTTGGTTGCCTGGTTGGAAGACAAGATTTGCTCCACACTTCTATGACTTCTTGAATAAGCATATGCGCAGAATCTTTCACATTTCTTGATTCATTTAATAAGTGGTGATAACGAAGTAGAACTTGCCGAAGAGTTGGAAGTTGGTTTATTCTTACCAATGATTCAAGATCCCGACATCCAAGTAGAAAAATATCGGCTTTTTTCCGAGTTGATGAACTCATATTTTTGCTCTGATTCACTGAGTCTGTTCTGTAATAAAACAAAAATATCAAAAAGAGGAGAGTTAAATAAAGGCATTTAAAAATAAAAATCAAGCATTTTTCTCAAATATTTCAAAAAACAGCACTCGATTGAGCACCCTCTACCGGTAGAACTAGACAACTGAAATTATACAATGTTATTGGTATGGATACATGTTACAAATTTACGGGGTGGCCAATCTAAAAATAAAAAATAAATTTTTTTGGACCACTCTATTATACATTTAATAAATACATCAATCAATACAAACAAAAAATAAGGCGATTCGTTACCTATTTTTCGTGATATTACACCTGAAATCGCAACAAATTTACTAAAAATTGTGTGTTTTTTTGAAAACCGAAAGTCGGTCAACTTTGAACGGCTATATCTTCTAAACTAAAAATGTGATATTATTAAGAGTGGCAGATTTGAAATCGTTGAAAAGTTTCCTATAACATGGGTTTATTCAAAACTTCGTCGGCGCTCATGAAAATTTTGATTTTTGCAACCTCGTTTGCTCTACGGGCGCTACTGTGCGACGTCGGATTATTTTGCTGGCTGGGAAATAATAAAAAATAGGGTGGTCCATTATTCGACATATTTCAGCAACCGGTTTTCGAATATTTAGACTTTATAAATCTTATGTATAAATCGGAACAGGAAAAACAGTTTAACGTTATTGTTTGTCAACCGAACCTCTATTGGGAGAAAAAAGTATCAAAAAAGGGAAATACGGGAAATTAAATTGCTATCTTTATATTTTTCCTTGCCTTATGTGATAATTTTTAAATTTTCTTTAATATTTAACTTAGGCCCGTTTTCACGACTTACCTATAAAGTTCGAAATAGTTAACGGTACCTTTAGCACTAGTGAGGAATAAAGTTACCTTCAACTATTTTTCGTTTTCACAACTTCTGTATAAAATTAACTCAACATTTTTGAAAATGTGGCAATACTAAAGAAAATACCGATTATTTTTGCCAAAATAAAAATACAAACTGGCAACTACGTACTTATTTTACACTTACAAAATATACGTATAATTGGAGTTGCTATATATAAAAAATATGTGTATATAATAGGGCAATCTCAAATCTAAACCTTACGACAAAAGTTAAAGGTAGAACGTTCCTCTCTTTAGCTTATCCTTCACTTTTAGATTAAAGGGAACTTGTGATAATTAAAAACTCATTATCTGTTCGATAACTTCCTACATTTAGCTTCACTTTTAGATTAAAGGGAACTTGTGATAAATAAAAACTCATTATCTGTTCGATAACTTCCTACATTTAGCATCGTTAAGTCGTGAAAACGGGCCTTAGAAACATAATATTATAGGTGCAGGTTACTGAGTGAATGAGAACTAGGGATGCCAAACGGGAAATCCCGAATCCCGAAATCCTGGGATTTTTCGGGATATATTTTTTTTAATCAAGAAATCGAGAAATAATTGTTACATATCAAGCAAAAAATAAAAATGATTAAAAATCGTCATTTGTCAACCAGAAAATAAAAATTATTTACAATCCAATATAATTTCATAAAAAATATTTTTGATTTTAAACGCCCGGAGACTATCAAATAAATATATCAATCACATAGTTGTGTGCGTGCAGTCGTTCTTTTTCGGGTACACATACGCGTTGTCGGCAATGCTTGATGAAAATCAAAAAGTTTTGATTTTTTTATTTGATGGCCGATTATTTGATAGTCTCCAGTTGCGATTGACAAAAAAATTTTATTTCCTTTGTGTATGTTGTCATGTACGGAAGAAAAAAAAATATAAATAAATATAAATATTATTTGAAACGAACCCTATGAAATCAAAATTACAAATGTTGATTGACGGGTTTATTTGTACGTCTCCAAAAAAGCCTCAAATAAACGACACTAACACATATGCACTGATTGACGGGTTTATTTGAAAGTCTCCAGAGCTCTTTAAGCCTGAAATTTTTTTTTTAATATGGGGGTAAATATATGCTTATAACAATTGAATTGCAACTTTTATAAAATATGTCATATCCCTTCCGGTCCATTAATAAAAAAAAATTAAAAATGGCTTAAAAAACTTACGTTAAATAAAATATTTTTTTTTATAAATAAACACAATCTGCCGTATTCATAAAAAAATGTATTTAAACTTTAAATCGGTTTTTATAAACATTTGTATGAACATTATATATATGTGTTCCTCTAACTCCCATTGGAGCATAGGGCGCCAAAACATTATGAACATTAAGTTTTAAAATAAATTTCAAACGTAAATTAATTACACTGTGCAAGAAATTGACACTTTTTTTTCGTTACAAGCTGGGCACATGGCGTTTTAACATAATTCGGGTACGCTGAATCCAGTGGTACCCGCAGTTTTTTTAGATTGGCTCTGGTTTTCGAGATATACAGTTATTTTGAAAATGGAGGAGGTTGCACGACATATGTTCGCCTAACTCAAAAACGGTTTAGGTTATTGAAATTACTAAAAAAACCGAAATTCCGCAAAACCGAATTCCGCATCCTAGGCGCTGCAGGGGCCAAACTCAAGAGTTTCATTAAACGGCCATATTTGTATGGGAGCCCCCCTAAGAGGTGGCAAGTATGTTTTAAGAAAATGTTAAGAAAAAAAAAAAAAAAAAAAAATATACATATCTCCACTTTTTAGGGGGGCTCCCATACAAATATTGCGTTTTATGAAATTCTTAAATTATTTAAAATTTTTCGACTTTTGTGAATTAAATCAAAAGTTTGTAACAGATTTTAATCATTTATGACTTGTTTTGTTTGCAGCTTCGTTTTTTATTTGTCTACATTAGTCTAAAATTAGAAGCCTAGCTGCAAAGGCTAAAGTTAAAAATAAACATGCATGGTCCTGAGTAAATAAGTATGTACGGAGCTTTTTGGTACTTTTTCGTTCTACATCTGGTACTTTAATTTTTTTATTGTAAAGAAAAATTAACTGTGTGAAGATCACATTTCACTAAAATTTTAACGAAAAAGCCGAGTTTTTAAAGGCTTCGTTGTAAAATAGTTCACTATAGAGAAGTTCGACTGAAACATGTTTTTTTTGGTGGGTTCATGATTACCCATGGGTCATAAATAGGGTAAGCTTTTTAAAATTTGCCTGTAAATATTGTGGTGTAGGGTATCACATGGTCGGTCTTCACGGACTATACTTTTTTTTGTTGATGTTCAGTTAATAGGACCCTAACCTTAAGCTGTGAGCAGTAATTTTTTATACCCTCCACCACAATTAGTTGTGAAGAGGGTATACTAAGTTTGTCATTCCGTGTGAAACTTTTTTATTATTCATCTCAGACCCCATAAAGTATATATATTCTGGCTGCTTGAGAAATTCTAAGTCGATTTAGCCATGTCCGTCTGTCTGTCCGTCTGTCCTTCTGTCCGTCTGTCCGTCTGTCCGTCTGTCCGTCTGTTGAAAACACGCTCACTTTCGAAAAACTCAAAAGAAATAAACAAACTAGGTGTCAAATTGCTTGTAGTTATCCTAAGCAGTTTGGGATTGAATTTCAGCAAAATCGGTTCAGTAGGACCAGAGCTATGAATCAAAATGTGGAACCACCACCTTCAAAAACTTGATAATTTTGTTACAAAAACTAACATAAATGATGCAAAAATGCACGGAATGACATAAGATTTTGCACAAGTCCGTTTTATTCGACTAGAAATGACACTGTAAAATTTCGCGAAGGTCGGTCCATAATTTACCCTAAGCCCCATATAAACACTACTCCCGGAAAACAGTTTAGTACGCCTAAAACCGTAAAAAATAATGCAATCATAACAAATTTTGGCTCGTCACAATTTTATAGGACTATAAATGATACTGTGAAATTTCGTGAAGATCGGTACATAATTTACCCTAGGCCCCATATATGCCCTACTCCCGGAAAACAGTTTAGTCTCCTAAAACCATAATTAATAACAAATCGTCACAGTTTAAGATAATATTAATAAAAAGACATCATACAGATATTACTCCTTAAACATTCGAACTGTCGGTGGAGGGTATCAAAGATTCGGCACAGCCGAATATAGCACTCTAACTTGTTTTTTTTAGAATTGTAGAAAATTAAAAACTTGCGTGGGACACACATTTTTTACTTTAAATGCATATTTAATTCATACTTATAAAAGTTAATAAAATAAAATTTCTTATAATTTCAGATTTGTCCAATTGCGTGGAAGTTCACTTCGAGTCAACGGATAGTGGATTTTTTCTTAAACACTCTCGCCAACCACCTGTAGCATCTGAGATATCTACAACACACGCGTCGCTGCTTCTCCCGTTAAAATCTCGGACTACTTATGATTCAGTATTATCTATAGATCGATTTACTGTTGTACAAACAACACAGGCTGTATCTATTAGAGCAAGTTATGGCCCCTTTTCTACAAAGCAAACAGTGCCAGCAAGATATATTGTGCCGGATATAATTGAAAATCAACCCGACTATTTAAATGTAGGTATATTAATGTAACCATTGAAACTTGAAACTAGTAAAACGCTATATTGGGTTTCGCAAAATTTTATATAACGTAATCAAAAGGCAATTTTTTTTAAAGAATTAATTTAAGCAGAAAATGTTCTGTAAGTTACACTGGTTTACAAATTTTCAACTTTTTGCCATAACCTCAAAAATGAAGTTTTTTCTAAGCCAAATTGGGGCTGCTAAAACGAATATGTCTTTAATTTATTTTTCTTAAGATATTTTGCGGTTTATAAGGCTATTTAAATTACGCAAACTTTACACTGTTACAAAGATATATTTTTCCTCCTTTAGTACATATTAGAGTTGTCAACCAATTAAGAATAATTCGAATAATCGATCAAACAAAACCAAACTCTTGTTCGAATAATTTTAAAATGGAGACTTTCGAATAACGAATAAATCGATTAATTAATGTCGATTAATCGAACAATTTTTATTATTAAAAAATAAATTAAAAGCTTAGAATTTGATTTATGTATTCATAAGGCCCAACCATAATATTCTTAGCCTTGCTTAACCTACTGTCAAAAATCAACAAAAAGTCTCTCAAATGTATGTATTTAAAAAAACAAAAATAAAATCAACAAATATTTGATGCGCTCAGTTTCGCACTTTGCTTGCAAATGACGGTTTCATAAAATTTAACAAAAAGTTTCCTTAAGTTCAATATGGTTTGCCTCATATGATTTATATGTATTCTTACATTTTCTTAAGCCAACTTAAGCACATTATGGTTGGGCCATTAGACGTTTTTAGTGATTTTGTAAAGGCTGGTCCAACGAAAACGTACGATGTTAATTGCTAATAAAACTAAAATTTTTCTAAGAATTTTCTCAATCTTTTTATTATTATATTAATTTCTATGACAAATATGTGTGAATCAAAATATCGACCAAATGCTTGCCACGGCTTCGGTGCCATACCTCTTTCCGATGGTCATATTTTCAATGACTGAGAAATAACTAAGGTTTAATATCGTGAATGTGTAGAATTATCTCATCCTTTAGCTCTTGAATTGTTCTTGGCTTTTTGATGTACACTTTTTCTTTTAACACGGCCATTGAATTTCTCGCGCAAAAGTGCCATTGTTTCGTTGGCTGTGTAGCAAGACGCACCATTCGGCTGAAACCTCATATCTTCCATGTCCATATCCTCAATTTCTGGCTACTAAAGGGTTTTAAGGCCGGTGTTGAATATGAACCACTCCTAAACGTCAAGTCTTTCTGCATTTCATTTTATATATCTCAATTTCAGACTTACTCAATTTGAACCATGGAAAGATACACAATCGAGCAACGCGTTAAAGTTATTCAGGCTTATTATGAAAATGGGCGTTCAAATCAAAATGCATATGTGCCTCAACATCTTCAGTGATGAGGCACATTTTCACTTCAGTGTATTCGTCAATAAGCAGAATTGCCGCATTCGGGCAAATGATAATCCAAGAGTGATTGTCGAAAAACCAATGCACCCACAAAGAGTGACTGTTTGGTGCGGTTTATGGGCTGGCGGCATGTTCAGGCCGTATCACTGTGCAAGAAATTGACTTTTTTTTGAGACAAACTGGGCACCTGGCGTTTTAACCTAATTTGGGACCGCTAAATCCAGTGGTGCTCGCCGTTTTTTTTTAGATTGGCTCTGGTTTTCCACCGTTATTTCGAAAATGGAGGAGGTTGCACAACATATATTCGCGTAACTCAAAAACGGTTTAGTATATTGAAAATTAACTTTTTTTTATCAAAATTTCGAAATCTAGGAGCATCCTAGGCGCTGCAGGGGCCAAATTTAAGAATCTATATATAAATCGGCAAAACAGTTAAGAACACTTTCCTCCTCATTTTTTTTCTTTTTTGTTTGGTTTAAATCACTTTATTCTGGGGCAACTGCTTCTAATCGTTATCATCTGCTCTTAGGAAAAAAGTCTATGAAATACACCAAATAAAAATTTTTCAATTTAACACAATGAAAAACTACAGTTCTGAAGGTTCGTACAGACGGTGGTCAGATCATACAATGTTGTCATTTTTCTGACAATAGTGCCATTGTCAGATGCACTAATTTAACACATCTACCAAATGAAAAAAGCGTACAATGTTCACACAGTTGCAAGACATTTTTAATCAATTTTAATGGCAACATTGTAAGATCTGACCACCGTCTGAACGAAGCTTGACTTACGACAGTTTTGCCAAACGTCAAAGAGATGTCAATTCATATCCAATAAGTAAGGCAGCGTTTAATGCTCTGAGGTTTCAAAATAATAAGAGTAAAAATGTACAGAATTTGTAATTTGTTGAAAGACCCACATTTATTTTATTAAAACGAAAAAAGTTGTTCCCACTTGCTTCAAAAAATTTAATGATTTTATATGCAAGAGCACCAGCATAAAAGATTTTTCGGATTAGATTCTGTAAGCGATGATGACAGAAGTTATTAATTAAGGAAACGCTTTTTCGATTCGAAGAAAATAACAATTTTTTAAAAAGCAATTACAAGTTAAGGAAGTGCTTAGAAAACTGAAAGTGCCTAGAGATTATATAATGTTCCTTTGACTATAAAGGCAATCATCCGTAGAAAGGAATCGTGTTTTCGAATTGAAATCTTCTTGATAAAAATTAGAAATAGGCTTTCAAATGATTCTGTAAATGCACTGAACTAAAATCTTATTTTAAATGAAATATTTTGTAATAATTGAATCTCAAAGAAATAAATACTCAAGCTCGAGGTCATAGGTTTTTTTATAAATGTTTTTTTATTTTATTTATTTATTTTTATAACTCTAATATCGAAAATTAAGGAATTTTTTGCTTTGAGATTCCATTAAGAACATGTCGAATAAAAAACCATATTTTATTTTGTAATAATTTGTTGAAATAATTTAACTTTTTTGGTTTTATATAAATGCTGTTGGCTTTGAATTTATTCTGTGGCAATAAGTGCTTAAATCTATTTGTTAAGTTTTAAACGAGAACAATTTAAAACTTTAAAGGTGGCTTTTGGAAATTTACTCTGAATTTAATATAATCATTAATTAGTTCTCTGCGGTTATAGTTTTTAAAGTTTTTATTTTTTAACACTCCTAATTGCACATTGAAAAAAGATAACCATTAAGTCATTTTGCTATAACTTCCTCAAAAATCCTACAAAACAATTGAAATTTTGCTAATGTGTACTTTTGAACATGAAGATCTTAAGGTGCCATTAAGCACTTTTTCCTTTTTGCCACAGAAATAAAAAAGTTGAATGCATTTATAAACTTATTTATTGGGTCACAGGAAATGTTATTTGTTCAAATAAATTCAATTAAATAGTATTTTACATCGATTTGTATGTATTGAGCGGGAATTCCCGGGATCCCGGGAAATTGAAAAATAAATCCCGCTTTCCCGGGAAATGAAAAAGTCCGGAAATAGAAAAATTATCAAAAAGTAAAAGAATCAAAAATTATATTGGCAATAAATGTGGATGATGGATTGATTATTGAAAAATAATTATGAAAAACTTGGTAATGATTTATTAGATCATCTCAGCGAGAATTTTGAAATGAAAGAATGTCAATTAAATAGGTTTCTTGGATTTAAAAACAAAATTCTAAATTCAGGATCAATGTTTCTTCATCAACATCAATACATGGAGAACATTTTGAAAATATTTTCTATGCAAGATTTCAACTCGGTATGTACACCTTTAGAACCAGGCTGGGTCAATCATACTAACAATGAAGAAATCAAAGAAAGTTTTCCTTATTAAGAATTAATTGGTTCATTAATATATTTATCAATTATATGTAAGTCGCCCTGATATTTCATTTGCAGTTTGTGCTCTAAGTAGGTATATGGAAGAACCGATTTGAAAATATACACCATTTGAAAGATATTTACTTACAGAAGTGCACAATATATATTTTATTAAAATCTGTTCAATACTTTCAGAGTTATAAGCGTTCTAACCCTGCAAATAATATTGGACCACCTGATCCATTTTGATTAAATGGACTACTCCATGGACTGGTCCGATGTAATGCAAGCGTGGACCATGTCATTGTTAAAAAGTGTTTGTAGTTTTCGTTTTTAAACGAAGTTAAAACTAATCCTCTTGTGTATACAATTGAGTAGTTTTAAGACTACTCCTTTGTACTCCAAAGCTGGGTTAATGCTCCTACCCTAGGACATCGTAATGTTAAATATACCATGTTTTTTCCATACGTTTGGGATACTTTTCGACTAGTCCTAGTCCCTTGTGGGCCACTCTTTTCACGCGTGTTTGGACTGGTCCTATTATTTGCAGGGTAAATATACTATATTTTCTTCATATAAAAAAAAAAAAATGATGGCCGAAATTCGACCATTACCCCCCGTTTCCACATGCAAGTGCAAGTTCGAAAAACTAAATACACTCAAACTTTTTCACTAACATTCACACAATTTTTGTAGTTTCAGCCAATCGGCTGTTGCTTAGATTTTTCGTTGATAATACGTATACACAACTTGCAAGTAATTACTTGCATCAAATGTACGACCAACCCCACTTTATTTTTCATATTAATCATTTATTTCTAGCATACCTACCCGCTATCTACATTCTTTAAGGGGGCTCCCATACAAAATGTTCAACGCAGACTAAAAATATATTGAAAAAAAGTCCCATAAATGCCCAGGAGTCGCCCCTTGGAAGATAAAATGTATGACCGACCTCAATTAGTTTTTTGTCCTTAACATTTTCTCGAGACATACTTGGTAACAGATTTTAATCATTCATGTTTTGTTTTGTTTGCAGCTTCGTTTTTTATATGTTCGCAAAAATTTAGAAGCCTAGCTGCATTTTTTAATTTTTAAAAAACAAAAATTTTGAAATTTTGATAAAAAATTATGTTTCAAAAACGACTGCTCATATTTGAAAAACGTTTTACTTTTCTTAAATCTTTTCTTTTCTTATTGCGGAATTTCGCTTTTTTTATTAATTTCAATAAACTTAACCGTTTTTGAGTTACGCGAATATATGTTGTGCAACCTCCTTCATTTTCGAAATAACGGTACATCTCGAAAATGTTAGCCAATTTAAAAAAACGGCGAGCACCACTGGATTCAGCGTACCTGAGTTATGTTAAAACGCCCGGCTTGTATGGTCCATAATTAACCATATTCCCAATAAAATGCCCACCCTGGGAAATTATTTTAACCCGTTCCGTGTTTTTGTCGAATATATTCGACATTACATTGAACTCTGTTTCTATGCGCTCTGAGGATATACTTTTCTTGGTTTTGTTACTCTAGAATTATTTATTACGGTTTTAGGCGTACTAAACTATTTTTCCAAACTAGGCTTTATATGGGGCCTTTGGTTAACTATCGACCGATCTTCACGAAATTTAACAGTATGATTTCTAGGTACATAGAACGAATTTGTGCAAAATCGTTTATCAATATACCATCATTTATGTTAGTTTTTGTAAATAAAAGTATCAATTCTTTATGGTGATGGTTTGACAATTGAATTTATTACTTTTATCGAACGGGAAGCAATTTGACTCCATGTCAAAAATTGCACTCATGCGAAAAAGCGAAAGTGCAAAAACATAACAACAACCAACTAGATAATTATTTCGCACAACGTTTGCAAAATTGTCAGGGTCTAAGTAAGTGTAAGATTATCACAGTAAAAGTAAAAAAGTTGTGAAACTTCTTATGGCATTGCCAAATTAAAAAAAGGCTTAAAAAGTACTCATTAAATCAACTCTACACTAAACAACAACGCAGGAATACTTTTTAACGTACATTTTTTTCTTTGAGTTGAATAAGAAAACAAATAATGTTTCAAGATAATATGGGGTCTTCACCTGACAATTTTTTATCATACAAAACGTCAAACTTCATATAAAAAAAACGCTGACAAAAATTTTAGAGTTTTTTTATATAGACTTTGACGTTTGGTATGTCAAAAATTGTCAGGTGAAGACCCATGTAAACTTTGTGAAAAATTAAACAATTCTGTGAAAAATAAAAAAAGTGGAAGGGAGCAGAAATAAATTAAAAATACTGGACTACTTGTCTGAAAATAGAAGTTTTGAGGTATGTTTTTTGTCGATAGTCTAAGAACGATGTCGACCAATTATCTTTCCGAATCAATAAGTTTGCTTTAAAATGGCATCGATTTGTTTTTGCATATTGTTGCATATTTTGGTAAAAATGCATATTTTTGCATATTTAGGTTTTAAATGCTTATTTTTGCACATTTTGACACATTTGCGTGATTTTTTTTAAATTTTCATATTATAAAAAAGTTCTTAAAAAATATTTTAAATACACAAAAAAACCTTCCAAAAAATTAATAAATTAATTATTTTGGAGCTTTGCTTTAAACACAAGATTTTCAAGATTTTGACAAAAGATTCTTTAATTTTAAACCGCTGCAGCACCTTGCATGGCTTAAGGCTTCCAATGGTCTTAAAATATTTTATCCAAAACTGTTACAAGCTACTTGCTTGGCACATGGGTTATACCGCGTTGCAGAGAATTTAGAAGCCAATTCGATAATATTGAAATTTTTATTGAAATGTATCCCTTGATTACCCTTCCACCACAGCCAGTAGTAACAAGATCGGGGCCTGGCTTAATGCGTTAGAATTCTATTCGAAAAATTACCGATAATTATGCAATTAAAAAAAGTAAAATAAATATTAAATTTAAATAACATCAGAAGCCAATTAGCATTTGTATTTTCCAAATTAGGGATATATTAGTGAAACAATACCTAATTAGGAGGGATTTAGTTCACTTAATGCTCAAGACAAATTTATTGATATTGCAGAAATTAAAATTAACAATATGGAAGGAACAAAAGCCCGTCAAATTAAAAAAAAAAATCCAAAACATTTTGCAAAAAGAATTAAGGATTACAAAAAATAAAATAAATATCAAATATTTTTGATCTGATCTGGAATCAAAGTGGGATCTGAAAATAAATTTTTTCAAAATGCATTGGCAATCTTCATGTACAAGACAAAATTTTACTTTTAATAAAACAGTACTTATTTATTTACACAAACCAAAATTTAAATTAGTTATTTAAGTTTTTTAAAGATATTTGAATAACAATATACTGAATTTTTTAAATTTTTGTTTTAAGTAAAATTAAAAAACTATTTTTTATGGAAATTGTTTAAGCTATTTTTTTAGTGCATATTTTAGATTTTTAGTGCATATTTTAAACGCATATTTTCGATATTTTAGTGCATGAAAATCGCATCCCTACTAATTAATCACTTTGTGAAGATTATTTTAATCGCAAGTACATGTTTCTTGTAAAGTTGTTAAATTGAAGGTGCGTTATTTAAACAATTGATTCGAAAAAGCTAAAAACTGGAGGTGCAAACTAAATAGGTTGTTGCTCACGTCATATAAGTGCAGCTATGCTAACTATTTTGCACAGTTGCAAGTTAAAAAAAATTGACTTGATACCTTTTTCTTTTTTTCTTTTGATTTTTTTTTTGAAAATGAGCGTGTTTTCAACAGACATACGGACATGGCTAAATCGACTTCGGATTACTCGAGGAGCCAGTATATACTATATGTGCCATCAGTTAAAACTATGACCAGAAAACAGAAAACAGAACAGAAAACATTCAGTGCATATCTAAAAAGGCTTGAACTGCACCCAAACTCACAAGCTCGAAATGTTTTAAATGATGGCGACCACATCGGCTTAAGGAGAAGAGACACTGCAGCATTTATCCAATAAAAAGAGCGTCAGACATTCGCAGGATGTACACTTAGAAATTAAAATAAGATTCGATTAATTATTGTTAGTTTTTATCTCAATATATAGAGATTTAATAAATAACTTTTGACCATAGTTCTTGCACGGTTCCGCTAAAGTGCTTAGGATAGGGTCCAGGGTCGCTAAACCTTCTATACTCAAAAAATATAAATTATCGTTTTAAAACAAATCTATTAGAGCAAAAGTGTCCGTACTTAAAAGAAAAACAAAGCTATATTAACGTAAGTACGTTGTTTATCCTCCATTCCGCCTCCAGCTATCTGTCCGCTAGACCGTCCCCTGAAAGCGAAAGTGACTTGCGATTGCTACGCTTTATCGGCTAAATAGCTGAACTGATTTTGATGAAATTGGAACTAAAGGCTTTTTTTTTAAACTAGGGTCAAGAGGAGGACATGGGGAGAATTACTGGCTCTCCCAAAAACACACAGAACTTATATTTCTTTTAAAGCTAGGAATATAAAAGGACAGATGGGCGATTTCTGCCTATTCGAAACGATCCAATCGATTTTAGCTTTACTTTAATAGTTACTGAAAAATTAACTCTGGACGGGCAACGCCGCGGGCACGGCTGGTAAATTATAAAGAAATCGCCGCAATTTCTATGCAATATTTCGAAAACGAGCCAGTTAAGAAAGTTCATAATAATATTCCTTTTTTATACTTCATACTTTGAGTACCAATTTACTTTTTAAAAATAACTCTTAAAATCAGAAAAAATACAATTATTTTTTGAATCAAAATTTCGTTCGATTTCAATTCCACTTCATTTCGATTTCTGAAACATTATTAAAAATTAAATTAAAAATTATTTTTACTATTTTCAGAATACAACTGCAGCTTTAATTGAACTTCAACAATCAAATCTTCACTTGGACATTTCGGCTCATCTTGTAAGTACAAGTGTATCGCAGGATTCTCCAGTGCTACGAGTTCTATTTCATGCTGGCGCAGATCCTGGCGGCCATTTACAACGGCAAAAAATTTGTGTATTATTACATGTTTCTAGTAATAATCATGTACCCATAAAAGGAAGATGCATGCCTGAAGGGGAAGATGGAGTGTGTGTAGCTGAGGTATATTTTGAAATCAAATAATGTTTTCTTTTAAAAAATTTAATTATATTTCTTATATTATTAAAGGTTGTTATACCATTTAATTGGTTTCATACACTACCAGCACCTCTTACAGACAATGTCAATAGTACCCCCACAAAAGTACCACAACGACTTGTTCAAGTTTCTTATAGCGTTTTTGAGCCCCCAGTAAGAAATCCTGAGTTGTGCGAACCAAAAGTGCAAATCCAACCTTTAACAAGTTTTGTCCAAGTTCCTTTAGTTAATGCATTAGATCCATTTAAAGAATTTCACGTTGACGAATCTCTTATAATTCTTCTACCCCAACAACCCCTCTTTCCATTATCCAAATTTCATGTTCCCGTCTTTTTACAACAATATCCAGAAAAAAATATTTCATCATTTACCGTAAAAGCACGAATAAAATCCGGCATCAAAGTAATTGGTGCAACTGCGTCTTCTGACCTGTGGAACATTTCAATTGAGAGAGATAATTCGAAGCATTCTACAGTACGTGTAACAGCCATAAGGAAGAAACTTGAGAATAATACGTCATCACATGAAAAAAGGTACTAATTTTTTATTAATGCGTATTTAAAAGCATTGTTTCTACATAAGTATTTATGTATATTTAATTTTAGAGTAAATGAAGTATTTAGTTGGTTATTGGAAGTAGCTGATAATACAAAAGATTTAATAGAAGCAGGAAAAATTGTTTGGTCGGTAATCTACATTTATGACAATCCAAAGGATACGTTAGTTGAACTTTCGCCGGAGGATAATAAAAGAAGGGTTATTACAAAACTGGAAGTTAATAAAGATGACATTCAAGCTGTGTTACCCATGGCAAAGGTAAGTAATTTATTTCAGATATACAGAAGTATGTTTATCTGACAAAACAGGCCAATTCAAAGCCTTCATATTATACAATGGCGTTTATTTTAATATTTATGGGGGGTGTGCTGAAAATCGCAAACACAAAACGCAAGAATTTGGAGGCTGTTTTTAATACAGTTTTAATCTAATGTTTATAATTTTTGTTATAAAATTCTGTTTAATAGAGGAATGTTTGTATAATATTTGTCATACAATTCTTTTATTACAGAAATCTTACTAAAAAACGACTTTTAAAATTCTTGCGTTTTGCGTTTGCGATTTCCAGCACACCCCTGTATGTATAGTTGTTTTATTTTTTTTTAAACATCCATTCTACATTTTAAGAATTGTAATATAACAAAAATATAATAATTATTTAACACTATAAAATGCGGCTATTCTTTTCCAAAGAAATGTAATTTTCCCCATTCTTTTTGTATGATTCAATTGAATTTTGAAGCTTGTTAGGCATTTAAATCATTATAATTTTTGCATGTTTCCATTCTGTTGGGAAATGTGATAGACGCAAAAGCACATTAAACACTGAGAAAGATCATAGCCTTTTTTTTTGGTCAATTTTTAAGAACTTTTGCATCTATGTTGTCATAACTAGGAGACTTTTGAGGGTTAAGCTTGCTAATTTCAGCTTCAATTTCATGATTTTTGAAAGGAGTAAAGATGTTTTCAAGGTGCGACTTAAAAGCAGCAGCATTACTTACGTCAGATCTACGCCAATCGCCATTTGAGTCCTTGATTGGAACATTTCGCTTTTGAGCATGTAAACGTGATCCCCACCATGTATGTTTAGCATTGAAGTCGCTACCAACTAAGAATCTATTGCATGTTTTCAAATTGATCACATTTGATACTATATCTAGGAGGGGAATACACAGAGTAAATCGATACACTACAATTATTGCACACTATTTTAACTCCGGCCGCTTGCATGCTTAATTTACTTATTGGCTCTTATATTTCATACTTAATAGTAGGTAGATTTGATGACGATAGCCGTACCGGCAAGTGCTCTATCATAAAGAGAAATAGGAAATTTTTCTAGTCTGATACTCTACTTACTATACGCAAATGATATGATAAATCAACTTAAAAACCACTTAAAAACTTTTGCATATGCAGATGACCCAGCTGTTATTGTCCCGCATTAAAATATTGAAACCGCCACTGATAGATTCTATATCGATAAAATGTGTAATTATGTTTAATCAACATATATGTTGTTTTAAACTAATCCTATTCGTACAAGCTGTCTGCTCGGTGTTTATTTAATAAACTTTTTGTAATATTTGCACTCAAACAATCTTTGCGAACAAAATGCCTTCAATTGTTTTTCTTTCCAAAAGATTTCTGATTTTAGTTTTATTTAAATTGATTTGACTTAAAATTAAAAATTATTTCAACGTTAGCTGACGAATTTGGTAAAACCATTAAGTCATTAATAAAACTACGTACATACATAAGTTAGGGAATGCATTACACAGCAGAACCAAATTGAACTTTTTGTGTGTTGATTGGAAGTTTGATGCAATTATTTACTAATTTGAGGTCGCTGATTTAAAATTTAATACCCGTTTTTCTCTATCAGCTCGCATTTTTAAGTTACAGGTACTAATCGAATTTTTGACTTTTTACCAAAAATTAAAAGTTCAAAAAATCATAACTTCACTCTTAATGAAGCGATTTTTACAATTCTTCTTTTTTTAAAGATATAATTGTTAGCTTTGAAAACAATGCAAATCACAAAATTACAAAAAAATTGCTGAGTAATGGGTGTTTACGTAAGAAAAAAAAAAAATTAAAAATTACAATTTTTATTTATAAAAATCCAAAACATAAAAAAGTCAAAGTCTTATTCAGAGTACGAAAAAAAACTGTAAAGTACACAATTAAGAGTACCATACCGTATTTTACCATGAACAATACACATTCACATTCGTTACAAGAGTACAAAATAAAAAAAAAAACATTTTTCTGTTTGTGAATGTGTGCACAAACATATACGGTACACAGCGAGAGTGAGCTGACGCACACAAACACTACGATAACGTACATAACATCTTTTAACGTACATGTACAGTATTTTTAGCGTACTTATCTGTACTTTTTATTGAACACGTATGTGTATTTAACGTGCGTGTGTGTGTGGTATGTATGTATTTTTAAAATCAAAAAAGGCCAAAAATATGATTTGAAAGCGAGTTGTATAACAGGAGTGCAGAAATATAAGAAACATGCAAAAGTACTAATATTTTATGGAGCAGAGCAGTATTGATGCCTATTTCAGTAAACAATTGTTTTTGTTTTTTACGCGAAGAATTAACGTGCGTGTGTGTGTATGTATTTTTTTAAAGCAAAAAAAATTTTTTTTATAACATCAAAAAAGGCCAAAAATATGATTTGAAAGCGAGTTGTATAACAGGAGTGCAGAAATATAAGAAACATGCAAAAGTTCTTTATGCAGTAGAGAAAAGAACATGTAATGATCAGTTGTAAAGTGTTAAGAGTATGCGTATATGTAAATATGTATGTATACCCAGCGGGAAAAAGAGGGCATACAGATGCCTTCTAGAAGGCCTCAGTACTTTCTTTTGGATGTACAAGGCCTGCTCGCTCCATTGCATACTCAAAGCTTTTTTACACACGTTGTCATTGAGGGGTAGACCCTTCCACTCTGGCTTCATTCGCCAGAAATTCTGAAATTCATTTAAATTAATGGCTTTTAGAAGGCTGTCATGAGATGAGAATGGTTTTCAAAAGGCGTTAGAATAAAGGTAATCTTAAAGAGTCTTTTAGAAATGTATTTTTAAAGAGCTTCAAGTTATTGGATCTAAAAACCATTCATGGTATATGAAAATTTTCTCTTTATGTCAACATTTAAATAAAACTAGACAAATTTACGGAAAATGGGCCAAATCCCTTTGTTATAGAAATTTAATTGTGCACTTTTAATGGATATTTATTATATTTTATACATAATTAATAGATGGTTTTAAGGTAAAAATGGTTTTTACACTAAAAATCAGAAAACAATTAAGTTTTGATTGTGCACTTATTTTTTAATTTTTAAACTTTTTTTAATACTTTTTAGCAGTTATTTTTAGGTAAAACAAAAAGGAATTTTAACGTATTAAACTCAACTAAAATGATTTATTCTTTTTCATTTAACTGTTCTGTATTCTGTTTTTGTCTTTTTTTTATGCAATTTTAATTTTATAACGCGCAAAAAAACTAAATATCTTAGTCCTTCTCTTCTCCCTTCTCATAGAAGGGAATGTGGAATATTGATCTTATCTTTTATACCTACGGAAGATCAGAAGCCTTATAAGAGAACTTATTTAGCAGTTAAATCAGAATCAACGCGAATTCACTAGAAAGTGAAGTCAGCATTACAACAACACTGCTTCTGTGGTCCGATTGTCAAAAATATTGCTAGTAAAAAAAGGTTTGTTTACATAAAAAACTGTAGCTTGTATACAATATTTGACAACTACACCACAGAAAAAATAACCATATGTTGACTTGACCCCACCTTCTAGTCAATTCACCTTGATCAGAATGGTAATTGAATCACAAAATGTCAAATCAGGCCTTTAATAAGGCCTAAATAAGAAGCTGTTCTGACTTTTCCCGCTAGGTAATTGTTTGTGCACATTTGTAAGCGGTAAATGAATCGTCGAAAATTGTTGTTGTGCTATACGTTATTCGAGTTTATTTGCAGAAAAAAAATTATTTTTACACTCATAAAATTATTACGATAATTGATTGTGGATTATTTAGTTCGTTTTTCATTTAATAAAAATATAGTTATTTTACGAATAACTATTCTGCGAATATCTTTAAACTTAAAAATTTAGAAATGTCAAGCCAAAATAAAACAATATTAACGTTTTATATTTATATGATAAAAATTTATTCTTTCAGCTACGTTATGCTCATTAACATTTATTCCCAAAGAATCAAAAGCCGGTTGAACTCATATTTTGAAAGCACTATCTTTCGCCATACGGAGTAGGCGTCCATTCCTTGTAAATAATTCTACAATCGCCAATTCAATGTTAGTTTGATTGAAGTAGGTTGGAACTGTTTTGGTTTTGAAATCATTGACTTTATTTTTATTTGCACATTTTATTGCAACATAATCTGAATATAAAGTAGGGTGGAACCGTTAAATGTCTTTCTAGATTTCCGGTATGATTATTTAATTTTTTTTTTTTTTCACAACTTCCATTATCACAAAATACGTCACTTTCATCGATTAAACTAAAATAATCGTGCAAAAAATTATTTTTAGGGCGCGGCATCTTACTTTCTTTTCAATCAAATGTTAAATCATTACTTAAAATGCATAATGATTGAAGACAACTGAAAATTCCTAAATTTTTCGCGAAAGAGGTTGGTGCCATAATTATTGTTTAATATGCCATTGTCCACGCAAGTGCATACAAAAAATTTAAATAAAAAACATTTACCTAAAAGGTATGTATGAATATAAAAAATAACTGAAAAAAATTTTAAATTATAAAAAACACGAGGACTCTTAAATTTTTTTTTTTTCAAATAAACTCGAATAACGCAAAGCACAATAACAATTTTCGACTTTTGATTTACCACTTACAAATGTGCACAAACAATTGTTTTGAGGGTGCGAAAGTTCCTTAATTTTCTGTGAATTTGTTGCTTTTACGTTTTTTATGAATGATATTTCATCTGAAAGAGTTTGGTGCCATAAATATTGCTCATAAAAATAGTCAAGAAAAAAAAATTACCTTAAATGTATGAACAATTCTTTAACTGAAAAAAATTGTTTATTATAAAAAACAAGATCAGTCATAAAAATGTTTTTTTTTTCTTTCTTCAAATATACAAGGCACAAGTAAAAAATTCCCATAAAAAGGATCTTCACATTTGTACATATGTACTTAGGTAGGCGTACATATGCACATCAATTGTCTCAAATGTTGTATACAATTATTTTACAGCGTTAATGTTGGCGCCATAAGTATTGCTTAATAAACCAATGTCCATGCAAGTGCATACAAAAATAACTAGGTAAAAAAAAGGATTTACCTAAAATATATAAAAAAAACACAAACTCTTTTACTGCAAAAAAAAAAAAATATTTTAAAAAAGAAACAAGAGCACTCATCCCAAAGTAATATTCATACAATCAAAAAATTATGTAGCTATATTCAAAAAGAAAGTTCATTTTAAAGATCTGAAAATTTATTTAATTTAAAATAAATTTTTACATTTAATTTAAAATTAATTTTTACATTTAATTTAAAATAAATTTTTACTTTAAAATAAATGAATTTTACATTAATTTTAAAATTTTTATTTTTTAAACAGCATATTCCGTAAAATTTAATAGTTGTTGCTTTTAAAAAATACATTTTAAACGACAAAAAATCAAACTACATAACATTATAAGTACAGAAAAACTTTTTTTTTTTTTTGCTAATTTGTTTTTTGAATAACAAACATAAATGTTAAAAACAAAGTTATTTGAAAACTAACTATATATTTATTCAATTTTAATAGTACTAAAAACGAATTTTATAACCAACAATCAATTACTGTAATAATTTTATGAGTGTTAAAATATTTTTTTTTCTTCAAATAAACTCGAATAATGCATAGCACAACAACAATTTTCGACGTTCAATTTTCCACCAGGGTTGCCGCTTAAAAGTTTTTATCCAACCAAAATTGTTTATAAAACCTACCAAAATCCTTTGAAACCGACCAATTTTTTCAAATTTTTAAAAATTTACATATGTATGTATATGAATGTATTTTTTTGATGTAAAGCACAATTTTTATTGGATAGAGGTATTAATTTTTTGCAATATGCAATTAGAGACAAAGTTGGCATGATCGTAAAATATTTTTATTTGAATCCATTTTTAATGGAATTCACTTAATTCGAAAATATATCATTGCCTAAGTCTACTGAAAGGCTAATTTCTATTAAGCTAACTATATAAATAGGCAAATCTTGATTAGACAATAACTTAAAAGGAGTACTTATTTGTAATATTTTAATTTCTTAAAACGCAAGAATTTGGGAGTTCTTTTTAATACACTTTAAATCCAATTTTTATAATGTTTGTTATTAAATTCTGTTTAATAGACAAATATTTGTATAATGTTTCTCATACAATTCTTTTATTACAGAAATCTAAGTAAAAAACGACTGTTAAAATTCTTACGTTTTACGTTTTCGATTTCGAGCACACCCCTGTAGGTTTTATTTTATATAAAAGCCCAATTTTAAATTTAAGTACATATTTCTTTTTTAGCTTCTGTGTCAATAAAAATATTTAAGACATCAACATGATTATTTTTTTTTTATCGAAATCGACTTATGTTAGTGTCGCCTTTTTTATAAAATTAATAAAAATGTGTAAAAATATTGGACTTTAAACATGATTATAATATGACAAACGATATACTTCTGGTTGATATTCTTTATTAAGATTATTAATTATGACTAGTATGTCTGCCATTTTCTAACAATCGCACGATTTGAAGTCGCAAGACGCTAGATTTATTTCATGTTGTTCGAAAACTCATGCGTTTTGCTTCCGATCTTAAATGGTTTTTGAAGATGGCTAACTTCTTGCGATTGCGATTTAGAGAGCACCTATAATTAGATTTCAAGTCAGAATCGCAATATACTTGTATATGACACAAATAAAAAATGGCATTTGACTTTATAAGACATATGTTCGGCGAGTTCTACAGCTCTTAAACCATTGACTTCGTAAAAACAGGATACAAAATATAGTACTAAAGCATTCCACTGTTCAAAAATTCTTGCAATAACAACCTCCAAAAATAGACGTTTTGTATAAGAAGCAGCTTATATCTTATGAGGTGGTACCGAACATTATTCCTGAAATTCTTTTAGTTCAGTAATTCTTTAAGAGCTATGGGAAAAAACTGTTAATATTACAACAAAGAAGCTCTATATTTTCCTTCAGCTTTTTACATGCGTAACTTGAACACAGGTGGAGAGAGCGCACTTAATGTAAATTAAACAAATTCATTTCTAAGTAAGTTTTTTATTCCAGTTACTTTATCCGCCATGGCGTTAGCGCCGTCTGTTGCCAATTCAATAATATTTTTTAAATAATGTTTGTTGTAAAAAATTTTTTATTTTCATTTCTTTATTGTCACATCCGAAGTTTCACCAACAATCAAGAAGATCTTCTGTTTTTTTTTTAATAAATATTCTATTTTCTGTTGCCTGCTTTGCGATATAGTCAGTTGCTTTAACAGACTATGTCCTACCACATTTAAAAAGTCAATTTATAAAATGAAAAAGTAAATTTTCTCAAACCGACCAAAATTAGGATTAGCCTACCATCCTACCAAACGAAAATACCAAGTTCGGCAACCCTGTTTACCACTTAAAAATGTGCACAAACAATTATACATATTTAAATATACGCATACTCTCTACAACTGATCATTACCAGCGTTGTCAACTTTGAAATTTCAAAACGCACCAAAAAGGTGAAGAAAACGCGCCATTTGAAAATAGAAACGCACCAAGTTTAGACTTTCTTTTTAATTTAAAATGTTTGTTTGAGTAATTTTAAATAAAAAGTAAAATATTTTTGTATTAAAAATATTATAATAAAGCAGTCTTTTACAGTTCAGGGGTTTAGGAAAAAAATATAGAACTTAACAAAAATAAAAAAACCTAACAAATTTATTTGTATTGATTTGTACTAGTGTTGTCACGAATATCAATTTTTAATATTCGCGAATACGAATATCTGCGCCAATATTCAGCGAATATCCAATCTGAACTAAAACGCCACTCGATATAATAAATCTTTTATTTTCGTTTTAAAAAATAAATTGTAAAAAAACTGTCTCACTACCAATTATATTTAAATTTATTATCTCACTCCGATGACTAAATTTGAAATCCAGTTGTCGATAATTTTCTTACGATAATTAGCACATTGCTTAAAATGATAATAAATCTGGAAAAGTTGAAGTTAAAACTTGAGTAATTTTCATAAAATAGTTTTGTACCGGCACAAACTTCTAATGTTTGTTTGTTTTTCACTTTTCTAAAAGAAGATTTTTTTGTGTTAAAATGACAAAAATCTTTTCTAATAAAAATTAATACTTTTTGTTTAATTTTATGTATTTTTTACACTTTTGTATTTTTTCTTCCTTGGAATGCATTAACAAAATATTCGCGAAATATTCCCTTGTATTTGGAGAGTACGAATAACGTAAAGCAGGTGAATATTCGGCATTTCGAATACGAATACAAATATTCGTAACATCACTAGTATGCACTAAGCCTATCCAATCCATTACAGGTATTATTTTATCTTTATCTGTTAAAATGCCTTTGGAGGTTACGCGATGTCCCAGGTACTTTACTTCCTTTTGGAAGTCCTGCCGTGGATATACGTTTCAACATTTCTTCCAAATTTTTCAAGTGTTCGTCAAGTGTTTTCCCCATGACAATAATGTCGTCAAAGTGCACCAAGCATGCAAAGTCCAAATGGCATCACATTCAACTGTCATAAACCCGAGCCACTCCAGCACAACATTCTGCTCTTACTTTCTATACCCACACTACTGTATGTGGAGAGGATTTTATGAGTTTGTACTATTATGTATGTGTAATACATTTAAATAGTTTAGTATACCGATTGACTCAGAATCAATTTTAGAGTCGATCTAACGAGGTCTGTTGTCTTTCAAAGTTAACCTTGTGCGCAAGTCTATACTTTCGCAATTTTGGAAAAAATTGAATCTAATTTGGGATATGTGTTAATTGTTACAAGGTTGAATCCTATTCAAAATGGTGCGAATTGGTTCATAATATTACATAGCTTACATACAAACTTCTTTCCGGAATAGAGTTTTTGTGCCCATAAACTGTCTTGGTTTTTAGGTATTTAGGTTTTATAAGGTACAAACATATTGTGGTGCAACCTAAATCAGCGTAGCAAAGCGGACCAGATTTGACCATGTTTTTTTTTTTTTTTTGTTCACACATAATATCGGTTTTTTTAACAAGAACTTTTTTTGCGTTGTTAGCTACCGATATTGGTTACCGATAGACATTTATAAAATTCCATTACAGAATAGCTCCTCAAGACAATTATAGTTGATTTACAAATTTTGACTGCTTAACGACAAATTTTTGTCTTTGCTCTGTTGCCAAGTATTTTTCGAACAAAAATTTTAAAAAAGCACCCAAAATGGTGCAAAACGCAACAAGTTGACAACGCTGATCATTACTTACAACATTATTTTATCTGATGCACAAAAATGTTTTGCGAGAGAATGTACAGTGACAGGCAAAATCCAGCCCAAAATTTTTATTAATATTTAATCACAAGAAATTGTTTTGGTTGTAAAACTTGTTTTTTTTTTAAATAAAATCTGATTTATTTTCATCATTTTCTTCGCCTGTTAACCATGCCAAAAATTCTTTTCAATTATAATAAAAAGCTTTTTTTCTTATCAGTGTACTCAGTAATTTAGCTACAAAAATAATCATAATGCCTCTTAATAACATTTTCCCTATGCCATTCAAATGTTTAATAATATAAAAGACTGTGGACATTAACAAAGACATTGTTTATCATAAAATATGTTTTTAATTCCTTATATAACCATTTATCTTACACACTGTAATTGAACATAGTTAAACACAGCCGCGCACATGTGCATTCTTCGCGTAAAAAACAAAAACAATTGTTTACTGAAATAGGCACCAATACTCTGCTCCATAAAACTTTTGCATGTTTCTTATATTTCTGCACTCCTGTTATAAAACTCGCTTTCAAATCATATTTTTGGCCTTTTTTGATGTTATAAAAAAAATTTTTTTTGCTTTAAAAAAATACATACACACACACGCACGTTAATTCTTCGCGTAAAAAACAAAAACAATTGTTTACTGAAATAGGCATCAATACTGCTCTGCTCCATAAAATATTAGTACTTTTGCATGTTTCTTATATTTCTGCACTCCTGTTATACAACTCGCTTTCAAATCATATTTTTGGCCTTTTTTGATTTTAAAAATACATACATACCACACACACACGCACGTTAAATACACATACGTGTTCAATAAAAAGTACAGATAAGTACGCTAAAAATACTGTACATGTACGTTAAAAGATGTTATGTACGTTATCGTAGTGTTTGTGTGCGTCAGCTCACTCTCGCTGTGTACCGTATATGTTTGTGCACACATTCACATACACAAAAAAAAATTTTAAAGTTTGTGTGTTAGAAAAATACGTTACGAAAATGTACAGTTTTTTTTCGTACCCTGGTCTTATTACTTTCACGTAAAGTCACATAACCTATGAACAAAATGAGACATAGGTCACTAAAATCCACTTTTCGCTTTTGTTCACAATGAAGTGAAGGTACCTCATTTTTTAATGAAGCAAAAATCGTCCATAAATAGAACAGCAGCAAACATACACACATTAAAAAAGTTATTTTTGTATGGGAATCGTGATTTTTATCTATTGAATTGTCTCGTAAATTGTGAATAAAATCAATTACAATGAAATAAAGCACATTTCATTCGAAATATGTTAAGCTAACTGTTTTTATACCAAAACTATGATTTTTATTTATTAATTAAAGTTTTTATGAATTTAAAAAAAATTTTTTTTTTTTAAGTGAATATGGTACACCGTTTTCAAGTTGTTGCTATATAAGTGGAAGTGTCTTAATTTTTGAAATACCGGTATATCTCGAAAAGTCGAGTTGGTAGAAAACTGAGTGCAGATTTGAATTCAGCGTCCCAAATAACCTTAAAAACAACTTTCAGTTCTTAATTAACAAAAACCTTTTTCCCTAGTGTTATTATTATTTATGCGCCCCATACACGTTTCAATTCAACTGTCAACTGAGTCTTTCAACTGAATTGACGCTTAGCCACACACTTCATCAACTGAATTGAAAGATTTTAAATTAATTTTAAAATTAAATGAAATAAAAGACAATTTTTAAAATACTTAACATTATTTGCAAAAGAAAACTACACACATTAATTTTGACAGCTGATCAAGAGACTCGAGCACACACAGTACAATCGAGTTGAAAGAGTTAGTAGTCAACTTGAAAAAATCAAAATCTTTTGATTTTTCTTCAACCAACTCGACAACTGTCAAACTACTCAATTGACAAGGCCATTGACGCTTTGATTTGGACAACAACCGACTAAGTTGACAATTGAATTGAAACGTGTATGGGCTGCTTTAACAACGTCATTGATTTGATTTTTTTCCAAAAGATATTGATATCTGGCAACACTAAATATTACAGCCTCTTTTATGCTGGGTATAGGCAGTGCAATCTACATCAATGCAATCTCAAAATATAAATACGTTCTGATGTTGATGCAATCTGGAATGAATGAAAAATGAAGGAAAATGAATTTAATTTGCTAGATTGCGTAAATGTTTTGCATAGTGTGTACCCAGCATTACATTCCAAAACTCACAGAATACAAACAAATTCAAGAAACCATAAATGACAAATAAATAAAACTGGCGTACAGAGCAGCAAGCGAAACAATAACTACACTATTTACAAAAACAAAGACAAAAATAGAAAAAACTGACCAAACCCAATAAACACGAAGTAAAACCTTTGATATGAAATGACTTTATCATTTGTTAATAAAAATTTATGTTTTATGTTGTGTGTATAAAACTAAATTTGTTAAATAACTACTTAAAATGAAAACAATTGACGAGATGATTATGGCCCCTATTATGAGTTACATTCGATAAACCTCGAAAACATCGAATATCGAATGTTAATTTGGTATTATGAGTTGGCAGCACTGTCGAAAATTTCGTTGTGCATCGAATTTTTCAACGAAAACAAATTTGCTTTAGACGGTGCAAATAAATAAGGCGACCAGATTTTGAAAATAAAAATAGAGGACATAAAGAAAAAAAGTAAAAAATTTATTTGACTTAAATTTTTTTACATATTTTACAGACAAATTTACATTCACATATTTTATATGTAAAATAATTTAAAAAATAATAACATATACATATAAAAATTTGCATTTACTTATAAATATGTAAAATTAGTTAAAAAATAACAAAACTTAAAAATTCATTGCACTAACTTATTCAAAATTTCATATTGCAATATCTTATTTAGTTAGCTTATTGTTTATTGTACTTTCCAGATTCGTGAACTCTCTTTAAAATAGTGTCTTTAAATTCATAGTATTTTGCAAATTCTGCACAATTTTTATTAGTGTTGCACTTGATTGTCATTATTGCCTCAATACAATTAATCGATACATTACTTTTTTCTTGGGTCCAAATATCATTAATTAATGAAAACATTCTCTCCACAGCTGCATTAGTTCCTGGCAGACTAAAGGCAATTTGAACAACTTTTAAACTTTCTGTAAAGGATATTGATTCTTTTTCAAAGTGGGAAAATATCTCCACCCATCTTTGGTCAAATTTAACGGCATTATCTCTCCAAATCTTAAGTTTATCTTCATTACAATATATGTTTATTTTTCTTATTTCATCAACTAATTTGATTTCATTTATATTATTTTCACCTATTAATATTATAATCTTTTCAAGACATGAACACACAGCTTCCAAATCAATTTTTTTTTTCTAGAGGGTCCAATGAAAAATATTTGTTTCCTTCAAAGATTCGGTCCATTCTTCTAAATATTTCACTGAAGTGTCATAAAATTTTTGTATATGTTCTTCAAAATGTTTTCGTAAGTCAGGTTCCGATTCTTCCAATTGCCGTATTTTACTCCGTATAATTAGTGGAATATATAGGTTATTTAAATGAAACTTTATTTGATCTTTTAACTCATTTAAAATTTCGAAAGCTTCCATTGCGGTTACATTTTGTTTTTCTAATTTTAATATAGCAGCTTGAAAAATCGATGCCTGATTATGAATAAATTCTAAATAAATTGGAGTTGCCTCATTAGCGAAAAAAGTTTGCAATATTTTTGGAACAGAATTTTCGCTTAAGAAATACGATTTCATTGGTTCGTATAACGAAATAATTCTTTCAACTGCTTTCATAAGTGCTAACCAACGAGTGGTGGAATACCCAAGTAACTTCTGATATTCGACATCAGTTTCTTCACAGAAAGTTTTTAATTTTTCCGTTCGAACAGTATAATTTCGAAAATATAGGTAGATTTGTGGGAAGAACATGGTTGGCCGTATTAATCGCATTTGAAACTATATGGGCATTGCATCCAATTCCAAAAATGGTGCGTCCCAAAGACGATTTAATTTTGCAAAAAATATTTTCTTTACCTCTCCGTTTTAATCCTCCAAAATTAGTATTAGTATTATCTGCTGATATGCCAACAACTTTATATTTCAAGTTATTACATTTTATAATTTCCATCATATGGGTTGATATAATTTCGGATGTTTCACCTTTTATTGTGGATAAATTTAAAAGTTTAACTTGCACACCATATTTTGAATTAAAATATTGAACGGCTATTGGATATAATTTTTCGGCTTTGTGATTGGATGCATCAGATAAAATGGACACAAAATGAATTTCATTCAGTTCGCCAAATAATTCTTCTTTCAAAGCAGGAAACAAAACATTTTTAATAATAGCGTTAGATTTGGACCGTGCACACGAAAATTTCTTATCATAAAATGTTTGTATTAAGTTACTGGTACAGTCCATACTACGAAATGAGTGGTTGTGCATCACTTGATGGTAGGAAAATACTAGTTCATGTAGTGCTACGCTCACAATATTATTACAGTAACGGACTGTAGTTTATTTAAGAAATATTCCGTTCAGTCATTTTTAAATAAATAAACATTTAAAATTCCAAGCAAATTTATTTTTAACTGATTCTAACAGTTATTCAAAAAACTAAGTGCATATTAATACGGATTTTCAGTTGCAGTTAATATTGTCAGTTGATTCGGTAAACTTCTTCTTTATGAAAATTAAATGAATAATTAAATAACGAAAAGTTCATTTAATTTTTACTGTCAAAAATTCAACCGCGAATTCCGTAAAAACAAATCAATATTCAGTTATCTTATATAAATTAATTGTCAAAAAATTAACTACATATTCCGTAAAAACAAATAAATATGCAGTTATTTTATAAAATTTTACTGTCAAAAATTCAACACCATATTCAGTAAAAACAATTAAATATTCAGTTATTTTATATAATTTTACTACCAAAAATTAATTTTTACTTATCTATAAAAAATGAATTGCTTGTTTGGTGTAAGCAATTCCCATTTTCTATTTGTTAAAATAATTTAGTTAAATACATCAAATTTTAAAAGTAAAATAATTGCGAAGCCATATCGGTCATGCTGCTGGTGTCTTATAATTGAGAGTTCTTCTGTAAACAACGTGTTCAGTACAACAAAAGTAAAACAAACGTGTGTAACTGGGTAAGAAAAATAAAACTATTCTCCCTCTCTCGCTTATAAGAAAAACAAGCGGACAGGTGTCTGTCTGGTATTTTTTAGAAATTCGGCTCTTTTGTGGAGTAAACGAAAATTTAATAAAATAACTGAATATTTAATTGTTTTTACTGAATATGGGGTCAATTAGTAAACAGTAAAATTTTAATAAATAACTGAATATTTAATCGTTTTTACTGAATATGGTGTTGAATTTTTGACAGTAAAATTTTACAAAATAACTGAATATTTATTTGATTTTACGGAATATGGTGTTAAATTTTTGACAGTAAAAATTAAATGAACTTTTTGTTAAAAATAAATGAAAAATAGGTAGACCGGTTTTTAATTGAACTTTCATTTATTTTATATTACAATTTCAGTTAATTTTACGTACAGAATATTGTGAGTGTAGTTGTTTTGTTTCTTTTTGGAAGTCGTGGCTACGTAAAAAACTTGAAATCTTTGAAGAGGATGCAGCATCATTTTCGCTGGTTTTATTTAATTTTGTACTGTTGTGCTGGATGATGTCCTGTCTGCCTTTATTTTGGATGGAAAAGACTTGTCTACAAATTGTGCATTTGACTCTTGAATTGTCCGCATTTTCGGAGCCATCGGCAACAATATGTGGAAACTCTTTTTTATGGTTTTCACACAAATTAAAAGTTAAGCACAAGAATATCTAATCTTAACAACGAAATGCTTGCAATGTAACAACCCTGTACTCATAAAGCTTAAGGTGCCCATACACTTGCAGTATCGTTGTATAACTCGTTGGATGGCCACTTTTGCAAAAAGAAAATAAGTGTTACCATTTATTTTCAAAAGCGAAAATTCAGTAGGAGTATAAACAGGACAAGCACTGCATGATATTTTCCATCGATTTGACAGAAAAAAACGGTGACCGCCGTGAAATAAAATTTATTTTTATTTTTAAAAGAAAATAGTATATTGATCATGCTTTAAAAAAAAAAAGATGACAAAGAGTACAGATTATGAAAAAAAGATGACAAAATAGTACACAAATTTTATAGAGGACAGCCAGTTAAAATAGAGTATTGTCCTCTAAAAAAGAGTGCGTATGGTCACCTTAAAATAAATGTAAAAAACTTGTTGAAAATGTAACTATGGCTGACTTCCAAAACGTTAATTGCTTTATGTTAGAACAAAGTATAATGTTTCATAACGCCGCAGTACAATATATATACAATGCAAACCCTTCCAAAGCATCACTGTTAAATATTAGTACGGCAGCAAAAAAGCAATCAGAGCATCGGTTTTAAAGTTGATGCTTTGTGACATTTAACATTTAGTTTCCAACAATACAGATTAATATTATGCATTGCATCACTTACATTTCAAAACGTTTAAATAAACAAAGCACATAGTTGCATTGTTTTGGTACTTTGTGCATGTACTTGGTTAGAATACAGTAATAAAACTGTATACAAACTTTGTTTAAGTACGTTTTGGAAGTCAGCCTATTTGTATTTTTTTTTTGTGTTCGTATACCAAATACCATATTCCAAAGTCCATCGTCGTAAACAGCAATTGGAAACGGTCATGTTCCTTATGGAACAAAATTCTATTCTGACCAAATGATTTGCAGCAAAGTTCAGCATGTAAATAAGTAGGATGGAACCCCCCTGAAGCTAAATTATATGAAAACAACCATAACTCCGCCGTAGTCACGTTTAACTTTAATTTTATTTTTTAAATTTGTAAACAAAAATTTCTATTTTAAGCGACAGCTGATCGAAAATGTACTACTGTGAATAAACACAATCACAATAGTAAACTTTTATCGAATGCGCGCCAGAATACCAAATGAAAATTCGTGCGATCAGCTAATTCGACTGCTGTCGAAAATCGAATTTAGTTCATAATAGGCAGCTATATATGTGAGTTCTATAATTCTTGTAAAACTATATTGTTGTGTTTTTTATTAAACAATTGTTTTTCTACTGTATATTTACATTATGATCACCAGATCAATAAAAATATCTCCCTGAAGATGTTGGGAATCTCCAACGATACGTTGGAAGAAAAAATTATGATATAATTTTCCTATTTCCATAGATCAAAAGACCTTAAAAAGCCCGTTTAGAGTTTTCTAAAAAAACATAACAATAAAATTTGTTAAAGGTGAATAATAATTTAAATTATATGAAAATAATTAATTTATTCGTAATTATAACTTATTTATAATATTAACAATCACCCCTTTCGTGAATAACAAGTCGAATTTTTGTTCCCATCAAATGTTCATTCTCCTCGAAGGGAAAAAAGCAATCATGAATCTCATTTGAAAAAATTTTTCGCGCTATCAGTTCCAGTGAATGTAAAAAAGAAGAAAGATTAAAAAAATCAAAAGTTAATGAAATTTTTGTTCAAAATATACACGTAAATATTTTAAAGAAAAGTTAAAATAATAAAGCAAAATATTTAGTATTGCAGGGATAGTTTGATTACAACGTTAGTTTTTTGCACTTTTTAAATTTTATGTACATAGTAAAATATTTTCCAAAATTCTGCCACCACGTCTTTCGAAAACTTCACAAATCCGCAGGCAATCGACTTGTTCTTTTGCATTTTGTTAACCAATATATCGGTTTGTGCCTTTTTAACGGATCCAGCCCTAAATATTCGAACTTCTTACATACATGTTCTGTTCCCTAGCAAAAATAAAGTGAGAAAATCTAAGGGAAATATGAACAAATTACGAGGGAAAAATCTTTTCACGATAAGGGGAATTATTTCCCGTGAAGATTTTTTCACGTTATTATTCTCATTTGAATAACCTTTTTTTCATGGGAGTTTTTCATGATCGCAAATATGTGGAAAGGGTGAATGAATATTATTATAAATAATAGCAACTAATTTACTTAGTTGTTATATAGTATGTAGATGTTGATATGCCACTTTCTCCTTGACATATGAAATTTACCACAATTTTCTATTTAAAATTGCAATTTCTAGTACATTCCTGTACTATTTTTGATAACTTTAATCTTGTATACACTTTTCCACTTTACTCTAGAAGTTTCAAAAGGGTTTAAATAACAATTTTGTGCAATAAACAAACGTTACCATCTATGATCATCTATTAATCTGTCATCTTTATCTTTAAAAGCATGATTAATATTTGTGTTTATTTTAATAAATTAAAATAAATTTTATTTCACGGCGCACTGTGGTGCCTTTTCCCAAAAACCGTGGCAAAAATACAAAATTTGATGACAAAATTTTGTAAAATGAATGAACACATCGTATAAAGACCATTTTACTGATCAGAATTCAAAAACGTTTTTCTTAATTGGATAAAAATTATAGCTGGTGGAGCTGCTTAAAGTCGACAGTTTTTTAGAAAGTCCAAAAAAGGTGATTTTGAGAAAAAAAGACATTTTAGAATTGAAGTGTCAGTAATATTGCCATGTGATCACTACTTTTTTGGTATTGTTTTAAAGGTATATCTACTTTTTTGGCAGTTGCCCTTTTTCAGACACCCTATATTTAGGTACTTTATACAAATAAAATAGAGAATATCTAAAAATGGGCAAAAATGGTCACGCCCATATTTTTTTAGCATTTTACTACACAGTACTTTAAATAATTTCGCTAAATTGGGCCACAGAAAAACAGATACTTCTTCAACTTTGAAGTGTGCAATTTGCAAAAAGTCACAGAAGGACTTTCAAAATTTTAATGATTCAAGTGATGAGCAAAACTATGAATATAGAATTTCTTCGTTACATGCCAGAATTAGGTGCATGGAGTTTATTTATTATAATATATCATACTATAAAATAATATTATAAATTAAAATTAGTATTAAAAATATTTCAATTATTTTTATCTGTAATATAAATAAAAAGACTTATATTAATATAACATGTTATATTAGAGTAGCATTTTTTCTAGACTTCCCTATGAGAATGTCATTTAAAGCACAAAAAGTTGTGTTTTAAATGTTTGAGAAATTTTAAAAATATCATTACTTCAAAATATATGATTTTTGCGACAAGAAAGGTCAAACGTGTCATCGTGTCCAATGCCTATCACAATAAGGGAGCACTTATTTTGATCCTAAAAGATTTAAAAATCCAGTGTTTTTTCCCCATTACAAATTTCTTGGTAACTTCAAAAATTATGATGTTTTCAACAAAAAAACCACTGTGCACAGTGCCTCCAATAATGATACTCATTTTTATTAAAATATCTTTCTTACCTCAAAAGTTATGATGTTTGTAATAAAAACAGTCGAAAGCAGACACTGTGCACAGTGCCGCGCCTAACCTATTACCTTGCAAATCATGTGTATTAAAGCTAAAGAAGTTTCCTTTCAAATGCTTTTTAAAATTTTTAAATATCTTTATCAGTTCAAAAGTTATGATTTTTGCAACGAAAAAAGTCAAAAGGCCCCACTGTGCGGCGGTCACCGTTTTTTTCTGTCAAATCGTATGGAAAATTTCGTGACATGCTTGTTCTGTTCATACTTCTACTGAACTCTCATACACTTGCAGAGATGCCAAAAGTAGGGAAAAATCTCTACATGTGGGGTTTTTGATACTAAAGTAGGAGCGTTGGGAAAATCTGTTTTTTTATATTCGCCAAAATGGAGGTATTTTTTCTCTTGTTGCATAATATAGGAAATAAATGCTAAACAATTCATTTTTAATAATGATTTAATATTTGAAAAAATTTGATTCTTAAGGCCAGAAAATATAATTGGACAAAAAAAGATGAGTGCAAATTTGAACCATTGTCCAAACAATTGAACCGAAGCCTTAATGATCTCTTGTATGAGTGGATAACAATCGCATACAATTAATTTTTATGAAATTGTGAAATTAATATTTTATATTAATATATTTTGAAACATGCATTTGGAACAGTTTTGGATAAAACTAGTAAAACTGAAAAACTATAATGACGAGGTTTTATTTCCAAATTTATCGAAACTGGTACGGATTTTGTTTACTCTTCCCAATGCAAATGCCGATGCAGCGAGACATCTAAAAAGCGAAACAAGTTGTGACACACAACTTTAAGTTTAATTGGGATTATAAGATAATTTCCGCAAACCAGTGGAATAGGCTGCACCAATTTCGAATGCACTTTAGAAAATTCTGTTCAAAAGAAATATGTACACATATTATTTATGGAATAACCTGTTGCTTTTGTACCTCAATTAACCCTGCAGCCACACGATAAAGTTTTTCTTAATAGTCTTTTACATATAATAGCTCTGTTTCTTTACTTTTTGGGCAAAGTTCGTGAAAATGAGAGCAAGCATAAATTTCTCTCATAAAAAGACAAAATTACACACAAAATACGGGAACAGAAAAAATACAATTTTAATCACAAAATATAAAGTCAGGCTTTACAAAAGAATAAAAGTTTGCGCCACATTTAAAAAATTGTATATTGTCTGAACAAATAAACTACTTTTACCAAAAATAAAACAAACACTTTTACAATAACTGTTTTCCTAATATTTCAATATAAAAGTTTATATTTAAGTATGTACATTATTTTACTTCACAACACATTATCCAAAATTTGGTTCATGATTTTTTTCCTTTGCATTTTATTGTTTTGTTTATGTTTTACAGCTGTTTGACAATTTACACAATTTGCACGAAGGAAAAATCTGGGCTGCTTTAAAATTGTGTGTGTTTTTGCATTTAAAACCAATACTTTTTATCATCTACTTAAAAATATAAGAGACTATCATTTTAACCATATTAGGTATATACTTTGAAGTGTAGATGACCATTATCTACTACTCTTCATGCTTCATAGGGCTAACTGAAACACTTTTCTAAATAGTTATATTTGACCATAGTTTGAAAACTATAGATCATAAAGGTTTTAAAATTGACGAAAACAAGTGTAATCTTAGTATAGGTGGTGCCACTTGCAACGGTTCTTTCCAGACCATCGGTAATATACTGTCAAAGCTTTATAAAAATCGGTTCAGTGGCTTATGAGCCTACAAGATACAAGCAAAATCAATGTCTTGTTTAGACATATTTTTAAACTGAAGTGCAAATAAAATAGAACTTTTGATACAAAATAATTTTGGTTACTTTTTTTCGCTTTTGGTTACTTTATTTTTACATTTTGGTTACACATTTTTTTGGTCGTGGCAACGCTGATCTCGAGGGATCTCAAAGTAGAGTAAAGAAACAGAGCTACTGCTTGTCAATATTTACATAACTTGAAAGCTGTGACGTAGGCGGCACTCAATTTGTAAGCAAGTTACTTTCAAGAAGTCATCAAGAAAACAATTTATAAAGACAAACTTGTAATCAGCTGTTAAATTGAAAGTAAAATTGCCAAACAAATGGAAAGGTGAAATTGAAAGTATTCTCGTGGTCAATTTAAAAAGTGTGAGTGTGTTAGTAAAAAAGTGAGAGTGTATTGCAAATTGAGAGGAATTGAAAGGCAAAACTTGATCGTGTTGCCTCCAAGTAAATTAAATATTTAGTTTAAAGATTTGTTGTAAAAAACTATACATATTTATTTTTATACCCTTTACCACAGGTGGTGAATAGAGTATATATAAGTTTGTCATTCCGTTTGAAATTTCTATTATATTGATGTTAGACCCTATAAAGTATATATATTCTGGGTCCTTATGAGGAGCGAAGTTGATTTAACGATGTCCGTCTGTCCGTTTAAATGGATTTTCCGAAGACCCCATATATGATGGGGGCCAGGTTATTATACATTTATGTCACATATGGTCCGGAATTGTTTGCTATTGAAATTCAGCAAGATCGGTCCATAAATGACTGAGATATGAGTAAAAAACCACGACTGCCTCAAATTTTTTTCTTTGAAGGTCCAATTAGCCGTGACATTACCATACCAACACTGTATTACCAAAACGACATAAACATACCATTCAAACTAATTCAATTTTTGTTTCTACGGTCATACAGTGGCTATGGTAATACAGTGTTGGTAATGTGGTTTTTGTTGTTGTCTTTTTTATACCCTTCACTACAAGTGGTGGATTTTATTTGTAATGTGTTTAATTTTACGCATGCACATACACATTAATGCATGTATATGATATGCCGCTCAAATAAAGAAACAAACTCATAGACACAATATATTTTAATTTAACGCTTCTTCAGTAAAAGCATTCGTAGCCGAGTTGTTAAGTTCTCTCCTGAGACTGATGATATTGCCAGTTCGAATCCCAAAAGAATTTTTTTTAATTTTTTTTATTTAATTTTTTTATGTTCTAAAAAACGATTTTAAGATTATAAAACGAATTTCAAACATCAACTTTGGCAAAAGAGGAAACGGGCTTAGGTACATATATAACTTTTTTGTTTTTTTTTTATATTCTTCGGCATGGCGAAATGAAAAGTTGGCGTGGCTCAATTAATATTTATTTATACCTATCTAAAGAACGTTATTTATGTATATTACTTTTTGTTCTTATCACATCGTGGTGAAGGGTATATAAGATTCAGCATAGCCGAATATAGCACTCTTACTTGTTTTAAAAGTACTATAGATTATATCCTGTATTGTCAAGCGTTCGGTTGGACCGAAACCTAATCCCCCTCCGCCTTAAGTTAAAACTTATGCCAATGCAAGTTACTTTACCAAATAATGATGAAACTCCAGTTTATAATTTATCGTAGTAAAAAATTACTGGAATTTATTTTGAGAAACAAACCTCGCAGCATTTGCTTGAAATCAGATGATTAAACATTCCTATTTTAAATTTAATGTGAATGAGATAAAGATTCTGTCGGACAACAAATCCAACATTATGTCCTCGTCCTAAAAAGTAGTTGAAATATCTAGTTTTTTTTACAAAATTATGTGCACATATCTTTTTTGATAAACTGCTTAAAGTTGGCGAATGATGTTGAAAAGTAGATCCTGTTCTTTTATTTTTTAACACTGATAAACTAGTACTTAGTGTCATTTAATAGCTGCGTTCGTTTACCCCAAAATTTGTACTGGATTTTACTGAAATGCGTTCGCGTACACATAAATTTGTAAGATTTTCATATTATTCACCTACTGGATTTTACTGGAAAAGTAAACGAACGCACATAATGTCACCAAAACTTTAATTAAAAACATTTGGGAGAAAATTACCAGGAAGTTAAAGAATATATTTTAGTGTATCGGTTTAATATACATGTATGTATGTTCAAATGTTGGTTTAATATTTAGTCAAGTTAATGCAAGAAGTAAAGTTGAATGATTTTATGTTTTTATAATTGCAGAGCTGGGAATTAATGAATACTGCCGTGCTCACAGGACGACAAGTAGCGCAAGCAATGAAAGTTTTTATGGTATCACAGGGAGGAAAAGTGGCTGATGTTACCTTAAAAAGTTCGTGTTATGCTGAAGATGAAAGTGTTATAAAGGTAAATGTTTAATGTTTATATTAACTGTTAGTTAATTTGAATTTAATACTTTGTTACATAAATTCTAAATTTTTATTTTTTTATTATTTTTGTATTAAATTATACTATCATACCCCGTTTATGGGTCTGTATAACAGTTATTTGTTTTGAATTTTATAATATACCCAATAAAAAATGGAACTTTCAACGAAGCAACGCTAACGGAAGCCATGAATTTTATATGGCGAGTTCCCACTTTGAAGCAATACATTTTTGACACATAAAGCGCATTATTCAGCGCATATAAAAATTGTTGGTTGTAATGATCAGCTTTACACAGCGTTTACATTTGACTATACTGGCAAGACAGTAATAAAATACATATTAGTTGCCAAAAACACTACTAACTGGCTTTGTGACGTAGGCGTCCAGACAGTAGTTAAGACAGATTACTTTTAAAAATATGCCAAACGTAAATGTTGCAGTGCAAGTCTAGCTAAACGCGTTTTATATGAACTAAACAAATTTAAAAATAACTTAAAAAACCATTATTGTGTGTACAAATATAACACTTAACTAAAACATAAAAAATCAAAGCAAATTATGTTTATTTTTTTCTTACTTCTGGATTTCTTTTTCGAACAAAACATCAAACTACTGTTAGCAAATGTCAAATCACTGTCCAATTTTACTGTCTGCAAAAGTTGCTAGACTGTAGACAAGACAGTTGGAAAAGTGTGCATGTATTAGTAAAAAAGTTTGCATGTATTGCTACTGTCTTGCCAGTACTGGCAAATGTAAACGCTATGTTACACACTGAATGCTTTGATACACAGAAAAAATTATTGCTGAATTATTTTCAAACAAACGCTTGTTTGAAAATTTTTTTAATTTCTACAAATTTTTTTACTGATTCAATTAATATTTTTGTTTGATTTTTATTTTAACCAACAGAAATGTTGACAACTATTCGAAAATATAATATACGCGTTATTGGTTTCAAGTTTTCATAATTTTGTATGAAATATTTAACGCTCTTTAATGTTGTCGTTTTTTGCATATTTTTATTTGATTGTAAGCAACACTTCTTTATGAGAAAAATATAAGAACAACAACAAAAAACACATTCAGTCTATTTTTGGACGCTTTAAAAAAGTACAACAATAAGAAAGATGATAAAATAGCGTGGCGAGTTTTGTAGTAGAAAAAAAAACCAAAAACAATAACAGGTAAAAAACGTTTCACTCTTTTTAAACAACAGAAACAACAATAACATTTTAAGAAACAAAATAAATTTTTGGTTGGTTTCAAAGTTGGTAGCAAAGAATGAAAAACCAAATCCCGTATTCAATTTTTTAAAACTGTTTAGTTAAATACCTACATCATATACAAAAATAAAATGATGACGAAAAACATGTCGAGTGGGTCTGCTTCCAAGGAAAGGATACAGCAACAGTGAGTGAAGAAGAAAAACATTGTGTGTGTAAACAAGACTTGGTTCAAAAATTATTCCAACAAAAAAATCTGCCACAAAGCCAGCCGCCGCTCTGCTCTTCCTTCATCTGCTCCTACAGTGCTTGCTTGTGTGTGCGTCATTGCTTGTGCAAAAACTTTTTTGTTTGATTCAGCAAAATTATTTGTTAGAAATTTATATAAATTTCAGTAAACTTTTTGTTTGATTCAGTAAAATATTTGTTTGAAAAAATCAATGTTTTTTTTTAATAAACGATATGCAAATAAATTGTTTGAATATGCAAATTTGTTTGTAGGACCGATTTCAGACAAAAAATGTTTTGATTCTACAAATTTTTTGTTTGAATTGGAAAAATAATTTTTTCTGTGTACAGTTATTTATTAGTATTCTCCCTTACAAACCTGCTTCGTAGCAAGGGAATGCCGTGACACTTGAAATGTTATTTCACCACAGCTGGAAAAGGGTATAAAGGTATAAGTTTGTCATTCCGTTTGTAATTTCTACAATATTGATCTTAGACCCTATAAAGTATATATATTTTGGGTCCTTATGAGGAGAGAAGTTGGTTTAACGATGTCCGTGTGTCCGTCTTACATTTGATATGTGTTTTCCGGAGACTCCAGACATGATAGCGGCTAGGTTGTTTTACATTTATGTCACATATAGTCCACCATTTCTTGCTATTGAAATTCAGCCAGATCGGTCCATAAATGGCTGAGATATGAGCAAAAAAACCCGACTACCTTTTCGTTATCACCCTTCTTTATTATTTCATCTATTTAACGAAATAATATTAACAAATAGAAACTAGGAATTTTTGTTTCTTTTTGCTACTTTAAAACTCGCCAAAAAAGATAAATCTATGGTATGACAACAGTGCCTATACAAAAAGAAAACAAACACACATACATGGTACAAACTATTTTGGTGAATATAGGCTACCTATTAAGGTTCACAACTCAAATAATATGATTTGTTATTTTTGTATTATGGTTTACAACTTTGCTATTTCGTGGTGAACAAAACATCAAAAATCATTACAACTCAACTGTGTTGAGTTGAGTTGTGAACCGTAAACGGGCCATATTTAATTTTAATGATATTTACCCTGCCTTTACACATGCAATTAGTGGCATGCCAGTGTTGTATACATATTATCAAAGAAAAATTGTTCGAAATTGTCGAATCTCATGCCATTTGCTTTTGTGTTTCCATATGCCACTACGAGTACATTTTCAAAATGTCGTCGAAGCGCAAACTAATTTGTTTGCTTCTCAAATTAAAAAAAAAGTACCAAAAAACCAAATAGAGTTACCGAGCTAATCATATAAGCACATTTTTGGGGGAATGGCTTACATTTATTTATATAAGCATTATTTAAACAATATCAATGCTCTATAATTGACATACTTGCTTTTATTATTGCGTGTTTCAAAAAATGAATCATAATAATACATTTATCAAGTCAAAACTTTATTTAAAATTTGACAATAATCCAGTAAATTTGCATTAAATTCTAAACGGCGTAACATTGTTCATCGTTTTGGCATTTAATGGCATGCAAGTGCCAAATTTCCACTCGCATGCAATTTTTGCTGCCACTGGAGCTGCCATTGCGAAAAATGTGAGTGTATTAGTAAGAAAGTGTGAGTGTATTGCGTTTTTCGAACTGGCAGTGGCATGTGTAAATGCTAGGTTAAACAACGTTCCTTTATGGTTCAGTTGTCTAGGGGGTTTGTTAAGGTTATAAACTGTGATCCCCTGGTTCGAATCTTGGTTTTTCAAAAATAAATTTTTTTTTAATTTTTTTATGTTCTAAAAACAATTTTAAAAAAATTTACAAGTTTTCGCTTTTTAAATTTAATTTATAATGAAGTTTAATGTATTGTATATATGTATGTATATGTAAAAATTATTTAGTTTTTGTCTAGTTGCTCTGTATTCTGCTCGCACAATGGTGAAGCGTATATAAGATTCGGAACAGCCGAATATAGCACTCTTAACTACTTGTTTTTATAAAAGTTGTTGAGAGTTCTTTCACTTTCTTTACTGCATTTCTGTATGTCGTATTGCATTGCGCATAATTGTGCGCTTATTTTTTTAAATGTACCATTAGTGCTTCGCAAAATTATAAAATTTTTTATTGGGTAGCTTAACCCGGTGCGCTTCGCTAACCTGTAAAAATAAAAACAAAAGTTCCCTTCTAAAAACCAACTTTGATATGTTTTATAAAGATTCCCAAAATATATTGGTTCTAGCGATAATCTCTCGTGAGCTTAACCGCGTCAAAAAAGGATCCAAAATGGTATTTTACATGAATAAAAAGTTTGGTAATTTTTTTTGTCCAATGAGTGGCCAAATATAATAGATATTTAGGAATTCTTTGATTCTGCATTAAAACATTTTAAAAATCTAACCACAGACTCGAGATAACCTGAATTTTACGTCAGTTTTCTGATGATTTTCAAATCGATTTTAATGAAAATTTAAATAACTTAACCATTTTTGTACGATTTTCATTTCCAATACGTCCTTAGAAAGGTGCTGACCACCGCTTGGGACTTAAGTAAAAAATTAACCATTAACTGTACTATCTTACTTTTTATAACATTCACTTAGATATCATTAAAAACACATTTTATAATCACAAAAAGTTCATGACCAACATTTTTAATAGGACATTAAAAAAAAGTACCAAGCTTTTTATTCATGAAAATACCATTTTTGGACCCTTTTTTGACGCGGTTTAGCTCAAGGGAGATTATCGCTAGAGCCAAAATATTTTGGGAATCTTTATAAAACAAGTCAAAGTTAATTTTCAAGAGCGTACAACTTTAACTTTTTTTTTTCCCATATAAGGTGAGTCGGTCTTATGTACATGCGTATTAAAGACCTGCACAGATATATCTGTTTGTACAAGTTTCTGTGTGTTTACTAAAATGGATGCGTATGGATAAGTGGTCTTGCGTTTCTGATATAAGTTGATATTGATATGATTTGTAACAGAGTGGATGTAAGTTGATAAAAAAGCGAAAGGGATATCTGTTTTGCAAAAGCAGATACTAGTGGATACTGATGGAATACAATAATAAGATCCAGTTATTTTCAATTATTTTTCAACGAAAAAGAGCCGACCCTCAAAATAGATACATATGACGTTAAACTTAAAAAAAATGAAACGCATCCCATCTATAACTTAAAATACATTCTGTACAGAAAAGTAACTATAGAGGAGCCGCACAAAAGAGGTGGTCCCGTTCAATGTCTGAACTGCCAAGAATTTGGCCATACTAAGGCAAACTGCTACTTACCCCCTGTTTGCGTAGTATGTGGCGAATTACATGGTACAGTTCTTTGGAACAAGTCTAAAATCGACCCCAACGTAAAAAAATGCAGCAACTGTGGTGGCAATCACACTGCCAATTATAGAGGATGCCCTGTATATATTATCGTCAAGCAGTCGGTTGGACCGAAAACTAATCCCCCTCAAATGCAGGTAACGAATCAAGTAAACAGTAATGATATTCAGGCTCCGCAGCCTAGTAGTAACAGAACCTCTTATGCTAACGTTTTAAAATCAAACAATGTACCAATGCAAGGCGCTTCGTCAAGTAATGACGAAACTCCAGTTTCTAATCTAAGTCGTCTAGAAAAAACCATGGAAACATTAGTGCAAACAGTAAATAATTTTACAAACACAATGGGTAATATGATGCAGGAAATTCTTAGAATGCAGTCGATGTTATTACAAGCTGTACTTAACAAGCCATGAACTGTTTAAAAATTTGTTTTTGGAACGCAAACGGCATCCGCCAACATAAAAATGAATTAGAATACTTTCTTAAAAATAAACAAATTGATGTCATGATGGTTTCTGAAACTCATTTGACCTCAAGAAATACGTTCAAAATCAATGGTTATACTCTATATGATACCAAGGACCCTCGAGATAGAGCTTGTGGAGGTTCTGCCATTTTAATAAAAAACCGAATTAAACACTACCCAATGTGTGATCATCGTGAAGATTATCTCCAAGCAACGAACATTTGTGTTGAAGAGATAAAGCGAAACATAGTAATTTCATCTTTATATTCACCACCTAGATTTTCAATATCAGAAAGCCAATATTATAAATATTATAAGTCATTGGGGCCCTGTTTCCTGGCTGCTGGCGATTATAACGCTAAACATACCTTCTGGGGGTCACGACTTATAACACCAAAGGGTCGTGTTTTGTTTAATACAATTTCTAAAATTAATTTAAATGTTGTCGCGAGTGGCCAACCAACATATTGGCCTGCTGATGCGCAAAAAATTCCAGATGTCATCGATTTTGGCGTTGTTAAAAACATCCCCACAAAAACGATTCACGTTGAAGCTTCCTTAGAATTATCCTCTGATCACACACCTACAATAGTTACTATAATAAACACCAATAGAATTGAATCTCCCTCTGGATACATAGCGACGTCAGCTACACATATAAATTGGTTAAAATATAAAAAATATCTCAGTACCCATTGCACAGAAAATATTCCGCTTAGCACACCGGAGTATATAGATCGCTCTATTGTCAATTTTGAAAGTTTTCTAAAACTAGCTGTTCAACATTCCAGTATTGCCCCCAAAAAAACCAAAAATAATAAAATATATTCCTCAGATGTCGAGCGTCTTTTGTCTGAAAAAAGGAGAGCTCGTAGAGAGTGGCAATTGCACAGATCCCCTCAACTTAAGAACTTACTAAAAGACTGTACAAAAAGGCTGAGAATGTTACTGCAGACTCAGAAAACGGCTTCACTGGAAAAATATCTCAAGGAACTTGATGCAACTCCACAATCAGACTACTCATTGTGGCGTGCAGCTAGAAATCTCAAAAGGCCAGTTGTCTCTAAGCCACCATTAAGAAACTTAAATGGAAGTTGGGCACGAAATGATGTTGAAAAAGGAAACCTCTTTGTCGATCATTTAAAAAACGTATTTACACCAAATATATCTCACAATATTGCGGTCGAGTTACCACCTGTTGCTGCTAGAGCAGCTATACCCTTCAGATTTGAGATAAGAGAAATCGAAAAGGCTATTTGTGACTTAAACACTAAGAAGGCATCTGGTATTGATAAGATCAGTAATAAAATGCTTTTAGAGCTACCTCGCATAGCAAAGAAAATTATTTTTGTTATTTTTAATGCTATTTTACGCCTTGAATACTATCCTCAAAAATGGAAGGTTCCCTTAGTTACCATGATACCAAAGCCAGGTAAAGATCATACAAAAGTTGAGTCTTATAGGCCTATTAGCTTATTATCAAATATGTCAAAGCTGTTTGAGAAATTATTAGTTTCAAAATTAACACCGATTTTAAGTGGAAATAGATGTGTTCCAAACCATCAGTTCGGATTTAGAAGAAAACACAGCACAACAGACTCATCGAATAGTAAATGTCATAAGAAAAGCATTTGAAGAAAAGAAATATTGCTCAGCACTCTTCATCGATGTTTCGCAAGCTTTTGATTAAGTCTGGCATGAAGGCTTATTACATAAATTGAAGCAAAATTTACCAGCAAACACACACAAGCTGCTAGAAAGCTACTTAGTCGGTCGTCAATTTATTATTAAAGAAGGAAATTTCTTAAGTTCACCTCAGCCCATTGACGCTGGAGTCCCACAAGGCAGCATCCTGGGCCCCCTATTATACTTAATTTATACTTCGGACATGCCAACAAGCAACTATACACAAACTTCAACATTTGCAGACGATACAGCTTTTCTAAGCGTCCACGAAAACTGTTATGAAGCATCTCGTTACTTACAGGATCACATATTTCAACTAGAAATATGGTTAAGACAATGGTCAATGAGCAAAAATGCGTACATATAACATTCACCTTGCGCCGGGAATCTTGCCCCCCTATAAACACTTATATATGTGAACAGAACCCGTGATGAAGAACATTTTTGTCTGGCAATGGCAGGACATAAATAAAGTATTAGGATAAGATTTGATTAATTATTGTTAGTTCATATTAAATATATGAAGATTCAATAAATAAATATTGAAAAAAAAAAAAAAAAAAAATTTTTTTTCAATAATTTTGGCGTGATGTGTTTCGAACGCAAAAAAGGCAAACAAAAAAACTTTACAAGAACAAAACTTGTCGCAAAAATGTGCTTGAAAGAACTGAACACATAACTTGTTTTTTTTTTTTTTTTTTTAATAACAAAGCTGGTCGTAAAAATGTGCTTGTTTTTTTTTTTTTTTTTTTTTGGAAGGCAAAAATTTTTTAAATGGTCGGTAATATACATACATATGTATTTTTGTTTTTGTAAAAAATTCTTTGATGCATTAAAAAGGGTTGGTTTTCTTCGTTTAAGTGCCATATAGATAAAAATTATTGAAAAAAAAAAAATTCTGAAGGAACTCAACACGTGTACTTTGTGTTTGTAATAAAAAATAAAAGAAGCTGTGATCAGCGTTGTCGTTTTGGTTACTTTTAACCAAAATTGGTTACTTTTTTTCTCAATGTGTACTTGTTTACTTTTTTTTTCCATTTTGGTTACCTTTTTTCAACACAAAAATAACCAATTTTTTGCTTTGGAACAAGAACTACCCGATCCGCTTTTGAGACCTTTAAATTGTATGTGGTATTTGTGCATCTAAAACCAATACTTTTTTCATCTACTCAAAAATTATTGTTTTAGAAGCTTAAACTTTAACAGACTATTAACTGTAGATTAAGTATTAACTGTAGATGGTCATTATCTGCTACTCTTCATGCTTCATATGGCTAAGTGAAACACTTTTCTAGATAAACGATAAGGTCAAAGGCCCTTCCGATCCGATACAAACAAACACAATTTCTTCTTTAGACATATTTTTAAACTTAATTTGCAAATAAAATAGTACTTTTGATACAAAATAATTTTGGTTACTTTTTTTCGCTTTTGGTTACTTTATTTTTACATTTTGGTTACAAAATTTTTTTTGGTCGTGGCAACGCTGGCTGTGATCTTTTTTTTTTTTTTTTTAATTTCCTAATCTAATCCCGCTAAGCTCTATGCTTGTCTGCAGGAAAGAAACCAGAGTCTCTGGCGGGAATCGAACCCGCAACCTCGGCGCTGATAGACTAGCTCGCTACCAGCTAGCCTACCGAGGCACCCGTATTCTGTAACTCGCTTAGCTAAAGCTTAATCTCGATCGCTAAAATGCCTTAGGGAATACAAAATTTAAATATTTTAGCGATGACATTAAAAGCTAAAATTGCGGCGAATTAAATTTTTATGGCATTGCCAAATTTAGCAATGCACGTTACAGAATTGCATTCGTAGCCAAAAATCGCTAAATCAGCTTTATAGATTTTTAGCGATAGAGATTAAGCTTAAGCGAATTACAGAATGCGGCTGCAGGCCTGCCATATTTAGCGATTTATAGGCATTTTGACGACTTTTTGCCTCTAAATTATCAAAGTGCCTATTTTTTGATAAACATTAACAACACGGTAATTTTTGGTTTGTTTTATATAATTTATTAATTTTTGGTAACTTTTTACACTACAAAGATACAACTGTTATTAATTTAATCCATATATGCAGTGTTTGTATTGTGCTCAGCAATGAGTAGTGAAAAAGTGAGTAGAGCTAAATCATGACTCATAAACTCTTGTACTTATACGCACTCATACTTATTCCAGTGTTACTTAAACTCATATTCACTCAAAAGTTTTATTTTACTCATTGTACTCATACTTAGCAACATTTGTAGTGGTTGATTTAGAATCTACTCAAGTCAATGTGTACAGGCGAAGCAAAATGCGAGGCTGCCAGATCTGTCCCCGAAATAGCAAAGTGACGATTTGGCAATTACAGTTACTAAAGTTACATGTATGAAGTGGACGATTTTTCAGCAAATTTATCTGGCAGCGCTGATTATGAAGTTGGTTTTTATCTGTTGTGTTAAAACGGTAAATGGATGAGCTTAATGAGTTGAATCATTGTGAGTATTGTAAGTATTTTCCTGAAATTATAAATCAAACTGACGTCATTTATGAGTATGCGTATAATGTCGACGTCGCACTCATATTAATTTCTCTTGTGAGTATGAGTGAATCAGAGTAGTTTAGTTTAAATGATTTCTACGCACTTATACTTACAATTGCATGAGTCAGTATGAGTAGCGAAAAAACGATTCATTGCTGATCTCTGATTGTGCTTAAAGCACAAGGGGAATCGATCTAAAGATATCCACCCGTCCGGCTGGCTGTCTATTTAAAATTTGTGCGAAAAGTTCAAGTCGCAATTTTGAAGATAAATTGCTGAAATTCGGTACATAGGTTCTAATTGTCCAAAGAATCAAGCCTATGGCAAATGGTGAGAACATTGACCTAAATCTTAACTTTATAATACAATTCCTGGGTCCATGATTGCCTATGGATCCCAAATAAGGTACACTATTGAAAATTTGTCTAAATGTTGTGGTGTGGAGTAGAGTCGAGATTGACAGAATATACTTTCTTATATGTTTAAATGGGATATTTGTAACCAAAAAAATAAATTGTTTATTTAAAATGGGAATTTGTAACCAGGAAAATAATGTGTAGTTTATAGAACACGAGCGCCTTACTCGTCCGTTCAACTTACATTTAAAACAAAAACAATTTCCGAAATTTTGTTTTTGTTTTAAATGTATGTTGAACGGACGAGTAAGGCGCTAATGTTCTGTAAACTACACATAAATAATTTTTTCCAATAGATATTTGTAACCAAAAAACTACTTAGATTATCAACAACAAAAAAAAAAAAATTTACTTTAACTGGTTACCGTAACCAAATTAAAATATATATAACGATAATGGTTAAAAGTTCCCAATTGAAAATAAAGGAATTTTTCTCGTAACCTTTACAAAAAATAATATTAGTAAAGCTGGGATCACACGATTGCCGCAATGCACCAATTTTCATACTTTTTAATACCCCAATCGTGTGACTGCACAACCAATTGGCTCATGTATCAATCAAGGAAAATATTGTGCTTACTTTTACCAATCAAATGCAACCCTGGTGCGGCAATCGTGTGACTGTTTTCTATGCAACCGCGCGTCAATAAAAATAACAAAAATGCACCAATATTTATTGTGTTCTTGTGCGGCAATCAAACAACACAATACGCACCAATATTTGCCTTTTTTTTAATAAATTTACTTTTTTGTGTTTCTTTTAGTAGGTAATGAAGATAAATATTTATTTATTTATTATGCATTTTAATTTTTTTTAATTATTGCTATTACCAAAATATGTATGTATGTATGTTCACAAGCATATTTAGCTGTTCAGTGCGAATATTTTTATTTAAGTTTCTAAGCGAACCTTAACATACGAAATTGTTGAACAGACTTAATTTTTGGAATTTCTTAAAAAATTTAAATAAAAATATTAAACAAAAATTTGTTTAAGTACATACATATATGATACATATTTAATTTTATTTAATTAACAAACCAACAAGAACTTTCAAACAAATAAAAAAGCTACCACAACAGCTGTTTTCGCAGTTGTCAAGTACAATCGTGTGACTGTGCTGCGGCAATTGTTGTAACCATTTCGCTTTGTACCAACTAGCGGCAATTAAATTTGTTTAAAACAGGGCAATCGTGTGATTTCAGAATATTTTGTTGGTCCAATTTCATTATTGTGCGTCAATAAAGCACAATAAAAATTGTGTCATATTGGTGCATTTGCGGCAATCGTGTGATCCCAGCTTAATTATTTTCAGTCCCTGAGTTTTTTTTTTATTAAAATAAAAAAGTTTATATAAAACTGTTATTTTTCAACGAACAACATTTGACCTAAAAAGAGAATTTTATTAAGCCGTCATAAATAAAAATCAGTTGAGAAATAAAATATCGAATAAAACTCTAAAACGAGAATTTTATTTAGCCGTCAAAAAAGAAAACTCATTTCAGGAGTTTGATTTTAACCGACATTTAATTAAACTCATTTTTTGTACATTGACACCCAAAGCTTGTCGCTAATCGGATCACTACAATTTGTAGAGCAGTGTTATCTAATCAGCTTGCACTGCAATTAAACTAATCGTCATTAAAAAAAAGAAGAAAAACAAAATGAGTGTTATCTTAGACGTAAAAATAAAAATCCTTAACTTGGTGGCCACACGATTAAGTTTTGCCTTTCAATTCCATTCAATTTGCAATACATTCTCACTTTTTTACTAACACACTCACACTTTTTAAATTGACCACGAGATGGCTTTCAATTTTACCTTTCCATTTGTTTGGCAATTTTACTTTCAATTTAACAGCTGATTACATGTTTGTCTTTATAAATTGTTTTCTTGATGGCATCTTGAAAGCAAATTGCTTACAAATTGAGTGCAGCCTACGTCATAGCTTTCAATTTATGTTAATTTTGACAAGCAGTATATGTAAAAGACTATCAAGAACAACTTGATCGTGTGGCCGCAGGGTAAAAGAGTTTTATTTGTTGACGGCAAAATGAGTTTTATTTAAGGCCGAATATTTTATGACTGCAAAATAAACCTCTCCTTTTTAAGAGTTCATCCGAACTTTTATTTTTTCGTTGAAAAATGATTTTTAACTGTGAAGTTGAGATCGTTTTTCTAGATCACCATAGGTTCTTAAAGATAACTTTAGGACGAACCTTTGGGTATATGACAGTATAGGTCTCCGTCGACTCTAATATGGAGAGTTTTTAAGCTAAAATTTTATGGATAACTCTTATTTACGGTCCCTGCAATTTACCCTTAAGTACAAAATATTCATATATTTTTTTTAATTAACTAAAATTAATTTATACAACGTTTATTTTTATTGATTTTTTTACAGCATTAGGTAATGGATAATTGTTTTGCTTTGTTATTTTTGTCATTAAAAATATGTTTTATTGTGTTTAAATTAGTTATTTGAATTTGCCGATTTTTTTTAATATAATTTCCGATTTGTTTTTGAAAATACTTAAGGTGACAACAGATATTTGTAAGCAAAAAAAAAAAAATGTTATGACATACTCAATCCAAAACCATAAGCAACTGTTTTTTTTTTTAAGATATGGTGAGTGGGCAAAAGCAAAACCGTACAATATCAGTTACACTCATTCTCTCATTTATATCAGTAGTAACAGATAAATATCTGGTGTATCTGTTTTAACAATACTTACTGATACACTCGTGCAGGTCTTTAATGCGTTTTGTATTTCAACTTTTTTTGTAAATATGTACACTTTTTACAAAAAAATAATTTTATATTATTTTTATTTATATTAGCAATAGCAAATAATTTAATTTTAAATACTTCTTATTATTAATGATTATTTTAATGCAAAAACACAAATCAGTTTAAATTTTAATTCTATTTAAATAACAGTTAAAGTTATGTAGCGACAAATATACAGGTTTTAAACGATTTTACCACCAAAAAAGTCAAAAATAGAAAAAGTTCCAGACACCTCACCGCTTATATTTTGCGTACTTTCAAACAAAGTTAAGCTTCTTTCAATCTATAGTGGCTTAAGAGATATACGCAGGGCTGTGGATTCGTAGTTGAGGTTTTTGTAACGGAGTCATAGTACCCACAAAAACTCGCGACTCCGACTCCAAAATTTTTCGGCGTAAAAACTTTTCATATATTTTTCAAAATAAAATTTTTTTTATTAGTTTCTGCTTTAAATTTTGAAGTTATAAGCAGGTGATTTTCAAAAATTGAGATAACAATTGATTTGTATGTAGATTGTATCAAAGCATGTCTTTTTCTATGTTTTCATGAGTGAAGGTGGTAACAAAACTGGTTCGATCCACTCACCAGACATTTTCAAAACTATCTCTTTGCACTTTCTGTAACAAAACTCGCTGGTTCACTGTTTAAACCTTTCTGTTTGAAGTGCGACAAGGTATTGTTGATGAAATAGAGTTGAATTAGGGAATTTAAAAATGCAAATTTGTAAACAAGTTCGCTTGGATATATTTGTTTTTTATAAATCTTATATTGAAAAATGTTTTTGTAGCGATGTTCATATACATATATGACTGGAAATCTGCTGTAGCTTCTGTGGCGAAAACCAGGGCTGTGGAGTCGTTAAGAAATAGTTATAACTCCGACTCCTTTTGCTGAAATTTTTTAAGTACGACTCCGACTCCAATTCCGACTCCTACTCTAACCTAGCATTATTTAAGAAACAAGTTTTTATTTGACTTTCAACTCTTTTTTAATTTAGTACCTGTTAAATGGTTAAATATAGGAAGAAAATGATTCTGTAAAAATTTCAAATGATATTTTAATTCTAACGTCCCGCGCATTGAGCTTTAACCTACTAGTTACTAACATATGAGTAGGAAAGCTGCAAAATATTTTATTTGGATTTTGGAAAAAATGTAAAAAACATATACCGCCCGATTCAATAGACCAAATGAGTTGAACTTTTTTAATTCTAAAGTGTTATGACATTCTTGACTTATAACTCAACAGTTGAGAAATTTAAACCAACTGAAATATAGAAAAATAATGGATTTAATTTTAGAACGAACGAGTTTTTTTACGAACTTTCGAAAGAAACGAGTTTTGCTTCAATCCGTATGGGATCATTGAACTTTAGTATATTTTAAAGGTTATATTAATTTATTAAAATTTTGCAAACAGTGCTAAAAAATGTAAAATAGTTCTGTAGGGGAGAGATAAACTACACCCAGTGTTGGGCAAAATACATGGTTTGCGGTATTTAAAATACAAAATACAAAATACTTGCTGGTCATGTATTTAAAATACAAAATACAAAATACTTTCAGGTTATGTATTTAAAATACAAAATACAAAATACTTACACATCTTGTATGTATTTAAAATACAAAATACTTACACATCCTGTATGTATTTAAAATACAAAATACTTCTATTTATTGAACGTATTTCAAAAACAAAATACAAAATACTTCCACGTCATGTACATTAAGGTTATAACTTTTTTTTTAAATGCAAAATACCACTCCAGCGCCATTGTTCTGATAATAAAAAACTGTTTTTTAAGCTGATTCGGTGAAAAAAGTTTCCGCACCGTAAGCGATTCCTAAAACTCCATATTATGTGTAAATTTTATTTTTGGAAATTGAAACCCTTTTGATTTTGCATTAGACTTATGAAAAATGGTTTAATGTTGAAGATTATATATGAATTTAAACAAAAACGAACTTATTTAAGACAAGAGCCACTAATTTAATGATGAAAATAAAAAATAAAAACAAAACTTCAACGCTTTCGGTGCGGAAACATTTTTCACGAAAGATGAAAAGTGACCCCATATTGTTTTATATTTTGGTAGATTAAAATGCAATCAACCATCAATAAACTGACAGAATATATTTTGTAAACTATGTTTTTAAAATACAAAATACTCCCATTTTTTTATGTATTTAAAATACAAAATACAAACTACTTATATTTATTGTATGTATTTAAAATACAAAATACAAAATACTTGCTGGATATGTATTTAAAATACAACCCTGTCGGACTTTTAGTTAACTTAAAACTAACTTATTGTCAACCAGAAATGAGTCACAGGTGACTAAAAAGCTAGCTCATTTCCCTTGTTAAACTCTATTCAGTTTTTACATGTAGTGTCATCAGAGCGAGTCAGTACTCACTCACTCTGCATAAGTTTCAGCTAACCACAAGCTAACTCATTATGAGTTAGCTTGTAGTGCATAAAGTAAGAGGGCACTATGAGTTAGGTATGAATTGACTAACTTACAGTTGGCTTTTACAAGGCAGCTTGTAGTTCATCAGAACAAGTCAACACTCATTCACTCTGCATTAGATTCATCATAAGTTAGCTCATTCTGTGTTAGTTTGTGGTGAATAAAATAGTAGGACACTGCGAATTAGCTATGAACTGACATATTTTTTAATATTTATTTATTTATTATTAAAAAATATTGATATCTACATTTGAATTATATTATTATTATCAATTATTTGAATTTATTTGTTTTTCTTTTTTTCTGCTAACGCAAAGGGCTTGAAAATGTATTTTCTTTATTAATTTCAGCGCATTTCGTATCGCTTTCTCTGGATTTCTTCTCCATTATCGCGAACTGCATCTATTAAATGATACAAAAATTAATTAGTTAATCGATAGTAAAATAAATTTGTATTTATATTATTTACCCATTAAAGCTCCATAAAGACTTTTGAAACTTTTTATCGATTGCTTTCCATGGATTCCATCTATATTGCAATTGATAATTGATAATTACGTCAACTGAAAAAATTTCAGTCAACGATTTGTGTAATTTTCCTTTAATCAAAGATGCTATACAACGAACCTGAGTTGAAAAAATATTTTGTATGTAAAATCATTCATAATAGATTAACAAAAAACTTACATAAACGACACGATTTGCTTCCTTAATTTTATTGTTAATATCTTCCAAATCGTCAATGGCCTGAATAGGGAAAATCTTTTGATTTTTTTTGATCTTTTGATTTTCAGATTTTTTTAATATTATGAAATAACTTGACAAATTTATATTATTATTAATTAATTATATATTTTTATATTATTTCTTACAATATTTATTATATGTATTTTATTATTATATTTATTATTATATATATACGAGTACCAATTCACTTTACGCACTTTGCACCTTGATTTTCAGATTTTTTTAATATTATGAAATAACTTGACAAATTTTTCTCTGTTAACTGAAAACAAAAAAATATTTCAACAAAATAAAGTTTCAACTGTATTGTTCATGTTTTTTAATTTTTGTTTATTTCTGTATCAGATTTGAGTTATTTCTGAAGTTAGTTAAAAATGAGTTAGCTAAAAGTCAGCCTAATTTTGAGTTAGCTCATAAAAGTCCGACAGGGAAAATACAAAATACTTGCACGTCATGTATTTGAAATACAAATACAAAATACGTATTTGTATTTTAAATACGTATTTCAAATACATGTATTTCAAATACTGCCCAGCCCTGACTACACCAATTCACATCTTTTTCAAATAACGTTTTTTATACTGTTGAAATTTATAGATGTGTGAATTTCCATAAGTCCTATCTAATGTAGTTTTCGAGATAGAAAAGTTGAAAACAACACCAAGTCCAATTGGCTTAGACGTTAAGGCATCAAGTGTACTTAGTGTTGTTTACCACAGTATTAATAGAGGCAAATGACAGTCCTTTTTTCTAAATTGTGAAGTGAGGTCTTTTGTTTTTAATATACATACATAAATTCAGACACTGTCATTTTGGTCTTGTTTTATTTATTAAGGCAAATCATTCTCAGGAAAATTTTATATAGTTTATTAAAACATGCAGATGCGCCTTCAGTTTTTAGTTCTACAATTTATATAACACATTTTGAAGAGAAATGTAACGTAAAAAAATGTTGTTAGCCTTCTATTATTTTTGGGAAATAGCACCCCTTTTGTTGTTGGACTTGGTGCTGTTTGTCTCAAGGCATGGAACAGTACCATAGAAGGTAACGAACCTTTTATGACGTAATTTTTTAAGTATATCATCGACATAAAAAAAAATATGTTAGGATCATATAAAATATTCGTACAAATGCACATTTTTATAACATAAACATCATTTGCGATTATCAACATGTTTTCGCGGTCTGCTGTAAGGCTTTCAAAATGTGGCTTGATGTAGTTTATCTCCCACCTGTAAAGTTAAAATAAATGTGAATTTTTAAACAACTAAATTTAAATCTTTTTCTTCAGTGTACTCGCCATTACATTTTTCCGTTCCTTATTCTATATTATTATTGTCCAAGACCGAAATTTGAAATTGCAAGTCTTTATTATCTCTCCAATTTTCCCTGAAGTGTGTAGATAAAAGTATTCTCAAATCATTTTTCGGGTTAACCCCTACATTGATGGGAATTATATCTGGAACAATGTCATGTATTTTTCCGAGTTCCTTTTCCTTTTATTCTATTATAATTCACCTTGAAGGTTGGAACTTAAAATGTGGTTCACTTAATGCTTTCACCACAGGAGCTACAGCTGATTTCAAGTCATATTCATGAACATGGCTAAAAAAATATTTGTTAATATACGAAAAATAAAGAACAACATCTTTACAAATTTAATTTTTAAATTCCTTAATTCGGCTCTATTTCATTAACGATATCTCGGCGAAATTCAAATATTGAACCCGCTGGTTTTTGTTACAGAAATTTGAGGTCACATTAAAACATAGAAAAGGACATGCTTCGATACAATCTATATAACTATTCTTATAAATTGTCAAAATAAGATGTTATCTCAATTTTTTAATTTTTGAAACTCACCTTCTCATATGAAAAGTATACTGGTGCTTATTTTCTGACTTCACAATTTCAAAAAGCAGACCCTCTTATGGCCAATTCCACTAATTTATTTAAATGTCAATTTATGTTTAAAATTTGTTTTTTTTATGTCAAATAAAAATAAAATTATGTATAAGAAAAATTATATTTAAATATGAATTGATATTTAAACAGAATTGGAGAAATTGGTCAATAAAATTTTTTATTTTGAAATATATTAGAAAAATTTTAATGCAAAAAAGTCGGAGTCGGAGTCGCTAGTTTTTGTGGGTACTTCGACTCCGACTCCGGTACAAAAACCTCAACTGCGACTTTTCAACTCCGACTCCGACTCCACAGCCCTGGCGAAAACACTAAGTGAACTACATATTTAATTACAACTTTCAAAGTGAATGATAATAGAAATAAATGGAAAAGGAACTCGGAAAAATACGTGAAATTCTTCTAGATATAATTCCCATCAATGTGGGGGTTAACCCGAAAAAATAATTAGAGAATACTTTTATCTACTCACTTTGGGGAAAATTGGAGAGAAAATAAAGACTTGCAATATTATATTTTGGTATTGGACAATAATAATATTGATTAACTATGGGACGGAAAAAACAATGACGAGTACACTGAAGAAAACGATTTCAATTTATTTGTTTAAAAATTCATATTTTTTACTCTACAGGTGGCAGATAAACTACACCAAGCCACACTTCGAAAACTTTAGAGCAGACCGCAAAAACATGTTAAAAATCAAAAATACTTCTATTTCTGTATTAAAAATTTGCTTTGTTCGAATATTTTATATGACACTAATATGGTTTTTTTTATGTCGATGATATCTTTAAAAAATTACTTATTAAATTGGACTTGGTGTTCTTTACCTCCCATGATGATATTGGTACTGTTTAATCAATTGAGACAAACAGTACCAAGTCCAACAACAAAAGCTCCCTGCTGCTATCTTATTTCATTTTCGGGTTTTAGCAGATCCAACTGCAAAAAGTTCGAGAAAATGGGTGCAGCGCTTAAATATGTGCAAATGTATATAGCGAATATCTAATAATGTCATTATCAATAACACCTGAAAACTTTTTTAACAGTCAGTTTTCAGTTCTTTTATAACAAAAGGGATTTTGTTAGTACTTTGCAAAGAAACAACAACAAATTGTAAGAGCTTTCAAAGCTGTTTACCGCAAATGCAAATATCAAAGTATCAGTGTTTGGACGGAGCTATTGTATAGTGGTTATAGAATAGAACAAATAAGTATGCAGTATCAAACTCCAAATATACACAATTTTGTTTGTGTTTATATGGAGTTTGACAAAGAGAGAAGGCAACATAAATGGTCATCTGTTTACTTGCATTTACATACATACATACATACTTGAACAAATAAACTTTGGCTTTTTAAAACAAATACTAATAAGGTAGAAGAGAGAACAAAAGGACCAGCAACATTATTATACATACATAAGCAGTGAAATATCATAAATTTGTGTATGTAACAAAAAACAAAAAGACGGACCTAATGCTAGTTTTCACTATCTCACAAGCTATACGTATTCCATAATACATTGTGAGATAGAAATCTAATGAGTTTTGTTGCGACGGTCAAAAAATCTAATTTAACATGACAGTTTGTGTTCACACCATCACACAAAGTAGAAACACTCACACATGAAATAAAATGCAACCCTGATCCAATGAAAAGTATTATTGTTTAGAAATTTTTCAAAAACCGATGAAGTCGTATGGGATGTCAAACTTTTTTAATAATACTTTTTATTTTTGTGACACATTGCATTCACACTATCACACTTTGGCATATTACTTGAGGTTTTGACATGTATTAATACAAAGTATAATAGTGTAATCTAGCCTTTAGTAAGTACGTGTTACTTGACAAAATTAGTCACAACTGTGAATCGTAATTTTTCAGTAACAGTGATATCGCTCATCTAAAGCACATAGTATATCGGTATTGTAAAATACTATTTTTCTGATAAATTTTTTTTTTTCATAATAAAAAGAGGGGCCGCAATTCGTCGTGCGGGAGTTTATGTGCTCTATCCGCCATTTTACACATTTCGAGTTAATTATGCCACTTTAGGTTTTCGACCCCAAATTTTTCAAATATGTTATCCGTTTTCGGCTTTCTCATAAATTTTATCTCAGAAACTAGATGAGAAAGCCGAAAACGGATTACATATTTGAAAAATAATTTACTCGAAATGTGTAAAATGGCGGATAGAGCACATAAACTCCCGCACGACGAATTGTTCTCAACAGATCGTTTTCAGGATTATATGCCCACAATAACGTTATCGTCCCTCACCCAAACGTTGAGTCCTAACGATAATAAGCTATCGATAATTACTTTGTACGTAATTGGTTTGTCTCTAAGAAGACTTCCACGCAACTACAGAAGTTTCTCCAGACCGGTCTGATTAAGTTTAAGCCTATTCAATGCTGACTTAGATTCTGCCCACTTACCTACACGTTTAGCCATATTTAATAACCTAACTCCCTACGCGAATGTGCAATCCCATGGCTCCACCACGTTGGTTTACCCCAAACATGCCGTTGCCTGACGCAGTGCTTTATAGAATATATTTTGCAGTACGAAACTGAGCATATAACAAAATAGTGTTAAAGTTAGTTAAGAAGTTTTGAAATATGAAATAATATCTAACAACATTTAATTACATAAAGTTAGCAAAATTTAATAAAAAATATCAAAACGAATTTATCGCACTGGTTCCTCTTAAGGGGGTTAACTCAAAATTTATAAATTTTCAGAAGAGACAGAAAAATTTTTTCTTTTTATATGTACTCTTTTACTTACTCTAAGATTTTTACAAAGCGTAGATATGACCTCGATTTCGATACATTTCTTAGCATAAATTAATTTTTTTTTTGTTTTATTTTAAAGGTTTCATCGTCCTGCAGTTCTGTATATGTTGATGGTTCTGAATTACGTGGTTCATCTAATGCTTCAATTATCGTTAAATATGGAACTAATGTAAGCCTTGCCAAATTTATAGTGTGGATGCCGGAATTTCCACTGGAAGTATACATCAATGACTATAGATTATCACAAATAAAAGGTTGGAAAGTTGTTGACGAACATCAATATATGTAAGTAATAAATTATTTAATAAAAACTTGTTAATCTCTAAGGAAGTGCTTAATTTATAAAAAATTAATTAATTTACCTTAAAACAAATTACTATTTCTATGCGAGCTCTTAAAAAAGTACCAAGTTACCTAAAAAAAAATATCAACCACCTATTCCTCTTTAATATGAATGGAGTGTATGTAAAACGTTATTGCAACTAAACGTTCCAACACGGTAAATAGTATGGTATTGAAATCGTTGGTTAGTTAGCGTGATAACATGACCATAGACTAGGCGTGCTGCAAGTAGAGTCGACAATGACTTTGTTTTGTCGCCAAATAACTCGTCAAGAGTAGGGACCCCGGATCAAGCGTGACATCAGGGCACAACTGAGGTGGCTAGAGCGAGCCCGTTGCGTAGAGATATATTACCAAATTGCCGAGTTTCGCCGTGATATCTCAGAAAGTCCTTGTAAAGCGTGGGTTAACTTTTAAGGGCGATGTTAATTTTGAATAAAACACAAATTATTGTCATATCTTTTGATTATGATAATATTGGTATGGTTCAATTATGTATGTAACAAAATATCGGCCAAATGGCACCTCGTTCGATGGTCAAAATTTTCGATGACGCTGAGGCATAATTGAGGTTCTATGCCGTTAATGTGCCGAATTATCTCATCCTTTAGCTCTTGAATTATTGCTGGCCTATCGATGTACACCTTTTCTTTCAAATAACCCCAATGAAAAAAGTCCAAATGTGTCAAATCACATGATCTTGGCGGCCAATTGACATCGTCACCACGTGAGATAAAACGGCCATTGAATTTGTCGCGCAAAAGAGCCATTGTTTCGTTAGCTGTGTGGCAAGTGGCACCGTCCTGTTGAAACCACATATCGTTCACAGCCATATCTTCCAATTCGGGCCATAAAAAGTTCGCTATCATCTCACGATACCGAACACCATTCACAGTAACTGCCTGACCGGCCTCATTTTGGAAAAAATACGGCCCGATGATGCCGCCAGCCCATAAACCGCACCAAACAGTCAGACTTTGTGGGTGCATTGGTTTTTCGACAATCACTCTTGGATTATCATTCACCCAAATGCGGCAATTCTGCTTATTGACGAATCCACTGAGGTGAAAATGTGCGACGTTTGGAATGGTCAAGAGGCTTTAGTTCTTGAGTCAATTGCACCTTGTAAGCGTGCAAATGCAAGTCTTTATGCATAATGTTCATCAATGAAGAGCGTGAGAGGTGCAATTGTTGGGCACGACGACGAGTTGAGGTGGACGGCTCTTCAGCCACACTATCGCAAACAGAAGAAATATTTTCTGCAGTACGAGCTGTACGAGCATTCACTGGTGTTTTCACATCTCCTACAGACCCGGTTTGTTAAAATTTTTGCACGATTTTTCCGATTGTATGCACATTTGGACGATTAAATCAAAAAATCACGAAGTGCACGATATGCATTTTGATTTGAACGCCCATTTTCATAATAAGCCTGAAGAACTTTTACGCGTTGCACGATTGTGTATCTTTTCATGGTTCCAATTGAGTTAGTCTGAAATTGAGAAATGTCGAATAAAATGCTGAAAAAACTTGACGTTTAGGTGTGGTTCATATTCAACATCGGTCTTAAAATTAAAACCACCCTTTAGAAAGTAATTCCCAAATATTCCATGTCGTGTTGAATTGAACACAGGGTCTCCTCAGTTCCATGTTCTATGCAGCGGCGGCAGCATTCATTTAAAGGAAGACTGTGTCTTATAGCGTGCATACCGATCGTCCAGTGACCTGTGAGTATTTATATTAGTCTCGAAATGTCCTTACGATTGAAGTTAAGAATTCGCTAATAGCAACTCACTTTGTATGTGGGCCACGTTACTATGGTAGCCATTCAGCTTTCTCCATCTATCGTGAGCCACATCTAGAGTTACCGTTATGCGACTAAAGTTACATTTTGCCAACCTTGCCGCTTTAGGTATGAAATTGGCAATTTAAAAAACAGTTTGACGGACAATTTATATCCAAACTTGTAAAAACTTGCTTCCAATATTTTTACTTTACCACATAGTAGTATATCCACTAAGCGGAGTTTTCTAATTTAGCAATATTAAAAAATAAATTGTCATAGATATATATTTCTCAAACAATGGCTCACTGTAAGCAGTGTTGGGCAAAATACATGGTTTGCGGTATTTAAAATACAAAATACAAAATACTTGCTGGTCATGTATTTAAAATACAAAATACAAAATACTTTCAGGCATACATGTTAAATTCCAATTAGAATTAGCAATTGATGCAATTAGTTTATATTTTCTAATTGATTAAACAATTAGAATAAGTTCAACTAATTCCCATTAGCTAATTAAAATTTTTATTCTAATGGAAAACTAATTGCAATTAGTTGCCATTAGCAAAAAAAATTGGTTAGCCTTTACAATTAGAAATCTAATTGACTTCTGATAATGCAATTAGATATTCAATTAGCTCGAATTAGAATCAATTGAATTGAATAATTGAATATCTAATTGCATTATCAGAAGTCAATTAGATTTCTAATTGTAAAGGTTAACCAATTTTCTTTGCTAATGGCAACTAATTGCAATTAGTTTTACCATTAGAATAAAAATTTTAATTAGCTAATGGGAATTAGTTGAACTAATTCTAATTGTTTGATCAATTAGAGAATTTCACAAAAGAATGTTAATTAGCAATCATTAGCATTAGCTAATCATTACTTAACATGTATGCTTTCAGGTTATGTATTTAAAATACAAAATACAAAATACTTACACATCCTGTATGTATTAAAAATACAAAATACAAAATACTTACACATCCTGTATGTATTTAAAATACAAAATACTTCCATTTATTGAACGTATTTCAAATACAAAATACAAAATGCTTCCACGTCATGTACATTAAGGTTATAACTTTTTTTTGAGTGCAAAATACCACTCCAGCGCCTTGTGGGGAATTTTGTTGTGATAATAAAAAACTGTTTTTAAGCTGATTCGGTGAAAAAAGTTTCCGCACCATAAGCGATTCCTAAAACTCCATATTATGTGTAAATTTTATTTTTGGAAATTGAAACCCTTTTGATTTTGCATTAGACTTATGAAAAATGGTTTAATGTTGAAGATTATATATGAATTTAAACAAAAACGAACTTATTTAAGACAAGAGCCACTGATTTAATGATGAAAATAAAAAATAAAAACAAAACTTCAACGCTTTCGGTGCGGAAACATTTTTCACGAAAGATGAAAAGTGACACCATATTTTTTTATATTTTGGTAGATTAAAATGCAATGAACCATCAATAAACTTACAGAATATATTTTGTAAACTATGTTTTTAAAATACAAAATACTCCCATTTTTTATGTATTTAAAATACAAAATACAAAATACTTGCTGGATATGTATTTAAAATACAAAATACTTGCACGTCATGTATTTAAAATACAAATACAAAATACGTATTTGTATTTTAAATACGTATTTCAAATACATGTATTTCAAATACTGCCCAGCCCTGACTGTAAGTCCCTCATTAAAGTCGTACAGAAAAGCTCAGGGGAGCTGGCAGCGTGAGAATACCTGCTTGATGGCCAGGCCAGTATGGTCTTGTTTGATGCGGGGAAACGCGCGTGCTACCGGATTTGGACAGTGATATCGGTCGTGATGAGTCACTGTGTGTTAGAGAACCATGCGAGGAGGATGGGTCTGGTTGATAATGACTACTGTAGAAGCTTTCATGAAACAGTCTTTCACTTCCTTTGCCAATGTCTTGGACTCGAGGCCATTAGAATGAGGCATTTGGCAGACCAGAATTGCCATGTTATGCGCTGTGTATATTGTAGGATTAAGGTCGATCCCTATATTCTCCAGGGCGTCTGGGTGTTTCGAGGCTGCAGTGATGTTTGGGGAATAATCTGGTGGATACTAGCTGACTCCGGTCACTGGCTCAGGATATAAGAAAGGACCTAAGTGAACCGTCCTCCTGTCGGCTGCCCATTTAACCTAGCCTTATCTATTTCCCAAACAATTTGTAACTCAAAACGTATGCGGAATTAAGTGAAAAATTAAAACAAAATATGAAAAAAGTAACGGTTCTTTCCTTATAATTATTTGGCTAGAGATCAGTTCAATAAGCTGGTTTGTAAGTTTTGTGAACATAATCCTCATAATAGAAAATATGAAATATTTCGTTACTTTTTCGAAATCAAAAGGTCCAATTATAATATGCATGACCATTAGGGTGGCCGTTATTTTTTTTATTTTGATTTCTTATATTCTCCCCCCCTAAATCGGTTCAGTTTTATGTAAAAAAAATACAAAAGAATTTCGTAGCGATAAGTTGTGTTTTAGGGGGGGCGTCCGTCCCTCAAAGTTTGCCATCAAGCCATTTATTCAAATGTAATTTGTTTGCATATGACTATCTTCTAAAAACAACATTTTACAAGAATATGATATATGGCAATATTTTAGCTCTTCTAGTCAACAACATAAGCCTCTAAGAAAGTTTTTTGCTAAAATCAATATTTTAGAAAATAATTAAGAAAATAAAAACTAAATACCAAACATTTTATATACGTTTTATATATATAAAAGGGGGATTTAATGTCAAGTGACCCAATTTTAAAATAGATGTCTTTCGATTTAAATGAAATTTACACCAATTTTAGTACTGTTAGATAGTAGCTTAGACACAAATTTTCAACAAGATCGGTCAAAAAGTTTCTGAGTTAGAGGGGGTCAAAGTTTGACATTTTGGCCATACAGGTGTTCTTTCTCATCCATGTAACATATTACCTATTGGTGTAAGCAAAATTTGTCCCAAGTATCTTAGATAGCTTTTTGATCAAACTTTTTAAAAAAATTGTTTTTGTTTTTTTAAAAAATTTTTAAAATTTTTTTTTTAAAATTTAACACTTGGCTAAAAAAAATAAAAAAAAAAGTTTTAAATTTAAAAAAAAAAATTAAAAAATTTTTTAAAAAAAACAAAAAAATATTTTTAAAAAAGATTGATTAAATAGCTATCTAAGCTACTTGGGACAAATTTTGCTAACACCAATAGGTAATAAGTTACATGGATGAGAAAGAACACCTGTATGGCCAAAATGTCAAACTTTGACCCCCTCTAACTCAAAAACTTTTTGACCGATCTTGTTGAAAATTTGTGTCTAAGCTACTATCTAACAGTACTAAAATTGGTGTAAATTTCATTTAAATCGAAAGACATCTATTTTAAAATTGGGTCACTTGACATTAAATCCCCCTTTTATATATATAAAACGTATATAAAATGTTTGGTATTTAGTTTTTATTTTCTTAATTATTTTCTAAAATATTGATTTTAGCAAAAAACTTTCTTAGAGGCTTATGTTGTTGACTAGAAGAGCTAAAATATTGCCATATATCATATTCTTGTAAAATGTTGTTTTTAGAAGATAGTCATACGCAAACAAATTACATTTGAATAAATGGCTTGATGGCAAACTTTTAGGGGCGGACGCCCTCCCTAAAACACAACTTATCGCTACGAAATTTTTTTGTATTTTTTTTTACATAAAACTGAACCGATTTGGAGGGGGAGAGTATAAGAAATCAAAAAAAAAAAGTTCTCCATACAACTAACGGCCACGCTAATGACCATGCTTAAACTACTGTCAAAAATTAACAAAAAGTCTCTTAAATCCTTTAAACAAAACAAAACCAAATTAAAAAACTTTTGATTCCTAACTTTGCTTAAGCAAATGACAGTTTCATTAAACTTAACAAAAAATTTCCTTAAATTCAATATGGTTTGGCACATATGATTAACATGTACGGACACAGTTGCTTAAGCCTGCTTACGCATAATATAGTTCAGCCTTAATTAAAAACATATTTTATATATTAAACAATAAAAGCTTTCGAATGTGAAAATCCGTTGAATAGAAAGCGACGATCCCTTAAAAATATTTGTTACTGTGCAAAAAAACTCGCAAAATCTAATCGTGTGTTGTCAAATAAATACAGTGTTGGAGATAAAATGGTAAATTAATACGTAGTACACATGAGGGTAGTCAAATGAAAAAAATCGAACACGGACCTTGTCAAAGAGGCTATGTAGAGTACTTTAAAATATCAAAAAACGCATCGATATCTTTTGTAAAAAAAGTTTAATTTGTGTTTTTTAACATACATATGAATATTTAATTTGATTTTTAAATACCTGATTATAATTTCTTATTACTGCTAAGCTATATATAGCATACATATATTATGTATTTTTTATACATAAGAAGTTTATTTTATGTTATGATTGTCTTTTCAATGAAAATATATTTTTTTTTAATTTTCTTGTTTTTAAAGTTGCCCCTTTTTTCTCAGAATTCCCACTTTTGTGCCACTTTTTGCTTGAAATCCCCTTTTTGTGCCTCTTTTTGAGAATTTGGAACGGTAGCGCTGGCCATAACCAGATAGTGTGTGAAGATTTCGCTTCTGATAGTTCCCAGGGGTGTTGCGACTGGCACTGACATTGTTATTTTTGTCAACAAGTCAGTTTGCAACCAGTGGTGTCACTTTAGGAAAGAGGCTAGCCTTAGTTAAAGCGGATTAAGGGATGTAAGAGAGTGAGGACTTCGTTACATCTTGCTGTATCAAAGTCCCTTATGTTTCATGTCAACGACATTCAGCACACACAAATTGTTGCAAATATTTCTAAAGTGACAATATTAATGCAGAATAATTGTAACGGCCTCCTAAATCACATCACTGAGTTAACAAAATCTATGCAGCTACAAAAAGTCATTTAATATCAATTATAATATTAAAAGGTTTAATTTGTTTGTTTTACACTATTTTTTATCTTGAACTTTGTCATTTGCACTTTGTCACTAACAAAATAGCTTTCGAACAATTTCCTAACGCTTTTTACATATCTGACGCTCGTTTTCGTAACACGGAGTTGGAGTTTCGAAAGGGATTTTTTTTTGTTTGTAATAAAGAGTTGCCGTTACGAAAGGAATTTTTTGTTTTCGAAAAGGTATTAACAACTTCCGTTGATTCGAAACAAATAGTACGAAAATCGTTATACACAGTACAAATTGTTCGAACTCGTAAATTATTTCTTTCGAATCGAAATACGCGGTAACCCCCCAGGAGCTGCCGAAATAGAACATCCTACCTGCAGGGTATCACCTGGACATCAGATACCTTCTGGAGGGTGTAGCCGAATCGTGATGGGAGTTTTTAATGCTCACAACGAACTATGGCGCAGTTAACCATGATGCCCTCACCAGAATTGTGGATAATTGCACCAGCTCACCAGACATTACCATTTGCGGTGCAGGTTTGATAATCTATGCGACTTGGCAACCCATAGTTTCTCTGGCATCAGACCACTTACCAATAATTATCAAGCTTGACAAACTTACAGACCACAGATTACTAAACATATATGTAAAAAGTGACGTGTGAAAAGGGCCCAAATCAGTTTCGAAGGCAGCTTTCGAAGAAAAAGACAGAAAGCTTTTTTTGGTAGTGAAGTGGCAATGTGTAAAAACAGGCCACAACAATCAACACAAATGGCGTGATCAAAACAAAAATAACAAAACACAAACCACGTTAAACAAATGCATATTAGTTCAACAAACGTAGTTTTTTGTAAAAAAAAAAAAAAATTATTTAGTTGTATTGTTTTGTTTTATAATGTTATTATTTACAAATAGAATCTGGGAATTTATTTCTCATGGTGAGTAACATTTATTATATAAATTGTCATATTATTCGAATGTGCATTCTAAGTCAAATTACAATCCTCAAAAGCTTTTATACTTTAATAGGCTTATTCCTTCAATATTTTCCAGGAATATTTCTTTTATGCACTATCAGAGTTTTTCGTTTGTAATTTCTGAAGTAAATTGTAAAGAAAATGTATACTACCGCTGCTGGCGCCGGAAGGATCCCGGTCTAAAGACCAAATTTCCCGGCGCCAGCAGCGGTACTTGCAGATGAGCGGGACGAACTTTGCAGTCTCTTCCCGGATGATTACTGAATCGGCAAACTCAAAAGGGATATCAGCAAGTTGGTGAACGAATATACATACACGGGAGAAATAGTTTAATCATTTAAATATGTGCAACCTAACCTCTGGAGCTAGCAAGCTAGGTCGATTACCTTGGATGCCAATATCATATCGGATCCCAAACGGGGCTCGAACTGTTTTGCTCGTCAATTTATAGAGCACCTTGTCAGAGATAAGGCGAAAAAAGGTATCACGAGGAAGGTACACGGTCATTGACACGCCATACGGCGTGCACGGGTCACCAGGGCAGCCAAAACCCTTGGCCGCGACGGAATATCCATGCTTATGCTCAACAATCTGGATGAGCTCGGAGTGGAGTACTTGACAAGCGCCCTTAATTTATCGATAGCCACCCTAATTAAACCCAAAGCAAGGAAAGTAGTGGTTGCCCTGCTAAAGGACAAGTAAAACAAAAGGTTTTTTTATCCATCACAATATAACCATAAATTACAATAGTACAACACAAATTGTACGCAAAAACAAGAAAAAAGTTAATAAGAAAAATACTTGCTTGCATAAAAATGTACTTAACGCAGATGCAAAAAAGCGTATTATCTCAATTATAACTAGGGGTAAGAAATGGAGCAAATTTGCCATTTATTTTTGCAACATTTTAGAAAGGAAAACGACAACTTCTAACACTTTTGCATAATTTTTTAGAACAGAACAAAAACCCGCGCGAATGGTAGCATACATGGAACATTATTGTCTGAAAAGAAAACAACATAAGTGTTGTAGCCGAGTTTAAATTTTGGCTTTGAGGTCTATTGACTTCCGCAGGAAAGGCGTCATAGGTTCCCAAAGTTGTACACCCCGGGTATTACAAACATTAAAAACGATCCTTTATTATACCCACACCACAATAGTGGAGAGGGTATTATGCATTTGTGCTGATGTGTGAAATATTGGTCCTACCCCACCTTAAAGTATACCGATCGACTCAGAATCACTTTCTGAGTCGAACTAACGATGTCCGTCCGACTGGCTGGCTGTTTATGTAACCTTGTGCGCAAAGTACAGGTCGCAATTTTGGAGATAATTTTATAAAATTTGGGGCATAGGTTCTTATTGGCACAGGGACCAAGCCTATTGAAAATGGGCCGAATCGTAGGACCACGAGGGAAGATAGTGGGAAATTTCTTCCTCTCAGAACCTATCAAACCGATTTTAATGAAATTTAAAACATAGATAGAACCATTTCTAAAGGGACACAAAAGGTATGTATTTTTTAAAAAATAGGACCACAAGCGGAGATAGGGGCAATTTTTGCCTCTCAAACCGATTTTAATGAAATATAAAACATAAATATTTCCATATCTTAGGGACACATTAGCTTTACAGTTTTTCAAAAATAGGACCACAAGGGGAGGTAGGGGGCAATTTCTGCCTCTCACAAACTTTCAAACCGATTTTAATGAAGCTTATAAACATAGATAAATCCATATTTATATGGATACATAAGCATGATGTGTTTTTAAATACTGTGGTGTAGGGTATCATAGGGTCTGGCTTGACCGACTATACTTTCTTACTTGTTTAATTTTAGTGAAATGCGCTTGTCGAGATCTTCGTAATTTGTCTCTTGAAGTTTAGAAAATGTCCGACTTTGAAAATTAAAACATGCTATTTTTGACCTACCTTGGTCTAGTATTTTGCAAATGTACGACTCAAATTTATCTTAATTTTTTTTAAATAATTTTTTTTTGAGTTACCAGCAAATCAGTTAATATAAAAAAGTATCTTCATTCTTTTTTACTTATAGAAAAAAATTGTTGAGCGACATATAAATTATTTAAACTTTTTTGAAGGGCTTATTCATGTATAATATTGCTATGCAAAAAATTTTAACCACTGCGGGAGCAAGGCTCTTCCAAAATAAACCTATTTTTTTCAAATTTCCTCTTTATGACACATTTTCTCCAATCGCCATTATATTTCCAAAAACAAAAAAAGCATAAAATTTATTTACTTTTTTTACGAAAATGCATCTCTCATCTACTTAAGACTTTTGAAATAGTGTAAACAGTTATAAATAATATTAGCTATTAAAGATTTTTTTTTTTATAATTTAAATGACAGATGACTGACTATTCAGTCAGTGAACACGTGTCTATTAAAAACTGGTTTTTTGAAAAGCTGTAGATATCACTATTTTAATAGAAGCTTGCGATTAACTATTCTAAAATAATAAGTATTAGGCTTAAAACATAAGCAGAATTGTATAAAATTAGTATTTGAATAAATAGAGTTGCATTCTAATATGTAATTCAAACAATAAGGGTGGAAATAAATAAAACAAACGAATACAAATAAATGTAAAATACCAAAAAAATTAATTATGCATTTAAAATAAATAAATAATAAACTACTTTAACATGTGCTTTTGTAAAATTCGGCGTATAATTTTGTCATCTTAAATTATGTACTACATTTATTATAGCCACAAAAAAACCAGACGAAAAAAGAGATCTTTTGTAAACGGCCAACACAATACCGGATTCTATAATAATGTTCTATTGGCTAAACTAATGTGTAGAGCGAGATATCAGCAAAGTCCTGTGGAAGTATATGCTAAATTTGTGGCCATTGATCAGGTGAGTTTATAGATATTGTATTATAATATTCCGTATTTCTGTCAAGTTATTTGTTAAAATATACTTTTGTAATTTTATAAATGTATCTATACATCTCGTAACTTCCATCTATGACCAATCAAAAAATATTGAAAATGGAATATTTATCACTTCAAAAATGTTTTCAAAATAATTGTGTGTAAGTAATATAAAATCTTACAGAATAAGAGACTTAAAGTTTAGGTGGCATGTCATGAGGTATAGTGACATAAGGTCAAGTGACATAAGGTCCATGGACATTATGGCACACCAAAAAGTGTCACAATGTCCATGGACATAAAGACACTTCGAAAAGTGTCATATATATATTACGTGGTCGACCAGACTGACGTTGACCTTGAGGACTCCAATCTAGGGCAGCTCTGGCAATATCAGTTGATTGTCGTCTGATAAAATGGCCGATCCATGTCTATTTATGTCCTTGTATATCACTTTCAATAGGGCAGCAATCTGCCTTATTTAACACGGTTTCATTGGATACCCAATTCAGCCACTAATACCTGTAAACAGTTGTTTTCGGTTAATTGAGTTTCCCGTTTTATTGCACTAAAAATCATGAAACGAAATAATTCAGTATAACTGTCTATGTAAAAATACCCGTTTAGTTGAGTACCGTTTAATTGCGTCACCCGCTTAATTATTTCGCTAATTAAGACCGCATTGCGAAAAACAAGAGCCAATGTTTCGGTTAACTATTTCCGTTTACTTAATGTGTTTTTGCTCCACACACGTAAAAATTTTTATTTTGCTGCAACAAAAATTGTACGATGAACGTACCTAATTTTTATTTTGTTTTAAAAAACCTAAACCATTTTTTAACTTAATAAATAAAGAAATGAGTTTTTTTCTATTTACACGTGGGTGTTTCGCTTTATTGCACATCTTGCTCAATTAGGCGATTTTCGTTTTAATTGCGTCGGCGATTCATTTAACCGAGTACTGATTAATTGAGTTCCCGTTTAATTGCGTCAAAAGTCGTGCATTTTAAGAAACTCCATGTAGTGCAACCATATAGCAGTACAGATTACAGACAGCATATGATCACCAGCACACCTGGAGGTCTCCTCCTATACATATATGTTTAACGGAGAAATGTGCAGGATAGCTCCAAAATCCAGAGTGGGACAAGTTTTCATGGAGCCCGTGATCGTAGGCAGATTAGGCGATAAACCTTATCGAGTGTCACTCTAAATTTGACCTGTTCGGTTTGTTCCACGACGCTAGGGCGGCATAGGCCAAGATTGTCTAAACATCGTAACAGGACCTGTAGACCAATCTAGGCTTTAGTCCCCATGTATTCCCGCAGAGTCTTGTGCAGGCATATATTGCCCTTGTTGCCCTTCACCTGGTGACGTGAGATAACTGGGTGTACCAGTTAAGGGTTTTATCCAGAATGATTACCCACGTATTTCACCTCGTTAGAGAATCCAACAACCGTACCGTTAAAAGTCGGTTCTTTAAATCTCAGGACTCTACTTCTGGCAAATGGTACCAGAACAGTTTTCGTGGGGTTTATATTAAGCCCCATTTCTCTCCACCAACCAAGCGTTAAGTCCAGCGCATGCTGCATCACTTCCAAAATCGTCAAAATAGCCATTTGAGAAGTGATAGCCCTCCCCTCTTACTGTAGACACAGGTGATTTGAAAGCTATAAATTTGGATACGGCCCATATCAAGCGTTTTGGATCAAAGACTCGCCAACCTAATATTCCTTTTGGATGTCGAGTGCGATCATATGGATATTCTTGGTGACGAAATGGTACCAGAACAGTTTTCGTGGGGTATATATTAAGCCCCATTTCTCTTCACCAACCAAGCGTTAAGTCCAGCGCATGCTGCATCACTTCCAAAATCGTTGCGTCATCAAATACAGACACAGATATCACTATGTCGTCAGCATAGCCAAAGGTTCGGAAGCCAGGGTTATGAAGGAACTCCAATAGCTCATCGATTACCAAGGTCCACAAAAGAGGCGGTAGGAAGCCACCCTGTGAACAACCTTTGGTTGCTTCAATGGTCCTCGATAAGCTACATAGAGCGATCCAACTTGATTAACCTGGATGCCAGCATCACCTCCATCCAATTTCTTATAACAACTGGAACACCTTTCATTGTTAGGCTAAGGTAATAATAAAATAAGCGTAGAGAGTGTTGTCGAAGAATCCCTGAATGTCGATGAACGCACACAGAGCTATTTGCCTTACGCCCACGCCTTCTCAATTTAATCTCTTACGAATCTCTATGATTTTCTCTTAGAAACCCGAGCTGAATCTTATTTGTCTGTAAGACTTGGGCAATTGCTTAGATTTCCCCCCTGAAACTCCCTCCATGGCTCCGGCACATGGCACGCCAGTAAACTGGATCTGAAGATCCTAGCCATTTGAGAAGTGATAGCCCTCCCCTCTTGCTGTAGACACAGGTGATTTGAAAGCCATAAATTTGGATACGGCCCATATCAAGCGTTTTGGATCAAAGACTCGCCAACCTAATATTCCTTTTGGATGTCGAGTGCGATCATATGGACATTCTTGGTGACGAAAGGGGAAGAGATCCTGGGAAGCGAGTCGGAAGTAGGAGCTCAAAGGTCTCCTTTGGTGATTCAGTAAACGACCCATCTAGTCGTTTGAATGACCAAAGACCATTTGTGTGGTCCTGAGATAGCGCCTTTGCAGCCTGAGTAATTCAGAAATGTTGTCAATCTTGCTGCAATATTCACGCCAAGTTTACCTTCTGGATTTCCTTATTTTAGTGAGTGCAGCTTTATAGACGCTTTACGCATTTATTTTTTTCTATACGTTCAAGTTTTTAATGGCATAAGAAAGATTGTTACTAGTAAGTTTAAGATCCAAGCCCTCTTGTCCAATAACTTTCCTAAAAGTGGGCTCATCGCCCCTATTTGCTACAAATATTTTATTCATCCACATTAATTTAAGTAAACATTTACCCCATTTGTTGATGTCCATACTACCTCAGACAGTGTGGTGGGCGTTTTCATCACAGCGAATAATAAAACAGAGGCCACGGTTTTGGCAAGATGATAACAGCTCAGTAACATCAGGTGTAGGAGCACTGCGTCTCCTGGCAGGTAGGCAGAAGCGAGTACGACCTCATGCTGGCCCGCATTGTATGGGATCGTCACTAGGTCCTTATCTCGACCTCGACGCTGCAGAGTTGTAAGTAATTTTACGTTGATCGTTGTGGAGCCCCTGAATGACGCCAAAGTAGAACCATGGTTCCTGGAGGAACCAAACATTCGGAAGGTTGATGGTGAACCTACGGCAAATAAGAGGCTGTCTTAGCGTTGTGTAGGTTCACCTTAAGGCACTTAAGATGTCTTGTTCCCTTGTTATTATTTGTGCCGGCTGGGTACATTACTTCTTCCTGTTTCTCCCTGCATTTCCTTTCTTTCGCCCAAATCTATAGACGATGTGTAACTGTAATATAAATAAAGAATAAAACCGACTTAATTTAATTAAATATACATAACAATTGCCTTGGTTTTATTAAAGGAAGTTATCCCTTTGCCTTGTGCAACATGTCGGTGAAACAGCCTGTGGCGGGTCCCGACAGTGAAACATAAACACACCTAAAACTATTATTAGCTAGGAGAATAAGTACTTGAACATCACGGAAATAGTCCTCCAACATTACACTTTGCTAAAAGCATAGCCATCAATCCTATGATACCCTTCACAAAGTTTCAGAATAATTACATTAACTTAAATGTAAGATAATGTGGTGTTTTTAATAAATATTATTTTTTTTTTTTTAATTAGAAATTTACATAAATACCTATTTCTAAAAATATTTCTAAATCAGGCCAACACGATGAAAATAGTGTTCTTTTGTATTTTGCCCTTTTTACACAAAATATATTAATAAAAATGTTTTATTTTTAGAACTCTGGTCGCATCAGCTACTTTATATCAAGAAAAACAGGATTACGTGTTACTGACTTGGTACAACCCTTACTACGTGTCGCAGACCCTAAAATTGCAAATTTAAAAGGACGTATCTTACAAGGAAAATCTATGGGACGAACGGATGTTCAGGTTTAAAATTCAGTTTTCGAAATATGTATTTTAAAAAATATAACTGATTTTATCTTGCAGGTTTTGTCTCCTATTACTGGAAGAGTAATTGGTGCTAAAGAAGTAAGAGTCGGCAGTGATAAAGTAAGTTTAGTTAAACTACTTGTTCGTGTTGTGTCTGGTCTACAATTAACTATAACACCTGACGGTACTATTGAGAATGGATACATTGCGGAAACAGCGGTAACACACAAACTGACTGCTCAATATCAAGAAGGTCTATTAGATATCGATTTGGAATTTTCAGATGGCTCTAGAACTCCTTTAAGGTAAACCAATTATTAACAATTATTACACTAGCTCTGTGTCTTCAGAAGTACAAAAAATCCCTAAATCGTATAGAATTTAAAAAAAAATACCCTGAGAAAATCTTTTATTTTGTGTGTCCTAAAAATGCCATGTAGGTAGGTTAGGTTAGGTTCCATTGGAAGTCGCAAATCTAGCATAGCGTACATGGGTCCAGTACTTTGTTTTCGTCTGACGCGGATCCAGCTTTACCATTTGGGGGGAGGTGTTTTTGGAATTTCATATACCACAAAACAATGTGATTTTGCTATAAGCATTAAATTTAAATGTGGTATAAATAACCAAAATCTGAAAATAGATTTTAGATTAAATTAAATGAAGAACTAACTTAAGTAAATAAAAGCTATAATACGGGTTTTTATGATTTTTGTCATTTGTGCAAATTTGCGAGACTGTTTGCATAAAGCCATTTTTTAACTTTTGTGCAATTTAAAACAATAATTGTCAGCCTATAAGAAATATCGAAACAAACATAGATAAAAACGAAAAGTTAATTTTAATTAAAAGATTAATGTCAAATAATAATTAATTTTTTTTTAAATGTCTATAAAAAGCCAACAGACCAAAGTGAATTTATGTTGTCCGGTGGTGGCGATACTACAACAAGTACAACAACAAGTACAACAAAAACACAACATTGTATTTTATTTGTTGTTGCTTTCGTTGATCGATAGGTCAAAAACACAAGCAATTTTTGACATTCCTCTCTCTAAATATACTTTGATATAAATAACATCATATATATATATACTAACAATACAAAAAAAAGTAGCACAGCTGTGCTTTCAATGCCACCTGAAAAATGAATTCGCCTTGCAACAGAGTAAATTGATTTGATTTTTCAAGCTTTTGCTGTTTGTGATATGTTAAAACTTAAATTTTGTTTGCATAAAAACGAGTAAAAGTATAAAACCATTTATTCTTTTGTGAGGGTATAAACATTAGGGGGCGGCGTATATAGCTTTAGCGAATTCAAATGCAAATAATGAAATTAAATATTGTTGTTGTTTGTAAAGTAGTTGCTGTCATACAAACAAAATTTCAGTATATCCAAGAATTTGTATCGCGGTATTCTGGTTTCCGTTTTTGTAGCGTTCCATTGGTCCATAATACTATATAGCGCTGTGTAAACAGGAACATTGGTGAAAATTGAGACGACGTCGAACGAAACGAGTGTCATATTTATCAAGGGTGATGTTCGTTAGTTGTTCTTTTAATTGATCTTTTATTTTTTTTTTTTTCATAATTAATAAAAAACCAGAAAATATAAAATTGGTACCGTCATAGTCTCAAAACTACGTTTTGTTATTAAAGTTGCTAAAAAATCCTAAAGCCCATTTTCCATCCCTGATACGCATGTATTTGAAACATTGCCAATAGAAAGAGGTCTCTAACAATGGCACCATTGCATAACTTCACACATCTCACAATAAACTTCACACATCTGACAATAAGAAATAAGCTTCCAACATCTGACAATGATCTGCCAATTGCAACGAAGAGTATTCACACGATTGTGAGATATCTAACAATATTGTTGTCTGACAAGGGACGGACAATGCTTTTTTTTAACAACGTTGTCACACAAAAATTTCCAGTTCACACGGTTGAAAGACATTTTTAGCACATTTTACTGACAATATTGTCAGATCTGGCTATCGTCTGTACGAAGCTAAGGTTAGGTTAGGGAAGGTTCAATGGGCAGCCGTCACGACGACGGCTGAATTAGCCAGTGACAAGAGTCAGTCAGTGTCAACCAGACTATTCCTCAGAGATCACTGCAGCCTCGAACCACTACGACTCCCTGCAGAACAGAGAGATCGATTTCAGTCCCACATTGGACACATTGTTCAGACATGGCAATTCCGGTCTCCCAAAATGCCTAATCCTAATGCCCCCAGACCAGGGCATTGGCAGAGAAAGTGAAACACCGTCTCCTCCTCCTCCTCCTCCTCATCATGACAACTTCTACAGTAGGCATTGTATTAAAACCCTATCCTCCTAGCATGAGTTCCCATCACCCAGTGACCCGTAATGACCGATATCACTGTCCTCATCCGGTCCCTACCGAGTCCAAGTAGCACGCGCGTTCTCGACGCGTCTTAGCCAGGCCATCAAGCAGGTATGCTCCCCCTTCTGTACGACTCTCGTCTGATGAGAGTCTTGCAGCGGGCCATTGAAATGCTAATCAGGCCGTCGACGAACATGACATCCAAGAGACAGTCCCGTTTGGCCAGACCGTCCGCAGTTTGGTTACCCAGGCATCTACTGTGGCCTGGTACCCATGGCAGCGCTACCCTGGAATGTTCTGCGATCTCATTTAGAGACACGGCATTCCACTGTTAACATAGATGTCGTGAAGTCACCAGCCAGAGCTGCAACGGCAGCCTTGCTGTCCGTAAATATACATATATCTCTCGATATACAATAGTACCTCAGCCAGTTTGCTGCTTTATGGCAGAGATTTCCGCCTGCAGCACACTACTGCCATCTGGAAGCCTAAAAGAGACCCTAATGTCCAATTCCCCGATGAAGAAACCTCCACCTACTCTATTGCCCATCTTGGAACCATCTTGGAACTATCGGAAGTTAGGGCCCGTTGTCCGGCCATGATGTCAACCGGCAGCCAGCTCAGCATAGTAAACAGCGCATTCGTCGGTGTCGTGCGGAGTGATCCCGTGATCATCAGCGCTGCCACCCTATATACTTTCTTAAGTACCGCAGTACCGCTCCCTTCCCATGGCAGGCCACCAAATTATGACCCCATAAAAGAGGATCGACTTTACCACCGCCTCAAAGATCCACTCGATCGTCAGTTCCGTGTCATTTAGCCTAGGAAGCCTAAAGTTACCAACCATGTACTTCCTGGTAAAGAGTACCAACTCAGTTTTCTCTGGATTGACACCAAGTCCACAGGAGTTGCTTAAAAGAGCTTTAAATCTGTAATGCAGATTCCATACAATGGGACAGTGTGTCCAGTTGTTTACCCATGATCGCCACCGCCACGTCATCCCTAAACTGTCGAACTGACTCAACAAAGTGTTCATCGCCAAGTTCCTAGTTGAGGGGACATAACCTTGCGTGTGCTCAAATCTGCAAGCACTGGTAGCACCCATCTTGGATTCAATTATCCTACTGTCGAGTAGATTACCAATAAATCTACAAATTACATCGTCAACACCCAACTCTCTCATTGACTCCAAGATTGAGTTGGATCTGAAAGGCCACAGCCAAGGAATAAGAAGGTCCGCATTCTTTTGAAGGTCGGCCGGAATAATACCGTCCGGACCAGGTGCCTTAAAGGAGTCAAAGCTCCTTATCGCCCAATTGAGCCTATCATAGCACAGAGAAATGGACACGGGCTCTGATAAGCAATCGATCTTCTGTGCTGTTGGAAGAGAATTTCAAGGAAAGTGTGTGTCAATTAACAATCGGTTTGTCTCCGAGGAGTCTTCCACGCCGCTGCAGAAGTACCTCCAGGAATTCAGTTTCGCCGATCTAACCAAATTCTTAAACCTTTTCAATGCCGACTTATATTTCGCCCAATTTCCCAGATGCTTAGCCATATTGAATAACCTACGACAGTCTGCGCGACTGTGCAACCTCAGTGCTCCACCATGGTGGCTTGCCCCCCTCCTTCCTAACTACTGGCCTGCAGGCCAGTGCCGTTGCCTGACGCAGTGACTTCGATAGAAAGTCCACTGCCATTTCAGTCTCCGTAATTCCACTAATGACAGGGACTAAGCCCAGAGAGCTAGCGAGTAGACTAGCCTGATAGTCCCACTTCGTTTTTCTCCTATTCACAAAAGTTCACACCCCCAAGGAGCGTGAACCTAATTGGAACTCAACATACCTGTGGTCCGAAAAGGAGCAGTCTTTTGAGAGCGCCCAGTTACTTTTTAAGCCGAAGTGTTCCAAGCTGACCAATGTCACATCCTGCCTATTACCTACAATGAACATAGGTTCCGCGCCTATGTTTGCTATTTCTAAATTACTGCTACAGATAAAAGAAAATAGCGACTCACCTGTAGTGTTGGTGTTGTAGCTGCCCCACGTGATGTGGTCAGCACAGATAATCACCGGAGGAGCAGTGCAGCGGATGCTGCCTTAGAGTGGTGAACTTTTATCTGCGTTACCTTCACCATGTTCAGTTTCGACGACCGTGGCATTGGCGTCCTCCTGTTCTGATGCCAGGAGGGCGTCCTCATCAGCCAATTCACCCATGCGTTCAAAGAGGTCACCCAGCATGCCAGAGTGCAGTCCACGGACTGCGTAGGCTCCACAACCTTCGGAGTGGGATCGCCCTTGTCGTCACCTCGGTAGACACGGAGCAAGATTGTACTAAAACCATAGTAAATCTTTCTCTGTTTCTCTGCGATGGTCGTTCTTGATGACCCTTCAGCTGCTGAAACCTTTACAACTTTCCAGTCATGAGTGGAAAGTTGTGGGTTGCAGCACTGAATTGTCCTCAAGATTTCCTCCGGTGCAGAGGGTGCCGCTAGGATGGTGACAATGGATCTAGGTCTCCGTGGTATCTCACTTACCAAAACCACATCAAGCCTTCCCATATTTCGCCAATCTCTCCGATGGCCAGTTTGAGCAGAAATGCCGAGCGCTCGTCCACGCACGTCATCAACTTTACGTGACTCTGATACCAGCCAGCATCGTCACATTGCGGTGGTGCTCCTGGATGCTCACTCAGAATCTTCCACAATACACCCATCATCCGCTGCTTAACCAAGTCCCACTTGGAGTGGGAGATGGATCCGTCAGCTACACCTCCGCGAATAACCGCTCTTACAAGGTGATCCTTAGCCACCTTGCTGTAAGACCTGTTAGTTGACATCGGTGCGTGTCTGGGACGTTTTGTCCCTGGTTGCTGTCTAACGGCTGTCGCTTCTTCCTCCGAACGTTGCCGCTTAGGCATTGCCTTCGCCGGGGCAGGAGGTGAACGCTCTGAAGTAGCATAGTGAAAAACTTTACTTCTTGCTTCTCTCGCCAACAAACTTTTTCTGTCCGGCAACAAATGTCTATAGTGTAAATTGCGACTAAGCATCAAACATTTACAATTCATCACCAGCAGTTGTAAAGTTAAGTTTTTAAGTTTGAACTCAACTGAGTTGAATTGTAAACCGTTTAACTTAAGGCCGTTGTAAAACATTTATTATGAAAACGAATTATTTATAAAAATGAAATGAAAAAATCGGGTTTTTTATTGACAGCGCAGATTAAAAAAATGCTAAAACACTGAACTATGTACTTATATAAAATACAAAACTTATAAAATATTCTTTTATTTTTTTAGGGATATTTCAGTAGATGACTACTTCCTTTTAGTTGAAAGCTTAGACACAGAAGTTGTGGCATTTGCTCCAATGTTAGCATCACATCATCCTCGTGTCATTGCGGTTGGAGAAGGTAATGGGAATTTGCTAAGGGTTACTTTGCTATTGTCTGAAGACTGCCGAATTCGACGAAATATGGTTTCCACAAAACAGTCGAAATACAACACATCACCATTGGCAAGTGCTCTAGCTGCAGTAGAAGTTAATTTTAACAACGCTAATGACATAGTGAACAAACATGAAATTGTACAGAATGATGGAATATATCGCCGAGAAAAACCTAAATTTTCTAACAATAGAGGAGATTTAGCAGATATAATAGGTTGTGTAAATGTTACATAAAATTTAAATTACTTATTCAAATATTTTATTAGGTGTACCGCTTCAGGACTCTAGTCATCATGAACCAACGGTACAGGCCAGACAACATAAGGGAAATAACCACGCCTTGAACAAAATACATTATGCAACAAAACGTCCCATGAGAAATATGTCTTCTGTTGAAGTAGGCATGTACGTGTTACTGACAGCATTTTGCTTTGCAATTGTAGTTTTTGTAATATCTTGCGTTGTATATGCATCCAAATTTAAGCCATGTACTTTAGACGCTTCCAATATTACAAAAAGTCCATTAAGCAGTGATTTATTACTGCGTGATCCAAAATTTTTAAAAGAACCTACCACAAATGCACACGATTGGGTTTGGCTGGGGAGGTCAACTATGGATAGATCTTCGATGTTAACGTTCTCATCTCACGACCAAAATATAAATCACCGAGGTAATAAAAAGTTATTTTGTAGGATTCAAAAATTAATAGTTTTTCCAATTTAGATTCTAGAATAAGAATAACAAGTAATCCTATCAGTACATATTCTACCAACAATATAAATCCAGTTGAAAACTCTACCCCTCTTGGTTTACCAAATGGAAGCCTTTGTAACGAAAATAGTCACTGTAATAAAGCAAGGTAAATATAAACTTCTTAAAATAAATGTAAATGTAATAGATTTTTACGCGAAAGCGATAAAAATGTTCTATAGTTGCAACAAATAACGGCTATAATTTGATTATTAAATTAATTTTTTTTAATACATATGGGGAATGTCAAGTGGCCCAACTTTTGAAATCGATGTCTTCCGATTTGGATGAAAGGTTAGTCCTATCGGATAGTAGTTTAGACACAACAAGATCGTTCAAAAAGTTTCTGAGTTAGAGGCGGTCAATATTTGACATTTTGGCCAAACAGGTGTTCTTTCTTATCATGTTACTTATTACCTATTGGTTTTCGCAAAATTTGTGTTAAATAAATTAGATAGCTTTTAATTCAATCTTTCGAAAATTTTTTTTTTGTTTTTTTCAATAATTTTTTTTTAAATTTTTAACGAAAACTATTTTTTTAATTTTTTTCAAATGGGTATTTTTTTGTTTTTATTTATTTATTTATTTTTTTTTTTGCTCAAAAGGAAGCAGTTTTTGTCGCTTAGTGGGCTGCGAGTGGGAAATGTTTTAAAAACAATAATTTTTAACTCAAGACGAGGGTTTTTAAATTTTAAGCATAAGCACTAAAATCTTAACAATAAAACTAATGCGGAGAAACTGGACAAATTAACCTTTCCAACCAGCATTTTATACCTTTGACACTGTAATACCCACAATATGTTAATCCCAGGAATAATATCACTTTTTTCTGTAGAAATGTTGACAACATCGATTTCAAAAGTTGGGTCACTTGACATTAAATCCCTCATACATATATATGTGTGTATGTATTTTATTATTCATATATACATGTGTTAATGTATTATATTTTTTTTTGTTGGTTTCAACTTAAAATGTTATCATCACAATAACTATACAAACTTAAATCAGTACAGCGCCAAATACACTTGTCAAATGCTGGTCATGCTGGCAAATGCACTCGTGTACGCGTGAACCGTCATATCTAAATATTTTGATTTTCCATCCAGCATCGTCGGTGTCAAACATAGAAACACATTCTCACTAATACTATCACAATGCTTGTTATTTTGATAAGAGTATTTGGCCTTTCAGAAAGCTGACGGAATGTTTTTGTACTTGAACTTTTGTATTTCAAACTATTCTAGAACTTATGTTACATTCTATTTAACAAACATATTGATCATTAGCACAAGTGTTAAAACTTTTATTTTTTTTTTTTATTTCAAAAATTATATTATTGATTTAATACCGAAACGATTGTACCGGTATTAAGGGAACCGGTATTATATGCAAAAAACTAATTTCGGTATCGGTATCAATATCGGTATTCAATTAAAACGGTATTTAAACGTTATTGGTATCGGTTGACAACCTAGCTTTCAAATGATATATATCTTTGGTTAGCGTATACTGTAGGCATAAAAGGGATCTAAAGAAAACGCCTAACCTATTAACATTAGAGATTAATACATATATATATGTAATATGTTTAAGATTGTTTATTGTTAATATTAGAGATTCATACATATGTATATGTAATATGTTTAAGATTGTTTTTTGTTACACAGAAAAAAAATTAATTTTAATTAAAAAATTTGTGATATTAAAATTTTATTGAATTTGCTTCAGTAAGTAAATTAGTAGTATCAACTAAACTGTTTTTTATTTTTGATAATGATTAATGCTTTAATTTGTAAACAATTTTGTTCTGTCTACACTATAATGTTAACTGATGAAAACGAATGATCTTTTTCACTTACGAAATATTTTTTCAGTTTAAATAACAAAAAAATATTGTTTTGCGGTTCATAAATGTTGCAACTTATAGAAACTTATTAATAAAAAATTCCATTAATATACTCCTTATTTGTTTTCTTTTATTTGGTTTTAGCTTGTCAAATACTTTTAATAATGTCTCTTCAAAACCAGCTGAGTATCGACCTCCCGTGCCACCTCATAGAAATATTAAGCAGAAGGCTAATCATAACTGCATAAATGTAAGTAACTTATTTAAAAATCTCACTTGGCCATAGCTTACTAAGATTTGCAACACTAGGCTGTTATTGAAAAATCAGTATTACGAATTTGTAGATATGTATTTAAAAATAATAAACAAAAAAAATGAGTTAGAAGCTGCAATGAACACTTTATACCAATATATGTATGTTACTCTACAAAAATGACGTAAAATCGCTCTATATCAACCGAAACTTTATTTTAACTAGTGTTCCAAAAAAAAAACACTTAATATCGCTCCTTAGTGTTCGGTTCGGTAGATTTGGGGAATCCACAAACGCTTATAGTGTTTGTGTAGAAAATCAATAAAAAAATAACGTTTCCCTGTTAGTCATCTTTCGAATACAAAAATAATACTATTTTTATCAAACTCAACAAAAGATGAGAACATTTAATTCCGTTCGGTTTTTTTTTTATTCCACAAACTTTATTGTGTTCGGATCGGCTCATTAATGTTCGTCCTTTTGGCTGGTAAAAAAATCAAACATTTTTTTCAAAAACAAAAAAAAACATACGAAAATAAAACAAAAAGCCTGCAAAATAATTTTACACAAACAAAACATATACACAATACACACACAAGCTTTTCGTGGTGCGGTCGTTGCTAAAATTTTTTGTTTATTCATTTTTTATCAGTAAGAGAAATCACGATGGCCAGAATAAATTTTTAGAAAAATAACACATTTGCACAAAAAATAAAATTGGTATGCTGCTGATCAATCATAATATGCACTGCAAATTTACATAATACAAACTGCAAATTTACAAATTTGCAGTGATTGATCGTAAGCATAGGTACCAATTTTATATTTTGTGCAAATGTGTTATTTTTCTAAAAATTTATTCTGGCAACACAAAAAACTTCTGGCAGCACTGTTAAAAATCAGCATTTGTTTACAGTTATACACAAGCATATTAAAATAATTTTTTTCTTTTTTAATTAAATAAATTTAATTCTTCATTTTATGTTAAAATCTACGAAAATGTTGAATTTATAAGTTTTCTTAAAACCAATATGGCACTTAATATCTCAAATGTTATTGTATACATTTGTTTGCAACTGAGCAAATATGCACTACTAGTTTTGCTCATGGTTTTTTTTAGTGCAAACGAAGTAAAACAGAGCAAATTCAATTACGTTATTGGGCGCATTTGCATCGTTTGCACACTTTGCACTACCCATCGTGATTTTCCTTAATGTAAAAAAAGAAACATTATAGAACATTAAAATATAATGTTTGTCAACAGTATCACTGCAACTGTTCTGTTTTTTAACGAAGAACAGAACACTATATGTATGTATAATGTTCGGCTCTTTCTTGAAAATAGTTACGAACGCTATTAAGGGTTGTGTTCGTCTACACAATCACTAAAAAATAGATATCGTTCTTGGGTGTGAGAGCCGAACGCTAAATAACAAGCGACAGTTTTTTGACCAATTTGACACCTAATCTTTATGTAATCTTATTCGAATATGAGGTCAGAATTGTCAAAAGAAGAACGGTTTTTGAGATATTCCAAAATAACCGTTATTTGTGTTTAAAAAAAAAATATGTGTCTGAAATGCAAATATTTTCATAAATTTTAAACGGATTATAAAGTAACGATGGGTCGTTTGTGAAGATTAGTCAACAAATGACAGAGTTACAGTGGACAAAAGTTCAAACTTCATAAAAAATTTGATGATTTTGTTCAATTTTGCATATTTCAAGTTATTTTTTTAACGAGGTAGCTCCAAAAGCATTTTGTAACTGATCTTATCAATACCAGGAGATTTATTGGGGCTTAAATCACAAACAGCGATTGTCATTTTAGTAACATCAAATCTTAGGGAAATAGCTGCTCGAACATCAACAGGTGGGAAATCGACTTCTATATCGTGAGATATATTTGGGGTTAATAAAAAGATTCCTTTTTCGAAACTTTCGAAAATAGCCAATTTTAAATTAACCGATTAGTTAATCGGGTAGTAATTAATCGGTTAACCGAATGAATACCCTAGAGAAGTCTGATAGGAATGATGTTTTCTGAGACTGCAGTAACTTTCGTGGCCTTATTGTGTGGAGGGAATCTGTGGAATTGCCACTCTTTTCGAATCAAGAGACGCTCGACATCTGTAGTATATATTTTATTATTATTAGTTTTTTGGGAGTTATACTTAAATGTTAAACAGCTAGTTTCAGATACTAAGCGGAATATATTCTGTGCAATGGGTACTGAGATATTTTTTATACCCTTCACCACAGGTGGTGAAAAGGGTATATATAAGTTTGTCATTCCGTTTGTAATTTCTGCAATATTGATGTTAGACCCTATAAAGTATATATATTCTGGATCCTTATGAGGAGCGAAGTTGATTGAACGATGTCCGTCTGACCGTTGAAATGGGTTTTCCGAAGACCCCATATATGATGGGGGCCAGGTTATTATACATTTATGTCACATATGGTCCGGAACTGTTTGCAATTGAAATTCAGCAAAATCGGTCCACAAATGGCTGAGATATGAGTAAAAAACCACGACTGCCTCAAATTTTTCCCTTTATATGATTTGTGGTTGTTGTTTTTTGTTTTATTATTATACGCTTCACCACAGGTGGTGAAAAAGGGTATATATTATTTCAACGTGTTGAATAGAAGAACGTATGACATGCATACACATGTATGTACATGATATGATACTTAAATAGAGAAACAAGCACGTAGACTCAATATATTTAAATATACCCCTTCCTCAGTAAAAGCGTTCGTAGCCGAGTTGTGTAACTTGCCGCCTAAGACTCGTGAGGTTTCAAGTTCGAGTCTTGGTTGCCCAGTTTTTTAAAAACCACAGGTGATTTTTATTTTATTTGCTTATGTCCTAAAAACGAAGTCTTAAAACTACTTCATTGTATACACAAGAGGATTAGTTTCAACTTACGTCGGACCAGTCCATGGAGTAGTCCATTTAATCAAAATGGATCAGGTGGTCCAACATTATTTGCAGGGAAGAAACAAACTTATAGACTCAATATATTTTAATTAAACGCTTGTTCAGTAAGAGCGTTCGTAGCCGAATTGTTAAGTTTTCGGCTGAGACTCATGAGGTTGCCAGTTCGAGTCTCAAAAAGAATTTTTTTTTTATTTTTATTAATTTTTTTATGTTCTAAAAAATCGATTTTAAGATTATAAAATTATAAAACGAATTTCAAAAATCAACTTTGGCAATAAGGAAACGAACTTAGGTACATTTATAAATTTTTTGATTTTGTCATATTCTTCGGCATGACGAAATGAAAAGTTGACGTCTATTTAACATTACGATGTCCTAGGGTAGGACCATATAACCCAGCTTTGGATTACAAAGGAGTAGTCATAAAACTACTTCATTGTAGGGAATGGTAAATGGATTCCAAAATCGATTTTCGATTTTTCGATCGACTTTTTTTATTACGGTTTTTGAAATCGATTAATCGAACGTCAAAATCGATTTTAAAATCGATTTCAAAATCGTTTAAGACTAGTTTGCAATCTAATACATTATATCACAAAGGGGGATACACCAGCATTTTTTTTGGCAAACTACTAGAGAAATTGAACTGAGATTTTTACAGTGGGTAGATATGACTACTTTTTACAATTTTCCTGTAAACAGTGAAAATGTGTAAATTTTGAGATGTCCTTTAGAAGAACAAGTGCATTTTACATTACACATATATATTCAAATTGTATTCTTGTGCAGTCAATCAGGCCTGTCACATTAATTGATTCCGATCGAAAGTGGAAGTGATTCTGTATCTTGCTTCACATAAAACGAAATCACTTTTGATGGGAATTGGTATATGTGACAAACCTGAATGTATGTTTAGTATTTCAAAGGATTATGACAATAGTTCCTGCTCGGTGGCGACTGTTTTTTTTGCTAATTTACTATTAAGTTAGTTTTAGAAAACAAACGTTTGCATATCATTGATGTCAGAAAGATGCAGAGATACTTTCCTGTAATTTCGTATTTCATAGGATAAATTACACACTTTTCGTTTTTCACTCTGTTTATAACAAGATTTAAATATCGCTCACACACTGGTCTGTTTGCATATTAGCATATTTCCACAGGAAGGCCATGGCTGACTTTCAGTGTTTGGTTCGATACGATATGTTAAGTACTGTTTTGTTCACTGTCCATTGATGACTTTAATTTCTGAAGAACAAGAGACCTTATATTAAAGTTGGAAGTATACCAAGGGTACTACTAAATAAATACGTAAAACTACAACTTTAAACTTGGAAAACTGCATAAGCATACCTACAGACGTATGTATGTATGCACAAAAAAAATAAGTTTTATTGTGCATGCCCATAATTAATCGATTTAATTAAGATTACAATTAAAAATTGCCAAAATTTTGATATAAATAAAAAATCGATTTTAAAAGCCCAATAATCGATTTCAGTATAAAATCGCATACGTAAATTCGATTGCAAAAAATCGATTTTTTTTACCACAAAATCGATTTTCGATTGGAATCGAAATCGATTTACCATTCCCTACTTCATTGTATACACAAGAGGATTAGTTTCAACTTCGTTTAAAAACGAAAACATGTCGTTAAAAAACGAAGACATGTCGTCTGATTACAAACACTTTTTAACAATGACATGGTCCATGCTTGCATTACGTCGGAATGGATCAGGGGTCCAACATTATTTGCAGGGAAGAAACAAACTTGTAGACTTAATATATTTTAATTAAACGCTTGTTTAGTAAAAGCGTTCGTAGCCGAATTGTTAAGTTTTCGGCTAAGACCCATGGGGTTGCCAGTTCGAGTCTCAAAAAGAAATGTTTTTTTTATTTTTATTAATTTTTTTATGTTCTAAAAAATCGATTTTAAGATTATAAAATTATAAAACAAATTTCAAACATCAACTTTGGCAAAAAAGGAAACGAACTTATGTACATTTATAAATTTTTTGATTTTGTCATATTCTTCGGCATGACGAAATGAAAAATTGGCGTGGCTCAATTAATATTTATCTATATCTAAAGAACATTATGTATATAACTTTTTGTTTTTATCTTACCATGGTGAAGGGTATATAAGATTAGGCATAGCCGAATATAGCACTCTTACTTGTTATATTTTAACCAATTTATGTGTGTGGCTGACGTCGCGAAGTAACCAAACGGGGATAGAATTATATTGGGGTTCATTATGGTAACACATGTAAGTGTGTAATCTAAAGATAATAATAAGGAAGCTTTAACATGCATCGTTTCGGTGGGGATGTTTTTAGCTACGCCAAAATTGATGTCATCTGGAATTTTTTTCCAATATGTTGGTGTGCACTCTTTTAAATATGGTAATGAAGTCATATACTTCAATTTCCAAAATAACCTTTAGGCGCTTTCCTGATTTTTATTTTTAATATGGCCAAGTGTGATCTAATGTATACATAAAATAATTGAATAAAAATATAATTTAATATTTACAGCGATGTAATAACATTAATGAAAATGTTTTACAAAAGACAACCAAGGAAAATATTACTTCGTCGCCAACTGAACCAATTGCCTATTTTAATGATAAGTTAGGCGGATCGTCCATGAAACCTATTGGCGAGCACATTATACTTGCAGATACTTTTGCAGCTGATTTCTATAATAAAAATGAAAATGTGTCGAACAAAGAAAAACATAATGCAGAAAAACTTGTTGAATGTATAAATCACAAAAAAAATGTTTTTCAATTTGATACATTGACACCGAAAAAAATATTGAGTTCAACTGATGCACTTGGAAACCGTAAGTTAAATAATTACATAATATTAGAATTTTTGTAGCGTTTAAAATCGCAATCACTAAATTAATCAATTCGATCGTAATTAAAAGAAATATTTATGTATTGTTTGGTTTTTAAAATTAGCGAAATCGCCTTATTATTTCACCACGCGCCCTTCCGAATTAAGGTTTTGGTACGATAGGGTCCAAAAAAAGATTCCGCTTAGCCAAATATAATACACTTACTTGTTATAGCACCCTTCATCGAAGGTAAAAAGGTAGATACAACTTTTTAATTCCGTTTGTAACTTCCGCAATATTGAACCTAGACCCTACAAAATATGTTTATATCCTTATGTGAAGGGAAGTTCAAATCCAGTTGATCGTCTGTGTGTATGTTGAAATGGGTTTTCCGAAGACCCCAGAAACGGTGGGGACTAGGTTGTTATATATTTATTCTGGTTCCTGACGAGAAAAGAATTTCATTTCACGATGTCCATCTGTCTGTTGAAATGGTTTTTCCGGAGACCCAAGATGTGATGCGGACTAAATGGTTATACATTTATGTTACATATGCTCAGTTAAAATTTCCTATTAAAATGCAGCCAGATCGGTCCATAAATGACTGAGATCACGACGGCCTCTAATTTTACCCATAAATTCCTTGTTGTTGTTTTTTTTTATTTCTCTTTTCTGTATATTTATGTAAAGGCGAGTGTCATCATTCTTTGAAAAGAATTGGACGCTATTTTTAAACAATAGGGCAGTCTAGCAAGTCCATTTGTTAAATTAAGTTAGATCTATAGAGTTTTTCTCTAGTCAAATTTGGAAAAAACCGGACATTAGATGTAGACATTTAAATCCTTGGCCTTGCCGATTTAGTTTAAAATGTCATATATTCTTCTATTATTGTATATTTGCATCTTGTAGTTTTGAGAAACATTGTTGCTTTTTCAACGTATTTTACTTGCAGATTTATAAGTTGTAGTTTTGAGAAACAGAGCCCTGGTCTCTTAAATTCCAGTATATTTCTAATGTCTCCTTCTTATGTAATGTTGTAATTTTTTCCTTATATTTATATATATTATTTCTAGTGTCCGACCGATTAATTGGCTTCGGCTTCGATATTGGCCAAAAATTGTTAATCGGCCGATAGCAATGTGCAACAAAAAAAACTAGACTCAATACTTGCAACGCGAAATGAAACTAGACTAAGGGCCAAAGGGGTTTGAAAAGTTAGCAGGGGTTCCTGAAATATCGGCCCCTAAAGTTTTTGAAAAGGCGTTTGGTATAAGTCAAAAAAAATATACTCCATGTACTTTTAAGCTAAAAGACTATTTCAGATGTCTTCAGTAGAATTGTGTGGCGATTCTTTGCTTAGAATATATTAACCCTCTAACACTCATTTTAAGAGGTTATTTTTGTCCTTTTTTTAACTTCCCCACAAAGGTATACTAAGACGGCACTTTGGAGAGTTAAAATGTTCTATGAATATTTTCTGCATCAAATTTTACTAGGGGTCCTCTATCTGCCAAAGGGTTTTGAAAAGTTAGCACGGGTTTCCGAAATATCGGCCACTAAAGTTTTTGATTTTTTTTGAAAAGGCGTTTGGTATAAGTCAAAAAAAATATACTCCATGTACTTTTAAGCTAAAAGACTATTTCAGATGTCTTCAGTAGAATTGTGTGGCTATTCTTTGCTTAGAATATATTAACCCTCTAACACTCATTTTAAGAGGTAATTTTTGTTCTTTTTTTAACTTCCCCACAAAGGTATACTAAAACGGCAGTTTGGAGAGTTAAAATGTTCTATGAATATTTTCTGCATCAAATTTTACTAGGGGTCCTCTAAGAACAAAAAATCGTGCAATGCATGTATAACGGATTGTCGAAATTTCGGGCATTGAAATTTTTTAATTTCTTGAAAAGGCGTTTGGTACAAGTCAAAAAAATATACTAAATGTGCTTCTGAGCTAAAAGGCTATTACAGATGTCTTCAGTAGAATTGTACGGCGATTCTTTTCTTAGAATATATTAAGCCTCTAATACTCATTTTAAGGGGATAATAAATAAATTTTTTCTTAAAAATGTTAAAGTTTTTTCTTGTTGTGAATTTGGACAAGTTAAGTTCGGCTTCGGTTGAATTTAGCCATTTAGGCCGAACTTTGGCATCCGCCTAAAAAATTGGCTTCGGTCGGACACTAATTATTTCCCTTATTGCTTCTTAAGAACTTATAATTTTATTTAAATGTTTCGTTACTGTCACGAGACTTACATAAATATTTTTATTTATACATTTATATGATCTCTTAAAATTTTCTATTTTGAAGAAATAATTTTATCAATAGGGTCATTAAGCCTAATTTACACATGTTTATTTTTATTATTTATTGTTCTAATTAATTTAATCTTATCATAAGATAAGTTTATTTTTCTTTATTGGGTTTATTTATAACATCTTCTATTGTTTGAGTCCCCAACATTCCTATATTCTTCCAATGTTCAGTAAGCCATTGGAGTCTTTTTTATCTAAAGTCATTTCTGTTTCTTACTTAACTTCAAAATTTATTGGGTTTTTACCCTTTTTTTAATTTTATTATACCCATTAGATACATATGTTTAAATTTGATTGTTATATATGTATATATATATATATTTTATTCTTTACTCATATAGTACAGTAAAAGTTCCCTTAGGGGACAGCTCTTATAAGCGGACATCTCTTTTGAACGGACAATTCTTGAAATCTTTAGTATTCTGAAGAAAATACATTCCCTTAAACGGACGCTCTTAAGGCTGGTCGCGGACATAAATAACCCAATTTTTTTGGCAAAAATTTCTAATAAGCGGACACTTCAAAACAAAAATATGTAAAATATTAGAAAAATAATCTCCAAGTTGGCACCACTAATCCATATTAAAATGATAAAACAGAGCCACATTAACAGAATTGCAAAAGTATTTAAAAAATTTGTGATTCCCCTTTTGAGATTTCAAATGTGATAAAACTGTGTACATGTTCACAATTAATTCAACTTACTTGAAAGAACTTGAACAAATTTAAAATGTCGTTTTAAAGAAAATTGTTGTCATTAAGAGAGAAAATGGAAATAATAAATGTCTTGGAAAAAGAAAAAAGGCAAAAGTGCACTTTACGGGGCGTACGAAAAAAAAAAAAAAAAAAATTGGACCCCCTCTGGAATAAAAAAAGAAAAAAACCAAAATTAAAATTTAAGGGGGCTGAGGCCCCTGGGACCCCATGGATCAAAAAAAGCGGCCCGCCCACTTAGTGGTATGTGTGGGTACTCAAATTAAAGGTAATTGTGTAAAAAATACGAAATTAATAAAATTTAGGTCGAGCGGGACTTCTGAGTCCCTCTGGGGGGGTAAACAAATTGCCCCTCCCACCCTTATAACTATGTGTGGGTACTCGAATGAAAGGTATTTTGCTTACGATTGTAAATATTTTGTTTTTATTTGGCTTTTTTAATGTTGTATAAAAATCGCGGGATTTTTTTATTTTTTTGTAACTAAAGCTTTTCAGTATAGCGCAAGGATTTTCTCCTTTATGGTATAACAAAGACCGGCTTCGCTAACTAAAGCTTTTCTGTATAGCCGGCCTTCGGCCGGGCGCAAGGATTTTCTCCTCTATGGTATAACAAAGACCGGCTTCGCTAACTAAAGCTTTTCTGTATAGCCGGCCTTCGGCCGGGCGCAAGGATTTTCTGCTCTATGGTATAACAAAGACCGGCTTCGCTAACTAAAGCTTTTCTGTATAGCCGGCCTTCGGCCGGGCGCAAGGATTTTCTCCTCTATGGTATAACAAAGACCGGCTTCGCTAACTAAAGCTTCTCTGTATAGCCGGCCTTCGGCCGGACGCAAGGATTTTCTCCTCTATGGTATAACAAAGACCGGCTTCGCTTACTAAAGCTTCTCTGCATAGCCGGCCGTCGGCCGGGCAAAAGGATTTTCTCCTCTATGGTATAACAAAGACCGCTTTCGCTAACTAAAACTTCTCTGCATACCTATAAAAGATACATAAATTAACCTAGAGAGGAAAATATTAAACGAATACAAAAACAAAATACATATTGGCAATCGTTAGCAAATTACCTTTAATTTGAGTACCCACACAGATATACATAAGTGTTATGGGGGGAAACTTTTTTTGCCCCAGAGGGCCCTTAAAGTGCCGCACACCCAAAATTTTATTATTTTCGTTTTTGTTGCACAATTACCTTTAATTTGAGTACCCACACATACCATTCAGTGGGCGGGGCGATTTTTTGGACCCAGGGGTCCCCACGGGCCTCAGCCCCCTTAAATATTAATTTTGGTTTTTTTTTTTAATTCCGGATGGGGTGGCATATTTTTTATATTTTTTTTTCGTACGCCCCGTAAAGTGCACTTCAGCCAGAAAAAATATCATTGCGTGAATTAGCAAAGGAGTAATTAACATTTAGTTTAATTAGAAAATAAAAGGCACAACAAATTTTGTTTATAGATTTAATATTGGAAAAACCCAGGCTGGAAAAATTTCGAAAAATAGAGAAATAATTCGATCAGAATGGCAGTCTGGAACAATAAGTACAAGCCAAAAAAGAGGTTGTGAAACCCAAAAGGTTCTTTTGTTGACAAAAAGTCTAAGCATTTCTGTATCTGGTCCAATTGTCAAAGCAAAAGCGAAAGAGATAGCTGCGAAATCCGGTTATAATGACTTCTCCGCTTCAGATTGATGGCTGGACAAGTGGCGTAAAAGCATTCTATCAACTTTAAGTGCATTTCTGGAGAGGCTTCGAGCGTAAATCAGTGTGATGTGACAGAGTTTAACGAAAAACTTCCGTCTATAGTGTCCGGCTATGACCCAAGACTGATGAAAGTGGCCTTTTCTTCCGTGCTCTACCAGATAAAACTATGGCGTTTAAATCAGAGAAGTGTTTTGGTGGAAAATTTTCTAAGGAGAGGCTTACAATTTTGTTTTGCGTAAATATGGTGATTGGCTAAGCAGCTCGACCGCGGGCATTCAAAAACGTGAACTTCAAAGATTTACCTGCATTTTGGAAACATAACAAGAAAGCTTGGATGACTCGCGATATAATGGCTGAGTGGTTAGAGCAGTTTGACAGAAAAATGTCACAACAAAACATAAAGATTTTATTGTTTTAAGGCAATGCTGCTTCACACCCTAAAGACATAATCTTAAAGAACATAAAAATAGTTTTTTTGCCTCCCAATACTACTTCAGTTTGCCAACCATTAGATCAGGGTGTTATTCAAAACTTTAAGGACCACTACAGAACTGCAATCATAAAAAATTTATTGCCAAGCATTAATTTTGGTGATTCTGCAAAAACTTTAATAAAAACTGTTAATATTCTTGACGCTTTATATTTTACTAAACAATCGTGGGAAAAAGTAACACCCAAAACTATTGAGAACTGTGTTGGCAAAGCAGGATTTAAAAAAGATTTTAATTATGAAGACTTCGATGCAGAAGATGATATCCCTTTATCTATTCTTTCTAGATTGGTTAAACAAAATGTAGAATGTGTTGAATTTACTACTATTGACGGAAATCTTTTAACAGAATCGGATAATATAGAAATTTTTGATTATGAAGTGGTAATAAGCTCATCAGAAATGGAATTAGCATCGTAGAAGAGGACCACAACAAAATATCTTCTTATAAAGAAGCCTTGGAATAAGTTAGACGTTTAGTGAAGTTTGCAGAAGACGACTACACAGCATTCGAACACTTGAAACCAGTGTGGCCATATCCAAAAATATTTTACAGCTAAATCGGCTTTAAAATAATGCTAAAAAATGCTAACAAAAATCTTAAACTGCCAAAAAATAATGCTAAAAATTTAATTGTATTATTTTTTGTTATTTTAGTTAATATACCTTTATATGGGCATTTTCTAGAGTCACGAACGTACGTTCGTACATTTTTGCTGTACAAATAATATAGAAAACAAAACTTTTCCTAGTTATAAACATAAACATGTGGTCACGAACGTACGCAAAATAGAAGTCTACTTTGGCTGACAGTAGTGAAATGTAAAAATCTGCGTTATGGAACGGAATATTCAAAAGTGATTAGTTTTTTTTAAAAGTGTATTAATGTAGGTCTCTATCCAGTATTTATACAATAAAATATCTCTATTGGCTTTTGTTTAATTGGCTTATGTACCGGTCGCAAACGTACGATTTTTCCATAAGTTTTTTTTTTTTTGTTATCACCATGCATTTTCTTATAAATATCTTAAAATTTCCGTAACAAAAAACTTAATACTCAATTTACGATTGATTGTTATGAAGAAAGAGTGCAAACATAACATATTTTTTGCATGCAAAATAGTTATATAAAAATGGTAGCTTAAAAAGAAAATATAAAATTTTCGAGTTTCCAGCGCAATTTCCTCAAGTAAAACAGCTGAGATATGCAATGAAACCTTTACAACATAGACTTTTTAATAATAATAAACCATAATAAACAATAAAAGAATATCAACATTTTTAATGTTCATCCTGGTTTACCTTTCTGAGGAAATACCCATATATGATTTATTTTACATAATCAATCAATAGAACAAACTGATTAAAATAAATAAAATATTTAGTAAACATAAAAAGTCTTAAAAATATAAAAGAAAAAATCAAAGGAACTTGACCTATAAATGGCTTTTATTTAGTATTTCAATAAAATTTATAACATGTTTAATAAAAAATTTCATTTTATAAATTAAATACGTCATCAAAATTAATATTATGCTTCAACTTCTGAAGAATCGATCGAGATATCATTATAATGTATGTCCTTATCGCATTTTTATGTTTAAATAAATTTAAATTTTTTTAAAACTATGGCAAAATTTTAAACCACACTTAATATAAAGTAGCGAATTCAAAGTCTTTAACGTCAGTCTATTTCGAATTTTCATTTTCAAGAGATTTATTTTAACTTCCGCGTTGCTAAATGGCAAATCCCAGAACTTTATTGCAAAAGAAGCTAATTCACTGAATGGATTTTCATTTAATGCATTTTTATATCCATATACATTTATCCAGAAATCAACTGTTGAGTTCTTATTTAACAATTCATATGAATTTAGTTTCCGCCAGTGATGTTCCAAAGTTGTAATTTCTTCTACAGTGAAATCTATTATTTCTTCTTTAAGTTGCATTTATTAGCTTTTAAACTGTTTTCTACACAATAAAAGTTAGTATTTGTTAAATTATTAAAACTCTTTGGCAATCGTTGTCTAAGTTGACATATTAATTGAGCTATAAAATCTCGGCATGTAATTCGTATTTGTTTTTCTATTTCAAAAGTTATGGTATCACTTTTCGTTTCCAAAAATTTTTCAAAATCTTTATTGGAAAAAATCAGCTTAACATCAATTTAATAGATCAAACTGATCAAATTTTAAAACAATTTGATATGAAAGATCTTTTAAAAGATTGTACAGTTTCTATAACAAAAGAGTAGGGTTTTGTATGTGCATTCAACGGGCCTTTGTTCCTACTAGGAACCACAGGACATAATATATATATTCAACAAAAAAGTGTGGTAGATTTTCAAAAAAATATTACTTGAATATTCTTAAATTAAATAATGCTAAAAAATGCTAAATATTTAGTTGAAAAATGCTAAAAAAATGCTGACTGCTAAATAAAAAATTTGCAGCAAAATCAGACAAAAAATGCTAAATCTAGCTGCAAAAATGCCAAAATGGCCACGCTGCTTGAAACTAATAGTTTCTCAAATAGCTTTGATATATTAGGTTATAAGCTTATAGGTCTTTACTTTTGTATGACCTTTTCCTGGCTTTGGTATCATTTGGTATTTAAGGCGTAAAATAACGGGCATGTTCGTAAATGCATCACTGTACTGCATCAGTGATTCGGACCAAAAAATTATCAAATACTTTACAAAAATAATAGTCACACAATAAAAAAATTATAATAATTTTTTTCTTCATATAAAAATTTTTGCCTTTCTGATGCAGCGCAGTGATGCATTTACGAACACGCTCAACATAGAATCAGTATCCAAAACAGAAGTCAACTTTGGCTGACAGTAGTGAAATGTAGAAATCTACGTAATGGAACGGAATATTCAAAAGTGATAAATTTATTTTAAAAGTGTATTAATGTATGTAGGTCTCCATCCAGTATATAACTTAATGAAACTAAAATTTATTTTTATTATTTTCTTAATTTAAAATTACACTTCCTGGGCTATGCCCATACCTTTTCTTCTTATTAGTTTTTTATTTAAAATTTAAATTACACTTGCTGGGTTATGCCCATAACTTTCCTTATTATTCATTTATTTTAAAATTAAGCTTGCTGGGCTGTGCCCATAACTTCACTTAGTATTATGAGTGCTGGAACAGAACTCAAGTAAAATAAAATACATTACAATATTTTATCTGAAGCATAAAACCCTTGCATCGCTGATGCGACACATTTTGGTTGCGCGTGTAGCTTGAAACCTTATACTTTTGTTTTCGTTAATAGCTGCGTTCGAGAATACAAAAGTTTTTACTATTTTTTACTGAACTTTACTGCATTTTACGAAATTGCGTTCGAGTACACAAAATGCAGTAAATGAGAACACAAATTGAGAGCGAAAAGTGACAGTTCTTGTCTGAGTATTTACAAATTTTTACTGCAGAAATTTTTGCAGTAAAAAAACAAAATGTGAATAAATATTAATTAATTTAACTTGTTTGTGAATCATTTACTTGGCTAAATAAAAACATTTGAAACTTATTCTGTTATGTTAATTTTTTAGAGTTGTAAAAGTGCTAAGTACTTGGGTACTTAAGTAATCAATAGCAAAAAATTATTCATGTTCTTTTAATAAATTAACCCGTCACAAATTAGTAACATCAAATAAAATAAAAAACAAACAAATATGAAAGATTACATAAAAACATTTGTTTGTATTTTCCAAAAATGTTTGTGTTATAAAAAGTATTAAATCGAGTACCGATAAGAAAACGAGTTAAGTAGTCAAAAGTGTTAACATTTTTCAACACTGCAATTATTTGTCATCAGCTGTTGCCTTTATTTTACGAATTTTTACAAAATTTGCGTTCGCGTACTTTTATGGACAACAGCTTTTTGTGAGAGCAAATTTTCAAATTTTCTCATTTACTGCATTTTACTGTAAAAGTACTCAAACGCACCTAATAACAGCAGACGCTGACGTAAAAAAGTGAAAATTATTTCAAGAGAAAAAAGTAAGGAATTGAAATGTATGTGAAATGATTTAGGGTAATAATTATTATTGTATTAACTCCTCCCTCCGAAATTCCAAACGTCCTCGGTTTGGTTTAAAAATAAGGAATGTCGTTCAGACTTATGTGCTTTGCAGCAATTTTAATCGGTGTCTTGGAGGATTCATCGTTTTTTATAATAATTTCTTTTGCCTTAGGTTTCCTAAACTTAAAAGTTAGGACCAAGATTATGAAGAAGGCTAATAACCCGAAACCATACTGGACTTGACTAACAAATTCAGAGAACTAATTTTTTTTATGTTTTTAATATTTAACTCCTTTATAAGTTCTAATGAAAGTACCTCTTCGTACTTAGAACGAGAGTTTGCATGTTTAAGTAATGCAGGCAAAGGTTTTAGGTTTAGTGTTTCTATAGCTACGAAAGTTAAGTTATTTATTTTTAACGTATCATTTATAATTTTTATTAGATAATTTCCATTTAGTTTTTTTCTATTTTCAAAAGATTTTGTTATTCGTGCTTAATTCCCAGTTTTTATTATTGATAAAAACACTTGAAATTTATTGTTGATGGGATAAGCTATTCCTATGCGCATTTCACTGGTTGCTTAGGCCAGATCATCAGGAAACTTCATCCATAAAGATTTTGGAAAAACTAAAGATATTAAACTAAATAAAACTGTTAAGCGTATAAGACTTATAGCAACAGTTCTACTTGTAACAATATCAAAGTTTAAACAAAACACATCAACAATAAACAGTGGGTTTATCTCATCTTACATTCCCCACTACAATTAGTTGAAATTCTCTCAACATTAACTGTAGTTGTAAGTAGGTTAAGAAAAACAAAATAAAAACAAACAACAACTTACAAAAGATGTTGTCAATTAAGTGTTTTTTAGGCGGTGCACTTGCCTGTTTATTATCAAAAAGTAATTTCAATTTTTGGGAATACAAAATTTAATTTCAAAAGATTTTGTTATTCGTGCTTAATTCCCAGTTTTTATTATTGATAAAAACACTTGAAATTTATTGTTGATGGGATAAGCTATTCCTATGCGCATTTCACTGGTTGCTTAGGCCAGATCATCAGGAAACTTCATCCATAAAGATTTTGGAAAAACTAAAGATATTAAACTAAATAAAACTGTTAAGCGTATAAGACTTATAGCAACAGTTCTACTTGTAACAATATCAAAGTTTAAACAAAACACATCAACAATAAACAGTGGGTTTATCTCATCTTACATTCCCCACTACAATTAGTTGAAATTCTCTCAACATTAACTGTAGTTGTAAGTAGGTTAAGAAAAACAAAATAAAAACAAACAACAACTTACAAAAGATGTTGTCAATTAAGTGTTTTTTAGGCGGTGCACTTGCCTGTTTATTATCAAAAAGTAATTTCAATTTTTGGGAATACAAAATTTAATTTCAAAAGATTTTGTTATTCGTGCTTAATTCCCAGTTTTTATTATTGATAAAAACACTTGAAATTTATTGTTGATGGGATAAGCTATTCCTATGCGCATTTCACTGGTTGCTTAGGCCAGATCATCAGGAAACTTCATCCATAAAGATTTTGGAAAAACTAAAGATATTAAACTAAATAAAACTGTTAAGCGTATAAGACTTATAGCAACAGTTCTACTTGTAACAATATCAAAGTTTAAACAAAACACATCAACAATAAACAGTGGGTTTATCTCATCTTACATTCCCCACTACAATTAGTTGAAATTCTCTCAACATTAACTGTAGTTGTAAGTAGGTTAAGAAAAACAAAATAAAAACAAACAACAACTTACAAAAGATGTTGTCAATTAAGTGTTTTTTAGGCGGTGCACTTGCCTGTTTATTATCAAAAAGTAATTTCAATTTTTGGGAATACAAAATTTAATTTCAAAAGATTTTGTTATTCGTGCTTAATTCCCAGTTTTTTTCTATTATTTTTTATTATGACATTTGCGTTAAAATCATTTAATAAGATTAATCCGTCACTTATTTCGTCTATTATGTTTACATGTTCTGTGTTTGTTACAGTGCAATCATATGGTTTATTTTCTATTAAATTTTTAATACAATCGTCTTTTTCCAAATCAACAATTTCATTTTGTTTACAAAATTTAATTTCGTTTTTATACCCTCCACCACAATTAGTTTTGAAGAGGGTATACTAAGTTTGTCATTCCGTGTGAAACTTTTTTATTATTCATCTCAGACCCCATAAGGTATATATATTCTGGCTGCTTGAGTAATTCTAAGTCGATTTAGCCATGTCCGTCTGTCTGTCCGTCTGTCCGTCTGTTGAAAACACGCTTACTTTCGAAAAACTCAAAAGAAATAAACAAACTAGGTGTCCAATTGCTTGTAGTTATCCTAAGCAGTTTGGGATTGAATTTCAGCAAAATCGGTTCAGTAGGACCAGAGCTATGAATCAAAATGTGGAACCACCACCTTCAAAAACTTGATAATTTTGTTATAAAAACTAACATAAATGATGCAAAAATGCACGGAATGACATACGATTTTGCACAAGTCCGTTTTATTCGACTAGAAATGACACTGTAAAATTTCGCGAAGGTCGGTCCATAATTTACCCTAAGCCCCATATAAACACTACTCCCGGAAAACAGTTTAGTACGCCTAAAACCGTAAAAAATAATGCAATCATAACAAATTTTGGCTCGTCACAATTTAATAGGACTATAAATGATACTGTGAAATTTCGTGAAGATCGGTACATAATTTACCCTAGGCCCCATATATGCCCTACTCCCGGAAAACAGTTTAGTCTCCTTAAACCATAATTAATAACAAATCGTCACAGTTTAAGATAATAATAATAAAAAGACATCATACAGATATTACTCCTTAAACATTCGAACTGTCGGTGGAGGGTATCAAAGATTCGGCACAGCCGAATATAGCACTCTAACTAGTTTTGTTTACAATTTGTTTTAATACCATAGTATTTCTTATTACATTTTAATACTTTTTCAAACATTATTTTTAAGATTGAATTATTATTACTTAAATTAAAATAGATTAAAATAGAGTTACATTTTTCTGTTTCAGTTTTTGGTATTTTTATAATATAAAATAATACATTTTCTTTGAAGGCTATTTGGCTATCGGCAAAATTAAATGACTCTTCTAACGAATGAAACGGTATATTATCTCCTACAAAAATATCATTAATTTTGTGAGCCTCTTGATTTGAAATGATGAATGTGTTAATAATATTAGCTTTTGTGAGGTGAATTGCTTTGTCAATGTTTTCTATTTCTTCTTTTATCAAATCGATTTTAAATTTATATTGTAGTATTATTGTGGTTAGATATTCATTACTATTTTTTAATGATTTTATAATAGTATTTCTTATCTGGGTTGTGTTGTTAATTCTTTCGAAAATGGTTTTGTTAATTACTAATTGTTGATTATTATTATCTACTATTTCTTTAAATTTATTATTAATGGCCTCAAGATCATCATGTTCAGGGTTTCCAGCTACCCATTTTAATGCTGATCCAATGAAATTTAACGATCGTTTATTTCGATTTTTAGGAAGTATGTTGTTAATGGTTATGTTTACATTATTGATTTCTTCTGCTACAAATGGATAAAGGGGATGAGATGAAGGTATGTTTTTGATGAAGTTATGCTTTAGGTGCTCTGTGATATCCAGGTACTCTGTTAGATTTATCACATGAATGATCCTGTATGTTCCGGTCTGAATTTTCGCGGGGCCATCTTCAATGGTAACGATTTCAGATCGAGAATAGTCAAGTATTCAAGTATGAGATGTTTTTTAAGAAAATCGGCAGCCGATCACGAATATGGCATTCTTTTATTTTTCTCAAGAAGCGTTTTGAACCGTAGCAGAGAAGAAATTTCAGTGAAAGAATGGATATTATAAAGATCATCTTTCTTCTGGTGGTTTTCTCGCTCCCCTGATGAGTCACTTGTTCCTTTCTCGGTTGTTTACTTCCTTAACAGTTCTATAGATTTAATCTTTGGCTTAGGTTTTATTGGTGTAGGTTCCTTTTGTTAACTTCACTTTGTTTAATTTATGTTTAATATCAGTATCTTCAATTTATTTACTTTAAGTTTATTAGTCACGATTATTTTTGCTAGTTTATTAAAAATAATTTTTTAATTTTCTTTATTTATTTGAGTTCTTAGTTTATTTGTCACTATTGTTTGTTAATAGTTTATTATAATTTTTTTTGCTTAGGTTCTTTTATTAATTTATTTTAGGTTTATTTGTCATTATTCTTGATAAGTCCGAAATTTTTTTTTAATAAATCTTACTTTAAGTTCCTTTGATTTATTTTCAGTTTGTATTTAATTTATTTTAAATTATTTGTCACTTCCTATTAGGAAATAATTTCCTATTTATTTTTAAAAAATTCTCCACTTTGATTTTTGCTAAATTTATTCATATTTTCCTCTTAAGTTTTTAATTATTTCAGTTTATTTACTTTATGTTCATATTCCAATTTCGTAATTTCAGCTTATTTAATTTTTTTACACCTTTATTCCGCTAATTCTAAGTTTATTATACCTTCGCACTTAAGCTATTTTATTAGTTTCAAATTTTATTTCCGTATTTAAAATTCTTTTAACTTTATTTCTGGTAATTTTCAGTTTATTATTATTTTTCACTTCAGTTCCTTTATTAAATTTATATTTTAATTTCGTATTTCAATTTATTTTAACTTTATTTCTGGAAATTTTTAGTATTTATTATTTTTCACTTAAATTTATATTTTTCAATTGTTACGATTTCCTTTGTTTAATTTAAATTTTTGAGATTAGTTTTTTATTTGTTTAAAGTTTCGCTTATTACACTTTTGTTCACTAAATTAAAGTTTCTTAGTCTACTGTACCGTATTACCGGGCTTTTCAAGCTGCGACTTTACGTTCACTCCCTTTTGTCCTTGTGGACTAATAAGGCATTGAGAAGGCTTGACTTTGTTTTTTTGCTAATTTTAGGATTTACTTTTTCACTTATGAAGCGCTGCTTAGTAGGCTCTGCTCCCGTTTGCTTTTGCTACTAGGGCACCGATTCCTAAGACTTATGTTCAAAAGATTTTGTATGTTTTAAGGACACTACTAAAATTTTGAAACTAAGATTTTTTTTATTATTTTATTATTTTAATTAGTATTGTGGTTATTTTGTTGAACTATTTATGGTTTTTAATCCAAATTTTTAATATTTTTAATTAGGCTTAAGCTCATTAAATTTAATTTTCATTAAATTATTTCTATGAAGAAAAGCATTTTACAACATGAAAATTAATTAAAATTGTTATTGCTAATCTTTTATTTTTGACCGTGGACGGGATTAGAATTGTTAGTCGTGCTTAATTCCCAATTTTAATTATTGATAAAAACACTGAAATTTATTGTTGAAGGGATAAGCTATTCCTATGCGTATTTCACTGGTTGCTTAGGCCAGATCGTCAGGAAACTTCATCCAAAGATTTTAGAAAACCTAAAGATAATAAACAAGTAAAACTGTTAAGCGAATAAGAATTATAATATATAATTTGTTTAGGAACCTTCAACTGAAACATACCATTTTGCAAAATTTTTTTTAGAAGGACCATAGAAATGGTATATACATATTTTTCCGTTTAAGGTGGGTGGGGGTTGAGGTGGGTTGGGATGAGTACCAATTCATTTTTCTTCCCCTGTACTCGCGACTGCATAGCTATATATAACAAATATATGTTCTTTCAGTAAAAAGTTGAAATTTGGCATCCAAATATTGGGCATATATTCAGTATAAAAATAAAAATAGCTTAATAGAAAAAAAAGTACCAACGACATTTATATATTCGAATTTCCAAAAGGTACCAAAACTTGTATGAGATCTTTTAAAGAGAAGAGAACACAATTTTATTTTTATCTTTATTAATTAAGAAGATAATTTACCTAAAAAATTCCAAAATTTTTGGTTTGCCCTTTTTTATACCCAAAATGTGCAAATTTCAAAAAAGTACCAAACACATGACAATTCAATTTTCGATTCAATAATGGTATTTTTTGAATTTTACGTCAACCTCTGTTAGATCACGAGGTATAATGTTACTGATTGTACCCATTTCTAACCCCCTATGAATTAAATTTCCAAAAGTCTCTACATTTTTAATTACACATTGGGAGGGGAGTCTACATACAAAATTGCAAGTGTCTGGCTTAAGTTGTTTGGGATAGGCGATGATCGCCCAGTCAGTCAGTCACGCTAATCCTTTAAAAATATATGAAGTCACTAAAAATGATCTGGTTACTGGGGTGGCAGGTGGTAGCTGAAATGTATAGTACTTACTTTTGATACTTAACAGTAATAGATATAATTATCACTTAACCTCCCCTAGCCCCACCTTTTTTGTTATGGTCTCTTTAAATTTGGCTTACTTAAGGTTTTATATATTTTTAAAGTAACTCACAATCACTTCACTTATCCAAAAAAATAACCCGCACAAAATCACAATTATAACATGAAATGATTAATTACAAATACGGTTTAAACATAACGTGCTTATTTTCAAAGAATACTTTAAAAGAAAAATCATAGCTTACTTTTATTTCAAAGTACAAAAATCAACTTTAAAAATCTTAAATTTGTAAAAAAAAAAATTATCTACTTTGCTCCAGTATTAACAGTACAATAGTTATCCAAGAGCCAAATTAAGAAATGAGTTGTATGTTTTGAAGTGTTAGTAGCTATAATCTTTCATCAAAATTTTATTAAAATTGGTTCACAAATTTTTAACTTTTTGCCATAACCTCAAAAATGAGATATTTTTTAAGAAATGGCATTCATTTATTTTTCTCAAAAAGCGTTTTGAAAAATACGAGAAAATCGTGTTTTTCTGCAGTTGTTTTAGGTATTTTGAAAAATCTGGAATTGTATCGAATCTCTGAATTGTACAAGATTTAACATTTTGCATAGAAATCTCTTTTCTCTTTCAGAACATATCCAAACTATATAGATTTACTGAGTTACAGGACTTTAAACTCGCGTATATCTCGAAAATGCTTCTTGAGAAAAATAAATGAATGCCATCATATTCGTGATCAGCAGCACCGATTTATCTTAGAAAATATCACATTTTTGAGGTTCATTTTTTTTGTGGCATAGTGTAATATGTTCAGAAAAAAAAAGTTATTATATTAAGACATTTTCTAAATTTATATTTTAATTAAGAAAACAATATTTAAAAATATGTAATTATGAAATGTCATAGTTTTACTGTAAAAAAAGAAAAGATTAAACTATTGTTAAAAAAATATATGTATATTTTCCCTACAAAATAAAAACACCTTTGTTTTTTTTTTATAAAAATTACACTTTTCTGTTATTTATTTATATATATATTTTTTTTTTCTGTAATATAAGCTTAGGAAAAGATTAAAATATTGTTGTTAAAAAAAACATCTTTTTTTATTTTTTTTTTTTTTTTAAATTATAGGTTTATTTTATTTTTTCTTATTTAAAACTATTTAAAATCAAATAATTTTGATTTTAAATGTGTATATTTTTCCCTACAATAAAAAAACACATTTGCTTTTATAGAAAAAAAATAATATATTGTTTTTTTATTTATTTACTAGCTGGACCCGGTCCGCTTTGCTGGCCCTTAGTAAAGATTTAAAATTTTATAAAATATGAACGTGTTTAATTGATTTTTAAAACAATTAAAAAAAAAAAAATAAATGTTTTACTTACCAGCAAATGCTATTAGATTCTTCATTTTTGTTTAAAATTATTGGATACCCTAACCGCGTATTTGAAAAATATTTATGGAAGTGGAAATAGACTTTTGTAAACTAAAATTAACATAAATGTTTGGAATAAAACTGGCTATTAAACCATATAATTTTTTTTCATTTTGGTGATTTTAGCGTATTTTAGTGAATTACCGCTGAATTGATAAATGTATATTGATAAAGATTTAGTGACATACCATGCATCTAAATTTTAAAACATTATGTTTAGCGATTACGACGAAAATGACAAAAATATAAAAACGTGGTGCCATCTATCGGATAAATACGAAACTCCACAGAAACACTCCTCATGCCTCATACATCAAAAACACAAATTTTGGTCAAAGTCGGTGCAGTAGTTTTTGAGTTTAGCGATTACAAACAAACACGTCTCTTTTATTTTTATTTATTTATTTTTTTTTTTTAATATGTTTGTATATAAAACTGATTGGAGGGGAATGACGGATAAAAACTATGTTGGAAAATATCCATATTCTCATTATTATTGGATTTTGGCGAATAAAAAAATAATAATAGTGCTGGTGGTGGTGGACGAGGAGTAGAGGTGTTGTTTTCACTTGAATAATTAATCTTATTTTTTTTACAAAAATCTTAACTGTACTCAAACTGAATTGCTATTGAAATTAAAGATGTAAAAAGACTTGTATTTATACAAAACGATTTGCATTTACAAATGCATATATTTATATCTTTTATCATAATATATTAAAGTTGTTTTTTATTTGACCTTTCCAATTTAATAATAAAAATAAAATAGTTGAGCTCGAGGCCTAAAGTTGAAAGCATCGATCACTTTTTTAATAAGGTGTAGAAATACGGGTATAATACCATCTTTTATATTGAATTCTACCAAAAATATACACAACATTTTCGAAACGACAATAAGTACAAAATCCACTACAAGACAAACACTTACAAAATACATTCAGAATTTTCACAGTAAAGTACTCAACTTATTAGTTACACACAAACATGAACTTTTGAAGCACAATGAAAGGGAAAAGGAAAATATTAAAACATCAATTGACAATCTTTTAACAAAAGATGAAGCAATGATATTGTGGAACAGTGAGGAGTTTTTGACAAATAAATTGAAGGAAAAATTAAAGATTAAACATAAGGAAAAATTTGAAAAACTGAGGGAAATGCAAAAAAGGGAACTGGAAATAAAATTTAATAGAAACTGGTTTAAAAACTTGACCAACACTGAGATACCTGAGGATGTAGAGTGGATTTTTTCTCTAGGGGAAAAACATGCACTCCCTGTAGCTAGGGATGAATTCCCGATGTTAAAATTCATAGCAGGTGGCGAGGATTTCATACAGACTATACAAGAAAAGGAAGAGCAGGAAATATCAAGGATGAGATTTACATCCAATGTTGATAATCACTTAAATAAGCTAAAAATTAATAACAGGGACAAATTCACATTGAATGTAATGGAAAAGGCGAAAAAGTTTTTGAAAAACAACGATAACCTTTTGATATTAAACGCCGACAAAGGTAACGTTACCGTAGCCATGGAGAGAGTGGAATATGAAAAAAGAATGAATCATATTGTTGGAGACATGATGACGTACCAAAGGGTAAATAAAGATCCAACAAATGGACTACAAAAGATTAATAATGATTTAGTAGAGGAAATGTTTAGTAAAAATTTAATATCGGAAAGCGAGAAGAGAAGATTAAAAACTGAAGTGGCTTTAGCACCAAGGATATATGGACTTCCCAAAATCCATAAAGAAGACTACCCATTAAGGCCAATATGTTCTTCTATTAACACTCCAGCAAGTGAATTGTGCAAATATATTACTGTGATATTAAAAATGACTACGGAAAACTCAAGATTTAATGTTAAGGACTCAGTGCAATTTAGAAATAGGATAAAAGACTTGACTATACAGGACGATGAAAGATTAATTTCGTTTGATGTTGTATCGTTGTTCCCCAGTATCCCTGTCGATCTAGCTTTAGTAACTATAGAAGAAAAATGGGAAGAAATCTCCAGGTATACAAAAATGGAAAAGAATTTATTTCTACGAATTGTAAAATTCTGCATCAAGGATAACCGTTATTTTAAATATGATGGCAAAATTTATATACAGAAAAAAGGTCTTCCGATGGGCTCACCAGCATCACCCATAGTTGCAGACATCGTGATGGAAAAACTTTTAGAGACGGTGTTGGAAAATTTAACGATAAAACCCAAAATCTTGACGAAGTATGTTGATGACATTTTTAGTATAGTTCGGGAAAGTGCAATTGAGGAGGTATTGACAAAGTTAAATAATTTTCACCATAGAATCAAATTTACTGTTGAGGAAGAGCGTAATTTTAAATTACCATATTTAGATACTATTGTAATTAGGGAAGGTAACGCTTTAAAATTGGACTGGTACCAAAAACCAACGTCTTCTGGTCGAATAATAAACTATTTTTCGAAACACCCTAAAAGAGTTATTATCAATACCGCTAACAATTTAATAAAAAGAGTGCTAAGCCTAAGTGACGCTGAATTCCATAGAAACAATAAAAGAAAAATCCAGAATATCTTACTTAATAACAATTTTCCGAGAAAACTTGCCGACAAACTTATCCGTGATTACGATAAAAAAGTAGGAAATAATTATAAAGTAGCCGTGGAACCAAAAATATATAAGTCACTTACATACGTACCTGATTTATCCGAAAGATTTGAAAAATCAAAATTATTTAATGGTGAAAATATTACAATAGCACATAAAACTGACAACAACCTTTCCAAAATATTTAGTAAAACAAAGGATAAAATCGAAATGATGGATAAATCTAATTTAATATTCCAAATACCATGCAGTGGAAGTTTAACTGAGGAATGTGATATGGTTTACATAGGTACAACAAAAAATAAACTGAGGACCAGAATCGCTGGTCACAAATCTGATAACAAATTAAAACTCAGTAATCCAACACAAAAAACTGCATTGGTAAAACATTGTCTGGAAAATAGACACTACCCTAATTTTAATGATGTCAAAGTTTTACAAACCGAACTTAATTACAAACGAAGGTACATACTGGAGATGCTAAATATCATAAGAACAAAAACAACACAGAGAATCAATTTTAAGAGCGACATAGAGAGTACTTGTTCCAACAACTACATACATTTAGTCAACAAAGGGAATAGAAAAATGCAAAAATATTATTAAGTTTAGTAGTAGTTATGATGACGAGTTAAAAACAACGATAAGGAAAGGAGAAACAATTTTTTAGAATTTTGTTGGTTTATTTTAAATCCATTGTGAGTGCGTTTGTTAATATATATTACTTGTTGTATTACTGTTGTTTGTATTGTTTTTATATTTAAATTAAAGATATTCCCTGAGGATGCTACTCGAAGAGTAGCGAAATATTGGAAAAAATAAAGAAGAATATTTAAAAAACAACCCAGGCCTCGAGCTCAACTATTTTATTTTTATTATTTTATCATAATAACTACATATATTTTAACCAAAAAATTTTGTTATTTTTAACTATTCACTACATTTTTTTAAACCTCAAAGGATTACGACGATAAATAAATTTAGTTTTTTTTTTAATCTAAATATTTTTTTAAACCTCAAAGAATTACGACGCTAGAAAAAATGTACTTTCGTTTAAAATAAACATCACCTAAACATTAACCTCAAAGAAATTAAAAAACTATCGCATTTTGTGTTGTTGTATTTTTAATCAAACTTTGGTTTCTAATGCCCAATTTTCAGGATAGTAATTAAATCTAAATTAAGTTAATTTTCATAAAAACTTAAATCGTATTTAAATACAGATTGATTTTTTAAATTTTATTTTAATCTTATTTAAATAAGAAAAAAGTATGGTAGCACTACTCAATACAAAAAAATATCATAAAAAAGTATAACTATTTACAAGGTGGTCCCAAAAAACAGCTGATAGTTATTGCTTTGCCTCTTGTTGTTGTATTGTCGTGATATTGAGGCCATCTTGCTAAAATATTACAATAGGAACTTAAGTTAAAATTAAGTGTACCACATCGGTGAATTAAGTTTGATTTAAGTATTTAGTGAAGAAGAGAATTTTGTATTTAAAACGATTTTAAACATAAATGTGTTTTAATATCAATCCTGAAAATTGGCCATAAGTTTTAGTTTGTAATCAGAAAAAATACTTTTTTAACTCTTAAACAATTAAAACAACTCTCTTACAACAATCTATATATAATAAACAAAAACCGCAAAAAAAAATGTTTTACCCGCATAAAACTTATAACTAAAACTGAGTTGACGGAAACACACAACAAAACAGTAAAAAAAATTTTTCACTGAGTTGACGGAAAAAACACACAACAAAACTATTTTTTGAACCTCAAAGAATTACGACGCTAGAAAAAGTTTAGTTATTTTAAAAATAACCACTACATTCTTTTGAACCCCAAACGCTTTGCGCGTGTAAAACTTATATTAAGCAGAGTTGCCGGAGTTTTGTAATGATCGATATGAATTTTCCCCTCTGATTAAAACCGATTTAGCGATCTTGCTTTAGACTCCCCTATTTAAAAATAACTTCTCGACAACACTTGTTTTTTTTCTCATATAAATAACAAGAACCGCAAAAATGCCCACACAAATAAACAATATTAAGGAAGTCCATATACAACACATCATATGCCAAACAAACTACATTCTACCAACAACACACATTATTTTCCCTCAATTTTTTCTGAACCCACCTAATTACATTTCAACTTAATTGCAGACGAACATGTCTCTCTCTCCTCATTGTCAACTAACAAAAACATTTCTTATCTCTCTCTCTCCTCATTGACAAACAAACAACAAAACCACACATTATAACATATCACAATCTCTTTCCATACACATATATCTATCTCTTTCACTCGACCTACAAAACATTACTATTTGAAAAAAGTGGGCAGAGCTATAAGATGCCACGCGCCAGTGTTGAAAAATTCAGTACTTTAATACTTTTTTCAGTACTTTTTCATATTAAAAATACCGCAGTACCCCCGCGTTGTTTTTATTACTTTTTTATCTTTTGCGCTTTTAAACTTTTATGGTTTTCTCAATGTCTCATTTGCTTCTTTTCTCTCGCAAAGCTTACCGGCACTCATCTGCCAATTATTTAGTTTCCGTTTATTTAATCGTGCATCTTTATAGGAGTGCCAACTGAAAACAATTTTTTTGTCGGTATATTGAAAAAACCAAAATCGTTAACGGACAGTTTATCGGTTTAGTATATACATATATGTCAACATTTAGTAACAGGCAGTTTGTCGAAACATTTAGAAAATCAATTCGGTAGCAGAATTTGGTAATTATGGGTTTGTTGTAAAATTTATGTTGTCGTATATTAAAAATAATTAACAATGTTAATATTGAAATTCAAAGGACGCCAAGATTTCTTCAAACAGATATCTGGTCGTGTTCGTACCTTACAGCTATCTCTACCTATCCGTTAAAACTATTTTGTTAATTTCAACGTTAATTTTTCCTTTAAGTTAAAATATGGCAACAATTGTATGTATTTTTATAATTTTTTTGAATAAACTGTCAAAAATCGATAGTATAAAATATACTACTGTATAACCAGTGGTAATACATACGTGATAAAATTATGAAAAATTCTGTTCACCATAGACTTCTATATACAGCTAGATATCTTTTTGTAGGAATTACGGGCATAAGTATGTAATATATCGCACTTAATCAACAACTCAAAATTTAAAAATTTTTAGCAGAAGCAAAACTATTTTGAATTTAACATTGAAGGCATTTGAAAAAAAATTTTTTTAACCAACCTTTTCATTACCAAAAAGAAGACAAAATTACTCGATATTTTTACAGCGGGTAGATATGAATATTACGTGTCGATTTCTTCCAAAAAGTGATTTTTTTTTTAATATTTACCCTTTTGTTAATTAAGTGCGATATGTAAAAGCCGGAATAATGTAAATTTAACAGACACATTACACGTTTTTTTTTGTTTTAATTCCCTAAGCTACTGTGTTTTTGTTCCTTTATTTTTTAACAAAAAGTACCATTTGGTGGGAAAAGTACCCTTTTAGTTAAAGTTAAGTACCATTTCCAAATTTCAATTTTGCAACACTGCCACGCGCATTGATGCCAAGTTTTGTATGGAAATCGTGAGTTACAACTGTCCAAAACATATTACTCGACATTAAAAAGAGATATTTTTCAGGAAAGCCGTTTTCTAAGACTGCAGTAACTTTTAGCCTGTTTGTGAACATTTTTAATAAATTCTTAAGTTGAGGGGATCTGTGCAATTGCCACTTTCTTCGAACTCTCTTTTTTTCAGTCAAGACACGCTCGACATTTGCAGAATATATTTTATTTTTTATGATTTGTTTGGGGGTTAATCTCGAATGTTGAACAGCTTGTTTAAGATAACTGGCAAAATTGACAGTGGAGAGCTCTACGTTCTCCGGTGTACTACGTATTTTAACCAATTTATTTGTGTGGTTGACATCGCTCATTATAGTAATAATTGTAGGTGCGCATCGTTTCTATGGGGATGTTTAACCTCGCCAAAATCGATTACATCCGGAATTCTTTGCTAATCAGTAGGCCAATATGTTGGTTAATAATAAATAAATAAATATGAAAAAAAAATTTTTCGAAAGAATGCATTAGTGAAAAAGTTTGAGTGTATTGAGACTGAAAACAAAACTTGATCTTTTAATCCCTAAGTAATCTAAGATCCAAATCAAACTAACCTTAAAACAACCGGTAGCTGTCAAATCACATGTTAGAGATTACAGTGCTTTCAATTTTAATTTATCCGTCTCTTAAATCTCAATACTTTTGAATTATTTAAAATATTACTTTAATTTCGAATATCACTTACTTTAAAAAAATAAGTTTAAGCATGTTTAAGTAATAATGGAATATTCCACAACATTGTATAAAAACGACAGTATAAAATCTCAAGTAATAATACAATTTTTATGATTTAATATTTAATTTTATTCTAAAATGATTATTTTATTCTAAAATGTTTGTTGATTTTTTTAGATGCACGCCCAAAGCCACTTCAAACCGACTTAAATAATATAAGTGACAAGGATACCCAAAATTTTATTAAAATTGAACAAGGTCAATCTTATCCCAAAATTAGCCGAGTTAAAAGAGCCACAGTTGTTGGAAACCCAATGTTTTCTTCTGCAGTAGACGAAGTTGTCAACGGCGAAGAAAGTTTAAGTTTAGATGATCTAGATATGGATTACGAACAAATAATGCATTATTTTGACAATTTAAAAGTAAGTAATAAATTTAAAAACACCAATTCTCCGTGTGATTGTCTTATTAAAACCAATGTAAGGAGCATATTTTTTTACTATTAGCATATAATTTTACATACACTGAATAAATAATGGTTCAAATGTATACACTCAAGGTGCTCCGCTTAATTTTTTTTAACTCCATATTTACCTCGTCAACAGCGGAAAGACAGCCATCCGCAAGACCTTCTTGATCTTTAAAGTGATAGCACGCAGTATCACTTCAAATCCTTCTTGGCAGCTTGAAATTTTGAAACGACCAAGCCAGTAACACCTGTCTTAACATTTCATGTCATGCTGCTACAACAACAACCGTTTCATATCATAAAGCCGCATTATTCGTTGCCGAGTAACCCATCATGAACAATACGAACAGCACGCTTGCTTGTGCCTACGGTGACCATTCGTCCTTTTTTTAAGAGGACAGTCCTTTTTTTGATACAATTTCTGCCATAGGCCGCCACGGCTGGCGCCTAGAAAGCGCAATCTGGAACACAAATTTTTGTTGATTATAATGTTATTTGTATATTCTCTATAAACATACTTGTAATGAGAAAATATGCAGTAGGCATTGTAAAATTTTCTTTGTTCCAATAAATCTTTTGTACATAAAACATCAATATTCAACTGGTTATAGGCCCAGGTCAGTTTTGCTAAGATATAAACGGATTTTAAAGAAAATTTTCAAGCTGCCTAGAAGGATTTTAAAATTTCAAACTGTAAAGAAGGACTTAAAGCAAATATCAAGCTTCTCGAAGGGCTCAAATATTTTATTAAGACGTTTAAAAAAAATGTAGGATTTTAAAATCGAAAAACTACGCGGAGCTGTGAATTGCTGTTCATGGAAGTTCTAGATGCGTATAATTTTGAAATCTATGGACCTTTACAATATTGTAGATGGGTCATATAAAAGACCTTTTAATGCGGATGGAAATGGAGATGCAAATAGGGCTATTTCTCTGCAAAATCTTCAAGCCTGGGAGAAAGCTGATATTAAGCACAGAGAATTATTGTAAATTCTATTGATAATGTCATTTTAAAATATTTGATGTGTTGCAAAGAAGCGTTTGGTATGTGGCAAACCGAAGTAAGTGTTCATTTGCTATAGCAACAGTTTAATGAATTAAAATGGAATTCTGAAGATTCAATTGAAATGCATATCGCTAAAATAAAAGAGCTTGCAGAACGATTAAGAAATTTGGGCGAACCATTGACAGAGAATGTGATTTTAACAAAAATTTTGATGACGTTGCCACCAACATATAACCATTTTGTAATTGCTTGGGAATAAACTGAAGAAAACAAAATAAACATTGTCAGTTTAACTAATCGTCCTGTACTAGAGAAATCCCGAATAAGTCGAGATATGGAAGTAGCTGAAGCTTTTACAACAAAAAGGCAAAAGCCACGGGATGATAGCAAGAGGCCAGGTAAATGTTTTAAATGTAATAAAGAAGGACACTGGAAAAAAGATTGTCCATTATGGAAGAAAAAGAAGAATTTTAAAATGCCTAATCCAAATTCCAATGCTTTTATGAGCGGAAGATCCAAGTTTTTAAAAATAGATGAAAATTGGATAGTTGATTCTGGAGCTTCAGCGCATATGACATCTCATAGAGAATGGTTTTCAAGTTATCGTCATTTTCAAGAGCTATCCAAAATTAAAATTGGAGATGGCACGACTTTAAATGCGGTAGGCGAAGAAAATATTAATGTCTTAATTAAAATTGATGATGGTTGGAGAGAAAAATATTTAGAGAATGTTCTTTTTGTGCCAAATATGAAAGTCAATTTGTTTTCTACAACAGTTACCATGGATAAAGGATATGTGATCAGATAAGAATCAGTGCTTTTTTATCGAAGATGATAAAGTTGAGGCTTTTGGCAATCGGAAAGGAAATTTATTTCAAATTGAAATTAAGGTTGTTTTTAAAAGTCAATATAGTTTTAATGCAAACACGTGCAAAGACACATCTAAGTTGTGGCATCAAAGGTTTGCTCATCAAAATATGAAACATACAATAGAGGTTTTAAATAAAAAAAAAAAAAACTAAATACAAAGCAGATCAAAGCATAGTTTGTGAAGGATGCTGTTTAGGTAAGCAACATAAAATGTCAAACACATCAAGTAAAAACAATTCAAAATCTCTCGGTGAAATCATTCATGCCGACGTTTGCGGACCGATGGAGGAATTGCCAATTGGTAAATCTCAATACTTTTTACTATTAAAAGATGATTTTTCAAGATTTAAATGGGTTTACTTTTTACAACAAAAAAGTGAAGTTTTTCAAAATGTTAAAAATTTTATAAGTATGTATGTTGAAAAATCAAAATATAAAAATTAAAATATTTCGATCAGATAATGGCAAAAAGTTTATAAATCAAAATATGGATCAGTTCCTTGAAAATTATGGTATTCGACATCAAAAATCAGTATATTATACCCCAGAACAAATTGGAGCAAGAGAAAGAGAAATTCGTACAGTTGTTGAATTAGCAAGATGTATCCTACAAAGTAAAAATTTAAAAAAGTTTTTATGGGCTGAAGCAATTCATCATGTGGTTTTTGTAACTTTTCGATTAAAATGTGTGAAATGAAACAAAACTGCCGCATATTGAAACAAACATCTGTTTTTTTCACTAAACTGTGTCTGTAACTTTTTTTGGCGAGTACTAGCGGTCACGTAAGGAAATTACTCGCCAATTTAAAGAAAAAAGTGTGTCTGTAAAATTTTTGTGAGAAAAGTTCCCGCTTTGAACTGTCAAATAAACTCACGAATAAAAATGTGGCGAGAAAAAATGTTAACACTAAAAAACAATTAAAAATGCAAAATACAAAGGATAATAATAATAATAATAATATTTTGTTCTTGGCACATTTTGTTATTGTTTAATTATTGGCTTTACCATTTTTATAAAATATACCATTTTTTTCAAACACTAAAGTCGCACTTTACATTATTTGGCATGGCCGACGGTTGTATTTTCGCCGCCGTCGTTGAAAATTGTTCAATTTTAGTAAATTTTGGTCGCCGTCAACTATGACTGGCATCCTCAACGTTTGCAATGTCACATCGGCTTCGAGTACAATGTTATGAAATTTATAACGTAACGCCGTAATCTCTTTTGATAGTTTTCAACATTTGTTACAGACACACTTTTTTTCTCACTTTTCGAGAAACGATGGAATATTTTGTTTCACATCTTTTCCATGCGAGAAGTTCTCACTTACAGAACATGGTACTGGACCGAGTCCAATCAAAAAAAAATCACCTTTCGAAGTATGGTTTAATAAAATACCTAAGATCTATCACTTGAGGGTTTTTTGTACTCAAGTTTTTGCACATATTCCAAAACAAAGACGTAGAAAGTGGGATGCAAAAAGTAAGAAAGGTATTTTTGTCGGTTTTGATTTATACGTCAAAGGATATCGCATATTCTTTGAAAGTCATTGTCATTTCAAGGCTTTTTGTGATAGTGAAAATAATCAAGGAAGTTGTCAAAATGTTGAATCTGGAAATAGTAATGAACAATTGGAAGAATTTGTTCAGGAAGTTGTTCAAGACAGAAACGATTTAATTTTTGAACAAAAATAAGGATGTAATGAAAACATCTCAATTTCATCAAGGAGTGATAATTCAAGTGTACAATTGGCTAATTTTGGAAATAGAAGTTCAAATGTAACAAGAACAGAGAAAACCAAGTATAATTTAGAGACCTAATCCAACAAAAAAAAAAAAAATAAACATTGATGAGATGTTTAATTCTGTGATGAAAAATGAAATAGAAGAGCATACTACAATTGAACAAGCCATAAAATCGAAAAACTTTTACAATTGGAAAAAAGCAATGGACGAAGAATATGAAGCCCTACTAAGAAACAAAACATGGAAACTTGGTAAATTCCCTGAAGGTAGAAAATAATAGATTGTCGTTGGGTTTACAAGATCAAGTTTAAATTTGATAACACAATTGAACGTTTTAACGCTTAGTAGCTAGAGGCTTTACCCAAGAACATGGTCTTGATTATGAAGAAACTTATAGCCCAGTGGTAAAGTATGATTCTGTACGCCTTTTACTGGCTGTAGCTGTATCAGAGGTAATGTCAATTAAACAATTTGATATAAAGACGGCTTTTGTATGGTGATGTAAATAAAGAAATTTACATGAGACAACCACCTGGTTATATTAAAGAATCCCAAAAAGTTTGTTTATTAAAGAAGAGTATTTATGGGTTAAAACAAGCACCAAGATGTTTTAATAAAAAAATTTGTGAAATTCTTGAAAAATTTAATATGAAAGCTAGCAACGGAATTTCCCGGGACAAAATTCCCGGGATCCCGCACATTTTTTTTCATTCTTTTTTACCTACTTTGAAACCCACCAAAAATTTATTTGGTTTCTTTTAATGTTGTTATTGTTTCTGTTGTTTAAAAAGAGTGAAACGTTTTTGTTTTTTATCGAAATTTTTAATATTTTTAATTAGGCTTAAGTTCATTAAATTTAATTTTCATTAAATTATTTCTATGAAGAAAGGAATTTTACAACATGAAAATTAATTAAAATTGTTATTTATAATCTTTCATTTTTGACCGTGGCCGGGATCCCGGGATCCGGGAAAATTAAATTTAGTGAACTTAAGCCTAATTAAAAATATTAAAAATTTGGATAAAAACCATAAATAGTTCAACAAAATAACCACAATACTAATTATTGTTTTTTTTACATCTTTCTTATTGTTGTCCTTTTTTAAAGCATCCAAAAATAGACTGTATGTGTTTTTTGTTGTTGTTCTTATATTTCACATAAAGAAGTGTTGCTTACGATCAATAAAAAATGCAAAAAAACGATAACATTAAAGAGCGTTTAATATAAAATTATAAAAATTTGAAACCAATAACGCGTATATTATATTTTTTTGAATAGTTGTCAACATTTTTGTTGGTTAAATAAAAATCAAACAAAAATATTAATTGAATCAGTAAAAAAATTTGTAGAAATTAAAAAAAATTTTAAACAAGCGTTTGTTTCAAAATAGTTCAGCAATAATTTTTTCTGTGCAAATAAATTAAATTAAATAATATTTTGCATCGATTCGTATGTATTGAGCGGGACTTCCCGGAATCCCGGGAAATTGAAAAATAAATCCCGCTTTTCCCGGAAATGAAAAAGTCCGGGAAAAGAAAAATTCTACTAGCAACTCAGATAAGTGTGTGTTTATCAAAAACGTAAAATAATCAAAAATTATATTGGCAATAAATGTGGATGATTATTGAAAAATAATAATAATTAAAAACTTGGTAATGAATTATTAAATCATCTCAGCGAGAATTTTGAAATGAAAGAATGTCAATTAAATAGGTTTCTTGGATTTAAAAACAAAATTCTAAATTCAGGATCAATGTTTCTTCATCAACATCAATACATGGAGAACATTTTGAAAAGATTTTTTATGCAAGATTTCAACTCGGTATGTACACCTTTAGAACCAGGCTGGGTTAATCATACTAACAATGAAGAAATCAATGAAAGTTTTCCTTATAAAGAATTAATTGGTTCATTAATATATTTATCAATTATAAGTCGCCCTGATATTTCATTTGCAGTAAGGGGAGATGTTGATTATTATCAGAGAAACCAGAAATATGCTCTTAAAAACGTGTTTTATGCGCATTAAATATTCAGTAAAATCTTGAAAATATGCCCTGAAAATTGTTAAAAATATGCCCCAAAAATTTAAAAGTTGCTAATTTGAAACAAAATATTCAACAATTTAATACCAGTTATATTTAATAAAAACAACCCAAAAATTACAATCGTTAAAGCCCAAACACAGACGGATTTTCATGATTTTATCCTAATTGGATAATTGGGCAGTCATCGGCTCACAAAAACAAAGTAATGTTAAGAGGTTAAAATTCATATAAGAGTTATTTGTGCCGATTATTATTTAGATATTAACATCGATATTACATTTTCTGTCTTAAATGGGATGGTCGCTACATCGTTTATTAATGTAAACAATTAAAAGACGGGAGCTTTGGGCAAATGTAAGCCGATTCGAAAAGAATTTAATTTGCAGTAAAATATTTTTGGGGCAAATTTAATTTAAATACCAATATAATTAGATGATTAACGGACACAAAGAGTCTAATTTGAAAAGAAGTTTTTATGCGGAATATGTGAAATTATAGACCGTTCTCACCATTTACATAGACTTCGTCTTTAATTCAATTAAAATGTATTTGCCAAATTTGATCAAATTATCTACATGATTGCAACTTGTACTTTTCGCACAAGGTAAACATAGACAGACAACCAGCCAAATGGAAGGATGTACATAATTAGATCACTTTAAAAAGTGATTCTGAGAAGATCGGTATACTAAAAGATTAGATAGATTTATATGTATAATACACATCGCATAACATTTTTCTTTTATGACAACGTGCTTTGTGTTACAATTTAAGAGTAAAAATTAAATGTAGATGGCGAAATTGAAGCAACAAGTTAACTAGAATTTCGAAAAATATGCTGCAAAAGCTCTTGTAGGCATCTGAAAATATTTAACATGCATCAAAATATGCCTTAAAAAGGCAAAATATGCGATATAAACTTAAAAAATGCTGCAAAAATGCCCATTTAACAAAATTATGCACAAAAATGCAGCAAACGGTAAAATATGCAAAAATATGCACTAACAAATCGATGCCAAAATTAATAAAAAGCTCTGAAACGGATAAATATATTGTTTCTGCCTTCATTGGTCAAACAAGGAAAAACATGCAATTGCATATTTATAGTTTCCCTGATTATAATGTTATTTGTATATACATACTTGTTATGAGAAAATATGAAGTAGGCATGTAGAATATTGTATTTAATAATTAGTTTGTTTTGTAAAATTGTCTTTATTCCAATAAATTTTAAATTTAACCCCAAAGAAAATAATCCAATGGGGTTAAATCACACGATCTTGGTGGCTATTTGAGTAAATCAATTGTAGGGCCCGCTGTGTGACATGTGGCTCCGTCCTGTTGGAACTACAGATCAGCAAGATTAATGCCACGTAATTGAGGTACGAAAAATTTCGACGAATTTCGACAGTAACATTCCGATCATCATCGTTTTGAAGACAGATGGGCCAATGACGCCGCCAGCCCATTAAGCGCACCAAACACTAATTTTCTGTGGATGTAATGGTGTTTCGACAAAAGCTTGTAAATTCTCCTCACTCGAAATGCGACAATTCTGCTTATTTAAGTACCCATTCAACCAGAAATGGGTTTCATCGGAAAATAGAATTTTGAATGGAAATTCAAAATCAATATCAATTTGTGCGCATACGATGGTCGTTTGGCTTTAATTCCTGCACAAGTTGAGTCTTGAAAGCTTTTAAGCCAAGATTCTTTCGTAAAATCTTCCATAAAGTGGAAGGACACAACCCCGCTGCTGAGAACGACGACGAATTGATTGATTAGGATTATCAGTAACAGTAAATGTGGTCCGAAAACGATCTATTTTTTTCGAATTAGCCGCTCTGGAGTACGATTATGTAAAATAAAAGAAGTGCACGATGAGTTTGACGAATAGAACAATTGTTTTGATAAAAATTTGGCTGAAGTGCAGTTTAAATATGCCACCCGATTTAGAATAAAAAAATAAAAAAACCAAAATTAAAATCTAAGGGGGCTGAGGCTCGTGGGGCCCACTGGAACCAAAAAACTGCCCCGATTACTTAATGATATGTGTGGAAAATAATATGCGAATACAAAAACAAAATACATATTTGTAATCGCAAATAACCTTTAATTTGAGTACCCACACATATCATTAAGTAAGCGGGGGGTTTTTTGGATCCAGGGGGCCCACGGGCCTCAGCCCCCTTAAATTTTGATTTTGGTTTTTTTTTGTTTTTAATTCCAGACGGGGTTCAATTTTTTTCGTTCGCCCCGTAGACTGCACTTTTGCCAAAAATTTCAACAATTTGCGCGCGTTGCTCTGGTGTAATTCGATTCATAATAAAATTTCAAAGTAAACTAAACAAAAAGCAACTATCAGCTGTTAAATAGGTGCTCAAAAAAAGCAGTGATGCCACCTTTAAGTTGTGACATTAAAAAAAACACGCTTTATTTTATGATTGAATAAAAAAACAATCTTTACACTTAAAACTGTGTATTCTTTTAAATTTAAGTCTGTATTAAGGCACCCTTTATTAAATACTGAGCATAAAATAATTTAATTATTAATATTTGTTTTTGTATTTTGTAGGAATCGAATGCCTGAGTGCAGGACATTATAATTGAGAGAATTCATCATTTCCATCAGCAATAAAACATACGTACCGATGCTAGTCCAAGTCTCCAATAACCCCCAACAGAAAGACGGGAGCTTAATAAATGTTATTAAGCAAATAAAATAATAAATCCATCAAAAACTCATTAATGTTTAATTTAAAAACAATGATAAGATATTCGTATATCGCACTTGTTCAACAATACTGTATTTAAAAAATTTCAGTAAAAGCAAAACTATTTTTAATTTTTCATCAAAGGCAGATGAAAAATTATTTTTAAACCAACCGTATCATTACCAAAAAGTAGTCAAAATAGCACGATATTTTACAGCTGTTAGATGTCCATTTTTTCAAAAAAGTGCTAAAAATAATAATTTTAAGTTAATACACTATTGTTGAACAAGTGCGATATATTGCCATATACATAAATTGTAAAGCATAATTAATTAATTTTTAAATGCATAAGATAGTGTGTGTGATGTCTTAACAGTTTTAAAAGCCACAACCAAAGAAAAAAATTATTAAAAAATACTCAGGATTTTTTAATAACAAATTAAATAGTATTATGCAAAGTGCGGTTTTCCATAAATCTGCTAGTTTGATCGATTTTTAGACAACAATCTTCTTAACGTTCAGTTCTTTTCATTCAGCACCAAATAACTGACAGTCGCTTCACAAAGAGAAAAAAATTAAAATACTGCCACTAGGGTGTTTAAAAATCCCATATTATTTTTATACATACATACATTCCCAGCAGGAAAAAGAAAGAGTACTCCTTCTTTTGGATGTACAAGGCCTGCTCGCTCCATTCCATACTCGCTCTCGTTTCTTTCGCAGTTACATAAGAATGGTAACCGGATTAATAATAATTCTTTTGCTTTAGCAAAAAAAAACCAAAACAAAAAATTTTACTCCTTCTCATAGAAAGGAGTGTGGAATGTGTATCTTATCCTAGTGCTGAGGCCTTCTATGAGGCATTCTTTAGCAGTTAGATAAGAATCGTAACTGAAACAAAAAAAATGTTTAAGCAGGTTTAATAAGGCCGGAAGTAAGAAGGTCTTCTAAGTTTTCCCGCTGGGTACCTACAAACATACATACTTATGTACATTACGACATTTCAATAGAAACATTTCTTTTTGGATTTTTGAAGTGCTATAACTTTTAAACAGGTATAAAAAAAAGCTTTCCATTAATATCAGCTCCATATTTCGATTCTACACGGCGCTCAACGACTTTAATATTCTTATAGGAAATTTAATTTTCCACAAAAAGCCGTTTACATGATATTTTCATAAACTTTACGTGTAAAAAGTTTTAAGGCTTTGAATCATCTTTGAGGTGTTTTGTTAAAAATTTAATTTCCTATAAGAATATGCCCATCAAAATTGTAAAAAAAAAAATTAAGAGTTCTATTTGCAAAATACGAAAAATATTATTTTGCACATGTAACTTATATGGAAAAACTAAACGTCGTTGAACGTCGCGTAGAATCAAAATATAGAGCTGATCTTGGGGAGAGCTTTTTTCATGCCTACTAAAAACAGTAAATATTACTTACCACGGCTGTTGATTGAAACGAATTTTGACAAACAGTTTGTATGAACAATTTGAAAGTGATTTATTGAACGTGTAGCTGAAGGGTTAAGCAAATGGTTGACGAAAAGTTTCTTATAGTTTTACACAAGGCGAATTCATACAAGTTTGTCTTATTTTGGGAACGAATAAAGATTCCGCAGAACCCCCAGAACTGTATTCCATTTTGACTTATGGCTAGTTATCAGCTGTTGCTTACGTAGCAAGTTAAGGTCACCTGGTGTGAATTCGCCTTGGCTGTACATACGTATATGTCTATTTATATGTATTCACACAATTGCTTAAGAAAGTTCAAGAAAATCAAGTTTTCTATCATTTCTCCCATCATTTACTTAACACCAACGTGAAAAATATGATGATTCGCTCATTAATCTCTTGTAAGGTAGTTAGCCCTTTATGTCATAGAGCACAGACAATTGAATTAAACAATTAAAGTCTGATTTTCGTTTGCAGGATCAAGTCAGATTTCGAATTCACACATACTATATACAAAATTGATTAGTTTTTTTGTGTTGTGAATCGAATTTTTTAAATGTTTACTATAACTTAAATCCTTAAATATATATAAAATAATATGCTATATTAGCGAAACCGCGATTGAAACAAAAACAACAAACTGTGAAGTGCATGTCGATTAGTTTGACAATTTAAGGAGTTTCACTTTTATGTATGTATGTGTTATTATGTGCTTAAAGCCATTTATGATTTACTCTAACCATTAATTAACACACATTTTGTGAAACTGCGATTTTTGCTTTATTTTAAAACTCCTTATTTTTATTATTGTTTTTTTTTTTTTTTTTTTTTTTTTTTTTTTTTTTGCTAATCAAGTAATTTTTTACTTTTACTTTCCACTTTAGACATCACACATCAAATGTATCAAGAAGCTAATTTTAATAATAATCATAAAATAGTTTTAATAGTTTATTGCTTTAGAGCTTATGAAAGTAATTATAAGAAATATATTATATATGGTTATGTTTGTTTTTTCATTCCGCTTTATTGTTTAATTATAGTAATATTTTTGCGAATGGAGTTACCATGAATCATGATTTTTGTGTTTTGAAATATGAAACATTACGAGTTGTTAAGAAATGGTCGTACTTTACTACGTTTTGTATTACAGCGATTCTGGTTAAGTGTTCAACTCTTACGCAGGATATTTGGAATATTTATTTTAAATAGTTCCGTCCAAATACATACATTTATTTGTTAAAAAAAACATTGTAACACTGCAGTCCTTACCATACTTTTTCATCGTATGTATAAACCGTGTGAACCAAAAATGTTGCAAAGTAAGAGCTTGTCTCTTCCAGTCAAAAGAAGTTTTTAAAATAAACCCAAAAGTTATTTTTTGGTTTAATTTTTATTTCAACTTTTCTTTTATTAAACAATTTTTTCACAATTTGTATGCTTTTTGTTTGTTTACCTTTTGAAACATATCTGTGGCATTTTGACAAAACATCTTCAGTCGAGATAAGATAGGAAAAAAGTTTAAAAAAAAACTCGGTAAAAAATCATTTTTGTCAAATAATAAAAGAAAGCAAAATTAAAGAAAAATTTCGTTTATAATACAAAATTTTAACAACGTGAACAAAAATGTTTTTTGAATGAAAATTCGTAAGATTAACAGCATTTTTTCAACTTTTTAAATTTAACTTAAGATGTTTTGTCAAAATGCCACAGATATGTTTTTATGTTTTACTAAATTTTACTACAAAAATTTCTGCAGTAAAAATTTGTAAGTACTCAGTCAAGAACTGTCACTTTACGCTCTCAATTTGTGTTCTCATTTACTGAATTTTGTGTACGCGAACGCAATTTAGTAAAATGCAGTAAAGTTCAGTAAAAAATATTAAAAACTTTTGTGTTCTCGAAAGCAGCTATTCTATTACTCAACAATGCAACACGTTTTGCATTAATCATCGCTGGTTTTGTAATTTTTTTTTTTTGTTTTTCCCCAAAAAACGTTAAAAAGTTTTTAAAATTAAAAAAAAATTAAGTAAATTTAAAAAAAAAAAACAGTAAATTAAAAAACACAAACAAAATTGCTTAACATTAAAAGTTGGCTAACGTTTGGCAGCTCGTTAACAAGAGTTTAGCAAATCGTTAGCCAGAATTTGGTAAATGTATTATGAATAAACTTTGGGCTAACTTCATGCCAAATTTTCATTATGAATTCGGCTGCTAGTGTCTAAACAGCAACCCATAGAATAGGAGTGTTTATATAAAAAATATTTCTTCAGCTTTTAATGCAACCTTTAATTTAATTGTTTTGTTTTTTAAAGTTTCTTATACATACTTATACATGTGTCAATTTTTAGAGCAATTTGAAAAGAGAAAATTGCTACTTTTTCTACATTTTGTTATTATTAAACTAAATATTGAAAACTAAAGAAAGAATTCAAATTCCATGGTAAGGACTTTAAACAATAGTTGTAATTTAATTTAATTCGTATGAATTTTGTTACATAACTCTAGTCAATTTTTATTGTTATTATAAGTTTTTTTTATTATTTATATAATATATGTATTATCAATATAACTTTTTATTAATTAAACAAGTTATAAGTTTTAGTTTAGATATTAAGTTGCTACAAATCGCAAGGCTAATTTAAAACACCCAGGATTATGAAAACATTAAGCCTTAACCTATTTAATGGTTAATAGTGTTTTTCTGATTCAAAGATCTGTTTTATATAAATATATACTATATATAAAAAATATCAAATAATAAAATTGCACAGAAACAAATTTAATAAAAATATTATGATTTTGCATATAAGGCGCAGAGTGTACTTTTTTCTAACGATTTAACAGGTTTTTCTATTAAAAGAAATTATTTAACCAATATAATCTGGGAATTTATTTAAGAAGGAAACAACAACAATATTTTCTTCTTTCTCGCGATAATGATAATCGAAAAGTTTTGTACAAAAAAACCTTCGCGAGAAAGAAAGAAAAAAGAAATTCATTTACCTACTCTGATTCCAAGTCAAATTACAATTTTAAAAGCTTTATACTTTAATATGTAGTCTTATTCCTTCAATATTTTTCAGGAATATTTTCTATGCACTATCAGAATTTTCGTTTGTATATTTCTGTTACGAGGCTTACTTTAGCTATCCTATGGCTAGCAATGAAGTAAATTGTACAGAAAATGTATACAACTATTAGATACCAGCAGAATGTAATGCATTTTCTGGCTCGCTATGGCCTTCGTCAGCATTCTTTGTATCTTATAACTGGATAGTGCCTATTGTAAATTTAATGTCAAGGTTGGTCTTTCGAAAGTTTCTGCAATCATTGCGTATTTTGTAAATTTGTCTTTCGTAGTTTCATACATTTGATTATTATTGGTATACCATATATTCGAATGATATATAAGGAGGATTTCATGTCAAGTGGCCCAACAATTGAAACCGACGTCTTCCGATCGGGATGAAAATTGAGCCAAGATTAGTCCTATTGGAAAGTAGTATGGACACAATTTTTCAATCAAAATTTTACATTTTAGCCAAAAAGGTGTTTTTATCATCCATGTAACTTATTACCTTTTCTTCTTAGTAAAATTTGTCCCAAATAGCTTAGATAGCTATTTGGTCAACTTTAGGGGAAAAAAATGTTTGACTTTGTGTTTGCAAAATCAAAATTTTTTTAATATTTTTTTCGAAATGGGCCCTTTTTTACTCAAAAGAAAGCTTAGGTCTTTTCGTATAAGAGCAGTGCCTGCGATTGTTTAATGATTTCTCATGATTTTCCTTGCCACTAAAAACTTTTTTAGTTTCTTTACAATAATTCTTTGCGAAATGGAATAAATCAGTCGCATCTTAGATGCGATCTTGATGAGAGCACTGCAGTTTATACTTCGCTGCATATCTTTTAAGGTTTGCTCCAATACCATCAGTTAAAAATCCAAATAAGAAGGATAATAATTGTTTAACAGTTCTTAATATTGTTTATTCACTAGAAAGTACAATGTTATTAGTTTGGCAACAAATACATTAAAAACAACTTACATTCGTTCTTTTTTCCAGTTCAATAATTTTTAATAAATAACTTGAGGGTTACACGATCAAGTTTTGCCTATCAAGTTTTAATACTCTCACACTTTTCTACCAATATACTCATACTTTTAAAAATTGAAACGAACTTGCCTTTAAAATTCTCTTTCCAGAGAGTGCTTCAATTTACGTTCAAGAAAACAGCTGATTTCAAGTTTAGTGAGCAAATTTTTCGTTTGCCTTTATAAATTGTTTTCTTGATGACATCTTGAATGTAAATTGCTCAAAAATTGAATGCAGCCTACGTCACAACTTTAAATTTTTGTTAATTTTGACAAATAGTATATGTAGAAGACTATCAAGAAAATCTTGATCGTGTGGCTGCACTGTAAGCAAAAAATTTCCATTTAGAAAACATAAAAATTAAAGTTAATTTGATTACAAAAAAGTAAAATTAAACAAGTAAGAAAGTATAGTCGGTCAAGCCCGACCATATGATACCCAGCACCACAGTACTTAAAAACACATCATGCTTATGTGTCCATACAAATATGGATTTCTCTATGTTTAAAAACTTCATTAAAATCGGTTTGAAAGTTTGTGAGAGGCAGAAATTGCCCCCTACATCCCCTTGTGGTCCTATTTTTGAAAAACTGTATAGCTTATGTGTCCATATAGATATGGATCTACCTATGTTTTAAATTTCATTAAAATCGGTTTGAGAGACAAAAATTGCCCTTATCACCCCTTGTGGTCCTATTTTTTTAAAACTGTATAGCTTATGTGTCCATATAGATATGTAGTTTGATAGTTTCTGAGAGGAAGAAATTTGCCCCTATCTTCCCTCGTGGCCCTACGATTTGGCCCATTTTCAATAGGCTTGGTCCTTGTGCCAATAAGAACCTATGACCCAAATTTTATCAAGTTATCTCCAAAGTTGCGACCTGTACTTTGCGCACGAGGTTACATGGACAGCCAGCCTGCCAGCCAGTCGGACGGACATCGTTAGTTCGACTCAGAAAGTGATTCTGAGTAGATCGGTATACTTTAAGGTGGGTCTAGGACCACTATTTTAAGGCGTTACACACATCTGCACAAATGCATAATACCCTCTCCACTATTGTGGTGTGGGTATAACAAGTAAAATGAACAATTTCCCACCCCTGTGAATTGACATAGCAATATTCACCATTATTCATCCAAATCGAGAAGAACGCGTTACTGCGTCGTGATCCAAAAAGTTTGCTTCTTTTCGCAATTCCTTTTTTAAACCAACAAAATTTCTTCCATTGTCGCTTCGTATTTAAACAGGAACACCAAGCCGATTAATAAAGTTTCTTAGATAAAGTACAAATGAGTCCTATGATAAATCATTTTCCACTTCTAAATGAATTCCCAGAAAAAAAACATTGGAATTTTGGTAATAGGTAGTAGTTATTTCATACGTTACCTGATAAGTAGTTGTCATTGTTCTAAAAACCTCAGTAAGTACTTACTAGAAATCAGGGCTGTGGAGTCGGAGTCGGAGTTGAGGTTTTTGTACCGGAGTCGGAGTCGAAGTACCCACAAAAACTAGCGACTCCGACTCCGACTTTTTTGCATTACAATTTTTCTAATATTTTTCAAAATAAAAAATTTTAATGACCAATTTCTCCAATTCTTTTTAAATATCAATTCATATTTAAATATAATTTTTCTTATAATTTTATTTTTATTTGACATAAGAAAACAAATTTTAAACATAAATTGATATTTAAATAAATTAGTGGAATTGGCCATAAGAGGGTCTCCTTTTTGAAATTGTGAAGTCAGAAAATAAGGACCAGTATACTTTTCGTATGAGTAGGTGAGTTTCAAAAATTAAAAAAATTGAGATTACATCTTATTTTGACAATTTATAAGAATAGTTATATAGATTGTATCGAAGCATGTCCTTTTCTATGTTTTAATGTGACCTCAAATTTATGTAACAAAAACCAGCGGGTTCACTATTTGAATTTCGCCAAGATATCGTTAACGAAATAGAGCCGAATTAAGGAATTTAAAAATTAAATTTGTAAGAGTCTAAACACAATGTAACGATAATTTACTGCGGTGCGATTTTTCATACGATTTTGAAGTAAAAAACCGCAGTGCGGAACGGCATAAAATTAAAATTTATTTTATTTTCATTGCGGACTTTCTTTCTCTCTCAACAAAGCGAATTTAATTCGCCTTGTCTCTCAATTTTTGATACTCGTTCTCATTTTGATGTTGCCATAGTTTTTGAATAATTGGCTTTGTTCACAACATTATTGAAAACAAACAACATGATAAAAATGTATGCACAAATAAATTAATAAAAATTTAAACAAAAAATGACAACTATTTCCGTCGCCGTCTTCCGTTGTATTATGTTTATTTTTCTCTCCCGCAACGAGAAATCGCACCGCACCGCAAACATTGTGTTTAGACTCTAAAGATGTTGTTTTTTATTTATCGTATATTAACAAATATTTTTGTAGCCATGTTCATGAATATGACTTGAAATCAGCTGTAGCTCCTGTGGTGAAAGCATTAAGTGAACTACATTTTAAGTTCCAACCTTCAAGGTGAATTATAATAGAATTAAAGGAAAAGGAACTCGGAAAAATACATGACATTGTTCCAGATATAATTCCCATCAATGTGGGGGTTAACCCGAAAAATGATTTGAGAATACTTTTATCTACTTACTTTAGGGAAAATTGGAGAGATAATAAAGACTTGCAATTTCAAATTTCGGTCTTGGACAATAATAATATTGAATTAGGAACGGAAAACTACAATGGCGAGTACACTGAAGAAAAAGATTTAAATTTAGTTGTTTAAAAATTCACATTTTTTTTAAATACATCAAGCCACATTTTGAAAGCTTTACAGCAGACCGCGAAAACATGTTGATAATCGCAAATGATGTTTATCTTATAAAAATGTGCATTTGTACGAATATTTTATATGAACCTAACATATTTTTTTTATGTCGATGATATACTTAAAAAATTATGCCTAAAAGGTTCGTTACCTTCTATGGTACTGTTCCATGCCTTGAGACAAACAGCACCAAGTCCAACAACAAAAGGGGTGCTATTTTCCAAAAATAATACAACATAATAGGCTAACAACATTTTTTTACTTTACGTTTCTCTTCAAAATGTGTTATATAAATTGTAGAACTAACAACTGAAGGCAGATCTGCATGTTTTAATAAACTATATAAAATTTTCCTGAGAATGGTTTGACTTAATAAATAAAACAAGACCAAAATGGCAGTGTCTGAATTTATGTATGTATATTAAAAACAAAAGACCTCACTTCACAATTTACAAAAAAGGACTGACCTTTGCCTCTATTAATATTGTGGTAAACAATACTAAGTACACTTGATGCCTTTAACGTCTAAGCCAATTGGACTTGGTGTTGTTTTCAACTTTTCTATCTCGAAAGCTACATTAGATAGGACTTATGGAAATTCACACATCTATAAATTCCAACAGTATAAAAAACGTTATTTGAAAAAGATGTGAATTGGTGTAGTTTATCTCTCCCCTACAGAACTATTTTTATATTTTTTAGCCCTGTTTGCATAATTTGTATAAATTAATATAACCTTAAAAATATACTACAGTTCAATGATCAACTACGGATTGAAGCAAAACTCGTTTCTTTCGAAAGTTCGTAACAAAATTCGTTCGTTCCAAAATTAAATCCATTATTTTTCTATATTTCAGTTGGTTTAAATTTCTCAACTGTTGAGTTATAAGTCAAGAATGTCATAACACTTTAGAATTAAAAAAGGTTCAACTCATTTGGTCTATTTAATAAATTTAATAAAATATTTTGCAGCTTTCCTACTCATATGTTAGTAACTAGTAGCTTAAAGCTCAATGCGCGGCACGGCACGTTAGAATTACAATATCGATTTGAAATTTTTACAGAATCATTTTCTTGCTATATTTAACCATTTAACAGGTACTAAATTAAAAAAGAGTTTAAAGTCAAATAAAAACTAGTCTCTTAAATAATGCTAGGTTAGAGTAGGAGTCGGAGTCGGAGTCGGAGTCGTACTTAAAAAATTTCACCAAAAGGAGTCGGAGTCGGAGTTATAACTTTTTCTTAACGACTCCACAGCCCTGCTAGAAATGACCTCAATAATAATCAGCTCAATACTAACTACTTATTAGTGTATTGTTTTCATTATTAAGTATTACTTACCGGTAACGAGCTCAATTATCAAAAATTTATTTAAGTAATGTAGGTATTATAAAAATATTAGTAAGTTGAATTTTGGCTTTCAGTAAGTATATTGTATTACTTACAATTCAACTTACTGGTAGTTAAATAATATGTAACTAGATATTTTTTGACTTCTAGCTAGTGTATTGTAAGAACTGAATTCCTGGACAACTCGAACAAAAATAAGAAATTATTCAGCCGAAAAATAAATAATGTTTATATGTCTCCAACATTGCTTGCTAACTTACCAGGTAAGTAAAGTTTTTGCTGGGAAGCTCCTGTATATGAAAATGGCCGTGCAAAAGAAGTAACCCGGTCTTTAGCTAAAATACTCATTTGGGGCTGCGTAGACCTTGCTTTTCTTAACTTACACAGGCAGCAATTTCAATATTTTTTAGTTATCTCCGAATTCTGCTTTCTCTAACATCACACATAATTTCTAAAGAATATTGATTAGTTTTTTTGATGGTAGTAATCAATGACCAAGCCAGAAAATCATTAAGACTTTTGGAAGAACAATGGGATCCCTGGTATATTCAAGATGGAAAGTAGCATTATCTAGTCGACCGCCGATTCGCATTATACCTATATTATCTAAAAATGGATTTAGTGTCACAAGCTCACTTGATTTGGAAATTGTTACGAAACCTCCCTTACATCCGAGACTAGTGATTCCCGCAACCCCTAGTCACTGTTTCGTACAACAACAAAAATTTGAAGTACCCTACCATATAACGATCACCAACACTCATGGGACTGATGTACTACGCAGACACTTCGCCCTCCCAACCGTAGCCATTCCTTTAGCCTTAATGACACCCAAGTCCACTAAGGACCTACTCTACCAACTCACCAAATTCCTATCATGTCCTTTCCCTTTTTCCAACCACTTCGCTTTAACCCACTACTAAAATTTACCAACACATATTAGATTATCATTTGGCATCAATACATTATTTGTTAAAATATACTTATATCTACTTATTCTTATCTTTTCCTTTCAATTTAATTTTTTTACTCTTTCTTATTCTCTTTTTTCTACCTTTTTAATTTCTCATACCAGATCAAAATCCGGTTTACTTTAATAATTCGTCTATACATATAATACCCAAAGGTCGATCGTTTAACTTCAAAATCAAATCGAGCGGTTAAAATAACCTTTAATTTGTTTCTATTATTTCTTTAAAACTGGACCTTTTCTCGGTCCCCTTACTACCTTTTCAAATTCAAAATTTTGTCAAGAACAATAATCATTCACCAACAAAAATTCATTAGTATTTTCTAATTTTAAAATTCAGTTAACAAAACTATATTTTTTTGACTTCCACTTCAATTCCTTTTACTTTAAATTTTTCCTTTTAAAATCCCTAATAGAGCTCTGTGAAGGATTATTTACAGGGCCTTTCAAAATCCACCCTTTTTTACATCGTCTATTATATTTTTATTATCAGCAGATCCTCTAACAAAAACAAACATATAACATTTATAAATACATAAAATAACACTAACTTAAAAATACTCCGTACTCTCACTGTCCTAATGCCATTCTGCTACAATTCCTTTTTTTATCTTTAAAATCTTAATTTTTTTATTTTCTATTTTTAAAATCTTAATTTTCTTCTTTTCTATTTCACGAACCGGTTTCAATACTGGTTAATGACTAGAACTTTGCTATGGAATCTATATGGTACTGTTCTACCTTTCGAATAGAGGGCTCTTTTATGTTTCCCCAGGGAACACTTTTATCCAAACAAATCTACTGGGACTATGTTATCTTACTTTACAATTGACTTGTTCCACTCGTCACCAAGTTTCTCTTTTTTTCAGGTTTACAACAAAAATCTCCCGGGGAGCTATTATTCACCCTCCCGCGAGTCATCCTGTAGTAATGGTAATAGATCTGGTCTCTGTTCCCTCCTTGACTGTTAACAAAAAAATAATTTAATTTCCGCAATCTTCCCGACTCTATGTTTTATTCTCCAAACTTTGTCTTCCTTACTTACTTTTCTTAAACTTTTTCTTTTATATATTTTTATATGTAAAAACTATTCACCCTCTTTGGCAACTTTATTATTCCGCTCCACAGATTCAAATCACAAAGCCTTTAATTTGTCCTTAATTAGGTTTTTTTTTACTTTTTTATTTTTTTCCTTAAACTTTCCAGTTCATTAGCCACTTTAAAAATGTCTACATTTGAACATAATTTTTCTTATCTACCTCTAAACTTCGATGCCATTTTCCTTCGTATTTTAGGATACATTGAAGAACCGATTAATTATGTTGTCAACTATATCTGAATGATTACTTATGATCATGACAAAATAAAGGGTGGTTACATTTTAAGGGCCGATTTTGATTTTGAATAAAACACAAATTATTTGGGAAATTATTGACCCGTGTCTCCAAGTATTGCCCAAAGTCGTGCACTTTTTTATGGGCCCCCAAAGATTTGGGGCCTCGGTGTGATTTTTGCAAAAAAGTGATCATTTTCTTAGGCTCATATCTTGCAAACCGTTCGGAATTATAACACCGCTTAGGTAGCGCTTATGTAGCCGCAAAAGTGAAATATTTCCCGAAAATTTTTACTTTTGCGTTAAGAATCATTCGTAGGAAGTCCATATGCTCTAGAAAGTTGTTTATTGAGATCTTAGGTATATTTTTGTAGTTGATTGTTTCCTTGAAATTTAAACGGCTTGCAACCTATGGACCTGAACAGGCGAAAAAAGGCCAAAGAAAATCGAATAGTTTAAAGTTTTTTGCGATTTTGATCTTGAAGATGAAGTTTTTTTGATTTTATATGTTCACAATTTTTGTTCTTTATGGCAAGAGCTACCACTTTGTATCAGAGGGTAAATCAAAATTCCGAACGGTTTGCAAAATATGAGCTTGAGAAAATGATTACTTTTTTGACAAAAATGACACCGAGGCCCCAAATCTTTGGCGGCCCATAAAAAAAGTGCATGACTTTGGGCAAAACCGGGAGACATGGGTCTTTTTTTTTTGGTCTTTTATCACCTCCGTATATAGTTATTTTTCCATAACTTGAAAAATTACACACAGTGTTATGTATAGAACAAAATATCGGCCAAATGGCCGCCGCGCCCTCGGCGGCACACCAACATCCGATGGTCCAAATTTTCGATGACCCTGAGGCATAATTGAGGTTCTATGCCGTTAATGTGCCGAATTATCTCATCCTTTAGCTCTTGAATTGTTGCTGGCTTATCGACGTACACCTTTTCTTTCAAATAACCCCAAAGAAAAAAGTCCAACGGTGTCAAATCACATGATCTTGGCGGCCAATTGCCATCGCCACCACGTGAGATAACACGGCCATTGAATTTGTCGCGCAAAAGAGCCATTGTTTCGTTAGCTGTGTGGCAAGTGGCACCGTCCTGTTGAATCCACATATCGTCCACATCCATATCTTCCAATTCGGGCAGTAAAAAGTTCATTATCATCTCACGATAACGAACAACATTCATAGTAACTGCCTGACCGGCCTCATTTTGGAAAAAATACGGCCCGATGATACCGCCAGCCCATAAACCGCACCAAACAGTCACTCTTTGTGGGTGCATTGGTTTTTCGACAATCACTCTTGGATTATCATTCGCCCAAATGCGGCAATTCTGCTTATTGACGAATCCACTGAGGTGAAAATGTGCCTCATCACTAAAGATGATTTTCTTCGAAAATTGATCATTCACTGTTGCCATTTCTTGCCACCATTCTGACCATTGACGACGTTTGGAATGGTCAAGAGGCTTTAGTTCTTAAGTCAATTGCACCTTGTTAGCGTGTAAATGCAAGTCTTTATGCATTATGTTCATCAACGACGAGCGTGAGAGGTGCAATTGTTGGGCACGGCGACGAGTTGAGGTGGACGTTCAGCCACACTATCGCGAACAGCAGCAATATTTTATGCAGTACAAGCTGAACGAGCATGCACTGGTGTTTTCACATCTCCTACAGACCCGGTTTGCTCAAATTTTTGCACGATTTTTCCGATTGTACGCACATTTGGACGATTAAATTGGCCGAAAAAATCACAAAGTGCACGATATGAATTTTGATTTGAAGGGCCATTCTCATATTAAGCCTGAATAACTTAAACGCGTTGCTCGATTGTGTGTCTTTCCATGGTCCAAATTGAGTTAGTCTGAAATTAAGAAATGTCAAATGAAATGTAGAAAAAAACTTGACGTTTAGGTGTGGTTCACATTTAACAGCGGCCCTAAAATTTAACCACACGTTACTTTGCTTTTAACTCATCATAGGATTTATCTTTCTTCCTTGATATTTCTACGATCGACCGGCCACTTCTCTTCGCAATTTAAAAGAAATTTCGGCCCGTTTTTAGACATAGCTTCTGGATTATAAACTATAGGAAATTAACAACGGGTACCTTTATCTGATGGATTGTCTAAAGTAGAACACCAACGCCACTGATACTCTTCAGAATTTTCCAGTATTTTTGAAATTCTGTTCGCTACATATTGTTTGTATTTTCTATGATCTGAATATATCCAGCGAATAATCGTATTTGAATCAGTCCAAAAATATATTTTATCAACGCATATTTCATGACAGTTAAGAATACTTTCTTTCAAGCGAACTGCCATTACTGCTGCTTGCAACTCTAGCTTTGGTATTTAATGAAAACGTAAAGGAGAGCATACTTTTTTCCCAATTAAAAAGGCTATTTACATTCATTTGGACGAATTATTTTCCAGTATGCAACAGTTGCCACCGCTTGTTCACTTGCATCACAAAAAATGTGGAGTTGTATAATTTTGTCAGTACATTCAGCAAAATAATATTTTGATATCGCCAAGTTTATTTTAATTATCTAACCAATTTGTAAACTTTGTGTTAATCTCTCAGAAATTTTTGATCCCAGTTAATCCCACATTACCAAACCACTTGCATAAGTAATTTAATAAAAATCATATAGTCTGCTTCGATTCCAAATGGACCAAATACAGACATAGCAATACAAAGTAGTTCCAGTGTTGTAGGAATTCCTCTCATTTCTGAAAAAAATGAAAAACAGAAAATTGCACTTTGGACTTCAAGAAGAATAATTGACAAAAAGAGCGAAAAAAACAGAAGTAACCCAACGTTTCCACATGCAAGTAATTAGTTGCAAGTAGTGTATACGTATTATCAACGAAAAATCGACGAAACAGCCGATTGGCTGAAAGTACAAAAATTTGTGTGAATGTTAGTGAAAAAGTGTGAGTGTATTGAGTTTTTCGAACTTGCACTTGCATGTGGAAACGGGGGGTTAGGAAGAACATGTAAATCAATTAAAGTAGATAATCATTCAAAGCAAATTTAACCAAAGGTTAAATACAATATGGTTTAAAGATTGATGATTGACTGTTAACTGCCAGCAGTTGTCGATGGCTCTGATTGTTAAACGGCAAAACCCTCTAAAGAGATTGAGTGGTTACAATTGAAACATGTAAGGGTACCATGTCCGTGAAAGGCTGGGTTCGAGCCGCGCGGCAGTCAAAAATGAAAAATTATCAATAAATTTTAATTCATTTCATGTTGTAAAATTCCTTTCTTCATAAAAATAATTAAATAAAAATTAAATTTGATAAACTTTAGCCTAATTAAAAATATCAAAATTTGGATTAAAACCATAAACAGCTCAACAAAAGTAACCACAATACTAATTATTAAAAAAAATATTAATAAAATAAACAATAAAACAGGTTAAAAAATGTACCTACATGCTTCAATTTTACTTTTATACATGACGTTTTCATAGTTACGTTTTCTTTTTGGGTAGAAATTTGGTTTTTATTGTTCCCGTACTTTTCTAATATTCTATTTTTGTCTATTAGTGAGAGAAATTTGTGTTTATTTTAATTTTACCGAACTTTACCCAAAAAGTACGGGATCGCACCTAATATCTATTAGGCAGTTTCGAGCTTGAGCAGTTGTAGTTGATGATATACTGCAATCAGGGGCCTAATTCTGGCAGTCGTGATCAAGTAATTTCTCGATTCGAAAGCAATTTTATCTCAGTCGATACTGAACGAATCAAAATTATTTTTTCAGTATTGTGAAACTCAAATTAATGCTTTACAACACTGAAAAAATAATTCCAATTCGTTCAGAATTGACTGAAATAATTAGATATTAAATTGCTTTCGAATCGAGAAATTACTCGATCACGACTGCCAGAATCAGGCCCCAGATTTATTATCCGATAATGAGATAAGAGTTGGAGAAGGGCGATCTTTATGCAGAAGTATGTGATGTATTCTGGAACAGTAATTTTGACTACACTGTTTCATAGAAAAACATTTTGTTGCTTGATGACCTTCCTTAAGGCAGCTCAAACAAACCTTAAAATTGTTTACCTTTTCCCAACTTGTTTCTAAAGAAAGTTTATAAAACTCTGCACATAACGCCAATGATTTACAAGTACTATTACCAAGCTTACACCTTATTATTTTTACAGATCCACAGGCATAGTTTTGTCTTTCATTGGAGAAAGAAACAGAAAGAAACCGTATTAACTATTTTTCTAAGACCACCAAGCCAATTTGAAAAATCAATGATTGAAGCCATTGATCCTAACTTTAACATCTATCAGCCAACGGTGTCGCCTTTGTTGGAGAGATGGCAACCCAGCCTTGAGATAAATTATATTTATATTTGTATCAATTTGTCATTATTTATACTACGTTTATTATTATTTATTTGTATTGTTGACCCTTTATATTAAATGTATTTGTGTTCTCGTTTTATAAAATATACCAAAAGAAAAGAAATCTAACGGTTCTTGCTACGTGTTTTTTGTGCGCTAGAGTTAAAAATATTTCCAAATAGATACACAAATTATTCTGCACAAAGACATCAAGCAAAAACCATGTAAGTTAAGTTAACTCCATTTTATATTTTGATATTAATAACTTTAAATTGTATTTTATTTATTAAGGAATAAACATGCATACATGCATATAATCATTTAAACGACTTGTGGCCTTTGTGATTTGTTTGTTCAAGCTTTACGGTGCAGAATCGGGTAATTGTGGCAGTCAGCCACAAATTTTATTCATGTTTGCAGAATTTATATTAAGGAAACAGCCAAGTCAATGAGTGATAGCGCAACTCCCACGAGAATTAGTCAACGAAAAAATAAGGGTGTTCCTCCAGCTAAATACGGTTCCTTTGATTTAAGTATGGTTGGAATAGAACGTACACCGCCGCCTCAACAGCAGACGCCAAATGAGCCACCAACTGATGAGTTGAGTGATATGACACCTCCAAGCTCCAGCAATAATGAGGTAGATAATTTAACGCGAGATTTCGAGAAGAAAATTAGCGAAATGCGCGATGAATTTGCGCGACAAATGCAAGCCTTGCAAGGTTGTATGCTGGAGTTAAGGAGTGAGTTGAGACAACAGCCGTTTCAAAATAATATTGCTGCCACGCAAAATACCGCCAATTTAATTAATGCCGCCATGCCATCGTCTGCTGGCAGGCAAATGTCTGCCGAGACACGTAATTCTGCTGCCATGCCATTGTCCGCCGAGACACTAAATTCTGCTGCCGTGCAAAAGTCTGCCGAGACACATAAGTCTGCTGCCATGCAAACGTCCGCCGAGACACGTAATTCTGCTGCCATGCAAACGCCCGCCGATACAAGTAATTCTGCTGCCATGCAAACGTCTACTGAGACACAAAATTTTCCCGCCATGCAAATGTCTGCCGAGACAACTAATGCGGCTGCCACGCAAACATCTGCCAGTACTAATAATACATTCGCCACACAAAATTTGGATGCCTACCCAATGTCAGTAGAAACAAGAAATTTCGCATATTCAAAAACGTCTGCCAATTCACAAAACTCTGCGGACATGCAAATAGCCGTCACTAGTGTCACGACGCCAAGCGTACCTTTTGCTAATAATGAATTTCGAAGTATACAAAATAAGAAAATCTATCCTCTTCCTTATTTTTCAGGCTTGCCGGAAGAGTGGCAAACATTTATAGAAGCATACCGAAGCACGACCATCGAATTCCAGTACTCCAATTTACACAATATCATGCGAATTCGTGATGCCCTAAGTGATCGCGCAAAAGACACAGTCGAAGCTCTGCTAACAAATTCTGCCAACGTCACCGCCATTTTAGAGACTTTGGAGCAGAATTATGGACGCCCCGAACAACTTATTAAAAGTCAGATAGAGAAGGTTCGCAAGATTGCCCCGGTTGCCGATGGTGATTTAGAGTCACTTATTATTTTTGCCAACAAAATTACAAATATGTCAACGTTTCTTCAAAACGCCAAAGGCTCGCGTCATTTGTCAAACCCAATACTGCTGAGTGAACTTGTCGTTAAATTGCCATTATGCCGACAAATGCAATGGGCCGAAAAGTGTTTAACCCTTGGGGATGCTCCAACTATAGTAAATTTTAGCGAGTGGTTAAATGGACTGCGAAAAATTGCTAGTGTTGTTGCTGATTCATTGCCGTCTACGAGTGGGCATCTAACAACAGCTAAAAAGCAACAACCGACCACAGCTGCAGAGGGGGTACGTAGACGTGTACATGTAAGTATAGCCCCAAAAACGTGTTACGTCTGTGAACAACAGTGTCTCTCAGTGGATCAGTGTCGTTCGTTTTTGAAAATGTCAAGTGATGAGCGCTGGAAAAAAGTAAAGGAAGCAAAAATATGTTTTTCATGTTTAAAAAAGAGCCATAGAGCAGCCTCATGTTTTGCCAAAAAGAAGTGCGGTGCAAACGGCTGCCTTAAAGTACACCATCGTCTTTTACATGACACACGTAATGAAAATGTAGCCCAAAATTCAGTTGCAAACGAAATGTTGTCCAACCCCAGCCCAAGTGAGAGAAATCCAGGAAGAAATTGTCATTTTAATGAAGGACGCCTAATAAATGAAAAAGTTCTTTTTCAGATTTTGCCCGTTAAATTATATGGGGACTCAACGGAAATCATAGCATATGCCTTTATCGATGACGGCGCCAATACAACAATAATTGAATCTGAACTTGCCCTTAAACTCGGAATTTCTGGAAAAAAGGATAAATTGGAATTGCAATGGTTGAATAACCAAACTGTTTGCGAACCAACAGAAATCATTGATTTGACAATTAGTGGTATACATGAAGGGGCCGAAAAATTCCACATATCTAAGGTTTTTACTTCTGCTAATTTATCTCTGCCACATCAAAGTTTCTGTCGCGGTGAATATGACAAAACATATATGAAAGATTTGCCACTTGTAGAATACAACGATATTCAACCGCAAATTATAATAAGTTTGGCTCATGCATTCCTCACCGTACCAATAGAAGTACCCCAGATGTCTATTAATTCTGGTCCCATTGTAGTGAAAACGCGTTTAGGTTGGATGGCATATGGCCCCAATAAACATAACAACACCAGCCAGCGGCGTCATGCCTTTTCCATAAAGAGAGTCTCAGATGATGAAAATATTGAAAAATTGTTAACGTCGTATTTCGGTATGGAGACGTTTGGAGTCAAGCCGTACAGTAAAGTCCCAGTTTCTAACGAAGATGCCAGAGTGTTGCATATTTTGGAGAAGTCAATAAAAAAGGTTGGTGACCGTTTTGTTGCTCCACTATTGTGGAAAGAAAATTTTAGTGGCTTTCCTGAGAGTTTTGATATGGCATTTAAGCGCCTTCAGAGTATAGAAAGAAAAATGCAACGTGACCCGGAATATGCACTACAATATCAAGAAAAAATTGATGATTACATTGCTAAAGGATATGCACGTCGCTTGAATTCGATTGAAAAGGTTTGCCCATCAATAAAATCGTTTTACTTGCCCCACTTCGCTGTACGAAACCCCAATAAAAGTGGGCTTCGCCTCGTCTTTGATGCTGCAGCCATAGTAAAAAATATGTCCCTCAACAAAGCGTTAGTCGCCGGGCCAGATCTCAATCAATCCCTCATCTCGATCTTGTTCAAGTTTCGTCAAGCGCCTATTGCTGTTTGCGGGGACATAGCCGAGATGTTTCACCAAATTGGTGTACAAAAAGATGATCAAGCCAGTTTAAAATTTCTTTGGAGGGGTGGGGACGTAAGTAAGCCAGTTGAAGTATTCGTAATGCAGAGGTTAATTTTTGGTGCAACATGTTCACCCACAATTGCGCAATTTGTTAAAAATATGAACGCTAAACAGTTTGAAGAACGACACCCTAGAGCAGTTAAAGGTATTATAGAAAGGCACTATGTGGACGACTATGTTGACTCTTTCAGTACTGAAGAGGAGGCAGCAAAGGTAGTAAAAGAAATTATTGATATACATAAAAATGCCGGTTTTACATTGAGAAATGTTTTATCAAACTCGAATTACGTAAAAAGACAGTGTGGCAACGCTGCTAGCTGTGCGAAGGCAGCTAAATTGGAAGGCGATTGTGATCGAGTGCTTGGTATGAATTGGTCGACAGAACAGGATATATTTACGTTTAATTTGAAGCTCCATCGTGTACCACAGCAAATTTTAAATTTTGAAAAAATCCCCACAAAACGAGAATTGTTGAGCCTCACCATGTCAGTGTTTGACCCATTTGGATTTTTGGGAAATTTTATGATTTCAGTCAAATTATTGATGCAGTCTACGTGGAAATTGGGCTTGCATTGGGATCAAGAGCTTCCAGAAAATTTAGCCCGATTATGGTGTATGTGGTTGCAGGAATTAACAAAAGTGCAAACATTTGAAGTGCCTCGTTGTTATATGAAAATGTTTGAGAAAGCAGAAGTAGAACTACATTTGTTTGCCGACGCAAGTGAAGAAGCGTTGGCAGTAGTGGCTTATTGGAGAGCAGAAATTAATGAAAAGGTTTATTTTTCATTTGTTTGCGCTAAAACTAGTTGCGCCCCAACACGCTATCATACAATTCCAAAATTAGAGCTTCAGGCGGCAACAATGGCAGTACGGCTTAAAGAAACCATCATCAAATGCCACAATATTCAAGTAAAAGACTTTCATTTTTGGAGTGACTCATCAACAGCAAAAACTACCCAAGTGAGTAGTTTTGAACCAATAATTAATCGTTTTTCTAATTACGGCAGGCTCAAACGCACTATTAGTTGGATCCTACGATACATGACAAACCTTCAGCGAAGAGTAAAACATGAAGAGCCACTCAAAGGGGAACTTTCTGCCGAAGAAGAGAAAAATGCTGAAATGTTTCTCTCCCGTTATGCCCAAAAGGTAGTATTTTCAAATGAATATAACGTTCTGGAGCAACAAGGTACAATTTCAAAATCCAGTCAGCTGATATCACTTAACCCATATATGGATTCTGAGGGCATAATACGAGCCAGCGGCCGCATACAAAATGCCGTCTTCAAATCTATAGAATCCTGTAGGCCTATTATTTTGCCAAAACAACACAAAATAACCCGTTTAATAATTGACTCTTACCACCGCCGATTTTGCCACATTAATAGAGGGGTGGTAATAAATGAAATACGCCGCCGTTTTTGGGTACCGTCAATCCGTGAGATTTTAAAGAGTGTAGAGTCGAAATGCCATCTTTGTAAAATACGAAGAGCCAAACCGTTCCAGCCACAAATGGCAGTTTTACCGGCTGATAGGGTGACTGCATTTGTTCGGCCGTTCTCGTATACAGGGGTAGATTTTTTTGGTCCCCTGACTGTTACCATTCGTCGCCGACAGGAAAAACGTTGGGTTGCTTTGTTTACGTGCTTGTCTATCCGTGCCGTGCATCTAGAACTAGCAACAGATATGTCGAGTGATGCCTTCATCTTAGGTTTACGAAATTTTATGAACAGGCGTGGGGTGCCCATACAAATCCGCAGTGACAACGGTTCCAATTTTGTGGGTGTAGCCAAAGAATTAGGAGGTGCCACCGATTTTCTTGATCATGATCGTATCACCGCACATTTAGCCCCTCTTGGTGTAAAATGGATATTTAACACACCTGCAAACCCCAGTGAAGGGGGTATATGGGAGCGCCTTGTACAATCGGTAAAAAAGGCTCTTTATGCGTTGTTAAAAGAGAGTGCACCACGTATCGACACGTTATGTTGCCTACTTTGTGAAGCTGAGAACATAGTGAACTCTCGCCCGCTTACACACCTGCCTGTTTCTCCTGACGAGCCAGAGCCAATTACGCCAAATCATTTTCTACTTGGTTGCACGAATTCGACTCAGACCCCAGCGCCTTATGAGCCAAGGCTTAATTGTTTGCGTAAACAATGGCGCATTGTCAAAAATTTGAAAAACGGATGGTGGCGACAATGGCTTCGTGAGTATCTTCCTGAATTAACTCGACGTAGCAAGTGGTGCTTGCCGACAAAACCTTTATCTTTAGGCAGCCTGGTTTTTATTTGCGACCCTAATGCACCAAGATCTCAGTGGCGTCGTGGTAGAGTCATTGAACTCTTTGAAGGAAAGGATGGTATTGCTCGCTCAGCCAACGTAAGCACCGCAACAGGTGTCTTGAAAAGACCAGTCTCTAAGCTAGCAGTACTAGATGTGGAGGTGCCAAGTAATAGTGAGTCCTTCCCTATTGTATCGGCTCACGGGGGTGGGGATGTTGGAGAGATGGCAACCCAGCCTTGAGATAAATTATATATATATTTGTATCAATTTGTCATTATTTATACTACGTTTATTATTATTTATTTGTATTGTTGACCCTTTATATTAAATGTATTTGTGTTCTCGTTTTATAAAATATACCAAAAGAAAAGAAATCTAACGGTTCTTGCTACGTGTTTTTTGTGCGCTAGAGTTAAAAATATTTCCAAATAGATACACAAATTATTCTGCACAAAGACATCAAGCAAAAACCATGTAAGTTAAGTTAACTCCATTTTATATTTTGATATTAATAACTTTAAATTGTATTTTATTTATTAAGAAATAAACATGCATACATGCATATAATCATTTAAACGACTTGTGGCCTTTGTGATTTGTTTGTTCAAGCTTTACGGTGCAGAATCGGGTAATTGTGGCAGTCAGCCACAGCCTTGACAAAGGTAACTTCGAAACTAGTTCACTAAGAAACAAGATAGCTCCTTGCTTACTGATAAATAATCTGGTTTTAGACCAAAGCATAGTTGTGTTTCTGCTTTGCTAGAGGTCTCTGAGGAATTAAGAATTAATGTTGATGATAATAGAATATCTTTTCTAGTTTTACTGGATCACTCAAAGGCGTTTGACAGCGTGGAACACTCCATTCTTTGCCTTAAACTTAAACATATGTGCAAATTTTCGTCCACTGCAGTCAAATTAATATCCTCATACTTACACGATAGATTCCAGGCAGTGTACTATGGTAATGTTAAACCAGACAGTTGCTTAGTGTCGAGAGGTGTACCACAGGTTTCTATACTTGGTCCACTTTTATATTCCATATGCTCTAATGATTTACCGTCTTAACTTATACACTGTGGAATACAAATGTACATATGCGGATGATGTACAGCTGAATATCAGTTGTCATCCATCCGATACCACAGAATACATAAGTAAGCTTAACCAAGATCTAGACAGGATTAACACATGGGCTTTAAGGAATGGTCTTTGTCTAAACGCTAGAAAAACTAAGGCTATGGTTATTGGTAAGAGCAAACTAATCCCTACATCCTTGCCACCAATTCAGAAATAAATCAAAAATGAATTTAATTTGCTAGATTAGTAAATGCATTGCATTGTGTGCGTTCGTTTACTTTTCCAGTAAAATCCAGTAGGTGAGTAAGTGCCCATTTAGACAGGGAAACATCTGGAAGGGAAACATTTTGTTTGTTAGCAAATTACGGGTGGGGAAGAGAGAATGGTTTTTGTGTTCGGTACTCGGCGACACCCTTTGTTCTCATTTTCTTTGTTGACATTTACCTTGCTTTTTGAGAAAAAAAACAACAATATTAATAGAATGTTTCCGGCAACATGTTCGTCTGTGTGGCCGAGAATGAAAAAACAAAAGAGAATTCCAGATGTTTTCCTTCCAAATGTTCGCTCGTCTAAACTCGGACTTACATGAAAATCTTACAAATTTATGTGTACGCGAACGCATTTCAGTAAAATCCAGTACAAATTTTGGGGTAAACGAACGCAGCTATTGTGTGTACCCATTTACTCATTGCCACATTGCTTTACACTTTACACCAGTGTTGCCATTAGGATACGAAAGTTACATTTTTCGTATCTTTTGATAACTTCAGTAGTGCGATTCTGTAATAAACTTTAACAATAGTTGTCATTGTTAAAAAATTTAACAAGCAAATTAACGATTTTGCTATTCTGAAACATTTTAAACAACACTTGTTATCGTAAAGTTAGCTGTTTGTGTTAAGTAAACGACAACTTTTTTAGTGTTGTTAAATGTCGAAAAAATAAAAAAATTTAGTTTTAAGAAAAAATATAACTTGAAAATGGCTATTAAATAATTTGCATTTATTTTAACAGTAAAATGTTTTGCTTATCTTCTTAAAAAAAAACAAAAAACTAAAAAAAATTCTATTTAGTTTTAATAATTTTATTTGTTTTTTTTTTATTCCTCTTTGTGTTGACGTTAATTTTTATCTATGTTGTTAACAACAATTTACAGAATCACATAATCGTTAGTGCAAACAACAAAACAGGTTGGCAATTATAACAACTGTTGTTATTGTTAAAAGTTACAGAATCCCACTACAGGTTCCATGTATAATCCTGACATTTTTCGTATCTCTTGAATCGTTACGCAAAATGTACAGAAATAAAATATTAGAGAATTTTTAGCCAAATAAAACTTATTAAGACTAACCGACTCAATGCTAATACAATAGCAGCTTAATTAATGGTGAAAGAAAACATAAGGGATCTAGTAGTGCGAAGTTGTTCTGAGGAACTTTTTTATTTACAGGAACTTTATACGAACTATTTGATATAATCGCCTTAGTATAAACGCCTTAGCTTGTATATTTATTTTTACAAAAATTAATTTGTTTTGATAACATCCAAACATTATTTTAATTTTAAAGTTCACTTACTGTATTTTTAAAAATTACATACCTTATATATATGACTTAAAAAAATATAAAACTGAATTTATATAATATCATTTTCTTTACAATATTCATTAAATATGAAATAAAAATGTTATGTTAATAAATGTTAAACGTTAAAAATGGATTTTCAAATTTTTTTCAAAATTTATCTTTTTGGTATAATGTATCTTTCTCGAAATTTCACTGGCAACATTGCTTAACACATTTTCATAATACGAAAGTTTCTTGGCGACATAATTTTCAATTTGGCGACATGGCGTTTTTTTGGCAGCTTTTAAAATATATGGCGATTTTGTTGGCTATTTAATAATGCTATGTTCACACTTGGGGTTTTAACACGTTTAAGCAAAATGTTATTACATTTGAGATTGACAGATTATTAAGAAAAAAAAACCCAACAAACAAATTTATATTTCTTTTAAGCATTAAAAATGGATAAAAATACTTTATAAAGTTATCAGAAGTTTATTTTAAACATATTAATGATGAAATTGTGAGCATTTTTGAATTATTTAAGGAAACAAATAAAATATTAAGCAGAAATCGTGGCCGGTTGTACACGTTCATGTTCAGAGAATTCTATGTGTTGCTTAAACGAGTTTAAAAATCCTAGTGTAAACATAGTATAAGCCATTAATTTGTTTTGAGACTCGTTGACAAATTTACCGTTTTTTATTTAGAAAGACTATTTCAATGATGGATTCCATATTATTTAAATCAGTTTTTGAAAAAAGTTTATAGCTATAAGTATACGTCTGGTACGTACCATTTTAAAGAACTCTTTATGTGCATGTAATTCCAACTCTTAATGGCTGCGTTGAAAGAGTTCTTTTTAAAAATTAACTTTACTAAAACTCGCATTCAAAATAGAGTGCAATACAAACTTCTTGACACGTTATCACGAGTTATAGATTATATGAATGTAAATAGCACTTTAATTCCTTCACACGATATGTTGAATAAACTGAATCGTATACATTAAAAAAAAGAACCAGTAAGAATTGCCTTGCCGGTGAAGTGTATAGCGTTTTAGAAATATATCCAATATTTCTTTAATACTAACCACAAAAAAACGTTTTGCTGCTTTAATTGTACATTTTTTGTGTTCACCAATCATTTTACTTTAATTAAACAAAATATATATCATGGCGAGTTTTTCCAATTTTTGGCAAATTGTAGCAACTAGGAAGACATTTATTTTTTAGGATTTATAGAAAATATTTTTAAAAATTTTTTAAATATATTTTATACTGTCAAAAACGCAAAAAAAGGCTTTGCCGATTTTGGACAATCAATTTGGCAAAAAAATATCAAAATAAATCCCACAACCCTGGTTGCTATTCACAATTTTTCTATAATGTACATGAGCGTTGCCAGTTGTTCTTAATATAAAACCCGCCAAATGCAAAATAAGACCTTTAAATAAATAACCAAATTCAATATTCGACAGCTTTATTTATTAAAGCTTAGTCAAGTTTTATAGCACGAAATTAGTATGGAAAACCCACTTTTAATGTATACGTTACTTAAGCATTAGTTTATGAATAATGCCCGTAATTTCTAAAAAAGAAACAGTTATCTTTACCTTTTTCAACATTTATTTAGCGTAGATGCTTTTTCCTTCAGTTTTCATTTAAAATATGACAGCTTTTCTTTTTTTAGAAATTACGGGCATAAGACTGTTAAAATATAATAAAATCATTTAATAAAAAACAACTTATGAATTTTAAAAGTTTTTTTTTAACTTGCAATGTACATATATATGTGTGTGGGTAAAATCTTGCAACTCAAATTTAAAGCAGATACCCCAAACCGATTTAGCTGACATTTTGTAAACACGTTCAGTTTGGATGGCAATGCATGGTCAACTGTGTAAACTTATTCTTAATCCAACATGGTAAAACACCCAATATGGCGGACTTATTATTTTTAATGCATTCCTACAATATGAGTATCAAATGGGAGGGCTTGCTGAGCATAAGTCGAAAAATTAAGTGACTCTAAATCTCTAAATCCAATATGACGGACTAATGCATTAAGCACATTTACCACAGCAGGCTACACGAACACAATACTACAAATGCTGCTGGCTGAAATTTTAGTCGTGTAGTCAGCTACTGAATTATTTTGAAGACGGCAGCTACAATTGAAAAAATACAAACAGCTGTTTTTGTTTACTATGTCTTTATATTTCAGTGGTGCCACTATCATTTTTTTTTCTTTTATAGAATGGAAAAATATGCATAATTGCAGACTCTTATTCAAACTTAATTTAAGATTATCAACAAATGAATTTATTTAAAAAAAATTAAAATATTTTAATTTTGTTGTTTTTGTAACTAATAAACAATATAATTTTTACGGCAGATTAAACAAAAAATACATATAAAATGCTTTTAAAATAAGAAAATTAGTTCCTTCAACACACGTGGTATAGTTCGTAAAAGATTCAGAACACTTTGGGTACGTACGTAAATGCATAAAAACTATGTATCACTGCTGCAGTGATGCAAAATGTTGTTGCTGATGCGTGATTACCAGTTGCAGTTGTGTTGCTGATACTTTGCACAACAGCTGTGCAAAGTTTGAATTTTTGAAATTTCAAAAGTTTAATAAGCAAAAATTAAATAATAATAAAAATGCTTTTTACAATAAAGATTACAAATTTAATTGAAATTATTGAACCAAAAAGTAACAGTTTTCTTATAAATGACGATTAAACGATTTCTTTTTTGTCAAAAGTTATTGCTTCAGAAAATTAACTGAAGCAATAATTGCCAAAGTTTGCTGCAGAGCTGCGGCATTACTGCATAAAAACTTTTGACATAGTTTCTTACAAGTGATGCTTTTACGAACATTATACTTTACTTCTGCGCAAGTGATACCCAACAACTGCATTTACGAACGTACCCTTTATCAATAACTTTTTAGGTAAAAACTGGATCTAAGAAGTAGTGGTATTATTAAAAACTACTTCGAAATGGCTTTCACTTGATCTTTAAAAAATTCCGATTTATTAGCCCGTTAAGGGCCAATTTTAAAAATAAATATTTCTTGAAAGATTTTTCTACAAAACTTAAAATTTTGTCAATATACATATTTGTTAAAACATAATGGCCCATAACTATAGTCATAAACAAAGCATACTTTAAGAGTTCTAAAGCTTTTTTACCAGCTTTAGCGATGATTGTTATTTTTTAACTACCACTAAAAAATTTTAGTGATATTGCAAATTTTTTCACTATCACTAAACGCAGATTGAATGCAAAAATCTGCACTCAATTCAAATAGTGCAAATTTTGGACTTGCATTCAAAAAAGCTGCATACAAATATTGTCTCACTAAAATTTAAAAAATTTAACTTTTTATGTGCATGGTTTTTGATTTTTTTAGAATATGCATAAGCAAAGAACATTAAACAAAATGAAATTTTTCAATAACGGTATATTTATTGGCTTCAATCATGAAAAAGCAAGTTTTTGATTTGAAATTTAGTGCAACAATTTTAAATGCACTCTAATGTGTGAAGAAAAAAAAGTTGCAATAAACTGATGATTGCTTTTTTTTAAATCAAACAATTTTTTTTAGTGCAAAATTTTTTAACATTACTATCACTCATGTTTAGTGAGGCTGCAAATTTTCAATTCATCACTCAACATTAGTGTTTTTCATACGGGATTTCCCGGGATCCTGCACATTTTTCGGGGAAAAAATCGCGGGAAATTTGTGCGGGAATTCCCGGGATTTTTATTTAATTATGGCAACTTTACTGCTGATATGTATAATTGAAAATAAGTTGTGTCATAAAATAGATCTTAGCCGTTAGGCAAAAAAGGTCTAAAGTTAAAAAAAACGCATTTTGTGTTTTTAATTGGCTTTAATTAAAAGTTTCTCTCTATTTTGTTTGATTTAAGCCACTTTTGTTTAGCACAGCTGCTTCTAATTGTTACCATCTGCTCTTATCATAGCGACTTAAGAAAATTTTGCCAAACGCCAAAGAGATTTCAATTCATTAGTGCTAAGAAAACTGAAAGTGTCTAGAGATTATCTAATGTTCCTTTGACTATAAAGGCAAACATTCGTAGAAAGGAAATGTGTTTTCTCAATGAAATCTTCTTGATAAAAATTAGAAATAGGCATTAAAATGATTCTGTAAATGCTTATTCTGAACCTAAATCCTGTTTTAAAAGAAATATTTTGTTAAAATAATTGAATTTTTTTGGTTTTATATAAATACTGTTGGCTTTTAATTAATTATAAGTGCAATAAGTGCTTAAGTCTATTTGTTTAGTTTTATGGGAGAATAATTTAAAATATTAAAGGTGGCTTTTGGAAATTGACTCCGAATTTAATATAGTCATCAGTTCTCTGCAATTATAGTTTCTATGCTTTTATATCATATAAACTTATTAATGATAATATAAGTTCTAAAAAGGGGCAGTAAAAGTTTTTAAGTGCCGGTTCACACACGTTAAGTTTAACTCGTCAAGTCTTGAGCTTTTAGGAGAGAAGGGAAAAGAGAATGCCATTTCTTTTCCCCTATAATAGTATGTATTGCTCCTTTTCAATCAGTTGTTTAGTAAACGAAAAAACAACTGCGAATTTGATTTGCGTTTATGGCAGTGTTGCCACCAATGAAATGGTAAATTACACATAGATCATGCCAAAATTACACATGAAAATACGAATTACACATGCAATCTTTTTTTTGCAATCTCACCAGTTTTGTTTTGAATTGCATAATATGTATAATAGCTTTTCATTTAGGTAAAAAAATAATGATTGTGTTTTTTTTCCAAAAAATTAACCATTCATAGTTTTTTATTTCATAAAAATAACGGTTCAAAACAAAAAATTCATACTATTTTTTATAGTAATTTATAACTTAAAAATAATCAATGTAAATTACATCACATTTACATTGATATACATTTTTTTTGATTTTTTTTTAATCATTTGAATAGGTTCAAAGTTTGGTCCACTATTTCTATGTATTCCTTTTTTAATCCGTCGTGCAATTGCTTAAATTGCTCAATATTCTTTTTGCAGTAGCATTTGAAAAGATTTAAATAAAAATAAATAATTGAAATAATCTGTCTTAAAAGGGATTTTTTTATTTCAACGACCTTTTTCCAATACAAAATATTCTGGCTCCAAATTACTATGAAGTTAAAAATTTTCAAAATGTTAGAGTGCATGTTGTATTAGGTGGCACGACCATTTTATCAAGGCAATATCTGGCTTTTCGTTTTTTAACAAGTTAACATCTGAATTATACTGTCCAAACATAACATTAGGTATATCTGGTGCAAATCCAACTAGATTTTCAAAACGAATACCTTTTTCTATAATTGTGCATTTGAGAACCTCCAACATTTTTTTTGCAGTCAATGATCCACATATTTGAAATAAAAAAAAAAAAAAGAATAATGTACCCGGGATGTTTCGTCGTTACAGGTAATAAATTGTGACAAAAGCTATCTAAATGCCAAATGGTTAGTAGTTAATGAATGATCCAACCATTTTTAGTTCAGCTCTCTTAACGCTTACATTTTTTTGAATTAAGTTTTTAAGTTTTGCCAAGAATATTAACCCTTTTACATCTTGTGACAAAATAATAAAAAAACTCAGTGCTACAAAACGTTGAAATTTTAAATTACACATTAATTACACATGGAGTCAATTACACATGGGCTACACATGAAAAACAAAATTACACATGATATGTGTAATTACACATAAGGTGGCAACACTGGTTTATTGTTTTCTATTCTTGGGTACACTCAAAAAGTTATACAGTAACTGAATGTAACTAAACGTAAACTAAAATCATTTTCCGTAAAGTTAAAACTTACAGCCTGGCCCACGATGTCGACGAGAACATTTCATTCGTATATTTATATTTAAAACAAAAACAAATTTTAGTTTTTTTATTATTGTTTTCAATATAAATATGCGAAAGAAATGTTCTTGTCGACATTGTGAGCCTGGCAGTAAATGAAAATTTTGTTATTTTAAATTAATTCTTTAACTGTTTCTACATGTTGTTCCAAAAATAATTATTTTCAGTAATTTTTATGCAGAAAATAAAACTGAAATACTTAACTGCAAAGTAATTTTAAATTATTTTATTATTTACATACCTACATACATGTGCACATAAATAAAAAAAACAAAAATGTTTCGCTGATTTGGTAGGTAATAATGACAGGTAAAAATACTGTTTTAGCTACCTAAGTATTGATTTAAATTGAGTTGAATGTATTTTTTGTAGTTTGTATATTTAAAGTTCAAAATAACAGAAAAATGTATTAATTTTTAAAGAATTTCTCCGTTTTAAAATTTACATTAAACAAATAGTCGCAAAATTCCTTTATTTTAAATGAAATGACCCGTTATCTAATTTAATTTTCAGTTATTCAAACTAAATATTTTTTGAATTTACCTATATGTATAATATTTTGAGTGTAGCATCACACAAGTATGCTATACACAAAAGACAAACTGACACAAAAGATCAACTGACCCAAAAGATCAAATGACACAAAAGACCAATTGACCTGAAATGAACGACTGAACGAAATGAGCGAATATTTAACCACGGATGGTAACTGTTCGTCGAAGCGACGAAGCTCATTTACATTTCATCATATAACATTTTTATGTGTATTCAAATTACGCTCTTTTTTCAACTGATGACGAAAGCTTTAAAAAAAATTTGAATACACAAAAAAGTTCTAAAATGCGTATAAAATTTTGAGATAGATGAACAACTTTTATTTTTTATGTTTTATTTTAGTTTATTTTTTAATAAAATGCTTAATGAAAAAAGTTAAAGAATTGTTTATAAATATGTATTAAATATGGACACATTTAGTATGTAAAAATTCAGATTGGATTGAAAAATGTCATGTGGCAAAAAAAGTGAAAAAAATTACTTTAATAAGAGACGAATAGAAGAGAAAAAGCATAACAAACAAGATAGACATAAAAAAGAATATGAAAGCAAACAGAAATATGAAAGAAAACAGATGAACCCGACCGATGTAAGAAATGAAAATAAAATACAGAAATATTTCATTCTTTCACTTAAGTGAATCTTTCAGTTGAAGTAATTCATTCAAGAACGACACAAGCCTACTAATAATATAATAAAATAAATAATGAATAATGTGTATCTTCATTTTCTTTATTAACATTCCTTTAATAAGAGGAAAAAATAGTTTAATTAAGTCCTACCTTAAGCTTTGTACAGACGGTGGTCAGATCTTACAACATTGTCATTATTCTGACAATGTTGCTACTGTCAGATGCAATAATTTTACACATCTGCCAAATGAAAATGAGCTTACAATGTTCACACAGTTGCAAGACATTTTAAGGCAATTTTAATGACAACATTGTAAGATCTGACCACCGTCTTTACGAAGCTTTAGAGTACAAATTAAAATTTACATGTGCTATTCTCGTTCAAACTTGTTAGGAATTTATTTAGTAAAAAAATTCGCGGCAGTGAACATTGGCGATGCCAAATTTTTAAGTTTGAGAATTCATTTCCAAAAAATTTGTTATGGAAACTATTCACAATACACACACATTCAGTTTCGTGCTCGTTGAATGCAGACGTGTTTTTTTTAACTCGGCATACGGTTTTTTTCTTTTAATATAAATAAGTATTTATAATATTTTTTTTAAAAATAATATATCAGCGAATGGACGCTTTAAAATAATAATAATAATAAAAATATTAAAAATTACAATTAAAAAAAAAAAATGTATGTATGCACACACATACACATTAGGGTATTCATTTAATCGACCTTTTGCTTTAATCGGTTAATCGCTCGATTAATTAACCGAGGTTTTGGTTTAATCGGTCAATAATCGGTTAATTTTGTTTTTGATCGGTTAACCGATTAATAAAGTTTTTTTCATAAATTAAGTAATTTCAATATAAAGAAATGCATTAATTATTTATTATTTGGAGTTAATTAGTAAAAAAAACAATAACATACCAAACATTAAAATTCTTGAACTAAAACGAGCAAACAAAAAAATAATTCATAAATACATATGTAATATGCATTTTTCAATTAATACATAATTGGGGGATTCACGAGGTGTGCTATCAAGTCATATCGTAATAATGTCCTAAATAAAAATTTACAATTGCTTAAAATAAATATTGTTGTGTTTCAAACAAAGTAAAAATTTTAATGCTGTGCTCATTGATTCGTCATAGCTGCACAGTAGAAATATAAATTATAAGCGGTAGCCCACAACAATCATATCGTCGGCTTAATATGCAAGCCTGCTTCCTTCAAACACATTTTACAGGAGAGACAAAAAACGTTTTATTTTTTCTATTTGCAGCTTGATAGAAAATTAAAAATACAATTCAAGACTTGAATAGAAGAAAAACTACATGCTGGGCGACGAGGCGTATCTTTCTCCACCACACCACATCAAAAGTCAATTTACATAAAAAGTGGATTTAGCCGGTTTGCATATTAATCCTACGATATATATTTCTAGAAATTATTTAAAGACATAAGGCTTTACAACTTTATGACTAACTTGTAAATCCCCCAAATATGTATTTATAAAAAAATAGACTGAGATAATTTTATTATTTATTTCAATAGTTAAAGGAGATGTTATAAAAAAATCTTTTAAAAAAGTAATTTGGTTTAAATGTTTAGGAGTTAAGCGATTCTTTTCTTTTGTTTTGACAAAACTTGACTTAGAAAAAATTCTTTCACTTATCGTAGATGAATATCTAATCTCTCAGTACTTTTTAAGAATTTCTCTATATATATAAAATATTCTATTATGCCCTAAGAGTTCTGTTTTAATTTTTAAAAATGTTTAACACTTCTAATTTTTCGGTAAATTTTGTTAAAATACTGATATGAGAAGGTATGAGAAGAAACAAATAACTAAACACATACATATAAAAAGTACGTGAAACAAGAAAAAGGTGTTGGCAATCAAACATTTAACCCATTTTTCGCCACATTCCTGTTGATTGAACATTGAAATCGGTCGGCGGAAAATGGGTTGAAATGAAGATCACTGAACACCTTTGTTTGTAAGAAAAAATATTTTCTAAACACATACCTTTTGTATATGAGACGAAACAAATAATTATCAATACAAAAAATATGTTATAATACTACAAAAAATTAAAAATCTTATTATATCGGTTAATCGGTTAATCGACTGAAATTAACCGGTTTAATCATTAATCGAAAAAAGCCAATTTGAAATTAACCGATCAGTTAATCGGGTAGTAATTAATCGGTTAACCGATTGACGGTTAACCGAATGAAACCCTAATACACATACATACATACAAACATTTTAAGCAAAAAACATTTCTTGTTTTTATTTATTTTTTTTTTATTCTCGGGGTTTTTAAACAACAAATAAAAAAGAAGAGCACAATTAAACAAACAGTAAAATAAAATAAAAAAAACTCTTATGAATGCGTATAATGCAAAAACAATAAAACATAATGAAATAAATGCTTATGTTACTGTGAGTGTTGACGAAACAAATGTAGAAACAAAACAAAGAATCGATGATAGCAATTACTTAAGGCTAGTTTTCACTATCTCACAAGTCTTACGTATTCCATAATACATTGTGAGATAGAAATATAGTAATGAGTTTTGTTGCGAATGTCAAAAAATCTAATTTAACACGACAGTTTCTGTTCACACCATCACACAAAGTATAAACGCTCACATATGAAATAAAATGCAACCCTGATCCAATGAAAAGTATTATTGTTTCGAAATTTTTCAAAAAACGATAAAGTCGTATGGGATGTCAAACTTTTTTCATAATACTTGTCATTTTCGTGACACATTGCATTCACACTATCACACTTTGTCATATTACTTGAGTTTTTGACATGTATTAATACAAAGTATAATAGTGTAATCTAGCCTTTAACGGCTAAACCTATTACTCGAACTCCTTCCCTCTCTTTGTTTACAAATACGGTCGATCGTAATACAATAACAAATCTGTTAACTGCAAGTGTTGCCGCAGTGCCAAAAACTACTTTAATAAGTGATGATTCGATTAACCCCAAAACAGCCGCTATGGAAAACTCAGTAACTCAACTAAAAATTTCTCAACAGCCTCCAGTACAAGTTGGCATTGATAGATATATAGCAGTGCTTAAACGGGGTCGTAGCCCTACCTCCTCAGCAGTGGCTTCGGCACCGAAAGTTTTAAAAGATGGAACAACTGACAGAAAAAATTCCCAAAATCGTTTTGCAATTCTGGAGGATGAATCCCCTGAAGCACCAAACGTGATAAAGTCGCCCAAGCCTCCCCAGATATATTTTAGGGAGCAAAACTCAAATGAGCTAATAATTAGTTTGATTTCGTTGATAGGAGAAAATTCGTTTTACGTAGCTGCAATCAAGCGTGGTGAAAATGATTTTCATAAAATTATTAACAAATTCGAAGAACTTAAAAAAAGCTTTTATACATACCAACTGAAGAGCAGTAAAGGTCTTCAGGTAGTGATTGAGGGAATTGACTAATGTGTGGACCCTGCAGAAATAAAAACAATCCTAGAAGAGAAAGGCTTCAAAATAAAACATGTAGTTAATTTTTAAAATAGGGAACAAATTACCCAACCACTATTTCGAGTAGAGTTAGAGCCCGGTGACGTTAAGATAAAAAAAAGCTTGAAATAAAGGGTGTTTTTTTAAGCTAGATAGAACTTTACATTGTAAAAAGTAACACAAAAAATTAAATTTTGATGAAATATTTTTTTTTATCGTTTCAGTATACTCTGACAAATCATCATGAATAGACTCACGCTTGAACAACGCTACGAAATTATCCAAATTTACTTTGAAAATCAGTTGGCAACTGACCCGTTGTTTTATCGCAAAATTGTGTTCAGCGATGAGGCGCATTTTTGGCTTAAAGGGTTTGTTAATAAGCAAAATTGCCGCATATGGAGCGAGACCAATCCACAAGAGACCCTACAGACTCCATTACATCCAGAAAAATGCACCGTTTGGTGCGGTTTTCACGCTGGTGGCATCATCGGACCTTATTTCTTCAAAAATGAGGCCGGAGCTCGCGTTACGGTCAATGGAGATCGTTACCGCACCATGATCAATGATTTTTTGTTTGAAAATATGGATGACATTGATCCGGAGGAGATGTGGTTTCAACAGGATGGCGCTACGTGCCATACGGCGAACGCAACCATCGACTTATTGAAATCAAAATTTGGCGATAAGTTGATTTCGAGAAATGGACCTGTCAATTGGCCTCCAAGGTCGTGCGATTTGACACCTCTCGATTATTTCCTGTGGGGCTACGTGAAGTCACTGGTTTATGCTGATAAACCAGCAACAATTGAGCCTTGGAGGCCAGCATTGTTCGTGTTATTCGTGACATACGGCCAGCAGTGCTCGAAAAAGTGGCCCAAAATTGGACGTCCAGAATGCGCTTCGTCAAGAACAGCCGCGGTGCCCATATGCCCGAAATCATTTTCAAATGTTAATGTCACGTATTGATCTTTCGAATAAAAAAAAAATTTGATTACAATTTAATTTTTTGTGTTATTTTTTACAATTTCAAGTTCTATCGGGCTTAAAAAAACACCCTTTATATCGTGTACAGGAAAATCACGATAGAGGAGCCGCACAAAAGAAATGGAGCCGTTCAGTGTTTAGACTGCCAAGAATTTGGTCATACTAAGGCATACTGCTACTTACCCCCTGTTTGCGTAGTATCTGGTGAATTACCGACCCCAACGTAATCACACTGCCAATTATAGGCAGGTAACAAATCAAGTAAACACTAATGAAATTCAGGCTACGCAGGCTAGTAATAACAGAACCTCTTACGCTAACGTCCTAAAATCAAACCATGAGCCAATGCAAGGTGCTTCGGCAAGTAATGATGAAACTCCAGTGTCAAATTTAAGTCGTTTAGAAAAAACCATGGAAACATTGGTGCAAACAGTAAATAATTTTACGATGGTAATATGATGCAGCAAATCCTTAGAATGCAATCGATATTATTGCAAGCTGTAATTAATAAGCCATGAACTGTTTAAAAATTTGTTTTGGAACGCAAACGGCATCCGCCAACATAAAAATGAATTAGAATACTTTCTTAAAAATAAACAAATTGATGTCATGATGGTTTCTGAAACACATCTGACCTCAAGACATACGTTTAAAATCAATGGTTATACACTATATGATACCAAGGACCCTCGAGATAGAGCTTGTGGAGGTTCTTTTATTTTAATAAAAAACCGAATCAAACACTAGCTTATGTGTGATCATCGCGAAGACTATCTCCAAGCAACGAACATTTGCGTTGAGGAATTAAATATGTAGAAACCTAGTAATTTCATCGTTATACTCCCCACCTAGATTTTCAATATCAGAAAGCCAATATTATGAATATTTTAAATCATTAGGATCTTGTTTCCTGGCCGCTGGCGATTATAACGCTAAACACACCTTCTGGGGGTCACGACTTATAACACCAAAGGGTCGTGTTTTATTTAATTCTATTGGTAAAATGGATTTAAATGTGGTAGCGAGTGGACAACCGAACTATTGGCCTACTGATCAGCAAAAAATTCCAGATGTCATCGATTTCGGCGTGGTTAAAAACATCCCCATAGAAACGATTTATGTTGAAGCTTCCTTAGAATTATCTTCCGACCACACACCTACAATTGTTACTATAATTAACCCCAATAGAATTGTATCTCCGACTGTTTACTAAGCGGCGTCAGCTACACAAATTAATTGGTTAAAATATAAAAAATATCTCAGTACCCATTGCACAGAAAATATTCCGCTTAACACACCGGAGAATGTAGATCGCTCTATTGTTCCTTTTGACAGTTTTCTAAAACTAGCTAATCAACATTCCAATATTGCCAAAAAAAAAAAATATTAAAATATATTACACAGATGTCGAGCGTCTCTTGTCTCAAAAAAAGAGAGCTCGTAGAAAGTGGCAATTGCACAGATCCCCTCAACTTAAGAACTTACTAAAATACTGTACAAAAAGGCTGAGAAAGTTACTGCAGACTCAGAAAACGGCTTCTCTGGAAAAATATCTTAAGGAACTTGATGCAACTCCACAATCAGACTACTCATTATGGCGTGCAGCTAGAAATCTCAAAAAGCCAGTTGTCTCTAATCCGCCATTAAGAAACTTGAATTGAAGTTGGGCAAGAAATGTTGAAAAAGGAAATCTGTTTGTTAATCATTTAAAAAACGTATTTACCCCAAACATATCTCACGATATTGCGGTCGAGTTACACCCTGTTGCTGCTAGAGCAGCTGTTCCCCTAAGATTTGAGATAAGAGAAATCAAAAAGGTTATTTGTGAGTTAAACCCCAAGAAGGCTACTGGTTTTGATAAGATCAGCAACAAAATGCTTTTGGATCTACCCAGCATAGCAAGGAGAATCATTCTTTCAATTTTTAATGCAATTTTACGCCTTGAATACTATCCTCAAAAGTGAAAGGTTTCCTTAGTCATCATGATACCTAAACCAGGAAAGGATCACACAAAAGTTGAGTCATATAGGCCTATAAGCTTACTGATGAAATACTTTTAGAAATTAACTAACCTTACTTCGGGGAACGAATAAAAAACGCGCGTGGTTTTACTTTAGAAGCTTGCTTTAATATCAATATGATTATAAGTAGAAATATGTACAAGAAGAATAAAATTACAGAGTAGTATAAAATAGTATTGAATAAGAAAGTACAAATAGTTTTAATAAAGTTCTTCATTTCCAACATCCCCACTGAAGATTATATTTAAATTATTCCCATTTTACCAAGAAAACATGATAGTTTCTGATTCGTTTCCGGCTTTGTATGCATATCCGCCAACATATCATCAAAAGGAATCCTGTTGCGTATGAGAATTTGATTCTGGCAGTATCGTATTAATCTTGAGGCTGTGGCAACTCTTTATCGACTTTTGCCATCAACGTTTTTTTGACAGACTCTAAATATTAGGTTAGGTTATCTCTTTAATTTTTACTTCATATATGTACACGTTTCTGAATTAATAAAAGACCACTTAATGAATTAATACTGGAGAACATTTATTTGGGAAATATAAAAGTGGTGTCAGAAGTGGGATTAAAGAAGACACTTAATGGAGAATATGGAGCTAAAAAATTTGACGGATTCCTTAGCTGAGGCCATACGCAGGGCAGTTATAGATGCAACACAAGCGGCTGTTGCGGACATGAATCCTTCGATGTCAACTTCTGCAAAGTCACCAGCTTTCTCTATGCCTGAGTTTAAAAGGGAGGATGGTTCATCCGTAGCCGACTATTTTCAACGCTTTGAATGGGCACTACAACTGTCCAAAATACCTGTGGCTGAATACCATAATTATGCACGTGTTCACATGGGGGCAGAACTTAATAACGCATTGAAAATACTAATCAGCCCGAAGAGTCCAGAGTCACTTACAATTGACGAAATTAAAAATACACTAACTAATCATTTTGACAACAAGAAAAATAAATATGCGGAGAGTATTAAGTTCCGTAAAGTGATACAAGACAAAGACGAACCTATCTCAAATTTTGCTTTACGTCTAAAACAAAATGCTGTTCATTGTGAATATGATAACTTCCTGGACCGAATGCTAACAGAACAGCTCCTTTGTGGTATGAGATCGAGTGATATTTGTGATGAAATCATCAGTAAGCAACCTGAAACATTTGCCGCAGCATACGAAATTGCGCACAATATGGAACTCACACAGTCTACGACTACGGAAATCAACCCATCTGAACGGGGCCATGAAGAGGAGATACATAGACTACACCCTTCGCTGGTGGATTACAAACGAAATGCTTATAAGGGTGGGACATCTGCACAGGCACAGTGTGCGGGATGTGGCGGTAGACATGCTAGAAACAATTGCAAATTTAAACAAGCCAAGTGCTATCGGTGTGGAAAGATAGGACACATTTCAAAAATGTGTCGAAGTAAAACGCATCGCATATCAGAATCAGAGGGTGAGGACCCAACCGACATGGTACAAAAACTCAATAAAATAGAAATTGTGAACTTAATGAGGTCGAACGAAAGGAAGTTAATAACAACACTTGTAGATGGCCATGCGGTTAATATGGAACTCGACACCGGATCTCCCTGTTCGATAATGAGTATAAATTCGTTACGAAAAATAAAGCCTTTTTTTAAACTGCAAGCTACAGACAGACAATTTACAAGCTACTCCGGCCATAAGGTGACTTGCATGGGTCGCCTCCCTGTCAATGTAAGTATAGGAAATACGCTCTGTAGACTTAATTTATACATTGTAGATGGTAAATTTGACACCCTAATGGGCAGAGAGTGGATAACAACCTTCGCAAAGGAAATCGACTTTGTTAAAATGTTTACACCACCCAACCAGATTAACAGCATTACAACAACTTGCCCGGAAATATCGTCACAACAAAAAGAACAACTGAATCAGGTAACAAACGAATTTAAAGATATATTTAGCACGGTTGCAGGCAAACTAAGGGGACCGCCATCAAAAATACACCTGAAGCCAGATGCCACCCCGATTTTTGCAAGGGCGCGAGAGGTTCCGTTGGCACTTAGAGTAGCTTATATAAAAGAAATAGACAAGAAAATAACAGCTGGTATATACAAAAAGGTTGAATACTCCGAATGGGCTTCAACAACACATGTGGTAACAAAAAAAGGTGGAGGTATTCGCATCACAGGAAATTATAAGCCGACAGTGAATCCACGTATAATCATTGACGAACACCCAATCCCAAAAATAGAAGATCTACTCAATAAAATACGAGGTTCAACGATTTTTTGTCATCTTGATGTGACGGACGCGTACTCGCACTTGCCAATAGACGATGAGTTTGCGCATGTACTCACGCTAAATACACCAACTCATGGACTAATTCGGCCAACTAGGGCGGTATACGGCGCTGCTAACATCCCAGCAATCTGGCAGAGGCGCATGGAAAATTTGTTAAAGGACATACCAAATGTCCTATGTTTTTTTGATGACATCCTAGTATATGCAGACAACTTCCAGCATATGATTTCAAGTCTTCGATCAATATTGAATAAAATGAGGGAAGAGGGACTTCACTTAAATCGAGAAAAATGCGTATTTGCTACCCCAATGGTAGAATTTTTAGGCCATAAAATTGATCGCCATGGCATCCATAAATCCAACAAACATATTGAAGCCGTTCAGAATGCGCCAAAGCCGACAACACCCGAAGAGCTTCAATTGTTTTTAGGCAAAGCTACGTATTACAACGCATTTATTCCTAACTTATCTACGGTATCAAGGCCACTAAGAGATATGTTACTTCAAAAGGAATTTAAATGGAATAGGGAAGCAAATGAGGCGTATACCAATATTAAGGAAATGCTTATATCACCGCAAGTTTTAACCCCATACGACCCTTCCCTTCCTTTAATATTGGCCACTGACGCAAGCAAATACGGCCTTGGGGCGGTATTATCGCATCAACTTAAAAACGGTCTGGAGAGACCAATTGCCTATGCAAGCCGCATTATGACTGAAACAGAGATGAGATATCCACAAATCGATAAAGAGGCGCTGGCGATCGTGTGGGCAGTAAAAAAGTTTTTTAAGTACGTATATGCCAGACACTTTACATTAATAACGGACCATAAACCATTATCACAAATCTTACACCCCGACAAAGGTTTATCGGCGCTGTGCGTAAGTCGAATGGCAAACTACTCAGATTTCTTGAGCAACTTTAACTATGAAGTCGTTTATAAGCCAACCAAAGAAAATGCCAATGCTGATTTTTGTTCGAGAATACCTCTAAGAGTGCACAAAATCTGTGGTACAAAACTTTGCGAAGAGGAGTTCGACTCGTTTGACAATTTTATCATCGGCCAGGTCAACCAACTGCCAATAAGGGCGGAGGCTATTGCCAGGGAAACAAGGAAAGATATTAAATTGGGGAAGATTGTTCAAATCTTAGAAACAGGCCGAAGTCTAAGAAATGCTGGTTACAAGTCACCTGAGGACAACTACAGACTATCTGCTGGATGTTTAACTTTTGAACACAGGATCGTAATACCAAGTAAACTACGCGAAAATATTTTAAATGACTTACATGCCTCGCATCTTGGCATTGTAAAAATGAAAGGTCTGGCGCGCTCTTTTGTATACTGGCCCGGCATTGATAGTGATATTGAGCGTGTAGCAAAATCATGCAACTCGTGTGCAACCCATGCAAATAAACCAGAGAGATTTGGTAATCATCACTGGGAGTATCCTAGTGGTCCTTGGGAGCGTATTCACATTGATTACGCTGGCCCTTTCCTAGGAGTAATGCTATTGATTGTGACCGACGCTTATAGCAAATGGTTGGAGGTAAAAATTACAACATCAACAACATCAAGTTCAACAACTCAAATCCTGGATGAAATTTTCAGCGCGTACGGTGTTCCACAAACTGTAGTAGCTGATAATGGGACCAACTTTTCGTCTGCTGAATTTTGTAACTTTTTGAAATTAAGTGGGGTGGTATATCATAAGAAAACGGCCCCGTACCACCCGGCGACTAATGGGCAGGCAGAACGAAGTGTCCAAACCATAAAAAATGCCCTTAAAGCTATGGGCTCGACAAAGTCTTCTATTCAAAGCAACATAAACCAGTTTTTACAGCAGTACAGAAATGCACCGCATACTGCAACTGGCCAACCGCCATCAATACTATTTTTGGGCCGACTATTGCGTTCACGGTTAGACTTGGTCCGACCAGATAACACTACCAGCAAGATGAAAGAAAAACAATATGTTGAATTCAGTCCAAATTTCCGAACATTTAAACCTAATCAGCCAGTCTATTTCTTGTCCGGCAACCCCCGAATGGAAAAATGGCTACCGGGTGTTATTAGAGCCCGCCTTGGTGATATACACTACCAAATAGAATTCAGGAACAAACTCGTAAAAAGACATGTTGATCAAATTCGAGGCTCAAGCGGTGATAGCAGGCAAAACCGAAACGAAGAATGTGGAAGGAAAGCAACTACCACGATAGGAATGGACAACGCTGCTGCGCAGTCAAACACTCAATCAACAAATAACGATAATGACCCTTTCATGGGAATCGAAATTGCTACTAGTACCCCAAACAGCAGAGAGCCGTCCACTACGCTGCGAACAAGATCATCTGAGGGTACGCCTTTGATGGAGGCGGAGGATATTGATGCGCAAGAACCCAAACACATAGTACCCCCAGAGACAAATTTGTCAACTTCCATTAGTAATGAACCAAACAATACACCTTATGACACAATAGAGGTCCCAAGACGTTCGACTAGGCAAAGAAGACCAAAGGTGTTGTTTTCTCCTTAAGCGGGGGAAGAAATGTTGCGTATGAGAATTTGATTCTGGCAGTATCGTATTAATCTTGAGGCTGTGGCAACTCTTTATCGACTTTTGCCATCAACGTTTTTTTGACAGACTCTAAATATTAGGTTAGGTTATCTCTTTAATTTTTACTTCATATATGTACACGTTTCTGAATTAATAAAAGACCACTTAATGAATTAATACTGGAGAACATTTATTTGGGAAATATAAAAAATCCTTTCAAGTAAAATCTTCCCATCAACCAAGGAGTCCCTTAAGAAGTGATGACGAACATCTATATGTTTGGTTCGTGGATGATAATTTCCATTTGTTGCCAACTGTACAGCTGCATGATTGTCGCAATATAATAGTTCAAATTTTAAATAAATAGTTCAAATAAATAGTTCTTCTTCAAGGCTTTTTAGCCATAGGGCTTCTTGCACCGCTGTTGCCATTGACATATATTCCGCTTCGCAAGTCGATAATGCAGGTGCTCCCTGCCTTATAAAAATGAAACCGCTAACAGATTTTCTTTGATCCAAATCGGCCGCATAATCAGCATCACAGTACCCTTTCAACCCAGGATCATCATCCTTCTTGAAATGTAGTTTAAAATTTATGGTACCCCTTAAATATCTTAGGATGCGCTTTGCCGCTTGCCAATGTTGTATGCCATAGTTATTATTGAATCGACTTAAAAAATTGACTGCGTAGCATATATCAGGTCTTGTTAGTTGCGCTGCAAATAATAAACTGCCAATAAGCTCCTGATAAGGATTATTCAACATTTCCGATTTTTCAATGTCATTATCAGGACTCTGAACATTGCTCAGTTTGACGTTCGCGTCCATTGGTGTTGATATTGGGTTACAGGCTGACATTTCAAAACGTTCCAGCATTTTACGTATGTATGCTGATTGGTCTATTGTTAAACCATTATTTGTTCTATTTATTCTTAACCCAAGAAATGATTTTACCTGTCCCAAATCTTTAAGTTTAAATTTATTCTGCAAATTTTCATTCAAACATTGCTTTTGCCTCTCATTATTCCAGAAAATTAAAATGTCATCGACATAGACGGCCAATATTAAAATATTTTTTTCATCAATCTTTGAGTAAATGCATTGATCACTTCCAAGTTGCACTAGACCAAGTTCCTTAAGACTTTGACTCAACTTTATATTCCACATACGTGATGACTGCTTTAGTCCATATATGGGCCTGTTTAGTTTTAATACTTTTCCCCTAGGAATTTCAAATCCGTCAGGTGTTGTTATAAAAATGGTCTCGTTCAGGTCACCCTGTAAAAACGCCGTACAAACATCCAAGTGATTTATTTGCAAATTGAATAGAACAGCCAATGACAATATATAACGCAATGAAGAATATCGCATAACTGGTGAATACGTTTCATTGTAGTCTATCTTAGAGCGTTGAGAACAACCTCTTGCTTCCAGCCGAGCCTTGTATCGTATAACTTCACCGTTTTCGTCATGTTTGAGCTTAAACACCCATTTTGTAGTTAGTTTTTTTTCATTTCCACAGCCATCAATAACGTTCCACGTATCATTTTCGATCAGTGATTGTATTTCCTCATCTATCGCCTTTTGCCAATATTTTCCATCATTACCGTTAACGGCTTGCAGATAATTTTGTGGTTCTACTTTTCCACCAACAACTGCGTATGTCACATAATTATCCATATTTATTGGACGAGGTATTCTAGCCGAACGACGTAAAATTTGAGACCCATTTAATTCCTCACTATCGGGTGTATTTTCCCTTGACGTAAAACCCTCTAGTTCTTCAGCACTATCAGCAGATTCATAAGTTGATGAATTTTGTGGAACTTCATTTTCAAGGTTATTTTCAGAGCTGTCCTGGTTATTTTCCAAGTGATTGGAATTTTCATCAAGTGGTATCCCCACCAAATTTCCATCACTTCTACAAATATTTTCCGTAACGTGTTTATTTTCAACAGAACCATGCTGTGAAAAAAACATTTGATTCTCTAAAAATACTACGTTTCTACTCACGTGCATTTTCCGTAAAACAGGGTTGTATAAACGATATGCTTTGGAATCTTGACAGTAACCTAGCATAATACATTTTGTGGATCTTGAATCCCATTTCTTTCTATGTTGTTTTGGCGTCATTACCATACCTATGCAACCAAACGCCCGCAAATATGATAGGTTCTGCTCACGACCACTCCAGATCCCCTCTGGTGTTTTACCATCTAATTTTTTATGAGGTATTCTGTTCAATAAGTATGCCGCCGTGTTAATTGCCTCAGCCCAATACATTTTTTTTAAATTTGCATCAAACATCATAGCACGAGCTTTTTCAACAATCGTCCTGTTCATACGTTCAGCCTTCCCATTTTGCTGTGGGGTGTAGGGGGCTGATGTCTGATGTACTATACCACTTTTTTGATAGATCGTATCCATTTTTCCATTGCAGAATTCAAGGCCATTGTCGGAACGTAAAATTTTTATTTTTCTATAAGTTTGGTTCTCCACCATTTCCTTAAATATTTTAAACCTGTCTGGAACCTCAGATTTATTTTTCAAAATGTAAACAAATACTTTATTGGAATAGTTATCCAAAAACAGAAGAAAATATAATCCACCGCCTATTGATGGCTTCTCCATGGGGCCACATACGTCCGCATGTATCAGATCTAGTATACCATCTGATTTACAGTTTGTCAAATAATTCTTTTCAATGCTAGAAAAAATCATGCAAAAAAATTTCAGTTTGAAATACGACTGGCTAATTTATTTTAAACTTTTTTTATTTTTTGGACATTCTGTTTTCTTGGTTATGTGAGATATGATGATGCCAAAATATAACATAAAAGAGTGCATAGTACAAAAACAAAAAGAAAAATGTAAGAGAACATTTTATTTATGGTGTCAAATAAATGTTTTCAAAAACAAAAAAAAAAAGAGATTAACCGTTATTTTTTTGTGTAATTAATAAACATTAGTGAAATTAATGCATGTTACTATGCTAACATATTAGTGGACTATATTTATTCTTCAAATAGTTGCCGTTCCTGTAACAAGTGACTATAAAATAAAGTTTTACAAATGCCCGGAAAACGTGTTAGCAAAGATATTGTTCAGTTAGTGTATTTTAATCATTATAAAGGCAAATCGCACAAAGCAATCGCGGAAATGATTTCCCTCAATCTTAGGACAGTCTACAACATTATTAACCGCGCCGAAAAAGAAAAAAGGCTTGAAGCAAAACATTCCCCTGGCAGACCAAAAAAGGTGACCAAGCGCATTGAAAGAAAAATAATAAAAATGGTTGAGGAAAAACCACATTCCAGCACCAGAGGAATATCATCCGAAATATATAATGATTTTGGAGTTATTATTTCACATGAGACTGTTCGGAACGTGCTTCAAAAACAGCAATACTTCTCTAGAACAGCTAGAAAAAAACCGTTACTTTCGGCGAACAACATAGAGAAAAGATACACATTTGCTATTGAGCACGTTCGTTTTGGAGCAGAGTACTGGGATGACGTAATTTTTTGTGATGAAACCAAGCTCATGCTTTACTATCACTTTGGATCACAAAAAGTTTGGCGCAAGCCATTGACGGCCCTTGACAAAAAAAATATTATACCAACAGTAAAATTCGGAAAGTTGTCTGTTATGGCATGGGCTTGTATATCTTGTAGAGGAGTTGGCGAGATAAAAATTTTGGATGAAATTATGACCAAAGAAGTGTATCTTGATATATTAAAGAATGATTTATGCAGCAGCGCCCGTAAATTTGGGTTTTTTGACCCAGAAAATCCGCAAAAACTTAACTTTAAATTTTATCAAGATAATGACCCAAAACACAAATCGTATATTTGTAAATCCTGGCTATTATATAACTGCAAAAAAGTGATTGATACTCCAGCTTAAAGTCCAGACCTTAACCCTATAGAAAATTTATGGGTCCTCTTGAAGAAAAAGTTGGAAAAAGATCTCCAAAAAATAAAACACAATTGATACAATATATTAAAGAGGAATGGGAAAAAATACCTGAGGAATACGACTTACAAAAGCTTATTCATTCAATGGGCCGGCGATTGCAGTCAGTAATTGATTCTCACGGGGGACACAAAATACTAAGGGCAAAAAATATTTATGTATTAACATATTTTTTTAATAATTTCATTGATTTTTTTAATTTTGAAAACATTTTTTTGACACTTTGAAATTTTAATAATTTTTTTTTATCTCGATTATAATTATCTTATGAAAGACTTATAATTTTTTACAATGCAGTATGTTTACAAACATATTTAAAAAAATAAATATACAAAAAAAAATAATTTTGCAAAAATTAAAACAAGCTATTAGTGTTTCATTTAATAATATTTTGTTTTCTTATACTTTTGAAAAGAATTATTTGACAAACTGTACTTGTAGACTGCTTGTAAGACAAATTTGTTTGCTTACCTTGTAAACAGGGAATACACTTTTCAACTTCTACATTTTGTTGCACACATTTTTCCAGCAACTTTTCATCAATATTTATGGCATGGCCCAAACGTTTATGTATAATTTCTTTCGTGATACAAACTAAAATTTGCTGTGACGAATGTAAGTCTAACTTATAGACATCTTCATGTAGACTGGCAGTAGCTATTATTTTTGTTCCATTTTTTATTTCACATTTCTCATTTACAAATTCGACTACATACCCTTTCCTTACTAACTGACTCACCGATATTAAATTCGTGCAGAGTTCAGGTACGTATAAAACATCCTTAATAGTTGCCTCTTCCAGTTTGTTGTTTATTTCCAATTTTATGGAAATGTCACCTTTACCCATAACATTTAAGCTATTCTTGTTTGCCACCCTAACTGTTTCGCCCGATGAAAAACATTTAAAATTTTTGAGTTGATGTTTGCAATTAGCCATATGAGTCGTAGCTCCAGAATCTATCAACCAATGATCCTTATTGTAGCTATGATGAGAATTGAATGCCGCTGTTAGAGTTGTTGTTCATGGGGTTACTGTATTTTTTACTTTTACAATTCTTTGCCATATGACCCTCTTTCTTACATTTATAGCAAGTTATGCTTTTCTTATTGTTGCTGTTATTGTTGTTGTTGAAATTAGCCGCCTTGTTGAATCTTCTTTTGCTAAACATCGCAGCTTCTGCCGACGTGCTTGGAGTTGAGTTATTATAACAATCGAAATCTTGAAGTAGTTTGGTTTTGATTGAATCAGCTGTTATCTTAATGCCACTGCTCTCTATAGCCATAATCATAGGAGCAAAATGTTCCGGCAGACCACTCAGTAACAAGCTGCCAACCCATTCATCATTTACGCTCATTCCGATTTCATTCAACTTTTGTGCCGTAGCAATAATTATGTCAATATACTCGCTTATATCAGAGCAATTTATCAAATGTGTTGTCGTCAGCTTCCTCAACAGACCACAGCGTCTCGTCAAGCCTGAATCATCATACAATGCCCCTAACTTTTCCCACATGTCTTTTGCCGTTTTCATACCTTGGATATGAATGTATAAATTTGATGAAATGCATAGGACCAACCTGGACATTGCCTTTTCTTTAATGGCTTCATCTGTTTCTGTACCAAGAACTGATTTCCAGTACCCCTGCAGTTTCAACGCATGTTCTGCTGCAAACTTTCAACTATGGTAGTTTTCTCTACCCGTTAATTTCTCAATTTCTATTTGCCGCTCCATTCTTCGAGACTGGGCCCATAACCTGATGAAATACTTTTAGAAATTAACTAACCTTACTTCGGGGAACGAATAAAAAACGCGCGTGGTTTTACTTTAGAAGCTTGCTTTAATATCAATATGATTATAAGTAGAAATATTTTTTTTTTTTTTTTTTTTTTTTCATTATTTATTTATTGAATCTTCATATATTAAATATGAACTAACAATAATTAATCAAATCTTATCCTAATAATTTATTTTATGTCCTGCCAGTGCCAGACAAAAATTTTCTTCATACGGGTTCTGTTCACATATGTAGGTGTCTATCGCTCATCTTAATGGGTAAGTGCTGCAGTGTCTCTTCTTCTTAAGCGAGTGTGGCCACTATCATTTAAAATATTTCGAGCTAGTGGATTAGGGTGCAACTCTAGCCTTTTTAAATATTTTACCGCATACTTCGTAATAATAGTCCTTACCAGTGGCACATTGAGATCCTTGTGGATATTTGAGTTTTTAACATACCAAGGGGCAGCTGTGATTATTCGAAGAAGTTTATTTTGGCGCCTTTGAATTTTTTCGATATTTGAAGCCGAGGCAGTGCCCCAAAGTTGAATACCGTAGCACCATATTGGCTTTAAAATAGAGTTGTAAAGTAGTAGTTTGCAATCGAGACTAAGAACAGAATTTCTTCCAATAAGCCAGTTAATTTGAATTGCTTTTAGTTTCATTTCAAATATATCAAAGCTGTTTGAGAAGCTGTTAGCGTCAAAATTAACCCCAATTCTAAATGAAAACAGATGTATTCCTAACCACCAATTCGGCTTTAGAAGAGAACACAGCACAATTGAGCAAACCCACCGAATAGTAAACTCCATAAGAAAAGCCTTTGAAGAAAGAAAATATTGTTTCGCTCTCTTCATCGATGTTTCTCAAGCTTTTGATAAAGTCTGGCATGAAGGCTTATTACATAAATTGAAGCTAAACTTACCAGTAAACACACACATGCTGTTAGAAAGCTACTTAGTCGGTCGTCAATTTATTATTAAAGAAGGAAATTTCTTAAGTTCACCTCAGCCAATTGGCGCTAGAGTCCCACAGGGCAGCATCCTGGGCCCTCTATTATACTTAATTTATACTTCGGACATGCCAACAAACAACTACACCCTTACTTCAACATTTGCAGACGATACAGCTTTTCTTAGTGTCCACGAAAACCGTTATAAAGCATCTCGTTACTTACAGCATCACATATATCTACTTGAAACATGGTTAAGACAATGGAAGGTAATGGTCAATGAGCTAAAATGCGTACATATAACATTCACATTGCGCCGGGAATTTTGCCTTGCCCCCTTATTACAATCAATAGTCAAATAATTCCTCAACATTCGCATGTAAAATATCTCGGTATACATCTGGATCGGCGATTAACGTGGAAATGCCACATAGAGGCAAAATTAACTCAAATGAAACTGAAAGCCATTCAAATTCATTGGCTTGTTGGAAGAAATTCTGTCTTTAGTCCAGTTTGCAAGCTTCTACTTTACAACTCTATCTTAAAGCATATCTGGTGCTACGTTATTCAACTATAGGGCACTGCCTCGGCCTTTAATATCGACAAAATTCAAAGGCGCCAAAATAAACTTCTTCGAATAATCACAGCCGCTCCCTGGTATATTAAAAACTCAAACATTCATAAGGATCTCAATGTGCCATTGGTAAAAACTATGATTACAAAATATGCAGTAAAATATTTAAAAAGGCTTGAACAACACCTAAATCCACTAGCTCGAAATATTTTAAATCATGGCGGCCACACTCGCTTAAGAATAAGAGACACTGCAGCACTTATCCATTTAGATGAGTGATAATAACCTATGTATGTGAACAGAACCCGTGTTGGAGAACATTTTTGTCTGGCACTGGCAGGACATATATAAAGTATTAGGATAAGATTTGATTAATTATTGTTAGTTCATATTTATTATATGAAGATTCAATAAATAAAGAAAAAAAAAAAAATTCACAATACGAAATAAAAAATATAGGAATATTTTCATGTGAGTAGTTGTTTGCGATATGGGTAATATACTGCTTGCATTCGGCAGATCCAAAACCATTTTTTTTAGTTAAGGTAATGAAGTAGTTTTCAATTCCGTTGAAAATACTTTCTTTCACATTTTTTGCTTCCAAATTCGAATTTTGAATACGAACTTGAGAGTTTAATATAGCAAAAGATTCAATTAAAGAAAATATTTGTTTTAAGATAAGAAAATAAGGAATAAATGCGCTGAATTTTTAAAAGAGCTTTTAAATTTACATACTAAGCAATCGTTTGCAAAAATATATTAAGATATTAAAAAATATTTCAACATTTTCTGTATACAGTACTTTAAATACAACTAAAAAGCCAATAACACATATTTTAGAAGAGTTTGGTTATAATATATCAGATATAAATATTATTCAAAATTAATGATCGTATGTTGTCAAACAACATTGGTATAAAAATTAGAAACATCGTCTTTCTGGATTAAAGTTTTTATTTTTCAAAAATTTCAAGAAATAGTTTTATCCTTTTCTAACGTTAGTTCAATGTCGCTAATAAAAAACAAAATGCACGGTAGAACAAAATCTGAATTGTTTTGCTCAATTATACAAATTCAAGAAGAACTAAAACTTTCAAAAGCGCTACCTGACCATATTATTAATTAAATAAAATCTTCTGGAAAATACCAAAATCAGTTACCTTTTTTATTAAAATTTTAATAATTCCGAAGTAAATGCCTAAGCCAATGTGCGAATACATGTAAATCATATGAAGCAAACCATATTGAATTTACGGAAAATTTTTGTTAAGATTTATGAAACTGTCATTTGCTTAAGCAAAGTGCGAAACTGATCGCACATTTTTTGATTTTATTATTGTTTTTTTAAATACATTTCAGAGACTTTTTGTTAATTTTTAACAGTAGGTTAAGCACGGCTATGTATATTATGGTTGAGCCTCAAATCTTTAATTTATTTGTCATACGAAAATCTACATATAGCAATGAATTGTAAATATTTAATTTTAATTTTTTTACTAACACACTTGCAACAATTTTACATTAATTTTCTACTCTAACATCTGTGGTTTTCACGAATAATCGCGTAAGTCGGTTTTTACCGAAATTGAGATAATGATGTCAAAGTGCTACATTTTGCATTAGGTTTTTATAAGTATTAAGCTTTTTAGAATATAATGTAGTATTATTAATTTTTTTCCGCTAAAAACAACTTAAGTTAACTGTTTAATAAAATATTTTGCTATTATAACGATTTATGTCGACATACATCGCCAAAAATTGTAAAATTGCTGAATATGTTTCCAAATAAAAAGCATATGTGATGTTATGTTGTTATTCGTGCAAAAAATATGAAAGTATTTTTTGAAAATTTTTCTATTAATAACAACTTAAATGTACATGTGCGTTTATTGTTGACTTCTTTAGTTGCAACAACAGCAGATGAGCGGTTGTTTGTAATTTTAAGTCCATACGTTGTGCTATAAGTATCAAAAACTCTGAATATGTCGCCAACTTGTGTGCTAAAAATAACAACGTAGGTCGGCATGTGTGATTAAAATGATAACATTTATTTTCACAAAAAAGAACTTATGTGGAGATATGATGTTATATTGCACACACTTAATGAGTCAATCAAACATATGCATTTTTAATCCTTTTAGAGATTGTGATCCTGTGAGGATTTTTTCATGAAAACTATGTATAATACGTAGAAAGTCACTGTTAAGAGGATAGTAAAGAAAAAAGTTTAAAAAAGCATCTCCAGAAGCCGCAATTGAAAAAAATAATTGTTTTTGCTCTCCTGAAAAGTTTGGTTTTATAACTTACGCGATTATTCGTGAAAACCACAGACATGTGTGTTGGAGTAGAACAACTAAAAACACTTTCTAAAAATATCAATTTTTTTATATATTTTTGTCATACGCTTGATAAAACTTGTGAATTGCTTTAATTTAATATTTACCATGGGTGTTAAAGAAAAAAAATTATATTTGTAACTAGATTGTATATTAAATTAGACAGCTTATACTACATTTACACCTACGCAAAATCCAGTACTTACGAGATTTCGAGCCAAATCTAGTTGTTTTTGACTAGATTTCCCATACAAAACAAAATCTACTTCGTGACTAGATTTCGACGAAATCTACTCAAAATCTAGTAGTACTTAACGATGCAACTATGGTTTTTTCAATATAGCACTAAAAAATACTTCCCTGCACAAGAAAAAATGGCATTTAAAAAAAAAACCAAAACAAAAGTTGTTACAAAAAAATTAAAAAGTTCTATAAAAATTGTAAAAAAATAAAAAAGAAGAATAACATTGATAAAATAAATATCGTTGATTATTAATAAAATGTAATGCAAATTGTTTAATGTATATTTCTTTTTGTGTTTATATGTGTAACGAAAAAACTTTTAGTCAGCTGTTTTGTTATAAAAACCAAATCTCGCTAATATCAAAAAAGTATAATGTAAACGCACTAGATTTGGAAGAAGATTTTAAATCAAATCTACAAGATTTCGGCCTAATGTAAATGTAGTATAAAAAAATGTCTTGAAGAAAAAGTAGCACCGCCAAACAGCGGTAATCAGAATGCTAGTGGTAAAATAGAACGTACTGATGGTGGCTTCAGAGGATGCGGTGGTGGATTCTCTGGAAACAACAGTGGTCATCAGCGTTGCCATTTTGGTGCCTTTCGGGTATTTTTTGGTGCTTTTTTGCTTATGCAATACCAGAAATTTTGTTAAACACCCGTTTTTGAAAAGCGGGTATTTATAGTGCTTTTAACAATTTCTCACAGTGCTTTTAAGTGCCTTTTAAGTAATCTACTTATATTTTTGGCACTGAACCATTTTGCTACTATTCTGTAAACACAGCGAATAATTTTTTAACCAACTGCGTATTATTTGCATTTATGTTTTGAGTAGTATTCGCAAACTCTTCTAGGCTTTTCTCAAGAATCATCAGTGATGCCAACTTAGTGCTTTTGGCACTATTTATGGTGCTTTTTGATGCCTCAAAACGCCAAAATTGTATCCTTAGTGCTAAACTAAGAAAAAGCACTAACTTGGTGCTTTTTAAATTTTTCGTTAGTGCCTTTAATCCTTTTTAAAATTTGTATTTTTTACCATTTTTTAAAAATGGTAAAATAGAGGATGATTTAGATGAGATTAGCTATTTGGAGTACAATTTTGAGAAAGCCTGTGAAGCTTGAAAAATATTAAGAATTGTAAATGGAAAAATAAACAACGATTTTGAGTCATGTTGAAAAAACGTATTAAAAAGTTTAAAACATGCAGTCGGAAACCGTATTTTTTCGAGCTACGAAAATCGAGCTCGCACTGTATTACTTTTAAACTGTTTTATGGCCAATTCAAACTCCAAATGATTTGGATAATATTATTTTTATTGAAGATAATAATATAATAATAATAATACATCTAAAAATTTTTATATACAAATGTAAATATATTTATTATATAATTTTAAATGAAAATGGTCCCCCATCTACGCCGTCGCCTTTTTTTAAATTTTGGAGGTATTTAATATTCGGCACAGCCGAAGGCAACTTGTTTTGTGTTACATAAAATTGTAAAAATGGATTAGTGCTTTTTTACGCTTTTTTTGTTCAAAATAGTGCTTTTTTTAAATTTTAAAGTGCTTTTTGCTCTCAAAAAGTTGGCATCACTGATGGCCATGTTCGAAGCGGTCGTTATGAAAGGTGGAGGCTTTGGCCAGGACAATCGCTTAAGATTTGTCCTGATGACTTTTCAAGTATATATTTGATTTTTTGGTATCAATCTGTTAACAAAATATAAAATAAATTAATTGGTCACGCGTACGTTTACCCCCATTTCCAGACCCACGCAAGAAGTGAAACGATACCAAGCAGCCACAGAAATAGCGATACGTGGTACTAACTTTTCTGAAGCGTAATTTCCTGACTATTAATCTGATTATAATTTTTTCAATAAAAAAATTTTTTTATTTAAAATAAAAAATAAAAAATATATATTTTTATAAAGGTTAGTACTAACCAATTTTTACGTTATGAATAACTAGTTAGTGCTTACCAATATTTTCGTTATGACTAACTAGTTAGCATTAACCATTATTTAGGTTATCATTGACTAATAAAAAGCAGTACAGTAAGCAGTACAGATATATGTACCGTAGGCCAGTGAAACTAATTAGTTAGACCCCTTTCACACTAGGCAAGTTACTTGCGCAAGTCTCTTGCGCAACTCTTAGACCCCTTTCAGACTCGGCAAGTTAGTTGCGCAAGTTACTTGCCGACAACAACAAAGTCTGTACAAAATTTTTTTTTCCTTACCCCGACCTTAACGCTTACGTCTACAAACTAAGAGTTGCGCAAGAGACTTGCGCAAGTAACTTGCCTAGTGTGAAAGGGGTCTTAGTTTGTAGACGTAAGCGTTAAGGTCGGGGTAAAGAAAAAAAAATTTTGTACAGACTTTGTTGTTGTCGGCAAGTCACTTGCGCAACTAACTTGCCGAGTCTGAAAGGGGTCTTAGAGCGAAAGGCAAAATCACATGTACACAAGAGTTTCGGTTAGTTTTTTCATTTTGCTCTTAATAAACTAATAGAAACTGTAACCAATATATTGGTTACCACTACCAGTCATATAATTAGTAAAATGACCGGTTGTCTTCTTGTAGGGTGGCGTTTACATTTGCCAGTACAAGACAGCAGCAATACACGCAAACTTTTTCACTAATACATGCACACTTTTCTAACTGTCTTGTCTACTGTCTAGCAAAAAAAAAAAATCAAGAAGTAAAAAATAAACATATTCTGCTTTATTTTTTTTTTGTTTTTGTTAAGTGTTATACATTTCTGTTTTCACAATATAGTTATTTTAAGTTATTTTTGAATTTATTTTGTTCATAAAAAATACGTTTAGCTGTACTTGCACAGCAATATTTACGTTTGACATATTTTTAAAAGTGAACTGTCTTAACTACTGTCCGAACGCCTACGTCACGAAGATAGTTAGTAGTGTTTTTGGCAACTAATATGTATTTTCTTACTGTCTTGCCAGTACTGTCATATGTAAACGTTGTTGTTAATTACAATTTTTCAATTTATGTTCTAGCCACCCGTTTCCACATCACTTTTTCACTATTATTCACATCATTTTTGTGCTTTCAGCCAATCGGCTGTTTCCTCGATTTTTCGTTGATAATACGTATACACTTCTTGCAAGTAATTACTACCTTAATTGAGTTTTACGCAATAAATCCCATTATTGCGCTCAATTGTCCATATAAAATTGCAATTTAATTATTGCTCAATTAATAAGAAATTGTTATAAATATTGAGAAAAATTAAAATGCGACCCTGTCACAAGTGTTTTTAGTGAGCAAGACACAACTTACTAAACAAAGTGTTTTGACATTTGGCAACTGAAATTGCAATATATTAGGTCTGCGCAAAAGCCGGATTTTTATTCCTTAAAAATGTCAAAAGTTGTTTATATTTTGCTTATAATTGTACATTTTTGTTTACGTTGAATGTTGTATGTAGTAGTAACATAAATTGAGTTAGCTAAATTGTGTATATGTGAACAGAAAGATAATTATGTCAATAAGCCGAAAATTGACTCAATAAAGAAGGTATATCTGAACACGGTATAAGACGTGTTCGTGTTTCACACTTCAAGAACATTAGCAATTTGACGAAGCTATTCTGCCGGCGTTATTGCTTGTGTCAAGACACAAAATGCTTGTGTGGTCGCAGTGTATGAATCACAGCTGTTGTTTTGTAAACGGGCACTAATATACATCTCTGAAATTTTTTAGTAGCTGGTTACTTATTTTCAAGTGTTCACTACTTTTATATCTCTAAAATCAAATAGTGGAAATTTTTTTCTAATAAGTATTGTACCATAACAAGTATTCAGTGCAAAAAAATTTATTATTGTGAAAATTAGTTAAAAAAGAAACAGTTACCAGAATAAAAGACTAGCTAAATAACTTTGAACAATTGTATGTTTAGAAAATGATAAAGTCATGAATTGCCATCAAATATTAAGTGGGGCCTGCAACGCAGGAGATCGATGTTTCGCAATTGGATCGGTTGAAGGCATTCCCTTTACTGTAAGAATAAAAAGATATATTTGTTTAACGTTTTATGCAATATGTACATTAGATAAATTGATACCTGTCATTGTTACTTGTAGAAATTGAGTTGAAAAAATGGCAAAAAAATAAAAAAACATTGGTAGCATGATATGTATATTATACTAAAGTAGTTATTGTAAACAAAAAATTGATTTATTCAAAAATGGAATATGGGTCTTTAACAATGTAAATTTATACATTTTCCCCCTTGTGCGAAAAAAAATTAAGTTCACATTAGCCAATACATTAAAACCCAAAAACTTTTGATGGGCTTAATGTGTTGGTTAACTAATGGTATTTTTCTCAATGTATCGCCTGCGACTGTTTAGTAATAGATTAAAGGGAGTGAACTTATTTACTTTAATATACTTAAAAATAGTCGCAGGCGTATTTTAAATTCGCCAACCACGATAAGGGTGAATATTCACACATGTTAACGTAAGAATATTAAAAATTTTTAATACCTATTTACATAACATTCTCCATACTTTTTTACATGTTCATGTAACCGTCTCTGTTGTTTATTCGACATTTTAAATGAATATCGGATAGAGTCGAAAAGACTGTTTGTTTTATTTTATGTAGACATATCTAAATATATTTTAAATTTCATCAAAATCGGTAAGATAGTTTCGGATTGCCCATCTGTCCCTTCATATTCCTAGATTTGGAAAAATATCAACCCAGTTTGTTTTATTTAAGCTAATCTATCTATGATTCAATGTCATCAAAATTGGTAAGATATTTTCGATATGTCCCCCTTTGGTGGAACCCTATACAGAATATGTCCATTCTTCATATTGTTAAAAAAAAATTTAAATTCGGACCTGCAGTTCCGTACATTACCGCTTACAAACATAACAACAAACAAACTTTTCAGCTTTATTGATGTGCAATGATTAAAGTTTTGGAACAAACCTAGTTAACCCAAGTTTACAAAAAAAAAAAAAAAAAAAAATACTTAAGGGGATAGAACCATAGATGGGGGTAGTGCATTCATTTTGCAGTTTCAACTCACACTTAGTGATAGTGCAAAAATATTGCAATCATTTTGTTGATGTTGAGTGATGAATTGAAAATTTGCAGCCTCACTAAACATGAGTGATAGTGAAGTAAAAAAATTTTGCACTCAAAAAAAAGTAGTTTGATTTAAAATAAAGCAATCATCAGCTGATTGCAATTTTTTTTTCTTCACTCATTTGAGTGCAACTTAAATTGTTGCACTAATTTTAAAATTAAGAACTTGTTTTTTCATGAATAAAGCCAATAATTTTACCGTTATTGACAAAATATCATTTTGTTTAATGTTTTTTACTTATGTATATCCTCAAAAGAAATCAAAAAACATGCACATACAAAGTTACATTTTTTAAATTTTAGTGAGACAATATTTGTATGCAGCTTTTTTGATTGCATGTCCGAATTTTGCACTATTTGATTTGAGTGCAGATTTTTGCATTCAAATCTGCGTTTAGTGATAGTGAAAAAATTTGCAATATCACTCAAAATTTTTTAGTGGTAGTTAAAAAATAACAATCATCACTAAAGCTGGTAAAAAAGAGTGCAAACTAATTTCTTTGCAGTTTTATTTAGTGATAGTGCAATGCTGATTTAAATCAATATTTAGTGCACTACCCCCAACTATGGATAGAACACGTAATTTGAAAAAAAAATTTGCGGCGACGCTTAGTTTCCAAGTTATGGGTCTCCGAAAATTCGAAAAATATTTCTTACCTCAATTTACTTAAGGTATGTTCAGACCTAACAAATATTTAACGAAAAAATAAAAAAAAAAGTGTCCAAGCTTTAGTTTAATTTTTGCACGATTTTTATTGATTTACTAAACTTTGTTTGTATGAAAATAATTGAGTAGGTGAGCTGCAAAACTCGTTCGTTACAAAATTGAAAATACGAGATGACAATTAATTCTTACAATTCTTTTAGCGCTTTCGAACACAGAGCAAAAAATTTCTCTAACTCTCTATATCTCTAACTTGGGTAAACTAGATTTAAATCAAAGTTCGTTTTTATTTCTTTTCGAATGTTTTGTTTTTCTAATAAAATCTAATACCTTGAATTTATTTCTATATAAATATTTTATTCGGTTCAATATATCGAGTTTGCAAGTTTGTAGGAAACAGAATTGATTTTTAACACTGCATGCGACTTAAATTATTAATGATAATTTTAACTGAACATAAATTAAATTTCACAAGGCAAATTTTTACGCGAATCGACACACTACTTAAATACAGTTTGCAACAAATTTTAACTTGTGTCATTACCTTTAATTAGCACTTTTTGTTTGGGTAAAACATGATAAAGATGTCAAAAACAACCGCATTTGCTTCTGTAAGAAATGATAAAGATGTCGAAAACGATTGCTACGAAAACAATTGCACGAAAAAACACAACTCTGCAAAAAATCAGTAGCCGTTTCGCGCAGACCTAATAGTTGCACCATAAGTAAAGGTATTCACGTAAATTTTGTTTAACCTTGCAACTGTGCAAAATTGCATAGTTGCACTTACTCGACGTGAGCAAACAATTTTTTCCCACCTTACATTTAAGCTTTTCCGAAACAAATATTTAAATAACGCATCTTCCATTTTACATCACAAGAGTAGGGAATGGTAAATGGGGTCCAAAATCGATTTTCGATTTTCAATCGATTTTTTTTGATTTCGGTTTTTGAAATCGATTAATAGAACCTCAAAGTCGATTTCAAAATCGTTTAAGATTAATTTGCAAACGTATTTTTAATATCACAAAGGGGGTACACCAGCATTTTTTTGGCAAACTACTAGAGAAACTGAACTAAGGTTTTTACATTGGGTAGATATGACTACTGTTTTTAATTTTCCCGCAAAAAGTGAAAATGTGTAAATTTTGAGATACCCTTTAGAGGAACAAGTGCGATATGTATGTACATTTCACACTAAAATTGTGTTCTTGTGTAGTCAATCAGACCTCTAACATATATCAATTCCGATCAAAAGTGATTTCGTAAATTGCTTCACATAAAACGAAATCACTTTTGATCAGAATTGATTTCTTTGACAAGCCTTAATGTGTGGATAGCATTTTAAAGGATTATGACAATAGTTCTTGATCGGTGGCGACTGTTTCTTTGCTAAGTTACTATTAAGTTAGATTTTTTTTTAAATTCCCTAAGCTAATCCCCGCGAAGCTTTACGCTTGTCTGCAGGAAAGAAACCAGAGTCTTTGGCGGGAATCGAACCCGCAACCCCGGCGCTGATAGATGCAAACAAACGTTTTCATGTCATTGATGTCGGAAAGATGCAGATTTATTTCCTTGTAACTTCGTATTTGTTAGGATAAATTACATACTTTTTGTTTTTCTTTCTGCTTATAACTAGATTTAAATATCGCTCACACACTAGTCTGTTTGAATATTAGCGTAATTCCACAGGAATGCCATGGTTTAATTCACCTGTTGTGTTTCTAAAATATGTTGACTTTCACAAAGCCGACTTTCAGTGTTTGTTTCGGTACGATATGTTTGGACTGTTTTGTTGACTGTCCATCGATGACTTTTATTTCTGAATAACAAGAGCCCCTATATTAAAGTTGAAAGTAAACCAAGGGTACTAATAGGGAAATACGTAAAACTACAACTTTAAAGTTAGAAATTTGCATAAACATACCACCTATACACGTATGTACCATAACGAAATCTTAAGTTTTATTGTGCATGCCCATAATTTTTATCGATTTAATCAAGATTAAATTTAAAAATTGCCAAAATTTTGCTAAAAATAAAAAAATCGATTTTTAATGCTCAATAATCGATTTCAGTATAAAATTGCATACGCATCGATTTACCATTCCCTACACAAGAGGCATGCGCTTGAAAATTTAAGCCGTAGGTTTCTTGAAAAAAAAAACACAAAATGATTAATTTTATTAATTTATAAGTCGAATTTATAACTTAGCTACCTCAGTATTTCAAATTTTATTTCTATATATATTACTTTACAACAAAAATGGGTTACCAAGAAAGTACCAAAATTATAGTTTTGCCTTTTTTCGTCTCCAAAATGTACTAATTTCAAAGAAATACCAAGCAGACTTCAATCTCATTTTTGATTTAATATTTTTTTTTTTTCGAATTTTACGCCTACCTTAGTAAGAACACGAGATATCAGGTTACCGATTTTATCCATTTCTAACTCCTTAGGAATTGAATTTCGAAAAATCCCCTCTTATCTTATCTACACATTGGAAGCGGAGTATTCAAAAAATTTTCAAGTCTTTGGCTTAAGTTGTTTGGGCTAGGCGGCGATCACCCAGTCAGTCACGCTAATCTATATATCGCACTGGTTTCTCTAAAAAGAGTCAACTCAAAATTTAAAAATTTTCAGTAGATGCAAAAAATGTATTTTTTGGCAAAAGAGTAGAGAAAATAATGTATGATTTTTACAGTGGGTAAAAATGTGAAAATTGAATAATTTTGAGTTGAATCTCTTTAGAGGAACCAGTGCGATATATAAAATTGTAACGTAACTGACTGATTCACCATCGCACAGTCACAACGCCTGAAGCTAAAAACTTGAAATTTGAACATGAGGTAGGTAGTTCTCTCCCCAAATCGAGCCACTAAAATTCAAATGTTAAGGCGCTAAAATAGGTTAAAACCTTATATCTCTAGAACTAAAAGAGATAAAAAAGGTAATACTTTTCGTTGTTCTTAGAAAAATAAGCGGACTGGTGCCTGGTACTTCTTGTGAATCCTGTTTTAAACCAATAATCATAGAAATAAAGTTTATATCACATTCGAAACTAATCTTAAAGAACAAATATGAATTTGGTACTTATTCGAAATTCGAACGTTTAAGGGGCGAAAGTCTTAACTATTTTTGGTACTTTTTTATAAAACATTTATATCTATTCATTGACATAAACTATTAATTAATAATAGGCTCCCACTACAATATTTAAATTTTTGATACTTTAGTGGGGAGAAAAAAGTACCAAAAGGGGGAAATATGGGAAATTAAAATCCTTACATTAGACTTTTGTTTTATAACTGGTACTTTCTTTAATTATAGTTAATATTTTACCTATAAGTATAAAATTAAACATGCAGCGTCCTGAGTGGATAAGAACCTGTAAGTGAATTTGTTGGTACTTTTTTGTTTAACTGGTATTTTTGAATTTCCGTTAGTATTGGACCTAGAAACATAAACAGGGGTGTGCTGGAAGTCGCAAACGCAAATCGCAAGAATTTTAAAAGTCGTTTTTTAGTAAGATTTTTGTAATAAAAGAATTTTATGGCAAATATTATACAAACATTTCTCTATTAAACAGAATTTTATAACAAAAATTATTAAAATTAGATTAAAAGTGTATTAAAAACAGCCTCCAAATTCTTGCGTTTTGCGTTTGCGATTTCCAGCACACCCCCCAAAGTTATACATGCAAGCTCCAAACTGAACGAAAATCTGTGCTTTTTTCAATTTTCGTTAATATTGCACCTATAAACATAAAATTAAACATGCAACGTCTTGAGCGGAAAATAATAACTGTTTGGTAATTATTTTTGTTTTACAACTGGTCGTTTTTTAATCTAGAAACATAAAATTTGGCATATATGTCCACGAAAGAAGGGGAAACGCTCACGAAGTAGCAAAATGATTGCTTGTCTTATATAAATAGATGAAGTCACTTAAAATGCTCTGTTTACTGGTGTGGCACGTGGTGGCAGCTAAATTTTATAGTATAGTACTTACTTTTGATACTTAACAGTGGTAGATGTAATTAACACTAAACTTCCCTTAGCCCCAACTTTTCTGTTACTAACATGGCTTAAAAATAACGTGCTAATTTACAAAGAAAACTTTGAAGGAAAAATCATGGCTTACTTTTATTTCAAACTACAAAAATCAACTTTAAAAAACTTAAAATTACAAGAAAACAATTATCCAATTTGCTCCAGTATTATCTGCTCTCGCAACAAAGGACCCTGTATCGACACGGCCATAGATATATTTATGGATTTACCTCAAAGAGAAACATAAATAAGATAAACACCTCGATCAACAATTGCTTTAGAACCGCTTCAGGCTTGCCAAGGACAACTCCACTTGGTTTGCTGAGAGCAGAAGCAGGATATACAGACTTTCAAACTCTGTTGGAGAAGATCAACAGATGGCCTACATACGACGTTTTGGAGAAATTTGGATTCACTTTCTAATACGATCACAACCGCCATCAACAACTTAATTTCGCTTTTGCGTAAGTTTAAATAGCCATGCCACTCAAACCGAGCAAAATTGCATCTTCTGACACAACTGTGAGGATGGACGACAGCTTAAGCGTTTGCAACAAAAATAAAACCAACTCGTTATATTTTAGGAAACTGCTTAGACAGAAAATTTCTGATTTCTCACTATCAGTAGTTTATTATACTGACAGTTCGTTTCAAAATGGTGTTACATCTTACTCTGTTATTGAACAAATATCAGAAACAGAGTTTGAAGTAAGAAATGAAGCTCGTTTACCGGACCATACCGGAATTTTTACCGCTGAAATTGCAGCTATTAAAACTGGCATTAACTGTTCCACCGTACACTGCGAGAGAACATTAATCTGCACGGATAGCTTAAGTGCCACAAAGGCCTTAATTAAAAACCAAAATGGTGCCTATGATGATATGCTTCAACTGCAGAGCGTTTACCATCAAGTCCGAGTTCTTTGGATTCCTTCTCACATTGGAATTCAAGGAAATGAGAAGGCTGATAAAAGTGCTAAAGAAGCCTTAAATTTATCCCAGATTACAGAAGTGCCGTGTTTTCCTAAGACGTTAACCAACCCTTTTAATAAGATACAAGCTGAACGAAACTCAACACCAAAAAGGCCTAAGTACAGCAGAAATTTAACACGGCCACAGTGTATAACGCTTGCCCGACTTAGAGTGGGTAAAGCCCATTTTAACTCAAAACATTACTACGAGAAAACAGAACCTCCAAAATGCAGCCATTGTGATGTCCTACTTACTATTCCTCATATGCTAATAGATTGCCCTTATTCTTAAATAGAAGAACCGCTGGAAAAAATCCTTGATTGCGCAGTAGATGACAATTTGTCAAAAATCCAAAGATGTCTACGGAAACATGACATACGGGATGTTTAGAGCCAGTTTTTTATTTTATTACTTAACTTTTGTAGATTTTTTTGTTTTCTTTTTTTAAATTGCATTTGTATAAAATCGAAGAATATACCTACGGGAAAGAGTGTTCAAAAAGATTTTGTAATTTAGATAGACGAGCGCATATGGTTACCCGGCGCCTTTATTACTTATATTTTCTAAATTTATTTGTAAAATATAAATAAATAAAATATCCTATATTTCATTTAATCTAGAGATAAAACTTGTTTTTCCATTTCCTCTTTTTTTGTCCTTTTTAAAGAGCTTACATTACATTAGTATCTAATAATTTTTAGCAAACAAGGTACCAAATAAAAGGGAAGGCTCTAATATTTTGTTCAGTTCCCCTGTACTAAGATTAAAAAATATATATATCCTTAAAAATATATCCTTTCTTATCCTTAAAAGTTTTCATAAAAAAATTATTTAAAAAATTCGAAATTGTATGATTTTATTTCTCTTAGTTTAGAAGGTGTGATTGTTTTCTTACAAATTAATTTCTATGTAGAAATTTTATTCATTAAATATTCGCTTTTAATATTTGCATACATTTTAGCAAATGTGAGTGAATTGCAAAAAAAAAAAGAGAATAGTTTGCAAATGCGAACATTCGTAGCCCTCTTAATTTATATTAGGGGGCGTCGAATATTCGAGTACATGGTTTTGGCAATTGTTGAAGATTGCCAGGCTATTAGGACTCATAGTAAATATAAAGTTTCTGTTAAAAAAAGTACTACATTTGTACTTAAATACTATTTTATTTGAAAAATTTTAATTTTTAAATAAAGATAAGATGAATATTTACGTATTTTTAGACAATACAGTAGAATCCCGATAATTCGTAATCGCAAGGGACCGGCCATTTCTTACGAATTATAGGGGTTTTCGATTTAGCGGGGTTTCGATTTAATGGGGTTTAAATAAAATATATACGAATTAACGGGGTTTTTCAATTTATTTACTAAAACGATAAAAAACATAAAAGACAATTGTTAAAAATAAAATATAAAAAAATTATTCATGTAAAAAACTGATCTTAAGAAAATAAACACACAAAAGCAAAAACCCACGCAAAAAAAAAAAAAAAATAGCGGTAAACAAAAAATCATTTTTTCCACGTTTTTGTTGTATTTATTACGAATTATAAGTGGTAGTTAGCAAACAATTCCGATTTATAAAAGGTAAAGAAAATTTTATTTGAAAAAAAAAATTACGAGTTAGCGAGGGCACCAAAATGTATTGAAATTTTACGAATTAACGAGATTTTTTCAAGGGACCGACCGTTTATTACGAATTACCGGGAATTACGATTTATCGGGGTACGAATTATTGGGATTTGACTGTATATATATTTGTCTTAAAATTAAACATCTGTCCTTTTATCCCTTCGCTTCAAATTTTCCAAAAAAATCCCTACAAGAAGGGAAAATTCCCTACTATTGGCATCATTGATTGCTAAGCACTTTTATTTAATTGTTCGTTTCTATATTTTTTCTTTAATAATCGAAAAATTGCTGTAAAAGTTGTTGATTCTAAAATTTGGATAACAGCATACTTACAGTGTGAAGCATAAATCAAGGTACCTCTTTTGAAATAAAAAAATTTTTAAAATTTTTTAAAAACAAGTAAGAAAGTTTGTGTTATTTATTCCTATTTTGTAAAATTATTCGTATGCTACAGCCCAGCAAAATTATGCACTCTTATTCTAAGAAACAGCCATAAAATATCTTTAAGTTCCTGGCAACTCCATAATTTTGCACAGCAAAAGTCTTGGTACCCTCTAAAGTGATCTATGTTTAAGTATTGGCATCTCAATTATTTTAAATGTTTTTTCTTTCTACACTAATAAGGGTACATTTAGAATGTATTCAGAGTTATTTATTGTTGATATCAGTAGCAATAATTGGTATTTTATTGAAAAAAAAGTGTTAAATAAAATGACTCCCAAGGAGCTATCCTTTGAGGAGCGCAATATTATTATTAATAATCATAGATTGGGAAAATCATATTCCAAAATTGCTCAAATAACTAATAGAAGTAAGTCAACAATACAAAAGGTAATAATTCGCTTTCAAAAAGAAAAACGAATTGAAAATAAGACCAGGTCTGGGCGTCCGCGCAAGCGTAGTATCCGAGAAGAAAGAAAAATAGTGTCTTTAATTAGGAATGACCCCTTTAAAAGTACACCAAAGATTGCTGCCGAGTTAAAAGAGTCCATTGTCAAAATGGTTTCCGCGGACACAGTACGCAGATCAATCAAAAGAGCTGGGTATAACGCTCGTACATCACGCAAAAAAATTAGAGATGGGATTTTTTTTTGTTAGATTTTCGATAACTAGCCAACGTCGACACAGCATTCTTATTAAATACCAAATTAATGTCGAAGTGATGTAGTCGTCGACTTGACGTGACAGAAATAACAAATTAATGTCGACATCGACTTACAAAATCGGGCTGCATATTTTTTTTATGTGTTTTGGTCCCCTAACTACAAAAACAGTCAAAGTTTAAAATTGTATTAATTTCGAAAATTTTTAAAAAATTTTTTGTTTCTAAAATTTGGGGTTATTGAAGAGGCTGTTCCACCGATTTTTTTTCATAACTTAGGTACCCTTACCTTATTATTAATCCAATTTTATAACAAGAAACGCTAAACAACTTGAAATAAAATTGTTTTTAATTTACGCTAATATTATTTTTTTTATATGAATAACGGTTTTGGAAGAGCTCAGACCGCAATGATATTTTTTTTGAAAATTGGAATTTTTTTTTTTTTAAACTATGTAATAAAAAATTTAAAATGGAAAAACTTACTATTTTTATAAAATTACCTTAAAACTACGTATGTATATGCCAAACTAAACAAGCTTTATTTCATGAAAAGAATAATAAATTTTAATTGCAACGATAAGAAAAAACAAAATTAAAAAAAACAAGGGAGAGTGCTATATTCGGCTGTTTGACTATTAATGAATGAAGATAGAAGAAAAAACGAATTTGTTGCTATTTATTCATTAATAGTCAAACAGCCTACATAGGCCAAAAACGATAACATGTTAAAATCTCGAGTAAGAAATTTTGCCCAGAACAATATTACGTATTTATTATTATTTGTTGGGATATTTTATTAAAATTTTAATTTAAAACTAAATAAAATTGTTATAAACGTCATAAACAGCGTTTAAAATACTGCAGTCAAAGTAAAAAAACTGCCATTTCTTCCACTTCTTAATTTGTCATTGACCAAAAAAATACTGTTGCTTCTACTTCTGATTCATTAAATATAAACAGTCGCTGTCAAACCAACTCAAAAAGCGAATAGTTGTTCACAAATTTTCGTTGTTTGTTCGACAGTTTTTGGTTTCGACTGCAGTTTTTTTTAACCCTGGTCATAAACATACAATTCATAAAATTGAAATAGAAGTTGACTCCACTTTTTAAAAACACTTTAGTTACATTTTTGTTTGAAAAATGAAAGTAAATAAATTAAATACTTTGGGAAGAAATAAGATAGAAGAAAAAACGAAATTGTTGCTCTGATTGTGAACAAAGCTTTATAGTTTAGTTTTGTTTAAATAAATATAAAATTGTTTTTTTTTTTTAAGAAAATTATGTACAATTATTTTAAAGGACTTTCAGCAAATATACTAAGTACATAATTTTAAGGAATAATTAAGAACACATATGTATTATATTCAGAGTTAAAAATTTTTACTTCAGTAACCTTAAAAGCCGTTACACAATATCCCACAAAGTCTTACGTATTTTTCAAAAATGCTTCCCTGATGGAATTATTCTTTGAACAATTTTAAAAAACAATAACAACTTATCATGACAGGGTTGCATTTTCGTAAATTACTAAAGACTTTGGGGGATAGTGTATAACGGCCTTAAACAGCATCTTCATATGAACATATTTAAAATTTTTTTACAAATTGTATTTTCATTTCAGGCTTATGCTGCAGGTTGCAATATTGTTATATTAGCCAGTACATTCGAACGTGTACAGATAATTCCAGGTGCTAGACATGGCTATGTAAAAATTTCGGCTCTTGATTGCAGCACTGACACTGGTAAAATTGCAGCAGCTTATGAAAACAAGGTTTATATATTTGAACCAACACCAGTATTACAAACAGATAAACGTTATACACACTTTTTGGATTACAGGTAATTTAATCCACTTGATCGTAATCTAGAAATAAATTATTTAACCTTAATATTGATTAATTAATAGTTAAAACCTATTCACCTCTATTGTGTGAGTCTTTTTTGATGTAAATTTTTAGTAGGTGTCACATCAAGTCGACGCACAGTGTTCGATTTTAAAATTAAGTTGGCCAGAACCCCAAAAATGAACTTAAAAAAAAAAACATCCGTGTTTCAAAACAAACTATTTATTAAAGTTACTTCCTGACTTATTTTAGTTATTTATATCATAATGTTATAGGCTTATAAAGGTAAAATGAATGATGTGTAAAATATGGGTAATTCCAAAGTGTTGAACGTGACAGTCGTACGCATCAAAAATGCAGTAACATTTTAAACGACAAATATTTTCACGTTCTTTTAACCCTTAAATTATAGCACTAAGAAAGCACTATTATCTATGCTAAAGTTCATGGAGGGCGCGATTCTAGGCCAAAGATAATGGCAAAAAAGTAGCGGTTCGAACGTGAAAAAAATAGAAGTAGTTTTTGTGGCCATGTATAAAAAGGCGTAATTCAGCGAAACCTGGCACAATTTTTTAGCCAAACTACTTTCAGAATTTTACGTAGCAATGTTGTATTAAAATGTCTTTGGTTTGATTCCAAAATCTTCTGTATTTTTTTTGTTTAAGCCAAAATCTGGTTCGATACGTGACATTTCGAACGTGAAATTTTTTCCAAAATAATTTATTTAAATAATGATTAAAAAAAAATAAAAATTTACCGTTAATCCGAATAACATATTTCTCTCGAAGTCTTCCTTAGATTACAGACAATGTAAGAAAATTTTTTTGGAATAATATTCATCAAATATCACCTCTTTTAAGGAAGATAATATTAAAGAAAACACACAATAAAACATTCTCACAAATAAGAAATTACGTTTGCACAACTTTGCAGTTTTATTGTTGATATCGAAAAATAATCAGCTTTTAATAACTTTTAAATTTTCGGTCACGGTGGACCTTTTGACGCAAATGCCCATATAAGGGGTGATTTTTTAAGAGCTATAGGAAAGTTAAAAAAAAAACACATAAAATTCAGAAAAATGCATGAAATCTTGATTTGAATCGATAGTACGGTACATATAATTTAATGTTTGAAGTTTATTTCATGCAAATGTTGACCGTGACTGCGCCTCAAATGGTCCATCCGCTTAGTCCAATTTTGGCATACTCTTTCCAACATTTCGGCCGGTATCTCATGAATAAATGCTTCAATGTTGTCTTCTAATGCGTCAATTGAAGCGGGCATGTGTGTAAAGACATGAGCTTTATCATAGCCCCACAAAAAATAGTCTAAAGACGTTAAATCGCACGATCTAGGCGACCAATTGACCGGTCCCGAACGTGAAATAAAATGTTCACCGAACTCGCCTCTCAATAAGTCCATTGTTAAGCGTGCTGTGTGGCATGTGGCACCGTTTTGTTGAAACCACATGTCATGCAAGTCAAGCTCTTGCATTTTGGGCAAAAAAAGTTTACGTTACGATTCGCATCATCCATGAAGAAGTACGGTCCAATGATGCCACCAGCCCATAAACCGCACCAAACTGTGACTTTTTCTGTATGCATTGGTAGCTCTTGCAATGCTTCTGGCTGATCTTCACTCCAAAATCGACAATTCTGCTTATTAACGTACCCATTGAGCCAAAAATTAGCTTCGTCGCTGAACACAATTTTTCGATAAAAAAGTGGATCGCATTTTGATAATAAAATTCAATAATTTGCAAGCGTTGTTCGTTTGTAAGACGATTCATGGTTAAATTGTAGACCAAACTGAAGATGTTTGACAGTGAAACAAAACATGAAACGTGCGTCAGCTTTTTAAACCAGTGTTGCCAAAAAGATAATAGCTAAAAAATCACCCTTTACAAAAGCAATCCTATTTGGTTTGGTCAAAATAAATTCATACTTTGAACATCCATACAAATTTTTTATGGTATATTTTGAAATGTTTTTTTTTTAAATAAAACTATAATTGTGTCTTAGTACTCAACATGTATTTTATATATTTTTAAATGAAGGCAATTTAGCTATTTATAGATATATACATCTAAGACAAAAGCTATTTTGTTTGGATCGTTGGGTAGTAGAGTTCGGGATCTTAGCTTATTTTTGGGAAATGATGAAATTGAGGTAGTAAGTCATCATAGATGTTTAGGCGTAGTACTCGATAGTAACCTTTCCTTTGAGCGTCATATTAATATTTTATCTGGAAGAGTTTGGGGGATTCTACGTAGGATTTATTCTACAAATATATACCTTCCATTGTACATTAAAGAAAGACTGGCTCAATCGCTTCTTATGTCTCAAGTTTTATATGGCATTAAGATAGTCTCAGGTTGTGCTGCTGCGCACTTTGCTAGATTGAGGCGTGTTGTTAATATGATTGTAAGGTTTTTCTATAACGTTCGTCGTTGGGATCATGTTTCGGGGTATGTTTACCGATTCCTTGGAGTTTCCTTTGATACATTTGTTAAATGTCGTAACTTGGTTACATTTCATAAGGTTATAAAAAGTGGTGTACCATCTCCTTTATGTAATGCTTTTTTATTTTAGAGGTCTTCAAGACATCCACAAATTTTTATTCCGAGAATTTATAAACTACTTTTCGAAAGATCATTTATGGTAAGAATTGCTCGGTGTTGGAATTGTTTACCTCATGAATTACGTATATTTTCCCATTCAAATAATGTTTTTCGCTGAAAACTTCTTGAGTTTTTTACAAGGGGACTATAACATCGCTGTATGACGGGACTAAAGTTATTTCTTTTTTTTATATAACATTAAAATTTAACTTTAGAACGTCCTAGTGGCTGGGGAGCCAAAATGTTTTTTTTTTTTTTTTTTTTTTCTTTATTGCTGGTTTAGGTTTAAGTTTGAACTAGGGTCTGTATCTTAGGTTAATGTTATTACTATGTAAAACATATTTATATTTTGGCCTGGAAGGCTTTGTATTACTTTATTAATTAAATTAAATAATTAAACTTTATAAATAAATTATATAAATATATTAAAGAAGCTCGTAATAAAATGTGTAAAATGAAAAGAAAAAAATGCCTACACGAAAACTTCTTTCTGTTATCAGCTGCGGTCCAACTTTTTGGCCTTGGGATCTTTCTTTTAAAGTAATTAAAAAAATTTTGTTTGGCCGAAATTGCCTGCCCAACAATTTTTTTCAAAATGATGATGGCACACCATCTTTTGGCTTGACTAATATTTCGCCCGAAATAATTCGGTTAATCTTATACATTTCATCATAACTTAAGAACGAACGCTTCGTCCGATTTTGATAAAATACCAACATATGATAAGGCATACAATTTTCTATAAGTCGATATATCTATATTCCTTTTTTTATATTTTAAACGGTTTCGGAGTTATACAGAAATGAGGGGCGATATTTTTTTCCTTTCTAAATTAGTACTATTGAATTGTACTTGGCTTATTGACGTACACTTTTTCTTTTAAATATCCCCAAAGAAAGAAGTCATGCGGTGTCAAATCACATTTTCGTGAGGGCCAATTAAATTACATCGCTACGATGTGAGATATGTATGTATGTTATTGTTTCGTTGGCTGTGTGGCAAGTGGCACCATCCTGTTGAAGCGACCTAATTTTTGAAGAAGTACGGCCCGATGACGCTGCCAGCCCAAAAAACGCACAAGACAGTCACTCTTGTGTATGCATCGGCTTCTCACCAATCACTCGTGGATTCTCATTTGCCCAAATGCGGCAATGTTAATAGTATATCTCCTTTAACAGTCCTTTTTATTTTTGTTAGTACGGATGTCTTTGTGTTAATTGATGTTAAACGGCTTTAGTGAAGGTATAACACTGATCAGAGAACGGCTTTGTGCGATTGCAAAAAAGTCGCATTCAATGAACAACATCAAATGCACTCATTTGTGTTCATGCAATCAAACTTTCTCAGCCACACACATTGGTGTTGTTTTAAAATTCATTCAAGTCATGCACAGCGTATTGGCTTTGTTTAGCTTCGTTCGTCAATTATTGCTTTGGTAAAAAACACATACAAAGAAAAATACACAAAAATCACTGCTCTGATGCCTATTCAGCAGTTGCTATGTATGTAGTATGTATTTAAGTTTTTTCATATGCTGGATTCGAAAGAAAAAAATTTAAATGAAACTAAACGCACATAGGAACAAACAATTTCCATAGAAACAAAAAGAGTGTTTATATTTTTTATCATTTCTTAAAAAGTACAGTAGTTCTGTATGTACAATGTATGGTTGTTATTGTTGCTTGTTACGTTTTTAAAAAACTACCCTGCAAATAATAGGACTAGTCCAAACACGCGTGAAAAGAGTGGCCCACAAGGGGCTAGGACTAGCCCAAAAGTAACCCAAGCGTATGGAAAAAACATTGTCTATTTAACATTACGATGTCCTAGGGCAGGACCATATAACCCAGCGTTGGATTACAAAGGAGTAGTATTAAAACTACTCCATGGTATACTCAAGAGGATTAGTTTTGAAGTCGTTTAAAAACGAACACATATCATTAAAAAACGAAGACATGTCGTCTCACTACAAACACTTTTTAACAATGACATGGTTCATGCTTGCATTACATCGGACAAGTACAATGAGTAGTCCATTTGATCAAAATCAGGTGGTCCAATATTATTTGCGGGTCTATGAAATAACTCCCACGAAATAAGTCCCACTTTTAAAAACGAAATAAGTCCCACCAAAAATTGCTTAAAAAAATAAAATAACTCCCACGAAATAAGTCCCACTTTTGAAAGCGAAATAAGTCCCACCAAAATGAAATGATTTAAAAATTTACTTGAAATGAAATAACTCCCACTCAAAATTAAAAAACTCCCCCTTGAATTAAGTCCCACTTTCATAAACGAAATAAGTCCCACTTTTTCACTGTTTAATGCGATTTCAAATAAGAAGTATTTGGCTCTTCGAAAAAAAACACGTCGAATAATATGAATAATCAAAGCAGAGGAATAATAAAGAAAAATCGTATGCAAGCTTGCGGAAGGCTTCTTAATGGAATGGATATTACGAATTTTGATAGAGTTCCAGAATTTATTATTAATTCTTTTTTCGGTCAAGGAACGTATAGAGAACGCCTACTAGTAACAACGTTTGGATTCGTAAATGGATTAAGTACAGATCAATTGTTCTTATTATTAAGATGGAAACCGTTTCGGAAGGACCATCAGATTAAAATTATCGACCTTTATAAATGGCTTGAAGATCCAGTGCATGGTAGACGGTATTATAGTTTTAACGTGGCATTGGGATTAGTTGTATTTTGTAATGGTGATATTAGAAAACATGGAACACGAATTCCAATTTCCTACTTAAAATATAATAAAACACATACAAACATACGTAATTACGTCAACAATTTTTTTTAATATTGTTTTTCCAGTAGTTAAGTTCGGTACCTATTTGTACACATTTCTTTAAAGTTTTTTTTATTATAGTAAGTATAAAGTAATTAATAACAAAAAAAGGAGAGCCATGAGAGATAGGGACAAAAAATTATAGTTGTCCCTTTTACGAAATGTCCAATATATAACTTTTTGCATAAGAAAAAAATGAGAAATAAAGCCATAATGGCCTTATATTTCATGGCTCTATCGCACTCCTCCTTAAAAAATCATTTATTTATCAGATACATATTTGAAGGGTTTCATGAACTTCTGCAAGACAGAATGGACATACTAGTTTACTGGTTTGATCAATTTTGTGAGTTTGCATTGTAAGACAGCATTCACTGCAAATTTTCAAGTGCTTACAAGGAAAAAATAAGATATTTGGCTGCTTAATGAAACAAACCACGCACATATTATTATTAATTGTATTCTGGTTGGTTTCAATATGGTTTAACGACTCGTCTTCAATGTCCTCTTCCAAATATGATAATTCTTCAAAAAGATCTTCATCAGGCTCCATTTGCACAATTAAATTATTTTTTGATAACACCAGTTGGTCAAGGAATTTAGAAGGAGTTATAGTACCTTGTAAGAGATCATTCTTGAATTTCGAAATCATATCTGCTTTCAAAACACAGGACTTTTTAATACGCTTTTTTCCCACACTACCATTGGTATTCATCAATAGTTTAAATTTTCTTACTTTTTCAAATTCTTGCATCTGTAAAAATGCTACAAATTTGAAAAAAGTAGCCTTCTTTGGAATGCTTTTTTCTATGACGCTATTGTAAGCTTCTATTGCAGACGTAGTGCGGATTTCAGAATCGAAAACTGAAAAGTTATGTGGACCGATCTGTAATAATGAAAATTAAATCATAACACCTTTTATGTAAAAAGGAATATTGTACCTTTTGCATCCATTGATTCTCAAAATCCCACCAAAATATAAATTTAGGGGTATGAAATAACTCCCACTTTACAAAACGAATTTATTCCCACTCAAAACGAAATAAGTCCCACTTAAAATAAAAACGCTTAACGAAATAAGTCCCATCAATTGACGAAATAAGTCCCACTTTTAAAAACGAAATAACTCCCACTTTCAAAACAGCAATTTTTTGTGGGACTTATTTCGTTTTTAAAAGTGGGACTTATTTCGTGGGAGTTATTTCATAGACCCTTATTTGCAGTGTAAACATAAAAACAAATTGGACACAACAACTAGTTTATTTGAACTTATGCCTACAACAATCATACCAACAAAGCGACTCGTACTCATACCAATTTACATTCGTCTTTGTCTTATCGAGTGGGCAATGGCTACTTGAATGCAAAAGCATAAGAATGTCTGTCTTTTGACTTTGTGCAATTGTGTTACTGCGCGCGCAACAATAAATGCAAACAAAGCACTTTCAATAAAAAACTCACACATGCACAAATCAAATGTGTACAAAACGATGTCAAAATTACCAACGTTGAACTTTGTTTTGCAGGCATAGAGTTAATATAAATTATAGCGTATGAATAAATCAAGAAAAATAGTGATTTTTGCAGATCTCTGACAATGATCACTAGGGCAACCAAAAAAAAGCAAATGCTTATTTTTTGGTTTACAAGATAGAAAGATTTTGATTGAACACAAATTCCGACCATAAAAAAACAAAGAAAATGAGCTATTATTGCTAGGGCTTTTTTTTTGCTTATTTTGGCAATATCGGCTTTTTTTTTTTGCTTATTTTGCCATTTTAAGATAATTTTTCATTTTTTTCATACGAAAAAAAACTTATTTAATAATATTTTGCAAAAATCGTGATTATTATTTATTTTTATCTGCAACTTTTTTTATAAATACTAAAAAATCAACCATTTCTGTGCTGCAACAACTCTGGTTAAAAAAATCGTTCAACTTTATGGAGATATTTTGTGCTTTCCTTGAACAATATCATCCCAAAACCTATATTATCTCTGTATGTTATTATAGCTACACTAAAGAGTGGAGAGGGTATTATGCATTTGTGCTGATGTGAGAAACACCTTAAAATATTGGTCCTTAAGTATCAAATCAAATCACTTTCTGAGTCGATCTAATGATGTCCGTTCGGCTGGCTGGCTGTCCATGTAACCTCGTGTGCAAAGTACAGGTCGCAATTTTAAAGATAATTTAATGAAATTTGGTGCGTGGGTTCTAATTGGCACAAGGGCGAATCGGTCCATAATTTAATATAGCCCCCATACAAGCTGCTATCCGGAAGAGGGTCTTTGTGCCCACTATCAAACCAATTTTAATGCAATTTAAGACATATGTAGATAGATCCATATTTGGGTCTATGAAATAACTCCCACGAAATAAGTCCCACTTTTAAAAACGAAATAAGTCCCACAAAAAATTGCTGTTTTGATAGTGGGAGTTATTTCGTTTTTAAAAGTAGGACTTATTTCGTCAATTGGTGGAACTTATTTCGTTACGCGTTTTTATTTTAAGTGGGACTTATTTCGTTTTGAGTGGGAATAAATTCGTTTTGTAAAGTGGGAGTTATTTTATACCCCTAAATTTATATTTTGGTGGGATAGAGCCATGAAATATAAGGCCATTATGGCTTTATTTTTCATTTTTTTCTTATGCAAAAAGTTATATATTGGACATTTCGTAAAAGGGACAACTATAATTTTTTGTCCCTATCTCTCATGGCTCTCCTTTTTTTGTTATTAATTACTTTATACTTACTATAATAAAAAAACTTTAAAGAAATGTGTACAAATAGGTACCGGACTTAACTACTGGAAAAACAATATTAAAAAAAATTGTTGACGTAATTACGTATGTATGTGTTTTATTATATTTTTAGTAGGAAATTGGAATTCGTGTTCCATGTTTTCTAATATCACCATTACAAAATACAACTAATCCCAATGCCACGTTAAAACTATAATACCGTCTACCATGCACTGGATCTTCAAGCTATTTATAAAGGTCGATAATTTTAATCTGATGGTCCTTCCGAAACGGTTTCCATCTTAATAATAAGAACAATTGATCTGTACTTAATCCATTTACGAATCCAAACGTTGTTACTAGTAGGCGTTCTCTATACGTTCCTTGACCGAAAAAAGAATTAATAATAAATTCTGGAACTCTATCAAAATTCGTTATATCCATTCCATTAAGAAGCCTTCTGCAAGCTTGCATACGATTTTTCTTTATTATTCCTCTGCTTTGATTATTCATATTATTCGACGTGTTTTTTTCGAAGAGCCAAATACTTCTTATTTGAAATCGCATTAAACAGTGAAAAAGTGGGACTTATTTCGTTTATGAAAGTGGGACTTAATTCATTTAAGAAATATATTATTCAAGGGGGAGTTTTTTCATTTTTAGTGGGAGTTATTTCATTTCAAGTAAATTTTTAAATCATTTCATTTAGGTGGGACTTATTTCGCTTTCAAAAGTGGGACTTATTTCGTGGGAGTTATTTCATTTTTTTAAGCAATTTTTGGTGGGACTTATTTCGTTTTTAAAAGTGGGACTTATTTCGTGGGAGTTATTTCATAGACCCCCATATTTATATGGACACGTAAGATATGCATTTTTTTTAAAAAATAGGACCACGAGGGGAGATAGGGTCAATTTCTGCCCATCAGTAACTATTTAACCGATATTAATGAAATTTAAAACATAGATAGATCCCTATTCATATCGCCATACACTCTTGAAACTTGTTTTTAAATACTGTGGTGATGGGTATCATACGGTCGGGCTTGACAAACTATACTTTCTTACTTGATTTTTATGCAATTCTGTCTTAGCGGTACTGTAACGCACTTTAAATAGCTTTGTGTATAATTTTTATGTATTTATGTTTTTAGTATTAAGCCTTTTTATCAACTTATTTTATTATTCGCTTGTTTAAGTTCTTTTCTCTCGAAAATTCCATAGCTGTATTTTTACGATCAAATTCCTCAGTCTGTAACGTATTTTACCATCATACTTTGTAACGTCTTATTTCTTTTTAAATAGTGTTTTTGTATAAAGTAACGTCTGTTAGTTCCCCTTCTCTCTGTTTTTGGTATAGTGACGTCTTATTTTTTGCTTTTTTAATATAGTTTTAGCTATTAAGAATTTCTCTGTATATCAAATATTGTTAATTTCTGCAAATTTTGGGGTTTTACACGACGCTGTAACAAATTTGGAAACAAAAAATCTTTCATTGGTTTTCTAAGTGAACATAGTTATGGACCGTAAGAAAAATGTCCCGTGTTCCAGGGGATATAGGAGACAAAGTTAATACAAAATTTAAATCAGTTTCATTAAAAAATAAAGGATTTTCGGTATTAAAAGATATTGGGGATATTTTGGGAGGCAAGCGGAATTATGAGTCCAATTGTATAAAATATACTTCAGAGCAAATACTCAATTTTAAATATGCTCCCATAACATCTGTAGACGTAGGAAGAACTTTTTCTATGTACAAGAACTTGCTGACTCTAAACAGACATAGTTTTCCTTTCGAAAATTTATTGCATCAACTTATAATTTACTATAACAACATATTAAACGAATTAAGTGGAAAATAAACAATTTTAAATTGCTTTTTTTTTAAATTTTAACAGCTTATTTCCATGTTTTTAAACGCTTTTTTTAAGAGCTTAAAACTGTTTTTTTAGTGCTTTTTTTGGTTGCCCTACTGATCACAAACATTTTTTTAATGGCTTTTAGCATACATGATATTTGTACTGTAATTAACGTTTGATTTAAAATTTCTTTGTGTTGTGATGGATCTGACTGATATACGGATAACCGTGGGCTATGAACGAATTTTTTTTTTTTTATCCAATTTTCCGATTCCCAGGTATCACCTTCTATCTATGGTAACTCTTATGACTGCGCAATTTTCGCCTTTTTTTCGTTCTCCAAAGTTTGAAACGTTTTACGATTTAATTGTAAGCTTTGTTTCCTGGTTAATGACATTAGTGCTATGGCGAAAATGTTTGAAAATGCTATAACGCGAGGAATGAAAATTAACATTCAAGTTAAAAAAAACTTTGAATAAACCTATATCTAAATCTTGGTTTAATCAGACGTGCAAATTAGCAGTCAGATCCAGAGCGGAAGCATTGAGAAATTGGCGTAACAATAAAAATACTGAATTGCTAGGCAAAATGGCAAGGTCTTCGTGTGCCAAAGTATTAAGACGGGAAAAGGCTCTTCACCAGCAACGTCTTCGTAATAAAGTTCTTTCTGCTCCCCGGGACAGTAAAAGCCTCTGGTTATTCGTTAAAAGAGGAAGCGTTGATGCTAGTTCTTCAATACTAACTCTTTTAAAGGATGACCGAACATTCATGAACCCGGTTGAAAAAGCTAATTGTTTAGCCGAATTATTTGCGAAAAACTGTCACTTACCAGCCAACAATCAATCACTACCCGAACTCGAAGGAGTATCGGTAACTAAACCAACAATATTGTTTCGACCTCAAGCTATTAAAAAAGTTATTGCAGATCTCGATTAATTAAGTCTCCTTGGCCAGATGGTATACTTACACTGGTCTTGAAGCAGTGCTCTTTGACGCTAGTTCGCCCCTTAGTCAATCATTTTGGCGGCATGATATAACCCCCCAAAATATCTCAAAAAAAAAAAAAATAATGAAATAACCTTCCAAGTGTTTACAGAGAACAACAACAAAGGTTTTTAGGGGGTTATTAAATTTTGTATGGGGTGTTATTTCATTTTTTTAATTGGGGTATTATTTCATATGAAAAAATCTCCAAAAAATCATTTTAAAATAAAGCCCCAATATATTTTTTTGGGGGATTATTTCATTTCGAAATTTATAACGAAAACGTTTTTGGGCGCAATTATTTTCTCCTCTATGGTATAAAAAAAACACCGACTTCACTAACTAAAGCTTCTTTGCATAACAGGTCTTCGGCCGGGCGCAACGACTTTCTCCTCTTTCGTATAACAAACACCGGCTTCGCTTACTAAAGCTTCTTTGCGTAGCCGGCCTACGGCAGGGCACAATACCAATTTAAGGAGCTAGATAGCGAGTCGTTATTTGTTATACCATGGAGGAGAAAACCCTTGCTGCAAAGCAGCTTTAGTTCGCGAAGCCGGTGTTTGTTATACCATAGAGGAGAAAGTTCTTGCAACTGGCCGAAGGCCGGCTTTGCTGATAAGTTTTAATTAGCGAAGCTGGTTTTTGTTATACCATAGAGGAGGAAATCCTTGCGCCCGGCCGAAGTCCCAACCATGCTATCTATCGCACGATTCTTTAAACTAAAACTACAATTAAATGTATTATTTATATTGGGGCTTTATTTCACTTCAGAAATTGGGGTCTTATTTTATATGAAAAAGGGTCCCACACTTTTGGGATTGCTTCATAATTTTTTTGGAGGATTATATTTTGGGCGGTTATTTCATGCCGCCAATCTTTTCATCACTTTAAACCATGGCGGCGAATATCACGTTTGTTTGACAGTTGCTAATGTAACGCCAGTTCTTAAATACGGAGTGTCTTAAAATTCTAATAATTACCGCCTCATTGCAATTTGTTCGACACTATCCAAAGTTATGGAGAGTTGGTTAATCACTATTTTGTCAAATGTTAAGATTCAAACTACCTACTAAGCAACCGCAGAGGTCGCTCTACTGGCGACATACTGGCCCTGTTATCGGAAAAATGGTGCCGTTGCATTCACCATTTTGGCGAAAGTAAAGTAATTGCTTAAGATAATTTCTCTCGAATGGTCACTGGTGCCTCAACGCTCCGTTAAACGCTCAACGGATCAAGGTGCCTCATATATATACATATATGAGTGGTATTATTATTGAGGAATATGAATCTCTTAATGTTCTGGGTATGATGATACAATGTGATGTCCGATTGACAAAATATATTTTCAAGGTGTCAAAATAAGAATTTAAGTGCCTCGGGTCTTTTAAACGGTGTAAGAGATACTTCACTCCATCTGATCTCCTTAAAAGTTATACCACCTATATCCGACCGCGATTGAAATACAATACAATATTGCGAAGTTAAATATAATTATATAGGCAGTTCCAGCAAAAAGTCTACGTTTTGTAACGCAACGTCAAAAGTAATTTAAATTGTTTCTCAAAAAAGTATATACATATAAAATTTTTTTTATATTTTGGTGTTAAGCGCAACTGTAGAGCTATTTAGTAACAAAAGGGATAACATTTGAAAAACTTGGTTCTCAAATAAAAGCTTATGTGCTGTTTTCACAACACAAGTTATAGAACGTGTAGTAAAATTTATATGGAAAACACTCAAAAAACTGAGTGCTTTTTATATAAATTTTACTACACGTTTAGTCACTTGTGTTGTGAAAACAGCACATTATTTGCATTCTCGCGTTACATTACAAAAAGTAAACTTTTCGCTGAAAATGCCCAAATTTACCTTTACACGAACAAAGATATTTAAATTTGATAACTTGAAAAAAAATCTATATAAGTCCAAAGCTTACTTAAAAAAGCTTTATACAAAAACTCTTGCTCAATGCGCAAACTTATGCAATTTTGTAATGCAAATCAAAATCCACTTCTTTTTTTTGTAATTTCTGAATATAGTGCTATTTCATTACTTTGCAAATATAAAAAACCTTTTTACAAATTTGAGTTCTTCATTTAATTGTTTTACATTTTATCGTACAACTTTCACGCACGCCACAATGGAAATTCCCATATAGGGAGCTGGTACTAGTATAAGAATTAGCTAAACTAAATAAAGTCCCAGGACAAAATAGAACTCCTAATGAGTTTTACAAAACTGCTCTACAGCGATTTTTAAACGAAATACTAACCCTGCTGGCCAATATTTTCCTCATCCCACTGTTTAAAAAATGTGACGTTAATATTGTTTCAAACTATAGGGATTATCCCTGCTCTACTCTTTTTACAAATTTTTCACAGGCCTAATTATCAACCGCATTAATACATGGGTGAATTATTTTAATAAAGGGTGGTCCAACCATAATGCGCGTTAAGATTGTTGAAGCCTTTTTTTAAAAAATGGGCGTTCAAATCAAAATGCATTTTGTGCACTTCGTGATTTTTTTTGGTCAGCATAATCGACCAAATGTGTCCGTAATCAGGAGAATTGTGCGCAATTTTCAGCATACCGGGTCTGCATTCACCGATGCATCCACAAAGAGTGACTGTTTGGTGCGGTTTATGGGCTGGCGTCGTCATCGGGCCGTGTTTCTTCGAAAATGAGGTCGGCCAAGCAGTAACCGTGATGGTGTTCGCTGTCGCGAGATGATACCCGAATTTTTGTGGGCAGAAATTGAGGATATTGACCTGGACGATATGAGGTTCTTACAGGAAGGTGCCACTTGCCCAAAGCCAACGAAACAATGGCTCTTTTGCGCAAAATTCCATGGCCGTTTTATCTTACGTCGTGGCGATGTTAATTGTCCGCCACGATCATGTGATTTGACACCGTTAGACTTCTTTCTTTGGGGATATTAAAAAAAAAAGTGGACGTCAATAAGCCAAGAACAATTCCAGAGCTAAAGGATGAGATAATTCGGCACATTAACGACATTGAACCTCAATTATGTCTAAGAGTAATTGAAAATGTGGACCGTCGGATAGAGGTATGCCACCAAAGCCGAGGAGAGCATATGGCCGATATTTTGTGTAAAACATAATTGTCACAGATCCTTCTATCATAATAAAAAAAATAAGATAATTCTCTGAAAAATTTTTGTATTATTTACGATTAAAACGCACGTTTTGGTTGGACCACTCTTTATAATAAATGAGTATCAAGAGGAATTTCGGAAGAACTACTCCATTTAAGATAATTTGTCTAATCTATGCAGTATAGTCATTCTTAACTTTAGCCAAAAAATTAAAACATATGCTTTTTTCGTGGACTTTCCTGCAGCTTTTGATATAATACCTAGAAACTTACAGCCGTATTTATAATAACAAGTTAGCCACAGTTTGTACACTACGTACAACGAGCTGCTAACTATAATGCCGATTAAGCCTAGCAGCTTGTAAGCACAGAGTTTATTTATAACAAACTTTTGTCCATCTGCTAACTAAAAAAAATCAACTCTGAATTTTAATGATGCCACATTATATTACTGAAAAATGCAACACGTTTGAATTAATAATCGCTGGTTTGGTCATTTTTTTGTAATTTTTTTTTTGTTTTTTCCTCCACATATAACAAATTTAAAAAGTTTTTAAAATTAATATAAAATAAAAAAAGAAAGAAACATAAAATAAAACAGTAATTAAAATAAAACCAACCAAATTGTTTAACATTAAACAGCTGTTTCTAACAAGTTGGCAAACGTTTGGCAGCTGGTTAAAAAGAGTTTAGCAAATCGTTAGCCAGAGTTTGGTAAGTGTATTATAAATAAACTTTGTGCTAACTTCATGCCAAATTTCCATTATAAATACGGCTGTTATTGTTTCATAACCTTAGTTGGCTAGTACTTTCCCGTAAAAAGGTACCTCTATTGACGAAGCTGTACGACAACACAACTAGCCAGGTTTGGGATGGCACTTCATTATCAGATCCTTTTATTGTCGCGCAGAGCGTTAAGCAAGGCTGCTTGCTTAGTCCAGTTTTTTTTTATACATGAATGAACTGAATGGTCATCTCCAAGGTGGTGTTCTTGTTGCTGAGATTGTAATAAAAGTTCTACTTTACGCAGACGACATCGTAGTATTGTCGGATTGTACATAAATACTACAAAATATGATTGATGCTTTGTATAATTTCTGCAGTAAATGGTACCTGAAAATTAACTTGAACAATACCAAAATAATGATATTAAGAACCGGTACAAGAATAGGCCAAAGTACGACTTTCAAATATGGTGATAACCAGATTGATATTTTAAACGAATACAAATATTTGGGTGTAAACCTGACTTACAATTTATCTTTTAGGAAACATATTTCAGCTAAACTTACTTCGTCAAAATTCGCCAATAATTCCTCCTGGTCGAAATATATTTATCATTCGAGAATAAAACTTTCGATTAAAATGAAAAATGTCCATGCAGCTGCAAAGTCCATAATGTTTTATCGTGCACAGGTATAGAGTTTTATTAGTTTTGATGAAGTTGAGAAACTATTGAGGTATTTTTAAAAAAAAAATTGCTTTTCTTCCTCGCAACACACCAAATTATATGCTGCATCTAGAAACTGGTATATCTTCACTTTATCTCATAACTCTACAACTGCATTCAAGTTATTTTTGTTAGTGAGTTTTTTTTGACAGTTCACAGCGGCAACTTTCCCACAAAAATTTTACAGTCACACTTTTTCTGTAAATTGGGGAGTAATTTCCTAAAGTGACAGCTATTACTTGCTAAAAATGTTATAGACGCAGCTAAGTGAGAAAAACAGTTGTTTTTTTCATTTTATGGCATTTTTGTTTCATTTCTCACATTTCAATCGAAAAGTTTCTCGACGCGAATGTTACAGAACATGGGCACTGAATATACAATTATTATAAACAACACATTGAGCCTTTACACATTAGACTTATTTTTAAGCGAACAATTTTTGTTCCATCAATCACACACTGTAGTAAAAATATCTGGCATAAAATACAAACTGCCATTTTACGCCAGCATAATTAGTCTAGTGTGTGATGGCTTATTCAGCCTTATGTATTTATTTTCTTAAACAACACATTTATTTATTTTTTTTTTTATTTTATTTATATCTTGTTAATATTCTTTTAAAAAATTCAGGAATAATAGTTATTTATTTTTGTATAAATAAATGTGACCAAACTCAAGTTTTACTAAACCTATTATTGTTAATTTTTTTTATTTTTTGTTCGCGTACTTTAATATTTTTCTAATTCTAATTAAATTTTGATAATTTTTGTGCTTACAAACATGCCATTTTTAATTTGTTAGATTTACTAAGAGAATGAAGTAGAGGAATCGGCAAGTAGGGTAAACTATTTTATATAATTTTTTTTATATAGGCTGACAATAAACAATATATTCTTTTCAGCATGGTGGGTGGACCTGGCCATAATGTTGTTAATTCCAACTTAAGCCTACAATCCAACCATCAATTACGTTATTTTCTATCCCTGTTATTATTATTTTATTTAAATCTGTGTTGGCCATTGATATTTTCGGCTACCTAAGTTAAAAGTCACAGTCGGTCTAAAGGTAGCCCCATTCCCAAGGAGGATTTATTCAAACCTGAAGAATCGTTACAGACAGGGTATATAAACTCACAAGTACAATTAAAAAGTATATTCTTAATTAATTAACCGATCAAAAGTAACTAATGGCGATTTCTTTTCTGAGAAAAATGTTGCATTAATGTTACATGTTCTACATTTCGTGTTCGTTTGTACAAAAAATACAACTGTGTGAAAAATTTTCAAGTTCTTTTGTGAAAATGTTGATGAAAAACATGCAAAACATGTTACATGTTTTACCCTTACTTTTACTTAAGGGTTCATACTGCCCTGTTTTACAACTTTGGTACTTACTACTTTGTTTGTACAACCAATATTTTATTTTGTTTGTCATAATATTTTAAAAGTTTTGTCAAAAGAATTCTACATCTAAATATTCTTTGACGGCATACTCCATTTTGAATTAAATCGTTTTTTATTTTGGTGGAATATTCGGAAAATCGCTAATGAACTACATTAATAATAAAAGTGTAATAGTTGTAAATAAAGGCAGCTAATTCTGTTCGATTGAAGTTGTACAACATGTAACACTTCGAGTGATTATAGGTAACATGAAAAAGTGTTACATGCATATACTGTAGCATTTTTTTCTCAGAATAGAAATCGCCATAAGACTTTCAGTCTGCTTTAATGAAGCAGACCAGATGTTTATAATTCTTATTCGCTTAACAATTTTATTTGTATAATATCTTAAGTTTTTCTTAAATCTTTGGATGAAGTTTCTTGATGATCTGGCCTAAGCAACCAGGAAATGCGCATAGGAATAGCTTATCCCATCAACAATAAATTTCAGTTTATCAATAGTATGAATTGAGAATTTGGCACATTCACAGAACAAATTTAAAATTGTCTCTAATCATTAAATTTATACCAAATTAATAGAATCAAGCAACCCATTTGTTGATTTTGCACCTATTACCAAAATGATTATATTGATTACTAAAAATTTTATATTTTGAAAATTTTTTTCAATAAATGATATTTTTAATTTTAATTAAAAAAATGATCAAACAACTTTGCCGTTTCAAACAATGTTTTGATTGATTTTGACAATTTTCAACAACAATTTCAAAATTTTAAATTATTTTATTTTAAACCAAATTTTTTTTGTTATTTAATTATTTTTTTAACTCAAAATTTATTTCAAAACAACTGAAATGTTAATTAAATCAAAATTACATTTTTAATTTTCTTTCAACAAAAAAAAGTAATTGATTCAATTATAACATTAATTAAATTTAAATACTTTTTAAATAATTTTTTTAATTGATAAAAAACTACTAATAATTTTTTCTGTGTTTAAACGAAACCTTGTTAATGAATAATTTTTGACTCCCAATATAAACTTTGATAAATCATTTAATTTTTAATTCAAATTTCAATAATAGATTTTAATTCATAAATTTTCATATCAAGTCGAATGTGTATTCTAAGTCAAGATACAATTTAGAAAGCTTTCATACTTTAATAGTCTTATTCCTTAAATATTTTCCAGGAATTTTTGTTTTTATATTTCTGCTGGTATCTAATAGTCGTATAATTTTTCTGCACAATTTACTTTATTGCTAGCCAAAGGATAGCTAAAGTAAGCCTCGTACCAGAAATATGCAAACAAATTCTAATAGTGCATAGAAAATATTGAAGGAATAAGACAATTAAAGTAATATGGAATATGAAAATTTATGTAATAAATGTTACTCACCATAAGAACTAAAATCCCAGATTGTATTTGATTTAATTCATTCAATAAAAAATTTAATTGAATCTAATAAATAATTTGATTACTAATTTAAATAATGTAATTAAACAAAATATAGATTTTTTGTTTATTATTTTTTTTTTTAGTTAAATCAATTAACACGTTGTTTGAAAAAAATCAAAATTTAAAATTTTTGCAACTAGGTAATAATCAGGGCAAGTTTTTTATGGCATATGCCATTTTTGCAATTTCTTCAATTATTTTGTTAAAAAGCCAATTTTGGTCCAGCTTGCCAAAAAATACCTTTTTTTTTGTAACCTAGATGAAATTTTTAAAAAATCTTAGCGAATATGAGGCAGAATCTATTCGAAATGCTAAATGAACGTTGCAAAAATCGGACGTAAAAAGTGACTAAGTGTACATAAAAGAGCACTTTCAATGCATCTGCTCAAGTCTATTGAAATTACAAACAAAAGTGCTTTCTATAAATGAAAGCTTAGACTTTATTGACAGTGCCAAGGAAAATATACAAGATGTCAGTAAAAAAGATTTTGTTGAAAAGTGAAAAGATCGTAATACCGTATAACAAGATTAATTAAAATAAGAAAAAGATAGTATATGTGAGTAGTCACTTGCAAACACCGCTAAGTTTAAAAAAAAATCTGTAAAAGCCGCCATTTTATTTGATTTCTAAAATGCCTTCATAAGCCATTATCAATCTCGTACAAAACTCCATAAGTTACGCGCAATTTTTGGTTAATTATTTAATACTCCTGCAAAACTAACTATATGGCTTGGCATTTCAATTTTAAAAAAACTGTTTGAATCGATTTTATCAGAAAATTGCTATTTTTACTTAGAGATCTTTGCAAGTGGACTACTCATATTTTAATGAAGGTGAGACGGATGAAATTATTGACAACCTTTCTCCATCTGAACTATTAGCCTTCAAATATGCTTTGGTTTCATCTTGTGATGTTGAAAGAGTGTATTCAGCTTTCTTGAACTGTTTTATGCGATAACATGCTATTGTACTATACAATCAAAACTTAATAAAACAAATGTTTCTTAAAAAACTACATGTTTATATTTGCCAGTTTTGCCATTTTGTGCCATTTTTTAATACTTTTCGAGCCATTTTGCCAGCCATTTTTAACCATTTTTCGTGCCATTTTAAACTTGCCCTGGTAATAATTATAACCATTTCGGTAATAGGTGCAAAATCCATAAACTGTTTACTTGATTCTACGAATTTCATGTTAAAAATTAATTTTTTTCTGAGTATGTATTAGAGTTGTCAACCGATTAAGAATAATTCGATTAATCGATCAAACAAAAACAAACTCTTGTTCAAATAATTTCAAAATGTCGGTTTTGGATTAATTAATGTCGATTGTTAAAAAATAAATATATGTGTGGTTTATAGAACACGAGCGCCTTAATCGTCCGTTCATCTTACAATTAAAACAAAAACAAATTTAAAAAATTTAGAAAAGGTAATATTGTAGTTTTAGCCCTGATTGTAATTAATGTCAATGTTTAGTAAGCAACAACCGTGTTGAGTACACATAGCACATCTATATATCGGGTGATTTTTTAGCTATTATCTTTTTGGCAACACAGCTGACGCACGTTTCGTGTTTTGTTTCATTGTCAAACATCTTCAGTTTGGTCTATAATTTAACCATGAATCGTCTTACAAACGAACAACGCTTGCAAATTATTGAATTTTATTATCAAAAATTACACTGCTCTGCAAAAAATAATTTTTTGTCTTTCCGTTAATTAAAACTATGTGAACTATATGGATTTTGATGCGCTGAAACCAAATCCGTTCTCGGTTTTTTTCCATCAGATCGAGATTTTGTTTAATGGGCGTGGCAAATTTTTTGCCCTTAATTAGTCAGGTACGGAGACATATTTCATCCTAACTCGAGAACCAGTCATTCGATTTTCAAAAGTAAAACACCAGAAGATGTGTAACAAAATTGTATTTATTTTAGTCGAACAGAATTTTTCTGTATCTCTTATCGTTTTGGAATTATTCAGAAATTAATGGAGAAAAAATTATTTTTTTGTGCAAAATTCGTAATATTTTTCAATTTAAAAATGGAATTAAAAAAAATATAAAGCAAGTATTACACATTTTGCACTTTTTTCTGAGAGCTACTTATCTTAAAAATAAAAAAAGCCATAAACCATAAAAATCGGTTAAAAAATTTAGATTTTATTGTCAATTTACCTCAGGTACCCAATATTGACCAAATATGTGTAATGCAGCAAACAACGTCAGAGTGGGCGCACTAAAGCGCCTTGTAGCAGCAATGAATGGCAACTCTTTACTTCTATCTATTTTAGTACAACAAAATCAAATACAAGCAAAAAACGTTGCCAGATTTGTAACTTTGTAGCAACGCCTCGCTTAAAGCACACACCCTGTCGTCACCCGTAGATGACTTCAAATTAAAATAAAAAATTAAAATATTTACCTTATATATATTAGCCTATATATTTTTTTATTTAAAATAACACAAAATTTTTGTTACTAATTATTAATTTTTATTTAGGAAACATTGTTAAAATAAAAAAGTAGCTCAAGCTGTTCCGGTGTATGCGGAGATTCAACTTTAGTTATCTTTAATTAATATTTCTTTTTTTTTATTAATATTATATTATATTATATTATATCAGTTTGAGATTCTTGCCAAATCGACCAACAAAAATCTGCAAGCATTCCTTCCGATGGGTTTCCATTATAACGCTTCCCTATATGTAACATATCTTGATGGAACCTTTCACCATGTTCGTCTGATACTGCACCAAGATTAGCCGGAAAAAAATCTAGATGCGAGTCCAAAAAATGAATTTTAAGGGACATGTTACACTTTAGAGCTTTGTAGGCAGAAAGTAGTTCTTCAATGATTACATGGTAGTTTTAAGCTTTTCTGTTTCCCAAACAATTGTCCATGCTCTTTCTTCCACATCAATTCATTCAATTCATAAGCTGTCGTATTTGTGGACCTACAAATATGCCTTCTTTTACTTTTGCATCGCTGATTCTAGGAAATTTGCTCTTAATGTATAGAAAGCCTTTACCGTCCTTGTTCATTGCTTTGACAAAATTTTTCATTAGGCCTAGCTTTATATGAAGAGGAGGCAGAAGAATTTTTTCTTTTTGAACTAAAGGCTCTTCTGCTACATTTTTTTGTCCTGGAATAAAATTTACTCTTTTCGGCCAAATTTTAACATTGTAGTGTTTTGCTTTCGCGCGGCTATCCTATTCACATAAGAAGCAACAAAACTTAGTATATCCACTTTGCAATCCATTTAAAATTGCTACGACTTTCAAATCTGCACATACGTTCCATGAGTAATGTGAATATTTAATTTTTTGTAGTATCATCTTCATGCTATAATAGCTTTCTTTCATATTTCTTGCATACGCGAGTGGGACCGATGGAAATTTGTTGCCATTGTGAAGTAAAACGGCTTTCAAACTTGTCTTGGATGAATCAATAAAAAGCCGCCAATCCTCAGATTTATGACTGAAACACAGTTGTCGCAAAAGTCCATCAGCATTATCACAAAATACCAAACCTTCCTCTCTGCTAAAATAACTCAAAAAAGGTTACTCTCTATTTCGAAAGTACGAGACTTAAACGTCCTTTTGCACCAAATTCCATTCTTTTAATTGGGATGCAAGAAGCTCAGACTTGTTTTTTGAGAGCCCTAATTTACGAACTAAGTTATTCATATTAATTTGATTCGGAAAATAAGGTTTACTCGTTGGGCTTCCAATAAATGCGAAGAAACACCCATGGTGGCGTAAGTGGATTCAGTTGTTGCAGAAAGCCTATCTTCTTCATCGTCTGTAGGAGGCAATGGAGGTAAAAATTTACTTGTAAACTGGTAAACTGGTCGTTTGACGCATGAAATATTTGGATATATAACTTTATTTTTGGTTTTTTTCGTAATCAGGCAAAAGTAGCAATCATTTTGATGATTTTGTGGTTCACTCCAAATCGCTGGCTTCATAAACGGCAAACACTTATGACTTCCTTTTAACCAACCTCTTAAAGACCTTGCACAGCTACTACAACATATTTTCGGCAGCCAATTTTTATCTCTATCATCGATAGGAAACCCCAAATAACGGCGATAAGCATCTTTAATCTGGAAAGATATTGTCTCCCGTTGAGAACTTAAAGTTAGATTGCCACATACGTAACAAAATAAATTTGGAGATTTGTTACAAATCCTTGACATTTTATAATATTAAAGCGTTTGTGGATTCTTTAATTGCTTTATTTCTTTACACAATAACAAAGTATACTATGAGATCTATTTACTGTTGCCGCTTTTAACGGCACGATATTCAAATCTAAAGTGACACACTTATTGTCCATCAGCTTCTATATATGGGCATTTCCGCCAAATGGTCCACCGTGACCGAAAATTTAAAAGTTATTAAAATCTGATTATTTTACGATATTGTTATGGAGAAATATTTAGATTTTACTAATTTTATAAATTTACCCATAAATTTGTTCACTTAGATGAACAATCAGACTGCAAAGTTGTGCAAACGTAATTTCTTATTTGTGAGTATGTTTTATTGTATATTTTCTTTAATATTATCTTCCTTAAAAGAGGTGATATTTGATGAAAATTATTCCAAAAAAAATTTCTTACATGGGGTGTAATCTAAGGAAGAGTTCGAAGAGAAATATATTATTCGAATTAACGGTAAATTTTTATTTTGTATTAATCATTATTCAGTTAAATTATTGTGGAAAAAATTTCACGTTCGAATTGTCACGTATCGAACCAGATTTTGGCTTAAACAAAAAATAGTACAGACGATTTTGGAACCAAACCAAAGACATTTTAATACAACATTGCTATGTAAAATTCTGAAAGTAGTTTGACTAAAAAATTGTGCCAGGTTTCGCTGAATTACAACTTTTTATACATGGCCACAAAAACTACTTCTATTTTTTTCACGTTCGAACCGCTACTTCTTTTGCCATTATCTTTGACCTAGAATCGCGCCCCCCATAAACTTTAGCATAGATAATAGTGCTTTCTTAGTGCTTTAATTTAAGGGTTGAAAGAACGTAAAAATATTTGTTGTTTAAAATGTTGTTGCATTTTTGATGCGTACGACTGTCACGTTCAACACTTTGGAATTACCCATATACAATAAATACTAGAATCAACCCTAATGTTCTTAATTTGAAATCACTGGTAATTGAATATCATATGTAAGACTGGTGTAAGGAAACTTACGTCACCCACTGTATTTAATAAATATTTCATTTAGTTATTACTTTTTGCTTTAACTTGTACTTATAACTTGTACCGTTAGAAAGTAGTTCTGTAGTATAACATTAAGTCTACATATTAAGATTAATATAAATGAAGAAAATAAAGGACAGAACGGTCAGTCTGCATAAAGTTGGAAAACAAACAACATGTCTTTTTTAATTTCGCGACTACCATCCGCTACACTGGTTGCATTACAATATTGGTTACCTGTGGTAAATTGACAATAAATGAAATTTTTTTAACCGATTTTTATGGTTTATGGCTGCTGACCTAGCGAAATGCTATCATCATATGTGAGGCTGGTTGCATTACAATATTGGGTACCTGCGGTAAATTGACAATAAAATCTAAATTTTTTAACCGATTTTTATGGTTTATGGCTCTTTTTATTTTTAAGATAAGTAGCTCTCAGAAAAAAGTGCAAAATGTGTAATACTTGCTTTATATTTTTTTTAATTCCATTTTTAAATTGAAAAATATTACGAATTTTGCACAAAAAAATAATTTTTTCTCCATTAATTTCTGAATAATTCCAAACGATAAGAGATACAGAAAAATTCTGTTCGACTAAAATAAATACAATTGTTACACATCTTCTGGTGTTTTACTTTTGAAAATCGAATAACTTGTTCTCGAGTTAGGATGAAATATGTCCCCGTACCTGACTAATTAAGGGCAAAAAATTTGCCACGCCCATTAAACAAAACCTCGATCTGATGGAAAAAAACCGAGAACGGATTTGGGTTCAGCGCATAAAAATCCATATAGTCCATATAGTTTTATTTAACGGAGGATTTTGCTGCTGAGCAGTGTTATCAAAAAATTTATCGAAAAATTGTGTTCAGCGACGAAGCTCATTTTTGGCTCAATGGGTACGTTAATAAGCAGAATTGTCGATTTTGGAGTAAAGATCAGCCAGAAGCACTGCACGAGCTACCAATGCATTCAGAAAAAGTCACAGTTTGGTGCGGTTTATGGGCTGGTGGCATCATTGGACCGTACTTCTTCAAAGATGATGCGAATCTTAACGTAACTGTGAATGGCGAGTTCGGTGAACATTTTATTTCACGTTTGGGACCGGTCAATTGGCCGCCTAGATCGTGCGATTTAACGCCTTTAGACTATTTTTTGTGGGGCTATGTTAAAGCTCATGTCTATACAGACATGCCCGCTTCAATTGACGCATTGGAAGACAACTTTGAAGCATTTATTCATGAGATACCGGCCGAAATGTTGGAAAGAGTATGCCAAAATTGGACTAAGCGGATGGACCATTTGAGGCGCAGTCACGGTCAACATTTGCATGAAATAATCTTCAAACTTTAAATTATATGGACCGTACTATCGATTCAAATAAAGATTTCATGCATTTTTCTGAATTTTATGTGTTTTTTTTTTAACTTTCCTATAGCTCTTAAAAAATCACCCAATATATAAGTTGTCCTATGCTCGTGATTTTATAACTCGAGAACCACTCAACTGATTTTCAAACGAGTACATGCGTTGGAAAGGTCTACTTTCACTGATGGTTTATAAAAAACACTCCCGATAGGTGGCGCAGTTGCCGTGATATTTTAAAAAAAATTCTCCAGTATTTCATTTTTTACTTTTATTTAGAAAATCCCGAGCAGTGCCGGGACCAAACAGCTAGTAGTTCATAAATGTAGTTAATGTTCTTTTTAAACAAATCTTTGCCATACAATTGTATCAGCTGTTTTCTTTTTAAATCAAACGTTAAAACATTTTTAAGAAATTGGATTTTTGCTCTCGTGTGAAAAACTTAGAAATAAACAAAAAGCTAAAAAAAATAAAGAATTTATTTATATAAATCATATCGTAAAAGTAGGAAATGTTGTTATTGTATTATATATATTATTTTAAATTATATCTGTACCATTGAAAACGATGAAGTGGAAGATAAACTAACGACATCAAAAAATGCCGGACTTGTTCCAATGGAAAAATACATAAAGAAACACAACGGCTGTTCTATAGAAGAAATTGAATGCAGAAGTTTGGCTGAAGATGGTAGGTCTGCAAACGCCTTTCGAAAATCCAAAGTAATATCGCATTATTTAAGAATTAAGGGTTTTACGATTCCTTTTAGAAATACAACGATATGAAGTTAAGATGAAAAGTTTTACGCATCAAAAAAAGAGGAAGTCATAGCGGCTTTGGGAAAAAATAAAGAAAAAAATGGAAGATTTTCCATAGTTGAAGATGAATGGATGGAGTTATCTTATTTAAAAAATGTATTTTTTTATATTCGTTATTCTCATCTATTAATCGAATAATTTTTTAGATTTAGTCGTTTGATCGAACAAAAAAAAAAAACAATTATTTGAACAAAGTTGAAAAGCGAATAATTGACAACTCTAGTATGTATGCGTAATATAATCCTATTTTCAAATATTACTCATACGTTCAGGTAAACTCAATAAGCTCCACGCAGTAGGATATTTAAAAAAATCTGGGGCGTAATTCTGGGAGTCGTGATCGAGTACTTTCTCGATTCGAAAGCAATTTTATTTCTAATTCTTTCAGTCGATACTGAACAAATCGAAATTATTTTTTCAGTATTGTGCAGCTCAAACTAATGCTTTACAAACAACACTGAAAAAATAATTCCGATTCGTTCAGTATTGACTAAAATAATTAGATATTAAATTGCTTTCGAATCGAGAAAGTTCTCAATCACGACTGCTAGAATCAGGCCCCTGTATTTAGCAATGATTGGTACTCTGTTCAACATTTCACGTTAAATGCTGTCAAAACGTATATGAATAAAACTTGTGCGGAATATCAATGAAATAGTGTTGATGAAGTTGTACTCTGTTCATTTTGTAAAAAAGTTCGCAAGATAGGTAACATTAATACATGTCAAAATTTTCGTGTGAAATAATCAATATTGCTCAACGTTTTTCACAAATTTGAACAGAGTACTAGGCTTAAACCGATAGTCCGATTGGAATAACATTTCAGTTGGCAACTAAGGACTTGTATTCAAGTTTAAGTTTTGGATTTTGTGGCTAACGACGTATCAGGAGGGTCTCCATAGGTTCCCAAAATAGGTGTATTACAAACATAAAATCCGTTTAAATAATCCGTTTACAATTATGTACATAAACTTTATAATTTTTTTTTGACGTTTTTCATAGTTTTTTACATACATGTTATATGAACATAAAAATCTGGCTTGAGGACAGACAAGGTATTAAACCTAAAGAAAAGATTTTTAGTTTTATTTTGGTGGTAAATCGTTAACAAAATACCAACAATTTTTAATTTTAATAATATTGAAGAACAAAAATAGGACATAATGGCCCTGTGTGTGTGTGTGTTTTAAAAACGTTTTCTTGGAGTAAACTCATATTAATAAAAGAGTCGGCAGAATATATCAAAGTCATACTTGTGCCAACATTGATTTTTGGCCAATTTAAATAAACTCGTGACAAAAAGCAGAGAAGAACCATTTCTTCTTTGTCTCGATCTTAAAATTTTGTATGGGGAAGCACAAGGTATACAAATAATTGATGATAATGATAATGAGTGTAATCAATTTATTAGGTTTTCGTGAAAGAAAATCCGCAACATTATCTTTCCAACTAATGCTTTCAACATTCAACTGATAGCCCGTCAAAGTTAACGCAATGCGTTGTATTCTTTGACGTCATAGCTGGAACTCCATTTTTTGGCCACGATCAATCTGAGCATATTTACGTTCCGTCTCACTTAATGATCTCGAAGCGAATTTTATGGGCCTTTCTAATCCCCTTTTATTTACCTATGAGAAAACAACGCCGTCGCCTATAGGACTAGTATCTACCGCCAATTCGTTATTAAACTTTGATTAAAATGTGTCATACACATCTTGGAAGCTAGTGTTTCTTTCACCTGTTTCCAAGCCTTTGAACAATCTTGGGACCAGACAAATTCATTATTTTTTTTTTCCATTTTAAATAAAGGACCAAGAACCGTGGACAACTCCGGTAAAAACCTTCGATAAAAATTAATCATTCCTAAAAGCGATTGTAATTCCCTGATGTTTGTAGATTGCCTGAGGTCATTTATTCCCCAAATCTTCTCGGGATCCATATGCAATCCATTCTCATCAATAACATGTACTAGGTACTTAACCTTCTTTCAGAAAAACTTAAATTTAAGATTCGATAATTTGAAACTCGCATTACATAAAACGGAAAAAACTTTTTCTTTTGTTTCCAAATGCGATTTTTTATCCGGTGCAGTGATTAAAATGTCATATAGGAATACATTTTTGTCTGGCAATGGCAGGACATAAATAAAGTATTAGGATAAGATTTGATTAATTATTGTTAGTTCATATTAAATATATGAAGATTCAATAAATAAATATTGAAAAAAAAAAAAAAAAAAAAATATAGGAATACACTCTCTATTGGTTACCAAATTGAATAGTAATTTTGGTTTTTCTTCGTCGACATGTAGGTTGATATGGTCTTATTTGGCTGGTCGGAGGCAATTTGTGTACCTTAATGGCGAAGTTTCTGGTCTGGAATGTGTGAGGTCAGGTGTTCCACAGGGTTCAGTCTTAGGCCCTTTGTTGTTCACGCTATTTATGAATGATTTATTTCCTAATATGAGTAGTAGTTGTTGTAGGCCGTTAGCATTTGCTGATGACATTCAATTACTGTGGTCTGGTGATTGGCGATCACAAATTGAATGGTCGGATGTTATTAATCGGGACTTAAATAGGTTGTGTAATTGGATGGATGCAAACTTTCTTCAGGTGAATCCCAGTAAGACCAGGGCGATGGTTTTTAGATTTAATAGACGTGATATGAATATTTTGCACTTGGATTTGAGGATTGGTGGTGATGTAATTGATATTGTAAGTCAGATGAAATGTCTTGGCATGGTGATAGATGAGAAACTATCATTTGATCCGCACATTGATAGCATATGCTCCAGGGTTTGTCTTACACTTTCGAGACTATACCATTTAAACCTGTTTCTTTCCCTACATGTGAGGCGCACTATTGCTCATGTACTTTTAATAACATTGGTAGTAGGAATAGGATTAAGGGTGTGGTGAATAAGATTGTTAGATTCGTGTATAGACTGAGACCGAGGGCGCATGCATCACACCGTGTGAAAAGTTTCTGGAGTTTTTCATTTGCGGATTATCTTAAACTTCGTCTCTTAATTTATATATGGGCATTTCCACAGAAATGTCAACCGCAGCCAAAAAATTCAAAGTCTGTAAAAGTATGTTGTTTTAACATATTTTTATAGGGAATCTATCAACTTTCAATAATGTAAACAAATTTTACATTTATTCATAACACACTTTTAAATATTCAAATGCAAAGTCGAACAAGGGCAAAAGTTCTGTTTTGAACATTTCTATTGGACGTTTTGTTTTGCTAAATTATCTTAATGAGAAACATTATGCATTGACAATTGCTTTTTAAATCTCGGTTTATATTCAAACAATATAAGAAAAATGTAAACGGAACGATGTGATTGCCAGTTACGGCAATTTTTCTCTTTGCTTTACCGTATATTTCGATGTAGCGTGCGACATTGAAAAAAAACATTTGTTATCAGTGCGTCGAGGGTATTTGTGCAATGCGCATCAAATATTAGTTACAAACAGATATTTTTGTTGCAAATTTAATAAAAAAAAATTTTGCTGGAAAATAATCAGTGCTTTTCTCTTGGTACTTATTTTAAATTTGTAGCGTGCGACATCGTAAGTGTAAAATTCTTAAATTCAAAAAAAATTTTATACTAAAATATCTTTTTTTGCGATGGCCAACAACTACAAGCAGCAAGGACAGCTTATTCCATTAAAAAAAAACTTTATTTGATACTAGCATTACTATTTTAGTTAAGTTAGTTTTTGTTCTATATTTGTATTTTTTCTTTATTGAAGATATTTTTTTTTAAGTTTGTAATTTTTGTTCGGAAAATAAATATATTGAATGTCAAAAGATTTTGTTATTCGTGCTTAATTCCCAGTTTTTATTATTGATAAAAACACTTGAAATTTATTGTTGATGGGATAAGCTATTCCTATATTGAATGTATTTAAAATAATGTAGAATCATTTTACGCATGTCTTATTACATAAAAAGTAAAAACATAAAAATGTCGCATGCAACATGTAGCGTGCGACAGTGATTAAAATTAAATTAAAAATAAACTACACAATATTTTTGAATCAAATAAAAAGCATTATTAAGATACATCAATGCATAACATTTTAGAATTAGTCGCATTTAAATATTTCATCAGGTTTCGCTGAAATCAGTGTTTGAAATGTTTGCCTTAAAGGCGACTTCTGTTTTGGTCGCATGCAAATGCCTTGTTTTTTTTAATTATCTTGAAAACGAACAATTGCTCAAAGTCAACCTTAGCACAAATTAAAGTTCTAATCAAGAGATATAAGTTTCGCCTTTTGTCAAAAAAAAAAATGTTTTGGTGTATGTTTTTTTCACTTTTAATGCGTACGAATGTCGCATTCGACATTGGAGAAATGCCCATATTTAGAATTATTAAATATCAGAATCCTATAAGTATTGCACAAATGATATCATTTACTAGAACTATAAGAAAACCTCAAATGATAATCTCACGTAGCAATAACTCCACGTATGAACGATCTATGGTTGTTCAGACTGCTAGATTATGGAATGTTTTGCCTAGAGAGTTACGTATCTTCTCATTTACAATTTCAACCTTTAAAAGAAAACTTGAAGCTTTTTATAAAATGCAAAATAATTAGATGCTTATTGACTGGGTTCTTATTTTACCTCTTATAATAATTTTAAATGTTCTTTTTATCCGTGATGAGGGAGTCGCTAGTATGCTTGAAGGTGTATTGCTTAATTTTTATTTTTTATTGTTAAATACTCATAGTAAATATAGGTATACAACATGCAATACGAATTAAATTGGCCTAAGGCTATATGTATTATGGATGAATGAATAAAATAAAAATAAATACTACAACTTCCTTAATTTTCATTACAAGGGAATCCATAATTTTTCGAAAAATTGCAGGCGGTAAAGCCAAACAATAAATTAAGCGAGTATATCGAAATAAACATTTTGATGTTGAAATTTTTTGACAAACCAGGTTAAGTGCCGTATTGCGTTGTCGTTGTTTTTTTTAACAAACAAATAGTTTTTTACCTAATTTTTTATTCTCGCAAAACGAGAATTCGTGCAACTTACGGCAAGCGTTACTTAGAAAGAAGTCAATATATCAAGAGTATTCTATTTGACTAGTACAAATCTAGCACTTTTGCAACAAATATCGTTACAACTAACCAACAAACACGAAGTCAAACCTTTGACATGAAATGAATTTATCATTTCACTTCAAACACAATTCTCAATCATTTTTCAAATGCTATGATTTTCAAATGATTTTCAAATCATTATTAAATGTTTGTCGTTTGAGGAAACGTTTGATATCAACTCATTACCAATTTGAAATCAAACCTCCGTTTTTGTTGGGTAGTAATACGACTGTCTTAACTAGTTTTAACTTTAGGGTAATTAAATAATATTGAATGAATTCAACTATAAAGAAAAGCTTTATAAAACTTCAATTTGTCTCAACTAATCTGATTTGAAATAACTTTATTATTTTATTGAATAAAAAAATTTATAAAATCTATTATAATCTATTTTGTAGCAGATCACATTATAATTATTATCATTAGTTTGTAAGTCAGTAGCATGTGTGATTTTTGTTTATGTGTACAACACTGTGAGTTTATTTAGACGACAACCCTGCTAATGGCTCTTTCGTCGAGTTAACAGTTAAATCAAAACGCACAACGAGAGCAGCTCATTCTTGTCGCAGAATACTATAGTACTCTTTGTTCTTGTCTTGCAGGTTGGATAGAATAGTTGCATAAGCTTATTGTATTTACTACGCATACTTCGTGATTTTGACAGTTTAAAGTTGCTTTTGTTGGCGATGGTGACAGCAGTAAAGGCCCAACCATATATGCGTAGCCTTGCTTAACATTCTGTCAAAAATTATCAAAAAGTCAGTCAAATGTATTTAAAAAAACAAAAATAAAATCCAAAAAAATTTGATTCCGTACGGAATATGCGATCAGTTTCTTTAAGCTTAATATGGTTTGCCTCATATGATTAACATGTATTCGCAAATTTGCTTAAGCCAACTTAAGCACATTGTGGCTGGGCCTTAACTTTGTTTACGTATAACATATTCATTCTTGTCCTGCAGAATAAAAGAAACGTGTATTTATTATATTTTTAAATTTTATATGTAAAGAAATAATTGCCAACTTTTAAAAATCGCAAAAAAAAACTTTTGCAAGCAAAACTAATACCATCGTTACAATTTATATTTTACAGATGGGTTCAAACAGGAACATTTATCAGCCATTCTCATGTAATAACTTTGTCGTGGAATCTAGAAGGTACACGCCTTCTAACTGGAGGATCAACAATTCAGTTATGGAAAGAAAAGCCAAGTGAATATGCTGATGATGATTCAAGTGGTAAGATGGTTAATTAAAATGTATTTATTTATGATTTCCTTTCTAGGAATTTTTAAAGATCGGAAATCGAAATTGCAACTTATTTCTCCGAAACTGTATGTACATAATTAAAGATCATATTAAGAATCCCAGTCTGCTAATTGAAATTATTAAACGTAAAAATTTTAATTCAAAGATGTTTTCGACGACTAAAAGAATAAAAAACTTTCTCAACCTAACAATTAGGTGCCTATTACGGTTTACAACTCAACTCAGTTGTTCCCGTTCTAGTACTTATCCACCAGATCTCTGTTTCTACCAGTGATGCCAGGAGATTTTTAAAAAAATTATTTTGAATTTGTTCATTTTTATTTCAGGAACAAAAATTTACAATCTAACATAAAAAGTAACCTCAGAAACCATATGAACAACATAAACCTTTTTAACATATGGTTAAGACAAAATTTGCTTATCAAGAGCAGTTGTACTGGTTTTTTTAAACGTTTTGAACAAATCTTCACATTCACTGCCGACATAGACATCATCTTTATAACACAATCGCTCTTTAGGCATATTATTTTTAGTTTTCAACAAGTTAAAAAAAAATCAATGTGGGTAGAGTGTCAAAAATCGGTATCTAAAATAATTTATAGAAAAAATTTATTTTTTTCAAATTTTCGGAAATCGAAAAATTTTTGTTATGGAAGGCCGGCTACCGGACCGGGCTTAAAAGTTGTTGGGTGGACATCGGCTTAAAAAAGGGATGTGACGACTACCGATATTTTGGCGATACTTTAGTTTTCTGATATATCGGTATCCGCTATATATTGCTGTCGATACGACGATACTTTTTATATATTTTTGGACTATTTTTTAACAAATTATTTCATTTTCTATGCTTATTTTTTGTATAACAACTTAGGAAAACAACACATTAAAAAGCAGAGCATAAAATTAAAACTGAATAATAAAATTGTTTCATATAACAAATAAATCAACGAAGATGGAAAATAGTTCGGAGTATCAAATTTTAACGGCTGACTGAGCATTAGCTATTAATAAAAGATTAGAGGATAAAAAATAAAAAATGAATCCTATTGCTTACTTACAATTCTTGGCCCTCGATACAATGCTTGAATATTTTAAGATCAACTTTAGTCGTATCGAAAAAAAAACGTCTGTCTTATTGAGTTTCATCTGGTACAAGTTCTGATAAATCTAAATGAACTGGCCTTTTGAGCGTTTGTGAAAAAATGATTAGAAAATCCGAGAAGGATGAGCCTCTTTCCATTCTATGCTTTAATTCTGCTATAGAATAAGTTGAAAGATACCTTAGATCTTTTAATATTTCTAGAGGCGTGGATCTCTTGTTTACGGCCGCAATGACATGTTATACCCAAACTTGAAGAAAGTGGCGCAGAAATTCCTAAGTTTTCAAACTAGTTCTGTAGCATCTAAATATTCCACTGCAGGTCTGGTTCAAACGGAGTTGCGAAATCGTCTATTTCCCAAAAGTTGAGAATTCATTTATTCAGTAAACACAGAAGTAAACACTAATTTCAAAAACGCGTTCCAAATCCAAAAATCTTAATCCTAAAAATCTTAAAAAAATTTGTTTTTGTTTTCAATGTAAATATGCGAAAGAAATTTTCGTTTCGATATTGTTGGGCCAGGCTGTAAAATTCAAACAATAATTTTTATTTCTTAGGAATAATTAAAAATCAATAATTCAAAGTCAATCAGTTTATATTCCATTCCGCATACATTATTCCTTTGAAAATGCGAATTATTTTTGAGTTTTATTTATTCCTCAGGAAATAAAAATTATCGGGCATGTTCTAGAAATCGAAATGAAGTAAAATTATTTACAAAATGACCGTAGTTTTTCCTGGTTTTATGAGTTTTTTTTTGTAAAGCTAATTGGTACTCACAAAATGAAACTGATAAAATGGAGTATATGTATGAACTTTCAGTACATTTCAATTTCTAGAACATGCCCGTATGTTTGAGTTTAATGTTTTTCTTACAAAACAAAAAAGAAAGTTTAAAAGCACCGAAAACACCGAAATGCGTTAAAATTTAACATTTAATCAAAGTTATTTTTTGTGAATACAAAATTTACTGGTTGCTTAGGCCAGACCGTCAGGAAACCGTTTACAAAGATTTTAGGGGAATGTAAGAAAAGATAAACTCACTGTTTATTGTTGATGTTTTGTTTAAGCTTTGATATAGTTACAAGCGAGAATTTGAGTGTTTATATTTCTTATTCGCTTTAAGGTTTTATTTGTATAATATGTTTAGCTTTTCTAAAATCTGACGATCTGGCCTAATCAACCAGTGAAATGCGCATAGAAGTTAGCTTTCCCTCAACAATAAATTTCAGTGTATTTATCAAATATAAAAAATTGGGAATTTATCACGTCATACAGAAATCTTATTAATAACATTCAACTTTTAGAAAAATTTGCTTTTACTACCTTTCCCCAAAAAGTAAAGAAACACAACTATATTATAGAAACTTAACATTTGCGGCTGTATTCGTAACAAAAAGTTAGCGGCAGTACACTACGTGCAACAAGCTGCTTACTAGAATGCCGATTAAAGGGCTGCAACAAGATAACCATACTAAATATGGTCATGTTCTCAAAAGACAACACAAGTACTTGCCCACTTAAAACACAAATAAAATCATCTTTTATTTTCTTCTTACCCTACGTTTCCACATGCAAGTAATTACTTGGAAGTATGTAGTGTATACGTATTATCAACGAAAAATCGAGGAAACAGCCGATTGGCTGAAAGTACAAAATTATGTGAATGTAGTGAAAAAGTGTGAGTGTAGTGAGTTTTTCGAACTTGTACTTGCATGTGGAAACGGGGGTTAAAACAAAATATTGATTATCTTTAATTTAATAATAATTTATTGAATTTTATCGACCAGAAACTAACTAAAAAGGGGTTATATGAAAGTTATGCAGTGTGAGTGAGTACCGACTCCTACTGAGGGTATTGCGTGTTAAAACTGAATATCTTTAACAATGTAAATGAGTTAGCTTTTGAGTCACTTGTGACTTATTTCTGATTAACCATGAGTTAACTTTAAGCTAGCTAATTTTCCGACAGGGTATTTACTCAAGCAATTGAGATTACCAAGACAGTTTTTTCTATGCCCAAGCAGATGTTTAATGCCGATTAAGTTTAGAAGCTTGTTAGCATAGAGTTGATTCATAACAAACTTTTATTCGTCTGCTAACTTTGAATTATTCAACTCTGAGTTTCAGTGATACCACATTATGTAACACAAAAATGCAACGTGTTTTGCATTTATCATCGCTGGCACAAACAAACGAAATTGTTGGACATGAAACGGCTGTTTTTATAAGTTGGCAAACGTTTGGCAGCTCGTTAACAAGAGTTTAGCAAATAAATGTATTATGAATAAACTTTGTGCTTACTTCATGCCAACTTTTCGTTATGAATAGGGCCGTACATTAGTGTAAAAATTTTATTATTTTATTAATTATATGTATGTAAATTAATTGTATTTTATTTTTTTCAGGCGTTAAATTTGTTATCGGTGGAGATAGAGATAACAAAACTCCTACAAATGAATCTGTTGAAAATTCTTCGGTATGGGAAAATATTTGGTCATGCCAAACTGCTATACCTATATATCATATGGCTTTTAGCCCAGATGGAACTTTATTTGCAACATGCGGTCGTAATGATAGACTTGTGAAAATTTGGTATGAAAACAAACAAAGTAAGTTTCTATGTTTTTTGCAATTACTACGTTATTATTTTTAAACAGGTTTTAAAATTTATAAATCATTTCATTATATTTGCATTCCTTATTTATTTTTAATAGTTTTTGCTTTGACCAACCTTTTTTAAGCTAATTTTGCCATATTTTGCTTTTGTTTTTTTTTTGTTTGCTAACTAGCGAGTGGTTAAAGCAAAAAGTTTGTAAAATATTAAAGCATTTATCTCCGGGATCGTGTGCCATGTAGCCCGAGCCAATCCAAACAGACCCATCGCATGTCTGAATGCTTGCAGTTGTTATGTCTTGATCAGGAACCGAAAGAAGACATTATTAAAAAAAAAAAAAAAAACAACAATATAGCCAAGTTAATGAAATTATTTCAATTTTTTTCAACTATATATCTGTGGCCGTATGGAAAAACAAGATAAGTCAATTTTTTGAAAACAAGAGAAAAACACACTTAAAATTTTAAACATATTTCGCTTATTATTAAATATGAATTTATGTTACTTTGCATGCGCATCAAAAAGAACATCATTTTAAATAGTGTTAATTAATTTTTGGGCACTAAAACCGAGAATAAATGTCACTTATCTTGTTTTTTCGAAAAATGGAGTTGTCTAGTTTTTCCCAAAAAACTTTTTTTTTTTTCAATTTTGTTTAAAGTTTTACGGAATTAAGACAACTTAAGAAATGATTTGTAGAAAAACATTAACTATTTGACTCAACACTAAAATTTACCAGTTTTTTTTTGCGAAAAAATTAAGCTACCCAGTTTTTCTAAAAAATATTTTTTTTCCTTTTATATATGCTTATATATATATCAAAAACTAGCATTACTTCCGATACTTCGTGAGCGTTTTCCTTTCTTTCGTGGGCATATGTATTAAAATGCCAAAGTTTATTTTTCTAGATTAAAAAGCGACCAGTTATAAAACAAAAAAGTACCAAACAGTTATTCTCATCCGTTCATGGCATTGCATGTTTATGGGTGCAATATTAACGAAAATTTAAAAAAGTACCAGTCAAAGAACAAACAAGTATCAAAAAGATACCTCCTACAGATCCTCATTCACTAAGGACCTTGCATGTTTAATTTTATTTTTTTAGGTACAATACAAACGGAAATTCAAAAAATACCAGTTAAAGAACAAAGAGTACCAACAAATTCACTCACAGGTTCTTATTCACTCAGAGCGTTGCATGTTGAATTTTATGTTTATATGTAAAATATTAACTACATATATTCAAAGAAAGTTTCACTTGTAAAACAAAAAGCTAAGGAAAGGAATTTAGTTTCCCGTTTTCCCCCTTTTTTCTCCCTATTAAAGTATCAGAAATTACAATATTGTAGTGGGAGCTCAAAAATTAGTGTTCGATTTCCAAAAAGCACCGAATTCGTATTTGAACTGAAATGTGATGTAAACTTTATTTTTTATGTTTATTGGTAGATGATAGATGGGGTGACGAAAAAGTTCTAAAATACATGTTTCACCCATATACTCCCTAAAAGGGGCGATTTTCAAAAAAGTACCGGACACCTGTCCGCTCATTTTTCTAAAGAACAACGGTACATATTACATTTTTTTGTATTTCTTTTAGTTCTGGAGATATTTTTCGAATTTTAAAAAATCTCGTCTTAGTTGGTGAGAGACCTACCTCCTCTCCAAATTTCAAGTTTTTTAGCTTCAGGCGTTTAGGCTGTGCGGTGATGAATCCGTCAGTAACGTTACAATTTTAAATTTATAGATAAGCCGAGTTTTTGTCTGTTTTTATGCATAAACTGAAATAAAAGGTTTACCCTTTATGGCTTACCCTTCTTGATTTTATGAAATTCATAGGCCAGTTTATGGGTTATAAAATTATTTTTTAGTTTAGCTGACCAAAAACCCTGTCTTATCTTTGCAACAGAAAAAAAATATTTGTTTTTTTTTTTTTTTTGGCTGCAGGAAAGAAAACAGAGTCTCTGGCGGGAATCGAACCCGCAACCCCGGCGCTGATAGACTAGCTCACTACCAGCTAGCCTTACCGGGGCACTCAATATTTGTTAAGTCGAAAGATTTTTCAAAGTTACTGTACCATATAGAGTACGGTAGATCTTTATGTGTTAAAAACTATTACTCGGAAAACTTTCGGGTGTTTGGCAGTCCTATTCTATGTATTAAGAACTTCAGAAATGATATAATATTCTATTATATTCTATGATTTATCGGGAGTGGCAAATTTTAGGTTAAAAATTTTGACCCAAAGAGCTAGTGACCCGAATTTTTTCTATTTCGCTCTTTTAAGACACTATGGAGTTATCTTGTTTTTTCAAAAAATGTATGGACTTATCTAGTTTTTACATAAAAATTGGTATTTTTCTGATTTTTGTTTTTCAAATAACTTTTAAATGAGAAACTATATTAAAATTTCGATCTGACAGAGTGATAGTAAATGAAACACGCTTTCTATTTTTGGTAATATCTCATTTTTTGCAAAAAGTGGAGTTAACTAGTTTTTCCATACGGCCACAGATATATATGTACAGTAAAAATTCGATAATCCGGATAATTGATTGCAGACCCCAATCCGGAGTAGCGAATTATCCGGATTACCGTATGTATGCATTTATTAAAAATTATATTAATTAATAGCAAAAAAACGCATGTGCAAACATACTCATATCACACTAATCTAACTGCATTTTACAAAGCATGCTGTGATTTGAATAAAAAAATAAATAAAAACGGGTGTTATTCAAGCCGGATTATAGAGTTGCAATCAATCCGGATTATAGAATACGCAATGAGCTGCAAAATTCTGTCCGGATTACCGAATATTCCGGATTAGTGGAGTCCGGATTATCGAATTTACACTGTATATGTAAATATTTTTTTTTTTTTTAAATTTCAAAAGATTTTGTTATTCGTGCTTAATTCCCAGTTTTTATCATTGATAAAAACACTTGAAATTTATTGTTGATGGGATAAGCTATTCCTATGCGCATTTCACTGGTTGCTTAGGCCTTCACTGGTTGCTATTAAGTGTTTTTTTTTTTTATCAATGATAAAAACTGGGAATTAAGCACGAATAACAAAACCTTTTGAAATTAAAAAAAAAAAAAAAAAAAAAAAAAAAAAAAAAATTTGTATTCCCAACATTGAAATTACTTTTTGATAATAAACAGGCAAGTGCACCGCCTAAAAAAACACTTAATTGACAACATCTTTTGTAAGTTGTTGTTTGTTTTTATTTTGTTTTTCTTAACCTACTTACAACTACAGTTAATGTTGAGAGAATTTCAACTAATTGTAGTGGGGAATGTAAGATGAGATAAACCCACTGTTTATTGTTGATGTGTTTTGTTTAAACTTTGATATTGTTACAAGTAGAACTGTTGCTATAAGTCTTATACGCTTAACAGTTTTATTTGGTTTAATATCTTTAGTTTTTCCAAAATCTTTATGGATGAAGTTTCCTGATGATCTGGCCTAAGCAACCAGTGAAATGCGCATAGGAATAGCTTATCCCATCAACAATAAATTTCAAGTGTTTTTATCAATGATAAAAACTGGGAATTAAGCACGAATAACAAAATCTTTTGAAATTAAAAAAAAAAAAAAAATTTTGTATTCCCAACATTGAAATTACTTTTTGATGTAAATTTTGTAATTTTTTCATGCCCTTTTTAAAAAACAAAAATTTCAAAATTTTGTTAAAATATTTTTTTTTGCTAAACAAATTTATATTTCTAAAACAATTGCGCAGATCAAAAAGTCTTAAGGCTCAGTAAGCCGGGAGTAACAGTAACGTTTCAAATCGGCTGCTTTATTTTGTTGTATTTAAAGCAGTTAGAACGATTCTAGTTAGCAGTAAGATGTTACGTTTCAATTTTTAAGAAATAGATTGGTCTTACTTTTTTACGGTAAGGTTAAGTTACTGTTATTCCCGGCTAACTGAGCCTTTAGCGTTACTTAAACGTAATTTTATTTTAGAATTTCTTTTTTTTAATTATCCAATAAACTACACAGTTTTTGAGTTACGCGAATATATGTTGTGTAACCTCCTCCATTTTTGAAAAAACGGTGTATATCGAAAACAAGAGCTAACCTAAACGACGGTAAGCAGCACGGGGTTTACCGTACTTGAATAAGGTTTACCCGCCGGGTGGCCCGCTTGTCTTAAAAAAGTGTAAAGTTCGAGCAGTGTTTTTGTTAGTTCATGTTTAAGATATCGCTACCTGAAACGCAAAAGGCCCTAACTAACCAAAAATTAAATATCGACTTTTTCATTGATTCTGATGAATTGCATCAACACAAACGTCCACAAAAACAAACGGTTCCATTTACAAACGATTATATGATAAATGCTAAAAGCCCCAACTAGTTTGCATAATATACATATATATTATACTCCTCCAGGGAACATAGGGCCATAAAAAGGTGGTTCCAATAATCTCGATCTTCGGCTCGATGCTTGACTTCCTTCTACTTCATGCGCAATCTCGAAAGTTCTTTTGCCAGTTACCGCTTCCATGTATGCGCTGGTCTCTTAGGCTCGTCAAGTAAGAAAGTATAGTCGGTCAACCCCGACTAGATGGTACCTTACACCACATTAGAACCTATGTGCCAAATTTGATCAAATAATCTCCAAAATTGCGACCTGTACTTTGCGCACAATATTTACATGGACATCCAGCCGGACAAAAATTGTTAATTCGACTCAAAAAGTGATTCTGAGTCTGTCGGTATGCGTAAATGTGGGCTTAGGACCAATATTTTAAGGTGTTACAAATATCAGCACAAACGCTTAGTACCCTCTCCACTATTGTGGTGTTATGGTAAAAATATTGACCTAATTGATATAATTGAATTAACGGTTGCTAAATGTAACTTATTTCTCAAATTACTTTTAACGATGTTTACTAAGCAAATTACCCTCCCTACTCCATCATTAGATCATGGAAGTGAGAGCAACTTTATCGCAAATTCTGAAGTTTCTAAAAACATTTTTGATGCCGCCTGCATCTTTTTCTTGAAATTCTTGTACCCAGAAAGAAACACCGATGTTCGTGTTGATCCATTTTATAAATTTAATATTGGAATACTGTTTCTTTATTTTAAAAGATGTTTCATCATCATCGTTTATAGCGATATTCAACATCTGAAAAGTTGTGATGTAAATTAAAGGCGTTTTAGTTGTTAAAAATGTTTATTTTACTTTTATAAATTTTTATAATAAAATAAAAATTATTCTTTTAAAAGATAAACAGCAAAAAAAATTTATGACTAAACAAGTTGAAAAATGCCCAAAAAAAATGGCTAATGGTTAAACTCATTTTTAATGGCTAAACAGGGTGAAAAATGGCTAAATCTAGCCTTTAAATGGCTAAATTGGCAACACTGTCAGTTACACATATCGTTGACGGCGACCAAAATTTACTAAAATTGAAAAATTTTCAAATAATGTAAACTGCGACTTTAATGCTTGTGGTTAACAAAATAGCTTTGAAAACATTCGTATGTTTTATACAAATGTTAAAAGCAAAATCATTTAGCATTGAAAAAATCTACCATGTTATTATTCTTTGCATTTTTAATATATTTTAGAGTGCTAAAATATTTTCTCGCCCCGTTTTATTCGTGAGTTTGTTTTACAGATCAAAGCGGGAACTTTCTCACAAACATTTTTCAGACACACTTTTTCTGTAAATTGGCGAGTAATTTCCTTACGTGACAGCTATTACTTGCTAAAATTATTACAGACGCAGTTTAGTGCGAAAAACAGTTGTTTGTTACATTTTATGGCATTTCTGTTTCATTTCTCACATTTAAATCGAAAAGGACTAAGGACCCTCGAGATAGAGCTTGTGGAGGTTCTGCCATTTTAATAAAAACTCGAATCAAACACTACCTAATGTGTAATCATCGTGAAGATTATCTCCAAGCAACGAACATTTGTGTTAAAGAAATAAATCGAAACATAGTAATTTCATCCTTATACTCACCACCTAGATTTGCAATATCAGAAAGCCAATATTATAAATATTATAAGTCATTGGGGCCCTGTTTCCTGGCCGCTGGCGATTATAACGCTAAACATACCTTCTGGAGGTCCCGACTTATAACACCAAAGGGTCGTGTTCTATTTAATACTATTTCTAAAATGGATTTAAATGTGATAGCGAGCGGACAACCAACATATTGGCCTACTGATCCGCAAAAAATTCCAGATGGCATCGATTTTGGCGTGGTTAAAAACATCCCCACAGAAACGATTCACGTTGAAGCTTCCTTAGAATTATCCTCTGATCACACACTTACAATTGTTACTATAACAAACACCAATAGAATTGTATCTCCCTCTGGTTACATAGCGACGACAGCTGCGCAAATAAATTGGTTAAAATATAAAAAATATCTTAGTACCCATTGTACAGAAAATATTCCGCTTAGCACACCAGAGAATGTGGATCTCTCAATTGTCAATTTTGACAGTTATCTTAAACTAGCTGTTCAACATTCCAGCAAAACCCTCAAAAAAACCAATAATAATAAAATATATTCTACAGATGTCGAGCGCCTCTTAAATGAAAACAGGAGAGTTCGAAGAGAGTGGCAATTGCACAGATCCCCTCAAATTAAGAAGTTATTAAAAGAGTGTACAAAAAGGCTAAGAAAATTACTGCAGTCTCAGAAAACGGCTTCCGTGGAAAAATATCTCAAGGACCTGGATGCAACTCCACAATCAGACTACTCATTATGGCGTGCAGCTAGAAATCTCAAAAGTCCAGTTATATCGAAACCACCACTAAGAAACCTGAACGGAAGTTGGGCAAGAAGTGATAATGAAAAAGAAATCCTGTTTATAAATCATTTGAAAAACGTATTTACCCCAAACATATCTGACGATATAGCGGATGAATTACCGCCTGTTAATGTTAGAGCAGCTATCCCCCTAAGATTTGAGATAAGAGAAATAGAAAAGGCTATTTGTGAATTAAACACCTAGAAGGCACCTGGTATTGATAAGATCAGTAACAAAATGCTTTTGGAGCTCCATCGCATAGCAAAGAAAATTATTCTTTTTTTTATTTTACGCCTTAAATACTACCCTCAAGAATGGAAGGTCTCCTTAGTTACGATGATACCAAAGCCAGGAAAAGATCATACAAAAGTTGAGTCATATAGGTCTATTAGCTTATTATCTAATATATCAAAGCTGTTTGAGAAGCTCTTAGCGTCAAAATTGATCTCAATTTTAAATGACAATGGGTGTATACCTAACCATCAATTCGGTTTCAGAAGAAACCATAGCACAATTGAACAAACCCATCGGATAGTAAACGACATAAGGAAATCCTTTGAAGAAAGAAAATATGGATCCGCTCTCTTCATCGATGTTTCTCAAGCTTTTGATAAAGTCTGGCATGAAGGCTTAGTACATAAATTGAAACAAAATTTACCAGCAAACACGCACAAGCTGTTAGAAAGCTACTTAGTCGGTCGTCAATTTATTATAAAAGAAGGAAACTTCTTAAGTTCACCTCAGCCAATTGGCGCTGGAGTCCCACAAGGCACAAGATTATCAAAAGCTTGCGAAACATCGATGAAGAGTGCTGAGCAATATTTTTTTTCTTCAAATGCTTTTCTTTTGACATTTACTATTCGATGAGTTTGTTCAACTGTGCTGTGTTTCCTTCTAAATCCGAATTGCTAGTATGGAATACATCTATTTTCACTTAAGGTGTTAGTTTTGAAACTAATAATTTCTCAAACAGCTTTGACATATTTGATAATAAGCTAATAGGCTTATATGACTCAACTTTTGTGTGATCTTTACCTGGTTTAGGTATCATGGTAACTAAGGAAACCTTACATTTTTGAGGATAGTATTCAAGGCGTAAAATAGCATTAAAAATAACAAGAATAATTTTCTTTGCTATGCTGGGTAGCTCCAAAAGCATTTTGTTGCTGATCTTATCAATACCAGGTGCCTTCTTAGTGTTTAAGTCACAAATAGCCTTTTCGATTTCTCTTATCTGAAATCTTAGGAGAATAGCTGCTCTAGCCGCAACAGGTGGTAACTCGACCGCAATATCTTGAGATATATTTGGTGTAACACGTTTTTCAAGTGACTTATAAACAGATTTCCTTTTTCAATATCGTTTCTTGCCCAACTACCATTCAAGTTTCTTAATGGTGGCTTAGATATAACTGGCCTTTTTAGATTTCTAGCTGCACGCCATAATGAGTAGTCTGATTGTGAAGTTGTATCAAGTTCCTTCAGATATTTTTCTAAAGAAGCCGTTTTCTGAGTCTGCAGTAACTTTCTTAGCCTTTTTGTGCACTCTTTTAATAAATTCTTAAGTTGCGGGGAACTGTACAGTTGCCACTCTCTTCGAACTCTCCTTTTTTCAGTCAGGAGCCGCTCGACATCTGTAGAAAATATTTTACTATTTTTCGTTTTTTTTTTTTGGGCCAATACTGGCATGTTGGACAGCTAGTTTAAGATAACTGTCAAAATTTACAATAGAGAGATCCACATTCTCCGGTGTACTAAGCGGAATATCCTCCGTGCAAAGGGTACTGAGATATTTTTTATATTTTAACCAATTAATTTGTGTAGCAGACTTCGCTAAGTAACCAGTCGGAGATACAACTCTATTGGGGTTCATTATAGTGACAATTGTAGGTGTGTGGTCGGAAGATAAATCTAAGGAAGCTTCAACATGAATCATTTCTATGGGGATGTTTTTAACCACGCCGAAATCGATCTGGAATTTTTTGCTGATCAGTAGGCCAATATGTTGGTTGTCCGCTCGCTACCACATTTAAATCCATTTTAGAAATTATATTAAATAAAACACGACCTTTTGGTGTTATAAGTCGTGACCCCCAGAAGTTATGTTTTGCGTTGTAATCGCCAGCTGCCAGGAAACAGGGTCCTAGTGATTTATAATATGCACAATATTGGCTTTCTGATATTGAAAATCTAGGTGGAGAGTATAAAGATGAAATTACTATGTTTCGCTTTAGCTCTTTAACACAGATGTCCATTGCTTGGAGATAATCTTCACGATGATCACACATTGGGTAGTGTTTAATTCGGTTTTTTATTAAAATGGCAGAACCTCCACAAGCTCTGTCTCGAGGGTCCTTGGTATCATATAGTGTATAACCATTGATTTTAAACGTATTTATTGAGGTCAAATGAGTTTCAGAAACCATCATGACGTCAATTTATTTATTTTTAAGAAAGTATTCTAATTCATTTTTATGTTGGCGGATGCCGTTTGCTTTCCAAAAACAAATTTTTAAACAGTTCATGGCTTGTTAAGAACAGCTTGCAATAACATCGATTGCATTCTAAGAATTTCCTGCATCATATTACCCATTGTGTTCGTAAAAATATTTACTGTTTAAACTAATGTTTCCATGGTTTTTTCTAGAAAACTTAAATTTGAAACTGGAGCTTCATCATTACTTGGCGCAGCACCTTGCATTGGTACATGGTTTGATTTTAGGACGTTAGCGTAAGAGGTTCTGTTATTACTAGGCTGCGGGGCCTGAATGACATTAGTGTTTTCATGATTTGTTACCTGTATTTGTGGGGGATTAGTTTTCGGTCCAACCGACTGCTTGACGATAGTATATACAGGGCATCCTCTATAATTGGCAGTGTGATTACCGCCACAGTTACTACATTTTTTTACGTTAGGGTGGGTTTTAGACTTATCGCAAAGAACTGTACCGTGTAGTTCACCACATACTACGAAAACAGGGGGTAAATAGCAGTATGCCTTGGTATGACCAAATTCTTGGCAATTTAAACATTGAACGGGACCATTTCTTTTGTGTTGCTCTTGTATAGTTATTCTTCTATACAGAATATATTTCAGATTGTAAATAGGATGCGTTTCGTTTTTTTAGGCCTTACGTCGCCGGGTTCTAACTTCACTCGAAATAGTGGTTGAGGATTTTTTTTTCCCAATTTTTAATATTTATATAAAATATGTTAAAAATTCTTTTATAAAAGAAATCTTATTAAAAAACGACGTTTAAAATTCTTGCGTTTTACGTGTTCGTTTTCCAGAACACCCCTGTATATAAAAAAACAAAAAAGAAAACGGTTACTTTTGGTGATGAATATCAAAAACAACAACAACGTGGGATATTAGGAAAAAAATTAAAGGCTGAATATTTTTGGCGCTTTGGTTGGCCCTAATATTTAAATTTGCTTTAAACATTTCTCCTTTGTGGAAAAGAAATTGAGAATCTTTTGCAAAATTATTTATAATCACTCATAAGAGTGATTATAAACTTGAAATTCAATAATTTACAATGACTCTTAAACTATGGTCATAAAGTTCAATAATTCAAGATTTACTAGTAATAAATAAAAAAAATAGGAATTTCAAAATACAAAAAATTAATAAACTCACTGTTTATTGTTGATGTTTTTGTTAAAACTTTGATATTGTTACAAGTGGAGCTGTTGCTTATGATTCTTATACGCTTAACAGTTTTATTTGGTTTAATATCTTTAGTTTTTCCAAAATTTTTATGGATGAAGTTTCCTGATGATCTGGCCTAAGCAACCAGTAAAATGCGCATAGGAATAGCTTATCCCATCAACAATTAATTTCAAGTGTTTTTATCAAGAATAAAAACTGGGAATTAAGCACGAATAACAAAATCTTTTAAATTAAAAAATTAAAATATGGTTTTAAGTTATAAGTTCAAAAAAAAAAATATAAATTTTCAAATACAAAAAAGAATATAAAATATGGTTTTCAGATGTGTGTCCAATGTAAATTGGACAAGACAGTCGTGGGGGGTTTTGGTCAGATCTCAGCCATTTGTAGACCGATCGGGCTGAATTTCAATAGCAAACTTTAACAGAGCATAGCATATGGGCATTTCCATATATTTGTACCACAAAATGTAAAAAAATTAAATGAAGAAGTCAAATTTGTAGAAAGGGTTTTTATATATACAAAGTAATGAAGTAGCAATATATTCAGAAAAAATAATAACAGCAATCGACGCTAAGGACTTGCAGATATAAGCAAAAATATGCGCTGGCGTGCCGTTAAAAAACGGAAGTGGATTTTGACTTGCATTACAAAACTGAATAAGACTGCGAATTGAGCAAGACGTTTTGTATAAAACCTTTTTTTAGTAAACTTTGGACTTATATAGATTTATTTTTCAAGCTATCAAATTTAAAAATCTTTGCTCGCTTTAAGGTACATGTGGGCATTTTCAGCGAAAAGTCTATTTTTTTAATGTAACGCCAGAATGCAAATAAGGTTGTATTTTAGGACCATATTGTTCAACCGTTATCCCTTTTGTTACTTAATGTAGAGCTAGTTGCGCTTTTCACCAAAATATAGAAAAGTAAACTATACATATACAATTTTTTGAGAAACAATTTGAATTACTTCTGGCGTTACGTTACAAAAAGTAGACTTTTCGCTGGAAGTGCCCATATCTGACATAAATATATAACAACCTAGTATCGTATCTGGGATCTTCGGAAATTTCAACATACAGACTGACAGACGGACGGATGACAGACGGACGGACGGACGGACGGACGACAGACGGACAGCTTTGAATCAACTTCGCTCCTCAAAAGGACCTACAACATATATACTTTATAGGGTCTAAGATCAATATTGTAGAAATAACAAACGGAATGACAAACTTATATATACCCTTCTACCTTTGGTGAAGGTTATAAATGTTAAAAATAAAAAAACAAAAATGAAGTCAAAATTATAAAAAAAGTTAGAGTGCCATATTCGGCTATGCTCACATACAATTTGCGTACAGATTCGGATTCAGCGCAACTCAAACCGTTTAAAAAGTATACTCTAGTCCCAGAGTTTCGACTTTTTCTTAATTTTGCAGGCCTCACTATGAAATTAATCCTGTAGACGAGCTATTTCGCTTGGCAGACTGGGCTTAAAAAATCTTTGTTAATGACTTCCTAAAAATAAATAATTAACTAAAAATTTAAAATAGAATAGATTTAATAATAGATTTTTAATTTTTGTTATTCCCATAATTTCTTTAAACAGATATCTGGTCGTGTTCGTATCTAACAGTTATCTTTACCTATCCGGTAAGAAAATACGTTACACCATAGATATCTATACCAGGGACCGAAAATAACAGTTATATTGGAGTTTTAAAACAAAAAAAGCAAGAGTAGAAAGAAGTTAATGTCGAAGAACTGATTCAAGTATACCATATTGATCCTTATGAACCTGTCTATGATAAAATATATTGATTTTTAAAATTTTAATTTTGATTGTTTCGATCAAAATTAAAAGTTATTTCTTGATTTTTATTTTCTTGAAGAAAAATAACAGTTATTTTTTGATTTTAATTTTTTTGAACAAAAATTAAAGTTATTCCTTAAAGAAACGTACGTGTAATAATAATTAAGTTGACATTAAATGTTTATTTTAATGTGTAATCATCATTGGGATTTCTTATGCACATAAAAAAATATTTAAATTCAACTAAATTATTATAACACGTACATTTCTTTAAAGAATAACTTTTATTTTTGCTCGAAAAAATAAAAATCAAAAAATAACTGTTATTTTTGTTCAAAAGATTTAAAATCAAAAAATAACTGATTTTTGATCGAAAAAATAAAAATCAAAAAATAACTGTTATTTTTGTTCAAAAGATTTAAAATCAAAAAATAACTGATTTTTGTTCAAAAAAATAAAAATCAAAAAATAACTGTTTTCATCTGACTTTTATGAAAGAAGTAATAACTGTTACGTTCCCTGATCTATACACATCGGGTATTAGTAATGTCTAGATAAAAAATAAAAATTATGTAGTTTTTAAAAATTAAAGTTATTGTTAATTAAATGGAAATTATTATTACAATAACTATAACATTTTTAATTTTAAAAAATATCCGTAAATTGTGCACTAAAATTTTTATTATATTTTTTTCAGTACTGTTTCCATCAAAAAGTACTTCTAAATCAAGTACAGTAGATGAAGGAAAGGACTTAAGCTTTACGTATGTATACATTGCACACCCCCGGGCAGTTACAAATATAATATGGCGTAAAACCAGCAAATATATGCCGAAGGGTTCAGTTTCTAACATGATTGTTACTTCATGTCTTGACAATATATGTAGAATTTGGATTGAAACTGTTTTGCCAGATGATGGATTAATAAACATGACCCAATTCGATCCATTGGCTTCGCAAAATCCAAAATTCAGAACTCATAGGCACAAACACAGATTTATGCAGAGACTTAAACATATGAAAACTTGCTTTCACATTCGTCGTCATGCAAAAAATGGTGCAAATGTAGGAACTTCTACGTTGAATATGGTGGCAAATAGTTATCCTGGTCCAATACCATCACTTCCGTCATCATGCAGTGTACATGATTTCCACTCTTACGGATTTCATGGCACTGGCATATCTCAGGGCGTTCATTTTCATTTAGCTGCTTCTATAAATGCCGAAACAGACATACCTTTAGTTCCTTCAATGCATTCCAATAGTTCCGATCCCTCAACCCAAAACAATTTTATTCTTCATTGGTTAAACAACAAGGAAATGTATTTTACATTACAAGCTGAAGCAATACTTCAAGAGTTAACCAAAAAAGTGATCGACGAGGAAAATAATACAGCAACAGGCAACTCCGATGTAATGGACAATTATTCAAATGGAGGTCCACAGAAAAAGAAATATATACGAAATGGGTCAAAATCAGTGTCTGCAGATGATAACAGTACAGCTGGCGATGAAAGTAAAGCTTCAAATATACAGCACATTAATTCTATGTCAAATACCACATCTTTGAATTCATTAAATAATGATAACAATTCAATTGTTAATCAATTGACGGATTCATTAGATATAAAAATTGACTGTTTATTACGGGACTGGCACCAAAGTCCAGACTTATTATTTGCAATTCATCCAGTAGACGGCAGCTACTTAATTTGGGTGGTTGAATGGTTAGACGACTATTATCCTGGATCCTTCCGTCAAGCACAAGTTTCTTTCTCAACTAGGATTCCTAATGCATTTCCTCTTGGGGATTCCATGTCTATGTCAACAATGGTTAGCTTGTACAATACCGGTACACATCCATTAGTTTTTCGAGAAATTGCAAACAATGTCAAAAGTAAAGATAACGATGTATCAGAAGAAGAGGAAATATCAATTAAAGACAATTTAGATGAACATGCCGATGAATACGAAGAGGATTCTGTTCACAATTCTAAAGAAAATGCTATGAACGAAGGCACTGATGATAAAACTAAAGACTCCCAAACAGGAAGTATTACTACAGATATTTCTCCATCCGTATCTATGGTTACAAAGCATTCAAATGGTACTTTAAACTTGTGGCAACTATCTTTTGCATATAAAACTAAATTTACGCAAGTATTGAGTATTGGGCATGTCAGTCGGGTTTCTGGTCACAGATTTCGTGTAAATGACATTAATTGTCATCCAGTTTTGCCCCTATTAGTATCTACCTCCCATCATAATTTGCCAGAATTTGAAAATAAATCTCCAACAAAAATGGGATCAAATTTTGATTCAAATATCATAAATGAAATAGATCAAGTATTTACTACATCTGGATTTTGTTCAGAACTAATATTATGGAGGGTAGACTCCGTCGGTCCACTTTGTCATACAGGCGGGGTCAGCGAACTTGCACGAATAAATTCTCCAGAAATATCGGCATTCAGTAATGTTGCTTGGATTCCAACTTTGTTGCCTAGTACAACTCTGGGTAGTTACAGCAACTCTCCATCTGCTTGCTTTGTTGCTAGCGACGGAGAGAACTTACGTGTTTACCAGGCTGTAATCGATGCAAGAACACTACTAGCAGAAATTTCTGCATCTGAAAATGTTACCAAATTACAAAAATCTGTATCGGTTTCATCATTATATTCTAACGCGTCGTCTACAATTAAAGGTCTTAAATCAGCAATTCATGACAAACTTAAGGTAGTATCGCAACAGTCTACAGCTCGGCCAGGATGTATAATTCAGCTGGACGCAATATCGGATGCAAAACATGATTGGCAAAATACACAATTTCTACATGTGTTTCAAGCACAGTTAATAACTGGTGGGGAACTGTCTAAAGCTGATGACAAAGCACCAAAACGCATTAACCAAAATGATCTAGATGCTATGGTTGATCTACAACAAAATGCGGAATTTGAAGAGCCATTTTACATAGTTATAATTGAAAAAACTGTTAAAGGAAGTACAATTCATATGTGGCGTATTGTTATATCTTCAAAGCAGCAAAATTCTTTCCCTTCAGAAACCGCAATGTATGTGCCAGACAGTAATCTTACTCAAGATGCAGAAGATATTGACGCACACCGAAAATATTCCGAAGTTAATTTAGATGCGCCAGACTCAAACAAGCAAGATTATGTAGAGCCTCCACATATTGTTATTACAACTGAAAAAGTTTGCACACAAGAATTGCCCTTGCCAGATGGTGTTGATGTAATACACGCATCACCTGCTGCTGGTCATCTTAGTTCATCTTCGATATACCCAGCATGTTATGCGCCTTATATCATAGTTACAGCATGCTCAGATTCTATTTCAAGGTTTTGGAAATGCGAATCTACTCGCTCTGATGGCAATATTAAAAATCCTGTTGATCAAAATCAGTATTTCTGGTCAGAGTGGAAGATGTTCAGTAAAAAACAGGATTCTGCAATTGAAATTCCGGGACAGCCATTAAATATAAGCGCTGCTTATTCAGGTCGTGTTGCTTGTGCATACAAATATGGAAAGAGTTTTACGCGTCCAAATAAATGTGGAGATCCAGATTCTAGATACATTAATCTTTGTGTTGGCATATTTGAATGTGAAAGTTCTGGCGGTAGTGAATGGGTTCTTGAAGATACTATACACTTGAAAAATATTCACCTGCCAAGAATTAATATCGACCATGGCATTGATTTAAGTTATTTGCATGATAATCGGATCCTTCAAAAAAAGCAACGCCTTAATCAGGTATTACATAATTTCACTGTGCACGACGAAATGAGATCTCCCCGAAGTGGGGAGTCAACACCAGAAATAAACACTAAAAGTCACACTAGCCTCCTAGCAGTTCCCAGTTTTAGCACTTTACAATCATTAAGAAAAAGTATTGCTGAAAATGGCAACACTTGCCCTTTAACACAGAAACATTTAGTTCAACTTGATTGGGTTTCCAAAGAGGATGGATCTCACATTCTTACAGTGGCCGTTGGTAGTAAAATTTTATTATATACCCCCGTGTCATCCGATATTGCTCAGGCTAATATAAAAGCAATGAAAGAATCTAGATCAGCAAATCGTCCAATTTTACGTAAAGCAAGTTCATTGGCGCAGCCACATTTTAATGACGAAATTCGTTGGATGAAATTGCGTCAAATTGATTTACAAACCGCTGATGGATTGCCTCCTTTGCCAATGCAAATTTCGTGGGTGCGAGACGGTATACTAGTTGTCGCGATGGATTCTGAAATGCATGTATATTCACAGTGGAAACCACGGTTTAGTCAACAACACACTGTAGAGGATATGTTTGATAAAAGAAATTTAAGAGATGAAGATTTGAGATCAATTGCAAATGAGTCATCTAAACTAAGGTTGAAAAATGCCGCTTCAATGCCTTTGATGAGCAAAGTAAGCACCGCAAATCTTCAACTTCTGTCTAAAGATAAAAAGAAATTTCCTGGAGCTTGCTCAGCAAATGCCCTAAGCGCGAGTGATGCAACCGTAAATGAAGATTATATGACGGATTTTGGTCTATTCCAAGCATCTCGAATTGCTTGTCCAGTATTACCGCAGTACCACCCAAAACAGTTGATGGAACTATTAAACTGTGGTAAAATTCGATGGGTGAAAGCCATTTTGGCACATCTGGTTCGTTGTTTAAGTGTCCCCAGTATAAGAGGTGTGAACAATGAAGGGGACGATGCCTCCGTACGGCAGGTAAAGATTTAATGTTTATTTAAACTTATTTTTATGAAATATATGTATGTAAATAAAATAACCTTTTTAGTTAATAACATTTTCCTCGAAATTTCTTCCCATTTCCCTAAAAAATTTATGGTGAAAAGCTCTAAATTCATGATAGGCGTCATATTTTTTTTATTTTTAATAATTGAGAGGTATAAAAACAAAAGCTTTAGTCTACAATAATTAGTATGTGGTTATTTTATTGAACTGTAAATGGTTTTTTATCCAAATTTTTATATTTTTAATCAGGCTAAGTTTATCAAATTTAATTTTCATTAAATTATTTTTATATTTTAAAGGAATTTTGCAACATTAAATGTTATTCTTCCAAGTGGAATAACATTTGGTTAAACGATATGTAGATGTGTGACTATTGACTGCCTGCCGTCGTCAATGGCGGTGAGTGTTAAACGGTAAACCCCTCTGAAGAGATAGTGATAGTGATAGGTGACTATCGAAACATGTCAGCACAACCTGTCCGTGAGCACCTGGGTTCGATTCCCGGGTCAGTCAAGAATGAAAAACTTTCAATAAATTTTATTTAATTCCATGTTGTAAAATTCCTTTCTTCATAAAAAGAATTTAATGAAAATTAAATTTGATGAGCTGTAGTCTACATTTCGATAATGAATCATTTGAACCTCTTATGATACTTATGCAAAATTAGATGACGATTTAAAGCATTTCAAGTAAAAAATTGGATATGTCATGTTTGTTTTAACCAAATATGCATCGATTGAAATAAGATGGTAAGTCGGATACCAAGTAGTGTAAAATTGACTTCTTTTAAATAGTACCATAACACACCACTGGGTGGGTTAATCTTGATGAGGCTAGAGCAAGTTCGTTGAGTTGAGATATTTAAACATATTCACCAGACTAAGCAGCAATACCTCAGATAGGTCCTGTTTATGCTTAATTCCAAATTATTTATGTCTAGTCAAATTAAAAGCTCGACAGTCACATAATGGTTCCAAGTTCTTTGCAACTTCAAAAAATCCATTTAAAGGGAGACCAAGTTTGTCTGCCTATCTACCGATGGTCCAGTGACCCATTAACCCATTAGAAGTCTCTGTACTCTGGCATTTTACAAGTTTCTAAGCAACAACAAAGAATTTTTAATCAATGTACCATTATTTCTGTTCACAACAATAATACCAACAGCAGCTAAAAAATAATTTGTGTTTCTTTTTAATTTTTCTGTACAAAAGAATAAGTCTGACTTGTATTACAAAAGCAGTGTGAAGGTATGAACACTATTTTAATAATATTGAAAACAATATTGCATTTTTTTTTTGGTAATTTTGAATTATTATAATTAAAATCGTATCAAAATAACTCACAGACAAAAAAAAAATTACTTACATAAAAAAAACAATAAACTTAGACCAGTATAAAATTGACTGTACTCGTTTGAGTACACTGACAACATGCATAGATAAAAAAATGTTTTTTGGTAGATTTTAACTATGAGTGGATAGCATTTAACATCCCAAAAGTGATTCAAAAGCCTTCAAGAAGCTGTTGATATCATATTATGTGGTGAAGAGGTGTTTCGGAAAATATAACGGTTTCAAGCCTATCAAAAGACAAACCTGGTACTATTAAAGTTTTCGTAAATGTTGAAATTATTGACAACGACGTCAGTGACGATAGTGATAATGAACAGTTGGCACCAAAGAAAACTCGGCAAGACTTTGCAAAGCAAATACTTCATATTTGGCGCAAACACTTTCCATCGCAGAGCTCAACCCCTCAGCAGAACTCGGAAATTTGTAAAAGATGAAATAGTGTATGTGAAGAAATATTTGAAAAATCTTTGATCCCAATGTCTTTGATCTTATAGCCTTCAATTGTTGAAGTCGAATCGAACTGGCTTTCTTCGAATGAAATGCTTAGCGGTGGCCAAAATATTCCTAAAGACGAGTCAATACTTAAATATTTTGGCTACCATCCCGCTAAGCAATTCATTCGAGGAAAGCCCGTTCGATTCGGCTTCAAAAACTGGGTAGCGGCTATTGCTATAAGCTTTTGCTGTCAGTTAGATTTGTACTCCGGAAAATCGCATTTGGAATCTTCTGATCCGTTTGCTTCATGTGTTGTTAAACATTTCTTGGTGTTTTTTATAGCTTTTTACTAGATACAATCTTTATGTTGATCTTTGATTTTTAGTAACGTCTGGGTCAATGTTTGCAGATGAATCTCTGGGTCTGGACACTATCCTAATAAACTAGAAAACCATTTGCAGTACATTTTTTGATATTCAAAAGCTTGTTGGCAGAATAAGAAGTGCTTAAAAACACTTTGCACTGAAAACAATTTTCTGAAAATTTTCATACGTAAGAGGTCAGTGTACTCAGTTGAGTACACCCCAAAAACTCAGTTAAAAAAAATTTTAATACTTATTTTAATCAATAAATAAAGTTGAAATTAAAAAATTATGGCCAGTTTTGGTTTGACCTCTAATGGGTTAACACATACATATATCAATATTGAGATGTCTTTTCGGCTGTAGTTTAGAAGTTGCATGGGCGTGTTTTGTTGTATGCGGACTTTACCTGTTAATTTCCGTAATAGTCTATGCGCAGGCACCCAAATTAAGGTATTTTACAAATATTCCCATTTTGCTGTGAATATTCGTGTCATAAATAGTTCTGCATACTTCTCTAGTTGCGATTGTTATAGCCTTAATGGGATAGACGGGGATAGAGGAGACACCAGAGCCGACATCACAGCTCTTTTTAAATCCATCGGTGTATACCCTAGTTCTATATTTATTATTAAGCACTCCACTGCTGCTGACTGACGGAAATACGAATCAGCAAATTTCATATATGTAATGAAATATGTCTTTTTTTTACATAATACAAATAATAATTACATCTTGTTCTCATTGTGGTCCGTAAAATTGATTGTAAAAAATGTTAAATGAAATGGTATTAAAACAGGTGTATTTTATTGCTCAAAGATTTTTTTCTTACACTGAAACAAAAAATCTAATTCAACACAAGATTTTGTGCCACTTAAAATTAAAAAAATGCACAGAAATTCAAAAAAAGGCATTGCGCACCAATTAAGGAATTTTTCGCAAAAAAAATTTAAAATAGCACGAAAAATGCTGCGAAACGCACCGTATTTTCAATATACATACATAAGTCGTTCTTTTTTCGACTAATAACATGTTTTGTATCCACACTGAAATATTTAAATATTTCGTGTGTAATATTTGCATATTTTGTGTAAAAATTCAAAAAAAAAAAAACGCAAACAATTGCAAAATATAAAATTATTTGCATACATATTTCTAAATTGGTAAGAATATTAAAACCATCTTATTGAAGGTAAAGGGTGGTTAAATTGTAAGGGCCGATGTTGAATGTGAACCACACCTAAACGCCAAGTTTTTTCCGAATTTTATTTGACATTTCTCTATTTCAGACTTACTCAATTTGAACCATGGAGAGATACACAATCCAACAACGTGTTAAAGTTATCCAACTTATTATGAAAATGGATGATAAATTTCGAAAAAAATCATCTTCAGTGATGAGGCACATTTTCACCTCAGTGGATTTGTCGATAAGCAGAATTTCCGCATTTGGGCGAATAATAATCCAAGAGTGATTGTCGAAAAACCAATGCACCCACAAAGAGTGACTGTTTGGTGCGGTTTATGGGCTGGCGGCATCATCGGGCCGTATTTTTTCCAAAATGAGGCCGGTCAGGCAGTTACTGTGAATGGTGTTCGCTATCGTGAGATGATAACGAACTTTTTATGGCCCGAATTGGAAGATATGGACGTGGACGATATGTGGTTTCAGCAGGACGGTGCCACTTGCCACACAGCTAACGAAACAATGGCTCTTTTGCGCAACAAATTCAATGGCCGTGTTATCTCACGTAATGGCGATGTCAATTGGCCGCCAAGATCATGTGATTTGACACCGTTGGACTTTTTTCTTTGAAGTTATTTGAAAGAAAAGGTGTACGTCGATAAGCCAGCAACAATTCAAGAGCTAAAGGATGAGATAATTCGGCACATTAACGGCATAGAACCTCCATTATGCCTCAGGGTCATCGAAAATTTGGACCATCGGATGGAGGTGTGCCGCCGCACAGTGGGAAATTTTACGAGAAGGCGGTCAAAATTCCATAACTTTTGACTGGATCGGTATTTTTTTATGCGATTTTTTTTGCTCGATAGGTGCGATGTTAGGCTTTAATTTGCGCTATAAAACGTAAAATTCGACTGATAGGAGCAAAAGTTATGGGGAGTTCAAAATGCATTTTAATTTTTTTGTTGAGTTTCGGTGTAAAAGTTGAATATTTCAAATATGATTTTTTTATAATTTATCATTATTTCTCTTGTATTTTACAACTGATACTTATTTTTTATTGTCGAACTTAGATCCTGTCAGAAAACGCCAATATTTGGCCCCTGTAAATTTTTTAGTCCCAATATTCACAGGGGCCAAAGGTTGGCTTTTTTGGGAAAGACGAGTTGTTATAAGGATAAAACTGAAAAGGAATATTTTGAAAAATTCCCAAATAGCATTCTTGGCTATCAATAACATTTCAGGTAATTCAACTTTTATTTTTGGTTTGAGATGTATGTGTATTTTATTTTTATATATTAATACAAATGTATACTTAAATCAAAAACAAATTATAATCTATAAACTATTTTAAATTAAACAATATTAGTAAACATTTCTTCTAAATAGCTTTGGGTTTCATTTTCCAGAAGTTGTTTAGCTTCTTGTTAGCATCAGGTGAGTTTTCTGAATTACATTGCTTGTATTGTTTCTGACCAGAGCTTACTTCACATCCCCATTTAGAAAATAAAGTGATGCTGCAATTTTTAAGTTTTTTTAAACAGTCAGCATCAAGTGTATTTAATAATCGTTCTGCAGTGTGTTCGAGAAGAGCCTGCAATTTTACTTCTGCTGAACTTAAAGTTACACTAATAGCCGTTTGTGAAGATAAGCACTCTTTTTTGACAAAAACTAAATCTCGATATCCTAGAAAGATTCCACAATTTTTTTCATTGGTTCGCTTTCGCAGTTCTGTATACTGATTTTTTGTCAGTTTTAAATCCAAAAATAGTGCAAATGCTTCTTCTGGAGTAAATTTCATTTCTTCAGTTGGTGTAGGCATACTTTTTAAAATCCTCTTTGTGCGTTTAGGGCTAGCTTCCACTATTTTTTCAGTTATTGCAATTTTTGATTTCTTATTTTGCGTTGGTTGAATTTGATGCAGAAATGAATTCTTTATCATACTATGAGAAATTTCTTCTTTGATATTTGCAAGCTTGCGTCTTCGTGATCTTTTACTGCAATTGTCAATTTGTTTTGCGGGCCGACCCACTTTTCCAGTTTCCTTAGCGGTTATTGACAGCTTCTTAAAAATCAGATAATTTGTTAGCCATTTTTCGTTGCGTAAGTAAAACGTTTTCTTGTTTCTAGAACATTTAAGGTACCGTTTTCTTAATGTTATTGAAAAATTTTTAATTTTTATCTTATGAATTTTGATTTCGTGTTCGTTGCATAATTTTAAGAATGGATTATTCATTATGTGTAACACAAAATCTTTTTCATCTTTCTGTTGAAAATATATATCTGCGAGAACTTAATAACTGAACTTAGCCATTGTTTAAACAATAATGAAGGTAAAATTATGAATGCATGCACTTTTATACTCTTGATAGAAGTTTTTTTAAATGATCTTTTGTTACTACTTCTTTAAAACATAAAAACTCTTTTTTAAATACAAATTTAATCTTTTATTAGCATTTCTTTGAAACATAAAAACCCCTGTTTTCACACTTTTTAAAAGGATAACATACCGGCAATAAATTAACAGGTAACATGTAGGTAATTTTCACGTAAAATATGACTGCGTGCTAGTTTTTTACCATTTACCTGCTCTTTCATTTTTTAAATTAAGTTGCAATTTTCAGGTAATTAAACTATGTAGTTTATGTTGCGGCTATTTACTAATGTTTAACCTCTTAACTTACTCAGAAATCTAACGTGTTAGTCTATTTATGTCGCCTATTCGTTTTGCAGCATGCGTTCACCCACAATAAGTTCATAACAATGGCAATACCTTTACCTTCTCCAAATTAATTGATAACCTGACGTGCTAGATAATATATGTGGCCTGAACTGCTTTATTTGTCGAAAATTCTTTAAGATTCACCTTCTTTAATTTCAGTAATGTTTCCTTGCAGGACTTATTTTTTGAACCGAATATCTTACCTTGGGTCACAGAAATTGCTGTAGTTCGCAAGGCCGTATCCAGATGTGTGTACAATGGGGTATAGAAATGTAGGTTAGATTCTGGACTACAAGAGAGTATAGATTTTTTTTTTGACGCATTTTGACGCTCAGGACTTATGCTCTATAAAGTAGGAAATTTCCCGGAAATTTTGACATTAAAAAAAAAAAAAATTAAATAGTTCTAGAGGTCGCAGAGTTTAATGCTTTAAACCACGTATAGCTAATAAAATAAACTAATACACAAAACTTATTCTGTCAAAAAATCTTAAAAAACAAAAAAGTTATGAGCATTTCAACTTCACAAATTGACTCAGAAATTCAAAACTATAACCAAATATTGAGAAAGTCCATTTCGGACCACCCTGTTCTCAATGAAATAGTTGAAATAGGGTTGAAATTGTTTGGCTCCCGAGGTTCACTAGTATTTACTTTCACATGAATAAAAAAATTTTAAAATCGGAGAACAAAAAAAAATAATTTTGGCTCGAGATATAATTGTAAGGTGGTAGGTATGTCACAATATTGTCGGGTTAAGTTCGAACAAACTTATTTTAATAAACATTTTGCATCTTATTAAAGACTGTCTAATTTAATTTGCTTATACACTTATTTTTTAGAGATCCTGGTCGAGATCAAGAACACTTTCCATCAGTTATGCCGCGGATACAAATTTGCAGACAGACCATAGAGGCTCAACTACTCAGGTAAGACATAATACTCTCTCTTATTTTATATTCTTAAGTTTTTAAAATGGAAAAAATTATTAAAAATTTATTTTAAAGTAGTACCACAATTTAGTATGTATTTGGTAAAAAAGATATTCTTCTTTAATATGAGCCCACACTTTATTTAAAGTATGTATAAGTAATGCTTTGGATAAATCTTAAAAAAAGTGCTGCCGTACCTAAAAAAAAGTTTAAAAAAATAACTGAGAGAATACTTTTTTAAATTTTCTCTACCGTTTAATAAACCAAGTGTCCGCCATTAGTTCTAACTTAGAGATATATGATCTATTTTAGAGAACCAAAACGCATTCATTATTTTTTATAATTTAGTTCTTTAGATTAAATGCTATAAATATTTTTCTGTACGATAAAATGATCCTATTTTCTTTGTTCTGTGCTTAAAAATTAACGTTCTAAAGAAATTAACTTCAAGAAACTCTCTACCGTTATTATGCAGGTTGTGTTTGCAAAAAATATGGAAATCGTCAATGTTTACTTTAAATTTAAAAAATTTTAAAGTTGCCCTTACTATTGATATTGTTGTTATTTTACATTTCAACATCCTCACATAAAATTTATTTTCTTATTTCAAATTCATTATAGAAAGAAAGTTCTTAAATTTTACATTGGCTTGAGGTTTTGTAAAAATGTCTGCTACCATTGAATCAGAATTTACATATTTTAAAGAGATTTTATTAGAAAGTATATTATCCTTAATGAAATGATACCTAACATCGATATGTTTGGTCCGTGGGTTAAACGATTCATTCAAGGCTAGTTGTATGGCACTTTGGTTATCACATAACAATCTGGTTGGTTCGAGTTGACACTTCATCAATTCTTCCTCCAATCCTCTCAACCAGAGAACTTCTTGCACGGCTACACCAATGGCCATATATTCAGCTTCACATGTTGATAGAGCTGTTGTTTGCTGTTTTTTCGAACCCCATGCTATTGGACCACCTTTTTTGCTTAATATATAACCACTAACTGATTTTCTGCCTTGAAGATCTGCTGCATAATCAGCATCACAAAAACATCTAGTTTCAAAACTGGAATTCTTGTCGAACGTTAGTTTGTAGTTAATCGTGCCTTTTAAGTACCGTAAAACACGCTTTGCTGCTATCCAATGCTGTTGCTCATAATTACTGTTGAACCGACTAAGTAAGTTTACTGCAAAAACAGTGTCTGGCCTAGAAACTTGAGCTGCGAAAAGTAGACTACCTATGAGTTCCTGATAAGGATATTCTTTTTTACTGCATGTAATGGTTTTGTCGTTTGTATAAAGTTTATTATCTACATCCATAGGAGTAGAAACCGGATTGCATGACATCATGTCGAAACGTTCTAACATTTTTTCAATGTAACTCGATTGATCAATTTCCAATTTCTTTCCAAAAACGTAATTTATACCAAGAAATGATTTTACTGGGCCAAGGTCTTTCATTTTGAACTCATCTTTAAGTTTCTTGATCAGCGCATTTTTCTGTTTCTCACTTTTCCATAAAACAATCATATCATCGACATAAACCGCTAAAATAATAACATCTTCTCTATTTTCATTCTGTACAAAAACGCATTGCTCTGTTTTAAGCTGCCTCATTCCCAGACTTTTTAACTTTTCACTTAACTTAAGATTCCACATTCTTGAAGATTGTTTCAGTCCATATAGTGGTTTATTTAAACGTAATATGTGGTTTTCTGTAGTCGTCATACCCTCAGGGGCTCGATGTAAATCTCATCTTGTAAATCGCCCTGAAGAAAAGCAGAACAAACGTCTAAATGATTTATTTGTAAATCAAACTCTAGGGCAAACGTTAACAAGTACCGTAATGTATTCAGGGCTGGGCAGTATTTGAAATACATGTATTTGAAATACGTATTTAAAATACAAATACGTATTTTGTATTTGTATTTTAAATACATGACGTGCAAGTATTTTGTATTTTGTATTTTAAATACATATCCAGCAAGTATTTTGTATTTTAAATACATACAATAAATATAAGTAGTTTGTATTTTGTATTTTAAATACATAAAAAATGGGAGTATTTTGTATATTAAAAACATAGTTTACAAAATATATTCTGTCAGTTTATTGATGGTTGATTGCATTTTAATCTACCAAAATATAAAAAAATATGGTGTCACTTTTCATCTTTCGTGAAAAATTTTTCCGCACCGAAAGCGTTGAAGTTTTGTTTTTATTTTTTATTTTCATCATTAAATCAGTGGCTCTTGTCTTAAATAAGTTCGTTTTTGTTTAAATTCATATATAATCTTCAACATTAAACCATTTTTCATAAGTCTAATGCAAAATCAAAAGGGTTTCCATTTCAAAAAATAAAATTTACACATAATATGGAGTTTTAGGAATCGCTTACGGTGCGGAAACTTTTTTCACCGAATCAGCTTAAAAAACAGTTTTTTATTATCAGAACAAAATTCCCCACATGGCGCTGGAGTGGTATTTTGCACTCAAAAAAAAGTTATAACCTTAATGTACATGACGTGGAAGTATTTTGTATTTGAAATACGTTCAATAAATGGAAGTATTTTGTATTTTGTATTTTAAATACATACAGGATGTGTAAGTATTTTGTATTTTGTATTTTAAATACATAACCTGAAAGTATTTTGTATTTTGTATTTTAAATACATGACCAGCAAGTATTTTGTATTTTGTATTTTAAATACCGCAAACCATGTATTTTGCCCAACACTGAATGTATTATACCTCATTACAGGTGCATACGTTTCGGTGTAGTCTAAACCATTGCGCTGTGAACAGCCTCTTGCAACCAACCTGGCTTTATACTTTACATTGCCATTTTCAACCTTCTTTTTTTTAAAAACCCATTTTGTTGTCAGCTTTTTTATATCTCGCTTGTTTTCCACGATATCCCATGTTTTTATTCTCTAATAGTGATTGGTACTCACTTTTAATCGCTTCTAGCCAATGTGTTTTTTCGGCATCATTTACTGCTTCAGAATAATCAACAGGATCACCACTATCACTGTGCGTATAATACCTTATGTAGTCATCCATGCGCGTAGGTTTTCTTATTCTTTTGGACCTACCTAAAATTTCTTCATCATTTGAACTACACGGAACTTCTTCGATATCTGGAGAGTATTCTCTTGTTCTTTTTGAACTACGTTGAACATTTTCAATAACCTCACCATGTTCAGAATCGTTTTCAAGAATTTTTACAACTTCAGTTTCTTGCTTAACACCATTTTTAATGGGCTCAATTTTTTCTTCTTCTTCTTCACATATCCTCACCAAATTCTGATTAGGTGATGGGGAATGAACGATGGTATCATGTCTCTCATCTTTTTCAAAATACATTTTATTTTCAATAAAAACAACATTACGACTTACATGAATTTTATTGGATACTGGATCGTATAACCTGTAGGCCTTAGAACTTGCGCTATAACCAACCATAATACATTTTTTAGATTTTGGATCCCATTTTCGTCTTAACTCTTTTGGAATCATTGCCATTGCAACACAACCAAACACACGTAAATGATTTAATTTTGGTTGTTTTCCACACAAAACTTCTTCTGGCGATTTATTGCTTAAACTATTTTTTGGCGTAAGATTTAATAAATATGCTGCAGTATTAGTTGCTTCCGCCCAATATTTTTTATCTAAACTGGCATCGTATAACATCGTTCGAGCCTTTTCAACCAAACTTCTGTTCATTCGCTCGGCTTTACCATTTTGTTGAGGACTATAAGGCGCTGAAGTTTGGTGTAGTATTCCGCTGTCGCTACAAATCTGATTCATTTCTCTATTGCAATATTCCAAGCCATTATCTGAACGAAGAATCTTTATACGTTTGCCAGTTTGGTTTTCTACTAGGTTCTTGAATTCTTTAAATATTTTTGGGACCTCCGATTTATGTTTTATCATATAGATGAATATTTTATTTGAAAAATCATCTAAAAACAATACAAAGTATTCTGCACCACCTATAGATTTTTGTTCCATTTTACCACAAACATCTGTATGCACGATTTGTAAAATATCATCAGTCTGAGTTGTTGATGGCTTATACGTAGGGATGCAAACGATACATCGATGTTTAGAAAACATCGATATATCGTTCATAAACATCGATGTTAATATCGATGTTTTGATTTACGATACATCGGCGATACATCGTCGTCAAAACTAAAAAATATCGACATCGTCCATTTAATATTTTCATTAATTTAATATTTTTAGCAATTTTAATTTCTATTTTTCAATTAAACCTTTTATTTAAAAATATAAAAAAGTGTTTTTCAAAGCATACGTTAAACGCAAGAATTTGAAATGTCGGTTTTTAATAAAATTTCTGTAATATAAGAATTTTATGACAAATATTATATAAATATTTCTCTATTAAACAGAATTTTAACACAAAAATTAAAAATATTTTATTAAAAGTGTATTAAAAACGACCTCCCAAATTCTTGCGTTTTACGTTTCCGTTTTCCAGCACACCCCTGATAGCCATACAAAGTACGTATGTATGTATGTACATGCATGCATACTGTGCATTGCATAACTATATGTATGTATTAAGTTGCTTAAGTTGGCTCGAGCAACTGTGCGAATACATAAAAATCATATTTGTCAAACCATTTTGCACTTATGGAAACTTTTTGATTAATTTTATGAATCTGTCATTTGCTTAAGCAAAAATCGAATCTGATTGCACTTTGTTTTGGTGTTTTTGAATGAATTTGACAGGCTTTTTGTTAATTTTTGACAAAAGCTTATGCAAGCATATGTATATTATAGTTGGGCATTAAGATTTTCAGTAGCAAAGAAGAATTAAAACAGTCCGTAAGTATAATTGCAAAGTAGGTTTCAACATCGATGTTAAACATCGATGTATCGTGTTTTTTACCGATGTTTTTTAACATCGATGCTTATCGTTAAAACATCGATGTCTTCAAACATCGATGTTTTTCACAGCGATGTTGCATCCCTACTTATACGACGAACGGAATTGTTTACCTTGCAGGCAGGATTCACAAATTTTCGAGTCAGTACCCTCGTTAGACTTAACTTCCCAAGTTGTATCTAAATTCAGGTTCTTTTTATTGATGTCAGCAGCATGTCCCAAACGCCTATGCCAGATTTCCTTACTAACGGCTGCATAATTATTTGTTGGTATATTGATTTTATATAACTTTCCATCTTTATATGCCTCTAAATACAAGTTTCCATTTTTAGTGATTTTACATTTTCTTTCTGAGAACATAACCTCAAAATTATTTTCCGTAAGTTGACTGACAGATATTAAATTTGCAGAAAGTTCTGGTACAAATAATACATTTCTTATTGTTATATATTCTAACCTGTTGTTTAGTTTGTGTTGAATACGTATATCACCAACAGGGCTGTGGAGTCGTTAAGAAATAGTTATAACTCCGACTCCGACTCCTTTTGCTGAAATTTTTTAAGTACGACTCCGACTCCGACTCCAACTCCAACTCCGACTCCGACTCCTACTCTAACCTAGCATTATTTAAGAGACTAGTTTTTATTTGACTTTAAATTCTTTTTTAATTTAGTACCTGTTAAATGGTTAAATATAGCAAGAAAATGATTCTGTAAATATTTCAAATCGATATTTTAATTCTTACGTGCCGCGCATTGAGCTTTTTACTAACATATGAGTAGGAAAGCTGCAAAATATTTTATTTGGATTTTGGAAAAAATGTAAAAAACATATACCGCCCGATTCGATAGACCAAATGAGTTGAACTTTATTAATTCTAAAGTGTTATGACATTCTTGACTTATAACTCAACAGTTTAGAAATTTAAACCAACTGAAATATAGAAAAATAATGGATTTAATTTTGGAACGAACGAGTTTTGTTACGAACTTTCGAAAGAAACGAGTTTTGCTTCAATCCGTATGGGATCATTGAACTTTAGTATATTTTAAAGGTTATATTAATTTATTAAAATTTTGCAAACAGTGCTAAAAGATGTAAAAATAGTTCTGTAGGGAAGAGATAAACTACACCAATTCACATCTTTTTCAAAAAACGTTTTTTATACTGTTGGAATTTATAGATGTGTGAATTTCCATAAGTCCTATCTAATGTAGCTTTCGAGATAGAAAAGTTGAAAACAACACCAAGTCCAATTGGCTTAGACGTTAAAGGCATCAAGAACCCGCCATTGCATTTTTCCGTTTCTAATTCAATATTATTATTGTCCAAGACCGAAATTTGAAATTGCAAGTCTTTATTATCTCTCCAAATTTCCCTAAAGTGAGTAGATAAAAGTATTCTCAAATCATTTTTCGGGTCAATGTGGGGGATTGATGGGAATTATATCTGGAACAATGTCATGTATTTTTCCGAGTTCCTTTTCCTTTTATTCTATTATAATTCACCTTGAAGGTTGGAACTTAAAATGTAGTTCACTTAATGCTTTCACCACAGGAGCTACAGCTGATTACAAGTCATATTCACGAACATGGCTACAAAAATATTTGTTAATATACGATAAATAAAAACAACATCTTTACAAATTTAATTTTTAAATTCCTTAATTCGGCTCTATTTCATTAACGATATCTTAGCGAAATTCAAATAGTGAACCCGCTGGTTTTTGTTACAGAAATTTAAGGTCACATTAAAACATAGAAAAGGACATGCTTCGATACAATCTATATAACTATTCTTATAAATTTTTGATATGAAATTGTGAAGTCAGAAAATAAGGACCAGTATTTATTTTCTGACTTCACAATTTCAAAAAGCAGACCCTCTTATGGCCAATTCCACTAATTTATTTAAATATCAATTTATGTTTAAAATTTGTTTTTTTTATGTCAAATTAAAATAAAATTATACAAAAAATTATATTTAAATATGAATTGATATTTAAAAAGAATTGGAGAAATTGGTCATTAAAATTTTTTATTTTGAAAAATATTGGAAAAATTTTAATGCAAAAAGGTCGGAGTCGGAGTCGCTAGTTTTTGTGGGTACTTCGACTCCGACTCCGGTACAAAAACCTCAACTCCGACTCCGACTCCACAGCCCTGATCACCAACACCAAGAACCTTTACCTTGCTGTCGTTAGCTACAATTACAAAATCATCTACATTAAACTTCCTTAAGCACACAAATACATGCTCAGAATTTACCATATGTGTTGTTGCGCCAGAATCTATCAGCCATGCGTTGGCAGCTCTGTCGTAATTTTCTGCAAACTTCGCTGCTAATGTTTTTTCATAATTCGCGCCATTTTTGAATCTTTTTTTCGCCTTACAAAATTTTGCTATGTGCCCCTCCTTTTTGCAATTGAAACATATAATTTTTTTTATTCTTTCTGGGCCAATGCTACCTTTTTTATTTGCAGAAAACACTGATTCCTCTGTTCCATTAAATTTGTTGTACGTATCAAAATCCTGCAGCAATTTTGTTTTGATTGTGTCTGCAGAAACTTTTATATTGCTACTTTTCGCTTACGATAAAATTGTTATTGCTAAAAAATCGTAACGGTACCTTATGTGACAATGACATTTTAGATGATGATGCACCAAGTGTTGCCAATAAAGTAATTTATTAAAAAAAAAAAACGAAAATTGAAAATAATGTCGCTTACGTTATTTTCGCGGTTAGAGCTCGATATATTCGGGTATAACCATATTTTTGTTTTCTTATAATCATACTAACAACTAACAATATCTGTGGTTAAAACTGATAGTGTACTAAAATGCAAATGTTGCTATCAGAAATATTTTGCATGGCGACGAAATGTTAAGTTATTGTAAACGAATTGTGTGATAGTACATGCAACCGACGAACCGAACCGACGGTTGTGATCACAATCTGTTTTCTTTGTGTGACTTTGTTTCAATAAAAAGCAATAATATATTAAGGCGATATGTAATAAACAGTGATTTTCTCACCGAAAACCCATCAGCTCCGTAAAAGAATTCATCCTTTTTAAAAGAAAAATCTAAAATGATGCAGTTGAAAGCAGGTAATGACTGCGCTTCACATAACAATTCCATTGACTTCTTATAGTGCACAACAAAGGCATTATGTGTTGAAATGCGTGGAACATCATAGAAATATGTATCCAAATTGATCAAAAGTGATATTAAATAGAAAATATGCTGCAACATAATATGGCAAATGATTAAAATATTGTCTATTTATTTGAAATTCCTTTTATTGACAATAATAATTAACTAATTAAAAATTTTCGGGTCCAAAAAGAGACCGATCATGATAAAAACGCATATTCTTCTCTTTGAAAGGGCGTGAAATTCCATATGAACTACAATTAAGTCAAATAGAAAAAAATTTGCGGGTAACGTGCCAACATTTCAAAAATTTTAAAAATAAGTGATGCTGTAATTCACAGTTTGCCTTTGTTTGCGCAGCGATAACTGTTATTATACATTTAGGGACGAATGACATTGTCAATGTTTAAATGGCTGCGTTAACCCCGGGTCTCCACGTAGCAATAGGTGTGTTCCACAAGATCTCGGGCAAGTTCGGACTAATGAGAGTAAAAGGAAAATTACTCTCTAAATTTGCGAAAACTACCCAAAATAGCTGGAACGCAAAAAACCATTTTTGCACTTCTTGTAATACTAACCCCGGGTCTTCACGTAGCAATATTTATTGCGGCAAATGTCAAATTTCATTGCTCTATAAAATTTGCGACGTATAGACCGCATATTGCCATGAGTGGCAATCCATTGCGCAATGATTGCTCTTCTTATTGCTTGAGCAATTATTGCTTAGCAATATGCTGTCAAATCAGTTGTAATTTATCTGACATTTCATTTCTCTGTACGGTTGTTTTTTGTTTGTGTGTTTATTTATTAAAAAAGCAATCAATAAATATATTATTATATGTATATTATATTTTTTAATAAACGTCAAGATCAACAAAAGCAAACGACGAATTTATTTTTTTTTTTTGTATATTTTTATTTTTTCAATAGAACAATTCAACCTTTTTTTAACGCAAATAAACAAAAAAGTAATACAAAACACAGCTACGACAATTACAATTAATTATTTTATTAATTTAAAAAAGAAAATTTCACAACCACTTCAAAACACAACATAAAACATTTGTTATGAATATGTACAGCCACAAAACTTTATACGACTACTCGCGGTGAAAATTGCAAATTTATGGCAAAGCAATTTCAAGTGTTCTCCAGCAATAAATTAAGCAATTATTGCTCCATTGTTCTGCCGACGTTTTTGCTTGTACTTAGCAATAAATATTGCAACGTGGAGACCCAGCGTAATGGTGCTTACTTTTTAAATTAAAATCTATTTACCCTGCGGCCACACGATCAAGTTGTTCTTGATAGTCTTTTACATATACTGCTTGTCAAAATTTACAAAAATTGAGAGGTGTGACGTAGGTGGCACTCAATTTACTTTCAAGATGCCATAAAAAAAAACAATTTATAAAGACAAACATGTACTCAGCTGTTAAATTGAAAGTAAATTGTCAAACAAATGGAAAGGTGAAATTGAAAGCCATCTCGTGGTCAATTTAAAAACTGTGAGTGTGTTAGTAAAAAAATGAGAGAGTTGAGTAAATTGAATGGAATTGAAAGGCAAAACTTGATCGTGTGGCCACCATGTTAAGTGATTTTAGACGCTTAAAAGCAATAACATTATAAAAACAAAACATTTGCATCATTGCCAACAGATGTTAAAAATAATTTAAAAAAAACTGAAAGAAAAGCTGAGCCAGTGTAAATTTTTTAAAAGTATTTATTTATTTTAAAGAACAAGGGAGATATCTATTCACTAATGTATTTACCACTTTAACTTTTTCATTAAAACCTTCCATTTTGCTTTTTAATATATTTTTTAACAAAAACTAAACTTTTTCTTTTGCTTGCAAATTTTTTGATTAATTTTCAGTTTCATATGTAAACAAAAAACAGCTGATTGTTAAATTCTTGTCCGAACTTACCCAAAGAAAAAGTTCGTGCAAATTTGTACAGGAAATGAAAAAAATTACTCTCTCAATTACTCTCATAATTGAACAAAAATTGTTATGTGGAACGCTTTTGGGTAACTTTGGGCAAGTTCGGACTGTTTCGTTATGCATGTGGAACAGAGCTAATATTTATTGCGGCAAACGTCAAATTTGATTGCTCCATTAAATTTGCGACGTATAGACCGCATATTGCCATGAGTGGCAATCTATTGCGCAATGATTGCTCTTCTGATTGCTTAGTACTCTGCTGTAAAATGAGTTGTCATTTATCTGACATTTCATTTCTCCGTACGCTTGTTTATGGCAAAGCAATTTCACGTGTCCTTCAGAAATATAATCAGCAATTATTGCGCCATTGTTCTGCCGACGTTCTTGCATGTGCTTAGCAAAAAAAATTTGCTACGTGAAGACCCAGCGTTAGAAATGCATGACTTCGGTTGTATTGCAAATGACGTTATGGAATTCAGCCAAAATAACGGGTAGATTTTTTTTTTTTTTTTAAAGTGAAACAGTTTTGAGTTAATATCCTCTTGTTGATTAAGTGCGATATATCGTCATCTCATTATTAGTTTGGCGCATATCATGGTAATTTCCCCATGATATTCGCCAAACCAATAATGAGCTGACGGTATGGCTATGAGTGTAATTGTATTGCCTCATATTTAATAAATTTTCTAATAAAAGTTAAACATTTATATTATTTTAGATTCCTGAAGAATTAATGTTGGATTATGCTGAAATAACTTCAATTCCACCATTGCCGCTATGGGTATTATTAAATGCGGACAAGGAAACAGCAGGCCAAGGAAACGTTTTATCAGAGGATGCTAAAGACTACGATCAATTGTTTGAAATGCAAACTTCTGAAGATAATCTGGATGATTTACTTGATAACGAAAACGAGCACAAGCGAACAGATAGGCGACTATCTCTTCCAGAAAAACAAAATATCTCACACTTTGGTCCCCGTCAAGGACAAATATTATCACGACTTTTAACACATACGCATTTACCTGGTCTTTCATCACTTGATCAAATGCATCTTTTAGCTTTGGCTGATACTGTGTCTACGTGTAATACAGATTTTTCCGAAAAATTTATATCTGATGCAGGGAAATTGTCAACTACAAAAGACACGTCAGGAAATTCGTTAACGGATTCATTGGATGATTGCGGCCTTAGATTCTTAATGGCTATGAAACACTATACCTATCTTTTGCGTTGTTTGCCTTTAAATCAAAGAACACAATTTCAAAAGCAAGGAGTTGGTACATCTAATATCGTGTGGGCATTTCATTCAGAAAGTGAGGATGAGCTTTTAAATTTAATTCCCTCGTACACGAAAGGTGACCTTAAATGGTCGACATTAAAGGACTTGGGAGTGGGCTATTGGTTGCGGAACATTAACATATTACGCCAGTGCGTGGAAAAACTGGCAAAATGTGCTTATCAACTAAAACAGGATCCCCTTGACGCAGCTATATATTATTTGGCAATGAAAAAGAAATCAATAGTATGGGGACTCTTCAGATCTAAGCGCGATGCAAAAATGACACAATTTTTTGCTAATAATTTTTTGGAGGACAGATGGCGCAAGGCAGCTCTCAAAAATGCATTTGTTTTGCTTGGAAAACAACGATTTGAACATGCGGTTGCATTTTTCTTACTAGCTAATTCCCTAAATGACGCAATTGAAGTTTGTATCAACAAACTAGACGATTTTCAATTAGCACTCATAATAGCGCGCCTTTATGAAGGAGATCTAGAAATTAATGTAAACTCAACTTATAAAAAACTGTTATGCGAACATGTATTAGGCAGCGACGATGAATCATTTACATTTAATTTGGAAAAGGCCCATCCCGATCCCTTTTTACGTTCAATGACGTACTGGATTTTAAAAAGATACCAAGAAAGCTTAAATACCTTGTTGATTAATGGTGTGGGTCAATGTCATGTTGCTTTTAAAGAGGAAGACATTTTCAAATCAGAAAATCAATCCACAAATCCCAATGTATTCAATTTTTATATCTATCTTAGAACCCATCCATTACTTGTTCGTCAAAATCTTGCTCTGTCGGCTCAAGAAAAGAAAATATCCCATGTTGTTTTATCTGGATTTAGTTACTCCGTCGATGCAGCAGCATTGAATCCTAATGACAAACAACTTCAAATTGAAGATTCGATTAGCTCCATAGAAAGACAATTATATTTTACAACAGCGCATGCTCACTTTAAAGCAGGCTGTCCTGCGCTAGCTTTAGAAGTTTTAAATAAGTTGCCGACAAAAATTTTGGATTCAAATGACTTAGACGACATTCATTCCTCATCAAGCGTTAATAATGAACTTATTAATACTGGAATCATAGAATGGGGTAAAGAATCAACAAGTAATGTAAATCAGGGGTCTTCATTAGACTTTGACTGGTCCACACCTGTAACTCTAAGTAAGAAGAAAGAGGATGGCTTTAAAATCGAGTGGGATGACGTCGACAACATAGAAGAGGATGACGAAGAAAACGAAACGATTAAAAACATAGATGTTAATAAGGAAGAAAAAACTACAAATGAAGAAAATCTTGACTACGGGACAAAAATTGATATAATGGCTCAGCAACTTAAATTTGTGGCTTGCTTAAAAATTTTAATGGAAGAGTTGTCAACTTTAGCTACTGGATTTGAAGTTGACGGAGGTCAATTACGGTACCAGCTTTATGTATGGCTAGAGAAAGAAGTAGAAGCTTTGCAATACTTGTGTAATTACTGTAATTCAGACGCAACCGACTTAAACAGCTCGGAAATTATTAAGGTAAATAATCACAATTTTATATTTATACCTATGAATGTATGTTTGTATGTATGTATGTATTTATGTACGTATGTAAATAGTTTTATTTTTTTATTTATTTTATTTATTCTATGGATACAATCTTTGCAGACTAACTCCCTGTTTTTAAAATAAAATACAAGTTTTCGCTTGGGAATTTATATTTCAATATAAATTTCTAAACGAAAATTTTTATTTTACAGCCAGTAAATATTAAATTAATCAATTTTTCTTAATATAAAGACAGTTACTTGTTTAAACTTAAACTTGTAAAAATACTTGTTTAAAAATATTACGTTTTATAATATCAACATTTAAAGAGAAATCTATTAAGTTGAACATTTCATTAAAACTACAACAAAATTTAATAACCGGATCTGTAATTTCGTAGTTTGCTTGAAAAATTTGATCATAAAGTGGAATGTCTTGCTTAAAACAAAATCGGAAAAAACATTTAAAAGGTAAATACATTAATTGTTTCAATAGTGATTTAACGGCGGCTTGGCATAATTTATTTTAATTTAACTGAATAGAGACAAGTCTGCATAAGACTTCAAACTCCACTTTTCACTTTCAAGTACTTGTTAAAACCTTTATTTTTCTACCTGTTTCGTTTGAAGCTCAATTTTTTATTGGGACGTTACTTATGTAACCGATTTGTGCGGATTTGTCCGCAAAACAAAATACAAATACATACATATTATGTAAAAAAGTATGAGAATATTTTTTTGAACCTGCAGGAGGAGGAATAATAATTTTCTAATTAAAAACTTAAACTATCAGGGGTGTCATGGAAATCGAAAACGTAAAACGAAAGAATTTGGAAGTTCTTTTTAATAAACTTTTAATCCAATTTTTACAATTTTTGTTAAAGAATTATGTTTAATGGAGCAAGTTTTATCTGGATATTATAAAAACTAAAATTTTTCATCTTTTGCGAATAAAATCAAAACTTGTAGGCAGATTTTTATCATTTACAGCTTGTTTTGTTTTCTATACATTTAAAAATGAACAGCATAGCTGCATTTCTCAGTTTTTTACGCCGACAAAAAAAGTTAAGCCTTACTTGCAGGTAGTTTAATTGCAGATTTCAGTTTTTTAGTTTATTAAATTTTCAGTTACGCGAACATACGTTGTGCAGCCCCCTCCACTATTTAAATAACGATATATCTCAAAAACATTTCACTTTTGCTAATGGGGTAATTCGATAATTCCAATAGAAACGTGCTAAAATTAATTTATACGAAAATAATTAAAACATGTCAAAGGCGCTATATACGGTTATGTCCACCGACAGTTAGAATACTTCAGTAGTTGGCACTATATGAGATCTATAAACTTTTATGGCTTGTTCATCGATTTCGAACTAGGACTTCGTTCGCTTAATTTGAATGTAAAACAAAAACAATATTTATTTATTGTAATATAAGTAATATACAAAAGCCTATCAAGGCCAATAAAAAATATATTACAAAAGCAAAATCCTGAATATTATTAATGGATGCAATATATATTAAAAAATGTATTTATTTAAGTATATACACCTAATTATAAAAATACAAATACAAATGGCTCCCCTGCCAAGGATTGAAAGAAATTTAAAAAAAAAAATATTAATTTATCAATTAACAGGTCCCAAAGTAGTAGCCCAGATTAAAAAAAAAAATAGATAAGTCAAATAGATATACCATTACAGAACATTCTGTCTGAAATAAAGTCATACTAATATGTTTTTGTTTTATAATTATGTGATAACTGGGGATGCGATTTCCATTCAAATGCATGTTTTTTTGTCGATAGTCTAAGAACGATGTCGACCAATTATCTTTCCGAATCATTAAATTTGCGTTAAAATGGCATCGATTTGTTTTTGCATATTGTTTGCATATTTTGGTGAAAATGCATATTTTTGCATATTTAGATTTTAAATGCATATATTTTCATATTTTGACATTTTTAAGGGGTTTTTTTTAATTTTCATATTATAAAAAATAATAAATTCTTTTGGAGCTTTGCTTTAAATACAAGATTTTCAAGATTTCGACAAAAGATGCTTCTATTTTAAACCAATGCAGCACCTTACATAGTTAAGGCTTTAAAATGTTTAGGCTTAAAAATGTTATCCAAAACTGTTACAAGCTACTTGTTTGGCGCATGGGTGCAGATAATTGCAATTTTTAATGAAATGTATCCCTTAAATCCCCTGCCGAAGCAAAATGGAGGCCTGGCTAGATGCTTCAGAAATCTATTCAAAAAACTTCTATTAATTTAAGAATGTTAGAAGAGCTTGGTGATGCCGATGAGTGTGCAATTAAAAAAGCAAAAAAAATATTTAATTTAAAAAACATCAAAAATCAATTAGCATTTGTATTTTCCAATTACGGATATATTGGTGAATCAATAACTAATTAGGAGGGATTTAGTTCACTTAATACGCAAGTCGAATTAATTGATATTGCAAAAAGTAAAGTTAACAATGCGGAAGGAAGAATAGCCCGACAAATTAAAAAAAAATCCAACACGTTTTGCAAAAAAAAAAAAATTTTAATATTTAAAAAAAAAAAAATTAAATATTTTTGATCTGATCTGGAATCAAAGTGGGATCTGAAATAATGTTTTTCAAAATGCATTGCCATTCTTCAAGTATAAGACAATTTTACCTTTTATAAAACAGTACTTATTAATTTAAACAAACAAAATATTAAATTAGTTATTTAGGTTTTTTAAGCCTATAGTACACGGAATGTAAAAAGCCTCATGCGCATGTGGTTCTGACACATCACGAACTTGCTATTGTGGCTTTGTAGTGACGTCAAAATTACGTCAGAACCACATGCGCATGAGGCTTTTTACATTCCGTGTACTGTAGGCTTTAAGATATTTTAATAACAATATACTGCATTTTTTTTATTTTTTTCTTTATAGTAAAATTAAAAACAATTTTTTATGGAAAATTTTCAAGTTTTTAGGGCATATTTTTATTTTTTTAGTCCATATTTTGGATTTTTTAGTGCATATTTTCGATTTTCTGTCAACACAAAGCTAAATTGGACCAAATTTAACCAAAATATCTATATTAATTAGGAAAAGTTTAATGATTTTTTGCGAACTTTATTTTTCTGACATTAAGGTGCTAGAAACCAAGATCTAGTGGATAAATACTAGAACGGGACACTTGAGGTCAAGGGCTTTTAGAGAATCACTATTAGACAAAAACTTAAATATAACATACTTAAAGATCCGTCTGTAAATGGCAAAGATGCAACGTTTGGCAAAAAAAAATTTTTTTTCGAAACTATATATTACATTATATTAGGGTGTACAGGGATTTTGTGGTGATACGGTCTAATGTAGGTGCATACATATTCCAGGCATGCAACAAGACCTTGTAAATGGTAATTTCAATTCATTGAATATTTTTTTCATTTATTTGCTGCTATGCGTTTGGAAATGCAAGTGCTGTTCAGAACGGGGTCATAAAGTTCTTTCAACACATATGTTTTCATGTAAGGAAGCGCAGACAACTGTGTTTCTTTGTGTTTGCACACAATGACTTGAATTAGTTAAATTTTTTTAATTCATTTGATGATTTGTTTTGTATTTTTACGTATGTATGTTGTGTGTAACCACTTGCAAAACCAAGTGTGAGTTGATTTTCAATTTGATTTGTGCTTTATTTTGGATAAATAAATAAGAAAAATAAAAAATATGATTTCAAAACTTTACCTTGTTTATGGGTGAACTTTTTTGACAATCGCAAAAAAGTAATACCATTTTTTTTAAATAATTTTCAGTGGTCTGTGTTCGCCTATGCTAGCGCCATTTTGATATTCGAAAAAAATGTAAAAAAGTTATAGCCCCAATGTACATACATACATAAATTTTTTTTTAAGACAATTATTCATATTGTTTTTTGTTTGTTTAATTTCAGGAAAAAGACATTTCTACTTCATATATATTATCAGAAAAGCCGACACTTCATGAAATTTTAATGCATGAAAAACATGATTTTGAAATAAAGGTTATGAGGGCTGCAAAAAGAAAACGTTGGCTAAAAGGTAAGATAAAATATCTATTATTAAGGTTGAAGTTTTAAAAATGGATATCTTGTACATACATACTTAGGCTTTAAGTGAGAAACAGAATAGTCGCTGTAGTACAAAGTTACGAACAGCACTGTAAGCTATAAAAAGTTAAAGACGGCAGTTTCAAAGTAGCCGTTGAAGTTGAAGCGCAAAATTCGAAGACTTGATCTTTGTTGCGCTACAGAGCATTCGTCAGCTTCAGATACTACTACAACTACTTTATTCTGTTCCAGACCTTAATGATCAAACAGAACTGCGACGTCACCACGTTTTCCATACAAATTTGCCGTAAAAAGCCGTCGCGCAGTGTTGCTATTTTTAAAGTAGCCACCAAAAGGCAGTTTTTGCCGCCAATTTTTAATTTTAAATACTTATATTGAAGTTAACACCTGTGAACCTCAGAAGCCGAAAATTCAGATCTGTACGTAATACATTTTGAAAATTCAATCACATATAACTTTTTATTTTCAAAAAGGATTTGTATAAACTAAACTGTTTTATTTATTTATTTAACATATTAAGGTCTATGGATAAATCCTTACAGCCTAATACAAATGAGTATTTAACTTAAGTATAATATTACGTTTCACAATATTTACATCTAGAGAAAAATCAATAAATTCAAACATTTCATTAAAGCAACAACACAGTTTTCTAAATTGGTCTGCCATAGCATAGTTAGTTCGGAAGGTTTTTATAAATAAGTGATTATAGTTAAATGATAATCTACTTAATAAAAAATTGGAGCATACTTTTCCATTTATTAAGTTTATTACAAATGAGACATTTAGCATAACTCTGCGACTTTTCAGTGTTGGCAAACGCATTAAGGATAATCTCGATATGTATCTCTCAGGCAAAAAAGCAAGAATTGTTTTTGTATGGATTCAATATGATCAGTATGAACCATATAATGTGGATCCCATACAATCGAACCGTATTCCATGATTGGTCTAACGAGAGATGTGTAAAGTTGTTTAGTGACGAAAGGATCATTGAATTCTTTCGCCCAACGTTTAATAAAAGCCAGAGTACCACGAGCCCTGTTGACTGTCATTGTTATGTGTTGAATAAAATCCAATTTTACATCCAATAAAATGCCAAGATCCATAATTGTGTCCACTATCTCGATTTTATAGTCACCGAGTTTATAGTTATTTATAATACTACGTTTTCTAGAAAAGCGCATATGTTTTCATTTCATTAGGTTTAATTCCATTAGGTTATGTTTACAACAACTATAAAAGGTATCTAATGGCGATTTCTTTTCTGAGAAAAATGTTGCATTAATGTTACATGTTCTACATTTTGTGTTCGTTTGTACAAAAAATACAACTGTGGGAAAAATTTTCAAGTTCTTTTGTGAAAATGTTGATGAAAAACATGCAAAACATGTTACATGTTTTACCCTTACTTTTACTTAAGGGTTCATACTGCCCTGTTTTACAACTTTGGTACTTACTACTTTGTTTGTACAACCAATATTTTATTTTGCTTGTCATAATATTTTAAAAGTTTTGTCAAAAGAATTCTACATCTAAATATTCTTTGACGGCATACTCCATTTTGAATTAAATCGTTTTTTTATTTTGGTGGAAAATTCTATGTATTTATTATCGTTTTAAATTTGTTCAAGCAATAAGTGATGTCAATGTCTGATTCCAAACCGTGAAGTAAGTGTGCAGCAAATAGTCGAATAGTTTTAAAAATCGCTAATGAACTACATCAATAATAAAAGTGTAATAGTTGTAAATAAAGGCAGCTAATTCTGTTCGATTGAAGTTGTACAACATGTAACACTTCGAGTGATTATAGGTAACATGAAAAAGTGTTACATGCATATACTGTAGCATTTTTTTCTCAGAATAGAAATCGCCATAAGTCTTCTTGAAGATAAATGTGGTCTAAAGAGTTTGCGAAGTTTAAAAATATTTTTACATCGTCTGCGAACATTAGTATATGTGAATGTTTAATACTTTCCGGCATGTAGTTGATGAAGAGCAAAAACAAAAGATGGCCAAGGTGACTACCTTGCGGGACACCGGATTTTACCAATATAGGTTAAGAAGTTGAAAACCCAATTTTTAGGCATTGTACTCTGCCGAGAAGATATGACTTTAGCCAGCTTACATAAATTTTGTCGAAACCCATAATATCAACTTTTTTCAGAAGAAGGTTATGATTTACCTTATCAAATGCCTTACGGAAGTCGGTATGTTGGTTGTTGACAAATCCTTCATTTACCAAAGTTGTTAGTTCTAACATTTTTGTCATAGTTGATGATTCTTTACGAAATCCGTGTTGAAAAGGTGTTAATAACGGTGAAACTTGATGAACCAAGGAATCTAAAATGCATTTTTCAAAAAGTTTTGGAATTGCGCTAAGTTTGGCTATACCCCTGTAATTGATTATATTTGATTTATTTCCAGATTTGAACAAGGGAATTAAATATGACTCTTTCCATATTTTTGGGAAATAACAATTTTTCATAGATATATTAAAAATAATTGACAACGGCATTGTAAAGCTTCCATACAATTGATTAAAATACTGCTTGGTATACCATTAGGACCCATTGAGTTTGAATATTAAAAAGATTTTAAACAATTAATAATATTGACTGTCGTTATTGGTGAAAATGATATAGTTTGACCAGTAACTATATTAAATGGATAATTGACATTTTCAGCACAATGTGAATCAGAATACGTGGACGAAAAAAAGGCTGCGAATAAATCACTGATTTCCTTTTCATCATGTGTTTCAGTACCCATATATTTCATGACCTTCGGTTCGCCAGAGATCTTCCTTTTTGAATTTACAAATTTATAGAATGGTCTTGGATCGTGTTTTAAGTTGTTTTCATTTTAATCAAACAGTCGTTATATAATTTAGCATTTAGCAAATTATATTTTGCACGAAGGACTGAATACTTGCTGTAATCGCAGTGGGATCTAGATTTCTTATAATTTTTGGAAATCTTTGAAATGGTTTATTAGCTTTAAAAGAGATATTAAAATCGCTTTTATGTTATTTTAAAAAATGGGTTAAATTTTACATCATTTTATGGTTTGATGGAATAGAACCTAAGGAAATTCCTAATATTTCGTAAAATGACTAGTACCATTTTAAACCACCCCTGTACTGAATTCGCCTTGCTGATTACTAAAGGAGAATGAATGACCAAAACAACTTGATAGAAAGGAATAAGGATATTCGCAGTATTTTTGTGTTCGATTGGTTTTATACATTTTACTCATTTAATTAATAAATTTATAATTTATTTATTTACTAAATAGATGCATATAATCACATGAGTGCAGGTTTGAAATGCCAGCTTACATTGTTTAGTTGCTTTGGTTTGATTTTTGTTTGTTTGTTAAAGGGGTAACTTTAATAAACACTAGGTTTAGGTTTTGCTGACTGTTTATTACTATTTCGCGTTTAAATGACTTAGGCTTAATTACTGTAATATAAAATGCAGTTTAATAAAAATATAAAAAAATATAGTTTCAAGATGTCGAAAGAACGCTTTCTTTCGCACAAATACATTTGAAACAAAAACGAAAGGAAGAGTTCTTTCGCATTTAGTGAAAAAGCAGTAAGTTTTTCTTGTATATTTTCTTTAAATTTATTTTTTTAGCTAATGAAACACTTCTAAGAACATTGTTAAGTTACTGTTCGTTACATGGTGCAAGCGGTGGAGGATTAGCTTCAGTTCGAATGGAACTGGTACTTCTTCTTCAAGAGCTTCAACAAGAAAAAACTCAACAACAACTATTGAGTCCTTTACCATTTCCCACTACGCTTCCGCTGCTAAGTGCGTGTGTGGCCGGTAATAAAACGGTTATTGCAGATCCAATCAAATATTTACAGGTAAGTTTTAATACATATCAGGGTTGGCTGCCCACTGGGTAACCCAGAAAAACCCACCCGGATTTGTTTAAAAAACCCAAGTGGGTTTTTTTTCTTTATATTAAATAAAAATGGTATAATTTTTATATATTTTTTTACAGAAAAATAAAAGAAAATGATTATAAAATGCATACAATGGGTTTATATGCCCATTTGTACGTATGTTAATTTAACGTTAGTGGGCTTTTCTCTTTTTATTAATTGAATTAAACTTCAAATTCGGTATTTTCTAAATCATTTTTAAAATCAAAATCAGGCCAGAATGTACTAATAAAGTTACCTCGCAAGCGCAGCTGTTTGCAGTGATTTTCTACGTGTGTTACGTTTGGCGTCATTTTTTTTGTCGATTTACTTTTTTTAATAAGGCATTTTGACATTTGCCGTCTCAATTCTAGCAACAAAATGCCTGTTGTTTCTTCTATTGTTTTATTGTTGTAGTACTGAGGTCACTTTGTTAATAAATTTAGAATCAGGCTTTTTAAAATGAATTTGATTTGAATAATGCGGAATATAATTTGTCAATTATATTCCGCTCAATTTGATTACGAAAATTCTGAATTTGTTTTTAAAAAACCTGAATTTGATTTTGAAAAGGCCGATATTGAAGTTAAAATCGTATACATAAAAAGTGGCTTAGATTTTAAATGTCGATACATTTTAACAAGAGCTAAGGCTTTTTCCAATCCAAGACGATTTCTATGGTTATTCTATATTAAAGAATAAGGGGAAAAAATGTTTTCTATTGATGCTGAACTAGCAGGGCAATTTATTACTGAAGTGAAAAATCGTAAAAGTTTGCTGGTAAAAATTCAAAATTTTTGACCATTGTTGTTCAGTTCAGATTTTTTTGATTGCAAAAATGAAAAATTGCACTCATGTTGAATGTCTTTATTATAATTTAAAAGTGGAATTTTGTACATATTTGTCGTGTCAAAAAAAGTAAAACAGCCTGATTGTTTACACTTGGTTTAAGGTTGTTTAAATTTAGTTTTAGTGTTAATACTTTTCCTTGTGTTTGTTGTATAAAATGCATTTTTCCATTTTTTTCAATCAAATAAACTGTATTTTTTTTTTTTTCTAAGTACCGTTTTTTAGATAACGGTACTTTTGTGTTTTTCGGTGTATGGTCCCACTCACACCCTTGTGGAGCCCAGCAGAAAAGTCCGATCGAGATAAATGACATATCGTTGAAAAGGTAATTGAATGCCTTTTCCGTCGATAAATTATGCTTAAAATGTTGGCAAATAAATAAACTATTTGGTAAAAAAATAAAACATTCCAGATCTTTACAATAACGTAGAAAGAAAACGAAATAAAAATGAAAAATTTTGGAAAAAACGTAAAAAATAGGCAAATTTTGAACTTTGAGGTGCCATAACTCAGCCACTTCTTATCAGATTGAAAATTGCGGCATATCGACGGACTTTTCGGTTGGGCTCCACAAGGGTTTAAATGGGACCATACACCGAAAAACACAAAAGTACAGTTATCTAAAAAACGGTACTTAGAAAAAAAAAATACAGCGTTTTTCGTTTTCTGACACCCAGGCTACAACTGACATCAAATGGTTAACATTAACACTAACATCATGTTAGTGTTAGGTATAGCCGCCTCATGTTAGTGTTTTGTTTGTGTTTTAACAGCGTTGTTAAGCAAACTGTCTTGAAAGCTATTTCATAACATAACTTGACGTTTAAGATTGACAGACAGCTTTTTTTTGTTGCTTTTTATTAACTTTTTTATACAACTTGTCAATAATACGCGCGTGGCTGATAAATAATTAAAATTAAAGCGCAAAATAAAGTGCAAAATAAGTTTTCCGAAAATAAATTTATTTTAAAAGCAAATTGGTGAAAAAACTTGTTTGTATACTATGTTTAAGCGTTAAACTTTTTCTTCGCTATGAATATAACACACAACCTGTCTTTAGTTTTTTTTTAAACTTATTTTGCAAGATATTTACGTGTTCTCCACCTAAAACACATTGGCAATTTGACGAAGTTATTCTGCCGGCGTTATTGCTTGTGTTAAGACATCACAAATTGCACGTGTGGCCTTAGGGTGAAGGTCCCAATTAACTTATCTAGGCATGTGGCGTTCTTGGTATTTTTTGGCTGTAAACCAGTGTTATAAATAAAATAAGGTATAAGAAAAAAGTGAATGACTTCAATGACTTTGCCAATACTAAAAAATTTAAAAGGTTTAACACTATACAGCTTTTCAAAACAATCTTTAGCAACTTTAATGTAATTCAACATTAATACGACTCAACTTTCAAATTAATCAACTTTAACAACTTTACGACTTGATAGCAACTTCTTGAATGTTCTAGCAAAGAAAAAACTATTTGTTGTAAAATAATTGAGAAAACATTGCCAATATAAAAGAAATTAGAGTAACAATAAAAATGCATCAGCTGACCGTAAGCTTTAACCCTTGTACGCCTTTTTACATACATATTTAGGATGCATCATATTCGCCAAATAATTAGTTGGAGTAAGTACGCTTTTTAACAAAATTCCGTTGTGACAGTAGTATATAATTGTTTAACAAATTACATCAATGGCAGTTGCAATTGTAGCGGAGTCACTTTGTACAGCATTTAGATCTTTTTGAACTTTGAGTAACATTTGTTGGAGATTCAAAGCTTCTTTGTACAACTGAACGTTTTTTAAAGTTCTATGAATATCATTGTCAAATTCATTTATATGTTCCGATCATATCACTTGGCAGTTGAGGCATATACATATGTAAGGACTTACTTAAGGCATTCATGCATTTGATGATGATGTCATAAAAAAATTGAAGATGTTCTTGCTAAATCTATAACGAAAAGAGCTGAGTTGACAACATTGCTTAGACCATTTATCATACCATCACACGAAAAACAACAAAACACAAAAAAACCCCAATTAAATCCAATAAAACCCAAAAAAAACCCATGAATAAACCCTCTGGGTTTGGTTTTTTTTAAAAAGCCCGATTTTTTGTCAGCCCTGATACATATACATATATATTTATTTTTGTTTGAAGTTTTGAATTAAAATAAATTGCTGAAAGCAATAGGAGCTTGAAGGCGAATCAACAATTTTAAAAACATTTTTCGTCACCATCTTTTTAAAGACAAATAATTCGTTCTTATTAATTCATTGAGGAACTTTTAATTTGCTTTAAATATGTTTTTTACTAAATACTTTTTTTAATTTAAAAAAGTGTCGTGTGCACCCTGTTGTCACAATAGAAAGAGGTTGGCAACACGAAAGGGATTTTTTTTATGACAGCTGGAAAGCAATAATGAAGGTAAACAAAAACAAAGACAGGAATGAAAAAATTTTATGGTTTAAGGTAAAGGCTGAATGACGAATATGGCCAGGGAGCCATATTGGCTGCCCGAGGCTTCGTGGCCAGGGAAAATGAAAATGTCGGCCCTTTTTGCGTTTTGAAGATTGTGAGTGAAGGTGGAGTTAGTGGCCGAAAGAAAAAAAAAGGAAAAAAAGAAACCCAACCTAAATTGAATTTTTAAAATTTTTATTGTTGCTTAAAAAATTAATTAAAGTTAAGTAAGTAAATTAAATTCACGAATATACTATAAAATAAACAAATCCAGCCGAGCCACATCATCGCCAACTCCATCCAGCGTGGGAGAAGCGGAGCAGCACCACCGCTCCTGGGGTGCATAGGTATTTCAGGTTTTCCGACCTGTACTCAACATTAACATGAACAAGTAGACGTACGTGTGTGTAGACAGTTCCTTTTTTTTATATTTTCTAACAAAACGAAACAAAAAAAAGAAAATAAGTAAAGGTAAATTACACAAAGTTTCCGGTGAAAACGTTTTTTTTTGTTACGTGGAGAAAGTTTGTGCAGCCACGACTAGTTAGGGAGAGCTCTCGCGAACTAGAATTAGTACCGACGGCAATTGTTAAGTTCCCGGTTATTCTCTGTAGTTTCCCTAAAAGCCAGAAAAAGAAGTAAAGGAATTTATATTTAAATAAAAAGAAAAAGGAATCGTTGAGTGAAATTTGATTTAATACTTGGAATTACGCGGACTCCTGGACACAAAACGGACGGACAGGAAAACCCCCTTCCATCTCCGCTTTGTGCAGGAATAGCCGGAAAGTGTCCCGCTTAAATTAAGGACTTAGGAGTGAGAGTCCATTAGTGAGCAAGATCTGTCCTGACTGGGAAATAAAAGCTCAACTATTTATGTTTTAAAGTAAAGAAAATTTATTGCTCAGAAAAGAAAATTAAATATAAAAAGCAGCTATAAAATAAAGCTAGAGTAGAAAAAAAATTTGATTTTTAAAATTAAAGTAAAATTTAAATTCGATACTTTGAAAGTGGAATGAAACTAAAATTAAATGATTTACATTAAAATTAAAACTTTGAAATTTGAACTAAAGATAATATAAAATTAAGTTAAAATTTAGTAATGCGAATTTAAATAAAAATTAAAATTGATTTATAGTTTAATAATTTGAATTTACATGGAAATAAAATAATACCACTTAATAGTGTAAAGTTGAACTAAATCGAGATTTAGAAATTTAACAATTTGAATTTGAAATTAAAGTAAATTTCTTAAAACTAATAATTAAAGTTTGAAGCTTGTTGTGTTAACTGAAACATTGTACTTTGGTTTTCTTTTATACCATTTGTATTTAAATTAAATGATTTTTTTTATATAGAGGCTAAATTAAGCAATAAAACATGAATTATATAAATTTAAAATGAATTTTATAGCGTGTTATAATTAAAAATATGGACGAATAATTTGAATATCGGCAGTAAGTAGGGAAGGTAAGAATTTGCAGGAAACGTTTGGGACATCCTTAAATCTGGATGTCATGGCGGGATCATTCATCCCGAGTGGGAGGGTAACCGCTGGCGCAACACCAGCCAGCCAAATTGTTCGCTAGATGATTTAGCAGGGAGATTCGCATTAACCTACTCGGTGCCCCTTTCTTTTTTTTAATTTTCATAGAATTGCTGATATGATTTTTTGTGTGTGTGTGGGTATGTAGTTACAGAGTGGTAGCAAGAACCACCCCCATCCGGCGAGCTCCAAGCCCGGCAAACGCGAGCATATCAGCGCCGCTTCCCCTCTGGCAACACTCGTTTTGTTATGTTTTGGTATTGCCTTCGTAATACCATAAACCACCACCGTACCGCACACTACAAAATGGCGCCCAACGTGGGGCCCGAGTAGGTCCATAGCCTGAAAGTAAATTTTTTTTATTAGTTTTTGTATAGATTGCGTAGGTCCAAATAAGGTTATAATTTAGAGTCCCTTAGTTGCTGCGACGCAGCCTAGCAAAAATTTAATTTTTTTATTTTTTTTCACTTTTTTTTTGTTTTCATAGGGGTGAATCCTTAGTTGTGCATGACAGCTATGGTTCGCACCTATGTAGGTCCCGGTCACCAGGACAACAAAGTCCGACACGCGTTGCACACACGGTGTGGGCAATAGGGTCATGTAGGACTAGGGATTCACCAGCCTGTTCTTTTCTGACGGCCTGAGGCTCTCATAAATGATTTTCAATTATTTTTTTTTAATCAAATTAAGATACGCTCAGGTTGTTAGGAAAGAATGGCTTGACCAGCCAAATTTTTAGTTTTTTGCAATAGAAGCAAAAGTATTTGTTAAAAACTTACGTTTTATTTTCGCAGTCAGGTAGCTAGGGAAGTCCCAAAGTTTAAGGATAATATAATCCAGCCTTGTAGTTGCGCCCTAGGGTCAAGCTGTGAAGTAACCGATACTTTGTTTTTCCACCCAGTTAATTTTTTTATTTCATTTTTATAATTCTGTACATCTCCTGAAACCAAGTAGAAGAAGAGAAAAATTAATAGTTTAAATTATTTATGCGAACAATTTTATTTTATACATTACCTGCAAATTTTTATTTTCCTGAAATATACTGCCGATTACGAGATTTTGTTTTTCGTTGAAATTTTTGAGTTTTTATCCAGTCTTGGAGTTTTTTTTTTTTTAGAAAAAGTTTTCGCTGTATTTTATTTCATCAAATATTTATCTGGCGGATAAATTTTTTTTTTTCTTATTATTATAATAGCATTGGCAAATCTTTTGGTTTTTTTTTGCTTTTTATTTGATTTTACTTTTATTTTAGCTTTATCGTTTAAATACGTAGTGAGGTTTTTGTTGTCAGGTCTGATTTAGATTTTTTGCCTATTGGTCGTGCGTTTTTGTTTGCTGCTAGTAATGGTAGCAACCCGTTCTGGTAGAAATCATACCCAAGTTGAGTGTAGTTTAGCAAATATGGAAAATATCACTAGAACGACTGTAGGTACTACAGTTTCCACGGCGCTTCCCGTGTACACCATTGCCAATACCATGGCACCGGCTGCTACCACTACAACCTCAACTGTGGCACCAGCGGTGCAGCAGTTTTTGTCCTTCGCTCATGAGCGGTCAGGATTTTTAAATGAATCTGCCATTTCGAATAGCACTATTACCTCACCGCAATACAGTAGCATAACTGCCAGGCATGTCCAGCAAGAGTTCCAGGGCGGTGCGCCACCGGCAGCTCCTCCGCCCGTGAATCATGCTGCCGCCGCAGGCGATATGTTCGGTTTTATGCGAGGAGAACTACAGAGGCAAATGCGATTGTTGCGTAGCGAGATGCAGCAGGAAATTTCGCATGCAATTAGGCTTGCGATTCCGCGCGCATCGCCTCATCAGCCACCTAGTGTGCCCGTTTCACATCGACCTGGGGAGCAACAAAATAGGTTAGATACAAACTTTCAACCACAGTATCCTGTAAACATACCTGTACAAAACGTTCAGCAAGCGTATAGTTTTCCTCTGCCGCAAGGCCAAGCAGCAAATGCGCCACCGCATCAGCCAGCCCACAACACACCACCAGCTTGTTCGTCACAGGCACCCAGTTTTCCGCCCGAGGGTATCTACCCCCCGCAACAGAAAGTCGATTTATCGAAGTGGGGCATTAAGTTTGATGGAACGTCGAGGTCGATGAGTGCCGAGGATTTTATCTTTCGAGTTGACGTCCTGCGGCATGACTATAACTGCTCTTTCAGCGACATGCGTAAAAGTTTCCATTCATTATTGGAAGGCCAGGCGCTTGACTGGTATTGGAACATGCGTAAGTTGATGCCAATACAAACCTGGGACGATCTGGTGACGGCGTTTCTTAACCAGTTCAGAAGGTACGAAAGTGAGTTCCAGCTTCAAAAACAAATTATGGATCGCCGCCAGCTGCCACAGGAAAATTTTGAAAGTTTTTATAACGCGGTAATGCGGTTGAGAAATCAACAGAGGAGCCCCTATTCAGAGCGAGATCTAGTAGAAATTATGAAGGGTAATTTAAAGCCGTCTTTGTCGCACCTTTTATTTTCGGTTAGAGCAGAGGGACTTAATGATTTTTGCCAGCAGGCAAAACGGGCTGAAAATTTGCTATCGAGCCAGCGGCCACAGTTTCAGTCAAGGCCCGCCCTACCTAACCGTGTGCATGAGTTGCAGTTTAGTGACGACGAGCCGCCCGCACCAATAGTCGAAGTGGACGCCTTAGCCGCCAGTAGCCGATATGCCTGCTGGAACTGTAAGCAGCCAGGTCACAGTTTTATGGACTGTCCGTCGCCAGCTAGGCGAATATTTTGTTATAGATGCGGTCGAGAAAATGTAGTCACGCCGAAGTGTCCTAAATGTCAGGGAAACCAGGCGGGGAACGAGTCCCAAACGGGGGAGACTCGTTCGACCCAAACATAATCCCGACTAACCCCGTAGTAGAATCGTTTAGGCCTACCAAAATTTTGTCTAACCCTATAAGACAGGTTGCCACCGTTGTTGAACCGGTGTTGCGCACTATAAAACCTCTTCACCAAAGGGTAAAAGAATACAATGAGGCCAGGGTTAGAATTTTTGGGCAGGTTTCTAATAGAATTAAAAAGGCAAGACTAAGGTATAAAATTAGGAAGCAGGTTAGAAGGGAAATTATGTCCGCAAGTTTATATGAGGGTGACGATACTCGTTTTTATCTTAGAATTTCCATTAATAATATTTTCATTGACGGTCTAGTGGACAGTGGAGCTACAGTTTCATGTATGGGTAAGGGATGTCTGGAGTTTGTAGAAAAGGCAGGGCTTACTATTTCTGAATTTATGTCCATTATTAAAACTGCTGATGGCAGTCCGCATAAAATAGTTGGTCGTGTGAAGGCTAGTATTAGCTGTAATAACATATCTAGCGAGGTGACTTTTTATTTGGTGCCTACATTAAGTAGATCCCTATTCTTGGGAGTAGATTTTTTAAGAACCTTTGGTATTTTCCCTAGTTTGTGTAGCCTAACAACTAACGGGGTGAACTTGTGTCCGGAGTCTGAGATTGTTAAGGAGGAGGTTAAAGTCCACGTTCTCCCGGCGGATCAAAGGGCGTCGTTAGATGAGGTCATAGCAAAGTTTCCGTGCTTTTCTAGGAAAGGGCTTGGTCAGACTACCCTCGAATGTCATACGATCGACACCCGCGATGCGATCCCAGTAAAAGACAAACATTATCCCGTCTCGCCAGCTGTTCAGAAGTTGATGTACGCAGAGCTTGATAGGATGCTTAACCTTGGGGTCATTGAGCCGAGCGAGAGTCCTTGGAGCCACCCGGTTACTCTCGTCCGTAGGGGCGAGAAGAACCGTTTGTGTCTGGACGCTCGTAAGCTGAATGCTCTCACGGTTAAGGACGCCTATCCTCTGCCGCACATCGAAGGTCTGCTCAGTCGGTTAGGGGATACGTATTATATATCGAGCGTCGATCTCAAGGACGCGTTCTGGCAGATACCACTAGATGCATCTAGTAGAGAAAAAACTGCATTCACGGTGCCAGGGAGACCACTTTACCATTTTACGGTAATGCCTTTTGGGCTGTGTAATGCAGCTCAAAGGTTATGCCGTTTAATGGATAAAGTGATCCCCGCGGCGCTACGTGATAGAGTTTTTGTCTATCTAGATGATCTTTTGATAGTATCGCCAGACTTTAAAACTCATCTGGAATTGCTGGATCGGGTGGCGCATTGCCTGGATTCGGCGGGGCTGACCATAAACGTGGCAAAGTCGAAGTTCTGCTTCAAAGAGTTGAAGTACCTAGGGTATATAGTGGGAGGAGGTAAATTAAGACCAGATCCAGAAAAAATAGACACAATAGTAAAATTTACTTACCCGAAAACCGCTAGGCAAGTCAGGAGTTTCATGGGAGCTACTGGTTGGTACAGGCGTTTCATCCCAGACTACGCTACAATTTCGACGCCAATTTTCAACACCCTTAAGAAGGGAAAATCCTTCAGTTTTACAGAAGACGCTAAAGAAGCTTTTGAGAAGTTAAAAACTGCCTTGACCACCGCACCAGTGCTTACTCATCCCAATTTTAACAAGCACTTTTATGTGCAGTGCGATGCCTCAGATATCGGCCTGGGGGCCGTTTTGTTTCAAAAGGACGAAGACGAAGGGGAGCATCCGATAGCTTTCTTCTCCCATAAGTTGACCAGTGCGCAGAAGAATTATTCGGTCACTGAGAGGGAGTGCTTGGCGGTAGTAATGGCCATTAAGAAATTCCGGCCCTACATCGAATTAATGCCCTTCACAGTAATTACTGATCACAGCAGCCTTAAATGGTTAATGTCCCACAAGGATTTAAGTGGTCGACTGGCCAGATGGAGCTTGCATCTGCAGTCTTTCGCATTTACCATCGAACACAGGGCCGGCTCTAAAAATGTTGTACCCGACACCTTGTCAAGGTATGATATGGATGAGATATCTGCGGAGGTAAACAATTTAATAGATATGGAGTCAAAATATTTCAAAGAACAAAATTACCTTGATTTAATCGCCAAAATAACCGAAAACTCCGATAGCCTACCAGATTTAAAGGTAGTGGACGGCATAATTTATAAGCGAGTTCTGCCTTATGACGGAGTCCCGCTGAATGAAGATTTTGCCTGGAAGTTATGGGTACCGATGGAATTAACTCACGAAATAATTGAAAAGTGTCACAATCCACCTCAAGCTTCGCACGGAGGATTCGGCAAGACGCTCAGAAGAGTAAAAGAATATTTTTATTGGCCAAACCAGAACGTGCAGGTTCGTGCCTTCGTAGGCAATTGCCAGATTTGCCGAGAAACTAAGCCACCTAACTCGATTCTAAGACCGCCTATGGGAGCTGAGTCACAGACTGAACGCCCATTTCAGAAAATTTTTATTGATTTTTTGGGACCTTACCCGCGGTCTAAAAATGGTAATTCGTTTATATTTATCGTCCTAGACCATCTCACGAAATTCGTCTTGCTTAAAGCTATGGGAAAGGCTAATACTAAGAATGTAATTAAATTTCTCATCTCAGAGGTTTTCCACAAGTTTGGAACGCCTGAGACGATTTTGTCTGATAATGGTAAGCAGTTCGTAAGTAAAGAGTTCCAAGATATGGTCAGTTATTTTGGTGTAAAGCACGTAAGGACAGCCATACACTCGCCCCAGGCCAACGCCTCGGAACGGGTTAATCAGTCCATTCTGTCAGCAATTCGGTCATACCTGCAGGGGGATCATACTGAGTGGGATAAGTACCTATCAGACATTGAATTTTCGCTAAGGTCCTCTGTACAAACGTCCATTGGAGTTACCCCATACTTTGCGCTTTTTGGTATGAACATGATTTCGCATGGCAGTTTTTATAAGCTGGCAAAGAAACTACAGAGTCTAGACGATTCTGAAATCAATATACTGCCTAAATCCGTAAAAATTGATCTAATCAGGCAGAGAATTCGTGAAAACCTGCATAAAGCCTACCTAAGAAATGAGAGAACCTACAATACACGTTGTCGTCAAATCAAGTTTATACCCGGTCAAGAAGTTTTTCGTCGTAACTACCAGCAGAGTGATTTTAAAAATAACTTTAATGCCAAACTAGCTAAGAAATTTGTAAAATGTAGAATCGTCCGACCTGTGGGCAATAGTCTGTATGAGGTTGAAGACCTTCAGAGGAAATCGTTGGGGGTATTTCACGCCAAAGATTTAAAGCAATAGCTTAAAATTCTGTGGTGGTCTTAGTCCCAACGTTTCCGCACGTATAACAAAAGGCAGGCGCAACCCTGTCAAATATTTGACGAGAATTCTAAAATGAAGCGCGACCACTGACATTGATCAGGCGTTTTCGTTATTCATTTTTGGTTTTGTTTTTTTTCAATTATGATTGATTTGTTAAACGGTGTCTATCAGACGTTTTGTAAAAGCAAAACAATTTTTTTTTATTTTATATTGAACGTCAAATGTTTAGCGGGCGAAACCGATTTTCTGGAAATTTTCTACAGGGTGTTAGTATTTACTTGCTACTCAAAGCTACAATTAGTTAGTTGTATGTTTTATTTATTGTTTTTGCCTTATTTAATTTTGTTTTTTTATTAATAGGGTCCTTTTTGTTGTTGGGGCTGTGTTGAACCACAGCGGGAATGTTTGTTTGGTTGGTGGAACAATTACCAGTCGCTGTAGGATCGCTCTGTTACGAGTAGTTCATTGTCATGCTCATCGATGCCATTTTAACCACTAATCACTTGTGATTATCCACCCACGATTGATGCAATTCCGTTAACACTCTGGGGAACTATGCCATTAAGAGCTGGGAATTGTTAGTCATCTCGTGTGGCGAACTTTTAGGTATAACTATGGCAGAGATCAATATTCAACGATTACCCATCGAACATTTCGTAAAGAAACACGTGGCTGACTCGTGACAGGGAGACTCTACACCGACTGTGATTGGTTCTCACCAATTGAATCAGGCCCGGCAAAATTTATTTGATTTTTTTTAAGGGCTTTTGATCTTAACGATCACCAAAGGGAAAGGCAATATATATTTATTTTTCTCTACTGCGAAGTCGAATACTAATACTAACGTTAGACTAAACAATATATCTTAGAATTTAGGGAGTTAGTGGAAATGAAAAATTTATGGTTTGACTCACCGGTTGTTTTTGTGGCCAGTAAAGTTTTTTACACGGCCTGGAGGTTGTTGTCCTTGGCAGGGATGCAGGATTCGTAGGATTACCTATTGAATTAGAACAAAACAATTAGTTTCTTTCATTAGAAATATATTTAATCTTTTTATCTACTTACCCGTAAATATTCACTGAGTTATGGATATACGTAAGCCCAATTGTCTCATTTAGAGTCTTCCCCGAGATGAATTTGTAACCTGTGGGAAAAACCTTTATTAGATAATATGGCAATTTGTTTACTTTTTAAAATTTTTTTTTTTTTTTTACAATTTTCTAAAAGTTTTCTTTTTGAAGTTTGCACTACAGATGCAGTCGGTATGGTTATTTTTTTTTCGATTCTTTTAGGAAATTGTAAGTTGGTTCTTTATTATTATTTTTATTTTTTTTTATTTTGGTTTAATTGAACCTAGGATAAAGGGCAGTTTTTATGTTCGATTTAACTTACCATTTTAGAACGCATGAGCCAGGTATTGGTAAATCGAGTCTTCATACCAGCTGTCTTCTGAATTTTTAACCTGTGAACAGGAAAAAAAAAACTGTTAAATTATTTAGTTAGTAAGCGTAATTTTGCATGAATAAGTTTTGTTGCTATAGGAGAAGAAAATTTTTTTTTTGGTTTCTTTTGAGTTTTTTGATTGTTTAATTTTTTTTAAGGAGAAATTGCAGGGGGTATTTCCCGCCAAAGACTCTAGGTCTTGACTAGAGAGCTTTGGTGGACTTAGTCCTGGCATTTCTACCTAGGGCCCATGATGGGGGCGTATTTTAATGGCCTTATTCAAAAGGAAGGTTGTAGGCTTATAACTGCTTGATTAATTTTTTTTAATAGACCTTTTATAAAACATGAATATCTTTCTTATTATGCTATTTGTAATTCAAAAGGGAAATTGAAAAAAAAAAACATATTCATTGTTTTTCGTTTAATTTCTTTTGCTTTTAGCTTTTGTTTAATAATGGTAGTAATTCACCATATTAATTGGCTAAGTAATTTCCTGTTTCTTTAATTTTTCGTAATTCACTTTTTACATCCACCGTATATCAGGGCTTTTATTTATTTTATTTCGTTTTTGTTTGGTTGTGCGCAAAAAAAAAAAAAAAGAAAATTATTAAAAGTTGGTCTTAATCACCGAGTTCATAAAAGCAAATAAATGAATAAATTAATTGAAATTGAGCAAACCCATAAGAGCAGTAATGTATAAAGCAATGTGTTAATTGGTTACAATTAATATATGGCAGGCTTTGACAATTTGCCACAACAATTTTGCAAGTTTTAATTATTTTATTTTTAAACAAAGAATCTGTTAATATTTCGGTGTTATTGGATAAATATTTTGATTGAAAATTTATTTCAAAGCAATTAAAATTAATTAATTAATTAAAAAGCCGAAATTGTATTTGTAATTTGTTTTAACAGAAAAGTAATTGATTCAATTTTCCCGATTATTAAATTTAAATACTTTGTACATAATTTTATTTTGCGATAAAGAAAAACTTCTAATATTTTTTTTTTCTGTGTGTAAAACCCGGTTCAAAATAATAGTCACTTTTGTTAAGTTTTTTTTCATATATTTTTTTCTTATTTTTTCCACTTAACACTTGCTTTTGTCACTCACTGTAGCCCGGAATACTGGTTATACAATTTCACTTTTGGTTTAATTGCACCAATAAGTTCACTTAAATCTAAATATATTAATGTTGTTTTACTAACCTTTAAATCCGGAGCCGCCCTAATCCGCTGGCCAATGGGGGACAGTTTCTGAAATTTCCAAAGTAAGATGTTTTAGGATATATTCACAATTGTACATATGATTTTACTTACGTTTTCAATGTTGTTCCTATTAAACACGTCTCATTAAGGCGATATTCGTTTTTCCTAGGCCTAGCTGTAATAAAAGAAATGTGGTTTATTTAATTTTTTTTAACTAATAATTTTTCTTTAGCACTTTTAATCTTACTTACCGGCTTCTGGATGGGCTAGACGGCCAATAATTTCCACTAGAACCTGTAAAGAAAAGAATTTATTGTAGTATTTGAAATAATATTAATTAGTTTTGTTTAGATTTTAATTGAAATACTTACCATTGAGTTTTTGTTGCGTGTTTTTTTTTGAATGGGTGCTTCTTCTTCACCCATGTGTAGTAGTTTTCTGGTTTGCCATCTCCTCTTTTCGTTCATTCATACATCTGTTTCGATCAGTCAGTGTTGCCAGAGCAAAAAAAACTTTTAACGAACAGAGCTGTATTATAACAAGTGCGGCGAATTCAAAAGGTGTTACCATTGCGTTGTTTATTTTTATGGGGGTAATAAAATACCCAAAATCCCACAGCATTGATTGAGCATTAGGGTACGATGAAGAATCAGGGCGCTTATTTTTCCCTCCCATCCTGGATCCAGGGATGGACTACAGGAGTGGTTGGGTTTGTCGTGTGCACCCTGTTGTCACAATAGAAAGAGGTTGGCAACACGAAAGGGATTTTTTTTATGACAGCTGGAAAGCAATAATGAAGGTAAACAAAAACAAAGACAGGAATGAAAAAATTTTATGGTTTAAGGTAAAGGCTGAATGACGAATATGGCCAGGGAGCCATATTGGCTGCCCGAGGCTTCGTGGCCAGGGAAAATGAAAATGTCGGCCCTTTTTGCGTTTTGAAGATTGTGAGTGAAGGTGGAGTTAGTGGCCGAAAGAAAAAAAAAGGAAAAAAAGAAACCCAACCTAAATTGAATTTTTAAAATTTTTATTGTTGCTTAAAAAATTAATTAAAGTTAAGTAAGTAAATTAAATTCACGAATATACTATAAAATAAACAAATCCAGCCGAGCCACATCATCGCCAACTCCATCCAGCGTGGGAGAAGCGGAGCAGCACCACCGCTCCTGGGGTGCATAGGTATTTCAGGTTTTCCGACCTGTACTCAACATTAACATGAACAAGTAGACGTACGTGTGTGTAGACAGTTCCTTTTTTTTATATTTTCTAACAAAACGAAACAAAAAAAAGAAAATAAGTAAAGGTAAATTACACAAAGTTTCCGGTGAAAACGTTTTTTTTTGTTACGTGGAGAAAGTTTGTGCAGCCACGACTAGTTAGGGAGAGCTCTCGCGAACTAGAATTAGTACCGACGGCAATTGTTAAGTTCCCGGTTATTCTCTGTAGTTTCCCTAAAAGCCAGAAAAAGAAGTAAAGGAATTTATATTTAAATAAAAAGAAAAAGGAATCGTTGAGTGAAATTTGATTTAATACTTGGAATTACGCGGACTCCTGGACACAAAACGGACGGACAGGAAAACCCCCTTCCATCTCCGCTTTGTGCAGGAATAGCCGGAAAGTGTCCCGCTTAAATTAAGGACTTAGGAGTGAGAGTCCATTAGTGAGCAAGATCTGTCCTGACTGGGAAATAAAAGCTCAACTATTTATGTTTTAAAGTAAAGAAAATTTATTGCTCAGAAAAGAAAATTAAATATAAAAAGCAGCTATAAAATAAAGCTAGAGTAGAAAAAAAATTTGATTTTTAAAATTAAAGTAAAATTTAAATTCGATACTTTGAAAGTGGAATGAAACTAAAATTAAATGATTTACATTAAAATTAAAACTTTGAAATTTGAACTAAAGATAATATAAAATTAAGTTAAAATTTAGTAATGCGAATTTAAATAAAAATTAAAATTGATTTATAGTTTAATAATTTGAATTTACATGGAAATAAAATAATACCACTTAATAGTGTAAAGTTGAACTAAATCGAGATTTAGAAATTTAACAATTTGAATTTGAAATTAAAGTAAATTTCTTAAAACTAATAATTAAAGTTTGAAGCTTGTTGTGTTAACTGAAACATTGTACTTTGGTTTTCTTTTATACCATTTGTATTTAAATTAAATGATTTTTTTTATATAGAGGCTAAATTAAGCAATAAAACATGAATTATATAAATTTAAAATGAATTTTATAGCGTGTTATAATTAAAAATATGGACGAATAATTTGAATATCGGCAGTAAGTAGGGAAGGTAAGAATTTGCAGGAAACGTTTGGGACATCCTTAAATCTGGATGTCATGGCGGGATCATTCATCCCGAGTGGGAGGGTAACCGCTGGCGCAACACCAGCCAGCCAAATTGTTCGCTAGATGATTTAGCAGGGAGATTCGCATTAACCTACTCGGTGCCCCTTTCTTTTTTTTAATTTTCATAGAATTGCTGATATGATTTTTTGTGTGTGTGTGGGTATGTAGTTACAGAGTGGTAGCAAGAACCACCCCCATCCGGCGAGCTCCAAGCCCGGCAAACGCGAGCATATCAGCGCCGCTTCCCCTCTGGCAACACTCGTTTTGTTATGTTTTGGTATTGCCTTCGTAATACCATAAACCACCACCGTACCGCACACTACAAAAGTTATTGTCATATTTAACCACAACATGTTTATAGGCAACCATAATATTAAACCATAACATAGGTATGGTTGCCGGTGACAATAATATGGTAACATTCACCAAATTGGAGAACCCCATATTGAAAAGTTTTTTTCTCTGCGTGCATATAAGGTTTTGTGATAGTTTTGTCATTTGCAGCCTTGTTCCATGCCATAGTCCTCCATCTTGACGTGCAACTTGTGAGGCGGCATTCCAGATGGTGACGGGCAGTTAAACAATTCGACCGGATAGTTTTCTCATTCTACTGGCACTCCATGTGCTTAAATGTCAATGCTTAAAAATGGTGCACGTTCATCCTCCAAAAGTCTTAAGCAATGTTTACACCTACTAAATATTTGACGTCCTACACGTAACCCATAGTTTTATTAAACATTTATTTGCTTTTGCAAAACGTTTGGCCAGAACAAACATCATTTAACAGTTTCTAAATTACATTATACAATTATCTTCTTATAAATAAAGTTAAGTATATCAATAGCAATGGTTACAAAAAAAGCTAAAGTTTGATCAATTTACTGTTCAAGCTTTTTATCCTTTTTAGGGCATAAAATTCAAAATTTGCAATACTTCCCGACGTCAGACGGTCTTAATCGTTCACCAAAAACGTTTTTAACGATGAATTCTTGAGCCAACATTTCATTTGGTAATTCAAAACTGTCTTCTCCAAACTCTGACTGAGTCCTCATCGCACATATTTCAAAGCCAATCTCTATAATTATTATCCACGGAACGAATATTGACTTTAAGCGGTAAAATTCTAAAGTTAAACCATTGAATTGACAATTTTATGGATGATTCAAAAAAAGTCCCCTGTGGCCATGCGGTATCAAAGACAGACGTTGGCGAAAATCACCTCCTAGTAACAATATAACCTCCAAAAGAGAGGTTATTTTCCATTAATGCTTTCAGCAACTTATTAATGCGTAGCTTTCTGTGCGTAGCTAGTTTGGTAGTTTGAACTCAGAGTGATAGGTACGACCGCTTTCAATAGGTTGCTGCACTTTCTGTCGATGCAACTGGCAAAACTATATCAGCCTTTCCTCTATCCGCACTTGGCAAAGTTTTGTACATATAGGGTTTTCCACTTTCGCCCGGTCCACCAAGAAAGAAACAGTTTGAAAGATCTTGGCGAATGTATGTATATTGAGTCTAAAACGGTTTGAAAAGCCCTTCTTTGTTCAATATTTAAGGAAGATTCTTTGTTTCTTGCGTTGTATTAAAAACATCTTGTATGCCATTAGGAAGATTTACTGGAAGTTTTTTTAAGGCCGAAGTCTGCGCATGTCTTTCCATGTAAAATAAAAATATTTTGCACTTGTCTGAGTGCAGTTGGCATGCTCATTTCAATTGCTTCTTGAAAAGTCAACTCCCAAACGTCCTGTAGGAGACCAAAGGCTAGTGCTGCTTCTTTAAAGCTAGAGTATGTTATCCCGTTGACTTTTTTAAAATCGTTGAATTCTATCTCACATTGAATATGAGCCAAAAGCGACCTGAGGTAGCACCTTTTACCTTCAGATACACTAACAGTATACATACATCCAATTATATTACTTCGGCCTCTCTTTCTCTCTTTCCAACCAAAAAACGTGTTTACAAAAAATACCAAATTACGAATTAAAGGTACGAATTTCAACCCTGTTTTTCCCCCTTAAAGTCCTTTATTTGTCAGCTGTCTTTAAGTAAAAGAATATTGGTTTCAAGTTTGCGCAAAATTATTTAAATAACACATTCCAAAAGTACGAATTTTAACCCTGTTTCTTCGCCCACAAACCGAAAATAAAGTATGCAATTTTTAAGTTGTATATGTCATTAGAAGGCTAGTGTTGGCAAAAAGTACCAAAAGAACAAATTTTTACCCAGTTTTGTGCCTTAAAAGTACTTTATATGTTTGCTGTCTTTATGTAAAAGAGTACACTCAGAAAAGAAACACTTTAAACTCACTTTAAATCCAGTACAAGGGACTTTAAAATTAAAAATTTTCATGTATGAAAACCAGCCGTATTGAAAAATATTTAATTTTAAAGTTCACACTTTAAAATGTAAATTATTAATGTTAGCACTTTGAATATTAAAGTGAAAACTTTACATTTTAATATGCGCATTCTCGAATACAATTTAAACACTTTTAATTTTAAAGTTCACACTTTTAACCCAATTTAAAATTGTTTGTATTTAAATTAAAAGTTAACACATTCAATCTCAAATTAAAAGCGTTAGCTTTTATTTTAAGAGTGAACACTTTCAAATGCAATTTAAAAGTGTTCACTATAAACTTGAAAGGAAACAGATTATTTTAATTGCTTTTAATTCACAATTTTTTATTCAAACATATTTAAATTTAAATTTATTTTATATATATGAAATAACTTATTTATAACTCATTAATAATTCATTAAATAAAATAATTTAATTTAAATTTAAAAAATAAATCATTATGTCATCATACCTTCTTTACAATTATTTATATGCAATAGTATTTACCGATAAGTTCTTTTATTCGTCTTGAGTAATCGCTAATTGTTGTTAACTGCAATACGAAGCTTTCATTCGCATCTTTAATGGTGGCTTTCTCTTTTGTATTTCCATCTGCACTAAATCTTGCTGAAGGCAGCAGACAATCTGAAAAAAAAAAATTTTTTAGTGTTATATTATTTATTTAACAAAAAGCACATAGTTGTTACTCACCTATTTTTTTCGTCGTTTTTGCTTGGTTCAGAAGATCTATTGATTGCTGATTCCGTATGTTGACATCGTAGTAGTTGACTATCTTGGTTTTAAAATCATCCCACTTTGTTTTTAAAAGATTATCTTTTTGTGAAATCTAGATTAATCTAAAAAAAAAAATATAAAAATGTTGTACATATATCTTTGAATTTTGTGTTAAAGTTCTTTTTAAATACCGGAAATGGTGCTCTGGAGTCTTTTAAAATTGGCCACTCCTGCAAAAAATCAGAATTTGAGCGCTTTGCCAAATCCTTCTTCCGAAATGTAAATGTTTTTTGCCATTTATCAAAAACCTCATCCCAATTACTGGCATCTTTTTGAAGCAAAGTTTTTAAACATAACGACCGCACTTCAAAATTTTCTTCCACTAATGGATCACGTACTTCACTCGAAAGAGATTTTTCCGCAGATGGACTACTCTTTCTAATCTTTTTCTTTAAGTTAAAATATTTGGAATGGAGATTGCCGGATGGGTTTTTTTTTCTTTGACGAGGAATGTAGTAATAATCCTGAAAGAAATCAGTTTATAATATGATCGTTTTAATATGTATATCGTTTTTAATAATACCTGGGCCTCTTTTTCTTTGGGAAATAAACCAATTATTTCTTCCACAATACTAGCAGAGTGTTCCGGTCTAAGCTTTGCCTTTGTTAACATGACATCTTCTAAAATTATTTCAATGAGGTCATTGCGTTGCTTATTGGTAAAACATGCCCTTTCCTCATAATAGTGAATAAGTTGTTTTCCGGCTGAGTTATTCTTTAAAGATGTTAAAAGGGGCTGCAATTAATACAAAACTTTTTACTGTATATTCTTACCTGTGATCCAAATGCGTTTCTTATTGAATTATTTGAAGAACAAGCTGAATCGTTGTGACGGTTTTTTTCTAGCCAACCAACAACCTTCGAAGTCTGGCTCAACGTTTCGTCTTCTATTCCAAAACTGAAAAAATAAGCTTGCTAAATTATAAACGTAGTAATATGGAAATGGGAAAAGTATCTATGTACGTGCGTAACATCGCAAAAAAGCTTCAAAATTAATATTATACTTACCTTTGACTTGCGCCAGAAAAACAATTTTTCTCTAAACTCCGCTCGAAGACCAATATTTCTTACTGCTTCCGCAATGTCTTCTTTTGACAAGAATTTTAAGCTTCAAAAAGTTATTTCAGCATCTAAGGAACATTAATAATAGTGTTAATACTGCCTAAAAACTTTTACTTACTTTTTAGGTCAAGAAAAAGTGTTTCCAGATCAAACTCATTAAGCAGATTAAGGAGACCCGTATCTTACTCAACACACGTGTACGTAAAATCACCCTGCTCATTAATTTGGATATTCTTGCCAAGAATTAGCAGCAAGTCACTTTCTTGTAGAATTTTACCCTGACTGGTCATTCTTGTATCTTGTTTACACTTCTAAATTCACTTTATTATAACGAAATCACACAAATGCCGCTAACCGTACAATTTAAAGACGAACTTTTAAAATAAACTTAAACACTTTGAAAATAAAAATTTTTACGTTGCGTTTTAAAGCGTTCACGTTAAGTTCCAACAAAGACACTTTGAGTTTAAAAGTTAACACTTTTAATACAAAATGTACACTTTAAATGTCAAAGTGAACACTTTTAATATTAAACTAACGCTTTATATATTAAAGTGAAAACTTTAAAATTAAAGCTAACACTTTTTACTCAAAACTAAAACTTTCAATATTAAAGTGAACACTTTAAATTAGAAAGTGACACTTTAAATTAGAAAGCGACACTTTGATTTATAAAGTGAACACTTTAGATGTAAACGCTAACACTTTTCTGCAAATTGATCACTTTAAATTTTAAAGTTAACATTTTGAAAATAAACGTTTTAATTTTATTTTTTAAAGTTTAAAAATTTTAAATTAAATGGATTCACTTTTAATATAATTTTAAAAGTGATTACTTTATAAATTATATATTTTACTTTAAAATATAAAGTTTGTCATTATAAAATAAAGTCAACATTTTTAAATTTAAGAATTTTACATTAAAAACAAAGATTTAAACTTTTAAATTATGAGTAAACGCTTTAAAAACTTAAAATTATCACTCTTAGAAAATATTTTTTTTTGTGCCCTCCATAAGAACCTATAGAATGAGGCACTTTAAATAAAATTTGAAAGTGTTCACATTTAATTTTAAAGCGCACTTTTTTTCTCAGTGTATTAGTTTAAAGTTTGCGCAAAATTATTTTTAAAAAACGAACTAAAACTACGAATTTTAACCCTATTTCGCACTTTATTTGTTTTCTGCCTTTATGTTAAAGAACATAGATTTAAAAAAAGTTTTTACAAAAAGTACCAATAGTACGAATTTTTGCCCCGTCTTGGCCCATTAAGGTACTTTATTTATTTGCTGTCTTTATGTTAAACAACATATTTTTCAAGTTAGCGCAAAATTGTTATTTATTTATTTAGAAAAAATATTTTGTATATAGAAACTGGGAATTATTTCCTTTCGTGCATTCAATTTATAAAGTATCACTATCCAGTGTGACACAAAGAATGCTGACGAAGGCCGTAGCGGGCCAGAAAATGCATTACATTCTGCTGGTGTCTAATAATTATAAATTTTTCTGTACATACAATATATGTACTTCATTGCTATCCAAAGGATAGCTAAGGTAAAATGTAACAAGAAAATACAATATAGTAGTCTGGTAGTGTATAAAAGTCATTCCTAAAAATTTAAGGAATAGAACTATTACAAAAAAGCTTTATAAAATACATAACTGGAATTTAGCTCATAGAATAAATTCGAAAAATAAAAAAAAATTTGAATATTTTGTATATAAATATACAAAATATATATATTAAAAAAAAGCGCAGGGTAACTAGACCATATTGCGCGTTCTATTTTTTACTTTTAAAGCTAAATATTAGGTAATACAAAAACATTGAGAGAAACAATAAGAAAAGTTAAAAAGAGCAAAATTATTATTTAAACCTCTTTCTCCCCTCAAATGAACTTTATTTGTTTGCTTTATTGATGTTAAAAAAACATAGACTTCAAGTTTGCGTAAAATAATTATGACAATGTTTACAAAAAGTTAAAATTTGTACCCTCAATTGTCCCTTAAAAGTATCTTATTTGTTTGCTATTTTAACTTATTGCACATTACTGCAATCAAATCTCAATTTCTGAAAAAAGTGGACTTAGAGCCTTTGCATGTTAAGTCAGCGATATATAGATTAGGCTTTGTAACAGTTCACTGGTTTTGGGAAATCGGTATTTCAAATTTAAATATCTCTTGAATAAAATTGTTTAATACCCTTCATCCAGGTGAAAGGGGTATATATGACTTTGATATACCTTCACACATTATAAAGTATTTATATTCTAGGTCCTTATGAGTAGCGAAGTTGATTGAGAGTTTTCCATCTGACAGTTGAAATGTTGAAATGATTTTTTCAAGGACCTCAGATATAATGGGGACTAAGCTATTATATAGTTCAAAAGTGACTCAACTCAAAAAACTTAATTTTTCAGAAATCGAAAAAACCAGTTTTTGGCCAAACAAAAAAAAGTTAAAAACAAATCTTTGGAATCTTAGTAGAAAATCCATAGAGATTATGATCTAAAAAGTTTTTTTTTATTTATACACTAGATAATAAACAATTTTTAATTGTGTAATTTTTGATGATGTATTTTTTTCCACAAGTTACCGAATTATTTTAAGTTATGTCACTTGAGCTGAATTCTTTTCAAGTGTTGACACGTTTGCCAAATTCTAAACTGGCACAAGTCTAATTAATGTAAACTCAAAAGTGTCACAATTCGAATCAAGACTATTAAGAACTTAGCAGTAGGGATCTACTACTATTATTATATTTTCAGACACAACTAAAAATAAGTCACTTTTATGAATTGCAACTTTATACCAATTGAAACATACAACCATACCTTTTCTAAAGACAACTATCCCAGTTAAGTGGTAGATAACTTTATTTTAAGTTTTGTCGATTTGTTGCTTTTTTAAAGCATTTTAGGTAGATTTTTTTTTTTTCTCTTTATTTTTTTATTGAATCTTCATATATTAAATATGAACTAACAATAATTAATCAAATCTTATCCTAATACTTTATTTATGTCCTGCCAGTGCCAGACAAAAATTTTCTTCAAGCGAGTGTGGCCGCCATGGTTTAAAATATTTCGAGCTAGTGGATTTGGGTGTTGTTCAAGCCTTTTTAAATATTTTACTGCATATTTTGTAATCATAGTTTTTACTAATGGAACATTGAGATCCTTGTGAATATTTGAGTTTTTAACATACCAAGGGGCAGCTGTGATTATTCGAAGAAGTTTATTTTGGCGCCTTTGAATTTTTTCGATATTTGAGGGCGAGGCAGTGCCCCATAGTTGAATACCGTAGCACCATATTGGCTTTAAACTAGAGTTGTAAAGTAGTAGTTTGCAATCAAGACTAAGAACAGAATTTCTTCCAATAAGCCAGTTAATTTGAATTGCTTTTAGTTTCATTTGGGTTAACTTTGCTTCTATATGGCTTTTCCAGTTTAAACGGCGATCTAGATGAATACCGAGGTATTTTACATGCGAATTTTGAGGCACTAAATGATTATTGATTTTAATAGGGGGGCATGTTTCCCGACGCAAGGTAAATGTTATATGTACGCATTTTTGCTCATTGACCTTTATCCTCCATTGCTTTAGCCACAGTTCGAGTTGAAATATATGATCCTGTAGGTATCGAGATGCTTCTTGACTGTTTTCGTGCACGCTTAGAAAAGCTGTGTCATCAGCAAATGTTGAAGTTTGGGTGTAGTTGTTTGTTGGCATATCCGAGGTATATATTAAGTATAAAAGTGGGCCCAGGATGCTTCCCTGAGGGACTCCAGCTTCAATTGGCTGAGGAGAGCTTAAATAATCACCTTCTTTAATAATGAACTTTCGACCGACTAAGTAGCTTTCTAACAGCTTGTGTGTGTTTACTGGTAAGTTTAGCTTCAATTTATGTAATAAGCCTTCATGCCAGACTTTATCAAAAGCTTGAGAAACATCGATGAAGAGAGCGGAACAATATTTTCTTTCTTCAAAGGCTTTTCTTATTGCGTTTACTATACGATGGGTTTGCTCAATTGTGCTGTGTTGTCTTCTAAAGCCGAATTGGTGGTTAGGAATACATCTGTTTTCATTTAGAATTGGGGTCAATTTTGACGCTAACAGCTTCTCAAACAGCTTTGATATATTTGAAAGTAAGCTTATAGGCCTATATGACTCAACTTTTGTGTGATCCTTTCCTGGTTTAGGTATCATGATGACTAAGGAAACCTTCCACTTTTGAGGATAGTATTCCAGGCGTAAAATAGCATTAAAAATTAAAAGAATAATTCTCCTTGCTATGCTGGGTAGCTCCAAAAGCATTTTGTTGCTGATCTTATCAAAACCAGGAGCCTTTTTGGGGTTTAAATCACAACTAGCCTTTTCGATTTCTTTTATCTCAAATCTTAGGGGAACAGCTGCTCTAGCAGCAATAGGTGGTAACTCGACCGCCATATCGTGAGATATGTTTGGGGTAAATACGTTTTTTAAATGATTAACAAACAGATTTCCTTTTTCAACAACATTTCCTGCCCAACTTCCATTCAAGTTTCTTAATGGCGGATTAGAGACAACTGGCCTTTTGAGATTTCTAGCTGCACGCCATAATGAGTAGTCTGATTGTGGAGTTGCATCAAGTTCCTTAAGATATTTTTCCAGAGAAGCCATTTTCTGAGTCTGCAGTAACTTTCTCAGCTTTTTTGTACAGTCTTTGAGTAAGTTTTTAAGTTGAGGGGATCTGTGCAATTGCCACTCTCTACGAGCTCTCCTTTTTTCAGACAAGAGGCGCTCGACATCTGAGGAATATATTGTATTATTTTTGGTTTTTGAGGGGCAATACTGGAATGTTGAACTGCTAGTTTTAGAAAACTGTCAAAATTGACAATAGAGCGATCTATACACTCCGGTGTGCTAAGCGGAATATTTTCTGTGCAATGGGTACTGAGATATTTTTTATATTTTAACCAATTTATATGTGTAGCTGACGTCGCTATGTAACCAGAGGGAGATTCAATTCTATTGGTGTTTATTATAGTAACTATTGTAGGCGTGTGATCAGTGGATAATTCTACGGAAGCTTCAACGTGGATCATTTCTGTGGGGATGTTTTTAACCACACCAAAATCGATGACATCTGGAATTTTTTGCGCATCAGTAGGCCAATATGTTGGTTGGCCGCTCGCGACAACATTTAAATTCATTTTAGAGATTGTATTAAACAAAACACGACCCTTTGGTGTTATTAGTCGTGACCCCCAGAAGGTATGTTTTGCATTGTAATCGCCAGCAGCCAGGAAACAGGGCCCCAGTGACTTATAATATTTGTAATATTGGCTTTCTGATATTGTAAATCTTGGTGGTGAATATAAAGATGAAATTACTATGCTTCGATTTAGCTCTTCAACACAAATGTTCGTTGCTTGGAGATAATCTTCACGATGATCACACATTGGGTAGTGTTTAATTCGGTTTTTTATTTAAATAGCAGAACCTCCACAAGCTCTATCTCGAGGGTCCTTGGTATCATATAGAGTATAACCATTAATTTTAAACGTATTTCTTGAGGTCAAATGAGTTTCAGAAACCATCGTTACATCAATTTGTTTATTTTTAAGAAAGTATTCTAATTCATTTTTATGTTGGCGGATGCCGTTTGCGTTCCAAAAACAAATTTTTAAACAGTTCATGGCTTGTTAAGTACAGCTTGCAATAACATCGATTGCATTCTAAGAATTTCCTGCATCATATTACCCATTGTGTTTGTAAAATTATTTACTGTTTGCACTAATGTTTCCATGGTTTTTTCTAGACGACTTAGATTAGAAACTGGAGTTTCTTCATTACTTGCCGAAGCGCCTTGCATTGGTACATTGTTTGATTTTAAGACGTTAGCATAAGAGGTTCTGTTACTACTAGGCTGCGGAGCCTGAAGGCTATTACTGTTTACTTGATTTGTTACCTGCATTTGAGGGGGATTAGTTTTCGGTCCAACCGACTGCTTGACGATAGTATATACAGGGCATCCTCTATAATTGGCAGTGTGATTACCACCACAGTTGCTGCATTTTTTTACGTTGGGGTCGGTTTTAGACTTATCGCAAAGAACTGTACCATGTTATTCACCACATACTACGCAAACAGGGGGTAAGTAGCAGTATGCCTTAGTATGGCCAAATTCTTGGCAGTTCAGACATTGAACGGGACCACCACCTTTGTGCGGCTCCTCTATAGTTACTTTTCTGTACAGAATGTATTTTAAATAATAGATGGGATGCGTTTCATTTTTTTTAAGCTTAACGTCGCCGGGTTCAAACTCCACTCGAAAAAGTGGTTGGGGAATTTTTTCTCTATTTTTAATGTTTACTACATGTTTTACCTTGAAGCCTTTTTCTTCTAGGAATGTTTTTACCTCTTCTGGGTCCACACATGAGTCAATACCCTTAATCACTACCTGAAGACCTTTACTGCTTTTCAGTTGGTATGTATAAAAGTTTTTTTTTAGTGCTTCAAAGTTGTTTATTAATTTGCGAAAATCATTCTCATGATTGACTTGTATTTTTGTCTCGTTTATACTACCTCGCTTGATAGCCGCTACGTAAAACGAATTTTCACCTATCACTGATATCAAACTCTTTATGAGCTCATTTGAATTTTGCTCCCTAAGATATATCGGGGGAGGCTTGGACGATTTTATGACGTTTGTTGCTTCAGAGGATTCATCCTCCAGAATTGCAAAACGATTTTGAGAATTTATTTTATCAAAAGATGGTACTTTTGAGGCCGAAGCAACTGCTGCAGAGGTAGGGCTGCGTCCCCGTTTAAGCACTGTTATGAACCTGTCCATACCAACTTGTACTGTAGGTTTTTGAGAAGTTTTTACTTGAGTTACTGAGTTGTCCATATCGGCTGTTTTGGGGTTAACCGTATCATCAATTGTTAAAGTTTTTTTTGGCACTGCGGCAGCGCTTGCAGTTAGCAAACTTGTTATTGTATTACGATCGACCGTATTTGTAAACAAAGAGGGTGAGAGGGAACGCGTTCGAGTAATAGGTTTAGCCGTTAAGTAATTGCTATCATCGAATCTTTTTTTTGTTTCTACTTTTGTTTTGTCAACACTCACTGTATTATAAGCATTTCTTTCGTTATGTTTTATTGTTTTTGCATTATACGCACGAGGAAATTGCGCTGGAAACTGGAAAATTTTATATTTTCTTCTATTTTCTACTTCTAAAGACATTTTTATGTACTTATTTTACATGCAAAAAATATGTTATGTTTACACTCTTTCTTCATAATCTCTCCATTACAATCAATTGTAAAAGGAGTATTAAGTTTTTTGTTAAGGAAATTTGAAGATATTTATGGGAAAATGCATGGTTGTAATAATAAAAAAACATATGGAAAAATCGTACGTTCGCGACCCGTACGTTCGCGACCGGTACATAAGCCAATTAAACAAAAACCAAAAGAGATATTTTATTTTGTAAATACTGTATGGAGACTTTCATTAATACACTTTTGAAATAAATTAATCACTTTTAAATATTCCGTTCCATTACGCAGATTTTTACATTTCACTACGTCAGCCAAAGTTGACTTCTATTTTGCGTACGATCGTGACCACATGTTTATAACTATCATTATGAAAACTTAAACTCGATGAAATCCATCTTTTGCACTAAACATACATCAACTCAAATGCTATCGAATCGCAAAAAAAATGCTAGGAAAAGTTTTGTTTTCTATATTATTTGTACATCAAAAGCGTACGAACGTACGTTCGCGACCCCAGGAAATGCCCATATATTTTTTAATTGTAATTTTTAATATTTTTATTATTCATTTTTATGTTCACTAATTAATAATTATTTCAAAGCGTTCATTCGCTGATAGGTATTATACCTATTATTAAAAAAAAAATAATATTATATTATAAAAACTTATTTATATTAAAAAAAACCGTATGCCGAGTTAAAAAAAACACGTCTGCATTCAACGAGCACGAACTCCGTTTTTGCACGAAGAAAAAGTTTGGGCTGTTTCGTGCAAGAAGAGAAAGAATTTTATTCTCACAAACCCGCTCTCTTTTACAAAAATTTATAGTACGGGAACGTTTTTCGTGCAAATTGGGATCCCGAGGGATCCCAAAGTAGAGTAAAAAAAAAACAGAGCTAATGTTGTAAAATGTTTGCGGCAACAGGCCAAAAATCTATAAATCGTAAATTAGAATAAGTAATATTTAAATATTTTATATACATAATGATTTTTGTCTTTATAGTCTCAAACTATCGATATGCTGCACAGTGTTATTAAATTTTCACCACATTCAAGTTCTGAGCCAAATGCATTTTGTGAAATATTTATTCTTCGAGATCTTGCAGTAGCACTATCATCTTGTATTTACCAATCACTGTGCGACTCTGAAAGCTTTGTTGTTAATAATTTGACACAAAACGGATTCCAAAGTCCGGGTATAGAAAATATTGCAAAACTTAATTCTTCATTTGAATGTTCGCATTTAATTGGAAATACAAATATCTACAATAGGAAGAGAATTTTTTCTACAGATGAACCAACAGGTGTTTGCACAACACCTTCAAAATGGCCTGGAGTGGCGAACTTAAGAGCACTTTTGGCAAGTGAAAAAGATGAAGATATACCAAGACTAAACGTACTTTTATTGGAAAGCTTTATTGCAACATATGTGTCACTAGCTACTTATGCTTTAGTTACTTGTGACAGTCGCATTTTGTACAGACTTGTCGCTCACAACTTCTCTCCTGATACCTGGTCTACTATATTCGGTGGCGGTATGAAGAAACTTTTAAGAAAAGCTACATGTGAAAATCACGCTGCTTCAAACAATTGCCCATCTGAGGAACAAACTGATGAAAACAGCGTTTGGAATACAGTTACATCTATAACAAAACAACGAGTTAAATTAAACATGAAGATTCTTGGAAATTTTGGAAACAACAACACTCCTACTCATATGAAAGAGGACAAGCCGACTTATCGTGAACAGTTTGTTCCACCGGAAATGTCGATGCTTTCATATTTCTTAACAAAACCGAAAAATACAGGTAAATTTAATGTTTTTTTAAATTTTTATTTAAAATGAAACCAATCGGCCTGGTTGCGTAAAGTGTTGTCGTAAACGCCTGTGGCTTTTTTGTAATATATTAAAGTAACACACAACCTGTGTTCTTAAACCTGCTACAAAAACGATTTAGGCGTTTACGCAAACGCCTTACGGTACGGTCAGTTATGTTAAATATTTGCTTCAAATAAATTTGCTCTATGTTATCAACGTTTTTCGTGGCAGTCCCCTTCAGTCCCTGTTTTGAACACAAAAATTTACATTGTTGGTAGGTAAATTTTTGTTTACAACCACTAGATTTTAGAAGATGAATGCAAAGGGAATTGATGGAAATCAATGATTGCTAAAAAGAATGATTTTAAAATGTTTGCAATCACAACGTATTGCAATCTTTTGATTGCAATCACTCCATTTCTGTACTGAAATTCTCTAACTTTTTGGTAGTCATAATTCGTAAGTTACCGATAATTGTCGTTAAGAACTATTCTGTAGTGAAATTTTAATATTTTTTGTCGGTAAACAATCGCGGTAGCCAACGACACAAAAAAATTGTTAAAAATAACGGTAAATGTATTGTTAAAAGTTTAAAAAAAATTATGGAAAAGAAGCCAATTCTTAATACAAAAAAGTAAGAAAGTAGTGGACCAGTTAGTTATCATGTTTCCGCCAAAAAAAGTATCCGCGAGTGTAAGTTTTTAATAATTTTTACGGAAAAAAAATTCGTTCAGCTTGTTTTGCAAAATATAAGTAGAACATATTATGCATATAAATTGTAAAATTTTATGCATTTTTTAGAACAGAGCAGATAAGTCCCAATAAAATGAAAATATAAGGTTAATTTAAAAAAAAAATGCCATACATTTAAAACGAAAATCGCTTAATTGAGCAAGATGTGCCATAAAGCGAAACACCCATGTGTAGATATAAAATAAAACTCATTTCTTTATTTATTTTATATAACATTTATGGCCAATTTCAGCATTGATATTAAAACACATTTATGTTTAAAATCGTTTTAAATACAAAATTCTCTTCTTCACTTAACACTTAAATAAAACTTCATTCACCGATGTGGTACATTTAAATTCAACTTAAGTTTCCATTGGAATAACTTAGCAAGGTGGCCTCAATATAACAACAATACAACAACAACAGGCAAAGCAATAACATTCAGCTGTTTTTTGAGACCACCTTGCAAATAAGTAAAGTTTTTTATGATATTTTTTTTTTAATTTAGTAGTGCTACCATACTTTTGTCTTAATTAAATAAGACTTTTCAAATAAAACTCAAAAAATCAATCTGGATTTAAATACGATTTAAGCTTATATGAAAATTAACTTAATATAGAGTTCAATACTTTCCTGAAAATTGGGCATTAGATATCGAAATGCATTACTTAAAAACTAAAAACGTCAAAAGATTAGGGAGATCGAACAGTTAGTATTCGACCGGTTTTAACCGGGTGTTTTAGTTTTGCCCTAGTTGGATATTTTAAAATATCCATTTTTCGAACATCGAATAAACCGGTTATTTTAGTAATGTGTAATTTATATACGTTTTCCTTACTTTTGTTATAAATGTACCCGTAAAAGTATTTTTCTAATTGAATATTGGGCAAACTTAAACTTTTTATAAAGAATGTCATAAAGGAAAAAATCGCGAACATGGCTGAAATTTGCGAAAAATTGCAAAATTTGAAAATGGAAGTCGTGACCAAATGAATTTGACAGCTAATATTTATGTAAAATTTTCCGCTGAATCCGAATATGAAACTAGGTAGAACAGTTTTTGATATATTTCAAAATAACCGTTTTTAAAAAAGATGATGTGAATGCAATGCAAATATCTCTTAAAAATTGAAAAGATCAAAATTGCAAAAAATCATCAAATTTATAATGAAGTTTGAAATTTTATCCACTATAACTCTGCCATTTATTGACTCATCTTCACAAACGACCCATGGTTATTTTACCGAACTTTACCAAAAAAGTACGGGATCACACATTGGAAATTGAAAAATTTTAATTATTTTTATTTTGCTTGTTATTTACACTTCACACTAAACAGCTGTTGTTTACGAGTTAGCAAGTAATTGAAGTATTGTTTGCAAGAGTTTAACAGCTCGTTAGAAAAATTGCTATATGAGAGTCGCTGCATGTTTTTGTGTGTAGCACCCACCCATCTTAAAGTATACCGATCGTCTCTGAATCACTTTCTCGATGTATATAGCGATGCCAGCATAGCATAAGGACCAACCCTATTGAAAATATATTGAGAATTGGTCCATAATTTTACACATCCCCAATACAATTTTCTTTGCGCAAAAGAGTCTTTCTGCCCATAAGCCATCTTTTAATTTTTATATTAACATTACATTCGGACTTAAAATATTTTGATGCAATCTTAATGATCTTACCAAATTTTATTGCAATTAGTCCATATTTGACCATTGCTCCCATCAGAGAACTACGAAATCCGCTATTTTTGTAGATTTATTCATACGCTTAAATTTACATTAACTCTATGCCTGCAAAACAAAGTTCAACTTTGGTAATTTTGACATGGTTTTGTACACATTTGATTTGTGCATGTGTAAGTTTTTTATTGAAATTGCTTTGTTTGCATTTATTGTTGCGCTCACAATAACACAATTTCTCTAAGTCAAAAGGCAAACATTCTTATTCGATGAGGCAACGACGAACTTAATTGGTAGGAGTAGGAGTCGCTTTGTTACATTAACATCAAGATATATTTATAGCAGGTAGCCGCGAGATTACAACAATTGTACAATAAAACAAACAACAGGGCTTTTTATTATTGTTATGTGATACGAAATGTCAAAAAACAAAGGGGTTGATAAGAGACAAAAGATAAAGACAAAAAGCTTGTTTACTTGTTTACTATACAACATTTGACAGTTCGTATCACAAAACAAGCAAATAAAAAATAAACAGCTGGCTTTCCGAGACTACCTGCTATAAATATACCTTGATTAACATTAACCGCAATAACAACAACAATAGCAACAACAATAACAACAATACATTGTATATACAGAACTACTGTACTTTTTAAGAAATGATAAAAAATAAAAACAGCCTTTTATTTCTATGGAAATTTTTTGTACCTAGTGCGTTTGCGTTTCATTTAAATTTTTTTTTTCTTGTACTACATAGCAACTGCTGAATGCCACATAAGTAATGATTACTTGGTTTCTGACTTATTTGTTTGTAGTTTTTTTTCTTTACCAAAACAATCATTGTCGCACCGAACACACAAACATCTTAATTAAAAAACAAAGCTAAACGATGGTATAAATAACCAAGCACGATGTGCATTACTTGAATGACTGCAAGCCATCAGCGAATGTCTGCAGTTGCGCAAGTTTGATTGTATGACCGAAAGCGAGTGTATTTGTTGGTATTCATTAAATGCGATTTTTTTGCAATCGCACAAAGCCGTTCTCTGGCTCCCATACAACTACCACTCCAGAAAAAACTTTACAGTGCGTAACTCATAACATAATTTTGTTTTGGCAGGTCTATGATTGCCAGTTTTCTTTTATAGGTTACTTTTTCGAAAATGGTTCTCTTAATGGGTGGTATAGGTTCATATTGTCGGTCTTGACCGACTATACTTTCTTGCTTTCTTTTGCTCTTGTGTCACCGTGTAATTAATGTAACATTATGTATATATACTTTTAGATTGTGATGAATATGATACGGATGACCCATACGAATCCGAAGAAGAAGAAGATGAAGATGATGGAATTAGTTCCAATGCTAAAACTGGTATTAAAAGCAATAGAGATAATAAGGAACACTTGGAGCCTAAGTCCTATTCATGGTGCATTTTAAGATTGGCGTTTATAAAAATGTTTATAAAACATATACAAGATTTTATAACTATATCGGGAATCGAACTTCAAGGTAAACTCTTAAATAAACAATAAATTGTTTATTTATTTATTGAATAGCAAAATTTTAATATTTTATGCATGGTGAAATAAACAGGTGGCAGCACTACGCCAGATGACGATTTTTTGCTCTTGCATTGTTTGTTTAGGTTTATGTCAAAGTTTTGTTTATGTTTACATAAAGTCCACGTTTTGTGCTGTGGATTTTGTTTTTTATTAAATTTTTTGATAATTTTGATAAGATATTGACCATAATTAAATAAAAATTGGCTAAAAATTTATTTATTTCATCACGTTCAGCGGCACGCTTTGATTTTTGTTTAATGTATTTTTTGACGTAAACGGTTATGTAATTTCCATTTTTGTTGTAATGTTGTATTTGTTGCCGTAACGATGCCACTTGCTTATAGTTGTACAGATTTAACTTAGCCTTATATCTGAAGTATGTATTATAATGAATATATTTGACGTCTCACACGTAAGAAAAAAAATGTTATTCGCAATCATAATTCAAGTCAATTCTCTCGTTTTAAGGTTTGAAAATAAAACTCGGGAGCACAAATTTTTTACATCTCGTAAGTAAAAAACTTCTTGGTTTAAAATTTGTGCTTACGAAATTTATTTTTAAACTCATAAGCACAAAGTTTTTGCGAGCAGAAAACGAGCAAGTCTTAAAACAAAGTAATGTTTGCTTGTTGGAAGTAAAAATATACAAATGTAAGTGTTTGTGAGGAAAAGAAGGGAGAGCAAGACGTGTGTAAAAGGGCTTTAAAAAATGTTCATACATATTCAGACAAGTGAATTCTGGCCATTAACTTAGTATTTATAAGTATCTATGTATGTTACCGTGTTTAATTTATGTTTACACTAGCTTAACCCAGTGCTCTTCGCTACCCTCATTAAAATAAAATAAAGTTATTTTTTTTATATACAAATCTGGTGCATTGTTTACGAAGCTATTTGTAGCAAGCTTGAATGCCCTTACTGTAAGCATTCATCAGTTACACAGAAATCTATATGGTATATACATTGAAGGTACCCTGCCTATGTCTACAATGAGACAGCCTGATTTCATCAACGCAGTATTGCAAAGCATCACTAAAAGCAAATGCGTTGAAAAGGCATTACAAATAAAAACAATTAACGAATTTTGCAACCGTTGTGCAGTGAATACAGTTACCATGCTATAATGAACTCAAAGCATTGTCTACAGAAAAATTGTGGAGTTTATGAAGCTATTCCTTTTAGTGTTGCATTGCAATACTGCGTTTATGAAGTCAGCCATACATTTTTTACAACTTTTGTTCATTTATAACCAAGCTAATTGTACCAAATTTTGTAAATTGTATATGTTGCCATACTCTAGATATACAGAAATCTAGTTTGCCTTTGTATGTAAGGTACCACGCTCCCTTATCCACTGAAATATTTTTTTTATAAATAATCATGTTCTTATTTATTTACTCTTGCTAAACCTATTCTGATGATCTAAAAAATGCACCGCTTTTGACAGTGATGCCAACTTAGCTACTAAGGGACTAGATTTAGCTCTTTTTAATTACTCCTGGCACGTAATTTTTCCCGTTAAAAAAGAGCTAAGACAGGCTCTTCAGAAGTGATATTGGAACGTTTGACACTTTTTACATCAGTAAATACTCCCGTTTTTACCCTCTTGTTTCGTCTTTGGTTCAATTAAATATGCGTTCACATTTTTTGCTACGGCCAAAAGCATAGAAAGGTTTGGGAATCAAATCCTGTGTATGAAAAATAAATTAAACCAACAAAAGATCCGCCGAAAGCTGTATGCAAATACAGTTGAACTTCTATAACTCGAAACTCCATTATCCCAACAAAAAAGTTCGACTTACAGAAACTTCAAGTTAGAGAATTTTGTAATAAATGCACAAAAAAAAATTTAATTCTTTTGGTATTCATGTTATTTAATTTTATTTGGTACAAATACATATGTACATATTAAAAGATTTCATTTAATGAAATATTGTGTGACTTGATACATACAAAATTTGAAAAACTTATGGTGTTTTCCTTTCTACAAAAAAAATGTGACATTCTAAAAACTCATCCTTTTCGGGATAAATTAAAAAAATGTCGCGTTTTTTGTAGAAAAGAAAACACCATTAGAATTATTGAATTTAAATTTATCAAATTTTATTTAACTAAAAATGAATGTCATATTTTTAATTCTAATTAGTTTTAAATAAAACAAAAATTTAAGATGACAAAAAGTTATAGAAACAAAATCATGTGAATTGGCCTGTCCACCGCTATTGTCAAGCGATTCCCTTTGACTTAAAGAATTTTCGACTTACGGAAGTTCGTCTTTAGAAGTTCAACTGTATTACAATTCAATAACTATTGATTATTATAATTATTAAAATAAAAGCTAAACATTTTCATTAAGTACGCCATTCGGAGACTCAAAAACATTAAAAATGTATGGCGCCATTTAACGATGTTGTACTATCCCAACCAGTTATATCATTTTCGCCAGATGTTCCGACAGAACCGAAAATTGCACACGTAAATCTTGCTTTATATTCGGCAGTACATACACCGTTTTTTAGCAATAAAAATAACCTTTGCGAAGCAAGTGTGTTTTTAAAAATAAATTCAATTGAAACACATAAAAAGTTAAAATTTTATATAAAAAATTAACACTTTTTAAAAATGACTTTTCATATTTTTAATTGTCTTTTTTGAAATGTTACATATTGTAATGTAAATATTTGCGTACAATTTTTAAGTAGTCATTTTATTAAACATTAATATGTTTATTAAATTTTTTTAATATAAATGAGTTTGAAGTACAAAAATTAATAATAAATGCATTTATAGCAGAACAATCTTTAATTTTTAAATTCAGCACTTTTTAGCTCTTTTGACTGCTAGGTCGGCACGTTTTGATAACGGTACAATATCACAGTTAATTTTTTGCACGGAATTCACGCAAAGCATATTACTTACTTAAACCAATTTATTTGATGGTTAAGCAAAAAGTTTTGAGAAAACTGCTAAAACCTATTGTAAAAATGTTCAACCCATTCAGATGAGCAGCAGTCCCGCCCAGATCTTATTTGAAGTTGTGTATTGCTTACCAAGATGCTTTGTACCTCATTTGGAGACTTTTGCTTTTGCCGTTCTCTATATACTGTGAGCGTCAAAATAAAGTGTACAGTTTGTTTTCCAATGTAAAAAATGTAAGTTGTAAAAAAAAAGTAAAATTTCTACTTTGTCAAATTGAATCAGACTTCAAGCTTGCTGTCATCTGTGAAAAATACGTTGCTCCAAAAATTGACGAAAGCAAGTTGGACAAAAAAAAAACGTGATAAAAGGGAGAAATAAGAAATTCAACGGAAAAAATACAGTATCTATAGTGAAGCGTGATATGGTTGGCTTTTGTAATACGTCCTAAAACAGATGGATCAGCCCAATAGTAACTCGATATCAACTCTACTAATCATTTGGGAACATTTGGACAGACAAATTTAAAAAAAACATAAGCAGTATGCACTCTTTGAAGAAACTTCTGCAAGAAGAGTAGCCACAATTGTCTACTGCGCTAACTTTTAAATGGGCGCAATCGATGCCAAAGAGACTAGAAGCCGTCCTAAAAGCAAAAAGAAATCAAACAAAGTATAACCCACTTCACTTTTCTTAGTATTTTAAAACTGTACACTTCTTTTTGACGCGTTAAAAACGGAGTAAATTGGTTTTTTATTGCACTGTTTTTATTGTTTTTAAAGTATTTAAAATTTTTAATTTTAAATTGTAATAACATTGTCCAAAGTTTTGCAAATGATAAAAAACTCCTAAAAATTTGAATAATTTTTTACTAAAATAACACTTTTTATGTTGGAAAACCAGTTGTACACTTTATTTTGACGCTGACAGTATGTATACAGAAATCAATAATGTCTTTGTATAGGAGGTGCCGCGCCCACTTCTCCCATTCCACCTGTTTTTAGATATTGATAACCCAGCGATGTGAACCAATGCAACCATAAAAATTTTGACAATGCATTTTGTTCCGAAATGCAAGCTTGTAGTTGTCACTGCGCAGAGAAAAGCAAATAAAGCGGTTAAAAAAATTGTAGACCATATTCATATACAAAACAACGTAGGTAAAAATGTAAGCACACAATGCATCAACACGGTTTCAATACTGTATTGATACATTGTGAACACACGTCTAGAAAAACAGCCAAACATTTGCACTTGTTTTTCCGGTTGAGTCATCAAAGTTCGCTTCTCTCAGTATTCCACTTTTACTAGTGTGCGAAAAAACCCTATTATTACTTTTTTATTGCCGTTACCGTTTTCTGATAACGATCGCCATATTGATAACAATAGGTCTTTCAGCAAAAAAATTGGCGTCGATACCTGACGAGAAAGAACAATCCACCGGTAAATTTTCGGCACATGCTTTCTATACCAGATTCAGTGCATACCAAAAATCAACATCAAAAGCAAATATAATAAGCTCATTGGGAAGGCTCTAACCTGATGTTTCTAGCGATTGCCTATTGGTCGAAATTAGACCATAATTATTTATGCAAATATGAGAAAATATTCATATACATACATAAATATATACATACATATGAATTTAAATGTTTCGAGCATTTGTGTTTTTTTCGTCTTAGTGGATCGATTTTTCGAGAGACCAATCTCCGGTCCATATGTTTTCTTCCACTCAAGTTCATTAATTTATAATTTAGTTTTATAAGTTCAATTATATATAAAAAAAAAAATCAGAAAGCACCAATTGAAAATCAAAAAAGTACCAAAAAGTCTCCTCTAATAGTTTCAAAATCTCTCTGGACCCTGCATGTTGAAACTAATGTTCCTAGATTCAGTTTTAATAATAATTCGAAAAGTACCAATTAAAGAACAAAAAAGTACAAAAAATATCATTCTTACAGAATTTTATTTACTCAGGACATTGCATGTTTCTAAGTCGATTACTAACGGAAATTAAAAAAGTACCAGCTGCAAAACAAAAAGTAACAAAAAGTTTCCTTTTATAGATTTTCACCCTCTCAGGACATTGCATGTTTTATTTTATGTTTCTAGGTCCAATATTAATGAAAATCAAAAATTTACCAGCTGTAGAACAAAAAAGTATCAAAACCTCTTTCTTACAGGTTCTTATTCACTCAGAACCATGCATGTTTAATTTTTAATATTTCTAGTCCCAATATAAACGCAAATTCAAAAAGTACCAGATGATGAACAAAAAAGTACTAACAATACTTTGGTACATGCAGTACCACAGAAGTCAAAGAAAGAAATTTAATTTCCCGTATTTTTCCCTTTTGATACTTTTTTTGAGGAGGAAAGTGATCTTAACTGTTTTGCCTTTGCCGATTTATATATAGATTTTATAGATTTTCTTTATGATTTAAGACGCATTAGAGTATTCCGAAAGTACACTTCCAATTGGGCTATAGTAAATTATTGTCTAATCATTAGAGACAATTTGGAACGTATGAAAGTAGATATCTATCTACATGATTTCCCATGGGTCCCAAATGCGGTGCACTTTCAAAAATTTGTCTGTAAATACTGTGAGAGGCGTATCATGTGACTTGGATATACCTACTTTACTTTGTTACTTGTTTTTAAGTTGAGAACAATTTTTATTGTAAGTACCAAAGTATAAGAAGTAACTCGACTTTTTATGTTTTTTCAAGTTAACGCAATACCTTTTGGAGAAGAAATATTTACACGAAAGTCACAAAATTTTAATAAAAACAAGATATGCTAACACTTTTTCCCTTATTGAAAGAATTCTGCTTTTTTAACATCACTTTCACTGTATAAATAATATTTTTCAGATTTGCCAGTTCTAAGTCCCTTATCACACGAAGTACTAAGAACGTTGACCAGATGGCAGGATGTTGCCCAAAAAATTTTAACTTCCAAGGGCCCTCCTAGTGATGATTATATTCCAGGTAAAGTAAAGCTTATTACAAATAATGCTGTACAACACAACATAATAATAATAAGGTTTTAGCAAGTGATTCTGGTAAATGGGACAAAAGGAAATATACGTGTATTGGTATTTTGAAAGTTTGCGTCGGGAGGTCTTTTCAGGCGGAGTTCTTTCGGTTTGTCACATTCTCGTGATAAATTTAAATAGAAAACAATGTAAGATATATAAAATTTATGGAAAAGCATACGGGACACATTTTCATGGAACATTTAAACCCTTCAACTGTGGGGTCTTTGTATCCCTTTTTGTGAAAAATACCCTTTAATAGGGATAAAATGGGTAAAATTTTAAGCGCCGATGTTGATTTTGAATAAAACACAAATTATTTAGGAAATTATTGTCATTTATTTTTATTTAATAATATTAGTATGGTTCAATTACGTATGGAACAAAATGGCCGATGCGACCTCGGCGGCACACCTCCATCCGATGGTCCAAATTTTCGATGACGCTGAGGCATAATTGAGGTTCTATGCCGTTAATGTGCCGAATTATATCATTCTTTAGCTCTTGAATTGTTGCTGGCTTATCGACGTACACCTTTTCTTTCAAATAACTTCAAAGAAAGAAGTCCAACGGTCTCAAACCACATGATCTTGGCGGCCAATTGACATCGCCACCACGTAAGATAACACGGCCATTGAATTTGTCGCGCAAAAGAGCCATTGTTTCGTTAGCTGTGTGGCAAGTGGCACCGTCCTGCTGAAACCACATATCGTCCACATCCATAGCTTCCAATTCGGGCCATAAAAAGTTCGTTATCATCTCACGATAGCGAACACCATTCACAGTAACTGCCTTGACCGGCCTCATTTTGGAAAAAATACGGCCCGATGATGCCGCCAGCCCATAAACCGCACCAAACAGTCACTCTTTGTGGGTGCATTGGTTTTTCGACAATCACTCTTGGATTATCATTCACCCAAATGCGGCAATTCCGCTTATTGACGAATCCAGTGAGGTGAAAATGTGCCTCATCACTGAAGATGATTTTCTTCGAAAATTTAATATCCACTGTTGAATAACTTTAACGCGTTGCTCGATTGTGTATCTTTCCATGGTTAAAATTGAGTTAGTCTGAAATTGAGAAATGTCGAATAAAATGCTGAAAAAACTTGACGTTTAGGTGTGCTTCACATTCAACATCGGCCCTTAAAATTTAACCACCCATTATTTGTCAAAAGTAAATATTTTATTTAAAGTCTTACTTAAAAAAATATTACAGGTAAATTAATGGAAATTGCATTTTTCTCTACGTTATTTTGAAACCAATTGTAAGAAAATTTATAATAAACCAGAGTTGAATGTTAACTTTTAAAACGCAAAAACACTCATATTTTTTCATTGTCACCCTCTACCAAGAATCACCCGTTGGAATATTGTTATTATACAAAAATATATAATTTTATTTTACAGTGTAATTATTGTAAAATTTTTGACTTTCTAGCTTGTCTATTAACTGGTGGAGTCCCTGGTATTTCTATTCATAAATATAGAACTTTGTTAAACAAAGATAACAGTCCGTTTGTAATAAGTTCATCATCCGGTCCAGTAAGACGACTTTGGAATTATTTGGTTCGCCAAGATGAAGCACAAGATGTATTTATAAAAGCAGTATTCGGCAAGAAAATGGAAGCACCTATTGTGCACGACACCCAATTACATGACTACACAGATAACGGTAATATAAATTGTTCGAAAAGTAATGTATGTATGTATAAAACAAATTAAGATTTTAATTTAACAAGATAGGTGCGTAACATTTCCACAATACGAGTATAGAAACTTTTATTCTTAGAGAATTGCTATGATGAGTTTATTTCTTGGCGTGAGAACTTAAAATTATAATACCAGACAGAAATATTGTTGGAGTGATTTTTTTTATTAACTATAATCTGGTAGATAACTTAAAGGAATTAATTTTTTTAATATGATTTCCGGCGTATGGTCCTTTCGGTCAGTCCAATTTTTGACTACTCTTTCCAATAAATCTGGCCGTATGAACTCAATCGGTGCTTAGCTATTGTCTTCCAGTGCTTCAAGAGTTGCTGGCTTATCGACATAATCCATTGACTTAACATAGTCCCATATGCCAAGTTTCGCCGTCTTGTTGGAACCAAATGTCGTTGATGATTAGCTGATTAATTTTTGGGAACAAAAATTTTGTCAGCAAGGCTCTATAGTAGAGTTGGGCAAAATCGTTTCTTTTGTGGAATCGTTCCGACTGATATGAAAAATAAAAGGAACTAGGTCGTTCCTTTCGTTCACCGTTTCTGTTTTTTACTTTGAACAATGAATAAACGAGAAAACTTCTCAGTCGTTCGTAAAAACGTCAACGAACAAACATTTGTTATTGTTTGCTATCATGGCGTAACTAATAATGAAGATATAATCCGGTATGTGATGAAAAACGATAGTTTTCAAAATTATCATTTTTAGCAGGTGTGATGAATTTCGACCGATTTTAAAATCAAATGTTCAAAATACATTTCAACTAATATATATAATAAAGAATTTACAATTATATATACAGGAAGAAACAGAAAAAACAGAAATCAATTTTAAACGATACTAAAAACGATATTATCGTTTTTAAATCGTATTGTTTTCAAAATCGTTTTGCATCACATACCTGATTATGTTTTTTTTTTTTAATTTGACTAAATTGCAAATGTTTTAAGAATTTCGCAAATTTGTGCCTTTTTTAATTTACGCGTACCTGGGTCTCGTTGCTGGTGGTGAACGATATATTGCTTTGGATCACGTTTTTAATTGATTTAATTACGAAATTTTTTATTAGCCATATCACAGAGTACAATTCCGTTCGGAAACGAAATTCATTCCGTATTTACATCAGAAAATGACAAAAACATTGTTCGGAATGAAACCATTTTTGTTTTCATGAACGGAATTGGAGTTTCCTGTATCTGAAAGGCCAAAAAACTATCAAAATACACTTTTTATCAATAAAGAAATATGGTTTCTTCGATTCCGAACGGAATTGTACTCTGTGACATGGCTGTACCAAATAAATACAAGAAAGTCGGCAAACTCAATGGATGTAATGTTGATTCTTTAACGGCTTGAGAATTGTCTTCACTCTAAATACGGCAATTTTGCGTGTTGGCGTTAACCAGGCCAAACAACTAGAAATGAGCTTCGTAAAATGAACGAAGTGCTCTATGAACTGCGCGACCAGATTTACTTTGTTCAAAGTAAATTTCTACAATTTGGAAGCGTTGTTCTAGCGTTAAACGATTCATTTTGATTTGCCAAACCTAACTGAACAGAAATTTCAACACAGTTTGAAATTTCAACAAAAGTTTGTCAAACCATAGTTATCGAAATCGAAAATTCTCATGCAGCTTAAAAAAAACACCCATTTTATTATTTTTTTTTTGTCACTTGAATGATATACGCCGCATTGTGGCTGAAAATCGTTTTTCATCGGTCAAAAATCTGTAACTTTTAAACCAATTATTTTAAATATTTTAAAATTTTGCTGGAGAGAAGACTTATTGAACTTTCCCACAGTTTTAATTTTATTAAAATCGGTATTGCAGTTTTTGAGAAATTTAAGGCCAAAGTTGAACTTTTGATGTTTTTAAGCATTTAGTATGAAAATGCTTTTGATTGAGATTGAGAATTATAGTATTTTTTATGCAAGAAGGGGGATATTTTTAAGTGCACTGTTTTAGGGACTTTTTAATCTACATAACTGCCAAATTTCATTATGATATTTTAATTCATATCTAATTTATAGAATGTCAAACCTTAAAATTATTATTTTTTTACTCATATTGAAAGCCCTTTCATTCATTTACACTATAAAAATAATAATTTTAATGTTTAACATTCCACGCAACTTACGTGGATAGAGATATTACAATGAAATGAAAAGCATACCCATTTTTGATTAAGAAATGCCCCAAATTACGAATCCTGGAAAACGCTTTTAAAAAATGATTTTTTTTTTTACCAAAATGGCAATACTGTCACTATTTACCACTCGATATTGATCAGAAATTTTTCAGAAAATCATGGACATATTGGAAAACATTGTTTTGGATAGGGCATGTGGGAGAAACAAATGCCAAATTGTCTAAAAATTGCTTCTGCTAGCATACTCATAACGTTTTCTTTTGAAAAATATAAACTATTTATTTCATTTATTTCTGGAGAAAATGCTAGCTTTCAATGAAAATTTCAAGAAAGCGGTTTCATGAAAGCAAATTTTTTGCGTATGTTTAAAATATTTTAATAAATTTTTTTAACTAAATATTAAGAACACAATTATTCTAACTAAAATGTATAAATATCATGAAAAAGAATAAAAGTAAATATTAATTTTAACGAATGCCTGATGTTCGACGTGTAGTAATTGTCTTGGCAACTCTAAAACTTAAAATATGCAAAATAATAAAAGAAGAAGAAGAGACATTTTTGTTAGAAAATTGTCCTTTGACGACATTTTAAAAATGAGATTTCACTTTTATGTAAATTTTCATGAAATTCTCTTCTTTTTTCATTCAAATTCCTTACCTTACTTAACTTTTGTGTTTGCAAATCTGTCTTATGGTGTTTTCTTTTCTACAAAAAAGTGTGACATTTTATTTAAAAAAATGCAATTTGGTGTCTGTTTCTTAAAAATGTTGCTCCCGAAAAGGATGAGTTTATTGAAAAAAAAAAACAAGCCACCCCTTTCGGGAACAAAATGTTTAAGAAACAGGCACCAAATTGAATTTTTTTAAAATAAAATGTCACATATTTTTATAGAAAAGAAAACACCATTATTTTAAATAAAAAATCTTTTAAGTATGTCAAGTAAATATTTACAAAAAAAATCAGTGGACTATCAAAGTAAGGTGGTATTAGGGTTTTTCCCGTTATATTTCCCGCTTTCCCGGGATTTTTTTTTGCGGGATCCCGGGAAATAAAAAATTGCTCATAGTTTCAGAAAACAGCTATTTTTACTCTGAAATTTAGTTTTCTTTTCTCTAAAAATTAGCATCTGTGGATGGGTTGTCGATGAGATCAATAACAAGTACCCTACAAGAAGACTACCAGTTATTTTACTAGTTATATGACCGGTTGTGTTGACCAATATATTGGTTAAAGTTTCTATTAGTTTATTAAGAGCAAAATGAAAAAACTAACCGAAACTCTTGTGTACATGTGATTTTGCCTCTCTTTCTAACTAATGAATTCCAATCGACAAGTGAACATATATCTGTACTGCTTACTCTGCTGGTTTTATTAGTCAATGATAACCAAAATAGTGGTTAATGCTTACTAGTTGGTCATAACGTAAATATTGTTTAGCACTAACTTGTTATTTATAACGTAAAAATTGGTTAGTACTAACCTTTATAAAAAACTAGCTTAACCCGGTGCGCTTCGCTACACTGCTTAAACCACTTCTTCAGTTGAGAGATATTTAATATATGCATCCTATGGAAGGTTTTCCCCCCTGCGCCTTCCCGCTTTATTTTTATTTTCAAAAGTGTAGTATACCATAAGTGTGACTTCTACAAAGTTTGAACATTCTAACTTTAATAGTTTTTAAGATATCCGATATTAAACATTGGCGTCCTATGGGGGGTAACACTTCCCCCGCTGCTATTGTGCTTAAATTTTGGGGCTCAGAACATCCTACTACCAAAAGTTCAACAAATTGCTTGCAGCGGCTCTTATTAATATTGCTATCTATGAGGGGTACTGCTCCTCCTCTGTCTACCCCGCCCATTTTTATATTGAAATTTATAGTTTACCATAGTAGTAGCTGTAACCATGTTTGAAGACTCTCCCTTTAATAGTTCTTCTGTTGAGCGATATTTAATTTATGCATCCTATGGAAGGTATTTCCCCCCTGCGCCTTCCCGCTTTATTTTTATTTTCAAAAGTGTTGTATACCATAAGAGAGACTTCTTCAAAGTTTGAACATTCTCACTATAAAAGTTCTTAAGATATGCGATATTAACCATTAGCGTCCTATGGTGGGTACCACTTCCCCCGCTGCTATTTTATTTCAATTTTGAGGCTCAGAAGATCCTACTACCAAAAGTTCAACAAAATGCGTGCAGTGGCTCTTATTAATATTTCTATATATGAGGGGTACTGCTCCTCTCCCGTCTACCCCGCCCATTTGTATATTAAAATTTATAGTTTACTATAATAATAGCTTTAACCACTTTTGAAGACTCTCCCTTTAATAATTCTTCAGTTGAGCGATATTTAATATATGCATCCTATGGGAGGTATTTCCCCCCCTGCGCCTACCCGCTTTATTGTTATTTTCAAAAGTGTTGTATACCATAAGAGTGACTTCTAGAAAGTTTGAACATTCTCACTATTACAGTTCTTTAGATATGCGATGTTAAACATTGGCGTCCTATGCGGGATTCCACTTCCCCCGCTGCTATTTTATTTTAATTTTGGGGCTCAGAAGATCTTACTACCAAAAGTTCTGCATAATGCGTGTAGCGGATCTTAATATATGCGATAATTAATATTGGCATCCTATGGGGGATACCAATTCCCCTGCCCCTATCGAAAAAATAAGTAGCCTATTTTATTTTTAGGGCTCACGTGATGTATCTGTAAAAATTTCAGGAAAATCGGTTCAGTAGTTTAGGAGTCTATAAGCCAACAAACAAACAAACAAACAAACACACATACAAACATTTTCATTTTTATATACATACTAGCTTAACCCGGTGCGCTTCGCTACACTGCTTAAACCACTTCTTCAGTTGAGAGATATTTAATATATGCATCCTATGGAAGGTTTCCCCCCTGCGCCTTCCCGCTTTATTTTTATTTTCAAAAGTGTAGTATACCATAGGAGTGACTTCTACTAAGTTTGAACATTCTTACTATAACAGTTCTTAAGATATGTGATATTAAGCATTGGCGTCCTATGGGGGGTAACATTGCCCCGCTGCTATTTTATTTCAATTTTGGGGTTCAGAAGATCATACTACAAAAAGTTTAATAAAAAGAGTGCAGCGGCTCTAAATTATATTTCTATCTATGAGGGGTACTGCTCCTCCTCTGTCCATTTCTATATTAAAATTTAAAGTTTGCCATAATAGTAGCTTTAACCACGTTTGAAGACTCTCCCTTTAATAGTTCTTGAGTTGAGAGATATTTAATATATGCATCCTATGGAAGGTATTTCCCCCCTGCGCCTTCCCGCTTTATTTTTATTTTCAAAAGTGTAGTATACCATAAGTGTGACTTCTACAAAGTTTGAACATTCTAACTTTAATAGTTTTTAAGATATCCGATATTAAACATTGGCGTCCTATGGGGGGTAACACTTCCCCCGCTGTTATTGTGTTTAAATTTTGGGGCTCAGAACATCCTACTACCAAAAGTTCAACAAATTGCTTGCAGCGGCTCTTATTAATATTGCTATCTATGAGGGGTACTGCTCCTCCTCTGTCTACCCCGCCCATTTTTATATTGAAATTTATAGTTTACCATAGTAGTAGCTGTAACCATGTTTGAAGACTCTCCCTTTAATAGTTCTTCTGTTGAGCGATATTTAATTTATGCATCCTATGGAAGGTATTTCCCCCCTGCGCCTTCCCGCTTTATTTTTATTTTCAAAAGTGTTGTATACCATAAGAGTGACTTCCACAAAGTTTGAACATTCTCACTATAACAGTTCTTAAGATATGCGATATTAAACATTGGCGTCCTATGGTGGGTACCACTACCCCCGCCGCTATTTTGTTTTAATTTTGGGGCTCAGAAGATCCTACTGCCAATAGTTCAACAAAATGCGTGCAGTGGCTCTTATTAATATTTCTATATATGAGGGGTACTGCTCCTCCCCCGTCTACCCCGCCCATTTGTATATTGAAATTTATAGTTTACTATAATAATAGCTTTAACCACTTTTGAAGACTCTCCCTTTAATAATTCTTCAGTTGAGCGATATTTAATATATGCATCCTATGGGAGGTATTTCCCCCCCTGCGCCTACCCGCTTTATTGTTATTTTCAAAAGTGTTGTATACCATAAGAGTGACTTCTAGAAAGTTTGAACATTCTCACTATTACAGTTCTTTAGATATGCGATGTTAAACATTGGCGTCCTATGGGGGATTCCACTTGCCCCGCTGCTATTTTATTTTAATTTTGGGGCTCAGAAGATCTTATTACCAAAAGTTCTGCATAATGCGTGCAGCGGATCTTAATATATGCGATAATTAATATTGGCATCCTATGGGGGATACCAATTCCCCTGCCCCTATCGAAAAAATAAGTAGCCTATTTTATTTTTAGGGCTCACGTGATGTATCTGTAAAAATTTCAGGAAAATCGGTTCAGTAGTTTAGGAGTCTATAAGCCAACAAACAAACAAACACACATACAAACATTTTTCATTTTTATATATGACTAGCTTAACCCGGTGCGCTTCGCTACACTGCTTAAACCACTTCTTCAGTTGAGAGATATTTAATATATGCATCCTATGGAAGGTTTTCCCCCTGCGCCTTCCCGCTTTATTTTTATTTTCAAAAGTGTAGTATACCATAGGAGTGACTTCTACTAAGTTTGAACATTCTTACTATAACAGTTCTTAAGATATGTGATATTAAACATTGGCGTCCTATGGGGGGTAACATTTCCCCGCTGCTATTTTATTTCAATTTTGGGGTTCAGAAGATCATACTACAAAAAGTTTAATAAAAAGAGTGCAGCGGCTCTAAATTATATTTCTATCTATGAGGGGTACTGCTCCTCCTCTGTCCATTTCTATATTGAAATTTAAAGTTTGCAATAATAGTAGCTTTAACCACGTTTGAAGACTCTCCCTTTAATAGTTCTTGAGTTGAGAGATATTTAATATATGCATCCTATGGGAGGTATTTCCCCCCCTGCGCCTACCCGCTTTATTTTTATTTTCAAAAGTGAAGTATACCATAAGAGTGACTTCCACAAAGTTTGAACATTCTCACTATAACAGTTCTTAAGATATGCGATATTAAACATTGGCGTCCTATGGTGGGTACCACTACCCCCGCCGCTATTTTGTTTTAATTTTGGGGCTCAGAAGATCCTACTACCAAAAGTTCAACAAAATGCGTGCAGTGGCTCTTATTTATATTTCTATATATGAGGGGTACTGCTCCTCCCCCGTCTACCCCGCCCATTTGTATATTGAAATTTATAGTTTACTATAATAATAGCTTTAACCACTTTTGAAGACTCTCCCTTTAATAATTCTTTAGTTGAGCGATATTTAATATATGCATCCTATGGGAGGTATTTCCCCCCCTGCGCCTACCCGCTTTATTGTTATTTTCAAAAGTGTTGTATACCATAAGAGTGACTTCTAGAAAGTTTGAACATTCTCACTATTACAGTTCTTTAGATATGCGATGTTAAACATTGGCGTCCTATGGGGGATTCCACTTCCCCCGCTGTTATTTTATTTTAATTTTGGGGCTCAGAAGATCTTACTACCAAAAGTTCTGCATAATGCGTTCAGCGGATCTTAATATATGCGATAATTAATATTGGGATCCTATGGGGGATACCAATTCCCCTGCCCCTATCGAAAAAATAAGTAGCCTATTTTATTTTTAGGGCTCACGTGATGTATCTGTAAAAATTTCAGGAAAATCGGTTCAGTAGTTTAGGAGTCTATAAGCCAACAAACAAACAAACAAACAAACAAACAAACATACAAACAAACAAACAAACAAACACACATACAAACATTTTTCATTTTTATATATATAGATGAATTTCATTTAAAAATCGAGATAAAACTGAAATTTTGAACCCGACCCCCTCAGATATCGATGAAATTTTGTTCATAGCTAAATTTGATCAATACAAACAAACTCTCATTTTTAGAAATGACTGTTTTGCGATTTTTTGGGCGTGACACAGTGGGAACGTTTTCGAAAAAACGCGAAAATGGTCGAAAAGAGCTCCATTTAAACTACAATAACTCAGAATCGGCTAAACCGATTTCCATGATCTTGGTATCATTAAAAAGATATTTTAACAGGCTTTATGACACGTTTAAAAAAAAAAAAAGAAATACACTGTAAAAAAATTTATAACAAAAAAAAATTTTAACTGACGAAAAAACCAAAAAGATCAAGGGTTTTTTTACAGTGTATTAATTTTTTAGAAAGGTTTATCCTTCATCTATACCATATCAAAAAATAAAAATGGGTTCTTTTTTAGTTTTTTTTATATTATTTTTTAAGTAGTGTCACTTCTAGTAATTGCCCTTATATTTTATAACAAAAAAAAATTTTAGGTAACGAAAAACCAAAAAAGATCAAGGATTTTTTACAGTGTATTACTTTTTAAGAAAGGTATTTCCTTCACCTATAACATATCCAAAAAGTAAAATGGGTTCTTTTTTATTTTTTTTTTAAATAATTTTTTAAGTAGTGTCACTTCTAGTAATTGCCCTTATATTTTATAAAAAAAAAAATTTAGGTAACGAAAAACCAAAAAAGATCAAGGATTTTTTACAGTGTATTACTTTTTTAGAAAAGTATTTCCTTCACCTATAACATATCCAAAAAGTAAAATGGGTTCTTTTTTATTTTTTTTTTTTAAATAATTTTTTAAGTAGTGTCACTTCTAGTAATTGCCCTTATATTTTATAAAAAAAAAAAAAATTTAGGTAACGAAAAACCAAAAAAGATCAAGGATTTTTTACAGTGTATTACTTTTTTAGACAGGTATTTCCTTCACCTATAACATATCCAAAAAGTAAAATGGGTTTTTTTTTTATTTTTTTTTAAATAATTTTTTAAGTAGTGTCACTTCTAGTAATACGTACCGAAAGTCTTTTTTGAACTTTTTCACGTAAGTTTCCTTGTTTAACAGTAATTGAATCTTGCGATCCAGGCATCATTCGGCTAATTTCATCATCTTCATAAAATAACTTGACTGTGCTTAGAGTTTCGGTTGGTAAACTACGTCTGCTCATTTTAAAAGGATTGATATCTGCAAACTTCGTTTTATTCCTTTGGATATCTTTACTTTTTTTGATACAATCGTGAGATATATCATCCCCAAAACGATCTTTAATTTCTGCGTGACTCATATTGATTGGTAAGAGAGATAAAAGTTTTTGCTTTTCCAAAAGATTTGAGCTGTTCTCTATTTGATATTTGATGTTTTCCAAAATTTCTTCGTAAATGGCTTTGACGTTTTCAAGTTGCGCTGACAAATCAGATAATGGATCAGCTCCAAGTGAATCTGCTATATTTTCGAAAATTTGCAGTGATTTTCTATTTCTGTATGCATCTTGTTTCATATATTTCCTTTTAAGAGGCGACATTTGGTTTGGTAGATGAGGAATAATATGATCATCTATATATTTTCAATGACTTCCGTCCTTTCGATGTTTGCATTACAAGTTGGAAGTTCATTCAATTCTTCGCTAACTTCATCGCTGGGCGTTGTTGGTAAATAATTTGAGACTTCATTCTGCTCCACGTTGGATTCATTACGACTGCGCGCTTTTCTCAGTGTATTCCGGCAAGTTTCGCAAATACGGCTACAATGAATGTTGGCGACAGCTGGAAAATATTCAATTATATTTGCAGCCTCGTTTTCACTTATTTTACGAAGCGAAGCGCAACACTTATTAGATATTTGTATGCATCTGTACTTATTGTTTGAATTCATATTCACTCAAATTTTTAAAATATACGCGTAAAAATTGTAATGGGATATCTTGGCTTCTCGAAACTGTTTATAATTATGAATTTTTTGTTCTATATATATTTCTCTTTATTATGGGTAAAGTAATAAATGTTTATAACAAAATAGAAAATTATTATGAAGAATACATTGATTTTTTTATTCAGAATTTTGCGGAATTACTAGAAGTGACACTACTTAAAAAATTATTTAAAAAAAAATAAAAAAGAACCCATTTTACTTTTTGGATATGTTATAGGTGAAGGAAATACCTGTCTAAAAAAGTAATACACTGTAAAAAATCCTTGATCTTTTTTGGTTTTTCGTTACCTAAATCTTTTTTTTTATAAAATATAAGGGCAATTACTAGAAGTGACACTACTTAAAAAATTATTTAAAAAAAAAATAAAAAAGAACCCATTTTACTTTTTGGATATGTTATAGGTGAAGGAAATACTTTTCTAAAAAAGTAATACACTGTAAAAAATCCTTGATCTTTTTTGGTTTTTCGTTACCTAAATCTTTTTTTTTATAAAATATAAGGGCAATTACTAGAAGTGACACTACTTAAAAAATTATTTAAAAAAAAAAATAAAAAAGAACCCATTTTACTTTTTGGATATGTTATAGGTGAAGGAAATACTTTTCTAAAAAAGTAATACACTGTAAAAAATCCTTGATCTTTTTTGGTTTTTCGTTACCTAAATCTTTTTTTTTATAAAATATAAGGGCAATTACTAGAAGTGACACTACTTAAAAAATTATTTAAAAAAAAAATAAAAAAGAACCCATTTTACTTTTTGGATATGTTATAGGTGAAGGAAATACCTTTCTAAAAAAGTAATACACTGTAAAAAATCCTTGATCTTTTTTGGTTTTTCGTTACCTAAAATTTTTTTTTGTTATAAAATATACGGGCAATTACTAGAAGTGACACTACTTAAAAAATTATTTAAAAAAAAAATAAAAAAGAACCCATTTTTATTTTTTGATATGGTATAGATGAAGGATAAACCTTTCTAAAAAATTTATACACTGTAAAAAAACCCTTGATCTTTTTGGTTTTTTCGTCAGTTAAAATTTTTTTTTGTTATAAATTTTTTTACAGTGTATTTCTTTTTTTTATTTTTAAACGTGTCATAAAGCCTGTTAAAATATCTTTTTAATGATACCAAGATCATGGAAATCGGTTTAGCCGATTCTGAGTTATTGTAGTTTAAATGGAGCTCTTTTCGACCATTTTCGCGTTTTTTCGAAAACGTTCCCACTGTGTCACGCCCAAAAAATCGCAAAACAGTCATTTCTAAAAATGAGAGTTTGTTTGTATTGATCAAATTTAGCTATGAACAAAATTTCATCGATATCTGAGGTGGTCGGGTTCAATGCATCTCGATTTTTACATGAAATTCATCATATATAGATATAGATACTTTTTTAATTTTCATTTTAAATTAAATTTTTTATTAAAAAAAATTATAATGGAATTTCATTAATACATGACAGTCAGGAAATTAGATTTCAGTAAAGTAAATACCACGTACCATTATTTCTGTGGCTGCTCTTTAACGTTCCACTTCTTGCATGAGTCTGGAAATGAAGGTAAACATACGTGTTTCCAATTAATTAATCGTAGATCTTAAAAAGACATTTTATTTTGGTAACAATTTGTGGCAAAAAATTATATATTACTTGAAAAGCCATCAGGATTTTTAATAATTCTTTTTGTTCCTTTATTATCATCACCAAATCTTAAACGATTATCCTGGCCAAAGCCACCACCCGAATGATCGCTACCTATTGAACAAGCACTCCTTTCAAAACGACCTTTTCGCACATGACCTCTGTTGTTTCCTGATAATCCAGCACCACGTCCTCTGAAGCCGCCATCAATACGCCCTCCTTTACCACTAGCATTCTGATTACAGCTTTCTGCCGGTGTCACTTTTTGTTGTACTTCTAGATGTACCGATTAAATAAAAGTCATCAAATTAATATAAAACTTAAATATATCTTTATTTAACAAAGGAACAAAACGTGTTGCGTCGATAGACGGAGTAATTCAAGTACAAACTAAAAAGACAGTAAATTCAAATTATGACACATGTGTCAGTATAAATAAGGAGGCTAGACTTTAACGTATCTGGCAGGGTAGCCCCTAACATCTCCCCTTTCAAAAAAATCTACTAAGGCGTCCTAGAAACAGGATCGACTGGTTGTCTGCGCATAGTTATCCGACCAGGATTACCGATAACTGGTGAACTTGGAGGTGTAACAAAATCGTCAGCTGCGGCTTTTTCCACAATCTGAAACTCGTTCAGCAGTATGCTCAAAGGCAGTTGGGATTCTGTAAATTGTGATGGTTCTTCCATTACAGATCTTAATCTTAGTTGATCCGAGTGAGCTCTTACTAGAATTTTTCGATCATCAGTTTCAATTTGAGTGTTGTAAATAACATTTCCAATTCTCTCTATGATTCTTCCTGGTACCCAAAAACTTTTGTTGCGTTTATAGTGTTTTGCGTACACTAAGTCTCCAGTGTTAAAATTTATATTTTTGGTACCATGTTTGTTGTTTTATCTATCAATGTTCGGCCAGTAGACGTAGCTTCTCGCGATTGCCTTGCTTCTTTCAGCTGAGATGTGTCCCCTATGAAGCTGTTTGAGAATTCTATTACGAAAAACGGCTGGAATTACAATTCTGGTATTAAACATTATGACGTTGTCGACTTGCGAAATTGATTCTCGTCGATTGTAAAAAGGCAGTAGTGTTAGATCTACATTTTTTCCAGTTTCAGGCCAACCTTGACGCATGTTGTCCAAAACCCTTACCAGCGTTACGTCATTTTTGGTTTCCTGAACAATCATATTGTAGGTAACAGGAAGGGTTGACAAAGAATCGTCCAGATGACTTCTCATATCAGTTTCCATAGAAATTGATGCGATTATGTACTCGTCAGTATCTTTTTCATGCTTGTCGATAAGTCTCGACAAAATGTCAGCGTGACCGAAGTCCTGCGTACTAGTGTATTTTATCTCGAAGTCATAGGCAAGCAGAATTAAAGCCCATCTTTGTAACCGATTTGCAGTATATACTGGGATGCCCTTTTTAGTGCCAAAAATGTTGAGCAAAGGTTTGGGATCAGTGTGAAGAATGAATCTTCTGCCGAAAAGCATTTTATCGTCTAGAGGTTTTCGTAACATTCTCATGTTTGGAACGTATTTAGCGTAATGGTTAATAGACCCTAACAGCGACCGCGCCTCGGCGATGTTTACCGGAATCTTGAGATTTTGTATGGCCTTAATTTTTTCGGGGTCTGGACGTATACCCTGACTGTCGATAATTTGTCCCAAATATTTTATCTGTTTCTTAAAAAATTGACATTTCTCGAATTTAAGAAGGAAACCAAATTCCTGAATACGTTGTAAAAGTTTCTCAAGATTTGCTTTATGTTTGGAAAGAGATTTACTCGATAACATAATATCATCTATGTACGCCTTCGAACCGTTGATGCCGGCGCAGAGTTGATCCATTATACGTTGGAATGCTCCCGGAGCGGATTTAATACCCGGGGTCAAGCGGTTAAACTTGTAAAGACCCTTGTGCGTGTTGACATTAATTAGCTCCTTCTGGCAGGGTAGCCCCTAACACTTTTTTATAGTAATTTTTTATCTCACTACTTTAGTTACAAACTAAAAATTTAATTTAATTGTTTTTTTTTCTGCAATACCAATCGCAAATATTAACTGCCTATTTCACGATGTCACTCGAACGTTTACGTTCGCACAAATAACATATAAAACAAAAACAAAATTCAAAAAATTGTTTTTGTTTTATATGTTGTTTGTGCGAACGTAAACCTTCGAGTGACATCGTGAAATAGGCAGTAAATTTAAGAAATTCACAAATTTTTACACGCGTATGATAAAAATATATTAAAATATTGGCATTATTTGGGAAATGTTTGTTGTACCATTCTAACATATATGTAAGAGTGGAACAACTAATCTAAAATTGTTGCAAGTGTGTTAGTAATTTTTTTAGTTTTGGTTATGCATTTCTTGTAGGGTACATACGCAAATCAATGTCTCCTGCTTTAATAAATCTAGTAAAAGCGGAATTTGCAGTGCGACAGTTGATAATTAATAAATTTAGTGAAGTGAAGTGAAGAGTTGATAAAGAACATAAATTCAAAATAAGATGCAGGCAGTAAATTATCATTGTCCATGGACAAGTCTTAAAAATAGCAGATACCTAAACATATAGCTCCTTTATTGCAACATATGTACAAAAAAAAATCGAGCTTGGCAATATACCCGGGAAGTGCGGGGAAACCGAAATAAAAAAATAAGGAAACTCGTGTAAGATCCTACAACATACAATTTGAAAAACACATTGTTCTAAAGATTACAGAAGAGCCTAATGAAAAGAAAAGGGTTGTAAGAAGTAGTCCGGATGATGTTATTTTTGCCATCAACCTTGACATTAGAAACATGCAACAACGGTGCACTTTTAACTATAATATTATGTCCAACTTCGGTAAAAAAGTGAACGAAATTTTTCGGAAACGTGGTAATCAGTAAATAAAATCAGAAATATACGGGTATGTTCTGTAAATCGAAATGAAGTGGATTTAAAATCGAACAAATTTTGAAAACGAGCCTGTAAATAAAGTTCATAAAAATATTCCATTTTATATACTTCATACTTTGAGTACCAATTAAATTTACAAGAACAACTCTTTAAAACAGGAAAAACTACATTCATTTTGTAAATAATTGAAATTAAAATCTCGTTCGATTTCAATTCCACTGCATTTCGATTTGTAGAACATGCCCGATATTCTTTGACGACTCACTAAACGCTTTGAGTGTGTCAGAAGTTATGTCCTAAGCCGTTAAAAATGTTAATATATATATTAAAATATTTTATGAATTAACTTTTTGATCTCATATATTGAGTACCTCAATTTTTGTTTGTTTTTATTATTGTTTAATGAATTAAATTGTTATGTTTATGTTATCTTTTTATCTTGTATCTAGAGCATAATAATAAGGAATTTGCATATAAAAGCGTAAGGAGATAATAATTCAAGCATTTATTTTACTTACTTTGCAAACAAGTTCCCTAACGTTTGTTTATAAAAGTTTTTTTTCATTAATTAAAAACAAATTTACTTTGTATTATTTGTATGGAGCGGGATCCCGGGAAATTTAAAAAAATTTCCCGCTTTCCCGGGAATTGAAAAACTCTAGGTGGTACAGTAGACGCTCGCAAATTAGAACCGCTTTGTTTTTGAGGCAATTCTAATTTCTGAATTATTCTAATTTCTGGACGTTTTTATTTCGAATAAAAAATAAAAATTACTTAAATTTTTTTTAATTCAATTTTATTTGATAAAAACAAGAAAACAAAACGTAGTTCACTCCAATACATTAAATGTAGTTTTTAAAATTAAAAATACCGTGTCGTTTCTTATATTTGGAAAACTATCCATTGCTTCCACGGAATGCATTTTCATCTTTATAGGGATATTCCTCTCTAAATATTTTTTTAGCTTTCTCTTCAAACCACTCATACAGACGACTTAAAATATTTGGGTATTCAGCGCTGTGCAAAGATTTATTGCTTGCTTCCTGATATGTATGTGTTGAAAACAGCATTTAATATTGCTGTTCTATGTGATTTGATATATCTGATTGAAGATGTCGTAACATTAATATTCCCTTCAAACCCTTTGTCAAGCTTTTCTAATATTTTGACCTTCGTTTCCAATGATAAAGTGTTTTTTTTACGTTTATTTGACATTTCGAATGATACACTTTCACTTTTTAATAGACACTTCCAAAATATGTACACATGTTTCGAATTTCACAAATAATTTAGCCACAAATATATATAAATGCGACAAAAAAACAACAAATAAGGAAACACATCTAAAATTTGGTAATTCCCCTTTTTAGTTTTACACGTTCAAACAGAATAAAAATAAATTGCGGATTTCTTGTGTTCAAATAACAAAAAAAAAAAAAACGCTCTGAAATTAGAACTATAAATTCGAATTTTAAAGCGTTTAATGTATTGCAAACACTGATTCTAATTTCTGGACGTTCGAATTACTGAAAGCTCTAATTTGTGAACGTCTACTGTATACATAATATGTAATGTATCAAAATCGACTTTTCGCGAAAAAGAACTTTTTATTGCTTAAAATGGTTCCTTGGGATCTCGAAAAAAATAGTTGTTCTACGACTTTTTCAAAATAAAAATTCTACCATTTTGTTTGAAACGGCTGTTTTTTTTTTTTTTTTTTTGTAAACATACCAATTTCGATAAATGTCAAATAATGCAAAATTGGTAAAGTTTTTTAGCAAATGCTGGATAAGCGCCATCATGCAGTGGCGTTTCAAAACAACTGTTAAAGCAGTTTACAAGATAACTGTACGAGCCCTCTACAGAAAGGTTTTACTTATAAAAATCAGGTAAAAAAAATTTGGAAACTAGAGGCAAAAGTATATAAATAAAACCTAAAAATCCTATAATAAAAAAACGAAAACTCTACCCAGTAGCGCGATTCACTAACTTTTATAACGATAATCGCATCGTTAAAATAAATCCATAGGTATAACGAAAATTTATCGAATATACTATTCAGTAAAAAACGATATTCGCTGTCGTCTGAAGTCAGCTGTTACTTTAAGTAGTTTTTTTTCGTTATTTTAGCGACAATAATTTACGTTGTGTTGTTTATTTAATCGATAAAGTGTATTTTATGTTTAAAATAGCATACATACATACAAACATATATTCATTTGTATATGTATGAACAAAGACAATATTCAAAATTTACAAAAAAAGCAAATTAAGAACAAAAACAAAATTCTAAATTAAAAATTCACAAAAATATATATAAAAACCGCAAAATAACCCTTCGTCTTAATCATAAGTCTGGCAAGACCTTTTTTAATGCATTTTGAATGAAAAAACATGTGTAACACGGAGGGTTAAAAACAATTCCATTTGTTTTTATTTTACATAGCGTTTACATTTGACAGTACTGGCAAGACAGTAAGAAAATACATATTAGTTGCCAAAAACACTGCTAACTGTCTTCGTGACGTAGGCGTCCAGACAGTAGTTAAGACAGTTCACTTTGAAATATATGTGAAACGTGAATGTTGCAGTGAAAGTTCAGCTAAACGTGTTTTACATAAACTTAACAAACTTAAAAACAGGATAAAATAACTATATTTTGTAATAAAAACGTAACACTTAACTAAAACATAAAAAATGAAAGCAACATATATTTATTTTATTACGTTTTTTTCCTTTTACTAATAAAACTTCATATTATTGTTATAAAATGTCAAATCACTGTCCAATTTTAATGTCTGCAAAATTTGCTAGACAGTAGACAAGACAGTTGGAAAAGTGTGCATGTATTAGTAAAAAAGTTTGCATGTATTGCTACTGTCATGCCAGTTCTGGCAAATGTAAACGCCAGGTTATTCTCTTTTGTGATTTTCGTTTTTTTTTTTTTTTTTTTTTTTCAAATTAAATTTTGAAGACAGAGACAACTGAATACTATCGTTAAAAAAAATTACAGAATCACACTATCGTTACTGCAAGCGAATAAATATGACGACAAATATAACGATTGTCGGCTCGTTAAAAGTAAGTGAATCGCACCACAGCTAGCATTTTCAATAGTGTAAGAGTCTACTGGAAATCTCATGAAGAGCGTTTTTGATCGTCGATGAGCGCATTTTTTAATCGCAGACAATTGCTTGCACGGGAGAAACTGTTACACAAACTGATTCCTCTGTGAGATACTTCTACAACACAGTGAAATACGCTTATACATATTATTTGTAGGGGGAATCGTTTGCGATGTGTGTAACGAATCTTTCAGAAAGCGTGAAAGAAAATGTATAAAAAAGTAATAAATAAAAAAAATTACATTAAATTTTATTTTTTCGACCTTTTTTAAATAAAAAAAATGTTATGTTTTTGTTATTGTTCCTCTTCAGATAATCATCAGAAGATTCTTTTAGGAGTTGTATATTAAACACAATCGTCTACCAAACAGCCTATGCTAGCTGGCTAGAATTTACTAGCATGTAAATTTGAAAGAGTGATATTATCGTTTTTTTATTATGTATAAGATTTTTAGTTTTTACCCGATTTTTGTGCATTATAGCTTAAAATAAATTGTGTTATATTTTGTGGTAAAAACATTCCTAGAAGAAAAAGGCTTCGAGGTAAAACATGTAGTAAACATTAAAAATAGAGAAAAAATTCCCCAACCACTTTTTCGAGTGGAGTTTGAACCCGGCGACGTTAAGCTTAAAAAAAATGAAACGCATCCCATCTATTCTTTAAAATACATTCTGTACAGAAAAGTAACTATAGAGGAGCCGCACAAAAGAGGTGGTCCCGTTCAATGTCTGAACTGCCAAGAATTTGGCCATACTAAGGCATACTGCTACTTACCCCCTGTTTGCGTAGTATGTGGTGAGCTACACGGTACAGTACTTTGCGATAAGTCTAAAACCGACCCCAACGTAAAAAAATGCAGCAACTGTAGTGGTAATCACACTGCCAATTATAGAGGATGCCCTGTATATACTATCGTCAAGCAGTCAGTTGGACCGAAAACTAATCCCCCTCAAATGCAGGTAACAAATCAAGTAAACAGTACTAGCCAATAAGTCACTGGGGCCCTGTTTCCTGGCTGCTGGCGATTACAACGCAAAACATACCTTCTGGGGGTCACGACTAATAACACCAAAGGGTCGTGTTTTGTTTAATACAATCTCTAAAATGAATTTAAATGTTGTCGCGAGCGGCCAACCAACATATTGGCCTGCTGATGCGCAAAAAATTCCAGATGTCATCGATTTTGGTGTGGTTAAAAACATCCCCATAGAAATGATCCACGTTGAAGCTTCCTTAGAATTATCCTCTGATCACACGCCTACAATAGTTACTATAATAAACACCAATAGAATTGAATCTACCTCTGGTTACATAGCGACGTCAGCTACACATATAAATTGGTTAAAATATAAAAAATATCTCAGTACCCATTGCACAGAAAATATTCCGCTTAGCACACCGGAGTATATAGATCGCTCTATTGTCAATTTTGACAGTTTTCTAAAACTAGCTGATCAACATTCCAGTATTGCCCCCAAAAAAACCAAAAATAATAAAATATTCCTCAGATGTCGAGCGTCTCTTGTCTGAAAAAATGAGAGCTCGTAGAGAGTGGCAATTGCACAGATCCCCTCAACTTAAAAACTTACTAAAAGACTGTACAAAAAAGCTGAGAAAGTTACTGCAGACTCAGAAAACGGCTTCTCTGGAAAAATATCTTAAGGAACTTGATGCAACTCCACAATCAGACTACTCATTATGGCGTGCAGCTAGAAATCTCAAAAGGCCAGTTGTCTCTAATCCGCCATTAAGAAACTTGAATGGAAGTTGGGCAAGAAATGATGTTGAAAAAGGAAATCTGTTTGTTAATCATTTAAAAAACGTATTTACCCCAAACATATCTCACGATATGGAGGTCGAGTTACCACCTATTGCTGCTAGAGCAGCTGTTCCTCTAAGATTTGAGATAAAAGAAATCGAAAAGGCTAGTTGTGATTTAAACCCCAAGAAGGCTCCTGGTTTTGATAAGATCAGCAACAAAATGCTTTTGGAGCTACCCAGCATAGCAAGGAGAATTATTCTTTTAATTTTTAATGCTATTTTACGCCTGGAATACTATCCTCAAAAGTGGAAGGTTTCCTTAGTCATCATGATACCTAAACCAGGAAAGGATCACACAAAAGTTGAGTCATATAGGCCTATAAGCTTACTTTCAAATATATCAAAGCTGTTTGAGAAGCTGTTAGCGTCAAAATTGACCCCAATTCTAAATGAAAACAGATGTATTCCTAACCACCAATTCGGCTTTAGAAGACAACACAGCACAATTGAGCAAACCCATCGTATAGTAAACGCAATAAGAAAAGCCTTTGAAGAAAGAAAATATTGTTCCGCTCTCTTCATCGATGTTTCTCAAGCTTTTGATAAAGTCTGGCATGAAGGCTTATTACATAAATTGAAGCTAAACTTACCAGTAAACACACACAAGCTGTTAGAAAGCTACTTAGTCGGTCGAAAGTTCATTATTAAAGAAGGTGATTATTTAAGCTCTCCTCAGCCAATTGAAGCTGGAGTCCCTCAGGGAAGCATCCTGGGCCCACTTTCATACTTAATATATACCTCGGATATGCCAACAAACAACTATACCCAAACTTCAACATTTGCTGATGACACAGCTTTTCTAAGCGTGCACGAAAACAGTCAAGAAGCATCTCGATACCTACAGGATCATATATTTCAACTCGAACTGTGGCTAAAGCAATGGAGGATAAAGGTCAATGAGCAAAAATGCGTACATATAACATTTACCTTGCGTCGGGAAACATGCCCCCCTATTAAAATCAATAATCATTTAGTGCCTCAAAATTCGCATGTAAAATACCTCGGTATTCATCTAGATCTCCGTTTAAACTGGAAAAGCCATATAGAAACAAAGTTAACCCAAATGAAACTAAAAGCAATTCAAATTAACTGGCTTATTGGAAGAAATTCTGTTCTTAGTCTTGATTGCAAACTACTACTTTACAACTCTATTTTAAAGCCAATATGGTGCTACGGTATTCAACTATGGGGCACTGCCTCGCCCTCAAATATCGAAAAAATTCGAAGGCGCCAAAATAAACTTCTTCTAATAATCACAGCTGCCCCTTGGTATGTTAAAAACTCAAATATTCACAATGATCTCAATGTTCCATTAGTAAAAACTATGATTACAAAATATGCAGTAAAATATTTAAAGAGGCTTGAACAACACCCAAATCCATTAGCTCGAAATATTTTAAGCCATGGCGGCCACACTCGCTTAAGAAGAAGAGACACTGCAGCACTTACCCAATTAGATGAGCGATTAACACCTATATATGTGAACAGAACCCGTGATGAAGAAAATTTTTGTCTGGCACTGGCAGGACATAAATAAAGTATTAGGATAAGATTTGATTAATTATTGTTAGTTCATATTTAATATATGAAGATTCAATAAAAAAATAATGAGAAAAAAAAAAAAAAAAAAAAATATTTTGTGGCACAAAACATGTTTCGAAATGATAATAATATTATTGTTTAATGAATTAAATTGTTATGTTTATGTTATCTTTTTATCTTGTATCTAGAGCATAATAATAAGGAATTTGCATATAAAAGCGTAAGGAGATAATAATTCAAGCATTTATTTTACTTACTTTGCAAACAAGTTCCCTAACGTTTGTTTATAAAAGTTTTTTTTCATTAATTAAAAACAAATTTACTTTGTATTATTTGTATGGAGCGGGATCCCGGGAAATTTAAAAAAATTTCCCGCTTTCCCGGGAATTGAAAAACTCTAGGTGGTATACATAATATGTAATGTATCAAAATCGACTTTTCGCGAAAAAGAACTTTTTATTGCTTAAAATGGTTCCTTGGGATCTCGAAAAAAATAGTTGTTCTACGACTTTTTCAAAATAAAAATTCTACCATTTTGTTTGAAACGGCTCGAAATATTTTAAGCCATGGCGGCCACACTCGCTTAAGAAGAAGAGACACTGCAGCACTTACCCAATTAGATGAGCGATAAACACCTATATATGTGAACAGAACCCGTGATGAAGAAAATTTTTGTCTGGCACTGGCAGGACATAAATAAAGTATTAGGATAATATTTGATTAATTATTGTTAGTTCATATTTAATATATGAAGATTCAATAAAAAAATAATGAGAAAAAAAAAAAAATATTTTGTGGCACAAAACATCTTTCGAAATGATAATAATTGGTGAAAAACGTTAATATTTTCATAAGAAATTAGCTTTGGTCCACTATTATTTAGGCATTTTTTTATCCGATCAAAGGCAATTAGCCACTATTCAACGCGTAATTTAGTAGCCAAGATATAACTCATTTTGATTAAATCAGCCTTTGACTATGGATGATGGCTAAAAGAGAAGTATACAGTGAAAAACACAAATGTGCCGTTGTCTGATAAATGTGATGTGGTACATTTGTAATATATAGACCAACTTATATGGAAAAGCAAAAATGGCTTAAGTTTGCTCGTTTGTTTTTTTGTTGGTACAAAAACGGCTGAAGAGTTTTGGTTGAAACTTTGCACACTAGTCAAGAACTTCGATATCTAAAATGTCTCCGTGCGCTTAACAATGCAATGCTTAGTTACTGAGATATATGTACATAGTGAAATGTCAAAAAAAATATGAATTTGGCATTTTTTTCGGTTTTTTTAGATTTTCTCAATTTGTGTTCTAACAAAACATTCTATCGTCAAGCGGCACGAAGGAATTTTAGATAGATATAGAAGTTTCAAACCAGAACCAATTTGCTTTGCATAAAAACCTTTAGTCATTGTTGTGCCATTTGAAATATAAAGTTGGGAAATTTCCATTTTCACATAATTCTTTCAGCAATTTTTTTTCAGGGTACTGATACATTTTTTATCTTAAACGAAAGATCATTGTTCCAATTAAGTATCCCAAAATTAAAAACAATTGTTTTTTATTAATTAAAAAAACAACGGCGCACTGTGGATGAAAATTTAATTTCATCGGCCAAAAGTCCAATTTTTTGTTATCGCCGATTTCAAAAATTTTAATGCCATTCGATAGCAAACATATTAGAACTAAGGTACCAAAAAAACTGGATTAAAATATTGGCAATCGTGGGTGTGGCATGCTGCTGGAAACAAATATCTTATGTTGTTTTAGAAAAAATTTAATATTTGTAAATTTGTTCAGAACTAAATTATGATTGCTCGCAAACTGTTATCAATAATGGGTCGAAATTTTGTTTGTTATATTAGTATCATCTCTGTATCATTTATACCTGATGTGTTATTAAAAGATTCCCCAGGTTCTATATTTTAGTTAAATTCAAAATTCAGAAGAATAGAACTTGTTAGGGTCAAAAAGGGTTAAATACATTTTGGTACCATTGGAAAGCTGAAAGTGTCCTCTTAAATCCCATATATACTTCTGCAACTGTCTGTTGAAAACTTTTTTTCATTTTTATGAAATTACTCGCAACATTTGTTTTGCTCTTTTTATTTTACTGAAATATAACAATGGATTACAAACGTTTTATTTTGAAAAATAATCCTCCAACTGATACAATTCTTGAAACTTTCATAGTCGGGCAGCTTTTGAGTTGGTTTGAAAGAACAAGGATCGGGAGAGTGACTTGTGGACCACTAAAATTGGTAACCTCGGATATTGAAACTATAAAAAAATTCGCCAAAAATAGAAGTATTTATGGATTGCAAAAAAATTAGACTTAAGCTCACCTTTAAAAAATATGCTTAAATGTTTAGGTTATCTCCTTTTCCTTTCGAGATATTCGGATAAAACAGATTTTTTGGGCTAATTTTTAAACGATTTTTCTAGTTGTTTAATCGGGTGGATTATGTTCAATATCAAACTGTTATCAATAGTGGGTTTAACATATTTTATATTGGTAGGAAAGCAGACTTTAAGCAATGGAAAGTTGTATATTTAAATGCTTATGCATTTTTCTTTAAGTATAGTGGTTTATTCTAGGCGAATGTAAATACGTCTCAAATATTACTTTTATACTTTTAAAATTAATCCATTGCAGTAACGCCTTTAAATTCTTCAAAATATTTTTGTTTGATTTTGAAACTGACCAGCTACTTTTATGAAATCTTTTAGCATTGAAACATTAAAAATGTTGTGAATAAGTTAATATGCGTAATACGCATATTGTATATTGGCTTTGCCGTGATGAGGCAACCACACAGGGCTGCCAGATAAATTTGCGAGGAAATCGTCAATTTCCTGAGAAAAAATAGAAAAATCGTCAAAAAAAATCGCACAACTTAAAATTAAGTTTTTTTAAACAGTTTTTGTTTGATTTTTTTTATAAAAAAGCATTCAAACAAAAACATAATTACTTCATACCCAGCTAGCATTTTCAATTGTGTAAGAGATATTGGGAGTCTCATACAAAGCGTCTTTGATCGTCGATGCCGCATTTTTTAATCGTGGAAGATTCCTCACATGGGAAAACTGCAACACGACTGAGATTAATTTATAGCACAGTGAAAAACGCTTCTTCAACCGTTGTGGGAATCGTTTAAGATGTGGGTAAAGATTATCTAACAAGTCTTTCATGTCAAGAATCGTTTCCCAGTAAAAAATGGAGCTTACAGCAGTTTTGTAAGAAAGAGAAGCACAATACCCCTTAACCCTAGAGTACGAACCATATTTTACGTACGTTGTAACTAATGATCGTCGATTCGACGATGTATTTTTTAACTGCCTATAACTTTGTCTTAAAAGCAAATGTACTTTTTTAATTAATGTTTTTAATCATCATGGCACCTTATAAGTTTGTATAAAAAAACATTTTTGTTTTAATTCATATAGATAAACGAAATATTTAATTTTAGAACTTTTTTATTTTATGTTGCACATATTTTTGGGATCATAAAGAATTACCTATAAAATATTGTTAGGAAAACTGAAAAACTAAAAATGAGTCAAAACTTAAAAAAGACATTTTTGGCTTTAAAAAAAATAATTTTTTTTTTTTTTTAAATAACAATTTGAGCCAGAGTCACAAAGTTCAACTTTGGGTTCTCCGCATATGGGTTTTTCGCATATATCACATTTTGATTTTGACATTCGTCATTTTTTCGTATGGGCATGATATACACATACTTCATTTGTGTTCTTTTTTTATTTTCTCCTTAGCTGGTCATTGTTGCCACTGTTGTTTAAAGTAACACATTTGCAACATTTGCTCACAAAGTTGAAAAATAAAAGTCACGTTAATACTAACCATCGACGATTCGACGAGTACAAAACCAATAAAAGCAATGTTCGAGCAACGCAGTTTAAAAAACACAATTACACACAGCAAAAGTAAATCATCTACTAACAGCATACAAAATTTGAGAGTGTTAGGCACACCCATTTAAAAGTAAATTAATTAAAAGGAAGAGGTGCTCGTCGAAACGTCGATCATTAGTACTCTAGGGTTAAAAAACCTGCTTACATGAGGCATGATTTTTATATGGCGAATTCCCACTTGGAAGCACTTTGATAACTGATTGCGTTATGAAACAAATTAAATTTCTATGTTCGGTAATATTTCAAAAATGATCGTAAACACATTTTTAAATCATTGCAATACAACCTGCTTCGATGTAAGGGAATAACAAAAGCACATAAAACATTGTTCGTATAAGGGATAATGCGAAGTTATTCAATCATTAAATTAAAAATTCACTTTAATGGTATTCGCTTATCTGCTGCTTCTTAGTAGTGTGTAATAGCCAGCGCATATATCAGCGCTCATGTAGTTTTCGTGCTTCCCGAAACATAAACATTTTTTACTGGGATGAGACTCTTGTAGATATTATCTCACAACTCGTGAAATGTTCGCCGTATAATTGTTGAAAATATGATTTATACAGAGAGTCGTAAAAGATTCATTCGCTGATGGTTTGACGAAAGATAAACAAAGTGTAACATTGTTGTTTTTGTACTCTGAAAATAATCATTTAAAGATTTTCTTAAGACTTGCATATTATGCCCGTACCTAAAAAAAGTGCCACGCGTTTTCTAGTTTTTGAATAGAGCGGTCTCAACGCTTTGCAATTGGAAAAACCGATTTTCAAAGCTCGGTTAATAGTGAATTTTGGCGCTATTGTTAATTAATAAAGGCAATTTAGCTATTTTTTGATCAATCTAGCGTTTTTATCTCTATTTTTATTTATAATTTGTGGGTTTTTTTACACAAGAAAGCTATCACTACTGTTTTTTACACAACGTTGACGCTCTTGCTTAGGTATGGCATATCAGCCTAAAAGCTAAGCGAAAGAAAACGTTCCGGCTTCCGCTCTTGTTAAGGTACGGCTGTTAAACATTCCAAGATTTAAAAACGAACGTGTCAGAAAATTTAAAGTTTTATTCAGACTGGAGACTGAAAAAAATCGTCACTTTTAAGAAAAAAATCAGCAAATCGGCACTTCGCTAATTCCGGAACAAAAAATCGTCAAAATGACGATAAATCGTCAATTCTGGCAGCCCTGCAACCACAAGTTAATTCTTCAAATTACTCCGTTTTTTAACTTAGATTATGTATTTGGGTTGTTCACGGGATGCTGATTATCAGGTTATATGGTTACCCAATAAAAAAATGGAGCTTCCAACGAAGCAGGTTTGTAAGGGAGAAACATAAAAGTTTCGCTTACCATTGCGCTTACGGAAGGCATGAATTTTATATGGTGAGTTCCCACTTTGAAGCAATACATTTTTGACACATAATGCGCATTAATTAGCGCATATAAAAATTGTTGGATGTAACCATCAGCTTTACACACAGAATGTTTTGATACAGTTATTTTTTAGTATTCTCCCTTACAAACCTGCTTCGTAGTAAGGGAATGCCGTGGCACTTAAAGTGTTATTTTTTTACAAAATTTGTTGATAGCTCTTTTACTTACTTTACTGCATCTTTGTATATCTTATTGCGCAGCGCATAATTGTGTGCTTATTTTTTTAATAAGCTTCGCAAAATAATAAAATTTTTAATTGGGTATGTAGTTATATTAACAGCAACAAAATATATTTGAAAAAACTTTAATGGCCTGTTCGTCGATTTCGAACAAAGACTTCGTTTGCTTAACTTACATTTATGACAAAAACAAATTATAAAATATTGTTTTTGTTTTACATGTTAGTTAAGCGAACGAACTCTTCATTCGAAATAAATAAATGTATGTTGTTGTTGTGAATATAACTCCTGTGGACTTGGTGTCAATCAACTGAAAATTAAATGACTTAAGACTTTTGAGGCTAACTGGCACGGAGTGGATAATCTCAAATAGTGCTTAATACCTGGGCGTGATTCTTGATATTATTTTAAATTTTGATTTTAAATTTAAGGCGGTGGTAAAACCGATCCTCTGCCATGGGGTCATAGTGTGTTGGAATGCCATATATAGGAGGCGGTACTGCCAGATGCTTGAGAAACGGAAACACTTCGATCGACACCGACGAAGGCGCTGTTTACTATACTGAACTGGCTGCCAGATGACACTATGGCCAAACAGTTGGCTCTAACTTCCGCGACTAGGCTGGGGGCGGTGGGTCTATGGTCTACGCGGGACTACGGTCATGACCTGGCGCGACTGAACTATTGCACTACGGAACCCTTTTTCGGTGCTTTGTTCACAGTTCATCATGGTAATGGTGATGAGCTGTTCAATAACACGCAACCTCTGGAACCAGGGTGCCATTGGAGCTCTGGGTGGTGTCTTCACGACATCTATGTTAATAGGGGGATGCCGGATGTCTTTAAATGAGATCGCGGAACATTCCAAGATAACGCTTTCATGGGTACAAGGGCACAGTGAATGCCCGGGCAACCATACTGCAGACAGTTTGGCCAAACAGGGCTGTCTCTTGGACGTTTCAATGGCCTGCTGCTAGACTCATCGGACGTGAGTCGAATAGAAGGGATCAGGAGAGATGGCAGGGGGAGCATAGCTCCTTGAGGGCCAGGAGTCTATGGCGTGGCTACGACGCGGTGATAGCGCGCTTGCTACTTAGTCTAGGTAGGGACCAGATAAGGACAGTGATATATATGTTAATGACTACTTTTTAAGCTGTCATTATGAGGAGAGACGGTGTTTCACTTTCTCCGGACTCGGGGTCATTAGGTTTAGATATTTTGGGAGACCGGAATTGCCATGTCTGGACGATATGTCTATTATAGGACTGAAATCGATCTATCTGCCCTGCACGGAATCGGGATGTTTGAGGCTGCAGTGATTTCAAGGGAATAAGCTGGTGAATACTGGCTGAATCTTGTCACTGGCTAAGGGTTTTACAAAGGGACCGCTGTAAGGACCCGTGTGAACCTAACCTATCAACTTTAGGTTTTAAAGTATTTAATTAAATAAATTTTATTTCGATAAATGTATGTATTAAAAATATATTTAATGTTTTTTTCGGTTTTCGATATAATATATATACATTGAGTTTTAAAAATTTCAGGGCGAGATCGGGCATATATTATTGATTGCTCTTCTAATGTGAGATCTTAGCTTATATATCCAGAAAAAAATATTGCGCACTTACTGCGGTTTTCCACTAATTTCAATTATTGTGAAAGAACTCCTGCTGCTAAAAACGGCGGAGTATATAAAAAACAAAGAGTGCTGTATTTTGGGGCGTGGCAAACAAACAAAATTTACATTAATAGAAATTTCGTTGATATACCTTTCATTCTAGGGTGTGACAAGTACAATTTTTTTTGGTTTTTAGTTTCATGTAATATGTATGTGAAAAGGAAAAAAAAGGGCGCCCAATTTGAGGAGTGTCATAAAAGTGAGTACATATATTTAAAGCTAGACGTACAAAGTTTTAGAAGGGCTTTATAGCCACGTGAAAAAATTGGACATTAGGGGGGAAGATCCGAGATGGCATTAGTTTCACCCAGAATTTCATGTTGAATTAAAAAGTCATCAAGGGCAAAAATGAAATGAGAAGCCATGAATAACGATATGCAATGTGATATTATCGGACTACAAATGGCGAAGCTGTGAACAAAAAACTAAAATTCTTAAATTGTTTTTAACTTATCTTTAATCCTTAACTTAACAACTTAATTTTTAGAACCGCCCAATGCATATCCTGTTTATTCGTTTTGTTTTATTTATTTTTTTTAATTAAATTTTGCTACGGCTTCATTGAAACCTTAAATTTTATTTTATTCTTATATAATTTATTCTTTTGATAAAAAATTAAAAATTTTAACTAAATTTTACAACCGTTAAATAAATTGTATATAAAACTAACCCTCTTATTCCAAAAAATTATTTTAGATTTATAAAGAGTTTAATCAAAGAAATATGTAACACTTTTTCCAGTGTATAACTTTTTTTCATTTACTTTATTCACGTAAATCATGCCAGTTTTCAAAGCGTGAGCCTTTGATCCTGTGATAGGTGAAAATTTGTTTTATGGAGCTGGAATAAAGCGTAGTGTACACGACACAAAAATACAGGTTATTCATGAGTATGATTTTCGTAAAATAATTACTAACTTTGAAGCACAAACTTTTTTCTGGACTTTGAACATTGTCTTCATGTGTTTAAAAGTTTGAGATGAAGACAATGTTAAATTTTTGTACATATCTAATTTTTAGCTCGTGTAATATATTTAAGAAGAAAGCGGGCGAGTACCTTAATACGACATGCATTCGTGAATTGAACATAACACGCTCGTTAGCGTTACATATAAAAAGATGAAGATTTTTTAAATAGCAAGAAAAAAGAGGAATAACACAACTAGTGTAATTTGACAAATTTGTTGCTCTCAAAAATTTATTCTTTTCGTTGTTTTAATACTTCGAGTAAGTTTTCATGCCTTGCCACTACACGTTAACTTTTCGAATTCAAACATTTGCGCAAACCTCTAATGCACACTTTAAGTTAGGAACTACGGAGATCCTAGTTTTAATAAAACGAAAGCTTTTAAATATGTACAATAAAAAAATATTCAAGAAATTTATTTAAACACATTGCATTCATTATTTTTGTTTCGAAAATTAACAACTTTTTTATTATTTTTAGGAACCAATGGCACTTCAAAGGAAAACGAACCTATTCGTATTATTCACAAGGATCACGAATCGATTTTGGCCTTTTGTCTTAACAATAACTCTTCGACAATGATTGCAGTTTCAAATCCGAGAGAATTACAAGAATTGGATATTTCGCTTTTGTTAGAGTCGCCAAATTGGTATGAAGATGAATGCGATTATGATATGCTCGGTATCTCCAAAGATAATGAAACTATATCTAACACAGGATTTTTGATGATTCAAAGTTCAGAGCAGTAAGTAAAGCTATTATTTAACTAAAAAAAATATGTATAAGTGGAGTTTACATTTTAGCTGTTAAATAAGTTTGACTGCCTGTTTTTAGAAAATAAAAAGTGAGTGAGAAATTATATTGAAGACAACAATAAAAAACGAACATTTTTTTTGTTTTCAATATAATTTCTTACTCCTTCCTTGCTTGTTTTCATTTTCTAAAAACAGGCAGTAAAGGTATGTTCACACTTAAAACATTTTGCTTTCTTTTTAATTTAAATTAAAGGTTTAAATTAACGGTAAAAGGTTTAAATAAAGGGCCTAATTTAAAAAATTTTCTAACGTAAGTTTCATGTCTATTTTGTAACGATTTTTTTATTAAAAAGTATGTATATATATATATACTAGGATTGCCCGGTGGCCGAAATTCGACCACTTGACATATACTTTCGAGAGAACCTGTGCGTTATACAATAAAAACGTACACATTTTAAGAGAACGGCAAAATGCACTATTCACCTATCTTTGTGCGTACGTCTACAAAACAAATTTCTTAAACGACGTTTTTGCGCGACTTTATTTTTCAAAGTGTCTAACTGTAACCCTCTCCTAATACGGTTATACACAGCGTTACCGTTGTGCGACTTTAGTTGCAATTTGCAACCTTTTTGACGCTCTGACACTTTTTGTGCGACTTTTTTAAAATCGTCTAATTTTGCATCTTTTTCCAACTTTTTGCCCCTTTTTACTGCTTAGTTTCACACATTTTTCTACTACTGAACTGTATTGTATATGCCTTTTTTTGTATCGTGTTCTTTGAATTTTCATGCCAATCTAGGATGATCGGCATTATTATTTAAAGCGTTTTAAGACCAACTTTTTTACCGCGATTGATCTCATATCTTCATTTAAAAATTTTATAAATGACACAGGCTTTTATTTACGAATTTAAGTTGTTTGAAAGTAAATCCAATGATAAATCATACAATTACATTTTTAAAATTACAAATGCTAACCATTTTTGGCATACAGTAGGAAGCTTAAAAATTGCTTTAAATTAACCATTGTACCTTAATTTAGACAAATAAGTAGCGCATGTAGTTTTCGTCATACAAATTTTTTTCAGTTTTTTTAACGAAAACAATTTGTTCTGTAAGTAAAAATTTATTTTTAACTGAAGCAAATTTAAGAGAGTTTTTAAAGAAATAAAACCGAAATTGTCTCCCGGGTGTAATTAAATTAAAGTAATTAAAACCACAAAGTATACAGAGATGAAAAAAGTGACGTGTGAAAAAGGCCCAAGTCAGTTGCGAGGGCAGCTTTCGAAGAAAGAGACAGAAAGCTTTTTTGGTAGTGAAGTGGCAAGGTGTAAAAACAGCCCGCAACATTCAACACAAATAGCGTGATCAAAACAAAAATAACAAAACACAAATCACGTTAAACAAATGCATTAGTTCAACAAACGTTGTTTTTTGTGGAAAAAATGTATTTATAATATTGTTTTGTTTTATAATATTATTTACTTACATAAATATTATTTACTCGTGTTGTGGTGAACTAAAAAGTTAATTTTTTACAAAAGCTTTGCAAATAAATATCAACTAAATAAATTTGTGTTCATTGTATTGCGGCATAAAAGATGATGCAAAGAGAAATGAAAAAGGGCAGCTTTCTTAAAAAGAGACAAAAAAAAAACGCAAAATCTTCCATCTCGTGACATCTCTGTATACTTTGTGATTAAAACGTTAAAAAAAGTGTGAGACTTAAATTCGAAAAAAAACGACTTTTTTGTGCGACTTTTTGTTTTAAAAACGACTTTTAGTGCGACTTTTTAAAAATTCCCAACGGTAACCCTGGTTATACATGTGTGTTTGCAAGCAGCGTTGCCACAACCAAAAAAAATTTGTAACCAAAATGTTAAAATAAAGTAACCAAAAGCAAAAAAAAGTAACCAAAATTTTTATTATCAAATGTACATTCTATTTTATCCGCACTTCAGTTAAAAAATATGTCTAAAGAAGGAATTGTGTTTGTTTGTATCTAGTAGGCTCAAAATACGCTGGACTAATTTTTATAAATTTTAATTTTGTATTACCGATGGTCTGGAAAGAATAAAAGTCTATATAATTTTTCGAAATTTTTAGTTGGCGTGCACTTCCTTTTCAAAGTTAACACTTCAACCTTTTTATATAAAGAGCTCTTGCAAGTAAAATTTTTTAGGTCTTGCTGTGTTATTAAGGTATCAAAGTTCAAAATTTAACTAAATTATGCGGTAAATCTTTTATATATATCTGTGGCATTTTGACAAAACATCTTCAGTCATATTTTAAAAGTTGAAAAAAAATGTCGTTAATCATACGAATTTTCATTTAAAAAACATTTATGTTTACGTTTTTAAAATTTTGTATTATAAGCGAAATTTTTCTTTAATTTTGGTTTATTTTAATATTTAACAAAAATTATGTTTTCGCAGAGTTTTTTTAAAAAACTTTTTTGCTATCTTATCTCGACTTAAGATGTTTTGTCAAAATGCCACATATATGTAGATGCTTTTTGCCCGGTGGAAATAGAATCCTATTTAAAGTTCCGTTCACTTTGACCTTATCGTTTGTCTAGAAAAGTGTTTCAGTTAGACCTATGAAGAATTAAAAGTAGCAGATAATGGCCATCTACACTTCAAAGTATATATGTACATATGGTTAAGTTGACAGTTTGTTAAAGTTTAAGCTTTTTTAAGTAGATGAAAAAAGGATTGGTATTGGTTGCACAAATACCACACACGATTTTTAAGATTCAAAAAAGCGGAGCGGGTAAATCCTCTTCCAAAACAAAAAATTGGTTATTTTTGTGTTGAAAAAAAGTAACCAAAATGGAAAAAAAGTACACAAGTACACATTGGAAAAAAAAGTAACCAATTTTGGTTAAAAGTAACCAAAACGGCAACGCTGTTTGCAAGCGCAAAATTAAAACCAAAACATTTTGGGAGAACAACATAGAGCACAACTGTCGTTTATACATGCCTGTACGTGTGTGTTAGCAAGTATCAGGGATGATAAATAAGAAAACCCATATCGTACCAACGAACTTTTAAAATCGTAATTTTTTGGCCCCAATAGTACGAAATCATTTTTTTTTTATAATTTTGTTTTAATTTTTTTTTTTAAACCAAAAATGTAATACAACAAAAACAAAAGGTACTCAAAATTCTTTAAAGCTAGCATTTAGTAAATATCATAATTTAATCATTTAGGAATCAGCTTCAATATCAATATATCCGTATATGAGCTCATTTTTCAATCATAAATGATACTCTCGTTGTGAGAAAATGGTACCCTACCAACAGTGTTGCCAATTTAGCCATTTAGTGGCTAGATTTAGCCATTTTTCACCCTGTTTAGCCATTAAAAAATTAGTTTAGCCATTAGCCATTTTTTTTAGCCATTTTTCAACTTGTTTAGCTATAAAATTATTTTTTGCCGTTTTCCTTTTAAAAGAATAATTTTTATTTTATTATAAAAATTTATAAAAGTAAAATAAACATTTTTCACAATTAAAACGCCTTTAAATTAAATCACAACTTTTACAATGTTGAAAATCGCTATAAACTATTATTATGAAAAATCTTTCAAAAAAAGGAAAACTATTCCAATATTAAATTTATAAAATGGATCAACACAAACGTCGGTGTTTCTTTCTGGTTGCAAGGATTTCAATAAAGAGATGCAGGCGGCAACAAAAATTTTTTAGAAATTTCAGAATTGACTATAAAGTTGCTCTCATTTACATGGTCTAATGCTTAAGTAGAGAGGGTATTTAGCCAAGTAAATATTGTTTAAAGTAATTTGAGAAATAGGTTACAATTAGGAACAGATAATTTAATTTCATCAATTAGGTAAATATTTTTACCATAACAATAAAATATGTATAGCAACACCACAATTGTAGAGATGGTACTATGCGCTTGTGTTGATGTTTGCAACACCACCTTAAAATATTGGTCCTAAGCCCAACTTTTCGTATACCGATTGACTCAGAATCACTTTCTGAGTCGAATTAACGATGTTTGTCCGGCTGGATGGCTGGCTGTCCATCTAAACCTTGTGCAAAAAGTACAGGTCGCAATTTTGGAGATTATTTGATAAAATTTGGTACAAAGGTTCTAATTTGAATATGATACCCTACTTATAGTTGGGGTTGACCGACTATACTTTCTTACTTGTATTTTATTGTAGATCTGGACTCAAAAGGTAGGGTAAATATTGTCGTGATTATGATTTACGTTTAAATTATTTAATTCCTATGAGATGAACAATAACGAATTTATCGATGATTTAATTTTTTAAATATCTATCAAAATATTAATTTACGTTTATTCTTATTTATTAAGTTTATCTTAACTTACAATTTCATCGTAAACAACTTTAAATGAATTATTTCTGTTTTGTTATTGAATTTTAATGTGTTTTATTTAAAAAAGCTTTTAGCCATTTTTAGCCCATTTTTAGCCATTTTTTAGCCATTTTTTCCGTAAATTTAGCCATTTTTGGTCACCAAGTTTTGGCAACACTGCCTGCCAATGAAACACCTGAAAGAATCATTTGTGATACAATTTTCTGATTCCTTTTGATCATTTTAATGTGAGTTTTTTTAATCATTATTAAAACGTTTTAGTCTCATTTTTCAATCGTAAATTATATAGTTTTTGATTATATTTCCTATCATTCTTTAATTGTCATGGTTTTTAATTTTTCTCCTATAAAATCAGCACCATTATGGCTTTATTTTACACCAAACAAAAGTTGTCGGTTTTTCGCAAAGAAGAGAAGAATCAATTTCCACTAGTATTTATATTCATAAATTGTCAATAATTTTTGGGCTCCTTTTTTAGCCAAGCTTCTTATTTGTTTGGCTGACACGAAATTTTCTATTTTTATTTTTTTGATTTGGCGAAAACAAAAATTCAAAATATTTAAAAATCATTTTTTTTTAACATATCAATGAATCATGTATGAATCCTTTTTCAATCGCTCAAATGATAAATCCGTGTTTAATCATCAAAACTGATCTGAAAAGACTCATTTAGGTGATTTTTACAAAAAATAATCACCTAAATGCTAGCTGGGTTTGTACGTGTAAAGTATAGATAGCAAAAAATACACGATCATTAATTATACATAATAAAAGGGCTGGTAAAATTGTTTCGCATCAAAAGCACGTCGCGATTCTGGTTATATAAGTCATTCCAAGAAACTTGCCAAAGAACCCATAGATCAAAAATGAATTTCGAGCCCCGGATTTTTCAAAATGTTTACTTTTCGAAAATATTCAAGAATAGAGGCAAACAAATTGTATTTGGTCTAGCCAGACCTATATCATGCGGGTTTTAGGGTCTCCAGAGAGTGTTTTCATACGCTTTATAGAATTTATGTCTTTTTTGTGGAAAATTGACAAATATTTCTCAAAATGCAATCTCGAATTTTAAACAAAAATAAAATTTTTCAGCGTTCTAAAAATATGAGCATACGAGCATCTTCGGATTGCATTTTCAAATTTATTGTGTGTACAATTTTCAATATGTACTGCAGAAACAGAAAAGAAGTCGAAACTCCGAATATAATAAAATTAAATTTAGCGCTCGTAAAATCTCCTTTAAAATAATTCGGAGTAAAATAATAATGGAATTGGCTCTCACTGTTCCAAAATTCTTTTGATTACTTCTTGAGGAGACAACCAGTTTGTTGACGAATATTTGAAAATATTATGAATTCGTTCCAAAATAATCTTGAATTGAGAGGAGGTCGTCTTTTCTACTATGTAGAACTATGTAGAACTTTTGCAGAAATGGTTTTCTATATATTTCAAAAACTTGTCAATATCATCAGAAAATGCGCGCTTATAAGCTGCTGCTGCACCAAACACTAAACTAAACTCCGCTTATGTTCATTGGACAGTAAATACGAGTTGCCATTTTATATCAATCATAAATATGTAGGTTTGAAAAATTTGGAAATAGTACCAAATGAGTCACGGGGGTACCAGCGTACTTTTTAGTTTTCAATTGTTCCAAAAAAAGGACAACTGTACCAACTTTATCAACCCTGGCAAGTATAATGCAAGAAAAAAACACATTTTGGGAGAATAGCAAAAACCTTTTTACATGTATGTGCGTGTGCTTGCAAGCAAATTTAAAACTCTTTTTAACCCCTTTAATACTGAAAATTTAGAAAAATTTATATTGTGCATATCTACACAAAAATACCTTTTAAACCATAAATGTTACTCCATTACTAACCTCTGGGTCGAATCGACCCAGACACGCAAACTTTTTAAATTAAAAAAAAAACAAGACGATATTTTAACTCAAGATATAGTATGTGTGTAATCTAAATTTGTTTATATTTAAACGTTTATAAACAATAAACATAAGGAATATTTATGATATTATGCATATAAAATTATTTAAAAAAAAATGCCTGGGTCGACTAGACCCATAGTTAGGAATAATGTAACAAAGATTATGGGTCGATTAGACCCGGGTTAGTTATACCGTTATACAAAAAATATATGTTCATGTATTCGTATTGTAATTAATTAAAACGCTTCAAAATCTTTCATAAAAATACCACGCTTGCTTTGTTTTTATCGTCTTGAATGGTAACCATAATTACAACAATAAAATGTGTGTGAGCTTCAGTAGCTTGTGAATTTTCAATCGGAGTGGTAGTATAGCGGTACTACCATTTTCATTTTCAATTGTGTTACGGATTTTTATTGAAGTAGTCGGTCGTTGTACATTTTTGTTATCAGTTCGCGGTTATCAGGGCTGTGGAGTCGTCCGAAAAAAGTACTAACTCACACTCCAAACGATGAAATATTTTATGTGCGACTCCGACTTCGACTCACGACTCCGACTCCTACTATAATATTGATGCTTAATGTATATGAGACTCAATTATGTTAACTTTTATTTTTTCATAACTGTACGGTCTTCTAAAAATTTCTGTTTTTGAGAAGAAATTTCCATACGCAAACATTAATGTGCTGTTTCCAAATGACAGGCGATTGATTATGTAGTAAAGTTTATATGAAAATTACTCAGTCCATCGCCTGTCATTTGGAAACAGCACATAAGAGCAGTATTCATAAACCATTTATTTAAATTTTAAATTTGATTTGAAATTTTTGTTTAAAATACATTTTTAAGCAAAGTTATTGTATTTTTATGAATATGGCAGTAAAATAATTTTGAATAAAATAGGTACATATGTACATACATATACATATGTATATTCTTTCAACTCAAAATATTTTTATTTAATACGCTTTGCGTGCATATGTATGTGCTAAACATTAAAAAAATAATGTTTTGTTTAATTCATTTAATTATATACTTAAAAAAAGTTATGTATTTTAATGATTTTTGAATTATTACATTCAGAAGAAAAATCAATCCATCCGTACTTAACCAAGGCAAAGTTGTGTCAATAGTACGGTAAGTACAGATTTTCTTACATCAAGTACAGAACGCTTGATTCAGATACGGATTATTCAAGTGCCAAACACTTAACTTTAGCCCCATTTAATCCAAGAGCCGTACTTAAAATAATACGAAAACTGTAGTAAAATTTATTAGCTCACGGCTATTTGATATGTAAGTATGTTTAAATATTCCCAGCCAGCAAAATACTCCGACATTGTCTGAATCAGACATTTCGTGCAAATGTCTGACTTCATTCTTAGAGACTTCGTTCAGATTTCTGTCAGATATTGAACATACTTACTGTCGGCCGATTTCTGATCGATTTCGCATGGATATATCAGGGGGAATTTATGTACAGATATGTCCAATAGAATTCCGACGGAATTCATTCAGATTTGTCTACGAGACTTATTTTTTTTTTTAAATAATGACAATTGTCATTCAGTTGAAAATAATTTTAATTTTAGTTTATTTGCTAAAGATAAAAAGCCTAAAAAAGGTACGTACGTGTAAAGTTTCTAATTATGTATGTATGTACTTTTACATATTTTGCAATAAAATTATTTCTTTCAGCTAGAAAGCAAAAAGAATCTCAGCTAACACATCAGAACTTCCCATGCCATTTTCATTAGATTTCTGTTAGATATCTATCAGAAATGCCGACAAAAAACCAGAATTTCCCACGATATGTCCATCAGAATTCGTGTCAACCACTTCATACATTTTTGGGTCAGAAATCTGACGGAATTCGTATACGATTCCGAATTTTTTGCCGACGTTTCTCTCAGATATCTGAACGACGTCGGATTATTTTGCTGGCTGGGTTGCTGATTTTTATACAAACAAAAAGTTAAATTTAAAATTAATAATAACTATCGCTGTTACGAAAACATTTGCAAAAACATTAAGTTCTTAATTTTTTGTTATAAAATTGATCTATTTTTAAATTTAAAATCACCTCTCAAACGTTAAAATTTTAAAACATTCATACAATGTAAGCATGTATATGTGTATACTAAAAATCCAAATTTCTTTAAATTGCCGTTTTTTAAAAAAAGTTGCCTTGCTACATTTTGCGGCCAAAAATTACCCTAAAAAGGGCAATTACCTTACGGAATGAGGGTATACTAAGTTTGTCATTCCATGTGAAACTTTTTATTATGCATCTAATACCCCTGGTTTCTTGAGTAATTCTAAGTCGATTTAGCCATGTCTGTCTGTCCGTCGGTTCAAAATACGCTCACTTTCGAAAAACTTAAAACAAAAGTTCAATCTTGGTGTCAAATTGCTTCTAGTTATCCTAAGCAGTTTGAGGGTGAAATCCAGCAAAATCCGATCCGAGGATCATAGTTATCAATCACTTAATATTTGTATCCAATATACTGCAAATTTTAAATTATGCATCTTACAAAACTTGCAAAAAAAGTGAAAACTTGTTAATTGGCAAGGCTGCCATGGGATAATATAAATGTCCCTCCTGAAAATCATTTTAGTTCGGCATAAACTGTTACGAATCATGATATATTATTCAAGTTAGTTTAAATTGCTAGGAAAAAAGCATAACACTTTCTGATTGTCGTACAATTGGTTTGAACCGGAACCAATTTTTATACTGACGTCCGTTTTATGAAGATTATTTAATAATTTTTAGCTCACATATATTCTAAGATTCGGTACATCCGAATATAGCACTCTTACTTTTTTTAATGCATTAGCTTTTAAATGGTTAAATATTGCATAAAACTGATTCTTAAAAATTTCAAATCGATATTTGAAATAATGCATCGTCAATTTCGAATAATTTTAATTTTGGAAAATTTTTTTTAAATTTTTTATGCCGAAAAACTTTGGAGTCGGAGTCGCGAGTTTTTGTGGGTACTACGACTCCGACTCCGGCACAAAAACCTCGACTCCGACTCCACAGCCCTGGCTGTTATTTGTCGAAAATATAAGATTTTCATTAGTGCTTGTGCAAAATTTTAAAATGAGTTCTTATGAAAGAGCACAAGAGCAATTGCTCGCACTTTTAGCTGATGTACCAAATGACGAAGATATAACTGATGATTGTTGTAGTACTACTGATAGTGATGATGAACTTTTTAGTAATCATGATTCGGAAACAGAACAAGAACTAGATGAAAACGTTAGCAATGCCGGTCAAAGCACAACAGCATATAAAGCAACTCGAACGCATATATCGGGTGATTTTTTAGCTATTATCTTTTTGGCAACACTGGTTTAAAAAGCTGACGCACGTTTCATGTTTTGTTTCACTGTCAAACATCTTCAGTTTGGTCTACAATTTAACCATGAATCGTCTTACAAACGAACAACGCTTGCAAATTATTGAATTTTATTATCAAAATGCGATCCACTTTTTTATCGAAAAATTGTGTTCAGCGACGAAGCTAATTTTTGGCTCAATGGGTACGTTAATAAGCAGAATTGTCGATTTTGGAGTGAAGATCAGCCAGAAGCATTGCAAGAGCTACCAATGCATCCAGAAAAAGTCACAGTTTGGTGCGGTTTATGGGCTGGTGGCATCATTGGACCGTACTTCTTCAAAGATGATGCGAATCGTAACGTAACTGTGAATGGTGAGCTCTACCGTGAGATGATATCCAACTTTTTTTTGCCCAAAATGCAAGAGCTTGACTTGCATGACATGTGGTTTCAACAAGACGGTGCCACATGCCACAAAGCACGCTTAACAATGGACTTACTGAGATGCGAGTTCGGTGAACATTTTTTTTCACGTTCGGGACTGGTCAATTGTCCGCCTAGATCGTGCGATTTAACGCCTTTAGACTATTTTTGGTGGGGCTTTGTTAAAGCTCATGACTATACACACATGACTATACACGCATTGGAAGACAACATTGAAGCATTTATTCATGAGATACTAACGATTGAAATAAAGATTTCATGCATTTTTCTGAATTTTATGTGTTTTTTTTTTAACTTTCCTATAGCTCTTAAAAAATCACCCATTAGAAAATAACGGAATTTTCGAAACATGTTAAAACACCACGTGAGAGTTGGGATTTATTTTTTTCATTTATGGATAGTATTTTAGAATACACAAACATCTATATAATAAAAATTCAACAGAAATACAGAGATTTAAAACATGCTTGTTTAGCTGATATCGATAAATTGAACGCACTTTTCGGACTATTGTATTTAGCTGGACTTCACAAATCGTCTCACGTTAATGTCCGAGACATATGGGCCACGGATGGAACAGGTCTTGAAATATTCCCAGCCACAATGAGTTACAATCGTTTCCAGTTCTTATTACGATGCATTCGGTTCGATAATATTGAAAATCGTAAGGAGAGACGCAACATCGACAAAATAGCTCCAATTCGCGAAATCTTAGACATTTTTAATAACTGTTGCATGAAATTTTACAACTGTGGCAGTTTTATAACAGTGGATGAGAAATTGGAAAGCTTCCGCGGAAGATGTAGTTTTAGGCAATACATTCCAAGTAAGCCAGCAAGATATGGAATAAAAATTTTTTCAGCAGTTGATTCGGAAACTTACTACACATCTTAGTTAGAAGTCTATTGCGGACAGCAACCACTTGGCCCATTTAATTTTTCGAATAAGCCAGAAGAGGTGGTTAAGAGAATATCAAATCATCTACAAGACGCTGGGCGTAATATAACAATAGATAACTGGTTCACAAACTATTCATTGGCAATGTATTTGCTATCAAAGAAAACCACGTTAGTTGGGACTATCCGAAAAAACAAAAGATTCTTGCCACCCATTTTTTTAAACGCTAAAAATCGCGAAGTGCATTCATTCAACAATCTTTGACTTTATCAATTATTCTACAATACTCTCTTATATACCAAAAAAAAAATAAGTGCGTTCTTTTTCTTTCAACGTTTCACAAGACCTGTAAGGTATTAGATGGCCCTAAGTGCTTGCCAGAAATTATAGATTTCTACAATCATACGAAAGGTGGAGTGGATGTTACCGATCAATTGGGTGCTGCTTATAACGTAGCCAGAAACTGTCGGCGTTGGCCTTTAGTAATATTTTATTCACTTATGAATATGGCAGCTATAAATGCTAGAGTTATTTTACTCTGTATTCAAAACGCACCAGTAGAGTACAAAAAACGATCGGTTTTTATAAAAGATTTGGCAATGGATATTGTACAGGCAAATATTCAGAAACGTAATAAAATATTAACTTTGCCAAAATTTGCGAAGCCATTGGAGGAGGAAGAAAAAGAGCTGCCTACAAAACAATTGAAAAGAAGCCGCTGCCAGATTTGTGATTACAAACAAGATCGCAAAACCAAAACCACGTGCTCTAAATGTGGAAAATATATTTGCCAGAAGCACTGTTGTATATTGTGCTCAAATTACATTGCTTCTGCACAAGAGGAACCCATTTATGGCGATATGTTCGATGAAATTCCCGAATAAAAGGTAACATTTACAGTACATAACTTTTTGCTTTAGCCATACCAATTTTTCTTTCTAACCTTTTACTATTATATTTCAGGTTTCAAATGTACTTTATTTGACGTCAATATCTGGATAACTTTTTTTCACATTTTTTAGCTATGTTGTAATGAATAATTTAAATTTAAATATATAAGTTGTTTAACACACCATTGTATATTAAAATTTAACAATAAAAGACTAAAATCTACCAAAAGAAGTATACGTTTTATCAATTTATAAGTTGAGACGATTTCAATAGATAATACAATTGATGGGTCGATAAGACCCATGGTTAGTAACTATGCGACATGATTTAAGTTAGTAATGGGTTAAAAATCATCGTTAAAAAAATTGTTCCCGTACCCAATAAAAAATTTTATAAAATAAGCGCACAATTATGCGCTACGCAATAAGACATACAGAAATGCAGTAAAGTAAATGAAAGAACTCACAAGAACTGCTTCGTTGGAAGCTCCATTTTTTATTGGGTATTTATATTTATATGATTTAGCTGGTGAGGCCTAACTCCGCTTATGTAAATAAAAATGCAAATTTTTTATTTAATTTTTTCCCGACGTTTCGTGAATTTTACATTCACTTCTTCAGGGAATTTGTCTATTAATATAAAATAAAACCATCAACTTTTATTAATACAATTAATATGAATTTAATTAACTTACAGTGAAAAATCAAATTTGAATTACATTATTATTTTTTTATATTAAAACTAGTGGCGTCATCTACAGTTTTTGATAACAACTCTATAACAGGCGCTTAAATTGTCAGTATCTTCTTTTTTATTCATAGTGTTGTTTTTATTTGTTTATCTATTTAATAAAATTTCTATTCGGCCGTGCTCATCGTGTTATGTTAAAATGTACACAGAAAAAAATAAAAATTGATTTCAATTAAAAAATTTGTGATATTAATTAAAAAATTAATTAAATTTGCACCAAAATTTTGGAGAATTTTTTCTGTGTAGCATACCTTCTCTTCTGTAAATTTAGATTTAAGATAATTAAGTATTATCTTCTGGTATTCACAAACTGCAACGGCATCATGTTTTAAATCGCCGGATATGAATGCCTTTTGTGTTTTTCAGTTTTTCATCTGTCATGTAGTAAATAACTACTGTGAATATAGTTGCTTGGTCGTTATTGAAGTGGAATGCTTGTATGGCATCCTGAAGAACATATTTATTGTTCTCTTCGAAATCAAATGAAATAACGAATTTTACAGACTTCAAATGTATCCTCAAATCCTTGAAGAGTGTTCTCAAATTTAGCAATCCTCTACACATTTCTTGCACAAAATCATCCATATTTTAAATGATTGTTTTCCATGTCCATTTTTCAGTCGAAACCTCCTTTACATTCTCGATCAATAAATTTGATTAAATTCTCTTTGATGAATGTGGTTTCCGGGCAATTTAAACATTTACCAAAGTGGCAAGAAGTTGTTGCATAAGGACACATAGTGAATTTAAGGCAATTGTGCAAATCTTCTAGCGAAACATCTGTTAAGTACTTAAGTTGATTTCCTTCAATATCACTTTAACATTTTCACGATGTTTTGGCCTCAGTTGGGTAAAATTTGTGAACCCAATTTTAACATTGCGAATTTTGCGAATAACTCTTTCAGGTTGCAGAGAACCATTCTCTCTGCATTTGAACTTTCTCGTCATCGATTCAATACCCAGTCTTTTATCCCTGGCTCATATCATTTCGCTGATAGAATTGAGTTTCGCACTCTTAAGTTGTTCCCTTCTTTTTGCTTGGAAGTGTAACAATCCCATGCTCAACAACCAATTTTTTTTACCATTCTTGCTTTTGAGACGTTCCAAACTCAGTCACTATTGTGCAAGGGTAAGTAATTGAATTTTTTTCAGCTCTATACTGGGACCTTTTTTGTATTTCTCTTTTATTTGTTCAAGAAGTTCTGCTGCATCCTTATGATATTGTTTTTGACACTTTGACACATACCTCTTACTGAAAAGTTAGTGTAACCATCATCAACAACAGTTCTGTCACTATTCTCAGAATTACTTTTGTCTTCATCTGGAATAACTACAACGCAAGGCTCATTACTATTTAAATCCGGAAGTTCTTTCAACTTTTCGAGCTCTTTCCTGCCTGATCCGCAAATTTGCAACCGTTTTGACAGCGTAGGGAATTTTTTGTTAAAAGCCGTCGGAAATATTTCGCATATCTGATGATCTGTGCTTCTTTTTTTTAAGGGATTAAAACAAAAAGAAGCTTAAATAAAAGACGTGAAAATTAATCATGTAAATAACACACGTCTAAACTTTAACTCTGTTTCTAACAGGGGTGTTCTGGAAATCGAAAACGCAAGAATTTGGAAGTTGTTTTTAATACACTTTTAATAAAATTTTTATAATTTTTGTTATGAAATTCGGTTAAATAGAGAAATTTTTGCAAAATATTTGTCATGAAATTCTTTTATCACAGAAATCTTATTAAAAACTAACGTTTAAAATTCTTGCGTTTATTGGATACCCCTGTAAAAAACTGATTTCCGAATGTCTTTAGAATATAAATAGTTTTTAATATCATATTTGTAACACAGTTTACTAATAATAATAAAAATAAACTTCTACCTTTCCGCCCACTTTTTAAAGTCATAAAATAATAAAAATAAACTGGTATTTCGGAGAATGACTATAAAGTATTTCCACCTGATTCAAAAACTTGTCTCTGGGCCCCTGATATTTTGACAATAAAAATCACGAATTCTTTAATTAACTTAACCTAGTAACACCACGAAACGATTGGCAAAAAAAAGCAGCAAATAAAGGCGATAAATAAGGAGGATGAAAGACTGAGTATTTTAAAATTTACGAAACTTAAACATTCCATCAGCTACAATAAGTAAAGTGTAAAAATAGTTATGATATAAAGACCACTTTCAGAATCGGCGAGTTAGTTGCGCAAGTCAGTTTTTTTTATTATCTTTTGAACTTGCTCATATGTTCACACTCAGTAATTTAGTTGCGCAATTTCCAATTTTTTTTTACTAAAATTTTTCGTAATTTTTTGGCGTTTTTTTTTTATTTGCTATTTATGCTTTCATTTTAACTGTTAAACGTAATTTGAATTGTAAAATTTGGTTAAAATAATGAAACTTGAAAAAAAACTATATTTAATACTTGGGCCTTCTTATTTATTTTAAGACACTTAAGAGGATATTTTGATGCCAATAGGACCATAGATATTAATATACGTATAAACGTTGTCAAATTTAGAGCTCATTTGCATAATAAGAATGAAAGTATTGAAGTCTTAGGGGAATATAATTTCTGGAAGAGCGAATAGGAACTGAAAACTCTAACATTTCGAATAAGGAATACGGAAACAATTGAGCATGAAGAAGAAATTAAATTCACTATATTAAGTAACATATTTTTTAACAGTTTTACACCCTAAATCATCACTGGTGTATAAAGGTATACTAAGTATGTCATTAATATGAATCTTTTTTTAATATTCATCTTAGATCCCATAAAGTTTTTGAATTCTGCGTTCTTCAGTAATTCTAAGTCGATTAAGCCATTTGGGTGTCAAAATGTTTCTAGGTCTTCTATACTGTTTGGCATTGTATTCCAACAGAATCGCTTCAGTAGGAAAAGGATTGTGTATCCAAATGTGGAACTATCTCCCTAAAAACTTGAAAAAAACGAACATAAATTTGTGGCTGAGTGCACGGCTTGTCATTAAATTTCAACAAATTCGTTTTATATGTCACCAAATTTCGTGAAGGCGGGTCCATAATTTACCTACGGCCCCTTGTTAATGCTTTTGTGGTACAATTAAGTATAATCTTCTTTTACTCGAAATCACTTGAAATTACCCATAAAAAATGTAGGCCACCACAATTTGCTAAGAGAAGAAATAAAATTACGTGTAGGTCAATAATTTACCATAGGTCCTATATAAAGGAAATCCCGGAAAAACTGTTATTGCGGTCCACACATTCAAGCATCTAATATTAAAAATCCACTGATGCTGCTGAAGCAACATTGTCTAGCATACATAAAAATGCATCATTATGGCTGACTTCCAAAACGTACTAATACAAAGTTCGTACACAATTTCACTACTGTATTTCAACCATGTACACGTACAAAGTACCGAAACAATGCAACTATGTGTTTTGTTTATTAAAACGTTTTGAAGTGTAAGTGATGCAATGCATAATACTTTTAAAATAAATCTGGTCTTGGTCAAACCAATTTTTTTTTTTTTGCTTGCAATATCTTTCAAATAGGACAAAATATCAAAAAAACAGAAACGTGAATTCTCTAAATGATATGTTCTGAATTGAATGAATCAAGTTTGAATCAAATCCGAAAACTATGCTCGTTATGAGCTAAGTTCAATTTAATGGGTGTACCGCAAGATCTTTACGCAAAATTCGCCATAAAGTGGTCTTGGCGATGCCCAGTTTTTGAGAACGCCACGGAATCGACTGATTTGGATCGTTTGCTACGGACACTTGAACGGCAGCGACCAACTCGTTGTATCACTGGGACGGCAGCATAACACAATCAATATATGGAGGCTCACATTTTTGTACCAAACTTGTTATTGCTTGTCTACTAGGGCGAGAATAACGACCGAAAATTGGAGTTAACGCTCTTCAAGTTGCGGTCGCCAACTCCGAATTTCGGTAGTACATTTTTGCATACGTTGTTCGTTCGTGTACTTTACCATGATGAAAATGTTGAGTTTACTGAAAAAAAGGAAAGTAACAGATGATCAGTGCAATAGTGCGTTCAGAAATTAAATTCAAAGTTGTCAAGTACCTATTTCAAAACCCTTTATTAATTGTAGTTGGAGTTGCATTGGAGCACTTTATATAGATGATTAAAGTGATTTATTTTTTGTTTTGATTACAATAGGTAGGCTGACTCATTTTTTTCTCTTTGGGTTTTTTCTCTCAATATAATAAGATGTAGAATGTGGTTTCTTGTGGAGTCTATACTGTCTTAAATTGTATTTACACTTTGTGATTGCAATTCTCAGCACTATAAGTGATACTTCTATCATATTGACCATTTCTATCATATTGAATAGTAGCCCTTAGTAAAGTTATGCTTACATGAAAATTTATTACGTTGTTATAACTTGTAGATTATTGAAAATGTCAGTTTCGTCTTCCTCGTCCATTATTCCAAAAAAAAAAAACTATTCAGCAGTCTTATTTTCTGAAAAAAAAATCTTATTATTCGAAACATACTACAATTTCTTAAAATATGTGATACTATCGATAGTTATATTACGAACTATTAAAAATTTCTAATAGGACGACTATCGACAGTTTTGCAGCTCAATTACCTACATTTGTAGTCATTTGAGTTGATTTTAGTAAAAATAAGTTGCTAAAGGAGTTTGGTTTGATCTTAATACTCACTTTATTTATATTTGAGTACAAATATCAGTAGCAGCAGTTTAAAGTAGGAAGTAAAATATTACATTTGAATTGCATAGAGCTACAGGTTAAAACCTGTTTTAAATTGAAACATTAATCATTATTTATATTATTAAATAAATTTATATACCATAATGTTTTTGACTAAGTGAAATTTATTTTATTGCATTTTTTAGAATGACTTACGGTTCATCTTTAGCTCCGGAAACAAATTTGAACTATCACTCAAATTCTTCGCAGTCGGGCAGAGGAACTGACATAGTAAGTAGTATAAAAATTTAAATAAAATTGAATGTGCTTTTTGACATACGCATCTTTTATCATAAAGACTTTAGTTTGTCTTAACTTCCGTTTTTTTTTTTTTTTTTTTTAATATAAAAAAAGTAAATTCAAAATTTAATTTAAATAAAAAAAAGTTAATTCAAAATGTACTTTCATATGATTTATTATGAAATGGATTTTTGAGTTAAAGCCTTCTCCGTCACAACTTCGTAGCGACGGACTCTCTTTCCCATTTGCCGCTACAACTACAAACCTACAATGCTATTTATAAAATGTTTAAATGTAAGGTAGGCATTGCATTTAGTTCTCAACTCACACACTTGAACTTATTAAGTCCATCGGTTTAGATGGAATTGGCACCGCGAAACCAAGCCAAATTCCGTTAGGAGTTTCAAGTGCAATCCGATTCAAGACAAAAACATCGGAGAATTCCTCGAAGGAAGCAGATAACATTATTGCTAGTCACTTTCTCTCCAGCGCCGTATAATGACAAAGAAAGTGTTCTATGTTCTCCTCCTTTTTTTATCTCCACAGTTGCCGCAGAAATTGTAGTGTATTGTAGAGCATGTTTTCCAGTGTACAGTAACTACAAATACTTTTTTCCTGGTCATATATACATTAGGGTGGCCGTTATTTTTTTTTTTTATTATTTCTTATATTCTCCCCCCTCCAAATCGGTTCAGTTTTATGTAAAAAAAAAATACAAAAAAATTTCGTAGCGATAAGTTGTGTTTTAGGGGGGCGTCCGTCCCTCAAAGTTTGCCATCAAGCCATTTATTCAAATGTAATTTGTTTGCGTATGACGTCTAGTCAACAACATAAGCCTCCAAGAAGGTTTTTTGCTAAAATCAATATTTTAGAAAATAATTAATTAAATAACAACAAAATACCAAACATTTTATATACAGCTGCGGTAAAAAAAATAGCACCAGGATATAGAAAAAAATTCTTCGTTAGATATTTGTAAATAGGCCAAACTGATTTCATTGAATACTTGTCATAAGATACTTACAGGACTGTCACAATATTTAATAAAAAGCAATTGATTTGGTTTTTTATTTGACATAAATTTTTTAACTTTTTTAAAATAACTTAAAAAACACTCAGTCACAAATATAGCACTACAGCTCTTATTCTATTAAAAATTAATACTTAAACTGTTTTTAATGATGTCTTCTCATATTGACATTAATATTTTGTTGCGTGCCCATTATTGATAATAACCTCTGCTCAACGTTTTTGCATCGATTTCACTAGATTTTGGCACCAGATTCTGTTCCAGATTTGCTGAACTGTCACTTAAAGCGCTTTGTAACTTGTTGGTTGTATTTGGGATACTCCCTTATTTATATCTGTCCATAAGTTCTCGATTGGATTTAGATCTGGGGACTGAGCTGGCCATTCTATAACGTTTTTTTATTGTCCTGAAACCACTTTTTGGCAAGTTTGCTGGTATACTTCGGGTCATTGTCTTGCTGAAACACCCAACGAAGCGGCATTTCCTTAGAAACATATGGTAGCATTACTTTCTGAAGGATATTAAAGTAAAGTTTCTTATCCATGATTGTTTTGATTCAATATATAGGTCCTACTCCATAGTAGGAAAAGCACCCCCATACCATAATGCTTGAACCACCATGTTTAACGGTTTTCGTTGTGCATTTTAGATTGAATTCTGACGTAAGAACGCGATCCTTTGCCTCCAAATAAAACAACCTTGGATTCATCTGTCCAAATAACATTGCTCCACTTTTCAGTTGGTCATTCCAAATGAGTTCTTTCAAACTCCAAACGTTTTGCAACATGCTTACGTGAGAGCATGGGCACTTTTCGGGGACTACAGACATTCAAGTTGTTGACTCGCAACCTCCGACGAAAAGTTTCAACACTTGCGGTCACACTTAGCTCCTTTTTTAGCTCTGTAGCTGGCATAAACGGGATCTTCTTGCATTGTCTGACCAAACGCTTAACCATTTATGGTGGCAAAACTTTCTTGTGACCACGTGTTTCCGACTTTTGAGTAAATTTTATTGCATTTACAATCATTTTATTGGAGCACTTAATCAAGTTTCTTTTATAAAAGCGCGTTTTGCAGGTGTACAATGCTTTCCACGTCCCATTTCTATGAAAATCAATAATGTAATATGCGAAAAGTTATTTTATTTTTTTTTTACCTTTAGTATTACCTTTTATTTCAACTATTAAATCACTATTAATATTTTTTATAGAATTTTTGTTATTCGGTGCTATTTTAATGACTGCACTGATGTGGAGTTTTTTTATAATTTCGATCATTGGAAAAGAACCGGTAATATTTTTTGGAAAATATACATATTACAACAGTATTGCATACTTAATTTAAAATAATAAGCACAATATATTAGTTTTCACTAGAATGAACATAGAATAGGGTATTGGTGCTATTTTTTTTGACCGGCACTGCACGTTTTATATATATAAAAGGGGGATTTAATGTCAAGTGACCCAATTTTGAAATCAATGTCTTTCGATTTGGATGAAATTTACACCAAAAGTTGCTAACAGATTTTTATCATTTATGGCTTGTGTTGTTTGCAGCTTCATTTTTAATATGTCTGCAAAATTAGAAGCATAGTTGCATTTTTCATTTTTTTATGAATTTTTAAAAAACAAAAATTTCGAAACTTTAATAAAAAAAAAATAATTTTTTTTTTTTTTTTTTTCAAAAAAAAATTATGTTTCAAAAACGACTGCTTATATTAAAAAAAAGTTATAATTATCTTAAAGGAAAATTTATTGCGGAATTTTTTTTAGTTTTTTCAGTAAGCTAAAGCGTTTTTGAGTTACTCGAATAACAGAGCTAACCTAAAAAAACGGCTAGCACTACTGGATTTAGCGTAGCCGAATAAGGTTAAAACGCCAGGTGCCCAGCTTGTCTGTTTTTTCAACTAGTATAGTGTAACCAAACTATTTGATAAAAATTTGGAAACTTTTACTGTTACCTTTCTGTAAATAGCTGATGGCTTTTTTGGTGTTTTACTGTACAGCTACATGAACATCCACAGAAATTTTTTCGCCTTTATTTGATCTAATAATAAAAATAATAATAATAATAAAAAAAGCCAATTTCGAATAACGAATAACTTGAACAATTTATGTCAATTAATCGATTAAAATTAATTATTCGGAAATTCTACTATTTTAATATTACAGACACAAATTTTTCTCACTTTTCGAGAAACGATGGAATATTTTTTTCACATCTTTTCGATGAGAAAAGTTCTCCCTAAAGTAACCGAACAAGGGTACTGGAATATAAAAAATTGGCTTTGAAAGTTTTCAATAACTGGCTGGCACCTCTAATAAAAAGTGCCGAAGCTATTCAGCCATGTCATTCCGTATTTTGGTGCTTCAGAAAATGACGAAAAGATTTTTCGGAATGAAACCATTTTTGTTTTCATGAACGAAATGGGAGTTTTTTATATCTTGTATATCTGTATCTAAAAGGCCAAAAAACTGCCAATGAACACTTTCTATCAATAAAGAACTATGTTTTCTTCGATTCCGAACGGAATTGTACTCTGTGACAGCTTATTAAATCTAAAATAATATTAATAATAAAAAATTTATTTAAAAAAAAAATTGGGCTTGAAGCGGTGTTTACTTTGTTTCCTTAATCTTCTTTTTTCGGTCTTTTAATGCATTAAAAACTGTATTTTTTGCAGTATCAAATAAAAATGACAAGATTTTTTTTCTATTGGATAAAATTATTTGAATTACTCGAGTTATTCGAATAATTTAAAACTAAGCAATATTAAATTCAAAAATCGATTAATTCCTTACTCGAACAAAGCCAAAGTCAAATAGTTGAATACTCTAGCAGCTACCACCATGTATGATGTTGACCAAGGCGAATTCATGTAAACGGTGGTGGCGATAATATTCATGTACAACACCAAAACACATACATAATTGTATTTTATTTGTTGATTTCGTTGGTCGATATGTCAAAAACACAAGCAACTTTTGACGTTCCTCTCTCTGAATAAGAAAAAAAAAGTAGCACAGCTGTGCTTTCCATGATACAAAAAAACCAAGATAACGCATTCAGCTTTTAAAAATGAAATGTTTCTGCGCATCTACGTCACATCAGCGCATAGGTACAGCTAAAATATAGAAACACAAGCAAACAAACATGTGTATAATATGCTGATGTGACGTCATATTAAACCGTTGAATTTTAAAAACATGCGCAATGCGTAATCTTGTTTTTATCATTCTTGCCCTGCAGATAATATTGGACTACGTGATCCATTTTGGTGAAATGGACTACTCCCTGGACTGGTCCAATGTTATGCAAGCATGGACCATGTCATTGTTAAAAAGAGCTTGTAGTGAAACGACATGTCTTCGTTTTTAAACGAAATGTTTTCGTTTTTAAACGAAGTTACAACTAATACTCTGGAGTACACCATGGAGTAGTTTCAAAACTAATCCAATAGGAGTATGTATGATATGGAATGCAAAACTGGGTTATATGGTCCACTCCTAGGCCCTATGCTCCTTATAGGAACTAAAGGAACCAATATATATATATAGGACATTGAAACGTTAAATCGACCACCTTTTAACCATATCGACCCCATTGCGCGAAATTATCGTATGTTGCAAAAACCAAATTTTACGGGACAGCCATTTTTCAACTTTTCTCTACGTTCGCTTGCAATATCAAAATGAAAATATACAATCAATTTTTGGAGCAACGAAGTGGAATTCGCCTACAATTTTTTGTCAGGTGACGTCTCTTTGAATGTAGAACAAGAATACATCAAAAACTCAATTTCAAAAAAATTGGCATATACGATAATTTCGCGCAAAGGGGTCGATATATTTGGTCACTCCTTTTGGACTACTCTTTGCATGCATGTATGGACTAGTCTCGTTATCTGCATGGTGTGTGCTTTCAACGCCACCTGAAAAATTAATTCGCCTTGGTGTTGACATTGCTATGTTGCCATATTGTTTTTTTTGTTTCGTGCTGCCATCTACGTATGAGTAATTGCTGGTTTGATTATGCTGGCTGTTTTTGGTGCTGTCTGCCATCTTCTTTTGCACCATTTCCTGGTGTAATATATTTTTCTGTCTTTGAGAGGTGCCACGCCCACTTAAAATTTATAAATATTAAAGGGACTTATATTCAAGAAATGACTGATAATTTTAGGAAAATCGGTTCGTTTAAAGCAATGAAATACATGCTTTCCATTTATTATCTCATTTCAAATTATCTTAATGTACTTGAATTTGTTATTTGTTCTAAATATAGAAGAAAATCAACTATAAAATTATATCAATTTAAATTTTTTTTTGTTAACATGTTCTTTTATTTACAGATATTAAAGCATAAAATTGATAATGTAAAAAGAATGAGTGCACATCCTTTAATGCCCCTTTATTTAACGGGTGGTCAAGATGGATCTGTTCAAATTTGGGAGTGGGGCCATCAACAAGTTGTGTGTACGCCAAGGCCTTCGGGAACTTTTGCAAAGGTTACCAGATGTCGATTCTCTGAACAAGGAAATAAATTTGGAATTGGTGATGGTGATGGAAATCTGAGTTTATGGCAAGCCGGAATCGCTTCGCAAAACAATAGACCGTTCTTTGTAAGTAATGCAAAATTCTTTATTATAGTAATTGCTTCTATTACATAATATTATTTATTTATTTTAGACACACCAATGTCACAATAAAACGTTATCTGACTTTGTATTTTTGGGTTCATGCAGCTTACTTGCAACTGGTAAGATCTTTATTTCTAACATTTGCATTTACATATTAGAGATCTACACAACTGCACATGAATTGAGCTTAAGCATACAGCCAGAGTGTGTACACAAGAGTTTGAAGTAGGATTTCCATTAACGAGTAGGCATTTTAAAGTCAATGTTTCGAACCGGCCACGGTCAAGAATGAATGATTGATTATCAATAACAATTTTAATTAATTTTCATGTTGTAAAATTCCTTTCTTCATAAAAATAATTTAATGAAAATTAAATTTAATGAACTTAAGCCTAATTAAAATTAATAAAAATTTGGATTAAAAAATAATTTTAAATATCGAATTTGCTGTATTTTCGGCATGCTCTGTCAAACATTTTGTAAAATATTTCTATTATATCGCACTAGTTCCTCTAACGGAAGTCAACTCAAAATTTACAAATTACTTTTATAATAAAAGCTAGAAGTTAATACTTTTGGCAATGGCAGGCCTGTCTGCATATTATTTGCAGTAACATTCTTACTGATGTAAAGTGTAGGCTTCGCTTTATTCAATGTTTATAGCAATGTGGTTTTCTGATCATAATTTTTTTGTTTCTGAATTGATTTTTACAACTTTTTCAGGAAATATGTTTTGTTAAAATTCCGATCTTTTGACATATAAAACGTATCAATAGGCCTCCATAGTATCTTAAACTTAAAAATTTAAAAGTTTTAAAGATTTATATTTCAACGTGTTTAAAAAATAATTCACCATTTACTTGGCTTATAAAATTTTGACTCGGGAGGATCTATGTTTCCCGAAAATTCGTATTTAAAAAAAAACTTAGGTAGTAATTCTTTTGTTTCTGGACCGATTTTTCTGACTTGTTAAAAAAATATGTTCTGCTAAAAATATTTAAAACGTATCCTCTAAAAATAAGGGTTTAAGAAAAACTGATGATTTTTAGCTTATTTTTTTTTTTTTTTTTTTTTTTTGCGTTTTTGCTAATTTCTAAGCAACTTGTAAACCGATTTGGCTGGCTTTAAATGGCAAAATTCTCGAAATCATTAGATACATCACGTATATATTGTCGTTGCAAAGAGGCTTCGTATTTCAACCGATGAGTCACTTACATTTACTTAGCTTCGAATATAAATGTATACTGTTAATAAACTTATAAAAAAAGTTTATTTACAGAGCCCAGTGGCAGTCAAGAATAAAAAATTATCAACAAATTTTAATTTATTTAATTTAATTTGGGGATAAATCCCTGGGAACACTGGGAACACTATCTGCAATTCTGTTTCGTTTTGTAATTCTCACACTTTTTATTTCAACATCGCCACACACGATGAAAAATTGTGTTTGGAAACATAAAATATCAAAAAATTTTGATACTTGAGAAACCAAAAAGGTAACACGAATTTCAACCAGAAACATTGCCGCACACGTAGCAAACTATTAAACGAAATGATATTAATTTTTCGCGGTTTTCAAAAAAAAAAACGCGGTAAAGTTGGAAAATTATTTTTTTAATTTTTATTTGTATTTATAAATTTAGCCAAAAACTTTAGCAAAACAACACGCACATTAAATTTGAAATTCATGTCCTCTAATAATTAAGAAACTTTTTAACTTTTTTTTTCATTATTTCAATTATTTCAATATTTAAAATTTTTTTATTAAATTTTTTTTCTTAGGGAATTTAGAAAATCGTTTTTGTGGGTGAGGTTTTTATTTTCAAATGACCCAAAGAAATTGTGTTCGTAAATAACACAACATTCGCTATCGCGAAGTGCTAGGGCCAAAATTAATCCATTTTAAATTAACAAACATTCCGTTGTTTTGTAATATGTAAAAATAAAATAATAATAAAAAATTTTTTTTGTTTATTTTTAAGCTGGTCAAAGCTCAGAAAATAAAAACATCGTTGTTTGGGATACATTATTGCCTCAAAAAAAATCATGTGTTAGTGGTAAGTACAACTTTTTATTATATGTAAATTAATAATTTCATTATAAACACTCTAAATATGATTTTAAACAAGCTTTATAATTACGAGTATATTCATAAGCGGTGATGCCAATTTTGCGCGTTTTGCGCTAGATTTGGCGTGTTTTAACCTTTTTTCGTCGTAGGGCATTTTATAATAAAGGCGCTAAATTGAGGCGTTTCTATCAAAGTAAATATTAATGCTTGAACTAAATATTTTCTTACTCCCGTAATTATAAGAAATTATTAATTTTAACAAACGTTAATTAAGTCAAATTTTCATACAAAATTTGTTTTTTAAACCTTTATTAAATTTAAAATATATTTATGAATACAGGCATTAATCTTTTCCTCTACATTTTTCCAGTATTATTTTTCATGATATATTTGTTTATCTGGCATATTGTAACAATTGCAAAACGCTTAACAAATGCGATTCTGACTTGAATTCGCATTAAAGGTGTTCTGTAATTTGCAATCGCAAAAGGTTCGGCGACTCCAAATTGCAAAAGTATGCTCAAGGAAACTAGACATTTTTGGGGAGAATGTTTCCTAATAAGCAACCAGTGAAATGCGCATGGAACCTGGCTTATCCTCCAACAATAAATTTTAGTGTTTTTTATCAAGAATAAAAATTGGAAATAAGCACGAAAAACGGAATCTTATTAATCGGAAACTAGAATAGTTTTAAGATACTATTGTAGATCACAAGCAAAACACACGAGTTTTAGAACACAATAAAATAAATCTGGCGTTTTTCGATTTCAAATCGTTCGTTCATCAGAACATGGCCGTATATTTTCTAATTAATAATAATATTTTATGAACTTCCCAGTTAAAACTTCGCCTACAAATAATGTGTTAAATAATCAGGAAAAAGTAAAAATACTACTTCCAATTGTAATGAAAGAACCAATGTCCCAAAATGAATGCATTTAAATGTAAGTAATTTTTTTTTTACCTACGTACATCTGAAAAATAAGTAGTTATAGAAGTAGTTATAGTAGTTATGTAGAACAAAGCTTCTTAATAATGGGTGTAAGAAGCTATTAATTTTTAAAAAGTAGGCGAAGTTTTTACTGGGATGTAGTTCAATAAAACGAACGATAACACAGGTCTGTGATGAAAAAGTTTTTTACATAATTTCATATTAACAAACTTTAGAACAACAAAAAAACTATTCCCTTTTTGTAGGAATGTTTTCGAAAAATTTCTTGCGTAGGAAAAAAGGACAGATTTTTTTATTTTTAAGCATATGTAGGGAATTTTCAAAATATTTTGCATTTTCAATATCTATGTATCGTCAGCTCAGAATTGGTTTGGCGCATATCATGGTTAAATTACCATAATATGCGCCAAACCAATTCTGAGCAGACGATATGTGGATATATACTTTGTAATATATTATTACAGTGCACTCGCGATAATATGAACGCCCTAATATACGAACAACCCAAAATTTAAACACTTATTTTCTTCCATTGACTACTCTTAAATATGAACTTGTGCAAAAGCTTTAAAATATGAACAACTTATAGTTGTATTTATAACGGTTTTTATCTACTTACACAGTGTTAAATCAAAATCAATTTTTATTCAATACATACACTTTTTAGTTACTTCTCACATTAACATGGAATTCTTTATACATACATTTTTAAATCTAATTTTAACGTGAAAAGTTCTTAAATATGAATTTAAAAAAAAGCATAAGTTTTGAACTTCAAAAAGAAAAATCAGAAATTTTAGAACATTTAGGAAAAGGTATTACTAACTAAGCGAATACATTTTTTTTAATGTTCTAACACGTTTATTTGCTTTGGAAAAAGAAAAATGTGCGGTCTTCCGAATACCCAAAAAATGCATGCACCGATGGTTTTTGACAATGAGATACAAAACTATCGCTGTTAGCGGGCACGGCAAATATCTGCAGATTTTTAAGAGACTTTTTCGCATAACTTTAAGTTTGTTTTTATTTTTTAAAAATCAATATTTTTTTAAAATCCAATGAACAAAAAATAAAAAAACTTTAACATTAGAAGCTTTTCTTTTTATAGAAAAAACGTTTTTGAAGGGAAATTAGATGCCATTCGTAAATATGAACATTTCGATTTTAATTGTTTTAAATAATTTTTGAGTATTCTTTGTAAAAAATTTAACGAATAAATATCATTAAAATATAATATTCCCTACAAGAAGGGAATGAGCGAGTAGTCACTTTTTTCACGTTGGTATTAAGAAAATGATAGAAAGAAATTACCGAAATCAAGTTCTCTGTCATTTCTTTCTATCATTTTCTTAACATCAACGTGAAAAAGTGACTACTTGCTCATTCAGTTCTTGTAGGGTTAATATCGTTCTCACATTTGGGGGCTCAACCTTAAAAAAACAGCATTAAAGAAGATTTAAAGACGCAATAAAGACAAAAATATAAGGACGCAATTAAGAAGAATTTAATGGAGGAAGGAAATCTATTGTATTCTTTGGTGGACAAGATGTCTGTTACTTAGCTAAAACTCGAATTGGAAAAACGGAATGAAAAGGAATTTTCTCAAAAGCAGTTCTGAAGCTTCGTTTAATGAATATTGTGGCAAAAGAAACCGAAGATGCAAAAGACGAAGATATTCCGCCAGGCGAACTTGAAAGCGAAGAAGTAGAAAATAATATAAGTTCATTAGAAAGAACAAACTGCCAAAGAACCGAACTATTATCTTGGTTTTAAAGAATAAAAATAAAAATAACATTTATTCAAAGGAAATCTTTAAAGAGAAATTAATTAATGAATTTTGCTTACAAGTAAGTAGTAAAGATGTGCACGAAAAACAACGAAACGGAAAGAAACTAAGTACCGAATCTTGGAGAAGTTATTTTTACAAAATGACTGAACTAGCATCTTCAATAAAGTTGAATACATTATCTACAATTGGTTATATCGTCGATGGGGTTCAAGATCAGTCTGTAGATAAAATAAGTTTATATGGAGCTACAAACTTTAAACAACTTAAAATGAAATTAATGGAATATGACCGTATTAAAGCATCTAAAAGCAAAAGTCAAGTTCAATCGTAATGTTTTAATTGTGGATTAAGTGGACATACTGCAAATAAGTGTCCAAATGCAAATCAAGGTTTAAAATGTAATCGGCTAGGACATATTTCCAAAAATTGGCAAAGCCCTACTGCCATTAATCAAAGTCTTTCTCAAAGAAATGTTTCTAATTTTAATATAATAAATAATCCGAAAATTGATCCTATGGTTGCAATAGAAATTAACTCTCATCAAATTAAAGCACTTTGATATTGGCGAACCAAAATGTATTAAAACTTCCGGAACATTTGTTGACATTGGTCAAAAAGAGGTAGCTTCAGTTGCATTTTTAAAAACACGCGTACAAGTCAATAAAGAAAGTTATGATGTTAATTTTTATATTATGCCTAATAGTAATATGAATTACGATGTAATTTTGGAAAGAGAATTTTTAGAGTTATGTGAATTTACGTATCGTTGGGGGATGTTTGTTTTTGAAAAAAAAAAAAAAAAATCCAATTCAAAATCTCCTCAAATTTCTTCTGAAAATTTTCTTGATAATATCAATGTTATTGAAAACATAATCGAATTGGATGTAGAAAATCAATTCAAAGACGTCGTTTATGAATTGTACAATACTTATTGTCCGAAAAAATGTGCTAACTGTTCAACAAAGACACAGCTTATATTAAAAGATGAAACTCCTATTTATCAACGACCAAGAAGATAAGCGCCATTGGAAGCAAAAATTGGATCTGATCAAATTGAGGAATGGCTTAAAGATGACATCATTATATTTACCTTGTGAATCGGAACTTTCAAGTCCAATTGCTGTAAGGAATAAGTATGGTGGTTATCGTCAAACAAATTCAAAAAGAAAGATTCCCTATGCAACGTATTGAAGATCAAATTAATAAACTTGTTAATGCAAAGGTATGTTTTTACAATTGTCTCAAAATGGGGTTTTTTCACGTTCCAATGCATGAAGATAGTATGAAGTATACTCCGTTTTAAACAGCTGATGGATGGTCAATATATATTTAAACCAGCGGTGGGCGCTGGTTTGCCTGGATTACGAAGTTTTTCGGGTTTTTACATTTACTCTTCGTGTTTTTTTGTACCAGAGCTGCTACAAATGCAAAAATTTTCCTACTAAGATATTCCTTAAAATCCCCAAAACATACCATGCACTTGTTTTACTATACTACTTTTGAACTTAAAAAAAGTAGGTTTAAATAGAGAAAATAAATGAAAAAAAAAACATTTACTAGCAGTCAAACCAAAAAGAAATAACAATATTTACATTGATATTTTCAACGAAAACCAATTTACTTTCGATGGTGCAAATAAATACAAAAAACTTTTTGAAAATGTAAATATTTGTAAATTATTTTGTGTTCGCATACCTAATACCATATTCTTAATCAGTTTTGTTCACTTTATGCAAGTCCAACGTCAATACCTGTTTACGTATTGGAAAGGCTCGTTTTTCTTATGGAACGAAATCATTTTTTGACAAAATAATTTGCATAAAAGTTTATTTATTTATTTATTTATTGAATTGCTCTATACACAAGACTAAAGCTACGGTCAGACTTATCAAATATTTGACGAAAAAAACGGGACCAACAACCAAACTAAAAAATCATTTCGCTTAATATCAATATTTATTTTGATTAAAATACCCCATCTTACAAAAAACTGTCTTTTGCTATGTCTAGTAGTATAATTAGTTTATTTTGTAATATTAAGACCATTTTAAATCTCACTTACTATTAACAAAAGTAGGGGTTACGCTTATTTGATCAAATATTTAATAAGTGTGACCGTAGCTTAAGAGTCTTATTTTGCAGTATGGAACTGAGAATATGTTAAACTTAAAATCATTAATTAATTAATAACTTAATAACTAACTACAATTTTTATATAAGTAAACAAAAAACAATTAAATGTAAACAATAAAAAAAAAAAATTAAGATAATTTAATTTAAATATTTAAAAAAAGCATAAAACAATATATTTTAACAATCAAAAATTTAGATAATTTTATATTTTTTAATCTCAAGTAATAATGTTTCAAAGTGCTATGCTGAAAACAGTTTAAAAATATTTTTCCTGAATTTTCGTGCGTTACTTAAAAGTTTAAGGCTATAGGGTATAGAATTCCAGAGAGTTACTGCGAATATGTAGAAATGCCACTCAGAAATAAAACTTTTATATCCGAACGATCTAATTCTTTTCCCCCTGCTTATGTCAGAAATACAAAGTTTACCGTACAGGTGCTCAGGTTTGTGAGTATATATTATCTTATGTAAAAAAATTAAAACTCTCATGTTCAGAAGATTATCTAAGAAAAGACCATAAAGCCGAGATGAAAACAAAGAAACACTAGAGCGCCTTTTAAGTCCATACACGTACCGTACAATATTGTTAAACGCAACGTTCAATTTCGCCTTACTAATCGTATCAGATTTAGTAAATAGCTCACAGCCATACAGTAAAACTGGCATCAGATAAGTTTTAGCAAGAAGCATTCTTATTCCTAAAGGTGTACAATGCTGGGTCCGCCAAAGAGTTCTAATCATTGAAAAGGTGCGACCACAAGCATAGTTAATCTGGTTCGACCACGTAAGAGTGTCATTGAAAAATATTCCTAGATTCTTAGCAGATTTTTCTATTTCAATCCGCTGATTATTTATATATATATATTAGGTATAATATTGAGTTTATTTAGTCGCCTTTGAATAACTATGCATTTAGATTTTTTTGGATTTATTTCCAAGCCATTTGCCGTTACACTAATGCACTGGTCGATTAAGGCATTATTACAACTGGTATAAAGTTGAACGTCATCCGCGTACATTCTTACATTACAATATATTAGGACGCCTGGGAGGTCATTTGAGTATAATAGTGGCCCAACAATGGACCCCTGAGGTACCCCTCTTGTTACAGGCAGTGCCAGTTTCAACATACTGATATCTGTTACCCAAGTATGTTGACAATAACTGAGTAGCGGTCGAAGAGAAATTGAAGAAATGTTTAAGTTTGTAACAGAGAATGTTATGATCCACAGTATCGAACGCTTTTGAATGGTCTAAAAGTACTAAAAATGTAGTCTTGCCATTCTCAAGTTTCGCCCTAATCTCCTCCGTAACATCAACTAACGCTGTTATGCAGCTGTTTTTCCTTCTGAACCCAGATTGACGATCTGTTAGTAAGTTATTGTTATCCAAAAAACAAGTCATTTGGTTATGCATAATACGTTCAAATACTTTGGAGAGAAATGGAAGAATGGCTATTGGTCTAAAATCGGAACCAGTTTTGGGTATTGGAACGATTTTAGCTATTTTCCAGTTTGAGGGAAAGTAACTTGAGGTTAATATTTTGTTAAAGAAAAATTTAATAATAGGAAGAAGTTGAGGTAAAAAAATCTTTAGAAACTTTGGATCAATCCCGTCCACTCCTATAGAGTTGGATTTTATAGACAATAGGCTAGATAAGACGTCACATTGGTATACTTCAGCAAAAGAAAAAAAGAGCTAGAATTGTTATTCGAATGGTTACACTATGCTAGTTGAAAAAACTGACAAGCCGGGCACATGGCGTTTTAACATAATTCGGGGACGCTGAATCCAGTGGTGCCCGCGGTTTTTTCAGATTGGCTCTGGTTTTCGAGATATACCGTTATTTCGAAAATGGAGGAGGTTGCACAACATATATTCGCGTAACTCAAAAACGGTTTAGTTTATTGAAATTACTAAAAAAACCGAAATTCCGCAAAAAAATTTCATTTCAGAAAAGTAAAACTCTTTTTCTAATATGAGTGGTCGTTATTGAAACATAATTTTTTTTTGAAAAAAAAATTAATTTTTTTATCAAAATTTCGAAATTTTCGTTTTTTAAAAATTCATAAAAAATTAAAAAATGCAGCTAGGCTTCTAATTTTTTGCAGACTTATAAAAAACGAAGCTACAAACAAAACAAGCCATAAATGATTAAAATCTGTTTGCAACTTTTGATTTTATTCACAAAAGTCGACAAATTTTAATTAATTTAAGAATTTCATAAAACGCAATATTTGTATGGGAGCCCCCTAACGGAAATTCTTTCGGTTTTTTTAGTAATTTCAATAAACTAAACCGTTTTTGAGTTACGCGAATATATGTTGTGCAACCTCCTCCATTTTCGAAATAACGGTATATCTCGAAAACCAGAGCCAATCTGAAAAAACCGCGGGCACCACTGGATTCAGCGTCCCTGAGTTATGTTAAAACGCCATGTGCCCGGCTTGTCACGAAAAAAAAGTGTCAATTTCATGCACAGTGTTATTGGTATAATAATTTTGATCTGCTTGCACAATAGGGATATTTAAAAACTTCTTATTGATTGCATCGGCATCAATTGGACATGGTTCTGGGTTCGTAGATTTATCATGTAAAAAAGAGGGATGACACCCCACAGAAGCTTAATTGTTTGGAAACAATCATAATTCCGTCGTGGTCACGTTTTACTTTTATTTTATTTTTTAATTTCGTAAACAAAAATTTTTTATTTTTAGTGAGCTGATAGAAAATGTACTACTCTGAATAAACTAAATCTCAATAGTAAATTTTAATCGAATGTGCGCCATAATAATAAATGAAAATTCGTTCGATGAGCTAATTCGACTGCTGTCGAAAATCGAATTTAGTTCATAATAGGCACCAATGCTTGTTGGTGAATTAAAAATACCATTACAGCAGCGCCGTCAATGCAAATAAAAGATATTCTTTTGTTTTCTATCAATGATACAACATTCTTGTATCATAAAGAACTTCCACAATAACATTTAAATGAAAAAATTAATGAATTAAAAACATTTTCCACCGTTCTAATACATTATTATCTTTCATCAAAAAGAAAATAAAAACATAATCCGTCAAATAGTTTTGAAGTTATTTGCATTTAAGTAACATCATATTTTTTAAAAACACAAATACGGTTATTTTGGAATATCTCGAAAATTGTTTAACTTTTGACCATTCTGAATTCATTTTTGGATTCAGCGGACATAAATATTGAGAATTTGGTCAGAAAACTGTCATGTAATGTTATTAACATACAGTTTCAAAAATCCAATATATAATTTTATAGAATAATATGTCAAGTTTGTTACTGAATTCCTTTTTTTTTTTTTTATATATATTTACATATAGTACATATTTTGAAGTTTTTACTCACGGCCTTTTCGATTTAAGGTGAACATATGTAAATATATTTTTAACCGTTAATGAAAACCTGATAAATTATATAATACATAATAATATTTTTTACTAAACTCCTTTTTCTTTGCATATTTACATACAGTTGAAAAACTTTCCAAAAATTTATCTAAGAGTAAATCAACTAATTAACTCTCTTTTATAATATGTTTTCTATCTGCCATTCGCTGGTTCAAAAGAACTCCATTTGGTTTATGGAACTCTCCATCAAGCTTTAATAGATTTCTCTCCAATGTTATTCAATTTGTAGATGACATTATAATTCCTGCGAAAGACTTCGTTGATTGTGTTTTTCGACTTGAAAAAGTTCTTAAAGTAGCTGCAGATAATGGTTTGAAAATAAATTGGAAAAAATGTAAATTTTTAAAGACAAAAGTGGTATATCTTGGGCATACTATATTTAATTCTCGTGTTTATCCTTTTGAGATAAAAATTGAAGCTGTAAAAAAATTGTTGTACCCAAAACGTAAAAACAATTGCAAAGCTTTCTTGGATTAACCGGTTACTTCAAAAAATTTGTAAAAGATTATGGTATTATAGTTTTCCCTCTAACAAAACTATTGAAAAAAGGAATAAAAAAATATTACATTGGATAAAGAACAAATGAATGCGTTTAAAAAAGTGAAACAAAAACTTTTGGATAAACCAGTTTTGCAAATTTATGATCCTTTACCTATAACTAAACTTCACACTGATGGAAGTAAGAAAGGTTTCGTTGCAATTTTAATGCAACGACAATTTCATATAGTAAGAAAGGTTTTGTTGCACTTGTGATGCTAAGATTTTTTACTGCACAACAGCTGCGCAAAGTTTGAATTTTTGAATACAAGCTAAATTTTAAAAGTTTAATGAGCGAACACAAAAAGTAATAGTTTTCTTAAAAATTACAAGTAAAATCATCAAAAAAGAAAAATAAAACGATTTCTTTAATGTTAAAAGTTATTGCATCAGAAAATTAACTGATGCAATAATTGCCAATATTTGCTGCAGAACTGCGGCACAGCGTTACCGTTGTGATACTAAAGTATCAATTTGACCCTTTTTCGACGGTCTTGATACCTTTTATGACCCTTTTTTAAAATTATACTTTTGTATCATTTTCACCTATTTTGTGACACTTTTTGACCCTTTTTTGGAAATAGTACTCACATTTTGTTTTTTGTCAACACTGCGGAACAGTAGTGCTAAACAAATGTTTTCGAAATAAGCATTGCTTGATATGGAACAGACTCAAAGTAGAAGCTTACAATTCCATGCTTTCTTCTCCTAATTTGTTCGAAGCGGAGATGGAGAAATGGACTTCAAGTGAAGATTTAATAGCAAAATATAGAACGCACATTCCTAAAAAGTAGTTATTAGCATTCCTAAAAAGTTTGTGTTAAAAAATTTTTTACGACTTCTAAATTAGATTTTCGATAGTAAAGTACAATTTCCCTAAAAGCAAATATAACTCGTATACATATTTGTTATATTTTATGCTAGGAACACAACTGGGACGAACGACGAATTTCGCCCTACATGACGAATTTTTTAGTAAAAATTCGCTGAGTAAATTCGTCGTATGAAACACAATAACGATGAATAACTTACAGCTTTACTAATTGAGAAACTTGTTTGCTGTTTTTGCAAAGAGAGAGAAATAGTGTGAACATATAAAAAAAAATTTACTTAAAAAACACAAACATTAACAAAAACACAATTAAAAACTATTCTTATAGTTATCTACTTTGTATATTTATTTAAAATGCGATAAAATAATAAAAAACAATTATAAAAGTAAAAAAGTAACTTTATATACTAAGAAACTTGAAAACTAAAATCAAACATGGTCACCTGGTACTGATTTGTTCGTCGTTCGCCGGCGTATGAAATAGAAATAAATCTATTGCAAAGTCGCCGCGTATGACGAATTTTGGCCGACGCCATGATTGTGTGTATTTGCATGTACACGAATATGTTTTATTTTTGGCGACGAATATTCGCGGCCAAAAATTCGTCGTTCGTCCCAGTTGTGTTCCTAGCATTATGGTGGTTTCTTTTCAAAAAAAAAATAAAAAATGTGACATTTTATTCAAAAAATGCAATTTGGTGTTCGTTTCTTAAAATTGTTTTGATCTCTTAAAGAGTAGCATGTTCTATTCTAACAAATTCACCCCCTGTGTCTTCGGTTTATGTATGGGGCTATTTTAAAAACGGCGACGATTGCCTCAAAAAGAAACAAAGCTACGCAAAAATTTAAAAACTCGGAAAAATTTGCAAAAATAGCGCCATAAAATTAATTAAACGTCCCTAAAACTAACAGGAATGAAAACATTCGGAGAAAATTGCTAAATTGACGGAAATTTCCAAATATTTGGTAACAGCGGTATGATAGCAAAGTCTAATATTTATTAAAAATAGTAAAAGCTTTAAAGAATCAGAAAACTTACAGAAAAAAAAAGATTCAATCGCGAGCATGGCTACAATGCGCGAACGATTGCAAAATTTAAAACAAACCCTAAAATTTATTTGAAGTCGCTAAATCGGTTACAAAAAAGAAAATATCGGAAAATAACATTAAAAGCATTAAAAACTTAGCTATAATGATAAAGAACAAACTTTTTTCCAGGCGTTAAAAACAGTGCATTCCATAAAAAGTTATATTTTTTGAGCATTTTCTACCTGAAAGAAATATTTTTTGGTTTTTTTATGAAAAACTTGGTCTTATAATGTTCATTAAAATAAGAAATACTGCTTAAAATAAACTTGACCCATTTTTTTTTTTTGAAATGCCCTTTTTTTGACCCATTTTCCTAGAAAATCCCTTTTTTGTGACCCTTTTCGAAAATTTCCGACGGTAACCCTGCTGCGGCATCACTGCATAAAAAAACTTTTGACACATGAAAGTAATGCCAAGTTTCTTACTAGTGATGTATTAATGAACATTCAACTTTACTAATGCGCAACAACTGCATTTACGAACGTACCCCCAATTTTCATCCAGTGTATTTTTGGAGTAAATCTACTTCCGAAACAGAAAAGAACCAAGAGTAAAAAGATGAACAATTTATCTTGAAGAATATGATTATTCTATTGAGCATAGAAAGGGGCAAAAAGATAACATCAAGAAAGCACACGAAAGAGGTAATTTTTGTATTAAAAAAACTGTTGATATATTGCAAAAGAAATATTTTTTTGATCATTTAAAATCTAAAGTGGATCAAGTAATTCAATGGTGCATTCAGTGCATAATTATGAACCGTAAACGAGGCAAACAAGAAGAACCTTTATGTCCAATGCCCAAAGATGATTTGCCATTAGTAACGTTACATGTGGATCATTTAGGACCAATGAATGCTACTTCTAAAGGTTATAAATATTTGTTAGTAATTGTTGACGGGTTTTTAAAATTACATGGATTTTTCATGTTAAAACTTCTTCAACTAAAGATGTTCTAAATCGTTTCGAAGAACTAACAAAAATTTGTTTGTTTTCCGTAAAATATTAAAACTAATATTGATTCCTAAACTACCGAACCGATTTTCCTGAAATTTTTAAAGTAACATCACGTGAGCCCCGAAAATAAAATAGGCTATTTTTCGATAGGGGCAGGGGAAGTGGTACCCTCCATAGGATGCCAATACTAAGTATCGCATATCTTAAGATCCGCTGCATCCAATCTTCTAAGCCCCGAATTTTTGAATCCTTCGACCAAAGTTAACGATTTTATTAACAAAAAACAATCTGCTCTATCTACAAAAGATGATATGATAAACGCTAAAAGACCTCACTTACAGTTTGCATAATATGCAACAATTGTCAAAACAACTGGTAGATTTTACAAGAAAAATAGAGGAAAATTAAATTATAAACAGTTTAAGGCAATTTATCATTTTAACAGTTTTTTGCTTCTCTTGTAAAATTTTCAAAATGTTAGATAGGGCCTTTTGCGTTTTAGACTATGATATGTTCATAAAAAAGGCTTAAGATTAACTATATATAAATATGTATCGTTGTTTGTTCGACTGCCTAAAACTTAAAAATTTTGCTTGAAATTGAAACCTTTTTTTTGGATGAAGGCGCGAAACAAATAAAGTTAATTTTTGGGGCAAAACAAGGTAAAAGTTTGTAGTTTTTTATATTTGTGACACCTTAAAATATTGGTTCTAGATCCATCTTTTAGTATACTGACCGACTTAGAAAAACTTTTTGAATCGATCTAACGATGTCCGTCCGTCTGACTGGTGGCTGTGCATATAAAAATTTTGCGCAAAGTACAGGGACCTAATTCTGGCAGTCCTGATCGAGTACTTTCTCTATTCGAAAGCAATTTTATTTCTTATTCTTTCAGTCGATACTGAACGAATCTAACTTATTTTTGCAGTATTGTGAAACTCCAATTAATGCTTTACAATACTGAAATTATAATTCCGATTCGTTCAGTATTGACTGAAATAATTAGACATTAAATGGCTTTCGAATCGAGAAAGTACTCGATCACGACTGCCAGATTCAGGCCCCAGGTCGCAATTTTAGAAATCATTTTATGAAATTTGGTACAAAAGTTCTAAGTGTCAAAAAGACCAAGTCTAAATATAATTTCACATAGCACCCACACAAGCCGGAAAATAGTCTTTGTGCCCATTAACCATCTTGTTATGTTGGTATTTAGATTAAATTTGGTTCTAACTTATTTTATTGCAATCTTAACAATCTTATCAAATTATAGTTAATTGGTCCATATTTGATCATAGCTCTCATACAAATACTACTCTCGAAACTACCTCTTAATGCCATAATTTCGTTTTAAATGTTGGTATTGAGATAAAAACTGGCGCCAATTACCTTTACGACAAAATATTCTGCTACAGGGTGGCGTAGATGGCTATATTGTTCAAATGGTTTATAACTTTTTTATTTATGCGATTATTATAATTTATTTTTTTTTTTTAAATACAGTGGGGAATTTTTTGCAATTAGCTTTGGAAAAAGATACCCTGTAAGTGATGTCCATTTTCTGCTTCGCACATACGTGCTCCTTTTAGCATATTTTCCATAACTTTTCGCAAAATTTCGGGTGTAATGGCCATTATTTCATTTCGAATGTTGGTTTTTAGTTGGAGAATGGTTCTTGGCTTGTTTACGTACACTCTTTCTTTCAATAAACCCGTCAGAAGCTGTTAAATCTGGTGAACGTGGAGGCTAGTTAAAATCGCTTGTGCGCGATATCATGCGTTCGCCGAATATGTCCCTTAACAAAGCCATTGAGACAGCACTTTAATTTTCAAAAAAAGTATGGACCAACTATCCTTTCGGAGGATACACCGCACCAGACAGTAAACTTAAGTGAGTGTGATTGTCGCTGATGAACTGCTCTTGGATTTTCCGTAGCCCAAATCCTGCAGTTTTGCTTGTTGACATACCCATTTAATAGGAAATCGGCTCCATCGCTCATTACCTAATTGTGAATACAGTCTGGATTTTCCTCCGCTTTTTCACGGAAAAGAATGGCATATTGTTCGATCGTGTAATGATTCATAATTAATTCCCCAAGTCTCCTTCACAAAATACTGAAAAAAAAAACAAAGAAAGAATAATAATTAAAAAAGTTTTAAAGAATTCAAACCATATAGATCATTCTGTGCCACCCTGTAGTAGGTCCAAAATAAACTATATGTCGCATATAAATCCCCTTCCTAAAATAATTAAAAATTAAAAACATGAAAATAAGCTGTTAAAATAAAAATTTTTGTTAATTTTCCACTTTATTCGTTTAATTCGTTGTTACAGTAAATTGTAAATTGATGCGCTAAATTTTCGAAAAGAAAACTGTCTAATTGGAGTCAGCACGTTCTTGAACATAGAAAAAGTTATTTCTACGTATACAGATGATTAAGGAGCATATTTAAAATTTAGTATTTGCTCCCAAATATATTTTATACGATTGGATTCACAACTTCGCTTGCCTCCCAAAATATCCCAAATATCTTTTAGTACCGAAAATCCTTAACTTTTTAATAAAACTAAGTAAAAAATTTTATTAACTTTGTCTCCTTTATCCCCTGGAACACCGAACATTTTTCTTACGGCGTCCATAACTATATTCACTTGGGAAACCAATGCAAGATTTTTTTGTGTAAAAACCCAAAACTTGCAGAAATGAACAATATTTTGTTCCTCAAATCACTTTCATTCAAATATATACAGAGAAATTATTAATAGCTAAAACTGTGTGACAAAGAAAATTTATCGTTAGAATCAGCGTTGCCAGAAGAATTGGATGGAAAATCTTCATTTGGCGAAAAAAAAAATCTTATTTTGAAGAGAAAAATCTTAAATTTTTTATAACAAAGGCAAAAAAGTAAAAATTATTAATTTTTTAAAAGAAAATACTTCCTATTATGGAAACCATTTAAATTGAAATACGTTATTGCCGTTTTTATACAAAATTAGATTGTAGGTTTAAATTGTGTTTTAGTTATATTTTCCATAAAATTCTTTCTAAAAATACATTTTAAATCAATTTAATTTCTAATAAATAATAACGTAAAAAAGTTAATGTAAATAAAGAAGTTTCATCGAAAGTAATTAAATTCTAATATTAGCGATTAATTTTGGAAAAAAAAATTTTAGTTAGGGAGCTATGAAGCTCGTACATCATTTGAAATCTTAAGGGTTCTCAATTTAATATTATATATTTTGATACCGTTGTTATATCGAAGGCATTTGGTAAAATTGCATTTAAAAAAGCCCATTGAAAAAATATGGATTTTCCTAAATATATTTAAAATGGAATAGTTATTAAAATTATGTTGGTACACCTTTTAAAAGATATTCTTAAGAACTTATGTATATATATTTTGTTTAAAAATTATCATAAACATGGATTGTGGAATTTTCAAACCAAAAGCTTCTTAACCCTAGGATTCTCGGTAACTTTTCACCTGGTCTGGGCAGACCACAAATAGAACAGCTAAAAAACCCAATGAAATAAAAAGTAAATATATATGTATATCTCAAAGAAATAAATCCTCAAGCTCGAGGTCAGTATTGAGTATTTATTTCTTTGAGATTCCATTAAGAAAAGGTCGAATAAAAAAACCAACTTTTATTGCAAATAAATATATTTTTTATTGAACGTATGCTTATTATGCTAGATTATACGAATTTATTATATAATTTTATTATTTTATATTAGATGAAAGTCATCGAATATGTAGTCCTTAATTTTGCACATTGCTTTTTCGCATCTATCAAACATTTGATTTAAACTTGATTCATTCAATTCAGAACATATCATTTATAGAACTCATGTTTCTGATTTTTTGACATTTTGTTCAATTTGAAAGATATTGCAAGAAAACAAGATTTTGGTCTGGCCAAGAAGGTCTATGAAATTGACTTTTACATAAAAATAAAATTTCAATCCACTAATTTGATCCAATCGAATCCAAATAAGTTTCAATCGATTCCGCACATATCATTTATAAAATTCACGCCCCTGTTTTTTTGTTATATTCGAAAAATATTTCAAGGAAACCCCAAATTAGGTCTGGCAGATTAAGACGGTATTCCTAGGGTTAAGTTCCATAAGTTTAACCTTTTGGTACTAAATACATGTACATACTTTATAAAAATATATTTTTTCTTTTTAAAAATATTTTTTTTCATCAATATTCCTAAAATGAACAACCGCTTGATGCTTTTTTAATATTTTGTATGCCCAGAAATAATAATGCATTTTTGTGTACGCTACCCTACAAGAAGTGAATGAGCGAGTAGTCACTTTTTCCACGTTGGTGTTAAGAAAATGATAGAAAGAAATTACAGAATATCTATAATCTATAATTTTCTTAACACCAACATGAAAAAAGTGACAACTCGCTGATTCTCTTCTTGTAGAGTAGACGACAATGGGTACACAAGTGTGCAAAACCAATAGACAACAAGCTGATATAAATCCTCATTGTTTTAAAAATTTACTGTTTAAAAAACTGTAAAAAAAATTATGTATGTTGAACAAAATTAAAGTTAAAAATCTTTACTTCTAAAAATAAAAAATCTTAATTTGAGAAAAAAAATCTTCAAATCTTATTTTGTTCAAAAAATCTTCAAAAATAAGTTAAAATCTTAATTGTGGCAACGCTGGTTAGAATACAACTATGGAATTTCCGAGAGAAAAGAACTTAATCAATCAAATAATAAAAAACGGTGATAAAAAGGCTTAATATTAAAAAATTAAACACGTACAGCCTTATTTATAAAAAATAAAACAGGTTAATAAAAGGTTTATTAAACAAATTTTCATAAAATAAATAAATATAAAAAGTACGTTACAGTACCGCTAAGACAGAGCAACATCAAAATCAAGTAAGAATGTATTGTTGGTCAAGCTCGGCCACATGATACCCAACACTACAGTAATTGAGTTTCCCGTTTTATTGCACTAAAAACTATGAAACGAAATCATTCAGTATAACTGTCTACGTAAAAATACCCGCTTAGTTGAGTTCCGTTTAATTGAGTCACCCGCTTAATTATTTCGCAAAATAAGACCGTATTGCGAAAAACAAGAGCAAATGTTTCGGTTAATTGTGTCCATCTCAGTGATGAAAAATTCAGTACTATGGTACTATTTTCAGTACTTATTCCTTTCGATAATACCACGGTACCCCCACGTCCGTTTTAGTACTTTTTTCTTGTTATGCTTTTTTGTTTAGAAATTAAGCGTCAAAATTTTGCTGTTGAAATTTAGCCAGCTCGGTTCATAAATGGCTGAGATATGAGCAAAAAAAATTATGTATTTTAGTTTTTATTTTTAAGTTTATTTTCCAAAGAAATATGTTTGAAAAAAGTACCAAAATGTTGAAAAAATTACTCTTTTGCTTGGTGGTCAGAACCATCTGAATTTTTAAATTTTCCATCACTGTTCCGTCTACTTAATGTGTTTTTTTTTTTTTCTTCACAAACGTAAAAAGATTCACCCCTATCGTGAATAATTTTTACCTCGTAATTTTTCCCCTTTTCACATACTTGCGATCATGAACAACTCCCATGAAATAAAGGTAATTCAAAGGAGAATAATAACGCGACAAAATGTTCATGCGAATAAATTCCCCTTATCGTGAAAAGTTTTTTTCCTCGTAATTTGTTCACGTTTCCCTTAGATTTTCTCACTTTATTTTTGCTAGGGAATAGAAGATGTATATTAGTAGTTCCTCTTATAAATCGAATATTAAGGGCTATTTCCGTTAATAAGGCACAAACTGATATATTGGTCAACAAAATGTAAAAGAACAGGTCGATTACCTGTGGATTTGTGAAGCTTTCGAAGGCAGAATTTAAGAAAATATTTTACAACATAAAATTTAAAAAGTACAAAAAACTAACGTTGTAATCAAACTATCCCTCCAATACTAAATATTTTGCTTTAGTTATTTTAACGTTACTTTAAAATATATATGTACGTGTATATTTTTAAACAAAAATTTCATTGATTTTTTATTTTTTTTTTTTAATCTTTCTTCTTTTTTTTACATTCACTGGAACTGATAGTTTCAAAAATTTTTCACATGAGATTCTCGATTGCTTTTTCCCCTTCGAGGGGAATGAAAATTTCATGGGAACAAAAATAGGGGTGATTATTTTTAACAGCAAGAATGATTGTACGATGAACGTACCTGATTAACCATTTTTAACCTAATAAATAAAGAAATTAGTTTTATTTACCATCTACACATGGGTGTTTCGCTTTATTGCACATCTTGCTCAATTAATCGATTTTCGTTTTAAATTGCTTCAGCGATTCAATTAACCGAGTACTGTTTAATTAAGTTCCCGTTTAATAACGATTTTTGCAAAAATTTATTAAATAAGTTTTTTTCGTATGAAAAAGTTAAAAATTATCTTAAAATGGCAAAATAAGTAAAAAAGCCGTTATTGCAAAAATAACTAAAAAAAAGCCGATATTGCCAAAATAATCAAAAAAAAAGTCCTAACAAATATAGCTCCTTCTTTTTTTGTTTTTTATGATCGGAATTTGTTTTCAATCAAAAAGATTCTATCTTGTAAACCGAAAAATAAGCATTTGCTTTTTTTTGGTTGGCCTAGATATGACTATTGTTTTTAAGTCAAATAAATTTATTAATATACATATAAGTATTTTTACAGTGATATACAAATATGAAGAAAAAATAATTTTAATTTTTTAACAATTTTGTTTACAGCATTTACTTGTCATGACCAAGGAGCATCCTGTTTCGCTTTTGCACCGCAACATCAACTACTAATTACTTGTGGCAAAAAAGGAGACATATGTGTTTTCGATATGAGGCAAAGAACATTAAAGCATAGGTTACAGGTAAGCTTAATTAAATAAAATTCGAGTAATGAATTTGTTTGTAACTTATTTGCCAAACACGTTAAATCTTTATTTAGATTATGTTTCTTCATATACAGTCAAATCCCGATAATTCGTACCCCGATAAATCGTAATTCCCGATAATTCGTAATAAACTGTCGGTCCCTTGAACAAATCTCGTTAATTCGTAAAATTTCATACATTTTGGTCCCCTCGCTAACTCGTATTTTTTTTTTTTTTTTTTTCAAATAAAATCTTCTTTTAAAGATTTATAAATCGTAATTGTTTGCTTACTACCACTTATAATTCGTAATAAAAACAACAGAAACATGGAAAGAATGATTTGTTGTTTACCGCTATTTTTTTTGCGTGGGTTTTTGCTTGTGTGTGTGTTTATTTTCTTAAGATCAGTTTGTTACATGAATAATTTTTATATATTTTATTTTTAACAATTGTCTTTTATGTTTTTTTTATCGTTTTAGTAAATAAATTAAAAAACCCCGTTAATTATTTATTTTATTTTAACCCCGTTAAATCGAAACCCCGCTAAATCGAAAACCCCTATAATTCGTAAGAAATGGCCGGTCCCTTGGAATTACAAATTATCGGGACTCTACTGTATTTTTAAAACGATGCAATCATCTCTCCATTCGCCAACTGTTTTAATTTTTTATACCCTTCACCGCAGTTGGGAAGGGTAAACACAAGCTATGGTGTTTTCTTTTATACAACAAAATGTGACATTTTAATTTTTTGAAATCGCTAAATAGGTTAAAAAAAAAACAAAATGTCGGAAAAAAACATAAACAATAGCGAAAATTCTCAAACAATTTTAATGTTTCAGACAAGCTATTAATTTGATTAAAATTCCCTAAAACTATAAGGAAGGGAAAACATTCGGTAAAATTGCTAAATTAGCTGAAATTCGCATAAGTTTGATAGCAAAGTCTAGTATTTATTAATGCAGCCTTATTTATGACTCTCGAAAAAGAAGAATTGAAGTCAAAATAATTAAATTAATTCCAAAAAAAAACTTTATAAAAAAAAAACATTATATAAATTTTACTTTAATCTAACCAATTTTCTTTTCTTTAAAGGGTCATGATAGCTGTATTAAATGCATTAGCATTGATCCGCATGAAGAATTTTTCGCTACTGGATCCATCGAAGGCGATATAAAGGTAATTTTTTTATCTTTGCAGATAAACTTTTTTTAAATAAAAAACTTATTTGATCTCCTTTGGCAGAATCCTTTGCAAAATGAAGACGCTTTAATAAATTCAGTAAAAATTAGAGGTTTTCTTCTTGTTGACTATTTATTTATATTAACGCCATATTTTTTTATAAATTTAAAACTATTTTTAAATTTTAGTCGATTTTGTATACTTTAATATTTTAATATTATTAGAACTAATAACACTGTGCTAGTTGAAAAAATAGACAAGCCGGGCACATGGGCACATCCAATGGCGCTAATCGTTTTTTCGGTTAGCTATTGTTTTCGAGATATACCGTTATTTCGAAAATGGTCGGCTAAGTATCAATATTTTAAGGTGTTACAAACATCAGCACAAACGCACGTATCCTCTCCACAATTGTGGTATTTTATTGTTACGATAAAAATATTTACCTTATTAAAAAAACCGAATTAACGGTTGCTAAATAACTCTCAAATAACTTTTAACGATGTTTACTTGGTTAAATACCCTTTCTACTTCAGCATTAGACCATGGAAGTGAGAGCAACTTTATAGGCAATTCTGAAATTTCTAAAAAAATGTTGTTGCCATCTGCATCTATTGAAATACTCTCAACCAGAAAGAAACACCGATGTTTGTGTTGATCCATTTTATTAATTTAATATTGGAATACTGTTTCTTAATTTTGAAAGATGTTTCATCATCATAGTTTATAGCGATTTTCAACATTTGTAAAAGTTGTGATATATATTAAAGGCGTTTTAGTTGTTAAAAATGTTTGTTTTACTTTTATAAATTTTTATAATAAAATAAAAATTATTATTTTAAAAGATAAACAGCAAAAAAAATTTATGACTAAACAAGTTGAAAAATGGCTAATGGTAAAACTCATTTTTTAATGGCTAAACAGGGTGAAAAATGGCTAAATCTACACGCAGAGAAAAAATATGTTTGGGCATGTTTACGGCAACAACACTATGTTTAATGTAACAATATATTGTTGTCGTACACAAATAATTCTTATTTTTATTTAATATCAACAATATTATAGTTACTGTAAACATATCAATGTTTATCGCAATTATGAATTTGAGTATTGTTGACCGAAAAATAATTATTTTTCTAACAACTTAATTATGATAACTTTCTAAACATATTATATTTCTCACAACCATATCATGATATTAAATAGCCATGATAACTTTCTATACATTTATCATATTATGTTAAAGATGCAATCAAACTATTTTTACTCTAATCATATTATGTTAGCGCCATTTGTAAAATAATTTTGAAGAAGTTGTGTCGTTTTTTTTATTTGTGAGCGGTTAAACAATTAAAAGATAAAATTCCATAAAGAAATAAGTTTAAAGAAATTAAAAAATTAAAATATTAGCGGAGTTCATTCAAGTATTAGTGATGCAATAGTGCAAATGCCAAATATCATAGGTTTTTGTAAAATCCAACAACAAAACACACAGAGATTTCGTTATATTTTATAAAAATGCTACGATATTTCTGTGGTTTTCATGGGCAACCGCGTATGTCTTAAAACAAATTGTTCAGTAAAGCCGAAAACCCATTCTAGATCAAACTATGGGCTAGGTATTGCACATTTTAAACTTTGTCATTACGTTACAAAACGGAATTGATCCATCTTTTTTCAAATATAAAGAGCGTTCAAAATTAGGCAATATGGCATCAACATCTTAAAATCAAAAAAATGGACACACGCGGTTGCCCATGAAAACCACAGATTTTTCATTTGCTCTTTTGCAAGCCTTATATTGAACTCCGCTATTTGATTAACATTAAGAAAAATTGTAAAAAGCCACAAAATAAAAAATCGATTCAAAAATATTTAAATTTATTTTGTATTTTTTTGACAGCTATAAAAGGTGCTGTATCATAATATGATTGCTTCTAAATTTATTATGATTAACATGATGATAATATGATTACTTCTTAGCTTATCACGATTAACATGACAATAATATGATTAATTTCTTAGCTTATTATGATTAACATGACAATAATTTGATTACTTCTTAACTTAGTATGATTAACAGAATAATAATATGATTAAGGGAAAAATATTATGATGACATATTACGAGTATATTGAGTCATAATATGTTTCAATAATAATCTTAATATGGTGACTACAATCATAATTCTTATCATACTATGTTGCTCTTAGAATATGTTTACCACAACCATGTTTTTTCTTTGCGTGTAGTCACTAAAACTTAAAAATGCTCTTTTAACTAAAATATGCAAAAAATGCGGCAAAGGCTAAAATATAAATATGCACTGACAAATCGATACCAAAATTCCTAAAAACCTTGTAAACGGATAAATATAAGGTTTGTGCGTTCATTGGTCGCACAAGGGAAAACATGCAATTGTATTTTTATGGTTTCCCTTTTGATAACCATTTTAGTACTTTGCGAAGTAGTAGTAGAAGTGGTTATGAATGCCTCACCCAGACGGAAATCATTTGTTGGTCTATTCAGTTTAAAGACTGCGCTTAAATGCTGCAAAAACTTACCCTTCTCGGAAGCACCGCGTGCCCAGGTTCCATCAGCTTTCCTAAAAACCTTGTGCGTCTAACGGTTGCTTAATATTTCTTGCAGCCTCCCAAAGAGAGAAACTTGTGCGACTTCTGCTTGTCAGACTCAATATATTTTTTTATTTATGCGATTCTCTTCTATGTGAGGTAATTCTTTAAGTCTTTTAATAGCTTTAACAGCTCTGCTTTGCAGCAGGTGATCTATTTTGTTACCACTATTTTCTGGGATGTCTGTTTTCAAGAACAAGTTTCTTAATTTTTGAATTAGATGCGAATATATGATTATCCTTATAATTTACGCTCTTTTCGTGTTCTAGAGCTGAAACGAACAATGACGTAAAGTCATATAACACATATGTCTATATCTTCCATACACTGTAAACGAGGATTTGTGTGGACGTGGCTGCTGACGTATTTTCTATATTTAAGCCGGTTAGTTTTAACTAAAACTGAGTTGGTTTCCACATTACAGCGCGATAATGAAGTGGTAAACCGAATTTATCTCTAGTACAATGCTACTCTCCCACCGAGGACATTGACCTTAATAAAATAGAAGAATCCTACAGCCTTTTAAATAGTGCACTAGGCAACCTTCTAAAATATGTATTTAGTTAAATATCTCAATTAGTAGGTCGCAAGTGGTCAAGTTTTTTATACCATTGGATGCTGCTTCAAAAACTCTTTTCGACGATACCAAATTTTATTTATGGAGCATTCCATAAAAAGAGGGAAAACTGAACAATTTTGCAAACAAAAACTTTTTTCACATTTTTGCATCTACATAGAGAGATAAAGTTCTCATCTCAAGTAATGTACATACATTGTGACGATTAGATCACTTTTTTCTTAAATACCGTTATTTTCTTGAGAGTATCAAGAATATAGCTTTTTTATTTAATTTAACACCATTTTTTGCGAGGTCGCTGCCACTACTGTTTTTCACATAGGAACTAAATTTCTTTTCTGCGTCCAAGTGAGTGTTGAGCGTTATTAAACTGCATAATATTTTTTGTTGTAAAGTGCATTGTTGACGAGGAATTAATTGCAATGCAAAGGTAAATTTCTATGTCGAACACGTGACGCGTAATTCCATTTTATAATAATAACTGTAAGACAAGTCAACTGTACAAATTGATTTTTGTTGTTTACAGCCTACTTTTGGTGGCCTAAAATCTGACATAAAAAATTTGCACTTAAACACTTCACAAATAGTTTTTCTTTCGTGATAAAAAGTGTCTGTACGTGACGCCAAGAATTAAAATATCTGAAATCTTTCAATCTTTGTGCTATTTGCAAGCTGTTATTTATTATTTACTGAATTTGTGACTCATCCAAATATGGCCGATCAACAACCTTCCACCAGTGCTGACCGTATGCGAAAACTTCGCGAAAAGCGTAAGAAAGATGATCCAAACTTTAGCTTTAATGAATCGAAGAGAATATGTGAGCTTCGTAAGCGAAAAAGAGAAAGTCTTTCAGAAATGGAGTTAAAAACTTTGCGAGTTAAGGAAAGGGATAACAAAAGACTGCAAAGGGCCAAAATAAGGAATCAAGGTCAAAGTTTTGACGAACCTTCTGTTAGTACCAAATCCCCTTACAAGTCCAAACAAACTTTATCGAAAGCTGTTCAAAAGGCTCTAAAAGCCCTTCCTCAATCGCCAAGCAAAAAAAGAGCGGTAGTAACCGAATTAGCGCTTAAAATGAATATTGCTCTAGCCGAAAGTTCAAGCTTTGACATATCAAATGTCAACTTGTATTACGAGGATGTGAAAGCCTTTTATTACCGTCCAGATATAGTATACACCTGTCCAGGTGCAAATGATTTTGTTGTTGTTTGGGAAAATGGAATTAAGGAAAGGCGTCAGAAGCATTATTTAACTATGTACCTACGGGAAGCCTTCCGCATTTTTAAGGAATTTTATCCTAATATAGAGATAGGATTTTCAAAATTTTGTAGTCTGAGACCTAAAAACGTGCTGCTTATAAAAGACACTCCTTCAGATCAGTGCAAATGTATCACCCATGAAAATTTTATGTACAAAGTGAAAGGCTTAAAACAAAACTACTGTAACGACTGGTGGTGTAAAATGTTATGTGATCCTTCTTTAGATTCTAAGTGCTGGAAGAATGAATGTGACTTCTGTTCTGATGGCAAAAAACTATCACTGTCCATGGACTTAAGCAAAGTCTGCATATGGAAAGAATGGGAAAAAAATTCAGATAATAAACTTCGTTTAACAACCCATGAAACAAGTTCAGGTGAACTGAAAGACAAACTGATTTATTCATTTAATATTATGATGAACCATGTTAATTTGAAAAGAATCCAAGCCGATGATTTTCAAAAAGACAAACTAAATGAAAGTGTGCGTATCCTTCAAGTTGATTTTGCAATGTCTTTCGCTTGTGAATACCAGAATGAAGTTCAAAGCGCACTTTGGTCGCGAACGAGTGTCCTGTTGTTTACCGCTGCAAGTTTTTACAAAGGAAATTGTCAAACATACCTTATATGCTCTGATGCGAATTCTAAAGACAAAGATGCAGTTTTTGTTTTTTTAAATAAGTTGTTCGACTTAATACATACGGAAAATGAAGATTTACCTTCAGCGGAAATAATTTGGAGCGATGGCCCGGCATCGGAATTTAAAAACCGTTATATGGTAAAATTAATATCAATGCTGAGTGAAAAGTACAGAAAGCCCTTTTTTTGGAAATATTTTGCTACATCTCATGGAAAAGGTGTAATAGATGGAATCGGCGGAAATATAAAGAGATTGGTAAGAGAGAAAATGATGAGCCAAAACGAACATATTGTCATCCAGTCAGCTAAAGACTTTGCTGATTTAGCTTCTAAATTAGTTTCAAAAACCCGGGTAATGTACATGCCATCCTCTGAACTACAAGAAAAAATTGAATCAGAATCACCATGGAATAACACCAAAGCCATAACAGGAATTTCAAACTTTCATTTCATCAAAGCCAACCAAAAGATCGTGGAGTGCAAAAAACATAGCTTATCTGCAGACAAAACTGTATTTAAGTATTGAATTTTGTTTATTTTATAAAAATAATTTCAACTGTGTCGCTTACGTGACGCCATTTGTCTGTACGTGACAAAATAAAAAAATTAATTTTTTCTTATAAATATTTGTTTTATTAAAAATCTATTACCATCATAAGTAAGCATGGTTGTTACTTGTAATTTCTTTCTTAGACATCTTTTTTCTATGTGTAATCGATTCGCTGAAATTTGGATTTAACCATTACTATTTTAAATGTTGGTTGACTCAAGCTGTCGCACACGTGACGAAGTTTGTTCACGTTTTTTTTTAATATTTTATGAATTATTCAAAACAAGTTCTATGTAGGATTGAAGACTACCATGCACTTTAATTAATAGAAGAAAAAAAAATGAAATCCGATTTACCAATTAGAAGTTGTATGTAAAATAAGTGCTAAAAAATAGTTGAATTTGTCTGTACGTGACGGTGGAATGCTCCTTATGTCGTCTTGGAGCAAAGTACAAAAAAATTCGAAAAACTAAAAAGGCCTTTTTTAAAAATGGTCCAGCTCACGGATGGTCAACGCTTGAACCAAAATATTTTGGGAATCATCATAAAACATGTCAAGCTTTATTTCCAGAGGGGTAACAAAATCACTTTTTCTTGAGTCGCTCTAACATAAAAATGTCTTATAATGATTTTACAATAATGATATAAATTTTTTCTATGCCACTTTTTTTATAAGATAAGCAGCAATTAAATCGCGTATATGTTGCGATTTTTTTTTTTTTAATTTTCTAATATTAATTTAGTTTTTAAAAATAAGTTTGAGTTGTTTGTTGCATTAATTCCGACTTAAGTAATAATTAATTGTTTTTATACCCTCACTAGCGTTGATTGAAGGTATACTAAGGTTCCTATTATGAACTAAATTCGATTTTCGACAGCAGTCGAATTAGCTGATCGAACGAATTTTCATTTGGTATTATGGCGCGCATTCGATAAAAATTTACTATTGTGATTTTGTTAATTCACAGTAGTACATTTTCGATCAGCTGTCACTTAAAATAAAAAATTTTTGTTTACAATTTTAAAAAATAAAATTAAAGTTAAACGTGACCACGGCGGAATTATGGTTGTTTTCAAATAATTTAGCTTCTGTGGAGTTTCATCCCACTTTTTTACATGCTGAACTTTGCTGCAAATCATTTGGTCAAAAAAGAATTTTGTTCCATAAGGAATATGAGCGTTTCTTTATGCTGTTTACGACGTCTGACTTGCATAAAATGAACAAAACTGATAAAGAATATGGTTTTTGGTATACGAACACAAAAAAATTTACAAATAGTTACATTTTCAACAAGTTTTTTACATTTATTTGCACCGTCGAAAACAAATTTGCTTTCGTTGAAAAATTCGGTGCACAACGAAATTTTCGACAGAGCTGCCAACTCATAATACCAAATTAACATTCGATAGTCGATGTTCGATAGCCAGCGAAAATCGTTTATCGAATGTAACTCATAATAGGGGCCTAAGTTTGTCATTCCGTGTGAAACTTTTTTAATGTTCGTTTAAGACCCCATAATTTATATGTTTCTGGGTTGCTCACTTTCGAACGACTCAAAAGAAAAAAAACAATATTACTGTCAAATTGGTTTTAGTTTTCTCAAGCAGTTTGGGATTGAAATCCAACAAAATTAGTTCATTATGGTGCCTATTATGAACTAAATTCGATTTTCGACAGCAGTCGAATTAGCTGATCGAACAAATTTTCATTTGGTATTATGGCGCGTATTCGATAAAAATTTACTATTGTGATTGTGTTAATTCACAGTAGTACATTTTCGATCAGCTGCACGGTTGCCACTGAGTAAAAAAATTGTCTACCAAAATTTTCCGAAAATGTTACCAAAAAGTTACCAAAATTTTTTTTAATAAAAACAAAAATCTTTATTTTAATTATAATAAAAACAACAACTTTTATTAATAAAAAACATAACATAAAACGTTTTAATTCATTTAGAACATAAATAAATATTTCAATTCATTATACCTACGAATTCCGTATTTAATTTAAATAAAATATTTAATATTGCAGTCATTTAAAATAATCTTTTGCTGACCAAACATAATGCTGGTCATTACCTAAAGTCAATTCTTTAGCTAGCATCATGTTGTTTAAAGAATTGAATTCTAACCTGTTTCTCAATTTGGTTTTTATTAAACTTAGACTAAAAAACTTTCTTTCTGCAGCTGCTGAGCTATGTGGAAGGCACATTAAATTAAATATAAAATCAGTCAGTTCCTTAAAGCTATATTCATTAAGTCCATTTTTTATAGAACTTATGTTTTGCCAGAATGATAAAATATCATCTGCTTGATTGAGATCATTTTCTAATAGAGTAAGATGTCTCCATTGTGTAATTATTGTATCATTATTATAGTTATTTAAATATGAAAATTCATTTAAAAGTTGTAAAAAAGAGTCTTTGGTTTGATTGATAATGTTATTTGGTGTTATAATAGACAACGATTTTAAATCGGTTCTACTAAAATCGAATCTCTTCTTTAATTGATCGAGAAATTCTATATAAAACTTCCTACAGCATACCTTAATTTCTATTTGTTGAGATTCCAAAAAATTTTTGTCTTTTAAATACTTTTCCGCTTCACTACCAATAAATACTTCCAGTGGAGGTAAAAAGTTTTCGGAATTATTGGTTACAAAATTGTTTAAACATTCGATGCTTTTTATATAACTGCTTTTAATATAATTGAAAGCAACAAGCTTAAAATTAATATCTAGTTGCTGATACAAATAAGGCAAACGGACCGTTTCCGATTGAAATTCTTTATTTAGGTTGTTAATAATTTTCAATATGTATGACAAAAACATCATATAAACCCTTATTTCTTCATTTGCCAATAAATTTGAAATTTCAATTGGCTTACCTCCGTTTACCTCCAGTGCACATGATAGAAAATACAGCTGTAGGGGCTTCCACTGCTCAATTATTCTTGAAACGACCGCTTCTAACGCTAACCATCTAGTTACGGAAAGTCCCAGCATTTTGTGCGGCTCAGAGTGACAATACTCTTGAAATTCTTTAAGTTCATGGATTCTTTTAGAACTATGCGCGAAAAAATTGTAAACCTTTCTGCATAGATTTTCAACATCCAGTGGCAGTTTTTTGCACGCATAGCTTGAACACAAATGCAATGAATGGCATGTACACCTTATATAGAAGAAATCTGTGTCGCGTTTAAGTTTCGTTTTTAAGCCATTTAATTCTCCAGCCATTGTGCTCGCTCCATCCGTTGCCAAACCAATTAGGTTTTCTATGGGAATATTATTCTTATCAAAAAATGCTTTGATTGTTTCGTATATGGATTTGGCGTCAGCTTGAACCAATTCCAATAAAGATAAAAATCTGTCCTTGATTGATTTAGAAATTCTGTCGAAGTACCTCACGACCAATACCAAGCATTTACGATCTGATACGTCAGTTGTTTCATCAACAATAAGGGAAAACTTGGAGGACTGCATTGTTGATGTTATGTTTTCACGGGCTTTTCCTCCTAATGTGTCAGCTAATTGAGTAGCTTTAGTGCGACCACATTTAATCAATTTCGCAATGCGAGAATCTGGACAACATTCCCGTAGTAGAAAAGGCAAAAAATCCATTAAAAGGAAGGGTAGGTTGTGGCAAATGCAAAACATGACTAATGTCAATTCCGCCTGCATTACTTGTTTATCCAGAGATCTCTGTTCCTCAGTAAAAAACTGGTCAAGTTGAACTTGATTTTTCTTCTGTTCTAAGCGTTGGACATGTGCACTTTTTGTTGCGTGATTCTTTAAATGTGACAAATGATTAACTAATGTCTTTTCGCAGACTGAACAGTAACATTGACCTGCTTTTTCCAAAAGCCAAGGAAACTGTTGCTTCCACTCCGAACGAAACTTCCTGGTTCGCTTTGTAATTTCCTCTTCATTTCTGTAAGAAATATACAACTTGTCAAATATTTGGTTTTATGCATTGTGCATTCAATATTTATTTTACCGATTTTCTTTGGAAGTTCCATGTTCATCGTCGCTGCTCAAAATCGACACGTCCTCCGCCACCTTGCGCTTTTTGATGATAAATCTAAACGAAAAAACGAATAAATATTTCAATATATTTGTCATAAAACAGTAATGTTTATACTTACTTATCCATACAGAAAACAAGAAGAATATTTTTCCCAAATTTTTACACCTAACTCAAACTTATTACAAATAAACAAACATAACATCAAAGCCGATGAGAACAAAAGCATCTAACTATGACATTTGCATATTATGCCGTTGAACAATTTGGCGCACATTCACACAGTTGTTTTTTATGATTTTTTTTTTCTCAGTTTTGAGTAATGCGGACAAATGACAAAAGAAAATCAATAATTTGATAGTTTGTCAAGCCTTAATTAAATATTAAAAAAAGTTACCAAAACAAACACAAAGTTACCAAGTTACCAACCCTAAAAAAAATTACCAATTTTGGTAGAATGTTACCAACTATGGCAACTGTGATCAGCTGTCACTTAAAATAAAAAATTTTGTTTACAAATTTAAAAAATAAAATTAAAGTAAAACGTGACCACGGCGGAATTATGTTCGTTTTCAAATAATTTAGCTTCAGTGGGGTTTCATCCCACCTTTTTACATGCTGAACTTTGCTGCAAATCATTTGGTCGAAAAAGAATTTTGTTCCATTAGGAATATGAGCGTTTCCAATTGCTGTTTACGACGTTGGACTTGCATAAAATGAACAAAACTGACAAAGAATATGGTATTTGGTGTACGAACACAAAAAAAATTACAAATAGTTACAATTACAATAGTTACGTTTTCAACAAGTTTTTTATATTTATTTGCACCGTTGAAAGCAAATTTGTTTTCGTTGACAGAACGAAATTTGCGACAGTGCTGCCAACTCATAACACCAAATTAACATTCGATAGTCGATGTTCGATAGCCATCGAAAATCGTTTATCGAATGTAACTCATAATAGGGACCTTTATTAAGAGTTATGCATTAAACACATTCACCACAGCAGGCTACACGAACACAATACTACAAATGCTGCTGGCTGAAATTTTAGTCGTGTAGTCAGCTACTGAATTATGTTGAAGACGGCAGCTACAATTGAAAAAATACAAACAGCTGTTTTTGTTTACTATGTCTTTATATTTCAGTGGTGCCACTATCATTTTTTTTTTCTTTTATAAAATGGAAAAACATGCATTAAGATTATCAACAAATGAATTTATTTAAAAAAAATTAAAATATTTTAATTTTGTTGTTTTTGTAACTAATAAACCATATAATTTTAACGGCAGATTAAACAAAAAATACATATAAAATGCTCTTAAAATAAGAAAATTTGTTCCTTCAACACACGTGGTATAGTTCGTAAAAGTTTCAGAACACTTTGGGTACGTACGTAAATGCATAAAAACTATGTATCACTGCTGCAGTGAATGCAAAATGTTGTTGCTGATGCGTGATTACCAGTTGCAGTTGTGTTGCTGATACTTTGCACAACAGCTGTGCAAAGTTTGAATTTTTGAAATTTCAAAAGTTTAATAAGCAAAAATTAAATAATAATAAAAATGCTTTTTACAATAAAGATGACAAATTTAATTGAAAATATTGAACCAAAAAGTAACAGTTTTCTTATAAATGACGATTAAACGATTTTTCTTTTTTGTCAAAAGTTATTGCTTCAGAAAATTAAGTGAAGCAATAATTGCCAAAGTTTGCGGCAGAGCTGCGGCATTACTGCATAAAAACTTTTGACATATGAGAGTGATGCCAAGTTTCTTACAAGTGATGCTTTTACGAACATTAAACTTTACTTCTGCGCAAGTGATACCCAACAACTGCATTTACGAACGTACCCTTTATCAATAACTTTTTAGGTAAAAACTGGATCTAAGAAGTAGTGGTATTATTAGAAACTACTTCGAAATGGCTTTGACTTGATCTTTAAAAAATTCCGATTTATTAGCCCGTTAAGGGCCAATTTCAAAAATAAATATTTCTTGAAAGATTTTTCTACAAAACTTAAAATTTTGTCAATATACATATTTATTAAAACATAATATCTTTAGGGAAGAACACTTAATCTTTTATATACCATATTATTAGTAACTTCATCATATAAAATTTTAAATTTATTAAGCTTTAAAAAATTTTATTTTGGAAAATTAGTCAATTTATTTAAAAGTTTAATTAAAAATATATATCTGGTAATAATTTATGTACTTCTTACATATTCATCCCAATTATGAATGAAAATTCCCCGAGAGTTTTCTCCCTTCTCTCATTTTTCCTATGTTAATTCAATTGTAAAAGTAGAAAAAGGGAAAAAACTCCCGGGGAATTTTTATTCATGATTGGGCTGATTGAATTATTGTAATATGTACATAAATAATAACGGCCTAATTTATAAAAAATAAAACCGGTTAATAAAGGGTTAATAAAATGGATTTTCATACAAAATCCGTTTAATAAACCCTTTATTAACATGTTTTATTTTTTATAAATAAGGCTGTAAGTGTTTTGCAACGCCGAAAAACCGCAATTCGGAAAAACTTTATTAAGCAAATATCTTAGGGTTATATAATTATTTTTATATCGACATGATTTAAAGATAAAGCCAATTTTGTAAAAAAAAAAAGTCAGCCACGGAGTATAAATATATAAAATTGGCTCTTAATTGGTTAATCGGAGTGCCATAAACGCCATGTGGAACACACTTCAAAGAATTTTCCAATGATTCCCATATTTTATAGATTCATTTTTAACCTAAAGAGATATGGATAAAGTATTTTGAGACTCTTACGACCTATAAATCCTGAACTAGAAGCGTTGGCGCGAAAAACATCTTCCTATAGAACTTCTTTCAAGGATATAAAAAAATTATATAAATAACAATTTGGTGTTGAGCCGAGTTAATATTCTTGTTTCATGCCGATTCTTTTCTGTTAAACAAAAAAAAAAAAAAAAATTAAGCACTTATTTTTTAAATTTTTTTTTATATTAGCAGCACTTTTTCTGTTTTGTAGTGGACAAAAATAGAAATTAGTTTAATTTGACTACAACGACAAAATAAGCACAGACAACAACCTGCAGCCATGTATCCGTATCGTCGTGAAAATAATCATTTCCATATGCACACATGTATTCTAGTTTTTACATATTGAAGTCGGTAGCTTGCTGTCTCGAATGTGTTTAAAGCATTATGAATAAAAATGTGGAACAACACCCTAAAAAAAAATTTATAATTTTGTTTCAAAAACTAACACAAAAAGTAGCGAAATGCACATATTGATATAAGATTTTGCACAAATACGTTCTATATGACTAGATGTCATATGTACCACAAAATTTCGTTAAGATCGGTCCATAATTTAACCTAGGTCCCACATAATTCCTACTCTCCGAAAACAGTTTAGTACGCCTAAAACCGTAATAAATAATACAATTGTAATAAAATTTGGTACGTCACAGCTTAATAGAGCTAGAAATCACACTGTCAAATTTCGTGAAGATCGGTCCATAATTCACCATAGGCCCCATATAAAGCATACTCTGGTAAATTAATCAAATACGCCTGAAACCGTAGCAGATATAGATGATAATGCGGTAAAATTTCTCGCAACTTAGCTTCATATGGCCAAAAAAAAAAATGTCATGCAATTTTGTGATATACGGTCCATAATTTACCTTAGATCCCATATTAAGTTAATGCAAGTTGTCGTATTTAGCACGAAGGCAAACTGAGCAGAAAGATTAATGTTGGTACAGGAGTGCGGCAAGGTTGTGTGATGTCACCACTTTTATTTAACATTGTGTTGGATATTGTCATGAGCCATGCTATGTCGGGCAATAGAGGTATTGGATAGGGACTTATAAATCGGTTAAATGATCTTGAATATGCTGATGACATTTGGCTTCTCTCCCACCGATACTCCGATATGAACATGCAACTGCAACGTCTTGCGGAGCTGGCCAAAAACGCGGGTCTTAAGATTGAAATTGGCAAAACTAAAGTGATGCGAATGAACACGGAAAACTCTAACATCTTTACAGTTGATAATGTGCCTCTGGAGCAGGTTAATTCGTTTTGTTACCTCGGAGCTGTCATCACAACATCAGGCGGTTCGGGTGCAGATATTGCCAATCGAATAAAAAAGGCGACTCAAGCCTTCGGTCAACTTAATAAGATATGGAACTCTTCAACTCTCTGTCGCCGTGTTAAACTAAAAATCTTCAACTCCAATGTCCGATCTACATTTTTATAAGGATGCGAAACGTGGAATGCGGCCCCTCGTAACATGCATGCCCTGCAAGTTTTTATAAACAAATGCCTTAGAAAAATCCTACGAGTCGTTTGGCCACAACGCATATCAAACAACAGACTATGGCATCAAACTAATCAATCCCCCATAGCTATTGAAATACAAAGGCGAAAATGGAAATGGATTGGTCACACCATACGAAAACCGGTCACAGATATTGCCAGAACAGCGATCGAGTGGAATCCTCAAGGCAGCCGTAGAAGAGGTCGACCAGCTCACACGTGGCGAAGACAAATTGAAACCGAAGCATCAAAAATACAAACAAGCTGGAACGAAGTAAAAAAATCGCTATGAACAGATCAAAATGGAAAGATTTTGTTGAGGCCCTATGCTCCTTATAGGAGCGACGGGATATATATATATATATATATATATATATATATAATCACTCTTCAGAATTTTGGGATGATTGGTCCATAATTTACCATGGCTCCAATATAAATTCCACTCTTGAAAATTATTTCGGCTTAAACTATTACAAATTGTGATATTTTACTCAAGCTAGCTCAAATTTCTAAAATGAAAAGCATAAAACTTTCTGCTTGTCGGTCAATAATTTAATAATGGTCTAAACCGCAACCAATTTTAATGCCGACGTTCGTTTTTATAAAGATAAATTAATAATATATACAGGTGTATATCATATAGATCCCACTCCTGAAATTTTCGAACTGTCGGTGAAGGGTATCAAGGATTCGGCACAGCCGAATGTAACACTCTAACTTGTTCCATTTAACTTTTAAGCCATTGATGCTGAAAATTTACAAAACAAATATTTTTTATTTATTTGTAGGTATGGAGCCTTAATCAATATTCGTTGATTACTACATTTAGTGGAGAGCATGCCAAGAACAGTTTCTTTAAACACATTGGTCAAGGTGTAAGCCAAATTTATATAGATGCATATGGTCGCCTTTTTTCATGTGGTTCAGATGGATGTATGAAAGTGAGGCAGTTATTTGAGAAGGATACAATTGTTCAATCTATGTATTAATATACAACTTAAGGTTTAAACTGTTAACTAAGTTATACAATTATATAAAATATATTTAAACCTGTCTTTAACATAAATAGTACTTTTTTTTTGTTATATTAACCATTCGAAATTTGTATTTATTTAAATGCTTCAAATACAAAAAGAGTATATACCCGAAAAAAAAGAAATCTGCAGTTTGATTTTGGTCAATAGTTTTTCATAGTGTTTTCATATTTTTTTATATCTTTTCATTTCTGAAAAAAACCTTTTTTCGACCAAAAAACTGTTTTTTGCAAATTGTTAATAAATCTCTAGAACTGCATGTGTTTTATTTATATTAATTAAAAAACAAAAATTATATTTTACACAAACAAGCCACCTTTTTCTAATTTTAATTTCAGAATTATTATTGTTTTATATAATTGCAATAGGTAATCACGCATCAGCAACAACATTTTGCAACACTGCAGCAGTGATGCACAGTTTTGATGCATTTACAAACGTATTCATTGTTTCAACAAAATGAAGAATGGAACGTCCTAACGGACAGAGGCTATATAATCTTCCACCAAAGGGCATAGGATAGGGTCCAGAGGGGCTAAACCTCCTACACTCAGAAATTATTAATTATCGTTTTAGTAGAGAACTATTAAAGCAATTGTTTCCGTACTCAAAATAAAAAAAGCCATATTAACGTGAGTACGCTGTTTACCCTCCATTCCGCCTTCATTCTATCTGTCCGCTCGAGTCTCCTGACCGCTTTATCGGCTAAATAGCTGAACCAATTTTGATGAAATTGGAAACATAGGCTTGGTCAAGGTATATTTATAGCTATAAATATACCTTGGGCTTGGTCGTAGACCAAGAGGGGGGCTGCAGTGATGCAAAATTTTGTTGCTGATGCGTGATTACCAGTTGCGCTTGTGATGCTGATGCTTTTTAACTGCACAACAGTGTTGCCAAAACTTGGTGACCAAAAATAGCTAAATTTACGGAAAAAATGGCTAAAAGCTTTTATAAATAAAAACACATTAAAATTCAATAACAAAACAGAAATAAATAATTAAAAGTTGTTGACGATGAAGTTGTAAGTTAAGATCAATTTCTTAAATAAGAATAGACGTAAATTAATATTTTGATGGATATTTAAAAAATTAAATCATCGATAAATTCGTCGTTATTGCTCATCTCATAGGAATCACTCGTGCTCTTGCATTTTTTGTCTAGGTTTATGTCAAAGTTTTGTTTATGTTTACAAAAAGTTGTATTTTATAAAAGTTTTTCATAATATTAAATTAAAATAAATAAGATATTAACCATAATTAAATAAAAATTGGTTCAAAATTGATTTATTTCATCACGTTCAGCGGCACGCTTTGATTTTTGTTTAAAGTATTTTTTGACGTAAACGATGATGTAATTTTTGTTGTAATGTTGTATTTGTTGCCGTAGCGATGCCACCTGCTTATTCCACCATGACCTAACCTAACCTTAAAAAATCCAAATTAAGATTACTTTTGAAAGTCATTGCATATTATATGGGTAAAATTTTGTTGTAGACATAACAAAAACAGCACACCACAATATGAAAAATATACATTATTTTCATGTTTGAAAGAAACAAAAATTCCCGAATTCTATTTGTTAAAACTATTTTGTTAAATACATTAACAGCCAGGCCCACGATGTCACACGTTAACGTTCGCATAGAAAATTGCATTTAAAACAGGGGTGTCAGCGTCATACACAATTGTGTAAATTAATTCACACACATTCTTCACACGCATTCTTACGCTCTTTCATTTAGTCCACGAGAGTACACAATTATTCGTCGATTATCAAGCGACGGGTGCACATGCGGCGGATGCTTACGTATTTTTTAAGAATAATTGTCTCTTTATTCACTAATACTAATATAAAGTAATACAACCACAATTGACATCACTGATTTAAAACAAAAACATGTTCTAAAATTTGTTTTTGTTTTAAATGTAATTTTTTATGCGAACGTTAACGTGTGACATCGTGGGCCTGGCTGTAAATTTTCAAAGAAGAATGATTACGAAAATAAAATGGGGCATGCTGCTGGTGTCTTACAAGTTCTTCGGTAAGCAGATACAACTAAATGTGAAACAAACAGGTAAGTAAATAATACTATTCTCCTTTCTTTAGTTCTCGCTTTCGGCTTATTTCAAGAAAGAATTTGTGATTGAAACCAACTTATTGATTTTTATTAATTTCTATTTCACTTTTTTAAGTCGATCCAAATTTTATATAATTTTTGTGACGAGTAAAAAAGTATTTGTGGGAAATGTTATGGCCTTTCTTCATGATACCATCGATATGCACACAAACTGGTCAATGGTATGTGATACGAGTTTTTGTGCCAGTAAAATCGGCCAAAAGCAAAAAAAAAAACAAAACATAAACATTATTATAAATATCATATTTGACAACTCAATAATTATAACAAAAAATCAAAGATTAATTAAAACATTTGAAATATGAAGGTAGCTCATATATGTTGTCTTTAAGCTCTTGAGCTGTTGTGGGATTATTGCAGTATACTTGCGATTTCAAAAAACCCCATAAACAATAGTCTAATGGCCATTTTCTCAATGTATCGATAAACTGTCTGTTACTTACAGTCAGGCCCACGATGTCACACGTTAACGTTCGCATAGAAAATTACATTTAAAACAAAAACAAATTTTAGAAATTGTTTTTGTTTTAAATGTAATTTTCTATGCGAACGTTAACGTGTGACATCGTGGGCCTGGCTGTTAATGTCAACATAAATTTATTAGACCGATAAACTGTCCGTTAACGATTTTTGGTTTCTCATATACCGACAAAGAACATTGTTTTCAGTTGGCAACACCACTCAAAATACATGTAAAAGTTGGGAGTCAGCTGATTGAATTTATCTGTACGGCAAATAAAAGGAAAATAAATAATTGACAGATGAGTGCTGGTTAGCTTTGCGACAGAATAGAAGCAAATGAGACATTGAGAAAACCAAATTTCTTTAATGTGCAGTTTTTCGTTGGGCAAAAAGATAATCGCCTAATGAGAAAACGGCCATAAAGGTATTAAATCGCATGATATTGGTGACCAAGTCACTTCTCTTCTACGAGAAACTAACATGTTCTCTACTTCTAAATCATTAATTTTCCGCCAAAAAAAAGCTTGGCATTATCTCCCTGTAGCGATTACCATCGACCATTGATAACTCAAGTTTCGACACCCTTTACAATAATTGTATTTCTAATTGGAATTGGTGGGTTAGTAGGTCAAGCGTGTTTTTAGAGTGCCACAACTTTGAGTTGACATCACTGCTTTAGTTTGAGCACCCATTTAATAGCTGATAGTTGCTTTTTGTTTAGTTTACTTTGAAATTTCATTATGAATCAACTTACAGCAGAGCAACGCGGGCAAATTTTTGAAATTTTTAATCAAAATAATTGTTCTATTCGTCAAACTCATCGTGCACTTCTTCCATTTTACGGCGTACATACTCGTCCTACAGACCGGCTTATTCAAAGAACAAAAGATCGTCTTCAGACCACATTTACTGTTACAGATAATGTGCATTCCGTGAGACGCCGAACAGTGCGCACTAAAGAAGCTGTAGCCGCTATACAGAAAAGCATTGAAAATGATCCTAATCAATCAATTCGTCACCGTTCTCAGCAATTGGGGTTGTGTCCCTCCACTTTATGGAAGATTTTACGAAAGGATCTTGGCTTAAAAGCTTCTTTGCAGGAATTAAAGCCAAACGACCATCGTATGCGCCGCCAATTCGGCTAAAGGGCTGATGCACAAATTGATATTGATTTCGAGTTTCCTTTCAAAATTTTATTTTCCGATGAAGCCCATTTCTGGTTGAATGGGTACGTAAATAAGCAGAATTGTCGCATTTGGAGTGAGGAGAATCCACAAGCTTTTGGCGAAACACTATCACATCCACAGAAAATTACTGTTTGGTGCGCTTTATGGGCCGACGGAGTCATCGGCCCATATGTCTTCAAAAACGATGATGGTCAGAGTGTGACTGTCAATGGTGAACGGTATAGGAACATGATTCGAAATTTTTTCGCACCTCAATTACGTGACATTAATCTTGCTGGTATTTGATTCCAACAGGACGGAGCCACATGCCGCATGCCATATGCCACAAATAATTGATTTACTCAAAGAAACTTTTAATGAAAAAATTATTTCACGTAATGGTCCAATTAATTGGCCCCCAAGATCGTGTGATTTAACCCCACAGGAATTTTTTCTTGGGGGTTATGTTAAGTCACTTGTCTACGTCGATAAACCACAAACAATTGAACTTCTGGAAATCAACATTCGAAGAGTTATTTATGGGCAAACACGGCCGCAAATGCTGAGAAAAGTTGTTGAAAATAAGTGTTCTAGATTGCTCCTTCCGCGCGCCAGCCGTGGCGGTCACATGACAGAAATTATATTTTAAGATTAATTTCACAAAATTTTCTTTCCAATAAAGCCTATTTCGTTGATATTAAAGATATAAATTTCTTTGTTTTGCTATGATTTAAACTTGTGTCACTCTATAAAAAATACCCTTTTAATGAAAAAGCATTTAATTTGTCTACATACTTTGTCCAAAGTTTCTCCAATTCTGTATCTCTTCCAAAAAAAAATGGGTCGATTACGGATGACAACTGTACTGAAGTTGAGCGGCATTGCCTAGTTTCGCTGCTGACAACAAAATTTTAAAAGATTTGTTAGGTCATCAAAATGGGTCTGATTTCATCGTTGGAGTGAAATCTCTTTCCACCGAGCCATTTTTCAGGCTTTAGCCGTAGAATAGTCGGATTTTTGGATTCCCGGGTTGCTCTGGTTTCCAGATAAATTCTGAGTGCCAAAAGGGCTCTTAAAATACTGTGGGAACTGGCGTGGTATTTGCGTTCTACCGTTAATATCAAAATTGATTGTACAAATTATCCTTAGCCGCATCAAAGATCATCAAGAAGATTCTATAAACTGCGCTTAAGAAGGCTTTCGAAGTGGCTTTTCCGATAGATATTTGAACAAAGTTTCGAATATAAATCAAACCAATACTTAATTTTCATCGTTGAAAATGCGTTCGAGAGCCATAATCGCAGACTACAACTAGAACGCTTTGCATAGAAGAGGAATCCTGCCGAAGCTTTTAACCGTTGTTATGGAGAGCTTCAACGACTCTAACTGTTATGTGCTACATCAAGGAAAATTATCTCAGCCTTTTTAAGTCTTGCGTGGAGTACGCCAAGGCTGTATACTATCGCCCAGTCTATCCCTACTTGTCATGGAAAACCTACTATCTTTAACCCCGTTCCCGACATTGGGGTATCCAATGGCGAATAGATGACGCATACGAAAACTATCTAGCCTATGCGGATGACATTTGTTTGCTGTCAAACAAAGTGGGTGACAAAGAACAATCTGCTTAAAACCTTCAGGTCAATCAGAACGGCATAGGCCTAACAATAAATGCAGCTAAAACCAAATATCTGACTGTTCATGGCAACAGTCCAAAACTGATTGCTGCAGGCGGCCAAAACTATGCGATCGTCGACCAATTTTGTTATCTTGGAGGATGGTTGCACCAGATGGTGGCACAGATGTAGAAGCTAAAATCAGCAAAGCAAAAACAGCATTTGGAATTTTAACGCCGATTTAGCGGAACAACAACTTAAGGCTACGGACCAAGCTACGAATATTCAATTCCAGCGTTAAATCCTTTCTGTTATGTAAATGCACCACTTGAAAGCTTACCAGGGGTGTTACGTATCGTTTACAAACCTTAGTTAATCTTTGTCTCCGACGAATTTTACGTATTTTCTAGCCTCGTGTAATTACGAATGTAGAGCTTCTACGCCAAGTAAATAAAATGAATGTGGTTTCTAAAAACCGAAAACGTAAATAGCAGTGGATTGGCCATGAACTACGTCGCGAGGATAACAACATTGCGAAGCAAGCGTTGCGTTAAAATCCGTTTACCCAAGCAGGAAGAACAGTTGCTGGACCACGGACAACTTGGAGACGTTCCACCGAAACCGAAATGAGATCGATTGGGTTAACATGGAATCCCCTTAGCTATATTGCTCAAAATCGAGTGAAATGAAAGACGGCTATTATTGGCGTCCTATGCTCCAGTGGGAGTTAAAGGAATAAATATATGGGGGATTTCATGTCAAGTGACCCAATTTTTAAATCGATGTCTTTTAATTTAAATGAAATTCGCACCAAGGTTAGTCCTATTGGATAGTAGTTTAGACACAAAGGCACAAGTAGCTGTGATAGCTATTTGATCAATCTTTTGAAAAAATTTTTTTTTGTTTTTTTTTTAAATTTTTTAAATTCAAAACTTTTTCAGCGGGAATAGGACTAACTTTGGTGCAAATTCCATCCAAATCGGAAGACATCGATTTAAAAATTGGTTCACTTGACATGAAATCCCCCATATATATTAGTCTGTCCCAAAAAAAATTATTTTTGGGGCTCAAGCATAATTTTAGAGCTTATAGGGTAAAGTATTTTTGAGATTTTTTCGGAAGAGGTTTAGAGGTCGCTCAAGTCGAATTTTTGCTAAAAATCGGGTCTGCCGGTCTTTTTTTAAGTTTTCTTTATAACTTTGTCAAAAACCACGATTTTCTTCACTTTTAAGGAAATAATTTAAAAGAAAAATGTCCAAGCTTCATTTTGGTGTACAAAGACTATAAGTTTTTGCAATGCATTTGCTCATTTATGAACCCTACATTAAAATTGTTCGTAATTTTTCCATATATATTGTAAATAACACTTTATAACTTTTAAAATCCGTATGAAAATAAAACAAACCAACGATGCAGTATGAAAGATAAATTTATTGTAAATAATTTAGAAACAAATATTTTTGAATTTGCTCTTACCGTTCCTGAGTTTTATCGGTTTTCAGCTTTGTACCCCGCTTATGATATTATTACTCATACCCAACAAACAAATAAAAATCACACTTTTGCGTTTGATTTGCTTAAAAATCATTTATTGGGGTTCATACGATGTATCTCTATGCTCTGCAATAAATTCGGAAAATCAGTTTCCCAAGAAGTGACATTGATCTAAGCGCTATCCATTACCAATACGTAAAGATTTGAGCAATTTGATTAAAGGCCAGCTTGAAGACATGCAACCGAGAGAAGACTATGCAGAATTGCTTCATCTGAGTCTTATTTTTTTGGGTGATAGATCTAAGCCCTATCCAACAGTAAAAGCTTCAGGGGCTATTAATCAAGCTTGCTGGAAGAAGAAATATATATGCATTTTTCGAAACCAGCTGCAATCTTTCTTGGTTAATTAAAAAATTTAGAATTTAGTTCATTTACTTTAAGAATATATCTCAAAAATGGGTATCTCTGTCACTGCCCTCGAAACGCTCCTCCCAATTATCTTAGTCTATTAAAGCAGTTGGAAAGCTACAAAATTTTTCTAAAGTTTAATAGAAGACAACCTTAAAAATAAAGAAATTCAAGGATTAATTTCCAAAACCAATCTTAATTTTTTTGAAGCTTGCAATATTTCAATTGATGTTTTAAAAACAGATCCAGAAAATTGGGAAGCCAACAAGTGGTTGCAAAATGCAAAGAACAAAGTTCTAAATTTACAAGTAGTAAATGATATGGCAGAACGAGGTTCGGCTTTGGCTAACACTTAGTTCAATTTCACAACTTCTGAAACTTGTTTTCAGAATTTATTGCAGGGCAAATACTACGTCGTAAGAACCCCAGTAAATTATTTTAATACAAAGCAAAACAAAACGTTTGATTTTAGTTTGTTTGTTAGGTATGAGTAATAATATGGGTATACTTTGTATTTGCGGCCCTTTGTTCCTACTAGGAACCACAGGACATAATATATATACTTTGTATACAAAGCTGAAAACCGATATAATTCAGGAACGGTAAGAGCAAAATCAAAAATATTTGTTTCTAAATTATTTACAATAAATTTATCGTTCATACTGAATTGTTGGTTTGTTTCATTTTCATTCAGATTTCAAAAATTATAAAGCGTTATTTACAAAATTTATGGAAAAATAACGAACAATTTTAATATAGGATGCATAAATGAGCACATGATTGCAAAACCTTATAGTCCTTGTACACCAAAATAAAGTGAAAAGTTTCCAGAATTAATATTTTTAAAATAAAGAAAACCTTTTTAAATATTTTTATAACAACGTTACAATATTTATTTTTTAGTTGTACCGTACAAGGCAAGTGCAACAATTGAACTAACTATTGAAACATAAAATTCATGGTCAGTTAATCAAATGTACATAAGGAAACAAAGAAATAAAAAACAAAAGAAGTAGGTAAAGATTAATAACTATGTACAACGAAAGTATGTATGTAAATGATTAAATATATGTATGTTAATATGTAAAATGAATTTAAAGAATATGAGCAGAGAAATTATAACGATGTGACATCTTAACATGCCGGCCTCCTTAATATACGATAATGTATATTCAATCTTCAATGGGTAGTGGGTACAGCTTAGTAATGGCACGTTTATAGATTCCACTCTGAGTTTTTATCTCGGCTATGCGATGCACCCCATCGTGACCAGGTATAGTTGAAATTATTCTGGCTAAAACCCATTTGTATGGTGGTAAATTCTCATCTTGTACGATGACGAGGGTATTCGGCTTTAATGGGGTGTTGTTTGTGGTCCACTTATATCGCTGCTGGAGCAAGTGTAGGTATTCTCTTGACCATCTGTTCCAAAATATTTGTTGTAGCTGTTGTAATCTTCGAAAGTGCTCTAAACGATTGTATTTAACATTGGTAATATCAGGTTCAGCGAAAGACGTTAAAGGCTGACCAATCAAAAAATGCCCTGGTGTGAGCGCTTCGAGATCATTTGGATCAGATGAAAGCGGTGTAAGAGGCCTGGAATTGAGTATTGCCTCAATTTGTGCAGTAACTGTAGTCATCTCTTCAAATGTCAAAGTTGCATTGGCCACTACTCGTATTAAATGATGTTTGGTCTGTTTTACGGCGGCTTCCCACAATCCGCCAAAATGTGGAGATCTTGGTGGGATTGTATGCCACTCTATACGGTCTTCTTGACAAAGTTTAAGTATCTCAGCTTTGTGATTTTCGCTTTCAAATAATTTTTGGAGGTCAGCTAGTTCGTTTTTTGCACCCAGAAAATTAGTGGCATTGTCAGACCAAATTGTTTTACACAATCCCCGACGCGCTAAGAACCGACGTAGGGCAGCAATGAAAGCAGCTGTAGATAAATCGCTTACTGTTTCGATGTGTACGGCCTTTGTAGTAAAGCACACAAAAATACATATGTATGCTTTGATTGGTGCACGTCCACGAATTCTGGAATGTATATACACTGGGCCACAGAAGTCAACTCCAGTGGTTAGAAACGCACGACCTGGAGTTACTCTATCCTTAGGAAGACTACCCATCATAGGATCATTTTTGGTTGGTTTCGTACGAAAGCATCTAATACATTGATGCACCGCATTTCGACAGATATGTAAACCATCAAGGGGCCAATAGTTTTGTCTAATGATTGCCAAAAGTGTACGTGCGCCAGCGTGCATGTGCTTAAAATGATAAAAAGAGACTAAATATTTTGTTACTTCACATTTTTTTGGTAAAATAATAGGATGTTTTGATTCATAAGCTATGTTACTATGGTGTAAACGGCCTCCAACACGGATAACACCATCATCATCCAGGAAAGGAGATAAGTTTTTAATTGAACTGGACTTTTCAACATGGCCATTTTCCGAAAGGGATTTGTAATCTGCAAGGAGATGAGAGCGCTGACTGTTTATTATTAATTTGGTTCGTGCTGCATCTAGCTCGGAGACTTGGAGAGGTCCTAAATTCCGTTTTTCTACCTGGGATCTAATGTTGTTGTAAAACCGAATACAATATGCAAAAACGCGTTCGAGCTTCAGCAAGGATCCCCGATGTAGGACAGTTGTTGTCAAATCAGTATAAATGGGTTTTGATGCCAAAAACACTAGTCTATTTGGTCTTCTTTCAGGTATCTCACCATCTGTAATTTGTGGATTTTCTAATGAAAAAGGATTATGCAATGAATTTTGTAAAAATTCTGGGCCCTTTATCCACAACGATGACGCCAAGAATTCGTTGGGCATTAGTCCCCGGGAAATTAGATCTGCGGGATTTTCTTTAGTGTTAACATAACTCCATTCATCAATACGAGTAAGCTCTTGTATTTTGGCTATTCTGTTGGCCACGAATGTGGTCCACGTATAAGATGGTTTTGAAATCCAAGCTAAAACTATCTTCGAATCAGTGTAGAAATATCTGCCCGTTACGGTAATCGGTAATATGTTAAGTAGCCTTTCTACAAGTTCCACCATAAGTACAGCTGCTAAAAGCTCAAGTTTTGGAATTGACAGTGAACTGGTTGGGGCAACGCGGGATTTTGCACATATCAGGCTAGTTGTTACAATGTTGTCTTCATCTACACATTTCAGATAGCAACAAGCCCCATATGCATCTTCGCTGCTGTCTGAAAAAGAATGTATTTGTATAGATTTCATTACCTTTTTCGTCATCAAGTGTCGGGGAGCCCGATAGTCGTTTAGTGTTTGCAGTTGCAAAATGTAATTTTTCCAGTGCTTCTCATAGCCACCTTCTAGGGGTTGATCCCAAGAAATTTTTAGTTTCCATAGTTGTTGCAGAAATATTTTGCCAAGAACCACCACTGGGCCGATTAGTCCAAGAGGATCAAATATTCTGCCAAGATTTGACAGAACGGTGCGTTTTGTAATTATGTGAGAGGATTCAAAGGCAAAATGATACACAAAGGTGTCGTCATTGGGTTGCCAAATAAGGCCTAGTGTTTTAACAACTTCGTTTTTCCCAATCTGAAGATATGGCTCTTTATTTTCGCTAGGAATTTGGTCCAGTAGTATTGACTGGTTTGAACAATATTTTCTTAAGTTGAAGTTTGCTGCACTGAGCATTTTTTGAATATCATTTAAAAGGCTTGATGTTTCTTCTAACGAATTTGAACCAGTCATGATGTCGTCTACATAAGTTTCTTTTAAAATAGCTGCTGAAGCTTGAGGATATGTAGAGGCAGAATCTTCGGCAAGTTTTTTAAGGCAGCGAGTAGCTAAGTATGGTGCAGCTGAAGTGCCATAGGTTACCGTATTCAATTGATAAACTCCGATTGGTTCCGAAGGACTTACCCTCCACAAAATCATTTGGTATTTTCTTTCCTGAGGATCGATTTCAATTTGCCTATACATTTTGCTGATGTCTGTCGTAAATACGTAGCTGTATGAGCGAAAACGAGCGATGACAGTAAATAAGTCGGATTGAACTGTAGGCCCTACCATTAGTGTTTCATTAAGTGACAAATTTGTTGAGGTTTTTGCAGACCCGTCAAAAACTACACGAAGCTTGGTGGTTGAACTGTCGGCCTTAAGAACACAATGATGCGGCAAAAAATAACAGTTTTCTGGAATACCATCACCAAAATCTCCAATTCGAGTCATATGATGCAGGCTTTCATATTCGCGCATAAATTCGCAGTATTGCCGTTTGAGCTCTTCATTTTTTAAAAGCCTTTTTTCTAAAGCTTGAAATCGACGTCTTGCTGTCTTCAAAGAGTCACCTAGTAAAGAAGGGGGACTTCTAAATGGAAGACGTACAATAAATTTCCCATCTTCAGATCTCTTTACTGTTGAATCAAAATGAAGTTCACATAGTTTTTCTTCAGTGGTAAACGTTTTAGAGCAACTAGTGTGTGATTCAACTTCCCAGAACTGACGAATTATTGTTTCTAAAGCAGATGTGGGAGAAATATTAGATTTTAAGCAATGGAGACTTACTTGCCTTGGGCATATAATTCTGCCGGCGACTATCCAGCCAAGTTCAGTATTTTGAAGTACTGGAAATCCATTTCCAAGTCGAATTGATTGATCAATAAAAAGATCTAATAATATTTCAGCTCCTATTAGCATGTCAATTCTCTGTGATTTATAAAATACAGGATCTGCAAGTGTGAGATTCGGTGGCAAGTTCCAATCAGAGATATCGAAATCTAATTCAGGCTGGCGATCGCTAATACGTGGAAGTATATAAAATTGTAATTCAGTTGAGAAATCAGAACAATTGGATTTACAAGTTTTGTTTATTGTTGTTACGTTTAACAAATAGACTCAAAACCAGTTCTTTCGTTAAATTGTCTTGGGTAATGTAATTTGTTGTTTTATTTTTAAATATTCTTTTCCTATTTCTTGACTGCATTGCAATGCATTGATTCTCTGCCGACGTTCTGGATTCTCTGCTGGCGTTATGGTTGCAGAGAAATAGGGAAGTAACAAATAGGAATATTCACATCAAACAGATGTATTTAAAATTTTTTTTTAATTTACTTATATGAAAACAATTTTATTACTTTTATCAAATCACTACCGCTTAAACAATGAAATAAAAAACTGGAACTACGTGTCCTGTCACGGTCGCCATGAAAAGTTTCCAGAATTAATATTTTTAAAATAAAGAAAACCTTTTTAAATATTTTTATAACAACGTTACAATATTTATTTTTTAGTTGTACCGTACAAGGCAAGTGCAACAATTGAACTAACTATTGAAACATAAAATTCATGGTCAGTTAATCAAATGTACATAAGGAAACAAAGAAATAAAAAACAAAAGAAGTAGGTAAAGATTAATAACTATGTACAACGAAAGTATGTATGTAAATGATTAAATATATGTATGTTAATATGTAAAATGAATTTAAAGAATATGAGCAGAGAAATTATAACGATGTGACATCTTAACATAAAGCTTGGACATTTTTCTTTTAAATTATTTCCTTAAATGTGAAGAAAAGCGTGGAGTTTGACAAAGTTGCGAAGAAAACTTAAAAAAAGGCCGGCCGACCCGATTTTTTGCAAAAATTCGACTTGAGCGACCTCTTAACCTCTTCCAAAAAATCTCAAAAATACTTTACCCTATAAGCTCTTAAATTATGCTTGAGCACACATGAAAATCCAAAAATGAAAATTTTTTGGGACACACTAATATATATTAAACTTATAGATACTCTTCCATTTGAGAGGTGGAATATTCTAAATATTACGTACTTATTGACCCGCCCTCGTATAATTAAAAGTTATCACTCAAATGTAATTGAAACTTCTTTTGGGAAACAGGGATTTCTCTAAAGCCTCATTACCTAAAATAGTTTTACTCTTCTGAATTCCTTTTCAAAGAATTAGAAGTGTTAATTAGTGTAAAAGGGGGTTAAACAAAGATAACAAAAACTAAAGTCTGGTCAGTAAGGTAAAATTAACTTTAGAATTTAAGCTAAGGTATCTTGTTGAGAGAGAGAGAGAGAGAGAAAAGTTTTCACTTAAATATCCATAAATTTGTTTTCCCTATTTTTTCTTAACTGCATAAAGTACAAATATAATTAGATTGTTTGTTTTTTAGGTTCATTATAAACTTTGACGCAACTTTTGCTTTATATAGTGTTAATGGTGAACAATTATCAGGTTTTTCCAGCTTAAAGTTGTTGACGATGAAGTTGTAAGTTAAGATCACTTTGTTGAATAAGAATAAACGTAAATTAATATTTTGATAGATATTTAAAAAATTAAATCATCGATAAATTCGATGTCGTTATTGTTCATCTCAAAGGAATCACTCGTTTTAAATAATTTGAAGGTTAAACATAATCACGACAACATTTACCCAACCTTTTGAGTCCAGATCTACAATAAAAAACATGTAAGAAAGTACCCCGACTATATGATACCCTACACCACACTAGAACCTTTGTACCAAATTTTATCAAATAATCTCCAAAATGGCGACCTGTACTTTGCGCACAAGGTTTACATGGACAGTTATCCAGCCGGACAAACATTTATTCGGCTCAGAAAGTGATTCTGAGTCAATCGGTATACTTAAAGGTGGGCTTAGGACCAATATTTTAAGGTGTTACAAGCATCAGCACAAACGCATAGTTTGTATTTTATTGTTATGTTAAAAATATTTACCTAACTGATAAAATCGAATTAACTGTTGCTAAAAGTAACCTATTTCTCAAATTACTTTTAACGATGTTTACTTGGCTAAAAACCCTTTTTACTTCAGCATTAGACCATGGAAGTGAGAGCAACGTTATAGGCAATTCTGAAATTTCTAAAAAAATGTTGTTGCCGTCTGCATCTATTGAAATACTTTCAACCAGAAAGAAACACCGATGTTTGTGTTGATCCATTTTATAAATTTAATATTGGAATACTGTTTCTTTATTTTAAAAGATGTTTCATCATCATAGTTTATAGCGATTTGCAACGTTTGTAAAAGTTGTGATTTAAATAAAAGGCGTTTTAATTGTTAAAAATGTTTCTTTTACTTTTTAAATTTTTATAATAAAATAAAACTTATTCTTTTAAAAGAAAAACGACAAAAAAAATTTTATGGCTAAACAAGTTGAAAAATGGCTAAACTCATTCTTCAATGGCTAAACAGGGTGAAAAATGGGTAAATCTAGCCACTAAATGGCTAAATTGGCAACACTGCTGCACAAGAGATAAGATATAAGATTTTTATATCAGCAAACGTCAAATTCAATCGCAGAGAGTATTATCTTACGTGTAGACTCTCAAATAGTGTTAATATTAATATTATAATAAATCTTATAAGACAGTAGAGGTCTGCATGTGTGCGATTAAACGACACATGAATTCACATATCAAACTAGCAAGTACCCAGCGGGAAAACTCAGAAGACCTTCTTACATCAGGCCTTTTTAAGGCATGCTTAAAAGATTTTTTGATTCAATTACTATTCTTATCTAACTGCTAAAGAAGGCCTCATAAAACGCCTCGGCTCTTTCGTATAAAAGATAAGATACACCTTCAACACTCGCTTCTATGAGAAGGGAGTAGAGAAGGAGTAACATTTTTTGTTTTGTTTTTTTTTTTGCAAAAGCAAAATCAATTTTTTTTTTGGTCCCGTTACCCTTCTTATGTACCTGCTGAAGAAGCGAGAGCGGAAGGCCTTCTCCGCAATGACAACATGTGTAAAAAAGATATGAGTATGGAATGGAGCAAGAAGGCCTTGTACATCCAAAAGAAGGGGTACATAGGCCTTCTAGAAGGCCTCCCTACTCCTTCTTTTTCCCGCTGGGTAGTGTGTTGTGTGTGATTTTAGAATCATACACAATTAATTGTGTGTAAATAATAGCCTATGTGTGCAAAGCGTTCAATTATTTATGTGAGTGTTGTGAGAGAAATATTTGATACAGGTATAAATAACAAATTTGCTCTTTAATTCGAGTAAATACACTTGTGTAACGATGTACATATTGTGTTTTATCAACACAACATGTGTTTTGTGGTTTAAAATTTTTTTATCGTATTAAAAACAAAATATTAGTAAAAAGATGAATTGAAATAGACATTAACTGTTTCTTTCTATCAATTCTATATCATTAATGAATAAAAATATAGTGTAATAAGTGCTTAAGAATTATTGCCTTTGGTTTGTCATATTTTAAAATATTTTTTTTTTGTAATGTTATTATTGTTATTGTTTTTGCATACAAAAAATACATTGATTAATACCATTTCATTTTATTACTTTTTTTGTTAAAATTTTAACTTTCCTCTTCACTTAACAAAATAAGAAAGTCAAGAAACACACGAATGATTAGTGTGATTTTTAACTTCGCTGAGGTTTTTTTATTGTAATATGTATGAATTTGAGTTCATCAAACAATAAACAATAATAGAGAAACACACACAATTAGTGCAAGTGTATGTGGCTAACTTTTAAATGAACGGTGTTGTGTTGATCTCTCATTTAAAATGATTGAGCGTGAATGACACGCTCTCATTTTTTTTACAAATTTGATAAGCATATCAAATACACACACAGCATTCATTTGGCTACCAAATCATTTGTGCAGACCTCTATAAGACAGTTGTTATGAGAAATCTTATAACAACTATCTTCCCTGCCGTCAAATGAGTAGCTAACTACAAAAAAACCCAACTTTAAGTTAGCTTGTATAGACTTACTTAAAGCCAACTACTACGCAATGCAAAATTTACATTAACCAAAGTGTATACAAACACTGTGTTGTATATTTTAAGTAGAGAGAGCCAAGTCGTTAGCAAAAAAAATCAACGTTGTTATTGATGTTATGTTATGACAATTTAATCTCATATTTACGCTCTTAATTGAGTAATGGCAAAAAACATAGTTTTTTTATTCAAAAACTAGACTGCCCCAGTAGGCTAGCTGGTAGTGAGCAAGTCTATCAGCGCCGAGGTAGCGGGATCGATTCCCGCCAGCGACTCTGGTTAAAAAAAAAGTTGAATAAAACAACTTTGATTAATAAAAGAAAATAAAATAAAAAAATAAAATTTTTTTATTTTTTTTAAAGTATTCATCCAATGAATAGCATTCATAGATCGGCCTTAACTTAAACTAACTTAACTTAAAGCTAACTTAAAGTATTGAGTTTATAGCTAGCTACAAAAAGTTAACTTAAAGTTAATTGAAAGTAATGCAGAGTCGGACAATCGACTACTTCCTAGGACATCGCAATGTTAAAATAGTTAGTTAATTCCATATAAAAGTAGTGCAAGTGTCAACCACCACTAGTTGAGTAATAGTTAGCTTTCAGTTAATTTAAAGTTAACTGAATGTCCGACAGGGTTATAAGATGAGCTGTCAAAAATACACATACATGCATACATAAAAAACAATAATAAGACGCATTCATTAAAATGTTAAATTTTTTTGTACAAATAGTAAAAATCTTGTGATAAGTGTTTAAAAAAACCATATTTTTAACTGAAAGCAAGAAAAAACTAAAAAAAAAAAAATAAAAACGACAAGTTTACTGTGCGAGAATCATTCGATTAAGAAATCTTATAAGATACGTGCTCCCCTTGTTTAAGATTAAGATTAATATGAAGAAATTTGTTCTCTCATTCTGCCGACGTTCTCTCTCAGGTGAAGACTCTGTGTAAGCGAACATAAAATAATAAAAAAAAATGTTATCAACAATAGCGATGGAAAATTTTAGTGAAATATTTAACCTAAAAGAATTACAGCCATATTCATAAAAAGTTCTTATTGTAAGCTTATAGTATGTAATAACTATTAAACGCTTTTTGTCTTATAAACCTCTTATAAAAATTTGTATTCATAAACGTACAATAACAGCTTTTTTACTATTAACTGTTTGCAGCGATTTTCTGTTTAAGTATGGCAACTTTCTTTATATTTGGCTGCCATTTTATTGTTAGTGTTGCATGAAACTTCTATTCGGCTTACATGATATTCTATATACATTTTTTTTATTTTTTTTTTTTTAATTTTAGACCTTCAAAATTATTCTTATCAAATAAAACTACATATTATTTTAGTTTCTGAACAAAATGTTTCCGAAAGCTACCATAAAAACTTTTGTTTGAATCTATTTTAAATATAAGATAATAAAGTATTCGAAAAAAAAGTTTGTTTACTTTTTATTAACATCACTATTATAATAATTTGTTTATTTTTTTTTTTTAATATTTTTGAACAATAATTTGTTGTTTTAAACAAAAGAAACAACTAGTTGCAATAATTTAATAAATAATTAAAGAGAATATCTGCATTTGCCCCTGAACATATTCATTTAAATCATATAATTTTTTTTTAAATAATTGTCAATATAACTTTAAATTGGCTGTCTAAAATAAAAAAAAATTATTAAAATGTATTTAACATGTCCGTTGTAATAAATTGTAAAACATTTTTGTCATTATTTTTCAACATATTTCACAAAAATATAATCATAAAATGCGAACACCTTTCAAAATGTCATTTTATTTTTGGTTTAAAGAAGGGCAAATCCAACAATAAATTTTCTTACTTTATGAATGGTTTATTAAAGGTTCAATAGATTATTTTTCGTTTATGAATACAACTTTAGCAATTTTTGCTTAAAAACGGTCAATTAATCATCAATAAGTTTTTATGAATACGGCTGTTAGTTTTCTTATAAATTACAAAAAAAAAGGAAAATAAACGATTTATTTTATGTTGAAAGTTATTGCATCAGAAAATTACCTGATGCAATAATTTCCAACATATTCTGCAGTGCTGCGGCATCACTGCATAAAAAAACTTTTGAGACATGACATATGTCAAGTTTCTTACAAGTGATGCATTTACGAACCCTATCTAACCAATTTTCATGAAATTTGAATTATAGATAGATCAGCGTTAATAAAACACACATAGTTTACATTTCTTTCAAAAAAATAGGCGTACTGATTTTTATTTTTACTTTTATAGTTAGTCAAAACCTATGGGCGGTCAGCGCCGCAAGTGCTTTGTTCCCATATAACGATGGGACAAAAATAGAAGGAGTTGTCACAGACTATCGAAATTTGGTATGCCAATATAAAATATCTTAGTTAAGAAAAATTAAATTTTTTGAAAAAATCGGACCAAGGACTCAGTTAACTCCCATATATGCCAAAAATATAATTATTAATACATATTGGCTACATAATTGATCTAAAAATATGAAAATCCGTATTACGTACTTAGCTTACAATCTTTCTGTTAATTTTAGTAGTTATTGCGGCAAGGACTCTTGGTCCTGCCATATATCCTCAATTGTAAAAACTGCATAACTTTTGCAAAAATGATCGGATTGTAATAAAACTTGGTATATTTATTTGTTGAATTGAGTTGAATAAGCTTTGTCTGCCCGTCAGCCTTTCCGTCTCCATCTATTTGTCCGTCCGTCAAATTTTTTTAATTAAGGTAAATCAAATACCGAAATACAGCACTGAGAATACCGGGATTTTTTAGTTTTTAAAATGCTTCTTTGAAATTGCATCAGTGGTCCAGATTTGGAAATTCTAGTTTTGCGATTAATGATATATTATACTAGCTGGACCCGGTCCGCTTTGCTGGCCCTTAGTAAAGATTTAAAATTTTATAAAATATGAACGTGTTTAATTGATTTTCAAAACAATAAAAAAAAAATAAAATAATAAATGTTTTACTTACCAGCAAATGCTATTAGATTCTTCATGTTTGTTTAAAATTATTGGATACCCTAACCGCGTATTTGAAAAATATTTGGAATAAAACTGGCTATTAAACCATACAATTTTTTTTCATTTTGGTGATTTTAGCGTATTTTAGTGAATAACCGCTGAATTGATAAATGTATATTGATAAAGATTTAGTGACATACCATGCATCTAAATCAGGGATTTCCATTTCATTGCACAATTGTGCACACCAATACTAACACAGATTTTTATGCTCTTCAATTCAGTCGTCGGTGTGACTTCGACAAGTGTACATGTCTAGCGGATGCTATATTATTTTGTTTCAGCTTACACTCAAAAAATATTGTGCGGTCAAAAATGCTTTTGGTAACATCCAATGCCTTGCGTGCAATTTTTATTTAGAGTTCAAATTTAAAGACTTAAATGTTGAATAATATAACATTTTATAAGTTTACATGCAAAGCAAAGAACTTTGTAAAATGGTAATTATTTGAGATTTAAATTCAATTTTTAATATTTCAGATAAAAATGCGTTAACCGATATATTATTAAGGAAAAAATATTGTATTCTATTAATTTGTAATTTTCAAATAATATCTACATTGTTTTGCATTTAAGCTAACGATATGTGTTTTGTTTGTGAAAAAAATTCTTTGTACCTGAAAAGGGTCACTTTTACTTTCGTTAAAAAGACGTACCTAAATGCAGAAATTATTAAGAAAAAATAGCCACAATAATTTGTTGGTATTTTGTGCTTGTAAAAATATTTTTGTTTCTGTACCAATCGCGTCGGTGGGTTTTTTTTTCTTTGAAAACACTTTTCTTAAGTAAGTAAAAATATTTAAAAAACAAGTTAAAAAAAGTCTTGTTTTCCTACAATTTATGTGTAAACCTATACACATAAAAGCAAATGTGACAGCAGGTAAAATTTTTGGGTAAGAAGATGTGTTTTATTGATGTATTAATGAAACTTGTTTGTTTCGCACTATTTTTATTGCTTACTTTTTTATGCTACGATTATATCGAGCCATAATCGCCGAAAAAATGTATTCCACAAACTCGAAATTTTACAGGGAAGGTTTTTTTTAAATAAAATCAGTTTGAATAAAGCTATTATTTTAAAATTTATAATGTAAATATTATTTATGTAAAATGTAAATATTTTCCCCTGTAAAATTTCGAGTTTGTGGGATACATTTTTTCGGCGGTAAAGAGTTAACCTTACTAATTTATGGTATTTATTTAACGTAACTTTGACCTGTTATAATGACTATACATTTTTGCAGGCAAACTCAGGTGCGCATTTGGTATTTTGTAAAAAGTTATGATATACCTGCACCACTGCATAATTCATCAGACCGCTCTTGCATCGAAATTCATAAATGATACCCCAGCTATGAAGACAGCAGAGGATATAATAAATAAAATTCGAGGCGGACATCAAGCGCTTACCCACCAAAAATTTGTAACCTTTTTAAAAAACAAAAATGCTGTGAATTGTGACCTAAAAATGTTTACAGAAGTTCGGTGGCTAAGTCGCGGTGATTGCCTGAATAGACTTTATGATTTAAGAGAAGAAGTTCTTCAGTTCCTAGAAACTGAGAAAATAGAAAAAGTTTTAGTACAGTGTTTAAAAGACAATAATTTTATTTTAGACTTAGCTTTTTTGGCAGATACGACAAGTATGTTAAATGAACTAAATTTGGAATTGCAAGGAAAGGAACGCAATATATGCGACTTGTCAAAAATCATTCACAATTTTAAAACAAAACTTTTTCTAATTTTTTCCCAAATTAAAACTGGTGATTTTTCCGATTTTCCAAAAACTTCACTTCTTTATAGAAATCTCGAAATCGACAAAAGATATGAATATAACGAAATATTTGAAACACTTTTCAATAATTTTCAAGACAGGTTTCAAGATTTTGTAATTTTACAACCGCTATTAGATCTACGAATTTGATATTCAATCAGAACTAATCATACTACGAAGCGAAGTAAATGCTCCAGACGAAAATAATATTGTAGAGTTCTGGAAAGATTTGGATGGCGAGTTCTATCCTGAACTAACAAAAATTCATTTAAGTGCCTCTCTTTATTCGGCACTACTTACCTATGCGAACAAATTTTTTCTGATTTAAAATTTATTTACTCCAAGCAACGTAATAAATTTAGTTCATCCCATTTGAAAAGCATTCTAATATTACGAAACTGCCATAAAAGTATCAATTTAGAAGATTTTATTTTATAAGTTGTATAACACAAGGGAACAAAATTAAAAATTTTTTGTGTTTATAGAAAATTTGTAGCAGTTCTTTATGGGGGGTGCTTTGAATGGACGATAAAGCCATCATGGCCTTAGCTCACATAAGTAATTTTAGAAAATGGCTTTATCTCTCATTTCAGTTTTGAAGAACTTTTGCATTTTACATTGATTAATAGTTTTCTTATTTTTATAATTAAAAGGTAATGATTTTCCCTTTTACTAAGCTTAAGGGTTTTCTCCTCCAGTAGGACACGGCAGGTGGCTTCGCTGAATAAAGTTTTCCTGCGTGCGTCACAAGAATAAAAAAATGTTTTTCAATGATAACTAAGGATTTCCCTTTTACAGAATGTTAACACCATGCATAACTATATTCTGAAAAAATATGGCTTTATCTCTCATTTGCGAAAAAAATATGGCTATATCTCTCATTTCGCAAAATTTTAAATATGACCTTACCTCTCAATGATAGGGCAATAAGGCTATTATGGCTTTATCTCCCATTCAATTGAGCAACAAAGCCATCATGGCCTGATCTTACATGGTTTTAAAGCACCCCCCGTTCTTTACCAATTCAATGTCGCTGATTTTAAAACTGCACTTTTTTCTATCAGCTGTGATTTGCGTGCAATATTTATTTTTTATGAATTTTTTAAACATAAAAATCTTAATTTTTTTTTACAATTGTTTGATAAGATATTTCAAACTGATTTAGAGTCAAAAAGCTTCCGAATAAAAAAAAGTGCAGTTTTAAAATCAGCGACATTGAATTGGTAAAGAATTGCTACAAATTTTTTATCAACACAAAAAATTTTTAATTTTGTACCTTTGTGTTATACAACTTATAAAATATCTCACATGGTATTAAAGCACCCCCCATAAAGAACTGCTACAAATTTTTTATCAACACAAAAAATTTTTAATTTTGTACTTAAATCAGATATGCTAACACTTTTGTATTGCTCGCTATCGTTCAACAATTTTAAATCTTTCTGGTCCAAAATAGCTGGATTGACAACATTCAACTTGGCCAGTGCTTCAGATAAAATTGAGTTCTGCAGTTCCATCAAAATCATTCTATTTATAGCCAATAAAATCTCGAAAAGGTTACCAGTGTCAATCTGTTCCTTTTTGGTATTCTTTATAATCGCATTAATAGCATTAGTTAGTGTTTCAATTTTAATTTGCAGTTTTGTATTTATTTCTATTTGTCTATTGTTAGAATCTATCAGCTGCTTCTGATTCAATCTTAAATTTTCAAAATAGTCCGCATCAGGCGTACCAGCAATAACCTTTAATGCACTTCCTATAAAATTAATGCTTCTTGCATGTCTGTGATGGACATTTAGGGTTGATAATAACGAGGTTATGTGCTGGATGTCTGAATCTAAAATCTTTTTCATGTGGGATTGTGGGAATACGTCCATCGCTTTAATGGTCTCATTAGCAGCCTCGTAATAAACGCTAAGGTTAGTTGTATGACGCAAGTAGCCGTAGTCTCCCCATACCACAACATCTCCGTCTAATATAGGGATGTAGTCAGAATGCGAATAATCTATTATCCTTGCTAGAGCATTAGTCAAAATGAGCAATTCTAGTAATTTCAGCATAAACGATAATAAAAAATAAAGCCTCCGTTTCGCTTTTCTTTAAATATAAATTTTTACATAAGAGTAATTATTAGAAGTTTCTTCCCTCTTTTTTTATTTTGTTGGAAAAAATATCTATCTCAAATTGTCTTTATGGACCACCCGCCCCCTTATAAGAACGGTTGTTCCCATATCAGCTTCCACTACTTATTTCCTAATTTTCTGTTGTTTTTTATATAAATTTTTTCTCCTACATCAAACACCCTATTTTGGAGATTTCTATTAAAATGTTCTAATTGCCTAATTTGTGCCTCGCTGATTCTATTCTTTATTTTAAGCCTGAAATCAGATGAGGTTGAGTGAATAATATCGATTAGTTTTTCGTTCGTAACTGAATGGATTGTCTTGTTATATTCTATGGTCGATTGCAATATTAAATCAATTGTGTCATCAATTTTTCTTTCAAACTTCAGACATCTTGCTATTTCAGCTAGTTTGCTGTGCAACTTTCTACCTGACCTTTTGAGGTACTGTGCAATGGCGGCTCATTAACTATTTCTACGTTAAATTGATTTTTAAAAATTGTTCTTATAGTTTCTGAATTAAGCGATCTTTCATTGTCGCAAAACAGAATTGGTTCCTTTACATCAGTGATTGTTCTAGACTGTATTGGTTGTACAACCGCAAATTTAGAAAATTTGTCGAAACAAGTTAAGAAAAATGTTTTGTCCGTACCGTAAATGTCGATGTGGAGAATCTCTCCAGTATAAGATGGAATGTCGGTTTCCCCTATAACATGTTTTTCAGGGTGCCGTTTATATTTCGCCATAGAACAAATTTTACAATTTGTTACTATTTCGGTTAACTTAACTTAGTTAACTTAGTCATTTTTGGAAAAAAAAATAAAGATTTGTTTCATATTTTCTTGAGCTGCCCTATTAGCCCTGTTATGTTTTGCTGCTACTATATCAGTGAATCGAAAGTTTGTCGCAGGAAAAAGTAAAACTAGATCGTGTTGTATGTGTGCCAATACAGGCAATTCGCAATGAATAGCATTTGCCACATGTAACGACACGGTTTCTCCATTGGTTGCTGGGGTAAGCTCAACGTCGTCCAGGGTCGGTGGGTAGACAAATAAAACACACCACGGTTTCTCAAACGTTATAAACTTTATTTACTTGCGAACCTAAACATTCAACACTACATTTACCCGTCGGTAGATTACGAAAGCACAGAGTAGAACCAGGCCAGTACACGGTGTAGCCACACACGTTCTTCCTTGCGTCTACCCACGCGCTAAGAATTGAGAGCACTTGCCCGGGTACCTCGCAGGTAATGCTCCCACTTCCTTCACACTCTAGCCCAACAATGCCAATAGAAGCTCTACTTAGAATGTGTACCCACTTTCCCAAGTAGTTCTAACCTTTGGGCTAGTAAGATCTGATGGTCCAAGCTCTACTTAAAATGTGTAGCCAAAGGTCTTCTCCCATGTCGATCTGTCCACCGACTGACTCGCATCAGTTGATGTTCGCCCTTTTAACTATGGTGCTATCAAGGTATATTTATAGCAGGTAGCCGCGAGATTACAACAATTGTACAATAAAACAAACAACAGGGCTTCTTATTGTTGTTATGTGATACGAACTGTCAAACAGCAAAGGGGTTGATAAGAGACAAAAAAGACAAAAGATAAAGACAAAAAACTTCTTTACTATACAACATTTGACAGTTCGTATCACAAAACAAGCAAATAAAAAACAAGTAAGAGTGCTATATTCGGCTGTGCCGAATCTTATATACCCTTCACCATTGTGCGAGCAGAATACAGAGCAACTAAATAATTTTTACATATACATACATATTTACAATACTTAAAACTTCATTATAAATGAAATTTAAAAAGCGAAAACTGGTAAATATTTTTTTAGAATTGTTTTGGAACATAACAATATTAAAAAAATATTCTTTTTAAAAAACCAAGATTCGAACCAGGGAACTCACAGTTTCTAACTTAACACACCCCCTACCATGAAGGAACGCTGTTTAAATATCATTAAAATGAAATATAGACCGTTTACTGTTTACAACTCAACACAGTTTTTTGTTTGTTTTCTTTTTGTAAAGGCACTGTTGTCATTTTTTATCTCTTTTGGCGAGTTTTTAAGTAGCAAAAAAACACAAAAATTCCTAGTTTCTATTTGTTAAAATTACTTCGTTAAATAGATGAAATAATAAACGAAAATCATATTGGGCATTATGCTAGTATATGTGAACAAATGCGAAGGGGGGGAGAGATGAGACGACAACCGGATTTGAACTTCGCTTTTCATAAGGACCCAGAATATATATACTTTATAGGGTGCAGGACCTTCGGTGAAGGGTATAAAAAACAAACTTAATTACAAAAAAAAGTAATTTTTGGGATTTCAGTATATTGGTCATAACTCTGCTATTTCTGAACCGATTTGAAAGATTTATATACCGACGTGTTAAAGAAGAAATTTGCCATTTATTTTGGTTGTAAGACTTGGACTCGGGAAGATCTATGGTTCCAGAAAATGGGTATTTTCCAAAAGAAAATTAATATTTTGTTCATAACTTTTTCGTATCTGAACCGATTCTCCCGAGTTTTTCAGAAAATATTTTTTATTAATTAAACTTCCGATCTTTTGATATAAAAGGCGTAACCATAGGTCATATAACAGTCAAAAAATTCAGGTTTTTATACAATCTTTAATACTTTTTGTATGGAAGGTACCACGCCCACTTCTCCAATCCCGCCCACATTTTGTGGAATGGTGTGTATTTATAACCTTAATGTTTGTACCAAATTTGAAAACTTTGGCTCTTGCCGTTCTCCAGATATACAGAAAAAAAGTAATAAAAATACAACAACCACAAGGGATTTTTTGGAAAAATTAGAGGCAGTCGTGGTTTTTTGGTCATATCTCAGGCATTGTTGGACCAATCTGGCTGAATTTCAATAGCAAGAAATGATGGACTATATGTGACATACATGTAAAACAACCTAGCCGCTATCATGCCTGGAGTCTCCGGAAAACACATATCAAACGTAAGACGGACAGACGGACGGATATTGTTAAATCAACTTCTCTCCTCATAAGGACCCAAAATATATATACTTTACAGGGCCTAAGATCAATATTGTAGAAATTACAAACGGAATGGCAAACTTATATATACCCTTTTCCACCTGTGGTGAAGGGTATAATAAACAGCTGGCTTTCCGAGACTACCTGCTATAAATATACCTTGGGTGCTATGTACACAGTCATACACACACATACAGCCACGTTAGCAATATAGCCAGGCATGCCATATTTGCAGATTTATCGGCATTTTGCTGATTTTTTGCCCCTAAATTATCAAAGTGCCGATTTAACGATTTTTTGATTAACACTTATTAATAAAAGTTGTCTCTTTTCAATGTTACAACTATTTCAGTATAGCTTAAAGCTAGTATATTATTATCAAACAAACAAAAAGTAATCGTTTTTTAAGTGTTAATCAAAAAATCGCTTCTACTAAAGAAAAAAGGGTTAGTTTTATTCAATATTAAATGCAGTGTTTGTAATGTGTTGGGTTAATACATTTTTATTTGAAAAATATTCCACTATGAAGAATTAAAGACCAAAGTTAAAAATAAATAATTTTTAAATCTAAAATAATTCAGTTAAAATTTCTTTTTTTATGAGGAAAATATAAAACACTTTATATTTGTGTTTGAAAATGGATTGATAAAGTAAAAGAATAAAGGTAAGCTAAATTTATATGTATTCACTATTAATGAATATAATTTAAACAAAAATTACTTTGATAATTAAATAAAACATTTTTTTAAGATTAATAAAAAATGGAGCTTCCAACGAAGCAGGTTTGTAATAAAGAAACAAAAGTTTCTCTTACCATTGCGCTTACGGAAGACATGAATTTTATATGGCGAGTTCCCACTTTAAAGCAATACATTTTTGACACCTAATGCGTATTATTCAGCGCATATAAAAATTGTTGGATGTAACGATCAGCTTTACACACTGAATGTTTTGATACAGTTATTTTTTAGTATTCTCCCTTATAGCCTTTTTACACTGAACAACATCTACCATCAATTTGCGAAGATGTTAACATCTTTCCATAAGAAATACATAGGGCTAAAAACCAACATCTTTCAACATCTTTAAAAGATGTTCCTATCTCATTCTATTCCATTCTACATCTTTCGATTATTTTGGTGTCATCACTAGAAAAGTGGCAATAAGTTCTATTATTATTGTAGCATCACTGACAAAAAAAAAGTTGGTTTGAAAGCGGAGTTACCATTTGTCAAGTTTTCTCTTTTATTGCGATGTTAAAAAAACTTTTTATTTAACTACAATTTATTTGTAAAAAGTTTATTTTGATTGATTATTTTGTAATTTCATAATTTAAAAACATTAGTTAATGCTGAATTGTTCTTATTTGTAAGTAAGAATAGGTTTTATTGTATTTAAAATAAGTATTTTTAATTCGCCGATTTTTTTAAATTAAAGTGCCGATAATGCCGATTTTTTTTTTTTTTGAAAATATGCCGATTTTTTATCAAATTATCTGGCACCCCTGAGTGCAGCTGGTATTTATCAGTGTTGTGTTGTTGTGTATCAGATCTGCATACTGACAACCAGATGGCGTTACTTCCCTACAATATCCGTTAAATTCAAACTTATCTACCATTTAAAACGCTTTACTACATATACATATATATATTGTTACGTTACTGTCTTTCAATAACGTTTTGGTTTATTTCCTTTATAAAAAACCGTTTCGAGTTCTTTATTGCAACTTTAATAAAATAAATAAAACACAACACTTTAAAAACTGTTTACAATTTATAACACTTATTTCTGTGGCCGTATGGAAAAACTAGATAACTCCATTTTTCGAAAACAAGAGAAAAACACACTTAAAGTTGTAACATATTTCGCTTATTATTTAATATGGATTTATGTTACTTTGCATGCGCTTTAAACAGAACATAATTTTAAATAGTGTTAAAGATTTCTGGTTCCATTGAATAAATTTTTGGGCACTAAAACCGAGAATCAATGTCACTTATCTTGTTTTTTCAAAAATGGAGATATCTAGTTTTTCCAAAAAAACTTTTTTTTCAATTTTGTTTCAAGTTTTACAGAATTAAGACAACTTAAGAAATGATTTGTGGAAAAACATTAACTATTTGACTCAGCACTGTAATTTACCCATTTTTTTGCGAAAAAATTAAGTTACCCAGTTTTTCTAAAAAATATTTTTTTCCTTTTATATATGCTTATATGTATATCAAAAACTAGCATTAATTCCGCTACTTCGTGAGCGTTTTCCTTTCTTTCGTGGGCATATGTATTTATATGCCAAAGTTTATGTTTTTTTTCATGACATTGCGTGTTTGATTTTATGTTTATAGGTGCAATTTTAACGAAAATTTAAAAAAGTACCTACCAGTCAAAGAACAGAAAAGTAAAAAAGGTCCTCATTCACTGAGGACCTTACATGTTTAATTAAATTTTTTTAGGTACAAAACTAACGGAAATTCAAAAAATACCAGTTAAAGAACAAAGAGAACCAAAAAATTCACTCACAGGTTCTTATTCACTCAGGACGTTGCATGTTGAATTTTATGTTTATATGTAAAATATTAACTACATATTGTTACGTTACTGCCTTTCAATAACGTTTTGGTTTATTTCCTTTATAATAACCCGTTTCGAGTTCTTTATTGCAACTTTATTAAAATAAATAAAACACAACGCTTCAAACACCGTTTACAGTTAACACAACTCTATTTAGTACAAAGTCTTTTTAACAACCGTAATTTATAGCTTTTATTCAAAACCAACTAAAATTTTCTCCACGTTATACGTTATTGACAAAGTCTGAACTTAGAATGATCTAATTAAGCTAGTGGCCGCTAGTATTTATACCGCAATTTGGTTGTCTAGATCATTCGAAATGTTTTTCGAAGGTTCGAGGCTTTACTATTTCACCACACTTTAAATTGATTTATGGCACCACTTTACATAATTTTACCTCTTACACTGAAGCTTTTTTAACGGTCATTTCTAGGGCTTTCTGCACATTGGGATTAAAGTGTACTAAATTATAACAATTTTTAATAACAATGTAAACTAATAAAATTACTAATAAATACAAGTTAACTAATAAATACAAGATAACTAATAAACACAACTAATTCTTAATTAATAATTACAACTTATTCTTAATTAAAGTTACTTTCGTAACAATATATATATATATATATATATATGTATATTCATTAATAAAAACATAAGTAAAGAAAATCCAAAACAATAATAAAATAAAATACAAATAAATAATAATACAATTCAATATCCAATATACAAAAAAAAAATAAATCATATTAATACTTCATACACAGAAAGAAAAACACTCGGGATAAATCAAGTTTTTTATGAATACTTTAAGTACGAGTCGTACTCAAAAATTTAAGTACGAATAACACTAAAACTTTTTGTTGTGTTCAACCCTCCGGCCTACGCATGTTTTTATTTCCTATACACATTGAAAAAAGGGCTGGCGAGACTCATGTGCACCACTAAAGTTAAAAAGTAAATTTGAACTCTTGATTCTCATTTAGTTTATATTTTTAGTTAAAGATTTCTAAAATAGAACCCATATCGGGCATGACATTGGTGTTTTATCATTCTGTAAGTTGTAGTACGGGTAAGTAAGTCAATCGTAATAACTTTTTCTTTCTAATTTCTTGATAAAATCAACTTTATAATGCTTGAATCAGAGTCTAAAGGCGCCCGTACACGACATGTTTTTGTCATCTGACATGTCAAATTTCCCACTGCAAAATACATACATGTCGTGTGTTACCTTTTTAACTTTGCTTCTGTAAAAGTCAGACGCAAAGTCATCTGACAAAATTTCAATTAGAGCGGGCTCTATTTTCTTCTGACAAACCATCTGACATCAGAAAGCTATGCCGGGAAGAAACCGGCAGCGGCGTCCACTATTGACGGAATCATTAGCCGGCTGAAGTTAATTTTTTACAATACCGAGATATGTTTGATCATCCCACCATTGAATAGAATTTATGTGAATATATATATAAAAACCGTTTTATTATAAAATCCTAAATTGGTATCTTTGAATTAAAAGAAAAAAATGTTAAGATGGCTGAACTATTTTACGGCGCAAATAAAACTTTTCATGGCGGCAGCAAGCTATTTTGAAACCGAGCACTACTTTGGTTTCTGCAATAACAATGCGAAAAAAAACAGAGACAATGTCAGAAGCAAATTACATGTACGTTTGTGACCGAATATTATAAAGCTTATGTAAAACAGCGATTTTGACAGACATGCACAATTACATGTGACTTGAATATTTGACATGTCAGATGACAAAACATGTCGTCTATATGCTCCTTAAACACAATGTTTGCGGTGCGGTGCGATTTCTCGTTGCGGGAGAGAAAAATAAACATAATACAACTGAAGACGGCGACGGAAATAGTTGTAATTTTTTGTTTAAATTCTTATCAATTTATTTGTGCATACATTTTTATCATGTTGTTTGTTTTTAATAATGTGAACATAGCCAATTATTCAAAAACTATGGCAACATCAGAAAGAGAACAAGTATCAAAAATTGAGAGACGAGGCGAATTAAATTTGCCTTGTTGAGAGAGAAAGAAAGTCCGCAATGAAAAAAATAGATTTTAATTTTATGCCGTTCCGCACTGCGGTTTTTACTTCAAAATCGTATGAAAAACCGCGCCGCAATAAATTATCGTTACATTGTGTTTAGACTCTCAATCGCATTTTTAGATTGATTCAATCTTAGTTTTACATAAATCAATCTAATTTTCGAATTATTATAAGTACGAATTCGGATTTAAGCAATTTTATAATTCTTAATTAAGCGTATTTTGAGATTGATTCAATCTTAGTTTTACTTAACTCAATCTCATTTTCGGATTATATCAAGTACGTAAAGGGATTGAATATGGATAATTTAAGTATTTTGTAATTGAAAATCCGTACTTGAATCAATCTTTCTGTACTTGATTCAAGAAAATCCGTACTCACCGTACTATTAATACCGCTTCGGATTGATTTGAGTACGGATGGATTGATTTTTCTTTTGAGTGTACAAAAAAGATGATTTTGTGGTGAGCAAAACAAGGCTGGCGACTTTGCTCGTTAAAACATTAGCATTTACCGCTTTTGTTTTCTGTCTAATAGATCTTTTTTATCAGAAAACTGTACGATATGTCTGGTCTTGTTTCCGAATACTTAAAAATTACGAGTGCTAGGAAATGTAGCCTCCTCTATGATGATTTGATTTTTAAAACAATTCACTGTTTTGTCAATAGACTCTATCGTATAAGTAAGTGAATCCTCACTGTGAGCTGTGGCCGCATCAGATTGGGTTTCGTCTTCAAGAACATTAATATGTTGTCGTGACAAGGCGTTCGCAACTTGATTTTCTTTCCCTGGCTTATAAAATATTGTTACGTTACTGCCTTTCAATAACGTTTTGGTTTATTTCCTTTATAATAAACCGTTTCGAGTTCTTTATTGCAACTTTAATAAAAAAAAACACTTTCAACACTGTTTACAATTTACACAACTTTATTTAGTACAAAGTCTTTTTATCAACCGTAATTTATAGCTTTTATTCACAACCAACTATAATTTTCTCAGCGTTATACGTTATTGACAAAGTCTGAACTTAGAATGATCTAATTACGCTAGTGGCCGCTAGTATTTATACCGCAATTTGGTTGTCTAGAACATTCGAAATGTTTTTCGAAGGTTCGAGGCTTTACTATTTCACCACACTTTAATTTGATTTATGGCACCACTTTACATAATTTTACCTCTTACACTGAAGCTTTTTTAACGGTCATTTCTAGGGCTTTCTGCACATTGGGATTAAAGTGTACTAAATTATAACAATTTTTAATAACAATGTAAACTAATAAAATTACTAATAAATACAAGTTAACTAATAAATACAAGATAACTAATAAATTCAACTAATTCTTAACTAATAATTACAACTAATTCTTAACTAAAGTTTCTTTCGTAACACTGCCCCCCACTTAAGCCTGTTCGTCCCGAATAGGCTCAGAATCACCTCTTCCATAAGGGGTTAATCATTCCAAATGAAAAACTTTCATTTTGGCCCTTGGCCTTTTATATTTCCGTATTTGGTTTACAACATCATTAAATTTCCTTATCACCTTATATGGTCCATTCCAATGTATTTGTGGCCTGGCAACTAATCCTTCCTTTGGTTGTTGATTCATTGGAAAAACTAACTGGCCCTCCTTAGATCCTTCGGAATTCACCGGCCGATCATATCTGCTCAACTTACTACAGTTACGCACGGACTTTCTATGGTCGTAAGTATTTCTACACACATGCGAAGATACCTGCTTATCTTCTGGTAGAGGTAGCGCATTACAATTGCACTGTGGAAGCGACGCACAACCTCTATATGCTGTGATCCTGGCTGCCACACGCTTTGGGCAGTTTCCTTTAAAATTTTGACTTCCACCTATACTATTGGCCCTTATAACTTTGGCCGATACAGGCTCTCTTCTTTGCGCCGTTATCCAATCTTTACTGGGCGCTACCTTCAACAAGCGACCCTCACTGACGCATTCCCTCCTATCTGCCTCCGTACAGTGCCTGGCTTCCAATCTGCTAAGCTGTCTTACCTGAGCAACCACTTTTTCTCGCTTTTCAACTTTTCTGTGAACTGACGATTCCTGACGAGTACATTCGAGAGGCTGTCCCACACGAGCCTCACTTTCATACCGAACATCCAGGGGTATTTCATAATCACACAAATACATAATTTGCTTTCCCATATTCAGACTTATATTATGACTTATCATAAAATCTGCGCCAATCAGTACTTCGTTTACAATGTCGGCCACAATAAACTCATGAAAAGCGACAATATCGGCAATTCTTAACACCACACGTGTTTTCCCATAGACAGTAGCAGGCTCACCTGTAGCTGTTCGCAAGCTCACTCCGCTTAGTGGTTCGACAGCTCCTTTAACCAAGTCAGGCCTTATTATCGAGAATCCTGCACCAGTGTCGATAGTCAAAATGCGCTTTTTACCATCGATGTAGCCAAATGTCGTAATACTTTTGTTACTCTTTGGCACTACTAAATTTATTATCGAGTCCTCAGATGCGAAAGGTAGCACTCCCTCCATACTTAACGGCGACTCCTGTGATAACTGATGACTAGCCCGTTGGTTGTTTCTCGGCGGCGAAGCAGATCTTGAACTTTTTCTTCATGCTTTACAGTCACGCTGTATGTGCCCAACCTTTCCGCAGTTATAGCATTTCAATTTGTTTCTGTCCAGCTTCTCATTTAATACCCGCAAAACTTCTTCTGTAAGTCGCTTTAAGTCATTCATGATGTCTCTATCATCATCTGCTATAACATCGAGCCTTTGCACCTTAAACGACTTCTGCTTTGCAACTATTCTTGCGGTTTCCTGAGCCAGGGCAAATGAAACTGTTTCTGCAAACGTTGACTTCAATGATGCACACAGCGCATACTTGACATCAGCATCTCTTATACCGTTAATGAATGCTTCTGTTTTGAAGCTGTCCAACAATGGGTGATTCTCACCAGGGTATGTAAGCTGTACCAACCGCTCAATCTCCAGTGCGAAGTCCTGTAAGGTTTCGTTTGCCTTTTGCACTCTGCCACGCAACTCCATTTTGTAGATTTCCTTTTTGTGTTCACCACCATACTTGCGTTGCAGTGCTACCATAATTTCATCATAATTGTTTCTGCTACTTACTGGTACACTTTCAAGCACTGCAGCCGCAGTCCCCTTTAAAGCAAGAATTAGCTCGATGGTTTTTTCCTCACTGTTCCATGCATTTCTGTTGGCAACTGTATCGAACTGGAACTTGAACACATTTAATGGAACACTTCCGTCAAAGCAAGGAGCCTTTATTCTACTAGATACTTCTGGAATAACCCGTACTGATCCCTCTTCGCATTGTAGACTCTTTACTTTTGCTTCCAGATTTTGTAGTTTTTCATCAAAAACCGTTTTCACATCCATGACTTGAGTTTTTACATCAGACAGCTTCTGGTTAAATTCTATTTCCATTTCGTTTACTCTTTCGTTTATTTCCGTGGAAATCTCCTGAAGCTTCTCATTTGTGGTTCTGGAATTCTCTTGAATTTCAGCCAGGATGGTGCTTGTCTTCTCTTCCATTTTTCTCGAATTTTCATTCATTATTCTAGCAGTTTCATCAATTTTTCTAGAATTTTCTTCTGAATTTTCTTTTATCATCTGTACCATGTGTAGTGCATGTTTGCATTATTTTAGAGACCTGCACACAAGCACTTGAAACTGACACTTATTGTCGTTGGTCAGTTCAACACAAGTAACTAATGTGCAGCGTCGGCACTTTTGCAAACATGCATTGTTCATGCGGCCTACTGTAAATATTTATTTTGCATGGGAACCACTTATTATACACGGATCATATTGCGTTAAAGGTTCCCATGCGTTAGTTAATAAGTATTCGTAAAATTAGGCTAATCATTATTCTCATAATTAGTATATAAGCATAAATGATTGTAAAACAAATAACAAGAATAAAATCACACTTGCTCGAGCAACACCACGGGTTGCTCGCAATAAAAACAAACATTTATTTGGTTAAATACTACATGGCGATCCTGCCAGTTCTTTGGAGTGCTTCCTTGTAGAGCACCCAAAGTAACCAAAAATATATTTTAATTTTTAATTTTAATTTTGTCCTGACGGATCAGCCAAAAAGTTCCGTCAGCTGCGTAAAAGAAGTACCGCCTGGCCAAGAGGCAATTAGGACGCAGGAGTTTTATTCAATGAAAGAGGGACCTCAGCCTATAACCCTTGAGGAATACAGGGCACGCCAGAAGACAAACAAGGCAACCCTCACGTCATCAGCACCAATCAAAACAAAAAAGCCTAGAAGAAGGGGAGGTTATACGCAAAAACTAAAAAGGGAAAAAGCTATCCTGCTGAGGGAACTCAAACAACAACCGCCACCACCTTGGGAACGAGCCACCAAAATTTGGGAAAGGATTTCCAAACTAGAATTTTTAATGGCAAATAGAAAAACCTTGAATTAATTTTTTTGATTATTATAAAACAGACGTGCGGGCCTTTATCTGCACTCTTAGAGCCTATAAGCGAACAAGTCGCTCGAGGCAAAGAATTTTTTTTTTAACCAAATAATGTGACACAATTAAAAAAAAAAAAAAAAAAAAAAAATTTTTTTTTTTTAGAATATAAAATAAATAAACTAAAATCTAAATATGGGAAAACCAAATTCAAAAATTAAGGATACAAACGCAAATGTTGTAAATAATGTAGAAATTGTCGATCACACTGAAGAATTAAAATCCATATGGATGTTAACATTAATTTTAGTAATAGTATCAGTAACTAATTTGCTACTTAAAGTCTACATTTTGCATAAAAGGTCACTTAGAAAGAGATACCTTAGTAAGGCTAATGATTTGGACAAAGTTTAAGTTTCTATATGGATTGGAAAAGTATTTTAGAAAAGTGTAGAAACATAAAAGAAAAATTCAATCAATCATATAAATGTATTAATTTAGACAGACCAATAAAGAGAGAAACACTTCATAAACATTTAGAAATATTATTAAACCATTTAGAAGAAATTAGAATACTCTTAAATGTTAATTACAGCAGACTTACGACAAATCACAAAATAGCAGCTGAAGCTTTCTACAATGACATAAGATACAGATTAATTAATATAGCAATAAAGAAAGGATTCGACTTAAAAGTACCAACTACACTCCATGAACCAATAAATTTTGAACAATTCCCATCATTACAAGAAAAAGACACGAAAATGACGCAAACTGTAGTAGAATTTCTTAATACCGCTTCCAAACTAATAACTGAATTTGACGGTAAAGCTGAAAATCTCGGTTCATTCGTGGATTCATTAAAATTAGTAGATCTGATAAAAGGTTCTCATGAAGCCGTAGCGATTTTATTAATTAAGACTAAACTAAAAGGAAACGCAAGAAACTTAATAAATAACGAAAACACAATAGCAGAAATTATAACTAAACTACAAAAAACAGTTAAAGGCGAATCAGTAGAAGTTATAACTGCCAAAATAATGAATATAAAACAGAATACAAAGACAGCTAATACTTATTGTAATGAAATAGAGACGCTAACAAGATCATTGGAAAATGCTTACATTACAGACGGCCTATCCAGCGAATTGGCCACCACATATGCTACTAATGTGGCTGTTAAAGCCTTAACTAAGAACTGCACCATAGATAAGGTAAAACTTATCATGGAAGCAGGACAGTTTAACACTCTTAATGATGCTATTAGTAAATTCATAAATAGTTGCACTGAAGCTACGGGACAACAAAATACCGTACTCCAGTATAGGCAAAACACTAATAATTATCGTAGAGATAACAACAAATTTCTCCTACGAGGTAATTATCGAAGAAATAATTATCAGAGAAATAATAATCCCCGAAATAGTAATTACAACAATTTTAATACTAGTAACAATAACTATAACAGTAATGGTAGAAACACTAACCTTAACCAAAATCAACAAAGACACAACAATCGTAGAAACCATGTACACGCAACAGATAGTAATGACAGAGATTCGGAAAACTCGAATCATCCCCTAGGATTGAATCAATAAGAAGAAAAGTATATAACCTTAATCTTAACTTTTGTTTCTTCATTAACACTTACATAGGTAACACTAATACCAAACTAACATTATTAGTAGACACAGGAGCAGACATTTCTTTAGTTAAATCAAAATATTTTGAACGTACCAAAATACATACAAATAAGACTACATCAATAAGTGGAATAGGAAAAGGTGAAATTAAATCAATAGGTACTATATTATTTGAATTAAGGAATCAAAATTTTTTTATACCCCATATTTTTCATGTTGTAAATGATAATTTTCCTATTACATGCGACGGAATTATTGGAATAGATTTTATAAAGAAATACAACTGTGTATTAGACTTTAACAATGACTACGACTACCTAATTCTTAGACCTGTCAACATTACACATGATATAAAAATACCACTAACAAACAATAGCGAAAACATTGTGCTACCAGCCAGATCAGAGGTCATACGTAAAGTACACTTTGAAATGTCCGAAGAAGACATATTGGTACCCAATCAGGAAATAGCTCCAGGTGTATTTATTGCAAACACACTCGTGAAAACTAATAACGCCTACATACGTCTATTAAATACTAATGATACTACAACCACAGTACAAACACATAATATAGTAACAGAAAACATTCATGACTACAATTGTATAACAAATAGAAATAGTAACAATAATGACAAAAAATATGAAATATTAGAAAAATTACAGAAGAATTTTCCCAAACCATTCGAGAAAATATTAACCGAACTATGCTCTGAATTTCATGACATATTTGGAATTGAGACAGAACCAATTAGCACTAACAATTTTTATAAGCAAAAGTTAAGAACAAATGATTCAACACCGGTTTACATAAAGAACTATAGAATACCTTATAACCACAAAGAAGAAATAGACAAGCAAGTAAATCAGTTGATAAATGATGAAATAGTAGAACAATCATATTCTGAGTATAACAGTCCAATTCTGTTAGTTCCAAAGAAATCTTTACCGAACTCTGAACAGAAAAGATGGAGACTTGTGGTCGATTACCGACAAATAAATAAAAAACTAATAGCTGATAAATTTCCTTTACCAAGAATCGATGATATACTAGACCAACTTGGTAGAGCAAAATATTTTTCTTGTTTAGATCTGATGTCTGGATTTCATCAAATCGAATTAGACGACCAGTCTAGAGACTTAACATCATTTTCAACCAACAAAGGTTCATATAGATTTACAAGATTACCCTATGGTCTCAAAGTAGCTCCTAACTCATTTCAAAGAATGATGACACTAGCTTTTAGTGGCCTAAAACCAAATCAAGCATTCCTGTATATGGACGACTTGGTTGTATTAGGATGCTCGGACAAACATATGCTAGCAAACTTAAGGGAAGTATTTCAATTATGCAGAAAAAGTAATCTAAAGTTGCACCCGGAAAAATGTTCATTCTTTATGAAGGAAGTAACATACCTTGGTCACAAATGCACTGACAAAGGTATTCTGCCAGATGATACTAAATATTCTGTTATTAAAAATTATCCAACACCAACGGACGCGAATAGTGCGAAAAGATACGTAGCTTTTTGCAATTACTATCGTAGATTTATTAAAAATTTTTCAGAATATTCTAGACATTTGACGAAACTATCGAAAAAGGGCGCAAAATTTGAATGGACAAAAGAATGCAATCAGGCATTTGAATATTTAAAAAAGGCCTTAATGAGCCCGACATTACTCCAATATCCTGACTTCACAAAAGAATTTTGTATAACAACAGACACAAGCAAACAAGCTTGTGGTGCTGTACTTACACAGGAATATGAAGGTAAACAACTTCCAATTGCATATGCTTCGAAAACTTTTACTAAAGGTGAAAGTAATAAATCCACTATCGAACAAGAGTTAACAGCTATTCATTGGGCTATAAATTACTTCAGGCCTTATATATATGGAAAACACTTTCTCGTCCGCTCTGACCACAGACCGTTGACATACCTATTTTCCATTAAAAATCCAAGCTCCAAATTAACAAGAATGAGGTTAGACTTAGAAGAATATGACTTCACAATAGAATATCTTAGGGGAAAAGACAATTATATCGCAGATGCACTATCACGCATCACCATTAATGACTTGAAAGATATGAATGACAAGATTTGTTCCGTATTGCGAGCTACAACAAGATCAATGAAAAATAAAGAAAGGACGGAAAATCAGAAGAATCCAGTAAAAAGCAATATTCAACAAAGTATAAACAAAACTAAAGAGCCCAGTATATATGTACCTCTAAATAACACTGACGTCAGAAAATACTATAAACTAAAGATTTCCCCCAGAAGATGTTACATCAAAAAGGGAAAATCTATAGTAACATATATACATATTAATGATTTGTTTACTAATGGGAATCTTGACTACGGACAATTTTACCCTAGGCTCGAAAATGTGGCCGGTAAGCACAATATTCATAATTTACAAGTGGCACCTAGTGAGAAAATTTTCGAATTTATCTCCATTAATGATTTTAAAATAATGGGCAATAAGATATTAAATAAAATTAAAATAGCGCTATTAAATAAGGTGACCCAAATTGATAATAGAAATGCCAAGGCAATTCTTGATATTTTGTTGAAGTATCACGATGATCCGGTAGAAGGAGGACATTGTGGAATCTATAGGACAACAAAGAAAATAAAAAGGTTTTACTACTGGAAAAATATGTCCAAGGACATATCTAAATATATAAAATCCTGTCACAAATGCCAAACAGCAAAAATTATTAAGAATATAAAATGTCCTATGACTATGACAGAGACACCTAGGAAACCCTTTGACATAGTTTATGTAGATACAATAGGACCATTTCCAAGATCGCTACAAGGAAATGAATATGCAATAACACTAATATGTGATTTAACCAAATACTTAGTAACAATACCAATACAAGACAAACATGCCAAGACAATCGCTAAGGCGATATTTGAAAATTTCGTACTCACCTATGGTCCAATGAGAACTTTCGTATCAGATATGGGCACGGAATATAAAAATTCTATTTTGACAGAACTGTGTAAACTACTAAATATTGAAAAAATAACTTCAACAGCGCACCACCATCAAACATTAGGGACAATAGAAAGAAGTCACAGAACATTTAACGAATACGTACGATCTTACATTTCTGTAGACAAAACGGACTGGGATGATTGGTTAAAGTATTTCACATACTGTTTTAACACTACACCATCTACAGTTCATAATTACTGCCCCTATGAGCTAATTTTTTCAAAATGTCCAAATAAGTTTGAACAGGAAATCAACATTGATAGAATTTCACCTCTATACAACATAGATGACTATGCAAAAGAGGCAAAATTTAGGCTAGAAGTAGCATATAAGAGAGCTCAAATACTTCTAGAAAATTATAAACATAAGCAAAAACTTAACTATGATAAGAAAACATTAGAATATAATTTTAGAATTAAAGATTTAGTATTACTTAAAAATGAAACAGGCCATAAACTTGATCCAAATTATAAAGGGCCATATGAAATAATAAACATAGATTTAAGAAATAATGTTACAATACTTGATAAGCTAACAAATAAAACACAAATAGTCCATAAAAATAGAATTAAGTTATATCATACTGGTCAATGATATATATATAATAATATATTGTAACAATTAAAATAAATTTTATAACACACCTAAAACTACTAATAAAAACCTCAAATTGTTGTAAAAGAATGTCCATAGAACAACATTTTGTTATATGAACATTCTTGTGAAAATGGAGGTGTAGTGCATGTTTGCATTATTTTAGAGACCTGCACACAAGCACTTGAAACTGACACTTATTGTCGTTGGTCAGTTCAACACAAGTAACTAATGTGCAGCGTCGGCACTTTTGCAAACATGCATTGTTCATGCGGCCTACTGTAAATATTTATTTTGCATGGGAACCACTTATTATACACGGATCATATTGCGTTAAAGGTTCCCATGCGTTAGTTAATAAGTATTCGTAAAATTAGGCTAATCATTATTCTCATAATTAGTATATAAGCATAAATGATTGTAAAACAAATAACAAGAATAAAATCACACTTGCTCGAGCAACACCACGGGTTGCTCGCAATAAAAACAAACATTTATTTGGTTAAATACTACACATGCTTTTGGAATTATCGTCCATTTTTCTAGAAGTTTCATCAATTTTTCTTGAAGTTTCAGCTAACATCGCTCTGGAATTTTCGTCCATTTTTGCCATCATAGCAGCAAACATTGTGTTTAAATCCATACTGCTAGCAACTGTACGAGTACATACCTCTATTTCTTCTTTGTCCTCAAATTCGTGGCTAACAATGTCGATATTGCGTCGCTCGAATTCATCTATTAACCTATTCTGCAGCTCTGCTTTATTCTTTCTTGAGCTGTTCTACTTTAAGCTCTTCAAATTTCATTGCTGTCTATTTTTTTTTTTTTTTATTAATTACTTTATTATTTTTTTCACTTTTATTAATTTATTTATTTTATTTATGCAATCCTACTTCTGACACCAATTGTTACGTTACTGCCTTTCAATAACGTTTTGGTTTATTTCCTTTATAATAAACCGTTTCGAGTTCTTTATTGCAACTTTAATAAAATAAAACACAAACACTTTCAACACTGTTTACAATTTACACAACTTTATTTAGGACAAAGTCTTTTTATTAACTGTAATTTATAGCTTTTTTCACAACCAACTATAATTTTCTCAGCGTTATACGTTATTGAATGATCTAATTACGCTAGTGGCCGCTAGTATTTATACCGCAATTTGGTCGTCTATGTTTTTCGAAGGTTCGAGGCTTTACTATTTCACCACACTTTAAATTGATTTATGGCACCACTTTACATAATTTTACCTCTTACACTGAAGCTTTTTTAACGGTCATTTCTAGGGCTTTCTGCACATTGGGATTAAAGTGTACTAAATTATAACAATTTTTAATAACAATGTAAACTAATAAAATTACTAATAAATACAAGTTAACTAATAAATACAAGATAACTAATAAATTAAACTAATTCTTAACTAATAATTACAACTAATTCTTAACTAAAGTTACTTTCGTAACAATATTTGCATTATGCTCATCGATTAAAGCTTTTCAGCATTTTATCATGGCATTAGGATTATGGTCTGATACAGCGAAGGTCAGAGGTTGATGATCAGTATAGATATTAAGAGTTTTTACACCAGCGAGCAGTTCTCTCTCATTTGTCGCAAAGTGCAGCTCTTTATCCGATAAAACTCTAAAAAACATCATTATTATTCTAAAAATCATAGTTATTGGTCTTTTGTCCTGTTACAATACTGCGCCAAGACCATGAGATGAGGCGTCAGTCGTAAGATCAAATGGCTTGGTTAAGTCTGGGTACTTGAGCATAACATCTGATGTCAAAATATTCTTCAATTTATTAAATGCATTAAGCTCAGTCTCTTTAAAATGTTTAAGGATCTTCTTTGACTGGGTAGCGCGTATTCTACCGTTTTCCCCTTTTAGGGATATTCGAAAGTGGTTTTGCTATACTAGCAAAATCCTTAACAAAACACCTATAATAGCCTGCCAGACCCAAAAATGATCTGGGGCCAAACAATGTTGTGGGCACAGGGTAATTTCTAACTGTTTCTATTTTAGATCGAGATGTTCTTATACCTCCTCTTTATACCGTAGATCCAAGGTATTCAACTTCTGTTTTAAAGGAGTTTGATTTTTCAATTGAGACCTTCATGTTTGCATCGAGCAAGTTCTTTAGAACACAGTCAATATGTCTGACATGGTCTTCCTTGGTCTCTGAAAGTATTATCACGTCGTCAACATAGACATGACAAAATTTGCTTATTTGTTTTCTAAGGACATCATCAATTGCCCTTTAAAACATTATCGGGGCATTTTTTTGCCCAAATGGTAATCGGCAAAATTCATACTTGCCATTATTAACTGAAAAAGCAGTTTTTCCCCTGTCTCTTTCAGCAAGCTCTTAGATTTCAAATCTAAGGTGGTAAAGTATTTTGCTCAACCCAAGTTTGAAAGTATAACCGATATATTTGGAACCGGGTACTTATCAACAATAGTCTTATGATTGAGTTTCCGAAAGTCTATTACTAGGCGTTTCTTCTTATTACCCAAATCATCCACACCCTTTTTGTCAACAACCCAGACGGGGCTGTTAAACGGTGGCCTGGAAGGCCGAATGATGCCATCTGCCAAAAGTTTTTATACTTCGGCATTAACAAAACCCGCTACACCCATTGGGTATGGGTACAGCTTTGAGTAAACTGGTTCTTCGTCCTCCATGCGAATGGTAGCGACGATATTGGTGTTATAAGGCAATGCCTCATTAGGATCGGCAAAAAATATAAAAAAAAAACCTTTATTCTTTTCTTAATTATTCCTTGAAATTCTGTTTTTATACTAAGCGGCACTTCTATTTTATCAACTTCAATGGAGTTGACATCATTACGTTCAAAAAAATTAATTTCTCTACTCCAGTATCATAAGAAAGTTGGCCTGCTTTCAGTTCAATATTTGCATTTACACGGATTAACAGACCTAATCCGATAATCCCATCAAAAGTGGATAAAAAAATTAAAATGAAGAATGGTGTATTGAGACCAAATAAATTAATTTAACATTTCTCTTTAACAGAATCTTTTCCATGAATAGAGTGAACTAAAAACCTTTTTTCTACCGGCATTATATTTTTAATTTCTGGTAATATGTATCTTAATATAATTTTTTGCAGATTCTGTGTCAATCAACAAATTAATGTTCCTTCCTGCTATCGTTCGCCTTATAAACGGTAACAGGAACCTACTTCTAAAAAATTAACGTAATTGGAGGAAACAGCTGCTTCATCTTCTATGTCTTGACATTCTGATTCTGCAGCTTCATTATATTGATCTCCCTCATTAGAAATTGTATTAGTTCTTTGATATTTAAACCTAGAGTTTCTGTCAGATGTCGCAGGTCTCTTAAATTGATGCGATTGAGCATCTTTATGGGTATATGATGGTCGCCTAAAGCGAGAGGATGTTGGATCTATATTCATAGGTTCTGGCTGGTTTGTACTGTAATTTTTTTGATTTACCTGTAAATTTTTTTCTTAAAATGGATTTTTTCGGCGAAATGAAAAATTGTTGTCGACTGATCCTTTCAGTACGTCTTTACTTGTTTCGGGGCGTACCTTTTTCCCTTCAGTTCTATTAGCAAAAGTAGCCGCAAACATATAACGTTCATGATTCGCTTCGATTTCCTGTGCCAATGCCAGAGCGGCTGGAATATTTTCTGGTCGAGCAGAGAAAATCATATTGCAGAGTGGCTTTTTAAGATCAGACACGAATATCCAAATTGCGTCGTTTCTATATTTTTCATTCATAATTTGTGCCAAGGCTTTATCATAAGTCATTATGGCTTTATTGGTAAGAATTGAAAGTTTTCTTTTGAACTCTTCGTAAAATTGTACTACACTCAGACTACCCTGTCTTAAGGTGCTGAGTTCTTGCTCAACTAAATAAATTGGCCGTTTGTCGGCATATGTGATATCTAACCTGGCTATGATAGCCGAAAAATTGAGCACAGTGTTGAATGACGCAAGCACGGCATCTGCCGGACCCCTTATTTTATTCCTAATGATCGCTAAAACTTGATAGTGTTTGGAACTTCCATCAAACTTTTCAAACACTGTGTGAGACGTATGCGCTGCTTGCCTCCACGACACGTAATCTTCGACCTTGCCCTCAAATTCGGGCAAAGACTTACCCACACCAAGTGGTTCACCGCAAGGCATCGAGGTTAATATCCTCGCTTCTTCATATGTCTTAACCTGTGAAACACCAATAGTTAAGGAACTAACTTTATTTGAAATTTCTTCGATCTTTTTATCGAATTCCATTTTTTGATTTTGCGTTGCAACACGAATTGCAGTTTCTTAAATGTTCGAAATCTCGTCTGCGTTCATTTTTCTTGATTTAGTTTCTCTATCTAATTTTAATCTATTAAACAAATTGCTTAAATTTTCGACACTCATAAAACTTTGTTTCTATATCAAAGAGGAACAAACGTTTCAAAGAACCTCTCGATTAAAGGAAATATTGTTAATCTTGCTATTAAAAAAATAATAAAAAAAATTGTAGTGTAGTGAACATTGACACTACTATAACTTGGCGAGTTAGAAAACGAACAATTGACATCACTAATCATGAGTTTTTATGCATTCGTCTGCTTCTTCGTAAACCTCACTAAGCATCATATATATTCTACACATTCTTTATTAGTTAATAAATAAGCAATCTGAAAATACAATTACAGACTTTTATTTACATAACTGAATCAAGTTATGTTAAGTGGCGACGAGGATCAAGAAGAGGAAATAACCAGTGGTCCCAGTGAGAAGAAAACTCCAGAAAATCAACAAGCCTTGCAAACAAACAAAATGGCGTCAGTATACGGAGAATTGGGTCAGTTTGTAGTGGCAAATGGTCAGTGGCAGGTGTATTTGGAACAGATGCAGTTTTTCTTTATGGCAAATGCAGTGACGGATCAGAAAATAAAAAAGGCGATATTTTTGTCATCATGTGGCCCAGAGGCGTATACATTGTTAAAATCTGTTGCCACACCGGATGATATTTTGGATGACAACTTTACGTACAACAGGGCAATCGAATTGCTATCAAAACATTTTTGCCCACAACCAAATAAAATTATACAACGTTTTCAATTTTATCGCAGGGATCAAAAGGAAGGAGAGTCAATACCAGAATTTTTGGCAGCTCTGAGGAAACTAAGCCAGTTTTGTGAATTTGATAATTTGGATGATATGTTACGCGACAGATTGGTATGTGGTATGCGTGACGAAAATTTACAAAAACGTTTGTTGTCAAACGACAAGCTAACGCTAAAAATTGCACAGGATGAAGCAATAGCCAGTGAAGAAGCACAGAAAAATTTAACGGCTTTAAAAATGCCAGCGAATCAACAGGAAATTCACAAAATAATAAAAGCCAAAAATGACAAACACCAGGGTGGTAGTTGCTATAGATGTGGTGGTAATCACAAACCGGACAAATGCAAATTCAAAGATGTTGATTGCCATTTTTGCAAAAAACGGGGTCACATCGAAAAGGCTTGCATTACAAAATCAAAATCGAGAAAACCAAAGGGTTCAGTGAACCAAATTGATGACTGCCAACAGAAGGAGGACAAGACTGATTTCATTTTATCAATGAGCGGCTGTACTTCGCCAGCAATTAAGAAGGTGGTGATGATTGACCGGCGACCAGTACAAATGGAGATAGATTCCGGGGCCGGATATTCAATCATAAGCGAGAGGGAGTTCATCGAAAAATTTGGCCATTGTAAATTGAATAGAAGTCAAATAAAATTAGGAGTTTGGGGATCCATTGCGGATCTTAAAATGGTTGGCGAAATAGAAGTACCGGTTTCTGTTGGAGGTTGCAACAAGAATATGTCATTATTGGTAGTTAGTGGTAATGGTCAGGCACTATTGGGCAGAAATTGGTTTGAAGATTTTGGAATTCGTATAGAGTGGCCAGTACACAAAATTGAATCGGAAATACCAGGTGAGATTTCCAGATTTAATTCTGTTTTTGATGAACATCTAGGTGACTACAGGGGTCAACCAGTAAAACTTATGATGACAAGTTCATGCAAACCAAAATTTTTTCGTAATCGTCAAGTACCATTTGCATTGAAATCCAAGGTTGAGGATGCGTTAAAGGTTATGGAGAAGGAAGGCGTACTCCGTCCAGTGAATTTTAGTGAATGGGCGACTCCAGTAGTGCCAGTAATAAAACCAGACGGCAGTATTCGTATTTGTGGCGACTACAAATGTACCGTAAATCAGATGATTTGTAAGGAGACGTACCCTTTACCAACAAATACTGAAGTTTTGGCAACTCTAGCAAATTGTAAGTGGTTTTCGCGATTAGACTTGGATCGTGCTTATACCCAAGTGAAAGTAGATGATGATTCGGCCAAAATACTGACACTAAATACGCATCGTGGACTTTTTGAAGTTACCAGGCTACCATTTGGAATTTCAACAGCGCCAAGTATTTTCCAACGAATAATGGAAGGACTTTTGGCTAACGTAGAAGGAGTTGTTGTGTATTTAGATGATATCCTGATTGGTGGCAGCAGTATCGATGAAATGTGGCAACGTACAAAAACTACACTCCAGCGCATAGAGGAAGCCGGATTAAAGTTAAAAAAATCTAAGTGTATTTTTGCAGTTAACGAAGTAACATTTTTGGGGTTCACCATAAATCAACAGGGTGTCCGGCCAACAGATGAAAAAATCAATGCGATCTCTCATGCACCTGAACCAGGAAATAAACAGCAACTACAAGCATTTCTTGGCTTAATAACGTTTTATGACAGATTTTTCCAGAATAAAGGTAAATTGTTAGAACCTCTTTACAGGCTATTAAAAAAAGATGCGAAATTTAAATGGGGAAGTGAACAAAAATCCAGTTTTAACCAAGCAAAAAAAGTACTTCAATCCGAGAATTTTTTAGTTCATTACTCAGAAGACTTACCCCTAATTTTAAGTGGAGACGCATCACCATATGGGGTAGGGGCAGTCCTAGCTCACATAATGCCAGACGGTCGGGAGGCACCTATCGCTTTTGGGTCCAGGACACTACAGCCAGCCGAAAAAAATTATGCCCAATTGGATAAGGAGGCTCTATCAATAATTTTTGGCATAAAAAAGTTTCACCAGTTTTTAAGTGGTCGAAAATTCACCATAGTGACAGATCATAAACCACTCTTAGGGTTATTTAATCCAACAAAGCCAATATCACCACATATATCTCCTAGAATGCTACGGTGGTCATTGATGTTAGGGGCTTACCAGTATAGTATGGAATATCGTGAGGGAAGAAAACACCAGAACGCTGATGCGCTTAGTCGATTACCCTTAAGTGAGGAAAAAATTAAAGTTTCGGAGATTCCTGAAATTCTATACTTTGGTGAAGTGGAAGACCAGTTTTTAGTAACATCATACACTATTGCTCAGGCAACGGGAAAAGATCCAATACTATCTGAAGTTTTTAGACACATTCAACGTAAAGACACAAATTTTCCTGATAAATCAGATAAGTTCAAGCCGTACTCCAGTAAAGTATATGAATTATCTATAAATAGGGGATGTTTGTTATGGGGTGCTAGGGTTATTATACCAGGGAAATTGCGTTCAAAGATGTTAGAGATGCTTCATGAAGTACACCAAGGCATGACGGCAATGAAGGCGACAGCACGAAGCTATTTTTGGTGGCCCGGCCTTGACAAGGACATCGAGATGACAGCCAGAAGATGTGATAAATGTTGTCAAAATAGCAAACATCCACCAATAGCGGAATCAAAACCATGGCCGGCAACGTTAAAGCCATGGTCGAGATTACATATAGACTATGCGGGTCCATTTATGGGCACAAATTTTCTTATAATAGTCGATTCACACAGCAAGTGGGTGGAGGTAAAGATTACAAATGATACTAATTCGGCAAAGACTATTGAATTGTTGAGAGACATTTTTGCAACACATGGTATACCAGATACAATTGTGTCCGATAATGGACGAAATTTTGTTTCACACGAGTTTGAATCATTTTTAAAAGCAAATGGTATCAAACATTTTTGCACTGCACCGTATCATCCATCATCGAACGGCCAGGCCGAAAGGGTTGTACAAACGATTAAAAATCATCTTAGGAAAATGCCATCTTCAAATATTCGGAAAAATTTGGCAAACATATTATTGCGGCTTCGAACAACACCAGCAGTAAATTCGAGCGAAAGTCCAGCTGAAATTTTAATGGGTAGGAAACTCAAGACATTATTAGATTATGTACACCCAGGCAACAATAAAAACAACGTAAAGCAGATCGGGTTAGAAAAACCGGTAAGAAGTTTTAAAACAGGTGATGATGTATGGTATCGAAATTTTGGAAAAGGAGAAAGATGGTTGCCTGGAACAGTTAAATTAACAGGCTCGCGAAATTATGAAATCATGGCGAACGGAAATATTCAGGCAAGACATATTGACCAATTACGAAAGCGATTTTCAAATATACCAACAACAACAGGTGAAGATTTAGCTCCAGTGGAAAGTTCAACACATGCTGAGGAACCGGAATTCCCACTTCCAGTAGAATTATCATCCGCAACCGATACCGAGGAACGTGAAAGCAACAATACTCCAGATGATTCTTCAGGTGAATATATACTTCCAGATCCAAGTACTCAAGCAGCATCTGCAGTCAGCTCGGAAAAACCAGCTACACCGTTATCACGACCTACACGACAGAGGAAAGCTCCAAAGCGTTATGGTGACTACTGGTTGGGGGAGGAACTGTAGTGTAGTGAACATTGACACTACTGTAACTTGGCGAGTTAGAAAACGAACAATTGACATCACTAATCATGAGTTTTTATGCATTCGTCTGCTTCTTCGTAAACCTCACTAAGCATCATATATATTCTACACATTCTTTATTAGTTAATAAATAAGCAATCTGAAAATACAATTACAGACTTTTATTTACATAACTGAATCAAGTTATGTTAAAAATCTAATCCGATGTGCAACAATATATAATCAGAATAAATTTTTAGTAATAAGATTAACTTGAATTAAATAAAAAACCACACACTTTCCATATTTATTATTTTCATTAAATTCATTATCGGCAAAACTTATTATTAAATTTAACTCGAACCAAAATCAAGAACTAGGCACTTTTTATTTTCTAAGACTATAAGCGAGCAATACACTTACATGATTCTTTAATTTGTTGTGGTGATAGTTATGCTTCTTCTGATGAGAGATGAGTTCTTTGTGGCTTCCTTTTAGATCCTTTTAGATTAGATTCAAATGACTCCTTTTTTCTTTGGCTCCTTTTTTCCACTTTGTTGATTACAGATCTATTCCTTCATAATCTCTTAATGCTTTGGAATTAAGATTAAAATTATTTCAAGGTTTTTAATTTTTTCTTTATTTTGTCCCACGTTGGGCGCCAATTATTTAAAACGACTGGTTGGTTTAATGATTCGAATAAGAATGCCTTTATTGTTTTTTAATTATTTAAATGAATGTTATTCTCTTAACTAAAAAGTGCTGACCTAGTGTCTGCACCACAATACAAATTTTTGGTGTTCTGACCAATAGGAAAGTTATTGCTAGGCTAAACAGATGTTAGCTGCGTTCGAGAACACAAAAGTTTTTACTATTTTTTACTGAACTTTACTGCATTTTACGAAATTGCGTTCGAGTACACAAAATGCAGTAAATGAGAACACAAATTGAGAGCGAAAAGTGACAGTTGTTGTCTGAGTATTTACAAATTTTTACTGCAGAAATTTTTGCAGTAAAATTTAGTAAAACAAAAAAACATAGGTTTCAAAAGGTAAACAAACAAAAGTAACAAGCAAAATGCTTACAAATTGTGAAAAAATTGTTAAATAAACGAAAATATGAAATAAAAATTAAACAAAAACAAAATGTGAATAAATATTAATTAATAAAACTTGTTTGTGAATCATTTACTTGGCTAAATACGAACATTTGAAACTTTTTTTGTTATGTTAATTTTTTAGAGTTGTAAAAGTGCTAAGTACTTGGGTACTTAAGTAATCAATAGCAAACAATTATTCATGTTCTTTTGAATAAATTAACCCGCCACAAATTAGTAACATCCAATAAAATAAAAAACAAACAAATATGAAAGATTACATAAAATAATTTGTCTGTATTTTCCAAAAATGTTTGTGTTATCAAAAGTATTTAATCGAGTACCGATAAAAAAAAACGAGTTAAGTGGTCAAAAGTGTTAACATTTTTCAACACTTCAATTATTTGTCATCAACTGTTGCCTTTATTTTACGAATTTTTACAAAATTTGCGTTCGCGTACTTTTTTGGACAACAGCTTTTTGTGAGAGTAAATTTTACAATTTTCTCATTTACTGCATTTTACTGTAAAAGTACTCAAACGCACCTGTTATTAAAAATCACAAACTGAACTATAAAACAAAAAATAAAAAAGTACAAAAGCCACACAATCATAAATGTAAGAAAAAAGCCAAACGCTGGTATCATGAAATTTGACTTCGCCTGTCTGCCTTTCACTTGTCACATTGTAAAAGGGGACATTCAGTTGGGCTGACTTCCTAAACGTATATTAACAATGTATCAATACAGTATTTAAACCGAGTTGATACATTGTGTAGTAACTTTTTTAATACGTTGCATATTAATACTTTGCAACACTGAAATCGTTTAGGAACATTTATATGCATTGTATCATTCATAATAAAGCGAACAATGGGGGAAGAACATATTTTATTGGAAAATGTCTTAGATTTGTGCGAACAGGGAAACTCCAGCCTCAAAATTGCTGTAAACATTATAAAAAGAAAACATAAACGATTTGCTGTTTTGCTGAAAGAATCACGGGTATCAAAAAGAATACCAAAATCAAAAGGCTTTGTGGAAACCATTGTTGAAATGCCAGACGATGTTTTTTACATTTTTAAAATTATGCGTCCATTTTTTCCTGTAATAAAAAGAAAAAATAAAACTGAATAGAGAAATATAATAAATTATAACAAAAAAATGCTTACTTATCTTCCTGCGTCGCCATCGTATTTTGGCTTGCATTCGCTTTGCATCTACTTTTATTTGGATGCCTTTGTTGCTTTTCCTTGCTACAACAGTGTTGCAAAAGGGAACAAAATACATTGTAAAAATTTTCAGGGTTGCATTTACGAACACGCTGCAATGTATTACTACAAAGCAACATGCGTTTAGGAAGTCAGCCTTGCTTAATAAATTTCGACGAAGCAGGGGTGTTGCGCATGTTGTTATTTTGGCAAATTTTGCAGTTTCGTAGTGGTACACTGACAATATATTTATTGTGTTGTGATCAAGCTGTGCTCCTGTATGTTTTTTTCAGCTTGTTTTAAAAACTTTTCAGCAATCATGTGGGATGATAAATTATATAATAATCAAGTTTTATACTGAATTCCTTTTTTTTTCTTTTTGCATATTTACACACCTATTGTACACATTTTGAAGTTTTTGCTCACGGCATTTTCGATTTCATGTGACCATATGTATATATATATTTTACCGTTAATTAAAACTTGATGAATTATATAATAATAATATTTTCTAATGAACTCATTTTTTGTATTGCATATTTACATACAGTTTGAAAAACTTTTCAAAAATTTCTCTAAGTGTAAATCAACTAATTTACTCTCTTTTATTCAATGTTCTCTATCTGCCCTTCGCTGATTTATAGGCCTGAAGGACAAAATAGTTTAGATTCCTTGTTGCCAAACGAAGATTATATTTCTGAAAATTTGTTACGAAAGCGTGGCAGAAGATCATGACTGACAACGTTGCTGAGAGCTTTTCCTGGTGAGGAACTGTAGATAAGAAGTGTTTTAGGGCCTTCACTGTCGCCACTGCCATTCGTCGTAAGTGAAATACGTTTAATAGGTTTCTAGTAACATGTTTATATTCATATTTAAATTCTATTGCAGAAACTTTCGCTGAAAATGGAGGCAAGGAAGAGGACTTTGTGTTTGCCTCTAAGTCATATTTCCAGTACGCAAAAAATCGTATTAAAATTAAAACAACAAAAAAAGTAAACTAAAATACTAAGTATTAGTGATTTTTTAAATGAAACAGCAATGAAGTTCCTATTTTATATTTCAATTTAATATTTTTCTTTTAAGAAAAAAAATTTTATGTTATAAATGATTAAAAATCAAAACAACAAAATGGTAAACTAAAATACTAAGTATTGATGATTTTTTAAATGAAACAACAATGAAGTTCCTTTTTTTATATTTTAGTTTAATATTTTTCTATTAATAACAAAAATTGTATATTAAAAATGATTTTTTAAATGTATCAATAAAAAAACATATCCAAAACAAAGTAAATGTTTAAAACGCTTACTAATTTCATTAAAAATACGTGTTTTTTAAGCCTTTTCAAAACGTGTTTTTTAAGCATTTAGAAAACGTGTAATAAACTTACTTAAAAAACATGTTTTGCAATCGTCTTTTTAACGCTTATAAAGTTGGGTGCGTTTCGATTATAAACCCCTTGCTTTGATGTCTTTTGTAAATGTCACAGCAGCGTTTTATAAGTGTTTTGCTTACATTTGAACGCTTAAGCTCGATTCACCCATGCGTTCCGAACAAAATTTTTGTCCGGACAAAATTTTTTTTATATTTTTTTTTTTTTTGGATTTTGCTTAAAACTAAAAATTTTTGGCGAAACTATTTAAGTTATAATGCCAGGGTATCACACAATTTTTTGGAGCTTCAAACACAAAAACCTCGTTCGACCTAAACCTTCGTATAGGAAGGCGAGAGCTTCCAGAATCCGCTCCAGAGTATTTTGGTCTCCACCAGTAATCTTCTGAGTTATTTCCTTGGTACTCCACCAGTAAAACGTCTGAGTTATATATGGTTCTCCACCAGTCACATTGAGTTAATTATGGTTCTCCACCAGACAACACATTTAAACATTGAGGTTAAAAACGAATGCATATAGTTAATGCAGAAACCGCAAAAACTGTAACTCGGTACAGTTATACGACGCCGAAACATTAACCAATGCGGGGTGACACCGCAAAACGCACGAAAAGCAGACAAACAAGAACGACCTGTTTGTCCTTAAAAAATAATGACAAAAAGCGCGAGCTGCTTCTCCACTCAGAGCAGTTTTACGAGTGTTTTTTTATATTGAGTTTGACGTTTTACTTTTGAGAGAGAGAGCAAAGATTTTGTTCGGCACGTTTTTTCTTGAATTGGTTTAATTTTAATTCTTGTGCCGAACAAAATGAACTGAGATGCCACTTTTTTTCAATTTGTACATAAGAGTTGAATTGAGCTGCCACATATTACATTTTTCGTTTTGTGCTGAATAATTAAAAAAAAAATTAAACAAAAGATGGATGTTAAAGAAAATATTGCCCTGAAACTAAAATAATAAAATTAATTTTCTTCTTTCGTCCATTTTCTTTAACACACTTTTATAAAAAAAACTAATAGTTTGCTAACTGTGCTGCCACTTTGTATAATCGTTTACATCTGTAAACCATATGGTAGCTTTGTTTGTCCGGACAAATTTTCCGAGATGGGTGAATCGTTCTGCAGAACACTCTCTGTAAAAAAATTATTGTCCGGTCAAAAATATTGTTCGGAACGCATGGGTGAATCGACCTTTACAAAACGCTTATTTTTATATGTAAATGCTGGCTGGGTACACATGCCACTGCCAATTCGAAAAACTCAATACACTCAGTGTTACCGTCGGATATTTTCAAAAAGTACAAAAAAAGGGGATATCTGCAAAAAAAGTGGCACCAAAAAGTGGATTTTTTTAATAAAAGGGGCACATCTTTTAAAATTAAAATAAGTACACCACATTATGTATTTTTTACGTTTTTTTTTTATTTATTATAATTTTAAATGGTATAAAAACTAAAACAAATATTTTGTAAATATTTCTCTCGAGAAGTAATTTTTATAAAATACTTATTTTAATGTTTTGGTAATTCAAAAACTTGTAACTTGTTTTCTGCCAAACATGTTTTTTGGATTATGACACTGTTGCAGCAAATAGAAGATATTAATGAAATGTGTTTTATATATACATTCAGTAATATATTTCTTGTACTATTCCTTTTGAATACATTTTCTTTAATTTATTTAAGACACTATATTGCACAGGTAGACATTTCAAACTTTTTAGAAATTTATTTATTCCACCATTCCACCAGATTCTTATGTTTTTTGGAATGCTATGGCCGAATATGAGCACAGTTTTCTCCCATCACGTCACATTTATCAGATACACCAATTGTAGTATTTTCGGATGATGTTTTGTACCACAATTAATAACAAATTCTACAGTCAACCTAATTACAAAAGTTGTACCCCAGGCCCACGATGTCGACAATACAATTTCTTTCGTATATTTGTTATGAAAACAAAAACAAATTTTAGTTTTTATTATTGTTTTTAATATAAATATGCGAAAGAAATGTCTTGTCGACACCGTGGGCCTGGCAGCTGAGCTATAATCGGATGAAAAACAGAAATCCTATAACAAAAAACGAAAATATCACTTTTTCAAATACTTTATATATAATCAGTTCCTCACTTTAATACAAATAAATGCACGGCATGCATACATGCTAATTAATTTAAGTGCTAGTGCTTTAATTTCTTTACTATAGCAGATTTAGTTTTTATCCAATTTCGTCTATTATTGCTTAAAATTTTTGTAACCAGGTTTATAGAACAAAACTATAAAACTGGATTTTGTTATTAATTGAGGAACAAAACATCTTCCGAAATTACAATAACTGGTGTATCTGATAAATGTGACGTGATGGGGGAAAACTGTGTTCATATTCGTCTTTAGCGTTCCAAAAACATAAGAATCAGTTGGAATGGTTAAACAAACTTTTTCAATGTCGTCCTGTGATACATATTTATTAATGGTCAGTTTCATACAAATTTTACAATTAATTCTTTTTAAAATGACTTCCATACTTTCGTAAAAGGTCTTTAGCCTATTTGTTACTTTATTTTTGATTAAAGCTAAGCAGAAGCTATACTATGTGGCAATGTAAAAATATGAGAGATCAATTTGTATAAGTTTGAATATAATCTTTTTTTCAATGTTCCTATTTCACGCCAAAAATCTTCAGCATTCGAAATTTTGAATATGTGTTCATAATTCGTGTCATTTACTTTACTCTCTAGAAATTTAAATTCATGTATAAATGCATCTGGGTCAGTTATAATATCATTAAACTCTGAAACTAATTCGAAATAGTTTATATCTTCATTAGACACTATAAATATTTGGTCTAAATACTTCAATATATTGAGCTTTTTGTTTTTTATATCAATTCTTATTATCAATTCATTACACAATTTTTGGTAAAAACTTAGATTTTACTTTTAATGTAAATTACACAAATTTTAGACAAGTTTTCGGTACACAACAGTTCGGTTTCTGCTTCATGACTTCTAAGGAGAGACAAAATACTTTTTATTGGCAATCATTTGAAACTTTTTGCTATATATTCTTTTAAATATTTTTTATGAATTTTTCCTAATTCTTGATTTATAAAAGAATATATAGCAAGAAGTTTCAAATATTTGGTAAAAAAAAGTATTTTGTCTCTCCTGAAAAGTAGTTGTTTTTGAGTAACGAGGTTGCGGAAGAAAACCATCGATATGTGAGATATCTTTATCCCCTTGTTCATAACAAATAAAATAGGTTAATAAAAAGTTTATTAAACCGATTTTCAGCTAACGACGAATGACTAGAAAAAAATTTCATATAAACTTGCTTACATATACACATATTAAAACCGTTTTACATATATTAAAGCTAGGGGTTATAATAAAACAGAAAGAAAAAAAGTATATTTTCCTAGCGTAAAAAGTATCAAAGAAGTGGCAAGAATCGCAAAAAGTACCACATTTGGGTGCATTTTGTAAAAGTGGCCAAATAGTATCCAAGCAGTCGAAAAAGTGGCAAATTGCCACTTTAGTGGCACCAACGGTAACGCTGAATACACTCCCACTTTTTACTTATACACTCACATTTTTCGCAATGGCAGCCAGGGTTGTCAGATTGATTTTTACCTTTTTCGCCAAATTCAATGTCAAAAATCGCCAAAGCCTTTGTTTTTCAGTTTTTGACAATAAAATACATATTATTAGAATTATTAAAAATTTTTTTTTTAATTCTAAAAAATAAATTTGTTCTGTATCGCTAAAATACGCCAAAAATTAAAAAAAAAGTCGCCATAATATATTGTTTTGTTTAATATTTATGTAGAACACAATAAAAATAGTTGGTGAACACAAAAGAGGTACAATGTTTACTATAAAATAGTTTTTAGTAGTCTTCTTATAGCAACAAAAAAAGAATTTTTGCAGTTAGTATTAAACAAAGTATATTCAATACATTTGTATAAAGGTTACAGTTATCTAAAACGCTTCTTTGGCAAGACTCCCTATTTGTCTTCTTTTTTGGAAAACATTGTGAGAGAATTGCATTTATTCAATGAAGGTACAAAAGAAGAGCAACGTGTGCTATTCACATATATAATTTAAACCTCGTTATAACGCGTCTAGAAGTTCGTAATGCATTCTGCTTCGAAGGCGAGTTTTTGTGGAGTTCATAATTTCAACACAGGCAATACTTGTTGTTATTACTAGCATCCCAGCAAAAACTTTACTTACCAAGTAAGTTAGCAAATAATGTTGGTGAAAATAAACACTACTTATTTTTCGGCTGAATAACTACTTATTTTTGTTCGAGGTGTCCACAGAATTCAGTACTTACAATACACTTACTAGAAGTCAAAAAATATCTAGTTATTATTTAACTACTAGTAAGTTGCATTGTAAGTACTTACAACCAGAAGCCAAAAAATCACTAGTTATTAGACCTAATAAGTAATTATTGAGTGCGTTACCAGTAAGTAAGTATTCAGTACTGAAAACAAAACAAGTAATAAGTAGTTACTGAGCTGATTATTAGTAAGCAAATATTAAGTAGTGAAAATAATAGAAGTAATAAGTAGTTGTTGTGGTCATTACAAGTAAGTACTTATTAAAGTTTTCAAAATAATGACAATTGTAATGACAACTACTTACCAGGTAACGTATGAAATAACTACCACCTATTACTAAAAATCAAAAAGTTTTTCCTGGGAGTGATTAATTTATTTTAAAAGTGTATTAATGTAGGTCTCCATTAAGTATTTACAAAAAAATGTCTATCTTGGTTTTTGTTTAATTGACTTATGTATTTGTCGCGAACGTACGATTTTTCCATATGTTTTTTTTATTATTATCACCATGCAGTTTTTCATAAATAACTTAAAATTTTCTTAACAAGCAACTTAATACTCACTTTACAATTGATTGTAATGGAGAGATTATAAAGAAAGAGTGTTAACATAACATATTTTTTGCATGTAAAATAAGTATATAACAATGTCTTCAGAAGTAGAAAATATAAAATTTTCAGTTTCCAGTGCAATTTCCTCAAGTAAAACAGGTGAGACATGCTATGAAACCATTCTTTTATAACAACATAGACTTTGTTTATAATAATAAACAATAAAAGACGATGATTATCATCATTTTATTTTTTCATCCTGGTAGACCATTCTGGGGAAATGCCCATATATTATATTTCATTTTTAATTGTTTTCCTTTTTTTGTCTTTTATTAACTACATATCGATGGCTTAATATAAAAAGGCCTAACTTGATTGTTTTGTTTGTTTACAGGGGAAGAAAAAAAAACTTAATAAAATCCGTAAAATTTTAGATAAAAAAATTTATAATGCCATTTTTATTAAAAATATCCAACAAATGTTGGACTACAGCCCTTAAAAATTTTAAATCAAGATACATGTGGCATTAGCTAACGAAAAATTTATTTTTTTCTTAATAATAAACTAATTTATTTATAGATACTAAGTTTTAAGTGTAATCAAAAAAGATATATTTGTAATTTTTTTTGTTTATAAATTGATGTACCACAAAAATAGGTGTGCATATAACGTAATACCTCAATCCTGCTGAAAATTACATAATTTTAGCGCACTCTGGTTAAGGGGTATGGTACACTATTTGACTTCCATATAATACCTTCTCAGTGCTTCTTTAATCAAATTTAGAATTTTTATGATTTTTCATATGCTTGTAACTTTACTTAAACATTATAAACTCTATAATACAAACAATTTAAGAAAAAATTGTGAAATAAGACCTTTTTTAAAATGCATTTTTTGTTAAGTTGCGGCTAAAAGTCGGCACTTATCTTTTCACGGCCCTTTTAAGAACATTATTTGCTAAGAAAAAACAAAAAAAAAAAAAAATGTCTGATTTCATATGATTTTTTAAAGTTCAAATAAACTCTTGTAATTTTTGGATTTTTTTTGGAAAAATTATTTTTTTGAGCATTAAAAACTAACTAAAATTAATAATTAGTATTGTGGTTATTTTGTTGAACTATTTATGGTTTTTATCCAAATTTTTAATATTTTTTTTAATTAGGCTTAAGTTCATTAAATTTAATTTTCATTAAATTATTTTTATGAAGAAAGGAATTTCACAACATGAAAATTAATTAAAATTGTTATTGATAATCTTTCATTCTTGACCGTGGCCGGGATTCGAACCGCGGCCGGCAGATTACCATGACATGTTTCGATCGCAACCACTCGATCTCCTCAGATGGATTTGCCGTTTTACACTCGCAGCCATCGACGACTGCTGACGTCAATAGTCAAACATCAATCCTTAAACCAAATTGTTTTTTAACCTTTGGTAGATCGAAATTTGCTTTTTTGAATGATTATCCATTTTAATTGATTTTACATGTTTTTTCCTTACCATCTGAGGAGATCGAGTGGTTGCGATCGAAACATGTCATGGTAACCTGCCGGCCGCGGTTCGAATCCCGGCCACGGTCAGGAATGAAGGATTATCAATAACAATTTTAATTAATTTTCATGTTGTGAAATTCCTTTCTTCATAAAAATAATTAAATGGAAATTAAATTTAATGAACTTAAGCCTAATTAAGAATATTAAAAATTTGGATTGAAAACCATAAATATGTAGTTCAGCAAGATAACCACAATACTGATTATTGTTAAAGCTAGGGCACGAGCTCTATGTGTTCATTTGTCCTTCAAGTTGTGCTAAAAAAGGTCAACAGGAAGGAGAAGGACAAAAGGGAAGAGACAGAAAATGTACTTTGAACTTCAAGAAGAATTCTTGACGAAAGTACGAAGAGACAGAAGTAAGGAAAAACATGTAAAATCAATTAAATTGATAATCATTCAAAAAAGCAAATTTCGATCTACCAAAGGTTAAAATACAATTTGGTTTAAGGATTGATGTTTGAGTATTGACGTCAGCAGTGGTCGATGGCTGCGAGTGTAAAACGGTAAATCCATCTGAGAAGAGTGAGTGGTTGCGATCGAAACATGTCATGGTAACCTGCCGCGGCTAGTTTCCTATAAAAATACATATATTTTTAGAATTTATTTATTAAATCTTCATATCGTTGGTCTCATGTAGAAAGGCCCTTACTCGATTTTTTCTAAATGGAGTTTTTTAGTGATCCCAATACATTTCCCACAAATACAACTAGTCACAAAACTTTAATGCAATAGCATTAAAAATATCAGTTTTACAAGCAATTGAAGAAGCCATTTTACATTATGATACATACAGTTTCTATTATGCTTTTGCCTTCTGCTGTAAAGCTGCAATTATCAGAGTTAGGGCCTTTCTACATGAGACCAACGATATGTTTAATATGAATAAGCAATAACACTCGAAATTGACACTTTTTTAGACAAGATGGGCTCTTGGCGTTTTAACATAACTCGGGTACGCTGAATCCAATGGTGCTAACCGTTTTTTAGGTTAGCTCTTGTTTTCGGGATATACCGTTGTTGCCGCCGAAATCATATTATAATTTTCATTTTCAATCATTTTATTATTATTTTAACATTCATAATTTACTTTAAAGAAATTTATTTTATAAATCATTTAAATGTTAAACTTTAATTTATTTATTAATATTGGGATACTTCCCATTGAATTCTTTTATTTGCAAACATACACACACATATATATATATATGTATTTGCAATTGCAACTGTTTTTTGTTTATATACATAATTATCTTTAAGAAATATGTAAAAAAGAACTTGATTTTTTTAACATAACGGTCCTTGTTTATATATCACGTAGGCAATTTTAGCTTGCAGCTAACAATTTAAAATTAAATAATTTAGTCGGTAAAAATGCACGTAAGCTACAAAATTGTTTTAAAGCGCTCACTACGCTCACTTTTGATTATAAAAATTAAATAAATTAATTATTTTATTAAAGCACAAGGAGTGCTGTTAAAAATTTTGTATTTTCATTTACAAGCCGGCTCATTTTAAAAAGTGCCGCAACAAATCTTTAAAACAATTTTTAAAATAAAAGAAAAAAAAAGAAAACTAAAACAAATGTAAATAAATTGATTTATACAAGTTAATCAAAAATTAAAATAATTTTTCGTGGTTTCGCGTCGCGCTACAAAATAAAAATTCAAGTGATCAGTGAAAATAATAAATATATAAAAAAATGTCTGAAAACAACGAAACAGGTGAATATCACTGTAGTAAATGTAGTGCAGTGGATAGTGATCGCATGGTACAATGCGACAAATGTGATCGGTGGTATCATTATGATTGTGCCGCAGTAAACAGCGGAGTTGCTGATGTAAGTTGGAGCTGCGAAGGTTGTAATTCCAACAACGGTGAAGCAACAGGGGGTGATACCACAGATCATGTTGGTAATAATCCAGCTACAGCCAATTCTATCGGTCTACCAAGGCAGCCGCAAGCAGCGTCGTCACCAACAACTTTAGGGGAGGCGCAGCAACTTGCGAGTACGATCGCAGCAGAAATCGGTAATAGGATTTTACCATCGGGCAATGCAGCTCCAACAACGTCGGTACCGAGCACACAAACACAAATAAGTGCACCACTTCAGCCTCAAGCTACATATGACATACAAGCGAAAAACAACAACACGAAAGTAATTTACTCTACAGGAGCACCGTTTTATGCAAAAACATTTTCAGCTACTGCTGCTACTGGTTTACCACTTCCATTTCAACAAAGCCAACAAAAGGCAATACCAAACCAACAGAATACGGCTTCAACAACGCAAATGGATTTACAGCTAAAATTGTTGGAAGAGCAGCAGCGTTTGCAACAAGAATTTCTTGAAAGAAAATACCAAATATTATCACAATTTAGTGAAACAGGTGAAATTCAACAAAATCCTTTTAGTTCAACTAGTAATTTGAACTTTGCTTCTGGTCCTACGCCATCACAACTGGCCGCACGACAAGCAATTCCCCGCGATTTGCCACATTTTAATGGGGATCCTGAGGATTGGCCGTTGTTCATAAGCACCTTTAAAAATAGTACATCGGTTGCAGGTTATTCAGATGCAGAAAATTAAAGGAAAGGCAAGGGATATGGTAAAGAGTAGGCTCATGTTACCTAAAATGGTGCCAGAGATAACTCAAACTTTAAAAATGTGTTTCGGGCGGCCGGAGCATATTTTAGAGCGGGTAATTGAAAAAGCGCGAAAAATATCTCCACCAAAAGATAAGTTGGAGTCTATGATTGATTTTGCGTTGTGTGTGAAAAATATATATTCCACCATGGAGGCCTGCGAAATGTATGATTATATGAATAACCCGATGCTTGCGAAGGAACTAGTTGATAAGCTGTCTAGCCAGTACAAATTAAGCTGGGCAACGTTCCCAAAAGATAGTAAGGTTCCAATAATGAAAACGTTTAGTGATTGGATTTTTCAAATCGCCGATGCTGCAAGCACAGTTGTTTCCGTTGCACCAACAGCTAAAAGCGCGAGTATAAATACACATACAGAAGAAAGACAACCATTTAAATTAAAGTGCTTTGTGTGTGATAGTGATCATAAAGTGTCAGCTTGTGAAGAATTTAAAAAGTTCTCATTAGAAAAAAAATGGGACATAGTGAAGAAGAATAATTTGTGTCGTAGTTGTTTAAATAAACACAAAGGTAAATGTTTCGCCAGATGAGAATGTGGTATTGATAGCTGCAATATAAAACACCACAGATTGCTGCACAAATATTCCAATGAACCAACATCGTCTTCGCGACAAAACAACACTACACAACCAAATAACACTACCAGTGAAACAATTAACTCACATTCTACAACTGAGCAAAATCAAAAACAAATTTTTAGAATTTTGCCAATTCGTCTTTATAAAAAAATGGTTTTATCGATACATATGCCTTTCTTGATGAGGGTTCTTCTGTGTCGTTAATCGAGAAGGAAATTTTTGATATACTTGGTCTTGATGGTGTGGAGCAATCGTTATGCTTAAGGTGGACTGGTAATACTACTCGTCAAGAAAATTCATCTATAAAAACATCGCTAAATATTGCAAATATAAATAATGGTGATAAATTTAAACTTCAGTCTGTGCATACGGTTGAAAATTTAGATCTACCCCAGCAGACATTGAACATGAATGAAATAGTGGAGAAATATCCCTACTTGGGTGGACTGCCCATACAGTCTTTTAAAAACGTAAAATCTACTATTTTGATTGGTCTTAACAACTGGAGTGTCGCCGTGCCGCTAAAGATTCGTGAAGGACCGTGGAATCAAGCGATTGCCACAAAAACGCGGTTAGGCTGGACAATCCAGGGCTATAGCGGACGCACTAGCCAAGGTGAATGGCTAAACATTCATCACTGTGATTGCGAAAAGCATTACAATGAATTACATAAAATGGTTAAAGATAATTTTAACTTAGAAGAATCTCCTCAAAGGTCGTTAAATTCTTTGGAAGATAAGAAAGCGATGGAGATTACATGTCAAAAGGTTGATGGACATTACGAGGTAGGCCTATTGTGGAAAAACGATGTTCGCGTGTTGCCTGAAAGCTACAATAACGCTTACAAGCGCCTCATGTGCCTAAATAAAAAAATGCTAAAAGAGCCAAACTTAAAAGCAACGCTGCAAAATCAAATTGATAATTTGCTGCAAAAAGGCTATGCCGTAAAGTTAAGTGAAGGCGAAATAAATAAAACTTCGGAACGTGTTTGGTATCTACCGATATTTATCATCAAAAATCCCAACAAACCCGGCAAGGTAAGAATGGTGTGGGATGCCGCTGCCAAATCTAATGGATTATGTCTCAACGACTTTATAAGCAGTGGACCCGACCTATTAAAATCGTTATCTGATGTATTGCTTAGTTTTCGTGTGGGAAAAGTTGCAGTTTGCGGTGATATTGCCGAGATGTTCCACCAGATAAATGTTCGACACAGCGATATGCATTCTCAGAGATTTCTATGGTGGAATAAAAATAATGACATTTATAAGCCAAGTGTTTATGTAATGCGGGCTTTGACGTTTGGAACTTCTCATGTGCTCCATGCATAGCACATTATGTCCGTGATTTCAATGCTGAACAATTCAAAGAAAATTTTCCACGAGCGGTAGAAGCAATTCAGCATAATCACTACGTAGACGACTTCATCGACAGTGTAGACGACGATCAACAAGCCATCGATTTAGCTTCGCAAGTTAAATTTATTCATGCTGCTGCAGGTTTCCACATTCGAAATTGGTCTTCAAATAGCAAGGAGGTCATCATGCATCTACAGGATGGTCATTCCCAAGATCAAACTCCATAAGATCTAGCAGATACAGAAAAGGTTCTTGGTATGTATTGGGATCCTAATAAAGACTCCTTTGTCTATATTTTCAGATTTGCCAGACTTCGTCGTGAAGTATGCACTAGCGAAATTACTCCCACAAAAAGAGAGCTACTTCAGGTGCTGATGTCAATTTTTGACCCACTTGGTCTAATATCATGCTACACGACTGCTTTAAAAATTCTTCTGCAAGAAGTCTGGCGATCTGGCATCGATTGGGATATGGAACTTTTTGACTCTCTTTTACCGAAATGGCAAAAATGGAAGACGGCTATTGCTCACATAGCTTCTGTTGAAATACCTCGATGCTATTCTCAAAACATTAATGAGGCGACTCATGTAGAGCTTCATACTTTTACTGATGCAGGTAAAGACGCTTATGCTGCAGTTTCTTATGTTCGAGTTGTGTACCAAGGCAACTATGACGTCACTATTGCTGCCGGCAAATCAAAAGTTGCTCCGTTAAATCCTATGTCAATACCAAGGCTGGAGCTACAAGCTGCTGTTTTGGGCGTAAGGCTGGCTAAAAAAGTTTAAAATATTGCACGCATAAATTTTACCGCCAAGTATTTTTGGTCTGATTCGAAAACCGTATTACAGTGGCTTCAAAAGGGTTCCAACAATTTGTTATGCATCGCGTTGGCGACATATTAGAATCAACAGAGGTAACACAATGGCGATGGGTGCCATCTAAAATGAATTCGGCGGATCTAGGAACAAAGGTTCTCACACGATGGGATGTCAAAAAGATATGTCTACATGGCCAACCTGCAATAATCTGGGCGAATGCAATAAAGAAGAAATAAGACATCATTTACTGCTCATCAATAAAGATGAAATGAACGTGACATTTAACGTTAAAGATTTTTCCAACTGGAGAAAGCTTTACCGAGCTGTAGCTACATTTATACTCTACTTGGGTAAACTTAAAGCAAAATGCAAAATGAGGAAATTTAGTTCGAAATGCTACAACAAGCTAGGTCAGCTTTGTACCGAAAAACACAGCAAAGCGAATTTCATGAAGAAATATGTTATTTTAAAAAGGGTAAGAGTATTGAAAAACACAGTAAACTAATCTCTTTGAATGTATTTCTAGATGACGAGAGCGTATTAAGAGCCAAAGGCCTACTAATCACCATGTGACATTTCTTCTTGTTCGCCCCGTACATGAAACATTTCATCATGTCACATGAAACCGTCATCAACAACATTAAAAGTAAATACTTCATACCCAAGTTACGAGTACTCTACAAAAGCGTAAGGAAATCCTGTCAAATGTGCAAAAACTCAAATGCCGTACCAGTTATGCCACAAATGTCTTCAGTACCACCTGCTAGGTTAGCAAGCTTCGAAAGGCCGTTTACATTTGTGGGAATAGATTACTTCGGACCGCTTAACGTCACCGTGGGCAGAAGAAAGGAGAAAAGATGGGGTGCTTTATTTACTTGCCTCACCGTACGAGCAGTACACCTTGAAATCGCTCACAGCCTCGACTTCAGTTCCTGTGTTATGTGCATCAACAATTTTATGGCACGAAGAGGAACCCCAAGAGAAATATTCACCGATAACGGCACAAATTTCAAAGGTGCGTCTAAAATATTTAGTCCTGAAGTGGATCATAAAACGATTTCAAAAACATTTGAAAGCATCAGGTGGCAATTTAACCCACCAGCATCGCCCCACATGGGTGGAGCCTGGGAAAGACTCGTACGTTCGGTCAAAACTAGTCTGTATCATATATGTCCCCACATGAATCTTAATGATGAAGCCCTAAAATGTGCCCTTACTGAAGTGGAGCTCATTATTAATTCACGGCCACTTACTTTTGTATCACTGGAATCGTGTGACGATGAGGCACTTACACCAAACCATTTGTTATTGGGCTCATCAAGCGGCCTCAAACCCATAAACTATAAAGAAATCGATTTACGGCAGCGATGGAACCAAACTAAGCTGTTTGCGGATAAGTTTTGGCATCGCTGGGTAAAAGAATATGCACCAACACTCATCAGAAGAGGGAAATGGCATGAAAAGACAACTCCACAACGAGTGGGTGATATCGTCATTATAATTGATGAAAATCTTCCGCGACATTGTTGGCCAAAAGGCAAAATAATTGAAGCCCTCATGGCAAAGGATGGTCAAGTACGTCAGGTGAAGGTTCAAACGAAAAATGGTATCTTTCAGCGACCAACAGTCAAGATAGCAAAACTAGACGTCGGCAATAATGAAGGGTAAAATCGTCCCACGGGCTCATTTACGAGGGGAGAATGTTGCCGCCGAAATCATATTATAATTTTCATTTTCAATCATTTTATTATTATTTTAACATTCATAATTTACTTTAAAGAAATTTATTTTATAAATCATTTAAATGTTAAACTTTAATTTATTTATTAATATTGGGATACTTCCCATTGAATTCTTTTATTTGCAAACATACACACACATATATTTATGTATTTGCAATTGCAACTGTTTTTTGTTTATATACATAATTATCTTTAAGAAATATGTAAAAAAGAACTTGATTTTTTTAACATAACGGTCCTTGTTTATATATCACGTAGACAATTTTAGCTTGCAGCTAACAATTTAAAATTAAATAATTTAGTCGGTAAAAAGGCACATAAGCTACAAAATTGTTTTAAAGCGCTCACTACGCTCACTCTCGATTATAAAAATTAAATAAATTAATTATTTTATTAAAGCACAAGGAGTGCTGTTAAAAATTTTGTATTTTCATTTACAAGCCGGCTCATTTTAAAAAGTGCCGCAACAACCGTTATTTTTAAAATGGATGCAACCACATCAGTGATGCCAACTTAGCTACTATGGGGCTATATTTAGCTCTTTTTAATTACTCCTAGCACGTAATTTTTCCTGTTAGCTCTTTTTTTAAAAAAGAGCTAAAACGGGCTCTTTTCAGACGTGATATTGGAACGTTTGACACTTTGTACATCTATCAGTAAATACTTCCGTTTTTACCCTCTTGTTTCGTCTTTGGTTTTCTGCTAAGCCAAAAGTATAGAAAGGTTTGGGAATCAAATTCTGTGTATGAAAAATGAGTTGAACCAACAAAAAGATCCGTCGAAAGCTTTATGGAAATATGTATTACAATTTAATAATAAAAGCTAAACATTTTCATTAAGTACGCCATTCGCAGACTCAAAAACATAAGAAATGAATGGCACCATTTAGCGATGTTGTACTATCCCAACCAGATATATCATTTTCACCAGATATTCCGACAGAAACGCAAATTACGCAAATCTTGTTTATACACACTATTTTTAGCAATGAATAACCCTTGCGAAGCAAGCGTGTTTGTATAAATAAACCCAATTGAAACATTTAAAATTCAAAATTTTATACAGTTGAACTTCTATAACTCGAACTCCATTATCCCGACAAAAAAGTTTGACTTACAGAAACTTCAAGTTAGAGAATTTTGTAATAAATGTACAACAATGTACATATGTACATGTACATGTTTAAAGATTTCATTAAATGAAAAATTGTGTGATTTGATAAGTGTTTACATACAAAATTTGAAAAACTTAGAATTATTGAATTTAGATTTATCAAATATTATCTAACTAAAGATAAATGTCATATTTTAAATGCTAATTAGTTTTTAGTAAAACAAAAATTTAAGATGGCAAAAAGTTTTTGGAAAAAAATTCGGCTTGTTCAAGATAAAGAAGTTCAAGAGTTCAAGTTATAGAAACAAAATCATGTGAATTGACCTGTCTACCGCTATTGTCAAAAGATTCCCTTCGACTTAAAGAATTTTCAACTTACAGAATTTCGACTTATAGAAGTTCAACTGTACATATAAAAAATTAGCACTTTTTGAAAATGAATTTTCTTATTTTTAATTACATTTATTGAAATGTTACATATTGTGATGTAAATATTTGCATAAAACTTTTAAGTAGTAATTTTATTAAACATTTATTTATTAATTTTATTTTTAAAAAAATATAAATGAGTTTGAAGTACAAAAATGAATAATAAATGCATTTTAAGCAGAACAATCTTTAATTTTTAAATTTAGCACTTTTAAGTTCTTTTTGACTGCTAGGTCGGCACGTTTTGCCATTAAATAGTTGGCATCTATGAACCTCATATATTCGCGTAACTCAAAAACGGTTTAGTTTATTGAAATTACTTAAAAAAAAACCGAAATTTCCTTTAAGAAAAGTAAAACTTTTTTTTTTAAAAAAATATTTTTTTTATCAAAATTTCGAAATTTGTTAACATGTAGGGATTTTTCCCTACTTAGTCTGGGATCACACTATGAAAGTTTTCTTTCAGAAAGTCTGAGTTTATGGGTGAGAGAGGAGAGAAAAAAGCAGGTTCTCTTCCCCTCTAACCAATGAACTCAGACTTTCTGAAAGAAAACTTTCATAGTGTGAACCCAGACTTAGGGCAACACTGGTTTTAATCAAAATCAACATCGGCCCTTAAAATTTAACCACCCTTAAAAACACAAGTTGAAGTACAATTTCCCTTATAGCTAACATAACTCACATACATATGTATGTACATATTTGTTATTTTTTAAATATATTTTTTATTGATTAAATAACTTTTGTGTTTTCTTGTCTACAAAAAATGTGACATTTTACTTAAAAAATGCAATTTTGTGTTCGCTTCTTAAAAAGGTTTTGCTCTCCAAAAGGGTTGTATGTTTTATTCTAAAAAATTCACCGTTAAGAATCGCATAACATAGGGTCTCCACCTGAGATAAGATATAAGATTTTTATATTAGCATACGTCAAATTCAATCGCAGAGAGTATTATCTTACGTGTGGACTCTCAAATAGTGTTAATATTAATATTATAATATATATTATGAGACAGTTGTTATGAGAGATCTTATAACAACTATCTTATAAGATGAGCTGTCAAAAATACACATACATGCATACATAAAAAACAATAATAAGACGCATTCATTAAAATGTAAAATTTTTTTGTACAAATAGTGAAAATCTTGTGATAAGTGTTTAAAAAAACAATATTTTTAACTAAAAACAATAAAAAACTAAAAAAAAAGAATAAAAACGACAAGTTTACTGTGCGAGAATCATTCGATTATGAAATCTTATAAGATACGTGTTCCCCTTGTTTAAGATTAAGATTAATATGAAGAAATTTGTTCTCTCATTCTGCCGACGTTCTCTCACATATTATATCAGATATTATCTCAGGTGAAGACTCTGTGTAAGGCATTCACCCTTATTCCATTTAAGCCCTTATGACACTACATTTTTAATGCATTGTTCAAGTTTTGGTGAACAGTACAAATATAATGTAATACAAAAATTTACCAAGTGCAAAGAGTTAAGCTGTATTAAAATAAATGGCAAACCGTCAAAAATTTTACTAAAGTTATCGATAAAAAATGAAGTTATGTCAAAAAAAATGTAAAACTCTTTAACTTAAAATTGACATTTCAAGCTTGAAATATTAAAAGTGTTGCTGAACCAGCGGTTTATGGGCAAATTCAGCGATTTACCGCTTTTTGTTTTTAGGTTTCTCATAAACAAAAAGTTGGCAACATTTAATGAAATAAACAAAACAGGGATGGCTAAGTTGTTTCAATTGTACTTTTTTGTTGATACTTTTTAAACTAAGATTTATACCTTTTTGTAGTGTTTTTTATGAACATAAATAAAATTCATTTCAACTAAAAAAATCTTTTAGTACAATTATGCCTAATAAATCACTGATGGTTTAAGCGCTGGTTTAGTTGAACTATACTTGAATTTATATGTAGTTTAAACTCAACTACTATAAATCAGTGTCACATGTATTATATATTGTTAAAAAATTAACATGTGGCAGCACTACGATAAATCTTATCAAATTCATATGGTCTATATTGGTAGTTTAAACGCCCAATTTTATGCGTTTAAAGATGGTTTATTTGTTTAGTGATTTATAGATTTGTTGGTTTAAACATATTTTAAACCAAAAAGAGAGTTTAACTTGCTCTGATTTTTTAGCCCTTAGGGTAAAAAAGTATAATTTTTATAGGTTGTTGGTACAATTTTAAAAATTGTAAACGCCATCCCTGAAACAAAACCATAACAAGAGAAAAAAAACTAAAAGCTTTGTTTACATTTTTTATAGTTTGCTCTTTCTAACAGTTACTGTTTCTTTCCATCAATTCTATATCAATTAATGAATAAAAAATGTAGTGTCATAAGGGCTTTAGCGTTAAGCCCTTATGACACTACATTTTTAATGCATTGTTCAAGTTTTGGTGAACAGTACAAATATAATGTAATACAAAAATTTATCAAGTGCAAAGAGTTAAGCTGTATTAAGATAAATGGCAAACTGTCAAAAAAGTAAAATTTTTAAAGGTTGTTGGTACAATTTTAAAAATTCTCAACCCCATCCCTGAAACAAAACCATAACAAGAGAAAAAAAAAACTAAGAAACTTTGTTTACATTTTATAGTTTGCTCTTTCTAACATTTACTGTTTCTTTCCATCAATTCTATATCAATTAATGAATAAAAAATGTAGTGTCAGGGCTTTATCAATACGAAACGATATCGTTTTGTTTCGATTGTTGCAAATCGGTATGCCCATTGTCAATATCAAGTTTTATCGATAAGCGTCGATGTATTTTTGGTATGCCGTACGCAACGTTAACGTTGGCATCGATTTAAATTGACTCTGTTTTTGTCGTCAGTCTTATTCAGGGTACGAAAAAAAACTGTACATTTTCGTAACGTATTTTTCAAACACACAAACTATAAAATTTTTTTTTGAGTATGTGAATGTGTACACAAACATATACGGTACACAGCAAGAGTGAGCTGACGCACACAAACACTACGATAACGTACATAACATCTTTTAACGTACATGTACAGTATTTTTAGCGTACTTATCTGTACTTTTTATTGAACACGTGCGTGTGTGTGTGTGTGTGTATGTATGTATGTATGTATTTTATGAAATTAAAAAAAGGCCAAAAATATGATTTGAAAGCGAGTTGTATAACAGGAGTGCAGAAATATAAGAAACATGCAAAAGTTCTTTATGCAGTATAGAAAAGAACATTCCCTTCAAACATTTTTGAAATTTTTTGGCGATTGCTTGTTTGGCGATGATTCCGCGATCCTTCTCAGGGAATACGAATCGCTAACCATCGCCTATGGCGATGAATATGCGAGCGCACACAAGTAGCGGCAATCATCAGTGTTTTTTTATAACTTTCGAAAGAATTTTTTTTCTCTTGTTGTTTTTTTAAGGTAACGGGAAAATAAATATTTGGTTTCAAGGGCAATTAGCAAAATTGTCATTCCAGTTGAGCAAGTGATTTGTGAAGGGTGTGTTATTTAATATATCTCTGAAAGCAATTTTCATCGCCGAATCATCGCCCGCGAATCGCCGGCACATTGTCTAACATCGCAGCGATGCATCGCGTGGAAGCTAAGTGCGATCCTCTGGCGAATCGGCAAAACGTTCGCATGTGTCAACCACGTGAATCGCGGTACACGATGTTCACGCGAATCGCGGTACGCGATGTTTACGCGAATCGCGGTACGCGATGTTCAAGCGAATCGCGATACGCGATTCGCGCGGTTGACACATGCGAACGTTTTCGCGATTCGCATTAAGCTTCCACGCGATGCATCGCGGCGATGTTAGACAACTTGCCGGCGATTCGCGGGCGATGATTCGGCGATGGAAATTGTTTGCAGGGTTGCAAGTAATGATCAGTTGTAAAGTGTTAAGAGTATGCGTATATGTAAATATGTATGTATACCCAGCGGGGAAAAAAGGGCATAAAGATGCCTTCTAGAAGGCCTCAGTACTCTCTTTTGGATGTACGTTGTCATTGCGGGGTAGGCCTTCCAGGTAATCTTAAATAGTCTTTTAGTAATTTATTTTAAAATTGCTTCATGTTATTGGCTCTATTGTGTGCCAAAAATAAAAAAAAAAACGAGCCAAATTTACGGAAAAGGTGCCAAACCCCTTTGTAATAGAAATTTAATTGTGCACTTTTAATGGATATTTATTATAAGTGTTATCACGATGGTCATTGTGCAAATTTGCAATTTGTGAATTTTCAGTGCATATTATGATTGATCGTGAGCATACCACTTTTATTTTTTATGCTAATATGCTATTTTTCTAAAAATTTACTCTGGCAACACAAAAACTTCTGGCGGCACTTTAAAAAATCTGCTTTTATTTACAATTACACACAAACATATTAAAATAAATTATTTCTTTTTAAATTATTTAAATTAAATTCTCTATTTTATGTTAAAACCCACGAAAATGTTCAATTTATAGGTTTTCTTTAAACCAATATGGCGCTTAATATGTCAAATGTTATTGTTTACATATGTTTGCAACTGAGCAAATATGCACTACTAATTTTGCTCATGGTTTTTTTAGTGCAAACGAAGTAAAATAGAGCAAATTGCAAATACGTACATTTTGTTGTTGTGTTGTGCAAATGTGTGTATTTTTGCACGCATTTTCATCGTTTGCACACTTTGCACTACCTATCGTGATTTCCCTTTATATTTTATACATAATTAATAGATGGTTTTAAGGTAAAAATGGTTTTTACACTAAAAATCAGAAAACAATTAAGTTTTGATTGTGCATTTATTTTTTAAACTTTTTTTAACACTTTTTAGCAGTTGTTTTTAGGTAATACAACTCTTCTTTTTAACGTATTAAACTCAGCTCAAAATTAAACACAACCGTTCTGTATTCTCTTTTTGTCGTTTTTTTTTTATGTAATTTTAATTGTATAACGCGCAAAAAAAACTAAATATCTTAGTCCTTCTCTTCTCCTTTCTCATAGAAGGGAATGTGGAATATTGATCTTATCTTTTATACCTACGGAAGATCCGAAGACTTCTAAGAGAACTTATTTAGCAGTTAGATCAGAATCAAGGCGAATTCACAAGAGAGTAAAGTCAGCACTACAACAACACTGCTTCTCTGGTCCGATTGTCAAAAATATTGCTAGTAAAAAAAGGTTTGTTTACATAAAAAACTGTAGTTTATATACAAACTTTGACACCTACACCACGGAAAAAAATAACCATATGTTGGTTCGACCCCACCTTCTAGTCAATTCGCCTTGATCAGTATGGTAATTGAATCAAAAAATGTCAAATCAGGCCTTTAATAAGGCCTGAATAAGAAGCTGTTCTGACTTTTCCCGCTAGGTAATTGTTTGTGCACATTTGTAAGTGGTAAATGAATCGCCGAAAATTGTTGTTGCGCTATACGTTATTCGAGTTTATTTGCAGAAAAAAAATATTGTTACACTCATAAAATTATTACGATAATTGATTGTGGATTAGGTATTTAGTTCGTTTTTAATTTAATAAAAATATAGTTATTTTACGAATAACTATTCGGCGAATATCTTTAAACTTAAAAATTTAGAAATGTCAAGCCAAAATAAAACAATATTAACGTTTTATAAGTATGATAAAAATTTATTCTTTCAGCTACGTTATACTCATTAACATTTATTCCCAAAGAATCAAAAGCCGGTTGAACTCATATTTTGAAAGCGTCCATTCCTTGTAAATAATTCTACAATCGCCAATTCAATGTTAGTTTGATTGAAATAGGTTGGAACTGTTTTGGTTTTTAAATCATTGACTTTATTTTTATTGCAACATAATCTGAATATAAAGTAGGGTGGAACCGCTTTAAATGTCTTTCTAGATTTCCGGTATGATTATTTAATTTTTTCTTCACAACTTCCATTATCACAAAATACGTCACTTTCATAGATTAAACTAAAATAATCGTGCAAAAAAATTATTTTTATGGCGCGGCATCTTACTTTCTTTTCAATCAAATGTCAAATAATCACTAAAATGCATAATGATTGAAGTAAACTGAAAATTTCTAAATTTTCCGCGAAAGAGGTTGGTGCCATAATTATTGTTTAATATAATATTCTCCACGCAAGTGCATACAAAAAAATTAAATAAAAAAGATTTACCTAAAAGGTATGTATGAATATAAAAAATAGCAACAATTCTTTAACTGAAAAAATTTTGAATTATAAAAAACAAGAGGAGTCATAAATTTTTTTTTTCAAGTAAACTCGAATAAAGCAAAGCACAATAATAATTTTCGACTGTTGATTTACCACTTACAAATGTGCACAAACAATTGTTTTGAGGGCGCGAAAATTCCTTAATTGTCTGCGTATTTGTTGCTTTTGGGTTTTTTATGAATGATATTTCATCTGAAAAAGTTTGGTGCCATAAATATTGCTCATAAAAATAGTTAAGAAAAAAAATAACCTTAAATGTATGAACAATTCTGTAACTGAAAAAAATTTTTATTATAAAAAACAAGAGCAGTCATAAAAATGTTTTTTTTTTCTTTCTGCAAATATACAAGGCACAAGTTAAAAATTCCCATAAAAAGGATCTTCACATATGTACTTAGGTAGGCGTACATATGCACATCAATTGTCTCAAATGTTGTATACAATTATTTTACAGCGTTAATGTTGGCGCCATAAGTATTGCTTAATAAACCAATGTCCATGCAAGTGCATACAAAAATAACTAGGTAAAAAAAGGATTTACCTAAAATATAAAAAAACACAAACTCTTTTATTTAAAAAAAAAAATGTTTATAAAAAAGAAACAAGATCACTCATCCCAAAGTATAATATTCATACAATCAAAATATTATGTTGCTAAATTCAAAAAGAAAATTAATTTTAAAGAACTGAAAATTAATTTAATTTAAAATAAATTTTTACATTTAATTCAAAATGAATTTTTACTTTAAAATAAATGAATTTTACATTAATTTTAAAATCTTTATTTATTTAACAGCATATTCCGTAAAATTTAATAGTTGTTGCTTTTAAAATATATATATTTTAAACGACAAAAAATCAAACTACGTAACATTATATGTACGGAAAAACTTTATTTTTTTACTAATTTGTTTTTTGAATAACAAACATAAATGTTAAAAACAAAGTTATTTGAAAACTAACTATATATTTATTCAATTTTAATAGTACGAAAAACGAATTTTATAACCCACAATCAATTACTGTAATAATTTTATGAGTGTTAAAATATTTTGTTTTCTTCAAATAAAAACGAATAAAACATAGCACAACAACAATTTTCGACGTTCAATTTACCACCAGGATTGCCGTTTGAAAGTTTTTATCCTACCAAAATTGTCTATAAAACCTACCAAAATCCTTTGAAACATTTTTCAAATACATATTTAAAAATTTACATATGTATATGAATGTATTTTTTTGATGTAAAGCACAATTTTTATTGGATAAAGCTATTAATTTTTTGCAATATGCAATAAGGGACAAAGTTGGCATGATCGTAAAATATTTTTATTTGAATCCGTTTTTAATGGAATTCACTTAATTCGAAAATATATCATTGCCTAAGTCTACTGAAATGCTAATTTCTGGTAAGCTAACAATCTACAAGACTGGAAAATTTAGAATGTGTGACTATATAAATAGGCAAATCTTGATTATACAATAACTTAAAAAGAGTATTTATTTGTAATATTTTAATTTCTTAAAACGCAAGAATTTGGAAGTTCTTCTTAATACACTTTAAATCCAATTTTTATAATGTTTGTTATAAAATTCTGTTTAATAGACAAATATTTGTATTTTATTACAGAAATCTAAGTAAAAAACGACTGTTAAAATTTTTGCGTTTTCGATTTCCAGCACACCCCTGTAGATTTTATTTTATATAGAAGCCCAATTTTAAATTTAAGTACATATTTCTTTTTTAGCTTCTGTGTCAATAAAAATGTATAAGACATCAATATGATTAATTTTTTTTATCGAAATCTACTTATCGATTGAAATTTTCTTCAAAATTGCTCTTCAAAATGCTTCAAACTCGTGTAAACAGCAAAATTTTGAAGAAATTTGCTCTTCAAAATGCTTCAGTCAGTTGCTTTAACAGACTATGTCCTACCACATTTAAAAAGTCAATTTATAAAATGAAAAAGTAAATTTTCTCAAACCGACCAAAATTAGGATTAGCCTACCATCCTACCAAACGAAAATACAAAGTTCGGCAACCCTGTTCACCACTTAAAAATGTGCACAAACAATTATACATATTTAAATATACGCATACTCTCTACAACTGATCATTACCAGTGTTGTCAACTTTGAAATTTCAAAACGCACCAAAAAGGTAAAGAAAACGCGCCATTTGAAAATAGAAACGAACCAACTTTAGACTTTCTTTTTAATTTAAAATGTTTGTTTGAGTAATTTTAAATAAAAAATAAAATATTTTTGTATTAAAAATATTATAATAAAGCAGTCTTTTACAGTTCAGGGTTTTAGGAAAAAAATAAAAAAACAACAAAAATAAAAATACCTAACAAATTTATTTGTACTAGTGATGTCACGAATATAAATTTTTAATATTCGCGAATACGAATATCTGAGCTAATATTCAGCGAATATCCAATCTGAACTTAAAAGCCACTCGATATAATAAATCTTTTATTTTCGTTTTAAAAAATAAATTGTAAAAAACTGTCACACTACCAATTATATTTAAAATTATTATCTCACTCCGATGACTAAAGGCTCAGTTAGTCTTTACTTTCTGCTTCAGTTCTGTTCCGTGCCGTTCTGTTACGAAATTGTAATAGTTACTTTTTCTGTAGCAACTTATCAGTCATCTATGACAAATTTATTAGTTTTGCACCGTCCATTGTTTTATTTCAATAACTTAAATGCACATAAATTTGAAGAAATTAAATTTTATGAATTCTTAAAATCAAAAAATAGTTTATTTCAATATAAAAATGTATTTTTTATTATTTATTTTGCTGTCACTTACAATAACTTCACAAGTTTTTGATTTTAACAAACTGAACGGCAACAGAACAGAAAAACTAATCAATTTCCCAGGTTTTTAAATAACAAAAACAAATCAGCTGATTCGTAACAGAACAGAAGGTAAAGACTAACTGAGCCTTAAATTTGAAATCCAGTTGTCGATAATTTTCTTACGATAATTAGCACATTGCTTAAAATTATAATAAATCTGGAAAAGTTGAAGTTAAAACTTGAGTAATTTTCATAAAATAGTTTTTTACCGGCACAAACTTCTAATGTTTGTTTGTTTTTCACTTTTCTAAAAGAAGATTTTTTTGTGTAAATGACAAAAATCTTTTCTAATAAAAATTAATACTTTTTGTGTAATTTTATGTATTTTTAACACTTTTGTATTTTTTCTTCTTTGGAATGCATTAACAAAATATTCGCGAAATATTCCTTTGAATTTGGAGAGTACGAATAACGTAAAGCAGGTGAATATTCGTATTATTTTATCTTTATCTGTTAAAATGCCTTTGGAGGTTACGCGATGTCCCAGGTACTTTACTTCCTTTTGGAAGTCCTGCCGTGGATATACGTTTCAACATTTCTTCCAAATTTTTCAAGTGTTCGTCAAGTGTTTTCCCCATGACAATAATGTCGTCAAAGTGCACCAAGCATGTCTTTTAGTGAAGATCTTTTGGCACCTGCTCCATTAAACGCTCGAATGTAGCTGGAGCATTGCAAAGTCCAAATGGCATCACATTCAACTGTCATAAACCCGAGCCACTCCAGCACAACATTCTGCTCTTACTTTCTATACACACACTACTGTATGTGGAGAGGATTTTATGAGTTTGCACTATTATGTATGTGTAATACAATTAAATAGTTTAGTATACCGATTGACTCAGAATCAATTTTAGAGTCGATCTAACGAGGTCTGTCTTTCAAAGTTAACCTTGTGCGCAAGTCTATACTTTCGCAATTTTGGAAAAAAATTTAATCTAATTTGGAATATATGTGTTAATTGTTACAGGGTTGAATCCTATTCAAAATGGTGCGAAGTGGTTCATAATATTACATAGCTTACATACAAACTTCTTTCCGGAATAGAGTTTTTGTGCCCATAAACTGTCTTGGTTTTTAGGTTTTATAAGGTACAAACATATTGTGGTGCAACCTAAATCAGCATAGCAAAGCGGACCATATTTGACCATGTTTTTTTTTTTTTTTTTGTTCACACATAATATCGGTTTTTTTAACAAGAACTTTTTTTGCGTTGTTAGCTACCGATATTGGTATTATTGACATTTATAAAATTTCATTACAGAATACCTCCTCAAGACAATTATAGTTGATTTACAAATTTTGACTGCTGAACGACAAATGTTTGTCTTTGCTTTGTTGCCAAGTATTTTTCGAACAAAAATTTTAAAAAAGCACCTAAAATGGTGCGAAACACACCAAGTTGACAACGCTGATCATTACTTACAACATTCTTTTCTCTGATGCACAAAAATGTTTTGCGAGAGAATGTACAGTGACAGGCAAAACCCAGCCCAAAATTTTTATTAATATTTAATCACAAGAAATTGTTTTGGTTGTAAAACTTGTTTTTTTTTAAATAAAATCTGATTTATTTTCATCATTTTCTTCGCCTGTTAACCATGCCAAAAATTGTTTTCAATTCTAATAAATAGCTTTTTTTTCTTATCAGTGTACTCAGTAATTTAGCTATAAAAATAATCATAATGCCTTTTAATAACATTTTCCCTATGCCATTCAAATGTTTAATAATATAAAAGACTGTGGACATTAACAAAGACATTGTTTATCATAAAATATGTTTTTAATTCCTTATATAACCATTTATCTTACACACTGTAATTGAACAAAGTTAAACACAGCCGCGCACATGTGCATTCTTCGCGTAAAAAACAAAAACAATTGTTTACTGAAATAGGCACACTTTTGCATGTTTCTTATATTTCTGCACTCCTGTTATACAACTCGCTTTCAAATCATATTTTTGGCCTTTTTTGATTTACATACATACAATAAATACATACATACACACACACACGCACGTGTTCAATAAAAAGTACAGATAAGTACGCTAAAAATACTGTACATGTACGTTAAAAGATGTTATGTACCTTATCGTAGTGTTTGTGTGCATCAGCTCACTCTTGCTGTGTACCGTATATGTTTCTGCACACATTCACAAACATAAAATTGTTTTTTTTTTTATTTTGTACTCTTGTAACGAATGTGTATGTGTATTGTTCATGGTAAAATACGGTATGGTACTCTTAATTGTGTACTTTACAGTTTTTTTTCGTACTCTGGTCTTATTGGTGTTGAAACAGTTTTTTTCTTTTTTATTTTCAAAAATAATGTTGAATTAAAAAAATGAAAAAATAGCAACAAAGTTTCGCGAATTTTCGCTATTTTTGCAAATTTTCCGAATGTTTGCATTTTCGCGTAACTTTTTGTTGCTCTTTCGGCAATCGTCGTACCGTTCTATTTTTTACAGGGCACTATCAACACTGTCGATTTATACGGGGCGAAAAGTGTAATCAGTACCTTATGGCATTAGTAAGGGTGATTTTTTTAGAATGAATCAAGCTACCCTCTTTGAGAGCACAACATTACATAGCGTCTTCAACTGACAATTTCTTGTCATACCAAACGTCAAAGTCTATATAAAAAAAACTCGAAAATTTTTGTCAGCGTTTTTTTAATATGAAGTTTGACGTTTGGTATGACAAAAAATTGTCAGGTAAAGACGCTATGTTAATAAGAAACGAACATCAAATTGAACATTTTTAATAAAAACTTATTAGAGATGTTCTTAAAAAAACGATAAGCAATCGACATCGTTACATTGCTGTTATGGCATACAAGTTTTGTATCGAATTGATGACGATGCCGATAAAAATTGATTTTGATATTCAATTGATGACGATGACGACGACGTTAAATGGAATAAGGGTGATTGAACTTGTTGGTCTGTATAAATCGACAGTGTCGAAAGTGCCCTGTATAAATCGACAGTGTCGAAAGTGCCCTGTATAAATCGACAGTGTCGAAAGTGCCCTGTTGAATAGGTGACTTCAGATTATATTAAAATAGCGGCGATGATTCAGAAAAGTTTGCAAAAATAGCAAAAATTAGCGACCATTTTTATATTTCAAACAAACCATAAAGCCCCTAAAAATAAAAGGAATGGCGAAAACTCGGTAAAAATTGACAAATTAGCGGAAACTCCCAAAAATTTGGTAACAGAATCCGACAACCATCAGGAAAAAATCGCTTCGATCGCGAACATGGCTTACATTCGCGAACATTTGCAAAATTGGAAACAAACCCTTAAACTTATTTGAAATCGCTAAATCGGCAGATATTGGAAAATGTCGGAAAATAACATAAAAATCATTAAAAATTTAAGAACAAACTTTTTGTCAGGTGTTTAAAACAGGAAAAGGCTTTCCATAAAAAGTTAAGTTTTTTGATCACTTCCTACCTGAAACAAATATTTTGTTTGTTTTTAAAAAACTTGGTCTCATTATTTTCTTTAAAATGGAAAATACTGCCTATAAAAAGTTTGACCCTTTTTTAATTGAAATACTTTTTTTACCCCTTTTTCTTGAAAACCCCCTTTATGTGACCCTTTTCGAAAATTTCCAACGGTAACCCTGCACTAATGCCATTGTTGCTAATGCCTTTCTATTCCTTATTTTGCATGCATCCTTTTCTTGCTGACTTGCTGTTTCGCTTAGTCCCCTTTTACAATGTGGCAAGTGAAAGGCAGACAGACGAAGTTTGTTGGCGAGGGGTTGTAGAGGTAGAGTGTGTAGTACATGACTATCTGTACTGGACATTTTTTGCCTCTCTTTTACACTTTTCGGCATTGTCATGTTGTTGTTTCATATCATTTTTCTCACACCAATGTAGTTTTAGTATCAATGCCTGTTAAATGTTCATATCCGTCAACAGCGAAAAAGAACGAAAAAAGGAAAACAATAATTTCTGTCTGTCTATTAATTTCGCGATTGCGAAAGGTTTAGGCAAGTTCAAAAGGGAATAAGAAAAATGTCTGCCTTTCAATTTCAACATTGTAAATTGGGACTTAGGATTGTTTCTAGTACATCCAAAAGATCTTGAGTAATTAACAAGCTTTGCATTTGTATGCAACATGATGTATAATTCTCCGGATTTAATTTTTCAATTTGAAAATTTGAGTTTGCCATTTCTCTTTTTCGCTTGGAGTGACCGATAAACGTTTTTTATAAACAAATCAATGCACAGAAGTTTTTATCGTTATTCTGGGCCAAAAACCAATGTTAATAACACTGCTCAGCAGCAAAATCCTCCGTTAAATAAAACTATATGGACTATATGGATTTTGATGCGCTGAACCCAAATCCGTTCTCGGTTTTTTTTCCATCAGATCGAGATTTTGTTTAATGGGCGTGGCAAATTTTTTGCCCTTAATTAGTCAGGTACGGAGACATATTTCATCCTAGCTCGAGAACCAGTCATTCGATTTTCAAAAGTAAAACACCAGAAGATGTGTAACAAAATTGTTTTTATTTTAGCCCAACAGAATTTTTCTGTATCTCTTATCGTTTTGGAATTATTCAGAAATTAATGGAGGAAAAAATTTTTGTGCAAAATTCGTAATATTTTTCAATTTGAAAATGGAATTAAAAAAAATATAAAGCAAGTATTACACATTTTGCACTTTTTTCTGAGAGCTACTTATCTTAGAAATAAAAAAATCCATAAACCATAAAAATCGGTTAAAAAATTTAGATTTTATTGTCAATTTACCGCAGGTACCCAATATTGACCAAATATGTGTAATGCAGCAAACAACGTCAAAGTGGGCGCACTAAAGCGCCTTGTAGCAGCAATGAATGGCAACTCTTTACTTTTATCTATTTTCGTACAACAAAATCAAATACAAGCAAAAAAGGTTGCCAGATTTGTAATTTTGTAGCAACGCCTCGCTTAAAGCACACACCCTGTCGTCACCCGTAGATGACTTCAAATTAAAATAAAAAATTAAAATATTTACCTATATATATATATATTAGCCTATATATTTTTTATTTAAGATAACACAACATTTTTGTTACTAATTATTAATTTTTATTTAGGAAACATTGTTAACATAAAAAAGTAGCTCAAGCTGTTCCGGTGTATGCGGAGATTCAACTTTAGTTATCTTTAATTAATATTTCTTTTTTTTTTAATATTATCAGTTTGAGATTCTTGCCAAATCGACCAACAAATATCTGCAAGCATTCCTTCCGATGGGTTTCCATTATAACGCTTCTCTATATGTAACATATCTTGATGGAACCTTTTTCTCCATTAATTTCTGAATAATTCGAAAACGATGAGATACAGAAAAATTCTGTTCGACTAAACTAAATACAATTTTGTTACACATCTTCTGGGGGGTTACTGCGTATTTCGATTCGAAAGAACTCATTAACGAATTCGAACAATTTGTACTGTGTATTACGATTTTCGCAATTGTAAAAAACGATGATAGAGGTTGTATTTTTTAAAAAAATGGGAAATTTGTTGAACAATTTTTGTTCGTAATAGAGAGTGGCTGTTAAGAAAGGGATTTTTTGTTTTCAATAAAGTATTAAAAACGTCCGTTTATTCAAAACAAATATTACGAAAATCGTAATACACAGTACAAATTGTTCGAATTCGTAAATGATTTCTTTTAAATCGAAATACGCGGTAACCCCCCTGGGCCCAAATCGTCGCACACGTGATCGAATGAACTTTCGTATCGAATAAAACTTCGTGACGTATCAAAAACGGGATTGCGGCATTCGAAAGCTTTCGTATCGAAATTTGTTTAAAAAATGTAATAGATTTTTATGCATGTATACTAATGGCATAAGGAATTGCACTTTTCGCCGCATATAAATCAACAAATTGTCATCGTGCCATATAAAATAAGTGACCGCTTTATTTATGTGGCTTTTTTTATAACGGCGGCGCTTGCCAAAAAGAGCAACAAAGGAACGCAAAAATTCGGAAAACATTTTACAAATTCAGAAAATTTGCAAAAATAGCGAAAATTCGCGAAAGTTTTTAACATATCAAACAAGCCATTAAATTGATTAAAAGTCCCTAAAATTACAAGGAATGGCAAAAATTTGATTAAAAATTGTGAACAAGCGGATTCTGTACGGAATCAGAAAACTTACAGAAAAAATTGCTGCTATAGCGAACATGGCTAAAATTCGCAAATAATCGCAAACTTGGAAACAAACCCTAAAATTTATTTGAAATCGGTTAAAAAAAACAAAATTTCAACAATTAACAAAAAAAAATTTTTTGTAAAAATAGCAAAAATTTTAAATAATTCGAACAAGCCATAAAATTGATAAAAAGTCCATAAAAGTACAAGGAACGGAAAAAATTCTGTAAAAATTGCTAAATTAGGGGAAATTCGCAAAAAATTGCTAACAGCGGCACAATAGCAAAGTCTACTATTTATTAAAAATCGTTAAAGCTGTAAAGAATCAAAAAACTTTCAATACAAAAATCGCTTCTATCTATGACTATAATTTGCGAAAAATTGCAAAACTGAATGTTATTATTTTATTTCTTATTGCTGAAAAAAGTCGAATACTTAAATTTTTAGCTATTTGTTAAAGAAATCTAATATTTATTCACAAAAAGTGTGTAAATTGTTTGTAAAAAAACAATTAAATGTTTTTACGAAAGCTCTTAACCTATCGAATGACATTTCGAGTAAAGTCATTCGATCGACTACTCGTTATCGAATGACATACGGGCCTGTTCTGAAAATCACGTGATTTCAAATCACGTGTTTTTGAAATCACGAGCGTGATTTTGTGGTGTTCTGAAAGTCATACCGTTTTTGTGTTTCTCGGTGTGCTTTCGGCAATTGTAGATCAAACCAAAACACACAAAAACGGGACATTAAAATATCACACTTGTGATTTTAGTAGGTACATGTGATTTAAAATCACGTGATTTGAGTAAAAGTGATTTGCAGAACAGGCCTGATAATCTCAAAAAGTAAACTTTCGATCAAAGTCACTCGATCACGACTGCGACGATTTGGGCCCTGGTGTTTTACTTTTGAAAATCGAATGACTGGTTCTCGAGTTAGGATGAAATATGTCTCCGTACCTGACTAATTAAGGGCAAAAAATTTGCCACGCCCATTAAACAAAATCTCGATCTGATAGAAAAAAAACCGAGAACGGATTTGGGTTCAGCGCATCAAAATCCATATAGTTCACATAGTTTTAATTAACGGAAAGACAAAAAATTATTTTTTGCAGAGCAGTGTAATCAACCCACGATAATTATTGGTTTTATTTTTTATTACAAACGTTATAAAACTTATGACAAACTCAGAAAAAACATTTTTTCAACTACAAATTATAAAACAAATTTCTCTTACATTGAAACTAAAGTAGAATTGAACAAAGTATGTACTTCCAACAATTTACAAAATATTTTTTGTACTGAAACAAAAATTGTGTGTATTGTACATAAAAATGCTCTTCATTTACAAAATAACATTTTTCATATCACAAAATGTTTTGTTCCGGCAAAACAACAAATATGTAGTTTTGAACATTGTACAAAAGTTTTTTTTCAATTTATCCATGAAATATTTTCAGTGTATAGATGTAGAAAACTACATAAATTTCTGTAAAATGTTTATAGGATTAACCCTCTTCTTCTTATTTTCTTGTTTTTTTTTTAATGAACGAAGCCACTGGTAAAGCCTAATTTAAAATATTTTTATGAAGACAGACTTTCATAAATGTATAACTGAAGAACTTATAAAATAAACATTTGAGGTAATACCTTTTAACCTTTAAATCATTTGAAAACCATTGCCATTATCATTTATTTTGTTTATTTTTAACAAATTGTACAAAGTCGTATCTGTATAACAAATTTTCATCTATTTTACTTTTATTTTCTTCGACTTGATATGTATTTGTCCATTTCCAAAGCAGTCGTCTTTTAAAACTATTGCGAAATGAAGCGTATAAGATATCGTACATTTGAGGAGGCATGGTATTTTTATAGTGCGATGTTTTTTCGATTGTATTGAAATAATAGAGCATATTTTGTGACTTTGACATAATAGAAAAGAAAAAATGGAATATTTCACAAAACAACAAAATTCCGCCGGGAACAAAAAACTTAGAATCAGAATCGTTTAGCGATATTCCTAGACGCAAAGTACCATCTTTAAGGGTATAATGTCTCATTACTTTAAAAAAGTCTTCAATATCTTTCAATTTAAAAAGTCTCTTACAGCGTAATAACGATACAGCACTGCCTTCTTTATATGGTTTATTAATACTATTTGCAAACTTTGAGCACATTAACAAGCGTTCACTTAATTTCATTTTTCTTACGTCTTTACCTCCTAATATGATTGCATCGATAATGTGTAGACTACAAGTTCGTGTCTGTGTTCGACCCTCGCCACTGTATTCAAAAACAAGTTCTCCATAAAATAAAGATTTTGGTGATATTTCAAACATATATTCTACAGGCTGCCACTTCTTCATATCAGTATACCTAAGGAATTTCCCTCTAGTAGTACATATAAAAAAACTGCAGGCATTAGAGCTCGTTTCACCTCGGCCAATTGGTACAAAATACCAGTCATGCACACTCTCTATCGATTTATTTAACATTTGAGGAGCCTTTAACTCAGCAGGGGTTTCATTAAACCATGCTTTATCTTCGTACCAATTGCTTAAAAATTCTTCAAGAAACTTTTCAACAGATTTATTTTCCGGTGCTTGTCGTAGTTTGTCAGGCAATCCCCATAGTTCTAAGCACTTTTTGCGAAATTCTGATTGTCTGGATTCTTTTAGTTGTGGATTGTTACAATAAGCTGTTATTTTGTTAAGCCCAATAATTTGGTTTCGTCCAATTGAGTCGTTTGATTCCCTTATATATTTGAAAAATTCATCATTTTGCATAATAAGATCCAAGTCCACAATTTCTATTATATCCTCTTCGGTTTGCACGTTTAAATGGTTGTTTATTAAATTTAAATATTTACATACGGTTTCTGTATCAGGTCTTTTCCACTTACATATTAAATATCTTTCGGAATTCGCAGGTCGACTACTATTAGGTTTTATAATTGCTATTTCTTCGAAACACTGATACATAAGATATATCAATCCCACACTAAAGGGCGTGAAAATATCAAAAAGCTTACAAACGAAACTTCCATTACACCTTAGAATTTTGAGAGCTGTAAGGCACTGGCACAAATAAAGTTGTTTTGATAATATCTCTTGAATATTTTCTTGTCCTTCAACGGAAAATCCACCATCTGCCATAACAAAATGAACACCATCTTTACAATGCTTAAAAATATAACTAGCAAAAGAATCTTGATTGGCTTCCACATAAACGTCACCATCCCCTTGTACACCATAATATGGATCAAATGTCTCTGGAGAGCCGGCAAAAAACTTATCAAGCTTGAAATCATTTGCGCCACGTAAAGTAAACCCAAATCCTTTCGCTTCCCATGATTTTCTATATAATATGTACTCGGAAAACCCTCCAGGACCTGTTGACAAATTAAATAATTGATTGATGAAATTAAATAATTGATTAATGGTATTAAATGTAATAAAAAAAACCTGCACAAATATCTGCGAAATATAAAAGATCTTTATCATTCAAAAGGGAATTTCCCATTTTATCTTTGGGACTAGTAAACATAAAATCCAACATTGAATCTATGTTAGCCATTTTAACAGCAGCTCTGTTTTGAAAAATAGAACTTCGTATTGTTTCAAATGGATTACTTCGAGATCGAGATCTTCTAAGTTCATTTTCATCAAGTTGATCAAAAACAGTTTTGGCAGCTAAAATGCCACTCAATATTTCAGGGTCAACAAATAATGTTTCATCGTCCAAAGTTTCTTTGCGTTCACCAAAAGTGATCCAACACTGTAGTTGTTGTAATTCGTATGTAGAACGGCTTTTGTTTGGAAGCCATGAGACAATTTCAGGTATATTAATTTCTTCACTGTTTGGGTCCCAGTGTTCAACTAAACATAACACAGATTCGTGTTTTAAACCCAATCCTCGTCTTCCATCTTGTTGAAATGCCACAATTGGCTCAAGTCGGCCCTGACTTTCTTTACCTAAACCTTTATCAGTTTCATATCCCATTTTTTTCATCATTTGCATAGCTTTATTTGAGTAGTTGTTAGACCATTCCGTTTTCATTTTCTTTGGAGGTACTTCATAGAACTCATTTTCACTGTTATCGTTTCCTTCCATGGCGCAATCTTATTTAATTGGTAATTACAAGTTTTTATTTATGGGATTTTTTCAATAAAGATTTTATTTTACAATTGATATACTAACAAAAATGAGATGTGTTTATTTTTAAATCGTAATCAAGGCGAATTCAGTTTCCAGGTGGCGTTGAAAGCACAGCTGTGCTACTTTTTTTTCTTAATTAGAGAGAGAAATGTCAAAAGTTCCTTGTGATTTTGACATATGGATCAACGAAAGCAACAAAAAAATACATTGTTGTGTTTTTGGTGTTGTTACTTGTTGTAGTATCGACACCACCGTTTACATGAATTCGCCTTGATCGTAATCAATGTTATTAGGTGCGTTCATTTACTAAAAAATGTTATGGTGCCCACAGCCAAGCAACATCAATTGAAACTAGGGTTTCTAATTTCCCGGACTTTTTCTATTCCCGGGAAACGAAATAAATAAATCTTATTCCCGGCAATCCCGGGATTTTTAGAATAAAACAATGATTTCATTAAATGAGTTCAATACACATGTTTTTATTTTTTTAAAAGAATATATATGTATATGTATATACAACAGTCTATACAAATAACCTTAATTAAAACTACAGAAAACCAAAACAAAACCAAATAAATTTTAACATTTATTTACATACATATTATATATGTATGTAGCAACTTGGTAAAATTAATTTCCTTTTAATAAAAAACATTTTAGTATTATTAAAGCATTTAAAAGCTCATCAGAGATTCTATTTCTAATCCTTGTTGATATGTATATTGCCTGCTACCGAAAACGTACTCTCGCTTTCTACAGACGTTGGTTTTATAGTAAGAAGCGCATCATACAAAGATTTTAAATTTGTTGGCCCGTGACTTCATAGACGCCAAATTCTTTTTTAAAATATTTTCTTTACATTATTTTTTTAGAATTTGATATAGCCTTTTCAAGGTGTTCTTTAAAGATAGTATATGGTTCATCTGGTGTTAGTGATGGTGTATCGTGTACATTTTTAGACGTTTAATCAGCAATTAAAGAGACCGTTGATTAATTGGTGTAGGAAAAATAGTCCGATTTGTAGGTAGTTTTTATAAATTTTAATAAAGAGTATATTTTTATTGCTTGTTTTTTGATTTTAACGATGCTAAAAAATAAAAATTTGAAAAAAATTATATTTGAAATTCCCAAAAAAAATTTCCCGGGATTAATTTTAAAAAAGTGTCCCGGGTATCCCGGAATTCTTTCCCGCGTAGAAACTCTAATTAAAACATGTAGGCCGCTTCTGTATTTCTCACATCGTAACTACCCGTCCAAGGTACCCGTCTATACCAGAGATAATTAGTCTGCATTTACATTATACGATTTTTGCGTTGCCAGTGATGTTAACCGTACGGTAATTACCCTATTTTAGGGTAATTTTGGGCCGCAAAAGGTAGCAATGTAATTTTATTTACAATACGGTAATTTAAACAAATTTGGACATATGTACGGTTTAACTTTTGAGAGGTGATTTTCCATTTAAAAATACATAGATAAATGTTGGCATCACTGTTATGCGAATGTCAAGAGAAAGAAGAATGAGAACTTTAAAGAAAACGACATTAGAGTTTTAGCGGTGGAGTAAGCAACAAACGTATTAATTAAAATTGAATTATATTTGTGAAGTTTTTAAGAATTAAATAAATGAATTACAAACATTAAAGTTATATGTTGTTTCATTAAACACAACATATTTGTGGCGACGAGGATGGGATGCACTTCTCCGCAAGGATGCTACATGGGACTGGACGGAAGAGTGTCAGCGATCTTTCAACAAATTCAAAGAGACCCTCAAATCCGATCTACTTCTCACGCATTTTGACCCAAATGTAGACATTGTCGTAGCCGCTGATGCATCAAATGCAGGCATTGGGGCATGCCTGTACCACAGGTTTGACGACAGTTCTATGAAGGCAATCAGTCATGCGTCAAGGTCATTGACAAAAGCCGAGCATGGCTATAGCCAAATAGAAAAGGAAGCGCTTGCTTTAGTTTTTGCCGTCACCAAATTCCACAAGTACATTTTTGGCCGCAGATTCACCCTACAAACCGATCACAAGCCGCTGTTATCGATTTTCGGATCTAAGAAAGGTATTCCAGTGTATACAGCGAATCGCTGTACTCACGCTTAAAATGTATGACTTTAGTATTGAATACGTATCAACCACCAATTTTGGCTATGCCGATGTACTTTCCCGTCTGATTAACAATCACATCAAACCAGATGAGGACATTGTAATCGCTTCAATTCATGCAGAAGACGATATCGGTCGAGTTCAAGACGACATCCTGCGTAAGTTACCAGTAACGCACAACATGGTTCAAGGAGCCACACAACAATCAGGGTTGATGCAGCAAATTATAAAACATGTTCAAGACGGCTGGCCCGCAGCCGCACAAATCACTGACTCTGACGTCCGCAGTTTTTATAAACATAAAGACGCTCTTTACGTTTTAAACGACTGCCTAATGTATAGAGAACGGTTAGTAATACCACGTAAGTACAGAACCCGTATATTGCAACAGCTTCACAAAGCGCATCAAGGGATGCAACGAATGAAGACAATCGCAAGAAGCTATGTTTTTTGGCCTGGTATGGATACGCAGATCGAAGATCTAGTAAAAAGTTGCGATAAATGCGCCAGTGTCGCCAAATCACCTTCTAAAGCGCTACTTGAGTCATGGAAAACACCAGATGCTCCTTGGGAGCGTATACACGTCGATTACGCTGGTCCAATTGAAAGCACGTATTTCCTAGTGGTAATAGACGCATATTCAAAATGGCCAGAAATTATTGCAACAACCACAACAACATCAGGAAGAACAATACAGTTACTACAGACCATTTTCGCGAGATTTGGTCTTCCGCAAACCTTAGTTTCGGACAACGGAACACAATTTGTCTCAGCCCAGTTCAATTTGTTTTGTGGGCAGAATGGAGTAGATCATGTTCGAACCGCCCCGTATCACCCACAGTCAAACGGTCAGGCTGAGAGGTTTGTGGACACGCTCAAGCGATCACTTCAGAAAAATCAAGGGGAAGGAGGCCTACAGGACGCGCTTCAAGTGTTCTTGTCTACTTACCGTACTACACCAAATCCGTGCACACCTATGCAAAAGTCTCCAGCAGACCTCATGCTAGGATATAAAATAAGAACGCCACTAGACTTACTTAAACCCAACAGCGCTCATCAAGACAACAGAGTATGCAATGAACGTCAGCAAACCCAAAATAACCAATTTAACGATTATCACAAAGCAAAATTTCGTCAAATCTTAGTAGGAGATACCGTTGATGTTAAACTCTATAATAACAACAAGTATAAATGGTCAACTGGGTCAGTCAAGGAGCGAATTGGTAAGGTAATGTACCGTGTTCAACTAAATGATTCTAAAAAGAATATCAGATCCCATATAAACCAAATGCGATTGCGCCCTAAGCAATCGAATATTGAAGAAACAGATGTAGAGCTACCTTTAGACATTTTATGTGACGAATCAATACAAGTGCCTCAGCAACTGCCACCAGTTAATAACGATCAAGGGAGCGAAGAAATTACACCAACCACGAGTCGGAGACCGGCCAGAGATCGGAGACCTCCTCAAAGGTTCAAGGACTTTGTTTTTTGAAGAGGGGAGGTGTTGGCATCACTGTTATGCGAATGTCAAGAGATAGAAGAATGAGAACTTTAAAGAAAACGACATTAGAGTTTTAGCGGTGGAGTAAGCAACAAACGTATTAATTAAAATTGAATTATATTTGTGAAGTTTTTAAGAATTAAATAAATGAATTACAAACATTAAAGTTATATGTTGTTTCATTAAACACAACAATAAATATTATAACAAAAAAAATTAAGAACATTATGTTTCTATAAATGTTTTCGTAACACCGATAAGTGCAAAATAAGAAAAATTAAATTACCCTTGTATATTATTAATTTTATATTTAACTTTTTGTTTGTTTAAAAATCAACAATTCACGTACGGATCAAATTCAAAATTATTTTACAATCTTATTCATAAAAAATACAATAATTTTGGTTAAAAATGTATTTTAAGACCAAAATTTAAATTCAGGTTTTTCTTAAAACACATTTAAAATTTAAATAAATAATTTATAAATAATGCTCTTATGTGCTGTTAACAAATGACAGGCGATGGACTGAGTCCTTTCATATAAATTTTACTACACAATCAATCGCCTGTCATTTGAAAACAGCACATTAATGTTTTGATTAAAAATCTTTGCGTACGGTTATTTCTTCTCAAAAACTGTAATTTTTAGAGGGCCGTACGGTAATGAAAAAATAAAAGTTAACATCACTGGTCGTTGCGATTCTTACCTTATTGGTGAGAGGGGAGAGAGGAATTAAAAGGAATACACACAGCGTTGCCAGAAATAAGATTTTACCTTATTTTTTAAGATTTTTTAACCGAAAAAAGATTTTAAGATTTTTTCCCCAAAAACAAGATTTTTTGTTTTGTCTAGACGAAGGTTACACAGAAAAAATTATTGCTGAATTATTTTCATACAAGCGCTTGTTTGAAAATTTTTTTAATATCTACAAATTTTTTTACTGATTCAATTAATATTTTTGTTTGATTTTTATTTTAACCAACAGAAATGTTGACAAAAATTAAAAAATATTATATACGCGCTATTGGCTTAAAGTTTTCATAATTTTTTATGAAATATTTAACTCTCTTTAATGTTGTCGTTTTTTTGCATTTTTTTATTTGATCGTTAGCAACACTTCTTTATGTGAAATATAAGAACAACAACAAAAACACATACAATCTATTTTTGGAAGCTTTGAAAAAGTACAACAATAAGAAAGATGATAAAATACAAGGCGAATTAACTACAAGTGGTGTCGAAACGGCATCTGATTTTGACAGTTCGGGCTTATTTGTTTTGATTTGTTAGTGTTTTGCTAATAATGGTTGACATTTCGAGCTAATGGCACTAACAATGCAATGCAAAAAACCCTATGTTGTTTCTGTTGTTGTTGGATTGTGTAGCGTGGCGAGGTTTGTAGTAAAAAAAAAACAAAAACAATATTAGGTAAAAACCTTTCACTCTTTTTCAACAACAACAACAACAACATTAGAAGCAAGGTATATTTATAGCAGGTAGTCTCGGAAAGCCAGCTGTTTATTTTTTATTTGCTTGTTTTGTGGTACGAACTGTCAAATGTTGTATAGTAAACATGTAAACAAGTTTTTTGTCTCTATCTTTTGTCTTTTTTGTCTCTTATCAACCCCTTTGCCTTTTGACAGTTCGTACCACATAACAACAATAAAAAGCCCTGTTGTTTGTTTTATTGTACAATTGTTGTAATCTCGCGGCTACCTGCTATAAATATACATACCTTGATTAGAAGAAACAAAATAAATTTTTGGTTGGTTTCAAAGTTTGTAAAAAAGAATGAAAAACAAAATCCCGCATTCAATTTTTTAAAAATGTTTAGTTAAATACCTACATCAAATACAAAAATAAAATGATGACGAAAAACATGTCGAGTCGGTCTGCTGCCAAGGAAAGGACACAGCAACAGTGAGTGAAGCAGAAAAACATTGTGTGTATAAACAAGACTTGGTTCAAAAATTATCCAACAAAAAAATGTGTCTCAAAGCCAGCCGCGCCGCTCTGCTCTGCCATCATCCACTTCTACAGTGCTTTCTTGTGTGCTTGTGCAAAAACTTTTTTGTTTGATTCAGAAAAATTATTTGTTAAAATTTTTGTGATTTTCAGTAAACTATTTGTTTGAAAAAATCAGTGTTTTTTTCAATAAACGAAATGCAAATAAATTGTTTGAATATGCAAATTTGTTCGTAGGACCGATTTTAGACAAAAAATGTTTTGATTCTACAAATTTTTTGTTTGAATCGGAAAAATAATTTTTTCTGTGTAGGTTCAATTAAAAAAACCATCTTTGTTCCCATTTGAAAATTTTTAAACTTAATAATGCAACCTTGCGGTTTACTGGACAAAAAAAAATTCTTAAGGCCCAATCATAATGTGCTTAAGTTTGCTTAAGCAAATATACGAATACATGTTAATCATATGAGCTAGCCATATTGAATTTAGGGAAACTTTTTGTAAAATTTTATGAAACTGTCATTTGCTTAAGCAAGGTTCAAAACTGATCGCACATTCATTACGAAATCAAATTTGATTTTTTTTTTTTTTGTTTTTTTATACCCTTCACCGTTTGTAAGTTCCGCAATAGTGATCCTACACCCTATAAAGTATATATATTCTGGGTCCTTATGAAAAGCGAAATTCAAATCCAGTTGTCCGTCTGTCCATCTGTCCGTGTGTATGTTGAAATGGGTTTTCCGAAGACCCCAGAAATGATGAGGACTAGGTTGTCATATTGAAATTCAGCCAGATCGGTCCAAAAATGACGGAGATATGAGCAAAAAAGTTAAAATAATAAATCTAAATAATTAGTATTGGAGGGATAGGTTTGATAACAACGTTAGTTTTTTGCACTTTTTAAATTTTATGTAGTAAAATATTTTCCAAAATTTTTTTAATTAGGCTTAAGTTCATTAAATTTAATTTTCATTAAATTATTTTTATGAAGAAAGGAATTTTTACAACATGAAAATTAATTAAAATTGTTATTGATAATCTTTCATTCTTGACCGTGGCTCGAACCCGGGCCGGCAGGTTACCATGACATGTTTCGATCGCAACCACTCGATCTCCTCAGATGGATTTGCCGTTTTACACTCGCAGCCATCGACGACTGCTGACGTCAATAGTCAAACATCAATCCTTAAACCAAATTGTATTTTAACCTTTGGTAAAATTCCTTTCTTCATAAAAATAATTTAATGAAAATTAAAATTAATGAACTTAAGCCTAATTTAAATTATTACAAATTTGGAAAATTTGAACGGCAAATCCGTCTGAGGAGATCGAGTGGTTGCGATCGAAACATGTCGTGGTAACCTGCCGGCCCGGGTTCGAGCCCCGGCCACGTTCAAGAATGAAAGATTATCAATAACAATTTTAATTAATTTTCATGTTGTAAAATTCCTTTCTTCATAAAAATAATTTAATGAAAATTAAATTTAATGAACTTAAGCCTAATTAAAATTATTAAAAATTTGGATTAAAAACCATAAATAGTTCAACAAAATAACCACAATACTAATTATTTTCCAAAATTCTGCCACCACGTCTTTCACAAATCCGGCGGCAATCCACCTGTTGTTTTGCATTTTGTTGACCAATATATCGGTTTGTGCCTTATTAACGGATCTAGCCCTTAATATTCGATTTATAGGAGGAACTACTTACATACACGTTCTATTCCCTAGCAAAAATAAAGTGAGAAAATCTAAGGGAAATGTGAACAAATTACGAGGGAAAAAACTTTTCACGATAAGGGGAATTTATTCCCGTGAACATTTTTTCACGTTATTATTCTCCTTACATTTTTTTCATGGGAGCTGTTCATGATCGCAAATATGTGAAAAGGGGAAAAATTACGAGGGAAAAATTATTCACGATAGGGGTGATTACTTTTTTCTGTATATCTGGAGAACGGCAAGAGCCAAAGTTTTCAAATTAGGTACAAACATTTAGGTTATAAATACACACCATCCCACAAAATGTGGGCGGGATTGTATAAAAACCGGAATTTTTTGACTGTAATATGACCTATGGTTACGCCTTATATATCAAAAGATCGGAAATTTTTAATAGAAAATATTTTCTGAAAAACTCGGGAAAATCGGTTCAAATACGAAAAAGTGATGACCAAAATATTAATTTTTTTTTGAAAAATACCCATTTTCGGGAACCATAGATCTTCCCAAATTTCTTCTATAACACGTCGGTATATAAACCTGTCAAATCGGTTAAGAAATAGCAGAGTTATGACCAAAATATTGATATCCCAAAAATTACTGTTTTTATAATTAAGTTTGTTTTTTATACCCTTCACCGAAGGTCCAACACCCTATAAAGTATAAATATTCCATGTCCTTATGAAAAGCGAAGTTCAAATCCGGTTGTCGTCTCTTCTTCCCCCAACTCCCCCCTTCGCATTTGTTTACATATACTAGCATAATGCCCAATATGATTTTCGTTATCATCCTTCTTTATTATTTCATATATTTAACGAAATAATTTTAACAAATATAAACTAGGAATTTTTGTGTTTTTTTGCTACTTAAAAACTAGCCAAAATAGATAAATCTACGGTATGACAACAGTGCCTTTACAAAAAGAAAACAAACAAAAAACTGTGTTGACTTGTAAACAGTAAACGGTTCATATTTCATTTTAATGATATTTAAACAGCGTTCCTTCATGGTTCAGTTGTCTAGGGTGTGTGTTAAGTTAGAAACTGTGAGTTCCCTGGTTCGAATCTTGGTTTTTTAAAAAGAAATTTTTCTTTTAATATTTTTATGTTCTAAAAACGATTTTAAAAAAATATTTACCAGTTTTCGCTTTTTAAATTTCATTTATAATGAAGTTTTAAGTATTGTAAATATGTATGTATTTGTAAAAATTATTTAGTTGCTCTGTATTCTGCTCGCACAATGGTGAAGGGTATATAAGATTCGGCACATCCGAATATAGCACTCTTACTTGTTATAATTAAGTTTGTTTTTTATACCCTTCATATAAATTCGGCACAGCCGAATATAGCACTCTTACTTGTTATTAATACATTTGAGAGACTTTTTGTTAGTTTTTGACAGTAGGGTAAGCAACGCTATGCATATTATGGTTGGGCCTTTTAAAAGCAACCTCTGTTTGGCTGATTAATCAGGTGTAAGTTTTGCGCGCGAGATAGAAAGTAGGTGAAATAAACAGCGAAAGCACAAGTCAGATTAGAAAGATAGATAGAAAAGAAGGTTTCGGACCAAACCCGAGAGAAATCCTACTCAACCAAATTCACCCTACGTGCGGTCAGCACCCAGTCTCCTCTCGTGCAGCCAGGCCATCCCCATTACGAATCCTATCAGATTCTTGAGTCCGCAACCTCAGCCTTCTGCCCTGTAGCCTGGGACAGTGACATAAAATGTGCTCAACTGTCTCCAACTCCTCAGGGTCCTCACACAACCTGCACATACCCAAAAAGTCGGATCCCATCCTCACCGCCATCCTGCCTATCATACAGTGGCCCGTGATCATTCCTATCATGGTCCTAACGCAGAGCCTACTCCTGCCCAGCAGCGACCCCGAATCGGACTTTCTAATCACCGGCCACAGCGTCCGCGATACCCGGCAGCCCGTTCGGCTCCCCCAGGACCGACTGGTCGCGCCCAGAATCCACTCCCTGATTCTTCCAAAATAGAAGCCTATTAGAGGCCTAACCGCCTCCACACAGTTAGGATCCTCCATCTCTGAGCCCTGTCTTGCCAACTCATCAGCAACAACCTTAGAAAATACTCCCCTAAGACTCCCTCCAGAGCCTTCCTACAATCATCAACTAGCTTGGAGTTCACATAACAGCCCCTTACGGCCATAAGAGCCGCCTGGCTGTCCACATATATAGTGACCTCCGAGCCCCTATCAATGTTGTCCCTCATAAGTTCCACGGCCCTCAAAACCCCCAGAACCTCCGCCTGAAAAACACTGCAGTCGTCAGGAAGCCTACATGACCTAATGTTTAGATCCTGTGAGGCTGCCATTGAAACTAATTTTGTTTTTTTTATTTTTACCTTAAATATTTTCACTTTAGTATTTATTTTATTTGAATCAATTTTGTTTGGAAAATTTTGTTTGAAAATTTTTCTTTTCAATTTTATTATTGGGAAAAATTTCAATTTGTTAAGAAGTTTAATTTGTATAATGATGGAAAAGGAAACAGGAAAGAAAATATTTTAATTTGGTGATTTAGTTTTGTGCATAATTTTATCTATTTGAATTGATGTTTATGGTAAGAGATAGTTATATAAATAGATTATACATGTATTATTTGTACATAAGTATTTTAATAAATATATTTTTTTAGTGTTGTAGTTGATATTATTTCAACATCAACGTTCTTCAATTCAAATATGTATCCATATATAAAAACCGTCTTAAATCACTTCTACTTATCTTCGAAAATCAAATTCTGTGGTCTGAGAAGAGGAAACTACAAGCTACTGTTTTGTGCAAATTTGCTAATATGGTTCCTTTCGCTTATTATAATAGCATTTGTTTATGGCGAAGCTTTATAAATTTTTCTTCGTTATAATCATTAAATGTGTACATACACAGATTATTAGCCGCATTTGTAGATCATATAAATCCACATAATAACCAAAATTTTTTTTAATCAACTAGCCAAATATTTCAATAACCCCTATATGTCATTTTAAAATTGGATTATTTTTTTTTCACGGTTTACAATGTTAACAGTTGTTTTTTTTGGCCACATTATTCAGAAATTTTGAACGTCTGAAGGAAATATAATCAAAAGAAATCATAAGTGCGCTGATAAGTATCATTTCGTTTTTAAATAATGTCTTAATTATATATAAAAAAAAAAAAAAACATTAATTAAACTTTAATTTTCATTTTCCTTTTTCTATATATATGTATTAGTTTAATTACCTTTGTATGTAAAAAAAAAAAAAAAACAAATTAAGACTTCATTTATACACAACATCATCAAGTGGAAATTAACCTAGATTCATCAATTCGAAATTTTTCAAGACAACAGGCCTGCGGTCTTCGTAATGATTTAATGGTGAGTTTTGATGTTTTAATATTTCTATATATTTTTTTTTTTAATTTTCACTTAAAACACAACAACAAAAATATTATTTAAACTTAATTATTATCATAAATACAATACAACTTTTAACTTAATTCTTACAAGATAAATAATTCAACTTTTACTATTATTTTGGACATAAGTGTTCATTTTATTTCATTAATGTTATTAACATTGTCTTAAACATTTAAATAACATTCCCTATATTCAAAACTATTAAATCATAGATTACTTTATTACAATAATGTTATTAACATTGTTTTTAAATATTTTAATAACATTCCTTTTATTTAAAACTATCAATTCATAAATTTTTTTTTATAGTTCAAATCATGTTAAATTTTTTTTTTTATGATATATAATAAAATAATGTTATTGTTGTATTTGTTTCTTTGGCCAGAGTGATGAATTTATGAATGTTATTTTTGTCAAGCTAATAGGGCCTAAATTTCTTCAATGTAAATAAAATTCAATTTTTAATTACAATATTTTGTTCCCGACGTTTCGTCGATTGTTTGTCGACTTTTTCAAGGGATTGTCTATTTAAAATTATAAAACAGTAAAATAAGTACAATAATGTAACACATAAAACAATAAAGACTTACAATATGAAATTTAATCACATTAAAAAGTTTTAAATGTACCCAGGAGCATACAAATATAAAACATTATTTTAATATTTAAATACATACTACTTTAAACTTTAAATATGTATATCACAGCTCAAGTAATGGCAACAATATAACTCGCATTTATGTTGTTTGTGTCTTCCTTCAAATTCATTGTTCTCTTAATTTGTTGTTGTATTCTAAGGCTTTCAATTGTGTATCTTTTCCTTTCTTTATTTTCTTTATCTAAAATTTTAACATCATCGAACTTAATTGTGTGACCAGTATGTAGGATGTGTTGTGCTAGTGCTGTTGTCTCTTTTTTCCGCATTATGTCCATCTTGTGTTCTCCCATTCTTGTCTCCAGTGTACGTTTTGTTGTTCCTATATAAATAAGCTCGCATTGCTGTGTGTCGTTTCCTTCACATTGTAATTCGTATACAATGTTACTTTGTTGTTGTTTATTAATTGGCGCCTTTACTCTAGAAAAAATTGTGCTCAATGTCAAATTGGGTTTGTATGCAAAACAGATGTTTTTTGTTTTTATTGACGACCGTATGTTATTGTTATCGGTTAACCCAGGTATGTATTTTACACTGTAAAATTTTTTCTCTTCTTTTTCTATGTTTGCAGATTTGTTGTGGTCATTTCTGTTTTTATCCAATTGTTTAATCGTATTGTCTATCAATGTAGATGTGAGTTTAGTGGGGAAGCTGTTGTTTTTTAAAATGTTTGTTATAATGTGTTTGTTTTTATTATGAAATTGTGTATCACTTATGTTGTATACCCTAGAAATAAAACTTTTTGCCGTGTTTATAATTTGATTTTTGGGTTGTGTAGCGTGGTAATTCATTAACCTTCCTGAAGATGTTTCTTTAGTATACCAATCAAATAGAATCATATTATTTTTGCGTATAATTTTTGAGTCTAAGTACGCAATTTCTCCGTTTTTCTCAATCTCAGTAGTAAATTGTATCTTAGGGTGTTGTCTGTTAAAAGTTGACAGAATTGTGTCCTTGTCCTCTATGCGAGTTATCGCCAAAATGTCGTCTACATATTTGGCGATGTATTTAATGTAAATATTCTTATTTCCTAGTTCTGTAATTGCATCGTCAAGTAGGTTGTCAAGTATGATATCCGCTATAGTGGGTGATAGTGGGTTCCCCATTGGCATACCAAAGATTTGGGTATAAATATTTCCACCAAACATAAAATAATTATTGTCATTTAGACAGAATTTGAGTATTCTTAAAAATTGTGAGCTAGACATATTAGTATGATTTTTAATAATATTCCATTTTTTCATAATTGTGTTTATTGCCGTGTGAATTGGGATGTTCGTGAATAGTGAAATCACGTCAAACGATATCAATATTTCATTATTGTTAATTTTCACGCCGTTCAGTTGTTCCTTTACCCGTAGGGAATTTTTAACATTGTATTTTTCATCATGAAAGATTAAACTTTTTATTTATAATCTCATGAAACATTAGGGTCAGTATTAGTTAGATCAATAACGGGCTATCTAAAACCTAGACTTCAGTTAGATAGCAAGGTATGGGAGGGTATAAAATACTGTAGAGTACTGGTATTTGCACGCCACCCTAATACTACACATATGTATGAAGAGTAACTTCATATAAGGAAGTAATGCTACAAAACTAATAACGTTATATATGTATATAGTTGTTGTAATTCTTTAACTTCAATTATTATACCTTGAGAAATTATAAATAAAGTTTTCTTTAGTCAGTTAGTTAGCATCTGCAGCTGCTCGTGTTTTATTGGTTGGTTCTTGTCTTACGACACTACATATTGGCGACGAGGAACAAAAATATAAAATTATTTAAATTGAAAGATATTCAAGAAAAAATTTTTTTTTTGTGAAGAAATTTGTACATACAAATAGAAAAAGAATGCCTCCAAAAATGGAGACAGATCAAAGTGTTGCTCCAGTGACCGTGCTTCAAACGTCTAATGTACAGGAATTCAATGCAAGTGTGGAATCGTGGAATGTATGGAGAGAAAGATTGGACATTCATTTTTGTGAGATCAACTGTACTGATGAAAAAGTAAAAAAATCTATTTTGTTGAAATCGATTGGGGCTGTTCCCTACAAGGTGTTACATAGTTTGTGCAGTCCATCCTCTCCTGTGTCAAAATCATTTGAAGAATTGTGCGAAATTTTAGACTCCCATTTCACTCCACCAACAATTATTTTCAGTGAAAGGAAGAAATTTCATGGATCAACAAAGCTAGAAAGTGAATCTGTTGCTGAGTGGTATGCCAGGGTAAAGACACTGGCACTCAATTGTAAATTTGGTGATAGCTTGGAAGCATTTGTTTTAAATCAATTTGTGGTGGGTTTGCCAAATTTCATTTTTGAAAGAATTTGTGAAGAAGATGAAAAACTCACACTTCAAAATGCATTGAGAAAGGCGATGATATTGGAGACGAAGAGTATGGCCAAAGAGGTGAAAGGGGAAACAACAGTTAATTTTGTCAAAAAGCAAAAAACTTTTCAAAAAAAACAAAGAAGCAAAAAGAAGTAATGGTGATAACGTTGACAGAGCTGGTAGCAGAGGCAGCGGTGTTGGCAGAAACAGCGGGAGAGTTGACAGAGGTATTGGTGGTGGCGAAAAAAGTTCTTCATGCTCTCATTGTGGTTGGAGAAATCATAACTCTCAATCTTGTAAATACAAGAACAGCAAGTGCCATTCGTGTGGTAGAATCGGTCATCTAGCCTCAGTGTGTGCTGATAAGAAGAGAAGTGTAAATTATGTGTCTGATGATAATTATGTATCTAATGATATTCATGACAAAGATCATAATGAAGATTTGTTTCACTATTCTATTTTCAGTGTGTCTGAGGGAAATTCTAGTGACGTGTACTCTCTGCCAGTCATCATTGATGGTATCAAACTTAATGCAGTTTGTGATACAGGTGCCCCGTGTACATTGTTGCCAATTTCGTTTTATGAAGAAAATAATATTAAAAAGGAACTTCATTCTTGTACTGTTCCATACGTTGATTACAGTGGTGATAAATTGAAGCTGGTGGGTGAATATGATGTGGCTGTAACTTTTGAAGGTAGTACAAAATCTGTTGTTGTTGTTGTTGCTGACACTACAAATCCACCGTTACTTGGTCGATCGTTTTTACGTTCGTTTAACTTTGAACTGATGCAAGTAAATCAGATTAATCCAACTAATTCGTATGCTGCAATAGTGGATCAATTAAAAAGTGAATTTTGCGAAGTTTTTGAGGATAAATTGGGGGAGTTTAAAATTAGTAAAGTTTCGTTGAAAGTCAGTGAAGGCGTAACACCCATATTTTGCAAACCAAGGCCCTTACCACTTGCATGGAAGTACAGAATTGAAAAACAATTACGCGACTTAATTGAAACAGGGGTGTTGGAACCTGTTGATAATTCGGATTGGGGAACTCCGCTAGTGCCAATTTTAAAACACAATGGTGACATACGAATTTGTGGTGATTTTAAGGTAACCATAAATAAATTTTTGGTAGATTTTAAATACCCTTTACCAAGAATCGACGAGATATTTGCGTCATTAGGAGGTGGAGAAGTTTTTACCAAACTTGACTTAACCAATGCATACAATCAACTTGTTCTAGATGAAGAATCGCAGCTACTTTGTGCCTTAAGTACCCACATAGGGACATTAAAAGTAAAACGCTTGCCGTTTGGAGTTAAAACTGCTGCAGCTATATTTCAGAAAATCATGGAGAACGTCTTAAGGGGAATTCCGAATGTTGTCGTCTATCAGGATGACATCACTGTCACAGGTAAGAGCATGCAGGAACATATTAAAACGTTGAGACTGGTGCTTAATAAATTGCAATCCTCCGGATTAAAATTAAACATAAAGAAATCGGTTTTCTTTCAACCGAAAATTTCGTATCTTGGTTTTGACATCGATAAAAATGGTTTAAGCAAGAATAACGATAGAATTTCTAGTATAATCTCTGCACCAATTCCAAGTGATATATCGGAATTAAGAGCGTTTGTTGGCATGGCGAATTATTATTCAAAATTTATAAATAACTTTTCAAACATTATGTCCCCACTTTACCGTTTATTACGCAAAGATGTACCATTTGTTTGGTCGAAATCTTGCCAGGAGTCCTACGATACTATAAAAGAAGCGGTGACATCCGACCAAGTTTTGGTCCACTTTAATCCTAAATTACCAGTGGTGTTAACCACAGATGCTTCTAACAGCGCTGTGGGGGGAATTTTATCACATAAATTTCCTGACGGCGAAAGGCCAATAGCTTTCGTATCTAGGGCGTTATCCACATCCGAGAAAAATTACAGTACGCTTGAAAAAGAAGCGTTAGCGATTGTATTTTGCGTTACCAAACTAAAACAGTATTTACTTGGAAATACTTTTATTTTGAAAACCGATCATCGCCCGTTGCTCACTATATTCGGTAGCAACAAAGGTTTGCCAAGCATGGCTTCAGCTCGTATGCAGCGTTGGGCAGTCATATTATCCGGATTTGAATATTCCATTGAATTCATAAAGGGAACCCTAAATGAAGCTGATAGCATTTCCAGAATGCCTCAACGTAAATTTAATAATGAAAGTACAGAAAATTCTTACATAAATTTCATTGAAAAGGAAAATCTATTCAATTTAGACTTCAAAGATATCGCATGTGAAACTAGGCGAGATCCAATTTTATCGAAAGTCGCAGAATGTATTTTAAATGGGACTTTATACAATTTGAAAGATGAACGTTTTACGCCATTTCGAGAAAAGTATACTCAACTCACTGTTGAATGTGGGTGCATATTGTGGGGTTTTAGAACGGTTATACCCGAAAAGTTCAAAACAAAAATATTGAATGAATTGCATTCTTCGCATTTGGGCATTGTAAAAACTAAGGCACTTGCCAGGTCTTACATATGGTGGCATGGACTGGACAAAGATATAGAGAATTTAATTAAGAACTGTATGCCATGTCAAAAATTGCAATCTAATCCTGAAAGAAGCAGTTTAATACCATGGACACCAAGTGGATCGGTTTGGAGCAGAATCCATATTGACTTTGCTGGTCCAATTAAAAACTTGTATTTTCTTATTGTCATCGATTCATTTTCAAAGTTCGTTGAAATTTTCAAAACTAAAGAGATGACAACAGCCTTCGTAATTGGAAGGTTAAGGGAAATGTTTTCGCGTTATGGTTTGGTGGATACACTGGTAAGCGACAACGGTCGTCAATTCACTTCAAGTGAATTCCAAACTTTTTTGTCCATAAATGGAATCAATCACATATTAACGGCGCCTGGCCATCCTTCCACCAATGGTCAAGCTGAAAATTTTGTCAAGACATTCAAGAAGTCTATCTTAGCAAACTTAGATCAAAACAAGGATGCCAGTTTAGATCAAATTTTATGCAGATTTTTGATGGATTATCGCAATATGGCCCACTGTAGTACAGGTGAATCTCCAGCAAAAATATTCTTTGGAAGACAACTTAAAACTCGTTTCAGTAACCTCAAACCACCAACAACACAAGAAAGAATTGTCCGTTCTCAACATAACAACGTAGTGAACCACAAGGGAAATCGGAATGAAACTTTCAAGTTAGGTCAAAATGTCATGGTGCGTGACTATCGTAACCCAAACAAGCCTGGTTGGACTCATGCAATTATAAAGGAAAAACTTGGTCCTCAGTCGTACTCCTGTGTTTTATCACATAACAATCACGTTATCAAACGTCATCTTGATCAGATCAGGAATCAGTCGATTTCACAACAACAACAACCTGTCGGAGCAGACATACAAACGTTACCAGACAGCAACACGACCTCAACATTAGAGCCAGACAGGCAGCCTCAGGTAGATGTTTCACGCACTAGAAGAGAACTCAGGCCACGAGAAGGAGGTAGAGTAGTAAAAAAATCAAATTTAAATTTATCAGATTTAGAAATTGATTAATTGTTTTTTTCTTTGTAACTTAAGCTTAAACTACAAACAACTATTGTACGTATTTAAATATTTTAGTTCATATTGTAGCAACAGCTTTAGGAGGGGCATGTAGAGTACTGGTATTTGCACGCCACCCTAATACTACACATATGTATGAAGAGTAACTTCATATAAGGAAGTAATGCTACAAAACTAATAACGTTATATATGTATATAGTTGTTGTAATTCTTTAACTTCAATTATTATACCTTGAGAAATTATAAATAAAGTTTTCTTTAGTCAGTTAGTTAGCATCTGCAGCTGCTCGTGTTTTATTGGTTGGTTCTTGTCTTACGACACTACATATTGGCGACGAGGAACAAAAATATAAAATTATTTAAATTGAAAGATATTCAAGAAAAAATTTTTTTTTTGTGAAGAAATTTGTACATACAAATAGAAAAAGAATGCCTCCAAAAATGGAGACAGATCAAAGTGTTGCTCCAGTGACCGTGCTTCAAACGTCTAATGTACAGGAATTCAATGCAAGTGTGGAATCGTGGAATGTATGGAGAGAAAGATTGGACATTCATTTTTGTGAGATCAACTGTACTGATGAAAAAGTAAAAAAATCTATTTTGTTGAAATCGATTGGGGCTGTTCCCTACAAGGTGTTACATAGTTTGTGCAGTCCATCCTCTCCTGTGTCAAAATCATTTGAAGAATTGTGCGAAATTTTAGACTCCCATTTCACTCCACCAACAATTATTTTCAGTGAAAAAATGCATTGAGAAAGGCGATGATATTGGAGACGAAGAGTATGGCCAAAGAGGTGAAAGGGGAAACAACAGTTAATTTTGTCAAAAAGCAAAAAACTTTTCAAAAAAACAAAGAAGCAAAAAGAAGTAATGGTGATAACGTTGACAGAGCTGGTAGCAGAGGCAGCGGTGTTGGCAGAAACAGCGGGAGAGTTGACAGAGGTATTGGTGGTGGCGAAAAAAGTTCTTCATGCTCTCATTGTGGTTGGAGAAATCATAACTCTCAATCTTGTAAATACAAGAACAGCAAGTGCCATTCGTGTGGTAGAATCGGTCATCTAGCCTCAGTGTGTGCTGATAAGAAGAGAAGTGTAAATTATGTGTCTGATGATAATTATGTATCTAATGATATTCATGACAAAGATCATAATGAAGATTTGTTTCACTATTCTATTTTCAGTGTGTCTGAGGGAAATTCTAGTGACGTGTACTCTCTGCCAGTCATCATTGATGGTATCAAACTTAATGCAGTTTGTGATACAGGTGCCCCGTGTACATTGTTGCCAATTTCGTTTTATGAAGAAAATAATATTAAAAAGGAACTTCATTCTTGTACTGTTCCATACGTTGATTACAGTGGTGATAAATTGAAGCTGGTGGGTGAATATGATGTGGCTGTAACTTTTGAAGGTAGTACAAAATCTGTTGTTGTTGTTGTTGCTGACACTACAAATCCACCGTTACTTGGTCGATCGTTTTTACGTTCGTTTAACTTTGAACTGATGCAAGTAAATCAGATTAATCCAACTAATTCGTATGCTGCAATAGTGGATCAATTAAAAAGTGAATTTTGCGAAGTTTTTGAGGATAAATTGGGGGAGTTTAAAATTAGTAAAGTTTCGTTGAAAGTCAGTGAAGGCGTAACACCCATATTTTGCAAACCAAGGCCCTTACCACTTGCATGGAAGTACAGAATTGAAAAACAATTACGCGACTTAATTGAAACAGGAGTGTTGGAACCTGTTGATAATTCGGATTGGGGAACTCCGCTAGTGCCAATTTTAAAACACAATGGTGACATACGAATTTGTGGTGATTTTAAGGTAACCATAAATAAATTTTTGGTAGATTTTAAATACCCTTTACCAAGAATCGACGAGATATTTGCGTCATTAGGAGGTGGAGAAGTTTTTACCAAACTTGACTTAACCAATGCATACAATCAACTTGTTCTAGATGAAGAATCGCAGCTACTTTGTGCCTTAAGTACCCACATAGGGACATTAAAAGTAAAACGCTTGCCGTTTGGAGTTAAAACTGCTGCAGCTATATTTCAGAAAATCATGGAGAACGTCTTAAGGGGAATTCCGAATGTTGTCGTCTATCAGGATGACATCACTGTCACAGGTAAGAGCATGCAGGAACATATTAAAACGTTGAGACTGGTGCTTAATAAATTGCAATCCTCCGGATTAAAATTAAACATAAAGAAATCGGTTTTCTTTCAACCGAAAATTTCGTATCTTGGTTTTGACATCGATAAAAATGGTTTAAGCAAGAATAACGATAGAATTTCTAGTATAATCTCTGCACCAATTCCAAGTGATATATCGGAATTAAGAGCGTTTGTTGGCATGGCGAATTATTATTCAAAATTTATAAATAACTTTTCAAACATTATGTCCCCACTTTACCGTTTATTACGCAAAGATGTACCATTTGTTTGGTCGAAATCTTGCCAGGAGTCCTACGATACTATAAAAGAAGCGGTGACATCCGACCAAGTTTTGGTCCACTTTAATCCTAAATTACCAGTGGTGTTAACCACAGATGCTTCTAACAGCGCTGTGGGGGGAATTTTATCACATAAATTTCCTGACGGCGAAAGGCCAATAGCTTTCGTATCTAGGGCGTTATCCACATCCGAGAAAAATTACAGTACGCTTGAAAAAGAAGCGTTAGCGATTGTATTTTGCGTTACCAAACTAAAACAGTATTTACTTGGAAATACTTTTATTTTGAAAACCGATCATCGCCCGTTGCTCACTATATTCGGTAGCAACAAAGGTTTGCCAAGCATGGCTTCAGCTCGTATGCAGCGTTGGGCAGTCATATTATCCGGATTTGAATATTCCATTGAATTCATAAAGGGAACCCTAAATGAAGCTGATAGCATTTCCAGAATGCCTCAACGTAAATTTAATAATGAAAGTACAGAAAATTCTTACATAAATTTCATTGAAAAGGAAAATCTATTCAATTTAGACTTCAAAGATATCGCATGTGAAACTAGGCGAGATCCAATTTTATCGAAAGTCGCAGAATGTATTTTAAATGGGACTTTATACAATTTGAAAGATGAACGTTTTACGCCATTTCGAGAAAAGTATACTCAACTCACTGTTGAATGTGGGTGCATATTGTGGGGTTTTAGAACGGTTATACCCGAAAAGTTCAAAACAAAAATATTGAATGAATTGCATTCTTCGCATTTGGGCATTGTAAAAACTAAGGCACTTGCCAGGTCTTACATATGGTGGCATGGACTGGACAAAGATATAGAGAATTTAATTAAGAACTGTATGCCATGTCAAAAATTGCAATCTAATCCTGAAAGAAGCAGTTTAATACCATGGACACCAAGTGGATCGGTTTGGAGCAGAATCCATATTGACTTTGCTGGTCCAATTAAAAACTTGTATTTTCTTATTGTCATCGATTCATTTTCAAAGTTCGTTGAAATTTTCAAAACTAAAGAGATGACAACAGCCTTCGTAATTGGAAGGTTAAGGGAAATGTTTTCGCGTTATGGTTTGGTGGATACACTGGTAAGCGACAACGGTCGTCAATTCACTTCAAGTGAATTCCAAACTTTTTTGTCCATAAATGGAATCAATCACATATTAACGGCGCCTGGCCATCCTTCCACCAATGGTCAAGCTGAAAATTTTGTCAAGACATTCAAGAAGTCTATCTTAGCAAACTTAGATCAAAGCAAGGATGCCAGTTTAGATCAAATTTTATGCAGATTTTTGATGGATTATCGCAATATGGCCCACTGTAGTACAGGTGAATCTCCAGCAAAAATATTCTTTGGAAGACAACTTAAAACTCGAAAAATTTTCTTTTCGATTTATAGGAGGAACTACTAACATACACGTTCTATTCCCTAGCAAAAATAAAGTGAGAAAATCTAAGGGAAATGTGAACAAATTACGAGGGAAAAAACTTTTCACGATAAGGGGAATTTATTCCCGTGAACATTTTTTCACGTTATTATTCTCCTTACATTTTTTTCATGGGAGCTGTTCATGATCGCAAATATGTGAAAAGGGGAAAAATTACGAGGGAAAAATTATTCACGATAGGGGTGATTACTTTTTTCTGTATATCTGGAGAACGGCAAGAGCCAAAGTTTTCAAATTAGGTACAAACATTTAGGTTATAAATACACACCATCCCACAAAATGTGGGCGGGATTGTATAAAAACCGGAATTTTTTGACTGTAATATGACCTATGGTTACGCCTTATATATCAAAAGATCGGAAATTTTTAATAGAAAATATTTTCTGAAAAACTCGGGAAAATCGGTTCAAATACGAAAAAGTGATGACCAAAATATTAATTTTTTTTTGAAAAATACCCATTTTCGGGAACCATAGATCTTCCCAAATTTCTTCTATAACACGTCGGTATATAAATCTGTCAAATCGGTTAAGAAATAGCAGAGTTATGACCAAAATATTGATATCCCAAAAATTACTGTTTTTATAATTAAGTTTGTTTTTTATACCCTTCACCGAAGGTCCAACACCCTATAAAGTATAAATATTCCATGTCCTTATGAAAAGCGAAGTTCAAATCCGGTTGTCGTCTCTTCTTCCCCCAACTCCCCCCTTCGCATTTGTTTACATATACTAGCATAATGCCCAATATGATTTTCGTTATCATCCTTCTTTATTATTTCATATATTTAACGAAATAATTTTAACAAATATAAACTAGGAATTTTTGTGTTTTTTTGCTACTTAAAAACTAGCCAAAATAGATAAATCTACGGTATGACAACAGTGCCTTTACAAAAAGAAAACAAACAAAAAACTGTGTTGACTTGTAAACAGTAAACGGTTCATATTTCATTTTAATGATATTTAAACAGCGTTCCTTCATGGTTCAGTTGTCTAGGGTGTGTGTTAAGTTAGAAACTGTGAGTTCCCTGGTTCGAATCTTGGTTTTTTAAAAAGAAATTTTTCTTTTAATATTTTTATGTTCTAAAAACGATTTTAAAAAAATATTTACCAGTTTTCGCTTTTTAAATTTCATTTATAATGAAGTTTTAAGTATTGTAAATATGTATGTATTTGTAAAAATTATTTAGTTGCTCTGTATTCTGCTCGCACAATGGTGAAGGGTATATAAGATTCGGCACATCCGAATATAGCACTCTTACTTGTTATAATTAAGTTTGTTTTTTATACCCTTCATATAAATTCGGCACAGCCGAATATAGCACTCTTACTTGTTATTAATACATTTGAGAGACTTTTTGTTAGTTTTTGACAGTAGGGTAAGCAACGCTATGCATATTATGGTTGGGCCTTTTAAAAGCAACCTCTGTTTGGCTGATTAATCAGGTGTAAGTTTTGCGCGCGAGATAGAAAGTAGGTGAAATAAACAGCGAAAGCACAAGTCAGATTAGAAAGATAGATAGAAAAGAAGGTTTCGGACCAAACCCGAGAGAAATCCTACTCAACCAAATTCACCCTACGTGCGGTCAGCACCCAGTCTCCTCTCGTGCAGCCAGGCCATCCCCATTACGAATCCTATCAGATTCTTGAGTCCGCAACCTCAGCCTTCTGCCCTGTAGCCTGGGACAGTGACATAAAATGTGCTCAACTGTCTCCAACTCCTCAGGGTCCTCACACAACCTGCACATACCCAAAAAGTCGGATCCCATCCTCACCGCCATCCTGCCTATCATACAGTGGCCCGTGATCATTCCTATCATGGTCCTAACGCAGAGCCTACTCCTGCCCAGCAGCGACCCCGAATCGGACTTTCTAATCACCGGCCACAGCGTCCGCGATACCCGGCAGCCCGTTCGGCTCCCCCAGGACCGACTGGTCGCACCCAGAATCCACTCCCTGATTCTTCCAAAATAGAAGCCTATTAGAGGCCTAACCGCCTCCACACAGTTAGGATCCTCCATCTCTGAGCCCTGTCTTGCCAACTCATCAGCAACAACCTTAGAAAATACTCCCCTAAGACTCCCTCCAGAGCCTTCCTACAATCATCAACTAGCTTGGAGTTCACATAACAGCCCCTTACGGCCATAAGAGCCGCCTGGCTGTCCACATATATAGTGACCTCCGAGCCCCTATCAATGTTGTCCCTCATAAGTTCCACGGCCCTCAAAACCCCCAGAACCTCCGCCTGAAAAACACTGCAGTCGTCAGGAAGCCTACATGACCTAATGTTTAGATCCTGTGAGGCTGCCATTGAAACTAATTTTGTTTTTTTTATTTTTACCTTAAATATTTTCACTTTAGTATTTATTTTATTTGAATCAATTTTGTTTGGAAAATTTTGTTTGAAAATTTTTCTTTTCAATTTTATTATTGGGAAAAATTTCAATTTGTTAAGAAGTTTTATTTGTATAATGATGGAAAAGGAAACAGGAAAGAAAATATTTTAATTTGGTGATTTAGTTTTGTGCATAATTTTATCTATTTGAATTGATGTTAATGGTAAGAGATAGTTATATAAATAGATTATACATGTATTATTTGTACATAAGTATTTTAATAAATATATTTTTTTAGTGTTGTAGTTGATATTATTTCAACATCAACGTTCTTCAATTCAAATATGTATCCATATATAAAAACCGTCTTAAATCACTTCTACTTATCTTCGAAAATCAAATTCTGTGGTCTGAGAAGAGGAAACTACAAGCTACTGTTTTGTGCAAATTTGCTAATATGGTTCCTTTCGCTTACTATAATAGCATTTGTTTATGGCGAAGCTTTATAAATTTTTCTTCGTTATAATCATTAAATGTGTACATACACAGATTATTAGCCGCATTTGTAGATCATATAAATCCACATAATAACCAAATTTTTTTTTAATCAACTAGCCAAATATTTCAATAACCCCTATATGTCATTTTAAAATTGGATTATTTTTTTTTCACGGTTTACAATGTTAACAGTTGTTTTTTTTGGCCACATTATTCAGAAATTTTGAACGTCTGAAGGAAATATAATCAAAAGAAATCATAAGTGCGCTGATAAGTATCATTTCGTTTTTAAATAATGTCTTAATTATATATAAAAAAAAAAAAAAACATTAATTAAACTTTAATTTTCATTTTCCTTTTTCTATATATATGTATTAGTTTAATTACCTTTGTATGTAAAAAAAAAAAAAAAACAAATTAAGACTTCATTTATACACAACATCATCAAGTGGAAATTAACCTAGATTCATCAATTCGAAATTTTTCAAGACAACAGGCCTGCGGTCTTCGTAATGATTTAATGGTGAGTTTTGATGTTTTAATATTTCTATTTATTTTTTTTTTTTAATTTTCACTTAAAACACAACAACAAAAATATTATTTAAACTTAATTATTATCATAAATACAATACAACTTTTAACTTAATTCTTACAAGATAAATAATTCAACTTTTACTATTATTTTGGACATAAGTGTTCATTTTATTTCATTAATGTTATTAACATTGTCTTAAACATTTAAATAACATTCCCTATATTCAAAACTATTAAATCATAGATTACTTTATTACAATAATGTTATTAACATTGTTTTTAAATATTTTAATAACATTCCTTTTATTTAAAACTATCAATTCATAAATTTTTTTTTATAGTTCAAATCATGTTAAATTTTTTTTTTTATGATATATAATAAAATAATGTTAATTTTCATCATGAAAGATTAAACTTTTTATTTATAATCTCATGAAACATTAGGGTCAGTATTAGTTAGATCAATAACGGGCTATCTAAAACCTAGACTTCAGTTAGATAGCAAGGTATGGGAGGGTATAAAATACAAAAGAGGAACCATCACCTAAACCTCTTTGACTATGTTGTTTTGTTAATGTTTTGTTTAATTTTAAATTCTTATTATTTTTGTGGTCGATTTTGCAAATAGCTACCTATTATTAAATAATTGTGTAATAGACCTTAGTCTTTCTTAAAAGGGATAAGATCCACCCCAATTTCCATGAGCACGGCCGGTATCAAAGGTAGCATTGTCCCTTACAAGGTAGAGCCAACAGGGTTCGGTTCGTTACAATCCTCAATGTAGACCCGCGCACCCGTGCCCCTCATCTTCGAGCCATCAGTAAAAATAGCAAATCCACCAAATAATCTGCTCCTACCTGACCACCTCTCCCTAGAAGGCACTTTTACCTCCGGCAGCCGCCCAAAATCCACCCTGGTGCCCACATAATCAGTGGAGCCGGGTGCCCCCAGGTAATAGCCACCAGCCTCAAACTCAGGATCCGTGGGTGACCCTGCGTGACATTCCCCGTCAATCCTAACTCCCTCAGTCTAAGAATGCTCCTGGCCGCCATTCCCATCACATACTGCTCAATAGGCAGAAGATGTAGAATGACATCCAGGGCAGCTTGAGAAGTACTCCGCATGGCACCTGTCATGCCAATTGAAGCACACCTCTGAGCCTTAGAAAGAAGGTTCCTACGACTAGCCAATCTCAATGACTCCCACCACTGACGGCCGGAGTCCCCAGCTCCTACCTATCTATGACCTGCAAGCATAGTAGGCATTGAGACCTCTCTTAAGTCTCTCCTGAGTATTTCTTCCCCATGACAGCTTGCTGTCCAGAAAAACTCCCAGATACTTGGCACTGTCAGATAGTCCAAGCTCCACACCCCCTTGTACCGGTAGCCTAAAATCCTCCACCGTGTACCTCCTAGTGAAAAGAACCAACTCTGTCTTCTCCGGATTAACTCCCAGTCCCTTATCATTCGTCCATGCCGACAGTTCGCCCAGCGCCCCTTGCATGATGTCGCTAATTGTCGGCAGAAACTTGCCCGACACCAATATCACTACATCATCCGCTTAGGCCACGACTTTCTGACCCATTCTGTCAAAACGTCTCAGAACGACATTGACGGCCAAGAGCCACAATAAGGGAGAGAGAACTCCACCCTGTGGGGCCCCCCTAGTCACCGATTTCCTCAAACGCTCGTTTCCCAAGCCCGAGTGAATAACTCTGCTGCTAAGCATCATAGTCCATTCGACCAAAAACAACGAAACCCCTAGGTCAACCAGTGCCTGCCTAATAGCCTCTATCCTCAAATTGTTAAAGTCACCCTCTATATCCAAGAATGCCGCCAAGGTGTATTCCTTGGTTCGCAAACCCCGCTCTACATAACCAACCACATCATGCAACGCACTCTCAACAGATCGACCCTTAAGATAGGCGTGTTGAGCGCCGCTGACGATGCCGGCGTCAATCTTCGTCCTTAGATGTAGATCAATCAGTCTTTCCAACGTCTTCAAGAGAAAAGACGATAAGCTGATTGGTCTAAAATCCTTGGGCTTAGAGTGACCGGTTCTACCCGCCTTAGGAATAAAAACTACCCTAACCTCCCTCCACCCCCTAGGAATGTAAACGTTCAGCACACCATAACAGTTCCACAAACAACAGAAGTGATGATTTCCTGATATTCTGTAGCATTGCCAGATTTGTAGGACCCAAAGGTTTTTACCGCCCATGTTACCTTATCCAAGGTGATCATATCCCCCAACGTCTCCCTTTCCCTACCGCGTGAGCACGACCCAGAGAAGGGGTCACCACATACATCCTGTTCCCCCGACCCAGGATCCACACACCCCGGAAAGTGAGTCTCCATAAGCAGACAGAGAGACTTAGAGCCAGATTCCGTCCATGAGTTGTCCGGTCTATGAATAAGTCCAGGGACTACCGGGTCCATAGATTCTTAGATTATCCTGAACCTCGACATCTCATTCACGGATTCAACTGACTCGCTACTCTTAATCCACGAGTTCCTTTTCGCCCTTCTAATATCTCCCTTATACCTCCCGTAACTCAACCTGAAGTTACTCCAATCTTCCTCCCTACGCGTATACTTCGCTCTATTGAACAGCCTTCTGACAGTGGATCTTTGGGTCCTCAACTCGCCTGTCCACCATCTTGGCTGTGTACGCCTGCTCGGAAAATTTAACGGACAGGATCGCTCATAGCTACTGGTCAATACCCCCGTGAAGGTGTTCACCAGTTGCTCCACACCGGTCGGAGTTGACCCCAGTTCCGTGTAACCCTAAGGTTACTTTGTACCAGTCTCGAAAATGAATCCCAATCCGTCCTTCTCGGATTCCTATATGGACCCCTATTCGACCTCTCAAACATCAGATTAAAGGACAAGCGACTATGGTCAGAGAAGGAAAAATCCAAAGACACCCTTCAGTCCTCCACTAATTCCCTACAGTTCGTCAGTGTTATATCTATCACTGCCTCCCTCTCTCTAGTTCTGAACGTTGGTGTATTCCCCCTGTTACAGATAAAAAGATTGCTGGCAATAATAAAATCAAACATAGACTCACCTCTTATGTTGATGTCGGCACTTCCCCATTGGGTATGGTGTGCATTGGCGTCACAACCTCGAGCCGCTTCTGCCCGAGTGCTCCACCAACTCCCGTACTTTCTCGCCAGGTGGATCGATAGCCTCGTACGGAAAGTATACCGATGCTAGTGCCAGAACCGTTTTGTCCCTGGCCTCTCCTGTCACAGCCGTGAGGTCTCCATTACTGAAAGAATAAGAAATCATAAATTTATGTTCAGTTCTCGCCAGTATACAAGTTCGTACCTTATCATCCGTGTGGGGTACGAGCAAAGTATACCCCGTGACCTTTAATCCAACTACCCTGTTTTTACTTTGTGACCAAAGCAACATCAATTGAAACTAGGGTTTCTAATTTCCCGGACCTTTTCTATTCCCGGGAAACGAAATAAATAAATCTTATTCCCGGCAATCCCGGGATTTTTAGAATAAAACAATGATTTCATTAAATAAGTTCAATACACATGTTTTTATTTTTTTAAAAGAATATATATATATATATATGTATATACAACAGTCTAAACAAATAACCTTAATTAAAACTACAGAAAACCAAAACAAAACCAAATAAATTGTAACATTTATTTACATACATATTATATATGTATGTAGCAACTTGGTAAAATTAATTTCCTTTTAATAAAAAACATTTTAGTATTATTAAAGCATTTAAAAGCTCATCAGAGATTCTATTTCTAATCCTTGTTGATATGTATATTGCCTGCTACCGAAAACGTACTCTCGCTTTCTACAGACGTTGGTTTTATAGTAAGAAGCGCATCATACAAAGATTTTAAATTTTTTGGCCCGTGACTTCATAGACGCCAAATTCTTTTTTAAAATATTTTCTTTACATTATTTTTTTAGAATTTGATATAGCCTTTTCAAGGTGTTCTTTAACGATAGTACATATATGTTTCATCTGGTGTCAGGGTTGCCGAACATGGTCTTTTCCGACCAAATTTGGTCGGATATTTTTGGTTTGGTCGGATGGTAGGCTAAACCTAATTTTGGTCGGTTTTAGAAAATGTGTAACATGTACTTATTTAAAAAAATTAAGGACATTGGACGGAATGTAGACAATTGCAAATCTCATAGCTTTTTTACCAAACACAAAATTTTTTTGGATTGTTTGTCACGATTCAATACGTTCGTGGCCGTTGCCACACGCATGGTTCGTGTGCACTGTCCATTTGTCACACTGGTAACTAACCAATTTTCAGCCCGGCTATGACTCGTCGTGCATGGGCGGGTGTTCGTTGCAAATGAACGTGCATAAAACATTATTTTATGTACCAGTGTATTGCCTAAATAAAAAAAAAAAAAGAAAAACGGGGCGCAAACGAAATAAAACCGAAACGCACAGAAACCAAACACGGGATACAATACCTTTTTGTTTCGGGGATTTAGATGTAATTAAATCCCTGGCTGGCCCTCCCTCAGCATCCATCCTGATGCTCGACCATGGTAGCGTGATAGCCGTAAATTATAGCTACCCCTAAAACAAATTTTCACCACCAAATACCTACCTTAACCCTTTCACACTTCCATTTTCAAATTAAAACCGATTTTCATTTAGAATTTCAATGATCTCAGAGTTCACAAAAACTTTATTCATAATATTTTCTAAAATAACTTAAACAGTAATCAACCAATTTATTTTACTTTTGTAATACCTCAAGATAATAACATCGCAACAAATGTTGCGGTCAACATCGTCAGAATGAAAATTTTAGCCTATTCTTCTATACATTAGCGCTAATATACTGGTGGAATTTGACTATTTCTAACACTGCCTAAATTGTCACTCTCACGGACGTTAATCAAGGTTCATCAAGAACCGGAAAACGATTCTTACTACTAAAAACATTAAGTCCAAAGGGACCACAAATTGGTTCTAAATTTCTACTGTATTCTACAATTTAGAACATACTTGTGGTACGATCTAACTGGTTGTACTTAAAATAAACCTTATAATTAAGTCGAAATTATTATTACGAGTTAGTTCTTCAATGGGGTTTACTTATAGAAATGAAATAAACTCTACTTTACAGGTCATTTGTTTCAATCGATTTTACCTATACATGGGGAGTTAATACAATTCAAATTTGGTTTTCATACTTTTTACTGGGAGATATAAAAATTAACTTTAGTTGCTACAGGGTCTATTCTCTGATTTTGGTTTACTTATAATCTAAAATTATACAGGGAATTTTCTAGAGTAATTAAAGTTAAATTCAAAACTGAGCCTATCTACGGCTTGCTGTAGGATGACTCTCAAACGATTTTCGTGAAATTTTTAAATTAGTATAATTCTAAACTTCCTCCGCTTTTCGTTTTATATGGGTTCTCTTATAACCCACAAATCAATTTGTTTTAGCTTTTTATACAATTTATTTCATTTAACGATTCAAAACGACACAAACTCGAAAGTTCCACGAATCACGTTTTAGTTTTGGGTTTTTTTTTTTCTTTTTTTTCTTTTTTTTGTTCTTTTTCTTTTACGAACTTAAAATGAATTTACTTTGTTTCTTTTCTCCTCTACTTTGTAGGTTCAGAATTTATCTAATCCCGAATGTATATTTGCCATGTTTAAGTTGGTTCTTTCTAGAAATTCAGGTTTACAAATTTATACCAGTTTATACTGGGGGTATTTTATTCAAATAACTTTACGCTTGAAAAGAGCCATTTCAATTTAGTGTACTTAAATTTTACGATCAATTTAATTTCCAAACTTTATACAGACTATGTATCAGATTGGTTTTGTAAGTCTCGAAATTTCACAATTTATACAATTTACACGGTTTTAATTTAGCTTAGCGTCAAAATACCGATCCATGCCAATCCCAAAATCTATGTTGGATAGGTTTATTTCGGTTTTCCCGGAATTCAGAACCAAATTAAGTTGAACTTTGTCACGATGTGGTTTATTTAAACATTCAAGAATCCAAGCTGCCACAATTTACTTTACCGGGTATTGTTTTAATTTGTAGGGTACAGAAAATCTCAATGCTGAGTGAACTAGTGTATCCAATTATTCGAATTTTGGTCAATTAAGGAATTAATTGATTTTTGGATTTTAAAATTGCCCGATTAATCGAATAAAGGTTTGAAAAGATTTGAACTAAGGAGATAGTTTAATCTTCTATAAATCTTCTTCTAGCTTGTGGGGGGATGAGGGTTGGACTTAAGTAATTAGCCAAGCTAGAGGGAAGATGTTGGTTATAATTACACTCAGGCAATTATAATCACGGGGTAGGTTGAGATAAAAAGAAAAGAATGAGTTAGTTCTTTATTAAAGAGCTGAGATGCTAGTTCTTACCTTCGGTTGTTTTTCCACACTTCGAGATTGAAAACAGTAAGGGGTTAAGTATTTGATTTTAAGTAAATGTTTTCTTTTATTTCATGAACTTGGAGTGTATGCACTGAGACACGAATAGCAAGTAAACATTTTATTTTAATTCAATTTCTGTGAAACTTCGGTTAGTAGTCTAAACGAAGTTTGGATAAAATTGACATTTGCTATTTGTAGCGAGTACTACTTATTTTCAGGGATGGAAAATTCAAACTTATTAGATTGCTAATAAAAGTGTTATACGTTATAATAATAATTCAAATGTTCAATACACAATTCAGTAGTTCTAATATTAATTTACAATAATTCAACAAAAGTAAAAAAAAGAGTTTAACGTTAAATAATTAATAAAAATCAAATTAATTATTTCAAGAAATATATATATAAAAAAAATTAGAAAAGTTTAATTTAAAAATACAAATGTGTACAATGTAGATTGTACAAGGTTTTAAATCGTTCGAATTACTCGAATAACTGGAAGAATTCAAACAATTTCATTCAAAAGGAAAATTCAGACATCTCTATTTAAACTTATACTTTTATTTTATTGATTAACAGAAACATAGAGGAGTGGCGTCAGCCAGCTATGAGAAATATTTTAAACCAATTAGTATTTTTTTTTTAAATCGAGTGAAGTTGAATTCGATAGGGACTCTCCGTTCAATTTTTTTCCTTTCTTTTTTTCTTTTTTTAAAAAAAAACTAAACAAAATATTTTTACACTACAAGGTAGGAGTTACTAAGAAATTTACTTTAATCGATTAATTGACAGAAAATGTTCCAGTTACTTTTTATTCGAAATTGGCCATTTTAATTATTCGATCAAATACTGTCCAAAAAATTCCTCGATTAATCGAGTGGATACTTTATAGAAAACCCAAATTTTTTTACGAGGTCCGTTTTCCTCTCACAAACAAAATTTAAAATTGAATTCTGTTATGCTTTCCTCCACAAGTTCACACTTAATTTAATTCTAAAATTCATCCGTAGTATGTTTTCGATTTAACTTGCTTAGAACCTACCCAATAACACTGATTTGAAATTGACGTGTGATCGGTTTACGTTCCGATTTTTATTAAACCCAGCCCAGGGTGGTTTACAATTTATTCGGGTGGGGTGGTATTACCCCCTTTACGCGGAATCTTGTTCGTTCCACAAAACTTCGATATGAATACAGAAGTTGTATTAAATTTACTCCGATTGGAAAATTCTAATCTTTAATACTCGAGTTTTTGTTCTATTTGGCTTGTTAAAAAAAACTGCAAACACGAGATTCTAATACCACGGTTGGTCTGGATTTCACAAAACCGACAATTCAAAAAGCAATCTTAATTGAAATTTACACAAGAGGACCTCGGTCCATTAAGGAATATATAAAACGTTGTTACTTATCTTATTAATTCTGCAGGTTGGACGTTGATTATAGTTGTCTCTGGGTGTTAATATTTTAAAGTTGGTCAAAGATGATTAAAGTTGATTCTAGTTGTCCATGCATTCCAAGATTTACAGTTGATTTTCGATTTCCATCGATGTTGCGATTAAAAGTTGTATAACGATGGCCAAAGTTTGTCTTCAGTTGATAAGAGATGTGGATCCTTACGGTTGATTAATGATGTCCTTAGATGTGGGTATTTTAAGTGCCTTACAGATGTTGCTATTTCAAGGTTGTTTAACGATGTTCATGGATTTGGCATTTTAACATTGGTTAAAGGTGATTTTCCGGTAAATTTGGCTATTGGGGATGGGCGAATGAAATTTTGTTATTTGCTCGCGGATCGGATTGGCGACTGACCAAGGATGACAGGCAAGTCGTCTAATTACGTTTTTCCTTCCGAATGTTCAGCCGGCTGTTTGTTTTTAGGGTGGCCAAATATGGTTCTTAAGGTAGTTGTGCGCTATTTATGTAATTGTCGGTCGACTTCGGGCGTTCTAAATTTTGTTTACTGTGCCTCTTTGAAGTCCTACCGGATTTCGGCTTACGACTGCCTTTTTCTTAAGTTAGTTTTTCACGCGGTACGAAAGGCAGTTTGGCAGATTTGTTCCACTTGTACCTTATGACCTCCGATCAGATTTTAGCTAGTCCCCCGGATCGGGCTGCTAATTTAAACGTTTTTCCTTTCAATCACCGCGTGTTATTCGGTGTGCCCATATAACGATTATAAATTCTTCGTTGACACCTAACGTTTTCTTGGCCACTGTAGCCCACGTTCACAGGTATTTTACCCTATTTGGCTGAATTCGGTTTTTTTTTCTTCAATTTTGTAAAACACCTCCACCTTTTACCTTTCCGGCTCACGACTGCCTAGCCATTCTTCGGTGTCCTATTTTTCGTCACATACATAAATTTATAGTACGTTTCCACTTACATGTTTTGGGCCACAAAACTAGTTTTGCAGCAAAACAAGTGTTTTGCTACTTGTTTTCCCATACATTTTTCATGTTCGAAAAACTCAAACAAAAACTAGTTTTGCTCCAAAACATCTCGAAAATCATGAATACAACTCTGGGTTATCCATTATTGGTGATTGACAATTTCGAAAAAAGTGACATATTTACCAAACTATTAAGACTTATTAAATAGGTTTATGCAACTCTCCAGCTGATTTATTTGTTTGCAGCGTAAAAATAATAAAATAATAGAATAGTAAACTATGTGCTTTTATATAAGTACATATATGTACATCTGTGTATTAAAAAACAAAAAAGGAAATTTCATGTTAAAGATAAATATTTTTTTTTTAACACATATTTTTTTTGCTTCCATGTTTGTTTACAACATAAATGTCAAATTGATTTCGAAAATTCGAAAACCAAAACCAGTTTTACATAATGGAAACACTTTGACAAGTTTTGCCCAAAACAAGTTGTTTTGCTCATAGTGGAAACATAGTATTAGTGTCACTGCTCAGTTGTTAAATCTGATTTCGGTACTTACCCCTTTCCCAACGAGAGCAATACCTAAACTTTGTCCAAGACCACACACGAAAACGAGGAAAATATAAACTTTCCGATGGTCGATGCTCCAGATGTTTGTTGCGCACGCCTTAACTCGATCAATTCCAGAACACCAAAGAAAGATACCAAAATGCCGGAAACAGGAAGTTACATGAAGTGGGCTGAAGTTGTCACTACTTTACGTGAATGTGCCCCGAAAATGCAACCTTGGTGGCAATGTTGTAATCCTGTGTAATACGGCGAATTCGTTTCGACCTACTTCATGTCCTGACATACGTAATGTGCCTTGGCGATGTGCTAACATGAATAATCTGCCTTGACACTGCCCTGACATGGCACATGTTGATGAAACTATGGATGTGGTATTGAAATGCATTACGTTAGTAGCAAGTTACTTTGATGGTGTTAGTTTTATAAATGATAGTTTTGTCATCTTATTCGAGCTTAACAAGTCAGATGCCGTTTAAAATGTTCTTCTTATAAAAAACTTTTTATCAACAAACAATATTCCTATAAAAAAAATTTATCGGATTGGCAACAAACGACGCGCACGCCTTGACTGGAGCTGTTGGTATAATTTGTTTTCGTTTTAAATGTAAATTAGGCGAACGAAGTCTTCGTTCAGAAATAGATGAACAGGGAGCGAATCTTACTTAGCAATGCAAAAATATTAGGGTTCTTTGTGGTAATACTTAAAGTTTTTTCACATAGTCCTAAAAGAATAACATTGTAACGTGGTTTTGTCGTTGGCTGGGGTAGTTCAGCTGTGTCCAGGGTCGACTTACGGAATCCACGAACCTTAAGTGAGAACACGGATCATTTACCCTTTTCGGGTTAGCAATAATCTCTTAACTTTATTGATTAATTTATAATTAAATTACAATGCTTTGTAAACTTTATTTAAAATTACTAGCAGCACAGCAAACAGGCAGGAATTCGGCGGATTTTCCTCGGCTAGTGTGTTCGGGTCGGAATCGGGTGGGGAGTCTGGATCGGGTCCCTGGAGTGATCGGCAGTGATGAGGTGGCTCGTTCTGAGCAGTCGCTACAATATTACAATTTGTCCTTATGATTAGGCATCTAAATATTACAATGCATCCTTATATACTAAGCTAACTACTGATTTACTAAGAGAGGACTGGCGACCGAAGTCCCAGTACAAAACTGTTGACCGAAGTCACAGTACGAAAACTGGTAACCGGAGTTACAGTACAAAAACTGCTGACCGAAGTCACAGTACAAAAAACTGTTAACCGAAGTTACAGTACAACAACTGTTGACCGAGGTCACAGTACAAAAACTGGTAACCGAAGTCACAGTACAAAACTGTTGACCGAAGTCACAGTACAAAACTGTTAACCGAAGTTACAGTACAAAAACTGTTGACCGAAGTCACAGTACAAAACTGTTAACCGAAGTTACAGTACAAAAACTGTTGACCGAAGTCACAGTACACAAACTGTTAACCGAAGTTACAGTACACAAACTGTTGACCGAAGTCACAGTACACAAACTGTTAACCGAAGTTACAGTACACAAACTGTTGACCGAGTCACAGTACAAAACTGTTAACCGAAGTTACAGTACAAAAACTGTTGACCGAAGTCACAATACAAAAACTGGTAACCGAAGTTACAGTACACAAACTGTTGACCGAAGTCACAGTACCAAAACTGTTAACCGAAGTTACAGTACAAAAACTGTTGACCGAAGACACAGTACAAAAACTGTTAACCGAAGTTACAGTACAAAAACTGTTGACCGAAGTCACAGTAACGAAACTGTCAACCGAAGTCGCAGTCCAAGGCAACACCCGAGTTAATACAAGTGTCGGCGACCGTCGTGCAGAAGGCGGGGACTAAGTCGACTTTAATATGGCAAGATCGTAGGTGCAATGAAATCGCCCCGATTGACTCTAAATCTAACCTACTTATTCAACCTTATTCATAAACTAAATGAGAATTCTCATAACCAAAAGGGAACATTAGGGGGTTTCATGTGTAAGTGGATAACATTAGGGGTTTTCATGTGTAAGTGGATTATAATATTATTTTAAATAAAGTATAATGCAGGTATAATATTACTTTCCCGAAGAATAATGTGTTAGGACAAAATATATGAAATAAAAATAAAATATAATTATATGGTTTTCTTTTTCCTAAAAAAAAGAATAGAATTTAATTATATGTGGCGTAGATTTCGGTGAGTATAAGTAAATCTACGTTACATTCCCCCCCTTCTTTGGAGAAGGCTGTGTTGACACAGAACTATTTTGTTTCGTATGGGCGAGTTTTCGGTCTAGGAGACCCACACTACCACTAGGGTAAAATTGACCTTTCCCAAGGAAGAAAGGCTCAGCCCTTTTCTATAATTAAACAATAGTATCTCATTTTTTTTTTTTTTTTTTTTTTTTTTTTTTTATTGAATTAAATGGTCTGTCCTACAGCCTTGTATTTAACTTAAAGATTAGTCTGTTCTACAGCCTTGTTATTTTCTTAAAACTATTATACCAAAATGGTTCTGTTTTACAGCCTTGTAACTTACTAACTACTATACAAAAAAAAAATAGGAAATTGGTATTAGCAACTTAAATAACTAACTTAACTTACTATGAGCTCGTTTTACTCCATCTTTACGATCTTCTGCAGATGGAGGCATCGGAGGCGAGCGTGTGTCTTGTTAAGCACAGTCACCTTGACCGGGGGCCGAACAGCACGTCGTATGACAAATTGTACGTGCTTGGTGTAGTGTGGTGGCGGCCGGATGTGGATCCCCTTCCAGATTTCATCTTCGGTGAACTGATGGCCGTTGTATTTTATCTTACGAGCAGGCTTGCGGTGCTGGTCTCGTATGGCTACTTCGTGGCCAGAGTTGGGTGGGTCTGGACGAGCACTTGGTTGGTCACCCGGAGGCTTGGGTGATGGCGCGCTGATGATGTTCGGCACGGCTGACGGGGTTGGTGGTCTTATGGCGTGACATCTATCCAGCAGTGTTGGTGGCGGGGCAGCTGCTATTCGCACCATTCTTCTTGGCTGGCCTGGGTTACAGGGAACGAGTGGAGGTGGTCCATTGCCAACGATCGGTGGTGCTACAGACTCTAGTGGGATGACCACGTTGCTAATTATTCGAGGTCGAGCCTCTACAGGTGGCCGGTATGGTAAGGGCTTTGCTGCCGGTGCCTTGTTATGTGCTATACGTTGAGGAGTGCTTCGTTTACGCTCCATGGTACTACTGCACTGATGACCTCAACTACAATTCTTGTGTACTTATGACTCTGCATCTATTAACTCAATGAGAATTATTGCATTGTAAAGATAATTTCACCTTTCTCAGGTAGTGGTTTATTTGATTACTTGGGGTTGTTGGCCAAACTACAAGAGTTGAGTTGAATTTCGGCTGGGGTTGTGACTCTGCTTAAAGATGCTAATGATACCGTGGGTTGATGGCTGCGTTACGGCGAATTGTGGCGAATTATGGCCGGTTATGGGCTTCACTGAACAATGGTAAACGATGACTGGGTGGATGACTTTACTGATTGTGAGTTATTGGGTCGAGTGAACAAAAGGGTACATAGTACTAGCCCTAGCTTTTACTTTTATGCTGAAAAGTTTTAAAATTTTTCAAATACAAATGTATAAAACAGCACATTTAATTTTATTTTGTTTGTATGTCAAAAAAAAAAAATTTTAGTGGTAACGTCAATGATTATTATTTATTATTGTTTAGCCAGTTTTACAAAATTTATAAAATATTTAAAAAAAAATAGCTACCCCTTTATTCACGCGGCCTATTGTGACGCGGTGGTTGACAGTTAAGCCGAAAATGATGTTTTATGTGGTTTTAGGCTTGGTGGCCGTCTCTGTTGATATGTGGTTTAAGATCCTGCACGTGGGATCTAATAGGGTTCCCGTTCTGGCCTTTGAGCTCGAAGATGTTCGACGCCAGCTTTCTTGTGACGGTGAATGGACCGGAGTATTTTTCGGCCAATTTCTGGTTAAAGTTATTAGCTGCCGAGGATAGCTGCCGTTCTCGTTTCCATACTGCATCGCCTATTTTCGGTTCCCAACAACGTCTACGGAGGTTGTAGTATTTTGCATGACGCTGGTTGCCATCGTGTCGACGTTTTGTAACTTCACGCCATAAGTTGCGTATATCCTTCTCGACCTGCTCCTCTGGTGGACGGTCGGTATGTTGCCTGGTGTCTGCAGGGCTATTTGGGTTTCTACCGTAAATAATCTCCGCTGGTGTGAACGTCGTTACCTCACTAACAGCGGTGTTTATTGCGAAGGCGATTTCGGGTAGTCGCCGATCCCAGTGCCGATGGTCTGAACCGGTCTGCTGAGCGATCATCGTTTTAATGATTCGGTTCGCCCGTTCGGTGGGGTTCTCTTGCGGTGAATAGGGGGCGGTGGTGCAGTGTGTAATACCATGCTCCGTTAAGAGATCCTCCACCATGCGACTTGTAAATTGCACCCCATTGTCCGTAAGAAATATTCGTGGACAGCCGAATCTAAAAATTATTCTTTCTCTGATGGCTTTTACAACACCCCTCGCAACGGCTTGCCGGGATGGGATTAGTTCTACCCATTTGCTGAAGACGTCGATAAGCACCAATAACTCGGTATTCCCGTTGTTGGAGCGGGGTAAGGGACCAATAAAATCTGCGGCCACGATCTCCCAAGGGGTTTTGCAGCTCATGGATTTCATCAATCCGGCAGGTAGCTTTTGTTCTGGTTTATAACGGGCGCAAACTTCACACGAGCGGACATATTGCAGGGTATCACGGTACAGCCCTGGCCAATAATGTTTCTCCTGTATCCTGCGGTAGGTTTTAAATATCCCTAGATGACCGTCCTCGGGTGAGTCGTGGCAGTTTTGGAGGATCTGGTGACGCATTTCCCTAGGTACGCATAACTTCCACTCAGGCCTCGGGTCTACCGCTGAAGCCCTTGGGATACGTTTGAAGAGTTGTTGATTGACGATACGGAAGTCGGGATACTTCCCTCCTTCGGACTGGACGGCTTGAAACATACGATCACGCCAGTTTCCCGCTGTGGTTGCCATCACCTGCTGGTGCGGTAACGGGGACCTTGATAACGCGTCGGCTACCACGTTTGACGTCCCCTTCCGGTATTCGATATCGAAGTCGTATTGTTGCAGTTCTAACGCCCAACGAGCGAGCCGACCTGAGGGATTCTGCAAGTTATGTAGCCATTTTAATGAGGGATGGTCGGTAATCACGGTAAAGTAGTACCCCTCCAGGTATGGTCTCATCTTTCGAATTCCGTACAAAATCGCGAGGCACTCCTGCTCAGTGGTGGAGTACTTTTTCTCGAGGTCGTTTAATGATCGGCTGGCGTAAACTATCACGCGTTCCATATCGGAATGTCGCTGAAACAGGACGACCCCTAACCCTTCCTTGTTGGCATCTGTCTGCAAGAAAAAGGGGTGTTCAAAGTTTGGGCACCCAAGCACTGGCGTTTTCTTAGTAGGCGGTTTAACGGGGCTACCAAGTCGGAGAAGTTGGGCACGAACCGCCGATACCATGAGGCCATGCCGAGTATGCGGCGTAGTTCTTTAAGGTTTGCTGGAGCTGGGAGAAGCTGGATGGCCTCGACCTTGTCGGGATCAGTACGGATGCCTTCGGGGGTAACTAGATTGCCGAGGTAGCGGATACTTGTTCGTACGAACTCGCATTTGTCAAAATTTAGCTTCATCTGGGCTTGTATGAGACGCAAAAACACAGCTTCCAGGGTAAGTAGGTGCTCCCTGAAGGTTCGGCCAAGTATTATAATGTCGTCCAGGTAGACGAAGACCCGGGGGTACAGATCGGTGCCTATAATACGGTCCAGTATGCGTTGGAATGTTGCTGGCGCGGAGTGCAGCCCAAAAGGCATAACTTTCCACTGGAAGAGCCCCCTGCCAGGGACCGTGAACGCGGTGTAGGGTTTGGACGAGGGTTTCAGGGGGATCTGCCAGTACCCGTTCTTTAGGTCCAGGGAGGAGACAAAACTTGGCTTCGCGTAACTGGTCGAGGATGGCATTAATTTGTGGCAGCGGGTATGCGTCAGGTTCACTAGCTGCGTTTAACTGTCGGTAATCTATGCACATCCTCCAGTCGCCCTGTTTCTTTCGGGCTAGTACTATCGGTGAGCTATATGCGCTTCTTGACGGTTCAATGCGTCCCTCACGCAGTAGTTTGTCGACCTCTTCGTTAATCACATGCATCATGGCAGGATTTCGCGGCACATACCTCTGTTTGATGGGTTTCTGATGACGAAGACGGATCTCATGTGTGCCAACGTTACATAGCCCTGTAGTCAATTCGAACTTCATCGCGTAATTATGTAAGATACCTTCTAGGTCTTTATTTTCCTCCTCGGTTAAAAAGTCTCGGGTGGTTAAGGCATGTAGTGGCGGAGGTATAGGGGAACCTGGTTTTATCGTTCCGGGGTTAGGTAGCTTTTCGCCGTATAGCCGTAGCTCGAGCTGTAAGGTGCTCAAGAAATCCATCCCGAGTATCATTGTTTCGGCCAAGGTGTCAATTACTGACACCGGTAAAGATAACGTAGTTTCGTTATATTTCACGGGGATGAGAAATACTTCTAGCGATGTGGCAAGGGATCGATCGGCCATCTGTACCGTACCCAGGGTGTTGACTGGATCGATGTTATGAGCTCTCAGATGTTCCCTCATGGTTTTCCCGATGTAAGTACGAGAGGACCCGGTGTCGACTAATGCCATTACCTGCCGACCGTATATTTCTACCGACACAAAGTATCGGTTGTCGTTGGTTGGCTGTTCGCATATTGACGAAGCCCTGCTGTTTCTCCGACACCCGCAGGTCCGAGAAAGTACACCCTCGCGACCAAAATATGAACAGAAGAGATAACCGGGGAAGTTACACGTTGTTCGCTTGTGGCCCAACCCCTTGCATCTCCAGCAGTTCGTCGCACGGTTGTATCCCGGACTGGATATCATGTGTGAGGTCTGGGGTCGCTCTTCTCGCCTAAGGGCTTCGTACTCATCGGTCATACTGATTAGCTCATCCAAGCTGCTGAAATCGCTTCGGCGAACATAATGTCGGTATTCGGTGCGAAGGCCATCGTAGACTCGGTCTAGGTGGTTTTGCTTTCGTAGGATTGGATGTCGTCTGGCGAGACTCAGCATGCTAAGCACATAATCTTTAGCCCGTTCTCGGTTGTTCTGTTTTCGGTTGTAAAAGTTCTGCTCTAGGTGCGATAGGTATCGCGGGGGAAGGAAGAATTTCTCTATTTCCTGTCTAAATTGTTGCCACGTGTTCAGGGTGCCCTTTTTCACCCTAAACCACTTGAGCGCATTGCCGGTTAACATACCTAGCATGAAGGGGAGCAGGCGGTTAATGGGTATTTGGTGACATTCCGACAGCTCCTCGAGGCGTTCCAGAAACTCTATTAAATCGTTTTCTCCGGAAAACTTCAAATCCCACTTGTGGGCGATGTTCATTATTTCAAGCTCGGAAATGTGGGTCCGAACAGGCTGTGGGGGTACCGAAACCGTTAGTTCATTGTCGGGTATAATGTTTCGTTCCCCTGAGGTCACCTCGTTTTCCAACTCCCGTAGGAGATTCTCAGTGGAGGCCCTCAGCCGTTTGGTGCGGATGGTTTCAGCCAGCTGCTTACGAAGGTGTGCCACGGTTAAACCGATTGTCGGTATACCGAATTTCCCGCATTGCTCGACCAGCTGTTCCTTGCGTAAAAGGTATATCCATCCAACCGAATCTGTGTTTAGTTGATTACTCGTAGATGCGTTATCCTGTTTGCCGTGTTGGCAATTGTGGGCCGATTCCTCCTCGATGGTGGCGGTGGGGTCTTTCTCGCGTTGCGATTTAGAATCGGGTCCCTGCTCGGGCGCCATTTGTAACGTGGTTTTGTCGTTGGCTGGGGTAGTTCAGCTGTGTCCAGGGTCGACTTACGGAATCCACGAACCTTAAGTGAGAACACGGATCATTTACCCTTTTCGGGTTAGCAATAATCTCTTAACTTTATTGATTAATTTATAATTAAATTACAATGCTTTGTAAACTTTATTTAAAATTACTAGCAGCACAGCAAACAGGCAGGAATTCGGCGGATTTTCCTCGGCTAGTGTGTTCGGGTCGGAATCGGGTGGGGAGTCTGGATCGGGTCCCTGGAGTGATCGGCAGTGATGAGGTGGCTCGTTCTGAGCAGTCGCTACAATATTACAATTTGTCCTTATGATTAGGCATCTAAATATTACAATGCATCCTTATATACTAAGCTAACTACTGATTTACTAAGAGAGGACTGGCGACCGAAGTCCCAGTACAAAACTGTTGACCGAAGTCACAGTACGAAAACTGGTAACCGGAGTTACAGTACAAAAACTGCTGACCGAAGTCACAGTACAAAAAACTGTTAACCGAAGTTACAGTACAACAACTGTTGACCGAGGTCACAGTACAAAAACTGGTAACCGAAGTCACAGTACAAAACTGTTGACCGAAGTCACAGTACAAAACTGTTAACCGAAGTTACAGTACAAAAACTGTTGACCGAAGTCACAGTACAAAACTGTTAACCGAAGTTACAGTACAAAAACTGTTGACCGAAGTCACAGTACACAAACTGTTAACCGAAGTTACAGTACACAAACTGTTGACCGAAGTCACAGTACACAAACTGTTAACCGAAGTTACAGTACACAAACTGTTGACCGAAGTCACAGTACAAAACTGTTAACCGAAGTTACAGTACAAAAAATGTTGACCGAAGTCACAGTACAAAAACTGGTAACCGAAGTTACAGTACACAAACTGTTGACCGAAGTCACAGTACCAAAACTGTTGACCGAAGTTACAGTACAAAAACTGTTGACCGAAGTCACAGTACAAAAACTGTTAACCGAAGTTACAGTACAAAAACTGTTGACCGAAGTCACAGTAACGAAACTGTCAACCGAAGTCGCAGTCCAAGGCAACACCGGAGTTAATACAAGTGTCGGCGACCGTCGTGCAGAAGGCGGGGACTAAGTCGACTTTAATATGGCAAGATCGTAGGTGCAATGAAATCGCCCCGATTGACTCTTAAATCTAACCTATTTATTCAACCTTATTCATAAACTAAATGAGAATTCTCATAACCAAAAGGGAACATTAGGGGGTTTCATGTGTAAGTGGATAACATTAGGGGTTTTCATGTGTAAGTGGATTATAATATTATTTTAAATAAAGTATAATGCAGGTATAATATTACTTTCCCGAAGAATAATGTGTTAGGACAAAATATATGAAATAAAAATAAAATATAATTATATGGTTTTCTTTTTCCTAAAAAAAAGAATAGAATTTAATTATATGTGGCGTAGATTTCGGTGAGTATAAGTAAATCTACGTTACAACATATTTAAAAGAATTTCAGAAATTCTGTCTTGTATTAGGTGTTTCTTATACAAGATGGACTTCTTAAAGGAAGATGTTGTAGGAATCATTGAACAGTGGGATGCTTTGATACTGTATTTTGAATCACGTTTTTAAAAAGTCAATGGTGACTTCCAAAACGTCGGTTGCAGAGCAAGTAACCAACGCGTAAACAATAATCCAACTTTGCATTGTTGAACTCTTTGATACATTTTTTACGTTGTCTGCAAAGTATTAGGATGTATTGGAGCTCAGCTTATGTCTTATAAAGTTTAATACTTTTTTTAAAAATTGTACAAACTTAAGTTAATAAATTTTGATTCATATTTTATTAGTGGTCTATATATATTATTGCACACTTTTAATGAATTATTCTAGTTTATAAGCGTTATTAAACTAACTTTTATAAACATTTTGTTAAAGTTAAACGTGACCAGCAAATAAATTTTTAATAAAACTAGGAGTTATGTGTAGGCCGTCAAATATTAAATAGGTGTGAAAATAGCCTTACTTTTTTGTTTTTACTATAATTGCATATTAAAAAAAAATAATATATAGATTTATAGCTTTATCTAAAAAAAAATATACTTTATATCAAAAAAATATATATACGTACATATCTTCATAAAAAATGCAAAAGGGCTTATCTTCAATTAAAAAAAATTCAGGAGAAATAAAAACTTAACTACGGATTTTTTTGGTTAATGTCGTTAACACATTACGAATGATTGACACTATCCTGAAAAAAACTGTTTTTATGATCTCAATAGTTTGCTTTTTAATAAACTTCGTATCGCTACTGAAAAATTTTTAAAAATTATGAAAGGCTCTTTTGCATTTTTATGACTATATAATTGTTTTTATATATTTCAAAAATTTTGTCGGTTTCAAAGGATTTTGGTAGGTTTTGCAGACAATTTTGGTCGGATAAAAATTTTTCAAACGGCAACCCTGTCTGGTGTTAGTGATGGTGTATCGTGTACATTTTTACACGTTTCATCAGCAATTAAAGAGACCGTTGATTAATTGGTGTAGGAAAAATAGGCCGATTTGTAGGTAGTTTTTATAAATTTTAGTAAAGAGTATATTTTTATTGCTTGTTTTTTGATTTTAACGATGCTAAAAAATAAAAATTTGAAAAAAATTATATTTGAAATTCCCGAAAAAAATTTCCCGGGATTAATTTAAAAAAAGTGTCCCGGGTATCCCGGAATTCTTTCCCGCGTAGAAACTCTAATTAAAACATGTAGGCCGTTTCTGTATTTCTCACATCGTAACTGCCCGTCTATACCAGAGACAGCGTTGCCAGAAAGAAGATTTTACCTTATTTTTGAAGATTTTTTTGACTACAATAAGATTTGAAGATCTTTTTTCTCAAATTAAGATTTTTTATTTTTAGAAATGAAAATTCTTAACTTTAAGTTTGTACAACTTACATAATTTTTTGCAGTTTTTTAAACAGTCAGTTATTAAAACAATGAGGTTTGTATCAGCTTGTTGTCTATTGGATATGCATACCTATGTACCCATTGTCTAGCATACACAAAAATTAGCGGTTGTTGATGAAAAAAAATTATTTGAAAAAAGAAAACCCGTATTTTTATAAAGTTTAATATATTAAAGAACAAAAAAGTTCATGTATTTAGTACCAAGAGGTAAAACTAATGGAACTTAACCCTAGGATTACCGTCTTGGTCTGGCCAGACTAAATTTGTGTTTTGCAATTATTGCAATTTTTCGAATATAACAAAAAAAAACAGGGGCGTCTATAAATGATGTGTGCTGAATCGAAAGAAACTAATTTGGATTTGATTGGAGCAAGATTAGTGGGATGAAATTCTATTATTATGTAAAAGTCTATGAAATTACCCTCTGGGACGGACCAAATTTTTTTTGCAATATTTTTCATATAGAACAATATATCAAAAAAACAGAAAGGTAAATTCTATAAATGATATGTTGTGAATTGAATGAATCAAGTTCGAATTAAATCAGAAAACTACGGCCCGTTATGAGCTAAGTATAATTTAACTACAAAAACCAAGCGGAAAACTCGTTTCACTCAGTTGCGAAAAAGCAATGTGCAAAATAAGGGACTACATATTCGATGACTTGCATGTAAAATAAAATAGTAAAATTATATAATAAATTCGTATACAGGGGTGTCCTTTAAATCGAAAAGGCAAACATTTTAAACGTCGTTTTTTAATAAGATTTCTGTGATAAATGAATTTTATGACAAATATTTCTCTATTAAACCGAATTTAATAACAAACATTATAAAAATTTGATTAAAAGTGTATTAAAAACAACTTCCAAATTCTTGTGTTTTCGATTTCCAGAACACCCCCGCTTATCTTAAATAATAATTTAATAAAAAATATATTTATTTACTTTTTATTTAATTGGGGTTTTTTTTAGCTGTTCTAATTGGGGTCAGGCCTGACCAAGAGGAGGCCTAAGTGGTAAAAAGTTACCTATGGTTAAGAAGCTTTTGGTGTGAAAATTCCACATTCCATGTTTTTGATAATTATTAAATAAAGTGTATATATATTAGTGCTTTACAATGTCTTTTCAAAGGTGTACATTATTTTATTAACAATTCCATTAGGAATATATTTAGGGAAATCCATATAATCCATATATTTTCAAATGCCTTCGATACAACAACGGTATCAAATATAATACTTAATTGAGAACCCTTAAAACTTCATATGATGTATGATCTTCTTGCCCAAAATTTATATATCTCTAATTTTAGAATTTAATTTCTTCCAAATGGAAAATATAACTAAAAACACAATTTAAGCCTACAATATAATTTTGTATAAATACCGCAATTATGTATTTCAATTTAAATAGTTTCCATAATAAGAAGTATTTCCTTTTAAAAAATTAATAATTTTTACTTCTTTGCCCTTGTTATTAAAAATTTTAAGATTTTCCTCTTCAAAATAAGATTCTTTTTTGGCCATATGAAGATTTTCCTTCCAAATCTTCTGGCAACCCTGATCTATACTTTACATCAGCGAAGGGCAGATATAGAACATGGAATAAAAGAGAGTAAATTAGTTGATTTACACTTAGAGAAAAGATTTTCAAACTGTATGTAAATATGCAATACAAAAAAGGAGCTCAGTAAAAAATATTATTTTACAAACCATCAAGTTTTAACTAACGGTAAAATATATGTACACATATGGTCACCTGAAATCGAAAAGGCCGTGAGCAAAAACTTTAAAATGTGTACTATAGGTATGTAAATATGCAAAAAAAAGGAATTCAGTAAAAAACTTGATTATTATATAATTCATCATCCCACTTGATTGCTGAAATGTTTTTAAAACAAGCTGAAAAGTAATATAATAAAACAAGTGTATGGTATGTTTTGGGGATTTTAGGGAATATCTTATTAGGGAAATTTTTGTTTTTGTAGCAGCTCTGGTACAAAAAAACACGAAGAGTAAATGTAAAAACCCGAAAAACTTCGTAATCCAGGCAAACCAGCGCATATATTTACCATCAGCTGTTGAAAACGGAGTATACTTCATACTATCTTCATGCATTGGAACGTGAAAACACCCATTTTTGAGATCAATTGTAAAAACATACCTTTGCATTAACAAGTTTATCAATTTGATCTTCAATACGTTGCATAGGGAATCTCTCTTTTTGAATTTGTTTGACGATAACCACCATACTTATTTCTTACAGCAATTGGACTTGAAAATTCCGATTCCCAAGGTATAATGATGTATAATAATTGCTTCCAAAGGTGCTTATCTTCTTGGTCGTTGATAAATAGAAGTTTCATCTTTTAATATAAGCTGTGTCTTTGTTGAACAGTTAGCACATTTTTTCGGACAATATGTATTGTACAATTCATAAACAACGTCTTTGAATTGATTTTCTACATCCAATTCGATTATGTTTTCAATAACATTGATATTATCAAGAAAATTTTCAGAAGAAATTTGAGATGATTTTGAATTGGTCTTTTTTCAAAAACAAACATCCCCCAACGATACGTAAATTCACATAACTCTTAAAATTCTTTTTCCAAAATTCATCGTAATTCATATTACTATTAGGCATAATAGTAAAATTAACATCATAACTTTCTTTATTGACTTGTACGCGTGTTTTTAAAAATCCAACTGAAGCTACCTCTTTTTGACCAATTCCAACAAATGTTCGGGAAGTTTTAATACATTTTGGTTCGCCAATATCGAAGTCTACATGCTTTAAATTGATGAAAGTTAATTTCTATTGCAACTATAGGATCAATTTTCGGATTATTTGTAATATTAAAATTAGAAAGATTACTTTGAGAAAGACCTTGATTAATGGCAGTAGCGCTTTTCCAATTTTTGGAAATATGTCCTAGCCGATTACATTTTAAACATTTCAAACCTTAATTTGCATTTGGACACTTATTTGCAGCATGTCCATTTAATCCGCAATTAAAACATTTCGATTGAACTTGACTATTGCTTTTAGATGCTTTAATACGGTCATATTCCATTAATTTCATTTTAAGTTGTTTAAAGTTTGTAGCTCTATATAAAACTATTTTATCTTCAGACTGATCTTGAACCCCATCGTCGATATGACCAATTGTGGATAATGTATCCAACTTTATTGAAGATGCTAGTTCAGTCATTTTGTAAAAATAACCTTTCCAAGATTCGGTACTTAGTTTCTTTCCGTTTCGTAGTTTTTCGTGCACATCTCTACTACTTACATGTAAGCCAAATTCATTAATTAATTTCTCTTTAAAGATTCCACATGAATAAATGTTATTTCGACTAAATATGTAAGCCTTCGCAGCTCCTCTTATTTGCTTTCGTGCATATATTATTGTTTCTCGACTAAACCATTTAAACTTTTTTTACTAAATCATCTATTGAAGATAGCCAGTATTTAACGGGAACATCAAGGTCTTCGCCATTGAATGTATCTTTAACTCCTTCAACGTCTTTGAAACCAAGATAATAGTTCGGTTCTTTGGCAGTTTCATGTACTACAGTGGTATCCCGGCTTAACGAATTATATATTGTCAGGCCCTTTCGTTATATCGAAAAATTCGTTAAGTCCCAAAGTTTTTTTTAATAGATTTTTATTAATAAAACAATGATATTTTAATAAAACTATGTAAATTCCAGTTTTAACTTTTTAAATTTAATTTATAATGAAGTTTTATGTATTGTATATATGTATGTTTATGTAGAAATTATTTAGGTTTTGTCTAGTTGCTCTGTATTCTGCTCGCACAATGGTGAAGGGTATATAAGATTCGGCACAGCCGAATATAGCACTCTTACTTGTTTAAAATTTTTTTGTAAAAATTCGTTATATAGAGTACAAAAATTTGCTGTTTGTTCGTAATATCAGGTACTCAATGGAAAAAATATAACCATACGTTAAACCTGGATACCACTGTAATTCTGATTGATTGTCCTGGTTTGTTCTTTCTAATGAACACCTTATATTATATTCTACTTATATTCATTAAACGAAGCTTCAGAACTGCTTTTGAGCCAATTCCTTTTCATTCCGTTTTTCCAATTCGAGTCTTAGCTGAGTAACAGACATCTTGTCCACCAAAGATAACAAAAGATTTCCTTCCTCCATTAAATTCTTCTTAATTGCGTCTTTATATATTCTTTAATGCTGTTTTTTAAGGTTGAGCCCCTAAATGTAAGAACGATATTAATATTAAATTTAAAAGATATTTATTCGTTCAATTTTTAACAAAGAGTGCTCAAAAATTATTTAAAACAATTAAAATCGAGATAAATATTTCAAAGCTACTACATACGTTATAAAATTTGGCATTACAGTGCACTCGCTATAATATGAACGAATTAAAACAACGCCAGTTCACTTTTGCAAGATTGTTCATATTTGCGAATGGCATCTAATTTCCCTTCAAAAACGTTTTTTTCCATAAAAAGAAAAGTTTCTAATGTTAAAGTTTTTCTATTTTTTGTTCATTGGTTTTGAAAAACTATTGACTTTTAAAAAAGAAAAACAAACTTAAAGTTATGCGAAAAAGTCTGTGATTTTCTTTCGTTCAATCAGTTTAAAAACGCCCCGCTCTCTTAAAATTCTGCAGATATTTTCCGTGTCCGCTAACAGTGATCTTTTTGTATCTCATTATCAAAAACCATCGGTGCATGCATTTTCCATTTTTTAGGTATTCGGAAGACCGCACATTTTTCTTTTTCCAAGGCAAATAAACGTGTTAAAACATTTAAAAAAAATGTATTCGCTAAATTAGTAATACCTTTTCCTAAATGTTCGAAATTTTCTAAAATTAAAGTTTACATGTACAAATGAATTTTAAGAACCTTTTGTTTTTGTTGTGATGAAAATATGGCAACCACACAACGTGAATGTTTCTACTCCTTTTTATTTAGTTTCTACATCTTTGTATTTGAACACTTTTTCTTTAGTTATTCATTCCTTTATAAACCTTTGAATTGTAAACATCATTTTAAGTTCAAATAAATAATAATAATTAAAGTGGTGTTTTTGTCGACGCGAATATAAAAATTTTGTTTATATCCGCTTAGCTAAGCAGTAAAATTTAAAAGTGCTTAACAATTAAACACTTATAAAAATGCTGCCAAGTTAGAAAACTTTTATCTGTTGACGTTATCTATTGAAAATTCAAAATGACATTCCATAAATTAACAAAAAATATTACAAAAATGACCGAGGAATTGAAAGCGTAGGTTTATTTTTATTGATATTTTTTTTCAATAAATATACGAAAATTTTACAGAAAACCAAAAGTTTGGACCCGAGAAGAGACGGTGGGATTTCTTGCTTGCTACTTTGCAAGAAAAGATGAGTTTCTTCACTCTCGGAAAAAGAAGTTCGCATATCAACATGTCCTAGAAGATATGATTGATCGAGGGCTGACCGTAAGATTTTTTTCTCCGATATTTATTTATTACAATTGTTTTAACAGTTCTTTATTTTTTAGGATTCGAATACAACTACAGCTGCTCTTGAATCAAAACTGAGAACCCTGCTTAGTTCGTATAAATCGGCCAAGGATAACTCAAGGCAAACTGGAGCATCTCCTTGCAACCCCCCGTTTATGGATCAAATGGAGGAGATATTTGGCGACAAGCCGATTATTTGCAATTCGCACACCCTCCAATTAGGTCACGGACCAATAACGGCATTAAGAGAACAGAATCAAGTCACAGCAACAGTTGAAATCTCTAATGATGAACAACCGCGCTGTTCCAAGACTTCGGACTCATCAAAAGGGAAAAAACGCAAAACTGCTCTTCAACAATATCTAGAAGAAAAAATAGACTTGAAGAAGAAGGCAATGGAGAAGAAACACAAACAAAAAGATTCATTCTATAACGACATAAAAAAAATGATCCAAGAAAAACTAGAAAAAAGCGAGGAAAGAGAAACAAAAAGAATGGAGTTATTAGAAATATTAGCAAATAAAGAAGCTTTGTAATTACAAAATTTTATTCAAAATTAAATGGTAATACATATATTCGGAAAAGTATCTATAAATATATTTATATTCTAGAGTTTTTTACATTTTCTATAGAAAATTGTATATTTATCGATGTTACGATATCTTAAAATTTTTTATAAAAATTGTATAGTTATTGATGAACTGATAACTTAAAATTTGTTATGGAAAATTCTATAGTTATCTATTCATCCAAATCGGAACTGTCTCCGCTACTGCTACTACTATCCACATCAATAGCATTAATCAGGGCCTCTATGTATGGAATAACGTCCTCTTCATTGTATAACATATTGAACTTAAAATTGCAATAAATTATTATTGAATTCATTTAATTAATTTCAAAAGCAAACTTACATGTTTCATTGCTAATAAAAATAGAGAAACAATTTTTTAAGTTTTATAAACAAAAAAAAAAAAAATACAAACGAACGTCAAAATTATGCAAAGTGATGCCAAATTATAGTAAAAAAATAAAAGTAGTACCAAGTTTAATTAGTTAAGCGGCTGTGTCGTTTTTTTCGAAGCAGTTTATCTAAGCGCTTATAGCGATCGACAAAAACACCACTTAAATCAATAAACAACAGGTTATGGGCCCAGACGACGTAACCTCAAAAGTTTAAATTATTTTGTGCTAAAGGAAAAATTAAAATGAGTAGCGTTTTACAAATTGAAAATTTGGCAGACTCCAATTATGAGAGCCAGTCGGTGCAGATGAAAAGTGTGCTAATACATAGTGGCTTTTGGCACAATGCATCCGACAGGGTTTTGAGGGAATCGTGTACAACTGACAAGGAGAGAGAAAAATGGGACATAGATGACGAAAAGGCACTGGCGTCTATAATATTGAGTGTGAAACCAACTCAACTTGGTTATATAAGGAACGCAAAAACATCCCATGAAGCTTGGTTGACTTTACAGTCAACGTACCAGCCAAAGGGCCCCATACAGAAAGTATCTCTGTATAAACGTTTGCTAAGTCTCCAAATGAAGGAAGGTACCAACGTGATGCTGCATGTTAAAAAATTTTCTGAGACAGTGAAAAAATTGGCTGAAACGGGCATAGAAATGCAGGAAGAGCTCTTAAGTATAATGTTGTTATGCAGTCTGCCTAAAGATTTTGAAAATTTTGTGATCGCAATGGAAACGCGTGACAATCTTCCTACTCTAAGTGTCATCGAACAAAAACTTCTAGAAGAAGCAGAGAGACGAAAAGAAATAGTGAAGGAAGAAACAACTACAAGTAGTCAGCAACAACAAGCATTTAACGTTCGCTCTACGCAAAACAGAAAAAACCAAACAACAACAAAAAGCCCTTCACTGGTAAATGTTTCATTTGTAATGTAGCGGGACATTTTGCAAGTCAATGCGAGAAAAAGAAAAAACAGCAAAGGCAACAACAACAGGCATTGTCTATGATGATACAACAACAGCATTGACTACAGTAGCAGAGGCAGATCGTAACACAAAATCAAGTGCTTGGTATGTCGATAGCGGCGCAACGGCGCACATGTGTAATGATAGAAATATCTTCACAAGGTTTGAGCAGCATAATGAACAGATAGCCTTAGCAGGCAACAAATTCATAACAGCAACAGGAAAAGGTGATGTATATTAAAAATTGGATAATATGAATATTACGTTCGAAGATGTACTGTATTCTTCCGAGTTGCAGGGAAATTTCATTTCTGTCACTAGGGTCGTCGACAGAGGTATCACAGTCAAGTTTGACGCGAACATGGCAACGGCCAGACGACAAGATGGTACGATTGTATTTCGTGCTACAAGAGAAGACAATCTTTTTGCTGTGTACAGAACAACAGAGTCGCTGTTTAGTATGACTGATACAAATCAACTTTGGCACAACAGGTTCGGCCATTTTAACTTCAATAGCTTAAACGGGCTAGTTAAAGCAGGCATCGTGCCGGCTGTTAACGTCGACAGAGACAACAGACCATGCAGAACATGTATGATGTAAAAAATACATGTCCTACCATTCCCCAATGAAAGTAAGCATGTATCAACAAATCTGTTGCAATTGGTACACTCTGACGTGTGCGGACCATTTAAAACACAATCGCTAGGGGGCGCCAAGTATTTTATTACTTATATTGACGACAAGTCAAGAAGAATATTTGTATATTTTATGAAAGTGAAGAGTGAGGTTCTGGAAAAATTTAAGCAATTTAAACTCCAGGTAGAAAATGAGAGTGGCCATAAAATCATGACTTTACGCACAGACAACGGTAAAGAATACGTAAACTGGGAATTTGAAAGATTTCTACAACAACAAGGCATTCAACGTCAGCTAACAGTGCCGTACACACCGCAGCAAAACGGCGTAGCTGAGCGCTGTAACAGAACACTTGTTGAGATGGGCCGTTCTATGATGTTTCATTCTGGCGTACCGCAGCATTTATGGGCAGAGGCTGTTAACACAGCAGCTTATATTCGTAACAGATGCCCAACAAAAGCAAATAATTTTAAAACGCCATATGAGCTATGGTACAGCATAAAACCTGCTGTTAAACATTTACCTACATTTGGATCTTTTGCGGTAGCATTGGACAAAACAAAGAAGTCAAAGTTCGTACCAAAGGGTGAGCAACTGGTAATGGTTGGCTATTCGGCAGTGGCGAAGGCGTACAGGCTGTATGACAGAAAAACACATCGTATAGATGAAAAAGGGATGTTTTTTTTGATGAGAATGTTTTTAATAACAATAACAATACACATGGGCAAGAACAGTGCAGTAATGAAAATAATTGTGTAACTGATAATAATTATTTAACACTATGTTTGAAAGTAACAGATGACGTAGAAAATGTTGCGGAGCCACAACAAATTGAAAATATTGATAATCATGCCAGAAATGTTGATAGCGTCGAACATGTTGCAGAAAATGTAAAAAATGAAGAGGAAGAATTTAAAACAGCAGATGAAGATAGCCAATCTGAGTTAAAAGAAATTGAACAAAAACCAACAATAATTGGTAAAGGCAGACCGAAAATTGTAAGAGATGGTAAACCCGGTAGACCACGCAAACAGTTTAATGAATTAAATAGTATATTGGAAATAAAAATTCCACGGACAACAGAAGAGGCAATCGCCTCTGTAACGAAAAGGATTTATGGTTAGATGCTATGAATGCAGCAATTTCTTCTTTAGAAAGAAACAACACATGGATATTATCAGATCTACCTGATGGTCATAAAGCAATATCGTGTAAGTGGGTTTATGCTCTAAAGAGAGACAAACAGGGCAATGTGGAACGTCATAAGACTCGTCTGGTGGCAAAAGGGTGCAGCCAGCAATACGGGATTAACTACATGGAAACATTTTCTCCTGTAGCCAGGCACTCAACTATAAGAATTTTGTTGGCCTTATCCGTTCAGTACAAAATGTATCTACACCAGATCGATGTAAGTACCGCATACCTGAACAGCGATTTGCATGATGAAATCTACATAAAGCAGCCACAGTGCTTTAAAAATAAAAAATACCCTAATAGGGTTCTACGCCTAAATAAGGCAATATATGGCTTAAAGCAGTCAGGTAGGGAATGGAATTCCAAACTTGATGCAGTATTGAGAAATTTTGGCTTTAAACCGACTGAAGCTGACCCCTGTCTGTATAAACGTAACGTTGAAAATCGCTTAGTGTTGGTGGCAGTTTATGTAGACGATATTATTATCGGATGTGTAGATAATCAAATTGTATTGGGGATAAAAATGCAAATATGCAGTGAATTCGATATGACTGACAAGGGACCATTACACCATTTTTTGGACATTGAAATTGATCGATGTGGCGAGACTGGTGCGATAAAATTTGGTCAGACGAATTATATCGTGAATTTGTTGAGAAAATATGGTATGAGTGATTGTAAAAGGGTTTCGACACCTCTTGAAGCGAGCTATCAACCACAGTGCACTGATAATTGCGAGAAGATTGATCAGCAGCAATATCAATCAATGATTGGCGCGTTAATGTATTTAGCCATCACTACTCGACCAGATATTTTACATTCAGTATCAAAACTGGCTCAACGAAATTCTGATCCTCATCGTGAACATTTACAGGCAGTACAGTACATATTAAGATACTTGGCAGGTACAGTGGATTATAAACTGAACTACACGCATTCGGAAGATTGTTTGTTAACTGGCTACGTTGATGCTGATGGGGGCGGTGAAGTTTCTGATCGAAAGTCAAGTCACCGGTTTTTCGTTTTTTGTCGGCAGATGTTTGGTGTCATGGAAGTCAAGAAAACAAAATTCTGTGGCGCTAAGCAGTACTGAGGCAGAGTACATGGCCGCATCTGAAGCAGCGAAAGAGGCAGTATATTTACGACGACTTCTAATGGAATACTTGTGTACTTTTTTCCATTTTGGTTACTTTTTCAACTTAAAAATAACTAATTTTTGCCTTACGTGGGTCTTAGACGATCATGATTTGCACTGCTTGTAAAATCCCCCAACCTTGTTTACCAATTCACTCATACTTTAAAAATTAAATCTTCAAGAAAACAGCTAATTACAATTTTCGATTGTTATACGTAGGGAAAATCCCTATTTGTAGGGAAATTTTCTAAAAAAATTACCATGGGGAAAAGAAGGAAATATTTTTTAAAATCATTAAAGTTTAGGGACTTTTTCAAAGTTTTAAAGATTTTTGTTGGTAAATTTTTTGAGTGCGTAGGAAAAATTATGGATTTTTTCGGGCTGTGTGGGGGCTTAAAAATATAACATCACTGATCTGGGGTATCATTTTCTCTGTTGATTCTTCAAAAGTTTGAAAGATCTTACGCATACAGTTTTGTAAATACTGTTGCGGTGGCTACCCTGGGGGGAAAAATTTTGGACGTAGCGACGTCTTAGGGAAAGACATTTTTGGCACAAGGGCGGGCACTAGGGTATTCATTTATTTGGGGTTTTGCTTTAATCGGTCAATCGCTCGATTAATTAACCGAGGTTTTGGTTTAATCGGTTAATAATCGGTTAACTTAGTTATTGATCGGTTAACCGATTAATAACATTTTTGTTATAAATTAAGTAATTTTAATTAAGAAAAATGCAAAAATTATTTTTATTTGGCGTTTTTTAGAAAAAAAAAGCAATAACATAACAAACAAAACAATTCTTGAACTAAAACGAAAAAACAAAAAAATAATTCATAAATGTTCAATACATATTTTTAATTAATCCATATTATGTATTTATTAAACAATAAACTGTGTGATTATTTTATTAATTCTTTTAATTGACAAGATCTCCTTTTTTAACACTTCTAATTTTGGCAAATTCTGTTAATAGATTGTTTGTGTTACTGGCAAAGCTCAGCACCGAACATTCTTCAAAAAAGTTTATTTCCGAACTCCTTAGTTTCTGTTTTTTACTTTATTTTTATAATGTATTGCTAGAAGGAAATATTTTGTACAAAAAAATATTTTCTAAGCACATACCTTTTGTATATGAGACGAAACATATAATTAAAAACAAAAAAAAATTGGTGTAATACTACAAAAAATTAAAAATATTGTTAGATCGGTTAATCGACTGAAATTAACCGGCTTAATCGTTAATCGAAAATAGCCAATTTTAAATTAACCGATCAGTTAATCGGGTAGTAATTAATCGGTTAACTGATTGACGGTTAACCGAATGAATACCCTAGCGGGCACATTAGTTGTTAAGGACTGGCCGGCCGTGCAAAATAGTTATAGAGAGTACTCTGTGGGCGGGCACATTGGTGTTAGGAGCTGTCCGGCCTCACAGAAAGTAAAAAAAGACATTATGAGAAGGGGCGCTGGATCTGGGTAGCGGGCCAAAATAATATTAAATAATTCACCCCACCCCTTCCTCTGGCCCTAATACATTTCTTGCTATTGAAATTCAGCAAGTTCGGTCCACAAATGGCTGAGATATGATCAAAAAACCACGACTGCCTCTAATTTTTTCTAAGAAATCACTTTTGGTTGTTGTTTTTTGTTTGTTTTAAGCGTTTAATTTTATGCACACAAGCCCATAAACATTTATGTATTTACATGATATGCCGCTTAAATAAAGAAACAAACTCGAAGACTCAATATATTTTAATTTAACGCTTCTTCAGTTGTGTAACTCGCCATCTAAGACTCTTGAGGTTCCAAGTTCAAGTCTTGGCTACCCCAGTATTAAAAAAAAATTTTTTATTTATACCCTTCACCACAGGTGATTTTTATACCCTCCACCACAATTAGTTGTGAAGAGGGTATACTAAGTTTGTCATTCCGTGTGAAACTTTTTTATTATTTATCTCAGACCCCATAAAGTATATATATTCTGGCTGCTTGAGTAATTCTAAGTCGATTTAGCCATGTCCGTCTGTCCGTCTGTTGAAAACACGCTCACTTTCGAAAAACTCAAAAGAAATAAACAAACTAGGTGTCAAATTGCTTGTAGTTATCCTAAGCAGTTTGGGATTGAATTTCAGCAAAATCGGTTCAGTAGGACCAGAGCTATGAATCAAAATGTGGAACCACCACCTTCAAAAACTTGATAATTTTGTTACAAAAACTAACATAAATGATGCAAAAATGCACGGAATGACATAAGATTTTGCACAAGTCCGTTTTATTCGACTAGAAATAGCACTACTGTTCCGCAGTGTTGTCAAAAAACAAAATGTGAGTGCTATTTCCAAAAAAGGGTCAAAAAGTGTCGCAAAATAGGTGAAAATGATACAAAAGTATAATATAAAAAAAGGGTCATAAAAGGTATCAAGACCGTCAAAAAAGGGTCAAATTGATACTTAAGGCCTCGTTACTCTTACGTAAATGTTGCGGATACGTAAACGTTGCGTTCGACCTAAAATAGTGGTAGTTACTAAAAATACGTAAACGTATCACAACGGTAGCGCTGGCCGCAGCTGGCTAACGCTGGGTCTCCACGTTGCAATATTTATTGCTAAGTACAAGCAAAAACGTCGGCAGAACAATGGAGCAATAATTGCTGAATTTATTGCTGGAGAACACTTGAAATTGCTTTGCCATATATTTGCAATTTTCACCGCGAGTAGTCGTATAAAGTTTTGTGGCTATACATATTTATAACAAATGTTTTATGTTGTGTTTTGAAGTGGTTGTTAAATTTTCTTTTTTAAATTAATAAAATAATTAATTGTAATTGTCGTAGCTGTGTTTTGTATTACTTTTTTGCTTATTTGCGTTAAAAAAAAGTTGAATTGTTCTATTGAAAAAATAAAAATATACAAAAAAATAAATTCGTCGCTTGCTTTTGTTGATCTTGACGTTTATTAAAAAATATAATATATAATAATATATTTATTGATTGCTTTTTCAATAAATAAACACACAAACAAAAAACAACCGTACAGAGAAATGAAATGTCAGATAAATTACAACTGATTTGACAGCATATTGCTAAGCAATAATTGCTCAAGCAATAAGAAGAGCAATCATTGCGCAATGGATTGCCACTCATGGCAATATGCGGTCTATACGTCGCAAATTTTATGGAGCAATGAAATTTGACGTTTGCCGCACTAAATATTGCTACGTGAAGACCCGGGGTAAGCTGGGCGTCAAGACAGCTTGTTTGTTCTTGCCAGATAGAAACAAAAAATTATTGATAATTTTCTTAACCCCGGGTCTCCACGTAGCAATATTTATTGCGGCAAACGTCAAATTTGATTGCTCCATTAAATTTGCGACGTATAGACCGCATATTGCCATGAGTGGCAATCTATTGCGCAATGATTGCTCTTCTTATTGCTTGAGCAATTATTGCTTAGCAATATGCTGTCAAATCAGTTGTAATTTATCTGACATTTCATTTCTCTGTACGGTTGTTTTTTGTTTGTGTGTTTATTTATTAAAAAAGCAATCAATAAATATATTATTATATATTATATTTTTTAATAAACGTCAAGGTCAACAAAAGCAAACGACGAATTTATTTTTTTGTATATTTTTATTTTTTCAATAGAACAATTAAACTTTTTTTAACGCAAATAAACAAAAAAGTAATACAAAACACAGCTACGACAATTACAATTAATTATTTTATTAATTTAAAAAAGAAAATTTCACAACCACTTCAAAACACAACATAAAACATTTGTTATAAATATGTACAGCCACAAAACTTTATACGACTACTCGCGGTGAAAATTGCAAATTTATGGCAAAGCAATTTCAAGTGTTCTCCAGCAATAAATTCAGCAATTATTGCTCCATTGTTCTGTCATTGTTCTGCCGACGTTTTTGCTTGTACTTAGCAATAAATATTGCAACGTGGAGACCCAGCGTAAAAAAATTTCAACGATAGTATCGCTTTCGAAAATAAACTATCGATAGTCCAATGGAAAGAGAACTATCGATAGTGCTATCGATTGCTTGCCAGCACTATTCTAGGAACAAGAAATTTTTTATTGGAGTTGAAATCAGAGACCTGCGCCGATCGGCTGAAAGCCGGCTGAGCCGAGCCGCCGAAAATTTTGAATAGCCGCCGCCGCCGAAAAATTTTCGGCTTATGTCGGCTTAAAATCAGCCGCCGTTTTGATTTTTTTTTAATTTAATTTTATATATATATTTAATTTATCAATGTAATTTTTTTTAATTTTTAACTCTTGAATTCATAATGCCCACACACAGAACTAAATAATGGTATACACATAGTAGATTCGATAATGCTTTTTTAGTATTGTGTGTATATTACACATTTTTTTTAAACAAATTTAGTGTGGAAGGCTTTATTAATGTTTATACATACATATATAAAAAATAAACTCTGAATTCAAGTAAAAAATGTATTTTTGTTTTTTTTTTAAATTAAAATACCCTTAAAGTGTAATTTTTTATTTAAGGTTTTAAGTTATTTAAATATACATATCGTACTTGTTGAACAATGGTGTATTAACTTAAACTTTTAATTTTTCACTTTTTGGAAAAAATTGATATCTACCCGCTGAAAAAATATTGTGCCATTTTTCTACTTTTTGGCAATGAAACGGTTGATTTAAAAATTCTTTTTCATATGCCTTTAATATTAAATTAAAAAGTGTTTTGGTTCTACAGAAAAATTTGAGTCAGTACAAGTATTGTTAAACAAGTATGATATGTACATATTTGTATACATATGTATATAAATATGAAAAAAATCTTTGATATTGTTTTGAATACAACAAAGTGTAAGCCGGCTGACAGCCGATTTTGAGCCGCCGCCGATAATTTTCATACGAGCCGCCGCCGCCGATAAAATCTGTCGGCGCAGGTCTCTGGTTGAAATAGTTGAAATATTTTTCAAGAAAGGTTATTTATTAAATTTTTGAATAATGTTTTATTGTATAAGAAATGTATATAGGGCAAGCAGATGTAAGTATTGTATTCAGAGTAATTGTGTAACGTAAAATGAGGTAATTTTTTTTAAAGGTATTAATCTTACTACACAACAGACCGCCGGTTTGAAGTACTTTGCTCCGCCTGTTAAATACAATGGTACGTATATCTTAAATTATATATATAAATTATATTTTCAAGTACAATTTTAAAGAAATTGAACAGGTTGAACGGCCAAAGTTAAGAATGATGGAAAGAACACCACAGTATCCCCCAAATCTTCGTCCACCCAAAATGCAAAAGAAATTGAAATTAATGCGTGGGCCTGAAGCAGTTCACAATACCTTATTGCACAAGCAGTATGGTATTATTGCAACTGGTGGTGGACGGTTACGTTGGGGTCATTTTGAAATGCTTCGTCTTACTATAGGTAGAAACATGGATGTTAGCAGAATGTTTGCAATTTGGAGAGTACCGGCTCCTTGGCAACCAATTACTAAAAAAGGCCAAGGTCAAAGAATGGGTGGGGGAAAAGGAGCAATTGATCACTATGTAACACCTATAAAAGCAGGAAGAGTAATATTAGAAATTTCTGGTAAATGTGAATTTGCAGAAGTAAAACCATTTCTGCAACAAGTATGCAACATTTTACCATTGAAAGCTGAAGTAGTTTCACAGGAAATATTGGACGAAAGAGCAGATGAGGAAAAAATGTTAAATAAAGCAAACGAAAGTTATTTTACCATGAAATACGTTATACAAAATAATTTAAGCGGCTGTCATAGATGGATTTCTCCTGTTGACCACAAGTGGTTTGGAAAACATTTATAAGTCTTAAACATTTCACTGTTGAAATTTAAAATTGTTATATTGAATCAATTCGTCAAAAAACTTTTGCGAAATAAAAAAAAATTGTTTTAAGCTAAGTTTATAAATTTTATTTTTTTTTGTCCAATTTTCGTTTAAAACCCTGTTTTTTAATATGTATTAAATAAACTAAAAAAAAATCCGCAATAAAAGTAAAGTTGTAATAATGAAAAAATTTTTATACGACTGATAAAATCCTACCTTTAGCTATCTGTAAGTTGTGAAAATGGCCTAAATGTTGATCGAAACATTAACCGTAAGTTAGCAAAATTTGCTTCTCACAATTTACGATTAAGCGGTACTGAAACTATTTGGCGGAGAAGTTCTTGTTAAATATAACCGAAGAAAAACTTCCGGCTAGGTTAAAAAAAAAAAATATGGAAAAATTCCAATATAAATATAATTTTTGTATTTCAAATGTGTAAAATAAAAGACTTGTTACACGTCAAAACTACTTTTATTACTCTGTATAATTTTACCACCATTTAAAATTAAATAAAAAGTTGATATAGTATTTCAATAACCCAATGTCGCCATTACATGATATTTTGGACCAATACACACTTTTGCAATTACAAACGCGGCCAGGTCCAACATCCCATTACATATCCTTTTTGAAAAAAATGTTGTGCTAGCAGATGCACTGAAGTTATTTTTGCACCGACGAAGCCATCTAATCTTTTTCACTATCACTTGATCACATTTATTCGCTAATATTGCATATAGGATGTTTAAACTAAACGCAGATTTATGTTAGAAATGTTACAAATCATAATTGTTCCAACAATTTCGGGAATTAATTTTAAGTCGGAAAATGAGCACAAAATTATAGACATTTAATTTATAAAAATAGAAACGGAACTTAAAAATTTATTTATTTTGTAATAGATCAAGTTTAATTTTAAAAATATTTTTGTATTCAATTAAAAAATTTTTTAATTTATCATTTAATATATTGTTTAATTTGTTTATTAAATTATGTAAAGGGTGGTTAAATTGTAAGGGCCGATGTTGAATGTGAACCACACCTAAACGCCAAGTTTTTTTCCGAATTGTATTTGACATTTCTCTATTTCAGACTTACTTAATTGGAACCATGGAGAGATACACAATACAACAACGTGTTAAAGTTATCCAGACTTATTATGAAAATGGATGATAAATTTCGAAGAAAATCATCTTCAGTGATGAGGCACATTTTCACCTCAGTGGATTTGTCGATAAGCAGAATTTCCGCATTTGGGCGAATAATAATCCAAGAGTGATTGTCGAAAAACCAATGCACCCACAAAGAGTGACTGTTTGGTGCGGTTTATGGGCTGGCGGCATCATCGGGCCGTATTTTTTCCAAAATGAGGCCGGTCAGGCAGTTACTGTGAATGGTGTTCGCTATCGTGAGATGATAACGAACTTTTTATGGCCCGAATTGGAAGATATGGATGTGGACGATATGTGGTTTCAGCAGGACGGTGCCACTTGCCACACAGGTAACGAAACAATGGCTCTTTTGCGCAACAAATTCAATGGCCGTGTTATCTCACGTAATGGCGATGTCAATTGGCCGCCAAGATCATGTGATTTGACACCGTTGGACTTTTTTCTTTGGAGTTATTTGAAAGAAAAGGTGTACGTCGATAATCCAGCAACAATTCAAGAGCTAAAGGATGAGATAATTCGGCACATTAACGGCATAGAACCTCCATTATGCCTCAGGGTCATCGAAAATTTGGACCATCGGATGGAGGTGTGCCGCGTGGTCGAGGCGCCCATTTGGCCGATATTTTGTTCCATACATAATTGAGTAATACCAATATATCATAATAAAATAAAATTACAATAATTTCCTAAATAGTTTGTGTTTTATTCAAAATCAACATCGGCCCTTGAAATTTAACCACCCTTTATTATGTTAAATAAGAAAGAAAAAAACCCTGAAGAAGGCACTCAAAGAAGAACTGAAATATTGGTTAAAATAAACGTTTACCCCCGTATTCATTAACGAATATTAAATTTAACGAAAGTTTATTAACCCTGAAAGGTTACTCTTCATTTTAGTACATTAACGTTACTCTTCGTCGAATCGACGAACTTTTTAAAAAATAAATTCTAGCGGAACGATTTTTTAAAGTAAAAAATTAACAAAAATCTTGTATAGTTAAACGCTTTATTAAAATATAAAAATTCTTGTTCTCTCTAAAATTCGATACGATTTTGAACTCCTTTTTTTTTGTTTTTAAAATTAATTACTTTTTTTCAGCCTTTAAAAATAATCAGTCAAATAATACAAAAGAAAAAAATATTTAGTTATTAGCCATAGGGCATGTTCGTAAATGCATCACTGCGCTGCATCAGAAAAGCAAACTTTTTTTAATGCCGACAAAAAAAATTATTAATATAATCTGTTTTATTTGTATTATTTTTGTGTAGTATTTGACAATTTTTTGGTCCACATCTACTTCACTGATATTTATATAAACATTTGAAATCACTTATGCAGCGCAGTGATGCATTTACGAACATGCCCATATTTTACGCATGAGACCCAAAGTTCAATTTTATGTTCACAACAGAGGCTTTTCTGGCATATATGTATAACATGTAGTTCTCGTCATTTTGAGTTTGCTATAGGTACAGAGATGACAAATTCTACACTCTTTTGGTCCTTCGGCAACATTTTCGTCGGATTCTTTTCGTTGAAAACACAGCTGTGCTACTTTTTTTTTCTTAATTAGAGAGAGAAATGTCAAAAGTTCCTTGTCATTTTGACATATGGATTATATGAATGTGAATAGTACATGTTGCACTTCTTTTGTACCTTCATTTAATAAATGTAATTCTCTCACAATGTCTTCAAAAAAAAAGACAAATAGGTAGTCTTGCCAGTGAAGCGTTTTAGATAACTGCAACTTACGGGCATGTTCTGACAATCGCAAAACGCTTAACATTGGCGCTTCTGATTTAAAATCGCAAATTAAGTGTTCTGTAAATCGCAATAGCAAGAAGTTTGACGATTTAAAATTTCAAAAGGGAACTAAAATTTTTGTAAGAAACTAAAGCAGATCGCAAGCTTAACGCACGAGTTAAGGAACTCCATAAAATAAGTTTGGCGTTTTGCAATTTCAAATCGTGCGATTGTCAGAACATGGCCGTTATATACAAATGTATATCCAATATTTGTTTAATACTAACAGTAAAAATTCTTTTTTTGTTGCTTTAAGTAGACTACTATAAACTATTTTATAGTAAACATTGTACATCTTTTGAGTTCATAACTATTTTTACTGTGTTCTAAATAAATATAAAACAAAACATATATTATGGCGACTTTTTTTTAATTTTTGGCGGATTTTAGCGATACTGAACAAATTTATTTTAAAGAATTAAAAAAAAAATATTGTCAAAAACTGAAAAACAAAGGCTTTGGCGATTTTTGACATTTAATTTGGCGAAAAAGGTCAAAATCAATCTGACAACCCTGCTTACAATTACAATTCGAGTCAGAAAAAAGCCAACCAATTGTAGGGGAATGTAAGTCTGGGTTCACACTATGAAAGAGAACATGCTGTTATTCTTTCCACTCTCATCAATAAACTCAGACCTTCTGAAAGAAGACTTTTATAGTGTGAACCCTTACTAAGAAATAATCAAGGCGAATTAAAAATAAAATATTTGGACAATGTTTTTGTTAGTTAAGCCGGCGATATGCTTGAATGGTTTATTATAGGAACAATATTAAAGTTTTTTTGTTCGTTATAACAGCTATATACATATTTATTTTACGCCTACTTTCTAAATGCTTTTTATTATTCTTTATATATGTAAGTAAAATTATAATGCTTTTATTGACTGCTTAAGGTCTGCATCTGTCCAAGAAACGTGGATACAAACAAACCTCACGAATATGATAACGGTTAAGCTACCAACACATTAAACGTTCCAAGCCCAAACCATAACCGCCGTGATGTGTGTGTATTCAGCCAATTGACGCCTGGTGCGACTCTGTTCGGCACGATAACTTTGAGCAATACAAAAAACATTACCCAAAGCAAGCAAACAAGTTTCCAAATATAATTAAGAACATTGATTAAGACAGGCTTCTTCGCTGCAATATAAAATGAATTAATTTAATATAATTATGAAAACAGTTGCCCCTGAATTATATACCTAAAATATTGTAATTTAAATAAAGTAGAACCACTTCTACTTGAGTTTATACCAATGTTGGGGGAGTTACTTCACAATATACACGGTTAAAGTAATGACCACGGAATGCATGCATTACAGCGGAACGCATTTTTGAAATGTTCGAAGTGTTTTCGCTTCTAATCATAATATGACGATTATCCAACTGAACATTTGGATGAGTCTCTTCATTGAGAATACCTTCAGCACCGCCAGCAGGAGTCAAACCGATTAATTCCCAGTAATCTACATGCAATTCATGTCCACCTGGTGCCTAAAACAAATAAATGAGTTTCTGCAATATTGTTCACGAAACAAAACTTAGCGATTTGCCTTCTGGCACAGGTTTTAGTGTACCAAACAATTGTACCGAGTTCTCAGTAAAAGCATCAACAGTCTGACACAAACGATCGTTTAAAACACATTTTATAATTATTCGGTACCATCACGCAATGTTATAAAATTTAAACCTTTGACTTGACGTCTTAAACGATGTACCCAGCCCTCAAATATGCGAATTTTCTTGGCAGCTTGCCAACTGGGATCTTTGGATATGACAATCTTCATCCAAAATTTGTTTACTCTTTTCCTCATTTTCAGCTTCGCGTTTTTCTTTATCGGCATTTTTATAACTTTCACGTACTCAAATCTTTTGGATTCTCTTTATTTGTGACTTAGCTGCAACCTCATATTTTTCTGTAGCTTCAGGATCTTTGGTATCGACATAAATTACAGGAAAAGGCTCTTGCCAGCATGTCTCATGGCTTGCAAAATTGTCTTGGAAAGCTTTGATTCCGAACCATCTCCATTTTCATCGTTACGATGCTTTCCTGAAGTGTATATAGCCCCTACAGAAGAACTGATTTTTCAATTTAACACTTATCTTTTTATTAGTCACAATTACAATTTATTTTTTGCCTCTTTCGCCAACAAACATTTTATGCCCAGCCAGATATGTCCGTAGTGTAAATTGGAACATATGAAGCAATGTACTTAGTATAGATGTCTTATACACATATTCTTTGCCACCTCAACAAAGTGAACAAGCTTACCATTTTGCTAACAACTCCTTAAAATCTGAGAATTTCCATTCGCCACACCCAACACGTTTTTCATTGGTTAGGTACACTTACTAGAAAAAGTCTGCGTACAAAAAAATCTATCTAAGATAATGTAGAAAAACAACGCCATAAGAACTGGTAAAATTGTAAGCTTGACCTTTATTAACAAATTTCTTTTCATCCTTCAAAAATATGTCCATTTAAAAAAAAAAAAAATTCTAGCTGTATACTAACTAACAAGATAATACATTAAGGAATAGCAACAACTCCTTCAACACTAGCACCAACAACACCCCCCATAGCACTAGCAATAACATCAACAGCACTAGCAACAACATCGCTAACTACACTACCAATAACATCCATAACACCAGACACAATAATTATATCTATAACTCCAACAATAACAACATCAACTACATCAGTAGTTGATGATAGCATTAACATCAATAACAACAACGGAAGCAACAGCGAGATTACTAATATTTATAGCAGCAACACGAACAACAACAATGGTAACAGGAACACCAACAACTCAATCAACAACAACAGCATTAACAATAATCGCACCAATAATGCAAACAACAACATCAGCAATAGCATTACGAACAATACGGTAAATAGCAACATTTCATCAACCAACAATAACATAGCTAACAACACCAACACCACTACCAATATAAACAACAATACCAACAACAATACCGCCAACAACAATATCAACGGAAATATAGCAAATACAACTCTCAAGGACATACAAATATTAAATATAACAAGTATATACCACATAACACTAGTCATTGAATTCAGTAAAGACACCCGATTCTTCAACAGAATTGATCATACCTACCAAACTCGGCGAAATCAGGAGGGAAGATTCAAAATTCCGAAATACAAAAACAATTACGGAAAAAATACACTAGCCGTCGTACTACCTACGATACTTAATACTATGCCTTTGGATATTATTAATATTTCAGTAAATTGCCCCAAAAGAAAAAGGCAATCAAAAAATATTTTGTGAATATACAATAAGTAACTATTAGTCGAAAAATTATATCAAATTGAATTATTGAATTATAAAAAACTCTTTTTAGTAATTAAGCTACATATGTATATTGTTTTGAAATTCATAATTTATATCATTTTATAGAAATTTAATTTTTGTATACTGTACCTGCAGACAAGCCAACATGGCTTCGCAAGGTCAATATTTAATTAAATGTAACTGAAATGAAATAAATAAAAAAAAAAAATTACAAAAAACAATAAAATTGCAGTAACAAATTGAAAGAAAAAGACTGCGTTCAAAAGTGTATCCACCATTAAAAAGGTATTCACCCCTATTATGAAAGTCGACGGCACCTGAAGAGTAATGGTATTTTCTGAGTCGTTATTGAGAATAATCGATTATTATTGACAGTCAATTAATATTTTGTAAGGCGCTTTTAAGTCGACGTCGAGTAGAATTGTCCCCGTTTTAGTCGACAGGAAATTTTGCGACGACTCAAATGAAAGTTAAAGAAATTTTAAATGAAATGTAAACATATTTATTAAATATCTTTCAAATAAAAAATGCAAATTTAAAAGAAGTAATGGGCACAAATTTTATTAGTAAAATTAACGCGAAAATTCGGAAAAGTTTGCTAAAATAGCGAAAATCTTTAATTTAAGATGAACGCCTCAAAGATCCAAGATTGCAAAAATTCGAAAAAGTTTGCAAAAATTTGCGAAAATGTTTAATATATTAAAAAAGCCATTGATTAAAAGTCCCTAAAACTATTATAAGAAATGGCAAAAATTCCGAAAAATTGCAAAATTAGCGGAAATTCGCAATAATTTGCAAACATCGGAATGACAGCAAAGTCTAATAGTTATTAAAAATCGTTAAAGCTGTAAAGAATCAGAAAACTTATAAGAAAAAATCGCTTCTATCGCGAACATGGCTAAAATTCGCGAAAATTTTAAACTTGGCAACAAACCCTAAAATTGATTAAAAATCGGCTAAAAAAACAAAATGTCGGAAAATGACAAAAAAAAAAAATTGTATAAAAAAATAGCGAAAATTCGCGAAAATTTTTAATATTTCAAACGTCATTATTTTGATTAAAAGTCCCTAAAACTATAAGGAATGGCAAAAATTCGGTGAAAATTTCAAAATTAGCGGAAAGCCGCAAAATTTGCTAACAGCGACATGATAGCAAAGTCTTAAATTTATTAATAAACGTTAGGGATGATTATTTTAAGACATAGTTCGCAATATTGACACTTAATTAATAGCTGGTTGGATAACCTTTTCGTTTAAGGACTTCAGCCAATCTTTTTTGCATGGAATGAACAAGTTTCATGGTTTCTTCACGAGATATATTCTCCCATTCAGTTTGCAAAACTTCTTTGAGCATAGTTTTTGAAGTAATAGCGTGCTGGCGAATTTATCGTTCCAACAAATCGCATAAATGCTCAATGGGATTTAGATTCGGTGACTGGGGAGGCGTACCCAACTGTTTTGGCACATTATAAAGCAGCCAAAGCTTTACAATATCTTACAATATCCGCTGTATGTTTGGGATCGTTACCTTGTTGGAATAAATAACTATTTCCAAGACCAAGTTTCGCTGCGCTTTGCTTTAAGTTTGCCTTTAAAATGTCTAGGTATGCTCTCTTATCCATTGTGGATTCAATAAACTGTAAATTTCCTATCCCGCTAGCCGCCATACACCCCCAAACCATAACGCCTTCTCCACCATGTTTACAGTACCACACAAATTTTCTTTATTTAGTGCTGTACCAGATTTCCTCCACACGAATCGCCGGCCTTTAATTCCGAAAATGCAATATTTGCATTTTCGAAAAGATAACGTTTTCCCGAAATTCTAGTGGCTAATTCAAGTGCGAACAAAATTCACATATCGTTTTTTTAAACTTTAAGCGAATGTTTTCGGCCACTTTGGATGCTGTTACTTTTGGATCTTGCTGCACAGAGCTAATAAGATATCTCGTTTCTCTCACAGTTAATTTTGCAGGGCGTCCAGAACGTGGTTTAGACACAAAACCTCCAGTTACTTTAAAAGAATTAATGACCCTCTGGATAGAAGAGTTCGTTCTCTCGACCATTTGTCCAATTTCTCTAAAGGTTCTTCCTTGCTTCCAGGGATAAACTATAATTTTTCTTTCAGCAGGATTAATTTCTTTTCTTCTTGAGTTCATTGCAAAAAAAATTGCGGTTTCACAAATTCAAATTAATTTTATAATAGCGTATACATAAACCAAGAATTGATAGTCGTTAATTTAAAAACCGCTTGCTAGATTAATATTTATTTTTTTGTACGCAGAGTTTTTCTGTCTGAATAAATGTACTTTTTTCAAATTTTGATACCTAGCTATGAATATACATCTCTCTCAAATTAAAATTTTGGGTCTTTGTTAATTATAGGAATTAGGGTCATAGGATAAGACTACAAAATTGTGATATTCTTGCGAATTTTCGGATATATAAAACAACGAATATAAAAAATACTTTTGTATACAGGCTTTTTCTAGTAAGTATACATCTAAAAAACCAAATTTGATTATTTCTTTTATTTTAAACAAATATTGGTAAAACTTACCTTATAATTCTTCCAAATCGATAAAATTACATAAATAGTGTAAATTTTAAATGTAGTTTTGTACAATAATTAAAAAACCCCCAAACAAAATTTTTATTTTGTTTTTCAATAATTTTTTGCCTTGTTAGCATTTTTGACAGTGCCATATTAAATTGCAAAAGCAAGTTGTAGAGTTGCACTTACCTTTTTAAATTTGCCTTGGAAAGGATAACCTCACAGTTTTAGTTCGTGTTTTGTTAAAGCTTTGAAATAGTTCAAGTAAGACTTGGAGTGCTTATAATTCTTATTCGCTTCAAGGCAAGGACCGGAAAACGTTTTTTTTTTATGTTTTTAAAAATATATTTATCATTGCTGTTCGAAAAATATTTTAAACTGTACAAAAAACAAAAAAAGAAAAAAATATTTTGTTTGATATTGTTTCTTTAAGTTCAAAAAAATAAAGTTCTCAAAAAAAAGTTTTAATTTTTCGTACAAAATAAAATTTTTTCCCATCAGTTTAAAAAAAAAAATAAAAAACAAACCAAAAAGATATTTATTTTTTCAGTACAATATTATTTTGTACATGAAAAGAAAAAAACCGAAAACTTAAAATTGAACATGACAAAGATAAAAATTATGAGATAAGATTATGAAGATATGTATATTATTTTTTACGCTGCTAAGCTATTTTTATTGTTTTTTTTTAACCGATTTAACGATTTCAAATAAATTTTAGAGTTTGTTTCTGATGTTGATTTTTTCGTGAATTTTTGCCATGTTCGCGATAGAAGCGATTTTTTCCTGTAAGTTTCTGGTTGTTAACAGCTTTAACGATTTATAATAAATAGTAGACTCAGCTATCATTCCACTGTTAGCAAATTTTTGCGAATTTCCGCTAATTTTGCAATTTTTACCGAATTTTTGCCATTCCTTATAGTTTTTGGGACTTCCAATTAATTTTATGTATTGTTTGAAATATTAAAAATTTTCGGAAATTTTCGCTACTTTTGCAAACTTTTACGAATTTTTGCAATTTTTGCGTAGCTTTGTTGCTCTATGAAGCAATCGTCGCAAGTTAAACATTTTCGCTATTTTAGCAAACTTTTCCGAATTTTTGCAACGTTTAATTTACTAATAAAATTTGTGCCCATAACTTCTTTTAAATTTGCATTTTTATAATAGGGGTGATTATAAATTTAATTAAAATTCACAATTTAACCTACAAAATTTGAGTTCTCAATGTAAGTTTCTAAAAACAAAAAAAAAATCGTTAGTCTAATTCGCAAATGTGTTAAGTCCCTTTTTTCAAATTTTACAGGAGACACAAAAAACAATGTATCTTTTTCAGTTTTTAAAATTTGTAAACTTTTTCAACGCAATTATTTTAACAAAATAGCTCTCTTTTAATGACCTTGATCAAAAATCCATTTCCAAAAAATTTTGGGAGGGAAATTCACACTTTTTGGACTTAGCATTTTTGCTTTGTTAACTTATTCGTTTTTTTGTGGACTTAGCACATTTTCCTACAATCAGTTTTAATTTTAAAATAACTTCAATTTAATTTTCTATATTAATTTTATTAAAAAAAAAGAAACTTAAGACTACCTAAGTTCATTTCTATTAAAAAAATACAAAAATATAACTATATACATTTTTACGATCATTTTAATTCTTATTGTAAAACTTAAAGTAGAAAAAAAATTCAAAGATGAGGTAAATCATCGTAAAATTTGTGGTGTTCAATGGGTAAGGTTGATTTGAGAAATTGTAAGTCTTCATACTTTCTTGCAGTAATTTTTTTTCTTTCTTGATAAAGTTGCTGCAAATTTTCAAAGTCTATAGGATCAATTTTATCATCAATTTTCTGTGGTAATATTTTCCATATATCAGAAAACCGAATTTTAAAATATATTTCTTTGCTTGGTGTGTACTTTATAGCTCTAATATCGGTAACTTTACTGTCACCTTTATTACGCCCAGGTCTGATACTCTTAAGAAATTGAACGTTGTTAAATGTCTTGAAAAATTTATGATCTAAATACATAACATCATAGGGTCTAGGGTTTTTTCGAGCATCTTTACAAACATCTATGTATTCTGAAGGTACGTTAATTACTCTTTTTTTCATAGCTCTTTCTATTGTGGAATGAACGCTATCTGCCTCCATTTGTGTATGGCCAATTTCAAGAATTTTTTGCTCTATATCATTGCAATGTTTGATAGCCACATTGAGCAGAGCATTACTCATACAACAATTTCTATTTTGATACGTACAACCATCGCTATAAAAGATTATTTTTTTTGGAATATCGTTTCCACAAAGAACTTTGTTTTCTATAAAATGAACCCAAATACTTGCGAAATCTTCGGAACTCAGACCACCTTCCACTTCACTCCACAAAAAACAAAACGCTCCTTTATTTTTAAGATTATAAAATACCAAATTATGGACCTGAAGTTTCGTACGGTAATATAGGCTGCTTACTTGCGATTTTGGGGCTTCAATTCCATAGCTTTGGGAAGGATCCATACCAATTTCTTTAAAATACATATGTGTTAAAATTATTGTAAATTACATTAAATATGAGATTATTTTTTTAAATAAAAACTAAAATGTAAATATTTACCTTTTTTATATTATTTTTTTTTAGAACTCCACTTTTAACGGCTTAAGAAAAAATAGAACATAAAAAACCAAATTCAATTGATTAAATTAATATTCGTGGAGTTAGCACGTGCTTTTAATATTTTTCGTAGTTTTGTGGACTTAGCGTTTTTGCAAACCACAAAATTACAACAACTTAAAACTACATAATGACATTTTTTGTTGTCGTAAAATATGTGTTTTGTAAAGTATTACCGTTTTGCATTAAAATCTCAATTTTGGAAAAAAGTGGACTTAGCGTCTTTGCGAATTATACTAACGAAATATTTTTCTTTAAAACGTTTTTTTAAAAACTTTATTGTTTTTTTAACTTTGAAGAACAATTCAAACAAAATAGTTTTTTTTTTTTTTTTTTTGTACGGATGAAAATATTTTTTGAACACCAATGATAAATATTTTTTCATGTACAAAATAAATATTGTACTTCAAAAATAAATATCTTTTTTTGTGTGCTTCAAGGTTTTATTTGCATAATATTTTTAGCTTTTCTAAAATATTTGGAAAGGGTTTCCTGATGATCTGGCCTCAGCAACCAGTGAAATGCGCATAGAAGCTATTGGAAATTTAGTACGTCATACAGAAATCTTATTAATAATTAAAAATAAAATCAGTTTTAATTAAAAATTTAATCAAGGGAATTCAACGTTTACTTATATCAACAACATTACTGCAGAAAATGTTGTTAATATCAAAAAATATTTAATTGATACTGTTGATTTGTTTACTGGTGAAATAAAAAAAACCAAAATATCCGCGAATTTCATTTAAAATGTGTGTATTTTAATTAATTTTTCTTTCAAAAACTACTGATACAATATCCTTTATCAAGTATTTATTGTGTGACCCTCCCCTTTGTTACGTTAGTGACAGTTAAAAAGGCGACGTACAAAGTGCGATGCATTCTCTATGCCTCGGCCTTTAGGGTAGTAGTTAAAAAATATATAAAAAGTACTGTTAGTTTTGAACATTACTTTATTAATTTTGGAACACTTTTACTAAGCCTTGGGTAAAAAAGACAGAAATGTTTATATATTTACATACATATTGTTACATAAATAAAATAACAATTTATTTTAATTATAGTGTTTGTTATAAATAATATAATTTAATTTTCATCATATAATGGAGTCGAATCACCTAAATTCATTGAATGTGGGGAAGTATTTGTGCGTGGAGTACTACGTATGGATCTAGGGCTTTTTTGGTATTCGACAGACCTAGGTCGATGTTCATCCATATACTGGTGAGGTGGCTGATGAGAATAATCATTCCCTGGTGGGGGCAAGCCATAATTTGAAGGTCTGGCCAAATCATTTGTAAAGGTGCGAGCAGGGGGCATAACTGGGCGTTTTCTTCGAGCCCAAGAATCTGAAGCCATTTTCCATTCGAGACTTTCGTTGTTGTTATTATTCCGATGAGAACGGTTGTTCTTGGTATGAGAGTTCATGTCAAAGCTTCTTGGAGATGCTCCGTGATACGATACGTCTTTCAAACTTTTAATATTTTGGGAAGGATGGCCGTAATTTATATGAGAGGTTGCTGAACTTGGACTTGGTGTAGTGTTGCCATATCGCGGAGTTTGTGATGTGTGTGGCGTTGCGTATGGTGTCATAAATGGTGTTTGGCCACTAGGAGTGTAAGGAGTATTAACATATCCTCCGTGATAGCCTGGTGTACTTGCAAAATGAGGAGTATGTGTTGCAATACTTTGTGAAACGTGTTGAGATGCAGACTTTAAATCGTTGTTTCTCGGTGTGTCATATCCAGCACCAATCCGTACACTTGAATTAGTATGAGGGGTAGACATTGGTGTGTTTGATGCAATAGGATCAGAATAATGATCTTTAAACCATTTAAGAAAACCATTTAATGAGTCAAAGATTTGACCTCTAAATCTATAACCTTCTGGTACAACTGTAACATACTCATGACGACATTTTGTTTTTGGTAGATATGATAATAAAAATTTTCCAGGGTAATTTTTAGAAGCAGATATAAAGTAATGAATCTTTTTCGGATCTTTTAGCTTTTCTTCCTTCAAAAGCTCTTCCATTTTATCCTTAAGACCGCCACCTGTGTCACGATAATATTTATAACTTAATAATTCACGAGCACAAGCTGCCATTGGGTTTACGTGTCTGGCTATTATTTCGTCTAAATCTTCAAATTCGTCATTTCCAATCAATAAACTTTGTCCTAAACTAAATGCATTTTCTTTGCCTTCTTCTCTTACATCAATATGTTGATAAATATCATTGGTAACCTTCCAAGTAACCGTTAAATGATCAGATCCTTTGCTCGATGGCCTTACAACCACTTCACCTTGATCCATAGACTCCATTATTTTTAAAACTTCTGCGTACGATTTGTTATGAAATGACGGGTGTATAATAACTCTTTTAACGTATTGTTGTTTTGACCGAATCTGTTTCTGATCATTTTCCTTTGTATTGTCTTTTTCTTCTTGATCATAATCGTAAAAGGCATCTCTTCTAGGGCGCCATTCGTGGTTTTTGTCCATTAAATCTGAGCTTTTAGATGAACAGTCAACCGAGAAGCGATCTACGTCAATTTTTGTTATTCTTACATGTATTGCTTGACCTGCTTGCACTCGATCCTCAGGATTTTTAACATGCTTATCTGACAAGTTTTTTATGTGAATAAAACCAGAAATACCGTTATCAAGACGAAGTTTAACTCCTGTCGCCTGACCTGGGCAGGCACCCGCGTCAAAGTGATTCCAAACTTCAGATAACTCTGGAAAATCGTCTTTTAGACAGAAAGGACATTGCCAATTTCCAGTTTCATCATTACGAACTGGATTTGCTTGGTCTAATTGTTCACCTTGTGGCTTACGGTGAGAAATACCCGCTACTGTTGCCAAAACCATTTTGCCTACGTAAAACGATTCAGGTGTTTCTTTAGTTAACATATCAAATAATTCTTCAGAGTTTGGCGACCGGTATGAAACCCGAAAATCTTTATATAAAGAATTCAATTCTGACCTAATATCGTACAGTGTTATGCTTTTGTTTCCAAATCCCTGTCGCTCAAGTTCAACCGCAAATGCATCCAAGTCGAGATCTTTTAATCTCTCCGGACTTTCAAGAATTTCCTCAAGTGCCCCAGCTGGATTTGTTTCTTCGTCATCATATTCCATTGCGTCTATTGCCATTTTTCGTGCCCATTCGTACGTTTCCGGATGTACTCTTGAACCATCAAGAACTTCAACATATGCTTCCGTGCTATCTCCAAGGGAACTTGTGTCAATTTTAATAAAACCAGAACAATTTATAAACACTTTAGGTCCTAAATGACACAATGTTACAAGTTGTGTTCTATTTTCTAGTCTCTGATTCGACTGTTTAAGTATTTTTACTAACGCAGCCCCTTTCCTGGGACCCAAGCCACATATAAATTGAACCAAATTTAATGTATATGAGTTTTGCACAGCCATGTTAATGTCAACACCCACTTCATTGGTTTGATTTATAAATTGTATAAAAAGATGCTCTAAGAGTTCTTCCTTACTCAGTTGATCCTGCATGGAATGGTATCGCAAACATAAAATTTCTTCATCGGCTCCACAAAGTTGGGAGTACTCTAAAAGGGGATCTTGCATTTTTCGAGCTAATGACACTGCTTGCTTTAGAAGCGTGGGATATTCTTTAAAGTCGGATGCACCTTTTTGGGAGTTTGCATATATCTTTGCAAGTTCATTATCTACTATTTCTACAGCAATTTCTGGAAATTGTTCGTCCTCAACGAGCTCCTTAATTATTTCACGTATATCGCTTTGAATCATTTGAGCCTCTCTAGATTCACCGCCAATTACTACAACATGTGGTTTTTTTTTAAGAATAAATTCTTTTAAATTTCTAAGATCTGATAATTTTAACGGTTTTTCTTCAGATCTGTATGAATTTTTACGTTTAAGTATATGTGGTAATCGCAAATAATCGCTTACATCACCTTCGGGATTTGTTATTGCACAAAAGGCAGCCTGAGAGTAATCAGGAACATATGCAAGTCCCAGTGCACGAATTCCTTTAACGGCTCCCCAATCATCAAAAGTGTATTCATCAGAAATTTCGGGTTTGTATGGAGCTACTTTTAACCAATTTCCTAGTTTCGTACAGCAAGATTTCAAGACATATTCCTTAGCCTCAGCTAAAATAATAACTTTCAATTCTTTTTTTAAATCTGGAATAATCATTTTTTTAAGTGCCAACTCCACACATTCAGCTCGAATTGAATTCCATTCTTGTACGACTTTAGAAAATTCATCACGTTGGTATAGTTGTTTTGCTTCATCGATATAAGAATTTGAAGTGTTTCCTTCAATTTCGTCGGCAATATTGATGGTAATAAGATTATCTTCCTCCGCCAAAGTTAGTCTTAGAAACTGGTCTCCAACAAGGTCTCTAATTGGTTTATTCGACAAATATTTCATTGGATAACATACATGATTCTCATCAATCTCTTTAATACCCTTTTTAGTCGGGCGAACATTTATTTTAGCTCTTTCAAAATAAACTTCTCGAACAGTTTTTCTTAAAAGCGGCTCACGAGATAGTTGTCGTGCTACGACAAATTTTGCGGCATGAATGATTTCGTCAATTGTCATGAATTTCGGGCACAAGTACTGCTTGGCTAAATCTGTTGGACAAATTTGCTGTTGATCCACTTCATGACGCTGATAGCTGTCTCGAACATTTTCCGCAAACTGTTCAGGATATAGTCCAAAGTGTTTAGCAAAACCACAAATACCAGCTTTTCTGCACATTGCATATGGACCAGAATCTTTTGCTTGTTTTAAATGTTCTTCAAAAACTTCTGACTCGTCGGGGCTATCTAGATCAGAATTGACTTCTTCAGATGGCTGTTCACTATTTTCCATTTCTTGGCGTCGTTGTTCTCTTCTCTGCTGCTTTCTAACTTCTTTTTCTTTTTTCCATTCTTCCTCCTGCATTTTTGGTATCTCGTGAGAATAATACAAAAGAAATTGCATGTGAACATCTTTTAATTCTTCCATAGTTTGAACATCTCTTAAACGATCTAAATCGTCATCTTTTATTACACGGATATCTTCTGGTAAATCACTGTCCGTTTTTTTCATAATTTCGTTAAGTTGGTAGTTACGCATTTTTTCGAAAAGTATTAAAAGTTTATTCTTTCTATTAAGCAATTGACACCAGCGTTCATCAAAATAATAAATCTTCCATAAGTCGTCTGTAGATAATTCAGGTTTGACATATTCCTTACGATAAAATGATATAAATGGAACTTCCAGTTGTTGATTTCTAATAAATTCTAAAGCTTGCTTAATTTTTCCTATAGCACTAGGTGGTTTCCTATTTTTTTCACGATTTAATTCACCTTTGTCATTCTGAGATACGGGTGCTTTGCAAAAGGCCTGTTTGTATATCCATTCTGCTTCGTTGTCTAATTCTGAAGATCCTTCGGGAACTGAAGTGACAGGTATTTGTCTAAGTTGCATTCTTTCAGGAATATCCGTTTTTCTGATCTCATTGTCAAGGTCTGTAAAATGACCCCGTTTAAGTTCACTTGGCTCATATAAATCAAAAATGGTTTTCTTCGGAAGTTTTTTTGTTGACTTTTTCTTAACTCTCCCTCGTTCATCCTCCCCAGCATCCTCGTCATATTCTTCGCCATCTGAATCATCTTCATATTCATCTTCATCATATTTTGAGAAGTCATCATAGTCGAAATCTACTCCGAAAATATCCTGTCCTTCTTGAAGAGATCTAAAAGTGTAAAAATAACATATGCGTATAAATATATATCTATTTTCAAAATGTTTGCAAAATAATTTCATGTGTAATACAAAGTTAAAAAGTTACTTACGCATCTGTAAAAATTGGCCTTCGTTTCCTTTTCTTTTCAGCAATTGGACGACCTTCATCATCAACAATAAAATCATCAGCATCGGAATCGGATTCTTCCTCTTCTTCTTCAAAATTTTCTGGTTCTCTGTGACTGTGCTCTGAACGTCTTTCAATATTCTATAAAGAATTCAATCATATACCATATTAAAAATATATAATATGCATTGAAATTACCTCATCATCATCAAACAATTGCTCTGCTATAGCTTCTCTAGCTAGACCTTCATCCACGTTATCTTCTTCTCCATCACTTTCTTCGTCTTGTATCCTTCTTAAACGTTTAAAGCGTTTCTGAAATAAATGTTACATATAATTATTTGTACAGCTTAATAAGCCTACATTGTGGCTTAAAATCAGGGAAAGTTTCAATATATATAACAAAGTATAATCATGTATTTTTTTTTATCAAGTTTTTCAATTGAAATCACCCAGGCAGAAATTACATCACTTCTAAATATTTTGTACTACCACGGCTTTTTTTTTTTTTTTTAATTTCCTAAGCTAATCCCGCGAAGCTCTATGCTTGTCTGCAGGAAAGAAACCAGAGTCTCTGGCGGGAATCGAACCCGCAACCTCGGTGCTGATAGACTAGCTCGCTACCAGCTAGCCTACCGAGGCAAATACAAAATATTGACTCTTCCAAAAATATTGTACCAGCACAACATTGGAGATACAATATTAGCCCTTAGTTTTTTATTCTATTTTTACAAAAATTCTACACCGGTACAACACCTTAAATACAAATATAAGACGTTAGTTTCGTAATGTCGTATTTACAAATTAACTATGCCGCTACAATATTGTATATAAAAAAATTAAACCTTAATTTTCTAATCCGTGTTAAAAATAATTCTATACCGCTACAACGCTGTACAGTAGAATCTCACAAATTAGAACCACTTTGTGCACCGGGCAGTTCGAATTTCTGGACTTTTTGTTTGCAGAAAATTATAAAATTATAATGAAATAGTAATGGATAATGACTAGTTGTGTAAGCTTTATTTTAACTGAAAACAGTTTTTATTTAATAACATTTAATTATATATATTTTTTTAATCTTTCACACGTATGAACGCTTCACTTTGACCTTCGGTTATCAACTGACCCAAATTTGTACAAGCATATCAAATTTCATACGCATATGACCGAAGTATACACACCACCAATAACTCGGTGATTCCCCGTTTTATTTTTACTTGAATGAGCGAAAAAAATAATTTGTATTGAAAATACAAAAAAAAAAAAAAATAAAAAAATAAATCCAGAAATTAGAACCCCCTGTTCTAAATTTAGAGCGTTTAATTTGGTTTTTCGCCTATTAAGCTCAAAATCTTAAAAAAAATTTCCTAGTATGTAGAAATAAAAACAAAAAAAAAAAAATCACTTCCAGAAACTAGAACCACAGGTTCTAATTTCAGAACGTCCAATACATTGAAATGGCCGGTTCTAATTTCTGGACTGTTCGAATTTGTGAGATTCTACTGTATATACAATAGCGTGGCCGTTAGTTGTATGGAGAACTTTTTTTTTTTGATTTATTATACTCTCCCCCTCCAAATCGGTTCAGTTTTATGTAAAAAAAAATACAAAAAAATTTCGTAGCGATAAGTTGTGTTTTAGGGAGGGCGTCCGCCCCTCAAAGTTTGCCATCAAGCCATTTATTCAAATGTAATTTGTTTGCGTATGACTATCTTCTAAAAACAATATTTTACAAGAATATGGTATATGGCAATATTTTAGCTCTTCTAGTCAACAACATAAGCCTCTAAGAAAGTTTTTTGCTAAAATCAATATTTTAGAAAATAATTAAGAAAATAAAAACAAAATACCAAACATTTTATATACGTTTTATATATATAAAAGGGGGATTTCATGTCAAGTGACCCAATTTTGAAATCGATGTCTTCCGATTTGGATGAAATTTGCACCAAGGTTAGTCCTATTAGATAGTAGTTTAGACACAAATTGTTAACAACTAGAACCACAGGTTCTAATTTCAGAACGTCCAATACATTGAAATGGCCGGTTCTAATTTCTGGACTGTTCGAATTTGTGAGATTCTACTGTATATACAATAGCGTGGCCGTTAGTTGTATGGAGAACTTTTTTTTTTTGATTTATTATACTCTCCCCCTCCAAATCGGTTCAGTTTTATGTAAAAAAAAATACAAAAAAATTTCGTAGCGATAAGTTGTGTTTTAGGGAGGGCGTCCGCCCCTCAAAGTTTGCCATCAAGCCATTTATTCAAATGTAATTTGTTTGCGTATGACTATCTTCTAAAAACAATATTTTACAAGAATATGGTATATGGCAATATTTTAGCTCTTCTAGTCAACAACATAAGCCTCTAAGAAAGTTTTTTGCTAAAATCAATATTTTAGAAAATAATTAAGAAAATAAAAACAAAATACCAAACATTTTATATACGTTTTATATATATAAAAGGGGGATTTCATGTCAAGTGACCCAATTTTGAAATCGATGTCTTCCGATTTGGATGAAATTTGCACCAAGGTTAGTCCTATTAGATAGTAGTTTAGACACAAATTGTTAACAAGTTTGGTCAAAAAGTTTCTGCGTTAGAGGGGGTCAAAGTTTGAAATTTTGGCCATACAGGTGTTCTTTCTCATCCATGTAACTTATTATCTATTGGTGTAATCAAAATTTGTCCCAAGTAGCTTAGATAGCTATTTAATCAATCTTTTTTAAAAATATTTTTTTGTTTTTTTTTTTAATTTTTTAATATTTTTTTTTAAATTTAAAACTTTTTTTTTTATTTTTTTTAGCCAAGTGTTAAATTTAAAAAAAAAATATTAAAAAATTAAAAAAAAAAACAAAAAAATATTTTTAAAAAAGATTGATTAAATAGCTATCTAAGCTACTTGGGACAAATTTTGCTAACACCAATAGGTAATAAGTTACATGGATGAGAAAGAACACCTGTATGGCCAAAATGTCAAACTTTGACCCCCTCTAATTCAGAAACTTTTTGACCGATCTTGTTGAAAATTTGTGCCTAAGCTACTATCTAACAGTACTAAAATTGGTGTAAATTTCATTTAAATCGAAAGACATCTATTTCAAAATTGGGTCACTTGACATTAAATCCCCCTTTTATATATATAAAACGTATATAAAATGTTTGGTATTTTGTTTTTATTTTCTTAATTATTTTCTAAAATATTGATTTTAGCAAAAAACTTTCTTAGAGGCTTATGTTGTTGACTAGAAGAGCTAAAATATTGCCATATATCATATTCTTTTAAAATGTTGTTTTTAGAAGATAGTCATACTCAAACAAATTACATTTGAATAAATGGCTTGATGGCAAACTTTGAGGGACGGACGCCCCCCCTAAAACACAACTTATCGCTACGAAATTTTTTTGTATTTTTTTTTACATAAAAGTGAACCGATTTAGGGGGGGAGAATATAAGAAATCAATATAAAATAAATAACGGACACCCTAATATACAAAAATAAAGTCTTAATTTACTAGTGCCGTATTTAAATTCAAATATAAAAACTATTTTAGGCAAGAAAAAATAAACAAATTTACTGCAAAATTTTGCTTGTTTATTTAACGAATTTATGTACATACAGGGGTGTTATAGAAATCAAAAACGCAAGAATTTTAATCGTCGTTTTTTAATAAGATTTCTATGATAAATGAATTTTATGACAAACATTTCTCTATTAAACAGAATTTCATAACAAAAATTATAAAAATTTTATTAAAAGTGTATTAAAAACAACTTCCAAATTCTTGCGTTTTGCGTCTTCGATTTCCAGAACACCCCTGATAGTAACATATTGTCGGCTTAATATGCAAACCTGCTAACTCCCTTTCAGCACATTTTACAAGAAAGACAAAAAACTGCTTATATTTCATATTTACAGCTTGAAAGGAAAACTGGCTGGCAGGCAGGCTGCCCATGTAACCTTGTGCGAAAAGTACAGGGGACAAATCATGGCAGTCGTGATCGAATACTTTTTCGATTCGTAGGCAATTTTATTTACGTCAATCCTGAACGAATCGGTTTTATTTTTTCAGTGTTTGAAAACTCAAATAAAAGCTTTACAACACATTAAAAAAAATAATTTCGATCCGTTCAGTATGGACAGAAAGAATTAGAAATTGAATTGCTTTCGAATCGAAAAAGTATTCGATTACGACTGCCATAATTTGCCCCCAGGTCGCAATTTTGGAGATAATTTGATAAAATTCGGCTTATAGGCACAAGGACCAAGCCTATTGAAAATTGGCCTAATCGTAGGAGCACGAGGGGAGTTAGGAGCAATATCTGCTTCTCAGAAACTATCAAACCGATTTTAATGAAATTTAAAACATAGATAGATCCATATTTATATGGACACATAAGCTTGATTCTTCATGGGTCCCGAATAGGTGCACTCTCGTAAATGTGTTTTAAAATACTGTGGTGTAGGGTATCATATAGTCGGGCTTGACCGACTGTTCTTTCTTCCTTGGGAGTTTTTTCCCTTTTCCCATTTTTACAATTGAATTTTTTTTTTTTTTTATTTTTAATTTTCTAAGCTTATCCCGCGAAGCTCTATGCTTGTCTGCAGGAAAGAAACCAGAGTCTCTGGCGGGAATCGAACCCGCAACCTCGGCGCTGATAGACTAGCTCGCTACCAGCTAGCCTACCGAGGCACTCAATTAACATAGGAAAAAGGAAAAAAAACTCCCAAGGAATTTTTATTCACGATAGGGGTGAATATATAATTTTAAAAATTGCAAATATACAACATTGTAAAAGAACTATTATAAAGGTATTTACGTCCATTTTATTACCATTGCAACTGTGCAAAATAGCATAGTTGCACCTATTTGACGTGAGCAACCATTTCGTTTGCATCTTCAATTTTCAGATTAGCCGAAACAATTGTTCGAACAACGCACTTTCTATTTGACAATATCCCAAGACGAATGCACTTGCTATTATTTTAAAAAGTTAATAATAAATTTTAACAGTAAAAAATACATAAAATTATTAACTGTGTTAATTTACCAGTCGAATTTATAATTATCTACCTCAAAATTTTTTTTAGATCAGCATTCCAATATTTCATTATTTATGCGTCTTCCATTTTTTTTTGACGCTTTTTCCATTATAAATTGTTTTATAATTTACGCAGTTCATCTTTACACACTACAAATTACAGTTGAACTTCTGTAAGTCGAAAATTCTTAAAGTCGAAGGGAATATCTTGGCAATAGCGGTAGTCAGGCCAATTCATATGATTTTTTTTCTATAACTTGAACTCTTTACCTTCTATATCTTGAATTTTTCTATAACTCAAAGTAAAGTATTTGCACCACGCGTGGCCACACTTCCTTAAGTCGAATTTTTTTTCAAAAATGTTTTGCCATCTTAAATTTTTGTTTTCTTTAAAACTAATTAGCATTTAAAATATGACATTTATCTTTAGTTAAATAAAATTTGATAAATCTAAATTCAATAATTCGATGTTTTTCAAATTTTGCATGTAAACACTTATCAAATCACACAATATTTTATTAAATGAAATCTTTAAATATGTACATCTGTATTTGTACGAAATAAAATTAAAATAACATGAATGCCGAACGAATTTAATTTTTTGTTGTGCATTTATTACAAAATTCTCTAACTTGAAGTTTCTGCAAGCCGAACTTTTCTGTCGGGATAATGGAGTTTCGAGTTATAGAAGTTCAACTGTATATATAATATTTTTTAATTAAAAAAAAATTTTCGTTCAAATGGTATTCCTGCAACAACGCAGTGTAGAGTTAATTTTATGAGTACTTTTTAAGCATTTTTTTCATTTTGGCAATGCCATAAAAAGTTGCAAAATATTAATGCTTTTACTCTGATAATCTTGCACTTACTTAGCCCCTGACAGTTTTGCATCGTTTGAGCGAAATAATTGTCTATGTGGTTGTTGTTGTTTTTCACTTTTGCTTTTTCGCAAGATTTGAAACTTTTGACGTGAATAACTTTAGTATTTTAAAAAATTAAGAGAAAATATGATAAAATGTAACTAAGAACTAGAAAAATAGAAATTCATTTTTAGCACCCAGTTTTTCTTCAATACAACTGAGATGGCGCATAAATACATTACAATAATCAAATTATTTGAAGGAATTTTTGTGATACTTTCAGTCGAACCAAGTTTTTTTTATTAACATTTAAGTTTTTGGTCACGGTTTAGCTTTTGCTGAAAATGTCCATATCAGACTTGCTTAACTGCCTGTTTTTAGAAAACGAAAACAAGTGAGTGAGTGAGAAATTGTATTGAAAACAAAAACAAATTTTCGTTTCTTATCGTTGTTTTCAATCTAATTTCTCACTCACTCACTTGTTTTCGTTTTCTAAAAACAGGCAGTAAATCGACTTAGAAAAACTTTTTATCAAAAACGGTGAATGTAGATTTATACAAACTGTTTCCAAATTTATTTAAATATTTTAAATACCTTAGTTGAAACATAAAACCTACCCTTCTTTCGACTTTTACACCTAAATTTTCCTCAATCAAGTCGTAATCATCATCTTCTAATCGGTCATCCAAGTCATCATCATCTTCATGTTTTTTCCTTTTCTTGGACGAATTTGATACATCTGAATCCTCTCCATCGCTTCCATCTTCTATGGGATTGTCATCGATTAAGTCCTTGAGTTCTTCTCGTAAACGTTCATCATCATCTGAAATTGTATATGTAATATAAAAAGAACAAATAAATAAAAATTAAAGAAGATAATTAATATTGTGGTTATTTTATTAAACTGTTTATGGTTTTAAGTCCAAATTTTGATGTTTTAATCAGGCTTATGCTATGTTCACACTTGGGTTCTTAAACGCGTTTAAGCTCTAACCACATACAAATCGAGATGATTACCCATACATTGAAATGATTTGTTAATCACTTTAAATTGTCATGTTTAAAACTAAATCACTTTGTTAATCACATAGAATCCTCTGAACATACCTAAAACTGGGTATAATTTAGAATCGGTCACAATGACCGTACCTTTCACGTGTACGACCGACCACGATTACTTCTTAATCAGGTATGTGATAAAAAACAATCGTTTTCAAAATGATCTTTTTTAGCAGGTGTGATGAATTTCGACCGATTTTCTGAATTATATTCTTAACTTTGTGTTCAGACAGTAAAAAAGAGGAAAATTTATAAAAAATCAATTTTTTAAAATACTGAAAACGAAATTATAGATTTCGAATCGTTTTGTTTTCAATATCGTTTTCCATTACATACCTAAATGTTTTTATTTCGTCTTTAAATAATCCATTAGTTTTTACAATATCATCATTAAAATTTTTAAAATAATCTTCTGATAACTTTGTTAAAGTAAATTTATCCATTTTTAATACTTAAGAGAAATATCAATTTGTTTTTTTCTAAATCAACTGTCATCTTAATCATCTTATATGTAATGTGAACGGCTTTGATTAGTTAAATCAACAAGTTCATTGAATTTAATAATTTAAGTCAATAATGAAAAATTATCAAATAGTTTTAATTAATTTCATGTTGTAAAATTCCTTTCTTCATAAAAATTCGAAATTCCGGGCCTTGAAATTTTTGAATTTTTTTATTTTCTAAAAATTGTTCTTTATTTTTTTACCGTCTCGCCAATGCTTAAAGGATAGTCGAAAAGCAATACGTATCAAACACTCAAAAAATTTTATTTTTTTCTTAATAATAAACTAAATTATTATAGATACTAAGTTTAAATAGTAATTTGGAAATTTTTTACATTATTTTTTGTTTGTTTATAAACTAAAAAAATTATTGAGATTTGTGTACCACAAAAAGTGGTGTGCATATAACGTATTACCTCATTCTGCTGAAAATTACATAATTTAAGCGCACTCTGGTTAAGGGGTATGGTGCACTATTTGACGTTCATATAATACCTTCTCAGTATTTTTTTAATAAAATTTGAGATTTTAATGTTTTTTCATATGGCTTGAATTTTACTTAAACATAATAGGGGTATAATACAAAAAATTTAAGAAAAAATTGTGAAATTAGACCTATTTATGGATTTTTGAAAAAATTTATTTTTTTTTGAGCGACAAAAACTAACTTTAGGCCCCTTTTACGGTTCACAAGTCAACTCAGTTAAGTTGAAAATCAGACAACTGGTTGTGTTGAGTTGTAATTTTTTGATGTTTTTGTTCGCCGCAATATAGCAAAGTTGTAAACCATAATACAAAAATTAAAAAATTACAACTCAACTGAGTTGAGTTGTGAACCGTAATAGGGGCCGTAGTTAATATTTTAAATAAAAATATTATTACATATTGCCAAATTTTTAACATACTTAGGAAATTAAAAAACAAAAGTTTAAACTCTTTTTTAAGCAAATGAATTTTTGAAAGTTATTTTCTTGGAGCAATTCAATTAATTTTTTTTATTCATCAATTCTTTCTTAAATTTGTCTGACTTTAGCGACCTCTGGTGGAGTCTAGGAGAGTCACACGAAATCAATTCCAAAAAAATGTAGATGAGTTGTGTTATCTATCGATCCATACATGTCAAAACGACCAAGAGTGGGACACGACCCTTTCCGATTTAAATGAAATTTGGTGACAAGGTTCCTTTTATCTTATAAGGAACATATATGAACGAAAAAAAGTTTTAAAATTTTTTTTCGAAAGTTATGTCATATTCAAAATGTCATAATTTCGCCGAATTAGCCGAATGTGTTGAGCTTATTTCTTTAATATCTCGAAAACTATGCTCCTAGAACGGTCAAATGTATGACCAACCCCACTTTATTTTTGATTGCGGAATTTCGGTTTTTTTTTTAGTAATTTCAATAAGCTAAACCGTTTTTGAGTTACGCGAATATTTGTTGGGCAGCCTCCTCCATTTTCGAAATAACGGTATATCTCGAAAACAAGAGCTAACCTAAAAAACGGTTAGCACCACTGGATTCAGCGTGCCCGAATTAGGTTAAAACTCTAAGTGCCCGGCTTGTCTGTTTTTTTGTAACTAGCACAGTGTACTTATTGCTAAAAATTACAATATTAAAATTATTTTTTAAGATTATTTTTTAAAAAGAAAAAAACACCTCCTTCAAAGGTTCAGGATTTTTAAAGAACGGTTTGAGGTATTATAAAAAAAAAATTAGCCAAATAAAAAAATAGGTTTTGTGACTTAGTCCGTTTTTAAAATTTAATATTTTGCAGATATTAAATTTTTCAAAAATATTGTTTGTAGCTCCAAGTATTCCCTTTAAAATGGCATAAAAATCATCTTTGAATGTAAAGTAGTATTCGTGATATTAAAGAAATAAGCACATTCGGCTAATTCGGCGAAATTATGACAATTTGAATATGACATAACTTTCGAAAAAAAAATGTTAAAATTTTTTTTCGTTCATATATATTCCTTGGTCGTTTTGACATGGAATTACCCATATCTTTTATCATATTTTGACAAAATTTTTTTTTTTTATTTTTGTCTATCACTTTCCGACCCCTGCTACACATACGTGTAGGTAAATTTAACGTGTTTTGAAGAGAGAAGTTTATATATAAATATCTAATTTTTCCTACTTCTTTTAGTCTCTACATGTTATGTGTTATCTCTAAATCGTTGTCTTATAAGTTTTTGCGATTTTTAGTTTAGTATTTGTGTAAACGCGTGCAAAAAAGATGATCATGTTTCGCAGTGCGGAAGACAAGATATTAAAGTATCATTATTTTGTTTAAATTACACTAAATATATGAATATTTTGTTATTATTTTGTAACAAAAGCATCAAACATTTAAATAATATGCAAATATTTTAAAATGCACAAAGAATTTTTGTGTTTTTTGTAAGCACAATGTGTACCTACACATATGTGTAATATGGGTTTCTACTACCTCAATTTTGCGAAAGAAAACTGTGATTAGGTGTAAGCGTTTTTTGAGGACTTTGCAAAATAATTCCTTTATATTTTTTGTGCGGTATTTTACCAGCTTACTACTTTTGAAGCGATTGGCGGAAATGAATGTGCATGGAACAGGCACAATGTAAACAAGTCGTTTGCGGAAACTAACAAGTCATTTTCGCAAGCAAAAAGAAGGATAATTTTTTGAAAATATAGCCCATAAAACAATAAAAAATAACAAAATTAAATCAAAATATTTACAATCGTGAGCAAGTTACCTTTAATTTAAGTACCCACACAAAGATATAAGTAGAAGGGACACTCTTTTTTTGCCCCAGAGGGCCCCAAAAGTCCTGCCCACTCCAAAATTTTTTTCCCGTACAATTACCTATAATTCGAGTACCTACACATAACACTAAGTGGTCGGGGCCGTTTTTTGGATCCAGGGGGCTCACGGGCCTCAGCCCCCTTAAATTTTAAATTTGTTTTGTTTTTTTTTTCCATTTCCAGAGGGGTAACAAGTTTTTTTTCGTATGCCCCGTAAACTACACTTTTGCCAAAAAATGCTAATATTTTGTTCAAGTGAAGTCCCAAGGTACACATATGTGTATGTCCTGTTTCTAAGGACTTGGGCTTTTTATGTACATTAAAAATTAATTTTTATGTTATCTTAGGGCGAATTATCATATACAGAAAATTTCATTGAAATCCAAAAACTTTGAAATTGCTTGGGTCGGAAAGGGCTATGGGACAAAGCACCGTGCGACGCTGTGCCAACGTTGATAGGGGTACTATTAAGATCAGTACAAAGTACTGTTTACCAAATTCACAATGTAGTCACATTATTGAAAAGATAACGCCACAATACTGTAAATTTAAATTTACAATATTGGATTTACCAATTTACAATGTAGTCACAACATTATAATGATATCGCCTAATATTCGTCGTTTTCCGACTCTTGTTATCAAAACCATAAATTTAAATTTACAACTTTTACCGTAAATTTAAATTTACAACTTTGAATCAATAATTATAAAATTTTCGACAGTGTACTCAAAATTATGTTAGGAAGTTAAGATTCTCTTGAAAGTTTTTTGTGCCGAATATTATTGAGATATCTTCATCAATATGAGATTTGTTGCCCTTAAAAGATTTTAGGAAGGGCGCTTATGTGGGACCTATGGTTATGGTTAAGTTGGTTACCAGCACAATATTTACCATCCCATAGTAGCTATTGTAAAAGTTGTTGTAGCGAATTTTTAAGTCAATACCCACATTTATAAGGAAGTAATGGTATCAAAAACTATTTCCGGGATTAGTATTTGTATAAGAACTATCGTCATATATAGACCGATTCAAATAAAAGTGAATAAGATTGCAATAAAATACGTTTGGCCCAAAGTAAATCTAAATACCATCATAATCAGATGGTTCATAGGCACAAACACTATTCCGAAAAGAAGTTTGTATGAGGGCTATGTGAAATTATGAACCGATTCTCACCATTTTCAGTTGGCTTTGTGGCAAATATTGTACAAGTAATGAATAAAACATTTTTAAAGATTACTTGGGTTCAAAAATGTTCCTCGCCAAACATGATTTCAATATTTTTATTTTGAAACACAAATTGTTATATGAAAAAAGTTTTAAATTTAAAGTACATACATATGTGATGATTTACACGCTAGGAAAATGTCTTGCACAATTAAAATTGCAAGTTCTGCGCAGAGGTTGCTTCGCTGAACTTCCTGAATAGCTGATGATTTTTGACCCAATGTCTGAGAAAACATTTATTTGCTTTTGTAAAGCAATGATTTTTGTAGTGTGGCGAAATTATTTATAACATCATGAACACAAATAAACAATACTAATGCAATTTTTTGTAGTTCTGGTCAGGGCTGAAGATATGTCATTAAAAATTGTAATATTGAAAAGAAAAGTGAGTTAATCCACCTTAAAAAATTATAAAACTTCGTGGGTATTTTTTTTTTTTTTTAGTGTACCAAAAAACAATAAATTGTACCAGTGTACCAGTAAAGTTTCGATTGTACCAAATTTGGTACAATTGTACCACAAATCCCATCAGTGAGCTGTAGTGCGATTCTCTGTTCAATTTTAACGTCTGTTGAGTTGTTAAAAATATTTAACAGCAAACGTTAACGTTAAATTTATTCAGTAACTTTTTTAACAACAACGTTTACCACTATGTTCTATAATAACGGCAACTATTTAAGCTAACTTGACAGCAAAATATTTTTCATTGTTTATTTTTAAATTCGTAGCTATGTTTCAAAAGGAAATCACAGCACATATTACAAACAAAACACAAACCTTTTGGGTTTCTCAATATACCGATAAAAACATTGTTTTCAGTTGGCAACACCTCTCAAAACACATGTAAAAGTTGGGAGTCACCTGATTGAATTTATCTGTACGGCAAATAAAAAGAAAATAAATAATTGGCAGATGAGTGCTGGTTAGTTTTGCGACAGAATAAAAGCAAATGAGACATTAACCCATTTAAGCCCAAACAAAAACTACCGGACAAAAAATAAAATATTGTTTATTTTATTATTTAATTCATTACATATAAACAAAAAACAAAAATTTTTTTTTTTTTTTTTTTTTTTTTTTTTTTTTTTTTAAATTAGGTGTACCCAAATTGGCACTACTGTCACTTTAAAAAAAAAAATTTAAAAAAAAAATTATTTTTGATGTTATAGAAATTTCTGAAATTTTAGTTTATCAATAAGGTAAACATATATTGAATAATGTCAAAAACTTTGTCATAAGCCGGAAATAATGAAGTGTTCCCAAATTGGCACAGCGGGCGTAAATGGGTTAAGAAAATCAAATTTCTTTAATGTGCAGTTTTTCGTTGGGAATAAAGATAATCATGTAATGAGAAAACGGCCATAAGAATACTAGACAAGGTAAATAACGTGAGGAAAAGATATACAACAGAAAGCTTAAGAATTCAACAGAAAATAAATAGAACAATGAATAAAAAAGAAGATACTGACAATTTAAGCGCCTGTTATAGAGTTGTTTTGAAAAACAGTAGATGACACCACTAGTGTTGGCTTTTATGTTTTTAAAAATGTATTCAAATTAACACGGTTCACTTTATTTTTAATTCAAATAAAAACACTTTGTTTTTTTTGTATTTGTTGGTTTAAATAATTGTGTTTTGTTTTATTTACAAGAGTTTTTTGTTTTGTTTAAGTTTACTAAATTTTGTTTGTTCTTAAGTTTTAATTTAATTTTACACTGTTTGTTCTGTCTGTTCACTGCTAAAGTTCAAACTAGAGTGAGTTTAATGATTTTAAAGATTATTAAAACAATACAAGAAAATAAATGTAAAGACAGAATATAAAGAAAAGTAAATAACAAGTTAAGAACCGCTAGGTTTTTACAGGGTGCTGTGTTATAAACGAGTCATCATTAAACATTCCGGCCCCCATGACTTGGTGCAATTTATCATACATACTCACATACAAAATGGGACACATCTAAATATTACTTAGTTGACTAACATTATTCTAATTATTTTTTGCATGAATTAAATTTGCTTCAAAAATTTGCTTACATTTTTTTCTCTACAATGAAAATTCACTAAATCTGTCAGCATATCTTTTTTTACAGTGTACGAAGAAATTTTTTTTTAATTTTTTCTAATTTATCTGGCAACCTTATGCTCACTTTCAAAGTGGGACACGTGCATTATTTTTGAATTACCGTTATTTTTAATACGATAATGACGCGTAATGACGTCAAATCAGTGTTTCTAGATATTTTATTCTGGTAAGTTATTATTTTTTTGCAAAATGTCTCGTAAACCTCAATCTACAGTTGAAGAAAGACAAATTATCATTAACAATTTCAAAAATAATAAATCAATCAGAGAAATTGCACAAATAGTAAATAAAAGTAAAAGTACTGTATTTAATATCATCAAACGCTTTAAAGCTACCAACAGTGTTGAAAATAAAAAGAGAAACTGCACAAAAAGATGCAAGTTGTCGGACCGCGATAAGCGATTTTGTCTAAAACTGATCGAGAATGATCCACTTTTATCAGCTGTTGACATTAAAAATAAATTAAAAGAAGTAAAAGATATTGATGTCAGCGCAGAAACAGTCCGACGAGTCTTCAGAGACAATAATTTGCATGGTAGATCGTGTCGTCGAAAGCCTTTAATATCGGAAAAAAACCAACGACTGAGATACGCCTTCGCTCAAAAATATTGCAGTATGGATTCGACATTCTGGTCCAAAGTAATAATATTTATGCTACCATTTTCGAACTTTTTTTTATTTAAATATTATTTCATTAGGTTCTTTTCACAGATGAAACGAAAATAAACCTTTTTGGACCGGATGCAAAAAGATTCGTTTGGCGCAAACCTCGTTGTGAATTTAATGATAAGGCTATTAAAAAGACAGTCAAGTACGGTGGTGGTTCCCTTATGATATGGGGGTGTATGTCGGCGTCCGGGGTCGGTAAAATTCATTTTGTTAACGGAATTATGGATTCAAAATATTACATTGACATTCTGAAAGAAACCGTGGTAGAGAGCGCCGAAAATCTTGGTATAAAAGAAGACTTCGTGTTCTACCAAGACAACGACCCCAAACACAAGTCGTTGAATGCCCGTACTTGGCTTCTTTATAATTGCCCAAAAGTTTTGGAAACTTCTCCCCAGTCACCAGACTTAAATGTCATAGAACATTTGTGGGCAGAATTAAAAAAAAGAGTGGCAAAACGCCGGTCAAAGAGTATTGCCTCATTAAAAGAAATTGTTACAGAAGAGTGGTACAGTATTGAACCCGAGGTTTGTAAGAAATTGGTTGAAAGTATTCCACGGCGTCTTCAAGCTGTTATTGACAACAATGGGAAGTCAACAAAATATTAAAAATGAATTTTAAATTTAATATAAAAACAAAAAATTATCGTGTCCCACTTTAAGTGTGAGCTTTGCGTTAAGCAGTTGAAGTATGAAGTGCCTTATTTTATGTTGTTGTAATCAAAAATTTTACTTTATTTTTATCTTTTTTTCCTTTATATTTCTTTTATTAACTAAAGAATATAGAATGGAAATTTTTAAGTTTAACTTAGTCTTTTATTTTGGGTTTCAAATACTTCACACTCAAACTTTTCTTCATGTCCCATTTTGTGTGTGAGTAGCTGTAGGTCCAAAAATGAAGCAAGGTGTTGTGATGATTTTAGCAGATATGGCATCTAGGATCTCAATTAGATTCAAGTTTGCGGGTCGTATGGTGTTGTATATGTTGACGGCAATCAAATCTATTGATAAAAAAATTAGAACTGATTTGTGGGATGCCATACCTGTAAGTAGGAATTTAATGTAAATTTAGTGTGGAAAATTGTAAAAACTGTAAATTATATTTTAAAACAAAACCACAATTTTTGTAATGGGTCTGGTTACGATCCCATTTTTTGTCTGGATATCGGCAACTCTACAGTGTTGATCAGTACCAATATGAGTCTTTGTTATTCGGCCCATTTGCCATTCATGGTGGCAAATTGTTGTTTTTGATAACGACTAGGTCATTTACTTTCACGTTTTCCTGTGGAAACTTCCACTTGTACCTTTTATGTAGTTCGGCAAGGTATTCTGTTTTCCATCTTTGGCAAAACGAATGGTAGATAATCTTGATGCGTTTCCAGCGGTTGGCGAGGGTCAGGTTTTCGCTGCTTACATCAGATTCGGCTGGGGTCAATAATGTAGTTCCAACTAGGAAGTGTCCAGGGGTCAATGGGTTAAGGTCATTTGGGTCATTGCTAGCAGGACTTAAGGGTCTAGAGTTTAAACACGATTCTATGCGGGTGAGAATTGTTGACAACTCTTCAAAGGTGAATTTCATATCTGGTATCATTTTCTTTAGATGGGTTTTAAATGACTTTGCACCGGCCTCCCAGAGTCCGCCCATATGTGGGGCACCAGGGGGTATAAATTTCCAAATTATATTTTGGTGGCTATAGTTGTGTGTAACTTGGGCTTGAAGAGTTTTCATAAATTCTAGACGATCCTTTTTGATGAGTTTTGCTGCTCCGACAAAGTTCGTGCCGTTGTCCGAATATATGATTGCGAGACATCCACGTCTTCCAATGAAGCGGGAGAAAGCGGCTAAAAATGCTTGAGTCGATAAATCACTAGCTGGTTCTAAATGTACAGCTTTGGTGGCAAAACATACAAAAATGCAGACATACCCTTTTGTGGTGAGGCAGGCTCGACCAGTAAAGTTTCGAATGGTAAAGGGTCCAGCGTAATCGACTCCTGTAACGGTAAAGGGTCTTGATATTGTTGTGCGCTCAGGTGGCAGGGATGCCATTATCTGACTTTGAGTGTGTTTTTTGTAAAGTACACATGTTTTGCAGTTATTTATGACTGTTTTTACTAAGGGCTTTAGTCGAAAAATCCAAAATTCGGTTCTTATCAATCGGGTCATGAGCTGATTTCCTCCATGCAAAGTAATTTTGTGCACAAATTCTGTTATCATTCTGGCCAATTTTGATTCGTATGGCAACAGAATTGGACAGCGTTCATTGTACGTTAATGCTGGGGATTGCGCTAATCGCCCATTGGCCCTTATATTCCCATTGCGATCGAGAAATGGCGTAAGGGTTAAGAGTTTACTTCGGGGGGAAATTGGACGTCTGTGAAGTAAAGCGGTATATTCGTCAGGAAACAAAGTTTTTTGTGTCCAAATTATGATGCGATTTTTTGCAGATTGTATTTCTTCTGGTGAAGGTTCTATAGATGATATTGGACTTCTTGGTATGGGTCTTCCGAAGCGTAAAATATAGGCAATGACTCTATATGCACGAGGTAGAGATGAAAATCGGCTTAATGGGTCTTCTGTGTTTGTGACTGTTAGAATTTTGATTGTCTTGGCTTCTATATTTGTATACTGAGGAGGGCGTGGAGATGGCCATTGTTGTTTTGGCAGCTTTAACCACGAAGGTCCATTCCACCATAGACTATGTGATTCTAACTCACTTGGTGAACAACCTCTACTTGCTAGGTCAGCGGGATTCATTTTTGAGTCAACATGATGCCAGTTTTGAGTCCCTACTTTTTGTATTATTTCCGACACTCGATTTCCAACAAACGTATTCCAGGTACATGGCGGTTTCTTTAACCAGGCCAGTACTATTGTTGAGTCGGTCCAAAAATATGTGTCGATTTGCGTATCTTGGAGAGTTGGCAGAATTCCTGAGGCTAAATTTGCCAGTAAAACGGATCCACAAAGCTCCAAACGTGGTAGCGATATTTGTTTAATGGGAGCAACACGAGTCTTAGAGGCCAGTAAATGTGTAAATATAGCACTTTTAGACTGTATTCGGACGTAAAGAGTCGCAGAATAAGCTTTTTCTGAGGCGTCGCTAAAGCCATGTATTTCCACATTTAAATTAGGGCTGTACTGGATCCAACGAGGAATTTTCAGGGCATTTATTGCAGGGCAGTTTCTAACGAATTTCTGCCATTTGAGGCAAGTCAAGGGTTTTAGGTTTTCATCCCAGTCGACTTTATCTAACCAAATCTGTTGCATGATTAACTTGGCATCAACAATTACTGGAGCTATCCATCCGCAAGGGTCAAAGAATTTCGCGATTGTAGATAGAACCTCCCGTTTTGTGTAATTTTCTTTCAATTCAACACCTGGGGCAGTGAATGTAAAGGAGTCCGATGAAATGTTCCATTTTATCCCTAGAGTCTTGGTCCCGTCATTTTCGGACAGATTTAACCAGTCGAGTGGTAGTAGAGTCTCACTAGGTAAATCCTGAATGACTTGTGGCTCATTAGAGTTCCATTTCATTAGATCAAAACCTGCTGATTTTAGGACAGAAGTTAATTCTTTTCTAGTTTTGATGGCTTCTTCTATAGTATGCCCTCCTGCTAAGACGTCATCCACATACATATTTTGTTTAAGAATCTTGGCCGCTAAGGGATGAGTCATTTGTACATCTTCAGCTAACTGAAGAAGCGTTCTGATGGCTAAAAATGGGGCACAATTAACTCCAAATGTGACTGTGAGAAGCTCGTAATCTTCTATGGGGTAATTTTTGGATTTTCTGAATAAGATTCTTTGAAACTTTGTTTGAGTTGGGTCGACTAGTATTTGACGATACATTTTTGTAATGTCGGCGTTGAATACAAAGCGGAAAAATCTCCATTTTGCTATCAGAAGAACAAGATCTTGCTGAAGAATGGGTCCTGGATATAAAATGTCATTAAGACTATTCTTATTTGACGTTGGGCTAGAGGCGTTAAAAACCACTCTTAGTTTAGTGGTCAATCGGTCTGGTTTTATTATTGCGTGATGCGGCAGATAATAATTTGGAGCTTTGTTTATATCCGAGGGTTCGATTTTTCTCATGTGTCCTAACTCAAGATATTCTAATATAACGTTGTCATATAATTGCTTTATTTCTGGTTTGTGGCTGAGCGTGCGTTCCATTCTTAGGTTGCGAGAAGAGCCTATTTCTTCTGTTTTTTTAAAGGGCAGGGTAACTATATACCTTCCCGAGTCGTTTCTACGAGTTGTTTGTTTAAAATTGTCTTCCACAATAGTGTCCTCGTTTGACCTCAAAATCTGTTTTGGGTTTTCCTCCACCTCCCAAAAGCGTGTGAGGATTCGGTCAAGGGACGATGTATTCAATAAAGAAATTGTTGTTCTGGGTTGAGTAGTTTTTGGTGTTGGTTCCCCCACAATCCAGCCAAATACTGTTTTTTGTGCCAAAAGGGATCCAACAGACCGCATCGGTGTGTCCATGCAATATATCGAGTGGCCTAAGTCGAGGCCTATTAGCAAGTCGATGGGTCTACTTTGATTAAAGTGAGGATCTGCAAGTTGCAATTTTGCAGTCTCACTGAGCTTCAGCATGTCCAACGTTTGAGGTGGTAAATTAGAGGGAAGGGTCTTGAGAACTGGGGCCCAAACTTCTAACTTAAACGATGTGTCCACCCGTGAGCAAAGGTTAAGCAAACATGCTTTAGTTGAGGTTTCAGAAACTGTTTCACTCAAACCAGAAACGTGAACTATGTTTCTTTTAGTGGGTAATTTTAATCGGTTTTTTAGTTTGTCCGATACAAAGGTTGATTGTGATCCAGGGTCGATGATGGCTCTAGCCTGGTATCTTTGACCTCTAGTTTCTATTTCGACAATAGCAGTGAAAAGCAAGGTTTCGCGGTCTGTTTGATTTGTCGATGTTTGTATGTTTTCGCGCAGGGTCAGGGAAGTAAAGTTAGGAATACCTGATCTTGAAGTGGACTGTATGTATTGAGCTTGAGCTGCGGCACTTGTGCTTGGTTGCCCGTCAGCGTTATTTTGTGGCAAGTTTGTAGGCTGGGTCACCGTTGCCTTGTGCAACAAAGTGTTGTCTTTTTGCTTACACAGCCTACAACTGAATTTACTTGGGCACTCCCTGACACTATGATTGATCGACAGACAGTTGTAACATGAATTTGTGACTCTTACGATATGAATTCGATCACTAACATTTTTTTCTAAAAATGTGGGGCATGATCGTAGGGTGTGTGACTCGCTACAATGTTGGCACGTTATGGCGTTATTATTAGAACTTCTGACGAGTTTATTTTTGTTCGGATTGTGACTCTCAGATTTCGCAATATTCGTTTGGAATGAATTAATGTTTCGTTTATTTTGGGTATTTTTTGCGACTTCAGACTTGGGAGGTATGGGTTTGTCCTTTGATGATTTTATATTGCCTACTGATTCTAGGGTCTTAAATTTGTGGGTCAAAAACTTGTCGAATTCTTGCCATGTGGGTACTTCGGCACAATCTTCACGAGAATTTTCAAATTCTTGAACAAGAGCCCTGGGAAGTTTTTGAGAGCAAATATAAATTAAAAATGACTCCCATGTTGAAGTGTCAATTCCTAGCGTGCCTTATGTCTGCCTACAATCGTTTATTGTTCTTTGTAATTTTTTAATTGAGGCTGCAGAGTCCATAGAGGCATGAGGCAGATCCAAAATAGTTTTATATTGCTCATTAACCTGCATCCATTTATTTTCATACCGGTCAATTAAATTTTTCCAAGCCATGATAAACCCATCGTTCGTTAAAGGAACATGCGTAATTGCATCTCTGGCATCTCCCCCTGTTTTTTGAGTCAGATAAAAAAGTCTTTCAACATTGCTAATATTTGGATTTCTAATGTATATGGCTGTGAACAAGTCACGAAAACTCGGCCATAATTTATAATCCCCAAAAAAGGTGTCGGTGTCGCAAGGAGGGAGTCTTATTGATGAAATATCTCTTTCTAACGGAATATTCGACTGGCGTTCAACTTTTTCCATGGTTGTGTCCGAAAGCGCATGGATTTCAGCGTTGATTGAAGAAAGACAATTTTTATAAGCCATTAGGGCAGTTTGGTATCGCTTACGTAATTTGCTTTTGTCAATTGGTTTATCGCCATCCTGATCTAAGTCCCTACATTCTTCATATGACCTTTTTACTTGGGTCCATATGGAGTCTAATTCTACTCGAATAACTTCCAACGCGTGTACATTATCTTCAGCACGCGCTTCTGCTTGAATTTTCTCGAAGTCGACTAAATCGTTTGTGCAATTGACGAATTTTTTCAGAGACATATTTATAAATTGAAAATGAGTCGGAATAATAATAAAATTGAGTCAAAAAAATTGCCCGCTAGCGATAAAACAAATTGTGTCTTAAAAATTTTGAGTCAAATATTGTATTAATTTCCCCGGTTAATTTTTCAAAAAATTGACGTAATGGTAACTCGGTTTTTATTTTGGATAGTGACGTCACGGTTATTTTCTCTTAAAAAATGCAGCGGCAAAAAATTAAAGAATAATACAACAAGCAAGAATATTTATTTCTTGTTGTATTGTATACTTTGACTTACTTGTTGTTGTTGGGTCTTTTTTTTTTGTGTCACTGCGTTTATTAAGCCTTCTTTTGTTGTTGTTATTGCTGCTACTGCGCCAAGGAATTTGTGTCCCGTTAGATTTTGTTCACTTTTAACTTTACAAATTTTGCCTTTTACACACAATTTGGATTTAATTAATTTTTTAATAAAAAACTTTATGTTTTGGTTTGAAAAGACCAAATGTTTGGGGGTTGATTTTGTGTGTGTGTTCTTTGTTGTTGTTTGTTAACAATATTTTTTAATTTCAGGGTCACACTCAAATTAACTATTTTGAATACGGAATATAAAGTTTTTTTTTTTATATTAGAGTCACAAAAACACAATTTTTTTTTGTAAAATTTTGTAAACTTTTTTGTAAATTTTTTGTAAAAAAAAACTATCCGGTTCGTTAGGACCAAATGTTTGAGGGTCGATCTTTAATTTTGATTCCTCAAATTAACACGGTTCACTTTATTTTTAATTCAAATAAAAACACTTTGTTTTTTTGTATTTGTTGGTTTAAATAATTGTGTTTTGTTTTATTTACAAGAGTTTTTTGTTTTGTTTAAGTTTACTAAATTTTGTTTGTTCTTAAGTTTTAATTTAATTTTACACTGTTTGTTCTGTCTGTTCACTGCTAAAGTTCAAACTAGAGTGAGTTTAATGATTTTAAAGATTATTAAAACAATACAAGAAAATAAATGTAAAGACAGAATATAAAGAAAAGTAAATAACAAGTTAAGGACCGCTAGATTTTTACAGGGTGCTGTGTTATAAACGAGTCATCATTAAACAATATTAATGTAATACAAATTTGTTTCTTTTCACTGTAAGTTCGTTACATTTATATTTATTGTATTATTAAATGTTGATGATTTTATTTTATATTAATAGACGAATCCCCTGAAGAAGTGAACATAAAATTCACGAAACGTCGGGAAAAATGAAATAGCCTCACCAGCTAAATATATAAAAAAAAAAAATATATCAATACAAACAAAAGAAAGTGGCCAAAAATAAAGAAAAACAAATAGAAACAACGGATAGCTTGCCGTAAAGAATTAACTTAATCTATTTACATATAACCTATGAGCATCAACAGTCTTAGACGATACGTAACATGAAAGGATTTTTTTAGCATATAACATTTAAATATGATAATGAAACATGCAGAGCCCTGAAGGAATATTGCAATGAAGTAAAAAAATATGCACAAAAACAACAGGGACTAAAATTTTTATTATCATGCAGAAGGTTTGGCATAGTGCCAAAACACACTATGGCTACAACAGCACAGGTAACGAAACTTTTTCAATGCGCGACAATAAAAGAACATTTGGAGGGAGTCGAATACAATTTTCATAGAAAAATTTTAAATCTGGAGATATCGCAGGCAAATGCCGATTTGAGGGCAATAAAAGGAAGGCTATACCACTTGAAATCAGGTATACAAAACTTTTTGACGATAGATGATTTTTTGAAGCTTTCATGAAAAATCAAACTGATAGAAATAGATTCATAAACATGAATGCAAGACAAAAACAGACGAGTAAACTTAATACACTGAAAGAAAAGTTATTTATGAAGTTGGGATTAGTTTTTAACGAACAATGGGTTGAAAACAAAACCGAAGTTGATATACCATGGGAACGCAAATGGTTGTTAACGTTAGGGAAAAAATTTGCTTTACCAATTAATAGACAAGGTTTTTCACCACTGGAAATTATAGCAGATGTAGAACAGTGCATTCAGAAAACGGTAGAGAATACCCATGGGGAAAAGGATGAGACAAGAACTAGATTGGCAAATAGAATTACACTTTTTAAGAGGAACATACGTCCACACCGAAAGAGAAATTAATTTTAGCCATATATGAAAAAACTAACACATTTTTGAAGAGACACAAGGACATAATTATACTCCAATCAGATAAAGGAAACAAAACAGTTGCAATCTACAGGAAAGAATATGAAAGGAAAATGGAAAATTTACTCGAAGACAAAAATACTTACCAGGTTATGAACAAGGACCCTACCAACAAATTAGTAAGAACTAATAACAGCATTATTAGCCAATTATACAGGGACAAATATATAGATAATTGGCAAAAACATAGACTCACTTGTTCGGCTGCAACGGCACCTAGAATTTACGGGTTACCTAAAATCCATAAATGTGGAATACCTTTACGACCCATAGTATCATCTATTCAAGTCCCGTGCTATCAGTTAAGCAAACACATAGGACTCATACTCAAGAACATTATCTCGGAAAAATATAACATTAAAAACTCTATGGAACTAAAAAAACAGCTGAAGGACATCACCATTAATAAAAATGACACACTGGTTTCGTTTGACGTCGTTTCTCTTTTCACCAATGTACCTGTTTACACAGCGATAAAAAATATTATGAATCAATGGCACACTATTGAAACGAAAACCAGCATCCCAAAATCCAAATTCTTGGAAATTCTGAAATTCTGTTTGAATGACAACAACTACTTTACATACAATAACAAAATATACAAACAGATTTTTGGTATGCCAATGGGAAATCCCCTTTTCCCTACTATTGCCGATATTGTTTTGGATAATTTACTAGACGCAGCCTTGACAGAATTGAAAAACAAGAACGTCAACAGCAAATACGTGGCAAAGTAGAAGATCAAATTCACCGTTGAGGTGGAGACGAACAGAGAAATAGCATACCTCGACACAAAATTACATAGAGAGGACAATAAAATAACGTTTGACTGGTATACAAAAAATACATCGTCTGGCAGAATTATCAATTTCAACGCTTCTCAACCTAAATCTCAAATAATAAATAATACTGCAAAAAATTGTATACGTAGATTTCTTGATATTAGCGATAAACAACACCACAGCAATAATAAACTGGTAATCACGAAATTACTTAAAGATAATGCTTTTCCTACAAATTTAATTAAACATTTAATAACTGCCTATAAACCTATAATAACAAACACAAATGGTAACATTGAAAAGAAGGAAAAATATTTTATCAGTGTAAAATACATACCGGGCCTCACGGACAATTAAAACATAAAAGGTGCAATAGATAAAAATGACATGAGCTTTGCTTACAAACCAAACCAAACATTAAGTGCAATATTTACAAATACAAAAACTCCAATACACAAACTACAACAAAATAATGTAGTATATGAAATACCATGCAAGGAAGATAACAACAACAGCTGTGACTTATGCTAAGTTCACACTTAGGTTTTTAAACGCGTTTAAGCAAAATGTTGATTTAGCTAATCAAAACCGTTCACATTACATTTGAGATGATTAAGATGACAGATGATTAAGAAAAAAACACAACAAACAAATTTATATTTCTTTAAAGTATTAAAAATGGATAAAAACACTTTTATAAAGTTATCAGAAGATTATTTTAATAATTTTAATGATGAAATTGTAAAAATGTATGAATTATTTAAGGAAAAAATAAAAACATTAAGCAGAAATCTTGGTCGGTTGTACACGATCATGTTGGCGATTCTACATTTGAGGTATGTTCAGTGGATTCTATGTGATTTATGAAGTGATTTAGTTGTAATCATGTCAATTTGAAGTGATTAACAAATCACTTCAATGTATGCTTAAGCTTAATCACGTTCAAACTGCTTAAACGCGTTTAAGAAGCCAAATGTGAACATACTATTAGTTTACATTGGTACGACCAAAAGGAATTTGGAGACAAGAATGGGAGAACACAATTCAGACATAAACAAATACAAAGAAAGCACTGCATTATAACAGCACATATTACAAACAAAACACAAACCTGATTTTGACAACATAAGAATACTAGACAAGGTAAATAACGTGAGGAAAAGATATACATGTGTGAAGATCACAATAGTAAGTGATATGTCTTGACAATTTATAATAATAATGGGCACCCTTATAATAATGTAATATACTACGTTTATACGTAGCCTATTCGCGAATAAAAGTTATTTGCGATTAACTAACTTACCAAGGCGAAATCATGTAAAAAACGGTGGTGTCGATACTACAACAAGTAACAACACCAAAAACACAACAATGTATTTTTTCGTTGCTGTCGTTGGTCGATATGTCAAAAACACAAGTAACTTTTGACATTCCTCTCTCTAATTAAAAAAAAAGGAGCACAGCTGTGTTTTTAACGCCACCTGAAAAATGAATTCGCCTTGTTACTTAGTGCCGGTTCACACACGTCAAGTCTTGATCTTTTAGGAGAGAAGGGAAAAGAGAATGCCATTTATTTTCCCCTCTTTCCTACAAACTCAAGACTTGACGGGTCAAACTTGACGTGTGTGAACCAGCACTTACTGTTTATATGTCAATTTTATTAATAAACAATCTTATTTTTAAGTGGTGCCAGATGGAAAATTTATTCATATAGTACATAGCACTGTATGTATACAACTTTTTATTTTTTAAATGAATGAATGAATGAAAGGGAGATGATATGAGTAGGAAATGTTATCGATGCGGTAGTTCTGCTCATCTTGCCAATTAATGCAGTTACAAGGAAACTATTTGTAGTTTCTGTAAAGGAAAAGGACACCTCCGGCGAGTGTGTTTAAGAGTTAAGCGGCAGTTACATTAAATTACGGACGAGGAGGCAGATATAAATGATAATGCGGATGAAACCAGGGTAGAAGAATTGATGCTGATGATGAAGTTTGGGTGTAGTTGTTTGTTGGCATGTCCGAGGTATGAATTAAGTATAATAGAGGGCCCAAGATGCTGCCTTGTGGGACTCCAGCTCCAATTGGCTGAGGTGAACTTAAGAAATTTCCTTCTTTAATAATAATTTGACGACCGACTAAGTAACTTTCTAACAGCTTGTGTTTGTTTGCTGGTAAATTTTGCTTCAATTTATGTAATAAGCCTTCATGCCACCCTTTATCAAAAGCTTGCGAAACAGCGATGAAGTGTGCTGTTTTTTTTCAAATGCTTTTCTTAAACTAATAATTTCTCAAACAGCTTAGACATATTTGATAATAAGCTAATAGGCCTATATGACTCAACTTTTGTATGATCTTTACCTGGCTTTCCACCACCTGGATAACTATCTTGCCGCGATGTGGTGGCTTAAATGCTGGCTGTAGTGTATGTCTTGTAACTTGAGTCGGTAAGTCTAGCCGAAACAAGTTAGAAGACATAAGCTCTAAGGCCAGCATGACTAAGGGTTATCCATCCATCCATCCCCTATCCCATTACCTATAATCCCATCTATTCCCCTTTTTGTTTTCCCACATCCCCCACTTTTAAGGTCAAGGTGGTTGACAGCAGTGCCGAGGACCTGAATGGCTAGTTAGTGGTTAAAGAACAGCTTCTCTCTGATGCCGATGGCAAGGGTCAGTTGTAACTTAGCCTAGTCCGCGCAAACCGTCACTGCGTGGGACGGTCCTTTTTCGTACGTGCAAACTCGTGGGACCAAAAACTGGACGAACTTTTAAAACAAAACAAAAAGGACGCGACTTTAAGACGCGGTGCAGGGAATGTCTCTGACAACTCGGCAGATTCGGTATCAGATCCAGACTCCGACTGGCTGAGTATTCACAGGGATATTCTGCTGCAGGAGGGTCAGTTATGTTATTAACAGAACTGATAGAGAAGGACGGGATCGGAAAAACTCGGTGATCTAGCTCTGGGCTCTGATGATGAGCACGAAATCACAATGATTTCGGCTGATGATCGGGACCAAAGGGCTGGCTTCTGAGGTCACACTCGAGATGGAAAGTGGATTGGCGAGTGTATCAAAACCCATTGTTCGGCAGGATGCGACAGAACAGGTCACATCAGATAGCCGAACGAGCTTCGAAAAAGCCAAGAGTGGTGTATGAGTCTCCTTAGCCTTTCTAGAAAAGATAGCTAAGAAAGACTCCTCACTGCACGATTGGCGGGATAGGCATTTGCTGAGGAAGCACCGAAAGAACGTTGCCAGATTCGAACGAATCTACGGTTCTGTCGGTGATATCCTAGGGATATCCTGCGGGATACACAGCTAGGGCTGCTGAGGATTCAAAGGTTGTCAGTAAAGACGACGAATCTTCAGCAACCGCTGCTGAGGAATCCTCCAATAAGGGAGCGGATAAACAAAAGGACGGTAAACAGTCAACACCTGGTCCTCTTAACCGTGACAGCATGGTCACGGCTAAGGGAGCTGAGCATGCGGACGAATCACCCACTACTAGTCGCGCGATCAGGACTGGAAAAGTCCTGATAATCTCCGACAGTCACCCCCAAAAGGTCATTAACCTCTTCAGACCATGGGTACACATATGTGCACCTTAAGTTATTACAACTTTTAAAGACTAGCGACATCGTGTGGCCAATAGAAACAGTTTTGTTACTTGCTTTAAGCCACTGCGCTTCAAAAAAATATCAAAAAAAAGCAGGGCTTAGAAGTTTAAGCCATTATTTTAACATTTGAATTAAACAGTTTAAAAAAACCATACAGTTTGGACATTTTTCCTCAATAACTAATCGTTAAGACCTGAAGTACACATATGTGAACCTCTTTTTCTACCTCTTTAAATAAAAAAATAAAAGAAAATATTAAAAACCGAAATTTAAATTACACCTCATAAGATAAAAAAATAGTTAATAAACCCTTTACTCAATCGGTTCAGTTCAGATTTTAAGAAATTAAGGATTTACGTTGAAATTATTCATATTTTAAGACCTGAGGTACACATATGTGCACCATTAATTTCTAAGAATTGAAATAAAAATGTTTAAAAAAAAATATACAGTTGTCTTATTTGCTCCCCAAAAGGTATAAAAAATATGTAAGAAATGTAAAAATTCAATGGGTTAATGTTCGGGTCTTAAGAGGCTAAAGGAATTACCGGGACAAACCAGTCAACATCTGCAAGGAAAACGGGTGATCACCGACAGAGCTCTGCTAAGGCCCCCAAAAGGTGGATTGTTAAGAGAGTGCTAGAGAACAAACTACTCGACGAAATCTTCAGCGCGAAAGGAAGGCCGGACGAAGTATACAGGGGTGTGCTGGAAATCGCAAACGCAAAACGCAAGAATTTTAAAAGTTGTTTTTTAGTAAGATTTCTGTAATAAAAGAATTTTATGACAAATATTATACAGTACTTTTCGCTTATAGTCCACTACTATAGTTGCACAACTTTTGTGGACTATAAGCGAATTTGGACTATAACCGATTTTTTTTATAAGCCATTTTATGGATAATAAGTGAAACCTTAATAGTATAATCCACATTTTGGACTATATAAATATTATTTTCTTCAATAAATCCACTCTTTTTAAACCAAAGAAAAGTTTATTTAAAACATAACCAAATATTGATTTATTTTAAATAAATAGTTAAAACAAAAATCTTTTTAATTAATTAATTCAAATGCTTTAAAAGATTTCAATAAAAACAAATGCGTTTGAGATTCATTTTAATTCTTTGGATGACGAAATCAAACACAACATAAATATCAATTTCATAGGATCTTTACATGGGGTCTCCACCTGACAGTTTTTTGTTATACCAAACGTCAAAGTCTATAAAAAAAAACTCTTTTATTTTTATTTGCGTTTTTTTATGAAGTTGGACGTTTATTTAACAAAAAATTGTCAGACGAAGACACCATGTCATGAAATATAAATTGCGAAATTTGGCATTTATAATACAGTAGACGCTCAGAAATTCGAACTTTCAGAATCAACTTGATGTTGTTAGAGTTTAAAACTCAGTTTTTTTGGTGTTTGTATTACACATACTAAATAAAGTCAAATGAACTGAATTGTTATTTTTTATATTTCGTTAAGTTTTTTATAGTTTTTATGTTAAATAAACTAAAATTAAAAAAAAGTATAGTTTTGTATATCTTTATGGTCAAATTTATCTAAATTTTTGTAAAAAAAAAACGTCCAGAAAATCGAATAATTCGGAAACTCGAATCGCCCTAAAAACAAAGTGGATCGAATTTCCGAGCGTGTGCTGTAATTGCCAGAAAGGTAAATTAAAACATGTTGCCAGTTGATTAAAAATATATAAAAAACAGAGTGGACTATAAGCGAACATTTTTGCATGAAAAATTATATACGCATGCTAAGAAAATGTGGCTTTTAAACGAAAATGGACTACAAGCGAAATGGACCTTAGAACAAATAATTTGTATGAAATTCGAAAAAATCTGCATGTGAATATGACAGTTTTGGCTTATATCCGTTTTTGGCCTTTAAGCGGAATGGACTATAAGCGAAAAGTACTGTACAAACATTTCTCTATTAAACAGAATTTTATAACAAAAATTATAAAAATTAAATTAAGTGTATTAAAAACAGCGTCCAAATTCTTGCGTTTTGCGTTTGCGATTTCCAGCACACCCCCCATCGTTCAAAGGGGCTGACTGGGCAAGAGGTGTCAAAACTGACAGTTGTGGCAATCAAAAAACCTTCGAGTTTTTAAAGGCTGCAATTGGCAACTGTGGCAGCGCTTGTCCTGAAGCCAGATTGGACGTTATACTCGCGTCTGAGTTGCCATTAAGGCCGGTAGTCACGGTATGGATGCCTCCACCTAAAAAACCGGTGGTCATACTGGGGTTACTGGCCAACCAGAATGATGGTCTCATTACAGGCCAGCGGAAGTTGATAGCTTCACTGGGCTGTAAGGAGAACCAAGGGAGAGACTTCAGGTTCGCAGTAGACCAAGAGTGTCTCAAAAAGCTGAAGTCGTTGGGAGGGGTTGCTGTATTCGGGTTGGGGTCTATCAAATTTAGGTTTCCTAAAAATTATAGACCCTAAGAGGCTGAAAGTGGTGCAGATAAACTTGCACCACTGTGAAGCAGCCTCAACCGAATTAGTAACTCACCTCATCGACAACAACGTAGACGTGGCTTTAATCCAAGAGCCCTGGATTAACAAAAATAGGGTAGTTGGATTAAAAGGCTGACTTCCAAAACGTTAATTGCTTTATTTAAAAACAAAGTATAATGTTTCATGACGCCACAGTACAATATATATACAATGCAAACCCTTCCAAAACATCACTGTTAAGTATTAGTACGGCAGCGAAAAAGCAATCAGAGCATCGCTTTTAAAGTTGATGCTTTGTGACATTTAACATTTTATTTCCAACAATACAGATTAATATTTTGCATTGCATCACTTACATTTCAAAACGTGTAAATAAAAAAAGCACATCGTTGCATTGTTTTGGTACTTTGTGCATGTACTTGGTTAGAATACAGTAGTAAAACTGTATACAAACTTTGTATAAGTACGTTTTGGAAGTCAGCCAAAGTCACGGGTTATTCTTTGTTCGTACCACACACGGGTGATAAGGTACGAACTTGTATACTGGCGAGAACTTGCCGTACGAGGCTACCGATCTACCTGGCGAGAAAGTACGGGAGTTGGTGGAGCACTCGGGCAGAAGCTAGGTTGTGATGCCAATGCACACCATACCCAATGGGGAAGTGCCGACATCAACATAAGAGGTGAGTCTATGTTTGATTTTATTAATGCCAGCAATTTTTTTATCTGTAACAGGGGGAGTACACCAATATAACACTGACGAACTGTAGGGAATTAGTGGAGGCCTGGAGGGTGGCTTTGGATTTTTCCTTCTCTGACCATAGTCGCTTGTCCTTTAATCTAATGTTTGAGAGGTCGAAAATGTGTCCATATAGGAATCCGAGAAGGACGGATTGGGATTCATTTTCGAGACTGGTACAAAGTTACCTTAGGGTTACACGGGACTGGGGGTCGACTCCGATCGGTGTGGAGCAACTGGTGAACACCTTCACGGGGGTATTGACCAGTAGCTAAATTTTCCGTTAAATTTTCCGGGCAGGCGTACACAGCCAGGTCAGAAGGCTGTTCAATAGAGCGAAGTATACGCGTAGGGAGGAAGATTGGAGTAACTTCAGGTTGAGTTACGGGAGGTATAAGGGAGATATTAGAAGGGCGAAAATGGATGAAGTTAAGCGAGTCAGTTGAATCCGTGAATGAGATGTCTAGGTTCAAGAGAATTTTATCTAAGGACCCGGTAGTCCCGGGATTTATTCAGAGACCGGACAACTCATGGACGGAATCTGGCTCTGAATCTCTCTGTCTGCTTATGGACTCACTTTCCGGACTGTGTGTGGATCCTGGGTCGGGGGAACAGGATGTATGTGGTGACCCCTTCTCTGGGTCATGCTCAGGCGGTGGGGAAGGGAGACGATGGGGGATATGATCACCTTGGATAAGGTAACATGGGCGGTAAATACCTTTGGGTCCTACAAATCGGCTGGACCAGATGGTATCTTTCCGGCGATGCTACAGAATATCGGGAAATCATCACTCCTGTTGTTGGTAAAACTGTTTAGGGTATGTGTGCTGAAATGTGTGCGTTGCATGATGTGGTTGGTTATGTAGAGCGGGGTTTGCGAACCAAGGAATACACCTTGGAACCTAGGGGTTCCGTTGTTTTTGGTCGAATGGATAACTATGATGCTTAGCAGCAGATTTATTCACTCGGACTGGGGAACCGAACGTTCAAGGAAATCTGTGACTAGGGGGACCCCACAGGGGAGAATAGTCTCTCCCTTATTGTGGCTCTTAGCCGTCAATGTCGTTCTGGGACGTTTTGACAGAATGGGTCAGAAAGTCGTGGCCTACACGGATGATGTTGGTGTCGGGCAAGTTTCTGCCGACAATTAGCGACATCATGCAAGGGGCGCTGGGCGAACTGTCGGCATGGGCGAATGATAAGGGAATGGGAGTTAATCCGGAGAAGACAGAGTTGGTTCTTTTCACTAGGAGGTACAAGGTGGAGGATTTTAGGCTACCGGTACTAGGGGGTGTGGAGCTTGGACAATCTGATAGTGCCAAGTATCTGGGAGTTTTTCTGGACAGCAAGCTGTCATGGGGAAGGAATACTCAGGAGAGACTTAAGAGAGGTCTCAATGCCTACTATGCTTGCAGGTCATCGATAGGTAGGAGCTGGGGACTCCGGCCGTCAGTGTTGGGATGGCTGTACACTTCGGTGGTTAGACCCATTCTTACGTATGGATGCTGTGTTTGGTGGGAGTCATTGAGATTGGCTAGTCGTAGGAACCTTCTTTCTAAGGCTCAGAGGTGTGCTTCAATTGGCATGTCAGGTGCCATGCGGAGTACTCCTCAAGCTGCCCTGGATGTCATTCTACATCTTCTGCCTATTGAGCAGTATGTGATGGGAATGGCGGCCAGGAGCATTCTTAGACTGAGGGAGTTAAGATTGAATGGGAATGTCACGCAGGGTCACTCACGGATCCTGAGTGAGATTGAGGCTGGTGGCTATTACCTGGGGCCACCCGGCTCCACTGATTATGAGGGCACCAGGGTGCCTTTTGGGAGCCTGCCGGAGGTAATAGTGCCTTCTAGGGAGAGGTGGTCAGGTAGGAGCAGATTATTTGGTGGATTTGCTATTTTTACTGATGGCTTGAAAATGAGGGGCACGGGTGTGGGGGTCTACATTGAGGATCTAAAAATTAGAAGGTCATATAGGCTTCCTGACGACTGCAGTGTTTTTCAGGCGGAGGTTCTGGGGGTCTTGAGGCCCGTGGAACTTATGAGGGACAACATTGATAGGGGCTCGGAGGTCACTATATATGTGCACAGCCAGGCGGCTCTTATGGCCGTAAGGGGCTGTATGTGAACTCCAAGCTAGTTGATGATTGTAGGAAGGCTCTGGAGGGTGTCTTAGGGGAGTATTTGCTAAGGTTGTGCTGGGTGCCGGGTTGCTGCGACATAGGCGGCAATGAGGTTGCTGATGAGTTGGCAAGACAGGGCTCAGAGATGGAGGATCCTAACTGTTTGGAGGCGGATAGGCCTCCAATAGGCTTCTATTTTGGAAGAATCAGGGAGTGGATTCTGGGCGCGACCAATCGGGCTTGGGGGAGCCGAGCGGACTGCCGGGTATCGCGGACGCTGTGGCCGGTGCTTAGAAGGTCCGATTCGGGGTCGCTGCTGGGCAGGAGTAGGGTGGTCTGCGTTAGGACCATGATAGGAATGATCACGGGCCACTGCATGATAGGCAGGATTGCGGTGAGGATGGGACCCGACTTGTCGGATATGTGCAGGTTGTGTGAGGACACTGAGGAGTTGGATACAGTTGAGCACATTTTATGCCACTGTCCCAGGCTACAGGGCAGCAGGCTCAGGTGGCTGGGCAGTAGATTCCTGGGCGAATTAGGGGATATCTCGGGTTGCGGACTCGAGAATCTGATAGGATTCGTAATGGGGATGGCCTGGCTATGCGAGGGGAGACTGGGTGCTGACCGCACGTAGGGCAAATTTGGTTGAGTAGGATTTCTCTCGGGTTTAGTCCGAAACCTTCTTTTCTATCTATCTTTTGAATCTGACTTGTGCTTTCGCTGTTTATTTCACCTTCTTTCTATCTCTATATAGCTATCTCTAATTAAGGCGTCACAATGGACCTTACTGGTCTCTGGGTAAAGGTGTGAAGGAGACTTCACACCAGCCTTTCTACCTACCTACCTACCTGGCTTTGGTATCATGGTAACTAAGGAAACCTTCCATTTTTGAGGATAGTACTCAAGGCGTAAAATAGCATTAAAAATAAAAGAATAAGACTAACAAACAGATTTCCTTTTTCAATATCGTTTCTTGCCCAGCTACCATTTAAGTTTCTTAATGGTGACTTAGATATAACTGGCCTTTTTAGATTTCTAGCTGCACGCCATAATGAATAGTCTGATTGTCGAGTTGCATCAAGTTCCTTAAAATATTTTTCTAGATAAGCCGTTCTCTGAGTCTGCAGTAACTTTCTTAGCCTTTTTGTGCACTCTTTTAATAAATTCTTAAGTTGCGGGGATCTGTAAAGTTGCCACTCTCTTCGAACTCTCCTTTTTTCAGTCAAGAGCCGCTCGACATCTGTGGAATATATTTTAATATTTTTTGTTTTTTTGGGGCCAATACTGGATGTTGAGCAGCTAGTTTTAGATAACTGTCAAAATTAACAATAGAGCGATCCACATTCTTCGTTGTACTAAGCGGAATATATTCTGTGAAATGGGTACTGAGATATTTTTTATATTTTAACCAATTAATTTGCGTAGCTGTCGTTGCTAAGTAACCAGTCGGAGATACAATTCTATTGGGTTTCATTATAGTAACAATTGTTGGTGTGTGGTCGGAAGATAATTCTAAGGAAGCTTCAACATGAATCGTTTCTGTGGGGATGTTTTTAACCACGCCAAAATCGATAACATCTGAAATTTTTTGCTGATCATTAGGCCAATATGTTGGTTGTCCGCTCGCGACCACATTTAAATCTATTTTAGAGATTGTATAAAACAAGACACGACCCTTTGGTGTTATAAGTCGTGACCCCCAGAAGGTATGTTTAGCGTTTAATCACCAGCGACCAGGAAACAGGGTCCTAGTGATTTATAATATTCACAATATTGGCTTTCTGATATTGAAAATCTAGGTGGAGAGTATAAAGATGAAATTACTATCAACCTAATCGTGGTTGGCGAATTTAAAATACGCCTGCGACTGTTTGGTAATAGATTAAAGAGACCGTGAACTTTTTTTCTTTAATCTCTTACCAAACAGTCACAGGCGTATTTGAAATTCGCCAACCACGATAAGGATGTATGTTTGGATTTAGCTCTCCAACACAAATGTTTGTTACTTGCAGATAATCCTCACGATGATCACACATTCAGTAGTGTTTGGCTCGGGTTTTTATCAAGTGGCAGAGCCTCCACAATCTATATCTCGAGGGTCCTTGGTATCATATAGTATGCAACCATTGATTTTAAACGTATTTCATTTTCATTTTTATGTTGGCGGATGTCGTTTGCGTTCCAAAAAGAAATTTTTAAGCAATGGCTTGTTAAGTACAGCTTGCCCATTGTGTTTGTAAAATTATTTACTTTTTGCACTAATGTTTCCATGGTTTTTTATAGAGCTTTTATAGACGAGTTAAATTAGAAACTGGAGTTTCATCATTACTTGGCGAGGCACTTTGCATTGGCACATGGTTTGATTTTTGGACGTAAGCGTAAGAGGTTCTGTTATTACTAGGCTGCGGAGCCTGCATGTCATTAGTGGTTACTTGATTTGTTACCTGCATTTAAGGGGGATTAGTTTTCGGTCCGGCCGACTGCTTGACGATCCTCTATAATTGGCAGTGTGATTTCCGCAACAGTTGCTAAATTTTTTACATTGGGGTTGGTTTTATACTTATCGCAAATAATTGTAAGATGTAATTCACCACATACTACGCAAACAGGGGGTAAATAGCAGTATGCCTTAGTATGACCAAATTCTTAAAAGTTTAAACATTGAACGGGACCATTTCTTTTGTGTGGCTCTTCTAGTTATTCTTCTATACAGAATGTATTTCAAATTGTAAATAGGATACGTTTCGTTTTTTTTTTTGCTTAACGTCGCCGGGCTCCAACTCCACACGAAATAGTTGTTAGGGATTTTTGTCCCTACTTTTAATATTTACCATATGTTTTATTTTGAAGCTTTTATCTTCCAAGAAAGTTTTTATTTCTTCCGGGTCCACACATGAGTCGATACCCTAAACCACTACCTGAACCACTTTGCTGCTCTTCAGTTCGTATGTATAAAAACTTTTTTTTAGTGCTTCCAATTTGTTAATAATTTTGCGAAAATCATTCTCATGATTTACTTTTATTTTTGTCTCGTTTATACTACCACGCTTGATTGCAGCTACGTAAAACGAATTTTCACCTATCACCGAGATCAAACTCTTTATAAGCTCAGTTGAGTTTTGCTCCCTAAGAGTTTATCACGTTTGAAGCTTCTGAGGATTCATCCTCCAGAATTGCAAAACGATTTTCTGAATTTATTATTTCAAAAGATGATACTTTTGAGGCCGAGGCAACAGCTGAAGAGGTAGGACTGCGACCCTGTTTAAGCACTGTTATATACCTGTCCATACCAACTTGTACTTGAGGCTTTTGACAACTTTTTACTAGAGGGTTTTCCATTGCGTCTGTTTCTGAGTTCATGGTATCATTTCATACTAAAATTGTTTTTGCCGTCGTGGCAATACTTGCGGGTTCGGCAACACTTGTCCCAAGAGACAGTTTAATATTTTTTAATGTGTCACTAACCACTGTTTTTGTAAACACCGAGGGTGATAGGAAACGTGTAGTTAATATCCAGAATCTAGAACTCCTAAAGAATCATCACAGAAATCGCCCCTAGAAAACTCAATGGAGCTTCTGATACAAACTATGAACAGCTATATATCAAATATGCAAGTCATGATGCAGGAAATGTTAAGAAACTAGGGTATGCTACTTCAAGCATTCCCCTATAAAAAATGAACCAGCTAAGAATATGTTACTGGAATGCAAACGGCTTAAGCCAACATAAGATAGAAGTAGAAAGTTTTCTAAAGTCTCAGTCTATTGACATGTTGCTAGTTTCTGAAACGCATTTTACACTAAAAACTGTTTTCGAATAAAAGGTTACTCTACGTACGATACAAAACATCCCAGTGGCAAAGCATGTGGTGGTGCAGCTATAATAGTTAGGAATCAAATTAGCCACTTCTTAATGCCGGAATATAAAACTGATCACATTCAGGCCTCATCAATATGCTTCTCGGCCACAAACATCACCATATCGTCCATTTACTGTCCTCCAAGACACAAAATAACTGATGATCAATTCATTACTTTTTACAAAACGCTAGGCAATAAATTTATAGCGGCAGGAGATAACAATGCAAAGCACACGTTCTGGGGCTCACGACTTTCTACTCCTGAGGGTAGACAGCTATTTAAAGCTATATCATCTCTTAAACTCAAAGTTATATCTGATGGACTAAAGAAACTCCCGATTTAATAGATTTTGCAGTCATTAAGAACATCAGACGCGATCAGCTTTCTACAGCCTCTTTGTTCGACCTATCTTTAGACCACTCTCCCACTATTATATCAATGTTAAATTTTTAAAACATCGAAAACCCTTTTGTTTCCCCAATACACATACTAACTAGCTCAAATATAGAATGTATATAAGCACCCACGTAACGCAAAATATTTCGCTTAAATCCGATAATGAAATACAAGATGCTATAAACGTATTCTCTGAAGCGTTATCAACCGCAGCTAAAGTAACTACACCTTTTAAACATAACAACGGCACTAAAAATAAATTCTCAACAACTATTCAAAACCTAATAAAAGAAAAGAGAAAGCTTAGAAGACAATGGCAACTACACCGCTCTCCTACCTTGAAAAGTCAACTAAACCACTGTCAAAGAGCCCTTCATAGTGCTCTTTTGAAGGACAAACAATCAGCTCTAAGGGCATATTTAGAAGGCCTAGAGCCAACAAAATCCACGGATTATAGTCTTTGGAAAGCCACTAATAGACTTAAAAACCCGATTAAATGCGTGTGTTCTATTCGTTATAGCGATGGCAAATGGGCTAGGTGCCATAAAGACAAAGCTGCAGTTGTTGCCGTTCACCTCGAGAGAGTGTTTACGCCTAATATTTCTGACTCGGACAAAATCTTACCAGCTTTTGAAGACCCTGTTCTTTCTCCAATGAAAATTCCTTTCTCGTCCTTAACATCAGCAATAAAAAAATTAAAACAAATAAATCCCCTGGCATGCACAAAATTTGGCTCCACGAAAAGCGCCCCAATGAAATAACGCCCAAACGAGAAATGAAATATTCCCCAAATTTTTTTCATACATTTTTGGGTGTTATTTCATATGAAACAACTCCCAATTTTTTAGGGCCGTTTTTAATTTTTTTTTGGGAATTATTTCATTCCTCATTTGGGGTTTTCAAATTATGAAATAATCTCCAATGAAATAACACCCAACAAATTTTTAAAATTCGGGGCTTGTTTCATAGCGTGCAAAATTTGGGTGTTATTTCATTTTTTTATTCGGGGGTTATTTCATTTTTTGCGACTTTGCTATTGGTCCATATTGACTTCATGAAATCCTTGGTGAAACTGACTCTTTTATGAATTTTGGGCATATTTTCATTTTTGTTGCTGATGGGGCTTATTTCATTGGGGGTTATTTCATTTTCATCATTGGGTGTTATTTCATATGAATAACTCCCAAATATTGGGGGTTGTTTCGTTTTCGCTTTGGGGTTTATTTCATTAATTTTTCGATGTTATTTCATCCACTATTTTTGGATGTTATTTCCTATTTTTTTGGGATTATTTCATTGGAAGTTATTTCCTGGGCTTTATTTCATTGGGGGGCTTTTCGTGGAGCCCAAAATTTCAGGAAAAATGATTCGTGAACTACCAATATCTGCCCTTAGGCTAATTTTATTCATTTTCAATTCCATCCTGCGAACTGGTTACTACCCTAAATCATGGAAAATATCAGAAATAATTATGATACCTCAGCCAGGTAAGGACGCTAGCCAAGTGTCATCTTATCGCCCGATAAGCTTACTTTCAATTTTATCAAAGCTCTTTGAGAAATTATTTTTTAATGCATTGACCTCATATTAAAACGACCGCCACATCATTCCAATCCATCAGTTTGGATTCCGAAAGGATCATAGCACCATAGAACAGGTTCATCGCATAGTTACTCTAATCAGAAAGGGCTTTGAGGACAAACACTATTGCTCATCACTCTTCATAGAAATTTCTCCAGCCTTTGACAAAGTCTGGCACGATTGGCTTTTATATAAAATAGGGTCCTTGTTACCACAAAATACCCACAACTTACTGCGAAATTATTTATTAGATCGTTCATTTGTAGTAAAATATAAAGACTATATCTCAGACCCAAGAAGAATCGCAGCAGGAGTTCCCCAAGGCAGTATACTTGGTCCTCTCATGTACAGTGGCCGACAAAAGTCTACATACGACCCTCATTTCTTCCACCTGACGAGACCAAAAGCATTGTGAAGAAAAGTAATGATGCAGGTTTGTTTGAAATCTGGTTTTATTAATAAAAAACGAAAAAAACAACTTACTTCAATATACACTTTAAAAAATATTTACAAAAAACGAAAAAATAGCAATGACAAAAGTCTACATACGGCTTGTAAGATAACATAAAAATCTTCATTGAAACATTAAATATTATATTTTTATTATTAAATTTAGTATTTCGTTGGGCCACCATTGGCATCTTTAACAGCCTGTAAGCGTCTGGGCATTGAATTAACTAAATGTTCCAATTCAATCGGCGTAATTCTTAGCCATTTTTCTTTCAGCATCTTTTTCAACATTGGAGCGCTAGTAATATGATGCTTTCTGATTTTACGTTCCAAAATCTTTCAAACGTGTTAAATGACATTTAAGCCCGGGCTTTGAGGTGGTGTGTGCAATTGTCGGGGAGCATAGTAAAGCAGCCATTCTTTTACAACTTGAGCGTTGTGTTTCGTGTCGTTATCTTGTTGGAAAATCCAACTCTCACCAAGATCTAATTTATTGACCGATGCTCCCAGATTTTGTTCTAAAATAGACTTATATTGAAACCGATCCATATTACCTTCGACAAATAAAAGATTTCCTACACCAGATGCAGCGACAGCATCCCAAACCATCACGTTGCCACCCCCATGCTTAACAGTAGGTACTAAGTGCTTCGGATTCATCGCTGTATTAGCTTTTCTCCAAACTTTCGCTTTCCCATCACATCCAAAAATATTGTATTTTGACTCATCTCTAAACAAAACTCGTTTCCAGAAGTCAAATCCTTTGCCAAATGAATTTTGGCGAATTCCAAGCGGTTTTCGGTTTTTTTTTCGCTTATAAGGGGTTTTTTGGGCGGAGTTCTGCTGTAGAAACCATTATTATTTAGGGTTCTTTGAATTGTTCGTGGATGCAGAACCGTATTTGATCTTATTGTTAGCTCTTGGGCCAGCGTTGTGGCATTCACTTTTGGATTTTTTTTCCCACTTCTTTTATTATAAAGCTGACATCTCTGCGACTAAGCTTTTAAGGGCGACCACTACGGTTTATTTTCAATAGAACCAGTGTTTTTAAAATTATTAAATACAGTTTGAACTGTTGCTTTACTTAAATTCAACAGTTTTGATATTTCCCTGAACGATTTTTTCTCGTTTCTATATTTTACGACTTAGTTTCTCACATCAGTTAAAATTTCTTTTCGCGAGGCCGCTGTTACAATTGAATTATGCTGGAAACTGTCCAGAATACAACCGAATGCAATTGATTTGAAATGTAAAACATGCAGAAAAGTAAATTTAAAGAAAATAACGGTACTTAGCCGTTATCATCCAGCAGCAAGAAAAACACAAAGCATGACATGTTTGCCGTATGTAGACTTTTGTCAATGCTATTTTTTCGTTTTTTGTAAATATTTTTTAAAGTGTATATTGAAGTATGTTATTTTTTTCGTTTTCTATTAATAAAACCAGATTTCAAACAAACCTGCATCATTACTTTTTTTCATAGTGCTTTTGGTCTCGTCAGGTGGAAGAAATGAGGGTCGTATGTAGACTTTTGTCGGCCACTGTATTTACTAAAGGGCTGCGCAAAATATTCTTAATGTTCTGTGTTCTACTTCACACAACTATCAATCATATTATTTCACTGTAAACATACATAGCAAAACAAACATAACAACACATTACTCCCACCAAAACAAAACAAGCATAACTTGAAAAGTTTTTCTCTTCTGCTTTGTTAGTGCTTGTATTATCAAAACAAACAGAATATCAACACAAAAACAGACAATGAAATAAAGAAACGGTAAATTATAGTAAAAGCATCGAGTGCAGCGCTGCCAGCATTAAGATTTTATATTATTTTTGAAGATTTTTTGAACAAAATAAGATTTGAAGATTTTTTTTCTCAAATTAAGATTTTTTATTTTTAGAAATAAAGATTTTTAACTTTAAGTTTATAAAACATACCTACATCATTTTTTTACAGTTTTTAAACAGTAAATTTGTAAAGCAGGTTTTATATCAGTTTGTTATCTAATGGTTTTGCACACTTTTGTACTTTTGAACGAAAATTAATCATTTTTTCTGGGCATACAAATCATTAAAAAAGCATCATAGATTTGTTTAAAACATAAAATCCTATAAAACAGAATTCCATTTGGAGACTGCGGAAAAAATTCTTGCAAAAACACACCATTATATTATTATAAAAAGATTGAATTTTTCTTAATTTTATTTAAATATTAGACCTAAGTACCTTCATATATATGTATGTATGTAAATAATAAACAATACATTTTTGCAAATAAAAATTAATATTAACTATAAACTTTTTTAAGCTTTTTCAAAACACTCAAACATGCTTGGAATGTTCTATTTCTGTTTTAATGTTCTACTTCATCTTTGTTCTAATTCAGCTTTATTCTAGTTCTGCATTGAACTAGTGCAGTTTTGTTCTATTCTTTTTATATTTTGATTGTAAAGCAAAACAATTGTTTTTGGAAGTATGTGTTTTGTAATGAGAGAGTAATATACACACACTTTCTAAATTTAATGAAATTGCTTGTAAGCAATATTTCTTGTGCTTGTGCATCTCTTTAGTATATACTTTATACTTCAGATATGCCCAGAAATAATCTTATACACACGTCAACTTTTGCTGACGATACAGCGTTTATAAGCGTACATAAAAATCCAGTAATAGCTTCTTGTTGTATGCAGACTCATATTAAAGAACTCGAAAAATGGCTTAACAAATGGAAAATAAAAGTAAATCCAACAAAGTGTGCACATGTCACTTTCACCTTGAGAAAGGGCGACTGTCCCAAACTAAAGATTAATGAAATCGAAATCCCTCAACAAAATCATATTAAATATCTTTGTATACACCTCGATCGTCGCTGTGGATTTGGATTCAATATGTTGAGACCAGGCAACATATTGAAGCCAAATCCACACCACACAGCTCAAACTTAAAACACTACAGCTTCAGTGGCTTCTTTGATCTCATTCTCCTCTCAACCTAAACTACAAGGTTCTACTCTACAAAGCTACTATTAAGCCAATATGGACCTATGGTATCCAAGTATGGGGAACAGCTTCTGCTTCTAATATAGAGAAATTGCAAAGACGACAAAATAAAATATTGCGACAAATTACTGGTGGCCCGTGGTATATTAGAAACGTGAATATTCATAAGGACCTCAATATTCCATTTGTTTGCGACGAAATAAAAACCTTCTGCTCCAAATATGCACGAAAACTGACAACTCATCCGAATCCTCTTGCACAGGATCTACTGTATTATAATGGACATACTTGCCTCAAGAGGGTCGACACGTTGGCCCTCTCGCAACTGCATGGAAGATGAAAACTTTACGACACAAAAAATGGAGTTTCTATTGCAATGGCAATAGACCTAGAAATTATTAATTTATTTAAGATTTTAATACTTCTTGTTATTTTTTTAATAAAGAAAGATCCAATAAATAAATTGAAAGAAAGAAAAAAAAAAAGTTTTATTGTTGTTTCATTGTTTTTACTCATGCAATAAATTGTTTTTATTTTTCACCGTTTTACTAAACTTTTCTTTAAAAAATATGTATACGCGTATAATTTTGAATAAAAATTTTATTGATTTTTAATTTTTCTAATCTTTCTTCTTTTTTTACATTCACTAAAACTTATAATGTGAAAATTTTTTTGGGGGAGATTCGCGATTGCTTTTCCCTTCGAGGGGAAAAAAATTTCACTTGTTATTCACGATAGGTGTGATTAACATTTAATATTGTTATTTTGGCCACTAAGGCTTGATATTGCATAAATAAATAAAATAAATTGAGTCGAAGGACTTAGTAGCTAGCACTCCCAACTTATATTATATAGTGTCATTTATTGTATTATATAATATTAATAAAAATAAAAATAAAATAATATTGTATTATATAAAAAAATAATCAAACTAGCATTTTCAGCCTGTTTTTGTAAAACATAAGTCTTCTCACTTGAAGTTTTCGTCTTAATACGTTTATGTTTAAAATTTGGTTTTTAAAAAACATTTAAAAGCTTTCGTCTATTCATAGTTGACATAAATAGAGCTTTTTTCTTTCGTGAATCAACATTATTGCCAATGCATTAATATTCGTACATTTGTATTTTTTTTTTTCATATAAAGGTTTTGTGTTTGTGGATAACCCTGGCTTTTGTTCACAAAAATTAAAATTAAATTTCAAAAATAAAATATTTTATAAAAAGTGTTACTAAATTAGTAAAAATAAAAGTGTTGAATGAAAATGTTAACAATAATAGCAATAACTAAAAGAAATACATAAAGAAGATCTTTTGCTGCACATCAACATATAGATATGTAGAAGATATTTGCGAAGATATAATTTTTTGGAACATTCGGAAGAACGATGGTATTTTACACTACAGTGTATGTACAGTCACACAGATAATAGTACGCACGCCTTAACAATTCTTTAACTTTCCAAAAATTAGAGATACATATTTAAAATAATAAATAAATCCAAAATTTTTAAATGAATGCAAATATTTATTTCATTATTAAATTTAAGACTATTGATTTGTCCGCATACTTAGGTGCGAAGTCGAGCCGCTTTTATCTGTTTATATCCCCAATTAATGTTTGTTTTTTCTTAGTACGCGGCTATGTAATGTAATGTAAAAATTTTAAAATTTGAACTCAAGGAATTCGCAACGTTCCTTTTGTTAAAAATATATGCACGCATTTCATTACAAATGTCCTTTGTTTTCTTACCTATTTTAACAAAACAGTAATATTTTTTCTAAAATTACTGCAGTCTTTAAGAATTTGCTTGCAAGTTTAGCTTGTGCCACTTTCCGTATATTATTTTTCCTTTAAATCTTCTTATTTTAAAAAGGACAGTTTTCTATTTGGCATCGTACGTATAATTATCTGTGCTTTCAGATTAACTTAAAAGTGTAAAAGTATAATTAGCGGAAATTGACCCAAACTTTTTGTCGATTGATTTTGACAGTGTGTCGAATTTTAGAGGGAGTACGTACTATGCCATGAACAACGGTACGCGACATGATGTGATCGGTTTTTTAAATGGCAGCGCTATATTTAAAAAACTAAATGGGCTGCATATGGAGGTGTGGCTATAAAAATTTAACCGTTTTAGAAACATCATTGACATACCTTTCATTCAAAGCATTGACTGGCACAAACTTTTTTTTGTAAGGAGATCGACCCGCTCTTATGTACATAATTATGTTCATATTTTTGAGCGTATGTAGTTCCATTGTTTCTAAAATTTTTTGAACCTGTAAATACATATTTATGTAATTATAAGTGAACCTTTATAGAATATTTTATAATAGTATTAGTTTGTTAGGTTTCCTTTTTTAAAATATCGCAGTTATTTTCCATTTTGTGGTGATTTGTTTTTTAAACGAATGCCTTTTACTTATCGTCTACTTTTCACTTTTGTTTTCATTTATTGCGAAGATGTTCATTTTATATGAACCAAAAATATATAGAAAAAAATTAAAGCTTTTTTTGTCACTCACATGAAATGTTTTTTAATTTTATGAAAAAATAAATCTGATTTCGTTCGTTTTTTTTAAGAACGAACAAATATTTTCATTTTTTAAAAACAGGCTGTTTGTCCCAATAATTAACACTTGTAAAAATAAGAAGTACAAGTGAAAAACATGATATCGATTTATCTTGCGACTAGCTTACCTTCTTCTTCCTCTTCGCTACTGTCAGCCATCGCCTTTAATTTTTTTAATTTCTTTTTTTCGTGCACCTCTAACTCCTCTTCCTCCTAAAAAGAAAAGTAAAATATTTTTTTAGGTATGTGTGTAATTTGTTTAACAATAATATGTTTAAAATGGACTCAAAAATCACATAGTTAGATATTGTTTTTTTGCAGCTTTTTGAAATAGTATTAATTAATCTATAAAAAATGTTTATATAACACTTATGGGTCAATTACGAATAGCAACACAACTTAAGTTGAGTTGCCAGCAGCGAAATTAGGCAACGTCGCTCATGCTAAAATATACAAATTTTTTTTAATATTTTAACATGAGCGGCGTTACTGATTTATTTGCTGGCAACTTAACTTGGGTTCAATCGTCATTCGTAATCGACCCATTAATTACCAATATATTAAAAATTGAAATGTATATGAATCGGGGACCAAAAATAATGGTTATTTTTTTAAATTACTTTTATTTGCATTTGGTTATTTTTAACTATTATCGTTACATATTGTATGTTATTTTTGGCTATCGTAACCAATTAATATAAAAAATACATATTTTTGTTTTTTTTGATTATAATAACCATTACTTTACTTCAACCAAAAAATGTTTACAAATAACTATTTTAACCAGGGATCGAAAATAACAATTATTATCAAAATTTCAGTTCAAAAAGTCCACAGAAAGAATTTGACTATACGATTTAAGTATAGCATTTTGAATACTTTTATATTTTTACTTTTTTCAAAAAAGTCAAAAAATAACTGTTATTTTCAACTAATATTTTTTGAGTCAAAAATAAAAGTTAAAATTTGACTTATATTTTTTTCAGTCAAAAATAAAAGTTAAAATGTTACTTATATTTTTTTAAGTCAAAAATAAAAGTAAAAATCTGACTTGTATTTTTTTAGTAAAAGAGAAATTTGATAATTAGACTTTTTATTTAATAATACATTTTTCGAAACTATTTAAAAATTAATGTAGCACATATTTCAATGAAAAAAACAACATTAATTTCTTGATTGTCTTTATGTTATAGATAAGCTTTTAACTTCGTTTTATTATTACATTTGACCAAAAGACATTGGTCAAATTTTAGCTTTTATTTTTACTTAAATCATTCAAATTTTAACTTTTATTTTGACTTTTTTGAAAAAAAAAAAACAAAAATAAATAATTAATAACATATAATAATTTTAAGATATAATACATTTTTTTTTGGTTACAAATATCCATTAAAAATAAGTAAGAAAGTATAGTCCGTTACTATTTGGGGCCCATGGGCAATCATTTATCCGGCAAAAGCACGAAAATTGGTTTATTTTAATCTACAAGCCACGAGCCCCACAACACGACCGACTTTGGCTTTATTGTATGGGAAGTTTCGTCGTTAGATTTTTTTATAGGGCTTTTTGTATGAAAACTACCCTAAAAGGTTCGACAGCTGCAAACAATCCAGAGGCGGTCATTATAATGAAATAAAAGCTTCATCGAAGTCATAGATTTAAATCGTTACCTTAGTCGGAAAGAATGCTAAGTCCACTTTTCGTCGAAACTGAGATTTTAATGTAGCTTGCTATTATAATTCAAAATACATCATTTACAAGCAAAAACAATACCATTATTTTGTTTTTCTTGCTAGAATGCAGTGGTAGGCAAACATGCCAAGTCCAAAAAAAAAATTTAAAAAGTAAGAAAATATGCCAAGTCCAGTTGAAAAGAACAAAATTTTTTTTTAATATAGTCTTTTCTTTTCAAGTTGGATTAAAAAGAATTGCAGCAATTTGGCAATAGCAACAATATCAAATATCTACTTTGCATTGCATATAATTCGTTGTATCAAAGTGGTTACAGTTTTAAATGCTTTTGCAAGCTTTAAGAATTTTGGTTATTTTCAATATTTTTTTCGTCCTTGTTATAACCACACATCTAAATCCAATCTTAAGTATTTACTGTCTTCAGTCGAATTATATACGGATTTGTGAATTTTAAAAATATAAAATATTGCAAAATACCATAATTATACAGTTTTTTGACTGTATCTGGGAAACCATTGTTAATTATAAATTTTGTTAGATATTTGCCATGGACTCTGCTGAGAAAAATAACTACAATTGTGACGATTATGGAATTGAGTCGGATGATGGAGTTAAAGGTCTTATTCTCTATGGATTTAATAGTGATTCCGATGATTCGTATGAGTTACCATCGACATCGAAAAAACGCAAGAGGAGAGGTCGTTTAGAAAACCCTGCTTGGTTTGGGACAATAAATAAAAAACGGAGAGAAAGAGGTAAAGGTTATTTGGGAAGACAAAAAGTAGGCAATATATGGACTTACAATAAAAAAAAGAACGGCGTGCGATAGGAAATAGATGCAACTGTAAAGGAAATGTTACTATAAGGTGAGTACAGATCACAGATGATGAAAGATGCAAAATATTTACGGAATTTTGGAGAATGTCATGGTTCGAAAAAAAAGGCTTATGTTTTAAAAGCTTGATAGAAATTGTTCCAACTAAAAGACCTCGAAATCGAAAAGTGTCCGACGAATCAAAAAAAAGTCTAACGTACCAGTACTATTTTAGAGTAGAAAACACAAACATTCGAGTATGCAAGACATTTTCTTAAATACTTTGAACATTGCAGGCAATCTGTTTTTAAGTGGGTAAACAAGCAGTTCGAAAAAGAAGCTCTACGATTTTTATGTTAGTGAATGGTGCGCTAGTAGAAATATTCGTCCTTTTTCTACTGCGGTCTTTCATCAAACATTCTATTCCAAAAATCTGGCGGAATTTTGCCAGATTTTCGATGAAAGGATAGAAGAAATCTGTGATAACAACTGTGATATAATATTAAGTGAAGATTTTAATATAGATTAGACAAAACATAATTTTTATAAAATTAAAATAGAAGGAATCGTAAACGAATATACACGAATAACAAAAACCTCTAAGACTCTAATTGATTATGTTATAACAAATAGTCATAAAGTATCAGTTGAAAACAATCCCAATAGTAAGATAGCAGATCATGAAGCGTTATATATTACAATTAAAAGTGGAAAAGACAATCAAAATAAAACACATATCAAATCGCAGGACATATTGAAATATAATAAAAACACATTTATCAGTCACTTTAATAAAATAATAAATTATGAACACTTAAATGATGCAACTGAAGATGCACTAATGCTCGATGAAACTATTAACAAATTTGCAAAGAAAATAACAAGAAAACAACAGAACTACGTTAAAAAATGGTTTAACTACGAACTAAGGTCACTGAAACAAAACAAATGTATAACATACCAAAAAGCAAGGATGGTCAAGATATAAATCAATTAGAAATTTCAAATCTGCAATCCGTTTTCGGCTATCTCGTCTGGTGGCTGAGATAAATCGTGTCCATTTTGCTCTATATCCCTCAAAACAAAAATGTTTTCTGAAATTTTGCTCTATATGCCATTTAGTGGCGTTAAGAGCAATATTTCAATACAAAACATGGAAATTGATTGCTGATGTACATTTTGCTCTAAGTGGAGTTAGTTTTGTTTAATGCAAATATTTTTCAGTATATTTTCTCTAAAAAAGAATTATTAAGAATATATTTTCTCTTACTCTTAAAAAAAACTAGTTAGAGTGATATATTCGGCTGTGCCGAATCTTTGATACCCTCCACCGACAGTTCGAATATTTCAGGTGTGATATCTATATGATATCTTTTTTTATTATTAATTTATCTTTATAAAAACAGACGTCAGCATTAAAATTGGTTGCGGTTTAGACCTTTATTAAATTATTGACCGAAAATCTTAAGTAAAATATCATGATTCGTAACAGTTTAAGCCGAACTTAAATGATTTTCAGAAGGAGGATTTATATTGGAGCCATGGTAAGTAAGTAAATGAACCAATCATCCTAAAATTCTGCAGAGTGATTTCTGGTATTAAAAACATAAATTTCAATATATTTCAAAACAGCGGTGAAATTAGTTTGAGCGTTTACATTGAATTTCAGAAGGCTGCTAAATATGGGATCTAAGGTAAATTATGGACCGTATATCACAAAATTAATAAAAAAATTTTCAGACCATTTGAAACTAAGTTGGAAGAAATTTTACCACAATAAATATATCTGCTACGGTTTTGGGTTTATTTAATTAATTTACCAGAGTGGGCTTTATATGGGGCCTATAGTAAACTATTAACCCATCATTACGAAATTTCACAGTCAATTTCTAGTCATATAAAACTGTAACGTACCAAATTTTGTTATGATAGCATTATTAATTACGGTTTTAGGCGTACTAAACGGTTTTCCGGGAGTGGGGTTTATATGGGACCTAGGGTATATTATACACCGATCTTCACAGCGTGATTTTCAGTCGAATAAAACGAATTTTTGCAAAATCTTATATCATTCCGTGCATTGTGCCATCATTTATGTTAGTTTTTGTATCAAAATGATCAATTTTTAAGGTGGTGGTTCCACATTTTGATTCATAGCCTCTGATCCTACTAAACCGATTTTGCTGGATTTCAATCCCAAACAGCTGATGATTACTACAAGCAATTTGGCAGCAAGTTTGTTCATTTCTTGAGTTTTTCGAAAGTGAGCGTGTTTTTAACAGACGGACATGGCTAAATCGACTTAGAGCTACTCTAGGAGCCAGAATATATAAACAATAAAAAAGTTTCACACGGAAACTTAGTATACCCTCTTCACAGCTAATGGTGGTGGAGGGTATAAAAAGAGGTTAAATATTTTTGAAACACATTTGAACATATTTAAGAGAAAAGAAAAAATTCAAAATGAAAAAATTTTCGATCTAAAACTGTTATTCAATTTTATATCTGAAAAAGACAAAAATTACTACCTAAGTCTTAAAATTAAGAAGTGAATTTTGTTATAATAACTTTATAAAATGTATCTTATAATAACTTATGAATAGTTTTTATTTCATTTTTTTCCAATGAATATACTGTTTTTTTTATAAATTATTTTAGATGTGTTATATTGCTTTGTTATTGCCATTTTGCTCCACGTGTATGTATTTGCAAAGAAATTTGACTAAGGTGGCGTATAGAGCAAACAGGAATATTATTAGCATTAGAAAATATACCGTTGTAGATGCGATCTGGAGATAAAAAGCATCTGTTCAGAATTATCTTTTTAAGAGGAATATGTGGTATAAAAATCAAAAAATCCTATCGAGTAATTTTTTCAGAAAAAATGTCAGAATATATCAGTCTTGCTTAGGCAATCGCCGTGTTAAGTCGCTTTTCTAGTGTGGTTGTAGTGAATAACAGTTCTCTTATTATCTCTTTTACATTGAAAAGCAAAACAAAAATTAGCGTGTCTATTTTTATTTTTACAATACATCAAATAAAAACAAATAACATAAGTGTTAAGAAGAAAAAATAAAACGTTAATAATTGAACCACCCAAAAATGGATGGTTCAGAATCCCTGAACCATAACCGGTTCAGGGAACTTGGTTCTAGCGAGAACATTTCCAACAAAATTAAGCGGTATCGTAACGATGAATTTGTGCCTCTTCCAGAATTCAAACAATGCGATGATCACATACCACGTTACATCATCATTTCGGCAAGGAATACAAAAAAGGATGAAACACCAAAACCAATCTCATCATACAACGTCTTCCAAATAGAAAAAGGATTAAATTTTGTATCTAAAGACTACACCGATGTTGTTGAATTAAGATCAGGAGATCTCATGATTAAAACACATAACCTAAAAGTAGCCCAGAAATTCATAAAAGTAAACTATATTGACACTATACCAGTAACTATAACATTTCACAAAAGTTTAAACTATATACAAGGAAAAATGTTCTCAAGAAAAACCATCGAACTTTCCGAAGAAGAAATTCTTGAAGGCTTAAAAAGTCAAAAGGTAGTAGAAGTTAAAAAAATTATGAAAAAGGGCGATAAAGACAAACTTGAAGCAACAGGTGCGGTAATTATAACGTTCGACCTTATAAGGCGTCCAGAGTATATAAAACTCGGATGGGAAAGAGTCAAAATTAATGAATATATACCTAACCCTATGAGGTGTAAAACCTGCCAAAAACTAGGACATACAAAAAACCGCTGCAGAAATGTAGAAATTTGTAAAGAGTGCGGTGAGCTAGTCTCACACAGCAACTGTGAAAGGAAATTCTGTGTCAACTGTAATGTTGAATCGCATACCTCTTACGATAACACATGCCCTTCCTTTATGAAACATAAAGCTGTTTTAAAAATTAAAATCAACAGACGGTGCACGATAAGAGAAGCTTGGAAAATTTACAACACTAATCCTGAAGCACATCAAATATTTTCAAAAAACAATCCTAAACCGACCTTTGCCAATGTCACTAAAAAACAAATAACACAACAACAGAAAAAGAAATCGAAAACATAAAACAATCAAAAAATACTCAAGACAACAAAACATCTCCTAGAGAAACTGAAAAATAAAAAAATCACATTAACTGTATCATACAATCAAACAAACCAAACATCACAACAAATACAACATCAACAACAAAAACATTAACTTCAAATACTATAACAATCAATCAACTTCAAAAACAAACAGCAACCAACAAACATCCACTTGAAGAAACATACAACATTATGGAAACTGACAGCATAACCGAACCAAGCTTCGAGACACCAAAACGACATAACACAGTAAATAACGAGTCTCCTGGAGCAACATTTACTCCATACTCACGTTCCATCTACTATGATATTAAAAGTCAATTTAAAGGCGACACCAATAAAAATGGGCAAGGAAAAAAATAACACAACAAAAAAACATTCAAAAATTTTTCTTTTTATCAACCTAAAAATTTAAATATGAATACAGGTCTGAATTTATCCATTATTCAATGGAATATTCAAGGTTTCCTTAACATTAAATTTGCCCTGGAAATTTTAATCAGCAAACACAAACCAAATATTATAATCCTACAAGAAACCCACATAATAGAAACAAATAAACAATTTCTTCACATACCAAATTACAAAATTTTTCATCATAATAAAGAGTATAGCTATGCCAAATCTGGAATAGTGATACTTATTAAGAATTCTATCAATGTTACACAACACCTAACATCGGAAGGGGATCTTCCTTACCAAACAATCACCATTCGAGGCACTAAAGATGTACATATAACCAACATATACAAAGAGTCGGAAATTTCTATAAACAAAGATTTACTGGATCCTATACTTAACGTTAATACTGATCATCATCAGATTTGTGGCGATCTCAACACACAAAACACCCTATGGGGTTCGCAATATACGTCCAGACCCGGTCAACTTTGGGAATATTTTGCAAACAAACGTAATCTAACCTTTTTAAATGACGGATCTCCTACTCTGCTGAGCACAAGAAATACACTAACAGCTATTGACGTCTCAATGGCCACTAGTGAACTGGCAACATCTCTTACTTGGCAATGCTTCAATCATGAAACGAGCGACCATTTCCCCGTAATTATGCAAAATAGCAACAACAACAATCACCAACAACATGTAATCAAATTTAAAGAAAAATTTGCCTATTCGGTGGCTTTCTCACGGAAAACCACCGAATTATCCAACTCAAAATCAATCACTGAAAATATCAACAAAGAATCTGCCACACCAGTAAAAATAATCACCCCTATCGTGAATAGAAATTCCTTGGGAGTTTTTTCCCTTTTTCCATTTTTCCTTTGTTAATTCAATTGTAAAAATGGGAAAAGGGAAAAAACTCCCAAGGAATTTTTATTCACGATAGGGGTGAATAAGAACAGCTGCGAACAAAGCAATGCCCGTAACTCATGCACCAAAAAATGAGAGAAACAACTGTCCTATTTGGTTTAACACAGATATTGCCCAGCTTATTAAACAAAAAACACTGCTTGGAAACGTTTCAGAAGAGGGAATAATTTACTGGATACCATAAACTACAGAAAACACACGTAAAAAGAGCATGCAAAGAAGCGAAACGCAACACTTGGGCAAGCTTCCTAAATTCTATCAACCCATTTGCAGAATCAAGAACTTTGTGGAATAAGGTAAAAAAATAACATGTTCTAGATCCATAAGTTTTCCATCAATATATGTGGAAAATTAAATCCTTCTCCATCCCCGGCAAATTGGTGATGCATTTGCAAAAACATGGAGTGCAATCGGATCAGATAGTTCATTTAACCATATGATAATTGAAAAAAAGAATCAACTCAACATTGACTTATTGGCAGATCAACCTAATAAAATAAATAGTATGAGTAATCCAATAACAGTAGCAGATCTTCAAAATGCTTTAAAAAAATATAAAGGGATGACACCGGGATTGGATAAAATCACATATCCTATGATAAAGAATTCGTCAATCACTTTCAAACTTAGACTATGTAAACTCTACACAACAATCCTTATTGAAGGAATTTATCCACATGCGTGGAAGCATGCTATCTTGTCCCCAATACCAAAACCTGGTAAAAATCCAAACAGCACGGAAGGTTATAGGCCAATATCATTGCTGGGTCTATGAAATAACTCCCACGAAAAAAGTCCCACTTTTAAAAACGAAATAAGTCCCACAAAAAATTGCTGTTTTGAAAGTGGGAGTTATTTCGTTTTTAAAAGTGGGACTTTTTTCGTCAATTGGTGGGACTTATTTCGTTACGCGTTTTTATTTTAAGTGGGACTTATTTCGTTTTGAGTGGGAATAAATTCGTTTTGTAAAGTGGGAGTTATTTCATACCCCTAAATTTACATTTTATTTCTTATGCTTTATTTCTCATTTTTTTCTTATGCAAAAAGTTATATATTAGACATTTCGTAAAAGGGACAACTATAATTTTTTGTCCTTATCTCTCATGGCTCTCCTTTTTTTGTTATTAATTACTTTATACTTACTTTAATAAAAAAACTTTAAAGAAATGTGTACAAATAGGTACCGAACTTAACTACTGGAAAAACAATATTAAAAAAAATTGTTGACGTAATTACGTATGTATGTGTTTTATTATATTTTTAGTAGGAAATTGGAATTCGTGTTCCATGTTTTCTAATATCACCATTACAAAATACAACTAATCCCAATGCCACGTTAAAACTATAATACCGTCTACCATGCACTGGATCTTCAAGCCATTTATAAAGGTCGATAATTTTAATCTGATGGTCCTTCCGAAACGGTTTCCATCTTAATAATAAGAACAATTGATCTGTACTTAATCCATTTACGAATCCAAACGTTGTTACTAGTAGGCGTTCTCTATACGTTCCTTGACCGAAAAAAGAATTAATAATAAATTCTGGAACTCTATCAAAATTCGTAATATCCATTCCATTAAGAAGCCTTCTGCAAGCTTGCATACGATTTTTCTTTATTATTCCTCTGCTTTGATTATTCATATTATTCGACGTGTTTTTATCGAAGAGCCAAATACTTCTTATTTGAAATCGCATTAAACAGTGAAAAAGTGGGACTTATTTCGTTTATGAAAGTGGGACTTAATTCATTTAAGAAATATATTATTCAAGGGGGAATTTTTTCATTTTGAGTGGGTGTTATTTCATTTCAAGTAAATTTTTAAATCATTTCATTTTGGTGGGACTTATTTCGCTTTCAAAAGTGGGACTTATTTCGTGGGAGTTATTTCATTTTTTTAAGCAATTTTTGGTGCGACTTATTTCGTTTTTAAAAGTGGGACTTATTTCGTGGGAGTTATTTCATAGACCCATCATTGCTACCAGTTTTATCCAAGTTACTCGATAGAATTCTGGCGCAAAGATTGTGGAAACACTGTAAAACAAACATTGCAAGCGAACAGCATGCATATTTGCCAAAGTTGTTAACTTTGAATAATAGAAGAACTATATAAATGGGGTGTACCCAAAAACATTTTAAAACTAATAAAATCATTTCTATCGCATAGAAAAATCACGGTAAGAGTAAACGGGTTTCTTTCCAATCCATGTAGGATGGAAAATGGAGTGCCACAAGGCTCCACGCTTTCGGTGGTTTTATACACAGCATACATACATCAATTCGTTAATCGCAAAATGAAAACAAGTCCATGGTATTGACCACATATCAATCTATGCGGACAACATCTTTGTAATTGCCTCTGGTTCGTATGATGACATTACTACAAACCTAAATAGTTGTGACGCGGTCATAAACAGTTGGACCAATGATGTAGGTGCGGTGATCCCAACAAACAAATGCGAGGCCCTTCATGCTTGCAGGAAATACAAGTGCAACTTATCACCCATATCTATAAGAGAATTTCCAGTCCCAATAAAAAATAAAATGAGAATACTTGGAATCACATTTTCAAAAAATCTTCTTTGGAACTCTCACGTACAAAATATTATTGACAAGTTAAAAAAAACCAACTATCTATCGAAAATAATATGCACAAAACGGAAAGGTCCACATATGGAAACAGGTATTTCAATTTGCCGTGCTCTAGTAGAGGGAATAATTCAACATGGTATAACTATGTATGGCTGGACAACACAAACTAATATAAAAAAAATTAACGCCTCGATAAACAGATGCTATCGCACAGCTACAGGTATTCTTCAGGCAACTCGGACTGACGCTTTAGTTGTAGAATCGAAAATTATTCAGTTTGACTTCATTTAAAAAAAAACAATCCATCAAAATGCTTTCGAAAGGATTAATCAATTCTGACCACGGACTCCATGAGTATTTTTGTCAAATACCAGATAGCTACAACATGCCATATCCGTGCGGTCTACAAAATATAATGAAATATGCAAAAGATATTCAAATATCTCTGCCAACACGTGAAGATACAACAACAACTTGTCTCGCATCTGAGAGCAATATAGTTATTAATACCACATTAAACATGTTAAAAAAAGATGGTTTGAACTCAGAAATTTTCCAACAACTTTTCCTAAGGGAAAAGGAAAAATATAATGCAAATATAACAATTTTCACTGACGGGTCGTTCTCAAATGGTAATACGTCGTATGCCGTAGTTCAACAAGAAAATAATAATTTCATCACCGTTCATCAATCTATTCTCCCTGATCATTCTGGAATTTTCGCTGCTGAATTAGCTGCCATAAGATTAGCTGTATGCTTCGCAGCACAAAAACAACAAACGACAATAATATGCTCCGACAGTCTCAGTGCAATAAAATCATTGAAGAACGATAGCGAAACAACGAAATATATGATAAAAAATTTTGTATTATCTAACAAAGTTATCGTAATATGGATCCCCGGACATATTAACATCCCAGGAAATGAATATGCCGACCAAGCTGCAAAAAACGCAACTAAACTTCCACTAATAATGGAGGTACCACCTCTGGTACAGGTATTAACCAACATCCATAAAAATCACCAACAAAACCAAAAACAACAACTATGGAACAACTCGGAGAGCTTTCTAAAATCACACAACAGCAGCATAACAAGACCCCCTTACAACATTAATTTTAGTCGCGAAGACTGCATCATAATGGTCAGAACCAGACTGGGTACCACGAGATTTAGTACTCAACACTACTATGAACAAACGCAACCAATGGAATGCGAATACTGCCTGCAACAGCTCACGATATACCACATCCTAAAAGAATGTCCGATGACCTCAACAAATGATCCCCTAGATGAAATTATTAACTGCAATAGCAAAGCCTCATTATATAAAATTTATAACATCCTATCCACTGCGAATGTTTTATATGATATCTAAGTATCAGCCTATATAGTGTAATGGCCTAGAAGCCCACACTATTATCTCATGTATTTCTATAAATTAACTTTTTAGAATACATTTTAATAAATAAATAAATGTCAGAATATAGAGATAATAAGAAGATAGCTAGTTATTTTAATAATTATTTAGTAAACAGTATTAAGAATATCAGAGACTTAATCGAAATTGTGCAATATATAAATAATATAAACTCAGTAACTCAAAAATTCAAATTCCGTGCAATATCAAATTTAGAACTTAAGAAAATAGTAATGACTTTAAACAAAAAATCAGATTATTGTAAAATATCGGTAAGAATTATCATTGATAATTGGAATGTAGTTGGAGTATTTCCTGAAATCCAATCCAGTTCGAAAAAGTGACCGGCACAAAAAAATGTGAAGAATTTCGTCCAATTAATTCTTTAAAGACATGTGAAAAAATCTTGGAGAAAGTTATAAAGGAGCAATTAGAAGATTACATTGAAAAAAATGCTTTAATATCGAAATATCAATCCGGATATAGAAACAAATTTCTTGTGAAACAGCAGTAAATGTAATAAATCGTTAGATAAAAATAGAGAAAAATAGAAAAATAATGGCAATAGTTTTAGATTTAAAAAGAGCTTTCGAAACAATAGATAGACAAATAATGATTGAGAAACTTTATATGTATGGAGTGCAAGGTGTAGAACTTGAATGGTTTAAATCCTACTTGAATAATAGAAAACAAATTACCACTATAAATGAAATAAAATCTGGTTCGATTGATAATGAGTTTGGTGTTCCACAAGGATCCATTCTAGGTGCATTATTATTTAGTATATATATATAAATATAAATATATATAAATATAACAGTCTGACAAGAAGTGAAATTATTCTATATGCGGATGACACTTTAATATACACGGAAGGAAATACAGAAGAACAATGTCAAAACAATATGACCAGCGATATAAATAGTATTAATATGTGGTCAAAAATGAATAGACTGAAATTAAATGAAAGTCAAACTTAAATAATTGAAATATATATGACTAGCGACAAAGGCTATAAAATTAATGATAAAGTAATAGAAAAAGTAAAACAAGTCAAATACCTCGGTTTCATAATAGATAAGGAACTAAAATTTAAAGAACATATAGAATACGTCTGCAAAAAAATAGGGAACCAAATAGGATTCTTCAGAAGAATTGGAAATAAAGTCACCACAATAACAGCATAAAACATATACAATACGACCATAAAACCACATTTTGAGTTTGGTTCAACAATTATTTACACATGTTGTAAATCAGCACAATTGGAGCGACTACAAAAATTAAAAAACAAGGCAACGCGAGTAATACTAAAATATAATAGATACACACCAATACAATTCATGCTCAACACGCTTAAATGGTTAAACATTAAACAAAGATTGCAATTAAACACACTACTTTTTATTTGTAAAATGAAACATGGAAATGCGCCTAAGTACCTATGCGAACAAGTACGATATGTGGTGATGTTCAACCGTATAGATTGAGAAAAGACTTTAGACTTTAATGCAACTATCTCTTTTCTATAAAGGACAAAAAATTTTTCAAGGAATATTAAAAATGAACAAAATGATTATATATTTAGCAGAGAATGTATTAACTTTGTGAAGTATAATGTAATTTTGTAACTCATGAATGTAAACAAATTGAAATGTTAAAGTATTAAAGAAATACTAAAAGGATATTATAATAATAATAATAATAATAATATATGATTCACTGTGAAAGGTTACGGTCTCTTCCAAGTTCGAATGGTAAAACAATTGCTTATTTTAAATTTTCCTTTCAATAAAAATATGGGTTGAATCACATTCCATTTGAGTGCGACCAACTTCCAAGTATTTGTGCTCTATTGTGATGTTTGCTTCTACGCATAAAGAAAGTAAAGTCCACAGAAACACATTTCTATTTTGGTAAAAACAACCATCAGAATAGAGAATAATGTGGTGCATGTCAGGGAATTAATTAAGATCATTTCTTAAATATTTTACGCTAATCGTTGCAAATGTCGATGATACCAGATTTTCTCCAGTTTCATCCCAAATGTAATTATCGGAGTCATGATTTATAACATTATAAATTGTTTTTTTTTTTTAAATTCCCTAAGCTAATCCTGCGAAGCTATACGCTTGTCTGCAGAAAATAAACCAGAGTCTCTGGCGAGATTCGAGCCTGCAATCCCGGCGCTGATAGACTAGCACACTACATACTAGCTAGCCTATCGGGGCACTGTAAAGTAATGAAGTTGTTATTTAATTTTATAATAAGCGGAGTTGACATTCGATTGAAAACGTTATTTTCGAAAACCACAATTACACTCATAATTATGCCCATTATTTTCTTTAAAGTTGAAAAAGCATGCAATTTTTTCGGTCTCAAAAGGATACTAGTCCTACAAAGAAATTGAATTACTCAATTTGATATTAAAGTCGTTTAAGCCAAAGTTTCTTAATGTGGAAATTATATTGTAACAACCAACATCAGAAAAACATGCGTTGACAACTCGTACATGGAATTCTTCAAACATTTTAAAAGAAAACCATTTCATTATATTTTGTTAGAAAAAAAATGTGTAGTTACGTCGTTTTGCATTGATAAAATAAACACACTTGTAGTTACGTCCTTTTGTTTTTCTTTTAATAAAAGCGTAATTTTTGATCGCAGAACTGTAAAATTTTGTCAAGACATGTAGTTTAATGGCATTCATAGTAATCAATCAAAAATTCGATTTTGAATTTGTTAGTTACGCTTTTTTTGCATTTTAGCTAACGATATGTAAAAGACTATCAAGAACAATTTGATCGTGTGGCCGCAAGGTAACGAACCAACAAAATACATAGATTTTCGGGAATACAAAATTTATTATTAAGATTTCTGTATGACGTGCTAAATTCCCAAAAAGCCGTTTCATTAAACAACCTCTTTGTTTGTCATATGAAACGAAATATGTTTGCTAATAGCATGAATAAAACATCAGTTTGTTCAGTAAGCATAATTTTATTTGAACACGAACTTCAGTGAATAAACATTTAAACTTGTTTATAAATGAAGTTGTTCATGCAGCCCTTTATTGTAAAATTATAGCGGAAAATAACTTCGAGCTGCTTTAGCTTGAGCCGCTACTGTATGTATGTAGTTAATTAAAATAAAAGTGTCAAAGAAAGTGAATTTAAATAACACTCGCTTCGCTAAATAAAGCTTTGCTTGTAACCCGGCCGCGCGCAAGTTTGTCCTCCTCTATAATATAACAATTACCGGCTATGCTAATTAAAGATTTTCTGCATAGCCGGCCTTCGGCTAGGGCGTAAAGATTTCCTCAAATGCACTGACTTCTCTAACTAAAGCTTTTATGCATAGCCGTACTTCGGCCGGGCGCAAGGACTTTCTCCTCTATGGTATAAAAACGCCGGCTTCGCTAACTAAAACTTCTCTGCATACCTACTAGTAAGCATATTGCTTACTAAAAACTCTTGTATTTTCGCAAAATCAAATATTATATCAATATTGGCCAGATTGGTTCAGAAATGAAATGGAAAATCGCATATACATATGAAAACTTCAGAGGTTCATAACTCGAAAACTATGCGTTTTCGAGACGTTTTTTATAAATGTTCTTCTTATTTTTCAACGTTCTATCACTCTAAGCACATTTCTTTTTGCATTGGTAAACTAGATTTAAGCCATATTAACTATGAAGTAATGATGTATCCAATATTGCTCGCCAGTGTATATATGTACAACATACATAGATACAAATCTATCACGCACTCTGTTTTTTAGAATTTCATTTTAAGGCAATAGGTACTTATCAAAACTTTTTAATCACGTGCAAATTTTTAAAAAATTTTATAGTTTTTTTGCAATCTCCAGCTCTTTTAAATGCTTTCATACATGCTTATGTATGCATGAAGATGGCCATTCTGTACGTACGTACGTACATACATAAGTAGATACATGAACATAACAAATTTATTATATGTATGTAATTTCAAGGCAAATTTAAGTTCTGTATAAAATGAAAATCCTTTTTTTTTTTTTGAAGAACTTGCATTACTTTCAATTGTCACCTGTATAAAGGCACAACATATTTTTATTAGTGACTAAAATATGTTTTCAACATTTACATCACGAATTATCGCAATACCTCTTTTTAAAGCACTTAAAAAGTTAGCATAGTTAAGAAAATCCAACACAAGAATTACAGTAAAATATTCACATTTGACATTACCTCTGATTCTTCTGCTTCAGAGTCCAGAAAATCAGCCATCTTCACTTAAAAATTAAATAATATACTCAAATAGATAATGCAGATGCAATTCAAATTTTAACACATTTAATGATAGAAATACACTTGATATAACCCATACAATTTTTTACGCATGTGAACAAATCAACCCGATTCTTAACAAACCATAATAAATTATGTTGTTAACACTTTTTAGTGTGGTGAGTTTGTTGACTTGTTTATAAAAAGTGTATATGAGTTGTCAAAAATTAATTATATATTTTTAAAAAAATAATTAGCGGAAATTTGCAAGTCTGCTTTCACACTTTTCATCTTTTGATGCTCAACTCTTATGTTTTTAGGTGAGGGAAGAAAGAAGAAAGGGGGTTGGTACGGAGATGCCTGTACTCGGTCAGTACGCTTTGTGTGTTTTTTTTCGTTGGCATATGCACAAGGATGGCTGTATGTAATTTTTTTCTTTTCTTTTTCTCTTTGATTCGCTGTTAAAAAAATTGTTTTTGTTTTGAACCGAAAAAAGTTGAAACCATGGTGAAATAAACAGGTGGCAGCACTACGCCAGATGACGATTTTTTGCTCTTGCATTGTTTGTCTAGGTTTATGTCAAAGTTTTGTTTATGTTTACAAAAAGTCCACGTTTTGTGCTGTGATTATTGTGTTTTATTAAAGTTTTTGATAATTTTAAATTAAAATAAATAAGATATTGATCATAATTAAATAAAAATTTATTTATTTCATCACGTTCAGTGGCACGCTGTGATTTTTCTTAAATGTATTTTTTGACGTAAACGGTGATGTAATTTCCATTTTTGTTGTAATGTTGTATTTGTTGCCGTAACGATGCCACCTGCTTATTCCACCATGGTTGAAACCGATTGCTACGTGTGAATATATTGGCATCTTCAAAAGGGAATTGAAAAGAAGTTGAGCATCAAAAGATGAAACGTGTAAATTTAGACCAAACAGCGGCATGAAAGCAAAGTCTAGTATTTATTAAAAATTGTTAAAGTTGTAAAGAATCAGAAAACTTACAGAAAAAATCGCTGCTCTCCCGAACATGGCTAAAATTCGGGAATAATCGCAAACTTGTAAAAAAAAACTAAAACTTATTTAAAATCGCTTAATCGGTAAAAAAAAAAAAAACAAAATGTCAACAATTAATAAAAAAAATTTTGCAAAAATAGCGAAAATTCGCGAAAATTTTTAATAATTCGAACAACCAAAAAGTTGATTAAAAGTCCACAAAAGCATAAGCATAAGAAAAAAAAATCAGTAAAAATTGCTAAATTAGGGGAAATTCGCAAAAAATTGCTAACAGCGGCATAATAGCAAAGGGTACTATTTATTAAAAATCGTTAAAGCTGTAAAGAATGCAAAAACTTTCAATACAAAAATCGCTTCTATCGCAAAAATTACTAAAATTTTGCGAACAATTGCACAACTGAATGTTATTATTTTTTTTTTCTAATTGCTGAAAAAAGTTTAATACATACTTACATTTTTAGCTATTTGTTAAAGAAATCTAATAATTATTTCCAAAAAGTGTGTAAATTATTTATAAAAAAAACAATTAATGGCCAATTTCACCAAGTTCGGTTAAAACTAACCTTAATTAAAGTTCCGGTTACCAATATGTTTTGACAGCTATAACTGATACAATTGCAGTAAATAATCGAACTTGGTGAAATTGACCGTAATGCTATGTTCATACGACGATATAAACCACTCGTTTCGCTCTCTGAAACTAGTTTGCCAAACATGCTGTTCATACGGTTCATTCTTGTTTCATTTTGACATTTTTTTGTGTGTCGTTAGTGTGATTTTATTTAAAATAGATAAAAAAGTAATTAAAAGTTAAAAATATATAATTTAATACTTTTATCAATATTATTATTGTATAATTATCACTTTATTTTATTAAACATCAATTTTTATTTTTTTTCCGTTTTGATTTTTTTTGAGAGCTAGTTCAGATAAACTAACGATAAATGTTATCAAAATTGGAGATGATAGTACAATATTCCTGTTTCGCAGCATGTTTCAAAGTGAAACGACTGGTTTCGCTCTCAAAATTGTGTATGGGGAAACAAGTCGTTTCAGTCATGTTCGGTGCGCAAAACAGGAATAAGAGAGCGAAACACGAATAATGCTGTCCGTGAGAACATGGTATAAATGTTTTTACGAAAGTTCTTAACCTATCGAATGACATTTCGAGTGAAGTCATTCGATCGACTGTTCGTTATCGAAAGACATACAGCCCAATTATGAATAAAAATTCCCCGGGAGTTTTCTCCCTTCTCCCATTTTTCCTATCTTAATTCAACTGTAGAAATGGTAAAAGGGAAAAAATTCCCGTGGAATTGGTATTCATAATTGTGCTGATAATCTCAAATTCCGATAGAAGTTTTTTGATAACGAATGGGACGTTTTCAAAAAGTAAAATTTCGATCAAAGTCACTCGATCACGACTGCGACGATCTGGGCCCAGTTTTATTTATTTGTATTGTTTTAAAAAGATATAATTATGTTTTTTTCCTAACTGCCCGTCTATACCAGAGATAATTATTGCGTCATATATTGCAGTAAATGTCAATATTATGTTATCTTTAATGTAGACAGCAATTTTTTGTGCATATTTATTGCTGGCAATTCATATTGCAATAATTGTTAGTCCATTTTCGTTGACAATTATTGCTATCATAAAACGTCAAATTTGGTTGTCAATTGAAAAAAAGAAGCAAAAAAGAAAAAAATAGAAGCCAATTGCGTAAGAAAAAAAATTAAATTTGTGAAATAATAGCCAATTATAATTGTAGTAAAAGAATTAAATTAAAGAATTTAATAAACACTAAAATAAAATTACAAAAATTATTTTTATTAATATAATTTTTGTCTTATTCGATCTTTATTATTTAAATTTATATTAATTTGTTTAAGCTTGAGTTCTTTTTTATATAAAAATATAAATTTTATCTTAACAAAAAAAATAAATTTATTAAAAATTAATATATTTATATAAAAAAAAGACCTCAAGCTTAAACAAATTAATAAACATTTAAAAAATAAGTCGAATAGGATAGAATTTATATTACCCTAGATCTACACTAAAGATAAATATATCAGCAAGTTGGCAATAACGTCGGCAGAATAACACAGCAATATTTCTTATTGCTCCGCTTATGTTAAAGACATGGGAAAACGTATTTATGTTAACTCATAATTTGAAAAAAATCAAGGAAGAAGGTGCAGTGTAAAAACTGGCGCTATCTTGCAAAACTTATTTTTATTATTATAATTTCTTTCTTATTCGACTTTATTATTTAAATGTATATTAATTTGTTTAAGCTTGAGGTTTTTTTTTATATAAAAATATTAATTTTTATCAAATTAATTTTTTTTTATTAAATAAAATTTATATTTTTATATAAAAAAGAACTCAAGCTTAAACAAATTAATATTAATTTAAATAATAAAGATCGAATAAGAAAAAAATTATATTAATAAAAATAATTTTTGCATGTTTATTTAAGTGTTACTACTACTATTTAACAAATTTAATTTCTTTCTCACACAATTTGCTTCTATTTTTTTCTTTTTTGCTACTTTTTTTTCAATTGACAATCAAATTTGACCACGGGTCTTCACGTAGCAATATTTATTGCGGCAAACGTCAAATTTCATTGCTCCATAAAATTTGCGACGTATAGACCGCATATTGCCATGAGTGGCAATCCATTGCGCAATGATTGCTCTTCTTATTGCTTGAGCAATTATTGCTTAGCAATATGCTGTCAAATCAGTTGTAATTTATCTGACATTTCATTTCTCTGTACGGTTGTTTTTTGTTTGTGTGTTTATTTATTAAAAAAGCAATCAATAAATATATTATTATATATTATATTTTTTAATAGACGTCAAGATCAACAAAAGCAAACGACGAATTTATTTTTTTGTATATTTTTATTTTTTCAATAGAACAATTCAACTTTTTTTAACGCACATAAACAAAAAAGTAATACAAAACACAGCTACGACAATTACAATTAATTATTTTATTAATTTAAAAAAGAAAATTTCACAACCACTTCAAAACACAACATAAAACATTTGTTATAAATATGTACAGCCACAAAACTTTATACGACTACTCGCGGTGAAAATTGCAAATTTATGGCAAAGCAATTTCAAGTGTTCTCCAGCAATAAATTCAGCAATTATTGCTCCATTGTTCTGTCATTGTTCTGCCGACGTTTTTGCTTGTACTAAGCAATAAATATTGCAACGTGGAGACCCAGCGTGACGTTTTATGATAGCAATAATTGTCAACGAAAAAGTACTAACAATTATTGCAACATAAATTGCCGGCAATAAATATGTAGAAAAAATTGCTGTCTACATTAAAGATAACATAATTTTGACATTTACTGCAATATATGTCGCAATAATTATCTCTGGTATAGACGGGCAGTTAATAAATATAATTTTTGCAAGATGGCGTCATTTTTACACTGCACCTTCTTCCATGATTTCTTTAAAATTATGAGTTAACATAAATACGTTTTCCCATACCTTTAACATAAGCTGGGCAATAAGAAATATTGCTCTGTTATTCTGCCGACGTTATTGCCAAATTGCTGAGATATTTATCTTTAGTGTAGATCTAGGGTAATTTTTTAGGTATTTTTCGTTTTGTACCATTCACTGTTGCTAATGCACCAAATCAAAATGTTAAAACGCTTTATTGGTACATATAGTCGTTCGTAAATTATTGTTAATCTATATGGTTATATTTTACATATACATATTATAGAACACAATAATTTACGAACGACGATATATTTAAATATTTATGAAAACAAAAACAAAACCAAATTGACAAAAATTTTTTTTTTTTTTTTTAAAAAATTTACAGTTTTAATAGAGAAAGAAACGCGTAATACCTCTAGCGTTAATTTGATTTTAGAAGTGTATAGATAACAAAAACAATTTTCGTAAATTTTGTTTTGTTTTTGTTTTAATGTAAATGTTCACTTATTCGACACGTAGTTCATAATAGCCACGATTATTTCACATATACACATACATATATTGATGGTTTTCTTCCTCAACCTCGTAACTCAAAAACAACTACTTTTCAGGAGAGACAAAATACTTTTTATTTACCAAATATTTGAAACTTTTTGCTATATATTCTTTTATAATCCAAGAATTAGAAAAATTTCCGATACAAAAAAAATTGCAAAATTGTAAGGCGGAATTTACTGATTACTTTTCCGCTTAAAACAAAAATTGGAAAAATCGAGTTACGTGGTTGCGGAAGAAAACCATCGAATGTACAGATTTTCTTATAACAAATAAGCTAACGACTTAGGGTTTTTTAGTAAATGCATCACTTCGCTGCATCAAATGTTTATATATATACTATATTTGTTTATCAGTGAAGTAGATGTGGACCAAAAATGTTCAAATACTTCACAAAAATAATAGTCACACAATTAAAAAAATTATAATTATTTTTTTATCGGCTTAAAAAAAATTGCTTTTCTGATGGAGCACAGTGATGCATTTACGAACACGACCTTACTTCGAAATTATTAAAGTTCTGGAACTTAAAAGAAGTAATCAATTAAGCTCGATGTTCAAATCTAGTTTACCAGCGCTGCTCCAAAAATTTACATAGTAAATATACATAGAGTGATAGAAAATTGAAAAATAAGAAGAAATTATTTTACGAATAAAGTCTCGGAAGCGCATAGTTTTCGAGTTATGTACCTCTTAAGAATTCATATATGTATATACGTATGCGATTTTCCAATATATTTCTGAACTTATTTGGCGAATATTGACATCATTTGAAATCTTATGAATAGATCTTTCTAAATATACTATTGGGGGATTCATAAGGTGTGCTATCAAGTCATATCGTCATAATGTCCTTAATTAATATTTGACAATTGTTTAAAAAAAATATTGTTGTTTTTCAAACAAAATAAAAATTGTTATGCTGTGTTCATTGATTCGTCATAACTATACAGTAGATATCATTTTAGCGCCAATTTCATCGGCTTTTGAAGAATTTATGTAAGTATACATTAATCATTTTATTCTTTATACAATATTCATTTAATTTTTGATTAATATATCGCTCATTAGCTGCAAGACCGAAAAGAAATCCATTTCGAGATAAACGCGTTTAAAGTTTTTGATTTGCTTTAACCACTTAGAAAAAATAACGATACATTCTCTTCAAAAAGGGAAAGTATAAAAGATATAAAGATGAATTTTATACACAATATAAAGAAACACATAGCGAACAATTCTGCATCACTAACTCCAAAATTGTGTTTTTTGATTTATGCCGGTCTTGCAGCAAATGAGCGATATGTCCATACATGCATATATAAGTTAGGGCCGAAAAGGGCCGATGTTGAATGTGAACCACACCTAAACGTCAAGTTTTTTCCTGAGCATGGGGAGCATGATTAATCACTTGGTAAATTATCTGGATTCCAATTCACTTTTGTGTGATAGACAGTATGGCTTTCATAGAAGTCGTTCTACGGGAGACCTGTTAGCGTTTCTTTCGGAACGTTGGAGTCGTTTTTTTCACTAATTCGGAGAAAGCAAAGTGGTTGCTCTGGATATTTCCAAAGCGTTTGATCGTGTGTGGCACGGTGCACTCGTTTTAAAGCTTATTGCGTTTGGTGTCGGTAGTGATTTCTCTCGATTCATATCGAGCTTTCTCAAGGACCGCTCTATACGTGCTGCTATAGATGGGTTCTCATCGGAGGAGTTTCATTTAAATGCAGGTGTACCGCAAGGCTCTGTTCTTTTTCCTACACTTTTTCTTATTTTTCTTAACGACCTCCTGTGTATTACTTCCAATCCTATCTATTCTTTCGCAGATGACAGCAGTTTTTGTCATTCATTTTCCTTTGATCATAGACCAAGCTTTACTGAGGTCGAAGCTATGAGTCGGAATATGAATGACACACTCAATCTTGACCTTACGACAATCTCCGAGTGGGGTCTTGCGAATAGGGTCGATTTTAATGCTCGTAAGACTCAATGTTGCATGTTGACCCACAGACGTCTTGTGGAGTCAGCGTCATCTGTATCCATGGGAGGTATAGCTATTGAGGAATCAGACACTCTTGATGTTCTGGGCATGAAAATTCAATGTGATGTTCGATGGAACCAACATGTCTTTCAAGTGTCGAAAGAAGCATTCAAGTGTCTTGGTTTCTTACAACGGTGCAATAACTACTTCACTCCGTCTGATCTCTTCACTATTTATACCGCCTATATCCGACCGAAAATGGAATACAACTCTCATATCTGGGCAGGTGCTTCAAGGTATATCTTGAACTTCCGGATCGGGTGAAAAGAAGTGCGTTGAAGCTCATCAATGACAGTAGGGTATCCAGCTCTATTGACTCTTTGGAGCATCGTCGGAATGTGGGTTGTGCGGCATTGTTCTATCGGTATTACCACGGAAGATGTTCAGCTGAGATGGGTGAACTCATCCCTGAGACGCGGGTGCATGCCCGTAGTACTCGTCTTTCCAGCAGATCACATCCGTTTGTTGTCGACTGTCCAATGTATTGCACAACGCATTACAGAGAAAATTCGATTCTTGGTCGAACTAGCTGTATGTGGAATAGACTCCCGGCAGAAGTCTTCCCAGTCGGCTACAATTTGGAAAAATTCAAATTAAATGTCCACAAACACTACTCCCTCTTTCCTTCTCCCCATAACCTATTTTCCTAATTCCAACACAATGTATTGCATTAGTAGGGCGCATTCCCTGAGTGTTGGCTCAAAGTAAAAAAAAACCAATTTATTTATTTATTCATTTATTGAGTTCTATTTGAACTTTTGTAGCAAACAGTTCATTTATTTTCATAAAAATTTAAAAAAAAATAATTTTAATTAAAATAATAAAAAAATATATACATATATATATTTTTGTTTTTTTATATTGTATCCATGGACTCAAAATCCATTCATTTAGAACCTTTAAAGGTCCCTCCAGATAAATGTCAACATACATATTTGGATTCTTCAATACCTAAAGTCGTAGGACATAAAACTAATAAAATATTATTTTCGATGGAATTTAATGATACAAGTTCAGTTATTGGTGCACATGGCCCTCAAATACAAAATCCTAACAAAAGAAAACGGAATAATGGAAACGGAAATCAAAATATACAATTGAATCTGTCAAGTTTTTATTTTATACTATATTTAATTCTATTATTAAATAGTAATAGATTCGCATTTTTGGGTGATCTTAATATGCAGACAGGTAATATTAATGATATTAAACAAAAGGGAGATAAGAACTCTGCAAAAAATAAAAGTATCCAAAAAAAAGAGAGATTCTGTCCACCTATTTTTCTTTATAATTTGGATATAAAAACTCTGGTAAGTCAACTTACTTCTAAAAATATCGATTTTGAAATTATAAACAAGTTGCGTTTTAATACAAATTGTACTTAAAAGATGCTTCAGTTCAACTCAAAGAAAAAAATATTGATTCTTTTTCTTTTACGCCAATTGAACTACGCAAAAAAACATGTTGTTTTAAGAGGATTGTACCACGATACTGACTTAACTGATATCAAGAAAGAATTATATTCTTTAATACCCCATACCATTGATAGCGTTACAAAATTTAAAACTATCTTTACAGTTGCTCCCGGAAAATATGTAAATGAGTTATCCCATATAAGATTTTTATTACGTCAGGTAGTGTCTTGGGTGTTAACAAAGGCAAATTCTAAGGAAATTCAATGTTATCGTTGTCAACATTGGGGACACTTCTCTAGAAATTGTAACAGAACTTAGGCTTGCGTTAAATGTTCCGAAACACATAACCCTGGTGAGTGCAAAGTTATAAAGGGACAAACCAATCCATTTTGTGTAAATTGTGGAGAAATTGGACATCCAGCAAATTGGCGTGGATGTTCTTCTTTCAAGAAATATTTTATTGCTAAACAAAAATCGGAAGAAATTGTTTTAAAATGAAATAATTTAGCTTCTCAACATGTTAATAGGGCTTTAAGTAACTTTAAGTTTATTACAAATAACTTTTAATTTTTGCTGATTGCCTCAGAAACACTCCTAAAATTGAGGAAAAGATTAGAAAGATTCCTTTGATCATAGATGAATTTTTAAAAATTGCTAAAATCTTATGTAAAGAGGAAACTCTTTCTTTGGAGGAGAAAATTAGTTAATTTTTTAATGATTATAGAAAGAAGACTAAATCTGAGGCTAAGAAGGATTGTTTAAATCTTCTTAAAGAGGTTCATGAAGTTTATGGTAAACAAATATTCGAATATTTTAACATAGAATGTAAGATCTCTTGTTAACTGTAGCAGGAGAATTGACTTATTAAATACTTTAGCAAATAATATGATTGATATTAGTTTTGAACAGGAAGCTCATCTTAAGAATAAACATAAAATTTTCTTGCAAGAATACAATACTTTAAGGGACGATAGCGCTGTTGGTGTTTGTATTATTTTGAAGGAGATATATCTATTTCGGCGAATAAAAATTGATGGTGTTTTATTTCCAAATTTATTTGTTGAACTAACAATAATAGTAAACGGAAGCACAAAAATATTTATCTTTGGTTCACTGTATATTCCTTGCAATTCAAGTGCTTCATTGATTTGTAATAGTTTTACTAGTATATGAAATTTCTGTAGTAATTATGATGGAATAATTTTGGGTGGTGATATTTGTTGAACTAACAATAATAGTAAACGGAAGCACAAAAATATTTATCTCTGGTTCACTGTATATTCCTTGCAATTCAAGGGCTTCATTGATTTGTAATAGTTTTACTAGTATAAGAAATTTCTGTAGTAATTTTGGGTGGTGATTTGAATTCGAGAAATGTTACATGGGGAGATAGTTTCAGTGACTTGAATGGCATTACACTGTTTAATTGGCTTCAAGATTTTTCCTCTGAATTTATAAGAATTTCTGACAACATTCCTTCATTCCCAAACGGCTTATCTTTCTTGGATCATTTTATAATCAGGTCTAACTTATTAAACATAATCAATAATTTCGGATCATTTTCCATTGAAATTAAAATTAGGATTTCCTAACTTAGAGATTATTTTGAAGCAACCACGAGTTTTAACATCTTTCAAGCATACAAACTGGACTAATTTTAGAAATGATATCAAACTTAGCTTAAGGGAAAAATTTCCACCCGCAAATATAAATTTAACAAACTTTGAAATTGATACTCATTAGGCCGGGCCAATTTGTATGGAGCCGAAAAATCGATTAGAGCCGCCCCCTAGGCTGATTCTATGGACAATTCTAAGCAACTTTGGTGAAGGAACCATGGGTCTATCTCGATTTTCGAGTCTCCCACTTTTCAAAAAATGATTTTTTTCCCTAAAACATCATTTTGATTCGAAATTCGATTTTTTATTCATCGTTATATTATCTTTTTTATGTGTATATGGGGGGTTTTTGGGGTCGAGAAATTCATTTTTGATCTTTTTTTTTACCTATGACCACCACCAGAGGGCGTTTCATGCATATTTGTAATATTTTTCGTCTATTTTCCGAGAAAAATAAATTAAAAAAAATCTTTTTTGCCGAGTTTTTAAGAAGCAAAACCAAACAAAAATTCATAGTTTCTATTTGTTAAAATTATTTCGTTAAATAGATGAAATAGTAAAGAAGGCTGATAACGAAAACCATATTGAGCATTATGCTAGTATATATAAACAAATGCAAAAGGAGGGGAGGGGTAGAAACGGACAACTGGATTTGAACTTCGCTTTTCATAAGGACCCAGAATACCCAGAACTTTATAGGGTATAGTGAAGGGTATAAAAAACAAACTTAATTATAAAAAGAGTAATTTTTGGGATTTCAGTATTTTGGTCATAACTCTGCTCTTTATTAACCGATTTGACAGATTAATATACCGACGTGTTAAAGAAGAAATTTGCCAGTTATTTTGGTTATAAAACTTTGACTCGGGAAGATCTATGATTCCCGAAAATGGGTATTTTAAAAAAAAAAATTAATATTTTGGTCATATCTTTTTCGTATCTGAACCGATTTTCCCGAGTTTTTCAGAAAATTTTTTCTATTGAAAATTTCCGATCTTTTGATATATAAGGCGTAACCATAGGTCATATGACGGTCCAAAAAATCAGGTTTTTATACAATTTTTGATATTTTTTGTACGGGAGGTACCACGCGCACTTGTTCAATCCCGCCCACATTTTGTGGGATCCTGTGTATTGATAACGTTAATGTGTGTACCCAATTTGGAAACTTTGGCTCTTACCGTTCTCAAGATATACAAAAATAAAAAAATACAACAACAACAAGGGATTTTTGGGCAAAATCAGAGGCAGTCGTGGTTTTTTGGTCATATCTCAGCCATTTGTGGACCGATCTTGCTGAATTTCAATAGCAAGAAATGGTAGACTATATGTAACATAAGTCTAAAACAACCTAGCCGCTATCATGTCTGGAGTCTCCGGAAAACACATATCAAACGTAAGACGGACAGACGGACGGATATCGTTAAATCAACTTCTCTCCTCATAAGGACCCAAAATATATATACTTTACAGGGCCTAAGATCAATATTGTAGAAATTACAAACGGAATGACAAACTTATATATACCCTTTTCCACCTGTGGTGAAGGGTATAAAAATAGTCAAATTTATATCTCGGATAATATCAAACAATTATATATTTTAAAATATTCTTGGCAAAAAGAATTTTTTCAAGAACTCTAAATAGAAATAATCCTAGTTATTTACTGATTTCAAAACAAATTGAACTTCTTAAAATAATAATTCAAGAACAAGTTCGTATTGAACAAGCAAATCTTTTTAATGAACGACTTGGAAAAATTAAACCTGGTCCAAATGCTTATAGGGAAATTTATAATATTATAGGCAAGAGGAAAACCTCATTTATATCGGAATTATCTGTAAATGGTATGAGAATTGTTGATAGTGATCAAATATTAGAGCATATGAAAAATAATTTTGCTTCAATTTATGGGGTAAATCCTCAAATTAGAAATTCTTCAGAAGTAAATAACAGTATCTCTCAACATATAGTTATCATTCCCAATACCATGTTTAATTTTAATGAACATTTTTCTTCTTTTAATTCGCCAAATAATATAAAATTAACAACTGTTGAAAGTCTATTAATTTATTCCAAATCTTTAAATAATAATAAATCGTCTAGTTTAGACAATGTTTAAAATTTTCTTATTAAAAAATTTCCGAAGGAAGCTTTTGAATTTTTAACTATTATCTTTAACAATTGTATAAATAATTCGTATTTACCAAATAGTTGGAAAATTGCAAAAATATGTCTGATAAGAAAGAAACCAAATTGTATTGATATATCCAATATTCGGCCAATTTCTCTGTTATCCAATTTGGGAAAACTTTTTGAAAAAGTAATTAAAGAAAAAATGGATACTGTTATAGAGACCCAAGATATAGAGAAAGCTTTTGATAACGCACACCATATTGGTACATATTCTTTTTAAAATTATATCTATTGGATTTGACCCTTTTACTATAAAATTATTCAGAAGTTTCTTTACGGATAGAAAATTTTGTATTCAGCTTCAGAACAATTACTCAGATTTTGGAAATGTCAATTGTGGTGTTCCCCAGGGATCAATTCTAGCACCTCATCTATATAATATTTTTATTTATGATTTTCCTCACATACTCGCAGGCTCCTCAAGCATTTTATATGCTGACGACTCTTTATTATATGCTCATGGTATTTCTCAAATTGATACTTTAATATATTATATATATTATGTCCTGTGGTTCCTAGTAGGAACAAAGGGCCGCAAGTATTTGTTGCGGTTTCAGTAATTTACTATAAAATTATTCAGAAGTTTCTTTACGGATAGAAAATTTTGTATTCAGCTTCAGAACAATTACTCAGATTTTGGAAATGTCAATTGTGGTGTTCCCCAGGGATCAATTCTAGCACCTCATCTATATAATATTTTTATTTATGATTTTCCTCACATACTCGCAGGCTCCTCAAGCATTTTATATGCTGACGACTCTTTATTATATGCTCATGGTATTTCTCAAATTGATACTTTAATATATTATATATATTATGTCCTGTGGTTCCTAGTAGGAACAAAGGGCCGCAAGTATTTGTTGCGGTTTCAGTAATCATTTCAGTTTAAGATTGAGGGACTGATTAGGCCTCCCATCCGATCCTAGTGTTGGGGCTGCCAACAACCTCTAGGCAGGTCGAACAGTAGAGTTTCAGTGCCTGTTTATTTCGGTGGACACCTAGTTACCTGAGACGCATCGGTTTTAGCATGCCATTCAGGTTACTCAACTGTGTGCCTTCTCACTCTAGCTGTCGACAGACGGGCGTCTGAGAGACATTACCAGGGGATACTTGGTATAAGACCGGAAGTAGTGAGCTGCTTGGGTATTTCGAACAGAGGAATCGCTTCTTGTCATCCCCAAGTGGATGACAGGCAGATAGCTTTCCGCACAAGTGCACCTCTGCGAAATACCCCATCCCCAAAAAAATTGATACTTTAAGATCAGTCTCAATTCATTTAAATGCAGTAAATACTTATTATAAAGAGTGGGGAATCTCTATTAATGTTTCTAAAAGTAAAGCTATTTGCCTTAAAAACGCTTCTGGTAAATGTAGGAGTTATGTTGTTCCAGAAAGCAAAAGCCTAAGATTATTCCTTGATGGTAATGAAATTCCATTTGTAAACAGCCTTCGATATTTAGGAGTGCATTTTAACAAGTTATTCAAATTTAATGAAACTGCAAGAATTTTTCTTAATAAGGCAAATCGAATAAAAGGATCTTTTGGAATGTTATTGAGAAATAAGTATTTAGCTGATAAAATCAAATTATTAGTCTATAAAACTAGCATTAGACCTGCTTTACGTTATGCTTTCCCTATTTGGTTTACTTTATCACCGAAAGTAATGATATCTTTTGAAATATTAGAAAGGAAAATTATCAGGCTTTGTATAAATAAACATTATGAAGAAGAAAACAAACGTTTTTCGAATGAATTTATATATGATATAGCAAAAATTCAACCTTTGGCGTCTTGTGCATTCGGTTTAATGAAAAAATTTATTAAGAAGTTACATTATCATGATAATCTTTTGATTAAAAACATTATTAGCGAGCAATATAACTTAAATTGGTCGAATACTTATTATATATCTCCTTTGGGTTCTTTAGATAATCAGATTTCTTTCGGTATCAATATTATGCCTAACTTCTTCATTAACGCTTATAGAGGATCTCATAGGGGATAACTTGTAAATTTTAAGTTTAAATGAAATTATTACTTTAAATTAAGTTTTATGTCTTAGTTTAAGCTAGTTTTTATTTATTACTTTTTTTTTTTTTAATTGTTGTGCCGGGAGCAAGGACGATTTCACATAAAGTTTTTTATAATTTTATATTTGCAATACATAGTTAGGTCAGATGCTGTATAATCCTTCTAAAAAATGTTATTAAAACAAAACATTATAGTTTTAAGATATTGATTCTAATGTTTATTTTTTTATGAAAAAAAAAGTCTCAAATAAACTTAACTTAACTTAACTTACTCATTTATTTAAGTAATATTAAGCCATTTAGGCCAAAAATCAATATTACAAGTGATAAATACTTAAGCTACATATGTATATATAATATTTATTAATCCATAATTATAATTCATAATTAAAGCTAACAAAAAGAAAATTAATATACATACTATCACTTTAGATTAAGGCTCCCCAGTAAAAATATAAATATCATAACACTATGCGACAATCAAAATCGGGATGCGATGAAACCAACGGGAAATGTTATATCGGTAAAAAAGAAGTTATACGTGTCGGAATCGAGATATATTGATTTGATAGTAACTATCATATAGGGGAAATTGTCACCTTTGGTGGTCTTTTTTTTGACATAACTCGAGAACCACTAGCTGAAATAAATTTAAAAAATTAGGAATTACAATTCCTTTAATCTGTTCATACAACGTTTCGCTACATAAGCAACAGTTTCGCAGTTATAAATAAATGTATGAAGAAAAAAACTATTTTTTGCCTAAAAAATTGAATTTTTTTATTTTTAATTCATAAAAAATCCAAAACGGTAAAAAAAATTGTCAAGTCCTATTACTTTCACGTAAAGTCACATAACCTTTAAACAAAATGAGACATAGATCATTATCGACGCGTTTCGCTTTTATTCACAATTAAGTGAAGGTATCTCATTTTGACAAGAATATTGATTTTATGTTTCAATGAATTTGGATAATATTTATTATATACTATTTATTATAATTATTAACACGTAAAATTAAAAATTATTACAGGTAATTATTAGGTTATTACATAGATACATAGGTTATAAAAATCGATGAACGCAAAACTTATTTTCGTTTGTTTGCGCCCTTTACTTTCTTGCGTGGTGGTTCGCCCACTTGTTCAGAGTCTGTATCGGATGAGGATCTGTCTTCATCTCGAAAAAATCAATTGTTTTTAATCAGTTTAATCAGGAAACTCCCATTGTATATTCTTCTTCTTCATCTTCATTGTCGGGATCGTACGTCTTTTGCGACCACCAACAAATTTCAGCCACCAGCGAATCGAGCCTTTTGCCTTTATGTCGCGTTTTCATTGGCATTGTCACTTGATGGAAGCGCTCGCCATGTTCATCCGACTCTGAAGCTAGCTGCTTGCTGAAGTATTCGAGATGGTGATGCAAGAAGTGAACTTTGAGGGACATATTCACTCCAATTTTCTGGAAGTAGTGCAACATCTTGGTCACAAGAGCGGGGTAATTGTGTGCTAGCGTACTTCCCAAAAAAAATCGTATGACTTTCTTCACTGCCCTCCACGCAAAGTAATCATTACCGTCTAAAGCACCTTTAAAATCCTTTGATTTCATGAGCTTTCGTATATCCGGCCCATTCAGAACACCTTCCTTCAATTTTGTTTCGCTGATTCGTGGGAAAATATTTTCCAAACAATCAAGAATTTTCGGTTGCTTCGCAATGGCCTTGATGAAATTTTTTACGATTAAACAGTTTGATATGGAGAGGGGGCATGAGGACGTTCTCCATTGGCACCAGTGGATCATTTACGCAGTTGTGTCCTTTCTCCGTTGGATCTCGATCAAGCCACTCATGCGTTTCGTATTGGTTTCCTTTAAATCGGGTATCCCAAAGACACAAGAAACTCATGTTTTTCGTATAGCCTCCTTGGAGACCTCTTAGCATCGCCACGACTTTCAGATCACAACTGATCCGCCACATGTGATCAGTGTAGCAAACTTTATCCAAGATTATTTTCATGGAATCGTATGTTTCGCTCATGTCTGTGTCCGGTGACTTTGACATTAGGCTCCAAATTGTTGCCTTCTTTCAAAAGCTGGGCAAGTTTTTCTGCTTCACGTTGAGAAAGGTTTAATTCTGCAACAATCTTGTAAATTCTTGCTTGTGATATTGGAATTATTTTGTTCGATGGGCCGGCTTCTGGTGTTGGTTGATAGGTGAAAGTATATGTGTAATGAGAGTTCTAATTCACTTTAAATTTTAAGTCGTTAAAAGGTCAACTTCCTATAGGTTTAGTATGGGGGAAAGTAATAAAAGCCATTAAAGGTCATCGTTGTTTTTTTAAGTCGTTAAAAGGTCAACTTCCTATAGGTTTAGTATGGGGGAAAGTAATAAAAGCCATTAAAGGTCATAAATTAAAAAAAGCCATAAAAATGTCATTAAATTTCAAAACAAGGTGTTCACATCAGTGAACAATTAAACCATCCCATCCTAGATGTCAATCACCACCTACAATTAACATCCATTGCTTTTGTTTTCATCCTGTTTGTTTTTTTTCGAAAAGTATATCTTGCGAAGAAAACAACAAGCCGTGCGCTACCAGCTTAATCGTTTAAATTAGAGAATAATTTAAAAGTAATAAATTTTTCCTAAAGTGAAATACTTTAAAACCATTGTTAACCCCATCCCCAAAACTTAAGAGAAAAAAAAACCCAAAGTAAAGTAAATACACTTAAAATAAATAAATAAAATATAAAATAAAACATACCCAGTGAACTTAACCTAAAAAAAATCAAAGTGTTTTTATTTAAACAATAAATATCTAAGTATACGTACATATATATTGTACTTCCCCTTAAGAAATTAAAGAAAGGTTTGTTGACCCTTTAATAATTAAATATATATATGCGAGTATATAGTCTAACCCTACCATATACCCTACCCTGTCTAAACCGTATAAACACAAGGTAATAAAAAAGTCGTTAAATTTTATAGGATAGCAATAAAGCTGAGAATTTGGAAAAATTAGGGGGGAAATTCATGAACACGTGTTAAAGTAGGTCAAATGTTTTAAAAAATTTCAAAACAAAGTCGTTAAAAAGTCGTTAAATTTTATAGGATATCAATACAGCTGAGATTTAGAAAAAAAAAAAATGTTGGGGGGGAGCAATGCACAAGTGTTGGGTGCATTGTTGAAGCCTTTCTTTTGTTGTGATCGATAGACGGTCTTACTGTGTAGAAACACTTGAGAAAGATGTGATTTAGTTTTTGTGGATATGTATGCATGTAGATCAATAGGCAGACAGACATACTGTATGTATATCTTGCACTTGATTTTGAAAAAAATTTTTGTGGACAATTTTTTTCAAAGCGCTGATATTAAAACTAATAATTTATGGGGTGTGAGATGATAAGGGTATTGTATTGGAGTGTGTCTTGAACATGGACAGAATCATGGAGAGGGGAAATTCATGAGCAAGTCTAAAAGTAGGTCAAATTTAAAAAAAATTTCAAAACAAAGTAATAAAAAGTCGTTAAATTTTATAGGATAGCAATAAAGCTGAGAGTTTGGTAGAAAGAGCAATGAACTATTCTTTCGCTGATAGACGGACAGAGCTTGAGGAAAAAATTGGAAACTGAAAATATTGCTGATAAGCCTTTCTTTTAGTTTTTGTTCTGAATTAGGTGTTGTAAAAATTAATTGAGCGGTTGACATGTGTTAAAAGCGCTAGTAAATGTAGGCCAACATTTTTAAACGCTAGAAAATGAAGGTCAACATTTTTCTTTTTCTATCTATAAATTATGAATTTATTGAGCTATTAAAAATGTTATAGAAGCAATTGATGTTTAAATTTTGGATAGAATATGGAAAATGTTACTGATAAACCTTTCTTTAGTTTTTTGTTTCTTAATTTGACGATACAAAATTATTGGATTGACATTAGAAAAAAATGAAAAATAACTAATTAAATTCTGAATTTATTAAGTTATTAAAAAATGATATATGTATGTATGTATGGGAAAAAAAATAAATATTTTTTGTTTTAATTGATAAAAGAAAAAAAATTAAATGTGTTTACAGTAGTGATCGGGTGGGAAATGAAAATATGGTTGATAAGCCTTTTTTTTGATTAGATAAACAGTTTACATAGATTTTCCAATTTAAGTTTAAAAGTAAAACGGCTTAGTGGAATATTCTTCTGAATACTAGGTTTAGTTACATTTGAAGACTATATATTTAAAGATGAATTCGTGCCACAATATATTTGAATATGTGGATGAAAATTCCGTGGAATCTGTAGAGGACACTTCACTTACACGCATAAATGCGTTAATCGACGCAGTTTTAGAGGATTCCCATTTCATATCAAATTCAACCCCAAATTTTACAATCCCCAACAACCAGATGGCGTACTTTGATTTTTTGTGGGAAATTGAAAATTTCCTAGATGATGAAGAGGGAGATACCCTCATCTTAAATGTAAATGATGGATTCTATATAGATGAAGAAGGCGATCGTTACATAAGGGAATTAGATTTCATTTAGTATATATGTACTAATTTTTTTTTTTAATTAAAATTACTTTAAAGAAATTATTTAATAAAAAAATATAAATAATAAAAAAATAATAAAATTTAAACTAAAAATTATTTTTTTTATTGAGGGTGAAAATTTTATTTTGTTTTTTTACAATGGGTGTGGTGGGTAAAAATATTAATGAATTATAGCAAATAACATATGTTTAAACTATGTGCAACCAAAATTTTTTTCTATAAATTGTGAATTTATTGAGTAATTTATTACATTTCATTATAAATTTTCAAACGATGAATATTAACGCGGAATTAATTGCTTCATTCAATAAATTAAATATGAAACATATTTTAAGTGTAAAAAATATGGTATGGTATTACAGGAGCTGAACGGGTAACTACAAAATATGGAGATGTTATAGTCTTGGAATTGGATGGAGCTATGCTTTATCTTCCTAAAAGGTTTAATGCCTTGACTGAAAACGATGTTGGGTACCTATCAACTGGCTCATATATCATTTCAAAGATTCCTTTAGATGAAGAAAAGGATACCATTAATTATAAGCTGGAAATTAAGACGGCTGCTCCTACGAAAGGATATTACCCTTATACTCATTTTAATACTTTTAAATAAAATAATTTTTCAATAAAAAAATTAGTAAACAATAAATTATTATAAATTCTTGTGTTTTTTCTTTTTTATTAGTATACAGATATATATATATAATATAGAATTATTAATATTTTCATAAGTTGTAAATGAAATCTTAATGTGGAAAGATGGAGGTTATTGAAACTTTTCTACAAGAATTTGGAAGTGTTATCTTTGAAGAACATTTGGAATTATTATGTGCATTCAAAAGAGAATATACAGATTTTAATGTATATAGTAAAGAGATGCACAAGCACAAGAAATATTGCTTACAAGCAATTTCATTAAATTTAGAAATTTAGTGTGTGTATATAACTCTCTCATTACAAAACACATACTTCCAAAAACAATTGTTTTGCTTTACAATCAAAATATAAAAGAATAGAACAAAACTGCACTAGAACAATGCTGAACTAGAATAAAGCTGAATTAGAACAAAGATGAAGTAGAACATTAAAACAGAAATAGAACATTCCAAGCATGTTTGAGTGTTTTGAAAAAGCTTAAAAAAGTTTATAGTTAATATTAATTTTTATTTGCAAAAATTTATTGTTTATTATTTACATACATACATATATATGAAGGTACTTAGGTCTAATATTTAAATAAAATTAAGAAAAATTCAATCTTTTTATAATAATATAATGGTGTGTTTTTGCAAGAATTTTTTCCGCAGTCTCCAAATGGAATTCTGTTTTATAGGATTTTATGTTTTAAACAAATCTATGATGCTTTTTTAATGATTTGTATGCCCAGAAAGAATGATGAATTTTCGTTCAAAAGTACAAAAGTGTGCAAAACCATTAGATAACAAACTGATATAAAACCTCATTGCTTTAAAAATTTACTGTTTAAAAAACTGTAACAAAATGATGTACGTATGTTTTATAAACTTAAAGTTAAAAATCTTAATTTCTAAAAATAAAAAATCTTAATATGAGAAAAAAAATCTTCAAATCTTATTTTGTTCAAAAAATCTTCAAAAATAAGATAAAATCTTAATTCTGGCAACGCTGCACTCGATGCTTTTACTATAATTTATCGTTTCTTTATTTCATTGTCTGTTTTTGTGTTGATATTCTGTTTGTTTTGATAATACAAGCACTAACAAAGCAGAAGAGAAAAACTTTTCAAGTTATGCTTGTTTTGTTTTGGTAGGAGTAATGTGTTGTTATGTTTGTTTTGCTATGTATGTTTACAGTGAAATAATATGATTGATAGTTGTGTGAAGTAGAACACAGAACATTAAGAATATTTTGCGCAGCCCTTTAGTATATAGTATGCCTTGCTCTCACGAAAGTATAAGTGGAGATGTCGTGGGTTTGTGTGGATGTTACTTTGTCTTTAAGAGAAAGAAGGAGGTTATGAGAATTATCGAAAACTATAAAAAAATATTAAAACATCTAAAATGTCTTAATTTATGTGCAAGAAAAACAAAATAATGAATTTGATTAAACTTTTTTTTTTTTATTAGAATTTAATAATAAATGTACCTTATTTAATTATAGTTAATACATATACATACATACATATAGTTTTCAAAAAAAAAATTATAAAAGCGCATTTTTTTTCTTTAAATAGAGATTTTCAAAGTAAAAATATTATTAGTATACATTTAAAATTCATCGAGAATGTTTCATCTCAAGAGAAACCCGAAAATACACGATATGGTGTTTGAACTGGAGTATTTTCTAACTTTAAAGTTAAAAGTTGCATGCGGTTTTTCAACATCCTTTGGTTTTAAGCCTATTGTCTGGTTGCATTATAAGGATAGGAACTTCATAGGAACTTCATTGGATTGAATGGATAAACCTTATGAGCTATAAGGAATATATTAAGGCAACACTTAATCAGTATGAATTCCAAGATTGTATGAATCTAATTAATAAGGATGAAAAGAAGGATGTTCAATATACATTTCAGTATAGGAATAATATTTGCTATCTCATCCTATTTACAACAGGGAAACCATAAAATTAAAATTGATTCTGAGACATGGAAATCTCTAACTCAAATTGGAATATTCTTGACGACATTTTTAAGCTGGGATACAATTCTTCGCAAGCAAATCTTATATTTTTATTATGAACATTATACTCCAAATTGCTCTATTTTAAATAAAACAAATGTACAATATTATGAAATTAAAGATATAAATGAAAGAGATATAGAAATTGATTTAACCAGACTTTGTTATGAGTTTGGAAAAAAAATGCAAAATAAAATTAAAACAGATGTTAAAATCTATAGATTATTATTAAGAATTGATAATAAATAAAAAAAACAAACAAAAAAATAATAAAAATATATAAAAAACAAACAAATATTTGAGTTTTTTTTATTAATTCTTTATTTTGAAATTTATTAAAAATTTTAAACATAAATAACCACAAATAAATGTATTAAATTTTTGATATCTTAAATAGTTATATTTAATGTTTTTACCCAAGTATCTTAAAACTTCCATAGGTGGTTGGAGATTACCAAAACTATCAAAGTATTCTACATTATCAATTTTTTTATAAAATGCTACCCAATGTGTTCCATATCCTCTATTTGAGTCCAAGTTTATAATTCCATTCTCTATTCGGTGTGGAGTTTTAGGAAGTTTATTCCTCATATAAACTCCTCTAAAATAAGGAATATACTTCTTCCCAAATGTTTTCAAGTCCACATCTGTTAGTGGTCTATTAGGTAGCTGTTTCAATAGTTTTTTGATGAGGTATAAAATATTCCATAGCCTTTTTTATAAGGTTTAAGATATAGACCTTTACCCATAACTATTGACTCTAATGTTTTGTTATGACGCTTATTTTCTTCGAGCTGTTGTCTACCATTTTTAGCTAAAGTAATAGTTTTAGCGATTGCTGACCCACCAGAAGCTATTGCTCCCAATGCTCCAAGTGCTGTTAGAATAGGAACAAGTGGTAGAAAACCGCCAAGTTTAGGTATGTTGATAATTCTAGGAATTTTTACTATAGATTTTTTTCCAAGAAATGAATGTCGTATAGCTTTTCGTGCAGTTTTAATAGCGGGTTTGATGTCATTTGGTTTTTCCTTTTTTAAAATATCGGTTGCTGATTTGACGGCATTCTTAAAAATATTTCGTCTACACTTTTTCTTTTTGTTGTCAGTTTTTACTCCCAAGCCTAATTTAACTTTTGACTTCATTGCGTTAGTGACAAGGTATGCGTTGAGTTTTTCTCCAAAAGTACTATCTTTAGCTTTAACTCTACTCCAAGCTTTTTCTGCTAGTTCTTTATCTGCGTAATGTCGTTTATGAATATCAGTGCTCTGCGAATAAGCAATATCATGAATTTTGCAAGCTGCATCCAAAGGATTGATACCTTTATCACCCCTTTGTAATCGTTTTTCCAATTTAGTTCCTGGTCCACAAGATTGATAACCCGGTAAATGAAGTTCAAGTGGTAGTGAATTAATAAAGCTATTTACAAGTCCTTTTCCAAGGACGAAATGTTTTCTACTAAATTCTTTATTTTTATACACGATCATTTATATATAAAAATTGCTTTTTTCTGAAATTAAAAAAAAATTCGAAAGTAAATTAAACGTAACATTAATCAAACGTATGCTTTCAGTTATAAAGATGCGTTTGGTTAAACAGCAATCGAATATTTCAGTGAGAAACTTGGATTTAACAGAAAACAGAAATGGTTTAAACATAGCTACCTTTTACCAAATTCTATTAGAGCACTAATAGTTGGTCCCTCAAACTGTGGCAAAACAAATATAATGCTAAGTTTAATTGAAAGTCCGAATGGCTTAAAATTTAAAAATATTTATATATACTCAAAATCATTAAATCAACCAAAATATAAATATCTGTCAATAAAGGGTATGGGACTTTATACATTTTCAGATAATGAACATGTTATACCACCCGAAGAAGCTAAAGTAAATTCTATTATGATATTTGACGATGTTGCTTGTGAAAAGCAAAATAATATAAGATCACATTTCTGTATGGGGAGACATAAGGATATTGATTCTTTTTATTTATGTCAGACTTATACACACATTCCAAAACATTTAGTACGTGATAATGCAAATATGATTATATTATTCAAGCAAGATGAATTAAATTTAAAGCATATCTACAATGATCATGTTGGTAGTGACATGAGTTTAAATATGTTTCGTTACATTTGCGGAGAATGTTGGAAGGATAAATATGGATTTCTTATAATACGCAAAGATGATGAAATGAAGCAAGGACGTTATAGAAAAGGCTTTGATCTATTCATTCAGATTTAGTCATATGTATACTATTAACCACATCAGACGTATACCTATTAATTTAAATACGTTTTTTTTTCCCCCACTTGGAAAACTGTTCAAAAGCTGTTTATCTGTTTTAAGAAGCTGTTTAGCTGTTTTAAGAAGCTGTTTAGCTGTTTTCAAAAGCTGTTTAGCTGTTTTCAAAAGCTGTTTATCTGTTTTAAAAAGCTGTTTAGCTGTTTTAAGAACCTGTTTAGCTGTTTTCAAAAGCTGTTTAGCTGTTTTCAAAAGCTGTTTATCTGTTTTAAGAAGCTGTTTAGCTGTTTTAAGAACCTGTTTAGCTGTTTTCAAAAGCTGTTTAGCTGTTTTCTATTTTTCAAAGTTATAATCATGGAAGAAAATATTTTAAAAGAGTTGATGAAATCCAAAAAAAATTTTAAAGAAGAAATTTCAAAGCATAAGACTTGGAGAATTAGAAAAATTTAATAATTTAGAAAGAACATTTAAACCTTTAACAGAACCTCTAAAGAAACTAGTCAAATTGTCAGATTCATCAAATTTAACAATACCCATAGATGAAAAACATAAAAGTAAGCACAATACTAAAATAAAAACGGAAAATAAAACTATATTCACCAGCACCCCTAAGAAAAACTTAATGAAAGAGAAAAACATTGATTCAGCACCTAATAGAATAAAAACAGATAAAGAAGAAGTAATAGTGAAGATGAAGTAAATGATACATCGAAAAATTAACAATTTTATTCTCAGTCATCCGATTCGGAGTTTGATTTATCAACTCTAAATGGAAATAAAAAGCTTGACACTATATATGGACCTCATAAGACGGAAAATGGAGACTGGAAATTTGGAAATTCTATTTTAAAGCTAACCGATGATAAAATAATAATAGGTCAAAAGTCTTGGGCACTAACCCCAGGGTTATACTCATTACTTTTTCATAAAAATCCAAAACAATTCGATTCGTCAGAGCTAGCAATATATAAACATATTTTACTTGATACAAACGCACATCGAAGAAACTATGATCCTAATAATCAAATTAATGGAAACAGAGGTTATAAATATAAAAAAATAATAAATAAATTATTTACTACAACTACTCACGTTGGTAAGGGTTTAATGGAGGTTAATATTAACAAACCAAACTATATATACTGGGATAATCCTAATGAAATTGTAGACCGATTGAGGCTGTTAATAGCATCACAACTAGAGTTTTTTTTCCCGGACTTTTTCGATTCCCGGGAAAGCGGGAAACTTTTTTAAATTTCCCGGGATCCCGCTCCATATAAATATTACAAAGTAAATTTTGTTATTAATTAATGAAAAAAACTTTATTATGCTTTTATTCAGTATTATTATGCTCTGGATACAAGATAAAAAGATAACATAAACATAACAATTTAATTCATAAAGCAATAATAAAAACAAAATAAATATTAAGATACTCAAGATATGAAATCAAAAAGTTAATTAATAAAATAGTTAAAATATCTTAAAGAAATATATAACATTTTATAAAGGCTTAGGAAATAACTTTCTGACACACTCAAAGCGCTTAGTAAGTCGTCAAAAAGTATATTCCTGATCTTATTTACTAATTATCATGTTTCCGAGAAATTTCGTTAATTTTTTACCGAGGTTGGACAAATAGTAGGGTTTTTTCCCGGGATTTCCCGTCCCGGGAATTTCAATTATTTTATTTCCCGTTTTCCCGGGATTTTTCTTGCGGGATCCCGGGAAATAAAAAATGCCTCATAATAGCTATTTATACTTTGAAGTTTAGTTTTCTATTCTCTAAAAATTACCATCTGTGGATGGGTTGTGGATTAGATCAATTACAAGAAGTGAGCACATGTATTTAAATAAATGTCTCCTGATGCAATAAATCTACTAAAAGCAGAATGGGCAGTGCAACAGTTGATAATCACTACATTTAGTGAAGTGAAGAGTTAATAAAGTACATTAATTCAAAACAAGATGCAGGCAGTAAAGTTGCATTGTCCATGAACAAGTCTTAAAAATAGGAGATACCTAAACATATCGCTCCTTTATTGCAACAAAGTCATATCTACAAAAACAAACGATCTTGGCAAAATGCGAGTAAAGTTTTCAAAATGTACCGATTTAAAGATATATTTTGCTATAACTTAGGTTCAGTTTCAGATATAATACGACAAGGTATGAAGGAACACTTTGCTTAAATAACTTACAATTTTTGATTTTTTGACTATGTTGCAATGAAGGAGCGATATGTTTATTAGGTGATAAACACAAGTTTTTTTCAATTTGTGTTGGTTTATATACCCGTGAAGTGCGGGGAAACCGAAATAAAAAAAATTATGGAAACTCTATAATATAGTACAACATACACTTTGAAAAACACATTGTCCTAAAGATTGCAGATAGACCTAACGAAATGAAAAGGTTTGTAAGAGGTTGATGCTATTTTTTGCATGAACCTTGACATACATTTGACTGATATAGGCGTTGTTTATAATTTCATTTCAATAGGTCCATTTGTTATCTTTAGGACAATGTGTTTTTCAAGTTGTATGTTGTAGTATATTACACGAGTTTCCAAAATGTTATTTTATTTCGGTTTCCCCGCACTTCACGGGTATATAAACCAACACAAATCTAAATTGAAATTGGAAATTTGTGTTTATCACCTAATAAACATATCGCACCTTCATTGCATCATAGTCATATCTCAAAATTTGAAGTAACTTTAGCAAAGATTTCCTTCATACCTTCTCGTATTATATCTCAAACGGAACCGAAGTTATAGCAAAATATATCTTTAAATCGGTACCTTTAATCGCATTTCGCCAAGATCGTTTGTTTTTGTGGATATGACTATGTTGCAATAAAGGAGCGGCGATATGTTTAGGTATCTCCTATTTTTAAGACTTGTTCATGGACAATGAAACTTTACTGCCTGCATCTTATTTTGAATAATTGTACTTTATTAACTCTTCACTTCACTAAATGTAATAATTATAAACTGTTGCACTGCCCATTCTGCTTTTAGTAGATTTATTGCATCAGGAGACATTGATTTAAATACATGTACTCACTTCTTGTAATTGATCTAATCCACAACCCATCCACAGATGCTAATTTTTAGAGAATAGAAAACTAAATTTCAAAGTATAAATAGCTATTTTCTGAAATTATGAGGAATTTTTTATTTCCCGGGATCCCGCAAGAAAAATCCCGGGAAAACGGGAAATAAAATAATTGAAATGCACCAAATTGGACTACAGAAATATTTAAAATAAAATCTATACAGAACACCTATCCAATCACATTCTTACTAGAAGATTACCAAGGAAATCCTATAAAAGGGGCATTTTACAAAGAAGAAATACGTCACACACATTATCCCAATACATTTCTAGTGGAAAAATTTTAAAAGAGAAAGGTGATAAAGCGTATGTTAAATGGCTAGGGTTTCCAAACCAACATAATTCATGGATTAATAAAGATGAAATATTATAAGAATAATAATAAGTATTTATAAGATTTTTTTTTTTTTTAATAAATACCTAAATTTAATAAAAGAAAAAACCCTAGCATTTTATTTCATTTAAAGTTTAGCGCTCATAATGTCAATTACATTAGCGTTAAGTGGCAATTCATCAGTTTTAACAGCAAATTATTTCCCACCAATAATTCTTAAAGATGACTATGAATGCTCTTTAGTTGATTTTCATTCATATAACTCTATTCCCAATGTAGATTATGATAATAATTTATTTCATATAGGAGATAAAATAATTGAAATTCCTATCGGATCATATGAGTTGCAAGATATTGTGGATTATATAGTTGGACAGTATAAAGCAGAAAATTTCAATAAATCTATTGTGATTAAAGCTAATAATAATACTTTACAAATTGAAATTACTTCCTCCCACGATGCAATTTTCTTTGATCGAAATCGATCTATTGGTAAATTATTAGGTTTTAGTAGGCGATTATTAGAAGCTGGAAGAAAACATGTATCAAATCAACCTGTAAATATATTAAGAGTTAATGCTATACAAATTCAGTGTAACATTATAACTGGAGCTTATATGAATAACTCTCCAGCGCATATACTTCACGAGTTCGCATTAGACGTACCACCAGGCTATAAATTAGATGTTATTGCTAATAACCTAATTTATTTACCAGTAAACGTCAAAGAAATAACATATCTCAAGATTTGGATTGTTGATCAAGAAAATCGTACAGTAAATTTCAGAGGTGAAGAAATAACACTAAGATTACACCTAAGACCACGAAAAAAATTATAATTTACAATAAAACTAGGCACATTAACGTTAATAGAGACATTCCTACTAATCATATTAAAGCTACAAGACCATCATTAACGAAAGAAAATACAGCCTTTTTAAAATTGCTTAACTTAAAAATAAAGAAAAAGGTCTGATATACTCAATGTTATTGAAAAACCATATTCTGATGAAAATATAATAAAAAAAGATTATCATAGCTATGTGCCCTATATTCAATCATTTAAAAACAATGATGAAATTCGAATTACACTACAAAATCAAGACTTATATGTTCTTCCGTCTAAAAGCTACTTATATATATAGAAGGAAACATACAAAACTCTAAAGGTGAAGAAGCATCACAAAATACTAGATTGAGGAATAATTGTGTTGCATACTTATTTGATGAAATACGGTATGAGATTAATGGTGTTGAAATTGATCGTACTCGATACTTGGGAATATCTAGTACAATTAAGAATTATGTCTCACTAAATGAATTTGAAAGTAATATGATGAGAAATGCAGGGTGGAATATTTCTGAAGACCTATCAATGCGAAAATTTAATTTTTATATTCCCCTAAAACTACTGTTGGGTTTTGCTGAGGATTTTAATAAAATAATTTTAAATAGCAAACATGAACTTATTCTTTTACGAAGTTCAAATGATGATAAGGCGTATTACTCAACAGATGCTAATGAAAAATTGAGTTTATCGATTAAAAACATAACATGGAGAATACCACATATTCACCTATCAGATGCACGAAAAATACAAATAATGAAGATTATTAAGGAGGGTGTTTCATTACCCATAGCATTTCGCAGTTGGGACTGTTATTTTAATCCAACATTTTCCGAAGGTAGAAATCATAACTGGAATATTAAACTATCAGTGAATAGAGAAAGGCCAAGATTTCTTTTATTCGTATTAGAAAATGATAATAAATATATACACTCGGACTTAAAAAATGTTAAAGTACATTTAAATTCAGAATCCTATCCATATGATGATTTAAATTTGAGGAGAATCGATATGCTATTCTATATGACATGTACGCTAAGTTTCAACAAAATTATTATATAAGAGAAGCACAACCTCTTCTTTCCTGTGAGAAATTTAAAAATATTCCAATTACCGTAGTTGATGTTAGCTATCAAAATGAAATTGTTAAAAATGGACCTATTGATGTAAAAATTGAGTTCGAGACAAGTAGTCCAATACCAAAAAATACAAATGCTTATTGTTTAATCCTACATGATCGTATGATGGAGTACACACCTTTAACTGGAATTGTTCGAAAAATTATATAATTTAATATACATTCAAATACTTACTTTTTTTTTAATTCAATTTATATTAAATAAAGAATAAAATTGTTGGTTTGTTTTTTTTTAATAAATTTTTGGTTTTTTTTTTTTTATTTCATATAGTATGTATGGTATAATATGTATGAATATATTTACATATATATTATTATTATTCTTACATATGTATATTATTATATTTACATAATTTTATAATTACAAGATAATATATATATTTATTAAATATTCTGTTAATTAAAATTATTCTTATTCTATTAATACTAATTATTTAGGGACTCAATATCACTAATTAATCTACTTAATTCTAAATCACCATTATCAGTATCTAACTGATAATAGTGCCATGCATAAGTATTAATTTCATCATTTTTTATCTTCCGCTTCCCTGCAAACAATTTCCATCGCCGAATCATCGCCCGCGAATCGCCGGCAAGTTGTCTAACATCGCTGCGATGCATCGCGTGGAAGCTAAATGCGATCCTCTGGCGAATCGCGAAAACGTTCGCATGTGTCAACCACGCGAATCGCGTATGGCGATTCGCGTGAACATCGCGTATCGCGATTGAAACCAAATATTTATTTTCCCGTTACCTTAACAAAACAACAAGACAAAAAAAATTCTATCGAAAGTTATAAAAAAACACTGATGATTGCCGCTACTTGTGTGCGCTCGCATATTCATCGCCGTAGGCGATGGTTAGCGATTCGTATTCCCTGAGAAGGATCGCGTAATCATCGCCAAACAAGCAATCGCCAAAAAATTTCAAAAATTGATTGCCGCTACTTGTGTGCGCTCGCATATTTATCGCCTTAGGCGATGGTTAGCGATTCGTATTCCCTGAGAAGGATCGCGTAATCATCGCCAAACAAGCAATCGCCAAAATATTTCAAAAATGTTTGAAGGGTTACTATCAATAAAAATTTAAAGCTATCTTATTCACTTCATTTGTTAATATTGTGTGTAGCTTAGATGTGAATGTATACATACATGCTCCTACTGCTTCCTTATTAAATAAGACATTTTTATAATCATTAATACTATAATTTTCTATCACGCACTTTTTAACCTCTTAGCTTTCTTAACATCTCTATCATCTTCAACTGTGAAGGAATAAACTTTGGGTCCTAAGCCTACATATTCAGTGATGAATTTACCCTCAGTTTCATCTTTCAGCATTCCAATGACTTTTTTAGAGTGTTTTTAAATCTCCTCTTATATCGTCATAGAAATCGTCAGTTTTAATTAAATAAATGAAAGAGTCAGTGTCCATGTAATTAAGATTTATATTATCTCCGAATTTAGGTTTCATGTACTCATAATGGAAATCATACATTTTCCATTTTGAAAGATCAAGTACGCAAAAGCCTAAATAAATTGGTTTATTATAATATGTCAAAGTTTTATTTATTTGTACAGCCCATAATTTATCGGTAAACTGTGAAATACTATGAAAATTTGGTTTTGCTATAAGTTCACCTACACCTAATCGGTTACGGTTGGTACGACCCCATTCACTAACCAACCGAACGTCTTTTCTCTTATCGACGTTTTCCATGGTTTTACCATACACAGCATTATTGAGCAATTTATAGAAGTCTTTTTCAAATTGGTTATTAGCTTCTGTTCTATATGTAGTATTTAAATCTATGTATGTTTTTTATCATGGTTTTTGATTGAATTTTAAAATTCGGTGAACTTTTTCCAAAACCAATCCATTATTTAAACATTGCTCTAATGCTTTATAATGTATGACATATTTATTTTTGTCAGATAGGTCAGCAATTAATTTTTCATATTTAGTGCCACCTATTATTTTATTTTCCACACAGAATGGTAGGTCATTATGATAATCATGACAGTTGGACGGGTATGATAAATCGACTTCATAAATATAACCAACATCTGAGTTATGTGGAATATTTTTGGGGTGAATGAAGTCGTTTGTCCAACTGAAGCCTCCATATGGTAGTGATTCTGACATTGCCCAACCATAAAGATTATTTGCGTCTAAATATAAAATGTATTCGGAAGGTTTCGTAGGATCATAATCGTTAAGATATTTATGATTAGCCTTACTATACCTCTTACTACATTGTGAAAGACCACCACGAATTCCTCGTTTAATAAAATTATACATTTCTAGATCTGTTAATAACTCTAGCTCAATTCCTGTATATTTTAGCATTGCATCCCAAGAAAGGCCTGGGATGGTATAATAATGTGGAGGATCTAGATTATAAATCTTCTTACAGAGTCTTCTGAAGTTTTCAAATACATCTGTAAGTAATAATACGTCAGTTTTTAAGTACAGTTCCATGTAATCCCTAATAGTCTCACAATCAAATTTTGTCCATATATTCTGTGCTAGTAAATAGTCTTCTTCTGAGCATTTTTTATCATTTAGCCTACTGTAAAATGCTTCAATTGGTGGAAGTTGCTTTTCATTTAATTTTCCAAATGAATTTAAATATTCATAAGGAAAAACACCCTTTCGCTTCATAAGAGAAAACTTCTCAGCATCTGGAAAATATTTTCTAATAGCATTTAAATCTTGGTCATTGAGGTTACTAGCTAATGATTCCAAGCCAGATGCCATAAATCTTAAAGAGTCTAAAAACCTAAGCTCAATTTTTTTTCCAGTTTTATAGTCTCGCACCTTTGCAGTTGTTTTGAAATTATATGCTGAGGAATATTTTGCTTGACTTTTCTTATGTACAACTCATTTATATAATCATCAATTTCTTCCATCAGTATATACCCGAACAGTATGCGACAAAAAAATGTATAATTCTTTATTTATTGGAATTACATTAGTCTCACCTTTAATACTAAGTAATTCTTTAATAAATAAGTGACAATCATATTTCGAAAAATTGTGGAAAAATATAGGAATTTTAAAATTAAAATTACACGAATTGTGTGCAGCCCCTCTATATTTTCCCGATAAGTGACAGTGATCTCTCACAGCTAGTTCATCGCCTAGTGCTAAACCGCAAATATGACAGTTGATAGATTTTAAAAATTGTTCTTCTTCTAAGGGGGTTAATGGATGCATGGGGACAATTTTCTCATAATAAGTCTTATAAATTTGTCTCCATTCATTTATTAAGTTATCTACAAAATGTTTTCCTACATTCACACTGCTACTATCACTACTACTAAACATTTGAAACTTATCTAAATTTTCATTAAAATTACACTTAATATTAAAACCATATGCACATGGTATATGTTTTTTTATAAATCTACTATTTTCATTAACACTACTTACATCTACTTCCTCGAGAACACACTCAAAATCTGCATACACTAAAAATGGAACTTCCATCTGCCTTTCATGGTGCTTATATATAATGATAGATTTCTCTCCCTCCGGCATCTTGGGAATGCACTCTCCACATTCCTTGCATATTTTCTGGTATGACTGTGCATATTTTCTGGTATGACTGTGTGGTAAAAGCATACATTGCAAAATATTATACTACCATTATGTGCTGATAGTTGATTTGAAAGCAGTCTAAAATAAATAAAAATTAATTTAATAGAATAGATTTTTTTCTTTTACAAAGTTTAATGTTCATTTTATACTAATTACCTAGAAATAGTCTTTATTAAAATATAGTGCATTTTACTCCCACATTCACTTTCCAACAGCAACAAATTTATATGCACTTCCTTCTCTTTTTTTGTGATGTAGTAGGGACCAACAACCGTTTTCAATTTTCTATCGAACCCGAACACATTTATACTTATTTCCTTATTGTTTTTTTCAAAATACTTAATATCCTTCACATCAGTTGGAAATTGCATTGAAGTGAAGTTAAGTATTCTACCGGAATCAAGCGTAATAATTTGCTCAGAAATATCATTAATTTTATAAATTGTCTGCCTGTGTGTATTAATATTATCACCATTATAAAATGCTGCTATAATACTCTACTTAAAGCAGAAAACGTCATTATTTTGGACGTTAACGCAAGCACGTTTTCGTATTAGCTCTACAGGTGTTGGTATATATTGGGATCCGGATAATGGTGATGCTTTATTAATATTAATTTCCAGACATTTAATTTGGATAAGCGTCCAACCAGAATCTCTTTCTTGAAACTCAGACATCTATGCTTTAATCTTTTCAAATTGAAGTGTGAGAGCTGAGTTTATATTATCTGCCCTTGATAAACGTATCATTTCTGTATTGTGATATATATCAGTTTCTGGCTTATCAGGATGTGTTGGTAACTTGTATCGAGCTGTCAATTCCAAATTAAATTTCACAATTATGTGCTCAGCCAGACAATTATTTAATAATTTCTGAACATACATTTGGCCTTCTTTTAAATATTCATTTACATTCAAATTCAAATCTCCCTTCGGGAAACGATACGTCAAAAGTCGAGATTTAAATGAGTTTTTTATTAGTTGAATCCGGTTTCCAATTTTTTCCTGTACATTTTTCTTGTGTCCGGGTTGTGAACAATGAATAAACCATTGTTGAGGTTGAATTTTAGCATTACAATCCTCACACATAGTAAAAGTTTCTGCATATAACTCAGGCTGTTGTTGTTTACATGGTATATTTGATTGTAACATCGATATACGCTTCCTAGATTCAGCCGATGTTGAAGGATATTCATTAATTTCTTCTACTTGTTGTTGTTGCTGTTGTTGTTGTTGATGCTGCTGCTGTTGTTGTTGTTGTTGCGGCTGTTGTTGTTGTTGTTGTTGTTGCGGCTGTTGTTGTTGTTGTTGTTATTTTTGTTGTTGTTGACGAAGAAAATCTATATGAATTTCAACATGTTTCTTTTTTTCCATATATGTCATGGATATATGATTACATATATCACATGGCATATGAATTGTGGTATGTTTTTTTTAAATGTTTTTATTTTTGTATATATTTTGGCATATTTCACAAATGATTACACTAGCCATTATTATTTTTAAATTTTTATTTATTTTTTTTTTTATTTTTAAAAACACTAACTTTCTTTAGCAAGTTTACTTTAGAAACTAATTGAAAAGAATATATTAAAAACCTTATATACACTTCAAATATCTATACAGTCGATCACCAAAACCAGTCTGTCTGTCTCTGTAATCTACATACATACATATATCTAAAACAAAAAGAAAGGCTTATCAGTAATGTGTGTTTTTCTAAAAAAAAAAAAAAAAAAAAACCCTCGCGAATGGGTAGTCATTTGCCGCGATGCGAGGGCTTAAGTACAAGGACGTTTAGAGTCATGCTGGCGGTAGTGACGTCAGTCAAGACCGGTAGGGTCTCCCATGCCAGAAGGGTCTAAACCCCCCCTGTCTATTAGCGTCTGTTTCTCCTAGTTGGAGCGGCTAATGACTATGCGTCCGCTGGCCTTTTACGGTAAAATGTTGGGCCTTCTGAAGGCCGTCGGTCCGCAATAAAATCCATCAGCGTCTGTTCTCATATTGAGCGGCTGATGGTCTGCGTCTGTCTCTTGAGGAGCGGCAGGTATCATTTCGCCTGGCAGGTAGGCATAAAATGCAACCCCAATTCACCCCCCCCCCCCGAAATGTCCGAAAATTCATGCCCTAAGTATCCGGCAAAGGGCTTCATAATCCCCGGAGACCCTACTACTACAGCGTCGGTATCAGGCTGTAGTAAGTTGAATGCTACTGAGACCTCGTCTAGCAAGGTGGTTGCGCCAGGCTCTGCTAGACGGTCACGACTGAGCCTTCAGGCGGTCGTAAACTAAGCTTGGTACAGGGTTCTTCGAAACCAGGTACCTCTAAGGCTTCCCAGGTCCGGACGGGAGAAAAACCCGTCAAAACCCCTTCCTCGGGTGCTGGCTTGACGGTACAGACTCAGTCTGCCAGAAATCCAGTTTCCCAAGTGCCGAAACCTGTGCAAAGAGAGCACACGAAGAAAGATTCGATGCCCTCTGATGCACCTCCCTCAGCCTCTACGGCACTTATCAAAAAACCCCAAAGGCACATTAATGCATCCAAACGGGCCTTCACAACCAGGCGCTCCGCCTACAAAATTATTAGCCGACTTGGTGAAAAACCGGTTGGTGAGTTCACTGAGCAGGAAAAAACCTCTCTCCAGTGGGCTATAACCCATATTGAGGGTTTTAAACGTGGATCTCCCTCTGCAGAGGAAGGCAGGGGAGGACACACTTCCTGGGACTAAACGGTCCAAATATACGCCTCAACGGCCGCAAAACAGGTCGTACAAAGATGTGGCTAAAGACCACCTCATTTGGGCGATCATTGACCGCAACGCCAGTGGCGGCACCATTTCATCCAAAACTGGAAGCTGATTGTCGTCGCACTTAGTAGGGCGTTCCTGAATGTCTTAAGGGGTAACCCTGGACCACCACCACAATGTGAAGATGCCGGCTGGTATCAAGGTCACATTAAACTGATAGCGTGTGCAGATGAGCGTTCAGCGCTGCTGTACAAGGATGCCGTGGAGTCCCTGGGGGAAGTTTGGCAGGGCGCTAGGATTGAGGCAATACCTCTGGCCGATGTACCGCAAAGGCCCAGATCTATTGCCAAGATCCCCGCTGAGCCATCCGACCCCAAGAAGATCCTGGAAATTATACAGATCAGTAACCCCCAGCTACCCCCACAGGACTGGAAAGTAGTGAGGGTTTCTGAATCTGTTGAAGAGTCCAGGAAGGCCACTGTTATAATAAACAGTGACTCTCTGCCGTCACTTCGGAAGACACAGGGGATAATATTCTATGGATTTGGAACTATCTTCCTCCGAGTCTACAAAGGTGATGACAAAGAGAAGCCTCAAGCTCCGGTGACTACCACCACATCAACAGCATCAACGGAGCATATGGAAGACGATTCCGCTATGTCATCGGCCAATGAAGACACTCAATCGGTCAGTGGGCTTGTGGGTGACTTCTTTGGCAAGATGGAAGTGGCGGACGATGAGGACATCCTACTGGAATCGGACGACGACCCAGAGGATGCCAACGTCACAGTCGTCCATAGCGATGAGCTATGATGAAGGTTACACAAATCAACCTTCATCACTGTAAAGCGGCGTCAGCTGCCCTTCTCCTCCGACTGGCTTCAGGCACGGAGGAGCTTGTATGTATCCAAGAACCATTGTTGTATAAAGACAGGGTTTGCGGACTCAGTTTAGACGGCTATAGTACTCTGTACGCAGCCGATCAAGGTAAGACCAGGGCTTGTGTAATGGTCAAAAACATCCTTAAAGCTTTCATTCTTTCTGATTTTAGCGATAAGGACACCTGCACTGTCGCAGTAGAAGGCAAAACCAGAACAGTTTGGTTTATGAGCTGCTACATGGCACATGACCAAGGTGCTAATCCCCCAAACTCCACAACCAGGAAGGCGATGTCGCATGCCAACAGGCGCAACATCCCTCTAATAATATGTGCTGATGCTAATGCACATCATACCGTCTGGGGAAGCTCGGATGTCAATCCACGAGGTGAGTCGCTTTTGGACTTCATAGTAGAAAATGAACTAACAGTAGTTAATAGGGGTAGTGAGCCCACCTTTATTGTGGCTAACAGAAGGGAGGTTCTTGATATTACGCTTATTAGTGATAAGTTCTCGGATTTGATTAGCGATTGGAACGTATCAAAGGACTGTTCCTTCTCTGATCACATGTATATCGATTTCAATTTTTCTTTTAGAGCTGATTCAGCTAAACCCTACACGAATAGAAGAAGGACCAATTGGTCTATCTATGCGAGTGTACTCGGGGACAAGCTGCCTATGTGCCCGGTTCTCATAGACAGTGTGTCCATGCTCGACTCCGCAGTGGAGTCACTGACTGGTGTCTTAATTGAGGCAACAAACGAATCCTGTAAAAGAATCGGCAGGAAGGGCAAAGCTAAGCCCATATGGTGGAATGCGGAGATTGCTGAAAAACGCAAAGAAAGCAGGAAACTCTTTAATGAGGCAAAACGTAAAGGTGTTTGGAACAATTACAAGTCCTCAGTAAATGGATTCAAAAATCTTATCAGGAAGGCCAAGAGACAGTCATGGAGGAAATTCTGCAGCGATGTGGAAAACTCCTCGGAGACTGGTCGGCTACGTAAGATTTTATCCTCTTAACCAGCTATTCCATCGTATATACGGAAGATGGACGGATCCTGGACCACAAACAGTCGGGACACCCTTGAGGCACTGATGATGTGCCTAGGGAAGGAACATTTAGTGGCACTCGGGATATCTCTAATATTCCGATAACTCGCCATCGTGTGGAATGGGCGGTCAAAAGCTTCCATCCCTTTAAATCTCCAGGCCGGGATGGCATTATCCCAGCGGACCTGCAAAAGAACCTGGGAATATTGATGCCATGGCTCCTGGCAATATTTAGAGCCTGCCTGAGCCTCTCACATGTCCCATCAACTTGGACAACATATAAGATCGTCTTCAACCCCAAGAGTGGGAAGACATCTCACACTATGGCTAAAGACTTTAGACCAATTAGTCTATCCTCCTTTCTACTGAAAACACTGGAGAGGATTTTGGATATTCATATTAGATCATCATTGGGACACAATTCCTTGTCACTGGCTCAGCACGCCTACACGAAGGGAAGGTCCACTGAAACTGCGCTTCACTCATTGGTGGGCCACATAGAGAGATCCCTGCACTACGAGGAATTTGCTTTAGTTGCATTCCTGGATATTGAGGGTGCTTTCAACAACGTTAGACCTGAATCGGTTATTAACGCAATGAGACATTTGGAAATCGACCCGGCGATTATTCAATTTGTCAGCAGCATCTTGCACTTCAGGCGTATCGAATCCAACTTAGGCGCCTCGAACATCACTAAGGTTGCGACTAGGGGCACCCCGCAAGGTGGTGTACTCTCACCATTACTTTGGAATCTGAATATGAATACCCTACTCAGGGCCATGGAAGGGACGTGCTGCAGAACGGTTGCATATGCGGATGACGTTGCAGTTGTGGCTCTGGGTAAAGATCCCAGACTATTGTCTGAACTAATGGAGTCCGCATTGGACGTCCTAACAAAATGGTGCCAGGGATGTGGACTGGATGTAAATCCTGCCAAAACGGAACTGGTACTTTTCACAAGGAGATACAAAATTCCCAAATTTGATACCCCGAGGATAAAGGGGGTCTCACTGAAAATGTCTGACAGCGCCAAGTATCTTGGGCTAATATTGGACAGCAAACTGAACTGGAGGATGAACACCATTTCCAGGACTAATAAGGCGGCAACTGCATTGTATTGCTGCAAGAGGGCCAATGGTCTTAACTGGGGAATTAACCCGAGGAATGTATACTGGCTATACGAATGTGTCATTAAACCCATTCTATTCTACGGGGCAGCCGTTTGGTGGCCGGCGCTCAAGGTGAAGAGTCATCAAACTGGGTTTGAACGTACAATGAGAATGGTGGCGATAGCGGTAACAGGTGCCATTAGAACAACCCCCTCTAAGACATTGTTTACGATTTTAAACTGGTTACCACCAGACATTTTGGCTAAAAGGCTGGCTGCGAACGCGGCGGTAAGACTAAGGGCCACCGGAGCATGGAGGGATTTCAATATCGGACATGCTAATATTCTGAACGAAATTAATTGGCACATGGATGTTGATTATGTCACACCCGAGCCGATCTTTGATCCTGGCTTCACGGTAAGCATTTTGGATAACGTGGTACACTATGATGACCTACAAATTCCCGCGAATGCGATTCAAATCTTCACGGACGGGTCTAAAACACTGTATGGTGTCGGTTCTGGCATATACTCCGAGCAGCTAAACTGGAGCATTCCTATGAGGCTGCCGGACCACTGCAGTGTCATCCAGGCCGAGATAATGGCCATCCACACAGCCGCGAGACGCATCCGATATGGTGAAATATCTGGAAGGGATATTCACATTATTACCGATAGCAAGGCGGCCATAAGATCCCTGGAGAATGTGTTCATCACATCGAGAATTGTCCGAGAATGCCGGATGTCTCTGGATGAGATAGCGAGACATTCACTAGTCACCCTTAATTGGGTCCCCGGACACGGGGACATACTGGGGAACTGCATGGCGGATTCGTTGGCGCATGCAGGCACCACCTTGAATCGAGACGGTTCAACATATAATTTAGGTGCTTCACTCCCAAGGAGCAAGCAACTTATAGCGCACAAGTTTCATATTATCGCCAGTCGGAGGTGGCACGATGAAACTACCTGTGGGGAAACCAGGAAAATCTGGCCCGTCATAGATAAAAAAAGGACACGGCGGGCACTACAGCTGTCCAGACATCATCTAAGAAACCTGATTGCGGTTATAACTGGCCACTGGCCCATTGGGAGGCACGCCCAGAGGCTATACAATACCCTTATCCTTATCAGCGCTTTGAAAAAAATTGTCCACAAAAAATTTTTTCAAAATCAAGTGCAAGATATACATACAGTATGTCTGTCTGCCTATTGATCTACATGCATACATATCCACAAAAACTAAATCACATCTTTCTCAAGTGTTTCTACACAGTTAGACCGTCTTTCGATCACAACAAAAGAAAGGCTTCAACACTGCACCCAACACTCCCCCCCCCAACATTTTTTTTCTAAATCTCAGCTTTATTGCTATCCTATAAAATTTAACGACTTTTTTACGACTTTGTTTTGAAATTTTTTAAAACATTTGACCTACTTTAACACGTGTTCATGAATTTCCCCCCTAATTTTTCCAAATTCTCAGCTTTATTGCTATCCTATAAAATTTAACGACTTTTTTATTACCTTGTTTTGAAATTTTATGACATTTTTATGGCTTTTTTTTAATTTATGACATTTTAATTGACATTTTAACGACTTAAAAAAATCAACGATGACCTTTAATGGCTTTTATTACTTTCCCCCATACTAAACCTATAGGAAGTTGACCTTTTAACGACTTAAAAAAACAACGATGACCTTTAATGGCTTTTATTACTTTCCCCCATTCTAAACCTATAGGAAGTTGACCTTTTAACGACTTAAAATTCAAAGTGAATTAGAACTGTCATTACACATATACTGGTGAAATCCGATTTATCCATTGTTTCAATAAAAAAAGAAGTTTCTCTGTCAGGACTTAAAAGCGGTGGAATTGGTATTTCATCCGAATGCGGTAGAGGTATTTGTGCACTTTTAACAGATATGTAAACTCTTCGTTTAAGGACTTTACGATTTACTCCACATATTTTGTTTGCGCAAGCGTAACAGTTGTCGGAATTGTGCTCTCCTGGATCAGTCCAAATCATTGGTTCACCAAAACGAAGTGAACTGCGTTTCCCTTGGATCCACATGTTAAGACCATTGTAGCACGTTCTACAAATTTTGTCTGGGACCCACGAAACGCTGCGAATTATTTCGCAATCAAAATAAAGTTTAAAAGCGCGCTCCACTTGCTCAGTGAGTAATGCAGCATTTGTTGAAAAAGCTCTTTTGCACAAACGTTATAAAATAAATTGATATTTTGTGGACAATTTGCACTCCTTTCAGTTTTATACTTTTATTACTTTTTCCTCACTTTAAAAAAAACCGTACTTTACGCGTTCGGAGACACTTGTTGAATGACAAAAATCCATCAGTGAGCACCTATAAATACTACTTAAGTTTCAATATTTTACTGAGAGGTACTTATGAATTCGCGCATCTTTTAAAGGAGGCTATATACCTGATTCGTGTGTGTTTAAACATTTTTCGAAACGTTCTAAAACATGACCACTCATAAATGTGGGTGCGATTTGTGTAAAAAAATCATGCAGGTAGCCAACGGAAAAAACCCAAATAATTAAAAAAGTGCACTTTCCTTTTTTCCTTTTAATTGTCCACGCACATTTATGACCGTTTTTTAGTTTGTTACCGCTACCATAAAAATCAAATAACCTTTTGTTTATTACTTTTTTTTTTAATTCTGACAATCATAAAAAAAGTCATCAATGTTTTTTCCAAGGAATTATGAGCAAATCTCGAGCAAATTTTTGAAATTCATACCTTCACTTAATTGTGAATAAAAGCGAAACGCGTCCATCGATTTTCATGATCTATGTCTCATTTTGTTTAAAGGTTATGTGGCTTTACGTAAAAGTAATAGGACTTGACACTTTTTTTACCGTTTTGAATTTTTTATGAATTAAAAATAAAAAAATTCAATTTTTTAGGCAAAAAATAGTTATTTTCTTCATACATTTATTTATAACTGCGAAACTGTTGCTTATGTAGCGAAATGTTGTATGAATAGATTAAAGGAATTGTAATTCCTAATTTTTTTAAATTTGTTTAGAAATATGTTCATAGCGTCTAAAGCTTCGTTCAGACGATGGTCAGATTTTGATTGTAAGCAGGCGTTGCCAACTGCAATATTGATCTGACAATGGTGCGATTGTCAGATGCATTAATTTTGCACTTCTGCAAATACAAATGAGCTTACAATGTTCACACAGTTGTAAGACATTTTAGTGCAATTAAAGAAACGCTGCTTACCAATATTGTAAGATCTGACCATCGTCTGTACGAAGCTTAACATTATAAACAAAACGAACTATTAGATCAAAAATACGCCTGATCATCCTCAAACGCATAGAACCAGTAACTGAGTAAACCTCAATAAATTAGTAGAATTAATTTTACGCAATATACCATAAATTTTACCATTAACCATATTTATATGGGGATCAAAAGAAAGTTAACTATCCAAATACACACCTAGACACTTAATATGGTCCACCAAAGAAATATGAGTATTGCTCAAAACTATATTAATGTCAGGATAAAAACGACTGGTTGGTCCAAACATCATTGCTTTAGACTTACTAGGATTAAAAGATAACGAATTAAAAGAAGTCCATTCACGTGCCCGATCTAAGCAAAAATTTATATTATTCCGTAAAACATCACTAAAGTCAACTCTGCTTTTGAAGAGTAAAAAGACATCATCGGCAAAAATGAATGGTTTGCATAACGATGTAGTAACAAAATCAGATAAGCTATTAATATATAACGTAAAAAGTAGTGGACCTAAAACGGAACCCTGAGCTATACCCGTAGTTAAGATACGCAAAGCAGAGATAGCACCATTATGTTCTACATATTAAGATCTACCAGACAAATATGAAAAAATGAGTTTGCAGTTAGAGAAATTATATTCATCTTTGTGTTTCCTCATCATCATAGAATGACAAATAGAACCAAACGCATTAGCAAGATCAAGAGAAATAAGAACACTAAGATTATTCTCATTAATATTTTGACGGATCCGCTCAGTAAGATCAAGAATCATTAGCGTAGAACTATAGCCATTGCGAATTGCATATTGGTTGTTACTAATATTCAAAAAAGTATAATCCAACATTTGCTGTTTCATTATATCCTCAAGAACTTTAGACAAAGCCGGAAGGATAGAAATTTGTCTAAGATCTCCGGATTCATTTACTTCTTGTGTTTTTGGAATTGGAGTAACACGGGCAATCTTCCAAGCTTGCGGAAAAGTAGAAGTAGTTAAAATGGTATTTAATAGATGCAGTATATACCCAGAAAAAAAGGGAAATACCAACTTAATCATCCGAGCTGGAACATTGTCAATTCCTGACGATTGAGAAAAGGAAAGTTTGTATAAACAAGTCTAATTGGATTACATTTGTTCCCTTAGTCAAAAGGAAAGTTTGTAGAAACAAGTCTAATTGGATTACCTTTAGGTAATACTCTTCTTACATTTGTTCCCTTAGTCAAAAGGAAAGTTTGTAGAAACAAGTCCAAATGTAAGAAGAGTATTACCTAAAGGGAAGTCCGAAAAATCACAGTTAGACAAAAAGGTAGATACTTCGTCCCAATTTATAGCATCAAAATCACGATATTCAATAAATTCAACCATTTTGTCAAACGTCACATCAAAAGAGGCCAATATTAATGCATGGTGGGAATTAAAGGACATTGGAATTGATAAGAAAACTTAGTCTGACAACCACTGCTTACCAACCAAAGATCAATTAAAGATGTAGATCCAAGAGCCACATCAAAATGGTTGGGCAACAGACAAATTTTCGAACTAAAAAGGCTGCAAAGCTGAAAGTAAAGCTTCGTACAGACGATTGTCAGATCTTACAATATTGGTAAGCAGCGTTGCTTAAATTGCATTAGAATTGGCTAAAAAAAAAAAACTGTGCATCACTGCAGCAAATTTTGTTGTTCATGCGTGATCACCAGTTGCATTTGTGATGCTGATGCTTTTTACTGCACAACAGCTGTGCAAAGTTTGAACTTTTGAACACAAGCTAAATTTTAAAAGTTTAATGAGCGAACAAAAATTCTGCTTTCTCTAACATTACATATAACTTCTGAAGAATATTGATTAGTTTTTTTGATGGTAGTAATCAATGATCAAGCTAGAAAATCAATGAGACTTTTGGAAGGACAATGGGATCCCTGGTATATTCAAGATGGAAAGTAGCATTTGTGACAAACACTTTGATTGTGGCGTTTTTTTTTTTCAAAATCACTTAAATATACCCATCTCTGAGTGTCAGCCCTATTTAATGGAAAAAAAATACAACCCTGAAACCTACAAAAAAATACCACTCTACCACGGCGAATTGACTAACAAAAGCGCAATTAGCAGATTCAGCGTGGGTATATAAACGATTCTAATAAGAAAAGTTGATTAAACGAGTGGCAGTAAAGAGTTTAGACAAACCGAGAAAAACGTGCAAGTAAAATTTATCCCGTGTTTTTAAATCGAGTGATTTTAAGTGCAATTTAGCAACGTGGTCACGCCTGGCGAAGAGATTAACAAAAATCCATTTAAGTTTCATAAATTTATGGTTTTTTGGTTTGCAAATTTGACGACCATTTGGAATTTGCGAGGGTTATTTAATCTCAATTGGAATTAAAATTGGTGCTGTAATCGCTATAATATCAACAAAAGAGAGTGGCCACTACCAAGTAATCAACCTACAGGTCTTCGTAATATAAAGCGCGTCAGAGCAAACCATTTAGGATCGTTGATTACATCTACAACTTGCCATGGCTAGCAATAAAGACTAACAATCTTCGATAGGATTAAACTTCAAAAAAAAAAATTATTGCAAAGACATTGCAAAATTCGCTGGTGAGTGGTAACAAAAAAAGGAAAAATTTCCTTCCAAGTTTTTATTATAATTTATCATACATACAATTGGTTCTATTCTCAACAAATACGTTAATCATATTTTTAACGGATGTTTTAGGCCGTTTCATTATGGATTTCTATAAAAGCCGCAGCAGTAACAGTACCAGCAGTCAACATAGTAACAGCGAAAGCAGTTTTAAATCACATGCCTCAAGTAATAACGTTGCTTCCTACAATTTAGAATATAGTACCTCATCATCATCACTGTCACCTCTTGGTACAAGAGCAAATCCTTCGTCTATTGCCTCCTGCCCATCTTCATCTGCCAAAACCATAGTTAATGCCTAAAAAAAAAAGCCAACAAAACCACGTTTCTCTAGGCCTTACGACTCTACGTCAAAACGCATTTTTTAACACCCGGCACTCGACGCCTCTACAACTACAACAACAACCCTGGCCACTATAAATAGTCTCAGCAGATCACAGGTAAATCCTTTTTATTCGGATCAGATTCATTCTTGGGGGCAAAAGTAAAGTTCATTTAAATACTTGATTTCTTTTATTTTGAATTTAAAATACGCCCTTAAACGGTAGAAATAGAAAAAAAAACAGAAATAACCTTTTGCTATTCGACGAAAAAAAAATTAATTAAAAAAAAAAAAATAAATTTTAAATTTCTTAACTAAGGCCAATTGACTCATCAAAAACCTAAATGTAAAAACGTAAAATAAAAAAACCAGTAAAATAAAAAAAAAAAAAATATACAGTTTGAAGAAAAAAAAAAAAAACAGGGAACGGAACAAAATCTATATATTCAAACTGATTTCAACGTCAAATACAATTTAAACATGTCCAACAAAATTTAGATAGTTAAACCAACTTTAACTATGTTAACCAAATTGAAATCTAAAAACGTAAAAATACCTTTTTTTTTTTGAATATTGAAAAAAAAAAAAACCAAGTTTGAATATTTAGACTGAAAAAATTTCAACTAAACTAAATTTAAAAAGGAAAAAAAGGCAACTTAAATATTTAAGAATGATTGAAATTTTTAAGCTAAATTTTAACGAGTTAAGCTCAACAAAAAAAAAAAAAATTTTTTTTTGCCAAAACTAATTTTTACAGATTAAAATAAGAAAAAAAACAGTTTAAATATTCAAACTAGGGTCAACTAACAGAACCAGATTCAAATTTAACTAAATAAACTAAAAAGAAAAAAAAAAAAGGAAAAAGTAAAGTCTTGAAACAAATTGGAATACTGATTCAAATGATTGTAGAAAAAAAAACTGGATGAAAAAAAAAAAAACTTTTGTATTATTTGTACTCAGATCTAAGCTTAATTCGGCTACATAAGCCCCAATTCAAATTTGAAAACGTTAAATACGCCTTAAATATTTAACAATTTGAATATTTAAGTAAACTCTTATCCCCTAAACTAAATCCAAATTTGAAAATGCAAATTAGATATTTAAAACTGATTTAAGTAACTGAACTAAACTCGGTTAACTCAGTTAAAGTTAAATCTGAAAAATGCTAAAATACAATTTTAAATACTAAAAAAAAAAAAAAACTAAAAAAAAAAAGAGAAAAATTAAAATTTTAAATACCTAGCTAGGTTAAATCAGAAAAAAAAATTTTTGAAACACGCTTTGAATAAAAACCGCAATACGAATAATTAAAACTAAATTTAACTACGTGGCCTAGATGAAAATTTCAAAACGGGATAGGTAAATCCAAATAGTTAAAACTAGGCTTCAATAATATTTAAAACAAATTTTAAACTTTAAAACTTGATTTAACTACGTAAGTTAAATTTAAGTTCGAACACGTACACTTAAACATTTAATGATTTACACCCATGTAGAATAGTTGAACTAGATTTAAACTAACCACCCTTAGTTCTAGTTTGTAAACGTAGAAATAGAATTTAAATAAACTTAACTAACTAACCTGAACTCAAAAGTAGAAATATACAATTCAATTGTTTAGAACGTAGTCCTAATAGGTGAAATACAATTTAAATTTTTTTGTTTAAACAAACTCATTCGGCCGGTTAAAATTGATTTCAACTATTTAAGCTTAATTCAAATTAGAATACGTGAAAATTTTGGCTTAAATATTTAAACACGAGATTCAAGTTTAAATATTTAAAAAAAAAATAGTATAACTAAATTTAAATACGTAAACAAAACAAAAAAAAAAAACAACAAAATTAAATTTTATGATATCAAGTAAAGTTAAAAGTTTTTTTTTAAAACCAAATTTACATAGTTGAACTAAGTTAAACTAGGTGTAGTTAAATTTAAAATTTAAGCCATAAAATATTATTTGAATAGTGAAAAACAAAATTTGGTCTATTAATCTAATTTAAGCAAAATTCAAGTTTGGAAATTCAAAATGCAGATTAAAAGATTAAAAAAATAAATCTCGATAATTAAACTCAAAGTAACCAAATAAACTGAAATGAAATACAAGAACATAAATTTGAGATTTAAGATAAATTGAAAACTTGAAAACTCATTCTAAATCATAATAAATATTCTTTTTGAAAATATTTTTGTCAAGAGAAATTTACTTTACGAAATAATACTAATTAGATTTTTTAGAGGTTTAGGAAAAAGTAAACATTAATAATGATAAGAGAAAAAAAATAAAATTTGACAAACGAAAATAAACCAAACAAAAATATACCCAACGAACAATTTGGGGGTAGAAGGGAAATAAACCCAATAAACAATTTTGATTAAGAAAAAAAAAAAGATTAAAAATAAAATAAATAAAGTAATTGAACCCGACAAACAAGTTAGAGTAAAAATAAAATGAATGTAAATTAAATAAACCCAACAAACAATTTGGATTTAAAAGAAAAAAAATGAAAATTAAATAAACCTAACAAACAATTTAGAAAAAAAATAGAAATTAGATGAACCCAACAAACAATTTAGATTTAGAAAAAGAAAGGAAATACCATTAAATTGAATGGTAATAAATTTACAATTTATTGTCCAATATCCTTTTTATATGGCAACTTACTTAAATGATAAGATTTCAAAATTAATCGTTACATTCCTATTTTTTTCTAAAATCTAAATTCAAGTATATAAACCGTATTTAAGTAGATAACAATCATTATTAGAAATAATTTTGTTTAACTTTTTTTTTTTACACATATCCTGTAACTATTGCTAAACCTGTATAGTATAAATATTTTGTAAATAAACCTTGATTATATTTAGAATTGAAGGAAAAGATTAATAATGCCTTAATTAGTAACGAAAATGGTTGAAGTGTAACACGCGTATGGCGAAGTGGTAAGTAACATTTGGGGCATTACTCCAAACATATTTACAGGCAATGAGTAGTGCCATGGATGACAATTCGTTGTCATATGGGGTGGGCAGCCTGGCCGGGACCACTATACCTTGTCCCGAGGATTCGAGTCCTGCCAAGCAAACGTTGTGAAGTTTCTGTCATCGAAATGTCTGTCCGTTTATTATAGGTCTTTACCCTTTCGTAAAGTTTTTTTTTTAACACTGTTGCTCGTTTTAATTGCTTCTTTTTTTTTAACATCGTTTACATTTTGGCACGGATAAAGTTTGTAATTGTGATAACCTAGATGGAATCGAACCACCCATTCCCGGCGAGCTACAGCCGTAAACACCAGCGTGCCAACATCCATCGCGGAGCAAAAGGTTTATATTTTGTTTTTTTGGGAAAAAAATCGTTTTTTTTTCCAAATCACAAATCACACATTACACACAAAAATGGCGCCCAACGTGGGGCCCGAAAGAGATTTAACCCTTTGGGTTAAATTAATTTAGCCTGAAGGTGTTTTAATTCATCTTTGCTGGCTTCCATACTCTCGAACATTTCTGTTCAAAATGTTCAATCTCGTACTTTTTTCTTTTATATAATGACTTATGTCGCGGAAGGTATTAATTAGATACCATGCCTGCATTGCGTCGGCATCGTATAGGGAAACTTGTTAGGGATCTCGGTATTAGGAACTTTGGAAGATAATGTATGTCCTGGAAGGTACGTTAATGGTGCCACGCCTGAGTTGCGTCAGCGTCGGACAAGGGAACTTAGTACTGGGGGAGTCAAAGGGTTTTAATCGAATCTTATCATTAACCTTGATCATGATCCGGGGGCTAAATAGCTAAGCGTTCATTAGGTTCAGTTAGTTGAAAAGAGGAGAAAAGGATCCCGCGACTCAAATTAACGTTATTTTCATTTATTGTTTTTTTGTCCGCAATCATTTCGATGACAGTAAACTAAATAACTCCAACATTTCACACACAGTTAAAAATTTTTTTTTGTTTGGCAAGATTTAGATTCATTCGTTTTTTTTGTATTGAAAACAATGCATAAAAACAATTTTATTCTTTATCATAAAATATTGTACTCAATCTCCTGATGAGAAGATTGATGAATTGCTGACTCGAACTTGATAGTTTTTTTTCTTACCACAAGTTTTATTTCACTTTATGCTACACATTTCAACCTAAAGCTATTAATTACATTTACACATCAAACAATAACCTAAAAATTTTTTTTTGTAGATTCGTAAGCTTATCTACTAATCACATTATTAAATCTTTTGTAGTTTAACAAAACGTATCTATTAATTATAATATTACATCTTTGGTAGTTTAACATTATAAAATATATGTATTTGGCATTAAACTTTTGTAGTATTAAACCGTAAGAGTTATAAACTATTAAAACTATTACATATCATACATATAATCTAAAACAATATAGATTTTTTTCACACAAACAATTTTTACATTTTTTTTATAAATTTATGATAATACACATTTTTTAGTGGATCATACGTAACCATTATAAAATATTTAGCTACGTATTCGTGAGAGGTTCTTGAATTTGGCTGACGTTTACTAAAGGAAAATTTTTATACTAAAATATTTTCTTTACTTTTGTTAAGTTTAAGAATATTCTTGTGAATACGGGTATTAAATTATCAAAAAAATAATCTTAAATAATACGGATTAGTCTTATTTCTTAAACACATTTTTTACATTTTTTCTTGAATTTATATACATACACATTATTTAGTGGATTTTACGTAACCACTATAAATTATTTAGCCTCATATTCGTGGGCGGTTTTTGAATTTGGCTTAAGGGAATTTTTTTGTACATATACTAAAATTCTTTTGTCTTTGGTTAAATTTAAAAATATTCTTATGAATACGGGCGTTAAATAATTGAAAAAAAAATAATCGTAAATAATACGGATTTCTTTTTTGCGAACACATTTTTACATTCTATTACATTTTTTATTGAATTTTTAAATATTGCGTCAATTATCGGTGGATTGGGGATACCCATTTAACCACTGTTTTGGGATTTTTTGGGTAAATTCTTTTTTGTAAATTTTGTCTATACGCTTGTCATTTTTACTTTCGGTATTTGTACCGGTGATTTGGTATCTGGTATTTTTGGTGATTCTTGTTTTTACGGCTCGAATAGTTATCTAGTTTATACGATTGTTGTTTTTCTTGAACTTTTCGGATTCGCTTTATTGATTTATATAGAGGGTATTCTCTTATCGGGAGTTAGTTGATCTGATTGATTTTAGAACGTTTTTCGATTGTCTGTTGAATTAGTTGAGGGATTATAGTTGTTTTGGACGGTGGTTTATGATGAATACCAGGAATCTCAGGTCCTCTAGTCGAAACCCCGTTACCAGCGAAGATAATCAACCTCGTGATTCGGCCACAACGTCAGCCTCGCAAAACATTGCCCCGGTTATTTCGACAAACGTGGTTACACCGTTAATGTCGATCAGATTTCCTCCAGGTTTTGGACCGCAAACACATTCTTCGCCCGAAAGCGAAATCACTATCCGTACACCAACGTATAGCAGTATAACAGCGAGGGAAATTAGCGGACAAGGAAGTAGACCAGCAAGGCCCGATATTGACAACATGGATCAACAGGATCGAGATTTACCACCAATTAGAGAAGAAGCTTACCCAGGCTTAGGCGTAGATGAGGAGGGAGTGACGATTAGGGAATACGTCGCTGCATCTGTTGGCGCTGTACAAGCTTCAATAATGAGGGAAGTACAGAATATGCAGTTGATGTTACCGCAACTAATCCGAGAATCTTTACGTTCAGAGCGCAGCCATTCTATAGACCAAGCAAACCAACCGAATACTAGACAGTTCAATCCAAATCAAGATTTTCGCACACCCTTTAATAATAATGATAGACACCAACCACCATTTCGTCCACCAAACAATCCTCAAATGCCTTTTCAACGTCGATTACCTCAGCCACATGTACCACAACAAGTATTTGGAAATAGTCCACAAAATTATTTTGAACCCGCTAGTTTTGATAATTCACCACATAACCATGGTTATAATCCCATATCACCTAACCAGTTAGAAAAGTGGGGTATTAAGTATGACGGTACTAATAAATCTTTGACTGTTGAAGATTTCGTTTTTCGGGTGGAGATTCTACGACATGACTATAATTGCTCATGGGACACGGTAATGAAGGGATTTCACCATTTAGTTACTGGAGCTGCTAGTACCTGGTTTTGGACCTTTCGGATGAAGCATCCCATATGTGATTGGACTACGTTTAAACACCACCTGATTAGAAAATTCCGTAACTTCGAAAGCGATTTCGAAATACAGCGAAAAATAATGGAACGTAGACAAGCTCCGAATGAAACCGCTGATGCCTTCATTACGGAAATCATAAAACTCAAAAACCAAATGAGAATACACGTTTTAGAATCCGAGCTCGTTAAGATAGTGAAAGATAATTTAAAGGATGGTTTGGCACAGCTAGTTTTTCCCATTAAGATTGATAATTTAGACCAACTTCTTGAAGAATGCAAAAGGGCAGAAAGAAACATTGCCAAACGCTTTTCACAACGTACGCCTCTAGGGAACACGCGTAGGGTATATGAAGTTGATGTTTTTGATGGTGAGCAAAACGATGATCAAGCGCGGCTAGTGGAGGAGTTACAAAAGGTTAACCTCGCAGCAAAGCAACTTATCTGCTGGAACTGCAAGACTCCTGGCCACTCATTTATTGAATGTCCCGTAACCCAAAGAAGAATCTTTTGCTACAAATGTGGGTTCGAGGACGTAACTAGCCCGACTTGTCCTAAATGTATGGGAAACCAAAAGCTGAACACGCAAAGGACTGGGCCGGCGTGTTCATTCCAAAACCCAACCCAGTAAATGACAATTTTTTAAAGTTTATACTAGCTAGCGAAAAACCAACCGAAAACCAGATTTTAGACCAAACCACTGAGATAATTAAGTCGGAAAACAGCCAAATGGATGAAAAGAATAGCCCACAAATAAACCAAAACCCTGACGTATGCCAGAAACTCGATTCTACAGCAACTATTAATCCCCATCTTTCGTACGAACAACGCCTAGAAATATATCAACAAAAAAGGGCGGAAATTTTTGCGAATTACGAACCCAAGGTGAGCCAAAAGATAATTAACACTAGAAAAAGATATGCTGCAAGGAAAGCAGAAAGAAAAAAAATCGTGTCCACCATAATATGCAGTGAAGATGACATTAGACCTTACATGTCGGTGAATATAAATGGGTTGAATTATCACGGTCTTCTCGACAGTGGCGCGTCAGTAAGTTGTCTCGGCAAAAATTGTTTAGAAAACGTTCGGAAAATGGATGCGAAAGTACTTGATTACAAATCTTCAGTAAGAACGGCGGACGGTAAACAACATATGATAGTGGGAAAAATACAGGCAATTATTAAATCGGGAAACCAGTCAGTTGAATCAGTTTTATACTTAGTACCTAATTTGAGTCAGGAATTAATACTCGGATATGACTTTTGGAGGCAAATCGGATTAAAAATAAGTTTCGAGAACGAAACAATAAACGCCCTTGCCGAGGAAGGTTCAGAAAACTCAAAAATTCACGACTTGACTAGTCATCAACGTAGAGTTCTCGAAAAAGTCAAACTTTCGTTCAAATGTCATACTCAATATGGTCTAGGTAAAACTGATTTGGAAACGCACAAAATTGATACTGGTGATGCACCCGCTAAAAAAATGAGGTATTATCCTGTTAGTCCGGCCGTACAGAAATTAATTTTCGCAGAATTGGACCGAATGTTGGATTTGGAAGTTATAGAAGTTACTACAGGAGCCGAATGGAACAATCGGACAACGTTAGTCATGAAACCCGGTAAAAATAGGCTATGTCTCGATGCTAGGGAATTGAATAAAGTCACTAAAAAGGACGCTTATCCTCTCCCTAACATCGATGGCTTACTAGCTAGGCTTGGCGACACACATTTTATTTCAGCAATCGACTTAAAGGATGCGTTCTGGCAAATCCCTCTGGATGAGGATAGTAGGCCGAAAACAGCATTCACAGTTCCAGGTAGGCCTCAATACCAATTTAAGGTTATGCCTTTCGGACTGTGTAATGCTGCGCAGAGATTATGTCGATTGATGGATAAAGTGGTGCCGTCTGAGCTGAAAGATAGGGTGTTCGTGTACCTTGACGACCTGTTGGTAGTATCCCCGAATTTTGATGAACACATGGAAATGCTTCGAATCGTAGGTCAGAAATTAACAGCTGCCGGTCTGACCATTAATATGTCAAAATCCAAATTCTGCTATAGGGAATTGAAGTATTTAGGTTACGTTGTAGGTGGGGGCAAACTTAGGCCCGATGATGAGAAGGTAAAGGCAATATTGGAGATCAAACCGCCGAAAAATCAGAAAGATGTTAGGAGATTCCTAGGCACCGTAGGGTGGTACCGTCGGTTTATCCATGACTTTTCCACACTTACTGCACCCCTGACTGATACCCTAAAGAAAGCCCCTAAATTTAACTTTACTGCGGAAGCTTTGAAATCTTTTGAAGAGTTGAAACATCGTTTAGTTACCAGTCCGATATTGTCCAGCCCTGATTTTGAAAAGCCGTTCTTTGTTCAATGTGACGCCTCAAACGTTGGTTTGGGCGCAGTCTTGTTTCAAAAGGATGATGAAGGTGAAGAGCATCCGATTGAGTATTTTTCCCGGAAATTAAATAATGCCCAGAAAAACTATTCTACAACGGAGAAAGAGTGTCTCGCGGTTGTACTTGCGATTGAAAGGTTTAGGCAATACATCGAGCTGATGGATTTCACGGTGATAACAGACCATTCCAGTTTAAAGTGGCTCATGCGGCAGAATGACCTAAACGGTAGGCTTGCTCGATGGAGTTTAAAGCTCCAAGGTTTCAAATTTAATATCGAGCACAGGAAAGGTAGTAAGAATGTAGTCCCCGATATGCTATCGCGTCAGGATATGGAGGAGGTAGTAGCCGATCCTAGTGGCACCGTATTAGATTTCAATTCCGAAGAATTCAAGAGTAAGGAATATTTAACGCTTATAGACACTGTGGAACAAAACGTGAATAGACTTCCAGATTTGAAAGTAGAAGAAGGTATTCTTTACAAAAGGGTGAGATTTAATCGGAATGGCTTAGAAAATGAAGATGATTGCTGGCGAATATGGGTACCATCCCGCCTAACAGATGGCATAATAAGTAAATCGCATATTGACAACACCTTACACGGAGGTATAGCAAAAACCTTGTTCAACATTAGGGAGTATTTTTACTGGCCTTCAATGGTGAAGCAGATCCGAAACTTCGTAAGCGAGTGTAAAACATGTAAGGAAATAAAACACCCAAGGAAAATACTGCGTCCACCGATGGGAAAAGAAGTCATAACTCAAAGGCCTTTTCAAAAGATTTATATCGACTTTTTAGGACCCTACACTGGAACTAAATCCGGTAATACTTTTATTTTTATAGTACTAGACCACAAAACCAAATTTGTCTTACTGAAAGCGTTGTCGAAAGCTACCACCAAAGCTGTTATTAAATTTTTGAGAGATGAGGTATTTTATAAATTCGGAGTGCCGGAATTGCTACATTCTGATAATGGCAAACAGTTTACCTCCGAAGCATTTAAGGATTTTTTAGAAATATTTGGCGTCAAACATATTCGTACCCCTATATATTCACCGCAGTCTAACGCGAGCGAAAGGGTCAATCAGACCATACTCAGTTCCATCAGAAGTTTTTTGGATACTGACCAATCGAAATGGGATGAAAATTTGTCTAAAATAGAATGCTCTCTTAGGTCTACGGTTCATTCTTCAACTGGTGTTAGCCCATATTTTTCTCTAACTGGTTACAATATGGTTACCCACGCAGATGCGTATGAAATCTTACGAAAACTAAAATCAGCCGAAGAAGGCGAAATGTTAATTCTGCCGAAAGCAGCACAAATGCAACTGATACACCAAAAAGTTAGCGAAAAGTTACATGACGCGTATGCGCGAAATGTTAAATCATATAACCTTAAAAGCAGGATTGTGAAATATATGCCCGGGCAAGAGGTCTACAGAAAAAATTTTATACAAAGCAAATTTTCAAAGGGAATCAACGCAAAACTGTGCAGACCTTGGCTAAGGTGCAGGATTAGAAAGGTGGTAGGAAACAGCCAATATGAGGTTGAGAATCTTAAGGGACAGCTGATCGGGGTAGTACACGCGCAGCACTTGAAACAATAGAATACTTAGGATCCGAAGGGTAATATTTGTCGTAGTGAATTGAAATTTTAAAGGGAGTTGCCAGATCCAGTGATTTCCCAACTCTTTTCACCTCACAGGCTAGGAGAAAAGAGCTGGCTTTGTGACAAACACTTTGATTGTGGCGTTTTTTTTTTTTCAAAATCACTTAAATATACCCATCTCTGAGTGTCAGCCCTATTTAATGGAAAAAAAATACAACCCTGAAACCTACAAAAAAATACCACTCTACCACGGCGAATTGACTAACAAAAGCGCAATTAGCAGATTCAGCGTGGGTATATAAACGATTCTAATAAGAAAAGTTGATTAAACGAGTGGCAGTAAAGAGTTTAGACAAACCGAGAAAAACGTGCAAGTAAAATTTATCCCGTGTTTTTAAATCGAGTGATTTTAAGTGCAATTTAGCAACGTGGTCACGCCTGGCGAAGAGATTAACAAAAATCCATTTAAGTTTCATAAATTTATGGTTTTTTGGTTTGCAAATTTGACGACCATTTGGAATTTGCGAGGGTTATTTAATCTCAATTGGAATTAAAATTGGTGCTGTAATCGCTATAATATCAACAAAAGAGAGTGGCCACTACCAAGTAATCAACCTACAGGTCTTCGTAATATAAAGCGCGTCAGAGCAAACCATTTAGGATCGTTGATTACATCTACAACTTGCCATGGCTAGCAATAAAGACTAACAATCTTCGATAGGATTAAACTTCAAAAAAAAAAATTATTGCAAAGACATTGCAAAATTCGCTGGTGAGTGGTAACAAAAAAAGGAAAAATTTCCTTCCAAGTTTTTATTATAATTTATCATACATACAATTGGTTCTATTCTCAACAAATACGTTAATCATATTTTTAACGGATGTTTTAGGCCGTTTCATTATGGATTTCTATAAAAGCCGCAGCAGTAACAGTACCAGCAGTCAACATAGTAACAGCGATAGCAGTTTTAAATCACATGCCTCAAGTAATAACGTTGCTTCCTACAATTTAGAATATAGTACCTCATCATCATCACTGTCACCTCTTGGTACAAGAGCAAATCCTTCGTCTATTGCCTCCTGCCCATCTTCATCTGCCAAAACCATAGTTAATGCCTAAAAAAAAAAAGCCAACAAAACCACGTTTCTCTAGGCCTTACGACTCTACGTCAAAACGCATTTTTTAACACCCGGCACTCGACGCCTCTACAACTACAACAACAACCCTGGCCACTATAAATAGTCTCAGCAGATCACAGGTAAATCCTTTTTATTCGGATCAGATTCATTCTTGGGGGCAAAAGTAAAGCTCATTTAAATACTTGATTTCTTTTATTTTGAATTTAAAATACGCCCTTAAACGGTAGAAATAGAAAAAAAAACAGAAATAACCTTTTGCTATTCGACGAAAAAAAAATTAATTAAAAAAAAAAAAATAAATTTTAAATTTCTTAACTAAGGCCAATTGACTCATCAAAAACCTAAATGTAAAAACGTAAAATAAAAAAACCAGTAAAATAAAAAAAAAAAAAATATACAGTTTGAAGAAAAAAAAAAAAAAACAGGGAACGGAACAAAATCTATATATTCAAACTGATTTCAACGTCAAATACAATTTAAACATGTCCAACAAAATTTAGATAGTTAAACCAACTTTAACTATGTTAACCAAATTGAAATCTAAAAACGTAAAAATACCTTTTTTTTTTTGAATATTGAAAAAAAAAAAACCAAGTTTGAATATTTAGACTGAAAAAATTTCAACTAAACTAAATTTAAAAAGGAAAAAAAGGCAACTTAAATATTTAAGAATGATTGAAATTTTTAAGCTAAATTTTAACGAGTTAAGCTCAACAAAAAAAAAAAAAAATTTTTTTTTGCCAAAACTAATTTTTACAGATTAAAATAAGAAAAAAAAACAGTTTAAATATTCAAACTAGGGTCAACTAACAGAACCAGATTCAAATTTAACTAAATAAACTAAAAAGAAAAAAAAAAAAGGAAAAAGTAAAGTCTTGAAACAAATTGGAATACTGATTCAAATGATTGTAGAAAAAAAAACTGGATGAAAAAAAAAAAACTTTTGTATTATTTGTACTCAGATCTAAGCTTAATTCGGCTACATAAGCCCCAATTCAAATTTGAAAACGTTAAATACGCCTTAAATATTTAACAATTTGAATATTTAAGTAAACTCTTATCCCCTAAACTAAATCCAAATTTGAAAATGCAAATTAGATATTTAAAACTAATTTAAGTAACTGAACTAAACTCGGTTAACTCAGTTAAAGTTAAATCTGAAAAATGCTAAAATACAATTTTAAATACTAAAAAAAAAAAAAAACTAAAAAAAAAAAGAGAAAAATTAAAATTTTAAATACCTAGCTAGGTTAAATCAGAAAAAAAAATTTTTGAAACACGCTTTGAATAAAAACCGCAATACGAATAATTAAAACTAAATTTAACTACGTGGCCTAGATGAAAATTTCAAAACGGGATAGGTAAATCCAAATAGTTAAAACTAGGCTTCAATAATATTTAAAACAAATTTTAAACTTTAAAACTTGATTTAACTACGTAAGTTAAATTTAAGTTCGAACACGTACACTTAAACATTTAATGATTTACACCCATGTAGAATAGTTGAACTAGATTTAAACTAACCACCCTTAGTTCTAGTTTGTAAACGTAGAAATAGAATTTAAATAAACTTAACTAACTAACCTGAACTCAAAAGTAGAAATATACAATTCAATTGTTTAGAACGTAGTCCTAATAGGTGAAATACAATTTAAATTTTTTTGTTTAAACAAACTCATTCGGCCGGTTAAAATTGATTTCAACTATTTAAGCTTAATTCAAATTAGAATACGTGAAAATTTTGGCTTGTTTAAATACGAGATTCAAGTTTAAATATTTAAAAAAAAAATAGTATAACTAAATTTAAATACGTAAACAAAACAAAAAAAAAAAAACAACAAAATTAAATTTTATGATATCAAGTAAAGTTAAAAGTTTTTTTTTAAAACCAAATTTACATAGTTGAACTAAGTTAAACTAGGTGTAGTTAAATTTAAAATTTAAGCCATAAAATATTATTTGAATAGTGAAAAACAAAATTTGGTCTATTAATCTGATTTAAGCAAAATTCAAGTTTGGAAATTCAAAATGCAGATTAAAAGATTAAAAAAATAAATCTCGATAATTAAACTCAAAGTAACCAAATAAACTGAAATGAAATACAAGAACATAAATTTGAGATTTAAGATAAATTGAAAACTTGAAAACTCATTCTAAATCATAATAAATATTCTTTTTGAAAATATTTTTGTCAATACCGTGTACTTATTTTTTTAATCGCGTTTAAGAGAAATTTACTTTACGAAATAATACTAATTAGATTTTTTAGAGGTTTAGGAAAAAGTAAACATTAATAATGATAAGAGAAAAAAAATAAAATTTGACAAACGAAAATAAACCAAACAAAAATATACCCAACGAACAATTTGGGGGTAGAAGGGAAATAAACCCAATAAACAATTTTGATTAAGAAAAAAAAAAAGATTAAAAATAAAATAAATAAAGTAATTGAACCCGACAAACAAGTTAGAGTAAAAATAAAATGAATGTAAATTAAATAAACCCAACAAACAATTTGGATTTAAAAGAAAAAAAATGAAAATTAAATAAACCTAACAAACAATTTAGAAAAAAAATAGAAATTAGATGAACCCAACAAACAATTTAGATTTAGAAAAAGAAAGGAAATACCATTAAATTGAATGGTAATAAATTTACAATTTATTGTCCAATATCCTTTTTATATGGCAACTTACTTAAATGATAAGATTTCAAAATTAATCGTTACATTCCTATTTTTTTCTAAAATCTAAATTCAAGTATATAAACCGTATTTAAGTAGATAACAATCATTATTAGAAATAATTTTGTTTAACTTTTTTTTTTTACACATATCCTGTAACTATTGCTAAACCTGTATAGTATAAATATTTTGTAAATAAACCTTGATTATATTTAGAATTGAAGGAAAAGATTAATAATGCCTTAATTAGTAACGAAAATGGTTGAAGTGTAACACGCGTATGGCGAAGTGGTAAGTAACATTTGGGGCATTACTCCAAACATATTTACAGGCAATGAGTAGTGCCATGGATGACAATTCGTTGTCATATGGGGTGGGCAGCCTGGCCGGGACCACTATACCTTGTCCCGAGGATTCGAGTCCTGCCAAGCAAACGTTGTGAAGTTTCTGTCATCGAAATGTCTGTCCGTTTATTATAGGTCTTTACCCTTTCGTAAAGTTTTTTTTTTAACACTGTTGCTCGTTTTAATTGCTTCTTTTTTTTTAACATCGTTTACATTTTGGCACGGATAAAGTTTGTAATTGTGATAACCTAGATGGAATCGAACCACCCATTCCCGGCGAGCTACAGCCGTAAACACCAGCGTGCCAACATCCATCGCGGAGCAAAAGGTTTATATTTTGTTTTTTTGGGGAAAAAATCGTTTTTTTTTCCAAATCACAAATCACACATTACACATTATCTAGTCGACCGCCGATTCGCATTATACCTATATTATCTAAAAATGGATTTAGTGTCACAAGCTCACTTGATTTGGAAATTGTTACGAAACCTCCCTTACATCCGAGACTAGTGATTCCACCCTAACTAGCCCATCCGATTCGGCGTGTGATCTCAAACCGCAACCCCTAGTCACTGTTTCGTACAACAAAAAAAAATTTGCATATGAAGTTCTAAACCCTACCATATAACGATCACCAACACTCATGGGACTGATGTACTACCCAGACACGTCGCCCTCCCAACCGTAGCCATTCCTTTATCCTTAATGACAAGAGACGACAACCGGATTTGAACTTCGCTTTTCATAAGGACCCAGAATATATATACTTTATAGGGTGTAGAACCTTCGGTGAAAAATATAAAAAACAAATTTAATTATAAAAAAAAATAATTTTTGGGATTTCAGTATTTTGGTCATAACTCTACTATTTCTTAACCGATTTGACAGATTTATATACCGACGTATTAAAGAAGAAATTTTCCAGTACTTGTGGTTATAAAACTTGGACTCGGGAGGATCTATGGTTCCCGAAAATGGTCATATTTTGGTCATAACTTTTTCGTATCTGAACCGATTTTCCCAAGTTTTTCAGAAAATATGTTCTATTAAAAATTTCCGATCTTTTGATATCTAAGGCGTAACCATAGGTCATATTGCAGTCAAAAAATTCAGGTTTTTATACAATTTTTAATATTTCTTGTGTGGGAGGTACCACTCCCACTTCTCCAATCCCGCCCACATTTTGTGGGATGGTGTGTATTTATAACCTAAATGTTTGTACCTAATTTGAAAACTTTGGCTCTTGCCGTTCTCCAGATATACAGAAAAAAGTAATAAAAATACAACAACCACAAGGGATTTTTTTGGAAAAATTAGAGGCAGTCGTGGTTTTTTGGTCATATCTCAGCCATTTGTGAACCGATCTAGCTGAATTTCAATAACAAGAAATGGAGGACTATATGTGACATAAATGTAAAACAAACGTAAGACGGTCAGATGGACAGACGGTCAGACAGACAGACGGACATCGTTAAATCAACTTCTCTCCTCATAAGGACCCAAAATATATATACTTTATAGGGTCTAAGATCAATATTGTAGAAATTACAAACGGAATGAGAAACTTATATATACCCTTTTCCACCTGTGGTGAAGGGTATAAAAATGCACTGGCTGATGAATCAGAAGATTTTGATTCCCTAGTTTTTGAAATGATAAAGATTGACGCATAATTATTTTTCTTTTCTGTTTTTATGTTACCCTTGTTACATACCAGTGTTGCCAGTGGATTTTTCGAAAAAATACCTACACATGCTAATAAAAAACCCCCTACAAAAATCCCTACGCATTATTATCATTAAAATAGAAAAAAACATTAGTTATAAAAAAAATTTTATTCGAATATGTATATTAAAGCTTTGACATAAAATAAGTACAAAACTAAAAAAATAATACATGTGTATGTTTTTTTAATTAAATTCAATTAAGTCTTTCAACATTAGGTGTGATCTCGTACTCAACGTTGGGAGCCCGCGGGAAACCGAACACTGTTCACGTACTGAAAGTTTGATAAGGTAGAGCTTTTAAGAGAAAAATATTCTTCTTGCACGAAGTAGCCCGCACACTTTTTTTTGGCAAATTTATAAAATTGTTAAACAATAATTAATAAAGGGTGATTTTTTATGAATTAAGTTTTTCGGGCTGGCAGCACTGGTTGGTAATTCGGGCCAAAGTAAATCTGTGAATGTGAAAAGTGTTCAGTATACTCTGCCATTTCATCATGGAGAAACTCACAAACGAGCAACGACTGCAAATCGTTGAAATTTATTATCAAAATTCGTGCTCTGTGAGAAATGTCCATTGTTTTTTACTTCGAAAAATTGTGTTCAGAGATGAGGCTCATTTCTGGCTAAATGAATACGTAAACAAGCAAAACTGCCGCATCTGGGGTGAAGAACAGCCACATGCCGTACAAGAGTTACCGATGCATCCCGAAAAAACGACAGCTTGGTTGGTTTATGGGCTGGTGGCATCAACGGTCCATTTTTCTTCAAAGACGACCGTGGAAAAAACGTTACCGTCAACGGCGAACGATATCGAGCCATGATACGCGACCTTTTTTGCCCCAATTGGCTGAGTTGGACTTGGTTGATAAGTGGTTTCAACAAAACGGTGCCACATGCCATACAGCTCATGAAACAATGAACATATTGAAGGATGAATTTGGTGAGCAGCTTATCTCTCGAAATGGCCCTGTGAATTGGCCGCCAAGATCATGTGATTTGACGCCTCTTGAATATTTCTTGTTGGGTTATGTGAAGTCGTTGGTATATGTGGACAAGCCAAACACGGTTGAAGCCTTAGAGTATAACATAACACGTGTTATTCATGGAACACAGGCCGAAATGCTCAAAAAAGTGGTGCAAAATTGGACCATTTGAACCGGAGCCGCGGGCTACATTTACATGAAGTTATTTTTAAAAAGTAAATGGCAAAAACTAATTTAACGATTCCAATAAAAATTTTGAATATATGATGCAAATTTGAGTGTTTTATTAGATTTAAAAAAAAAACTACGCTTAAAAAATCATCCATTATAAGAAATATTTATAAAATAAACAATAGAAAATGTTGAAATTTGATAGTAAATGCTTGAGTTTTAATTGTATGCACGTTAATGTACCATTTATGTATTTATTTAAACCTATTTCATATTAAAGTTTTCTTTTGGATCAGAGATTTCGTTTGTAATTATTCCCGTACTTTTGTACATTTTTGTCTATTAGTGAGAGAAATTTTAATTTACTCTTATTTTACCGAACTTTACCCAAAAAGTACGGGATCACACCTATTGAAAGATAACTTACAAGGCGAATCCATTTTTCAGGTGGTGTTGAAAGCACAGCTGTGCTACTTTTTTTTCTTAATTAGAGAGAGAAATGTCAAAAGTTCCTTGTGTTTTGACATATGGATCAACGAAAGCAACAAAAAAATACATTGTTGTGTTTTTGGTGTTGTTGAGGGCATAATAAGCCTCACAAATGGCTTGGCAAACATGTCAAAATTTTACGTTTGTACATATATTTTGTGTTGTTAATTGGGGTGTTTGCTGTTTGGACAAACATTTAAAGCAATGTTTGCAGAAATATTAAAACCTTTTAATATTTGGCAGACATGTTGGATATTTGTCAAACTTTTTGTGGCGTCTAATGCTAAATGTTTTCAATTCAATTAATTTTAAATATTAATAGCTTGTTTAATATCTGATGAGAACCATGGTCTTTTTGTTTGACCCACTACTTTAGTTTTTAATGGAACAGCTTGATCAAACAAAAATAATATATTACGTTCAAGAAAGGCTAGTTTATCCTCTGTTGAATCCATATAATAGATTGCATTCCAACCAAGTCTAAGAAGTTCTAATTCCAATGTGGCGTATTTAATATTTTCGAAGTCACGAAAAGTTATTGAATAGGGTGAGATTTGGAGTTGAAAATTATAGATTATAAATAGGGCAACCAAAAATAAGCAATTGCTTTTTTTTTTGTTTACAAGATAGAAAGATTTTGATTGAACAGAAATTCCGATCATAAAAAAACAAAGAAAATGAGCTATATTTGTTAGGGCTTTTTTATGCTTATTTTGGCAATATCGGCTTTTTTTTAGTTATTTTTGCGATATCGGCTTTTTTTACTTATTTTGTCATTTTAAGATAATTTTTCATTTTTTTCATACGAAAAAAAAAATTATTTAATAAATATTTGCAAAAATCGTTGTTTTTTTTTTTTTTTTTTGATGTGGCAACTTTTTTTATTTGTTTCATTTATTTTATTTCATGAAATCGCCTTACTTTTTGTGCTGCTACAACTCTGGTTGAAAAAAAAACGTTTAAATCAAAGTAGCCAAGTTTTTACTGTCAACAAATTTACATTTTAAAAATTTCATTGAATTGTTGAAAGCATAACATTTTTAAAACTTTTTAAAGTTGTCTTAGTTTAAAAACAGATAAAATTACCTCTGCGTTTTGGATGTAAGTATAAATTTTTTTTAATTTATTAAAACCTTTGTTAAAATTGGTTTATTGTTTTATTATTTAGAAAATGCCTAAAGTCAAGGAAAGCAAATCGGTTTACTTGAGCAAGCTAGTCAAACAGTATCCAGATTTAAAAACTGATGGATCAGCTTTAGTGTGTAACGTGTGCTCAAAACCTTTATCTGTTGATAAAAATTACAACATAAAACAACACCTGGATTCAAAAAAGCACAAAGATCTAAAAGAAAGAGAATCAAAAAAAAATTTACAACAAACTTTTCTACAAAGTTCTACAAGTTCATCGGCCGCCGATAAATTTTGCATTGATCTCTGTGAAGCCTTTATATCAGCAGATATACCATTATACAAAATTCGACATTTAAAAGTACAACATTATCTTCAAAACTATACATCATTCCATATTCCATCTGAATCGTCTCTTCGAAACAAATATACAAAAATAGTTTATGAATCTACAGTTAACAAAATAAAGGAAGAAATACAAAAACATTTTATTTGAGTCTCTATAGACGAGACCACCGATGCGTCGAACAGATTTGTGGCAAACGTTGTTGTGGGTATACTGCATGTGGATGAAAATATTTCAGAAAAAAGATTTTTAATAAAAACAGCTGTATTAGAAAAAGTCAATCATTCCACTATTGCACGTTTGTTTGATGATTCAATGAAAGAATTTGACCTAGATAAACAGAAAATTTTTCTTTTTGTAAGTGATGCCGCACCATATATGGTGAAAGCTGCAAAGGCCATTGCTGTATTTTAGCCACATATAACTCACGTAACCTGTCTTGCACATGGAGTTCACAGAGTTTGTGAACATATAAGAGAATACTACTCAAATGTAGACAAATTTATTTCAAATGCTAAAAAAACGTTCCTTAAATCTCCTGCAAGGGTTCAAATCTTACGAGAAACAGCACCAGATATACCACTACCTCCACAACCAGTGATAACTCGATGGGGGACGTGGATAATGGCTGTAAATTATTATGCCAAATATTTTGATAATTTCGTAGAAATTTTTTCAAATTTAAACTCTACAGATTCTTCAGCAGTGCGTATATGCCAGGCTTTAATGAATGAAAATAATTTGCGCAACCAAATATTGTTCATTTCTGTAAATTTTGGGTTTTTACACGAAGTAGTAACCAAATTGGAAACAAAAAATCTTTCATTGGTTTCCCAAGTGAATATAGTTATGGACACCGTAAGAAAAATTTCCGGTGTTCCAGGGGATATAGGCGACAAAGTGAATAAAAAATTTGAATCTGTTTTATTAAAAAATGAAGGATTTTCGGTACTAAAAGATATTGTGGATATACTGGGAGGCAAGCGGCATTGCGAGTTCAATCGTATAAAATATACCTCAGAGCAAATACTCAATTTTAAATATGCTCCCTTAACATCTGTAGACGTAGAAAGAACTTTTTCTATGTACAAACGCGTGCTGACTTCAAATAGACAGGGGTTTCTTTTCGAAAATTTATCGCATCAATTTATAATTTACTGTAACAACGCATTCAACGAATAAAGTGGAAAATAAACCATAAATTTTAATTGCTTTTTTTTTATTTTAACAGCTTATTTTCATGTTTTTAAACGCTTTTTTTAAGAGCTTAAAACTGTTTTTTTAGTGCTTATTTTTGGTTGCCCTAATTATAAATAATAAATCGTGTTTAGAAAAACAAGGGGCAGACAGTTGATCGTATAATATAACATTACTTACATTACTAACAAAAAGAAGATCAATAACGGAAACGGAAACGGAAAGATTACTGATACTTGCATGAAACCATCCCTACAAGAAATGCATAACCAAAACTATAAAAAAAATTTATTAACTAACACACTTGCAACAATTTTACATTAGTGTTTCTACTCTAACATGTGTGTTAGAGTAGAACAACTAAAAACACTTTCTAAAAATGCCAATTTTTTTTATATATTTTTGTCATAAGCCTACCCTACAAGAAGACTACCGGTCATTTTACTAGTTATATAACCGGTAGTGTTGACCAATATATTGGTTAAAGTTTCTATTAGTTTATTAAGAGCAAAATGAAAAAACTAACCGAAACTCTTGTGTACATGTGATTTTGCCTCTCTTTATGACAGATTTTTAAACCGTGTGCATGTTTAGAAAGAATTTTGATCATATTTGCAGTACCGTATGTGGATCTATCCCTTAAGTTATTTATATTGTGCATTTATATATACACAAAGAAATAAGAATGTAACGCACGAGTTGACAAATGATTTTTTGAATTTAAAACAATTTTTAAAATGAAACATTGTAAATTGAAACATTGTAAAATTAAAAAAATAGTAAATAAGATAAAATGTCACAAAGAGTATAAAAAGAAAGTAAATAATGAGAAAAATAAGGTTATAAATATATAAAAATAAACTATTGTAGCTGCGATTCGTTAATTCTTTGATAACCAGCGCCAAAACTATCCTGATCACCTGATACAGGAAATAACCAATCTAAATGGTCGATTTCATCAATCTGAATAATAGGATCATTTGCCGTTTTTTTACGTATACGAGCCCTCGCATGGAGAATGCACTATGTATCCTGCGCTCCCTTTTCATTTTTGCGGCAGCTCGCAAAATTTTATAATTATCCTGTGTTAAGCTTTCATTCACAAAGAATTTATTTTCGGAATCGAAACCAATTTGATTTAAACAAAAGAAAGTCTTTCTTTTGTTTCTTAAAATTTGATGTTTTTAAAAAATAATTTTTGTCGTATTGGGACCACATTTTAACAATAGGTGCGTTTGAGTACTTCTACAGTAAAATGCAGTAAATGAGAAAATTGTAAAATTTGCTCTCACAAAAAGCTGTTGTCCAAAAAAGTACGCGAACGCAAATTTTGTAAAAATTCGTAAAATAAAGGCAACAGCTGATGACAAAAAATTGAAGTGTTGAAAAATGTTAAACACTTTTGACTACTTAACTCGTTTTCTTATCGGTACTCGATTAAATACTTTTTATAACACAAAAATTTTTGAAAATACAAACAAATTATTTTGTGTAATCTTTCATATTTGTTTGTTTTTTATTTTATTTGATGTTACTAATTTGTGGCGGGTTAATTTATTCAAAAGAACAAGAATAATTTTTTTCTATTGATTACTTAAGTACCCAAGTACTTAGCACTTTACAACTCTAAAAAATTAACATAACAAAAAAAGTTTCAAATGTTGGCATTTAGCCCAGTAAATGATTCACAAACAAGTTTAATTAATTATTATTTATTCACATTTTGTTTTTGTTTAATTTTTATTTCAACTTTTCGTTTATTTAACAATTTTTTCACAATTTGTAAGCATTTTGTTTGTTTACCTTTTGAAACATATGTTTTCTTGTTTTACTAAATTTTACTGCAAAAATTTCTGCAGTAAAAATTTGTAAATAATCAGACAAGAACTGTCACTTTTCGCTCTCAATTTGTGTTCTCATTTACTGCATTTTGTGTACTCGAACGCAATTTCGTAAAATGCAGTAAAGTTCAGTAAAAAATAGTAAAAACTTTTGTGTTCTCGAACGCAGCTAATAATTGCAGCATCTGGTGAATCGTTTTTATTTTTGTTATTATGATTTTGTAACCGATATATGTTTTTGATTGGGTGGATGTTTGTGTTAATCGTTGAACAAATATCTTTAAAGATTTTGTGTAAGTTTTCATTTGGATTAAAGGGGATTTCATTAAAACGAATGTAATTCGCGACGGTAAAATTTTCTTGCCGTCTTAATTGGGTTTTTAAACTTTTTATTTCAGCACCCATTGTTTTTATTTTAAACTTTACTGTTTCTATTTTTGTTATTTCTGTTTCTATCTTGTTTACTTTTTCTGATACTTCAATAATATAATTTTTCATTGCACTAAATCTCTTATCTAGTTCATTTAAGAGATCATTTTTGTACTCAACAAATTTTGTTTGCATGATTTCTTGTATTTGGTTTGTTAGTTTTTCAAAACGTTTGTCCATTATCGTTATATCGTTCCGAAGCTGTTTAAAATATAAAAAACTATTGATAAGATAGATAGCTTAAAGAGAATTTAATTCCAAATCATTTGCTGATAATTTGTATCCAATCGTACAAATATCCTTAAGTCGGGCGAAATAGAAGTCTTGCCCACAATAATGAATAATACATAAAATTCACGGTGGCATGGACATTATGTCCGTGGACATTATGACGCCCTTCCATGCGACATAAAGCCTATGGACATTATATCGTTTTGGAAAACGTCATAATGCCCGCGGACATTAAGTCGTTTTTAATATGGACATTATGTCAAATATGAAGGCGTCATAATGTCCACATATAACAAAAAGAAAAATGTAAGTGCATATATTTTTTCTTATATATTACTAAGAAGTTAAATGCAAAAAAAAGATCTACATACACGCATAATATGGTTGTCGGTGACAATGATTTGGTTAAATTAAACATAATTTGTTTAAAATTTTTTTAAAAATGGTTTTGCTGCTTTTTCTCTGGGTGTATATATTAAATATATAACGAAAATACTTTTGGGCCCAAGGATTTTCTCCTCAATGGTATAACAAATACCGGCTTCGCTAACTAAAGCTTCTCTGCATAGCCGGCCTTCGGCCGGGCGCAAGGATTTTATCCTCTATGGTCGAACAAAGACCGGCTTCGCTAACTAAAGCTTCTCTGCACAACCGGCCTTCGGCCGGGCGCAAGGATTTTCTCCTTTATGGTATAACAAGTACCGGTTTCGCTAAGTAAACATTCGCTTTACAATTTTAATGGACATTATGTCGCACCAAAAAAGGACATAATGTCCATGGACATTATTACACTATATTGATGGACATTTTGTCGCATCGCTGAGCGACATAGCGTCCATGGACTTAATGTCGTTTTTTGGTGCGACATAATGTCCATGGACATTATGTCCGTGGACACTACGACATGCCACCAAAATTAACATTTGTCCTACGATTTTCATGACATATGCCGTATTTTATTTATTGTATTGATATTTATATATTGAGAAAATTTAAAATTTCTATCCGTATAATTTGTGTATGAATTTTTGAAAACAAAAATAGTATTAATTTTGCAAAAAATGTATCGCTACTAATTGTTGAATTTCGAAACAGTTGAAAATATAAAAAAAGTGTATTGGGATAACTCAAAGTAAATTTTATAAATAATCATCTGTAATTGTTTTGACAAAATCGCTCAAATCGATCTCAAGTTATAACAAAATGTATTAGCATAACCGCCTTATTTCGGGTGAAATATTGCTCTAGCACAATAAATTTTTTTAACATTTATAAAATGTTGTTTGAAATTTTAAATAAATTGAACAAAATACGTGGAAAAACATTATTTGGTGTACTTATTCTGATTTTAAAGGTGCCCCTTTTTTTCTTAAATCCCCTCTTTGGTGCCACTTTTTTTGTGAATATCCCGTTCTTTTGGTACTTTTTGAAAATATCCAACGGTAACGCTGCACAGAATACTAAGTCCCAATTCACATTATACAATTTTTGTCGTTTCCTCCAATGTATATTAATAGCAGGTGGTCTTGGAAAGCCAGCTATTTATTTTTATTTGCTTGTTTTGCGATAAGAACTGTCAAATGTTGTATAGTAAACATGTAAATAAGTTTTTAGTCTCTATCTTTTGTCTTTTTTTGTCTCTTATCAACCCCTTTGCCTTTTGACAGTTCGTATCATATAACAACAATAAAAAGCCCTGTTGTTGGTTTTATTGTACAATTGTTGTAATCTCGCGGCTACCTGCTATAAATATACCTTTGTTTCCTCTTTGAAGTCGGTCTCATATTTACATTATGACTCTAAATCAGTTTCAAATATCTTATCAAACAATTGTAAAAAAGTTAAATATTTTTATGTTTTAAAAATTCATAACAAATAAATATTGCACGCAAATCACAGCTGATAGAAAAAAGTGCAGTTTTAAAATCAGCGACATTGAATTGGTAAAGAACTGCTACAAATTTTTTAGCAACACAAAAAATTTTTAATTTTGTACCCTTGTGTTATACAACTTATAAAATAAAATCACCTAAATTTATACTTCTATGGCAGTTTCGTAATATTAGAATGCTTTTCAAATGGGATGAACTTAATTTATTACGTTGCTTGGAACAAATAAATTTTAAATCCAAAAAAATTTGTTTGCATAGGTAAGTATTGCCGAATAAAGAGAGGCACTTAAATGAATTTTTTTTTAGTTCAGGATAGAACTCGCCATCCAAATCTTTTCAGAACTCTACAATATTATTTTCGTATGGAGCATTTACTTCGCTTCGTAGTATGATTAGTTCTAATTGAATATCAAATTTGTAGTTGCTTACATCGCAACGAAAATGGTTTTCGAAAAGATTTAATAGCGGTTGTAAAATTACAAAATCTTGAAACCTTTCTTGAAAATTATTAAAAAGTATTTCAAATATTTCGGCATATTCATATCTTTTGTCGATTTCGAGATTTCTGTAAACAAGTGAAGTTTTTGGAAAATTGGAAAAATCACCAGTTTTAATTTGGGAAAAAATTAGAAAATGTTTTGTAATAATTAGTATTGTCTTAAAATTGTGAATGATTTTTGACAAGTCGCATATATTGCGTTCCTTTCCTTGCAATTCCAAATTAAGTTCATTTAACATACTTTTCGTATCTGCCAAAAAAGCTAAGTCTAAAATAAAATTATTGTCTTTTAAACACTGTACTAAAACTTTTTCTATTTTCTCATTTTCTAGGAACTGAAGAACTTCTTCACTTAAATCAAAAAGTCTATTCAGGCAATCACCGCGACTTAGCCACCGAACTTCCGTAAACATTTTCGGGTCACAATTCACAGCATTTTTGTTTTTTTAAAAAGGTTACAAACTTTCGGTGGGTAAGCGCTTGATGTCCGCCTCGAACTTTATTTATTATATCCTCTGCTGTCTTCATAGCTGGGGTATCATTTATGAATTTCGATGCAAGAGCGGTCTGATGAATTATGCAGTGAAAAGTATGAACTGCAAATTCGTGTTTTTTTTAATTGGCCTATAAGCCCATTACATTTGGCTCCACCTGTGCAGACTCCAGCAAATTTGTTTATGTCTACAATGGAAAGAAGCTTTTCTTTGACAACATCATACAACAACGTACCAGTTACATTTCCATAAAATGTTTCTAAAGTAAACATTCAGCCCAATTATGAATAAAACTTCCCCGGGAGTTTTCTCCCTTCTCCCGTTTTTCCTATGTAAATTCTATTGCAAAAGTGGGAAAAGGGAAAAAACTCCCGGGGAATTTGTATTCATAATTGGGCTGATTGACTCAAAAATAGTGTATTCGCTGTCTACGCATCGAATACAAATTACAAGTTCACACAGATCATTTATGTCAGTGCTTTCGTCTAAGCAAATTGAAAAAAATTCGCCATTAATTACTTTTTCCTAATTGAGCAGTACGACGGCCTACAGTTTGACTGGACAGGGGAAGAGACTCTATAAACTTAGTATTATAATTAAGCCTTTCCCAAATTTTCTTCAGAAATTGCTTGATAAAAACACCATCCCACAATGGTCTTCCTTTCATAACAATTTAAAATATTACTAAACTTGAAATCTCCTTTTTCAATTTGGGAACTAATTTCGGTTCATAAATTTCCTCTTCTAATAACCAATTCAATTTTTCTAAAAAAATTGTTTTATTTTTATAAAACAGGTCTTCTCTTTCCTTATCATTTAAATTATCAGGGGTGTTCTGGAAATCGAAAACGCAAAACGCAAGAATTTGGAAGTTGTTTTTAATATACTTTTAATTGAATTTTTATAATTTTTGTTATAAAATTCTGTTTAATAGACAAATATTTGTATAATATTTGTCGTGAAATTCTTTTAGTACAGAAGTCTTATTAAAAAACGACGTTAAAAATTCTTGCGTTTTGCGTTTTCGATTTCAAGAACACCCCTGTATTTATATTATTATGAAAACGATCGCAATACCGTTTAATAACATATTCCGTTCTTTCCTTAAATTTTGCATAGCATATAAGGCATTGGATGTTACCAAAAGCGTTTTTGACCGCACAATATTTTTTAAGTGCCATCATAAAGTTTTTTCTGTTAACCTGAAACAAAAATATGTATTAGTAGTGGTATACACAATTGTGCATAGAAATTAGAGATGGCAAGATTAATCGCAAAGATTAAATTAATCGATTAATTTTGACCAATTAATGATTTAATTGTATCGTAGACTTGGTTTCAATTAATTGCAATTTTAATCGATTAATTGGCAAAGTCCAAGTCAGTTGAGGAGCACCGTTAGTCAGCCATTACTTTTAAAAACATTTTCCAACATTCCGAGCTATTCCTCCGGAACAAAAAACAAAAAAATTACACGTGGAATCATGCACATGATCGTCAAAGATAATTTGCCGTTTACCTTTTTCGAAGGTATGTTTTGTGTTCATTTATTATTCTATTATTTTATTTTAAGAAATTTAACTTTTATTAAAGGTGCTGGCTTCTTAGACTTTATGAAGGAAAATTTCCCACTTTACAAAATCCCAACAAGGAACACGATAAAGGATAAAATTGATAAACTGTATGAAGTGGAAAAAAACAAATGTGTGTCATTGCTTTCACAAATCTGCGTTGTGTAACTCTGACCACTGATATATGGACTAATATAGACATGAAAAGCATGTTGGGAATAACCGTTCATGGGTTGCTTGATACAAAGCCATTAAATGGAACAATTGGTGTATATGAATTGAGTGAGTCCAATACAGCTCCCCATATAAATATCTGAGATTTTGTCCGTTGCAATGAAAAATTTTTCTATTGAGGAAGATAACGTTAAGGCTGTTGTCACAGACAATGCAAGAAATGTTGTCAATGCACTCTATGAAAAATTCGGAAAAAAGCGTCATATTCCATGTTTCGCCCATACGCTGAATTTGGTTTGCACGAATTCATTAGATGTTTCTGCTGTACAAGGTATTATTTTAAAATGCAAAACAATTGTGAAATGGTTCAAACGCAGCGTTAAAGCCAATGACGACATGCGAAAGGTGCAAGCAGCCGTTGGAGTACCAGAGGGTAAATTTTTGAAACTTTTACTAGATGTAAATACGCGCTGGAATTCCACCTATTATATGATCGAGCGGTTCATCAAACTTAGCGCCTACGTCAGCCAAGTTTTGTTAAATTACCCGGATTCTCCGCCCATGATAACGTCAAGAGAAAAGGATGAACTAATGGAAATATGTACATTATTAAGACCTTTAGAGGCCATGACAGTGCAGATAAGTGGCGAACGACATGGAACTCTCAGCCAAATTATACCTCTAGTTCATTGCGGTCATGAGCAAATTTCGAAAATTCACCCATGTCAACCAGCAGCACAAAAACTGAAACAAGAAATTTTAAAGCAATTTGATAAAAGATTTGCGACCATAGAACAGTCTTTCCTCTTAGCTGCATCCACTATCTTGGATCCCAGATTTAAAAGGGTTAATTTTAAGGATCCATTGGCTTTGTCGTCGGTATTAAGATATATTCGTGCTGAAATAACAGAAAAAGATGACAATTTGGAAACAGCAAGTGAGTCATCGGTTGAATCAGAACATGATTTTGATTTCTGGGCTCCACACAAAACTCTCGCGCACAAAAAAAAAAGAGAGCATGTGACGATGTGCAACCTCAAGACGAGCTCACTTTTTATTTAAACTCCCAAGTTTTGCCACTTAAATCGAACGTAGTAGATGCTTGGGATGACATGAAAACAGTTTATCCCAAGCTCTATGAAGTCTCTCAAAATTATTGCCACTTGATTGAAACATCAGTGCCTGCGGAACGGTTGTTTTTCAAGGCTGGATCCACCGCAACATTAAAAAGAAACCGACTAGCAACTAAAAGGTTGTCAAAATTATTATTTTTACAAACATGGCTGAATAAAAAATAACAATTTTTCAAGTAAATTGCTTTTAATTATTTTTTTTTTTTATAAATCGGCAATTAATCGCAATTGTGCAATGAAATGGAAATCCCTGATCTAATCATTATATCAACCAAGGTCTATCCAATTGGATAGGCCTTGAGATCAACAAACGTTGTGTTTTGTTCAAAAAAAAAATTATTTATTAATATCACAGAATACTAAATTAATATTTTTTTGTTTTATAATGTTATTTATTTAGTTAAATATTATTTACTCGTGTTGTGGTAAACTTAAAAGTTAATTTTTACAAGAGCTTTGCAAATAAATCTGAACTAAATAAATGTGTGTTCATTGCATTGCGACATAAAAAATGATGCAAAGAGAAAGAAAAAAAAAACGCAAAATCTTCAGTCTCGTGACAGTTCTGTTAGTATTCTGTGCCTTGCTTAAGCAAATGACAGTTTCATTTTATTCCTGTTTTTAAGAGCTGTTCTTTTATGTAATTGGTACTCTCTATATGAAATATAGAAAAAGAAACTTTTTATGGGCCTTCTTTAATATAACTGATAGTTAATTATAACTGGGGGGTTATTATGTAATTCGATTCGAAACGAAAATACTTTCGAAAGAAATTTCCGTATCGAAAATGAAATGGTATTTTCTAATCCGTTCGAAAGCCCCACAGATTTGTATTTGTTAAAAAAAGGGAAAAACAAAGTGCTGCCAAATTTATAGCCGATAAATTTGACAGTACCTGTCAATATTGACAGAAATTTTTTGAAAAACAAGCGTTAATAAGAAAACTTTAAATTTTCCGCAAAATGTAAATATAAGTGAAAACTTCAAAACAAAATAAAATAACAAATAACACTACGTGACAATTTTTTGACCAAATGAATTTTACACCTAATCTTTATGTAAAATTTTCCGCTGAATCCGAATATGAAGTCAGAATTGTCAAAAGTAGAACAGTTTTTGAGATATTCCAAAATAACCGTTATTTGTGTTTTAAAAAAGATGCTGTGACTGAAATGCAAATATCTTCAAAAATTTTAAACGGATTATGTACATAATTCTTTCTTTCTAGTGAAAGGTTATAAAATTTCTAAAATAACCATGGATTGCTGACTTCATATTCGGATTCAGCGGAAAATTTTACATAAAGATTAGGTTTCAGATTCATTTGGTCACGACTTTGTTGAAATTTTGTCACGTAGTGCAATTATTTATAAAAATATAACGGTCTAAGAACATAAATTCTGTTCTTCTGTTCATTGTGGTTGGAAGATAGCGATAAAGAAAGTGATGCAATTGCAGAAAGAGTTCAACGGAAAATAATACGAGATACATCCGACATTATGAGCCTTGATAATAGTACGTAAGAAAGATTTTTAATTATCAAATTTAATTATAAAAATACTATTTTTAGTTTCGTGAAAAACTTTCGGCTTAATAAAAATTCATTTATGTATGTAAACAATTGTATATACATATGTAGGGTGATTTAAAGACACCTGAAAGATCGACAGTCATTGCACCTTTGATGAAATTAGCTTCAACATTAAAATGTTTGGTACAAGGTGGATACCAACATCAGATTGACAAAGATCGTCTTGTAGGACTTTCACACTCATCAATTTCCATATGCTTATCTGAGGTATTGCGAAATAATCGAACAAAATATTTGTCCGAAGCATATTATCTTTGAAATGACTGAAGAAAAAAAGATGGAGGCGAAAATATGGTTTTTTTTAATAAATGTGGAATACCTGGAGTAATTGGCCAAGTAACGATGAGCATTTATACTTCAACCGAAAACAGACATTTAACTCTTCTCATACCTAGTAACATAGCACATTTGTTAAAATGGTTAATACAAAATCGATTAAATGAAAACTCACTTTTTTCCACTTTTTCAATTCACGATACGGTGGACCAACCGCATCTTAATCCTTTGATAGTCTTTGCCACAAATCCTTGGACTTGCTTTTAGCATTTGCAACATTGAGGTGCCCCTTTGCTCAATATGCATGTGCAATTATAAAATCAACCATCACCATATTCTGTCTTGGTTTTGTAAACATTGCTTTGTTTAAGCTTTCCCTAAACACAACCCAAATTTAAAAAAATTACAGTGTATAAAAATTTTCAGACTAAAAACAAGGAGTTGTGACAACAAACACAGTATAAATTGTAATTTCAAGTCACTCACAGTTCTGAATATAGAGGAAATCGTATGTTTTAAATTAGATTTTACACTTTTTGTAAAAAGTTTTATTTAATTACTTACATTTTTAAATTTTTTATTGTTTTCGCCAGCACAGCACCTTTCGAATAATTTACGAAAAATTTAAATGAACTGACATTTGCTTTCGTATTATATAGTTGCAATTGTAAAAGGGTAATTTATAATTTACGAAAAGGGGTAAAAAAAATCCCACAAAAAGAAAATATTTCCGAACGTTCGAAAATAAATTTTCGAAAAACGTTACTACATAATACAATTTGTACGAATTCGTAAATCTTTTCTTTCGAATCGTATTACATAATAACCCCCCTGAACTTGGTGTAATTGGGGGTAAGAACAATTCTTAAAAACGGGGAAAACAATAGCCATTTTGTAAATAATTGAAATTAAAATCTCGCTCGATTTCAATTCCACTTCATTTCGATTTCTGGGACATACCCACTACTTGCGACTGCGATTTACAGAACACCTATTTTGCGATTTCAAGACAGGATTGAAAATGTTAAGCGTTTAGCGATTTTCCGACCATTACCGATTATGTAACCTTTTTTGCCTGTCCAACATTTCTTTATTTAAATAAAAAATAAAACAAAAATGTATTTTTTATTTGTGCATAAGTTCTCTTTATTAACAAATATTTTAACTTACTACTAATTAATTTATTACATGCGCAACTTACCTTGCACTCACCAAGACCAATTTTTCTGTTTTGGTAATTTGGATTTGCTTTGTTATTTTTTTATAATTATTAATTTGATAGCATTTTCGATTTTATAAAATTTCAAGTATGTATATATGTGTAATAAATATTTTTATATAATTTCAATAAATACATTTTTATTTATTTTATGTTCACCATCTTACACAGGTTGCATGTCATAGACATGAATTAAAGCAATTGTGTTCAGGTTTCTATATGATTATTTAAAATTTCTTTATTTATGGTTTGATTATTTTCAATTAATAATATTTCAATTAATAATTATATATTATAAATTAATAAGATCTAAATTATTTCAGTAGCGAAGTCTTGCAAAAGTACAAATTCACAATATCGTAGCTCTTTTGTTAAATCAAACAACAAAATACACAGAGTTTCCGTTAGATTTCATTAAAGTGCCACTATATATTGCATTTGCTATTATGCGAGCCTAATATTTATATTATAATATTGAACTCCACTATTTTTTAGATTTAATTAGTATTTAATTTTTTTTTTTTCTTAATTTTTAAATTCAATGATTTAGATTATTGTTTTATGATTATTAATAAGAGTTTTTATAATTAATTTTTATACGAGTATATTTCTGTTTTTTTTTTAACTCTTGTTAGTATATTATTTTTTTTTATACATATATCGATGGTTTTCTTCCGCAACCTCGTAACTCAAAAACAACTACTTTTCAGGAGAGACAAAATACTTTTTTTTTACCAAATATTTGAAACTTTTTGCTATATATTTTTTTATAATCCAAAAATTAGGAAAAATTCCGATATTCCGCCAAACAAAAAAATTGTAAGGCGGTATTTACTGATTACTTTTCCGGTTAAAACAAAAAATCGAAAAAAATCGAGTTACGTGGTTGCGGAAGAAAACCATCGATATTAGATTGATTGTTTTATTTAATATAATTGTATATTATTTTATAATTTTAATTATTTTTTTATAGATATACTTTTTTATATTTATTTGATTATTTTTTATTTTTTTACAATTCCATCAAGATGAGAAGTTTTTATATTTGTATTATAAGGTTTTGATGAAGAGACTTCACGTGTGATTTTGGTTTTTGTATAGATTGGTACAGCAGTACGTTTGTATCCTTTTGAACTAGATGGGACTATAAAATTATATTGCATTTTATATGAGTTTCTTGATTATTTACAGGTATGCACTTAAAATATGTATCTTGATTAAAAATCAAACAAACAACGATTATGGTCCAAATATTAAATTATGATTTTCATTGCTAGGAAATTATTCACCCTTATCGTGGTTGGGGAATTTAAAATACGCCTGCGACTGTTTGGTAAGAGATTTAAGAGAACGTGAATTTATTTTCCTTAATCTATTATTAAACAGTCGCAGGCGTATTTTAAATTCGGCAACCATGATAAGGGTGATTATAAAATAAATTACTATAAATACAAACTGTATTTATGTATTTGGAATGATGTTTTTAATTTAAAAAAAATAACACGCAGTGTTATTACACCGTTATTGATTAAATTTTTTAACCGATAAATTTTTAGCACATACCAATTTAGTCATTATTATTAAGTCATTTATATATTTTTTTGCATTAATTTCTTAATTATAATTTATATGCGATTATTATATTTATTGTTTGTTTTAATTTTTACGCGTCTATGTTTTAGAGATTAAAAAAGTTTCATAAAAATAATAGGTCTTTAAATTCACGTGGATAAATACAAAAATTTTTTAAAATTGGGATAATTTAAAAATTATATCACTTTAAACCCTCCTTTAATTTTACTCGAAATCGATGAGATGGTAATTTCAAAGATTTAAAATTATTGTACAATTTACATTGTACACATTTACATTTTTCAGTTTCTTATTTTGTTTTTTTTTATTAAACCTTTGTATTTTCCCTGAATTATATATATTTTTTGGAATTGTTAATATTATTATATTGAATAATTTACTTTATAAAACCTTTAAATTTTATAATTATGTTTATTATTTCGTTTATGAATTTGAATTTTAAATTGTTAACTTGATTGGATAAAAGTGGTGAGTTCAATACCTACTTGAAGTTGACTATAGTCAAGTGAATTTCCTTAAGTGTACAATTTAGTACACGTCAAAAAGTAAACGAAAGGAAAAAAAACTTATCCAACCTTCGGTGTGGATAAAAGGCCGAGGTTTAACAAGTTTAGAATATAGCTTTACTTTTTTACTTCAATTTAAACACTTCAAGTGAGCAGTCGAACCGCTCATACCTCAACCCAGCCCAATGTGAAATAAGTGAAAAAATAAATTTAATTAAATAAAAAAAACCCTCAACTTCTTCTCATTTAATGTGAGAAACAGCATAGCTAAAAGGTAAGCACCCACTATTAAAATCCCCTACACAAAGAATAGGAAACTAATCCCCTGTTTTCTTGTTCTTTTTTTAAACCCTAATAATTATAATTTCTCTGACGAGCGATTATAATTATCATTGGCTAAAGACTTCTCGATTTCTGTTCCCCAAGGAAAAGAGAATCTTTGGCCAATTTATAATTTAGGCCACCCAAAGGTCAATTTTATTCAATTAATTTTTACAGACAAGATATTTATAACATTTAAATATTTAGAACTTTTTCTTAGAATATAGGGCCTAGCCTCTTTTGGGATTGAAATTTAATAAATTGAAAAAAAAAAAAAAAAAACTGTTTTCTTTTTAAAATGCACTTGCCATAGCTCTTTCTTTGGGCAGTCAAAAGCTTCCATCCCTTTGAATCTCCAGGCCCGGATGGTATTATCCCAGCGGATCTCCTAAATAACGTGGAAATATTGATGCCATGGCTCTTGGCAATATTTAAAGCCTGCCTGTGTTCATCACATGTCCCATCAACTTGGACAACATATAAGATCGTCTTCATCCGCAAGGGAGGGAAGACATCTCACACTATGGCTAAAGACTTTAGACCAATTAGTCTATCCTAGAGCTGCAAAACCATCCATAGAACTATCGATAGTTTTATTTTTGGCGGACTATTGATAGTTTTAATTACTATCGATACTATCGAAAAATTTTAAAAGTAACTGCAAAGTTGATTAGATGTAGTCAACGAAACATTTTTAGCAACTCATTCGATATAAGTTTTAAGCAGTGCATAAACTTTTTTAGTTCTTTGGGGAAAAGGAAAAAGTACTTAAGGTGACTTAACCTAAATTTGAGTTTTTTTTAGATCTTCATATTCAAAACTACACATGCAACAACAACTAGAAACAATGGCACCCTTGAGACCTTCAAAGTCTAAATTACACACGGGTAAAGTTTTAATTATTTCGTACGACTTTTCAGGAAGTTAAAGAAAAATTACTCCTTGCGTACATATCTTTTTTCAATGTGTAATAATATTTTGAATAATAACTTAAATTTACTTCCGATCTGTGACATAAGGAATGTTTAGGAACAAAAACTTGCACTTTTTTCCTTTTTGCAACAGAATTGTGTACTAGTTTACATTATTAAAATAATGTTAATCGTACGTACCTTAAGCCCTTATGACACTACATTTTTAATGCATTGTTCAAGTTTTGGTGAACAGTGCAAATATAATGTAATAGAAAAATTTACCAAGTGCAAAGAGTTGTACCATGTTCACACGAACAGCAATATTCGTGTTTGGCTCTCTTATTCCTGTTTCGCGCCCCAAACATGATTGAAACGACTTGTATCCCCATACAAAATTTTGAGAGCGAAACAGGTCGTTTCATTTTGAAACAGGCTGCGAAACAGGAAAAATGGTCTATCATCTCCAATTTTTATAACATTTATCGTTAGTTTATCTGAACTATCTCTCAAAAAAAAAATGTCAAAATGAAACAAGAATGAATCGTATGAACAGCATGTTTGGCAAACTAGATTCAGAGAGCGAAACGAGTGGTTTATATCGTCGTATGAACATAGCATTAAGCTGTATTAAGATAAATAGCTAATTGTCAAAAATTTTATAAAAGTTATCGATAAAAAATTAAGACGTAAAAAATTTTTAAATTGTTTAACGACGATATAAACCACTGGTTTCGCTCTCTGAAACTAGTTTGCCAAACATGCTGTTCATACGAATGATTCTTGTTTAATTTTGTCATTTTTTTGTGTTGTTAGTGTGATTTTATTTAAAATAGATAAAAAAAGTAATTTAAAGTTAAAAATATATAATTTAATACTTTTATTAATATTATTATTGTATAATTATCACTTTATTTTATTAAACATCAATTTTTATTTTGTTTTTTCCTTTGTTTTGATTTTTTTTGAGAGCTAGTTCAGATAAACTAACGATAAATGTTATCAAAATTGGAGATGATAGTACATTTTTCCTGTTTCGCAGCATGTTTCAAAATGAAACGACCGGTTTCGCTCTCAAAATTTTGTATGGGGAAACAAGTCGTTTCAGTCATGTTTGTTGCGCAAAACAGGAATAAGAGAAACACGAATATTGCTGTCCGTGTGAACATAGTATCATGCTATGTTCATACGACGATATAAACCACTCGTTTCGCTCTCTAAAACTAGATTGCCAAACATGCTGTTTATACAATTCACTCTTGTTTCATTTTGACATTTATTTTTGTGTTTTTTGTGTTATTTTATTTAAAAGACATTAAAATTTTTGTAAAAATTAAAAATATATTATTTAATACTTTTATTATTTTATAATTGAAGCACAGTGAATAACGTTGTAAGTTACAAAATAATTATTTTTCAGGAGAGAAAAAAAACGTTTTTAAACGTTTTATTTAAAATTTTTTTTTTTTTTGGATTATCAAAATTAATTATAAAATCAAGAAATTTGAATTTAAAATAACATGCAAATTTACAGTTTATAACTTTTTTTTTAATTGGAAAAACGTTTCATATCCACGCAAGCTGCTTTTAAAACGTTATTCCAATTTGCAAAACCATTAGTTTGTATCATTTTTTTAGTAACTTACAACGTTCTTCCACTAGTTGACTCTTTGTATGTCATTTTGAAGGCGTTAAGGTGCACAATTTTGGGTAATTTAAGGTTTAAACGGTGTAGGAGAGTAATATTAACGATAATTTGCAAAAAAAAACAGATTTTGTAAGAAGTGGCTTTTACAACGTTATTCGCGGCTGTGCTTTAATTATCACTTTATTTTATTAAACATAAATTTTGTTTTAGTTTTTTTAATTTTTTTTTTGAGAGCTAGTTCAGATACGAAACGACCTGTTTCGCTCTCAAAATTTTGTATGGCAGGGGCACCCGCAAGGTAGTGTACTGTTACCTTTAAAAAAATTAAAAAATTCCCAAATTTGACACCCCGAGGATAAAGGGGATCTCACTGGAACTGTCTGACAGCACCAAGTATCTTGGGCTAATATTGGACAGCAAACTGAACTGGAGAATGAACACCATTTCCAGAATTACTAAGGCGGCAACTGCAATATATTGCTGCAAAAGGGCCATTGGATTAAACTGGGGAATTAGCCCGAGGAATGTATACTGGCTACACGTGTGTGTTATTAAACCCCTTCTATTCTACGGGGCAGCTGTTTGGTGGCCGGCGCTCAAGGTGAAGAGTCATCTAACAATGTACAATGAGAATGGTGGCGATAACGGTAACAGGTACCATTAGAACAACCCCCTCTTAGGCATTGTTTACGATTCTGAACTGGTTACCAGACATTTTGGCTAAAAGGCTAGCTGCGAACGCGGCGGTAAGACTAAGGGCCACTGGAGGGTTTACAATATCGGACATGCTAGTATTCTGAACGAAATAAATTGGCACATGGATGTTGATTATGTCACACCCGAGCCAATCTTTGATCCTGGCTTCACGGTGAGCATTCTGGATAACGTGGTCCACTATTATGACCTACAAATTCTCGCGAATGCGATTCGAATATTCACGAACGGGCCTAAAACGCTGTATGGTGTCGGTTCTGGCATATACTCCGATCAGCTAAAATGGAGCATTCCTATGAGGCTGCCGGACCACTGCAGTGTCATCCAGGCCGAGATAATGGCCATACACACAGCCGCGAGACGCATCCGGTACGGTGAAATATCTGGCAGGGATATTCACTTGTTACCGATAGCAAGGCGGCCATAAATCCCTGGAGAATGTGTTTATCACATCGAAAATTGTCCGATAATGCCGGATGTCTCTAGAGGAGATAGCGAGACATTCATTGGTCACCCTTAATTGGGTCCCCGGATAAGGGGACATAGAGGAAACTGCAAGGCGGATTCGCTGGCGTATGCAGGCGAGACGGTTCAACATATAATGTAGGTGTTTCGCTCCCAAGGAGTAAGCAACTTATAGCGCACAAGTTTCACCTTATTGCCAGTCAGAGGTGGCATGATGAAACTACCTGTGAGGAAACCAGGAAAATCTGGTCCATACAGCTGTCTAGACATCACCTAATTGCGGTTATAACTGGCCAGTTGGGAGGAACGCCCAGAGGCTGGGGCTCTCTTATAATCACCCCTATCGTGAGTAAAAAGTGGAGTTTTTGTTCCCATGAAATTGAAGGGAAAAAAGCAATCGTGAATCTCATGTGAAAAATTGTTCACGCTATCAGTTCCAGTGAATGTAAATAAAAGAAGAAAGATTATAAAAAATTAAAAATCAATGAAATTTTTGTTTTTTAAAGAAAAGTTAAATAATTAGTATTGGAGGGATAGGTTGATTACGTTAGTTTTTTGCACTTTTTATATTTTTTGTAAAATATAGTCCAACATTTTGCCACCACTTCTTTCACAAATCCGGCGGCAATCAAACTGTTGTTTTGCATTTTGTTGACCAATATATCGGTTTGTGCCTTATTAACGGATCTAGCCCGTAATATTCGATTTATAGGAGGAACTTCTAACACATGTGTTCTATTCCCTAGCAAAAATAAAGTGAGGAAATCTAAGGGAAACGTGAACAAATTACGAGGGAAAAAACTTTGCACGATTCACGTGAACATTTTTTCACGTTATTATTCTCCTTTGAATTACATTTTTTTCATGGGAGTTGTTTATGATCGCAAATATGAGAAAAGGGAAAAAATTACGAGGGAAAAATTATTCACGATAGGGGTGAATGACTTGTGTAGAAGTTGCGGCGACGAGGAGGAGGAAGAGTCAACGGAAAATCTTCTCTGTAATTCTCCGGCATTCGGAGATTTAAGACTTGAAATGTTTGGTCGAAGAGCGCTTGGGGACAAAACTTCTCTCTGATGTTGATTTAAACGGGATCCACACCTTTGTTAAATCGACCGGCTGACTGCGTGGGAACACTAGCAGCCAGATAACATAGGACCCATGGGAGATGGTGTGACATAGTAGCACAACGGGAACATATTAATGGACCCACGTGAGCTGTGCTTGATCACGGCTGCCAATGGAACCTAACCTAGATCATTCTTTTAATTTATTCCCATTTTTAATCAAGGTTAAATAAATATGTACACTTGTAGTTTGAAAGTTGATATACGAAAATTAAACTCGGCCCAAAAACCTTTAACTTTAATAATTACCAGTGCCCATGTTCTGTAACCCTCGAGTTTAGAAACTTTTTAATTGAAATATGTATCTGAAAGTTTTTTTGGCGAGTTCTAGTTGCCACTTAAGGAAACAAATCGCCAATTTACAGAAAAAGTGTGTCTGTAACATTTTTGTGAGAAAAGTTCCGGCTTTGAACTGTCAAAAAAACTCGCGAATAAAAATGGAGCGAGAAAAAATTTCAACACTTAACAACAATTAAAAATGCAAAGAATAATAATAACATTTTGTTCTTGGCACATTTTTCCATTGTTTAATTATTTTGCTTTTTACATTTTTATAAAATATACGAATTTTTTCAAAGCTCGTTTGCAAGGAGAGTTCAACTACAGGTGGTGTCGGATCAACAACAACTCAAAAACAACAGAAACAACATAAGTTTTTTGCATTGGATTGTTAGTGCTTATAGCTCGAAATTTCAACCATTCTTAGCAAAACACTAACAAATCAAAACATATATGTTCGAACTGTTAAAATCAGATGCCGTTTCGACAACACCTGTAGTTAATTCGCATTGCTCGTTTGCAAACAACAAACATTATTTGGTATAGCCGACGGTTGTATTTTCGCCGCAGTCGTAGAAAAATTTTAAATTTTAGTAAATTTTGGTCGCCGTCAACGATTTATGTTACTGACGCTCTAAACGTCTGCTATGTCCCATCGGCTTCGGGTGCAATGTTATGACATTTATAACGTAACGACGTAATCTGTTTTGATAGTTTTCGACATGAGTTACAGACACAGCTTTTTTCACTTTTCGAGAAGCGATGGAACATTTTGTTTCACATCCTTTCGATGCGAAAAGTTCACACTAAAGTTACAGAACATGAGTACAGTTTCGAAATTGTATACCCAAATTAGGTTCGTTTAAAATTAAAAACAACCGCGTAGAAAAAAATAAACATTTTAGAACAGAAATTGTTTTGTTTTATAAAATTAAATCTCCAAAAAAATTAGCCTTATTACGGTTGGCGTTGTCATAAACGTGTGTCGTTTTTATTTTTTTTTTTTTTTTTTAGTAGCGCACAATCTGTTTTTAATCTACTACAAAAAACGACTTAAGGCCCAACTAGAATGTGCATAAACAAACTTAAGCTACTGTCAAAAAGAAAACAAAAAGCCTCTCAAATAACAAATAACAAAAAGAAAATAAAAAAACATTGATTCCGTACGGATTGAGCGATTAGTTTCGCACCTTGCTTAAGCAAATGACAGTTTTATAAAACTTAAAGTTTCCTTAAGTTCAATATGGTTTTACACATATGATACATGTATAACATGTAGCTAAGTTGCTAAAGTCACGTTATTCTTATTCTGGTTGAGCCTTTAGTCGTTTACGCCAACGAAAACCATACTAAAGGACCAATTAGACGTGACATAACAATAGCAAAACTGTATTATCATACCATACAAACCAATTCAATTTTGGTTTCTAAATTCGTCGTTACGTCTAATTGGACCTTAAGGCTAAATAAGACTTTTTTTCTTACCTTTTATATATTCATAGCCACTTGAACTTGAAGGACGTTTTGGTGGTGGTGGATGATCAATATGTTCGTTCTCATACTCGTCTTCCAGTTCCTCGCGCCTAAATTTTGTTCAGTTATAAATAATATTGAATACATATCTGTGGCATTTTGACAAAACATCTTAAGTCGAGATAAGTAAGCAAAAAAGTTTTTAAGTAAAAACTCGGTGATAAAATAATTTTTATCAAATAATAAAACAAACCAAAGCAAGTAAGAAAGTATAGTCGGTCAAGCCCGACCATATGATACCCTACACCATAGTATTTAAAATACATCATGCTTATGTGTCCATATTAATATGGATTAATCTATGTTTACAAACTTCATTAAAATCGGTTTGAAAGTTTGTGAGAGGCAGAAGTTGCCCCCTACCTCCCCTTGTAGTCCTATTTTTGAAAAACTACATAGCTTAGGTATCCATATCAATATATTTCCATGATTTAAATTTCATTAAATTCGGTTTGATAGTTTTTGAGAGGCAGAAATTTCCCCCTATCTTCCCTCGTGGCCCTACGATTCGGCCAATTTTTAATAGGCTTGGTCCTTGTGCCAAAAGGAGCATGTGTCCCAAATTTTATCAAATTATCTCCAAAATTGCGACTTGTACTTTGCGCACAAGGTTACATGGACAGCCAGCCAGCCGGACGGACATCGTTAGTTCGACTCAGAAAGTAATAATTGGGTATAATTAAAGAATTTCGTTTATAAAACAAAATTTTAAAAACGTAAACAAAGTTTTTTGAACGAAATTCGTATGATTAACAACATTTTTTTCAACTTTTTTAATTCGACTTAAGATGTTTTGTCAAAATGCCACAGATATTAATAGATACAAAGTATAAGCTACACACAAAAATTTTTAGTTAAATATAAAATATTGTCAATATTAAAGTCATTTAGAAAATAATCGAAATACATTAATTTAAATTTTTATATGCAAGTACTTACTCAGCATACGAAGTATGTTTTAAAATGCCCATATATCTAGGAGTTCCCTTAAAGCCTCCCGGTTTATCAAAAACAGATCTATCAGCCATTTATTTTAAAGTATTAATATAAAGTAGTTTTAATGTTAAGTAACATACTTGTAAAGTTCCGGATTGCCGCCATAACCCGATTTTGCCAATTCTGGATCAATTTCCATTATTTCACGTAACTGTTCGTGTGAGACTTCGTCATTTTTATCAGGTATTAGGTATTTACGAATTTCTGCCAATGCATAAGCAATTCGAGCATAACACTCTGCTGGTGTAGCCACTGTACTTATTTCCAAAAATAAATCTTTATTTAACTGACTAAAACGCGGATCATCTGATTTACGCAATTCTTCTTCCTTAACTTTATCACGCATGGAATTGCGTCCCTTTATTAATATCTTACATTGCGTTTCGTCCTGCAGGCGTATCAATGAATTTCCTTTGGGTCCCAAAATCTTGCCGGTAAAGTTAAATTTGGGGTATTGTTTAACCGGAACAAATACCTTCTGGGTGAGTTTCATTGGCTTTTGTTTGAGCACATCGGCATGAAACTCACGACCAGGCACGCGGCCCGTTGAATAAACGCGATCAAAAGCTGCAAAACAAAAATTTATTTTTTCACTAAGCTCTCAATAGGCTGCATGAATACCTTCATCAATCAGAAGAGCACATAATGGAAAATCTTCTGATAGACGCGACCGTTCCTTTCGCAAATCGTCTAAGAAATTTTGGGCAACTCCATTGATTTTTGGTTGATACCCCTCTCGCATCGTAGTATGGTTACTTGGATTGGACATATTTTATTTTTTTTATATCTTCCTCGAGAAATTTTCTTTTTTGTAACTAACCAAGGTAAATATCACTGAATATTTTCTGTATTCTGTGCTAAATTAAATTCAATTAAAAATTAAAATGGCTTCCACAAGCCAAACATTTTTATTGAACAGGGCTCCCAGATCTTTTTTAAATTTTACCTAACCCTGCGGCCACACGATCAAGTTTTTCTTGATAGTGCACTTGATTTCAACTTAAGTTTCTATTGTAATATTTTAGCAAGGTGGCCTCAATATCACGATAATACAACAGCAAGAGGCAAAGCAATAACAATCAGCTGTTTTTTGAGACCACCTTGTAAATAATTATACTTTTTTATGAAATGTTTTTTGTTTTAGTAGTGCTACCATACTTTTATATTATATAAATAAGACTTTTCAAAAAAAACTCAAAAATCAATCTGTTTTTAAATACAATTTAAGTTTTTATGAAAATTAACTTAATTTAGATTTAATTACTATCCTGAAAATTGGGCATAAGTGTACCACATCGGTGAGTTAAGTTTGATTTAAGTATTTAGTGAAGAAGAGAATTTTGTATATAAAACGATTTTAAAGATAAATGTGTTTTAATATCAATCCTGAAAATTGGCCATAAGTGTATTGGTAAAAAAGTGTGAGTGTATTAAAACTTGATAGGCAAACTTTGACCGTGTAACCCTGCGGCCAAACGATCAAGTTGTTCTTGATAGTCTTTTACATATACTGTTTGTTAAAATTTACAAAAATTGAAAGCGTCACGGCTGCACTCAATTTGATAGAAATTTACTTTCAAGATGTCATCAAAAAAACAATTTATACAACATATACATATCAAGTTTTTTCTTTTTTTTATGTTTTTTTTTTTTTTGTTTATTTTCTCTTTATTATTTAACACAATGAATTCCAAATTTTGGTGTTTTATTTTTTCAGAAATGGAGATAGTTTTGATTGATAGTATTTGTTGGATGTTTCAAGTGTGAATGTATGTTTCACATTTTTAACATCTTCCATGCGTTCCTCCGAAATGTATGCAAGTGTACGAAGGGCATTAGGTGAAATTTATTCATACACAGATGGACAAAAATTACCTTCATTTGGCTTTTAGAAAATTTAAAGAGCTGCAGCGCTTAAACAAATTTCAAACACGAAAAATTTTTATCCAACAAAAAATAAAAATTTTAATTTAATTTCAGTTAAAACAACGCTTTTCATTTTAGCCTAATTTACAAAAACAAATATTAACTTTTTCCATTTCATGTGGACCAAAGTCACCGTCACTGCATCCTTTTAATGTAAAGGGTAACTGTAATAAATTAAATTTTTCCGCCTTCTTGTCAATAAATTCTTATAATATGGAAACTTAAAGATTGACCCAAGGCGAATTCAACTACAGGTGGTGTCGGAACTACAACAATCCAAAAACAACAGAAACAACATAGGCTTTTTTCATTGCATTGTAAGTGCCATTAGCTCGAAATGTCAACCATTATTAGCAAAACACTAACAAATCAAAACAAATAAGCCCGAACTGTCAAAATCAGATGCCGTTTCGACACCACCTGTAGTTAATTCGCCTTGGATTGACCTATCACAATAAATAACGGTACTTATTTAAAAAAAACTGCTAACGCTGCGTGGGTATCAAGGTATATTTATAGCAGGAAGTCTCGGAAAGCCAGCTGTTTATTTTTTATTTGCTTGTTTTGCGATACGAACTGTCAAATGTTGTATAGTAAACATGTAAACAAGTTTTTTGTCTCTATCTTTTGTCTTTTTTGTCTCTTATCAACCCGTTCTCCTTTTGACAGTTCGTATCATATAACAACAATAAAAAGCCCTGTTGTTGGTTTTATTGTACAATTGTTGTAATCTCGCGGCTACCTGCTATAAATATACCTTTGTTTCCTCTTTGAAGTCGGTCTCATATTTACATTGTACGATTTTTGTCGTAACGACCTTAAAACATTTTTCGTCAAATGAGAGAACGAATGAATGAACAAAACGCATCGAAGAGTACACTCGCTTTTGTATATATATTATAATTCCTCTCACCCCTCTTGCCAATAAAGTAAGTATCGCAACGACAAAAATCGTATAATGTGAATGTGCACTAACAGAACTGTAAAAAGTGACGTGTGAAAAAGGCCCAAATCAGTTGCGAGGGCAGCTTTCGAAGAACACAATAGTTTCTGTCTCGTGACGCCTCTGTGTGATCTGTGTTAGAAATATCACGTGTAGCACGCAATATTGATGGATCGCGATCCATATCGCAGAATGGCCTAAAATATGAAATCCAGATCGCGATTCGTGGATCACGTGATAAATATTGAACGTGAAGCATTTTCATGATATTAAATAATATTAATAAAAATTAATACGTCAGTAAAAAGTATCAAAATAAAAGAAATAAAATACGCAGTAAAAAAAATTAAAGAAATAAAAAGTAAAAAGTGTCAAAATAAAAGAAATAAAATACGCAGTGGAAAAAATTAAACAAATAAAAAGTGTCTTTCTTCAATAAAAATGGGGTGACTAATTCCAAAATAATTTTAAAATTATCATTAGACATGCGGAAATAATTTTCAAAGTCGTCTATTTCTTTATAAAGAAGAATTGTGTTCATTAAACATAAGTGTGTGTATTTCTTCCGATCCTGCTACCACTTTTGCTCCAAATTTTTCTTTCCACTTTTTTCTTCAATGAAAAAGCAAGCAAAATAGCTAAACAGGCTTTCTTTTGGTTTTCTCGCGACATTGATAAACGACCCGCACAGCACAAAATAACATAAATACTGACGCGATAAATATTGAACATGTAGCATACGCTCGTGATCCATCAATATTTTAAAATGGATCGCGATCCAAATATCACGATATTTATTGAACGTGTAGCAGTGCCCAATGACCTTGGTTGATCTAATCCAGGGATTTCCAAACATTTTTTGGTTGTGTATTAGTGAGTACCAGAGAGAAAAAAAATTGAGAGAATGCATTTATTTACAGCCGCAGAAAAATGTTAGTAATATATTTTATAAGTTTTATAACACAAAGGTACAAAATTAAACATTTTTTGTGTTGGTAGAAAATTTGTAGCAATTCTTTACCAATTCAATGTCGCTGATGTTAAAACTGCATTTTTTTTTATTCGGAAGCTTTTTGACTCTAAATCAGTTTCAAATATCTTATCAAACAATTGTAAAAAAGTTAAAGATTTTTATGTTTTAAAAATTCATAACAAATAAATATTGCACGCAAATCACAGCTGATAGAAAAAAGTGCAGTTTTAAAATCAGCGACATTGAATTGGTAAAGAACTGCTACAAATTTTCTACCAACACAAAAAATGTTTAATTTTGTACCCTTGTGTTATACAACTTATAAAATAAAATCTTCTAAATTTATACTTCTATGGCAGTTTCGTAATATTAGAATGCTTTTCAAATGGGATGAACTTAATTTGGGCCTGTTCGTAAATGCATCACTGCGCTGCATATGATGTGCAGTATGTTCATAAATGCAAACAGTGGCAACACTGCAGCTGTCACATGGTCGAAAATGCAACACAGCAGTAGATTAGGCGCAAACGAAAGCAAATATAAATCATAAAAATGTCTGATGCAATGGAAGAGTAAGTATGCAAACAATGCAAACAATCAAATGAGCAAATAAAAGCATCATGCACAGCTGATTAGCAAAGTCATCGCATAATAATCATGTTATGCAGTGCAGTGATGCATTTACGAACAGGCCCTTTATTACGTTGCTTGGAACAAATAAATTTTAAATCCGAAAAAATTTGTTTGCATAGGTAAGTATTGCCGAATAAAGAGAGGCACTTAAATGAATTTTTTTTTAGTTCAGGATAGAACTCGCCATCCAAATCTTCTCAGAACTCTACAATATTATTTTCGTCTAGAGCATTTACTTCGCTTCGTAGTATGATTAGTTCTGATTGAATATCAAATTTGTAGTTGCTTACATCGCAACGAAAATGGTTTTCGAAAAGATTTAATAGCGGTTGTAAAATTACAAAATCTTGAAACCTTTCTTGAAAATTATTAAAAAGTATTTCAAATATTTCGGCATATTCATATCTTTTGTCGATTTCGAGATTTCTGTAAACAAGTGAAGTTTTTGGAAAATTGGAAAAATCACCAGTTTTAATTTGGGAAAAAATTAGAAAATGTTTTGTAATAATTAGTATTGTCTTAAAATTGTGAATGATTTTTGACAAGTCGCATATATTGCGTTCCTTTCCTTGCAATTCCAAATTAAGTTCATTTAACATACTTTTCGTATCTGCCAAAAAAGCTAAGTCTAAAATAAAATTATTGTCTTTTAAACACTGTACTAAAACTTTTTCTATTTTCTCATTTTCTAGGAACTGAAGAACTTCTTCACTTAAATCAAAAAGTCTATTCAGGCAATCACCGCGACTTAGCCACCGAACTTCCGTAAACATTTTCGGGTCACAATTCACAGCATTTTGTTTTTTTAAAAAGGTTACAAACTTTCGGTGGGTAAGCGCTTGATGTCCGCCTCGAACTTTATTTATTATATCCTCTGCTGTCTTCATAGCTGGGGTATCATTTATGAATTTCGATGCAAGAGCGGTCTGATGAATTATGCAGTGAAAAGTATGAACTGCAAATTCGTGTTTTTTTTAATTGGCCTATAAGCCCATTACATTTGTGCAGACTCCAGCAAATTTGATTATGTCTACAATGGAAAGAAGCTTTTCTTTGACAACATCATACAACAACGTACCAGTTACATTTCCATAAAATGTTTCTAAAGTAAACATTCAGCCCAATTATGAATAAAACTTCCCCGGGAGTTTTCTCCCTTCTCCCGTTTTTCCTATGTAAATTCTATTGCAAAAGTGGGAAAAGGGAAAAAACTCCCGGGGAATTTGTATTCATAATTGGGCTGATTGACTCCAAAATAGTGTATTCGCTGTCTACGCATCGAATACAAATTACAAGTTCACACAGATCATTTATGTCAGTGCTTTCGTCTAAACAAATTGAAAAAAATTCGCAATTAATTACTTTTTCCCTAATTGCAGATTCTACACATGTTCCTAATTGAGCAGTACGACGGCCTACAGTTTGACTGGACAGGGGAAGAGACTCTATAAATTTAGTATTATAATTAAGCCTTTCCCAAATTTTCTTCAGAAATTGCTTGATAAAAACACCATCCCACAATGGTCTTCCTTTCATAACAATTTAAAATATTACTAAACTTGAAATCTCCTTTTTCAATTTGGGAACTAATTTCGGTTCATAAATTTCCTCTTCTAATAACCATTTTTTCAATTTTTCTAAAAAAATTGTTTTATTTTTATAAAACAGGTCTTCTCTTTCCTTATCATTTAAATTATTTATATTATTATGAAAACGATCGCAATACCGTTTAATAACATATTCCGTTCTTTAATTAAATGTTGCATAGCATATAAGGCATTGGATGTTACCAAAAGCGTTTTTGACCGCACAATATTTTTTAAGTGCCATCATAAAGTTTTTTCTGTTAACCTGAAACAAAAATATGTATTAGTAGTGGTATACACAATTGTGCATAGAAATTAGAGATGGCAAGATTAATCGCAAAGATTAAATTAATCGATTAATTTTGACCAATTAATGATTTAATTGTATCGTAGACTTGCTTTCAATTAATTGCAATTTTAATCGATTAATTGGCAAAGTCCAAGTCAGTTGAGGAGCACCGTTAGTCAGCCATTACTTTTAAAAACATTTTCCAACATTCCGAGCTATTCCTCCGGAACAAAAAACAAAAAAATTACACATGGAATCATGCACATGATCGTCAAAGATAATTTGCCGTTTACCTTTGTCGAAGGTATGTTTTGTGTTCATTTATTATTCTATTATTTTATTTTAAGAAATTTAACTTTTATTAAAGGAGCTGGCTTCTTAGACTTTATGAAGGAAAATTTCCCACTTTACAAAATCCCAACAAGGAACACGATAAATTCCGAAATTGATAAACTGTATGAAGTGGAAAAAAACAAATATGTGTCATTGCTTTCACAAATCTGCGTTGTGTAACTCTGACCACTGATATATGGACTAATATAGACATGAAAAGCATGTTGGGAATAACCGTTCATGGGTTGCTTGATACAAAGCCATTTAATGGAACAATTGGTGTATATGAATTGAGTGAGTCCCATACAGCTCCCCATATATCTGAGATTTTGTCCGTTGCAATGAAAAATTTTTCTATTGAGGAAGATAACGTTAAGGCTGTTGTCACAGACAATGCAAGAAATGTTGTCAATGCAATCTATGAAAAATTCGGAAAAAAGCGTCATATTCCATGTTTCGCCCATACGCTGAATTTGGTTTGCAAAACAATTGTGAAATGGTTCAAACGCAGCGTTAAAGCCAATGACGACATGCGAAAGGTGCAAGCAGCCGCTGGAGTACCAGAGGGTAAATACGCGCTGGAATTTCACCTATTATATGACCGAGCGGTTCATCAAACTTAGCGCCTACGTCAGCCAAGTTTTGTTAAATTACCCGGATTCTCCGCCCATGATAACGTCAAGAGAAAAGGATGAACTAATGGAAATATGTACACTATTAAGACCTTTAGAGGCCATGACAGTGCAGATAAGTGGCGAACGACATGGAACTCTCAGCCAAATAATACCTCTAGTTCATTGCGGTCATGAGCAAATTTCGAAAATTCACCCATGTCAACCAGCAGCACAAAAACTGAAACAAGAAAATTTAAAGCAATTTGATAAAAGATTTGCGACCATAGAACAGTCTTTCCTCTTAGCTACATCCACTATCTTGGATCCCAGATTTAAAAGGGTTAATTTTAAGGATCCATTGGCTTTGTCGTCGGTATTAAGATATATTCGTGCTGAAATAACCGAAAAAGATGACAATATGGAAACAGCAAGTGAGTCATCGGTTGAATCAGAACATGATTTTGATTTCTGGGCTCCACACAAAACTCTCGCGCACAAAAAAAAGAGAGCATGTGACGATGTGCAACCTCAAGACGAGCTCACTTTTTATTTAAACTCCCAAGTTTTGCCACTTAAATCGAACGTAGTAGATGCTTTGGATGACATGAAAACAGTTTATCCCAAGCTCTATGAAGTCTCTCAAAATTATTGCCACTTGATTGAAACATCAGTGCCTGCGGAACGGTTGTTTTCCAAGGCTGGATCCACCGCAACATTAAAAAGAAACCGGCTAGCAACTAAAAGGTTGTCAAAATTATTATTTTTACAAACATGGCTGAATAAAAAATAACAATTTTTCAAGTAAATTGCTTTTAATTTTTTTTTTTTTTTTTTTAAATCGGCAATTAATCGCAATTGTACAATAAAATGGAAATCCCTGATCTAATCATTATATCAACCAAGGTCTATCCAATTGGATAGGCCTTGAGATCAACAAACGTTGTGTTTTGTTCAAAAAAAAAATTATTTATTAATATCACAGAATACTAAATTAATATCTTTTTGTTTTATAATGTTATTTATTTAGTTAAATATTATTTACTCGTGTTGTGGTAAACTTAAAAGTTAATTTTTACAAGAGCTTTGCAAATAAATCTGAACTAAATAAATGTGTGTTCATTGCATTGCGACATAAAAAATGATGCAGAGAAAGAAAAAAAAAACGCAAAATCTTCAGTCTCGTGACAGTTCTGTTAGTATTCTGTGCCTTGCTTAAGCAAATGACAGTTTCATTTTTTTCCTGTTTTTAAGAGCTGTTCTTTTATGTAATTGGTACTCTCTATATGAAATATAGAAAAAGAAACTTTTTATGGGCCTTCTTTACTATAACTGATAGTTAATTATAACTGAACTTGGTGTAATTGGGGGGTAAGAACAATTCTTAAAAACGGGGAAAACAATAGCCATTTTGTAAATAATTGAAATTAAAATCTCGCTCGATTTCAATTCCACTTCATTTCGATTTCTGGGACATACCCACTACTTGCGACTGCGATTTACAGAACACCTATTTTGCGATTTCAAGACAGGATCGAAAATGTTAAGCGTTTAGCGATTTTCCGACCATTATCGATTATGTGACCTTTTTTGCCTGTCCAACATTTCTTTACTTAAATAAAAAATAAAACAAAAATGTATTTTTTATTTGTGCATAAGTTCTCTTTATTAACAAATATTTTAACTTACTACTAATTAATTTATTACATGCGCAACTTACCTTGCACTCACCAAGACCAATTTTTCTGTTTTGGTAATTTGGATTTGCTTTGTTATTTTTTTATAATTATTAATTTGATAGCATTTTCGATTTTATAAAATTTCAAGTATGTATATATGTGTAATAAATATTTTTATATAATTTCAATAAATAAATTTTTATTTATTTTATGTTCACCATCTTACACAGGTTGCATGTCATAGACATGAATTAAAGCAATTGTGTTCAGGTTTCTATATGATTATTAAAAATTTCTTTATTTATGGTTTTATTATTTTCAATTAATAATTATATATTATAAATTAATAAGATCTAAATTATTTCAGTAGCGGAGTCTTGCAAAATTACAAATTCACAATATCGTAGCTCTTTTGTTAAATCAAACAACAAAATACACAGAGTTTCCGTTAGATTTCATTAAAGTGCCACTATATATTGCATTTGCTATTATGCGAGCCTAATATTAATATTATAATATTGAACTCCACTATTTTAAATGTTTTGAGGTTTTTTAGATTTAATTAGTATTTAATTTTTTTTTTCTTAATTTTTAAATTCAATGATTTAGATTATTGTTTTATGATTATTAATAAGAGTTTTTATAATTAATTTTTATACGAGTATATTTCTGTTTTTTTTTTAACTCTTGTTAGTATATTATTTTTTTTTTATATATCGATGGTTTTCTTCCGCAACCTCGTAACTCAAAAACAACTACTTTTCAGGAGAGACAAAATACTTTTTTTTACCAAATATTTGAAACTTTTTGCTATATATTTTTTTATAATCCAAAAATTAGGAAAAATTCCGATATTCCGCCAAACAAAAAAATTGTAAGGTGGTATTTACTGATTACTTTTCCGGTTAAAACAAAAAATCGGGAAAAATCGAGTTACGTGGTTGCGGAAGAAAACCATCGATATTAGATTGATTGTTTTATTTAATATAATTGTATATTATTTTATAATTTTAATTATTTTTTTATAGATATACTTTTTTATATTTATTTGATTATTTTTTATTTTTTTAAAATTCCATCAAGATGAGAAGTTTTTATATTTGCATTATAAGGTTTTGATGAAGAGTCTTCACGTATAATTTTGGTTTTTGTGTAGATTGGTACAGCAGTACGTTTGTATCCTTTTGAACTAGATGGGACTATAAAATTATATTGCATTTTATATGAGTTTCTTGATTATTTACAGGTATGCACTTAAAATATGTATCTTGATTAAAAATCAAACAAACAACGATTATGGTCCAAATATTAAATTATGATTTCCATTGCTAGGAAATTATTCACCCTTATGGGTTGGGGAATTTAAAATACGCCTGCGACTGTTTGGTAAGAGATTTAAGAGAACGTGAATTTATTTTCCTTAATCTATTATTAAACAGTCGCAGGCGTATTTTAAATTCGGCAACCATGATAAGGGTGATTATAAAATAAATTACTATAAATACAAACTGTATTTATGTATTTGGAATGATATTTTTAATTTAAAATAAATAACACGCAGTGTTATTACACCGTTATTGATTAAATTATTTAACCGATAAATTTTTAGCACATACCAATTTAGTCATTATTATTAAGTCATTTATATATTTTTTTGCATTAATTTCTTAATTATAATTTATATGCGATTATTATATTTATTGTTTGTTTTAATTTTTTCGCGTCTATGTTTTAGAGATTAAAAAAGTTTAATAAAAATAATAGGTCTTTAAATTCACGTGGATAAATACAAATATTTTTTAAAATTGGGATAATTTAAAAATTATATCACTTAAAACCCTCCTTTAATTTTACTCGAAATCGATGAGATGGTAATTTCAAAGATTTAAAATTATTTTTTACAGACAAGATATTTATAACAAAAAAGTGTTATACATTTAAATATTTAGAACTTTTTCTTAGAATATAGGGCCGAGCCTCTTTTGGGATTGAAATTTAATAAATTGAAAAGAAAAAAAAAAAAACCGTTTTCTTTTTAAAATGCACTTGCCATAGCTCTTTCTTTGGGCAGTCAAAAGCTTCCATCCTTTGAATCTCCAGGCCCGGATGGTATTATCCCAGCGGATCTCCTAAATAACGTGGAAATATTGATGCCATGGCTCTTGGCAATATTTAAAGCCTGCCTGTGTCTCTCACATGTCCCATCAACTTGGACAACATATAAGATCGTCTTCATCCGCAAGGGAGGGAAGACATCTCACACTATGGCTAAAGACTTTAGACCAATTAGTCTATCCTAGAGCTGCAAAACCATCCATAGAACTATCGATAGTTTTATTTTTGGCGGACTATTGATAGTTTTAATTACTATCGATACTATCGAAAAATTTTAAAAGTAACTGCAAAGTTGATTAGATGTAGTCAACGAAACATTTTTAGCAACTCATTCGATGTAAGTTTTAAGCAGTGCATAAACTTTTTTAGTTCTTTGGGGAAAAGGAAAAAGTACTTAAGGTGACTTAACCTAAATTTGAGTTTTTTTTTAGATCTTCATATTCAAAAGTACACATGCAACAACAACTAGAAACAATGGCACCCTTGAGACCTTCAAAGTCTAAATTACACACGGGTAAAGTTTTAATTATTTCGTACGACTTTTCAGGAAGTTAAAGAAAAATTACTCCTTGCGTACATATCTTTTTTCAATGTGTAATAATATTTTGAATAATAACTTAAATTTACTTCCGATCTGTGACATAAGGAATGTTTAGGAACAAAAACTTGCACTTTTTTCCTTTTTGCAACAGAATTGTGTACTAGTTTACATTATTAAAATAATGTTAATCGTACGTACCTTAAGCCCTTATGACACTACATTTTTAATGCATTGTTCAAGTTTTGGTGAACAGTGCAAATATAATGTAATAGAAAAATTTACCAAGTGCAAAGAGTTATACCATGTTCACACGAACAGCAATATTCGTGTTTGGCTCTTTTATTCCTCTCTCTTATGCCCCATACATGATTGAAACGACTTGTTTCTCCATACAAAATTTTGAGAGCGAAACAGGTCGTTTCATTTTGAAACAGGCTGCGAAACAGGAAAAATGGTCTATCATCTCCAATTTTTATAACATTTATCGTTAGTTTATCTGAACTAGCTCTCAAAAAAAAAATGTCAAAATGAAACAAGAATGAATCGTATGAACAGCATGTTTGGCAAACTAGTTTCAGATAGCGAAACGAGTGGTTTATATCGTCGTATGAACATAGCATTAAGCTGTATTAAGATAAATAGCTAATTGTCAAAAATTTTATAAAAGTTATCGATAAAAAATTAAGACATGTAAAAAAATTTTAAATTGTTTAACTTAAAATTGACATTTCATGCTATGTTCATACGACGATATAAAGCTGGAGGTCCACACCACGCGTTACTCGCTTTTTCGCTGCATACGCAGCTGTCAAAAAAGTAGAATCTGTGTAGTTGTACGTAGTAAGTTACATTCACAAAATCGTAGATGCCTTGAGGCGAAAAGTAGTTTTACTTTCTACTTTTGTAAGCGTCACAAGCAGCGTTCGAACAAGTCAGCTGATTTTGACAAATTAAATTTTATTTTTACTTGTGCTGCTGCTGCATAAAAAGCGTTGCATGTAACTTGAAACGTGCAACGCAAGTAAGGTTAGAAAAGCATGTACTGCGTGGAGGCGAAAACGCGTGGTGTGGACCTCCAGCTTAAACCACTCGTTTCGCTCTCTGAAACTAGTTTGCCAAACATGCTGTTCATACGAATGATTCTTGTTTCATTTTGTCATTTTTTTGTGTTGTTAGTGTGATTTTACTTAAAATAGATAAAAAAAGTAATTTAAAGTTAAAAATATATAATTTAATACTTTTATTAATATTTTTATTGTATAATTATCACTTTATTTTATTAAACATCAATTTTTATTTTGTTTTTTTCTTTGCTTTGATTTTTTTTGAGAGCTAGTTCAGATAAACTAACGATAAATGTTATCAAAATTGGAGATGATAGTACATTTTTCCTGTTTCGCAGCATGTTTCAAAATGAAACCACCGGTTTCGCTCTCAAAATTTTGTATGGGGAAACAAGTCGTTTCAGTCATGTTTGTTGCGCAAAACAGGAATAAGAGAGCGAAACACGAATATTGCTGTCCGTGTGAACATGGTATCATGCTATGTTCATACGACGATATAAACCACTCGTTTCGCTCTCTAAAACTAGATTGCCAAACATGCTGTTTATACAATTCATTCTTGTTTCATTTTGACATTTATTTTTGTGTTTTTTGTGTTATTTTATTTAAAAGACATTAAAATTTATGTAAAAATTAAAAATATATTATTTAAAACTTTTACTGCCGTATTCATAAAAAATTAAAATGGATTTGAAATGCATTTTAAGAAAAATTTGTTTGAAAATTTTGCCTTAAAACACATTTCAAACTCATTTTATTTTTTATGAATACGGCAGTTATTATTTTATAATTGAAGCACAGTGAATAACGTTGTAAGTTACAAAATAATTATTTTTCAGGAGAGAAAAAAACGTTTTTAAACGTTTTATTTAAAAATTTTTTTTTTTGGATTATCAAAATTAATTATAAAATCAAGAAATTTGAATTTAAAATAACATGCAAATTTACAGTTTATAACTTTTTTTTTAATTGGAAAAACGTTTCATATCCACGCAAGCTGCTTTTAAAACGTTATTCCAATTTGCAAAACCATTAGTTTGTATCATTTTTTTAGTAACTTACAACGTTCTTCCACTAGTTGACTCTTTGTATGTCATTTTGAAGGCGTTAAGGTGCACAATTTTGGGTAATTTAAGGTTTAAACGGTGTAGGAGAGTAATATTAACGGTAATTTGCAAAAAAAACAGATTTTGTAAGAAGTGGCTTTTACAACGTTATTCGCGGCTGTGCTTTAATTATCACTTTATTTTATTAAACATAAATTTTTTTTTGGTTTTTTTAATTTTTTTTTTTTTGAGAGCTAGTTCAGATACGAAACGACCTGTTTCGCTCTCAAAATTTTGTATGGCAGGGGCACCCGCAAGGTAGTGTACTGTTACCTTTAAAAAAATTAAAAAATTCCCAAATTTGACACCCCGAGGATAAAGGGGATCTCACTGGAACTGTCTGACAGCACCAAGTATCTTGGGCTAATATTGGACAGCAAACTGAACTGGAGAATGAACACCATTTCCAGAATTACTAAGGCGGCAACTGCAATATATTGCTGCAAAAGGGCCATTGGATTAAACTGGGGAATTAGCCCGAGGAATGTATACTGGCTACACGAGTGTGTTATTAAACCCCTTCTATTCTACGGGGCAGCTGTTTGGTGGCCGGCGCTCAAGGTGAAGAGCCATCGAACTAGGTACAATGAGAATGGTGGCGATAACGGTAACAGGTACCATTAGAACAACCCCCTCTTAGGCATTGTTTACGATTCTGAACTGGTTACCAGACATTTTGGCTAAAAGGCTAGCTGCGAACGCGGCGGTAAGACTAAGGGCCACTGGAGCATGGAGGGTTTACAATATCGGACATGCTAGTATTCTGAACGAAATAAATTGGCACATGGATGTTGATTATGTCACACCCGAGCCAATCTTAGATCCTGGCTTCACGGTGAGCATTCTGGATAACGTGGTCTTATGACCTACAAATTCTCGCGAATGCGATTCGAATGTTCACGAACGGGCCTAAAACGCTGTATGGTGTCGGTTCTGGCATATACTCCGATCAGCTAAAATGTAGCATTCCTATGAGGCTGCCGGACCACTGCAGGGTCATCCAGGCCGAGATAATGGCCATACACACAGCCGCGAGACGCATCCGGTACGGTGAAATATCTGGCAGGGATATTCACTTGTTACTGGAGAATGTGTTTATCACATCGAAAATTGTCCGATAATGCCGGATGTCTCTAGAGGAGATAGCGAGACATTCATTGGTCACCCTTAATTGGGTCCCCGGATACGGGGACATAGAGGGAAACTGCAAGGCGGATTCGCTGGCGTATGCAGGCGAGACGGTTCAACATATAATGTAGGTGTTTCGCTCCCAAGGAGTAAGCAACTTATAGCGCACAAGTTTCACCTTATTGCCAGTCAGAGGTGGCATGATGAAACTACCTGTGAGGAAACCAGGAAAATCTGGTCCATACAGCTGTCTAGACATCACCTAATTGCGGTTATAACTGGCCAGTTGGGAGGAACGCCCAGAGGCTGGGGCTCTCTTATAATCACCCCTATCGTGAGTAAAAAGTGGAGTTTTTGTTCCCATGAAATTGAAGGGAAAAAAGCAATCGTGAATCTCATGTGAAAAATTGTTCACGCTATCAGTTCCAGTGAATGTAAATAAAAGAAGAAAGATTATAAAAAATTAAAAATCAATGAAATTTTTGTTTTTTAAAGAAAAGTTAAATAATTAGTATTGGAGGGATAGGTTGATTACGTTAGTTTTTTGCACTTTTTATATTTTTTGTAAAATATAGTCCAACATTTTGCCACCACCTCTTTCACAAATCCGGCGGCAATCAAACTGTTGTTTTGCATTTTGTTGACCAATATATCGGTTTGTGCCTTATTAACGGATCTAGCCCGTAATATTCGATTTATAGGAGGAACTTCTAACACATGTGTTCTATTCCCTAGCAAAAATAAAGTGAGAAAATCTAAGGGAAACGTGAACAAATTACGAGGGAAAAAACTTTGCACGATTCACGTGAACATTTTTTCACGTTATTATTCTCCTTTGAATTACATTTTTTTCATGGGAGTTGTTTATGATCGCAAATATGAGAAAAGGGAAAAAATTACGAGGGAAAAATTATTCATGATAGGGGTGAATGACTTGTGTAGAAGTTGCGGCGACGAGGAGGAGGAAGAGTCAACGGAAAATCTTCTCTGTAATTCCCCGGCATTCGGAGATTTAAGACTTGAAATGTTTGGTCGAAGAGCGCTTGGGGACAAAACTTCTCTCTGATGTTGATTTAAACGGGATCCACACCTTTGTTAAATCGACCGGCTGACTGCGTGGGAACACTAGCAGCCAGATAACATAGGACCCATGGGAGACGGTGTGACATGGTAGCACAACGGGAACATATTAATGGACCCACGTGAGCTGTGCTTGATCACGGCTGCCAATGGAACCTTACCTAGATCATTCTTTTAATTTATTCCCATTTTTAATCAAGGTTAAATAAATATGTACACTTGTAGTTTGAAAGTTGATATACGAAAATTTAACTCGGCCCAAAAACCTTTAACTTTAATAATTACCAGTGCCCATGTTCTGTAACCCTCGCGTTTAGAAACTTTTTAATTTAAATATGTGTCTGAAAGTTTTTTTTTGGCGAGTTCTAGTTGCCACTTAAGGAAACAACTCGCCAATTTACAGAAAAAGTGTGTTTGTAACATTTTTGTGAGAAAAGTTCCGGCTTTAAACTGTCAAAAAAACTCGCGAATAAAAATGGAGCGAGAAAAAATTTCAACACTTAACAACAATTAAAAATGCAAAGAATAATAATAACATTTTGTTCTTGGCACATTTTTCCATTGTTTAATTATTTTGCTTTTTACATTTTTATAAAATATACGAATTTTTTCAAAGCTCGTTTGCAAGGCGAATTCAACTACAGGTGGTGTCGGATCTACAACAACCCAAACAAAACAGAAACAACATAAGTTTTTTGCATTGCATTGTTAGTGCTTATTGCTCGAAATTTCAACCATTCTTAGCAAAACACTAACAAATCAAAACATATATGTTCGAACTGTTAAAATCAGATGCCGTTTCGACAACACCTGTAGTTAATTCGCATTGCTCGTTTGCTAACAACAAACACTTTTCGAGAAGCGATGGAACATTTTGTTTCACATCCTTTCGATGCGAAAAGTTCTCACTAAAGTTACAGAACATGAGTACAGTTTCGAAATTGTATACCCAAATTAGGTTCGTTTAAAATTAAAAACAACCGCGTAGAAAAAAATAAACTTTTAAGAAAAGAAATTGTTTTGATTTATAAAATTAAATCTCCAAAAAAATTAGCCTTATTACGGTTGGCGTTGTCATAAACGTGTGTCGTTTTTATTTATTTTTTTTTTTTTTTTAGTAGCGCACAATCTGTTTTTAATCTACTACAAAAAACGACTTAAGGCCCAACTAGAATGTGCATAAACAAACTTAAGCTACTGTCAAAAAGAAAACAAAAAGCCTCTCAAATAACAAATAACAAAAAGAAAATAAAAAAACATTGATTCCGTACGGATTGAGCGATTAGTTTCGCACCTTGCTTAAGCAAATGACAGTTTTATAAAACTTAAAGTTTCCTTAAGTTCAATATGATTTTACACATATGATACATGTATAACATGTAGCTAAGTTGCTAAAGTCACGTTATTCTTATTCTGGTTAAGCCTTTAGTCGTTTACGCCAACGAAAACCATACTAAAGGACCAATTAGACGTGACATAACAATAGCAAAACTGTATTATCATACCATACAAACCAATTCAATTTTGGTTTCTAAATTCGTCGTTACGTCTAATTGGACCTTAAGGCTAAATAAGACTTTTTTTCTTACCTTTTATATATTCATAGCCACTTGAACTTGAAGGACGTTTTGGTGGTGGTGGATGATCAATATGTTCGTTCTCATACTCGTCTTCCAGTTCCTCGCGCCTAAATTTTGTTCAGTTATAAATAATATTGAATACATATCTGTGGCATTTTGACAAAACATCTTAAGTCGAGATAAGTAAGCAAAAAAGTTTTTAAGTAAAAACTCGGTGATAAAATAATTTTTATCAAATAATAAAACAAACCAAAGCAAGTAAGAAAGTATAGTCGGTCAAGCCCGACCATATGATACCCTACACCATAGTATTTAAAATACATCATGCTTATGTGTCCATATTAATATGGATTAATCTATGTTTACAAACTTCATTAAAATCGGTTTGAAAGTTTGTGAGAGGCAGAAGTTGCCCCCTACCTCCCCTTGTAGTCCTATTTTTGAAAAACTACATAGCTTAGGTATCCATATCAATATATTTCCATGATTTAAATTTCATTAAATTCGGTTTGATAGTTTTTGAGAGGCAGAAATTTCCCCCTATCTTCCCTCGTGGCCCTACGATTCGGCCAATTTTTAATAGGCTTGGTCCTTGTGCCAAAAGGAGCATGTGTCCCAAATTTTATCAAATTATCTCCAAAATTGCGACTTGTACTTTGCGCACAAGGTTACATGGACAGCCAGCCAGCCGGACGGACATCGTTAGTTCGACTCAGAAAGTAATAATTGGGTATAATTAAAGAATTTCGTTTATAAAACAAAATTTTAAAAACGTAAACAAAGTTTTTTGAACGAAATTCGTATGATTAACAACATTTTTTTCAACTTTTTTAATTCGACTTAAGATGTTTTGTCAAAATGCCACAGATATTAATAGATACAAAGTATAAGCTACACACAAAAATTTTTAGTTAAATATAAAATATTGTCAATATTAAAGTCATTTAGAAAATAATCGAAATACATTAATTTAAATTTTTATATGCAAGTACTTACTCAGCATACGAAGTATGTTTTAAAATGCCCATATATCTAGGAGTTCCCTTAAAGCCTCCCGGTTTATCAAAAACAGATCTATCAGCCATTTATTTTAAAGTATTAATATAAAGTAGTTTTAATGTTAAGTAACATACTTGTAAAGTTCCGGATTGCCGCCATAACCCGATTTTGCCAATTCTGGATCAATTTCCATTATTTCACGTAACTGTTCGTGTGAGACTTCGTCATTTTTATCAGGTATTAGGTATTTACGAATTTCTGCCAATGCATAAGCAATTCGAGCATAACACTCTGCTGGTGTAGCCACTGTACTTATTTCCAAAAATAAATCTTTATTTAACTGACTAAAACGCGGATCATCTGATTTACGCAATTCTTCTTCCTTAACTTTATCACGCATGGAATTGCGTCCCTTTATTAATATCTTACATTGCGTTTCGTCCTGCAGGCGTATCAATGAATTTCCTTTGGGTCCCAAAATCTTGCCGGTAAAGTTAAATTTGGGGTATTGTTTAACCGGAACAAATACCTTCTGGGTGAGTTTCATTGGCTTTTGTTTGAGCACATCGGCATGAAACTCACGACCAGGCACGCGGCCCGTTGAATAAACGCGATCAAAAGCTGCAAAACAAAAATGTATTTTTTCACTAAGCTCTCAATAGGCTGCATGAATACCTTCATCAATCAGAAGAGCACATAATGGAAAATCTTCTGATAGACGCGACCGTTCCTTTCGCAAATCGTCTAAGAAATTTTGGGCAACTCCATTGATTTTTGGTTGATACCCCTCTCGCATCGTAGTATGGTTACTTGGATTGGACATATTTTATTTTTTTTATATCTTCCTCGAGAAATTTTCTTTTTTGTAACTAACCAAGGTAAATATCACTGAATATTTTCTGTATTCTGTGCTAAATTAAATTCAATTAAAAATTAAAATGGCTTCCACAAGCCAAACATTTTAATTGAACAGGGCTCCCAGATCTTTTTTAAATTTTACCTAACCCTGCGGCCACACGATCAAGTTTTTCTTGATAGTGCACTTGATTTCAACTTAAGTTTCTATTGTAATATTTTAGCAAGGTGGCCTCAATATCACGATAATACAACAGCAAGAGGCAAAGCAATAACAATCAGCTGTTTTTTGAGACCACCTTGTAAATAATTATACTTTTTTATGAAATGTTTTTTGTTTTAGTAGTGCTACCATACTTTTATATTATATAAATAAGACTTTTCAAAAAAAACTCAAAAATCAATCTGTTTTTAAATACAATTTAAGTTTTTATGAAAATTAACTTAATTTAGATTTAATTACTATCCTGAAAATTGGGCATAAGTGTACCACATCGGTGAGTTAAGTTTGATTTAAGTATTTAGTGAAGAAGAGAATTTTGTATATAAAACGATTTTAAAGATAAATGTGTTTTAATATCAATCCTGAAAATTGGCCATAAGTGTATTGGTAAAAAAGTGTGAGTGTATTAAAACTTGATAGGCAAACTTTGACCGTGTAACCCTGCGGCCAAACGATCAAGTTGTTCTTGATAGTCTTTTACATATACTGTTTGTTAAAATTTACAAAAATTGAAAGCGTCACGGCTGCACTCAATTTGATAGAAATTTACTTTCAAGATGTCATCAAAAAAACAATTTATACAACATATACATATCAAGTTTTTTCTTTTTTTTATGTTTTTTTTTTTTTTGTTTATTTTCTCTTTATTATTTAACACAATGAATTCCAAATTTTGGTGTTTTATTTTTTCAGAAATGGAGATAGTTTTGATTGATAGTATTTGTTGGATGTTTCAAGTGTGAATGTATGTTTCACATTTTTAACATCTTCCATGCGTTCCTCCGAAATGTATGCAAGTGTACGAAGGGCATTAGGTGAAATTTATTCATACACAGATGGACAAAAATTACCTTCATTTGGCTTTTAGAAAATTTAAAGAGCTGCAGCGCTTAAACAAATTTCAAACACGAAAAATTTTTATCCAACAAAAAATAAAAATTTTAATTTAATTTCAGTTAAAACAACGCTTTTCATTTTAGCCTAATTTACAAAAACAAATATTAACTTTTTCCATTTCATGTGGACCAAAGTCACCGTCACTGCATCCTTTTAATGTAAAGGGTAACTGTAATAAATTAAATTTTTCCGCCTTCTTGTCAATAAATTCTTATAATATGGAAACTTAAAGATTGACCCAAGGCGAATTCAACTACAGGTGGTGTCGGAACTACAACAATCCAAAAACAACAGAAACAACATAGGCTTTTTTCATTGCATTGTAAGTGCCATTAGCTCGAAATGTCAACCATTATTAGCAAAACACTAACAAATCAAAACAAATAAGCCCGAACTGTCAAAATCAGATGCCGTTTCGACACCACCTGTAGTTAATTCGCCTTGGATTGACCTATCACAATAAATAACGGTACTTATTTAAAAAAAACTGCTAACGCTGCGTGGGTATCAAGGTATATTTATAGCAGGAAGTCTCGGAAAGCCAGCTGTTTATTTTTTATTTGCTTGTTTTGCGATACGAACTGTCAAATGTTGTATAGTAAACATGTAAACAAGTTTTTTGTCTCTATCTTTTGTCTTTTTTGTCTCTTATCAACCCGTTCTCCTTTTGACAGTTCGTATCATATAACAACAATAAAAAGCCCTGTTGTTGGTTTTATTGTACAATTGTTGTAATCTCGCGGCTACCTGCTATAAATATACCTTTGTTTCCTCTTTGAAGTCGGTCTCATATTTACATTGTACGATTTTTGTCGTAACGACCTTAAAACATTTTTCGTCAAATGAGAGAACGAATGAATGAACAAAACGCATCGAAGAGTACACTCGCTTTTGTATATATATTATAATTCCTCTCACCCCTCTTGCCAATAAAGTAAGTATCGCAACGACAAAAATCGTATAATGTGAATGTGCACTAACAGAACTGTAAAAAGTGACGTGTGAAAAAGGCCCAAATCAGTTGCGAGGGCAGCTTTCGAAGAACACAATAGTTTCTGTCTCGTGACGCCTCTGTGTGATCTGTGTTAGAAATATCACGTGTAGCACGCAATATTGATGGATCGCGATCCATATCGCAGAATGGCCTAAAATATGAAATCCAGATCGCGATTCGTGGATCACGTGATAAATATTGAACGTGAAGCATTTTCATGATATTAAATAATATTAATAAAAATTAATACGTCAGTAAAAAGTATCAAAATAAAAGAAATAAAATACGCAGTAAAAAAAATTAAAGAAATAAAAAGTAAAAAGTGTCAAAATAAAAGAAATAAAATACGCAGTGGAAAAAATTAAACAAATAAAAAGTGTCTTTCTTCAATAAAAATGGGGTGACTAATTCCAAAATAATTTTAAAATTATCATTAGACATGCGGAAATAATTTTCAAAGTCGTCTATTTCTTTATAAAGAAGAATTGTGTTCATTAAACATAAGTGTGTGTATTTCTTCCGATCCTGCTACCACTTTTGCTCCAAATTTTTCTTTCCACTTTTTTCTTCAATGAAAAAGCAAGCAAAATAGCTAAACAGGCTTTCTTTTGGTTTTCTCGCGACATTGATAAACGACCCGCACAGCACAAAATAACATAAATACTGACGCGATAAATATTGAACATGTAGCATACGCTCGTGATCCATCAATATTTTAAAATGGATCGCGATCCAAATATCACGATATTTATTGAACGTGTAGCAGTGCCCAATGACCTTGGTTGATCTAATCCAGGGATTTCCAAACATTTTTTGGTTGTGTATTAGTGAGTACCAGAGAGAAAAAAAATTGAGAGAATGCATTTATTTACAGCCGCAGAAAAATGTTAGTAATATATTTTATAAGTTTTATAACACAAAGGTACAAAATTAAACATTTTTTGTGTTGGTAGAAAATTTGTAGCAATTCTTTACCAATTCAATGTCGCTGATGTTAAAACTGCATTTTTTTTTATTCGGAAGCTTTTTGACTCTAAATCAGTTTCAAATATCTTATCAAACAATTGTAAAAAAGTTAAAGATTTTTATGTTTTAAAAATTCATAACAAATAAATATTGCACGCAAATCACAGCTGATAGAAAAAAGTGCAGTTTTAAAATCAGCGACATTGAATTGGTAAAGAACTGCTACAAATTTTCTACCAACACAAAAAATGTTTAATTTTGTACCCTTGTGTTATACAACTTATAAAATAAAATCTTCTAAATTTATACTTCTATGGCAGTTTCGTAATATTAGAATGCTTTTCAAATGGGATGAACTTAATTTGGGCCTGTTCGTAAATGCATCACTGCGCTGCATATGATGTGCAGTATGTTCATAAATGCAAACAGTGGCAACACTGCAGCTGTCACATGGTCGAAAATGCAACACAGCAGTAGATTAGGCGCAAACGAAAGCAAATATAAATCATAAAAATGTCTGATGCAATGGAAGAGTAAGTATGCAAACAATGCAAACAATCAAATGAGCAAATAAAAGCATCATGCACAGCTGATTAGCAAAGTCATCGCATAATAATCATGTTATGCAGTGCAGTGATGCATTTACGAACAGGCCCTTTATTACGTTGCTTGGAACAAATAAATTTTAAATCCGAAAAAATTTGTTTGCATAGGTAAGTATTGCCGAATAAAGAGAGGCACTTAAATGAATTTTTTTTTAGTTCAGGATAGAACTCGCCATCCAAATCTTCTCAGAACTCTACAATATTATTTTCGTCTAGAGCATTTACTTCGCTTCGTAGTATGATTAGTTCTGATTGAATATCAAATTTGTAGTTGCTTACATCGCAACGAAAATGGTTTTCGAAAAGATTTAATAGCGGTTGTAAAATTACAAAATCTTGAAACCTTTCTTGAAAATTATTAAAAAGTATTTCAAATATTTCGGCATATTCATATCTTTTGTCGATTTCGAGATTTCTGTAAACAAGTGAAGTTTTTGGAAAATTGGAAAAATCACCAGTTTTAATTTGGGAAAAAATTAGAAAATGTTTTGTAATAATTAGTATTGTCTTAAAATTGTGAATGATTTTTGACAAGTCGCATATATTGCGTTCCTTTCCTTGCAATTCCAAATTAAGTTCATTTAACATACTTTTCGTATCTGCCAAAAAAGCTAAGTCTAAAATAAAATTATTGTCTTTTAAACACTGTACTAAAACTTTTTCTATTTTCTCATTTTCTAGGAACTGAAGAACTTCTTCACTTAAATCAAAAAGTCTATTCAGGCAATCACCGCGACTTAGCCACCGAACTTCCGTAAACATTTTCGGGTCACAATTCACAGCATTTTGTTTTTTTAAAAAGGTTACAAACTTTCGGTGGGTAAGCGCTTGATGTCCGCCTCGAACTTTATTTATTATATCCTCTGCTGTCTTCATAGCTGGGGTATCATTTATGAATTTCGATGCAAGAGCGGTCTGATGAATTATGCAGTGAAAAGTATGAACTGCAAATTCGTGTTTTTTTTAATTGGCCTATAAGCCCATTACATTTGTGCAGACTCCAGCAAATTTGATTATGTCTACAATGGAAAGAAGCTTTTCTTTGACAACATCATACAACAACGTACCAGTTACATTTCCATAAAATGTTTCTAAAGTAAACATTCAGCCCAATTATGAATAAAACTTCCCCGGGAGTTTTCTCCCTTCTCCCGTTTTTCCTATGTAAATTCTATTGCAAAAGTGGGAAAAGGGAAAAAACTCCCGGGGAATTTGTATTCATAATTGGGCTGATTGACTCCAAAATAGTGTATTCGCTGTCTACGCATCGAATACAAATTACAAGTTCACACAGATCATTTATGTCAGTGCTTTCGTCTAAACAAATTGAAAAAAATTCGCAATTAATTACTTTTTCCCTAATTGCAGATTCTACACATGTTCCTAATTGAGCAGTACGACGGCCTACAGTTTGACTGGACAGGGGAAGAGACTCTATAAATTTAGTATTATAATTAAGCCTTTCCCAAATTTTCTTCAGAAATTGCTTGATAAAAACACCATCCCACAATGGTCTTCCTTTCATAACAATTTAAAATATTACTAAACTTGAAATCTCCTTTTTCAATTTGGGAACTAATTTCGGTTCATAAATTTCCTCTTCTAATAACCATTTTTTCAATTTTTCTAAAAAAATTGTTTTATTTTTATAAAACAGGTCTTCTCTTTCCTTATCATTTAAATTATTTATATTATTATGAAAACGATCGCAATACCGTTTAATAACATATTCCGTTCTTTAATTAAATGTTGCATAGCATATAAGGCATTGGATGTTACCAAAAGCGTTTTTGACCGCACAATATTTTTTAAGTGCCATCATAAAGTTTTTTCTGTTAACCTGAAACAAAAATATGTATTAGTAGTGGTATACACAATTGTGCATAGAAATTAGAGATGGCAAGATTAATCGCAAAGATTAAATTAATCGATTAATTTTGACCAATTAATGATTTAATTGTATCGTAGACTTGCTTTCAATTAATTGCAATTTTAATCGATTAATTGGCAAAGTCCAAGTCAGTTGAGGAGCACCGTTAGTCAGCCATTACTTTTAAAAACATTTTCCAACATTCCGAGCTATTCCTCCGGAACAAAAAACAAAAAAATTACACATGGAATCATGCACATGATCGTCAAAGATAATTTGCCGTTTACCTTTGTCGAAGGTATGTTTTGTGTTCATTTATTATTCTATTATTTTATTTTAAGAAATTTAACTTTTATTAAAGGAGCTGGCTTCTTAGACTTTATGAAGGAAAATTTCCCACTTTACAAAATCCCAACAAGGAACACGATAAATTCCGAAATTGATAAACTGTATGAAGTGGAAAAAAACAAATATGTGTCATTGCTTTCACAAATCTGCGTTGTGTAACTCTGACCACTGATATATGGACTAATATAGACATGAAAAGCATGTTGGGAATAACCGTTCATGGGTTGCTTGATACAAAGCCATTTAATGGAACAATTGGTGTATATGAATTGAGTGAGTCCCATACAGCTCCCCATATATCTGAGATTTTGTCCGTTGCAATGAAAAATTTTTCTATTGAGGAAGATAACGTTAAGGCTGTTGTCACAGACAATGCAAGAAATGTTGTCAATGCAATCTATGAAAAATTCGGAAAAAAGCGTCATATTCCATGTTTCGCCCATACGCTGAATTTGGTTTGCAAAACAATTGTGAAATGGTTCAAACGCAGCGTTAAAGCCAATGACGACATGCGAAAGGTGCAAGCAGCCGCTGGAGTACCAGAGGGTAAATACGCGCTGGAATTTCACCTATTATATGACCGAGCGGTTCATCAAACTTAGCGCCTACGTCAGCCAAGTTTTGTTAAATTACCCGGATTCTCCGCCCATGATAACGTCAAGAGAAAAGGATGAACTAATGGAAATATGTACACTATTAAGACCTTTAGAGGCCATGACAGTGCAGATAAGTGGCGAACGACATGGAACTCTCAGCCAAATAATACCTCTAGTTCATTGCGGTCATGAGCAAATTTCGAAAATTCACCCATGTCAACCAGCAGCACAAAAACTGAAACAAGAAAATTTAAAGCAATTTGATAAAAGATTTGCGACCATAGAACAGTCTTTCCTCTTAGCTACATCCACTATCTTGGATCCCAGATTTAAAAGGGTTAATTTTAAGGATCCATTGGCTTTGTCGTCGGTATTAAGATATATTCGTGCTGAAATAACCGAAAAAGATGACAATATGGAAACAGCAAGTGAGTCATCGGTTGAATCAGAACATGATTTTGATTTCTGGGCTCCACACAAAACTCTCGCGCACAAAAAAAAGAGAGCATGTGACGATGTGCAACCTCAAGACGAGCTCACTTTTTATTTAAACTCCCAAGTTTTGCCACTTAAATCGAACGTAGTAGATGCTTTGGATGACATGAAAACAGTTTATCCCAAGCTCTATGAAGTCTCTCAAAATTATTGCCACTTGATTGAAACATCAGTGCCTGCGGAACGGTTGTTTTCCAAGGCTGGATCCACCGCAACATTAAAAAGAAACCGGCTAGCAACTAAAAGGTTGTCAAAATTATTATTTTTACAAACATGGCTGAATAAAAAATAACAATTTTTCAAGTAAATTGCTTTTAATTTTTTTTTTTTTTTTTTTAAATCGGCAATTAATCGCAATTGTACAATAAAATGGAAATCCCTGATCTAATCATTATATCAACCAAGGTCTATCCAATTGGATAGGCCTTGAGATCAACAAACGTTGTGTTTTGTTCAAAAAAAAAATTATTTATTAATATCACAGAATACTAAATTAATATCTTTTTGTTTTATAATGTTATTTATTTAGTTAAATATTATTTACTCGTGTTGTGGTAAACTTAAAAGTTAATTTTTACAAGAGCTTTGCAAATAAATCTGAACTAAATAAATGTGTGTTCATTGCATTGCGACATAAAAAATGATGCAGAGAAAGAAAAAAAAAACGCAAAATCTTCAGTCTCGTGACAGTTCTGTTAGTATTCTGTGCCTTGCTTAAGCAAATGACAGTTTCATTTTTTTCCTGTTTTTAAGAGCTGTTCTTTTATGTAATTGGTACTCTCTATATGAAATATAGAAAAAGAAACTTTTTATGGGCCTTCTTTACTATAACTGATAGTTAATTATAACTGAACTTGGTGTAATTGGGGGGTAAGAACAATTCTTAAAAACGGGGAAAACAATAGCCATTTTGTAAATAATTGAAATTAAAATCTCGCTCGATTTCAATTCCACTTCATTTCGATTTCTGGGACATACCCACTACTTGCGACTGCGATTTACAGAACACCTATTTTGCGATTTCAAGACAGGATCGAAAATGTTAAGCGTTTAGCGATTTTCCGACCATTATCGATTATGTGACCTTTTTTGCCTGTCCAACATTTCTTTACTTAAATAAAAAATAAAACAAAAATGTATTTTTTATTTGTGCATAAGTTCTCTTTATTAACAAATATTTTAACTTACTACTAATTAATTTATTACATGCGCAACTTACCTTGCACTCACCAAGACCAATTTTTCTGTTTTGGTAATTTGGATTTGCTTTGTTATTTTTTTATAATTATTAATTTGATAGCATTTTCGATTTTATAAAATTTCAAGTATGTATATATGTGTAATAAATATTTTTATATAATTTCAATAAATAAATTTTTATTTATTTTATGTTCACCATCTTACACAGGTTGCATGTCATAGACATGAATTAAAGCAATTGTGTTCAGGTTTCTATATGATTATTAAAAATTTCTTTATTTATGGTTTTATTATTTTCAATTAATAATTATATATTATAAATTAATAAGATCTAAATTATTTCAGTAGCGGAGTCTTGCAAAATTACAAATTCACAATATCGTAGCTCTTTTGTTAAATCAAACAACAAAATACACAGAGTTTCCGTTAGATTTCATTAAAGTGCCACTATATATTGCATTTGCTATTATGCGAGCCTAATATTAATATTATAATATTGAACTCCACTATTTTAAATGTTTTGAGGTTTTTTAGATTTAATTAGTATTTAATTTTTTTTTTCTTAATTTTTAAATTCAATGATTTAGATTATTGTTTTATGATTATTAATAAGAGTTTTTATAATTAATTTTTATACGAGTATATTTCTGTTTTTTTTTTAACTCTTGTTAGTATATTATTTTTTTTTTATATATCGATGGTTTTCTTCCGCAACCTCGTAACTCAAAAACAACTACTTTTCAGGAGAGACAAAATACTTTTTTTTACCAAATATTTGAAACTTTTTGCTATATATTTTTTTATAATCCAAAAATTAGGAAAAATTCCGATATTCCGCCAAACAAAAAAATTGTAAGGTGGTATTTACTGATTACTTTTCCGGTTAAAACAAAAAATCGGGAAAAATCGAGTTACGTGGTTGCGGAAGAAAACCATCGATATTAGATTGATTGTTTTATTTAATATAATTGTATATTATTTTATAATTTTAATTATTTTTTTATAGATATACTTTTTTATATTTATTTGATTATTTTTTATTTTTTTAAAATTCCATCAAGATGAGAAGTTTTTATATTTGCATTATAAGGTTTTGATGAAGAGTCTTCACGTATAATTTTGGTTTTTGTGTAGATTGGTACAGCAGTACGTTTGTATCCTTTTGAACTAGATGGGACTATAAAATTATATTGCATTTTATATGAGTTTCTTGATTATTTACAGGTATGCACTTAAAATATGTATCTTGATTAAAAATCAAACAAACAACGATTATGGTCCAAATATTAAATTATGATTTCCATTGCTAGGAAATTATTCACCCTTATGGGTTGGGGAATTTAAAATACGCCTGCGACTGTTTGGTAAGAGATTTAAGAGAACGTGAATTTATTTTCCTTAATCTATTATTAAACAGTCGCAGGCGTATTTTAAATTCGGCAACCATGATAAGGGTGATTATAAAATAAATTACTATAAATACAAACTGTATTTATGTATTTGGAATGATATTTTTAATTTAAAATAAATAACACGCAGTGTTATTACACCGTTATTGATTAAATTATTTAACCGATAAATTTTTAGCACATACCAATTTAGTCATTATTATTAAGTCATTTATATATTTTTTTGCATTAATTTCTTAATTATAATTTATATGCGATTATTATATTTATTGTTTGTTTTAATTTTTTCGCGTCTATGTTTTAGAGATTAAAAAAGTTTAATAAAAATAATAGGTCTTTAAATTCACGTGGATAAATACAAATATTTTTTAAAATTGGGATAATTTAAAAATTATATCACTTAAAACCCTCCTTTAATTTTACTCGAAATCGATGAGATGGTAATTTCAAAGATTTAAAATTATTTTTTACAGACAAGATATTTATAACAAAAAAGTGTTATACATTTAAATATTTAGAACTTTTTCTTAGAATATAGGGCCGAGCCTCTTTTGGGATTGAAATTTAATAAATTGAAAAGAAAAAAAAAAAAACCGTTTTCTTTTTAAAATGCACTTGCCATAGCTCTTTCTTTGGGCAGTCAAAAGCTTCCATCCTTTGAATCTCCAGGCCCGGATGGTATTATCCCAGCGGATCTCCTAAATAACGTGGAAATATTGATGCCATGGCTCTTGGCAATATTTAAAGCCTGCCTGTGTCTCTCACATGTCCCATCAACTTGGACAACATATAAGATCGTCTTCATCCGCAAGGGAGGGAAGACATCTCACACTATGGCTAAAGACTTTAGACCAATTAGTCTATCCTAGAGCTGCAAAACCATCCATAGAACTATCGATAGTTTTATTTTTGGCGGACTATTGATAGTTTTAATTACTATCGATACTATCGAAAAATTTTAAAAGTAACTGCAAAGTTGATTAGATGTAGTCAACGAAACATTTTTAGCAACTCATTCGATGTAAGTTTTAAGCAGTGCATAAACTTTTTTAGTTCTTTGGGGAAAAGGAAAAAGTACTTAAGGTGACTTAACCTAAATTTGAGTTTTTTTTTAGATCTTCATATTCAAAAGTACACATGCAACAACAACTAGAAACAATGGCACCCTTGAGACCTTCAAAGTCTAAATTACACACGGGTAAAGTTTTAATTATTTCGTACGACTTTTCAGGAAGTTAAAGAAAAATTACTCCTTGCGTACATATCTTTTTTCAATGTGTAATAATATTTTGAATAATAACTTAAATTTACTTCCGATCTGTGACATAAGGAATGTTTAGGAACAAAAACTTGCACTTTTTTCCTTTTTGCAACAGAATTGTGTACTAGTTTACATTATTAAAATAATGTTAATCGTACGTACCTTAAGCCCTTATGACACTACATTTTTAATGCATTGTTCAAGTTTTGGTGAACAGTGCAAATATAATGTAATAGAAAAATTTACCAAGTGCAAAGAGTTATACCATGTTCACACGAACAGCAATATTCGTGTTTGGCTCTTTTATTCCTCTCTCTTATGCCCCATACATGATTGAAACGACTTGTTTCTCCATACAAAATTTTGAGAGCGAAACAGGTCGTTTCATTTTGAAACAGGCTGCGAAACAGGAAAAATGGTCTATCATCTCCAATTTTTATAACATTTATCGTTAGTTTATCTGAACTAGCTCTCAAAAAAAAAATGTCAAAATGAAACAAGAATGAATCGTATGAACAGCATGTTTGGCAAACTAGTTTCAGATAGCGAAACGAGTGGTTTATATCGTCGTATGAACATAGCATTAAGCTGTATTAAGATAAATAGCTAATTGTCAAAAATTTTATAAAAGTTATCGATAAAAAATTAAGACATGTAAAAAAATTTTAAATTGTTTAACTTAAAATTGACATTTCATGCTATGTTCATACGACGATATAAAGCTGGAGGTCCACACCACGCGTTACTCGCTTTTTCGCTGCATACGCAGCTGTCAAAAAAGTAGAATCTGTGTAGTTGTACGTAGTAAGTTACATTCACAAAATCGTAGATGCCTTGAGGCGAAAAGTAGTTTTACTTTCTACTTTTGTAAGCGTCACAAGCAGCGTTCGAACAAGTCAGCTGATTTTGACAAATTAAATTTTATTTTTACTTGTGCTGCTGCTGCATAAAAAGCGTTGCATGTAACTTGAAACGTGCAACGCAAGTAAGGTTAGAAAAGCATGTACTGCGTGGAGGCGAAAACGCGTGGTGTGGACCTCCAGCTTAAACCACTCGTTTCGCTCTCTGAAACTAGTTTGCCAAACATGCTGTTCATACGAATGATTCTTGTTTCATTTTGTCATTTTTTTGTGTTGTTAGTGTGATTTTACTTAAAATAGATAAAAAAAGTAATTTAAAGTTAAAAATATATAATTTAATACTTTTATTAATATTTTTATTGTATAATTATCACTTTATTTTATTAAACATCAATTTTTATTTTGTTTTTTTCTTTGCTTTGATTTTTTTTGAGAGCTAGTTCAGATAAACTAACGATAAATGTTATCAAAATTGGAGATGATAGTACATTTTTCCTGTTTCGCAGCATGTTTCAAAATGAAACCACCGGTTTCGCTCTCAAAATTTTGTATGGGGAAACAAGTCGTTTCAGTCATGTTTGTTGCGCAAAACAGGAATAAGAGAGCGAAACACGAATATTGCTGTCCGTGTGAACATGGTATCATGCTATGTTCATACGACGATATAAACCACTCGTTTCGCTCTCTAAAACTAGATTGCCAAACATGCTGTTTATACAATTCATTCTTGTTTCATTTTGACATTTATTTTTGTGTTTTTTGTGTTATTTTATTTAAAAGACATTAAAATTTATGTAAAAATTAAAAATATATTATTTAAAACTTTTACTGCCGTATTCATAAAAAATTAAAATGGATTTGAAATGCATTTTAAGAAAAATTTGTTTGAAAATTTTGCCTTAAAACACATTTCAAACTCATTTTATTTTTTATGAATACGGCAGTTATTATTTTATAATTGAAGCACAGTGAATAACGTTGTAAGTTACAAAATAATTATTTTTCAGGAGAGAAAAAAACGTTTTTAAACGTTTTATTTAAAAATTTTTTTTTTTGGATTATCAAAATTAATTATAAAATCAAGAAATTTGAATTTAAAATAACATGCAAATTTACAGTTTATAACTTTTTTTTTAATTGGAAAAACGTTTCATATCCACGCAAGCTGCTTTTAAAACGTTATTCCAATTTGCAAAACCATTAGTTTGTATCATTTTTTTAGTAACTTACAACGTTCTTCCACTAGTTGACTCTTTGTATGTCATTTTGAAGGCGTTAAGGTGCACAATTTTGGGTAATTTAAGGTTTAAACGGTGTAGGAGAGTAATATTAACGGTAATTTGCAAAAAAAACAGATTTTGTAAGAAGTGGCTTTTACAACGTTATTCGCGGCTGTGCTTTAATTATCACTTTATTTTATTAAACATAAATTTTTTTTTGGTTTTTTTAATTTTTTTTTTTTTGAGAGCTAGTTCAGATACGAAACGACCTGTTTCGCTCTCAAAATTTTGTATGGCAGGGGCACCCGCAAGGTAGTGTACTGTTACCTTTAAAAAAATTAAAAAATTCCCAAATTTGACACCCCGAGGATAAAGGGGATCTCACTGGAACTGTCTGACAGCACCAAGTATCTTGGGCTAATATTGGACAGCAAACTGAACTGGAGAATGAACACCATTTCCAGAATTACTAAGGCGGCAACTGCAATATATTGCTGCAAAAGGGCCATTGGATTAAACTGGGGAATTAGCCCGAGGAATGTATACTGGCTACACGAGTGTGTTATTAAACCCCTTCTATTCTACGGGGCAGCTGTTTGGTGGCCGGCGCTCAAGGTGAAGAGCCATCGAACTAGGTACAATGAGAATGGTGGCGATAACGGTAACAGGTACCATTAGAACAACCCCCTCTTAGGCATTGTTTACGATTCTGAACTGGTTACCAGACATTTTGGCTAAAAGGCTAGCTGCGAACGCGGCGGTAAGACTAAGGGCCACTGGAGCATGGAGGGTTTACAATATCGGACATGCTAGTATTCTGAACGAAATAAATTGGCACATGGATGTTGATTATGTCACACCCGAGCCAATCTTAGATCCTGGCTTCACGGTGAGCATTCTGGATAACGTGGTCTTATGACCTACAAATTCTCGCGAATGCGATTCGAATGTTCACGAACGGGCCTAAAACGCTGTATGGTGTCGGTTCTGGCATATACTCCGATCAGCTAAAATGTAGCATTCCTATGAGGCTGCCGGACCACTGCAGGGTCATCCAGGCCGAGATAATGGCCATACACACAGCCGCGAGACGCATCCGGTACGGTGAAATATCTGGCAGGGATATTCACTTGTTACTGGAGAATGTGTTTATCACATCGAAAATTGTCCGATAATGCCGGATGTCTCTAGAGGAGATAGCGAGACATTCATTGGTCACCCTTAATTGGGTCCCCGGATACGGGGACATAGAGGGAAACTGCAAGGCGGATTCGCTGGCGTATGCAGGCGAGACGGTTCAACATATAATGTAGGTGTTTCGCTCCCAAGGAGTAAGCAACTTATAGCGCACAAGTTTCACCTTATTGCCAGTCAGAGGTGGCATGATGAAACTACCTGTGAGGAAACCAGGAAAATCTGGTCCATACAGCTGTCTAGACATCACCTAATTGCGGTTATAACTGGCCAGTTGGGAGGAACGCCCAGAGGCTGGGGCTCTCTTATAATCACCCCTATCGTGAGTAAAAAGTGGAGTTTTTGTTCCCATGAAATTGAAGGGAAAAAAGCAATCGTGAATCTCATGTGAAAAATTGTTCACGCTATCAGTTCCAGTGAATGTAAATAAAAGAAGAAAGATTATAAAAAATTAAAAATCAATGAAATTTTTGTTTTTTAAAGAAAAGTTAAATAATTAGTATTGGAGGGATAGGTTGATTACGTTAGTTTTTTGCACTTTTTATATTTTTTGTAAAATATAGTCCAACATTTTGCCACCACCTCTTTCACAAATCCGGCGGCAATCAAACTGTTGTTTTGCATTTTGTTGACCAATATATCGGTTTGTGCCTTATTAACGGATCTAGCCCGTAATATTCGATTTATAGGAGGAACTTCTAACACATGTGTTCTATTCCCTAGCAAAAATAAAGTGAGAAAATCTAAGGGAAACGTGAACAAATTACGAGGGAAAAAACTTTGCACGATTCACGTGAACATTTTTTCACGTTATTATTCTCCTTTGAATTACATTTTTTTCATGGGAGTTGTTTATGATCGCAAATATGAGAAAAGGGAAAAAATTACGAGGGAAAAATTATTCATGATAGGGGTGAATGACTTGTGTAGAAGTTGCGGCGACGAGGAGGAGGAAGAGTCAACGGAAAATCTTCTCTGTAATTCCCCGGCATTCGGAGATTTAAGACTTGAAATGTTTGGTCGAAGAGCGCTTGGGGACAAAACTTCTCTCTGATGTTGATTTAAACGGGATCCACACCTTTGTTAAATCGACCGGCTGACTGCGTGGGAACACTAGCAGCCAGATAACATAGGACCCATGGGAGACGGTGTGACATGGTAGCACAACGGGAACATATTAATGGACCCACGTGAGCTGTGCTTGATCACGGCTGCCAATGGAACCTTACCTAGATCATTCTTTTAATTTATTCCCATTTTTAATCAAGGTTAAATAAATATGTACACTTGTAGTTTGAAAGTTGATATACGAAAATTTAACTCGGCCCAAAAACCTTTAACTTTAATAATTACCAGTGCCCATGTTCTGTAACCCTCGCGTTTAGAAACTTTTTAATTTAAATATGTGTCTGAAAGTTTTTTTTTGGCGAGTTCTAGTTGCCACTTAAGGAAACAACTCGCCAATTTACAGAAAAAGTGTGTTTGTAACATTTTTGTGAGAAAAGTTCCGGCTTTAAACTGTCAAAAAAACTCGCGAATAAAAATGGAGCGAGAAAAAATTTCAACACTTAACAACAATTAAAAATGCAAAGAATAATAATAACATTTTGTTCTTGGCACATTTTTCCATTGTTTAATTATTTTGCTTTTTACATTTTTATAAAATATACGAATTTTTTCAAAGCTCGTTTGCAAGGCGAATTCAACTACAGGTGGTGTCGGATCTACAACAACCCAAACAAAACAGAAACAACATAAGTTTTTTGCATTGCATTGTTAGTGCTTATTGCTCGAAATTTCAACCATTCTTAGCAAAACACTAACAAATCAAAACATATATGTTCGAACTGTTAAAATCAGATGCCGTTTCGACAACACCTGTAGTTAATTCGCATTGCTCGTTTGCTAACAACAAACACTTTTCGAGAAGCGATGGAACATTTTGTTTCACATCCTTTCGATGCGAAAAGTTCTCACTAAAGTTACAGAACATGAGTACAGTTTCGAAATTGTATACCCAAATTAGGTTCGTTTAAAATTAAAAACAACCGCGTAGAAAAAAATAAACTTTTAAGAAAAGAAATTGTTTTGATTTATAAAATTAAATCTCCAAAAAAATTAGCCTTATTACGGTTGGCGTTGTCATAAACGTGTGTCGTTTTTATTTATTTTTTTTTTTTTTTTAGTAGCGCACAATCTGTTTTTAATCTACTACAAAAAACGACTTAAGGCCCAACTAGAATGTGCATAAACAAACTTAAGCTACTGTCAAAAAGAAAACAAAAAGCCTCTCAAATAACAAATAACAAAAAGAAAATAAAAAAACATTGATTCCGTACGGATTGAGCGATTAGTTTCGCACCTTGCTTAAGCAAATGACAGTTTTATAAAACTTAAAGTTTCCTTAAGTTCAATATGATTTTACACATATGATACATGTATAACATGTAGCTAAGTTGCTAAAGTCACGTTATTCTTATTCTGGTTAAGCCTTTAGTCGTTTACGCCAACGAAAACCATACTAAAGGACCAATTAGACGTGACATAACAATAGCAAAACTGTATTATCATACCATACAAACCAATTCAATTTTGGTTTCTAAATTCGTCGTTACGTCTAATTGGACCTTAAGGCTAAATAAGACTTTTTTTCTTACCTTTTATATATTCATAGCCACTTGAACTTGAAGGACGTTTTGGTGGTGGTGGATGATCAATATGTTCGTTCTCATACTCGTCTTCCAGTTCCTCGCGCCTAAATTTTGTTCAGTTATAAATAATATTGAATACATATCTGTGGCATTTTGACAAAACATCTTAAGTCGAGATAAGTAAGCAAAAAAGTTTTTAAGTAAAAACTCGGTGATAAAATAATTTTTATCAAATAATAAAACAAACCAAAGCAAGTAAGAAAGTATAGTCGGTCAAGCCCGACCATATGATACCCTACACCATAGTATTTAAAATACATCATGCTTATGTGTCCATATTAATATGGATTAATCTATGTTTACAAACTTCATTAAAATCGGTTTGAAAGTTTGTGAGAGGCAGAAGTTGCCCCCTACCTCCCCTTGTGGTCCTATTTTTGAAAAACTACATAGCTTAGGTATCCATATATATTTCCATGATTTAAATTTCATTAAATTCGGTTTGATAGTTTTTGAGAGGCAGAAATTTCCCCCTATCTTCCCTCGTGGCCCTACGATTCGGCCAATTTTCAATAGGCTTGGTCCTTGTGCCAAAAGGAGCATGTGTCCCAAATTTTATCAAATTATCTCCAAAATTGCGACTTGTACTTTGCGCACAAGGTTACATGGACAGCCAGCCAGCCGGACGGACATCGTTAGTTCGACTCAGAAACAGAGAACCAAGCCGATCGGCGCAAGCCGATCAGCTCGCCGCCGCCGCTTGATTTCACCAAGCCGCGCCGCCGCCGACTAACACGGCTTAGACGGCTCAATTAAAGCCGCCGATGACAGCAGCTGAGCCGTGAGCCGTATTAATTTCTTTGTCAAAAATGGTATGTTTTAGCATCAATGTGCAACATTCAAGTGCCGTTATATTTTCTTAAAATTTTTCAAAGCGTTATTGTACTTAACAACTTTTTCTTAGTTTTTTGAAAATATAATTGGTTAAATGCTTCTTTCGTTTTCATGAATGCATACATACATACATATGTGAATCTTTATTAAAAATAATTTTAACACAAATATTTCCATGAGAATAACAAATTTAACTTGCAATATTTTCAAATAAACTTTCCGTGTTCATATTAATATTTTGATGGACTCTTATTTAGGACACAACACCGTTTGAACATACGGATTTTTTTTTCTCAAATATTTTAGTATTATACACATAAGTATGTATTTCCAAACATATCGATTTAGAAGTTCAGACAAAAAACTTGGTAATAGCAAAATATCAGTGAATGCTTTATTGAAGTAATCTATTTGAAAACTTGTTAAATTTAAAAAAAAAAAAAAAAAAAAATATGTGAACAACATATTTTTTTCTTGCTTTTAACTAATTAGTGGTATAATTTTGACCACAACAATTAAATTAAAAAAATAGTTTTGCTGATAAGTTCAGGTTAAGGAAATTTTATATTTAATTATTGCAAAAAGCTTTACTTTTTGTAAATGGATATGGGTATGTGGTACTACAGATAACATCAGTTTAAAACAGTAATGAGAAAAAAACGAAATTGCACTATCCTTTTATAATTATTTAATGTTTGTACTTTAACATAAAAATAAATAGATATAGAAATGATTAATGGTTTTCCTTAACTGCCCGTCTACAACTGACATGATTTGCTGTTATAACTTGATGTTATAAAAGCGTTGCTAAAACATTTGCATTAACAACCGTGTTATAACATGAGAAAACTTCTAACATGATGAGTCTATACTTAACAATAACATCATATTAGTGTTAAAGTAAAGCATTTCATGTCAGTTGTAGACTGCATGCAAATAACAATTTTAAACATTTCAAGCCGACATTTAAGCCGCCGCCGATTCATTGACGCAAACGCCGCCGCCGCCGATCAATTATACCCACGCCGCCGCCGCCGATCAAATGCCTTCGGCTTGGTTCACTGCTCAGAAAGTGATAATTGAGTATAATTAAAGAATTTCGTTTATAATACAAAATTTTAAAAACGTAAACAAAGTTTTTTGAACGAAATTCGTATGATTAACAACATTTTTTTCAACTTTTTTAATTCGACTTAAGATGTTATGTCAAAATGCCACAGATATTAATAGATACAAAGTAGGGAATGGTAAATCGATTTCGATTTCAATCGAAAATCGATTTTGTGGTAAAAAAAAATCGATTTTTTGCAATCGAATTTACGTATGCGATTTTATACTGAAATCGATTATTGGGCTTTTAAAATCGATTTTTTATTTATATCAAAATTTTGTCAATTTTTAATTGTAATCTTAATTAAATCGATAAATTATGGGCATGCACAATAAAACTTATTTTTTTTGTGCGTACATACATACGTCTGTAGGTATGCTTAAGCAGTTTTCCAAGTTTAAAGTTGTAGTCTTACGTATTTATCTATTAGAACCCTTGGTATACTTCCAACTTTAATATAAGGTCTCTTGTTCTTCAGAAATTAAAGTCATCAATGGACAGTGAACAGAACAGTACTTAACATATCGTATCGAACCAAACACTGAAAGTCAGCCATGGCCTTCCTGTGGAAATATGCTAAAATGCAAACAGACCAGTGTGTGAGCGATATTTAAATCTTGTTATAAACAGAGTGAAAAAACAAAAAGTGTGTAATTTATCCTATGAAATACGAAATTACAGGAAAGTATCTCTGCATCTTTCTGACATTAATGATATGCAAACGTTTGTTTTCTAAAACTAACTTAATAGTAAGTTAGCAAAAAAACAGTCGCCACCGAGCAGGAACTATTGTCATAATCCTTTGAAATACTAAACATACATTCAGGTTTGTCACATATATCAATTCCCATCAAAAGTGATTTCGTTTTATGTGAAGCAAGATACAAAATCACTTCCACTTTCGATCGGAATCAATTTATGTGACAGGCCTGATTGACTACACAAGAATACAATTTGAATATATATGTGCAATGTACATGCACTTGTTCTTCTAAAGGACATCTCAAAATTTACACATTTTCACTTTTTACAGGAAAATTGTAAAAAGTAGTCATATCTACCTAGGCTTACCAGATATGAAATCCAAAAAAACAGTACATCGATAAAAAAACGGCAGTACATTAATGTAAACAGAAGTACATAAAATTGCTTTTATTTTATTTACTTAAATGCATTGAATAGCAATTCATAAAGAACATAAAATATGATATTTTTAATATTAAGTATTTAATATACTTAAGCACTGAAATCTTTTAATTAGTCAGCTGTTTCAAACGAAATGTTTAAAACAAAAAGCTTTGTTAATTTTAATTTTGTAAAATAATAATGTAAATTTCAGTTCAATTTAACGTGTTAGTTTAACAATTTAATTATTCTAATTTAACAATTTCATTATTTCAATTTAACAAATTAATTATTGTAAATTTTAAATATTACAAATATTTATCACTTTTTTTGTACTTCGTTAACAATCCATTTTTACCGTTTTCGGTTTTTAAAAAATTTAAAAGCTCAAGTGTATTTAAAATAAGTTATAATTTTAAATTCACTCTCCTAATTAAAATTAAAATTTAACGTAGGTTTTTTCTCCTAAACATTGAACTAAAAATTCTTTCAGTTGTTTGAATGAGGAAGTGAAAATACGAATATTTTCGAAATTGCGAAATAATCAACTTTGTAGAAATTCTTTTTATTTCATTTCTACGGGTTTTTCTTTTCAACTTTTTTCAGCAAAATCTTTTAATGATACGAACAAATTATTTAAAGAAAATAATTGAAATGTTTGAGTTAAGGCTAAAATTGGAAAGTTTTTCAATTTTTGATAGAAACTTATCTAAACGCTTTTTAAAAAGGCAATTCTCCTGTTAATTATCAAAGCTGTGGCTAATTTGCAAGTTCGGCTATGAAACCAATAATTTTTGATTCTTTTGTTGTTTTAATTTTTTGCAAAGTTGCTTTACTTTCTAGAACATGTCAATTAATTTTAGGTTGTCACTATCCCCTTTTTTGAAATGCATAATCAGTGTTGGGCAAAATACATGGTTTGCGGTATTTAAAATACAAAATACTTGCTGGTCATGTATTTAAAATACAAAATACTTTCAGGTTATGTATTTAAAATACAAAATACTTACACATCCTGTATGTATTTAAAATACAAAATACTTCCATTTATTGTACGTATTTCAAATACAAAATACTTCCACGTCATGTACATTAAGTTTATAACTTTTTTTTGAGTGCAAAATACCACTCCAGCGCCATGTGGGGAATTTTGTTCTGATAATAAAAAACTGTTTTTTAAGCTGATTCGGTGAAAAAAGTAAGCGATAGCGATTCCTAAAACTCCATATTATGTGTAAATTTTATTTTTGGAAATTGAAACCCTTTTGATTTTGTATGAAAAATGGTTTAATGTTGAAGATTTTATATAATTTTAAACAAAAACGAACTTATTTAAGACAAGAGCCACTGATTTAATGATGAAAATAAAAAATAAAAACAAAACTTCAACGCTTTTGGTGCGGAAACTTTTTTCACGAAAGATGAAAAGTGAGACCATATTTTTTTTATATTTTGGTAGATTAAAATGCAATCAACCATCAATAAACTGACAGAATATATTTTGTAAACTATGTTTTTAAAATACAAAATACTCCCATTTTTTATGTATTTAAAATACAAACTACTTATATTTATTGTATGTATTTAAAATACAAAATACAAAATACTTGCTGGATATGTATTTAAAATACAAAATACAAAATACTTGCACGTCATGTATTTAAAATACAAAATACGTATTTGTATTTTAAATACGTATTTCAAATACATGTATTTCAAATACTGCCCAGCCCTGTGCATAATATAGTATTTCCTATGTTGTGTACAAGGTTTGCTTTTTACATTTTTCGATTCTTTTATACCCTTTGTACACTTGCATACATTTCAGAGGAACGCATGGAAGATGTTGAAAATGTGAAATACGCGTTCACACTTGAAACATCTAACATCTACTATTAATAAAAAATGTCACTATTTCTGAAAAAAAAACTTTTTTGACAATAGTTCCTGATCGGTGGCGACTGTTAATTTCGTATTTGTTAGTATAGATAACATACTTTTTGTTTTTCACTCTGCTTATAGCTAGCTTTAAATATCGCTCACACACTGGTCTGTTTGAATATTAGCGCATTTCCACAGGAATGCCATGGTTTAATTCACCTGTTGTGTGTCTATATAGTTAGTTGATTTTCATAAGGCTGACTTTCAGTGTTTGGTTCGGTACGATATATTTGGACTGTTTTGTTCACTGTCCATTGATGACTTTAATTTCTGAAGAACGAAAGCCCCTATATTAAAATTGAAAGTATACCAAGGGTACTAATAGGTAAATACGTAAAACTACAACTTTATACTTGGAAAACTACGTTAACATACCACTTACACACGCCATAACTTATCGATTTAATTAAGATTAAAATTAAAAATTGCCAAAATTTTGTTCACACGGACGGCAATATTCGTGTTTCGTTCTCTTATTCCTGTTTCGCGCCCCAAACATGATTGAAACGACGTGTTTCCCCAGACAAAATTTTGAGAGCGAAACAGGTCGTTTCATTTTGAAACAGGCTTCGAAACAGGAAAAATGTACTATCATCTCCAATTTTGATAACATTTATCGTTACTTTATCTAAACTAGCTCTCAAAAAAATCAAAACAAAGAAAAAATCAAATAAAAATTTATGTTTAATAAAATAAAGTGCTAATTATAACAAAATAATATTAATAAAAGTATGTATTAAATAATATATTTTTAAGTTTTATTTACTTTTTTATCTATTTTAAAAAAAATCACACTAACAACACAAAAAAAAATGTCAAAATGAAACAAGAATGAATCGTATGAACAGCATGTTTGGCAAACTAGTTTCAGAGAGCGAAACGAGTGGTTTATACCGTCGTATGAACATAGCAGAATTCAGTATAAAATCGCATACGTTAATTCGTTTGCAAAAATCGATTTTATTTTACCGCAAAATCGATTTTCGATTGGAATCGAAATCGATATACCATTCCCTAATTGTAACGTGTATGGGCATCATCATATTTGAAAATTAAATCAAATCGCTGCTTTAGAAAAAAAATCGGCACATTGCAAGTTTTGGAACAAAAAATCGCCAAAATGAAATAACTCGTCAAATCTGGCAGCCGTGTTCCTAGCAGTGATGTAAAATGTGGCACAATTAGGCCATTTTATGGCACTTTTAAATGTTTAAATACTTTCCTATAGATATAAACCCTAAAGCTGGAGGTCCACACCACGCGTTACCCGCTTTTTCGCTGCATACGCAGCTGTCAAAAAAGTAGAATCTGTGTAGTTGTACGTAGTAAGTTACATTCACAAAAGCGTAGATGCCTTGAGGCGAAAAGTAGGTTTACTTTCTACTTTTGTAAGCGTCACAAGCAGCGTTCGAACAAGTCAGCTGATTAAATTTTATTTTTACTTGTGCTGCTGCTGCATAAAAAGCGTTGCATGTAACTTGAAACGTGCAACGCAAGTAAGGTTAGAAAAGCATGTACTGCGTGGAGGCGAAAACGCGTGGTATGGACCTCCAGCTTAAGGCCTATCCAATATTGGAAAGACCTTGATTAGCCCTGAGCGATTTCAGTTAAAATAGTTTCAGTGTAGTTTTTTTATTTTTTTTTTTTTTAATATATGAATTTATTTACAAACATATCTAGTAGTTTCTTTTATTAACAACAATGTGTTGGTTATGGGCTAAAGATTTTATTTAAACTATATGTATGTACATGCCTATATGAAAAACGTATGAAGCACTAATATAGTTTGTTTCAAATAAAAACTCTTATGTATATCAAGTAAATACATTTTTTAAGTATGCCAAGCAAATAAAAGGAAAACAATTTTTGATAATATAAATAAAATTTTGTATTGAAAAATCAAATTTCATTTGAGTAATTGTAATTGTAAAACATTAAGAGGGCTAAGCCCTTTTTGAATTTTAAAAACTTTATTTAAACTCTTGAAAAAAACCCCAAAAGTGTGTGGCATATAATTATGTGAATTTTTTATTTTTGTTCTTAATAAAATAAAATACATGCACCATATCAATTTAACGATTGGTTTTATTAATCAAATATATGTATATACATATCAAATATATCAAAAAAAACAAAAAATTTGGTCCCTATTTAAGCTTTTTTTGTACTTTTAAATAATTTGGCCCAAAAAAATAAAACTGAAAATACATCACTGTTTTCTAGTTCATAAACTACATTTATTATTCCTATCACGAATTATAATGTACATTGGGCTATGTTGAAGAATAATCATAAATAATTATCTAAGTGTAAAGTGCTGTGTTTTCTTCTCATAATGGAATTCGTTAATAAATTTAGAAGCACGTTTTGGTCAACTGATATCTGGTTACCTCCAAATATAACATGGGAAGATATTGCGCCTGGTTCTCGTGCAGATATAAATCATGCTGATTACAGAGATCTTGTATGGCCTTTACCTTTAGCCGTCCTAGTCATGTTAATAAGATATTCACTTGAAAGGTATTTCCATTTAAACGTTTTAAATTATTCATAAGAAATCAAAAATATATGTATGTATGTATACCTAAATTATTTCCGGTTGAAATAATTTGGAAAAATTATTAAATATAGTATATAAATATACATACATACATATTTTTGCATATGCGTTCTTTTGCACATACATACATTTGTACATAAGTATGTATAAAAGTATGTGCAATATTTTTCATCTAGGACTTGCATGCTCCGACACACCCCATAATTAAAATGTATGACAAAAGACAATCGAAATGCAAAATAAGAAATAAATATGCTGTTTTCCAGTACATTTTTGAACGTAGGGCCAATGTTGGTATCATTTTAAAACCTTTGAATAGATCTGAATATAGGACATACTATTTATATTAAAATTTTAACTATCTATCTCCCTTTACAATTTTTACAAAGATTCACATCAAAATGTTACGGAAGTGCACTCGGTAAATACTTGTGTAGTTTATTCCAATAAAAGTGTAAAAAATGTTGGTATAACAAACACCGCCTTCGCTGTCTAATGCTTCTCTGCATACCTAACAGGGCTACGGCTGAGCGCAAAGATTTTCTCCTCTATGTAGTGTTTTTCATACGGGAATTCCCGGGACAAAAATCCCGGGATCCCGCAAATCTTTCGGGAAATAAATCCCGCCAAATTTGTGCGGAAAATACCGGAATTTTTCTTAATATAGCAAACCAGTTAAATAAAAAAAAAAGGAGAGACCTTGGTGAAAAATCATTTCCTTGGTGAAAAATCATTTTTTATTAAATTATAAATAAACCATAATGGAAAAAGCGTTTCGTTGTAATACAATATTTTAAAAACGTAATGAAAAATTTTTCTTTGCTTTTTTGAACGGAAATTCGTATGATTGAAAAATGTTTTTTTCTTCTTCAACTTTTTAAATTGACTCAAGATGTTATGATGAAACTCCACAAATATGTAAATATGTAGGTAGATATAAAGAATTAAATTTTTTTGGCATTAAGCTTTTAAATACTTAGGTATTAAGACTATGTAATATATTTTTAATAGCCCACATGGGCTTTGTATTACCTAACTGATGAATAAATAAATAAATAATTTAATTATGGCAACTTTTTTTTTCTCTCTTTTGTTTGGTTTAAATCACTTTAGTCTACCACAATTCCTTCTTATCGTTATCATCTGCTCTTAGGAAAAAAGTCAATGAGTCAAGCTCAACAGGGTCTTCTTTCCCATATAAATATTTTTCAATTTAACATAACGAAAAACTACAGTTTTTGAATTAATACTTAAGACAGTTTTGCCAAACGCCAAAGAGATGCCAATTCTTAACCGATAAGTAAGGGAATGATTAATGCTCTGAAATTTCGAAAGGAGAAGAGTAAAAATGTACAGAATTTTTAATTCAAAGACCCAGATTTATTTTATAAAAACGAAAAAAGTTTTCACCCTCGCTTCAAAAAATTTAATGATTTTATATGCAGAGCAGCTGCAGATTATATTCTGTAAGAGATGACGACAAAAGTTATTAATAAAGAAAACGCTTATTTGACTCGAAGAAAATATTTTTTTTTAAGAAATTACAAGTTTTGAAGAAAGTGCTAAGAAAACTGAAAGTGTCTAGAGATTATATAGTGTTCCTTTGACTATAAAGGCACACATCCGTAGAAAGGAAACGTGTTTTCGTAATGAAATCTTCTTGATAAAAATTAGAAATAAGCTTTTAAACGATTCTGTAAATGGTTATTGAAAACTTAAATCCTATTTAAAAAAAATAATTTGTTTAAATAATTAACTTTTTTGGTTTTATATAAATGATTTTGGCTTTGAATTAATTATGTGGCAATATGTGCTTAAGTCTATTTAAAGAAGAACAATTTAAAAAATTAAAGGAGGCTTTTGGAAATTTTATCCGAATTTAATATAATCATCAGTTCCCTGCGGTTATAGTCTTTTAAATTTTTATTCCTAAACACTCCTAATATCGCAGATCGGAAGTTTTTATTATTCCAAACGTTATTGCACATTGAAAAAATTATAATTAATTGAACTCAGGAAATGCCATTTGTTCAAAAAAATTAAATTAAATAATATTTTGCATCGATTTGTATTGAGCGGGATTTCCCGGGATCCCGGGAAATTGAAAATTAAATCCTGCTTTCCCGGGAAATGAAAAAGTCCGGGAAAATAAAAACTCTACCTATTTGGTATAACAAACACTGGCTTCGCTAACAAAAGTTTTTCTACATAGCTGGCCATTGGCCGGGCGCAAGGACTTTCTCCTCTATGGTTTAACAAACACCGGCTTCGGTTACTAAAACTTCTCTCCACAGTCATTATTATGCTTACTTAAAACTCTTGTATTTTCGCAAACTCATCTCCAGTTCTTAATGTGTTAAGAATTTTTAAATAAATTTTTTATAGTGCCATAAAGTAAGATCTATACAAAAGGCTTCAAATTATACCAATATTGGCCCTATACGTTGAGAAATGTAGTGGAAAATCGCATATTTATATAACAATTTTAGAAGTCAATAACTGGAAAGCTATGCATTTGCGCCCCTTTTTCCGCTTTATATTTTTATCTAATTTTTCATTTCTCTATCACCATAGATAGGTACATATTAGAGGTCTGCAAGAATAATAATAATAAAAGCAATTTCAACACACTCATTTGTTTTTTAACTGCAATGAGTAAAGCACACAAGCATAACGAAACAAATGAAAGAATAAACAATCACAAAACAAATAAAAACTCATTCAATTCAGTCAACTCAAGTCAAATGAGTTAAATATTCAAATATAATTTGAATATAAAATATCTGTATCTACACATTATGTATGTGTGTGTAAGCTTAACTCTTATAAATAAAAGAAGCCACAAACTTACACACATATTGGGGGTATTCACGTCACAAGTTGCACCCTTGCGAAAAAGCAAAAGTGCAAAAAATATAACAACAACCACTCAGACAATTAGTTGTGCGTAAATAATTGTCTTTGTGGTTGTTTTTATGTTTTTGCACTTTTGCTTTTTTGCAAGGGTGCAACTTGTGACGTGAATACCCTTATTATGTCAATGTATTCAAATAAATGTATGCACATTCAATAATTCAAAAATTATTCGAATGTTTTTTGTAAACTTGCTCTCTCTAAAGGGTCATTCCAATGTTTTGTTATTTATGAATGACTCGAATTCATTTACAGTAAACAAGTTTTTTATTCAATTTATTCACTCTTATTTTTGTATGCGGTTTACTCTCTTCTTGTCTTTTTGGGGCTGTGTCCAGGGCTGTCAGACTTGGGGATTTCATGTGAGCAAATAGGAAAAAGAAAGTCTTTTGGGAATTGGGGACTTTTTTGGGCATTTAAAAAAAAAATTCGGGGATTTTTTGGGGATTTTACTCTTTTATTATTTACGCTTATTTTTTTTTTGTTTCGTATATTAAATATGAAAAAAATAGCAAAACTTTTATCTTACTCTTATATAGTGTAAAGGGTCGTAATTAAGATTACCATTTTTGTTAAGTGTGTAAAAGGTACTTTATAAACTTGTTATTTTTCTTGAGTGAGTGTTTAAAAAAAAAAGAATTTAAAAATAGAATCTAAAACCGTTGACAACACATACAATTTTTGATTTTTTGAAGACAATTTTGAAGCAAATATGTATGTATTCCCCAAAAATAAGTAAATATGAAAAACAATATAATAATGATTAAGAAAAATATGCTAGGCTATTGGTAAGTAGTTATGATGCATCGAAGTACTAAATAAATGACGGATATATGTATTTTTATTGTTGATTATAAGGATAGATTAAACCGATTGAACAAGCTCCAAATTCTTATAAATTGGCTCATTTGTCTTCAATAACAGCATATTGTTCTGCTTGTTATTCTTTACTGGAATCGCATAAGAAGGAATTAAAAAACATGACGAAACCAGTCGCTACAAATAAAATAAAATGTTTTTTTTTGACTAAAAATTTTTATTTGGGGATTTTTGGGGATTTCTTATCAACATTTTTCTAACTATTTAAAAAAAAAAAATTAAAATTTGGTCAGAAAAAAAGAAACAAAATATATTAACTTTTTAAGGTTTTGTTTTTTGGGGATTTGGGACTTTGGCGATTTTTGGGGATATTTTTCTAATTTTTTGGGGACAAGGAAAAAAGTACCTGGCTGTGTCGGTAAACTAGATTTAAGCATACAAAAGATATAACGCTTTAATGTATTTTATATTTTTTTAAATAGTATTTAAAGAAGACATATCGCTCATTTGCTGCAAGACCGGCATAACTCAAAAAAATCCATTTCGAGATAAACGCATTTAAAGTTTTTATTAATTAGTTTCGTAATATAAACCACTGAGGCTAATTATCTATTACACAGTACATAATACCTAAGTATTACATCAAAGAAATATATATCGTGGGCTTATATTCAAATAGTGCTATCTGCAATTTTCGAAAAAGTTTTTTTCTAGACTGAAATTTTAAAAACAATTTCACAAAACGTTTTTCTTTCATAAACACTGGTTGTGTGTTACTTTAATCTCTTACAAAAAATGACTTGATCGATTACGACAACGATAACCGGAATAAGGCTGATTGCGTTGTACTATCTAACACACGTTTTTTTTTTTTTTGTAATAATGTGTTTAGGTATAAAAAATGAGAAATATGGTTATAACAAAGTAGACATATTACATATATACATCCAAATATAATTTTAAAATTCGTTAAAGACATTTTGCAAAAAAAGTGCCAAATTGTGTTTCTGAGTTGTTGTCAATAATATAAGTTTTTATCAAAGTTATTTTCGTGAATACAAAATTTATTACACTGCGGAACAGTCATTTTGCGGTCTGGAATTTGATTGCAAATTTTTACCAATTTGAGGTCGCTGATTTCAAATCTAATCTTCATTTTTCTCTATCAGCTTTACCCCAGCGGGAAAATGAGGAATTGATTACACAAATAACTAAAAAATAATAATAGTCAAGAATGCATTATTTAATTCATTCGCAGGATACATTAAAATAATTTATTACAATCCTAGGACATGTTCCGTGTTAAGAATAATTAATTCTGGAATCAAATATACAAGATATGTATTACATTATTGATTCCTATCGATTACATTTTCCCGCTGGGTACTTTTTAAGATATACCGTCATGTCCAAAACTGAGGCACTTTCACTCCCCCCAAACTTACATTATATTTACCCCCGAATAAAAAATCTAAAATTCTTTCTTGTTTAACCGGTTTATTTTTTCTTAAACGGTAGAAAAAAAGATTAATAACAAAATTTTTGCTATTCCTAATATATATTTATATTGATTTTTTTGTGATTTTGTATGAATTTATATATTTACAGCCAGGCCCACGATGTCACACGTTAACGTTCGAATAAAAAATTACATTTAAAACAAAAACAATTTCTAAAATTTGTTTTTGTTTTAAATGTTTAAATGTTTTGTTTAAATTAAACGTTCGAATAAAAAATTACATTTAAAACAAAAACAATTTCTAAAATTTGTTTTTGTTTTAAATGTAATTTTCTATGCGAACGTTTACGTGTGACATCGTGGGCCTGGCTGTTAATGTGTGAAAAAAAAATAAGGACACTTCATGAAATCTTAAAGCTATAACTAACTTAAGTACAACTAAATAGATAGTTATACTGAATATTGGTGCACAAAGCTTTAGTGCCACATTAGTACTTTGTTGCGGATCCTTTGTTATCCAGAAAAGGAGCACATCTTCTAGGCATTGAGTCGACCAAATTTGCCGTATGCTTGGGATCATTATCCTGCTGGAAGTCCCATTTGAGTGGCATATTTTCTTCGGCATACGGCAGCATTGTATTTTTCAAAATTTCAGTGTAATCAGCCGATTTCATTATGTTCTGGATACGATATAAAGGACCCACACCATAATAAGAGAATTGCCCCCATACCATGATGCTACCACCACCATGTTTGACAGTCTTTAAAGTATATTTTGGATTGAATTCTTAATGGATAGGTCTTCTTACATGGTGGACACCTCTATCAGAAAAAAAGTTCACTTTTGTTTCATCGGACCACAGAATGTTACGCCAATTTTCTTTAGGCCAATTGATATGATTTTAGCAAACTCTCATCTTTGTTTTATATTCTTTTTGGATAACACTGGCACTTTTCTTGCACTACGGGCTCTAAATTCCTCACCGATGAGTGTTTTTCGAATTGTTGATGTGTCAACGTCAATGTTTTAATAATTTTTTATTCGTTTAGATGTGATGAATGGACTTTTTTTACTCATCGAATGATACTTATCTTTATAGTAGGTGTACTTTTTGGTTTTCTACCACGGGTTTCATCCTTGGGAAGCCATTTAATAGCATTTTCGACAATTTTTGCACAATTTTTTGTACGAATGTCCGCTTTTACTTATATTTTTAATATTATTTTAGGTAGCGTGTTCGCAATGCGTATTTCTACCCATATTTGCCTAAAAAGTTCAAAAATTGCAATTTATTTAGCAAATAATGTGAAGCTGTGAATTTGTTTTACCCATTTATGTTTCAAGAATCACCACATTCTCTCATCAGAATTCTTTGAGTTCTAACCTCTGCACCACTGCGGTGTCTGCCAGCCAACATAAAAACATGTAAATTCAACCCAGGTTTGAACCCCAGCTCAGCCAAGAAATTTATCAATAAATTTTAATAAAAAAATTTCATGTTGTAAAATTCTTTCCTTCAGTAAAAATAATTTAATGAAAATTAAATTTAATGAACTCGAGCCTAACTAAAAAAATTAAAAAAAAAAAAAATTTTCCTTTTATTTTCAAAAATTCAACGATATCTATGAAACTACAGGGCAAATTCAAAAACGACGTAAGCACGGTTTAAAAATAATATTGTTGCAGAAGTTTTGGATTTTTTTTAACTGAATATGGTCAACTGTTTTCAAGTTATTCCAATATATCGTCGCAAGAATTAAATAACGCTGTAACTGACAAAACATAAAATGTTCATCAGAGCCAAAAAACCTGTATGAAAGTAAAAAAAAAATCCATATCATAAAAACTACACAACTTAAGGCCGTTATACACTATCCCACAAAGTCTTTAGTAATTTACGAAAATACAACCCTGTCATGATAAGTTTTTATTGTTTTTTAAAATTTTTCGTAGAATAATTAGATCAGGGAAACGTTTTTTAAAAAAATGTAAGACTTTGTGGGATAGTGTGTAACGGCCTTTAGGAACATGATTTTAAAAACGTATTTTTATTTTTGTCTCGCTTTATACATTGGCTGTAAACATTTCCTTTCAAGTCTATGATTCTGCGGCTTACAGCAAACGATTTTTCTTCCACAGACCTATAAAATGGTGTAACGGCGTAAGTGAATTTTTTTTCATCATACAAATATGGGACCGGGACAAATCGACGCAGTATTTTTTTCTGATAAAAATTATGCAAAAAGACGTATTTTCGATTTTTGTTAGTTACAGCGTTCTTTAGTTCTTGCGACGATATGTAGTGAAAGTGCCTTAATTTTGGACATAACAGTATATCTCGAAAAGTAGAGCTGATGAAGAAAAATGGAGATTAGATTTGAAATCTGCGACTTCAAATTAGTAAAAATGTGCAATAAAGTGTTCCACGCCGCAAAATGACTGTTCCCCACCTTTATACATGTATATGTCGCTAAACAAATTTTTTCTATAAATAAAAAGATACTTTTTTAGAAAAAAAAAATATTTTCAAAAAATTATGATAAATTTGTGTCTTATATTTGCAAATTACTAGACCAATGTAGGTAAAAAATACCAAAAATACCGTTATAAATAATGCTATCAGAATAAAATTTAATACTTCACAGTTTTATAGGACTAAAAAAAACACTAATAAATTTCGTGTTACCAGTCCATAATTTACTCTGGAAAATATATTAAATACGCCTAAAACCGTAGCAGATATATAATTGCGGTAAAATTTCTTCCAACTAAGCTTCATATGACCAGAAATAATTTCATGAGATTTTGTGATTTACGGTCCATAATTTACCTTAAATCCCATATTTAGCAGCCTTTTGAAATGCACTGTAAACGCTAAAATAAATTTCACCGCTGCACTCACTGTGGGTGAAAATTGAATTTCATCGGCCAAAAGTCCAATTTTTTGTCATCGCCGATTTCAAAAATTTTAATGCCATTCGATAGCAAACATATTAGAACTAAGGTATCCAAAAAACTAGATTAAAAAATTGGTAATTGTGGCTGTGGCCGCTGGAAACAAAAATTTTATGTTGTTTTAAAAAAAAATTAATTTTTGTAAATTTGATCAGAACTAAATTATGATTTCTCGCAAACCGTTATCAATAACACTATGGAACATTTTTTGGATTATTGTCTGGGGGGTGAGAAATTCCAAGTCAGGGTGATGGTTCTAGGTCAGTATAGTAAAACCCTCAAAGGGTTTGGCGTTCGTATGTGTCAGTTTATTTTTATGACATTTTAAATTTTTTCCTTATCTTGATGTTTTTTTGTTTAACATAACTCGAGAACCACTTGTCCGATTTTGCTAAAACAAACTCAAAAAAATTTAGAATTACAATTTCTTTAATCCGTTCATATAACGTTTTTCTTTATAATCAACAGTTTTGCCGGTAAAAATAAATTTGTGGAGAAAAAAAAATATTTGTTTGCCTAAAAATAGGCAATATTTATTAAAATAAATTTTAATTTTTAGGCAAAAAAATATTTTTTTTTCTCCACAAATTTATTTTTACCGGCAAAACTGTTGATTATAAAGAAAAACGTTATATGAACGGATTAAAGAAATTGTAATTCTAAATTTTTTTGAGTTTGTTTTAGCAAAATCGGACAAGTGGTTCTCGAGTTATGTTAAACAAAAAAACATCAAGATAAGGAAAAAATTTAAAATGTCATAAAAATAAACTGACACATACGAACGCCAAACCCTTTGAGGGTTTTACTATACTGACCTAGTACCATCACCCTGACTTGGAATTTCTCACCCCCCAGATTGGCTGTTGTACTGTGTAATTAGTCGAAATTTTTTTTGTTATATTAGTGGGATAGTAGTCTTTAAGAAATGGTTCATTACATCAATGTATCATTAATACATCAGTTATTAAATGTTTCCCCAGGTTCTATATTTTAGTTAAATCCGAATTTTAGAGGAGTAGAACTTGTTAGGGTCAAAAGCGGTAAAAGAGATTGCATAAGTATATATTAACCCCATATATACTTATGCAACTGTTTGGAACTGTCTGTTGAGCACTTTTTTCATTTTAATGAAACTACTCGCAACATTTTTTTTTGCTCTTTTTATTTAAGCTGCTCATATGACTGAAATATAACACCAGCGTTGCCATAATGAAGATTTTACCTTATTTTTGAAGATTTTTTGGCTAAAATAAGATTTGAAGATCTTTTGTCTCAAATAAAGATTTTTTATTTTTAGAAATAAAAATTCTTAACATTAAGTTTGTACAACTTACATAATTTTATGCAGTTTTTTAAACAGTCAGTTTTTAAAACAATGAGGTTTTGTATCAGCTTGTTGTCTATTGGATATGCATACTTTTGTACCCATTGTCTAGCATACACAAAAATTAGCGGTTGTTCATTTGAATTTTGAGTTTTGATGAAAAAAAATTATTTGAAAAAAGAAAACCCGTATTTTTATAAAGTTTAATATATTAAAGAACAAAAAAGTTCATGTATTTAGTACCAAAAGGTAAAACTAATGGAACTTAACCCTAGGATTACCGTCTTGGTCTGGCCAGACTAAATTTGTGTTTTCCAATTACATATTGCAATTTTTCGAATATAGCAAAAAAAATGATGTGTGCTGAATCGAATGAAACTAATTTGGATTTGATTGGAGCAAGATTAGTGGGGTGAAATTCTATTTTTATGTAAAAGTCTATGAAATTACCCTCTGGGACGGACCAAATTTTTTTTTGCAATATTTTTCATATAGAACAATATATCAAAAAAACAGAAAGGTAAATTCTATAAATGATATGCTGTGAATTGAATGAATCAAGTTCGAATTAAATCAGAAAACTACGGCCCGTTATGAGCTAAGTATAATTTAACTAACCAAGCGGAAAACTCGTTTCACTCAGTTGCGAAAAAGCAATGTGCAAAATAAGGGACTACATATTCGATGACTTGCATGTAAAATAAAATAATAAATTATATAATAAATTCGTATACAGGGGTGACCTTTAAATCGAAACGTCGTTTTTTAATAAGATTTCTGTGATAAATGAATTTTATGACAAACATTTTACAAATATTTCTCTATTAAACAGAATTTAATAACAAACATTATAAAAATTTGATTAAAAGTGTATTAAAAACAACTTCCAAATTCTTGTGTTTTCGTTTTCCAGAACAGCCCTGCTTATCTAAAATAATAATTTAATAAAAAATTTATTTATTTACTTTTTATTTAATTGGGGATTTTTTTTAGCTGTTCTAATTGGGGTCAGGCCTGACCAAGAGGAGACCTAAGTGGTAAAAAGTTATCTAGGGTTAAGAAGCTTTTGGTGTGAAAATTCCACTTTCCATGTTTTTGATAATTATTAAATAAAGTGTATATACATTAGTGCTTTACAATGTCTTTTCAAAGGTGTACATTTTTTAATAACAATTCCATTAGGAATATATTTAGGGAAATCCATATAATCCATATATTTTCAAATGCCTTCGATATCAAATATCATACGGTATCAAATATAATACTAAATTGAGAACCCTTAAAACTTCATATGATGTAGGACCTTCTTGCCCAAAATTTATATATCTCTAATTTTAGAATTTAATTACTTCCAAAGAAACTTTTATTTACATGAACTTTTTTACCAAGGCGAATTTACTTCAGGTGGTGTTGAAAAGACAGCCGGCTATTTTTTTTGGTCATGCCAGATATGTCAAAAGTTTTGTTTACATGTGCATTTTAAAATTGTGTTTTTAAATAAAAATTTTGTTTAACAACTTATTAATGAAAAAATAAAACAATAAAGAGATGATTAAAGAAACTATGTATAAAAATTAAATATAAATCGTTTTTAGATCACAAAAACTAATTTTTACCGTCATCACTATATCTTAATGGTATTTTTATGTTTATGATCAGTTTTAATATTAAAATGCATAAACTGGACGCAGAAAAAACGGTTTAGATTATTTTTAATACAAGATTCAACCGAATTTGTAATTTAATGCTCACAAAATTCTCATAAGTTTATGTTATAAAAACTGTTTTTTTCTTAATTTAAAAAAAATTTAATTTTTTTATATTTTTACTCAAATGTTTTTATTAATTTTTAGTCTAGGGATGCCACATATATTTTTTCTTCAATCCCAAATTTAAAATAGAAATTTCTTAATAATATCCCCTTCAAAAATAAAAAGCCCACAAATACATTATTTTTAAGAAATTATTTAGTTTTAAAGTAACATATTAGTGGGGATTAATAATTATCTTATAAATTTGTCATTTAAATTTATATAAGTACGTTTAGATAAGTAAACTAAAACAATAATGTCATTTTACCAATTTTACAATTTGGTAATTATCTTTCAAATTTTGACCAAAAATGTACGTTATTAAGGGAGAGGGAAAGTTGATCATTCAGTTGATCTTAAATAATGTTAATTCATTTTTAATTTCTTGTATGACTACTGGTTAATATTTAATACTTAAAGCATCATGTACATATAAGCAAACATTCTTCTAGCATTAATGGAGTACCAGCCTGAAAATTCCCGTTTCAACATTTACTATCCTTTACGAACATTTTAAGTTGTGACATTTCAAATATTGAGAATTAGGGTTATGATAACAACCCCACAAATACATCCATTGAATGCGTAAAATATCCATTGGCTAAGCCATTATATTGGTGGACATACGTTTGAAAGTATTTTTACTTATTAGAGTATTAACAGGTGAACCTAAACAAAAGGAGAAAATGTTTTTTATATAAGAAAAATTCTGCTGCTGACACATTTTAAATAAAAAACTATATTGCGTATAGTAAATCTGATTTTTCAGCCGTCTGAAATTGAATTTGCTCTATAATTTGTTTATCTTTTATACATAAATTGTGTTAATATGAGTTTTGTACATGAAAACTCTTACAGATTTTATATATGTTGGACTGTAAAAGAAACAAAACGATCATCAATTTTCCCAAAAAGAAAAATAGTTTATTTTTACATTCTCAACTAAAACCCGAAATTAATTTTTGTTATCTAATTTGAGATTAGAACCCCAAATCTGGTAGCCCTGCTTTAGTCAACTGTTTTATACAAGGCGAATTCATATATATATTAATTCGCCTTGTTTTTGACATTACATGACCGAAAAATAAAAACAAAATACATGTTGTTTTTTGTGTTGTTGACTTGTTGTAGTCTCGCCGCCACCTGAAGTAAATTCGCCTTGTTTTTTACGTTCTTATTTATTAGAAAACAAATGGATTTAAAGTATATTTTTAGAAAGAATTTTATGGAAAATATAACTAAAAACACAATTTAAGCCTACAATCTAATTTTGTATAAATACCGCAATTATTTATTTCAATTTAAATAGTTTCAATAATAAATGGTATTTTCCCTTTAAAAAAATAATAATTTTTACTTATATTCTATTGTTATTAAAATTTTAAGATTTTTCTCTTCAAAATAAGATTTATTTTTCGCCAAATGAAGATTTTCCTTCCAAATTTTCTGGCAACGCTGTATAACACAATGGTTTACGAACGTTTTGTTTTGAAAAATTATTTTGCTTCTTATGAACGGCTGAACATATTTGAATGAAATTTAAAACTGTCATGGCGGGGTAGCTTTTGAGTTGAATTGAAAGAACAGGTCCATGGAGGGTCGGGAGAGTGACTTGCGGACCTGTAAAATTGGTAACCTCGGAAATTCAAACTTTTAAAAAATTCACCAAAAATATATTTATGGATTGCAAAAAAAAAAAATTAAACTTAAGCTGAGTTACAAAAAATATGCTTAAATGTTTAGGTTATCTCCTTTGCCTTTGGAGATATTCGGATAAAACGAATTTTTTGGCTTGATTTAATAACGATTTTTCTAGTTTTTTAATCGGGTGGATTATGTTTTATGTCAAACTGTTATCAATAGTGGGTTCTTTAAACAATGTTATGTTGATAACTGTACCAATTATACCTGCAGTGTTAATAAATATTTTTTCATTCTATATTTTAGTCAAATTGAAGTTCAGAAGAATATAATTTATGAAGGTCAAAAGGGGTTAGAGAGATTTTACTAGCTGTAGGAAGGTGAAAGTATCCACTTTAAACCCAAATGCACTTTTGTACCTGTTTGGTCCAGCCTATAGAACACTTTTTTAGTTTGTGTAAAATTATTCGCAACATTTATTTTCCTCTTTTTATTTTACCTATTCATATGACCGAAATATAAGTGTACCAAGCCAAGTTATGCTACGTATTTTATATTATATAATTACCAAGACCTGTGGGATTTTAAGCGTATCCTACTTTAGCCCATTTTAGTTTTTTATTCTACCTTATTATGCTACCTAGGAACACAGTATAACACAAGCTATGTATAAAAGCCAGTGGTATTCGAATAAAATCTCAGTTGTTAAAATATATCTAAGCAATAACAATCTACTTTTTAAATATCTATAAAAATGGAGAGCTTCAGCTATAAAGAATTATCCGAAGAGTATTTTAAAAATAAAAAGGTGGAAGATGTTTTAAGTTACATTGAAGGAAAACTCAATTTATATTCCTGCAGCACTGAAATATGATCGGAACTGCAAAATAAAATAAAAGATTTCGTTCAAACAAGTTGGATGCAGTAAACCTAGATTTTACAACAGTTTTGCAAACTGGTTAGAATGCGAACTCAGTGTCCAGATATCTTCAGAAGGTACAAATGAAAAGAACCTTGGGAGACCAAAGAAATCACTTGGGAACTGTAGCGATAGATCTAAAAGGCTGAAGTTTAAGGATATCAACGAAGAAATCGGAGATAAAAATATTCAAGAAGCTTTGCTATATCAACTTCGATCACAAAAAGAACTCACAAAAGTCGATATTATTGAAAAAGTTTTTATCGCTAGTCATAAGAGAACAAAACGTATTCTTAAGAGTATTCCAACGCCAAGCGATGAAAAACAGTTTTAAAATGAAGAGGCATTAGCATTATTTTTAGATTTGAAGTTAACAAAAGAGCAATATATTCAGCTCAGAGTACGTGCAATTGAAAAAAGGTTCAACTCTGTATCCTGCTTATCATCACATAACTGCTGCTAAGAAGGAATGTTTGCCACCAAGGGACACTATTAAAATCACACCAATTTCGGCAGAGGTAAAACTTCAAGGTCTACTTAATCATACAGCTCAGCGTTTACTACAATCACTTAAAGGAGATGATTTGAAAAAATATGGGAACTGCAAGTTAACTCTCTTTTGCAAATGGGGATGTGATGGTTCTTCTGGACAAAAACAATACAATCAATCTATGTGTAAAAATACTTCAGATACAGATATGTTCATGGTATCATTTGTTCCTTTGCGATTGATAAAGAATTTGGAATACTCGGATCCTTCGACCAGTACGATGCAAACAAAGGATATTTGGAAAAATCTCACACCATCTTCTACAAAATACTGCAGACCAATTAAATTTGAATTTAAAAAGGAAACTGCTGTTACCATTAAAAATGAAACCAGTTATATTAGAGCCAAAATTGCAACACTACGGCTATTAGAATTAGAAATAGATGGCCATATAATTGAAGTTAACTATCAATTAGTGTTAACGATGATAGATGGAAAAGTAGGCCAGGCTTTGACTGACACAAAGGCTTCCAGCTGCATTATATGCCAAATCACATCAAGCAAATTCAACCAAGTCCCGGAAAAATCATTAGATAATACATACTTGCATGCAATGAACAAATTGATTATAGAAAATTTGGGGATTATGCCAAAGAAACAGCACGAATATATACTACCAAATATCCATGGAGCAATATGTCTGCAACAGTTCATGAAACCCTTTATCATGGAGAGGATGTCATTAGGCATCATTTAGTACCACTAGGAGATCTGTCAGAGGAAGCCCAGAAAAAAAGGAATAAAGATTACAGATTTTATAGGGAGCACAATACCAGAAAAATGTCACGATATTTTACAAACAAAGATCTGTTTAATATATTGTTGGCAACGTCAGATCCGCTCATCTCTAGCATTCGAAGTCAATGGAAAGTAGAACATCGGGACTTAGATGAAGAAGCAAAAGGCTGCTACAGGACAGAGGTAATACAAAACCAAATATGAAATATTTGGAGGCAATTTTCCAACCGAATGAATAGTAGATATAATTAACTTTTATTGTTATTTAAGCAAAAAAATTTGTTTTTTTGTCCTTATTGTTATTTAAATAAAAAAGAAAATAAACATTTAAAAATTTACACTTATTTATTTTTTTATTCTAAAAAGTATTCTAGTGGAACTGGTTCCAGTTGAACCTGTTGTAGAGTTGATAATGTAGAAACCTATTTACAAAATGATCATAGGTATTATTACATGCCTATGCATTTTTTAAAGGCGAATGTATATGCATATATAGGTAATACGAATACTCATTTGTTCTTTCGCTGATAAAGAAATATTTTCTCCAGAAATATATAAGCATACTCATAAGGAAAACATAATGAGTATGCTTGTAGAAGCAATTTTTAGTCAGTTTGACATTTTTACTCTCATATGCCCTATTCCCTATGCCCAACACACCGATTTTTATACAATTAGAACAGTAATGTTTTCTAATATGTCCATTATTTTCTAGAAAATTCTGATCAATATCGAGTGGTAAATTGTATTGCCTTTTTTGAACAAAAAAAAAAAAAAAAAAATTAAAGCCATTTTCCGGGATTGGGAATTAGGGTATTTCTTAATCAAAAAAGGGGATGTTTTTCAGTCCACTGTTTTAAGAACTTTTTAATCTACATAACTGCCAAAATTCATTATGATATGTACCTTTATTCATGTTAGATTTAAAGAATGTCAAACATTAAAATTATTATTTATATTCAACCCAATTATGAATAAAATTTCCCCGGGAGTATTTTCCCTTCACCCATTTTTCCTATGTTAATTCAATTGTAAAAATGGCAAAAGGGAAAAAACTCCCGGGGAATTTTTATTCATAATTGGGCTGATAGTGTAAATGAATAAAAGGGCTTTCAATATGAGTAAAAAATAATAATTTTAAGGTTTGACATTCTATAAATCTGACATGAACAAAGATATATTAATGAAATTTGGCAGTTATGTAGATTAAAAAGTTTTTAAAACAGTGGGCTGAACTTTTTTAATAAAAAATACCATAATTCTCAATCTCAATCATTAGCATTTTCATACTAAATGCTAAAAAACATCACAAGTTCAACTTCGACCTTAAAATTCTCAACAACTACTGAACCGATTTTAACAAAATTAAAACTGTAAAAAAGTTCAAGAAGTCTTCTCTCCTGCAAAATAATTGCAAAATTCTCTCAATCGGTTCAAAAGTTACAGATTTTTGGCAATACCAGAAATCACTCTCCAGAATTTTGAGATGATTGGTCTATAATTTACAATGGGTCCATTTAATTCGGCTAAAAATTTTACAAATCATGATATTTAACTCCAACTAGTTCAAATTTCTAAAAAAAAAATGCATAACATTTTCTGATTGTCGGTCAATAATTTAATATAGGTCTAAACCGCAACCAATTTTAACGCTGACGTCAGTTTTTATAAAGATTAATTAATAATAAATATATATCATATAGATATCACTCCTAAAGTTTTCGAACTATCGGTGGAGGGTATTAAAGATTCGGCACAGCCGATTATAGCACTCTAACTTATTTGTTTATGAAATCGCAAATTTTTGTTGAAAGTTTTAAAAATTTGCGTACATTTGTGTTGATGCAATACATCAGACTCATTGAAAATATGATTTTTAATTTTTGGTAAGTAAGAGTTTTAGGTGTCAGTTTTTTATCATCAAATTGGATCTAAGAAGACTCATTTAGGTAATATTTACGAAAAAGTATCACCCAAATGCTAGCTGGGATGGCGCTCAACAAAAATAATTAAATTAAAATAATAAAAAAAACATCAAACCGATGAAATATCCTAAAATTAATTTTTTATATAAAATTGTTTGATTTCCACGCATTTACTTCATTAATTTTTTATACAAATTTACTTATTTCTACGAAAAATTAACTTTATTTTGCACAAAATTATTAGACAAACTGCAAGTTTAAACCTGATTTAATAAAACTTGTAATGTGAACGCAAAATCAGCTGTTACGTTTGAAAAGACTATTAGATTCATCAAATTTAAATTTTTTCTTAATAGTCGTTTTTCTAAAATAGTTAAAAATGATTTCAATGTTATTTGGATATCTTCATCTATATGAAATCTAGGATGGGGGTTTATATGGGATCTATGGCCAATTTTAGACCTACCAGGATAACATTTTTTCATGACATAGTAGCTAACGTAAAATAAGGGAGTTATGGCATTAAAAGCTATTTTTGGGAGTAGTATTTGTAAAGAAGCTATTGTCAAACATGGACATGGGCCTTTTATTTAATTTATTTAAACCCACAACACAGATATACTCAGGGTTTAAAAAACTGCAGGCGAAACCAAAAACTGTCGAATAAAAAACGAAAATTTGTGTACAACTTTTCGCTTTTTGAGTTGGTTTGACAGCGGCTGTTTACATTTAATACATGAGAAGTAAATGCAACATTTTTTTTGGCCAATGACGTTTGAAGGAGTGGAGTTTTTGAAACGCTGGATATATTATAAACATTTGATTGATAGGTTGTTTTACCATTTTTATAATAAAGAAAAAAATAAAACAAACTGTCAATCAAATGTAAAACATACATATGTATGTTTTTTATGATATGATTTTTATGCACCCAAGGGTACACTTCCACACGGAGACCCATGCGGTCCGTTGTGAATACTTTCAATATAGAGGAAGAAGAAAGAAAAATTAAGAAGAAAGGAGTTGACAGATGGATTTAAGATAGTTGATAGGTAATAGATACCACATAGAACAAAAACTTCATCTACAGTCGCCTCATCAGAAACAACCGACCTATTTCCCTGACAAACCGCAATAGATCGACGGGATTAAATTTAGCGATAGTTCGTCGTGAAATCGCGGAATATATTCCGCATTGCCTCTTAGTAGTGACATAAGGGGAGTTTTACCCCCGCCCCTACCCCTATGATCGACTCGAACCATCTCTCGCGAGTTCGTCCGCCACCTCATTACAATTCACCCTGGAGTGTCCGGGTACCCAACACAGCCTTACCGTGAATGCCCAATGAGCTCTCAAAGCATTTCTACACTGCGCGACAAAGCACGATCGCACCGTATAAATTTTCAATGCCATGAGCGCGGCCTGACTATCGCCGTAAATTGTCACCACAGACCCTCCTACGATGTGCTCCAGTATAACCTACATCTCCCTCCAAACCGCTAGGATCTCAGACAGCCACTGCACTCATCTTGGAGCCTGAATGACCGTTTCACGTCAGCGTCAGCAATATAGACACCGGCACCAGTGCCAGTGTCCATCTTGGACCGGCCCGTAAATACTGCCCATCTCTCAAACACCCAATTGAATCAACGCCAATCGTCCCTATTTGGGAACTCTACTGATGGTATTACACCAAAGTCTAAGGTCATAATCCTATGATCCGAGATTCCGCCGAGAATACTACCCTGATCAAGCAGTGCTTCTCCTTGCATCTGTGATGCGCAGAGATGTACTCCTTTCAGCCTTGTTGAGCATCTTCCTTTAACTATCCACTCACAACGCACGCCACCAAACAGTGCATCCATAAGTAAGAATGGGCCTAACCACTGATGTGTAAATCCAATTTACCAAATCCGGTCTCAGACCCCAATTCTTACCGATGGAGTTTCTGCATGTATAGTAGGCATAAGGGTTTTGCACTAAGTATATTTAAATTCAAAAACATTTGGTTTTTTAAAAATTCTCAGATTAATGCTAAGTACAAAAGGAGATAAAAGCAAACAAATTAAAAAAAAAAAAAAAAAAAGTATTCTCTTTTACGCTCGAGATTTTTTGTATTTACTCATTCTTACTCACTATAAACAAATCAAAGTAATAATTTTTTTTGTTAATATTCTGTAAGTGTTTTGCAAGATTATATTTTCCAATGTGGGTATTTTAAGCAATAAATGCAAGCAATGGTTATTGCTTTTTAATTTGTCTTATTTGCAAATTATTACTAATTATTAAAATAAAAACTATTACTTTGTTTAACCGTTATTTATATTTTGTCTCTTTTGGCGAAAAATTGCAGGGGATATGCAAAAAAAGACTTCAAAATTTTGCAGTTCAAGTTTTTTATCAATATTACTCCTAAGGAAAAAGATCTATCAGTCTCTCCAGTGTCTTCAACAAAACTTAAAATAGGCTAATAGGTCTAAAGTCCTTCGGCTTTGAGTAGCTTGCCTTACCGGCCTTGGGTATAAAAATTACCACCTAGGATGTTACCTCCTACTGAGGCATTTTATATCCACTAACAGAAAAATGCGTCGTCCGGGATATTGCAAAGCATGGCCGCAATAATACCGTCCGAACCCGGATGGGTCGAAGGTATTAACCGCACATCCTAGCTTTTCCCTTTTCAATATTTCCTCGACGCAGGCGGACGCATGACTCGATGTCAAAGACACCCCGCCCCATTGACCATCCTCCATACCGCCGGTTTCCGTACACCCGGGAAAGTGCGCCTTCATTAGTTAGGTTAGGGTCTCAGAGCTAGACTCAGTCCATGAGCTATCATTCCTTTGGATATAACCCAGGGCCCTAGGATCCTTGGATATAATCCATCGGAATCTAAACAAGTCGTTGACATCGATGGATTCAAAGAACTGTCTTGAACTTGTTGAAACGCAACCTCACCCCTTTGATGTTGATGTCAGCGCTCCCCTATTGGCTATGATGAGCATTGGCATCGCAGCCCAATACAAGGTAGCACCTAGGGAGTCAATTCCCGCACTGACCCTCTTAATGGTCTCCTTATTAGAACTACTAGAAGTTTCAGTCGGTGATGTGCCAGACTTTGGAAGACTTGTTCCTACCCGTGCCTTTTCCCATATTGGTCTCCCTACGGGAGCCACTAGGGGAATCGGACGGACGATTACTAGCGTTCTTCCCCATATCCGTTGCCTTAGCCACTTTGCCTACTACCTTGGGTATTGTCCATTCCGAAGACATGAGCGCCTTGGTCATTGGGGTAACACGTCCCTTCTCTTCATCTTCATGGAAGGTTGATAACGCTTTATCTTTATCCACCTGCTTTTTTTAAAGACAGGATCCACTTAGCACGGTTCTGACAGGGCCGTAAATTCTTTAAAATTTTGCGACGCTTTGTCGGTGCCATCTCAGAAGGTACCTTTCCCTCTCAATAAACGTTAAATGATTTTTTTTCGCCATCTTGTCCGAATATGCCAGATTTCCTCGTGCCGTTCTGCGCCTTCTCATGAAACTCATATTAACAAACATGAAAACTCGTTTCGTGTCTGTTTGGCAACCCCTCATGTCTGAAAAGACATCGTGTAAATACGGCCCAACAATGAGATCTATTAAATACATTTATTTAATCGTTTATCGTATATGAATTTTTAAAAAACTATTGTTCCTTCCTTATTTATACTCATTTAGAGTTTTTTTCCTTTCAAAAATGTTTTTGCACAGTATACATAAATTTTTTTTCTTGTTTTTTTTTCCTTTTTTAATCTTGTTTATATGCTAGCATTTTATCCGTTACTTTGTACATATCATGGACATATTTATATGCCATGGACATATTTATATGCCAAAGTTTATGTTTCTGGCTTTTATCAAAAAAGTTCCAACATTTTCGTCTTATAGGTTGATATTCGTTCAGGACCATTCAGCGATAATTTTGTGTTTCTAAAGCTAGATTTACACGATTGAAATTTTTTTCAAAATTGCTCTTCAAAATGCTTCAAACTCGTGTAAACAGCCAAATTTTGAAGAAATTTTGCTGTTTACACGAGTTTGAAGCATTTTGAAGAGCAAATTTCTTCAAAATTTTGCTGTTTACACGAGTTTGAAGCATTTTGAAGAGCAATTTTGAAGAAAATTTCAATCGTGTAAATCTAGCTTAAGTTCAATATTATAGGTTGGGTTCCATGGGCAGCAATCGAGAGACAGCTCACTTGGGTCCTTCAGTGGTCCCTTTGTGATACCCAGCGCCAATGCCCATCCTATAGAGCAGTTACTCAGATTGCGTCATTGCAGAGTTAAACTTATTCATCTTCCTAATGAAGAGAAGAAGCAATCTAAGTTCTATCGCAAATAGATCCTCTAAGCAAGAAATCACCGGTCTCCCACCGATTCTCCCAGCATGAGCCAGTATCCAGTTACTACTGATACTAGTGTTCTGATATGGAGCAGGAGGACTCACAGGCCCATCCCCTTTGCGCAATTCTATAAGACTCGTACTTGATAAGTGCCTTACAGTGAACCATTGGAAGGCCAATGAATTGATCAATGAATGTGTCATCCATGCGACCACCTCATTTGGCCAGCTCATCTGGCATCTGGTTACCCGGGCAGTCCGAATGCCCTGGTATCCATATTAGCGTTACCCTTGAATGCTTCGTAATCTCATTCAAAGACTGCCGACATTCTACATTTAACCTAGATGTCGTGAAGACACCCGCTAGAAAAGCAATGACAGCCTTGCTATCATTTAGGCCTCTATTAAGGTTCACAACTCAACTCAGTTGAGTTTTAATAAAGACAGCTGGTTGCGATCAGTTGTAATTTTTATTATGTTTTTGTTCACTGCAATATAGCAAAGTTGTAAACCATAATACAAAAATTAAGAAATTACAACTCAACTGAGTTGAGTAATAGGGGCATTAATATACGTATATCTCCTGATATGCGATAATACTTTAGCCAGTTAGTCGCCCGCCGTATAGCCAAGATTTCCGCCTGCAGGACACTTCATCCATCCGGTAGACGAAATGAAACTTTTATGTCCAGTTCCTCTATGTAGAAACCTCCGCCAACTCTTTCCCCCTTCCTCGATCCATCAGCATATACCCCTAGGACCGGTCCAGGGAAGGTGTTCACAACCGACAGCGCGTTGCTGTGCGCTATATCTTTCGCGTACCCCGCATCAAAGAAAGGCTCTGGGTTACAGTTGTCCACTCCATCAGGGACAATCGAACATTTGATTATCCTGGCGTGGCCATAGTCACGGGTCAACCAGCTGTTTACCTGATCCCGCAAGCTCCTTTGGTAGTTTCCAGGAAAGTGAGTGTCAATTAACACCTTGAGTGTTTCCTGACTATTTGTAGTCCAACAACCATACGATTTCCGGATATAGGTCGGGGCAACCGGGCTCGAAGCCATTATTCTACGTAAGTGGTTTGTCTCACAAGCATTCCTTTTCGCCAATCTTACCAAGTTTCTGAGCCGCATCGATCTTCCCGATATCATTGACCCGGGAAAGATCAGATAATAGAGTCCGAACCAGACAGTAGGATTGAATCTTCCAATTAATTCGTTTCCTATTTATTATAGCTCTCGATCCTACAGACCTAATCCCTAAGCTAAATTGCACGTATCTATGATCAGAAAGCTAACAGTCATTAGAAACCATCCACTTTTCGATCATATTAATATGGTCAATGCTAACACGCGTGACATCAAGAACCTCACACCTATTCGCCACGACAAACGTACGTTATTACTGCATCACGGATGAGCCGATTGGGTGGGTCCTGTCCGTGATCATACGCCATATATCCCGAGACCATCCAGACTATACCATCCCGTATCTCGAGAGCAACAGTTGTCGTGTCTTCATCGATGTAATCAGAGAGAACGAAGATATTCAACGAGTTTTTAGCTAAAGCCTGGTACTCTGTGTAACATTTCACGTGAAATGCTGCCAAAACGCATATGAAATAAACTTCGGAATATCTATAAAATAATGTTGATAGAGTTCTACTCTGTTCATTTTGTGAAAAAGTTCCGAAGTGCTTGTGGCAACATTTTTTCACAACTGCGAAACAATGTAAGCTGCACTTATTTCACGTGGAATTTTAAAAAAAGCAAAAAAGTATGAACTGATTTTTAAATAAGAAATAAAACATTAAAATAACACAACCGGCTAGAGTTTTTTTTATCCATATTTACTTTCTATTTTATTAAATTTTTTATTAAAAAAAAAATCATTTTTAGTAAAATACATGTGGGGTTTGTTTACATACGCAAAACAATGTCGCATACTTAGCAGGAATAAAATCGTCAAATTATACAAACTCGCAAGATAGGTAACATTGATACATGTCAAAGTTTTCATGTGAAATAATTAATGTTGCTCAACATTTTTCACAAATTTGAACAGAGTATTAGGCTTAAGACACAAGATCTTATGTTACCTGTACCTTTCGCAAACAATAGCTCATATCCTTTGAGTTTTAGTGCGCAAACCCGATCCTTGTGAATCCATGGTTCATGGACCATCAAGAGCTCCCCCCCTCTTTCTACCACCCGGAGGAGCAATGCAGCAGATGCTGCTTTAGAATGGTGGAGGTTAATCTGTGTAAGCTTCACCATTATCCATTTTGGCGACCACTGTGATGTTGACGTCCTCCTGGTCAGATCCCAGCAGTTCGTCCTCATCAACCATGTCACCCAAGTGATTAAAGAAGTCACCCACCAATCCGGAGACAGACTGGGTGTCCTCCTTGTCGCTTAAGCTTACTTCATTGTCGCAAGCCATGCTTTCCTCAGCCTGCTTGGCCTCACTTACCGAAGGAACCAAATTGCCCTTGTAATCACTTCGGTAGGCACGAAGCAACCATAGAAGATCTTACCATGCCTCTCCTTCAGTTGTTCCAAGGATTGCTGGTTAATCACCAAATTCGCCTAGCACCTTCCCAGACCTCTCCTAATGATTGGATGGGCGCTTCAATAGCGACGCTGAACACTCATCTGCGCAAGCCATCAGCTTCACATGACACTGGTACCAACCAGCATCATCGCATTGGGGAGGTGGACCTGGATTCTCCCTGAGGACCGTCCAGAACACCCCCATAAATTTTTATTTTACCAGGTCCCATTTGATATGATGGAGATGGCACCATTTTCAACACCTTTGTCGACGACAGCCCGCACGAGGTGACTTTTGGCCACCTCGCTGAAGGATTTGTTCATCGGCTTCGATGCAATTTAGGGACGTTTTGCCCCTGATTGCTGTTGCACGGCTGCAGCTTCCTCCTCCGAACGTTGCCGTTTAGGCATTGTAACCTTTGCAGGGGCTGAAGGAAAAGCACTTGGCAGCACAGCTATGTGGGCTCTTGCCCATGCCAATGAAGCGTTTTTGCTCATTGGTAAGCTCTTCAGCTTTTTGGAGCCTATAAACTCAATGAAACGCAAGGCGGCACGGCATATTTTTTAATAACTTTTTTTAAATTTAAAAAAAATATGCCGGCAAAAAGACGTGGACCATTTCTTTTTTCTTTCCTTATTCCTATTTTCATCCATACATTATCTAGAAACTAAATCAGCTATCATATTAGAGTTACCACAAAATTGCATTTATATATATTTCAGAGCACCGTGTAATATGCATCTAATTTGCAAAAATCTAAATTATTTACATACAAAGATGATGTACTTGGCAAAAGAAAAAATTTTATATCCATATTGCCCTATTTAAAACGAAGGGTTACCACCCCATTGCATTTTTTTCAAAACGCCAACTAGCACGAATTCAAAAAAAAAAGCTGAGACCCGTATTTAATTAAATCGATTAAAGATTAAAATATGTTAATTTGGCAATTTTATTACAAACAACCCCGAACAAAAAATTCAAAAACCGTTATTTTTTACAGAATATTCTTAAAAAAAAAACACATAGATGACCGTCCTTGGACAAATTGTATATACAGTTAAACGCGCCTTAAAAAAACCTTCTTGATACCCGTATTGTATATGTTTGTAAGGAAAGAGATTCGTAAATTAACAAAACATGCACAAATAGACCCTTTTTCAAAATGGTCCAGCGCACGAGAGGTCAAAGCTGGAGCCGAAATATTTTAAATGTCATCTTAAAAAAGTCCAAGGTTCATTTTGAGTCGCTCTAATATACATATGTATACAAAAATGTCTTGAAAACAAGGGAAACGAAACTAAGTACGATTTTCACCCCTTAAACGTTTGAATTTCCAAAAAGTACCAAATTTTTATTTGTATTTTTTAGATAAGTTAATGTTTATTTTTTAGAATATAGATGGCGTGACAAAAAAAAGTATCAAAATATAGGTTTTACCTATTCAATCGCAATAAGTATTAAATTTGTTTGCATTTCTTTTACATTAGGAGAATCCGGTCCAAATGTCCACTTTTGAGTTTTAGGCGTTTTTTAGGCTGTGCGATGAAAGATAAATATGTAGATAGAGAACAAATCTGTTGAAAAAAAAACAATATTCCTTCGTCTGAATTTCAAGTTTTTAGCTTATACAGATAGATAGAGGGAGAAAAAAACAAAATTAGGCACGATTTTCATCCTTTAAACAAAAGTAACAAATTTGTATTTTTCAGATTAGTTACGAATTTGATATAATTTTTATTTTAATATTTATTGGCGTTAAAGGTTGATGTCGTGAAAAAAATTTTTCGAAACACAGGTTTTACCCGTTTATTCCCCAAAAGGGTTGAATTCCAAAAAAGGTTCCAAAAACCAGTCCGCTTACCTTTTTTATACCCTTTTACCTTCGGTAAAGGGTATAAAAACAACTTTTCCTGAGCAAAAGAGTAACTTTAAAATAAAAACTTTATACGTTACAGTTCCCAATAAAAAGTGAATTAAAATATTTACACATCTTACTTATTTTACAGATTTTGGATTTCTCCTATTGGAAAATCACTTGGCATTAAGAGTACCCGATCAAAGAAAGCCCCCAACATTCCATTATTAGAGAAGTCATACGAAAAATCAATTCGTCTGGACTATAAAAAGGTAAATAAATACGTTATTTGTTTCCATTTGTTTTGGCTTAAATGTTAGGTTTCAAAAATGCGCTTCGCTGAGAAGCATTTCGCGCATCGTTGTTCCATCAGTTCGGTCTTAGCAGACCGTTTGTGTTTGTTAGTCTTCGGGTGTTTTACAATTATGTACTTTCTGCATTGGTTTGGTGGTAAAGCCTCGCTCAGCTGTGTCAGGTAATATCGATGTTTATCTATTAACCATGTGCATTCGTCACAGAAACGCAGAGTTTTCGAGTTGTAGACCCCTGAAGATTTCATATACATATATATGAGCGATTTTCCACTACATTTCTAAACGTATATTGGTATTATTTGAAAGCTTGGTATCATTTAAATGCTTTTGAATAGATCTTTCTTTATATAAAACATATTGTCAGCTCAGAATTGGTTTAACGCATATTACGGTAATTTAACCATGATATGAGCCAAACCAATTCTGAGCTGACTATATATATTTAACATATTAAGAAAAATACAAAAGTTTTAAGTAAACATAAATACAAGTTAGTTTATAATCAACTAAAATTGGGAGGTCTTCAGTCGTTTTTAAAAAAAGTTAAAAATTTCGGTTGATATTTAAGTTTCTTTTTAATAATGTTTACCTAAATGTGTTTACGTAGAAAAAAAATTTTTACAAAAACAAAATATGCAAATTGCCGAGCAACTTTAACAATATGAATGAGGAGCGTTGCTGACGTTTTTTCGCTTATGAGCAATTCAAATATGAGTTAATGAAATTGCTTACATATGAACAATTCAAAAATGAAAACATCTTAATTGCTTACATTTGAAAAATGTTTATTTTTGCTTGTGGGTGGGCAAAGTTAAAATTTTTATTCTTCATGTTCATGTATAAATAGGCAAAAAAAAAAAAACGTTTTGTTTAAGACTGTAAAAAAGTTAACCAATTTTTTTATGTTCATTCATCAATATGAGCACCCGTATATAAAAAATTCTGAACTCGATGGGAACGAATCTAACATTATCAGGCCTGTCACAGAAATCAATTGCGATCAAAAGTTGAAGTGGTTTCGTATCTTGCTTCACATAAAACGAAATCACTTTCGATCGGAATTGATTTCTGTGAATGCCTCACTATATCTTACTTTTACACTAAAATAAAAGCGTATTTCAGTTTTAAAACTAAATATATTTGTTAACGTTTAAAGATATGTTTTTAAAAAAAATTTTTGTTTTTTACAAATAGACAGTTTCGCTCTCTAAACAATTGGATTTGACAGAACGACAAATTGAACGTTGGTGGCGTTTAAGAAGAGCACAAGACAAACCATCAACTCTAACAAAATTTTGTGAAAATACATGGAGATGTATATATTACACATATAGCTTTATATTTGGTGTTATCGTTTTATGGGACAAACCATGGTTTTGGAATGTAAAAAGTTGTTGGTATGAATATCCACATCAGGTAAGTAACATAATACGTACAGTGTGTAACAAAAATATTTGTTGTTTGCTTTATTTTTTTCTTGAAATTTTCTTCTTTAGCTCTTTTTAGCTTTATTTCATTTTTAAATTTGGTCAAACTGATTGTTAGAGTCTCAGTCTAATAAATGTATTCAAACCAACAAAATTCGTTTAACCATAACTTACGAACGATTTGTCCGAATTTGAACTTTAAGACTGGGTTGATCTGAAAACAGATTTGTGTCGCCATTACCAAGTTTGTATACAAAATGATGACGAAACAGCTTAGTTTTGTTAAAAATTTTGGTCTTTAGTGAAATAATAAAAGAAAAATCACATTTCTCCTTAAAAATCCGAGTTTTAGATTACGTTAAACTGAGCTTAATCTTAATACACATACAAAAAACCCGGCCTAAGTCAATTAAATGACATTTTTTTTTTATTTTTAACTGTTTGGGAGTTATTCAGAAATTAGTGGTAATATTTGTTTTCATACAATATAAGTACATGCAACTTTTTGTTTTCAAAAATGCATAAACTAATGGTGTTTTCTTTTTTGACAATAATTTTCCATGTATGCTACCAATCGCGCGGGTTTTTGTTCTATTCTAAAAAAATATAAAAATAAAAGTGTGAGAAGTTGTCGTTTTCCTTTCTAAATACATATATTGCAAAAATAAAAGGCAAATTTGTTCCATTTCTTCCCAACAAACCCGAAGTCAAATTGTTTGATTTTAACCATGGTATATTTACACAAGGTAAACTCGTTGGCCCATATGTTTGTCAGCTGTTAACCCTAGTAAGTAAGTAAGTAAACTTTATTGAGGCTTCTTTGATTTCTTTTCTTTTTTCTTACATAAATTTATATACAAAATCGACAGTATATAATTAAAACTTAGAACTATATTTGTTTTGTTCCAATACACCGTGAATGAATAAGCTACTTGCTAAAATAAAATTGAAAACATAACGTTATGTTAAAAATAAAAGTTGTACCAAATACTTGCTCCCGGCATTTACTTTGACATACAGAGCGAAAGTCTGTTAAACAAAAATTAACAATAAACAACACTTAAAAACTAAATAACAGCTGTCAAAACATTATCGAACAGAGAACCTTTTTTATCACAGAATGTTATAGGATTAACGACCAATGTACAAAAATAACAAGGATTAAATTAAATTGCTTATATACCTGTAAATGTATAATAAGGTTTATAAGGATTATATAATTACGTTAGTAAGCGAATATACGAATTAAAGTATAATTAAATTGCCAAATTTATAAAATTGTATAAAGTATAACAGCCATATTCATAAAAAGTTCTTATTTTAAGCTTATAGTATGTAATAACTATTAAACGCTTTTTGTCCTATAAACCTCTTATACAAATTTGTATTCATAAACGTACAATAACAGCTTTTTTACTATTAACTGTTTGCAGCGATTTTCTGTTTAAGTATGGCAACTTTCTTTATATTTGGCTGCCATTTTATTGTTAGTGATGCACGAAACTTCTATTCGGTTTACATGATATTCTATATTTAATTTTTTTTATAATTTGTTTTTTTAAATGTAGACCTTCAAAATTATTCTTATCAAATAAAACCACATATTATTTTAGTTTCTGAACAAAATGTTTCCGAATAGTATCATAAAAACTTTTGTTTGAACCTTTTTTAAATATTCGATAAGAAAGTAATCGAATAAAAAGTTTGTTTACTTTTTATTAACATCACTATTTATGATTTGCTCATTTTATTTTTTTTTTTATATTTTTGAACAATAATTTGTTGTTTTAAACAAAAAAACAACTAGTTGGAAAAATTTAATAAATAATTAAAGAGAATATCTGCATTTGCATTTTAAATCATATAATTTTTTTTAACTATTTATCAATATAACTTTAAATTGGCTGTCTAAAATAAAAAAAAATTAGTAAAATGTATTTAACATGTCCGTTGTAATAAATAAAACATTTTTGTCATTATTTTTCAACATATTTCACAAAAATAATATCATAAAATGCAAACACCTTTCAAAATGTCATTTTATTTCTGGTTTAAAGAAGGACAATTCAAACAATAAATTTTCTTACTTTATGAGTGGTTTATTAAAGGTTCAATAGACTATTTTTCGTTTATGAATACAACTTTAGCAATTTTTGCTTAAAAACGGTCAATTAATCATCAATAAGTTTTTATGAATACGGCTGTAAATATATAGATATCACAAAAATTTAATTAAATTAAATTAGCCCCTATGTGAGCCTGGGAGAATCTTTTCGTAAAAGTTAGGCAAGCGGAATGGGTCGGGGGCATTCTCAATCGGCTCCGTCAAAATACCAACGGGTGACATATAAGGCACACTTGCCCATTCTATATGCTTCTCGTATTCAAAAATTTCATTCATTAGTGAATTGTCGTGATGTTCCAGGCTGTCGAGAAATTTTCTCTGAAGGGATTGTGCGTATCTGCAGAATGGAATAATACCAGATTGTTCATAGATGAATTTATCGGAGTAACGTTTTGTATAAGTTTGGAAATGTTTACCAATGCATTTTCTCAGTATTTTTCGTTCGAATATTTCCAGCTCTTTTGCCACTTTAGGGGAGATAGAGAACCATATTGGGAAAGCGTAAATGAGAACTGATCTAATGGCGACTTTGTAAAGTAGCAGTTTGGTGTTTTTTGGAAGGCAGGAATTATTCAATAAACCTGAGAAACTGGCGGCTATGCGCTTTGCCCTTCCCAGGGCGATTCTACCGTGTTTGTTGATTTTCATCAGTTTGTCAATATTTACCCCCAGATACTTGATACTGGATTTAAACGGTAAATCAACGCCGTCTAGGGAAAGTTGCAACAGCTTGCTTTGAGGGACCACAAATCTAGCGCATTTTCCTGAGGCATTTCTCAGGCAAATTGCCTCCGATTTCGCTGCGTTTATTTTGATACCCCATCTCTTGTAGAATGCACTTATAATGCCAAGATGATATGCGGCAGACCTGAGGGCCTCTATTGGTGATACGTTATGAGGGTATATTATGCAGTCGTCGGCATACAGAATAGCTTTTGAGTTATCAGCAAGGTGTGGGAAGTCATTAAGGAAGAGGTTGAAAAAAAGAGGCGCCAGCACGCTTCCTTGAGGAACTCCACTTTCCACATTTCCACAAACGGATAGGGCATCGTTGATTTGAACGCAAAATTTGCGTTCGGAAAAATAGCTTTGAAGGATTTTTACCAAGAACGGATCAATACCAAGGTCTATTAGTTTAAATAGAATTCCTTTGTGCCAAGCGGAGTCGAACGCCTTCTCAATATCCAGTGAAATTACGACAGTGCAAATTTTCTCTCTCAGATTCCATGTAACATCACTGTGCAGCTTTAACAGGGCGTGATGCGTCAAGTGTAATTTTCTAAATCCGAACTGAAACGACGAAACCGGATCCACAACAAATTCATTTTCAAGTTTGATTTTCAAGATGTGCTCTAAGATTTTGCCGAGATTGGATAGAAGTGAAATAGGCCGAAAGTCTTTAGGGTGTTCACTATTTGCTTTCTTCTTCAACGGAATTATTCTTGCTGACTTCCAGGATGTTGGGAAGTAGTAGTTGTTGATACAGTTATTGAAGATAATTGTGAGAAATTTTAAAGATGCATCTGGGAGTTTTTTGATTATAAAATTAGATATTTTGTCATTACCGTATGACTTTTTATTGTTAATTTTTCTTATAACTGTCTTCACAGACTCCAATTTTGTAAAGTGGTAATTGTCCTCGTTTTCGAGGGAGTTGAAACTTTCATCAAATGTAAAAATGTGTCTAGGAACTAATTCTACGCAGGACGAAATACGGGAATCCACATTGGCAACTGGACGTTCTGGTGTGCTTGCGCTGAAGACTTCAGAGTAATATTCTCTGAATGATTCGCATATGTCGATATCTTTGGTTATAGCGTTATTGTTTATAATTAACTGCTTACAAAATGGAGTTTTTTTTCTTCCCAGTACTTGGTATACTTGTTTGAAGGCTGTTGGACCAGGTCTAATCTTTTCCAGCTTGTCGTTAAATATTTTAGCTTGTTCAATATTAACCATCTCTTTGATAATTGTCTTTAGAAGATGAATTTGTGTAGAGAGTTTGTTGTACTCCTGACTATGTCTATTTCCTGTGCGATGAAAAATCTTTTTCAGGTCTCTTTGCCATCTATGTTTTATTTTGAAGAATTTTTTGATGTTCTCAGAAACTGGAATTTTGTTGTTTCTTAATTTAATTTTTTCTGAATGTGCATCGTGAATTGAGACAAGGTTATAACTAAAATTATTGATCAGGGAATCAATTTCATCATTTTCATAACATATATTTTCGGAAGGCATTATACTATAGGAGTCAATTTCTACCTCTCGGCGAAAAAGTGCCCAATTTGTGTTTTTGTAGGATCTCATGAGCCTAGGACTTTGCAAAATTAGATCGTTGGGGTTTAATTGTAGCTCTAATTTGATGGGAAAGTGGTCTGAGAATGATGCTAGTGTTGAAATTTTAAAATTCTGCGTTGCGATGTTCACGAGATTAGGACTTAGAAGAAAGTGGTCCAGGTAGGAGCCGCCATTTGGGTATGAGGGTTTGTTATCGCAAAGACGTACGACGTCCAAGGCATGGTTTTGTAACCAGATCTCTAAAACTTTTCCATTTTTGTTGTCCATTGTATCACCCCATGTTGTGTGCTTGGAATTCAGGTCACCTCCGAGGACAAATCCATCAAAGTTTGCGGCTACATGTAGAATTTTAGACAACCCCTCGTATATTAAAGGGGACGAAAAATTGCTTGGTATATATATGGAACCAATTAAATATTTCTTGCTTATGTTGCTGGAGTTAAATTCAATTATAATAAAATTGCCATTGAACCTAATGTCATTAATGTTTATACGACTATAGGAAATTTTGTCTTTTATTACAATAGCCACGCCAATGGGAGAGTAATCATAAATAAAGCTGTAATCGTTAAGTTGCACCTTCTTATTACGACGTAAATGGCACTCCTGAATAAAGCCAATGTCAATTTTATTATGCAAGAGGGTATTAAAAAGATCAATCTGACGACTGGTGTCAATGAGTGATCTAACGTTGAAGGTGAGGAAATTTAAATTTCTATGGCCCATATAAATTTTTAATTTTATTCAGTAGGCGCAAAAATTCCGATTTGGCCTCAGACTTTGGCATGCTTCTGTAATTAGAAAGAAAATTATTTATCTCACGATCAAGGAACAGCTCTTCCGGTTCCAAAAAGTAGTCGCAAGTTCCATAAACTTTTCAATGATGGGTGATTTTTTTCCTTTGAGGGTTTTCGTTTGTGTTTGGCAGATTCTTAAATAAACTTGCAAAGGATTTTTGAGGTGAGCAAAAAGACGCATTGATCACTCTTTTCACATTATTTTTTGCATTCTTCTGAACTTCACGTGCTTGATTCAGTCGCTCCTTCTTAGTTGCCAAATATTTTTTATACATGGGGCAACCTCTCCAGTTTGCCGGATGGCCAGTTTCATTACAATTTACGCAGCAAGGTTCAGAATCGCTTGATTCGTTACGGGGACATACACCTGGCTCATGTGAATCTTTACACTTAACACATTTGAAAACCGCATTGCAGTTCCTGGAAATGTGACCCCAAAGCTGACACCTATGACACTGAATTTCCTCATTCTTTCTTTTTGGTTTTTCCCATACTATAGACTGATGCAACAGATATTTTATATTTGCCACATCACTTAGCTTCTTTCCCGGCAGAAGAGTAATGAGAAATAGACCTGTGTCCACCTTATTTTTTTTTGAAGATGTTGTAGAAAACTTTGACACTTTGGAAACTGAATCCGGGGCTACATTATCTAAGGCAGCTTTGATATCTTCGACTTTAGTTCTATGATACAGCCCACGAAGAACCACTGAAATTTGTTTAAATTCCTTTGGTGTGAAGGAATATGAAGTTATGAATTGTTGCATGAATTGTTGCATCTGAAAGATAAAGTTTGCTTTTATTCCTATTCACATTTTTTATTTTAAAGTATATTTTTGGAGTTTTCGCTTCAAGTTGCTCACAAAGCCCTTGAATGTTCACATTATAAAGAAAAATTGGCGGGCAAAACGTTTTGGTGGCAGTCTTAACCAACCTTGAGTCGCCATTTTCAATTTTTTTGTCATTGTTTTTTGTGTTTTCGATGCAGCCGACATTTTCAATCTCTACATCAGCAAGAATTGAAAATCGATTTTGTCTATTTACATTGTTTTCAGACCCATTCTTCCCTAGCCGGGAAACGTCTACATTAGCTGGCGAGGTAGCGCCTTCCAACCTCTTTCTTTTAGAACAGTTGTCCTCTAAACAATAGCCTTCGTCTACAATCATATTCGGGTTACAGCCACCGTCATCGTCACCATCCATTAAAGCCACTTATATAATTAAAGTGCGAAATAAGTTAAAAATTTTTTAAAAATTTTCCGACCACTTTCTACTTTTAATAATAATTTAGAAAAAAAAAATTATTCTTTTACTCCAACAATAGCCATAAATTGTTTTACGCACACACTAGATACACAAATGTGAGTTAACTTTCCGTTCGCCTCAAAATTGAAGCAGTTTTTTCCTGTTAACCCTAGTTGGAACCCAAACGTCAAATCTGTGGTTTTCACGAATAATCGCGTAAGTCGGTTTTTACCGAAATTGAGATAATGATGTGAAAGTGCTACATTTTGCATTAGGTTTTTATAAGTATTAAGCTTTTTAGAATATAATGTAGTATTATTAATATTTTTCTGCTAAAAACAACTTAAGTTAACTGTTTAATAAAATATTTTGCTATTATAACGATTTATGTCGACATACATCGCCAAAAATTGTAAAATTGCTAAATATGTCTCCAAATAAAAAGCATATGTGATGTTATGTTGTTATTCGTGCAAAAAATATGAAAGTATTTTTTGAAAATTTTTCTATTAATAACAACTTATATGTACATGTGCGTTTATTGTTGACTTCTTTAGTTGCAACAACAGCAGATGAGCGGTTGTTTGTAATTTTAAGTCCATACGTTGTGCTATAAGTATCAAAAACTCTGAATATGTCGCCAACTTGTGTGCTAAAAATAACAACGTAAGTCGGCATGTGTGATTAAAATGATAACATTTATTTTCACAAAAAAGAACTTATGTGGAGATATGATGTTATATTGCACACACTTAATGAGTCAATCAAACATATGCATTTCTAATCCGTTTACAGATTGTGATCCTGTAAGGATTTTTTCATGAAAACTATGTATAATACGTAGAAAGTCACTGTTAAGAGGATAGTAGAGAAAAAAGTTTAAAAAAGCATCTACAGAAGCCGCAATTGAAAAAATAATTGTTTTTGCTCTCCTGAAAAGTTAGGTTTTATAACTTACGCGATTATTCGTCAAAACCACAGAAATTTCGTGTATATGAGCCAAAATTTGTACATGTGTGAGTTAAATTGTTTTTGTTTTATATGAAGACAATTTTGACAACTCGGTTCTTTTTATAGAGCAGCATGTCTACACTCCCAAATGAGTCTACCTTGTGTAAATCTACCTTGGATTTTAACATTTGAATTCAAATTGATAATGATTTGAAAATAAACATTTGACATCAAAATTTATCAATTTGATGTCAAATTGGTATTAAATGTTAAATTCAAATCAAAACTAAACTTGGCAATACTTACCCAACAAACACGGAGGTTTGACTTCAAATTGAAAATGATTTGAAATCAAACGTTTTCTCAAACGACAAACGTTTGATAATCATTTGAAAATCATAGCATTCTCAACAAAAAGGGGAAATTATTTTCAAATTAAAAAATGCCTTTATTTTCAACTTGCTTTCAAACGTAATTCTCAAACGTTTTTCAAGTGTGGATTATAACACAATGTGGAACATAAATAAAAATATTTTATTTTTTTAATTTAAATTCATCATTTATTTAAATAAACTGTGAGATAAACATTTGGCACCATAGCTATTTAAAATATGAAATAATGTTCTGTCCATCCTCTAATTCTCGCAAAGACGAAATAATTGGCACCCTTTTATTTTGAGGATTGTAGCACCGCGATCATACAATAAACTTATAATTTCTTCACGTTTCCGTTTTATTTGTTTAATTCGTATTCATAATCATTGTAATTACTCACAAATAATTTTTATTTTTCACAAGAAATAAATTGTTCACATGTAAAACACATTTAACCACAAAGTAAAAATTTAACTTTAATCGCCATTTTTAATGTTAACATTTATTTTTCGCTTAAGTATTGCCAAGTTTAGTTTTGATTTGAATTTAACATTTGATACCAATTTGACATCAAATTGATAAAACATTTGATGTCAAATGTTTATTTTCAAATCATTATCAATTTGAATTTAAATGTAAAAATCAAATTTTTGAAAAACGTTAGAGAATTGTGCTTGATGTCAAATGATAATGTCATTTCATATCAAAGGTTTGGCTTCGTGTTTGTTGGGAAAGCGAAAAATAAATGTAAACATTAAAAATGGCGCTAAAAGTTACATTTTTACTTCGTGAATAAATGTGTTTTACAAATAAACGATTTATTTTTTGTGAAAAATAAAAGTTATTTGTGAGTAATTACTATGATTAAGAATATAATTAAAAAAATAAAACGGGAAAGTGAAGAAATCATAAGTTTGTTGTATGATCGAGGTGCTCCTCCTCAAAATAAAAGTGAGCTAATTATTTCATCTTTGCAAAATTGGAGGACGGAAAGAACATTATTTCATTTTTTAGATATGGTTCCGAATGCTTAGCTCACAGTTTATTTAAATAGATAATGAATTTAAATTAAAAAAATAAAATATTTTTATTTATGTTCCACATTGTATTATAATTCACATTTTAGAATTACGTTTGAAAGCAAGTTGAAAAAAAGGCATTTTTCAATTTGAAAATAATTTTCCCTTTTTGTTGAGAATGATATGATTTTCAAATCATTATCAAACGTTTGTCGTTTGAGAAAACGTTTGATTTTAAATAATTTTCGATTTAAAATCAAACCTCCGTGTTTTTTGGGTTATCCCCAGTTATAATTAAGTGTGAGATAATACCCTTTTTTGTATCTGCGTTAAGTACATTTTTATGCAAGTAAGTAATTTTCTTATTTACTTTTTTCTTGTTTTTGCTACAATTTGTGTTATATTGTGATTTAATAAAAAAATTTTGCTTTGCTTTGCTACAATTTGGGTTATATTGTGATGAATAAAAAAACTTTTTGTTTTTTGTTTGTTTTACTTTTATTTAATTATTATTTTTTTTTGTGCATAATTTTTAACAACAGCTGACTTTAATTATTGAAAATCAGTGTTGTTAACGCTTTTTGAAATTCAAGCAAATTTAATGTTGAAAATATGTAAAACCTTGGTTAATATCGCTTATTAGCACAAACAAATATAATGCAATATTTTTTAGAAAAGAAAACGCCATAATTTAAAGGGCAAATTCTTTACATTTATATCATGGTTTTTTACCAGTGTTGCCAATTTAGCCATTTAGTAGCTAGATTTTGCCTTTTTTCAACTTGTTTGAAGTAGAGAGTGTATTTAGCCAAGTAAACACCGCCAAAAGTAATTTGAGAAATAGGTTACATTTAGCAATCGTTTCGATGTTATCAATAAGTTAAATATTTTTACCATAACAATATAATATTTATACCCACAACACAATAGTGGAGAGGGTATTATGCAATTGTGCTGATGTTTATTACACCTTAAAATATTGGTTCTAGACCCAATTTTAAGTATACCGATCGACTCAGAATAGCACTCTGAGGCTGTCTGACTGGCTTGCTGTCCATGGCACAAGGACAAAGCCTATTGAAAATGGGTCGAATCGGTCCACACTTTCACATAGCCTCCATACAAGCTTCTTTCCAGAATAGGGTCTTTGTGCCCATAAACCATCTTATAATGTTGGTATCTAGATTAAGTTTGGTCCAAACTTATTTTAATGCAATCAAAACCATCTAACCAAATTTTTTGGAATCGATCCATATTTGATTATAGCTCCCATACAAATACTACTTTCGAAAATGGCTTTTAATGCCATTTCTTCTTTATTAATGTTGGTATTAACATAAAAATTGGCGATAGTAACTTTAACGATAGCTACTATATCAAGACAAAATGTACTCCTGGTAGGTCCAAAATTAACCATAGGTCCTATATAAAGCCACATCCTTAAATATCATATACATAGATGAAGCTATCTAACTAATATTCGGCGCAAAGAACTTTTACATGAATCTTAACCTTATAACATAATTTTTTTTTAAGGCGGCTCCATGATTGCCCATGGGTCGCAAAAAGGGTACACAATCAAAAAATTTATTTTGTATACTGTGGTGGAGTTTATCATATAGTCGGGCTTGACGACTATATATTCTTACTTGTTTTTATTGTAGATCCAAACTCAAAAGGTTGGGTAAATCTTGTCATGATTATGATTTATCTTCACATTTATTTAAAACTAATAGACACAAATGATTCCTATGAGATGAACAATAACGACATCGAATTTATTGATGATATAATTTTTAAGGTTCTAAAATATATAATTTACGTTTATTCTTATTCAACAAATTACTCTGAATTTACAGTAAAAAATTTTTAATGAATAAATTTTGTTAAGTTATTGAATTTTAATGTGTTTTTTAGGTTAGGTTAGGTTAAGAAGGGTTGTGCGCCCATGGGCACACCTCCACTCGGAGACCAATACAGTCCATTGTGAATCCCTTCAAAGAAATATAAGAAAGAATAAGAAGAAGTGAAAAGTAGAGAAAAGGAAGTATACAATAGACGGAAAAAATTAGAAAGTAGGACCAATACCCCCTTACAGTCCCCTCAACAGAAACAGCCGCGTTATTTCCCTGACAAACCCCAGTAGATCGGCCGGATTACATCCAGCTATGCACCCCAGTTCGTCGTGAAACCTATCTCCTAGCCACTTCTGCCTGCACAGTACGTGCTCGATCGTCTCTAACTCCTCTGCATCCTTGCACAACCTGCAGAAGTCCGGTATGGCGTTATCCCATTTGCTCGTAAAAGCCCTAACAGGACAGTGACCCGTCAAGAACCCTATAAGTGTTCTCAGACCAACCCTATCCAATCCCAGTAGAACCCTGGTTGCCCCCGTGCCAATCTGGGCCATAGTGCCCTAGACACCCTGCAATCCATTCTGTCCCCGCAGGATCGGTTAACGTCATCACGGAATTTCTCCCGTATCACCCCATAGTAGTAACATAGGGGGGGCTTTACCCCCCGTCCCTTACCACTAAGTCGAGACTCGAACCCCCTCTCGCGAGTTCGTCCGCCACCTCATTCCCCTCAACCATGCAGTGTCCTGGTACCCAACACAGCCTCACGTTGAATGCCGCCATGAGTTCCCTAAGAGCATTCCTACACCGCGCGACCAGGCACGATCTCACCGTATAGTTCCTCAATGCCCGAAGCGCCGCCTGACTATCGACGTAAATTGTCACCTCAGATCCACCCACGATGTGGTCCAGTATCACCTCCGTCGCCCTCCAGATCGCTAGGATCTCAGCCTGGAAGACACTGCACTCATCAGGGAGTCTGAATGACCTTTTTACCTCGGTGTCCGCGATATATACACCGGCACCAGTGCCGGTTTCCATCTTGGATCCATCCGTAAATACTACCCACCCCTCAAACAGTTTATTGGATCCACTCCAGATTTCCCTATCCGGGAATTCCACCGGTGGTGTAACACCGAAGTCCAGTGTCGTAGTCCTATGATCCGAAATTCTCTCAAGAATAGTACCCTGATCAAGCAGACCCACCTCGTACAAGATTCTCGTGTGACCATCCCGCCTAGGTCTAACTAAGGAAGACTCGTACAGTCTAAGTAGGTCCCTAGCAGCCACACTCCTCACATAATGCTCGATAGGGGATAGATATAGTAGGATGTCCAGCGCTGCCTGTGGAGTGCTGCCTCTTGCACCCGTGATGCCCAGAGATGCACTCCTTCGAACCTTGCTAAGCATCTTCCTATAGCTATCCACACTCAACGCGCCCCACAAAACAGTGCATCCATAGGTAAGTATAGGTCTAACCACCGATGTGTAAATCCAATTTACCATATCCGGCCTCAGACCCCAGTTCTTACCAATGGAGTTCCTGCATGTGTAGTAGGCATTGAGTCCCCTTTCATCCTCTCCTGAGTATTTCTCTTCCAAGACAGTTTGCAGTCGAGAAAGTTACCCAAGTATTTTGCACCGTTCGATAGAGGTAACTCGACACCATCTAACACTGGCCCCCTAAATCCCTCTATCCTGTACTTTCTGGTAAATAGCACCAGCTCAGTCTTCACAGAAATTTTCCCCTGACCAGCAGAACTATGTCATCCGCATAGGCAACAACTTTCCTGCCCATGGAATCAAATGACCTGAGGATCCCGTTGACCGCAAGCAACCACAGAAGAGGCGATAGAACCCCCCCTGTGGTGTTCCCCTGGTAACCCTCCTCCTTATCACCTGATCCCCAAGGAGTTTATAATCCTGCTGCTAAGCATGCAGACTATCCACTCCACCAGAAAGTCCTTAACTCCCAGCTCCATCAATGAATCCCTAATCGCCTCAATCCTGATGTTATTAAAGGCACCTTCTATATCCAAAAACGCGGCGAGAGTATATTCCTTATTCCTCAGACCGTGCTTAATACAACCAACCACCTCATGTAACGCACTCTCAACAGATTTACCCTTCAGGTAGGCGTGTTGAGCGTTGTTAATAAGGCGGGTCTCAATATTACTCCTGAGATAGAGATCTACTAGTCTTTCGAGAGTCTTCAACAGGAATGAAGACAGACTAAAAGGTCTAAAATCCCCCGGTTTCGAGTGGCCAGCTTTACCAGCCTTGGGTATGAAAATCACCCTGACCTCTCTCCATCCTCTAGGCAGATACCTCCTACTGAGGCATTTCCTGAATATATCCACCAGCAGAAATGATGCATCGTCCGGGATGTTGCAAAGCATGGCCGGAAAAATGCCATCCGGACCCGGTGATTTATATGGGTCGAAAGTATTGACCGCCCACGCCAGCTTCGCCCCTGTGACCATTTCCTCGACGCAAGCGGAAGTATGATCCGATGTCAAGGACATGACGTCCCACTGACCGTCTTCCATACCACCGGTTACCCTGCACCCGGGAAAGTGCGTCTCTATCAGCAAGGTTAGGGTCTCAGAGCTAGACTCAGTCCATGAGCCGTCATTCCTTTGGATGTAACCCAGGGCCTTAGGGTCCTTAGATAACATCCGTCGGAATCTGGACAACTCGTTGACATTATCGATAGACGCACAAAATTGCATCCATGATAGTCGCTTTGCTCTTTTCAGATCCGCCTTGTACCTGTTGAACTTCACCCTGTGATTGTTCCAATCATCTGGTGCTCTAGTAAGCTTGGCCCTATTAAACAGTCTCCTCACCGTGGACCTTTGAACATGAAGTTCCCTGGTCCACCATTCGGCTGTTTTCGCCTACCCGGAAACGTAACCGGGCAGGACTGCTCATAGCTTTCCCTTAGAAGATGAGTGAACCTGTTCACCACCCCCTCCAGATCCGTCGGCAGCAAGTCGCCCAAGGCCTGTTGCGCCAACCCAGTTCGGACCCCTTCCTTGAAGAAGTCCCATTTTGTCCCCCTCGGGTTCCTGAACGGAGCAGCCCTAGGTGGGTCAAAATTCAGTGTGAAGGTAATACGACTATGGTCTGAAAAAGTACAGTCCGTTGCCACCCTCCAGTCAACAACAATTTGCTCGTCACGGTTTACTAATGTCAGATCTATCACTGCCTGCCTATCTTTATTTCTGAACGTCGGCATGTTACCCATGTTACAGATAATAAGATTGTTAGTAGTTATAAAATCAAACATTAACTCACCTCTTTTATTAATATCGGCACTCCCCCATTGGCTGTGATGAGCATTGGCATCGCAGCCCAATACAAGGATTGCACCTCTCCTCCTTGCATATGCCGTCAGTTGCCGCACCTGCGTGCCCGGTGGGTCCAACCCCTCGTATGGCATATACACCGAGGCCAGTGTAAGTTTGCGCTTCCCTTTGGCCTCCATTTATTACGGTCAAGTCACCGCACCTGAAAGAATGAGATATGAGAAAATTCAATTCATTCCTCACTAGTATACACGTTCTTACCTTGTCCTCTGTGGACGGGACAAATAGAGTGTATCCCGCAACCCTTAAACCGCAAACCTTATTTTTATTTATCCAAGGTTCTTGGATAAGCCTACTATTTTGGTTGCCCAATACTGCCAGTATAGTTTCCACCGTGCGTACGGGAGGTGGAATCCACACTGTCACTATGGACCTAATTGGCAAATCGGAGGCTTTTATGAATTTAAACCTTGCCCCCGGGTTAATGTCGCCACATTTGCCAATTGTGGTTCTTAAGAATTCCAATGAATTCTTGTTACCACAGTTGACAACCTTGACTCCTTTAACCCAGTCCGCACCATTGAAGGATACGTCCTCCTCTTTGCCTTTGAAAATTGCCAGCTCGTCGATAAGCCTAGCCTCTACTAACTGCCATAGCTCGGCACTGATCCTCCCATCCGGATCATTCCGATCTATGACAGCCACCTGCAGATGACCCTCCAGGCTCGTCGACTTCTTCATTCTTTTATTCGATGAAGAAGGCTGATCATCCCCAGATCTGATCCTCTTAATGGTCTCCTTATTAGAGCCATTAGGAGCTTCAGCCGGAGATGTACCAGCCCTCTTCACTGCGCTGTTTTTTTAAGTTTTCGGTAATTTTTTAGTCGTTTTTTTTTCGGAAATTTAGTTATTTTTGGTCACTAAGTTCAACACTGTTTATTACAAATAAGTATCTCACCTACATACTTATCGTTCGTTACACTTTATTCGAATTTTGGGAAAATGCAAAAAACGTATAGCGGCCGATTAGATGGACCAAATAAGTTAAATTTTTTGGATTCTGAAGTGTTATGCCATTCTTGATTAATAACGTTTAATTTTCGAAAGGAACGAGTTTTGCTACAATCCGTATGGGATCGCACTGGTTTTGCAACACACTATAGCCCAGCAGGAAAAATTAATTATTAAACTTGAGCATATTTTGAAAGTTGTATTAATGTGTCTATGTGTTCATTTGTCCTTCAGGTTGTGCTGAAAAGGGTCAACAGGAAAAGGAAAGACAAAAATGAAAAAACAAAAAATGTACTTTGGACTTCAAGAAAAATTCTTGACAAAAGTACGAAAAAACAGAAGTAAGGAAAAACATGTAAAATCAAATAAAATGGATAATCATTAAAAAAAAAAAAAAAGCAAACTTCGATCTACCAAAGGTTAAAATACAATTTGGTTTAAGGATTGATGTTTGACTATTGACGTCAGCAGTCGTCGATGGCTGCGGGTGTAAAACGGCAAATCCATCTGAGGAGATCGAGTGGTTGCGATCGAAACATGTCATGGTAACCAGCGTTACCGTTGTGCGACTTTAGTTGCAATTTGCAACCTTTTTGACGCACTGACACTTTTTGTGCGACTTTTTTAAACTCGTCTAATTTTGCAACTTTTTTCAACTCTTTGCGACTTTTTTTTAAAGTGAAATAAAAAAATTACAAATGTTAACCATTTTTGGCATACAGTAGTAGGAAGCTTAAAACAGTGCGTGTGCTGATTTTTTTTTCTTTTCAAAATTAATGAAAAATAACTTAACCAACAGGTTAAAAGTAGAAACCTGTAAGTCCATGCTATCAACTCTAAATTTTCTAGATACTGAAATAGGTTGGTTGGAAGTAATGAACTTGTGCGAAAAAACAAAAAAAGTTAAAAAACATAAAACGTTTAGTCTATACATATAATAAAGTGTATACAAAAATATTATTTAAAATCAATCAAGTGTAAATTAATACACAAAAGTGTATTTAAAAACATTTTTAACGTATTATTTCTCAGCTATTTATATCGTTTAAATTTTTAATTCCTTTTTGTTTTGTGTTTTTTTGATTAACTATTGCCTAACCAAAGATTTTTATGTACATCGTTAAAGGCTAGTTTACACGGTAATACATTGTATTACGACATGATGTTTAATGAGAAAAATCATATCATGTTAAAGCAAAATGTATTGAGTAAGAGAGAATACGAATACAAAATCTGACAAGCGGTCGGTAAATGGTTTTTTCTAAACCACTTTAGAAACTTATGTATTCTCATCACACCAGAGGTGTATTTTAACAGAGTATATTGAAGGTGGTAGCATTTTTATACAATTACAAAAACAACTCAGGAAATGTTCATGTTGTTTTTGTTAAAATTGTAAAACTGCAACCAAGGCAAATTGACTAGAAGGTGAGGTCAACTCTACAACTACAATGCTTCTGTGGTCGGGTTGTCAAAAAAATTGATAGTAAAAAAATAGGTTTGTTTACATAAAAAACTAGTTTGTATACAAAATTTGACAAGTTGACCACCGAAAAAAAACACCATAAGTTGACTTGACCCCACCTTCTAGTCAATTCGCCTTGACTGCAACCATCTGCTTTTTTGTTATTATTTTTGATTTTACTTGTACCATCCGTGTAAACATGAACTATACTTACAACAGATTTTTATTTTTTTCTTTTAAGCACGGAGAGAATTTCATATTATTTTGATTCTACAAAGTCGTAATACATTGTATTACCGTGTAAACTAGCCTTAACCAATACCCACCCGGGTATTACTGCAGGTCTATAAGCGATAAGAACAAGTTATCGTCATACAACTTTTTTTCGGTTTTAAGAGAGTTATTAAAGAAATAAAATCGAAATTAATATGTTAAAAAAAAGTGTGAGACTTAAATTTGAAAAAACGACTTTTTTGTGCGACTTTTTGTTTTAAAACCGACTTTTTCGAAATTCCCAACGGTAACCCTGATGGTAACCTGCCGGCCGCGGTTCGAATCCCGGCCACGGTCAAAAAATGAAAGATTATCAATAACAATTTTAATTAATTTTCATGTTGTAAAATTCCTTTCTTCATATGAATAATTTAATGAAAATTAAATTTAATGAACTTAAGCCTAATTAAAAATATTAAAAAATTTGGATTAAAAACCATAAATAGTTCAACAAAATAACCACAATACTAATTAGTTGTATTAATTTATTAAAATTATTCAAAGAAATGTAACAATAGTTATGTAGAGGAGAGATAAACTACACCAATTCACATCTTTTCCAAAATACGTTTTTTATAGTGTTGTTATCAGAATTTTTCCTCTATCAATGTGTGAATTCCCAAAAGTCCTATATAATGAAGTTTTCGAGATAGGAAAGTTGAAAGCAACACCAAGTCCAACTTGCTTAATTGTAAAGGGCATCAAGTGTACTAAGAGTTGTTTACCACTTAATTTGTAGACAAAATGGAGAATGTGCTTAGAGGCAAAGAACATCAAAAGTCCTTTTTTGTGAATTGAGGTCTTTTGTTTTTAATATAAATAAATTAAAACATAAACTAAATTTATTTAGTCAAATATTTCGACCAATTTTGTTAATCATTCTCAGGAATTAAGAGCTATTCTGTAAAGAAATTTAAACAATTTGTATCGGCAAACAGTGTCGGTAGCTAACGACACAAAAAAAGTTCTTGTTAAATAATTTTTTTTTTCTTTTTTTTTTTTCATTATTTATTTATTGAATCTTCATATATTAAATATGAACTAACAATAATTAATCAAATCTTATCCTAATAATTTATTTTATGTGCTGCCAGTGCCAGACAAAAATTTTCTTCATCACTGTTCACATATGTAGGTGTTTATCGCTCATCTTAATGGGTAAGTGCTGCAGTGTCTCTTCTTCTTAATCGAGTGTGGCCACTATCATTTAAAATATTTCGAGCTAGTGGATTCGGGTGCAACTCTAGCCTTTTTAAATATTTTACCGCATACTTCGTAATAATAGTCCTTACCAGTGGCACATTGAGATCCTTGTGGATATTTGAGTTTTTAACATACCAAGGGGCAGCTGTGATTATTCGAAGAAGTTTATTTTGGTGCCTTTGAATTTTTTCGATATTTGAAGCCGAGGCAGTGCCCCATAGTTGAATACCGTAGCACCATATTGGCTTTAAAATAGAGTTGTAAAGTAGTAGTTTGCAATCGAGACTAAGAACAGAATTTCTTCCAATAAGCCAGTGAATTTGAATTGCTGTTAGTTTCATTTGGGTTAATTTTGCTTCTATATGGCATTTCCATGTTAAACGACGATCTAGATGACTACCGAGATATTTGACATGCGATTGTTGAGGCACTAGTTGATTATTGATTTTAATAGGGGGCAAGTTTCCCGACGCAAGGTGAATGTTATATGTACGCATTTTTGCTCATTGACCTTTATTCTCCATTGTTTTAACCACAGTTCTAGTTGAAATATATGATCCTGCAGGTATCGAGATGCTTCTCGACTGTTCTCGTGTACGCTTAGAAAAGCTGTATCATCAGCAAAAGTTGAGGTTAGGGTGTAATTATTTGTTGGCATGTCCGAGGTATATACAAGGTAAAAAAGTGGGCCCAGGATGCTTCCCTGAGGCACTCCAGCTTCAATTGGCTGAGGAGAACTTAAAAAATCACCTTCTTTAATAATAAATTTTCGACCGACCAAGTAGCTTTCTAGCAGCTTGTGTGTGTTAACCGGTAGGTTTAGCTTCAATTTATGGAACAAGCCTACATGCCAGACTTTATTAAAAGCTTGAGAAACATCGATGAAGAGAGCGGAGCAATATTTTCTTTCTTCAAAGGCTTTTCTTATGGCGTTTACTATTCGATGGGTTTGTTCAATTGTGCTATGTTCTCTTCTAAAGCCGAATTGATGGTTAGGTATACACCCATTATCATTTAGAATTGGGGTTAATTTTGACGCTAAGAGCTTCTCAAATAGCTTTGATATATTAGACAATAAGCTAATAGGCCTATATGACTCAACTTTTGTGTGATCTTTTCCTGGCTTTGGTATCATCTTTACTAAGGAGACCTTCCATTCTTGAGGGTAGTATTCAAGGCGTAAAATAGCATAAAAAATATAAAGAATAATTTTCTTTGCTATGCGAGGTAGCTCCAAAAGCATTTTGTTGCTTATCTTATCAAAACCAGGTGTTTTCTTGGGGTTTAAGTTACAAATAGCCATTTCGATTTCTCTCATCTCAAATCTTAGGGGAACAGCTGCTCTAGCAGCAACAGGTGGTAACTCGTCCGCTATGTCGTCAGATATATTTGGGGTAAATACGTTTTTCAAATGATTTACAAACAGGTTTCCTTTCTCATTATCATTTCTTGCCCAACTTCCATTCAGGTTTCTTAATGGTGGTTTCATGATAACTGGCCTTTTTAGATTTCTGGCTGCACGCCATAATGAGTAGTCTGATTGTGGTGTTGCATCCAGGTCCTTAAGGTATTTTTCCACGGAAGCCGTTTTTCGGGACTGCAGTAATTTTCATAGCTTTTTTGTGCACTCTTTTAATAAGTTCTTAGTCTGAGTTCATACGGCTCTTTCTTTATTGTAAAGATTGCTACTTTATAGGCGAGAGGGGCGAGGGGAAAAGAAACGAGCACACATGCCTGTACTGTCTTTACGTTTTGCTTTCTTATTCGTTGTTTAATTTTGTTTTTGTTTCATAAAAAACATGGCGTCGACATGACATGAATCATTTGAACACCAATTCATGTTCAAAGAAGAAAAAGGAAGAATCTTTTCAATAAAGAAAGAGCCGTATGAACTCAGACTTAAGTTGGGGGGATCTGTGCAATTGCCACTCTCTTCTCACTCTCCTTTTTTCATTCAAGAGACGCTCGACATCTGTAGAATATATTTTATTATTATAAGTTTTTTTAAGGGTTTTGCAGGAATGTTGAACCGCTAGTTTAAGATAACTGTCAAAATTGGCAATAGAAAGATCCACATTCTCCGGTGTGCTAAGCGGAATATTTTCTGTGCAATGAGTACTGAGATATTTTTTATATTTTAGCCAATTTATTTGTGTAGCTGACGTCGCTATGTAACTAGAGGGAGATACAATTATATTGGTGTTTGTTATAGTAACAATTGTAGGTGTGTGATCAGAGGATAATTCTAATGAGGCTTCAACGTGAATCGTTTCTGTGGGGATGTTTTTAACCACGCCGAAATCGATGACATCTGGAATTTTTTGTGGATCAGCAGGCCAATATGTTGGTTGTCCGCTCGCGACAACATTTAAATTCATTTTAGAGATTGTATTAAACAAAACACGACCCTTTGGTGTTATAAGTCGTGACCCCCAGAAGGTATGTTTAGCGTTATAATCGCCAGCGGCCAGGAAACAGGGTCCTAGATATTTATAATATTCACAATATTGGCTTTCTGATATTGAAAATCTAGGTGGAGAGTATAAAGATGAAATTACTATGTTTCGATTAAGCTCTTCAACACGAATATTTGTTGCTTGCAGATAATCCTCACGATGATCACACATTAAGTAGTGTTTGACTCGGGTTTTTATCAAAATAGCAGAACCTCCACAAGCTCTATCTCGAGGGTCCTTGGTATCATATAGTATGTAACCATTGATTTTAAACGTATTTCTTGAGGTCAGATGAGTTTCAGAAACCATCATAACATCAATTTGATTATTTTTGAGAAAGTATTCTAGTTCATTTTTATGTTGGCGGATGCCGTTTGCGTTCCAAAAACAAATTTTTAAACAGTTCATGGCTTGTTAAGTACAGCTTGCAATAACATTGATTGCATTCTTAGAATTTCCTGTAACATATTACCCATTGTGTTTGTAAAATTGTTTACTGTTTGCACTAATGTTTCCATGGTTTTTTCTAGACGACTTATATTAGAATCTGGAGTTTCGTCATTACTTGGCGAAGCACCTTGCATTGGCACATGGTTTGATTTTAGGACGTTAGCATAAGAGGTTCTGTTATTACTAGGCTGCGGGCCCTGAATGTTATTAGTGTTTACCTGATTTGTTACCTGCATTTGAGAGGGATTAGTTTTCGGTCCAACCGACTGCTTGACGATAGTGTATACGGGGCATCCTCTATAATTGGCAGTGTGATTACCGCCACAGTTGCTACATTTTTTTACGTTGGGGTCGGTTTTAGACTTATCGCAAAGAACTGTACCATGTAGTTCACCACATACTACGCAAACAGGGGGTAAGTAGCAGTATGCCTTTGTATGGCCGAATTCCTGGCAGTTTAGACATTGAACAGGACCATTTCTCTTGTGAGGCTCCTCTATAGTTACCCTTCTGTATAGAATATACTTTAAGTTATAATTTGGATGCGTTTCATTTTTTTTGAGCTTAACGTCGCCGGGTTCTAACTCCACTCGAAATAGTGGTTGGGGATTTTTTCCCCTATTTTTGATATTTGCTAAATTTTTTATTTTAAAGCCCTTCTCTTCCAAAAAAGCTTTAATTTCTTCTGGGTCTACACTTGAGTCTATGCCCTTGATCACTACCTGAAGACCTTTACTGCTCTTCAGTTGATATGTATAAAAGTTTTTATTAAGAGCCTCAAATCTTGTTATTACTTTTCGAAAGTCATCCTCATTATTCACTTGTATTTTAGTCTCGTTAATCATACCTCGCTTTAATGCAGCTACGTAAAAGGAATTTTCACATATTACCGAAATCAAACTTTTTATTAACTCATTTGAGTTTTGCTCGCTAAGATATATCGGGGGAGGCTTGGACGACTTTATCACGTTTGGTGCTTCAGGGGATTCATCCTCAAGAATTGCAAAACGATTTTGGGAATTTATTCTGTCGGTTGTACCATCTTTTAAAACTTTCGGTGCCGAAGCCACTGTTGAGGAGGTAGGGCTACGACCCCGTTTAAGCACTGTTATATATCTATCAATGCCAACTTGTACTGGAGGCTTTTGAGAAATTTTTTCTTGATTTTCCATAGCAGATGTTTTGGGGTTTACCGTATCATTACTTATTAAAGTAGTTTTTGCCACTGCGGCAACAGTTCCAGTTAAAAGATTTGTTATTGTATTACGATCGACCGTATTTGTAAACAAAGAGGGTGAGAGGGAACGCGTTCGAGTAATAGGTTTAGCCGTTAAGTAATTGCTATCATCGAATGTTTGTTTTTTTTCTACTTTTGTTTCGTCAACACTCACTGTTACATAAGCATTTCTTTCGTTATGTTTTATTGTTTTTGCATTATACGCATTCATAAGAGTTTTTTTTATTCTATTTTACTGTTTGTTTAATTGTGCTCTTCTTTTTATTTGTTGTTTAAAAAAAAACCCCGAGAATAAAAAAAAAGAAAAAGTAAAAACAAGAAATGTTTTTGCTTAAAATGTATGGATGTATGTATGTGTTTACATACATATATTTTTTTATTGTAATTTTTAATATTTTGATTGATTTTTATGTTCACTAATTAATAATTATTTCAAAGCGTTCATTCGCTGATAGGTATTATACCTATTATTAAAAAAAAATATTATATTATAAAAACTTATTTATATTAAAAAAAAACCGTATGCCGAGTTAAAAAAAACACGTCTGCATTCAACGAGCACGAATGGAAGAATGAATTGTTAAATAATAACGATAATAAATGTACTGTTAACGGATTAAAAATATGTATAGAGTAAAAAAGCCAATTTTTAACACAGAAAAAGCAAGAATGTAAAGTAAAGTTAATCAAGCCCGACCCTACATTACAGTATTTGGGCGATCATGTTTCCGCCAAAAAGAATATGTTGGGAGGTTAAGATTCGCATAACAGATTTGTGTGCCAAATATTATCTAAATATTTACTGCTATGAGATAACATTATTATAAGTGTATTCGTATGAGAGCTGCGGTAAAATATGGACCAATTCTAGTAAAATTGGTTTTTAATGCGAATTCATTTTTCAGGTGGCGTTGAAAGCACAGCTGTGCTACTTTTTTTTCTTAATTTGAGAGAGAAATGTCAAAAGTTCCTTGTGTTTTGACATATGGATCAACGAAAGCAACAAAAAAATACATTGTTGTGTTTTTGGTGTTGTTACTTGTTGTAGTATCGGCACCACCGTTTACATGAATTCGCCTTTTTAGTTCTGCTGATTTCTTAGGTTGCAACAAAATATTTTTGGACCTAATTAAAATCAAATGTCTATAAAACAAGATGGTTAATGGGGACAAAACTCTATTCCGGAAAGAAGTTTGCATGTGGGCTATGAAAAATAAATAACCGCTTCTCTGCTTTTGAAAAGGGTTCGATCTTCTGACAAAAAACGCATATATTTCAATGTGTTACACACATTTGCACAAACACAAAATATCCTCTTCACATACAGTAGTGTGGGTATACAAATTAAGTGCAGAATGTTGTGCTAGAGTGGCTCAGGCACCTCGAACTTTTCCCCTATCTATAAAAATATTTGAAACTAACATATTTGTTTAGAAATATAATCAATATTTACACGTTTTAATTCATGTTTTGTTAAAATATATTTTTTACAGGCAAATTTATTTTAAAAAACTACCTTTGACGCTGTTATATTTTTCGTTAATATTTCTTAACAAAAAAAAGAGAGAATGACAAATTCGGTAGTTAAATTCAAAAAGTTACAGAATTAAGGTACATATGCGCCTTCAGTTGTTACTTGTATAATTTGTATAACAAATTTTGAAGAGAAAAATAAGTTAAAAAAATGTTTGTAAAGCTACGGTCAGACTTATCAAATATTTGATGAAAAAAACGGGACCAACAACCAAAATAAAAAATCATTTCGCTTAATATCAATATTTATTTTGATTAAAATATCACATCTTACAAAAAACTGTTTTTTGCTATGTCTAGTAGTATAATTAGTTTATTTTGTAATATTAAGCCCATTTTAAATCTCACTTACTATTAACAAAACAAGGGGTTACGCTTATTTGATCAAATATTTAATAAGTGTGACCGTAGCTTAAGCCTTGTATTATTGTGGAAAATAGCAGACCCTTTTGTTGTTGGACTTGGTGCTGTTCGTCTCAAGGGATTGAACAGTACCTATACCATCAAGGGAGGTAAAGAATACCAAGTCCAATTTAAAAAGTAAAGGTATCTTACCTTATATGACGTTATTTTATTAAGGATATCATCGACATAAACATATTCGGACAAAGGCAAATTTTTAATACAGAAATGTAAGCATTTGTGATTTCCAACATGTTTTTCTGCTCTGCAAAGTTAAAAAAATATGCATTTTTAAACAAATAACTTGAAATCTTTTTCTTCAATGTACTCGCCATTGTTCTTAATCAATATTATTATTGTCCAAGACCGAAATATAAAATTGCAAGTCTCTATTTTCTTTGCAATTTCCCCCAAAGTGAGTATGAAAAAGTATTCTCAAATCCTTTTTCTGGTTAACCCCCACATTAATGGGAATTATGTCTGGAACAATGTCATGTATTTTCCGAGTTTTTTTTCCCCTTTTTTCTATTATCATTCACTTTGAAGGTTGGAATTTAAAATATAGTTGACTTAGTGCTTTCACCACAGGAGCTTCAGTAGATTTCCAGTCATATATATATATGAACATCGCTACAAAAATATTTTTCAATACATATACGATTTATAAAAAACAAATACAGTCGAACTTCCATAACTCGAATCACCATTATCCAAAAAAAAACTTCGACTTATGGAGACTTCGAGTTACAGAATTTTCTTGTTGAAAAGAGAATAAATTGCAAAATTGTGTACATTTTGTATTTTTTGTTTAAAACAGGCACTATTTGAAAGCTTCATACCTAAGCATGTAGGTATGTATTTGTAATAAACAATTTACAATGAAGTAAAATATCGGCATGGTTTGACTTTTAGCTGCTGTAAACCAATTGAGGACTGCTATGTCGATAATTTTGTATATTTGGGTCCTAATCATTTTACTAAAGAGATGAGATACTGACTCAAACGAGTGGATAATTAATTCTTTATTTTTAAAAATCTATGAGACCGTACTAGCTGGGACACCATATTTATTGTCTGCTTCCTTTTTCTTGAATCCACCCTCGACTTCTTTTATAAACTTATATTTCCCTCTATCAACAAACATTTTAAAACACGTTTACTTGCCATGAAATAAACACATACAAATAATTTTAACATATTTAGGCAAACCAAAAGACACACGTAATGTACAAAAAGGGATTTCCCCGAAAAAAAGAGCAAAGTAAAATATACAAACCTGCTAAACAAGCAAAAGAAAGCTAAATAAATAAACAAAATAAACAAAACAAGCAAAAAACTTCGAGTTATAGAATACAAATTTGAGTATTTGGTTCGAGTTATGGAGAATTTCGAGTTATGGAAGTTCGAGTTACGGAAGGAGAATTGTATGTAGTTTATTGTTTTAGAGCTACTTCCAATCAAATTGGTTCGAGTAAGAGAAAATTCGAGTTAGAGAAGTTCGAGTTATGGGAGTTCGACTGTATGTCAAAACCAATTTGCATTTTTATATTCCCTAATTCGAATCTATTTCAACAACGATATCTTGGCGCAATTCAAACAAAAAGATTAAAACAGTGAACCAGCGAGTTTTATTACAGAAAATGCAAAAAGATAGTTTTGAAAATGTCTGGTGAGTTGAGCGAACCAGTTTTGTTACCAACTGCAATTTTAGGTTGCATAAAAACAGAAAGGACATGTTTCGATGCAACCTATATATTTATTCTCATAAAGTGCTAAAAGATCTGTCAAAATCAATTGTTATCTCAATTTTTTTAATTTTCTGGGTCTACACTTGAGTCTATGCCCTTGATCACTACCTGAAGACCTTTACTGCTCTTCAGTTGATATGTATAAAAGTTTTTATTAAGAGCCTCAAATCTTGTTATTACTTTTCGAAAGTCATCCTCATTATTCACTTGTATTTTAGTCTCGTTAATCATACCTCGCTTTAATGCAGCTACGTAAAAGGAATTTTCACATATTACCGAAATCAAACTTTTTATTAACTCATTTGAGTTTTGCTCGCTAAGATATATCGGGGGAGGCTTGGACGACTTTATCACGTTTGGTGCTTCAGGGGATTCATCCTCAAGAATTGCAAAACGATTTTGGGAATTTATTCTGTCGGTTGTACCATCTTTTAAAACTTTCGGTGCCGAAGCCACTGTTGAGGAGGTAGGGCTACGACCCCGTTTAAGCACTGTTATATATCTATCAATGCCAACTTGTACTGGAGGCTTTTGAGAAATTTTTTCTTGATTTTCCATAGCAGATGTTTTGGGGTTTACCGTATCATTACTTATTAAAGTAGTTTTTGCCACTGCGGCAACAGTTCCAGTTAAAAGATTTGTTATTGTATTACGATCGACCGTATTTGTAAACAAAGAGGGTGAGAGGGAACGCGTTCGAGTAATAGGTTTAGCCGTTAAGTAATTGCTATCATCGAATGTTTGTTTTTTTTCTACTTTTGTTTCGTCAACACTCACTGTAACATAAGCATTTCTTTCGTTATGTTTTATTGTTTTTGCATTATACGCATTCATAAGAGTTTTTTTTATTCTATTTTACTGTTTGTTTAATTGTGCTCTTCTTTTTATTTGTTGTTTAAAAAAAAACCCCGAGAATAAAAAAAAAGAAAAAGTAAAAACAAGAAATGTTTTTGCTTAAAATGTATGGATGTATGTATGTGTTTACATACATATATTTTTTTATTGTAATTTTTAATATTTTGATTGATTTTTATGTTCACTAATTAATAATTATTTCAAAGCGTTCATTCGCTGATAGGTATTATACCTATTATTAAAAAAAAATATTATATTATAAAAACTTATTTATATTAAAAAAAAACCGTATGCCGAGTTAAAAAAAACACGTCTGCATTCAACGAGCACGAATGGAAGAATGAATTGTTAAATAATAACGATAATAAATGTACTGTTAACGGATTAAAAATATGTATAGAGTAAAAAAGCCAATTTTTAACACAGAAAAAGCAAGAATGTAAAGTAAAGTTAATCAAGCCCGACCCTACATTACAGTATTTGGGCGATCATGTTTCCGCCAAAAAGAATATGTTGGGAGGTTAAGATTCGCATAACAGATTTGTGTGCCAAATATTATCTAAATATTTACTGCTATGAGATAACATTATTATAAGTGTATTCGTATGAGAGCTGCGGTAAAATATGGACCAATTCTAGTAAAATTGGTTTTTAATGCGAATTCATTTTTCAGGTGGCGTTGAAAGCACAGCTGTGCTACTTTTTTTTCTTAATTTGAGAGAGAAATGTCAAAAGTTCCTTGTGTTTTGACATATGGATCAACGAAAGCAACAAAAAAATACATTGTTGTGTTTTTGGTGTTGTTACTTGTTGTAGTATCGGCACCACCGTTTACATGAATTCGCCTTTTTAGTTCTGCTGATTTCTTAGGTTGCAACAAAATATTTTTGGACCTAATTAAAATCAAATGTCTATAAAACAAGATGGTTAATGGGGACAAAACTCTATTCCGGAAAGAAGTTTGCATGTGGGCTATGAAAAATAAATAACCGCTTCTCTGCTTTTGAAAAGGGTTCGATCTTCTGACAAAAAACGCATATATTTCAATGTGTTACACACATTTGCACAAACACAAAATATCCTCTTCACATACAGTAGTGTGGGTATACAAATTAAGTGCAGAATGTTGTGCTAGAGTGGCTCAGGCACCTCGAACTTTTCCCCTATCTATAAAAATATTTGAAACTAACATATTTGTTTAGAAATATAATCAATATTTACACGTTTTAATTCATGTTTTGTTAAAATATATTTTTTACAGGCAAATTTATTTTAAAAAACTACCTTTGACGCTGTTATATTTTTCGTTAATATTTCTTAACAAAAAAAAGAGAGAATGACAAATTCGGTAGTTAAATTCAAAAAGTTACAGAATTAAGGTACATATGCGCCTTCAGTTGTTACTTGTATAATTTGTATAACAAATTTTGAAGAGAAAAATAAGTTAAAAAAATGTTTGTAAAGCTACGGTCAGACTTATCAAATATTTGATGAAAAAAACGGGACCAACAACCAAAATAAAAAATCATTTCGCTTAATATCAATATTTATTTTGATTAAAATATCACATCTTACAAAAAACTGTTTTTTGCTATGTCTAGTAGTATAATTAGTTTATTTTGTAATATTAAGCCCATTTTAAATCTCACTTACTATTAACAAAACAAGGGGTTACGCTTATTTGATCAAATATTTAATAAGTGTGACCGTAGCTTAAGCCTTGTATTATTGTGGAAAATAGCAGACCCTTTTGTTGTTGGACTTGGTGCTGTTCGTCTCAAGGGATTGAACAGTACCTATACCATCAAGGGAGGTAAAGAATACCAAGTCCAATTTAAAAAGTAAAGGTATCTTACCTTATATGACGTTATTTTATTAAGGATATCATCGACATAAACATATTCGGACAAAGGCAAATTTTTAATACAGAAATGTAAGCATTTGTGATTTCCAACATGTTTTTCTGCTCTGCAAAGTTAAAAAAATATGCATTTTTAAACAAATAACTTGAAATCTTTTTCTTCAATGTACTCGCCATTGTTCTTAATCAATATTATTATTGTCCAAGACCGAAATATAAAATTGCAAGTCTCTATTTTCTTTGCAATTTCCCCCAAAGTGAGTATGAAAAAGTATTCTCAAATCCTTTTTCTGGTTAACCCCCACATTAATGGGAATTATGTCTGGAACAATGTCATGTATTTTCCGAGTTTTTTTTCCCCTTTTTTCTATTATCATTCACTTTGAAGGTTGGAATTTAAAATATAGTTGACTTAGTGCTTTCACCACAGGAGCTTCAGTAGATTTCCAGTCATATATATATATGAACATCGCTACAAAAATATTTTTCAATACATATACGATTTATAAAAAACAAATACAGTCGAACTTCCATAACTCGAATCACCATTATCCAAAAAAAAACTTCGACTTATGGAGACTTCGAGTTACAGAATTTTCTTGTTGAAAAGAGAATAAATTGCAAAATTGTGTACATTTTGTATTTTTTGTTTAAAACAGGCACTATTTGAAAGCTTCATACCTAAGCATGTAGGTATGTATTTGTAATAAACAATTTACAATGAAGTAAAATATCGGCATGGTTTGACTTTTAGCTGCTGTAAACCAATTGAGGACTGCTATGTCGATAATTTTGTATATTTGGGTCCTAATCATTTTACTAAAGAGATGAGATACTGACTCAAACGAGTGGATAATTAATTCTTTATTTTTAAAAATCTATGAGACCGTACTAGCTGGGACACCATATTTATTGTCTGCTTCCTTTTTCTTGAATCCACCCTCGACTTCTTTTATAAACTTATATTTCCCTCTATCAACAAACATTTTAAAACACGTTTACTTGCCATGAAATAAACACATACAAATAATTTTAACATATTTAGGCAAACCAAAAGACACACGTAATGTACAAAAAGGGATTTCCCCGAAAAAAAGAGCAAAGTAAAATATACAAACCTGCTAAACAAGCAAAAGAAAGCTAAATAAATAAACAAAATAAACAAAACAAGCAAAAAACTTCGAGTTATAGAATACAAATTTGAGTATTTGGTTCGAGTTATGGAGAATTTCGAGTTATGGAAGTTCGAGTTACGGAAGGAGAATTGTATGTAGTTTATTGTTTTAGAGCTACTTCCAATCAAATTGGTTCGAGTAAGAGAAAATTCGAGTTAGAGAAGTTCGAGTTATGGGAGTTCGACTGTATGTCAAAACCAATTTGCATTTTTATATTCCCTAATTCGAATCTATTTCAACAACGATATCTTGGCGCAATTCAAACAAAAAGATTAAAACAGTGAACCAGCGAGTTTTATTACAGAAAATGCAAAAAGATAGTTTTGAAAATGTCTGGTGAGTTGAGCGAACCAGTTTTGTTACCAACTGCAATTTTAGGTTGCATAAAAACAGAAAGGACATGTTTCGATGCAACCTATATATTTATTCTCATAAAGTGCTAAAAGATCTGTCAAAATCAATTGTTATCTCAATTTTTTTAATTTTTCAAACGAAAGAGTTGTGCAACTCACTTACTCAAATATAATAAGCCATATATTATGAAAACCAGTGGACAAATGGTCATTTTGTTTATTAATCATTATTATGGGCGTGACTAACATTTCCCTATCAACCAGTGACCCGTAATGACCGATATCACTGTCCTCATCTGGTCCCTATCGAGATCAAGTAGCACGCGCGTTTTAGCCGCATCGTAGCCAGGTATGCTTACGGGCTACGAGAATCCAATACATTCCGTGTAAATAGCAGACAGCCAAGGAATTAGAAGGTCCGCATTCTTTTGAAGGTCGGCCGGAATAATACCGTCCGGACCAGGTGCCTTATAGAAGTCAAAGCTCCTTATCGCCCAATTGAGCTTATCATAGCACAGAGAAATGGCACGGGTCCAGGCTCTGATAAGCAATTGATCTTCTGTGGTGTTGGAAGGGAATAACCAGGAAAGTGTGTGTCAATTAACACCTCCAGCGTTTCCTGACAATTCGTAGTCCAGCTACCATCAGCTTTCTGAATGTAGCTAGGGACAGCCAGGCAAGAAGCCATTATTTTGCGCAATCGGTTTGTCTCCGAGGAGCCTTCCACGCCGCTGCAGAGAGGAGCCTTCCACGCCGCTGCAGATACACGGCATTCCACTGTTAACATAGATGTCGGGAAGACACCAGCCAGAGCTGCAATGGCAGCCTTGCTGTCCGTAAATATACATATATCTCTCGATATACAATAGTACCTCAGCCAGTTTGCTGCTTTATGGCAGAGATTTCTGCCTGCAGCACACTACTACCATCTGGCAGCCTAAAAGAGACCCTAATGTCCAATTCCCCGATGAAGAAACCTCCACCTACTACACAGCCCATCTAGGAACCATCAGAATAAACCCTTAGGGCCGGTTCCAGAGATCGCGTGTTTTCGAACAGCTCATCATCATTACCACGATGAACCGTGAACAAAGCACCGAAAAAGGGTTCCGGAGTGAAATAGTCCAGTCCCTCCAAGTCTTATGATGCACGCAGTGTGACCCTGTCATGACCATAGTCCATAGTTCCAAGTAGACCATACCCCCCGGCACCAGCCTGTTCGGCCATAATGTCAACTTGCCAGTTGAGTATAGTAAACAGCGCCTTTGTCGGTGTCGACCGAAGTGATCCCGTGAGCGCAACCAATCTAAATACTTTCTCAAGCATCCAGCAGTATCGCCCCTACCTATGGCACGCCACCACACTATGACCCCATAGAAGAGTTTCTGCCCACAGATCTCTTGCAGGTGTATATTGCCACAATGGCTCTATCAACCCTCGATCGAACGTTGAGTTCCCAAGATGTTTAATTATCGAGAATTACGCCCAAATATTTGGCACTGTTCCAGATTATCAGCTCCGTGCCATTTAGCATAGGAAGCCTAAAGTTACCAACCTTGTACTTCCTGGTGAAGAGTACCAGCTCAATTTTCTGTGGATTGACACCAAGTTAACAGAAGGTAATCCAGGAGCTTAGAATCTACAATGCAGATTCAATACAACAGGACAATGTGTCCAAGTGTTTACCCATAACCGCCACCGCCACGTCATCCGAATACGCGACGGGTTTTATTCCTAATATGCCGAAGTGTCGAATAAGGTGTTTATCGTCAAGTTCCACAGTAGAGGGGACAGCACCCCACCTTGCGGGGTGACACTGTGCACAGATCTGCAATGGTAGCACCCAACGTGGATGCAATGATCCTGCTTTCGAGTAGATTTCTAATAAATTCATAGATAATAACATCGTCAACACCCAACTTCCTCATTGATTCCAAAATGGAGTTGGTTCTGACATTTTTGAAAGCTCCCTTAATGTCCAGAAAGGCTACAAGCGAGGGATTTCTCAATGTAGCCGACTAGTGAGTGAAGCGCCGTATCAACAGACTTGACCTTAGTGTAGGCATGCTGCGATAAAGAGAGCAAATATCTGGGAATAGACATCCTCAGATAAATATCAATGATCCTCTCAAGAGTCTTGAGAAGAAATGACGACAGGCGGATTGGCCTGTAGTCCTTAGGCTTGGTGTGGGATGTTTTCCCTCCCTTTGGAATGAAAACCACCCTGCACTTAGTCCATCGGGTAGGAACGTACGAGAATCTATTGCAGTTACATCCAAGCACGCATACATCGATACTTGAGTTTGTGTTAGAGAGCTTTGCAAGCTCTTGTTTTCAGTACATGTTTTTTAGTGTACATGTTGTTCATTGGGCAAAGTAACATCGATTGATCGTTGTTTTTTTTACAAAAAAAAAAAAACAGCAAGTATTGTTGTGTGATAGCTTGTTGTACTCGTGTCGGTGTGAAAGCACAAAAGCTCTTTTGTAAAAGCTTGCCCATTGGGCATATGAGCTGGAGGTAACTGATATAATGCATTCCGTGTAAATATCGGATAGCCAAGGAATTAGAATGTCCGCATTCTTCTGAAAGTCGGGCGGAATGATACCGTCCAGAACAGTGCCCATCTTCTGTAACTCTCGCGTCGAGAAACTTTTTGATTGAAATGTGTGAAATGAGACAAAAATGCCATATTTTGAAACAAACAGCTGTTTTTCTCACTTACTGTATCTGTAACTTTTTTTTGTGAGTACAAGCTGTCACGTATGGAAATTACTCGCCAATTTACAGAAAAAGTGTGTCTGTAACATTTTGGTGAGAAAAGTTCCCTTTGAAGTGTCAAATAAACTCACGAATAAAAATGGGACGAGAAAAAAGTTTAACACCAAATAACAATTAAAAACACAAAATGCAAAGAATAATAATTATTTGTTCTTCGCACATTTTTTCATTGTTCAGTTATTTTACTTTTAACATTTTTATAAAAAATACAAATGTTTTCAAAGCTCGTTTGCAAACAACAAACATTAAAGACGCACTTAACATTATTTAGCCGGCGCACAGTGGCGTCTAACAAGGTGGTCTTTAGCCACCTAGCTGTAGGACCTGTAAGCTGACTTCACTGCTTGTATGGGACGTTTTGTCCCCGGTTGCTGTCTAATGGCTGTCGCTTTTTCCTCCGAACGTTGCCGTTTAGGCATTGTCTTCGCAGGGACTGGAGGTGAAACGGTCGATGCCCAGCAGTTAGTGCCTTAGCCTCACTGGCCTCTTTAGAGCCGAATAGCACGCCTTGTGTTGGTTTATGACGGGGTGTCTTTTTAATGACACCGGAATTGGTGGGGGAAGGTGCCGAAGTGGGACAGGATGTACTCATCTCTGACTCTCTTTGCACAATAGACTTATGCTTTGTTGGACGACTTTGTCATTTCCAGCTTGGCAGCACCCGAAGCATGGGATTTATCTGCGGCTTTGGATGTACTTGGCGCGAATGACAGAGGTACATCGTCGCTAGTTTTAAGGCAACCGAATTCTGGTCGTGTTGCCTTTACACATTCGTCCACCCTGGCTGTACCAGATTGTCCTCCTGGGGGTGTCGAGGCTGATACAGTCACCGACGGGATTGTCTTCGTCTCGTTGTCCTTATCATTAGTCATGTTCATGTCCTGTTCCTTGTCGTCTTTGGTCAATTGTTTGTTTTTGTGATGATGACCATCATTTTGGTCCCACGAGTGTTAGGGACCTGGAGGTCCACCACGTCATAGCCCCCAGTAACTTTGTAAGGTCGTAGTCTATTTTCTGAGGTGCCCAGGTATCTGCAAAGCTCCGTGATAATACAGTCGGTAACCCCTGACTGCAAACCAGACCGATAGGCACTGGTCGCATGACACCTCGGTTTAGGGGATGGATAACCTTTCGTTGCCAAGGCCTTTAAAGTTCACTGCTTTCACCTCTGACATCCCCAGATACTGGAAATGCACAGGGTCAAGTCACGAACCACAGCCTAGACTTAAGCCACCACATCGGTACAAGATCGTTATCCATGATGGTGATAAGAGTTAGGCATGGCGTATATACATATACATTGAATACCCGCTTTCTGCATCCAAAACCTATTTCACGAAATTTTGTATGGCTTCTGAGATATTTAGCATTCATTTTGCTCCATATCAACTATTTGAAAGTTAATTAAGAATTGTTTTGCTTTACACGCCTCTGTTTGGCAAATGCTTCAAATTCCTCATACTGCTTCTCTTCATTGCCGTAAGAAAAAAAGTAGTTAAAGCAAATACAAAATAAAATGTCAACAAGAAAACTATTTTTTAAAAATAAATTCAGAAAAGTGGCGGCACAAAACAATAATTTTCACTTTCACTAAAATACTACTATTTTCTATATTCGTTCATGAACGTTAAAAAAATTTGCATTTTTCTTCAAACAGTGGTAAGAATGCAAAAAAATCGATCGGGTATATTTTCAGAAAACTTCATGTAAACTTTTATTGCTGTTTTTCTCCCCTACGACTTTTTGGCATGTGCGCCAAACCAATAATTAACTAAAAAATGTTAATTTTATTTACGATTAAGTGAAAGACATCTATATTATTAACACAGTACTTAATCGCTAAAAATAATAAAAAAAAAATTGTATTAGTTATGAATAAAATCAACATTTGTCAATCGATTTTCATAGCTTATGGCTTATTTAATAAAATGTAAAGTTTTTGCCTTTATAATTTGTATATAAATATTGGAAAAAGGTACTAATTTTGTATACATAATAATTTCTGAACAGTTGAAAATATAAAAATTTTATGAATGTTATTTTTGCTAATAAAGCCTAAATTTCTTCAATGTAAATAAATTTAAATTTTTAATTACAATATTTTGTTCCCGACGTTTCGTCGTTTGCTTGTCATAAAATAACATTCATAAATTCATCACTCTGGCCAAAGGAACAACTACAATAAAAATGTTTATTTGGGTGACTTAAAGGATATTTTATAACTATTCATTTGTAAGTGTTTTGATCACAAATAATTTTCAAATTTTAATAAAATGTATTAAAGTCTAGATTACACTATCTCACAAGTCTTACGTATTCCATAATACTTTGGTAGATAGAAATCTAATGAGTTTTGTTGCGACTGTCAAAAAATCTAATTTAACATGACAGTTTGTGTTCACACCATCACACAAAGTATAAACACTTACACATGAAATAAAATGCAACCCTGATCCAATGAAAAGTATTATTGTTTAGAAATTTCTTGAGTTTTTGACATGTATTAATACAAAGTATAATAGTGTAATCTAGTCTTAAGCATAACCGCCTTATTTCTGGCGAAATATTAGTCAAGCCCATAAAAAACAAGACGTGATAGAAATAGTCTGTGGACAGATTTTGATTCAGGAAGCTAAAGTCAATTATAATCACATAACATAACAAAATAAATAACCTCGGTGTGTGCGGACGTGTTCTTTTATTTTGCTCTACAAAAATCGGGTTTTAAACCTTTATTGTTTTTAAATATAATAACAAACAAAAAATTAAAAACAAAAAAATTAAATCGCGAAAAGACGCTTTATAAATGTTTCATAAAATAAATAAAGAATTTAGAAATAAATACAAAAAAACATAAACAAAAAGTTAAAGTGCAACAAAATATAAACAGAATATTATGCCTGTTAGGCGCTCTCCGCCAACTCCGAATTCCTTGCAAATTCCAACAATAAATAAAAACTCTCCCGCGCAAAATGCATTTACCACAACTACAAATGTATACGATCCCTCTTCTCTTCCTTCGCAAGCAAAACAAAAAGTACTCTCATGGTCTTTAGAGTGTTCTACTCCAACTACACCATCAGCAAATAATAATTTTCTACCACATCCCTTGCCTTTACCTACACCTCTCTCAACAATCGTAACATCATCATTCTCAACAGTCACGACTGAATTACCCACTAATACCACTGTATCAACATCAACAATTTCCCCACTTCTACCGATTATGTCCACATGCAATACGTACATTACAAAAAACCTCCTTAACAAAACCCAAGCATTTTCAATGAGCGAGCAAGAGAGCATAACAAATAAAAATTCAACAACAAAAAGTTCAAACCAACAAACTACACACACACAACAATCAAATGCACAATCAACACAGCAGTCGGCAGCTATCACATTAAAAGGCGCTATACCAAAAATAACACAATTAACAAAAAATAATAATACAACGAATATGAAAAAAATTCCTACAGGTATCGATAGATACATTACGATCACAAAGCGTAAGCTAAGCCCCAAGTCAAAATCGTTTTTCAATTTTAAACACAGATGACACTGAAGAAAACCCAGCTCTACAAGTAAAAGAATTTACTCCGCCCCCCATTCATCTTCGTGAACCGAACTCTAACGACCTTGTCAATGATTTAGCCGAGCTTGTAGAAAACAACAATTTTTACGTAATATCAACACGTGTGGGAAACGTACAGGAAACTAAAATTAAAACATTCACTGAAAAAAACTATAGATTAATTACAACATATCTAGATACCAGGAAGAAAAATTATTATACTTTTCAATTAAAAAGCGCTAAAGGTCTGATAGTGGTTTTAAAAGGCATAGAAAGCAACGTTGCAACATCATTAATAAAGACAAAATCCCTCAGCCCCTCTTTAGAGTAGAAATTAATTTCGATTCTAAAAAACTCAAAAAGAATGAAATACACCCAATATATAAACTTCGATATCTTTTGCATAGAAGAATTTCTGTTGAAGAGCCTCGTAAACGCAATGGAGTACCACAATGCCTAAACTGCCAAGAATTTGGCCACACCCGAGGATATTGCAAATTACCATCTGTATGCGTAATATGCGGTGATATTCACAAATCTTCTGAATGCCAACTCTCCAAAACAAACCCAAATATAAAAAAATGCAGCAATTGCGGCGGAAACCACACTGCAAATTACAGAGGCTGTCCAGTATACACAAATCTTAGACAAAAAACAACACAAAAACCTCAAAGGCCACAATACAAGGCAACAGACTTCCCAAGTCCTTCTCACAATATTCGAACGAATGATCCTTCCCTTTCGAATGATTATCAAACTACTTCTCATAGCGCCAGAAAAGGAAATTATTCGTATGCAGAAGAAACCTCTTCACTAAAGTCTGATTCTAACCAAGCTTTTTCACACCCGCAGTTTCCACTTCAACCCCCTCCCCAGAGAAATTTGCTGGAAAACTCAATTGAAACCCTAATAAAAACCATTAATAACTTTATGGCTAATATGCAGGGTATTATGCAGGAATTACTTCGCAATCAAAGCATGCTTATGCAGGCTTTCTTTAATAGAAAATGAACGTTTTAAAAATATATTACTGGAACGCTAACGGCATAAGCCAACACAAAGACGAACTTAATTACTTCCTCAGAAACAAGCAAATTGACTTAATGCTTGTTTCTGAGACTCATTTGACCCCCAAAAGTTTATTCTCAATACAAGGATACGCAATATACAATACAAAAGACCCTAGAGGCAGAGGATGCGGAGGATCAGCTGTTATCATTAAATCTAGATTAAAACACTCTCCAATGCCCGACTTTTGTGAAAAGTATCTCCAGGCCAGTACTATATGTCTTGAAGAATCAAATATGAATCTAGTGATATCGTCAATTTACTCTCCTCCCAGATTTCCGATAACGGAAATTCAGTACACTAACTTCTTTAAATCATTAGGTCCCCGCTTTTTGGCAGCTGGTGACTATAATGCGAAACACACATTCTGGGGGTCACGGCTGATTTCTCCCAAAGGCCGAGTTTTATTTAATACAATATCAAAAATGGGGATGGACATAATATCCAGCGGAGAGCCCACTTACTGGCCAACAGATAGACAAAAATTACCGGATCTAATAGATTTTGGAGTGATAAAGGCTATCTCAAGAGAATTGGTGAACGTAAAATCGTCACTAGAGCTGTCATCAGATCACACACCCACAATCGTTTTAATTCAAAAACCTCAAGCAATTATAAACCCCGCGGTTGACGTAGCGCTAATATCCAAAAGCACAGATTGGTTGAAATACAAAATGTTTATTAGTACCCATTGCTCGGAGAATATACCGCTAAGAACACCAAATGATATAGACATTTCCATAAAAAATTTAGAACTTAAAATGAAACTGGCTGCTCAACTTGCTACCAAGTCCCCCCGACAAAAAAGAGAAACCAGAATTTTCTCTATAGATGTTGAAAGACTCCTAAGTAAAAAAAGGAGTACACGAAGAGAATGGCAACAGCACAGATCTCCACAACTCAAGGAACGTTTAAAAGAATGCACAAAGAACTTGCGTAGACTTCTTGAAGAAAAGAGAATTGCATCGCTTAATAGGCTTCTTGAAAACTTAGATCCAACATCAAAAACGAATTACTCTTTGTGGCGAGCTACAAAAAATATTAAAAGACCCGTTATTTGTAAACCTCCTTTACGCAAACCAAGTGGAGATTGGGCTAGAACTGACACTGAAAAAGGAAATCTGTTCGTTGATTACTTAAAGGATGTTTTCACGCCGAATTTATCTAGCACTATAATTGAGTTACCTCCTGTAATATCCCAGCACATAGCAAGTGTCCCGCTTATCTTTGAAATGCGAGAGCTTCAAAGAGCTATTATTGAGTTGGACCCAAAAAAGGCACCAGGCATCGAGAATATCAGTAATTAGATGCTCTTGGAATTACCCCGCATAGCTGTAAGAATAATTCTCTTTATTTTTAATGCTATTTTACGCATAGGCTATTATCCGCCAGAATGGAAAACATCGCTTGTAAAAATGATACCCAAGCCAGGCAAAGACCACACTAAAGTAGAATCTTATAGACCCATCAGTCTTTTACCCAATATGTCAAAACTGTTCGAAAAGATACTCACGAACAAGTTAACTAAATATGTAAGTGAAAACAATACTATCCCAGCACATCAATTTGGCTTTAGAAGAAAACACAACACCATTGAACAAGTTCATAGGTTAATCACAATAATTAGAAAGGCATTTGAGGAAAAAAAATATTGCTCTGCTCTTTTTATTGATGTCTCACAAGCCTTTGATAAAGTTTGGCATAAGGGACTTCTTTTAAAAATAAAACTTTTGTTACCATCAAATACCCACAAGTTGCTAGAAAGCTACATTACAAATCGAAAATTCGTACTTACAGAAAAAAGTTTTTACAGCACCCCCCAAGACATACGAGCTGGAGTACCGCAAGGTAGTATTTTGAGACCACTTCTATATATACTTTACACATCAGATATGCCATTAATAACTTATACCCACACGTCCACATTTGCTGACGACACAGCAATTCTTAGTGTCCACAATGACCCATTAGTAGCGTCAAGATTGTTACAAAATCACATATCACAATTGGAAAATTGGTTAGATAAATGGAAAATCAAAGTGAATGAACAGAAATGTATCCACATAACTTTTATGTTAAGAAAAGGTTCATGTCCACCAATCCAAATTAATAATCTCAATATACCCCAACAAACAAATGTAAAATATCTCGGTATACACCTTGACCGTCGTCTTACATGGAAAAATCATATAGACGCGAAACTAATCCAGATAAAGTTAAAAACTGTTGAGCTTATGGGTAGAAACTCCATACTAAGCTTGGACTGTAAATTGTTGCTTTATAACTCAATTATTAAACCCATATGGTGCTATGGAATTCAGCTCTGGGGTACAGCCTCTGCATCTAATATAGAAAAAATACAAAGACGTCAAAACAGGCTTCTAAGAATGATTACGTGTGCACCTTGGTATATCAGAAGCTCCAACATACACAAGGATCTAAACGTTCACCTTGTTAAAGATGAAATAAAAAAACATTGCCAAAACTATTTAAAAAAAACTCGAAACCCATCCAAATATGCTAGCCCGGAATTTACTAAATAGCAGTGGCCACCTGAGGTTAAGAAGGAGGCACACTGCTGACTTGGCCCACTTGTGAGAAGTTAAATTTAATGAAAGCATGAAATTTTGTCTGGCTTTGGCTGGATTGAATATTTTTATTTAGTCTTAAGATTTGAATACTTATTGTTAGTTCACAATTATTAAGTGAAGATTCAATAAAGAAATGAAACATAACAAAACATAAAGAAAAATATATTTAACATTAAATTTTTACTAACAGGTTTACTAAAAGATTGATTCATTATTTTTAATAAAAATTCTCTTTTTGCTTTCAGTCAGTTTCCAGTGATATTTGGTGGTATTATATGATTTCAATGGCTTTTTATTGGTCTCTTACTGTTACTCAATTTGTTGATGTAAAACGAAAAGATTTCTGGCAAATGTTTTTTCACCACATGGTTACATTACTTCTGATGTCGTTAAGTTGGATTTGTAATTTACATCGCGTTGGTTCTTTAGTGTTAGTGATCCATGATTGTGCTGATATTTTTTTGGAGGTAGGTATTAATTTTTGTGCCCTTACTTTATTTACAAAAGAGACGAACTGAAAAGTTTTTTTTTTTTAATTTTTTAAAACTTATTAAGAAAATGTAAATATTTGTAAAAAGGTTGGGCCCAAAGTAAATGCTTAGTTTACAAGATAGAATGTTTTTTGATTGAAAACAAATTCCGATCATAAAAAAAACAAAAAAAATTAGCTATATTTGTTAGGGCTTTTTTCCTTATTTTGGCAATATCGGCTTATTTTAGTTATTTTTGCAATATCGGCTTTTTTACTTATTTGGCCATTTAATTCATAACAAACTTTTCTCTATTTGCTAACTTTTAAAAAATAAACCCTGAATTTGAATTATGCCACATTATATTACTTAAAAAGGCAACACGTTTCGCATTATTCATCTGGTTTTGTAATTTTTTATTTTTTTTTGTTTTTCCTCTACATACAACAATTTTAAAAAATTTTAAAAATTAAAATAAATTTAAAAAAAAATGATAGAAAATTTTCAATATTTTTAATTAGGCTCAAGTTCATCAAATTTAATTGTCATTAAATTATTTTTATGAAGAAAGGAATTTTACAACATGAAAATTAATTAAAATTGTTATTGATAATCTTTCATTCTTGACCGTGGCTGGGGCTCGAACCCTGGCCGGCAGGTTACCATGACATGTTTCGATCGCAACCACTCGATCTCCTCAGCCACGGTCAAGAATGAAAGATTATCAATAACAATTTAATTCCTTTCTCCATAAAAATAATTTAATGAAAATTAAATTTGATGAACTTAGGCCTAATTAAAAATATTAAAAATTTGGATTAAAAAACCATAAATAGTTCAAAGATAGAAAATAAAAAAATAAAGTAAATTTAAAAAAAAAACAAACAAAATTGTTAAACATTAACAGCCGTATTCATAATGAAAATTTGGCATGAAGTTAGCACAAAGTTTATTCATAACACACTACTAAACTCTTGCTAAAGGCCGTTACACACTATCCCACAAAGTCTTACGTATTTTTCAAAAATACTTCCTTGATCTTATTATTCTTTGAAAAGGTTTAAAAAACAATAACAACTTATCATGACAGGGTTGGATTTTTGTAAATTACTAAAGACTTTGTGTGATAGTGTAAAACGGCCTTAACGGGTTGCTAAGCTCTTGTTAACGAACTGCCAAGTTTTGAAAAACAGCTGCTTACAGCCGTATTCATAACAAAAAGTTATTCACAGTTTGTACACTAGGTACAATAATACAAAAAAAAATAACAACATGTTTCATATAAATAAATAGAAATCTCCCAAATAATCCTATATTAATTAAATATTTTCAGATTTTGCAAAATAAAAATTAAACAAACTATGTTTTTAAAAGTTTATATGTATGTAGATGCAGTCAGTATTTAAAAAATGGAAAATTCTTTGAACTTATTTTAGAAAAAAAATGTTGTGCAACTACATATGTGAGAGGTAAAAATAGTTTTAAATACCAAAACTTAAACAAAAAAACTTACTAATTCATACATGAGTTAGGTACTTTTGACATCTGAGTTACCTGTCAAAGAGTCGACATACTAGTTATATTCTATGACGATTACTATGTATTATAATCGACTTTCAAAACCTATATCTAATTTGTACCCATAACTCCCCACACACACTCTAAACACATACAAAAACAAACAAAATAAACCCAATAATTTTGATGCAATTTGTTTTCTTTTTAGGCAGCTAAATTGACGAAATATGCAAACTATCAAAAATTATGCGATATAATTTTTGGGATATTCACCGTCATTTGGATAATTACCAGACTTGGGTTTTACCCTCGGATAATATACAGGTAATTTAAACGAAAGATTTAATAACTACATTTGAGATTAAAACTGCATATATTTTTTTAGAGTACAGCATTGCTCTTTAATTTAGTTTATTTTTAAGACTAATAAAGAAAAGGACGATTTTTTTTTTAAATTTTTAATAAATTTTATTTTAATAATTTGAATTTGTTTTTAATAAATATTCAGTCATGTGATGAAAATAGATCGATTTCAAAACTATTGATTTCAAAATTTTGAGAAAGTGATAGAGAGTAGCAAGTTTAGCTTTCGTATCGAAATTGAATTCGCATCGCAATAGGTAGAAGCCCCAGGTTTTTACTCACAATTTTCCAAATATGTAATATAAAATAGTATCTCGTAGAAATAACTCCCAATTTTCACGATGATTTTTTCCTCTATTTTTAAATTATGCCTTTTTATATCCGCCGAAGGAAAAAGGGTATATATAAGTTTGTCATTCCGTCTGTAATTTCTACATATATTCTGGGTCCTTATGAGCAGCGAAGGTGATTTATCGATGTCCGTCTGTCGTTGAAATCGATTTGCCGAAAACCCTAGATATGATGGGGACTTAGTAGTTATATATTTATTTCACATATGGTCCGGAATTGCTTGCTATTGAAATTCAGCCTGATCAGTCCACGAATGGCTGAGATTTGAGCAAAAAACCACGACTGCCTCTAATTTTACCCAGAAATTCCTTGTTGTTGTTTTTTATTTTTATAAATATCTGGAGAACGGCATGAGCCAAAATTTCCAAATTAGGTACAAGCTTCTTGGTTATAAAAACATTGGACAAGTGGGCGTGGCACTTCCTATACAAAGACATTATAGATTTCTGTATAACGGCAAGCAGCGTCTCCAAATTTGGTACAAGCATCTTGGTTATCAATTTATAACATCCGGAAAAATGTGGGCTGGATTGGACAAGTAGGAGTGGCAATTCCTTTGCAAATACATTATAGATTTATGTTAATCTAGAGAAAAACAAGATTTAAAATTTCCAAATTCCAACATGGTTCCGGCATAGCAGAATATAGCACTCTTGTTTCAATTAAAAGCGAGCGGGGTGCAGAAGTAAGCAGAGTAGAAAAAAAGACACGAATCGCATTTTCTGTGTTAATTTTTTTGACATTCCCACTTATTTGTGTTTTTAAATAAATGTTTTATTCTTATTTCCAAGTGCCAAGTGATTGTTAAAATATAGAAAAATAAAAAATTTCATTAAAAAAATTCAATGCATATCAAAATTATGAGGAATAACGAAATTTTGAATATTTTTATACGAATAAGGAACTAAATGAATCAGAAAAAATTAAATCTGACTGCAAAAAAAGAAACATGGTGAAAACTTAACAAGTTTTTGGGAGTAGCTTAAAAAAGAATAAACCCAACAAACACGAAGTCAAACCTTTGATATAAAATGACTTTATCATTTGACATCAAGCACAATTCTCAAACGTTTTCCAATTGTTTGATTTTACCATTTAAATTCAAATAGATAATGATTTGAAAAAAACATTTGACATTAAATGTTTTATAAATTTGATGTCAAATTGGTATCAAATGTTAAATTCAAATCAAAACTAAACTTGGCAATACAAAAGTGAAAAATAAATGTAACATTTAAAATGGCGATTTTAGTTAAATTTTTACTTCGTGGTTAAATGTGTTTTACAAGTGAACAATTTATTTCCTGTGAAAAATAAAAATTATTTGTGAGTATGTAGGTACAATGATTAAGAATACGAATTAAAAATAAATAAAACGGAAAAGTGAAGAAATTTTAAGTTCAATTCTCAAAATAAAAGGGAGCCAAGTATTTCGTCTTTCCAAGAATTAGAGGACGGAGAATTACGTTTGAAAGCAAGTTGAAAATAAAGGCATTTTTCAATTTGAAAATATTTTCCCCTTTTTGTTGAGAATGCTGTATGATTTTCAAATCATTATCAAACGTGTGTCGTTCGAGAACACGTTTGATTTCAAGTAATTTTCAATTTGAAATCAAACCTTCGTGTTTGTTGGGAATACAAAAATATATGTCTTTTAAATCATCGTAAAAATTGGTTTTGTATTTCATGATCGATTTTTTCCACTTTTAAAATTTTTTTTATTTTTGTTGCTGCTGCTTTCATTACACTGGTCGTTTTAAAAAAATTGTTTTAAATGGAAATATATGAGATATACAGATTTTAAGGCGCTTAACTCAAATCTGTTTTTAGTTTTTTTCTATCACGTTTAATTGTGTTTTATGGGCAGGAGTAATATTTCGCCGTTGTCAGTAAAATGTGCTAAAAATATGTTGCAACCGTACGAACTGGCAATTTTTGTTTGACAACGTTATCAGAAAATGCATTGTCAGTCCATTGTAACACAAAAATATTGTAAGATATCTGACAATCATGTGAACACTTATCGTTGTCATTGTCAGATCATTGTCAGTCGTTGGAAGCTTATTTTTTATTGTCAGATGTGCGAAGCTTATGCATGAATTAATGAATTAAGTGTGAAAACACTATTAGTAAGCAAAGTCCAGGTTTGTTATACCATCGAAAAGAAAATACTTGCCTTAGCAATTCGGAATTAGAATTCGGGATCTTAAGTTTCGGTATATGACCCCAAACCATAAGAATTAACATATACGAATATTTCAAATGTTAAATGCAATCTGAATGATATATGTATGAAATAAAAATAATTTAATGAAAATTAAATTTGATGATTATTAGCCTAACTAAAAATATCAAAATTTGATTAAAAACCATAAACAATTCAACAAAAATAACCACAATACTAATTATTGCATGAAATAAGTCCCAAAAAATATTCACCGTTATTCTGCATTTTGATTACGTTCCCGCATTCATTTACGCATCACTCGAAAAAGGTATTCCAACAAAAAACTAAATCGAAAGAAAAAGATACGATTTGCAGTTTTGCTATGAAACATATGAAATCGGAACAGAAAAATAAGTAATATTGTAAAAATGTTAATAAAAAGTAAGCGCGTTCTTTATTGCAACTGTCCGCATTTGATTGATTTTTATCATTAACTGTAAGCGATTCTTTATGTTTTTTTTGAACACGTATTTCAGTCTCTTATTAAAAAATGACTTTTTTAAAGAAAAGTTCGAATAAAAATTTCCCGGGAATTTTAGGGCTGGCAGTTTTGCTATTTTTTTAATTCAATGTATTGATTTTAACAGTGAAAAAAAACTAATAAACTTAAACTGACATCACTGTTTATTAGACTGCAACACAAAATGCGATAAAAAAAACCATACCAATTTTAGTATAGCAAAAACTTAGTGGTGTAGCACGTGCAAATCTGTGTATTTTGTTGGTGGGAAATAAAAACGCAACAACATTTTGCACTTGCCATGTTGTAAGACCATTTTCAAATACTTTTGAACAAAACTAGTGATAAGTAAATTAAAAATTTATAGTGGAAAAATTTAGTTTTTGAGCTGCAATAAATTTACGGCCTTTTTTATAAAAAACAAATCTTCATACGAAATCCGTTTTATCATTCCTTTATTAAACTGTTTTATTTTTTATAAATAAAGCAGTAAAACTTTTAAATTCATGTTAAAAAAATTAATGATTAAAAAAATATTTATTGCCTTTTATTTTACTGTCATTTTTTTAATGCAATACAGTTTTTAAAACGAAATAAACAAAAAATCTAAATACTTTCCGTAAGTCAATAAACAATTTAACAGAACGATGCAAAAAGAAAGAAAATTTCTATTAAAATCGAAACGCAAAATAAGGGTGATTAATTGGGTCTTATTTCATTATGAACAAAATTATAATTTTTTTTTTTTTATAATAAATTAACAAACTCCCTAGAAGTCGTTGTTGTTATTTTCTGTTAAAAAAATTGGGAAACAAGTTCGTTTTTGTTTTCGGGACTAAGTTCATTGGGGACTTAGTTCGTAGCGCCATTATAAATACTTTACAAAAATAATAAAAGTATTCTTTACAATATCTATATATAAATCGGCAAAGGCAAAACAGTTAAGAACACTTTCCTCCTCTGTATGTCAACAAATTTGAACAAAATATACTCTATTTGAAAGGCATTTAATTATAGAATATATATTTTATTAAAATCTGTTCAATATTTTCAGAGTTAAAAGCGTTTAAATTTGCTACTAGATTAGGTTAGGTTCCATGGGCAGCTATGAACAGACAGCTCACTTGGGTCCTTTATTGGTCCCTTTGTGATACCCAGGGCCAATGCCAATCCTTAGAGCAGTTACTCAGATGGCGTCACTGCAGAATCCAGCCACTTCGTCCTCCTACTGAAGAGAAGAAGCGATCTCAGTTCTATCCTGGATAGATACTCTAGGCAGGCAAACACCGGATTCCCCAGGTATTTTTCCCTAATACCCCGCAACCCAGGGCATTGACAGAGAAAGTGAAGCACAGTCTCCTCCTCCTCGTCCTGACAACTTCTGCTGTAGTCTTTGAATTCTAGACCCATTCTTTCAGCATGAGCCCCCACCGGCCAGTGCCCAGTCACAACCGATACAACTGTCCTAATCTGGTCCCTTTTGAACCTAAGTAGAGAGCTAGTTCTCCGTTCATCATAACCAGGCCATAATAGCCTGGATATCGAGCAGGAGGACTCAGTAGTCCACCGCATATGCGCAACTCTGTAAGACTCGCGCCTGATAAGTAATTTACAGTGAGTCATTGGAAGATCAACAAATTGAGGGAAGCAAGGGCAGCCTTGCTCTCAGTAAATATACGTATATCTCCCGATATGCGATGATACCTCAGCCAATTTGCCGCCCGCCTTATAGCCGAGATCTCCGCCTGCAGGACACTACATCCATCCGGCAGACGAGAGGAAACTCTCACATCCAGTTTCTCTATGTACAAACCTCCGCCAACTCTTTTACCCTTCCTCGAACCATCTGTATAAACCCCTAGGGTTAGTTCGTGGAGAGTACCCGACAGCACATTGCCGTGCGCCATCTGTGTCACGAACCCCGCGCCAGTGAAAGGCACCGGGTGCAATAGTCCACACCAACAGGGACAGTCGAACATTTTATTTTTTTATTTATTTTTTTTTTATTTTTTCAGTATCGTAAACAGCGCCCTCGTGGGAGTATATCGCATTGATCCCGTGATCATCAACGCGACAAGTATATGTACCTTCTCAAGCATTGCTCGGTGCCTGCTTTAATCCAACGCAGGCCACCATACAACAACCCCATAATACAGAGTCGGATTTACTACAGCCTCAAAGATCCAATTGACACACCACGGGCCCATGCCCCAGTTTCTGCCGATTGCACCTCTACACGCATGTATGGCAACTATTGCCCTTTCCACTCTCATCCGGACATTTAGTCCCCATGACAGCTTACTATCCAAAACCACGCCCAGATACTTGGCACTGTGGGAGATCTGAAGCTCGGTTCCAAATAACCTCGGAAGCCTTAAGTCTGTACTTCCTCGTAAAGAGTACCAGCTCCGTCTTGGACGGATTGACACCCAGCCCGCATGATGCGCTCCAGGTGCTGAGTACCTTCAGAGCAGCCTCTATACACTGAGACATTATGTTCAGTTGTCCCCCCGTGATGGCTACCGCAACATCATCAGCATACGCCACTGTTTTGACTCTCATGTTGTCCATCTTCGCCAACATGGTGTTCATAGTCAAGTTCCACAATAGGGGGGATAGAACCCCCCTTGGGGAGTACCCCTGTTCACCAGTCTTTGAACACTGGTCTCACCTATCGTAGAGCAAATGACCCCATTCCTGAGAAGATTGTCCACAAATCTACATATGCCAACGTCGATCCCCAGGCTCCTCATGGATGTGACAATAGAGTCCGGGTTTACATTCGATATCGAGAAAGGCCACGAGTGTGTACTCCTTAAATTCGAGCGATCTCTCAATAGTTCCTACCAGAGAGTGAAGAGCCGTCTCAACAGATCTGTGTGGGCATGTTGGGAGGCAGAGAGTAAACTTCTTGGAATGGTCATCCCAAGGTGTATATCAATAACTCTTTCAAGAGTCTTAAGAAGAAAGGATGCAATACTAATCGGTCTGTTGTCCTTTGGTTCAGTGTGAGAAGCCTTACCTACTTTGGGTATAAAGAATACTCTACACAAGGTCCAACTTACCGGGAGATACGAAAATCTAGCGCATCCCCTGTATATGGCTATCAGCCAGGGTATGATCAGGGTCGAATTCCTCTGCAGGTCCGCCGGAATTGTACCATCCATACACAGAGATTTATATGGGCTGAAGCTATCGACAGCCCACTTGATCCTATCATAGTCCAAAGAAATGGACATAGGAGTGGGTGTCGACTCCCACACTTGATCCCGCAAACTCCCTTGGGAATTTCCAGGAAAGTGAGTGTCAATCAACACCTCAAGTGTTTCCTATTCGTAGTCCAACAACCATCCGATTTCCGGAAATAGCCATTATTTTACGTAAACGGTTCATCTCAGAGGATCCCTTCACGCCGCTACAGAAGTTCCTCCAAGCGTTTCTTTTCGCCGATCTAACCAAGTTTCTGAACCTATTCAATGCTGACTTATAGTCCACCCAATTACCAAGTCGCTTAGCCACATTGAACAACCTACGACATTCACTTCTTGCCTGCGCAATTTCAGGATCCCACCACGGTGGCCGATCCATACCCCTGCGAATCATTGGCTTACACGCCAAGGAAGTAGCCAACTGCAGTGAGTCCGAAAGCAGCTCCACTGCCGCGTCGATCCCCCTGATATCACTGACCTCAGGAGGATCAGATAGGGTTCGAACCAGAGACGAATATTGAATCCCCCAATTCGTACGTCTCCTGTTTACTATAGCCCTCGGTCCTGGAGACCTATGCCCTAAATCAAATTACACGTACCTGTGGTCAGAGAGCGTACAGTCATTAGACCCCATCCAGTTCTCAATCATATCAACGTGGTTTATACTAACCAGTGTGACATCAAGAACCTCACACCTATTTGCAACAACAAACGTAGGCTCACAGCCCCTATATACTACCCCTAAATTATAATTAATAATAAAGAGAATAGTGACTCACCTCTTACATTCGTATCCGTACTACCCCAGATAGTGTGGTGCGCATTCGAATCGGCACAGATTATAATTGGCGTTCCAGTGCCCGCAGCCTTTGTTACAGCACCACGGATGAGCCTATTGGGTGGGTCCTGTCCGTGATCGTGCGCCATATAGCCCGAGACCATCCAGACTGTTCCGTCTAGTGTCTCCAGAGCGACCGTTGTTGTGTCATCATCACTGTAATCAGAAAGAATGAAGATATTCAACTAGTTTTTAGCTAGGACACAAGATCTTATGTTACCTGTACCTTTCGCATATAATAGCTTGCTACTAACACATATGCATAACACATAAATACAAAATTTGATTTTTCAATTATCAACTACGATTATTAGATACGATTATTAGACATTTTTTAGAAACCGGTTTTCGAAAACTTCGACTATATAAATACGGCAAAATAAATTTCTTTCTTTTACTTTTCCTTGCTGCATGTGATAATTTTTAAATTTTCTATAATATTGAACTTAGAAACATACTATAATAGGTGCGTGGTCCTGAGCGAATGAAAACCTATTACATGAAAGATAAATTATAAAGATCAATTTAAACATGCATGGTCCTGAGTGAATAAAAATATATAAGGGGAGCTTTTTGGTACATTTTCCTTCAAAATCTGGAACACTGATTAATTTTCGTAAATATAAATATAAAAAAAAGACATAGAAAAATAAAATTAAACATGCAATGTCCTGAGTGGGTGACAATATATAAAGGAGATTTTGTGACACTTTTTTGTTTTTCAATTGATATTTTCTGATATCCGTACTATTTAATTCTGATATTTTTATATTGAACTTACAAAATTAAAATAACTCAGATAAAATATGAACCGGAGGTTGGTTTTCGCCAAACCGATCCACTTAGACGAAAAAAAACAAATGCCCGAAACACGTAAATTCATATATGTATGGGGGATTTTATGACAAGTGACCCAACTTTTGAAATCGATGTCTTCCGATTTGGATGAAATTCACATCAAGGTTAGTCCTATTGGATAGTAGTTTAGACACAAATTTTCAAAAAGTTTCTGAGTTAGAGGGGGTCAAAGTGTGTAGCAAATTTTGGCCAAGCAGGTGTTCTTTCTCATCCATGTAACTTATTACCTATTGGTGTTAGCAAAATTTGTACCAAGTAGCTTAGATATCTATTTGATCAATCTTTCGAAAAAAAAAATTTTGGTTTTTTATCAAAGTAATTTTTGGGGATACACCATTCTTTTTTTTAAATTTAAAACTTTTTTTATTTTTTGAAGCGGGTAACTTGATGCAAATTTCATCGAAATCGTAAGACATCAATTTTAAAAGTTGGTTCACTTGACATGAAACCCTCCATATACTAAGATGTGCTATGTTTTCTTCATATCGCTTCTTTATTGCAACATAGTCATAACTCAAAAAATCAAAAATTTTAAGTTACGTTAGCAAAAGTGTTCCTTCAGAATTATATCTGAAACTGAGCCGAAGTTAAATATAGCTAAATATAATTTATTAAATCTGTATATTTTTTTTTTACATTTTGAAAACTTCAATCGCATTTTGGCAAGTTTGATTTTTTTTTTTAGGTATGACTATGTTGCAACAAAGAAGCGATATGTACATACAAATTTATGGTTGAATTTTGACCATTAGGCGAACACTAGTATATATAAATTTGTAGAAAATTATAAAAAATATAACTACGTATATTCAAATTGTTTTCGTAAATTATAAAAAGCAACAAAACCAAGAAATATGATGTACATTAGGCATATACCTTTTAACAATTTATGCAAATAGGAAAAATGGCATAGCACATTCGAATAGAGCATAAAAAAAATGGAGACTCATTTAATTTTTTTTTTTTTTTTTTCAAAGTCGCATAAAAGTTTCCGCACCAAAAGCCATTATATTTTTTAGAGGAGCATATAGCCATTTTATTTATCTTTGAATTTAGAAATTTGAATAAATATTATTTCTGTAAAAATGTTTAAAAAAAAGTGTGACATGCAATACTTATGTGAACTGGTCCAAGCTTTTAAGAAGTTTTAAAAAAATAATTTCTAATATGTATTAGTTTTCATATTAACTCAAATGTGTATTCTATTTGTTTAAAGAAATAATTTCCCTCAGTAATGCTCGTTCAAATTCTAGAGCTATTCTGACACTTTTATCTTTTATACTTATTCTGGAATATCTCTTGCATTTATTTTCTATTTGTATGTAATGCTAGGAGTGAAGTCTGGTTTTTTGATCATACTTTCAACAAAAATGATTTCGCCACACTACAAAAAGTTAAAGAATATTTTCTTAGACATTGGGTCACAAAGCAAAGAAGGAATCTCTGCGCAGAACGTTCAATTAAATTTTTCCAAGACATTTTGCTATTGTGTAAATCATCACATACTTCAAATTTAATACATATTTCATATAAAAATTGCAAACATTTGTGTTTCAAAAAACTCTGTCTTTTTTTAGAAATCACTTTTGGTGCGGAACATTTTTAAACCCAAATCACCTATGAAAGTTATATTCATTACTTGAACAATATTTTCCACCATGTAGTGGTATGCCAAATTCTTCGTATAATTTTGTTATATACTTATTGTACATTACAGAACAGTTACAGTCTTAAGTATATTAACGGGCAATTTTATCAAGTTCAGTTATAATTAACTATCAGTTAAAGCTGTCAAAACATATTGGTAACTGGAAGTTAAAGTAATAGTTAGTTTTAACTGAACTTGGTGAAACTGGCCATAAGTTAAATAACAAATGGAGTTTTATTTATTAAAAAATTAAAATTTTATCTATCATTAAATTTAATTTTTAGCTCTTCTGTGGAAGCACCTAGCATTCTACCCATGTTTCCTGCTTATTATATATTCAATAGTTTGCTTATAATGTTGCTGATTCTTCATATTGTCTGGACATATATGATACTTAAAATAGTAGTGGACTCACTTCAAAAGGGGTTGGTAAGTATATCAGTTTAGTTTTAAAAATTTTGTTAAAATGTTTGGAGAGTTTTTATGACTATTAATTTTGAACTCTACTTTTATTTGTATTGAAACAAAGTATAAACAGTATCATGACTATTTGACAATCCCTCCTAGAGGTAGCTACTGGTTGGTGCCAAAGAACTGCAAAATCACAAATATGTTTGATTTATTCATACGCTTAAATTTACATAAATTCTAAACCTGCATGCATGTGTGAGTTGGATGATTGAACGTTAGCGTTACCGTTGGTGCTACTAGCTACTACTACTTTTACAAAATGCACCCAAATGTTCTACTTTATTTAATTCTTGCACCTTTTTTATACAAAGAGATACTTTTTGTACTGTTTTATAAAACTCCCAGCTTTAACTGTTTCCAAGTTGGACAAATCGTTCTCAAGTCCTGATGAAATGTATTAGCATAACCGCCTTATTAAATTAGTCATGCCCACAGTAATAAATAATACATAAAATTGACATTCGTCCACCGATTTTCGTAATATATGCCTTATTTTATTCAAAAAATGTTGTCCTTTTTGTATGAATTTTTTAAAACAAAAAAGTACTTGTTTTGAAAACAATGCAAAAAACAAAAAGTTATTTAAATTACTAAAAAAAATTTCATTTCTTACCATCTGTAAGTATTTTGATTAAAATCGGACAAATCCTTCTCAAGTTATGATTAAATGTTACCTCTTTATTTCGGGCGAAATATTGGTCTAACCCATAGAAAACTAGATATGATAGAACCAATTTTTAACAGATTTGGATTTAAATAAATTCAATTAAAATTACATAACAAAAGTTCTTGCTCCCGACTTTTTTTATGTTTTTTGCCGACCAGTGTTATTAAATAAATGTTTTTATACCATTTATAAAATGTTATTTGAAATCTTAAATAAATTAAACAAAATACTAGAAAAAACATAATTTGCTGTACTTGTTTCGGTTTTAAAATATATGCCCTGTCATTTTTTATATACCCTTTATGGTGCCACTTATTTTGTAGCTTTCCACTTTCTTTGGTACTTTTTTAAAATATCTAACGGTTACGCTGTTGAACGTGCTTTATTTGCATTTTCTGATGCGTATGCCATAGAACAATTGCTCAAAATCAAATCACATGCAATGTATGCTCCAAGGCGAATTTATGTAAACGGTGGTGTCGATACTACAACAAGTAACAACACCAAAAACACAACAATGTATTTTTTTGTTGCTTTCGTTGATCCATATGTCAAAATCACAAGGAACTTTTGACATTTCTCTCTCTAATTAAGAAAAAAAGTAGCACAGCTGTGTTTTCAACGCCACCTGAAAAAATGAATTCGCCTTGGTATGCTCTTGCATTAAAGTACAGGGTGGCGCAGAATGAGCTATATAACCATAAATAAAGGGCTTATAACTTTTTTATTTATGCGATTATTATAATTTTTTTTGTAAATACAGTATATTATTGGGGGTTTTTTTTGCAATTAGCTTTGAAAAATGATGTCCATTTTCTGCTTCGCACATACGTGCTCTTTTTAGCATATTTTCCATAACTTCCATGATTTCATTTCGAATGTTAGTTTTTAGTTGTACAATGGTTCTTGGTTTGTTAACGTACACTGTTTCTTTTAATAAACCCGTCAGGAGCTATTAAATCTGGTGAGGCACCTGCTGTATGTGCTATGGGCCGATCGTGTATTGGTTCATAATTAATTCCCCAAGTCTTCTTCACAAAATGCTGAAAAAAACAAAGAAAGAATAATAATTAAAAAAGTTATAAAGAATTCAAACCATATAGCTCATTCTGATTCATTCTAAATGAATCTAACATATGAAAAAACTGTAATACGCCCTACATAGCAACTGCTGAATACATCAGAGCAATCATTGACGAACGAAGCTAAACGATGTTAAAAATGGCAAAGCCAACGCGCTGTGCATTATTTGAATGATTTAAAACCAGCAGGGAATGTTTGTGGCTGGGCAAGTTTGATTGTATAAACGCAAGAGTGTATTTTATGGTGTTCATAAAGTGCGAATTTTTTCACACAAAGTCGTTCTCTGGTTGGTGCTTAACTCAAAAATGGTTTGGTGAAAAACTGGACCTGTGTAAAAGCATTTTTAGTTTTTACCACACATACAGAGTTTCAGTAGTGGTTTGTGCTCGTTGATAACAGACGTATTTTTTTTTCATTTCCGCATACGATTCGAGTTATTAATTATCCTAAACTTAAGTTTACAATATCAATTTATACGCGAATGGACGCACTGATTTAATAATAGTTTAATACAAACGTGAACAATACAAATATTAAAAAAGAAAAAAATATATTGTGCAGAAATAAATAAGAGAATTGATGATAGTAAATACCTAACAGCTAAACCAATTACTCTCGTGCGTTGCCTTTCTACCTTTGATTGTAGTACCTTTAAACTTTTACTTAGGCCTGCAAGTGTTGCCGTAGCGGCAAAAACATTCTAAATAAGTAATCAAATGATTTACTTAAAAACGGACGCAATGGAAAACTCTGCCTCAAAAGTAAAAAGTTTTCAAAAGCGTCAAGAACAAGCTGTTATTGATAGGTATAAAACAGTGCATAAACGGCGTCGCAGCTCTCCATCATCCAAAGTTGTTTCGATCCCAAAAGTATCAAATGTTGGTGAAGCTGATAGAATAAGTTCCAAAAATCGTTTTGCAATTATGGAGGATAAATCCTCGGAAGCACTTAATGTCATTAAATCGTCTAAACAACGCCCGATATATCGTAAAGAGCAAAACTCTAATGAACGTATAAAGCGTTTGATCTCTGTAATAGGGGAAAATTATTTTTCTGTAGCTGCGATCAATAAAGCTTCGAAGAATAAACGAGACAAAAATATAAGTTTAAAATTAAGATGAATTTCGTAAAATAATTACTAAATTTGAAGCACTTAAAAAAGGCTTTTTAACATACCAACTGAAGAGCAGTTAAGGTCGTTAGGTAGTGTTTAAAGGCATTGACTCATGTGTGGACCCATATAAAATAAAAACGCTTTTGGAAGAGTAGGGCTTCAAAATAAAAAATTATAAAAAATGACGTTAGGCATAAACAAAACGGAACGCATCACATTTTAAGTTTGAAATATATTCTGCACAGAAGAATTACGAAAGGAGAGCCGACAAAGTTTGGTCATACGACAGACATTATTATAACTATTATGTCCTGTGGTTCCTATAAGGAACAAAGGTCCACGACAGACATACTGCTACATATTTCCCTCTTTGTTAATTCGTATGAGGAGAGTTATATTCTACATTTCTGTGCGATTAGTCTTAAAATTACACCAACGTAAAAATATAAAGCCATTGTGACATTGTGAACAGAAACCTAATCGCCTCAAATGTAGGTAACAATTAGGAAAACACTAATGGCACACTGCAGCCTAGTAATAACAGAACCTCCTACGCTAACGTCTTAAAATCGAATCATACACCAGTGCAAGATGCTTTACGAAATAACGGATCAAATTAAATTTTTTGTTCAGTAGCTGGGGTAAAATACTTGTTTCTAATTTAGGTCGACTAAAAACACTATGGAACATTATAGAAACAGTAAACAATTTTACGGACAAAATGGTAACATGATGCAGGAAATGTTGAAAAAGCAAGCAATGTTATTGCAAGCTGTACTAACCAAGCCACCAACTGTCTGAAAATTTTTATGGAGGTTGTGCCATTTTGATAAAACCCCGAAACAAACACTACTTAATGTGTGATAATTTTTTTTTTTTTTTTTTTTTTTTTAGTTAAATCGAAACTGTTCATCTATATACGCACCTCCTAGATTTTCAATATCAGAAACCCAATAATATAAATCACTAGAACCCTGTTTGCTGACTGCTACCGATTACCACGCTTAACATATTTTTTGGGGGTCACCAAAGTTTCGTATTTTGTTAGTACAATTTCTAAAATGTACTTAAATATGGCTGCGAGTGGTCTACCAATATATTGCCATACTGATCAACAAAAAACTCCAGAAGTCATTGATTTTACGTTGATTAAAGATATCCGAATAAGAACAATAGAACACAATTTCCGTTAGAAAATTTAGAACTTGGAAAATTCACAGACTAATGCAAATACATATATATTAGTATTAAAAACATGATATCAGAAGAGGACCACACTAAATTTATTTATGCACAAAGAGACTGATCAAAACAAATAATAAAAAATGTTAAGGAGAGACACATTGAAAAGTTAACTACACTGAAAGAAAAACTGTTGAAATTACATGGATTAGTATTTACAAACCACTGGTTTGAAAATAAAACGAAATACGATATCCCGATAGAGTATAAGTGGATATCATCACTTGGCAGATAGCCCGCATTACCGATAGATAAACGTAACTTCTCCCCATTACATATAATAGCTGATGTAGAACAATGTGTACAGGCCATGGATGGGATTTTTGATAAAGAAAAGGACGTCGATAGAACAAAATTTGCAAAATGCGTATCCGCTTCTAAACGAAGCATTAAAAATACTGAAAAGGATACGTTTATCCTGACAGTTTTTGAGAAAACCAGAGAACTTTTAAGAAAATATAACGACATAATTATTATACAGGCTGACAAAGAGAATAAGACGGTAGCAGTGTATAAGAATGAGTTTGAGGGGAAAATGCAAGCACTTGTAGGAGACAAAAACACCTACAGAATTTCAAGAGCAGATCCAACTGCCAAACTTCAGAAACAAAACAATGACATTATTTCTGATCTCTACAAAAATACTAATAAAGGGGAAAAACGTTAACTTCTTTGTTCCGCGACTACTGCACCTAGAATATACGGCTTACCCAAAACACACAAGGAAGGGAAACCCTTACGACCTATTGTTACCAGTTATCAAAATACGTGGGCAATATTTTTAGCCATAATTTCTGACAAATACAATGTTAAAAATTCGTTACGGGTTAAGGAGCGGCGTGAAAATAAACAATAATGATATCGTTTGACGTAAGAATACTTAAATTTTGTCCAAATGACAATAATTATTTTATGTTTGGTGAAAATATTTATACCCAAAACTTTGGTATGTCAATGGGGAACCCACTATAGCGGATATCATACTTGACAACCTACTTGACGATGTAAATAAACTAGGAAATAAGAATATTTATATTAAATATTTCGCTAAATATGTAGAAGAAATTTTGGCGAAAACTCGCGTAGAGGACAAGGAAACAATTCTGTCAAATTGTTAACGTAAAACTTTTCATCCTAACTCCATATGGTTGTATTATTTAAAGGCATTGTAAAACAATTAATTCCATAACAATCCGATATTACTTTTGCATACAATTTCTTCTATAGAGCAACCGCTGTCTCTATGTATTTTTCCATTGGACCAACTTCGACATTTTTTGATGTCGTTGGATTATCTTTCACTACATCGTTTTCAATGGTAATATTGTGAAACTCACGCAAATGTTTAAGACATAATTTGCAATATTTTGAAAAAAAAAACTATTTGCCTATCGCTAATGGTTTAAACTTTACCACTCATGATTTTTTTTACCAAATTATATATTAATACCTTTAAAATGGTTTGTTTTTCTGAGTTTAGTATAGTATTAATATATTTGTCAATACTTACTGAGATATGGGCATTTCCTGGGGTCACGGACGTACGTTCGTACACTTTTGATGTACAAATAATATAGAAAACAAAACTTTTCCTAGCATTTTTTTTGCGATTCGATAGCATTTGGGTAGATGTATGTTTTGTGCAAAAGATGGATTTCATCGAGTTTAAGTTTTTATAATAATAGTTATAAACATGTGGTCACGAACGTACGCAAAATAGAAGTCTGCGTAATGGAACGGAATATTCAAAAGTGATTAATTTATTTTAAAAGTGTATTAATGTAGGTCTCCATACAGTATTTACAAAATAAAATATCTCTTTTGGTTTTTGTTTAATTGGCTTATGTACCGGTCGAGAACGTACGATTTTTCCATATGTTTTTTTATTATTATCACCATGCAGATTCCCATAAATATCTTCAAATTTCCTTAATAAACAACTTAATACTCAATTTACAATTGATTGTAATGGAGAGATTATAAAGAAAGAGTGTAAACATAACATATTTTTTGCATGTAATATAAGTATATAAAAATGTCTTAAGAAGTAGAAAATATAAGAAAATATAAAATTTTCCAGTTTCCAGCGCAATTTCCTCAAGTAAAACAGCTGAGATATGCTATGAAACCATTCTTTTATAACAACATAGATTTTTTTTTATAATAATAAACAATAAAAGACGATGATTATCAACATTTTATTTTTTCATTCTGGTAGACCATTCTGGGGAAATGCCCATATTTATTCTTATTTCCCATAACATTTATTTTGAACAAAATAAAACACCAAAAAAACTATTTCAATTATTATTTATTAATTATTTTTATTTAAAATAGTAAATGTGTTACAAATTAAGATATGGTATCAAGATCTATAAAATACTGCAGTTTTTAATATGAAGAGTAATATTTATAAAATTAAAAATATTTCAACATAAAAGGTAAAAAATATAATAAACATAAATTTAGTTTTAAATTTGTCAATTAAGTAAAATGCGTAAATACATAGAATCCCGATAGTTGGTAGTCTCAAGAGACCGGCCATTTCTTAAGCCCTTATGACACTACATTTTTTATTCATTAATTGATATAGAATTGATAGAAAGAAACAGTAAATGTTAGAAAGAGCAAACTGGAGCAAACTATAAAAAATGTACACAAAGTTTTGTAGTTTTTTTTTCTCTTGTTATGGTTTTGTTTCAGGGATGGCGTTGAGAATTTTTAAAATTGTACCAACAACCTTTAAAAATTGTACTTTTTTACCCTAATTGTACTAAAAAAAACTATTTGCCTATCGCTAATGGTTTAAACTTTACCACTCATGATTTTTTTTACCAAATTATATATTAATACCTTTAAAATGGTTTGTTTTTCTGAGTTTAGTATAGTATTAATATATTTGTCAATACTTACTGAGATATGGGCATTTCCTGGGGTCACGGACGTACGTTCGTACACTTTTGATGTACAAATAATATAGAAAACAAAACTTTTCCTAGCATTTTTTTTGCGATTCGATAGCATTTGGGTAGATGTATGTTTTGTGCAAAAGATGGATTTCATCGAGTTTAAGTTTTTATAATAATAGTTATAAACATGTGGTCACGAACGTACGCAAAATAGAAGTCTGCGTAATGGAACGGAATATTCAAAAGTGATTAATTTATTTTAAAAGTGTATTAATGTAGGTCTCCATACAGTATTTACAAAATAAAATATCTCTTTTGGTTTTTGTTTAATTGGCTTATGTACCGGTCGAGAACGTACGATTTTTCCATATGTTTTTTTATTATTATCACCATGCAGATTCCCATAAATATCTTCAAATTTCCTTAATAAACAACTTAATACTCAATTTACAATTGATTGTAATGGAGAGATTATAAAGAAAGAGTGTAAACATAACATATTTTTTGCATGTAATATAAGTATATAAAAATGTCTTAAGAAGTAGAAAATATAAGAAAATATAAAATTTTCCAGTTTCCAGCGCAATTTCCTCAAGTAAAACAGCTGAGATATGCTATGAAACCATTCTTTTATAACAACATAGATTTTTTTTTATAATAATAAACAATAAAAGACGATGATTATCAACATTTTATTTTTTCATTCTGGTAGACCATTCTGGGGAAATGCCCATATTTATTCTTATTTCCCATAACATTTATTTTGAACAAAATAAAACACCAAAAAAACTATTTCAATTATTATTTATTAATTATTTTTATTTAAAATAGTAAATGTGTTACAAATTAAGATATGGTATCAAGATCTATAAAATACTGCAGTTTTTAATATGAAGAGTAATATTTATAAAATTAAAAATATTTCAACATAAAAGGTAAAAAATATAATAAACATAAATTTAGTTTTAAATTTGTCAATTAAGTAAAATGCGTAAATACATAGAATCCCGATAGTTGGTAGTCTCAAGAGACCGGCCATTTCTTAAGCCCTTATGACACTACATTTTTTATTCATTAATTGATATAGAATTGATAGAAAGAAACAGTAAATGTTAGAAAGAGCAAACTGGAGCAAACTATAAAAAATGTACACAAAGTTTTGTAGTTTTTTTTTCTCTTGTTATGGTTTTGTTTCAGGGATGGCGTTGAGAATTTTTAAAATTGTACCAACAACCTTTAAAAATTGTACTTTTTTACCCTAATTGTACTAAAAGATTTTTTTAGTTGATATTAATTTTATTTATGTTCATAAAAAATACCACAAAAAGGTATTATACATCTTTGTTTAAAAAGTATCAACAAAAAAGTACAATTGAAACAACTTAGCCATCCCTGTTTTGTTTATTTTATTAAATGTTGCCAACTTTTTGTTTATGAGAAACCTAAAATCAAAAAGCGGTAAATCGCTGAATTTGCCCATAAACCGCTGATTCAGCAACACTTTTAATATTTCAAGCTTGAAATGTCAATTTTAAGTTAAACAATTCTACATTTTTTTTGACATAACTTCATTTTTTATCGATAACTTTTTAAAAATTGTTGACAGTTTGCCATTTATCTTAATACAGCTGAACTCTTTGCACTTGGTAAATTTTTCTATTACATTATATTTGTACTGTTCACCAAAACTTGAACAATGCATTAAAAATGTAGTGTCATATGGGCTTTACGAATTATAGGGGTTGTCGATTTAACGGGGTTTCGATTTAACGGGGTTGAAATAAACTAAATACGAATTAACGGGGTTTTTCAATTTATTTACTAAAACAAAAAAAAAAAAAAACATAAAAGACAATTGAAGCACAGCCGCGAATAACGTTTTAAGTTACAAAATAATTATTTTTCAGGAGAGCAAAAAAACATTTTGAACAGGCAAGATTATAAATTTTTTATTTTTTTCTTTAGATTATTAAAAATAATGTTAATAAAAACTTTTATGCAAAATATCAAGAAATTTAAAATTTTTATTACATGCAAATTTACAGTTTAGAACTTTTTTTAAGTGGAAAAACGTTTCATATCCACAATCGCGATGTCATTTAAAACGTTATTTCACGTTTCAAAACCATTTACTTTGTATCATTTTGTAAGTAACTTACAATGTTCTTCCACTAGTTGACTCTTTGTATGTCATTTTGAAGGCGTTAAGGTGCAAAATTTTGGGTGATTTAAGGTTAAAACGGTGTAAGAGAGTAATGTTAACGGTAATCTACAAAAAAAAAACAGTTTTTGCATAAAGTGGCTTTTACAACGTTATTCGCGGCTTCAATTGTTAAAAATAAAATATATAAAAATTATTTATGTAACAAACTGATCTTAAGAAAATAAACACACCTACAAGCAAAAACCCACGCAAAAAATGGCGGCAAACAAAAAATCATTCTTTTCATGTTTCTGTTGTGTTTATTACGAATTGTAAGTGGTTGTTAGCAAACAAATACGTTATATAAGAGGTAAAGAAGATTTTATTTGAAAAAAATACGAATTAGCGAGGGGACCAAAATGTATGGAAATTTTACGAATTAACGAGATTTTTCAAGGGACCGACAATTTATTACGAATTATCGGGAATAACGATTTATCGGTGTACGAAATATCGGGATTTGACTGTATAACAAGTATGCATACATATGTACATTAGACCGACTCACCTTGTATATTTGGGCTCTAGCGATAATCTGCCGTGAGCTAAACCGCGTTAAAAAAAGGGTCCAAAAATGGTATTTTTCAAGCATAAAAAGTTCGGTAAATTTTTTTTTGTCCAATATAAGAACATACATATGACCAAATATAATAGATATTTAGGAATCAAGCACTTTTCGCTCGGTGTTTTGCGGCTGACAAGGATACACTGGAAAACAGCGAATTCATTTGAATTAGCCAGTGCATATACTTTGTTAAATGTGCCTTGATAGCAATGATATTTTTTTAAGTATTCAACTGGACTTACATTTTTCCCACAATTTTTTTTAATGTCCTCTAAAAAATGTTGGTTATGAACGGGTTAGTATAGCAGTAGCTAAATATATTAATAAAACGTGTTTCCTGCACAAAGATATGCTTTTTTTAAATTTTCATTAAAATCAAATTGAAAAGCTTAAAAAAACTGACATAAACATCTCGCTATCTCGATCCATTTTTGACGCGGTTTAGCTCACGTGAGACTTTCGCTAGAGCCAAAATATTTTGGGAATGTTCATAAAACATGTAACAGTTTTGAGGGGGATACATCAACAACTTTTTTTTTATATATAAATAAATTTATAAACAATATTATCATAATACGAATTAGTTGATTAAATTAAATTAATTCAGAATTTAATTAATTGAAGAAACCATATAAATGGATTCTTATATTAATGTTTAAATTTTTTTTTTATATATTTCTGGTCAACATTTTTCGTAACCGTTTTGACATGATTATTTGCATAAACATATATTAAACTGTTTTTAAAAATATTTCTCAATTATTTCTTACAGATGTCTGGAGATATCAGATCCAGTGATAGCGAGGATGTTACAGAGAGTTCTGAAAGTCACATATTGAATAACGGCAATTTAACTGGAACTACAAAAAATAATGATGTGAAGAAAAAGGATATCACTACCAAAAAACATTAATTATTTTGTTAAAATAGTACCAAATCAGTTCATTGTTTTTTTTTTATAGTTTTACAAGTATGTTTTATAATTTAAAATATATTTCAATTATAAAAAATGTACATTTATTTTGTAATAAATAGAAAAGTTTTATCAAAATATAAACTGAAAAACAAAAATTTTTTGTTCTACTAAATTTTACATCGAACATGTCTGCATTTGTAAATACTCATTCAAGAACTGATACTTTACGCTATCAATTTTTGTTCTCATTTACTGTATTTTGGTTAAGCGAACGCAATTTAGTAAAAAATAGTAAAAACTTTTGCGTTCTCGAACGAATCAATTTACAACAACAGAAATTGTAAATATAAAAAGTATTTTTGTTATTAAAATTACGTTGCAAAAATTTCAAAAAATATAACACAATAAAATTTCGGAACTCGATATCGATCATAATTACAATGCAATTTCTATAGAAAATTTCGATCGATATCTAATGCCGAAACTTAACCCAGGATATAGTTTTCTAATTTTATATATTTATTTATATAACTTTTAAAAAGTCGAACCCTGGGACTAACGTATACTTTTCTAAAGGTGCGAATCTGTACTCAGAATTTCTCCATATAAAATAAACTTCTAACATTTTCTAGAAGTTAGATAGCAACGATATGTTATCTGAAATTCCTACTTATAACCTTTAAAACAAATGTTTAACCATTGGGAAATCTTGTTCCTTCTCTGAGATATTTTAAGCTAATTTTTCTATTTTTTTGTGATTTTTTTTATGAATTTGGCTTAATTTTTGGATTTTTTTAAGATTTGTTTTTAATTTTTGATATTTATTTATATATATATTTTTTAAATTTAAAAAAAAAAAAATTCATAAAATTTAATTTTTATTATAAATTATTTTTATGATCACAGAAGTAAGGAAGAATATGTAAATCAATTAATGTAGATAATCATTCAAAAAGCAAATTTCGATCTGCCAAAAGTTAAATACAATTTGGTTTAAAAATTGATGTTTGATTATGGACTCTGCCAGTCGTCGTCAATGCCGGTGAGTGTTAAACGGCAAACCCCTCTGAAGAGATTGAGTGGTTGCAATCGAAACATGTAAGGGTAGCCTGTCCGTAAAGCCTGGGTTCGAGCCCAGCGGCAGTGAAGAATGAAAAATTATCAATAAATTTTTATTAATTTCATGTTGTAAAATTCCTTTCTTCATAAAATTTGATTTTTGATGAACTTTAGCCTAATTAAAATACCAAAATTTGGATTAAAAACCATAAACAGTTCAACAAAATAACCACAATACTAATTACATTGTACAACAAAATAAATTTTTTTCCAAAATTACAAGGTACAAATTTTGATAGAGGAGACAAAAAAAGTCACGTGTTTTGGAGTTTTGAAAGTTTACATCTGAATTTCAATTGAGGGGCGGTAAAAGTTTTCCAGTTCTGGCACATTCTTATTGTTAATCGGCATAAGAAACCATGTGGCCCTTACATTTAAGGTATGTTTTAATGGTGTTTTTTGCTCTTTTTAGTCTCTTCTATAAAAATTTATTGGCCAGACCTTGTATTTTTTTTTTGTGTGTTGTACAGTGTTATTGTTGAAAGTTAGGGAACGAGCTTTATGTTTACATTTGTCCTTAAAAAACAATGCAAAAATTAAAAAAATACATAAAAAATAGTTTTTTAATTTTACTAGAAACAAAAATATAAAAAATTCAGTCTATTGTTATTCAAATATCTTTAAAAAAATTAAATAACTAATTTTTGCTTAAATAAATAAGTACTGTTTCATTAAAAGTAAAACTTTGTCTTGTACTTGAAGAATGCCAATGCATTTTGAAATTTATTTTATTTTTGAAATGCTTAATTTTTTTTGCCAGACGTTTTGGATTTTTTTTTTCAATTTGTCGGGCTATTCTTCCTTCCACATTTTTAACTTAAATCATCGGTATCTCTTCTAACATTCTTAAATTACTCAAAGTTTTCTGAATAGAATTCTGAATAGAAGCATCTAGTCAGGCCCCCATCTTGTTACTACTGGCAGCAGTGGAAGGGTATAACCGGTCTAACTCATGTGCCAAGCAAGTAGTTTGTAACAGTTTTGGGTAAAATATTTTTAACCATTGGAAGCCTTAACCATGTAAGGTGCTGCATCCTTTTAAAAAAGAAGGATCTTTTGTCGAAATCTTGAAAATCTTGTATTTAAAGTCAAGCTCCAATATAATTTATTTATTGATTTAAAAATTTTTTTGGAAAGTTTTTTGTGTACTTAAAAATTTGTTTAAGAACATTTTTTATAATATGAAAATGAAAAAAAAAATCACTCAAAAATGTCAAAATATGCAAAAATATGCATTAAAACCCTAAATATGCAAATATATGCATTTTCACCAAAATGTGCAAAAATATGCAAAAACAAATCGATGCCATTTTACGCAAATTTAATGAATGATAATTCGTCGACATCGTTTTTAGACTATCGACAAAAAACATGCATTTGCATGGAAATCGCATCGCTATTTATAAGTAAGGATTTTTCGTGCAGTTATGAAGTCTTGAGCACGACGAAAACAGGTTTTTTTAAACTTTAAGCGAAGATATCGAAAACCTGATGTGCGAAATTCTGTGTAAAGATAAGATCAGTTAAAAAGCTTTAACGATGAAGTATTAATTGTTTTAGCCTTCCTGGACTCTTCAACAGAGTCGGAAACCCTCACTACTTTCCAGTCCTGTGTGGGTAGCTGGGGGTTACTGATCCGTATAATTTCCAGGATCTCCTTCGGGTCGGATGGCTCAGCGGGGATCTTGGCAATAGATCTAGGCCTTTGCGGTACATCGGCCAGAGGTATTGCCTCAATGTTAGCGCCCTGCCAAACTTCCCCCAGGGACTCCACGGCAACTTTGTACAGAAGCGCTGAGGGCTCATATGCACATGCTTTCAATTTGATGTGACCTTAATACCAGCCGGCGTCTTCACATTGTGGTGGTGGTCCAGGGTTACCCCTAAAGACATTCAGGAACGCCTTATGCTATGTTCACACTTGGGTTTTTAAACGCGTTTAAGCAAAATGTTGATTAAGTTAATCAAAGCCGTTCACATAAGATTTGTGATGATTAAGATGACAGATGATTAAGAAAAAAACACAACAAACTAATTTATATTTATTTAAAGTATTAAAAATGGATAAAAATACTTTTATAAAGTTATCAGAAGATTATTTTAATGATGAAATTGTAAAAATTCATGAATTATTTAAGAAAAAAAAACATTAAGCAGAAATCGTGGCCGGTTGTACACGTTCATGTTGGCCGATTCTACATTATACTCAGTTTGAGATATGCTCAGTGGATTATATGTGATTAATGAAGTGATTTAGTTGTAATCATGTCAATTTTAAGTGATTAACAAATCACTTTAATGCATGGGTAATCATCTCGATTTTGATGTGATTAGAGCTTAATCACGTTCGAGTTGCTTAAACGCATTTAAGAGCCCAAGTGTGAACATACTTTTACTAAGTGCGACGACAACCAGTTTGCAGTTCTTGGAGGAAATGGTAACGTCACTGGCGTTGTGGGCAATGATCGCCCAAATAAGGTGGCCCTTAGTCACATCTTTGTACGACCTGTTCTGTGGCCGGCCAACCGGTTTTTCACCAAGTCGGCTAATGATCTTGTAGGCGGAGGGCCTAGTAGTGAAGGCCCGTTCGGGTGGATTAACATGCCTGTGGGGTTTTTTGATAAATGCCGTAGAGGCTGAGGGAGGTGCATTAGAGGGCATCAAATCTTTCTTCGCGAGCTCTCTTTGCACAGGTTTCGGCACATGGAAAACTGGGTTTCCGGCAGAATAAGTCTGTGCCGTCAAACCAGCACCCGATGAAGGAGTTTTGACAAATTTGTCTCCCGTTCGGACCTGGCCGTCAAGCAGAGCCTGGCGCTACCCCTTTGCTAGATGAGGTCTCAGTAGTATTCAACATACTACAACCTGATACCGACGCTGTATTAGAAGGGGCTCCGCGGATTATGAAGCCCTTTACCGGATATTTTTTCCTCATTAATTATTTATTGAATCTTCATACATATATTAAATATGAACTAACAATAATTAATCAAATCTTAACCTAATACGTTATTTTATGTCCTGCCAGTGCCAGACAAAAATTTTCTTCATCACGGGTTCTGTTCACTTATATAGGTGTTTATCGCTCATCTAATTGGATAAGTGCTGCAGTGTCTCTTCTTCTTAAGCGAGTGTGGCCGCTATCATTTAAAATATTTCGTGCTAGTGGGTTCGGATGCAATTCGAGCCTTTTTAAGTATTTTACTGCATATTTCGTAATCATAGTTTTGACTAATGGAACATTGAGATCCTTGTGAATATTTGAGTTTTTTACATACCAAGGGGCAGCTGTGATTATTCGAAGAATTTTATATTGGCGCCTTTGAATTTTTTCTATATTAGAGGCCGGGGCAGTGCCCCATAACTGAATACCATAGCACCAGATTGGCTTTAAGATGGAGTTGTTAAGAAGAAGTTTGCAGTCAAGACTAAGGACAGAGTTTCTTCCAATAAGCCAATGAATTTGAATGGCTTTTATTTTTATTTGAGATAATTTTGCCTCTATATGACATTTCCACGTTAATCGCCGATCCAGATGTATACCGAGATATTTTACATGCGAATGTTGAGGAATGTTGAATGAATGTTATATGTACGCATATTTGCTCATTGATCTTTATCCTCCATTGCTTTAACAATAGTTCGAGTTGATATATATGATCCTGTAGTTATCGAGATGCTTTTTGACTGTTTTCGTGCACGCTTAGAAAAGCTGTATCATCAGCAAATGTTGAAGTTTGGGTGTAGTTGTTTGTTGGCATATCCGAGGTATATATTAAGTATAAAAGTGGGCCCAGGATGCTTCCCTGAGGGACTCCAGCGTCAATTAGCTTAAATAATCACCTTCTTTAATAATAAACTTTCGACCGACTAAGTAGCTTTCCAATAGCTTGTGTGTGTTTACTGGTAAGTTTAGCTTCAAATTGTATAATAAGTCTTCATGCCAGACTTTATCAAAAGCTTGAGAAACATCGATGGAGAGAGCGGAACAATATTTTCTTTCTTCAAAGGCTTTTCTTATTGCGTTTACTATCCCAGGGGCGAATTTATCGATTACAGAAGCGATGAAGTGATAGACACGAGTAAGACAGTAATGCACACCATCTCAATTACAACCTAGCACACTTTTTCGAATGCATTGCCGCATTTGTGGAGTGAACGCCTACCACTTGCACACAAAGTAACCGGGATTGTGAAGTGTTCATTCAATAAATATAAACTCCGTACTGCCCCACACACATTGTAAGCAGGCAGTAGACAGTCTATACACCATCTCGCTTACTTCGTGGAAAGGTAGGAAGCGCACTGCACACTGCTTCGCACACATTGTAAGCAGACAGTGGGCAGTCAATACACATTCTCGCTTACGTCGTGGGCAAGTGGAAGGCGTCTTGCACACTACTTCCCACACATTGTAAGCAGCTAGCTTTTTTAGATTTTTGTGTTATTTCAGAATTTTCATTAACTGCCTGTTTTCAGAAAACGTAAACAAGTGAGTGAGTGAAAAATTACATTGAAAACAACATTAAAAAACGTAAATTTATTTTTGTTTTCTATATAATTTCTCACTCACTCACTCAGTAGTTTACGTTTTCTAAAAACAGGCAGTAAATGTCTTATATTTCTAGAACTAAATCCTTTTTTATAATTTTTTGTGGACATTTTTTACTTTTTGGACACTATTTTTATATTGTTCCTTTTTGCACAACAGTCGGCAAACATTTGAATCGCAATTTAAAATAAACTACTCTACAAAGTAGCAAATGAAAAATAACGGGACAAAACAAAAACCTGCACATATGAATACATACATACATACAGAATATATCAGCACATTATAAAAGATGAACGAAATTCATTCTTGTAAATTCCATACACTGCTGTCATACACTTTGTAAGCTATAATTCACTGAACACAAAGTGTGACAAACTTCATTGAAGAGATGTGATGTGGTATGCAAAGTTCGCCGCTGGGATACGATGGGTTTGCTCAATTGTGCTGTGTTCTCTTCTAAAGCCGAATTGGTGGTTAGGAATACATCTATTATCATTTAAAATTGGGGTTAATTTTGACGCTAACAGCTTCTCAAACAGCTTTGATATATTATAAAGTAAGCTTATAGGCCTATATGACTCAACTTTTGTGTGATCCTTTCCTGGTTTAGGTATCATGGTGACTAAGTAAACCTTCCACTTTTGAGGATAGTATTCAAGGCGTAAAATAGCATTTAAAATTAAAAGAACAATTTTCTTTGCTATGCTGGGTAGCTCCAAAAGCATTTTGTTGCCGATCAAAACCAGGAGCCTTCTTGGGGTTTAAATCACAAATAGCCTTTTCGATTTCTCTTATCTCAAATCTTAGGGGAACAGCTGCTCTAGCAGCAACAGGTGGTAACTCGACCGCAATATCGTGAGATATATTTGGGGTTTTTTAAATGATTGACAAACAGATTTCCTTTTTCAACATCATTTCTTGCCCAACTTCCATTTAAGTTTCTTCATGGTGGCTTAGAGACAACTGGCCTTTTTAGATTTCTAGCTGCACGCCATAATTAGTAGTCTAATTGTGGGGTTGCATCAAGTTCCTTAAGATATTCACCCCTATTCTGCGTTTCGATTCGGATCGAAATTTTCTCCGTTTTTGGCAACTTTGGTGTTTTGTGCCAATGTTCTGTAACTCCCGCGTTGAGAAACTTTTCGATTGAAATGTGAGAAATGAAACAAAAATACCATAAGTTGAAACAAACATGTTTTTCTCACTTAACTGTTACTGAAAAATTTTTGGCGAGTAATTTCCTTACGTTACAGCTATTACACACCAAAAATGATACAGTAACAGTTTAGTGAGAAAAACATGTTTGTTTCAACTTATGGTATTTTTGTTTCAGTTCTCACATTTCAATCGAAAAGTTTTTCAACGCGGGAGTTACAGAATATGGGCACAGAATACCAAAGTTGCCAAAAACGGAGAAAATTTCGATCCGAATCGAAACGCAGAATAGGGTTCATTTTTCCAGAGAAGCCGTTTTCTGAGTCTGCAATAACTTTATTAGTCTTTTTGTACACTCTTTTAGTAATTTCTTAAGTTGAGGGGATCTGTGCATTTGCCACTCTCTTCAAGCTCTCCTTTTTTCAGACAAGAGACGCTCGACATCTGTGGAATATATTTTAATAGTTTTTGTTTTTTTTGGGGGAAAAATTGGAATGTTGAACAGCTAGTTTCAGAGAACTGTCAAAATTGTCAATAGAGCGATCTACGTACTCCGGTGTACTGAGTGGAATATTTTCTGTGCAATGGGTACTGAGATATTTTTTATATTTTAACCAATTAATTTGCGTAGCTGTCGTCGCTAAGTAACCAGTCGGAGGAACAATTCTATTAGGGATCATTAAAGTAACAATTGTAGGTGTGTGGTCGGAAGATAATTCTAGGGAAGCTTCAACATGAATCGTTTCAATGGGGATGTTTTTAACCACGCCGAAATCGATGACATCTGGAATTTTTTGGTGATCATTAGGCCAATATGTTGGTTGTCCGCTCGCTACCACATTTAAATCCATTTTAGAAATTGTGTTAAATAAAACACGACCCTTTGGTGTTATAAGACGTGACCCCAAGAAGGTATGTTTAGCGTTATAATCGCCAACGGCTAGGAAATACGATCCTAATGATTTAAAATATTTATAATATTGGCTTTCTGATATTGAAAATCTAGGCGGGGAGTATAACGATGAAATAACTAGGTTTCTATTTAATTCCTCAACGCAAATGTTCGTTGCTTGTAGATAATCTTCACGATGATCACACATTAGGTAGTGTTTGACTCGGGTTTTTATTAAAATGGCAGAACCTCCACAAGCTCTATCTCGAGGGTCCTTGGTATCATATAGTATATAACCATTGATTTTAAACGTATTTCTTGAGGTCAAATGAGTTTCAGAAACCATCATGACATCAATTTGTTTATTTTTAAGAAAGTATTCTAATTCATTTTTATGTTGGCGGATGCCGTTTGCGTTCCAAAAACAAATTTTTAAACAGTTCATGGTTTGTTAAGTACAGCTTGCAATAACATCGATTGCATTCTAAGAATTTCCTGCAACATATTACCCATTGTGTTCGTAAAATTATTTACTGTTTGCACTAATGTTTCCATGGTTTTTTCTAAACGACTTAAATTAGAAACTGGAGTGTCATCATTACTTGGCGAAGCACCTTGCATTGGCCCATGGTTTGATTTTAGGACGTTAGCGTAAGAGGTTCTGTAATTACTAGGCTGCGGAGCCTGAATGTCATTATTGCTTACTTGGTTTGTTACCTGCATTTGAGAGGGATTAGTTTTCGGTCCAACCGACTGCTTGACGATAGTATATACTGGGCATCCTCTATAATTGGCCGTGTGATTACCGCCACAGTTGCTACATTTTTTTACGTTGGGGTCGGTTTTAGACTTATCACCACATACTACGCAAACAGGGGGTAAGTAGCAGTATGCCTTAGTATGACCATATTCCTGCCAGTTCAAACACTGAACGGGTCCATTTCTTTTGTGCGGCTCCTCTATTGTGATTTTTCTGTACAGTATATATTTTAAACTGTAAATAGGGTGCGTTTCGTTTTTTCTTAGCTTAACGTCGCCGGGCTCCAACTCCACTCGAAATAGTGGTTGGGGATTATTTCCCCTATTTTTAATATTTACAAAATGTTTATTTTGAAGCCTTTTTCTTCCAAGAAAGTTTTTATTTCTGCTAGGTCCACACATGAGTCAATTCCCTTAATCACTACCTGAAGGCCTTTGCTGCTCTTCAGTTGGTATGTATAAAAACTTTTTTTTAGTTCTTGGAGTGCGGTGTATTGGAGTTTGCATTTTATGCCTAACTGCCGGGCGAAAGGACAACTGCCGCTCCTCTGGAGACACGCAAACCCTCAGCCGCTCAATATGAAAACAGACGCTGATGGATTTTTGCGGACCGACAGCCTTCAGAAGGCCTAACAGTTGTCCTTAGAAGGCCAGCGGACGCATACTCATTAGCCGCACCAACTAGGAGAAACAGACGCTAAAGGCCGTGTCAGATAAAACTTTTGCTTCGCGTTGCGTTACATATACTTTGATAGAAAAGCGTAAAGCAAAAAGTGTATGTCACAATAAAAACTTTGACAACACTCACACATTGTGTGTTAAAAAGAAAATAAATAAAAAAAATTATACTAGAAGATTGTCAAAGCGAGCAAAAAGATGAGAGTTGCCCAACTTTTCGCTTCGCTTTGCGTTAAAAGCAGTTTATGTGACAAGTGCCATATAAACATGTACATTTAACTCAAATGTCAAAGCGTATATGTAACGCAACGCGAAGCAAAAGTTTTATCTGACACGGCCTTAATAGACAGGTACGAACTCGGTTTAGACCCTTCTGGCATGTGAAGCCCTGTCGGTCTTGACTTACGTCACTACCGCCAGCAAGACTCTAAACATCCTTGTACTTAAGCCATCGCACCGCGGCAAGATGACTACCCATTCGCGAGGAGGAAAAAAATTTTAAAAATAAAATCGGAAAATGGCAACAATTGAAAATTATGAGAATTGGAAAACAATTTAATTGAATATAAAAATTTTTTAAATTAATGGGAAAAATAAAATTTGTTTTTGTTTTGTTGTAGTATATTCAAAAAACATGCAACACTACTGTTTCGTTTTTAGTCCCCAGAATAAACACCGAGGAACCAGACTGATCATGTTGTGGTAGATGGAAGGCATTCTTCCAGTGTGTTGTGGCAGAAAAGGTTCGCATTTATCTCAATGCAGAGGGAAACGTACGGCTTGACACAGCGCGGAAGCTGGACGAAATTGAATTCCATCGGCCAAAAGTCCAATTTTTTCCTATCGCCAATACTATAAAAAATTGACTCAAGCTGAACTTAAAATGCTTTCAATAACAATGAGTTTTACGAAGGTAGAAATTCTTTGTATTGTGCGAATGTATGTAAACACGAATATAAAATGAATATGTATTTTTATTTCAATCATTAACATTATAAAATGTATAAGCTTGGATCTTAAGTGTCACACTTTTGACGCTGAAAGTTTGTATCAGCATGACGGTTATAGTTTTATGTTCCAAAATATTTTTTATTTCTCGCGTTTCAATCGAAAAGTTTCTCGACGCGGGAGTTACAGAACACGGGTACAGGAGTTGGTATTCACACACTATTTCTTATCTCCAATCGATCAAAACTGTTTGTATAACTAGATAATGTAAAACAAGAATTTGGAATAGAATAAACAAATTTTAATTTGGTAAGGGAAGAGATTTTGATAATAAAAGACAACTGTTGTAGTCAGGGTTGTTAGACTTTTTTCTTCAAAAATCGTCAAAAGTTTTAACAAAATTCGTCAAAATTGTCACGAACATTTAACAAAATCGTCAACAAATTGTCAAAAATTTAAATTTTACAAATTAGAAACAATTTATTGTATTAAGTGGTTCAAAAATTTAAATTTTTAGCAAGAAATTCTATTTATGATAAACAAAGTGACATGGTTAAGTTTTATTCTATTCATTTTAGCAAGTGGGCTAAAATATATTTATCATTTAAAAAGAAATACATAAGAAAAAATATATACATATTTTCATAAAAAATAACAAAAATTTATATATTTCATTTATCCACATTCACAAAAACATTAAAAATAAAATCTCATTTGCTAATTACTCGATCAATTTTTAAATGATTAATTTTTAGAGCTATCACTATTGCAAGTTGTTTTTACTGTTGAAGGTGCTAAACCAAGGGTTCTGTCTATATCAACAGTCTTTTTACCCGACTTGAAACGTTTTATTACGTCCAATTTTAGTTCCAAACTAATGCATTTTCTTCTCTTTGTACTCATTTTTCTACATGACTTTTTATTAAGAACTAACTTCTTACTTCCTAACACGCAACTATACTTAGAATAACTTAAGCTTCGTACAGACGATGGTCAGATCTTACAATGTTATCATTTTTCTGACAATGGTGCTATTGTCAGATGCATTAATTTAACACATCTGCCAAATGAAAATAGCGTACAATGTTCACACACATGCAAGACATTTTAGTAAATTTTAATGAAAACATTGTAAGATCTGACCACCGTCTGTACGAAGCTTTACCTTTCAGAATTAAATGGGAATCGCCTTTTTACACGCAAATAGAAAAATTCTTCACATGTGATCAGGGTTGTTAGATGTGACGATTTTTCGTCATTTTGAAGATTTTTTTGAGAAAATACAGTAAAATGACGATTGACGATTTTTTTTAATAAAAGTAATAGTGTTATGACGATTTGCTGGCATCAATAAAACATTTACAAGAAATATTTACAATTATATTGGAAACAGTTCAAAACGTAAAAATCAATTTTTCGAAATACAAAAATTATTGGAAATTAAACAAAAAAAACTCTTCCCCCATCACAAATTATATGAATGCCATCGGTACTGCAAAAACATACACTAGAGCCCCGATTTGCGTCGGTCCTATTTGGTCAGGTTTTTAAAAATTGGTTAAATCCGCTTTGCGTTTTTATGACTTCGATTTGCGTCGCTACATACGATTGCGTAATCACATGTGAAGAATTTTTCTATTTGTGTGTAAAAAGGCGAATTCTCATTTAATTCTGTTAGGTAAGTTATTCTAAGTATAGTTGCGTGTTAGGAAGTAAGAAGTGCAAAAAAAAGAAAATGCATTTGTTCGGAACTAAAATTGGACGTAATAAAACGTTTCAAGTCGGGTAAAAAGACTGTTGATATAGACAGAACCCTTAATTTAATACCTTCAACAGTAAAAACAATTTGCAATAGTGATAGCACTAGAAATTAATCATTTAAAGGTAGCTTGAGTTAATGGCAAATGAGATTTTATTTTTTATTTAATGTTTTTGTAAATATGGATAAATGAAATAAATAAATTTTTGTTATGTTTTTATGAAAATATATTTTTTTCTTATGTATTTCTTTTCAAATGATAAATATATTTCAGCCCACTTCCTGAAATAAATAGAATAAAACTTAGCCATATCACTTTCTTTTTCATAAATAGAATTTCTTGCTTAAAATTTAAAAATAAACTGTCTCTAATTTGTAAAATTTAAATATTTGACGATTCATTGACGATTTTGTTAAATGTTCGTGACGATTTTGACGAATTTTGTTAAAACTTTTGACGAATTTTGAAGAAAAAAGCCTAACAACCCTGCATGTGATTATGACTTCAGCGAAAAAATGCAATCGTATGTACCAACTCAAATCGAAATCATAAAAACGCAAAGCGGATTTAACCAATTTTTAAAAAGCGGACCGACTCAGGGCTCTAGTGTTAATTTTCTGCAGAATCGATGGCATTTATATAATTGTAGAACTTGAATAATGATGGGGGAAGAATTTTTTTGTTTAATTTCTAATAATTTTTGTATTTCGAAAAATTGATTTTACGTTTTGTTCCCAATATAATTGTAAATATTTCTTGTGTTTTATTGATGCCAGAAAATCGTCATAACACTATCACTTTTAGTAAAAAAATAGTCAATCGTTATTTTACTGTATTTTCTCAAAAAAATCGTCAAAATGACGAAAAATCGTCACATCTAACAACCCTGGTTGTAGTACATATTTAAAAAAATGTTGTACGAAGTTTACCTGAAATGTTTAAATGCTCCAGTATCCAGGTATTAACCCAATACCGCAAACAAATTTTACTATAGTAAAAAAATTTTTTGCATAAATGAACTAATTAATGGACAAAAATATATCTGCTGTTGTTTGGGAGATTTACCAATTGGAGTAAATGAAAAGTATTACGTATTGTTTTGAAAATTTTTAAAAACCCATGAAGTCGTATGGGATGTAAAATTTTTTTCGTAATACTTGTCATTATTATAACACATTGCATTCACACTACTACACGTTCACATATTAGCTCTTTTGCTTTACTCTACTTTGGGATCCCTTGAGATCCCAATAAAGAAGCAGAGCTATTGAGTTAAATATGGTGTAATGGTGTAAACTAGCCTTTACTTTAATTCGCCTTGCACACTGTTTTTAATTTGCCGATAGAATAGCCATCCAAAAAAAAACCTATATATAGTCCGCCAAAAATAGAACTACCGATTGTTTTGCAGCTCTAGGCTCTGCAGCTTTCTTCGTGGCGCAGAAATTATGGTGAGGACTACAGGTCTGCTTTGAATAACTCACTCGTTTGCCTTTACTCAAAGTGCACAACATTTATTCAAATATAAAGCACTCAAAAAAACAAGAGGAGAGTAAACCATATAAAAAAATAAGAGTGAATGAATTGAATAAAAAACTTGTTTACTATAAATAAATTAATAACTCACCATAATGATTTATTTGAAAGTTTTTAACGGCGGTCTTGATCTCTCAGGTGGAAAGGTTGTTCACAAACCTTTAATTATGAAATTGAAACAGGTGTGATTGCAGACCTATGTGTCTCGTTGGTTGGTTGGTTAACGTGGTAGCACGCACAGAACTAGGCGTGCTGCAAGTAGAGTCGACAGTGACTCCGTTTTGACACCATACAACTAGTCAAGAACTGGCACCCCCAATCAAACTTGACGTATGGCCAATACTGAGGTGGCTAGAGCCGGCCCGTTGCGTTGAGATATTTCAATAAGTTGCGGAGTTTCACCCGCGATATCTCCGAGAGTTCTTGTAGGAGGTAATTCCCAAATAATCCATGTCGTGTTGAATTAAACGCGGGGCAATCACATAGAGATGAAATACTGTCTCCTCAGTTCCAAGGGGGCTACTCTCTATTGCGATGCGAAAGAAAATTGTAGCAAATTTAGCGATTGGTACTTTTTAATGCGTTTGCGCATTTGTCTATCGCATCTATTAATGTTTTTCTTTTTGCAAATCATCACTATTTATTCTATATAAATTTTCCAATTTCAAATATTATTACATATTTTAGCATTTCATAACTGTTAATCTCCGCCATCTTTCATTTTTATTGCCCGTATTGCTTCATTTTCAAAAAGTTTTGCGAAGGTGATAGAAAGTACCAAGTTGGCGTTTAGCTTTCGCATCGAAATTGCTTTTGTGATGTCGACTGTTAAAATTTCCAGTTTACCTAATTTATACAATTACTATTTTTTTTGTCTTGACTGTAATAGTTGCTCATGTTCAGAATTAAATCCATATTCTACATTTAATTTTTTTTAATTATAATAGGCATTGATTTCATTTGTCATATGAAATATGAAAATTTTTCCTCATTATAAGCAAGGTATATTTACACAAGGTAAACTCGTTGGCCCATATGTTTGTCAGCTGTTTACCCATAGTTGGAACCACAACGTCAAATTGCGTGTATATGAGCCAAAATTTGTACATGTGTGCGTTAAATTGTTTTTGTTTTATATGAAGACAATTTTGACAACATGGTTCCTTTTATAGAGCAGCATGTCTACACTCCCAAATGAGTCTACCTTGTGTAAATATACCTTGATTATAAGAATAAAAGCTGTGGTAAACTAAACATTTAAACTAAAAATAAACGTAAAAACATTTTAAATATTGAAAACGAAAATACCTCTTATTGGGGTTTTTTTTTTGTCTCAGACGGTAAACAAGATTTAACATCCGGGGTAAGCAATAGTATTTATTTTTTTTAAAAATTTATAAATTCAATTTTTTACTCGTTCTTTAGAACATAGTGCTTATTTTATTCTCCTCTTGGGTGAACATCGTTATAAATTTGTGTGTAAATTAAGTTAACCGTTTACCGAACACATCACCCCCCTTCACTTAATATTTGTTTAAATTCTATTTGATTTTAAAGAAAACAATAATTAACGTCACTCAAATTCCTTTTGGGGTGACTAGATGGTCTAGTCAAAGTCAAATCTCCCAAAAGGTTAAGACCCAAATTCGCAAATTAGATATAAATACTTACTAACTTTACATTTTATTAATATATATTTTTTTTGTTGTTGTTTGTACATTTTCATAAATTTTAATTTTCTGTGATAACTTAAAGTCGTGAAATTTACTCTTTTAAATTAATTTTTTTATATTCCATAACATACCAATTAACACCAAAAACACATTTTCGTTAATCAAATAAACATACATAAAAAATACCTCATCATATCTATAAATATGTGGATTGTAATTATAATAAGCAGAAGCAAACAATCTATTCATGTCTTAGGTCCCTATTACGGTCTGGAATGAATGAAAAATGAACGAAAATTAATTTAATTTGCTAGATTGCGTGAATGCTTTGCATTTGTGTACCTAGCATAAGCCATAATACAAAAATTAAGAAATTACAACTCAACTGAGTTGAGTTGTAAACCGTAATAGGGGCCTTAATACAACCCATTTAGTTACTGAAATACACAAACACACTCTCTTTCTCTCTTAACGGTTATATCTGGCTAAGCCTAATCTTCCTACGCAAGTCTTCCGGCGCCTGATGACAGCAATCGAACTGTAAGTGTTTATTTCTATGTTTATTATATTATATATATATATATATATATATATGTCCTTTATTTATTTAAATATGTACAGTACTTATACCTTAATATAACAAGTATATACTTAAATATAATGTTCACGAGGAACATAGGGCGTTAACGAATTCTCTCCAACTATTTCTGTCTCTTGCAAGTAGTTTGATTTGATTCCAAGTTGTTTGTGCTGATTCAAGTTCCTTTCTTGTGCAACGTATACATGTGTGTCGAGATCGTCCTTGCCGGCGTTGACCTTGAGGATTCCAATCAAGAGCTTCTCTAGCAATATCGTTTTGTGGTCTTCTAAGAATATGACCAATCCAAGTCCATTTTCGTCTTCGTATATCGAATTCGATTGGACAACAACCAGCCTGCAGCCAAAGCTCTTCATTGGATATCCAATTTGGCCAAAAGATATTTAATTTATTATTTATTTATTTTATTTGGTCTATAGATTATAAATCCTTACAGACTAAAGAATATAATACAGGTGTGAATACATTAACTATTTAAATACAAAATTAATTTAAATACAAAATTAATTAATATTTGCCTTAAACATCGATTTATAAACGTTTGGATCTTTCCTATAGTAAGCTTCGTGTAGCTCCATGTAGTACATCCATATAACAAAACTGATTTTACGCTACAGTTGAATATACGTAATTTAGTCTTTTTTGAGATGTTCCTAGCGCGCCAGACTTTGTGTAGTTTGTGAAAAGCGGTACGAGCTTTATTAATACGATCATTAATATCAGCTTCCGATCCACCATCTTTGGTTATTTTACAACCGAGGTAGTTGAAGGTGTCTACATCTTCGATCACAGTGCCATCTACTGTTAATGGAGTTGTTACATGAGTACCAATGCGCATAAGTTTTGTCTTTTTGAAGTTGATTCTCAATCCGACTTTTTTAGCGTTTTCGGAGAGTATTTATATCTTTTTTTCAATATCCGCAAAGCGATGAGCCATCATACATATGTCATCAGCATAGTCTATATCGTTTAAAAACTCTGTCATGTTCCATTGAATGCCCATAGGGGCCTCCCTGTTGGTTTCTTCCATTTCACAATCTAATAGTAAAAGAAATAATGTGGGGGACAGGACACAACCTTGCCTTACACCAGTAAGAGTTGAAAAAGGCTGGCTTTCTTTTTCATTAAAGCGAACCTTACATGATGCATCTTTGTAGAGTTCACATATTAGGGTGACAATTTTCTCTGGAATACCTTTATTTATAAGGGCAGACCACATAGATGTTCGAGATATTGTGTCAAAAGCACGTTCAAAATCTACAAAAAGCAAGTAAAGATGTGTGTTGTATTCTGCTGATTGCTCTATTACTATACGCAACGTGTTTACGTGATCGACACAAGATCGTCCAGCCCTAAAACCGGCTTGCTGTCTTCGCAAAATTTGTTCGACTACTGGCGAGATACGTTGTAGTATTAAAGTGGCCATTACTTTACCAATTGCGTTTAGGACAGTAATGCCACGCCAGTTTTTGCAAAGCGTTAAATCACCTTTTTTGGGAATTGTAACAACTACTCCCTCTTTCCAATCTGCGGGAATTTTGTTGTTAAGCCACGCATTTCTGACGAGTGGAGTAAGAAACTCTGCTAGCGTGTCAGAGCCATATTTCAACAACTCTGCAGGGATGTTGTCGGGACCGTGTGATTTGGAATTTTTCATATTATTCAATGCAGTTGCAACTTCCGTAAACGACGGGGGATCTGTTGAGATATCCCTTCTCGGGTTGCGCCTTGTAGAGCTTGTTGCTGTTTCGGCCTGGTTTTCAGTAAAGGACTGCGTTAAGAAAAATTCACGCCAATGTTCGAGCTGTTCGTCGGTTGTTGTTAAGTCTGTACCATCATTAGCTTTCAGCGTGGCGGTGCTTCTGATGTTGTTGCCGCTCATTTGTTTAATAGCGGAGTATACACCACGGAGGTTTCCCGTGTTTGCGGCCTTTTCCGTCTGTTCAGCAATATCATTATAATACTTTTCACGATCAGCACGAACCATATAATTTACTTTACGAGTGGATTGTCGGTATTCTAATTTTGTCTGTAATTTTAGTGTTGGTGTTTTGGCGCGGATACGCAGGTTATGAAGATGTTTCCGATTTTCTATCTCGCCCCAGGTTTCAGAGCTAATCCGTGGCTTAATTTTTACTTGCTTCAGGCCCAAAACCGACTTTGCAGAGTCTTTACAGGCTTTTACTACGTCCGACCATGAATTTTGTTCGTTGAGTGCTAGATTTGATCTAAGAGTTTGATTATAGACAATTGAAATGGTAGGGTCTAGAAGACGCGATGTATTAAACCTTTCGGCTTTTCTTCTAGTCCCATTTACTGCCGCAGGACGTAGCCGGAATTTGGCAACGAGAAGTTGGTGGTCACTTGCTATGTCAGCACCACGTCTTGCTTTAACGTCAAGAAGTGATCCCAGAAATAGTTTACTAACCATAATGTGAACAATTTTATTGAATGTTTGGCCAGTCGGCGATTCCCAAGTTTATTTATGAATGTCCTTATGAGGGAATTTAGTTCCACCAATAAAGAGACGGTTGCGAGCACAGAAATCTACAAGTCTGTCTCCGTTGTTGTTTCTAGATAAACCTAGCCCATGTTTGCCCATTACCGCCTGTAGGTTCTTGTTATCATTTCCTACTTTGGCGTTAAAATCCCCCAGAAATATTTTAATATCGCCAACTGGTAAGGAACCAATAACGGAGTCGAGCTGACTATAAAATTCATCTTTAAAGCTGTCTTCATCAGGCTCAGTTGGTGCGTAGCATTGCACAATAGATATTTTCCGAAACTTTGAATTGAATCTTTAATTATTTTTAGCCATGCTATAATTACACTCCCTTATACCATGTTCGCACGACAGCATTTTTTCGTAATTAACTCTCTCATTCGTAATCCACAGCCTAATTATGATCCAAACACTGTTGCCAACTTTTTTTGAACATTTACCGCTAAATCGGACTTCAAAACCGCTAGAAATCGCTAAATATTTAATTATATTAAATATGTATTCAGCTGTGCCGAATCTTTGATACCCTCCACCTGCAGTTAGAATATTTCCGGAGTGGTCTTTATATCGGACATATGCTAAATTATGGGCCGATCTTCACGAAATTTGAACAAGTAATTAATATATAGTCTTGTAAAACTATGACTGACTAAATGTTATTATAATAGAACACAGATTGAGAGCTTTACGGTTCTACGCGTACTGAAGCTTTTTCCGAGAGTAGTGCTTATATGAGGCCAATGGTAAGTTATGGACCGATCTGATCGATAGTTGACAGTGTAATTTCTAATGATATGGGACGAATTTGTGCAAAATCTTATATCAACATGTGAATTCCGCCACTAGTTTTTGTAACAATATTTTAAATTTTTATAGGGTGGTTGTTCCACATTTTAATTCATAACTCTTTTCCTATAGAACCGATTGTGCTGGACGTCAATTCCAAGCTTCTTAGATGAGTTCTTAACAATTTAATGCCAATATTTATCTTTTCTTTTGAGTCGTTTGAAAGTGAGCGTTAGTAAGATTTCAACAGACGGATAGACAGACGGGCATGGCTTAATCGACTTAGGCACGTTTTCACAACTTACCGACAGCTAAAAGTAGACTTAAACCGGCCTCATAAAAAGTGTTCCATTATTAAAACTTTACTTAAACCTAACGTAAGCGATAAAGTAAATAAAGGTTCATCCTACCTGATAGGTTAAAGTAAATTTGTAATAATGGAACACTTTTTATCGGCCCATAAAATCGTACCTTTAGCTAACGGTAAGTTGTGAAATATTAAATATTAAGATGAATATTAAAACCGTTTCACCCGGAATGACAAACTTAGTACGTAAACGCAAAAAAGTTTATAAAATTTACTCTATTATTGGTAATTATTTGCCGTTTTAAGCAATAAGATACAATTAGTAACATGAAAGCTAGTGAATTATATTGCTTGGGATCTATCGAGATAATTAACCTTTCCTTACCTTTTGTTTCAAAATTTTAAGCAAGCTTAAAGTTGTGAATTGTTACATACAACCCTTCCAAAATACTTACTGAAAATAGTAAAAAAAATTTCATATAGAATCTTCAATTCACTAAAACTACAAAAGTAATTAAAACCGTGAACATAAGCAAGTAGTTTTTAGCCAGAAAAACAAAAAGAAAAAGTAAAAAATCTGTAAATTTTAAATTTGAAAAAGGTTTTTGTTGCGAAAATGTGCCGCTGAGAGTTGTTTAAAAATCGCTAGATTTCCCTCTTACCGCTAAAACGTATTTTTTTCCGCGATTGATATTTCAAAACCTCTAGATTTAGCGGGAAAATCTCTAAATTGGCAACAGTGGATCCAAATTACATAATTCGTCATACAAAATTTTGAGAGCGGATTATCTCATTTGTACGTAATTCAATTTTTATTACCCTGTGGATTACTTTAAAACCAATGTGATCTCTAATTTTTATCGGGTTTTTCCATTACCAGCTGTCAAAGCACCAAAAAAAAAAATATATATATATAACATAAACAAAGAAAAGCAGGGCTGTCAGATTTGACGATTTATCGTCTTTTTGACGATTTTTGTTCCGAAATTAGCAAAATGCCGAATTGCTGATTTTTTTAAAAAAAAGTGACGATTTTTTTCAGTCTCCAAAGTCTGAATAAAACATTACATTTTCTGACAATTTCGTTTTTTAATCTTGGAATGTTTAACAGCCCTACATTAACAAGAGCGGGAGGCGGAACGTTTTCTTTCGCTTGGCTTTTACGCTGATATGCCATACCAAGAAAGAGCGTCAACGTTGTGTCACGAACGGTAGTGATAGCTAATAGCTAAGTATAGCTAAAATCTAAATAAAAATAGAGATAAAAACGCTAGATTGACCAAAAAATAGCTAAATTGCCATTATTTATTAACAATAGTGGCAAAATTCACCTTTAAACGAGCTGTCAAAATCGGCTTTTCAAATTGCAAAGCGATCAGGCCACTCTATTCAAAAACTAGGAAACGCGTGCCGCTTGTTTTAGGTACGGCTGTAATATGCAATTCTTAAGAAAATCCTGAATTATTTTCAGAGTACATTTCACGAGTTGTAAGAGAATATCTACATAAGTCTCATACGATTCTTGACATGAAAGTCTCGTTAGATTATCTTTACCCACGTCTTAAACGATTCCCACAAAGATTGAAGAAGCGTCTTTCGCTGTGCTATGTAAGAATCTCACTCGTGTTACAGTTTTTCCGTGTGAGGAATCTTCTACGATTAAAAAATGCGGTCATCGACGATCAAAGACGCTCTTCATGAGACTCCCAGTAATTCTACGATTAAAAAATGCGATCATCAACGATCAAAGACGCTAGCTGGGTATGAAGTAATTATGCTTTTATTTTAATGTTTTTTTTTTTATAAAAATCAAACAAAAATTGTTTAAAAAAAACTAAATTCAAAATTGTCCGATTTTTTTGACGGTTTTTCGAAACGATAAAGGCGATTTTTTATTTTTTCTTAGGAAACTGACGATTTCCTCACAAATTTATCTGGCAGCCCTGAAGAAAAGTAAACAAAAGTAAAGGAAGTAATCTTATGTTATAAAAATACATTGAGTCCATTTGCTAACAGCTTTTCTATTTACTGGGAAAATAAATATTTTATATGTATGTATTTCATTGAAATAATATTTTTTGCTCACTTTTTCTTTTCATTCTTAATACAAGTAACCGCAAACAAACAATTAAATTTAGCAATAAACAAAATTAATAAAAAGAAGAACTGTCAAAACCGATTAGGAAAATGCCGTGCGAACATGGTAGTTCAAATAAGTAATAAAAACAGAGAGCGAAGTAATCCAAAGCACCGTGCGAACATGGCATTACACTCCAATTTGCAATATAAATATCAGTGTTGCCAGTGAAATTTCGAGAAAGATACACTTTGGTTACCAAAAAGATAAATTTTGAAAAAATTTGAAAATCCATTTTTAACGTTTAACATTTATATTTGATATTTAATGAATATTGTAAAGAAAATGATATCATATAAATTCATTTTTATATTTATTTAAGTCCTAAATATTAGGTATGTAATTTTTAAAAATACAGCAAGCGAACTTTAAAATTAATATAATGTTTGGATGTTATCAAAACAAACAGTAGGTAGTAGTAGTAGTATTGTGTATCGAGTTTGTTTTTTTTTTTATATGCTACCTAAAGTTAAGTTCTCCTGTAGCGGTTCAAAAAGCTAGTTAGATTACCTTTCATTGGGAACCTGAACACCCCCATCCGACGAGCACGGCCGCATCTAATAGGTAGCCCCGTTCCCAAATTAATACACCTAATTGCAAAGAATCGTTACACTTTCGCATCGCAATAGAGAGTAGCCCCCAGGTTCCCTGCAGCTACGGCAGCAATTATTAAAAGGGAGGCCGAGTCTCATAGCGTGCTTACCGATCGTCTAAAGAAAAGTAAGTACGTATATCAGTCTCGACACGCCTCTCCGACTGAAGCTGAGAAGTCGCTCAGAGCGACATATTTCATATATGGGCCATGTTACTTTGGTAGCCCTCCAGCCATTAAGTTTCTACCATTTATCGACAGCCATATCCAGAAAGTGTCTGAAGATTTCGCTTCTGATAGTTCCCAGGGGTGTTACGACTGGCACACCCTGTGAAATATCAAGAGCGGCTCCAGTCTTGGCCAGCCCATCCGCCTGTTCATTACCGAAATGGTTCCAATGCGCAGGGACCCAAATTAAGGTAATGTCAGATAGACTACCCAGTCTGGATAGTTCCTCCTTACACTGGTTGACGAGAATGGACGTTGTTTTATGTTACTTTAGTGTCATCAGAGCCGCCTGGCTTTCGACGAAAATGCCAATTTTGACGCTTTTGTTCCTACTGTACAGTGTTCTACATGCCTCACTTATCGCCAGTATTTCAGCCTGAAATATGCTGGCGCAACCTGGCAGGCGGAAAGAGAGCTTCACGTGCCCTCCGAGAAAACACCAGAGCCAACACCACAGGTCATCTTTGACCCATCTGTGTAAATCCTCGTGCGCTATTCATCGGCCAGGATTCCCCTGCTTCATTCCCGCCTTGACGAAAATATGATCTTGAATTTCTTATCAAAGTGTGTCTGGGTTGTCATATAGTCCGTTGGTCGTTTCAGAGATGTAGGTTACTTTTGTAAGATCCCAGCATGACCGTACGTCCTCGCCTTCCAACGTCCCGATGTAGAGAGCCTAACCGCGCGGTTGACGGATATGGCCATAAGGTGTAATTCTATTGGAATAAGGTGCAGTATAGTATTCAGAGCCTCTGAAGGACTAGTGCGTAGAGCGCCTGTTATTCCAATACAGGCTGATTTTTGTACTCTGTCCAGCTGGTCCACGACGTATTTCCTGCCCGTCGCGGTCCACCATACCATAGATCCATATGTAAGAATGAGCCGTACTATTGCCGTGTATAGCCATTTGAACAGTCTAGGATTAAAGCCCCACATGGCGCCAGACATTCTACGGCAGGCATTGTAAGCCACCGTAGACTTCCTGACCCTGAGTTGAGTATTCAGTTTCCATGATAATTTCGAGTCCCGGATGATTCCCAGCTATTTCGAGTGATCCGACAGGGGAAGTTCGTAACCCCCCAGCCGTGGTAGTCTGAAAGCCGGAATTTTCGTCCTTCTGGTGAACAGTACCAGTTCCGTTTTGTTCGGGTTCACTCTTAGTCCGCACTCTGCGGCCCAGTTGCTGAGCGCTCCCAAAGCACTGGACATAATGACGCTCATCACATCATGAAACGGCACTAATACGAATAACACCACGTCATCCGCGTAGGCAACCGTCTTGATGACCCCCTTTTTTCCAGGCCAGTAAGAATCGAGTTAACAATAATGAGCCAGAGTAGAGGAGAGATCACCCCACCTTGGGTGTACCCCTTCTAACATTCTTTGACCTCACGCTGTTACCAAGACATGATATAACGGTCCTTGTCCTCAACATGCTCACTTACCATCTAATGATGTAATCCTTAATATCCAGATCAGTTAGTGCTTTTTTAATCGCAGTGATCGTGACGTTGTTAAAGACACCCTCTATGTCTAGGAAGGCAGCCATGGTGTACTGTTTATATTCCAGTGATCGCTAAAAATTGATCGATAAAAACACTGAAATTTATTGTTGAAGCTTTGGATGAAGTTTCCTGACGATCAACAATAAATGTCAGTGTTTTTATCAAGAATAAAAATTGGGAATTAAGCACGACTAAGAAATCTTGTAAAATTTTGTATTCCCAAAAATTACTTTGATAATAAACTGGCAAGTGCACGGCCTTAAAAAAAAACTAAACTCTGGCAGCATGCTTTATTTTTGCGAGAGCAATAAAGCAAGTTGTTTTGGTTTTTATTTTGTTTTTTCTTAACCTACTTACAACTACAATTAATATTGGAAGAATTCCAACCAATTGTAGTGGGGAATGTAAGAAAAGATAAATTCACTGTTTATTGTTGTTGTTTTTGTTAAAGCTTTGATAGGTTACAAGCAAGACTTTTGCTTATAAGTACTTCTTATTCGCTTAACCGTTTTTACTTGTTTAATATCTTTAGTTTTTCTAAAATCTTTGGATGAAGTTTCCTGACGATCTGGCCTAAGCAACCAGTGAAATGCGCATAGGAATAGCTTATACCTTAAACAATAAATTTCAGTGTTTTTATCAAGAATAAAAATTGGGAATTAAGCACGACTAAAGCCTATAGTACACGGAATGTAAAAAGCCACATGTGCATGTGGTTCTGACGTAATTTTGACGTCACTACAAAGCCACAATAGCAAGTTCGGGTTGTGTGATGACGACAAAATTACGTCAGAACCACATGCGCATGTGACTTTTACCATTCCGTGTACTATAGGCTTAAGACTAAATCTTGTAAAATTTTGTATTCCCAAAAATTACTTTGACACTTAAATAATTTTTTAATTTTCATAGAAAATTTGTTTTGTAAACCTTTATTAAATTTAAAATATTTTTATGAATGCAGACATACAGGCCTGTCACAGAAATCAATTCCGATCGAAAGTGATTTCGTTTTATGTGAAGATACGAAATCACTTCCACTTTCGATCGGAATTGATTTCTGTGACAGGCCTGATAATGTTAAAACTTTTTTCTTTTTCCTTATTCCAAAAATAAACGCAAAAAAAAAACAATTTGATACTCTTTTAAGCGGCATGGCCACACATCAAACTAGCTCATCAAACTCACATTTTTGTGATTATGTTAATAACAAAAAACTCACACGTATGGTTTGATGTCAGTTTGACAAAAATCAAAATATATTTTATTTTTACAAAAACTTTAAGACAGTTTGATGTGTGCGAATGGAAATTCTTCAAATTTCATTTGAAAAAAAAAAATTAATTTTCAACAACATAAAAAATATATAATTTGACCAATAATAAAACAATTTGCTTGAAGTTTTAAAATAAAAATTTGATGTGATAAGAAATAAAAATATTACGAACACATATGTACGTAAATTTGACGAAGCAGTTTGATGTATCCTCAGGCTTGACTTGTATTTTTTAATATATCGATAAAAAAAGAAATAATAATAATTCATGTAAACAGAAATACGAAATTAACAACTTTAGATACTTAGGTAAGTTTTTAATGTTATAAATATATAATATAATTAAAATAAATACTTTGTAAATATATTATTGATTACTGCAAGTAATTTAAAAGTATGAAACAATCACGTAACACAACAGCTGTTTCGTCCACTACTCGTTGGAGTTTTACACCTGTTTTTACTTTTCGAGTTATTATTTAGGGTATTATAACACTGGGAAGTAGTTAGCGCATATGATTTTAACGTTGATTTGACAGATGGGGGCAAAGGCAAAGAATCGATTGCATATACACTTGTTCGTCTAACAATAGTACGGCAACATAATTCTTGAAGGGATAACACTGAAAAATAAAAATATATAATTTTAATATTGAAAAGTTTATTTAAAATTTTTATTTTAAAACAGGTAGAAACGAATGATTTAAAAAAAAAAATTACTAAAGGTACTCATAAATTATTGATCGATAATGGATATTGCACAATAAAACCTGTGTGTATTTTATATTAGTAGGTGGCACAATATGTTGGATGCAACCAAATGTGTTTTCAATTTTTATTGCGTATTGTTACGTGTTTACAACATCGTACAACAATTATTTCCTAGAAAATAACTGCCCGTCTATACCAGAGCAAAATATTGCGAAATATATTGCAGTAAATGTCAAAGATAACATAATCTCTAATGTAGCACTTTTTTGTACATATGTACATATTTATTGCCGGCAGTTTATGTTGCAATAGTTGTTTATCAATTTTTGTTGACAATTATTGCTAACATAAAACGTAAAACTTGGTTGTCGATTGTTAAAAAGAAGCTTAAAGAAAAAAAAGAAGCAAATTGTGTGGGAAAGAAATTAAGTTTGTGAAAAAGTAGCAAATAATAATTGAAGTAAAAGAATTAAATAATTAAAAATAAGCACAAAAATATTTTTTTTTTTTAGTAATTTCATAAACTGAACCGTTTTTGAGTTACGCGAATATATGTTGTGCAACCTCCTTCATTTTCGAAATATGTAACGGTATATCTCGAAAACAAGAGCTAACCTAAAAAAACGGCACCACTGGATTCAGCGTACCCGAATTATGCTAAAACACTATGTGCCCAGCTTGTCTAAAAAAGTGTAAATTTCGAGCACAGTGTAATTTTTGCAAGATGGCGGCACTTTTACACGGCACCTTTTTCCATGATTTTTTTTTTTAAATTATGAGTTAATATAAATACGTTTTCCCATGCCTTTAACATGAGCTGAGCAATAAGAAACATAGCTCTGTTATTCTGCCGACGTTATTGCCAAATTGCTGAGTTATTTATCTTTGGTGTAGAGCTGGGGTAACAGTGATTTAAAATTCATATGTGTGTGTGTCTGAATAACAAGTGCATACCCAGCCAGCAAAATAGTCAGACGTCTTCCGGATATCTGACAGAAACTTCGTAAAACGTAGGAATCGCATACGAATTTTGTCAGATTTCTGACACAAAAATGTACGAAGTGGTTTTTTTGCCGGAATTTCTGATAGATATCGGTCAGAAATCGAATGGAAAAATCGAAATTTTCATTGTTTTCTAAAAGAATTAGTTTTACAGTAGATAACAATTTAAGAAATAAAAATGCCACGATAGTTTTTCTTTAAGCGTTTTTATCTGTTAAGCAACTATTTTTTATAAGAAAATTATTTCTTAACCTTTATGTGCTCGGGATCGAAGACTTACGTGGGCTGTCGGCAGACTACATTTGTTGTAACATTATTACTACTTTATACTTATATACATTATGTATACATTATGCACTACTTTATACTTATAAACAAGAAAAAATAGTTATATGTATTTATTTTATTTTATTTATAAAGGTACATGTAGGTATATGAACACTTGAACAAAACAATTTTAAACATTTAAGCTTAATGTATTTATAGAGCAGCATTTTCCAAATACGTAAGTTGTGGAATGTGCATCACACACCGGTTTCTTACACCAACTGCATTTCTTTCGTGTGTTTTTGCGATTTCCAATTTCACATGCCTGACATCGTACAGGATGTTTTGGCAGCTAATGCTCAGATGTATCGGGAAATTGATTAGTAGCTGAAGCGGGAGTTGAATTTGGCGAGTGCCCTAGCACCATTTCGATAGGGAGGCGTGTTGGAGTGTAGCCAATTAAACTTGAAATTTTTGACCGTTCTATAATTGCTGACATAAACATCTGTTTTGTCAAACTTCTCAAGAACTTTCTGCTTTTGCCTGTTTGCTGATTATGGCTATTATTTTCTATATAGATGATATAAGTAGCTAAGGCAGATATATCTAGCAAGTTGAAAAACATTGCCAATGGCCATCGCAATGTTTTGCGTTTTGTAGAATATGCTGACAGCATTTTGTCCATTACATCGACGCCTCCTTTGCTGACGATATAGTCAAGTATATACTGCGGCTTATTTTTTTTTCTCTGCCACAATATCATTATTCAAAGTTGTACTTGACAATATAACAACTACCTTTCCCTTTTTTGGCACATAAGATGAGTCCAAAAAATCAAAAACTGATGAATATTCTGCACGTTTACGGTCAGCTTTCATTTCGTTGGGCACAAAGGTTTTATTTTGGAGAACTGTACCAAGAATTGCAAGGCCTTTGTACAATAAGTATATACCCAAATTTAACGATGTTAAAAAAATTGTCACAAACTATTGTTCTTCCGGTATTCTCATAGTTAAACACCAGTTTTTTTACTACATTCTCTCAAACATTTGCAGATCGACTTATATTCGGGTTCTTTCCGCTAAGCAATACGATGTGGACGCTTTGAAGAATTTCCAGACATTTTTATCGTTAAATTTTCTATTTCAGTTTTTTATCACAACTACGTTGTCAACAATATATTAAACAGATCTTCGTTTGTAAAATCTCGGGGCATTTTTCTGGTACTGTGCTCCCTATAAAATTTGTAATCTTTATTCCTTTTTTTCTGGGCTTCCTCTGACAGATCAGGGGTACTAAATGATGCCTAATAACATCCTCTCCATGATAAAGGATTTTGTGAAATGTTACAGACATATTTTTCCATGTATATATTCGTGCTGTTTCTTTGCCTTAATCACCAAATTTTCTATAATCAAGTTGTTCATTGCAAACAAGTACATTAAAATTTGTTTTAAATCTTGAAATAAGACTTATATTCACACCTGTTATTTCAGTTAAATTTTTGGGATCAGAAAAGAACCTTCTTGCTGTATTCCTATAATACAAATTGCCTGATCCTTGTTTTGATTATCCTTTAATCAACCCACATTTGCCAAGTTCATCCTGAACATGCTTCTTTTTTATACTTATTAAATCCTTATTGATCCTGTAGGTCCAAAAACAAAATCATACCTGATTTTAAGCCGCGTTTAAAAAACGTCAGTCAAAGTTGAAAAACTGCTTTCTTCCACTTCTTTATTTATGATTGGCAAAAAAAAAAAACTATTGCTTTTACTTCTCATTCTTTAAATGTAAACAGTCGCTGTCAAACCAACTCAAAGACCTAAGTTGAACACAAATTTTTCATTTTTTGTTCAACAGTTTTTGTTTCGACTGCAGTTTTTTAAACCCTGATTCTTAGTATGTGCTCCAGAATTTGTATTCTTGTATGTAGCGGCGATGATCCAAATTCATATGAATCAGTATTATCTAATGATTTTTCCTGGACTTTGTTCAATTTGCTTGATGTTGTTTGGCATATAATGCAGCTGGATAAAGCCTTTGTGTCAGTAAAAGCCTGGCCTACTTTTCCGTGTATCATCGTTAGCACTAATTGTCTGGCCATCAATTTCTGATTCTAATGGCTGTAGTTTTGGAATTTGGGCTGTTATATTACTGGCTTTATTTTTAATGGATACCAGGGTTCTCAAATTATTTTTCACTTGAATCACCAAATAGTACATCGAAAATCGCCAACATTTAATATTTTTAGATTTTAGGTAAAAAAGATTCGACAAAAATCGCCAAATACGAGTTTATATAAAAATGTATACTAAAGTTATTTTACCCTTTTTAAAGTTTTCTATATTAACTAACTGTTTTTCAAACTAAAATAAAAATTTTCGTTCAGGGCTGTTAGACTTGGGGATTTATCCCCAAAGTTGGGGATTTCATGTGAGCAAAAAGGACAAAGAACGTCATTTGGGGATTGGGGATTTTTTTTGGGATTAAAAAAAAATTTCGGGGAGTTTTTGGGGATTTTACACTTTTTTATTATTTACGCTTATTTTTCTTTGTTTCGTATTTAAAATATGAAAAAATAGCAAAACTTTTATCTTACTCTTATATAGTGTAAAGGGTCCTAATTATGATTAAAATTTTTGTTAAGTGTGTAAAAGGTACTTTATAAACTTGTTATTTTTCTTGAGTGAGTGTTTAAAATTTGGGGATTTTTGGGGATATTTTTTTAATTTTTTGGGGACAAGGAAAAAAGTACCTTGCAGCCCTGTTTTAGTTTAGTTATTTAAAGCAAAAACAAAGTTGAGTTGTTTTGTTGTTGTTTCAATATAATTTCCCAAGCTTTATTTTGAAAAATTTTGGAAAAGTGATTTACTTTCAATACAAATTAAATTTTTTTGCATACTACCCAGTGAAAATTCAACTTCATATGCAATTAAAAATAAATTGGAAAATGACAACTTTTTTAGTGAAGATCCGAATATTGTTATAAAAATGATATTAACCCGAATTTTTGCATACTGTGTATATATTTTAATACACATTTGAAAAAATTATAGCTTGTGATAAGGAAATCGATTGAAAATCTAAGAAGGATTAAACTTTATTCCAAATTTTAAAATTGTATTTCTTTAAATTGCTACATGGAAACGTAATTACCGTTACTTAAAAATTAAATTAAGGAATTCTACAAAGAATTCGATTCGATACTATCGCATGTTGCGACTATCGATAGTTTGCCAGCTCTAACACACAGTCCATACCCCAGGGAAACGTAATCGACACACAGTGGCAGCGTTACCGTTGTGCGACTTTAGTTGCAATTTGCAACCTTTTTGACGCACTGACACTTTTTGTGCGACTTTTTTAAACTCGTCTAATTTTGCAACTTTTTTAAACTCTTTGCGACTTTTTTGGAAGTAAAATACTTTTTTTCATAGAAATACACTGCATAATTTCACATATTTTCCCTTAAAAATATCAATTTGGTTTTAAACATTCCCCGGGATATGTAACCTCATTCGATTGATCAGGTGACTACTTTGTAACCAGACAATTTCAATTACTGAACTGTATTGTATATGCCTTGTTTTGTATCGTATTCATTGAATTTCCATGCCAATCTAGGATAATCGCCATTAATATTAAAAGCGTTGAAAAATCAACTTTTTACCGATTTTGATTTCATATCTTTATTTAAAAATGTTATAAATGAAACAGCCTTTTTTGAACGAATTTAAGTTGTTAGAAAGTAAATCCAATGATTAATCATACAATTACATTTTTGAAGTTACAATTGCTAAACATTTTTGGCATAAGAAGGAAGCTTAAAAAATGATTTTAAATAACCATTGTACCTTAATTTAGACAAATAAGCAGCGCATGTATTAGCTCTACCGCACAACAGTGCGTGTGCTAAATTTTTTTAAGAATTAGAATAAATGAAAAATAACTTAACCAACAGGTTAAAAGTAGAAACTTGTGAGTCCATGCTATAAACTCTAAATTATCTAGGTACTGAAATAGAAGGTTTGATGCCAAGTAATGAACTTGTGCGAATATACAAACAAAGTTAGAAAAACATAAAACGTATATAGTTTATACATGCATGTATTAAAGTGTATACAAATACATTATTAAAAATCATTCAAATGTAAAATTAATGCACAAAAGTGTATTTAAAGACATTTTTAACGAATTATTTCTCAAATATTTATATCGTTTTAATTGTTAATTCCTAATTGTTTTGTGTTTTTTGATTAACTATCGCCTTACCAAAGATTTTTATGTACATCGTTAACAAATACCCACCCGGGTATTATTGCATGTCTATAAGCGATGAGAACAAGTTATCGTCATACAACGTTTTTTTCGGTTTTAAGAGAGTTATTAAAGAAATAAAACCGAAATTAATATGTTAAAAAAAAGTGTGAGACTTAAATTTGAAAAAACGACTTTTTTGTGCGATTTTTTGTTTTAAAAACGACTTCTTGTGAGACTTTTTCAAAACTTTTTCCGTTGCAAAAATCATAACTTTTAAAGTAAAGAATATATTTTTAAAATTCAAAAGGAAGTTAAAAGAAAAAAATCTTCTGCTTTGAAACTGTGTATCATATGTGTTTCAACAAATACAGGGTGCTTCAAAAATCGCAGTTAAATTTTAAAATATGTTTTCTGTGCAAATTTAATATGTTTAATTTTTATTAAATTTTTTATTTGCGTCAAAGATTTATATAATTGAGCTATTTTAATATTAAACACATAGCTATAAATATTTTTTGTAGTTTTTTGTATAAAACTGTCTTTTTGGACTTTTAATAATGGTAAAATATTTTCTATAAAAGAACTTTCTACTGGTTAGTTCGTCACAAAATATCCATCTACATTGTGAGCAATATCTTATTAAATTAGCATTTCTAAACAGAAATTATTTTTCCCTTAAAATCTTCCGTGATCAAAGATGTCTTCGTGATGAAATAAGTGGATCTTATGAAGAAAGCCTGTAATCTTGCAAGTTTTTGCGTATCTAAATTTTTTGAAGTCTTCTTTTCTTCACTCCTGGGCTTCTACTGAAAGTTCTCCAATTGGTAAGCACTGATATTCAATTAATGCCCCTATTGCGGTTCTCCACTCAACTCAGTTTGGTCGTGTAAGAGTAAACCCAACTTATGCACAACCAAACTCATTTTGGGTATAGTGATACCTAACTGTTTTTAGTTGAGTTTGCTATAAAGTTGCCAACTTAAAATATCACGTTTGACAAGTGAAAATTTTATAAAATTAAATAATTTTTTTAAACTTAAAGTGTTTTTAACTGTTGTGTCTAATAAAAGTATTTATAACGGATATTATTGTCGCTTTATTTTATGATGATGAAAAGGAAAACTCTTGTATAGATGCGCTACGTACAAGAAGACAAATTCGTGATGATTCCAACCCACTTGAACTTCGATGAGTCGATGCATTTTTTTTTCAATTTTTCCGGTTTTTTTAAAAGGTCGGTTTTCGAAGTATTTGAGAAACCGGTTTTTTGGTGTCGAATAATCGATTTTTATTTATACTTAATTTTTTCATTATTTTGCGTTCAATTAAATTTTTTAGTAACCACTTTTTAGTTGTTCACAACACTATTTAAAAATTTTGTCATTCCTGAGTAAATGTCAATAGAAATAAAAAGAGTTTCAAGTGGTGAATGATAATAGAAAGAAAGAAGATTTAATTTGAATTGACCCCGTGTGTCGATATGGACACAAAAATAAGCTTTTGCTAAAAGAGTCAGAAAACGCAAGCAAATTTGTTTTGAATATTGGTACCACCTTTTCTTGCGTTGTTAAGAATCAAAGTTAATTATGGCGAAGTTTCAGTTCAGTTGGTCAATGTGGACGAAAAGCAGCGCGACAACAAAAGTATGTTAGAAAACAACAAAAATTAGGATATTTTGAGATGAAAAAATAAGTATTGCTTAATATTTCTTTATACATTATTTTTAATCACGAAAGTTTTGATGAATAAAACAGTTAGAGGGTTACTAAATAAAACAAAGCTGTGCCTTTTTTAAAATTTTGTTGTTTTGACGCATATTTTTGAAGAATATTATAGGTGTATCCATATGGCCACACGGGTACATTAGCGTGGCCGTTAGTTGTATGACCCCCCCCCCCCCCCCCAAATCGGGTCAGTTTTATGTAAAACAAATTACAAAAAATTTTTGTAGCGATAAGTTGTGTTTTAGGGGGGGCGTCTGCTCCTCAAAGTTTGCCTTTAAGCCATTTATTCAAATGCAATTTGTTTGCATACGACTATCTCTTTAAAAAACAATTTACACAACTTATCGCTACAAAATTTTTTTTTATTTTTTTTCATTAAACTGAACCGAATTGGGGAGGAGAATATAAGAAATCAAAAAAAAAAAAAAAATAACGGCCACCCTAGGATACATAGTCAATAAAAATAAATATTCAAAATAAACCAATTTTTGCTTTATTTTACTTATTTTTGAACAATTTATATACAACGTGGCGCAAATAGGCTTGCATTATATTGAAAAGTTTAGTAGTGTAGATGAAGGAGGCGAAAACAATGTGCATAACATTCGTTTGTGCCTCCAGAAAACAAAGGTTATTTTTGTGGAGAAGATGAAGCTAATATAAATAATGAAGCAACTACACAGTATTTCAGATGATGTATGCCCAAAACAACTAAAAGCTAATTGTGTATCCTACTCAGAAGTAGACGTAGGCCATCCACAAGTTTCTTCCACGACTTTTCCTCAATAATAAACTATAAAAAATTTATGCGCAGTGTAAATTGAATATATCAAAATGTGTTCGTTTAAAGAACTTCATACAGAGGAATAAAATGGTGTTAATTAATTTTTACGTGGCTGGTGAATAATACCGTTAAAAACGCTTGGCAGAAGACCTTAAAACAAACACGCAATAATTGAATTGAAAAATAAAAATCTTTTATATTGCCAAACTCAGAAAAAAGCCACAACGTCCAGGTTATCAGTGAACAGAAACATTTCAGAACAGTCAAGAGACAGTATGTTTTGATGGCTGTGGTCATTATGTTGCACTTATTGAAAATACAAGACGTTGTGCTTGGGAAGTTTGCAAATCAAATGTCGAACAGCATATATTAAATGCGTTTAATATTTTACATGAAAACGTACATAGCCTACAAAACACGATATACTTTTCAAAAATCTTAAAAAATACCTCACAATGTATTAAAATGCAAAATAAATAATTATTTTAATACAAAGTTTTTATACAACAAACCATCCATGTTTTATACCCGTGTAGCCATATGGGCACACCAGTTTTCTCCACTTTGCAAATCAGACTGTTGTGAAAAAGTTTTTTTTTAATTCGGGTTAAGAAGGCGGCAAAAAAATTCACACAGTAAAAAGACTGCTCGAGTTCAATATTAAAACAAAATATTCTGTAAATACGGTTTCTTTTGTATATATTTTTGTTTTTTAAATTTAGTTACATCCTTTTTAGGAAATGAGTTCTGTTGTCTGGCAATATTTAAAAAAAATAAAAAGAAAAAGGCAAAGGCAAAGCACTTTGTCACTTATGAATCATTTGAAAAAAAATTCATAAAATTCCGATTGAAAGCGAAGAGCAGCCTTTTACTTCCAATTCCCATTCTGAATCTTCAAAGAGCATTTGAATTCCATCAAAAAACTATTTAAAACATAAAAGTTTGACCGGAATCCTCTCTCAATGTGTAGCAAAAGATGACATGTCAATTTATGCCCTACAAATATCTTAAGGCCATAAATTTAGAAATTACATCATGCACCACAACAATATGGAAGCTAATATCTGAATTTTACGAAGAAAAAAGGGAGTATATTGAATCCTATAAAGAGATAAAAAAAAAACGAAAGGAAAGTTTTCAATATTTGTTGACGAGTGGACTGACTGACCATACAAATTTGAAATATTTAAAAATGTAAGCGCTCGGTGTTCTGATGTCAGGGGAGAAAATCTAGAGATATTCTTCTGCTTTTAATTAAAATTTTTTTTAACTATATTAACTATGTATATCTTTTATAAATATTTCAGATTTTCAATTTTGGTCTCTAGCGAATACAGTTAAAAGGAACATCTGCAAATTTAGAAGTCTACGTAAAGAATTTGAACTGGACCTCTATGACATAGTAGCTTCCACACACGATGGTGCAGTCATTGGACAACTGTGTTACAATTACGCAATACATTTGTGTGTAGTTGATTTCTTGTATAATAAGATACATTTTTAAATCAGATTATTTCGAAGATTCAGATTTGGAAAGTTCATTGGAAGACTTAAATTCGTCAATAGATCTTCTGGACAACATTGAACCAGCTATTGTTAAATTAAGACAGTGTGTTTAAATGTTTAATAAATCACAGGAAAAGCAAGACAAATTGCAGCATTATGTTAAAAAATAATGTGGACATCAGGTATTGCTCCAGATAGACGTTAAACACAGCTAGAATTCATTAGTCAATATGATTTCTAAAATTTTAAAATTGAAAACTTGTGGAAATCATGCTTTGCTAAATTAACACCAGGAAACGTTTACAGATACAGAATTTGGATTGTTGGAAAGCCTTTCCAGCCATTAGAAGTCGCTGTAAAAAAGTTGTCAATTGATTCAGCAACCCTTTTAGAATAATTAAATTTGTATTAAAAACAATAAAAGAACAACGATATATGATATCGAAAAATCTGCTTGATTCTTGTAACCAAAGAATAAATGAACGTAGAAATGTTGTGTTAAATACGCTTCTACTCATTTTACACTCAGGTTGCAGAGGAACTCTACAACAGACTTTTTAATAATTTTCAGCAGTTCTGACTCTAACTTAGATTATTTTGAAAGAGAATCTAAAAACTGCTTAATTCTACCTTAAAAGAGTTTCAAAACCCCGCTAAAAGGTCAAAAACAATTAATAACAATTACTTTAAAGATGATTTTGACTACATAGATAAATTTTCTAAAAGATATTTGAAGTAAGAACTGCTTTACAAGGCGTTACTGACAATCAACCCAACCTTAATGATTAGTGAACGTTTTTTTCCGTATCATCCACTATCAAAACTAAGTTGAGAAATCGAATGTCCCCTAATCATCTGAATTTAATACTATTTTTGAAATACTATTTTATAAAAAAAACTAATAGCTTTTTATTTCTATTAAACTGATGTCTATTTACATTTAACTTACATTTGATGTGGTTACATACGTATGTATACTTAGTAGGGACATAAATATTGTTACTACTTTGAACATACCCATTAGAATAGTAAAATTGAACATACCCTTTTATTATCACATCTCTTTGAAATATAACCTCTATTAGTCAGTTACGGGAATTTGAAATTGTGTTAACTTTAACCATGGAGTGGTCAGATAAAGAAAACCGTATCGCAGTTATTGCACTTTTTAAGTGTGGAAAGAAAAAAATTATATTTTCAAAACGCTCCGCCCGCTCAGCATTTGTCGCATGTTCGTCTACAGGTGCATACAATTGTTCGAGGAGACCGAAGATATAAAAGACCGCCCCCGGTCGGCCCGCCCACGTACCGTTCGGACACAGCAAGTAATCAAAGCCGTCAAAGCAAGTATTCAACGAAATCCTCTCCGGAAACAGAAAATCATGGCCCGTGAGATGAAAATCACACAAAAGTCCATGAGTCGTATTATTAAAAAAGACTTGAGTCTTGGAGCTTTCAAAAAAAAAAAATACGATAGAAAAATCCAAACGTCTTTTGGTGAAGTACGCTGATAACTTTCATAGAAAAATCTTGTTTACGGATGAACAAATTTTTACCGTACAGGAAAAGTTCAACAAACAAAATGATAGGGTTCATGCTCGGTCATCTAAAGAAGCATTAGAACCCATCATCCAGCTGCTGTCATGGTTTGGTGGGGTGTCTCTTAAGGCCCAAATACATTGGTCAAATTCCCATCCAGCATTGTGGTAGTATTAGTGAAAATGAGTTTGTATGTGTGACACCGACGATGCTTGATGGAAAATCAAAAAATTTAGATATTTAGCATGCTTGACGAGTGATTTTGATGAATGTATTGGCGTTACTCTTCAAGCACCCACACACTTTAAACGTGATTTCAAACCGAACAGTCGCTAAAAATGTCGGATGAAAAAAAAAAGCTTTGGAGAAAAAAAAATTATGGAATTATGGAAAACTTTTTAATTAATAATTTTCTTTTCTTAAATTTTTGTTTTTATTTATTAAGAAGCAACAATTAAACACTTTTTATATATATTTTAATATTTGGTTGCTCCTGCTGCTGTCACTTCAAAATAAAATGCAAAATGAATGCTTGACAGCTGATCCAGCAAATGTATGTTCTAATGTCAAGCACATGTACACGAGCTTGATGTCAAGCCTTTGACCAGTGTATTTGGGACTTTACGATGGGATGACTGACTTCCATTTCTGTGAACAAGGGGTCAAAACATCGGCCAAAGTTTACCAAGAAACCGTTTTGGAAGCAGTTGTGAAGGCGCTTAACAATTCCCTGTTCCAAAACCAGCCTTGGACTTTCCAGCAAAATTCTGCACCAGCTCATAAGGCTAAAACGACACAGACCTGGCTGCGAATCAATTTGCCAGCTTTTATATGCTCTGAAGATTGGCCATCTGGCAGCCCTGATTTGAACCCTTTGGATTACAAATTGTGTACGGTTTTAGAGGATATGGTCTTGCATCACATTTCAGTTTTGCCAAAGTGTGGCGCAGAAGTAAGTTGTGTTTTCAATTACAAAAGTACTAATCGTTAACTAATAGTGAATTGGTCATATTTTAACTAGAAAAAAATTATAAATTTGAATGTTTCAAGCCAATTGAATTCATTTAATGCAATAAAAATGCGTTTTAGCTAAAAAATTTTACGAGATGCATCAGTTGTTTGTGTCCTGAAAATCCTTGAAGGATATAAAAATGGTAAAACCTAAACATTGATTATATTTCTATAAGATAAAGAGACCATATATTCAAAAAATTATGAAAAATGTCCTAGTAGTTTGGCGTCAGGTCTGAAAGGGACAAGACATCTCTGGTTTGTGCTGTAGCCAATTTTCCAATAGATGAGGTGCGTGCAGCTATTGATGACTCGCCAAGGCGTGTGTGTAGGCCAAGGGCGGACATTTTGAATGAAACTATGATTATTGTATACAATACATATCAATAAATATATAAAAAAAATTGGTCCAAAACCATTCATTAGTTTTTGTTTTATAGCCCGACATATTAGTAACAGTATTTATGTCCCTACTAAGTATAATATGTATTATTAGTTTTTAGGTCTGAAGTACGTACAAAATATTTGTTTCACCTTTTATTGTTTTGTTTTACTTTTTTTTAAATAAATAATCTGAAAAAAAAAAAAAAACGAAAAACCGATTCTTTTAGAAGTCGGTTTTTTTAAGTATTTGAAGCCCGGTTTTGAAAATGTGGCGAATATTTGACAACTCTAGTGCCAAGAAGAACTTCTAATAAGTAACGAAACTTGCTTGGTCCTGAAAGGTTCTTCTTCTGGTTGGGGTAGCTGTTGGCAAATCTGCTGGTTGTATTATTGGTTCAACTGACTCAGTAAAATTGTCACTTGATGGTGGAATATTTTCAACACCAAATACTTGGCCGTATGGCGCCACTTGCTCTTGCAATGACAAGAGCTGCGAAACAGATCCTTTAGACTATTTAATGGAACTTCATGTGATAGTGGTCCCTCTGTCGCTTGAGTGTTGCTTTTATTGTTGGCAAGTTTTTTCTTTATACTTGCCTTGTGGTTAGGGTTTTTTCCCGGGATTTCCCGGGAATTTCAATTATTTTATTTCCCGCTTTCCCGGGATTTTTCTTGTGGGATCCCGGGAAATAAAAAATTCCTCATAGTTTAAGAAAACGGCTAATTACACTTTGAAATTTAGTTTTCTATTCTCTTAAAATTAGCATCAGTGGATGGGATGTCGATTAGATCCATTACAAGAAGTGAGTACATATGTAAATCGATGTCTCCTGATACAATAAATCTACTAAAAGCAGAATGGGCCGTCCAACAGTTGATAATTAATAAACTTATGCCCAATTTTCAGTATAGTAATTAAATCTAAATTAAGTTAATTTTCATAAAAACTTAAATCGTATTTAAATACAGATTCATTTTTTGAGTTTTATTTGAAAAGTATAATTTAAATAAGATAAAAGTATGGTAGCACTACTAAATACAAAAAAATATCATAAAAAAGTATAATTATTTACAAGGTGGTCTCAAAAAAAGAGCTAATTGTTATTGCTTTGACTCTTGTTGTTGTATTGTCGTGATATTGAGGCCACCTTGCTAAAATATTACAATACAAACTAAAGTTGAAATTAAGTGTACCACATCGGTGAAGTAAGTTTGATTTAAGTATTTAGTGAAGAAGAGAATTTTGTATTTAAAACGATTTTAAACATAAATGTGTTTTAATATCAATCCTGAAAATTGGCCATTAGTGAAGTGAAGAGTTAATAAAGAACATTAATTCAAAAGAAGATGCAGGCAGTAAAGTTTTATTATCCATGGACAAGTCTTAAAAATAGGAGATACCTAAACATATCGCTCCTTTATTGCAACATAGTCACATCTACAAAAACAAACGAACTTGGCAAAATGCGATTAAAGTTTTCAAAATGTACCGATTTAAAAATATATTTTGCTATAACTTTGGTTCAGTTTCAGATATAATACGAGACGGTATGAAGGAACACTTTGCTTAAGTAACTTACAATTTTTGATTTTTTGAGATATGACTATGTTTCAATTTATTTTCAATTTGTGTTGGCTTATATACCCGTGAAGTGCGGGGAAACCGAAATAAAAAAAATATGGAAACTATATAAGATACTACAACATACAATTTTAAAAACACATTGTCCTAAAGATTACAGATAGACCTAATGAAATGAAAAGGTTTGTAAGAGGTTGATGCTATTTTTTGCATGCACCTTGACATACATTTGACTGATATAGGCGTTATTTATAAAAAAATTAGCATTCAGTAAAAAAATTAACGAAATTTTTCGGAAATATGGTCATTAGTAAATAAAATCAGAAATATACTTTTTGACGACTTACTAAGCGCTTTGAGTGTGTCAGTTATTTCCTTAGCCGTTCAAAAATGTTAATATATTTATTTAAAATATTTCAACTATTTTATGAATTAACTTTTTGATCTCATATCTTGGGTACCTCAAATTTTGTTTGTTTTTATTACTGTTTTATGAATTAAATTGTTATGTTTTTTTTAATTTTTTTATCTTGTATCTAGAGCATAATAATACGGAATTTACATATAAAACCGTAAGGTTATAATAATTCAAGTTCCTCTTTTAATCTTCAATTCATTTTTGTAGTATTTAAGCATTTCTTTTACTTACTATGTAAACAAGTTCCCTTAAGTTTTTTTTTAAGTTTTTTCATTAATTTTAAACAAATTTACTTTGTATTATTTGTATGGAGCAGGATCCCGGGATCCCGGGAAATTTAAAAAAGTTTCCCGCTTTCCCGGGAATCGAAAAACTACGGAAAAACTACTCTACTTGTGGTGTATCTAAACCTGTGCCAAGAATATTATAATTAACCCTGCACGGTTTCTTTTCGTCAAATCGAGAAAGCTCATTTACATTTTATCATATAACATTTTTATATGTATTCAAATTACGCTCTTTTTTTCAACAACGTTAGCTGATGCCGTAAGCTTGTAGTAAGTGGACGTACGCTGGATCCTCACTTTTTTTAAGTTAAAATTTAGAGGTGTGTACTCGTCGCAACGACGAAGAGTAACCTTAGTGTAAGTTTTTGTGTCTATTTTTTTGAATATTAAATATTTATTTGTCAACAGATACGTCATGTATACTAACAGTATGTACTATAACGATCGGAAACCCAAAAACCGACGACAGTATCTGAAAAATCTTTATTCATCTCTCGTGGCTCCCTATTTAAGAGGCAGCTTCGAGGCACCTCCCTTGCAGGCCTTAGTTAAGGAAAAAATTCAAAATAAAATACCTAATCTAAAAGAATCCGTCGAAAATGTTGCCAAAGGACCAAAAGAGCGTAGAATTTGTCATCCCTGTCCCTATAGCAAACTCAGAATGACGAGTAGTACATGTTATATATGCCCGAAAAGCATCTGTTGTGAACATAAAATTGAACTTTGTGTCTCATGCGTAAAAAATGGTTAATAACAAATTTTTTTTTCTTTTGTATTATTTGACTGATTATTTTTAAAGGCTGAAAAAGAAAAAAGTACACAATTTATTTTTTACCTTTTTAGTTTTTGTGGTTTTAAAATGTAACTTCATTTGAAAAACAATGTACCAAATTGATATATCGTATCGTATTTTTTTTTTATTTTATAATAAAACGCTTATCTAAATCAGATTTTTTTTTATTATATTCTTTAAAAATCGTTCCGCTAGAATTTATTTTTTTAAAAGTTCGTCGATTCGACGAAGAGTAACCTTAACGTACTGAAATGAAGAGTAACCTTTCAGGGTTAAATTAAGAAGATTATAAGTGTCTAAGGGAAGTTATTGTCGTGGTCCCAAACTATTTAACTTTACTGCAAACTCTTCCCATAACTCCTTACATGCATTTTTCGGCATACCAAACTTTGGTTTCCGCGAACAATTTCTAAGTTTCTATCAATAAGCTGGACAAGCCGCTCAAATTGAGCTTTCGTTTTTAGTTTCAAACTAGTAAAAGTTTTTAAAAATAGCGAAATAGTTATTACAAAAATGTATACATACGATTTTTAAATTTTGTTTTTCATTTTCACCGCATTTAAAAAAAAATAAACTTTAACTGCCAATAACACAACTACTTTTTAGCAGTTGTGTGTATTTAACATTTTTGTCGACCAAGCTTTTACAAAGTAGAAAACGGCATTACCACGAAAAAAAACAGATACACAACTGAATAGCCAACTGCCGGTTGAGTTAAGAATGACAATGTGAATTCACCAAAGACAACCATACTGTTACAAATGTGGAGAACCGCAATAGGGGCATACATTTTTCCCATGAGCCAACATTTTGTGTACCGTGGGGGTAAGTTTTTTCGGGACATTTCGGTTAAAAGTTGGGCAGTTTTCGATGCGTATTCTTCAAATTTTGATCGATTAATCTTTTTTTACAGTTTTGTACATTAAGTATAACGGCAAACCTTTTTAAAATATTCATATCCACGGCAGTAATTTGAGCAGTCACCCTATAATTCTCAAAAAATTATAATGCTGTATTGCCATAATTTGTATTTTCATATCCATACTTTGGATAGTCTACTTTCAGTCCAAGTTTTTTAAAAAATTCTGCTTGTATGACTTTTTTTTCTTATATTTTGTTTTTCTTTTGGTGGTGTATTCTCGTCAAAAATGTCTTCCACCCGTGAAATTGTATATGCCAGCTTCAAAATGAACTCCATGCATTCTAGCATGCAATGGGGAAATTCCATATTCGTATTTGTTCTCATCACTGAATGAATCGTTCAAAGTTGACGAGGTGTTCGTTATTTCATTCAAGACTATACCATCAATCATTGGAAGAAACAAATTTATAACTGACAGTAACAATTTTCCCATTCCTTATTTCAAAACAGAAGAATTAAGTTTATCAATTTGATTTTTATTATTGCTCACTGTAGACTTGATAAGTTCTGAAGACTCCCTTGAATATTGAAACAATATTTGGCTGCAAAAATAAACTGATAATGGGCGATGATTTTTCCAGTACTCTTAGGTTTTACTTCTATGTTTAAACGCTGCGGCCACACGATCAAGTTTTACTTGATAGTAAATTAAAAGCTGTGACGTAGCACATCGGTTAAAATAAGGTGCATTTCATAATTGATTTTTGGAAACGTATGAAATTAACCATAATTCAAATTATTTCGTAAAGCGTTAGCTTCAAACATGTCAAGCAATAATTATTTGCAGAAATTATAGTTATTATGTCAACAGAAGTATTCGAAAATGGCGACAGAACACACTACTTTCGACTTTAAAGATTTGGGGAGATAAAATTGTTGGATATTGGGTATATAACCCAGAAAACAAATATCCTTAATTTTAAATTAGCTTATGTCTTAACTTTTTGTATATATACTTTTTTTATTCTTTTTTTTTTTATAAACGTTTTAATCAACAGGTTATGGGCACAGCGCTAAACAGTTTTTAAATTTAAACAATTTTTATAAAAAAAGAAAAGTGGACATTTTTATTAAGCGTACGTCGCGGATAATTTTAAGATAAATTTACATAATGATGAGTTTTTCAATGTACCAAATTGATAAATTGGATAATACCAATTACGACACGTGGTGCTTGCAAATGCAATGTATTTTGGTACACTCCGAATTATGGTCTATTGCAAATGGGAAAATTGTTAAGCCGGTAGATGCCATGGAGGTTGATGTGTGGCAGCAGAAGGATGAAAAGGCACTTGCCACTATAATGCTATCAGTAAAGTCATCATAGTTAAACTACGTGAAAAATTGTAAGTCTGCCCACGAAGCATGGAAGAAACTTGCCGGTGTTTACAAACCAAGTGGTCCCTTTTGTAAAGTGAGTCTTTACAAAAATCAACTTAGTCTCCGTATTCCATGACGCAATATCTAAATTCAGTTACGGAAACTACAGATAAGTTGGCTGAAGTTGGAATTGTGTTGGGGGAAGAGTTGTTGGCAATAATTTTGCTGTCTAGTCTACCAAAGATGTTTGAAAATTTTGTTATAGCCATGGAAGCCCGGGATGCATTACCTAGCCTTGATGTACTAAAGCTAAAATTAATAGAAGAAGGTGATCGTAGAACACAACAAAATGAAAATTGTGACGATGCAGTTGTTAACCAGCAGGCTTTTGTAGCACGTTCAAGTCATAATGGAAAAAATAAGAACCAAAGCAACAATGTTAACGGCCGAAAATTTAAATGCTACAAATGTGGAAAGCGTGGCCATTTTGCAAAAAATTTTAAAAGTGCCACAAAAAATGATGGTGAAAAGAGAGAGCAGCATCGTTCGTTCGCTATGCTGGGTGTGTGTAAAAGCAGCGGTTTTAATAAAAGTTCTTGGTGCGTTGACAGCGGTGCGACTTCACATATGTGTTGCGAACGGCAACTATTTTCAACGATTGTAGAAGTGAAAGAGAAAATCATGTTAGCGTGTGACAACTATTTATATCGAAGCAGAAGGTAAAGGAGACGTTAAAATTAAACAGAAAATGGTGAAATAACTTTACGTGAAGTACTCTACGTTCCAAAAATAATTGGAAATTTTATCTCGGTTGCAAAAGCAAGAGAAAATGGTTTTGTTGTAAAGTTTGAAAAAGATGAAGCGAGTATAGTGGATAAAAAAGGCGTAATTATTTTAAAAGCTAAAAATCAGAATAATTTATTCGTATTTTCGGAAAAAATCCATTCAAATTTTTATTTATCAAGCGGCGATGCTGTACGTTGGCACGAGCGATATGGGCACCTTAACTATAGAGGATTGTGTGATTTGGATTAACGAAGTACCAAAGAATATTAGTTGTGTAACGTGTATGAAATGCAAAATAACTTCACGTCCATTTAGTTCCAGAGGTCAGAAGAGAGCTTATAATATGTTGGATTGAATTCACTCTGACTTCTGTGATCCAATGAACAAAGCATCAATTGGAGGTTCACGTTACTTTGTTACTTTCATTGATGATTACTCTAGACGAATATTTGTATTCTTTATGAAGAAGTTTTAGAGAAGTTTAAGATATTCAAATCTCTGGTTGAGAATCAATGTGAACGAAAAATAAAGGCCATTAGAAGTGACAATGGCGGAGAATACATAAGTTCTCAATTTGATAGTTTATTGCAAGGGAATGGTGTTCAGAGGCATCTAACGGTTCCATACACCCCGCAGCAAAATTGACAATAGTGGAAATGGCCCGTTGTATGATTGTCCAAGCAGGCGTTGATGAGGCACTGTGGGCCGAAGCTGTAAATACTGCCTGTATATACCCGAAACAGATCAATCACTAAAATATTGAAAGATAAGACTCCATATGAAATTTGGTGCGGTAGAAATAGGGTTTTTCCCGGGATTTCCCGCCCCGGGAATTTCCATTATTTTATTTCCCGTTTTCCCGGGATTTTTCTTGCGGGATCCCGGGAAATAAAAAATTCCTCATAATTTCAGAAAATAGCTATTTATACTTTGAAATTTAGATTTCTATTCTCTAAAAATCTGCATCTGTGGATGGGTTGTGGATTAGATCAATTACAAGAAGTGAGTACATGTATTTAAATCAATGTCTCCTGATGCAATAAATCTACTAAAAGCAGAATGGGCAGTGCAACAGTTGATAATTATTACATTAAGTGAAGTGAAGAGTTAATAAAGTACATTTATTCAAAATAAGATGCAGGCAGTATAGTTTCATTGTCCACGTACAAGTCTTAAAAATAGGAGATACCTAAATCCTTTATTGCAACATAGTCATATCTACAAAAACAAACGATCTTGGCAAAATGCGATTACAGTTTTCAAAATGTACCGATTTAAAGATATATTTTGCTATAACTTCGGTTCAGTTGGAGATATAATACGAGAAGGCATGAAGGAAAACTTTGCTCAGGTTACTTAAAATTTTGAGATATGACTATGATGCAATGAAGGGGTGATAAACATAAATTTTCAATTTCAATTTGTGTTGGTTTATATAACCGTGAAGTGCGGGGAAACCGAAATAAAATAACATTTTGGAAACTCGTGTAAGATACTTCAACATACAACTTGAAAAACACAATGTCCTAAAGATTACAAATGGACCTATTGAAATGAAAAGGTTTGTAAGAAGCAGTCCGGTTGATGCTATTTTTTCATCAACCTTGACATACATTTGACTGACGTTGTTTATAAAAAAAGAAAAAATTGCTTCTTATTGTGAATCAGAAGCATTCTACAACGGTGCACTTTTAACTATTTGTCCAACCTCGGTAAAAAATGAACGAAATTTTTCGGAAACATGATAATTAGTAAATAAAATCAGGAATATACTTTTTGACGACTTACAAAGCGCTTTGAGTGTGTCAGAAAGTTATTTCCTAAGTCGTTAAAAAATTTTTGTATTTCTTTAAAGTATTTTATCTATTTTACCTTAATTTTTATTTTGTTTTTATTATTGTTTTATGAATTATCCAGAGCTTAAAAATACTGAATAAAAGCATAATAATAGGGAATAAAGGCGTGAGGTAATAATAATTCAAGTTCCTATTTCAATCTTTCGTTAATTTTTTAGTATTGAACCATTTCATTTACTTTCTTTGTAAACAAGTTCCCTTACCTTTTTTATAAAAGTTTTTTTTTCATTTATTAATACCAAAATTTACTTTGTATTATTTATATGGAGCGGGATCCCGGGAAATTTAAAAAAATTTCCCGCTTTCCCGGGAATCGAAAAAGTCCGGGGAAAAAAAAACTCTAGGTAGAAAGCCAAATGTTAGCCATCTTCGTATTTTTGGTTCACCTGCACTGGCACTGAACAAGACAGAGTCAAAAAAGTTTTCAGCTAAAGGCAAGGAGTACATATATGTTGGATATTCCTTAACTGCTAAAGCCTACAGATTGTTTGATGCTAATGAAAAACAGGTTGTTGAAAAACGAGATGTTATTTTTACCGAGAAATTTATTCAAAATGAAACCAGAGCTGAAGTCATCGATTTTTCTTATATTCCGGATTTGATTACTATATCTAGTGCTAACGAAAATGGCGACGTTACAAATGATAACAGAGATGAAGCTGAAAGTGGCGATGCCGCTTCTATAGATGATGATGAAGAATATGAATGCAGTTCTGAAGTTGGTTTTTTAGGTTTTGAAAATAGGAGAGAAGAAGAATTGGATGTGGAAGAAACTCAACAGCCTCAAAGTGATATTTCTAAACCTAAAGGTCGTGGTAGACCGAGAGTGATTCGTACAGGTAATGTTGGTCGCCCTAAAAAAGTACACAACAATCTAATGGCGATTTCTTTTCTGAGAAAAATGTTGCATTAATGTTACATGTTCTACATTTTGTGTTCGTTTGTACAAAAAATACAACTGTGGGAAACATTTTCAAGTTCTTTTGTGAAAATGTTGATGAAAAATATGCAAAACATGTTACATGTTTTACCCTTACTTTTACTTAAGGGTTCATACTGCCCTGTTTTACAACTTTGGTACTTACTACTTTGTTTGTACAACCAATATTTAATTTTGTTTGTCATAATATTTTAAAAGTTTTGTCAAAAGAAGTCTACATCTAAATATTCTTTGACGGCATACTCCATTTTGAATTAAATCGTTTTTTTATTTTGGTGGAAAATTCTATGTATTTATTATCGTTTTAAATTTGTTCAAGCAATAAGTGATGTCAATGTCTGTTTCCAAACCGTAAAGTAAGTGTGCAGCAAATAGTCGAATAGTTTTAAAAATAGCTAATAAACTACATTAATAATAAAAGTGTAATAGTTGTAAATAAAGGCAGCTAATTCTGTTCGATTGAAGTTGTACAACATGTAACACTTCGAGTGATTATAGGTAACATGAAAAAGTGTTACATGCATATACTGTAGCATTTTTTTCTCAGAATAGAAATCGCCATAAATTTCGCAGGTGCAGACCATTATAAAATCGAAGTACCTCAGTCATATAAAGAAGTAATTGACAGTAAATATTCTAGTAAATGGAAAGAAGCCATGGTAAATGGTAAAGGAAAATAATACCTGGTCATTAGTTGATTTACCAAAGGGTAAGAAAGCAATAGGTAGTCGATGGGTAGAGGATGAATATGGTAATATAGAACGTTTTCAAGCACGCCTAGTTGCAAAGGGCTGTGGCCAAGAATTCGGTGTCAACTACAGTGAAACGTTTTCACCGGTCGTAAGATATTCCACCATACGTATGGTTTTTGCATTTGCTGCTGAAAGAAAACTCCATTTACATCATGTAGACGTATCAACAGCATATTTAAATAGCCAATTAGATGAAGAGGTTTATATGAAACAATCCGATGGATTCGTAGATGAAAGCAATTCAGGTAAAGTTTTACGTTTAAACAAAGCTATTTATGGACTTAAACAGTCAGGTCGTGCTTGGAATACAACACTAGATGCAGCAATTAGAGATATTGGTTTAAGCCTTGTGAGAGTGAACCATGCCTATATAGCAAGCACAAGGATGGTAAATTTAACTTAATTGCAGTATGTGTCGACGACATATTAATTGCAAGCAGTGATATATTAGACCTAAAAGCAACCAAGAATGAAATTTCAAGAAGATTTAAGTTAGTCGATAGTGGAAAAGTTAAACATTTCCTAGGCATGGAAATTAATCGTGAAGGAGATACTGGTAAAATTAGTGTTGGACATAAGCAATATAAGGGGTTATTTTTTAAGAGCTATAGGAAAGTTTTTTTTAAAAAAACACACATAAAATTCAGAAAAATGCATAAAATCTTTATTTGAATCGATAGAACGGTCCATATAATTTAATGTTTGAAGATTATTTCATACAAATGTTGACCGTGTCTGCGCCTCAAATGGTCCATCCGCTTAGTCCAATTTTGGCATACTATTTCCAACATTTCGGCCGGTATCTCATGAATAAATGCTTCAATGTTGTCTTCCAATGCGTCATTTGAAGCGGACATGAGTTTTAACATAGCCCCACAAAAAATAGTCTAAAGGCGTTAAATCGCACGATCTAGGCGGCCAATTGACCGGTCCCGAACGTGAAATAAAATGTTCACCGAACTCGCCTCTCAATAAGTCCATTGTTAAGCGTGCTTAACTTGCACTCTTGCATTTTAAGCAAACAAAAAGTTGGATATCATCTCACGGTAGCGCTCACCATTCACAGTTACGTTACGATTCGCATCATCTTTGAAGAAGTACGGTCCAATGATGCCACCAGCCCATAAGCCGCACCAAACTGTGACTTTTTCTGGATGCATTGGTAGCTCTTGCAATGCTTCTGGCTGATCTTCACTCCAAAATCGACAGTTCTGCTTATTAACGTACCCATTGAGCCAAAAATGAGCTTCGTCGCTAAACCCAATTTTTCGATAAATTTTTTGATAATTTTTGATAATAAAATTCAATAATTTGCCAGCGTTGTTCGTTTGTAACGTCTTCATGGTTAAATTATAGACCAAACTGAAGATGTTTGACAGTGAAACAAAACACGAAACCCCACTTGATCCAGGCATTCAAATCTCATGTAAGACTGAAAAATGTGAACGTGTCGACCCAAAGTGGTACCAATCTATAATTGGAACGTTGATGTATTTGGCAATAAGTACTAGGCCAGGGCCCAGATCGTCGCAGTCGTGATCGAGATTATGTCATTCGATAACGAGTAGTCGATCGAATGCCTTCACTCGAAATGTCATTCGATAGGTTAAGAACTTTCGTAAAAACATTTAATTGTTTTTTTACAAACAATTTACACAATTTTTGGGAATAATTATTAGATTTCTTTAACAAATAGCTAAAAATGTAAGTATTAATCTTTTTTCAGCAATAAGAAAAAAAAATAATAACATTCAGTTTTGCAATTTTTCGCAAATTTTAGTCATGTTTTGTTTTGATTCTTTACAGCTTTTACGATTTTTAATAAATATTAGACTTTGCTATTATGCCGCTGTTCTCAATTTTTTGCGAATTTCCCCTAATTTAGCAATTTTTACAGAATTTTTTCCATTCCTTATACTTTTGTGGACTTTTAATCAATTGTATGCCATGTTCGCGAGAGCAGCGATTTTTTCAGTTAGTTTTCTGATTCTTTACAGCTTTAACAATTTTTAATAGATACTAGACTTTACTTTCATGCCGCTGTTTGCAAATTTTTGCAAATTTCCGCTAATTTAAAAGTTTTTATGGAATTTTTGCCATTCCTTGTAATTTTAGGGACTTTTAATCAATTTAATGGCTTGTTTGATATATTAAAAACTTTCGCGAATTTTCGCTATTTTTGCAAATTTTCTGAATATGTAAAATTTTTCCGAATTTTCATAGTTTATTTTATAGGGCACTACCAACATTATAAATTTATATGGGGCGAAAAGTGTAATGCCTTATGCCATTAGTACACTCACAATATTATTACAGTAACGGACTGTAGTTTATTTAAGAAATATTCCGTTCAGTCATTTTTAAATAAATAAACATTTAAAATTCCAAGCAAATTTATTTTTAACTGATTCTAACAGTTATTCAAAAAACTAAGTGCATATTAATACGGATTTTCAGTTGCAGTTAATATTGTCCGTTGATTGAATTAAATTCTTCTTTATGTTAAAGTAAATAAAAATGAAATTTAAAGCAACGAAAAGTTCATTTAATTTTTACTGTCAAAAATTCAACCGCAAATTCCGTAAAAACAAATCAATATTCAGTTATCTTATATAAATTAATTGTTAAAAAATTAACTACATATTCCGTAAAAACAAAAAAATATGCAGTTATTTTATAAAATTTTACTGTCAAAAATTCAACACCATATTCAGTAAAAACAATTAAATATTCAGTTATTTTATATAATTTTACTACCAAAAATTAATTTTTACTTATCTATAAAAAATGAATTGCTTGTTTTGTGTTAGCAATTCCCATTTTCTATTTGTAAAATAATTTAGTTAAATACATCAAATTTTAAAAGTAAAATAATTGCGAAGCCATATCGGTCATGCTGCTGGTGTCTTATAATTGAGAGTTCTTCTGTTAACAACGTGGTCAGTACAACAAAAGTAAAACAAACGTGTGTAACTGGGTAAGTAAATAAAAATATTCTCCCACTCTTGCTTATAAGAAAAACAAGCGGACAGGTGTCTGTCTGGTATTTTTTAGAAATTCGGCTCTTTTGTGGAGTAAAGGAAAATTTAATAAAATAACTGAATATTTAATTGTTTTTACTGAATATGGGGTCAATTTTTTGACAGTAAAATTTTAATAAATAACTGAATATTTTATCGTTTTTACTGAATATGGTGTTGAATTTTTGACATTAAAATTTTACAAAATAACTGAATATTTATTTGATTTTACGGAATATGGTGTTGAATTTTTAACAGTAAAAATTAAATGAACTTTTTGTTAAAAATAAATGAAAAATAGGTAGACCGGTTTTTAATTGAACTTTCATTTATTTTATATTACAATTTCAGTTAATTTTACGTACAGAATATTGTGAGTGTATACAAGCATACAAATCTATTACATTTTTTAAACTAATTTCGAATCGAAAGCTTTCGAATGCCGCAATCCCGTTTTTGATACGTCACAAAGTTTTATTCGATACGAAAGTTCATTCGAACACGAGTGCGACGATTTGGGCCCAGATATTTTGCACTCTGTTGGTAAGCTTGCACAGAAGAGTCAAGATCCACATAGTGAACACCAGCAAGCAGTGAAACATTTGCTACGTTATCTGTCTGCAACAAAAGATTTGAAATTACGTTACTACAGAACATGCAAACCAGCAGAAGGATTCGTGGATGCTGATTGGGCTAGTTGCGAAGAAGATAGGAAGTCATATACTGGTTACTCAGTTTTTATGGCAGGTTGTGCTTTCAGCTGGGAAAGTAAGAAGCAGTCAAATATATCACTCAGTAGCACTGAAGCGGAGTTTGTTGCTTTATCTATGGCAGCTAAAGAAGCAGTTTATTTAAAACGACTACTAGGTGAAATAAATTGTTATCCTGGTGACACACCTATGGTAATATATGGCGACAATCTTAGAGCTCAACATTTGGCAAAGAATCCCGTACTTAATGGAAGATCTAAGCACATAGATGTCAAATATCAACACGTAAGGGAAGTTGTAAAATTTCATCAGATTGAAATACGTTATATATCAACGGATAGTATGATTGCAGATATATTTACTAAGAATTTAACCAAGGCTAAACATGTGAAATTTGTAGAATGTTTAGGATTGAAATTAAATTTTTTCAATTTTTTATTATATCGAAGGATATGCAGATTTGAGAGGGAGTGGTGGATTATATCCCCAGAATACAACTCTACATGCTTTTCGCATTACTCTTTATGCTAATATCCTTAATTTTAAATAAGCTTCACTTTTTGTATATATGCTATTTTATTCTTTTCTAATAAACGTTTGAATCAACAAAAATTATACCATATTCAAGCGCGCATTTTTAATAGTTATAATTATTTTTTTAGGATTGTTATACCTTGTTAGAAAAGGTGTCTTGTCCAGATTCTATTTTTGTTATGAGTTTTGTATATATTATTAGCAGATTTGAAATTTATTCATTTGAAATAAATAATGTTTTTTGGCTTCCCTACGCAACTTGGACTAGGAATTTAAATGTTGGCGCCGGTTGCCGCCGATCTAGTTTTTACGTAAAATTAAAGTTTAACTTACTATCTAAAAAATATATCAAAACTGGCTGCCATTTCGTGCCTTTAAACAAATTTCATGCAAAAATGTTGAGCAACTCAGAAATTAAAAAACAAAATTTTTAATTTAATTAGCGTTTCTTATTAAACAAGAAAATAATTTACGTTTTTTTATGCAGTTTTGCGTTTCTTATTAAACAAGAAAATAATTTACGTGATTTGTCAAGCAAAATCTCTTTAAAATCGCCTTAAACGATTTACTCAAGCATTTGATGAATTGATTTAAATTTAACAAAAACTCAATACAGTATTTAAGAAATCTTTTTTTGGAAAGAAAATTTCCTGTATTTCCACCATATATAAAATTGAGCAAGTAAAACAAAGTTGCTTGCTATCCACACCCAGCATCAAAAGAAATTACAAATACGTATGCTAATGTAAAATCTGTACTTGATATACTTGATCACACAACTGTTAGGATTGTAACGATAGAGTCTGTGGAAATTAAAAATCTTCAAAGATTAACTCTGTTCTGTAAATGTGGGTGTGATGGGTCGTTAGGACAAAGTATATTCATAACCATTTCCCGAGTAATCTAATATAATTTATATTAAACTTGTAGATGAAGATACAATACAGGCCATACAGTTTGGCAAAATCTCATTTCCTGCACCCTGTTTGGCATTTAAAATTTAAGTTGCAGAATATTTTTTACAATAACGGTATTCAGTAGCTCGTTTCTGTATTTCTCGCATCGTAAAATTTCTTGCATGAAGTGTGAAACAAAAAATTCCATCGTTTCTCGATTTATGAGATAAAAGTGTTTCTGTATTTGAATGCGAAAACAGACACAACAAATTCTGTTTATACTGGAATATTTCCAGTACTTAAGTGTCAAATAAAAGCGAAACGTCAACAAAAGAAATAAATATAATAAAAACAGGGCTGCCAGATTTGACGAGTTATCGTCATCTTGACGATTTTTTGTTCCGATATTAACAAAGTGACGTTTTGATGATTTTTTCTAAAAAAGTGACGAAAGCAAAAACAAAATCAAAAATATTTTATAATTTTGTTGTTACATTCTATAGAAATTCATCTTGAATTTTTAAATTTCAAACACTTCTATTTTGTGGCGTTGAAAATTGAAAAAAAAAAAAATAATATGAATGTCTGTAGAAAGCAAAAACAAATTTATAAAATATTTTTGATTTTATTTTTGCTTTTAAAGAAATTGTTGGCGTTGCGTTTTACACTATTAGCCCCTTAGTCTTCCAAATAAGATAATTGTAAATATTTTTATATGTTTGTTTATTAGAAAAAAAGATATCTTTAGAAACAAGGCTGCTTAAATTTTTATATTTATCCCTATTGTGAAAATTGTCCTCGAAAATTGTTTGTTTCTTCCCTAAAAAATGTATCGGCAAAAGCAAAATTTCGAGGGAAAGTAATGGACCGACTTGGCTTATTTTGAACATTTAATACTTTTTATATACATATACAAAATATGATTGATATTTGATATTCTTATCTTATATGTACACTTTTGTGCCAAAACCATTATTCCGGCAAGAAAGAAATTTGTTTGTCTCCCAGTAAAAACTTTTTCAAAATGGATAGCTTCTTTCACTCGTTATTAAGTAGTTTTCTTCCATAAGAACTTCGATAACTACTTTTTTCTGGATGTATTAAGATAAAACAAATGACTTACTTTTGAATTTGTTCTTTTTGGCACAACCCTTGTAAAATTCATTAGTTTTTCAGTAGAATTGTATGTAGTGCTTTTATGTGTTTCTGATTACTTAACATATTATTTTGTAGGCGAAGATTTTACTGGGTCTTTAACCCGTTTATTTATGAACCGATTTTTTTAATTTTAACTACAAGGTATTCTACTAAGTCTATTTCAGGTAAAAAAGAAAAAGATTATAGGAATAGGTAAATTCAAGATTTATATCTCAATTATTAAATAATAATTATTAAATACCCATGAACTTTAACTATGTTTTTGTTTGATTATTTTTTAATAAAAGTCGAAACAAATTTGTTTAAAATTGATTTTAAATTGCACGATTTTTAAAACAAAAAAGACGATCTTTTTTATTTTTTTCTCAGGAAATTGACGATTTTGACACAAATTTATCTGGCAGCACTGATTAAAACCAAAACAAGAAAAAGCTAAAAAAATTTAAACTAACAAAATATAACAATTGTTTTTTGTTTATTTTCATCATATAAATTATGCATTTATCATTTATATTCCTTCTATTTTTTTATTTATTTAAAAAAAATAGTATATAAACATATTTTAAATTCAAAATATCTATATTTCGTTTTTCTCGCCACCAATTTCAAATGTGACTTATTTTGACAGTTCTTGAAAGAAACTTTTCGCAAAATATTGTTATAGAAACACTTTTTCTCGCATCCTTCCAATAATTGCTGGAAAATTATTTAAATGACAGATAATTCTCGCAAAAAAAAGATACAGAAACACTTGTGCGAGAAAAACCATTTTTTGTTTCATTTCACACTATTTTTGTTGCAATTCACACGTTTCATGCGAAGAGTTTTACGATGCGAGATATACAGAAACGGGCTACAGTTCAAATTTTATTTGATTGAAAAAATGGAAAAATCGTTTTTTTTTCAACAAACACAAGGAAAAGTATTTGCACTAAAAGCTGCAATTTAAACAACCTTAAACCAAGTGTAAACAATCAGGTTTAAAAGTTGAAACATTGCAGTTTTTAAAGCTTTTTCCATTTACGATTATTTTCATTTACATCATCTATTTCCATTAACGACGTAATAATAAGACGACAGGCTGTTTTACTTTTTTTGACACGGCAAATATCTGAGCCACTCTTTATGTATAGAATTTTAAGTTCAATTTCGTCCTTTTCAAAATCAAATTCAAGGGTCTGATTCCGGCAGTCGTGATCGAGTACTTCTCGATTCGAAAGCAATTTAATATCTTATTATTTCATTCAATTCTGAACGAATCGCAATTATTTTTTCAGAATTAATTTGAGTTTCACAATACTGAAAAAATAATTTCGATTCGTTCGACTGAAATAAAATTGATTTCGAATCGAGAAAGTACTCGATCACGACTGCCAGAATTAGGCCCTAGGTTTTTAAAAAACAAATTCAGAATTTTCGTAATCAAATTGAGTATTTGACAAATCATACACCGCATTTTTCAAATCAAATTAATTTTGAAAAAGCCTGATTTTGATTTTTAAAATGAATTAGATTTAGAAAACGTTGAATTTGAAGTTAAATTCAATTAATAAACACGAAAATCCCACTAGCGTTAAATCAACATACGTACAAATGGGAATATAAACCCATTGTATGCATTTTATAATCATTTTCTTTTATTTTTCTGTAAAAAAAATTTATAAATTATACCATCTTTGTTTAAATTTTTTTTTTAAACAAAATACCCATTAAAACCTGGGTGGGTTTTTCTGGGTTACCCAGTGGGCAGTCAACCCTGCATCTATTGGTTTTAATAACAACTCTATGACAGGCGCTTAAATTTTCAGTATCTTCTTTTTCATTCATTGTTCTGTATATCTTCTGTTAAATTCTTAAGCTTTCTGTTGTATATCTTTTCCTCGGGTTTTTTACCTTGTCTAGTATTCTAATGTTGTCAAAATCAGGTTTGTGTTTTGTTTGTAATATGTGCTGTGATAATGCAGTACTTTCTTTATTTTTGTATCTCTGTATTGCGATCTTCCTTTCTAGTCTCCAAATTCTTTCAAATTCTTTTTGTGCAATTCTGTCAAGGCTGCGTCTAGCAAATTATCGAATACAATATCGGTAATAGTAGGGAAAAGGGGATTTCTCATTGGCATAGCACTAATCTGTTTGTATCGGTAAGTATTTTTTTCCTTTAGTAATTTTTCCATTTTCTTTTCATATTTTTTCCTGTAGATTCCAACTGTTTTGTTTCCTTTATCCGATTGGACTATAATTATGTCCTTGTGTCTCTTCAAAAATGTGTTCGTTTTTTCATATATGGCTAAAATTAATTTCTATTTCGGTGTGTTCCGTGTGTAATCCTATATGCCAATCTAGTTCTTGTCTCATCCTTTTCCCTATGGGTATTCTCTATCATTTTCTAAATGCACTTTTCTATATCTGCTATGATTTCCAGTGGTGAAAACCTTTGTCTATAAATTAGTAAAGCAAGCCTAAAGTTTTTGTTGAAAATATACTTTTTTACAGTCCAAAAAATTACTAACTTTAAGCGTCCACATCAACCTTAAATTTCATACTTTTTTAGAACGGGGTTTTGATCAGTAAAATATCATCTACTCGAATTTTTTATTTTTGCTACGGTTTTAGCAAAATGTGCAACTGTGCGACGTTTCATTTAGTCCAGTATCAAATTTAATCGACGTTTTTAGAGGTAAAACATGTATTCCAATATTTAGTTTGAAGCTTTATTCTCCGTTTGAAGTTCTATTTTATTTGCGTAATGCGGCCAGAAAATAAAAACGTGTATTGTTAAAATGAATTTTGACAAACACTGCAAAATATTTGACATATGTGAACGTACCTTAAGGCACTTTTCCCCTTTAAAATGTGTTTGAAAATCGGTGGAAAATGCTGTATCTTTAATTTGTTCATAACTTACCCTTATTATTTCTCCATATTCTTTCCATGCCATTTCTGTGGAGTGCCATTCGAGCCAATTCACAAAATGATTCCCTAATGTTAAAATCGCAAAGTGGAGATATTTCAAAACAGGACATATTATTTCGTGACGCATATAGTTCAGCTTGTTTCGCTGCAACCTGCCTTTTAAATGCCAAGTGAAGTCTATTTCCTACAAGAACTTTTGGAATACCAGGAGCATGCTAAAAATAAATAAATAAAATAGTCTTTTAGTGGTTTTTCAGAATTTTTCAGTACATTCATTTGTATACTTTGCAAAGCACTAACAGTGGAAGATTTTATTGTTTTTAAAATATAAAAAAAATAAAAAGTTTTTCGAGCTCGAGGCCAATTGTTTCTTAAAAATATTCTCAAGGTTGTAACAATACAAGTAAACCAACAACGTACGAAAAAATATTAACAAACAATGTGATTAAATCAAAATAAAATAGATAACAACAACAAAAGCAAACAAAACACTTACAATGAGTAACAAATATATTTGTAGGAAACGTACAACTATTGTAGTGTACCTTATAAGCGTCCACTGCTTACCCAATAACCAATCTAAAATGCATACATGCCACCCCAATTACTGTACGGTAAATGCCATTCATAAAATATCAAATAACGGCATTTACTCAAATGACAAAAGCAGATCAATCAGAACGTGAGTGACATGAATTTGGATTGTCTAACGAAAATGAGTACATTCCTTACTCATGCATTCTGATTGGTCATAGCATTGTGCATAAGGAAAAACCATGATAATTCCATGGTACTGAAAGAGAGGTATAGATTGTAAGAATTAATACTAAAAGTTAGAATAAGTAGGCAATATTGTAAAATTAGTATAAAAAGGGCAGTAGCCCACAAATAAATTAGACTTTGCATTTAAAAACTTAAAGCGGCACTTGTTGCCTTGTTTGATTATCTTAGTCTCCAATCTGGCTGTCGCAAGACGCCTAACCATTGAGCTGAACCCCTACAGCTGTTAAAAATTATATTGGGCTATAGGAAATCATAAAAACAAAACCTATACTCTTACTAAAAAATAACTTCCAACACTACATGGCGATCCTGCCAACTTTCCAACACTACACTATCTCCACATTCAATATTGTACTGACTTAATACCCTTTGTACACTTGCATACATTTCGGAGGAACGCATGGAAGATGTTGAAAATGTGAAATACCCGTTCACACTTGAAACATCTAACATCTACTATCAATAAAAAATGTTACCATTTCTGAAAAAAAAACTTTTATTTTTTTAAAATACTTTTTTTCTACAAAAGTGCCAACATTTTAAAAGATAACACCAAAATGTATTTCTAATTCATTTTGGTTAATAATTTAAGCAAAATAAGGATTTCAAAAAAGGAAAAATATAAAAAGTGGTAGCGCTGCTTTCAAAGCAACTTCCATTTTGTCAGTGATGCCACAATAATTACAGAATTTATTTCCACTTTTCTAGTAATGACACTAAAAGAATCGAAAAATGTAAAAGGGAACAAAATGAGATAGTTACATTCTGTAGATGTTGAAAAATTTTGATTTTTAGCCCTATGTATTTCTTATGGTAAAATTCCAACATCTTCGCAAATTGATGTTAAATGTTAAATGATGACAAGTGTAAAAAGGCTATAACTCTGTGGTTTTCATGGGGGATTTGGAGATGTTGATGCCATATTGCTTAATTTTAAACGCTAAATAGTTAATTCAGTACAATATTGAATTTGGACATAGGTTTACGTCTCTTATAAATGTATTTGCTACTCATTGTGTTTTTTTTTATTGCTATTATGTTTTTGTTTTTAAAATGATATCCGATGGATTTCGAAATATTGGAAAAATTAATGAATAAATAATATAAATTTTTTTTACAAACAAAGTCGAAGGAGTATAATTTAAATTGATATTAAACTATTTTACAAATGCATGCCCGTCGTGCAATGCCATGACGTATAAAAACACACAAAAAAAAAAAAAAAAAAAACGCTATAAAATAAAAAGTAAGGAGAATGGATTAAGGTTATCGAAACTCGAGAAAACAGCCGGCTTTGTTTATTTATATTGTTACATAATTAAAATAAAAAAATTAAATTAATGAAAATGCCGGAATCTACTCTATTATAATATTTTATTTATTTGCATAAATTTCTTTAAGCAAATAGCATTTGGCGTCAAAAGAAAGTTCACAAAGCATAAATAAATTAAAATAAATGTTAGCATAACAAAAAATAAATACAAAAATAACGAAGTTGCCACTGCTTTCATCGATGAAATTTGCTTACATTTTGCACTTACTTTAATCTAAATCTAAAATTAAACCTTATTTATTAACTTTTATTAAGCTTTTTAGCAACAATAATTAAAAATTGTCTTAAATAAAGAAGAGGATGGTAATTGTAAAAAGTAACACAAAAAATTAAATTTTGATGAAATATTTTTTTTATCGTTTCAGTATACTCTGACAAATCATCATGAATAGAATCACGCTTGATCAACGCTACGAAATTATCCAAATTTACTTTGAAAAATTTAAAAATTTAATCCAAATTTAAATCGAAAAATTGTGTTCAGCGATGAGGCGCATTTTTGGCTTAACGGGTTTGTTAATAAGCAAAATTGCCGCATATGGAGCGAGACCAATCCACAAGAGACCCTACAGACTCCATTACATCCAGAAAAATGCACCGTTTGGTGCGGTTTTCACGCTGGTGGCATCATCGGACCTTATTTCTTCAAAAATGAGGCCGGAGCTCGCGTTACGGTCAATGGAGATCGTTACCGCACCATGATCAATGATTTTTTGTTTGAAAATATGGATGACATTAATCCGGAGGAGATGTGGTTTCAACAGGATGGCGCTACGTGCCATACGGCGAACGCAACCATCGACTTATTGAAATCAAAATTTGGCGATAAGTTGATTTCGAGAAATGGACCTGTCAATTGGCCTCCAAGGACGTGCGATTTGACACCTCTCGATTATTTCCTGTGGGGCTACGTGAAGTCACTGGTTTATGCTGATAAACCAGCAACAATTGACGCCTTGGAGGCCAGCATTGTTCGTGTTATTCGTGACATACGGCCAGCAGTGCTCGAAAAAGTGGCCCAAAATTGGACGTCCAGAATGCGCTTCGTCAAGAACAGCCGCGGTGCCCATATGCCCGAAATCATTTTCAAATGTTAATGTCACGTATTGAAAAAAAAATTTTGATTACAATTTAATTTTTTGTGTTATTTTTTACAATTTCAAGTTCTATCGGGCTTTAAAAAACACCCTTTATAAATCCCATATCTATTAAATGACATTTTACAACGGTGTCACTTTGAAAATATCTTCAAAAAAACGAAACTAACTTGGGAGTTACACGATCAAGTTTTGCCTATCAAGTTTTAATACACTCACACTTTTTTACCAATACACTCATACTTTTAAAAATTGAAACAACCCAATGTGCACAAAAATGGATGCGGATCCGTTTCTGACCCGTTTCGGATCCGTAAAAAAGTTAAAAACGGAATCAGTGCAATCACGAATTTACGGATCCGTTTCTGACTCGTTACGGATCCGTAAAAAAGTTAGAAACGGAATCAGTGTAATCGCGATTTGACTGATCCGTTTCTGACCCGTTTCGGATCCGTAAAAAACTTAGAAACGGAATCAGTGTAATCGCGATTTGACAGTGTAATCGCTAATTAAGTTTTTTTTTTTAAGAAAAGGTCATTATGTGGACCCAGCAAAATCAGTTTTTAATAATTGAGTTTTTTTTTATGAAAAGGTCCTTGTGCAAAATGAATTTGTAATAACTTTTTTTAAAGAATTTCTCCCGCTTGCGGATCCAAAACTGATCCGTAACGGATTCCGCTACGGATCCGTTTTATGAAAACAAACGGGTCCGTAACGGATCCCAATATGATGTCCGTAACGAGTCCGTAACGTATCCAAAAAACGGACATAAAATCCGTTTTTGAATCCGTTTTTTCGAGAGGAATTTCTCCCGCTTGCGGATCCGTAACGGATCAGTAACGGATTCCGTTACGGATAGAAAATACGAAGATGCGGATCCGTTACGGATCCGAAACGGATCCGTTTGGCACACTGGGAAACTTGCCTTTAAAATTCTCTTTCCAGTCAGTGTTTCTGATTTCGAGGTTAGTGAGCAAAATTTTTCGTTTGTCTTTTTAAATTGTTTTCTTGATGACATCTTGAAAGTAAATTGCTCAAAAATTGAATGCAGCCTACTTCACAACTATCAATTTTTGGAAATTTTGACAAACAGTATATGTAAAAGACTATTAAGAAAAACTTAAGCGTGTAACTGCAGTGTAAGTCAGCTTTTACACTAAACGATTTGTGTCGTTGCGATTCTTACTTTATAGGCAAGAGGGGTGAGAGGAATTATAAGGGGTACAAAAGCGAGTGCACTCTTCGATTCGTTTTGTACATTCATTCGTTCTCTCAATTTTCTCTCATTTGACGAAAAATGTATTTAGGTTGTTACGACAAAAATCGTACAACAAAGGGGAAACGACAATAATCGCAACGACACGAATCGTATAGTGTAAATTGGGACTAACGAAAAAAAGTAAATCACGAACATTGGTAAACAAAGCAAAACAATTTTTTACAAAACAAGCAGTGTTCTTAGACATTTGTGAATATTTTTGTGTGTATAAAAACTAACGTTATTACAAAAATTTATAGAAAACACATCAACTAAATAAAAAATACAATTTGAAATCAGGCAAGTAAGTGATTTCAAATTGTAATTCACCTTTTGAATGATTTGAAATCATTGTGACAAAGTGATTTTTAGAACACCCCTGATACACACACTTCTTAAAAAAAGTGGTTGGCCTCCTTTGAATGTTGTCTTCAAAAAGGCTTGGAACTTGTGTTTAATTACAAAGAATTTGTGGAAAGATTTCGATTGACCAAACTTTCAATGGTTTCCTTGTTTTCATTAACAAGTTTTATTAAATATTTTATCTTATTGGATAAAATATTGCTCGAGCCTTTTGTTTTTATACCCTTAAACTAAGGTTAAAGGTTATAGATAAGTTTATTGTTCCGTTTGTAATATTGATCTAGACCCTATAAAGTATATATATTCCGGTTCCTTTAAATTTTATTTTGAATTAAGTATTATATTAAATAGGGCCTAATGGTATTAGGGATTTATTTTAATTGGTTGATAGTTTTTTCAAAATTTTAATTATTCAAAAGATTTTGTTATTCGTGCTTAATTCCCAGTTTTTATTATTGATAAAAACACTTGAAATTTATTGTTGATGGGATAAGCTATTCCTATGCGCATTTCACTGGTTGCTTAGGCCAGATCATCAGGAAACTTCATCCATAAAGATTTTAGAAAAACTAAAGATATTAAACCAAATAAAACTGTTAAGCGTATAAGACTTATAGCAACAGTTCTACTTGTAATAATATCAAAGTTTAAACAAAACACATCAACAATAAACAGTGGGTTTATCTCATCTTACATTCCCCACTACAATTAGTTGAAATTCTCTCAACATTAATTGTAGTTGTAAGTAGGTTAAGGCCCGTTTTCACAACTTACCGATAGCTAAAGGTAGGATTTTATCGGCGGTATAAAAAGTGTTCCATTATTACAACTTTACTTTAACCTACCAGGTAGAATGAACCTTAATTTACTTTATCGCTCACTTCAGGTTAAAGTAAAGTTTTAATAATGGAACACTTTTTATAAGACCGTTTAAAGTCTACTTTAAGCTATCGGTAAGTTGTGAAAACGGGCCTAAAAAAAACAAAATAAAAACAACAACAACTTACAAAAGATGTTGTCAATTAAGTGTTTTTTTTAGGCCGTGCACTTGCCTGTTTATTATCAAAAAGTAATTTCAATTTTTGGGAATACAAAATTTTAATTTCAAAAGATTTTGTTATTCTTGCTTAATTCCCAGTTTTTATTGTTGATAAAAACACTTGAAATTTATTGTTGATGGGATAAGCTATTCCTATGCGCATTTCACTGGTTGCTTAGGCCAGATCATCAGGAAACTTCATCCATAAAGATTTTAGAAAAACTAAAGATATTAAACCAAATAAAACTGTTAAGCGTATAAGACTTATAGCAACAGTTCTACTTGGAATAATATCAAAGTTTAAACAAAACACATCAACAATAAACAGTGGGTTTATCTCATCTTACATTCCCCACTACAATTAGTTGAAATTCTCTCAACATTAATTGTAGTTGTAAGTAGGTTAAGAAAAACAAAATAAAAACAACAACAACTTACAAAAGATGTTGTCAATTAAGTGTTTTTTTTAGGCCGTGCACTTGCCTGTTTATTATCAAAAAGTAATTTCAATTTTTGGGAATACAAAATTTTAATTTCAAAAGATTTTGTTATTCGTGCTTAATTCCCAGTTTTTATTATTGATAAAAACACTTGAAATTTATTGTTGATGGGATAAGCTATTCCTATGCGCATTTCACTGGTTGCTTAGGCCAGATCATCAGGAAACTTCATCCATAAAGATTTTAGAAAAACTAAAGATATTAAACCAAATAAAACTGTTAAGCGTATAAGACTTATAGCAACAGTTCTACTTTTAATAATATCAAAGTTTAAACAAAACACATCAACAATAAACAGTGGGTTTATCTCATCTTGCATTCCCCACTACTGTTTATTGTTGATGTGTTTTGTTTAAACTTTGATATTATTACAAGTAGAACTGCTGCTATAAGTCTTATACGCTTAACAGTTTTATTTGGTTTAATATCTTTAGTTTAGAGAATTTCAACTAATTGTAGTGGGGAATGTAAAATGAGATAAACCCACTGTTTATTGTTGATGTGTTTTGTTTAAACTTTGATATTATTACAAGTAGAACTGTTGCTATAAGTCTTATACGCTTAACAGTTTTATTTGGTTTAATATCTTTAGTTTTTCTAAAATCTTTATGGATGAAGTTTCCTGATGATCTGGCCTAAGCAACCAGTGAAATGCGCATAGGAATAGCTTATCCCATCAACAATAAATTTCAAGTGTTTTTATCAATAATAAAAACTGGGAATTAAGCACGAATAACAAAATCTTTTGAAATTAAAATTTTGTATTCCCAAAAATTGAAATTACTTTTTGATAATAAACAGGCAAGTGCACGGCCTAAAAAAAACACTTAATTGACAACATCTTTTGTAAGTTGTTGTTGTTTTTATTTTGTTTTTCTTAACCTACTTACAACTACAATTAATGTTGAGAGAATTTCAACTAATTGTAGTGGGGAATGTAAGATGAGATAAACCCACTGTTTATTGTTGATGTGTTTTCTTTAAACTTTGATATTGTTACAAGTAGAACTGTTGCTATAAGTCTTATACGCTTAACAGTTTTATTTGGTTTAATATCTTTAGTTTTTCCAAAATCTTTATGGATGAAGTTTCCTGATGATCTGGCCTAAGCAACCAGTGAAATGCGCATAGGAATAGCTTATCCCATCAACAATAAATTTCAAGTGTTTTTATCAATAATAAAAACTGGGAATTAAGCACGAATAACAAAATCTTTTGAAATTAAAATTTTGTATTCCCAAAAATTGAAATTACTTTTTGATAATAAACAGGCAAGTGCACGGCCTAAAAAAACACTTAATTGACAACATCTTTTGTAAGTTGTTGTTTGTTTTTATTTTGTTTTTCTTAACCTACTTACAACTACAATTAATGTTGAGAGAATTTAAATTAATTGTAGTGGGGAATGTAAGATGAGATAAACCCACTGTTTATTGTTGATGTGTTTTGTTTAAACTTTGATATTGTTACAAGTAGAACTGTTGCTATAAGTCTTATACGCTTAACAGTTTTATTTGGTTTAATATCTTTAGTTTTTCCAAAATCTTTATGGATGAAGTTTCCTGATGATCTGGCCTAAGCAACCAGTGAAATGCGCATAGGAATAGCTTATCCCATCAACAATAAATTTCAAGTGTTTTTATCAATAATAAAAACTGGGAATTAAGCACGAATAACAAAATCTTTTGAAATTAAAATTTTGTATTCCCAAAAATTGAAATTACTTTTTGATAATAAACAGGCAAGTGCACGGCCTTAAAAAACACTTAATTGACAACATCTTTTGTAAGTTGTTGTTTGTTTTTATTTTGTTTTTCTTAACCTACTTACAACTACAATTAATGTTGAGAGAATTTCAATTAATTGTAGTGGGGAATGTAAGATGAGATAAACCCACTGTTTATTGTTGATGTGTTTTGTTTAAACTTTGATATTGTTACAAGTAGAACTGTTGCTATAAGTCTTATACGCTTAACAGTTTTATTTGGTTTAATATCTTTAGTTTTTGCAAAATCTTTATGGATGAAGTTTCCTGATGATCTGGCCTAAGCAACCAGTGAAATGCGCATAGGAATAGCTTATCCCATCAACAATAAATTTCAAGTGTTTTTATCAATAATAAAAACTGGGAATTAAGCACGAATAACAAAATCTTTTGAAATTAAAATTTTGTATTCCCAAAAATTGAAATTACTTTTTGATAATAAACAGCCAAGTGCACGGCCTTAAAAAACACTTAATTGACAACATCTTTTGTAAGTTGTTGTTTGTTTTTATTTTGTTTTTCTTAACCTACTTACAACTACAATTAATGTTGAGAGAATTTCAACTAATTGTAGTGGGGAATGTAAGATGAGATAAACCCACTGTTTATTGTTGATGTGTTTTGTTTAAACTTTGATATTGTTACAAGTAGAACTGTTGCTATAAGTCTTATACGCTTAACAGTTTTATTTGGTTTAATATCTTTAGTTTTTCCAAAATCTTTATGGATGAAGTTTCCTGATGATCTGGCCTAAGCAACCAGTGAAATGCGCATAGGAATAGCTTATCCCATCAATAATAAATTTCAAGTGTTTTTATCAATAATAAAAACTGGGAATTAAGCACGAATAACAAAATCTTTTGAAATTAAAATTTTGTATTCCCAAAAATTGAAATTACTTTTTGATAATAAACAGGCAAGTGCACGGCCTAAAAAACACTTAATTGACAACATCTTTTGTAAGTTGTTGTTGTTGTTTTTATTTTGTTTTTCTTAACCTATTTACAACTACAATTAATGTTGAGAGAATTTCAACTAATTGTAGTGGGGAATGTAAGATGAGATAAACCCACTGTTTATTGTTGATGTGTTTTGTTTAAACTTTGATATTGTTACAAGTAGAACTGTTGCTATAAGTCTTATACGCTTAACAGTTTTATTTGGTTTAATATCTTTAGTTTTTCCAAAATCTTTATGGATGAAGTTTCCTGATGATCTGGCCTAAGCAACCAGTGAAATGCGCATAGGAACTTATCCCATCAATAATAAATTTCAAGTGTTTTTATCAATAATAAAAACTGGGAATTAAGCACGAATAACAAAATCTTTTGAAATTAAAATTTTGTATTCCCAAAAATTGAAATTACTTTTTGATAATAAACAGGCAAGTGCACGGCCTAAAAAACACTTAATTGACAACATCTTTTGTAAGTTGTTGTTGTTGTTTTTATTTTGTTTTTCTTAACCTACTTACAACTACAATTAATGTTGAGAGAATTTCAACTAATTGTAGTGGGGAATGTAAGATGAGATAAACCCACTGTTTATTGTTGATGTGTTTTGTTTAAACTTTGATATTGTTACAAGTAGAACTGTTGCTATAAGTCTTATACGCTTAACAGTTTTATTTGGTTTAATATCTTTAGTTTTTCCAAAATCTTTATGGATGAAGTTTCCTGATGATCTGGCCTAAGCAACCAGTGAAATGCGCATAGGAATAGCTTATCCCATCAATAATAAATTTCAAGTGTTTTTATCAATAATAAAAACTGGGAATTAAGCACGAATAACAAAATCTTTTGAAATTAAAATTTTGTATTCCCAAAAATTGAAATTACTTTTTGATAATAAACAGGCAAGTGCACGGCCTAAAAAACACTTAATTGACAACATCTTTTGTTAGTTGTTGTTGTTTTTATTTTGTTTTTCTTAACCTACTTACAACTAAAATTAATGTTGAGAGGATTTTAACTAATTGTAGTGGGGAATGTAAGATGAGATAAACCCACTGTTTATTGTTGATGTGTTTTGTTTAAACTTTGATATTATTACAGGTAGAACTGTTGCTATAAGTCTTATACGCTTAACAGTTTTATTTGGTTTAATATCTTTAGTTTTTCCAAAATCTTTATGGATGAAGTTTCCTGATGATCTGGCCTAAGCAACCAGTGAAATGCGCATAGGAATAGCTTATCCCATCAACAATAAATTTCAAGTGTTTTTATCAATAATAAAAACTGGGAATTAAGCACGAATAACAAAATCTTTTGAAATTAAAATTTTGTATTCCCAAAAATTGAAATTACTTTTTGATAATAAACAGGCAAGTGCACGGCCTAAAAAAACACTTAATTGACAACATCTTTTGTAAGTTGTTGTTTGTTTTTATTTTGTTTTTCTTAACCTACTTACAACTACAATTAATGTTGAGAGAATTTCAACTAATTGTAGTGGGGAATGTAAGATGAGATAAACCCACTGTTTATTGTTGATGTGTTTTGTTTAAACTTTGATATTGTTACAAGTAGAACTGTTGCTATAAGTCTTATACGCTTAACAGTTTTATTTGGTTAATATCTTTAGTTTTTCCAAAATCTTTATGGATGAAGTTTCCTGATGATCTGGCCTAAGCAACCAGTGAAATGCGCATAGGAATAGCTTATCCCATCAACAATAAATTTCAAGTGTTTTTATCAATAATAAAAACTGGGAATTAAGCACGAATAACAAAATCTTTTGAAATTAAAATTTTGTATTCCCAAAAATTGAAATTACTTTTTAATAATAAACAGGCAAGTGCACGGCCTAAAAAACACTTAATTGACAACATCTTTTGTAAGTTGTTGTTTGTTTTTATTTTGTTTTTCTTAACCTTCTTACAACTACAATTAATGTTGAGAGAATTTCAACTAATTGTAGTGGGGAATGTAAGATGAGATAAACCCACTGTTTATTGTTGATGTGTTTTGTTTAAACTTTGATATTGTTACAAGTAGAACTGTTGCTATAAGTCTTATACGCTTAACAGTTTTATTTGGTTTAATATCTTTAGTTTTTCCAAAATCTTTATGGATGAAGTTTCCTGATGATCTGGCATAAGCAACAAGTGAAATGCGCATAGGAATAGCTTATCCCATCAACAATAAATTTCAAGTGTTTTTATCAATAATAAAAACTGGGAATTAAGCACGAATAACAAAATCTTTTGAAATTAAAATTTTGTATTCCCAAAAATTGAAAATACTTTTTGATAATAAACAGGCAGGTGCACGGCCTAAAAAAACACTTAATTGACAACATCTTTTGTAAGTTGTTGTTTGTTTTTATTTTGTTTTTCTTAACCTACTTACAACTACAATTAATGTTGAGAATGTAATAAATTTCAAGTGTTTTTATCAATAATAAAAACTGGGAATTAAGCACGAATAACAAAATCTTTTGAAATTAAAATTTTGTATTCCCAAAAATTGAAATTACTTTTTGATAATTAATTCAAATGTTTTTATTCGATATTTCGATTTCCGTTGGAAATCTTCTTCAGAAAATTTTAAAAAATTTAAAAAAATTTCCTGAAGAAGATTTCCAACGGAAATCGAAATATCGAATAAAAACATTTTAATTAATTTTTTAAAAGTGACCTTAAGCTTAAATAATTTAATAAAGTATAAAATTTAATAAAAAAGGTCGAAGAAAAAGGATTATAATTTATTAAAGTTTTAAACATATTTCGCTTATTATTTAATATGAATTTATGTTACTTTGCATTTTAAAAATTTTAAAAAATTTCCTGAAAAATATCGAATAAAAACATTTTAATTAATTTTTTAAAAAAGTGACCTTAAGCTTAAATAATTTAATAAAGTATAAAATTTAAAACTTTAAGTGTGTTTTTCTCTTGTTTTCGAAAAATGGAGTTATCTAGTTTTTCCATACGGCCACAGATATATAGATAAATTAAAACGTGTTAATAAATAATAAAATTGCTAAAATTTTTTAAAAACATAAAAAAGAAACGGTTTTTGTAAAATAAAACCAAATAAAAGAAAAAAATCATAAATGTTGACTTTTTAATATAGAAACTTTAATTTCAGCAAGTTACTCAGTGCATAGCAATAAGTATACGTATGCAACACAAAAAGCAACTTTTTAAAGACGTTTTTAGAAAAGTGGCGTAGCGGCACAAAATAACATTTTTTACTTTCAATAAAATACTATTAACCCCTATCTGCAATCATGAAAATTGATAAAAATGTAAATTTGCTTTCAAAATAAGTGCCGGTAGTAGCGGGGAAAATGTAAAAAAATTCTATCGTATATATTTTGAGAAATCTTCATGCAAACCTTCTTTGTCGTTTTTCTCCGCTCCGACTTTTTGGCATATTCGCCAAACCAATAATGAGCTGACGATATAACATGTTTCTCAGAAAAGAAATCGCCATAAATTCGAAAGTTTATATAATTCTTATTTTTCAGGAACAGTTCAAGAAACAGTTTTGCCTTAAATTTTACGGTCCAAAAAAAATAAAATATTTATAAGTTTTCTGAAAACCGGTGACAAAAATTTTTTTAATTTCGCATAAAACACTCAAATCTTAAAATTCCACGTAAAACAAGCAATTTTTTAATTTTGCCTTTTTCTCATTTTGCATTTTTTTTATTTTAAAGTATTATTCGTACCTCTTCTACTTCCTTCAGCCATCTATCGATTCCATCAAAACTCCATTTATTAGTTATGTCGTAAACTAATATTATACCTTGAGCGCCCCTCGAGTAAGATCGAATTATAGTACAAAATCGCCCCTGACCGGATGTATCCCATAATTGTAGTTTTACTCTTTTACCTTCCAGAAGAATTGTTGTGGTTTTGTAAGCTAAAAAAAAAGTATACTTTTAAGTAATAATAATAATATTAAGTTTAAACATTTAATTACCGTTTCCACTACAAAATGGACTCTCTGATGATGCATCTTCCAGTCCTGATAAAATTTCGTGTTTGCCAACATCACTATCTCCTACTAGTAATACTTTAAGCAAGTAATCATAGTCTTTCGTCATATTATTAAGGGACTAAAATATAAAAAGTTTTCAATAAAATATGTATATTTATAATATTTATAAATTCTGCTGTTAATTAATTGAAAAAATATAAACAAAATGGATTTTATTATTTGTGCATTTTATAAAGAACACTTGGGGAATTTAATATGTATGAATAACAACAAAGTACCGAAACAATTGAATTTAAATTTTCAAACCAGCAATTTAATATACTGATGAAGTCCATGTACTTTTTAATAGCTATATCAAGTAAAACTGCACAAATTGGGCTACGGAGTGTCCAAGAGCAGTTCATCAGCGACAATTACACCCAATAAAGTATACAGTTTGGTGCAGTGTATCGTCCGAAAGTATAATTGCCCCATATTGTTTAAAATGATATCGGTGTTCCAATCTCTGTCAACGCTGAGGCATATCGGGCATGTTGGAACATTTTGTTAGCCCAGCTGCGGAAAATCATTTAACATTGTGATTTCAACAAGATGGCGCGACAGCACATAGTGCAGGTGCTTTATTGGCTTTTGTAAGGGTCATATTCGTCGAACGAATTATCTGTGGTGGAATTCTCTAACTTTTAACGACTAACGTTAGTGTTAATTTTACCGGCACAGTTTGTTGCTTGCGGTAACAATACAGCAATTCAGTAACTTGGTGGCCACACGATCAAGTTTTGCCTTTCAATTCCATTCAATTTACTCAACTCTCTCATTTTTTTACTAACACACTCACACTTTTTAAATTGACCACGAGATGGCTTTCAATTTCACCTTTCCATTTGTTTGGCAATTTACTTTCAATTTAACAGCTGATTACATGTTTGTCTTTATAAATTGTTTTTTTTTATGTCATCTTGAAAGTAAATTGAGTGCCACCTACGTCACAGCTCTCAATTTTTGTAAATTTTGACAAGCAGTATATGTAAAAGACTATCAAGAACAACTTGATCGTGTGGCCGCAGGGTAACTCAATTTTAACAACATAGCTAAAAATTTCAATCAGGTGGCATCTTTGTTAATTAATTAGTATATTTAATGAACACTGTCATCGAGTACAAACTAATTCTCGTGTGGAACTACTTGAAGTACTTTCGAAACTAACAAAACCCCATTTAGGTTTTGCTAGTCTAGAGAAAATTGCAAAAATTTGCAAAAATAGCGAAAGTTTTTAATATTTCAAACAAGCAAGAAAATGGATTAAAAGTCGCTAAAACTACAAGAAATTGCAAAAATTCAGTAAAAGTTGTTAAATTAGCGAAAATTTGCTAACAGCGGCTATTTATTAAAAATCGTTAACTTGGTGGCCACACGATCAAGTTTTGCCTTTCAATTCCATTCAATTTACTCAACTCTCTCATTTTTTTACTAACACACTCACACTTTTTAAATTGACCACGAGATGGCTTTCAATTTCACTTTTCCATTTGTTTGACAATTTACTTTCAATTTAACAGCTGAGTACATGTTTGTCTTTATAAATTGTTTTTTTTTATGGCATCTTGAAAGTAAATTGAGTGCCACCTACGTCACACCTCTCAATTTTTGTAAATTTTGACAAGCAGTATATGTAAAAGACTATCAAGAACAACTTGATCGTGTGGCCGCAGGTTAAAGCTCTAAAGAACCACAGGAAAAAATCGCTTATATAAAATTCGCGAAAAATTGCAAACTTGGAAAAAAACCGTAAAATTTTTTTGAAATCGCTTAAATAAACAAGTTGGCGGAATATATAAAAAATCTTTTTGCAAAAATAGCGAACAACCCATAAAATTGATTTGAAGTCACTAAAACTATAGGAAAAATTCGGTAAAAATTGCTAAATAAGGGGAAATTCGCAAAAATTTGTTAACAGCGGCATGATGGCAAAGGTACTATTTATTTGGTTAAAAAAACCAAATGTCGGAAAATAACGAAAAAAAAAAAAATATGCAAAAATAGCAAAAATTCGAGAAATTTTTTAATACTTCAAGCAACCCATAAAATTGATTTGAAGTCACTAAAACTATAAGGAATGGCAAAAATTCGGTAAAAATTACTAAATTAGCGCAAATTCGCAAAAATTTGCTAACAGCGGCATGATAGTGATTTCCATAAGCTGCATCTTAAATGTGACATTTTTAATGATTTTTATAAATTTTTAATTTAATGATTTTTATAAATTCGCAAAAAAAAAAATTATTAATTTTTAAAATGGCTTTTATTTGCCAAATTTTTTTTTTTTTTTTTTTGTTTTTTTTTATTAACTACGAATTGAAAAATAAACAATTGATTAGGCTAGTTTGGCTTCTAGCCTCATAATAATTTTAAAAAAAGTAAAAAACACGATTGGTTTTTTTCCAAATTAGCGTTTAACAAATTTATTAGACTTCTTGCCTTATTGAAGTTCAAGATTATACTTAAAAACTAAATTACAAAAAGGTTTGTAGCAATGTTGAAAAATTCAGTACTTTGGTACTTTTTTCAGTACTTTTTCATATTGAAAATACCGCAGTACCCCCGCGTTGTTTTCAGTACTTTATTATACTTTGAGCTTTTTAAATGTGATGTGATCATTTCGATAGCAGGCTTAGGTTATCTATCATGTGTTTGTTGCAAAATTTATGGTGTTTTTAAAAAATTATTAACGACGTTAATATTGAAATGCAAAGCGTGGAAGCCAGGATTCATATTTTGCTTTCCAGAATGGAATATTTGTTCTTACAACTGGCAAGAAAATTTATAAAAATGAATGCATAGGATAATATGTTAGTGGAAAATTGAAATGAAAACCATATTAATAGAAACATGCTATCCTAAGGAAATGGTTTATAAAGTAAAAGAAACGGCGAAATCGTTTTATTCGACAATTTTCGAAACTTTAAGAACTAAATTTTGTTTTGAACATAAAACCTTAAAAGTGATAATCAGCTTCACTCCAGAAAATATTGTTTCTGAAAAATCCATCAGCATAATACTATTGTTATTAATGTTATTTACAAACGATAAAGAAAACTATGCATACATAATAATATCAATTCTTAATTCCGTGTTCTAGCGGATCTTTTAGAAATAAAGCATTTTAGAACTGAAAATATTTAAATTTCTTGGAAAAATATAGCCAAAATTAAGAACGAAACTAATGTTAGCTGACATTTTACATATTGCTTTTGGTATTTTATCGATACCTCATTTCTGAGCATCAATTGAACGCACATTTTCAAATGCAAAATGATGTAAAAAACAAAGAAAGAAATCGTTTACACGTAGAAACTGCTTCAAGTTTGATAAAAACTAAAAATCTATTAAAATCAACTGGTAGTTGCTGTTGTAGTTATAATATTTCTTATGATCTCTTAAAGTAAATTTGCTTTATCTTTAAACACTGAATTAAAATATTGATTTTAAAACTCTTATGTTTTAAACTTTTTTCAGAATTAAGTTCTAAGTATGTAAAAGTCTGAATAAAACGCAAATAAAATTTTTAATTTATTAACTTCCCAGTTGGCCACGTCTTGAAGACATCCTCGAAGACGGATGCACGACAATGTTAATTTCTGCACGACATGTGAGGGACAGCGAGAACAAATCGTCAACGACATTTTCGAACAAGTGTCGCGAAAATCGTGAACGACACAAAGAAAGACAATGTCTCCTACTTTATCGTCAAAGACTACATGCATGACAATGGCGTCTTTTTTGACATCCACGACAAAAATTATATGGTTATCTAGTTGGAATTTTAATTTCTGTTACATGTTTTATATTCGACTCTTATAAGCAATCCTAAAGTTGACAGTAAAGTATTAACTGCATGTAATCCATTTTCCAGCCCTCGAATAACTTTATCAGCATTTTTCAGTTTTACTGTTTAGAACTAATTCGTAAATTTTATGTAGGTATTTAAGTCAACAATAAAAAAAAGACTGTGTGAATTTTAAGAAAACCAAGCAAGTGATTATAAGACAATGTCGCTCAAACTGTCGTGAACGACGATTTTCTGAAAATTGTCTTCAAGAAAACCTAAATGACAGGGGACAAGTCGTGCATACATCATTGACGACCATGTCGTCAACGGCAATCTGGCCAACTGGGATTATTCATAAATACATATATGAACTATTTCAAATATTTTTTTTTAGAAAATACTAAAAAACGTACCTTAAGCGGCTCATACACTTGCAGTATAACTGTTCAATTTTAAAGCCAATGGATTTGTGATAGTCGAAGGTGACACAATATATTGGCAAGAATCGAAATCAGAAAAGAAGTGCACCATACTGTGAAATGTGTTTGCATCAACGTACTATGTTGTTTTGCTTTAAAGGTTATGTTTTGTTTTAATAAGAGTTGCGCCATATTTTAATTGAAACCATTGTGCAACTTATTGAATAATATAGGGCCATATAGAAATAATATGGCGAATAACATATACAATAATATTTAAATGGATGGGGCGCTTGACGCTTATGTATAACAGAAAAATTATTTACATGTGTACCTCAAATATTTTTCACATGTGTATCTCAAATATAAATACTAAATTTGCTTTTAAATACTTAGATAAATGAATTCCAATAAAAAATTTTTGGTTCCTTTTATTTTTATAAATTATTGTTTTTTTTTTTAACAAAAAGTACCATTTGGTGGAAAAAATACTCTTTTAGTTGAAGTTCAGTACCATTTCAAAATTTCAATTTTGCAACACTGGTTTGTAGTAAGCCAACAAAGGAAAATTACAAACTCAAGAGAAAAGTATATACATATGTATGTATATAACAAAATAAATGAAATTAACATAGCGTTTACATTTGACAGTGCTGGCAAGACAGTAAGAAAATACATATTAGTTGCCAAAAACACTGCTGTCTTCGTGACGTAGGCGTCCAGACAGTAGTTAAGACAGTTCACTTTGAAATATATGTCAAACGTGAATGTTGCAGTTAAAGTTCAGCTAAACGTGTTTTATATGAACCAAACAAACTTAAAAACAGCCTAAAATAACTATATTTTGTAAAAAAAACATAACACCACACCACAATAGTGGAGCGGGTATTATAAATTGAATTACTAACCATATTTGGTTGAGGTGTTACAACATTTTTAATTTAATTTAACTGTTCTTGTTACATTAACAGATGGAAATGTCTTTTAACGCATTAAAAAAAATTGCATTCGATTATATTTCGTCTAGTGAACAACATTTTGGAGATGGGCACATAACAGGTTCGAAATTTGTTTTTAAGATTTAGAAATCCCCTCCAATTGTAACAAAAACTAACATAAAACATATACACCATCTTACGCAGATTCCGACAAAGAGCAGGGGCCTAATTCTGGCAGTCGTGATCGAGTACTTTCTCGATTCGAAAGCAATTTTATTTCAGTCGGTACTAAACGAATCGAAATTATTTTTTCAGTATTGTGAAACTCAAATTATTGCTTTACAACACTGAAAAAATAATTCCGATTCGTTCAGTATTGACTGAAATTAGATTTTAAATTGCTTTCGAATCGAGAAAGTACTCGATCACGAATGCCAGAATTAGGCCCCAGATTATTTAATATATATTTGTTCATAGTAGAATAAAACGAGCATATAATTCTTAAACAATAACCCGAAAGGAAAATGCAATTAAGCGAACGAAGGGTGAATCATATAAGAGATTTTCAAGGGATAATGGCCCAATAAAACAAAATGTACAAAAGCCTAGAAGAGTTATGGGAGCAACAGTCGGCTTATTTTAAAGGTAAGTTAAGATACTGTGAAAAATTGTCTTGGGAATTAAAGGAAGTCTTTGCAAAGGCCCACAAGCTGTTGTGGAGTCCAAAACACATGTAGCTTTCAGTATATGTTACCCTACAAACAAGAGTGTTTAAATGATGTCAGTATATGATTATTTCAACACTTCAAAAATTCAAAAATCGTAAGGGAATGGATTATTCCAAAAATTAATTTGGTGCCTTTTGCTCGTTAGCAAGTGCATATGTCTAACCGTAAAAAAATCGGTTGTAAAAGATACTAAAACGAATATTTAAAAAAAAGCTACCGAAAATGGAGAGTCATTATTGCCGCAAAGACACCAACAAAACATGTTTAGCTGCAACCTTTAACGCTAAAGGAGAGATTAATAAAGGTTTTTTATCTGAGTTTCACATATAAGACAGGGTCGTATAAAAGACGGTTCGACGGTTTCACAATTGAGATTACTAAAATATCTTAAAGATATCAGTGTTTAATCCAAAATTATGTTTGATGTTGGATATAATCATTTACCTACCCGTTGTTAAAAATATGCTGGTTATAGAAGCCAACGACATTTCACAACAGAAACATTCCGATATCATCTACTAAATGGAAACATTTACAAGATTTAAAGGCTGTTATGCCACCAGAGTATCACTTTTTTTATAATATAAATCAAATGAATTAACATTAAAATTTCACTTTTATATCTATTACTTTTCTTCATATCGCTGTCATTCATATTTTAATTTGATTCTTTTTATATTTAACTGCCACTTGTTTAATAAACTTGAATAAAACATGCAAAAAAAAATTATTTAACCTTTAATAGGTTTAATAGTATTATTTATTTATTTTAATATAAGTAATATACAAAAGCCTATCAAGGCCAATTAAAATAAATTTTTTTTTTTAATTTTAATGCAGTTAGTTAGTGTTAGTGATGCTGAATGGTTCGCTATGTATGTCCCTAAATTGTTTTTAAAATTCATCTTTATATTTTTTATTCTTTCCCCCTTTGAAGAGAGTGTCCTTAATTTTTTCTAAGTGGTTAGAGCAAATCAAAAACTCGTTTATCTCGAAATGTTTTTTTTTTTTTTTTGAGTTATGTCACTATTGATTTAAATAAGCGATATGTTAGCCTTTTTTAAACTGTTTATAAATTGGTTTTAAAATATTTTATTAAATAAAAATATTTAAGAAATTATTTAGTCTATATTCTTCGACCTTTTAATTTTATTTCTTCTTATTTTAAATTCAAGCTCAAGGTCAGGTTATGCAAAAAAATATTTATTTAAAGTTTATCCAATATTTCGCTGCCACAATGGACAGCTTCTTCAGGGATCTTTGGTTTATAAATTTCAAACAAATTTTTAAAAAACAAAATTTAAATAAAACAACAATAATTGTCAACATGAAAAAATAATACACAGGAAACAAAATTATTCTATTACATTTTTGAAACTTATTCAATTTCCTATCTTATTCTTATAAATTAAATGTCTGTAATTTTGAGCTACATTGTCTGTATCGGTTTTAAAATTAATTCTTCGTTCTATTGGTGTGTTGATTATTTGTAGCATTTCTAGCATAAAGCGTCGTTTGTAGTTTGTTTCTGTATTTAAAACTGTTGTATTTTCGAAATCTAGTGTATGATTTAAATTGGCACAATGTGTAGACAATGCAGTTTTTTGTGAAGATATATTTTTGTATTTTTGATCAGATCTATGTCCTGCTAGTCTAGTTTTTAATTTGTTTTTCGTAGTACCTATATATACCTTACTACATATTTCATTATCCTTACCCTTGCAAGGAATTTTGTAAATAATATTAAATCTATCTAATTTCTCTGTTCTATCTTTCATTTTACTAAATAATCTATCTAATGTATTATATGTCTTATGAGCCATCCTATAATTATTGATGTCATAAATATTAGAGTTTTCCAGTCGTTCAGAAATTACTGGTACATAAGTTAAAGACTTATAAATCTTAGGTTCAGTAACCGTACTCCTACCACCTTCCCTATGTCCTTTGTACTGTCCAATCAATTTACAGATCAATTCTCCTGGGAAATTATTATCCTCTAAAATATTTTTAATTTTTATTTTGTTTCTTCTATGAAAAACTATATCGCTAATATTTAAAACTTTATCTATAAGATTTTTGGCAGTATTCATAATAATTCTTCTCGGATGTTTGGAATAATAATAAATAATTCTTCCCGAAGAAATTGGTTTCTGGTACCAATCTACTAATAACTTATTCCCCTTTCTTATAATTAATGTGTCTAAATATGGAAGTTTTAGATCACATTCCTTTTCAATTGTAAATTTAATATCCTGGTGAAAGGAGTTAAATATGTTTAACATGTTTTCCATTTCACATTCTGAAATAATACAAAATAGGTCATCTACATATTTTGTTATAATTTTTGGTATAGTAGTTAATCCTCTAATACAAGTATGTATCAAGAAGCTCCTCCATAACTATATCTGCTACAACTGGAGAAGCTGGATAACCCATAGGTAATCCTTTTTGTTGAGAATATATTTTGTTACTATATTGAAAATATCTACTATCATCTATGCAAAATTTGAGAATTCTTAAAAATAATTCTTTCTCAATAGTCGTATGTTCTCTAATTATATTCCATTTTCTTTCTATAATACCTAAGGCTACATCTATAGGAATACTAGGGAATAATGAGATTACATCTAACGAAATTATCTTCTCCTCCTTTTCTATCTTGACGTTCTTAATCCTATCTTTAAATTGTAATGAGTTCTTAAAATTATATACTGAATTTTCTGTTATCTTTCTAAGAATTCCTGTTATATACCTGCTAAGTTCATGAGATGGAGCATTGATATATATATATATATATATATATATATATATATATGTGTTCCTCTAACTCCCATTGGAGCATAGGGCGCCAGAGCATGGAGCATTGATGCTCGAACAAATTGGTCTTAAAGGAAATGATTCCTTATGGACTTTTGCATAACCTGACCTTAAGCTTGAATTTAAAATAAGAAGAAATATTTAAGAAAGTTAAAAAAGTTTTTGAACTTTTTAACCCGTTGTGTATTTTTGACATGTAATCAGATTATAATTGTATAATGTAATTTAGAAACTGTTAAATAATGCTTGGTCTAACCAAACGTTTTGCAAAAGCAATCAATTCTTTAAAAAAAACTAGTGGTTGTGTAGGACGTCAAAAATTTAATAGAATTTTTGAAAAACTTTGATTTTAAAAAATTTTAGAAATTTATTAAATTTATTATTGAGATATTCTCCAAATTTTATTTTAAATGAGTTTTAATTTGTTGGTGGCTAAGCATGTCTATATAAATCGGAAGACTTCGACCATATTTTTGAAAGTTGCAAAACAAAAGCTCTTAGCCAGGATTACATATTTCATATTATTTTGTTTCAGCATTACAGAAACAAATAGAAATATGAACATGCTTTTTGTATGAAATACCTGTCAATTTGTTGATCATAATTAAAAAGCTTCCATGACATTGTTTGATTCCTTCAGTTTTGTTTTAAGTTCTTGGTGTTTTAATAAATAAAATTGATGAATTTTTCCATATATTTGATTCCGCCGGTATGTTGTAGTTTTAAGCATTAAGATATGCTGAAACTGAACTGAAGAGTTTTTCATTCATTTTTGGCAGCTTATTTTCGTACAGTATTATTTGTAGTCTCTTAACTACTTGGAACAGAGTCGTTTTAAGGCCCAACTATAATATGCTTAAGTTGGCTTAAGCAAATGGGCGAATACATGTAAATCATATATGTCAAACCATACTGAACTTAAGGAAACTGTTTGTTAAATTTTATGAATCTGTCATTTGCTTAAGCAAGGAGCGAAACAAATCGCACTTTCCGTACGGAATCAAATGTTTTTTGGTTTTGTTTTTTTAAATGCATTTGAAAAGATTTTTGTTATTTTTTGACAGGAGCTTAAGCATATTATAGTTGGGCCTTTACTTGGCATATATTTATTTCATTGCCCAATATTCAATTAGAAAAATACTCAAATTACGGGTACATACATAATAAAAATAAGAAAAACTTATGTATATAAATTACACATTACTAAAATAACCGGTTTATTTTACTAAAATAACCGGTTTATTCGATATTCGCAAAATGGACATTTTAAAATATTCGACTTGGGCAAAACTAAATTAACCGGCTAAAACAGGTCGAATACTAACCGTTTGATCTCCTTATTATTTAGGTAATGATTTTCGTCCAATTTCTCCAAGTTCAGATATATTTAACTATCAGTTATAACTGTCAAAAACATATTGTTAACTGGAAGTTAAAGAAATAGTTAGTTTTAACTGAACTTGGTGAAATTGGCTGCTAAGAACGAAAATCAAAACTGAGTCAAGTTAAATTAATTGAAACGAAATTATTGTCTAAACTTTACATTTACGGCCAATTTCACCAAATTCAGTTAAAGCTAGCTATTACTTCAACTTCCAGTTTACAATACGTTTTGACAGTTATAACTGAACTTGATTAAACTGGACATTAGGGCCATTATAATAACTTGGCGTTAGCTGGACAGATACGACGCTTTTTGACAGTTAACACATTACTTACTGTCAACTTAATCTTAACTTTAGCTAACTTCAAGTTGTAATAATGGCCATTAGGGGATTACTTTCAAAATACATACGTTACATTTGGGTGTTTTCTAAATTTATTTGTTGCCAAATCACACACAGTTTGACATTCTCAGCTGTCAAAGCATATCGATAGTTCTCATGCAGTTTAAACCTTGAGGTCCTCGCTACGAGTCTGGGTAGTTATACGTAACAAGTTACATGCACAAAATCGTTGGGTGCATTGAGTTATTAAATGCGAATAGAAGGTTTACTTTCTACTTTTGTAAGCGTCACAAGCAGCGTTCGAACAAATCTGCTGATTTTGACAAATTACATTTAATTTTTAATTGTGATACAGCATAAAAAGCGTTGCATGTAACTTAAAAAGTAGAACGCAAGTAAGGTATACATATCATGCAATTAGTGGAGGCGAAAACGCGTGGTGTGGAGCTCCAGCTTAAGAAAACCCCTAACTAGTAGGTACAATAAGGATCGCAAAAGTACAATTTTTTTTACTTAATTAAGTACAATTTTGAAAATGTCATTTATCATCCCTGATGTAAATAGTTATTTATGTATGTAGTATATACTTTTATACATAAAGACTTAATAATCTATGTGTTATTCATTTTGTAATAAATAAATATTATTTAAACTTTGTTTAAATTATTTATTTTTATTTTAAATCATATTGTTTAGATAATTATTTTGAATATTATTGTCCATATAGTTATACACAAGTTCGTATAAATATAAAACAACAATGTAAAAATCGCATTCACTGGCAATTTGCATTAACAAACCATTAAAATTGTTAAATCACTCTTTTATGTAAATACTGCAGGCACTTCTTAATTCAGTAAAATGTTGCATATTTTTCAATATAAGATTTTATTGCTCAAAAAAAAACAAGAATTCTGTGTCGTAAAATCCTACTATATTTTTAAGATAAAGTTGCCACCTTTTCCAATTCCAAAGCACTAAAAATGAAAACGCGTACTGTAACCAGTGATGGAAAATATTGTAGTATTTAGCATATTAGTCAGGGCTTACATGCTTCAACTTTGAGTTTTTAGGTGATCAGTCTGTGTTCATACTGCCCATGTCTTATTGACATGATTCTTATTTTTTCTTCTTTGAACTTTTATTGACGTTCAAACAATTCATGTCTTGAAGACGACGTGTTTTTTTATAGTATACATATATATATAGCAAGATAGCAAAGTTGTAAACCATAATACAAAAATTAAGAAATTACAAATCAACGAGTTGAGTTGTAAACCGTAATAGGTATTGCTTCATACTAGTCTGTGTTCATACGGCTCTTTTCTTATTGAAAAGATTGCTACTTTATAGGCGAGAGGGGCGAGGGGAAAAGAAACGAGTACACTAATGCCTGTACTGTCTTTACGTTTTGCTTTTACATTCGTTGTTTAATTTTGTTATTGTTTTCAATATCAAAAAAGCACACATGCAAACGCACGACTATACAAAATAAAAAACATGGCGTAAACATGACATGAATAATTTGAACGCCAATTCATGTTCAAAGAAGAAAAAGGAAGAATCTTTTCAATAAGAAAAGAGCCGTATGAACTCAGACCTAGTTTAGTGGAGAGAGAGTTTACCCAGCAAACACATATTCAAGTCAAACTAAAAGAAAGCAAATTTTAAAATACTTTAATACTACATTTACATTAGGCCGAAATCTTGTAGATTTGATTTAAAATCTTCTTCGAAATCTAGTGCGTTTACATTGTACTTTTTTGACATTAGCGAGATTTTGTTTTTATAACACAACAGCTGACTTAAAGTTTTTTCGTTACACACACAAACACAAAAAGAAATATACATTAAAAAATTTGCATTACCTTTTTTTTAATAATCAACGATATTTATTTTATCAATATTATTCGTGTTTTTAATTTTTTTACAATTTTTATAAATATTTTTAATATTTTTTTTAACAATTTTTGTTTTGTTTTTTTTTTTAAATGTCATTTTTTCTTGTGCAGGGAAATATTTTTTAGTAATAAGAATTATTTTTTTTTTAATGGTAAATTAATTCTTATATTTGGCTTTTATTTTTTTATTATCAAAAACAGGAAGTCATTTTTAATTTTTTGGCGCTTATGTTATGAATCATTTAAAAATAAGAGGGAAGATGTTTTAAAAAGGCATTTTAATAACATTCATAGTAATATAAACGAGTTTAAATTGAAAGAAAAAGAAGATGTTTTAAAAAGGCATTTTAATAACATTCATAGTAATATAAACGAGTTTAAATTGAAAGAAAAAGAACACCTTGTTGAAAACCGAAAAACATTTTTTGCAGAAGTTAAAAAGCTATAGTTTTGGTTTTATAGAACGATTTTTTGTTTTTATTTTATTCTCTTTTGTGCTTTTCGTTTTTTTTTTAACATTTTGTAGACAGAGATGTTACAAAAATACAGCTGTTTACTATATAAAAAAAATACAGAATTACACTATCGTTACTGCAAGCGAATATTTAGTATGTCGACAGGTTCGTTAAAAGTTAGTGAATCGCACCACAGAATAAAGTTATGTTATGAGGTTAAGATTCATATAATAGTTATTTGTGTTGAATATTATCGAGATACACCAAATATACATATGAGATATTTTGTCTTAAAGGAATGAAAGAAAAGGTCGTTAAATTTTAAATTATATTAACATTTAAAAGAATAAAATACATTGAATATTTTAGGGATTGATATTTGAATGGAAGCTGTATGTTTAAATCTGAGCCAAATTTAATTTTAATACGAACATGATTTAATGGGTTATGGACATAAAGAAAGAAGTTTGCATGGGGACTATGTGATATTATACACCGTTTCTCACAATTTACATAGGTTTCGTTCTTATGTCAATTAAAACATATTTACCAAATTAATTTTGCAAGTTTAATATAAAAAATATCATTTGAAAAAAAAGTATCAAAAAGTCTTTATAGATTGTCATCCACACATGACATTGAATGTTCAATTTTATGTTTCTTTGTCTAATATTAACGAAAATAATCAATACATTCTTATTCACTCAGGAACATGCATGTTTGTTTTTATCTTTGCAGGTCGAATCTTAACAAATTCAAAAAGTACCAGAGGAAAAAGAAAAAGTTCCAACAATTTTAATCGTATAGGTTCTCATGCATTCACTCAGTAAACTGCACCTATTATATTTTGTTTCTAAGTTCAATATTGTAGAAAATTTAGATATTTTTTTAGTTAGGCTCGAGTTTATCAAAATTAATTTTCATTAAATTATTTTTAACTGAAGGAAGGAATTTTACAACTTGGAATTTTATTAAAATTTGTTGATCATTTTCTTGGCTGAGCTAGGGCCCGAACCTGGGTTGAATTAACATGTTTTAAGAATCACCACATTCTTTCATCAGACTTCTTTGAGTTCTAACCTCTGCACCACTGCGGTGCCTGCCAGCCAACAGTCAAACATCAATCTTTAACCAGTGGTACGCGCTGGTGGTTCGAAATTTGCTGTTAATACCGTTTTAAATTTCATATTACATGTTGCTTCCTTTCCTTCGTTTTTTCGTATAGAATATATTATAGAAAATTTAAAAATTATCAAATGAAGCACGGAAAAGTAAAAGAAAGAAATTTAATTTCCCGTATTTCCCCTTTTTAACTTGTTTCCTCCCCATAGAGGTTCGGTTGACAAGCAAAGGAAGAAAGCGTTCTTAATTGTTGTGCCTGTGCTGATTTATACATAAGATGTACATAGTCGAAAAATTCGAAACCCGGTTTCTAAAACATGTCAAATAATCGACCACCCTATTTTTTTTATTATTTAATAAATGAAGAAAACAAATTTTTTGTATTTGTAAAATACCCACACTTTTATCTTACCTGTTTGCAGCACTTTACCCATTGATGAATTTTTCTTAATATTGCATGTGTGCGTCTCAGAGAATTGCAATTTCAGAATTAATTTAAGTGCTGAATGCGCTGTTCTGCCTCCATCCAAGTGTTGCCGCAATGCCGGATGATGCAATGGCCAATGCAATATTGTTTTGGGATCGAACTTTAGCCAAAATGAGCGAAATCAAAAACGTATTTCCTGTACCGCCTTGTGCATCAACGAAATACAATCCACCACATTCATTTGTAATTGCTGTCACTAAAGTATTGTATGCTGAAAGTTGCTCCTGCTGTAAATTTGGTAGATTTGATGCGATAAATAACTGTAACTCTTGTCGATTGTAATTTAGTTCTCGTAGCAGATCTCGATTACACGCATCATCGCCTGATCGAATAGGACTAAACATACCTATCTGAATGAGTGTCTTATTGCTGATTTGCAAACACTTGTCTTCCAGTAGCACCAAAGCCTCATTATAAATTGCATCGGAAAATTCAATTGTTTCGTCGTTGCTGTTAGTTCTTTCTCGATGCAATATGTCTTAGCTCATATATTTTTTTTTTTTTTCATTATTTATTTATTGAATCTTCATATATTAAATATGAACTAACAATAATTAATCAAATCTTATCCTAATAATTTATTTTATGTCCTGCCAGTGCCAGACAAAAATTTTCTTCATCACGGGTTCTGTTCACATATGTAAGTAGGTGTTTATCGCTCATCTTAATGGGTAAGTGCTGCAGTGTCTCTTCTTCTTAAGCGAGTGTGGCCAATATCATTTAAAATATTTCGAGCTAGTGGATTAGGGTGCAACTCTAGCCTTTTTAAATATTTTACCGCATACTTCGTTATAATAGTCCTTACCAGTAGCACATTGAGATCCTTGTGGATATTTGAGTTTTTAAAATACCAAGGGGCAGCTGTGATTATTCGAAGAAGTTTATTTTGGCGCCTTTGAATTTTTTCGATATTTGAAGCCGAGGCAGTGCCCCATAGTTGAATACCGTAGCACCATATTGGCTTTAAAATAGAGTTGTAAAGTAGTAGTTTGCAATCGAGACTAAGAACAGAATTTCTTCCAATAAGCCAGTTAATTTGAATTGCTGTTAGTTTCATTTGGGTTAATTTTGCTTCTATATGGCATTTCCATGTTAAACGACGATCTAGATGAATACCGAGATGGCATGTCCGAGGTATATATAAGGTAAAAAAGTGGGCCCAGGATGCTTCCCTGAGGCACTCCAGCTTCAATTGGCTGAGGAGAACTTAAAAAATCACCTTCTTTAATAATAAATTTTCGACCGACCAAGTAGCTTTCTAGCAGCTTGTGTGTGTTAACCGGTAGGTTTAGCTTCAATTTATGTAACAAGCCTACATGCCAGACTTTATCAAAAGCTTGAGAAACATCGATGAAGAGAGCGGAGCAATATTTTCTTTCTTCAAAGGCTTTTCTTATGGCGTTTACTATTCGATGGGTTTGTTCAATTGTGCTATGTTCTCTTCTGAAGCCGAATTGATGGTTAGGTATACACCCATTATCATTTAGAATTGGGGTTAATTTTGACGCTAAGAGCTTCTCAAATAGCTTTGATATATTAGACAATAAGCTAATAGGCCTATATGACTCAACTTTTGTGTGATCTTTTCCTGGCTTTGGTATCATCTTTACTACGGAGACCTTCCATTCTTGAGGGTAGTATTCAAGGCGTAAAATAGCATTAAAAATATAAAGAATAATTTTCTTTGCTATGCGAGGTAGCTCCAAAAGCATTTTGTTGCTTATCTTATCAAAACCAGGAGCCTTCTTGGGGTTTAAATCACAAATAGCTTTTTCGATTTCTCTTATCTCAAATCTTAGGGGAACAGCTGCTCTAGCAACAACAGGTGGTAACTCGTCCGCTATGTCGTCAGATATATTTGGGGTAAATACGTTTTTCAAATGATTTACAAACAGGTTTCCTTTCTCATTATCATTTCTTGCCCAACTTCCATTCAGGTTTCTTAATGGTGGTTTCATGATAACTGGCCTTTTTAGATATCTGGCTGCACGCCATAATGAGTAGTCAGATTGTGGTGTTGCATCCAGGTCCTTAAGATATTTTTTCACGGAAGCCGTTTTCCGGGACTGCAGTAATTTTCTTAGCTTTTTTGTGCACTCTTTTAATAAGTTCTTAAGTTTGGGGGATCTGTGCAATTGCCACTCTCTTCTCACTCTCCTTTTTTCATTCAAGAGGCGCTCGACATCTGTAGAATATATTTTATTATTATAAGTTTTTTTGAGGGTTTTGCAGGAATGTTGAACCGCTAGTTTAAGATAACTGTCAAAATTGGCAATAGAAAGATCCACATTCTCCGGTGTGCTAAGCGGAATATTTTCTGTGCAATGAGTACTGAGATATTTTTTATATTTTAGCCAATTTATTTGTGTAGCTGACGTCGCTATGTAACTAGAGGGAGATACAATTCTATTGGTGTTTGTTATAGTAACAATTGTAGGTGTGTGATCAGAGGATAATTCTAATGAGGCTTCAACGTGAATCGTTTCTGTGGGGATGTTTTTAACCACGCCGAAATCGATGACATCTGGAATTTTTTGTGGATCAGCAGGCCAATATGTTGGTTGTCCGCTCGCGACAACATTTAAATTTATTTTGGAGATTGTATTAAACAAAACACGACCCTTTGGTGTTATAAGTCGTGACCCCCAGAAGGTATATTTGGCGTTATAATCGCCAGCGGCCAGGAAACAGGGTCCTAGGGATTTATAATATTCACAATATTGGCTTTCTGATATTGAAAATCTAGGTGGAGAGTATAAAGATGAAATTACTATGTTTCGATTAAGCTCTTCAACACGAATATTTGTTGCTTGCAGATAATCCTCACGATGATCACACATTAAGTAGTGTTTGACTCGGGTTTTTATCAAAATGGCAGAACCTCCACAAGCTCTATCTCGAGGGTCCTTGGTATCATATGGTATGTAACCATTGATTTTAAACGTATTTCTTAAGGTCAAGTGAGTTTCAGAAACCAACATGACATCAATATGTATATTTTTAAGAAAGTGACATACACGAATCTCACGAATCTCATATTAACATTACTTAAGACGGCACAAAGAATACGAACCAACAATAAATACAACAAAGGTTTCATATTCTGTCTTTTATTGTTTAATTAAGAATTCATATTTCATAAATTTATGTTTATAATCATATTTCATAAAATTATATTTGTAATAGAATTAAGTAGAATAAGTAACTGGAAAATAAAGTAAAATTAGTTTAATATCAACTCCAAAATAGAACACAGCGTTTTAATTTGTCACTGGCGCAGTCGGTAGGATCTGCGAAAAAGATCCTTGAACGAACTTACCCGTCGTTTACTAGTAAAAAATAATAAAGTAAATTATAAAAATAAATCACATAGTGTAATAATTATTAATTAAAGGACAAAAAAAATAATAATAGTTTTAAATACTTAATAAAAAGTTAAGTCCGTGTGGAAATTAAAAGAAAATTATATTAATAATAAATGAAAATATATTAAAAGAAAGGAAAAACAGTATTAAATAAAAACAAAAAAAAAACTGGTTGTGTTAAGAGAAAACCAACATAAGTGATACAATTTTTATTTGAAAATTTTACGAATTTGTTAATGGATGAGATTATCAACAATCTCGAGAATTTAAATATAAATAACGAAAACAATATGAATAACAACCAGAGCTGCCGTTTTTGGTTATTTCTAACCAAAATTGGTTATATTTTTTTTCAATGTGGAGATGTGAATATTTTTTTCATTTTGGTTACTTTTTTCTAAAATAATAATAAGTACGAATATGTTTTTTTGATACACGAACTCGAATAATTTGTACTGTACTATGATTTTTTCATTATTTGTTACCAATGAGCGGAAGTTTTTTATACTTTATCCAAAACAAAAAATCCTTTCAAAACTGCCAACAAATAATATTTTTAAGATTTTTGTTAAGAAAAATATTGGCATTTTTTTTTTATATTAAAAACGGCCATGTTCGAAAACATATGAAGTTTTAATCGATGGAGATTTAAAATTTTTTTTTTTAAATGAGCGTCACTTTTCTTGATTTTAAGAGTACTAAAGATAAGTAGTACTTAAAGTAGAAAAGTGCATAAAAACATGGGGAAAAGATTTTAGAAAATGACTGAAAAATTACACAAAAGTCGTTTAAGTGTTTCTAAAAACATAAATATAGGTTAAATGTTCTAAATTTAGGTTATTTCCAGAAGTACATATATTTATTTTAATTATTTGGCAATATTTTTAATTTATAAAAACACCTTTGACTGCCTTTTTCCCCATTTAATGTACGCTCCGAAAGGCAAATTTGTTTATATTCGCCATAATATCTTACAATGATTTACAAAATGTATCAAATAGAACAATTTTAAAACAGTTATTAATAATAAGAATTATAAATTTGAAATAAATATTACAAACACGAGAAAAAAGATTTTTTAATATTTTAGATATATATATGTATGTAAATTAGAAATATTTACATAAATACATTTCGCATATCGCCAATCGTTTTCAATTTCGCCAAAACAATCGCCAAACGTAAATTTCCATTGACAAAAGAATTAAAAAATCGCCACATTTGACAGTCCTGTCAATGACAGCAAAAAAGCGGAACGCAATTTTCCTTTTTTGTTATTTTGAACTGTGAAGTACAATTTTCGTTTATTTAAAACGACATATTAAAAAATATTCAATTTATTAACTTTCAATATACATACTGAATTTTGTATGGAAATTTGACGGATTTAATTCTTATAAAATAAAAATATTTTTTACGAAAAAAGTCTCAAATAAATAAAACTTTTACCCTTAATTTCACCAAGTTCAGTTATAATTAATTATCACTTATAGCTATCAAAACACATTGTTAACTGGAAGTTAAAAATTTTAACTGATCTTGGTGAAATTGGGGGTTAATTAAGTTTCTCGTTATTTTTTTAATATGTAAAAGAATTTTGTTTCTTGTTTTGTTTTCTTGACTTATACAGCCTGTTCAACAATTTCGGACGTTAGCGATCGAAAAGAAAATTACATTTAAAACAAAAACAAAATTCTAAAATTTGTTGTTTTATTATTTTACTATAAAGTGCAAATATCTTACGTTTGTATTACAATGCAACTTAAAATAAATTTTAATGATTTTCTCAATTAATAAAAGGCATTTTAAATTTGGTTATATTTTTTCACATTTGGTAACTTTTTTAAAAATTTTGGTTGTAAAAATTGTACTGGTTGTGGCAGCACTGATAACAACAACAACATGAATAATAACGTCAACGTAGAACAACAGAGGAACTTTATCATGCAGAACCTAAGAATGGTGCATCCTTTTACTGGGGAAAAAGATAAACTGGGAGTATTTATAAGAAGTATCGAAAGTATAATACCTAATATCACAGCAATGCCCCGGGATGATCGGGTTCTTTTCTTTAACACTATTTTGAGGACTCTGAATGACGAAGCTTTGGACGTAGTAAGGAGAGAGCAGCCGACTGATTGGGCAACATTGAAGTTAATTTTAATTGACGAATTTGGAGAACATCAACCAATACCGCAATTAATTCTAAGTATTAACAACATTAAATTTAAAGGTAATTGTAAAATATTTTGTGATGAAATCAATAAGTTAGTTTGTAGAATAAAGGATACAATCGAATTATGTAGTGAAACGGAGGAAAGAAAATTATTTTTTAGAAATGAAGTGAACTTTAATGCTTTGAATGTTTTAAAAAAAGAATTACCCATTCATCTAGTGGCTTTACTTAACGCCAACTTAGTGACCGATTTCAGATCAGGGATTAAGATCCTCAGGGAAAATAATGAAATTGAAAATAACACCCACAATTACTTTAAACCCAATAACCAAAGGAATCTGTCACGGAATAATGTACGCCCACAGATAAATGAATTTCGTAATTTTCAACCATCTTTCCAAAATCCACAAAATAATTTTCAACCACATCCCAGGAACAATTTCCAAAACCCTTCCCAAAATTTTCAAAATAGAATCCTAAATCCACAAAATAATTTTCAACCACATCCCAGGAACAATTTCCTTAACCCTTCCCAAAATTTTCAAAATAGATTCCAAAGTCGTAATTATCAAAATAATTTTCAGAACCCTGATGGCAATTATCGAAATCCAAAACGAATGAGGGAGCAAGATTCTAACCAGTCTAGGTTGCGAAGATTCGGAGTGCCAGTTCCGATGGAAGTAGAAAATTTTCACTCCATTGCCTCCCATCACTTCCCTCCATCGCAATGAGAATTAATAACAAAAATTATAGATTTCTGATTGATACGGGATCGTCAATCAGCTTAATAAGACCTAAAAGATTTCCAAACCCCCTGACAAAAGTAAATCCCATTTGCGTTAAAACTGCTACCGGAAATATAATTCTTGATCAAACACAGGAAATTTTTAGTCCTATAAAAAGTGCTACACTATTATTTTTTGTTTTCGATTTTGGCAATAATTATGACGGCCTTTTCGGATTTGACAGTTTAAAAAAATTAAACGCTTTAATAAATATCCCCATGGGGTTCGTAAGATTAAATAATAGTAAATACTTCTTTTTGAATGAAAATCAAAAGGAAAAGGAAGATATTGAAAGTTATTCGGTTAATAAAAATGTTAGTTCTGATGTAAGGTTCGATCAAATAAAGAAACCTCAAATTGAAAATGAAAGAACTAATATTCCGCAAATTAATAATCATAAATTGGTGAATTGCATTAATAGCAAGTACAATGAATCAATATTTAAATTGGAACACCTCAGTAGAGAGGAATTCACAAACTTAGAAAGATTATTAAAAAAGTACAACAATATTTTTTATAGAGAAGGAGATAAGTTAACCTTCACTAATGTTGTCAAGCATAAAATCAATACTGTCCACGAAGATCCAATATATTGTAGAACTTATCGTTACCCTCAAGTCCACAGAGAAGAGGTTAATAAACAAATTCAGGAAATGTAAGATCAAAATATTATATGCCATAGTCAATCGCCATATTCAGCTCCGATCTGGGTTGTACCCAAAAAACTAGATTCTTCTAATAGACAAAAATGGCGTATTGTAATTGATTATCGTAAGTTAAACGATGTAACCATTAACGATAAATATCCGATACCAATTATGGACGATATTTTAGATAAACTGGGTAGATGCTTATATTTTACTACCCTAATTCTTACTAAAGGGTTCCATCAAATCGAAATGGAACATTCTGATAGAAAAAAAACAGCATTTTCCACCCAAAACGGGCATTAAGAATGCCATTCGGCCTTAAAAACGCCCCCTCAACCTTCCAACGATTGATGAATACAATTTTGGGAGATCTTGTAGGAAAAGATTGTTTAGTCTACTTGGACGATATAATTATTTTCAGCACTTCTCTGCAAGAGTACATTAGCTCAATAGAAAAGGTGTTTGAAAGGCTCTCAGATGCCAACTTGAAAATACAGCTTGACAAAAGCGAATTTTTAAAGAGGGAAACAACCCTTTTGGGACATATTATCACACCTGATGGTATAAAGCCAAACCCCAATAAGGTAAAAGCTATCCTGGAATATCCAATTCCTAAGAATGAAAGGGAAATCAAACAATTCTTGGGATTGGCTGGGTTTTATCGAAAATTTATCCAAAATTTTTCCAAAATAACAAAACCCTTAACTCAATGCCTTAAGAAGGGCAATAAAATAAATTCGTCAGACAAGAGCTTTATTAGTGCAGTAGACACAATTAAACTTTTAATTACTAATGAGCCAATCTTAGCTTTCCCAGACTATGAGAAGCAATTTACTTTAACAACAGACGCTTCTAATATCGCCCTGGGCGCTGTCCTGAGTCAGAACAGACACCCAATCTGTTTTGCGAGCCGAACTCTTAATGAGCATGAATTAAATTATTCAGCTACGGAAAAAGAGTTGCTTGCCATTGTGTGGGCGACTAAATATTTTCGCCCTTATTTGTATGGCAGAAGATTCTTGATCAACAGCGATCACAAACCATTACAATGGTTACAAAATCTTAAAGAGCCAAATCAAAAACTACAAAGGTGGAAAATAAAACTAAATGAATTCGATTTTGAGATAAAACATATTCCTGGAAGGAAAAATCATGTTGCAGATGCAGATAAAGAGAGAAAACTGTAATTTCAATGAAGAGATTGAAGAAAATAACGAGGTTACTGATGAAGTAGATGAAACAGAGGAAATTTCTTCTGTAGCCGCAACAACTCACTCGGCTGACGAAGATAATTCCGCATATATATCAATAACTGAAAAGCCCTTAAATATATTTAAAAATCAAATCCAACTTATCAGAGGAAATCAAAACAAAATCTTTACAAAAAAGATTTTTTCCAATAATGTTACCTCAATTATATACAAGGATCTAGATACCGAATCAATGAAGGAAATAATTAAAACTTATTTACTAAATAAAAATATAACTCTTTATATGCCAAATGATAATGATTTTATCGAATTCCAAAGAATTTATGTCCAAATTATTTTAAACAGAAGAAATAGAGTCTTAAGATCGACCAGACTTTTAGAAAATTTATGTAACTACCCGGATTTTAAAACAAAAATTTTAGAAATCCATTTAAACGGATTGCATCAAGGTATAGAGAAAATAGTAAAAATATTTAAAATGAAATATTATTTCCCAAACTATATAAAAGAAATATCCCGTATAATAAACGAGTGTGAACTTTGTAATCGTTGTAAAGTAGACCATATAGATTTTAAATTGCCATTTAAAATCACACCTCCTGTATACGAAACAAGAGAAAAATATGTAACAGACTTTTGGCAATGGGATAAAGAATACTATTTAACTTGTATAGATTTGTATTCAAAATTCGCGACAATTGAACCAGTAAAATCATTGAATTGGATTGAAACTAAAAAGGCTCTTTTGAAAGTATTTAACACTATGGGCCCTCCAAAGGTTTTAAAGATAGATCAAGACCAGGGAATGAATAACATAAATATAAAAAAATGGTGTGAGGAGTTAAAAATTAAATTAGAAATCACTACAGGCAAAACCGGAATAGGAGATATAGAGAGATTACACAAAACATTGAATGAGAAATTGAGAATCATAAACACGGCAAACGATAAGGAATTAGATTACTTAAAAATAGAACAAACATTATTTACTTATAATCATAATATAGTTCATTCCACCACTGGAGAAACACCTTATAATATTTTCTTTAACAAACTAAAACCTAAAACCAACCCACAGATGGAAAAAGAGAAAAGAATAAATAAAATAAATAAATTTAGAACGGAAAAACCAGTAGATACAAATTTTGTTAGTGCAGAAATTAAGAGGAAAAGATTAAACAAAATTGATAACCCTTTTAAAAAAGCAGAACGGCTGAGAACAGAAGACGACGGTGAACACTTTGTAGTTAAGTTAAGAAATAGAAATGTTAGGAAATATAAAAATCAGTTCAAAAGAAAGAAGAAGTAACCAACTAGTAAAAATTCTTTGTCCTCTCAATACCTACAGCATTCGATTCTGTCAAAAAAATTAAAATTATACCAATGCCAGATAAAAATAAGGAAGAATTAGTGTTAAATGATAGTGATTATGTTAGAAAAAATAATATGATATTTGAATTTAAAAATAATAAAATTGAATATACTAAAAATAACTGCATAAGAAACCTTTTAAGTAATAATAAGACCGAGTGTCAATTCAAAAAGAACATTGCATCCTTTATAGGATTTGTTGAACCAAATATTATTGTAACAAAAAATTTAGAATTAACACAAATACAACAAAATTGTAACGAATTAAATGTAACAATTAAAAACAATAATATAATAAGTTTATATAATTGTAAAATTAAAATAAGAGATTTTGAAGTAGAAGTGCTACAAGTTAACGAAAAATCCATCATATTACCTAGTGTTAAGAATATTGAAAACATTGTAAAGCTAAATTTATCTCTGCCAATCTTTAAAAAGCACATTGAATATGTAAATAAAAAAAATGTAAACTATTTAATTGGTCTTCTAATTTCAATTTTTCTTGTATTATTCTTAATTATTTTTCTATTTGCTAAAAATTGTAAAGGCAAAAGATTTGTAAACAATAAAGAAAAAAACAATGTGGACATTGGGTACGTTCGTAAATGCATCACTGCGCTGCATCAGAAAAGCAAACTTTTTTTAATGGCGTTAAAAGAATAATTATAATTTTTTTTATTGTGTGACTATTATTTTTGTGGAGTATTTCACAATTTTTTGGTCCACATTGACTTCACTGATAAATATATAACCATTTGAAATCACTGATGCAGCGCAGTGATGCATTTACGAACGCACCCATTGTACCTTCTAAAGAGATGAGGAGTGACATACACGAATCTCATATTAACATTCCTTAAGACGGCACAAAGAATACAAACCAACAATAAATACAACAAAGGTTTCATATTCTGTCTTTTATTGTTTAATTAAGAATTCATATTTCATAAATTTATGTTTATAATCATATTTCATAAAATTATATTTGTAATAGAATTAAGTAGAATAAGTAACTGGAAAATAAAGTAAAATTAGTTTAATATCAACTCCAAAATAGAACACAGCGTTTTAATTTGTCACTAGAAAGTATTCTAATTCATTTTTATGTTGGCGGATGCCGTTTGCGTTCCAAAAACAAATTTTTAAACAGTTCGTGGCTTGTTAAGAACAGCTTGCAATAACATCGATTGCATTCTTAGAATTTCCTGTAACATATTACCCATTGTGTTTGTAAAACTGTTTACTGTTTGCACTAATGTTTCCATGGTTTTTTCTAGACGACTTATATTAGAATCTGGAGTTTCGTCATTACTTGACGAAGCACCTTGCATTGGCACATGGTTTGATTTTAGGACGTTAGCATAAGAGGTTCTGTTATTACTAGGCTGCGGGCCCTGAATGTTATTAGTGTTTACCTGATTTGTTACCTGCATTTGAGGGGGATTAGTTTTCGGTCCGACTGCTTGACGATAGTGTATACGGGGCATCCTCTATAATTGGCAGTGTGATTACCGCCACAGTTGCTACATTTTTTTACGTTGGGGTCGGTTTTAGACTTATCGCAAAGAACTGTACCATGTAGTTCACCACATACTACGCAAACAGGGGGTAAGTAGCAGTATGCCTTTGTATGGCCAAATTCCTGGCAGTTTAGACATTGAACAGGACCATTTCTCTTGTGCGGCTCCTCTATATTTACCCTTCTGTATAGAATATACTTTAAGTTATAAATTGGATGCGTTTCATTTTTTTTGAGCTTAACGTCGCCGGGTTCTAACTCCTGGGTCTACACATGAGTCTATGCCCTTGATCACTACCTGAAGACCTTTACTGCTCTTCAGTTGATATGTATAAAAGTTTTTATTAAGAGCCTCAAATCTTGTTATTACTTTTCGAAAGTCATCCTCATTATTCACCTGTATTTTAGTCTCGTTAATCATACCTCGCTTTAATGCAGCTACGTAAAAGGAATTTTCACCTATTACCGAAATCAAATTTTTTATTAACTCATTTGAGTTTTGCTCCCTAAGATATATCGGGGGAGGCTTGGACGACTTTATCACGATTTTGGGAATTTATTCTGTCGGTTGTACCATCTTTTAAAACTTTCGGTGCCCAAGCCACTGCTGAGGAGGTAGGGCTACGACCCCGTTTAAGCACTGTTATATATCTATCAATGCCAACTTGTACTGCAGGCTTCTGAGAAATTTTTTCTTGATTTACTGGGTTTTCCATAGCAGCTGTTTTGGGGTTTACCGTATAATTACTTATTAAAGTAGTTTTTGCCACTGCGGCAACAGTTCCAGTTAAAAGATTTGTTATTGTATTACGATCGACCGTATTTGTAAACAAAGAGGGTGAGAGGGAACGCGTTCGAGTAATAGGTTTAGCCGTTAAGTAATTGCTATCATCGAATGTTTGTTTTTTTTCTACTTTTGTTTCGTCAACACTCACTGTAACATAAGCATTTCTTTCGTTATGTTTTATTGTTTTTGCATTATACGCATTCATAAGAGTTTTTTTTTATTTTATTTTACTGTTTCTTTAATTGTGCTCTTCTTTTTATTTGTTGTTTAAAAAAAACCCCGAGAATAAAAAAAAAGAATAAGAAAAAACAAGAAATGTTTTTGCTTAAAATGTATGTTCATATATGATTTAAATTTATTCCATAGTTCTTTCGGGTTGGATGAAAGCAAATAATGCCCTTATCTGCCACGGATGATTGCTAATTGATGCATTTTCGAGTGTGGTTTCCCAATGTGAGTCGCTTTCTAATAAATTAAGTTTTTGGCATGCCTCTCGATAAGTTGCACATATTTGGCCATTAACTGTACGCAAATCCGCGAACGTTTATAAGAAGCATTCGCAAATAGAAACATTCGTCATTTTGGGGGTGAACGGTATACAGCCTACCTAGTGCATCAGTGGAATATAAATTTGGCCATCCTTGAACTGCTTTTCCTTGCTTGCTGCGTTGAAATTTTTTTGTTGATGCGTTCCACGTGTAATATGTTTGGGCAAATAAATCATTTGCAAATATATATATTGAAAAAAGAAGTTAACGTAGTAGCTGGCGGCGCTGCTGCCCTTTCATGTGCATTTACTTCTGTGAAGTAAACGCGTTGCCCATTTTCGAGGTGAACAGATAAATGAACAGCCGTCGGATGACGTTCATGAATGGGAAATCCTAAAATTCGCCAAACAGCTTCATTGCTGCTAATGTATCGGGCCATTTGATAACGTATAACTTCATCATTTGGATTGTGCAACGAAAACACTGTCATATCCGATCCCTTGGTAACGTATTTACAGATGCATTTAATTGATTTTACTGAGTTGCAATACTCAACTTTTTTTTTTTTTTTATTATTTATTAAGTCTATGGATTACATCCTTACAGACTATACAATGTGACATAAAAAAAAAATTTTTACATATGTAGAATAATAAAAAAAATTTACAGTTTTTTGTTTTAAGTGTTTAAATAAATTATTATGTTTCGTTTTACAATTGTAGAGGTTAATGAGAAATCAATTAATTTATACAAGTCATTAAAATCTTTTCCAACTCTCCGCCGTGGATCAGCATTTGCGTAATTGCTGCGAAAAAATGGTAATGCTATGGGGCAAAAGTAACTAGTAGGTCTTTGAGGGACATTGAAAGTAATATTTTCCAAAAGAAACTCTGATGAAATATCGCCATTAATTATATTTAACATAAAGGATACATTTAGCATAATTCTTCGGCTTTTTAAAGTTGGTAGTTTAATTAGACTAAGTCTACTTGGATATGATGGTAGATTTACAGACGGATTCCATTGTAAACCTCGCAGACAAAACAGAAGAAATTGTTTTTGAACAGATTCGATATGGTTACTATGTACGTTGTATTGCGGGTCCCAAATTACGGATCCATATTCAAGGATCGGTCTTACAAGTGAGGTATACAGCTGTTTTGTAATATGGGGATCGGTAAACTCCTTTGCCCATCGTTTGATAAAGGCAAGAACACCTCTGGCTTTATTGACGGTCATATGAATATGTGGAACAAAACTCAGTTTTGGATCGAGTAAAACTCCAAGATCGAGAAAAACATCAACTAGATCCAGTTTATGCTCTCCTAAAACGTAATGAACATTAACACAGTTCCTCCTATAGAATCGCATATATTTGCACTTTTTTAGATTAAGATCCATAAGATTAGCTTTACACCACTGATAAAAATTATCCAGATCGTTTTGAAGAAAAATATGTTCGTATGGGTTTTTATAGCTAAAGAAGATTTTGACATCATCAGCGTACATTAAAATATTACAGTATTTTATTATTGTTGGAAGATCATTTATAAACAAGCTAAAAATAGGTCCAAGATGGCTTCCTTGAGGTACTCCAGATATAACATTTATGATCTTACAAGATTTATTTTTAAATCGGTCAGTCTGTGTTCGATCACACAGGTATGTTTTGATCCAATTTAGGCTGTTAGAATTTAGACCAAGTAAGTCCAGTTTACAGAGAAGAAGGTTATGATTGACTTTATAAAAAGCTTTACTGAAGTCGGTGTAGACCGCATCCGTTTGTTGTCCCTTAACAAATCCTCGATTAACATGTGTTGTAAGATTCAAAAGGTTAGTAGTTGTTGAGCAACCTTTACAAAAGCCATGCTGAAAAGGTGATAATGTAGATTTTACTTGATGACAGAAAAAATCTGTAACAATTTTTTCGAAAACTTTTGGAATAGCACTAAGTTTGGCAATGCCCCTATAATTTATCACATTCGACTTAGATCCAGATTTAAATAATGGTATTATATACGATTTTCTCCAAAGCTTAGGAAAATAACCGTGCTTGATTGAAATGTTAAATATGTACGATAAAGGGGTGGTAAGACTTTCGGCACATTTATTTAATATGCAACTTGGAACTCCATCAGGTCCATGATTAAAAGATATTTTTAAATTTTTTAAGTTTTGAGAAATTAGTGAATGTTCAATAGAGGGAAAACATATTTGATTTGTTGAACGCAGAGGATATGGATAATTATCAGATATTTTATATTTGACATCAGTATAGGTTTTAGCAAAAAAATCAGAAAACATGTTGCTTATGGTAACAGCATCATCAGATTCTTGACCTTCAAATTTCATAGCAGGTGGAAATTCTTGGCATCTTCTTTTGGAATTAACAAAATTATAAAAAGATTAAGGATTAAGTTTGAAATCGTTTTTTAGATTATTTATATAGTTGTTGTACAACGATGTGTTCAGCAAATTATATTCTGCACGGCAGATTGAGTAATTTCCAAAATCAATATATGAATTAGATTGTTTGTGTTTTTTATAGAGTTTGTTCTTCTTATTTTTAAGTTTTGATAGTTGTTTGGAGCCAGATTGTTTGTGAGTTACATTTTTTGGGACACATTTATCCATAATATCAAAAAGAGTTTTATAAAAAGTATCGATCATTAAATCAATAGCCAAATGTCTGGTATTAGACAAATATAGCAGGTCTTGCCAGTTTGTATTAATAATAAGATTGTTAAACATATTATAGTTTGACTTTTTGAAACAAAATACTCTCTCGTTATCATTGTCACTTTGTGGCTCCGGGCCCAGCTGTATAGAACATCTTAAATTCAAAGTCGGGTGGTAAGGATCTTCAGGTGTTGTTGCAGGGCTATATCTTTTTATTAAACAGTCAGTTGGATCATTGACAAATATTAAGTCTAATATTTTGCCTTTATTGTTTTGTATATCATTAATTTGAAAAAGACAGAGATCCGATAACTCATTTAGGAAATTATCACTATGTAAATTTGTATTAATTGGAACCAAGTTTGGTGTGTCAGGTAAATAATTCCAAGAGACTGATGGTAAGTTAAAATCACCAAAAACAAAAATAGAATCAGTATGATTGGCTGCAAGTACAACATTTTTTATAGCATGTAAGTGATCATCTTAGACAGATTGTATAGATTTAGGTGGAATGTATGAGCATGTTATAAAGACATTTTTATTTTTTAGTTTTATTAAAACGCTGATAAAAAAATAATAACATTCAGTTTTGGAATTTTTCGCAAATTTTAGTCATGTTTGCGATAGAAGCGATTTTTGTGTTGTAAGTTTTTTGATTCTTTACAGCTTTAAGACTTTTAACATTTTGTTTTTTTTTTAGTCGATTGAGCGATTTCAAATACATTTTAGGGTTTGTTTCCAAGTTTGCAATTATTCGCGAATTTTAGCCATGTACGCGATAGCAGCGATTTTTTCTATATGCCCCTGTTTGCCAATTTTTGCGAATTTCTGCTAATTTAAAAATTTTTGCCATTCCTTGTAGTTTTAGCGACTTTTAATCAATTTAATGGCTTGTTTGATATATTAAGCGAATTTTCGCTATTTTTGCAAATTTTCTGAATTTGTAAAATTTTTCCGAATTTTTTTAGTTTTCCGAATTGTTGCAATTTTTGCGTTGCTTTGTTGCTCTTTTTGGCAAGCGCCGCCGTTATAAAAAAAAACCTCATAAATAAACCGAAGTCCCCTATTTTATAGGGCCCTAACAACACTGTTGATTTATATACAAACTTTATGTTTCGATTACATTTTTTAAACAAATTTCGATTCGAAAGCTTTTGAATGCCGCAATCCCGTTTTTGATACGAACACGTGTGCGACGATTTGGGCCCAGGTTTTTATAAAATTTTTGTACCACGTCCACTTCTCCAATCCCGCCCACATTTTTATAACATTTTGTGTATTGATAACCTAAATATGTATGTGTACCTAATTTGGAAGCTTTGACTGCATTTCAGCTAGAAGTAAAAACAATTTAGTTTTAAGTTAAAAATAGTTTGACATAAATCATTTAAGGTCTTTTCCTTAAAATTTCAAGTTCAATTTATTCAAAAGTGCTGTTGTATCCGCTAAGAACGCAAGATCTAAAATAAAGTCTTCATCTTTTATTAAGAGATATTCTTCCATATTTTCTAATTCTAGAAAATCTAAATTTCGTTTCGACGGGTAAATAGTCTGTTTAAACAGTCACCACGGCTTAGCCATCGAACTTCTATAAACATTTTCAGATCATAATGGGCAGCGACTTTATTTTTTAAAAAATTTACAAATTGTTTATGGGTGAGGGAGTGGTGACCACCGCGAATTTTATTAATTATTCGCTCAGCAGTTTTCATGCCAGGGTGGTCAGATATAAATTTCGATTCAAGAGCTACCTGATGAATAATACAGTGAAAACTAATAAATTCAAAGCCGTACCTTTTCAATTGCCCTATGAAACCTTCATTTCTTCCACACATGACATTTGCACCATCCGTACAAACGCCAGCTAATTTTCTAGAGTCTACAATAGAAAGTCCGGCCAAGCGCGGATAATAATACATACGCAGGTTGCGGATAGTGATACGGCTCGTAAATATGCGGGTAAGCTGCCTCTGGGCAGTCGCGGACACAAGGGGAGAGTCTCGGCGGGTCTTTCGGGTTCCTACAAATACCGAGTATGCCTATGATCCTTGTGATTGGCGCCATCATAAACCAAATCTTACAACGCTTGTTGTGATACCAAAAGCATGTCTGGAGGCTCCAATCGACAATCCCGATACCAGACTCTGATGCTAACGGCTAATCACCGGTACATCCTAAACTGAAATTGATTAATGAAACCACACAAAATGTATTGAAAACGGAGCGAATGAAGACGACGATTGGCATGAAAAAACGGATAAGAATTGGAGCATGGAATGTACGGGCACTCAGCGAACCTTCCAGGCTCACTCAATTATGCAGTGCATTCTTGGAATACAAGCTGTTAATATTAGGGCTTAGTGAAACTCGTTGGCCTGAACCCGGCAAAGTTAAGGCCTCATATGGACTTAATTTTTTATACTCAGGAAAACATACATCTGAACCAAGGTCTAGGGGAGTTGGCTTTCTCTTATCCAAAGAGACTATCGATTCACTTATCGACTGAAAACCACATAGCTACGCACCCACAGAGTTGGCTGAGGGCAGCGTTAAGGAATAGTTCTATAGTCAGCTAGATAGGACTATGTCGTCTGTCCAACAAGGCGACATCATGATTCTGATGGGAGACTTTAACGCACAAGTTGGTTCCTCATACACTAACCTAGAAAACATTATGGGTAGACACAGTATCGGCTGCATGAACAGGAATGGGGAACTTTTTACAGAGTTGTGCGCTAAATATTACATGGTTATCGGGGCACATTGTTCCACACGACTAGTCTTAATTGTCACAGGCCCCTGTCGCAGAGCAATATGTTGCAACACTCTAAGCTGCGCTCGAAAACAATGTTATAAACATGAATGACTGGGACCAAGTAAAGCTTGCCTTCTTGGACGCTGCTGACAAACATGTGGATCATCTTCAGCATAAAAGAAAACCGTGGATGTCCGCGGCAGCTGATTGAAGACAGGAAGTCAGCTAAAGGTTTGCTAAATAGTGCAAAAACGCGTAGCTAAAAGTCTGAGTTTGCGAGAACACACAGTGACCTAGGCAAACAGGTCAAGCGAAGTGCACGTCGCGATAAAAGAGCGTGTTGCCGCCGAAATCATATTATAATTTTCATTTTCAATCATTTTATTATTATTTTAACATTCATAATTTACTATATAAATTTTTCATATTATTCGAATGTGTATTCTATGTCAAATACATTCTTCAAAAGTTTTTATACTTTAATAGTCTCATTCCTTCATTATTTCACAGGAATGAGACTATTAAAGTATAAAAACTTTTGAAGAATGTATTTGACATAGAATACACATTCGAATAATATGAAAAATTTATATAATAAATGTAACTCACCATGAGAAATAAATTCCCAGATTCTATTCATAATTTACTTTAAAGAAATTTATTTTATAAATCATTTAAATGTTAAAATTTAATTTATTTATTAATATTGGGATACTTCCCATTGAAGTCTTTTATTTGCAAACATACACACACACATATATATGTATTTGCAATTGCAACTGTTTTTGTTTATACAGTAATTTTGACTTAGCTGCACAATCTCCTTTGCACGATTTTTTGTGCAGGTAAATCAAAAATGCAGCTATCGTAAATGTATTTAGCCGCTTTAATGTGCAGGTACGCAATTGTGGTTATCTGCATAAAAGTGCAGCTAGAGTAAAGTGTTTGAAAGAGGAGTAACAACGTTTTTATTATGCATTTTTATAAGGAACGATATAGCCAATTGGTAACAATAAAGTGTGGAACAGAAAAGTCGCTGTAGTACAACGTTAAGAATAGCGCTGAAAGCTGTCAAAAGCTTAAAACGGCAGTTTCAAAATAGTGTCAACAAAATTCGAAATTTTGAACTTTTTTTGCGCTACAGAGCATTTGTCAGCTTCAAATACTACTACAACTACTTTATTCTGTTCCAGACCTAAGATTTTCTCTTCCTGTCATATAATCGTGGTAAAGTTGCTGTTACCACAACCCATATGCATAAATGTAGGTATATGCAAAAGAAATAAATGAATTAAAATGACACCAACTTAACTTGTTTGCGATTTTCGTTTTTATAAACAGCTGAAATTGGATATTTATGTGAAAAAGTGGCCACCAAATTTTTTCATGTGTGCAGCTAAGTTTGATATTTTATATGAAAATATTTTAAAGCTGCCCAAAAATATGAAAAATGTGCAGGTATACAAAATGCACGTAAACAAGGATTTTGAAGAATAATTCCAGAAAATATGTATTTTGGGCAGTTAAGTCAAAATGCAGCTAACATCAATTTTTTGTATGAAAATAATTTTAAAATGCCAAAAATTTTGTGCATTTATCTTAAATGTGCAGGTATAGAAAGAGCACTTAAAAAAGGAATTTGTATGGAATTATAAAGAATAATTCCAAAAATTATCAATTTTGTGCAGTTAAGTCAAAAGTGCACGTAAACAAAAGGCAGGTAAGTCAAAACTACTGTATACATAATTCTCTTTAAGAAATATGTAAAAAGGAATAACTTGATTTTTTTAACATAACGGTCCTTGTTTATATATCACGTAGACAATTTTAGCTTGCAGCTAACAATTTAAAATTAAATAATTTAGTCGGTAAAAAGGCACGTAAGCTACAAAATTGTTTTAAAGCGCTCACTACGCTCACTCTCGCTTATAAAAATTAAATAAATAAACTATTTTATTAAAGCACAAGGAGTGCTGTTAAAATTTTGTATTTTCATTTACAAGCCGGCTCATTTTAAAAAGTGCCGCAACAAAATCTTTAAAACAATTTTAAAATAAAAGAAAAAAAGAAAACTAAAACAAATTTAAATAAATTGATTTATACAAGTTAATCAAAAATTAAAATAAATTTTCGTGGTTTCGCGTCGCGCTACAAAATAAAAATTCAAGTGAACAGTGAAAATAATAAATATATAAAATAATGTCTGAAAACAACGAAACAGGTGAATATCACTGTAGTAAATGTAGTGCAGTGGATAGTGATCGCATGGTACAATGCGACAAATGTAATCGGTGGTATCATTATGATTGTGCCGCAGTAAACAGCGGAGTTGCTGATGTAAGTTGGAGCTGCGAAGGTTGTAATTCCAACAACAGCCTCAAGCTACATATGACATACAAGCGAAAAACAACAACACGAAAGTAATTTACTCTACAGGAGCACCGTTTTACGCAAAAACATTTTCAGCTACTGCTGCTACTGGTTTACCACTTCCATTTCAACAAAGCCAACAAAAGGCAATACCAAACCAACAGAATACGGCTTCAACAACGCAAATGGATTTACAGCTAAAATTGTTGGAAGAGCAGCAGCGTTTGCAACAAGAATTTCTTGAAAGAAAATACCAAATATTATCACAATTTAGTGAAACAGGTGAAATTCAACAAAATCCTTTTAGTTCAACTAGTAATTTGAACTTTGCTTCTGGTCCTACGCCATCACAACTGGCCGCACGACAAGCAATTCCCCGCGATTTGCCACATTTTAATGGGGAACCTGAGGATTGGCCGTTGTTCATAAGCACCTTTAAAAATAGTACATCGGTTGCAGGTTATTCAGATGCAGAAAATTTGATACGGCTACAAGCCTGTCTTAAAGGAAAGGCAAGGGATATGGTAAAGAGTAGGCTCATGTTACCTAAAATGGTGCCAGAGATAATTCAAACTTTAAAAATGTGTTTCGGGCGGCCGGAGCATATTTTAGAGCGGGTAATTGAAAAAGCGCGAAAAATATCTCCACCACAAAACAGCTGACTAAAAGTTTTTTCGTTACACATACAAACACAAAAAAAAAATATACATTAACAATTTGCATTACCTTTTATTAATAATCAACGATATTTATTTTATCAATATTGTTCTTCTTTTTTATTTTTTTACAATTTTTATAAAACTTTTTAATTTTTTTGTAACAACTTTTGTTTTGGTTCTTTTTTTTTAAATGTCATTTTTTCTTGTGCAGGGAAGTATTTTTTAGTGCTATATTGAAAAAACCATAGTTGCATCATTAAGTACTACTAGATTTTGAGTAGATGTCGTCGAAATCTAGTCACGAAGTAGATTTTGTTTTGTATGGGAAATCTAGTCAAAAACAACTAGATTTGGCTCGAAATCTCGTAAGTACTGGATTTTGCGTAGGTATAAATGTAGTATAATCAAACTTTAAAATTAATTATATGTAATTATTTTTGGATGTTATTAAAACAAATTCATTTTTGTAAAAATTAATATACGAGTTAAGGCGTTTATACTAAGGCGATTATATTGAAAAGTTCATATAAATTTCCTGAAAATAAAAAAGATTTTCATATTTCCTCAGAACAACTTCGCACTACTAGTAATCATCGATTTAGGTGGATCGTATGTGTGCATGCAAACTAGTTTTTTATGTAAACTAACCTTTTTTTACTAGCAATACTTTTGACAATCCGACCACAGAAGCAGTGTTGTTGTAGAGTTGAACTCACATTCTAGTCAATGCGCCTTGGCTGCTATTGTATTAGTATTGAGTCGGTTACGATGGTCATAATAAGTATAGTTGGCTCAATTTTAGTTGGCTCAAAATTCTCGAATGTTTTGTTTCTGTACATTTTGCGTACAGATTCAAAAGATACGAAAAATGTCAGGATTATACATGATACTTAAAGTAGTCAAAAGATACGAAAAATGTATCTTTCGTATCCTAACGGCAACACTGCCATGACCTATGCTAATAAATTGCCACATAACTACCTATTTCCTTTGAAAAAAATTATAATTTTTACTTCTTTGCCATTGTTATTAAAAATTTTAAGATTTTTCTCTTCAAAATAAGATTTATTTTTCGCCAAATGAAGATTTTCCTTCCAAATTTTCTGGCAACCAGTGTTACCGTCGAATATTTTCAAAAAGTACCAAAAAAAGGGGATATCTACAAAAAAAGTGGCACCAAAAAGTACATTTTTTTACAAAAAGGGGCACATCTTTTAAAATTAAAATAAGTACACCACATTATGTATTTTTTTACGTTTTTTTTCTTCTATTTATTATAGGTTTAAATGGTATAAAAACTAAAATAAATATTTTGTAAATATTTTTCTCGAGAAGTAATTTTTATAAAATATTTACTTTAATGTTTTGGTCATTCAAAAACGTTAAACTTGTTTTCTGCCAAACATGTTTTTTGGATTATGACACTGTTGCAGCAAATATAAGATATTTATGTAATGTTTTTTATAAGATAAGTTGGAGTCTACGATTGATTTTGCGTTGTGTGTGAAAAATATATATTCCACCATGGAGGCCTGCGAAATGTATGATTATATGAATAACCCGATGCTTGTGAAGGAACTAGTTGATAAGCTGTCTAGCCAGTACAAATTAAACTGGGCAACGTACCCAAAAGATAGTAAGGTTCCAATAATGAAAACGTTTAGTGATTGGATTTTTCAAATCGCCGATGCTGCAAGTACAGTTGTTTCCGTTGCACCAACAGCTAAAAGCGCGAGTATAAATACACATACAGAAGAAAGACAACCATTTAAATTAAAGTGCTTTGTGTGTGATAGTGATCATAAAGTGTCAGTTTGTGAAGAATTTAAAAAGTTCTCATTAGAAAAAAAATGGGACATAGTGAAGAAGAATAATTTGTGTCGTAGTTGTTTAAATAAACACAAAGGTAAATGTTTCGCCAGAAAAGAATGTGGTATTGATAGCTGCAATATAAAACACCACAGGTTGCTGCATAAATATTCTAATGAACCAACATCGTCTTCGCGACAAAACAACACTACACAACCAAATAACACTACCAGTGAAACAGTGCCTCGGTAGGCTAGCTGGTAGCGAGCTAGTCTATCAGCGCCGAGGTTGCGGGTTCGATTCCCGCCAGAGACTCTGGTTTCCTTCCTGCAGACAAGCATAGAGCTTCGCGGGATTAGCTTAGGAAATTTAAAAAAAAAAAAAAAAAAAATTAACTCACACTCTACAACTGAGCAAAATCAAAAACAAATTTTTAGAATTTTGCCAATTCGTCTTTATAAAAAAAGGGATTTATCGATACATATGCCTTTCTTGATGAGGGTTCTTCTGTGTCGTTAATCGAGAAGGAAATTTTTGATCTACTTGATCTTGATGGTGTGGAGCAATCGTTGTGCTTAAGGTGGACTGGTAATACTACTCGTCAAGAAAATTCATCTGTAAAAACATCGCTAAATATTGCAAATATAAATAATGGTGATAAATTTAAACTTCAGTCTGTGCATACGGTTGAAAATTTAGATCTACCCCAGCAGACATTGAACATGAATGAAATAGTGGAGAAATATCCCTACTTGGGTGGACTGCCCATACAGTCTTTTAAAAACGTAAAACCTACTACATATTTTGATTGGTCTTAACAATTGGAGTGTCGCCGTGCCGCTAAAGATTCGTGAAGGAGCGTGGAATCAACCGATTGCCACAAAAACGCGGTTAGGCTGGACAATCCAGGGGCCTAATTCTCGCATTCGTGATCAAGTACTTTCTCGATTCGAAAGCAATTTTATTTCAGTCAATACTGAACGAATCAAAATTATTTTTTCAGCATTGTGAAACTCAAATGTATGCTTTACAATAACGAAAAAATATTTCCAATTCCTTCAGTATTGACTGAAATAATAAGATATTAAATTGCTTTCGAATCGAGAAAGTACTCGATCCCGAATGCCAGAATCTGGCCCCATGGCTATAGCGGACGCACTAGCCAAGGTGAATGGCTAAACATTCATCACTGTGATTGCGAAAAGCATTACAATGAATTACAGAAAATGGTTAAAGATAATTTTAACATAGAAGAATCTTCTCAAAGGTCGTTTATTTCTTTGGAAGATAAGAAAGCGATAGAGATTTTAAAGACTACATGTCAAAAAGTTGATGGACATTACGAGGTAGGCCTATTGTGGAAAAACGATGTTCGCGTGTTACCTGAAAGCTACAATAACGCTTACAAGCGCCTCATGTGCCTTAATAAAAAAATGCTAAAAGAGTCAAACTTAAAAGCAACGCTGCAAAGTCAAATTGATAATTTGCTGCAAAAAGGCTATGCCGTAAAGTTAAGTGAAGGCGAAATAAATAAAACTTCGGAACGTGTTTGGTATCTACCGATATTTATCATCAAAAATCCCAACAAACCCGGCAAGGTACGAATGGTGTGGGATGCCGCTGCCAAATCTAATGGATTATGTCTCAACGACTTTATAAGCAGTGGACCCGACCTATTAAAATCGTTATCTGATGTATTGCTTAGTTTTCGTGTGGAAAAAGTTGCAGTTTGCGGTGATATCGCCGAGATGTTCCACCAGATAAATGTTCGACACAGCGATATGCATTCTCAGAGATTTCTATGGTGGGATACAAATGATGACATTTATAAGCCAAGTGTTTATGTAATGCGGGCTTTGACGTTCGGTATCTCATGTGCTCCATGCATAGCACATTATGTCCGTGATTTCAATGCTGAACAATTCAAAGAAAATTTTCCACGAGCGGTAGAAGCAATTCAGCATAATCACTACGTAGACGACTTCATCGACAGTGTAGACGACGATCAACAAGCCATCGATTTAGCTTCGCAAGTTAAATTTATTCATGCTGCTGCAGGTTTCCACATTCGAAATTGGTCTTCAAATAGCAAGGAGGTCATCATGCATCTACAGGATGGTCATTCCCAAGATCAAACTCCAAAAGATCTAGCAGATACAGAAAAGGTTCTTGGTATGTATTGGGATCCTAATAAAGACTCCTTTGTCTATATTTTCAGATTTGCCAGACTTCGTCGTGAAGTATGCACTAGAGAAATTACTCCCACAAAAAGAGAGCTACTTCAGATGCTGATGTCAATTTTTGACCCACTTGGTCTAATATCATGCTACACGACTGCTTTAAAAATTCTTCTGCAAGAAGTCTGGCGATCTGGCATCGATTGGGATATGGAACTTTTTGACTCTCTTTTACCGAAATGGCAAAAATGGAAGACGGCTATTGCTCACATAGCTTCTGTTGAAATACCTCGATGCTATTCTCCCAACATTAATGAGGCGACTCATGTAGAGCTTCATACTTTTACTGATGCAGGTAAAGACGCTTATGCTGCAGTTTCTTATGTTCGAGTTGTGTACCAAGGCAACTATGACGTCACTATTGCTGCTGGCAAATCAAAAGTTGCTCCGTTAAATCCTATGTCAATACCAAGGCTGGAGCTACAAGCTGCTGTTTTGGGCGTAAGGCTGGCTAAAAAAGTTGAAAATATTGCACGCATAAATTTTACCGCCAAGTATTTTTGGTCTGATTCGAAAACCGTATTACAGTGGCTTCAAATGGATCCAAAAGGGTTTCAACAATTTGTTGTGCATCGCGTTGGCGAAATATTAGAATCAACAGAGGTAACACAATGGCGATGGGTGCCATCTAAAATGAATTCGGCGGATCTAGCAACAAAGGTTCTCACACGATGGGATGTCTCCTCATGGTTTTCTGGTCCTAAATTTCTCCAAGAAGATATGTCTACATGGCCAACCTGCAATAATCTGGGCGAATGCAATAAAGAAGAAATAAGACATCATTTACTGCTCATCAATAAAGATGAAATGAACGTGACATTTAACGTTAAAGATTTTTCCAACTGGAGAAAGCTTTACCGAGCTGTAGCTACATTTATACTCTACTTGGGTAAACTTAAAGCAAAATGCGGAAATTTCGTTCGAAATGCTACAACAAGCTAGGTCAGCTTTGTACCGAAAAACACAGCAAAGCGAATTTCATGAAGAAATATGTTATTTAAAAAAGGGTAAGAGAATTGAAAAGCACAGTAAACTAATCTCTTTGAATGTATTTCTAGATGACGAGGGCGTATTAAGAGCCAAAGGCCGTGCATCATTCCTAAACTATGAGGATGTAATAATACTGCCTACTAATCACCATGTGACATTTCTTCTAGTTCGCCACCCAAGTTACGAGTACTCTACAAAAGCGTAAGGAAATCCTGTCAAATGTGCAAAAACTCAAATGCATTACCAATTATGTCACAAATGTCTTCAGTACCACCTGCTAGGTTAGCAAGCTTCGAAAGGCCGTTTACATTTGTGGGAATAGATTACTTCGGACCGCTTTACGTCACCGTGGGCAGAAGAAAGGAGAAAAGATGGGGTGCTTTGTTTACTTGCCTCACCGTACGAGCAGTACATCTTGAAATCGCTCACAGCCTCGACACCAGTTCCTGTGTTATGTGTATCAACAATTTTATGGCACGAAGAGGAACCCCAAGAGAAATATTCACCGATAATGGCACAAATTTCAAAGGTGCGTCTAAAATATTTAGTCCTGAAGTGGATCATAAAACGATTTCAAAAACATTTGAAAGCATCAAGTGGAAATTTAACCCACCAGCATCGCCCCACATGGGTGGAGCCTGGGAAAGACTCGTACGTTCGGTCAAAACTAGTCTGTATCATATATGTCCCCACATGAATCTTAATGATGAAACCCTAAAATGTGCCCTTACTGAAGTGGAGTTCATTATTAATTCACGGCCACTTACTTTTGTGTCACTGGAATCGTGTGACGATGATGCACTTACACCAAACCATTTGTTATTGGGCTCATCAAGCGGCCTCAAACCCATAAACTATAAAGAAATCGATTTACGGCAGCGATGGAACCAAACTAAGCTGTTTGCGGATAAGTTTTGGCATCGCTGGGTAAAAGAATATGCACCAACACTCATCAGAAGAGGGAAATGGCATGAAAAAACAACTCAACTACGAGTGGGTGATATCGTCATTATAATTGATGAAAATCTTCCGCGACATTGCTGGCCAAAAGGCAAAATAATTGAAGCCCTCATGGCAAAGGATGGTCAAGTACGTCAGGTGAAGGTTCAAACGAAAAATGGTATCTTTCAGCGACCAACAGTCAAGATAGCAAAACTAGACGTCGGCAATAATGAAGGGTAAAATCGTCCCACGGGCTCATTTACGAGGGGGAGAATGTTGCCGCCGAAATCATATTATAATTTTCATTTTCAATTATTTTATTATTATTTTAACATTCATAATTTACTTTAAAGAAATTTGTTTTATAAATCATTTAAATGTTAAACTTTAATTTATTTATTAATATTGGGATACTTCCCATTGAATTCTTTTATTTGCAAACATACACACACACATATATATGTATTTGCAATTGCAACTGTTTTTGTTTATATACATAATTCTCTTTAAGAAATATGTAAAAAAGAATAACTTGATTATTTTAACATAACGGTCCTTGTTTATATATCACGTAGACAATTTTAGCTTGCAGCTAACAATTTAAAATTAAATAATTTAGTCGGTAAAAAGGCACGTAAGCTACAAAATTGTTTTAAAGCGCTCACTACGCTCACTCTCGCTTATAAAAATTAAATAAATAAACTATTTTATTAAAGCACAAGGAGTGCTGTTAAAATTTTGTATTTTCATTTACAAGCCGGCTCATTTTAAAAAGTGCCGCAACAAAATCTTTAAAACAATTTTAAAATAAAAGAAAAAAAGAAAACTAAAACAAATTTAAATAAATTGATTTATACAAGTTAATCAAAAATTCAAATAAATTTTCGTGGTTTCGCGTCGCGCTACAAAATAAAAATTCAAGCGAACAGTGAAAATAATAAATATATATAAAAAATGTCTGAAAACAACGAAACAGGTGAATATCACTGTAGTAAATGTAGTGCAGTGGATAGTGATCGCATGGTACAATGCGACAAATGTAATCGGTGGTATCATTATGATTGTGCCGCAGTAAACAGCGGAGTTGCTGATGTAAGTTGGAGCTGCGAAGGTTGTAATTCCAACAACAGCCTCAAGCTACATATGACATACAAGCGAAAAACAACAACACGAAAGTAATTTACTCTACAGGAGCACCGTTTTACGCAAAAACATTTTCAGCTACTGCTGCTACTGGTTTACCACTTCCATTTCAACAAAGCCAACAAAAGGCAATACCAAACCAACAGAATACGGCTTCAACAACGCAAATGGATTTACAGCTAAAATTGTTGGAAGAGCAGCAGCGTTTGCAACAAGAATTTCTTGAAAGAAAATACCAAATATTATCACAATTTAGTGAAACAGGTGAAATTCAACAAAATCCTTTTAGTTCAACTAGTAATTTGAACTTTGCTTCTGGTCCTACGCCATCACAACTGGCCGCACGACAAGCAATTCCCCGCGATTTGCCACATTTTAATGGGGAACCTGAGGATTGGCCGTTGTTCATAAGCACCTTTAAAAATAGTACATCGGTTGCAGGTTATTCAGATGCAGAAAATTTGATACGGCTACAAGCCTGTCTTAAAGGAAAGGCAAGGGATATGGTAAAGAGTAGGCTCATGTTACCTAAAATGGTGCCAGAGATAATTCAAACTTTAAAAATGTGTTTCGGGCGGCCGGAGCATATTTTAGAGCGGGTAATTGAAAAATCGCGAAAAATATCTCCACCAAAAGATAAGTTGGAGTCTATGATTGATTTTGCGTTGTGTGTGAAAAATATATATTCCACCATGGAGGCCTGCGAAATGTATGATTATATGAATAACCCGATGCTTGTGAAGGAACTAGTTGATAAGCTGTCTAGCCAGTACAAATTAAACTGGGCAACGTACCCAAAAGATAGTAAGGTTCCAATAATGAAAACGTTTAGTGATTGGATTTTTCAAATCGCCGATGCTGCAAGTACAGTTGTTTCCGTTGCACCAACAGCTAAAAGCGCGAGTATAAATACACATACAGAAGAAAGACAACCATTTAAATTAAAGTGCTTTGTGTGTGATAGTGATCATAAAGTGTCAGTTTGTGAAGAATTTAAAAAGTTCTCATTAGAAAAAAAATGGGACATAGTGAAGAAGAATAATTTGTGTCGTAGTTGTTTAAATAAACACAAAGGTAAATGTTTCGCCAGAAAAGAATGTGGTATTGATAGCTGCAATATAAAACACCACAGGTTGCTGCATAAATATTCTAATGAACCAACATCGTCTTCGCGACAAAACAACACTACACAACCAAATAACACTACCAGTGAAACAGTGCCTCGGTAGGCTAGCTGGTAGCGAGCTAGTCTATCAGCGCCGAGGTTGCGGGTTCGATTCCCGCCAGAGACTCTGGTTTCCTTCCTGCAGACAAGCATAGAGCTTCGCGGGATTAGCTTAGGAAATTTAAAAAAAAAAAAAAAAAAAATTAACTCACACTCTACAACTGAGCAAAATCAAAAACAAATTTTTAGAATTTTGCCAATTCGTCTTTATAAAAAAAATGGTTTTATCGATACATATGCCTTTCTTGATGAGGGTTCTTCTGTGTCGTTAATCGAGAAGGAAATTTTTGATCTACTTGATCTTGATGGTGTGGAGCAATCGTTGTGCTTAAGGTGGACTGGTAATACTACTCGTCAAGAAAATTCATCTGTAAAAACATCGCCAAATATTGCAAATATAAATAATGGTGATAAATTTAAACTTCAGTCTGTGCATACGGTTGAAAATTTAGATCTACCCCAGCAGACATTGAACATGAATGAAATAGTGGAGAAATATCCCTACTTGGGTGGACTGCCCATACAGTCTTTTAAAAACGTAAAACCTACTACATATTTTGATTGGTCTTAACAATTGGAGTGTCGCCGTGCCGCTAAAGATTCGTGAAGGAGCGTGGAATCAACCGATTGCCACAAAAACGCGGTTAGGCTGGACAATCCAGGGGCCTAATTCTCGCATTCGTGATCGAGTACTTTCTCGATTCGAAAGCAATTTTATTTCAGTCAATACTGAACGAATCAAAATTATTTTTTCAGCATTGTGAAACTCAAATGTATGCTTTACAATAACGAAATATTTCCAATTCCTTCAGTATTGACTGAAATAATAAGATATTAAATTGCTTTCGAATCGAGAAAGTACTCGATCCCGAATGCCAGAATCTGGCCCCAGGGCTATAGCGGACGCACTAGCCAAGGTGAATGGCTAAACATTCATCACTGTGATTGCGAAAAGCATTACAATGAATTACAGAAAATGGTTAAAGATAATTTTAACATAGAAGAATCTCCTCAAAGGTCGTTAATTTCTTTGGAAGATAAGAAAGCGATAGAGATTTTAAAGACTACATGTCAAAAAGTTGATGGACATTACGAGGTAGGCCTATTGTGGAAAAACGATGTTCGCGTGTTACCTGAAAGCTACAATAACGCTTACAAGCGCCTCATGTGCCTTAATAAAAAAATGCTTAAAGAGTCAAACTTAAAAGCAACGCTGCAAAGTCAAATTGATAATTTGCTGCAAAAAGGCTATGCCGTAAAGTTAAGTGAAGGCGAAATAAATAAAACTTCGGAACGTGTTTGGTATCTACCGATATTTATCATCAAAAATCCCAACAAACCCGGCAAGGTACGAATGGTGTGGGATGCCGCTGCCAAATCTAATGGATTATGTCTCAACGACTTTATAAGCAGTGGACCCGACCTATTAAAATCGTTATCTGATGTATTGCTTAGTTTTCGTGTGAGAAAAGTTGCAGTTTGCGGTGATATCGCCGAGATGTTCCACCAGATAAATGTTCGACACAGCGATATGCATTCTCAGAGATTTCTATGGTGGGATACAAATGATGACATTTATAAGCCAAGTGTTTATGTAATGCGGGCTTTGACGTTCGGTATCTCATGTGCTCCATGCATAGCACATTATGTCCGTGATTTCAATGCTGAACAATTCAAAGAAAATTTTCCACGAGCGGTAGAAGCAATTCAGCATAATCACTACGTAGACGACTTCATCGACAGTGTAGACGACGATCAACAAGCCATCGATTTAGCTTCGCAAGTTAAATTTATTCATGCTGCTGCAGGTTTCCACATTCGAAATTGGTCTTCAAATAGCAAGGAGGTCATCATGCATCTACAGGATGGTCATTCCCAAGATCAAACTCCAAAAGATCTAGCAGATACAGAAAAGGTTCTTGGTATGTATTGGGATCCTAATAAAGACTCCTTTGTCTATATTTTCAGATTTGCCAGACTTCGTCGTGAAGTATGCACTAGCGAAATTACTCCCACAAAAAGAGAGCTACTTCAGGTGCTGATGTCAATTTTTGACCCACTTGGTCTAATATCATGCTACACGACTGCTTTAAAAATTCTTCTGCAAGAAGTCTGGCGATCTGGCATCGATTGGGATATGGAACTTTTTGACTCTCTTTTACCGAAATGGCAAAAATGGAAGACGGCTATTGCTCACATAGCTTCTGTTGAAATACCTCGATGCTATTCTCCCAACATTAATGAGGCGACTCATGTAGAGCTTCATACTTTTACTGATGCAGGTAAAGACGCTTATGCTGCAGTTTCTTATGTTCGAGTTGTGTACCAAGGCAACTATGACGTCACTATTGCTGCCGGCAAATCAAAAGTTGCTCCGTTAAATCCTATGTCAATACCAAGGCTGGAGCTACAAGCTGCTGTTTTGGGCGTAAGGCTGGCTAAAAAAGTTGAAAATATTGCACGCATAAATTTTACCGCCAAGTATTTTTGGTCTGGGGTCTAATTCTGGCAGTCGTGATCGAGTACTTTCTCGATTCGAAAGCAATTTTATTTCAGTCGATACTGAACGAATCGAAATTATTTTTTCAGTATTGTGAAACTCAAATTAATGCTTTACAACACTGAAAAAATAATTCCGATTCGTTCAGTATTGACTGAAATAATAAGATATTAAATTGCTTTCGAATCGAGAAATTACTCGATCACGACTGCCAGAATCACGCCTCTGATTCGAAACCCGTATTACAGTGGCTTCAAATGGATCCAAAAGGGTTTCAACAATTTGTTGTGCATCGCGTTGGCGAAATATTAGAATCAACAGAGGTAACACAATGGCGATGGGTGCCATCTAAAATGAATTCGGCGGATCTAGCAACAAAGGTTCTCACACGATGGGATGTCTCCTCATGGTTTTCTGGTCCTAAATTTCTCCAAGAAGATATGTCTACATGGCCAACCTGCAATAATCTGGGCGAATGCAATAAAGAAGAAATAAGACATCATTTACTGCTCATCAATAAAGATGAAATGAACGTGACATTTAACGTTAAAGATTTTTCCAACTGGAGAAAGCTTTACCGAGCTGTAGCTACATTTATACTCTACTTGGGTAAACTTAAAGCAAAATGCGGAAATTTCGTTCGAAATGCTACAACAAGCTAGGTCAGCTTTGTACCGAAAAACACAGCAAAGCGAATTTCATGAAGAAATATGTTATTTAAAAAAGGGTAAGAGAATTGAAAAGCACAGTAAACTAATCTCTTTGAATGTATTTCTAGATGACGAGGGCGTATTAAGAGCCAAAGGCCGTGCATCATTCCTAAACTATGAGGATGTAATAATACTGCCTACTAATCACCATGTGACATTTCTTCTAGTTCGCCACCCAAGTTACGAGTACTCTACAAAAGCGTAAGGAAATCCTGTCAAATGTGCAAAAACTCAAATGCATTACCAGTTATGTCACAAATGTCTTCAGTACCACCTGCTAGGTTAGCAAGCTTCGAAAGGCCGTTTACATTTGTGGGAATAGATTACTTCGGACCGCTTTACGTCACCGTGGGCAGAAGAAAGGAGAAAAGATGGGGTGCTTTATTTACTTGCCTCTCCGTACGAGCAGTACATCTTGAAATCGCTCACAGCCTCGACACCAGTTCCTGTGTTATGTGTATCAACAATTTTATGGCACGAAGAGGAACCCCAAGAGAAATATTCACCGATAATGGCACAAATTTCAAAGGTGCGTCTAAAATATTTAGTCCTGAAGTGGATCATAAAACGATTTCAAAAACATTTGAAAGCATCAGGTGGAAATTTAACCCACCAGCATCGCCCCACATGGGTGGAGCCTGGGAAAGACTCGTACGTTCGGTCAAAACTAGTCTGTATCATATATGTCCCCACATGAATCTTAATGATGAAACCCTAAAATGTGCCCTTACTGAAGTGGAGTTCATTATTAATTCACGGCCACTTACTTTTGTGTCACTGGAATCGTGTGACGATGAGGCACTTACACCAAACCATTTGTTATTGGGCTTATCAAGCGGCCTCAAACCCATAAACTATAAAGAAATCGATTTACGGCAGCGATGGAACCAAACTAAGCTGTTTGCGGATAAGTTTTGGCATCGCTGGGTAAAAGAATATGCACCAACACTCATCAGAAGAGGGAAATGGCATGAAAAAACAACTCAACTACGAGTGGGTGATATCGTCATTATAATTGATGAAAATCTTCCGCGACATTGCTGGCCAAAAGGCAAAATAATTGAAGCCCTCATGGCAAAGGATGGTCAAGTACGTCAGGTGAAGGTTCAAACGAAAAATGGTATCTTTCAGCGACCAACAGTCAAGATAGCAAAACTAGACGTCGGCAATAATGAAGGGTAAAATCGTCCCACGGGCTCATTTACGAGGGGGAGAATGTTGCCGCCGAAATCATATTATAATTTTCATTTTCAATTATTTTATTATTATTTTAACATTCATAATTTACTTTAAAGAAATTTATTTTATAAATCATTTAAATGTTAAAATTTAATTTATTTATTAATATTGGGATACTTCCCATTGAATTCTTTTATTTGCAAACATACACACACACATATATATGTAAGTTAAAGATTTTAACACTTGATTTATTAAAAAAATGAATAAGGCGCTAACGACTGCGCCAAATGAAAGATATGGATTACAAATTAAATTTATTTTATTAAATACAAGAATTACAATATATTTTTAATTACACTTATTTATTTCACAATTAACACAATTTATTTCACAATTAAGACGAATTAATTTAATTTCAACAACCGGGTTCGAGCTCGTAGCCAAGACTAACTGTTTCTCCTCATTCCTGTTGGCTTATTGCTTGTCCAATCGAGTTGCAACAACATGCGCCAATATGCAGACGCTGATCCAGCAAAATCGCTTTCCCATGAATTAAGTGCAAGCAGGCAAATTGAAATTAGACCGGATACGCGTTGTAATGTACAATTTATACCACCGTTCGTAATGGCCCAATTAAAAGGCCATTACTGGAATGTATCCCGTCCGTAGACGTAGATGACCGAAGTAGGTGATCCTATTCCCATAAGTTAGATTTAACTTCATTTCATGGACTATGTAGAAATACCTTTGAGAGCCTTACACTGCTAGCTATCAGTCTTTCTGGGAGGGGTTCTTGTCCTCTACATATCCAAAACGCACCTACTAAATTGTACTGTCTCATAATATTTTATAGACTCTCTTGCCGCTGACTCGTAACAATAGCTAAACGTTAAAGTAAACCCCTATGCCTATTCTACTGTTAGCGAAACTTTACAGACCCCTCGGGATGGATTCGGGGCCCTGGCTTCTTAACCCTCCCTACCTATGTTTTAGCGTAAGCACATTCCCGCTTAAACCCATATTTTGCTATTCCTTTTTCCCTATCACATACGTAAGAAAAGTTTTAAAAATTTAGCAATTCATTTCAGATAAAAATTATTTATTTACATTTCAGAAATATTTCAACAAAATTAACTAACTATTCGTAGTGCAATTAAATTACGTACGATCACAAAATAATTCGGTATATAAGAGTATTATCTAAGAATAGAAAGAATACTATTATAAAAAAAATTCTAAAGAAATTGCATGTTACTTGGGACTACATCCCCTATTTAAAATTTATAAATTCTACGTTTGATAAACAAAACTGTCTATATATATATATGTATAAAGATACAAAATGTTACGAAGCAAAAACTAAAAAAAATACACCTCAAACATTCACATTTACAAATATATTCCATACATGTTTGATGGATTTAGTTGTTACTTCGTTTGACTTGTCGAACAAATATGCAAGTAAATTGGATGATCACTTACCAACTTATTGGGAGTAACTTTTAGTTCTATTGTTGTTTGATGACGTAGAGGCCTCTTCGAACATCTGCATTAATATTGTTTTTCTGTTGGTTTATAGATTACAGTGACTCAGAAAAAAATTGATACTTGCATATATCTATTAATTATAAAGTTTAATTTTTAAATTAATTATGTCTAATAAAATAAGTTATTTTATAAGTTTATACCATACCTATTTCTTATACATATCTATATATGAGAGAAACTTAATATTATTAGGAATTTTGAATTATGGTTAGATTAACCCCAAACATGGTCAATATAAAAAGAAAAAAAACATTAAATTTGGGATATTTGAGTGTGAGTTGAAATAAGTTGTAATATTTATTTATCCGGTTAATGAATTTTAAGCTATATTTTTATTTTGCCAAGACTGTTAAATTGCAATGGTTATTTGGAACAGGTGAATTTGTTTTTTTTCCATATAAAATTTATACAATTACTTATCTAACCATATTTCATAAGGAAATTTTAAGGAGGGACAGGAATTTGGCTGGGAATCGGAATATTTTTATCACTTTGGTATCACTATAAACTTCTACCTTCCGTGCCAAATGTAGAAAAAAATATTCACTACCGATGAAATGCTATTTGCTCTTGGTTTTTTTCCTTCTTTTGAGAATTTCTTTTCTTTTTTTTTCTTTATTAGATTTGTTTAAGGTGTTATTCTGCAAGTTTTTTTTTTTCAACACCGATTAACGGTCGAGTTGATCTCATTTATTGGCGTCTTCAAGTTGTGCACATTTAGTAAAAACCGATGTTCAAAATGTTAGCACGTGTACAAGAATATTGAGTTTTCATTCAGCAAGATTTTTCTCGGTAATTTTTCCTGAGTTTACCGATACACGCACTGTGCCCTGCACGTGATGAAACTTTGTTTAATTGTCGCTTGAAAATGTTCCACTCGGATTGGAAACCACGTCACCTAACCTATGCCAGGTTAGAGGATCATAACCCAATCACGTGCCCAACAATTGAAGATCTATATTTAAGTTAGAGACATGGCCAATTCAATTTTTTTAAAATTGAATAAATTTATTAAATTTACCTTGTTTTTTTTTCGTCGCTAAACTCAATTTTAACAAATGCTAACAAAATGGTCAGCGATTTCCACTTGATTTTTTTTTCTTCTATTTTTTCTCTTCTGTTTTTTTCTTTTTTTTTTTTTTTTAAATTTTTTTTCTTTTATATTTGAACCGATCACTATGTGTTATTACCTTGAAGGTCAAAATGAAAAGAAATTCTTAATATTTTATAAAATACCTCCAACCTCTCATTCGTAACGATAATACAGAGAACCTCAGTAAATGCATTCAAACATTTCCATATACGTATATATGTATTTTGTCCGAAAATAATGACATCTGATATAGCCAGGACAGAAACCCGCCAGATGCCGTGTGTACCTAATAGAGATGAGCAATCAATTGATTTTTAAGAAACATCATGTTCAGTGAATGTGATTTAAATTGTTCCTTACAACTGTGATATCAATCACGTTTTGGCAGTTGGGTTTTTTATAGTTATCCTAATATAAAAGTTCCAAAAAAAAAGAACCAACACAATATCAATTTACTTCTATAATATAATATGTATATAGTTTTCAAAATACCGTTCCTTAACATTTTTTCCAATAAAAATTTTCACCCTACTAATTTATGAAACTACTACGTCATAGGATTCCTTTCCTCTTTTCCTTTTTTTTCCCCCTTTTTTTCGAAAAAAAATTTAAATTCGAGTACATTAGAGATGTTTTTGTTGGGGTGGTTTTTCGATAACAAGGAAATGTTCACTACAAAACCGTATAATGCTTGCATCTTATGCAAAAGTATTATAAGGAGAAAGGACATTACTCTCTAAGGTCTTTAGCATGAAAAGTTCCAAGAATTTTACCCTCTAAATCTTCTACAATATAATAATTCTGTCCAACTTTTTCCTTTATCCTAGCCTTAATGTATAACGGAGCAAGTTTTGCGTTAAACTTTTTCTCAAAACTACTTTGTGAAAAATTCTTTCTATACACCAACTGGCCTACCGAATATTGTATTGGCCGAGTGCGTAAATTATATTGTCTTTGGTTTGTCTGATAGGCATCAGATATATGTTTTCGAAGTTGATGTCTGATTAAAGCTAAACTATCATCTCTTGAAAGAGGCGATGTAGGTGCTGTTAGCAATCCGACATTTTTCAAAAGTTTGTACGACGACCCGTGTGTAATCATATCTTGTCCGAAAACAGCATGATATGGTGAGGTTTGTATGGCTTGATGTAGGGTATTTCGTAGTGCACAACTTACGGAACTTAAATTCTCGTCCCACAACGTCTGATCTGTCTTTAAATATGCTCGAATCCCAGCTATCAGGGATCTGTTCACGCGCTCCGAAGCGTTTGATTGTGGTGAATACAATGCCGTGTAAATATGTTCTATGCCAAGTCTCGTAAAAAAAGCGTTTAGTTCGTTGGATTTAAACTGAGAACCATTGTCACTTATAATTTGCTCGGGGATGCCATAAACATGAAAGATATGTTCAAGTAAAAACGTTTGAATTATAGATGAAGTGAATTTTTTCATGGGACAAATCCAATGGAACTTCGTTAAATGGTCAAGTACTATGAGTAATCCTATATTTCCCCTCTTACTTCTCGGGTACGGACCTAAAATATCTATATACAGACGTTGAAAAGGGCGTGAAGAGGTTGCCGGTTTTCCCATTTCCGGTCTGGTAATAAAATTGGGCGATTTTGTCGTTTTGCAAATTTCACATTTACGAATGTAATCCCGGACTCCAATTACCATTCCTGGCCAATAAAAATTACGCCGAATTACATTTAATGTTTTGCCCATACCACTATGGGAGGCTATTGCCGAATCATGTGCTCTTGACACAACCGACTGCCTAAGTTGCTTCGGAACCCACAACTTCCAGGCTTCTTGCTGTTGTATCTCGTTGCCGGTATAGTGTTCTGTTCTTATATAAATATATTTGTCGATTACCTTTAAGTCCGGATACTTAGTTTCATTTCCTTTGATTTTAGCAATGAGCCCAACATAATCCTGATCGAGAAAATGTTCCGAATTGAGATCTAATTCAGGTTCAGCCAATTCCACCCCAGTGACTTCATTACAGTGTAGCCGAGAGAGGGCATCTGGCACAATGTGGTCCTTACCTTTTCTGTGGCTTATAGTAAACTTATAGCCTTGTAACTTCCACACCCATCTGGCAAGTCTTCCACTCAGATCAGTTTGTTTCATAAGCCACACTAAACTGGCATGGTCCGTAATGACCTCAAATTCCTGCATTTCGACGTAACATCGGAACTTTTTTATAGCCTCTATTGCTGCCAGACACTCTCGTTCGGTTACACTGTAGTTACGCTGCGCGGTATTTAGTTTTTTCGACATAAAAGCGATGGGTTTCTCGTCCCCGGTGTCGTCCAATTGAACCAAAACAGCCCCAATCCCGAAATTACTGGCATCGCAATGTATATAGAATTTTCTGTTAAAATCGGGGTTTGCGAGAATAGGTGCAGAGGTTAAAAGACGTTTTACGTCATGAAATGCCCTTTGAGCCTCTTCAGTCCAACAAAATTTTTTCCTGGTGGACAAAACTTCTGTTATAGGAAATACTAGGGACGAAAAATTTGCAATAAATCTTCTATACCATCCAGCGATTCCCAGGAATCCCCGGACCTGTTTAATGTTTCGGGGGACAGGCCAAGCAAGTATAGCCTCAACTTTATCCGGGTCTGTTTTGATACCACCATTACCAAAGACATACCCCAGGTATTTGGTTTCTGTAACGCAAAAACGAGATTTTGAAATATTCAACGTTAAGTTGGCCCGTCGAAACTCCTGAGCAATTCTAGCAAGCACTGATAAATGGGTTGGGAAATCTTCGGATACTATAACAAGATCGTCCAAGTAGCCAAACACGCAACTCCTAAGGTCAGGTGGGATCAGTTCGTCCATCAAACGACACATGGTCTGCGGCGCGTTGCAGAGCCCAAAAGGCATTACCCTATATTGGTAAAGGGGCCTACCAGGGACTGTAAATGCCGTAATTGCCTTTGCCTGATCAGTCAAGCTGATCTGCCAATATGCGTCTTTTAGATCTAATTTTGAAATAATGTTCGCCTTCGGAAGCCTTGAAAAAATTCCCTCAATACTATGAAGAGGATACGCATCCTTTCGGGTAATCTGATTGATCTTTCTGGCGTCCAGACATAAACGGATTTTGTTAGGCTTCACCACTAACCGTATAGGAGAACTCCACGCCGATGAGGACTGCTCAATTACCCCTAACTCCAGCATTCTATCGATTTCTTTATATAACAATTTCTCTACTGCTGGAGAAACGGGATAAAATCTTTGCTTGATTGGCGTAGCATTGCCAACGTCTATTTCATGCTTGATTAGTGAAGTTCTGCCTAATCCTTGGGTCTCAAAGCTAGGAAATAACGTAATAATGGTATCCAATTGAGAAGTTTGGCTAGGGGATAGTGGATATTTGCAGTTATCGGACGCAAAATCAGCATTCAGGGTGTTAACAGACATATTCTTAGAAGTTTGCAAAACATGGGACAGCTCCGAAGGACTAGAAATTATTGCAGATTCAAACAAATCTGGAGCCAACTGAAATAATTTCCAAAAATCTAACCCTAAAATTAAATTCTGGGCCAGAGATGGAACTATCCATATCTTTATTTTTCGAATCAAATTTTTGAATTTAACGTCGACTTCAAGAAAACCTAAAACTTTCTGTAGCTTTCCGTCCGCTGTTTTAACATATGATTTGATTTTATGAAATTCCCTTAACATGGAAAAGTCTTTTTGCGCAAACTCACTTCCAGCACATGTTATGTTAGCACCTGTGTCTAACAGACCTAGAATAGAAAAATTTAAAAATGACACCTTCGCATAAAATCGTTTATCCTCACAGTCATTGATGACGGTGGAAATGGTGTATTTTTTCGCAAGCCTACGCATTTTGTGATATTGCCTAAGACGTATAGTAGATCGCTTAACTTTGACGCAAGATTGAGAGGTTATCGATGAAATATTAAATATTTCGTTACGTTTTAATACGTAACTTTGCCATCGCTCATGATATGGACGTATAGGGTATAAAATTTGATGTGGATATACTTCCGGTGTTCGCTGAAGAATTTTAACATTTTCAGTAATACTATTATCATTATTAACATTCGGGAAAAAGTTTATGGATGACTTAGATGTTGAGGTGGGCGTAGAGAGTTTTTTGGAACAGCGGAGTTTTTTGAATTACATTTCTGACACTGAGGTTTATAGGTGCTCTTTGCTCCACAGCCGTAACAAAATATTGATCGGTCGCTTAAGCAATCCTGCCAATGATGACCTTGACTATCGCAATTCCAACATTGTTTTGAAGTTGTCTGAAAAATAGCATCTACACAGAGTTCTTGTTTCGATTTTTCCAGCAATTCAGTTGGTTCATTTAAATCCACTTCAGCGACATTACGTCGCTGATATGAGTGATTAAATGGCTTTGTTGGAGCATTTCTACGAAAATATTCATCATTCATTAGGTTTTCCCTCATTTGAACTAATTTTCTCAAATGAGCAATGGAATAAATGGGCACGTAAAGTAACTCGTGCCGTATATCTGGTCTTAAATTTTTCGTTAAAATTTCGATCATTTCCCTTTCGGGGATAGGATTTTCAAGCCGATCTATTATTGCAGACACTGCCTCAAAGAAAGTATCGAAGGATTCGCCAACTTTCATTTTACGATTTCGTAATTCCTCTCGCAAATCAAAATTTGATTTAAAGTCTTGATATTGGTATTTTATGGCAGCGCAAAACTCATGCCATTGAATGATGTTCACCTGTTTGTGGTAACGCCAAAACCAATCCCGCGCTTTCCCTGAGAGTAAAATATGCAGGTTTTTGCATATAATGGAAAAATCATTATTAAAATTGTCAGCAGTTAACGACCGAATTCGATAAAGAAATTCATCGACAGATAATCCGTTTGACGAACCGTCAAACCTTAGATTCCAATTTTGGATAATTGACGTAACCTTGTCGGTACGTATGCCAAAGTTTTCCGCATTGTGAGAACGAGTGGGATTTATACGATTAACATTGTTTTGAATATTTGGAGGTGGTTGAAAACCAGGAGTTCTTTGAACGTTCGGGGTTTCGGTTCGAATATTTTGAAATCGATCAGTATTTGGCACAATATTGAAATTTTCCAAAATTCGTACAATAGTTGTCTCAATCATTTGTGAAAGTTCAGTATTATCGACACTTACATTATCCTGCCTACGGTTTCGATTGTTTAGCACCTGCTGAGAAGCAGGTAAGGGGTTTTGATTATAGGAAATAACCTGGCTAGGGGTACAAAGTACCACCGGGTCTTCGTGTTGGGGAGGAACCTGGCTAAAATTCAATAGAGGGTTTTCCTGAAATAAGTTTTTCGTAACATTGCGGGTATGATATCGTTTACTCATCGCACCACGACCTTTACCCCGGAGGTTTGTATCAGTCGTTTTTGAAGCTGGATTGGAAACATTGTGGAGGTTTACCTTTTTAAGGTCTACCAGCTCGCAGGCCCTGTGACATTCTGGGCACTCGGCAGTTTGGGAAAGTGAGTTTTCGATACATAAGCGGTGAAATATATGATTGCAATTAGTTAAAATTAAACACTCTTGCCTTTCTAGCATCAACTCCCTACATATCAAACAATTTGCAACAGGATTTGTGGTTGGTTTAGAACCATTAAAATTGGCCTCCTCCAAAGTCGGAGCCGAAGGGGTACGTTCCATTGACATGTTAAACAATTAATTATAAAATAAAAAATAAGTTTTCCGCTTAACTAGAGCTAAAATAGCCACCAAGTTATTAATAGTTTTGAAGAAAAAAAAAAAATCAGAATTTATCCTTTCTTACGATACTAATGTGACGGTAAAAGGAATAGTAACTCGTTTCGCTAACAAGTACAGTGATTGAAAATTTAACTCAGATAAAATTTACCAGAAGATTTCAACTATGTTATATAAAAAACACACCAGTATGCTATTTCCCTTTCCTCTATAACTAACGAAAAGGATATAAAATTGCCATCAGCCAAATTTATATTGTCCAAATTCATTAGGATACTGATACCTCAGTTGGAACATACCAATAGTTAAAAAAATCTAATAGACTAGTAAGTAAAGGCTAAAATTTTCAAACAAGTCCCCATAATTAACAAAAAGGAACTCTAAGAGATAAGCGGTCGCCGTATTTGAAATTATATATATTACTCAAAAAGACGAGAATCCAGCCTATATTAGAAATTTATTTTGCTAACAACTGAAACTAGTATAAAAACCCTAATCCTCTACACAAATATTCACCTGAAATTATCTGCTAGTTTTAAGGGAACCCTATCGGGCCCCACGTTGGGCGCCAATTATGTAATGTACAATTTATACCACCGTTCGTAATGGCCCAATTAAAAGGCCATTACTGGAATGTATCCCGTCCGTAGACGTAGATGACCGAAGTAGGTGATCCTATTCCCATAAGTTAGATTTAACTTCATTTCATGGACTATGTAGAAATACCTTTGAGAGCCTTACACTGCTAGCTATCAGTCTTTCTGGGAGGGGTTCTTGTCCTCTACATATCCAAAACGCACCTACTAAATTGTACTGTCTCATAATATTTTATAGACTCTCTTGCCGCTGACTCGTAACAATAGCTAAACGTTAAAGTAAACCCCTATGCCTATTCTACTGTTAGCGAAACTTTACAGACCCCTCGGGATGGATTCGGGGCCCTGGCTTCTTAACCCTCCCTACCTATGTTTTAGCGTAAGCACATTTCCGCTTAAACCCATATTTTGCTATTCCTTTTTCCCTATCACATACGTAAGAAAAGTTTTAAAAATTTAGCAATTCATTTCAGATAAAAATTATTTATTTACATTTCAGAAATATTTCAACAAAATTAACTAACTATTCGTAGTGCAATTAAATTACGTACGATCACAAAATAATTCGGTATATAAGAGTATTATCTAAGAATAGAAAGAATACTATTATAAAAAAAATTCTAAAGAAATTGCATGTTACTTGGGACTACATCCCCTATTTAAAATTTATAAATTCTACGTTTGATAAACAAAACTGTCTATATATATATATGTATAAAGATACAAAATGTTACGAAGCAAAAACTAAAAAAAATACACCTCAAACATTCACATTTACAAATATATTCACTTACCAACTTATTGGGAGTAACTTTTAGTTCTATTGTTGTTTAATGACGTAGAGGCCTCTTCGAACATCTGCATTAATATTGTTTTTCTGTTGGTTTATAGATTACAGTGACTCAGAAAAAAATTGATACTTGCATATATCTATTAATTATAAAGTTTAATTTTTAAATTAATTATGTCTAATAAAATAAGTTATTTTATAAGTTTATACCATACCTATTTCTTATACATATCTATATATGAGAGAAACTTAATATTATTAGGAATTTTGAATTATGGTTAGATTAACCCCAAACATGGTCAATATAAAAAGAAAAAAAACATTAAATTTGGGATATTTGAGTGTGAGTTGAAATAAGTTGTAATATTTATTTATCCGGTTAATGAATTTTAAGCTATATTTTTATTTTGCCAAGACTGTTAAATTGCAATGGTTATTTGGAACAGGTGAATTTGTTTTTTTTTCCATATAAAATTTATACAATTACTTATCTAACCATAATTCATAAGGAAATTTTAAGGAGGGACAGGAATTTGGCTGGGAATCGGAATATTTTTATCACTTTGGTATCACTATAAACTTCTACCTTCCGTGCCAAATGTAGAAAAAAATATTCACTACCGATGAAATGCTATTTGCTCTTGGTTTTTTTCCTTCTTTTGAGAATTTCTTTTCTTTTTTTTTTCTTTATTAGATTTGTTTAAGGTGTTATTCTGCAAGTTTTTTTTTTTCAACACCGATTAACGGTCGAGTTGATCTCATTTATTGGCGTCTTCAAGTTGTGCACATTTAGTAAAAACCGATGTTCAAAATGTTAGCACGTGTACAAGAATATTGAGTTTTCATTCAGCAAGATTTTTCTCGGTAATTTTTCCTGAGTTTACCGATACACGCACTGTGCCCTGCACGTGATGAAACTTTGTTTAATTGTCGCTTGAAAATGTTCCACTCGGATTGGAAACCACGTCACCTAACCTATGCCAGGTTAGAGGATCATAACCCAATCACGTGCCCAACAATTGAAGATCTATATTTAAGTTAGAGACATGGCCAATTCAATTTTTTTAAAATTGAATAAATTTATTAAATTTACCTTGTTTTTTTTTCGTCGCTAAACTCAATTTTAACAAATGCTAACAAAATGGTCAGCGATTTCCACTTGATTTTTTTTTCTTCTATTTTTTCTCTTCTGTTTTTTTCTTTTTTTTTTTTTTTAAATTTTTTTTCTTTTATATTTGAACCGATCACTATGTGTTATTACCTTGAAGGTCAAAATGAAAAGAAATTCTTAATATTTTATAAAATACCTCCAACCTCTCATTCGTAACGATAATACAGAGAACCTCAGTAAATGCATTCAAACATTTCCATATACGTATATATGTATTTTGTCCGAAAATAATGACATCTGATATAGCCAGGACAGAAACCCGCCAGATGCCGTGTGTACCTAATAGAGATGAGCAATCAATTGATTTTTAAGAAACATCATGTTCAGTGAACGTGATTTAAATTGTTCCTTACAACTGTGATATCAATCACGTTTTGGCAGTTGGGTTTTTTATAGTTATCCTAATATAAAAGTTCCAAAAAAAAAGAACCAACACAATATCAATTTACTTCTATAATATAATATGTATATAGTTTTCAAAATACCGTTCCTTAACATTTTTTCCAATAAAAATTTTCACCCTACTAATTTATGAAACTACTACGTCATAGGATTCCTTTCCTCTTTTCCTTTTTTTTCCCCCTTTTTTTCGAAAAAAAATTTAAATTCGAGTACATTAGAGATGTTTTTGTTGGGGTGGTTTTTCGATAACAAGGAAATGTTCACTACAGCGTGTAGAAATTACTAAATTGTTGGTAAATTATTAATAGCTGATTATGACAAATTAATTTGGCTAAATTGTTGGTAAATTATTAATTGCTGATTATGACAAATTAATTTGGCTGGCATTGCCAGCGGTGTTGTTAACTCCTCCCTCTTTAAACATCTGCGTCCCGCAGATCACATTTTTGGTGGAAGAGTGGGATCGGCTGTCTGTGGAAATTTGATCGTTGGCAGGTTAATTCTTCTAGTTATCTTATGCCACAAGACTCCAACGCAAATGCCCATTGCAATAGCAATACCCATATGTGTTCCAAGTGACAAGTTTAATTTCAAACTAAGATATTCAAGTTCATCCACGTTGTGCAAACTTATATTGTGAACTTGATCGATGTCCAATAGTAGTTTTTCTTCAGCCACGTTGGTTAGGACAGGGGGAAGTGGTTGTAGCCTCGAAACAGATGTGCTGGAGAATGTTTCGTTGTTGATCAGTAAGGTTTCATTATATAGTTGTATCAGGTAACTTCCATTGAGCGTTTTTGTATGCTCCCTGGTTCTAAGAACACCCTCAAAGTTTGTTAGGAATATAATATCAGTTGTTAACATTTCTACTACATGAGTCCTGATCATCTTGTAACGGCAGTTCGCAATTCCTCCTTTGAGCAGGCGTGGTATACAGGTTTCTTCAGCCAGTTTGATTAGAGATGTTTGTTGGTCACTTTGTTGATGTTTAGACAGGGGTTTTTCACACCAAACGTTTCATTTTGACTTATGAGCATTTCATTAAATGGTAGTTCAATTTGTTTACCGATTTTTATTGTTGCCCTCACTATGAGTCGGTGATAAAAGTCCTTTTTCAGCTTTGGGATGGAAAGGACATATAACAACAGTGACCCATTTGTGAATATGGACGGATTTCCGTATTCGATAGCTTCAATGGCGTTAGCGTATGGAAGCGTTTCCATTTCGGAAATAGTATCCTCGACTTCGGCTCTATTCAATAAGTTTGTGTTGATTATTCCTCTTTTAGCCAATTGACAAGCCCTTACTATTTCATTAATAGTGTCTTTCAGAATGAGAACTTGGTTCATGGTGTTCTGTCCAATTCTCTCGGCCTCTTTCCCATTGCTAATTTCGTTCATCCTGGTAATAAGTTCATTAGTTTTATGAACGACTTCATTAGTGGTATTCAAGTGTTGTGCGTTGATCTTGTACTGCTCATTGTTGTTGCTAACTATCTCATTTTGACTTTTCAAAATAGAATTCCAGTCTGCTGCATCAGGATTGCCAGCGACCCACTTCCATGCGGAGCCTATCCAGTCAATTGATCTTCGGGTTCTGCCCCGTGTGGTTCCCAACTCGGTAAGTCTTTCTTGCACTTGCGTCAGATGGTAAACAATTATTTCTTTAGTCTTGCCGGGCGGCATGTGTTTGTGGATCAGCGCTGTTATATTAGCCGCAAGGGTAAGCGTGAAGGGTAATCATATTTATAATGGCAATAGTGAAAACAAGCAACTTGAAACTCATTTTTCTGAGAAAAGAAAAAAAATGTTATGACAGATCTGGCAAGGCCGGTATTATAGAATGACTCTAGTGTAAGTGTGAATAATTTTCTTGTATATTTTTTCTTATTTAATATAACCAGTAATTAGAATATTAAATGCCACCACTGGCTATTCGCTTTTGATTTTCTTAATCCTAAGGGTTAATATTGATTTCTTTTTCTTATACCGAAAGAGAGAAAGGAAAAGGGGGAAAAAAAAATTTGTCACCGTACTTTTAGCAAGCTTGTTCTAAATGCGCAATGTCACTACCGATGCCGCTTCAACCTTATGCCATTGTTGAGCTGCCCGAGTTTTGACATTGCCATTATTTTCAGAGGCTTTTAATTCCATTTCAGGTGCTATTTTATTATATTTTTATATGATTTTTACTTTTTTTTTTTTTTTATTTTTGTGAAACGAGAAAGGATTCATATGGTTGTATTTTGGTTAACATTTTTCCTTGGGCTTAGCATATTTGAATTTTTTATGTGTTCCTTGTGAATCTTTCTACCACTCCTTGTCAGCACTGTAACCCTTAAATTTTTTCGACTATTTCCTTCCGATAAAGCGCTTTGTTTTTTCCCTTGATTGTTTTGATAGCTACATAGATTCTGTCGCCCTTTCTATATTTCTTCGGACTTCGCCTATTTTTGTTCATCTTTGCATTCCGAACTGCCATGTTTCTCTTTAAAAGATGCCTGAGGTCCCTATTTACCTTTTCTTGTTTGGATAGTAATTTTTCATAATTCGCTTCATAAACTCTATTAAAAAATAAGTCGCGAGGTCTTTTTTTCGTTACCGAATGGATGGTATTATTGTACCTGTCGACACAGATCTCAATAAGTTCTTTTACCGATAAATCTGGGTACTCTACCCTCAAACATCTATAAATTTCAACTATTGTCGAGTGCAGTCTTTCTACTTGGCCATTTACTTCACTTCTTTGCGTGGGCGTGAGATATAGCTTAATTCCTAGTGATGTAATGAAGGTTTCCATCAGGGGACTTACGAAGCTGCGCTCATTGTCAGTGACAAGAATTTTAGGAACTGTAAAATAATGTAGGACCTTAATTAATTTTTTCCTTACCTGGACCAGCGATCTATCTCGTATGCTAAAGAACTTAGCAAACTTAGTAAACTTATCTATGCAAGTTATGAACTTCTGTCCTTGAATTTCCATGATATCCATATGAAGGATTTCGCATGGATATCTAGGATCAGGAGTTCCCTGGCGGTGTATTTGTGAAGGCTTCCTATCATATTTACATCGGTTACAGACGTCACAGGCGGCAACGTATTTCTTAACACTAGCACGCATGTGTGGGAAGTAGAATTGTTCCAAAATTTGCTCCACATTTTCCCTAGAGTTACGATGAGCTCTTGCGTGCTCCGCCCTAATTATCTCAAATTGACGATCTTGCGAGGTTATGTCTGTTACGAACTTCTGTGTAACCCTAATCTTATACCTAGAAAAATGATTAATGAATATTTCCTGTAAAACCCCAAGAAGACTTTCAGGTATTTTAATACCATTCACGATGTTGGGTTGTAGTTTTTCTTTTAATAAAGTAATAAGTGTTTCTTCAGACCAATTCCCTGAAGATACAAAATGTCTAGTGTAACCTCGGTGCGGTTCTTCGAATGCAGTCATGTCCCTACCGACTCCTATCACAATTTGGTTCCTGAAGACATTAATGGGAACTTCCACATGCGGAATTAAATCCGAGGAGTCTTGATTAGCGCTATGGACTGTTGCTCCTGACGAGAGTCCATCACTTTCCTGTCCCTCTGGAGCAGTTAGAGTGTCACTCGTATCCTCTTCACGACCTTCCGAAGCGGTTTGAGTGTGATCTGAATTTATTTCCATTCCCTCGCTTGCAGTATCAGTAGACGAATGATATAGGTGGTTTGAAATGATCCTCAATCTCGAGAGGGCATCAGCCACGTGGTTTGATTTACCAGGCTTGTAAATCAACTCGTGGTTATACTCCTCTATACGCGCCTTCCATCTCTTCAATTTAGCATTAAAGTTTCTGTTTCCTAGGGCAAACGTCAGGGGTTGATGGTCAGTATAAATCTTTATCAGCTTGGCACCATATAGGTAGTTTCTGAGATTGTCCAGGGCCCATACAATCGCGAGCATATCTTTCTCATTTGTAGCGTAATTTTCCTCAGTTCTGTTAAGTGATCGAGAGATATACGCTATGGGCCTATCTTTGCCAATTTCCCCTTGCGACAAAACAGCTCCCAGTGCAGTGTTAGAGGCATCCGTTGTCAGATTGAACGGTTTTTCAAAATCTGGGAAGGCCAGAAGTTCAGCTGTCGTCAGCAAGGATTTTAGGGTTCTAAAGGATTTAAGAGACTCCTCATCTAAAGAAATCGAGACTTTCCTCGACTGGCTAGCTTTTATTTGCGCATTTTCGCCCCTTGTTAGATTTGTGAGGGGTTTGGCTACCTTAGCATAATCACGAATGAATCTTCGATAGTATGAGGTCATTCCCAGGAAACTCTTTAACTCTTTTAAATTTGCAGGTGGCAACAAATTTTCTATGGATCTTATTTTAGCAGGATCAAGTTTGATTCCTTCGGATCCAATAATGTACCCTAGAAATTCTACTTCAGTTCTCATAAAATTTGTTTTATCAAGATTTACTTTTAATTTAGCCTCCCGAAGTCTTGAAAATATTGTGTCTATGTTCCTCAAATGATTTTCGACGTTTTCACCGATAACGATGATATCGTCAATGTACACAAAACAAATTCTCCCTATATATTCACGAAGGACATCATCTATCATACGCTGAAATATAGCTGGGGCGTTTTTTAACCCAAAAGGCAATCTCAAATATTCGAATTTTCCATTCGCCGTTGAAAAGGCAGTTTTTGGAATGTCTTTCGGTTTCATGGCTATTTGATGAAAGCCTGAGGTGAGATCTATTGTTGTAAAATATTTGGACTTTCCCAGACTAGCTAGGGTAGAAGTAATGTCAGGAATTGGATAGGTGTCTGAAACGGTTACAGAATTTAAACGCTTGAAATCAACCACCATTCGATACTGCTTTTCTCGACTTGGTTTCGGTTTTTTAGGCACGACCCAAATAGGAGAATTGTATGGGCTTTTCGAGGGTCTAATAATCCCCTCTGAAAGCAGCTCTTTTCTTTTCTATCGACTAAAGCGCCTAACTCCTTAAGGGTGTCATCGCCAATAATACCATCGAAAGTTTTTAATTGTGGTAAAATATAAAATTCAACGGGTTCACTTATTCCTAAAAATTTAAAAAATGGTCCTACTACTTTTCGTTCTATTTTTCACGCTCCCTCCTACCGATCGCACATTCATTGGGTTTTTTAAGGGTATACTGCCAGCTGACAGGCGTGGGCTACAAAAGTTCTTGTTAGAGCCCGTATCGATCAGAAAACACAAGGGAGCACCATAGACAGAGGGATATTCTATATAGGGCAGGCTTGAAGGCCTTCCCCCATAAAATTTGCCTCACCTCCATTTTCATCCACATGCGAGTTTTCTTCCGAATCGGGCATCATCATAAGACCTTCATCCGAAAATGTTTCCATATGGTATACTCTGGGTTGTTTGTTGTTGAAAGGCATTCCGGGAGCGCCTCTTTTCTCCGCTGTCCTTGGGTTGTTGATATAATTGACTCGGCGTGATTGAATCGTCCTATCCACTTCCATAGGTTCCTATTTAATTGACGGATATCGTGGAGGTAACGCTGGTTTTTCGTTTACTCGAAAATTTGAATAACCATTATTATTGGTACGTTGCCAGTTCCTTGGGTGGGAATATTGTGGTTGCCATCCCGTTCGCATAGGAAATGGCCTTGTTGGCCTTACGGGCCCAGGTCGATGTCCTAAATCCGTAGATGTTGGTTCGTAGGCCTTGTTATTTGTCTTTGCAAACAGTATATTATTTCTCATGGACAAATTCTGCAGTTCCAAACACGCAGAATATGCTTCGGGGAGTGTTTTTGGCCGCTGGATGATAATCATCCTAGAAAGTTCCGGCTTTAATCCCCTAATAAAGATGTCAAGCGATCTATTACGGTACGTTTCTACAAGAGCCCTAATGGTTTCCTCACTATACGATTCCGTCTTCAGTTTGTTAACAATGAGAGAAAGTTGATGATTTACGGTAGAATAGAACTCGTCAATTGTCGAAGATCCCTGTGCTAATTGATTCAACTGGTGTTCTAACGTTTGAATATCACGCTTATCTGCGTAGTGTAGAGACAATATTCTTTTTATCTCCACCCAATCTTTGTCAAAAACATTATAGGACACTAGAGCCGTGTCCGCGGCACCCGTGATTTTTTGGCGCACGCTTTGTATTATAGCCCGATAAATTGGTTTTTCTTTCACTATCTCGAAGTCTTTAAGGATGGATTCAACGGAGTGAATCCATGAGATGTATTGGGTAGGATTACCGTCGAATGGTCTTAATTCCTTCACACTGTCCGGGAGACGGCTTATGTCTTTAAGATCACTTTCGGTACGTGGATACTGAAGAGATCCTTCAACGGTACTAATGTCCCTCACTACTTGGCCTCTCTCGAGAAGCTCTAACCTGCTAATAACCTGACTCAACTCGTTATTCCTAAGGCTAGCTTCAATATCTCCTATCCTATTCTCCACCGCCTTCATCTGTTCCATAAACAGGTTTAAGGCCCCGGTCATGGCGGTAACAGTTGATTTCAATTCATCCATTTTTATCTTGTTAAAATTTCTGGCTGACAAGGAATAAATAAAAAAATTCACTCACCTGTGATATCTTGAATATATGGTTTTCAATTTGTTCGACGACGAATCCTTAATCGTTGCACAATTTTCTTTTTTTTTTCACAAAATTTTCTTTTTTTTCTTTTTTTTTAAAAAACTTTATTTAAATTTTTATTTGATTTGTATTATTCTCTTCTATTTTGTTTTCTTGAATAAGAGAGATTTTTCTCAATTCTTTTCTGGTTAATTCTTAAAATATTTTTCCTTTTTTCTCAATTTTCAAAATTCTATTTTAATTTTTTTATCATATTTTCATATATATTTTTCTGTTTAACTTTCCCTTCAATTTTTTACTTTTTTATTTCAAAAAAAAAATTTTAAATTTCTCAATTTCTTTTATGGGATTACTTTCTCAAATTAAAAAAAAATTTTTCACATGAATTTTTATTATTTTTTTCTTTATGGATTTATCGATTTGAGCCTTAGCTACGCGGCGCGGCGCGGCGCGATCAAGTGGGAAAATCTTTTTCCGTTATACTCTCGCGGAAGGTCCGTATGTATCCTTTTTGATTACCCACTTTAATAGTCGTGGGTATCTACTAGGGTACGGGTTTCTTCACGTTCGCTCTGATAACCGTCTGTGATATATTTTGGAATCACCCAGAATATCAGGTTGGCGAAGGAGAGTTTATTATTCTTTTATTTTTAATTTTTTATTATAGTTTTTTATTATAAGTCCTGGAGTGCTCCGTGGAGATCGCAGGCACGTTACTAATTTATAGAGAACCGCAGCTTTTTTAAGCGGGTCCCTGCTCGGGCGCCAGTTAAAGATTTTACCACTTGATTTATTAAAAAAATGAATAAGGCGCTAACGACTGCGCCAAATGAAAGATATGGATTACAAATTAAATTTATTTTATTAAATACAAGAATTACAATATATTTTTAATTACACTTATTTATTTCACAATTAACACAATTTATTTCACAATTAAGACGAATTAATTTAATTTCAACAACCGGGTTCGAGCTCGTAGCCAAGACTAACTGTTTCTCCTCATTCCTGTTGGCTTATTGCTTGTCCAATCGAGTTGCAACAACATGCGCCAATATGCAGACGCTGATTCAGCAAAATCGCTTTCCCATGAATTAAGTGCAAGCAGGCAAATTGAAATTAGACCGGATACGCGTGTAGAAATTACTAAATTGTTGGTAAATTATTAATAGCTGATTATGACAAATTAATTTGGCTAAATTGTTGGTAAATTATTAATTGCTGATTATGACAAATTAATTTGGCTGGCATTGCCAGCGGTGTTGTTAACTTGTATTTGCAATTGCAACTGTTTTTGTTTATATACATAATTCTCTTTAAGAAATATGTAAAAAAGAATAACTTGATTTTTTTTAACATAACGGTCCTTGTTTATATATCACGTAGACAATTTTAGCTTGCAGCTAACAATTTAAAATTAAATAATTTAGTCGGTAAAAAGGCACGTAAGCTACAAAATTGTTTTAAAGCGCTCACTACGCTCACTCTCGCTTATAAAAATTAAATAAATAAACTATTTTATTAAAGCACAAGGAGTGCTGTTAAAATTTTGAATTTTCATTTACAAGCCGGCTCATTTTAAAAAGTTTCGCAACAAAATCTTTAAAACAATTTTAAAATAAAAGAAAAAAAGAAAACTAAAACAAATTTAAATAAATTGATTTATACAAGTTAATCAAAAATTCAAATAAATTTTCGTGGTTTCGCGTCGCGCTACAAAATAAAAATTCAAGCGAACAGTGAAAATAATAAATATATATAAAAAATGTCTGAAAACAACGAAACAGGTGAATATCACTGTAGTAAATGTAGTGCAGTGGATAGTGATCGCATGGTACAATGCGACAAATGTAATCGGTGGTATCATTATGATTGTGCCGCAGTAAACAGCGGAGTTGCTGATGTAAGTTGGAGCTGCGAAGGTTGTAATTCCAACAACAGCCTCAAGCTACATATGACATACAAGCGAAAAACAACAACACGAAAGTAATTTACTCTACAGGAGCACCGTTTTACGCAAAAACATTTTCAGCTACTGCTGCTACTGGTTTACCACTTCCATTTCAACAAAGCCAACAAAAGGCAATACCAAACCAACAGAATACGGCTTCAACAACGCAAATGGATTTACAGCTAAAATTGTTGGAAGAGCAGCAGCGTTTGCAACAAGAATTTCTTGAAAGAAAATACCAAATATTATCACAATTTAGTGAAACAGGTGAAATTCAACAAAATCCTTTTAGTTCAACTAGTAATTTGAACTTTGCTTCTGGTCCTACGCCATCACAACTGGCCGCACGACAAGCAATTCCCCGCGATTTGCCACATTTTAATGGGGAACCTGAGGATTGGCCGTTGTTCATAAGCACCTTTAAAAATAGTACATCGGTTGCAGGTTATTCAGATGCAGAAAATTTGATACGGCTACAAGCCTGTCTTAAAGGAAAGGCAAGGGATATGGTAAAGAGTAGGCTCATGTTACCTAAAATGGTGCCAGAGATAATTCAAACTTTAAAAATGTGTTTCGGGCGGCCGGAGCATATTTTAGAGCGGGTAATTGAAAAAGCGCGAAAAATATCTCCACCAAAAGATAAGTTGGAGTCTATGATTGATTTTGCGTTGTGTGTGAAAAATATATATTCCACCATGGAGGCCTGCGAAATGTATGATTATATGAATAACCCGATGCTTGTGAAGGAACTAGTTGATAAGCTGTCTAGCCAGTACAAATTAAACTGGGCAACGTACCCAAAAGATAGTAAGGTTCCAATAATGAAAACGTTTAGTGATTGGATTTTTCAAATCGCCGATGCTGCAAGTACAGTTGTTTCCGTTGCACCAACAGCTAAAAGCGCGAGTATAAATACACATACAGAAGAAAGACAACCATTTAAATTAAAGTGCTTTGTGTGTGATAGTGATCATAAAGTGTCAGTTTGTGAAGAATTTAAAAAGTTCTCATTAGAAAAAAAATGGGACATAGTGAAGAAGAATAATTTGTGTCGTAGTTGTTTAAATAAACACAAAGGTAAATGTTTCGCCAGAAAAGAATGTGGTATTGATAGCTGCAATATAAAACACCACAGGTTGCTGCATAAATATTCTAATGAACCAACATCGTCTTCGCGACAAAACAACACTACACAACCAAATAACACTACCAGTGAAACAGTGCCTCGGTAGGCTAGCTGGTAGCGAGCTAGTCTATCAGCGCCGAGGTTGCGGGTTCGATTCCCGCCAGAGACTCTGGTTTCCTTCCTGCAGACAAGCATAGAGCTTCGCGGGATTAGCTTAGGAAATTTAAAAAAAAAAAAAAAAAAAATTAACTCACACTCTACAACTGAGCAAAATCAAAAACAAATTTTTAGAATTTTGCCAATTCGTCTTTATAAAAAAAGGGATTTATCGATACATATGCCTTTCTTGATGAGGGTTCTTCTGTGTCGTTAATCGAGAAGGAAATTTTTGATCTACTTGATCTTGATGGTGTGGAGCAATCGTTGTGCTTAAGGTGGACTGGTAATACTACTCGTCAAGAAAATTCATCTGTAAAAACATCGCTAAATATTGCAAATATAAATAATGGTGATAAATTTAAACTTCAGTCTGTGCATACGGTTGAAAATTTAGATCTACCCCAGCAGACATTGAACATGAATGAAATAGTGGAGAAATATCCCTACTTGGGTGGACTGCCCATACAGTCTTTTAAAAACGTAAAACCTACTACATATTTTGATTGGTCTTAACAATTGGAGTGTCGCCGTGCCGCTAAAGATTCGTGAAGGAGCGTGGAATCAACCGATTGCCACAAAAACGCGGTTAGGCTGGACAATCCAGGGGCCTAATTCTCGCATTCGTGATCAAGTACTTTCTCGATTCGAAAGCAATTTTATTTCAGTCAATACTGAACGAATCAAAATTATTTTTTCAGCATTGTGAAACTCAAATGTATGCTTTACAATAACGAAAAAATATTTCCAATTCCTTCAGTATTGACTGAAATAATAAGATATTAAATTGCTTTCGAATCGAGAAAGTACTCGATCCCGAATGCCAGAATCTGGCCCCAGGGCTATAGCGGACGCACTAGCCAAGGTGAATGGCTAAACATTCATCACTGTGATTGCGAAAAGCATTACAATGAATTACAGAAAATGGTTAAAGATAATTTTAACATAGAAGAATCTTCTCAAAGGTCGTTTATTTCTTTGGAAGATAAGAAAGCGATAGAGATTTTAAAGACTACATGTCAAAAAGTTGATGGACATTACGAGGTAGGCCTATTGTGGAAAAACGATGTTCGCGTGTTACCTGAAAGCTACAATAACGCTTACAAGCGCCTCATGTGCCTTAATAAAAAAATGCTAAAAGAGTCAAACTTAAAAGCAACGCTGCAAAGTCAAATTGATAATTTGCTGCAAAAAGGCTATGCCGTAAAGTTAAGTGAAGGCGAAATAAATAAAACTTCGGAACGTGTTTGGTATCTACCGATATTTATCATCAAAAATCCCAACAAACCCGGCAAGGTACGAATGGTGTGGGATGCCGCTGCCAAATCTAATGGATTATGTCTCAACGACTTTATAAGCAGTGGACCCGACCTATTAAAATCGTTATCTGATGTATTGCTTAGTTTTCGTGTGGAAAAAGTTGCAGTTTGCGGTGATATCGCCGAGATGTTCCACCAGATAAATGTTCGACACAGCGATATGCATTCTCAGAGATTTCTATGGTGGGATACAAATGATGACATTTATAAGCCAAGTGTTTATGTAATGCGGGCTTTGACGTTCGGTATCTCATGTGCTCCATGCATAGCACATTATGTCCGTGATTTCAATGCTGAACAATTCAAAGAAAATTTTCCACGAGCGGTAGAAGCAATTCAGCATAATCACTACGTAGACGACTTCATCGACAGTGTAGACGACGATCAACAAGCCATCGATTTAGCTTCGCAAGTTAAATTTATTCATGCTGCTGCAGGTTTCCACATTCGAAATTGGTCTTCAAATAGCAAGGAGGTCATCATGCATCTACAGGATGGTCATTCCCAAGATCAAACTCCAAAAGATCTAGCAGATACAGAAAAGGTTCTTGGTATGTATTGGGATCCTAATAAAGACTCCTTTGTCTATATTTTCAGATTTGCCAGACTTCGTCGTGAAGTATGCACTAGAGAAATTACTCCCACAAAAAGAGAGCTACTTCAGATGCTGATGTCAATTTTTGACCCACTTGGTCTAATATCATGCTACACGACTGCTTTAAAAATTCTTCTGCAAGAAGTCTGGCGATCTGGCATCGATTGGGATATGGAACTTTTTGACTCTCTTTTACCGAAATGGCAAAAATGGAAGACGGCTATTGCTCACATAGCTTCTGTTGAAATACCTCGATGCTATTCTCCCAACATTAATGAGGCGACTCATGTAGAGCTTCATACTTTTACTGATGCAGGTAAAGACGCTTATGCTGCAGTTTCTTATGTTCGAGTTGTGTACCAAGGCAACTATGACGTCACTATTGCTGCTGGCAAATCAAAAGTTGCTCCGTTAAATCCTATGTCAATACCAAGGCTGGAGCTACAAGCTGCTGTTTTGGGCGTAAGGCTGGCTAAAAAAGTTGAAAATATTGCACGCATAAATTTTACCGCCAAGTATTTTTGGTCTGATTCGAAAACCGTATTACAGTGGCTTCAAATGGATCCAAAAGGGTTTCAACAATTTGTTGTGCATCGCGTTGGCGAAATATTAGAATCAACAGAGGTAACACAATGGCGATGGGTGCCATCTAAAATGAATTCGGCGGATCTAGCAACAAAGGTTCTCACACGATGGGATGTCTCCTCATGGTTTTCTGGTCCTAAATTTCTCCAAGAAGATATGTCTACATGGCCAACCTGCAATAATCTGGGCGAATGCAATAAAGAAGAAATAAGACATCATTTACTGCTCATCAATAAAGATGAAATGAACGTGACATTTAACGTTAAAGATTTTTCCAACTGGAGAAAGCTTTACCGAGCTGTAGCTACATTTATACTCTACTTGGGTAAACTTAAAGCAAAATGCGGAAATTTCGTTCGAAATGCTACAACAAGCTAGGTCAGCTTTGTACCGAAAAACACAGCAAAGCGAATTTCATGAAGAAATATGTTATTTAAAAAAGGGTAAGAGAATTGAAAAGCACAGTAAACTAATCTCTTTGAATGTATTTCTAGATGACGAGGGCGTATTAAGAGCCAAAGGCCGTGCATCATTCCTAAACTATGAGGATGTAATAATACTGCCTACTAATCACCATGTGACATTTCTTCTAGTTCGCCACCCAAGTTACGAGTACTCTACAAAAGCGTAAGGAAATCCTGTCAAATGTGCAAAAACTCAAATGCATTACCAATTATGTCACAAATGTCTTCAGTACCACCTGCTAGGTTAGCAAGCTTCGAAAGGCCGTTTACATTTGTGGGAATAGATTACTTCGGACCGCTTTACGTCACCGTGGGCAGAAGAAAGGAGAAAAGATGGGGTGCTTTGTTTACTTGCCTCACCGTACGAGCAGTACATCTTGAAATCGCTCACAGCCTCGACACCAGTTCCTGTGTTATGTGTATCAACAATTTTATGGCACGAAGAGGAACCCCAAGAGAAATATTCACCGATAATGGCACAAATTTCAAAGGTGCGTCTAAAATATTTAGTCCTGAAGTGGATCATAAAACGATTTCAAAAACATTTGAAAGCATCAAGTGGAAATTTAACCCACCAGCATCGCCCCACATGGGTGGAGCCTGGGAAAGACTCGTACGTTCGGTCAAAACTAGTCTGTATCATATATGTCCCCACATGAATCTTAATGATGAAACCCTAAAATGTGCCCTTACTGAAGTGGAGTTCATTATTAATTCACGGCCACTTACTTTTGTGTCACTGGAATCGTGTGACGATGATGCACTTACACCAAACCATTTGTTATTGGGCTCATCAAGCGGCCTCAAACCCATAAACTATAAAGAAATCGATTTACGGCAGCGATGGAACCAAACTAAGCTGTTTGCGGATAAGTTTTGGCATCGCTGGGTAAAAGAATATGCACCAACACTCATCAGAAGAGGGAAATGGCATGAAAAAACAACTCAACTACGAGTGGGTGATATCGTCATTATAATTGATGAAAATCTTCCGCGACATTGCTGGCCAAAAGGCAAAATAATTGAAGCCCTCATGGCAAAGGATGGTCAAGTACGTCAGGTGAAGGTTCAAACGAAAAATGGTATCTTTCAGCGACCAACAGTCAAGATAGCAAAACTAGACGTCGGCAATAATGAAGGGTAAAATCGTCCCACGGGCTCATTTACGAGGGGGAGAATGTTGCCGCCGAAATCATATTATAATTTTCATTTTCAATTATTTTATTATTATTTTAACATTCATAATTTACTTTAAAGAAATTTGTTTTATAAATCATTTAAATGTTAAACTTTAATTTATTTATTAATATTGGGATACTTCCCATTGAATTCTTTTATTTGCAAACATACACACACACATATATATGTATTTGCAATTGCAACTGTTTTTGTTTATATACATAATTCTCTTTAAGAAATATGTAAAAAAGAATAACTTGATTTTTTTAACATAACGGTCCTTGTTTATATATCACGTAGACAATTTTAGCTTGCAGCTAACAATTTAAAATTAAATAATTTAGTCGGTAAAAAGGCACGTAAGCTACAAAATTGTTTTAAAGCGCTCACTACGCTCACTCTCGCTTATAAAAATTAAATAAATAAACTATTTTATTAAAGCACAAGGAGTGCTGTTAAAATTTTGTATTTTCATTTACAAGCCGGCTCATTTTAAAAAGTGCCGCAACAAAATCTTTAAAACAATTTTAAAATAAAAGAAAAAAAGAAAACTAAAACAAATTTAAATAAATTGATTTATACAAGTTAATCAAAAATTCAAATAAATTTTCGTGGTTTCGCGTCGCGCTACAAAATAAAAATTCAAGCGAACAGTGAAAATAATAAATATATATAAAAAATGTCTGAAAACAACGAAACAGGTGAATATCACTGTAGTAAATGTAGTGCAGTGGATAGTGATCGCATGGTACAATGCGACAAATGTAATCGGTGGTATCATTATGATTGTGCCGCAGTAAACAGCGGAGTTGCTGATGTAAGTTGGAGCTGCGAAGGTTGTAATTCCAACAACAGCCTCAAGCTACATATGACATACAAGCGAAAAACAACAACACGAAAGTAATTTACTCTACAGGAGCACCGTTTTACGCAAAAACATTTTCAGCTACTGCTGCTACTGGTTTACCACTTCCATTTCAACAAAGCCAACAAAAGGCAATACCAAACCAACAGAATACGGCTTCAACAACGCAAATGGATTTACAGCTAAAATTGTTGGAAGAGCAGCAGCGTTTGCAACAAGAATTTCTTGAAAGAAAATACCAAATATTATCACAATTTAGTGAAACAGGTGAAATTCAACAAAATCCTTTTAGTTCAACTAGTAATTTGAACTTTGCTTCTGGTCCTACGCCATCACAACTGGCCGCACGACAAGCAATTCCCCGCGATTTGCCACATTTTAATGGGGAACCTGAGGATTGGCCGTTGTTCATAAGCACCTTTAAAAATAGTACATCGGTTGCAGGTTATTCAGATGCAGAAAATTTGATACGGCTACAAGCCTGTCTTAAAGGAAAGGCAAGGGATATGGTAAAGAGTAGGCTCATGTTACCTAAAATGGTGCCAGAGATAATTCAAACTTTAAAAATGTGTTTCGGGCGGCCGGAGCATATTTTAGAGCGGGTAATTGAAAAATCGCGAAAAATATCTCCACCAAAAGATAAGTTGGAGTCTATGATTGATTTTGCGTTGTGTGTGAAAAATATATATTCCACCATGGAGGCCTGCGAAATGTATGATTATATGAATAACCCGATGCTTGTGAAGGAACTAGTTGATAAGCTGTCTAGCCAGTACAAATTAAACTGGGCAACGTACCCAAAAGATAGTAAGGTTCCAATAATGAAAACGTTTAGTGATTGGATTTTTCAAATCGCCGATGCTGCAAGTACAGTTGTTTCCGTTGCACCAACAGCTAAAAGCGCGAGTATAAATACACATACACAGAAAAAATTATTGCCGAATTATTTTCAAACAAACGCTTGTTTGAAAATTTTTTTAATTTCTATAAATTTTTTTACTGATTCAATCAATATTTTTGTTTGATTTTTATTTAACCAACAAAAATGTGGACAACTCTTTAAAAATATAATAAACGCGTTATTGGTGTCAAGTTTTCATAATTTTGTATGAAATATTTAACGCTCTTTAATGTTGTCGTCTTTTTGTATTTTTTTATTTGATCGTAAGCAACACTTCTTTATGTGAAATATAAAAACAACAACAAAAAACACACACAGTCTATTTTTGGACGCTTTAAAAAAGTGCAACTATAAGAAAAACAATAGCAGAAACAACATTATAAGAAACAAAATCCCGTATTCAATTTTTTAAAACTGTTTGGTTAAATACATCAAATACGACAATAAAATGATGACGATAAACATGTCGAGTCGGTCTGCTGCCAAGGAAAGCATACAGCAACAGTGAGTGAAGAAGAAAAAAAAGCATTGTGTGTATAAATTATTCCAACAAAAAAATGTGTCTCAAAGCCAGGCGCCGGCCGCTCTGCTCTGCTTTGCCTTTACCTTCTACAGTGCTTGCTTGTGTGCGCGTGCGTCATTGCTTGTGCAAAAAAAAACTTTTTTGTTTTTGTTATACCTATGATTTTCAGTAAACTATTTGTTTGATTCAGTTAAATTATTTGTTTGAAAAAATCAGTGTTTTTTTTCAATAAACGAAATGCAAATAAATTGTTTGAATATGCAAATTTGTTTGTAGGACCGAATTCAGACAAAAAATGTTTTGATTCTACAAATTTTTTGTTTGAATTGGAAAAATAATTTTTTCTGTGTACAGAAGAAAGACAACCATTGAAATTAAAGTGCTTTGTGTGTGATAGTGATCATAAAGTGTCAGTTTGTGAAGAATTTAAAAAGTTCTCAATAGAAAAAAAATGGGACATAGTGAAGAAGAATAATTTGTGTCGTAGTTGTTTAAATAAACACAAAGGTAAATGTTTCGCCAGAAAAGAATGTGGTATTGATAGCTGCAATATAAAACACCACAGGTTGCTGCATAAATATTCTAATGAACCAACATCGTCTTCGCGACAAAACAACACTACACAGCCAAATAACACTACCAGTGAAACAATTAACTCACACTCTACAACTGAGCAAAATCAAAAACAAATTTTTAGAATTTTGCCAATTCGTCTTTATAAAAAAAATGGTTTTATCGATACATATGCCTTTCTTGATGAGGGTTCTTCTGTGTCGTTAATCGAGAAGGAAATTTTTGATCTACTTGATCTTGATGGTGTGGAGCAATCGTTGTGCTTAAGGTGGACTGGTAATACTCCTCGTCAAGAAAATTCATCTGTAAAAACATCGCCAAATATTGCAAATATAAATAATGGTGATAAATTTAAACTTCAGTCTGTGCATACGGTTGAAAATTTAGATCTACCCCAGCAGACATTGAACATGAATGAAATAGTGGAGAAATATCCCTACTTGGGTGGACTGCCCATACAGTCTTTTAAAAACGTAAAACCTACTACATATTTTGATTGGTCTTAACAATTGGAGTGTCGCCGTGCCGCTAAAGATTCGTGAAGGAGCGTGGAATCAACCGATTGCCACAAAAACGCGGTTAGGCTGGACAATCCAGGGCTATAGCGGACGCACTAGCCAAGGTGAATGGCTAAACATTCATCACTGTGATTGCGAAAAGCATTACAATGAATTACATAAAATGGTTAAAGATAATTTTAACATAGAAGAATCTCCTCAAAGGTCGTTAATTTCTTTGGAAGATAAGAAAGCGATAGAGATTTTAAAGACTACATGTCAAAAAGTTGATGGACATTACGAGGTAGGCCTATTGTGGAAAAACGATGTTCGCGTGTTACCTGAAAGCTACAATAACGCTTACAAGCGCCTCATGTGCCTTAATAAAAAAATGCTAAAAGAGTCAAACTTAAAAGCAACGCTGCAAAGTCAAATTGATAATTTGCTGCAAAAAGGCTATGCCGTAAAGTTAAGTGAAGGCGAAATAAATAAAACTTCGGAACGTGTTTGGTATCTACCGATATTTATGATCAAAAATCCCAACAAACCCGGCAAGGTACGAATGGTGTGGGATGCCGCTGCCAAATCTAATGGATTATGTCTCAACGACTTTATAAGCAGTGGACCCGACCTATTAAAATCGTTATCTGATGTATTGCTTAGTTTTCGTGTGGGAAAAGTTGCAGTTTGCGGTGATATCGCCGAGATGTTCCACCAGATAAATGTTCGACACAGCGATATGCATTCTCAGAGATTTCTATGGTGGGATACAAATGATGACATTTATAAGCCAAGTGTTTATGTAATGCGGGCTTTGACGTTCGGTATCTCATGTGCTCCATGCATAGCACATTATGTCCGTGATTTCAATGCTGAACAATTCAAAGAAAATTTTCCACGAGCGGTAGAAGCAATTCAGCATAATCACTACGTAGACGACTTCATAGACAGTGTAGACGACGATCAACAAGCCATCGATTTAGCTTCGCAAGTTAAATTTATTCATTCTGCTGCAGGTTTCCATGCATCTACAGGATGGTCATTCCCAAGATCAAACTCCAAAAGATCTAGCAGATACAGAAAAGGTTCTTGGTATGTATTGGGATCCTAATAAAGACTCCTTTGTCTATATTTTCAGATTTGCCAGACTTCGTCGTGAAGTATGCACTAGCGAAATTACTCCCACAAAAAGAGAGCTACTTCAGGTGCTGATGTCAATTTTTGACCCACTTGGTCTAATATCATGCTACACGACTGCTTTAAAAATTCTTCTGCAAGAAGTCTGGCGATCTGGCATCGATTGGGATATGGAACTTTTTGACTCTCTTTTACCGAAATGGCAAAAATGGAAGACGGCTATTGCTCACATAACTTCTGTTGAAATACCTCGATGCTATTCTCCCAACATTAATGAGGCGACTCATGTAGAGCTTCATACTTTTACTGATGCAGGTAAAGACGCTTATGCTGCAGTTTCTTATGTTCGAGTTGTGTACCAAGGCAACTATGACGTCACTATTGCTGCCGGCAAATCAAAAGTTGCTCCGTTAAATCCTATGTCAATACCAAGGCTGGAGCTACAAGCTGCTGTTTTGGGCGTAAGGCTGGCTAAAAAAGTTGAAAATATTGCACGCATAAATTTTACCGCCAAGTATTTTTGGTCTGATTCGAAAACCGTATTACAGTGGCTTCAAATGGATCCAAAAGGATTTCAACAATTTGTTGTGCATCGCGTTGGCGAAATATTAGAATCAACAGAGGTAACACAATGGCGATGGGTGCCATCTAAAATGAATTCGGCGGATCTAGCAACAAAGGTTCTCACACGATGGGATGTCTCCTCATGGTTTTCTGGTCCTAAATTTCTCCAAGAAGATATGTCTACATGGCCAACCTGCAATAATCTGGGCGAATGCAATAAAGAAGAAATAAGACATCATTTACTGCTCATCAATAAAGATGAAATGAACGTGACATTTAACGTTAAAGATTTTTCCAACTGGAGAAAGCTTTACCGAGCTGTAGCTACATTTATACTCTACTTGGGTAAACTTAAAGCAAAATGCGGAAAAAGTAAGCCACCTGAGGAAATTTCGTTCAACAAGCTAGGTCAGCTTTGTACCGAAAAACACAGCAAAGCGAATTTCATGAAGAAATATGTTATTTAAAAAAGGGTAAGAGTATTGAAAAGCACAGTAAACTAAACTCTTTGAATGTATTTCTAGATGACGAGGGCGTATTAAGAGCCAAAGGCCGTGCATCATTCCTAAACTATGAGGATGTAATAATACTGCCTACTAATCACCATGTGACATTTCTTCTAGTTCGCCACGTACATGAAACATTTCACCATATGTCACATGAAACCGTCATCAACAACATTAAAAGTAAATACTTCATACCCAAGTTACGAGTACTCTACAAAAGCGTAAGGAAATCCTGTCAAATGTGCAAAAACTCAAATGCCGTACCAGTTATGTCACAAATGTCTTCAGTACCACCTGCTAGGTTAGCAAGCTTCGAAAGGCCGTTTACATTTGTGGGAATAGATTACTTCGGACCGCTTTACGTCACCGTGGGCAGAAGAAAGGAGAAAAGATGGGGTGCTTTGTTTACTTGCCTCACCGTACGAGCAGTACATCTTGAAATCGCTCACAGCCTCGACACCAGTTCCTGTGTTATGTGTATCAACAATTTTATGGCACGAAGAGGAACCCCAAGAGAAATATTCACCGATAATGGCACAAATTTCAAAGGTGCGTCTAAAATATTTAGTCCTGAAGTGGATCATAAAACGATTTCAAAAACATTTGAAAGCATCAGGTGGAAATTTAACCCACCAGCATCGCCCCACATGGGTGGAGCCTGGGAAAGACTCGTACGTTCGGTCAAAACTAGTCTGTATCATATATGTCCCCACATGAATCTTAATGATGAAACCCTAAAATGTGCCCTTACTGAAGTGGAGTTCATTATTAATTCACGGCCACTTACTTTTGTGTCACTGGAATCGTGTGACGATGAGGCACTTACACCAAACCATTTGTTATTGGGCTTATCAAGCGGCCTCAAACCCATAAACTATAAAGAAATCGATTTACGGCAGCGATGGAACCAAACTAAGCTGTTTGCGGATAAGTTTTGGCATCGCTGGGTAAAAGAATATGCACCAACACTCATCAGAAGAGGGAAATGGCATGAAAAAACAACTCAACTACGAGTGGGTGATATCGTCATTATAATTGATGAAAATCTTCCGCGACATTGCTGGCCAAAAGGCAAAATAATTGAAGCCCTCATGGCAAAGGATGGTCAAGTACGTCAGGTGAAGGTTCAAACGAAAAATGGTATCTTTCAGCGACCAACAGTCAAGATAGCAAAACTAGACGTCGGCAATAATGAAGGGTAAAATCGTCCCACGGGCTCATTTACGAGGGGGAGAATGTTGCCGCCGAAATCATATTATAATTTTCATTTTCAATCATTTTATTATTATTTTAACATTCATAATTTACTTTAAAGAAATTTATTTTATAAATCATTTAAATGTTAAAATTTAATTTATTTATTAATATTGGGATACTTCCCATTGAATTCTTTTATTTGCAAACATACACACACACATATATATGTATTTGCAATTGCAACTGTTTTTGTTTATATACATAATTCTCTTTAAGAAATATGTAAAAAAGAATAACTTGATTTTTTTTAACATAACGGTCCTTGTTTATATATCACGTAGACAATTTTAGCTTGCAGCTAACAATTTAATATTAAATAATTTAGTCGGTAAAAAGGCAAGTAAGCTACAAAATTGTTTTAAAGCGCTCACTACGCTCACTCTCGCTTATAAAAGTTAAATAAATAAACTATTTTATTAAAGCACAAGGAGTGCTGTTAAAAATTTTGTATTTTCATTTACAAGCCGGCTCATTTTAAAAAGTGCCGCAACAGAGCGTATACTGACGGTTTGGCGAAAGAAGCGCAAGCTGCAGCTGCTACAAACCGCACCAGAGATCTCTACCACATAGCAAAGAAGTTGACTACAAAATCTGTCGCTTCCACAAGGCCGCTAAAGACCAGCTGGAGCAAAGTAGTGACCTCAAAAACACAACAACTGGAGATTTGGAGAAACCACTACACGGAACTCCTTAAGACACCAAGTCAACGTAAATATATGCAACTGTGCAGGACATCCGGTGAGGCCTGATATATCCACTGAAAGCCCATTACTGATGGAAGTTAAAAAAGCTAGCAAGGCCTTAAAGCTTAACAAAGCCCCGGGAACCGACAACATCGCGCCAGAAATGTTAAAAGCAGATCCCAATGTTAGTGCGATATTAATCCTCCCGATAATCGAAGAACTTTGGAGAACGGAGTGCCTGCATGATGAGCTTAAGGAGGGAATCATTGTGAAAGTACCAAAATGGGAAATTTTTCGGAATGCAACAACTGGAGAGGAATCATTCTTCTGAGTTTGGTTAATAAGGTGGTAGCGCATATCATCACAGGCCGACTCAGTGCCTTGGAACCAGATCTCCGTCCGGAACAAGCTGGCTTTCGACAACGAAAATCCAGTGTGGACCAAGTGAACCCCCTAAGAGTAATCGTTGAACAGTCTGTGGAGTGGAGATCCGCCTTATATCTAGTTTTCATAGACTTCGAAAAAGCATTTGATAAGCTCGCCCATCACACCATATGGAAGGCATTAGAATGCACCCCACCGAAACTTGTCTCGCTTATTATAAGTCTATACAATGGGTCTACATGTAGAGTACTCCATTAAAACAATCTTGGCAATCAATGCGTGTAAACACCGACAACAAGCAGCACCTTGAGATGAATGGTATCGTGCTTGAGGATATTTACAGCTTCCGCTATCTCGGCAGTATTATCAGCAACAATGGAGGATCTAGTGAGGATATAGCAAACCGTATCAACTGTGCCCGGCGGCCCTTTGGCCTCCTGCGTCCTGTATGGGAGTCTTCTCATATATCAAGTAGAACGAAAATCAGCTTATTCAACTCCAGTGTAAAGTCAACCCTATTGTATGGATGTAAAACTTGGAATGCTGCTTCACTCTAAGTTTTTACCAATAAATGTCTGAGGAGAATTTTGAAAATATTTTGGCCAAACTTGATATCCAAAATCGATCTATGGACAGTAACAAAACAAGTTCCTCTGCGCACCGAAATACTAAGACGTAAGTGGAACTGGCTAGGTCACACACTACGGAAACCAGCAGATGACCTAACACGGGCAGCCGTTGATTGGAATTCACAGGGTACTAGAAGAAGAGGAAGACCCGCCCACACGTGGAAAAGACAGTTGAATTCTGAGGTAGAACCTACAAGAAAATCCTGGAACGAAATAAAACTAATAGCTTGTAACAGATCCCAATGGAATACATTTGTAATGGACCAATGCTCCAATTTGGAACGACGGGAATAAATATATAAAATATATATACAATAGAAAGAAGTTTTTTATTAACGACATGGAACAGCAAATTGCCTGTTACGTTTGCGTAAAAAGGTTCCAGGGAATACATTTTTTCAAAAATATTGTACTCTGTATATACACATCGAATACATATAACAAGTTGACAAAGGTCATTTATGTCAGTGCTTTCATCTAAAGAAAAATATTCGCAATTTTTAAACGTTTCGTTAATGGCAGATTCTATATGTGCTCCTAACTGAATACAATGCCGTGCAACAGTGTTGCGGGACAAGGGAAGAGATTCTATAAAAGTATCACTATAATTAAGAGTTTGCATAGTCTTGAGGAGTTAATCTTTAATAAACATTCCATCAGAAAATGTTCGACCATGTCTTATAATATCTAAACTTAAAAGGCGTGCTGCGCCCTGTTTTTATTTTTGATTATCTGGCGGTTAATACGTTAGGATCGTACAAATCGGCAGGAACAGATGGTATCCCTACAAGAATAGTGACCTTCATTTTACCGGTCATTCGACTGTCATTGCTGACAGAATTATGGTCATCGCGTAGAACAAAGTTTCTATCACATTCTTAAGGCCAATGTGAAAAAAATTACCTAAACTTTTGTGTACGTGTGACTTTGAAGTAATTAGCATTGCCACTAGCAAACATTTCTTTCTAAAATGTTTTCAACAAAAGCAATTCCACCCCTTTTTTTAATTAATTAATATAAATTTAGGTAAATTCTTATAATAATTCAAATTTATGAAACGTACTAACTGATATTAATAGGTTAATAAAACTTGGGCTTTGAAAATTATTCCTAATTTAGTATACAAACGCACACGAGTGGCAACGCCAGTTGTAACAATAAAAAATAAATTAGTGCGTGTCATGCATTTCTTGTAGGGATCTTTTCGGCTATGCTAAACTCAAGGATTTTATACCAACCAGCCTATCGTCCTGGATATAGAATAAGCCTTTAACCATTTGAGGATAGAGGCTGTTAGGCAGGCACTGGGTGATTTAAGGGTTCCGATATTCTTGGTCGAATGGATAACTCTGATGCTTAAGAGCGGAGTCGAATGGATAACTCTAATGCTTAGCAGCATGGGCGACTGATAATGGTCGGGGAGTCAATCAGAGAAGAGAGAGTTAGTTCTTTTTACTAGCTGGTACAAGGTGAAGAATTTTAGGCTGCCGGTACTAGGGGAAGTAGAGCTTATGCTAGCTGATAGTGCTAAGTATCTAAGGCCCGTTTTCACGACTTACCTATAAAGTTCGAAATAGTAAACGGTACCTTTAGCATTAGTGAGGAATAAAGTTACCTTTAACTATTTTTCGTTTTCACAACTTCTGTATAAAATAAACTTAACATTTTTGAAACTACGTACTTTTTTTACATTTACAAAATATACGAATAATTGGAGTTGCCATATATAAAAAATATGTGAATATAATATGGCAATCTCAAATCTAAACATTACGACAAAAGTTAAAGGTAGAACGTTCCTCTTTTTAGCTTATCCTTCACTTTTAGATTAAAGGGAACTTGTGATAATTAAAAGCTCATTATCTGTTCGATAACTTCCTACATTTAGCTATCGTTAAGTCGCGAAAACGGGCCTAAGTTTTTCTAGGCAGTAAGCTGTCGTGGAAGAGGAATACTCAGGAGAGAATAAGAAGGGTCTCAATGGCTACTATGCTTGCAGATCGTCGATAAGTAGAAGCTGGGTATTCCGGCCGTTTGTGGTGGGATGGCTGTACACTTCGGTGGTTACACCCATTCTTTGGTGGGAGTCATTGAGACTGGCCAGTCGGAGGAACTTCTGTCTAAGGCTCAGAGGTGTGCTTCGCTCGACATGGCAGGGGCCATGAGAAGTACGCCTCAGGCGGCCCTGGATGTGATGGGAATGTTAGACAGAAGCATTCTAAGACTGAGGGAGTTAGGACTGATAGGAAATTTTAGGGAGGGTCAATCTTGGGTGAAATTAGCACTGGTGGTTAATTCCTGGGTTTGCCCGGCTCTACGGTTTATGTGGGCACTAGGGTTGAATTTGGGCGTTTGCCAGAAGGTAATACTGCCGCCTAGGGAGAGCAGATTGTATAGAGTATTTGCTATTTTTACTGATGGCTCGAAGATGAAGGGCACGGGTGCTGGGGTCTACATTGAGCATCTGGCCTTCAGAAAATCATATAGACTTCCTGACGACTAAAGTGTATTTCAGGCGAAGGTTCTGGGGGTTCTTAGGGCCGTGGAATTGGTAAGGAGCAACATTTACAGGGGCTCGGAGGTCACTATATATGTGGACAGCCATGCGGCTCTTAGGGCCTTGATGGACTGTTATGTGAACTCCAGGCTAGTAAATGATTGCAGGAGGGCTCTAGGAGAAATCTTAGGGAATTATAAAGTGAGGCTGTGCTGGACACCGGGTCACTCGGATGCGCTGCTGGGCAAGAGTAGGGCTTGGCTGATTTAATTCAAAAATACGTTCAACAATTTTTAGCGAACGGGTTACGTTTTTCTTAACCCATTTACGCCCGCTGTGCCAATTTGGGAACACTTCATTATTTCCGGCTTATGACAAAGTTTTTGACATTATTCAATATATGTTTACCTTATTGATAAACTAAAATTTCAGAAATTTCTATAACATAAAAAAAAATTTTTTTTTTAAAGTGACCGTAGTGCCAATTTGGGTACACCTCAAAAAAAAAAAAAAAAAAAAATTGTTTTTTTGTTTATATGTAATGAATTAAATAATAAAATAAACAATATTTTATTTTTTGTCCGGTAGTTTTTGTTTGGGCTTAAATGGGTTAACATGGTTTAATTTTTAATAAATACATAAATGGGCATTTCAACAGAAGAGTCTACTTTTTATGTTATTTACGTTTTTGTATTTTGGTGAAGAGCGGAACTAGCTCTTCCTTTAGAAAAAAAGGGGAAACAAAAATTAGATGTTTCTTTGGAAATGTCCATATTTACTACAAAATTAAAAATAACTAAATACTAATTTTATGCACAATCAATTTTAACCACAACGAATTAATGTAATTGTCAATATAATAAATACCTAAAATATAAACGTAAGTTGATTTATATTTATTGTTTAACTCCAACACAGTTAGCATTTATTGACATAATTCAAAATTATTAATATTAATAATTATCGTAATATTATATTTTTAGTAAATGATGCAAAATTTTTTTGCAGCATATTTTTAAAAGTAAATTTTTTAATGTTGAATTTTACATGAGTTCATACATTTCAACTATTTTTAGCATTAACCAAAAATTTTCTTATTTCACATTTATTCAGAAAGCATAGTTTTTCCACTGGCTTTCTCTTTTTCCTTCTCCCTTTCTCGTTCTCTATCGTTACGCGTTTCAGCTTGCCCCAATAAAATAGCTGGGTTTGGTTGACTTTGATGGGTTTTTTGCTTCAACATTGTCCAATCATATATATAATCATATTGATGATTAAGTGTTCGGAATAGAATTCTATAAATAAAAATTTTTATTTGTTAGTGTTCTATAAGAAAAAACTTTATTAAACTTAAATTAAGCAGGGAGACACATGAACAGACTAGTTTTTTAATCAGCAGCAATCTTAATTTTTTTAATAAACTTATGTTATAACGCCATATACATAGTTGCATTTGCTGAATTATAGTGATGTGGGAATTTGACAATACCAAAAAAGAGTTTATCCAGCTTAAGACTTTAGTCAAAAAGTACCGATTGAGATTGCTACTTTTGTTATGCTCGCAATTTAACACGTTTTACTTTTATTTTTTATATTTTTGTAAGAAAAAATAATAATAATAATGCTAACAAATATTAAAACATGGTATAAATTATAAATTAATTATAAAGCAAAGTGTGTGTAGTTATTATCCACCACCTGGAAAACGATCCTGTCGCTATGTTGTGGCTTAAGTCTTGTCTATAGTGTCTGTGTTGGAACTTGCTTATTACCAGTCTTATCGGAAGCAAGTTTAAAGTCATAAGCTTCAAGGCCAGCAAGACCAAGGCTTACCCATTCCCATCACCTGTACCTCAATTCAATCCCATTTCCACAACTTTTAAAGTCAAGGTGGTTGGTTGGTAGCAGTACCGAGGACCTGAATAGCTAGCAAGTAATGAAAGAATCTGGTCTCGAACAGCTCCCCTCTGACAGCCTAGACCGAGCAAGCTGTCACTGCAAAAGTCATTTAGTAAAAGTTAGTGTGAGGGATATCCTGGACGTCACTGACAATGACATCTTAGTAAGTTCGTTGTCAGATTCAGGCTCGAACCTACAGGGCATCCATATAGCCAGTTATTAACCGAATTGACATTGGGCTTTGATGATGAGCACGATATAACTTTAATTTCGGTATTAGAAAGATTTACTGTTCAGCATTGCTAAGTGTACTTATTTATGAAACATGTTCAGAAGGCCCAAATTGGGCAAAATTATGATAGACTGTCTTAGACACAAGTTATTATGTCCATGTCTTAAAAGATAAAACTCTCTTAAATACTTTACTAAAGCTTTTGCATAAACTAAATATAATAACAACACTTTCTCGGCTATAGAACTGGAATATTTAGTAAGTTAATAGTATTGCATCCAATTACTATATCTTAAGTTTACATTCAGAATAACAATTGTTATTAATTAAGGTAATTCACGTCACAACTTGCATCCTTGCGTAAAAGCAAAGTGCAAAAACATAACAACAACCATATAGACAATTATTTATGTACAACTTATTGTGGTTGTTGTTATGTTTTTGCACTTTTGCTTGTGACGTGAATTACCTTATTATAAAAAACTACTTGCCTTATTGTCAGTAGGAACCAGATAAGATTCAGGGTAACAGTTTGAGGCATTTTTTTGTGTTGTTTATTCCAATTACATATAAAAGAGCTTTGAAATAATATTCGAAAAGTTTTCTAAACTGTCACCAAAGATAAATACAGAACCAATTGCCTTTCAAAAGGGAAAGAACATCAACCAACTACTAGAGAATTTTTCGAAATATGTAAACAGCTGTCTTAGTAAAGTAATGCATTGTCTTGTGTTATTTTTACACTTTAGAAAATACTTCGACACGCTTACACACAACAAATTAATAGATATGTAAAAAAATTGGAATAAGAGGAAAATACATCAACTTTTGCCTATGCCGACGACACTGCAATTATAGTTTCAACAGTGAAATACATTCGGTTAAAGAACGCTTACAAATACAATTAAAAACACCAACTAAATGGTAATTACATAGTGGACTGATTACACTGCTATACAAAAAAAAATAAAAAAATCTGCGGCAGGGATTTTGTTAATGGTTTTTGTTAATACTCATATTAGACCTTCACGCTGCATGCTTATTTATTTTTGATTCACTCTGGTTATTGAGATAAACGGAACTAAGAAATAATTGAAATACCCTATAAACATTGTGGTTCATTGATTTGTTTTCACTTACGTTTATTTCTTATTTCAAATATTGTCATACATTTTTCATATTTGGATTCATTCCTAAATGATGAAACAGAACACCACCGCAACTTCAAGCAAAAATGACTCTCAGAGAAAACAGACCCATAATTGAAACGCCGACTGCAACTTCAGGATCTGCCAATTATATTTATACTTTTTTTGTGTGTAAAGCTATAAAAAATTGTTTTTGAAAAAATTATATCAATTTTTTTATTGCGAAATTGTTGTTGTACATTGGCCACTGCATATTTTTTTCAATATCAGTAATTTCTTTTAGAAATTTACAAAACTATAAATTCAATTGGAATTTCAAAAGTTTTTTCCTAATTTCTTTTGTTTTTATTTTTCTTTGGTTTTGTTTACAAAATGTATGAAATTAAATAAAAGTATGGTAATACTGTTGAGAGCATTTGTTAAAGGTACCCCAAACTATTATTTTTGTGTATTTTTGTAAAGATAAACAATAAAAATAAATTTTAAATAAATCTTTTGGCCCATTTATTGAAGCATTTTATGGAAAATGTTAGAAGCGTTTATCTCAAAAACTGGAGTCAATTTGACAATTCTGGTATTTTTCCCGTTATCAGCACACTCGTCTTATACAAAATCGACTTCAAGTATGCCTGCCGCAAAATGACTGTATAGCAGTGTTATTAATGCATTGAAAACGAAACTAATTCACATAAAGTCGGGGCGAACGCAGAATTCTCATGAAAAAGTAAAAAATCATACAAACACTTAGCAGTCTTTGTAGATAGCTCTTTTAAACGGAAAGCACACATTGAATATCTTCAAAAGAAACTTCTTAAGACGGCATATCGTCAGCTCATTTAATACCACCGTTCTAAATCCAAAATTTTTTGTGTTTGCTGATATATTAAAATAGTTGATATGGAGCAAATATCAACTATTTTAAAGTTTTTAAAGCATTGCTTTGCTCTAAACGCCACTATTTGGCGATTGCACCAAATTATTCATATATAAACTTACAAAATAAATTTCACTCTTGCTTTGCTTCATTCAAAAAAGTAGTTTAAGTAAAAACATCGTCGAATCAGTAGGTCTACGCAGAACGACTGCTGATTTTTTGTAGAGTTGTGTTTTTTTTTTCATCCAATTGTTTTGGATAGCTTCATCCAGTTATACACAAAAAAAGTGCATGTTGTGTGTTGTTTAACGAACAAGACTTTTTGAAAAAAAATAACAACGATTATACAAATTTTAAACAAACAAAAATAATGGCTTTTAATTTTAATAAGACAATGTACATTCAAATAAAAAATGTAAGTATGTGTTAATATGAGATATTTTTAAAAGATCTCCTAATATGAATTTTGTTTTATGTATTGTTATGAAATGTTATGTTTTTTTAATAAGTAGTTCCTTGTAAACTATTTTTTATTAATAAGATTTCTCTATGGCGTGCTTAATTCCCAATTTTTATTTTTGATTAATACACTGAAATTTATTGTTGAGGAAAAGCTAGTTTCTATGCGCATTTCACTGATTGCTTAGGCCAGATCATCAGGAAACCTTTTTCCAAAGATTTTAGAAAGTTAAAAATATTACACAAATAAAACTGTAAAGCGAATAAGAATTATTAACACTCAAACAAAGCTTAAATAATATCAAAGCTTCAACAAAACACCAACAATATACAGTTAGTTAATCTTTCCTTACATTCCCCTACTATTGGTTGGCCATTTCTCCAACTCTAATTTACTAACAACTACAATCTAGCTCCGAATCTCTTTGCTTGCTTATAAAGACTCAGTTCCATGATATGTGGATCGGGGGAACAGATGGGGTGTGGTTCTCTGGGCCGAGTTTGGGAGTTGAGGTAAAGAAAGCGGTGGGGGATATGATCACCTTGGATAAGGTTACATGGGCGGCAGGTAAATTATAAAAATATGTTATGTTTATTTCGATAATACAAGAATTCCCAATAATATTTTTTGTACAAAAATTGTGTACAAAATTTTTAGAAATTCCAGCACGGATTTGAAGAGCCTTCAAAAGATATTGATTATGACGCTGATGTGTCAATTGATGCGAAGGCACTATCTTCAATAGTTCTTAAAGCTTTGACAAATTTTGGTATTGACCTAAAACATTGTGTAGGAGTTGGACAGATGGGTGTCTTTTGATGTCAGCAGAAAATAGAGCTGTTAAAAAATTCTTAAACCGCGACAAATGCGAAACAAACGCGTTGATATTTCCACAACAGTTTTTGAGCAACTGAAATGCAAATATCTTCAAAAATGTTAAACGAATTATGTATTTCTTATTTCTATTGAAAGATAATAAAATTACTAAAATAACCATGGGTCGTTTGTGAAGATTAGTCAAGAAATGACAGAGTTACATGGGACAAATCTTCAAACTTCATTAAAAATTTTATGATTTTGTTCAATTTTGCTCTTTTCAAGTTATTTTTTTAAACCAATAATTTATAAATCCTAATGTTTTATTACATGCGACATTAGATTATTTTAATATGAACATTTTGCGCCCAACAATTCATAGATTGGTACAAAAATGACGAAGCTACAGAAGATTTAGTAAATTAACCCACATAGAAATTCAATAGTGTTAAGCTATTTTTAATATTTATTGTTACTAAAAATTTTGTTTTGTTTATTTATTTGTTGTGTTTTTCTTTGATTTGATACAAATCGAAAAGTGGGTTAATTCAATTAATCTTCTGTAACTTTGTCATTTTTGCACCGATCTAGATCTATTGGGCACAAAATGTTCGTATTGAAATAGGCTAACGTCGTAAGTGATAAAAAGTAAAACTGTTTGGTTTAAAAAAAATAACTTGAAAGGAGCAAAATTGCAAAAAATCATCAAATTTATAATGAAGTTTGAAATTTTGTCCACTATAAATCTGCCATTTATTGACTCATCTTCACAAACAACCCATGTTTATTTTAGAAATTTAATAGCCTTTCTCTAAAAAGAAAGAAATACAAAGTCCGCTTGAAATTTGAAGATATTTGCATTTCAGTCACATCATCTTTTTAAAAAAACAAATAACGGTTTTTTGGAATATCTTAAAAACCGTTCTACTTTTGACAATTCTGACTTCATATTCGGATTCAGCGGACAATTTTACAATTTTACATTAGGTGTCAGATTCATTTGTTCAAAAAACTGTCACGTAGTGTTATCAACCCAAGCGAAACGCAGTTTTAGCAAAGTATTTGGGAGCCAAACTCTCTACATTATGCGAGACAAGATGGGTGGACCGTCGCGACTCAGTTTTATACTTTGCAATAAGTGTAAATCATATGGTAGAAGCTTTGGAAAAAATATCTGAGTGGAAAGGTAGAGATACTTCATCAAAAGCATTATATTAAGGAACTCACTTAGTACTTTTGAATTTATTTGCGGAATATACATATAAAATGTAATGCTTATTATAACACAGCCGCTTAGTATCATTTTACAAAAGCATGATAAAGATCTTCGCAAAGGATAAAGCCTTATCAAAACTTTAATCATGTGCCTTGAAGAGAAAAGAACTAAAGCCGAAGAACAATTTAAAGGGATTTTTAAAAAAGTTAAAGTTATTTGCGTTCAAATCGAGCTTCCAATCGAAAAGACAAGATTTGAACGAAATAATCACATTTAAAATGTTAAAGATTACTACCGATTTGTAGGTTACATTCCTCCTATTGAATTTATTTTAGAAGATCTCAAAACACCTTTCCCAATAGATATAATAAATGTATTGAACATACCTAAACTTCTACCTCAAAGTGTAATCAAGTCATATACAGATACAAAACTTTTAAAACCACAGCTAGCTGATGTGCTGATTATTTTTGATAAAAGAGATAAACCTTCTAACATCTAAACTCGAGCCTGAACTGTTGCATTGGCAACAAACAAATATCTAAAAATCTATCAGATAACGTTGTAGATGCTTTAATAAACTGTGATGAAGATATCTACCCAAATCTAAGAAAAATATTTCAAATTTTCGTTTCAATGCTCGTTAGTAATGCTACGAGCGAGTGGTCATTTCCTACCCTTCGTTGAATAAAAAATGGCTCAGATCAACAATGACAGAAGATAGACAGTACTATCTAAATTTGCCTCACAAGGAAATCATAAATGGCTTATTTAAAAAAATTTATTTATTTTAATTTATATTGAACTATCTTATATTTTATTTAACCTTATTGTTGAGTTTTTTTTATATAATATACACATATTGTTTTTAATAAACTTTTTAAAACAAATTTTTTACCTTTTTCTATCATAAAAATTCCCCTCCCCCCTAAGGCTCAAGGTGGATCCGCGCCTGATGGGCGGTTTATACTTATGGGTCGTACAAATCGGCAGGGCCAGATGGTATCTTTTCGGCTATGCTACAGAATATCCAGGGATCATCACTCCTATTGCTGGTTGAACTATTTAGGGTATGTTTGCTTAACGGCTAGATTCCTAGAGTGTGGAGAGAGGTCAGGGTTATTTTCATACCAAAGGCAGGTAAAATCGGTCACTCTAAGCCCAAGGATTTTAGACCAATCAGCGTATCGCCTTTTCCTTTTAATTCTTTAGAAAGACTGATTGATTTACATCTGAGAAAGAAGATGGCGCCGGCATCATCAGCGGTGCTCAACACGCCTATCTTAAGGGTAAGTCTGTTCAGAGTGCGGTTATATCGAACGGGAATTGCAAAACAAGGAATACGCCTTGGCGTCATTCCTGGATATAGAGAGAAACTTCAACAATTTAGGATAGAGGCTATTAGGCAGTCAATGGCGGACTTATTATTGGTCGAAGGGATAACTCTGGTACTTAGCAGCAGTTATACACTCGGACTAGGGACTAGGGAGACCCCACGGGGGGTAGTTCTCTCTCCCTTATTATGGCTCCTTAGGGCGATTGATAAGGGTCTGGGAGAAAATCCGGAGTTGGTTATTTTTACTAGGAGGTACAAGGTGGAGAATTTTCCTGGGTAGAAAGGAGCTGAGGACTTCGGCCGTCAGTGGTGGGATGATTTTAGATGGGTTGGTTAGACCCACTCTTACGTATGGATGCTGTGTTTGGTGGGAGGCATTGAGACTGGCTAGTCGAAGGAACCTTTATAAAGGCTAAGGTGCTTGAATCGGCATGACAAGGGTCATGAAAAGTACTCCTCAGGCAGCCCTGGATGTTATTTTACATCGTCTACCTTTTGAGCACTATGTGATGGGAATGGTAATCAGGAACGTTCTTAGACTGAGGGAGTTAGGACTGTTAGGACATTTCAGGATCACTCGCAGATCTTAGGTGAGATAAGTGCCGATGATTACTGCCTAGGCTAGCCCAGCTCCACGGACTATGTGGGCACTAGGGTCGATTTCGGGCGTTTAGCGGGGGTAATATTGCCGTCTGGGAAAAGCTGGTCAGGTAGGGGCAAATTGTATAGGGGATTTCCCAATTTCACTGATGACTCAAAGATGAGGGGCACGGGTGCGGGGGCCTACATTGTGCATCTGGACATCAGGTCTTATAGGCTTCCTGACGACTGCAGTGTTTTTCAGGCAGAGGTTCTGGTGGTCTTGAGGGCCTTGATGGGCTGTTATGTCAACTCCAAGCTAGTGGATCATTGTGAAAGGGCTCTGAAAAAAATCTTAGGGGAGAATGTGTTAAGGCTGTGCTGGGTACCGGGTCACTGCAACATTACCGGCAATGAGATGGCCAATGAGTTGGCGAGACTGGGCTCAAATGGAGGATCCAAACTGTCTTGAGGCGATCAGGCCTTTAATAGGTTTCCTTTTTTGAACGATCAGGGAATGGGTTCTGAGTGGGACTAATCGGATCTGGCGGAACCGAATGGAGTTCTGGGTATCGCGCACGCTGTGGCAGGTGCTTAGGAAGTCAAACAATAAATCTCGCACCAGAAAATGATTTAGTTTTAAATGGTCCCATAGCATCGGAATGTAAAAGTTCCAAAGGTTCTTTGCACGATGACCGTTTTCCTTTTATAAGTTTCTCAATTGTTTTCCTTAAACACAAATTTCACACTGAGCCAAATTAATTTGAAATTCAAGTTCATGCTAATTCTTTATCTTTAATTGTCGTTGCAAATATGGCCAAATCGTCTATGACAAAGCCAAGCATAATTTTTTAGATTTGTTTATTCTTTTGAGAAACGCAATTCAGCCTATAAAAGTTGTTAAACAAGCTTGCCGTTGCTATGAGCACATTATTAGCATCAACAATTTAACAAATATTCTGCTCAAATATCCCTCGTTTACCGTTTGTTGTTAATTGGCTTACAGACAACAAATTTGCATACAGCTGCAGAACGTACTAAATTTTTTTATAACTGATCTTGTTTCCCCTTTATCAGTAGACAAGCATACACTTGCATCACCAACACCCTCAACTGTTAATTTGTGGGGCGACATTGGCGCAATTGAGGTCATGATGGTGCGCACGTTTAAACTCATACTGGTCCAGCATAAATAGCACCATCCCTGACCTTTTCCCTGTATGTGTAATAGGCCCACACGACGCACGACACCTATTCAGGTCGAGCTGTTACAAAAACAACAACTGTTAATTTGTTGTTGTTCGCTACAACAACTTCTTTACCATTACTCGGGTAAACGATTTACCTAATCGGAGTGTCTCCTTATTCAGGATTTTTATTAATGGACAGGCAATAGTTTTTGTTGAATCTCTCAAATGTCTGGGTGTTATTTTTGATTTTAAACTAAATTTTAATGAACACATTAACTTTATTGAAAATAAAACGTCTTATTTTGAGAAGGCTTTATTCGTTAGGAGCTTATCCACCTAGGCATGTGAGAAATCGACTTGCCTTTTCACTTATCATGTCTCAAATTAATTATTGTCAAAATTACGTGGTCCTATGGTATGAGGTTTATTGAATCGACAATTAGAAAAGTGGTTCGTTATGTATTTGATGTGAAAGTTTGGGAACATGAGCGTACTTCTTTGCTTACGTCTGGTTTTTTGAAATGTAGCTTTCGAAACTATCTAGAATTTTCATTCACCAACTCGATGCGTAATATTCAAATGTATGTTCCCTTGGGACATCATACAGTATTTGATCGATTTTTTGTGAAACGGATTCATCATGCCTGGAGTCTACTTCCAAATGATCTTAAGTTTTTTTCTTACTCGTATTATATTTTTAAGAAAAAGGTTTTTGACTACTTTAATTATGACCTTTAATAATTGTTTTATTTTCTTTTTTTGTTAACCTGTGGCAATGGGAATAAGATTTTTTTATTTTTAATTTTATATGCTCATAATTTTCGACTATATATTAAAAAAGCATCTACACATTATTTCGTCTTAGAATTTTCCACGGCCAAAACTAGAGAACGAAAATCTTCCGGAAGGCCTTACAACATGAGGGATGATACTAGCTCGTCATCAATATTCAATCCGGTGTTTTTCACCTTCAAAGAGGTCATTACCATTTTATTAAAATACTCTTCCATAAAGTTAAAATCAGCCAATTTCAATTGATCAAGTGGTTCTAAGAGTTCTACTTTTCTGGTGAGACCAGAATCTTCAAAAGCACTCATAAGCTTCCTTCGCTCTAATAACAGTCGCTATATGTGCGAAATTGTTCGGCTCTATCATTAACGTCAATTCTGCCAAAGCACGTTCATTCGTGTTCTTATCGACCTCATTGGAATTTGCACTTATTTATTTATTTAATTTCAGTAACCTAGCCTATGGGCCATAATCTGCTTAAAAATTTCTACTGAATAAAATAATTTAAACCGGCTTCTACAATTTTCCATGAATTCTTTAATATAAGGTAAGATTGGCATGACGATTCCAAATATTAAAATTCTCGCGACAACTCAATTTCTCAATTGGAAATATTAAACTCGTTGCCATTTTTCACAATCGTTTCACACCTTTATAAAATTGTTTCAATTGTCCCTTTTTATTAAAAAAAAAATTCCTTTTAATTTCACTGTGAACAAAGACCCATTATTTGTTGTTAGAGTAAAACGTGTGTGTTCGAGTGTAAGTGTAACAAAGGAACTAGAAATTTATTTCATCTTAAAAACTAATAAATACTACTAAAAAACCGTCACTTCATCACTATTAATGCTGAAACTATCATAAATGGTTATTCGTTATACAACAAAAAATATTACATTTAAAACATACCACAGCGTTGTGGAATGAATATGCTCATAAAATAAATATTATATTCCCTACAAGAAATGAATGAGCGAGTAGTCACTTTTTTCACGTTGGTGTTAAGAAAATGATAGAAAGAAATGACAGAAAACTTTATTTCGGTCATTTCATTCTATCATTTTCTTAACACCAACGCAAAAAAAGTGACAACTCGCTCATTCTCGTCTTGTAGGGTTTTTTATTGGCCTTGATAGGCTTTTGTATATTACTTATATTAAAATAAATAAATATGAGAACATATAACTTCTTGTTATAGTTTACTTCTAAAGGCCCAATTATAATATGCTTTAGTTGGCTTAAGCAATTGTACAAATACATGTGATTCAAATGTGTCGAACCATACTGAACTTAAGAAAACTATTTGGTTAATTTTATGAAACTGGCATTTGCTTAAGCAAAGTGCGAAACAGATCGCACTTTCCGTACGGAATAAAATATTTGTTGATTTTATTTTCGTTTTTTAAATGCTTTTTTTAATTTTGTTGTTCATTTTTGACAGAAGCTTAAGCCAGCTTATGCATATTATAGTTGGGCCTTTAGTTGTTATTGTTGTTAGTAGTTATAAAACAAAAACCTCAATCAAACAAATAAATTTGGATTTTTCACCTGCTACTTAATTTTTGTTTTACTGCTGCTACCAGGGTTGTCAGATGTGGCGATTTTCAAACTTGTTTGGCGACCTAATTTTTGATTTGGCGACATGGCGACTTTTTGGCGATTTAAAAAAAACTTTTTTTTTTTTTTTCTCATTATTTATTTATTGAATCTTCATATATTAAATATGAACTAACAATAATTAATCAAATCTTAACCTAATACGTTATTTTATGTCCTGTCAGTGCCAGACAAACATTTTCTTCATCACGGGTTCTGTTCACTTGTATAGGTGTTTATCGCTCATCTAATTGGATAAGTGCTGCAGTGTCTCTTCTTCTTAAGCGAGTGTGGCCGCTATCATTTAAAATATTTCGTGCTAGTGGGTTCGGATGCAATTCGAGCCTTTTTAAGTATTTTACTGCATATTTCGTAATCATAGTTTTGACTAATGGAACATTGAGATCCTTGTGAATATTTGAGTTTTTTACATACCAAGGGGCAGCTGTGATTGTTCGAAGAATTTTATTTTGGCGCCTTTGAATTTTTTCTATATTAGAGGCTGAGGCAGTGCCCCATAACTGAATACCATAGCACCAGATTGGCTTTAAGATGGAGTTGTAAAGAAGAAGTTTGCAGTCGAGACTAAGGACAGAGTTTCTCCCAATAAGCCAATGAATTTGAATGGCTTTTAGTTTCATTTGAGTTAATTTTGCCTCTATATGGCATTTCCACGTTAATCGCCGATCCAGATGTATACCGAGATATTTTACATGCGAATGTTGAGGAATTATTTGATTATTGATTGTAATATGGGGGCAAGATTCCCGGCGCAAGGTGAATGTTATATGCACGCATTTTTGCTCATTGACCATTATCCTCCATTGTCTTAACCATATTTCTAGTTGAAATATATGATGCTGTAAGTAACGAGATGCTTCATAACGGTTTTCGTGGACGCTTAGAAAAGCTGTATCGTCTGCAAATGTTGAAGTTTGGGTGTAGTTGCTTGTTGGCATGTCCGAAGTATAAATTAAGTATAATAGAGGGCCCAGGATGCTGTCTTGTGGAACTCCAGCGCCAATGGGCTGAGGTGAACTAAAGAAATTTCCTTCTTTAATAATAAATTGACGACCGACTAAGTAGCTTTCTAGCAGCTTGTGTGTGTTTGCTGGTAAATTTTGCTTCAATTTATGTAATAAGCCTTCATGCCAGACTTTATCAAAAGCTTGCGAAACATCGATGAAGAGTGCTGAGCAATATTTTTTTTCTTCAATTGCTTTTCTTATGACATTAACTATTCGATGAGTCTGTTCGATTGTGCTATGTTTTCTTCTTAATCCGAACTGATGTTTTGGAATACATCTATTTTCACTTAAAATCGGTGTTAATTTTGAAACTAATAATTTCTCAAACAGCTTTGACATATTTGATAAGCTAATAGGCCTATATGACTCAACTTTTGTATGATCTTTACCAGGAAACCTTCCATTTTTGAGGATAGTATTCAAGGCGAATAAAAAGAATAATTTTCTTTGCTGTGCGAGGTAGCTCTAAAAGCATTTTATTACTGATTTTATCAATACCAGGTGCCTTCTTAGTGTTTAAGTCACAAATAGCCTGTTCGATTTTTCTTATCTCAAATCTGAGGGGAATAGCTGCTCTAGCAGCAACAGGTGGTAACTCTACCGCAATATTGTGAGATATATTTGGTGTAAATACGTTTTTCAAGTGACTAACAAACATATTTCCTTTTTCAATATCGTTTCTTGCCCAACTACCATTCAAGTTTCTTAATGGTGGCTTAGATATAACTGGCCTTTTTAGATTTCTAGCTGCACGCCATAATGAGTAGTCAGATTGTGGAGTTGCATCAAGTTCCTTAAGATATTTTTCTAGAGAAGCCGTTTTCTGAGTCTGCAGTAACTTTCTTAGCCTTTTTGTGTACTCTTTTAATAAATTCTTAAGTTGCGGGGATTTGTACAGTTGCCACTCTCTTCGAACTCTCCTTTTTTCAGTCAAGAGCCGCTCGACATCTGAAGAATATATTTTAATAGTTTTTGTTTTTTTTTGGGGCAAAATTGGAATGTTGAACAGCTAGTTTCAGAAAACTGTCAAAATTGTCAATAGAGCGATCTACGTACTCCGGTGTACTGAGCGGAATATTTTCTAGGCAATGGGCACTGAGAAATTTTTTTATATTTTAACCAATTTATTTGTGTGGCTGACGTCGCTAAGTAACATGACGGAGATACAATTCTATTTGGGTTCGATATAGTAACAATTGTAGGTGTGTGGTCGGATGATAATTCTAAGGAAGCTTCAACATGAATCGTTTCTGTGGGGATGTTTTTAACCACGCCAAAGTCGATAACATCTGGAATTTTTTGCTGATCAGTAGGCCAATATGTTGGTTGTCCGCTCGCGACCACGTTTAAACCCAATTAGAGATTGTGTTAAACAAAACACGACCTTTTGGTGTTATAAGTCGTGACCCCCAGAAGGTATGTTTAGCGTTATAATCGCCAGCGGCGAGGAAACAGGGTCCTAATGATTTAAAATATTTATAATATTGGCTTTCTGATATGGCAAATCTAGGTGGAGAGTATAAAGAAGAAATTACTAAGTTTCGATTTAGCTCTTCAACACAAATAGTCGTTGCTTGCAGATAATCTTCACAATGATCAAACATTAAGTAGTGTTTGATTCGGGCTTTTATCAAAATGGCAGAGCCTCCACAAGCTCTATCTCGAGGGTCCTTAGTATCATATAGTATATAACCATTGATTTTAAACGTATTTCTTAAGGTCAAGTGAGTTTCAGAAACCAACATGACATCAATTTGTATATTTTTAAGAAAGTATTCTAATTCATTTTTATGTTGGCGGATGCCGTTTGCGTTCCAAAAACAAATTTTTAAACAGTTCATGGTTTGTTAAGTACAGCTTGCAATAACATCGATTGCATTCTTAGAATTTCCTGCATCATATTACCCATTGTGTTCGTAAAATTATTAACTATTTGCACTAATGTTTCCATGGTTTTATCAAGACGACTTAAATTAGAAACTGGGGTTTCTTCATTAATTGGCGAATCACCTTGCATTGGCACATGGTTTGATTTTAGAATGTTAGCGTAGGAGGTTCTGTTATTGCTAGGCTGTGGAGCCTGAATGTCATTAGTGTTTAGCTGATTTGTTACCTGCATTTGAGGGGAATTAGTTTTCGGTCCAACCGACTGCTTGACGATAGTGTATACAGGGCATCCTCTATAATTGGCTGTGTGGTTACCGCCACAATTGCCACATTTTTTAACGTTGGGTTCATTTTTAGATTTATCGCAAAGAACTGTACCATGTAATTCACCACATACTACGCAAACAGGGGGTAAGCAGCAGTATGCCTTAGTATGACCATATTCCTGGCAGTTCAAACACTGAACGGGTCCATTTCTTTTGTGCGGCTCCTCTATTGTGATTTTTCTGTACAGTATATATTTTAAACTGTAAATAGGGTGCGTTTCGTTTTTTCTCAGCTTAACGTCGCCGGGCTCCAACTCCACTCAAAATAGTGGTTGGGGATTTTTTTCCCTATTTTTAATATTTACCACATGTTTTATTTTGACGCCTTTTTCTTCCAAGAAAGTTTTTATTTCTGCTGGGTCCACACATGAGTCAATTCCCTTAATCACTACCTGAAGGCCTTTGCTGCTCTTCAGTTGGTATGTATAAAAACTTTTCTTTAGTTCTTCAAATTTGTTTATTATTTTGCGAAAATCATTCTCATGATTGACTTGTATTTTTGTCTCGTTTTGCTCCCTAAGATATATCGGGGGAGGCTTGGACGATTTTATGACGTTTGGTGCTTCAGAGGATTCATCCTCCAGAATTGCAAAACGATTTTGAGAATTTATTTTATCAAAAGATGGTACTTTTGAGGACGAAGAAACTGCTGCAGAGGTAGGGCTGCGTCCCCGTTTAAGCACTGTTATGTACCTGTCCATACCAACTTGTACTGTAGGCTTTTGAGAAGTTTTTACTTGAGTTACTGAGTTTTCCATAGCGGCTGTTTTGGGGTTAACCGTATCATCACTTATTAAAGTTTTTTTTGGCACTGCGGCAGCGCTTGCAGTTAAAAAACTTGTTATTGTATTACGATCGACCGTATTTGTAAACAAAGAGGGTGAGAGGGAACGCGTTCGAGTAATAGGTTTAGCCGTTAAGTAATTGCTATCATCGATTCTTTTTTTTGTTTCTACGTTTGTTTCGTCAACACTCACTGTAACATAAGCATTTCTTTCATTATGTTTTATTGTTTTTGCATTATACGCATTCATAAGAGTTTTTTTATATATTACTGTTTGTTTAATTGTGCTCTTCTTTTTATTCGTTGTTTAAAAACCCCGAGAATAAAAAAAAGAATAAAGAAAAACAAGAAATGTTTTTGCTTAAAATGTATGTATGTATATGTATGTGTGTGCATACATATATTTATGTTAAAAATTATTTTAAAGCGTCCATTCATTCGCTGATCTTATATTATTTTTTAAAAAAAATAATATGATATTATAAATATACAATTATTTAGGTAAAAAAAAACCGTATGCCGAGTTAAAAGAAAAAAAACACGTCTGCATTCAACGAGCACGCAAGCAGAACATTTAAAAAAAACTGTTGGCGATTTTGTTGGCTATTTTTGATGAGAAAAAATATTACTTTTATCCTAGCATTTTTCTGTATGAAATTTGAGACATTAATATGTATGGTCAGTATTTGAAAGTATGTATGTTCAAATGGCTGATGAAGATAATAAAAATCTTCGAGAAAATTGTTTTTCGTTTTTAAAAGTGCTTTTGAAAGAATCAATAAATATAATTCCTTAAAACATGAATATATTTAAAGTCTATGAACATTTTTCCATTATATCGTCGGTTGACAAGTAAAACTCACTAAGTGTAGTCAGACCAGTTTAGAGATATTGAGGTTTTAATGTTAAATTTTGTATAAAAAATCTATTATACATAAGATCGATGCGATTTTGCAGAGTAAATTAAGAAATAGTTTCTTTATTATAATTGCTTTTAAATTTTCGGTCTAACTGCAAACGTTTTCAAGACAATACAAAATAAAACCCTTAATGATCAAATCTGCACTTAGTGAGTTTTATTTGTCCACCGACGATATGTATGTGACAATTTATTATCATAGATAAAAAAACGACGTTGTTAAAGATTTTTTGAATCCTAACGTACGTTTTGATGTTTACGAACCACACTCGAAAAAATTAGCGTTTGTTAATTGTAAAGAGGGTTTTAATGATGATATTTCATCTAATTTATATAGGTTTAGCCCAAAATGTTCTAGCTACATGGATACGAAAGTTACGTACCATTTAAAGGAGCTTACTTTGGCTGTACTTTATATGCTTGTAATTACAACAAGTATTGCCTGTGTTGAAATTATGAACTCCACAAAAACTCGCCTTCGCTACGAGGTTTATATGTATTATATGAATGTGAATAGTACATGTTGCACTTCTTTTGTACCTTCATTGAATAAATGTAATTCTCTCAAAATGTATTCCAAAAAAGAAGACAAATAGGGAGTCTGCCAGTGAAGCGTTTTAGATAACTGCAACTTATATACAAATGGATATCCAATATTTGTTTAATACTAACAAAAATTCTTTTTTGTTGCTTTAAGTAGACTACTAACGGGTGGTTAAATTTAAAAAGGCCAATGTTGGATGTGAACCACACCTACACTTCAAGTTTTTTTCTGCATTTCACTTGACATTTCTCAATTTAGACAAACTCAATTTAAACCATGGAAAGATACACAACCGAGCAACGCGTTAAAGTTATTCAGGCTTATTATGAAAATGGGCGAATGGGAAAATGGGATTTTCGAAGAAGATCATCTTGAGTGATGAGCCACATTTTCACCACAGTGGATTCGTCAATAAGCAGAATTGCCGCATTTGGGCGAATGATAATCCAAGAGTAATTGTCGAAAAACCAATGCACCCACAAAGAGTGACTATTTGGTGCGGTTAATGGGCTGGCGGCATCATCGGGCCGTATTTTTTCCAAAATGAGGCCGGTCAGGCAGTTACTGTGATTGGTGTTCGCTATCGTGTGATGATAACGAACTTTTTATGGCCCGAATTGGAAGACATGGATTGGGACGATATGTGGTTTCAACAGGACGGTGCCACTTGCCACACAGCTAACGAAACAACGGCTCTTTTGCGCGACAAATTCAATGGCCGTGTTATCTCACGTGGTGGCGATGTCAATTGGCCGCCAAGATCATGTGATTTGACACCGTTGGACTTCTTTCTTTGACGTTATTTGAAAAAAGGTGTACGTCGATAAGCCAGCAACAATTCCAGAGCTAAAGGATAAGATAATTCGGCACATTAACGGCATAGAACCCCAGTTATGCCTCAGCGTCATCGAAAATTTGGACCATTGGCTGGAGGTGTGCCGCCAAGGTCGCAGCGGTCATTTGACCGATATTTTGTTTGATACATAATTGAACCATACCAATATTATCATAATAAAAATAAATTACAATAATTTCCTAAATAATTTGTTCTTTATTCAAAATCAATATCGGCCCTTAAAATTTAACCACCCTTTAAAAACTATTTTATAGTAAACATTGTACCTCTTTTGTGTTCACTAACTATTTTTACTGTGTTCTAAATAAATATTAAACAAAACATATATTATGGCGACTTTTTTTAAATTTTTGGCGTATTTTAGCGATATTGAACAAATAAATTTTTAGAATTTATAAAAAAAAAATATTTTTAATAATTCTAAAAATATGTATTTTATTGTCAAAAACTGAAAAACAAAAGCTTTGGCGATTTTGGCGATTTTTGACTTTGAATTTAGCGAAAAAGGTCAAAATCAATCTGACAACCCTGGCTGCTACCACATTTTCTGGAGACAAATTAACGCATTTGATATCGATCGTAATTTCCATTTAAATTGTATTGTATTTTCGATCGTATCGAATGCCATAATTTGCCCTGGTTTTATTTTTTGCATGAAGCAGTACTTTTAAAAAGTGAACGCTGTAAAACAAGACAACTGCTCCTTTTGCCGCTACTTGTAATTGTTTAGAGTACGCCTCATGAATATTTTGTATAAAACTTGATTTTTTCGAAGAATTGGAATTTTTTCGAAAGCCATTTGATATTTTGTTTTCCTGTCTTCGGCAAAAGTCAAAAAGTCTATATATAAATCGGCTAACGCCAAAACAGTTAAGAACGCTTTCCTCCTCTGTATGTCAACCGAATTGAAAAAAACACACACCATTGAAAAATATTTACTTACAGAAGTGCACAATATATATTTTATTAAAATCTTTTCAATATTTTCGGAGTAATAAACGTTCAAATTAGCTACTTACACATATGTACAAAGTACAAAATTTGTTTTTTTCAATTATCAAAAATAAAAAATTAGGGTGCTCGATTATTCGACATTTTTAAGAAACCGGTTTTCGAATATATCGACTACATTAATACGGGAAATTAAATTTCTTTATTTTACATTTCCGTGCTGCATGTGGTGATTTATTTAACTTAGAAACATAATATTATAAGTGCATGGTCCTTTCGTTTAACATCTTTTTTTTTAAATAACTTTTTTAGTTAATTTTTATTTCACTATTATTTTTTTCCTAAGCTAATCCCGCGAAGCCTTGGCTTGTCTGCAGGAAATAAACTAGAGTCTATGGCGGGAATTGAACCCGCAACCCCGGCGCTGATAGACTAGCTCACTACCATCTAGCCTACCGGGGCACTGGTTTTTTTGATTAATTTTCGTTAATATTAGACACAGAAAAAAAATTTTAATGCAATGTCCTGAGTGGAATACAATTTAAAAAAGAGATTTTATGATCCTTTTTTGTTTTTCAATTGATATTTTCTGATATTTTTTATAGAAGAAAATAGAATATGAACCAGAGGTTGGTCCTTTGCCAAATCGATCCACTAAGATGGAAAAAATGAATGCTCAAAACATGTAAATTCATATATATTTAGATGTAGTATCTTCATATGAACCTAAAAATTTATACATATAGTGCCTCAAAATTGCTAAATGTCGGTCGGAAAATGTTAATTTTTGGCCCATATAGCTAGTCTAAAACATCGACTCGATAGATGGCAACTAGAGCAATATATTTTTTTCCATTTTATGTCTAATAAACTTTTTATAAAAAGAGAGCTCTTTTTTTATTTATAAAAAATTACAGCCAATTGAAATTATGAAATTACATTTGCGCCACCTTGTATAAGACTAGAAAATTAAGATTGTTGCTATTGCTTGTTCGCCCCAGTATTTATTTCATAATGGATAATTATTAAAACGTGTGTGTAACTCACAAAACAAAATAAACTCACCTAAAAAGTTGTCGAAGATACATATAATCTGGCTGCTCATCAAATCGTAAACTACGGCAATAGTTTAAATACATAGAAAATTCTGCTGGAAATCCTTTGCATAAAACTTCTATAGGAGTAGACATTTTTTTCTCCGAAATTTTTTCATATTTTTGGGTTTTATTGTTGGCTTTCATTCCCTGCCAGGGTAAAACACCTCGATTAAAATACATCATAACATATCCCAACGACTCCATATCATCTCTGCGAGACTGCTCAATACCTAAATGAGCATTGATAGATGCATAACGAGCAGTTCCAGTCAAATTTTTGTCTTCACGGTATTGTATGTGAAGCCGAGTGGTAGGATCTCGATATTTCTTGGCCAAACCAAAATCAATTAAAAATAGCTTATTGCAGTGACGACCAATACCCATCAAAAAATTATCTGGCTTAATATCACGATGTATAAAACATTTCATATGTATATATTCCAAGCGTCCAATCATCTGATCAACTAACATTAAAACAGTTTTAATAGTAAAATGACGAGTGCAGAAATTGAACAAATCTTCCAAAGATGGACCAAGAAGATCCATTACAAGAATATTAAAATTTTTTTCCTTGCCATGATGACGAATTCGAGGTATTCCAACACCTCCATTAAGAATACGATACAGTTTTGCTTCGTATTGGAGCTGTGGATGGCGAGCGGAAGTACTTTCCATTTTAATTGCCACTTCTTCTCCACTTTGAATACTTATACCCAGGTAAATGTCTCCAAAGGATCCACTTCCTAAAATAGTTAAGACCTAAGTTTTAAGTTTATTGGTTATTATAAGCTTATATTTACCTATTTTTCTACTTAATCTGTACTTCCCGCCAACAGTAGCATCGGACCGAATCTTCATCGGATTAAATTTATCCATATTGGGATATCCAACAATTTATTTCAATAAATTAAACTAAAAATACAAAAAACATGTATACATATTATATTTTATATACATATAAAAAAAAAAACAAATGTTATAAACAGAGGTTGTATTGTTCACAATAAATTTACATTGCCACCACTATCTTGAATAAGTTTTCCCTCGTATTTGTTCCCCTTTTTACGTATTTGCGATCATGTAATACTACCACGAAATAATTTTTTAAAGGAGAATAGTAACGTGAAAAAATGTTCACTGCGAAAAGTTCCCCTGTGATTTATTTATTTTATTTTTGCTGGGGAACAGAACATTTTTGTTAGTAGTTCTTCTCACAATTCGAACATTAACACGGGTGTTCTGGAAATCGAAAACGCAAGACGCAAGAATTTGCAAGTGGTTTTTAATACACTTTAAATCAAATTTTTATATTTTTTGTTATGAAATTCGGTTTGAAAGAGAAATATCGTCATGAAATTCATTTAACACAGAAATCATATTAAAAACCAACGTTTAAAATCCTGGCGTTTTCAATTTCCAGAACAGCCCTGTAAAGTTTACAAAATAAATTTTATGGTCAAGTTCCGTTAAAAAGGCACAAGCTTATATTTTGATCAACAATCAATTACCTAGGGATTTGTGAAGCTTTCGAAAGACGTGGTGTGGTGGCAGAATTTTTTATTACTTTGCTACATTAACGGCCAATTTCACCAAATTTTTGTAAAACTAACTATTACTATCAAAGTAATTTTTGGGAATACAAAATTTTTAATTTACAAGATTTTGTTTGTCGTGCTTTTAACTTAAGGCGACCAGATTTTGAAAATAAAAATAGAGGGCATAAGAAAAGTAAAATATGTATTTAACTACAACATTTTTTATTTAGGTTTTTCCTTTCTTTTTCTAAACTTTGTTTTTTCCCCAGTGCTTAATAATAAATATCAAACTCTTTAGTTTCCCACCAATAATTATTGTATAAAAAGCAGAGCTCAAAAATCTCTCTGAGCTTCTTTAAATATTTTATGCATTTCGGTTATATTTTCCAATTTATTGCCGATTGATTGTACAATCCACTACAGCGAACGCATTTCAAATTTGTTATATATAACGGTTTTTTTTTTAACTATTTGAAATTATTTTTTTTTTGTTTAATTTTATGTATTTTTTTAGGTACATATTCGCAAAATTAATTGAATGTCGTACACATTAAAAAAAGCACTCTTCATTAAGGTTAAGAAGAGCACAGCTCCGCCCGGAGACCAATGCCGCCCATTGTGAATCCCCTCGATGCATAGAAGTATGAAAGAGAAGAAAATAATTGAAGAGTTGAATAGAGAAAGGAAGACTAGGAGAGATACGCAGGAGCGTGGTGGAATACCACCCCAGCTCCTACACATCCCTATAGAAAAAGAAAACAGTTCCCTCCCCACAATCCCCTCGAAATAACAGAAATAGCCGGCATATTCCAATTAAAAAACCTATGACAAAACCTAGCCATTTCTGCCTGAGACCCTGTTCTTAAAGACAATGTTATAATATATGCCCAATCGTCTCAAGCTCTTCAGCATCCTCGCACAATCTCCAGAAAATAGATTATGAAAAAAGATGACAAAAAGAGGACACAAATTTTATAGATCACAGCCAGTTAAAGAAGATGATTGTCGTATAAAAAAGAGTACGTATGGTCACGTTATTTAACTTCCAGTTAACAATCAACCCAATTGTGAATAAAAATTCCCCTGGAGTTTTCTACCTTCTCCCATTTTTTCTATGTTAATTCAATTGTAAAAATGGGGAAAAAAAACCCCCGGGGAATTTTTAATCATAATTAGGCTGAATATGTTTTTGACACTTACCCCGGATCTCCACGTAGCAATATTTATTGCGGCAAACGTCAAATTTGATTGCTCCATTAAATTTGCGACGTATAGACCGCATATTGCCATGAGTGGCAATCCATTGCGCAATGATTGCTCTTCTTATTGCTTGAGCAATTATTGCTTAGCAATCTGCTGCCAAATCAGTTGTAATTTATCTTTTATGGCGATTTCTTTTCTGAGAAAAATGTTGCATTAATGTTACATGTTCTACATTTTGTGTTCGTTTGTACAAAAAATACAACTGTGGGAAAAATTTTCAAGTTCTTTTGTGAAAATGTTGATGAAAAACATGCAAATCATGTTACATGTTTTACCCTTACTTTTACTTAAGGGTTCATACTGCCCTGTTTTACAACTTTGGTACTTACTACTTTGTTTGTACAACCAATATTTTATTTTGTTTTGTCATAATATTTTAAAGGTTTTGTCAAAAGAATTCTACATCTAAATTTTGAATTAAATCGTTTTTTTATTTTGGTGGAAAATTCTATGTATTTATTATCGTTTTAAATTTGTTCAAGCAATAAGTGATGTCAATGTCTGATTCCAAACCGTAAAGTAAGTGTGCAGCAAATAGTCGAATAGTTTTAAAAATCGCTAATGAACTACATTAATAATAAAAGTGTAATAGTTGGAAATAAAGGCAGCTAATTCTGTTCGATTGAAGTTGTACAACATGTAACACTTCGAGTGATTATAGGTAACATGAAAAAGTGTTATATGCATATACTGTAGCATTTTTTTCTCAGAATAGAAATCGCCATTTCATTTTATTTCTCTGTACGGTTGTTTATTTATTTGTGTGTTTATTTATTAAAATAGCAATTTTTTCAAATGCAAATAAAAAAAAAGGAATACAAAAGACAGCTACGACAATTACAATTAATTATTTTATTAAGTTAATTTATTAATTAAAAAGAGAAAACTTAACAACCTCTTGAAAACACAACATAAAACATTTGTTATAAATACAGCCACAAAACTTTGGAAAACTACTCGCGGTGAAAATTTCAAATTTATGGCAAAGCAATTTCAAGTGTTCTCCAGCAATATAATCAGCAATTATTGCTCCATTATTCCGTCCTTGTTCTGCCGTCGTTTTTGCTTGTACTTAGCAATAAATATTGCTATGGAGACCCAGCGTTATACATAGCTGATAGGTTATTACAGTATAACCCGCTTATTTACCTTGAATTTTAAATCCCTGTTTTTTCTTCTTCCATTTTTTAAACAAAAATCCACGTTTCAAATTCGGGTCATTGCCTTGAAAATTTAACTCCCAAAACAAAATGTCACTTAAATTTCCTTCGTTTAATTGCCTCAGTACTGCTTGACAAAAACACAGCAAGTAATGCAACCAAGTTTACATATTAAAACAACATTTATCTTCAACGAAAAGTTACTTTGGCTTACAATTGTATAGAAAAAATTATAGCAACAGAAAATGCATCTGGTAAAAAGAATTACAAGCAGTTTTTTTAATTCGCTAAGCATGTATTAAAATATGGTTCAAAAACGTTAAATATGCCCTACAAACTTTAAAATTTCTCTTTAAACAAAAAAAAAGTGTGCAACAAAAATGCAGCAATGGCTAAAATATGCAAATTATTCACTAGCAAATCGATGCCAAAATTCATAAAAAGCTCTAACATGAATAAATTCATCGGTTCTGCCTTTATTGGTCGTACAAGAAAAAACATGCAATTGCATATTTACGGCTTCCCATTATTTTTTATTGCTATAGCTTCGTACAGACGATGGTCAGATCTTACAATATTGTAAGCAGGCGTTGCCAACAGCAATATTTTCTTGACAATGCATTGCAATGGTGCGATTGTCAGATGCATTAATTTTGCACTTCTGCAAATACAAATGAGCTTACAATGTTCACACAGTTGTAAGACATTTTAGCCAATTTTAATGCAATTTAAGCAACGCTGCTTACCAATATTGTAAGATCCGACCATCGTCTGTACGAATCTTATGTCTTTTAGATTTAGCTGATATATGTATGTACAAATTTCTATGTTCCATATTATTCAACTTTTTTCATACGTTAAAGTTAAGGTATCTTGTAAATAAATACGTTTAATTATTTCACTGATGTAATTTGAACGAGGTAGTTAAGCGTATTCATTCAAATGTTTACCCCGCATAATTACCCACAAATATTAGCATTTTTGGCGAGGTAATTTACGTGGAATACTGTGAACTTGGTGAAATTGGCCGTATAGTGTAATAAACTAATGTTATATATATTTTACTTTGTTTTTTTTTTAATTTTCTTCAGAATATTTAAATAAAATATATCGACCCCTAACCGCGAAAATAACGTAAGCGCCAAAAATCTAATTTTACAGGAGAGAGCTTTTTTTATTTTATTTCATATAAATTTTGTATGAAATTTGTCGCTTACAATAAAATTGTTCTTGCTATAAAATAGTGAAGGTACCTTATGTATATTTTTAAAAATAATTCTTCGATTTTTAATTTTTTTCCTTCTTTTTTTTAGATTTACTGACAACTGATAGTGCGAAAAATTGTTAACGGGAGTTTTACATTATTATTTTTCTTTCGAGGGGAATAAAAATTTAATGGGAACAAATATTCCACTTGTTATTCACGATAGGCGTAAATATGTACATTATTTATATTACACTCAATTTACATGATGAATTTTATGACGTCCAATTTTGGACGTCATTTTTTGTTTGGTAGCAAGCGGTGTAGAGAAGAAAGAGGAAGAGAAAACAGAAATCATGTCTATTTTTCTACCCCTCTTTCTTCTCTACACCGCTTGCTACCAAACAAAAAAATGACGTCCAAAATTGGACGTCATAAAATTCATCATGTAAATTGAGTGCTAGAGTCGCAGCTATTTTGAAATAAATATGGAGTTCTGTAGTTGACACCATACAAATGGACAACTTTAACACGTGCCGCATCGAGGTCAAAGGTCGTATCAATAACTAATTTGCAATTCCTGCATAAAAATATTTTTAAAAATTATTTTAAAAAATTTTTTTATGTGTATTGTTCCTTTTTATTAGACCTTACAACGTTTAGTGGGGTAAAAATTATGAACTATATTTTTTATTTGGACTTTCACTGAATATGTATAGTAAAACTTCACTCTTAAAACTGCTCTGAGTGGAGAAACAGCTCGCGCTTTTTGTCATTATTTCTTAAGGACAAACAGGTCGTTCTTGTTTGTCTGCTTTTCGTGCGGTTTGCGTTGTCACCTCGCATTGGTTAGTGGTTCGGCGTCGTATAACTGTACCGAGTTATAGTTTTTGCGGTTTCTACATTAACTATATGCAATCGTTTTTAACCTCAATGTTTTAATGTGTTGTCTGGTGGAAAACCAAAGATAACTCAACGTGACTGGTGGAGAACCATATAAAACTCAGACGTTTTACTGGTGGAGTACCAAGGAAATAACTCAGACGTTTACTGGTGGAGACCAAAATACTCTGGAGCGGATTCTGGAAGCTCTCAACTTCCTATACGAAGGTTTAGGTCGAACGAGTACTTGTGGTTGAAGCTCCAAAAATTGTGTGATACCCTGGCAATATAACTCAAGAGAGTTAGGCAAAAAAATTTTCAAATAAAAAAAAAAAAAAATTGTAAAACTTTTTAATTTTTGGTGAAATTTTTGTATTATTTTACTTAAGGTGCTATCAGACGGGATGTATTTTACATATGTACTGTCAAATTTTCCGTCTGTAGAAGTTGTACACATCGTGTGATACATATGAAACTTTGCATGTGTAAAATACATGTGGAAATAAATATGTAATTTTTTTGATTAGAACACGCTCTATTTTCCTGCGACAAACATAAACAAAACAGCTGGTTTGTTTTAAAACGAAATTGTATGTAAAAATATATTGTAAAGAAAAATTAAAGAAAATGTTGACATACATACGGAATTACATATGGGTAAGAAAAGTGACAGTACATATGTAAAATACATACCGTCTGATAGCACCTTTATGAAAATGTTAAGTTTATGTTTTTATTCATCTTTATTCACTATGAGCTGATACTATAATTTTAAAACGGCCCACCACCTGTTGCGTAGCTTTCAGTTATGAGCGCGTTTTTTCTTCAATTTAAATTTAACATCGGCCCACACCTTCATCTAAACCTCTCCGGAACGGGATGGGGGACCAATGCAATTTGAATCTTCGGAAACGGTGTTCCACTCCTCTTTAATATTTATTTTGCTTAAACTTTTTTGGAAGGCCTTTGCCAAATAAAGTTTTTGCTCCATTATTGCTACTTACTTCGCAAATTGTAGCATTCGTACTTTATCCTAAAATATACGGACGAGTTAGGTACAAAAGCACATAAAAACAAAATTATATTTCAATGATATTAAATTTTTTGCATGTTTACATTTTATTTCCTTCCATTGAAATTATTTCTCAAATAATTTTAAAACCGTCGTGATCAAAATGTTTAACGACAATTTTTTACACTTTTGACAGACAAATACGCCAAACACGGTACTGTTTTAACGTCGTTTATGTAATAGATTTGAAAAGTGTCGTATTCATTGTCGGTTTTCGCCAATCACGGCAAAATTTCAAAAAAACGACTAGTTTACGCCGCAAAAACGCCAAAGACAATAAGGGTGATTGTTTTCCCCTTGATTGAAATTTGTTTAAATATCATTAATAACTGTTTTGCAATCCGGACAAAATTTTGCAGCTCATTGCGTATTCTATAATCCGGATTAATTGCAACTCTATAATCCGGATTGAATAACACCCGTTTTTATTTATTTTTTTATTCAAATCACAGCATGCCTTGTAAAATGCAGTTAGATTGGTGTGATATGAGTATGTTTGCACATGCGTTTTTTTTTTGCTATGAATTATTATAATATTTAATAAATACATACATGCGGTAATCCGGATTATTCGCTACTCCGGATTGGGGTCTGCAATCAATTATCCGGATTATCGAATTTTTACTGTATATATATATTATGTCCTGTGGTACCTAGTAGGAACAAAGGGCCGCAAATTTTTCTACTTAGAACTATTTTATTAACCTTTAAATTTAACAAAGTTGGATCGATTTAAATTGAAAAATAATACCAAAAGTATAAAAACTATCGTTTTATGGTGCATAAGTATTTAAATTTTTAATCGCGATTATCGCGAATATGAGCGCAAATTCGAAATATAACTAGCACCAGTGAATTCAGCGTACTCAAAAAGCTTTACTATAAGGTTGCCCTTTGGTGCAAACAGTGAGTTCCTTTGCTTTTAACTGGTTTCAACATATGTGTTATTTTTATACAAGATTATTTAAAATTTTTAGTTGTCAAGAATTCTTTTCAAAATCAAAAATTTATTTCTAAAAACTAAAATAAATTTTTTTTCGCGGAGGTCACCGGTTTTTTCTGTCAAATTGTATGGAAAATGTCGTGCAGTGCTTGTTCTGTTCATATTCCTACTGAACTTTCGCTTTTCAAAATAAATGGTAGCACCTTTCTTCTTTTTGCAATAGTGGACATACGCGTGCAGTATCGTTGCTCAAATTAGACGTGACATAACCATAATGCCACAGCCGTAACGGCGAATTCAGAAACCAAACCAAGCCTAATTAGCTGACTTAAAACAATTCAAATAAAAATACAAAACTGAATTGGTTTGTATGGTATGTTTATGTCGTTTTGGTAATACAGTGGCGATGGTAATACAGTTTTGCTATGGTTATGTCACGTCTAACTGAACCTTTATACTTTTAATTAACTATCAATTTAAAAGTCATGCAGAAATAACCAATTGACTACAGTCTATGACATGACTATGTTAAAATAATTAGTCGTCGACAAGGAAAAAAGTCACTTAATCAACTAGATGTGGTTGTAAAAAAATCAGTTTGAAGTTACTTAAAACTGTGTTTGACTTCCTACAGGGAAAAATAGGATGTAACATAATTTCTACAACATTGTATAGGAAAGTTTTAGGTGTGGCGTTTGACAGTTTGAAAAACAAAAGTTCAAGTAGGTATAAAAACATTTATCAAAATATTCATCAAGCATTGTGTTAGTATTACTGAAAATGTATTTCTATGTTTGACACCGGCGATGTTAGATGGAAAATCAAAAAATTTAGATATGACGGTTACTATTACATTCAGCACACGTACACGAGTGAATTTGTCAGCATGACAATCAATTGACATTGTATTTGGCGCTTTACTAATTAAAGTTTGTATTGTTATTGTAATGGAAATATTTTTAGTTGAAATCAATAAATAAAATATAATACATAAACAGATGTCGCTCCTTTATTGCAACATAGTCATATCTCAAAAAATCAAAAAAATTTTAGTTACTTTTTTGGACCGAAGCAACCAAATATTTTTCCTATGGTAATTCGGTGGGCTGAATACGAATCTGTAATTGGTATTTCTCTATCACGTCAAGTTTTAAGATACAAAAAATGTTTTGTATTTTGTTGGTTCGGTTTCACGTATTAGATTAGGGATGCCAATCCCGAATAACGAAATCCCGGGATTATTCTAAAAATTTAAGTCCCGAATCTCGGGATTTTTGCAATAAAGGAGCGATGTATTAATAACAAAATAAATATACAATATATTTCTTGTATATAAATATATTTTTCTTTTTATATATATATGGGGGATTTCATGTCAAGTGACCCAATTTTGAAATCGATGTCTTCCGATTTGGATGAAATTTGCACCAAGGTTAGTCCTATTGGATAGTAGTTTAGACACAAATTTTCAACAAGATCGGTCTAAAAGTTTCTGAGTTAGTGGGGGTCAAAATTTGACATTTTGGCCATACAGGTGTTCTTTCTTATCCATGTAACTTATTACCTATTGGTGTTAGCAAAATTTGTCCCAAGTAGCTTCGATAGCTATTTGATCCATCTTTTGAAAAAAATTTTTTTTATTTTTTTAAAAAATTTTTTTTATTTTTTTTTTTTAAATTTAAAACTTTTTTTTATTTTTTTTTTTAGCGGGTATGTTTTTTTTTTTTTTTTTTTTTTGTTCAAAAGAAAGCTTATGTCTTTTCCTTTAAGGTAGTTTTGGTCCCTTTTTGGGATGCGAGCGGCTTATGTATAAAAAAAAATTATTTCTAACCCTAGACAAGGGTTTTTCAATTTTTATCATATGCAGTGTTCTTTCTCATCCATTTAACTTATTACCTATTAGTGTTAGCAGAATTTGTCCCAAGTAGCTTCGATAGCTATTTGATTAATATTTTGGAAAATTTTTTTTTTGTTTTTTTAAAACTTTTTTTTTATATTTAAAATTTTTTTTTTAAATGTAAAATTTTTTTTTTTATATTTTTTTTTATCCGGAATGTTTTTTTTTTTTTTTTTTTGTTTAAAAGAAAGCTTTTGTCTTACCCTTTAAGATAGTTTTGGTCGCTTTTTGGGATGCGAGTGGCTTATGTATAAAAAAAATTATTTCTAACTCTAGACGAGGGTTTTTAAATTTTTAGCATATGCACTATTTTGAATTTTTTCCTATTTGTGTTTAAGTGTTTCTAAAGCCTTAAAAATAAAACGTTTGCAAAGAAACTAGACAAATTAACCTTTCCGACGGTATGTTACAAACCCAATTATTATTTTATACCTTCGATACTATAATGCCCACAATTTGTTAATCCCAGGAATAAAATCACTTTTTTTCTGTAGAAATGTTGACAAATTAAATTCTTTTTATTAATTTGTAATAATAATTAAATTAATATATAATTATAATAATAATAATTTCTAATAATAATAATAAAAAGATAAAGATAAATAATTTAATAAAATTTATGTAGGAAAAATTAAAAAAATAATTATTTGTCAACATTTCTACAGAAAAAAGTGATTTTATTCCTGGGATTACCATATTGTGGGCATTATAGTATCGAAGGTATAAAATAATAATTGGGTTTGTAACATACCGTCGGAAAGGTTAATTTGTCTAGTTTCTTTGCAAACGTTTTATTTTTAAGGCTTTAGAAACACTTAAACACAAATAGGAAAAAATTCAAAATAGTGCATATGCTAAAAATTTAAAAACCCTCGTCTAGAGTTAGAAATAATTTTTTTTATACATAAGCCACTCGCATCCCAAAAAGCGACCAAAACTACCTTAAAGGGTAAGACATAAGCTTTCTTTTGAACAAAAAAAAAAAAAAAAAAAACATTCCGGATAAAAAAAAAATATAAAAAAAAAAATTTTACATTTAAAAAAAAAATTTTTAATTTAAAAAAAAAAGTTTTAAAAAAACAAAAAAAAAATTTTTCAGAATATTGATCAAATAGCTATCGAAGCTACTTGGGACAAATTCTGCTAACACTAATAGGTAATAAGTTAAATGGATGAGAAAGAACACTGCATATGCTAAAAATTGAAAAACCCTTGTCTAGGGTTAGAAATTATTTTTTTTTATACATAAGCCGCTCGCATCCCAAAAATGGACCAAAACTACCTTAAAGGAAAAGACATAAGCTTTCTTTTGAACAAAAAAAAAAAAAAAAAAAACATACCCGCTAAAAAAAAAAATAAAAAAAAGTTTTAAATTTAAAAAAAAAAATAAAAAAAATTTTTTAAAAAAACAAAAAAAATTTTTTTCAAAAGATGGATCAAATAGCTATCGAAGCTACTTGGGACAAATTTTGCTAACACCAATAGGTAATAAGTTACATGGATAAGAAAGAACACCTGTATGGCCAAAATGTCAAATTTTGACCCCCACTAACTCAGAAACTTTTAGACCGATCTTGTTGAAAATTTGTGTCTAAACTACTATCCAATAGGACTAACCTTGGTGCAAATTTCATCCAAATCGGAAGACATCGATTTCAAAATTGGGTCACTTGACATGAAATCCCCCATATATATATATATTAGGGCGGGTCGATTTATTTTTCGACAATTTCCCTATGATTTCCGTATTCTATGGGTTATTCCATGAAAATTTGCCAAAGGAACCATACCTCTATCGTTAAAATCGAGTCCCCTACTTCATTTTCAATTTTTTTGATCCACAAATTCCTTTACACATTCAAGGAACGGAAAGACATGTCCAATTGCTGACCGCCACTGCTAAACGAGTTGCAGGAAAGAATGTAGAAGGCGCTATGGCGACGACATTAGAGAGCCGTACGAAAACACCAAGACTTGAAAGCAAACAAGACTTTCAGAAAAAATAATGTTTTTTTCACATTTTGTCTTTTACTACACTCAAATTGAAAATTTTTTTTGATAATAGGTTGATAGATACTTTATTCAGGGGTGTCATGGAAATCGAAAACGTAAAACGAAAGAATTTAAAGAGTCGTTTTTTCAATAAGATTTCTGTAAAAAAAAAAATTTATGACAATTATTTTACAAATAATGCTCTATTAAATAGAATCTTTAAGCAAAAATTGTAAAAATTAGATTAAAAGTTTAATAAAAAGAACTTCCAAATTCTTTCGTTTTACGTTTTCGGTTTCCATGACACCCCCTATTATCTCTTAATTTAAATTTTTGTAGAAAAAAAATAAAAAGGGAAAAAAAATCAAAAAGTTGGTTTTATGTTATTTTGTTTTAGCAATATTGCATGAATTAATCAACCGAAGTCGATAAATTTGGGCTTAAACTCTTCGTTTTGAATTGTAAATTGAATTAAATAATGGATTGAGCCAAAAAAATGGCCATGAAAGAAATATTCTTGGACAAAATCATGAAAAAAATGGAAAAATTGTCCAAAATTTGGACAAAAATGCCCGTAACTTTTGAACTTTTTACCAACAAAAAGTAGGGGACTCGATTTTAACGATAGAGGTATGGTTCCTTCGGCAAATTTTCATGGAATAACCCATAGAATACGGAAATCATAGGGAAATTGGTGAATTTTTTCACTCCCTACAAATCGACCCGCCCTAATAAATATATATATATATAATTTTTTTTTTTTGGATACCGAAATTCGTTTCGGTATCCAAACTTGCAAATAGTTTCTTTTGGTTGGGAATTTGCACTTTACAAATATCACTTTAAATAAATTCTTACAGCCGTATCCATAATGAAAATTGGCATAAAGTTAGCACAAAAATAATTGATAACACACTATCAAACTCTGGCTAACGATTTGCTAAATGTTTGTTAACGAGCTGCAAAACGTTTGCGAACTTGTGAAAAATAGCTGTTTAATGTCAAACTATTTTGTTAGTTTTTTTTTTTTTTTAATTTACTCTGTAGTCGTTGTAATTCGTCTTCACCAAGATGTCGTACCGCATTTGCAACAGGTCGGGGTGGTCGAAAAACTGGTTGCTTATCCGGCTAGAACACTTGATGAGCTGTGGTTTTGTTGCTCAAACCCATCTTACCATCAAAAACGTTTGATAGTTTTTTTAAGGTTGTTGATTAGATTGATATTTTCTTTATCAATACTTCGGTGATGAAACTCGATATTTTTACAAATTTTGCTGATTGGCATGTTATTTAATTTTTAGTGCTTCTAACGAATCTAGGCCGAAAATGTTTAAATTTTGTATTGATGTAACATATCCTTTGCGTTAATTGTGTTGTCGTGAAACGTGACATTACATCGAATTGTCTAAGAATTGGCATATCATATGCTGCACTGCGAGCTGTCTGGACATTTTTGTGTTTATTATAAGTACATCTGCTTTCGAAATGCATACTACAAAAGAACCAGCAAACCAGTCCCCTTAAATTTTAATTTCGGTATTTTTTTTAATTCTAAATCGGGTGGCACTTTTTCGTGTTGCCTTTTAACTGCATTTTAACCAAAATTTTTAATTATATACATACTTTTATTCGTGTCAAGCACATTTATATTTTTTATTACATATGTATGTACCTAATTCATTTTTGGTTCAGAAATCTGACAGAATTCGTATACGATTTAGTCTTTTTTGTCGACGTTTCTCTCAGATACCTGGAAGATGTCGGATTATTTTGCTGGCTGGGCACATAACTTATACACGTATTTCCATACATATCTACATACATACATATGTACATGTTTGTATTAGAATTTTTAACAGCTGATATTTATTTAATTTTTTCACAGAGACGCATTTTATTTGTATATTCACTAGTAAAAAAAATTTTTAATTTTAATAGAAAATTAAATTTATTAAATGTATGCAGTGTTAATTTAATAATTTGTAAAATAATCCTACAGAAATACGAAACTATGTATTTCAGATTTACAAAACATTTGTAAATAAACATGGATGTAAATAGAAGACAATTTTATAATTACACACAAATGGTGCAGTAATTTTGCATATTAATCTTATTATAATTTTACGTTTTTTTATGCTTATGCCAGAATACATATAACGTGTGTGCACTTTTTTCTGATAGAAAAATCAATAGAAATTTATAGTGAAGTAAAACAATCACACTTAAAAAATTTTATTATATGAACATATGTACATACATACATAGATTTTAATCAAGCTATTTAATTTATTTTTTTATCTGTAAAACGTTCAAAATCTCAAAAAAATAATACGCCTTACTATTTGAAAACGTATGCTAAATAAAACTTTCTATAAATATTATAATACACAGCTAAGATATATACACAAAAATAATTTTCACAAAATGCCTTACCACACAAAATGGATGCCACTCTAAACAAGATTGGTTTTTCTACCAGTTTCGTTGTCAAAAGATAAAATATAATGGGAAACTATTTGGCAAAAATTTTTCTCCTTTAGTTTTCTGTGTTTATTTTAAATTTCAACCAATGCACACCCGATTTTACAACTCACGTAAAAAGTTAACATAAAATTATTTATTAAAAATGTATTCAGAAATAGAAGATATGTAGGTAGCACCTACAAGTGTTACCAATTATGTGTACTAAAATAGTTAGTCGAACCAGAGCTGTCAGGTTATTTTAAAAATCGCCAAAATTGCCAAAGCTTAAAATTTAACAAACGCTTATAAGGGATAATTTTCATAGTAAATTTGTTCTTTAAACCTTTATTAAATTTAAAAATTTTTTATGAATACAGGCATAAATTTTTAGTTTTATTTACAATATAAAAGATGTTTTACTGCCCGTCTACAACTGACATGATTTGCTGTTGATGTTATAAAAGCTTTGTTAGAACATTTGCATTAACAACCGTGTTATAACATGAGAAAACTTCTAACCACAGAATACTAACAGAACTGAAAAAAGTGACGTGTGAAAAAGGCCCAAATCAGTTGCGAGGGCAGCTTTCGAAGAAAGAGACAAAAAGCTTTTTTTGGTGGTGAAGTGGCAATGTGTAAAAACAGGCAGCAACAATCAACACAAATGGCATGATCAAAACAAAAATAACAAAACACAGACCACGTTAAAAAAATGCATTAGTTCAACAAACGTTGTGTTTTGTGCAAAAAAAAAATGTATTTATTAATATTTTTTGTTTTATAATGTTATTTATTTACTTAAATATTATTTACTTGTGTTGTGGTAAACTTAAAAGTTAATTTTTACAAAAGCTTTGCAAATAAATCTCAACTAAATAAATTTGTGTTCATTGTATTGCGGCATAAATGATGATGCAAAGAGAAATGAAAAAGGGCAGCTTTCTTAGAAAGAGACAAAAAAAAACGCAAAATCTTCCGTCTCGTGACAGTTCTGTTAGTATTCTGTGCTTCTAACATGATGAGTCTATACTTAGCACTAACATCATATTAGTTTTAAAGTTAAACATTTCATGTCAGTTGTAGACTGCATGTTACCCCTCATTTCACCAAATTATAATTAACTATCAGTTATAGCTGTCAAAACATATTATTAACTGGAAGTTAAAGTAATAGTTAGTTTAAACTGAACTTAGTGAAATTATGGTTATATTATTAAAAATATTTTCTATAAATCCTAAAAAATAAATTTGTTTCAAATAGCTAAAATCCACAAAAGAAAAAAAATCTAGTTAGTCCAGCCAAAATTTATTGTGATATTTGTCATTACTAATTCTTTTTTCCTTACTCTTAATTATTAGTTCTCTTGCCTTACTTAAGGCGAATTGTAGTCTCTTTTTTAGTTCTTGGACATAATCATCGTAATTGTAAAATGTTCGTACGTTTTCTATTTTATCCGATGGTAAACATGGTAATTTACCGTAAACTAATTCAAACGGCGAGTAGCCTGTGTCTACATTTGGTGCCGTATTGTAGGCAAACGTGAAATATGGAATCCATTTGTCCCATTCATAATCATTTGCTGTTGTTAATAAAAACTCGTTCAACACTCTATGGTTTCTTTCTATGGAACCTACTGTCTCGTGGTGATAAGGGGTTGAGAAAATCTGTTTGATTTTCAAAATTGAGCAAACATTTTTCATGGTTTCGTTCACAAATTCTGTTCCTCTGTCGGACTTGAGTACCTTAAAGTGACCATATTTTAATATTAGTTGTTCAACCAATGTTTTTGCTGTCGTAAGTGCATCTTTTGTTGGCACATTGCATTGTCAAGATGTACCGGTACTCGTTTGAAATACGAAGAGGTCCTACAGTATCAATTGAAATTGTCTCAAAACTATTGTTTGGTGTGTCTGTTAATGTAAGTGGTTCTTTTATGTGTTTTGTTTGTTTGTTTTTGACACAAGTGTCGCAATATGACACAAATTTCTTTACCATTTTGTTCATGTTTTTCCAAATATACCGCTGTTTTAGTTTAATGACTGTTTTTCTAATTCCTAAGTGGCCTGCGTGTGTGGCATTGTGGAATTCGTCAATTAGTTTATATTTTATAATGTCATCTGCTATTCTTTTAGGGGCGTTATATATTAGTATTTTTAGTTGAGGATTTTTTTTTTTTATTTTTATTTTTGCATATGCTTCCTCTAATTCTTCTTTACTATAGTTTTCAAATATTTCCTTAATTATTATGTATGTTTTTTCGACCTTTTTGTTTTAACTTCAATAAGTAAACGAATAATTAAGCTCAAGGTCTTATTTCTTTTTTTAATAAATTTTTATTTATTTATTTTTGTTGTCAATATTTCGTAACCCTACGGGAAACATCTTCAGGATCTTAAATAAATATAAAGAAAATACAAAAAATTAACACAAAATTTTTCACTACATAAAAGACTATAACAAACAAAATTGCAAACATAAAGAGAGTATAGCAACAACATAAACTCACAAAAATATATAAATTTTTTTTATTAAAATGAGTAACAATAGACGTTCATTAAACGACTGCCCGCTAATCCGATCTTTATTGTACTAATTAGTCGTTTTGTTTATGATGTGTTGATAGCTGCTTGCACAACTGTTTTCCACATCTTTTTTAAAATTCATCCTTTGCTCTTTTTTTGTTTTTATAATGTATAGCATTTCCAATGTTAGTCTTCTCTTATATTTGTCTTCTGTGTGTAGGATATCAATATCAGTTAAATTTGGCAAGTGTTCTCTCTCCACACAATGGGCCAGCAGTGCAGTTTTTTGTGTAGACAAATTATTTTTACATTTTAAATCTGATTTGTGTCCAGATATTCGGGTTTTTAATTTGTTCTTGGTTGTTCCGACGTATACTTTTTCGCATTTTACATTTTCGTTGCCGTTGCATTTTATTTTATATATTACATTGGATTTTTCCATTTTGTCAATTTTGGTTTTTGTGTTAGAGTAAAGTTGTTTAAGTGTATTCCTGGTCGTTGATGCTATTTTATACTTTTCCTTATTATATATTCCGGATTTCTGAATTCTCTCTGATATTTTGGGAACATAAGTTAATGACTTGTAAATCTTTGGTGTCTCCTCTCTTCTTTTTTCTTTTTGATTTTTATTATCTTTAATCAGTTTTTTTATAATTTTATTTGGAAAAGCGTTTTTTCGTAATAACTCCCTTATTTTTATCAAATTTTCTTTATGAAACTCTTTATCGCTTATGGTAAGTATCCTTTTTATGAAGTTTCTCGCGGTATTTATTATAATATTTTTAGGCTGACATGAGTAAAAGTTTATTATCCTTCCCGAAGATGTTGGTTTTTGGTACCAATCCGTTTTAATCGTGTTACCTCTTCTTACAACTAGGGTGTCAAGATATGGCAATCGTTCGTTCTTCTCCTCCTCTATTGTGAATTTTATTCTATTATGAAAGCTGTTTAACTTATTGAGCATTTCCTCTATTGCACATTCGTTTACAATCCCAAAAAGGTCGTCAACATACTTCGTTAAAAGCCTTGGTTTTTTCTCCATAGTCCCAATACTTTTCTGTTATAGTTCCTCCATAACTATATCCGCTACTAATGGGAGATGCTGGTGATCCCATTGGCAAACCTCTGCATTGCGCGTATACTTTATCGCCATACTTAAAGTATCTGTTATCCTGTATACAAAATTTTAATATCTTTACGAATAATTGTTTCGACATTGTTGTGTGTTGTTGAATCTCGTCCCATTTACCTGTGATCAAATCGATTGCATATTCCACTGGAATACTAGGAAATAAAGATATTAAGTCAAATGATACTATCCTCTCGTCGTCACATATTGCACTGTTGTTGATCTTATTTCTAAATTGCACCGCGTCTTTTACATTAAACTTCGAGTTTTCTGTAAGCTTCTTTAATATATTGGTCAAAAACTTACATAGACCGCTAGATGGGGAGTTCACCGAAGAGCATATTGGTCTAAGAGGTAGTCCTTCTTTATGGACCTTGGGTAATCCATATAATCTTGGAGCAAATGCCGCGTCATTTTTCAGTCTTGTCTTCTCTATCACAGTTAAAATATTGCACTTATGGAGTTCATCTACAAGATCATTGTTTTTCTTTTGTAATGCTGGTGTTGGAAATATTGACAACAAAAATAAATAAATAAAAATTTATTAAAAAAAGAAATAAGACCTTGAGCTTAATTATTCGTTTACTTATTGAAGTTAAAACAAAAAGGTCGAAAAAACATACATAATAATTAGAATTACGGAGAGCACGCCGTTAAAATAAACTAGAAAAATGGTTTATAAAAACATAAAGAATAAACACCAAAATATTAGAGGATATATAAATAAGCACAAAACTTTCAAACTAAGACAACTTAACACGAAATCAACGATAACGTTTCTTATTAGATGTAGAAATTCTGGTATAACGCCAAATTTCATTTACAACACATCAAAAAACATTCATGGTATTTTTGAATCAACAGAATTAGTTCTTCCAAAAATTAATAATGCTCTTAATACCATTTTACAAAATTTTCATATTAAAATTCTTAATTTATTAATAAAACAAAAACATGAGCTTGATAAACATAACCAAAAAGTCATAATAGAATTAGAAAGTAATATCAACAAATATTTGTCGACAGAAGAACAGAGGCAATTTTGGGAAAACGAAAATAAACTTACAAAAATAAATAACTTTGCTATTAAAAACAGACATTTAAGGAAATTTGAAGTACTTAAAACTGCACAAAGAAGAGAATTAGATATTGTAAAAAACGAAAATTGGTTTGTGAACAAAACGAATATAGATATCCCCGAAGACATCCAGTGGCTTCTTTCATTAGGACAAAAGCATGCATTGCCTACAACAAGGGAACAATTTCCTATGTTTAAATATATAGCCGACGGAGAAGACTTCATACAAACCTTAAATGATAAAGAGGACCAAGAGATGGCAAGGGCAAAATTTACTTTTATGCTAGAAAATCATGTGAATAAACATACACTTAATAAGAGAGAACGTTTCATACACAACACAGTGGGACAAACTCGTACATTTTTAAGGAAATATAAAAACATATTAATTTTGGATGCCGATAAAGGTAATGTCACAGTGGCTATGGAGAAAAAAGACTACGATATAAGAATGAACAACATTTTAAATGATATGATGTCATACAAAAGATTGAAAAAAGATCCAACACCAGCATTACAAAAGAAAAACAATGATCTTGTAGATGAACTCCATAAGTGCAATATTTTAACTGTGATAGAGAAGACAAGACTGAAAAATGACGCGGCATTTGCTCCAAGATTATATGGATTACCCAAGGTCCATAAAGAAGGACTACCTCTTAGACCAATATGCTCTTCGGTGAACTCCCCATCTAGCGGTCTATGTAAGTTTTTGACCAATATATTAAAGAAGCTTACAGAAAACTCGAAGTTTAATGTAAAAGACGCGGTGCAATTTAGAAATAAGATCAACAACAGTGCAATATGTGACGACGAGAGGATAGTATCATTTGACGTAATATCTTTATTTCCTAGTATTCCAGTGGAATATGCAATCGATTTGATCACAGGTAAATGGGACGAGATTCAACAACACACAACAATGTCGAAACAATTATTCGTAAAGATATTAAAATTTTGTATACAGGATAACAGATACTTTAAGTATGGCGATAAAGTATACGCGCAATGCAGAGGTTTGCCAATGGGATCACCAGCATCTCCCATAGTAGCGGATATAGTTATGGAGGAACTATTACAGAAAAGTATTGGGACTATGGAGAAAAAACCAAGGCTTTTAACGAAGTATGTTGACGACCTTTTTGGGATTGTAAACGAATGTGCAATAGAGGAAATGCTCAATAAGTTAAACAGCTTTCATAATAGAATAAAATTCACAATAGAGGAGGAGAAGAACGAACGATTGCCATATCTTGACACCCTAGTTGTAAGAAGAGGTAACACGATTAAAACGGATTGGTACCAAAAACCAACATCTTCGGGAAGGATAATAAACTTTTACTCATGTCAGCCTAAAAATATTATAATAAATACCGCGAGAAACTTCATAAAAAGGATACTTACCATAAGCGATAAAGAGTTTCATAAAGAAAATTTGATAAAAATAAGGGAGTTATTACGAAAAAACGCTTTTCCAAATAAAATTATAAAAAAACTGATTAAAGATAATAAAAATCAAAAAGAAAAAAGAAGAGAGGAGACACCAAAGATTTACAAGTCATTAACTTATGTTCCCAAAATATCAGAGAGAATTCAGAAATCCGGAATATATAATAAGGAAAAGTATAAAATAGCATCAACGACCAGGAATACACTTAAACAACTTTACTCTAACACAAAAACCAAAATTGACAAAATGGAAAAATCCAATGTAATATATAAAATAAAATGCAACGGCAACGAAAATGTAAAATGCGAAAAAGTATACGTCGGAACAACCAAGAACAAATTAAAAACCCGAATATCTGGACACAAATCAGATTTAAAATGTAAAAATAATTTGTCTACACAAAAAACTGCACTGCTGGCCCATTGTGTGGAGAGAGAACACTTGCCAAATTTAACTGATATTGATATCCTACACACAGAAGACAAATATAAGAGAAGACTAACATTGGAAATGCTATACATTATAAAAACAAAAAAAGAGCAAAGGATGAATTTTAAAAAAGATGTGGAAAACAATTGTGCAAGCAGCTATCAACACGACTAATTAGTACAATAAAGATCGGATTAGCGGGCAGTCGTTTAATGAACGTCTATTGTTACTCATTTTAATAAAAAAAAAATTTATATATTTTTGTGAGTTTATGTTGTTGCTATACTCTCTTTATGTTTGCAATTTTGTTTGTTATAGTCTTTTATGTAGTGAAAAATTTTGTGTTAATTTTTTGTATTTTCTTTATATTTATTTAAGATCCTGAAGATGTTTCCCGTAGGGTTACGAAATATTGACAACAAAAATAAATAAATAAAAATTTATTAAAAAAAGAAATAAGACCTTGAGCTTAATTATTCGTTTACTTATATTTCCTTAATATTCTCTTTATTAATTTTTGATATCAGTTTCTTCAGTATCGAATCTAGTTTCGCTGATTTATCACTGTATCTTGCTAGCCTTTTGTTTTCATTTTTCATGGTTTGGGTACGTAATTTCTTCCTGACCGAAACTGGTTTCGTAGAATTATCATTACGTCCTATGTGCACTATGTTATCTTCAATAAATATATCCTTTTCTTCAATTTCTTCTATAATATTGAATTGTAATTTCTTTATATTTTTGATTCATTCATGGATACGCATTCCCATATTTGAAGTTGATCAGACTCCTGAGATATGCTTTTTTCCATACTTTTCTTTTTCATGCATGTTTTGTTCTTATTTTCCTCATTTTTATCTTCATTTCTTTGTTTACTTATTATATTTTCCTCATCTTTTTTCATTGCCCTGGTTATTACTAGTGTTTTTCTTTCTGTTTCGACATTGTCTTTTGGTATCATGTTTTTTAGTATCTCTGAGTTGATTTCTATTCTCGAGAGCGCGTCAGCGTTTGTATTCATTTGTCCTTTCTTATAGATGATTGTAAAAACATAGTCGCTTAGGTCCACTCTAATTCTGGTCATTTTTGACGAAGGGTTTTTGTGCGAAAATAGGGAGATTAAAGGTCTATGGTCAGTTACTACTATGAACTTTCTACCCTACAGGTATGGTCTAAAAAAATTAATACCCCAGTGTATTGCTAAAAGTTCTTTTTCAATTACAGGTTTATTTAAATCATGTTTTTGTAACGATTTACTTGCATATGAGATAGGTAAATCTTGGCCTATTTCTCCTTGCGATAATACAGCGCCTAATGCAAAGTTTGAAGCGTCAGTTGTTAAAATAAAGGGTTTATTAAAATCAGGGTATTGTAATATTGGTGGGTTCATAAGTTTGTTCCTCAGTTCTTCAAAAGCATGTTGGCATTGTTCTGTCCATTTAAAAACTGCTGATTTCTTCAATAGTGCGTTTAAATCTTTTGCTATGTCGGCAAAATTTGGTATGAATTTCCTGTAATAATTGCAAAATGCAACGAATCGTCTTACTTCGTCTGCATTTGTTGGTGTTGGATAGTCTTTAATTACTTTGTATTTAGATGGGTCTGTTTTTACACCATTTTTTGTTATTAAGTGTCCAAGATAGACTACTTCTGGTCTTAGGAAGCAACATTTTTTAGGGTTAAGCTTTAAATTATATTTTTGCAATCTGTCCAAGACTTTTATTAAGTTCTGGTTGTGGTGATTCAAACTACATCCGTATACTATTATGTCGTCTACGTATAGAAATGCTTCTGATTCTAAGCCTGAGAGTGCTATTGTGAGCATTCTTTGAAAGCTATTTGAAGAAATTTTTAGTCCGAAAGGTAATCTTTTAAATTGGTAATGTCCTTGTGCTGTGGAAAAAGCTGTAAGTGGTTTTGAGTCTTTGTTCAATTCAATTTGATGAAATGAATTGGTCATGTCTAGTGTAGAGAACCATTTGGCTCTGCCAAATTTGTCTAAGACGTCTTCTAGTCTGGTTAGTGGGAATTTGTCATCCACTATTTTGTTGTTCAGTTTCCTAAAGTCTACTACGAGTCTCCATTTCTTTTTGTCTTCCGTGTTTTTCTTTGGTACCAAAAGGAGTGGAGCATTGTATGGACTAGTTGATGGTTCTATTATATTGTCGCTGAGCATTTTTTTTACTTGTTCGTTAATAATGCCTGTGTGGGAGTGTGGTAGTCTGTAGTTGTGTATGTATACTGGTGTATTGTCTGAGGTCGTAATTGTTTGTTTATAAAAATTGTTTACTGTCAATTTTTCATTTTCGAGGTGAAAGACATTTTGATATTTTTCAAAAATATTTATTAATTCTGTTTTTGCATAGTCATCATTATTGTCTAACTGTAAGTCATTTAGTATTTGTTGAAAACGTTCAGAGTCGTTGTTACAATTGTAACGTAATATGTCGTAGTTTTTCAGTGAGTCAGTTTGTAAGTGAATGCCCCTTAAATTTGTTTCATCGTCTGTTGTGTTTAATATTTTGATATGTGTCATGCCGTTGCTGGGTGCTATTGAATTACTTAAGAACACACCTGGTTTTAATTCGTTATTAAAAATTACGCTATCTTCAGTTAAGTGTAATTTTATCGCTTGTATTATTTCTGTTCTTGGAGGTATTTTTATATGTAGTGACGTAAGTGCTTTTGTATGCATTGGAAGGGTTATAGTAGTATTATTTGTAAATAATGATATTGTAAAAGTTTCGTAGTCTATTTTACAAAGATATTTTTGTAGAAAATCTCTACCTATAATGCCGTCTGTCTCTATTGGAAAATCTGTTTTTACTAACTGAAAGGGGTGACTGCATTTTTCTTCAGTCAGTGTTAGTTCTAGATTTATTGTCCCTAATGAGTGAATTTCCTCCGTAGTGATCCCCGTTAATTTGCATTTTTCTTCTGGATCGTACTGTTCTCCGTCAAAGCTTGTTTGCATGCGACATAATGATATGTCGGCTCCAGTATCTATAAGAAATGTCAATTGTTTATTCTTGTATTTGGTGATTATGAAATTCGTGTTATTAGTGGATATTCTGTAAACGTTTAGTTTTGGCTGTCCGGAATATCTTGGTATTCCGAGCCTGTTGGGTTTCCCGAATAGTGTATGGAATGTATTTGTCTGTTTCTACTGTTTCCATAATTGTCGTACTGTGTTCTTCTACTGTTCGTATTGAAGTTATTGTTCCTATTAGGATTAAAGTTATTATGTCTATCGTTGGAATTGTTATTTCCAGATGAATTTCTATTATTTCTTTGGTTGAAATTATTGTCTCTATTGGGATTAAAGTTATTATGTCCATTGTTGGAATTGTTATTTCCAGATGAATTGCTATTATTTCTTTGGTTGAAATTATTGTTTCTAGGAAAATTATTGTTATTGAAATGGTGGTTTCTATTGTGATAGTTATTATGTGTTTGATCTCTTCTTAACTGCAATATAGTGTTTTGACTTAATTTATGTTCATTCTTCAATTCTAATGCAAGTTCGGATGCCTCTTGTAAGTTAGTTGGTCGAGCAGCATATATGGTCGCTTTAAAGTTTTCATTTAGTCCCTTTTTGAATGTATCTAGTGCTAATTTGTTATTTAGTTTTATTATTACATTCTTTTCGGCTTCTGAAGCTCCATTCCCTAATTCTTTAATACCTAGTTGATTTAAATTATCTATTATTGCTGTTATTTTTTCTTTGTATGAATTTATGTTCATTTTTCCTTGGAATAATATGCTAAGACTATTTTGTAATTCCGGGATGGTTTTGGTATTCTTATATCTGTTTTTTAAAAGATTTTTTAGAGCTTCAAAACTATCTGGTTCTGACGAACTTCCTATTGCTGTTCTTACTGTTGAAGTAAGTTTTGCATGGTATATGTATTGAAGAAAATCTATCTTTGCTTCGGTGGACAGTGTCTTATTAATAAGTTGTGCTGTGATTAAAAAACTATCTAGTTTTATGTAGTTACCATTGAATAGAGGTAGTGCTTTGGAAACGGTTTCTAGACTAAATGATGCCATCTTTGTATATAATGGGTTTTTATTGTTTTCGATTAAGTACTCTTTAATTTTCTTAATTATATTGCTAAATTCTAATCTGATCACTGATATTTTCTCTTCGTCTTTTTCTTCTAGTTGTGCTAAATCAAATTCCCTGTTATAACTTTTATATCCTCAAGTCTAAGGTTGTCTAAAATTGTCTTTTCTGAATATGTCCTTCCGGGACTTTTCTTTAAATTCTTTAATATGTCTTTAAGTTTTGTTAAATTTTCTTCCATTTAAATTTTTATTATATGTATTTTTATTTCCTTTTTTTTTTATTATTTTTTTTTTTTTTTTTTTTTTGTTACTTAACATTGGTGACAGCATTAGTTCTATATTTTAATGCATAATTTTTGAAATATCTATTTATTCTATATGCTACACATAATATTAAACCTATTATTATTAAAATTGTCATGTGTTCTGGTATGATGTTTTTTGAATTTTCCGCGTTACCGTTGTTCAATATATTTTCCTGGATCTCCACTTTACCCATGTTATCGCTTATTTTATTTCCCCAAATAGGGCCTACCATTTAATATATGTAAATTTGTTGTTTAAAGTTTAATTGAAAATTCTTTTATTTTCGCCTTGAAAATTCTTTTATTTTCGCCTTCACCTCCTTCCTTTCTTCCACAGTACACGCGGTGTTTAATTCCTTATACAGGATTGCCAAATTCTTCCTTCTTTGAAACTGTTTACCTGCTCGTTTTTTCTTTGCTTTTACCTCTACTTTTGTCTGTTCGATGTGGTTTTTTCTCTGTCTTCTCTTATATATATTTATATTATATTTGTTGGTAAAGGTTCATACCTTGGTACTGTGTGAGGTACTGGTTCCGGAATGTATTGTTCAACCAGATACTCTTCCCAACGGCAAATTATTTCGTTGATTTCTTCTAATGTTGTAGTAGAAAGTTGTTTTGAAAGCCCCAAGTTCCAGTCTGCCATGTGGTGTTATGGGAGTTACGTCTGTCATGTGTGTAATTGAAGAACTTAAATTCCCTATAACCCTCGGTTATTACAAGCTGTAGGGGTTCCAGCCAATAAATTAGGCGTTCGAAAGAACTGCCAAAAGCTTCTGAGACAAAATTACTAAGGCAGCTAGTGCCGATTTGGTTGTAGGTTTAAGTCTGTTTTATTAATTTAAAATCAAAGGTTTATATACTGCTTATGAGAATACAGTTTAGTTTCTCTAACTTATTCTAGCTTATCATAATTATATACTTGACTCTTTCGGTGCCATGTAGATATCTAAGGAATATCAATACAGTTGCATGTTAACCAATCACAATGAGTCTTTCATTATATTCACTCAATAATGAGTAGGTCACTCAATGTTTAGTTAACATGCCTTCAACTATAAGTGATGTAAATTGATATTTATTTTATTGTAGTTGACACTTGTAGTTACAATTATGCAGTGTGCCTGCGTTATCGACTTAGTGTGGTACGCTATATGTATGTGCACACTACTGCATCTTTAAACATTAAAAACAACTACAACAACAACTTGCTCGAAGTTTTTCAATATCTTTACCAGCCATTTCAACATTACATAATTTATTTTCAAATACTGACCACACATAACAATACTAGAATAAAAATAATATTTTTTCGTAATGAATTTAAGGCGTGCATTATCAAAAATAGCCAACTATTTAAAAATCGCAAAAAAAAATGTCGCAAATAGAAAATTAGGTCGCCATACTAGTTTAAACAACATCGGCACGTTTGGCGAGAAATCGTCAGATATGAAGACCCTTAATCTAAGTGTCGGTTCACACACGTCAAATTTGACTCGTCAAGTCTTGAGCTTTTAGGAGAGAAGGGATAAGAGAATGCCATTTCTTTGCCCCTCTCTCCATTAACTCGTCAAGTCTTGAGCTTTTGAAAATTGAAGACTGATTGCGTCAAGTTTGACGTGTGCACCGGCACTTCTGATATTCGTACATTTTTGGTATTTATCAAAGCGAATTCAACTACAGATGGTGTCGCAACTACAACCAGTGTTGGGCAAAATACATGGTTTGCGGTATTTAAAATACAAAATACAAAATACTTGCTGGTCATGTATTTAAAATACAAAATACTTTCAGGTTATGTATTTAAAATACAAAATACAAAATACTTACACATCCTGTATGTATTTAAAATACAAAATACTTCCATTTATTGTACGTATTTCAAATACAAAATACAAAATACTTCCACGTCATGTACATTAAGGTTATAACTTTTTTTTGAGTGCAAAATACCACTCCAGCGCCATGTGGGGAATTTTGTTCTGATAATAAAAAACTGTTTTTAAGCTGATTCGGTGAAAAAAGTTTCCGCACCGTAAGCGATTCCTAAAACTCCATATTATGTGTAAATTTTATTTTTGGAAATTGAAACCCTTTTGATTTTGCATTAGACTTATGAAAAATGGTTTAATGTTGAAGATTATATATAATTTTAAACAAAAACGAACTTATTTAAGACAAGATCCACTGATTTAATGATGAAAATAAAAAATAAAAACAAAACTTCAACGCTTTCGGTGCGGAAACTTTTTTCACGAAAGATGAAAAGTGACACCATATTTTTTTATATTTTGGTAGATTAAAATGCAATCAACCATCAATAAACTGACAGAATATATTTTGTAAACTCCCATTTTTTTATGTATTTAAAATACAAAATACAAACTACTTATATTTATTGTATGTATTTAAAATACAAAATACAAAATACTTGCTGGATATGTATTTAAAATACAAAATACTTGCACGTCATGTATTTAAAATACAAATACAAAATACGTATTTGTATTTTAAATACGTATTTCAAATACATGTATTTCAAATACTGCCCAGCCCTGACTACAACGACCCAAAAACAACATTGTTGTCGTCCTCCAAAGAATTAAAAAACTCCGTCACAAATTCGTTAAATATTGAGTAATTTATTCTCTAGAAATATAAATATGTAGCTAATTTCACAAAAATACTTATAATTAATTTGAGACAATTCTTACATTTGTTGGACATCTACACTCTTAGGCGACAAAAAACTGATTGATACCAACATATAAATACGAACACAATTTTTGTCTTTAGGAACTAAAAAAGATGGCTACTTATTTTAACATTTAAATAAACACATTAAAATATTGGCCGTACTGTCCTGTAAAACAAAGTAGCAAAAACAGGGATAACTACGATAATACCACAACAACAGCTGTTTAGCGATGGCACTGATCTGCATTATTAACATCCCCACCCCCGTGATTGGACCCGGAGGAGTCCACTTCACCAATGTCCTGAACATCTAACACCGCAAGCTTTGACACAGGACGGCGCAATATACTTGTCGATGTATTTATTTCTGCCGATCGGGCTACTCCGTCCTTACCTACAAACAGCTTAACGACACGTCCACGTTTCCATTTTGATCTTGGCTGGTCAGTTTCACATATTAAAACTAGGGCTCCTGTAGACAAAGGTTTTGAGGGGAGACACCATTTCGTCCTTCGAGTTAACTCGGGCAAATATTCCAGCATCCATCGTTTCCACAAACAATTCTTTAAATTTTGCAAAATTCTCCATTGTTTTCTAAGCGAACAAAATCTAGGATTATATGGAGCTGGTGTCTGCGTCGAATTGGGGCAGCCTAATAAAAAATGATTGGGCGACAGAGGTTCAGGCTCATCAGGAGTAACCGGTAGATGGGTAAGAGGCCTGGAATTCACTATATTTTCGCACTCTACCAGCAGACTGTACAGCGTTTCTGGGCGCGGTACTTTTTCCTTTAATGCCACATATAAAGCTCTCTTAATTGACTGAACAAGACGTTCCCAGGAACCACCAGCGCTTGGATCGGATGGGGTGTTATATGTCCACTTGATTCCAAGAGGCCTCAGACCAGTATCTATTTTTGTAAAATCGATAAAATCACGTTCGTTACCGAGCTCTTTGTTGATGCCAATAAAATTTGTCCCGTTGTCGCTTCTAATTTTAATCGGGACACCACGACGATTTATGAAATTTCTAATACACAGCAAACACGAATCACTTGACAAATCTGTGGACAACTCCAAGTGCACGGCACGCGTGGTTAAACACGTGAACAAAGCCACCCAACGTTTTTCATGACTGCGGCGTACAGCTACCAAGACAGGGCCGAAGTAGTCCAGGCCAGTGTATGAGAATGGACGGACGTAAGCACTCAAGCGGTCGACAGGTAGGGGACCCATTATTGGCTGCGACGGCTTACATTTTCTCAATTTGCATTCACAACAGGCCGCTTTGACACTTTTCAATACGACGCGAATAGATGGGATCCAAAATTTTAGGCGTATTTCACAAATCACTGTCTGGTCATTAATGTGTTTTTGTTGCTCGTGATACCACTTCACTATCAGGTGTGTCACTCGATCATTTTTTGGTAAAATGTATGGCCGTTTAGTTCCGAGTGAAACAAAGGGTGCATTATCAATTCTACCACCACAACGAAGATTTTCAGACTCATCAATATACGGGTTAAGGGATTTTATAAAACTGGTGGGGTATACGGGCTTTTTTTCTGAAATACAGTTATACTCATCTATAAATGCCGTTCTTTGTACTGACCTTATTATGAATCGTTCTGCATATTGTTCTTCTTCGATCGACAGATCTCCCTTTACCTTGGGTGTTTGTTTACAATTTGCTTTTATATTCCTTACGTATCTAAACACCCATGCTATACATCTTTTAAGCCTTTGATAATTAGAGAAGCGTCCGGCATCAAAAATTGAAACAACATTGGCTCGTGTTGAAAGCACATAACGTCCTTGTCGTAATTCTTCATCACAATCGCTTTCCATTGGTTCACGAGCGCAGGGCCACAATTCGGGAGGTCTACGCAAGAAATCAGGACCATTTTTCCAACGGCCGTTGGGGTTGTACTTTGTGCGTGGGCGAGTGCCTTCGTCTGCTGGATTCATATCGCCTGGGACCCATCGCCATTGTTTTTCTAGTGACGATTCTAAAATTTCTGCAACCCTATTTGCAACGAACTGTTTGTACCGACGGTGATCAGATTGCAGCCATTTAACTACCGTACTAGAGTCTGTCCAAAACCATATTTTTCCCGGCTGCATCTTATGGTGTTTTACAATGCCGTCTTTTAGCCGAACTGCCATTACTGCCGCTTGTAACTCGAGCCTTGGTATTGTTAAAAACTTGTTTGGAGCACAATTACTTTTACCAGCTACAAAGGACACAATTCTATCACTGCCAGTATCGAGCCTCCAATAGGCTACCGCTGCCATTGCCATCTCACTCGCATCGCAAAATATGTGTAACGTGATACCTCGATTAGAAAAATTAGAAAAATAACACCTTGGAATTGAATAGTCCCTTACCTTTATCAACCCACTAATCCAAGAATTCCAGCGATCGCGTAAAGCTTCCGAAATTTCCTCATCCCACTCCAGACCATGCTTCCAAAGCGACTGCATAAAGATTTTCCCATAGATTGTGAAATCACACAAAAATCCAAATGGATCAAAAAAGGACATTATTAGGCTAAGCACTTCACGTTTTGTTGGAGGCCGTTTATTTTCCAAAATATCAGCAGGGACACGTTTAAATTCGAGGTTAAATATAAATTTATCTTTCACTGGACACCATTGCATTCCCAATATTTTTTCAGTGTTATCAGCTGCGATGTTTATTGTACTTGCGTCAGGGTTGCTAAAGTGCTCATTTATTTTGCTCGAATTAGAAACAATTTTGTGCATAGTAAATCCCGCTGCATGATGAATTTCAACAACATCTTGAACCACGCTAATAGCTTCATCAACAGTACTAAAACAGTCGACGTAATCGTCAACATAATGACGTTTAATAATAGCTTCAGCAGCTCTTGGCTTTTCATTTTCAAACTTTCTTGCGTTTAAATTTTTAACGTATTGAGCTATTGTGGGTGAACAAGTGGCTCCAAAAATAGCCCTTGTCATCACATACTGTTGAATTTCACCGCTAGTATTGTCGCGGTACACAAAACGTTGAAAATCCTGATCTTCCTGACGAATGCCCACCTGTAAGAACATTTCCTTTATATCGCCACAGACTGCTATTTTTTGTTCACGAAATTTAAATAAAACACTGATTAAGGGCTGATTTAAATCTGGTCCGGGCATCAAACGATCATTTAAGGCAACTCCTTGTACCTTTGCAGCAGCATCAAACACTAATCTTAAACTTTCTTTGTTGGGGTTAAATACTGCAAAATGGGGTAAATAAAACGTTTTGGATGAGCAAACCTTCCTTTCTTCAGGCGTAACTCGTCTGGCATACCCTTTATTAAAAATGTGATTCATTTTTGTTCTGTACTCCCTTTCAAATTCTGGATTTGTTTTAAATTTCTTTTCCACCAGCTGAAGACGTCTGCAAGCTTGACTGTAGCTATCCGGAAATGACCTTATCTCATTTTTCCATAAAAGGCCACATTCGTATCGCCCATTACAGTATCTTGTTGTTGTTTTCAAAATGTTAAGTGCTTTTTCTTCGTTTTTTGGTACGACAGGTTTTGCCTCAAGTTTTACTAAGCACGACTCCATTTCAAAATATTGTTTCATCATCTGCTCCATATGAGCATTGGCTTCTTGTTTTCTTGCTATAAACACACTTTTGACGACTGGTTCATTTACCTTACCAGTTGGGCCATAAACTACCCATCCAAGTCTTGTCCTCACCGCTATTGGGCCATTTTCATCAGGGCATCTGGGTATATCCACTGGTACTGTTAAAAAGGAATGCTTCAAACTTATGATCATTTTCGGCTTGATTCTATAATAATCAACAAGAGGCAAATCATCCAGATGGCTTTTAGAATTTATGCCATGCAACATAAAGGACTGCGTTGGCAACTCTAGGTTCTTTACTAAATAAATTTTTGAAATACTATATTTTTTACTTTCATCTTGTGAGCCACTTATTGTCAAGGCAACCGTTTCAGTTTGTTGGCTACTACTGTGCCCATTTAGCCATTGCAGTTTCAAACTCTCCCGTTTGCCTTCTAAACCAATTTGTTTTCCGATATCCCATTCAAGCATTGTGGCGTCAGCGCCGTCGTCTATAAATGCGTAAATAGATACACACTGTTTAGGCCCATATAGCTTTACTGGGATTATTTGAAACAAGATTTCACTATTTTGAGTACCGGCATGTAAATTTACGACTTCCCTGGGATTTTCATTTTCGGCGACGATGGCAACTCTATCGGTTTGTTTATTTTGTTGATCGTATGTTGCATGTAATAGTGGATTGTGATATTTATCACAATTGTTTATTCCACATCGTTGCTTTTTGAAACATTTGCCAATTTGATGACGTCCCTTTAAACAAGAAAAACAAATACGTAATTCGCGGACCTTTTTCCAGCGTTCTTCAACAGGAGTGTTTTTGAAAACTTGACAATCAGTAAGTACATTACAGTTTTCGGGACAGACCTCACATTTTTTCACTGAGCTTGTTGTTAACGCATATCTATTTTTACTTGCCTTTTTTATAGCTGTTGACGCCGGCAAACCATCGGAAAGAATATAGGCGACCTTTCTAACACCGTCGAGCCACTCAGAAAACTGCAATAAGTTGGCTGGTTCCGCAAATGTAATACATTTCTCAGCCCACTGCATTTGCTTGGTAGGAGGCAATTTAGAGACCAATTCACCAAGCAACATCGGATTACTTAAGTGATGGTTCCCATTGGCTGTCTGCAAAAACCGCACTATGTTTGTAACCTTAGTAGCAAATTGCACCAATAAATCAAGGTTTCCTTCGGGAACACACATAAGGGCATCGACTTTGTTCATTTGGCTCTTTATTAGTTGTTCGGGACGACCATAGGTTTTACTCAAAATCTGCATGATAATGTCAGCGTTCTTTGAACTTGATAACAAAGACTCGACCGATTCCTTTGCGGGGCCATGTAGAGCTTCACGGATACGTATTATGTTTTGCAAAGGGCTGTATTCAAACTCAGTGGTAGTTTGTTCGTATTCCTCTTTGAATGTTGGCCATTCCTCTGGTAGACCGCTGAATTTTGGGAGGGGATATATTTTCTTGGCTCTTACGGATGCTGAAACTTGGCTGTGGGAAGAATAATTAGTAAAGGACTCACCGGTATTTTCCGTTGATAGTGGAAGAGTGCCACTAGATGTTGAGGCTCGATTGTTTGGTCTGACAGCTCCGATACCATTTGAAACAAGCGTCTGCGTACTGAGTGCTGCATTTTGCGATACAAGTTGAATTTCCTGGTGTAGTGATGCAATGCTGGCGGCCGTCTGTTCTTTTTGTGCTATGATCAAATTCTGTAAATTTTTATTTACTGCACCAATTTGTCTCATCATTTCTTTCTGCATATCAGCAACAACGCGTGAGAAGTCAGCCTGGGATGTCCGTGAATCTGATCTATTTCCACCAGGCTGGCCGGGCGATGACACTACAGTGTTACTTGTGGCTGCAGACCCTGCAGGTATAGAATTTTTTCCTGATACCTCTTCCATGTCGACAAATCGTTTTGGTGGTACACCTTTATTGGACCGCTCACTTTTTCTTGGTGATTGAACTTCCATACGTTGTAAAACAATTAGTTTGACGTGTACATAAACAAACTAGTCACATATAATTCTCGAACAACAAAAACAACACCACAGAGTCCCAAAAAATGGTGAAATCGCCACTTATTTTCAACAAATAATTTCGCCCAAATAGAATAAAGTTGTCGTCCTCCAAAGAATTAAAAAACTCCGTCACAAATTCGTTAAATATTGAGTAATTTATTCTCTAGAAATATAAATATGTAGCTAATTTCACAAAAATACTTATAATTAATTTGAGACAATTCTTACATTTGTTGGACATCTACACTCTTAGGCGACAAAAAACTGATTGATACCAACATATAAATACGAACACAATTTTTGTCTTTAGGAACTAAAAAAGATGGCTACTTATTTTAACATTTAAATAAACACATTAAAATATTGGCCGTACTGTCCTGTAAAACAAAGTAGCAAAAACAGGGATAACTACGATAATACCACAACAACAGCTGTTTAGCGATGGCACTGATCTGCATTATTAACAATTGTGGTTTTTTTGATTGCACTGTTAAGGCTAGTTTACACGGTAATACAATGTATTGAGACTTTGCAGAATCAAAATAATATGAAATTCTCTCCGTGCTTTAAAGAAAAAAATAAAAATCTGTTGTAAGTGCCGGTTCCCACACGTCAAGTTTGACTCGTCAAGTCTTGAGTTTTTGGGAGAGAGGGGAAAAGAAATGGCATTCTCTTTTCCCTTCTCTCCTAAAAGGTCAAGACTAGAGGCGACAAACTTGACGTGTGTGAACCGACACCAATGGCCAATTTTTAGGATTGATATTAAAACAAATTTATGTTTAAAATCGTTTTAAATACAAAATTCTCTTCTTCATTAAATACTTAAATCAAACTTAATTCACCGATGTGGTACACTTAATTTCAACTTAAGTTTCTATTGTAATATTTTAGCAAGGTGGTCGCAATATCACGACAATACAACAAGAGGCAAAGCAGCAACAATCAGCTGTTTTTTGAGACCACCTTGTAAATAATTATACTTTTTTGTGATATTTTTTTGTATTTAGTAGTGCTACCATACTTTTATCTTATTTAAATAAGACTTTTAAAATAAAACTCAAAAAATCAATCTGTATTTAAATACGCTTTAAGTTTGTATAATAATTAACTTAATTTAGATTTAATTACTATCCTGAAAATTGGGCATTATGCCATTATAGATATGGATCTATCTATGTTTTGAATTTCATTAAAATCGGTTTGAGAGACAAAAATTGCCCTTATCACCCCTTGTGGTCCTCTTTTTTTCAAACTGTATAGCTTATGTCTCCATATAGATATGGATCTATCCATGTTTTAAATTTCATTAAAATCGGTTTGATAGTTTCTGAGAGGAAGAAATTTCCCCCTATTTTCCCTCGTGGTCCTACGATTTGGCAATAGGCTTGGTCCTTGTGCCAATAAGAACCTATGACCCAAATTTTATCAAGTTATCTCCAAAGTTGCGACCTGTACTTTGCGCACAAGGTTACATGGACAGCCAGCAAGCCTGCCAGCCAGCCACCCAGCCAGCCACCCGAACGGACATCGTTAGTTCGACTCAGAAAGTGATTCTGAGTAGATCGGTATACTTTAAGGTGGGTCTAGGACCACTATTTTAAGGCGTTACACACATCAGCACAAATGCATAATACCCTCTCCACTATTGTGGTGTGGGTATAACAAGTAAGAGTGATATATTCGGCTGTGCCGAATCTTATATACCCTTCACCATTTTGCGAGCAGACTACAGAGCAACTAGACAGAAACAAAATAATTTTTACATATAGATACATATTTACAATACTAAAAACTTCATTATAATTTAAATTTTAAAAGCGGAAACTTGTAAATATTTTTTTTAATCGTTTTTGAACATAAAAATTAAAAAAAAAATTTGTTTTATTTTGATTATAACTCAGCCATTTTTTAACCGATTTGACAGAGCTACGCTGGAAGACGGCACGGGGACAGCCCTACTATGCCTTTCACCTCACTCTGCTACACTCAGAAGCAAAAAAGGATGTTGATGTCGTTGCGGCTCGAGCTCCTGCAGTCATCCGACTTACAAAGCCAGTGGCAACACCATATGCCGCGATCCCTCAACTAGAGGAGGTAGCCGTTGTCGATCTTGAAGAAACCCGTAGTACTTCAAGCAAGCATCACAAGGGCCGTAAAAAGGTGCTAGTCAATTTAGCAAAACAGACTGTGATTCGTCAAAAAAGAATTCTAGTCAGCCAGATTACCCAAGCCCCACCTCAAGCAAGCCGCCAGGCTCAAAAAGACTTATGAATGGATCGTATCTGGGGTGTGAAAGGGATGCGCTTGCCACTCTTCGGGAGCAGCATGTTGAAGTGACTTCAGTCTTGTTTTATTTATATTTATTTTTCTAATTTTCTTTATTTTGATTTTATTTAATTTGAATTAAATTTTTCCTTTTAATTTTTTTTTCTTTATTTTTTAATTTTGTCTCTGAGTGTAGCGTACTTTATGGAATTCTAGAAGTCCAAGGTGAATTTAAAAAGGTAAGTCCAACTATACAACTACAAAAAGCCATACATATGTATTTTGTTTTTGCAGTTTAATCGCTTGGTGCCAAAAACAGCAAACTGAATTTTCACTTTCATAAAAGGAGTTAATAGTTTGACTTTAATATTTATATTTGTTTTATTACAAAAATATTTTTCACACATTTGAATTAAATTTTTCTCAGAAATTGTTTCTTTTATTATGGTGAATTATATTTTGCATTCAACGTGGAGACAGCTGATGAACGGCTGACGAGTTGCACTTACCTTTCTAAATTTGCCTTGTATAATACATACCATGTCCACACGGACTGCAATATTCGTGTTTCGCTCTCCCATTCCTGTTTCGCGCCCCAAACATGATTGAAACAACACGTTTTGCCATACAATATTTTAAGAGCGAAACAGGTCGTTTAATATTGAAACATGCTGCGAAACAGGAAAAATGTAATACCATCTCCAATTTTGATAACAATTATCGTTAGTTTATCTGAACTAGCTCTCAAAAAAAATCAAAACAAAGAAAAAAACAGAATAATTAATTTTTATTTAAGAAATACATAGGTCTAAAAATCAAAATTTTTCAACATCTTTACAGAATGTTACTATCTCATTTTGTTCCCTTTTACATTTTTCGATTCTTTTATACCCTTTGTACACTTGCATACATTTCAGAGGAACGCATGGAAGATGTTGAAAATGTGAAATACGCGTTCACACTTGAAACATCTAACATCTACTATTAATAAAAAATGTTACCATTTCTGAAAAAAAAACTTTTATTTTTTTAAAATACCTTTTTTCTACAAAAGTGCCAACATTTTAAAAGATAACACCAAAATGTATTTCTAATTCATTTTGGTTAATAATTTAAGCAAAATTAAGCAAAATAAGGATTTCAATAAAGGAAAAATATAAAAAGTGGTAGCGCTGCTTTCAAAGCAACTTCCATTTTGTCAGTGATGCCACAATAATTACAGAATTTATTGCCACTTTTCTAGTGATGACACTAAAAGAATCGAAAAATGTAAAAGGGAACAACATGAGATAGTAACATTCTGTAAAGATGTTGAAAAATTTTGATTTTTAGCCCTATGTATTTCTTATGGGAAAATTCCAACATCTTCGCAAATTGATGTTAAATGTTAAATGATGACAAGTGTGAAAAGGCTATAAGTGTCATCACTAGAAAGGTGGCAATAAATTCTGTTATTATTGTGGCATCACTGACAAAATGGAAGTTGCTTTGAAAGCAGCGTTACCATTTCTCAGGTTTTTCCTTTTTTGCAAGCCCTATTTTGCTTAATTTTGCTAAAATTATTAAACAAAATGGATTAGAAATACATTTTGGTGTTATATTTTAAAATGTTGGCACTTTTTAAAAAAAGTATTTAAAAAAATAAAAGTTTTTTTTCAGAAATGGTGGCATTTTTTATTGATAGTAGATGTTAGATGTTTCAAGTGTGAACGCGTATTTCACATTTTCAACATTTTTCATGCGTTCCTCCGAAATGTATGCAAGTGTACAATGGGTATTAGAAAAAAATATACACCGACCAGCGTTGCCAGAAAATTTGGAAGGAAAATCTTCATTTGGCGAAAAATAAATCTTTTGAACAGAAAAATCTTAAAATTTTTAATAACAATGGAAAAGAAGTTAATATTATTATTTTTTTAAAGGGAAATACCTTTTATTATAGAAACTATTTAAATTGAAATACATAATTGCGGTATTTATACAAAATTAGATTGTAGGTTTAAATTGTGTTTTTAGTTCCATAACATTCTTTCTAAAAATATATTTTAAATCCATTTGTTTTCTAATAAATATGAACGTAAAAAAGTCTATCTAAATAAAGAAGTTTCTTTGGAAGTAATTAAATTCTTAAATTAGAGATATATAAATTTTGGGCAAGAAGATTTTAGTTTGCGAACTATGAAGCTCATATATCATATGAAATCTTATGTTTACGCGCATAGTGTAAACGGTGCCCAGTTATTGTTCACTGGGTTTTCGTTAAGTTAATGTTGTTGCTTTTTGTATTATTGTTATTATTTTTTATGTATACTTACTTACTTCTGTAAACCCCAAGCGTACGGTACGTACTTATAAGGGAAAAAAAACCCAAAATATAAATAAACCCTATTAAATTTTAAAAACCAAAAAATTAACCCCGTGTTTTCCTCATTTTTATTATTTTCGAGAAAATATTTCAAGGAAAACATTTTGGTCCTAAGAACCGGATTTAAGCCCCCGAAGTCCTTGAAATATTTTCAAGAAAATATTTTATTTTCAGAATCCCAAGTGCTTATTTTTTACATCAATCCATTTGCGATCCTCATCCAAATCATTTTTATTTTCAACCCCCATTTCATATTTAAAACAAAAGGTAAGTTGTGTAATTTGTATTTACATATAAGTGCAAAATAAAAAGTGATATTAAAAAAGAAAAGGCAAAAGCAACAAGTGCGCGCGAGTCAATTTGCTGTCGGCAAAACCACACAGTGTGAAAGTTTGTGTTTGTGCTTCTTTTAACCCCAGTTTTTATCCCTAAATTCGCGTGTGTTTTTTGAGTCTCCGAATCAATATCATTTTTTTGCAATAAGTGGAATAATTATTTACTTTGTTTCTTTTAAACAATTAATAAATTCATTTTATTTCATTTATTTACAAGTGATATTTTATTCAATTTAAATTGTTTTTGCTTTTTTTTAACCCGCGGTTTTATTCTCTGTTAACAAAAGCTCTTTATTTTCCCCCCCGATCGTGCTCTAGAGAGAATAATACTCGCTGCTTTTTACTCGGTAATTTTGCCAACGAGAAAGGACGTACATACGTGAATTTGGTAAAATAATTAATTTTAAATAATTGAGTGATTATTTTAAATTAACCCCTTTAATTATTAAAAAATTAATTACAAAATTAAAAATAAAATAATCCTGTGTTTACAATTGAGTGCAATATTTTTATTTAAAAAAAAAAAAAGAAAAACATTGCATCTTTATTGTGTGTTTGTTGGTTTGGTTTGTTTTCTCTCTTTTATATTATCACACACACAACGTACACTAGTGCTGCAACTTTTTATTCGTGCGAAAACCCGGTTACAAATAAATTAATTGTGAAAAGTAATTATTTTTTTGACTCTGTATTGATTTTTGCCCTTATAAATTAATTAATTAATTTAATTAATTAATAATCGCTATAAACAGCTAATTTTTTAGTAAATGAAGAATATTCGATTAACCCATAGTGGGTACCCGTTAACATTTCGCAGCGGCACAAGTGTTTTTGAACGAATCTTTTACCTTTTTATAACTAAACAGAGAGTTTTTACACTTGTAGACTTTTATATAGACTGAAGTTTAACCCGATATTTTCTTTATATCGCAAATTTACCCCGGTTTCTTATTTTTATTCGCGATATTTACCCATTTTATTGAATCAAGAACTCCAAGTGTAAAATTTTTACTTTGTTTTTATAAATATATTTTTATTTTTACCCATTATTTTATATTTTTTATTCAATAAATTTATTTTATAAATATTTTTTACCAAAGATACCCATTTTTTTTTTGTAAGACTGTGTTATTTCTTTTTTGAGAATCGAATATATTTGCATATTTTTACCCTGTTAATTAACACAAGTTTAGTGATCGTTCTTTTTCCCATTTTTTAAGCAAGTTTTTATCGGTTTTATCGGTTTGTTAATATTTTTCTTTTAAAATTTCTCCATATACATTGAGATCAAAGATGGATATGACTACATTTATCCGCAATGCCGACCGTATGGCAGACTTTGAGGCATATATTGCCACTTTACCCGTAGCGGAACACCAACTCGGTTATTTAAGTAGTCATGAGAAAGAGCTCAATCGGTTATGGGAAGCTGTTCGGTTAACATACGACTCCTTGTTAATTCAGGCCGAAAAATTAAAAGATCCCCAGATTAGAGAACTGAAAGTAAAATTCTTTCAGTCTTATGGCACCTATACCCGGGGGATATCTCTTATTACAGGTCACCTAGAACGACTTAAATTAGTGACGCAGGTCGAAAGGTCAATTGCGCAAGCCGCACCCATGATTAATTTACCCCCTTGTGACACCCCAATATTCTATGGTGACTATAAGAGCTGGCCCTCATTTCGAGATATGTTCTCAGCTTTGTATGGTAATAACCCCAGTGCAAAAATTGTACTACCTGTTGCAGGAAACTGCAAAGGATGCACATGATACCATGCAAACTGTGCCCCTTACCAACAATGGTTATGAGGTCGCATGGAAAAAGTTGGTTGACACCTATGAGAATAAAGATGCCCTCATAAATGAACAGCTTCGAGCCCTTTTAAATATTAAACCGCTTTCACAAGAGTCAGGAGCGACTATTAAAAATTTGCAAAGAACGATAAATGATTGCATTACGAATTTGTCGTTACTTAAAGTAACCCCCGAAATATTTTACCACGTAATGCTTGTGTATATTTGTGCTACAAGGCTACCCGAGAACACTCTGAGTCTCTGGGAACAATCCAAAAAACATTCTAAAGAATTCCCTAAATGGGATGATATGGATGCTTTTTTGACAGCGCATTTTAAAACTCTAGTCAATTTCTGACATAAGGCAGTCTCATTTAAACCCCGTTCAAAACCCGAACAAACACCCCACAACTGCCAATACCCGAAATACCCCTAGTTTTAACGCTGCCAAAAAATCGTCAAATGAAAACAAGAGGATTCAAAGTTTTGCGACCAAAGCTGCTCACACCCCAACGGTTTGTCGCTGTTTCCTTTGTGAAGGCTCTCACCCCATTAGACTTTGTCCCAGTTTTTTGAGTCAGAATGTTGATGAAAGAATGTCAACAGTGAAACGACTGAAGTGTTGTTCGAACTGTTTGGCAACTTCCTACGAGTACAGGAATTGTAAAAGTATTCATGTGTGTTCGCTTTGTAAACAGAAGCACCACTCCCTGCTTCATCGAGATGTAAAGTCACATATTTCCGCCAGTAATTTACCCCGGCTCCCTATAGCACCCGGCGTGACTGTGTCTTCATCTTAACCCCCCGTTAATTCAAACCCTAATTCAGCTAGCAGTCACTCTCAACCCCCGCTTAATTTTGCCCCTTCAACTTCTACCGCGGCTCAGAATTTACATACTTATTCCGCACATCTCAAGTCGAACCCCAATTCAGCCGTTCTTTTGGGCTCGGCAGTTTGCATAGTGCATTTAAACGACATCAGATGTGCGGCCCGAGCCTTAGTTGACCCCGGTTCGCAAGGTACCTTTATTTCAAGGAGGTTACAAAGGAAGCTTGCGATTCCCACATTTTCCGTGCCTTCGACAAATGTCACGGGAATGATGGACTGCTTGGCTGGAAAATCCTCTACAATGTGCGCTCTAACGGTCGGTTCGCCGATCGACCCCGGCTTTAGACTTGAAATTAGAGCGTACGTTGTTGAGAAAATCACCGGTCGGTTGCCCTCGTATAATATCTCTGATATTGTAACCTCAACTTTCCCCGACATTACACTGACCGACGTCATGTGTACCCGTATGGATATACTTTTTGGAGGAAATGTGTATCCTAAAATTTTAACCACGGATGTCAGAATACATCCGAATGGCAACCTGATCGCCCAGAGAACCGTGTTCGGGTGGATAGTCACAGGTGAAGTTTTTCACCCCCAACCCTTGCACTCTATAGCATCGTTTTGCACCCATCTCGAGTTAAACACTCAACTATCGCGTTTTTGGGAACTTGAAGAAGTTTCACAAGCGACACAGTTGTCTGAAGACGATGAATATTGTGAAGAACTTTACCGGACCACCGCTTATAGAAACCCTCATGGCCGTTACGTGGTCTCTCTCCCATTTCGCCGTGAATTTTCTAATGAATTGGTATTAGGAGATTCTGGCAAAAGTGCATTTTCCCAGTTTGTGCGAAATGAGACTCGCTTGTTAAAAAAACCCCGATTTGAAATTACAGTACGACAATGTAGTTCGTGAGTATTTCGAAATGGGACATGTAAAGGCTGTTAAAACACCAGTTTCCACTGCAAATAATTACTATCTACCCCATCATGCAGTGTTTAAGGCTGATAGCGTTACCACAAAAGTGAGAGTGGTATTTAATGCTTCAAACCCCTCATCCAATGGCGTGAGTCTTAATAATGCCCTATACCCTATACCTGGACAGATCTTACAATTTTATTGCTGCGTTGGCGGTTCTTCCGTTACGTTTTTAATGCAGACATTTAGAAAATGTATCGACAGATACTTGTTCATCCCAACCAAACCCAATATCAGCGGATATTGTTTCGTGATGATCCTGTAGCTGAAGTAAAGGACTATGAGCTTAGTACGGTCACGTTTGGAGTGAATTGTGCGCCGTACTTAGCGTTACGTACTTTATTGCAATTGGCTGACGATTGCAAACCCCTGAGTCCTGCGGCATCTGAAATTTTGAAAACCCAAATGTACGTCGACGACGTGCTGGCTGGCTCTCATGAGCTAGAAGACGCTTTCAAGAGACGTAATGAACTAACCCATGTTCTTGGCTCTGCTGGTTTCGTTTTGCGAAAATGGACAGCCAATCATTTACGACTCTTGGAAGATTTACCCCGTGAGAATCTGCTTAATGCTGACTTCTTAAAATTTTCGGATGCCAGTACTACCAAAACCCTAGGCTTGCGATGGGATGCGACTAAGGATAGTTTCTTTTTCAAAATTGCATCGCAGCCATGCCAGGTTATAGTCACGAAACGTGCTGTCTTGTCCAAAATAGCGAAGTTGTTTGACCCAGCCGGATGGTTTTCGCCGAAAATTATTGTGGCTAAAATTATAATGCAACAAATTTGGAAGGACAAGACAGACTGGGATGAAGTTTTGCACCCACTTACCCTATCTCAATGGCGGGCATTTTTAAATGATTACCCAAATGTAGAGAAAATCAATATTCCAAGATGAAATTGAACTTCATGTGTTTTGCGATGCCTCTGAAAAGGCGTACGGCGCTGCTCTGTACATTCGAAATAAGTCTTCGATAGCGTTCACGACGCACTTACTCGCGTCAAAAACAAAGGTAGCTCCCGTGAAAACTGAAACATTACCCCGATTAGAGTTTTGCGGAGCGGCTTTGATGGCAAAAATGGTAGAATCATTGTGCTCCCAACTAAATCTAGACAGGAGGAAGGTTTACCTGTGGACTGATTCTACTATTGTTTTATCCTGGCTTAAAAAACCGCTGTGCCATTGGCCGACCTTTGTTAAAAACAGAGTAGCGTTGATAGTTAATAAAGTTGGTAATGAAAATTGGTCACATGTAGATTCCAAGGACAACCCCGCCGATTTGGCAAGTCGTGGAATGCTTGCAAGAGATTTAATTGATAATTCTCTTTGGTGGCATGGCCCTGCGTGGTTGAGGCTACCTCGTGAATGCTGGCCGCGTCACCCCCCTATCGACCACCAACACCTTGAAATTCAATCATTTTCTGTTCAGCTCGAACGCCCGTATGACATATTGGAACGATTTTCCGATTTAGAGTCTAAACACAATGTTTGCGGTGCGGTGCGATTTCTCGTTGCGGGAGAGAAAAATAAACATAATACAACGGAAGACGGCGACGGAAATAGTTGTCATTTTTTGTTTAAATTTTTATTAATTTATTTGTGCATACATTTTTATCATGTTGTTTGTTTTCAATAATGTTGTGAACATAGCCAATTATTCAAAAACTATGGCAACATCAGAAAGAGAACTAGTATTAAAAATTGAGAGACAAGGCGAATTAAATTCGCCTTGTTGAGAGAGAAAGAAAGTCCGCAATGAAAATAGAATAGATTTTAATTTTATGCCGTTCCGCACTGCGATTTTTTATTTCAAAATCGTATGAAAAATCGCACCGCAGTAAATTATCGTTACATTGTGTTTGGACTCTTACCCCGTGCAATGCGAATTATTTCGTATTGGTTCAGGTGTTTACAGTATTTGAGAACCCGTAAATGCTCGTACGATAACTGGAATTTAACCCAATCAGAAGTGAATTTCACTCGGAATCGCTTGATTCTTATGTGTCAGCGGAATTTTATACCGGAGTATAGTCAACTTTCCAAGGGTATACCCTTATCTTCAAAGAGCAACCTGCTCACTTTAAACCAGCGAAGGGCAGATAGAGAACATTGAATAAAAGAGAGTAAATTATTTGATTTACACTTAGAGAAATTTTTGAAAATATTTTCAAATTGTATGTTAATATGCAATACAAAAAAAAATGAGTTCATTAAAAATATTATTTTTATATAATTAAAAAAAAAAAATTATATATATATATATTCATATGGTCACCTGAAATCGAAGATGAAGTGAGCAAAAACTTCAAAATGTGTACTATAGGTATGTAAATATGCAAAAAAAAAGGAATTCAGTAAGAAAACTTGATTATTATATAATTCATCATCCTACATGATTGCTGAAAAGTTTTTAAAACAAGCTAAAAAAAGACACATGAGCACAGCTTGATAACAACACAATAAATATATTGTCAGTGTACCACTACGAAATTGCAAAATTTTCCAAAATAACAACATGCGTAACACTCCTGCTTCGTTGAAATTTATTAAGCAACTGAATACAATTTTATTTTTTTTCTTTCTGTTGTATTTGTTTTTCCGGTTGCCTTTGTTACTTTTTAGGCTTGAAACAATGAATTCAAGATTTTCAGTTTGTGGGCAGTAGTAAATGAGCGAAAACAACATCACACAAACACGTGTATGTGTTATACCGTAAATTTTTTCACATTCTGATTTCAATGTTAATATTGTTATTTCTTTATGTTTTGACTGCTAGAAAATAGTTTTTTATTCATTTTCTCTATTTAAAACCTACTTTTATTAAGTTAAAAAGTAGTATAATAAAACAAGTGTTTGGTATGTTTTGGGGATTTTAAGGAATATCTTAGTAGGGAAATTTTTGTATTTGTAGCAGCTCTGGTACAAAAAAACACGAAGAGTAAATGTAAAAACCCGAAAAACTTCGTAATCCAGGCAAACCAGCGCCCACCGCTGCTTTAAACCCGTTTATCTACTCAAATGGCTTTGTTAGGATAAATGGCCGACTGGCTAGATCGCACGGTTTGACGTATGACGAACGATTTCCTAAAATTTTACCCTATTCTGCACGATTTACTCGTTTCTTTGTTGAACATGTGCACAGGTGCTCTGCGCACGGCGGTCATTCGTTAATGCTTCGTTTAATTAGAATTGAATTTTGGGTCCCCAAGCTAAAAAATCTGATCCGTACAGTCATCCATAATTGTAAGGAGTGTACGATTTATCGCAAAAGGTCCGGTCACCAGATTATGGCTGCATTACCCCCCGAGCGGTGCTATATGTCGAGACCGTTTACTCATACCGGCTTAGATTTAAAAAGGAAGATACTTGTACGGAACAGTTTTCAGCCTGTTGAATGGCATTTTTTCCCCCCGGTGCTCCTCATATGGGTGGCTTATGGGAAGCCGGTGTAAAGAGCGTAAAAACTCATTTACGAAAAATCTATGGAGTGCAGAGATTTACTTTTGAGGAGTTTACTACTATGCTTACTCGTATAGAAGCTTGCCTAAATTCAAGACCGCTTACTGCTATGACCGATAATCCATCAGATTTAGTCCCTTTAACCCCGGGGCATTTTCTGATTGGTGCGCCTCTTATGTCACCCCCCGAACCCGATCATTCTGATCTCTCTCTGAGAATTGCCAATAGGTGGCAAAAACTGAAGACACTCCACCACCACTTTGCTTAGCGGTGGAATTCCTTCCTACCTCAAAGAGCTTCATCGTCGTGTAAAATGGAAATACCCCCAGAAAGACTTTGAAGTAGGTGATCTAGTTGTTATTCGTCAGGATAACTTACCCCCCAATGAGTGGCGACTCGGACGAATCGAGAAGACTCACGTTGGACGTGAATCTAAGGTCCGCACAGCGGACGTGAGAACAGCTTCAGGCGTTTTCACCCGGCCTATAGTGGGGCTTGTTCTCTTACCCAGTTCAGAAACCCACTAATTCTTGTTTTTTTTCTTTTTCTTTTATTCTTTTTATTCTGTGTTTACCCTGTAGAGAACATGTCGAGTGCATCACGCCGCCTTGAAGTCCACCGTAAGCCCATCGAAGGGCCCTCTTCTTCTGAGGCCAAACCCCCACGCGCTGAAGGGCTGCGAGATTGCCGCTTGTGCAAGGGGTGAGCACGCTCTTCGGAAATGTATTAAGTTCCGAAAAATGTCGGTGAAGGAGCGTTGGGAGACAGTGAAGAGGTTTAAGTACTGCTTTTACTGTCTTGCCCACTCCCATATGCGCGATAAGTGCACCAGCCGTGAGTGCTGTCTCGAGTGCATGGCCGAACACCATACCTTTCTTCATCGGCATAAAGGGCTGCCGTCGACACGGGTCAATACTCCCAAGCCCAAGAAGGATAAAAGGAAGAAGAAAAGTCGCAGTAAACCCAAGCCAGCAAACACATGCCAACACTGCTGCCAGCACCAGCAACAACCACAGCAACCTACACAACAACAATCCCAGAACTCGTCCAGAGTCGTCTATCAACGGTCCCGGATACAACTCAGACACCGGCTACTATTGTAATCAACGTCCTGACTGGTCGTGTTGCTTGAATATTTTGTTTTTATCATTATTAACTTGTTATTTCCTAATAATCTTTTGTTTGAATTGTTAAAATGAAGTCTTGTTTTTTTTGGAAAAAATTACCCTTCTTTTTTTTCGGCTCGATCCGCGTAATCCTTAGCCCTCTTTGTGGCGGGATGTTTACACGCATAGTGTAAATGGTGCCCAGTTATTGTTCACTGGGTTTTCGTTAAGTTAATGTTGTTGCTATTTGAATTATTGTTATTATTTTTTATGTATACTTACTTACTTCTGTAAACCCCAAGCGTACGGTACGTACTTATAAGGATAAAAACCCCAAAATATAAATAAATAAACCCTATTAAATTTTAAAAACCAAAAAATAAACCCCGTGTTTTCCTCATTTTTATTATTTTCGAGAAAATATTTCAAGGAAAACATCTTAAGAGTTCTCAATTTAGTATCATATTTTATGATACCGTTGTTATATCGAAGGCATTTGAAGAAAATTGCATTTAAAAAAAGCTCATTGAAAATATATGCATTTTCCTAAATGTGTTCCTAATGAAATTGTTATTAAAATAATGTTGGTACACCTTTTAAAAGACATTGTAAACCACTAATGTATATATAATTTGTTTAAAAATTATCATAAACATGGAATGTGGAATTTTCAAACCAAAAGCTTCTTAACCCTAGGTAACTATTTACCACTAAGTTCTCCTCTTGGTCAGACCCCAATTAGAACAGCTAAAAACCCCAGTTAAATAAATAAATAAAATAAAGTAAATAAATATATTTTTAATTGAATGTAAGCCTATTATTTTAGATTATACAAATTTATTATATGTATAAGTCATCGAATATGTTGTCCCTTATTTTTCACATTGCATTTTCGCATCTAAGTGAAACGAGTTTTCCGCTTGGTTAAATTTAACTTTGAACATAACAGGTCGTAGTTTTCTGATTAGATTCAAACTTGATTCATCCAATTCAGAACATATCATTTATAGAATTTACGTTTCTGTTTTTTTGATATTTTGTCCTATTTGAAAAATATTGCCAGAAAAAAAATTTGGTCTTGCCAAGTGGGTAATTTCATAGACTTTTACATAAAAATAGATTTTCACCCCTCTAATTGGCTCCAATCAAATCCAAATTAGTTTCATTCGATTCAGCACCGTCATATATAGAATTCACGCTCTTGATTTTTCGTTATATTCGAAAAATATTGAAAACAAAACACAAATTTGGTCTGGCCACACCAAGACGGTAATCCTAGGGTTAAGTTCCATTAGTTTTACCTTTTGGTACTAAATTCATGAACTTTTTGTGCTTTAATATATTAAACTTTATAAAAATACGGGTTTTCTTTTTAAAAATAATTTTTTTCATCAATATTTCCAAAATTTACAACCGCTTATCTAAGATGCATTTTTAAAATTCTGTATGCCCAGAAATAATGATGCATTTTTGTGTGTACTAGACAATGGGTACAAAAGTGTGCAAAACCAATAGACAAAAAGCTGATAATAACCGCATTGTTTTAAAAATTGATTGTTAAAAAAACTGCAAAAAAGTATGTTTGTTGTATAAATTTAAAGTTAAGAATTATTATTTCTAAAAATAAAAAATCTTAATTTGAGAAAAAAGATCTTCAAATCTTATTTTGGTCTAAAAATCTTTAAAAATAAGATAAAATCTTCATTCTGGCAACGCTGGCCCCGACAGCTTGTCGGATTTTGTATTCGTATTCTTTCTTACTCAATACATTTTGCTTTTACATGAGATTTTTCTCATTCTACATCATTTTTTGCAATGTCGTAATACATTGTATTACCGTATAAGCTAGCCTTTAAGGCCATGTCAGATAAAACTTCATCGCTTTGCGTGACGTTTCTAACTTTGACAAAGAAACGTAACCCAAAAGGTGTGTCACAATAAACACTTATGCTATGTTCATACGACGATATAAACCACTCGTTTCGCTCTCTGAAACTAGTTTGCCAAACATGCTGTTCATACGATTCATTCTTGTTTCATTTTGACACTTTTTTTTGTTGTTAGTGTGATTTTTTTTAAATACATAAAAAAGTAAATAAAACTTAAAAATATATTATTTAATACTTTTATTAATATTATTATATTATAATTATCACTTTATTTTATTAAACATCAATTTTTACTTTGGTTTTTTCTTTGTTTTGATTTTTTTTGAGAGCTAGTTCAGATAAACTAACGATAAAGGTATCAAAATTGGAGATGATAGTACATTTTTCCTGTTTCGCAGCCTGTTTCTAAATGAAACGACCCGTTTCGCTCACAAAATTTTGTATGGGGAAACAAGTCGTTTCAATCATGTTTGAGGCGCGAAACAGGAATAAGAGAGCGAAACTCGAATATTGCTGTCCGTGTGAACATGGTATTAGACAACATACACAAATTGTTTGTTAAAAATAAATGAAAAAAAAAAAATTATACTAGCAGACTGCCAAAGCGCGCAAAATGATGAGAGTTGCCCAACTTTTCGCTTCGCTCTGCGTTAAAAGTACTTAATGTGACATGTTTCGTATAAGTATGAATATTTCATTTTGGATGTCAAAGCGAATCTCTAACGCAACGCGAAGCAAAAGTTTTATCTGACATGGCCTTTAGTGTTTACCACAGAGCACACAGAGGCGTCACGAGACAGAAAATATTTTGTTTTTTCTGTCTTTTTCTTCGAAATCTGCCTTTTATGCATTTTCGTTTTGATCAAGCAATTTGTGTTGATGGTAGCTGCCTGTTCTTACACATTGCCACTTCACTACCAAAAAACGCTTTCTTTTTCTTTCTTCGAAAGCTGTCCTCACAAATGATTTGGGCATTTTTTACGTCATCTGTATGCTCTGTCAAATCAAAACAAATTGGTTCGAAATGTAAAAATCAGATGGCGTTTCGAAACTACGTATGACTGTAGTTAGCCGAACGGTAAATAATGTTCTGTTTATTTTCGAACACTGATACGATGTTTTTTCGACGATTGTTCGGTCCTCAAATCATCATCAAATTCTGTGTTATGAAATGTAATAATTGAAAAAGGTGTTACAAACATCAGCACAAATGCATTAAACCCTCTCTTGTGGTGTGTGTATAAACATGTAATATAACATGTTTGCTTTAACACCAGATTCAGACCGTGATTTAAAAATCATGTATCTTTTAATTCCTTTTAAAAGTTGCTTTTAAGAACACAACACATTCAAACAATGATTTTTTTCCCCATGATAAGGGTTGATTTTTTCCCCGCTATCGGTAATTCTACGTTAATACGACGATATAAACCACTCGTTTCGCTCTCTGATACCATGTTCACACCGACAGCAATATTCGTGTTTCGATCTCCCATTTCTGTTTCGCGCCCCAAACATGATTACAACAACATGTTTTGCCATACAAAATTTTGAAAGCGAAACAGGTCGTTTCATTTTGAAACATGCTGCGAAAAAGGAAAAATGTACTATCGTCTCCAATTTTGATAACTGTTATCGTTAGTTTATCTGAACTAGCTCTCCAAAAAAAATCAAGACAAAAAAAAAAAAAAAATTGATGTGTGACAGGGATGGCAAATGGATTTTTTAAATTGTACCAACTTGCATCAAAAATTGTACTTTTTTGAACATAATTGTACCAAAACACATTTTTTTAATTTTTATTTTATTTAGATTTATTAAAAACATAAAAAATACATAAATTTCATTTTTACTATTAATATAAAATCAGACATAACAAAAAAAGTACATAAAATTTCATTTGTACTGTTAATATAACAAAAAAATATCACTTATAAATAAACTATTTTGAAAAAAAGGTACATAAATATTTGCAATTAGCTATTGAGATCAGTATTACAATTTGGCTAACAAATGACTAGATATATTAAAGTTATAACAATTGCAATTTTGTGAATTCAGTAGATCCTTCGTTTGTATTAAAGCAGAAACGGTTGGAACTTGTAGTCTGTTTCTCTCTTTAGTTTTGATAATATTCTGATAAGAAAAGATTCTTTCAACATTTGCTGATGAATGTGGGACTGATAATATTCCTCGCACAATTTTTGAAAGTTCTGGAAACATTAACTCATTTGATTCATTTTTTATTTCAAAAACTTTGGCCCAGAAATTGCTAATGTTCTCCTTTTGATAAGACTTTAATATTTCGAGATCAGCAAGAGCTCTAAATTGCAAATTTATATTATCAAAATTTTGTCGTTCGTTGGGAAACATTTTTACTAAAAGTGGTACTAAACTATTAGTTTTTCCAGTGATTACATTTTCTGGGCTAAATTTACTAAACAAGTTTAAAGTTTCATTTTTAAAGTCAAACTTTGTTCTCAAAACTTCACAAAATTTAATGTAAAAATTTTGGGCAATTTTTTTAAACTGAATTGCATCACTTTCAACGTCATTTGTTGCTATATATATATGTATGTCTACATCGGTTCCGCAGAAAACATCTTCTAAAGGAAGATAATTACTCTCTAATTTAAGATCTAATTCAGTTATATCATATTTATCAAGCACTTCTTTTTTCAAAAAATTCCGTGCAATTTGACGAAATAAAAACGTTAAACGTTCTAAAACTATATATGAATACGAACATCTTCTGCCTGCATTTCTAAATTTATGGAATTAATAATTTTTAAAATATATTTTAAAAATAAAAAGATCATTTTAAAAATGGGTTTGGAAAATATTGACATGATAAACTGCAGTTTAAAGTTTTTAAAATCTGATTCAAAATCATTTAACGTAAAATAATAGTGTAATGGTTCCCATTGTTCCAAAATTCGCTCTATTACTTCTTGACGCGATAACCATCTCGTACAACAATACTTCAAAATTATGTGGACAGAAGTACCAAAGTACTCTTGAAATTTGATAAACTCTTCACGTCGACTGAAACTGTTACAAAAATGGTGGTTGATTTCTCTCATAAATTTTTCAATTTCATATGATATAGCATGTTTCGATGCAGCCAAAGACACTAAATTTAAAATGTGGCAAATACAGCCATTAGTAAATAAATGAGGAATAATGGCCTTAAATTTCGTTTGTACACCATTTACAGACCCCATCATGACCGCACAATTATCGGTAGTTATACCAACTATCTGATTTATAGGAATGTAATTTTCTTTTAACATTTTAATTGTAGCATCAAATATCCCATTTGCTGTACAATCTTCAATTTTGATTAACCCTAGAAAACGATCACGACATTTATCGTCAAAAATTCTTATTATTATAGCTAAATTTTTGGACACACTGCAATCTGTGCTCTCATCTAATACTATTGAATAGTAATTGTCTTTGCAAAAGTTCTTAATGTCCTTTACATTTTCAGGTCCGATAACTTCAGTTACAATTTTTTTTTGCTTTCTTTCTGTCGATATTGATTTTTTTTACAATTTGAGAGTCGGAAATACCTCGTTTTATTAAGCTGTTTAGGTGGTCCAAAATTTGAAAGGGCAAATTATGCTCCGCCACAAACATTGTCAGCATTATCTCTAATTTTTGGCCGCCTGTTCTGTGGGGTAGAATGGGTTTTTCATAAAAGCATCAATTTTGGGGGTGGTTTTCATGACTTCAACTTTCTTTTTGTGGCTGTCACACGATGCATGGCGCTTTATATGTACTATGCCACCCATTATGTTTACATTGCATGCTTTGCATCTTTTATAACTACCATCTTTAATCAGCCATGGAAACATTTGGACCCACTCCTCTCTAAATGGCACAACGTATGGCTTGCTTTGCTTACTTGTACTACAATGTAAAACTTTATTATATGTAAAGCACTTCAGTTAAAAATAAACAAATAATTTACCTGGTTTCTTCGGTTTCCATTTTTAATCTTTAAACAAAGTTTAATTAAAGTAGACAAAATTTTCTATTTCTTGTACTTTTCTAATTCTTTTCCTTTTGTAAAACAGATCAAATCGTAAGCAAACATTTAGCAATGTTGAGTAAAAAAAGTAAGAAAAAAAATCAAGTGCAACAAAAACAAAGTAAACCAACTGCAAAGGCGCGTAAGTACAAATTGATAAAGAAGATAGAAAATATATTCACAGTAGATTGATAACATTGATGAGTTGCCATAATAAAAACTAAAACTGGGGAAATTAAAATTGTACTAAATATGTCATTGGTGTACCATTGTACTTTTGAATATGAAATTGTACCAAAAAAAGTACAATTGTACCAATTTTGCCATCCCTGATGTGTGAACATGGTATTACTTGCGCTCAAGGCCTATCCAATAGGTCTGCTTTCCTCTACAACAAAAAAACAACAGGCAGTTTGTAAGTGTAAAATTCCTCGCCGTTGTCAAAATCTTACTACTACATAGGGAAAACAAAAGGAAAAATGTGTTTTGTGTACATGCCCTTCAGATAATATTGGACTACGTGGTCCATTGTGGCTTAAATGGACTGCTTACAACATGGTCCAATCTACTGTAATATGGACCATGTTATAAGAAATTAACATGCAGTGCTGCCAACAACTGCATGATGTATACTTTTCTATAGTTTACAGTATTACACATTGGTAGCCCTGATGGTGTCCATTATTAATAGCTTATTTAAAAGTGAAAGTTTGTGAAATTTGTGAAAAAAGGCAAACAAATTAAAAATACCAAGTAAATATATTTAATAATAGCAATAATAGACTACAGGGCACGCCATAAAAGGCGATTAGTAAAAAATGAAAAATGCTTAAACTACCCCTTTAGTGTACTCCAACTGTAGTGGTATGGAGTACTTTTAAAGCTAACCCACTTTAGTACTCCATGGAGTAGTTTAGGGACTACTTCGGTGGGTTATATAGTCCCCTCCTAGGACATCGTAATGTTAAATGGACCACATTTTACCCATATATTTGGAGTAGTTTTGGAGTACTCCTACTCCTTTATGGACTACTCTTTACATGCATGCATGGACTAGTCTCGTTATCTGCAGGGTGTATGTGTGGCAAAAAACCAAAAACCAAGGTATATTTATAGCAGGTAGTCTCGGAAAGCCAGCTGTCTATTTTTTATTTGCTTGTTTTGCGATACGAACTGTCAAATTTTGTATAGTAAACATGTAACAAGTTTTTTGTTCCTATCTTTTGTCTTTTTTGTCTCTTATCAACCCCTTTGCCTTTTGACAGTTCGTATCATATAACAACAATAAAAAGCCCTGTTGTTTGTTTTATTGTACAATTGTTGTAATCTCGCGGCTACCTGCTATAAATATACCTTGCCAAAAACGTAAACAAAAATATACATGTATGTATAAGGAAAATGTAAGCAACTTTTGACATCGTTGAGGAATAAACATCGGGCTTCTTGCTCAGACCTATTGGATAGATCTTGTTTGCGCTCTGTGTTTTGTATTGTGAAGAGATGTTGCCACATTGAAAAAAAAAAATAAAATAAAAACACGAAAAATCAGTAAGAATAATAATAATTTCATTTTATACAAATACAAATTATACAAAATATACTACAAAATCAAAACTACTAAAACACAACATAATTTAACACTTTCCTTGTTATGTGCTGTTATAGTTTTTTTAAGTCCAATTTGATCCCATAGTATTTTCAATCTTGCTGGCTGCAAGGGTTTTGTCATCAATTCTGGTAACTGATTTTGTGTTGATATTCCCTGCAGATAACGAGACTAGTCCATGCATGCATGTAAAGAGTAGTCCATAAAGGAGTAGGAGTACTCCAAAACTACTCCAAATATATAGGTAAAAGGTGGTCCATTTAACATTACGATGTCCTAGGAGGGGACCATATAACCCACCGAAGTAGTCCCTAAACTACTCCATGAAGTACTAAAGTGGGTTAGTTTTAAAGGTACTCCATGCCACTACGGTATGGAGTACACTAAAGGGGTAGTTTAAGCATTTTTCATTTTTTACTAATCGCCTTTTATGGCGTGCCCTGTAGTCTATTATTGCTATTATTAAATATATTTACTTGGTATTTTTAATTTGTTTACCTTTTTTCACAAATTTCACAAACTTTCACTTTTAAATAAGCAATTAATAATGGACACCATCAGGGCTACCAATGTGTAATACTGTAAACTATAGAAAAGTATACATCATGCAGTTGTTGGCAGCACTGCATGTTAACTTCTTATAACATGGTCCATATTACAGTTGATTGGAATATGTTGTAAGTAGTCCATTTAAGCCACAATGGACCACGTAGTCCAATATTATATGCAGGGTTTACTGAACTATACGCTTTCTTTCAGTAACTTTTTCACGCACAAAGAAATGTTTTAAGCTAATATGCTTTGTTCGTCTGTGATATTCAGGGTTTTGAGATAATCGAACAGAAGCAGAGTTATCAACTTGTAAAATTAGAATATCATTTAAATCAATTCAACAATCAAGCATTTAAGCCACATCACTTCTTTTGTTGCTGCTGAAGCTATAACAATGTCTGCTTCTGTTGAAGATGTTGTTACCATTGACTGCCTTTGACTTAGCCATGGAATAATACCCCCAGCATATTTTACAAGTACTCCTGAAGTAGATCTTCCAGTTTTTGTACATCCTCCAAAATCAGCGCCACTATAACATTCTAATTCTTGATCTGCTTTATTGTTGTAAAATATTCCATAATTTATTGTTCCAGAAATGTGAAGAAAAACCCTTTTCAAACGACATACGTCATATTTCGATGGATTTTCTTAAGTTCTTGACAAAAATCCAATTGTTCCCAACTACAGCTTTCTACATTCTACAGCTTTTCTAATGGGAAATTGAAAATCTTTACTTTCTTTCCCTGATTCGAAAATTTCTCCTTTTAGCATTGGCGGTGAAACTGAACTACATTTTAAAAAATTTAATAATTCCAATAATTTTCTTGCATAAGCTTCTTGACTTATAATTATGCCTTCATTACTTCTTTTTATTTCTAATCCCAAAAATTTTGTAGCGTCATTTGTTGTTATTTTAAATTCATTTGTTAATTCACATAAAAATATTTCTAATACCTTAGGATCTGTTGCAGCTACTAAGCCTTCATCTACATACATAAAGAGCAATCATTACATTATAACCTCTATTATTTCTCATATATAAACATGGATCCGCTTCACAAGTTATAAAACCAAGCTTCAATAAATAGTTTCCAAACCTACGATTCGAGCAACGAGAAGCTTGCTTTACTCCATATAAACTTTTATAAACCTTCTGGCTGATTCATAAAAATGCTTTCTTTAAGGTGGCCATAAAGAAAAGCTGTTCATACACTAAATTGGGAATGACATATTTTTATCTTGCTGCTATGCTTAATATAGCTCTTATTATTCCTAAAGCTTTGTACAGACGATGGTCAGATCCTACAACATTGTCATTATTGTGACAATGGTGCTATTGTCAGATGCATAATTTTACACATCTGCCAAATGAAAATAAGCTTACAATGTTCACACAGTTGCAAGACATTTTTAGACAATTTTAATAACAACATTGTAAGATCTGACCACCGTCTGTACGAAGCTTAACTTTGCAACTGGACTGAAGATTTCATTATAGTCTATAGGTTTACGTTGTTTAAAGCCTTTGATTATTAATCTTGCTTTAAATTACTATCTGAATTTGTTTTGACTTTGAATATCCATTTGGATGGAAGTACCTTTATACATTTTGGGAGATCTACCAAGTCCCATGTCCTGTTTTTTTAAAGAACAAATTTCTTTCTCAGAACTTTTTATTGCATCAACAAAAGTCATTGGAGTTTCTATTTGGTTTACAAACTCTTGTCCTTCCATAATATTATTATTTGTTGCTTTTATGCCAGCTCGTGGCATATAATCATCTAATTTAGAAATATAATTTAATGTACGATCTCTTAAACGTTTACTTATTGGTCCTTCATTTTCATCACTAAATGTTCGTTTACGTTTATTTGCTTTAAAATGGAAATCTCTTACATCTGAACTTATATTTGAGCTTTTGTTTTATATACATTCATCACCTTCGTTATCTGAATTATCTTATTATTGCACCTTGATTTGTTTTAGATGTACTTGGCTGATTTTGTGTTGTACAATCTGAATTATCTACAAGCTTCTCATAATTTTTAAATAGCAATTTTACTGTATCTTCTTTATTTTTAGAAATTTTATTTGTTATATCTTTAACATCGCCAAAATTTATTAGCTCTTTATGAAATCTAACATCTCTTGAAAGAATTAAATTGTGGTTATTTTTTTTATTATAAATTCGATAACGATCTTTGTATCGTAACCAATTAAATAATAATTTAATAGCTTTTGAATCTATTTTCTTTCGTTTTTGTTTTGGAACATAAGCATAACATTTACTTCCAATTATTCTCAAATGGCTTATTCTAGTCTTTCTTCTGAATCATAACTATTGGAGTCGCCCTGTATAATCTTATTTGTTACGTGTTAATTGTTTATTATAGTTCCTTGCGTTTATATTATACATACAACTTAACGCCATTTTTGTACTTAACAAAACCTATACCAACTTTATTGTTAAATAAACGCATTATCTTTTATACACTTAAACCTTGCTCTGCTATAGGTTATGGGCCCACAGGTAAATAAAAAAAAAGCAAGTGAGTATGTCGAAGCCGGAAAGTAGAACCAGTAGTATGACCATAGACAGGTTGCTTGGTAGAGAAAACTACCCCACCTCGAAAATAGCTGCACAGGCTTATTTAGATTTGGATAATCTTTGGACAACTACAATCGATTATGAAGTTGATGAAACGGGAAACCAAAACAAGACAGAAGAGCCAGAAGTAAGTTGACAAGTACCCGAACTGTCAACAAATTTATTGTCGGTAAGCCAAGTTGTTAAAAGAGGGCACACGGTTGTTTTTAAAAATAGTGGTGTAAAAGGCAAGGACCCCCCATGGAAAAATTATTTCTACTGGTTCGCATATTAATGGCTTATTCAAACTAGACTGTGGTCCAATAAAACAAAATAAATCGTTTACATGTAGTTCTGGTAACTGGTATTCAGTTTACAACATCGAATACGAGTGATTTCAAAATTTGCCCAATTGGTAAACAAATAAGACTGCCATTCAATAAATATGCTACTAGAGCGTCTCATATTCTTGAGTTAGTGCATTCCGATATTTGTGGCCCGTTGGAGGAAGAGTCTCTTGGGGGAAAACCAGGGCTGTGGAGTCGTCCGAAAAAAGTATTCACTCCGACTCCAAACGATGAAATTTTTTTAGTGCGACTCCGACCCCTACTAAATCTTTTTTTTTTCATTATTTATTTATTGAATCTTTATATATTAAATATGAACTAACAATAATTAATCAAATCTTATCCTAATTCTTTATTTTATGTCCCGCCAGTGCAAGACAAAAATTTTATTAATCACGGGTTCTGTTCACATTTATATATGTGTTAATCGCTCATCTTAATGGGTAAGTGCTGCAGTGTCTCTTCTCCTTAAGCGAGTGTGGCCGCTATCATTTAAAATATTTCGAGCTAGTGGATTTGGATATTTGAGTTTTTAACATACCAAGGGGTAGCTGTGATTATTCGAAGAAGTTTATTTTGGCACCTTTGAATTTTTTCGATATTTAAGGTCAAGGCAGTGCCCCATAGTTGAATGCCGTAGCACCATATTGGCTTTAAAATAGAGTTGTAAAGTAGTAGTTTGCAATCGAGACTAAGAACAGAATTTCTTCCAATAAGCCAGTTAATTTGAATGGCTTTTAGTTTCATTTGGGTTAATTTTGCTTCTATATGGCATTTCCATGTTAAACGCCGATCTAGATGAATACCGAGATATTTGACATGCGATTGTTGAGGCACTAGTTGATTATTGATATTAATAGGGGGCATGTTTCCCGACGCAAGGTGAATGTAATATGTACGCATTTTTGCTCATTGACCTTTATTCTCCATTATTTTAACCACAGTTCTAGTTGAAATATATGATCCTGCAGGTATCGAGATGCTTCACGACTTTTCTCGTGTACGCTTAGAAAAGCTGTATCATCAGCAAAAGTTGAGGTTAGGGTGTAATTGTTGTTGGCATGTCCGAAGTATATATAAGGTAAAAAAATCACCTTCTTTAATAATACATATTCGACCGACCAAGTAGCTTTCTAAACGCTTGTGTGTGTTAACCGGTAGGTTTAGCTTCTATTTGTGTAACAAGCCTACATGCCAGACTTTATCAAAAGCTTGAGAGACATCGATGAAGAGAGCGGAGCAATATTTTCTTTCTTCAAAGGCTTTTCTTATGGCGTTTGCTATCCGAAGGGTTTGTTCTATTGTGCTATGTTCTCTTCTGAAACCGAATTGATGGTTAGGTATACACCCATTGTCATTTAAAATTGAGGTTAATTTTGACGCTAAGAGCTTCTCAAACAGCTTCGATTTATTAGATAATAAGCTGATTGGCCTATATGACTCAACTTTTGTGTGATCTTTTCCTGGCTTTGGTAACATCGTAACTAAGGAGACCTTCCATTCTTGAGGGTAGTATTCAAGGCGCAAAATAGCATTAAAAATTAAAAGAATAATTTTCTTTGCTATGCTGGGTAGCTTCAGAAGCATTTTGTTGCTGATCTTATCAAAACCAGGAGCCTTCTTGGGGTTTAAATCACAAAAAGCTTTTTCGATTTCTCTTATCTCAAATCTTAGGGGAACAGCTGCTCTAGCAACAACGGGTGTTGACTCGGCCGCAATATCGTGAGATATGTTTGGGGTAAATACGTTTTTTAAATGATCAACAAACAGATTTCCTTTTTCAACATCATTTCTTGCCCAACTTCCATTCAAGTTTCTTAATGGTGGTTTAGAGACAACTGGCCTTTGAGAAGTCTGATTGTGGAGTTGCATCAAGTTTCTTAAGATACTTTTCCAGAGAAGCCTTTTTCTGAGTCTGCAGTAACTTTCTAAGCTTTTTTGTACACTCTTTTAGTAAGTTCTTAAGTAACGGGGAACTGTGCAATTGCCACTCTCTTCGAGCCCTCCTTTTTTCAGACAAAAGACGCTCTACATCTGTGGAATATATTTTAATATTTTTTGGTTTTTGGGGGCAATACTGGAATGTTGAACAGCTAGTTTCAGAAAACTGTCAAAATTGGCAATAGAGCGATCTACATACTACGGTGTACTAAGCGGAATATTTTCTGTGCAAGGGGTGCTGAGGTATTTTCTATATTTTAACCAATTAATTTGCGTAGCTGTCGTCGCTAAGTGACCAGTCGGAGATACAATTCTATTGGGGTTCATTATAGTAACAATTGTAGGTGTGTGGTCGGTAGATAATTCTAAGGAAGCTTCAACATGAATCGTTTCTATGGGGATGTTTTTAACCACTCCAAAATCGATAACATCTGGAATTTTTTGATGATCAGTAGGCCAATATGTTGGTTGTCCGCTCGCTACCACATTTAAATTCATTTTAGAAATTGTGTTAAATAAAACAAAACCTTTTGGTGGCGTTATAATCGCCAGCAGCTAGGAAACAGGGTCCTAATGATTTAAAATATTTACAGTATTGGCTTTCTGATGTTGAAAATATAGGCGGGGAGTATAATGATGAAATTACTAGGTTTCTATTTAATTCCTCAACGCAAATGTTCGTTGCTTGGAGATAATCTTCACGATGATCACACATTAGGTAGTGTTTGATTCGGGTTTTAATTAAAATGGCTGAACCTCCACAAGCTCTATCTCGAGGGTCCTTGGTATCATATAGTATATAACCATTGATTTTAAACGTGTTTCTTGAGGTCAAATGAGTTTCAGAAACCATCATGACATCAATTTGTTTGTTTTTAAGAAAGTATTCTAATTCGTTTTTATGTTGGCGGATGCCGTTTGCGTTCCAAAAACAAATTTTTAAACAGTTCATGGCTTGTTAAGAACAGCTCTCAATAACATCGATTGCATTCTTCCTGTAACATATTACCCATTGTGTTTGTAAAATTATTTACTGTTTGCACTTATGTGTCCATGGTTTTTTTCTAGACGACTTAAATTAGAAACTGGAGTTTCATCATTACTTGGCGAAGCACCTTGCATTGGCACATGGTTTGATTTAAGGACGTTAGCATAAGAGGTTCTGTTATTACTAGGCTGCGGAGCCTAAATGTCATTAGTGTTTACATGATTTGGTACATCCATTTGTGGGGGATTAGTTTTCGGTCCAGCCGACTGCTTGACGATAGTATATACAGGGCATCCTCTATAATTGGCAGTGTGATTACCGCCACAGTTGCTACATCTATTTACTACATTGGGGTAATTTTTAGACTTATCGCACTGAACTGTACAATGTAATTCTCCACATACGACGCAAACAGGAGGTAAATAGCAGTATGCCTTAGTCTGGCCAAATTCTTGGCAATTAAGACATTGAACAGGACCATTTCTTTTGTGCGGCTCCTCTATAGTTATTCTTCTGTAGAAAATATATTTTAAATTATAAATAGGATAGGTTTCATTTTTTTTAAGCTTAATGTCGCCAGGTTCTAACTCCACCCGAAATAATGGTTGGGGATTTTTTTCCCTACTTTTAATCACCCCTATTCTGCATTTCGATTACGTCTCCGCATTCAGTTCCGTTACGATCGAAAATTGGTATTCTTCAGAAAAACGGAATCGAAAGAATAAGAAGAAGATAACAATGTTTACAAAATCAATTGTATCAATGTGGAAATGAAACAGCAGAATAAGCAAGTCTGTTATCATTTTCATAAACAAATGTCAAATTTAATAGTGTATAATAAAGTAAATTGTTTATAAATACATTTGAAGAATTCATCAAAGGCTATGAAAAGGTGAAGGAAGAGGAAGGTTTTCCAGATGAAATTACTCTGAAATACGAAGATGCCAGATGCTAAAGGCTAGAATAATGGACTTGTTAAAGGCTAAAGGCGATTGCCGCAATGCACCAATTTTCATACTTTTTAATACCCCAATCGTGTGACTGCACAACCAATTGGCTCATGTACCAATTAAGGACAATATTGTGCTTACTTTTACCAATCAAATACAACCCTGGTGCGGCAATCGTGTGACTGTTTTATATGCAACCGCGCGTCAATAAAAATAACAAAAATGCACCAATATTTATTGTGTTCTTGTGCGGCAATCAAACAACACAATACGCACCAATATTTGGCTTTTTTTTAATAAATTTACTTTTTGTGTTTCTTTTAGTAGGTAATGAAGATAAATATTTATTTATTTATTATGCATTTTATTTTTTTTTAGTTATTGCTATTAACAAAATATGTATGTATGTATGTTCACAAGCATATTTAGCTGTTCAGTGCGAATATTTTTATTTAAGGTATTTCTATGCGAACCTTAACATACGAAATTGTTGAATAGACTTAATTTTTGGAATTTTGTTTAAGCGCATACATATATGATACATATTTAATTTTTTTTAATTAACAAACCAACAAGAACTTTCAAACAAATAAATAAACTACCACAACAGCTGCATTTGCAGTTGTCAAGGAAGAACAATCGTGTGACTGTGCTGCGGCGATTGTTGTAACCATTTCGCTTTGTACCAACTAGCGGCAATTAAATTTGTTTAAAACAGGGCAATCGTGTGATTTCAGAATATTTTATTGATGCAATTTCATTATAATGCGTCAACAAAGTACAATAAAAATTGTGTCATATTGGTGCATTTGCGGCAATCGTGTGATCACAGCTTAAGGCTCCACAACAAAAAGCGGCAGATACAACAGTTAAGTTATCTGCGGTCGAAATCCAGACGTTTGAAGGAGGTTTCGAAAAATGGCCAGCATTTAGGGATATGTTTAGGGTAAATGAGCCTTCGGTGGCTCCTGCGCACTAATTATATTATTTACTTGGCAAGACGAGGGGGGAGGCCTACCAACTCATAAAAGATTATGATTTGGTAGATTCTAATTTTGAGTTAGCTTGGCAGGCTTTGAAAACCCGCTACTAGAATAAGCGAATTTTAATTAACAATCAAATTAGAAAAATGTATGGCATCCAGGCCCCTCAGAATGAAACTTTGAAATTTTTAAGGCAACTTCAAAATACGGTCAGCGATGGTTTGTCGATTATTAGTTCGTTTCAAGTTAAGGTGGCTGATAATGACACCTTTCTTATGCATATTTGCACTTCAAAGCTCCCAGAAGAAACTTCGCGTGCGTGGGAAGATTCTCTGACGAACCATAAGGAACTGCCTACTTGGCAACAACTTAACCAATTTCTGTCTGAGCGAATTGAAACTTTAGAAACTTTTACAAATTTGAGGAAGCCGCCCAGCCGAGAAAACAATACCTCAAAATCCCAAGTTTTTTATTCTAATGCTGAAAATGGTAAAAGTAAATTTAGCTGCAAGAAATGCCAACAGAATCATCCATTAGGTTAGGTTAGGTTTAATTGGCAGCCGTGATCAAGCACAGCTCACGTGGGCCCTTTAATTAGTTCCCGTTGTGTTACCATGTCACACCGTCTCCCATGGGTCCTAAGTTATCTGGCTGCTAGTATTACCACGCAGCCATCCGGTCGATTCAGTAAAGGAGTGGATCCTGTTTACATCAACATCAGAGAGACAAGTTTTGTCCCCAAGGGCTCTTCGACCAAATATTTCGAGTCTTAGATCTCCGAATGCCGGGCAATTACAGAGAAGATGTTCCGTTGACTCTTCCTCCTCCTCCTCACCGCAACTTCTACATAAGTCATTGTAAGGGAGCCCCAGCCCCCCCCCCAACCGTCTCGATTCAAGGTGGTGCCTGCATACGCCAACGAATCCGCCATGCAGTTCCCCAGTATGTCCCTGTGTTCGGGGACCCAATTAAGGGTGACCAGTGAATGTCTCGCTATCTCCTCCAGAGACATCTGGCATTCTCGGACAATTCTCGATGTGATGAACACATTCTCCAGGGATCTTATGGCCGCCTTGCTATCGGTAATAATGTGAATATCCCTTCCAGATATTTCACCGTACCGGATGCGCCTCGCGGCTGTGTAGATGGCCACTATCTCTGTCTGGATGACACTGCAGTGGTCCGGCAGCCTCATAGGAATGCTCCAGTTTAGCTGCTCGGAGTATATGCCAGAACCGACACCATACAGTGTTTTAGACCCGTCCGTGAAAATTTGAATCGCATTCGCGGGAATTTGTAGGTCATCATAGTTGACCACGTTATCAAAAATGCTTACCGTGAAGCCAGGATCGTAGATTGGCTCGGGTGTGACATAATCAACATCCATGTGCCAATTAATTTCATTCAGAATATTAGCATGTCCGATATTATAATCCCTCCATGCTCCGGTGGCCCTTAGTCTTACCGCTAACCTTTTCGCCAAAATTTCTGGTGGTAACCAGTTTAAAATCGTAAACAGTGCCTTAGAGGGGGTTGTTCTAATGGCACCTGTTACCGCTATCGCCACCATTCTCATTGTACGTTCAAACCTAGTTTGATGACTCTTCACCCTGAGCGCCGGCCACCAAACAGCCGCCCCGTAGAATAGAATGCGTTTAATGACACATTCGTATAGCCAGTAAACATTCCTCGGGTTAATTCCCCAGCTTAGGCCAATGGGCCCTTTGCAGCAATATAATGCAGTTGCCGCCTTATTAGTCCTGGAAATGGTGTTCATCCTCCAGTTCAGTTTGCTGTCCAATATTAGCCCAAGATACTTGGCGCTATCAGACAGTTCCAGTGAGACCCCCTTTATCCTCGGGGTATTAAATTCGGGAATTTCGTATCTCCTTGTGAAAAGTACCAGTTCCGTTTTGGCAGGATTTACATCCAGTCCACATCCCTGGCACCATTTCGTTAGGACGTCCAATGCGGACTCCATTAGTTCAGACAATAGTCTGGGATCTTTACCCAGAGCCACAACTGCAACGTCATCCGCATATGCAACCGTTCTGCAGCACGTCCTTTCCATGGCCCTGAGTAGGGTATTCATATTCAGATTCCAAAGTAATGGTGAGAGTACACCACCTTGCGGGGTGCCCCTAGTCGCAACCTTGGAGATGTTCGAGGCGCCCAAGTTGGATTCGATACGCCTGAAGTGCAGGATACTGCTGACAAATTGAATGATCGCCGGGTCGATTTCCAAATGTCTCATTGCGTTAATAACCGATTCAGGTATAACGTTGTTGAAAGCGCCCTCAATATCCAGGAATGCAACTAAAGCAAATTCCTTGTAGTGCAGGGATCTCTCTATGTGGCCCACCAATGAGTGGAGCGCAGTTTCCGTGGACCTTCCCTTCATGTAGGCGTGCTGAGCCAGTGACAAGGAATTGTGTCCTAACGATGATCTAATATGAATATAAAAAATCCTCTCCAGTGTTTTCAGTAGAAAGGAGGATAGACTAATTGGTCTAAAGTCTTTAGCCATAGTGTGAGATGTCTTCCCACTCTTGGGGATGAAGACGATCTTATATGTTGTCCAAGTTGATGGGACATGTGAGAGACTCAGGCAGGCTCTAAATATTGCCAAGAGCCATGGCATCAATATTCCCAGGTTCTTTTGTAGGTCCGCTGGGATAATGCCATCCGGGCCTGGAGATTTAAAGGGATGGAAGCTTTTGACCGCCCATTCCACACGATGGCGAGTTATCGGAATATTGCCACTAAATGTTACCTCCCTAGCCACATCATCAGTACAACCTGGGAAGTGTGTATTCATCAGGACCTCAAGGGTGTCCCGACTGTTTGTGGTCCAGGATCCGTCCATCTTCCGTATATACGATGGAATAGCTGGTTTAGAGGATAAAATCTTACGTAGCCGACTTGTCTCCGAGGAGTTTTCCACGTCGCTGCAGAATTTCCTCCATGACTGTCGCTTGGCCTTCCTGATAAGATTTTTGAATCCATTTACTGAGGACTTGTAATTGTTCCAAACACCATTACGTTTTGCCTCATTAAAGAGTTTCCTGCTTTCTTTGCGTTTTTCAGTAATCTCCGCATTCCACCATATGGGCTTAGCTTTGCCCCTTCTGTCGATTCTTTTACAGGATTCGTTTGTTGCCTCAATTAAGACACCAGTCAATGACTCCACTGCGGAGTCGAGCATGGACACACTGTCTATGTGAACCGGGCACATAGGCAGCTTGTCTCTGAGTACACTCGCATAGATAGACCAATTGGTCCTTCTTATATTCGTGTAGGATTTAGCTGAATCAAATCTAAAGGAAAAATTGAAATCAATATACATGTGATCAGAGAAGGAACAGTCTTTGACACGTTCCAATCGCTGATTATATCCGAGAACTTATAACTAATAAGCGTAATATCAAGAACCTCCCTTCTGTTAGTCACAATAAAGGTGGGCTTACTACCCCTATTAACTACTGTTAGTTCGTTTTCTACTATGAAGTCTAAAAGCGACTCACCTCGTGAATTGACATCCGAGCTTCCCCAGACGGTATGATGTGCATTAGCATCAGCACATATTATTAGGGGGATGTTGCGCCTGTTAGCATACGACATCGCCTTCCTGGTTGTGGAGTTTGGAGGATTAGCACCCTGGTCATGTGCCATGTAGCAGCTCATAAACCAAACTGTTCTGGTTTTGCATTCTACTGCGACAGTGCAGGTGTCCTTATCGCTAAAATCAGAAAGAATGAAAGTCCACTGACCGATTGAGTGTCTTCATTGGCCGATGACGTAGCGGAATCGTCTTCCATATGCTCCGTTGATGCTGTTGTTGTGGTGGTAGTCACCGGATCTAGAGGCTTCCCTTTGTCATCACCTTTGTAGACTCGGAGGAAGATAGTTCCAAATCCATAGAATATCTTCCCCTGTGTCTTCCGAAGTGACGGCACAGAGTCACTGTTTATTATAACAGTGGCCTTCCTGGACTCTTCAACAGATTCAGAAACCCTCACTACTTTCCAGTCCTGTGTGGGTAGCTGGGGGTTACTGATCTGTATAATTTCCAGGATCTCCTTTGGGTCGGATGGCTCAGCGGGGATCTTGGCAATAGATCTGGGCCTTTGCGGTACATCGGCCAGAGGTATTGCCTCAATCTTAGCTCCCTGCCAAACTTCCCCTAGGGACTCCACGGCATCCTTGTACAGCATTGCTGAACGCTCATCTGCACACGCTATCAGTTTAATGTGACCCTGATACCAGCCGGCATCTTCACATTGTGGTGGTGGTCCAGGGTTACCCCTTAAGACATTCTTCAGGAACGCCCTACTAAGTGCGACGACAACCAGCTTCCAGTTCTTGGATGAAATGGTGCCGTCACTGGCGTTGCACTTTGTACGACCTGTTTTGCCGCCGTTGAGGCGTATATTTGGACCGTTTAGTCCCAGGAAGTGTGTCCTCCCCTGCCTTCCTCTGCAGAGGGAGATCCACGTTTAAAACCCTCAATATGGGTTTTTGCCCACTGGAGAGAGGTTTTCTCCTGCTCAGTGAGCTCACCAACCGGTTTTTCACCAAGTCGGCTAATAATTTTGTAGGCGGAGCGCCTGGTTGTGAAGGCCCGTTTGGATGCATTAATGTGCCTTTGGGGTTTTTTGATAAGTGCCGTAGAGGCTGAGGGAGGTGCATCAGAGGGCATCGAATCTTTCTTCGTGTGCTCTCTTTGCACAGGTTTCGGCACATGGGAAACTGGATTTCTGGCAGACTGAGTCTGTACCGTCAAGCCAGCACCCGAGGAAGGGGTTTGACCAGTTTTTCTCCCGTCCGGACCTGGGAAGCCTTAGAGGTACCTGGTTTCGAAGAACCCTGTACCAAGCTTGGTTTACGACCGCCTGAAGGCTTAGTCGTGACGAGTTTTTGGGCACTAGTAGCTAACCGTCTAGCAGAGCCTGGCGCAACCACCTTGCTAGACGAGGTCTCAGTAGCATTCAACATACTACAACCTGATACCGACGCTGTAGTAGTAGGGTCTCCGGGGATTATAAAGCCCTTTGCCGGATACTTAGGGCATGAATTTTCGGACATTTCGGGGGGGGGGGGGTGAATTGGGGTTGCATTTTATGCCTCACTGCCAGGCGAAAGGATACCTGACGCTCCTCTGGAGACAGACGCAGACCATCAGCCGCTCAATATGAGAACAGACGCTGATGGATTTTATTGCGGACCAAAAGGCCAGCGGATGCATAGTCATTAGCCGCTCCAACTAGGAGAAACAGACGCTAATAGACAGGGGGTAGTTCTTGGTTTGTACTCGGCTTAGACCCTTCTGGCATGGGAGGCCCTACCGGTCTTGACTGTCGTCACTACCGCCAGCATGACTCTAAACGTCCTTGTACTTAAGCCCTCGCATCGCGGCAAGATGACTACCCCATCCGTACATTCCATTCCGATTCTGCAAATATTTTAAGGGTTTGTCTGTCCATGATAGAATGAAATATTTTGCGCGAATTGTTTTTCACCCACTCATTTCAAAACCAAATCTCAGAGCACCAGTAGCTGCAACAGATGCAATCAAAGGCATCACACCATGTTACATATTGAAGAATATCAAGCGAGAAAGGTCCTCACTCAAAGGGCGTCATCTCATCAGCGTGTTCGTGACGATGAAAGACCATCAGGGTCGGGCATTCAGAACAACATAAGGCCATCCAGTTCTCAATCGGGACGATCTGCCACTTCGGGTGCAGATGCGATGGAGTCAGTTCAAGTTTATTTGTCTCAACACAGCGGAACTACGATTTTACCCACAGCTTTGGTGCATGTAGAGCATTTAGGCGAAAAATTCACTGTTGGCGCATTAATTGATACAGGGTCGACTAGAAGTTTTATCCTAAGGCGTGTTCAACAGAATTAAGCGATCCCCCTAGAACGCCATCATAGCGAAATATCAGGGTTCGGTGAGACGGTGGTAGGAAGTTCGAAGGGAAGGTGCTTTGTCACAGTTAAATCTCGAATATCCGATTTTAAAATTATGATCCGAGCGATTGTGGTACCAACATTGGCACACTTTATGCCTTCACGGCCGATTCCAATTCAAAAGGTGACAGATATAAAAGGTTTGAAGCTTGCAGATCCCTATTTCTACAAACCTGTGGCAATTGAAATTATCATTGGTGATTACCTGCCTTCTATAAATTTTAGCGGCGTAAAAATGAATATCGGAAATAATCTTGAAGCCCGAGAGTCCCACTTTGGCTGGTATTTGCTAGGCCCTGAACCAGAAACTAGAGTTCAATCATTCCATACTTTTGTCTCGCCTTGCAGCGATCTGGCCCTTCATGAGCAATTAAAAAAGTTTTGGGAAATAGAAGAGGCGGAAAAAACCGATTTTCAAGCTGAAAGTGACATTTATTGTGAAAATTATTTCAAACGTACCACAATTCGACAGTCTGATGTACGTTACGCAGTTCGACTCCCGATCAAGGAACAATTTCCTAAAGAGATTCTTTTAGGCCCCTCCCGAAATATGGCTCTTGCACAGTACCATAGAATGGAGAAAATGCTCGATAAGACCCCAGATTTGAAGGCGCAGTACGCTGAAGTTCTCCAAGAAGATCTGGACTTGGATCACATGGAACCAGTTGTACATTTTGAACCCAAAGTAGAAACAGTCTCTTCATTTTTTCTACCCCACCACGCGGTAATCAAGCCCGAAAGTAAAACCACAAAAGTGCGAGTGGTATTTAACGCCTCAAAGAAAACAGGAAGCGGGTTTTCATTTAATAACGTGCTATACCAGGGCCCAACGCTTCAGACGGATTTGATGCAGCTTGTTTTACGATGGCGAAATTATAAATACATACGTATTCACTGGAGACATCCAGAAGATGTATAGGCAGATTTTGATGCATGAGGCAGATCGCCCTTATCAACAAATTTTATTTCGCAACAACACTGAGGGATACGTGAATTCATTTCAACTTAAGACTGTTACGTTCGGCGTAAATTGCGCCCCTTTTTGGCGATTAGGACTCTGCTTGAGTTAGGTCATGATTGCATACACCTGTATCCTAAAGCATCTGTTATTCTGAAGAACGAGGTCTACGTTAATGACATATTGTCCGGGGGACACACGCTTGAAGAGGCCAAGCAGAAGCAAGTGGAGCTTATTACAGCTTTGAAATCTGGTGGCTTTCCCCTTAAAAAGATGACAGCAAACGATCGATTTTTACTAGAAAGTTTGCCCCGGGAGGATCTTCTAGACGAAGATTTCTTGAAGTTTGATGAAAAGCTCTAAAAACATTGGGAATTCGCTGGAATGCGTTGGCGGATACATTTTACTATGCTGTAGAGCCAATTTAAATTACCCCATCCGCTACAAAACGAAAAATCTTGTCAGTAATTGCAAGATTATTTGACCCTCTAGGTTGGTTAGGCCCAGTCGTTATTATTGCTAAGACTTTGATCCAAGAATTATGGGAAGAAAAGTCTGATTAGGACGAAGGGGTACTTCCACACATACTTGTTAAATGGAATTTATTTTTGAAAAACTTGCAATTTATTTCGACCATTAAGATACCAAAGGCCAAATAAATAGCCATTTGCTTGTAGCAAAAACGAAAGTTGCTCCGATCAAGCGGACTACCGTTCCGAAACACGAATTGTGTGGAACTTTATTGTTGGCTAAGCCCATCCGTTGCATAGTCACGGATTGTCAGTTCGCCTATGAACTATTTTTGTGGACAGACTCGTCCATCGTACTAATTTGGTTGCAAAAACCTCCCTACACGTCAAAACTGAAGAAAATCCTGAGATATGGGCACTCGAGGCTGCTCCCCGCAGGAGCTTGCAGACAATCAACTCTGGTGGCATGGCCCCACCTGGCTACAACTTCCCACACCATTGTGGCCAGTACCTCGTGCGTTTGACCCAGTCGACTTAGAGACAAAGAAGTCTATAATCAACTTTCATCTTGACGTAAATTGCATAGATATACTTGAAGAATTTTCATCTTTTCCAAGGGCGTTGCGAATTCTTTGCTATCGACTTAGATTTGTCAACCGAGTTCTCAAGAAACCATTCTCCACCGAAAAGTTTATTACCGCTCAAGAAATTAGCTCAATGAAGACTCGACTCCTCTCGCTCGCTCAAAAGAGGTATTTTTACCGTGAATACGATTGTCTTAAGGAAAAGAGACCGTTAAGCCGCAAAAGCAGATTGCTTAGCTTAAATCCCTTTATTGATAAGGACGATATTTTACGAGTTGGCGGCAGGCTTGTTAATGCAGGGTTAAGCTACGAGGAACGTCATCCCGTTATTGTGCCAGAAGGGTCTCATTTCGCGAGGCTTCTAGTTAATTTTACACATCGCATTATGCTCCACTCTGAGCACCATATAATGCTACGTGCGATTCGCCAGGGATTTTACATCCCCAGATTAAAGAATCTTGTCCGGAAATGTATCAGAGAATGCAAGGCATGTACGATTTACAAGCATAAGGTCCAGCACCAAATCATGGCCGCACTCCCCCCAGAACGTGTGAACTTTTCCCTGCCCTTCACATATACCGGAGCCGATTTCGCTGGTCCATTTAATATTAAATATTCTACGTTGAGAAATGCGAAGGTTCTCAAAGGTTACGCTGCTGTGTTCGTATATTTTTCTACTCGAGCCGTCCATCTAGAAGTCTGTTCAGACCTCTCAACCGATGCCTTTTTAGCCTGCTTTCACCGCTTTACCGGGCGCAGAGGACTCCCCAAGACCATGTTTTCCGACAACGGTCGAAATTTCGTCGGTGCAAGCTATGCTCTTCTTAAAGGCCACAACGAGTTCTTGAAATCTATTGAAAGAACTTTACTCCACATTGGGCGTTACCTGGTCTTTTATACCGCCATATGCACCTCATATGGGTGGCCTCTTGGAGGCCGCAGTCAAGAGCATGAAATCTCACCTGAAGAAAGTTACCACCAAGCCATTTTAAACTCGCGACCTCTATCGCCTCTTACAGAAAACCCGGGTGAGGTTCTACCACTGACCCCAGGACACTTACTCAGAGGGGCTCCAATTACAGCACTGCCAGAAGCACCTGCTGAACCTCCACTCGAAGAAGTGCCGTTCCTAAAACGTTGGTAAAGATTAAAAGCGCTACAACACAACTTAAAACCAAACGATATTGTTATAGTTAAAGAAGACTTACTCCCACCTACCGATTGGCTCCTTGGTCTTGTTAATAACGTCATCTATGGTCGAGACAGCAAAGTAAGAGTTGCTGAAGTAATCACTAAGAAGGGTATAATTTTACGCCCAGTAGTAAAACTATGTTTGCTACCGACAAACACAACTATGAGTAAACCCCAACAACAACCAACCAAATAGCCTACCAAATTCCTCAACAAAAATAGAAAATTAGAAAACTCAGTCGCATTAGGTATTTTTTAACACTGTATATGTATACTTCTTTCTTTTCTTTTGCTAAAAATACAGATGAAGAAGCGACCACGGTGCCATATATGCCAGCTCGATTACCCTCTGCAATACTGCCTGAATTGCCTGGCCTACAATCATTTTCGAGGCCAGTGTACCTCAACCAGGGGATGTGCAGTTTTGGTCAACGGAGTGGCCTGTAATGTCTTTCACCGCACTCTGCTACACCCGCCAGTCAAAACGATGTCCTCGCTGAACCTCAGCGAGAGGGACCCGTGTTAGCTAGACACCCAATTGGCCGCCGTGGCCAAGAAACTTCATCATGAAGAACCCTTCTGTACCTCCAAGCAAGCATCCCTAGGGGCTGTAAAAAAAAGTTCTCTTGAATTCAACAACGCAGCCGGACCTTGACGTACCAATCTCCCAAGCATCATCCTTTGGCTGGATCGAATCCTGGGTGTGAAGGGGGCGCTTTTGTCACTCTTCGGAGGGAGCATGTTGAAGCGACTTCTGTTTAGGCACGAAAACCCTACATATTTTGCAAGGCATGAAAACCATACGTGGGTCACAATAGCGAGTACGTTGACTCGTCGTGTTTTTTCCTTTTTTTTATCCCTTTTTTTCTTAACATCAACAGGCGGTTGAGCGGTTATCTTAAATTGTTTTACTTTTCATTTTGTTAGTCAATTAGTAAAAGCGATCAACGACGGTCATAATTAAACATTGTTTTTTGGTACTTGCTACTCTTTCATATACATAAAAGTGTTCCTACTTAAAATCAAAAATATTTAAACTCAAGTAATACTTCCTACTTAATATTAAAATATTAAATAAAGGTGCTTTTTGAATTATACTACAAATATTAAAGAAAAGTGTTTTATTCAACATTTTATTTTTCGAATTTATTCTATGAGCTAAATTTCAGTTATGTATTTTATAAAGCTTTTTTGTAATAGTTCTATTTCTTAAATTTTTATGAATGACTTTTTATACACTACCAGACTGTTATATTGTATTTTCTTGTTACATTTTACCTTAGCTATCCTTTGGATAGCAATGAAGTATATTGTATGTACAGAAAAATTTACAATTATAAGACACCAGCAGAATGTAATGCATTTTCTGGCCCGCTACGGCCTTCGTCAGCATTATTTGTGTCTCACTGGATAGTAATACTTTATAAATTGAATGTATTTAACTAAACAATTTTAACAAATAGAAACTGGGAATTATTTCCTTTCGTAGGTTACTTTATATTATATTAACAAAATTTCAGTTATGTTGAATATAATATAAAATAACCTACGAAAGGAAATAATTCCCAGTATCTATTTGTGAAAAGTGTTTTATTTTTGTTATGTTTCCCATTCGGATTAAACGATAAATCCAATTGAATTGTGTTTCTAAACCAGTTCTCTGTGCAAATTTGCAAGAAAACAAAGTTAAAAGAACAACACGTTTGCTTCATATTCTGATAGTGACACCCACGACCAGGGCAGTGGAATACAAGCAACAATTTTTCACCAGCACCTGTAAGTACCCCCAACTTTTTATAAGCCTATATATTTTACCCCCGTGTACCCATACATTTTGGTCCTTCGAACCGGATCCGGGTCATCCATAACCCGGAAAAACCCTACTGACACCCCCATTGTCATATAACCCCGCAAATCCCTGTGGAACATTACAATTTTACCCCCTCTCACGACATGAAGTGCGCTAATTTTTGTTTTATTATACATACCTACATATGTACATATCGGGTCTTTTAACGGTCTCATAAAAATACAAAAAAAGCAAATATATTTTTTACCCCCCTAGCAAAATAAAAGGTGCTATTCTTTGATTTTTATACATACCTATGTATGTACATACAATGTCCATACATATCGCGTTTTAACGGTCTCCTAAAAATACATAAAAAATCAAATATATTTTTTACCCCCCCTCCGCAACCTACACATCATGTGTCTTTTTTTAAAATCATCATTCGATAAACCTTACGGTCACCCAAAAGTACACAAAAAAAAATCGTATGAAGTAATCTTGCATTTACTTGCATAAGCCAAAAAAATAATATGAAAATAACTACAAACATCCTCATGTACAATTTGCCTTTATTTTCATAAAGCAAAAAACCACCACCAAAAATTACATCCATACATATGTACATCTAAGTTAATAAACAAATATACCTACTCAGAATTAGCAACAGTTGGGCTAGTTGCAAAAATATTAAAACAAGTTTGTATCGTACAAAAATAACAACAAAACCTACAGGCAATTCTATCATATATACGTTTCCCCCCGCAGTGTTTGGATCGTTGTCAACATCATAAGCATCAACATATCAAGTTGATAATCAAAAAAAACACACAAAAGAAAAGACCGAAAAGTAAGATAAAAAAGGTAGGTTGCACTTGCTATTTAACATTCAAGGTTAATCAGTACGCATCTCTTTTGTTGTTGTTAATCGTCAACTGCATTACATCTCCCTTTGCTGTTCACTTTTTTATTTTTTCTATCATCTCATAATTTACGCAGTCGATCAACTCGTTGGTTTTTGATATTTGATGAGAGAACAAAAAAAATCAAAGAACCAGAAGAGTAAATGTATGTATGTTCGTGGTATTAAATAAGTATATCAAAAATAACTAGGTCACTGGGACAAACCGAATTGTACATAAGAACTTATATACTAATGCCCGTAATTTCTACAAATAGATATCTAGCTGTGTATAGATATCTGTGGTGTAACGAATTTTTCATAATTTCAACACGTATGTTTTACCTACTGGTAAAACTGTAGTGTATTTTACACCATCGATTCTTGACAGTTAATTCAAAAAATTAATAAAAATACACATGTTGCCATATTTTAAAAGAAAACTTAAAGAAAAAAACACATAGGCAAAATAAACGTTGAAATTACTAAAATAGTTTTACCGGATAGGTAAAGATAACTTTTACATAGGGTCTCCACCTGAGATAAGATATAAGATTTTTATATTAGCAAACGTCAAATTCAATCGCAGAGAGTATTATCTTACGTGTGGACTCTCAAATAGTGTTAATATTAATATTATAATATATATTATGAGACAGTTGTTATGAGAGATCTTATAACAACTATCTTATAAGATGAGCTGTCAAAAATACACATACATGCATACATAAAAAACAATAATAAGACGCATTCATTAAAATGTAAAATTTTTTTGTACAAATAGTGAAAATCTTGTGATAAGTGTTTAAAAAAACAATATTTTTAACTAAAAACAATAAAAAACTAAAAAAAAAGAATAAAAACGACAAGTTTACTGCGCGAGAATCATTCGATTATGAAATCTTATAAGATACGTGTTCTCCTTGTTTAAGATTAAGATTAATATGAAGAAATTTGTTCTCTCATTCTGCCGACGTTCTCTCACATATTATATCAGATATTATCTCAGGTGAAGACTCTGTGTTAGGTACGAACACGACCAGATATCTGTTTGTAGAAATTACGGGCATAACAGCTGGATACGAGGGCAGCTCAAAAAGTCATTGGAGACTATTTAGTTATTAAGTATAATCTTTAACTTCAACAAAGCAAGAAGCTTAAATAAAACCCCTTTTGTTTACTACTTAAAAAAACCCATCGTGTTTTTTTGATTATCGTTGAAAAATTATTAAGAGGCTAGGAAGCAAGTCTAGCCTACAAAATGTTTAACATTTATTATCAAATTCAATTTCAAATTCTGAAAAATCTTAAAGAGCTAAATCCGAGCCTATGCAACATACATTCGCACCCGTATCCAAAAGACCGAGTTCATGAAAATGAACAAATCTTACCTAAGAATTATAGCGTTCATCATGCGGCTCAATAACGATCGAGAAAATGATAATTTCGACCAAGGCAAATTCACCAATTCGCCTTGAAAGGGTCTTTTTTTGGTTCTTATCGTTTTCGAGAGATATATAAATGAACTTTCCTTCTTATTCATAAAAATATTAAAGCTTTAGAAAGATTATTAAACGAGTTTTAATGGAAAATCGTTTTATAAACTTTTTATTTAGTCACCCTAATCTTGATTGTCGAATTTAAAATACGCCTGCGGCTGTTTGGTAATAATTTAAGTGAAATAATTTCACGTTCTCTTTAATCTATTACCACAGTCGCAGGCGTATTTAGTGCATTTAATTAGGTCTATGATCATTTTAAAAAGGAGTTTTGTAAGTTAAAATCGGTCATTCGTGATTTCATCTCAGCCATATTACGGTTGTCGATGTCGTAAACGACTGTCGAACTCAGGTGGTGAGTTACTTTAATCTACTTTAAAAAATGACAGTCACTTACGACAATGAAAACCGTAATAGCGCTGGGGGGTTACCGCGTATTTCGATTCGGAAGAAATAATTTACGAGTTCGAAAAATTTGTACTGTGTATTACGATTTTCGTACTATTTGTTTCGAATGAACGGAAGTTGTTAAAAACTTTTCGAAAAGAAAAAGTTCCTTTCGTAACGGCAACTCTCTATTACGAACAATAAAAATGCCTTTCGAAACTCCAACTCCGTATTACGAAAACGAGCGTCAGTTATGTAAAAAGCGTTAGAAAATTGTTCGAAAGCTATTTTGTTAGTGACAAAGTGCAAATGACAAAGTTCAAGATAAATAATAGTGTAAAACAAACAAATCAAACCTTATAATATTATAATTGATATAAAATAAATGTTTACTAACGTTATTATTGAAAATGTTTTAATATTTGTGGTCTTGAAATTTAAAAAAAAAAATCATTTACAAACAAAAAGCAATATAAAGTAATGGTTGGTTTTTTCTGTTGACTCTTCAAACCACAGTGAAATACAATAAATTTGTATTAAAAACACAATTACAAAGCTGCCATTTTTGGTTATTTCTAACCACAATTGGTTATATTTTTTTCAATGTGGAGATGTTAATATTTTTTCCATTTTGGTTACTTTTTTCTAAAACTAATATAATGAAATATCCATTTCAAAACAGCAACCAAATAATTTTTTTAAGATTTTTGCTAAGAAAATATCGCCATTTGTGATTTTTATATTAAAAATGTCATGTTCTGAAATTGAAAACAAATGAAGTTTTAACGCTGGGTCTCCACGTTGCAATATTTATTGCTAAGTACAAGCACAAAAGTCGGCAGAACAATGACAGAACAATGGAGCAATAATTGCTGAATTTATTGCTGGAGAACACTTGAAATTGCTTTGCCATAAATTTGCAATTTTCACCGCGAGTAGTCGTATAAAGTTTTGTGGCTGTAAATATATATAACAAATGTTTGATGTTGTGTTTTGAAGTGGTTGTGAAATTTTCTTTTTTAAATTAATAAAATAATTAATTGTAATTGTCGTAGCTGTGTTTTGTATTACTTTTTTGTTTATTTGCGTTAAAAAAAGTTGAATTGTTCTATTGAAAAAATAAAAATATACAAAAAAAAAAAATAAATTCGTCGTTTGCTATTGTTGATCTTGTCGTTTATTTAAAAATATAATATATGTATAATAATATATTTATTGATTGCTTTTTTAATAAATAAACACACAAACAAAAAACAACCGTACAGAGAAATGAAATGTCAGATAAATTAAAACTGATTTGACAGCATATTGCTAAGCAATAATTGCTCAAGCAATAAGAAGAGCAATCATTGCGCAATGGATTGCCACTCATGGCAATATGCGGTCTATACGTCGCAAATTTAATGGAGCAATGAAATTTGACGTTTGCCGCAATAAATATTGCTACGTGAAGACCCGGGGTTAATCAATGGAGATTTTCAATTATTTTTTTAAATGAGCGTAGTTTTCCTTGATTTTAATAGTAAAGATAAGTAGTACTTAAAGTAGGAAGTGCATAAAATCATGCGGAATAGATTTCAGAAAATTACTGAAAAATTACACAAAAGTCGTTTCAGTGTTTTTAAAAACTTGAAAATAAGTTAAAGGTTCTGAATTTAAAGTTATTTCCAGAAGTATATTTATATACATATTTGAAAATACACGTAGGAATTTTAAAGATTTTTTAAAATTACATTGATTTATCAATATAATTTTAAAATTTATGGAATTTTCTTTAAGAAATGGCTGTAAGTTTAAAGAAATTTGAAATTTTACTGTTTATGACTTGTCGGTATGTATATTTATTTAATTTTTTTAAGATAATAATTTGGTAAAAATAATTTTGACTGTCAGTCATATACTTTTTCCCCATAGAATGTACGTTACGAAAGGCGAATTTGTTTATATTCGCCATAATATTGTACAATTATTCACAAAATATTTCAAATAGAATAATTTTGAAAAAGTTATTTATAATAAGAGTTATGAATTTACAAACAAGAGAAGAAAGGGTTTAACTCTTGTAAAATAAAAATATTTTTTTTAAAGAAAGAAAAATAATCAATAACAATTTTAATTAATTTTCATGTTGTAAAATTCCTTTCTTCATAAAAATAATTTAATGAAAAATTAAATTTGATGAACTTAAGCCTGATTAAAAATATTAAAATTATTATTTTACTATAAAGTGCAAATAACCTTTGTATTACAATGCAACTTAAAATAAATTTTATAGATTTTCTCAATAAATAAAAGGCATTAAATTTTAAAGATTTTCTCAATTAATAAAAGGCATTTTACATTTGGTAACTTTTTAAAAAATGTTGGTTGTCAAAATTGTATTGGTTGTGGCAGCACTGCACAATTATAATATTTTCCACACATTTGGGGGATTCACAAGATGTCATAAAATCATATGTCTTAAAAAAAATAATATGAAAAAATACGACTGTTGTGAACAACCCCTCATAATTTAGTGAGCTATTTCCCTGCGGATAACGAGACTAGTCCATACATGCATGTAAAGAGTAGTCCATAAAGGAGTAGGAGTACTCCAAAACTACTCCAAATATATGGTTAAAAGGTGGTCCATTTAACATTACGAGGTCCTAGGAGGGGACTATATAACCCACCGAAGTAGTCCCTAAACTACTCCATGGAGTACTAAAGTGGGTTAGTTTTAAAAGCATTGTAAAATGTTAGAACATTATGACAATACAACATGAATACCCCAATTGAATAGTATTTATTATTTGTTTTGTTGTGGGATATTTTCGTCCATTTTGGTATTTTAATAGCAGTGCTACCAACTTTTAATCAAATTTCCCATTTGTTTATAAATACAACTCTGTCATCGCCTCGAACGAGTTACGCTGTACGGTTTAACTTTTGAATCGGAAGTTGCTATCGAAAAATTTCAAAATACGCGGTAGCGCCCCTGATTTATTAACCTATAAATTTCAATAGCAATCTAATACAGACTAAATACTTTTACAAAAAAAACTTCCAATTCATTTTTATTAAAAAATTTTTAAACTAACCTTTAAATATTCGGCCTGATTGTGCAAGGCGTTGTCGTTTATGCGAGTCGTTTTTGTAATAGATTAAAGAACAAAGGTCGTGTTACTTTAATCTTTTACAACAAAAACTAATGCGTTAACGACATCGCCTTACACAATAAGGCCGACTAGAGATCTACAACAAAAACTTGTACGATCTTGTATATACATACATATACATAAATACATTCCAATTTATTAAAAGGACTTTAATCCGAGATTTATTTTTCCATAGTTTCTTCATCTTTAAAAATAACTGAGCTAGCTAAATAAGAGCTTTAAGCATTTTTTAAACATGAATATTCAATTGCCAATACATTTTCCATAAAACAAACTGACCTAGCGATTTGTCAAAAAAGATTTCCCTAACGACGGGCGTTGAAATATCATTCCTAAGTTGTACTTCGTATAAAGTGCATGAAAATTAGTTTTGACAAGAAAAAAACGCTTGACGCTCTTATTTAGAAAGCTCAGTAATGAAATAATATTTTATTCTGGTTTTCCTTTAGATTCTGATTTGGCCATTTGGATACCCTGATACACTCCAGTATAATATCCACTCATATACCATGACATTAGCATAGCCGAAAGATGATCAGAATCCTCACAGTTCTTAGTAGCAGATAACATAGGGGGCATTGGAGGTGGTGGAGGAATTGTCTTAAGGTTGTAAGATTTATTTCTTTTAGATTTGCTGCCGGTAATTTCGACATTAAATCCATGTTCTGTGTCCTCCAATTTGGCTTTAGCAAATTGCAGTCTTCGAGCTTTTTTGCCCCAAGAAGGAATTAAATTATCTAATAGAACTTTTTGTTCATTTTCATAACCAATATATTTTAAAAGACAAGTTCCACAGTTTTGATCAATTGCCAAAATTTTTGCTTCGTAATCTATTCCATCTTCATAAGTAGCACGAACGTAGTCTCCAACTTTATATTCATTTTTGGTATTAACTTCAATGCTAACAGATTTTAAATTGTTACTTTCGGTTGAACCATGGCTTACATCTTTACTAGTAGATAATGCGATACGACGAGCTAGTTCATCGCGAGCCAGCTTAATGGAATCGTCGTAGGCCTTTATTAACAACGTATCATCCCATTGGCACTCCAACTGAAATTGGTATACAACTTACTTTTATTTTAAAAATGTTAACTTTTGTAATCAAACCTTTTCATCAGAATTTGCCATTTTTATTTATTAGGATAATGAACGAACTCACATAAACAATGCTGTTTTAACTTATGTGTTGCCATACAAAAGTTTGTAAATTTTAATCTATGTGAAGCAGCGTTGCCAGAATGAAGATTTTACCTTATTTTTGAAGATTTTTTGACTAAAATATGATTTGAAGATCTTTTTTCTCAAATTAAGATTTTTTATTTTTAGAAATAAAAATTCTTAACATTAAGTTTGTACAACTTACATAATTCTAGGCAGTTTTTTAAACAGTCAGTTTTTAAAACAATGAGGTTTTGTATCAGCTTGTTGTCTATTGGATATGCATACTTTTGTACCCATTGTCTAGCATACACAAATATTAGCGGTTTTTCATTTTGGGAATATTGATGAAAAAAAATTATTTGAAAAAAGAAAACCCGTATTTTCATAAAGTTTAATATATTAAAGAACAAAAAGTTCATGTATTTAGTACCAAAAGGTAAAACTTATGGAACTTAACCCTAGGATTACCGTCTTGGTCTGGCCAGACTAAATTTGTGTTTTCCAATTATTGCAATTTTTCGAATATAATAAAAAAATACAGGGGCGTCTATAAATGGTGTGTGCTGAATCGAATGAAACTAATTTGGATTTGATTGGAGCAAGATTAGTGGGGTGAATTTCTATTTTTATGTAAAAGTCTATGAAATTACCCTCTGGGACGGACCAATTTTTTTTTTGCAATATTTTTCATATAGAACAATATATCAAAAAACCAGAAAGGTAAATTCTATAAATGATATGTTGTGAATTGAATGAATCAAGTTCGAATTAAATCAGAAAACTACGGCCCGTTGTGAGCTAAGTATAATTTAACTACAAAAACCAAGCGGAAAACTCGTTTCATTCAGTTGCGTAAAAGCAATGTGCAAAATAAGGGACTTCATATTCGATGACTTGCATGTAAAATAAAATGATAAAATTATATAATAAATTCGTATACAGGGGTGTCCTTTAAATCGAAATGGCAAACATTTTAAAAGTCGTTTTTAATAAGATTTCTGTGATAAATGAATTTTATGACAAATATTTCTCTATTAAACAGAATTTAATAACAAACATTATAAAAATTTGATTAAAAGTGTATTAAAAACAACTTCCAAATTCTTGTGTTTTCGATTTCCAGAACACCCCCGCTTATCTAAAATAATAATTTAATAAAAAATATATTTATTTACTTTTTATTTAATTGGGGATTTTTTTAGCTGTTCTAATTGGGGTCAGGCCTGACCAAGAGGAGACCTAAGTGGAAAAAAGTTACCTAGGGTTAAGAAGCTTTTGGTGTGAAAATTCCACATTCCATGTTTTTGATAATTATTAAATAAAGTGTATATACATTAGTGCTTTACAATGTCTTTTCAAAGAAAGAATTTTATGGAAAATATAACTAAAAACACAATTTAAGCCTACAATCTAATTTTGTATAAATACCGCAATTATGTATTTCAATTTAAATAGTTTCAATAATAAAAGGTATTTTCCCTTTAAAAAAATAATAATTTTTACTTCTATTCCATTGTTATTAAAAATTTTAAGATTTTTCTCTTCAAAATAAGATTTATATTTCGCCAAATGAAGATTTTCCTTCCAAATTTTCTGGCAACGCTGATGTGAAGAACAGAGTTGTCAAAATATCATCCTTGATCGCCAAAAAGTTTTTTATGGTGCCCACAGACGAGGCAACATTAGTGTAAGCATGTGTTAATACTTATGTTTGAAAACGTTTGATTTCGAATCATTTTCAATTTGAAATCAAACCCCCGGTATATGTTGGGTTTATGAATCATGCTGTTTACACGACTTATCTACTTGCATCGATTTGACAGTTGTCTTTACGCTGAGTGTCCACGTAGTAATTTTTATTGCTAAGTACAAGCAAAAACGTCGATAGAACAATGACAGAACAATGGAGCAATAATTGCTGGAGAACACGTGAAAATGCTTTGCCATAACCAAACGTACAGAGCAATTAAATGTCAGATATATGACATTCAATGGCTTAGCGGTATTGTAAAATATTAACTTCTCAAAAGTTGTTTACAGTTTTCGTATACATTTTTCAGCAGAACAACGGCGCAATAATTGCTGATTATATTGCTGGAGAACACGGGAAATTGCCTTGTCATAAAAAACGTTTTCTTATTTTTGCCATTTGCATTCGCACTCTCATTCGCTTAAATGTATGCGAATATTAAAAGCGAATATCTAATGAATGAAATTTCTACATAGAAATTAATTTGTAAAAAAAGACAATCACACACACCTTCTAAGCTAAGAGAAATAACACAATAAAATTTCGAATTTTTAAACAATTTGTAATGAAAACTTTTAAGGGTAAAGCTTCGTACAGACGATGGGCTGATCTTACAATGTTGTCATTTTTCTGACAATGGTGCCATTGTCAGATGCATTAATTTAAGGCATCTGCCAAATGAAAATAGCGTACAATATTTACACACTTGCAAGACATTTTTAGTCAATTTTAATGACAACATTGTAAGATCTGACCACCGTCTGTACGAAGCTTAAGAAAAGATATATTTTTAAAACGATTTTTTTTATATTTTTTTGTTCAGGGGAACTAAAGGGCCTTTTGTTACCAACTACACTTAAAACAAAAACAAATTCTAATAATTTTGTTTTTGTTATCAAAAGTAATTTTTGAAAATACAAAATTTTAATTAAAAAGATTTTGTTATTCGTGCTTAATTCCCAGTTTTTATTCTTGATAAAAACACTTGAAATTTATTGTTGATGGGATAAGCTATTCCTATGCGCATTTCACTGGTTGCTTAAGCCAGATCATCAGGAAACTTCGTCCATAAAGATTTTAGAAAAACTAAAGATATTAAACCAAATAAAACTGTTAAGCGTATAAGAATCATAAGCAACAGCTCTACTTGTAACAATATCAAAGTTTAAACAAAAACATCAACAATAAACAGTGAGTTTATCTCTTCTTACATTCCCCACTTTTGTTTTAAATGTTATGTAAAAGTAAGTATACTTGCAAGACGTTAAAGCCTTTAAAAATGATAAAAGATGAGGAAATGAAAAATCAAATAGAAAGTTTGACTTTGTTTTGTCTTTAGATTTAAGGATATATAGAGGTGTTTCTTCCAAATAGAAAAAATTTCAATTTGTCGTACAATGATATTTTTGCAATTGAATTTTTATATGTGAGTGTATGGCATTTATAAATTTATTTTGGATTTTTCTTGTTGTTAATGCTAACAAAATACATATGTATTTGTTTGCCTGTTGCTAAAAACAATAAATTTTGAATATAGGAAAAAGTGTAGGGATTTTGTTTGGTTGTAGGGAAAAAAGGTATTTTTTAGACACGTAGGGGACAAAATTTTCTTAACAATTTAATTACATGAAGAAGCTGTTCGTTGGTGTCTACTCTAGGCCACCAAATCTTTAAAATGTTTCGTAAACATCTGTTTGAAAAGGTTTGACCTTTGTGATTAATGACCTCGTTTACCATCCATGTTTCGGACCCGTAGAGCAGAATGCTCTCTACGCAGGCGTTGTATATAAATATGTATACTTCCATATATTTCGCAGGTTGTAGCAGGGCTGTGGAGTCGTTAAGAAATAGTTATAACTCCGACTCCGACTCATTTTGCTGAAATTTTTTAAGTACGATTCCGACTCCGACTCCTACTCTAACCTAGCATTATTTAAGAGACTAGTTTTTATTTGACTTTAAACTCTTTTTTAATTTAGTACCTGTTAAATGGTTAAATATAGCAAGAAAATGATTCTGTAAAAATTTCAAATCGATATTTTAATTCTAACGTGCCGCGCATTGAGCTTTAACCTACTAGTTACTAATATATGAGTAGGAAAGCTGCAAAATATTTTATTTGGATTTTGGAAAAAATGCAAAAAACATATAGCGCCCGATTAAATAGACCAAATGAGTTGAACTTTTTTAATTCTAAAGTGTTATGACATTCTTGACTTATAACTCAACAGTTGAGTATTTAAACCAACTGAAATATAGAAAAATAATGGATTTAATTTTGGAACGAACGAGTTTTGTTACGAACTTTCGAAAGAAACGAGTTTTGCTTCAATCCGTATGGGATCATTGAACTTTAGTATATTTTAAAGGTTATATTAATTTATTATTATTTATTAATTTATGCAAGCAGTGCTAAAAAATGTAAAAATAGTTCTGTAGGGGAAAGATAAACTACACCAATTAACATCTTTTTCAAATAACGTTTTTTATACTGTTGGAATTTATAGATGTGTGAAATTCCATAAGTCCTATCTAATGTAGCTTTCGAGATAGAAAAGTTAAAAACAACACCAAGTCCAATTGGCTTAGACGTTAAAGGCATCAAGTGTACTTAGTGTTGTTTACCACAATATTAATAGAGGCAAAGGACAGTCCTTTTTTGTAAATTGTGAAGTGAGGTCTTTTGTTTTTAATATACATACATAAATTCAGACACTGCCATTTTGGTCTTGTTTAATTTATTAAGTCAAATCATTCTCAGGAAAATTTAATATAGTTTATTAAAACATACAGATGCGCCTTCAGTTGTTAGTTCTACAATTTATATAACACATTTTGAAGAGAAACGTAACGTAAAAAAATGTTGTTAGCCTTCTATTATTTTTGGGAAATAGCACGCCTTTTGTTGTTGGACTTGGTGCTGTTTGTCTCAAGGCATGGAACCATAGAAGGTAAGGAACCTTTTATGACGTAATTTTTTAAGTATATCATCGACATAAAAAAATATGTTAGGATCATATAAAATATTTGTACAAATGCACATTTTTATAACATAAACATCATTTGCGATTATCAACATGTTTTCGCGGTCTGCTGTAAAGCTTTCAAAATGTGGCTTAATGTAGTTTATCTCCCACCTGCAGAGTTAAAAAAATGTGAATTTTTAAACAACTAAATTTAAATTTTTTTCTTCAGTGTACTCGCCATTGCATTTTTTCGTTCCTAATTCAATATTATTATTGTCCAAGACCGAAATTTGAAATTGCAAGTCTTTATTATTTCTCCAATTTTCCCTTTAGTGAGTAGATAAAAGTATTCTCAAATCATTTTTCGGGTTAACCCCCACATTGATGGGAATTATATCTGGAATTCTATGATAATTCACCTTGAAGGTTGGAACTTAAAATGTAGTTCACTTAATGCTTTCACCACAGGAGCTACAGCTGATTTCAAGTCATATTCATGAACATGGCTACAAAAATATTTGTTAATATACAATAAATAAAAAAAAAATCTTTACAAATTTAATTTTTAAATTCCTTAATTCGGCTCTATTTCATTAACGATATCTTGGCGAAATTCAAATAGTGAACCCGCTGGTTTTTGTTACAGAAATTTGAGGTCACATTAAAACATAGAAAAGGACATGCTTCGATACAATCTATATAACTATTCTTATAAATTGTCAAAAATAAGATGTTATCTTAATTTTTTAATTTTTGAAACTCATCTACTCATATGAAAAGTATACTGGTCCTTATTTTCTGACTTCACAATTTCAAAAAGCAGACCCTCTTATGGCCAATTCCACTAATTTATTTAAATATCAATTTATGTTTAAAATTTGTTTTTTTTATATCAAATAAAAATAAAATTATAAGAAACATTATATTTAAATATGAATTGATATTTAAAAAGAATTGGAAAAATTAATCATTAAAATTTTTTATTTTGAAAAATATTAGAAAAATTTTAATGCAAAAAGTCGGAGTCGGAGTCGCTAGTTTTTGTGGGTACTTCGACTCCGACTCCGGTCCAAAAACCTCAACTCCGACTCCGACTCCACAGCCCTGGGTTGTAGTATGCAGTTTTGGCCTTGTATATAAGCGAATCGATATATACGGCCATACTCACTTCATATGTGTGTTCTCTGGGAGGCCGCAGTAAAGAGCATGAAGTTACAGTACTTTTCGCTTATAGTCCACTACTATAGTTGCACAACTTTTGTGGACTATAAGCGAATTTGGACTATAACCAATTTATTTTTATTACCTATTTTATGGATAGCAAGTGAAACCTAGTATAATCCACATTTTGGACTACATATGTACAAATTATTTTCTTCAATATAACCACTCTTTTTAAACAAAAGAAAGGTTTATTTAAAACATAATTAAATACTGATTTAATTTAACCCTGCTGTTAGGTTAAGAAAAACTTACGAATTTTAGGTATAGGACCATTTTGGTCCATACTGGTTTTTTTTTTAATCTGCAAACAAGAAGAGTTAATTTTCAAATCTTCTATCTTTACTTCAGTTTATATTCAGTGTTTGACTGATTTCTTTGCTGAAATTTCAATGATATTGTTCACAGTCTAAATAAAAGCTTTTCTGTTATTTCAACTTGTTGATGTCGTTGCGGCTCGAGCTCCTGCAGTCTTCCGACTTACAAAACCAGAGGTAAGTGCAACTCTACAACTACAAAAAGCCCCATGTATTTTGTTTTTGCAATTTTCTGACTTGTTGTCAAATTTGAGTATAGAAACAAAATAATATTTTGACGTTTCACCATTTTTTTTAATTCGCCGTGGATGCAGCTGATGAACGGCTGACGAGTTGAGCTTACCTGGAGTTAATTCGCCTTGCGTTTTGCCATACAAAATTTTAAGAGCGAAACAGGTCGTTTAATTTTGAAACATGCTGCGAAACAGGAAAAATGTACTACCATCTAAAATTTTGATAACAATTATCGTTAGTTTATCTGAACTAGCTCTCAAAAAAAATCAAAACAAAGAAAAAAAACAGAATACAAATTAATGTTTATAGCCTTTTCAAACTTGTCAACATTTAACATATAAAATCAATTTGCGAAGATGTTGGAGTTTTCCCATAAGAAATACATAGGGCTAAAAATCAAAATTTTTCAACATCTTTACAGAATGTTACTATCTCATTTTGTTCCCTTTTACATTTTTCGATTCTTTTAGTGTCATCACTAGAAAAGTGGCAATAAATTCTGTAATTATTGTGGCATCACTGACAAAATGGAAGTTGCTTGGAAAGCAGCGTTACCATTTTTTAAGTTTTTCCTTTTTTGCAAGCCTTATTTTACTTAATTTTGCTATAATTATTAAACAAAATGAATTAGAAATACATTTTGGTGTTATCTTTTAAAATGTTGGCACTTTTGTAGAAAAAAAGTATTTAAAAAAAATAAAAGTTTTTTTTTCAGAAATGGTGACATTTTTTATTGATGGTAGATGTTTCAAGGGTGATCGCGTATTTCACATTTTCAACATCTTCCATTCGTTCCTCCGAAATGTATGCAAGTGTACAAAGGGTATAACCAAGGCGAATTAACTACAGGTGGTGTCGAAACGACATCTGATTTTGACAGTTCGGGCTTATTTGTTTTGATTTGTTAGTGTTTTGCTAAGAATGGTTGACATTTCGAGCCGTAAACACTAACAATGCAGTGCAAAACCCCCTATGTTGTTTTTGGATTGTTGTAGTTCCGACACCACCTGTAGTTGAATTCGCCCTGGACTAAAGATAGAAGTACACAACGCGCCAAGGTATGTTTATAACAGGTAGCCGCGAGATTACAACAATTGTACAATAAAACAAACAACCGAGCTTTTTATTGTTGTTATGTGATACGAACCGTCAAAAAGCAAAGGGGTTGAAAAGAGACAAAATAGACAAAAGGTAAAGACAAAAAACCTGTTTACTTGTTTACTGTACAACATTTGACAGTTCGTATCACAAAACAAGTAAATAAAAAATAAACAGCTGGCTTTCCGAGGCTACCTGCTATAAATATACCTTGTAACGCGCGTTAGTTCGTAGTGCGTTTAACCTGGCGTTCACATTTGCCAGTACTGGCATGACAGTAGCAACACATGCAAACTTTTTTACTAATACATCCACACTTTTCCAACTGTCTTGTCTACTGTCTTTCAAATTTTGCAGACAGTAAAATTAGACAGTGATTTCACATTTTCTAACAATAATCTGAAGTTTTATTAGCAAAAGGAAAAAAAAACGTAAAAAATGAATATATTCTGCTTTGATTTTTTATGTTTTAGTTAAGTGTTATGTTTTTTTTACAATATATAGTTATTTTAGACTGTTTTTAAGTTTGTTTAGTTCATATAAAACACGTTTAGCTGAACTTTCACTGCAACATTCACGTTTGACATATATTTTAAAGTGAACTGTCTTAATTACTGTCTGAACGCCTACGTCACGAAGACAGTTAGCAGTGTTTTTGGCAATTTATATGTATTTTCTTACTGTCTTGCCAGTACTGTCAAATGTAAACGCTATGTAAAAACATTAGCGCATGAAAAATTGCAAGTTACACAACGCGCGTTACAAAAGCCATTCCTGTCAGCTGTTTTTTATTTTTCTTTACTTATTTGTGTATTGAAAACGGATTCGAAAGTATATCAAGATTTTATTAATTTATTGAATTTATTCTTTTATATAAATATTGTATGGTTTTTAAGCTTTTCAATAAGTTTTTCTTTCATGATTCACAAATTTGTTAAATTATTCTTTTTATCGTCAGCTGATTACTTGTCAAAAATACACAACGCGTTACTGTGCTACCCAAGGCGAATTGACTAGAAGGTGGGGTCAAGTCAACATATGGTGTTTTTTTTCGGTGGTCGATTTGTCAAAGTTTGTATACAAACTAGTTTTTTATGTACACAAACCTATTTTTTTTACTAGCAATTTTTTTGACAACCCGACCACAGAAGCATTGTAGTTGTAGAGTTGACCTCACCTTCTAGTCAATTCGCCTTGGTGCTACCTAAACAAGAGCGGCAAGCGTTTTTTAAACATGAAAATTATATTGCCAATACATTTTCAATAAAATAAAACGACCGAGCGATCTATCAAATAAGATTTTCCAGCCGGGGTGTTAAATTTGCGTTCGAAAGGTTTGTGTCGTGTAAACTGTGTGAAAATGAAAAGCTTTGACGTAAAACAGACGCTTGCTGCTCTTATTTAGGTAAATCAGTTAAAAGTTCAAAGTTAACCAACTTTCTGGCGTCAAACGCGTCAAAATATTTTGCATGTAGCTTGTTCTATGAAAATACACTACCCTACAAGAAGACTACCGGTCATTTTACTAGTTATATGACTGGTAGTGGTGACCAATATATTGGGTAAAGTTTCTATTAGTTTATTAAGAGCAAAATGAAAAAACTAACCGAAACTCTTGTGTACATGTGATTTTGCCTTTCGCTCTAACTATGTAATAAGTTTCACTCACCTACGGAACATATATCTGTACTGCTTACTCTACTGCTTTTTATTAGTCAATGATAACCTAAACATTGGTTAATGCTAACTAGTTAGTCATAACGTAAATATTGGTTAGCTCTAACTAGTTATTCATAACGTAAAAATTGGTTAGTACTAACCTTTATAAAAAAATATATATTTTTTATTTTTCACGTCCTCCTTTACCACTAGCATTCTGATTACCGCTGTTTGGCGGTGCTACTTTTCCTTCAAGACATTTTTTTAGCTGTCTAATTTAATATACAATCTAGTTACAAATATAATTTTTTTTCTTTAACACCAATGGTAAATATTAAATTAAAGTAATTCACAAGTTTTATCAAATGTATGACAAAAATATATTAAAAAATTGGCCTTTTTAGAAAGTGTTTTTAGTTGTTCTACTCTAACACTCATGTTAGAGTAGAAAAGGTGTTCTACTCTAACATGTAGAGTAGAGTAGAGTAGAAACACTAATGCAAAATTGTTGCGGGTGTGTTAGTAAAAAAATTTTTTTTTTTAGTTTTGGTTATGCATTTCTTGTAGGGTAGTTTATTAAGAGCAAAATGAAAAAACTAACCGAAACTCTTGTGTACATGTGATTTTACATCTCTTTCTAACTAATGAATTCCACTCGACTACGGAACATATATCTGTACTGCCAACTCTGCTGCTTTTAATTATTCAATGATAACCTAAATAATGGTCAACGCTAACTAGTTAGTCTTAACGTAAATATTGGTTAGCACTAACTAGTTATTCATAACGCAAATATTGGTTAGTACTAACCTTTATAAAATAATACATTTATTTCTTTTTAAATTAACTTTATTTTAATAAATTATAAATATAAATAAATTATAACAACTTGTGTCTAAAAAATCAAATACAAACTTGAAAAGTCATTAGGACTTTAAATAATATTATTTGTTCCTTTATCACCACCACAAAATCTTAAACGATTGTCCTGGCCAAACGAACACTCCTTTCACATGACCTCTGTTGTTTCCTAAGAATCCACCACCACGTCCTGTGAAGCCGCCATCAGTACGCCCTCCTCTACCACTAGCATTCTGATTACAACTTTTTGGCGGTGTCACTTTTTTATAGTAATTTTTTGTCTCACTACTTCAGTTACAAATTAAATAATTAATTTAATCGATTTTTTTCTTTAATACCAATGGCAAATATTAAATTTAAGAAATTCACAAATTTTTAATAATTTTAATTAGGCTTAAGTTCATTAAATTTAATTTTCATTAAATTATTTTTATGAAGAAAGGAATTTTACAACATGAAAATTAACTAAAATTGTTATTGATAATCTCCCATTCCTGACCGTGGCCGGGGCTCGAACCCGGGCCGGCAGGTTACCATGACATGTTTCGATCGCAACCACTCGATCTCCTCAGATGGATTTGCCGTTTTACACTCGCAGCCATCGACGACTGCTGACGTCAATAGTCAAACATCAATCCTTAAACCAAATTGTATTTTAACCTTTGGTAGATCGAAGTTTGCTTTTTTGAATGATTATCCATTTTAATTGATTTTACATGTTCTTCCTTACTTCTGTTTTTTCGTACTTTTGTCAAGAATTTTTCCTGAAGTCCAAAGTACATTTTTTGTTTCTTAATTTTTTTGTCCTCCTTTTTCTTGTTGACCTTTTTCAGCACAACTTGAAGGACAAATGAATACATAGAGCTCGTGCCCTAGCTTTAACAATAATTAGTATTGTGGTTATTTTTGTTGAACTATTTATGGTTTTTAATCCAAATTTTTAATAATTTTAATTAGGCTAAGTTCATTAAATTCATCGAGTGGTTGCGATCGAAACATATCATGGTAACCTGCCGGCCCGGGTTCGAGCCCCGGCCACGGTCAGGAATGGGAGATTATCAGTAACAATTTTAGTTAATTTTCATGTTGTAAAATTCCTTTCTTCATAAAAAAAAAAAAAAAAAAATATTTAATGAAAATTAAATTTAATGAACCTAAGCCTAATTAAAAATATTAAAAATTTGGATTAAAAACCATAAATAGTTCAACAAAAATAACCACAATACTAATTAAATTCACAAATTTTTACATGCGTATGATAAAAATATATTAAAATATTGGCATTATTTGGGAAATGTAAGTTGTACCATTCTAACATATATGTAAGAGTGGAACAACTAATGTAAAATTGTTGCAAGTGTGTTAGTCATTTTTTTAGTTTTGGTTATGCATTTCTTGTAGGGTAGTTTAACTTGTTTTTGACAGAAGTCTACAGAGCGCGCGCGCACTAACGCGTGTTATGTACTTCTTTCTTAAAGCGTTTTTAAGCCCCTTGTTCCGAAATGAACAATTCAATAAAAAAGGTCCACAAAAAATGGTTTGTTTTTGGTAAAATTTGGTTTTATTTATTTAATTTATAAATCGACTAACAAATTTTACTTGTTAACACTTCAGTATATTTTTGATAACTACCTTACATGTAATATGCAAATCTTTCTTACATTAAAAAGACAAAATTTTGTAACGGTTGAATCACCCCACTAACTATTTAAGTGCAATACAACAGCAACAACAATAATGCTAAAACCTGTATTTTCTTATGTATTTTACTTTTTGCTTTAAAATTCTTTTTGTTGTGAAATATTTGGAAGCTCTTTTTGTTATTATTCCTTAACTCCCACTAGAGCATAGGGCGCCAACAATAGCCGTCTTCCATCTCACTCGATTTTGAGCTATATATCTAAGTTAATTCCATGTTAACCCGATAGATCTCATTTCGGATTCGTCGGGAACGTCTCCAAGTTGTCCGTGGTCTGCCAACTGTTCTTCCTCCTTGGGTTAACGGATTCCAACGCAACGTTTGCTTTAAATGTTATTATCCTCGCGTCGTAGTACATGCCCAATCCACCGCCATTTACGTTTACGGATTTCAGAAGCCATATCCATTTTATTTGCTTGGCGTAGAAGCTCTACATTCGTTATTACACGAGGCCAGAAAATTCGTATGAGACAACGATTTACAAACACTGAACCAAAAATTTACCTAACTACTGCAAAATGGGGTGTAAAATTGAAGAAATATAGGGTATTCTACAACTACAGAAGTTTTTCGTAAATACAGAAAAATTTCGTAAATAGTTTTAAAGAAGAAATTTCTTCGAATTAACTTCAACCTTTCTAGTTAAATTGATTACAAAATTAGTCAAATTTACTGATTACGGTAGTTAAATATTATTAAGTTTGAAGAATTTTTATTAATTTTAACTAATAAATGTAGTTATTTTGAATTTCTTTTTGATTTAAACTGACGAACCATTATTCAAATTTACAAATAAATTTAGTATATATGAATAAGATATTACGGATTTACTGACCGAATTGGATATCCAATGGAACCCTTTAGAATCAGGCACATTGCTGCCCTATTGAAACTGACATACGACGTCCATCAACTGATATTGCTAGAGCTGTCATAGACTGGAATCCTTAAGGTCAACGTCAGCCTGGTCGACCACATGATTCCTGGATCCGGTCCATCAGAAAAGAACATGAAGCTGCTCGTCTTACATGGAACGAGATTAAACTACTTACCAGAGATATAAATAGATCGAGAGAAATCGTTAGCGCCCTATTTTTCATTAGGGAGAGTTGTCATTATTTACCCATGTAATGTCAAATTAATTGACATATTTGATTTTTTAGGCTTGTTTTAATTTTTTCCATATTTTCTTTTGTTTGACGTTATATGGGTTTTGAAATTGAGAACAATATTTGTAATGACTAGGGCAACCAAAAAAAAAGCAAAGGCTTATTTTTTGGTTTACAAGATACAAAGATTTTGATTGAACACAAATTCCGATCATAAAAAAACAAAGAAAATGAGCTATATTTGTTAGGGCTTTTTTTTGCTTATTTTGGCAATATCGGCTTTTTTTTAGTTATTTTTGCGATATCGGTTTTTTTTTACTTATTTTGCCATTTTAAGACAATTTTTCATTTTTTTCATACGAAAAAAAACTTATTTAATAAAATTTTGCAAAAATCGTTATTATTATTTTTTTTATGTGCAACTTTTTTTTATAAATACTAAAAAATCAGCCATTTCTTTGCTGTAACAACTCTTGTTAAAAAAATCTTCAACGTTATGGTAATATTTTGTGCTTCCCTTGAACAATATCAACCCAAAAACCTAAATTATATCTGTATGTTATTATACCTACACTAAAGAGTGGAGAAGGCATTTTGCATTTGTGCTGATGTGAGAAACACCTTAAAATATTGGTCCTAAAGTATACCGATCAACTCAGAATCACTTTCTGAGTCGATCTAACGATGTCCGTCCGGCTGGCTGTCCATGTAACCTCATGCGCAAAGTACAGGTCGCAATTTTAATGATAATTTAATGAAATTTGGTACGAGTGTTTAAATTGGCACAAGGGCGAATCGGTTCATAATTTAACATAGCCCCCATACAATCTGCTATCCGGAAGAGGGTCTTTGTGCCCACTATCAAACCAATTTTAATGCAATTAAAGACATATGTAGATATGTCCATATTTATATGGAGACGTAAGGTATGCATTTTTTAAAAAATAGGACCACGAGGGGAGATTTAACCGATTTTAATGAAATTTAAAACATAGATAGATCCCTATTCATATAGCCTTAAGCTGGGATCACACGATTGCCGCAATGCACCAATTTTCATACTTTTTAATACCCCAATCGTGTGACTGCACAACCAATTGGCTCATGTGCCAATTAAGGACAATATTGTGCTTACTTTTACCAATCAAATGCAACCCTGGTGCGGCAATCGTGTGACTGTTTTCTATGCAACCGCGCGTCAATGAAAATAACAAAAATGCACCAATATTTATTGTGTTCTTGTGCGGCAATCAAACAACACAATACGCACCAATATTTGCCTTTTTTTTAATAAATTTACTTTTTTGTGTTTCTTTTAGTAGGTAATGAAGATAAATATTTATTTATTTATTATGTATTTTAATTTTTTTTTAATTATTGCTATTACCAAAATATGTATGTTCACAAGCATATTTAGCTGTTCAGTGCGAATATTTTTATTTAAGTTTCTAAGCGAATCTTAACATACGAAATTGTTGAACTGACTTAATTTTTGGAATTTCTTAAAAAATTTAAATAAAAATATCTATTAAACAAAAATTTGTTTAAGTACATACATATATGATACATATTTAATTTTATTTAATTAACAAACCAACAAGAACTTTCAAACAAATAAAAAAGCTACCACAACAGCTGTTTTCGCAGTTGTCAAGTAAGAACAATCGTGTGACTATGCTGCGGCAATTGTTGTAACCATTTCGCTTTGTACCAACTAGCGGCAATTAAATTTGTTTAAAACAGGGCCATCGTGTGATTTCAGAATATTTTGTTGGTCCAATTTCATTATTGTGCGTCAATAAAGCACAATAAAAATTGTGTCATATTGGTGCATTTTCGGCAATCGTGTGATCCCAGCTTTACACTCTTGAAACTTGTTTTTAAATACTGTGGTGTTGGGTATCATACGGTCGGGCTTGACCGACTATACTTTCATACTTGAATTTTATGCAACTCTGTCTTAGCGGTACTGTAACGTACTTTTTATAGTGTTGTGTATAATTTTTATGTGTTTATGTTTTTAGTATTAAGCCTTTTTATCAACTTTTTTTATTATTTGCTTGTTTAAGTTCTTTTCTCTCGAAAATTTCATAGCTGTATTCTTACGATCAAATTCCTCAGTCTGTAACGTCTTTTGCCATCATACTTTGTAACGTCTTATTTCTTTTAAAAAATAGTTTTTGTATAAAGTAACGTCTGTTAGCTCCCCTTCTCTCTGTTTTTGGTATCGTTACGTCTTATTTTTTGCTTTTTTAATATAGTTTTGGCTATTAAGAATTTCTCTGTATATCAAATATTGTTAATTTCTGCAAATTTTTGTGTTTTACACGAAGTTGTAACAAAATTGGAAGCAAAAAATCTTTCATTGGTTTTCTAAGTGAACATAGTTGTGGACCGTAAGAAAAATATCCCGTGTTCCAGGGGATATAGAAGACGAAGGGAATACAAAATTAAAATCGGTTTCATTAAAAAAATCAAGGATTTTCGGTATTAAAAGATATTGGGGATATTTTGGGAGGCAAACGGAATTATGAGTCCAATCGTACAAAATATACTTCAGAGCAAATACTCAATTTTAAATATGCTTCCTTAACATCTGTAGACGTTGGAAAAACTTTTTATATGTACAAGAACTTGTTGACTCCGAACAGACATAGTTTTCTTTTCGAAAATTAATTGCATCAACTTATAATTTACTATAAAAACGTATTAAACGAATTAAGTGGAAAATAAACAAGTTTAAATTGCTTTTTTTTAATTATAACAGCTTATTTTCATGTTTTTAAACGCTTTTTTAAAGAGCTTACAACTGTTTTTTTAGTGCTTTTTTTTGGTTGCCCTTGTAATGACTATACCTTGTAAATTTAAGGGCTGTAAAGAACCTCCGGTTACTCCGGGTTTGAAGCTGGGGTACGACTCAGTCGCGCCCAGGGTCCGTTACATAAATTTTGTTTACGGGAAGGAAAACACTTATTTAAACTTTACTGGGTTTGCTTCTTTATTTATTGTTTTTTTCTCTTTAACACACTTTCGATGGTTTGTTTCTGCTCACACCAAGATTTCCAGGGAAGCTCCTGCCGCCTCGTAGAGCGCTTATTATAATCAGAGCCAGTGCCCTACCACTCCTGCCCTCTAACTCCTACCCTTCGTTCAACTTGGATGTAAATCCAAGACTACTCTAGGACCCTCTGTTTTCTGGGTGTAACCTCAGAAATGCCTACCGCTTAGCCCTTACTCAGTGCTCTAGCCTCCTTCCAGACTGGATGTAAATCCTAGCCCAGATAAGTCGGATGTAAATCCTCCTCACTTTACTGGTTGTAAAACCAGTACCTGTTCTTTACTATCACGGAATTGGTGTTACCAATCCCCTACTTCATTAATAGCACTGTGTATTTTTCCACTTTAATTTTTTTAAGGAAAACTTATTCTTACCGGCTCTGTTACAACGTCTCACTTTGCAGTCCAAAAAAACCCCAGCCACATTATTTTAATACTCCTCCTTTTATACCCGCGTATAAGTACACAAATGTTGTTTTGAAGCTGCTACATTTCTACTTTGGTTTGAACCGCTAGCGGTAAACTCTCACCACACTGCCTGCTGTATTGCATCTGCTTTCATTATCTCCCGCTCTTTGACTTCTCTTCTCTGCTGACAACTCTCTGTTAACACTTCTCTGCTAACGCCTCTCTGTCGCTTCTCCTCTGCTGACGCCACTCTGTTGACTACTCGATTAACCCTGCTAGTCAGTATGACCCTCCACCTACCCCTGACTTAGTTCCACCTCCTGTACCCCATCGACCTCCGGATTATCTGTAACGAAAAATAAACCAAGTTGGCGGATGTACATCCGCCCCCAGTGCATGGATGTAAATCCATTGCCCCCCAGTAAAACAAACAACAGCCTCTTATTACTTTGCGTGACCAAACTTTTATTGTGTGCCACAATTAGCTATAATTTTGATCCTCACACTTCCCCCTTTCTTACAGGAAGCGCGCGCACCGTCACCCTACCGGTTGCCGTTATTTTAATTCGGTATGACACCTCACCGACGTCTCGCCGAAAACACACCTTCCTCCCTTTCTTCACCGCTTCCTGAATTTCCACCTCTATTTCAGCCGGAATCCCCTGGGCGGGTTGCCCAACCTCGGGGTGTGCCTCCTCTCTGACAATCTCGTCCTGGAGTACCTTGTGGATGATCTCCTCCAAACTTCCCAAACTAATTTCCCCCAGCGAGAGTACATCCTCGTCTACACCGCTGAGCCGCAGGTCCTCTTCATCTACACTAAGCGGGTCTCTTTCACCTGCCCGCGGCGGACTCACACACCCGTCCATTATTGCCAGCCGCTTTGGGGACACTGGAAACTCGACCAGTGGATCCGGGTCTTCTGCCTCCTCGTCAGTTTCCTCCACTGTCCAGGTTATACCGATTTGCGCGATGTACTGACGATACTTACGCCGCCGGAGTATACACCTGTCCAGGCTCGCCTCCACCCAGATCCGCGGCCCCTGATCCGACTGCGAACGCTCAGTTGCTTGTGAACTGGACAACTGCTCCTCGGGCTCCCACCACTCCTCTTCGGCCTCTGTTAATAAACTACCACCCGAAGCCTGGGACGCCGAAAGCTCTTCCTGGGTTGCGTCGTCATCAGATATTACAATGACGTCTCCGTTCCGCAGTGGCTCTTCTTGCCCTGGATTCATCTACAATACACACAACAATTTTCCCCGTTTAGTCCACTGTGCACAACACATAACAATTACAACCTCTCTACACACTTATACCTCTCCCCATACCACATTTTGCTATCGCCTACACAACTAACACGTCACATTCTGTTGTATCGGTTTTCTATTTACTCACTGTCAATACTTTGCCTTGCTGCTTCGATTGCTGCCGGACTACAGTTATACTGCTCACTCACTGTTTTATTATTATATTTTTTTTTTGTTTTTTATTTCTTATTATTTTTTTTCTATTATTGTTTCCCGTTGGCCTCTGTTGCTGTATTACTGTTTGTTTTGTTTTTTTTTTCAAACCACTGAATTTTTTTTTTTATAAGTTGTTTACGTGTTGTTGGTGGCTGTGAGTTTTTTTTTATTTTTTTATTATTACTATCGCTCGCCGACAACTACCACGTCCGCGCACTGCTTGTAACAAACTAATTCAAGGCAGGGCTGCCAGGTACTTTTTTTTGTTCTCCCCAAATTTAAGAAAATTTTTCCCCAAAAATCCCCTGATAAAAGTAAAAATCCCCAAAAATAAACCCCTTCACAAAAAACGTAATTTTTAACGGAATATTTAAATATTTATTTGAGTTTTGTTTGTACTATGTTTTATAAGAGATCATTTAAGAATAAATATATATATATACATAAATATATATATGTACTAAAAGTCAATAACTTTAAAAACTTCTGAATCTCCATCTTGAGACTCAGAACAGTTTTTACTATACATGTTTTTTGTATTAAACTTCGCTAGCATATCTTTGGTAGGTTGAAATTCCTTTCAGCAGATTTGGTTGATACCAGTGATGCAAAACGTGGCACAGTTGGACCATTTTTGGCACATTTGAACGTTTGATGGCCCTGTAGAAATCAATTTTGGCCCTTTTAGGTCAAAATTAAACTATATGGTAGTGAGCTAGTCTATCAGTGCCGGAGTCGCAGCTTCGATTCTCGCCAGAGACTCTGGTCTCCCGCAGACAAGTGTAGAACTTCGTGGGATTAGTTAAGGAAACAGATCGGTTAATACATTTTTCAATGTTATTTTCTTACTTTCTCGAACAATACTTTTATTTACGAAAATGTTTTGTTTGTACAGGGCCAAATAAGCCACACAAGCGGTTGTTTGTATGAAAATCAAAAATTTTACATATGTATTCACAAAAACATCCTGTTGTTTTTGTCAAACCAATTATTTAAAGTATAAACTGTTACTTTTTTGTGCAAATCAGTCTTGCTTTAAATTAAATGATCGTCAAATGATAAAAATGCTTAATACATAAATTAAATTTTGTATTGAAAATTAAAATTTCATGTTGCTTTTAAGCAATAGTATTTGTGAAACATAAAGTGTGTATTATTAAAACAAAAATGGATAAAAACTATCAGCCATGTCACAGAGTACAATTCCGTTCGGAATTATTCCGTACGGAATCGAAGAAAACATATTTCTTTATTGGTAGAAATAAAATTTTCATAATTTTTTGGTCTTTCAGATACAGAAAACTCACATTCCGTTCATGAAAACATAAATGGTTTCATTCCAAAAAGTTTTTTCGTCGTTTTCTGAAGCACCAAAATACTGAATGAATTCCGTTTTCGAACGGAATTGTACTCTGTGACATGGCTGTATATTTTACTATTGGTTTTATTTAGATATAAACATAAGCTGGTTGATACTAAGATGAACTTGTATTCTCAATAATGCCTCTAAAAGCATATATTGCATAATATTACGTATTACGTGAAATTCATCACTGAAAATGCAAGATTCTCACACGCATTGCTTGTTGGTATCGAAAGCATATTAAGTACAGCCTGTGCCAATTTTTTGTAGTGCCAGCTGCATCTTGAAAGTTGTAAACTTTATGCCAAAATTCCAACAAATTAAGTGGAACATCATTTTCAAAATAATCATTCCAGTTTGTAAAGGGAGTTTAATCCATTGAGCCTCATACACATCTAAGGAAATAGTTGCGTCCATGAACCCAAGCAAAACTTCTTTGACTGTATTAAATTTTGGTTGTGTTATTTTAATAATACATTTCTGAATACTGAAGTATTTATATTGTTTAAAAACGTAAAGATTTTCGGGTAAAAGATTTACCATTTCAAACAAAAGTTTTTTTTAAATACTTTAAACAATTGTTTTTTAGTACATACTACTATTTCTTCACTTTCTAAGCAACAAGATAGTAGTTCACTTCCAAACTCTATCCCGAAATATACGTCATTTAAGGAAATAAACGAGTCTTGGTCCTCCAATATATCTAATATATTGTTATATCATTATCTATCATTTACATTAAAATACATTTTTCTTTTTTCAAAATTTTACACAGATTTACAGCCCAATTATGAATACAAATTGTCCGGGAGTTTTTTCCTTTCCGCCATTTTTACAATTGAATTTACATAGGAAAAATGGGGGAAGGAAAAAAACTCGCGGGGAATTTTTTTTCATAATTGGGCTGTTAGTTTTGTTCTCCATCTTTTATTTAAATCCATCTCAGAAAAATGATGACATTAGTAAAAATTCATGGTGCCCACGAAACATGGCCATGTTGCACTAAATTTTGCTACGTGTGTGGTAATGTTTATGATTTAAGTTTCTTAAATATCATATTCAAATATGAATTGTTATTTAATGCAATTAAAACTCATATTATTATATTTCCCCAAAAAATCCCCATCTTTTTTTTGAATATCCCCAATGCTAACCCCAAACCCCAAATCATTTTTTTTTGTCCCTTTTAACAACAAGAAAACCCCAAATTTGGGGTCAGAACCCCAATACTGGCAGCCCTGATTCAATGTGTGCCGTAGTAGGTATTGTGTGTGTGTTGTTTTCTCCCTATGGTTGCGCGCAGGTTTGATCGAACCATCGAACACTGTTGCCATTTTAGCGTTTTTTTCCCCATGTTGACGTTTTTTTTTTTTTTAGTTAATTCAATGTTCATGAGTTTTTTTTTTTTTTAATTCATTCCAAAAATAAATATCTATATTATTATTTTTTTAATTAACGTTTTACTTGAATTCATTCGTATTTTTTTTTTTTTTAAAGTTCACCTTTTTTTTTTAAATTTGTTCCTTATTTTTTTCCCTTTTAATGTTTTCTCTTAGATTTTAACTTAAAGTTTTTCCCTTAATTTCCACTTGTACACTATTCATTGTCTCGATAAAGTTTTAGATCACTGACATGGGCTGTGCGGTAACTCCTTTGGCCGTCCTTGCGTACCTCTACGATCACTGGGGATATAATTCGATGAATGGTATAAGGACCTTCGTATTTCGGGGCTAATTTAGCAGCAAAACTATCTGCTGCACTGGACAAATGGTGTTCTTTTACTAAAACCAATTCGCCAATTTTCGGACTCCACTTTCTACGACGGAGGTTGTAGTAACGTGCTTGGTCCTTGGCGGCTTTGACCAGGTTCCTTCTCACCAGCTCAAAAACTTGCTTAAGCATTCTTGCGTTCTCCTGGGGGTCTCGGTTTTCCGTTCCTGTACCCGGCGTGACTTCATCATACAATGTGGCGGGGAGTCTAGGTTCCCTCCCTTGCACAAGAAAGGCTGCGCTATACTGTGTGGTGTCAGATTTTGCGGTGTTGAATGCCAGCTGTAATTCCGGCAACAACTCATCCCACGTCCTCTGGTTGGACCCGGCATACTGTGCGATCATAGTTTTTATCGTGCGGTTTACTCGTTCGGTGGGATTTTCTTGTGGGGTATACGGGGCCGTTAGTTGGTGTTGTATTCCCATTTCTTTAAGGTAGTTTCTGAACGCCTTGCAGGTAAACTGCGAACCATTGTCGGAGATAAACACTTTTGGCACACCAAAGTTAGCCAAGATTCTCTCCCGAAAAGCCCTCCTTAAAGTCTCCCTCGTCGCTCGGCGTAAGGGTACAAATTCTGACCATTTAGAAAATTTGGCCGTAAACACGAGCATCATCGAATTCCCATGCCTTGACCTTGGTAGGGGCCCGACAAAATCGGCGCACACAATAGACCATGGCTCCTCCGCGATACGTGACAACATTTGTCCTGCGGCAAGCTGCTGACTGGGTTTATGTTTTTGACATATCTGGCACCGTCTTACATAACTCCGGATATCTCGAAACATTCCAGGCCAGTAGTATTTGCTCGTACTCCGGGATATGGTTTTCCTGATTCCCAAGTGGCCTGCGGTTGGTGAATCATGATTTTCTTCAAACACCCTTTTTCTCTGCAATGACGGCACACATAGTTTCCACGGGGCACACTCCTCGTCACGATCAGTTGTTGGGAGATGACGATATAGCTGCCCATTCATAATTGAAAAATCGGGAAATTTTTCTGGTTCTCTTTGAACATCAGCACACTTTGCCTGCCACCATCTACACTCCATCGGGTTTTCTTTTACTGTCTGGCACACGTTTACTGGATCACGGGATAATGCATCTGCTACTACGTTTAATTTACCTCTGCGATACTGCACATCAAAACTATATTGCTGAAGCTCCAACGCCCACCTTGCAATACGACCTGAGGGACTTTCTATAGAGTTTAGCCACTTAAGGGCGAGATGATCCGTCACCACGGTGAAGCGGTAACCTTCTAAGTAAGGTCTTAGCTTCCTTACCGCCCACACAATCGCGAGACATTCCTTCTCCGTTGCCGAGTAATTCATCTCCGCTGGGTTGAGACGGCGACTGGCGTATGAAATAACTTTTTCCTTCCCCTCGACCTCCTGGGTCAGTACTGCTCCTAAGCCATAATCACATGCATCGGTTTGTAGGGTAAACTTCCTGGTAAAGTCCGGGCATGCCAGTACCGGCGCTTCCGTTAACTGTTTCTTCAAAACCTCGAATGCGGCCTGCTGCTCTTGGTTCCATCGGAAGTGTTTTCCCTTCTTGAGCATGGCGGTTAGCGGGTGAACAATCTGGGCAAACCCTGGCACAAATCTTCTATACCACGAGGCTATACCTAGACATCTTCGTAATTCTCTAACGTTTCTTGGGGGTTGTAGCTCTTGAATCACTGCTATTTTTTCAGGGTCAGTGTTAATGCCGTTTTCGTTAACCACATGGCCTAAGTACTTTACCTCCTTTTGGAAAAACTTGCACTTCTCTCTATTTATTACCAGCCGGGCCTGCCGTAGCCTTCTAAACACCTCCTTTAAGTTCGTCATGTGCTCCTCTAGAGATCCACCTAGCACCACTATGTCATCCAGGTAGGCAAATGCGTGCGGCTCCATTTCAGCGCCAATTACTCGGTCTACCGTTCTCTGAAAAGTTGCTGGTGCTGATGTTAAACCGAACGGCATAACCTTCCACTGAAACAAGCCTTTCCCTGCTACCGTAAACGCGGTGTACTCTTTGCTATCCTCGGCCATTGGTATTTGCCAGTAACCGTTCTTCAGGTCTATACTGCTTATGTACTTGGCGTTCTGAAGGCGATCCAGAATGGCGTTTATCCGCGGTAACGGATACGCATCGGCTACGGATTTGGCATTGAGTTGCCTGTAATCTATGCACAACCTCAGGGTGCCATTCTTCTTTGGGGCCATGACTATGGGTGCACTGTAGGGGCTCTTAGAAGGTTCTATGCACCCATTCCTGAGTAGCTCATCTACTTCTTCATTTATTTTCCGTTGCATCTCGGGATTTCGCTGCGTATACCTTTGCCGGACCGGTCTGTCATCTTTTAATATTATCTTGTGTTCAGCTAGAGTTGTGGGACCTCTCACCTCGTTAAACTTATTTAGCTCCTCTTGCAGAAACGCATTAATTACTTCCTCCTCGCTTCGTTTTATATGGCCTGCCGGCGCCACGGCCGTCATTACCTGATGCGAACTGGGTTTAAACTGTACCCTTTGGTCACCACACTGCATCTCAAACCCCACCGCTCTTAAAAAATCCAACCCCAGTAACACATCATCGAGCATACGAGGCATCACTCCAACCTCCATATCGCATTCTCTACCGCCTAGTCTCACCCTTACTCGTATCACCTCCCTCACTTCCACTGTTGACCCATTTGCCAGGCTGATTTGGCTATCTATGGGTATCACTTCACCATACCCTCTTATCTTCTCCGCCACCTGCTCACCCACATAACTCCTGGACGCCCCCGTATCGATAGTAGCCTCCTCGTGCTGGCCACCAATTTGTATTGCAGCTAATAACCTCGTTTCTGTCTGCCTAAAAACATTTACTGGGGCAAGGTTTGATTGTTGAGGGCCGCTGCCAACCCTTGCTGTTGGTGCGGTCCATTGGCGTTTCCCGCAGCTCTACGACAGCAGTCCCTGGTTCTGACTCCTCTTCTCACACACTGCCAGCAAAACAGTACACTCTCGTTCTGACAAAACCGATACCCATGCCCTTCCTGGCCGCATCTTCGACAAGCTGTTGTTGGATCAATGGCTGCTTCTTCCGTGGGTACTAACTGGCGCGTTCTGTCCTCTCGGCGCTGGTTTTGGCGGCTGTCCTGGTGGTTAGAGCGTACCTCCGGGTGGTTGCTTCGAATCACCTCAAAGTCTTCGGCCAATTGGATCAGCTCGGCCAGGGATTTGAAATCTTTCCTTCGGATGTACAGTTGATAGTCCACCAGACAATTTCTAAAAATCCTGTCGACTTGCTGCTCCCGCGTGTAACCTGCATGTCGCATCATGTTCTGCAGCACAATCACGTAATCTTTGAAAGATTCCCGGGGTTTCTGTTGTCTCCGGCGTATCTCGTCGTCCAGACTTTCAAAATAACGGGGCGGGAGAAAAAATTGTAAAAAGTCGTCCTTAAAGCTTCCCCACGTTCGCCACTGACGGTTGTTATTTCGGAACCACATAAGCGCCGCGTCCTTAAGCAACTCCGGCATTGTACGTGGCAACATATTCTTGTCTAGCCCATAGACATCTGCAAGCTCTTCCACTCGCTCAACAAACGATATTGGATCTTTTCCACCCTCATAGCGGAACGACCACTTCCTTACGATATCCACCATAGCTGGGTATGGTAAATGTGTTGGTGTTTCCACATTTGGGTTACTGTATGGTGTCGGGCCCAACGGACTGCCTGTGGCTGCCTGTTGTCCCGCCCTTGACGTATACGGTATGGTTGGTAACTCAAGTTGTGTGGCCATACCTGGGCCGGTCGGTGTAGGACAACGCCCGTGCTTGTTCTCCAGCTCTTCTAACCTGGAAAGAACGTTTTCTTTGTGTTCGCCAGATACAAAATTTGTCAGCCGTTTTCTCATCTCGTCTACAGTGCCGCCTGTCTCCACCTCGAACTCTTCTAAATATTGGACAAGTTCATCCTTCCGGAGTGTGTAAACCCACGACGTACGCACCATGATAATATATCTAACTTGTTTCCTGTTGTTAAATCAGGTCCCTGCTCGGGCGCCAATGTAAAGAACCTCCGGTTACTCCGGGTTTGAAGCTGGGGTACGACTCAGTCGCGTCCAGGGTCCGTTACATAAATTTTGTTTACGGGAAGGAAAACACTTATTTAAACTTTACTGGGTTTGCTTCTTTATTTATTGTTTTTTTCTCTTTAACACACTTTCGATGGTTTGTTTCTGCTCACACCAAGATTTCCAGGGAAGCTCCTGCCGCCTCGTAGAGCGCTTGTTATAATCAGAGCCAGTGCCCTACCACTCCTGCCCTCTAACTCCTACCCTTCGTTCAACTTGGATGTAAATCCAAGACTACTCTAGGACCCTCTGTTTTCTGGGTGTAACCTCAGAAATGCCTACCGCTTAGCCCTTACTCAGTGCTCTAGCCTCCTTCCAGACTGGATGTAAATCCTAGCCCAGATAAGTCGGATGTAAATCCTCCTCACTTTACTGGTTGTAAAACCAGTACCTGTTCTTTACTATCACGGAATTGGTGTTACCAATCCCCTACTTCATTAATAGCACTGTGTATTTTTCCACTTTAATTTTTTTAAGGAAAACTTATTCTTACCGGCGCTGTTACAACGTCTCACTTTGCAGTCCAAAAAAACCCCAGCCACATTATTTTAATACTCCTCCTTTTATACCCGCGTATAAGTACACAAATGTTGTTTTGAAGCTGCTACATTTCTACTTTGGTTTGAACCGCTAGCGGTAAACTCTCACCACACTGCCTGCTGTATTGCATCTGCTTTCATTATCTCCCGCTCTTTGACTTCTCTTCTCTGCTGACAACTCTCTGTTAACACTTCTCTGCTAACGCCTCTCTGTCGCTTCTCCTCTGCTGACGCCACTCTGTTGACTACTCGATTAACCCTGCTAGTCAGTATGACCCTCCACCTACCCCTGACTTAGTTCCACCTCCTGTACCCCATCGACCTCCGAATTATCTGTAACGAAAAATAAACCAAGTTGGCGGATGTACATCCGCCCCCAGTGCATGGATGTAAATCCATTGCCCCCCAGTAAAACAAACAACAGCCTCTTATTACTTTGCGTGACCAAACTTTTATTGTGTGCCACAATTAGCTATAATTTTGATCCTCACAGGGCCGATGTTGATTTTAAATAAAACACAAATTATTTAGGAAATTATTGTCATTTCTATTTATTTTGATAATATTGGTATGGTTCAATTATGTATGAACAAAATATCGGCCAAATGGACCGCATCAAACAGTCACTCTTTGTGGGTGCATTGGTTTTTCGACAATCACTCTTGGATAATCATTCGCCCAAATGCGGCAATTCTGCTTATTGACGAATCCACTGAGGTGAAAATGTGCCTCATCACTGAAGATAATTTTCTTCGATATGCATTTTTATTTGAACTACACGCGTTGCTCGATTTTGTATTTTTCCTTGGTTCAAATTGAGTAAGTCTGAAATTGAGAAATGTCAAATAAAATGCAAAAAAACTTGACGTTAAGGTGTGGTTCACATTCAACATCGGCCCTTAAAATTTTACCACCCGTTACTTATTCTACCATGTCCGTGAACATTTTATTTTAATTTTTTATTTTGCATTTTATTGTTATATAAAGGACATATTCATACATATATGTTTTTAATCATAAGAATCATTTATATTTTCATTTTTTACTTTAAAAAATTTTTAACGAATTTGTATTCAAAATAACACCTTTAAGGAATTAAATTAACAAAATTTAGTTAAATAAACGGATTAAGTATTCAAATCCACTTCTTTTAAGGATGCTAATTCAAATATTTTTATTTGTTGTTCCAAAACATTGTGATACTACTGTTTTGGTACGTAGGCTTAAGTTGTTGTTCTGCCAAATCGGCGCTAAAATTCCAAATGCCGTTCTTGCTCTTCTGATCTTAGCTTCTACATCTAACTCTGTGCCACCATCTGGTGCGACCATACTTCCAAGATAACAAAATTGTTTGACCATCGCATAGTTCTGGCCGCCCGAACTTATAAGTTGTGCGCTGTTGCCATGAACAGTATGACATTTGGTTTTAGCTGCATTCATTTTTAAGCCTGTGCCATTTAGATTGTCTAGCAGGTTTGAGGCAGTCTGTTCTATGTCCCCTACTCTGTTTAACAATATACAAATATCATCCGCAAAGGATAGGTAGTTCAAAAATGAGCCATCTATTCGCCATTGGATACCCCTACGTTGAAACGGGATTGAAGATAGTACGTCATCGATGACCAGTAAGAATAGAAGTGCCGATAGTATACAGCCTTGGCGTACTCCACTCAATACTTGAAAAGGCTGAGATAATTTACCTTTATGCAGAACGTAACAGTTTGCGCGGAATACCTCTTCTATCCAAAGCGTTCCAGATGCAGTCGCGACTAGTGTTGTCGAATGCCTTTTCAAAATCGATGAAAAGTAGATGTAGGTTCGAATTAAATCCGACACTTTTTTCAGTAATCAATCGGATGGTGTTAATATGATCCGCAGAGTAAAAGTCACTTCGGAAGCCGACTTGAGCGGAGTCAATAGTATCTTCTAGATGATCTTTGATGCGGTTAAGGTTAATTTTTGCAATTAATTTTGATATTGCCGTAGTACGCAAATACCACGCCCGTTCCCACAGTCTTCCTTTTCACTATTATTCCATCTTCTTATTCGCTCGGAAATACCTCATGCTCCCAAACGTCTGCTATCAGAGGGAGAAGAATTTCAGCGCTGAGGTTTATATCTGCCTTGTATATTTCGGCGGGTATACCATTGATACCGGCCGCTTTTCCATTTGGTAGTTGTTTTATAGTAGTGTGGACTGCACTCAAACTTGGCGTTGTAGACCGTATCCTCGTGTTTTCCCGATAGGTTGCTGCTGTTGCGTTGATTTCAGCGTTTAGGAGATTATAAAAGTGTTGTCTCCAACGGGAAAGATTCTCATCATCGGTATTGAGGAGATTGCCCCGCTCATCCCTCACAGGGTACTGAAGAGGTATATTTCGGTTGACCAGTTGTTTGGTTATCTTAAAAACAGTCCGAGAGTCACCTTTGTGTGCTGCATTTCTAGCCTCGTTTGCAACCTTTTGAAGGGATCGATATTCCAACTCATGTTGGGATCTGATTTCAGTGGTTAGACTATCACCTGAAGAAAGTTTCGCCTTTATATCAAGACGTTTTAGGATAATGGTCCAGGTGTCGTCTGTTACCAAAGTTGCCTGCCTTTAGGTAAAGGACCTATTGTTTCCTTGGCGCGTTTTAGAAGCAGGTCACTTATGGCGCCCCACATTTCTGTAATCGGCGACTCATGTACTATGCCACCACGAGCCGTTTCCTCCCGAAGCTGGGTCCTGAACCTTCTTCTGACTGCGTTGTTTTTCAGACGATGTACTGCTGGTATCGGACGCACCATCTGAGCATCCTTCTGTATAGCGGAAGTTCGAAGGCGTATTTTTGCAACGACTTATTAGTGGACTCTGAATTGACCAACATCAACACCACGCTTACTTTGAACGTCCAACAGACATTTTTGAAAACGCCGGCTGATTGCAAAGTGATCTATTTGGTTGGCAGTATTGTGTCAATCATGCGAGGTCAAGGTGATCTTATGGCAATCTTTGTGTTCAAAGAGAGTCCTGCCTATAACCATTCTTCTTGCATTACAAAATTCAACAAAACGTTCTCCATTTTCGTTACGAATACCTAAGCCGTGGGTTCCCATTACATGTTTCAGTGCCGCATTATCTGAACCAACCTTCGCATTCAGATCACCTATAACACGTATCATGTTACCACGAGGAATAGTGTCATATACAGCGTTTAGTTGACCGTAGAAAAGGTCCTTCACATCTTCGAATGCGCACTCAGTTGGGGCGTACCATTGAATGATGGTAACGTTTCTAACTTTAGATTTAAAGCGGGCGGTGATTATTCTATCGGAGACTGGTTTCCGTGTCATAAGGCTCCTGTATAATGCAGTTGCAAATAGAAATCCAACACCGGATTCATGGGTACTGCCAATAGGTTCGCCCGAGAAAAGAAATTTGGTGTTACCATTGGGAGAGTCGTATTCACCGGAGCCATTTCAACGAACTTCACTAAGGCCCAGTATAGAAATTCCATATCACAGCATTTCACGCTCAACTTGGAGTTCATATTCGACATGGTGTTGTCGCTGTCTCTTAGCGTTCTCACATTCCCGAATCCAACGAGTAATCTGGTTTGTTTCTGAAATTTGTGTCTAGCGATTTGGTAGCAAGATTAAATTCGAAAAAGTGGGTTGCTAGCCTGCCTTTCCTAGTTTAGTGAAAGGGCTGCTATCTTTGTATCCAAACACACACCCGTATGACGGGAATGATATTAATAGAAACAGCAAAAATAATTTAGAAATTTAGTAAAATTTCGCTGGATGTTTGTGATACATCTCAATCTCAAACATCGATTTTGGGTCAGTATTTGAGCTCTGTTAACGTAGAAAGGGAACAAGAAGTGGCAGAAAATGATAATGAGGACAAAAAAAAAAGCTTTCTATGAAATCGATAATGTTTCTTCAAGGCAGGTATTGATTGATAAACCTCTTTTTTAATTCTATGTGGCAAACAAAAAATATGATATCCTTACTTATACAAAAGTTGGAGAGAATTGTTCATTTTCTGTGCCACTGTTTCAGGCTACAGTACAGCAGGTTAGGTAGCAGATTCCTACGAGAAATGGGAGATTTCTCGAGCTGCGGGCTCCCACTAGTTTCTCTTTTTTCCTGTGCTTTTACTCTTTATTTGTCCTGTTCTTTCATACTAGAATTATTTCATTATCTAAGGCGTCACAATAGAGCATATTGGTCTTTGGGTGAGAGTATGAAGTCTACTTCGCACCAGCCTTTCAAATAAAGATGTCAGTAAAAAAGATTTTGTTATGAAGTTTAAAAAAAGTTTTAGATCGTAATACCGGATTACAAGATTAATTAAAATATGAAATAGTATACATATGTGAGTAGTCCACTTGCAAAAACCGCTAAGTTTAAAAAAAAATCTAAATTAAAATTCTGTAAAAGTCGCCATTTTTATTTGTTTTTTAAAATGCCTTCCTAAGCTTTTATGAATCTCGTACAAAATCCCGTAAGTTACGCGCAATTTCTGGTTAATTAATCAATAATCCTGCAAAACTCTCTATATGGCTTGGCATTCCAATTTTAAAAACTGTTTTAATCGATTTTCTCTGAATTTTGTTTTTTAACTTAGCGGTGATTGCAAGTGGACAACTCATATTTTAATGAAAGTGAGACAGATGATTTTATTGACAACCTTTCTCCATCTGAACTATTAGCGTTCAAATATGCTCCTGTTAAATCTTGCAATTTTTTTTGCTATAACAGGAGATTATTTAATTTTGACAATTTGAGAAACATGCTATTGTACTATACAATCAAAACTTAATAGAATAAATGTTTATTAAATAACAACATGTATATTTTAAACTTGCCCTGATAATAACACATCCATACCACGCGTTTTTGCATCCATGCATTGCATGTATTTCATACCTTTCTCGCGTTCTACGTTTTAAGTTAAAAAACGTTGTATTTTTGTGCGGTATTACCACAAGTAAAAATTAAATTTATTTGTCAAAATCAGTTGATTTGCTCCAACGCTGCTTGTGACGCTTGCAAAAGTAGAAAGTAAACCTACTTTTCGCATTTACATTGTGCCATAATTCAGAACAATGATAGATATGTATGTATGTACCCAGCAAAAAATTACAGATTACCAAAAGAACGACTTGTCACATAATGACTTACTTTTTTGGTTGCCAAGTTAGATTATTCGATTACCAAACGCATTACAATACATCATTAAAATAGGAAGTAACAAAATAACTAATTGTTAAAATTTTATAAGAATAACTGAAAGTTTTTACTTAAAAAGTTATTATCTAAATGAAACTGCATATGTTTCTACATTACCTACTTTATTATTTTGTACAAAAAAATCAATTACTTACTTTTTGTAAAATAATGTGCAATATATAACTAGTTCCCATCATAGAAATATTTCTTATTTTTTTTAATAAAAGAAACATTAAAAAGAAATTGTAATAAATATTTAGAACGGGGTTAAAAACTTTTTTTAGTTTAAGATTTTTAAATTTAAGATATGAAATTATAAATTAAATTATGAAACTATTTTTAAAATTAAATAAATAGTATTTAACTAATATTATTTTTTTGTATTTATAAACATATTCTATATATTGAAATATTATTTTTTAAAATAGACCCACCTTTAAGTATACGGATCGCCTCAGAATCACTTTCAAAGTCAAATTAACGATGTCCGTCCGGCTGTTAATTCATACAAATATTTATTTTTTAACAAAATTATACATATATACTTTAAACTAATTTGCAATTTCAGAAAAATGGTCCAAAATGTAATCGAGTTAGGTAATGTTATATTTTTTTTTTTCAAAAACATTGAACAAATACAAAGCATAATAGAGAGAGAAAGAGAGAGAGTTTGATATTTATAAGGTATTACATTCACAAAAAGGAAATCTTACAGAGTGTAGAAATTGGAGAGGCATTACATTACTTAACTCGATAACTAAGATACTGGCTCACATAATAAGCAAGCGGCTCGCAGATTCTTTAGAACCTCTGTTACGTAGAGAACAGGCTGGATTTCGTCCTCGCAGATCAGGCATTGATCACGTAAATAGCCTTCGTATCATTGTGGAACAATCGGTTGAATTCAGAACTCCATTATACCTTGGGTTTATAGATTTTGAATTAGCGTTTGATACCCTACAACATAAGGCTATTTGGAAGGCATTGGTTTGCAAAGGTGTTCCCCAAAAAATGATTAATATGATCAAGGGGTTATATAACGACGCCAGTTGCCGAATTCTGCATGAAGATCAAGTTGGAGAAACAGTGATGATTCTGGATGGAGTGCGACAAGGTTGCGTACTGTCTCCGCTGCTTTTCAATATAGTACTGGACGTGACGATGAAGAACGTAATGAAGGATTCTGGCGGTATTCAATGGGGTATGCAAGGAAGTCTGGGTGATTTAGACTACGCTGACGACATTTGTCTTTTAGCTCATAAGCATACTGATCTATCTTTGAAGTTGCAAGCTGTTAAAGATCATGCTGCAAAATCAGGTCTAAAGATCAATATGGCAAAAACTAAGATTTTATGTATTAACGTTAAACCACCCCAGAACTTTACTATTTCTGGTGCTGAAATTGAAATAGTAAGCTCATTTTGTTATTTTGGCAGCATTATTAATAACAACGGAGGTATATATATATGTGTTCCTCTAACTCCCATTGGAGCATAGGGAGCATAGAGCATAGGTACAAGAGAAGATATTAATTCTCGTATAAAGAAAGGACGCGCAGCATATGGAGCACTGCAAAAGGTATGGAGTTCTCCGCTTATTTCTAGGAAGACAAAAGTTAAAATTTTTATCTCCAATGTGAAATCTGTCCTTCTTTATGGTTGCGAGACGTGGAACGCTGCCTCAGTTGAATTAAAGGCTCTACAAGTATTCATTAATCGATGCCTTCGAAAAATCTTACGAGTTTTCTGGCCAGCGGTAATTTCTAATAACACATTATGGCAGTTGACAAGGCAGCAACCAATTCAGAAGGAGATATGCTTGCGTAAATGGAGGTGGATAGGACACACCTTAAGGAAGCCACATGATGACATAGCCAGACAAGCACTGGATTGGAATCCACAAGGAAGCCGCAGAAGAGGAAGACCATCAAATACGTGGAGAAGACTTGTTGAAACAGAAGCGGCTAGTTCTGGTCGAAGTTGGAATGAAATCAAATATATAGCTTTAGATAGAATAGTATGGAATAACTTTGTTATGACCCTATGTTCCTCCTAGGAATAAAAGGAATAAATATATATATATATATTACATTCACAAAAACAATCAGTTGTGCTACGGAGAATAAACTTTAAATAAATCAAACTTATAACAACTCGATTACATATTGGAATATTTTTTAAAGTTGTAATTGGGTTTAAAATTCTAAATTACAATTTTATTATAACTTTCTTACAAGGTAATCCGATTTAGTTATATTGTTAAAATATTGAGTGTAAAAAATGAGACCAAAAAATGTACGTAAGTGAAAAACAAAAAAGTGTACCGTTATTGCTTTGAAATGTTTGATGTACATATGCATGCAAAAAATCCAATTTAGCTTTAAGAACTCATTTAAGGTTGTACGTTTACTGAAACAGACGCGTGTTTGTTAAAAAAAATAAAGTGTTTTTTTTAATAAATTTTAGAAAAGTGATTAAAAATGTCAAGTAAGTCTCAATATTATAAGAACAAAAATAAAATTAAAGTTCAATTAAAAAATATGTTTTCAACACAAAGTGAGTTAGGTTCAAAAGAACAACATATAGGAACTGCCAGTGTATGTAATTTAGAAGAAAATAATGGTGAACATTTATGTGATTCTTCTCCCACTTCGGACCTTAAATTAAAGCTTAAATCATGGATTCAGGAATATAATCCTACAGTTGCTTCCTGTCAAAATTTATTTAAAATACTAAGGGAAGAAAATCTAGACGTTCCTTTAAGTGTAAAAACTTTAATTAATGAAAAGAAATCATGTGTTATAAGGACAGTTGCACCCGGTTGTTATGTCCATATTGGACTTTTAGTTCAGTTAAATAAACTGAAACATATATATGATATTGACGTGCAAGAAATAAGCATTGATGTTGAAATTGATGGTCTTCCTCCTTTTAAGAGTTCGAGAAATGGGTTGTGGCCAATATTAGGCAAAATTGTGGGAATGGAACAAGTTGATGCTTTCTTAATTGGTACATATATTGGACCACATAAGCCCCTAAATATAGGTAGCTATCTTCATGACTTTTTAAACGAGTACAAGATTTAAACCTACACAGAAAAAATTATTTTTCCAATTCAAACAAAAAATTTGTAGAATCAAAACATTTTTTGTCTGAAATCGGTCCTACAAACAAATTTGCATATTCAAACAATTTATTTGCATTTCGTTTATTGAAAAAAAACCCTGATTTTTTCAAACAAATAATTTAACTGAAAATCATACAAATTTCAAACAAATAATTTTGCTGAATCAAACAAAAAAGTTTTTGCACAAGCAATGACGCGCACACAATCAAGCACTGTTGAAGTAGATGAAGGCAGAGCAGAGAGGCGCGGCTGGCTTTGAGACACATTTTTTTGTCTTGTTTATGCACACAATGTTTTTCTTCTTCACTCACTGTTTCTGTATCCTTTCCTTGGCAGCAGACCGACTCGACATGTTTTTCGTCATCATTTTATTTTTGTATTTGATGTAGGTACCTATTTAACTTAACATTTTTAAAAAATTGAACTTTGAAACCAACCAAAAATTTATTTTGTTTTTTCTAATGTTGTTGTTGTTTAAAAAGTGTAAAAGGTTTTTTACCTAAAATGTATTTTTTTTGTCTTTTTTTTACTAAAAACCTCGCCACGCTATTTTATCATCTTTCTTATTGTTGTACTTCTTTAAAGCGTCCAAAAATAGACTGTATGTGTTTTTTGTTGTTGTTTTTATATTTTACATAAAGAAGTGTTGCTTACGATCAAATAAAATAAATGCAAAAAACGAAAACATTAAAGAGCGTTAAATATTTCATACAAAATTATGAAAACTTGAAACCAATAACGCGTTTATTAAATTTTTGAATAGTTGTCAACATTTCTGTTGGTTAAACTAAAAATCAAACAAAAATATTAATTGAATCAGTAAAAAAATTTGTAGAAATTAAAAAAAATTTCAAACAAGCGTTTGTTTGAAAATAACTCAGCAATAATTTTTTCTGTGTAGATATGCCGACCGTACTACATGTAGTACACTCGTTATGTTCAGGTTTCTGCGTTTACTGTGCTTTAAATTTTCTAATCTACTTGTCGATGTGCTACAGAATATAACGGTCAACAAACCATGCCTTGATATGTTTTGTCTACACAGAAAAAATTATAGCTGAATTATTTTCAAAGAAACGCTTGTTTGAAATTTTTTTTAATTTCTACAAATTTTTTTACTGATTCAACTAATATTTTTGTTTGAATTTTATTTTAACCAACAGAAATGTTGACAAATATTTAAAAATATAATATACGCGTTATTGGTTTCAGGTTTTCATAATTTTGTATGAAATATTTAACGCTCTTTATTGTTGTCGGGTTTTTGCATTTTTTTATTTGACCGTAAGCAACACTTCTTTATGTGAAATATAAGAACAACAACAAAAAACACATACAGTCTATTTTTGGACGCTTTAAAAAAGTACAACAATAAGAAAAATGATAAAATAGCGTGGCGAGGTTTGTAGTAAAAAAAAGAAACAAAAACAATATTAGGTAAAAAAACCTTTCACTCTTTTTAAACAACAACATTAGAAGAAACAAAATAAATTTTTGGTTGGTTTCAAAGTTGGTAAAAAAGAATGAAAAACAAAATCCCGTTTTCAATTTTTTAAAACTGTTTAGTTAAATACCTACATCAAATACAAAAATAAAATGATGACGAAAAACATGTCGAGTCGGTCTGCTGCCAAGGAAAGGATACAGCAACAGTGAGTGAAGAAGAAAAACATTGTGTGTATAAGCAAGACAAAAAAATGTGTCTCACAGCCAGCCGCGCCTCTCTGCTCCTGCCTTCATCTACTTCTACAGAGCTTGCTTGTGTGCGCGTCATTGCTTGTGCAAAAATTTTTTTTTTTTGTTTGATTCAGCGAAATTATTTTGTTGGAAATTTATATGATTTTCAGTAAACTATTTGTTTGATTCAGTTAAATTATTTGTTTGAAAAAATCAGGGTTTTTTTTCAATAAACGAAATGCAAATAAATTGTTTGAATATGCAAATTTGTTTGTAGGACCGATTTCAGACAAAAAATGTTTTGATTCTACAAATTTTTTGTTTGAATTGGAAAAATAATTTTTTCTGTGTAGGGTAATTGGTTATGTGTATTTTTTTGGATCAGAGATTTCAGTTTTCTGAAATTAGCAAAAGTGTGAAGATGGCACGTAATCGGTGAGAAAAATGTTTATATGCATATTTTATTATTGTTGCATTTCTATGTTTTTTTAATTATAATAGTTCTAAAAGTTAATACGTAGCAAAAGTGCACGTGAAAAAAAATATTTTATGTGATTTTAGTTGATGTATTTGTTGACGTACTACGTGTAGTACGTTCGGCATTAGTGTGTAAAAATGGTGAAAACAAAAAATAATTTGTTTTTTGAGATTTTTAACATTAAATGAGATAATAAATGCCTTAGAGAAAAGTGATGAAGAGTTTATGCAAAATTCTTACGACATCTCAATTGTACCCACTTATGGTGCGAACAACTACGTCACAGATAAAGTTTCTGGAGAAGAAGATAAAGTGAATTTTGAAAATTTACCACCCCTATTATTAAATGCTGAGCTTTTTCGAAAAAGCGTATATATATTCAACATCCACGCCTTATTCATGAATATAATCGCTACATGGGTGGCGTTGATCGAGCAGATGAAAATATCAGCTTGTACCGTGTATCTGTTCGGGGTAACAAATTGTATTTCCCAATATTCACACACCTGATTGATTTTGCAGAGCACAATGCGTGGCAACTGCAAAGACATATGGGAGGTAAAATCGAGCATTTATCTTTTCGTCGGCGCATTGCTAATAACAACTTATGGGAAACCCTCAGCAACGCTTTCATCAGGATCATCGCTCGACATCAGATTTGATCGAGAAGATCATTTACTCAATAAAAAATGTTGTCATTTTGCGAAGCACTAATGGCACATTTAAAAAAATAAGCACACAATTGTTCGCTACACAATAAGACATACACAAATGCAGTAAAGTAAGTGAAAGAACTTTCAACAACTTTTATAAAAAAAAAACATTTCAAGTGCCACGGCATTCCCTTACTACAAAGCTGGTTAAAATGTATTGCTTTATAAAATTCATGTCTTCCGTAAGCGCAACAATAAGCGAAACGTTTATGTGTCTCGCTTACAAACCAGCTTCGTTGAAAGCTCCATTTTTTATTGGGTACTTACTAAAAACACACGTCAAGCCGATGGAGAATGTAAACAGCTACGTTGTAATCGTTGCCACAATAAGACCACTACACGCTGTGTTAAATGTGATGTGCCGCTCCATGTAAAGTGGAGTACCACACCACCAAATAATTGTTTTTTATTAATTTGTTTTTCCTTACTTATGTACACAAAAGTTTCTTAATAATAAACGACTTGAATTTATCATAATAAAATACTGTCTTTTGTTCCCATATGTGCCGAGCGTACTACATGTAGTACGGACTCAAAATCCGAGTTAAAAATATTTTTTTTTTATTTTTTGTTCAGTTTTGTAATATAATCTGTCAGAATAAAGCTTTGTTGGAAAACTACGAAGATTGTGCCGCTCAAATGCCCGTCGGCATATCTGGGTTAAAGAAAGATGGATTTAACATTGGGACAAAGGTTGTTAAATTTTCTATAAGAGCATTTATATGCGATGCGCCAGCACGTTCTTTTGTATGTGGGGTAAAGGGTCATACGTCTTTTAACGGATGTACAAAATGCCATCAAATCGGAAGAAGAATAAATAAAGTTAACACTTATAGCACTAAAAAGTCTTCCCCCAGAACTGACATACAGTTTGAAAAAAGATTAGACCAAAGCTTTCATCAACCACATTTTCTTAATTTAAAGTCGATGTTGGAAGATGTGAATATTAAAATGATTACACAATTTCCTGTCGAACCAATGCATATGATAGACCTTGGCATAACAAAAAAAATTTTAAAATTAATTTTACAGAAAAGAGTTGGAAACTTAACCAATGATAGCAAAATAGAAATGTCTGGTGTTCTTTTATCCCTTTCACCATATTTACCAAAAGAATTTGCACGTAAGCCAAGGGGATTCGAAGACTTGTGCCATTGGAAATCTACAGAATTTCGGCAGTTCGTGCTGTATACTGGTATCGTTGTTTTCAAAAATTTTCTTCCAAGCGAATTATACAATCACTTTATTTTTTTACATGCAAGTTATAGAAGTTTATCTTGCTTAAAAAAATTTAAACAACATAACCGTAAAGTCCATAAATGGATAAGAGAATTTGTAGCCAATTTTCCAAAATTGTATGGGCCATCCAGTGTTTCATTTAATGTGCACAGTTTGCTCCACCTAGTGGAGTGTGTTGAGGAATTTGGTGAATTATACGGCATATCCTCGTATAAATTTGAAAACTATTTAAAGACCATAAAACAAAAAATTCGAATGCCAAGACATATAGGGCAACAGGTGTTTAATAAGTTTATTAATGCCAATATCAATATTAAAGATTCTAATATGGGTCTGAAGTCAAATGCCTCTGGACTTATAATTGGTTTTCAGACTGAAACTTCATATTTTACCCAAAAAGCTCCAAATAATTTATGTTTAACAAAGTCAAAAACTTATGTAGTAATAACAGAATTAAGTACTGACGGTACTTTTTTTGGGAAGTCATTTTTAAATCCCCAAAGTTTTTTTGAAACACCAATAAAATCTTTAGATATTGGTATTTGTATTGTAAATTTTGATAATCTTAGTCTAGATAAAAAATACTATATTACGGATATTTGTTCTAAAATGATGTCCCTTCATTTTGATAATAAATTCGTATTAATACCGTTATTAAATTTCATTGAATAAGCCGTCTAAATATTTTATTACTTTTTTTATACATAAAAATAAATCTAAGATCCTCAAAACTGATGATGCACAAAATAATAGCAACTTTTTAGAAATTCTTGGTAAGTATTATGCATACATTTGCATTTTTTTTAATTTTTTAATATATTTATTACTATTTTTTTATTCAAGCTTTACTAAAACAACAAAATGATTTTAATACCAAGCAAAATGAGCTCAATAAAAAAATTTTGGACGGAATTGAAAATTTAAAAGGTAGGTTTCTTTCTATTATAAAAAAACATTACATATTTAAAACTGATTATAATATTTATTTCAGAAACTATGATAAATCAAAATAATGTACTAACAAATGTATTGTCAAACCAAATAGTCGCACTTAATTCGAGTTTTAAATCACATTTCGATAATCCAAAATTTACAACACTTTTTCCAACTTTATCAGAAAAAAACCTTAACGAGTTTGAAAGTTTGATCAACGATGAAAATAAAAGTGAAATAGTAATATTTCTAAAGAAATTAATGTTAGAGTATTTATTATTATTATTTTTTTTTATTTCAAATATGTTTCTTCTGTACGACGAGTTTTGGGAAAAAGAAGTTTACAGAAAGGCATTTGTAATATTTTTTCAACTGAATTATTACTTGAATACAATATAAGAGGCATTCAAGACAAAAAAAGGCTGATAGATTACAAAGCAACAATGAATGTAATATTTTGTAACTACTATGTTTTAATAAACATTTATGCAGATTTGTTTAGAATTTGTTAACTAATATCACCAGAAATAACAACGGAGCTAGAATTTTTGGGAGAAATGAGAAAAGCAATTAAATGTGCTAAAAATAAACATTTTAAACAAGTTTGTTTAAAAAGAAAAAAAGAGACTATAAACGAATCTGAAACATCTGATTGAAAAAATTCTTTTTAATTATATTTTTATGTGTTCAATACAACTTAATTTAAATAAAATGTTTAAAAATACCCTTAAATTACAAATGTCTAAGATTTACGTATATAAATTTAATGAATTCCATACACACTTTATTTATGTTTTATAAGTTTAATTAAAAAATTGCATAGAAAGTGTAATATAAGAAATACTTACAATATACTCAATAAAAGTACTTCTTGAAAAAATAAAATAATGAATGCTTATATTTGTTTTGGGAAGTACTTACTATTTTAATAAAATAAGTACTTCCGTTTTATTCAAAACAAGTACTTCTAAAACTTACATTAGGAATTAGTGACCACATTTTAAAATGGAACTGATTACATAAAAACCAAAAGAAGTACTTCTAATATTTAAAAAAAATTTTAAAAAATTATCAATTCTTAATAACTAATTATTTTAGTCTCATGCCTTGTAAAAATAATTAATATGGTAATCCAGTTGAGAAGTCATTCCTCCAAAAATGCTTAATTCCAAACTCGATTACCTTTTTTAAAATTTTTTGCTGGGTATATATTTTGTTTTCTAGTAAAAAGCAATTTTATTGGTCGCAAACAAGTATGTAGAACCAGAAATTTTACTGAAATTATCAAAACAATGCATTAAATTTTTATATTTAACTATTAGAAATGTTGTAGTATTTACCAGATATAAAGAACGATCTGCTGCGTTTTGTTTTTTGTTGGCTATCCTGGAACCAAATTGAATAGCTCTCTTCTTTAAAAATGCAGAACTTTTTAAACCTAGATGGTATCCACAGAGCCTTAAAAATATTTTATCGCCAACTCCGTCTTCCATTAAAAAGCAACACCTTTGGCTAGAATTTAAAGAACGTGCAAAAGAAACAATGTGTTCTTCAATAAATGGAGCTCGTGGTGTTCTTCCATTGTCAGATATTACGCGATCGTCTCTTGCCAAGTTACGAGATGGTATTCTACTCCAATCCTTTTCCAATTCTTTAAGCACATTTTGTTGTTTTTCTGTCTCTGTTCCGTTAAAACGAGTATATGCGTTTTTATGACGTACATAACCACCAAACAACTCATCTGCTCCACTTCCAAGTATTACAACCTAAATATGATACATTTTTTTTAATTAAAACTTAAAATATACAAAATATTATCTATATATTAAAAAAAAATATATGCAATAAGTTATATTTTATGGTATTTACCACACGGAAAATATTAATCGCTTATATGCATTTTAAAATGTGGACGTCTTTTGGTGCTTTTAAACTAGAAATGGATTTATAAATTCTTGCAAATGAGCATTAGCAGTGTTATTTAACTATGCACAAAATTTCAACTTTTAATGATTACTGGTTACAAGCGTTTATTGAAAAAAAAAACCAATTTACTCGAATTGTCCCAGAACTTTTTTGTAAATATTTTTGTTTTATATGACATATGTAAAAAATGTAATACGGTTCAGATGTTGTTAGAAAAAATTTTACAACAGTCGATATACAAAGTGGAGAAAACTGTTGCGCCCATATGACAACACAGGTTCTACTTTTGACAATTCTGACTTCATATTCGGATTCAGCGGAAAGTTTTACATAAAGATTAGTTGTCAGATTAATTTGGTCACGACTTTGTTGAAATTTTGCCACGTACTGTAATTGATACATTTCTGTAGAAGAAATTTTTTTGATTTATTAGTGTTAAAATTTTGGGATTTTGGGAAAATAAAACTTATAGTTTTAGAGTTTAAAGAAGAAGTCATAATCTAACAAAAGGACAATTCGCTAAACAAAGGACAATCTATTTCGACCTTTTAAATATTATTTCTTCACATTAAATCTTCAAGCTTAATGTCACTTTTATATAAAAAATATTTATTTATATTATTTTTTATTTTTTGTAACTCAGCGGTGTTTACATGTGAACTGCTTATATCTGAAACTATTTGTTGAAAAGTTATATTTTCTCTGTTTTTTTTTATATCGATATTAACGGCAATTAATATCTACAATACAATTATTAAACCTCATTTAGAATTCAGGGTCAACAATTTTATACTCATTCTGCACAATAAATCAAATTGAACGACTACAAAAACTTCAAAATAAATCATATTAAAATATGTATGACCGGTACACATGAATTAATTTAATGTTAGAATCACTTAGATGGCTAAATATAAAACAAAGACTAACATTAAACACCATCAAATTTATTCAAAAAATAAAAATCGGAAAAGCTCCAGAATATTTAATGGAACAAATAATATACGTAAGAGAGGCTCAACCTTACCAACTTAGAAAAAATGAAGATTTTAGCCTACAGAGGGCATCAACATCTGCAATGCAACGATCGCTGTTCTATAAAGGATTACAGCTATACAACAGCATAAAAACGGAACAGAATGATTTTTTATTTACTTTAAAGATATATAAAGCTTGTGTGTTTTATTGTGTGTAGATCGAGTTTCATAAGTTTTAAATTTCATCAATATCGTCAAAGAATGGAGAAAAATACTTTGTAAAAAAGTACCAATAATAGTTACGAATTTCGTTTTTTAGATAAGTTCGAGGGGGGATTCACAAGGTGTCATAAAGTCATATGTCTTAAAATGATAACATGAAAAAATACGACGTTGTGAACAACCCCTCATAATTTAGTGTGCTATTTTGAATTTAAATCAGCTGATTGAGGCAAACATCAGAGTCCTAAGCCGATCTTATTTGACGCAGCAAGTGTTTTGTTGCAAAAATTGGTAGCCGCAGATTAAATTCGGAAGTTAGCCGAAAAAAACTATACCATCAACGGCGACGGCTACAAAAACCAATGCGGCTCGGCTCAGCGCAGGTCTCTTCTGATTGATTACGACAGCATAATAAACATAGCAAGCAAAGTTCTATTAATTTAAGACACTTTTTGTTTACAAAGCAATAACAATGGCCCATATTCATAGTCAAAATAAAGTCGACTTTAAGTTAAACCCGGCTTTAAATGGATGTCAATAACATTGTTTTAAAGTCGACTTTATTTTTGACTATGAATATGGGCCAATATTTTTAAGCAATTGTAAAATGTTAAAACATTATGAAAATATAACATGATAGCACACCTTGTGAATACCCTAATACATTATAAGTATTTAAAATACTAATAAAGAAAGAAATAATGCAAATAAAATTCTGACGCACTGAGCAATATATCTGTAGGTATTATGGCCATTTTTTGTTTTTCTTTTCTGAGTAGATTGTTCTCGTAATAATTTCATTTTAATTTGCTTTGTTGAGCGAATATCTACGCTACTTCTCGGTGGCGAACGTCATGATAATTCATCATGAAACATACTAACAATGTTAAATCATCAACGACATATGCTGAATTATCTTTGGCGTCATACATGAATTTTTTTAAGCAATTGTCCAAAATATCATAGATAACCAGAACTGATTTTGTTCGTTAGGCTTCCGCGTATTAGTGAGTCCTAACCCTGCAAATAATAGGACCAGTCCAAACACGCGTGTAACGAGTAGCCCACAAGGGACAAGGACTAGTCCAAAAGTAACGCAAACGTATGGAAAAAACATGGTCTATTTAACATTACGATGTCCTAGGGCAGGACCATATAACCCGGCTTTGGACTACAAAGAAGTAGTTTTAAAACTACTCCATTGTATACACAAGAGGGTTAGTTTTAACTTCGTTTAAAAACGAAAACATGTCGTTAAAAAACGAAGACATGTCGTCTCACTACAAACACTTTTTAACAATGACATGGTCCATGCTTGCATTACATCGGACCAGTCCATGGAGAAGTCCATTTTATCAAAATGGATCAGGTGGTCCAATAATATTTGCAGGGAACAGACAATATTATCGATATTTAGGCAATGTTGTCCAGTTTCAATATAATTCAATGCGGTGATAAATAAGAAATTAACATACATTCATACATTTAATAATCCGTTATTCAACCATTGACGAATAGCAGACAAATTTCAGCAGAGTTCAGTTTTTTATCGAGTGATAACAGACAATGTCGATTACTTTCAACTTTCTTTTATGCTATGTTCATACGACGATATAAACCACTCGTTTCGCTCTCTGAAACTAGTTTGCCAAACATGCTGTTCATACGATTCATTCTTGTTTCATTTTGACATTTTTTTGTGTTGTTAGTGTGATTTTTTTTTTAAAGTAGATAAAAAAGTAAAAAAAAAACTTGAAAATATAATATTTAATACTTTTATTAATATTATTAGGTTATAATTATCACTTTATTTTATTAAACATCAATTTTTTTCTTTGTTTTGATTTTTTTTGAGAGCTAGTTTAGATAAACTAACGATAAATGTTATCAAAATTGGAGATGATAGTACATTTTTCCGGTTTCGCAGCCTGTTTCAAAATGAAACGACCTGTTTCGCTCTCAAAATGTTGTATGGGGAAACAAGTCGTTTCAATCATGTTTGGGGCGCGAAACAGGAATAAGAGAGCCAAACACGAATATTGCTGTCCGTGTGAACATGGTATTAAACATTGAATCTTTCATAAGAATGTCTGCAAAACTATATTTAGAAGAACATAGAAATTGCGCCTTGAGACCCAGTTTGTCAGGAGGAATCATAGATGAAAATATCAATTTGACAAAGTCGCTCAAAAAACGCCACCGGGTTATAGCAGTGACGTCCAAAAAGTAAATTGTGGTTGCATTGCTTCATATTAGTATGTATTAGTGAATAGAGAGAGTTTACCCAGTAAACACAAAGTCAAACTAAAATAGCAATTATTAAAATAGTTTAAATTATTACCATAATAATTACGAGCAGTGCCATACAAATTAAAGTATGTTATTTTCCATCTTTTTTTTTGCTTACAAAATAAGAATAATTTTTTTTTATGGTAAATTAATTCTTATATTTAAAAAAAAAAAAAAAAAAAAACAGGAAGTCATTTTGATTTGTTGGCTCTTATTTTATAAATCATTTAAAAATAAGAGAGAAGATGTTTTAAAAAGGCATTTTGATAACATTCCCAGTAAAAACTTCGCCTACAAAATAATGTGTTGAGTAATCAGAAAAACATAAGAGCACTACTTACAATTCTACTGAAAGAACCAATGAATTTTACAAGGGATGTCCCAAAATGAACGCATTCAAAAGCAAGTCATTATTTTTTTACTTTAATACATCCAGAAAAAAGTAGTTATAGAAGTTGTTATACATGTAGTTATAGAAGAAAGCTACTAAATAATGAGTTAAAGAAGCTATTGATTTTGAAAAAGTAAGCGAAGTTTTTACTGGGTTCATAGTAATATAAATGAATTTAAAGTGAAAGAAGAAGAACACCTTTTTGAAAACCGAAAAATATTTTTTACAGAAATTAAAAGTCTATAGTTTTGGTTTTATAGAAACTCTTCCCTTGTACCGCAAAATTATTGCCTGGCATTGTATTTAGCTAGTATCAAATGAAGAATCTGCCATTTCCGAAAAGCTTACAAATTGCCAATATTTTTCTTATTTTTTAGATTTATATAACTATGAAAGGTAACGCAGAGAAAAAACATGATTACTGAGTGGTGACTACGATCATTTTTGTTCATATTTGCCTAATATGTTTACCCTAATAAATTTATTATAGTCCTAATATAACTTGAAAAAAGAAGTTACAAAATAACTTAGTTTATTGAAACATAAATAATAATTTAGAAAAACACGATTTATTATTTATGACCTATAATTTTCAACTCCAAATCTCACCCTATTCAATAACTTTTCGTGACTTCGAAAATATTAAATACGCCACATTGGAATTAGAACTTCTTAGAATTGATTGGAATGCAATCTATTATATGGTTTCAACAGAGGATAAACTAGCCTTTCTTGAACGTAATATATTATATTTGTTTGATCAAGCTGTTCCATTAAAAACTAAAGTAGTGGGTCAAACAAAAAGAACATGGTTCTCATCAAATATTAAACAAGCTATTAATCAAAGAGACCTTGCATTTTCACGTTGGAAGCGGTTTAGAACCAACGATCTACATGTTGAATATTGTTTGGCGAGAAAAACAGTACACAGAATCATTAAACAGGAAAAATCAAAATTTTACACTAAAAAGTTCTCCTTGGCTCTGGGATCAAAAAAAAAAAAAAACATGGAAGGCTGTCAGGGAAATCGGTATCGGTAAATCTGGAAATAATGACCCTGTTATTATTGATCCAGACGTTATTAATGAAAAATTTGTGTATATTCCTATGGTAGAAGCAGATATTGATTTTTACAATCACAACCATGACAATCGTCAACCCCATTATAACTTCTCTTTTGATTGCGTAGACCAGTTTGACGTTATAAGAAGCTGTATGTCAATTAAATCAAATGCAGTTGGCGTGGACGAAATCCACCCAAGATTTTTTAAATTAATTCTCCCAAGAATATTGCCCTTTGTTACACATGTATTTAACACCATAATCACCACCAGTCATTTTCCCTCAAATTGGAAAAATCTAAAATAATACTAATACCAAAAACTAAAACAGAATATAGGCCAATTGCCATTTTACCCTTTATGTCGAAAATATTTGAGAGGATAATTCACAATCAGATATCGCTTTACGTTAATGATCATAATCTGCTTAATGATAAACAATCTGGGTGTCGGAAAAAACACAGTTGTATAACTGCACTTGTAGATGTTGCGGAAGATATAAGAAGTGGTATACATAGATGAACGAAAAACAAATATCTTAGTACTTTTGGACCATTCAAAAGCCTTCGATACAGTCGATCATAACGTCCTATGTTACAAACTACAACACATGTTTATGTTTTCTACAGCTGCTACTCGTCTGATATCAACATATCTTACCAACAGGCATCAGTATGTTCAAAGTGGTAACAATAAATCAAAACTTCTACCTGTAGCGAGAGGTGTACCGCAGTGGTCAATTATTGGGCTCCTTCTATTTACGCTTTATGCTGTTGACCTTCCGAGTCAACTTACACACTGCAAAGTCAGAATGTATGCTGACGATGTTCAGATTTACATCAGCTGTGATACATCTAAAATTGAACAATGTTGCATTAAACACATTCACCACAGCAGTCTACACGAACACAATACTACAAATGCTGCTGGCTGAAATTTTAGTCGTGTAGTCAGCTACTGAATTATGTTGAAGACGGCAGCTACAATTGAAAAAATACAAACAGCTGTTTTTGTTTACTATGTCTTTATATTTCAGTGGTGCCACTATCTTTTTTTTTTTTTCTTTTATAAAATGGAAAAACATGCATAATTGCAGACTCTTATTCAAACTTAATTTAAGATTATCAACAAATGAATTTATTTAAAAAAAATTAAAATATTTTAATTTTGTTGTTTTTGTAACTAATAAACAATATAATTTTAACGGCAGATTAAACAAAAAATACATATAAAATGCTTTTAAAATAAGAAAATTTGTTCCTTCAACACACGTGGTATAGGTCGTAACAGTTTCAGAACACTTTGGGTACGTACGTAAATGCATAAAAACTATGTATCACTGCTGCAGTGATGCAAAATGTTGTTGCTGATGCGTAAATACCAGTTGCAGTTGTGTTGCTGATACTTTGACCAACAGCTGTGCAAAGTTTGAATTTTTGAAATTTCATTGAAAATATTGAACAAAAAGTAACAGTTTTCTTATAAATGACGATTAAACGATTTCTGTTTTGTCAAAAGTTATTGCTTCACAAAATTAACTGAAGCAATAATTGCCAAAGTTTGCTGCAGAGTGGCGGCATTACTGCATTAAAACTTTTGACATATGAGAGTGATCCCAAGTTTCTTGCAAGTGATGCTTTTACAAACATTAAACTTTACTTCTGCGCAAGTGATACCCAACAACTGCATTTACGAACGTACCCTTTATCAATAACTTTTTAGGTAAAAACTGGATCTAAAAAGTAGTGGTATTATTAGAAACTACTTCGAAATGGCTTTCACTTGATCTTTAAAAAATTCCGATTTATTAGCCCGTTAAGGGCCAATTTCAAAAATAAATATTTCTTGAAAGATTTTTCTACAAAACTTAAAATTTTGTCAATATAAAAATTTATTAAAACATAATATCTTTAGGGAAGAACACTTAATCTTTTATATACCATATTATTAGTAACTTCATCATATAAAATTTTAAATTTATTGAGCTTTAAAAAATTTTATTTTGGAAAATTAGTCAATTTATTTAAAAGTTTGATTAAAAATATATATCTGGTAATAATTTATGTACTTCTTACATATTCTTCCCAATTATCAATGAAAATTCCCCGGGAGTTTTCTCCCGTCTCTCATTTTTCCTATGTTAATTCAATTGTAAAAGTAGGAAAAGGGAAAAAACTCCCGGGGAATTTTTATTCATGATTGGGCTGATTGAATTATTGTAATATGTACATAAATAATAAGTGTTTATTATTAAGCAAATATCTTAGGGTTAAATAATTATTGTTATATCGACATGATCTAAAGATTAAAAAAAAGTCAGCCACGGAGTATAAATATATAAAATTGGCTCTTAATTGGTTAATCGGTGTGCCATAAACGCCATGTGGAACACACTTTAAAGAATTTTCCAATGATTCCCATATTTTATAGATTCAATTTATACCTAAAGAGATATGGATAAAGTATTTTGAAACTTTTACGACCTATAACTCCTGAACTAGAAGCGTTGGCGCGAAAAAACATCTTCCTATAGAACTTCTTTAAAGTATAAAAAAAAATTTATATAAATAACAATTTGGTGTTCAGACGAGTTAATATTCTTGTTTCAAGCCGATTCTTTTCTGTTTAACAAAAAAAAAAATAAAAATAAAAAAAAATTTTAAGCACTTATTTTTTAAATATTTTTTTATATTAACAGCACTTTTTCTGTTTTGTAGTGGACAAAAATAGAAATTAGTTTAATTTGACTACAACGACAAAATAAGCACAGGCAACAACCTGCAGCCATGTATCCGTGTCGTCGTGAAAATAATCACTTCCATATGCACACATGTATTCTAGTTTTGACATATTGAAGTCGGTAGCTTGCTGTCTCGAATGTGTTTAAAGCATGTGTCTTAACTCTGAATACTGAGTTAAAACATATGTATTTATGAATGGGCTACTGCTAATGGTCTTAGTATAAACCCAAAAAAATCTAAATAACTTGTTATCCAAAAACGAACTACTATAACCGATCGTATACCTGATATTTTTCTTAGTAATGAACGTATTGAAAGGGTATATACAGCAAAAAATCTTGGTATTATTTTTAATAAGAACCTGACATGGTGCAAACATATTAATTATGCATGTGGCCGTACGTATTCCATGCTTAGAACTCTCTGGCAAACGCAGTATTGTACACCTATCAAAATAAGAATACTTCTTGCAAAAACCTATATATTGCCAATTCTGATGTATGGATGCGAATTATTTGCCAAATGTGATGCCGCAAGTGAAAGAAAATTAAACTCTTTAAATGTATTGTACGATACGTATATGGCGTAAAAAGGTTTAATTCTGTTTCTCCTTTTACGGTAAAACTTTATGGTATTCAGTTTGATGACCTTCTCCATACAAGAGTACTGATATTAATGCACAAAATCGTGTTTACTCAACAACCACAACATCTGTATAGCCGCCTTACCATATCTAGCTCTAATAGAGGTAAAAGAATTTTATTGTTTAGACACCAAAGTTTAACATCTGATTGGCAATTTTTCCTTAATGCAATCCGTCTTTTGAATCTACTCCCGCATAATATACAAATAATTAGTAACGCACTGAGCTTTAAAAAAAGCATTCTAAATTTTTTTGCGTGTTAAATTTTTTTTTTTTTGTGTTATGATTTTTAATATTGTTACGAAAGTAACTTTAGTTAAGAATTAGTTGTAATTATTAGTTAAGAATTAGTTGAATTTATTAGTTATCTTGTATTTATTAGTTAACTTGTATTCATAAGTAATTTTATTAGTTTACATCGTTTTTGTTATAATTTAGTACACTTCAATCCCAATGTGCAGAAAGCCCTAGAAATGACCGTTAAAAAAGCTTCTTCAGTATAAGAGGTAAAATTATGTAAACATAAGTGCTACCATAAATCAAATTAAAGTGTGGTGAATAAAAAAAGCCTCGAACCTTCGAAAAACATTTCGAATGTTCTAGACAACCAAATTGCAGTATAAATACTAGCGGCGAGTAGCAGAACAAGATCATTCTTAGTTCAGACTTTGTCAATAACGCATAACACTGAGAAAATTATAGTTGGTTGTGAATAAAAGCTATAAATTACGGTTGTTAAAAAGACTTAGTACTAAATAGAGTTGAGTAAATTGTAAATAGTGTTTAAAGTGTTTGTGTTTTATTTATTTTATTAAAGTTGCAATAAAGAACTCGAAACGGTTTATTATAAAGGAAATAAACTAAAACGTTATTGAAAGGCAGTAACGTAACAATTGGTGTCAGAAGTGAAATTGCATAAATAAAATAAATAAATTAATAAAAGTAAAAAAAAAAAAAAATAAATAACAAGAAGACAGCAATGAAATTTGAAGAGCTTAAAGTAGAACAGCTCAAGAAAGAATTGGGCAAGTTGGATCTGCCAACTGCAGGTAATAAAGCAGAGCTGCAAAAGAGACTAATAGATGAATTCGAGCGACGCAATATGGACATTGTGAGTTACGAATTCGAGGATAAAGACGAAATTGAGGTATGTACTCGTGCAGTTGCTAGCAGCGTGGATTTCAACACAATGTTTTCTGCTATGATGGCCAAAATTGACGAAAATTCTAGAGCGATGTTAGCTGAAACTTCTAGAAAAATTGATGAAAATTCTAAAAAAATGGACGATAATTCCAAAAGCATGGTATTGATGATAAAAGAAAATTCGAGTGATATTCTAGCTGAAACTTCTAGAAAAATTGATGAGAAGACGAGCACCATATTAGCCGAAATTCAAGAGAATTCTAGAATAACAAACGAGAAACTTCAAGAGATTTCCAGTGAAATGAACGAAAGAGTAAATGAAATGGAAATAGAATTTAACCAGAAGCTGACTGAAGTAACAACAAAGGTAACAGATATGGATGAAAAGTTTCATCATCTTGAAGCAAAAGTAAATAGTCTACAATGCCAAGAGGGACCAGTGCGTGTTATTCCAGAAGTTTCTAGTAGAATAAAGGCCCCTTGCTTTGACGGTAGTGTTCCATTAAATGTTTTCAAGTTCCAGTTCGATACAGTTGCTAACAGAAATGCATGGAACAGTGAGGAAAAAGCAATCGAGCTAATTCTTGCTTTAAAGGGGACTGCGGCTGAAGTGCTTGAAAGTGTACCAGTAAGTAGCAGAAACAATTATGATGAAATGATGGTAGCACTACAACGTAAGTATGGAGGTGAACACAAAAAGGAAATCTACAAAATGGAGTTGCGCGGCAGAGTGCAAAAGGCAAACGAAACCTTACAAGATTTTGCTCTCGAGATAGAGCGCTTGATGCAGCTTACATACCCTGGTGAGAATCATCCATTTTTGGATCATTTTAAAACTGAGGCTTTTGTTAACGGTATTCGTGATGCAGATATAAAACTTGCGGTATGTGCATCACAAAAACCAACATTTGCAGAGACGGTTTCATTCGCCCTGGCCCAGGAAACCGCAAGAATTATTTCAAGACCTCAAGTGGGCAAGGTGCGAAAGATCGATGTGACCAGCGATGCAGAAAGAGATATTGTGCAGTATTTAAAAGAGGCATTTATAGAAGCTGTAAGTGAGAAGCAACCTAAATCTAAAGTAAAATGCTATAACTGCGGAAAGATTGGTCACATACAACGTTACTGCAAAGCACCAAGAAAACGTTCAAGATCTGCTTCACCGCCAAGAAACAACCAGCGGGGTAATCACCAGTCTTCACAAGAATCCCCGTTAAACTAAAAAGAGCTAGCACTGCGGGGCATGAGCTAGCTCCCACATCTAAGGGCCCCACAATCTCCATCTCAGTGATGCAACAGAGTAATAGAAACCTTACTGCTTGTGGTTATATTAACGGTCAAAAACGGGTTTTGACTGTGGACACTGGGGCATCACATTCGATAATTAGGCCTGATTTAATACAACAGCCCATTGAACCACTAAGGGGTGTGAGTCTGCGAACAGCTACGGGTGAGCCTGCCACCGTCTATGGGAAAGTTAAAGTAAAATTAAGTATAGGCAATACAAGCGCTCACCATGTATTTATTGTGGCTGATATTGTAGACGAAGTAATTATTGGCTCAGATTTTATGATTGGCCAAGGTGTTCATCTGGATATGGGACAACAAATTATGACTTGGCGAAATGTTGAAATTCCCCTTGATATTGGATACGAAAACAAGGCTCATGTAAGACAGTTACACGCCTTTACACGTGAAAAATTGCCACCAAAGTCAGAAACAATAGTGTGGGCGCGAATGGAGGGAGATTGTGAGGACAACAATAGTTTATGGGTTTTAGAGCCAGCAGCAGTAACAGGTGATATAGTAACAGCGAATGCCCTCGTTAAAACCAGCAACAGCCTAGTTCCTGTAAGAGTTTTAAATTTATCCAACAGCGAAAAGGTCCTTACGCAGAACTTTAAAATTGGACAATGTGCTTCAACAGAGGCAATAATAAGTTGCGAGGAACATCCAGACGCAGCTAAAAAGGGTACCAAGGACCAGGAATTACTAGAGGAACATGTGCGGAAATGGACCGAAAAACTGAGGCCGCCCGAGAGAAATAAGGCTAAGCAATTACTAAAGAAATATGCCTTTATTTTTGCTTCGAAAGGTAAAAACCAGGGCAGGACGTCAATAGTGAAACACGAAATTAACACCGGCGACGCTAAGCCAATAAAACAGGCCCCAAGAAGCATTCCTCTAGCAAAACGTAATGAAGTTAGAGACCTGGTTAATGAAATGGAACAGGACGGCATAATAAAACCATCATCAAGTCCCTGGAGCTCACCTGTGGTTTTGGTAAAAAAGAAAGATGGAAGTACTAGGTTCTGCGTAGACTACAGGAAACTAAATGACGTCACTAAAAAGGACAGTTATCCATTGCCTAGGATTGATGACACCCTGGACACGTTAGCCGGAACTGAATGGTTTTCTACTTTAGATCTGCAGAGCGGCTATTGGCAAGTAGAAATTGCAGACAAGGATAAAGAGAAAACTGCTTTTAGTGCAAGTGATGGCTTATGGCAGTTTAATGTAATGCCATTTGGACTCTGTAATGCTCTGGCTACTTTCGAGCGTTTGATGGAACAGGTGTTGAAAGGTCTCCACCGAAAGACATGTTTGGTGTACCTTGATGACATAATTGTCATGGGAAAAACATTTGATGAACACCTGAAAAACCTCGAAGAGGTGTTAAAACGTATATCTACAGCTGGACTCAAGTTAAGTGTCAAGAAATGTTCACTGTTCCAGAAAGAAGTAAAATACCTAGGGCATCGTGTAACATCTGATGGCATTTCAACTGACGAAGAAAAAATACGAGCAGTTATGGATTGGCCTCGCCCCAAAAATCTACATGAGCTACGCAGTTTTCTAGGTTTATGTACATACTACAGGCGTTTTGTACCGAATTTTGCAAATATTGCTGCAAGTCTGCATGAATTGACCAAACAGGCGCAGGCATATGACTGGGGTGAAGCACAGGAACGGGCATTCCAGAAGTTGAAAGAATCATTGTGCTCAGCACCAATTTTGGCTTATCCAATCGCGGGTGAAAAATTTGTGCTAGATACTGATGCGAGCGGATTTGGAATTGGAGGTGTGCTGTCCCAAGTGGTCAACGGTGTAGAGAAAGTCGTAGGCTATTACAGTCGAATACTTTCGAAGCCTGAGAGAAATTACTGCGTAACTCGGCGAGAGCTTCTGGCTGTACTAGAGTGCATAAAACATTTTCACAAATATTTGTATGGTCAACATTTTCATTTAAGAACAGACCATTCTGCACTCAGGTGGTTGCTGCAATATAAAAATCCAGAAGGCCAGATAGCTCGTTGGATAGAGCGCCTTCAGAGCTACGATTTTAGCATTGAACACAGAAAAGGTGGAAAACATGGTAATGCGGATGCTCTGTCAAGACGACCCTGTAAGCTGGAATGCAAGCACTGCGTAAGGGCTGAAGGAAAAGAAAACATCTGTTACGTTCGTCTATTGCAGATAGAGTCCAACAAAGATTGGTCAATTGCGCAGAGAAATGACCCCATTTTAGCAAAAATTTTACAAGCCAAGGAAGATGGCAAAAGACCCACCCGAAACGAAATCTCTCCTGAAAGTCCCCTGATGAAAGCATACTGGGCCCTGTGGAACAGCCTTCAAGTAGTAAATGGCTGCTTATACCGGACGTGGGAAAGTACTGACGGAAAATCTGTTAAAAACCTTATGGTAGTGCCGTCGGCGAAAGTAAAAGAAGTTCTGAGTGAATTTCATAACGGTCCTAGCGGTGATCATCTGGGTGTGACAAAAACCCTAGAAAAATTAAAACAACGCTTCTACTGGGTTGGCTGCCAACAAGCTGTAGCTGATTGGATAGCAAATTGCGCACAATGCATTGCCGCTAAAGGTCCAGTAAGGAGAAGTCGTGGGCCGCTACAGCAGTATAATTCTGGTGCCCCATTTGAGCGAATTGCAATGGATATAGCTGGGCCATTTCCTGTAAGTAATGCCGGTAACAAATATGTGCTAGTAGTCATCGATTACTTTAGTAAATGGCCGGAGGTATATGCCATCCCAAATCAAGAGGCTAGGACAGTTGTAGACGTCTTCGTGAACAATTGGGTGTGCCGCTATGGTGTTCCATTAGAAGTACATTCTGACCAGTACCCATGTTCTGTAACTTTAGTGAGAACTTCTCGCATCGAAAAGATGTGAAACAAAATATTCCATCGTTTCTCGAAAAGTGAGAAAAAAGTGTGTCTGTAACTTATGTCGAAAACTATCAAAAGAGATTACGTCGTTACGTTATAAAAGTCATAACATTGCACTCGAAGCCGATGTGACATTGCAGACGTTGAGGACGCCAGTCACACATATAGTTAACGGCGACCAAAATTTACTAAAATTGAAAAATTTTCAACGACGGCGGCGAAAATACAACCGTCGGCCATGCCAAATAATGTAAAGTGCGACTTTAATGTTTGTTGTTTGTAAACGAGCTTTGAAAAAAATTCGTATATTTAATAAAAATGGTAAAAGAAAATAATTAAACAATAAAAAAAAGGGCCAAGAACATAATTTTATTATTATTATTCTTTGCAATTTGCATTTTTAGTTGTTTTTTAGTGTTAAAATTTTTTTCTCGCCCCATTTTTATTCGTGAGTTTTTTTGACAGTCCAAAGCGGGAACTTTTCTCACGAAAATGTTACAGACACACTTTTTCTGTAAATTGGCGAGTAATTTCCTTGCGTGACAGCTTGTACTCGCCAAAAAAAGTTACAGACACAGTTTAGTGAGAAAAACAGCTGTTTGTTTCAATATACGGCATTTTTGTTCTATTTCACACATTTCAATCGAAAAGTTTCTCGACACGAGAGTTACAGAACATGGGCACAGGGCAGAAATTTTGAATCTGCTATATTTAAGGAAATGTGTGAATTGTACGGAATAAAGAAAACAAGAACAACCCCATTGCATCCGCAATCTGACGGCATGGTTGAAAGATTTAACCGTACATTAGAGGAACATTTACGAAAAGTAGTCAGCACACAACAAAAAGACTGGGATGAGCACATTTCAAAATTCCTGTTGGCGTATAGGTCAGCTGTTCACGACTCCACCTCTCGTACACCCGCTAAAATTGTGTTTGGGACAGAACTCAGACTACCAGGAGATCTAGAGTTTGGTGTTAAGCCCATACTGACGGGAGAAAACAATGAAGACTCCACCTCACAAGAACAAGAAACTCTTCATGAACTTCATGAATTTGTACGAAACCGTATTAAGTTGTCTAGTGACAAGATGAAAGCCAGATACGATCGAGCGGCAAATTCTGAAGGATTTAAGGAGGGCCAGTTAGTTTTGCTTTTTAATCCCCAACGAAAGAAAGGGTTATCTCCCAAATTACAGACCCATTGGGATGGGCCATATAAGGTGATAAAGAAATTAAATGATGTGGTATACCGAATACAGAAATACAAAAGTCCAAGAGCCAAAATGAAAGTTGTTCATTTAGAACGATTAGCCCCTTATGGAAGAGGTGATTCTAAGCCTATTCGGGACGAACAGGCTTAAGTGGGGGGCAGTGTTACGAAAGTAACTTTAGTTAAGAATTAGTTGTAATTATTAGTTAAGAATTAGTTGAATTTATTAGTTATCTTGTATTTATTAGTTAACTTGTATTCATAAGTTATTTTATTAGTTTACATCGTTTTTGTTATAATTTAGTACACTTCAATCCCAATGTGCAGAAAGCCCTAGAAATGACCGTTAAAAAAGCTTCTTCAGTATAAGAGGTAAAATTATGTAAACATAAGTGCTACCATAAATCAAATTAAAGTGTGGTGAATAAAAAAAGCCTCGAACCTTCGAAAAACATTTCGAATGTTCTAGACAACCAAATTGCAGTATAAATACTAGCGGCGAGTAGCAGAACAAGATCATTCTTAGTTCAGACTTTGTCAATAACGCATAACGCTGAGAAAATTATAGTTGGTTGTGAATAAAAGCTATAAATTACGGTTGTTAAAAAGACTTAGTACTAAATAGAGTTGAGTAAATTGTAAATAGTGTTTAAAGTGTTTGTGTTTTATTTATTTTATTAAAGTTGCAATAAAGAACTCGAAACGGTTTATTATAAAGGAAATAAACCAAAACGTTATTGAAAGGCAGTAACGTAACAATATTATCATTTTGTTAATTTTCAATTTAATTTATTATTTAATAATTTTTTTTCTCTTTTACATTTTTTCTTTTGTTTTAAAATTTTATCATTTACAAGTAACAATTTTTATTTTTAATGTTTCTGCTAAAACAATGTTCTATACTGCAATAAGAGGCTTTAAGTCTTGTGTATAGAATTGGAATAAATAAATAAACTAAACTAAATTTACAGGTTTGTTATTTATATATAATTATGTTCAAGTATAAATATGCAATAACGTTGCCTTTCTTAGTCCCAATTTACAATGTGGCAAGTGAAAGGCAGACAGACGAAGTTTGTAGGCGAGAGAGGAAAAAAGTGAAGTGTGTTACGAATACAGCGTCGCCCCCTTACCAGCAAACTTCGTCTGTCTGCCTTTCACTTGCCACATTGTAAATTGGGAATTACAGCCAAGAAAACCTACAACATTGACGTCGGCATAGAAATTATTTCAATTGCTGTTCCTGAGTGTATTAATATTGTTACGTTACTGCCTTTCAATAACGTTTTGGTTTATTTCCTTTATAATAAACCGTTTCGAGTTCTTTATTGCAACTTTAATAAAATAAATAAAACACAAACACTTTAAAAACTGTTTACAATTTACTCAACTCTATTTAGTTCTGTCTTTTTAACAACCGCAATTTATAGCTTTTATTCACAACCAACTATAATTTTCTCAGCGTTATGCGTTATTGACAAAGTCTGAACTAAGAATGATCTTGTTCTGCTACTCGCCGCTAGTATTTATACTGCAATTTGGTTGTCTAGAATATTCGAAATGTTTTTCGAAGGTTCGAGGCTTTTTTTTATTCACCACACTTTAATTTGATTTATGGTAGCACTTATGTTTGCATAATTTTACCTCTTATACTGAAGAAGCTTTTTTAACGGTCATTTCTAGGGCTTTCTGCACATTGGGATTGAAGTGTACTAAATTATAACAAAAACGATGTAAACTAATAAAATTACTTATGAATACAAGTTAACTAATAAATACAAGATAACTAATAAATTCAACTAATTCTTAACTAATAATTACAACTAATTCTTAACTAAAGTTACTTTCGTAACACTGCCCCTCACTTAAGCCTGTTCGTCCCGAATAGGCTCAGAATCACCTCTTCCATAAGGGGCTAATCGTTCTAAATGAACAACTTTAATTTTGGCTCTTGGACTTTTGTATTTCTGTATTCGGTATACCACATCATTTAATTTCTTTATCACCTTATATGGCCCATCCCAATGGGTCTGTAATTTGGGAGATAACCCTTTCTTTCGTTGGGGATTAAAAAGCAAAACTAACTGGCCCTCCTTAAATCCTTCAGAATTTGCCGCCCGATCATATCTGCACAACTTACTACGGCCACGCACGGACTTTCTATGGTCGTAAGTATTTCTACACACAAGTGAAGATACCTGCTTATCTTCTGGTATAGGCAGCGCATTACAATTGATCTGCGGAAGCGGCGCACAACCTCTGTTTATTGTGCCCAAGGCTGTCATACGCTTTGGCCAGTTTCTTTTAAAAACTTGACTTCCTCCTATACTCTTGGCCCTTATAACCTTGGCCGATACGGGCTCTCTTCTTTGCGCCGTTATCCAATCTTTACTGGGCGCTACCTTCAACGAGCGACCCTCACTGACGCATTCCCTCCTATCTGCCTCCGTACAGTGCCTGGCTTCCAATCTTCTAAGCTGTCTTACCTGAGCAACCACTTTTTCTCGCTTTTCAACTTTTCTGTGAACTGACGATTCCTGACGAGTACATTCAAGAGGCTGTCCCACACGAGCCTCACTTTCATACCCAACATCCAGGGGTATTTCAAATTCACACAAATACATAATTTGCTTTCCCATATTCAGACTTATATTATGACTTATCATAAAATCTGCGCCAATCAGTACTTCGTCTACAATGTCGGCCACAATAAACTCATGAAAAGCAACAATATCGGCAATTCTTAACACCACACGTGTTTTCCCATAGACAGTAGCAGGCTCACCTGTAGCTGTTCGCAAGCTCACTCCGCTTAGTGGTTCGACAGCTCCTTTAACCAAGTCAGGCCTTATTATCGAGAATCCTGCACCAGTGTCGATAGTCAAAATGCGCTTTTTACCATCGATGTAGCCAAATGTCGTAATATTTTTGTTACTCTTTGGCACTACTAAATTTATTATCGAGTTCTCAGATGCGAAAGGTAGCACTCCCTCCATACTTAACGGCGACTCCTGTGATGACTGATGATTACCCCGCTGGTTGTCTCTGGGCGGTGAAGCAGATCTTAAACGTTTTCTTGGTGCTTTACAGTCACGCTGTATGTGCCCAACCTTTCCGCAGTTATAGCATTTTAGTTTGTTTCTGCCCAGCTTCTCATTTAATACCCGCAAAACTTCTTCTGTAAGTCGCTTTAATTCATTCATGATGTCTCTATCATCATCTGCTATAACACCGAGCCTTTGCACCCTAAACGACTTCTGCTTTGCAACTATTCTTGCGGTTTCCTGAGCCAGGGCAAATGAAACTGTTTCTGCAAACGTTGACTTCAATGATGCACACACCGCATACTTTTTTTTTTTTTTTTTTTTTTTTTTTTTTCAATATTTATTTATTGAATCTTCATATATTTAATATGAACTAACAATAATTAATCAAATCTTATCCTAATACTTTATTTATGTCCTGCCATTGCCAGACAAAAATGTTCTTCATCACGGGTTCTGTTCACATATATAAGTGTTTATCGCTCATCTAACTGGGTAAGTGCTGCAGTGTCTCTTCTTCTTAAGCGAGTGTGGCCGCCATGATTTAAGATATTTCGAGCTAGTGGATTTGGGTGTTGTTCAAGCCTTTTTAAATATTTTACCGCATATTTTGTAATCATAGTTTTGACTAATGGAACATTGAGATCCTTGTGAATATTTGAGTTTTTAACATACCAAGGGGCAGCTGTGATTATTCGAAGAATTTTATTTTGGCGCCTTTGAATTTTTTCTATATTAGAGGCCGAGGCAGTGCCCCATAACTGAATACCATAGCACCAGATTGGCTTTAAGATGGAGTTGTAAAGAAGAAGTTTGCAGTCGAGACTAAGGACAGAGTTTCTACCAATAAGCCAATGAATTTGAATGGCTTTTAGTTTCATTTGAGTTAATTTTGCCTCTATATGGCATTTCCACGTTAATCGCCGATCCAGATGTATACCGAGATATTTTACATGCGAATGTTGAGGAATTATTTGATTGTTGATTGTAATATGGGGGCAAGATTCCCGGCGCAAGGTGAATGTTATATGCACGCATTTTTGCTCATTGACCGTTATTCTCCACTGTCTTAACCATATTTCTAGTTGAAATATATGATGCTGTAAGTAACGAGATGCTTCATAACGGTTTTCGTGGATGCTTAGAAAAGCTGTATCGTCTGCAAATGTTGAAGTTTGTGTATAGTTGCTGGTTGGCATGTCCGAAGTATAAATTAAGTATAATAGGGGGCCCAGGATGCTGCCTTGTGGGACTCCAGCGTCAATGGGCTGAGGTGAACTTAAGAAATTTCCTTCTTTAATAATAAATTGACGACCGACTAAGTAGCTTTCTAGCAGCTTGTGTGTGTTAGCTGGTAAATTTTGCTTCAATTTATGTAATAAGCCTTCATGCCAGACTTTATCAAAAGCTTGCGAAACATCGATGAAGAGTGCTGAGCAATATTTCTTTTCTTCAAATGCTTTTCTTATGACATTTACTATTCGATGAGTCTGTTCGATTGTGCTGTGTTTTCTTCTAAATCCGAACTGATGGTTTGGAATACATCTATTTTCACTTAAAATCGGTGTTAATTTTGAAACTAATAATTTCTCAAACAGCTTTGACATATTTGATAATAAGCTAATAGGCCTATAAGACTCAACTTTTGTATGATCTTTACCTGGCTTTGGTATCATGGTAACTAAGGAAACCTTCCATTTTTGAGGATAGTATTCAAGGCGTAAGATAGCATTAAAAATAAAAAGAATAATTTTCTTTGCTATGCGAGGTAGCTCTAAAAGCATTTTATTACTGATCTTATCAATACCAGGTGCCTTCTTAGTGTTTAAGTCACAAATAGCCTTTTCGATTTCTCTTATCTCAAATCTGAAGGGTATAGCTGCTCTAGCAGCAACAGGTGGTAACTCGACCGCAATATTGTGAGATATATTTGGTGTAAATACGTTTTTTAAATGATCGACAAACAGGTTTCCTTTTTCAACATCATTTCTTGCCCAACTTCCATTTAAGTTTCTTAATGGTGGCTTAGATATAACTGGCCTTTTTAGATTTCTAGCTGCACGCCATAATGAGTAGTCTGATTGTGGAGTTGCATCAAGTTCCTTGAGATATTTTTCCAGTGAAGCCGTTTTCTGAGTCTGCAGTAACATTCTCAACCTTTTTGTACAGTCTTTTAGTAAGTTCTTAAGTTGAGGGGATCTGTGCAATTGCCACTCTCTACGAGCTCTTCTTTTTTCAGACAAAAGACGCTCGACATCTGAGGAATATATTTTATTATTTTTGGTTTTTTTAGGGGCAATACTGGAATGTTGAACAGCTAGTTTTAGAAAACTGTCAAAATTGACAATAGAGCGATCTATATACTCCGGTGTGCTAAGCGGAATATTTTCTGTGCAATGGGTACTGAGATATTTTTTATATTTTAACCAATTTATATGTGTAGCTGACGTCGCTATGTATCCAGAGGGAGATTCAATTCTATTGGTGTTTATTATAGTAACTATTGTAGGTGTGTGATCAGAGGATAATTCTAAGGAAGCTTCAACGTGAATCATTTTTGTGGGGATGTTTTTAACAACACCAAAATCGATGACATCTGGAATTTTTTGCGCATCAGCAGGCCAATATGTTGGTTGGCCACTCGCGACAACATTTAAATTCATTTTAGAAATTGTATTAAATAAAACACGACCCTTTGGTGTTATTAGTCGTGACCCCCAGAAGGTATGTTTAGCGTTATAATCGCCAGCAGCCAGGAAACAGGGCCCCAATGACTTATAATATTTGTAATATTGGCTTTCTGATATTGCAAATCTAGGTGGTGAATATAGAGATGAAATTACTATGCTTCGATTTAGCTCTTCGACACAAATGTTCGTAGCTTGGAGATAATCTTCACGATGATCACACATTGGGTAGTGTTTAATTCGGTTTTTTATTAATATAGCAGAACCTCCACAAGCTCTATCTCGAGGGTCCTTGGTATCATATAGAGTATAACCATTAATTTTAAACGTATTTCTTGAGGTCAAATGAGTTTCAGAAACCATCATGACATCAATTTGTTTATTTTTAAGAAAGTATTCTAATTCATTTTTATGTTGGCGGATGCCGTTTGCGTTCCAAAAACAAATTTTTAAACAGTTCATGGCTTGTTAAGAATAGCTTGCAATAACATCGATTGCATTCTAAGAATTTCCTGCATCATATTACCCATTGTGTTTGTAAAATTATTTACTGTTTGCACTAATGTTTCCATGGTTTTTTCTAGACGACTTAGATTAGAAACTGGGGTTTCGTCATTACTTGACGAAGCGCCTTGCATTGGTACATTGTTTGATTTTAAGACGTTAGCATAAGAGGTTCTGTTACTACTAGGCTGCGGAGCCTGAAGGTTATTACTGTTTACTTGATTTGTTACCTGCATTTGAGGGGGATTAGTTTTCGGTCCAACCGACTGCTTGACGATAGTATATACAGGGCATCCTCTATAATTGGCAGTGTGATTACCACCACAGTTGCTGCATTTTTTTACGTTGGGGTCGGTTTTAGACTTATCGCAAAGAACTGTACCGTGTAGCTCACCACATACTACGCAAACAGGGGGTAAATAGCAGTATGCCTTAGTATGGCCAAATTCTTGGCAGTTCAAACATTGAACGGGACCACCTCTCTTGTGCGGCTCCTCTATAGTTACTTTTCTGTACAGAATGTATTTTAAATCATAGATGGGATGCGTTTCATTTTTTTTAAGCTTAACGTCGCCGGGTTCAAACTCCACTCGAAAAAGTGGTTGGGGAATTTTTTCTCTATTTTTAATGTTTACTACATGCTTTACTTTGAAGCCTTTTTCTTCTAGAAATGTTTTTACCTCTTCTGGGTCCACACATGAGTCAATACCCTTAATCACAACCTGAAGACCTTTACTGCTTTTCAGTTGGATGTATAAAAGTTTTTTTTAAGTGCCTCAAAGTTGCTTATAATTTTGCGAAAATCACTCTCATGATTGACTTGTATTTTTGTTTCGTTTATACTACCACGCTTGATAGCAGCTACGTAAAACGAATTTTCACCTATAACCGCTATCAAACTCTTTATGAGCTCAGTAGAATTTTGCTCCCTCAGATATATGGGGGGAGGCTTGGACGATTTTATGACGTTTTGTGCTTCAGAGGATTCATCCTCCAGAATTGCAAAACGATTTTGGGAATTTATTTTATCAAAAGATGGTACTTTTGAGGCCGAAGCAACTGCTGCAGAGGTAGGGCTGCGCCCCCGTTTAAGCACTGTTATGTACCTGTCCATACCAACTTGTACTGTAGGCTTTTGAGAAGTTTTTACTTGAGTTATTGAGTTGTCCATAGCGGCTGTTTTGGGGTTAACCGTTTCATCACTTATTAAAGTTTTTTTTTGCTCTGTGGCAACACTTGCAGTTAATAAATTTGTTATTGTATTACGATCGACCGTATTTGTAAACAAAGAGGGCGAGAGGGAACGAGTTCGAGTAATAGGTTTAGCCGTTAAATAATTGCTATCATCGATTCTTTTTTCTACGTTTGTTTCGTCAACACTCAATGTAACATATGCATTTCTTTCGTTTTGTTTTATTGTTTTTGCATTATATGCATTCATAAGAGTTTTTTTTTTATATACCTATTACTGTTTGTTAATTTGTGCTCTTCTTTTTATTTGTTGTTGAGAATAAAAAAAAAGAATAAAGAAAACAAGAAATGTTTTTGCTTAAAATGTATGTATATGTATGTGTGTACATACATATATTTTTGTTAATTGTAATTTTTAATATTTGTATTAAAAATTTTTATGTTCACTTATTAAAAATTATTTTAAAGCGTCTATTCATTCGCTGATCTTATATTATTTAATAAAAATAATAATATTATTAAATCATAAATATACACTTATTTATGTTAAAAAAAAAAAAACCGTAAGCCGAGTTAAAAAAAAACACGTCTGCATTCAACGAGCACGCAAGCAGAGCGTAAAATGACACCGCATACTTGACATCAGCATCTGTAATACCATTAATGAATGCTTCTGTTTTGAAGCTGTCCAACAATGGGTGATTCTCACCAGGGTATACTTGACATCAGCATCTGTAATACCATTAATGAATGCTTCTGTTTTGAAGCTGTCCAACAATGGGTGATTCTCACCAGGGTATGTAAGCTGTACCAACCGCTCAATCTCCAGTGCGAAGTCCTGTAAGGTTTCGTTTGCCTTTTGCACTCTGCCACGCAACTCCATTTTGTAGATTTCCTTTTTGTGTTCACCACCATACTTGCGTTGCAGTGCTACCATCATTTCATCATAATTGTTTCTGCTACTTACTGGTACACTTTCAAGCACTTCAGCCGCAGTCCCCTTTAAAGCAAGAATTAGCTCGATTGCTTTTTCCTCACTGTTCCATGCATTTCTGTTAGCAACTGTATCGAACTGGAACTTGAAAACATTTAATGGAACACTACCGTCAAAGCAAGGGGCCTTTATTCTACTAGAAACTTCTGGAATAACACGCACTGGTCCCTCTTGGCATTGTAGACTATTTACTTTTGCTTCAAGATGATGAAACTTTTCATCCATATCTGTTACCTTTGTTGTTACTTCAGTCAGCTTCTGGTTAAATTCTATTTCCATTTCATTTACTCTTTCGTTCATTTCACTGGAAATCTCTTGAAGTTTCTCGTTTGTTATTCTAGAATTCTCTTGAATTTCGGCTAATATGGTGCTCGTCTTCTCATCAATTTTTCTAGAAGTTTCAGCTAGAATATCACTCGAATTTTCTTTTATCATCAATACCATGCTTTTGGAATTATCGTCCATTTTTTTAGAATTTTCATCAATTTTTCTAGAAGTTTCAGCTAACATCGCTCTAGAATTTTCGTCAATTTTGGCCATCATAGCAGCAAACATTGTGTTGAAATCCACGCTGCTAGCAACTGCACGAGTACATACCTCAATTTCGTCTTTATCCTCGAATTCGTAACTCACAATGTCCATATTGCGTCGCTCGAATTCATCTATTAGTCTCTTTTGCAGCTCTGCTTTATTACCTGCAGTTGGCAGATTCAACTTGCCCAATTCTTTCTTGAGCTGTTCTACTTTAAGCTCTTCAAATTTCATTGCTGTCTTCTTGTTATTTATTTTTTTTTTTTTATTTTATTATTTTTTTTTTAACTTTTATTAATTTATTTATTTTATTTATGCAATCCCACTTCTGACACCAATTGTTACGTTACTGCCTTTCAATAACGTTTTGGTTTATTTCCTTTATAATAAACCGTTTCGAGTTCTTTATAATAAAATAAATAAAACACAAACACTTTAAAAACTGTTTACAATTTACTCAACTCTATTTAGTACTAAGTCTTTTTAACAACCGCAATTTATAGCTTTTATTCACAACCAACTATAATTTTCTCAGCGTTATGCGTTATTGACAAAGTCTGAACTAAGAATGATCTTGTTCTGCTACTCGCCGCTAGTATTTATACTCCAATTTGGTTGTCTAGAATATTCGAAATGTTTTTCGAAGGTTCGAGGCTTTTTTTTATTCACCACACTTTAATTTGATTTATGGTAGCACTTATGTTTGCATAATTTTACCTCTTATACTGAAGAAGCTTTTTTAACGGTCATTTCTAGGGCTTTCTGCACATTGGGATTGAAGTGTACTAAATTATAACAAAAACGATGTAAACTAATAACATTACTTATGAATACAAGTTAACTAATAAATACAAGATAACTAATAAATTCAACTAATTCTTAACTAATAATTACAACTAATTCTTAACTAAAGTTACTTTCGTAACAATATATTGGATTTTATAATAGAAAAAAAAGTTAGTTTGTCTTTAACCTTATTTTTACAAGTTCTAAATGTATATACGTATATACTTATCTATGTTGTTGTATTTTGTACTTTATATTGGGTGATTTTTTAAGAGCTATAGGAAAGTTAAAAAAAAAACACATACAATTCAGAAAAATGCATGAAATCTTTATTTGAATCGATAGTGCAGTCCATATAATTTAATGTTTGAAGATTATTTCATGCAAATGTTGACCGTGACTGCGCATCAAATGGTCCATCTGCTTAGTCCAATTTTGGCATACTCTTTCCAACATTTCGGCCGGTATCTCATGAATAAATGCTTCAATGTCAATGCCCCACAAAAAATAGTCTAAAGGCGTTAAATCGCACGATCTAGGCGGCCAATTGACCGGTCCCGAACGTGAAAAAAAATGTTCACCGAACTCGTCAATAAGTCCATTGTTAAGCGTTCTGTGTAGCATGTGGCACCGTCTTGTTGAAACCACATGTCATGCAAGTCAAGCTCTTACATTTTGGGCAAAAAAAAAGTTGGATGTCATCTTACGGTAGCGCTCACCATTCACAATTACGTTACGGTTCGCATCATCTTTGAAGAGGTACGGTCCAATGATGCCACCAGCCCAAAAGCCGCACCAAACTGTGACTTTTTCTGATGCATTGGAAGCTCTTGTAATGCTTCTGGCTGATCTTCACTCCAAAATCGACAATTCTGCTTATTAACGTACCCATTGAGACAAAAATGAGCTTAGTCGCTGATAAAAAAGTGGATCGCATTTTGATAATAAAATTCAATAATTTGAAAGCGTTGTTCGTTTGTAAGACGGTTCATGGTTAAATTATAGACCAAACTGAAGATGTTTGACAGTGAAACAAAACACGAAACGTGCGTCAGCTGTTTAAACCAGTGTTGCCAAAAAGATAATAGCTAAAAAATCACCCGATATGTATTTGAATTATATATTTTTTTTATAAAAATATATTCTTGATATTAAATGTTGTATTGGTTTTATTGTGATAACCATATAACATGTTAAAATATACATGTTGCATGGTGTTAAGAAATATAGAAACATGGTTTAAAAGATCGTTTGCCTTTTTCTTCTAAACATAATAATATGCTTGAGAGAATAACAAGCTATTTACATTATGTTGAACATATATTGTTACTTAAGACGTGTTTGACACAATGAAATATCTTTTAAATTTAATCATTCTATTACTTCTCTATTGATGTATGCAATATGCTTGAGACAATAACAAGCTATTTACATTATGTTGAACATATATTGTTACTTAAGACGTGTTTGACACAATGAAATATCTTTTAAATTTAATCATTCTATTACTTCTCTATTGATGTATGCAATGTTTACTGGGCAAGTTTTCTTACCCTGCGGCCACACGATCAAGTTGTTCTTGATAGTCTTTTACATATACTGCTTGTCAAAATTTAGCTGTGACGTAGGCTGCACTCAATTTGTAAGCAATTTACTTTCAAGATGTCGTAAAAAAAAAAACCATTTATAAAGACTAACATGTAATTAGCTGTTAAATTGATATTAAAATTGCCAAACAAATGGAGAGGTGAAATTGAAAGCAATCTCGTGGTCAATTTAAAAAGTGTATTGCAACTTGAAAGGAATTGAAAGGCAAAACTTGATCGTGTGGCCACCAAGTTAAGTAAAATAAACAAAATATGTAAGCATGTGCAGTAGGGGTATTACCAATTTTTTGGCATAGTACCATGAGGTCAACCATGTCCTAGTAACCACGAAAATTATAATCTTTTGTAATTTTTCCCAAAAAAGGCCAATGCAATATTGAATATTCATATTTTTATACGGTGTTTTTTATTCATTTTTTTTTTGATTAGCGGAAAAATCTCTTACCATCTCTAAAATATTAATGAAATTTCATACTTGAGCTATTTTTTGTTTTAAATAAACATATTTTTAATTTTTCTTAACCAAAAATAAAATTAAAAATTTTCAAAACTTCATCGCGGTTGGTGTGTGATCTTTTTTGACCTTAGCGAAAAAATAAATATACGTTCCCTTATAGTTTTTTATGCTCTATCGGACGGTGCTACGCCAATTTTGATATTTTATGATCCAAGACCTTTAGCCGAAGCAAATAAATAATCTCACATAACAACACAGGTCAACAAAAAAGAAACACCCTACATACAACACGGAAGGCACACCGCAACTTATAGTCATCATGCAACTATATAGAATTTTAAAGACAAAATACAACAAGAAAACCATTAACATCATTGGTAAATTTTCTAAGTACAACAAAAATTTAGTAAAACTAAAATCCTCTATAACATTTTTAATGAAATGTAAACAATTGGGTATTATACCAAAATTTATATTTAATGCTGTGAAAAATTTACACAACATGTTCAATTTCAATGACAAAATTTATAATGACATCAAAATTAACTTACAAAAACATATCTACAAGTTTCAGAACATAATATTAAATTTACTTATACAATATAAACATAAACAAATCAAGAACACTGAAAGAGATGTTATTAAAACAGGTCAATTGATGAGAAGCTCATTGGATGAGAATGATCTAACGGTACTGATGGAGAGCGAGCACATTATTATCGAGAAACTTAAAACAGACAACAAAACAACACACATTAAAAAACTTACTAAGCTAAGAGAAGAGATGAACAGGGGATTAAAAGTTAAGAATAATCAAGAGTGGTTTGTAAATACAACAGACATAATTATACCAACAAATGTTAGTTGGCTATTATCTTTGGGACCAAAACATGCATTACCGAATACGAAGACGACGTTCCCATTATTCAAATGCATAGCAGACGGGGAGGATATGGTCCAGACACTAGAGAATAAGGAACAACAAGATATTGCGAGAAGTAAATTAACATCTCTTATTGACAACCACTTGAGTAAGACCAGGTTGACCCAAAGAGACAGGATGATACTTGACACAGTGGATCAGACGAAACAATTTCTGGACAAAAATAATAATTTATTAATACTAAGTGCAGACAAAGGCAACAAGACAGTAGCAATGATTAAGGAGGATTACAAACGAAAAATGAAAAACATTCTGAGTGATATGTGCACATACCAACGATTAAAACAGGACCCTACGTCTTCGTTGCAGACTAAGAATAATTTAATAGTTGACAATTTATTTAATTTAAGATTACTTGATACAAGGGAAAAGGCAATATTAACTACCAGAACTGCGGTAGCACCAAGGATTTATGGATTACCAAAAATCCACAAACAGGGAATACCATTAAGGCCAATTTGTTCCTCTATAAACTCAGCATCATATGGGCTGTGCAAATATATTGTTGGCATTTTGAAGAATTTGACGAACGAATCGAGTTACAACGTAAGAGACGCAATTCATTTTAAGTCTAAGATCAACAACACCAAAATAGAGAATGATGAAATTCTTATATCATTTGACGTAGTATCATTGTTTCCAAGCATCCCGGTAAATTTGGCACTTAAGACGATATTGGAAAAATGGGGCATCATAAAACAATATACTAACATACCTCAGGAACTATTTATGGAAATTGTAAAATTTTGTATTAAAGACACAAGGTATTTTAAGTATGATGGGAAAATTTATGAACAGCGAAAGGGAATGCCATGGGATCACCGGCCTCACCAATTATAGCTGACATTGTTATGGAAGAACTTTTAGATATCACAATTGGAAAACTGAAGACGAAACCTAGAAAAATGACGAAATATGTAGATGATATTTTTGCCATTGTGAAGAAACATGCTGTTGATGACACTTTGAACATGTTAAATGCTTATAATGGGCAGATTAAATTTACGGTGGAAATAGAAAAGAATAACGAACTACCTTATTTGGACGCAGTAATAAGACGTAAGGGAGATTCACTTAGACTAGATTGGTATCAGAAGCCTACTTCGTCTAATAGATTGATCAATTTTTATTCAAAACACCCCAGAAGAGTTATAATTAATACAGCGACGAACTTCATTAAAAGAGTATTAGATATAAGCGACGAAATATTTCACAGGGACAATATAAAGAAAATTACCAATATTCTGGAGAAAAATGAATATCCGAAGAACACCATTAAGGATCTAATAAGACATGCCAAATCAACAAGGAAAATATTGACAAACAAAGAAAAGCCCCAGAAAATTTACAAATCTATGACATATATAGCAGGATTATCCGAGAGAATTAAGAAGACAAATATTTATGACAATGAAAAGTATGAGCTTGCTATGAAGACCAGGAACTCAGTTGGAAAATTGTTCAGTAAAACTAAAGACGAAATGAAGAAGGATGACAGATCAAATTTAATATATAGGATAAACTGCAATGGTGATGGTTTACATTTGTGCAATAAGACATATGTGGGTACAACGAAAACCAAATTAAAGACTAGAATCTCTTCTCACAAATCTGATTTGAAAAATACGGAAAAACCATTAGAGCAAAAAACTGCACTTGCGGCCCACTGTGCAAAAAGTGGTCACAAGCCAGACTTCGAGAAGGTTAGAGTACTACAGGAAGAGAGTAATTATAAAAAGAGATTTACCTTGGAAATGTTACATATAATAAATATTCCAACAAACACACGACTTAATTATAAGACAGATACAGACAATTGCGCTCAATTATATCGGCACATAATTAATAAACATAATAAAAAATGACAACTAGTTGATTAAGTTTGTTTGATGTTATAGGTTTGTGGAAAAAGACGCGGTAAAATAGATTAACGAATTATGTACGTAATATGCAAATTACAATTCTTAATTTTTGTAATATTAAAGAAAATCACTTGTTGTGTTTTAGATTCCTTGAAAATGGTTGACGAAGTTAACCGAAATATCGGAGAAAATAAATTGTTAAAATAAAATAAACAGTTGGTTTTTATTTTTATTTTATGATCCAAGACCTTTAGCCGAAGCAAATAAATAATCTCACATTTTAAAAAATGTTTAAAAAGTTATCTCCCTTATGTCCACTCGTCGCTTGATAATCGACGACTGAATTATGTACTCTTGTTGACTAAATGAAAGAGCGTAAAAATGCGTGTGAAAAATGTGTGTGAATTAATTTCCACCAGTGATGCCAAGTTAGTGCTTTTGGCACTATTTATGGTGCTTTTTGATGCTTCAAAACGCCAAAATTGTATCCATACCCTGCAGATAACGAGACTAGTCCATGCATGCATGTAAAGAGTAGTCAATAAAGGAGTAGGAGTACTCCAAAACTACTCCAAATATATGGGTAAAAGGTGGTCCATTTAACATTACGATGTCCTAGGAGGTGACCATATAACCCATCGAAGTAGTCCCTAAACTACTCCATGGAGTACTAAAGTGGGTTAGTTTTAAAAGTACTCCATGTCATTATAGTATGGAGTACACTAAAGCGGTAGTTTAAGCATTTTTAATTTTTTACTAATCGCCTTTTATGGCGTTCCCTGTAGTCTATTATTGCTATTATTAAATATATTTACTTGGTATTTTAATTTGTTTACCTTTTTTTCACAAACTTTCACTTTTAAATAAAGAATTAATAATGGACACCATCAGGGCTACCAATGTGTAATACTGTAAACAATAGAAAAGTATACATCATGCAGTTGTTGGCGGCACTGCATGTTAATTTCTTATAACATGGTCCATATTACAGTAGATTGGACCATTTTGTAAGTAGTCTATTAATGCCACAATGGACCACGTAGTCCAATATTATCTGTAGGGTAGTGCCAAACTAAGAAAAAGCACTAACTTGGTGCTCTTTCAATTTTTCGTTAGTGCCTTTAGTGCTTTTTACAATTTTTATTTTATTTGTACCATTCTTTAAAACTTCGATTATATAGAAGATGATTTAGATAAGATTTGCTATTTGAGGTACAATTTTGGGAAGCCCTGTAAAGATTTTAAGATTTCAAATGATAAAAAAGTGATAAAAGAAAGTTGCATTCGTTTACGAGGTTAAAGCTAGGCTTCCTAGCAATTTGGAAATTTTACAAAACGTTTCACTTTTTAGCGTTGACAACATATTTAGTAATCGTAATAAAACGATGTATAAACATTTTTTTAAAGATGTAGACACTGTTTCAAAAATAGAAAATGGCTTGGAAAATATTAGGAATAGTGAATGGAAAATAAACAACGTGTTCAAACATGAACATGATATTCATAAATGCTTATCAACTGCTGGTACGCATGTGTGCGACCAGTAAATAGTTTATTTTGGTTTAGTTTCAGATTAGTTCTGGTTAGTTTTAAGATTTTTACATTACTTCAAAATGCACACATGCATGGATGAAGTGGATTATATTTGTTTAAAATATTTAAAAATTACTGATAACGAAAATACACATCTGTCTTCAGTGCTCTTATCATGTGTGTGTATTGTTACCACACGCAGTGATAAGACACATGTTTATAGTTTTAAGATTTGTTATGTTAGCACTTAAGAAAACTATTTTGTAAAATAAAGTTAGTATAATACAAATGCTCAAAAGGTTTAGTTATTTATTACGTAAATAATAAACATTTGGTCCTTCGAAAAAAAGAACTATTGAAGAAAATAAGTTATTAAAAACATAATCTTTCGTAAAAAAAAGAAGAGTTCGGTACGGTTTTAATAAAATATGATGGCTCATAAAATGAAGTTGTTAGAACGACAAAAGGTCATTGGTGAAGATTTGCTGATTATCCTGGAAAAACTGGAAACTGGAGCAATACGCAAAGTTCAAGTCGAAGAAACTCAGAAGAGAGTGGAATTGAAATGGGTGGAGTTCCAAGAAAATCATGATAAATTGGTAGATGGCGGGTATAAAAATTAACATTATTTTGAAGTAAATTACTTTGAAGAAGTAACAAAATATGTTCAAGATATTCAGCAACATCTAACCCCAAGTCAACAGCTAGAAGAATCCATCTCTGAAGCTGCTATAGAGCTGAAGAAAAACGTGTGCGAAATCAGCAGGGCGGAAGGTGGTTCATTAGAAGGAGGCCCCCAACTGGTCTGTCAGGAAAAAACGGTGTTATTTAAAAACAACCGTATTAAAAGTACAGAAAAAATTTCGTGGTTTAATCGTGACATGCTAAATTTGATGGATCGATTGATGGAAGTCACAAGTGAAATTCAAGGCCAAAGCAAATCGGTTTTGGAAGTAGTGAAGATGGAGTTAAATGAAGAATATAAGAAGCTCAATTCCAAGTTAGAAAAATTAGAAGATGAAGATAGAAACGCTTTTTCGGAAAGGTTCTCAGAAGTGAGAAGCCTTTATTATAAAGTACTAAGGAAGATTGGCGAAAAAGAAGGCACCGATCAAATTGCAACAATTCCTCAACCAGCTACGAAATTGCAGGAGGTAAAGATACCTTATTTTCATGGAGATTCAAATGAGTGGTCATCATATTATGATTTGTTTGATACATTGGTGAATCAAAACAAACAACTAAGTAATGTAGAGAATATGTACCGGCTTAAAACATCAGTAAGAGGCGATGCTGCAAAACTTATACAACATTTGAGTAAAACTGAATATAATTATAGAGTGGCACTTGAGATGTTAAGGGAGCGATACGAAAACAAAAGATTGTTGTTTTCTATACTGGTTGACAAATTGCTGGATCAACCAAACATGAATAGTGAGAAAGCTGGCAGCATAAGGCAACTTTTAGATACCACAAATGAATGTGTGAGGTCCATTGAAGCACTCGGCATGGAAATTGAGGATGCAAAACCTTTCATTGCCAGAATAGTTATACGGAAATTTGACAGCGAGGCTATGCGGCAATATGAATACAACACCAAGAAAACTCGGCAAATACAGACGTTAGAAGATGTATTGAATTTTCTAGCACTGATGTCGCAAGCTCAAGAATCTTTAAAGGAAATAAAGATTGCAGCTAACAACCAACAGCGGGGTATGCAAAATCATCAGCAGAAGGGGTTTGCAAGGCAATTAAGCAATTTGGCTATCGAGGTAGTGTGTGTATTCTGTTAGAATAAAGGCCATACAATTTATGATTGCCGGAAGTTTGCACAGCTAAGTGTACATGAGAGACGGCACTGGGCAACCACTTCAAAGTCATGTAATATTTGTATGATGTAGAATACGACAGATCAAAAATGCTTCAAATCAACGTTCAAATGTAAAAAGTGTGGTAAAGATCACAATTCGCTTTTGCATTATGAGCAAACAACTCAACCATCTGACAAGAATGAAAAGGCAGGCGTATATATGACGAAGAAAGATGAAAACACAACAGTATTACTTGCTACGGCCTTGGTAAGAATTAAATCACTTCATGGAGAGTATATGACATTGAGAGCTTTGGTAGATCAGGGTTCCCAAAGAACTACTATATCTGAGGAAGCAGCTCAGATTCTGCAGCTCCCGAGAATCAAAGCCAAAACAGAGTTGTATGGGCTAGGTGATACATTGGTGGGTGTATCAAATTCAAAAGTACAGCTGGAAATTCGACCTAGATTACATAATAATGCGGTATTTAATTTAGAGGCGCTGGTGCTAAAATCATTATCGAAGCCACAGCCAGACGGCTAAATGGGATAACTATTTCTTGGCAGATCCCAACTTCCACAAATCAGACAGAATTGATGTACTGATCGGCGCGGATATGTACCACGAGATACTAGAGGATGGCATAAGAAAAATCGATACTGTCACTGGACAAGCTACAAAACTTGGTTGGATGGTGTCCGGATTATTGAGAAGACCTACAAGAGTAGCAAAAAATTGTTCTACAGTTGCTACAACTTTAGAAAAATTTTGGGAAATCGAAGAAATCTCAGAAAATAAAGATGAGTCGCCACACGACAGCTGTGTTGAATATTTCGAGAGAACAACAACCACGGATAGTAGTGGCAGATTCATAGTAAGATTACCATTTGAATAAAATATGGAGCTTGGAGAATCAAGAAAGCAAGCAATGGCTCGATTTTTAAGTTTGGAAAGAAAGCTAGCTAATGATTCTGCTTTAAAACAACAATATGTGAAATTCATGCAAGAATATCAAGAAAAGGGTCATATGGTGGAAGCAGCTAATAATTCTGGAAAATATTATCTTCCTCATCAAGCTGTCATCAGGGAAGATAGTTTAACTACGAAGTTACGGGTGGTGTTCGATGCGTCAGCTAAATCTACAAATAAACGCAGCTTGAATGACATCTTAAGAATTGGTCCAAAGCTCCAGAATGACATTTTCGATATCATCATCAAATGGAGGTTGTGGGGTAATGTTATGACAGCAGATGTAGAAAAAATGTATCGCTAGATACTGATTCATGAAGATGATCAACCGTATCAGCACATTTTATGGCGAGAGGAGAAGAATTAACCTATACGTGAATTCAAACTTACAACAGTAACATATGGAACGTCATCAGCACCGTTTTTAGCAAAAAAGGTTTTAGCACAAATTGGGGCAGACTGTTTAGATGATGAATTAAATAATATAATCATTAACGATTTTTATATGGACGATCTGATGACGGGAGCAGATTCAGTAGAAGAATGTAAACAAATTCAGAAGGAGGTATCTTTGCAGCTAGCAAAGTTTGGGTTGCCAATACGAAAATGGATTTCAAACAACAACACTATTTTAGAGGCAATTACAAATAAAGGAAATATAGAAGTGGTACCGATTAAAAGTGATGAAGCAATTAAGACGCTTGGGCTTCAGTGGCATCCGAATAAAGATGTCTTTATGTTCAACATCAAAGCTGATCACAACGGGAGAGTTACCAAACGGCGTGCCTTGTCGACACTAGCAAGAATTTTTGATCCTATTGGTTGGCTTGCACCGTTTACAGTTAGCGTTAAGTTGTTTATACAAAAGATATGGATAATGAAAACCAACTGGGATGATGAAATAAATAATGAGCTACAAAAAGAATGGGAGTTAATTATGAGAAGTCTACCGTCATTACGGGAACAAGTCATACCTCGTTGGTATAAAACGACGAGATCATCAAAAGTGGAACTTCATGGCTTCGCGGACGCATCCCAGAAGGCATATGCAGCCGTAGTATACATCAAAGTGGATGCTATAATAAGTTTGGTAGCGGGAAGGAGCAAGGTTAATCCCGTGAAGAATCGAAAGACGCTGCCAAAGTTGGAGTTATGCGCAGCTCATTTATTGGCGAAGTTAACAGGAAGAATTTTATCGATAATGCAACAACAGGTTTGGATTATCAATAACAAAAGCAAAGATCGATTCATCAAATCTAGAGTAGACGAAATTAAAACGTTGTTACCAGATGCAATATGGCGGCATGTTGATACAAAAAGCAATCCAGCTGATGAAGCATCAAGAGGTGTATCGGCTGACAAAATAAGTAGAATGTGGTGGACTGGACCATCTTGGTTAAAATGCGATAGAAGTCAATGGCCTTCACAGAGTAATCAAAAAATAACGTTAACAACGAGGGCGCAAAGAACTGAATGTTGGCTACATGCGCTTTCTATAAGGTATTCATCATTCCGCAAATTGGAAAGATTTATCGCATATGTAAAGCGATTCATTGGTAAACTTAAGCGAAAGAGTATTCTAACTGGCTTACATCCGAAGAACTGAAGGTTGCGAATTACGTGATAGTTTGTCAGCATCAATAACATTATTTTTTCTCTGAGATAATGAGTTTAAGACCTCAGAAAGAAGTCGATTCGAGGAGCAAAATTGCAAATCTACATGCAAATCTATTAGAGTAGTCCTATATAGCGGAATTGATAGTTAAAGAAATCCATACAGCTACACTGCATGGAGGTAATAGTCTGGTAACATCGATAATTCGACGAAAATATTGGTTTACGGGTATGAGAAATCTCGTGAAAAAAGTGTTAAGATACTGTGTAAACTGCATCAGATACAGGAAAAATAATGCTAATCAAATTATGGGTGATCTACCTCAAATGCGAGTATCAGTATCACATCCATTCACACATACAGGCGTGGACTATGCTGGTCCAATTCAGATGAGGTGCTCTCGAGGCAGAGGACAAAAATCTTTTAAAGGTTACATAGCTGTTTTTGTATGTATGGCAACGAGAGCGATCCATTTGGAAGCTGTTAGCGATCTTACATCAGACGGATTTCTGGCAGCATTAAGACATTATTGGCGCGAATTGAAGCTGTACTGAATTCACGACCTTTATCTACTATGAATCAATCTTCAGAGGAAATAGATGTTTTGACACCTGGGCACTTTCTAATTGGTCAACCGCTAGTGGGAAGTCCAGAAATAATAGACGAGTCACGCATTGGTTCTCTCAATAGATGGAAAATAATACAAAAAATGAAAAAACACTTTTGGCAGCGATGGAAAGGTGAGTATTTGACAACGTTACAACACAGATACAAATGGAAAAGTACAGAAGAGAATTTGAAGCAAAACCAAGTAGTTATAGTGAAAGATGAAGCGACATCTCCTGCAAAGTGGCCTTTGGGAAGAATCATAGAGACTCATGCGGGCAAAGACGGAAAGGTGCGAGTGGTCACGTTAAAAATGGAAAATGGAGTTCTTAAACGTCCTATTCACAAACTTTGTCCTTTAGAAAAAGTGGAGGACAGTACAAATGAAGATAAAAGCGGAAAAACAGCAAAGTCGCAGCTCACACAATACGCCGCGCAAAGATGTCTACAGCCAAAAGGGTAAATGTGGTGGGCAATAATGTTGGGTCTGGTGTTAAGTTCTGTAAGATCTCTGCCGATGCCTGATGTAGAAGGAATGATAAAGGAATTGGGAAATGGAACGATAATATATGCCGATAAGATTGGAACAATGAACCGTTTTAACATCGTCTTGGAGTCTAGTGGCATATTATAATATGGATGCGTATTTTACAACAGTAGATAACATTGCTATTTCCATTCCAAAATGTAAAATGATATGTACCAAACTGCGAAGTTTTGAAAAACAATGTGCTTCTGTTCTAAGAAGCATGGAAGATAAATTAAAAATATTCAAGAAAATGATAAGTTGTTTTCTCATCAAGATCTTCATAGAACTCGAGTAAAACGGGCTCCATTTGAGTTTGTGGGTTCGTTTTATAATGTTTTGTTTGGAATAATGGATGCCGAGGACAGATAGTTAGTGGAGGAGAACATGAGAAAGTTATTGGAAAACCAACACAATATTAAGAGTTTGGTTGAACAGCAAACATCTGTAGTAGAGTCGACGGCAAATATTTTGAAAAATACGACAGAAGAGGTTAACTCCCACTTTAACGATATAGATGCTAAGGTAAACCAAATCAGCGACCTGCTAAACACTGACTACTTTGTTTACAAAGAGTCTATCAACTTCTTCATGATGACGGAACAGCTCGAATTTATAGTAAACGAGGCGGAGAAGATTCAAATGCAAATAATAGGGTTGCTTATTGATATTAATAATGGAAAAATTAATCCTAATTTAATTCGCCCGAATAAACTACAGGATGAAATCTTAAAAATAAAAGAACACCTATCAGATAAATTAAGATTGCCAGGAAAATCAAAGGATGCTGTTATTCAGGCCGTATACAGATTAATGACTGCAAGAGGTTTTTTTGTTGATGGGGCGTTGGTTATTGATATAAAAATTCCATTGTTAGAGAGATTTTCCTCGGATATATTTAACATCATACCAATACCTATTTTGAAAGATGGACTAACTTTGGTGGCAGAATTGAAGCAACAATTTGTAGTTTATAATTATGAATTGGATTCATATCATCTCATTACTCTACCGACGTTAAATCAATGCCAAAAAGACGGAGAAGACGAGTACTTATGCAAAGGAAATTGGGCGTGGGAAGATGCAAACGACAACTCTTGTGAATTAGCAACCCTGAAACCTAGCAATTCACACAACTGTTTATTTAGGCAAGTCAAAACCAAAAACATTTGGCTGGAATTACACGAAAGAAGCAACTGGTTTTTTAGAATATTTTCACGTGCGACAGCTCACATTATCTGCAAAAAAACTCAAAATATGGTTGAACTACCTAGCCAAGGTGTAATAACATTACCAACAGGATGTACAGCTCGAATTGGAAGAACAATTTTATCATCGCCACAAGAAGTAAAATCGAAACAATATAATGAATTCAGAACGTACTTAGTAAAAGAAGTTAAGGATTCCAAAATGTTAAAGCCATTGAATGACGTACCAATAAATCACACAGCTGAGGTCGAAAGTTTGCTGAAGCAGATAGAAAACATCAAATCACACTACATAGAGCTCAAGTCATTAAACTGGCATCATATTAGTGGACACTCATCATTAACGCTGGTATTAGTTATTGTTATTGTTTGTTTTGCAATTGTGATTAGGAGAAGATGTGTAACTAAAAGAAATATTGTAGATGTTAAATTTAATGTTCCCCGGCAGAATGTTCAATCATGAACATGATATTCATAAATGCTTATCAACTGCTGGTACGCATGTGTGCGACCAGTAAATAGTTTATTTTGGTTTAGTTTAAGATTAGTTCTGGTTAGTTTTAAGAATTTTACATTATTTCAAAATGCACACATGCATAGATAAAATAGTTTATTTTGGTCTTAGTTTAAGATTAGTTCTGGTTAGTTTTAAGATTTTTACATTAAAAGATTTTGTTATTCGTGCTTAATTCCCAGTTTTTATTATTGATAAAAACACTTGAAATTTATTGTTGATGGGATAAGCTATTCCTATGCGCATTTCACTGGTTGCTTAGGCCAGATCAGCAGGAAACTTCATCCATAAAGATTTTAGAAAAACTGAAGATATTAAACCAAGTAAAACTGTTAAGCGTATAAGACTTATAGCAACAGTTATACTTGTAATAATATCAAAGTTTAAACAAAACACATCAACAATAAACAGTTTGTTTATCTCATCTTACATTCCCCACTACAATTAGTTGAAATTCTCTCAACATTAATTGTAGTTGTAAGTAGGTTAAGAAAAACAAAATAAAAACAACAACAACTTTACAAAAGATGTTGACAATTAAGTGTTTTTTAGGCCGTGCACTTGCCTGTTTATTATCTTAACATTTTTTTCTTTTAATTCAAAGATACCAATTTAGGATTTTATAATAAAACGGTTTTTATATATATATATATACACATAAATTCTATTCAATGGTAAGATGATCAAACATATCTCGGTATTGTAAAAAATTAACTTCAGCCGGCTAATGATTCCGTCAATAGTGGACGCCGCTGCCGGTTTCTTCCCGGCATAGCTTTCTGATGTCAGATGGTTTGTCAGAAGAAAATAGAGCACGCTCTAATTGAAATTTTGTCAGATGACTTTGCGTCTGACTTTTACAGAAGCAAAGTTAAAAAGGTAACACACGACATGTATGTATTTTGCAGTGGGAAATTTGACATGTCAGATGACAAAAACATGTCGTGTACGGACGCCTTTATATGTGTTCTTTATTCAGAAGCGTACATAGGTTAAAATAATTGGATAATATCATACTCCAATTGTTTTATTAAACTTTGCACGATTTAAATTTAGATTTATTAAAACGATAAAATATAAGGTTTTTTTATTAAAATATGGGCTGTCATTAAGTTTTATAAACAATGGTCGGTCACTGCAAATTTTCGGTAATTGCAACAGGCCAGATTTTTTCGAGCTCGCACTTTATTACTTTAAAACTGTTTTATGTCCAATTCAAACTCAGCTGATAATGATCCAAATGATTTGGTTGATGTAATTTTTATTGAAGGTAATAATAATAAATTTAAAAATGTTTATATACAAATATAATTAAATTTATTATTTAGTTTGAAATGAAAATGGTCACCCATAAACGCCGTCGCCTTTTTTTAAATTTTGCAACTTGTGCAACTTGTTTTGTGTTTAATTAAATTGTGAAAATGGCTTAGTGCTTTTTTACGCTTTTTTTGTTTGAAATAGTGCTTTTTAGTGCCTTTTTTAAATTTTAAAGTGCTTTTTGCTCACAAAAAGTTGGCATCACTGATTTCCACAATTGTGGTATGGGCTGGACACCAATGACTTATGCTGGGTACACACAATGCAATGCATTTACGCAATCTAGCAAATTAAATTCATTTTTCATTCATTCCAGATTGCATCAACATCAAAACGTATTGATATTTTGAGATTGCATTGATGTAGATTGCACTGTGTGTACCCAGCATTATAGCCATTTGTCTAATGCTATGTTCATACGACGATATAAACGAGTGGCTTCGCTCTCTGAAACTAGTTTACCAAACATGCTGTTCATACGATTCATTCTTGTTTCATTTTGACATTATTTTTGTATTGTTAGTGTGATTTTTTTTAAATAGATAAAAAAAGTAAAAAAACTTAAAAAGATATTATTCAATACTTTTATTAATATTATTATGTAATAATTATCACTTTATTTTATTAAACATACATTTTTATTTTGTTTTTTCTTTATTTTGATTTATTTTTGAGAGCTAGTTCAGATAAACTAACGATAAATGTTATCCAAATTGGAGATGATAGTACATTTTTCCTGTTTCGCAGCCTGTTTTAAAATGAAACGACCTGTTTCGCTCTCAAAATTTTGTATGGGGAAACAAGTCGTTTCAATCATGTTTGGGGCACGTAGCAGGAATAAGTGTGCGAAACACGAATAATGCTGTCCGTGTGAACATGGTATAACGGTTCTCTGGTCGGTTAAAAAAATTCGTTCTATTGCAGGAATTTTTTTGTTTTTTATGCAAGTACATTTAAGAAAGTCTTTGTGTTTTTCTCTTTTAATACATATTTATACTGTGTCGATCGGAAAATCAACTGAGCTACAGGACTTTAAACTTGAAAAAATGTATTTTTTTACGTTTTTTCAAAATTGACCATTTTAAGTCGCTCCAGTGAGGCAATAAAAATTTAAAACATTTTTTTTAAGCTGTATCTTAAATAAAAGATTGTTTAAAACGCACTCAGACTTAAGTTATTATTATCGGACAAAAAAAAAAACGACATATTTAGTAAAAACATCCGAATGTGAAATGCACAAATTTCGCAACCGTTGTGCAGTAAATACGGTTACCATTCAAAAATGAACTCAAGGCATTGTTTACAGAAAAGTTGTCTACTATGAATTCTATGCCTCCCAGTGTTGCATTGCAACCCTAAGTTTATGAAGTCAGACACTGTCCCGCGTTTGTTGTATTAAAAACGTTTGAAATTTCTTAATAATATTTAAATATGCAAATATTCACTGGTTAACTTTTGGAATGTTTGTGGTGTATCTAATGGCTAATAAATGACTGATGCTTTAAACGCTGGTTTAGTTGAACTAAACTTGAATTTATATGTAGTTTAAACTCAACAACTATAAGTCAGTGCCCATGTATTATATGTTGTTTAAAAAATAACATGTGGCAGCACTACGATAAATCTTATCAAATTCATATGGTCTGTATTCAAGAATGATATAAACAAGATTACGCATTGCGCATGTTTTCAAAGTTCAACTGTTTAATATGACGTCACATTATACACATGTTTGTTTGCTTGTGTTTCTTTATTTTAGCTGTACTTATGCGCTGATTTGACGTAGATGCGCAGAAAAATTTCATTTTTAACAGCTGAATGCGTTATCTTGGTTTCTTTCACTCAATTCACATGAGGGCTTTTACGACGTCGTTTTATCTTGATTCCCTTTTAAAGCAACTTCCAAAATCTCTTTGCGTTCATACGATGATTTTTGTTTGCATGTCTTTTTTTTATTTACAGTATGGCATTGATTATCCGTCATTCGATTAACTGGCAGCTTCAATTGACTGGAAAATAAAAAATTTTTTGCATTGATTTAAATTACCTCTATTATCCGGCATTACCTCTATTATCCGAAATTATAAACAAATTATCTTTTTTTCGTTTACCTTTGAACAATTAAAACAAATTTAAATAAACGAAGTAAGAGAATTTCCCAACGTACTGGAAGCATGTTCTGCCAAAATTACTTTTTTCCTCATGTTTACATAATAATACATTATATATTTACATAAAATAAGAAACACATCAAAAAATAAATAATCAAGAATGCTGCCGGTCGCGTCTATTATCGATAATCGAGGTCTCACTGTATTTTCAACCACACACTTCAAAGTAAGAAAAAGAATAAAACGTAAAAAGAAAAAGTTAAAAGAGAAATATAAAAAACGACATGAACAACACAAAACGAGTCGTTTTGTTTACCCCTCATTCTTCTCTACACCGCTCGCCAACATACCAAAAGAGACGTCGACAAATCGACGTCGTAAAAGCCCTCATGTGAATTGAGTGTTTGTATCATAGTCTGTATTGCTAGTTAAAACGCCCAATTTTATGCGTCTAAAGATGGTTTATATGTTTAGTGTTTTATAGATTTGTTGATTTAAACCCATTTTAAACCAAAAAGAGAGTTTAACTTGCACTGATTTATTAGCCCTTAATGTATCTACATTTTTAAAAATGTAGATACACTTAAAAATGTACATTTTTAAAAAAGCCATGGACCACAAACGTATTTTATTCTACATGTTTTGTAGAATTAACTAAATTTGTTAAGAGCATGTAGGAGTATTTGTCAATTGGTAAGTCAGTTTAATGGGGGGATCCAGTTGATCATATGACTGATTGCAATTTCTGCATGACCTTATTCAGATATACAGTCGGGCCTCGATTATCCGTGATCCTTCATTTTCGAAATAACGGTATATCTCGTAAACAAGAGCTAACATAAAAAAGCGGTTAGCACAAATGGATTCAGCATACTCGAATTAGGTTAAAAGCCAGGTTCCACGCTTGTCACAAAAAGTGTCAAATTCTAGCACATTGTTATTATCTAATTTTTTACATTCATTAGAACAGAGCTGCGATTAAGCAGCAGTTCAAACATATAAAACTTGGCAAGATGTCAGTTAATACTTACTCGAGCAGATGATTTCCAATTTTTGTCATCTTTCAAGCCAATAGCCCTTGAAGCAAACCAGAATGCACAACCAATAGACTCGTCAAGTACAGTGTTAAGTGGATAAATCAAATGTTTTATGTGATTTTTTAAATTTAAATGTAGTTCGTCTTTGCTAACATTTACTTGAATAAAATTCCAATTCCTAAATAACAAACAATATAAATAATAATTAAAAGTTTTACATCCTTATATATATATATATATATTAGCGTGGCCGTTAGTTGTATGGAGAACTTTTTTTTTTGATTTCTTATACTCTCCCCCTCCGAATCGGTTCAGTTTTATGTAAAAAAAAAATACAAAAAATTTTGGTAGCGATAAGTTGTGTTTTAGGGAGGGCGTCCGCCCCTCAAAGTTTGCCATCAAGCCATTTATTCAAATGTAATTTGTTTGCGTATGACTATTTTCTAAAAACAACATTTTACAAGAATATGATATATGGCAATATTTTAGCTCTTCTAGTCAACAACATAAGCCTCCAAGAAAGTTTTTTGCTAAGACTAATATCTTAGAAAATAATTAAGAAAATAACAACAAAATACCAAACATTTTATATACGTTTTATATATATAAAAAGGCGATTTAATGTCAAGTGACACAATTTTGAAATCGATGTCTTCCGATTTGGATGAAATTTACACCAAGGTTAGTCCTATTAGATAGTAGTTTACACACAAATTTTCAACAAGATCGGTCAAAATGTTTCAGAGGTAGAGGGGGTCAAAGTTTGCCATACAGGTGTTCTTTCTCATCCATGTAATTTATTACCTATTGGTGTTAGCAAAATTTGTCCCAAGTAGCTTAGATAGCTATTTAATCAATCTTTTTTAAAAATATTTTTTTGTTTTTTTTTTTAAATTTTTTAATTTTTTTTTTAAATTTAAAACTTTTTTTTTAATTTTTTTTTCCAAGTGTTAAATTTAAAAAAAAAAAATTTTAAAAATTTTTTAAAAAACAAAAACTATTTTTTTAAAAAGTTTGATCAAAAAGCTATCTAAGCTACTTGGGACAAATTTTGCTTACACCAATAGGTAATAAGTTACATGGATGAGAAAGGACACCTGTATGGCCAAAATGTCAAACTTTGACCCCCTCTAACTCAGAAACTTTTTGACCGATCTTGTTGAAAATTTGTGTCTAAGCTACAATCTAACAGTACTAAAATTGGTGTAAATTTAATTTAAATCGAAAGACATCTATTTCAAAATTGGGTCACTTGACATTAAATCCCCCTTTTATGTATATAAAACGTATATAAAATGTTTGGTATTTTGTTTTTATTTTCTTAATTATTTTCTAAAATATTGATTTTAGCAAAAAACTTTCTTAGAGGCTTATGTTGTTGACTAGAAGAGCTAAAATATTACCATATATCATATTCTTTTAAAATGTTGTTTTTAGAAGATAGTCATATGCAAACAAATTACATTTGAATAAATGGCTTGATGGCAAACTTTGAGGGACGGATGCCCCCCCTAAAACACAACTTATCACTACGAAATTTTTTGTATTTTTTTTACATAAAACTGAACCGATTTAGGGGGGAGAATATAAGAAATCAAAATAAAAAAAATAACGGCCACCCTAATATATATATATATATATATATATACGTACCTATCTGGGCATAAATCCTTTAAATTTTGAAATGACGACACCGCCGTAATTCTATCGGGTACATTCCAACTATTTTCTATTCCTTTATTTTCAAACGCTACATTTACTAAGTCAATTGAATCGGGTTTTGGAATGAATTTATCGCACAATACGGCTAATATAGAACAGTCAATGCCACCAGAAAATAAAATTGCAACCTTTGAATGATTACAGGAGTTTGTATGTCCTAAGCATGAGATGCATACTTTGGTGGTATATTGTACACGTTTTTTAACAGAATCAGCCAAAAGTTCAGAAAATGCTGTTATTGCATTGAAAATCTCCTCATTTTCTAATAAATAATTATATAACTCCGTTGTGGTTGACAATTTGGAATTTATCAGATTATAAAAGTTGAAATTATACTAAAAATATTTATACATTAAACAATGAAATAAAATAATTCTTTAAAAATATGTACTACATTTTTAATATTTAATTTATTGGAGAACCGATCAAGTTGAATAGGATGCGTAATATTGATTCGCATATTGCAAAATCTTTCCAGGTTTTGTAAGTGGCCACGGCAGTCTTCATTCAAAGGTCGCCAAGGAAAAAGTATGCTACTATGAAAATCAGCATTGCTTATTTTGTAGATTCCTAGTGGTGGAAGTTCCACGGTGTTATTTTCATTATTATTGTCTGTAAATATTGTTATTTAGTTCGATTTAGAAAAGTTTAAATTTTTAGTTATTTTATAAGATTTAAATTGAATCTGTATTAATTAAAAGAATTTTTCCAACATTGTAGCAAAATATGTTCACTATTTAGACTATTTTAATAATGGCAAAATCAAAAATAATTTTTTATATACAATTGACCACATAGGTAAAACATTCCTTTTTCACTTACCTTTCATTCAAAATGTTGAATACAAGTTTTTTCAATTGCAAACTAAAACACACATTCTAAATAAATATGGAAATTCATTTTTAAAAGCCACCCGTTTTTCACCGCTATGGATACCAAAGTATATTATATAACCTTTTATTCTTACAGTAAATTTGTCTTTATGTCTACTTTCAAAAACAGCAAAAAACTCGATTTCCAAAAATTTGTACTTGAGCCCTTTTCAAAATAAATGATTCAATTACACTACGTGACAAAATTTCAACAAAGTCGTGACCAAATGAATCTGACAGCTATTCTTTATGTAAAATTTTCCGCTGAATCCGAATATGAACTCAGAATTGTCAAAAGTAGAACAGTTTTTCAGATATTCCAAAATAACCGTTATTTGTGTTTTTAAGAACGATGATGTGACTGAAATGCAAATATCTTAAAAAATTTTAAACGAATTATGTATTTCTTTTTTTTAAGTAATAGGTTATAAAATTTCTAAAATAACCATGGATTGCTTGTGAAGATTGGTCAAGAAATGACAGAGTTACAGGGGACAAAAGTTCAAGCTTCATTGAAAATTTTATTATTTTGTTCAATTTTGCTCTTTTCAAGTTATTTTTGTTAAACCAATCATTTAAAAATCCTAATGTTTTATTGCATGCGACGTTAGATTATTTTAATATGAACATTTTACGCCCAACAAGACATAGATTGGTACAAAAATGAAGCTACAGAAGATTTAGTAAATTAACCCACATAGAAATTCAAAACTTTCAAGCAACTTTTAATATTTATTGTTACTAAAAATTTAGCTTTGTATATTTATTTGTTGTGGGTTAATTCAATTAATCTTCTGTAACTTTGTCATTTTTGCACCGATCTGGATCCTATTGGGCACAAAATGTGCGTATTGAAATAGGCTAAAATTTTATTTTTTGGATATTTGCATATCAGTCACATCATCTTTTTTAAAAACACAAATAAAGGTTATTTTGGAATATCTCAAAAACTGTTCTACTTTTGACAATTCTGACTTCATATTCGGATTCAGCGGAAAATTTTACATAAGGATTACGTTTCAAATGCATTTGGTCAAAAAATTGTCACGTAGTGTTATTTATAGAATGAAACAAATAGATTGATATGTTCGGAAGTCAATTACAGTACTCTTTATTTAAAAATATTTATTTTTGCTATTTAAATTTGGTGAAACATTAACAAACAATTTTTAACTTGATAATAATTCTTTGAAAATCTCAACCACTAAAACACATTAGAGATAATATGAAAATAAGATTTTCTATAGTTATCGTCCAGAATTGCAATTTTTAAAAATTCTGCCTTGAAATTGCATTAGTGTCCAGATTTTGTATTTTTTTCTTGTCTTTCCTCTTCTCCTTTTTATATTTTATATATAAATACAAATACACCTACAGCCAACGGCAAATAAAAAAGTGTAAGAATGACAAAACAGAATTGCAGAGTACATGAAACTGAGTACCCTCCCCAATCTTCGCACCACTCTCACCAATAAACTCAAGAATTGCAGCAACAAAAGTTGCAAGTCTGGACAATGGCATAGTAAAAAGTATGAAAGTATAGTCGGCCAAGCCCGACTAATGATACCCTACACCACAGTATATAATAATTTTTGGAATTTGTTTTATTAGAAACGTGATTTTAATACGGATGCCGAGATACCCTTTCACGCAACTTCTAATGGAAAGTAGACATGTGACCAAGGCGAATTCAGTTTTCAGGTGGCGTTGAAAGCACAGCTGTGCTACTTTTTTTTCTTAATTAGAGAGAGAAATGTCAAAAGTTCCCTGTGATTTTGACATATGGATCAACGAAAGCAACAAAAAAATACATTGTTGTGTTTTTGGTGTTGTTACTTGTTGTAGTATCGACACCACCGTTTACATGAATTCGCCTTGCATGTGACGTTATTGGAGGAAACCTCAAGCGTTCTCAAAACACCAGTCTACCTTTACCTGCAAGTAAAGCAATATAACATATTTCTAGTGAAAGAAAGCGGCGATATAAAAAACAATAGTTATTTATTTCTTTTCGTTACATATTCGAAAGTTAAACATAAAAAAGTAATGTATTTGTTATCCTGAAGTATAAAAATCAAACAGATATAGTCAATTTGTATTACGAAGAGCAATTGCGTGTACGATATTTTTTGTCATTCCGTCTTTAGCCAACACAAATAAGCTCGATGGCTTGCCGACGCGAGAACATGCCACGTATAATTGTTAGTGTGAAAAACATGGTGTGCCCAAATCTAAGCCGCAAACATACATCGTTTGCCCTTGCGACATATGGATTGCTATTGCAAATTCCAATCTAATTGGAAATGAAACGCGTTTGAATTCAATTGGGACGTCTGTGGCAATCATCGAAGTTCGTGGCAGCAAAACATTTTCATCTCGGAATTGATCATTCAAAATGGTAGCTCCTATAACGTTTTTCATCAATTTTTTAACGACCAATCGTGTACCATTGCAAAGCCGAAGTAGAATAACCGGAGAAAAATATGTTAAAAAAATACATAAACTTTTCAAATTAATTATGAAGGTATTGGATGTGGGTGCTTTTACCCGTTTACCTTTATTTTACGCCGAAAATGTTAAAATTTATAGCCTTTAGTTCCTTCAAGACTTGAAACTTTCACCGGATAATTAATTACGAAGACATGGGGAGATGGAGCCCTATTTTACGCCCTAATTGTTGGAATTTCAAAAACATGTATATCTTAAAGTTCCTTTAGATACTACAGTATCTGCATGCCAAATTTTAATAATACAGGTTGATCAGTTAAGAAGATATAGGGAGGGGGAGTGTTTGCCCCTCTTACCCAATTTCATGCCCTGAATAATAAAAATTATAGGCTATAGTTCCTTCCAGATGTTATACTATTTGCCAGCATAATTTCAAGAAAATTGGTTGATTAGTTAAGAAAATATTGGAAGGGGGAGCTTTTACCCATTTTGCCCTATGATACGCCTTCTAGCGATATGAAATAAACATTAAGATCTATTCTGAATGTCATTGTACACATTAGGCATGGTTTGGTAACTTTTCAAGAAACAATAAAAAATCATAATATGGATAATGAAACCCATTTTGTTGATATTTATATGGGAATAATATATAGGAAAATCTAAATGCAATATCTCCGGAACCACTGGGCCGATTTCGTCCAAACTTCACATAAACCATCTACAGACTATCCCCAAAGTACCGTGTTAGTTTTCGTTTAAATCGGTTGACCCGTTTTCGCAGTTAGTGGTGACATCAAAGTGTACACTTCTTTTTATATATATAGATTATATGACAGGGCAAAATCTACTCTAAATAAAACTGCAACTTACTACTGCTCTAAAAAGGATATTGAACCTTATTGAATTTTTCTACAACCTACACAGAAAGAAAAACACTCGAGATAAATTAAGTTTTTAAAATTCAAGTACGAATAACACTTAAACATACTTAAAACCATCCTTAATGGGATAACTTTCGAAAATCCATCCCGAAATTTGTTAAAATAAGTTTAAAATTCTTAAGACAAGTAAAAAAAGATTAAACTTTTCGTTTGTAGTGCCACTGTGGGAGTAAAATTACAAAGTGAGCTTTTTAATCTCATATAGCTTATCAAAGTTTCTTGTAGACACTACAGCAACACCACGTAAGTAGTTAAAAACGATTTGCTTGTTGTGTGTAGAAACAACAAAATCAACAGAACAAGACGAAAACACATTATTTTCATGTTTAAAAAGTAAAATTAAAAGCAAGAGCTCTAATTTAGTTTATATTTTCATTTAAATATGTATGTAGATTAAGTTTTTAAAGTAATAACCATAATGGGAATGATGCTGGTGTTTTATAATTGAAACTCTGTAAGGTGTAAAACGGTACTGATCATACTAATGGTAAATCTATCATACTAATGGTGTTTTCTTTTCTAAAAATAATGTTCCCTGTATGCTACCATATCCGCTGGTTTTTGTCTTTTCTAAAAATATATGCAAAACTGTGAGAAGTTGTCGTTTTCCTTTCAAAATATGTTGCAAAAATAAATGGCAAATTTTTTCCATTTCTTACACCTAGTTATAACTGAGTGTGAGATAATACCCTTTTTTGCATTTGCGTTAAGTACTTTTTTATTACATTGTAAACATTTATATTTTTTCATATTCTTATTTTGTTATCTTATTAAACCTTTGTATTTTTCCCTGGATTATATACATATATTTTTTGAATTGTTGTTAATTAATTTTATTATACTGAATAGTTTACTTTATAAAATCTTTAAATTTTAGTGAGTTTATTTATAATTACGTTAATTATTTGATTTGTGAATTTGAACTTTAAATTGTTAACTTGGATTAAAGTGGTGAATTCAATGCCTACTTGAAGTTAACTATAGTCAATCGTAAATTTCTTTAAGTATACCATTTAGTACTCGCCAAAAATTAGGTGATCAAAACTTATCCTCTGACGAGCGATTATAATTATCATTGGGCCAAGACTTCTCAATTCCTGTTCCCCAAGGAAAAAAAGAATCTAGCCCAATTTATAATAATTTAGGCCACCCAGAAGTCTAATTTATTCACATGTATTTTTCTTATTTACTTCTTTCTTGTTTGTGTAAAATTTTCGTTAACTCGGTGGCCACACGATCTAGTTTTGCCCTTTAATTCCTTTCAATTTCTCTGCAGATAACGAGACTAGTCCATACATGCATGTAATGAGTAGTCCACAAAGGAGTAGGAGTACTCCAAAACTACTCAAAATATATGGTTATGGACTTTACGATGTCCTAGAAGTGGACCATATAACCCAATTTTGCATTACAACGGAGTTATCTTAAAACTACTCCATGTTCATACATACTCTAGTGGACTAGTTTTGAAACTAGACCATGGTATACTCCAGAAGATTAGTTTTAACTTCGTTTAAAAACGAAAAAATTTCGTTTAAAAACGAAGACATGTCGTTTCACTACAAACTCTTTTTAACAATGACATGGTCCATGCTTGCATAACATTGGACCAGTCCAGGGAGTAGTCCATTTCATCAAAATGGATCACGCAGTCCAATATTATCTGTAGGGATCCCTGCAAGCATGGACCATGTCATTGTTAAAAAGTGTTTGTAGTGAGACGACATGTCTTCGTTTTTTAACGACATGTTTTCGTTTTTAAACGACTACAAAACAAATCCTCTTGTGTATACCATGGAATAGTTTTAAGACTACTCCTATGTAATCCAAAGCTGGGTTATATGGTGATGCCCTAGGACACCGTAATGTTAAATATACCATGTTTTTTCATACGTTTGGGTTACTAGTCCTAGTCCCTTGTGGGCTACACTTTACACTCGTGTTTGGACTTGTCCTATTATTTGCAGGGTTATAATACACTCTCATTTGTTTACTTACACACTCACACTTTTTAAATTGACCACGAAATTGCTTTTAATTTACCTTTCCATTTGTTTGGCAATTTTACTTTCAATTTAACAGCTGATTACAAGTTTGTATTTATAAATTGTTTTCTTGATGATTTCTTGAAAGTAAATTGCTTACAAATTGAGTGCAGGCTACGTCCTAGTTTTCAATTTATGCAAATTTTGACAAACATTATATGTAAACAAAATAGAGTTGGCAACCCTGTCGTGTAAAAGTCAAAATTTATCACGTCCGTATATAAGTTTTTTATTTATTAAAAAAAATCGTTTAACTCAAGCTAAATATATATAATAAAAAATATATATCAATACATTTCCCAAATATTAAATATTCTATACATTTTTTGGTGAGGAATCTCATAAAAATAAAGTTTGCCTCCAAAGGGACGAAGAAGCGTTAAAAATCCAGAATTCATTTGTAGTCAGTGCAGAATAATGCATTAAACACATTCACCACAGCAGGCTACACGAACACAATACCACAGAATACCACAGAACTGTCACGAGACGGAAGATTTTGCGTTTTTTTTTGTCTCTTTTTAAGAAAGCTGCCCTTTTTGCATTTCTCTTTGCATCATCTTTTATGCCTCAATACAATGAACACAAATTTATTTAGTTGAGATTTATTTGCAAAGCTTTTGTAAAAACTAACTTTTAAGTTTACCACAACACAAGTAAATAATATTTAAGTAAATAAATAACATTATAAAACAAAAAAATATTAATAAATACATTTTTTTTTGCACAAAACACAACGTTTGTTGAACTAATGCATTTTTTAACGTGGTCTGTGTTTTGTTATTTTTGTTTTGATCATGCCATTTGTGTTGATTGTTGCTGCCTGTTTTTACACATTGCCACTTCACTACCAAAAAAAGTTTTCTGTCTTTTTCTTCGAAAGCTGCCCTCGCAACTGATTTGGGCCTTTTTCACACGTCACTTTTTAAAGTTCTGTGGTATTCTGTGCACAATACTACAAATGCTGCTGGCTGAAATTTTAGTCGTGTAGTCAGCTACTGAATTATGTTGAAGACGGCAGCTACAATTGAAAAAATACAAACAGCTGTTTTTGTTTACTATGTCTTTATATTTCAGTGGTGCCACTATCATTTTTTTTTCTTTTATAAAATGGAAAAACATGCATAATTGCAGACTCTTATTCAAACTTAATTTAAGATTATCAACAAATGAATTTATTAAAAAAAAAATTTAAATATTTTAATTTTGTTGTTTTTGTAAATAATAAACAATATAATTTTAACGGCAGATTAAACAAAAAATACATATAAAATGCTTTTAAAATAAGAAAATTTATTCCTTCAACACACGTGGTATAGTTCGTAAAAGTTTCAGAACACTTTGGGTGCGTACGTAAATGCATAAAAACTATGTATCACTGCTGCAGTGATGTAAAATCTTGTTGCTGATGCGTGATTACCAGTTGCAGTTGTGTTGCTGATACTTTGCACAACAGCTGTACAAAGTTTGAATTTTTGAAATTTCAAAAGTAAACATTAAATAATAATAAAAATGCTTTTTACAATAAAGATGACAAATTTAATTGAAAATATTGAATCAAAAAGTAACAGTTTTCTTATAAATGACGATTAAACAATTTCTTTTTTGTCAAAAGTTATTGCTTCAGAAAATTAACTGAAGCAATAATTGCCAAAGTTTGCTGCAGAGGTGCGGCATTACTGCATAAAAACTTTTGACATATGAGAGTGATCCCAAGTTTCTTGCAAGTGATGCTTTTACAAACATTAAACTTTACTTCTGCGCAAGTGATACCCAACAACTGCATTTACGAACGTACCCTTTATCAATAACTTTTTAGGTAAAAACTGGATCTAAGAAGTAGTGGTATTATTAGAAACTACTTCGAAATGGCTTTCACATTATTTTAAAAAAATTCCGATTTATTAGCCTATAAAGGGCCAATTTTAAAAATTTTTAAGATTTTTCTACAAAACTTAAAATTTTGTCAATATACATATTAATTAAAACACAATATCTATATATATTTATGTACTTCTTACATATTCATCCCAATTATGAATAAAAATTCCCCGGGAGTTTTCTCCCTTCTCTTATTTTTCCTATGTTAATTCAATTGTAAAAGTTGATTGAATTATTGTAATATGTACATAAATAATAAGTGTTCTGCAAGAAAAACTTTATTAAGCAAATATCTTAGAGTTTAATAATTATTGTTATTTCGACATGATTTAAAGATAAAGCCAATTTTATAAAAAAAAGTCAGCCACGGAGTATAAATATATAAAATTGGCTCTTAATTGGTTAACCGGTATGACATAAACGGCATGTGGAACACACTTTAAAGAATTTTCCAATGATTCGAAAAGACATAGTGTAAATGCCCTTTAACTTATGGCCAATTTCATTAATTCTATTTAAATATCAATGTATATTTTTCATGTTAAATAAAAATAAAATTATGTATATGAAAAACTATATTTAAATATGAATTCATATTTAAATAGAATTTGTGAAATTGGCCATTATTTACAAATATTTATTAACAATTTACTTACAGGCTTTTTATACCAATGGCAAAAGAGGAAAAATTTACAATAAATTGGCCAATTTAAAACGTTTGTCCAAGGAAACATTTAAGCAGCCAGAATTATGTACTGAAGACAAGTTGGAATGTGGTAAGTTAATCATAATATGTGGTAAGTTAAATAACATTTCAAATTATATTTTTTGTTTAATAATAGCCCTTCCGAAAATTATGTGCTACTGATTCAAACCCTAAGAAGTGAAAACATAACTGCAAATGATTACGACCTGTATTGGAGAAAGTGTGCAGCACTACGTTTTAAGCAAATAGCAGAATCTAAGTCGACACCGGAAATATTTAATTTATGGCCAGAATACAAAAAACCGTCAGCATTTCAGCTTGTAAGTATTAAATAAAAAAATTCAATGCATGTACCTGAAATTAACTCTTTTTGCATTTCTACATCGATATCGATTTTACATTAAAGTATCCTGTAGCAAAATCTTTGAAGGACAGAATGTCCACATTCGGCGAAAGGATTTTAAATATAATAAAAATGAAGTCCAGCTGTTCCTCATTTTTAAAAGATCTCCAAAAGGTTAACACATTAAATGAAGGTAAGCAAAGAATACCGAATATGTTTTGATAATTTCTAATTTATACTCTTATGTCAATTTTATAGAGTCTAAAACATTTGCTACGCTATGGTACGCACACAAACTCTTTCCGCCTCAGCAGAGTTTTATTACAACACCAAACGGCGAAAAAATTCGAAAGAGGTATTCAGTAGCCGATTCGCAGGAAAGCTTTGCTATTTTAGCAACAACGAGTAAAGAATTTGAAACCAAACTTAAGCTTCTTCAATTTCAAGGACGTTCAATTCAACCTAGACTCTTGATCATTGGCGACCTTTATAACATTAAAAAAATTGATGTATATTTTGATAGACTAAAAATTTCTTGTTTGTCCATTTTAGAGGCTTTCGACAATTTATTTAAACTATTTTTTGTATTCAACCTAGAGTTTCCCATTGAATCGGAAGTTTTTTATAATTTTGTGCAATCTATTTTGTACGATATGCCAACTTTAAAAAAGTTCACAAAAGTTTCTTCTTTAAAAAATGAAATTTTAAATATGTAATTTTTTCAAATTTTTAAAATGCTTTATAACAAAAACATTGTTATACAAACATATCGTTACTTTAATATAGAAAAGCCCTAACTAACGTTTTATTTACTTTACAGGAGAAGGAAAAAACTTAATAAAAATTATAGTCTTGTAGTCGCGATTTTTTTTAAAGACAATTTTTTAATTAATTGCTTATAGAATTTAATAAAAAACTGCGTTTAAAAAAAAATCGTGATTACAAGACTATAATTTTTATTAAGTTTTCTCCTTCTCCTGTAAAGTATGGAAAATGTTAGTTAGGGCTTTTCTATATAAAAGTAACGATATGTATATTTAAAATTAAATAAAAACATATTTCTTTCTGTGAATTTTTAAAAACATTGCCTATAACCATTTCATTATATTTATATTTTAAAAAAATTTTATAAAAAAAGATTGGATTTAATAATCCTTTTTTTATTAATTTAAATTTTATATTAATTTGTAATAAAACGTTTATTTTGTTATCAAAAACAAACATTGTACTATAAAATAAAAACATACATATTAAAGACCTGCACGAGTGTATCAGTAAGTATTGTTAAAACAGATACACCAGATATTTATCTGTTACTACTGATATAAATGAGAGAATTAGTGTAACTGATATTGTATGGTTTTGCTTTTGCCCACTCACCATATCTTAAAAACAAAAACAGATGCTTATGGTTTTGGATTGAGTGTGTCATAACATTTTTTTTTGCTTACAAATATCTGTTGTCACCATAAGTATTTCTACAATATCCGTGGTTATCTGTTGTATGCTAAAATATTGTTGGCGAGTTGATGAAAATAAGAGAGTTTATAAAAACTTGTATAAGATCTCAACCAGGGGTGCCAGATGGTTTTAGTAAAAAATCGGCATATTTTCAAAAACAAATCGAAAATCAAATTATGAAAAAACGGCAAATTAAAATTACTGTTTAAAACACAATAAAACATTTTTTTAATGACAAAAACAACAAAGTAGAGTTGTGTCGGTCATGAACGACCCGGTTCAATTGAACGAATCAGTCAAATGAACGTTGAACGGCCGTTCAGTCTCATCGTTCAATATGGTTCACTTGGGTCTTTTCAGGTCTTTTGAATCAGTTTGAATCAGTCATTCACTTGCTTACCGAACAACTGATTGAAAAGAAACAACAGTACTATTCTTGTGTATATGTTTGTTATGCCAGAATAATATACTTGTTTCTTTTACTCATTGTCACATTGCTTTACACATTTTCATAATACATCGTTCAATATGGTTCACTTGGGTCTTTTGAATCAGTTTGAATCAGTCATTCACAAAAAACAATGCAAAACACAAAGCAAAATGTTTCTTCGAATTTGCTTTGTGTTTATTGTTTTCTATTATTGTATGTATACATATTTCTTATATGAATATTGCTATACTCTTTTAACACATTGCCGTATTCAATCAATTGTGAATGACTGAACGAAAACCACAAAAGAGCAACTGATACAAAAGACCGACTGATCCAAACGATCAACCGACCCAAAAGACAAGTGACCTGAAATGACCGACTGAACGAAATGAACGAACTCGTTCACTGTTTCGAATTGAACGTTAATGACCGGTCACCTAAACGAACGATTAAGCCCAAGACTACAACAAAGCAAAACAATTAACCATTACATAATGCTTTAAAAAAAATAAATAAAAATAAATGTTTTATAAATTTTATTTAATTAAAAAAATTCCGGGGTATCTGATAGCAGATTTATAATTTCAAACTTAAATAAAAAATGTAATAATTGACACAAAGTTTTATTAAAAGCATTGAACGGTTAAATGAAAATGCAATGGAAATGGATTTTATTTTTTAAAGAATATGTCATCCACATGTCATTTGTCGACTTGAACACACTGTTCAAAACGGAGCGTTGTTTTTCGAGAATTTAAAAAAAATGACCCAATTTTCTCATGTAAAGGTATTTGATGTTTCAATCGAAGGTTGGAGGTTCTTGGAGACCAGTAATGGTAGATTTGTTTGTTGACGTGGCTATTTAAGTGAAAATGAACTTTGAACAAAATTGTCGACGAGCAATTACGTAAGAATCATTGCCCTTAAAAAATGTCTCCTAAGCGAACGCGCGATGCTCACTCGACTACTGTGACTAACAAATCCTCCCAATCGATAATTCCAACGGAGCCAACCTCCCTCCGCACCGTTTATTACTTTTTGAAATAATCGCATTAAAAATATAATTTTGCCACCAGACACCCTTTATATGAATAGATTTTACTTAAGGGTAAATGGCAGGTACCGTTAATAAGAGTGATCCATATAATTTTAGCTTGAAAACTCTTCATATTAGAGTCAGCGGAGACATATACTGTCTTATAACAATAGGTTCGTCTCTTTAAGAACCTATGGTGATCTAGAATAAACGATCTTAACTCCACAGTTAAAAATTATTTTTTCAACGAAAAAATAAAAGTAGGTTTTAAGTATAAAAGTAGTAGTAAGTTCGGATGAACTCAATTTTCAATTGCGAACCTTTAACCATTATCGTTATATATATTTTATTTTGTGACGTTTATTTGATTCCTACATTGTATAGAAAAGAAAAAAATCTTGTTGTGCTTGTCTGGCATCAAAAATATCACTTGTCGTCGTAAATTATTTCTCAGCAATAGTGTGACTTTTAGCAACCTTTTGTGCTGCTATTATCTCCGATTTTGCGTCTATTAGCATACATTGGTTTTTGATTTGGCGGCTAACAGACAGAAGCTGTTTGTTTCATTCTTTTTCCTACAACATAAAAGTGATTGCCGTTGCTTTTTGAGCTTGTTTAAATAAAAAATTTTTGCCATTGTTAAAAAAGCAAGTTGCAGCTGCTTTTGAAAAGTGTGGGCTATTTTAGCAGTAGAACTTTTCAATTTCGATTTTTTTTAATTAAGAAAATGACAAAATTTGGCTGCTTTTGCTAATATGGCGATAGCATTTTAAACCCTGGTTTACATAGCCAGCCAGCCGGACGTTTGAATTTCTTTAGCTCGATTCCCCTTGTGCTTTAAGTCCCTTATATGAAGTTGTATATTTTTCAAAATGTGTTTGTTGTGTTAGACATACCATAAAAATACTGCAAATATGGAATATATATGTATAACCATTTTTTCCCTAAGTTACCCAAAATTAATAATTTATATAAAATAAACCAAAAATTACTGTATTGTAAGTGTTTCTCAAAAAATAGGCACTTTGATAATTTAGATGCAAAAATCGTCCAAATGCCGATAAATCGTTAAATATGGCAGGCCTGATCACAATGATTCTCGCTTGTGTTGTTGTTGTTGCTCGACAATTTGTACTGCCACAGCATGAACACATAGTGTGTGTTTGTAGGTATAATAAGAAACTAGTAGTGTTGTTGTTGCTTGGCAATTTGTACGACCACAGAACGAGCAGCCTGTGTGTTTTGTTTTTGTAAATTTTTTTGTTTGGCTTTTTTTCGCTCGAAATACATTCACGCTCTCTTTCATTGAAAATAACGGTATCGTACAATAAGTAACTTATTGTATTCCGTAAGTATCCACTAGTATCTGCTTTTGCGAAACAGATATAAGCAGATATGATACTCTCTTTCGCTTTTTTATCAACTTACATCCACTCTTTTACAAATCATATCAACATCAACTTATATCAGAAACACAAGAGCACTCATCCATACGCATCAACTTTAGAAAAAACACAGAAACAGATATAAACAGATACATCTGTGCAGGTCTTTAATACATATGTATGTAAATAAAAACAAAAACTTTCCTTAAAAAATAAAATTTTAAATATTTAATATTTCTCAAATTTTTAAAATGCTTAATAACAAAAACATTGTTATATAAACATATGTATATTTAAAATGAAATAAAAACATTTATTTCTGTAAATTTTTAAAAAACATTGCCTATAACCATTTATTTATAATTATATTTTCAAAAAATTTTATTAAAAAAAAATTGGAATTAAAAATACTTTTTTATTAATTTAAATTTTATATCAATTTATTATTAAACTTGTTGTGGTTTTTAAAACAAGCATTGTATGTACTATAAAATAAATACATAAATTCTTTAAAAAATTAAATTTTAATATTTATGCTACATGCATATATGTTAAATATATGTTTATTTTAAAAATTTTTAAAACGGTAAAAGCCCAATTATGGATACGAATTTCCCGGGAGTTTTTAGTCATAATTGGGCTGTAATATATAACAAAAACATAATTCTGTGCCATTTTGACAAAACATCTTAAGTCGAGATAAGATAGCAAAAAAAGTCTTTAAAAAAACTCGGTAAAATTATTTTATCAAATAATAAAAAAAAAACAAAATTATAATACGTTTATAATATAAAATTTTAAAATCGTAAATAAAAACCTTTTTTGAAGGAACATTTTTAAATTTGAATTAAGATGGTTTATCAAAAGGCAACAGAATTATGTATATGTACATATGTACATATATATTTCAAATTAAATAAAAACATTTATTTCTCTAAATTTAAAAAAAAACTTTACCTCTAACCACTTTATTCTTAATGTTTTAAATAAAAAAAAATGGAATTGAAAAATATTTTTTTGCTTTTTATTTTATGTTATTTTGTTATTAAACTTTTTTTTTTATCAAAAACAAACATTGTACAACAATAAATACCTGAACAAAAAATAATAAAACAAATCAGAAAATATTTACAAATTTTATTAAAATATTAATTGGGTTTACAAACATTTAATTAGATATTTTCATATTTTCTAATTAAAATTTTAATTGTATCAAATAAGGTTTAATTAGAAAATTGCGTGCAACAATTAAATAGCTAATTGATACAATTAATAATTTAATTGTTTTTTGTCAAATTTTAATTAATTTTTTAATTTATTAAATTAAAAATTTAATTAAACATATAACAAATTTTTAATCAAATACTTAATTAACACAATTAAAAAATTAATTAAAAATCAAAATTTTTTTAATTAAACTTTTAATAACTCCTATTAATTTTTAATTAAACTTTATTTTAATTAAATAAGTATTAAAAATTTAATTGGGATTACAAATTTGTTTACTGGAAAAAAAATAAACAAATTTTTAATTGAAACTGGGATTTTTTTAATTGAAATTGATTTTTATTTTTTTCTGTGTCCCATATTTTATAGATTCATTTTATACCTAAAGAGATATGGATAAAGTATTTTGAAACTTTAACTACCTATAACTCCTGAACTAGAAGCGTTGGCGCGAAAAACATCTTCCTATAGAACTTCTTTCAAGGATATAAAAAAAATTATATAAATAACAATTTGGTGTTGAGCCGAGTTAATATTGTTGTTTTATGCCGATTCTTTTCTGTTAAAAAAAAAAAAAATAATAAATTTAAGCACTTATTTTTTAAATATTTTTTTATATTAGCAGCACTTTTTCTGTTTTGTAGTGGACAAAAATAGAAATTAGTTTAATTTGACTACAACGACAATATAAGCACAGACAACAACCTGCAGCCATGTATCCGTGCCGTCGTGAAAATAATCATTTACATATGCACACATGTATTCTAGTTTTGACATATTGAAGTCGGTAGCTTGCTGTCTCGAATGTGTTTAAAGCATAAAGATAAAAGAAAACGAAGAGAAAAATGGAAATTAAAACGTTAAAAGATTCTGTGAAACTACTTAATGATCATAGAGTTAGTAAAGATTGCCTGGTTAGTGGTGTTCAAATTAAAGAAAATTCAAAAGCAATTGATACTCTATTGGAAATTTCTAAAGGTGTGGTTTAAGTTTAAATGAAGGTGACGTTGAGTCTGCATATTTTTTAAAAAAGAAGGATTATAAAAACGCAAGTGAAAAGAGAACCATGATTGTTAAATTTGAAACCAAAAAATCTAAGGATAAGCTTATGCAAGCAAAATCAAAACTTAAAGAGAATGAGAAAACTAAGTCAATTTATGTTAACAATTGCCTGGGCAAGGAAACTTTTAACGTTTGTAACCATGCCAAACCTTTAAAAAAAGTTGGATACCAGTCAGTTTATACTTTCAACGGAAGAGCTTATGTAAGAAAAAGTGAATTATCAAAGCCAAGACCAATAAAGAGTGAGGATGATGTCGATGATTTGCTTATAGAAGCTACAACAAATAGATTGCAAAGACGTAGATCAGGTCTTCATGTCCAACAGCCTGTTATCCCTGAGGAAGATACAGATGATGAGGATAACCGTGCTTCTTTTAAAAAACTTAAGTATAATCAAAATAATTTGCATAAAACTTTGTTTTTTTTTTATGTCTAATAAAATCATTTTTCTAATTTTGATTCATTTAATAATTATCTTAATCAAATAAATTTTCCTTTATTAAACATTGTGTCTGTAAACATACGAAGCATTTCAGCTATTGACAAATTTAATAAATTTAAACGTATGATTTAAAATTTTTCAGAACTACCCAGTGGCATTGCTGTCCAGGAAGCATGGTTTTGTTCAAATTTAGTTCAGATTTATAATATCCCGGAATATAATGTAGTGCATTGCTGTAGAGCGGATAGCTACGCTGGAACATCGGTTTATATTCGAAATTGTTTAATTATAGTATTGAATTGTGCAAAAGTGAGAATTTCATTGAAACAATTACAGTTACTTTAGAAAATATTAAGGGGGAAACCTTTAAAAGTAACGTCGTTTTATAATAATAAATGTGTTTTTGCCAAATTCTCAGGTTTTATTGAAAATTAAGTTACCAATTATGGACGATGTCCTAGTATTATTGTTGGCGACTCAAAATATTGATTTTTAAAAAATCCCTTATCAGCAAATTTGTTAGAAATAATATCAACTTTTAATTATCGAAACTGTCATAACTTGATAACTAGGCCAAAATCTGGAACATCTATTGAAAACGTCTTTAGTAACATTACGGAAACTGTTTTAACTGATTCAATTGAATGTTTATTGACAGATCACAATTTAATTTCATGTAAGGTTGAGAGCCAAAGCAATAGTTCTGAATATGTGGAAACAGTGCGCAAAATTTGTAATTATGATAAAGCAAGAGAAAATCTCAACAACTTTTTGCAAGAATATCAGGAATCTGATAGTATTTGTACAGATTTGTCACAAATTATAGCGTATATGGGAAATTCGGCTCAAAATGCTACTGAAAATAAAAATGGTAAAAGGTTCTTTAAGAATGAATTGGTACCATGGATAAATAATAATTTACAAGCCCTAATAATTTATAAAGATAAATTGTTAAAAATGAGAAGAAACCGAAAAAGTATTGATACAGAGATTAAGTTAAGGAGAATAAGTTACGTAATTAAGAAATCGTGTGGAGAGTTAATGAATAATTATTACTATAACCATTTGGAAAAAATTCAGCAGGAACCGAAGCAATGCTGGAAGTTTTTGAATCAAAATTTTGGTAGGAAAACAAGGAGTCAAATAATTGTTAAAGGTTCGAATGATATTGTTACGTTACTGCCTTTCAATAACGTTTTGGTTTATTTCCTTTATAATAAACCGTTTCGAGTTCTTTATTGCAACTTTAATAAAATAAATAAAACACAAACACTTTAAACACTATTTACAATTTACTCAACTCTATTTAGTACTAAGTCTTTTTAACAACCGTAATTTATAGCTTTTATTCACAACCAACTATAATTTTCTCAGCGTTATACGTTATTGACAAAGTCTGAACTTAGAATGAATGATCTCATTACGCTAGTCGCCGCTAGTATTTATACAGCAATTTGGTTGTCTAGAACATTCGAAATGTTTTCGAAGGTTCGAGGCTTTACTATTCACCACACTTTAATTAGATTTATGGCAGCACTTATGTTTACATAATTTTACCTCTTATACTGAAGCTTTTTTAACGGCTTTTTTATGGCTTTCTGCACATTGGGATTGAAGTGTACTAAATTATAACAATTTTTAATAACAATGTAAACTAGTAAAATTATTTATGAATACAAGACAACTAATAAATACAAGACAACTAATAAATACAAGATTACTAATAAATACAACTACAACTAATTCTTAACTAGAGTTACTTTCGTAACATTATATTAGTAGTTGACAATCAACTTGAAAGTAATCTCTTTAATCAGTATTTTCTTGAAATTCCAAAACACTAAAGGAACAAATTAGTTATTCACCTGCTGATTCATGTAACGCTTTAAGAACCTTAACAAGTTGCCAATCCACATTAAGCTTTTCATATACTACTTCCTTAGAAATTCAACATATGATTTCCGAACTAGATTTAAAAAAGAGCTCTGGTTGGGATGAAATATCAGCCAGAATGTTATTTGAATGCAAAAATCTTATCTCTCCACTTCTCTCAAGAATATTCAACAGGATAGTTGATACTTCGACATATCCAGACGATCTTAAGCTTGCCAAAATTGTTCCAATACCGAAGGAAAACAATGCATCAATGGTAGAAAAATTCCGTCCTATTTCTTTACTGCCGATATATATATAATATTTGTCAAGGTTTGGATAATGGGTTCAGTGGTGTGGCTGGAATTTTTAACGATTTTTCTAAAGCATTTGACTTAGTAGACCATAAAATATTAATTGAAAAACTGAAGTATTATGGGGTTAATGAAAAACCACTGGTTTTGTTAAAGAACTACTAATCGAATCGGAAATAATATGTAGATATTAATAACTGTAAAAGTTATACTGGTGTAGTAGAGTATGGGGTAACACAGGGGAGTGTTTTGGGTCCTCTGTTATTTAATATATATCTAAACGATATAAAAAATTTTGAATTGTTTGGAAAACTGTACATTAGAGTGACTATTTTTATTATTTTACATTACAAAAATAAAACCGTTTAAATTTGAGGAATAATTGCATTGCGATGACATTAGTAACATCAAATTTAAAACAAATTGAAAAAAATTCCCCCTCTTTTAATTTTTTAAGCCTTTTTAGTGCAAGTCTTACTATGAAGAAGCCATTTAATCACTTTTTAACCACAATAAAATTTCTTCTAGAAATTCCAGCAATAGTGTAAAGGCAAACAGGTATATTTGGACGAAGAATCTACCTTCCTCTTCTAAACAGAGAGCATTCCATCTGTTGAAAAGCTCTCCAATCTTACACGGATGCCGACAAACCGCCAAGTTCTTGGAAACTTCACTTTTCTGTTCAACAGCGAGAAACAGCAAGTGGATCAAATCAAAAATATGATTACGGATAAAAAAATGCTCTGGAAGGAAACTCTTAGCACCCATCAAAAAGAAACTAAATCGATTGAACTAAATGACAAAAATAAAGGGTCAAACAAGCCCCTTTGGAATCATTCCACCCAAGAAAACAAATCCGACTATATATATCTCAAGCTCAAACCAGTACTTTTCAATCGCAACCCACACATGATATTGTCTCTGAATCTGCCTCCGATTCTTCACCCAAGTCTCCAAGCTCTTCTTCCACGTCATCTTCTTCTGAATGCAAACCGAAATACAAAAGAACAAGCACTACAACAGCGAGTTTAATGGTACTGGAAAACAACATTTCTACATATAAAGCACATAAAGCCCTTGCAACGATTTCTAAGCAGGCTAATGATGTGCTGGTTCCAAGTCTGTCGGGTGTCTGGAAACGAGCTATCTCAGGAGGACAACAAATGAAAGCCAACATTTTTGAAAAGCTTTTTGGTAAAATAGTCCAAGGGGAAGAGTATCAAGTAGTTCTGCTGAAAAATACCACAATCGAAATCAAACTCGGTATTCTGAAATATGAGAGTGGTTCTGCCGCGGTCATTCACAAGGAACTACATCAGCTTATAGATGAATACGATGCTTGGGGCAATATTGGCATGATAATCTGCGACACGACAGCAGTAAATACTGGTCGTTTGCACGGGATTGTAGAAATGATACAGAATGACGTCTTGAGCAGGGGCTTTCAAAAGCCACAATACATTGGCTGTCAGCACCATGTACTCGACCACCTTCTGAAGCACGTCATGAGTTTTCTTATTCTAGAGCCAACGAGCAAACCAGAACTCAACTATTCCTTCATTGACAAATTAAAAGGAAACTCTATTCAGACTCATTACCACCAAGTTGCGACAGATGATGTAAACACAGACGAGAACCCTGGATGGCGAAATGATTTAAAGTTCTTGTATGAACTTTGTCAGGCATATTGTCATTACAAAACAACTTCACGATGGCCCCGTATAAGCTGGAAGAAACTCCCAAGCTTACCAGGCACGACGGAACTCGTGTGCAATATATGCTGTTATAGCATTTTTTCTGATGCCAGAGTGGCGCCACATCCTCAGTACAGTATTTGCTATGAATGGGCAAATGCTTTGTTCCAGTCGCAACACTACAACGAAGCATCCTTCAATGAACTGTTAACCTCACTCACCAAGACAAAATGCAAGAAGGCAATTAAGTGTTTGAAGATGCACTGGTCGGTCGAGGAGTCATAAATTGACATTCCCAGATCTAACTAAAATTCTGAACGTGCTGTAAAACTGAATCTAAAGATCATAGGAAAAAATAATTTTTAAATAATTTTTTTTTGTACATTCAGTACTTAAAACTAACCGTGTTATATTATTAATTGTTTATTATTAACCTTTTGAATAAACCAAAAATAGCATGCAATTTTTTTGAAAAAAATAAATTTTTCACGTTTTTTCATCCGAATAAAAGGGGGAACTTTTTTTAAAAAACACAAAAATGAAATTAATATTCTTAAATTATACAAAAAACTTCCTCGATTGCAAGTGGCTTCATAATTTTTTTTTTTTTTTTTTTTGTAATTACACTACTGTACATGTATGCTGATAATATATGTATGTTGTACCCATATAAGCACGAATTAGGTTTAAAGACGTATATGGAGTATGTTGCTGCTATAATTACAGAGTATGTGAGGCTAAATAAACTTATTTTAAATCCAGATAAAACCAAATTGTTAAAATTTCGGCCATATGCAACAGACAACCAAATTTTTAGTATATTTATTGATGGGAAGGAAGTTTTTGAAGTTTGCTCAACAAAATATCTTGGAATTTATCTACGAAAACAATTTTCCTGGGATAAACATATTGAGACCTTCAAAACGAAGATTACATCAGTTATTGGTATGCTTTATAAATTTAAGAACAAGTTTAATGAGAAAACTAGGCTAATTATATACCAGTCATTAGTTCACATTCAGTTAAATTATTTGCCCATAATATATGCTTATAAAAAAAGCAATGAGTTAAAATCATTACAAAGAATTCAGAATAAATCATTGAAAGTCGTTTTTAATAAGCCCTTAAGATATTCCACAATGACATTGTATAGGGATATATCGAAAACAATTCTACCTATTTACGGATTGTATAAATTGGAGTTGCTTTTGTATGTTTTCAAATCGATACATAATATAGGTCATCATAGAATTTCTTTCGTTAGGAATCAAACCGTATTTATCACAAGAAATAACATAAATTTTCGAGTTGCAAAATGTCATTTGGAAACAACGAAACAAAGAGTTGAACATATGGGTAGTATTGAGTTCAATAATCTTCCTCAGAATTTGAAAAACATTGAAAGGATTTAAAATTTCAAAAAAAGTTTAAAAGAGTTTCATCTCCAAAATTAAGAAATGCTTCTATTGTAAAAATTTATTGTGAAAATTTATTTGATATGTAATAATAATTTTTCTGTTTCTTTTTTTTTTTCTTTTTTTTATTGCTATTATTATATTAAACCTTTTTAATATTTTTTGCCAACTCGCCTCAATAATGTCCAAGTGGCGCTGAGGCACTTTCTATCTTTTGTAAAATATTTCTTTTTTTTTGAAAATAAACTGAATAAAAAAAAAAGACTATCAAAAACAACTTGATCATGTGGCCGCAGGGCAAAGTGTATACTTTGTTGTCAAATGTCAAACAAAAGATACACTCAAAAAAGGGGCAACCTATTAGATCTCCAGCATCTCCAATAATTGCGGACATAGTGATGGAAAAACTGCTAGATTCGGTAATTAAAAACTTATCCGAAAAACCAAAAATATTGACGAAAAATGTGGATGAAATTGTTTGTATAGTTAGGGAAAGTGCAATATAGGAGATGTTGACAAAATTAAATAATTTTAACAATATGTAGTATAAAATTTACGAGCGAACTAGAATACTATTCAAAGTTACCATATTTAGACATTATGGTTATAACCCTGCGGCCACACGGTCAAGTTTTTCTTGATAGTCTTTTACATATACTGTTTGTCAAAATTTACATAAATTAAAAGCCGTGACGTAGGCTGCACTCAACTTGTAAGCAATTTACTTTCAAGATGTCATCAAGAAAACAATTTATGTAATAAGTGGTGGTTCACACACGTCAAGTTTGACTCGTCAAGTCTTGAGATTTTAGGTAAGAAGGGAAAAGAGAATGGCATTTCTTTTCCCCTCTCTCTTAAAAGACTTGACGAGTCAAACTTGACGTGTGTGAACCGGCAATGACTTGGTGCCCACACGATCAAGTTTTGCCTTTCAATTCCATTCAATTTGCAATACACTCTCACATTTTTACTAACACACTCACACTTTTTAAAATGACCACGAGATGGCTTTCAATTTCACCTTTCCATTTCCATTTGGCAATATTACTTTCAATTTAACAGCTGACTACATGTTTGTCTTTATAAATTGTTTTCTTGATGAAATCTTGAAAGTAAATTGCTTACAAATTGAGTGCAGCCTACGTCACAGCTTGAGAGCACGTAATACATTTTTTACAATATAATAAGGACACTATAGGCTTATTTTGGTTAAAAAATAAAAAAAAAATATAGCTAAGCAAGAAAAAAAAAATCTTTTTTCAAATCAATTTTTTTTTCAATTAAAAGATCAATCGATTTCCTATAAGAATCACTGAATTTTTTTTTGTTTGATTTGCTTTGCCACCCTTTCACTCGACATATAAAGATCATACAAAAAAAATATATCGGACACTCATTCTTATCTACTAGAACTATAGTTATGCGAAATATAAAGAAATTCAAACAACATTTTTTTATTTGCTTGTCCGCTTTACAAATAATACCCCAATATGTATGTATGTATTTTTGAGGGTTACACAATCAAGTTTTGCCTGTCAAGTTGTAATACACTCACACTTTTTTTACCAATACACACATACTTTTAAAAAATTAAACGAACTTGCCTTTAAAATTCTCTTTCTAGTGAGTGTTTCAATTTACGTTCAAGAAAACAGCTGTTTTCAAGGCAAGTGAGCAAATTTTTCTTATGTCTTTATAAATTGTTTTCTTGATGACATCTTGAGAGTAAATTGCTCAAAAATTGAATGCAGCCTACGTCACAACTTTAAATTTTTGGAAATTTTGACAAACAGTATATGTAAAAGACTATCAAGAAAAACTTGATCGTGCGGCCGCAGGGTTAACTAATACTGAAACTGCTGTTCTGTAATTTGGTTTCGAAAATATTGTCACCGCAAGATAAAAAATATTTTGTGTCTCGTGACGTGTGTTATGAAATATACACCTATTTATTAAATAGGCAAGGTTAAAAATATATACAGATGTTACTTACAAGATGTGCTGAGCAAACGAAAATGTTCATGATTGTTTTCAATAAGAAGAGAGTTTCGTCCAAGTGAATCCCGAGCAAAGTAAAGAGATTTTTTAACTTTATCATAAAATATAATACTAAATGGTCCCTCTATAGTTTTAAAGCAACTAATAAGTTCATCATCGTTTTTCGTATTTGATAGTTTCTCAAAAATGCATTTCGAATCTGATTTTCCCAGAAGTTCAAAATTATTTATGTTAAACATATCTCCATTAAAAAGAAGAAGGTGTGAGTCAGATTCTACTGGTTGGGTGCAAATTTCATTTCCTTGGTGCCATAAAACAAAACCTCCAAATATTATATTATCGCATTCCTTAATTTGTTTTGCATCAGGGCCACGGTTTTCAAGCAGTTGCAAAAGATTCTGAAATAGAATTTTTTTAAATTAATTGAAAAGCAATAAATAATAACGCACTAAAAATATTGGAGCTTTAAATTCATGATCTTGAAACATTGATTGTAAACGTCACATGTAAAATAAATTTTCTTATAATATAAGCACTGTGATAATATTTTTAAATTATCAGGCCTGTTCTGCAAATCACTTTTACTCAAATCACGTGATTTCAAATCACATGTATCTACTAAAATCACACGTGTGATATTTTAGTGTCATGTTTTTGTGTGTTTTGGTGTGATCTTCAATTGCCGAACCCAGAAACACAAAAACGGTATGACTTTCAGAAAACCACAAAATCACGCTCGTGATTTCAAAAACACGTGAATTGACTTCTATTTTGGTCGCTTTTTGGGATGAGTGGCTTATGTGTAAAAAAAAATAATTTCTAACTCTAGACGAGGGTTTTTCAATTCTTAGCATTTAAGTGTTTCTAAAAGCTTAACAATAAAACTTATGCAGAGAAACTAGAAAAATTAAACCAACTATCATTTAATACCTTCGATACTGTAATGCCCACAATATGTTAATCCCAGGAATAAAATCACGTTTTTCTGTAGAAATGTTGACAAATACAGTAGTTTTCGGTTAATTGAGCCCCGCTTAATTGAGTTTCCCGTTTTATTGCACTAAAAACCATGGAACGAAATCATTCAGTATAACAGTCTATGTAAAAATACCCGTTTAGTTGAGTTCCGTTTAATTGCGTCACCCGCTTAATTATTTCGCAAAATAAGACCACATTGCGAAAAACAAAAGCAAATGTTTCGGTTAATTGTTTCCCTCTACTTAATGTGTTTTTGCTCCACAAAAATCAAGAAAGTCATGTTTCATGTTTCAGTTTTATAAATAAATGTTATATAAAATAAATAAAGAAATGAGTTACATTTTCTATCGGGTGTTTTTTTTACAGGTTTGTTTTTCGAATAGAGATAAAACTGGCATTTTGTGGTCAAATCTGGCAACTCTAATGTCATTTATGTTCACTTTGGTTTGCCATTTCATCATGAACAGGTTGACAAAAGAACAACGCTTGCAAATCGTGCAAATTTATTTCGAAAATAACGGTTCAGTTCGCGAAGTTTACCGCAAGCTCCGTCCATTTTATGGTCGACATAATCGTCCATCAGAGCAATTAATTCGGTTAACCATGGATCGTTTTCGCACTACGTTTACTCTATGTGATAATACGCATCCGCAGAGACGTCGAACAGTGCGCACCGAAGAAACAATTGCCGCTGTAGAGCAAAGTGTTGAAGAGGACCCGAATGAATCGATTCGCCACCGTGCACAGCAATTGGAGCTTTGTCCATCAACTTTATGGAAGATTTTGCGCAAAGATCTTGGCTTGCGACCTTACAAGATCCAGCTTGTGCAAGAATTAAAGCCGCGAGACCATGCAATGCGTCGTGATTTTGGTGTATGGGCCGAAAATGAGATTGATCTCGATGCTGATTTTCATCGCAAAATTTTGTTCAGTGATGAGGCTCATTTTTGGTTGAATGGCTACGTCAACAAGCAAAATTGCCGCATTTGGAGTGAAGAGAATCCACATGAGACCCTTGAGACGCCATTACATCCACAAAAACTGACTGTTTGGTTTGCTCTATGGGCTGGTGGAGTCATTGGGCCATACTTCTTCCGAAATAATGCTGGAGAGGCAGTTACCGTTAATGGAGACCGGTATAGAGCCATGATAACCGACTATTTTGTTCCCGAATTGGATGGAATGAATGTGGATGAGTTGTGGTTCCAACAAGACGGCGCTACATGCCACACAGCGCACGCCACAATCGATTTATTGAAGGAAACATTCGATGAGCGCATAATTTCGCGGAATGGACCTGTCAATTGGCCACCAAGATCGTGTGATTTGACACCATTGGATTATTTTCTTTGGGGATATGTGAAGTCGCTCGTCTACGCCAACAAACCAGAAACGTTAGGGGAATTGGAAGCCAACATTCGTGGCGTTATTGCCGACATACGGCCCCATATGCTCGAAAAAGTGGTTGAAAATTGGACCTGTAGAATTGGCTTTATTCGAGCCAGCCACGGCGGCCACATGCCTGAAATCATATTTAAACATTAATGGCATAAAATTATCCTTCCAATAAAGCCAAATTGATGGTCATTAAAACGATTTTCTTGTGTTTTATTTCACTTCGAAGTTCTATACCACTGAAAAAAACACTCTTTATCTACACATGGGTGTTTCGCTTTATTGCACATCTTGCTCAATTAAGCGATTTTCGTTTTAATTGCGTCGGCGACTCAATTAACCGAGTACTGCTTAATTGAGTTCCCGTTTAATTGCGTCAAAAGTCGTGCATTTTTAGAAACTCAATTAAGCGGAAATAACTGTAATTCTTTTTTTTTTATTTTTCCTTCATAAAAAAATATACAGTTTTGAGCGAACGTAATTCTAAATGTGATTTTTATTGTTAAAATATCAGGTACCCCAGAGACAAGTTTTTAAATCAGGTGAAAATATTTTATGGCCATTCTCCGAAATACCAGCTATTTGACTATTTTATGACACTTGCCTTTAAAATGTGGGTGAAGAGATAGAGTTTAAACAGGTAGTTTTTTAATATTATGTTTAAAAGCTGAAAATTTCCAGGTGGCTTACTTTTATTATTATTATGTAGTAATAATTGGTTAAAAAAGGTACCTTATTATTTTTATTATGTAATCGTATGCGTTTCAGAAACATGGTTTCATGCAAGTATCAGTAATCTTTCCGTTTCTCTAAGTGGCTACAATTTAATAAGGGTTGATAGAGTTGGGCGCGCTGGTGGAGTAGCTATTTATATTAGAAGAGGCATATCTTATAATATTAAAAGCACATCTAATGATAGTTCTGTTATTAATGTTAATGGTGATAATAATAATGGTTTGGTGGAATACATCTTAATAGAAGTTATATCTCAACAAAGAAAATTGCTGGTAGGTAGTTTATACAGGCCTAATAACAACATACCAATTGAAAATTTTTTTTCAATTTTGGAGAATTTCACAGCGTTATATAATGATGTTGTCCTTGTTGGTGATTTTAACTAGAACCTTTTAATTGACTCAAGCATTATTGACATCTTGGCACCATTGGGACTTTTTCCAACCAACATAACTACACCTACTCACTTTACCTCGTCCAACAGCACCTTAATTGATCTTCTTTTTGTTAGTAATGTAAGTAATATTATATTATACGATCAACTGTCTGTTCCGTGTTTTTCTAAACACGATTTATTATTTATGACCTATAATTTTCAACTCCAAATCTCACCCTATTCAATAACTTTTCGTGACTTCGAAAATATTAAATACGCCACATTGGAATTAGAACTTCTTAGAATTGATTGGAATGCAATCTATTATATGGTTTCAATAGAGGATAAACTAGCCTTTCTTGAACGTAATATATTATATTTGTTTGATCAAGCTGTTCCATTAAAAACTAAAGTAGTGGGTCAAACAAAAAGACCATGGTTTTCATCAAATATTAAACAAGCTATTAATCAAAGAGACCTTGCATTTTCACGTTGGAAGCGGTTTAGAACCAACGATCTACATGTTGAATATTGTTTGGCGAGAAAAACAGTACACAGAATCATTAAACAGGAAAAATCAAAATTTTACACTAAAAAGTTCTCCTTGGCTCTGGGATCAAAAAAAACATGGAAGGCTGTAAGGGAAATCGGTATCGGTAAATCTGGAAATAATGACCCTGTTATTATTGATCCAGACTTTATTAATGAAAAATTTGTGAATATTCCTATGGTAGAAGCAGATATTGATTTTTACAATCACAACCATGACATTATAACTTCTCTTTTGATTGCGTAGACCAGTTTGACGTTATAAGAAGCTGTATGTCAATTAAATCAAATGCAGTTGGCGTGGACGAAATCCACCCAAGATTTTTTAAATTAATTCTCCCAAGAATATTGCCCTTTGTTACACATGTATTTAACACCATAATTACCACCAGTCATTTTCCCTCAAATTGGAAAAAATCTAAAATAATACCAATACCCAAAACTAAAACAGAATATAGGCCAATTGCCATTTTACCCTTTATGTCGAAAATATTTGAGAGGATAATTCACAATCAGATATCGCTTTACGTTAATGATCATAATCTGCTTAATGATAAACAATCTGGGTTTCGGAAAAACCACAGTTGTATAACTGCACTTGTAGATGTTGCGGAAGATATAAGAAGTGGTATAGATGAACGAAAAACAAATATCTTAGTACTTTTGGACCATTCAAAAGCCTTCGATACAGTCGATCATAACGTCCTATGTTACAAACTACAACACATGTTTATGTTTTCTACAGCTGCTACACGTCTGATATCAACATATCTTACCAACAGGCATCAGTATGTTCAAAGTGGTAACAACAAATCAAAACTTCTACCTGTAGCGAGGGGTGTACCGCAGGGGTCAATTATTGGGCCCCTTCTATTTTCGCTTTATGCTGATGACCTTCCGAGTCAACTTACACACTGCAAAGTCAGAATGTATGCTGACGATGTTCAGATTTACATCAGCTGTGATACATCTGAAATTGAACAATGTGTCTTAACTCTGAATACTGAGTTAAAACAAATTTATGAATGGGCTACTGCTAATGGTCTTAGTATAAACCCAAAAAAATCTAAATATCTTGTTATCCAAAAACGAACTACTATAACCGATCATATACCTGATATTTTTCTTGGTAATGAACGTATTGAAAGGGTAAATACAGCAAAAAATCTTGGTATTATTTTTAATAAGAACCTGACATGGTGCAAACATATTAATTATGCATGTGGCCGTACGTATTCCATGCTTAGAACTCTCTGGCAAACGCAGTATTGTACACCTATCAAAATAAGAATACTTCTTGCAAAAACCTATTTATTGCCAATTCTGATGTATGGATGCGAATTATTTGCCAAATGTGATGCCGCAAGTGAAAGAAAATTAAACTCAGTCTTTAAATGTATTGTACGATACGTATATGGCGTAAAAAAGTTTAATTCTGTTTCTCCTTTTACGGTAAAACTTTATGGTATTCAGTTTGATGACCTTCTCAAAACAAGAGTACTGATATTAATGCACAAAATCGTGTTTACTCAACAACCACAACATCTGTATAGCCGCCTTACCATATCTAGCTCTAATAGAGGTAAAAGAATTTTATTGTTTATACACCAAAGTTTAACATCTGATTGGCAATTTTTCCTTAATGCAATCCGTCTTTGGAATCTACTCCCGCATAATATACAAATAATAAGTAACGCACTGAGCTTTAAAAAAAGCATTCTAAATTTTTTTGCGTGTTAAATTTTTTTTTTTTTGTGTTATGATTTTTAATATTATCATTTTGTTAATTTTCAATTTAATTTATTATTTAATAATTTTTGTTCTCTTTTAAATTTTTTCTTTTGTTTTAAAATTTTATCATTTACAAATAACAATTTTTATTTTATTTTTATTTTTAATGTTTCTGCTAAAACAATGTTCTATACTGCAATAAGAGGCTTTAAGTCTTGTGTATAGAATTGGAATAAATAAATAAACTAAACAAAGAAAAAAAAAAAAAAAAAAAAAAAAAAAAACATGCGGGTAACCCACACTTAGCCCTTCTTCACCCTTATAAAAAAATTAGACACCTTCATTAAAATGCACTACCTATTGATCTTAAAAAAACTATTTATTGTCATTCTGAAGACTTCCGTAATTCAGTTTTTTTTTGAAACAGCGTTAAAGTTTAGACGTGTGTTATTTACATAATTAATTTTTAGAATGTCTACAGCTCCGAAAAAGGCCAAGCTTCAAAGTGATATATTTGCTTCTTTTTGTTTTAATCCCTTTAACAAAAAAGTTCACAGATCATCGGATATGCGAAATATTTCCGACAGCTTATTAAAAAAATTCCCTACGCTGCCAAAACGGTGGAAAATTTGTGGACCATGCAGGAAAGAGCTGGGAAAGTTGAAAGAATTAACGGATTTGAATAGTAATGAGCCTTGCGTTGAAGCTATTCCAGATGAAGACAAAAGTAATTCTGAGAATGATGACAGAACTTTTGGTGATGATGGTTATACTAACTTTTCAGTAGAAGGTATACGTTAAAAGAATGAGTGTCAAAACAAATATCATAAGGATGCAGTAGAAGTTCTTGAACAAATAAAAGATAATACAAAACGTCACAGAGCAGAGCTGAAAGAGTTCAACTTCTGACGCTTGCTCTATCGACATTGAGTTGTGCAAAAATAATGACTGAGTTTGGAACGTCTTAACAAAAAGCAAGAATTGCTAAAAAATTGGTTTCTGAGCATGTTATTCTCACACTGCCAAACAAAAAGAAGGGAAAAACTTTAGAGTGCGAAACTGAAGCTCTAGTAACCCAGTTTTATCAGCGAGATGATATGAGTCGCTTAATGCCAATGATGAAAGACTGGGTCCGTACGAATCGATGGCAAGAAAGTTGAAATGCAACCTGAATGAGTTTTTCGCAACATTTCAAACAGAACACGATGATGTCAAAATTGGCTTCATAAAATTTACCCAACTGAGGTCAAAACACTGCGTTTTGGCAGGAAGCAGCGGAACTCACACAGTATGCGTTTGCATTTACCATGAAAATGTTAAATTGATGTTAAAGGAAATCAACTAAAATTATTTAACAGATAATTCACCAGAAGATTTGCACGATTACCGCGTTTGCCTTAAATTGACTTAAGTCCTAATGCAACAACTTCTTGCCACTTTGACCTCAAGAAATACGTTTAAAGTCAATGGTTATATACTATATGATACCAAGGACCCTCGAGATAGAGCTTGTGGAGGTTCTGTCATTTTGATAAAAAAAAACCCGAGTCAAACACTACCTAATGTGTGATCATCGTGAAGACTATCTCCAAGCAACGAACATTTGCTTTGAGGAATTAAATAGAAACCTAGAAAAGGTATTCACGTCAAAAGTTGCAACCTTGCGTAAAAGCAAAAGTGCAAAAACATAACAACAACCACATAGACCATTATTCCGCACAAACGATGCAAAATTGTCAGGGTCTAAGTAAATGCAAGATTACCAGAGAAAAAGCATACAAATGTTGCAACTTTTTATGGCATTGCCAAATTGAAAGAAATGCTTAAAAAGTACTCATAAAATCAACTCTACACTAAAAAACAACGCAGGAATGCCATTTTAACGTAAATTGTTTTCTTTGAATTGAAAAAAAAAATTAATTGAAAATGTACACTGTTAAAAATAAAACAATTAAAAAAGAAAAAGCTTCTAAGAAATGGAAGGAAGCAGAAATAATAAAAATACTAGACTTCTTGTCTGAAAATAGAAATTTTGAGGTAAGTTATAAATTTAGCTTATAAATTAATAAAATTAATCATTTTGTGTATTTTTCCAGAAACCTACAGCTCAAATTTATTATAAAATTTTTTTTAAAAGAATCGCAAGTGCATGCGATATTGTAAAATGGAAGGTGCGCTATCTAAAAAATTGTTTTGTGAAAGCTGAAAATTGGAGGTTTATAACAGGCGCCGGTATTCTTGTTGAAGATTTAGAAAATGGTATAACTACTGTAAATGGTAAATTTGTTGCTTGAAAATATACGCCATTTTGTTGTGTCAGGTCTCCGGGTGTTTCCCTTGACCTTTTTTCTTGAAACTTTTTCGTTTGGCCTTCCCCTATTGGGTGGTCAGATTGTTGTCGATGCTGGCATTCTGGCGTTTAACCCGGCCTGGGCTCGCCGTCTTGGGGTGGAGATCTTGCCAACCAATCCGCCTAGTGGCAACGAGACAACAACAAACAAATTTACTCATGCCAGCCTCTTCGAGATAAAGATGTGTGCATAAAAAAAATATCTATATATAGGGCCCAAAGTGAACTATTTAACAGGTGAACTAATTACTAGAAATTGTCAGATACTTACATCTCCTTCTTTCCCTTTCACAGCAGGGACTGGTGAATGACATTTCCAATCCTGGCTGCCCTCCCTATTGGAATCCCTTTCGATTCCTCCATGAAATCTAAGGCCAAATACTTTAAGATTTCCCTAACTATACCTCCGTTCTAATTTAAGCCACCTCCTATTATCTTATTCCTTTTTGCCTAGCAAATCATTTTTCCATTTAAACAACAGACTTAGATTTTCTTATTTAACTTCATTTTGAACAATGTTTATTTATTATAAATTCAAAAAAACGGGTAGAAACAAATTTTTACTTTTCTTTTCCTGCTTTTCACAATACAAAAAGTTAAGTATTCTTTCAAAAGGTTACAAGAACAAATTGCAGGAAAAATATAAAAATATTTACACATAAAATTAAGAAAACAGAAATATAAAATTCGAGATAATTATAAACAATAAACTAAACTATTAATCTCAGCTTTTGCCTGTTCAGGTTTCAGAAATTGGTTGCTTCTTCGTGCACTGGATGGCTGCTTCTATTTATTCTCTACATCGAGGGTTTATTTGGTATAGGGTCGTACGCGTCCAAGGTCCGGGTTTGTTCAATTTAAGAAACTCAAAAAAATTTTCCTATATATATTTTTCTTTAACCGCCTTAGGCTATTTATAAACGGGGAAACACAAAACTGTAGGGCAAAATTTTCCCTTAAACAAGACAAAACGAATCCTAAGGTGAGCTCAACCTACACCGCGCTCCTTTTTTTATTACAAATTTTATTAAATTAAACGAATTTATGCCGTGTTTCACAGTATTAAAAAAAACCTTTTACGTCGCGAAATTTTAAATGAAAAGAATAATATATATGTTTTTATTTACCAAGGGTGGTGTTTTGTTTCTTTTCAGGTCCGTGGTCGTCTGTGTACTCCGTCCCAGGTCGTTTGATACCTCTACACCGATGATGAAGAAAGATGTTGCGCTCCCTCGTTGGTCTTGGTGACGATGAAGTGGCCTTGGAATTAACCGCTCTTCTTTTACTTTCCGGCAATTTTATTTCAAATAGTTTTAAGATTTCTGTTATAATTTCATGAATTTATTAACAACCAATAAAATTATCTGTAGAAAAAGATTTTTATGTTTAAAGGTGGTGTAAAAACCTTCCACCTTTTACTCAATTAATTTTCTCTTTGTTTCTAAAGTTTATAAAGAATTCACGTTTTTATGTTTGTTTCAAAATTTTGGCAAAGCCACTACCACGACACTACCTCTTATTTTTGCAAACCAAGGAATAAGAACTAACTGGTTCTTATTGTTTGCCCCAAGAAACCTCGGGACGCCTTTCCACCATTTTTCCTTAACTCTTTTTCAGAAATTTCCCCCTTTATAAATTAAAAGTCGCTGTTTTTTTCATATGTGTTTTTGTTTTTGGTTTATACTCTTCTTCTTTTCTCATACATCTCCGTAACTCACAGTAGTTTGCGAATTGCCAATTCTAGCCCTGCGTTATCCTAAATAACAGGGTGCACACAACATATGTGCTATAATTTTGTACTGACGATGAAAGTTTACGAGAGAAAAATGATTAAGGTTTCCATCGAGTTTTTGTCTTTTGTTCTAAAACAGCTCCTACACCTATGTTTGAGGCATCCACCTTCAGTGCTATCTCTGAGTCTATTTCGGGATATGATAACAAAACTGCATTTGCACAAAAGTATTTTATTAATTCAAAAGCTTCTTCTGTTTCGGGAGTCCACTTAATTTTTCTCTTGTCTTTCTTTTTAAATCCCTTGAGAAATTCATTTAATAATAATTCCATTTTCATTTAAACGTTGAAATAAGATATTTGAGTGTTTGCAGTGTTCTTCTTTTGACTTTGGCGTTATTGGAATGTCATCGATGTATCATATATAAAATCTAAATCACGACAAATGTTGTCCATCCATCTTTGAAAACTTTGCGCAGAGTTTCGCAAGCCGAATGGCATTTTAACATATTCATAAAGACCAAAAGGAGTGACAATTGCAGTTTTTTTAACATCATCTGGGTAGACTGGAATTTGGTGGTATGCTTTAACTAAATCAAGTTTTGTAAATATTTTGTTTCCTGCCAGATTTGATGTAAAATCTGTCACAAAAGGTATAGGATATCCTTCAGGAACGGTTATATGGTTTAATGATCTATAAATTCCATTTTTGCGGCAGCTAACCGTTTTGGATCTAATATACGAACCTTAGCTTTCACAGGTGGACCTGTGGTTTCAATGTGATGAAATATTTGAGGATTTTTAAGGTATTTCCGAAATACGATTTACTGAATATAAAGCTGGATAATTTTGAAGCAATTTGTGATATTCATTTGTAGTTTGAATAACATTAAGTTCAAGTGAAGGTTCTTGAGAAAATTTTGCAGATATTTTTAAAAGAGTTTTACTGTCTACCAGTGTGCAATTTTTTAGGTCTGGTAAAAGATCGAAATGTTTAAGGAAATCTGAATCAACTATAGGTTTGCTTACTTCTGCTATAATAAATTTCCAACGGAAACATCGCCTGAGACTCTAGTTCAAAAATTTGTGTGCCGTATGTTTTAATAATACTTCCGTTTGCTGCATAAAGTAAAAATCTTGGTTCTTACATGTTATTATTTTTTTTTTACAAAAATTGGGTGAAGGTAAAACGGATATTGCTGCACCAGTGTCGATTAAAAATTATAATTTTGAATTTCTATCTTTGACGAATAGGCCATCTACATTTGGAATATCAGCGGCCGCGATTGAAATTCCCTTTAATTTTTTGAATATGAACATGGTGAGTTACATTTTGTTGATTTTTCACCAAAACGGCGATGATACCAACACCACTGTCGATAGCGTGAACCTGATCTACTGTTTCTGGGCGACGATGAATCTCTAGAAACAGACCTATTTCTTTTTACTTGAAGTTTTTCTATCTTACTTTCAAGTGTTTTAATTTGTTCAGACAGTTGGTTTAATGTAATATCTGAAATTGATGAAATATTTTCATTCGAGACTTAGGGGTTAAATATAAGTCCGCTTGATTTTTAACTTCACTAATATTTGAGGGCTTTAACACATCAAAAATTTTATCAGCTTGTTCCGCTAGAAGTTGGATAGAACAATCTGTTACAGATAAAATTGTTCTAATTTGATCTGGGGTTTGTTCTAAAAAAATGCTTTTTAAAACGGCATCATCAATATATCCAGTTGCAAGATTTCTGAGCTTTTGTAAAAATTCAGTGGGTTTACTATCCCCTAAAGATTGTCGATGTAGAAGCTTACGAATTCTTGATTCTCCAGATTCACCGAACGTATTTAGAAGAGCTTGTTTTAATGCAGCATATTGAGTCGTATCTCGTGGGGGATTACAAATAATGTGGCTTACATATTCACATATTTGCGGATCCATGTTTGCGACGACATATTGAAATTTCGTGTCGTCCCTTGTTATTCCTGCTATAGCGAAAACGGATTCGACTTGAACGAACCCCAGTTTAGAATTGCTCGTCCAAAATGGTGGTAATTTGTGGACTGATGATGCTTCAATTTCTCGGTTGTTTGATGTCGCTTGATTTTGCTGTTGAGCAGGCGCGGATCCAGCTTGAGCCTTAGGGGGGGGAAATTTTGTATGATACAAAAAAAAAAAAAAATTTGTTTTTAAAAGTTTATTAAAAACAATATGTGTATATTATATTTAAAAAAAAAACTCAACAATAAGGTTAAATAAAATATAAGATCAGTTCAATATAAATTGAAATAAATTAATTTTTTTAAATAAGCAATTTATGAATTCCTTGTGAGGCAAATTTAGATAGTACAGTCTATCTTCTGTCATTGTTGATCTGAGCCATGTTTTTATTCGACGAAGGGTAGGAAATGACCTCTCACTCGTAGCATTACTGACGAGCAATGAAACGAAAATTTGAAATATTTTTCTTAGATTTGGTTAGATATCTTCATCACAGTTTATTAAAGCATCTACAACGTTATCTGATAGATTTTCAGATATTTTCCATGTTTGTTGCCAATGCAACAGTTCAGGCTCAAGTTAAGATGTTAGTAGGTGTTTATCTCTTTTATCAAATATAATCAGCTCATCAGCTAGTTGTGGTTTTAAAAGTGTTGTATCTGTATATAACTTGATTACACTTTAAGGTAGAAGTTTAGGTATGTTCAATACATTTAGGATATCTATTGGGGGTTTTGAGATCTTTTAAATAAATTCAATTAGAGGAACTCGGTAGTAGTCTTCAACATTTTGGATGTGATTATTTCGTTCAAATCTTGTCTTTTCGATTGGAACCTCGATTTGAACGAAAATAACTTTAACTTTTTCAAAAATCGCTTTAAATTGTTCTTCGGCTTTATTTATTTTCTCTTCAAATCACATGATTAAAGTTTTGATAAGGCTTGATCCTTTTTAAGATCTATATCGTACTTTTGTAAAATGATACTAAGCGGCTGTGTTACAATAATTATCACACTTAACATGTATATTCCGCAAATAAATTCAAAAGAACTTTCAACTCAGATATTTTTTTTAAAGCTTCTACTATATGATGTACACTTGTTGCAAAGTGTAAAATTGAGTCGTGACGGTCCACCCATCGTGTCTCGCATAATGTAGAGAATTTGGTTCCCAAATACTTTGCTTAAACTGCGTTTCGCTTGGGATGATTATATATAAAAAATTTTGTCGTTTCTTTAACAAATGATACAAATTTTTGTATTAATGGCACTTTATTGCTTTTAGAAATTAAGTTGTTGGATTTATGGGTTTCCAGAATTTTTTAACAGCTCCATTTTCTGCTGACATCAGAGGGCACCCATCTGTTCCAACTCATACACAATTTTTAAGGTCAAGACCAAAATGTGTCAAAGCTTTAAGAACTATTGATGATAGTGGCTTCGCATCAATTGACACATCAACGTCATTATCAATATCCTTTGAAGCCTCTTCAAATGCGTTTACAACAAAGCCCTTAAATTCTTCCCTAACAACTTTTTGTTGTATGTTGAAATATCTTAAAGATAAGGAAATCTTTCCCCGACAAATCCGTGCTTTCGAAAATTATAGAATAGAATTTTGATTCATATAACACATATATACATAAATATTGCATATACTAAGGCTTATTAATAATTCCACCGCACGCATTATCAAGTCAAACGTTTAGTCTTTGGATATCGATGGCACCTTCTGGGATTGAATGTAGAATAAAAACTATTTGATTACGGCAAACTAGATGTTTTATTGGAAATATCTAATAAATAACTATTAGGATTAAGATTTAGATACTTATTGAAAATTTCGTTAGAGATTCAATAAAAAAAAACAAAAAATACTTGTTGAAAATTTCGTTAGAGATTCAATAACAAAACCCTGCTGTGATTTCTAAAAAATTTGTACATTTAAAAATATATTATTGTTGTGAATTCTTGTATTATCGAAATAAACAAAATATATTTTTATAATTTACGGGGGGGAAATTTCCATTTTTCACCCCCCCTGAATCCGCGCCTGCTGTTGAGTAACATTTTGCATATTTCCTTGATCCTGAACATTTTGTTGGGAAAATCCTAAACCTGGTGGTTGACTTCTACCAACGCTTCTTGATCTCCTTGGCGTATGCGTAAACATTGTCGGGGTCACCAATTTAGTTGTTATAAATAAAACACACTCTTATTTAGAAAATCCAATCAATTAATTATTTTATTTTCAAAATCTAAATTTTTTTTCAAATACCATTATTTCAAAGCTCCTAGTATATTTTTTTAATTTTATAAAGTAGATATTCTACAATAGCACCACACAGTCATTCCACTTCAATAACGACCAAGCAACTATAAGCACAGTAGTTATTTACTACATGAAACGATTTAAAACATGATACCGTTTCAGTTTATGAATACCAGAAGATAATACTAAATTATCTTAAATGTAATTTTACAGTAAAGAAGGTATACTACATTTCGGACGGAGCTCGTCAACATTTTAAAAACAAAAGTAGCTTCGCAAATCTTATAGCTCATGAAAAAGATTTTGGAATGCCAGCTGAGTGGCATTTTCATCCTACTGCTCATGGTAAATGAGCATGTGATGGTGTTGGAGCAAACCTCAAAAGAAATACAGCGAAGTATAGTCTCCAGTGATATCATCAAGATACCATGATTTTATACCGCTTGACAATGGAACTCTCAAGTTGAAAAAGTTTTCTGCCTCTACTCAATGCGATTTCTTTCCAAAACCAGCAGCGAAATCAACAGCTAAACGTAGTAACGCCAAGAAAGGATTGGCAAAAAAAAGCAGAAAATAAGGGCGATACATAGGGAAGATGAAAGACTGGGTATTTGAAAATTTGCAAACTTAAACACTTCATCAGCTACAACAAATTAAATGTAAAAAAAACTTTGATATAAAAGGATCCAATGTGATTAAGATTAAATTTTATTAAATTATTTATCTTTTTATTATTATTATTATTATTATATATTAATTTTATTATTATTACAAATAAATAAAAAAAAATTATTTGTCAACATTTCTACAGAAATGGGATTAACATATTGTGGGCATTACAGTATCGAAGGTATAAAATGATAGTTGGGTATGTTACATACCGTCGGAGAGGTTAATTTGTCTAGTTTCTCTGCATAAGTTTTATTGTTAAGGTTTTAGAAACACTTAAACACTTATACTATGTTTCCACTATGAGCAAAACAACTTGTTTTGGGCAAAACGTGTCAAAGTGTTTCCATTATGTAAAACTGGGCCCAAATCGTCGCACACGTGATCGAATGAACTTTCGTATCGAATTAAACTTCGTGACGTATCAAAAACGGGATTGCGGCATTCGAAAGCTTTCGTATCGAAATTTGTTTAAAAAATGTAATAGATTTTTGTGCTTGTATACTAATGGCATAAGACATTGCACTTTTCGCCGCATATAAATCAACAATGTTGATAGTGCCCTATAAAATAGGTGACTTCGGTTTATTTATGTGGCTTTTTTATAGCGGCGGCGCTTGCCAAAAAGAGCAACAAAGCAACGCAAAAATTCGGAAAACATTTTAAAAATTCTGAAAATTTGCAAAAATAGCGAAAATTCGCGAAAGTTTTTAACATATCAAACAAGCCATTAAATTGATTAAAAGTCCCTAAAATTACAAGGAATGGCAAAAATTCGATTAAAAATTTTAAATTAGCGGAAATTTGCAAACAGCGGCATGAAGCAAAGTCTAGTATTTATTAAAAATTGTTAAAGCTGTACAGAATCAGAAAACTTACAGAAAAAATCGCTGCTATAGGGAACATGGCTAAAATTCGCAAATAATCGCAAACTTGGAAACAAATCCTAAAATTTATTTCAAATCGGTTAAAAAAACAAAATGTCAACAATTAACAAAAAAAATTTTTTTGCAAAAATAGCGAAAATTTTTAATAATTCGAACAAGCCATAAAATTGGTTAAAAGTCCATAAAAGTATAAGGAATGGAAAAAATTCTGTAAAAATTGCTAAATTAGGGGAAATTTGTTAAAGAAATCTAATAATTATTCCCAAAAAGTGTGTAAATTGTTTGTAAAAAAACAATTAAATGTTTTTCCGAAAGCTCTTAACCTATCGAATGACATTTCGAGTAAAATCATTCGATCGGCTACTCGTTATCGAATGACATAATCTCAAAAAGTAAAATTTCGATCAAAGTCACTCGATCACGACTGCGACGATTTGGGCCCTGGTTTTGGTTTTCGAATTTTCGAAATCAATTTGACATTTATGTTGTAAACAAACATGAAAGCAAAAAAAAAATGTGTTGGAAAAAAAATATTTTTCTTTAACATGAAATATCCATTTTTGTTTTATAATACACAGATGTACATATATGTACGTATATAATAGCACATAGTTTACTACCATTTTACTATATTATTTTATTATTTTTACGCTGCAAACAAATAAATCTGCTGAAGAGTTGCATAAACCTATTTAAAAAGTCTTGATATTTTGGTAAATATGTCACTTTTTTCGAAATTGTCAATCACCAATAATGGATAACCCAGTGTTGTATTCATGATTTTCGACATGTTTTGGAACAAAACTAGTTTTCGTTTGAGTTTTTCGAACATGAAAAATGTATAGGAAAACAAGAAGTAAAACACTTGTTTTGCTGTAAAACTAGTTTTGTGGCCCAAAACATGTAAGTGGAAACGTACTATTAAATGCTAAAAATTGAAAAACCCTCGTCTAGAGTTAGAAATTATTTTTTTTTTATACATAAGCCACTCATCCCAACAATCGACCAAAACTACCTTGTAAAAAAGTGAAAAAAACAACATTTTTTTTTTCAAAAAAACCAATAGCTAATAAGTTACATGGATGAGAAAGAACACCTGTATGGCCAAAATGTCAAACTTTGACCCCCTGTAACTCAGAAACTTTTTGACCGAAAATTTGTGTTTAAGCTACTATCCAATAGAACTAACCTTGGTGCAAATTTCATCCAAATCGGAAGACATCGATCTAAAAATTGGGTCACTTGACATGAAATCCCTCATATGTATTGTGATGCATATATGCGGTAAAGACAAATAAGCGAATGAAAATACACAAATTAATTTCGGTTATTTAACTGAAAAAAAGCGATTAATGCTTATAATCTGTGTGCAAAAAGCGATAAATATCAGTATTTATGGTATTTATTAAAGAGCTGCACAATTCAACATTTTATGTAAAAATGTCTTCACCATATTTTTATGTATTGATATGTCATGTTAACTTAAACAAGGTGTAACATGGGGTCTTCACCTGACAATTTTTTGTCATAATAAACGTCAAACTTGATATAAAAAACGCTGACAAAATGGTTAAGAGTTTTTTTTTAGAGACTTTGACGTTTGGTATGACAAAAAATTGTCAGGTGAAGACCCCATGCTATGTTTACATTAACATACTCGTAGCTATTCCAAAATACGCGTCGAAGGAGTCCACATTTACATGAAAACAAAATTTACGATAATTGTTTTTGTTATCTATACACTTCTAAAATCAAATAAATGCGAGAGTTATAACGCGTTTCTTTTTCTTTCAAAAACTAAATTTTGTATGATAAACAAAAACAATTTTTATCAATTTGGTTTTGTTTTGTTTTGGTTTTCATGTAAATGTTCACTTCTTCGACGAGTATTTTGGAAAAGCCACGACTGTCTTAACATGTCATTCAATTTAGTTAAGCTGTTCTAGGCTGTTAAATCAATAACTATGTTTTTAAATGTTTAACCTGCAGCATGTTTTTACTGTTTTAATTATTTATTATTCCTTATTTTTTAAATAAATATTCTTATGACCATTTTCTCATTAAGCGATTATCTTTTTTCCCAACAAAAAACTGCACATTAAAGAAATTTGGTTTTCTCAATGTCTGATTTGCTTCTATTTTGACGCAATGCTAACCGGCACTCATCTGCCAATTATTTATTTTCCTTTTATTTGATGTACACATAAATTCAATCAGGTGACTCCCAACTTTTACATGTATTTTGAGTGGTGTTCAGAGAACGGCTTTGTGCGATTGCAAAATATTTGCATTCAATGAACAACATCAAATACACTCATTTGTGTTCATGCAATCAAACTTTCTCAGCCACACACATTGGTGTTGTTTTAAAATTCATTCAAGTCATGCACAGCGTGTTGGCTTTGCCATTCATACCATGTTTAGCTTCGTTCGTCAATTATTGCTTTGGTAAAAAACACATACAAAGAAAAATACACAAAAATCATTGCTCTGATGCCTATTCAGCAGTTGCTATGTATGTAGTACGTATTAAAGTTTTTTCATATGCTGGATTCGAAAAAAAAAAAAATTTAAATGAAACTAAACGCACATAGGAACAAACAATTTCCATAGAAACAAGAAGACTGTTTTTATTTTTTATCATTTCTTAAAAAGTATTGTTGCTTGTTACGCTTTTAAAAACTACCCTGCAAATAATAGGACTAGTCCAAACACGCATGTAAAATTTAGCCCACAAGGGACTAGGACTAGGCCAAAAGTAACCCAAACGTATGGAAAAACATGGTCTATTTAACATTACGATGTCCTAGGGAGGGACCATATAACCCAGCTTTGGATTACAAAGGAGTAGTATTAAAACTACTCCATGATATACTCAAGAGGAAGTTTTGAAGTCGTTTAAAAATGAACACATGTCGTTAAAAACCGAAGACATGTCGTCTCTCTACAAACACTTTTTAACAATGACATGGTCCATGCTTGCATTACATCGGACTAGTCCAATGAGTAGTCCATTTGATCAAAATCCGGTGGTCCAATATTATTTGCAGGGTAAACACAAAAACAAATTGGACACAATAACAAGTTTATTTGAACTTATGCCTACAAGAATCATACTAACAAAGCGACTCGTACTTATACCAATTTACATTCGTCTTTGTCTCATCGAGTGGGCAATGACTACTTGAATGCAAAAGCATAAAAATGTCTGTCATTTGACTTTGTGCAATTGTGTTACTGCGTGCGCAACAATAAATGCAAACAAAGCACTTTCAATAAAAAACTCACACATGCACAAATCAAATGTGTACAAAACGATGACAAAATTACCAACGTTGAACTTTGTTTTGCAGGCATAGAGTTAATGTAAATCAAGAAAAATAGTGATTTTTGCAGTTTCCTGGTGGTGTTGCCAACAATCGCATCATTGTCAGAAAAATATTGCTGTTGGCAACGCCTGCTTACCAATATTGTAAGATCTGACCATCGTCTGTACGAAGCTTAAGTAACAGACAGTTTGTCGATACATTGAGAGAATGGCCATTAATGGTTTAAAACAGTCATAACCACTCCATAGACTCGCGAGCCAGTCTATAATCGTATTTTTCACACAGACACGGTTTTTACAATATTTTAAATAATACTAATTGCACTAATGAAGACTATGAACATGCTCAAGCTGTTTGGAGAACTTTTAATTGTACTGATTTATTAGATTACGCAAAATTATATTTAAAAACAGATGTTCTTTTGTTAAATGACATTTTTCAAAATTTTCGACACATTTGCAAAAGTATTTATAAACTTGACCCATGCCAATATTATACTGCCCCAGGACTATCATGGGATGCTATGTTGAGAACAACTAAAATAGAATTAGAATTGCTAAGTGATGTCAATATGTACAATTTTATACAAGATGGTATTAGGGGAGGCTTAGTTCAATGTTCAAAAAGATATTCTAAAGCTCTATAGACTAATTAAATAAATATATTTAAATGATAATATTGTTAATTGCTTTTTTTTTTATTTTTTTACCCTAACGAAAAGTTTATTGACTCATAATTTAATGCGAAACAAAAATTCAAGGTTAATTTTTTAACTTAAAAAAAAAAAAAAAAAAAAAAAAATGCATACGGTTGCATTTTTTTTTTCTTTTATTTTTACTCTAACGTAAAGTTTATTAACTTGTAATTTCTATGTTGAATATTTAAACTATATTACATATTACTCTCTCTTATTTTAAAATACTCAAACAATTTCTTTATACTTATACGTAGAACTTCGCAAATTTCTCTTTATTGAAGAAAATATAACGTGATCACCTTAATATTACTCTCTTTTATATTTAAAAAATACTCAACAATTTTTTTAATTTTGTTTATATTCAAAATTCCTCCTAATGGAAAATACATTGGGAGCAAAAACAGGCAAAATTTTTTGCTGCTTTAAATCAAAAAAAGCAAAATGCTCCCTCTGTGGTATATGGGAAAAAATGAATGGGGAAGCAGAATTTTTGCTGCTTTCAATGAAAAGCTAAATGCTCCCTCTGTGGTATATGGGAAAAAAACGAATGGGGAGGCATTTTTGCTGCCTCCCCATTTCCCTACTACTTTAAATAATTATTGTTATATCGACATGATATGTGGAACACACTTTAAAGAATTTTCCAATAATTCCCATATTTTATAGATTCATTTTATACCTAAAGAGATATGGATACTCCTGAACTAGAAGCGTTGGCGCGAAAAACATCTTCCTCCTAGAACTTCTTCCAAGGATATAAAAAAAATTATATAAATAACAATTTGGTGTTCAGACGAGTTAATATTCTTGTTTCAAGCCGATTCTTTTCTGTTAAACAAAAAAAAAAAAAAAAAAAAATTTTTAAGCACTTATTTTTTAAATATTTTTTTATATTAGCAGCACTTTTTCTGTTTTGTAGTGGACAAAAATAGAAATTAGTTTAATTTGACTACAACGACAAAATAAGCACAGGCAACAACCTGTACCCATGTATCCGTGTCGTCGAGAAAATAATCATTTCCATATGCACACATGTATTCTATTTTTGACATGTTGAAGTCGGTAGCTTGTGTTTAAACTTTAAAGCATATGAGTTAACATAAATACGTTTTCCCATGCCTTTAACATAAGCTGAGCAACAGGAATGGGCAAAAAACATTGATATATCAAAATATCGATATTTAAAAAAAAAATCCATATATATCGCCGATATTTAAAATACCGATTTATCGGTATTGAAATACGACTATCGAATTCGATATTTTTTAAAGTCAGTCTTCATTAAAAACTCAAAATTTTAGTAGTTTTTCAAACAATATGTTTTTTAAGAATTGGCATCACTGCATGCATGCATCATTTGTTTTTTAAACTAATATGAATATATAAAATGATTATTGAGCCAATTTAGACTAGACTAATTTTTAGTTGGATTAACTTTTGTTCTTTCCAAACTACACTGGATTAATTATTCTGGCATAAAATTGTATACGTACACGCAGCTTTGTATGTGTTAGTATCTCGCGCGGTTTTAATTCCTTTATTAATTTTAAAGTTTGTTGGCGTGACCAACCACCCTCTGTTTTTATATTCATGTTTACACGACGGCGAACAACTAACGATTAAAATCGCTCTGCAAAAAAGAAAACACTGAACCTGTTTTTTCATAAGTGTGTATGTTTTGGTTTTGTTCTGCTAATGCGGGGTTGAAGCTGGATTAAAAATTATGCCAACCAAAAACGACTCTCTTCACCTCTTTCGCTTACAAACCGTCGTTTTCTGCCAGAACAATTAGTCTAGTCTAAATTGGCTCATTAGCATTATAACATAGGGTCTCCACCTGAGACAAGATATAAGATTTTTATATCAGCAAACGTCAAATTCAATCGTAGAGAGTATTATCTTACGTGTAGACTCTCAAATAGTGTTAATATTAATATTATAATAAATCTTATAAGACAGTTGTTATGAGAAATCTTATAACAACTATCTTATAAGATGAGCTGTCAAAAATACACATACATGCATACATAAAAAACAAAAATAAGACGCATTCATTAAAATGTTAAATTTTGTTGTACAAATAGTGAAAATCTTGTGATGTGTTTAAAAAAACAATATTTTTAACTAAAAAACAAGAAAAAACTAAAAAAAAGAATAAAAAGGACACAAGTTTACTGCCGACGTTCTCTCACATATGATATCAAGAGAAGCAGTGCCGGATACAAGAAGCAGATTGACAGGAGAGCACATAAAACAGAAAGTGCTCCTGATGTCCATATCTCATGATTACTGGTTTGACTAAACCAATCAAAAACATTTCTAGTTAAATTTGGTACTTTAAGGGTGCAATTCAAATTTTAAGGTAAGTTGGTATGTACTTCCATGACTTATTTACTGCCATTTAAAATTTTCATAATACATATACTTTTTTTAGATTTCAAATGGTTTTTTTGTATTCTTCCCTTTTGTTTTTGTTAAAATTGATTTTTTGTTTTGATTGAATTTTTTGTTCTTATTAATTTTTTGAAATAAAATAATATGTTTGTACAATAGTATAGTAAATTTTTTAATTTGGTAATAGCTTCAGCAAAATACGTTCGATATATCGATTAATCGATATTTTTGAAATAATTAATATCGATACACTTAAAAAATATCGATTTGTTATATATCGATATATTTTTCAATTTGCCCATCCCTACTGAGCAATAAAAAATATTGCTCTGTTATTCTGCCGACGTTGTTGCCAACTTGCTGAGATATTTTTCTTTTGTGTAGACCTGGGGTAACCCGACTTAGTGCCGGATCACTCACATCAAGTTTGACTCGTCGTCTTAAGATTTTAGAAGAGAGGGGAAAAGTAACGGCATTCTCTTTTCCCAAGTTGCACAAGAGACTTGCGCAAGTAACTTGCCGAGTCTGAAAGGGGCCTTATAGAGTAAAACTCAAATTGGTTTACTTAAAAGGACTGCAGGAGGTTCCCCCATTTAAAATTATATTGGCAGAATGCCTAACTCAATTAGTATTATTAACAAAAAGCTAAGACAATTCTTCTTATTGTGTAAATTGCCAATTTTCGTAGGTAATTAAACTTAATTTTAATTAATATTAATATATTGCCTATGCACGGTTTGGAAAATTACCTACATACAGGGTTGTCAGATGTGGCGATTTCTCGCTAAACGTGGCGATTTTCAAACTTGGCGATTTTCAAACTTGGCGACTTTTTGGCGATTTAAGAAAATAGTTGGCGATTTTGTTGGCTATTTTTGATGAGCTATGGATTTAATTTAATATTCGTTACATTCAATGAGAAGAAAAAATATTACTTTTATTCTAGTATTTTTATGTATGATATTTGAGGCATTCATATGTACGGTCAATATTTGAAAGTATGTTTGTTCAAATGGCTGATAAAGATAATAAAAATCTTCGAGAAAATTGTTTTTCGTTTTTAAAAGTGCTCTTGAAAGAATCAATAAATATAATTCCTTAAAGCATGAATATATTTAAAGTCTATGAACATTTTTCCATTATATGTATGTGGCAATTTATAATCATAGATAAAAAACGTTGTTGTTAAAGATTTTTATGAATCCTAACGTACCTTTTGATGTTTACGAAACACACTCGAAAAAATTAGCGTTTGTTAATTGTAAAGAGGATTTTAATGACGATATTTCATCTAATTTATATATTTTATAGCTACATAGATACGGCAGGTACGTACCATTTAAAGGAACTTGCTTTGGCTGTACTTAATATGCTGGTAATAACAACAAGTATTGCCTGTGTTGAAATTAAGAACTAGACAAAAACTCGCCTTCGAAGTAGAATGCAATACGAACTTCTAGACGCGTTATTACGAGGTTCAAATTATATGAATGTGAATAGTACATGTTGCACTTCTTTTGTAACTTTATTGAATAAATGAAATTCTCTCACAATGAATTCCAAAAAAGAAGACAAATAGTGAGTCTTGCGAGTGAAGCGTTTTAGATAACTGCACTGAAAGAATTTTCTTCAGAATACCAATGAATTTTGACATTAATACCATGAAAAATTGCATTAAAAGGGAACCAGCGCTTCGTTGGATCAATGCAACCTGTTTCATTAAAACATTGAAACATTACATTAGATCTATGAATATTATTCATTGGATGAATACTTTCAAAAAAGTAAAAAAAAATTTTTTTAATTTTTTTTTTAATTTTTTTTTTTAATGGAAGTTGTTCTCTCAATAGTTTATATAGTTTCCTATATGCAGGCTTTCAAGGTCATTAATTTAATGTAAATAAAAGATTATTTATTTCATTCTCAATAAAATCCGACGTTTCGTTGGTATTCTTTCCAACTTCTTCAGGGATTGAGTTTTTATTAAAATCTGGCAACATTGTAAAAACTTTTTTTTTTAACCAGAGTAGCTGGCGGGAATCGATCCCGCAACCTCGGCGGTGCTGATAGACTTTTTTTATTTTATTTTTTTTTAATTTTTTTTTTTAATCAAAGTTGTTCTTATTCAACTCTTTTTTTTTACCAGAGTCGCTGGCGGGAATCGATCCCGCAACCTCGGCGCTGATAGACTAGCTCACTACCAGCTAGCCTACAGGGGCAGTGTAGTTTTTTGCCATTACACAATTAAGAGCGTAAATATGAGATAACATAACATAACAACAATAACAACGTTGATATTTTTTTGCTAACGCATAATAAAAATAGTCCACATAAAGAGAGAACAATCTTTTTCGTATACATCATTTGGTTGCAAATATTTTAAAATAAGGGTGTGTTTTTTTAAAGGAGAACATACTATATGTATTTAGGTATGTACATATTAAAGAAAACTTAAAACATACATATTTATGAATTGAAAGTTTTTGTTTCATTACTATAATGAAATTTTTCATTGTCATAATGAAAATTTAAATTTATGAAGGCTTGCTTTTTCGAAATATTTTAATGCTTTTAATTATTGAGACTATAGAGTTATTTGAATGTTAAAAAAATTTTTTTTTTCAATTATTGAAATATGTTGCTTTCATAAAAAAATGTTTGATTTCATCCATTTAATGGCATATTACATTAGATGTATGAAATATTTAAATCTTACATTTTTTAATTTACAATTAAACAAATTTTTAAGGAAACTATAATTTTGTATTACTTTATGAATATAGTTATATTTGTATATTGTTTTTTATGTTCCCACACAAAATTTTTGTTTAACTTGGACAAACTTTAGTTTTCATATATCCAATGAAAATTTTTTACGTAATTACGAAATCTAATGAATCGAATTTAACGAAAATACTTCATTATAACTACGAAATTCCATTTGGACAATGAAAATTTTCATTTAAGCAGTGAAATATGAAATATAAACTATTTTATAGTAAACATTGTACCTTTTTTGTGTTCACTAACTATTTTTACTGTGTTCTAAATAAATATTAAACAAAACATATATTATGGCGACTTTTATTAAATTTTTGGCGAATTTTAGCGATACTGAACAAATTTATTTTTTAGAATTTATAAAAAATATTTTTAATAATTCTAAAAATAGGTATTTTATTGTCAAAAACTGAAAAACAAAGCCTGTGGCGATTTTTGACATTGAATTTGGCGAAAAAGGTATAAATCAATCTGACAACCCTGCCTACATATATTATTTTTTTTTTTTTTTTTGTGTGAATTGAGCAAACTAGCAAATTCTACACAGGCTTGCCAGAAGAATTCAAATTAAAAGTGTTAAATATACAAAAAAAAAAGTGCTAAATTGTTCTACAGTGAAAAAATAAAAGGGCTAGTTTTGCAACATTGATTTTTATGAATATAATAAAAAATAAACATTTGAAATTGTTTTTACATATTCATTTTGTTTAATATAAACACTAATTATAATGTTACATTATAAAATATTTTATGACGATTTCTTTTCTGAGAAATATGTATGTTGCATAAATATAACATGTTCTACATTTTTGTGTTCGTATGTACAAAAAATACAACTGTGGGAAACATTTTCAAGTTCTTTTGTGAATAACTTAGAAGACTACTAAAGGGCTAACTATAATGTGCTTAAGCTTGCATACGCAAATGTGCAAATGTGTAAATACATATAATCAAGTGTGCACAACTATAATGTACTTAATCAACTTTTCGTTAAGTTTCGTCAAGTGTCATTTGCTTACCCTGCGGCCACACGATCAAGTTGTTCTTGATAGTCTTTTACATATACTGCTTGTCATAATTTACAAAAATTGGGAGCTGTGACGTAGGCTGCACTCAATTTGTAAGCAATTTACTTTCAAGATGTCGTAAAAAAAGAACAATTTATAAAGACTAACATGTAATCAGCTGTTAAATTGATAGTAAAATTGCCAAACAAATGGAGAGGTGAAATTGAAAGCAATCTCGTGGTCAATTTAATAAGTGTGAGTGTGTTAGTAAAAAAGTAAGAGTGTATCGCCCATGTTCTGAAAAGTGCAAAACGCTTAAAATTTGCGTTTTCAATTTGAAAACGCCAAATAGGTGTTCTGAAAAACGAAAACGCTAGAAATTTGGCGTTTTCAAACCGCTAGTGTATACTTAAGCGATCTGGTATATTTTATTAAAACTGCACTTTAAAGAGGAAAGGAAATGGCCCACAATTTCAATTTAATATGTTTTCTTTTTATTTAAGGAAAAACTTGTAACATTTTCTCACGATTTTAATTAAAAAAATTCAATATAAAAATTTGCTTTAGTTTGTCAATTGTTTGTCGCAGTAGTTTACTTATGAACATGTAAGAACGCTGTAGGCATTTTAATTATAAATTTATTTCACAGAACTAATTTGTAAATTATTTGTTTGTTTACGTTTTTTATAATAAAACATATGTTTTCTTTGCTCAAACAGAACTTCGAAAAAAGCAAAACGCTAGCAAATCGCCTGGTTTTCAGAACATGCTGAAATGCGTTTTTCAAATCGTAAGCGATTTGAAAACGCTGCGTTTTCCAGAACATGGACGTATTGCAAATTGAAAGGAAATGAAAGGCAAAACTTTATCGTGTGGCCACCAAGTTACCCTGCCTTTACACATGCAAGTAGTGGCATGCCACTGTTGTATACATATTATCAAAGAAAAATTGTTCGAAAGAGTCGAATCTCATGCCATTGGCTTTTGTGATTACACATGCCACTGCGAGTTCATTTTCAAAATGTCGTTGAAGCGTCAACTTAAGATAATTTGTTGACTTCTCAAATTAAAAAAAAAGTACCAAAAAACCAAATAGAGTTACCGAGTTAATCATATAGGCACATTTTTGGGGAAATGTTTTACATATATTTATATAAGCATTATTTTAACAATATTAATGCTGTATAATTAACAAACTTGCTTTTATTAATGCGCGTTTCAAAAAATTAATCATAATAATAAACGTATCATAATAAAACTTTAAAAACATTTTGACAATAATCCAGTTAATTTGCATTAAATTTTGAACAGGGTAACATTGTTCATCGTTTTGTCATTTAGTGGCAAGCAAGTGCCAAATTTCCACTCGCATGCAATTTTTGCTGCCACTTGAGCTGCCATTGCGAAAAATGTGAGTGTATTAGTAAAAAAACGTGAGTGTATTGAGTTTTTCGAACTGGCAGTGGCATGTGTAAATGCTAGGTTAAGCAAAGAGCGAAACTTATCGTACTTTGCTTAACAGTGCAGCCACACGGTCAAGTTGTTCTTGATAGTCTTTTACATATACTGTTTGTCAAAATTTCCAAAAATTGATAGTTGTGACGTAGGCTGCATTCAATTTTTGAGCAATTTACTTTCAAGATGCCATCAAGAAAAAAATTTATAAAGAGAAACGAAAAATTTGCTCACTAACCTTCAAATCAGCTGTTTTCTTGAACGTAAATTGAAACACTCACTGGCATGAGAATTTTAAAGGCAAGTTCGCATCAATTTTTAAAAGTATGAGTGTATTGGTAAAAAAGTGTGAGTGTATTAAAACTTGATAGGCAAAACTTGATCGTGTAACCCTCAAGTAAGGAATCAGATGTTTCTTGGTTACATATTGAAAAATATTTAAAAAAAAAACACAGTTGCATATTTTAGTGCAATTTTATTTTTGTGCTTATTTGTTTTTAATATTGATAAAAGTAAACATGCTCATGGAAGTATATTTTTCAATAGTAGATACTAAAAGAAATTTTGTCAAAAAATTCATATTTTAAGGAAATATACGAAGAAAATAATTTTTGCAAACGAACAAATGTTTGCAACTAAGCGTTAAAGTTATTTAAGTTCAAAAAGTACAATATAGTCACCCAAAAGTCCACAAAAATTTGCTTAAGCATTTGACAGGCTTTTCGTTAATTTTTGACAGAAGCTTAAGCTACCATAAGCATATTATAGTTAGGCCTTAATAGCCTGTTCAACGATTTCGAACATTAACGTTCGCATAGCATATTTTTCTTAGAAAATAAATCGCCATTAAATAAAGTTGTTACAACTGTTGAAAATTTCAATTATGTCATTTTCATCTTCCTTATATACAAACTAATTTTGGTACTATTCAGATGAACCGATTTTTTTATAATTCGTCGGATATGTTTAACGTGGGGAAACAAACGTTGTCTAATTTTGTCTTATAATTGCAATTGATATTTCGGAATAAGTAGGTATAAAAGACTGAGTGCTGGCATTGCTAATTGGTAATTGCGTTTGATGCGAAAACGTTTATGTGATTAAAAAAAATATGCTCTTTTAAACTATGCTGTGCCATTTTTCCTATTTGCAAAAATTGTAAAAAGTTATGCGCGAAATATATATGTATTTTTCTTGATACACTTAAAAAATTTATGCTTTTCTTTAATTGATTATGTGAGTTTTTAAGTGGTTTTGGAATTTAAAAAAAGTGCTTAAAATGCTAAATAATTATAAAAATGTGCTAAACTAGCACGTATCACTTTTTTCGAAATTCTTAGTGCTAAAGCTTCGTACAGACGGTGGTCAGATATTACAATGTTATTTTTCTGACAATGGTGCCATTGTCAGATGCATTAATTTTACACATCTGCCAAATGAAAATGAGCTTACAATGTTCACACAGTTGCCAGACGTTTTTAGGCAATTTTAATGACAACATTGTAAGATCTGACTACCGTCTGTACGAAGCTTAATTTAGAAAAAAATGTGCTAAATCTAGCAATAAAAGTGCTAAATTGGCAAGCCTGATTATACAGGCTATCAGGTAGCTTCGAGCCGCCTCCGAGTATTTATTTCAGTCGCCGTCGCCGTTACAAACCCACATCGTAGGTCTCTGCTGGCGAGTATTTTTTAACGGCACGTTTTAGCAAAATAAAACCACAAAAGTTTTCTACTAAAAAATATATGTGTACTTTTAATTTTTTTTTTACTTTTTAATAATATAAAACTTACAGAATTTTGTATACATGGATGTGTTTGCGATGAATGCGAAAAGCAGCAGAATATTCCACACATTTTATAAATACTTAGAATAAAGTCACCTCAGTTCTACAAAAAAACAAAAAACGGCATGTATTTTGTTGGTGGAAATAAGATATTCTGTCAAAATAAGCTAATTCGCCTTTGTTTATGTGACCAAAAACAGCTAATTCGCTTTAAAACATGGTAGGGATGGGCAAATTATATCGATATATATCATACCGATATTTTTAAGAGTATCGACATTTATTAATTAATAGCCTTTTTACACTTGAGCACATCTTAAGGGAATGCATGGAAGATGTTAAAAATGAAAAAAACTTGTTTACATTTGCAACATCTTTCATCTTTCATCATAAAAATATTTATTTTCGCGTGTAAGAGCGAATAAAAACTAAATAAATGATATTGCTGTCCTGCTCTCTTGTATTTTTTTCTAGTGATGGTATATATTTTTTTAACAAATTATTGGGTTTTTCTAGTGATGACACTAAAATAATCGAAAGATGATGAATGAAACAACATGAAAAAAGAACATCTTTTAAAGATGAAGAAAGATGTTGATTTTCAGCCCTGTACAATTCTTATGGGAAGATGTTATCATCTTTGCGATAAAATGAAAGATGTAAGATGAGAGCAAGTGTAAAAAGCCTATAATGCTACGTTCATACGAGGATATAAACCACTCGTTTCGCTCTCTGAAACTAAATTGCCAAACATGCTGTTCATACGAATGATTCTTGTTTCATTTTGACTTTTTTGTGTGTTGTTAGTGTGATATTATTTAAAATAGATAAAAAAGTAATTAAAAGTTAAAAATATATAATTTAATACTTTTATTAATATTATTATTGTATAATTTATCACTTTATTTTATTAAACATCAATTTTTATTTTGTTTTTTCCTGTTTTGATTTTTTTTTCAGATAAACTAACGATAAATGTTATCAAAATTGGAGATGATAGTAAATTTTTCCTGTTTCGCAGCATGTTTCAAAATGAAACGACCGGTTTCGCTCTCAAAATTTTGTATGGGGAACAGCGTTACCGTTGGTGCCACTATAGTGGCAAATTGCCACTTTTTGGACTGCTTGGATACTATTTGGCCACTTTTACAAAATGCACCCAAATGTGGTACTTTTTGCGATTCTTGCCACTTTTTTGATACTTTTTACGCTAGGAAAATATACTTTTTTTCTTTCTGTTTTTCTTTCAAGTTTATATTTTTTTTTTTTTTTTTTTTTTTTTTTCTCATTATTTATTTATTGAATCTTCATATATTAAATATGAACTAACAATAATTAATCAAATCTTAACCTAATACGTTATTTTTTGTCCTGCCAGTGCCAGACAAAAATTTTCTTCCTCACGGGTTCTGTTCACTTATATAGGTGTTTATCGCTCATCTAATTGGATAAGTGCTGCAGTGTCTCTTCTTCTTAAGCGAGTGTGGCCGCCATGATTTAAAATATTTCGAGCTAGTGGATTTGGATGTTGTTCAAGCCTTTTTAAATATTTTACTGCATTTTTTGTTATAGTAGTTTTGACTAATGGAACATTGAGATCCTTGTGAATATTTGAGTTTTTTACATACCAAGGGGCAGCTGTGATTATTCGAAGAATTTTATTTTGGCGTCTTTGAATTTTTTCTATATTAGAGGCCGAGGCAGTGCCCCATAACTGAATACCATAGCACCAGATTGGCTTTAAGATGGAGTTGTAAAGAAGAAGTTTGCAGTCGAGACTAAGGACAGAGTTTCTACCAATAAGCCAATGAATTTGAATGGCTTTTAGTTTCATTTGAGTTAATTTTGCCTCTATATGGCATTTCCACGTTAATCGCCGATCCAGATGTATACCGAGATATTTTACATGCGAATGTTGAGGAATTATTTGATTATTGATTGTAATATGGGGGCAAGATTCCCGGCGCAAGGTGAATGTTATATGCACGCATTTTTGCTCATTGACCATTATCCTCCATTGTCTTAACCATATTTCTAGTTGAAATATATGATGCTGTAAGTAACGAGATGCTTCATAACGGTTTTCGTGGACGCTTAGAAAAGCTGTATCGTCTGCAAATGTTGAAGTTTGGGTGTAGTTGCTTGTTGGCATGTCCGAAGTATAAATTAAGTATAATAGAGGGCCCAGGATGCTGCCTTGTGGGACTCCAGCACCAATGGGCTGAGGTGAACTTAAGAAATTTCCTTCTTTAATAATAAATTGACGACCGACTAAGTAGCTTTCTAGCAGCTTGTGTGTGTTTGCTGGTAAATTTTTCTTCAATTTATGTAATAAGCCTTCATGCCAGACTTTATCAAAAGCTTGCGAAACATCGATGAAGAGTGCTGAGCAATATTTTTTTTCTTCAAATGCTTTTCTTATGACATTAACTATTCGATGAGTCTGTTCGATTGTGCTGTGTTTTCTTCTAAATCCGAACTGATGGTTTGGAATACATCTATTTTCACTTAAAATCGGTGTTAATTTTGAAACTAATAATTTCTCAAACAGCTTTGACATATTTGATAATAAGCTAATAGGCCTATATGACTCAACTTTTGTATGATCTTTACCTGGCTTTGGTATCATGGTAACTAAGGAAACCTTCCATTTTTGAGGATAGTATTCAAGGCGTAAAATAGCATTAAAAATAAAAAGAATAATTTTCTTTGCTGTGCGAGGTAGCTCTAAAAGCATTTTATTACTGATTTTATCAATACCAGGTGCCTTCTTAGTGTTTAAGTCACAAACAGCCTGTTCGATTTCTCTTATCTCAAATCTGAGGGGAATAGCTGCTCTAGCAGCAACAGGTGGTAACTCGACCGCAATATTGTGAGATATATTTGGTGTAAATACGTTTTTCAAGTGGCTAACAAACAGATTTCCTTTTTCAATATCGTTTCTTGCCCAACTACCATTCAAGTTTCTTAATGGTGGCTTAGATATAACTGGCCTTTTTAGATTTCTAGCTGCACGCCATAATGAGTAGTCAGATTGTGGAGTTGCATCAAGTTCCTTAAGATATTTTTCTAGAGAAGCCGTTTTCTGAGTCTGCAGTAACTTTCTTAGCCTTTTTGTGCACTCTTTTAATAAATTCTTAAGTTGCGGGGATCTGTACAGTTGCCACTCTCTTCGAACTCTCCTTTTTTCAGTCAAGAGCCGCTCGACATCTGAAGAATATATTTTATTATTTTTAATTTTTTTGGGGGTAACGCTGGAATGTTGAACAGCTAGTTTAAGATAACTGTCAAAGTTAACAATAGAGAGATCCACATTCTCCGGTGTACTAAGCGAAATATTTTCTAGGCAATGGGCACTGAGAAATTTTTTATATTTTAACCAATTTATTTGTGTGGCTGACGTCGCTAAGTAACATGACGGAGATACAATTCTATTTGGGTTCGATATAGTTACAATTGTAGGTGTGTGGTCGGATGATAATTCTAAGGAAGCTTCAACATGAACCGTTTCTGTGGGGATGTTTTTAACCACGCCAAAGTCGATAACATCTGGAATTTTTTGCTGATCAGTAGGCCAATATGTTGGTTGTCCGCTCGCGACCACGTTTAAACCCATTTTAGAGATTGTGTTAAACAAAACACGACCTTTTGGTGTTATAAGTCGTGACCCCCAGAAGGTATGTTTAGCGTTATAATCGCCAGCGGCGAGGAAACAGGGTCCTAATGATTTAAAATATTTATAATATTGGCCTTCTGATATGGCAAATCTAGGTGGAGAGTATAAAGAAGAAATTACTAAGTTTCGATTAAGCTCTTCAACACAAATAGTCGTTGCTTGCAGATAATCTTCACAATGTTCAAACATTAAGTAGTGTTTGATTCGGGCTTTTATCAAAATGGCAGAGCCTCCACAAGCTCTATCTCGAGGGTCCTTAGTATCATATAGTATATAACCATTGATTTTAAACGTATTTCTTGAGGTCAAGTGAGTTTCAGAAACCAACATGACATCAATTTGTTTATTTTTTAGAAAGTATTCTAATTCATTTTTATGTTGGCGGATGCCGTTTGCGTTCCAAAAACAGATTTTTAAACAGTTCATGGCTTGTTAAGTACAGCTTGCAATAACATCGATTGCATTCTTAGAATTTCCTGCATCATATTACCCATTGTGTTCGTAAAATTATTAACTGTTTGCACTAATGTTTCCATGGTTTTTTCAAGACGACTTAAATTAGAAACTGGAGTTTCTTCATTAATTGGCGAAGAACCTTGCATTGGCACATGGTTTGATTTTAGAATGTTAGCGTAGGAGGTTCTGTTGTTACTAGGCTGTGGAGCCTGAATGTCATTAGTGTTTAGCTGATTTGTTACCTGCATTTGAGGGGAATTAGTTTTCGGTCCAACCGACTGCTTTACGATAGTGTATACAGGGCATCCTCTATAATTGGCTGTGTGATTACCGCCACAATTGCTACATTTTTTAACGTTGGGGTCATTTTTAGATTTATCGCAAAGAACTGTACCGTGTAGCTCACCACATACTACGCAAACAGGGGGTAAGTAGCAGTATGCCTTAGTATGGCCAAATTCTTGGCAGTTCAAACATTGAACGGGACCACCTCTCTTGTGCGGCTCCTCTATAGTTACTTTTCTGTACAGAATGTATTTTAAATCATAGATGGGATGCGTTTCATTTTTTTTAAGCTTTACGTCGCCGGGTTCAAACTCCACTCGAAAAAGTGGTTGGGGAATTTTTTCTCTATTTTTAATGTTTGCTACATGTTTTACCTTGAAGCCTTTTTCTTCTAGGAATGTTTTTACCTCTTCTGGGTCCACACATGAGTCAATACCCTTAATCACTACCTGAAGACCTTTACTGCTTTTCAGTTGGTATGTATAAAAGTTTTTTTTTAGTGCCTCAAAGTTGTTTATTATTTTTCGAAAATCATTCTCATGATTGACTTGAATTTTTGTCTCGTTTATACTACCACGCTTGATAGCCGCTACGTAAAACGAATTTTCACCTATCACTGATATCAAACTCTTTATGAGCTCATTTGAATTTTGTTCCCTAAGATATATCGGGGGAGGCTTGGACGATTTAATGACGTTTGGTGCTTCAGAGGATTCATCCTCCAGAATCGCAAAACGATTTTGAGAATTTATTTTATCAAAAGTTGGTACTTTTGAGGCCGAAGCAACTGCTGCAGAGGTAGGGCTGCGTCCCCGTTTGAGCACTGTTATGTACCTGTCCATACCAACTTGTACTGTAGGCTTTTGAGAAGTTTTTACTTGAGTTACTGAGTTGTCCATAGCGGCCGTTTTGGGGTTAACCGTATCATCACTTATTAAAGTTTTTTTTGGCTCTGCGGCAGCGCTTGCAGTTAACAAACTTGTTATTGTATTACGATCGACCGTATTTGTAAATAAAGAGGGTGAAAGCGAACGCGTTCGAGTAATAGGTTTAGCCGTTAAGTAATTGCTATCATCGATTCTTTTTTTTGTTTCTACTTTTGTTTCGTCAACACTCACTGTAACATATGCATTTCTTTCATTATGTTTTATTGTTTTTGCATTATTAGCATTCATAAGCGTTTTTTTATATATTACTGTTTGTTTAATTGTGCTCTTCTTTTTATTTGTTGTTTAAAAACCCCGAGAATAAAAAAAAAGAATAAAGAAAAACAAGAAATGTTTTTGCTTAAAATGTATGTATGTATATGTATGTGTGTACATACATATATTTTTGTTATTTGTAATTTTTAATATTTGTATTATAAATATTATGTTCACTAATTTAAAAATTATTTTAAAGCGTCCATTCATTCGCTGATCTTATATTATTTTTTAAAAAAATAATATGATATTATAAATATACAATTATTTATGTTAAAAAAAAAACCGTATGCCGAGTTAAAAGAGAAAGACACGTCTGCATTCAACGAGCACGCAAGCAAAACTGAAGTTTATATGAAATTTTTTTCTTGTCATGAAAATCGGTTTAATAAACTTTCTATTAACCTGTTTTATTTATTATGATTAAGGGGATAACGATTTCTCACATATCGATGGTTTCTTCCGCTACCTCGTAACTCAAAAACAGCTACTTTTCAGAAGAGACAAAATACTTTTTTTTTACCAAATATTTGAAACTTTTGGCTATATATACTTTTATAAATCAAGAATTAGGAAAATAATATTTAAAAGAATATATAGTAGGGTATTCATTTAATCGGGCTTTTGCTTTAATCGGTTTATCGCTCAATTAATTAACCGAGGTTTTGGTTTAATCGGTTAATTTTGTTATTGATCGGTTAACCGATTAATAAAGTTTTGGTATAAGTTAAGTAATTTCAATAAATAAATATGCAAAAATTATTTTTTATTAGAGTTGAATGAAAATAAAACATTAACATAACGAACAAAACCATTCTCGAATTAAAACGAGCAAACAAAAAAGTAATTCAAAAATATGAAAAACATATTTTATAATTTATACATAATATTTGTATGTTTTTTTTAAAAAATAAACAGTGAGATTTTTTTTATTAATTATTTCAATAGTTTAAGATCTTATAAATAATATTTTGGAAAAATAATTTGGTTTAAATGTTTAGAATTTAAGCGATTCTTTTCTTTAGTTTTGATAAAACTTGAATTGGAAAAAATTCTTTCACTTATCGAAGATGTTGGAGAAATCGGAAGCAACCCATAGTACAGATTTAAGAATGATAAAATCAAGATAACGCATTGCACATTGTTCAGAACTGAACATGTTGAAAACAGATGTGGCTAAGGGTTGTTTTTAAGTCCATTTCAAATGCACACATGCGTAGCTAAAACAGATTATGTTTATTTAAATATTTAAAAATAGAGTGCATCTTTTACAACTAAATTATCACATCTGTTTTCAGTGTTCTTATCATGTGTGTGTATGTTTACCACACCCAAAGATAAGACACATGGTTATAATTAAGATTATGTTTACTACACTAGTTTTAAGATTTTTTATGTTAGCACTTAAGAAAAATATCTCGATAAATAAAGTTAGTTTTTAAATAGAAACTGAAACAAACACTCGTGTTTTCATGGTCCTTCGATAAAATTAAAAAAGAATCAGCTAGAAAGTCTACTTCCAAATAATTATAAAAAAAAAAAATTTTTTTTAAACAAAAATCAAATAAAAAAAAAATATAATTAGTAAAAATGAGTCAAAGACAACAATTATACGAGAACCAAAAGCAAATAAGCGATGAGGTTGCGGCCATTCTCGTGAAATTGGAGAGCGGGGCAGTGAGAACTGCTTCAATCGCTCAGCTCAAAATGCGATTGATAAAATTTGAAGATGAATTTAGAAGCAATAACCAGAAGCTTCTAAAGATGGGAGAGACTTCTGAAGACTACTTCATTAACAATTATTATGAAAAAGTCATGGAAATGTTTAAGCGTACAATGGCAGTAATGGCAATACAAGAAGAGGATAAAGAACCTGAAAAAAGTATGTCATACGTCACGCAAGAACAGTTTGTTCAAATGCAAAATCAAATGCAGACAATGTTGGCTCAACATTTTGAACAAATGTTGCTAATGCAAAATGCTCAAAAAGAGCAGAAAAACTCAAATAAAGAGTTTGTTAGTTCTCCACAAGAACCAAAAAACTACATTGGACAAAGAAAAGATTCTGGTCCTGAAAAAGTCTTGCAACAAAATGCAAGAGAGGAAGCTGCATCAAACATGCTCATACGGTTTCGTAGAAGAATACAAAAATTGGAGGAATGGTTGTTAGAAGAGAATGCAGAAGACATTTTACTCTTAGAACATAAAAAAAGTTCGATTAAAGAAGTCATGGTGGATATAAAAAACATCCATAATGAGCTTATAACCAAACACTCCCTGGAAGAAGACGTAGATGAAGATCTGGAGTTTATAGAAAAACGGTATGAAGAGACTGTACAAAATATACTCCGCAAAATATCAGAGCTACGAAAAGAAGAGAAAGTGGTGGCATTAGAAGCAGTGAAAGTACCATATTTTAATGGCGACATTGAAGAATGGTCCTCTTTTTATAATATGTTCAATAAATTTGTACATATGACTAAACTTCCGGCGGTAGAGAAATTGCTAAGACTAAAAACTCACGTAAAGGGAGAAGCATTTAAAATAATCCAAAATCTTCCTATTACTGACAGTAATTATGAAGCTGCATGGGAGATTTTAAATCAAAGGTTTGGCAATAGAAGAATATTATTTACAAAATTGATGGACAAAATACTTGATCAACCAAATATTAATATTAATTCAGCAAACAACTTAAGAAATTTGCTGAACGTTACAAACGAAAGCATTCAAGCGCTTAAGGCAATGAATGTTTCCTTAGAAGATGCCGACCCAATACTTGCTCGAATTGTCATAAGAAAATTGGACAAAGAGGGGCTTGTATTATATGAACAAACCACCAAGAAATCGAAAGAAATACAAAATTTAAAAGATGTGATGACTTTTATAGAACTTCAATGTGAAGCATTAGAGGCATCTTCAAGTAAAAAATACTACACCGGAGATAATAACAAAAAGCAACAAAATCGAGCAACGATGCTGTCAATGGAAAATGGCTATTGCAACTATTGCAAAAAGAGTGGCCATAAATTGCGAAACTGTAAAAAGTTTTTGGCCTTAACAGTAGAAGAAAAAAATTCTTGGGTTCGAGAGGCTAAAATATGTAATATGTGTTTAAATCACAGAATGGACAAGAGGTGTTATCAAAGAATAAATTGTGATCAATGTGGAAAAATGCATCATTCCATATTACACATTAATTATGGACAGACAACGAAGAATGAAACAGCCAAGTCCATGAATACAAATTCTCCAGCAAACGTGTTGCTTGCCACTGCACAAGTAAAAATAAAGTCAGCACATGGTGAATACATTTTATTGAGAGCGTTAATTGATCATGGTTCCCAAGTGACAACCCTGTCAGAAGAAGCTTCACAGATATTAGCCCTGCCACGTAATAAATGTAAGACTGAAATTCAGGGGCTGGGAGGAGTAGTAGTTGGTGTATCAAAAAATAAAACCCGAATAACTTTAAAACCCAGATTTACAAGTAACAAATTTGTAGAAACTGATGCGCTAATATTACCCCAGCTAACTGGAGCACAGCCAAACCACTCATTTAAATTTAATATCAATGAGTGGAATAATTTTATATTAGCGGATCCAGCATTGAATAAATCCGATCGTATAGATGTTGTTATTGGCATGGACATTATAACCAAGGTAGTTGAAGAGGGCCTGTTTAAGAAAAGAGGAATCTTAGCACAATCCACAATCTTTGGATGGGTTTTGTCCGGTGTTATCAACAAAAAAAGTAAAGCAATTAAGTGTTGGCAGCTGTAACAAACTTGGAACGATTCTGGGAGCTGGAAGAGTTACCATTAAACCTTAACCACAATGACGAAGATGAAGAATGCCTAGACATCTTTAATAAAACTACTAATATAGATGCAGATAACAGAATAGTAGTTAATCTACCCATTAGAGGGGAAGAAAACGAGCTTGGCGATTCTAGAAAACAAGCTGTAGCTAGACTGCTTTCCCTTGAAAGAAAATTGGAAATAAATCCTAAATTAAGAGAAGACTACAACAACTTTTTGAAGGAGTATTTGCAGTTGGGTCATATGGAGCTAGTAGACGAATTCAACAGCGGTAAATATTATTTACCTCACCAAGCAGTAGTTCGAGATTGCAGCCTGACGACTAAGTTGATCATAGATATGAAGAATTCAATTAAGAAATATATTAGAGGCTGTTCAAAATGTATTCGGTACAACCAAGAAAATTCAAAGCAATTGATGGGCAATCTGCCTGAACCAAGGGTAACAATATCCGCTCCATTTCGACATGTCGGTGTAGATTATGCTGGGCCTATTCATTTTAAGTGTTCAAATATATATAAATATATATATATGGAATGGGCAAATAACTTTCTAAAAAGTTTTTAAATGTCTACCTGTGCAATATAGTGTCTTTAATAAATCAAAGAAAATGTATTCAGAAGGAATAGTACAAGATATATAAAGGGTGTTTTTTTAAGCTAGATAGAACTTTAAATTGTAAAAAGTAACACAAAAAATTAAATTTTGATGAAATATTTTTTTTTATCGTTTCAGTATACTCTGACAAATCATCATGAATAGACTCACGCTTGAACAACGCTACGAAATTATCCAAATTTACTTTGAAAATCAGTCGTCGATTCGCTCTAGAGCAGTTGGCAACTGACCCGTTGTTTTATCGCAAAATTGTGTTCAGCGATGAGGCGCATTTTTGGCTAAACGGGTTTGTTAATAAGCAAAATTGCCGCATATGGAGCGAGACCAATCCACAAGAGACCCTACAGACTCCATTACATCCAGAAAAATGCACCGTTTGGTGCGGTTTTCACGCTGGTGGCATCATCGGACCTTATTTCTTCAAAAATGAGGCCGGAGCTCGCGTTACGGTCAATGGAGATCGTTACCGCACCATGATCAATGATTTTTTGTTTGAAAATATGGATGACATTGATCCGGAGGAGATGTGGTTTCAACAGGATGGCGCTACGTGCCATACGGCGAACGCAACCATCGACTTATTGAAATCAAAATTTGGCGATAAGTTGATTTCGAGAAATGGACCTGTCAATTGGCCTCCAAGGTCGTGCGATTTGACACCTCTCGATTATTTCCTGTGGGGCTACGTGAAGTCACTGGTTTATGCTGATAAACCAGCAACAATTGACGCCTTGGAGGCCAGCATTGTTCGTGTTATTCGTGACATACGGCCAGCAGTGCTCGAAAAAGTGGCCCAAAATTGGACGTCCAGAATGCGCTTCGTCAAGAACAGCCGCGGTGCCCATATGCCCGAAATCATTTTGAAATGTTAATGTCACGTATTGATCTTTCGAATAAAAAAAAAATTTTGATTACAATTTAATTTTTTGTGTTATTTTTTACAATTTCAAGTTCTATCGGGCTTAAAAAAAACCCTTTATTACTTAATGTATATATAAAACACATTAGGTAAATATCTTCTATTTGCTGCAACAATGTCATAATCCAAAAAACATGTTTGGCAGAAAACAAGTTTAACGTTTTTGAATTACCAAAACTTTAAAGTAAATATTTTACAAAAATTACTTCTCGATAGAAATATTTACAAAGTTTTATACAAGGTTTTATACCATTTAAAATTATAATAAATAAAAAAAAAACGTAAAAAATACATAATGTGGTGTACTTATTTTAATTTTAAAAGATGTGCCCCTTTTTTTAGAAAAATCCACTTTTTGGTGCCACTTTTTTTCTAGATATCCCCTTTTTTTTGGTACTTTTTGAAAATATCCGACGGTAACACTGATGGGGAAACAAGTCGTTTCAGTCATGTTTGGTGCGCGAAACAGGAATAAGAGAGCGAAACACGAATATTGCTGTCCGTGTGAACATGGTATCATGCGACGATATAAGCCACTCGTTTGGCTCTCTGAAACTAGTTTGCCAAACATGCTGTTCATGCGATTGATTCATTCTTGTTTCATTTTGACATTTTTTTTGTTTTGTTTGTGCTATTTTTTTTATATAGATAAAAAAGTTAATAAAACTTAAAAATATATTATTTAATACTTTTATTAATATTATTATGTTATAATTATTACTTTATTTTATTAAACATCAATTTTTATTTTGTTTTTTCCTTGTTTTGATTTTTTTTTTTGAGAGCTAGTTCAGATAAACTAACGATATATGTTATCAAAATTGGATATGATTATGCTATGTTCTTTATTAATATTATTAGGTTATAATTATCACTTTATTTTATTAAACATCAATTTTTTTTCTTTGTTTTGATTTTTTTTTGAGAGCTAGTTCAGATAAACTAACGATAAATGTTATTAAAATTGGAGATGATAGCACATTTTTCCTGTTTCGCAGCCTGTTTCAAAATGAAACGACCTGTTTCGCTCTCAAAATTTTGTATGGGGAAACAAGTCGTTTCAATCATGTTTGGGGCGCGAAACAGGAATAAGAGAGCCAAACACGAATATTGCTGTCCGTGTGAACATGGTATTATACATTTTTCCTGTTTCGCAGCTTGTTTCAAAATGAAACGACCTGTTTCGCACTAAAATTTTGTATGGGGAAACAATTTTCAATCATGTTTGGGGAATAAGAGAGCGAAACACGAATATTGCTGTCCTTGTGAACATGGTAAAAAAATATCAAACATAACAAAATGTTAAAATTTAATAAGCTTAATGTACAAACGTATTACATGTAATTCTATTCTAACTTTTTATTTTAAAATTACAGCCTGTGTCTCGATTTCAAACGAAAGTTTCGTTCGCTTAACTTACATTTAAAACAAAAACCAATAGAGTTTTTGTTCGAAATCGAGAGAAAGGCAATTAATTCTACAATAAACTAAAGGGAAAAATAAAAAAACAGTTCTTTAATTCCCTAGACAACAGTTCATTTATTCGCCATATGAAACTTAAAAAAAATAAGTTACCCCGGCAAACGTCAAATTTGTTAGCTCCATTAAATTTGCTACGTAAGACCGCATATTGTCATTAGTGTCAATCCATTACGCAATGATTTCTCTTCTGATTTCTTGAGCAATTATTGCTTAAGGCTAGTTTACTAATACTTTTATTTTTCATGACACATTGCATTCACACCATCACACTTTGTCAAAATAATTGAGTTTTTGACATGCAATAAATACAAAGTATAATAGTGTGAACTAGCCTTTAGCAATATGTTATAAAATGGGTTGTCATTTATCTGAAAATTCATTTCTCTGTACGTTTGTTTATAGCTGTGTTCGTTTACCCCAAAATTTGTACAAATTTGTGCTGGATTTTACTGAAATGCGTTCGCGTACACATAAATTTGTAGAATTTTCGTATTACTCACCTACTGGATTTTACTGGAAAAGTAAACGAACGCACATAATGGCAAAGCAATTCCACGTGTTCACAGTGGCGTAGCTAGGGGGGGGGGGCAAAACCACCCAGGCATTCTTTTCTTTAATTACTGATTTCGATTAAGTGTATTGTTATTTTAAATAGCCGATTAATTATTCCTTAATACATTTCTTTTACATAAGTGTTTACATTTTACGAAATTTTTCAGTGTATAAAACACAATAATCCTACTATGGTTATTGCCATTTATAAAAAAAGAATAGTAAAATAAAGTTAACAAAAAACCAATAAATTTAACCAGCTTTACGGTCTTAGAATACTGACTTTGGCTGAAGTGCAGCTTACTAGAGCGTACGAAAAAAAACCAAAATTAAAATTTAAGGGGGCTGAGGCCCGTGTGGCCCCTAGAGCCAAAAAAACTACCCCGCCCACTTAGTGATATATGTGGGTACGCAAAATAAAGGTTATTTGCTCACGATTGCAAATATGCATTTTGTATTTGTATTAATTTCCTCTCTAGGTTAATTTAAGTGTATCTTTTATGCACAGAAACTTTAGTTAGCGAAGCCGGTTTTTGTTATACCATAGAGGAGAAAATCCTTGCGCCCGGCCGAAGGCCGTCTATGCAGAGAAGAATTCTTTAGCCCATAGGAAATAGGCTTTTAGTTACAAAAAAATTTTTAGAAAAAAATCGAGAATAAAACATTAAAAAATACAAAATAAAAAAAAAATATTTACAATCGTGAGCAAATTACATTTAATTTGAGTACCTACACATAGCTATGAGTGGATGGAGAAAATTTTTTTGACCCAGAGGGCCCTAAAAGTCCCGCCCACCCTAAATTTAAAAAATTTCCATTTTATTGTACAATTACCTTTAATTTGAGTAGCCACACATTCCACTAAGTGCGCGGGGAGGTTTATTGGATCCAGGGCGGCCATGGGCCTTAGAACACTAAAATTTTAAGTTTAGGTTTTTTTGTTTTTAATTTCAGAGGGCGTTCAATTTTTTTCAAATGAAATGACCCCTTTAAATGAGTGTTAGAGGGTTAATATATTTTAAGAAAAGAATCGCCATACAATTCTACTGAAGACATCTAAAATAGTCTTTTAGCTCAGAAGTACATTTAGTATATTTTTTTGACAATGGTAGTTGTATATGTAATTTTGTTTTAGTACAGAGTCCTAGTTGACTGTTATCAAAAACAGTTTTATAAGTTTTCTTGAAGTAATTTTATCATCGAATTTAATTTGACCCAGAGATCAGAAGATTGTATCCAGTCTATACCCATAATGCTTAACAGTTTTATATCTGTGATATAACAGTTAAGTGCCTTTGTAACGTCAATGTGAACCAGAGATCAGCAATGAGTAGTGAAAAAGTGAGTAGAGCTAAATCATGACTCATAAATTCTTGTACTTATACGCACTCATACTTATTCCAATGTTATTCAAACTCATATTCACTCAGAAGGTGAGGAGTGAACCTTCAACGTTAGATCACTCATTGACACCAGTCGTCAGATTGATCTTTTTAATACCCTCTTGCATAATAAAATTGACATTGGCTTTATTCAGGAGCGCCATTTACGTCGTAATAAGAAGGTGCAACTTAACGATTACAGCTTTATTTATGATTACTCTCCCATTGGCGTGGCTATTGTAATAAAAGACAAAATTTCCTATAGTCGTATAAACATTAATGACATTGGGTTCAATGGCAATTTTATTATAATTGAATTTAACTCCAGCAACATAAGCAAGAAATATTTAATTGGTTCCATATATATACCAAGCAATTTTTCGTCCCCTTTAATATACGTTGTCTAAAATTCTACATGTAGCCGCAAACTTTGATGGATTTGTCCTCGGAGGTGACCTGAATTCCAAGCATACAACATGGGGTGATACAATGGACAACAACAATGGAAAAGTTTTAGAGATCTGGTTACAAAACCATGCCTTGGACGTCGTACGTCTTTGCGATAACAAACCCTCATACCCTAATGGCGGCTCCTACCTGGACCACTTTCTTCTAAGTAATAATCTCGTCAACATCGCAATGCAGAATTTTAAAATTTCAACACTAGCATCATTCTCAGACCACTTCCCCATCAAATTAGAGCTACAATTAAACCCCAACGATCTTATTTTGCAAAGTCCTAGGCTCATGAGATCCTACAAAAACACAAATTGTATACTTTTTCGCCGAGAGGTAGAAATTGACTCCTATAGTATAATGCCTTCCGAAAATAGATGTTATGAAAATGATGAAATTGATTCCCTGATCAATAATTTTAGTTATAACCTTGTCTCAATTCACGATGCACATTCAGAAAAAATTGAATTAAGAAACAACAAAATTCCAGTTTCTGAGAACATCAAAAAATTCTTCAAAATAAAACATAGATGGCAAAGGGACCTGAAAAAGATTTTTCATCGCACAGGAAATAGACATAGTCAGGAGTACAACACACTCTCTACACAAATTCATCTTCTTAAGACAATTATCAAATAGATGGTTAATATTGAACAAGTCAAAATATTTAACGACAAGCTGGAAAAGATTAGACCTGGCCCTTCAAACCTTCAAACAAGTATACCAAGTACTGGGAAGAAAAAAAACACCATTTTGTAAGCAGTTAATTATAAACAATACCGCTATAACCAAAGATATCGACATATGCGAATCATTCAGAGAATATTACTCTGAAGTCTTCAGCGCAAGCACACCAGAACGTCCAGTTGCCAATGTGGATTCCCGTATTTCGTCCTGCGTAGAATTAGTTCCTAGACACATTTTTACATTTGATGAAAGTTTCAACTCACTCGAAAACGAGGACAATTACCACTTTACAAAATTGGAGTCTGTGAAGACAGTTATAAGAAAAATTAACAATAAAAAGTCATACGGTAATGACAAAATATCTAATTTTATAATCAAAAAATTCCCAGATGCATCTTTAAAATTTCTCACAATTATCTTCAATAACTGTATCAACAACTACTACTTCCCAACATCCTGGAAGTCAGCAAGAATAATTCCGTTGAAGAAGAAAGCAAATAGTGAACACCCTAAAGACTTTCGGCCTATTTCACTTCTATCCAATCTCGGCAAAATCTAAGAGCACATCTTGAAAATCAAACTTGAAAATGAATTTGTTGTGGATCCGGTTTCGTCGTTTCAGTTCGGATTGAGAAAATTACACTCGACGCATCACGCCCTGTTAAAGCTGCACAGTGATGTTACATGAAATCTGAGAGAGAAAATCTGCACTGTCGTAATTTCACTGGATATTGAGAAGGCGTTCGACTCCGCTTGGCACAAAGGAGTTCTATTTAAACTAATAGACCTTGGTATTGATCCGTTCTTGGTAAAAATCCTTCTAAGCTATTTTTCCGAACGCAAATTTTGCGTTCAAATCAACGATGCCTTATCCGTTTGTGGAAATGTAGAAAGTGGAGTTCCTCAAGGAAGCGTGCTGGCGCCACTTCTTTTCAACCTCTTCCTTAATGACTTACCTTGCTGATAACTCAAAAGCTATTCTGTATGCCGACGACTGCATAATATACTCTCATAACGTATCACCAATAGAGGCCCTCAGGTCTGCCGCATATCATCTTGGCATTATAAGTGCATTCTACAAGAGATTGGGTATCAAAATAAACGCAGCGAAATCGGAGGCAATTTGACTGAGAAATGCCTCAGGAATGTGCTAGATTTGTGGTCCCTCAAAGCAAGCTGTTGCAACTTTCCCTAGACGGCGTTGATTTACCGTTAAAATCCAGTATCAAGTATCTGGGGGTAAATATTGACAAACTGATGAAATTCAACAAACACGGTAGAATCGCCCTGGGAAGGGCAAAGCGCATTTTCCTCCAAAGTAGAGCAACTTTGTCATCTAGAGCGTTCGCATCCTTCTCGAAAACGTGTACATACCTGTTGTACCAAGCTTGAAAAATTAGATCACTTTCTGGTTCACGCGCAGTTTGTCATTAAGTGTGCCAATGATTCCATCAGTGCAGCTTTTGATGTGCTCGTTGTTTGTGAAGTGCTTGTTAAAACTATTCCTTGAGCTTGTAGTAACTGCGCCATTTGTTGTAGCAAGAGTGTTTATTGGTGCATTGTGTTCCGTGATCTTCCAACAGTTTTTAAACTTCGTCGAAGATTGTTTCGGTTATTTGCAATACAAATTTTATAATTTCTATTTCACCGTCCTCGTCGTCACTTTTGTCCATTTATATTGAAATTATATATTTAAATTTCATTAAAATCAGTTCGAAAGTTTGTGAGAGTCAGAAATTGGCCCCTACCTCCTCTTGTGGTCCTATTAAAAAAAAATGCATAGCTTATGTAGCCATATAAATGTGGATCTTTATGTTTTAAATTTCATTAAAATCTGTTAGATAGTTTTGGAGTGGCAGAAATTGCCTCTATCTCCCTCCTAGTCCTATTTTTTTAAAAAATATATAGCTTATGTGTCCATATAAATATAAATCTATCAATGTTTTAAATTTCTTTAAAATCTGTTAGATAGTTTTGGAGAGGCAGAAAATACCCACTATCTTCCCTCTTGGTCCTATTTGTTTAAAAAAATAAATAGCTTATGTGTCTATATAAATATGGATCTATCCAAAATATTTAAAATTGCATTTGCTATCTCTGCTCTCTCTCTCTCTATATTTACGTTATATGTACATACGTAAATACCATCGTGACCATTTTGGCATTTTTGCAGCTAAATTTAGTATTTTTTGTCTGATTTAGCTGCAAATTTTCCATTTAAGGCCGTTACACACTATCCCACAGTCTTACGCATTTTTTAAGAATGCTTCCCTGATCTAATTATTCTTTGAACATTTTTAAAAAACAATAACAACTTATCATGACGGTTGCATTTACGTATATTACTAAAGACTTTGTGGGATAGTGTATAACGGCCTTTAGCAGTTAGCATTTTTAATGCTAAATATGTATGTACATATTTAGCATTATTTAATTGATTTTTGTTTTGAAAATCTACCACACTTTCTTGTTGAATGCACATACAAATCCCTACTCTTTTGCTATATAAACTGTACAATCTTTTAAACGACCTTTCATTATCAAATTTTATTAAAATTTTATCAGTTTCCACTAAATTCATGTTAAGCTGATTTTTTTAATCAATTACGATTTTGAAAAATTTTTGGAATCAAAAAGGGATACTATTACTTTTAAAATAGAAAAACATAAACGAATTACATTCAGAGATTTTATAGCTTAATTAATAAGTCAACTAAGACAACGATTGCCAAACAATTTCCATAATTTAACAAATATTAACTTTATTGTATAGAAAACATTTTAAAAACTAATAAATGGAAATTAAGCGAACATTTAAAGAAGTAATGATTGATTTCTCTGTAGAAGAAATTACAACTTTGGAACATCAGTGGCAGAAACTAAATTCATATGAATTGTTAAATAAGAACTCAACAGTTAATTTCTGGATAAATGTATGTATATGGATATAAAAATGCATTAAATAAAAATCCATTCAGTGAATTAACCTCTTTTGCAATGAAATTCTTGGTTTTTTCCATTTAGCAACGCGGAAGTTAAAATAGGTTTTTAGTGGTATAAATCTCTTAAAAACGAAAATTCGAAAAAGAATGACGTTAAAGACTATGACAAAGCGAATTCAACTACAGGTGGTGTCGGAACTACAACAATCCAGAAACAACAGAAACAACATAGGGTTTTTGCTTCAGCCATTCTTACCCTGCAAATACTATTGGACTACTTGATGTCATTTTTAAAAAGTGTTTGTAGTGAGACGACATGTCTTCGTTTTTGAACGACATGTTTTCGTTTTTAAACGACTTCAAAACAAATCCTCTTGAGTATACCATGGAGTAGTTTTAAGACTACTCCTTTGTAGTCTAAAGCTGGGTTATATGATCCTGCCCTAGGACATCGTAATGTTAAATGCTCTTGTGAGCTACATTTTACACGCGTGTTTGGACTAGTCCTATTATTTGCAGGGTAGCAAAACACTAACAATTCAAAACAAATAAGCTCAAACTGTCAAAATCACATGCCGTTTCGACACCACCTGAAGTTAATTCGCCTTGTATTGTGTGGCTTAAAATGTTGCGATAGATTCAAAAAAATTTACGATCTCATTTAAAAATGCGATAAGAACATATATTTTAATGATATCTCGATCGATTCTTCAGAAGCTGATAACGAATATTCTTTTGATGACGTATTTAATTTATAAAATGAAATTTTTATTGAACATGTTACATATATAAATTTTATTGGAATACTAAATAATAGCCATTTATGGGTCAAGTTCCTTTGATTTTTTGTTATGGTATGGTACCTTTTGTTTGAAAACTTTTTATGCAGTTTTATAAAGACTGAAATATATTTCTTTTATAGTTTAAAGAATTTTTATGTTGAATAAATATTTTATTGATGTAAATAACACATAAATAAAATATTGTGATCACTCAAAAATACGATTTTTTCTCTTTTTTACTTTGTTTACACATTTTCAATAATTCACAAAACTATTAAAAACAAATTTGTTAAAATTGAGACAGGATAACGTCTGTTGGGTCAGCTTGTACTACATATTTTACTTAACTTTTCTTAAAAATATACGTGTATATTTTTGAACAAAAATTTCTGATTTTTAATTTTTTCAATCTTTCTTCTTTTTTTGCATTCACTGAGAACTGATAGCGCGAAAAACTGTTCACTGGAGATTATTATTATTGTAGGGAACTAAAAACTTCATGGGAACAAAAATTGCACTTGTTATTCACGATAGGGGTGAATATCTATCAAAATCGAAAACGTAAAACGGAAGAATTTAAAAAGTCGTTTTTCATTAAGATTTCTGAAATAAAATAATTTTTTGTCCAATATTATATAAATATTTCTCTATTAAACAGAATTTTATAACAAAAATTATAAAAATTACATTAAAAGTGTATTAAAAACAACTTCCAACTTCTTTCGTTTTCGATTTCCAGCACACCCCTGTATGTATATTTTTTAAAATTTTATTTTTCTCGCAACAATTTGAAATGTGACTTATTTTGACAGTTCTTGTAAGAAACTTTTTGGATGTATTGTTACAGAAACAGTTTTTCTCACATCCTTCCAATAATTGCTGGCAAATGATGTTAGGTACAGATAGTTCTCGCAAAATAAAGATACAAAAACACTGTGTGAGAACACTATTAACGATGCGAGAAATACAGAAACGGAATACTGCCCTTAGAACTGAGTTGGGCTATTATCCTGCATCACTATTTTCATTTAATGAACATATGTGGCTACGTAAACCATTTTACTTCACATTTTGTTTTTTATTACAGAGAAAAAAAGCTAAAAAAAAGACAATTTTTTATTTAGTAAAAACACGTACATATATTTTTTAAATACATATTAAATAATTAGTAAAAATAAAGTTGTAAAATATTCTTATACATTACTCATGTTAACTTCTGTTAATAATTACAAAATTTTTTGTAACAAATTAATTGACATAAACAAATCTTTCCGTAGGCAGCACTACAGAATTTTATAGGCACATTTAAGCATAATTTCTAAAAGTGGTGAACAAACTGTACAACACACGCAGTGTTGATTTTAAATCCATGTTCACAATATCTGAAAAAAAAAATTATATAATTATTACATTTATTATTACTGCGCAAATATTAAAACAATAAATATGTATATTCATGTCAAATTACTAGTTCCAGACAATTTAGTCTATTAATTCACTACTAGTATGGGCCAGCAGTCGACCAATCGACTGCAATCTTTTAGTGTATGCTAGCCAGCCAAACAGACTCAGTCTATTGGAACACAAAAAGTGGGGTCCAGAACCAACATTTATATCTGTTTCATACATTAGTACAATCGCATAATATCCTTTATTTCAATGATAGTTTGGGTATCATAACAGAAAGATTTTGATAATTTAAAATTGTTAAATTTCTTTTTGGAAGATTTGTTTTATTACCCACACCACATTATGCGTTTGCGCTGAACAAAATTGCTTTTAATAAATTGTAAGAATCGGCCCATTATTTCACATAACCCTCGTACAAAATATAATTTGTTGCCCATTAACCATCTTTTTATATTGGTATTAACATTAAATTTGACTCAAAATATTTTATTGCAACCATAATCATCTTACCAAATCGGTCCATTTTTGACCATAGCTCCCACACAAACACCACTACCAAAAAGTTTCTTAATGCCATAATTTCCTTAGAAATGTTGTTATTTATATAACATTTGGCAACGATAACTTTTTTAACAGCTACTATGTGAATTTTGTGATGGTACGTCCAGATTTAATCACTTGAACACGAAAAATCTTTTATTGATGTAGATATTTATCTAGATAATATTCGACACAAAGAACTTCTACATGAAAATTATCCTCATTTACATAAATTTGTGTTTTCCCCAGATCAATAGTTTATTATACACTTCAGTGCAATCGAATAATTGTAAACAGGTATTTAATTTTTTTTTTTTTTTTTGGCAGAGTTGTTGTTTTTTTACCCACACCAAAGTTAAGCATGGCGTTATGCGTTTGTGGTAATTAAAAAATGGTGCCTATTGCAAATAGTGAGAATTGGAACATAATTCCACATAGCCCTCATACAAAATTCTCTCCGGAATAAAGTTTTGTACCGCCTAATAATGCTGTTATTGCGATTGAATCCGACCCACATTTGTTGTATTGCAACTTAATTCATCTTACCAGATTTTTTTGAAATCGGTCTATATTTGATCATAGCTCCCATATAAAAACTACTCCCGAAAATAGCTTTTAATGCAGTAAAAAGGTCGAATTTTGGCCACACTTAAAAAAACATCTAAGATGTCAGTATCATCATTCGTTTTGTTGAACACTGCATTATTTGATAGTATGTATTGTGGAGGCATTTTTTAAGAATTTTTGATTTTTGTAATCACATATAAATTTAGTTAATTAGCACCAACAACTAATTAACTTAAAGTAACACCAAACAATAACCTTTATCGTGACTGTTTGTTAATAAATTTAAGAAAATTAGTTCACGTTCTCTTTAATCTATTACCAAACAATCGCAGGCGTATTGAAAATTCGTCAACCACCATAAGGGTGAATATTTCAAAAAAATAGCAAAGCGCCACCGAATATACACAATTTTTAGAAATCAACGGTAACACTTAAAATTATTCATATGCAAAAAATTTAAGAAATAAACGGTAACATTTACAACCAACAACTCTTCCAAAAAGAAAACAAAATAATTAAAATTGTCTGTCTCTTTTTTATTTCTTATTTTCTACTGTTCTCCATGGTAGAATAAGTACAAGGTATAGTCATTAGAAATTTTGTTCTCAATTTCAAAATCCATATAATGTCAAACAAAAGAAATTTTGGAAAAAATTAAAACAAGCGTCAAAAATCAAATTAACAAATTTGACATTACATGGGTAAATAATGACAACTATCCCTAATGAACATCCCAAATGAACATACCTGTGCCCATGTTCTGAAACTCTCGCGTCGAGAAACTTTTCGATTGAAATGTGTGAAAGGAATAAAAATGCCATATATTGAAACAAACAGCTGTTTTTCTCGCTAAACTGTGTCTGTAACTGTCGCAAAAAACAATTTTAACACTAAAAAACGATTAAAAATGCAAAATGCTTAAAATAATAATAATTTGTTCTTGGCACATTTTTTCATTGTAATTATTTTGCTTTTAACATTTTTGTAAAATATACGATTTTTTCAAAACTTTAAAGTCGCACTTTATATTATTTAGTATAGCCGACGGTTGTATTTTCGCCGCCGTCGTTGAAAATGTTTCAATTTTAGTAAATTTTGGTCGCCGTCAACGATATGGGTGACTGGCGTATTGAACGTCTGCAATGTCGCATCGGCTTCGAGTGTAATATTATGACATTTATAACGTAACGACGCAATCTCTTTGGATAGTTTTCGACATGAGTAACAGACACACTTTTTTCTTACTTTTCGAGAAACGATGGAATATTTTGTTTCACATCTTTTCGATGCGAGAAGTTCTCACTAAAGTTACGGAACATGGGTGCTTATTATACTATGCTGCTCTCCAATTTAGGAGGAGAGAGATTTTTAAGTATGTAAACACAAAAGAAACATTAACGTTTTTCTGTTACTAAAATTAAAAAAAAGTAAACATATGTGAAATGTTTCAATGTATTAGTAACACTTTCTTACGCCTGTAACTCCAGAAATACTGAACCAATTTTGACCACCCCTATCGTGAATAACAAGTGGAATTTTTGTTCCCATGAAATTTTCATTCCCTCGAAGGGAAAAAAGCAATCGTGAATATCATGTGAAAAATTTTTCACGCTATCAGTTCCAGTGAATGTAAAAAAGAAGAACGATTACAAAAAATTAAAAATCAATGAAATTTTTATTTAAAAATATACACGTATAAATTTTAAAGAAAAGTTAAAATAATAAATCTAAATAATTAGTGTTGGAGGGATAGGTTCATTACAACGTTAGTTTATTGTACTTTTAAAATTTTATGTAGTAAAATATTTTCCAAAATTCTGCCACCACGTCTTTCACAAATCCGGCGGCAATCAACCGGTTGTTTTGCATTTTGTTGACCAATATATCGGTTTGTGCCTTATTAACGTATCTAGCCCTTAATATTCGATTTAAAGGAGGAACCACTAACATACCTGTTCTATTCCCTAGCAAAAATAAAGTGAAAAAATCTAAGGAAAACGTGAACAAATATCGAGGGAAAAAACCTTTTCACGATAAGTGCAATTTATTCCCGTGAACATTTTTTCCCGTTATTACTCTCCTTTGAATTAAATTTTTTTCATGGGAGTTGTTCATAATCGCAAATATGTGAAAGGGGGAAAAATTACGAGGGAAAATTATTCACGATAGGGGTGAATATGTAAAATGTATATTGCCGTAGTCTGCCAAAAAATATATTTCGTAAAAGGTACCAAAAGAAATCAACTTATATGATCAAGATGATGAAGATATGCTTCAAATACAATTCGAAATTACATTCGCTTTTCAGCCCGTTGTAGTAGTCTTTGGTGGGAATCGAACACGAAACCCCCAAATTAATATACTAGCTGATTACCAACTTTCCCATTAGTTTTAATATTATTATTTTATGAGTAACTAGCCGTGTCCGACCAGAGTTATTTTTTGAATAACTATAAAAATAAAATTGAAATCGGTTGGATAGAGTCGGAGAGGCAAATTATAAAACTTGTTGCCATCACTTAAACTGTGATATACCTACCTTAAGTTTAAAGTAATATGTATTTAAATATTAAAATTATGTTTTATATTTGTATGCTCCTTGGTACATCTAAAACTGTTTAATGTGATTAAATTTCATACATTACAATGCCTTAAAAAGTCGACAAACAATCGACGAAACGTCGGGAACAAAATATTGTAATTAAAAATTTAATTTAATTTACATTGAAGAAATTTAGGCCCTATTAGCTTGACAAAAATAACATTTAAAAATTCATCACTCTGGCCAAAGAAACCTGTGTGCTTATTGTATGTATCGATAAATTTCATCCAAATCGATAATAAAGTTTCGTAGTCCTCGCTTTGAATTAAATACAAACCCTGATATGAAATATACTCTACGACCTATTCTCATACCTAACAAATACACATACATTTCATAAAAATCTGTCAAGCCGTTTCGGAGGAGTTCAATTACAAACACCGTGACACGAGAATTTTATCACCTAAGATTGGCTTCTAATCAGCCTATTGTTTATCAGATAGAAACTAGACCTAACAAATATTTGACGAAAAAATTAAAAAAAAAAAAAAAAAAAAAAACGTGACCGAACAATTGATCGAACATTAGCTTTATTTTTAACCATTTATATTGATCTTCTAAGCTTTATTTTTAAGAAGATAATTGTATAGTGGAATTAAGAAACTGTTATATGATGTTTGATCTTGCAAATCTTTTTTCAAAAGCAAATAATTTTTTAATAAAACTAGTGGTTACGTATACGACGTCAAATATTTAAAAGGTGTGAACATAGCATATATACAACTTTGTCCCTTACGTGACGCGAGTCGACTGTAGTGACAAAATATAAAAACGCATTTTTCGTTATAAATGTATCTCACTTGATCATAAAGAGGGTTAACTCAAAATTTAAAATTTTTCAGTAAAAGCAAAACAGTTTTTAATTTAACATTCACAGCATATGAAAAAAAATGTTTAAACCCACCGTTTCATTTCCAAAATGTAGACAAAATAGCACTATATTTTTATAGCGGGTAGATATGAAAATTATGCCTCGATTTTTTTCCAAATAATTAAAATTTCGAGTAAATAATCTCTTTTATTATGTCTAATTTAATCACCCTCAGCAAGCTTTGTCCTTAGTTATAATTTGTACAGTTAGAGTGTAACACACAACCTGTGTTCCTTAATCTATTACAAAAAACGACTTACTCGTTAACAACAACGCCTAACAGAATATGGTTGAATATTTCGTGACTTATGGAAGCTTAGTTTAGCTGAAATAATTTTTTACTAAAAAGGATATAAGAAAGCTACCCGTTTCTTTGCTTCGGTTTTAATAAAATTTTGTAAATAAATTAAAAGGTATATTCTGAGACCTATGGTAGGTATCTTGTCACTTTTGGAAGCTTACTTTAGCAAAAATCGTACTTTTTCTATAAAGAATGTATAAGAGGTACCCGAATCCTTACCCGAATTTCGAATATTTTCATAGCTTGATGATAGCAAGCAGCACACCAAATTTAAGCTAAGTCTTCTCCTTCTATTTTTGCCTAATTTTATTCTACAACAAAGCACTGTGCGTCAACGTCACGATCGTCGAAAAAGCAAATATGTAACATGGTGAAGGTGACGCAGCTTAACCTTCACCACCCTAAGGCTATATCATCTTCGGGTGGTAGAGAGGAAGTAGGAGCTAGTAATGGTCCACGAGCTATGGATCTACAAGGAGCGGTATTGCGGACTAATCCTCAAACACTACAAGCTACTAATTTTCGGATCAGGTAAAATTAGATATTTTACCTTCGGTTGAGGATATATAAATAGAACTGTCTTTCTTTTATTGATAAACCATTACCGGTAAAATACCATGTACCATAATATTAAAGAAAGGATTCTTTCGTACTTTGGAAATAGGCAGTAAGTTTTAAAGACTATCGAAAACTGTCGATTGTTATCGATAGTTTTTAGTTAATTATCGCATACTAGCGATAGTGCCGACTATCGATAATTTTAGGTCCCTACCATACACGTATACATATGTATGTTGGAAGTACATACATATATAAAATATCTGACGTTATTCAATTTAATATAATATTGAGTTATCATACCTTCAGGGCGTGCTTTAGGCTTCGGCAATCCAGCATCTTGCATTAAATCGAATGAAAAAGCTACATTACTGACCATCTGTTCGGTATCTTGTGGTGTCAAATGAAATTCGTACAGAGGCACAAAAAATCCGCCAAGTAAACCCATTAAGAGGCATAGATATACACCATCACGAAAATCGCTATTTAAATCACTTATTTCGAAATTTAATTTTGACAAGTGCTTGTTCACAAATGTTATAAGAGATTTTTTAACAACTGCCAATTTGTCGGGAGCACAATCAAACAGGGTATCGAAAGCATCTTTTTCACAACGCATACCAACATCATCGTACTCTGAGGTTATCTGTTCTTGAAATTTTCTATTAAATAAATTTTTAAGTTAGTTATCTTATAAAACTAATTTATTAACAAAATAATATTTAAAAAGTTTTTTGTACAGCTTACTGCGCATTAAGAACACCGCCACTTTTTTGAGCTATTACCACTGTGACAAATACGTTTTCAGGTAGACGAATAGGAGCTCTAAAGTGACGTACTAAGGCAACTAAAAGGTGCAATATCGCCACAATGTTTTTAGAATGGACGCTCTCTACAGACCACTTTGGTATTTTCTGGTGAAAGCCCAATGTCTGCAATAAATATATTTAGAACAAATTTTATATCTGTGCTAATTGCTATTTAATTACAATGTGCTAGTTGAAAAAACCGACAAGCAATATACCCGACAGCTAAACCTAATTCGAGTACGCTGAATCCAGTGGTGCTAACGGTTTTTAAGGTTAGCTTTTGTTTTTGAGAAATATCCAGCCCAATCATGAATAAAAATTCCCTGGGAGTTTTTTCCCTTTTCCTACTTTTACAATTGAATTAACATAGGAAAAATAAGAGAAGGGAGAAAACTCCCGGGGAATTTTTATTCATAATTGGGATGATCGTTATTTCGAAAATGAAGTGGACTGTACAAAATATCGCTCATTTTCTGCAAGACCGGCATAAATAAAAAAAAAAACAATTTTGGAGTTAGTGATGCAGAATTGTTCGCTATGTTTTTCTTTATATTGTGTATAAAATTCATCTTTATATCTTTTATACTTTCCCCTTTTGAAGAGAATGCATCGTTATTTTTTCTAAGTGATTAGAGCAAATCAAAAACTTTAAACGCGTTTATCTCGAAATTGGTTTTTTTGAGTGATGCCGGTCTTGCAGTAAATGAGCGATATATTCGCGTGTCTCAAAAACGTTTTAGCATGTTAAAGAAACTAAAAAAAACCGAATGCCTGGGAGCAGCAACAATACTAATGATGAGTGTTTTTGTTTGCAGGGGCAATGATATATTTAAAGATAACTATGTATGTATGTTTAAATATAAAATATACTATGTCACATATACATATATCGTGTTAAAGCAAAAAAGTTCGCTTCTTTAAATGTCAGCTTAATTAACTGAAATGCAATTAACTCATTAGCGCGCAATGATTCCATTTGGGAACATGCACAAAAAATTTAATAAATAATATTTGAATTGAATAAATAAAATTATATTTTTCGAAAATAGCAAACAGTCCCTAAAATAAAAATTGGGCGCTAATTTTTAACCCATTAGCGCCCAATTTTTATTTTAGGGACTGTTTGCTATTTTCGAAAAATATAATTTTATTTATTCAATTCAAATATTATTTATTAAATTTTTTGTGCATGAAACTAGAAATTTAAATCAGTATAAATTTGATGTTGTGAACGGTTTTAGGTTATGCCAGGTAAAACCAAAAACAAACGTCTGAAAGCAAAAATTTAAAACGTTCTGTACTTGTTAATTTTGACAGAGAATTGCTATTAAGTATTGATTTTACATCTGACAAAGCCACTTCAAAATACATGACGTCTAAAAGTAGCTTAATTAAAATGCTGCTTACATGATTAACTGCATTTAACACAATATTAAGTTTTTGACGCTGACCTTCTTCGGATTGTGTTACTTCTAGTACATCTAATTTTTTGCCAGTTAATTTCTCCCATAATTTATGCAAAACCTAAAGAAGAGTATTTAATTTAATTTTTTATCACTTGGTAATTATTGTAATATATATTACCTGCCCGTCATACATATCTTCGTCTACACTTTGAACTATAATTCGCTGTTCCGCAAGTTCATCATTTATCCAATCAATTAATATCTGCTGAAGTTTCATTACCTCAGGATCATTCATCGACTGCGGGTCAATTACAGCACGTTGCTCATGATCACCTTTATCAAAATTTATTTTAAAGTTATACAAAGTTTTACTAAGAGATCATTATTTCTTTTTATAATAGAACATATCATGGTAGAATAAGTACAAGGTATATTCATTAGAAATTTTTTTCTCAATTTTAAAGCCCTTATAACGTCAAACAAAAGAAAATTAAGAAAATAACTAAAACAAGTGTCAAAAATGAAATAAATGAATTTTAAATTACATGACAACTCTCCCTACTGAACTTACCTTGTACTTATTATACCACGGAACTTATCATATTTCTTTATTAAAATTCTTACGGAGAGCATAATCTTCAGGTGGAATATCAAACTGACTTGGAGCACCAGGCGAATCAATTGCATGTTTTCCCTCTTCCTGAACCTTTTGCACTTGAAAAAATAAGAAAATACTATTAAAGTTTTTTTAGCATATTAAATAACACATTGAGAGAATGCCTCTGCGATTCATGCATTACTATGATCGTTCCTTAGTGTATTCAACATAAGATTTTTTTCCCTGAGGTACCTGAGGATATCGCACTTGTTATTTTCAAGTTTTCAGGTATTGAGTGAATATTTTTGAGAGCCAATATTTCAGAAACGGTTGCAAATTACATAATACATACTGTTTAAGGCTGAAATATAGCTTTGAATCGTAAAAAATTGAGCTACAATTACAAAGCGAAAAAATATTTTTTTCGTCGACGTTTTTGACTAAATGTTGTAAAAAGCCATTTTTCGGCATTTTTTTTTTCAAATTTAGACTCTATAAACAAGAAGTTTTAATCCTTTTTAATGTTAAAATTTTGCATCGGATGCGAAGAATAATGTGACTCTGCAATTAAAGCCCAAGAGATTAATTTTTCATTGACCTACTCTTCTGCAAATCTTATTAAAGTTCAACATTTGAAACAATTTACACGTGTAAATTTTCTTTCTATTTTCACATTAAAGTTAAAAATTTAACGTTCTCCGGAAAATATTACCAAACTTTCTTAGGTGTGTGGAGATTTTGTGATACTTGAAAGAAACCACACTTCCGATAAGAGGAAACGTGGTGCATTCACTGCTGAATCCAAATCTGTGCACGAAAAAAATGTTACCATCCTTTAATTGATTGAGCTTCAAAAAATTTTTGAAATTTGATGCTCGGTGAAGTTTGATAATGGTCATGTTACACAGCGTTTACATTTGACAGTACTGGCAAGACAGTAAGCATATACATATTAGTTGGCAAAACAATGCAAAAACAAAATAGCTGTAAAAGTGTTTATGTATTAGTAAAAAAGTTTGCATGTATTGCTACTGTCTTGCCAGTACTGGCAAATGTAAACGCTATGTTAGATACAAACAGATTTAAATACACAACCAAAGAAAGGGAAAGGGGGAATGTTGAAAACGAAAACCCTTTAAAGACTTTGGGAAGTAGTAGTGAATCAAATTCGGAAGATCAAAATGAAGTTCAACAGCCAGCTAAAAGCTAGTTTACACTATCACACAAGTCTTTCGTATTCCATAATACTTTGTGATATAGAAATCTAATGAGTTTTGTTGCGATTGTCAAAAAATCTAGGTAACATTACAGGTTGTATTCACACTTTTATACATAAACATGAAGTTAAAATGCAACCCTGATCAAATGAAAAGTACTATTGTTTTGAAAAATTTCAAAAAGCAAAGAAGTCGTACGGGATGTCAAATTTTTTTCGTAATACTTGTCATTTTCATGACATGGCATTTACACTATAACACTTTTACATTATTACTTGAGTTTTTGACATGAATTAATACAACAATCTTTTTTACATCTGACTTGCCAACTTTTCAAGTCACATGTACATATTTGTGGCATTTTGACAAAACATTTTAAGTCGAGATAAGATAGAAAAAAGTTAAAAAAAAACTCAGTGAAAAAATAGTTTTTATTAAATAATAATATTAACCAAAGTTAAAGAAAAATTTCGTTTATAATACATAATTTTAAAAACGTAAACAAAAATTGTTTTAAATGAAAATTCGTATGATTAACAATATTTTTTTCAACTTTTTTAATTTGACTTAAGATGTTTTGTCAAAATTCACAGATATGTAACTTTGCATGTCTGTCAAAATTGTTGTTTTACATTGCTCATTTATTTTACTAAATAGCAGAACCTTGCAGCAAGAGAGCAAATTAAAAATTTACAAAATTTTTTCCCAATTTTAAAAAAAAATAAAGAAGTAAATGAACGCTTTACCAGCAAAAACTAGCAAGCAAAGTATAATATCTGTGGCATTTTGACAAAACATAATCAGCCTGATCACGGTTGGCGTTGGCGTATACGCCAGAGTCGTTTTTTGTAGCAGATTAAAGAACACAAGTTGTTTGTTTCTTTAATCTACTACAAGAAATGACTCAGGCGTATACGCCAACGCCAACCGTAATCAGGCTGATTAAGTCGAGATAAGATAGCAAAAGTTAAAAAAAAAAACTCGGTGAAAAATTATTTTTATCAAATAATAAAATAAGCCACATTAAAGAAAAATTTCGTTTATAATACAAAATTTTAAAAACGTTAGCAAAAATATTTTTTGAATTAAAATTCATATGATTACCAACCTTTTTTTCTACTTTTTAACTTTGATTTAAGATGTTTTGTCAAAATGCTACAGATATGTAACTCGACTCTTTTTTAAATTTTAAACTCTCACATGTTCAGGACCTGAGTGAATTCAACACACTTGTGTAAAACAAATGTTACGAATTTTTGCTTCAAAAATTTTGCAAAATTAGAATTGTTCCAGATTTTTATGACATATAATTATTTAATTTTTTTTTTAAATATTTTTTACATTTTAATTGATAAAATCTTCTCTTATTGCACAAATAAGAAAAAATATAATTTTTGACGTAAAATTTGTTATGTATAAATTAGTTTATCAGAGTTGCTAATTTTAGAATCAAATATTGTGTAGAAAAAATAGGGGATAAAAAACAAAATTGACAAAGTTTACATAAACTTTTTAAATCTATATATAGAAAAGAAAGTGGCGTTAGTTACTACGTTTATAACTAAAGAACGGCTGGACCGATTTCGATGATTCGTACCAATTCGGAATGGTCTCTGACCAAGTAAGAAGAATAAAAAAAAATCTGAAATACAACGAAATGTATAGTAGATTTTATTTGAAATCTTTCTCAAAATCTAGTGCGTTTACATTATACTTTTTTGACATTAGCGAGATTTTGTTTTTATAAAACAACTGACCAAAAGTTTTTTGCGTAACACATGGTGCCACGTCACAGAGTACAATTCCGTTCGGATAGAAAGTGTATTTTAATAGTTTATTGGCCTTTTATATACAGAAAACTCCCATTCCGTTCATGAAAACCAAAATGGTTTAAACGTTTTTCTTGGGATTCAGAAATTTAATTAACAAGGTTTCGTTTAAATGTGCTACATTCCCATTTCATACTATTGATAAACTGTTTCATTTCGAAAATTTTTTTGTCACTTTCTGAAGCACCAAATTTTGGAATGAATTCCGTTTCCGAACGGAATTGTACTCTGTAACATGACTGATACAAACACAAAAAGAAATAGACGTTAAAAAAATTTGCATTACCTCTGATTTATTTTATTAATATTATTTGTCAAGAATACAAATTGGGAATTAAGCACGACAAACAAAATCTGGTAAATTAAAAATTTTGTATTCCCAAAAAATTACTTTGATAATAAACTGGCAAGTGCACGGCAAAAAAAAAAAACTAAACTGGCAACATGCTTTATAAAGCATGTTGTTTTTGTTTTTTCTTAACCTACTTACAACTACAATTAATGTTGGATGAATTCCAACCAATAGTAGTGGGGAATGTAATAAAAGATAAACTCACTGTTTATTGTTGTTGTTTTTGTTTAAGCTTTGATATTGTTACAAGTAAAGGCCCAACCATAATGTGCTTAAGTTGGCTTAAGCAAATGTACGAATACATGTAAATCATATAAAGCAAACCATATTAAACTCAAGGAAACTTTTTGTTAAATTTTATGAAACTGTCATTTGCTTAAGCAAAGTGCGAAACTGATCGCACATTCCGTATGGAATCAAACGTTTGTTGATTTTATTTTTGTTTTTTAAATACATTTAAGAGACTTTTCGTTAATTTTTAAGCAAGGCTATGCACATATTATGGTTGGGCCTTAAAAATTTTGCTTATAATTCTTATTCGCTTAACAGTTTTATTTGTTTATTATCTTTAGTTTTTCTAAAATCTTTGGATGAAGTTTCCTGGCGATCTGGCCTAAGCAACCAGTGAAATGCGCATAGGAATAGCTTATCCCTTCAATAATATATGTCAGTTTATTTTTTTTTTAATTTTTTTAACAGTTTTTGTTTTGTTTTTTATTAAAATGACAATTTTTCTTGTCTAGAGAAGTATTTTTAAGTGCTATATGGAACAAATCATAGTTGCATCACTAAGTACTACTAGATTTTGAGTAGAAACCTACTCACGGAGTTCTTATGAAAACCGCTGCTTATTTTATTAATTCACTTCTGTATCGCATTGAATTGCAAAGTATTTTTTTTTATTGCATAGTAACATCGCTGCTAGTCTATCTAGTCATGTTCATTCAACTAGTTGACTGCCTGTGTGTTAATTTCAGTGCATAAAGTACTTTAAAGTAATTTGATTTTTGCCTGCTTTACTACATTTCATCACATAAAATTGTGGTTTTCTCTTGTGGAATTCTGTAAACTTTTCTGCTCGCATTTTTAAAAGTTTATAACTTTTATATATGTAACTTACAGGCATCTTCTGAAAATCACAAGATTTCAAATCACTTGTGATTTAAGTGAGTTTTGAAAACCACAAAAGTTTTAACTTGGTTTAAAATTGTGAAAAAAATAAGCAAGTAATGTTAAATGGGCTGACACTTAGATGACCGGTTTAAAATCACCATTCTGAAAAAAGTTTTTTGTCCAGAACAATTTTTTGTGGTTTCAAACCACTTTTACAAGAAGTAACTGTCAGAACATGGTATATAACTGAAACAGGCGCATTTTTGCATTATTCAAAGTTTATTTATTATAAAAATGTTGGTAATTTTGATAAATGAGGTGGTTAGTTTACTAACCACCATGATGGTTGGCATACAAATTTATTTTTGATTAAAATCTGAAAAAAAAAAAATGTTTTATTTGTTTATGATACAGAACGCACTGGACATGATTTTTTTACAAAGCAAACAACCTATGCCTTAAAAAATGTAATTGTGAAGCTCTTAAAAAGGTGGTTATTAAACTAACCACTCAACCTGAAAGAGTTAACGCTTTGTTTACAATTGATAAACAATTTTCTATGCAAATTCTTAGTTTTCGGAAAATAGCCATTTTTTTATTTTTCTATTTCTAAAAGCTTAATTCTAGTTTCAAATTCTTTAATATATACTAAATATTTGTTGCAGTTACAGTTACCATTAAATATAAGAGTTAAATTGTTATTATATGGCAAACATAATTTTTAATAGAGGGACACACAGATTAAATTGAAAATCAATTAGAATTAACCAACAAGCTTTTAAACATGATGACCGTTTTAATTGCCAAACTATGCAACTAAATTTAAATATTACAATATAGAATGCTAATGGGCTTTCTAACCATACACAAGAAATTAAATTGTTTTTAAGTCTTCACTTAATGGATATTATTTTAGTGTCGGAGACACACTTAACTAGTAGATCCAATCATCCAGATGATAGAGCACATGCTGGTGCTGCAATATTAATAAAATCTAAAATTAAATACGAGCTGTTATACGAAGTTAGAGAAACATATCTTCAAGCAGCCTGTTTATTCTGTGCTAATTAGTTTTCACCAGTGTTTTCTGTTAACTGTCCACAATTTCAAAACTTCTTTTAAAGCTTAGGACCAAGATTTTTCGTAGCTGGCTTAGTAAGCAACAACTATTTTGTATTGTCTACTAGGTACTTTTTCAGCTATTAAATTTTACTTTTAATAACAAAAAAAGATTGAAAAATAAAAAAAAACGTTTTTTGACAAAAAGTCATCTAAAACTAAAAAAAAAAAAAAAAAAAAACAAAAAAAACTTTTTTTTTCGAAAAAATGATAACGCCATCGTTTTAAGCGTACAATTTTGCCTTGTATAGGACATACAGTCGAACTTCCATAACTCGAATCACCATTATCCCAAAAAAAACTTCGACTTATGGAGACTTCGAGTTACAGAATTTTCTTGTTGAAAACAGAATAAATTGCAAACTTGTGTACATTTTGTATTTTTTGTTTAAAACAGGCACTATTTGAAAGCTTCATACCTAAGCATGTAGGTATGTATTTGTAATAAACAAGTTACAATGAAGTAAAATATCGGCATGGTTTGACTTCTAGCTGCTGTAAACCAATTGAGGACTGCTATGTCGATAATTTTGTATATTTGGGTCTTAATCATTTTACTAAAGAGATGAGATACTGACTCAAACGAGTTGATAATTAATTCTTTATTTTTAAAAATCTATGAGACCGTACTAGCTGGGACACCATATTTATTGTCTGCTTCCTTTTTCTTGAATCCACCCTCGACTTCTTTTATAAACTTATATTTCCCTCCATCGACAAACATTATAAAACACGTCTACTTGCCATGAAATAAACACATACAAATAATTTTAACATATTTAGGCAAACCAAAAGACACACGTAATGAACAAAAAGGGATTTCCCCGAAAAAAAGAGCAAAGTAAAATATACAAACCTGCTAAACAAGCAAAAGAAAGCGAAATATATAAACAAAATAAACAAAACAAGCAAAAAACTTCGAGTTATAGAATACAAATTTGAGTATTTGGTTCGAGTTATGGAGAATTTCGAGTTATGGAAGTTCGAGTTACGGAAGGAGAATTGTATGTAGTTTATTGTTTTAGAGCTACTGCCAATCAAATTGGTTCGAGTAAGAGAAAATTCGAGTTAGAGAAGTTCGAGTTATGGGAGTTCGACTGTATTTAAACAATTTGAAATCGGCGAAACATTTTTTTGGAAATCATCGTTTTTAGCGTACAATTTCACCTGTTCAAAAGCTTTTAAATAATATCAATATTGGCCATATACGTTCAGAAATGTACTGGAAAATCGCAAATTCATTTGAAAACTTCAGAAGTCTATAACTCGGAAACTATGCGTTTCCGAGAATTTTTCCATTTTAATTTTTCTTTATATTTTTGTAGAAAAAAATCTAGTTTACCGACGCAGCTTCAAATAAAATAAAAAGTACCTATGGTGATAGAAAATTGAAAAATAAAAGGAAAATATAATGTGAAAAAAATGGCGCAAACGCATTGTTTTCGAGTTATGGCCCTCTAAAGTTTTAATATAAATATATCATTTTGCACCAATTTTCTGTACGTATAGGGACAATATGGGTATTTTTTTAAAGCTCTTGATTAGATCTTTCTGAATATACAAAATGTATATCAAAATTTTTAACTCATAACAGTTTTCACAAAATTTTACATCAAAATATTACGGATGTGCACTAGGTTAATACTTGTCCAGTAAGTGTAAAAAAAAAAATTATTAAATAACAAACACCAGCTTCGCTAACTAAAGCCACAGAATACTAACAGAACTGTCACGAGACGGAAGATTTTGCGTTTTTTTTTTGTCTCTTTCTAAGAAAGCTGCCCTTTTTCATTTCTCTTTGCATCATCTTTTATGCCGCAATACAATGAACACAAATTTATTTAGTTGAGATTTATTTGCAAAGCTTTTGTAAAAATTAACTTTTAAGTTTACCACAACACAAGTAAATAATATTTAAGTAAATAAATAACATTATAAAACAAAAAATATTATTAAATACATTTTTTTTTTTGCACAAAACACAACGTTTGTTGAACTAATGCATTTTTTTAACGTGGTCTGTGTTTTGTTATTTTTGTTTTGATCATGCCATTTGTGTTGATTGTTGCTGCCTGTTTTTACACATTGCCACTTCACCACCAAAAAAAGCTTTTTGTCTCTTTCTTCGAAAGCTGCCCTCGCAACTGATTTGGGCCTTTTTCACACGTCACTTTTTTCAGTTCTGTTAGTATTCTGTGCTAAAGCTTCTCTGGATAGACGGCCTTCGGCCATATTGTATAACAAACACTGGCTTCGCTAACTAAAGCTTCACTGCATAGTAACTATTATGCTTACTAGAAACTCTTGTATTTTCGCAAACTCCTACCCCCTTCTTAATGGGTTAAGAATTTTTAATTTAATTTTGTATATTCAGTGGAAAATCGCCTATTTATGTATATATTTTTTCCTTATTTTTCAATTTTATATCATCCTAGGTACTTGTTTTTTATTTGCTGCGTCGGAAACAGAGACCTGCGCCTTGACGGCTGAGCCGCGCCGCCGATTATTTTTAACAGCCGCCGCCGCCGAAAATTTATTGACTAAAGTCGGATTAAAATCAGCCCCCGGTCACAGTCATTTAATCGAATATTCCCTACAAGAAATGCATATCCAAAACTAGAAAAAAAAATTTTCCATTCTTTTTATTTTTTATAAAAAAAGTTTTTTTTTTCATAAATAAAAATGTTAATGAGTAAGATATAGATAGTCCTTGTATATTTTTAAAGGTTTTGCGGTAAAAATTTAAAATCTCATTTAGGAATAGATTTTAGTCACAAGAATTAAAATAAGTATACATATATGCAAATTAATTTTATTATTCAAACTAAAATATGAAAAGTTGGTAAAAAAATAATTTTTAAATTGGCCTAAGTTTAAGTCGGCTTAAGCCGGCTTTGAGCCGCCGCCGGCAATATTTTTACAAGCCGCCGCCGCCGACAAAATTTGACGGCGCAGGTCTCTGGTCGGAAACTAGATTTAAGCCTTTTTCTATTACCAAAGGTACTTTTTTATATGGAGCTGCGTTGGTAAACTAGACTTGTTCCAAAATCTGCTTTTGGACAAGAAATTATGATAATTCCCATCGCAATCTGCTAAATCTAGCAGAAAATATGCTAAAATGGGAGCACTGCTCTCTAAAGGCCCAAATACATTGGTCAAATTCCCATCCAGCATTGTGGTAGTATTAGTGAAAATGAGTTTGTATGTGTGACACCGACGATGCTTGATGGAAAATCAAAAAATTTAGATATTTAGCATGCTTGACGAGTGATTTTGATGAATGTATTGGCGTTACTCATCAAGCACCCACACACTTTTAACGTGATTTCAAACCGAACAGTCGCTAAAAATGTCGGATGAAAAAAAAAATGCTTTGGAGGAAAAAAAAACAATGATGGAATTATGGGAAACTTTTTAATTAATAATTTTCTTCTTCTTTTCTTCAATTTTTGTTTTTATTAATTAAAAAGCAACAATTAAACACTTTTTATCTATATTTTAATATTTTTTGCTCCTGTTGTTGTCACTTCAAAATAAAATGGAAAATGAATGCTTGACAGCTCATCCAGCAAATGTATGTTCAAATGTCAAGCACACGTACACGAGCTTGATGTCAAGCCTTTGACCAGTGTATTTGGGCCTTAATGTATAAAATACATACATACACATGTACATACATATGTAAATATAAATAATGACGCAATTGACATACATATGTATGTACATAATAAACAACCATCTGTGACAAATTACAAACTTATTTATAATAACTTGAACTTTATACTGTTTTATTTTATTTTGGACAAATGTTTATTGAAAAATACATATCCAAAATAAAAAAAAAATTTTGTCAGTTTGTTGTTTTACCTTCTTTAGTTCCCTTCTTTCTTCCTAAAGTACTAAATTTATCCCAGAAGCTCTCTTCTTTCTCTCCAGTCTTAATTGGGTTGCTCCCATGAGGAGATTTTGGACGATTTAGAGTGCTCATTTTGTAATTTTATATAAATATAATTAAACTTGGTTGATATTAAATTAAAATTCTTATTTTGATAACAAAATTTATTTGGGTATGAACAAAGTGTACATCACGGGTATGACGAATCTCCTTACAGTGATGCCGGATAAATAATAACACACTGTCTTGACGAGTTGTTTTTGTTGAGCATAGAGACAGCGTTACCGCTGTGATACTGAAGTACTAATTTAGACGCTACCTTTTATTACCCTTTTCCCTGCCTATATACATGCAAGTAGTGGCATGCCACTGTTGTATACATATCGACCCCATTGCGCGAAATTATCGTATATGCTAATTTTTTTGAAATTGAGTTTTTGATGCAATCTTGTTCTACATTCAAAGAGACGTCACCTGACAAAATATTGTAGCCGAATTCCACTTCGTTGCTCCAAATTGTATATTTTCATTTTGATATTGCAAGCGAATGCAGAGAAAAGTAGAAAAATGGCTATAAAACCTGGTAAATTACAATGACCTAAAACGTCGTTTTTAGAGCCATCAGCGGTGTAAATAAAAGATTTAAATGGTTTTAACTTTTTCCTCAAAACCGAAACACTTGCCCCGGAGTCGAGCAATCCATAAAAATTTTCATTTAAAATTGTTTACATTGTTGAAATGTAAAATATATTTAAGCGCTTAATAGGCAACACTACTTAATTTGTTTTTTTTTAGTCAACTCTGTTTTGTTAATAAAAAATTTTTTTTATTCTCCATTTGTATTTAAAATTGTGCAGCACAAAGTATACAGAGATGAAAAAAGTGACGTGTGAAAAAGGCCCAAGTCAGTTGCGAGGGCAGCTTTCGAAGAAAAAGACAGAAAGCTTTTTTTGGTAGTGAAGTGGCAATGTGTAAAAACAGGCAGCAACAATCAACACAAATGGCATGATCAAAACAAAAATAACAAAACACAGACCACGTTAAAAAAATGAATTAGTTTAACAAACGTTGTGTTTTGTGCAAAAAAAATGTATTTATTAATATTTTTTGTTTTATAATGTTATTTATTTACTTAAATATTATTTACTTGTGTTGTGGTAAACTTAAAAGTTAACTTTTACAAAAGCTTTGCAAATAAATCTCAACTAAATGAATTTGTGCTCATTGTATTGCGGCATAAAAGATGATGCAAAGAGTAATGCAAAAAGGGCAGCTTTCTTAAAAAGAGACAAAAAAAACGCAAAATCTTCCGTCTCGTGACATCTCTGTATACTTTGTGTTGTGCAGTCGTGTTTTCTTTATGTAAATCGAAATAGTTTTTTGTGGAATATTAACAACAGGTTATGGGCCCAGAAAACGCAACAAAATGGAGAAGGTATTTGACATAGAGAAATTGACTGGTAGAGAGAATTACCACCAATGGAAGTTTGCTGTGGAGCACGCGATGAAGCTGCAAGGTTTTTGGAAAGCCGTGTTGGGGACGGAGCAGGATGCAGCAGTAAAGGAAAAAGCTATGTCAAGGTTGGTGCTATATATATCATCAAATTTGTATGTTCACATCCAAAATGTCTCAACGGCAAAAGACGTGTGGGATAAACTCCAAACAACGTACGATGATTCGGGGTTAACACGCCGGTGTGGATTGTTAAGAAAATTAACAACAACACAATTGGTTAACTGCAAAGATATTAGCGAGTATGTTAACTCAATCATAGACACCGCTCAGAAACTAAATCAAATTGGTTTCAAAGTAAATGATGAGTGGATAGGAAGCCTTTTGCTAAGTGGTTTACCAGAACATTTTGGCCCAATGATAATGGCTATTGAAAGTAGCAATATAAAAGTTTCTGCAGACACAATTAAAACAAAATTGCTGCAGGATTTTGATACGTACAACAAATTTAATGGAACAGAGGAATCAGTGTTTTCTGCAAATAAAATAGGTAGCATTGGCCCAGAAAGAATAAAAAAAATTATATGTTTTAATTGCAAAAAGGAGGGGCACATAGCAAAATTTTGTAAGGCGAAAAATAGATTCAAAAATGGCGCGAATAATGAAAAAACATTAGCAGCGAAGTTTGCAGAAAATTACGACAGAGCTGCCAACGCATGGCTGATAGATTCTGGCGCAACAACACATATGGTAAATTCTGAGCACGTATTTGTGTGCTTAAGGAAGTTTAATGTAGATGATTTTGTAACTGTAGCTACCCTGCAGTTTTAAAAGTAGAAATTGACTCAAAATCGTTAGGTATTTCCCTAAGGAAAAATCGACTAGCTACTTCATTTGCCACAAGTAATGCAAGAGTTCGTCTTTTAAATCTCTCACTATATTTATTTTTTGTGTGTCGAAAAAAACTGTGCCGTTATAACGGTTATAACGGCACAGTTTTTTCCAAAGAGAATTCAACAAGAAAAACATTAACTATTTTTCTATAGAAGCAGTGTCAGTGAAATCGCATATCACATGTGATTAGTGAAATCATTAGTAAAAGGTTATGCAGATGGAGGCAATTGACTACCGTCAATGTCATCCCCATGTTAAAATCGTTAGTCGTGTGCATTGCTAGTAGTTAGGCTGGTAGTTAATGGTAATGATTGGTAGTTAAGGAAATAGCTAGGCATTCGCTAGCTACGCCGACTGCAGGGTAACGACAGCAAGGTAAAGGTTTTTGGTGTTGGTGATATACGTATTCAACACAAACTAAACAACAGGTTAGAATATATAACAATAAGAAATGTATTATTTGTACCAGAACTTTCTGCAAATTTAATATCTGTCAGTCAACTTATGGAAAATAATTTTGAGGTTATGTTCTCTGAAAGAAAATGTAAAATCACTAAAAATGGAAACTTGTATTTAGAGGCATATAAAGATGGAAAGTTATATAAAATCAATGTACCAACAAATAATTATGCAGCCGTTAGTAAGGAAATCTGGCATAGGCGTTTGGGACATGCTGCTGACATCAATAAAAAGAACCTGAATTTAGATACAACTTGGGAAGTTAAGTCTAACGAGGGTACTGACTCGAAAATTTGTGAATCCTGCCTGCAAGGTAAACAATTCCGTTCGTCGTATAAGCCATCAACAACTCAGACTGATGATATTTTACAAATCGTGCATACAGATGTTTGTGGTAAAATGGAACAAAAATCTATAGGTGGTGCAGAATACTTTGTATTGTTTTTAGATGATTTTTCAAATAAAATATTCATCTATATGATAAAACATAAATCGGAGGTCCCAAAAATATTTAAAGAATTCAAGAACCTAGTAGAAAACCAAACTGGCAAACGTTTAAAGATTCTTCGTTCAGATAATGGCTTGGAATATTGCAATAGAGAAATGAATCAGATTTGTAGCGACAGCGGAATACTACACCAAACTTCAGCGCCTTATAGTCCTCAACAAAATGGTAAAGCCGAGCGAATGAACAGAAGATTGGTTGAAAAGGCTCGAACGATGTTATACGATGCCAATTTAGATAAAAAATATTGGGCGGAAGCAACTAATACTGCAGCATATTTATTAAATCTTACGCCAAAAAATAGTTTAAGCAATAAATCGCCAGAAGAAGTTTGGTGTGGAAAACAAACAAAATTAAATCATTTACGTGTGTTTGGTTGTGTTGCAATAGCAATGATTCCAAAAGAGTTAAGACGAAAATGGGATCCAAAATCTAAAAAATGTATTATGGTTGGTTATAGCGCAAGTTCTAAGGCCTACAGGTTATATGATCCAGTGTCCAATAAAATTCATGTAAGTCGTAATGTTGTTTTTATTGAAAATAAAATGTATTTTGAAAAAGATGAGAGACATGATACCATCGTTCATTCCCCATCACCTAATCAGAATTTGGTGAGGATATGTGAAGAAGAAGAAGAAAAAATTGAGCCCATTAAAAATGGTGTTAAGCGAGAAACTGAAGCTGCAAAAATTCTTGAAAACGATTCTGAACATGGTGAGGTTATTGAAAAAGTTCAACGTAGTTCAAAAAGAACAAGAGAATACTCTCCAGATATCGAAGAAGTTCCGTGTAGTTCAAATGATGAAGAAATTTTAGGTAGGTCCAAAAGAATAAGAAAACCTACGCGCATGGATGACTACATAACGTATTATACGCACAGTGATAGTGGTGATCCTGTTGATTATTCTGAAGCAGTAAATGGTGCCGAAAAAACACATTGGCTAGAAGCGATTAAAAGTGAGTACCAATCACTATTAGAGAATAAAACATGGGATATCGTGGAAAACAAGCGTGATATAAAAAAGCTGACAACAAAATGGGTTTTTAAAAAAAAGAAGGTCGAAAATGGCAATGTAAAGTATAAAGCCAGGTTGGTTGCAAGAGGCTGTTCACAGCGCAATGGTTTAGACTACACCGAAACGTATGCACCTGTAATGAGGTATAATACATTACGGTACCTGTTAACGTTTGCCCTAGAGTTTGATTTACAAATAAATCATTTAGACGTTTGTTCTGCTTTTCTTCAGGGCGATTTACAAGATGAGATTTACATCGAGCCCCCTGAGGGTATGACGACTACAGAAAACCACATATTACGTTTAAATAAACCACTATATGGACTGAAACAATCTTCAAGGATGTGGAATCTTAAGTTAAGTGAAAAGTTAAAAAGTCTGGGAATGAGGCAGACAGAATGAAAATAGAGAAGATGTTATTATTTTAGCGGTTTATGTCGATGATATGATTGTTTTATGGAAAAGTGAGAAACAGAAAAATGCGTTGATCAAGAAACTTAAAGATGAGTTCAAAATGAAAGACCTTGGCCCAGTAAAATCATTTCTTGGTATGAGAATAAATTACGTTTTTGGAAAGAAATTGGAAATTGATCAATCGAGTTACATTGAAAAAATGTTAGAACGTTTCGACATGATGTCATGCAATCCGGTTTCTACTCCTATGGATGTAGATAATAAACTTTATACAAACGACAAAACCATTACATGCAGTAAAAAAGAATATCCTTATCAGGAACTCATAGGTAGTCTACTTTTCGCAGCTCAAGTTTCTAGGCCAGACATTGTTTTTGCAGTAAACTTACTTAGTCGGTTCAACAGTAATTATGAGCAACAGCATTGGATAGCAGCAAAGCGTGTTTTACGGTACTTAAAAGGCACGATTAACTACAAACTAACGTTCGACAAGAATTCCAGTTTTGAAACTAGATGTTTTTGTGATGCTGATTATGCAGCAGATCTTCAAGGCAGAAAATCAGTTAGTGGTTATATATTAAGCAAAAAAGGTGGTCCAATAGCATGGGGTTCGAAAAAACAGCAAACAACAGCTCTATCAACATGTGAAGCTGAATATATGGCCATTGGTGTAGCCGTGCAAGAAGTTCTCTGGTTGAGAGGATTGGAGGAAGAATTGATGAAGTGTCAACTCGAACCAACCAGATTGTTATGTGATAACCAAAGTGCCATACAACTAGCCTTGAATGAATCGTTTAACCCACGGACCAAACATATCGATGTTAGGTATCATTTCATTAAGGATAATATACTTTCTAATAAAATCTCTTTAAAATATGTAAATTCTGATTCAATGGTAGCAGACATTTTTACAAAACCTCTAGCCAATGTAAAATTTAAGAACTTTCTTTCTATAATGAATTTGAAATAAGAAAATAAATTTTATGTGAGGATGTTGAAATGTAAAATATATTTAAGCGCTTAATAGGCAACACTACTTAATTTGTTTTTTTTTAGTCAACTCTGTTTTGTTAATAAAAAATTTTTTTTATTCTCCATTTGTATTTAAAATTGTGCAGTCGTGTTTTCTTTATGTAAATCGAAATAGTTTTTTCTGGAATATTAACAACAGGTCGATCGTCGAAGGAGCTTCATAAAAGCGAAGATGCTATTTGTTTTCGGTAATATTTTCTTTTTCTAAATCACTTACGGTATTTACGAATTTTGATCAAAAGGTTTTTAGACAAATCAGGTGAATTAATTAAAGTATGTCCCGAGAATATGGACCTGGATTCTTTTCCCTGCGGGACACCAGTCTTTGGGTCTTTTACATACTCGGGGATTGAGGAATGGAACGAGAGTCCTCGGTGGCCATCTCGCTCCGCTTTCGATATTCCGAGTGAATATTTCGGCAATTAGGTGTGGCAACTCCACGCTCAGAACATTTTTAACAAAAAAGGAACCTGGTTTCCTCCGGACAATAAATGTACGAATGTCCTAGCGACAGAAAGTTCCACCATTTAATGTGCGAGTAATCAGGCTTAATTGGCCGAATAGAAATCTGCATGGCTTCAATTTGAGGATCAGGGGCCTAGTTCTGGTAGTCGTGATCGAGTTATTTCTCGATTCGAAAGCAATTTTATCTCAGTCGATACTGAACGAATCAAAATTATTTTTTCAGTATTGTGAAACTCAAATTAATGCTTTACAACACTGAAAAATTAATTCCAATTCGTTCAGTATTGACTGAAATAATTAGATATTAAATTGCTTTCGAATCGAGAAAATACTCGATCATGACTGCCAGTCATCGTAAGACTCTTTTGAATTTTGTTTCCTCAGATTTAATTTTAATAAAATGTCGTCATCATTCTCAAGAGTTGCAAATTCTTTAGAAATAGCGTGTTTAAAAAGTCAATATGGAGGGTCATTGTTGGTTTTTATAAAGTCCCAATACCATGTTTCCGCTTTCTCAGATAAAAAAAGTTTGAAAGTTTGCTTCCAATTGCTCCACTGGACAACGAGTACTTTCGACCAGAATGTCTATTTTAAACAGAAAATTTTTAACACTACCTGTACCGTCAAACTTAAGCTTCCACTTCTCTAAATCAAATTTGGTGCTTCGACTTTCTGATAAGCCATGCTCAGGCCTATTTAGACGTCTGTGACGTGACATCGGTGGAGTTGTAATTCCCCCTGTAGAATCTGAGCTCGCCCTAGCCTCAGTTCCTTATGACATATTGGAGGCGGTTGCTCTTAAAGAGCCTAACTCACCATTAAATTTGGCCTGCTCTTGCTGAATACCCCGCCAAACTGGTATAAGACGTATATAAAAGGGAAATGTACAGTACATGACATAAACACAAATGTGCTAATGAAAAGATTTCTAACAATTTGTTTCCATTTTTTAAGCAAACAAAATACATATTGATTTTTCTATTCTTGGATTGTTGTAGCTGCGCGCAGAGCTACTAATTCGGCCATGGTAGGCCCTAATACCCCTGACAGACATATGGTTTACATACCATGGTATGTATTAGGGATGCCAATCCTGAAATCCCGGGATTATTTAAAAAATTTAAGTCCCGAATCCCAGGATTTTTTAAAAATTCCGAGATTTCGGGTTTAGTAAAAATGTGCTAATTTTTTTTTATCAAATACAACTATATTTAAATAAACGTGTTAAAAATAACTTTAAAAATTTAATATTAAATCAAACTGGCAATAAATCTAATTTTTAACTGGTTACAAAAAGAAGTGAATAAATGTTACATGCAATGCATTTTGTACCACAGAAAACAAAATCAGAAGATAAAGTTCGGTGTGGTATTTTTCTAAAGGGCATAATAAACTACACAAAATGCTTGGCAAGCACACACATTGTTTCCGTTTGGTGTTTGCCAATAAACAACACAAATATACTCCGTACAAACATTAATTTTTTACTTTTAGTTTTCAATGAGTTTTCAAAGAATACTTTTTGCTTAAAAAGGAGAAAAAATATAAAATAAAGGTAAAGAATTAAAAGTAAAAAGTGATTTAAGCAATGAGCTGTTTTGTGGCAAGCAATACGGTTAAAAAAATTAAGTTTACTATTAAAAATTATTTTAACGCTTCTTTTTCAACGTCTTCACTCTGCAAAATTTTCGCTGAAATTAATACATTTAGCATTAGACGCCACAAAAAGTTTGACAAACACCAAACATGTCTGCCAAATATTAAAAAGTTTTAATAATTTTACAAACATTGCTTCAAATGTTTGTGCAAACAGCAAACACCCCAATTAAAAACACAAAAAATTTGTACAAACGTAAAATTTTGACATGTTTGCCAAGCCATTTATGTGGTTTATTATAACCTTAAGTGAATGATAATAGAACTGCGCACGCAAAATGCAAGTTGTGCATATGTGTCTCTTGACCAGTGATGTCAGCGTCATACACAATTGTGTAAATTCATTCACACACATTCTTCACACGCATTCTTACGCTCTTTCATTTAGTCCACGATAGTACACAATTATTCGTCGATTATCAAGCGACGGGTGCACATGCGGCGGATGCTTACGTATTTTTTAAGAATACTGTCTCTTTATTCACTAATACTAATATAAAGTAATACAACCACAATTGACATCACTGCTCTTGACACAAATTTGTTTTAGTTTATTTTATTAGAATTATACTTGCATATCTATTTGAGATAAAATAAATTAAATATTGTCATATAGCATATATGTAGCTATTTATTTACGATACCCCCAGATGTGTTGAATGCGAACATTGGTTTCGTCGGCAGAATATGTTTGCAATAAAATAAGGTATCGATTATCAGACGTCATTAATTTGTTTTAGGAGCTTTTTAAAAATAAGTTTTAATACATAATTCTTCCATATTACTTTAAAAGAATACATTAAACTGTTTTATTTTGTAATGAGTTTAATTTTCTTCATGAATTAATTTATTTTAATACTTATACATAAGCATTATATTATAATTATATGAATTTTAAAAATTGGCTTTTATATATGAAATCCCGAAATATCCCGATTCGTCCCGGGATCCCGTTTTTTTTAATTAAAAATCACGAATCCCGGGTTTCAAAAAAACCGGTCCCATTTGGCATCCCTATGTATGTATACTACGGTTTCATATCGATAGCTAAAATGCAAAAAGGCATAACTAACAAAAAGTTCACAATCGAGTTTTTGATTGATTATTATGAATACCATTGTTAAATTAATAAAACATACGAGCATAACTACCCGCTTGAGTACTTGTAGGATACTAAATTTTATTTACAAAATTATTCTTAAGTACTAACATTGAAAACCTTAAACCTAACTAGAACTGATAAGCTACGATTGTACACATGCACACACTAGCGACCCTTAATTTATTACTCGTTAAGGCCAGTTTACACGGTAATATTTTGTATTACGACTTGTCGAATAATTATGTAGAATGAGAAAAATCTTATCATGTAAAAGCAAAATGTATTGAGTAAGAGAGAATACGGATACAAAATCTGACAAGCGGTCGGTAAATGCTTTTTTTCTAAACCATTTTAGAAACTAATGTATTCTCATCACACCAGAGGTGTATTTTAACGGAGTATATTCAAGGTGGTAGCATTTTTATACAATTACAAAAACAACTAAAATCAACTCAGGAAATTTTCATGTTGTTTTTGTAAAAATTTAAAACTGCAACCATCTGTTTTTTTGATTTTACTTATACCATCCGTGTAAACATGAATTATACTTACAAAAGATTTTTATTTTTTTCTTTTTTTATTTTTTTTTTTTCTTTTAAACACGGAGAGAATTTCATAATATTTTGATTCTACAAAGTCGTAATACATTGTATTACCGTGTAAACTGGCCTTTAAGTGTTTTATGATCATGTTAAGGCACATGCGTATTTTAGTGATAAAAACCAAAGGTTTCATTATCTGTGTTAGTGTTTGTCTAAATAACCAATTACACAGAATTACATACATATGGAAACTAAATTATCTCTTACTCTAATGACCTTTTTTATCTTTTATTCTTAGAACTAATGGAAATTTTATTTTATGGGAAATTCCATCTCCACTAAATTATCTCTTACTCTAATGACCTTTATTGTCTTTTATTCTTAGAACTAATAAATATTATCTTTTAATAATAAACATGTTCAATTCTGAACATTCTGCCGGGCCTCCAGAGGAGCTGGAGCCGAGAAATCAAATTTAACTACAGTATTATTACTGCGGCAACACTGATATTTAATATACATACAAAACAATATTAGAATACCAATTATAATTAATATCAAAGATGCGTGTCCTGATACAGTATGGAGTTGAATTCTTTTTAATTCAACGTGGGATGCCTTCATTTTTTCGACAGCATTTTTTAAATAGTTCATCTCCTTTGTGTTGTTGATAATTGTCACGTCTAAAGGTTTCACCAGCCTTGATTCTACTTGCGGAAGTTCTAGACCCCATGACGATGTCTGGATAGGTGACTGCATACGTGATGTAAATCGTTGTGAGGCTGTTAATGTCACTCCTTCATATGTTGCAATACTTCCTGGTGATAACGTCAGAATTCCTTTAAAAGGTAAAGTTGTCCAGCTGCGCTTTCCCTGACCACAATCCACTGTAATCATAAAGTTGCTAAACACGGCGAATATCCAATGATTTTCAGTGGATGTTTGCTTCCAAAAGCTTGTAGTTGAAATTTCCTCGAATTCGCAATCAGCGTGCCTGGATTGTTTTAAGGCTGACACTTCACAAGAGCGTTCAGTTGCTGGCTTCCATGGCATATTACCAATACAATTAAACTGACCTTCTCACATGCGTTCAATTGCGCTAGCGACATCAAAAAGTACATGTTGGAAGCAAAGTTGTATGCAATCAATTCATTTCCAATTCTTGTCATCATCGTATGATTCTTATTACCAACTGGCAGCTTTATTATTTCGTAAACTTCAGAACTGTGCTCATATAATAAAGGTATCTCCAACTGAATTACTAACCGTGACTCCATTATGATCCCTTTAGAAGTCATTGAATGGTAGACTTCTTTCAGCTCTGTTCCCGTAGCTTCTCCAGGAAGAACTAAATTATTTGGCAACATCTTCTTGATTTCTGACAGTTGTTTATGGAGCTGTGATGGCTTCAATAAATCAAGATTCACATGCCCGTGATTAATATCTATCAATAAGTTTATAATTGAGGATTGAATCCTGCTACAGTCATCAATCATTAGGTTTAGTTGTGTGGACATAACTTGGAATAATATAATCAAACGCTCGGTGTTTCTAGTACTTCGAACTTCTTCGTTGAACAGCTTCAGCTGGTTATACATTTTATTGAAGTTCGCGTTAACATCGTCTGTAGTCTTTCTCAGTATATTTATAGTTGAGTCTACAATGGACGTTTGTTTTTGGATTAAGTTGTTCAATTCCTGTTGATTTTCAAACACATTTCTCATATTCTCCTCCATTTTATCTCGGTCATCAGCATCCATCATCCCAAAAAGCATGTGATACAAAGACCCCACAAATTCGAAGGGAGCTCTTTTCTCTCGGGATTTGGTTAATAAAAGATCGTTATTTTCATTAAGTATATTGATTCTTCTATCCATTGTTGAAATTACCATTTCACATGCTTCTTTGTAATATCCAAGATTTGGACACTCCTTTTTAACCTTTTTCATCAACGTATGTATACGTTCCATCTCTTTTTGATATGTTGAAAGATCGAAATATATTATTAAGCTCCATTTCGAATTGATCATATTTATTTGGCCTATGTTGTCTAGATATAATGCTGTATTTGAAGAAATCTCCTTGATTGAAAATGGCTTATTGGCTTCTAACGGCGCAGTCTTTACTTGCTTCATTATCACAATCAGCAATAGCAGGAACCCTAACATTCTTAACATCTTATTTTCTTTTGGTTGCTTTCTTGATGTACAAAAACTTGTAACTAAAGAACCATTTTCTTCACCGTCATGCTCATCTGACACCGGCAATGCGCATACTTTATGTATTGGACGCTTGAGTGTGCTGTTTGGAAGTTTTACAGTCACAACTCTTACCATGCCATCTTTACCTTCATGTACCTCTGTCACCCTTCCCAGAGGCCACTTCGCAGGGTAAGTTGGTTCATCCTTTACCAGTACCACTGAACCTTTCTTTAAGTTCTCCCCAGGCTGCCTCCACTTTGCTCTTTGTTGCAATGTCACCAGGTATTCCTCCTTCCACCGATTCCAAAAATCTTTTTTTAATTTTTGGATAAGCTTCCATCTATTAAGTGAACTTATCTTAGACTCATCAATGTGCTCCGGACAGTCGATTAGGGGTCGACCAATCAGAAAATGACCTGGTGACAATGTATCTATAATATCGCTGCTCTGACTATCCACTTCTACCAGAGGCCTGGAATTCAGAACTGCTTCTATTTGCGTCAGCAGCGTACACATTTATTCTAAAGTCAGCTTTGTATCTCCAATTATTCTTTTTAGATGATATTTTGTAGATTTCACACCCGCTTCCAAAATCCCTCCAAAGTGAGGGGCTGCGGGCGGAATGAAATGCCATTGTATTTTTTGTGTTGCCAAAATTGGTATAATGGATTCATTGCTTTTTATTGCTTTTTTGAACTCTGCATCTAATTTTTTATTTGCGCCAAAGAAATTAGTGCCATTATCCGAATATATATGACTACAAAAGCCTCGTCGTGCAAAAAATCTTTTCAGCGCTGCTAAAAATGCTTCAGTTGTTAGATCGCTGACAGCTTCTAAATGAATTGCTTTAGTTACCATGCAGACAAACACTGCAATATATCCTTTAAATGATTTTAAGCCTCTCCCTTTTGAACATTTCATCTGAATCTACACCTGTATGCATGAATGGGGAAGATGGCGTAACACGTACTTCGGGCAGATTCCCCATGAGCTGTTTGGCTGAGTCTTGTCTATAGCGCACGCATTTTGTACAATTTCTAATGTGTTTCTTCACAGCTGCTTTTGCCCCTACAATCCAATATTTTCTTTTTATATTTGCCTCTACTAGTCGATTGCCTCCATGAAGTGTTAAGGTATGTACATTATCTATTATCAACGATGCCAAATGTGAATTTTGTAAAATTATTGGATGTTTTTGGTTATAAGGCAGACTTGAATTATTCAACCTTCCGCCCACCCGAAGAATGTTGTCGCTGTCTATAAATGGGTATAGACTTTGGATTTTACTAGTAGAGCTGACTATGCGGTTTTTCTTTAAACTTATAACTTCATTTTTAAATTCATATTGCTGATGGTGACAGATAATCAATTTTTCTGCCGCTTCTAATTCCGCAATGGTCAATTATTCTTGATTATTACGTTTGCCTTTGATTATGTTCGTGAATCGCAAAACATAGGCCACAACCCTAGTCAGTTTATTTAACTTTGAATACTTGCCCATAAGTTCATTCAAAAAATTTAATTTTGTTGCAGTGTTTGTCATGAAACATGATATTATTGGCTGTTCTTCTTGATGTATTGGCCAATGTTCTGTTGGTTTCGACAGCCAATTGGGACCATTCCACCATAATAAATAGTCCTTGAATTTGTCGGCGTGTATTCCTCTAGACGCAATATCTGCTGGGTTATCTTTGCTGCTAACATGCTGCCATAATGCTGTAGGCACTAGCGTGTTGATTTCGTTCATTCTGTTTCTTATGAATTTATCCTTATTTCTGTTGTTCTGAATCCAACCCAATGTAATCGTTGAATCACTCCAAGCGTATATTTTTTGTTTACGTTTAAAGATGTCTGCTACTTTACGCAGTAGCCTCGCTAAAAGATGTGCTGCGCTATGCTCCAGTTTTGGAAGAGTTTTTCTATTCTTAATCGGATTAACCTTGCTTTTAGCTGTCAGTAATGTCACAAACGACTTGACCTTTATATATACTACTGCTGCATACGCTTTTTCAGAAGCATCGGCGAACCCGTGCATCTCTAATTCCATATCGTTTTCCGTTTTAATCCATCTTGGGATAATAATTTGTTGAAGACTCATTATGTTTTTCGTAAATTCGTCCCATTCTTCTTTTAGCTCACTAGACAACACTTCATCCCATGTTGATTGTTGTAACCACAATTTCTGTATAAAAAGCTTGTAACTGGTGACAACCAGCCTAATGGATCAAAGATTCTGGCAACATCTGAAAGTGCTTGCCTTTTTATTTTTGAATAAAATTAATATTGAACATAAATTCATCCTTTACTGGATCCCATTGAAGGCCCAGTGTCTTCACTGATTCGTCATCCTCAATTTCAATGACTGCATTTTTCTGAATGCTTTTAACATCTTCGATCACTTGTTTATCGTTTGATAACCACTTCCTTAAATTAAACCCGAATTTCTTTAGCTGATATTCAATTTTACGCTGAATACTTTTGCATTGTTGAATTGTATCTGCTCCAGTCATCAAATCGTCCATGTAAAAGTCTTCTTTTATTATGTTGTGAACAAGTATATCCTCTTCCTTACAGCTATCAGCTATGTAGAACAGTGATCTTACAGCAAGAAATGGTGCAGACGCTGTGCCATACGTAACAGTATTTAATTTGTATTCCTTTATGGGATCATTTTTGTTTTCTCTCCATAACACATGTTGATAAGATTGATCTTCTTCTACAATCTTAACTTGACGGTACATTTTTTCCACATCCGCTGTCACTACATATCTCCACAACCTCCACTTTACGATGATGTCATAGATATCCTTTTGAAGTTTCGGTCCCGTAAACATTGTATCGTTTAAGCTATTGCCGTTTGATGTTTTAGCGGACACATCGAATACTACACGTAATTTTGTTGTTAGACTGTTTTCTCGTATTACCGGTTGATGCGGTAGGTAGTACTTTCCACTATGGCTCTTATTTACCTCTGTCATGTGACCCAGCTCTAAGTATTCTTGCATAAATTTGACGTAGTCCTTTTTTTAGCTTTTATCTAGTCTTCTTTCTAATGATAGAAACCTGGCTAACGCTTGTTTTCTGGATTGGCCCAAATTGATGTCATCTCTAATTGGCAATTTTACTACAATTTTCCCATTTTGGTTAATCATTGTAGTTTTTTCGAATATTTCTAGGCAGTGTTTATCTTCAGAATTTTCTTCAGCATTTGGAAGCTCTTCAAGCTCCCAAAACCTCTCCAGATTGGTTACGGCTGACAATAATTTGTTATTATTGCTGTTATTACTATAGACTCCTGTTAAAATCCAACCCAATTTTGTAGATTGAGCCACTAAGCCATTCTTTTTGCAAACCCCTTCTTCAAGAATATCGCCAAATACGTCAGCTCCAATCAGGATATCAACTCTATCTGGCTTATTGTACATTGGATCAGCTAGAACGTAGTTGTCCCACTGACTGAGATCAATTTTAAATGATTGTGGTCCTGAAATTGAAGGTAAAACTACCGCATCTGTACTTATAACTTGGTCACTATAGAAGCGTGGTTGAATTAATAGTTTCACCATTGCCTTTGATGTGGCCACTATTGTACTTCCCAGTCCTTGTATGTTAGTTTTACATTTAATTCTTGGAAGTCATAATATTTGTGAAGCTTCTTCTGAAAGCGCTGTAATTTGTGATCCCTGATCAATTAGTGCTCTTAGCATAATTAATTCTCCACTTGCTGCACGAACTTTTACCTGTGAGGTCGCTAGCAGTGTTGTTGTAGTTGTGTTTGGTTTTTTTTATCATCATTGATTTTGATGTACTAGATTTTGGTTCCTCGTTTTTTTCCTCATCTTTATGTAGCAGGCTATGGTGTCCTTTTCCGCAAATACCGCATTTAGTTTTATTTGAACATTTCCTATCAAATTTGTGGTTAATGCATGTAATGCATAATTTATTTTTATAAGCGATTCTTCTGCGGTCAGCCATTGGTAATGTTAGAAACTTTCTGCATAAACTCGTTAAATGGCCATTCATGTTGCAGTAAAGGCACGCTTGTTGTGCCGTGTAAAGTGTGTTGGAAACTTTTGTATTGTCACCCACTTTTTTCTGGTACTTATATCCTTGGCGCTTCGTAACTGCTTCCAAGGCTTGAACTTGTTGCTCCAAAAATTTCAAAACGTCATCAAGACTTTGAATTTCTTTTGTTTTCTTAACATTTTGTTCATAATACCGGAGACCATCATTGTCTAGTTTTCTGATTACAATGCGAGCAATAAACGGTTCAGCATCCGTTATCTTCACATCCATTCCTTTAAGCGCATAAATGCAACTGTTTGTTGTGTCCAATAGCTGCTTTACTCTTGCGGATGACTCGCTGTTGACCATTGGTTGATCTAGTAGTTTGTCGACTTGGTTGGTAAACAACAGCCTTCGATTCTCGTATCTTTGTTTGAGAATTTCAAAAGCCGCCACATAGTTTATATCCGTCACTTTCAGGTGTTGAACTACTTTCTTAGCTTCACCTTTTAGTGCTGTCATCGATACATTTTCTCCACATTAGAGAGATAATTGCAGTCATGCACAAGGCTCTTAAACATATCATGAAATGGAGCCCAATCATTTATGTCTCCATGAAACTCAGGTATTTCTATTTTACCTAAGTTTGAAATGCCACTGGCATCAATTCTTGGCTCATTGACCTGTTCCCTTGAAGGATTTTTTACATTTTTTGCACATAATGCAAGAGCCATGTAGTACTCGTCCTCAATATCTTCCTTGAGGATACGCACTTCTTTAGTGCTGTTAAACTCGCATAGTTTTTTATAAACGTCTTCCAATGCTAAAAATCGTTTTTTTATTTGCTGCGTCTTTATGTCAAGTAGCTCGTTGGATGCATCAGATACTATTGTATGTAGTTCTGATATCCTTTCGCGCATCCATTCTACCTTTTCGATAAATTCTTCAAGCTGTTCTTCGGCTTTTCCTTGGACATTGGTAATGTCCTTGTTTTCTTTTTTACCGGCTATTGATTGCGTTCATTGGCTTTCTGATGATGACGTACTGGCTTTTATTAACTGCTTCTTTTGCTGGTGAACAATTTCCTGATGTTTATCTGGCTCTTCTTCATTCATTACTTGTTGAATTAATTCAATATTTTCTGCTATTACATCCTCTATTGATTCAAAATACTTTTGTTCAAAGTAATATTCAGACGTTCTTCCTGTTGTCAAAAGTGCTGTATTATTTGCCTTTATTAGCCATAGCTAATATGCTTTATATTATTAATGTTTATAGAAATAATATCTGTGTATTTGGATAATTATTCACAACACAATCCCTGTTTTAGCCGAGATTGACGCTTTTTTTTTAACTCACAATCCCTGTTTAAGCCCAGATTGACGCTCTATAACTTTTTTGTATACTATTTTAAAATTTTTATTTTTCAATAATATCTAACGCTTGTTAAATTTATTATTCTTTAATTTTTATTTTCCACACTGGTTTTTTTCTCTCGAAGGACCAAATGTTAAATTAATAAAACATACGAGCATAACTACCCGCTTGAGTACTTGTAGGATACTAAATTTTATTTACAAAATTATTCTTAAGTACTAACATTGAAAACCTTAAACCTAACTAGAACTGATAAGCTACGATTGTACACATGCACACCTAGCGACCCTTAATTTATTACTCGTTAAGTGTTTTATGATCATGTTAAGGCACATGCGTATTTTAGTGATAAAAACCAAAGGTTTCATTATCTGTGTTAGTGTTTGTCTAAATAACCAATTACACAGAATTACATACATATGGAAACTAAATTATCTCTTACTCTAATGACCTTTTTTATCTTTTATTCTTAGAACTAATGGAAATTTTATTTTATGGGAAATTCCATCTCCACTAAATTATCTCTTACTCTAATGACCTTTATTGTCTTTTATTCTTAGAACTAATAAATATTTGGGGTATTCACAAGGTGTGCTATCATGTTATATTGTCATAATGTTCTAACATTTTACAATGGTTTAAAAATATTGTTGTTGCTTTGTTAATAAAAAGTGTCTTAAATTAATAGAACTTTGCTTGCTATGTTTATTGTGCTGTCGTAATTAATCAAAAGAGACCCGCGCTGAGCGACTGAGCCGAGCCGCATTAGTTTTTGTAGCCGTCGCCGTTGATGGTATAGTTTTATCCGGCTAATATCCGAATTTAACCTGCGGCTAGCAATTTTTGCAACAAAAAGCTTGCGGCGTCAAATTATATCGGCTTAGGACTCTGATGTTTGGTAAACAAACAAAATAAAATTTATTTGTAATTTGCGTCTAAAAAGTGGAAAATAGTCAGATAAGATCTAATATAATTTATTAATTCATGGATTAGAATTAAAAAATATATTTTGATGTTAGGTAAATATTTATTTTTTATATTTGTTTTAAATCAGCTGATTTAAATTCAAAATAGCACATTAATTTATGAGGGGTTGTTCACAACAGTCGTATTTTTTCATGTTATTATTTTAAGACTTATGACTTTATGACACCTTGTGAATCCCCCAATTATCTTTTAATAATAAACTTGTTCAATTCTGAACAACCATTAAACACATGCATTGACAAAATTTTGCACTTCTATGATCATTTTTACGCTTTTATTAACAAAAAACAAAAGGGCGTAACTACAAGTGTGTTTATTTGATAAATGCAAAACAACGTTATTTCACATTTTTTTCTAACAAAATATAATGAAATGGGTTTCTTTGAAAATTGTTTAAAGAATTGCATGGACGACTTTTCGATGCAATTTTATTGACATGTTTCTTGTTTTTGTTATACAAAGATTTTTTGCTTCTCCTGTAAAATTACATTTTTGTTAGTTACGCCTTTTTGCATTTTAGCTTACGATATAGATATCAGAGAACAGCTTTGTGCGATTGCAAAAAATCGCATTTAATCAAACTTGCGCAACCGTACACATTCGCTGTTGGCTTGCAGCGAATGTGTGCTTTCTGTATAAATCATATTTTCACGAGTTGTAAAATAATATCTACATGAGTCTCATCCCAATGATTGAATAACTTCGCATTATCCCTTATAAAAAAAAAATTCACGAACAATGTTTTATGTGCTTCTGTTATTCCCTTACATCGAAGCAGGTTGTATTGCAATGATTTTCAATGGGTTTACGATGATTCCCGAAATATTACCGAACATAAAAATTAAATTTTTTTAAACGAAATCAGTTATCAAATTGTTTTATAGCAGAGAGGAAAAAAGTAGTGCTTCCAAGTGGGAATTTGGGATAATAAAATCATGCCTCTTGTAAGCTGGTTTGTGCTTCTCTCTCTTACAAAACTGCTTACCAGTAAGCTCCATTTTTACAGGGATACGATTCTTGACATGAAAGACTCGTAAGATAATCTTTACTCAAGTCTTAAACGATTCCCCCAACGATTTAAGAAGCGTATTTTACTGTGCTGTGGAGTTTTCCGATTTTCGAAACGTGAAAGACGACTTTCTTAATTTTTCTCAGGAAATTAACGATTTCCTCACAAATTTATCTGGCAGCCCTGATAAATGCATATATGCATTTATCATAATGCCCTTTATAAACTGATAGAAACTTCTGATGTATCAACCCATCAGCAATGCACATCAGATGATACATCAAATGACTGTCATTGTTCTTGTAGGGTAACGCATTATTATTTTTTAGAAAACAAAACACCATAATTTTTTATTCAGTTCGTAACAAGGCGAATTTATTACAGGTGGTCTTAAAAGCCCTGCTGATAAAATCACTGTTGGATGTCATAATTTTGTTTATTCTCTTTTATTATCTTTGTTTCTGTTTTGTTTTATTTCTGTTTTTGGCATTGTACAATGATTTTACAAAAACAAATTGCTTGTGGTTTTTGTACGAGTTGTACTTGTTGTAGTACCGAGATTACCTGGGATGAATTCGCCTTGGTTCGTAATTTTTATCACTTTATTTTATATTTTTTTAAAATAAGACGTATGACGCAAGCTATTTTAGATGAAAGTTTTGAAAAATTGTGCTGTTGTCAGTTAAAAATACTTTTTTTCTTCTTTTTAAATTATTACATTTTATAACGAAAATTAATTTCAATAACTGAATAAAACAACGAAATAAAGCCCTATTAAAACTTAAAAGACTTATTTGAAAAGAATCGGCCTAGATGACTTTTCTTCTAATGGTCGTTCATTGTATTGCCAAATGCTCGCAATTGCATTTGCAATTACATTTTTTACAACGCTACAAAAACAATAGACATTTCGGTCCGTATCTAAACTAAAGACCTGCACTGATATATCTGTTTGTACAAGTTTCTGTGTGTTTTCTAAAGTGGATGCGTATGGATGAGTGGTTTCTGATATGAGTTGATATTGATATGATATGTAAAAGAGTGGATGTCAGTTGATAAAAAAGCGAAAGAGAGTATCATATCTGCTTATATCCGTTTCTCAAAAGCAGATACTAGTGGGTACTGATGGAATACAATAAGTTACTTATTGTACGATGCCGTTATTTTTAATTATTTTTCAACGAAAAAGAGCCGACCCTAACAATACATACATATGAGTAGGTGAGTTGCAAAACTCGCTCGTTTCAAAAATTGAAAAAATTGAGATAACAATTGATTTAGACAGACCTTTTAGCACTTTATAAGAATATATATATAGAATATATATATTTATATAGATTATATCGAATCATGTTCTTTTCTATGTTTTTTTGTGACATAAAATTGCAGTTGGTAACAAAACTGGTTCGTTCCACTCAACAGACATTTTCAAAACTATCTCTTTGCATTTTGTGTAACAAAACTCGCTGGTTCACTGTTTTAAACTTTCTGTTAGAAGTGGGTCAAGATATCGTTGATTATATAGAGTCGAATTAGGGAATTTAAAAATGCAAATTTGTAAACAAGTTCGCTTTGACATATTTGTTTTTTATAAACCGTATATTGAAATAAATTTTTGTAGGGATGTTCTTATACTCGACTGGAAATCTGCTGCAACTCCTGTGGTGAAAGCAATAAGTTAACTACATTTTAAATTCCAAACTTCAAAGCGAATGCTAAAAGATTAAACATGGAAAAGGAACTCGGAAAAAATGCATGCCATTGTTCCAGATATACTTCCTATCAATGTGGGCGTGTACCCGAAATAACATTTGAGAATAATTTTATCTACCCACTTAGGGAAAATTGAAGAGAAAATTTTAAATACTTGGAGAATAATAATATTGATTAACTTGAGGGTTACACGATCAAGTTTTGCCTATCAAGTTTTAATACTCTCACACTTTTCTACCAATACACTCATACTTTTAAAAATTGAAACGAACTTGCCTTTAAAATTCTCTTTCCAAAGAGTGCTTCAATTTACGTTCAAGAAAACAGCTGATTTCAAGGTTAGTGAGCAAATTTTTCGTTTGCCTTTATAAATTGTTTTCTTGATGACATCTTGAATGTAAATTGCTCAAAAATTGAATGCAGCCTATGTCACAACTTTCAATTTTTGACAAATTTTGACAAATAGTATATGTAAAAGACTATCAAGAAAATCTTGATCGTGTGGCTGCACTGTAAGGAACGGAAAAAACAATGACAAGTACACTGAAGAAAAATATTATGACTCTAATATGTTTTATTTATGTCGATAATATCCTTAATAAAATAACGTCATATAAGGTAACATACGTTTACTTATTAAATTGGACTTGGTGTTCTTTACCTCCCATGTTGGTATTGGTACTGTTCAATCCCTTGACGCAACAGCATCAAGTCCAACAACAAAAGGTCTGCTATTTCAGAAAAATAATACAAGGCTTACACAATTTTATTTACCTTAATTTTCTCTTCAAAATGTGTTATACAAAATTTTACAAGTAACAACTAAAGAAGCAAACGCATGTTGAAATAAAAATATATTTTATTTTCCTGTGAATGATTAACAAAGTTGGTCGAAATATTTTAATTTATCTCACTTTACAATTACAAAAAAAGACTCTTCTTTGCCTCTAAACAAATTCTCCTTATTGACTACAAATCCAGTGGTAATCAAAACTAAGTACACTTGATGCCCTTAACGTCTAAGTAAGTTGGACTTGTTGTTGTTTTTAACTTTTCTATTTCGAAAACTACATTAGATAGGACTTATGGGAACTTACACATCGATAGAGGAAAAATTTCGATTCTTACTGTACAATGTGAGTTGGGGTAGTTTATCTCCCACGAACAGAACTTGTCGCTTCTGCGTACTACGATTTAATCTGTATTTGATACAATATTTAATAGCGCTAAATCAATCGTTCACTTTGTGGTTTTAATTCAGTACAATTTTATTTATTGAATTTCAATTAAATAAGTTTGCGTACTAAAGGGATTACGGTGTGTATCGATAGAAATATGCGCTTTAAAATTATTTGTATTTGATTGTCGCTTTGTGTAAGGATGACTGATTTATAAAAATATGTTTCAATTTACAAAACTTTTGCAAATTTATTAAGTGTCTACGTGACTTTAACCGCAAACCGTTATCCCTTTTTATGTACATTAGAGAAAAGGAGAAAAATGATTATAAAGATACGATAAATAACTAACAGAGATTTAAGCTGCTGACTTCTATTTTCAATTAGCGGCAACAGTTCCCTCCATCGTAAACGAGTTCGGTGAGTCGAGTTTACTTTTAGATCCGCTACCTATGTCCAGAACTGCCAGCTTTGCGACAGGGCGTTCAAGGATACTATTCTTTGTTTTAACTGTCGCTCTTCTTACTTGACCATCTCTAGCTAGCACTGTGTCGGTCACAATTCCTTTCGGCCAAGAATTTCTAGGGAGATCGGGATCTACGATGACGACGATATTACCAATTTTAATAGGTGGTTGCTTAGCAAACCATTTACTACGACGAGAGATTATGGGTAAATACTCTTTAAGCCATCTGCGCCAGAAACGATCAGCAAATTCTTGTGTTTTATACCAGCGTTGTCGGAGATCTACATTTTCATTTGATATCGGCTTATATCCATCTGATGAACCAATCAATAAATGGTTTGGCGTAATGGCTTGATCATCGCTGCATTCAAGAGTTACGTATGTCAGTGGGCGACAATTTATTATGAACTCTACCTCACAGAGAGCACTTTTGAGACTCTCATCGCTAAAACTCATTGATGGAAATATATTGTATAACGCACTTTTAACCGATCTGACTAATCTCTCCCATGCAACACCCATGTGTGGCGCAGCTGGAGGATTAAATTTCCATTTTATTTGTTCAAACGTGGATTGGATGGTTGAGACATCAACGTTTTTGAGCTGGCTGCACAATATCTTCTCAGCGGCTTTGAAGTTTGTTCCGTTGTCGGAATAAATTTCTCTGGGCGTACCACGTCTTGAAATAAAATTTCTAATAGATATAATGCACGAGCTTGCGTCTAGACTATGTGCTACCTCGACATGTATGGCACGAATGGTTAAACAGGTGAATATTACACCCCATCTTTTCTCGCGTCGTCTGCCAACTGCTACATGTATTGGCCCAAAGTAATCTAATCCTACAAACGTGAATGGACGTTCGAATGCAGCAAGTCTAGCCAATGGCATTGGTGCCATTTGTGGTTTCTGCGGCGCCAAAAGTCCAATTTTTTGTCATCGCCGATTTCAAAAATTTTAATGCCATTCCATAGCAAACATATTAGAACTAAGGTATCAAAAAAACTAGATTAAAATATTCGTAATTGTGGCTGTGGTATGCCATTTTTTGTTTAGAAAAAAATTAATTTTTGTAAATTTGATCAGAACTAAATTATGATTTCTCGCAAACCGTTATCAATAATTGGTCAAAATTTTTTTTGTTATATTAATGGGATAGTAGTCTTTAAGAAATGGATCATTACATCACTGTATCATTTATACCTGATGTGTTATTAAATGTTTCCCCAGGTTCTATATTTTAGTTAAATCCGAATTTTAGAGGAGTAGAACTTGTTAGGGTCAAAAGGGGTCAAAGAGATTTTAGTACCATCAGAAAGCTGAAGGTGTCCTCTTTAACCCCATATATACTTGTGCAACTGTTTGGAACTGTCTGTTGAACACTTTTTTCATTTTAATGAAATTACTCGCAACATTTTTTTTTGCTATTTTTGTTTATGCTGCTCACATGACTGAAATATAACACAATGGTTTACGAGCGTTTTGTTTTGAAAAATAATTTTGCTTCTTATGAACGGCTGAACATATTTGAATGAAATTTTAAGCTGTCATGGCCGGGTAGCTTTTGTGTTGAATTGGAAGAACACGGGTCCATGGAGGGTCGGGAGAGTGACTTGCGGACCTCTAAAATTGTTAACCTCGGAAATTCAAACTTTTAAAAAATTCACCAAAAATATATTTATGGATTGCAAAAAAAAAAAAAAATTTAACTTAAGCTGAGTTACAAAAAATATGCTTAAATGTTTAGGTTATCTCCTTTGCTTTTGGAGATATTCGGATAAAACGGATTTTTTGGCTTGATTTTTATTATGTTTTATGTCAAACTGTTATCAATAGTGGGTTCAACATTTTTTATATTGGTAGTAAAGCAGTCTTTAAACAATGTTATGTTGTATTACTGTACCGATTATACCTGCTGTGTTATTAAATATTTTTTCAGGTTCTATATATTAGTCAAATTGAAGTTCAGAAGAATAGAATTTATGAGGTCAAAAGGGGTTAAAGAAATTTTACTAGCTGTAGGTAGGTGAAAGTATCCACTTTAAACCCAAATGCACTTTTGTACCTGTTTGGACCAGCCTATAGAAGACTTTTTTAGTTTGTGTGGGATTTTAAGCGTATCCTACTTAAGCCCATTTTAGTTCTTTTTTCTACCTTATTTTGCTACCTAGAAACACAGTATAACGCAAGCTATGTATAAAAGCCAGTAGTATTCGAATAAAATCTCAGTTGTTAAAATATATCTAAGCAATAACAATCTAATTTTTTTAATATCTATAAAAATGGAAGAATTATCCGAAGAGTATTTTAAAAAGGAGGAAGATGTTTTAAGTTACATTGAAGGAAAACTCAATTTATATTCCTGCAGCACTGAAATACGATCGGAACTGCAAAATAAAATAACCGATTTCGTCAAAAACTTAAAAAGCGCTTCAAACAAGTTTGATGGAGTAAACCTAGCTTTTACAACAGTTTTGCAATATTTGGAGGCAATTTTCCAACCGAATGAATAGAAGATATAAATTACTTTTATTGTTATTTAAGCAAAAAAGATGTTTTTTGTCCTTATTGTTATTTAAATAAAAAAGAAAATAAACATTTAAACCTATTCACAAAATGATCATAGGTATTATTACATGCCTATGCATTTTTTAAAGGTATAGTGGTATATACGAGGCGAATGTACTTACATATATGCATATAAAGGTAATACGAATACTCATTTGTTCTTTCGCTGATAAAAAAAATATTTTCTCCAAAAATATATAAAAATGTTTATATTTTTCGAAAGAAAACATTATGAGTATGCTTGTAGAAGCAATTTTTAGTCAGTTTGACATTTTTACTCCCATATGCCCTATTCCAAATCAAATTTTTCAAACAAAAAAAATTAATTTGAGTAAAAAATTCTAATAATTCAACACACCGATTTTTATACAATTAGAACAGTAATGTTTTCTAGTATGTCCATTATTTTCTAGAAAATTTTATCAATATCGAGTGGTAAATTGTATTGCCTTTTTTGAACAAAAAAAAAAATTTAAAGCCGTTTTCCGGGATTGGGAATTTGGGTTTTTCTTAATCAAAAATGGGGATGTTTTTCAGTCCACTGTTTTAAGAACTTTTTAATCTACATAACTGCCAAAATTCATTATAATACCTTTAATCATGTTAGATTTATAGAATGTCAAACATTAAAATTATTATTTATATAGTGTAAATGGATAAAAGGGCTTTCAACATGAGTAAAAAATAATAATTTTAAGGTTTGACATTCTATAAATCTGACATGAACAAAGATATATTAATTAAATTTGGCAGTTATGTAGATTTAAAAGTTCTTAAAACAGTGGGCAGAAAAACATCCCACTTTTTGAATAAAAAATACCATAATTCTCAATTTTAATCATTAGCATTTTCATACTAAATGCTAAAAAACATCAAAAGTTCAACTTTGACCTTAAATTTCTCAACAACTACTGACCCGATTTTAACAAAATTAACACTGTAAAAAAGTTCAAGAAGTCTTCTCTCCTGCATTGCAAGATTATCTCTTTCGGTTCAAAAGTTACAGATTTTTGGCCGATGAAAAACGATTTTCAGCCACTGTGCGGCGCGGCAGAATTTATTTTGCACCGCTGACATGCTCGACGAACTTTTCGGAACAAAACGCGTAGTCGAACTATGTAATATAGACTCCTGATTTCGTTTAGTGCCGTTTCATGTGATTGATGACGAAATAATTCATGGTAGTGTCGAACCAATAAAAACGTTACGTGGTGGTTTTCAGGTAGCACAATGGCGTCCTCATGATTATTGAGATATTCAGCTCTTCCTCGACATCTTATTACGTAATTTTCATCTAAATAAACATTAAGGGAAATTAGCTTACTTCCTTTTTCAATTGGTTTCCGTGCTTTAAGTTAGATAACTCCTTACTATATTCGGTTTTTTGTGCATATCTTATTAAAAACGTTTGAGCCGTCTCGATCATAGCTGAGTCGATTTTTTGTTGATTTTCGAATGTTTTTTGTTTCGCCAGTTGATTGAGTCGGTTGCAGTACAAAATAAATGTTGCCACAGCGCGATACAATCGTTTCCAATTTGAAAAATATTCTATATTGGGAAATTTTTCGATTACTAATGCACAGCGTTTGATTTCAGATTTATCAAGCGGTCCCAAATCATCACAATAAGGCCATGCGTTTTCATCATTTTGCAAAAAATCTGGGCCATCAAACCATATCTGTTCATTTGATGGGGTTGGTACTTTGGTACCGAAATCGGCCGGGTTCTGTTTTCTGGGGACCCACCTCCACTGATTTACGTTTGTGTTTTCAAGTTTTAGCATCGCTCCACCAAAATTGAGAATCTGGTCTTATTCGATGTACTTGTGATATTGTTTTTGCTAGTCTTGTACCAAGTATTGCAGCCTGCAGCTCGAGTTTTGGTATTGATAGTGACTTTAAAGGTGCAACCTTGCTTTTGGCAGCAATAAGTGTAACGGTTACGTTGTTGTTTTTCTTAACGCGGAGGTAGCTCACAGCAGCGTATCCATTTTCTCCGGCGTCTACGAACGTGTGGAGTTGAATTTCATCGGCTGTTAACAGTATTGGAGAGTAACATCGTGGAACTCTGACGGCAGTTATGAGTTCGATAGTTGACTTCCACCTATACCATTTGTTGGTTAATACGTCGGTCAGCTGTTCGTCCCAACCAATACCATAACGCCATATCTGTTGAAGAAGTATTTTTAGGCCTATGGTATAGCAGGACACAAACCCAAGAGGATCGAATATGGACATCAGGACCTGTAAGACTTCGCGCTTGGTCGGTACTATCGATTCATTAAAGACAGCACGTCGCAGTTTTGCAAATATATCTAAACTCATCAATATTAGGGTCCCAATACATACCTAATATTTTTGTAGTGGTGCCCCAATCCTTCATCGTCAGTTCAGTTGGGTTGCTGTTGTGTAGTTGCTTCAAAACTTTTTCAGAGCTAGACGTCCAGTTGTGCATTTTGAATCCTGCAGCAGCATGAATATTTTTAACCTGTATTGCTAACTCAGTTGCTTGTTCTTTATCGTCGACGCCAGCAATGAAATCGTCAACATAGTGGTTTTTTTTTATAGCTTCAACTGCTCGAGGATGAGTTTCTCTGAACTGATCAGCATTTTTGTCGCGTATGAAATGTGCAATGCAAGGCGCACGCTGGGCGTGCATGTCGGTTTCCTTTACGTTTATCCTGTGAAACATTTCAGAGATATCACCGCATATGGCCGTTCTGCCTACTCGGAATTTTAATAATATTTCCACAAGAGGAGTTAATAAATCAGGCCCAGTCATAATAAAGTCATTTAATGATACACCATTAGACTTAGCGGCGGCTTCCCACACGAGTCGAATTTTGTCAGGTTTATTAGGATTTTTGACGACAAATATCGGTAAGTACCAGGTTTTGTCATGATGTACCTCCAGTTCTTTCTGTGTGAGTTTTTTGGCATACCCTTTTGAGATAAGGTTTTCGATTTGTAATTTTAAAGTTGATTTTAAATCTGCATCTTTATTAAATTTTTTCTCCAGGCACAGCAGGCGATTATAGGCATGATTGTAGCTTTCTGGTAGTTTTACGTTATTGTTGCGCCACAACAAACCAACTTCATAGCGGTCGTTGACCTTTTTGCTAGTTTGCTCTAAAATTCCAAAGCGTTGTTGTCGTCACCTGATCGCAACCGTATTGGCCGTGGTGATTCTAAAGTAAAATATCCTTTCACGATATCATGTAACTCATTGTATTTTTGTTGGCAATCGCAAGAATGGATATTCATCGGAAACACTTTACAATTGTTGGTTTTACACCCCTGCAACGTCCACCCCAGCCTCGTCTTTGATGCGATTGGTTGGTGCCACGACCCTTCACGTATTTTTAAAGGAATTGCCAGTTTCCAATTATCTGCACCTATTAGTATTGTTGGTATAGCATTATGGTACGATTGTATTGGTAATCTTGCCAAATATGTATATTTCTTAGCAATTTCAACAGCATCAATGGTTTGTGAAGAAAGGCCTAAGTTATCAACAGTGTGGACGTCTTTTAATAAAAATTTGTTGCCATTGTTTACATTTGAAATCGTAATTGTTGCCTTCAAAAAGTCACTTTCCATACGTGTTGTATCACCTGTCCATCGTAAGCATAGGGGATCGCTTTCACCTTCAAGGCATAGGTCGTCAAAGGTACTCTTCTCAATTAAAGTTACTGCAGAGCCTTCGTCCAAAAATGCAAAAAACGTTTTAATTTTATGGGGACCATGAATAGTTATGAGGATTATACGAAATAACGTTTGGGATTCATCGTAGTTGGTGCTGTGTGCGTTTACTATTGCGTTTTGTTGTAAATTTGTATCGCTGTTGGCAGCGCTGCTTGCTACGGAATTTTCGACGTTTGCGTTGACTTTTTTATGTAACAGAGGATTATGTTTAAACGCACATCCGTCAACTCCGCACTCCTTATTAATGTCGCATTTGCGCCTGTGCGTTCCCAAACATTGTCGGCACATCTTTTTAGTTTTCACAACTTCCCACTTGTTGTTGAGCGACATGTTTTTAAAAACGTCGCATTGTGATACTGCGTGGTTGGCATCTTTACATACAATACATTTGGTACTTACTGCGCTGTTCACACAATTATTATTCGTCTTTGTGTCAACTTCATCACGACTATGTGTGTTGATAGCTGTTCCCGGCTTTCCAAATAACGGTGTTACTGTGCTAGCTGCCTCTGCTATGTTGTAAAGCCAATCGCTAAATGCTTTGACGACTGGAATCTTTTCATCTTTTTGGCACATTGCCCAGCCTAATTTGTGATTATTTGGAAGTTTGTCTAACAATTCTTTGACCAGTAGTGGATTACTAAGATGGGACTCCAGTTGGCATCCCTCCATCGTAGCACATATGTTTCGAACGCACATCGCATATTCAATTAGTGCATCCAATTTATCTTTAACAACCGGCATGCTACGAGCTTTAGCAATTCTAGTATATGTTCGGGTCTACCGAAGCACATACGTAAGGTCTGTATAATTTCTGGGACCATTTGGGGCAATAACAGTTTATTTTTCACCATTTCACCTGCTTTCCATTTCAGTGCCACTTGCAGTCTAATTAAATTTTCAGAATTTGAGTAACCTGCCACAGTGGTGCTGTTTTCATAGCTGCTAATAAAGAGTGGCCAATCTTCTGGATCACCGTTAAAAAATGGTAACTGCTTCGGTATAGCATGTCGTGCTGCTATCTGCTCCGGTGTTGACCCCATATATGGTATAAATATTTGGTTGTTTGGCATCGTCGGTACGTTTGTTCCTGATAACATTTTATATTTATTATCTAGATATTGCCGTTTAGTCTGCATTTCTTCTTCTTGTTTTTGTAGTTCTAAATTTCGCTGTTGTTCAATGCTGTCAAAAAATTGCATTGAGTTTGCTGTTGCTGTCATATATGAAGAAGAACAATTAGGCTGCAAATATGTTGTTGGTAATTTTGGTTGACTATATGTATTATGCACTCCTGCAAACGATGGTGTTGAATATGGTGTTTGAGTCATAGTTGGCATCATTGTTGTTGGATAAAAACCATAATGCGGTGTCATATATGGCATGGCTGACATAATTGGAGCAGTATGAACCAGCGGCGTCGTCGCCGTTACTTGTGACCTTGATGATGTTATAACCGTAGCTGTTGCCTTGGATGACTGCACAACATCTGCGCCTGATTTTGGCATTGTCCGTTGATTTACTCCTTGCATACTGGATAAAGTTAATGCTGTACTCTCATTAGTACTGATGTGCGTAGAAGAAAGCGATACTATGTTGGCAATAGAGGAGGTGTTTTTACAATGTTCGCAGCTCCAGCTTACATCTGCCACATTGTTGTCTACACCGACGCACTCGAAATGATACCAATGGTCGCAGCCATCACACTGCACCATGTCATCACTATCTCTTTCCGAGCACTTTTTACAATTATAATCAATTTCACCTTGCGGGTTGGTCATATTAAATAATTCGCGTATGCAAAAAAATTTTAAAGAAATGTCGCTTCTGCGTACTACGATTTAATCTGTATTTGATACAATATTTAATAGCGCTAAATCAATCGTTCACTTTGTGGTTTTAATTCAGTACAATTTTATTTATTGAATTTCAATTAAATAAGTTTGCGTACTAAAGGGATTACGGTGTGTATCGATAGAAATATGCGCTTTAAAATTATTTGTATTTGACCGTCGCTTTGTGTAAGGATGACTTATTTATAAAAATATGTTTCAATTTACAAGACGTTTGCAAATTTATTAAGTGTCTACGTGACTTTAACCGCAAACCGTTATCCCATTTCATGTACATTTTGGTAATAAAATAGGTAAAAAAAATAATAATATGCAGTAGTATTAAATTCATGAGTACATGAGTATAAGTGTATACAAAATACATAATTGATATACATGGTCTGTATATTTTAGAGAAAAGGAGAAAAATGATTATAAAAATACGATAAATAACTAACAGAGATTTAAGCTGCTGACTTCTATTTTCAATTAGCGGCAACAGAACTATTGTTACATTTTTTTAGGACTTTTTGCCTAATTTTAATAAATTTATTAAACTTTCAAAATATACTAAAGTTAAATAATTAATTTTCCTGGTGGGCTAAAGTGCGTTGCAGAACTAGTTCGATCCCATACGGATCGTAGCAAAACTAGTTTCTTTCGAAAATTAAAACTCGTTCGTTACAAAATTAAATCTATTATTTTTCTATATACAGTTGGTTTCAATTTTTCAACTGTTGAGTTATTAATCAAGAATGGCATAACACTTCAAAATCAAAAAAGTTCAACTAATTTGGTCCAGTTAATCCGGCGCTATATGTTTTTTGCATTTTCCCAAAATTCGAAAAAGGTGTAACTAACGAGTTTTGCATCTCACCTCCTCCTATGATCATTTATTTTTTTTCAATAGTTTTTGCGTGATGTGTTTCGAGCGCAAATTTTTTTGTAAAATGTACAAAATATTTTGTAAAAATTTTTGGAAATAAAAAAAGATTTGTTTTAAGATTTAAAAAAAAATAATTTTTTTTTATTTTTCTTATTTTATTTTAAAAAATGAATTCAGTTATTATATTTTAAATAATGTTTGATAAATTACTTGAGGCCTTGGTAACAAAAAACTAGAAAGTAATACATTTAATGTAACTAGTTAGCCTAATGGTCAAAATTCGGCCATAAATTTTTATGTTAATATGAAGAAAACATAGTTTACCTAAGTATATATGAATTAACATGTTTCTAGCATTTGTTTTTCCGTCTTAGTGGATCGATTTGGCGAGGGACCAACCTCCGGTTCATATTTCATCTTCTACGGGAGTTAATTTAATTTTGTAAGTTCAATATAAAAAATATCAGAAGATATCAATTGAAAAACAAAAATATATCAAAAAGTCTCCTTTATAGATTGTCATCCACTCAGGACACTGCATGTTTTATTTTATGCTTCTTTGTCTAATATTAACGAAAATTAATTCAAGTACCAGATGTAGAACGAAAATTTACCAAAAAGCACCCTCTTAGACATTTTTATTCATTTAGGACCATGCATGTTGATTTTTATTTTTGTAGGTCGAATATTAACAAAAATTAAAAAGTACCAGATGAAAAAAAAGGAAGCAACATTTTTCGACTTATAGGTTCGCATTCACTCAGTAACCTGCACCTATTATATGATGTTTCTAAGTTTAATATTATAGACAATTTAAAAATTATCATATGAAACACGGAAAAGTAAAAGAAAGAAATTTAATATCGCATATTTCTCCTTTTGATAATTTTTTCCCCATAGAGGTTCGATTGACAAATAAAGGAAGAAAGCGTTCTTAACTGCTTTGCCTGTGCCGATTTATACATAAGTTTAATATGGTCGAAATATCCTCAAACCGGTTTCTGAAATATGTCGAATAATCGACCAGCCTATTTTTTATTATGTATTTGATAATTGAAAAACTAATTTTTTGTATTTGTGTTATTAACAAATTTGAACGCTTATAACTCTGAATTTATTGAACAGATTTTAATAAAATATATATTGTGCACTTCTGTTAGTAAATACCTTTCAAATGGTGTATATTTTGTTCAAATCGATTGACATACAGAGGAAAAAAGTGTTCTTAACTGTTTTTCCTTAGCCGATTTATATATAGATAATAAAAAACTTAATACAAAATAATTAAAGTAAATATTAATTCATAAATTTGTACATTTAAAGGTTGAATTTCTGGGAGAAGTGTAATTGGAACAAAAACTTTTATGGATCCGAAGTTAAACTGTCAAAATTTTCTAAAAGAAATAGATAAGTACCATTAAATTGTTAACTACTACTTGAACGGTTTTATATAAAACTAGCATTTAACCCGCTACTTCGTTAGCGTCTCCTTTTATTCGTGGACATATTTTTATGCCAAAGTTTACTTTTCTAGGCTTAAACTTGTTTAAATTCAAGTATTTAACCCGCTACTTTTTAATCGGGCTTTTTCTTTCATGAACATATTTATATGCCAAAGAATATGTTTCTATGTTTTAGGAAAAAAGTTCCAAAATTTTTATCTCATAGGTTGATATTTACACAGGACTTTGCACCTATTATTTTGTGTTTCTAAGTTCAATATTATAGAAAATTCAAAAAGTACCACTCGTATAACACAAAAGCAAATGAAAGTAAGTTAATTCCCGTATTATCCGTTTTGATACTTGTTTCGCCCCATTTATGTATGAAACATTTCAGTGTTGTGGTGGGAGCCCATAATTAAGTACGAATATGCCAATAAATGGAGACAAATATTTTGTAAAAGAGGACCACATGACCTTGCATGTTGAATTTTATGTTTCTAGGTCCAATACTAACGTAAATTCAAAAAGTACCGATTAATGAACAAAAAAGTACCTAAAAGCCCTCCTTCAGGTTCTTACCCACTCAGGACCTTGCATGTTTAATTTTATGTTTCTGGGTCCAATATTAACGGAAATTAAAAAAGTACCAATCAAAGAATAACAAAGTACCAAAAAGTTCCCTCTTATAAATTCTTATCCACTCAGGGCATTGCATGTTGGATTTTATGTTTTAAGGTCCAATATCAACGACAATAAAAAAATACCAGTTGCAGAAACAAAAAGCTAAAGATAAAGATAAATTTCCCGTATCTCCCCTTTTTGGTACTATTTTTTCGCCCCATTTAGTTATCAAAAATTTCAGTATTGTAGTGAGAGCTTTTGTATAAAAAAGTACCAAAAATAGTTACGATTCTTACCCTTTAAATGTTCGAAATTCGAAAAAGTACCAAATTCATATTCGTATTTTTTTTATAAGTTTCGAATGTTGTATAAACTTTGTTCCTATGTTGATTGTTTCAAAAGAAAGATGGGGTGCCGAAAAAGTACCAAAATTAAGGTTTTACCCGTTTGCTTCCTAATAGGACCAAATTTTAAAAAAGTACCAGACACCTGTCCGCTTATTTTTCTAAAGAACAACGATAAGTATTACGTTTTTACCATTTTTTACCCCTAAACATTCGAATTTCCAAAAATCCCGTCTTAGTGGATCGATTTGGGGAGTCACCTATCTCTGCTCCAAAAGTCAAGTTTTTAGCTACAGGAGTTTAGGCTGTGCGATGATGTATTAGTGAGTCAGTCATTCAGTAACGTTACAATTTTATATATATAGATAGATAGATAGATAGATAGATAGATCAAGAAAAAGTTTGTGAAAAAATAACAAAATTTGGAACGATTTTCACACCTTAAACATTTGAATTCAAAAAAAATCTAAATCTGTTTTGTATTTTTTAAGATAATGTACGAATGTGATATAATTTGTATTTACCCTTTTACTCCACAAAAAGGCCATACTTCAAAAAAGTACCAAACACCAATCTGTTAATTTTTTTAACTTTGAATCTCTTTTAGTTTAGGAGATATGAGGTTAGCGAATTTTTCTAATGAACAACAATGTTTTCCTTTAGCTTAGGAGGTATGAGGCTAGCAGGATCGACTTAGCGAGAGGACAGACCCCGGTCCTAATGTCAAACTTTTAGCTTTAGACGTTTAGGATCTGCGATGAAAGATAAATATATGGAAAAAAATACTTTGAAAAAAGTAACAAACATATCTTAGGAGGTATGAGGTTAGCAGGATCAATTGGGCGAGAGGAGAGCCTCCGGTCCAAATGTCAACCTTTTAGCTTCAGACGTTTAGGCTCTGCGATGAAAGATAAATAGATGGAGAAAAAATCTTTTGTTAAAAGTAACAAACATATGTTGGTACAATTTTGACCCCTTAAACGTTCGAATTTCCATAAAGTACCAAATATGCATTTGTATTTTTTAGATAAGTTACAAATGTTATATAATTTTTATTTCTATGTGTATTGATTTAAAAGCTAGATGGTGGAAAAAAGACCCAAAATACAGGTTTTACCCGTTTGCTACCTAAAAGGGCCGAATTTCGTAAAAGTACCAGACAGCTATTAGCTTTTTTTATTTAATGTACAAAAATTAATATTAAATTAAATAAAAGTACCAGTTTATTTAAAACAATTTCCAGTTAGAGAAAGAAAAAGAACCGAAATATCCTTTTTACAGATTTTCATTCACTCAGGAACTTGCATGTTTAATTTTATGTTTCTAGGTCCAACAAATACGGAAATTGAAAAGGTACCAGTTAAAGAACAATATAGTTCCAAAAACCCTCTTGCAGATTCTCATTCACTCAGAACCTTGCATGTTTAATTTTATCTTTCTAGGTCTAACAACAACGGAAATTTAGAAAGTACCAGTCAAAGAATAAAAAAGTAACAAAAAGTTCACTCTGATAGATTTTCATCCTAGGTTCAATACTAACGGAAATTCAAAAAGTACCAGTGGGATCGAAAACTACTAATTATGTGGATAGCCATGTGGCTCTTAGGGCCTTGATGGGCTGTTCTGTGAACTCCAAGCTAGTTGGGTTGTTTTTTTTTGTCCGATTTTTTTTTTATCTTCCACTACTTTCTCCATTCACTTTTTATTTCACTTTTTTATATCTCTGTCTCTTTTAACATACTAAGGCTTCACAATGGACCATAATGGCCTTTAGGAGAGGATGTGAAGTTGACTTCGTACCAGCCTTTCTACCTAACATAAGGGAATAACTGTAGAGGATATCAAAGATTCGGTACAGCCAAATATGAAATTATTACTTGTTATACCCACACCACAATAGTGGAAAGGGAATTATGCATTTGTGCTGATATGTGTAACACCTTAAAATATTGGTCCTCGACCTTAAAGTATACCGATCGACTCAGAACCACTTACTAAGTTGATCTAACGATGTCCGTCCGGCTGGCAGGCAGGCTGGCTGGCTCTCCATGTAACCTTGTACGCAATTTTGGAGATAATTTAATAAAACAGGTTCTTATTGGCACTAGGATCAAGACTATTGAAAATGGGCCGAATCGTATTGCCACGAGGGGAGATAGGGGTCAATTTCTGCCTCTCAGAAACTATCAAACCGACTTTAATGAAATTTAAAACATGGATAAATCCATATTTGTACAGACACATAAGCTATGAATTTTTAAAAAAATAGGAACACAAGGGGAGATGAGGGGCAATATTTGGCTTTCAGAAACTATCAAACCGATTTTAGATATTAAAAACATAGATAGATCCATATTTATTTGGACATATAAGCTATGCATTTTTTAAAAAATAGGACCACCAGGGGAGATAGGGGCAATTTCTGCCTACCAGAAAATATCAAACCGATTGAAATGATATTTAAAACATAGATAGATCCCTATTTATATAGCCATACACTCTCAAAATGTGTTTTTAAATACTGTGATGTAGAGTATCATACGGTCGGGCTTAACCAACTAAACTTTCTTACTTGTTTAATATTTTTTATATTATTAAAACAAAATAAGTTCCAAATACATGTTGGTGTTTTCTTTTGTAGAAAAAAAATTATTTAAAAATAGGGTTTTTTTTTAAATGGTGACATTTTTGATTGGAAGTAAATAGTAGATATTCTAAAGTGCCAATGCATGTTTAACATTTTGAACATCTTCCATGCGTTCTTCTGAAATGTATGGAAGTGTACAAGGGGTGTTACGCTTTAACTGTATATTCGCAAGTCTCGCAGAAAATAACCTATACATACTGATTTAAAATGTGTATGCTCTATCGATTGTGACTAGCTGGATACGTGTAAGTGGAATCGTTTCCAAGTTATTAGCAAAATCTACATTTTAATATTTAAATTAAAAGATTGTTTCGCTTAGAAAAAGCACATATGCACTGCAAATTTGCACAATTACCATCGTGATTACCCTTAATAAAAAAACTTTTTTTCTTTTTAATTAACATTTTTATAAATTCCTTGTAGGATCCGACTTTTATGAGTCAATTGCAGCTTTTAAGCACCATAGTTTAGTCGATTCTCTGCTTAATTCTAGGAACCCTGTCAATAGTATTGCAAGCAGTTGAACAACGGTTAAGGCCATGTCAGATAAAACTTTTGCTTCGCGTTGCGTTAGAGATTCGCTTTGACATCCAAGATGAAATATTCTTACTTATACGAAACATGTCACATAAAGTACTTTTAACGCAGAGCGAAGCGAAAAGTTAGGCAACTCTCATCTTTTTGCGCGATTTGACAGTCTGCTAGTATAATTTTTTTTATTTATTTATTTTAAACAAACAATTTGTGTGTGTTGTCAAAGTGTTTATTGTGACATACACCTTTTGCGTTACGCTTTTTTGTCAAAGTTAGAAACGTTACGCAAAGCGATGAAGTTTTATCTGACATGGCCTTTAATGCAGGGATTTCCATTTCTTTGCACAATTGTGCACACGAATACTAACATATATTTTTATGCTCTTCAATTCAGTCGTCGATGTGACTTCGACAAGTGTACATGTCTAGCGGATGCTATGTTTTTTTGTTTCAGCTTAACCCTACGTTTCCACATGCAAGTAATTACTTGCAAGTAGTGTATACGTATTATCAACGAAAAATCGAGGAAACAGCCGATTGGCTGAAAATACAAAAATTGTGTGAATGTTAGTGATAAAGTGTTAGTGTATTGAGTTTTCGAACTTGTACTTGCATGTGGAAACGGGGGGTAACACTCAAAAAATATTGTTCGGTCAAAAATGCTTTTGGTAACATCCAATGTCTTGCGTGCAATATTTATTTTTTATGAATTTTTAAAACACAAAATTCTTATTTTTTTTACAAATTGTTTGATAAGATATTTGAAACTGATTTAGAGTCAGTTGTGTTATACCACTTATAAAATAACAACTTAAAAAATATATTACTAACATTTTTCTGCGGCTGTAAATAAATGCATTCTCTTAGTTTTTTTACTCTTTGGTACTCACTAATACACATCAAAAAGTTTTTGGAAATCCCAGCTTTATGCCATGTGCCCACGGTACGTGCTTCGCTCTCTATTCATGCTCCACATCCCAATCATGAACAAAGCAACTGCTTCGCCATACAAAATTTTGAGAGCGAAGCAAGTAGATTCATATTGAATCCACTGTTGCCAATTTGACGGTTTTACCGCGATTCTAGCGGTTTTAATGTGCCCATCGCGGTAAAATTTCCGTTTTGACGGTTAGCGGGAAATCTAGCGGTTTTTTTAATATCAAAAGAATATAAAATTTTTGTTCTAGGTATTTGAAAATTTAAAATGTTTTCATAAAATAAGAGATTTCAAGTATGTATTCATTTTTTTTAATTCAAATTATAAAGTAAGAAGAAAAAAAATTTTGGTTTTTTTCGAAATTGAATTCGCTTCCGCTAAAAAACATTTTTTTTTTAATTAATTTTTTTGATTAGGATTAACTGGAATTCTGTCAAATAATGTTCAGTTAACAAAAATAATTCGTAGTTTTATAGTTGATTATGCTAATTACACTGGTCGGAAAATAAAAAAAAGGCGGGAGCAAGAACCTTCTTATGTGATTTTAATTAACTTTACCGTGCTTAATTCAAATCTGTTCACAGATTGATTCTATTACGTCTAGTTTTTTATGGGCTTGTCTAATATTTCGCCCGAAAGGAATTTTATTCAAAGTTATATGCTAGTAATTTTATACAAATCGGACAAATCCGGCGAAATATTAGTCATTTTTGTTTTGCATAAAAACCAAATTTATTGCATCTAACTTCTGAATAGCTCCGAAACAGTTAAAAATATAAAAAAATGTTATTTGGATGATTTAAAAAAAATTTATTCGTAATCATTTGTAAATTTTGTTCTCAATCATTGGATCAAAATCTGAGAAATCATTTTCCAGATATGATGAAATATATTAGCTTCACCAGCCCATAATATAAAACTAGACGTGATAGCAAAAGACTTAAAACTAATTTGAATTTAAAACCTTTTTATTCAATATATTTTACTAACTTTTAGGCACTTTTTTAAAAGAAACATTCTTGTACGTTCCCGGGACTAAAAAACTAAGGGAATCTAAAAACTTTACTATATAATTTTAATAAAAACTCGTATACCTTTAAAAAAGCACCATATATCTTGATTTGTATACATATACATTTTGCAAAATATTGAGGTTTAAGCGATATTTTGAAATATTTTACGCTAAATAAAAAATTTAGCGGCTTCTAGCGGTTTTTGAAGAACGATTTGACGGTAAGTCTTCAAAAAAAGTTGGCAACAATGATTGAATCCATGGTCACAAAGCATGCTCTGTGCCATGGTGGAATAATTGATAACAAAGTATGTATACTTACTTGTTTTTCAATAGCTTATATTTTCGTTCCTGATTGGGATGGGAACAGCGTTACCGTTGTTATACTAAAGTATCAATTTGGCCCTTTTTTGACGGTCTTGATACCTTTTATGACCCTTTTTTAAATTATACTTTTGTATCATTTTCACCTATTTTGTGACACTTTTTGTCCCTTTTTGGAAATAGCACTCACATTTTGTTTTTTTGTGGAACAGTAGTGCTAAACAAACGTTTTCGAAATAAGCATTGCTTGATATGGAACAGACTCAAAGTAGAAACTTACAATTCCATGCTTTCTTCTCCTAATTTGTTAGAAGCGGAGATGGAGGAATGGACTTCAAGTGAAGATTTAAAAACGAAATATAGAACGCACATTCCTAAAAAGTAGATAGTATTCCTAAAAAGTTTGTGTTAAAAGATTTTTTACGACTTTTAAATAAGATTTTTGATGTTAAAGTACAATTTCCCTAAAAGCAAACATAACTCATATACATATTTGTTTTTTTATGGTGGTTTCTCTTCAAAAAAAAAAAAGTGTGACATTTTATATAAAAAATGCAATTTGGTGTTCGTTTCTTATAATTGTTTTGTTCTTTTAAAGGGTAGCATGATTTATTCTAAAAAATGCAACCTTAATAATGGCATAATGTATTGAACTTTTCGTCCTTTTTTGAATCGACAGTGTTGATAATGCCCTGTAAAAAAGGTGACTTCAGTTTAAAACGGCGACGATTGCCTCAAAGAGAAACTAAGCAGCGCTAAAATTTTAAAACTTGGAAAAGTTTGCAAAAATAGCGCCATAAAATTGATTAAAAGTCCCTAAAACTAACAGGAATGAAAACAATCGCTCAAAATTGCTAAATTAGCGTAAATTCCCAAATATTTGGTAACAGCGGTATAATAGAAAAGTCTAATATTTATTAAAAATCGTAAAAACGTACAGGAATAAATCGCTTCAATCGCGAATTTCGAAAATTTCCAACGGTAAACCTGGATGTAAAGCATGAATAGAGAGCAGCGTTGCCACGACAAAAAAAAAGTAACCAAAATTATTTTGTCTCAAAAGTACTGTTTTATTCGCACTTCAGTTTAAAAATTGTGTGTATAAAGAAGAAATAGTGTTTGTTTGTAACATGTAAGCTCATAAACCGCTGGACTGATTTTTTAAAAGTTTTGACAGTAGTTTGGAAAGAACAATAGGCTATATAATTTTCGAAATTTTTAGATAAGATGGCACCTCCTATATAAAGTTAACACTTATTTTCGTAAATTTTAAAAACTATTTGAGCTAGAGATTTCAACCTTTTTTATAAAAAGCTCTTACAAGTAAAACATTTAAAGTCTTGCTGTGCGTTATGGTATCACAAAGTGCAAATTTTAGCTAAATTATGCGGTTGATCTTTTATATCGTAGCCTAAAATACAAAACAACGTATCACCAAAAAATTCAAAATTGAGTTTTTGATTGATTTTTGTTCGTTTTGTTAAAGCCCTTATGACACTACATTTTTAATGCATTGTTCAAGTTTTGGTGAATAGTACAAATATAATGTAATACAAAAATTTACCAAGTGCAAAGAGTTTAGCTGTATTAAGATAAATGGCAAAATGTCAAAAATTTTACTAAAGTTATCGATAAAAAATGAAGTTATGTCAAAAAAAATGTAAAATTGTTTAACTTAAAATTGACATTTCAAGCTTGAAATATTAAAAGTGTTGCTGAATCAGCGGTTTATGGGCAAATTCAGCGATTTACCGCTTTTTGTTTTTAGGTTTCTCATAAACAAAAAGTTAGCAACATTTAATAAAATAAACAAAACAGGGATGGCTAAGTTGTTTGAATTGTATTTTTCTGTTGATAATTTTTAAACTTAGATTTATAATACCTTTTTGTGGTGTTTTTTATGAACATAAAAAAAATTAATTTCAACTAAAAAAATCTTTTAGTACAATTAGGGTAAAAAAGTACAATTTTTAAAGGTCGTTAGTACAATTATAAAAATTCTCATCGCCATCCCTGACACAAAACCATAACAAGAGAAAAATACTTTGTTTACATTTATTATAGTTTGCTCTTTCTAACATTTACTGTTTCTTTCTATCAATTCTATATCAATTAATGAATAAAAAATGTAGTGTCATAAGGGCTTAAACTACATGTTCACAATAAATAGATGCTTTTTGCCCGGCGGACATATAATCATATTAAACGGGATGGGATCGAAAAGGCCTTTGACTTTATCGTTGATCTAGAAAAGTCTTTCAGTTAGACCTATGTAGCATTAAGAGAAGCAGATAATAACCATCCACACTTCAAAGTAAATACCTTATATGGCTAAGTTGTTAAGTCTGTTAAAAATTAAGATGCTAAAAAAATAATTTTCAAGTAGATGAAAAAATAATTGGCTTTAGATACACAAATATCACACACAATTTTAAGGTTCAAAAAGCGGAGCGGGTAGTTCTTGTTCCAAAACGAAAAATTGGTTATTTTTGTGTTGAAAAAAAGTAACCAAAATGGAAAAAAAGTACAGAAGTACACATTGGAAAAAAAGTAACCAAAACGGCAACGCTGTTAGAGAGCGAAACACGTACCTTGGAAACATGGCGTAAACACCATGATTCATTAACATGATTCAGAGAGCGAAGCAGGTGATTTAAATCGTCGTGGAAACATTGCATAAAATGTTGAATTTTCTTAAAGAGTTCTTAAAAATATCGAACTCGATAGTTGTAAATAAATATCGCTTTATCGATATATGCGTATTTAAAATATCGGCGATATATATCGACTATTTTTTTAAATATAGATATTTTGAAATATCGATATTTATTGCCCATCCCTAGTTGATGTTCATATTGATTCGGTCCCTCTGAAGTAGAAATATTATGGAACAAAACAAAAGGGCACACAGTCGTAACCTTAAAAAGAAACCTCCATCAAAAGTGAATAAAAGGCAAAACGATATTTATATTACGACAAAATCTAACTTTAAGGTATGTAATGTGAAATATACTCGTTGACAACGCCAAAATACATTTTTATAAAACCTGTCTTCTTAGGCACAACAAAAACACTGTGAAGATCTTTTGAATTCCGGAATAAAAGAAATTTATTTACATTGCTTGGGCAATGCAATTATACGAGGACTTAATTTGGCGTTGACCTTAGTAAAAAATTCGAATGATGCCCTTACCTATGCGATTAACACATCTACTGTTCATTTAATTGGTAAATTTCATTTCTTTAAAAACTAGTTCAATCATTAAAAATTCCCCGGGAGTAATGTCTCTTTCCCATTTTCCCTATATGAAATTTTAAAAATTGTAAAAATGGGAAAAAGGATACAACTCCCGGGGAGTTTTTATTTATAATTGTGCTGTTTAATTATTGGCAGCACTGAAGAATAAAGGCACAACTATAATATATATCAACTTGCTTAAGCTACGGTCAAAAATTATCAAAAAAAAAACTATAAAATATATTTAAAAAAAAAAAACAAAAAATATTTAATTCCGTGCGAAATGTGTGATCAGTTTCGCACTTTACTTACGCAAATGACATCTTCATAAAGCAATATGTTCAATATGGTTTGACACCTATGATGGAACAAGTCTAGTTTACCAACGCAGCTCTAAATAAAAAAAAGTACATAGGGTGATAGAAAATTGAAAAATAAGAAGAAAAAATGAAATGGCAAAATTCTCGGAAACGCATAGTTTCCGAGTTATGGACCTCTGAAGTTTTCATATGAATTTGTGATTTCCCACTACATTTTTGAACGTATATGGCCAATATTGGTACCATTTGAAAGCTTTTGAACAGATCTTTCTGGAAATGCAAAATTTTTTAAAACTTTTTAACTCTTTAGCTCCTAATACAGTTTTTACAAAATTTTTTATCAAAATGTTACGGAAGTGCACTAGGTAATATAAATTTAATCAAAAAAATCCCAGCTTCGCTAAATAAAGCTTCCCACATAGCCGGCCTTTGGCCGGGCGCAAGGATTTTCTCCTCTATGGTATAACAAACACCGGCTTCGCTAAATAAAGCTTCTCCGCATAGCCGGCCTACGGCCGGGTACAAGGATTTTCTCCTTTATGGTATAACAAACACCGGCTTCGCTAAATAAAGCTTCTCCGCATAGCCGGCCTTCGGCCGGATGAACAGATTTTCTCCTCTATGGTATAACAAACACCGGCTTCGCTTACTAATGCTTTTCTGCATAGGTTTCCTCCTCTACCAGTTTATTTTAGAAAAAATTGAATTAAAAAACAAATTTAAAACATAAATGCATATATTGGTTTTTATGCTTACTAAAAACTTTTGTTTTTTCGTAAATTCATCGCCGCTCCTTAATGGATTAAGAATTTTTAAATAAAATGTTTATATCCAGAAAGATCTATTCAAAAGCTTTCAAATGATACCAATATTGGCCATATAGGTTCAGAAATGTAATGGGAAATCGCAAATTCATATGAAGTCCATAACTCGGAAACTATGCGTTTCCGAGAATTTTGTCATTTTATTTTTTCTTCTTATTTTTCAATTTTCTATCACCCTATGTATTTTTTTTTTATTTGGAGCTGCGTTGGTAAACTAGACTTAAGCCCCTATGATTAACATGTATTTTCAATATTGCTTAAGCCAATTTATGCATTTGAAAGTTGGATCTTAAGTGCCTTAATTAAAGTAACAAATCAACTTGGTTTAACACCAAGTGAATATTTATGTAAAAATAGAAGAGCTCTCACGTGAAGTAAATTTTTCTTGATTGACTTGTGATTTCGGCTTAAGTCTAGTTTACTAACGCAGGGGCCAGATTCTGGCAGTCGGGATCGAGTAATTTCTCGATTCGAAAGCAATTTAATATCTAATTATTTCAGTCAATACTGAACGAATTGGAATTATTTTTTCGTTATTGTAAACCATTCATCTGAGTTTCATAATACTGAAAAACATAATTTCGATTCGTTCAGTATTGACTGAAATAAAAAAGCATTCGAATCGAGAAAGTCCAAATAAAAAAAAGGATATAGGAAATTGGAAAATTAGAAGAAAAAATTAAATAGTAAAATTTTAGGTAACGCATAGTTTCCGAGTTATGAACCTCTAAAGTTTTCATATAAATTCGCGATTTCCCACTACATTTCTGAACAATATTGGTATTATTTAAAAGCATTTGAATAGATCTTTCTGGGTATAAACATTATTACTATTTAAAAATTCCTTATCCATTAAGGAGTGGCGATGAGTTTGCGGAAAAAACAAAAGTATTTAGTAAGCATTAAAACCAATATAGGTATGTATTTATGTTTTAAATTTGTTTTGTAATTCACTTTTTTATAAAATAAACTTAACTTATATACATGCATACTTATTTTTATCTAAACCATGGTGTAATAAGTACAAGGTATAGTCATTAGAAATTTTGTTCTCAATTTCAAAACCCATAAAACGTCAAACAAAAGAAAATATGGAAAAAATTAAAACAAGCGTCAAAAATCCAATAAATTAATTTGACATTATATTGGTAAATAATGAAAACTCTCCCTAATGAGCATACCTGGTACTTATTGTACTATGATCTAAACTTAGAAGTTAAAAAAAATTATTCGGTCTCTGATTCCTCTTCCAACGAGCTCTCTGCTGCCATTAAGGTAACATTTGCAATATTGTTATTGCGCGGTAAAGGGTTGTACATTTTACCTGCCAGTTTTTTAAATTCCACGTATTTGTTTTTATTTTGCGATTTGCACCAACGAAGGAAAATAAACTTTTGTATTCTGGCACTTACGGTTTTAAGTGCCGACACAGTCCTTCGATGGTGTTGGTGTGCAGGCCAGTTTCTCCATCCACAAAGGAAACAGAGTGGTTCACTTTCAGGTGTTTGTAGCCAATTTTTTTAAAGCATCATATGCCTGAAAATATATGCAGTTAAGGACATAACTATTCGTACATCGCATAAATTACTTATATTCTTAAATTTATCAGGGGTGTTCTGAAAATCGAAAACGCAAAACGCTAGAATTTTGAAGCTATTTTTGATACACATTTAATCTAAGTTTTATAATTTTTGTTATAAAATTCTGTTTAATAGAGAAATATATATCATTTATTACAGAAATCTTATTAAAAAACGACGTTTTAAATTCTTGCGTTTTCGATTTCCAGAACACCCCTGTATATGAACAATAAAAATTCAACAGAGAAAAAAAAAATAGTAAAATTCAAAGGGACAAAAGTATTTGTACATTTTGTATGCACATATAAGAACTTCTTATATTTCTTAAACGCAATATTTAGTTGGACCACCGTTCGCATAAATCATGGCCTGCAGTCTGCTGGGCATTGACCGTCCCCCAAAGCAATTTTGCATGCATTCTTGTTCCGCGAGTTGTGCCAGCATCTTGATATGCATACATACATATTTAATTTTATAAATCTAAATAAATTTACTTTTACTTACCTCCAAGTCCATCCGTCGATGGTATTACTCGAGACTAATTTCAAAGGATGACCATTATTACAAAGGTAATCGATTTCCTTTGGAATTAGTCCACAATCCATTTCAATTATTTTTAAAATAGTAAAAATTTGCTTTAATCTATTGATCGCCAAAATTTTTAAAATGTGATGCCGAAATTTTCAAAATGACACTACATACTTACATTAATAACAGTAATCTTTGATGCTTTACCATTTTTGATATACATACCCTGTCGGACATTCAGTTAACTTTAAATTAACTGAAAGCTAACTATTTCTCAACTAGTGGTGGTTGACACTTGCACTACTTTTATATGGAATTAACTAACTATTTTAACATTGCGATGTCCTAGGAAGTAGTCGATTGTCCGACTCTGCATTACTTTTAATTAACTTTAAGTTAACTTTTTGTAGCTAGCTATAAACTCAATACTTTAAGTTAGCTTTAAGTTAAGTTAGTTTAAGTTAAGGCCGATTAAGGCCGATCTATGAATGTTATTCATTGGATGAATACTTTCAAAAAAATAAAAAAATTTAATTTTTTTATTTTATATTCTTTTATTTCTTTTATTTTATTTTATTAATCAAAGTTGTTTTTATTCAACTTTTTTTTTAACCAGAGTCGCTGGCGGGAATCGATCCCGCAACCTCGGCGCTGATAGACTTGCTCACTACCAGCTAGCCTACTGGGGCAGTCTAGTTTTTGAATAAAAAAACTATGTTTTTTGCCATTACTCAATTAAGAGCGTAAAATGAGATTAAATTGTCATAACATAACAACGTTGATTTTTTTTGCTAACGACTTGGCTCTCTCTACTTAAAATATACAACACAGTGTTTGTATACCATTGATGCCCACGGTAGTAGTATTGGTGAGAGTGACGAAATAACACTGGAAGAAAACAATTTGCTATTCATATTATTTAGTCGTCAGCGAGATTGCGACGAAAGCACATGTGTGACGGGTGTTGTCATTTTTTTTCTGTTTCTTTGTTTACCAAAAGGGAAATTTAAAATTAATGAATGTACATATTTAAGTAATACACTTGGTGAATGTATTTATTTTAGTAATTCTCTTGATGAATGTATTGATTGGTATATATATATCTATAATACATACATATATAATTTATATATGCGGACATCTGGATAGTATGATATATTTCGGAATAAAAAGATTCTTCGAAGTGTTTATAAATTTTTCCTCAATTAATCATTGTTCAATTTGCAATTAAAAAGTAATAAAATCTTCTAAGTTGATACTCTTATTGCAGTTACGTAATAAAAGTATATTTCTCAAACTAGAAGAATTCAGCTTATTCCGTTTTTTTGAGCAAATATAATTCAAATCTGAAAATTCTGAGTTTGCCTGCAAAAATGTATAGTCATTATAACAGGTCAAAGTTACCGCCGAAAAATTGTATCCCACAAACTCGAAATTTTACAGGGGAAGTTTTTTTTAAATAAAATCAGTTTGAATAAATAATATTTACATTATAAATTTTAAAATAATGGCTTTTTTCAAACTGATTTTATTTATAAAAAACCTTCCCTGTAAAATTTCGAGTTTGTGGCATAAAAAAGTAAGCAATAAAAATAGTGCGAAACCAACAAGTTTCATTAATACATCAATAAAACACATCTTCTTACCCAAAAATTTTACCTGCTGTCACATTTGCTTTTATGTGTATAGGTTTACACATAAATTGTAGGAAAACAAGACTTTTTTTAACTTGTTTTTTTAAATATTTTTACTTACTTAAGAAAAGTGTTTTCAAAGAAAAAAACCCACCGACGCGATTGGTACAGAAACAAAAATATTTTTACAAGCACAAAATACCAACAAATTATTGTGGCTATTTTTTCTTAATAATTCTGCATTTAGGTACGTCTTTTTAACGAAAGTAAAAGTGACCCTTTTCAGGTACAAAGAATTTTTTTCACAAACAAAACACATATCGTTAGCTTAAATGCAAAACAATGTAGATATTATTTGAAAATTACAAATTAATAGAATACAATATTTTTTCCTTAATTTAGTAATACTCTTTGTGAATGTATTTATTTATTTATTTATTTGCAAATAATTCATGTCTTTGTGAACATCTTCAAAATGTTTTTTTAAATTATATTTCTTAGTTTTTTTAAATGTCTTATGACAAATAAGACATTGCATGTCATCAAAAGCATTTTGTAACATAAAATAATTTTCGACTGACATCATTAATAAATCGCAATAATTTCAATTTATGTGTTAACTCACAGCAGTCTCGATGACGATTAAAATAAGACACAGAAGTTCTGCCAGTGTAGTTTGTCTCTCGCACTCAACATGCTGATTTCCTATTGGTTGATTGACGATCAAACAAAAGAGCGTAAGTATACGTGTGAGTTTCATTTGCTGATATCAGCCACTACTGGGCATCTTTGTTGTATACACTTTGGTTAATGTAAATTTTGCATTGCGTAGTAGTTGGCTTTAAGTTAGTCTATACCATAGTTAACCAAAACTCTCAATAAATGAAATGCGTCTGTATTGGATAATATAATATTGCCCAGCAAACACAAAACTAAGCATTGCAAATGTAATAAATTTTAGTTTTAAAAGCAAATGCAAATGTAATAAATTTTAGTTTTAAAAGCAAAATGGAAATTAAGTTTTAAAAAAGTTAATAAAATTATATACAAAATATGCCTCAGTTTTTACAGAATCATGCAATTTGTTTCACACATATTTAATTGGTCGAGTTTACTTTACAATTAAAACTTAACAAATTAAGTGTATTTAGGGATTATAAATTAAATTTTCCAAATTTAAGATTTTTTAACAATTTCTTATTAGCAAAATATGTTTTTTAATGACAAAACAAAAATTTCTGTCTTCCATCATACCACATATTTTGTTTGCTGGTTTATTTTGAAATTAAGTCAAAGCTGAAAAAAAGTAAGCATCCGCACATGTGCACTCGTTAACACTCAATTAACGACTGAAATCAAACTGAAATAAAAGAGAACAAGCGTCGGTGTGAGTTTTTATTATTGTTTTTGTAGCACAATTGTGCACAGAAAATGAAGATTTGGATTACACTGGTCTATACAAGCTAACTTAAAGTTGGTTTTTTTTTGTAGTTAGCTACTCATTTGACGGCAGGGTATACATACAGGTACATATATGCATGTGTATGTGCATGCATGTAAATATTAACACCTAGTCTCCACCTAACTTGAAATGCAGTTAAAACATAAAGTTAAGACTTGTTGTTAAAATGGTTATATGTTTATGGTGGCGTACACGTAGTGAAGTTAGAGTTAAAACTTTTCATTATTTTCAGTTCGTTGACGCGTCAAGTATGTAGCTACCGTGTGTTTGTGAAAAATAATTAAAGTTATTTTATACTTAAATGTTTGTTTGTATTATATTTTTCACAAAAAGCAAAGTTTATTATGTGTAGTTTACAACCCTTTTAACAAATTAAATAAAGATGTCGAAAAACAACTACAAAATAGCTTACTGTCAAACGTAAACGTCAATTTATGTTATAAAAGAACTTTCAAAAGAAATGTTATAACAATCAAGTTAAAACTTTAACTGGAGCAGTCTCCACTTAACACTAACTTGCAGTTAGTGTTAAAGTTAGTCATTTTATGTTAGGTGGAGACCCCGGGTAAGGTTTTTCTGATTCCTTATTTTGCTTTATTTTGTTTAAATAATGATTGGTTTACTTACGTCTTTATTGCTTTGTAGGTTTTAGTAAGTGAAGCCGGAAGTAGAGGATAAAACGCGGCCGAAGGCCGGCTATGCGGAAATGCTGTAGTAAGCGAATTCGGTGTTTGTTATACCATTTATACTCATTTAGCGAAGCCGGTGTTGGTTATATCATAAAGAAATTCGTGCGCCCGGTTGAAGTCCGGCTATACGGAGAAGCATTATTTAGCGAAGCTGGGGTTTATTTGATTATATTTTTATTATCTAGTGCACTTCCGTAACATTTTTATGTTTATACCCGCTGCACGGCCAATTGGAACATTGTATGTCGCTGGCTGCGACTTGAGCCTATATGTTGAGGGCAGCGAACTTAACAACACCCAAAAATTGAACCACAATGTTTAAATAAATTGGTGCAACACAAGGGTGCGTTTATTTCTAAATAAAAATACAAATTATTTAATAAACGTAAAATAATTAAATAATACAACTCACCGCAGTCTTTGTCCCCAACAAACTAACTTTAAATATAAACGCTAGTCTTAGCTGAGCCTACAAATTTACTTTTAATATTTTTATAACGGGCTACTTCCAATAAATTTAAATGTTTTACTTATTAAACTACTGGAGTAAGAATGTAGGAACAAAAAACTGCTTTTAGTTCGTAAACAAATAAGAACAAAAAGGGGAATAAAAAATTAAGAAACAATAACAATTTGGTAAATAAGACTAAATAAACAAACATTAAGGCGACTCACAAATAAATACAAGTAAATCATAAATTTGAAATATATATAAACTAAACAGGCAAATAAATATATTTATCGCTCAACTATGAGCCATTCGGCGACATCCCCGCCCCCGTGGATCGGCACGATTCACTACTCCACATCTAGGACAGCGAGCTTGGAAACAGGACGCATTAGTTTCCCTGTACATGTACGTATATCAGCTCGACGAATAACACCATATCTTCCCTTGTACAGCTTTTCTACCCGACCTCGCTTCCAATCTCTACGGGACACAGCTGGGTCACAAATCAGCACCAACTCACCAACGGCAAGGGGCTTTGTTCGTTGGCACCATTTTGACCGTCTTGTAAGTGTAGGTAGATATTCAGTAATCCATCTTTTCCAAAAATGGTCTCGCATTTGACGAGCAATTCTCCACTGTTTTCTCAAAACTATTGGCCTTTCTATTTCTGTACCTTCTGGTGTCTGAGCCGTATTCGCAGACCCCAACAAGAAATGGTTAGGAGTCAGTGGTTCTTCATCTTCATGGCTGACAGGCAAGTGAGTCAACGGGCGCGAATTTAAAATGTTTTCTGCTTCAATTAAAAAACTCTGAAGCGTATGCTCTTTAGGGGCGACTTCCTTTAACGTTACTTTTAGAACTTTTTTAACACATTGAACCATTCGCTCCCATATGCCACCTTCTGCCGGATTATGTGGACAATTGAACTGCCATTCTATTCCTTTAGATGAAAGTTCATCTTGAATTTGAGCCACATCAAACACATCACTAAACCGCTTAGCTTCTTGATCAGCACCAACAAAATTTTTTCCATTGTCGCTTCTAATTCTTGTAGGCAGGCCACGTCGATTTATAAAGTTGCGTATGGCAAGAATACACGCATCTGTGGACAAATTATATGCGACTTCTAAATGTATGGCTCTAATTGTTAAACAAGTAAATAGGGCTACCCAACGTTTTTCATGGCGGCGGCCAATGGTTATGTTTATAGGGCCAAAGTAGTCCACACCGGTATAAGTGAACGGGCGAACATATGGAGTTAATCTATCCCTTGGCAATGATCCCATTAATGGTGCTACTGGAACAGCACGTCGTATTTTGCACACATTACACTTCGAACAAGTTTTTCTCAGCAGACTCCGCAAACGTGGAATCCAGTATTTTCTTCTTATTTCACCCATTGTAGCTTCAAAATTCTGATGTCTCATTTTATTGTGAACATAAGAAACATACAGTTGTGTTAAACGATGACAAGATGGCAAGATAATAGGGCGCCTAGCATCTAGTGGCAACCAAGTAGCCGCATCCACACGCCCACTTACTCGTAGCAACTGGTTTTCATCAAAATATGGCGAAAGCTGGAACAACATATTGCCTTTTTTAAGTTCTCCACCAGAGTTCAGAACATCTATTTCGTAGCTGAAACTCTCTTCTTGTGAAATTCGACACAAAATAGTTTCAGCAAGCTGTAGCTCTTTTGCAGATAAGGAACCCATACAATAATTTTCGCTTCTTCTTCTTCGGCATCGATTTGTAAATCTCAGAACCCAAGCCATTGTTCGATTTAGTCTGAGAAATGAAGAAAAACGATTAAAATCAATAACCAATTTGGTACTAACCAACAAAGTGAATTTTGGCCGCAATTCTTCTTCGCATTCTTTAACAGTTTGTCCAGATACAGTTTTTGGCCAGTCATCTTCATGCTTATACAAAAATTGTGGCCCATGGAACCAACGTGTCTCACTTAAAAGGCTTATTTGTTGTTTAATTCTGGTACAGTCATCGGCAACATTAAGGTCTGTAGGTAACCATCTCCAATTATCTGGGCGTGTAGAATCTAATATTTCTGTAATTCTGTGAGCTACAAAAGGCTTATATCTTCTGCTTTCAGAACCAATCCAATTTATGACAGTTGTAGAATCGCTCCAACATATTCGCCGAGAAATGTTAATTTCGTGTTCTTTTAAAATGGTGCACATCAAACGAGTGCCTAAAACAGCAGCTTGTAGCTCCAATCGGGGTATGGTCATTAATTTTAACGGAGCACATTTGGTTTTGGCAGAAATGAATGATACCCCAATTTGATCTTCTATTGTAATGTATCGCCAATAAGCCACAGCTCCAAAAGCATCTTCACTTGCATCCACAAAAACATGTAGCTCTAATTTTAAAGGCAAACCTTTTACAAAATAGTAACGTTGGACTTTTGCATGAACCACGGCTTTCAGCTCTTCGCGCCAATTATTCCACATTTTATTTAATGACTCAGGCAATTTCTCATCCCAAAGAATACCACATCTCCAAACCTCTCGCAATAGCAATTTAGCAGTTATCATAAAATGGCACAAAAAACCCATTGGATCAAAAATAGACATCACGACACATAATAACTCACGTTTTGTGGGACACCTAGTACCATTGATTATATCAGCATTCACGCGATGAAATTTTAAATTAAATTTAAAAGCGTCCTCTTTTGGGTCCCAAAACATGCCAAGTACTTTTTCTGTTGATTCTAATTCATTTGACCTGTCTGAGAAACTAACCGTATGATTCAAATTGCCTTCTAGAGCCATTATCACCTCGGACGAATTAGATGTAAAATTTCGCATGTGGAACCCTGCAGCTTCATGTATTTCACGAACTTGTTTTGCAATTTTAATTGCTTTTGATGAGTTTTCAAAACTGTCAACAAAATCATCCACGTAATGGTGGTCCAAAACTGACTTGACAGCTCTTGGGAAACGATCCTGAAACTCTAACGCGTTTCTTTCTTTTACATAGCTGGCAATACACGGTGAGCAGGCAGCTCCAAATGTCATCACTAACATTTCGTACACGTCTGGTGGGCTCTTATCATTTTCGCGCCATAAGAATCTTTGGGAACACCTGTCTTCTTCAGCGACGATAATTTGGTGAAACATTTCTTTTATGTCACCACAAACCGCCACGGCACCGACTCTAAAGTTGAACAATACTGACGGCAATGGTTTATACTGTTGCGGACCCTTCAACAACATTGAATTTAACGAGACTCCTTCTACTTTAGCGGCTGCATCAAACACTAATCGTATTTTCCCTGGCTTATTAGGATTTTCGACACCAAAATGGGGCAAGTACCACGTTCTCGAATGTGATTTCTCAACTTCACTTGATGAAATCTTACGGGCATAGTTGTTTTTCACATAATCATTTATTATTTTCTTATATGCCTCACCAAATTGCGTATTATTTTTTATTTTCCTTTCCATACCAACCAATCGATTAAGGGCCATGGAATAGCTATCCGGCAGAACTACGTCATCATTACGCCACAATAGTCCGGATACAAATCTTCCGGCAACCCTTTTCGTTGACTTTTTTAGCAAATCTCTTGCACTTTAGATTCAATAATTGGGAGAGCCTTTACACCAAAATTTTCCGTTTCAAAATAACTTGCCACCAAATTATTTAAATTATCTGATTGCGCTGTCAATAAACAAGTGTGGGTACCTGGGCGAATTCCTTTCATATTCCCAAACACAACCCACCCTAAAGGCGTATTGACAGCATATGGACCACCATTTTCCAAAGGCACTATTTCATCAGGCAATCCAAAATGGCAATGATCCAAACCAATTAGTAATTTTGGAGACACACATTCATACGAGTTTATAGGAATTTTATGCTTTTTTATCAATTCCGCATTGAAGGTTTGGCTAGGCAATTTTATATTTGTAACACCATACACGTTGTTCAAGGCATATCTTCTTTTCTTATTGACGCCACCTATATATAGGTCCACTAGCACCGCTGGCTCTTGGGCCGATTTACCACCATACCAACTTAGATTTAATTTACTTTGTCGTCCTTGCAGACCGAGTTCTCTCACCAACGAACTATCTATCATAGTAACCGATGAGCCTTCATCCAGCAAAGCATAAGTTTCGACAGAACGATTTTCTCCATAAAGCACAACTGGTACCACTCTAAACAACAAATCACTTTTTCCACAAACACTTGACACACAATTTAGCATTGGCTCAACTGAAGAACTATTTTCGGCAGAAAGCTCAGATTTAGAAACTTCACTTCGTAACTCATGCAACAGCTTATTATGTTTTCTCTGACAGTTTTCAATTTGGCACTGCTTTTTCCGACGGCAATCTCTGCTAGAGTGGCCCACACCAAGGCACGAAAAACATAATTTCAATTTTTTTACTTCCACCCATCTATTAGGTACACTGATGGCTAAAAACTTTTTGCATTCATATATTTTATGTGAGGCAGCACAATAATTACATTTTAGTTTCTTTTCATTATCTTCTGTAGCATGCAAAACCACTTTTCTTTTTAAATCCTTATTAGCACGGCCGTCACTTAAATTTGGGACCTGTATAATTCTTACCAAACTTGCAACTCGATGGAGCCAAGTACTAAAATCTAACACAGTAGGCCACGTATGTAATGTCGATGCAAATTGCGCCCAGTCCAAACGTTTACTCATTGGGAGCTTTTGAACCAATTCTTCCATTAGGGTAGGATTCGACAGATGCTGCTGACCATTGGCGGTTTCCAAAAAGGCTGCTAAATTTCTTACTTTGACTGAAAATGGTACCAATTTTTCTATAGCATATTCTGTTATGGGCTGGATTTCCTTTATTTGCTGCAATTGACATCTTATTAGCAACTCCGGGCGACCATACTGTAGCTTTAGTTGCTCAATAACTGTTGGCACATTGTTTGGATGTATGAGCAGAGACTTCACACATTCTTTCGCTTCACCCTTTAATGCCCTTTGTAGTCTCAAACAATTTTCAAAATGACTATAGAAATACGCAGCTGTTGAATGTTCAAAGGCAGACAAAAACATAGGCCAGTCTTCGGCAGCTCCATCAAATTCAGGCAAATCATAGATTCTTCGTTGCATTTGCATAGACATTGCACCTGGTTGAGCAATAATAGATTGGGCGGTCAACTGCTGACAATCAGGAGGCACAGTTACGTCACTATTTACTAAAGAGTACGGCGTTGGATTTCTGCGATTAACTGTGTGTTCCGGACCAATATTGTTGTCTATCATAAATGGCGTTGAGCATACTGATGATGGCATATTTTGTTCATTGTTGGGAGTGTTTGTAGTCTCAGCAGCTTTTAAGGCACGTTGGGCATTTAACAATTGGGCTTGCAGGACCTCTATCTGATGCTGAAGACTTATCGTATCGGTACTTACGTTGGACGACAGTGATGCTTGTTGAGCTTGGAATCGAACGTTAGGACCAGGTAGCAATGGTGGCAGATTTTCACCGGCCGCAGTAGAAATATTTTGTGACGGCACGGCAACATTTGTTTCCCTAGAAGCGGGGGAAGCAGTATTTGTTGTTGTTCCGCTTATATGGACCCCTGATGTATGTGGCTGTAAAACAGGAGTCGTATCTTGTTCCACAATATTCTCAGCGGTTGGTGCCGAACTGATATTTTGGCTCATTGCTGTTTGTAACCTCGGACTTTTCCTTACTGGGGACCGTTGCATAATGGATTAAATACAGTTTTTTATTTCTCAAATGTTCCGGCAGACATGGAACCACAATGCAAAGTTTTCTCAAATGTTGTTCAGGCAGGCAAAGAACTTCAAATAATTCACACGAATATTGTTCCGGCAGGCAAGGAACCACAATAACAGACCTTCGCTCAAAGAATGCGAAATAAAATTTGTCGCTGGCTGCGACTTGAGCCTATATGTTGAGGGCAGCGAACTTAACAACACCCAAAAATTGAACCACAATGTTTAAATAAATTGGTGCAACACAAGGGTGCGTTTATTTCTAAATAAAAATACAAATTATTTAATAAACGTAAAATAATTAAATAATACAACTCACCGCAGTCTTTGTCCCCAACAAACTAACTTTAAATATAAACGCTAGTCTTAGCTGAGCCTACAAATTTACTTTTAATATTTTTATAACGGGCTACTTCCAATAAATTTAAATGTTTTACTTATTAAACTACTGGAGTAAGAATGTAGGAACAAAAAACTGCTTTTAGTTCGTAAACAAATAAGAACAAAAAGGGGAATAAAAAATTAAGAAACAATAACAATTTGGTAAATAAGACTAAATAAACAAACATTAAGGCGACTCACAAATAAATACAAGTAAATCATAAATTTGAAATATATATAAACTAAACAGGCAAATAAATATATTTATCGCTCAACTATGAGCCATTCGGCGACATTGTACAAGTAAAAAAAAAATGGTCTTCCATAGACATTTTTCAGTTTATTAAGTAATGCAAATATTTCTTTAATTAAAATTTAATATTATTAAGTATTTGAAACATATTTAAGAAAAAATAATAGCAATTCTACTGCACAAAACTATTTTCACACCTTATCTATGTCTCGCAAAACGAAAAAAAAATTATATGGTATACCACATTTAATACTTTGTTGGCAACCCTTTTTGCTTTATAACTGCATCTAAACGTTTTGGCATGGAATGTACCAACTTTTTGGTTGTCCCCTCGCCAATTTATCGCCATTCTTCTATCAATGCCTTCTAAAGGTCAGATTTATTAGAAATTGGCCTCTTTTTCACACGTCTATCGAGTTCTTCCCACAAATGCTCTATCGGATTGAGGTCTGGAGATTGTGGGGGACGGGGTAGGATGTGTGCGATGGTTTATATAAGCCACATACGAACGTCATTGGCTGAATTCTTCGGGTCGTTATCTTGTTGAAATGTAAAACTACATGGTAGTCCAAAATGTCATCTATGAAAACAAACTCTCCAACACCCGAAGTAGACATGCAGCCCCACACCATAACTCCTCCCCCACCATGTTTTACACTTGGCGCAATATTTGATTTTTCATATGCCGTATTAGGTTTTCTCCATACGGTAGTAGTTCGTCCATCAGAGCGGAAAATATTAAATTTACTCTCATCCCAGAAGAGTACTTGATCCCAGTAGTTGCGTAGGCTAAACGCTTCATTTGGTTAATAACAGAAATAAGTGGCTTACGTCTAGCAACTCGAGCATTGTAATTTGCCTCGTACAGCACTCTTCTGACCGTCATGGGGTGAATGTCTTTCCCAAAGTCTTCCTTAACTTCAGCGGCAATCTCTGTGGATGTTTTTTTGGGGTTTATTTTAATTTTCCGCACTATTTGGTTACGCTCGCGATCACTTAATATTCTGGGACGACCTGTTCTTTTATCATTTTCTAAGTTTGACTGCCCTTTAAAACGATTTACAATACATTAAATTGTGAAACGGCTTCTGTCCATTATTTTACCAATCTCAGCGTACGATTTACCTTGATTGTACAGGTGCAGTATGATTTTGCGCTGAGATGTGCTAGTTTCTTTTTATTTTGGACTCGTTTTATAGTTTTGTAGACTAATTTATACAATTTTCTTAGCAAACTGTCACATGAACTGCAAAAGCTGCTAGATTACGGTGTCTGGCTAAATTTAACAGGTTTTTTCTTAACTAAGTTGCCAAACCATAAACAAAATAAGGAAAAAATCAAATAACAATTTGAGTGTGCCAATAGTTTTGTGCTGCATAATTGTGCATTTTTTTTTTTTTTGGCAAATTCTTTCCAAAAATTTGTTTTATGCAGATTTTTGGATGAAATTTTTTTGAATGTTTAAATAATAATATGAACTAATCCACTTGCAATTAACTCAATACTGGATTCATTAAGTTAATAATTTTCACTCTCAATACAACCCCGCCTACGTATATACGTATATGAGTCGCTTATGAAAGGATCTGGAAGTCATTTAATTTATTTATTAAATTAAAGTTTTCTGGTATTGCATTTAAAAGGAAAGTGTATGTGTATATTAAATATTTAATTTTTGAATAAAAAAATGTATTCATATGTACTACATTATCATAGTAATAATAATATAAGCACGACAAACAAAATCTTATCATATGTACATTAGCGTGGCCGTTAGTTGTATGGAGAACTTTTTTTTTTTGATTTCTTATACTCTCCCCCTCCAAATCGTTTCAGTTTTATGTAAAAAAAATACAAAAAAATTTCGTAGCGATAAGTTGTGTTTTAGGGAGGGCGTCCGCCCCTCAAAGTTTGCCATCAAGCCATTTATTCAAATGTAATTTGTTTGCGTATGACTATCTTCTAAAAACAACATTTTACAAGAATATGATATATGGCAATATTTTAGCTCTTCTAGTCAACAACATAAGCCTCCAAGAAAGTTTTTTGCTAAGACTAATATCTTAGAAAATAATTAAGAAAATAACAACAAAATACCAAACATTTTATATACGTTTTATATATATAAAAAGGCGATTTAATGTCAAGTGACACAATTTTGAAATCGATGTCTTCCGATTTGGATGAAATTTACACCAAGGTTAGTCCTATTAGATAGTAGTTTACACACAAATTTTCAACAAGATCGGTCAAAATGTTTCAGAGGTAGAGGGGGTCAAAGTTTGCCATACAGGTGTTCTTTCTCATCCATGTAATTTATTACCTATTGGTGTTAGCAAAATTTGTCCCAAGTAGCTTAGATAGCTATTTAATCAATCTTTTTTAAAAATATTTTTTTGTTTTTTTTTTTTAAATTTTTTAATTTTTTTTTTTAAATTTAAAACTTTTTTTTTTATTTTTTTTTAGCCAAGTGTTAAATTTAAAAAAAAGAAATTTTAAAAATTTTTTTAAAAAAACAAAAACAATTTTTTTTAAAAGTTTGATCAAAAAGCTATCTAAGCTACTTGGGACAAATTTTGCTTACACCAATAGGTAATAAGTTACATGGATGAGAAAGAACACCTGTATGGCCAAAATGTCAAACTTTGACCCCCTCTAACTCAGAAACTTTTTGACCGATCTTGTTGAAAATTGTCTAAGCTACTATCTAACAGTACTAAAATTGGTGTAAATTTCATTTAAATCGAAAGACATCTATTTCAAAATTAGATCACTTGACATTAAATCCCCCTTTTATATATATAAAACGTATATAAAATGTTTGGTATTTTGTTTTTATTTTCTTAATTATTTTCTAAAATATTGATTTTAGCAAAAAACTTTCTTAGAGGCTTATGTTGTTGACTAGAAGAGCTAAAATATTGCCATATGTCATATTCTTGTAAAATGTTGTTTTTAGAAGATAGTCATATGCAAACAAATTACATTTGAATAAATGGCTTGATGGCAAACTTTGAGGGGCGGACGCCCCCCCTAAAACACAACTTATCGCTACGAAATTTTTTTGTATTTTTTTTTACATAAAACTGAACCGATTTAGGGGGGGAGAATATAAGAAATCAAAATAAAAAAAATAACGGCCACCCTAATGTACATATATAAAAAGTTTTTATTTTTTTTTTTTTATTTGCAGATGAGTACCATCCACTTTGTGATGCCGATGATATTACAATTCAGCGAAGAAATAATTCAGCTGTTCACATTAAAATTGTACGAAATTCAGTGTATGATGTTGATGTAGCCTTTTCAATTTAATTAAATACAGGCAATAAATTAGGAATACAAAATGTTTAAACTATCGGAACTCGTACGCTGGCTCGGACTCACCGAATTTGAAATAATGATTAATTTATGTGGTCTTCTAGTATTTACAATCGCTCTTGCTTTTCGAATATCTGGGACAATTGTAAAAAATTCTGTGGATTGGTTTACGATATTTAGTCCCCTTTTTTGCATTGATATATGTAATGCTTATTTTTGTATAATAGTTGGAATAAGAATGTATTTGGACTCAGATAATAAACGTAAAGCATTACATCGTTTTATGTGGAGCACTTACTTTTTGTTTCTAGTGGCAATTTTCAAATATTTGCTTTGCCTCAAACTAAGCGGCCAAACAAATTTGGAATATAGCGAAGTATTTTCACCAATATTTGTCCTGCTCCAGTTGGTTGCAGTACGAGCCTGTCAGCTACCAAATTCTGTGTGACAAACTAAATAGATAATAAAATAACGTATAAACACATAGCAATTCTGTTTTTATTTTATTTTATTGTTTTTTTTTTTTTTTTTTGTATAAACTAAAAATAATGAGAGGAATGTAAAGAGTCATTTGCATAACATTAACGAAAATTATATTCGGTATTTATGATTTAAGATATAAAAATATTCAAGTGTCAAACACATATATACGCATTATATTAAATCAAACTTAAAGATAAGAATTAGGTTCCAATTTTTTCAATTTCTTCAGTGTTGTCAGCGTTTAGTTCCTTAATGCTTTTCTTAAAGTGATTTTCAATAGTGCGGCAGATAGCCATAGCTTTGTCACTATCCACTAAATTAATTGCAATACCATTTTTACCTAACGATTGAGTTTTGACAAAACATTAGTAAATAACATATTAAACGTTTCTTTTATAATTACCAAATCGTCCAGTCCTTCCAATGCGATGGAGATAGGTCTCACAATCGGCATTTCCTTTGGCGTCCATTGGCAGATCAAAGTTAACGACAATAGTCACTTGTTCGACATCGATACCTTTAAGTTGCTCAAAAATAATAAAAAGAAACAATATATTATATATTTATGCCCATTATAAACAAAAGTGAACAATTTTTGCCCCGAAATTTTGCTTTTCCCTATAGTTTTTTTTTTTTTTTTTTTTTTGAAAAAGGAAACAAATTTCAAGGCAAATTTTGTTTCCGATAAAAATACATTTTATTAATTTTACCTCGCGAAAGAACGTTAGTTGTTATTAGTACTTTTTCCAAACCTATCCTAAAGCGATCAAGTACAGCTAATCTTTGTTCGACTGTGAGATCACCAGATAACACAGCAACAGAATGACCATCGGATGACAACTTTCCAGCTAACCAACCAGCCGTTTTGCGAGTCTAAAATAAATTGTGTAAAAATATTTTTAATATTATTATTATTAATAATATTATTTTTAATATTATAATAATATTAGTTCACATGGTTTCGCGTTTATTAAAATGCATATATCGCACTTGATCTATAATACTGTTTTAACTCAAAATTTAACAATTTCCAGTAGAAGCAAAAAAAAAAATTTATTTATATTAAAGCCATATGAAAATTTATTTTTAAACCAACCGTTTCCCTAACAAAAAGATTACAAATAGCCTAATATTTTACAGCTGATAGATATGAATATTACGTATCGTTTTTTTTTTTTAACGAACAAATGAAAATTTTGAGCTAAAACACTATTGTTGAACAAGTGCGATATACTGTTTTTTAACCTTTTTCCGTAACAATAGTTACAGTAATTCAAAAATTAACAAGTAAGAAAGTATAGTCGGTCAAGCCCGACCATATGATACCCTACACCACAGTATTTAAAAACACATCATGCTTATGTTCCCATATAAATATGGATTTATCTATGTTTATAAACTTCATTAAAATCGGTTTGAAAGTTTGTGAGACGCAGAAATTGCCCCCTACCTCCCCTTGTGGTCCTATTTTGAAAAACTACATAGCTTATGTGTCCATATAAATATATTTCTATATATGATTTGAATTTCATTAAAATCGGTTTGATAGTTTCTGAGAGGCAGAAATTTCCCCGTATCTTCCCTCGTGGTCCTACGACGCGGAACATTTTCAATAGGCTTGGTCCTTGTGCCAATAAGAGCCTATGTCCCAAATTTTATCAAATTATCTTCAAAATTGCGACCTGTACTTTGCGGACAAGGTTACATGGACAGCCAGCCAGCCGGACGGACATCGTTAAATCGACTCAGAATGTGATTCTGAATGAGTCGATCGGTATACTTTAAGGTGGGTCCAGGACCCATATTTTAAGGTGTTACACACATCAGCACAAATGCATAATACCCTCTCCACTATTACTATACTATTCCATATGTTTACCCAAATTTGAAAAAATGTTGGGACACTGTTTGCAAATTATAGGGAGGAAAATAAAACGTAGGTGCTTATTAAAAAAAAAAAAACAGTTAGAGTGCTATATTCGGATGTGCCGAATCTTTGATACCCTCCACCGACAGTTCGAATATTTCATGAGTGATATCTATATGATGTCTATTTATTATTAATTTATCTTTATAAAAACAGACATCAGCATTAAAATTGGTTGCGCTTAGACCCATATTAAATTATTGACCGACAATCTTAAGTAAAATATCTTGATTCGTAACAGTTTAAGCCAAACTTAAATGATTTTCAGGAGGGGGATTTATATTGGGGCCATGGTAAGTTATAAACCAATCATCCCGAAATTCCGCAGAGGTATTTCTTGTATTAAAAAACATAAATATCAATACAGTGGTGAAATTAGTTTTAGCGTTTGCAGTGAATTTCAGAAGGCTGCTAAATATGGATAAATTACACAGTGCAACACGAAAAAATAACCATGTACGGACAATAAACAACCATAAAGGAAAAAAAAAAAAAATAAAAAGACCAGTGTCTCCCAATTTTGCCCAAAGGCATGCACTTTTTTTATGGGCCCTTAAAGATTTAGGGCCTCGGTGTAATTTTTGCAAAAAAGGCTCTCAGGCTCATATCTTGCAAACCGTTAGGAATTTTGATTAACCTTCTGAGACAAATCAAAAAAACTTCATCTTCAAGATCAAAATCGCAAAAAACTTTAAAAATTAGATTTTTTTTTACCTTTTTTCCGCTGTTCAGGTCCATAGGTAGCAAAGCGTTCAAAATTCAAGGAAACAATCAACCACAAAAATGTACCTAAGATCTCAATAAACAACTTTGTAGAGCATATGTTTATAATGTTGATGGCCCTGGACTTGCAAATCGAATTCTCTTAAGTTGTGGATCCAAATCGTCGTCCGAATCTGACTCTGATTTAGAACTTATGGTGTCCACAGGCACGTTGCTTTTTTACATGTTTACAATTTTTATTTTATTTATTGTCCGTATATGGTTATTTTTCCATGACTTAAAAAATTACAAACAGTGTTATAGAACGTATATCACAAAATTGGATGACATTTTTTTCTGGCCATATGAAACTAAGTTGGATGAAATTTTACCACAATAAATATATGTGCTACGATTTTAGGCGTAGTTAATTAATTTACCATAGTAAGCTTTATATTGGGCCTATAGTAAATTATGGACCGATCATTACGAAATTTTTTAGTGCTATTTCTAGTCCTATAAAACTGTGAGGTATTCCATTTTTATTTTGATGCCATTATAAATTACGGTTTTAGGCATACTAAACTGTTTTCGGGGATTTCCAGTCAAATAAAACGAACATTTGCAAAATCTCATGTCATTCCGTGCCTTTTTCCACCATTTATGTTAGTTTTTGTAACAAAATGATTTTTTAAAGTGGTGGTTCCACATTTTGATTCATAGCTCTTATCCTACTGAACCGATTTACTGGATTTCAATCCCAAACTGCTTTTTGTTTGTTTGTTTATTTCTTTTGAGTTTTTCGAAAGTGAGCGTGTTTTCAACAGACGGACATGGCCAAATCAACTTAGAATTACTTAAGGAGCCAGAATATCATATATACTTTATGGGGTCTGAGATTAATAATAAAAAAGTTTCACACGGAATCACAAACTTAGTATACCCTTTTTACAACTTATTGTGGTGGAGGGTATAAAAATATTTTAAAGGAAAAAGTACATTGAAATACAAAGCAATTTAATGTTATACATAGCTTTTATGTACTGAAAAAGAATATTAAGATGTAAAATTAGAAATAGTGTAATAATTGACATTTTTGTTTTTTTTTTTTAAGAAGATAAGCAAACCATTTTGACTCTTAAATTAAATGCAAATTATTTAATGGCCATTTTCAAGTAATATTTTTTCTTTAAACTAAATATTTTTATATTAAAAGTATGTATATAAAAGACGTAAAAATTTATCGTTTACTTAACACAAACAGCTGACGTTGCGATAGCAAGTGTTATTTAAAATGTTACAGAAAATGCAAAATCGGTAATCTGCTTGTTAAATTTTTTTAAATGACAATTATTGTTAAAATTTATTACAGAATCGCACTACTGACCGCGAAAATAAATGTGTCAATGCCTAAACGGCAACGTTCGAAGGAATAAACAGCAAGCCAAGCAACAAATCCTTTAGCTAAGTGGGCAAGTCAAGTGCGATTGTGGCGATTAAACAGCAATCCTTGGAACCACTGAGAGAGAGAGAGACAAGGGAAATCTACTATGGTTTTAATCCGATATTGCTCCAACTCTAGCGAAGTGATAAATAACAAGGGCAATCCAATTACTTCGGTAATAGAGGCCACGCACTCTGAAGACAGTATGGCTTACGACGATGCCGAAAGCTCGAGTGACAAAGATGACACTCAGTCCGTCTCCGTATTGGTGGGTGACTTCTTTGAAAACTTGGGTGAAATGGTTGATGAGAAAGTACTCCTTGAATCCGACCAGGAGAACGTCGACATCATAGAGGTTGACAAAATGGAACATGGTGAAGGTGATATAACTTCCACCACTGTAAGGCAGCATCCGCTGCATTGTACTCCGAGTAGCAGAAATAGGGAAGAAGCTCGCGATGGTCTAAGAATCTGGGATTCACAAGGATCGGGTTTGCGGACCAAATCTTAAGGGCTACAAGCTATTGTTTGCGAAAGGTACAGGTAACATAAGTTCTTGTGTCTTAGCTAAAAACTTGTTGAATATCTTCATTCCAACTGATTACAATAATGAAGACACAAATGTTGCTCTCGAGACGTGCGACGGAATAGTCTGGATGTTCTCGAGCTATATGGCGCTTGATCACGTACATGATCCACCAAATCGGCTCATCCTTGATGTCGTAGTAAAGGCCAATCTTATTTAGAGTGGTCTTTATCCCCAAAAGAGGGACTACTTCTCACTCTAAGCCGAAGGATTATATACCAATTAGTCTTAGATCCCGAAAATTTTCGGGATTCGGGGTTTTTGAAAATAAGAAGATAAATGCTTTTTATAGATATTTACTTAAAAAAAACGTCTTTATAAGCGGTTTACAAGCAAAAGTTTTATATTAATTTGTTATTTTAAAGTTAAATATAATGTATTCAACATTTTTTATTTTTCGAATTCATTCTATGAGTTACATTTCAGTTTTGTATTTTATAAACAAAAGCTTTATAAAATACATAACTGAAATGTAACTCATAGAATAAATTCGAAAAATAAAAAATGTTGAATATAATATAAAGTAACCTACGAAAGGAGATAATTCCCAGTTTCTATTTGTTAAATATAATGTTTAAATAAATATAAATTTTGACTTTTTCTTAATTAATGATTGATTTAATAAAAAATATGATAAAAAAAAACAACGTACGATTTCTAACAATGTGTTAATTGATTCAACTAAAAAATAATTGTAATAAAATCTATATTTTATTAAATTACCTCAGTTGATTCAAACTAAATAAAAAAATAAAAAGAATTAATATTGTAATTGAATGGAACAAACTTGTAATTGATTTATTTGTAAGATTCTATTCAAATTTTTATTAAGTAAATTAAACTTCGTTCACAATCCCAGAAACATTTTCGCTTGGTGTTCACAATAGAGCAACAATTTTTTTCGCAACCACACACATTTTGCATTAAGAAACCGTTTGCAAATTTTACCCACAACAATATTATGCATTTATTATTATTTTTTACAACATTATGTTCAAATTTTCATTCAAAACTGAATAAAGTTATTTTTAACGTCAGAAACAATTTCATAGAAAATGTTGCTGAAGTTCTAGTTGAACCAATTTGTTAAAAAAACTTTTGTTACATTTTTGTTTGAAAAATGAAAGAAAAATATATGAAATACTTTGGGAAGAAATAAGGTAGAAGAAAAAACGAAATTGTTGCTCTGATTGTGATTGATCTCTGTCCAAGGAACCTTACCTAACCTATGTGTTTTAAATTGAGAGAGTAATATACATACACTATTTCAAAACTAAATGAGTTTGCTTGTAAGCAGTTTCTCTTGTGCAGCTCTGTAATATGAACATGTTTGCGCGTTAATACTTCAATTGATACTTTTGTTATTCTCTGATACGAGTATCTTAATAACAGAAACTGCTAGTTATATTTTAAACTTTAAAATTAAAAATAACTTACATGACAAAAAATTATAGCTTGTCCAATAGTAATACTGCCATATATGTTTTGAATTGCCTGATACTTTTCATCTTCCGAGCGACATCTTACATAATATTGCTTAATGTTGTCAAGTGATTCCTGCTCCCGTTTAAGTCTGTAAAATAAAATATTTATATTTGAGTAATCATTACAATCTACCATAACCAACGTTGCCATTTTTGAATAAAAGCGTCAAGGGTATAGTCAAAAAAGTAAAAATTTGAAGAAAAATTTTAAATATTTACAGCATGGCCCACGATGTCGGGCGCTATCGTTCGCTTGCATTTTCAACGACAAACAGCTGATTTGCGGCCCACTAATAATTTTCAACACGACTAGTGGATCGGCAATGCAAGCGACTGATAACGTTCATACGATTGGATGCGACCACAAACGTCAAAATTTGTCACTTGTGTTGTGGTTTTCGACAGGCATTTTTTTAAAATATTAAACGAAATGTTACTTTACAAACCAACAATAAATATTTTTTTTACAATTATATTCCCAGTTAGCATTTTGCTGATTATTTTTTATAAAAATCACCTAAATGATTCTTTTCAGATCAGTTTTGATGATTAAAAACTGATTTATCACTTGAGTGATTGAAAAATGAGTCATATCATATATGATTCATTTATATGTATGTTTAAATAATGATTTTTAAATATTTTGAATTTTTGTATTTGCCAAATGAAAAAAAGTAAAAATAGAAACTTTCATGTTAGCCAAATAAATAAGAAGCTTAGCTAAAAAGAAGCCCACAAATTATTGACAATTTATAAACATAAATGTTAGTTCAAATTGTTTCTTTCTTCTTTGCGAAAAACCGATAACTTTTGTTTGGTTTAAAATAAAGCTGGTTCGAATAATTAAAAGCCATAATTATCGGAGAAAAAATAAAAAACATGACAATTAAAAAATGATATGAAATATAATCAAAAACTATATAGTTTACGATTGAAAATTGAGACGAAAACGACTCAATAATGATTATAAAAACTACCATTAAATTGATCAAAAAGCAATCAGAAAATTGTATCATAAATGATTCTTTCAGGTGGTTCATCGGTAGGGTACCATTTTCTCACAAGAGAGTATCATTTATGATTGAAAAATGAGCTCGTATACGGATATTTTGCTATTGAAGCTGATTCCTAAATGATTAGATTATGATACAAAATGCTAGCTAGGTTGGGTGATTATTTCTAGTAAAAAATCACCTAAATGAGTCTTTTCAGATCAGTATTGATGATTTAAAACTGATTTATCACTTGAGCGATAGAAAAAGGATTCATATATGATTTATTGATATGTTAAAATAATGATTTTTAAATATTTTGAATTTTTGTTTTGCTAAATGAAAAAAATAAAAATAGAAACTTTCGTGTCAGCTTAACAAATAAGAAGCTTAGCTAAAAAAGAAGCCCAAAAATTATTGGCAATTTATGAACATAAATGTAAGTGCAAATTGTTTCTTCTCTTCTTTGCGAAAAACCGGTAACTTTTGTTTGTTTCAAAATAAAGCCATAATGGTGCTGATTTTATCAAAGAAAATTTAAAAAACATGACAATTAAAAAATTATATGAAATATACATAATCAAAAACTATATGTAATTTAAGATTGAAAAATGAGACGAAAACGATTCAATGATGATTATAAAAACTAACATTAAAATGATCAAAAGGAATCAGAAAATTGTATCACAAATGATTCTTTCATTTTCTCACAACGCGAGTATCATTTATGATTGAAAAATTCGCTCATATACGGGTATTTTTATCTTGAAGCTGATTCCTAAATGTTTAGATTATGATACTAAATGCTAGCTGGGTTATTTTTAAAACATCACCACTAACAAAACTATATAGTTTTTTTAAAATATTTTTTCACAAAATTCTACAGTACCACCCGGTTAATTACCCTACGCTAAAATGCCTTTCACGCTTATTTACCTTGAGTTTTTAATTCCGGTTTTTTCTGCCATTTTTGAAACAAAAATCCACGTTTAATTGCCACACGCTTAATTACCCAATTTGGGTAAATGCATTAAAAATTACACTCCCAAAACAAAATGTCACCTAAATTTTATTCGTTTAATTGCCTCAGTTATTAATTAGCAGGGAAACCGGAAATAAGATTAAATAAAAAGTGTTTTATGAGCACTATATATGCAATAAAAACTTAAAAATATGCACTAAAATTTTTTACAAAAAATATGCCCCAAAAAACAAAATGTGGCTTATTTGAAAGCAAAATATTTAACAATTTAATATTTGTATTAAAAAAAACACCATAGTATTTGCGGACGAATTTTCGAGATTGTACCCTATTTGCAACCGGCGAGCTCTAATTGGCTCACCAGAATAATGTTTTGTTATGAAGTTAAAATTAATGTAAGAGTCATTAATAGTAATACAATCATTTGACAATTTATTTATATATGAGGAGTTCCATAACAAAACGCAACAATTCCACTTTTGACATTTCTTTATTCATACATAAGAATATTATAAACATTAAATAATAACAGATATAGTTTCTTTTACTGGTTTAAGCAAAAAAAAAGTACTTAATGTTTGTTTAAATTACACTATGCAACAGAATTTAACTTTTATCGTGATTTTTGATGATTTATTTTTCTCTTTTTTTAGTGCGTAACAGTCCTCTAGGTACAAAAACTTTGTCATTTGTGATATTAAATGTTCAAAATTTTGCACACATATGCTTTATGATATAGGAAATAAAAGTCCATAAACAACTCAATTTTGAAATTTTTGCAAATAGGTTATTAGGTCTTTAAGATGACGATATATTTTTTTTATTTTTAAAAAATAAAACAACAAAACAATTAATTTTATTATTTCTTAATTTTTTGTGCGACGATAACAATTTTACGCTTACTACGTTTAAAACAAAATATTATTTAAGATACATGTTAAAAAAAATTAAAATTTTTTTTATTGCGTTACTGGAGCGAATTAAAAATGTGAATTTTGAAAAAACATAAAAAAATCACATTTTTTTCAAGTTTAAAGTCCTGTAGCTCAGAAAATCTTTATCCGACCGACACGGTATAGATATGTGCTGAAAGAGATATGTTAAATCTTGTACAATTCAGTTAAACAGTTCTCGAGATTTTTCGAAATACCTAAAAAACTGCAGTAAAACACGATTTTCGCGTATATCTCGAAAACGGTTCTTGGAAAAAATAAATGAATGTTATATTCGTGTTCAGCAGCACCAATTTAGCTTAGAAAATATCTAATTTTTGAGGTTAATTTTTTTGTTGCATAGTGTAATTGGCAGATGAGTGCTGGTTCGCTATGCGACAGAATAGAAATTTCGGGATTTCCCGTTTGGCATCCCTAATGCAAACGTTTGTTGTCTAAAACTAACTTAAAGTAACTTAGCAAAGAAACAGTCGCCACCGATCAGGAACTATTGTCATAATCCTTTGAAAAACTATCCATACATTTAGGCTTGTTACAGAAATCAATTTCGATCAAAAGTGATTTTGTTTTATGTTAAGCAATATAAGATATCACTTACGATCGGAATTGATTTATTTGACAAGCTTGACTGACTTCACAAGAACACAATTTTAGTAAGTAAAATGTACATACATATCGCACTTGTTCCACAAGAGGCCATCTCAAAATTTACACATTTTCAGTTTTTGCAGGAAAATTATAAGCATATCTACTAGGCTTTTGCAAAAGTAAAAAAAACAAATACTTAAACACATTCTTTTTTTCGTGTATTTGTTTTATTATACCTTCTCTTTATAAAGCAAATTTCTGTTCTCTATTATAAGACACAAAAACAATAAATATTGTTTCTGGACGAAATAAATAAAGCAATATTTAAGCATGGTAAGATATAAGCATGGTAAGAAGTAAGCATGGTAAGAAGTAAGCAAAATAAAAACCAGCACATGCAAATGTTTGGAGTTGAGACAAGAAGTTCTTAAACCATTTACTAAAATACTTAAGTATTTTTGAAGTTTTATTTTGTTTGTACCTATGAAATTTCGCGTTTGTTTAATTTTATTTTAAGAACAAATTATCAACATATCAATAGTTACATATACCTAGATAGGTATGTACATATGTATATTCCATAAAGTTAAATGCTTAATTAATGCTAAAAATAAAAACCAAGAGAATTTCTGTAAAAATATTTACATACATATCGACATTTAAATTTACAAAAGCCATAAGTTGCGTGGGAAAATTTTAAAATTTTAAAATCTTAACAATACAATTGTTTCAACTATACTGTATTAAAACCATAAAAATTACCAAAAAAAAAAACAAAATATAAATAGCGGTTAAACAAAGTAATAGTTTTTATTTTAAAAATTAGTAATAATCTGCAAATAAGACAAATTTAAAAGCAATAACCATTGCTTGCATTTATTGCTTATAATACCCACATGGTAAAATAAGAATCTTGCAAAATACTTACAGAACATTAGCAAAAAAAAATGTTTACTTTGACTTGTTTATAGTGAGTAAGAATAAGTAAATACAAGAACTCTGAGCGTATAAAGAGAATAATTCTCTTTGTGTTTTTTTGTTTTTAATTTATTTGCTTTGATTTCCTTTTGTACTTAGCTTTACTCTGAGATTTTTTTAAAAGGCAAATGTTTTTGAATTTAAATGTACTTAGTGCAAAAGCCTAATATCTACCCACTGTAAAAATCTAAGTTTAACTTCTCTAGTAATTTGCAAAACAAAAAAATGCTGGTGTATCCCCCTTTGTGATATAAGGAATAAGTTTTCAAATTAATCTTAAACGGTTTTGAAATCGATTTTGAGGTTCGATTAATCGATTTAGAAAAAGTCGATCGAAAAATCGAAAATCGATTTTGGAATCCATTTACCATTCCCTAATAGATACATCGTACTGGCTTAAATTCATTTTGTTTGTTCATGATGTTGAGTTTAGAAAAAACGTAGAAAAAATCGATAAACACAGTATAGATATCGGATGAAAGATAAAAAAGATATCTTTGTAACAGTGTAAAATTTGCGTAATTAAAAAATCAGTTCTCAAGATTTTTGGAAACAGCATTATGAACTACAAAAAAACTATGTTTTCGCATATATCTCTTCTTGAGATAAATAAATGAATTCATTATTCGTATTCAGCAGGCCCGATTTATCTTAGAAAACATTTCATTTTTGAGGTTATGGCAAAAAGTTAAAAATTTGTAAACCAGTGCTATCAATAAATGTACTCTAACAATGTTGAATATTGTATTGCACTGATATTATTATACCGACTCCACAATAGTGGTGAGGGTGTTATGCGTTTGATGAGAATCATTTTCTGAGTCGATGTTCGTCCGACTGGCTGCCTGGTTGTCTGTTCACGTAACCTTGTACGCAAAGTACAGATCGAAATTTTGTAGATAATTTGAAGAAACTTGGCAAATAGATTTCAATTGTCATAAGGAAGAAGCCTACTGAAAATGGTGCTTGCTGGTCCACTATTTTATATGGCTCCGATACAAACCATCTTATTGATGCTGGTATTTAGTTAAAATTTAATTGCAATCTTAATCGTCTTACCTAATTTTATTGGAATCGGTACATATTTGGCCACAGCTCCTAAATAAATACTACCCCGAAAATAACCCTTAATGTCATAACTTCCTTCCTGACATAAAATTTGACGCAATAAATTTTACGATAGCCACAATGGCATGAAAAAATATTGTGGTGGTAGATCCAAAAATAACCATAGGACTCAGATAAACCCCTTCCTAAAATCACTGACGGCCAAACTAATTGTATATAGATGAAGATATCTAAATAATAATTGGCACAAAGAACTTTTACATGTTGGTAAGCCTTATAACAAAATTTTGTTGTGGCGGGTCCATGTTTGTCCACGGATCCCAAATATCAAATAGTGGGGCTCGATCGACTATACTTTCTTACTTGTTTTTATTAGTGTTAGCTTAACTTACCGAATTATATTTGCTTCTGGTACAATATGCTCTGCAAATTCCATCACTTCTTTATCATATGTAGCCGAAAAAAATAACATCTGACACTTAGGTGAAAACTGTCTGAAATTGTTTAACAAGATAAAATTTTAATGTAATTAGTGTGCAATAATAAAATAATCATTACTTATGAATACGAATACATTGATCATGATGTCCTTGGGTGGCTATCATAACGTCGGCTTCATCTAAAACAAAAACTCGAATTTTCTTTAAGTCAATAACACGGTATTTAAGGCCCCAATCAAGAACTTTTCCAGGTGTTCCAATTATTATATGATCTGTTAATTTGGTACCGGGTACAACTAAAAATATTAAAAAAAATGGTTAATAGATTTTGTAAAATTGTTAAGACCATATACATAAGATATAAAACATTCTTCTTTTAAATCGTATATCCCTTTTAATATTTAACATTAGCAACAAAATAATCACACAAATTACAATTAATAAATTTGTTTTATATAAAAATTAATATTTGTGTGTTCGTATATTATGCGCGGCCAAACCGCTTACCCGATCGCAATACAAATTGGTAAAATTTTTCTGTGCACTGCCGGGAAGGTTACAGGGTGTTCCTTTTTTTGAAATTTTAAGTGAGCATGGCATCTCTTATACAAAGATATTATAGATTTCTCTATATCTAGAGAACGACAAGAGCCAAAGTTTCCAAATAAAGTACAAGCGTCCTGGTTTTAATACACAACATTCGACAAATGCGGGAGAGAAGTGGAAGTGGCACCTAACATACAAATACAAAATATAACTCTGTATATTCTATAAATGAAGCAGTAAAATTTCCCGAATTTGGTACAAATAGCTTCTGGCAAAAAATGGGCGGGATTCGAAAAGGGGACAAAATATATTTATTTTTATCTATAGGAGACACATTTTCTAAATTTAGTTTAGTGTTTTTGGTTATTATTGGTTAACTGGGCGTGCCACTTCCTATACAAAAACAATATGGTTTCCGTACATCTGGAAAACGGGAACAGTTACAGTTTACAAATTTAGCACAAATTTATTGAATATCAATGCTCAACATCTGTCAAAAAGTAGGTGGAATTGTAGAAGTGGACGTGGCACAATATAGAATTCGGCATATCATCGGCTTAATATCCAAATCTGCTAAATCCACTTTTTAAGAAAATTGAGATTTTGATGCCGTGTGGTAGAGAAAGGTACGCCTCGTCGACCAGCATGTAGTTTTTCTTCAATTTTAGTCTTGAAGTGTGTAAAACCAACTATATTTTTGGTTTTCCTTTCAAGCTGCGAATATGAAATATAAAAACTTTTTGTCTCTCCTGTAAAATGTGCTGAAAGGAAAGATTTGAGATAAGAGAAAGAATAGCAAAGAATATTATTCTTTTTATTTTCAATGATTTTTACGCTTTGAAATCTGGCAACGCTATGCCTGAGTAGACCGCGTTTTTTACTCTGCTATCATAAAACATAAAAAAACTAAAATCTTTTTTATCTTAAATATACATTTGATCTATTATTCGGCTAATTAATTATTGCTGTACAATTACTTAATGAAAACATAATTAAAACTGGTGTTTTTATATTAAATTTGCATTCATTATTTTCTGCATATTGCCTTGGCTGTTGTTGAGCCGTGACATACATACATACATAGCTGAGAAATTAACTGTGTTCTTCTTTTTGTTGTTGCTGCTGCTGCTGCTTTTTAACCTGCTTATTTTCGCTTTCTTTGGCTAACTTGGTTATTATGCCTGCTACTAAAGTTTTTAAGTGCACTTTATGTAAAGATACTATTGGGAAGACCCAGGGAAGTATCCAATGTAGGGCCTGTAAGCTATGGCTTCATCTACAATGTGCCAATGTAACTGAAAAACATCTTGCTATATTTAAAGAAAGGCCAAAATCTTTTTTCTTTACTTGTTCCGTCTGTGCTGATGGAGTTTTGGATGATCAGTCTGCTCGTGAGGATGTTAAATCATTAAAAAGCAACTTTGATGATTTTGTAAATGCTTGCAAGGAGGATAATACTGCTTTTAAAAATACTATGGCCCAGGTATTGTCTGACTTTAAAAATGAAGTGTCTTCGTGTATAAAAGATATGCAGGCCAACATAGAGACATGTAACAAATTAATTATGAATATTGATGCTTCAACTTCATCCAAAATATCTACTTTGGAAAATGAAAATAACATGTTACATCGGCGTCTAAATCGTGGGGATGTTGTGATTAATGGATTACCGTCTGGATTAAATGAACTTCAATCAATTGTAATTGCTTTGGGTAATCACTACAAAATTAATATTTCTGAACACAACCTAAACCATGTCTGTTATATGAATGGCGGAAAGCTTTTATTGGTAAAATTTAATAATATTAGCCTTCGTGATCTGCTGATGAAGGAGTATTTTACAACACGTTCCCTTAAAGTTAAAGATGTTCTCGGTGGCGATATTGATAGCCGGGTTTACTTAAATGACCACTATTCTCCTGCGGCATCAAATCTTAATTCTATTTGCCGGAAAATGCTACGTCTGAAAGTCATCACTAAATTTAAAGTTTTGAATAAAGACAAGCCGAAGGCGGTGTTGACTTTGTGTAATGGAAAGGAAGTAGTATACGATTTAGCTGAATGTGCTGACCTTTTAACCAATAATGATAGATCTATTCTATGAAAATGTATTATTTCTACTAAATTTTTGCTTTAACCAAATTTAACAAAGATGTATTTCTGTTGTGTATGACTTCATCATCTACGCTTATGACATATTAAATACGTTTGGTTAAGTTTCGTTATTGCAGAATATTATATATTTGTTCCCACTTTTATTTTAATTTTTTTTATCTTTTTTTGATCTCTTTTGTTTATGATAGCGAGTGTAAATTGAATTGTTTTTGTATATATTAGTAAACAATATTTATTTTTAATTTTTAGAATGCTATTTACCTACAGACTTTGTTACTCGTGGTCCCCTGCCAACATTTGCATTTTTATATTTAATGTCAGTTAACAATGAAAATATTGGTCCCACTGTAAGCAACGGATCGTTGATTAAATCGTCTTTGAATTCGTTTTCTCAGCAATTCAAAATAGCGCATATAAATTGTCAGAGTATTAAACCGTTTCAGAATGCTGTTAAATTTGATGAGTTTAAAAATATTGTTGGAGATAGCTTTGAGCTAATTGCAATTTCAGAGACGTGGCTAAAACCATATGTGTCTAACTTATCAATACGTTTGGAAAACTGCAAATTAATAAGGAATGACCGTTTGCATCGTCGAGGTGGTGGGGTTTGCATATATTTAAAAACTAACCTGCAACATAAAATTGCTTTTCAAATTTCTACCGATGATTGTGAATCGATCTTTATTGAGGTCAATTTTAATAATGGTATTACTCTTTTTGGAGTCGTGTATTTGCCGCATGGGAACATTGGTGCGTTTGAAAATTTACATTACGATCTGCTTTTAAAATATAGTAACATAATAATCGTTGGTGATTTTAATTGTAATATGTTTAACGTGGTCAAATCTAGTCAAATGCGGTCTATGTGTGTCCGTTTTGGTATCTCAGTTCATCATAATTCTCGCCCAACTCACTTTGACATAGCACATGGTTCTACTTCCTTATTGGATTATTGGTTAGTTAGTGATCAATCCATGATTTCATATTCCAACCAGGTGCAGTGTCCTGCTATTTCTCACCACTCATTAATTTATGCTGCTTTTCGATTTAAAGTTGTACGGTCCTGTGAAGTTATTGAATATCGAAATTTTAATGGTATTGACTGGGATGGTCTCCTAGGGTTTCTATTGGGATTTGACTCGTACTGTTTCTTTAATTCCGCCGATGTAAATTTTCAAAATCTAGTTATAGATTCATTGATTGCCTCACTTTACTGTTTTGTTCCAATTGTGAGAAGAAAAGTAAGACGTGACAATAATACTTGGATGAAGTCTAGGGTTATTTTATTGGCTACATCCCTTAGAGACTTGGCGTTTTCAGCTTTTTTATCGAACAGGTCTACCGAGAACTGGGCTATTTTTTGCAAATACCGAAACAGGGCCAAAAATATCATTCGTAAGGAAAAAAGAAAATTTTACGCTAGTTTGTTCTCTGATCTAGATGGATCTGGAGTGTGGAAGGTGTTGAAAGGGTCGGGTTGTATTGGGACTAGTGAATGGTCATGTAATTTTAATGTTAATGATATTAACCAGTCTTTTGTTAATAACTCGTATATAGTTGATAATAATTTAATTGATTTTGGTTCCTTTGATGCTGTGGATGGATCGTTTTCTTTCAATCGCATAAGTGAGAATGATGTATATGAAGCCATATGTAAAGTTAAATCAAAGTCTATAGGTGTCGATAAGATTCCTATTCGTTTTTTCAAAACTATTTATCCTTATATTTCACTTATTTTAACTCATCATGTTAACACCATTTTCCTATCGTCAGCGTTTCCGTCTTCGTGGAAGACGGCTCGTGTGGTACCTATCCCTAAGTCAAAAAATATTCGTGATTTTGAGGACTTGAGGCCAATTTCAATTCTTCCTGCTCTGTCAAAAGCGGTTGAACATATTATGAAGGATCAGATATTGTCATTTGTTCGCAATAGCATTGTTTCTTCGCAATATGCTTTTCGTCGTGGTCATAATACTACATCTCTTTTACTTAACCTAACTGATGATATCAGATGTCATTTGAATGATAATAAGGTAGCGACCTTAGTATCGCTTGACTTGACTAAAGCATTTAGTTCTGTTAACTTCCGAATTTTGATAAGAAAATTAAGAGAAATATTTAATTTTTCCGCAACGGCTTGTAAGTTGATTTATTCGTACTTGACAGATCGTGTTCAGTTCGTTGATGTTAACAATATATATTCTAATCTACTTCATCTGACATCTGGTGTTCCCCAAGGCTCAGTTTTGGGACCCATTCTCTTCACGTTATACGTTAATGACTTATCCAGTTATATTGATAACCATATATGTAAGTCATTTTTGTTCGCTGATGACGTATTACTTTTGTTTAATGGCAGAAGAGCGGAAATTAATAATTTATGTTTAAACATCAATGATATTCTTCAACGTTTTCTATATTGGTCTAATGAAAATTGCCTATCCATAAATTCGTCAAAGACTAAAGCTCTTGCTTTTGGTATAAATGAACAGCAGTTACTTGATTTAAATATATATGTTGGTGGAACACGCGTGAACTTCGTGGATCGGTTGAAATGTCTAGGCATTTATTTAGATAAATGTCTAAATTTTGAGGCTCATATTGATAACATTAGCTGGAAGGTTTCAAGTTTATTGCGTCAACTTTACTCTACAAATATTTATTTGCCACAACGTATTAAATTGCGTTTGGCCCATGCAGTTTTAATGCCACAGATCTTATATGGTCTTGAAGTTTTTTCTGGTTCAATGAATTATGTAATCTCTAAGTTAGGTCGCATCGCTAACACGATTGTACGGTACGTTTATGGTGTTCGTAGAAATGATCACATATCTGAATATGTTAAACGCTTTATGGGCTGTTCTTTCGGTAATGTAATAACTTTACGTAACTTGGTGTTTTTCTATAAAATTATAAAAAGCGGGTTTCCCACGCAACTTTATTCCAAATTTCTTTTTTCCCATTCAACAAGAAACCCTCAAATTATATTGCCTAGAATTAACAATGCTTTATTTGAAAGGTCTTTTATTGTAAGAATTGCACGTTGTTGGAACACATTACCCATTGAGCTACGTGTGTTTTCACATTCAAATAACGCCTTTCGTGTGAAAATGTTGGCTGTTCTTCCGAACTTATAGTGAACAATTCATTGTATTTCATTTAAAACGTGAGGTTGCTTACATATATTTTGGGATCAATTGTCTTTTATATTGTCTTTTTTTATTTTTTTTTATTGAATTCTACCTTTGTATATATATATATGTATATGTGTACAATGTACACTGTACATATATATGTACATAGATTTTTATTTTGGTTTGGGACCTAGGGATTTTAGTTATATTCTAATTTAAATATTTTAGTATTAATATATATTCTAATTTAAATATTTTAGTATTAATTCAGGTATATTTCTTTGTAATATAGTTTATTGGCCTAATGAGGCTTTTATATTACCTGCAATAAATTGAATTGAATTGAATACTACCCTCAAGAATGGAAGATTTGAATCATATGGGCCTATTAGCTTATTACCTAATACATCAAAGCTATTTGAGAAACTTTTAAAATGAAAATAAATATAAAATACAGCACATTTGATCAAACACATAGAACAGTAAATCCCATAAGAAAATCCTTTGGAGAAAAAATTATTGCTCAGCTCTCTTTATCGATGTTCCGCAAGCTTTTGATGAAGTCTAACAAGCTCAACTTACCAGAAAAAACACACAAGCTGTTAGAAATCTACTTAGTCGGTAGCAAATTTAATGTTAAAGAAGCCGATTTTTTAAGTTCTCCTCAGCCAATTGACGCTGAGCCCTCTGTTATACTTAATATATACTTTTCTAAGCGTCCGTGTACGTCGCGAAGCATCACGTACAAACAATAGAGGATAAAGGTCACATTGAGTCGGGAAACATGCCCTCTATTCAAATCAATAATTAACACTCGCATGCAAAATACCTCTATATACAATAGATCGGCGTTTAACGTGGAAACGGCATATAGAAGCAAAATTAACTCAAATTAAACTAAAAGCAATTCAAATTAATTGACTTATTGGAAGAAATTCTGTTCTTAGTCACGATTGAAAACTTCTACTTTACAACTCTATCTTGATGCTAATCTAGTGCTACGGAATTTAACTATGGGGCACTGCCTCGGCCTCTAATCTATATAAATAAAAATCAATGTTGTTCGGTGGTCATTGCATCAGTTGAGAACGGCTGAACCGATTTAGACGATTTTTTCTTTCTAATGATCGCCATGGTCCAACTTAGGTTTTTGCGGAGAGTACATTTTGCCCCGCCCACATTTACGCCCACTTTTTTCGATTTACGTAAAATCAGAAAACGGCTCCATCGATTTGACTATTTTTTCTTTCAAATGTTCATCATGTTCATCGAAAGAAAACCTTTTTTAATCGCGGCAATTTTGACAACGACACGCTCGCAGAATGATATTGTACTTGCACTCGCATCGTCAGGAATTGCATCTACATTGTTGGAAGGCGGTCGAACTGCTCATTCAGCACTTAAGTTGACATTAAATATGCAAACCAATGAAAATCCAACATGCAACATATCGAAGAACAGTGCGATGGCCAAAGTTTTGCAACAAAGCGTACTGATCGTTTGGGATGAATGTACAGTGGCGCATAAAAAATCTTTGGAGGCATTAGAAAAAACGTTGCCAGATTTACGAAACAATCAAAGCCGATTTGGAAGTACGATGGCTCTGTTGGCGGGTGATTTTCGGCAAACACTGCAAGTGATACCACGATTAACGCCCGCCGATGAACTTAATGCATGTTTGAAGTCGTCTGCTTTGTGGAAACACGCCAGGAAGCTCAAATTCACTCAACATGCGAATCGAGAATCCCGGTGGATATTTCGACCGGCTGTATTCAATTTCCCGTTGATTTCTGCCAGTTCACCGAATCAAAGTCCGAACTCATCCGAAAGTTGTTTCTAAACATTACACAAAATTACAGAAATCATGATTGGTTGAGCGAACGTGCTATATTGGCTGCGAAAAACGTTGATGTCGACGAATTGAATTTTAAGATTCAAAGTGAAATCGCTGGCGAATTATAGACGTACAAATCGGTGGATTCCTTTACTTCTACAACGATGTCGTCAACTATTCAATCGAATTTTTAAACTCCCTGTAACTACCCGGATTACCGCCTCATAATCGCCAACTAAAAGTTGGATCGGTAATCGTAATGTTAAGAAATATAAACGAACCTTGTCTTTGTTTGCGCAGGATTTCTTTTCTATCCGAAATAAATTACGTAACAACTAATGTTATCTAAAAGAGCGTTTATTAAAGACTAAAAAAATATAATCAAAAGAAAAAGAATTAATACAAAGCAAAATAGCAAATTTTACTCATTAAAGTACAGAGTTGTATTTTCGAAGAAATACTCGCATTGTTAATCAATTAACTAAAAAACATTTCAAATTCATATTTTAACAGTCTTTAACCTTGAGAATCCATGCTTCTCGCATGGTCAATTATATATCACAAAGCATTGCAATGAACAAAATTATGATATCCTAGCAAAGCAATCGGATAAGTTTTACTTTTTTTTACTGGTTAACTGAATATTGATCTTATCAACTAACATGTAAATATAATACTATAAGATTCACAGCATATATATATACATACATATGTATTTTCAAATCAAATGTAAATCAAACATACCCGAAACCTACATATGTATACATATTAATAAAATTATAATATATAAACAAAAACAAATTTCGAAATTTTGTTAGTTTTAAATGTAAGTTAAACGAACGAGTTTTACGCTTGTGTTCTAAAAACCACACATTAAGCTTTGATATCTTTGCAAATAAGACTTTGAGTGTTTGCAATTCTCATTCACTCTGCATTTTGTTTGCTAATATCTTTGGCTTTTCTAAAATTTTTCGAAGAATGTTTCCTGATGATCTGGCTTAAGCAACCAGTGAAATAAGCATAGAAACTAGCTTATCCTCCAACAATTAATTTTAGTGAATTAATCAAGAATATAAATTAGGAATAAAGCACGACAAACAAAATCTTATTTATTATAAATTTTGTATTCCCAAAAATGACTTTGATTATAATATCTATAGAATATTTAATTATATTTACTGCATTAAAAGGTTGTCAGTGGCATATTTTTACACGATTTTATCCCGATTCTTTGCGAATATTCCAATAAAATTTTTAATTCAGACATATTTTGTTTATTCTTTTTTTTGTTTAAAATTTATTTACAATATTTCTTAGCATAGTTGCAAAAGTTTCATAGCAACATTTTTCATAATAAAAACGAGAATCAGAAAATAAGTATTTTTGAAAAAATAAAGTAAAAAGTTTTTTTTACTTTAGTTTCACACAGAACGAGAATTGACACTCAGGTTTAGCTTTTTTTTAAGTTAAACTATTTCATGTTTTGTAAATCTAAATCTAGCACTTAATAACTGTTATGAATAGATTTCGTTTCATCACATTTTAGTTGAATATTTTTCAGTTTAAAAAATAAATATAAATAAGTTATATTTTTACGTATAAATGGATTGTTTCTTAAATCTAAATTATCTAGCCGTTTAATTCATAAAATCATTTTTTTTTTTTGGAAACGAAATTGCTTAAAAGGCACTTTTCCAAAACTCTTCCGAAATATGCATTCGAGCGTTTTTTATTACAAGAAAACTTTATGCAAGAAAATTTAATAAAAAGTATATTTGATTTAGTTTCAAAAAATTTTTTGAAAAAATTGGATAGTAGCTTCGAGCTAAACTATCAGCCATGTCACAGAGTACAATTCCGTTCGGAATGATTCCGTACGGAATCGAAGAAAATTTATTTCTTTATTGATAGAAATAAAATTTTGATAATTTTTTGGCCTTTCAGATACAGAAAACTCACATTCCGTTCATGAAAACATAAATGGTTTCATTCCAAAAAGTTTTTTCGTCGTTTTCTGAAGCACCAAAATACTGAATGAATTCCGTTTTCAAACGGAATTGTACTCTGTGACATGGCTGTATGAATGATTTTAAAGCGTTAAAATAAATATTTGTTATTCGGGTTTGGATTCGCTAAAAAATATTCCTAACGTCGGTATATTTTATTTATTTACCTTTAACATTTTATTAGGTTAATAAAAGCATTACTTTAAAGAAAAATCTAATAAATTTATTTTCATATTACCTTCTTCACCACGAACAGCAAACTTTAGTTTAATATCTGGACAAAATTGTGCCATCCTAGCTGCAGCTTCACCTGTTTGAATAGCTAGTTCATATGTTGGAGAAAGACAAAGAACCTATAAAAATACATATTATTAAAAATGTTTAGATTTTGAAAAATTTACTTCTTTATGATATACTTAATTTAAAAAGGAAAAACACGATTGTAAGCGCATAGTTTATTACCTGAGGATAGTCCAATTTAGTATCTACTCTACTTAACATAGCAAGAACAAAGGCGGCAGTCTTTCCAGTACCCGATTGACTTTGGGCTATCATGTTTTGTGGGGGATCAGCTAATAATATTGGTAAAGCATTTTCCTGAATTTTTGATGGGGCATTAAAGCCCATTGCATATATACCTTTTAAAATTTCCGGTTTTCTAAAGATTTATAAAATAATTGAAGTCTAAAAAAATCGAATTTATTTATGTGTTAACTTACAAATGAAGTTTCTCAAATGTTTTCACAGAATATAACGGCGATGTGGGATCCTGACGTTGAACTTCTAAGTCCAGCTTAGATTCTACTAAACCTTTTCGTATAATTTTTAGCAAAAGACTTGTTTCAGCAGGACTAAAATAAAAAAAAATATTATGTTTTCTAAAGTGTCAAAATGTTAAATATTTGTTGAGAAAGGAAATGAACCTGTAAATATTATAACTTGTTTTATATAGATACATATATACTAACCGAGCCCGCGGCGTTGCCCGCCCAGAATAAATTTTTTACTAACTATAAAGAAATATAAAGCCTGTGTGTAGATCGATCTACATAAGTTTTAAATTTTATCAAAATCAATAATTAGTATTGTGGTTATTTTGTTGAACGGTTTTTGGTTTTTTTTAATCCAAATTTTGATATTTTTATTAGGCTAAAGCAAGGCGAATTTACTTCAGGTGGCGGCGAGACTACAACAAGTCAACAACACAAAAAACAACATGTATTTTGTTTTTATTTTTCGGTCATGTAATGTCAAAAACAAGGCGAATTAATATATATATATGAATTCGCCTTGTATAAAACAGTTGACTAAAGCAAGGCTACCAGATTTGGGGTTCTAATCTCAAATTAGATAACAAAAATTAATTTCGGGTTTTAGTTGAGAATGTAAAAATAAACTATTTTTCTTTTTGGGAAAATTGTTGATCGTTTTGTTTCTTTTACAGTCCAACATATATAAAATCTGTAAGAGTTTTCATGTACAAAACTCATATTAACACAATTTATGTATAAAAGATAAACAAATTATAGAGCAAATTCAATTTCAGACGGCTGAAAAATCAGATTTACTGAACGCAATATAGTTTTTTATTTAAAATGTGTCAGCAGCAGAATTTTTCTTATATAAAAAACATTTTCTCCTTTTGTTTAGGTTCACCTGTTAATACTCTAATAAGTAAAAATACTTTTAAACGTATGTCCACCAATATAATGGCTTAGCCAATGGATATTTTACGCATTCAATGGATGTATTTGTGGGGTCGTTATTATAACCCTAATTCTCAATATTTGAAATGTCACAACTTAAAATGTTCGTAAAGGATGGTAAATGTTGAAACGGGAATTTTCAGGCTGGTACTCCATTAATGCTAGAAGAATGTTTGCTTATATGTACATGATGCTTTAAGTATTAAATATTAACCAGTAGTCATACAAGAAATTAAAAATGAATTAACATTATTTAAGATCAACTGAATGATCAACTTTCCCTCTCCCTTAATAACGTACATTTTTGGTCAAAATTTGAAAGATAATTACCAAATTGTAAAATTGGTAAAATGACATTATTGTTTTAGTTTACTTATCTATACGTACTTATATAAATTTAAATGACAAATTTATAAGATAATTATTAATCCCCACTAATATGTTACTTTAAAACTAAATAATTTCTTAAAAATAATGTATTTGTGGGCTTTTTATTTTTGAAGGGGATATTATTAAGAAATTTCTATTTTAAATTTGGGATTGAAGAAAAAATATATGTGGCATCCCTAGACTAAAAATTCATAAAAACTTTTGAGTAAAAATATAAAAAAAATTAAATTTTTTTTAAATTAAGAAAAAAACAGTTTTTATAACATAAACTTATGAGAATTTTGTGAGCATTAAATTACAAATTCGGTTGAATTGAATCTTGTATTAAAAATAATCTAAACCGTTTTTTCTGCGTCCAGTTTATGCATTTTAATATTAAAACTGATCATAAACATAAAAATACCATTAAGATATAGTGATGACGGTAAAAATTAGTTTTTGTGATCTAAAAACGATTTATATTTAATTTTTATACATAGTTTCTTTAATCATCTCTTTATTGTTTTATTTTTTCATTAATAAGTTGTTAAACAAAATGTTTATTTAAAAACACAATTTTAAAATTCACATGTAAACAAAACTTTTGACATATCTGGCATGACCAAAAAAAATAGCCGGCTGTCTTTTCGACACCACCTGAAGTAAATTCGCCTTGGGCTAAAGTTCATCAAATTTAATTTTTATTAAATTATTTTTATGAAGAAAGGAATTTAACAACATGAAATTAAATAAAAAACCCTGTGTGCTTTATTTACGCTGATCTATCTATTCAAATTTCATCCAGATTGGTTAGATATTTTCGGAGAGGCAGATATTCTCCTTATGTTCCCCTCTTGGTCGTTGTTTAAAAAATATAAAAATCCTATTTTTCCAATTTCATCAAAATTGGTTCAGGTATTTAGCCGATAAGGTGTAGCCAACGAAAGTCACTTTCGCATTCGGTCAGGGGACGGACGAGCAGAGAGATAGGCTGGAGGCGAAATGGAGGGTGAACAGCGTACTAACGTTAAAAAGGCTTTGTTTTTCTTTTGAGAACGGAAACTATTACTTTAATAGATTTCTAGATCTAGGAGGCTTAGCGCCCCTGAACCCTATCTTAAAACAAGAAAATCCAAAATCCAAAAATAATTTCTTAATTTTTTGTGTGAATCCCTTCAATATAGAGGAAGAAAAAAGTGAAGAAGAAAAGAGTTGACAGATGAATTTAAGATAGATCACAAATAAAAGATAGAACAAAAACTTCCTCTATTGTCCCCTCTTCAGAAACAACCGACCTATTTCCCTGACAAACCCTAGTAGATCGACTGGATTACATCCAGCGATGGACCCCAGTTCGTCGTGAAATCTATCTCCTAGCCATTTCTGCCTGAGACCCTGCATCCTAGGACAGTGGCACAGTACATACTCAATCGTCTCTAGCTCCTCAGAATTCTCGCATAACCTGCAGAAGTCCGGTAATCATAACGGCATCATAGTAGTGACATAAGGGGAGTTTTACCCCCGTCTCTTACCCATATGTCAAGATTCGAACCCTCACTTGCGAGTTCGTCCGCCACCTCATTACCATTCCTACAGTGTCCGGGTACCCAACACAGCCTTACCGTGATGCCCCCATGAGCTATCTCAGAGCATTCCTACACTGTGCGACCAGGCAGGGCGCGGCCTGACTATCGACGTAAATTGCCACCAAAGACCCTCCTACGATGTGCTCTAGTATAGCCTCCGTCGCCCTCTAGATCTCTAGGATCTCAGCTTGGAAGACACTGCACTCATCCGGAAGCCTGAATGACCTTTCACGTCAGTGTCAGCCATATAAACACCGGCATCAGTGCCAGTAAATACTGCCCACCCCTAAAACAGCCCGTTGGATCCACGCTAATAGTCCCTATTCGGGAGTCCTACTGGTGGTGTAACACAATAGTCTAAGGTCATAATCCTATGATCCGAGATTCCCTCGAGAATAATACCCTGATCAAGCAGACCCACTTCGTAAAAAATTCTCTTGTGATCATCCCTCCTAGGTCCAACCAAAGAAGACTCGTAGAGCCTAAATAAGTTCCTAGCAGCCACACTCTTCACATGTTAAATTGCTCCTTGCTCCTCCTTGATACGCAGAGATGCACTCCTTTGATTCTTGTTTAGCATATTCCTATAACTATCCACTCTTAACGCGTCCAATTAAACAGTGCATCAATAAGTAAGAATAGGCCTAATCACCGATGTGTAAATCCAATTTACCATATCCGGTCTCCAAGTTTCTGCATGTGCAGTAGGCATTGAGTCCCCTTCTCATCCTCTCCTCAGTATTCCTCTTCCAAGACAGTTTACAGTTCAGAAAGTTACCCAAGTGCTTAGCATTGTCAGATAGGGTCTAGGACCAATATTTTAAGGCGTTACATCATGGATATATAGTGGCTTTTCTGTCAAAAAGAAAAAAATAAATAAAATCCTCCCCGGTAGGCTAGCTGGTATATCAGTGCCGGGGTTGCGGGTTCGATTTCCGCCAGAGACTCCTGTAGATAAGCGTAGAGCTTCGCGGGAGTTAGGTTAAAAAATTGGAAGTATTATGTATGCAGCTCAACTAAGATATTTCATTTGTAGTAAGGGTTTTAGTCAGATTTAATAAAAATCCTGGAAAGCTACACTGGCAAGCATCATGAACTATATTAAAGGAACTATGAACTACAATTTTCTAAAAAAAGAGTACATTAAAGGATTCTCAGATGCGGATTGGGTCGGAGAGGTAGATGAAAGAAAATCAAACTCATGTTATAATTAATTGGGATGCCAATCCCGAAATATCGCCGGATTTTTTTAATACTGGGATTTTCGGGATTTAAATTTTAATCCCGGAATTTTCGGGATTTTGTCAATCGCGAAAAATTTCTGTGAAATACAAACGAAAAAATGTTGATAGAGTTGTACTCTATCTGGAGCATTTTTAAAAAAGGTCTTTTTTCAGTTTTTCAAATTTTTTTGTACTTTGCTCCAAGACTACATAAATAAAATTTGGCATCATCAAATCATCATAAAACATATTGTTACGAAAGTAACTTTAGTTAAGAATTAGTTGTAATTATTAGTTAATAATTAGTTGAATTTATTAGTTATCTTGTATTTATTAGTTAACTTGTATTCATAAGTAATTTTATTAGTTTACATCGTTTTTGTTATAATTTAGTACACTTCAATCCCAATGTGCAGAAAGCCCTAGAAATGACCGTTAAAAAAGCTTCTTCAGTATAAGAGGTAAAATTATGTAAACATAAGTGCTACCATAAATCAAAGTGTGGTGAATAAAAAAAGCCTCGAATCTTCGAAAAACATTTCGAATATTCTAGACAACCAAATTGCAGTATAAATACTAGCGGCGAGTAGCAGAACAAGTTCATTCTTAGTTCAGACTTTGTCAATAACGCATAACGCTGAGAAAATTTATAGTTGGTTGTGAATAAAAGCTATAAATTACGGTTGTTAAAAAGACTTAGTACTAAATAGAGTTGAATAAATTGTAAATAGTGTTTAAAGTGTTTGTGTTTTATTTATTTTATTAAAGTTGCAATAAAGAACTCGAAACGGTTTATTATAAAGGAAATAAACCAAAACGTTATTGAAAGGCAGTAACGTAACAATTGGTGTCAGAAGTGAAATTGCATAAATAAAATAAATAGACTAATAAAAGTAAAAAAAAAAAAAAAAAAAATTAATTAATTAATAAAAATAAAAAAATAAAAAAAATAGACAACAATGAAATTTGAAGAACTTAAAGTGGAACAGCTCAAGAAAGAGTTGAGCAAGTTGGAGCTGCCAACTGCAGGTAATAAAGCAGAGCTGCAGAAGAGACTATTAGATGAATTCGAGCGACGCAATATGGACATTGTGAGTTACGAATTTGAGGACAAAGAAGAAATAGAGGTATGTACTCGTGCAGTTGCTAACAGTATGGATTTAAACGCAATGTTTGCTGCTATGATGGCAAAAATGGAAAAAATGTCAGAAGAAAATTCTAGAAAAATGGACGAAAATTCTAAAAGCATGGTATTGATGATAAAAGAAAACTCGAGCGAAACTTCTAGAAAAATTGATGAAACTTCTAGAATAATGAATGAAAATGTGGAAAAAATGGTAAAGGAGAATTCAGTTACCATATTAGCCGAAATTCAAGAGAATTCTAGAATAACAAACGAGAAACTTCAGGAGATTTCCAGTGAGATGAACGAAAGAGTAAACGAAATGGAAATAGAATTTAATCAGAAGCTGTCTGATGTAAAAACTCAAGTCACGGATGTTAAAACACAAGTTACGGTTTTTGATGAAAAACTACACCATCTGGAGGCAAAAGTTAATAACATTCAATGCCAAGAAGCACCAGTGCGAGTTATTCCAGAAGTTTCTAGTAGAATAAAGGCCCCTTGCTTTGACGGTAGTGTTCCATTAAATGTTTTCAAGTTCCAGTTCGATACAGTTGCTAACAGAAATGCATGGAACAGTGAGGAAAAAGCAATCGAGCTAATTCTTGCTTTAAAGGGGACTGCGGCTGAAGTGCTTGAAAGTGTACCAGTAAGTAGCAGAAACAATTATGATGAAATTATGGTAGCACTGCAACGTAAGTATGGAGGTTAACACAAAAAGGAAATCTACAAAATGGAGTTGCGTGGCAGAGTGCAAAAGGCAAACGAAACCTTACAGGACTTCGCACTGGAGATTGAGCGGTTGGTGCAGCTAATATACCCTGGTGAGAATCATCCGTTGTTGGACAGCTTCAAAACAGAAGCATTCATTAACGGTATAAGAGATGCTGATGTTAAGTATGCGGTATGTGCAGCATTAAAGTCAACATTTGCAGAAACTGTTTCATTTGCCCTGGCCCAGGAAACCGCAAGAATTATTTCAAGACCACAAGTAGGCAGAGTGCGAAGTCTCGATGTGACCGCCAATGGTGAAAGGGATATTGTGCAGGATATAAAAGAGGCAGTTATGGAAGCTCTAAGCGAGAAGAAAACAAAAGCTAAAATAAAATGCTATAACTGCGGTAAGGCTGGGCACATACAGCGTGACTGTAAAGCACGAAGAAAAAGTTCAAGATCTGCTTCGCCGCCGAGAAACAACCAACGGGCTAGTCATCAGTTATCACAGGAGTCGCCGTTAAGTATGGAGGGAGTGCTACCTTTCGCATCTGAGGACTCGATAATAAATTTAGTAGTGCCAAAGAGTAACAGAAGTATTACGACATTTGGCTACATCGATGGTAAAAAGCGCATTTTGACTATCGACACTGGTGCAGGATTCTCGGTAATAAGGCCTGACTTGGTTAAAGGAGCTGTCGAACCACTAAGCGGAGTGAGCTTGCGAACAGCTACAGGTGAGCCTGCTACTGTCTATGGGAAAACACGTGTGGTGTTAAGAATTGCCGATATTGTCGCTTTTCATGAGTTTATTGTGGCCGACATTGTAGACGAAGTACTGATTGGCGCAGATTTTATGATAAGCCATAATATAAGTCTGAATATGGGAAAGCAAATTATGTATTTGTGTGATTATGAAATACCCCTGGATGTTGGGTATGAAAGTGAGGCTCGTGTGGGACAGCCTCTCGAATGTACTCGTCAGGAATCGTCAGTTCACAGAAAAGTTGAAAAGCGAGAAAAATTGGTTGCTCAGGTAAGACAGCTTAGCAGATTGGAAGCCAGGCACTGTACGGAGGCAGATAGGAGGGAATGCGTCAGCGAGGGTCACTCGTTGAAGGTAGCGCCCAGTAAAGATTGGATAACGGCGCAAAGAAGAGAGCCCGTATCGGCCAAGGTTATAAGAGCCAATAGTATAAGTGGAAGTCAAAATTTTAAAGGAAACTGCCCAAAGCGTGTGGCAGCCAGGAGCACAGCAAATAGAGGTTGTGCGTCGCTTCCACAGTGCAATTGTAATGCGCTACCTCTACCAGAAGATAAGCAGGTATCTTCGCTTGTGTGTAGAAATACTTACGACCATAGAAAGTCCGTGCGTAGCCGTAGTAAGTTGTGCAGATATGATCGGCCGGTGAATTCCGAAGGATCTAAGGAGGGCCAGTTAGTTTTTCCAACGAATCAACAACCAAAGGAAGGATTAGTTGCCAGGCCACAAATACATTGGAATGGGCCATATAAGGTGATAAGGAAATTTAATGATGTTGTAAACCAAATACGGAAATATAAAAGGCCAAGGGCCAAAATGAAAGTTTTTCATTTGGAATGATTAACCCCTTATGGAAGAGGTGATTCTGAGCCTATTCGGGACGAACAGGCTTAAGTGGGGGGCAGTGTTACGAAAGTAACTTTAGTTAAGAATTAGTTGTAATTATTAGTTAATAATTAGTTGAATTTATTAGTTATCTTGTATTTATTAGTTAACTTGTATTCATAAGTAATTTTATTAGTTTACATCGTTTTTGTTATAATTTAGTACACTTCAATCCCAATGTGCAGAAAGCCCTAGAAATGACCGTTAAAAAAGCTTCTTCAGTATAAGAGGTAAAATTATGTAAACATAAGTGCTACCATAAATCAAAGTGTGGTGAATAAAAAAAGCCTCGAATCTTCGAAAAACATTTCGAATATTCTAGACAACCAAATTGCAGTATAAATACTAGCGGCGAGTAGCAGAACAAGTTCATTCTTAGTTCAGACTTTGTCAATAACGCATAACGCTGAGAAAATTTATAGTTGGTTGTGAATAAAAGCTATAAATTACGGTTGTTAAAAAGACTTAGTACTAAATAGAGTTGAATAAATTGTAAATAGTGTTTAAAGTGTTTGTGTTTTATTTATTTTATTAAAGTTGCAATAAAGAACTCGAAACGGTTTATTATAAAGGAAATAAACCAAAACGTTATTGAAAGGCAGTAACGTAACAATATCAAGCTTTATTTTCAGAGGGGTAACAAAATCACTTTTTTTTTTGAGTCGCTCTAATGTATATCCCTGGTAATAATTTAAGCCAAAAAATAAAAAAACTTTTAAAATTTTGCTGTCAAATTAGAGTTGATCAAAATGGACCGAAAGTTTCCTTTTTACCCCCTAAAAGGCCGATTTTCGCATTTTTCTTTTTTGTGATATGCCGATGTAGCTATAGAAATTCGTACGAAAAATTTTGGATTTAGGATGAAGGGTTACTTCAAAACAATCGGTTCTAGTTTTTCCCATTTTAGACATTTTTATCCCTCTCTGGTCCAAATTTTGATATTACGTTCTATTTTCGTACCAAATTTTACCAAAATCGGTTTAGCCGTTTGGGCATGATAGCGCAACAAATAAACTTACACCTAATTTTTATAATATATGTTTTTTAGGATCTTAAGATTACTAACCTTACTACGTCAGCTTCCTCCTCCTTTTGTTCTTTTGAGTCTTCATCTTTATTTTCAATTTCCAAATTACTGACCTAAATAATAAAATGTTAGTTATATAAAAATTAACTAGAAATATATATGAAAGAATTTAATTTGTTATAATCGAATATTTATCGATCGAGTATTTATACAAATTAATTACATATATACATAGTGTGAAAAATTAACAAGCAAGAGTGCTATGCCGAAACTTATGTACCGTGTGTCATTCCGTGTGAAACTTTTTTAATATTCATCTCAGACCCCATAAAGAATATACATACATGGCTCCCTAAGTAATTCTAAGTCGATTTAGCAATGCCCGTCTGTTGAAAACACGCTTACATTCGAAAAACTCAATGTTAGTGTCACGCACAAAGTACCCTGCCCCACAGTGCAGTTTTGTTTTGTGCTATCATTTTAGTATGATTAGTGAATGTATGTTTGATGTAAAGGCAGTCGGTGTTTGTGATTAAAAGAAGAAAGATATTAATTTCGATTACTATCATTTAAAGATAATTTTAATAAACTAAAGAAACTTTTAATATAATATTTAAATAATTGATGTTATTTTTATTATTGTCTGTTTAAAAGGCCTCTTGACAATTTCAGAAGTGGGATTAATCATTCGCTTTCCAAAAAGTTTTTTTTAAATAGTTAAACGAAATTTTGTGCGGGTTTTTTTTTTTGATTTTTATTAAAAACGAAATTAAAAAGAAAAAAGAGAAGATGGTAAATTTTCGGAATATGAACGTTGAGGCGCTACGTGGAAGGTGCAGAACTGCCGGCCTGCCAACGTACGGGAAAAAGGCTGTCCTAATCGAGCGCCTGGAGGAACATTTCGGTGAAGAACAATTTGAAAGTTTCCGGGACACGTCGGCTAGCTTGTCCAGACGACTGGATTTGTTGGAAAAATCAATTCATAATGTGCAACGGATGGGGTTTCGGCCAACGTCAGAATCTTCACCAACACGAGGTTTGGTGGATGATGAAATATGTAATAGCATAACGAGCATGAACCTGTCAGTACATACACCGCCATTTCCCCAACAACAACAGTGCTTATATACAACGCATGAACAACAGCAACAACAGATGCACATTCAACATATGTATACACAAAACGCGCCAACGCACACACATACGCGTATTGAAAATCAACCACCAACGTACTTACACACAAACACCAATGTTTTACCACCAACGAGTTGTTACCAGCGGCCAACAATGTCAACGAGTGTTTTTCAACAGCAGAATGCATTTTTAACAAATAATAATGTGTATTCTACGTCAACTGTTGGTAATCGTCAACGATTTTGTATTGATGACATTTATGGTAATGGCAGTAGGGTGGCACGTGACGAAAATTGTAATAACGAAAATTTTACAAGTCGTGAAATGCCTGAAAATAGTGATTTTGTCAATGTTTCAGGCCCCCAACGTATTTTTGACGGAGGTCATCCACAAAATTATGCTTCCTCTTCTGGTGGACGGCAACGGGGACGTTTTTATGATGGTAACGGTGCGCAACGGCAGGTAAACTTTTCTGCTCCACCGGTGTTTGCTAACCATAATGATTTTGGTCAACAACAACGGGTTTTAAACCACAGTTATGGCAACAACCACTACGGCAGTATTCGGGACATAGTTGAAATGCTGCCAGATTTTGATCCAACAGGTGGAAAGTCACTAAATGCAAAGCGGTTTGTTCAGCGGGTAGAGGTTTTGCGCAATGCGTATGGTTGGTGGAATGCTGACTTGATTTTTGCGGTGCAACAGAAAATGAAAGGCGCCGCCAAATATTGTGTCGATTCCCAGGAGGTCGTTTTTCGAGTTTGGAATGAATTCAAGGCAAAGTTTGAAAAAGATTTCCCATGTATGGAAAACGAAGCTGACATACACGTACAGATGTCACTTATGCAACGTAATCTTGACGAATCACCACAAGATTATTTTTACAGATTGCTTGCTTTTGGTAAACGTGGTGGTATTTCTGATGCCGCTATAGCTAGTCATATAATAAGGGGAATCAACGAGGAAGATCTCAAGAAGAAAATTTCAAACAAATACAATGATATCAATGAACTTCTCCAGGATATAATTAATTTCTGTTTACATAATAATATAGTAAAGCCTGCAATTTACAATTTAACGAATACTCAACGGCCCATGGGTAAGGAAAATATTAGAAAAATAATAACCACTCAATCAACGAAAACGGGAACAACTGTAAAATGCTACAATTGTAACAAAGTGGGGCATTACGCTAATAAATGTCCAGAACCGCAAAGAAAAAATCGTTGTGACATATGTAAACGTACCAATCATGCAACAAACGGGTGTCCCCAACGTAAAGCGGACACACAGAAAGCAGCTATAAATAAAGTCGAAACTGGTCTACCCAAAATGGATTTCCCTGATCTTGTGAAAACGGTAAGAGTCAATGATTTTTTTACAAATTGTTTTGTCGATCCTGGTAGCGGTCGTTCGATGGTGCGGAAGTCTTTTGCCAATGATGTGGGTAGGCCAGAGCAGTGTTCTACAGTTCTTAATGGTTTCGCAGGTGGAAAATTCATATGCACAGAAAAAATAAATGTTAGCATGCTGGTAGATGGCCACAAGTTAAACGCCGATTTATTGGTGGTCTCTGACAACCTTCTCTGTCAAAACGTGCTTCTTGGTCGTGATGTTATTTGCCAAGAGGGGAGAAAATTTGTTATTGAAGATGATGACTGTTGGTTCGAAAATGTGATGGCCATTTCAATAAACGAACAATTTTCACCAGACGAAGAACAACAAGTACAAAAACTAATTTCAAATTACTCTGAATGTTTCGCCGAATCTGCGTCAGAGCTGGGAAGATGCAACGTGGTAAAAATGGACATCGAACTTTCAACAGATGTGCCCATTAACGTAAAACCGTATCGTATACCTTTTGCCCGACGACCAATTGTAACGAAATTGGTACAAGAATTGCTAGACAGTGATATAATTCGTCCGTCAACATCTCCGTATGCGTCTGGAATAGTTTTAGTCCAAAAGAAAAATAACGAATATCGTCTTTGTGTGGATTATAGAGCCTTGAATCGTGTGACGAAGAAAACTCCATTTCCTATGCCTAATTTGGATGAACAGTTTGCTCAATTAGCAGGTAACAAGTTTTTTACATCCCTAGATCTCAAAATGGGTTATCATCAGATCGAAATGTCCGAAACGTCAAAACCGTACACAGCTTTTGTTACAACGGATGGTCACTTCGAATATAATCGAATGCCTTTCGGACTGGTTAATGCCCCTGCGGTTTTCCAAAGGATAATGATTCAATTGATAAAACATATGGGTGCTGGAGAGGTGCTAGCCTATCTTGATGATGTCATCATACCAAGTAAAACTTTTGATGAAGGTATACAACGTTTGGAGAAATTTTTAAATATCCTTAGGGATAACGGTCTAACTTTACGGTTGGACAAATGCAAATTTTTAGTCACCGAAATTTCTCATCTGGGCCACATAGTTAATAGCAACAGCATTACCCCGGGTATGGAAAAAGTCAACGCCATACGAAATTTTAAGCGTCCAACTGATTTAACGGAACTCAGACGATTCTTGGGTTTAACGGGGGTTTTTCGCAAGTTTGTGGAAAACTATTCAATCATTTCCAAACCTCTAACTGGTCTTTTAAAGAAGGACCAAAAGTTTTCGTGGGAAGAAGCTCAACAAAAATCTTTCGAACATCTAATCAATATTCTAACAAAGAAGCCTGTTTTGGTTCTTTATGATGTCAATGCCTATCATCAGGTACATACTGATGCCAGTTCTATTGGTATCGCCGGCATTTTACTCCAGTCAACTGATGAAAAGAATTGGAAACCGATATTTTACTATAGCAGACATTGTTCCCCAACGGAAGCTAAATATCATAGTTACGAGCTAGAAATCTTAGCGGTGGTGGAGTCACTGGAACGTTTTCGCGTCTACGTTTTAGGAAAACATTTCCAAGTGATAACCGATTGCTCTGCTATAGCAAAGGCTAACGTTACAAAGGAGCTAATTCCGAAGGTTGCAAGGTGGTTTTTAAAAATTATGGACTATGATTGTGAAATATTGCATAGACAAGGTTCACGAATGTCACATATCGATGCTCTAAGTCGTGCTCCGGACTTACAACCCGAAGAATGTTTAACATTGGATCGTATTATGAAGGTTACAGTGGATCAAGATGACTGGTTGTTTACCATGCAGTTGCAGGACCCTGCACTGAAAGAAATTGTTTCTGTTTTGAAAAATGAAAATTCCTCACCACAGGTAGTACAAATAAAATCTGATTATGAGCTGGTTAATGGTCGTTTATACCGTCAGGAGAATGGTAAATCTCTTTTTGTGGTGCCAAAATCTGTACGCTGGCGTGTTATAAAATCATGTCATGATGACATGGGTCATTTTGGTTTGGAGAAAACGATTCAACGCGTAAAACAATATTTTTGGTTTCCCGGAATAAGAAAATACGTAAAAAGTTACATAGGTGCTTGTATGGAGTGTTGCTACAACAAAGCAAAAGGTGGTAAAACTGAAGGATGTTTGTATACCAGTGACCCTGAACCCATCCCATTCCGTCAAATACACATTGACCACTTAGGTCCGTTTATTCGCAGTAAAAAAGGAAACAGCTACGTTTTGGCGGTATCCGACGCTTTTAGTAAATATCTGATTGTTAAACCCGTGAGGACAACTAAAACTCAACCAGTAATAAATGTATTAAACGAAGTCACGAGTTATTTTGGTTTACCGAAGGTGATTATAAGTGATAGAGGAACAGCGTTCTCCTCTAAAATGTTTGAGCAATATTGTCAACAAAATGGTATTCAACACGTAAGCACAGCGGTACGTACTCCACGTGCAAACGGACAAGTCGAAAGGGCGAATAAGACGATACTAAATTATTTACGAACAACAACACGAGAAGCTCGAGATTGTGATCTCACGCTTAGAGAGCTGCAATGGTCTGTTAATTCACAGAAAAATAACACTTCGGGTTTCACCCCAAATGAACTAGTTTTTGAATTTAAATTAATTGATGTAGTCCAAAACCGAATTGTAGCTGCTATTCACGACGATGTAGTAGAACATGAGAATGAAGTAGAAATGGACGAAAAACGTATAGCTGCCTCACTTAACATAGCCAAGGAAAAAGAAAAATGGAAATTGCGTTTTGATCAAAAGCACGCTAAACCAACCGAATATAATGAAGGGGATTTAGTCGTTCTCGAAAATGAAGCACTAGCCACTGGTGAGTCTCGTAAGCTTGAGCCGAAGTATAGAGGCCCCTACATCGTTACCAAAAGTCTTGGTAAAAACAGGTTCCTAATCGAGGACATTCCTGGTATGCAAATTACCACACGAAAATTTTGTTCAGTATACGCATCCGATAAAATGAAGTCATGGTGCCAAAGTTCTCCTATCCTAGATGAAGAAGAATGGATCGAGGACGAGCCATAGTCAGGAAGTGCCGAACTGTCACGCACAAAGTACCCTGCCCCACAGTGCAGTTTTGTTTTGTGCTATCATTTTAGTATGATTAGTGAATGTATGTTTGATGTAAAGGCAGTCGGTGTTTGTGATTAAAAGAAGAAAGATATTAATTTCGATTACTATCATTTAAAGATAATTTTAATAAACTACAGAAACTTTTAATATAATATTTAAATAATTGATAATTGAGACCTGCAATGGTCTGTTAATTCACAGAAAAATAACACTTCGGGTTTCACCCCAAATGAACTAGTTTTTGAATTTAAATTAATTGATGTAGTCCAAAACCGAATTGTAGCTGCTATTCACGACGATGTAGTAGAACATGAGAATGAAGTAGAAATGGACGAAAAACGTATAGCTGCCTCACTTAACATAGCCAAGGAAAAAGAAAAATGGAAATTGCGTTTTGATCAAAAGCACGCTAAACCAACCGAATATAATGAAGGGGATTTAGTCGTTCTCGAAAATGAAGCACTAGCCACTGGTGAGTCTCGTAAGCTTGAGCCGAAGTATAGAGGCCCCTACATCGTTACCAAAAGTCTTGGTAAAAAAAGGTTCCTAATCGAGGACATTCCTGGTATGCAAATTACCACACGAAAATTTTTCAGTATACGCATCCGATAAAATGAAGTCATGGTGCCAAAGTTCTCCTATCCTAGATGAAGAAGAATGGATCGAGGACGAGCCATAGTCAGGAAGTGCCGAACTGTCACGCACAAAGTACCCTGCCCCACAGTGCAGTTTTGTTTTGTGCTATCATTTTAGTATGATTAGTGAATGTATGTTTGATGTAAAGGCAGTCGGTGTTTGTGATTAAAAGAAGAAAGATATTAATTTCGATTACTATCATTTAAAGATAATTTTAATAAACTAAAGAAACTTTTAATATAATATTTAAATAATTGATGTTATTTTTATTATTGTCTGTTTAAAAGGCCTCTTGACATTAGTGTCAAATTGCTTCTAGTTATCCTAAACAGTTTGGCTAAGCAGTTTGTGATTGAAATCTAGCAAAATCAGTTCAGTTGGATAAGCGTTATGAATCCAAATGTAGAACCCCCACCCTAAAAAACTGAAAATTTTGTTACAAAAACGAGCATAAATAGTGGTACAATGCACGGATTGATATTAGAATTGGCACAAATTCATATTGTTGAATTTTGTGAAGATCGATCCATAATTTGACATAGGCCCTTAAAAGCATACTCTTGGAATACAGTTTAGTACCCCTAAAGCCGCAACGAATAATGTTTTTGTAGCTGAATTTAGTCTTTCATAGTTTAAAAAATAATTTAATTTGCAATGCTTATTTTTTGCATAAAAACTAACTGAGCTACCTAAACAAGAGCAATTATTTGTCTTTTTTAACAACGAGGTAGGTTACCCCGACTTTTGGATGTTTGTCATATATATTAGGATTTTGAAAATTGACTGTTGACCTAACCACATTATTTTTGATAATTTTTACCGCAAACTTCTGGCATATAAGATTTTTTAACAAAAAAAATATAACAACAATAAAAAAAACAAAGCTGTGGAATTTTTAGGAGTTTTTAGATATTGAAGAGCTTTACCACAGAGTGCTTTGAGTTTCACAACTAAGTTAGTCAACGTTTTTTAACCATTACCTTTTTAGTGTTCCCTCTTATTAAACACTATTATTTAGAACTTTTCAAAGTGTGGAAAGAAAATAAAAACAAGTAATAAAGTATAATCGGTTAAGCCCGACCATATGATACTCTACACCACATTATATAAGAACAAATTTTTGCAAGTGTACCTATTTGGGACCTAGTTTTGAAAAATGCATAGCTAATGTGGCCATATAAATAGGGATATATCTATGTTTTTAGTTTCATTAAAATCTGTTAGATAGTTTGAGAGGCAGAAATTTGCCCCCTATCTCCCCTCGTGGTCCTATATTTTAAAAAATGCATAGCTTATGTGTCAATATAAATATGGATCTAACTATTTTTTAAGTTTTATTAAAATTGGTTTAATAGTAAGCAGGAAGATCATATTCCGGAAAGCAGCTTGTATGGGGGCATATTATGGACCAATTCGCCCCATTTTCAAAAGGCTTAGTCATTGTGCCAATTATAGCCTATGTACCAAATTTCACCAGATTATCTTCAAAATTGAGACCTGTACTTTGCGCACAAGGTTACAGGGACAGACAGCTAGCCATCCAGTCAGCCTGACCTGCCAGACGGACGGACATCGTTAAATCGACTCGGAAAGTGATATATAATATTACCCTATCCGATATTGTGGTAAGTATATTAAATAAATTTATGAAATAGTAACAGTTATTATTGATAACAGTGAGCAAATCTAAAAAAAAAAAAATTTGAAAGTTAACCCTCAAATGCATGAAAAAATTTTAATCGACCGAAAAATAAATGTAGTTAAATGGAAAAATAAAAGAATAATTAAAATAGGCAGATTTTCTTTGTATTTTCAAAAAAAAATTGTGATGTATTTCTACATCATCATGAATAATCGCTCCTTAAATTATACTAATCTACCTCGTAGAAAAATAAAGTATTTCAATCATACAAAAATTGCTTTTATTATATTACAAAACATGAAAATTCGTAAAACAATTATTTTTACCATTTAAACATAAAGGAACATTGCATTTGCCACATGACCACTGTGTGGTACCCTTACATTCAGGAATTTTACATCTCAATCTGTTGGAAAATATAGGCCAGTGACCAACGCCATCTTTTCGTGCATCTATAGATGGCAAGGGATGAGGCGATGATCTATGTTTTTTTGTCAGTAAACTTTGCTGTAATGACTCATTAGAAGGTCGACCTCTTTTATTGCCGTTTAATTGAGTGCCCACATTACAAAGAGCGTCAGCCAAGTCATTGCGAAACTGACTAAGATTTGGTAGTTCTTTGTTCGGGGTACCCTTTGCAGTCAAGTTTTTCTTCATTAATATCCAGGAATTTATGACGGCGAGGTCCAATAGATGATAAAATAAGCGAAGGTACCATTTGCGACTTTTGACTCTAATTCGATAGCGACCTAAGTAGCTATCCATCAAATCCACTCCTCCCATATGCATATTATACTCTTGCACAATTTTTGGACAAGAGATATCTATTTTTTCCTTTATTCGCTTATCATATCGGCAGATATTACCAACAGGTTGGGAGCCAATAAAAGTAGACAACAAAGTAACAACTTTGTTGTCTTTCCACACCGTCGCTGAAAAGTCCACCCCATCATAGTGAGAAATTCTTTCCTCATAAGTTCCCCTAGGTGTAGCTGATTTCATTAGATCCTTCTTGTCCGGGAATCGACAATTAGGCAATCTATTCTGTTGTACAGTTCCGACACAATAGATTCCGTGTTTCTATAAATAGTAAGCCAAGGGCAATGATGTGTAAAAATTGTCGAAAAATAGTATGTGGTTTCTCATCTTTGGTATTACCCTGGCTACGCGTAAGACAACATTATTAGTGACTCCTAAATCTGGCTCATCATCTTGTCTATTTCTTTGATCTTCTTGCCCGGAATACACCTCAAAACGGTATGCATAACCCATTAGACTGCATAAAACAAATAGCTTGTAGCCCCACTTGTGAGGCTTATTTGGTAGGTACTGTTTTAGGAAATGACCTATTTTAGTTGAACACATTTGTTCATCTATTGACAGGCGTTGATCTATAGGAATAGATGAGAATGTTTCATTTAGGTGGTCTATTACAGGTCTAATCTTGTGTAGACGATCGTGATTTGGATGATCTCTTGAAAGATGTTTCTCATTGTTGTTAAAGTGCAACATGCTTCTTATGGCCTCAAAACGATTTACTTGCATGACGGATTTTATTGGTTCATAACCAAACTTATTATTCCAACAAGAACGCACACTAGGGAAATGTTGGACCGACATGAAAAGCAAAATGCCAATGAATTTTTTTAATTCGGAAACAGTTGTAACGAAAGAGCTCGATGGGTTTGTTTGAATGGCATAGATATTAGTTTCATCTACAATTTTTTGTAGAAATTCAGTAGTAAAATAATAGTGAAAACATCTGTATGGTGAATCTAGATCGGCTACATTTGGATCTAATGTGATGTCTTCATGTGTTTTTTTAGAGGCATCAAAAGTCAGTTGATCTTTTTTCCAGATAAGTCTACGTCTATCAAACAAATTCATGAAGCTACCTGGACTTTTATTTGGGACAAATGGCTCAGTATTTGCTTGAAATCCATGTTCGTCTTCATTTGTTTCTTGTTCGCCTATAATGTCGTCTTCTTCCGTCAAATTTTGCACGATATCTCTTGCAATCGTGTAAAATTGATCCTCGTCATCATTTTCATCCTCCAAACCATCGTCGGAAACATTACCGTCTTCCAAAGCAGCTAAGATTTCTTCGATATCCTTAGTTTTTAATTGTCGAGACATGCTATGTTAATAAAATGGTTATCTCGTTAGATATTAGTATGAAAGTCATTCATTTAAATTATAATTATATAGTTGATAAAACAATAATACATACAAAAAAAAAAAAAAGTAAATTAACTTTACGATTAGTGTACCGATTTTGCATGTTGATGTATTTTTACATCACAAGAAAAATTGGCTTTTCTGCATAAATTTATCAACATATACAATAATATAAATATTTTTCGTTTGTCTTACCTCTATTCTATCTAAAAACAATTTTTCTTTTATTATTATATTAATTTTTATATAAATAATCGCACTTATAACACACGTTAAATTCAAATTGCACACAAATCGCAAGTCACCAATGAATATTGTCAAAAAACAACAAAAATAACTTTTAGAAACTCTAGCTACGTTCAATAACGGTGAATCCCCTTATTTTAATTAAAATACAAACAAAACAACTTTGAAAAGGTTGCCACATAGTAAATTATGGGAGTTTAAACTTATGATGCAGTAATACATCGCTATGCATTTAAGGGTTAAGACAACGGCCTTCAGCTACTTCGCCCACGTACTTATAAAACTATAGTTTTATTAAGTTTTCAAATGATTGCTGTCGCATCTGAAAGACTTCTTTTCACTCCATGAATTAAAATTTTTTAATTCAAAATAATAATATTATCTAAAGGCTCAGTTAGTCTTTAGTCTGGGTTCACACTATGAAAGTTTTCTTTTAGAAAGTCTGAGTTTATGGGGGAGAGAGGAGAGAAGAAAAGCAAGTTCTCTTCCCCTCTCACCAATAAACTCAGACTTTCTGAAAGAAAAATTTCATAGTGTGATCCCAGACTTACTTTCCGTTCTGTTACGAATCAGCTGATTTGTTTTTGTTATTAAAAAACCTGTCAAATTGATTAGTTTTTCTGTTCTGTTGCGGTTCAGTTTGTTAAAATCAAAAACTTGTTAAGTAATTGTAAGTGACAGCAAAATAAATATTAAAAAATAAATTTTTATATTGAAATAAACTATTTTTTGATTTTAAGAATTCATAAAATTTAATTTCTTCAAATTTATGTGCGTTAAAGTTATTGAAATAAAACAATGGACAGTGCAAAACTAATAAATTTGTCATAAATGACTGATAAGTTTCTACAGAAAAAGTAACTATTACAATTTCGTAACAGAACGGCACGGAACAGAACAGAAACAGAAAGTAAAAACTAACTGAGCCTTTTCGCTGTTATTTTGCATTATAACATTATTTACTCGATTTTCCTTATTTTAACTTGCCGGTATTTATTTTTGAGTATACTGGTATCGGAAAAAAGGCGTATCGTTACGTCCCTAATCCTTAACTGGTTCTCAAAGGCTAGATTTTTTTTGTATTTAAAAGTCATCTTTTATTATTTTTTTTTTATCCCACAACAAATTAAGATACATCAAATATTTTTTCTGGAAATGTACGCCACCACCTAAAACACTTTTTCATGTTAAGACCCTCCATCACTAGAAGAGGGTAAACTTAGCTTGTCATTCCGTGAAAAACTGTTTTAATAAACATCTAAACCCCAATAAAGTACTAATGTATATTCTGGGTCCTTGAAAAATGCCGCAACAAATCTAGTTTACCAACGCAGCTCCAAACAAAAAAATGTAAATAGCTTAATAGGGTAAATAGGGAAAAAGTTTTGGAAATGCGTGGTTTTCGAGTTATGGAACTCTGAAGTTTTCATATGTATATGTGATTTTCCACTACATTTCTAAACCATTTCTAAATTTTACACCAAAACACCCTTCTAGCATTTGGAAAATTGTTTTATCAAAAATCACCTAACTGAGTCTTCCTCGAGTACTTTTGACGATTAAAAACTGATTAATCACTTGCGCGCTTGAAAAAAGACTCGAAAATGATTCGTTCTTATGCTTAAAAAGTAATTTATTGAAAATGCAATTACTGCATGTTTAGTAATCGAAAATGGATCATACAGATGTTTGAAATATGACTGTTTTGACTATATTTAAATATTATTCAAAAATCTGCCAAATGGAAAATAATTGTTTTCTTAAAACTACATAAATATTTTTTCTAAATGTATCACATCTATGCCATTTTAGAGCCATTGTACATATAAAATAAATAAAAACCGTCTAGTGTGAAAGCTCATGCGAGACTTTTGGGTTTATTCAAGTGTTCAAGAGTGCACGTAGGTGTGAGATGAAAAGAGAAAAAAGGACGGTGCAGTAGTTTTGCCGCGGTCTGTTTTAAAGTCAATTATTTATATACATACATATGTATTTTTCTTCATCAATTTTATTTTTTTTATAAACAATCCTATTATATTTTTACTTATATATTTTTGTGCGCACTAGTAAAAACCGGTAGCTTGCAAATTGTCCATTGAACTAATCGGAAAACGTTCAACAACTGCCGGAAATAAAATTTAAATAAAGCCAACATCCTTTTCTTAGACGACAACAATATAAATATAATCTCCCTTATTATATAAGTTGTTGTCAATGTCGATGCTAATTTTAAGTTGTTGTTACATCAAGTCGACGACAACATCACTTTGACGTTAATTTGGTATTTTCTAAGAATGAATGAATTTGATGTACACAGGCATTTGGTGGAGTAATTTAAACATAAAATTTTAGCAATTATTAATAAAAATTATGTTCATGACTTCTTTTAAATTTGCATTTTTTATTTAAAACGTTTTTTAGTTATTATATATTGCTTCTTAAAAGTTATGGAGTTCCCCTAGATCTATGAAACTTGGCAGAAATATGTGTTATGGTCATAGACTAGTAAAGCTCATACGCAAACGGTTAGAATTAGGACTGAAAAACGAGTCGAAAAAGACTCTTCGACGATCAGAAATACGACTAAAAAATGAGCCGAAAAAGAATCGCAACCAATCAGAAAAGAAATATGACGAAAAAATTACTCGAAAAAGACTCGCAAATCATTAAAAATATGAGTCATAAATGAGTCGAAACTGATCAGAAAAGCGGGTAATAAAAGACTCCTCAAGAAGAGTCCCGGGTAGGGTACCATTTCCTCCCGAGTAAACAATCATATATGATCAGAAAATGAGCTCATATATGCTTATTTTAATCGTGCAGAGGAGTCATAAATGACTCGAATATGATGACTTTTTTCATAAAATGATTGCAGGGTATTACGAAAATGCACTAAATAAATATGTATGTAGTTTATTTAAATAAAAGTGTTAAAGAAGTTTAAATTAATCACAAACACTTGCTTCGCTGAATAAAGCTTTGTTCGTTAGCCTGCCTACGGCCGGGCGCGAGAACTTTTTTCTCTATGATAAAACAAATACCGACTACGCTAACTAAAGCTTTCCTGCATAGCCGGGCTCAAAAATTTTCTCCTCTATGGTATCAAAAATTCTGGCTTTGCTAACTAAAGCTTCTCTGCATAGCCGGTCTTCGGCCGGGCGCAAGGCATTTTCCTCTATGGTATAACAACACCGGCTTCGCTAACTAAAACTTCTCTGCATAGCAATATGCTTACTAAAAACTTTTATTTTCACAAAATTATCTCCGCTTCTTAATGAGTTAAAATTTTTAAATTTAGAGCTCCGTTGATAAACTAGATTTAAGCCGAAATTTAAATTCGATTAAGCCATGTCTAATGTCTGTCCGTTTGTGAAAAAGACGCCGATTTGATAAAAAAAAAACAACCGTAACACATATACATTTGATATTAGGGTATTTGGTCTAGTTTAGCTTGATAATCGGTCCACAATTTACCATACAAAGCGGACTACCGAACTTCGAGATGATTGATCAATCATTTACCAAAAAATCTCTTAAAATCATTTTAATACGTGTAGAACTGATCAAATCCTATTTCATTTTTTTAGAATTTTTTGTTTTGTACTTTTTGTAGTAGATTTAACACATTAATCTGCAACGAGTTATAATGCTATGAGCCAAGATTTTATAAAGGTTGGTTCGTTATTTATAGATCATATTTTAAGTCCACGCTATAGTATGTGTTATGGTACACGCCTGATATATTCGAACTCTCGGTGGTCGGTGCCAAAAATTCGGCAGAGCCGAATATATAACTTTTACTTGTTTTGAATAAGTTTGGGTAAATTAGATTTGTCCGAAAGATATATAATCCTGTGACACAATACATAAAACAATTATTTAAACAGAAATTTTCTTACCAATTTCGAAACCTGGTCTTCTGCTTTTTTGGCCCAATCCATAGTAGACGTTGTTACTGAAAAATTTAACAATGACAATTTATTTCAAAACTAATGCGTATACAATAAAGCAGTTCATAACTTTCAACAATTATGCATTACCTTAAAATATAAAAATTATAACAACTTCAACTTTTGCAAACGCTACTCGATAAAATAAGCATACAATAAATTTGTAAAAAAGTAGTTCGGCAGAGTGCAAGGCGAATTCAACTACAGGTGGTGTCGAAACGGCATCTGATTTTGACAGTTCTAGCTTATTTGTTTTGATTTGTTAGTGTTTTGCTAAAAATGGTTGACGTTTCGAGCTAATGGCACTAACAATGCAATGTAAAAATCCCTATGTTGTTTCTGTTGTTTTTGGATTGTTGTAGTTCCGACACCACCTGTAGTTGAATTCGCCTTGGCAGAGTGGGTTTTTTAGTACTTAATAAACATAGGAGCAATTTAATGTATTAGGTAGCGTTGCCAACTGATCTAATGTTGCCCACAAACGAGGCAACATAAGTCGAAACTTCGGCATGTTTCACTTATAGCCTTTTCACACTTGTCAACACTTCACATCAATTTGCGAAGATGTTGGAATTTTCCCATACCCCGGGTCTCCACGTAGCAATATTTATTGCGGCAAACGTCAAATTTCATTGCTCCATAAAATTTGCGACGTATAGACCGCATATTGCCATGAGTGGCAATCCATTGTGCAATGATTGCTCTTCTTATTGCTTGAGCAATTATTGCTTAGCAATATGCTGTCAAATCAGTTGTAATTTATCTGAGATTTCATTTCTATGTACGGTTGTTTTTTGTTTGTGTGTTTATTTATTAAAAAAGCAATCAATAAATATATTATTATATATTATATTTTTTAATAAACGTCAAGATCAACAAAACCAAGCGACGAATTTATTTTTTTGTATATTTTTATTTTTTCAATAGAACAATTCAACTTTTTTTTAACGCAAATAAACAAAAAAGTAATACAAAACACAGCTACGACAATTACAATTAATTATTTTATTAATTTAAAAAAGAAAATTTAGCAACCACTTCAAAACACAACATAAAACATTTGTAATAAATACAGCCACAAAATTTTATACAACTTAACGCGGTGAAAATTGCAAATTTATGGCAAACCAATATCAAGTGTTCTCCAGCAATATAATCAGCAATTATTGCTTCATTGTTCTGCCGCCGTTTTTGCTTGTACTTAGCAATAAATATTGCAACGTGGAGACCCAGCGATAAGAAATACATAGGGATAAAAAGCAATATTTTTCAACATCTTTACCCCGGGTCTTCACGTAGCAATATTTATTGCGGCAAACGTCAAATTTCATTGCTCCATAAAATTGGCGACGTATAGACCGCATATTGCCATGAGTGGCAATCCATTGCGCAATGATTGCTCTTCTTATTGCTTGAGCAATTATTGCTTAGCAATATGCTGTCATATCAGTTGTAATTTATCTGACATTTCATTTCTCTGTACGGTTGTTTTTTGTTTGTGTGTTTATTTATAAAAAAAGAAATCAATAAATATATTTTTTTTTTATTTTTTATTTTATTATGTACATATATTTTTAGTAAATTTTGTATTATTAGTTAGTTTATAATGGTATTCAGGCAAACTGCTTTGTAATATATATTTTAATTGGCCAAGAGTGGCTTTTTATATTACATTTGATGAAATAAATAAATAAATAAAATAAAATAAATAAATAAATATATTATTATATATTATATTTGTTAATAAACGTCAAGATCAACAAAAGCAAACGACGAACTTATTTTTTTGTATAATTTTATTTTTTCAATAGAACAATTCAACTTTTTTTTTAACGCAAATAAACAAAAAAGTAATACAAAACACAGCTACGATAATTACAATTAATTATTTTATTAATTTAAAAAAGAAAATTTCACAACCACTTCAAAACACAACATAAAACATTTGTTATAAATATGTACAGCCACGACTACTCGCGGTGAAAATTGCAAATTTATGGCAAAGCAATTTCAAGTGTTCTCCAGCAATAAATTCAGCAATTATTGCTCCATTGTTCTGCCGACGTTTTTGCTTGTACTTAGCAATAAATATTGCAACGTGGAGACCCAGCGCTACAGATTGTTACTATCTCATTTTGTTCCCTTTTACATTTTTGGTTTCTTTTAGTGTCATCACTAGAAAAGTGGCAATAAATTCTATTATTATTGTGGCATCACTGGCAAAATGGATGTTGTTTGAAAGCAGCGTTACCATTTCTCAAGTTTTTCCTTTCTTGCAAGCCTTATTTTGCTTAGTTTTGCTAAAATTATTAAACAAAATGAATTAAAAATAAATTTTGGTGTTATCTTTTAAAATGTTGGCACTTTTGTAGAAAAAAAGTATTTAAAAAAAATAAAAGTTTTATTTCAGAAATGGTGACATTTTTTATTGATAGTAGATGTTAGATGTTTCAAGTGTGAACACGTACTTCACATTTTCAACATCTTCCATGCGTTCCTCCGAAATGTATGCAAGTGTACAAAGGGTATAATAGGCTTTTTACACTAATCAACATCTAACATCTACCATCAAAGATGTAGAAAATGTGAAACACTCTTTTATATTGCTCACATATAACATCTACCATCAAACAAAAATGTCACCATTTTTGAAAAAAAAAAAAATGTTTTGAAAACAAGAAATGTTTTTTTTTCTACAAAAGTGCCAAAATTTAAAAAGAAAACTCAAAAATGTATTTGAAGTTCCATTTGTTTAAAAATATAAAAAATACCTAGCAAAAAAACATTGCAGTAAAAGAGAAAAGCTGACAAATGGTAACGCTGCTTTCAAAAAAAATTTTTTTTGTTAGTGATGCCATAATAATAGCTGCGTTCGTTTACCCCAAAGTTTGTACAAATTTGTACTGGATTTTACTGAAATGCGTTCGCGTACACATAAATTTGTAAAATTTTCATATTACTCACCTACTGGATTTTACTGGAGAAGTAAACGAACGAAAATAATAATAAAACTTATTGCTGCTTTCCTAGTGATGACACTAAAATAATCGAAAGATGTTGAATGGAATAAAATGAGATAGGAAAACCTTTTAAAGATGTTGAAAGATTTTGGTTTTTAGCCCTATGTATTTCTGGAAAATTGATGGTAGATGTTGATCAGTGTAAAAATGCTATGAACGCGTATTTCACATTTTCAACATCTTCCATGCGTTCCTCCGAAATGTATGCAAGTGTACAAAGGGTATTAATGATGCTACGTGTGTATTCTGTTTCTGTTTGAAATTCGCGTTATCTTTTAGGTTTCTCAAATATCTAAATTTTCGATATTTTACGTTTCCAAACACAATTATTCAATTAAAAAGCTCTTCCGTATGGCTTATCGTTTAAGAAATGTACGATTTTTGTATTCTTCTTCTTTAATACAAGTTAACATTAAGATTTTTTGATACCATGAAATTAAACCAGAAAAGCAATACAAAGTGAACTTAATGGTGGCTATGAAATTAAGGTGCCCAGTCCAATAGAACTGAAATTAAGAATAACTGGCATGACATTCAACTACGAGGATAGAGAAATTATTGCAAATTGAAGAAACAGAATCCAATGATCCAAATGAGTGAAATAAAAATTATAGCACGATACGAGTTTAAGAGAAATACTTAAACAATATACAATGTAAAACTAAAAGAAGATAATGGGACGTAAACCAAAATGATCACAGCACATAAAGTTAATATAGGATGTGAAAGATTGTTACGAACCGGTTTTGTCATCTTGGGTCATGGTTACCCTACAAGCTCATCTCATCTCCTTAGAGGGGTGTTCTGAACCAGCCAGAACAAAAAATAAACTGAAACACACAAAAAAAAACTACAACATACATACACTTACTTAACCTGGAATACCAATTCATAGGGAGGCAGATTTTGACCTCCAATCGCCCATTTCCCAACCACGACCGCAATGTCTCCAAACATTTTTTCTACGGTCCCATAAGCCCGCCTTGTGTCGCCCTTTCTATATCAACAATCCCCAAAAATTATTAATTACTCAGGTTGTCTTATCTTTTTCACATACAGATACAACTAATTTTATTTAAAATTTTTATCTAATCTGTGTTTTGCCGACTTCGATCTGGCATAACTATTCTAACGCACAACATTGCACTATTGGTCAAATGACAGCTTTTTCTGTGCTAAATTGATAAAAATCAAAGTGGCGTTTTACTATTGTTGTTGTTGGTTTTTGATTGGAAATGCTTCAAAACAAATATGTGATGTTTTTTTTTTGCGTTAAAAAAAGCACCGTTACACATTTGTATGTCAAAGTCAATCAATGCAATTTTTTTACAAACGTGCTAAAGTGTTCAATAGTGCTAGGTCAACTTTAAGTTTGTATTTCTCGATCTGTGCCTATTATAATTTATTAATTTAAATTGGAAAATAAAGAGACAGGTAACTACTACTGTTTTTAATTACAACCGTATTGTATTTATGTCGATATAATTGAAAAGAACTCATAAGACAACATTACCTTAAAAAAGTTCAGTTTTTTTTAAACTTTTACATTCCGTAAGCGTTTAAAAATTTTGACCCCATTTGACCTCTTTCAAATTAAACAGGTGGATTAAATATAATATAATTGGTTAATTTCGGCTTGTGACAAATTATATGTTCATAATTTTTGTTCTTTATGGCAAGAGCTACAACTTTGTCTCAGAGGGTAAATCAAAATTCCGATCGGTTTGCAAGATATGAGCCGGAGAAAATGATCACTTTTAAAAAAGTGCATGACTTTGGGCAAAACTCTGAGACACCGGTCTTTTTTTTGGTCTTTTATCACGTAGTGGTGTCCGTATATGGTTATTTTTTTCGTGTTGCACTGTGTTATTGAAATGCAAAAAGAAGTAGTTCAGGAGGAGATAGATATTTTAAGCTCTGAATTAATGTTAAGTTAAGGGTTTGATAATAACAATGGTCAACCAATAGGTTTTCTTGGAGAAGAAGCTTCTGAATCGCGACACAAAATATATAAAGGCGATCGGTTGCATCACGCCCGCAAAAACAGCCGCACCAATCACCTGTTAGATGTATTTAATAGGGCTGTCGATACTTCAGATCCATCAATTTCTACATCATTTTTAACCAGATGCTTACAAAAGCGTAAACGTTCTTCACTTCCATCTGAAGTTATTGAGCTATTATGTTGCAGCGAATCCATAGAAGAATTTCAGCTAAGCAACCAAGATGAAGAAATTGATGATTTTGATGATATTAATGAAAGTGAAGAAGCCCTTTTTGATTTAAATTTACAAAATGAATTAAATTTAAGCAATTTCTAAATGTTATAATAAAAAAAATAAATCAATTCAATGAATTATGTTAATGATTGGTCGTTAATGGGTAAGACTCCATTTTTTTTTTAATAGCGTTAAACTTACTTATAAAATTGTTACAGGCTTTGGTTTGAATACCATGTTTTTGGTTGAAAAAGTGTTAATTATTGGTCGTTAATGGGTTAAATTCCATTTGTTTAAATAGAATTAAGCTTACTTATAGAATTCTTACAGGCTTTGGTATGAACTTCATGTTTTTGTAGTAGTTATTAATTTCGCACAGAAAAATTTCCATTTGACCTATAGTGCATTGCAAAACTAATATATTTTAAAATATTCTTTTGTTTCTTGCTTTTTTCCGTAGGTATTCAGTGTTGGTACACACAGAAAAAAATCAATGTAAAATACTCGAAAACAAGGTTGATTTTACATTTTTCGGTTGTGATCTTGCTTCATAGTTGCTTCATGTTTATGACATTCATATTAAAATAACACTCCGAATCACGTTGAATGAAAGTTATTTCAAGTTGAAACAATTGAATTTCATGTAGAATCGAATTGGTTTGAGTTTGAAATAACAGTGAGAAGAAGCTTCGGAGACAACATATGCGTTAATTTAAGAAACATTTTAAGCACTTACCCGCGGAACCACGTTTCATTTAAAACAAATGATTTTTACATTAATTTTTAAATTTTTTATTTTTATAACAGCATATTCCTTAAAATTGAATAGTTTTTACTTTTAAAAAATATATTTTTACCGACAAAAATCAAACTACATAACAAAATAAATACGAAAAAACAATTTTTTTTGGTAGTTTGTTCTTTGAATAACAAACAAAAATGTTAAAAAATAAAATTATTCGTAAAATAACTATATGTACTTTTATTCAATTTTAACAATACGGAAAACGAATTTATATTCAACATTTTTGATTTTTCGAATTTATTCTATGAGTTACATTTCAGTAATGTATTTTATAAAGCTTTTTTTAATAGTTCTATTCCTTAAATTTTAAGGAATTACTTTTATACACTACCAGACTATTATATTGTATTTTCTTGTTACATTTTACCTTAGCTATCCTTTGGATAGAAATGAAGTATATTGTATGTACAGAAAAATTTACAATTATTAGACACCAGCAGAATGTAATGCATTTTCTGGCCCGCTACGGCCTTCGTCAGCATTCTTTGAGTCACACTGGATAGTGATACTTTATAAATTGAATGTACGAAAGGAAATAATTCCCAGTTTCTATTTGTTAAAAATAGTTGAGTTAAATACATTCAATTTATAAAGTATCACTATCCAGTGTGACACAAAGAATGCTGACGAATTCTTATATTTTGAAATGAACTGAGCTGAGTGAAGAATAATTTTTTACAAATTACAACTAAATTTATGTAAACTATTTAAATTTCAAAAAAACTTTTTTTAGAAAAAAAACTAAAACTTTTTTGCATCTCAAAAACTTGCAAAAAATTAATCTTACGATATGACAACACTACAGACATGAGAAAAATAACAGCTATTACCTAAGAATTTTTAAAACTATATTTTTTTAAGTTCATTAATATAACAAGAAGCTTTAGTTAGGGAAGCCGGTCTTTGTTATACCATAGAGCAGAAAATCCTTGCGCCTGGCCGAAGGCCGGCTATGCAGAGATGCTTTAGTTAGCGAAGCAGGTTTTTTTTATACTATAAGGGAGAAAATCCTTGCGCCCGGCCGAAGGGCGCAAGAAACATTATAGAACAGGCTTTGGTTTGAACATCATGTTTTGTAGTAGTTATTAATTTCGTACAGAAAAATTTCCATTTGACCTATAGTGCATTGCAAAACTAATATATTTTAAAATATTCTTTTGTTTCTTGCTTTTTCCGTAGGTATTCAGTGTTGGTACACACAGAAAAAAATCAGTGTAAAATCCTCGAAAACAAGGTTGATTTTACATTTTTCGGTTGTGATTTTGCTTCATAGTTACTTCATGTTAATTTAACTTGCGAACAACATTATTTTCTTAAAAATAACTATAATTCATGTTAATTTAACATTCCCGTAAAGTTAAAGAAAAATTACATTCATATTAAAATAACACTCCGAATCACGTTGAATTAAAGTTATTTCAAGTTGAAACAATTTAATTTCGTGTAGAATCGAATTTGTTTGAGTTTGAAATAATAGTGAGAAGAAGCTTCGGAGACAACATATGCGTTAATTTAAGAAACATTTTAAGCACTTACCCGCGGAACCAGAGAGAGAGAGAATATCATTATTTATTTGTAACACATGTTTCACTTTTTTGTTTTCGCCTTTGTTTACAAAAGCACTCACAATTAAAATACACTAAGCTAAGTGGCTCCATATGGTTTTTTATTCTACTTTAAAAATTTGATGTACTATTTAACTAAATAATTTTAACAAAAAGAATACGAGAATTTTTCTTCTTTTTATAAATAATTTTAAGCATGGAAATAAAAAAAATTATGTTTTTTTTTATAGTGTTGTTATTGTTTCTATACAAAACAAATAAAACAGGATTTTATGGATTCAATATTGAACAATTTTATTTCAACACTTTTCGTTTAAAATTTATATGAAACAATGATAATTTTAAATAACGTCAATACTTTTGCAGAAATTTACTTTGATTTTTAATCAACATTGCGCAATGTTAATTTAATTAACATTGATGTTTTTTTCTGTGTGTAGTTTGTTTACAAGCAAACATTCCTACACTAATTTTTCCAACATATTTTCCGCGTAAAAATAAACCCAACATTTTAAGCGTGAAATTCATTTCGCAGAAAGCAATAATATGTTGTATGTATCTAGATATTATTTTTAAAAATATATTCAGGCTACTCACATAAAATGTGACTAAGGTACAAGGTTTTTATTACTTACAATTTGTTTAACAGGTAAAAATATGCAACATTTATTATTTTTCAATTTCAGCATCGCTCAAAAAATTGAGTTAATTTGGAATTAGTAGTTTTCTTATCACTCATTTGGTTTTCTCATTATTATAAAACTTGGTTTTAGCTACAGCCTAAACAAATCTTACCTGTTAGTTGTTAAACCATCGTGTTAGAAGTAAATACATTTAAAATCCTAGAGCGTTAACGATCAATATTTAATACACATATTGTAAAAATAAAACTCATAGATACAAAAAAACTGGTTTTATTCGAAAAAAAAGAAACAAAATTAAGGTTTTGTTGGAATTTTGTACTGAAAAATGAGCTGTGAATAATTAAATTTTGTGAAAATAAATAAAATAAAGTAAAGAGAGAAAAATAAATTTGAAATTAAATATAAATATACATATAATCAAAATGCCTTGCTCTGCTGTAACGCTTTCTATAGCTACAATATCCGCCATTATTGCAACTGCTTTATTGGCAATTGCATTTTCCACAGATAACTGGTTGCATTATGAAGTGAAAAGAAACAACATACAGGTGTGTACCTCCTTCATTCTAAAAAAAACCCACATTAAAACGCTAATGACAACCTATGTACATATGTATTTATATTACAAATAGGTACATAAATACCTATATTTTTGTATATTTTTTGTAAATATGTAAATACAAATGTATTTATGTATATATGTACATATGTCGATACTTTTTATTGTGTTAATAATATGTAATAACATAAACAAATATATGTGTGTATATACCTACAATGTCTTTATTATTTATTTTGTAAGTTTTTTTTATTTTCATTTACATAAAAAATGTTAAATACGTAAATACTTTTGGCTCTAAAATTTTCTCAACATCCAAACTTTCTACAAATTTTTAGTGCCACCATTTAATAACTTTTTCTCAAAACTAGCTTTTTGTTAATGGTTGTGCATATGTATGTATATATTTAATATAAGTATGTATGTATCTATGTAGGTAAGTACGTGTGTATGCAAGTAGTTGGGTAGGTCCGCTGAGTACGTGTTTGTTTCGTTGGAATGCGAGTTTAAAGAAGAAAACAAAAGCACTAACAACAAATATGCGTTTAAACATAAAGCAACAATTTTTAATAGAGAAACTAAGTGTTCAAATATTTCAATACTAGATTTATTTGTCAGAACTCGAAACTTTTTACAACTGATAATTGTGCATACATACAATATTTACATCCATACATACCGTACCTTTCAAATAAAACTGTTACTGAAAGAAATTTGAATAAAATAGTATTCAAAAATACAATTTAATGCGAAATATTTAAGAATCACTGCAAAACAGTTTTGAGTTTATGTTGGTAAGTATATGAACAAATATTTTGTTGAACGTACATATGTATGTAGTTGATACATAAGTATGTACATATGTATGTTTCATTGTGAAACTGGTTTTGAGTTTATTTTTAAAATATACTCGTCAAAATATTACCAACGACTTTGTTAAGTTGGTATTCGTCGTTTTTTCTCTTGGCCATTTTTTGTAAATATGAACATATGTACATTTGTATGTATGTTTACTACCAGTTTCTGTTAAACGATAGTTTTCATAAGTGAAAATTTTACATGTGTTTTGTTATTGTAACAAAACATGTACATAGGTATTTCTTTTAACGCTGCACTTTTGAGCATTTTGATAAGCCCTATGGTGAAAATACAAAACAAATAAACAAATTAAGAATTGCAAAAAACTAACTTTTTTGAAATCATATAAAGGTTTGTAAGGACAAAGCCATTAAAATTTGGGCTTAATTTTCCTACAGAACAATAATTTGTCGTCAAATAATTTAAAAATAGTACAATTTTTAGTAGGCACAGATTTTTTAACAAACTTTAATATGCTTAACACTTTTGCAATATTTCCAGAAGGAATTTTCACCCCTTTTAAAAAGTCGACGGCAATATATAATAATCGCATTTTCTTAGTCGTCATTGACAATAAGTGATTACTGTTAACAGTTAATTGGTATTTTCTACGGCTCTTTAAAGTCGACGTCGAGTAGAATTAACTCTGTTTTAGTCGACAGGAAATTTTGCGACTATACGAGCCCTAACCGCGAAAATAACGTAAGCGACATCATTTTCAATTTTCGTTTTTTATTTTATTGGCAACACTTGCATCTTCTCCTAGAATGTCATGGTCACATATGGTACCGTTAAGATTTTACAGCAAGAACAATTTAATCGTAAGCTGTAAAATTTATATGAAATAATATAAAAAAAACTCTCTCCCGTAAAATTTCATTAAATTAAATAGGTACGTTTAAAATAAAAATAATCTAAATTTAAACAAAAAAAAAAGAATTTTATAATATTTTGTTGAAATTAAAACTGCATGCTCCTTTCTGAACAAAGAACAAATCAGAAATTGACTAACAGTATTTAAGGGTTTGTTTTTTGTAATTTACTATTATCCTTTTTTTGTTTTGTTTTGTAAAAAAAGAAACGCGAACTGCCTGTTTCACAATTTCGAACGTTAACGTTCGGATAGAATTTGGTAAGAAAAATATTTAAAAAACTAAGTGTTTTGCAGAGGTAGACATTTTCAATGCGAACGTTAATCTTCGAAATAGTGAAACGGGCAGAAAATCGTTCTGTATATTATGTAGTGTACTGTAGACTAAGGTCCCGATTGATCTTGCGTCTTTTAATTTTGCTTTTTTTATTTTATAAAAAATAAATTAATTCAATTTTGCCGTCACGTAATCTACAGGAATTGTAGAACGTTTTTTTTTTTTCAAAATTAGTTTTAACAAAAATAATGTAAGAAACAAAAAACATTTATGTTTATATTTTAAAAACAACACTTTTTGAAAAAAAACCTCGATTGCACAAACTTTAAGCAATCCAAAGAAATTGCTTTAAATTTATATGAATTTTATTTAGTTTTTTTTTTTAAATAAGTATTTCCTTGTAATCTAATTTTTTGATTTAAAAGAAAAAATTTAATTTTTTCTATCGGGTATGTTCTGTAAATCGAAATGAAGTGGATTTAAAACCGAACAAATTTTGAAAACGAGCCTGTAAAGAAAGTTCATAAAAATATTCCTTTTTATAGAATAATAGAAGAAAGTTCATAAAAATATTCCATTTTATATATATTACATACTTTGAGTATTAATTATATTTACAAGAACAGCTCTTAAAAACAGGAAAAAATACAGTAATTTTGTCAATAATTGAAATCAAAATCTCGTTCGGTTTCAATTCCAATTCATTTCGATTTGTAGAACATGCCCGTATATCTTAAAATTTTAAATTCATTTTTGTGTTTTTATATTAAATTTTGGCACTTTTGTAAAAAAAAAGATTTTTTTGGAAAAATGTTTTTTTCAGAGATAGTAAGTTTTTTAAAAAAATTTATGGCAACGCTGGCTGTGAGGATGAACAAATTAGTGGTGTGGTTTTAAGTAGATCTATGCTGGACTCGTGTCTTTAAATTTTTCGAACCAAATTTTACGACAATATCAATAATTATTGCGGCTTATGGCTTATTAAAGTGGCTTATTAAAGTGAATTCCCCAGCCCACACTCTAATGCTAGGTACACACTATGCAATGCATTTACGCAATCTAGCAATTTTCATTCATTTTTCATTCATTCGAGATTTCATCAACATCAAAACGTTTTGATATTTTGAGATTGCATTGATGTAGATTGCACTGTCTGTAACCAGCATAAAGCACATAATTTAGTACATTTTTATTTTATTATTTTTAAGCGAAAAAACCACCAGCTGGAGAGTTGCATAGACCTATTTAATAAGACTTTTTTCGAATTTGCCAATCAACATTAATATTGGGTCTTCCTTCACCTGACAATTTTTTGTCATACCAAACGTCAAAGTCTAAATTAAGAAACTCTAAAATTTTTGTCAGCGTTTTCTTTTTAAATAAAGTTTGGCGTTTATTATGACAAACAATTATCAGGTGAAGACCCCATGTAATGGATAACCAACAGTTTTATTCATGTTTTGGAGCGAAACTGGTTTTTGTTTGAGTTTTTCTAACTTGTAACTTGTTTTGTGGAATAGAACAAGTAAGTGTAAACGTACTATTAGTCGTGACAGCAGGATACTGACATCAATATGTCAAAGTATAATATACACACGTTTATATGAGGAGAAATATTTTGACGACTACAATGCAACACGGCTGTTGTAGTCGAATTAAACTAATTTGAATTTTTGTCAACTACAAACAGAAAAAGTGTTGCTAATATAAAACAACTAAGGGTGCTATGTTCGTCTTTGCCGAATCCTTCACCATGGATAGGCAAACAAAGGTATAGAAGAAAAAACACGGTGCACTTTGCTACCTTTTACTGTAACTGTTCTATTTTATATATGAATATGCGAAAAGTTGTGTATTGATAACCCCGCTGTGAGCACCAATTTTGGAAAACTTTTCTCTTAAAGTTCTTAAGATATAAATAAATAAATCTATTTTGTAACACGCCCACTTCTCCAATCCTGCCCACGTTGTATCTGATGTTGTGAATTGATGGCCAACATGCTTATACATAATTTGAAATCTTTTGCTCTTGCCGTTTCTCCAGATATACCTAAAAATAAAAAACGAGGCATTTACTGGTAAAATAAGAGGCAGTCGCTGTTTTTTCCTCACATCTTAGCAATTTGTGGACCGATAAGGGTGAATTTCAGAAGCAAACTTTAGCAGAGTATATGTGAAATAAATATATAACAAATTACTCTCCATCATTTTAATACAGACTAACATCGGAAAATCAAATTCGCTTTTAAGACCAAGAATATATATACCTTCTAGGGTCAAGGATCAATATTGTAGAAATTACAAACGAAATGACAAACTTATATTAACCCTTTTACCTTCGGTGAAGGGTATACAAAATTGTAAAGAATTAATGCTAAAAAAATGTTTTTGTGTTAAACCGAATAGAACCGGCTTGATACAGAAATATAAACTCTAACTAAATATTTTTTTGCGCCAACGCTTCTAGTAAAGAAGTTATAGGTCGTAAAAGTTTCAAAATACTTTATCCATGTCTCTTTAGATATTATAAACAGAATCATTACAATATGGTTTTCGCATAAGCATTATTAACCCATTGAAAGTCAATATCAAAAATTGATACTTCTTGACTGACTTTTTTTTTACAAAATTGGCTTTATATTTGAATTATGAAAATACAACAATAATAATTGAACCATAACACTGCTTTACAAATTTTTAATTTGGAAAAATACCAAGAACTCCACATGCCTTGATAAGTTAATTGGGACCTCCTGAACACGAAAAACGCTGTATTTTTTTTTTTCTAAATACCGTTTTTTAGATAACGGTACTTTTGTGTTTTTCGGTGTATGGTCCCACTCAAACCCTTGTGGAGCCCATCCGATCATTGGAAAGGTAATTGAATGCCTTTTCCGCCGATATGCTGAAAATTTCTATCTGATAAGAAAGAGTTATGACACCTCAAAATTTAAAATTTGCCTATTTTTTACGTTTGTTTCAAAAATTTTCATTTTTATTTCGTTTTTTTTCTACGTTATAGTAAAGATCTGGAATGTTTTATTTTTTTACCTAATAGTTTATTTAATTACCAACATTTTAAGTGTAATTTGAAAAAAATCGTTTTAAAGAAAAGTTTTTATTAAGGATTTTGTGGAACGACAATATTTTCATCTTCATTGCTCACACACTAAATTCGGCGTAAATTCAAAAAATTTAAATTAAAATGACGAGCGACTTGAACTGTTGCGTTTTTTTCGGATGGATCTTCGCGAATGAGGAACCAACAATAGTCCACCATCATTTGTTCGTCCCACCAGCCTTAGCAACGTCTCTCGATTTCTTCCATTTTCATCTTGGTGAAATCTTTCACCTTGTTCATCACTTTCAGAGCCCAAGTTCGTGGGGAAAATATCCAAATGACTGAATAAGAAGTGTAATTTAGGTGTCATATTTGAACCTTAAGGTTAAAAAGAATAAATTTTAAAATGATAACGGCCTTTTTGATATACATGTTTTCACTCAACGCTTACCAATGGCATTGAATTTTTGCAGTAATGTATCGATCTTCTCTGCGTAAGCAGGACTTCTGTAGTTTCCCAAAAAGTTGTGAACGATGTCCTGGAATGCTTCCCATGCCTCCAAATGAGCTGGACCTAAACACTCATTAAATGCTTGGTCACCGTACAGAGCCCGATTTTAAGGTCCATCAAATATACCAGTTTCAATTTTGCTCGCTGTGGCTCTCGGAAATTTTTGTTTAAGGTAATTCATGGCAAGACTGTCTTTTGGCAACTTTTTCACAATATTTGTAAATAACCCAAGCTTAATATGTATCGGAGGAAGTATTATCTTCTCCAGAGGAATGAGTGGGTCATTTTTGATATTGTACACTCCTTCCGTACGTCCACTTCGCTCGGGCCAAACTTTTCGGGTGTAGTGATTCTGACGGTCACGGCTGTCCCATAGACATAGAAAACAGGGAAACTTCGTATTGCCCCCTTGCAATCCAGATAGTATGGCAACTAATTTAAAATCAGAGCAAACTTTCCATTGATGTTGGTCATAATGTATGAGATCGAGAAGTTCTTTTATTGCTTCATATGTTTCCTTTATGTATTTTCCATATCCGATTGGAATTAATGGTTTCGTATTCCCTTTATGAAGCAAGACTGCCTTCAAACTATCCTTGCCTCCATCCATAAAAAACGCCATTCCTCTGGGTCATAATTTTGTTGGAGAGCATTGAAAAGACCACATATGTTGGCACAAAAACAAAAGTTTGCCGAAAAGTGTAAACAACTTACACTGCTGCGATTACTGTAATATGTAACACGTGTCTCATGAGCACAATATCCCCACTCTTGTAATCTTAATGCAAGTAATTCAGATTTCGATTTCGGCAAATACAAATCTCGGCACAAATCATTGAGCTCGACCTGAGTAAGTAAATGGGGTTTCTTATTTGATTGCATTTCTGCTTCACTGCACTCATCTGATGAATAATTTTTTATTGTTCTTTTTCGTATTTCTGTGGGGCCCGCTACAATCAGCTGCGGTTTGGGCACGATACTGAGTGCGGCACTGGTAGCAGCTGGATAAATTGGTTCAATTCTACGTCCGATAACCTTTTCCGTTAAACAGAAATAACAATTTGTTGTATGGTTGATCTGGTTTCTCCATTGCATTGGCTTTCCAAATGTGAAGAAACACTCTTGACCCTTACCAATTTTATTTAATATTGTTCGGCAGTTGTTACATGCACTATTCGGTGTCCACGGTTTGTCGAGAGACGCAGGTCGAAAGCCGAAATACTTCTTATACGCTTCAGATAAATTTTTCGTATTCATTTTTCGCATCAAATGTTGTGATTTCTTTTTCACAAGAACACCACAAACATAACAAAATTCGTTGGGATCGATTGAACACATCTTATTTTTTGCACGTACAAAGCCAAACTGACATGTTTTTACAAAATGAGTTTTTTATATGCTTGTAAGAATTCTTTAAAAAATTTATTTGCATGGAAAATTGTTAAAAAAAAAACATATCTTTATGATGGAAAAACCTTAATTGCTTCAAAATCCGATGCACAATAATAGACCTGCCTATTTTTTAAAATTAAAATGTAAATCCGGAAACTTTTAGGTAAAAAAAATAAAACATTCCATTACTATAACGTAGAAAAAAAACAAAATAAAAATGAAAATTTTTGAAACAAACGTAAAAAATAGGCAAATTTTAAGGTGCCATAACTCAGCCATTTCTTATCAGATAGAAATTTTCAGCATATCGGCGGAAAAGGCATTCAATTACCTTTCCAACGATATGCCACAAGGGCTCCACAAGGGTTTGAGTGGGACCATACATCGAAAAACACAAAAGTACCGTTATCTAAAAAACGGTACTTAGAAAAAAAATTAACAATTAACTTATCTAGGCATGTGGCGTTCTTGGTATTTTTTTGCTGTAAGCCAGTGTAATAAATATAATATATGGAGAACACTTCAAGCTTTCACATGATAAACCTTTTTGAATTGAAGACCAAAAACTACCAAAGAAATTAGGCATTTGCTTAATAAAGCTGTTCTGCATTGCGGGTCTACGGCCGACCGGAACACTTTTCAATTATGTCCATATTACAATAATTAAGGCCCCTATTACGATTTACAACTCAACTCAGTTGAGTTGTAATTTCTTAATTTTTGTATTATGGTTTACAACTTTGCTATAATGCGGTGAACAAAAACATAACAAAAATTACAACTGATCACAATCAGTTGTCTTAATTACAACTCAACTGAGTTGAGTTGTAAGCCATAATAGGGGCCTAAATATGTAACAAGTGCATAATTATTACCACATACATACATTTATATTTTTACTCAAGATATAGTTTTTTTAATCCCCAATAACTTTAACATTTACCTGTAAGACAGTAAAGGATCATAAAATTTTGGAAAAACCTTAATTGCTTCAAAATCCGATGCACAATAATAGACCTGCCTGTTTTTTAAAATTAAAATGTAAATCCGGGAACTTTTAGGTAAAAAAAATAAAACATTCCATTACTATAACGTAGAAAAAAAACAAAAAAAAATGAAAATTTTTGAAACAAACGTAAAAAATAGGCAAATTTTGAATTTTAAGGTGCCATAACTCAGCCATTTCTTATCAGATAGAAATTTTCAGCATATCGGCGGAAAAGGCATTCAATTACCTTTCCAACGATATGCCAACAACTACCAAAGAAATTAGGCATTTGCTTAATAAAGCTGTTCTGCATTGCGGGTCTACGGCCGACCGGAACACTTTTCAATTATGTCCATATTACAATAATTAAATATGTAACAAGTGCATAATTATTACCACATACATACATTTATATTTTTACTCAAGATATAGTTTTTTTAATCCCCAACAACTTTAACATTTTATAAGTTAGAGTTTCTAAAAATATAGCCTATAAAAGCTCAAAGTGTTCTCTATAAATCTTTAATACATCATTTTAAAGATATTTCGAAATACTTTCCAATGATACCAATACTGTTAAGATCTAGTTTTTACCTAAAGAGATATTGATAAAGTATTCTAAAACTTTTAAACCTATAATTTCTAAACCACGTGCGTTAGCGCAACAAATATGTATATTCATATAAGGATTTCTTATTTTGAAAGCAGTTTATATACATTTTTTTATTTAGCCTGCCGTTACAAAAACATAACAAAACTAAAATATTTAAAATGCATTGATAATTAAGAGTTTTTTTTTATAAACTCATTTGTTTTAACGTTATAACTTGTATTAAAGATACGTTTATTTCGAGTCTGCAATTATTCATGTTGTTTTATTTTATAAAAGTAAGAAAGTAAAAATTAACGCTCAGTTTCTATATCCTACTTTGGGATCCCTCGGGATTCCCATTTGCACGAAAACCGTTCTCGTACTTTTAATTTGTGTAAATGAGATCGGATTTGAGAAAATAAAATTCTTCTTCTTCTTGCACGAAACAGCCCAGACTTTTTCTTCGTGCCAATTGTGTTAATTGTCAAACAGCTGTAAAACAAAAACAAAACAATAAAATGCAAGGGAAAAAATCATGAACCAAATATTGGAAAAAGTGTTGTGGAGTAAAATAATGTACTTAAATATATGTTAGTTATTGTAAAAGTGTTTGTTTGGTTTTATTTTTGGTAAAAGTAGTTAATTTCTAGAGCCAATATAAAATTTTTCAAAAGTGGCGCAAATTTTTTTGGTGTTGTAAGGACTGTCAAAACACTAACTTTCTATTTTGTGATTAAAATTGTGTTTTTTCTGTTCCCGTACTTTTGTGTTATTTTGTTTCTTTATGAGAAAAATTTATGCTTGCTCTCTTTTTCACTTATGATAAATAAACATAATAAACAAAATCAGTACCCATGTTCTGTAACTTTAGTGAGAACTTCTCGCATCGAAAAGATGTGAAACAAAATATTCCATCGTTTCTCGAAAAGTGAGAAAAAATTGTGTCTGTAACTTATGTCGAAAACTATCAAAAGAGATTACGTCGTTACGTTATAAAAGTCATAACATTGCACTCGAAGCCGATGTGACATTGCAGACGTTGAGGACGCCAGTCACACATATAGTTAACGGCGACCAAAATTTACTAAAATTGACAAATTTTCAACGACGGCGGCGAAAATACAACCGTCGGCCATGCCAAATAATGTAAAGTGCGACTTTAATGTTTGTTGTTTGTAAACGAGCTTTGAAAAAATTCGTATATTTTATAAAAATGGTAAAAAAAAATAATTAAACAATAAAAAAGGGCCAAGAACATAATTTTATTATTATTATTCTTTGCAATTTGCATTTTTAGTTGTTTTTTAGTGTTAAAATTTTTTTCTCGCCCCATTTTTATTCGTGAGTTTTTTTGACAGTCCAAAGCGGGAACTTTTCTCACCAAAATGTTACAGACACACTTTTTCTGTAAATTGGCGAGTAATTTCCTTGCGTGACAGCTTGTACTCGCCAAAAAAAGTTACAGACACAGTTTAGTGAGAAAAACAGCTGTTTGTTTCAATATACGGCATTTTTGTTCTATTTCACACATTTCAATCGAAAAGTTTCTCGACACGAGAGTTACAGAACATGGGCACAGATGTTTATATTTTGTATACTCTTTACCGAAGGTAAAAGCGAAGTTGATTAAACGATGACCGTCTGACCGTTGCAATTGGTTTTCCGATGACCCCAGAACTTCTCTTACAAAGACATAAAAGATTTTTGAATAACTGGACAATGGCAAGAGACAAAGTTTTAAAATTAGAAACAAGCATCTTGGATATCAATTTGCAGCATCCGACAAAATGTGGGAGGATTGAAGAAGTGGGCGTGGCACAAAATAGATTTATTTATATCTTAAGAACGTTAAGAGAATAATTGTCCAAATTTGGTACACATAGCTGAGTTATCAATACACAACCTTTTTAAAAATATGGGCGGGATTCGAAAAGTGCGAGTGGTACTTCCTTTAAAAATACATTTTAAAGATTTCTGTATATCTGGAGAACGGCAAGAGCCAAAGTTTACATATTAGGTACATACAACTTGTTTATCAATACACAATATACTATGTATTAGAGAAGTTGGCGTGGCACAAAGTAGATTTATTTATATCTAAAGAACGGTATTTATATAACTTTCTGTTCTAATCGCTCCATGGTGAAGGGTATATAAAATTCGGCATAGCCAAATATAGCACTCTTTCTTTTTATAAGCGGATTGTACACTCGAAGCGGTAGCTGACTATTTTTTTCTTTGCTTTTCTCAGTGCTCAAATGTTGTTTACACACACACAAACTATATAATAATATATACAAAACTTGTTGTTATTTTATTGTAAATTTATTGTAGCTTCAAGTGTATCTGGTAGATGATTATACCATGGTTTGCACCATCGTTCAAATTGTAATTGTGTTTAAGTCTTAAATTCCTAAACATACAACAGAAATGCAAATACTGAAAAGGAGTTGCGATCACGGTGAAAGTTTGTGTATCATGATTTTAATGTTTAATTCTTGTAAAAACTTAAGAAAAGAAAACCTTTCCTAAATAAATTGTTCTATTTTCATTCCTTCGCATAAAAAATCTATCTTTTTAACTTTCGATTTCAATCAAACGATATTTATCACATAACCAGACAATCGTTTTTTACTTAATTTAACATCATAATCAAAATATAAAATACCTTTACACAATCGCCACTGCCCAAAAATAAATTTTAAATATATGTACATAAATATTAACCGGAAATTAATAATGATTTATAAATTTATGTATTTCGTTATAAGCTTTTTGTTAAAATGTGTGTTGTTTAAAAATCGTCCATGCGATGTCGTAACACGTAGATTATATTTTTAATAATATGAATCAAAAGTTAAAGTTCGAAAGTTCATAACTAGTTCATAATTAAAGAAAATATTTTTAAAATTTTTAAAAATTTTTTTAATTAACAAGTATGTTAATTGTTATATTTACAATTTGTTTTAAGGTATGGTCAAATATGATAAATATTTTCCCAATTTTTGTTTGACAGCGTTTTCCTAAAATTTGTTTAAAACAATAAAAATTTAATTTTCTGTTAACACTACGCACATTTCTTTGCCCATTTTTGTTTCTTTAAACATATTCATATTAAAAAGCTTCAAATAAAAAATGTGTTCACATATACCATATTTGCCTGAAAATAAATATTTGAACACATTGCAAAAACAAACAAAAAATAAATTAATAAAATTACTTTTTATTGAAACTAAAAACCAACAGTTTGATGTAAAAAACTAAACTTTTTGGTTTTATGGTACAGGAGAGCGAAAATAGAAATTAAAAAAGTAAAAGTTGATAAAGATAATAAATATAAGGATAAGAAAAACATTTCGGCTTAATATAGAAGTTTTTTGGTATTAACATAGCAAGAGTATACCTTGGGTTTAAAAATTAACAAAATTTGTCTGTTATAAACATGTAAGAATTAAAATATTCTAGGGCGCTTTATATAGGAAATATAATAAAATATAAGCCCCTGTATTATGATTTATCGAGGTTTTAGTCGTATGTATTAAGTTAAATTTCGTGAGAACGCTATGGGACCTACATACATACATACACATAAATGTTAAATTATGAGTCGATTATCACAAAGATTAATTATTTTTTTTTCTAGTAATATAAAACTTAATTGTATACCTAATTTCAACACAAGTAATTTTAAGAAGCGGATTTTATATTCGAGTTATGGTAAATTATGGACCGATCATCACGAAATTTGGCGAAGTAATTTCCTATCTTATGAAACCACTTACGTACATATTATTGATTTCGGTTTTGGTCTGGATTTCAATCCTAAACTGCTTGGAAGAACTAGAACAAATCTGGCACCAAAATTGTTATTTTTTTGTCAGCAGCCTTTTCTGAATCGGTATAACAGTACCCGTTGGGGTGGCAGTCCATATTAACTTTTTTTTTGTAAGAACAACTATTTATTTTCCCAAAAACGGGGAAAATATTTAACGTTATTTGTAATACCTACTCTTATATATCCTACAATTGTATTTGTTTGGCGAAAAAGTAGAGAAAACGACGCCAGATTTTCATAGTAGGTAGATATGGCTCATGTATGTATATATGACCACTGTATAGCAGTGCTGCCACTTTTTGGGTTATTACCCGAATTGGGTGTGATTTTTACTATCGTGGGTAGAGTGTGGGTAATTTCTTATATGTGTAGATCAGGTGTTATTTGAAACTCTTTCCGTTTTAAAGCAAATAATGTTAATATTTGATATCAGACAAAATTATACTACATATTTAAAATATTGTTGATCCAAAAATTCACAGTAATCTCGACCAACGTCACGGTTTCTTATTAAGAAAAGATTTCTATCGGTTAATATAGATTTTCGAAAGCTTGATAATGAATGGATGGACTCTAAGATTTCGATAAATATGAGCTTCATAGTGATTAAGAAGCCGAAGTTTATTGGAAAAATGTATTCAAACTAAAAGATATGTTTCCAATATTTTGAAAAGTAATACATACATATTTTTTTCAATTCCAAATGCTTTAGTTGGAAAAATATTTTGTTGTCTGCAACCATAAAGGAATTGGGCGTCACTATACATCTATAAGATGTAATTGAGTCTGTTGTGGATGGGTCTCACTCCAAGATTGATCGAAATAAAGATTACGCCATCTGCATTCCTATTGGCTGACTAGAAGAAAGAAATGGTTTCTTCGGTAAAAAATAATTAATCACACTGTTTTATTTAGCAATCATGTAAAGAGAATTGTCGGGAGAACATTATGGTCAATGCAATTTTTACACCACTAACCATAATTCTTATTACGAAGGTTTTTCTAATGCCGTGTTTACTTTATGGCTGTGAAATATTTGCCAACAAATTTGAAACATATAAAAGGCTTAAAATGGTGTCAAAACCTGGTTTGGTGTATGCACATTTTCAATATATGTCTATAATATAAATATTAAATTATTAACGTTTTTTACACCGAACTTTTGTTTCTCCGTGCCATTTTTTCACCGGAACTATCAAAATTCAGAATTGATTACCTTATAACATTCAGCAAAATAGTAACGCATTCAAGTTTAAAAAAGAAATATTAAAATTTTAAACTCTAACTTAACCTTGTGATTTCTCATATTTTTCATGTTTTTATCCGATGGTTAGCGAAATATCGAAAAAATAAATAATTTAAAAATTTTTTTAAAAAAGACCTAGAGCTTAAATTAAAATAATCAGTAATTAAATAAAAAAAGGTCAAACAAAAAGTTATATATAAATTTTTGTATTTCATTTCACTTTTGAATAATAATCTTAAAATTAATTAATTTATAGCCCCCGTATTCACAAACGATTATTACATTTAACAAACGTTTATTAAGTAAAGGGTGTTTTTTTAAGCCCGATAGAACTTGAAATTGTAAAAAATAACACAAAAAATTTTTATTCGAAAGATCAATACGTGACATTAACATTTGAAAATGATTTCGGGCATATGGGCACCGCGGCTGTTCTTGACGAAGCGCATTCGGGACGTCCAATTTTGGGCCACTTTTTCGAACAATTTTGATTTTTAGTTGAACTGTTAATTTTTTTGTTATTCTTTAATTAGGCTCAAGTTCATCAAATTTAATTTTCATTTAATTATTTTCACTGAGGAAGGAATTTTACAACTTGGAATTTTTATTAAAATTTATTGATAATTTTAATATTACACTTATAAAATTATTACAGTAACTGATTGTAGGTTATTAAATTCGTTTTCCGTACTGTTAAAATTAATTAAAAATATTGTTATTTTACGAATAATTTTATTGTTTAACATTTATGTTTGTTATTCAATAAACAAACTACCAAAAAATAATGTTATCCGTATTTATTTTGTATTGAAGTTGAATTTTTGTCGGTTAAAATATATTTTTTAAAAGTAAAAACTATTCAATTTTAAGGAATATGCAGTTTAATAAATAAAAAATTTAAAAATTAATGTTAAAATCATTTGTTTTAAATGAAATGTAAATGATCCGTTTTTTAAATGAATTTTAAGTTGTTTAAAATGAATTTTCGTTTGAATTTAACTACATAATATTTTGAGTGTATATATATTATAACATATATATTTACTTAATAATAAGTTGAATATATCTGTTAATACGTTTCATTAATTGTAATTAGTATAAGTATTTAGCTAAATTTGTATTAATAAATTTAAAAAAAAGCGGTGGAATTTTGGGAATTGCTGTTGTTAAAAACATTTTAGGAAGAAATGTTTGCTAGTGGCAACGCTAATTCACACGTACACAAAAGTTTAGGTCATTTTTTCACGTTGGCCTTAAGAAAGGGATAGAAGCTTTGTTCTACGCGATAACCAATATTCTGTCATCAATGACAGTCAAATGACCGGTAAAATTACGGTCAATCTTCTTGTATTAATTTTAACGGAGTACTATATCAAACTATCTGTACAGTGATTTTAAAGTTGTAAAAATGTAGATTCCGGGTGACCTAGAAGGACTAGACTACGGAATTCCGAATTCTTTTTTTTTGCATTATTCCCAATTCATTCTGCTTATGAGGATGGTCTGCCCAACAAAACGCAGTTGTTGGATCCAATCCTAAGGGTATACATGATTTTAAGATAGGCAGCTAGGTAGGTGGAGGTTTCTTTATCGAGGAAATGGGTGTTAAAGTTCCTATCAGGCTGCCGGATGACAGAAGCGTCCTGCAGGAAGCAACTTCTGCTACAAAGCGGACGTCTAATCGGCTCGCGTATATCGAGAAACTAATACATATAAGCGGATAGAAATGCAGCCATATGCTCCAGTGATGCCTATTGAGTGATCTAGCTCTAATACTGGTCACTGGCTCAGAGTATCGTTTTTGAGTTACGCGAATATGTTATACAACCTCCTCCATTTTCGAAATAACGGTATATCTCGAAAACAAGAGCTTACCTAACAAAACGATTAGCACCTATGCACTGGTGCGGTGCAGTGCAGTGCACTGTATTAAGCGTACTCGAATAAGGTTAACCCACGTTGCTTACTTCGTCTACCGATTGCCCAGAAAAAGTAAAGAAAAATCTTACTTGCATAAAATAACAAGTTATACATATTGAAAGTACCTAGCTGTTAGGAAATATATTTTTTTCTCCCTTAATAAAATTGTTATAAATCACGCTTAAAGTATTTTTTATAAATAATTATTATATTCAACAAGTAACTTCATCTACAATGTATATTTATAAAATATTTTCAGACATTTGCCGCTAAACACTCTGATGCCGAAACACTACTTAGTAATTTGAACAACAAATATTACTATTATACGAGAACACGAGGTCTTTTTAGGATATGTTATCCGAAAGAAAGACCACCAGCTAGTGCAGGTAATTGTATAAAGATTATCTGCCTATTCAACATTTTCGAGCGTAAACGTTTGAATAGAATTTTAGACGAATAACATTGTTAAAACAGTGTTTTAATAGAAATTTTCAATGTGAAAGTTAACGTTCGAAATTGTTGAACAGGCAATGTATAATAAATCTCCTTTCTGTTCACTAATAAAGAAATGATTATAAATTTTTCAGTGCCAACATATCTGTCGCCAATTGAGACACACTGTTCGAACATTGACTATTTCCCTCAAATGGAGGAGGATAAAAGTTATAATGAAGATTCCACATCTAGATTGCATTTAGCTCGTTCGTGTGTGGCAATGTTTATATTAAGGTAAACATTTACGTTTAAAGACAATTATTTTGCATTGTATTACAGAGCAGCGAGAAAATGTTTGGTTTTACCGTCGCATTCACATTTACATATATATTCTGAAAGTTTATCGAAATCATTTCTATTTTTTGAAAAAAATATTTTTTACGCAATATTACTTATCTAACAGGGAGTTTTTTACTTTAATAATCGCCCTATTATAAAAGTCGATATCGACCCAAGTCGACGGCAACGAAACCATAATTGTATTTTCTTAGACGTTATAGCCAACAATTGATTACAAGTGACAGACACTTGTTATTTCCTACGGCGCTTTTCAGTCGACGTCGAGTCGAATTAACTTTGTTTTAGTCGACAGAAAACCTTGCGACGACTTTAAATGAAGATCCTTCAGTGAATTAATTTTTAGTTGTTGTCCCATCAAGTCGACGACTACATCACTTCGACGTTAATTTGGTATTTTCTAAGAATTTTTTTTTCCATATCGACTATTTATCGAAAATCTGCCAAAAAAATTCGATCTCTAATTATTTTTTCTTCTGGCCCAATGAGCAATTTAACTGGAAATCAAGTGCAAAACAATTGGTATTCAAGTTCGAATTTCAAGTTTCAAGGGTTGAGATATACTTTTGTTACACTTTATTTCAATAGCATTCTCCAGTAAAATGTTAATTTGAAATCAAGTTAATATTAGTAAAATATTTTAAAACTGAAAGAGCATTTAAAAATACGTTTGAACTCAAGTTTATTTCTACTTAAATTTTAAACACTTGAAATTTTATTGGTGGACTAATTTAAGCGTTAAATTTTAACAATTAATAAATTTGTTTCCATTAGTCGGTATTAATCTATATTTAAGCATTAGATTTTGCTTCTCTTTTCACTATTTCTATATATTCATCATTTGTCTCATGTTTACGCAGTCTATGCCATATTTCTTTGCGTTCCAGCATAAGTAGATCTATAGGTGAAATTCCAGCCAGCACAAGTGCTGCATACGTAGAAACCGTTCTATAGGCAGATATTACTCTTAGAGCGCTAATTCTTTGTAGTTTTAAGAGTTGAGTAACCGCGTATGCCTTCGTCATTGCTGCTGCAGTTATTGGTGCAGCATATAGCATTCGTGAATGAACCACGCTATTTATAAGTCTCCTAGTGGAGTTTTTTAAACATTTTACGTTTAGCATGACCCCCGCTAACCTATTGGCAGTTTCTAGAGCATTATCTCGAATGTTTTGTATATGCATATGGAGTTTAAGAACTTTTATCCAGTTGTACGCCAATGTATCGAAAGCTCATACTGGGGGCTACATTTATTCCTTGTATTCTTATCTCAGGCATCTTATAAACCCGTCGGTTTGTAGTTAAAATGGCTTCGATTTTCACAGCAGCTAATTTGAGACCATGCCCCCTAAGCCACCTACCACAGCGTCCCAAAATATCGTTAGCGATTATTTCCAGAGCAGAGTGTTGTAGCAGTTTAATGCGCCCCATTTGGCAAGTCCATATTAAGCAGTCCGTCGTACATAATATTCCACAGAAGAGATCCTATAACGGATCCCTGTGGTACTCCAGCCGTGATTTTTTACTCCTTCACGCCATCATCAGTTTAAGATACAATTTCCATTACTTCCTTTATAGCACACACAGTGCCTTTTCCCTTCAGGAAGTCATATTGTTTTGTAGACAAATCATCTACGCTGTGGATATCCTCCTTCAGTCTGTTGTAAAGTAGATTTTCATACAGTTTGCCCATAGAAATAATCATGCAGAGGTAAAATCGTCAAAAGACTCCGGCTTCTGAGGAATGACAGCAGTGCAAGACTTTAATCAACCAAGCCCAACTTGACAAAGTTACACAGATAAGATCAACAATTCAACGATTTAACATCACATCAATCACGTTCCTACGACTAATGCTACGCCAATAATTCCTCCAAACTCGACCTCTCAGGGCCAAAGCGTGGACATACAAAGAAAACCGGTTCGGCGTCTTCCACTAAATCACAACTCGGACAAAGCGGACTACTCTCATATTCAAAATTGTACAGATACGACCTAAAGCAACCATGTCCTCTCAATATCTGCTTAAGGTAAAAGTTCAGGTCAGAATGTCCTCGTCCAAACCACACACACGCATCAGAGATTAGTGAATAAGTCTACCTTTCCTTGCCGGAATTCGACCAACGTGCCTGCAGACTTACATTCCTTGCGACATTTCGAATGGCAGCCTCTACAGCTGCAATATCACGAGTTGGCATATACTCTCCAGTGATGACAAGCGCTGCTTCATTCGAAACAGTCCGGAAGGCTATACACCGGGGAAAGCAGGGTTCTATAGGATTGGAGTTCCAATGCTCCCGACCAAACAGATGATGCAAACTACATGACGTTTTTTCACTCTAAGAGTTTTTTCTGCAGGTACTTCTTGCCCCTTGTATTCAGCATTACCCGAGATAAGGCTGCACAGGTTCTGGAAGATTTCTCATTAATAAATTGTAGGTGATTTCTAAATTGGAGACGACGATCCATTATTACACCAAGATATTTACGAGACGGTATTGTATCCACACGATAGGTGCCAAGGTTAAAACTCATTGTCTCTATCTTTCTTCGACTACTTATCAGCACCACTTCAGTTTTATGATCGGTCGATTTAAGACCCACAGATGTAAGTTAAGAACGTACAGTCTGTATACTTGCATTCGTAACCGCTTCAGCCTCCGACAGTTTCTTTGCCACGCACACAAGGGCTATATCGTCCGCAAAACCAACGATTTGAATCCCTGCGGTACTCCCTCCGTAACATTATAATGCCGGGTTCCACTGTCAGTGTCGTATATAAAGACCCTGTTGCGAAAGTAGTCTCTAATTATGGCCAACAGGTATGTTAAAAGCATTCCTCACATCTAGCGTAACTCCCATACAACATTCCTTGGCTCCATTTCTCCATATTTTGCCCTTCATAACCTTCGTTGCCGTTTCCACTGCAATATTAAGAGCATCCACTGTTGACTTGCCCTTCTAAAGACAAGTTGGCTATTTGACAGACCCCCTGCCTCCTCCACACATGCTTCCAAACGCTTAAAAATGACGATTTCCAATAGCTTCCCGCTAGTATCTATCATACAAATCAGTCGTTGTAAGGAAGGGTCATCTAGCGGCTTGTTGTCCTTGGCCAACAGGACCAGCTTTTGCCTTTTCCACAATGTAGGAAAAATTTCTTTGCAAAAACACGTACTTATTAGTGTTAGGAACTAGTCAGGGCAACACTTTAAATTCATGTATGAATGATTACGTACATTAGGGCACTAAATTTTTCACACTTTTTGCGAACATCGAAAACGGCATAGTCGTGTAGAATATTAAAAGTTATTAATAAAAAATATGATAATTTTTTCGGATTGTTAAAAAAGTTCACGCAGGGATCGGGTTAAAGTTTGAAAACAACCATTTTTATCTCACTGAAATTTTAAAAAATATATGTATACCTGATATTTTTATATATTCCTATACGTATCAATTGAATGCTATTTTGGAATTTATCCACTACTTTAGATTTAAAAATTTTCCTACGGTTTAAAATTTATCGCGGTTCAAAATTTCTTGGAAGGTTTTAGAAATTTCCTTCCCTGCGTGAGGATTTTTTTTGCAAAACGACGGGAGACAGGTGTTTTCATTACTAAAACATTCTTGGCCACTCCATTGTACTATGCCAAAAATTTGGTTATAGCCCTAACATACATACGTATAAACATGTACATATGTATGAACTTATGTATGCATGTATGTATTATATCTTTCAATTAGAATGTATTTTTTACCGATGCTTTGTATATGGGTTTCGTTTGTTAATCTAAAAATCATAGTAGATAAGAGCTCCTCTATCTTTTAGACAAAATTAAAACGGATTTACGTTTTAGACCTTATTCTATGTATGAACTCTCGAAGACTTATACATATGTATGTGTTATATTGTGTCGAAATTCATACATATATATACATAGTACATACAAATGAATTTTTATAAATTTTTTTACAAAAATTGACAGTTTAACTAAAAAAAAAATCACAATTGTTCTAAAAATGTTTTAATTTTAAATAATCAATATTTTTTTATTATCAATTCGTGTTAAAAACTTTGATGTTGAATCGGAATATCTAGCTTCATAACTACATTTTGTGCTTTTTGGACTGGTCTCTCTGGGTGTTGGAAAAGATCATCTGGTGCTATAACAGCAACATCAATACTGTTATTAGCCACTTGTCTGCTTGCAGCTGGTGCTATGGGACTTTGGCACACTGTTGAATTTTTTGAAAAAGAAAAAGTTGTTGGAGAAGACTTTTATCAACAGTGGAATACTGTAAGTAGTTTATTATTAATTCATTCGTGTTATTATGCTTACAAATATTAATTTTTGAAGGTCTTAAAAGATAACACCAAAATAAGTTATGATTGGTCTTATATTGTTGCATGGGCTGGAGTTGGCGCCTGCCTTTTATCGGCTATATTATTGTCCGGAGCCGCTGTTTGTTTGAGAAGTGAACGTGAAAAGGAGGAACAACTAAACCTACAATACCTCATGCCAGGTACTTATAAATATAAATACACACAATATAAAGAGATAACATATGTATTCACATCTAGAAATTAAAAACTTTTATCTCTTTACTATTTTTTTTATCATTTCGGAATTCTTTGTTTTTCCCAAACAACTCTAAATTACATATGTACATATAAACTTAATAATCCAAGTATAGTTCATTACTTTTAAAATAACGCAACTAACTACCATAGTCAGCGTTAGTTTATTAAGTCTTAACTAGTACTAAATTTTGCGTAGTTACCTAAGTTTCCACATGCAAGTGCAAGTTCGAAAAACTCAATACACTCACACTTTTCCACTAAAATTCACACAATTTTTGTACCTTCAGCCAATCGGCTGTTTTCTTGATTTTTCGTTGATAATACGTATACACTACTTGCAAGTAATTACTTGCATGTGGAAACGTAAGGTTAGAAAGTTTATTCAACATTTTTTTATTTTTCGAATTTATTCTATGAGTTACATTTCAGTTATGTATATAATAGTCTGGTGGTGTATAAAACTCATTCCTAAAAATTTAAGGAATAGAACTATTACAAAAAAGCTTTATAAAATACATAACTGAAATGTAACTCATAGATTAAATTCGAAAAATAAAAAAATGTTGAATATAATATAAAGTAACCTACGAAAGGAGATAATTCCCAGTTTCTATTTGTTAGAAAGTTTAGTTAAGTTCGAAAAACTCAATACACTTACAATTTTTCACTAACATTCACAAAATTTTTGTACTTCCAGCCAATCGGCTGTTTCGTCGATTTTTCGTTGATAATACGTTGCCACATACCAGTGCAAGTTCGAAAAACTCAATACACTGACACTTTTTTACTAACACTATCACATTTTCCGTACTTGCAGCTCAAATTGCAAGAGAATTTGCTTGCAAGTAAAATTTTTACACTTGCGGCAAGTAAATGACAGATGGAAAAACAGTGTTACCGTGGAAGAGTTTTGTTTTATTTAACTAGTACATACTTAGTAAAATAAAAGTTATACTTATAGCTGATTTCTGTGAATTTATCGAAACTTAAAAGTAAAAAAAATCAACATAAATTTCAGGCATTTAGAAAAAAAAAAATTAAATCAAAATATTATTTTTAGTAATTTTATAATATCGGAAACACGGCAATACTGTATTCACATATTTTTAAAAATAAACACAACTCTTCATAAAGACTTCATAAAAGTTAAATAAAGAAGAAATTATAAAGTTAATTAATTTATATCGTAGCCATGAGGAGAGTCTATAGATGCAAAGATTTTAAAATTAAAGCTAGAAGTTTAGTTGATGCCGACACTTTTAAAATACGTATAGTAATAACTTCCAAGTAGTGTATACGTATTATCCAGGGCTGTGGAGTCGGAGTCGGAGTCGGAGTTGAGGAGTCGGAGTTGAGGTTTTTGTACCGGAGTCGGAGTCGGAGTCGATGTACCCACAAAAACTAGCGACTCCGACTCCGACTTTTTTGCATTACAATTTTTCTAATATTTTTTAAAATAAAAAATTTTAATGACCAATTTCTCCAATTCTTTTTAAATATCAATTCATATTTAAATATAATTTTTCTAATAATTTTATTTTTACTTGACATAAAAAAAAACAAATTTTAAACATAAATTGATATTTAGATAAATTAGTGGAATTGGCCATAAGAGGGTCTGCTTTTTGAAATTGTGAAGTCTGAAAATAAGGACCAGTATACTTTTCATATGAGTAGGTGAGTTTCAAAAATTAAAAAATTGAGATAACATCTTATTTTGACAATTTATAAGAATAGTTATATAGATTGTATCAAAGCATGTCCTTTTCTATGTTTTAATGTGACCTCAAATTTCTGTAACAAAAACCAGCGGGTTCACTATTTGAATTTCGCCAAGATATCGTTAATGAAATAGAGCCGAATTAAGGAATTTAAAAATTAAATTTGTAAAGATGTTGTTTTTTATTTATCGTATATTAACAAATATATAGCCATATAGCCAAAAATAGCCATGTTCATAAATATGACTTGAAATCTGCTGTAGCTCCTGTGGTGAAAGCATTAAGTGAACTACATTTGAAGTTCCAACCTTCAAGGTGAATTATAATAGAATAAAAGGAAAAGGAACTCGGAAAAATACATGACATTGTTCCAGATATAATTCCCATCAATGTGGGAAAAATTATTTGAGAATACTTTTATCTACTCACTTTAGGGAAAATTGGAGAGATAATAAAGACTAGCAATTTCAAATTTCGGTCTTGGACAATAATAATATTGAATTAGGAACGGAAAAATGCAATGGCGAGTACACTGAAGAAAAAGATTTAAATTTAGCAGTTTAAAAATTCACATTTTTTTTAACTCTGCAGGTGGGAGATAAACTACATCAAGCAGACCGCGCAAACATGTTGATAATCGCAAATGATGTTTATGTTATAAAAATGTGCATTTGTACGAATATTTTATATGATCCTAACATATTTTTTTTATGTCGATGATATACTTAAAAAATTACGTCCTAAAAGGTTCGTTACCTTCTATGGTACTGTTCCATGCCTTGAGACAAACAGCACCAAGTCCAACAACAAAAGGGGTACTATTTCCCAAAAATAATAGAAGGCTAACAACATTTTTTTAAGTTACATTTCTCTTCAAAATGTGTTATATAAATTGTAGAACTAACATCTGAAGGCGCATATGCATGTTTTAATAAACTTTATAAAATTTTCCTGAGAATGATTTGACTTAATAAATAAAATGTATATTAAAAACAAAAGACCTCACTTCACAATTTGCAAAAAAGGACTGTCCTTTGCCTCTATTAATATTGTGGTAAACAACACTAAGTACACTTGATGCCTTTAACGTCTAAGCCAATTGGACTTGCTGTTGTTTTCAACTTTTCTATCTCGAAAGCTACATTAGATAGGACTTATGGAAATTCACACATCTATAAATTCCAACAGTATAAAAAACGTTATTTGAAAAAGATGTGACTTGGTGTAGTTTATCTCTCCCCTACAGAACTATTTTTACATTTTTTAGCACTGTTTGCATAATATTAATAAATTAATATAACCTTTAAAATATACTAAATTTAATGATCCTATACAGATTGAAGCAAAACTCGTTTCTTTCGAAAGTTCGTAACAAAACTCGTTCGTTCTAAAATTAAATCTATTATTTTTTTATATTTCAGTTGGTTTAAATTTCTCAACTGTTAAGTTATAAGTCAAGAATGTCATAACACTTTAGAATTGAAAAAAGGTTCAACTCATTTGGTCTATTTAATCGGGCACTATATGTTTTTTGCATTTTTTTCCAAAATCCAAATAAAATATTTTGCAGCTTTCCTACTCATATGTTAGTAACTAGTATGTTAAAGCTCAATGCGCGGCACGTTAGAATTAAAATATCGATTTGAAATTTGTACAGAATCATTTTCTTGCTATATTTAACCATTTAACAGGTACTAAATTAAAAAGAGTTTAAAGCAGAGTACGAAAAAAAACTGTAAAGTACACAATTAAGAGTACCATACCGTATTTTACCATGAACAATACACATTCACATTCGTTACAAGAGTACAAAATAAAAAAAAAAACATTTTTCTGTTTGTGAATGTGTGCACAAACATATACGGTACACAGCGAGAGTGAGCTGACGCACACAAACACTACGATAACGTACATAACATCTTTTAACGTACATGTACAGTATTTTTAGCGTACTTATCTGTACTTTTTATTGAACACGTATGTGTATTTAACGTGCGTGTGTGTGTGGTATGTATGTATTTTTAATATCAAAAAAGGCCAAAAATATGATTTGAAATCGAGTTGTATAACAGGAGTGCAGAAATATAAGAAACATGCAAAAGTACTATTATTTTATGGAGCAGAGTAGTAGTATTGGTGCCTATTTCAGTAAACAATTGTTTTTGTTTTTTACGCGAAGAATTAACGTGCGTGTGTGTGTATGTATTTTTTTAAAGCAAAAAAAATTTTTTTTATAACATCAAAAAAGGCCAAAAATATGATTTGAAAGCGAGTTTTATAACAGGAGTGCAGAAATATAAGAAACATGCAAAAGTTCTTTATGCAGTAGAGAAAAGAACAAGTAATGATCAGTTGTAAAGTGTTAAGAGTATGCGTATATGTAAATATGTATGTATACCCAGCGGGAAAAAGAGGGCATACAGATGCCTTCTAGAAGGCCTCAGTACTTTCTTTTGGATGTACAAGGCCTGCTAGCTCCATTGCATACTCAAAGCTTTTTTACACACGTTGTCATTGAGGGGTAGGCCTTCCACTCTGGCTTCGTTCGCCAGAGATTCTGAAATTCATTTAAATTAATGGCTTTTAGAAGGCTGTCATGAGATGAGAATGGTTTTCAAAAGGCATTAGAATAAAGGTAATCTTAAAGAGTCTTTTAGAAATGTATTTTTAAAGAGCTTCAAGTTATTGGCTCTAAAAACCATTCATGGTATATGAAAATTTTCTCTTTATGTCAAAATTTAAATAAAACTAGACAAATTTACGGAAAATGGGCCAAATTCCTTTGTTATGGAAATTTAATTGTGCACTTTTAATGGATATTTATTATATTTTATACATAATTAATAGATGGTTTTAAGGTAAAAATGGTTTTTACACTAAAAATCAGAAAACAATTAAGTTTTGATTGTGCACTTATTTTTTAATTTTTAAACTTTTTTTAATACTTTTTAGCAGTTATTTTTAGGTAAAACAAAAAGGAATTTTAACGTATTAAACTCAACTAAAATGATTTATTCTTTTTCATTTAACTGTTCTGTATTCTGTTTTTGTCTTTTTTTTATGCAATTTTAATTTTATAACGCGCAAAAAAACTAAATATCTTAGTCCTTCTCTTTTCCCTTCTCATAGAAGGGAATGTGGAATATTGATCTTATCTTTTATACCTACGGAAGATCAGAAGCCTTATAAGAGAACTTATTTGGCAGTTAAATCAGAATCAACGCGAATTCACTAGAAAGTGAAGTCAGCACTACAACAACACTGCTTCTGTGGTCCGATTGTCAAAAATATTGCTAGTAAAAAAAGGTTTGTTTACATAAAAAACTGTAGCTTGTATACAATATTTGACAACTACACCACAGAAAAAATAACCATATGTTGACTTGACCCCACCTTCTAGTCAATTCACCTTGATCAGAATGGTAATTGAATCAAAAAATGTCAAATCAGGCCTTAAATAAGGCCTAAATAAGAAGCTGTTCTGACTTTTCCCGCTAGGTAATTGTTTGTGCACATTTGTAAGCGGTAAATGAATCGTCGAAAATTGTTGTTGTGCTATACGTTATTCGAGTTTATTTGCAGAAAAAAAATTATTTTTACACTCATAAAATTATTACGATAATTGATTGTGGATTATTTAGTTCGTTTTTAATTTAATAAAAATATAGTTATTTTACGAATAACTATTCTGCGAATTTCTTTAAACTTAAAAATTTAGAAATGTCAAGCCAAAATAAAACAATATTAACGTTTTGTAAGTATGTTAAAAATGTATTCTTTCAGCTACGTTATGCTCATTAACATTTATTCCCAAAGAATCAAAAGCCGGTTGAACTCATATTTTGAAAGCACTATCTTTCGCCATACGGAGTAGGCGTCCATTCCTTGTAAATAATTCTACAATCGCCAATTCAATGTTAGTTTGATTGAAGTAGGTTGGAACTATTTTGGTTTTTAAATCATTGACTTTATTTATATTTGCACACTTTATTGCAACATAATCTGAATATAAAGTAGGGTGGAACCGTTTTAAATGTCTTTCTAGATTTCCGGTATGATTATTTAATTTTTTTTTTTCACAACTTCCATTATCACAAAATACGTCACTTTCATCGATTAAACTAAAATAATCGTGCAAAAAATTATTTTTATGGCGCGGCATCTTACTTTCTTTGCAATCAAATGTTAAATGATCACTTAAAATGCATAATGATTGAAGTCAACTGAAAATTCCTAAATTTTTCGCGAAAGAGGTTGGTGCCATAATTATTGTTTAATATGCCATTGTCCACGCAAGTGCATACAAAAAAATTAAATACAAAACATTTACCTAAAAGGTATGTATGAATATAAAAAATAACTGAAAAAAATTTTAAATTATAAAAAACAAGAGGACTCTTAAATTTTTTTTTTTTCAAATAAACTCAAATAACGCAAAGCACAATAACAATTTTCGACTTTTGATTTACCACTTACAAATGTGCACAAACAATTGTTTTGAGGGCGCGAAAATTCCTTAATTTTCTGCGAATTTGTTGCTTTTACGTTTTTTATGAATGATATTTCATCTGAAAGAGTTTGGTGCCATAAATATTGCTCATAAAAATAGTCAAGAAAAAAAATTACCTTAAATGTATGTACAATTCTTTAACTGAAAAAAATTGTTTATTATGAAAAACAAGATCAGTCATAAAAATGTTTTTTTTTCTTTCTTCAAATATACAAGGCACAAGTAAAAAATTCCCATAAAAAGGATCTTCACATTTGTACATATGTACTTAGGTAGGCGTACATATGCACATCAATTGTGTCAAATGTTGTATACAATTATTTTACAGCGTTAAAGTTGGCGCCATAAGTATTGCTAAATAAACCAATGTCTAAGCAAGTGCATACAAAAATAACTAGGTAAAAAAAAGGATTTACCTAAAATATATAAAAAAAAACACAAACTCTTTTACTGCAAAAAAAAATTATAAAAAAGAAACAAGAGCACTCATCCCAAAGTATAATATTCATACAATCAAAAAATTATGTAGCTATGTATATTCAAAAAGAAAGTTCATTTTAAAGAACTGAAAATTTATTTAATTTAAAATAAATTTTTACATTTAATTTAAAATTAATTTTTACTTTACAATAAATGAATTTTACATTAATTTTAAAATTTTTATTTTTTAAACAGCATATTCCGTAAAATTTAATAGTTGTTGCTTTTAAAACTTTAACTTTTTTTTTTGCTAAGTTGTTTTTTGAATAACAAACATAAATATTAAAAACAAAGTTATTTGAAAACTAACTATATATTTATTCAATTTTAATAGTACGAAAAACGAATTTTATAACCCACAATCAGTTACTGTAATAATTTTATGAGTGTTAAAATATTTTTTTTTTCTTCAAATAAACTCGAATAATGTATAGCACAACAACAATTTTCGACGTTCAATTTTCCACCAGGGTTGCCGCTTAAAAGTTTTTATCCAACCAAAATTGTTTATAAAACCTACCAAAATCCTTTGAATCCGACTAATTTTTTCAAATTTTTAAAAATTTACATATGTATATGAATGTATTTTTTTGATGTAAAGCACAATTTTTATTTGATAAAGGTATTAATTTTTTGCAATATGCAATTAGAGACAAAGTTGGCATGATCGTAAAATATTTTTATTTGAATCCATTTTTAATGGAATTCACTTAATTCGAAAATATATCATTGCCTAAGTCTACTGAAAGGCTAATTTCTGTTAAGCTAACAATCTACAAGATTGGAAAATTTGAGAATGTGTGACTATATAAATAGGCAAATCTTGATTAGACAATAACTTAAAAGGAGTACTTATTTGTAATATTTTAATTTCTTAAAACGCAAGAATTTGGGAGTTCTTTTTAATACACTTTAAATCCAATTTTTATAATGTTTGTTATTAAATTCTGTTTAATAGACAAATATTTGTATAATGTTTCTCATACAATTCTTTTATTACAGAAATCTAAGTAAAAAACGACTGTTAAAATTCTTACGTTTTACGTTTTTGATTTCGAGCACACCCCTGTAGATTTTATTTTATATAGAAGCCCAATTTTAAATTTAAGTACATATTTCTTTTTTAGCTTCTGTGTCAATAAAAATATTTAAGACATCAACATGATTATTTTTTTTTTATCGAAATCGACTTATGTTAGTGTCGCCTTTTTTATAAAATTAATAAAAATGTGTAAAAATATTGGACTTTAAACATGATTATAATATGACAACCGATATACTTCTGGTTGATATTCTTTATTAAGATTATTAATTATGACTAGTATGTCTGCCATTTTCTAACAATCGCACGATTTGAAGTCGCAAGACGCTAGATTTATTTTATGTTGTTCGAAAACTCATGCGTTTTGCTTCCGATCTTAAATGGTTTTTGAAGATGGCTAACTTCTTGCGATTGCGATTTAGAGAGCACCTATAATTCGATTTCAAGTCAGAATCGCAATATACTTGTATCTGACACAAATAAAAAATGGCATTTGACTTTATAAGACATATGTTCGGCGAGTTCTACAGCTCTTAAACCATTGACTTCGTAAAAACAGGATACAAAATATAGTACTAAAGCATTCCACTGTTCAAAAATTCTTGCAATAACAACTTCCAAAATAGGCGTTTTGTATAAGAAGCAGCTTATATCTTATGAGGTGGTACCGAACATTATTCCTGAAATTCGTTTAGTTCAGTAATTCTTTAAGGGCTATGGGAAAAAACTGTTAATATTACAACAAAGAAGCTCTATATTTTCCTTCAGCATTTTACATGCGTAACTTGAACACAGGTGGATAGAGCGCACTTAATGTAAATTAAACAAATTCATTTCTAAGTAAGTTTTTTAGTCCAGTTACTTTACCCGCCATGGCGTTAGCGCCGTCTGTTGCCAATTCAATAATATTTTTTAAATATTGTTTGTTGTAAAAAATTTTTTATTTTCATTTCTTTATTGTCACATCCGAGGTTTCACCAACAATCAAGAAGATCTTCTGTTTTTTTTTTTAACAAATATTCCATTTTCTGTTGCCTGCTTTGCGATATAGTCAGTTGCTTTAACAGACTATGTCCTACCACATTTAAAAAGTCAATTTATAAAATGAAAAAGTAAATTTTCTCAAACCGACTAAAATTAGGATTAGCCTACCATCCGACCAAACGAAAATACCAAGTTCGGCAACCCTGTTTACCACTTCAAAATGTGCACAAACAATTATACATATTTAAATATACGCATACTCTCTACAACTGATCATTACCAGCGTTGTCAACTTTGAAATTTCAAAACGCACCAAAAAGGTGAAGAAAACGCGCCATTTAAAAATAGAAACGCACCAAGTTTAGACTTTCTTTTTAATTTAAAATGTTTGTTTGAGTAATTTTAAATAAAAAGTAAAATATTTTTGTATTAAAAATATTATAATAAAGCAGTCTTTTACATTTCAGGGGTTTAGGAAAAAAATATAAAACTTAACAAAAATAAAAAAAACCTAACAAATTTATTTGTATTGATTTGTACTAGTGATGTCACGAATATCAATTTTTAATATTCGTGAATACGAATATCTGCGCCAATATTCAGCGAATATCCAATCTGAACTAAAACGCCACTCGCTATAATAAATCTTTTATTTTCGTTTTAAAAAATAAATTGTAAAAAAACTGTCACACTACCAATTATATTTAAATTTATTATCTCACTCCGATGACTAAATTTGAAATCCAGTTGTCGATAATTTTCTTACGATAATTAGCACATTGCTTAAAATGATAATAAATCTGGAAAAGTTGAAGTTAAAACTTGAGTAATTTTCATAAAATAGTTTTGTACCGGCACAAACTTCTAATGTTTGTTTGTTTTTCACTTTTCTAAAAGAAGATTTTTTTGTGTTAAAATGACAAAAATCTTTTCTAATAAAAATTAATACTTTTTGTTTAATTTTATGTATTTTTTACACTTTTGTATTTTTTCTTCCTTGGAATGCATTAACAAAATATTCGCGAAATATTCCCTTGTATTTGGAGAGTACGAATAACGTAAAGCAGGTGAATATTCGGCATTTCGAATACGAATACAAATATTCGTAACATCACTAGTATGCACTAAGCCTATCCAATCCATTACAGGTATTATTTTATCTTTATCTGTTAAAATGCCTTTGGAGGTTACGCGATGTCCCAGGTACTTTACTTCCTTTTGGAAGTCCTGCCGTGGATATACGTTTCAACATTTCTTCCAAATTTTTCAAGTGTTCGTCAAGTGTTTTCCCCATGACAATAATGTCGTCAAAGTGCACCTAGCATGCAAAGTCCAAATGGCATCACATTCAACTGTCATAAACCCGAGCCACTCCAGCACAACATTCTGCTCTTACTTTCTATACCCACACTACTGTATGTGGAGAGGATTTTATGAGTTTGTACTATTATGTATGTGTAATACATTTAAATAGTTTAGTATACCGATTGACTCAGAATCAATTTTAGAGTCGATCTAACGAGGTCTGTTGTCTTTCAAAGTTAACCTTGTGCGCAAGTCTATACTTTCGCAATTTTGGAAAAAATTGAATCTAATTTGGGATATGTGTTAATTGTTACAAGGTTGAATCCTATTCAAAATGGTGCGAATTGGTTCATAATATTACATAGCTTACATACAAACTTCTTTCCGGAATAGAGTTTTTGTGCCCATAAACTGTCTTGGTTTTTAGGTATTTAGGTTTTATAAGGTACAAACATATTGTGGTGCAACCTAAATCAGCGTAGCAAAGCGGACCAGATTTGACCATGTTTTTTTTTTTTTGTTCACACATAATATTGGTTTTTTTTAACAAGAACTTTTTTTGCGTTGTTAGCTACCGATATTGGTTACCGATAGACATTTATAAAATTCCATTACAGAATAGCTCCTCAAGACAATTATAGTTGATTTACAAATTTTGACTGCTTAACGACAAATTTTTGTCTTTGCTTTGTTGCCAAGTATTTTTCGAACAAAAATTTTAAAAAAGCACCCAAAATGGTGCGAAACGCAACAAGTTGACAACGCTGATCATTACTTACAACATTATTTTCTCTGATGCACAAAAATGTTTTGCGAGAGAATGTACAGTGACAGGCAAAATCCAGCCCAAAATTTTTATTAATATTTAATCACAAAAAATTGTTTTGGTTGTAAAACTTGTTTTTTTTTAAATAAAATCTGATTTATTTTCATCATTTTCTTCGCCTGTTAACCATGCCAAAAATTCTTTTCAATTCTAATAAAAAGCTTTTTTTCTTATCAGTGTACTCAGTAATTTAGCTACAAAAATAATCATAATGCCTCTTAATAACATTTTCCCTATGCCATTCAAATGTTTAATAATATAAAAGACTGTGGACATTAACAAAGACATTGTTTATCATAAAATATGTTTTTAATTCCTTATATAACCATTTATCTTACACACTGTAATTGAACAAAGTTAAACACAGCCGCGCACATGTGCATTCTTCGCGTAAAAAACAAAAACAATTGTTTACTGAAATAGGCACCAATACTCTGCTCCATAGAACTTTTGCATGTTTCTTATATTTCTGCACTCCTGTTATAAAACTCGCTTTCAAATCATATTTTTGGCCTTTTTTGATGTTATAAAAAAAATTTTTTTTGCTTTAAAAAAATACATACACACACACGCACGTTAATTCTTCGCGTAAAAAACAAAAACAATTGTTTACTGAAATAGGCACCAATACTACTACTCTGCTCCATAAAATATTAGTACTTTTGCATGTTTCTTATATTTCTGCACTCCTGTTATACAACTCGATTTCAAATCATATTTTTGGCCTTTTTTGATATTAAAAATACATACATACCACACACACACGCACGTTAAATACACATACGTGTTCAATAAAAAGTACAGATAAGTACGCTAAAAATACTGTACATGTACGTTAAAAGATGTTATGTACGTTATCGTAGTGTTTGTGTGCGTCAGCTCACTCTCGCTGTGTACCGTATATGTTTGTGCACACATTCACATACACAAAAAAAAATTTTATAGTTTGTGTGTTAGAAAAATACGTTACGAAAATGTACAGTTTTTTTTCGTACCCTGGTTTAAAGTCAAAAAAAAAAAAACTAGTGTCTTAAATAATGCTAGGTTAGAGTAGGAGTCGGAGTCGGAGTCGGAGTCGGAGTCGGAGTCGGAGTCGTGCTTAAAAAATTTCACCAAAAGGAGTCGGAGTCGGAGTAATAACTTTTTCTTAACGACTCCACAGCCCTGGTATTATCAACGAAAAATCGAGCCGATTGGCTGAAATTAAAAACATTGTGTGAATGTTAGTGAAAAAGTGTGAGTGTATTGAGTTTTTCGAACTTTTTTTTACCAAAACCTCACTTTGCGTCGTGGTTACGTTCCAAAAAAACGCGACGCAAATTGAAACGATGCAAAGGGAATAATGATTTTCTATAGCAAACCATGTAAAGATCGAATATAGGTTCCAGGGTTACAAAAATACTACTTTTTATTACATACTTACAAAAAACAAAAAACAAAAAAAAAAATTCAATTAAAACATAATAAAATATTCAATTAATTTATAAAAAACAAAATAAAAATTAATTACTGTCTGAGGAGTCCATAGTGTCTGTTGTCGTAAGGGGGCTTTCTTTCACAAAAATTTGGTTCATGGCATGGCGCATTTATAAAGAAACAAAAGTCATCCATCCATCTTTTAGAAAAAAAATTAAAGACTCAAGCCCAAAACAACGCAACTTCGAAAATCTAACGACGCACAGTAAAAATTAGTACTAATTCACTAGCGACGCAACTTCGAAAAAAGCAAAGCGAGGTATTGGTGTATATATACAGTCGGGCCTTGATTATCCGTGATCCGGTTAATCGGTAACTCCGATTAACCGTGATGGCCAAAGATCAGTCTATTGTTTTTTGTTTGCAATGTTTTCAAATTGTTTGCTTCGATAAACCGTGATTACCTCTATTATCCGTGATGGTAGTTGAAAATTATTAGACAAACAACATTACACGACTTTTTTTTAAGAAATTGTATTCTTTTTTTGATTAATGTCCTTTTTTTGCCTCATGTTTTCAATAGAAAATTTAATGTATACATACTTATTTAATTTAAAAATGTACATAAACTTCTTGAATTAATTTGTTTTGATGTAAATATGTATGTACACCAATGTTCACTTCTGTTATCGTTTATTTTGAAATATGTTTTGTGATCTGTTTAATATATTAAAAAAAAAATAAAAAAAGGTACAATTCAATACACTGGTACCATAAAACCAAAAATATTTTTAATGAAAAAAAAGTTCAAATTAATTTTCAATTTCCTTGAAAATGTTACATAAAAAATTTGTCGAGTAATGTTTATTTTTTTGGAACAAAAAAAATTTTTGTTTTGTGGCATCTTCCTGAAGTTCTCTTAAAAGCAATAAAGTTGACAAACTAACATTATTTTGTTGAACCCATTGAATACAAATTACGAAGCCTTTGATAGCACCTATGTGTTTTATTTGTTGCTCCAAATGTTCTTCACGGTCGATTTCTCCTATATCATGGTTATCATCCTTAATCATCCACAATTTTTAGTTTTTCTTTTAAAAAATGTCTCTTTCTTGTACTCATTTTTATGTTAACACCACGAAAGAATATGTAACTGATCATTGCAGCGTAATCAAACCAAAATGCTACATAAACAAAACCTTAAATAGCGATACCCTTTGCTACTCACTGCTTTTTTAAACTAAAATTATGAACCTTATTTGTTCGCTAAATTGAGCGCAAAAAATATTTTTTGTTCGCTATATAATGAGTACCTTATGGAGCAAACTTGTGTGTTCATTAAATGCGATGTTCGCAGAATCGAAGGTTCGTTAAACAGGAAAACTATATATATATATATATATATATATATATATATATATAAATTATATATGTGTACTGAGGGATTCTAAAATAAAGAAGGATCATTAATTTTCCCTGAAATTAATTTGTTTTTAATATTTTTTTATTGAATTCATTTTTAACTTTTTTTGTTGAAAAAACGACCTCTACAAAAGTTTAAATTTAATGTAATTAAAATGGAGATCAAAGAATCATAGTTGATAATCTTAAAAAGAGATGTAAATTTTAGTACCTTTTGTAAAAAAATAACAAAATCTTTTTAGAGTGTCAAAATCATTCAATTTGATGTTTATGAATTGATAACGTTTTAAAAATTGCAATGTTGCAATTTTCCAATCTGAAATTTTTTACACTTGGTTAAATTTCTTTTGCACCCAAAGTTTTCCCCTGTGTTTGTTGTAATAAAAAACCGAATTTTTCCATCTCTCCATTTTTGCAATAAAAAAATTTGAAAAATCTTAATAATATTTCTATTCCATTTGGAATTTTCTCAAATTCATTTAGAATTCTCTCAATTTAAAACTTTAATTACTCAATTTCATTGGGAATTATCTCAATTGCAATTAAAAGTGTCGTAGTTGAATTTTTAAACTTATAATAAATCTCTCTTGTTTCTTTGCAGTTTATTCACAAAAACAACCTCCTTATCCACCCTACGCTAACTATCCCCAACCACAAATGTTTGCCGGTCCGTATTATCATGGGTCACAATATGGACCTTACAACTATTAAGATAAAACAATCGATAATTCACCATCAATATCACAAAAAATCAATACATACGAGTAAATAATTATGGTGTATATTCAAAGCCAATTATTGCATCATTCCAAATACCAATTTATTAAAAGTGTTCTACAGATGGTGTCAAAGCTTATTATTGGATGATTTATATTGTAAACCGGTTAAATAAATAATATATTTAAATAAAAATTCTAGTGAACATCAAAATTATTTATTATAATTTCCATATCGTGCATACTCTTACTAACATATATTTTTTATTGTTTATATTTACATACGTATTTAAAAATGTTACATAAATATGTATTCGCAACATTAAGGAAAGTACGAACAAAAGACTCGATTCAACGATATAGAAAATTTACAACGAATCATTAAAATAGGAAACTATGATGTAATTGTATATTATACGTTATTTAGTCTATTCTTTAAGCTTAAATTTTAAATATACTACATATATTATGTTTGTCTTCCAAGAATCTATAAAACTCACAACTTATAATTAACATATTCCAAATTAAGTATAAAATATACGTAGTTATTATGTACTGCATTCAAAAAATAAAACAAAACATACATATTTAGTGTAAGTTATATTATATATGTATATTCATATATATACGAGTATATACAAACATATTTTTAACAAAAAAATTTTGTAAACAAAACACATAAAATGCAAATAAATTAGTTTATTAAATTATTTTAATCTCTTGTTTACATTTATGCATGCAAATCCTTGATTATTAGCCCAATTCACAATCTTGTGCAAATTCTTTTACATCGTCGCATTTGCAAAGTGGTATAGTATATTTTTACTCTGCACCAACAAAATATACAGCGATGCAATGCACTTGCTTCTCTGTTGCTAAGTCATCATTCAGACTTGCATTTTTTTTTGCACACACTTTTTTACTTGAAGCTGGCTGACGATAGCTTGAGAAAATTATGCAACTGATGAAACCCCTCAAGGCGAATTCATACAGGTGATCGCATCATGAGAAAGAGTTATGCTAGCTATCCCTTTTTTAAAAAAATTATATGTATTTTGTTTTTGTAAAAAGTTAGAGTGAATGTCAAAATTATTTGTTTAAATTAAAAAAAGGATTTTTTGTTTATAAAATATACACAAATGCTTTAGAAGGCAAATCTTTTTCCTGTATTTTAAATTTATTTTAGCTTCACTTATTTCTTACGCCGTTTTAAATCCTTGTGTTTATATTTTGTGTTCAATTTTTTTGTTTATAAAAATATAAATAAGTATATTTAGAATTTTAAATTTTAACTAATTTTTTCACAAAACAAAGCTTTAAACAAAGCTTATCATTCAGTATACACACAAAAAAAAATAAACAATAAGCAGATGACTCGAAAAAGTCACCTGTATGAATTCGCCTTGATACCCCTACGAGATTTTACTAGTTATATGATCGGTAGAGTTGACTGATATATTGGATAAAGTTTCTATTAGTTTATTAAGATCAAAATGAAACAAACTAACCGAAACTCTTGTTTACATGTTATTTTGCCTCTCTCTCTAACTAATCAATTCCACTCGACTACGGAACATGACTGTACTGCTTACTTTGCTGCTTTTTAGTAGTCAATGATAGCCTAAATAATATATATATATATATATATATATATATATATATATGTTCCCGTAGTTTCTACAAGGGTTATAGGGCCATAACAAAATTATTCCATTCTGATTTGTCCGATGCAAGTGTTTTTATTTCGCTCCAGCTCTTGTCTTGTTTGGCCGCTTCAATTTCGATCGAGGTGTATATTGGTCTTCCTTTTCTGCGGCTTCCTTGCGTATTCCATTCGATAGATTGTCTTGTGACATCGTCAACTGGTTTTCGTAGGGTATGCTCTAGCCACCGTCATTTGCTTTTTCGGATCTCGACATTTACGCGCTGCATTCCACGATTCATATCCATAGAGAAGAGATGATTTTATGCAGGAGTTAAATATGTTTTGCTTGGTTCTTTTCGAGATATGTGCTGATCGCCATATTGGGCTTAGAATACCAAAGGAGTGTTTACCAGTTTTTATTCGGTTTTTACGTCGTCTGCAAAACCTCCTGTTATCGTAAGAAGACTTCCGAGATAGCACAACGTTGACACATCTTCAAAATTCTTTTCGTCTATTGCGAATGCTCTGTTGTAAGAAGCATTTCTTCTCATTGCCTTAGTTTCGGCAATATTTATTTTCATACTAGCCTTAGCTCCTTCTGTTTGGACTGCATTGATATTAGCCTGCATGTCATTAAAGTTGTGGGATAGTAGACAAATGTCGTAGGCATAGTCGAGATCTTCTAGCCTTCTGTTGAATCCCCAAGCTATTCCTCACTGTTTACATATAGCTCTTCTCATTATGTTGTCCAGAACAATATTAAAAAGAAGGGGCGACAGAATTGAACCTCGTCTCACTCCAGTTTTAATTGGGAATGAGTCACTAATGCAGCCATCATGAAGAATTCGGCAGTTGTGATATAGGGCTTTAATAATGTCAATTATTTTTGTTGGGGTATCTTTGCATGCTAACGTATTCCATATGGATGAATGGGAAAACGCATCAAATGGTTTCTCAAAATAGATAAATATCAAGTAGAGCGGCGTCCTCCACTCAACAGATTGCTTAATTATGATCCGTAAGCTGTTGACATGGTCAACGCATGGTTTGCGGGGGCGGAAGCCAGCCTGCTCATTGCGGAGAAGCGGATCGAATACTTGAGAGATTATCTTGCTTCCGATGTTGATAAGGGTTATGCCATGCCAATTCTTGCATTGTTGCAAGGCCTTCTTTTAAGTCATCGCACAGTGAGTTTTTTACCTAAAGATTTGTTATAAAGTGGTGGATAAACTTGGCAGGAGATAAATTATCCGGTCCAGTGCCCATGTTCTGTAACTCTCGTGTCGAGAAACTTTTCGACTGAAATGTGTGAAATAGAACAAAAATGCCATATATTGAAACGAACAGCAGTTTTTCTCACTAAACTGTGTCTGTAACTTTTTTTTGGCGAGTACAAGCTGTCACGCAAGGAAATTACTCGCCAATTTACAGAAAATGTGTCTGTAACATTTTGGTGAGAAAAGTTCCCGCTTTGGACTGTCAAAAAAACTCACGAATAAAAATGGGGCGAAAAAAATGTTAACACTAAAAAACAATTAAAAATGCAAATTGCAAAGAATAATAATAATAATAATATTATGTTCTTGGCCCTTTTTTATTGTTTTATTATTTTCTTTTACCATTTTTATAAAATATACGAATTTTTCCAAAGCTCGTTTGCAAACAACAAACATTAAAGTCGCACTTTACATTATTTGGCATGGCGGACGGTTGTATTTTCGCCGCCGTCGTTGAAAATTTTTCAATTTTAGTAAATTTTGGTCGCCGTTAACTATATGTGTGACTGGCGTCTTCAACGTCTGCAATGTCACATCGGCTTCGATTGCAATGTTATGACATTTATAACGTAACGACGTAATCTCTTTTGATAGTTTTCGACATAAGTTACAGACACACTTTTTTCTCACTTTTAGAGAAACGATGGAATATTTTGTTTCACATCTTTTCGATGCGAAAAGTTCTCACTAAAGTTACAGAACATGGGTACAGGAGCTTTGTTATTTTTCAGGGACACTATGGCATCCATTTTTCCGGGAGTTTCTGGGCAGTCTGGGGGTATATCATCCCGAGCATTGTTTTCAATGCAATCACATAGGTTGTGGCCGGTGTTTGATGTGTTAGCTTACATCGAGGAATAATGCTCTACCCATACATCCATCTGGTCTCTTTTAGATGTGATTAACTCTCTATTATTGGTTTTAAGTGGTTTGTTAGTAGCAAGCAATTTCTGGGTTAATCTCTTAGCAATTCTATATACATCAATCTTTCGTTCTATGGGTCTCGGCTGCTGTTTCGGCTTTTTTAGCGTAAAATATATTGAGCGCAGATTTGCCTATTCCTTACGAGTTCTAGCGGTATTCAATAAGCCCTTTGTGTTGCTTTTTTCGGATATGAGGTTCCAAGTATTGCCAGAGTTCCATTTCTATCTTTTATTTTCTTTATAGCCTATATGTTCGTCGGCTTCGTTAATGAAACAGGTTTTAAAAGTATTCCAATTAGGCAATGTATTATTTGGAATCGCTGGAAGTGAGGCGTTGAGAGAATCTATGCCGTTGTCGGTAGAGATCCATGTCACCTTGTGCACCTTTGTGAGGGAATAACGTTCCAGCAATGACCAAGTTGTTGTTCATGCATGTTTCAGAAAGAGCTCACCATTGTTTTCTCAAGGCTAGTATTCACAGGACCTACTTGAGCGTTGAAGTCGCCTGTCGAAAGCATGATGCCTCCGCGGTTTATAGATGCTGTAACACTTGTTAAGAGGCCGTAGAAATCCTCTTTCACCGGCGGTTCTGCAACATCGGTTTCGAAAGCGGGCAGTGACAACCCTGTCAGAGTGTGTTTTCCATTCGATCCTAGCGAACCTAAATAATGGTTAACGCTAACGTAAATATTGGTTAGCACTAACCTTTATAAAATAATAATTTGTTTTAAATTAATAATTTTATTAAACAAATTATAACAGAAATTTTTTTAATTTAAAAATCCAACTACAAACTTGAAGTCATCTGGGGGTTTAATATTATTATGTGTTGATTGAACACCACTCCTTTTAATACGACCTCTTCGTATATCACCTCTGTTGCTGACTCTACATTTGACACAATTTGCGTTTTGTTTTGTGTTATATTACGATTAGTTATATTTTTTTAGTATCAATTTAAACATGGCTATGTGGCAGCTTCAACAATTATCCGATAGAGAAAAAATGGCAACCACTGATATTTTGAAATATCATTTATTTAGTAAAATATAAACGTGACTGACACTACATGCAAAAGGAAGTCCTTTTCGAGTGTGTTTTTAAATTTCAACAATCTTCCTCTGCACTTTCGTAATAACTTAAATTTGTGTTTTTATCGAAAGTTTAAGAAGCAAACTATTATAAAATGCTAAAATAAAAGCGGTAAGTTATTCAAAAAAATATTTATTGTTCAATATTTATTGTTGACCTGCGTCGATTATCTCTGTTGTTGTTTTTATGTTTGGCTTAAGGTCATATAAAAATTATTAATAAAAAATCCACAAATTTTTGTATTTTTAATTTTGTTTTTTATTTTTCATCCGATATTTCGACCATACACATCGATAGTCATCTCCATATAAATAATACAAAGTAAATTTTGTTATTAATTAATGAAAAAAACTTTTATAAAAAAACGTAAGGGAACTTGTTTACAAAGAAAGTAAATGAAATGGTTCAATACTAAAAAATTAATTGAAGATTAAAATAGAAACTTGAATTATGCTTTTATTCAGTATTATTATGCTCTGGATACAAGATAAAAAGATAACATAAACATAACAATTTAATTCATAAAACAATAATAAAAACAAAATAAAAATTGAGGTACTCAAGATATGAGATCAAAAAGTTAATTAATAAAATGGATAAAATACTTTAAAGAAATATGTAACATTTTTTAATGGCTTAGGAAATAACTTTCTGGCACCCTCAAAGCGCTTTGTAAGTCGTCAAAAAGTATATTCCTGATTTTATTTACTAATTATCATGTTTCCGAAAAATGTTGTTCATTTTTTACCGAGGTTGGACAAATAGTTAAAAGTGCACCGTTTTAGCATGCTTCGGATTCACAATCAGAAGCAATTTTTTATAAACAACGTCTATATCAGTCGTTTGTGCAAAAAAAGCATTAACCGGACTGCTTCTTACAAACCTTTTCATTTCAATAGGTCCATTTGTAATCTTTAGGACAATGTGTTTTTCAAGTTGTATGTTGTAGTATCTTACACGAGTTTCCAAAATGTTATTTTATTTCGGTTTCTCCGCACTGCACTTGTATATAAACCAACACAAATTGAAATTGAAAATTTGTGTTTATCACCTAATAAACATATCGCTCCTTCATTGCATCATAGTCATATCTCAAAATTTAAAGTAACTTTAGCAAAGTTTTCCTTAATACCTTCTCGTATTATATCACAAACTGAACCGAAGTTATAGCAAAATATATCTTTAAATCGGTACATTTTGAAAACTTTAATCGCATTTTGCCAAGATCGTTTGTTTTTGTAGATATGACTATGTTGTTGGCTTGCCAGACGTACTGTTTTCAGCAGTACGCGTACTTTTTTTTACTATCTGTACTGCTTTCTGCATAACTATTAAAGAAGTACGCAATTGTACTTTTTTTAAGCTTTTGTACTTCATTTTGTACTTTTTTTGCACAAAAATAAAACACGTTTGCTGCATATATATAAAGTACAACAAATATTCGACGTCAACTAAAAAGATTGCAAATCTGAAAGTAATGTTTGAATTTTGCGATTTAGAATGGTTTAAAATGCTGCGTCATTTACCAACTCGATGACGCATTAAGTTTAAAGATGTTTAAAAAACTATCTAGCCGTAAAAGCTTACTTGTCGTTTCAAAGCTGTTGTTCTCCTGTTTTGAACCAAATTTTTTAAAATTTACTTGATGAAGCAAACCTTGGCTTTGTACACAACATAGGAAGTATTATATTATGCATTTAAAAAAAATAGGGGATAATGACAACCTAAAATTTATTGGCATATTCTAGAAAGTAAATCAACTTTGCGAAAAATTAAAACAACAAAAGAATCAAAAATGAATGGCTTCATAAACCAACTTGCAAATTAGCCACGGTTTTGGTAATGAACAGGAGAATTGCCTTTTTAAAAAGCGTTTAGATAAGTTTCTATCGAAAACGAAACTTAATTTCCGAAAACGTTTCAGCCTAAACCATAATAAATTTGAAAAACTTTCCAATTTTAGCCTTAATTCAAGCATTTAAATTATATTCTATAAATAATTTGTTCGTATCGGTGAAAGATTTTGCTGAAAAAAATTTGAAAAGAAAACCCAGTAGAAATTAAATAAAAAGATTTTCTACAAAGTTGATTATTTCCCAATTTCGAAAATATTTGTATTTTCACTTCCTCATTTAAACAATTGAAAGAATTTTTAGTTCATTGTTTTGGAGAAAAGACTGAAGTTAAATTTTGATTAAAAATTAAGAGAGTGAATTTTAAAATTTTTTAAAAACCGAAAACGGTAAAAATGACCTTGTTAGCGAAGTACAAAAAAAGTCATAAATATTTGTAATATTTTAATATGTTAAATTAAAGTAATGAAATTGTTAAACTAGAATAATTAAATTGTTAAATTTTAAAAATATACATTATTACATTTTACAAAATTAAAATGAACAAAGCTTTTTTGTTTTAAACATTTAATTTGAAACAGCTGAATAATTAAAAGATTTCAGTGCTTAAGTATATTAAATAATTAATTTTAAAAATACCTTATTTTATGTTCTTTATGAATTGCTATGCAATTCATTTAAGTCAATAAAATAAAAAAAAAATGTATGTACTTCTTTTTACATTAATGTACTGCCGTTTTTTTCTCGATGTACTGGTTTTAGGGATTTCATATCTGGCAAGCCTACTATGTTGCAACAAAAGGAGCGATATGTTTAGGCATCTCCTATTTTTAAGACTTGTTAATGGACAATGAAACTTTACTGCCTGCATCTTCTTTTGAATTAATGTACTTTATTTTCTCTTCACTTCACTAAATGTAATAATTATCAACTGTTGCACTGCCCATTTTGCCTTTAGTAGATTTATTGCATCAGGAGACATTGATTTAAATACATGTACTCACTTCTTGTAATTGATCTAATCCACAACCCATCCACAGATGCTAATTTATAGAGAATATAAAACTAATTTCAAAGTATAAATAGCTATTTTCTCAAATGATGGGGAATTTTTTATTTCCCGGGATCCCGCAAGAAAAATCCCGGGAAACGGGAAATAAAATAATTCCCGGGACGGGAAATCCCGGGAAAAACCCTAATTGGTACTTTTTAATAAGTGATACCTTTCAAATAATTTTCAAGGCAAAATTTACAACAAAAAAAAAAAATTAAACAAAATTTTATATTTGAGGAGCCGCAGAACAAAACGTACTTTTTCGCATTTTTTGACAAATTGGTTTTTTGATATTTTTATAATATTTGGGTTAAAATCTTTAAGAAAAAATATGCATATTTTTTTTACCAAAAAAATGGGTTCTAAAGAAATTGGTGCATAACAAAACGTACTTTTAAAATTTTTTTTTTTCAAAACGTGCTTTTTCATTGCTTTTGACATTTCTTCGTGTAGTTGTTTTAATAACATAACATTTTTTAATATTCTTAATTTGTTTGACGTTTATTTATGTCATTTCATTTTCGTTAAAATTAACTGTTAAATAATGGTGGCTATTCTTGAAAACGCATCGAAAAAGTAAAAATTTTCATTGAAACAAAATTTAACGTTTTTAAAGAGAGAGAGAAACGCGTCAAAAATGTCACGTTTATTAAATTTTAGAAATGTATGATAAACAAAAACTATTTTTTAAACTTTGCTTTGGTTATAATGTAAATTTGTATTTCTTCGACGAGTTTTCAAGAATAGCCACCAATAATTGCAATAATTTTACTATTGTTTGGTGAATGAGTGTTATGAAAAAATTATAAATACATACTACAATAGTATAATTACAACGTGGAAGAATTACAAGAATCTGTAGAAAATTTAAATATTTTATTAACTATTTTTTTAAACAAAGCGTACTTTTTTCATATTTTTTTTAACAAAACGTACTTTTTTCGATATAAAATTGTTTTGATATTAAACACCCTTGACATTTAATGTGTTGACTTACGGCAGTTTGGCTCATCTTTTGGTAAGCAAAAAACTTGTTTCCATTTCCAGGTTCATGCAGTTTAGGGGTCGAAATAAATAAACCTCAATGTCCCAAAAACTTTAAATGTGTGAAAAAGTACGTTTTGTTCTGCGGCTCCTCATATAATCTCTAACAAATGAGCCCAACTTTCAATGTTTTCTTATTAATTTTTTTTCCTTATTTCATTTATTTACATTAGGTGCGTTTGAGTACTTTTACAGTAAAATGCAGTAAATGAGAAAATTGTAAAATTTGCTCTCACAAAAAGCTGTTGCCCAAAAAAGTACGCGAACGCAAATTTTGTAAAAATTCGTAAAATAAAGGCAACAGCTGATGACAAATAATTGAAGTGTTGAAAAATGTTAACACTTTTGACTACTTAACTCGTTTTCTTATCGGTACTCGATTAAATACTTTTTATAACACAAACATTTTTGGAAAATACAAACAAATTGTTTTATGTAATCTTTCATATTTGTTTGTTTTTTATTTTATTTGATGTTACTAATTTGTGGCGGGTTAATTTATTAAAAGAACATGAATAATTATTTGCTATTGATTACTTAAGTACCCAAGTACTTAGCACTTTAACAACTCTAAAAAATTAACATAACAAAACAAGTTTCAAATGTTTTTATTTAGCCAAGTAAATGATTCACAAACAAGTTAAATTAATAATTATTTATTCACATTTTGTTTTTGTTTAATTTTTATATCAACTTTTCGTTTATTTAACAATTTTTTCACAATTTGTAAGCATTTTGTTTGTTACTTTTGTTTGTTTACCTTTTGAAAGATGTTTTTTTGTTTTACTAAATTTTACTGCAAAAATTTCTGCAGTAAAAATTTGTAAATACTCAGACAAGAACTGTCACTTTTCGCTCTCAATTTGTGTTCTCATTTACTGCATTTTGTGTACTCAAACGCAATTTCGTAAAATGCAGTAAAGTTCAGTAAAAAATAGTAAAAACTTTTGTGTTCTCGAACGCAGCTATTATATATCTTTATAATGGGTGATTTTTTAAGCGTAGTTTTTTTTTAAATCTAATAAAACAATCAAATTTGCATCATATATTAAATTTTTTTATTGGAATCGATAAATTGGTCTTTGCCATTTACTTTTTAAAAATAACTTCATGTAAATGTTGCCCGCGACTCCGGTTCAAATGGTCCATTCGTAAGGTCCAATTTTGCACCACTTTTTCGAGCATTTCGGCCTGTATTCGATGAACAACACGTGTTATGTTATACTCAACATGATCTTGGCGGCCAACTTACAGGGCCATTTCGAGAGATAAACTGCTCACCAAATTAATCCTTCAATATGTCCATTGTTTCACGAGCTGTGTGGCACCGTCTTGTTAAAACCACATATCAACCAAGTCCAACTCAGCCAATTGGGGCAAAAAAGTCGCGTATCATGGCTCGATATCGTTCGCCGTTAATGGTAACGTTTCTTCCACGGTCGTCTTTGAAGAAAAATGGACCGATGATGCCACCAGCCCATAAACCACACCAAACTGTTGTTTTTTCGGGATGCATCGGTAACTCCGGCATGTGGCTGTTCTTCACCCCAGATGCGGCAGTTTTGCTTGTTTACGTATCCATTTAGGCAGCAATGAGCCTCATCGCTGAACACAATTTTTCGATGTAACAAACGATGGACATTTCTCATAGATCACGGATTTTGATAATAAATTTCAACGATTTGCAGTCGTTGCTCGTTTGTGAGTTTCTCCATGATGAAATGGCAGAGTATACTGAACACTTTTCACTTTCACAGATGTAGTTTGGAAACAATTACCAACCAGTGCTGCTAGCCCGAAAAACTTAATTCATAAAAAATCACCCTATATATAAAAATAAGTTGTCCTATGTTTTTGATTTTATAACTCGAGAACCACTTAACCGATTTTCAAACGAGTACATGCGTTTGAAACATCTACTTTCACTGATGGTTTATAAAAAAAACTCCCGAAAGGTGGCGATGTTGTCGTGATATTTATTTATTGATGGTAGATAGCGCTGGGGTCAAGTTATTAACAAAATTCTCCAGTACTTAATTTTTTATTTTTATTTAGAAAATCCCGAGCAGCGCCGGGACCAAACAGCCAGAAGAGACGACAACCGGATTTGAACTTCGCTTTTCATAAGGACCCAGAATATATATACTTTATAGGGTGTAGGACCTTCGGTGAAGGGTATAAAAAACAAATTTTATTATAAAAAAGAGTAATTTTTGGGATTTCAGTATTTTGGTCATTACTCTGCTATTTCTTAACCGATTTGACAGATTTATATACCGACGTGTTAAAGAAGAAATTTGCCAGTTATTTTGGTTATAAAACTTGTACTCGGGAAGAAAATGGGAATTTTTCAAAAAAAAAATTGTATTTTGGTCATAACTTTTTCGTATCTGAATATTTCTATTCAAATATTTTCTATTCAAAATTTCCGATCTTTTGATATATAAGGCGTAACCATAGGTCATATTACAGTCAAAAAATTCAGGGTTTTATACAATTTTTAATACTTTTTGTATGGGAGGTACCACGCCCACTTCTCCAATCCCGCCCACATTTTGTGGGATGGTGTGTATTTATAACCTTAATATTTGAACCTTATTTGAAAACTTTGGCTCTTGCCGTTCTCCAGATATACAGAAAAAAGTAATAAAAATACAACAACCACAAGGGATTTTTTGGAAAAATTAAAGGCAGTCGTGGTTTTTTGGTCATATCTCAGCCATTGTTGGACGGATCTGACTGAATTTCAATATCAAGAAATGGTGGACTATATGTGACATAAATGTAAAACAACCTAGCCGCTATCATGTCTGGAGTCTCAGGAAAACACATATCAAACATAAGACGGACAGACGGACGGATTGACTGACATCGTTAAATCAACTTATCTCCTCATAAGGACCCAGAATATATATACTTTATATGGTCTATGACTACTATTGTAGAAATTACAAACGGAATGAAAAACTTATATATATGTACCCTTTTCCACCTGTGGTGAAGGGTATAAAAACCCGTTTGTTAAGTGTTTATCAATGTGCCAATACGTATTTGTCGATATCATAGACATAACCGGTGAAACAAACAAAAACCTAATTTGTTCGGTATCTTGAAACTTGGCCCATGATAAGTGTATATTCGTCTAAAACATTACCTTAAAGTGCCGGTGAAACAAAATCAAAACTAATTGGTTCGGTTTGTTAAAAACTGGACACATGCTAAGTGTATATTCTTAAAAAATAAAACTTCAAAGTGCCGGTGAATCGAACCCAATTGGTTCGGTTAGTTAAAATTTGGCACATGCTAAATGAATATTCGTAAGAAACATAACCTCAAATACCCGGTGAAACAAAAGAAAAACTAATTTGTTGGTTTCAATAAAACGTGCCACCTGAATAGGGAGTATAAGCCCGAAACCCTTACCTTAAAAGCTACAAAATTATTCAATATTGCCGGAACTTCATTTAAAAGCAACCTTTATATCCCTATCAGCACTGCAGGAACAAGGGTTTCTGATTGCCCTGATTTGAATTTTGCTGCAACTAATTCAGCAACCCACCTAACCCTACGGCCACACGATCAAGTTGTTCTTGATAGTCTTTTACATATACTGCTTGTCAAAATTTACAAAAATTGAGAGCTGTGACGTAGGTGGCACTCAATTTACTTTCAAGATGCCATAAAAAAAACAATTTATAAAGACAAACATGTAATCAGCTGTTAAATTGAAAGTAAATTGCCAAACAAATGGAAAGGTGAAATTGAAAGCCATCTCGTGGTCAATTTAAAAAGTGTGAGTGTGTTAGTAAAAAAATGAGAGAGTTGAGTAAATTGAATGGAATTGAAAGGCAAAACTTGATCGTGTGGCCACCAAGTAAGTGACCACATACCAGTGCCATACATATCCAGCCATAAACGGAACTTTTTAGTACCCATACTTGTTTTTACCGAAATTGCGAGATTCGCTTTAATTTGTCTCTAATGTTATAAAAATTGCATTTTTATAAAATTGTTATTTGTGTAACGTCAGAAATATAAGAAGAAAATTTTAACTAGCAATTTTCTAAAGTACATACATACATATGTATTGGTACTTTTTAATAAGTAATACCCAAGGTACATTTACACAAGGTAGACTCATTTGGGAGTGTAGACATGCTGCTCTATAAAAGGAACCAAGTTGTCAAAATTGTCTTCATATAAAACAAAAACAATTTAACGCACACATGTACAAATTTTGGCTCATATACACGCAATTTGACGTTGTGGTTCCAACTATGGGTAAACAGCTGACAAACATATGGGCCAACGAGTTTACCTTGTGTAAATATACCTTGGTAATACCTTTCAAATAATTTGCAAGGTAAAGTTTACAACAAAAAATACATACATACATATAAAACAAAATTTAATATATAATCTCTAATAAATAAGTCAAGTCCAAATTCCCGTAATGAAGTTTTTTTTAAATAATTATGTAACTTAATTCGGGTTGCAAGTATTATGTTATTGTGAGCATTAATTTTAATTAAAGAAAAAGGGTTAAACAACAATAAAAACTGGTTAGATGAAATAATATACTTGATATACTATATATTAACAGCAGCAACATCAAAAATGTGTATCAAGATCCGGAGGCCTTCGCGAATTTCGAAACAATATTGGTGAGCCCATAGTATAATAAGTACTACCTGGTACTTATTATACCTGGTTCATTAGGGAGAGTTGTCATTATTTACCCATGTAATGTCAAATTAATTTTTTTGATTTTTGGAGCTTGTCTTATTTTCTTTTATTTGACGTTATGTGGGTTTTAAAATTAAATTCTAATGACTATACCTTGTACTTATTTTACCATGTCTGCCCTGCAGATAACGCGACTAGTCCATACATGCATGTAAAGAGTATTCCATGAAGGAGTAGGAATACTCCAAAACTACTCCAAATATATGGGTAAAAGGTGGTCCATTTAACATTACGATGTCCTAGGAGGGGACCATATAACCCACCGAAGTAGTCCCTAAACTACTCCACGGAGTACTAAAGTGGGTTAGTTTTAAAAGTACTCCATGTCACTACAGTATGGGGTACACTAAAGGGGTAGCTTCAGCATTTTTCATTTTTTACTCTTTATGGCGTGCCCTGTAGTCTATTATTGCTATTATTATATATGTATATTTACTTGGTATTTTTAATTTTTTTTACCTTTTTTCACAAATTTTCACTTTTAAATAAACAATTAATAATGGACACCATCAGGGCTACCAATGTGTAATACTGTAAACTATAGAAAAGTATACATCATGCAGTTGGTGGCAGCACTGCATGTTAATTTTTTATAACATGGTCCATATTACAGTAGATTGGACCATGTTGTAAGTAGTCCATTTAAGCCACAATGGACCACGTATTCCAATATTATCTGTAGGGTGATCGTAGACTTAACTGGGCGGCTACACGATAACTTTTGCCTTTAAAGTTCTAATTTTTGTGTTTTTAAAATGTGCAAAAATTTATATCTTGAAAATTTTATGTTTTGGAAAATTCTTGTGATTTTTTACAAGACTACTTTGATAAAAACTATTATTTTGAGTTGTTTCTTCGTCGGAGGCATTTTCAAAATGAAATTGACTATCAATTTTTGTTGAGCCTGCTCTCAATTCAACCGAGTTTTGACAAGCAGTTTGTGTGAACAGCTTGAAAGTGATTAATTGAACGTGTGACTGCTGTGAAACTTAAATTTTTTTTAGTAGTATATTAATAAAATTGTGTAATCTGCAGGGATTTAAAAAGCTGTTTGTTAATTTTTTGCAATTCAAAAAATTTAAAAACTGATAAATCTTCACACATGGCAACGCTGACATTACCCCTTAATTTACTTAGACTTGCCAGATAGCGCTAAAATGTACATGGAATTTTTAACGGGTGGGAACATATTCTAGGCTTCGAGTACCTTTTTTATCAAATGTTCATACAATGGCTACTGAATTGATTGTATATTTTATAGTGAAAAAATGTTAAAAATATTAAAATCTGTGCGTAAAATCATTATTTAAATGAAAAATATATAAATTTAAAACAAGTAATAAACAAATTTATTAAAACTAGATCTATTTGTTTTAAAAGCCTTTTCTTAGGAAACTGTGAAAAAATGTACTACATGTACTTATTCTTTATTCCGATACTCTTCAAATTGTAAAAAATATTTCTTTGCAATAAAATTTTTACTAAATTGCCAAAAAAATGTTGGAAAATTGGTTGATTTTTCCAATTAGAATATTTTTGAATGTACATATACGAATTTTACCGACAATAGTGCGTAAAATTATAATGGGCGTGAATTGTTGTAGAACATCCTGTCAGTACAATAAACAAGAACAAAATTAACCCTTACGGATTTACAAACATTTTGTTTTACGAGAAGTATAAGGTTGCATCATATATAATACAGCATAACCACACAAACACTTGTATTTGGAAAAAGTATATATAATATGTACATATATGTATATGTATACACATATATACAAAAATATATAAGGGTCCTTCCTCATCTAAAAATGTAATTTCCCCGTACGCCTCCTAAATCCTGTAAGTTCATAGATTCTTAAAACAAATGTCAAATTGTACGCAACAAATTTTTTGCACAAATAAATTTGTGTTCATAATTTAAAAATAAATTTTTTAGAGTTAAATATAAACTAATTTAATTTAGAAGATTTAAAAAAAATTAATTAGTTTAATTTCAGTGTTTTTATCAAAAATGATAATTGCGAATTAAGCACGAATAACAACATCTTTTAAATTAAAATTTTGTATTCCCAAAAATTATTTTGATTATAAACTAATTTTATAAAAATTAACGGCCAATGTCACCAAGTTCAGTTAAAACTAACTATTACTTCAACTTCCAGTTAACAATATGTCTTTGACAGTTTTAACCTATAGTTTATTATAACTGAACTTGGGAAAATTGGCAGTAAGTTTATTATAAATCAGATTATTTTCTACATACCTACATACACTTAAAATGTACTAACGTCCAATTTCAATAAGTTCAGTTAAAACTAACTATGTGTTACTTTAACTAACTTTAACTTTTTTACAAATTTTAAAATAAATTGAATATTGCCACAATACAATTAATTTAGACTTTTTTTGCACTGGTGTCACTTTTCTTAAAGCGTTTAACTATAAAACATTTTCACAATGCCGGGTATAACGTGTCCTATAATAATACATACATATTTTCATTTTTGTGAATTTATTGTTCAACTTTTTTGACAATAGTGAATCCTCTTTTGTGAGTGACAGAAATACTGGCACAAGTGCAATTTACGGGGCACATGAAAAAAAGATTGGACACCCTCTGGAATTAAAAAAAACTAAAATTAAGGCGGCTGAGGCCCGTGCGCCCCGCTGGGTCCAAAAACCGCGCCGCCCACCTAGTTGTATTTGAAGGTCTCAAATTAAAGGCAATTGTGCAAGAATAACATACATATAGGTATATTACCGATCTTTGTGAGAGAAAAAGTTTAAATCAAGTTTGCGAACCTCTTCGCAACACCAATATACATACATATCTATGTAAACAATGGACCGCATAAAATCTGGACGCATGCAAAACATTATTACAGCGCCTCTGGTAAAAATTAAATCCACAACTCTTTCCATATGTTTAACGTTATTCCTATAAAGATCAAATTTGTAATTTGAATATTCTTTAGCACAGACGCGATTGAACAAAATAGAAGCAAAAAAACTTTGCACACATTGAAAAAAGCCAACATGCAGGGCTGGCACAGAAATCAATTCCGACCGAGTGATTTCTTTACTGCCTGTTCAACGATTTTGAACGTAGACGTTCGCATAGAATTTTATATGGAAAATATTTTTAAAACTGAGTGTTTTTCATATAACTTTTCTATGCAAACGATATCGTTCGAAATCGTTTAACTAATCTTATTTGAATATAAGTATTTAATGTAATTTCTCTTCTAAAAAAATTTTGGTTTTACATATATATGTAGTCCTATACAGAAAAGAACCGTTGAATTGCAGTGGTTTTGGCTGTGATAGTCTAAAATTCTCTGCATTTCTTAGTTGATAGAGTCGCATATCACTTACATAATTAAGTTGATCTACCAGATATTTCCCATTTTAATTTTTTGTATAAATATGAGTGTATTAAATTCAAGTCTTTCAGGGGCAGGCGCGGGGCAAAAGCAAACAAACGCCTTGCTATTCCCATAAATCAAACAACTCAATTTCTCAAAGCAATAAAGTGCCATTAATACAAAAAGTTGTATCATTTGTTAAAAAAACGACAAAATTTTTTATATGTAATCATTCCAAGCGAAACGCAGTTTTACCAAAGTATTTGGGAGCCAAATTCTCTACATTATGCGAGACAAGATGGGTGGGCGGTCACGACTTAATTTTACACCTTGCAACAAGTGTAGTAAAAGCTTTGGAAAGGTAGAGATACTTCATGAAAAGCCTTATATTAAGGAACTCACTTAGTACTTTTGAATTTATTTGCGGAATATACATTTTAAGTGTGATACTTATTGCAACACAGCCGCTTAGTATCATTTTACAAAAGCACGATAAAGATCTTAAAAAAGGATCAAGCCTTATCAAAACTTTAATCATGTGTCTTAAATAGAAAAGAAATAAAGCCGAAGAACAATTTAAAGCGATTTTTGAAAAAGTTATAAAGTTATTTGCTCTCAAATCGAGCTTCCAATCGAAAAGACAAGATTTGAACGAAATAATCACATTCAAAATGTTGAAGATTACTACCAAGTTGTATGTTACATTCCTCTTATTGAATTTATTTTAGAAGATCTCAAAACACCTTTCCCAATAGATATCCTAAATGTATTGAACATACCTAAACTTCTACCTCAAAGTGTAATTAAGTCATATATAGCTACAAAACTGATGAGCTGATTATATTTGATAAAAAAGATAAACACCTACTAACATCTAAACTTGAGCCTGAACTGTTGCATTGGCAACAAATTGGAAAATATCTGAAAATCTATCAGATAACGTTGTGGATGCTTTAATAAACTGTGATGAAGATATTTACCCAAATCTAAGACAAAATGGTGCCTATTATGAACTAAATTCGATTTTCGACAGTAGTCGAATTAGCTGATCGAACGAATTTTCATTTGGTATTATGGCGCGCATTCGATAAAAATTTACTATTGTGATTTTGTTAATTCACAGTAGTACATTTTCGATCAGCTGTCACTTAAAATAAAAAAATTTTTGTTTACAAATTTAAAAAATAAAATTAAAGTTAAACGGGGCCACGGCAGAATTATGGTTGGTTGTTTTCAAATAATTTAGCTTCAGGGGGGTTCCATCCCACTTTTTTAGATGCTGAACTTTGCTGCAAATCATTTGGTCAAAAAAGAATTTTGTTCCATTAGGAATATGAGAGTTTCCAATTGTTGTTTACGACGTTGGACTTGCATAAAATGAACAAAACTGATAAAGAATATGGTATTTGGTATACGAACACAAAAAAATTTAGAAATAGTTACATTTTCAACAAGTTTTTACATTTATTTGCACCGTCGAAAGCAAATTTGTTTTCGTTGAAAAATTCGATGAACAACGAAATTTTCGACAGTGCTGCCAACTCATAATACCAAATTAACATTCGATAGTCAATGTTCGATAGCCAGCGAAAATCGTTTATCGAATGTAACTCATAATAGGGGCCAATATTTCAAATTTTCGTTTTAATGCTCGTCAGTAATGCTACCAGCAAAAGGTGATTTCCCACTCTTCTTCGAATAAAAACATGGTTCAGATCAACAATAACAGAAAATAGACTGTTCTATCTAAATTTGCCTCACAAGGAAATCATAAATTGCTTATTTAAAAGGAATAATTTATTTTAATTTATATTGAACTGGTCTTTTATTTTATTTAACCTTATTGTTGAGTTTTTTTTTAATATAAAATACACATATTGTTTTTAATAAACTTTTAGACACAAATTTTTTACTTTCTTGTATTAACACCCCTATTTGTTTTTTATTAAGCCATTTAAGAGTTTCTAGCATATATTCTGTTGGTGTATAAATGTTACCGACTTTATTTTTCACCAGTATCTGCTTTCTCTTTGGCATGATACATATTAATTTTTGCCAGGTTTCTGATGTTATTTCGTATCATGCCTTCTTAGTTTTTCCCAAAATTCGTCCTTATTTCTAATTTCGTTGCTTAGCTTCTGAACGAGACAAATCGAGTCTAGGAAAACCGAACGGACTGTAGGGTATCGCGCTGGAGCTTAGGAAGTCCGATTTGGATTTGCTGCTGGTAGGTGTAGGATCTTCGTTAGGACCAGGATAGGTAATATCCCTGGCCACTGTATGATAGCCAGGATGACGTTGAGGATGGGATCACACTTGTCGGATGTATGCAGGTTGAGTAAGGACCCAGAGGAGTTGGAGACAATTGACCACATTCTGTGCCACCGTCCCAGGCTGCAGAACAGCAGGCTGAGATAGCTAGGTGAAAGGTTCTTAGGCGAATTGGGAAATGTTTCGGGCTGTTTGCTCGAGAATCTGACAGGATCCTGGCTGCGCAACAGGAGACTGGGTACATGTAGTGCAGTTTTTTGTTTAGTAGGGTTGTTTTTTCTTGTTTGGTCCGATTTTTATCTTCCACTACTTTCTTTATCTTTTTATTTTTATTCTTTTTTAGTTAGTACTTTACTACTAACTAAGTCGTGACAATGGAGTATATTGGTCTCTGGGTGAGGGTGTGAAGTTGACTTCGCACCAGCCTTTTTACCTAAATTAGCTTTTTTAAGTTCGAATATTTTTCCCCCTGAACCAATTCTTGGCCAACGCAGAACTATGAAAAAATGTTTTGGTACGCTATGGCATTCATTCTACTTTCTATACGAAATGTTGAACCTACTCCATTTCAAGAAATACATCCCTATACCATAATGATTCCCCCGCCATGTTTGACAGAATTTTTTGCAAATCTAACGTGAAATTATTTATCTTTGGGACGACGAACGTCTCTTTGGAAGTCATTACCAATTAAATTAATTTTTGTTTCATCACAAAACTTTACAAAAAAATAAGAAATTTAACAGTAATTACCATTTGAAAATAAGTTAATGCTGTGTAAATATTATTATCATGAGTATTTCTATCGATCGCTAATGCTTTCGAGTATTTTGCTTTTCGAAGTCAGCCTTATCGGCTTATAAATTGCTAAACAATGAGCAAAGATGTGCAAAAAAACATCAAAATTTTCATAAAACCTCTGTACACGTTTTATATATTAAAAGATCGGAAATTTATTATTTATAAACAGAAGAGTTATGAATATTAACAATTTTCGGAAAACAGAATTTCCCAAATCCAAATTTTATAACCCAGATTAATGGTTAATTTCTTTTAAAACACGTCGGTATATTTCTAAATGTGTCGAATTTGTTATTTAAAAAAACAAATTTTAATTTTACAAAAATGTGAACTTAACTTATATACATTTTATTTTATACATTTTTGAAAAACTAAAGAATGTCTTAAACAGTGGATAGGAAGAAAACCATAAGAAAGTCTAAAAACTCTGAAGTAAGGTAGACACTTGTGTAAATTCAACATCATATCTAACTACCTGTCTGGATCATTGAATCCACGATGGGTGCTACAAATGTTTGCAGATTTGTGTGGATTCGGGATTTTAGAAACCCGATCCTGGGGTTTTGTGTGTTTTCGGGATCCCGGGATTTTTCTGGATTCGGTATTTTTTAAATAAACAACATATTTTTTTATTTATTTCTGAAGTTTTAAAAGGTATTTTTTAAATAAACATATGTTTTTGAAAAAGGAAACATAACAAAACAATAATAAATAAGTAAACAAAATGATCAATTCTGAAATTTCTTAAAAAATTGTTGCCGCTTGCATCTCTTTATTGAAATACTTGCAACCAGAAAAAAACACCGATGTTTGTGTTGATCCATTTTAAAAATTTAATATTGGAATACTGTTTCTTTATTTTGAAAGATGTTTCATCATCATAGTTTATATCGATTTTCCACATTTGTAAAAGTTTTGATTTAAGTTAAAGGCGTTTTAATTGTTAAAAGCGTTAATTTTACTTTTATAAATTTTTATAATAAAATAAAAAATAATTCTTTTAAAAGAAAAACGGAAAAAAATTGATGGCTAAAAAAGTTGAAAAATGGTTTTGATTTTTTCTGTTTTCCTTATAAATGTATGCATGTATTGAATTTTTTTAAATTAATTTTTTTTATTTTTCTATATTTTAATAAGCAATTGTCATTTGAAATAAAAATACAACATAAACTAAAAAACAAAATTAAGTGCAAAGAGGAATGTCAAAAAAAAAAAAAAAAAAAAAAAAAAAAAAAACAGAAAATACGATTCATGTCTTGTTTTCTACCCTGCTTACTTCTCTACCCCGCTAGCTTTCAAACTAAAAAAGACATGTTTCAAAAATAGGGGAAAAAATCATCGTGAAAATTGAGTTTTAAATAAATTATTTTATGAATACGGCAGATAGTGTTATTTATGAAAAATTAAATTTTTTTTATTATTAATGAACCGGAAGGAATTAATTGTTATAAATAAATCAGCTTTTCTTTTAAGTTTCTGAATAATACTTTGATTGGGTCGTGAATATTTTTATTTTAAATAATCGTTTTGTGCAAAAAAAATATGAAATTTAAAAATAAGAATTATTTGCAACAAAAAATACAACTCAAATATAATTATTTTTTGCAAAGAGTATAAAAATTCAATAAAAAAGAAAATTTTTGTTGGTAAAAGTTTATATATTAAAAACCTGAAAAAATCCCAGGATTCAAAAAAAAAAAACCCGGGATTCCGGATTTATCAATCCCAAAAAATTTCGGGACTTTTGATCTTAGACCCTATAAAGTATATATATTCTGGGTCCTTATGAGGAGAGAAGTTGATTTAACGATGGGATGTCCCTCTCTCCCCCCACCCCCTGTTAACAATTGTTAACATATACTAGCATAATGCCCAATATGATTTTCGTCATCACTTCTTTATTATTAAATATATTTAACGAAATAATCTTAACAAATAGAAACTGGGAATTTTTGTTTCTATTAGCTTCTTAAAAACTCGCCAAAAAAGATAAACCTACGGTATGACAACACTGCCTTTACTAAAAGAAAACAAACAAACAAACTCATTTAGAGTTGAGTTTTGAATAATAAAACGGACCATATTTCATTTAAATGATATTCGAAAAACGTTCCTTCATGGTGCAGTTATCTAGGGGGTTTGTTAAGGTTAGAAAGTGTAAGTCCGCTGGTTCGAATCTTGGTTTTTTAAAAACAAAAACAATTTTTTTTTTTTAATTTTTATGTTCAAAAACGATTTTAAAAAAATATTTACAAGTTTTCGCTTTTTACTTTTAATTTATAATGAACTTTTTAGTATTGTAAATATGTATGTATGTATGTATATGTAAAAATTATTTTGTTTTTCTCTAGTTGCTCTGTATTCTGCTCGTAAAATGGTGAAGGGTATATAGCCGAATATAGCACTTTTACTTGTTTTCATCTGTTTTTTTTTTATTTCTTTAACACACTTTACAAAATTTTGTATTCACACTGGTTTTCTAGGGAGCTTCTGCTGCCTCGTGAAGTCTTAGTAATAACCTGAGCCAGTGCTCTACCACTCCTGCCATCTAACTTATACACTTCGTTTACCTTGGATGTAAATCCAAGACTACACTACGACCCTGTGTGTAAACATCAGAAATGCATACAGCTTAGACCTTACTCAGTGCTCTACAATCCTTCCAGACTGGATGTAAATCTAAGTCAAGATAAGTCGGATGTAAATCCTCTTCGCTATACTGGTTGTAAAAACAGTGCCCTATTCTTTACTATCAAGGAATTAGTGTTACCAATCCCCTATTTAAGTAATAGCACTGTGTATTGTTTTCTTTGTTTCATTCTCGAAATATTTTAAATCATGGCGGCCACACTCGCTTAAGAAGAAGAGACACTGCAGCACTCCTCCATTCAGAAATGCGATCAAAACCTTCATATGTGAACATAAACCGTGATGACAAAATTTTGTCTGACACTGGCTGGACATAATAATGTATTAGGATAAGATTCGATTAATTATTGTTAGTTCATATTTGAGGCTATCAACGCAGCAGTTGGGTAACCCACAATTTAAGTTGGTTTCGGTTCTGGTGTAAGACATGTTCTTCGCACTGTTCTTTACAGTGCAATAGTCGAGTAAGCCAACTGTTTGCATCCAAAACAAATGGCGCAGATGGCACGGGCCGTTACAACCAAGTAATATAGTGCAAGAGTAGTGTTAACTCCTCATTATCTCATAATAAGTAGTCTGGGGTTACGCCTTTTCTGCGCTGATAGCCTCATTTAACATACGAAGATTAAAAAAATAAATACATGTTAAGAACAAAAAAAAAAAAAAAACCAAAAATTCTTACTCGCTCGTTTACAACGTCTCACTTTGCAGTACAAAAACAAAGACAGCGACTTATTTTATTCCTCCTTTATATATAACTGTATAATTACATCAATGTTGTTTTTTAGTTGCTACATGTTTACCATTTTTAACCGCGTAAACTCTCATTATACGTCTCTCAACTCTTATTATACGTCTCTGCCTGCTGTTGTTTCGGTTGTTTGCTTCTGTTTTCTTTTCTCTGCTGGCACCTCTTGTTGACACTCTCTTGTTGACACGTCTCCTCTGGTGACGCTTTTCTGCTGACTACTCCGTTAACCCCTGACTCAATTCAACCTCCTGTACCCTATCGACCTCCGGCTTATCTGTAATACAAATAAACAAGTTGGAGGATGTTAATCCGCCCCCAGTTAATGTAAATACATTGTCCTCCCAGTAAAATGTGGGCATTTCCAGCGAAAAGTCTACTTTTTGTAACGTAAAGCCAGCAAGTAATAAAAATTGTTTTTGAAAAAATGTTATATGTATAATTTACTTTTTTACATTTTGTTGTAAAGCGCAACAAGCTCTTCATTTATTAACAAAAGGGATATCATTTGAACAACATGGACCCAAAATACAAGTTTATTTGCCAGCAAGCAAACGTTACGTTACAAAAAGTAGACTTTTCGCTGAAAATGCCCATATACTACTGTAATGTATTATTTAATTGTACGTATAATTTTATTGTGTGTCACAAATATCACTAATTTTTACCCTTACAGCGTAAAAGTTTATGTCAATACCAACATTTGTAAGGAAGTTGTGGCAATAAAAGCAGAGTTTAAAAAACTTTAAGAAAAGATAAACTCACTGTTATTGTTGTTGTTTTTGTTTAAGCTTTGAAATTGTTACAAGTGAAACTGGGGCTTATAATTCTTATTCGCTTAACAGTTTTATTTGGTTTAATATCTTTAGTTTTTCTAAAATGTTTGGATGAAGTTTTCTGACGATCTGGCCTAAGCAACCAGTGAAATGCGCATAGGAATAGCTTATCCCATCAACAATAAATTTAAGCTTATTAATATTATGACATGGGAATTTAGCAAATTTAAACGAAACCTTTTTAATTAATTTTTTGAATCCCAAGAAAAACTTTGATTGTTAAAAAACTGCAGTCGAAACGAAAAACTGTCGAACAAAAAACTAAAGTTTGTGTACAACTTTTCGCTTTTCGAGTTGGTTTGACAGCGACTGTTAACATTTAATGAAGCAGAAGTAAAAGCTCAGTTTTTTTTTTGTCAATGAAAAATGAAGAAGTGGAAGAGAAATTGCAGTTTTTCTACTTTGACTGCAGTTTTTAAACGCTGATTAAAAGCTATTTTCGAGAGTAGTATTTGTATGGGAGCTATTCCAATAGAATTGTTAATAAGTTTGGACCAAATTTAATCTAAATATCAAAATAAAAAAATGGTTATTGGCACACACACTCTATTTCGTAAATAAGCTTGTAGGGCCTATGTTAAATTTAGGACCGATTCCCACCATTTTCACCAGGCTTTTACAAAATTCGATCATGTACTAAATTTCTTCAAATTATCTCTTAAGTTGCGACCTGTACTTTGCGCACAAGGCTTACAGAACAGGCACAAAAATGCAGTGTAAAATTCTGCAAAATAATAGTTATTTGTACTACATCGCGACCTTAGGACAACGAGGTTCTATACCACCTAAACTACATGTAACATAGAACCTTGTTGTCCTCAGGTCGCTACATATCTTTAAAATAAACAACTTGGCTTCATTTGAGAACGAAGTTTCTGATTTGCTTGTACGTTATTCTCATATTGTCATCATGGGTGATTTTAATAACAATTTGTTTGATCAAGTTAAAGCTTTAAGGGTTAGAGATGTATGTAGTAGGATGGGTGTTTCCCTTGTTCATAACTCAATGCCAACCCACTTCGATATTAACCATAATTCGACTTCTTTAATTGACTATTTTATGGTCTCGTCTACTCAATTGGTTAAATTAGCTAATCAGTTTCAATGTCCAGGTATAACAAGACATGCGTTTATATTCTTATCAATTGAAATAGTACGACCAGTAAGCAGACAATTTTATGAATTTTATGATTATAATGCGGTTGATATTCGTTTGCTTGAGGCTAGGACAAGGGAATGTGATTTTGATAGCATATATTTGACTAACAATGTAGATGAGCAATTGGGGATACTAAACAATAACTTTCGGTTATTACATACCGTGGTTCCTTTTAAAAGGCAGATTATACGAAATCGTGTGGTTGACTGGATTAATGCGCCTGAGATTAAGTATCATATTTCACTTAGGGATCTGGCGTATAGGGCATATTTGGGTGATAGGACTGATTTGAATTGGAGATTATTCTGTAGGTGTAGAAATAAGGTTAAATCAGTTATTAGAAGATTAAAGAGAAGGGCGCATGGGTCATTATTTGATTGCAAGGACGGTAGGGACTTTTGGTCTATTCTTAGGAGAAATGGAGTTGTAAGTAGTGTTGATGATTTTGTTGATGTTGATCCTGATTATTTAAATGCTGCTTTTTCTTCTAATCAATCTGATGACGGTAATAGAATTGTTGACTTTTCTGATTTTATGCATGATGGTTTTTCTTTTCGTGCAGTTGACTTGGTTGAAATGTTTGAGGCTTTTAATTTGATTAAGTCGCGAGCTGTTGGTTTTGATGGTATTAGACTTAAGTTTGTTAGACTCTTGATGCCGATTATTGGAGGTTATGTGTTGCATTTGGTTAATACAATTTTGACTACGTCTAGCTTTCCGTTACTGTGGAAGGTTGCGAAAGTTATACCTATTGGAAAAAGGGGGAGTGATGATTTTAGGCCGATATCTATTTTGCCAATTTTGTCAAAAATGGTTGAGCATATTATTAAGATCCAACTTGTCAAGCATATTGATAATAGGCAGTTGTTACATGACTGTCAGTCTGGGTTTAGGTGTAATAGGAGTACTACTTCTTTACTTCTGGGTTTAACGGACAGCATTAGGAGGAATGTTTCTGATGGTGGAGTTTGTGTGGTATTGTCGTTGGATTTAGCTAAGGCCTTCGATAGGGTAAATCATTCGATCTTGGTAAAAAAGATGCATGATTATTATGGCTTTTCTGTATCGGCTTGTAAGCTTATTTTTTCTTATTTGTCGCATAGAAGACAGTATGTATATAGTGGTGGTCGTGCTTCAGGTTTGCTGTCGGTATATAGTGGTGTCCCACAGGGTTCTGTTCTTGGTCCTCTTCTGTTTATCATGTTTGTTAATGATCTATTTGGGAACATTGCTAATGGAATGTGTACTCCATTTGCATTTGCTGACGATGTGCAGCTGTTGTTCAGGGGTACTGTGGAGTTTTCTGATGTTTTGCAAAACATGATTGAATATACTGTTGGGTTATTGGTTGATTGGATAGGTAATAATGACCTGTCTATTAATGCGAAAAAGACTAAGGCAATGATGTTTGGTAAAAGTGATAGGGTTGATTTTTCTATTACAGTAGATGGTCATTTGATTGAGTTTGTTGAGAAAATGGAATGCTTAGGGGTTATTGTTGATAAAAAATTGAGTTTTGAAAGCCACGTTAATACTATAGTTTCTAGGGTTAACTTTATTCTGCGTAGGTTGTATAGTTTGGATTTAATGTTGCCTTTTTTTGTTAAAAGGCGGGTTGTTCATAGCCTTATTATGCCATTGTTTCTTTATGCCTTGGAAGTTTACTCGGGAACTTGGGGATATGTTTTGAAAAGAATAAGGCTGGTATTCAATAGGGTAATGAGATATTTGTTTTCTCTCAGTTTATGTCGGCATGTTTCTTCGTATGTTGTTCGATTTCTTGGTTTTTCATTTGAGGATTTAGTTAAATTTAGGACGTTATTGCATTTTTACAAGTCTTATAGGTTGCTAACGCCTAAATATTTGGTTGATTTGTTTGAATTTGGTAGATCAAACAGAAATAAGCAGTTGATAATACCAAGATTAACATCAGTTTTGGAGCGTTCATTTTCTGTAAGAGTGGCTCGGTTATTTAATAAGTTGCCAGGATTTTTGAGGGTATTTGATGTTTCCCCTGATGTGTTTAAGATTAAGCTCTATCGTGAGTTTTCTGCATTGTCGGGTTAAAGTAAATGCTGTTCCTATCAGATTTTGGATTAATGGATATATAGTAGGACTTTTGTCTCACATTTTTATTAGTATCCTTATGTTTTGTAGATTTTTTGGAATTGTTGGGTTTTGCTTTTAATTTTTGTGCAATTTGATTGACCTCTTAATTAAAACTAATTTTTAAAATGTTTCTTATATTATTTAAAATTTTTTCTATAAATTATTTTTTGTTGTTATGTACTATGTACTTATTTATTTTGAAATTTTTTTATATCTTTAAGTTTTTTTTACTATTATTAAGTAGAAATTTGTAAGCCGATTATGGCCAATAGGCTAGGCTACTGAAATTTAATAAATAAATAAAAAAAAAAAAAAAAAAAAAAAAAATCAAGACACGAATGTAAATATTCATATCTACTTAAGATATGAAAATTCTATTTTTTCTTGAACTTTCACACACAATTTGATATACAAAGGTTAACGAAATATTTGCAAAATAACCTGAACCTGGATGGTTCCATTGCAAAGTTGTCTACTTTTGAAATACTTTTTGAAATAAATAAAATTTTACAACGCAAAAGTTTTCACTATTTTTATCCATTTTTTGCACAAAAATGTCTTTATAAAGTAAGTTTCACTAAACTAAACACCAGAGTCCTTCGGATTTTTTTTTAACGACAAGTGATGTAGAGTTTTATATTCTTTAAACGGGTAGAACCAGTTTGACGGTACTTTCATTTATTTATTTTTTTTTAATTAATCCAAGTAAACTGGCTAATTAAACCTTGTTCAAAAAATTAAATAAAAGCATGTTGATATCGGTTATTTACAAAATGACTAGTTTTTCCTGCTTTTAAAAGTTGTTCTTGTAAAGACAATTGGTGCACAAGGTAAGAAGTATGTATATTATTATTGTTTGTTACTTTAACGCCATATCGTGGGCTTAAAGTGCCAAGAAGTATGTATATAAAAGGGAATATTTTAATAAACTGTCTTTACAGGCTTGTTTTCAAAATTTGTTCGATTTTAAATTTACTTCATTTCATTTTAATTTATAAAACAAGCCCGAATATGTTTAATTTATATGTATTCATTTTCCAATGCGTGTGTGGCGAGACAATTTGGTCAACTGAAACTTAAAAAGGCCGTAATCGATACAAAATCTGCATTATTAATGACTAGGGAAACCGTAAACATGCAATTGCTTGTTTTTAGAATGATTTAGAAAAGCAACTTTGTCTTGCCTATAAAAAGCCATTATTTTATGTTTGAAAGTATTTTAAAGTGCAAATTATTCTTCAATATTAAAAAATATAATAGCCTAAGACAGTTAGATGTTTTTGTATATTTGTTGTAGGCTGGAGATAAATAATCAACAATATGGATTCTTCGGCGAAAATCAAGGATTCCTGTTGTAATTCTTCAGCAACCGCTTCGGTGATAGCGAGCATCTGTAGTAGTGATAGTTTTAGTATTTTTCCACAGCACCATCATGATTTGGCAAGTGCCAACAGTATTGAACTAAATGCAGCTGCTTCGTTGAGCGATGATTCAGGAGTTCCACTAACTACAAACAGCTCAATATCTAGTGGCGATTCATATCGATTAGGATTGTGTAAATTTGATATAGAGGCAAGTTGTAACATTTTTAATTAAAATGTCATTTTACTAGTTTAATTAATTTTTGTTTTGAACTTTTAGATTGTTGAAAGCGATGGTGAAGTTTCTCAATTTGATTCTCTGGACAATTGTTCAGAAGGTGGTATGAGCGCTGAAAATTTCAACACGTTAAAGAAGGGACCTTTAGCCCCTATAGATCCACCACCAGAATTTCAAGACTCTCCCCAAACGACTCTTGTACGTGCTATGACCAAAAATCGAGTTGGCAGCTTAAGGCGTTGGACATCATCACAGTCTTCTTTTGAACATTTAAAGGATCATGGTAGTGGCGAAACAACTAATATTAGTATTGCTACAATTGGCAATGCAAACAGTAACGATGATGATGATAACATGGTTAATTATATAGCAGAAGAAGACAAAATATCGAAGGAATTATATGCTGTTAATAAGCATATGTACTCTAGTGATTCTATTCTTAATTCTCATACGGATAACATATATGACGAGCCAAATAATATACTAAGTTCTTCATTAGGGAATAGCGTCGACGTATTAGAATCAGATTCCCCATCACAATCACTTCCTCCACCCCCGCCTCCGGTATCTATAGTGAAAATCAAACAAACTTTGTGTCCCTACTTCCAGGATCACACACGGTATTTTAAAGCCATTCCGTCGGAACAAGATAATATAACAACGGCCGCTCAACGTTTTAATATACCAGGTCTTTCAGAAATTCACGATTATGATCTTTATTATGGAATTAAGCGAAATACATATCAACAATACGATAATAGTCTACAACGAAAAGTCATGTATAGTCCTTTAAGTAACTCTCATCACTGCCACAACCACATATATCATGGTGGTAAGTCCTGTTTTAAATTCTTGATTTTTTTTTTTTTAATTCATTTTCGTTAAAGGTATGAGTAGTAACCGACCCAACTCAAGAAATTCTTTGAATAGCCGTCTTTCAAGCTCACATAACTCCTTAAGTGTTTCGTCAGCGAACAAACCGGATGATTCCATATTTATTACCCAAGCAATGTCACACGATGCTCTTTTGACAAGGGAAATATCTGATTTTTATAATGTTCCAATCGATTCTGATATTTACGCTTTGCCCGTTGATATGATCCGGTCTGAAAAGGAACGATTCAAACATAATCACAGAGATAACACATCCGATTGCGCAGCTAGTGAAACCAAAGATATGGTGGTTCAGAACAGTTGCAATAAGCATGGTCATGCCAAATGTCATCATCAAACAAAATCTAATCGTAAGAATCGCAACAAAAGAAAAAAACGATCCACTTCGAATTGTAGAGATAACGAAGAATGTAGTGATCAAGCGCCAAGTCACATATCAACTAGTACAACATCAAGGTATACCACGACTTTTATATCCACATCTAGTATACAGGACGAAACCAATATAAACGAACCATTGCATATGACATTGGATGAGGTCAAACAGTTTTATCACACTTTGTATTCAGATACGAAGCCAACAGCTGATACAAGCGGATGCAGTGGCGGAACCTCCATCCGCCACATTAAAAATATTAATCATCATGCAGTCTCCAAATCCTCGAATGAAACCATTTGGAGTGGATCTACAGCTCGCTCACGTAGTAGTAATTCAACACTAGCACAAAACAGAATCGATAAAAATATTTCTTCACATACTAACAAAGCCAACATTGTTGGCCAGAAAAATTTTGCTTCCGATACTGAAGCGATCCACAACATCAACAATAACAACAGCTTAACGGCTATAAATAATCACAATATTCAAAACCAAAATCAGAATCAATCACCTATAACAAAATTTTATCATTGCCAGGAAAAAGAACAATCGTTACAAAATTCACAATCAATTATCAAGTCTAACATTATAGCGCCTAACGAAAAGAAATCACAATTCACATTAAATTTAAAGCAAAAATTTTGTAGCATTTTTCGTTTTCGAAGAAATCATAATCGATGTAGTAATAGAAATATTGTCACCGAGGGGGAAGAAAATGTTTCAAACAGCGAAAAGGGCACACACAACCATTCGAAGTCAAGTGATGAAAAACGCAAAAAGTTTCAGTCAAGAGCGCTTCCACCTTTACCAAAGAAAGGTACTCTTAAAAAATTATTATCTTAACAAAGACATTCCCTAATACTAAATTTTTAAAGTTAATGTGCTTAAATTTTTTATGCATCATTTTTTTAGAACCTTTACAAGAAAGTTGCGAAACGACTGATGACAAACACGAAAAAGAGGAGAAGAAAACCGAAAATCGTTCATTTCATTTCACTTCAAGTATTGAGAAAGTTAAGGATGTGAGTAATTAAAATATCTATATTCCTTAAATTACAATATATAAGCCTTTAAGTTAGGTTTAGGACGCATTTTTTATTGCCAACATCACAAAAAAATTCTGCTGTTACGATTAAAAATACTAACATTATCATGTTAATAATAACACCTTGTTTTTAGTACAAATTTGTGTAAAACGAATTGAAAAATTGAAGGTGCAAATAATAGAAAAAACTTTTTAGTATATCAATCTGTAAATTTTGAGTCGGTTGAACTTTGTTCGTTCGCCAATTCAGGGTTGGAAAAACCCGGGGCTTAAAAAAATCCAACCCATAGATTTTAATTGGCTTTATATGGTTTTATGGTTCTTGTGTAATAATCTAATAACACTTGACTACAAATTTAGAAAAAAAATTGACTGCAGAATCGAAGCATGTTTTTAACTAATCTGGGTGCGCTGAATTCGAATCTGGCATTTTTTATCGCATCCTGGCAATACCGTAATACAGTCAACACTGACACTACAATTTCACAATTATTAATTTGACAGAAGCCTACAATCATTCTAAATCTCCATAATAGCAGCGTTTAAGTGTGTGTTACTGACTCAAGCTATTTTGCATTGTGTATGGTGGATATTTGGTTGGAAAAAAAGAATCATTAAAATATGCGTTTTTACATTATTTAGGTTTTGCAGTCTGAAACTTGGACAAACCGTGGACACCGACAATGTTTTGCATATTCTTCATTCACATTTAGTTTTTTTTCCCGGGATTCGGGACTTAAATTTTAAGAATAATTCCGGGATTTCGGTATTCGGGATTTCGGAAACTTTCACAGTTTCCAAAAAAGGTGACCATTAAATTGATCAACCTTTAGCAATTTTTGTTAATTTACTAAACTTTGTGTCTAAAAAATCATCATAGAATATTATAAAAAAATTATTAAAAGCTGGTTCATCAAGTAAACGTTATGCAAAACCAAATAAATGTAGAGTTAAACTAGTGGTTATCAGCAGAGCATTTTGAAACTTAAAAACCGTTGCCAAAAATCAGGGAATTGTGATTAAACTTATAACTGCTGGCTCTTTGTTAACAAGTTTATAGCATTTTAATTTTGAATGAAACAACTGTTAAGCTTCGTACAATATTGTAAGATCTGACCATCGTCTGTACGAAGCTTTAGATTAGAAGGAAAAAAAGAAATAAGTCAAATTCATTCTAACGCGACTTAAGCTTTTACACCTTGTGGGCACGGAACTTAAAAACTAACAAATAAACAAGATATTAGAAAAGCTTTGAATTTTTTATCGTAATCGCAGAAATTTTTGTGCGGCTACGAATAAAAGGTGGTTACCCTAAAATAACCTTAACATGTACATTGTGGATTTATTTATTTAAATGCAAAAAAAAAAAAAAAATTGTTTTTTACAAAAAAAATTTTACAGTACGGCTGGTACTGGGGTCCGCTATCAAGTGAGGCAGCGGAGAAAGTTTTGTCTAATGAGCCAGATGGAAGTTTTATAGTGCGTGATAGCTCCGATGATCACTACATATTTTCTCTTAGTTTCAAACTAAACAACTGTGTTCGTCATGTTCGAATTGAACAAGACCAAGGTATGAGTTAAAAATAAAATGTAATGTTCTGTTTTGTTTTTAATGTGTTCGTGTAAATGTTATATTTTATTAAAGGTACATTTTCATTTGGGTCGTATGCTAAATTTAAATCGCAAACAATTACCGAATTTATTGAAAAAGCTGTAGAGCACTCCCGCAGCGGCAGGTAGATTATATAAAAGAACATACATACTCCAGTAAAAAACCATATAATTATTATTTTGTTTTAGATATCTTTTCTTTTTACATCGAAGGCCGGAGCATGGACCAATGCGTGTGCAGTTGACAAATCCCGTATCTAGATTTAAACATGTGCAAAGTTTACAGCATATGTGCAGGTATTTACACTGATATAATAACAAAATAGAAATGCCCACTTAACTGAAATTTCTTATATTTAAAGATTTGTTATATTAAAAGCCGTAGTAAGAAAGGACTTAATACAAACATTGCCATTACCAAGAAGACTTTTAGACTATCTTAATTATAAGCATTGTTATTCAGAACAAGTTGAAAGTGATAGTTCCAATTCTCAGGTAAGCATATCAATTCCTAAGCCATAGATCTACTCGCTATTCAAAAAAGTTTTAACAAACGTTTATTTAGAACCGTTTTCATAGACCCTTATTAAGTTTTAAATCTTTTTATTAATACTTACGCTATACTTTAAGATTGAAAACTTATGCCTGCATTCATAAAAAAATTTTAAATTTAATAAAGCTTTACAGAACAAATTTACTATGAAAATTGTCCTTAATAAACCTTTGTTAAATTTAATAATCGTTTATAAATACGGGGGTTAAACTTTAAGGCCCAACCATAATATACATAAGTTGGCTTAGGCATTGTGCGAATACATGTAAATAATATGTGTCAAACCATATTGAACTAAGGGAAACTTTTTGTATCGTTGTATAAAACTGTCATTTGCTTAAGCAAAGTGCGAAACTGATCGCACATTCCGTACAGAATCAGATGTCTTTTGATTTTGTTTTTGTTAAATGCATTTGAGAGGCTTTTCGTTAATTATTGACAGTAGCTTAAGGAAGTTCATTCATATTATAGTTGGGCCTTTAATATGTATATGTATACTATTCATTTAATAGGGATTTTGCATTAATCGGTTAATCACTCGATTAATTAACCGCAGTTTTGGTTTAATCGGTTACTAATCGGTTAATTTTGCTATTTTTCGGTTAACCGATTAATAAAGTTTTTTTTGAAATTAAGAAAGTTTAATAAATAAAAATGAATAAATTGTTTAATATTTGGAGTTTATTAGTAAAATAAAAAACAACACATAACAAACATAACAATTCTTTAACTAAAAAGAGCAAAAAAAAAAAAAAATTCATAAATATGTTATACATATTCTTTTTAATTAATATATACTAGCTGGCCCGGCAAACGTTGTTTTGCCATATAACTTATTTCTTTCAGATGTTACAGTGTCTGCATGCCAAATTTAAAGAAAACCTGTTGATAAGTTAAGGAGATAATAAAAATTATAGGCTTTAGTTCTTTCCAGATGTTACATTATTTGCCCGCCAAATTTCAAGAAAATCAGTTGGTTAGTTAAGAAGATATGGGGAGGGGGAGCTTTTACTGCTCTTGCCCTATTTCATGCCCTTCCTCTTTCAGATGTTACAGTGTCTGCATGCCAAATTTTAAGAAAACCGGTTGATTAGTTAAGAAAATATAGGGAAGGGAGCTTTTACCCCTCCTGCTTTACGCCCTAAATAATAAAAAGTATAGGCTATAGTACTTTCCAGCTGTAACACTATTTGGCTGCGAATTTTCAAGAAGATATTGGGAGGGGGAGCTTTTACCCTTCTTGCCCTATTCCACATCATATTCCCTATATTCTCTCAGATGTTACAGTGTCTGCATGCCAAATTTAAGAAAACCCACTCATTAGTTTAAAAGATATAGGGAAGGGGAGTTTTTACCGCTATTGCGCTATCTCACGCCCTAATCCCTATTTCCTTTCAGATGTTACAGTGTCTGCATGCCAAATTTTAAGAAACCCGGTTGATAAGCTGAAAAGATTGGGGAGGGGGAGCTTTAACCTCTTTTGCCCTATTTCACGCTCTGAATAACAAAAATTTGAGGCTATAGTTTTTTCCAGATGTTAAACTATTTTCCTGCAAAATTTCAAGAATTCTTAAGCAGATATAGGGAGGGGGAGCTTTTACTCCTCATGCCCTATTTCACGCCCTATTCCCTATTTTCTTTCAGATGTTACAGTGCCTGCATGCCAAATTTTAAGAAAACAAGTTGATTAGCTAAGAAGATATAGGGAGGGTGAGCTTATGTCCTATTTTGCGCCATCTAGCGATATAAAATATACTCTACGACCTATTCTCATACCTAACAAAAACACATACAAACATCGTCTAATGCAGAGTTTACGATTTAATTCATACTGAGTAATTTTCAATGGCGCCACCTATTTTAGATACTTACTTGGTCAGAGACCATTCCGAATTGGTACGAATCATCGAAATCGGTCCAGCCGGTAGTATCTAACGCCACTTTCTTTTATATTATTAATGTATTATTAAAAAGTTAACTGTGAGATCATTTTATTACTTATTTCAATAGTTTAAGGATATCTTATAAACTATTTTTTAGAAAAATTATTTGGCTTAAGTATTGAGGAATTAAGAGATTCTTTTCTTTAGTTTTGATAAAAATTTACTTGGAAAAAATTCTTTCACTTATCGTAGATGTTGGAGATAAAAACTAAAATCTTCCATTATGCCATTAGAGTTCTGTTTTAATTTTTTTTAAATTTGTAAAAGATTGTTTGTGTTTCTATCGAGAGTTTCTTCTGTTGTCAGGTCATAATCTGACTCATTCTGGCAAAGCTCAGCAACGAACATGTGTACATATTTTGTTTTTGTACTGTATTTTAAGAATGTATTGCTAAAAGGAAAGATATTGTATTAAAACATATTTTCTAAACACATACCTTTTGTATATGAGAAGAAACAAATAATTAACAAGTAAGAAAGTATAGTCGGTCAAGCCCGACCATATGATACCCTACACCACAGTATTTAAAAACAAATTTTCGAGAGTGTATGGTTATATGAATAGGGATCTATCTATGTTTTAAATGTCATTACAATCGGTTTGATAGTTTCTGGGTGGCAGAAATTTAGACTATCTAACCTGGTGGTCCTATTTTTTTAAAAATGCAAAGCTTATGTGCCCGTACAAATATGGATCTATCTATGTTTTAAATATCATTAAAAACCGTTTGATAGTTTCTGAGAGGCAAATATTACCCCCCATCACCCCTCGTGATCCTATTTTTATAAAAATGCATAGGTTATGTGTCTATATAAATATGGATCTATCTATGTTTTAAATATCATTAAAATCCGTTTGACAGTTTCTGAGAAGCAAATATTGCCCCCATCACCCCTCGTGATCCTATTTTTATAAAAATGCATAGGTTATGTGTCCATATAAATATGGATCTATCTATCAGGGGTGTCATGGAAATCGAAAACGTAAAACGAAAGAATTTAAAGAGTCGTTTTTCAATAAGATTTATGTAATGAAAAAAACAGAAGTTTTAAAACAAAAATTGTAAAAATTAGATTAAAAGTTTAATAAAAAGATGTGCTTAATTCTTTCGTTTTACGTTTTCGATTTCCATGACACCCCTGTATGTTTTAAATTTCATTAAAATCGGTTTGATAGTTTATGAGAGGCAATAATTGCCCCCTATCTCCCCTCGTGGTCCTACGATTCGGCCTATTTTCAATAGGCTTGGCCCTTGTGCCAATAAGAACCTATGTGCCAAATTATTAATTTATTAAATTATCTTCAAAATTACGACCTGTACTTTGCGCACAAGGTTACATGGACAGCCGGACGCACATCGTTAGATCGACTTAGAAAGTGATTCTGAGTCGATCGGTATACTTTAAGGTGGGTATAGGACGATGAAAGTTTACGAGAGAAAAATGATAGCACATATGATAGAGAATTACTAGCAGCATATGCATCAAAATCAAAGCTCCTAGTATATTTTATTTATTTTTTAAAATTTTATAAAGTAGATATTCTTCAGTAGCACCACATATGTATATCTTTACCATTTGCGTAAGTGTCACAGTGGAAAAATACATTAAGAGAGAGGTTGTTCTATAGAAGAAATTGTACACAGAAGTTTGGCTGTAGATGGTAGGTCTGCCAACGCCTTTCGAAAATCCAAAGTAATATCGGATTATTAAGGAATTAAGGGTTTTACGATGTCTTTAATTAATACAACGATATGGAGTTAATTAAAAAATTTTATGCATCAAAAAAAGAAGAAGTAATAGCGGGATGGCATGGAAGATTTTCTATAGTAATTTTTTTGTAAAAATAATTTTTTTATTCGTTATTCTCATCGATTAATCGAATAATTTTTTAGATTTAATCGTTTGATCGAACGAACAAAAACAGTTATTTGAATTATTCCAACAAAGTTGAAAGGCGAATAATTGCCAACTCTACCATTTACATTATATGATTTTTGTCGTTGAGATTATTGTCGTTTCTTCTTTGAAATAGCTCTTATGTTTACATTGTGCGATTTTTGACGTTACAACTTTTTACTTTATACATATATAAAATTCAAACTACGAACGAATAAATTAAACGAATCGAAGAGTACACTCGCTTGCTAGCTGGTTCAAAAGCAAATGTCAAAAAATAAAAATATACAAAAAAGGGATTGGCTTTTTTGCACAAACTAAAAACAAAACATTGGCTATTGATAAAAAAATTAAAAATTTCAATGGCAGTGGCAGTGGCAAAAGCAAAAAAGTAAAAAGCTTCTAGTTAATTATTGCTTTTAAAGACAGGTAAAATCTTACGAATCTTTTTTCCTGAAAAAAGTTTCTTAGTTTTGATTATACGTATGTACTTTATGTATTATTTTTTTTTTAAATAATTTAAAACTTTTAAAATAACTTTTACATTTTTCTTTTTTTTTCAGATTTCCGGAGAAGGGTCTTTGTAGACTTGTTCGACATTATTGTTTTAAATGTTATCAATTTATTTAAAAATTAGGAATAGTTACCGTATTTATAATATACTATAGTTATATAGTTAGAATTACAGTGCATAACAATTAACCGATTGTCTCTTATTATTGGATTATGTTAATAATTAAATTATTGCTGCTTACAAAGTATTTGTACTCGGTGCTATAATATAAGAAATTACAATTTGACTGAATTGCAAAAAAAAAAAAAAAAACAAAAAACACATAAATCTATATTTGAATACAGTATTTAAGTTAAGCGATTAAAACAACAGAATAACAAAATTATAACTGAAACAATTTTTATACATATATTTTGAAAATATAAGTATTAATAAGTTTACCCATATGAAGTGATTTAAATTTAAAAATGTTAAACATTTTTTACGAAAACCTAACGAGTGTGAACGAATAAACCTTTTTCAAAATTGATATTAACTAGTTTTAAAGCGTAACCATAACTGTTTCAATGTTGAAAATTAAACATGTTAACTTTTGTCAATTTCCTCACACAAATTTGTAGAAAAAATAACTACGGCGGAGTTTAGTATTTGGTGCAAATGGTCTTGCGAAAGAGCAAATGCAAAATATCGTAGCACTTTTATTCAATCTAACGAAAACTATAAGGGTATTCACGTCACAAGTTGCACCCTCGCAAAAAAGCAAAAATGCAAAAACATAACAACAACAAAGACAATTATTAACGCACAACGATTTGTTTGTGTGGTTGTTATATTTTTGCACTTTTGCTTTTTCGCAAGGTTGCAACTTGTGACTTGAATATCCCATATGTGTATTTTGTTGTTGGATTTAACGAACGAGTTACGATATTTTGCATTTGCTCTTTCGCAAGACTATTTGCGCTGAACACTAAACATGTCACATACAGGCATGTTCTGATGTGATGTGATTTCAAATCACATGTGCCTTTTTAAATCACACGTGTGATATTGTGGTGTTCCTTTTTTGTGTTTTTCGGAGTACTTTTCAATTACCGAACGCACTCCAATAAACACCAAAATAGTGTGATTTTGAGAAAACCACAAAAACGCACGTGTGATTTCAAAAGTGCATGATTTGAAATCAAGTAATTTTCAGAACAGGCATCAATTCTTTTTTATTGAGTTTAATTTTTATTAAATAATGACATGCAAATGTAAACAAATCTACACTTTCTACAAAATAGAGATTTTTTAATATATAAAAATGAAATTACAACAGAAATAGCAAAATTTCTTAATATATGTAAAAATACGATGTCCACTCGTTATGTTGTTGCGAAGAATTTTTTACAATCTTCTAAAATTTCAATTATAAAGAAAAAAAGTCTTGAATTTTTTGTTATATTTCAAATTAATAAAATATGGGCTAAATTTAAGAGGCAATAAACAAAACTGTTACACATGTTTAACAAACGCATATGCACACATTACATCAACGATCATACACAAAAAGCATTTTCGAAAATAAATTATTTAGTGTCAAGTAATCTGAAAACAACATTAAATACAAACAAAATCTACGGCCAAATAAATATTATGATTTAATCATATACATATACATAAAACTATGTCTATTAATATTACAAGAAAAATGAGTACTAAATAAATCTTCTCGATGTTTACAAAAGAAAATGTTTTAAAATTAATGGTCTATCTTCGATGAGTTGAAAATTCGTAACACAGGCAGCCCAATTATGAATAAAAATTCCCCGGGAGTTTTTTCCCTTTTCCCACTTTTACAATTGAATTAACATATGAAAAATGGGAGAAGGGAGAAAACTCCCGGGGAATTTTTATTCATAATTAGGCTGAGGGTCTCCACCTGAGATAAGATATTATAAGATTTTTATACCAGCAATCGTCAAATTCAATCGCAGAGAGAATTTTCTTACGTGTGGACTCTCAAATAGTGTTAGAATTAATATTCACCCCTGTCGTGAATAATTTTTCCCCTTTTCACATATTTGCGATCATGAAAAACTCCCATGAAGAAAAAGGTAATTCAAAGGAGAATAATAACGTGAAAATATGTTCACGGAAAAAAATTCCCCTTATCGTGAAAAGTTTTTCTCTCGTAATTTGTTCACGTTTCCCTAAGATTATCTCACTTTATTTTTGCTAGGGAACAGAACATGTATGTAAGTAGTTCCCCCTACAAGTCGAATATTAAGGGCTAATTCCGTTAATAAGGCACAAACCGAAATATTGGTCAACAAAATGCAAAACAACAGGTCGATTGCCTGCAGATTTGTGAAGCTTTCGAAAGACGTGGTGGCAGAATTTGGAAAATATTTTCTACATAAAATTTAAAAAGTGCAAAAAATTAACGTTGTAATCAAACTATCCCTCCAAACCTAAATATTTTGCTTTATTATTTTATCTTTTCTTTAAAATATATACGTGTTTATTCTTGAACAAAAATTTCATTGATTTTATAAATTTTTTTAATCTTTCTTCTTTTTTTACATTCACTGGAACTGATAGCGTGAAAAATTTTTCACATGAGATTCACGATTGCTTTTTTCCCTTCGAGGGCAATGCAAATTTCATGGGAACAAAAATTCAACTTGTTATTCACGATAGGGGTGATTATAATAAATGTTATGAGACATTTTTTATGAATAATCTCATAGCAACTATCTTATAAAATGAGCTGTCAAAAATACACATACATACATACATATAAAAAAAATAATAAGACGCTTTAATTAAAATGTTGAATTTTTTGGTGCCAACAGTGAAAATCTTCTGATGTGTTTAACAAAAGTTTACTGTACGAGAATCAGTCGATTTTGAAATCTTATAAGATACATAAGTACGTGTTCCCCTTGTTTAAGATTAACATGAAAAATGTCGACGTTCTCTACCATATTATATTAGATATTATCTTAGGTGGAGACTCAGTGTAACAAACGAAGAAGATCGTCTATGATGGTGTCTCTTATACAATGGCGCAAGGTCAAAAAGTAGTTTCAAAAAGTTTTTTTATCTTTGCATACACTTTTAATAATACCTTTACAGTGGCATATAACACACACATACTATTGTATTTATTATTGAATGTGTTAAGCTGCAAATGATTGCCCTGCAGAAAAAGTATAATTTTATGAATTCCTTTTGACTTTAGACTGGTTGATTATCTGTCGTCTTTTCATATAACGGGTTTTCCATTAGGTACTTGACAACTTTGAATTTTATTTGTGAACGCACTATTTCACTGATCATCTGTTACTTTCCTTTTTTTCAGTAAACTCAACATTTCTCTGATTGGGTACTGGAGAAGATGCGTAAAGATGATGAATTTCATCGCAAAATCATCTTCAGTGACGAAGCTCATTTTTGGCTGAACCAAAATATGCGTTATTGGTTTGGTGAAAATCCACATGTGCTTCATGAATCACCACTTCATCCACAAAAAATAACTGTTTGGTGCGGTTTGCTTGCCGACGCCGTCATTGGGCCATATTTTTTCGTCGACAATAACGATCATCACGTTACTGTAAAGGGCGATCGTTATCGCGCCATGATTACCGATTATTGAAAAACATGGACTTGGACGAAATGTGGTTTCAGCACACGTTACAATCGGTTTAAGAGTAAGTTTGGTGGGCGTGTTATCTCAAGAAGTGGACCAGTCAATTGGCCGCCTCGGTCGTGCGATTTAACGCCTCTAGACTTTTTTCTTTGGGGCAACGTCAAATCATTGTTCTATTCCAACAAGCCGACGACGTTGGAAGAACTCAGAGCCAACATTGAACGCGAAATAGCGGCCGTTACGGCCCAAATGTGTGACCGAGTCATCAAAAATTGTGTCCAACGAATCGACTGCTGCCGACGTGCCCGCGGTGGTCATATGTAAGAAGTCGAGTTCCATTCATAAATGTTTTGATTGTATATGAAGTCGATCATAAAGTTTTGTAAATATCTCAAATAGTTTGCGTTTTATTTTAAAAAAGTTGTCAAGTCCTTATTGGAAAACCCGTTATCAAACTATTTATTTGTTTACCCTTCATCACAGATGAAAAGGGTATAAATAACAGGGTGTCTGGTGGCAAATTTATATTTTTAAATACGTTAGAAATATTGATTGTGCGGATTTGTCAGTCATGATGTCGCAGTGGTCGAGTGAGCATCGCGCGGTCGCTGTGGAGACATTTTTTAAGAGTAATGATTCTTACGTAATTGCTCGTCGACAATTTTGTTCAAAGTTAATTTTCACTTAAACGGCCACGTCAACAATTACAACTGCCGTTACTGGTCTTCAAGAACCCGCAACCCTTGATTGAAACATCAAAAACTGTTGAGTGTGCCTTATCCACGCATGAGATAATTGGACCATTTTTTTTCGAAAATTCTCGAAAAACAAGGCTCCGTTGTGAACAGTGTGTTCAACTCGACGGAAGACATTTGGATGACATACTCTTTAAAAAATAAAATCCGCATTTCCATTCTATCGTTCAATGCTCTTAATAAAACTTTGTGTCAATTATTACGTTTTTTATTAAAGTTTGGAAATAAAAATCTGCTACCAGACACCCTGTATAAGTTTGTCATATCGTTTTTAATTTCTACAATATTGATCTTTTAGGTTCCATTGGCATCCGTTATCAAGCACAGCTCACGTGGGTCCATTAATTAGTTCCCGTTGTGTTACCACCCAAGGGTACTATGTCTGCTAATATTCTCACTCAGCCACGCAGTCGATTCAAAAAAGGAGTGGATCCTATTTAAATCAATATTAGAGAGACAAGTTTTGCCTCCAAGGGTTCTTCGACCAAACAGTCTACGTCTTGGATCTCCGAACGCCGGGCAATGACAAAGAAGATGTTCCATTGACTCTTCCTCCTCGTCGCCGCAACTTCTACATAGGTCGTTGTAAGGGAGCCCTAGCCTTTGGGCGTGCCACCCAATGGGCCAGTGTTCAGTTATAACCGCAATAAGGTTATTTAGGTGATGTCTGGGCAGCTGTAATGTCCGCCTAGTCCTTTTTTCTTCTATTATGGGCCAGATTTTCGTGGTTTCCCCACAAGTGGCTTTATCAAGCCATCTCTGACCGGCAGCAATATGAAACTTTTGTGCAATATGTTGCTTACTACTTGGGAGTGAAACACCTATATCGTATGTTAAATCGTTTTGATTCAAAGTGGTGCCTGCATGCGCCAACGAGTCCGCCATACAGTTTCCATGTACATATATCCCTGTGTCCGGGGACCCAATAAAGGGTAACCACTGAATGTCTCGCTATCTCCTCCAGAGACATCCGGCATTCTTGGACAATTTCGATGCGATGATCGCATTCTCCAGGGATCTGATGGCCGCCTTGCTATCGGTAATAATGTGAATATCCCTGCCAGTTATTTCACCATAACGAATGTGTCTCGCGGCTGTGTAGATGGCCATTATTTCGGCCTGAATTACACTGCAGTTATCTGGCAGCCTAATAGGAATACTCCAGATTAGCAGTGTGTTAGACCCATCAGTGAATATCTGAATCACATTCGCGGGAATTTGTTGGTCATCATAGTGAACCATGTTATCCAAAATGCTTATGGTGAAGCCCGGATCAAAGATTGGCTCAGGTGTGACATAATCAACATCCATGCGCCAATTTATCTCAAACAGTATTCTAGCATGTCCGATATTGCAATTTCTCCATGTTTGCCCTAAGTTTTACCGCCGTGTTCGCAGCTAGCCTTTTCGCCAAAATTCAAAGTTCAGGATCGAAAACAATGCCTTAGATTGGGTTGTTCTAATAGCACCGGTTACCGTTATCGCCACCATTCTCATTGTGCGTTCGATCCTAGTAAGATGGCTCTTTACCTTGAGTGCCGGCCACCAAACAGCTGCCTCGTAGAATAGAATAGGTTTAATGACACATTCGTATAGCCAGTATATATTCCTCGGGTTAATTTCCTAGTTCAGGCCAATGACCTTTTAGCCGCAATATAATGTAATTGCCGCCTTAGTAGTCCTGGAAATGGTGTTCATCTTCCAGTTCAGTTTGCTGTCAAATATCAGCCCAAGATACTTGGCACTGTCGGACAGTTCCAGAGAGACCCCTTAATCCTCGAGGCATAAAATTTGGGAATTTTGTATCTCCTTGTGATAAGTACCATTTCTGTTTTGGCAGGAGTTACATCCAGTCCACATCCCTTCCACCATTTTGCTAGGACGTCCAATGCGGACTCCATAAGTTCAGACAATAGTCTGGGATCTGCAGCACGTCCTTTCCATGGCCCTGAGTAGGGTATTTATATGCAGTTTCCAAAGTAAAGTCCCAGCGCCAATAACCGATTCAAGTCTAACGTTGTTGAAAGCTCCGTCAATATCCAGGAACTAAAGCAAATTCCTTGTAATGCAGGGATCTCTCTATGTGGCCCATTAATGAGTGAAGCGCTGGTTCAGTGGAACTTCCCTTCGTGTAGGCGTGCTGAGCCAGTGACAAGGAATTATGTCCTAACGATGATCTAATATGAATATCCAAAATCCTCTCCAGTGTTTTTATTAGAAAGGATTATAGACTAATTGGTCTAAAGTCTTTAGCCATAGTGTGAGATGTCTTCCCTCCCATGGGGATGAAGACGATCTTTTATGTTGATGGGAAATGTGAGAGACTCAGGCAGGCTCTAAATATCGCCAAGAGCAATGGCATCAATATTCCCAGGTTCTTTTGAAGATCCGCTGGGATAATGCCATCCGGGCCTGAAAATTTGAAGGGATGGAAGCTTTTGACCGCCCATTCCACACGATGGTGAGTTATCGGAATATTAGAGATATCCCGAGCGTTACTAAATGTTTCGTCCCTAGGCACATCATCAGTGCAACCTGGAAAGTGTGCATTCATCAGGACCCCAAGTGTCCCGACTGTTTGTGGTCCAGGATCCATCTATCTTCTGTATATATGATGGAATATCGGGTTTAGAGGATAAAATCTTACGTAGCCGACTTGTCTCTGAGGAGGTTTATACGTCGCTGCAGAATTTCCTCCATGAATGTCGCTTGGCCTTCCTGATGAGATTTTTGAATCCATTCACTGAGGACTTGTAAACACTATTACGTTTTGCCTCATTAAAGAGTTTCCTGCTTTCTTCGTGTTTTTCAGCAATTTCCGTATTCCACCATATGGGCTTAGCCTTCTCAATTAAGACACTCGTCAATGACTCCACTACGGAGCATGGATACACTGTCTATGAGAACTGGGCACACTGGCAGTTTGTGCTTTAGTACACTTGCATGTACAGACCAGTTGGTCTTTCTTCTGTTCGTATAAGGTTTCACTGTATGAACTCCTAAGGAAAAATTAAAGTCAATGTACATGTGATCAGAGAAGGAACAGTCCTTTGCCACGCTCCAATCGCTAATCATATATGAGAATCTATCGCTAATAAGCGTAACATCGAGAACTTCCCTTCTGTTAGTTAGAATAAAGGTGGGTTCATTATCCATATTAACTACTGTTAGATAATTTTCTGCAATGAAGTTCAAAAGCGACTCACCTCGTATATTGACATCCGAGCTTCCCCAGACGGTTTGATGTGCATTAGCGTCAGCACATATTAAAATCAGAGAGAATAAAAGCTTGAAGGATGTTTTTGACCATAACACAAGCTCTGGTCTTTCCTTGATCGGCTGAGTGCAGGATATTATAGCCGTCGAAACTGAGTCCGCAAACGCTGTCTTTATACAACAATGGTTCTTGGATGGATATAAGCTCCTCCGCGCTTGAAGCCAATCGGACGAGAAGGACAGGTGACGCCGCTTTAGAGTGATGAAAGTTGATCTGTGTAACCTTCATCCTCTGTATCCTCTGGGTCGTCGTCCAATTCCAGGAGGATGTCCTCATCGTCTGCCACTTTCATCTTGCCAAAGAACTCACTCACAAGTCCAGTGACCGATTGGCTGTCCTCGTTTGGCAGATGACGTGGAAGCGTCGTTCTCCATGCTCTCGGAGGTTGCTGTGGCAGTCACCGGATCATTAGGCTTCTCTTTGTCGTCACCTTTGCAGACTCGGAGGAAGATAGTTCCGAAACCGTAAAATATCTTCCGCTACGTCTTCCGAAGTTACGGCAGAGAGTCACTGTTTATAATAACAGTGGTCTTCCTGTATTCTTCGACAGAGTCAGATACCCTCACTACTTTCCAGTCCTTTTTGAGTAGCTGGGGGTTACTGATCCGTATAATTTCCAGGATCTTCTTGGGTTCGGATGGCTCAGCAGGTATCTTGGCAACAGATTTGGGCCTTTGCGGTACATCGGCCAGAGGAGTTGCCTCAATCTTGGCGCCCTGCCAAACTTCCCCCAGGGACTCCAAGGCATTCTTGTACAGCAGCGCTAAACGCTCATCTGCTCACGCTTTTAATTTAATGTAGCCCTGATACCAACCGGCATCTTAACATTGGGGTGATGGTCCAGGGTTACCCCTTAAGACATTACGCCTTGCTTAGTTCAACGACGACCAATTTCCAGTTTTTATAGGAAATGGTGCCGTCACTGGCGTTGCGGTCAATGATCGCCCAAATGAGGTGGTCTTTTGCCACATCCTTATACGATCTAGTCTGCGGCCGTTGAGACATGTTCTTGGAGTCCCAGGAAGGGTGTCCTCCCCTGAAAGTTGCCGTTTAGGCGCTGCTACAGTTGGCTTCCGTTCAGGATTGCCTTCCTTTGCAGAGAGATGGAGACGTTGTAAACCCTCAATATCGGCTTTAGCCCAGCTTTTCGGAGGGCATCGAATTATTTTTCGTGTGCTCTATTTGCACAAGATTCGGCACGTGGGAAGATGGTTTTACGGCAGAGTGAGTCTATCGTTATACCTGCACCCGAGGGAGTTTTACGGGATCTTCTCCAGTCCGGATCTGGAAAGCCTTAGGCGTACCTGTGCCAAGCTTGGTTTTCGACCGACTGAAGGCTTAGTCGAAATTTTTGCGCACTAGTAACAGACCGACTAGCCGAGCCTGGCGCTACCACTCTGCTAGACAGGGCCTCATTAGCCAACAACTTACTACAGCCTGAAACCGACGTTGTAGTAGTTGGTTCTCTGGAGATTATAAACCCCTTTACCGGATACGTAGGATATGATTTTTCGGACATTCTGGGGGGGGGGTGTTAGTTGCATTTTATACCTAACTGCCAGGTAAAAGGATAACTCCAGCTCCTCTGGAGACAGCAGTTTAGGGCCAGTGGACAACGTAGTCCATAAGCTGCTCCAACTAGGAGAAACAGACGGTAATGGACAAGGGGGTAGCTTTTCGTTCGTATTCGATTAAGACCCTTCTGGCATGGAGGCCCCTCCGGTCGGGACTCACGTCACTACCGCCAGTACTTAAACCTTCGCATCGCGACAAGATTTTTTTTTTATAGTTAATTTATTTTTATTATTGAATCTTTCTTATCGAAATTTACAATATGTATTCAAATCTTAATTCTACTTGTAGTTTATTAGTTGTTAACAATGTAACCACTTACTGCTGTATTCCAATTTTAAAAATGTCTTCTAGTTAGGCTCAAAGTATCGGTTCTTTTTAGCCTCTGGTGACCTTCGAACTGAAGCAGACCCCGAGCAAGGTAGTTAGGGTGGGCCATAAGTTTATCTATGTAGCTAATTGAATATTTTTTAATTTCCTCCTGGATAGTGGGGACGTTGAGATCTCTGTGGATAATATCATAACATTCAACATTTTTGATTTTTCGAATTTATTCTATGAGTTACATTTCAGTTATGTATTTTATAAAGCTTTTTTGTAATAGTTCTATTCCTTAAATTTTAAGGAATTACTTTTATACACTACCAGATTATTATATTGTATTTTTCAATTTATAAAGTATCACTATCCAGTGTGACACAAAGAATGCTGACGAAGGCCGTAGCGGGCCAGAAAATGCATTACATTCTGCTGGTGTCTAAAGCTGGGATCACACGATTGCCGCAAATGCACCAATATGACACAATTTTTATTGTGATTTATTGACGCACAATAATGAAATTGGACCAATTAAATATTCTGAAATCACACGATTGCCCTGTTTTAAACAAATTTCATTGCCGCTAGTTGGTACAAAGCGAAATGGTTACAACAATTGCCACATCACAGTCACACGATTGTTCTTACTTGACAACTGCGAAAACAGCTGTTGTGGTAGCTTTTTTATTTGTTTGAAAATTCTTGTTGGTTTGTAAATTAAATAAAATTAAATATGTATCATATATGTATGTACTTAAACAAATTTTTGTTGAATATTTTTATTTAAGTTTTTTAAGAAATTCCAAAAATTAAGTCTGTTCAACAATTTCGTATGTTAAGGTTCGCTCAGAAACTTAAATAAAAATATTCGCACTGAACAGCTAAATATGCTTGTGAACATACATACATATTTTGGTAATAGCAATAATTAAAAAAAACTTTAAATGCATAATAAATAAATAAATATTTATCATCATTACCTACTAAAAGAAACACAAAAAAGTAAATTTGTTAAAAAAGAGCAAATATTGGTGCGTATTGTGTTGTTTGATTGCCGCACAAGAACACAATAAATATTGGTGCATTTTTGTTATTTTTATTGACGCGCGGTTGCATAGAAAACAGTCACACGATTGCCGCACCAGGGTTGCATTTGATTGGTAAAAGTAAGTACAATATTGTCCTTGATTGGTACATGAGCCAATTGGTTGTGCAGTCACACGATTGGGGTATTAAAAAGTATGAAAATTGGTGCATTGCGGCAATCGTGTGATCCCAGCTTAATAATTGTAAATTTTTCTGTACATACTATATACTTCACTGCTATTCAAAGGATAGCTTAGGTAAAATGTAACAAGAAAATACAATATAATAGTCTGGTAGTGTATAAATGTAATTCCTTAAAATTTAAGGAATAGAACTATTACAAAAAAGCTTTATAAAATACATAACTGAAATGTAACTCATAGAATAAATTCGAAAAATCAAAAATGTTGAATATAATATAAAGTAACCTACAAAGGGAGATAATTCCTAGTTTCTATAATATCATTACGTATATACCATGCGGTGCAGACAATTTGTCGTAATATTCTAGACTGTCTTTGAGGCTTTTGGATGTTTGATGTGCATGCAGTACCCCATAATTGGATGCCATATGTCCATATTGGTTTTATGATGGACTTGTATAAGAGAATTTTGTTATCTAAAGACAAGTTTCAGTTTCGACCTAGGAGCCAATGTAGTTGAGCAGCTTTAAGTTTCATAGCCGTTATTTTCGCTTCAATATGACGTGACCACGTCAATCGTCTATCTATATAAATTCCCAAGTATTTTACATAATTTTCTACCGGAACCCTGACGTTATTTATTTTGACTGCTGGGCACGTTTGTCTTCTGAGAGTGAAAGTTAAGTGAGCACATTTAGCCGAATTAACTTTTACTTTCCATTTGTCCAACCAGGCCTCTAGTTCGTTGATGTGAGACTGTAGATTTTGCGATGCGACTTTTGGGTCATGGTTAATGTTAATGGTCATGGTTAATCGCGACAAGATGACTACCCATTCGCGAAGGAATACTGCTCTGAAGGAATACTGCTCTTAGACCGTGTAAACTAAATGTTATTTTTCTGTCCCCGCTGTTTCAACTCTGTTTTGATGTAAAAATTAATTTAAAAAACTTAAGCCTAATGTAAATAATAAATAAAAATCTGTTTTAGTTAAGCGTTTTATTAAAAAATAAAAAAAAATAATATATAAAAAAAAAATTCTTTTTTTCTCCAAAATTCGATACGAATTTGAAATCTTTTTTTTTTTGTTTTTCAAATTAATTAACTTTTTAAAACTAGAAAAACTAAAAAGGTAAAAATTCAATTACTTTTTTCTTTTTCAGCCTTTAAAAATTATCAGTCAAATAATACAAAAGAAAAAAATATTTAGTTATTATCCATTTTTTACGCATGAGACACAAAGTTCAATTTATGTTCACAACAGATGCTTTTCGGGCATATAAGTATAACATGTACTTCTCGTCATTCTGAGTTTGCTCTAGGGACAGAGATGACAAATTCTACGCTCTTTTGGTCCTTTGACAACACGGATTCTTTTCGATTTTATTTTGAATTTTTTCCTTAATTAAGGCCTGCAAGGAAGGTATATCGAATCTGCCTCTTAAATAGAGAGCCACGAGTGATGAATAAAGATTTTTCTGATACTGTCTTCGGTTTTAACTTTAACTTTAAAAAAAATGAGGATCCAGTGTACTTCTACTCACTACAAGCTTACGGCATCAGCTAACGTTGTTGAAAAAAGAGCGTAATTTGAATACATATAAAAAGTTATATGATAAAATTTAAATGAGCTTCGTCGATTCGACGAAGAGTAACCGTGCAGGGTTAAAGTATTTTAAATATTCTATACTCAAAAGAAAGGAAAATAATGTACTTTGGAAATTTTAAAAAGACAAAATTTTAAAGAAAGTTTCAATAATTTTCTAACATTTTTGCTTACAACTAAAACTAGAGTTAGTCAATTGTATAAATAACAATACAAAACATAAACATACAAGTGACAAAACATATACATACATTACATACATACATACATACATACATTAAACTTATAGTTGCTGGCTCTTTGTTAACAAGTTTATAGCATTTTAATTTTGAATGAAACAACTGTTAAGCTTAGTACAGACGATGGTCAGATCTTACAATATTGTAAGCAGGCGTTGCCAACAGCAATATTTTTCTGACAACGGTGCGATTGTCAGATTCATTTATTTTGCACTTCTGCAAATACAAATGAGCTAACAATGTTCACACAGTTGTTAGACATTTTACCCAATTTTAATGCAAATTAAGCAACGCTGCTTCCAAATATTGTAAGATCTGACCATCGTCTGTACGAAGCTTTAGTAATTTTGAAAATTTTTTTCTATGTATACCAATTGATCGTAAACGACACACAGTGGTAGAGTTTAGAATAAAAATGGAAATAATTCTGGATTTTGTAATCGGTTAGTCCGATTGAAATTAAATTCCCGATGCTGATTACGGGCTTGTATTCAAGTTAAGTTTAGGATAGGATCTATAGACATATCAGGAGGGCCTCCATATTTTCTCAAATTAGGGAACCTTAAATATTACAAAAATAAAAAATAATCCAGAATTCATATTTTTAGCCCGATTTAAAAAATCTTATCATTGGAATGTACTGGTCGAGTTCTACACTTATTGAACAACTATTAAAAATCGTGCACAAAAATATTTTGGATTTTTCGGATAGATTTTAAGATAGTAAGAAAAAAAATCTCCTTTAAAATTCGTGTTTTGGGGCTTACGATAATTTCGCAATTTTTTTGTTACTTATGCCCTTCTAAAAATGTAATATGACGTAGGACTGAATTGTAATTGTTACTTTTCCTTGTTTATTTGTTTTTTTTTTTTTTTGTAAAAAGAATATATAAAAGTTTAAATTTTTAAATGTCCAGTTATTTTTGGTTTCTGGCAACCCTAGGGTTAATAGAGGCCTCGATAACCGAGGTTCAACTGTACTTTTGATTTTTATTGCACATCGAATAAAAGTGCAATATACTGTGAAATGTGTTGCACAATGGTGGAATATGCAGGTGGCATCGTTACGGCAACAAATACAACATTACAACAAAAATGGAAATTATATCCCAGCTTACGTCAAAAAACACTTTAAACAAAAATCAAAGCCGCTGAACGTGCTGAACTAAATAAATTTTTTTTTTTTTTCTTTATTTTTGGCCACTTTCTTTTGTTTATAATGATATATTTTTTTTTTTTTTTATATATATTTAGTTGGTGAGGACTAACTCCATTTGTGAAAATAAAAATGCAAAATTTTTTATTTCATTTTTCCCGACGTTTCGTGAATTTTATTCTCACTTCTTCAGGGGATTCGTCTATTAATAAATTTTTATCCATTTTTATTTAATTTTGGCCAATACCTTATTTATTTTAATTCCAAATTATCAAAAACTTCAATAATATTTAGAAAACTATTAAATTGTGGATATGAGGCAATATAAGGGTTCGATATCTCTTTATTTATTTGAGATATCAAAAAATGGATTACGGATTTCTCTAAGAATGTGACATGCGGCATCCAGTAATCAGCCAAAAGAATAAACTCTAAATAAGTACAATTATCAGTATAATGCTCTGCAAAGAGCTTATGATTGTTTCACGGTTGTGGTCAGCAAAAAGGGATCCTTTTAATGTGCCATGCGGCATACCAGTAATCAGCATACCAGTACTGTGCCACTGTCCTAGGATGCAGGGTCTCAGACAGAAATGACTAGGAGATAGATTTTTAGACGAGCTGGGGTGAAACGCTGGATGTTATCCAGTTGATCTACTGGGGTTTGTCAGGGAAATAGTGCGGGTGTTTCTGTTGAGGGGACTGTAGGGGGAGTAATAGTTCTACGTGGTACCTACTAACTTTCTTAATTCTATAGACAACATTTGTTGTCAAATTTTCAACAAAATGTTGTCAAATTGAGTGAGAAATAAAATTATAAAACTAAAAAGTGAAAAAAAACATTATAAACAGTGACGAAAGCATTATGTTCCTTGGATATGAAGGACATTTTCTTCGTGAAAAAAAATAAATAATGTACAAACAATACAAACAAAAGATTTATGACGATAAAGAGGCCAAACAATTGAATAACCCTTTTTAGCCTAACCTAACAGTATAATGCTCTGTAAAGGCTAGTTTACACGGTAATACATTGTATTACGACATGATGTTTAATGATAAAAATCATATCATGTAAAAGCAAAATGTATTGAGTAAGAGAGAATACGAATACAAAATCTAACAAGCGGTCGGTAAATAGTTTTTTTCTAAACCATTTTAGAAACTTATCAAGGCGAATTCATACAAGGTGGCCTTGGCTTGCTACGAAAGCAACAGCTGAAAACTAACCTTGTGTCAAAATGATATGCTGTTACTTTTGTTGACATTTATATTTACATGTTTGTATGTAAGTGCACAGCTTATTTGCTTACTTCAGTGCAAGGCGAATTAACTACAGGTGGTGTCGAAACGGCATCTGATTTTGACAGTTCGGGCTTATTTGTTTTGATTTGTTAGTGTTTTGCTAATAACGGTTGACATTTCGAGCTAATGGCACTAACAATGCAATGCAAAAAACCCTATGTTGTTTCTGTTGTTTTTGGATTGTTGTAGTTCCGACACCACCTGTAGTTGAATTCGCCTTGCTTCAGTGTTGTATTATTTTGACACAACGTTAAAGTAGTTTACAGTGTTGTATCCGTTTTCAAAATAAGACCACCTTGTATGAATTCGCCTTGAAACTTATGTATTCTCATCACACCAGAGGTGTATTTTAACAGAGTATATTGAAGGTGGTAGCATTTTTATACAATTACAAAAACAACTTAGAAAATGTTCATGTTGTTTTTGTTAAAATTGTAAAACTGCAACCATCTGTTTTTTTGTTATTATTTTTGATTTTACTTATACCAAGGCGAATTCAACTACAGGTGGTGTCGGAACTACAACAATCCAAAAACAACAGAAACAACATAGGGTTTTTTGCATTGCATTGTTAGTGCCATTAGCTCGAAATGTCAACCATTATTAGCAAAACACTAACAAATCAAAACAAATAAGCCCGAACTGTCAAAATCAGATGCCGTTTCGACACCACCTGTAGTTAATTCGCCTTAACTTATACCATCCGTGTAAACATTAACTATACTTACAACAGATTGTTATTTCTTTTTTTTTAAGCATGGAGAGAATTTCATATTATATTGATTCTACAAAGTCGTAATACATTGTATTACCGTGTAAACTAGCCTTAAACAGCTTATGATTGATTCACGGTTGTGGGCAGCAAAAAGGGACCCTTTACAGTGCAGCCACACGATCAAGATTTTCTTGAGAGTCTTTTACATATACTACTTGTCAAAATTTCCAAATATTGAAAGTTGTGACGTAGGCTGCATTCAATTTTTGAGCAATTTACTTTCAAGATGTCATCAAGAAAACAATTTATAAAGGCAAACGAAAATTTTGCTCACTAACCTTAAAATCAGCTGTTTTCTTGAACGTAAATTGAAACACTCACTGGAAAGAGAATTTTAAAGGCAAGTTCGTTTCAATTTTTAAGAGTATGAGTGTATTAGTAAAAAAGTGTGAGTGTATTAAAACTTGATAGGCAAAACTTGATCGTGTAACCCTCAAGTAAAAAAAGTAGTACATAATTGTAAATATGTACTAAGGCACAAAAACCCACATAAGTATGAATGTATACATAAAACCGACCATTGGGTTATTGCGGATGTACAATAAAAAATAATTTTAAATTATAAATGTTATTAATTGCCAGTTTTTAGAAAATGAAAACCAAATTTAATGTGAGAATAACATTGAACGCAACAATAAAAAGTACAAATTTCTTTTAGTTTTAATTTCAATTTCTTACACAAAATGTTGTTTAAATTTTCCAAAAACCAGCAGTAAATAAATTTTGAAACTTTATATCAGAAATACAAATATATTTGTATATAAAAAAAAATTAGAAGGTATAAAAGCAAAGTTTTTATAAAAACATTTTTGGTCGAATAGAAAATTTTTCAGTGGCAACGCTATCATAGGCCATAATGATTTGTTAACTTTTGTCGCCAATTGGCCGATGATGATTTTTTAAAATTGCCGGCGTCGACTTTTTTCTGCAACTTTTTCTCTGGCTTCAATTAGTGACACAGCTTTTACAATATTACCAACAAGAAAAAACTGCACTTTTTGTGAAAAAATAAATACATATAAAACTTATAAATTCTTATTTTATTGATTAAAAGAATATGTCGGGTTTTGATGACAATCCATTTGGCGAACCAACAGTAGATAATCCGTTTGCGGTAAGAAATGTAATAACCATACATATACTAAGCGATGTTTAGCAAACTAAATTAGAAAAAATATACACGAAATGTTTTCGTATTGACTCACATTCCTTATCTGAGTTAAGTGATATGTATACATATTGCTCTGTTTAATGAATGCATTCATAAGTTTTCTATTTTGTTTGCTCTCTATCTAGGATCCAGCCATTCAACAAGCTACTCGTACAACAACAAATGTACAGAATTCTTTAGAGGATTATAATCCATTTGAGCAAGAACAAAGTAAGCCACAGTTACAAATCAATTCAACAAACAATGCAGCGGTAGTTCAACCTTTATCACAGAACATTCCGCCTACTCAACAGCGCGTTGCAACCACAGCCACACCTAGTACTAGTGTGCAAATAACCACAGAGGAGTTGCAGGTAATATGATCTTGAAATAAACATTCGATCCATTGTACAAAGTTTATACTTTGGTACAAATTTTTTTTTTACAAAATCATATAAAAAGCAAATTTTAAAAATGGAGATCATTAAGGTATTTTCTTCATTTATTTATTTTTTTTTTTTTTTTTTTTGAGATAAAAAACCTTATTCCGTACCTATAGAAAAAGTAGTTTATGCCATTGTTAACACACATTTAATAAATGATACTAAAAGTTGGCATACAAAAACGATTTATAATTTGTTGTCGGCAGTTAATAATTTTTAAGTTATAAGCCCTTGAAATTTAATAATTTACTCTATGTTTGTTCAATCACAATTATCATAATTGGCTAGAAGCGCTAGTAAATTTCGATTAGAAAACCTACATTATAGACCGGGACATTCAAAATACAGAGTAGACAGATTGTCGAGTGTGACTAGCCGCAGTCATCTAAATATCGCTATTATTGTATTAAACGAATTGTAAAGGAAGTAATACAGTCTATCGTTCAGGACAGTTCTAAGATATTTATCCCTTGATGCTAACTTTTAATTCAATGTTATAGACGATTTTAAATCGGATATAGGAAATAGATTAAAAATCGATTTCTCGCTTCCTTTCAAAGTTACTACTAAGTTAGCTTTAGAAAAGGAATAATAAAGTTGGAAAATAATCGATTTGAGCATTAAATCGCAGACGTAAATTTGATTGCAAAAAATCGATTTTTTTTTTAACAAAAAGCATACAGGGGTGTGGTGGAAATCGAAAGCGCAAGAATTTGGAAGTTGTTTTTAATACACTTTTAATCTAATTTTTATAATTTTTGTTATAAAATTCTGTTTAATACAGAAATTTTTTTACAAAATTATTTTATTACAGAAATCTTATTAAAAAACGACTTTTATAATTTTCTCGTTTTACGTTTTCGATTTACAGCACACCCCTGATAATCTATAATAGAGTCAGTTATTGATTCTTTAGTTGAGCTTATAATTTAGCCTGTAGTTGAGTTTAGAGACAAGCTCATAGAATAGTCTAGTCATAGTACATAAACAAAAACGATCAGCAGACCACTAATAGGGATAAACATTTTGTAAATTTTTAATTTACTCGTTGCATGTTTTTGCTAGTAAAGTAAAAGAATACACCTATTACAACTCTCTGAAATTGTTTAAACTTGTTTTGTTACTTACGCTGTGTACAGACAGTGTAATCTACATGCAAATCAAAGCGTTTTGATGTTGATGCAATCTGGAATGAATGAAAATGAATTTAATTTGCTAGATTGCGTAAATGCATTGCAGAGTGTGTACCCAGCATTAGATATATGAGAAGAATATCTGTTTGTCTACAGTTGGTTTTTCTATTATTATTTTTACTCAGGCAGATAACTTTGGTATTTCTTGTTACGTTTAGAGTGTTTTAAAATAACTATAGTGTTTTCAAGGTAATTTGGACACAATTTTTCAACAAGATCGGTCAAGAACTCTCTGAGTTAGAGGGTGTCAAAATTTGACATTTTGGCCAAAAAGGTCGGGCATGTTCCAGTTTTTCATATTTCATGTAGTAAATAACGATCCCGATCAGAACCCATCGGGTTTTAAAGTTATTTCACTTGAGATAAAACCCACCATACATTTGCTTCAATTAACATTTTAAAAAATAATATGTACTTAAATGTTACATATTAAATAAATCAAAATATTAATTAATTTTTTCGCATTAAAAAAAATAATTTTAACTTGCAAAATTGAGTATTATAGCCCGTCGACACTCAACGAAATCTAGTGCTTATGAGATTTCAGCCAAATCTAGTTGTTCTTGACTTCATCAGTAGATTTTGAAGAAATCTTGTCAAAATTTAGTTGTACTCAGTAATGGAACTACGGTTTTCTCCATATAAAAACAAATATGGCGGGTTGTTTAACCAATTCAAATATTTTAACGATATAGTAGTAAAATGAAAAAGACAAATAAAATTGATAAAACAATTTAAGTTAATTATAAATAAAAGGTGATGCAAATGCTTAAATGCATATTTTGCACAAAAAACTTTCGGTCAGTTTTTTTGATTATCAAAACAAAATTTAGCTGAAATGGTTTGACCTACCGACCATTTAGGCATGAGAAATAAATTTTTTAATACCCCTTTCTAAATCCAAAACGTTTTTTATGGTTTCGGAGATATTAAGCATTAATTTCGCTCCATATAAACTTTTACTATTGTTTTGGTCTGTACGCCACTATTTGGCGATTGCACCAAATTCTTCATACAAAAACGTACAAAAAAGGTAGTTGAAACAAAAGCTGACTGCTGGTTTTTTATAGAGTTGTGTTTTTTTATTCATGCAACTGTTGTAGCAATTGTTTTTGATATCTTCATCATGTTATACACAAGCAAAGTTGTTGTATTTCTGCATGGACCTAATAATTGGACCATGAGCAACAGCAAAATAAAGTGACAAAAAAAAAAAAAAAAAAAAAAAATAGTTTTATAAAATAATAAACACGTAAAAAATTTCTAAATTTATTAAAAATATAAAAATGGAAACGTTTTTGTAAAATAAAACCAAATAAAAGAAAAAAATCATCAATGTTGACTTTTTCAGATTGTAAATATATAGAAACACATTTCAGTAAGTTACTCAATGCTTAACAATAAGTATTCGCATGCAGCGTAAAAAGCTCCTTTTTAAAAATATTTTTAGAAAAGTGGCGTATGCGGCACACAATAATATTTTTCACTTTCAATAAACTACTATCAACTTCTAACTTTATTCATGAAAGTTGACAAAAATTTACTTTTTTCTTCAAAGCATATGACGGAAGCAGCGGAGAAAATATAAAAAAATTCTATCGAATACATTTAAAGGAATCTTCATGTTAATCTGCTTTGTTGTTTTTCCGCACTCCGACTTTTTGGCATATGCGCCAAACCAATAATGAGCTGACGAAATATTATTCGTATCATGACATATTGTAGCGGCTCTTTTCTGAACAAATAGGCATTAACTTTGGAGTTTAGACATTACAAACATTACAAATATTTGAACCATCTTTTGTTAGAATTGTCCAACACCAAAAAAGATTGCAATCGCTTATTAGCACTAATCAGAAATTGCCTAACATTTTTGAGAAAGACTTTTTCAAACCATTCTTCAAACACGAATGTTGACATCCAACCTTTTTTTAATATATGTATTAATAAATAGCAGGAAGTTTATCGTTTTTAAATGATCTTGATTTTCTTACTTTTTTTGACCATTTTTGGCCTTGTATAAGCCAGTTTTCGCTGTAGAAAATTTAAAGATCTAGTCACACTTCTGATGACTTTTGTAAATATGAAAGCTCCAGTTCCAAAATCGTGTACGGAATGGAAAAAACTAAGAACTGCGATTTTTCATTTTCGCTATCGTAAAATTAGATATATTTACTCTTATTTACCTTATACATATATAAAAAAAAACAAAATGTGCTGTATTTTGGGGCTTCGCAAAAAATATTTTTTCCTGTCTAAGAAACTTCATTGACATATCGTCAGCTCATTATTGGTTTTACGCAAATGCCAAAAAGACGTAGTGGAGAAAACGACAATGAAGTTTTCTGAAAATATACCCGATAACATTTTTTTTATAATTGCTTCTGGCATATGTTTTGAAGGAAAATGTAAATTGTTGTGAACGTTCGTTAACGAACTTAGAAGTTAATAGTATTATAAGTTTGATATACATTTTTAAAATGTGATTCTTTTCTGTTTTAGGCGCATTAAAGTACTTTTCGGGAGGGGCTTCTATATTAGACCTATGGTTAATTATGGCCCGAACAGCACAAGATTCTTTTAGTGTGTTTTCTAGTCTAAGGAAACTAAATTCTTAAGTTTTTCTGGCCTAAGCAACCAGTGAAATGAGCATAGGAATAGCTTATCCCATCAACAATAAAAAATTTCAGTTTATCAATAGTATGAAATGGGAGTTTAGCACATTAAAACGAAACCTTGTAAATTGCACCTAATTTTATCGAAACATCATTATTTGTTTTAGACGTATTATAGTGTTCGCCTTAAGTGGATTTTATATGTGACCTATGTTTAAATATGGACCGATTATCACATAATTACATGGTGTTATTTCTAGCCATACCAAACCTAATTAAGTCAAGTAATTTTATTACTAAGTAGTTTGCTCAATTCAATTACTTTAATGAACATTTTTAATTTATTTTTAAACGTACGCTAAAACAAGATCGGTAAGTTATTTTATGTGTGGTTTATAGAACACGATAGCCTTACTCCTCCGTTCAACTTACATTTAAAACAAAATTTGGAAATTTGTTCTTGTTTTAAATGTAAGTTGAACGGACGAGTAAGGCGCTCGTGTTCTATAAGCTACACATTAGTGTTTGTGTTCGTCAGCTCACAATCGTTGTGTACCGTATTACGTTTGCGTACAAATACAAATACACAAACACAAAAATAAGATTTAGAGTTTGAGTTTTTTAAATATACACTACGTTAGTGTACAGTTTTTTTCGAAATCTGCATACAACCCTTAAATAATACTAACCGAAATCATATATATAATTTTGAGCAAGCGATATGTATAATTCGAAATTTTGACTTTCTTTAGCGACGCCAAGAAGAACTTAATCGAAAGGCAGAAGAGTTGGACCGACGTGAACAGCAATTACACGGAAATGTACCCCAGCTAAACAATTGGCCACCTCTTCCAGATAATTTTTTTGTGAAACCCTGTTTCTACCAAGATTTTAATTTGGAAATACCTCCAGAATTTCAGAGACTTGTTAAACATTTATATTATACATGGATGTGTAAGATACGAAAGACTTTGTTGTTTGAGAAATTATGAAAATTAATAAACATATTTTTTCTTTTAGTTTACACATTGACCATGTGCGTCAATATCATTGGTGGACTTATTTTACTTTTGCATCGTAACGAATTTACGAATTTTGGTCTTGCGATTTTCTATACATTGTTATTTACGCCAGCTTCATATATTTGTTGGTACGTAAGAAATTTTGAGTTAAAATATTTAAATAATAATAAATTTTTGTTTCAATTTATTTTCCTGCAGGTTCAGGCCAGCCTACAAAGCTTTTCGCAGTGATTCGAGTTTTAATTTTATGGTGTTCTTCTTTGTGTACTTTTTCCAAACAATTTTTTCAGTTTTCCAAGCCATAGGATTTCCTGGAACTGGTTATTGCGGTTTCATTGTTGCCATATCCCAGTTTAATTCGTCTGCCACAGGCATTATCGTTGGTTTGTTGTTGCTTTGTATTGCATTCTGTTTTGCTATAACGGCAGCAGCAAATATAATGATGATAACTAAGGTAGGTTCAAAATTTTCCACTTTACAATATTAATGCCTTTTAATGTTTTAATTAATACTTAATTTCAAGATTCATTCGATATACCGTAGCACTGGCGCTAGTATGGCAAAAGCTCAAGCTGAGTTTGCCACTGAATTTATGCGCAATCAGCATGTTCAGCAAGCTGCATCATCTGCCGTTAATTCTCAATTTAACAATCGCCGGTATTAAACAGACAATATGATTTTGCATTGTAATGAAATGACCCTTGTAGTTACCATCTCAACATAAAGATTACGGACTGCAATTATGATGTGTGAAACAAGTAGATAGCTTTTAAGTACATATTATACAGAAACAAATATTTTGCAAATTTACCTAGCAGTTTTCAAAACCGAACTATTTGCTTATTATTATTGGTTACATTTATGATTTTAAACACTTAAATATAAATAATTTATTTTCTGAAAAAGAAAACATAATTTAAAATTAACACTATTTGTTACAATAATATTTATTTTATTGTATTTTATAAACTATTCTTCGAAGCGAGGAATGTCAATGTGTACGTCCACTTATTAACATAAAAACATAATTCATAATATAACTTACACAATTCAAAATGTATAATCATATAAAATTTAACATTTGAAATAAATAATTATATTAATCATATAGATAGCGGTTAGATTATTTGTAGTTTCATATTTCTCTAAATGCTGTTCCTAAACAGTGATTTCTTAACACATTTATATGTATGTAATATTATTATATCCATTTTTTTTGTTATTATTTGCATAAAAAACTTTATGTAATAAAAAATAATTTTATTATTAGATGTATATATTATTGGTCTGGTTGTTTTAATTTAATTCAATTTATTAATAAATCAAAAAAAAAAAAAACTTTTACATGCTAAACGAGTATAGTTGGTTAAGCGAGACCTAATGATTTCTACACCACAACCAAATTTTAGAGTGTGCTCTGTTTGGGACCCATGGACATGAACACGTCCAAACGAAATTATGTTATGAAGTTAAGATTTATAAAGGAGTTTTTTGCGCCGAATAAAAACATCTATTCGAAATAGGAATTTTGACATGTTATGGAATTTATTGTTGTCAAATTTTATGTTAATACTAGATTAACCCAGTGCGCTTCACTACCCTCATTGAAATAAAACTAGCAAAATGGTTTCAATACAGATCTCCTTTGATCACTAAAGGCCTAACCATAATATGCATAGCCTTGCTTAACCTACTGTCAAAAATTAACAAAAAGTCTCTCAAATGTATTAAAAAAAAAACAAAATAAAAAACCATTTGATTCCGTACGGAATGTGCGACTAGATTCGCACCCAGTGTTGCCAGAAGTGGGGGAAAATCCCTACATGTAGGTATTTTTCATACTGAAAAAGAAGCGTAGGCAAAATCCGACAGATTTTTCATATTCTCCAAAATTTAGGGATTTTTCGTCATATCGTATTATTTATAAAATAAATGCTAAAAAAAGTTTTTTTAATGATATTTTATTGTCCAAAACGGTTGAAAAATTTTTTTCCCCTAAAATAGCTTAAAAATCAGCCCAATTATGAATAAAAATTCCGCGAGAGTTTTCTCCCTTCTCCCATGTTTCCTATGTTAATTCAATTGTAAAAATGGGAAAAAGGAAAAAACTCCCGGAGAATTTTTATTCATAATTAGGCTGAATATATTTCTAGAGTTGTTTGTGGATTAAAAAGTTGGCGACACTAGTATGCAGCGTGGCCATTTTGGCATTTTTGCAGCTATATTTAGCATTTTTTTTGTCTGATTTTGCTGCAAATTTTTCATTTAGCAGTTAGCATTTTTTTAGCATTTTTCAACTAAATATTTAGCATTTTTTAGCATTATTTAATTTAAGAATATTCAAGTAATATTTTTCTGAAAATCTACCTCACTTTTTTGTTGAATGCACATACAAAACCCTACTCTTTTGCTATAGAAACTACAATCTTTTATAAGATCTTTCATATCAAATTGTTTTAAAATTTGATCAGTTTGATCCATTAAATTCATGTTAAGCTGATTTTTTCCAATAACGATTTTGAAAAATTTTTGGACACGAAAAGTGATACCATAACTTTTGAAATAGAAAAACAAATACGAATTACATGCAGAGATTTTATAGCTCAATTAATATGTCAACTTAGACAACGATTGCCAAAAAGTTTTAATAATTTAACAAATGCTAACTTTTATTGTGTAGAAAACAGTTTAAAAGCTAATAAATGCAACTTAAGCGAACATTTTAAAGAAGAAATTATAGATTTCACTGTAGAAGAAATTACAACTTTGGAACATCAGTGGCAGAAACTAAATTCATATGAATTGTTAAATAAGAACTCAGTTGATTTCTGGATAAATGTATATGGATATAAAAATGCATTAAATGAAAATCCATTCAGTGAATTAGCTTCTTTTGCAATAAAGTTCTGGGTTTTGCCATTTAGCAACGCGGAAGTTAAAATAGGTTTTTAGTTGTATAAATCTCTTGAAAATGAAAATTCGAAATAATCTGACGTTTAAGACTTTGAATTCGCTACTTTATATTAAGTGTGGTTTAAAATTTTGCCATAGTTTTAAAAAAATGTACGATCTCACATAAAAATGCGATAAGGACATATATTATAATGATATCTCGATCGATTCTTCAGAAGTTGAAGCATAATATTAATTTTGATGACGTATTTAATTTATAAAATGAAATTTTTTATTAAACATGTTATACATTTTATTGAAATACTAAATAAAAGCCATTTATAGGTCAAGTTCCTTTGATTGTTTCTTTTATATTTTTAAGACTTTTTATGTTTACTAAATATTTTATTTATTTTAATCAGTTTATTCTATTGATATGATGTAAGTTTATAAGGAAAAATTATGTAAAATAAATCATATATGGGTATTTCCTCAGAAAGGTCAACCAGGATGAACATTTAAAATGTTGATAATCATCGTCTTTTATTGTTTATTATTATAAAAAAGTCTATGTTGTAATGGTTTTAATGCATATCTCAGCTGTTTTACTTGAGGAAATTGCGCTGGAAACTCGAAAATTTTATATTTTCTTTTTAAGCTACCATTTTTATATAACTATTTTGCATGCAAAAAATATGTTATGTTTGCACTCTTTCTTCATAATCTCTTCATTACAATCAATTGTTAATTGAGTACGTTATTTCCGCTTAATTGAGTTACTAAAAATGCACGACTTTTGACGCAATTAAACGGGAACTCAATTAAGCAGTACTCGGTTAATTGAGTCGCCGACGCAATTAAAACGAAAATCTCTTAATTGAGCAAGATGTGCAATAAAGCGAAACACCCATGTGTATAAAACAGAAACATGAAACATGACTTTCTTGCCGCAAAATAATTTTTGTGGAGCAAAAACACATTAAGTAGAGGGAAACAATTAACCGAAACATTTGCTCTTGTTTTTCGCAATGTGGTCTTATTTTGCGAAATAATTAAGCGGGTGACGCAATTAAACGGAACTCAACTAAACGGGTATTTTTACATAGACATTTATAGTGAATGATTTCGTTCCATGATTTTTAGTGCAATAAAACGGGAAACTCAATTAAGCGGGGCTCAATTAACCGAAAACAACTGTATTAAGTTTTTTTTTACGGAAATTTTAAGATATTTATGGGAAAATGCATGGTGATAATAATAAAAAAAAAACTTATGGAAAAATCGTACGTTTGCGACCGGTACATAAGCCAATTAAAAAAAAGCCAATAGAGATATTTTATTGTGTAAATACTGGATAGAGACCTACATTAACACACTTTTAAAATAAACTAATCACTTTTGAATATTCCGTTCCATTACGCAGTTTTTACATTTCACTACTGTCAGCCAAAGTAGACTTCTATTTTGCGTACGTTCGTGACCACATGTTTATGTTTATAACTAGGAAAAGTTTTGTTTTCTATATTATTTGTACAGCAAAAACGTACGAACGTACGTTCGTGACTCTAGGAAATGCCCATATAAAGGTATATTAACTAAAATAACAAAAAATAATACAATTTAAATTTTAGCATTATTTTTTGGCAGTTTAAGATTTTTGTTGGCATTTTTTAGCATTATTTTAAAGCCGATTTAGCTGTAAAATATTTTTGGATATGGCCACACTGCTAGTATGTATGTAGGTGTGATCCCCTACTTTTTGGTTAAAGTTCGGTAAAATGAGAGCAAACAAAAATTTCTCTCATTAATAGACAAAAATGTACAAAAGTACGGGAACAATAAAAACCAAATTTCTGATTCAAAAGAAAACGTTAATATGAAATATGTTTAAATAAATACATATATGACACAATATCCCACAATATCGACAAGAACATTTTTTTTCGCATATTTATATTGAAAACAATAATAAAAAACTAAATTTTGTTTTTGTTCTCTATATAAATATACGAAAGAAATTTTCTTGTCGACATCGTGGATCAGGCAGTAAAATTCAAGCATTTACTTATATATTTCAGCATTTTCTATTGCTTATTTTATAAATATTTCTTATATTAATTATTTTGGTTATCTTGCAGTTTTTTATTTATTTTTGACACAGCTGATTGTTTAACAATTTTATAAATTTGCCCAAAAAAGAACGGGCTACTTCTTGCAAGAAGAAGAATATTTTTCTTTTTAAAGCTCCACCTTACCAAACTTTGAGTACGGGAAAAGTTTTCGGTAAGATTGGGATCCCGCGGGCTCCCAACTTTGAGTACGGGATCACACCTTATGTTGAAAGACTTAATTAAAAGTACATACACACATATTATTTTTTTTAGTTTTGTAATTATTTTATGTCAAAGCTTTAATATACATATTCGAATAAAATTTATTTTTAATAACTAATGTTTTTTCTTCTATTTTAATTATAATAATGCGTAGGGATTTTTGCAGGGGAAATTTTTTCAACGTGTAGGGAAAAATCGGATTTTTATTAGCATGTGTAGGTATTTTTTTGAAAAGTCCACTGGCAGCACTGTTCGCACCTTGCTTAAGCAAATGACAGTTTCATTAAGCTTAAGCTTCGTACAGACGATGGTCAGATCTTACAATATTGTAAGAAGGCGTTGCCAACAGCAATATTTTTCTGACAATGGTGCGATTGTCAGATGCATTAATTTTGCACTTCTGCAAATACAAATGAGCTTACAATGTTCACACAGTTGTAAGACATTTTAGCCAATTTTAATGCAATTTAAGCAACGCTGCTTACCAATATTGTAAGATCTGACCATCGTCTGTACGAAGCTTTAGCAAAAAGTTTCCTTAAGATCAATAAGGCTTGCCTCAAATAATTAACATCTATTCGAACATTTGCTTAAGCCAACTTAACACATTATGGTTGGGCCTTAAGTTATTTGTACCAAATTTGGCAATTTTTACTGAAACCATTTTTAAGAGATATAGCAATTTATATTGTCCCCTACTTTTAAACAGATGTTGCGTATTGATAACCAAGCTATTTGTAACAAATTTGAAAACTAGCTGTTAAAGTTTTCTAGATATGCAGAAATATATACGGGAGGTTGACAGCTATGTGTACCAGAGAACTGAAAAAATCACTAATTTAGTTGATTTATTCATACGTTTAAATTAACATAATTTCTAATCCTGCAAAACAAAGAACTTCCTGCGCTAACGTCGTAAAATTAAACCATTTGCTAATGCAAGGTGCTTCGCCAAATGATGAAACTCAAGTTTCTAAGTAATACGATGCAGGAAATTCTTAGAATGCAATCGATGTTATTGCAAGCTGTACTTAACAAGCCATGAACTGTTTAAAAATTTGTTTGTGGAACGCAAACGGCATCCGCCAACATAAAAATGAATTAGAATACTTTCTTAAAAATAAACAAATTGATGTTATGATGGTTTCTGAAACTCATTTGAACTCAAGAAATGGGTTTAAAATCAATGGTTATACAGGGTTGTCATAGAAACCAATATTGGTTTTGCTAATTGTCGGTTTTGAAAACCAATAAACTAACATTTGCTGCTGCAAGTAGCCTTTATAAATCAGGCAAAAGAACTGCTTCAAACGTTATTAGAACTATAGATAATTCTCCAAAAAGGGCATTTAAAATAAAAACATTCTTAAGCACGCCATCTAAAGAACCAAACCTTATGGTGCAGACATCATTCAAAATGCTGCTCTGCCTATTGGAATGTTATCCGAGGAGGCGCTTCAATCCCGCAACAAGGATTTTAGATATGTTAGAGAACATCATGCTCGAAAAATGTCACGGGAGAATAACATCGAAGATCTTTTTAACAATCTTCTATTTTCATCGGATCCTTACATATCTTCTCTTTCTACAAAGATGCCGAATAGAAATCCAGAACCATTGTGTCACGAGTCAGTTGCTTTACTTTTAGATACTTCTATTTTAAATGAAGAAAACCTTTCAGGAGATGATTCGGATGAAGCGGAAACCCATTCAGATGAATAAACATTTATGTAAATTTATGTACATATATATTTAAAATACACAATTATGTTAATTATTTTTAATAAACAAAACCTTACTTATTTTTAATAAAACCTTTAAAACACAATATTCCTATCTTTTTTTCGCGCTAAATTCGTTATTGGGACCACTGTGCATCGTGAAGATTATCTCCAAGCAACGAACATTTTCGTTGAGGAATTAAATAGAAACCTAGTAATTTCATCGTTATACTCCCCACCTAGATTTTCAATATCAGAAAGCCAATATTAAAATATTTTAAATCATTAGGACCCTGTTTCCTGGCCGCTGGCGATTATAACGCTAAACATACCTTCTGGTGGTCACGACTTATAACACCAAACGGTCGGGTTTTGGTTAATACAAAACAAAAATTCCAGATGTTATCGATTTTGGCTTGATTAAAAACATCTCCACAGAAACGATTCATGCTGAAGCTTCCTTAGAATTATCTCCCGATCAGACACCTTCAATTGTTACTATAATGAACCCCAATAGAATTGTATCTCCGACTGGTTACTTAGCGACGCCAGCTACATAAATAATTTGGTTAAAATATAAAAAATATCTCAGAACCCATTGCACAGAAAATATTCCTCTTAGAACACCGGAGAATGTAGATCGCATTTACGAACGTACCCCCCTCAACTTAAGAATTTACTAAAAGAGTGTACAAAAAGTCCAAGAAAGTCACTGCAGACTCAGAAAACGGCTTTACTGCAAAAATTTCTTAAGAAACTTGATGCAACTCTACAATCAGACTACTCTAAACCACCATTAAGAAACTTGAATGGAAGTTGGGCAAGAAACGATATTGAAAAAGGAAATCTGTTTGTTAATCGTTTGAAAAACGTTTTTACCCCAAATATATCTCACGATATTGCGCTCGAGTTACCTACTGTTGCTGCTAGATCAGCTGTTCCCCTAAGATTTCAGAGAAGAGAGATCGAAAAGGCTACAACAAAATGCTTTTGGAACTGCCCGGCATAGCAAAGAAAATGATTCTTTTAATTTTTCATGCTATTTTACGTCTTGAATACTATCCTCAAAAGTGGAAGGTTTCCTTAGTCACCATGATACCTAAACCAGGAAAGGATCACACAAAAGTTAAGTCATATAGGCCTATAAGCTTACTTTCTAATATATCAAAGCTGTTTGAGAAGCTGTTAGTGTCAAAATTATCACCACCAATTCGGCTTTAGATGAGAAAACAGCACAATTGAAGAAACCCATCGAATAGTAAACGCCTTAAGAAAAGCCTTTGAAGGAAGAAAATATTGTTCCACTCTATTCATCGATGTTTCTCAAGTTTTGATAAAGTCTGGCATGAAGGCTTATTACATAAATTGAAGCTAAACATACCAGTAAACACATCAAGCTGTTAAAACGCTACTTAGTCAGTCGAAAGTTTATTATTAAAGAAGGTGATTATTTAAGTTCTCCTCAGCCAATTGAAGCATCCTGGGCTTACTTTTATACTTAAAATATACCTCGGATATGCCAACAAACAACTACACCCAAACTTCAACATTTGCGGATGATACAGCTTTTCTAAGCGTGCACGAAAACAGTCAAAAAGCATCTTGATATTACAGGATCATATATTTCAACTAGAACTATGGTTAAAACATATAACAGTCACCTTGCGCGAACATATAACATTCCCCTTGCGTCGGGAATCATGCCCCCCTATTAAAATCAATAATTAATTTATAACTTAAAATTCGCATGTTAAATACATCGTTATAAATCTAGATCGCCGTTTAACGTGGAAAAGTCATATAGAGGTAAAACTAACTCAAATGGTACTAAAAGCCACCCAAATTCATTGGCTTATTGGAAGAAATCCTGTCTTTTTTTCTGACACTTGCAGGACATAAAATAAAGTATTAGGATAAGATTTGATTAATTATTGTTAGTTCATATTTAATATATGAAGATTCAATTAATAAATACATCATCCACATAATTTTTAATGATTTATTTCTGTTTCGAAGCAAAAGAATTTTATTACTAGAGTTGGGCAAAATCATTCCTTTTGTGGAATCGTTCCGACCGATCCGAAAGATCAAAGAAACTAGGTCGTTCCTTTCGTTCATTGTTCCGGGGTTTTACTTCAAGCAATGAATGAACGAGGAACGAGAAAACTTCTCTGTCGTTCATTAAAACTTCAACAATCAAATATTTGTTATTGTTTGTTTTTATGTTGTGGCGAAACAACTACCTACATAAGAATTATGTATTTTTTAAAATGTTTGTAAAAAATAATAGCAAATAATAATAAGTGGTATATTGCTAAAATATATTGCATTGGATCACATTAGTAATTGATCTAATTAAAAATTTTGTATATGTCCCGACAAAAATACACAAAAGTCGGCAACATTGATCAATACACAAAAAATGTGCCTACAAAAATACATGTGATCATCCCACGGATTGCAATTGCGAAACGAGGAACGACAAAAAAGGAACTATCGAAAAAGTCCGCACCGTTCCTTTAGGGAATCGTTCAATTTAACTAGGTCGTTCCGGAACGACACAACTCTACAATTGACTCCTTTAACAGAAAAAGTATTTATAAAATGTTACCAAGAGAAAATAAAGACAGAGAACGGCAACCGAAAGTAAAAACTAATGAAGCCTTTATTGTGCAATTAATACCTTTAAGCACATAAAGGTAAGATCAAGAGCCATTATTCCTCATTACACAGTGATCATACATTAAATGAGGAAGACGTATTGCTACGCTTTATTTAAAAAATGAATCAAAAGAAATTGAAAATGTATATGCCATTTAGAGTTTTTATTAAAGAAGCATTCCATAATTTACTGCAACCACGAACAGATGGATTTGGAATAAAGTACAATTCCAAATCGGTTGATGTGGCAAAATCCCTTTGCTCCGAAATAAAAATATTAGTGAGTAAAAAATATATACAATTGTTTAAAATTGGATATTGCTAGTAGAATGGACAGAAAAAAATGGAAGTTAACATGCAACTCATCGACAATCTCTTTAAAATAGTTAGATATACAATTGGGATAGCTGAATTGTTAGAGCGGCATCACTCCAGTTACCTAAAACTGCAATTTTTAAACATCCTTTACAAATTTGACATAAATTTAAGGCCAAGTGTATGCCGTAACGACAGACAATGAAGCAAATGTCGTAAAAACAAGAATATGCCGAAAATGATATTGAAAATGGTGAAAATGCTGGCAATACTGTAAAACAGTCAATACTGAAGCTTCGTACAGACGATGGTCAGATCTTACAATATTGTAAGCAGGCATTGCCAACAGCAATATTTTTCTGACAATGGTGCGATTGTCAGATGCATTAATTTTGCCCTTCTGCAAATACAAATGAGCTTACAATGTTCACACAGTTGTAAGACATTTTAGCCAATTTTAATGCAATGTAATCAACGCTGCTTACCAATATTGTAAGATCTGACCATCGTCTGTACGAAGCTTGACACTACAATTTAACAATTATATATTTGACAGAAAGCCACATTAATTCTAAATCTTCATAATAGTAGCGTTTAAGCATGCCAGGGAGATCGTGTGTTACTGATTCAAGCTATTTTTGCTTTGTGTGTGGTGAATATTTGGTTGGAAAAAAAAAGATATGCAATATCAGAATCATTAAAATAGGTATATATGTATACATTATTTTGGTTTTGCAGTTAGAAACTTGGGCAAACCGTGGACACCGACAGTGTTTTGCATATTCTTCATTCGCATTTAGATTTAAAAAAAAAAAAAATTGAAAGAATTTATCAAGGATTTGGAGACAAAAGCATGCTGGGAGACTATTGCTGGACTCTAATACGTGACACCGAACCAACAAAATACAAACGACGTTCAAATAACGCCATTCACTATTAAAAATTTATCGATTTTTAAATAAACTAGTGATTTTTTTGTGTATGAAATGAATAAAAGCATTTTTTTGTATCTCGACGTGATAGAGAAAAACCAATTACAGATTCGAATTCAGCCCACCAAATTACCCTAGGAATAATATTTGGTTGCCCCAGTCTAAAACCTTGTTGGCTAGTGTTATTATACAATATAGCATTGTAAAAGATTAAAAACATTTAAAATTGATTTTTAAAAATATTCAAGAGTAATGTTGTGATTACGAATAGAATCGCGTACGAAATGTTGACGGATGTCAATGTGTGTATATATATAGGAGGAGAAATGCTGATGTTTAAAAGTGTATTATGATCACTACAATCGCATATAGCGAGATTTATCTGAGGACATGAGGAGAACATTTCAGAGAAGTGTGTAGCCCAGAGTTCAAGTTGCTCGTCTTTAAAGGTGATGAGTGTGCCAGATTAATCCCTTATAGGTTTGGTGGAGACTGACGAGCTGTTGTTCGTTAACTTCTAAGTGAGCCGATATGTCACAAGTTCGGTTTGTTTCAGCTGCAGCTTGAGCTTCTTGTGCTATGGAATTCGTCCATGCACGTTTGTTGACTTTTCGTTTTTCGTTGTAGCAGAATCAAGTTCAGCTTTAAGATTTTTCCTTTCGTTTATGATTCGCCATGTTTCATTAGATATCCATTCTTTACGTCTAATTGATTTTAGACCAATATGCTCTGTGGCTGCATTTATAAACATATTCTTTGTTAATTGCCAAACTTTCCGTTCCTCATGGGTAGTTGTTAACAGCGATTAATTTAAGGAGCTAACGTAATTCGATGATACAGAAGGGATTTTCAGCCTATTTACATCGAACCTTTTTGATACACATGGGGCTGTCTTTTTAACAGCTGCTAGCTTTATACGCACGCTTGTAATGAGTAGGTGGTGATCACTAGATATGTCAGCACCTCTTTTGCTTCGCACATCTAACAGTGAGCCACACCATTTCCTGGAGATAGCTATATGATCTATTTGATTCTATGTAACATGATCAGGTGATGCCCACGTTATTTTGTGCTTTGTTTTGTGAAACAGAGTGCCTCCTATGACTCGGCTGTTTTTCGCGCACATGTTCACAAACATTTCCCCGTTTTCAGTTCTCCTGCCTAATCCATGCACCCCCATCACGCTTTAAAGGCCAGTGTTGTTGGAGCCTGTTTGGGCATTGAAGTCGCCCATTACTACCAGGATATCACCACGATTCGAGGATATTATTGCACGATCCAAGAGGCTATAAAATTCATCTTTCACTTCAACCGCGGAGACATCGGTGGGCGCATAGCATTGAACGCATGTGAGGTTTCTGGCGCGTGTACGTAGCCTTACTACTATTATGCGGTCAGGGTAGGGTTTCCAGCTAATAAGAGCTTTATGTGCCTCCTTGGAGAGAAGAAAACCAACTCCAGATGCTCTATTTTCGATGGATGCCTTTCCAGAGTATAATAAGTGGAATCCATTTGTTGTTGTTTTTTCGCCCGTATTAGGCCATCTCATTTCGCTTATACCCAAAAGTAGTAGTTTGTCATTTATAAATTCTTTGCAAAGTTGGGCCAGGCGCGGTGGTTCCATTAGCATTCTAACATTCTATGTTCCAAATCTTGTCCGGGTTTTCATGCTTAAAGTCGTCATCGGTAAATCAGATCGTTTTGTTTCATTTGTTTCGGTTTCGGTAATCATTTCATTTTAAGATGAAGTAGCTGATTATTCTTCCGCATTCGATCCTGGTGCTGGGACACTAGCTGCCTTCCTGGCAAGCGTTATTTTAACCATCAGGTTACTTAGCCGCATTTTCACATTCGCTAGCTTTGAACGGGTGTCTAAAAGCGATTTCCCAGGGAATTCCTGGCCTAAAGCCGGAGGCGAGAGCTGCATAGACATTGCAACAAAGGAATCATTCCTGGCCACTTCCAAGCGAGTGGCAATCAAGAACTTCAATGTGTTTAGTTCTTGAATTATAGCAGAAACCTTGTATTAGTTTTTGTGCGCTTTGGCTATCGTTAAGCAATGTTACTCTATTACAGGTTATTCCAACGTCGTTTAGTACGTCTCTGTTGTAAAGAGCTTCTTTTGCAGCGTCCGCTATCGCTAAGTACTCGGCTTCGGTGCTTGACAAGGAAAATTCCTCTGCTTGCGAGCCTCCCAGCTTATGGCAGCGCCTGCCAATAGAAATGCAAAGCCAGAATATGATCGCCAATCTACGATGTTTGATCCTCAGCCTGCATCGACTTCTCCGTAAAGTTTGTTTGGTTATAAAGTAGCCCATTGTCGGTCGTTCCTCGAATGTAGCGTAAAATTCGTTTGGCTGCTTTCCAGTGTTCTTCTGTGTAATTGGAATTAAATTGACTCATGTAATTTACAGCATATGCAATATCGGGACGCGTTGTTACAGCTAAGTACATTAGTGATCCTATTAAGCATTGATAAGGTTATTTGGACATATCTCCTTCATCTTTTATTATCGGGCGGATCAATTGACAATTTGTCTCTAAGGGAGTAGATGCAGGCTTACACTCTACCATTCCAAAATGTTCTAAAATAACTTCTGCATAGTTACGCTGTGATAAGAAAACTTGATTTGTTTCAAGATTTTGGGGAAAATCAAAGCCCAAGCAACGCTTGACTGGACCGATATCTCACATATCAAACGATTAGGACAATGACGCCTTGGTAGTATCGATCCATTTAGGTCGATTTGATGCCAATAACAGGTCATCTAAGTAAATCCAAATTGTTAAAATTTTATCGCCTTCTTTCTTAGAAAACACGCAAGGGTCTTTAGTAGTTGGCTTCATACCAATATTGAGCAGTTTTGTAGTCAATTTATGATACCACATTAAACCAGACCGGCGAAGCCCGTACAATATATACATATCGTCCCGTACTTCCTTTCAGGAGCATAGGGCCTCAGATGCTAACAATGCTTTTATTAAAAGACATACGGGGTTTTTAGTACTGGATATTGCCTGCAGCCATCTGCTAGCCGTCTCTTCGATATTGGTTATGTGTTTTAATATTATTAGTACCGGTTGACTTATCAGATCTTATCTTGTTTAATACATACTTCAGCTGATCCGGAATTTCAATATACACACTTTCATTAAGCTCGCCATATTTGAAGACATCCATTTGATGAATCTCCAAATGTAATTCCGCAGCCGGGAGAATAGGTCTTGTGAAACTCTTCACCTGGGCGTTGAGCGTAGCCTTTTACTACAAGACGAACCTTTTTCTTACCATCGTCTTTCGTACGAAATACCAACCGGCTATCAATTGTTTTTCTTTAGTCTGGCCTACTAACAATTTCCCATGTTTTGTTACGAATTTGTGCTAAATACTCATCTTCTATTGCTGCCGTCCAATCGGGTGCATCATGTCCCTCCATAGCTTGAGTGTATGTTTGAGGATCATTCACCATCGTCAGGCATGCTAACTCGCGCTCTTCAAAATAATCTTCTTTAGATTGAAATAATGGCTCACTATCATCGTCGTTCGATTCGCTTTCGCCCGCATTTGTTATTTGAAACTGCTTCTTAGGTCTGCCACGTGTACCAGTTCTTTGCACTTTTGGACGCCCTCTGCCGCGTTTCTTAATTTTAAACATCATATACATCGAGTGGGATTTCTGTAATATGTGTTTCTGTTTCTTCAACTTCGAACGTGAATCGAATTTTCCCTTGGTAGGATTTTTGTTTAATACATAACTTTTGCACCCAAAAACTTTCATATGCATTACTGTTGGCTTTTTATTCGTCCAAAGCTTTTATGGATCTATCGTTTTTGTTTTTCCGAAAGCACGCGCGCGTTTTCTTTTGGCTAATGCATACTTCACATATTGATCATTTCAGTTTGATGTACATGCAAATTTTTGTATGACTTTTAAATTTGTGACTTTAACAAAAAAGGCACATTTGTTTTACAACTTTTAATTTCGACTTTTATTTTTTAAGGCAAAAATTAAAAGTTATTTTTGACTTTTATTATTTTACTCAAAAAATAAAAGTTATTTTTTAACTTTTAATATTTTAAGGCAAAAATAAAAGTTATGAATTAAATATTGCATACACTGAAAGAAAAATGCTTCATATATTTAATGAATCGTTTTCATACAAACATTTTCAATGGTTAACTGAAAATTTTCATTGTCAAAATGGAATATTATAGTTATAATGAAGTATTTTCGTTATAATCACTTCACTGGATTTCGTAATTACGTTAAAAATGCTCATTGGATATATGAAAACTAAAGTTTGTCCAAGTTAAACAAAAAATTTTAATTGGGAACATAAAAAACAATAAACAAATAAAACTATATTCATAAATTAATACAAAATTAGTTTCCTTAAAAAAATGTTTAATTGTTAATGAAAAAATGTAAGATTTAATTATTTCATACATCTCATGTAATATGCCATTCAATTTATGAAATCCAAAAATTTTTTTTATAAAAGCAACATATTTCAATAATTGAAAAAAAAAAATATTTTAAACATTCAAATAAATCTATTGTCTCAATAATTAAAAGTATAAAAATATTTCGAAAAAGCATGCCTTCATAAATTTAAATTATGACAATGAAAAATGCCATTATAGTAATGAAACAAAAACTTTCAATCCATTAATATGTATGTTTTTAGTGTTCTTAAATATGTACATACCTACCTACATTTAGGATGTAATAAGTAATGAACAAACACATGTTCTCTTTAAAAAAACACACCCTTATTTTAAACTGTTGTCAAACAAATGATGTATACGAAAAAGCTTGTTCTCTCTTTATGTGGTCTTTTATTCAAAAACTATACTGCCCCGGTAGGCTAGCTGGTAGTGAGCTAGTCTATCAGCGCCGAGGTTGCGGGATCGATTCCCGCCAGAGACTCTGTTACCTGTAGACAAATGTAAAGCTCCGCGGTATTTGTTTAGGGAATTATTACAAATTAAAAATAAAAAAAAAAAATAAAATAAAATTTAAAAAAATGAAATAAAAAAAAAACAAAATTTTTTTACTTTTTTGAAAGTATTCATCCAATGAATAATATTCATTGATCTAATGTAATGTTTCATTAAATACATTTTAATGAAACAGGTTTCATTGATCCAACGAAGCGCTGCATATGTTCCTTTTTAATGCAATTTTTCATGGGATTAATGTCAAAATTCATTGGTATTGTGAAGAAAATTCTTTCAGTGTAGTAATACGCCATTTTTATTGCTTTCAATGCTATAAATGATAAAACATCCGTTAACACAATTTCAAGAGCATTGCAAAACATAATTCTCTTATTTTGTTATTAATAATTATTGTTGTAATAACTGCATTACTGTTAATTGTCTCAGTATATTTCTTTCAATGTGAGTTTAATATAGAATTGTTGAACTGATAACAAATGATAAGTCTGAGTTTATACGGCTCTTTTCTTATTGAAAAGATTCTTCCTTTTTCTTCTTTGAACATGAATTAGCGTTCAAATTATTCATGTCATGTTTACGCCATGTTTTTTATTTTGTATAATCGTGCGTTTGCATGTGTGCTTTTTTGATATTGAAAACAATAACAAAATTAAACAACGAATGAAAAAGCAAAACGTAAAGACAGTACAGGCATTTGTGTACTCCTTTCTTTTCCCCTCGCCCCTCTCGCCTATAAAGTAGCAATCATATCAATAAGAAAAGAGCCGTATGAACACAGACTAACGTTCAATCGCGAATTATAAATCTTAGGAGATAGTGTTATATTTTTATTTTCAATGGGTAATGGGTAATGGGATAAATTGAAAGCAATAAAACTAGCGTATTACTATGCATTACTTAATTCAAGACTTTTATTTTTGCCTTATAAAATTAAAAGTTAAAAAATAATTTTTATTTTTTGAGTAAAATAATAAAAGTCAAAAATAACTTTTAATTTTTGCCTTAAAAAATAAAAGTTAAGAAATAAATTTTATTTCTGCCTTAAAAAATAAAAGTTAAAAAAATTACTTTTTTTCTTGACTTTTTCGATAAAAGTCATAACAGTCACGGTCCCTGGACTGAACACATTAGACAACTGAAGTATTTCTGCGCCATGGTCTTAAATTGTGAGTATAACATTTAATTAGGCCAGTAAACAAGCGGATCTGCGTCTCCACAAAAATTACAAAATCTAAGGTATAGAAGAACCAACCTAGCTAAGCCACAGCGTAGGATCGACAGAGGATCATCCTTCTCCAAATTTTCTTTTAAGATTTTCAAAAACGCTCCAAAGGTCAGTTCTTGTAGACTTATTAGAGCTATTTCTAGGTGTAGGGTTGATCGTGTCTTCAACACTATCAAAATTATGTTATTTAGCTCAATAAAACGTTTTTTCGATCTATTGTCTTTGAAATTTTATAGCTATGCATCGAAGGTAAAGAATTGTATGTAAATAAAAAATAGATTTAATTTTTCTCTAAACACTCAAATCTTTCATTCAGAGCTAATGCTACGAAAATCGCAATTTTTGGGACGGGACTCTGAACTATTCTTCATCTCAGCTTATTCATTAATTGTATTTTTTAATAATGTTTGAAGACTGTTAACTAGAGAAATAGCGTCAGAAAATGTAGCAGTGACTTACTTGGCTTGTGGATTCGAAGTAACCTAAAAGTTGTAGCGAAATGATATTCATTTTCACAAAGATCATTTAAAATTCTGCTGCAGGTTCACACCAAGCGTTCAATGCGTTTATGCATCAGTCCAAAAAGTCGTAGTGGAAAATTGTTTTGGCAAGTTACACAGCAAACGCGTAAAATGCATATACGTATCGAAAGACTTTATGCTACTTTAGCATGCGTCTCGAAAAATCTCCAGCTTAAAAACTAAAAGAAACAATATATGTATTATTATGCAAAAAATAAGCATTGAAATTTAAATTGTTTGTACAAAAAAACTATAAAAAAGTATCGGAGTATCGACAGTAACATATAGCCGATACCGTTATATCAACTGTGAAGTATCGCCGATATATCGGTATTCGTTACATGCCTAGTTAAATTCTAATGAAAATAAATTAAAAATTTAAAAAAACAAGTTTTTGATTTAGATTTTTTTTCATTTACAACATTATATTGTACCTACATAATTTCCAATGGTCGAATAAGTACAAGGTATAATCATTAGAAATTTTGTTCTCAACTTTAAAACCCATATAACGTCAAACGAAAGGAAATAAAGAACCAAATTAAAACAAGAGTCAAAAATCAAATGAATTAATTTAACATTACATGGGTAAATAATGACAACCAGCGCTTAAAAAAACTGCAGTCAAAATTGAAAAACTGCCGTTTCATCGACTTCTTCATTTGTCATTGGCAAAAAACTGTTGCTTTTGCTTCTTATTCATTAAATGTAAACAGTCGATGTCAAACCAACTCAAAAAGCGAAAGTTGTACACAAGTTTTTGGTTTCGACAACAGTTTTTTAAACCCTGATGACAACTCTCCCTAATGAACCTACCTTGTATTTATTATACCATGGTACTTTCAAAATAAATATCTTATTTTATGTTCTTTTTAATTTCTCTTTTCTGATGAAATAAAAAAATTATTTTATACTTTTGAATTTTTTATTTTTTCAATGAAAACTTTTTATTTTAAGTTTTCGGTTCTTAATTTCTGACTACTATTGGCATCACTGATTTAAGAAATCATTGTCCACTCGATGAGACAACGAAGAACGTAAATGAATTTGCTTTATTTTTTCAGGGGCCTAATTCTGGCAGTCGTGATCGAGTACTTTCTCGATTCGAAAGCAATTTAATACCTTATTCTTTCAGTCAATACTGAACGAATCGAAACTATTATTTAAGTGTTGTAAAGCATTTCTTTGAGTTCACAACACTGAAAAAAGTTTTTGTATTTGTATACAGCGTTACCGTTGGATATTTTAAAAAAGAACAAAAAAAAAAGGGAATAGGTATTTACAAAAAAATGGCATCAAAAGGGGGATTTAAGAAAAAAGGGGCACCTCTTTTAAAACCAGAATGAGTTCAACAAATTTTGTTTCTTCCACGTATTTTGTTAAATTTATTTACTGCCTATTTCACGATGTCACTCGAACGTTTACGTTCGCACAAATAACATATAAAACAAAAACAAATTTTTGAGTTTTGTTTTTGTTTTATATGTTATTTGTGCGAACGTAAACGTTCGAGTGACATCGTGAAATAGGCAGTTAAATTTCAATTAATTTTTTATAAATGGTGAAAACATAACAGAAAACATTACGTTATAACACTGGTCAGCAAAAACCAAAACAAGTCGAGAGCAATAACTTTTTTTTGTGTTTTAAATTGACTTTAGCGTGCTGAATCCAAATCTGTTTACAGATTTGGGGGCTAAACCAATATTTCGCCCGAAATAAGGCGGTTATGCTTATACCAAAGACTATAAATATATAAAGATGTTGCACTTGGTACATTTGAAATTTTCAAAAATGTTGAGTTTCTTACTGATAAGGGGGGGAAGTAACAAGAAAGCAAAAACTTCGTGCTCACATTCAGAGAACTAAAGAGAGCAAGAAACCACATGCATTTATACCAGAGATAGGCAAAAGGCCGCCCATGGGCGCTTTGTTATTCTCTTATTTACACGTACTTAAGCACACGTACAGAAGAAAAAAATGAAAACAATTCAGTCTCGCATGAGCAGTCGCACAGGTATGTTGTGTTACGCTTGTTGCTTGAGCAGCGTTGCCAAATGTGATTTTTTTTGTTAAAAAAAGTTTTTTTCTGTTAAAAAAAAATTTAATATAAAAAATAAATTTTTTTGTATATTGTTTTTTTTTCTGTTAAAAAAAGTTTTTTTTTATATTTCTTTGTTTTAAAAGTAATTATTTTTGTAAATTGTTTTTTTTTTCTGTTAAAAAAATTTTTTTTAAATAAGTTCTTTGTTTAAAAAATGAGTTTTTTTTTTGTAAATTGTGCAGTTTTACATTATACTTTTTTTCAATTTTGGTATATTTCTTACGACATTTTTGCCTTTTAATGGCTTCATTATAATCCATTAATATTGTAACATTGCAACACATAATGGTGACAGAGAAGAAGAACTTAACTTAATCAAAACTTTTGATTACTTCATCTATGTCAAACTTGTAGGGACAAAATTTTATACGCATGAGGTCTTCGAATTGTTTTCTTCCATACGTAAGTTTAATATGCAATATTTTTAACAAAAAAAAAAAAAGAATTATGGCAACGCTGCATAACAATGAGAGCAGGAGAGTAATATAGCACTAACATTATTATAAAATACACATGTATGTGTTTGCCTATCTTTGGTATAGATGAGAATTAAAAGTTCTCTGAGAGTAATAATTATTATTCTCAGAGTTCTCTAAAAATCAAAGTGGCAGTAGTAGTACTGCCATTCGACAAATTTAGCACTGGCCGTACAATGTATGGCAGTGGCACATCTTTATATATTTATAGTCTTTGCTTATACATTTTATCATAACTTGTAGTAGCAACAACGGTTACGCTGTCTGTATATTGTTTTTGCATTTGTACTTATGTATGTTTGCGTTTCATTTAAATTTTTTTTCTTCCGAATCCAGCATACGAAAAACTAATACGTAATGCATAGCAACTGCTGAATAGGCATCAGAGCAATGATTTATGTTTTTTTTCTTTGTATGTATATCATTCAATTCACATGAAAGCGACGTCGTAGGCAAACGGTGTAGTGAAGTAAACAAAATCGCTTTGTGTTTTTCATGTCGTTTTGTATATTTCTCTTTAAACTTTTTCTTTTTTCGTTTTATTCTTTTTCTTACTTTGAAGTGTGTGGTTGAAATAACAGTGAGACCTCGAATATCGATAACAGACGGGACCGGCAGCATTCTTGATTATTATTTTTTTTGTGTGTTTCTCATTTTATGTAAATATGTAATGTATTATTATGTAAACATGAGGAAAAAAGTAATTTTGGCAGAACATGCTTCCAGACCGTTGGAAAATTTCCATTCTTCGTTTATTTGTTTTGATGGTTCAAAAGTAAGCGAAAAAAAGATAATTTGTTTATAATTTCGGATAACAGAGGTAATGCCGGATAATAAGGTAATTTAAAACAATGCAAAACTTTTTTTATTTTCCAGTTAATTGATGCTGCCGGTAAATCGAGTGACGGATAATCAACGCCCTACTGTAAATAAAAAAAAGAAATGCAGCCAAAAATCATGTATGAACGCAAAGGGATTTTGAAAGTTGCTTTAACAGGGAATCAAGATAAAACGACGTCGTAAAAGCCCTCATGTGAATTGAGTGTAACAAATCAAAACAAATAGTCTCGAACTGTCAAAATCAGTGTTCATAAAAAACGAATTTTTTGCAATCACATAAAGCCGTTCTCTGTCTTGTACTATGAGGGTGACTGCTGTAGCGTAATATAAGGGTTAAAGTTTCATTACAAATTACTAATTTATTTTGTTGGGTGTAGAACATTTTCTTTGTATAAAATAAAAATTAAGTTTTTTTTTGAAAATATAGTGAGTCATGAATTTTCAATTTTTATGGAAATGTTAAAAAATTTCCATTATATCCCTTTCCGACCCAAGCAATTTTAAAGTTTTCGGATTTCAATGAAATTTTCGGTATGTGATAATTCGCCCAAAGATAACGTAAAAATGAATTTTTAATGTACATAAAAAGCCCAAGTCCTTAGAAACAGGACATACACATATGTATGTGTACCATGGGACTTCACTTGGACAAAATATTAGCATTTTTTTTTTTTGGCAAAAGTGTAGTTTGCGGGGCATACGAAAAAAAACTTGTTACCCCTCTGGAATGAAAAAAAAAAACAAATTTAAAATTTAACGGGGCTGAGGCTCGTGAGCCCCCTGGATCCAAAAAACGACCCCGACCACTTAGTGTTATGTGTAGGTACTAAAATTAAAGGTAATTGTGCGGGAAAACAAAGTTGGAGTGGGCGGGACTTTTGGAGCCCTATGGGGCAAAAAAAGAGTGTCCCCTCCTATATCTTTGTGTGGCTACATAAATTAAAGGTAACTTGCTCACGATTGTAAATATTTTGATTTAATTTTGTTTTTTTTATTGTTTTATGGGCTATTTTTTCAAAAAATGATCCTTCTTTTGGCTTGCGAAAATGACTTGTTGGTTTTCGCAAACGACTTGTTTGCATTGTGCCTGTTCCATGCACATTCATTTCCGCCAATCGCTCCAAAAGTAGTAAGCTGGTAAAATACCGAACAAAAAATATAAAGAAATTATTTGGCAAAGTCCTCAAAAAACGCTTGCACCTAATCACAGTTTTCTTTCGCAAAATTGAGGTAGTAAAAACCCATATTACACATATGTGTAGGTACACATTGTGCTCACAAAAAACACAAATTCTTTGTGCATTTTAAAATATTTTCATATTAAAAAGTAATTTCAATTTTTGGGAATACAAAATTTTAATTTCAAAAGATTTTGTTATTCGTGCTTAATTCCCAGTTTTTATTATTGATAAAAACACTTGAAATTTATTGTTGATGGGATAAGCTATTCCTATGCGCATTTCACTGGTTGCTTAGGCCAGATCATCAGGAAACTTCATCCATAAAGATTTTAGAAAAACTAAAGATATTAAACCAAATAAAACTGTTAAGCGTATAAGACTTATAGCAACAGTTCTACTTGTAATAATATCAAAGCTTAAACAAAACACATCAACAATAAACAGTGGGTTTATCTCATCTTACATTCCCCACTACAATTAGTTGAAATTCTCTCAACATTAATTGTAGTTGTAAGTAGGTTAAGAAAAACAAAAATCTTTTGAAATTTTCATATTATTTAAATTTTGTTACAAAATAATAACAAAATATTCATATATTTAGTGTAATTTAAACAAAATAATGATACTTTCATATCTTGTCTTCCGCACTGCGAAACATGATCATCTTTTTTTGCACGCGTTTACACAAATACTAAAATAAACCTCGCAAAAACTTATAAGACAACGATTAAGAGATAACACATAACGTGTAGAGACTGAAAGAAGTAAGAAAAGTTACATATTTATATATAAACTTCTCTCTTCAAAATACGTTAAATTTACCCACACGTATGTGTAGCCGGGGTCGGAAAGGGCTAATTCATACAAGGTGGTCTTATTTTGAAAATGATTTACAACACTGTAAAATATTTTAACGTTGTGTCAAAAATTCAGGCAAATATTTCATTTTGTTTTCAATTTTAAATTGTGTGTTTTGAAATGTAGAAACTTAAAAAAGTTTTAAATTTCATAATTTTATGCGAAAATTATAGAATTTAGTAAAGATTCCCCAGAACCACTGTTGCTTACGTAGCAAGATAAGTTCACCTGGTGTAAATTCGCCTTGTTATATATTTTTTTTGGTTTTGAATAAAAGTTCGAGGACGGCAAAGTGTTATAAAAACTAAAATATTGAAAAATTATTTTTTTCTTTTTAAATTAATTTCAACATCTTAAGATACGAATAAAAATGAGCGCATAAAAAGTTTAACAACTTACGAACTGGAAAGCTGGCTGCAAGACTTGCAAGTGTCTTACATAAAGTCTGAATTGCGATTTTTCTGATGCCCAACCAGTTGTTAATTTACTCAATAGTTTTTATCTGAAACTCATAGAACACAACTATCCACTTCGAAACAATATCCAGCTAAAGTGAAATAATTGAAAGACTTAACTTTAAAGTTCTGATCAAGTTGGGTTAACACCGAAGTTAAATTGTTCTTCAGGAAATGATATTTTAACTATATGAATACGTTTTAAGAGAATCAGAAGCCAAGGATATATATTTTTTTTAACAACAACAACACAGCGAAAAGCCACACATTTGGAGAAGATTTTGGGATTGATAGTGGGAATAAATTGAAGAACTATTTGCATAACTGGCTAAAGTATCGGTGAGAAGTTTATTGTCACAGTGTAAATTTAGAAAATTCATCTTGTAACGTGGTTTTATTCATCGGCTGAGGTAAGTCAGACGAGTCCAGGGTTTACTTACGGATCTACTAACCTTAAGTGAGAAGACGGTATGTTTACCCTTACTGGGGTTGAATTAATCTTTTCTTTATTAAGTTTTCTTAACTATTTTACAATTCATGAAATACGACAAGCTACCATAACTTTAGGATGAATTCTTCGGATTGCGGGGATTCGTGTTGATCGGCTCTCCGACACCAGAGTATAGAATTAGTTTTCGGCAGGTTCAGGTCGACGGTCGGGTATGGCTCGGGGCTATCGGACGCTCGGCGGTTGCATACCACGGCCTTCGGCAGGGTCGGTTGTCGGCGTGCTCAGCGATCGGTTCGTTCCTCGCGTTAATGTTACAAATTGGTCTTACATACAAAGGGGTCTTACAACTAGTAGCTACTACCACATAAATCTTAGAAGGCTACTTAATTTACGAATTCCTACGATAGCAATAATACTAGTGGTAACAGGTGACACGAAGCCACTTGTGAGAACAGGCGACACGAAGCCACTTGTGAGAACAGGCGCAACAAAGCCACTTGTGGGAACAGGCGACACGAATCCACTTGTGAGAACAGGCGACACTGAGCCACTTGTGAGAATTTATTGGCAAAAAGTGACTAATTCTAAGATTGTAGCCTTAGTCTGCTCGTTATTTATACTTACTATAACTTCCGAGCTTGGTTGGCGGTTTTCTTGTCTTGTGAGAATCGCCCCGACTGTAACAAAACCTGTTCTGCTTATCCCAATTCACAACTGAACCAAATGAGAATTATCATGGTAACTTGTGTAGTCAACGACATTGGATTGACCAATGCATGCAGTGATACGTTTGTGTGTGTGTGTTTGTCACAGTAGGGGGATTCAAAGTGGCTAACATACTACTTTAATAAAAACTAAAATATTAATAGAAGTTATGAATATATAAAATGTAATTAAATATAAAAAAAAAAAATATTGAAATTATGTAACTATGAAGATCAATGTAAAATATTAGTATAATGTACGCGGAGATAGAAATAACTAGTAACTGTGTCTTATTTCTATTTCCACGTTACATCCCCCTCCTACTTCGGAGAGCGATGCTCCACTCGGGGCACCTAGCGTTTTCTTTTCCGTGTGGGCGAGTTTTTGGTCCGAGGACCCGCACTACCTTGAAGGTAATATTAACTATCCCATGTGGGAGGCTCAGCCCCTAACTTAACCTCTACCTTTTCTAGTCTTAACTAATATTATAGCTGTCCTACAGCCTTGTTTTTTTTTAACTCATGCTGTCCTACAGCTTAAATACTTAATACTTCAAAACTAGTATCTAACTAGTCCACCATTTTCACAATCCTTTGGTAGCCCTGGCACTGGAGTCTAGCCCGCTGCCTGTCCAGGATCTTCACCTTTATTGGTGGGAAAGCGGCCCTCTGTATCAAGTACTTCATGTGTGCTGGGCGGTTCGGGGGCCTAGAAATCGTTACGTCACGAAATACCTCCTCTCCAGTGAACCGGCGGTATGGATGGGGTTTCTTTTTGCAGCGTTGTCGTTTCTTTACTACGGTAGGGGGGTAGGGGAGATTGTTGCCGTACCTTCTTTCTGCGGCGGGGCGTCTGGTACTAAGAGTGTTGGTGGCGCCCTGGAGGACGCTTCTCTCCCGGTGGTTATTACCGGTATGGATTGCCGATCGGCCCCTTGTTTGTACTAGACGGCGCAAGAGGCTCCGGTGCTAGACGAGCGTCTGGGGCCGCTGCACTCCGCGGGTGGACGTCGTGGGCTAATCGTACCCGCCGTTGGGTCGTGGAAATGTACGCCAGAGGTGGTGGTTGCGTGGAGACTGACGGCGGCTGGATCAGTATGTCCGTGATTATCCGAGGTCTAGTCTCGGGTGGTGGAATATAGGCCGATGGTTTAATGGCGGGGGCATCGTATTTTTTTTGGCATCGTTCGTTTTCTTTCCATCTGGGTGTGTTCAGCTCACCTTTGCGACTGGTGATGTTACGGACGAAACTTCCTTTTATATCCCATTGGGTCTGTAAACCAAAGGAGACTTGTACCAATTATGCGGTACCTATATGAGAAAATTGTTGGTTTCCTAATCACGAGTTAGGCTTGCCATTCCGGTTGTGGTATTCTGGCAACGTAGGGTTTTAGATCTTGTATGTTGGCCCTGGTTAGCAAGTTCTTCTCATCCTCCAGTTCGTAAATATTTGCCGCAAGACACCGAACGATTTTAAATGGTCCGCGAAATTTCTCGGCTAGTTTTTGGTTGAATTTGTTGACAGCTGAGGATAAGTGACGCTCTCACTTCCAAACCTGTTCGCCTACGGCCGGTTTCCACTGTCGTCTTCGTAAGTTATAATATTTCGCCTGCCGTGAACCTTCGTCGTTACGGTGTCGTTTCACTTCCTTCCAGCGAACTTCTGCCCTCTCCTTGTGCCGCTGTTGCGGGGGGCATGCATGTTCTTGTCTCAACTGGTTTGGCCTGATCAGGTTTCTCCCAAAAATGATTTCGGCTGGTGCAAGTCGTGATGTTTCACTGGTGGCGGTGTTGATGACGAATGATATTTCGGGAAGTTTTTGGTCCCAGTGGCGGTGGTGTGCGCCGGTTTGCTGTGCGATCATTGTCTTAATTGTGCGATTCATTCTTTCGGTCGGATTTTCGTGTGGTGCATACGGGGCCGTTGTGCGGTGCTGGATACCATATCCTGTTAGAAGGCGGAATATAATGCGTTCACGGAGGGCTCTAACCACATCCCCCGCGAGCGCTTGGCGGGAGGGGAATAGTTCGACCCATTTACTGAAAACATCCACAATGACAAGTAGGGAGGTGTACCCATTTTTCGAAGGTTCGAGGCTTTACTATTCACCACACTTTAATTTGATTTATGGCAGCACTTATGTTTACATAATTTTACCTCTTATACTGAAGCTTTTTTAACGGTCATTTCTAGGGCTTTCTGCACATTGGGATTGAAGTGTACTAAATTATAACAATTTTTAATAACAATGTAAACTAGTAAAATTACTTATGAATACAAGACAACTAATAAATACAAGATAACTAATAAATACAACTAATTCTTAACTAATAATTACAACTAATTCTTAACTAAAGTTACATTCGTAACAATATTGAACAACGTCCCGGTACAAGCCTGTCCAATAGTATTTATCTTGGATTCGTTTTATCGTTTTATATATGACCGGCTTCGGGTAAGTCGTGATTTTCCTTTAATACTCGTGTGCGACCTGCTCTCGGCACACACATTTTCCACTCGGGTTTTGAGTCTAGTGGGGATCTTTGTGGGATATGTTTGAATAGCTGGTTTGGTATAATTTGAAAATCTGGTGTTTTTGTTTTGTTTTCTAGGACCATCTTCGACATTCGATCGTACCAGTCCACCCCGGAGATAGCCATTATGGTATCGTGTTCGGTATTCGGTAGTGGCGCTCGGGATAACGCATCTACTACGATATTGAGGCTGCCTTTCCTATATTCGATGTTGAAATGGTATTGTTGGAGTTCGAGGGCCCACCGGGCTAGTCTTTCCGAGGGATTCTGTAACGAGTGTAACCATTTTAGTGAGTGGTGATCGGTGATGACGGTGAAGTGGTATTCCTCTAAGTATGGCCTCATTTTCCGTATCCCATACAGGATGGCGAGGCACTCCTGTTCGGTGGTGGAATACTTCCTTTCTTTTCCAGTTCGGTTAAGGTACGGCTGGCATACGCTATTACCGCCTCTGTGCCCGCATGCCGTTGGAAGAGAACGACTCCGAGGCCCTCTAGGCTCGCATCCGTTTGCAGGAAGATGGGATGTTCGAACTTAGGGCATCCGAGTACTGGGGCGCGGGTAAGCGTTTCCTTCAGGTTGCTAAAAGCTTCTTCTTGTTCCCTTCCCCAACACCATTTGTCCAAGGAAGCGTAAACTTGTTCGGACGAATTCGCATTTGTCGAAGTTTACCAGCATTTGAGCCTGCTGCAGGCGGCCGAATACGGTCTCGAGCGTTCTTAGATGTTCCTGGAATGTACGGCCTAGAACGATTATGTCATCGAGGTAGACGAATACGAGGGGGTGCAAATCAGACCCGATGATTGTGTCCAAAGCACGCTAAAAGGTTGCTGGTGCCGAGTGTAGCCCAAAAGGCATCACCTTCCATTGGTATAACCCCCGGCCTGGAACGGTGAACGCTGTGCATGGCCTGGATGATAAGGTGAGAGGGTTTTGCCAGTAGCCGTTCTTAAGGTCGAGCGAGGATATAAACCGTGCTTCCCGTAACTTATCCAATATCGCATTGATTTGTGGCAGCGGGTTTGCATCGGGTTCTGTGGCGGCGTTTAGAAGGCGGTAGTCTATACACATTCGCCAACCTCCCTGTTTCTTACGAGCGAGGACTATCGGTGAACTGTAGGGGCTGCGTGAGGGCTCGATACGATCTTCCTCCAGTAGTTTATCTACTTCTGCGTTGATGACTTCCATCATAGCGGGGTTCCTTGGCATATATCTTTGCTTAATCGGCTTGGAATGTTTTAGTCTGATCTCGTGCTTGGCGATTGTACACAACCCCTTAACTTCGCTAAACTTCGCGCTATGGTGCCTCAGCATCGCCGAAAGTTCGTTATTTTCTCTTTCCGATTGGAAGTCTCGATTCGTTAGTGTGTGTAGACGTTCGCCATCTAGTCGTAATTCGAAATTTAATGAACCCAGGAAGTCAAGACCAAGTATTATCGGTTCCGCTAGTGTGGGTATCACGGAAGTGTTTTGCAGTATTATTTGATCGTATTAATACATTCCTTTAAATATTATTTATTTACATGAATTCATACCTTTAAAGAGCAGACATTCTTATTACACCAAAATATTAAACCCTAAATAGCCGCTTAAAAGGTACTACACCCAAACGCATGGGAAATATTTATATATTTATAAATTTAAATCATATTACATTAATTTTCCCATGCTTTAGTTTAAGTTATTTTATTTACACGTAAGAATAGGCTAAGAATTATTTTCATAGTTAGTATATAAGTTAGAAAAATTGTAAATAAAATCAAAAAAAAGCTGACGAGTGCACTAGTTGCACCGTATAAAAATAAAATACAAATAAAAAACGGATTTCAATTATTACATGGCGATCCTGCCAGTCCTCTTTTAAGGAGTGCTAAAAACTTCAAGCACCCTTAAAGAAGATAGAGAAGTGCTTGTTGTCTACGGTATGACAACAGTGCCTATACAAAAAGAAACCAAACAAACACACATACATGGTACAAACTATTTTGGTGATTATTGGCCACCTATTATGGTTCACAACTCAAATATGTAGTTGATTTATAATTTTGGTATTATGGTTTACAACTTTGCTTTATTGTGGTGAACTAAAACATCAAAAATAATTACAACTCAACTGTGTTGAGTTGTAAACTGTAAACTGATCATATTTACTTTTAATGATATTCATAAAACGTTCCTTCATGGTCCAGTTGTCTAGGGGGTTTGCTTAGGTTAGAAACTGTGAGTCCCTGCTTCGAATCTTGTTTTTTCAAAAAGAAGATTTTTTTTAATTTTTTTATGTTCTGAAACGATTTAAAAAAATATTTACCAATTTAACTTTTTAAATTTAATTTATAATGAAGTTTTATGTATTGTATATATGTATGTTTATGTAGAAATTATTTAGGTTTTGTCTAGTTGCTCTGTATTCTGCTCGCACAATGGTGAAGGGTATATAAGATTCGGCACAGCCGAATATAGCACTCTTACTTGTTTTATTTTTAATTTATTTATGTTGTACATGTGACATTTGTTATAAACACCCTACATTACACCCTAAAAGTGAATTAACGGAAATTTTTACTTTATTAAATTTTATAACATTGTGTATGGTATATTAATATGGAAATATATTTTTGAAGATACGGGTATGGGGGTTAGGCACATTTAAAAAAAGTTTTACAAAAAAAAAAAAAAAAAAATAACACATCAAGTGGCACGCCATTCCCTTATTACGAAGTAGGTTTATCAGGGAGAATACTAAAAAATAACTAAAAAAACATTCAGTGTGTGAAACTGATAGCTACACTCAACAGTTTTTAGATGAATTGAATAAAGCGCTTTTTCTGTCAAAAATGTTTTGCTTCAAAGTGGGAACTCACCATTTAAAATTCAGGCCTTCCGTAAGCGAGATGGTGAGCAAAACTCTTACATTTCTTCCTTACAATAACGTTATAAAAATATTTCGTAAAGGATTTTGCTCCATCCATCTTACGCTGAGGTTCAGCTAAAGAAAAAGTCTAAAGAGACCTTAGATTTTCAAGAGAGGAATTTTCGCTTGGTTACTGACGGAATAAAATGTTATACCTAAAATTTAAGAACATGTCGCAGAAATGAGTTCTGTCGCATCTGAGAGATTATTTTGCACTGCGGGTCTGCTTCAAACTGATTTGCAAAATAAAAAAAAAAAAACTCTTATAATTGATAGTATGCATTAATATTTTTTTTTTAAAAAGTAATTTAACTTTTAGTAATTTTACCATGAATTCCTATTCAATTCGTTGTTTTTAAAATCTTATTAGTATCAATTTTAAATATTAATTATCTTTTACACAGTAATTTTGTACTTATAATATTAAAATAAATCTACTTGAGTTTTGCTAATTTTACCTTGAATTTAAATGTTATACTCGTATCGGTATCGCCGATATTTCCTTTTGAGTATCGGTATCGTATCGACAAAAAGGCGTATCGTTACTCCCTAATAAAAATACATATTTTGAATTTAGCCAATCTAACTTAGTGGCCACACGATCAAGTTTTTTCCTTCAATTCCATTCAATTTGCAATACTCTCTCACTTTTTTACTAACACACTCACACTTTTTAAATTGACCATGAGATGGCTTTCAATTTCACCTTTCCATTTGTTTGGCAATTTTACTTTCAATTTAACAGCTGATTACATGTTTGTCTTTATAAATTGTTTTCTTGATTAAATCTTGAAAGTAAATTGCTTAGTGCCGGTTCACACATGTCAAGTTTGTCTCGTCAAGTCTTGAGTTTTTAGGAGAGAGGGGAAAAGAAATGGCATTCTCTTTTCTCTTCTCTCCAAAATGCTCAAGACTGGACGAGTCAAACTTGACGTGTGTGAACCAGCACTTACAAATTGAATGCAGCCTACGTCACAGCTTTCATTTTATGTAAATTTTGAAAAGCAGTACATGTAAAAGACTATCAAGAACAACTTGATCGTGTGGCCGCAGGGTAGCAAGGAAAGTATAACAAATTTAAGAAAAATTTTTTCAACATTAGCTCTGTTTCTTTACTCTACTTTGGGATCCCTCAGGATCCCAATTAGCACGAAAAGCGTTCCCGTACTTTAAATTTGTGTAAATGAGAGCGTGGTTGAGAGAATAAAATTCTTCATCTTCTTGCGCGAAACAGCCCAGACTTTTTCTTCGTGCAAATTGTCAAACAGCTGCAAAACATAAACAAAACAAAAAAAGCAATGAAAAAAAGCTCATGATCCAAATTCTGGAAAAAGTGTTGTGGATTAAAATAATGTACTTAAATAGATAGTTTAAACAAATTTGTACTGAAATATTAGGAATACAAAATGTTAGTGATTGTAAAAGTGTTTGTTTTGTTTTATTTTCGGTAAAAGTATTTGATTTCTACAGCCAACATAAAATTTTTCAAAAGTGGCGCAAATTTGTTTGTGTTTTAAAGACTGTCAAAACACTGAATTTTTATTTTGTGCTTTAAATTGTGTTTTTTCTGTTCTCGTACTTTTGTGTAATTTGTAATGAAACAGAACTCGTTTGAAGGTATACATACATATGTACACGACATGTTTTTTACTTCTGTCTTGTCAACTTTTCAAGTCACATGTATTTGTGCATTCAATCAAAAATGCTGTTTCACAGAAGGTAAATAATATTCGGTCACAAACGTACACAAACGTATTTGCTTCTAACATAGTCTCTGTTTATTTTTGCATAGTTTTTTGAAGACACCCAAGTAGTTCTCGGTTTTGAAATAGCGTGCTGCCGCCACAAAAATTTTTATTTGTGCCGTAAAAGAGTTCAGCCGCCGCTGCCGTATTCCTCCCGGCATAGATTTCTAACACAGATGATGTCAGAAGAAAATAGAGCACGACCTAATTGAAATAAAGGTTAAACACGACATGTATGTATTTTGCAGTGAGAAATTTGACAAGTCAGATGTAAAAAATATGTCGTTTACATGTACCTTTAGCTGGATACTTTTTTCTCCGATATTTAATAGCTTTGATACCCTGTTTGTAGTAAGAACTGTTTAGATCCCTAAACAAGCACAGACTTCACATATTTATTGTTGATAAATCTTTTACCAGCGAGCCATTTTTTCAAGTTTGGAAAAGAAAATAGTCCAAGGAAGCTAAGTCTGGCGAATAAGGTGATTAATAAAGTAATTCGAACTAAAATTTACTGATTTGGACCATCGCAATGGCGGAAATATGCACAAAGTCATTGTCATAATAAATGCACATTTTGCGCACAGCTTTCTCATCTTCAAATTTTCGGCCAATATGCGATGCACAGTACTTTCTTAAATGCCTATTTACTTCAGCCGAAGATTATCCAATACCATTTTGTGGATTTGCTTAACCGATTCTGGCGTGGACACCTTTGCAGCTCAGCCCCGTTTTGAGCTCTACCACCTTATATTTTATAGGCTAGAGTAGAATCTAGAAATACTTACGAACGTGGCGCCTCAAACCTTAAAACGTAAGTTTAATAAGGTTTTACTTTTCACCAAGCTAACTTTTTCAAACTACTTTCACGACGGCTGTTTGGCACCACCCTCGTACATATAAAATAAAAAACTTTTATTTTCATGTAGTCTAGTGTAAATACATTTCTTTAAATAAAAGTAAGAAAATTAAATGTATTCTCTAAGAAATTACACTTCTGTTACCTAGCATTTACACATGCCACTGCCAGTTCGAAAAACTCAATACACTCACACTTTTTTACTAATACACTCACATTTTTCGCAATGGCAGCTCCAGTGGCAGCAAAAATTGCATGCGAGTGGAAATTTGGCAATTGCATGCCATTAAATGACAAAACGATGAACAATGTTACCCTGTTTAAAATTTAATGCAAACTAACTGGATTATTGTCAAATTTTAATTAAAGTTTTGACTTGACAAATGTATTATTATGATTAATTTTTTGAAACGCGCATTACTAAAAGCAAGTTTGTCAATTATAGAGCATTAATATTGTTAAAATAATGCTTATATAAATAAATGTAAACCATTCCCCCAAAAATGTGCTTATATGATTAGCTCGGTAACTCTCTTTGGTTTTTTTGGTACTTTTTTTTTAATTTGAGAAGTAAACAAATTATCTCATGTTTGCGCTTCGACGACATTTTGAAAATGTACTCGTAGTGGCATATGTAAACACAAAAGCAAATGGCATGAGATTCGACAATTTCGAAAAATTTTTCTTTGATAATATGTATACAACAGTGGCATGCCACTACTTGCATGTGTAAAGGCAGGGTTAAAATACATTTAAAGAGATAATGTGTACAGTAGAGCGACTCACCAAAAAAAGTGCTCGATGTACCCTCCTAAAAATGAACCTTGGACTTTTTTAAGATGACATTTAAAATATTTCGGCTCCAGCTTTAACTCTCGTGAGCTGGAACATTTTGAAAAAGGGTAAATTTTTGCATGTTTTGTTAATTTGAGAATCTGATTCCTTAAGCCCTTATGACACTACATTTTTAATGCATTGTTAAAGTTTTGGTGAACAGTACAAATATAATGTAATACAAAAATTTACCAAGTGCAAAGAGTTAAGCTGTATTAAGATAAATGGCAAACTGTCAAAAATTTTACTAAAGTTATCGATAAAAAATGAAGTTATGTCAAAAAAAATGTAAAATTGTTTAACTTAAAATTGACATTTCAAGCTTGAAATATTAAAAGTGTTGCTGAATCAGCGGTTTATGGGCAAATTCAGCGATTTACCGCTTTTTGTTTTTAGGTTTCTCATAAACAAAAAGTTGGCAGCATTTAATAAAATAAACAAAACAGGGATGGCTAAGTTGTTTCAATTGTTCTTTTTTGTTGATACTTTTTTAACTAAGATTTATAATACCTTTTTGTGGTGTTTTTTATGAACATAATTAAAATTAATTTCAACTAAAAAAAATCTTTTAGTACAATTAGGGTAAAAAACTATAATTTTTAAAGGTTGTTGGTACAATATTAAAAATTCTCAACGCCATCCCTGAAACAAAAACATAACATACATATAGTTTGCTCTTTCTTACATTTACTGTTTCTTTCTATCAATTCTATATCAATTAATGAATAAAAAATGTAGTGTCATAAGGGCTTTACCAACATATACAATATGGGTATCATAAGAAAGGTCCAACTGTAAATACAATTTGTCCAAGGACGATCATCCATGTCCTCTTTTTAAGGATATTCTGTAAACAAGAACGGTTTTTGAATTTTTTGTTCGGGGTTGTTTGTAATAAAAATGCCATATGAACATACTTTAATCTTTAGTCGATTTAATTAAATACGGGTTTCAGCTTTTTTTGATATTCGTGCTAGTTCGCGTTTTGACTTAAATGCAATGGGGTGGTAACTTTTCGTCTTAAACAGGGCAATATGGGTATCAAATTTTTTCTTTTGCCAAGTACATCATCTTTGTATGTAAATAATTTAGATTTTTGCAAATTAGATGCATTTTGCACGGTGCTCTGGAATATATATAAATGAAATTTCGTGGTAACTCTAATATGATAGTGGATTTAGTTTCTAGATTATGTATGGATGAAAATAGGACTAAGGAAATGATCCACGACTTTTTTACGGTATATTTTTTTTCTCAAATTAAAAAAAGTTATTAAAAAATACGCCGCCAAAAAGTCGTGGATCATTTATTTTTTTCTTTCTTTAGTCCTATTTTCATCCATACATGATCTAGAAACTAAATCTTATTAGAGTTACCACGAAATTGCATTTATATATATTCCAGAGCACCTTGTAAAATGCATCTTAAGCTTCGTACAGACGGTGGTCAGATCTTACAATGTTGTCATTAACATTGACTAAAAATGTCTTGCAACTGTGTGAACATTGTACGCTATTTTCATTTGGTAGATGTGTTAATTTAATGCATCTGACAATGGCACCATTGTCAGAAAAATGACAACATTGCAAATTTGCAAAAATCTAAATTATTTACATACAAAGATGATGTACTTGGTAAAAGAAAAAAATTTATACCCATATTGCACTATTTAAAACGAAGGTTTACCACCCCATTGCATTTTTGTCAAAGCGCGAACTAGCACGAATTTCAAAAAAAGCTGAGTCCCGTATTGAATTAAATCGACTAAAGATTAAAATATGTTCATTTGGCATTTTTATTACAAACAACTCCGAACAAAAAAATTCAAAAACCGTTCTTTTTTACAGAATATCCTTAAAAAGAGGACATGGACGCGGACATGGAGTTGGACGCGCCTTAAAAAGCCTTTCATATGATAGCCATATTGTATATGTTGGTAAGGAAACAGATTCTCAAATTAACAAAACATGCAAAATTAGACCCTTTTTCAAAATGGCCCAGCTCACGAGAGGTCAAAGCTGGAGCCGAAATATTTTAAATGTCATCTTAACAAAGTCCAAGGTTCATTTTGAGGGGGTACACCTTGTACGAATTGCGCTTCCATACAATTAATATATATAATTAAATGCAGGGCAAGTTTAAAATGGCACGAAAAATGGTTAAAAATGGCTGGCAAAATGGCACGAAAAAGTATAAAAAATGGCACAAAATTGCAAAACTGGCAAAAATAAATAATCTCTTGTTATCAAACAGTTCAATAAATGGAAAACACTCTTTCAATCGCAAGATGTAACTGGAGCATTATGGAACGCTAATAGTTAAGATGGAAAAAGGTAGTCAATAAATGTATCTGTCTCACTTTCATTGAAATATAAGTAGTCCACTTGCAAACACCGCTAAGTTAAAAATCAAAATTCTAAGAAAATCGATTAAAACAGTTTTTTAAAATTGAAATGCCAAGCCATATAGAGAGTTTTGCAGTAGTATTGAATAATTAACCAGAAATTGCGCGTAACTTACGGAGTTTGTGAGGCTTGGTTTTTTTTTACTTCTGGAATTTCCTTTAATCATATTTGCATTGGAATTTTCTGTTAGAATTTTATTACTTATACTTTTTGTTTTTAATCATTTTGTGTATAAATTTGAAAAAAATTGTACTATAACGAATTATTTCTAATAAAATTTGAAATTTTATCCAAAATTTGTAAAAATATAATTCTACGGAATTTCATTGGGATATTTTTTTTTTATATTAAAGCCGATCTTGTGAGAATTTCAAGAATCTGGAGGAATCTTATTTTAATAAGTATGTAACCGAATTCAAAAATTTAGTCGTGTCGTTTATAAAGGAAAATTTACGTATTTTAGTGCTAATTTTGGAAATCGTAGTGATATTTTTTTTGCCCTCTGAATCATTTGGAAACAGGGCAAGATAATTTTAAATTCTAGTGGAAAAATTTATAATCAAATTTTGGGCAAAAGTTTCCATATGAAGAATCAAATTCTAACAGAATCGTTGGCGAAAATTCAATTACATTTCGGATAAATTTAGATGTTATAATTGAAGAATACCTCCCAGATTAATTGAATGCTAGCCAGTAGCCCGTTTCTGTATATCTCACATCGTAAAACTCTTCGCATGAAACGTGTGAATTGCAACAAAAATAGTGTGAAATGAAACAAAAAATGGTTTTTCTCACACAAGTGTTTCTGTTTTTTTTTTTTTGCGAGAATTATCTGTCATTTAAATAATTTTCCAGCAATTATTGGAAGGATGCGAGAAAAAGTGTTTCTATAACAATATTTTGCGAAAAGTTTCTTTCAAGAACTGTCAAAATAAGTCATATTTGAAATTGGTGGCGAGAAAAACAAAATGTAGATATTTTGAATTTAAAATATGTTTATATACTATTTTTTTTAAATAAATAAAAAAATAGAAGGAATATAAATGATAAATGCATAATTTATATGATGAAAATAAACAAAAAACAATTTTTATATTTTGTTAGTTTAAATTTTTGTTAGCCTTTTCTTGTTTTGGTTTTAATCAGTGCTGCCAGATAAATTTGTGTCAAAATCGTCAATTTCCTGAGAAAAAAAAAAAGATCGTCTTTTTTGTTTTAAAAATCGTGCAATTTAAAATCAATTTTAAACAAATTTGTTTCGACTTTTATTAAAAAATAATCAAACAAAAACTTAGTTAAAATTCATGGGTATTTAATAATTATTATTTAATAATTGAGATATAAATCTTTAATTTACCTATTCCTATAATCTTTTTCTTTTTTACCTGAAATAGACTTAGTAGAATACCTTGTAGTTAAAATTAAAAAAATCGGTTCATAAATAAACGGGTTAAAGACCCAGTAAAATCTTCGCCTACAAAATAATATGTTAAGTAATCAGAAACACATAAAAGCACAACATACAATTCTACTGAAAAACTAATGAATTTTACAAGGGTTGTGCCAAAAAGAACAAATTCAAAAGTAAGTCATTTTTTTTATCTTAATACATCCAGAAAAAAGTAGTTATCGAAGTTCTTATGGAAGAAAGCTACTTAATAACGAGTGAAAGAAGCTATCCATTTTAAAAAAGTTTTTACTGGGAGACAAACAAATTTCTTTCTTGCCGGAATAATGGTTTTGGCACAAAAGTGTACATATAAGATAAGAATATCAAATATCAATCATATTTTGTATATGTATATAAGAAGTATTAAATGTTCAAAATAAGCCAAGTCGGTCCATTACTTTCCCTCGAAATTTTGCTTTTGCCGATACATTTTTTAGGGAAGAAACAAACAATTTAGAGGACAATTTTCACAATAGGGATAAATATAAAAATATATTAAAATATATAAATATATTAAATGTTTCTAAAGATATCTTTTTTTCAATAAACAAACATAAAAGTATTTACAATTATCTTATTTCGAAGACTAAGGGGCTTATAGTGTAAAACGCAACGCCAACAATTTCATTAAAAGCAAAAATAGAATCAAAAATATTTTATTAATTTGTTGTTGCTTTCTACAGACATTTATATTTATTATTTTTTTTTTTCAATTTTCAACGCAAAATAGAAGTGTTTGAAATTTAAAAATTCAAGATGAATTTCTATAGAAAGTAACAACAAAATTATAAAATATTTTTGATTTTGTTTTTGCTTTCGTCACTTTTTTAGAAAAAATCATCAAAACGTCACTTTGTTAATATCGGAACAAAAAATCGTCAAGATGACGATAACTCGTCAAATCTGGCAGCCCTGTTTTTATTATATTTATTTCTTTTGTTGACGTTTCGCCTTTATTTGACACTTAAGTACTGGAAATATTCCAGTATAAACAGAATTTGTTGTGTCTGTTTTCGCATTCAAATACAGAAACACTTTTATCTCATAAATCGAGAAACGATGGAATTTTTTGTTTCACACTTCATGTAAGAAATTTTACGATGCGAGAAATACAGAAACGAGCTACAGGATACCAATTTTTTTGAACTCATTACTAAATACCTACCAGATTAATTGAATGCTAGCAAGATACCAACTTTTTGAACTTATAACTAAATAATTAAATTTTTTTTTTACAGGACAATGACTTAAGGAAATACATTATATTTCGGATAACTTCTTCGATAATCAAATTTTTTTTTAACACAACACAAAGTAATTTTTTTTTTGTTTTAAATTCTAATTCTTTTTTTTTAAATGTTAAATAATTTAGTTTTTTTTGTTGTAATGTTAGAGGAATAATGTCAGAATTACATTGACACATACCCAGTATACAATACAGAATCATAAATTATCACCATTAACATTTATCGGAAATAATTATTCAAACGTTTAATCTCAAGGACATCAGGCCTGAAGTCAACGAGGGATATATTTTGGTGAGTTACATATATATATGTTTGACAAATTATTTAATTAATTTATTTTACACAAACAAACTTATTTTTTTTTTTTGTACCCGTTAAATTTCAATTTGTTTTTTTTTTTTATTTATGTTTATAACATACAAATTATAAAGTTATTTACATTAAAAGTAAAACTTTGAAAATTACATAATCAATATTAATAATAAAATGTAAATAACATGAAAACCATATGTTAATAGAATTGCTCTTCAAAACGCATGTCAGTATAAAAAATAATTTATATGAATTTGAGGAAAATATATTATGTTTTTTTTTTTTAAAAAAAAAGGTAACAAAAATATTTTATGTCAACAACATAACAATATAAAAATAAATTGGTTTTTTGTTCTTTTCATTTAAGAAATATTTATTAGATGGTATTCTTACATATATAACTTTTAAATTTTGACATTCTGATCTAATATTTATCTTAACTCAATTTTTTATTTTTTTTTAATTTAATGTTATTTATTTTTTTTTTTTGTTTATATACATTTTTAATTGTATTTTGTTGATTAGAGTAAAATCCATATAGTTAATATAATAATGACATTTATTGAAAATATATCGGTTTTGTTAAAAAATATGTTGTGTTAAAAGATTTGACTTTAAATTTCACGAAAAGTTAGGTAAGATTAGTATGTAGATAATTTTTTGGGCTATCTAGGGAGGCTAAGAGATAGATAGCATGGCTGGGTGGGTGTAGACAACGAAAGAGGATTGAACACCTTTCCTCTTCTACTAGGTTTCTCCTTTCTTTCGTATTTATTTTCTTATTTGTCGATTTAGCAGCTACCTAATTTTTAATTTGTGTGGCGATCAATAAGCTGTTTCGATAGGGGTAAGAACCACCCCATTTTCCACTAGCACGGCCGGTTATAAAGGTAGCACAACCCCTTTAGAAATACGCCCTCGCGGTTTGGTTCGTTACATAAAATTAAATGGCGCCCAACGTGGGGCATCAGCCAATATACTTTTCTTAAACATTCAAATGTTTAAAAAACTTTTAATTCTCATAATAACATCTTGGTGTTGATGCTTCTACATATTAATATCTAATTTTTTTTATCGACTTCTTTTGTTTCCTTCTTGATTTTCATTTTGTTTTTATCTGTCATCTATATTTTAATTTTTCTTCTGAATTTTTGAACTTTTCAGAGTTGGGAGGTTTTAACTGAAGAATTATTAGTAGATTGTATTTGGTGTTAAACTTCTGTTGAGATTTTTTGTTTTAGATTTGTTTTGAAATAAAACTCACAGTTTTTAACATTATGATTTTTTTGATAATAATTTTTTTAAGTTTTTTTTCATTTTTCAAAATTTTACTTTGAGATATTGTGTGGTTGAGATTTATGCATTTGTATATATTTAATTACCTACTCTCATACTAGTCTCATTGATAATTGTTTTATTTTCTGTTCTTTTTAGTATTTAGAGGATTGATTCTTACAATGAATGTATAAAGTTTATTGTATGCGCTTTTTTTTTTTTTTTGGAGAAAGGCCTAGTAGGTTAATTCAGTTTTATTTAGCTTTTCTACATATTATTCTGACCCTAACTGAGTAGTGAAATTTTGTTATTTGTTTGCTTTCCAATTTTGATTTAAAATGCCTGTGACGAGAAGTCATGATAATTTATTAAACTTGGACGTACCTACAAACTGTAGTTTTACAGTTTCAATTGAAGACTCAAACACAAATCCGACACAATCTACGTCCCAAGGACGTTCCAAAAGAAATCCGGTTCCGACTAGAAATGATGGTGCGGATAATGAATCTGAAAATCATAATAAAATTAAGCAAATTGTTTCCAATTCCATGATACAATTTCGCAGTGAAATGACAGAATTTGTTAGAAATGAGTTTAGGTCAATGCTAAGTGAAATTAACATTGATGGTAATTCCGAAACTCGTAATGTGGTATCTTCAAATAATAACGCATCTGAAACTCCTCGGACATCAAATTTTTCTCGGGAACCTTTCGTAGGTGAAAAGGTTTCCAATATAATACGCAACTGGCGTATTAAATTTACTGGCAGTGACGACCAAATGACGGTGGACGATTTTATATATAGGATAAATGTACTTACAACAAACAGTTTAGACGGGGACTTTAGGCTTTTGGGCAAACATGCTCACGGACTATTTGACGGCAAAGCTTTAGACTGGTACTGGCGATACCATCGACATGACAATGAACTTGACTGGTTTAGTTTGACGAGAGCTTTGCGTGAACAATACAAAGGGGACTACAACGATTATGACGTAATGGAGGACATACACAGACGCAAACAACGGACAAATGAAAACTTTGATGACTTTTACGACTCCATTTCGGCGATGACGGACAGACTTAAAACACCTCTTTCTGATGCGATTTTGTGTTCCATTGTAATACGAAATCTCAGAAATGAAATAACACATGAACTGATACACTTGGACATATCGACAGTAGCTCAACTTCGTCGTGAGGTTAAACGACACGAGAAGTTTGTGAAGGATATTCGCAATTGCGATTCGCGGAAAACTTTCAGAGGACATGTAACGGAAATAAGTGACACGAATTTCGATAATGATTTAACTACGGACATATCACCGGAGATTTGTGCAATTCGCGGCGAAGGTAAATGTTGGAATTGCGACAAGACTGGACACAATTACTATGACTGCTTGGACAAAAGACGCATATTTTGCTATGGATGTGGTGCAAAAGACACCTACAGACCTTCATGTCCTAATTGTGGTGTAAAATCACAGGGAAATGGACAGAAGGATGTCCGCAGGGTCTAACGCGGGCATCCAACACATTTGATTTGACTAATTTTAATCCTGACAATATTACAAGGACTGAGACAGAATCTGGTATCCCCAGTGGGGTTAACCAACATCCATTAATGAGACCATACCACGTACGTTTGATGGAATACCAGAAAGCTCGTGATCGAATTTTCGGATTTGCGGACAATACGGTAAAATACAAGCGTTCATCACTACGTATACGCAATTTTTACAAAAACTTAAAATCTCTACGATCCATTACCATTTCGCCTATAATTTCGCAGGATGATGATAGTAGGCCTTTCATACAGTTGAAAATTGAAAGCAAAAAAGTTTTGGCTTTATTAGATAGTGGGGCCAATAAGAGCGTGATCGGTGGTACATTGGTTTCAGACGTTAGGGAGATGGAAGGTTTTCGGAAGTGCAACGGAAACGTAAGGACTGCAGATGGACAAAGACAGAATATTTCGGGGACGGTGACATTGACAGCGACCTTTCAAAAACAAACGAAGACTATGGACTTTATAGTAGTTCCAACTATCCAACAAGATATTATATGCGGGTTCGATTTTTGGACCACTTTTGGTTTGAAAATTTCTGTTCCGGAAATTGGGGAGATTGAAAATAGTGAACCTGATAGATTAGTATTGACACCTTTAGAAAAACAAAAACTTGAAAATGTAATTTTAGCATTTCCTAATTCGGAGACTGAGGGATTAGGGTGTACAAATTTGGTTGAACACCAAATTGATACGGGTGACGCCAAGCCAATTAAGCAGAGATATTATCCTATATCTCCTGCAGTTGAGAAGCAGCTGTGTTCGGAACTAGACCGAATGTTATCGCTTGGTGTCATTGAAGAAGCTCCCAGTTCTCCGTGGTCATCTCCGACTGTGGTTGTAATAAAACCGGATAAAGTGAGAATGTGTGTGGACCTAATACCAAACATTGACGGACTTTTATCGAGACTTCCTTCAGTTTATTGCATTTCAAAAATTGATTTAAAAGATGCCTTCTGGCAAATTAAACTGGAGGAAAACTCAAGACAAAAGACAGCTTTTACAGTTCCAAATAGGCCATTGTACCAGTTTACAAGAATGCCGTTTGGACTGTGCAATGCACCGCAGACGTTGTGCCGACTTATGGACATGGTGATTCCGTATCAATTAAAAACACATGTTTTTGTGTACTTGGACGACTTATTAATTGTTTCGACAAACTTCGACGAACATTTGACACATTTGTTGGAGGTGGCTACGCAATTAAGTAAAGCGGGTTTGACGATTAATGTCAAAAAAAGTAGTTTTGCTCTCAATAAAGTGAAATATCTTGGGTATGTTGTAGGAAACGGGACTTTACAAGTGGACGATGACAAAGTAAGGGCAATACGAGGCTTTCCGGTACCACAATCTATTAAACATTTACGACGTTCTTTGGGAATGACAGGGTGGTATCGACGTTTCATTCAGGACTATTCAACATTAACTTTCCCACTGACAGAACTATTGACGAAAAAGAAGACTTTCAAGTGGACTAACGAAGCGCAAGCTGCTTTCGATATATTAAAAACTAGACTGACAACTGCGCCATTACTTGTTCATCCCGATTATAAGCAACCATTTATTTTACAATGTGATGCAAGCACATATGGTATAGGTGCAGTGTTGGCGCAAAAGGACGACAACGGACTTGAAAAACCTATTGCGTTCATGTCCCAAAAATTAAAAAAAGCTCAACGTAATTATTCAATTACAGAGCTTGAGTGCCTGGCGGTGGTAATGGCAATTAAAAAATTTAGACCGTACATAGAGGGACAAGAATTTAAGGTAGTTACCGATCACGCGAGTCTTAAATGGCTTATGAATCAGTGAGATCTATCTGGTAGGTTAGCACGGTGGTCCTTGAAATTACAAGGGTTTCACTTTTCAATAGAGCATAGAAGTGGCAAGGATAATATTGTGCCAGATACGCTTTCACGTATCCATGAGGGCGAAGTGTTTGTTGACTCTATTGAGATCGAGTCCTTGCCTTCTATTAATTTAGAATCAGCTGCTTTTGATAGTGTTGAATATAGCGACTTGCGTGAGAGATTTACTTCAGCTCAGTTGCCAGATTTTAAGGTCATTGACAAATTTATATATAAACGCGTGGACTTTTCTTCAGGTGACCTAGACGAATCGGACTCTTGGAGGCTTTTTGTACCTTATGACCTACGACATAGAGTAATTTATTCTGCTCATGACACGCCCAATTCTGCGCATAGTGGAATTGCCAAGACTTTGGAAAGAATCAGACGATACTTCTTTTGGCCTGAATTGGGACTGAATTGTGATATGTGTAAGACATCCAAGACTCCGACATCGACTTTAAGACCACCATTGGGTAAGATGGTATCGACTGAAAGACCGTTTCAGCGTTTATATATTGATTTAATCGGACCCTTACCCCGGACTAAATCTGGACATATCGGTATTTTAATTATTTTGGACCATTTTTCTAAGTTCACTTTTTTGAAACCACTAAAAAAGTTCGTTTCGAAACACATTATTGACTACCTGCGGACGGAAATATTTTGCTGCTACGGTGTTCCTGAAACAATAGTTTCTGACAACGGATCCCAATTCAGGAGCAAAGACTTTGGGAAGTTTTTGGAGAAATATGGTATTGAGCATGTGTTGACGGCAGTTTACAGTCCCCAAGCCAACGCTAGTGAACGGGTAAACCGCTCAATACACGAGGCTTTAAGGAGTTATGTAAGGAATGACCAACGAGAGTGGGATTTATATGTACCCAGCATTAATTGCTCATTGCGGAACAGTATACACCAATCGGTTGGCAGTACACCGTATCAGATAGTTTTTGGACAGAGCATGTTGACTCACGGTAAGGACTTCGAGGTTTTACGCAAACTGAAGATTTTGGCGGATGCGGACTCTTTTGTGGAAAGGCAGGACGAATTTTATTTGATTAGGAGCAAAATTAATGACTATTTGCGCAAGGCGTATGAAAGAAATGCTAGAACGTATAATTTACGCTCGCGAACTAAGTACTTTACAGTGGGACAGGAAGTGTACAGACGGACATTTACCCAAAGCTCGAAAGCGGAATATTTAAATTCGAAACTGGCACCAGTAGGAGTAAAGGCTAGGGTTTTGCGTAGAGTTGGCAACGTGAACTATGAACTGGAGGACCTAAATTCTGGCAACAAAGGTACATATCATGCAAAAGATATCTGGTTATAATCAATTTATATCGAACGACTATTGATTTCGCCTTTTTCAGTTTCAATTTTGGAAGGTAATATATTCCAAAATTGTACCTGTTTTGTGAGGCTTGGTTTTTTTTTACTTCTGGAATTGTTTAAAAATAATTTCTACATTTAATATTTCCTTTAATCATATTTGCATTGGAATTTTCTGTTAGAATTTTATTACTTATAAAGGGAAATCACGATGGGTAGTGCAAAGTGTGCAAACGATGCAAATGCGTGCAAAAATACACACATTTGCACAAAACAACAACAAAATGTACGTATTTGCAATTTGCTCTACTTTACTTCGTTTGCACTAAAAAAACCATGAGCAAAATTAGTAGTGCATATTTGCTCAGTTGCAAACAAATGTAAACAAAAACGTTTGACATATAAAGCGCCATATTGTTTTTTAAGGAAACTTATAAATTGAACATTGTCGTGGGTTTTAATATAAAATAGAGAATTAAATTTAAATAATTTAAAAAGAAAAAATTTATTTTATTTTGCTTGTGTATAATTGTAAACAAATGCAGATTTTTAACAGTGCTGCCAGAAGTTTTTTGTGTTGCCAGAATAAATTTTTAGAAAAATAGCACATTTGCACAAAAAATAAAATTGGTGTGCTCACGATCAATCATAATATGCACTCAAATTTACAAATTGCAAATTTGCACAATGACCATCGTGATTACCCTTATACTTTTTGTTTTTTATCATTTTGTGTATAAATTTGAAAAATAATTGTACTACAACGAATTATTTCTAATAAAATTTGAAATTTTATCCAAAATTTGTGAAAATATAATTCTACGGAATTTCATTGGGATATTTTTTTTTTTATATTAAAGCCGATCTTGTGAGAATTTCAAGAATCTGGAGGAATCTTATTTTAATAAGTATGTAACCGAATTCAAAAATTTAGTAGTGTCGTTTATAAAGGAAAATTTACGTATTTTAGTGCTAATTTTGGAAATCGTAGTGATATTTTTTTTGCCCTCTGAATCATTTGGAAACAGGGCAAGATAATTTTAAATTCTAGTGGAAAAATTTATAATCAAATTTTGGGCAAAAGTTTCCATATGAAGAATCAAATTCTAACAGAATCGTTGGCGAAAATTCAATTACATTTTGGATAAATTTAGATGTTATAATTGAAGAATACCTCCCAGATTAATTGAATGCTAGCCAGGATACCAATTTTTTTGAACTCATTACTAAATACCTACCAGATTAATTGAATGCTAGCAAGATACCAACTTTTTGAACTTATAACTAAATAATTTAATTTTTTTTTTTACCGGACAATGACTTAAGGAAATACATTATATTTCGGATAACTTCTTCGATAATCAAATTTTTTTTTAACACAACACAAAGTAATTTTTTTTTTGTTTTAAATTCTAATTCTTTTTTTTTAAATGTTAAATAATTTAGTTTTTTTTGTTGTAATGTTAGAGGAATAATGTCAGAATTACATTGACACATACCCAGTATACAATACAGAATCATAAATTATCACCATTAACATTTATCGGAAATAATTATTCAAACGTTTAATCTCAAGGACATCAGGCCTGAAGTCAACGAGGGATATATTTTGGTGAGTTACATATATATATGTTTGACAAATTATTTAATTAATTTATTTTACACAAACAAACTTAATTTTTTTTTTGTACCCGTTAAATTTCAATTTGTTTTTTTATGTTATGTTTATAACATACAAATTATAAAGTTATTTACATTAAAAGTAAAACTTTGAAAATTACATAATCAATATTAATAATAAAATGTAAATAACATGAAAACCATATGTTAATAGAATTGCTCCTCAAAACGCATGTCAGTATAAAAAATAATTTATATGAATTTGAGGAAAATATATTATGTTTATTTTTTTTTTTAAAAAAAAGGTAACAAAAATATTTTATGTCAACAACATAACAATATAAAAATAAATTGGTTTTTTGTTCTTTTCATTTAAGAAATATTTATTAGATGGTATTCTTACATATATAACTTTTAAATTTTGACATTCTGATCTAATATTTATCTTAACTCAATTTTTTTTTTTTTTTTTTTTTTTTTTTTAATTTAATGTTGTTTATTTTTTTTTTTGTTTATATACATTTTTAATTGTATTTTGTTGATTAGAGTAAAATCCATAGAGTTAATATAATAATGACATTTATTGAAAATATATCGGTTTTGTTAAAAAATATGTTGTGTTAAAAGATTTGACTTTAAATTTCACGAAAAGTTAGGTAAGATTAGTATGTAGATAATTTTTTGGGCTATCTAGGGAGGCTAAGAGATAGATAGCATGGTTGGGTGGGTGTAGACAACGAAAGAGGATTGAACACCTTTCCTCTTCTACTAGGTTTCTCCTTTCTTTCGTATTTATTTTCTTATTTGTCGATTTAGCAGCTACCTAATTTTTAAATTGTGTGGCGATCAATAAGCTGTTTCGATAGGGGTAAGAACCACCCCATTTTCCACTAGCACGGCCGGTTATAAAGGTAGCACAACCCCTTTAGAAATACGCCCTCGCGGTTTGGTTCGTTACAAGTTTTGTATGAGATTGGTTATTACTTACGGAGGCAATTTGAAAAAAATGGCGGCTTATACAGAATTTTTATTTTTTTTTTTAACTTAGCGGTGTTTACAAGATTAATTAAACTAAGAAATAGAATATCAGCCCAATTATGAATAAAAATTCCCCGGGAGTTTTTTCCCTTTTCCCACTTTTACAATTGAATTAACATATGAAAAATGGGAGAAGGGAGAAAACTCCCGGGGGATTTTTATTCATAATTAGGCTGATATTCTATTTCTTAGTTTAATTAATCTTGTAATCCGGTATTCAACTAAGAATTTTTTTAAACTTTTCAACAAAATCTTTCCTACTGACATTTTTTATTTTCATAAGCACAGTTAATTAAGTCTAAGCTTTCATTTATGGAAAGCCCTTTTGTTTGTAATTTGAAGAGACTTGAGCGGATGAATTGAAAGTAGGGATGCCAATCCCGAATACCCGGGATTATTCTAATGCTGGGTACAGACAGTGCAATCTACATCAATGCAATCTCAAAATATCAATACGTTTTGATGTTGATGCAATCTGGAATAAATGAAAATGAATTTTATTTGCTAAATTGCGTAAATGCATTGCATAGTGTGTACCCAGCATAAAAATTGAACTACCGAATCCCGGAATTTTTACATAAATATCCCGAGATTTTGGGTTAGGAAAAATGTGCTATTTTTTTTTTTATCAAATACAACTACATATATCGGGTGATTTTTTAGCTATTATCTTTTTGGCAACACTCGTTTAAACAGCTGACGCACGTTTCGTGTTTTGTTTCACTGTCAAACATCTTCAGTTTGTTCTATAATTTAACCATTAATCGTCTAACAAACGAACAACGCTTGCAAATTATTGAATTTTATTATCAAAATGCGATCCACTTTTTTATCGAAAAATTGTGTTTAGCGACGAAGCTCATTTTTGGCTCAATAAGTACTTTAATAAGCAGAATGGTCGGTTTTGGAGTGAAGATCAGCCAGAAGCATTGCAAGAGCTACCAATGCATCCAGAAAAAGTCACAGTTTGGTGCGGTTTATGGGCTGGTGGCATCATTGGACCGTACTTCGTAACGTAACTGTGAATGGTGAGCGCTACCGTGAGATGATATCCAACTTTTTTTTTGCCCAAAATGCAAGAGCTTGACTTGCATGACATGTGGTTTCAACAAGACGGTGCCACATGCCACACAGCACGCTTAACAATGGACTTATTGAGAGGCGAGTTCGGTGAACATTTTATTTCACGTTCGGGACCGGTCAATGGGCCGCCTGATCGTGAGATTTAACGCCTTTAGACTATTTTTTGTGGAGCTATGTTAAAGCTCATGTTTATACACACATGCCCGCTTCAATTGACGCATTGGAAAACAACATTGAAGCATTTATTCATGAGATACCGGCCGAAATGTTGGAAAGAGTATGCCAAAATTGGACTAAGCGGATGGATCATTTGAGGCGCAGTCACGGTCAACATTTGATAATAATCTTCAAACATTAAATTTTATGGACCGTACTATCGATTCAAATAAAGATTTCATGCATTTTTCTGAATTTTATGTGCTTTTTTTTGACTTTCCTATAGCTCTTAAAAAATCACCCAATATTTAAATAAACGTGGGTCACCCTGTTAAAAATAACTTATGTGTGGTTTATAGAACACGAGCGCCGTACTCGTCTGTTCAACTTACATTTAAAACAAAAACAAAATTTCGAAATTTGTTTTTGTTTTAAATGTAAGTTGAACGGACGAGTAAGGCGCTCGTGTTCTATAAACTACACATTAAAGAATTTAATATTCGTGGCTATTCTGAAATACGTGAAAACAAAAACAAAATAAAATTTACCTGAAAAATGAATTCGCCTTAAATACACTTCTAAAATCAAGTTACCGCGAGAGGTATAACGTGTTTCCTTCTCTTTTAAAAACTGTAAATTTTGTATGATAAACAAAAACAATTTTTGTCAATTTGGCTTTGTTTTTGTTTTCATGCAAATGTTCACTTATTCGACGCGTATTTTAGAATAGCAACGATTAAATCATTCTGGAAATAAATGTTACATGCAATGCATTTTGTACCATAGAAAACATAATCAGAAGATAAAGTTTGGTGTGGTCTTTTTTCTAAGTGAATAACAAAAGAATTGCGAACGCAAAATGCAACGCAAATTTGTTTAAGTACATATACATAAACATTAAATTATAATTATGTATATGAATTTTAAAAATTGGATTTTACATATGAAATCCCTAAAAATCCCGATCCGTCCCGGGATCCCGTTTTTTTTTAATTAAGATGCAAGAAATTCGATTCTTTTTAAAAATCAAGAAAATCAGACTAATATTAAATAAATGCTGCTTGATTTCAGAAATATCTTTTTTGTATCTATAAAAGCGCTAATTTAGCGCTCTTTTAAAAAATATGCGCCTTTTCGACAGTTCAAAAGCGCTAAATCTAGCGCCAAAGGCGCTAAATTGGCTACTCTGCACTTATTCACTTTTTGCGTCCGATTTTTGCAACATTCGCTTAGAATTCCGAATACATTCTGGCTCATATTCGCTAAGCCTATTTAAAAATTTCTCATAGGTTGCAAAAAAGGTATTTTTTTTTTGGCAAGCTGGACCAAAAATAGCTTCTTAACGAAATAATTGAAGAAATGTCATATGCTATAAAAAACTTACCCTGAATTTATGTATTAAAATAATACACATGCATATTTATAATTCGGACTAGTTTTTAAAAATAGACCCTTGAAACAAAAAAAAAAAATATTGTTAAAATCAAAATTTACGTACAACTTACATATATACGTACATAAAAAGAAAAAAAAATGAGAAAAAAGGACATCTTTGTCAGATGTCTTAATTATTAATCTTTATTACAATTGTAAATAAAATACAATCACGTGTAACAATTCATCTCATTCATTATTGCTGTGTTTTTCTGTAGTACTCATGCGCTTCTCAAAAGAGGCATAAAGAGTCAGTTGGTTTAGCATTTTCACACACATTCCATACATGTGTCTCCTTTATTATAACATTTTTCAAACTAACGAATTCAAGAGGCACGTTTACTGAAGCAGTGTTGGTAACTTTAGAAAGAGCAAAAGCACCATAAGCTGTTTCAAAAAGGGCAAAAAAACTAGTAATATAGCACCAATATTTTTATTACTGCTAATTTACACCGAGAAAACAGATTCGTGACCACAACCGAATTGCGCGCCAAGTGAATTTCGTCGGTTGCATGTACTATCACACAATTCGGTTACAGTTACTGAAAATTTCGTTGCTTAGCATAATATTTTTGAAAGCAACATTTGAATTTTAGTACACTATCAGTTATAACAACAGATAATATGTGCGTTCGTTTACTTTTCCAGTAAAATTCTAGTAAGTGAGCAATATGACAATTTTACAACTTTATGTGTACGCGAACGCATTTCAGTAAAATCCAGTACAAATTTGTACAAATTTTGGGGTAAACGAACGCAGCTAATGTTAGTTGTTAGTACGATTATTAGAAAACAAAAACATGCTTATACCCGAATATATGTTATATGCATCTGCATTAACATATAATTGGTGTTCATAACAAAAGATTTTATTGTCTTTATCAATATATTTTTTATCCGGTTGCATAAACCATTTTCCGGGTTTATTAGATAGAAAATCAAAACAATTCCAATAAACTTCGTTTTTTGTTACTAGGTATATTTATTAAGATATTTTATGTATCGTTCATACATTCACCCTTATCGTGTTGAGAAGGTAGTAGGCCCACAATACTCCCATAAACGAGAAGAATTGTTATCGCACATAAAAGAGTTCCAATAAGACCAAGCGAGCAGTGTTGAGGAACTGAGAAAGCGGATGTCTTAATTCAAAAGTGGCGAATATGACTAGCGTGAAACACAGCGCCTTTTAGAAATCCAATCGAAGCTAGAATCAATAGGTGGCCTATCCTCGTGACTCCGGAGCTGAATGTAGTGGTTAAATCACCGGTAAAGGAGGATAGTACTAAGATGACTCACCCCTCGATAGCAACCACAGCCACCGAGTGCATTATGGATTTGACTTTGACGGGACTAGTGATCCATTGGAGTTTATAGTGCGTACTGAAAGTTAGCCCACATGTATGGTGCTGATCTGGACCAAATATTTTTTAAATATGAAATTAAAACTTATTTTATTGAATGTTCTTCTTACCATTTATTTTTTAATTTTGACAGAAAATTCAGTTTATACTTAGTTAAGTACTCACAATTAACAATTGAGACATATAGCTGTTTTTTGGTTTTGAATTCCAAATAATTATATTTTCATTTGTTGTACACGAATTTAAACTATACTCACAATCAATAATTAGCTGCAACAATTACAATTATATTATGAAATTTATTGACAAAAGCAAATTATTGATTGTATTGACCAATATTCAGTATTGCACTGTACTAAATTTGGTTGTGATTGACAACATTCGTACTAATTTTTAGTATAAAATGAAATTAGTTGGCATAACTAATAAAAGAATTAAAAGAATCATATTTCAGTTAGAATTACGTTTTAATATTCAATAGTATTAAAAATCAGTTAGAGTTACACATTTTTAATGGTTGCAATAATAAATTATATTTCTTAATCAATATTTTATTACTGCAACTGTATTCCGACCAATTTGTTTTCTGTGTGTATACAATTAATATATTAAAACACAGGTATGAGTGCTATATTCGGCTGTTCCGAAGCTTTTAAACCTCTCACCTAACGTAATACAGCGTCTTAGACCACTCACCCACTAACACACACTATCAAACAGAATTTAAAAAAGTATATCGAGTACAGTTTTATGTTTAAAACAGATTTATCTATTTATTGTTGTTGTGAAAAAAGCAAAAAATAAACATTTAAATAAAAAAACAGCTTTGCCGAATCTTATATACCCATCAATATGGTGCGAGGCAGTGTTGCCAGAAGTAGGGGGAAGTCCCTACATGTAGGTATTTTTGATACTAAAATAGAAGCGTAGGAAAATTCGGACAGATATTTTACTATCACCAAAATGTAGGGATTTTTCGTCATATCACATTATTTAAAAAATAAATACAGAAAAAACTTTTTGTTAGTGATATTTTCTTGTCCAAAACGTACGAAAATTTTTCTTTTCACTAAAATCGCGTAAAAATATATTACCAGAGTTGATTATGGTTTAAAATGTGGGCGGCATAATATGTATGTGTATGTTTTTTCTAAGATATTACTTAATTTAATTTTTTAAAGTAAATACATATCGCACCTATTCAACAATACTGTATTAACTCAAAATTCTTAGTTATTCACTTTTTGGAAACAATCAACAGGTATTATTCATATTTTCCCACTGTAAAAATATCGAGCTATTTTGTCTACCTTTTGGTAAAGAAACGGTTGGTTTAAAAATGTACATTAAAAATTATTTTGCTTCTACTGAAAATTTTAAAATTTTGAGTTAATACAGTATTGTTGAAGAAGTGCGACATGAAATATTTCTTTTAAGTTTTGTACTTAAGTTTTAATACACATATTTGAATAAAATTTATTTTTAAAAACCAATGTTTTTTCTTCTATTTAATTGACAATAATGCGCAGGGATTTTTGTAGGGAACATTTTTTTAACGTGTAGGGAAGAATCAGATTTTTTTTTAGCATGTGTAGGTATTATTTCGTAAAATCCACTGGCAACACTGGTGCGAGGAGAACAGAAAGTAATATAAATAAATATCAAGGTATATTTACACAAGGTAAACTCGTTGGCCCATATGTTTGTCAGCTGTTTACCCATAGTTGGAACCACAACGTCAAATTGCGTGTACATGAGCCAAAATTTGTACATGTGTGCGTTAAATTGTTTTTGTTTTATATGAAGACAATTTTGACAACATGGTTCCTTTTATAGAGCAGCATGTCTACACTCCCAAATGAGTCTACCTTGTGTAAATATACCTTGATAAATATCTACCAAGGCGAATTCATGTAAACGGTGGTGTCGATACTACAACAAGTAACAACACCAAAAACTAATTAAGAAAAAAAAGTAGCACAGCTGTGCTATCAACGCCACCTGAAAACTGAATTCGCCTTGATATCTACCTACTGTATATCAAGGCGAATTTACTTCAGGTGGTGTCGAAAAGACAGCCGGTTATTTTTTTTGGTCATGCCATTTATGTCAAAAGTTTGGTTTACATGTGCTTTTTAAAATTGTGTTTTTAAATAAACATTTTGTTTAACAACTTATTAATGAAAAAATTAAACAATAAAGAGATGATTAAAGAAACTATAGATAAAAATTAAATACAAATCGTTTTTACATCACAAAAAATAATTTTTACCATCATCACTATATCTTAATGGTACTTTTATGTTTATGTTCAGTTTTAATATTAAAATGCATAAACTGGACGCAGAAAAAAACGGTTTAGATTATTTTTAATAAAAGATCCAATTCAACCGAATTTGCAATTTAATGCTCACAAAATTCTCACAAGTTTATGTTATAAAAACTGTGTTTTTCTTAATTTAAAAAAAATTTAATTTTTTTTTATATTTTTTCTCAAATATTTTTATTAATTTTTAGTCTAGTGATGCCACATAAATTTTTTCTTCAATCCCAAATTTAAAATAAAAATTTCTTATAATATCCCCTTCAAAAATAAAAAGCACACAAATACATTATTTTTAAGAAACTATTTAGTTTTAAAGTAACATATTAGTGGGCAAGGTATATTTACACAAGGTAAACTCTTTGGCCCATATGTTTGTCAGCTGTTTACCCCTAGTTGGAACCCAAACGTCAAATTTCGTGTATATGAGCCAAAATTTGTACATGTGTGTGTTAAATTGTTTTTGTTTTATATGAAGACAATTTTGACAACTCGGTTCCTTTTATAGAGCAGTATGTCTACACCAAATGAGTCTACCTTGTGTAAATATACCTTGTTAGTGGGGATTAATAATTATCTTATAAATTTGTCATTTAAATTTATATAAGTAGGTATAGGTAAGTAAACTAAAACAATAATGTCATTTTACCAATTTTACAACTTGGTAATTATCAAATGTACCAAAATGTACGTTTTTAAGGGAGGGGGAAAGTTGATCATTCAGTTAATCTTAAATATTATTAATACATTTTTAGTTTCTTGTATGACTACTGGTTAATATTTAAAACTTAAAGCATCATGTACATATAAGCAAACATTCTTCTAGCATTAATGGAGTACCAGCCTGAAAATTCCCGTTTAACCATTTAATATCGTTTACGAACATTTTAAGTTTTGACATTTCAAATACGGAGAATTAGGGTTATAATAACGACCCCACAAATACATCCATTGAATGCGTTAAATATGCATTGGCTAAGCCATTATATTGGTGGACATACGTTTGAAAGTATTTTTACTTATTAGAGTATTAACAGGTCAACCTAAACAAAAGGAGAAAATGTTTTTTATATAAGAAAAATTCTGCTGCTGACACATTTTAAATAAAAAACTATATTGCGTTCAGTAAATCCGATTTTTCAGCCGTCCGAAATTGAATTTGCTCTATAATTTGTTTATCATTTATACATAAATTGTATTAATATAAGTTTTGTACATGAAAACTCTTACAGATCTTATATATGTTGGACTGTAAAAGAAACAAAACGATCAATAATTTTCCCAAAAAAAATTTCTCAATTAAAATCCGAAATTAATTTTTGCTATCTAATTTGATATTAGAACCCCAAATCTGGTAGCCCTGCTTTAGTCAACTGTTTTATACAAGGCGAATTCATATATATATAAATTCGCCTTGTTTTTGACATTACATGACCGAAAAATAAAAACAAAATACATGTTGTTTTTTGTGTTGTTGACTTGTTGTAGTCTCGCCGCCACCTGAAGTTAATTCGCCTTGCTGTATATCTTTGAAGTTTGGCAAAAAGGTCTTACGTCAGAAGTATTTATTTAATTGCCTTATGTAATTGATTTATTTCCTAAAAATTTAACGATTACAATTGGATGCAGCTGTGCTAGACTTATGCTATTGATACTAAACGAACAGAAGCAACCAAAAAAACATTTTTTTGAGTTAAGACCTTTTTGACGAACTTCAAAAATATATACTATAGAACTAGTAAAAGGCATGTCTAAATATATAACAACCTAGCCCTTATTATTTCTTTGGTCTTCGGAAAATCCATTTCCACATACACACGGACATCGTTAAATCAACTTCGCTACTCATTAGGACCCAGGATTTATATACTTATGTATACCATATACACCTGTGGGGAAGTGCATTAAAACAACAACAAGGGATTTTATGACAATATATTGGTTTTGGTTCTAGCGTTGAGCATCTTATGCCAACCGTAGATGAGCAATTAACTTTCTTGCAGAATAATATTCTTTATTTATATGAAAAATACGTTCCAATAAAGACAAGTAAAATACGTAATGGTAACCATGGTTTTCTAATGAGATAAAAACCTTCATCACAGAAAGAAACATAGCATAACTGAGCTCCATCATGCTTTTAAGGGCGCTAGAAGAAAAGTAAATTCAAAAATTAGATCTTCAAAATCAAAATTTTATAAAGAAAAGTTCGAATCGGCTGTTTGCTCGAAGAAGAAGTGGAGGGAAATTCGGAATATGGGAATTGTTAATGGTAAAGCTGATAATTCGATGTGATAATTCGATGTATATTAACAAACTGAATTATGAATTTACCAATTTTCCAATGCCAGAAGTGGATCCTAACTTTTATGACAGTTCTACTAATACCATGGATGTCAGTAATCATAATTCCAATGGTACACTGTGCTTTAATTTCATACATTTCACACAAGAAGACGTTCTAGGTTCTATTTTGAGTATTAAATCCCATTCTGTGGGATACGATGGAATCCACCCGAAGTTTATAAAGTTAATAATTACTAATACTCTTTTACATACAACACATTTTTTCAACTATATTGTTACAACGTCTTCTTTTCCATCAGCGTGGAAACATGCAAAGATTATTCCTATACCAAAAGCTGATAACACATATCGACCGATAGCTATATTACCCTTTTTATTTTAAGTCTTCGAACGTTTAATCCATACTCAAATGAACCACTTTGTGCATGAAAATTCTCTGCTTACCGACAAGCAATCTGCTTTCAGACCTTAACACAGTTGCATTTCTGCCTAAATCGAAGTCTCAGAGGAGCTTAGAGCAAACGTAGATAACAGTATAGTATCATTTTTAATTTTGCTTGATAATTCTAAAGCATTTGATACAGTGGACCATTTAATTCTTTGTCAAAAACTTAGGCGCATGTTCTATTTTTCAGCAACCGCCGTAAAGATGATTTATTCATATCTGTGTGACAGAAGCCAATCTGTGTACCATGGGACTGATGAGTCTTATAGTTGCTCAACTCCGATAGGTGTACCACAGGGTTCCATACTTGGTCCACTATTATATGTATTTTATTCTAATGACTTGCCTTCTCGTCCAGTTTTTGTGGAATACATATGTATGCAGATGATGTACAACTTTTTATAAGTTGTGAACCATCTAATATTAATAATTGCATTAACCAGATCAATAATGACCTAGATAGTGTTAAAGAATGGACTTCGGCCAATGGACTCTGCATAAATGCAAAGAAATCAAAAGCTATGATTATTGATAAACCGAATCGTTGCAAACTATTTTACCACCAATTATGATCGGAGAATCTATAATCACAATAGATGAAACTGCCAAAAATTTAGGTGTAATATTCAACAAGAAATTGGACTAGTCTAATCACATAAATATTACATGTGGTATAACATATGCGATGTTAAGAAACCTTTGGATGTCGCAACTTTACACACCTTTTGATATTCGAATGTTACTTGCTAAAACATATTTATTGCCAACGCTCTTGTATGGTTGTGAACTATTCGCTAACTGTGATACATTAAGTATGAAAAGGCTTAATGATGAAACAGAACTGGGGCTGAACGATGTTTTTCATACAGTTTGACATAAAATTATGCCAGAGAATGTGGTCGAGAAATAAAAGACTGGTACTCAATTATATCTTTGCCATGCGCCAATATTTTATGGACGGTCGGGGTCAACTTCTTCTGTGGATACATTTCTGCTAAAAGAGATGCAGTTTTCGACGCATATTCTCCATATTTTGTAGAATTGACATTTTCTTTGCAGTTTAAAACATCTAAGATCGTTCCCAATCTTTTCACGACTTGATTGTCAATTCCAGTGATTCTAGTTACTGCCTCATCATTTTCAAAAAATCTCCTAGAAGTGTTTCCATCGTTTGAGTTACCGTATCCGTGCTTGGGACAGTCTACTTTTAGTCCAACTTGTTTAAAAAAAGCATCCTGTATTTGCTTCTTTCTGATCTTTTCCTTATCCTTTATTGATGTATTTTCATCGAAGTTTTCCTCCTTTGTGGTAGGGTATACGCCAGTTTTAGCAAGAATTCCATACATCTTATCCTTGCGTGCAATGGTGACTTTCCATATTCGTTATTCTCCTCATTTGTAGAATCATTTAAATTACCAAAGTTCTTCTGACTCTTTTTGCAAATCGTGCATGACATTGTTCTTGACCATTTGTACGCCAAAGTATTGTTTTAGTGAGGTACGTACCTTCAATGAGTAGTTTTTTTCAAACTATTAGATCAAACTACTGTCAGTCAAAACATATAAGGGATGGACGCCATACAATTTCTGCAACCATGTCTTCTTAACCTTTTTTACCTCTAGAAACCAAACGGGCACGTACGGGCAGATAAAACCTTTTGAATTATGTAAAGAAATAATCAAAGAACAGATTTTGCAAATATGGCAAATATAGAAAAATATAGATTTTTTTTATTTTCCGTCGAAGTTGAAAAATAGTGAAAAAACGGATAGTTTTTAAATAGTGATTTACCAGGAGAAACACAAAGCAAATAGTTAATTTTTTTTTATCATTATACATTTAATAAATACATCAATCAATACAAACAAAAAATAAGGCGATTCGTTACCTATTTTTCGTGATATTGCACCTGAAATCGCAACAAATTTACTAAAAATTGTGTGTTTTTTTGAAAACCGAAAGTCGGTCAACTTTCGGTTTTTTTTAAGAGTGGCAGATTTGAAATCGTTGAAAAGTTTCCTATAACATGGGTTTATTCAAAACTTCGTCGGCGCTCATGAAAATTTTGATTTTTGCAACCTCGTTTGCTCTACGGGCGCCACTGTGCGACGTTTTAATTATGGGCTTTATAATTTTTGCTTGAAGTTGAAGACTCAATTCTGTTTCATCATTTAATGTAACGTACAATAATATTGCCAGATATGTGTTTGGCCGCAGTAGGCGATGCAGAATCTCACAGTACTCTAGACAAATATGTAATATACCATTTGAAAACAACATAGAAAACAAATTAGTTGGGAATCGGTAATAATATATTGATCAAGTAACATAATTTATTATTGCAACCAGGGCTGTGGAGTCGGAGTCGGAGTCGGAGTTGAAGAGTCGGAGTTGAGGTTTTTGTACCGGAGTCGGAGTCGAAGTACCCACAAAAACTAGCGACTCCGACTCCGACTTTTTTGCATTAAAATTTTTCCAATATTTTTCAAAATAAAAAATTTTAATGACCAATTTCTCCAATTCTTTTTAAATATCAATTCATATTTAAATATAATTTTTCTTATAATTTTATTTTAATTTGACATAAAAAAACAAATTTTAAACATAAATTTATATTTAAATAAATTAGTGGAATTGGCCATAAGAGGGTCTGCTTTTTGAAATTGTGAAGTCAGAAAATAAGGACCAGTATACTTTTCATATCAAAAATTAAAAAATTGAGATAACATCTTATTCTGACAATTTATAAGAATAGTTATATAGATTGTATCGAAGCATGTCCTTTTCTATGATTTAATGTGACCTATTTGAATTTCGCCAAGATGTCGTTAATGAAATAAAGCCGAATTAAGGAATTTAAAAATTAAATTTGTTAAGATGTTGTTTTTTATTTATCGTATATTAACAAATATTTTTGTAGCCATGTTCATGAATATGACTTGAAATCAGCTGTAGCTCCTGTGGTGAAAGCATTAAGTGAACTACATTTTAAGTTCCAACCTTCAAGGTGAATTATAATAGAATAAAAGGAAAAGGAACTCGGAAAAATACATGACCTTGTTCCAGATATAATTCCCATCAATGTGGGGGTTAACCCGAAAAATGATTTGAGAATACTTTTATCTACTCACTTTACAGTGCAGCCACACGGTCAAGTTGTTCTTGATAGTCTTTTACATATACTGTTTGTCAAAATTTCCAAAAATTGATAGTTGTGACGTAGGCTGCATTCAATTTTTGAGTAATTTACTTTCAAGATGCCATCAAGAAAAAAATTTATAAAGAGAAACGAAAAATTTGCTCACTAACCTTCAAATCAGCTGTTTTCTTGAACGTAAATTGAAACACTCACTGGCATGAGAATTTTAAAGGCAAGTTCGCATCAATTTTTAAAAGTATGAGTGTATTGGTAAAAAAGTGTGAGTGTATTAAAACTTGATAGGCAAAACTTGATCGTGTAACCCTCAAGTTAGGGAAAATTGGAGAGATAATAAAGACTTGCAATTTCAAATTTAGGTCTTGGACAATAATAATATTGAATTAGGAACAAAAAATGCAATGGCGAGTACACTAAAGAAAAAGATTTAAATTTAGTTGTTTAAAAATTTACATTTTTTTTAATTCTGCAGGTGGGAGATAAACAACATCAAGCCACATTTTGAAAGCTTTACAGCAGACCGCGAAAACATGTTGATAATCGCAAATGATGTTTATGTTATAAAAATGTTCATTTGTACAAATATTTTATATGATCCTAACATATTTTTTTTATGTCGATGATATACTTAAAAAATTACGTCATAAAAGGTTCGTTACCTTTCATGCCTTGAGACAAACAGCACCAAGTCCAACAACAAGGGGGGTGCTATTTCCCAAACATAATAGAAGGCTAACAACATTTTTTTACGTTACGTTTCTCTTCAAAATGTGCTATATATATTGTAGAACTAACAACTGAAGGCGCATCTGCATGTTTTAATAAGCTATATAAAATTTTCCTGAGAATGATTTGACTTAATAAATAAAACAAGACCAAAATGGCAGTGTCTGAATTTATGTATGTATATTAAAAACAAAAGACCTCACTTCACAATTTACAAAAAAGGACTGTCCTTTGCCTCTATTAATATTGTGGTAAACAACACTAAGAACACTTTATGCCTTTAACGTCTAAGCCAATAGGACTTGGTGTTGTTTTCAACTTTTCTATCTCGAAAGCTGCATAAGATAGGACTTATGGAAATTCACACATCTACAAATTCCAACATTATAAAAAACGTTATTTGAAAAAGATGTGAATTGGTGTAGTTTATCTCTCCCCTACAGAACTATTTCTACATTTTTTAGCACTGTTTGCATAATTTTAATAAATTAATATAACCTTTAAAATATACTAAAGTTCAATGATCCCTTACGGATTGAAACAAAACTCGTTTCTTTCGAAAGTTCGTAACAAAACTCGTTCGTTCTAAAATTAAATCCATTATTTTTCTATATTTCAGTTGGTTTAAATTGCTCAACTGTTGAGTTATGAGTCAAGAATGTCATAACACTTTAGAATTAAAAAAGTTCAACTCATTTGGTCTATTGAATCGGGCGGTATATGTTTTTACATTTTTTCCAAAATCCAAATAAAATATTTTGCAGCTTTCCTACTCATATGTTAGTAACTAGTAGGTTAAAGCTCAATGCGCGGCACGTTAGAATTAAAATATCGATTTGAAATTTTTACAGAATCATTTTCTTGCTATATTTAGCCATTTAACAGGTACTAAATTAAACAAGTAAGAGTGCTATATTCGGCTGTGCCGAATCTTATATACCCTTCACCATTGTGCGAGCAGAATACAGAGCAACTAGACAAAACCTAAATAATTTCTACATAAACATACATATATACAATACATAAAACTTCATTATAAATTAAATTTAAAAAGTTAAAACTGGTAAATATTTTTTTAAATCGTTTCAGAACATAAAAAAATTTAAAAAAAATTTTCTTTTTGAAAAAACACGATTCGAACCAGGGACTCACAGTTTCTAACCTAAGCAAACCCCCTAGACAACTGGACCATGAAGGAACGTTTTATGAATATCATTAAAAGTAAATATGATCAGTTTACAGTTCACAACTCAACACAGTTGAGTTGTAATTATTTTTGATGTTTTAGTTCACCACAATAAAGCAAAGGTGGCCTATAATCACCAAAATAGTTTGTACCATGTATGTGTGTTTGTTTGGTTTCTTTTTGTATAGGCACTGTTGTCATACCGTAGATTTATCTTTTTTGGCGAGTTTTTAAGTGGCAAAAATAATCAAAAATTCCCCGTTTCTATTTGTTAAAATTATTTCCTTAAATAGATGAAAAATTAAAGAAGGGTGGTAACGAAAATCATATTGGGCATTATGCTAGTATATGTAAACAAATGCAAAGGAGGGGGGGGAGGGAAGAGACGGATATCGTTAAATCAACTTCGCTTTTCATAAGGACCCAGAATATATATACTTTATAGGGTGTAGTATCAATATTGTAGAAATTACAAACGGAATGACAAACTTATATATACCCTTTTACCTTCGGTGAAGGGTATAAAAAGAGTAATTTTTGGGAATTCAGTATTTCGGTTATAACTCAGCCATTTTTTAACCGATTTGACAGATTTATATACTGACGTGTTAAAGAAGAAATTTACCATTTGCTTGAGTTATAAACCTTGGACTCGGGAAGATCTATTGTGTCCGAAAATGGGTATTTTCCAAAAAAAAAATTCTATTTTGGTCATAACTTTTTTGTATCTGAACCGATTTTTCCGAAATTTTCAGAAAATATTTTCTACTAAAGATTTCCGATCTTTTGATATATAACGCGTAACCATAGGTCATATGACAGTCCAAAAAAGCAGGTTTTTATACAATTTTTGATATTTTTTGCACGGGAGGTACCACGCCCACTTGTTCAATCCCGCCCACATTTTGTGGAGTGCTGTATTTTGATAACCTTAATGTGTGTACCTAATTTGGAAACTTTGGCTCTTGCCGTTCTCCAGATATACACAAAAAAGTAATAAAAATACAACAACAACAAGGGATTTTTGGAAAAAATTAGAGGTAGTCGTGGTTTTTTGCTCATATCTCAGCCATTTTTGGACCGATGTGGCTGAATTTCAATAGCAAGAAATGGTGGACTATATGTGACATAAGTGTGAAACAACCTAGCCGCTATCATGTCTGGAGTCTCCGGAAAACACATATCAAACGTAAGACGGACAGACGGACAGACGGACGGATATCGTTAAATCAACTTCGCTTTTCATAAGGACCCAGAATATATATACTTTATAGGGTGTAGTATCAATATTGTAGAAATTACAAACGGAATGACAAACTTATATATACCCTTTTACCTTCGGTGAAGGGTATAAAAAGAGTTTAAAGTCAAATAAAAACTAGTCTCTTAAATAATGCTAGGTTAGAGTAGGAGTCGGAGTTGGAGTCGGAGTCGGAGTCGTACTTAAAAAATTTCAGCAAAAGGAGTCGGAGTCGGAGTTATAACTATTTCTTAACGACTCCACAGCCCTGATTGCAACTATTAAAAATGTATAGTTCTAACCGATTTTTAATTATCTTGATTATTAAAACGTTATTCTTACTGAAATATGATTCCTTCCATTCTTTTATTAGTTATGATAACTAATTTAATTTAGTTCTAAAAATTAGTACAAATGGTTAGAATCACAACCGAATCTAATACAGGGCAATACTGAATATTGGTCATTGCAATTAATAATTTGCTTTCGTCAATAAATTTTGTAATACAAATGTAAATTCATTTATTGCAGCTAATTAATTATTGATTGTTGGAATAGTTTCAATTTGAGTACAACAAATGAAAATATAATTATTCGGAATTCACAACCAAAAAATAGTTAAAAGCCCCAATTGCTTACTAAATTTTCTGTCAAAACATTTGATAGTTTAAAATAATTTTTAATTTTATATTTTTTGAGGTCGAAACGGGGGTAAGTAATTTACGTATTTTCTTAAAATCAACTTCTAATAGCAAAGAAAAGCTGTCTTACTTCGTCCATAACAAACCTGTAAAATATTGCACAATTATTTTTAATGTAACAGCCCGCGCATTGACCTTAAAGATAACACATAATAATGGTAACATTATTCCTCTCCACTTATTACTTGTACTGTAAAGAAATTTTTCTCTCTTTGTATTGATCGCAGTTTTTGTAGACACAACATAATAGTAACTGCATCCTAACGACTTTTAAGTTCTCTAGAACTTAAACACAAAGTTCCTGTATTTGTAAAAGCATACGTACATACAAGTGATTTAAAGAAAGTGAGTCTAGTTCTACCAATCAGAACATGAAATTGTATTATTTGTATCATTGAAACTAGAAGTCAAAACTATACTTGCCCAATATTTGGTAATGTGGAAGATATTAAGGGCAACGTATTGCCGACCTACGAGGACATCATGAAATGTTATGAGTGGAATAGAGTACAACTTAAATTAAAAAGAAATACTTTCAAAGAGGCATCATTTTTAGATATTGCTGAGCTAGTGTCCCAAAAGGTAGAAAATGTTTGGAGAAAATCGAGCCTTCCTGTCGTTTCACATACAAGAGTCCTTCAGCAATTGAAAGCTTACCATTTACAATGCAAAAACCTAATTAAATCTTTTAAACGATTATCTACTGAGCAGAAGAATGATTTCCTGCAGCGTAGCAGCGTTCTTTTCGATATTTGTTCATGTAAATGTAAAGAAATTAAATTTTGCACTTGTCCCAAAAAAACAAGGTACCGAAAGAAGAGCAGGAGTTTTTGCTTGACCAAAGAGGGGTAAGGAAGATGCGGATTGGTGGAATTGATCGCGTTGCAACAGCTACGTTACAAAAAAAAAGAAGCACGAATACGTAAGACACAAACCAATTCTTCAAAGACTCACAAAAATCAGGATAAAAATAATTCTGAAAACTTGATTTGGGAGAGATATTCGAATAGCTCTGAGAGCAATACTTCTACTCCTGATAGATTCAACTTACCTTCAACTTCAAAAGCCAAGAAAAACCAACCAAACCATTTAAAACTTTGCCAACGGTGGCAAAAAACTGCGACCGTTACGGCATTTCTGACAGAGCTGCGGCTGCTATCGTCTCTTCAGTATTGCAGGATATATCTTCGGATGTTGAAGTAGTTGATAAATCAAAAATCCGTCGAAAAAGAAAAAAAGAACGAAATGAATTAATTAAAACCCATACGCAGCTCTACTTACCAGCCCTTTAATTTGATGGTCGCAAAGACAAGACACTGGATATTATTAAAAAAGGAAACAAAAGATACAGACATACATTGCTTGAGGAACATATATCTGTTATTAAAGAGCCAGATTCACTTTATCTTGGTTACGCAGTACCGCTAAATGGCACGTCTAGAAGTATTGAAAAATCGATTTTTGACCTGCTTTTGTCAAAGGACAAAGGACTTGATAATTTGATGGCTATTGGTTGCGATGATACTGTCGTCAACACAGGAAAATTGAGTGGGGTAGTTAAACTTTTCGAAAAAAGGCTTCAGCTCCCCTTGCAGTGGGTTATTTGCATGCTGCACTTAAACGAATTACCTCTAAGACATCTTTTTAATAAACTAGATGGTGCTACCACAGGTCCATTTTCTCATACTGGCCCTATTGGTAGTTTATTGGGAAATTGCGAAAACTTTCCAATCGTTAAATATGATAAAATAAAAAGTTAACTTTCTAAAATAAAGATTAAAGACTTAAGTTCAGATCAAAAATACTTGTATGAAATAACAATATCTGTTATTAGTGGTCAATGTCCCGATCATTTAGCTAATAGATCCCCAGGGAAAATGTCCCACGCACGATGGTTAACAAAAGCAAACAGAATATTGAGGCTCTATATTTCCACACCAAACCCATCAAATAATCTAAAAGTATTAGCTTAATATTGCGTTAAAGTTTACGCTCCAGTTTGGTTCCAAATAAAAACCAATCCAACTTGCAAAGATGGGTCTAAAAATTTTGGAAATTGATTAAAAGTTCTCGATATTTGCCAGCAGAGTATAAACAAATAATATACCCCGTAATTCAACGCAACGCCTATTTTGCCCATCCAGAAAATTTGCTCCTGTCTATGTTGTCGGACGAAAATAAAAAAGTGAGACAGCTCGCAGCAAAGAGAATTTTAAAAGCTCTAAACTCGTCATGTGCTAAAAAGCAACCTCGTGTATTTCAAGTACCGAAAATAGATTTTGATTCGAATGACTATACTGACCTAATAAATTGGCAGCAAACGTTTTTTGATCCTCCAATTCTTCGAAATGTCACTAATGAAGAAAAAACGAATTTATTAAAACTCTACATGGAGAAAACATGACTTTTTTAAAACTACCATGTCATACGCAAGCTGTAGAACGCACTGTAAAAATAGTGACAGAAGCATCCATGTCCTTATGTGATAGGAAATCGAGAGAGGGCTTAATACAAGCAAAAATTGAATCAAGAAAAGTTATGCCCAGATTCGAGAGCAAAAGAGATTTTATGGCCAAAAAACAATTAAATTTCTTTTAAAGCGTAATCCTTTTCTTAAATAAAACTGTAGTGTATCAAGCTGCTGTGAAAATGTATTAATTTTTAATAACAAAATAATAAAATATTTCAAAAATTTAAGTTTAAAAGAAAAGTGTTTTTTATGAAAAGTGCAGAAACTTTAAGCCGCTTGCGCGGGCTAAAGATATCACTTAATTGAATATTTTTTTTTTTCAACTATTACCTTATTAAGTGTAAGACAGCAAAATATTACTATTAGAACTTGATTAATTAACTTTTAATTTTTCCCACACATAAGTCCCAATTTACACTCTTTCTCTTTTAATCTTACCTGAAGCGTTTACATATGAAGTCAGACAGAAAAATAATACAAAGCAACAAAATGTAAGCTACGAAAAGTAAGAAAGAGAAATGAAAAAATGTCCAGTACAGATAGTCATGTACTACACACTCTGCCTTTTCGACCCCTCACCATCAAACTTCGTCTGTCCGGCAAGAAATGTCCCTAGTGTAAATTGAGACTAAGCGACCCACCCTAATGTACATATACACGTACAATATGTATGTATGTATTATTTTTTTATACCCCGTAAATTATATTAGACTACTTGATCCATTTTGATCCTGGGCTGGTCCAATGTAATGCAAGTATGGACCATGTCATTGTTAAAAAGAGTTCGCAGTGAAACGACATGTCTTCGTTTTTAAACGACATGTTTTCGTTTTGAAACGATTTCAAAGCTAATCTTCTGGAGTATACCATGGAGTAGTTTTAAGACTATTCCTTTGTAATACAAGCTGGGTTATAAAGTCCTGCCCTAGGACATCGTAATGTTAAATAAGCCATGTTTTTTCCATTCATTGGGGTTACCTTTGGACTAGTCCTTGCCTCTTATGGGCTACATTTGATATGTGTGTACCCTACAGATAATATTGGACTATGTGGTCTATTGTGGCTTAAATGGACTACTTACAACATGGTCCAATCTACTGTAATATGGACCATGTTATAAAAAATAAACATGCAGTGCTGCCAACAACTGCATGGTGTATACTTTTCTATAGTTTACAGTATTACACATTGGTAGCCCTGATGGTGTCCATTATTAATTGTTTATTTAAAAGTGAAAGTTTGTGAAAAAAAGGTAAAAAAATAAAAATACCAAGTAAATATATTTAATAATAGCAATAATAGACTACAGGGCACGCCATAAAAGGCGATTAGTAAAAAATGAAAAATGCTTAAACAACCGCTTTAGTGTACTCCATACTGTAATGACATGGAGTACTTTTAAAACTAACCCACTTTAGTACTCCATGGAGTAGTTTAAGGACTACTTCGGTGGGTTATATGGTCCCCTCCTAGGACATCGTAATGTTAAATGGACCACCTTTTATCCATATATTTGGAGTAGTTTTGGAGTACTCCTACTCCTTTATGGACTACTCTTTACATGCATGTATGGACTAGTCTCGTTATCTGCAGGGTATGGACTAGTCGCATTATTTTCAGGGTAAATACAAGCATGCATACTTACATAAGGAGTGTCGCAAAAGGTTCATTTAAGATTTAAAGACAAGCGTGTCAGAAAATGTATAAAAAACTAATAAATAAACAATTTTAATGTTTTTATTATTGTTACTCGTCAGATAATCATTAGAAGATTATTTTAGGAGTTGAATATTGAACACAATACTATATGAACATATTGTTTATATTGTTACGTTACTGCCTTTCAATAACGTTTTGGTTTATTTCCTTTTTAATAAACCGTTTCGAGTTCTTTATTGCAACTTTAATAAAATAAATAAAACACAAACACTTTAAACACTGTTTACAATTTACTCAACCCTATTTAGTACTAAGTCTTTTTAACAACCGTAATTTATAGCTTTTATTCACAACCAACTATAATTTTCTCCACGTTATACGTTATTGACAAAGTCTGAACTTAGAATGATCTTATTATGCTAATCGCCGCTAGTATTTATACTGCAATTTGGTTGTCTAGAACATTCGAAATGTTTTTCGAATAGATATTTTTTTTCACTGCTATTAATCTTTGGCGCCAACTTCCCCCTAATATTCAAACCATTAGCAAAGCATTTCAAAATTGCAATATTTAATCGTTTGGGATAACAAAAATTGTTTAACCATAAACTATATAGCTTTTACATACATAATATTTTAACTTATATTTATTCGATGTTAGTAATATTATTTGCTTTCTTCTTATTTAACTTAAACATCATAATTTTTTAATATCGTTTAATGTTTTTCAATTCTATCTAATTTAAATTTCTTTTATTCCTTAAAATTAGTATTAAGTGATTTTATTTTTTTTACCAACAAAAATCATATTGTGCCACTATCTCCCCAGTACTATTAGATAAGACTAGTTCTTGTTGTACTGTATTGAATAAAAAAATAATAAATAAATCCTTGAGCTGTACCATTAAAAAAAAGGTATTTCCGCTCTAAGACGACATAAATAAAATTTGGTATCATCGAAAAAGAGTTTTTGAAGCAGCATCCAATGGTATATAAATCTTGACCACTTGCGACCCACTAATTGAGATATTTGACTCAATACATATTGTTACGAAAGTAACTTTAGTTAAGAATTAGTTGTAATTATTGGTTAAGAATTGGTTATAATTGTTGGTTATCTTGTATTTATTAGTTATCTTGTATTTATTAGTTATCTTGTATTCATAAGTAATTTTATTAGTTTACATCGTTTTTGTTATAATTTAGTACACTTCAATCCCAATGTGCAGAAAGCCCTAGAAATGACCGTTAAAAAAGCTTCAGTATAAGAGGTAAAATTATGTAAACATAAGTGCTACCATAAATCAAATTAAAGTGTGGTGAATACAAAAGCCTCGAACCTTCGAAAAACATTTCGAATGTTCTAGACAACCAAATTGCAGTATAAATGCTAGCGGCGAGTAGCAGAACAAGATCATTCTAAGTTCAAACTTTGTCAATAACGTATAACGCTGAGAAAATTATAGTTGGTTGTGAATAAAAGCTATAAATTACGGTTGTTAAAAAAGACTTTGTACTAAATAAAGTTGTGTTAATTGTAAACAGTGTTAAAAGTGTTTGTGTTTTATTTATTTTATTAAAGTTGCAATAAAGAACTCGAAACGGTTTATTATAAAGGAAATAAACCAAAACGTTATTGAAAGGCAGTAACGTAACAATTGGTGTCAGAAGTGGGATTGCATAAATAAAATAAATAAATTAATAAAAGTGAAAAAAAAAATAATAAAATAAAAATAACAAGAAGACAGCAATGAAATTTGAAGAGCTTAAAGTAAGAATTGGGCAAGTTGGATCTGCCAACTGCAGGTAATAAAGCAGAGCTGCAAAAGAGACTAATAGATGAATTCGAGCGACGCAATATGGACATCGTGAGTTACGAATTTGAGGACAAAGAAGAAATAGAGGTATGTACTCGTGCAGTTGCTAGCAGCATGGACTTAAACACAATGTTTGCTGCTATGATGGCAAAAGTGGAAAAAATGGACGATAATTCCAAAAGCATGGTACAGATGATCAAAGAAAATTCGAGTGATATTCTAGCTGAAACTTCTAGAAAAATAGATGAAACTTCTAGAAATGTAGAAAAAAATGGTAAAGGAGAATTCAGTTACCATATTAGCTGAAATTCAAGAGCATTCTAGAATAACAAACGAGAAACTTCAGGAGATTTCCAGTGAGATGAACGAAAGAGTAAACGAAATGGAAATAGAATTTAATCAAAAGCTGTCTGATGTAAAAACTCAAGTCACGGATGTTAAAACACAAGTTACGGTTTTTGATGAAAAACTACACCATCTGGAGGCAAAAGTTAATAACATTCAATGCCAAGAAGCACCAGTGCGAGTTATTCCAGAAGTTTCTAGTAGAATAAAGGCCCCTTGCTTTGAAGGTAGTGTTCCATTAAATGTTTTCAAGTTCCAGTTCGATACAGTTGCTAACAGAAATGCATGGAACAGTGAGGAAAAAGCAATCGAGCTAATTCTTGCTTTAAAGGGGACTGCGGCTGAAGTGCTTGAAAGTGTACCAGTAAGTAGCAGAAACAATTATGATGAAATTATGGTAGCACTGCAACGCAAGTATGGTGGTGAACACAAAAAGGAAATCTACAAAATGGAGTTGCGTGGCAGAGTGCAAATGGCAAACGAAACCTTACAGGACTTCGCACTGGAGATTGAGCGGTTGGTACAGCTAACTTATCCTGGTGAGAATCATCCCTTTTTGGACCATTTTAAAACGGAGGCATTTGTTAACGGTATTCGTGATGCTGATGTTAAACTTGCGGTATGTGCATCACAAAAACCAACCTTTGCAGAAACTGTTTCATTTGCTTTAGCCCAGGAAACCGCAAGAATTATTTCAAGACCACAAGTAGGCAGAGTGCGAAGGCTCGATGCGACCGCCAATGATGAAAGGGATATTGTGCAGGATATAAAAGAGGCAGTTATGGAAGCTTTAAGCGAGAAGAAAACAAAAGCTAAAATAAAATGCTATAACTGCGGTAAGGCTGGTCACATACTACGTAACTGTAAGGCACCGAAAAAACGTTCAAGATCTGCTTCACCGCCCAGAAACAACAAGCGGGGTAAACACCAGTCTTCACAAGAATCCCCGTTAAACTAAAAAGAGCTAGCACTGCGGGGCATGCGCTAGCTCCCTCATCTAAGGGCCCCACAATCTCCATCTCAGTAATGCAACAGAGTAATAGAAACCTTACTGCTTGTGGTTATATTAACGGTCAAAAACGGGTTTTGACTGTGGACACTGGGGCATCACATTCGATAATTAGGCCTGATTTAATACAACAGCCCATTGAACCACTAAGGGGTGTGAGTCTGCGAACAGCTACGGGTGAGCCTGCCACCGTCCATGGGAAAGTAAAAGTAAAATTAAGTATAGGCAATACAAGCGCTCACCATGTATTTATTGTGGCGGATATTGTAGACGAAGTAATTATTGGCTCAGATTTTATGATTGGCCAAGGTGTTCATCTGGATATGGGACAACAAATTATGACTTGGCGTAATGTTGAAATTCCCCTTGATATTGGATACGAAAACAAGGCTCATGTAAGACAGTTACACGCCTTTACACGTGAAAAATTGCCACCAAAGTCAGAAACAATAGTGTGGGCGCGAATGGAGGGAGATTGTGAGGACAAGAATAGTTTATGGGTGGTAGAGCCAGCAGCAGTAACAGGTGATATAGTAACAGCGAATGCCCTCGTTAAAACCAGCAACAGCTTAGTTCCTCTAAGAGTTTTTAATTTATCCAACAGCGAAAAGGTCCTTACGCAGAACTTTAAGATTGGACAATGTGCTTCAACAGAGGCAATAATAAGTTGCGAGGAACATCAAGACGCAGCTAAAAAGGGTACCAAGGACCAGGAATTACTAGAGGAACATGTGCGGAAATGGACCGAAAAACTAAGGCCGCCCGAGAGAAATAAGGCTAAGCAATTACTAAAAAAATATGCCTTTATTTTTGCCTCGAAAGGTAAAAACCAGGGCAGGACGTCAATAGTGAAACACGAAATTAACACCGGCGACGCTAAGCCAATAAAACAGGCCCCAAGAAGCATTCCTCTAGCAAAACGAAATGAAGTTAGAGACCTGGTTAATGAAATGGAACAGGACGGCATAATTAAGCCATCATCAAGTCCCTGGAGTTCACCGGTGGTTTTAGTAAAGAAAAAAGATGGAAGTACTAGGTTCTGCGTAGATTACAGGAAACTTAATGACGTCACCAAAAAGGACAGTTATCCATTGCCTAGGATTGATGACACATTGGACACGTTAGCTGGAACAGAATGGTTTACCACATTAGATCTGCAGAGCGGCTATTGGCAAGTAGAAATTGCAGACAAGGATAAAGAGAAAACTGCTTTTAGTGCAAGTGATGGCTTATGGCAGTTTAATGTAATGCCATTTGGGCTCTGTAATGCTCCAGCTACATTCGAGCGTTTGATGGAACAGGTGTTGAAAGGTCTCCACCGAAAGACATGTTTGGTGTACCTTGATGACATAATTGTCATGGAAAAAACATTTGATGAACACCTGAAAAACCTCGAAGAGGTGTTAAAACGTATATCTACAGCCGGACTCAAGTTAAGTGTCAAGAAATATTCACTGTTCCAGAAAGAAGTAAAATACCTAGGGCATCGTGTAACATCTGATGGCATTCCAACAGACGAAGAAAAAATACGAGCAGTTATGGATTGGCCTTGCCCTAAAAATCTACATGAGCTACGCAGTTTTCTAGGTTTATGTACATACTACAGGCGTTTTGTACCGAGTTTTGCAAATATTGCTGCAAGTCTCCATGAGTTGACCAAAAAGGCGCAGGCTATGACTGGGGTGAAGCACAGGAACGGGCATTCCAGAAGCTAAAAGAATTGTTGTGCTCAGCACCAATTTTAGCTTATCCAATCGCGGGCGACAAATTTGTGCTATATACTGATGCAAGCGGATTTGGAATTGGAGGTGTGCTGTCCCAAGTGGCCAACGGTGAAGAGAAAGTCGTAGGCTATTACAGTCGAATACTTTCGAAGCCTGAGAGAAATTACTGCGTGACTCGGCGAGAGCTTCTGGCTGTACTAGAGTGCATAAAACATTTTCACAAATATTTGTATGGTCAACATTTTCATTTAAGAACAGACCATTCTGCACTCAGGTGGTTGCTGCAATTTAAAAATCCAGAAGGCCAGATAGCTCGTTGGATTGAGCGCCTTCAGAGCTACGATTTTAGCATTGAACACAGAAAAGGTAGAAAACATGGTAATGCGGATGCTCTGGCAAGACGACCCTGTAAGCTGGAATGCAAGCACTGCGTAAGGGCTGAAGGAAAAGAAAACATCTGTTACGTTCGTCTATTGCAGATAGAGTCCAACGAAGATTGGTCAATTGCGCAGAGAAATGACCCCATTTTAGCAAAAATTTTACAAGCCAAGGAAGAGGGCAAAAGACCCACCCGAAACGAAATCTCGCCTGAAAGTCCCCTGATGAAAGCATACTGGGCTCTGTGGAACAGCCTTCAAGTAGTAAATGGCTGCTTATACCGTACGTGGGAAAGTACTGACGGAAAATCTGTTAAAAACCTTATGGTGGTGCCGTCGGCGAAAGAAAAAGAAGTTCTGAGTGAATTTCATAACGGTCCTAGCGGTGGTCATCTGGGTGTGACAAAAACCCTAGAAAAATTAAAACAACGCTTCTACTGGGTTGGCTGCCAACAAGCTGTAGCTGATTGGATAGCAAATTGCGCACAATGCATTGCCGCTAAAGGTCCAGTAAGGAGAAGTCGTGGGCCGCTACAGCAGTATTATTCTGGTGCCCCATTTGAGCGAATTGCAATGGATATAGCTGGGCCATTTCCTGTAAGTAATGCCGGTAACAAATATGTGCTTGTAGTCATCGATTACTTTAGTGAATGGCCGGAGGTATATGCCATCCCAAACCAAGAAGCAAGGACAGTGGTCGACGTCTTCGTGAACAATTGGGTGTGCCGCTACGGTGTTCCATTAGAAGTACATTCTGACCAAGGCAGAAATTTTGAATCTGCTATATTCAAGGAAATGTGTGAATTGTACGGAATAAGGAAAACAAGAACAACCCCATTGCACCCGCAATCTGACGGCATGGTTGAAAGATTTAACCGTACATTAGAGGAACATTTGCGAAAAGTAGTCAGCACACAACAAAAAGACTGGGATGAGCACATTTCAAAATTTCTGTTGGCGTACAGGACAGCTGTTCACGACTCCACCTCTCGTACACTCGCTAAAATTGTGTTTGGAACAGAACTCAGACTACCAGGAGATCTAGAGTTTGGTGTTAAGCCCATACTAACGGGAGAAAACAATGAAGACTCCACCTCACAAGAACAAGAAACTCTTCATGAACTTCATGAATTTGTACGAAACCGTATTAAGTTGTCTAGTGACAAGATGAAAGCCAGATACGATCAAGCGGCAAATTCTGAAGGATTTAAGGAGGGCCAGTTAGTTTTGCTTTTTAATCCCCAACGAAATAAAGGATTATCTCCCAAATTACAGACACATTGGGATGGACCATATAAGGTGATAAAGAAATTAAATGATGTTGTATACCGAATACAGAAATACAAAAGTCCAAGAGCCAAAATGAAAGTTGTTCATTTAGAACGATTAGCCCGTTATGGAAGAGGTGATTCTGAGCCTATTCGGGACGAACAGGCTTAAGTGGGGGGCAGTGTTACGAAAGTAACTTTAGTTAAGAATTAGTTGTAATTATTGGTTAAGAATTGGTTATAATTGTTGGTTATCTTGTATTTATTAGTTATCTTGTATTTATTAGTTAAAGTTGCAATAAAGAACTCGAAACGGTTTATTATAAAGGAAATAAACCAAAACGTTATTGAAAGGCAGTAACGTAACAATATTTTCGTTTCGGGTTTTCATACAAATTCTACGTATGTGGAAATAATGTTCAGCTTTTCAAATTGAATCTGTTTTAAAATAATGATAATTTATTATTTTTTTTTTGTAAATTCAACCCGAGTCAAGAATAAAAAATTATCAATAAATTTTAATAAAATTTCATGTTGTAAAATTCCTTCCTTCAGTAAAAATAATTTAATGAAAATTTAATTTGATGCACTCAAGCCTAACTAAAAATATCAAGAATAATTAATGTTCTTAATTTTTTGTTTTAAAATTTACCTATTTTTAAACTGTAAATCACCTCTCAAAAGTTAAAAATATAAAACCTACTTATGTAAGTATACATACATATGTATGTATACCAAAAGTCCAAAATTATTTAAATTACCATATTTTAAATAAAATTACATGCTACCTTTTGCCGCCCAAGATTACCCTAAAAAAAGGGTAATTACCGTACGGTTAACATCACTGATCCCGTGAGAGCTTTCCAGTTGGAAAAACTGCCGTCGACGACTTTGACGCCAACGTTTTATGTACGACATGGGCTCTATCAGTTAGGATTTCTGGAAGACAATTTTGAGGAAAATGTCGTGGACGACAAAATATTCGACATTGTCTAGTGCACTGTCTTCTAAAGAAGTTTATAAACGACGACATGACCGACAATGTCTTCCAAGTTGTCTTTTATACAAGCCTATCTACGAAAACATGACAGACATTGTCTTGTTATACCATGTTCATACAGATAGCAATATTCGTGTTTCGCTCTCCCATTCCTGTTTCGCGCCACAAACATGATTGAAAAACATGTTTTGCCATACAAAATTTTGAGAGCGAAACTGGTCGTTTCATATTGAAACATGCTGCGAAGCAGGAAAAATGTACTATTATCTCCAATTTTGAAAACAATTATCGTTAGTTTATCTGAACTAGCTCTCAAAAAAAAAAAAATCAAAACAAAGAATAATACAAAATAAAAATTAATGTTAAATAAAATAAAGTAATAATATAAATTAAAGCATTTAATAATATAATTTTAATTTTTAATTATTTTTCTTTTAACTATTTTAAATAAAATCACACTAACAACGTAAAAGAAATGTGAAAATGAAACAAGAATAAATCGTATGAACATCATATTTGGCAAACTAGTTTCAGAGAGCGAAATGAGTTGCTTATATCGTCGTATAATTAGGGATGAGATTTTCATGCACTAAAAAATCGAAAATATGCACTAAAACTCCAAAATATGCATTAAAAAAATAAAAAATATGCACTAAAAACTTGTAAATTTTCAATAAAAAAGCGTTATTTTTTTTATTTTATTAAAAACAAAACAATATAAAAAGTTCTATTGTTATTCAAGGGTGTAATAACGGGTCCGCCATCTAACGTTTTTTTTTTCAACTAGTGCTTATTTCGTGAATGGTAACACTTAGATCATGTCTGATTTGACAGATAATTAGTTTTATCCTTCCGCTGAACGAATATGGTTGTGTATACGCTTGAACAACGCTGGGAAATATTGCGACATTACTTTGAAAATCATGGTAATGTTGCAGAATGTGTGCGAAAATTGCGAACGAATTTTGGAAGAAGAGAAGCACCATCAGCTCCGTATGTTCGTTATCTTGTGAAAAAAGTGAAAGAAACTGGCATCCTCATCGATAAACCAAAGCGTGAAAAGCCAAAAACAGTGCGTACACCCGAGAATATTGCTGCTGTGGCAGAAAGTGTGCGTGAAGCGCCATCAACATCAATTCACCGTCGTTCTCAACAATTGAACATTTCGGAGACATCATTTAAGCCAACTGACCATCCAATGCGTTTTCGCTTCGCTAAGTGGGCCTGCGATCGACTTACAAAAGATGCCGATTTTGCCAAAAAAAATCATCTTTTCAGATGAAGCTCATCTTGATCTTGGCGGGTATGTTAACAAGCAAAATTGCCGCATTTGGGGCACAGAAAACCCGCACGCATACATTGAAAAGCCGATGCACCCAAAACGAGTCACTGTTTGGTGCGGATCTTGGCCCAGAGGCATAATTGGGCCATTTTTCTTCGAAAATGAGCAAGGAGTGGCCATAACAGTCAGTGGCGATCGTTATCGGGACATTTTGAACGAATTTTTGTTCACAAAAATTGAAGAGGAGGATATTGGCAACATTTGGTTTCAACAAGACGGCGCTACGTGCCACACAGCCGAAGCTACACTCGATGTTTTGCGCCCTGTTTTTGAAGATCGCATTATCAGCCGCAGAGCTGAAGTCGTTTGTCCACCTCGGAGCTGCGATTTGACACCGTTGGACTAATATTTGTGGGGTGCCGTCATAGATAACTGTTACGCAGACAAGCCAGAGACAATTGCCGCTTTAAAGGACAATATTCGTGAAGCCATTGGTGAAATACAGCTGCACACAATCGATAATGTGCTTAAAAATTGGACCGATCGTGTAGGCTACTGCATGGCCAGCCGAGGCAGCCATTTGAAAGAAATTATTTTCCATTATTAACCGGAAGGATTGTACTTTCAAATAAAAAAAGAAATTTGAGAAAATATTCAGTAGTTTTTTTTTTATAGCATTTTCAAAAAAAAAAGTTATTTGGCGGTTTATTTTTTAAAACTTAATTTAAATAACTACATAATTTAAATTTTTGTTCGCATAATCAAATATCTACTTTTTTATTATTATTAAAAGTAAGCCATTGTCTGTTAAAAAGCTTTTGTACATGGAAAATTATTCTCAACGTTAACCGAGAGGCATGAAGGATGCCAATTCATTTGGAGAATATTAATTTTCTAATTCAGATCCCACATTTGATTCCTGATCAAAAATAGTTGAAATTTGTTTTATTTTTTGAAATCCTGTATTTTTTTGCAACCCGTTTTGGATTTTTTTTCATTTGTTGGGCTATTTTTCCTTCCACTTTCTTTCATATCAATTAATTTGAGCTGACTATTATGTGAACTAAATCCTTCTAATTTAGTTTTTGTTTCACCAATACATCCGAAGTTGGAAAATACAAATGCGTATTGACTTTTGATGTTATTTGAATTTAATATTTCTTTAACTTTTTTTATTGCATAAGCAAGTTCTTCAATAACATTCTTAAATTGCTCAAAGTTTTTTGAAAAGAATTCTGAAGCATATATCCAGATTCCCCTTCTTGTTAATACTGGCTGCGGTGGTGCAATACCAAGAGATACATTTCAATAAACATTGCAACTCGTAAAGGAGCCTTTAAAAATATGAAACCAATAAATCAATTTAATTATCGAATTGGCTTCTAATTGCCTCTGCAACTCGGTGTAACCCATGTGCCAAGCAAGTAACATGTAACAGTTTTGGATAAATTGTTTTTGGATAATTGGCAGCCTTAACCATGTAAGGTGCTGCATCGGTTAAAAATTTAAAGATTTTTGTCGAAATCTTGTATTTTAAGCAGAGCTCAAAAAATTTATTATTTGCTTTAAAAAAATATTTTTTTGTGTACAATTTGGAAATTTTTTGAAGTACTTTTTTTATAAGATCTTGTAACTATAATATGGAAATTTAAAAAAATATATCACTCAAAAATATTAAAATATGCATTTAAAACCAAAATATGCAAAAATATGAATTTTTACCAAAATATGCAACAATATGCAAAAACAAATCGATGCCATTTTAACGCAAATTTAATAATTCGAAAAGATAATTGGTTGACATCAATTTAAGACTATCGACAAAAAACATGCATTTTATTTGTTTAATATCTTTAGTTTTTCTAAAATCTTTGGATGAAGTTTCCTGGTGATCTGGCCTAAGCAACCAGTGAAATGCGCATAGAAATAGCTTATCCCATCAACAATAAATTTCAGTGTTTTTATCAAGAATAAAAATTGGGAACTAAGCACATCTATTTATAATAAAATCGCACTAACAACACAAACAAAATGTCAAAATGAAACAAAAAAGAATCGTTAGTTTCATGAGGTAAAAAAGTGGAAAGCTACGGAGTACTGTTAACTTTTGTTATAAGTATATGGGTATTGTAGTTGTAAAAGACTATCAGCCGTATTCATAACAAAAAGCTAGCCACAGTTTGTACACTACGTACAACGAGCTACTGACTAGAATGGCGATTAAGCTTAGCAGCTTGTTGGCACAGAGTTAATTCATAACGAACTTTTCTCCACCTGCCAACTTTTAATAAATCAACTCTGAATTTATATGATGCCCCATTTTATTACTCAAAAATGCAACACGTTTTGCATTTAATCACCGCTGGTATTGCCATTTTATTCTTTTTTTTTTGTTTTTCCTCCACATATAAAAATTTTAAAATAAAAATTAAATAAAAAAAATAGTAAATTAAAAAAACAGTAAATTAAAAAAAAAAACGAACAAAATTGTTTAACATTAAACAGATATTTTTCAAAAGTTGGCAAACGTTTGGCAGCTCGTTAACAAGAGTTTAGCAAATCGTTAGCCAGAGTTTGGTAAGTGTATTATGAATAAACTATGTGGTAACTTCATGCCAACTTTTCATTATGAATACGGCTGTAAGTAAGCGATGATATTTTATGCCATTTCCTACTTCTCCACTGCGCATATAAAAAACTTCTTTGCTGCCCATAATCTTTTCAAAAAAATTTATCAGCATCCGAAATTTTATTACAAGATTTTGTAAAGTTTTTTTCTAATATACATACATATGTATATGGAGAATAGTATGTGACACATAATTGGGGTATTCACAAGGTGTGCTATCATGTTATATTGTCATAATGTTCTAACATTTTACAATGGTTTAAAAATATTGTTGTTGCTTTGTAAACAAAAAGTGTCTTAAATTAATAGAACTTTGCTTGCCATGTTTTAATCGTAATTAATCAGAAGAGACCTGCGCTCAGCGGCCGAGCCGAGCAGCATTAGTTTTTGTAGCCGTTGATGGTATAGTTTTATCCGGCTAATATCCGAATTTAACCTGCGGCTAGCAATTTTTGCAACAAAACACTTGTGGCGTCAAATAATATCGGCCTAGGACTCTGATGCTTGGTAAACAAACAAAATAAAATTTATTTGTGATAATTGTGATTTGGAAAATAGTCAGATAAGATTTAATTTAATTTATTAATTCAAGGACTAGAACTAAAAAATATTTTGATGTTAGGTAAATATTTATTTGTTTATACTTGTTTAAAATCAGCTGATTTAAATTCAAAATAGCACTGATGATTGAACACAAAGGAGTTTAACTGCAGAACCATTATTATTTTTTTTTTCTTTATTAAATTTTATATTATTTTACATATGTAGTATCAACACCTTCAAGATAATAATGGAGTCTATTAAATTAGAGCTAGAAAATTTAAAAAGCGAACAAAAAAACTAAAATTTTGGCGGAAAATAATGCTTCGGAGAAACTTAGGACTTTTTGAAGACACAAACACTTTTTCCAATAAATTCGTAAGTAAAAATTTAAAAATTGGAGAAGGATTTGAACTCTGAAAACCAAATTGATATGGTTAGTGAATCCTTTTTTTCATTTTGCAATAAGCATATTGTCTTATTTCGTATTCTCTTTTAGAGTTGCGTGTTTTTTCATTATGCTTTCATATTTTCTTTCAATTTCAGTTTGAAGCCATACGTCGCAAGAAAAAAAGTACGTTCAAAAAATATAAAAACGTGCTTAATGCGCTTTAAAGCTCAGTTAGTCTTTACTTGTTCTGTTACGAATCAGCTGATTTGTTTTTGTTATTAAAAACCTGTGAAATTGATTAGTTTTTCTGTTCTGTTGCGGTTCAGTTTGTTAAAATCAAAAACTTGTTAAGTAATTGTAAGTGACAGCAAAATAAATAAAAAATACATACATATTTATATTGAAATAAACTATTTTTGATTTTAAGAATTCATAAAATTTAATTTCTTCAAACTTATGTGCATTAAAGTTATTGAAATAAAACAATGGACGGTGCAAAAACTAATTAATTTGTCATAAATGGATGATAAGTTGCTACAGAAAAAGTAACTATTACAATTTCGTAACAGAACGGCACGGAACAGAAACAGAAAGTAAAGACTAACTGAGCCTTTATGGTGAGTATTTTTTTAAATGTGAAATAATAAGACCTAAAATATGGGTTTTAATAATATTTTTGCCTTGAACGAGAAAATAGGCGACATTGTCACGTTATGGGGTCGTGAACGAAAAAATAGGCGACATTGTCATGTATGGGGTCGTCAACGACAAAATAGGCGTCATTTTAGTCTATGTTATCTTTCGATCAAAGGAACGACATGAAGAGCGACAATGTCTTTCTTTGTATCGTACACGATACTCGCGACACTTGTTCTAAAATATTGTTGTTTGTTCTGACTGTCCCTCACATGTCGTGCAGGACTTAACATTGTCCTGCACCGTCTTTAAGGATGTCTTAAAGACGTGGCCAACTGGGTGGGTTTATAAGCAACCATACACCAATATGAAGGCTAGAAATACTCCAATATGGATTGTGTTCTCGTGTGGCAACCGCAGAAGACGGTACGCGCCAATTTTTATTTTTATACCCACATCACAATACACAGAAAGAAAAACACTTTGGATAAATTAAGTTTTTTACACTTACTTTTAGTACGAGTCGAAGTCAAAAAATTTAAAGTCCAATAACACTGAAACGTACTTAAAACAATCCTAAATGGGATTACTTTCGAGAATCAATCCCGGAACTTCTTAAAATAAGTACAGAATTCTTAAAACAAGTAAAAAGAAGATTTAACTTTTCGTTGGTAGTGCCACTCTGAGAGTAAAATTACAAAGTGAGCGTTTTAATCTCATTTAACTTATCAAAGTTTGTTGCAGACACTACAACCAGGCCTGCCATATTTGCCGATTTATCGGCATTTTGCCGATTTTTTGCCTCTAAATTATCAAAGTGCCGATTTGTCGATTTTTACTCAAAAAAATGCCGATTTTTTGATAAACATCTAAAACACGGTAACTTCTTTGAATTTATTATTAATTTTGGGTAACATTGAAATACTTGTTTCATGTAAAAGAGGGAACTGTTATTAATTCAACGCCTACTTAAGAAAAAAAGGGTTAGATTTGTTCAATATTATATTCAATGATTTTTATGTATGTATGTCTTACCAAACACACACATTTTATTTGAAAATGTTTCAATTAATCGAAACAAAAAAAAAAAAAAAAATTAAAAATTTTTTTGACTAACAGCCCGTTCAACGATTTCGAACGTTAACGTTCGCATAGAAAATTACATTTAAAACAAAAACAAAATTCGACAATTTGTTTTAAATGTAATTTTCTATGCGAACGTTAACGTTCGAAATCGTTGAACAGGCTGTAAAGCTAATAGTGCATTTACACCTACGCCATAAACAGGTTATAAGTTGTTTATGATGATAAATTAGTCTGAGAAACTTGTTTATTCATACAAATTATAAACACGTTTGTAACTAGCTTTTGAGATAAATAGTTACAAACAACCAGTTTTTGTTAATGCAACTCTGTTTTTTCAAATTTTGTTCTGGCAATGCTCGTGATATTTGACATTTCATCAAGAATAAAAAATTAAAGTGAAAAAAAAATTACTTTTATTTGGGAAAAAACAATAAGAAAAATAAAATAAACAAAAAAAAATTCCAAAATTTATTTTTTATAAATTAGTTTTTTTTTCATATGTACGTGCATCAACGTTTTTTTTTTTAATATTAGGGCTAAAAATGTTTTGACTTGTCAGAGATAAACAACTTAACTGTCTAAAATGCTTATGTATGTAAACGGTATAGTTTATGAAAGTAGCTTCCGATCATAAACTAGTTTGAAAATATAAAGTACTTTCTTTATAAAGGGTGTTTTTTTAAGCTAGATAGAACTTTAAATTGTAAAAAGTAACACAAAAAAATTAAATTTTGATGAAATATTTTTTTTTATCGTTTCAGTATACTCTGACAAATCATCATGAATAGACTTACGCTTGAACAACGCTACGAAATTACTTTGAAAAATTTAAAAATTTAATCCAAATTTAAATCGCAAAATTGTGTTCAGCGATGAGGCGCATTTTTGGCTTAACGGGTTTGTTAATAAGCATAATTGCCGCATATGGAGCGAGACCAATCCACAAGAGACCCTACAGACTCCATTACATCCAGAAAAATGCACCGTTTGGTGCGGTTTTCACGCTGGTGGCATCATCGGACCTTATTTCTTCAAAAATGAGGCCGGAGCTCGCGTTACGGTCAATGGAGATCGTTACCGCACCATGATCAATGATTTTTTGTTTGAAAATATGGATGACATTGATCCGGAGGAGATGTGGTTTCAACAGGATGGCGCTACGTGCCATACGGCGAACGCAACCATCGACTTATTGAAATCAAAATTTGGCGATAAGTTGATTTCGAGAAATGGACCTGTCAATTGGCCTCCAAGGTCGTGCGATTTGACACCTCTCGATTATTTCCTGTGGGGCTACGTGAAGTCACTGGTTTATGCTGATAAACCAGCAACAATTGACGCCTTGGAGGCCAGCATTGTTCGTGTTATTCGTGACATACGGCCAGCAGTGCTCGATAAAGTAGCCCAAAATTGGACGTCCAGAATGCGCGTCGTCAAGAACAGCCGCGGTGCCCATATGCCCGAAATCATTTTCAAATGTTAATGTCACGTAATGATCTTTCGAATAAAAAAAAATTTTTGATTACAATTTAATTTTTTGTGTTATTTTTTACAATTTCAAGTTCTTTCGGGCTTAAAAAACACCCTTTATTTGAGTTTGGAAATAGATTGATAATTACAAAAAAGTTGAGGAACGCTAAATTCATATTTACTTTTAATAAAAAAAAATTTATATCAAAAAATGATTTTTATGAGCGCATTTAGGGGTGATGCAGGTACATCAGATAGTTAATCTTTTGTAAAAAGTCAAGAAAATTTACAAACTTTTTGGCAAAAAAAATCAGATTTAAAAATGAGAATTCTCCTGGTGCATTTCTAACATTCTTCCGCCAAGTCAACTAAATAAAACAAAATGTTGATGAAGCCTGCAAAATTAATCTTTGCAAGAAATTCTTCATTCTAAAGATTATTTCAAATTTAAAAGTTTAAACTATTTGATGCTGATATTAAAATTTAGAATTAAATAAAAATGTCAAGCTCATATGTATTGTCAACAATTTACCCTAAAGTACAGAATAAATACATACATACATTTTTGTTTCTAATTAATTAAAATTAAATTGTAAATCGTTTATTTTTATTTAATTTTTTTGTGTTATTAACATAAGGTTACGCTGAATTGTTCTGTTTTGTTATTTTTTGTCACTAAAATAATGTTTTACTGTATTTGAAATAGGTATGTTTGTCTGAGTTCATACGGCTCTTTTCTTATTGAAAAGATTCTTCCTTTTTCTTCTTTGAACATGAATTGGCGTTCAAATTATTCATGTCATGTTGACGCCATGTTTTTTATTTTGTATAGTCGTGCGTTTGCATGTGTGCTTTTTTGATATTGAAAACAATAACAAAATTAAACAACGAATGAAAAAGCAAAACGTAAAGACAGTACAGGCATTTGTGTACTCGTTTCTTTTCCCCTCGCCCCTCTCGCCTATAAAGTAGCAATCTTTTCAATAAGAAAAGAGCCGTATGAACACAGACTTTGGTTTGCCGATTTGTTTAAATTAAAGTGCCGATAATACCGATTTTTTTTTTTTTTTTGAAAATATGCCGATTTCTTACCAAAATCGTCTGGCACCCCTGACTACAACAATACCACACAAGTAGTAAAAGACGATTTGATTGTTGTGTGTAGAAACAACAGAACGAGAAAAACAAATTATTTTCATGTTTAAAAAGTAAAATTGAGAACTGTTGCTTCTCATTTAGTTTATATTTTCAGATATATATGTACATTAAGTTTTTAAAGTAAAAACCATATCGGGAATGATGCTGGTGTTTTATAATTGAAATTCGTTAAGGTGTAAAACGGGTAAGTAAATTAATCATAATAAAAATCTCATTCTAATTTCACTTTTGGTTTATTTCATGTACGAATTCGGGATTAAATCAACATTATGATACTTGAATCAACCGAATTTTGAAACTGGTTCAATCTTAGTTTTACTTAAATCAATCTCAAGTACGAATTTGGGGTTGAATATGGATAAGTTAAGTATGTATTTTGCGATTGAAAATCGGTGCTTGAATCAATATTTCTCTACTTGATTCAAGAAAATCCGTACGCACTATTAATACCGCTTCGGATTGATTTGAGTACGGATTAGGGAGATCGATTATTTGACTATTTTCAAAACCCGGTTTTCGAATATTAAGCATTTCAAATATAAGCGGTTAACCGGTTTTAATTCGAATACACAAAAATACAAAAATCAAATTAGTTTTTGTAATAAAAACTTAATTTGAATAAAAACAAAGCAATTCACGAAGGTTGGTTCCTTAATACATAGATATGACCTAACAAATATTTGATGATAAACTTAAGCTTTATTTTCAACAATTAATATTTATTTACTTAACTTTTTTACTAAGATAATAATTGTATAATGTAATTAAGAAACTGTTAAACAATGTTTGCTCTGTTCAAACATTTTGCAAAAGCAAACAATTCTTTAAGAAAACTAGTGGTTACGTATAGGACGTCAAATATTTAATAGGTGTAGGCACAGCTTAAGCATTTTTGAAAAACTTTTTTTTTAAAAACTTGTAGGAATTTACAGTCTGCTTATCGGTTTCGAACAAAATTCGAAAATTTGTTTTTGTTTTAAATTTAATTTTCTATGCGAACGTTAACGTTCGAAATCGATGAACAGGCTGTTAATTTCATAATTCGTATTTATGTTAAAGCTTTACTTGGATGCACCAAGGCAATTCAAGCACCAAATCAAATTAATAAAAAAACATAATTGCTTATCCCGAACGAGATACTTATGGTACACGGAAGGAATTATTTACTAAATCACCAGAAAATATGGCTTGCGCCAAGAAAATTTTGCACCATTCTCGTCCAAGCCAAAAATGTCTTATTGTAAACATTTGTGTGGCTTGGTTTAAGCAAAAAAGTTATGACTCAAAGCGACCTAAAATTTACTTAAATACAGCTGAAATTTATTTAAACGAAAAATTTTATCAAGTTTTCGTTGCTTATGGCCAATTTCAACAATTCTCCAGCTTTGGATTACAAAGGAGTAGTCTTAAAAGTACTCCATTGTATACACAAGAGGATTAGTTTTTACTTCGATTAAAAACGAAAACATGTCGTTAAAAAACGAAGACATGTCGTGTCACTACAATTCGGTGAATTGGCTGAAGCACAAATTAATATTGATTTAGAATTTCCATTCAAAATCTTATTTTCCGGTGAAGGCCATTCCGGGTTGAATGGGTACGTAAATAAGCAGAATTGTCGCCCCTTGGAGTGAGAAGGATCCACAAGCTTTTGTCGAAACACCATTCCATCCACTGGGCTGGCGGTACAATTGGCCCATATGTCTTCAAAAACGATGATGGCCGGAATGTTGCTGCCAATGGTGAACGATAAAGGAACATAATTCGAAATTTTTTCTTACCTCAATTACGTGTCATTAATCTTGGTGAAATGTGGTTCTAAAAGGACGGATCCGCATGCCACACGGCGGGCGCTAGAATTGATTTACTCAAAGAAACTTTTGATAAAAAAAATAATTTCATGTAATGGCCGAATTAATTGGCCACCAAGATCGTGTGATTTAGACACATCTTCTTGTCTACGTCGATTAACCACAAACAATTGAACACCTGGGGCCTTACCGCGTAATTCGATTCGAAAGAAAAACTGATCGCATTCGATAGATTTGTACTGTGTATTACGATTTTCGATAATCAATTATCGAAAGTAAGGAAATTTTTGTCGCTGATCGAAAATAAAAATTTCCCTTTCGTAAATGCAACCGTGTAATACGAAAACGATTGTCAAAAAGCTTGAAAACATTCGTAAATTATTCGAAAGCAATTTTGGCAGTGAAAATTTAAAAAAATTATTAAAATGTAAGTACATAATATGTATTATATTATGTATTATATTAATTTTAAACAAAAAATTTAATGGTTTAAAATACAAAATGAAGAGTAATTTTTATATAAAAAATTGCTTGACAAATACGAAAAAAATAACTTTTACGTTGTTTATATGATAAAGGAGTGTCATAAAACGAAGTGTTACTCAGCAAAAACAGTTTGAAATGATGGTGGAGTTCATGGTAAACCACCCGGATTAAGCAAAAGGAATCCTTAAAGTTCCGGACGCAAAAACAAAATCCAAACAGCTATGGGAGAGATTAACCGCTGACTTAAACGCTGTATCTTCACCCACACGGGATATCAATGGTTGGAAAAAGGTATATTTTTAAAATTAAATTACTAAATGCCGTAACTAACAAATTATTTACACCTAGGTTTGGGCCGACTACAAAATTGACTGTTAAAGTCGATCCTGTCCAATTTGGTGCTGGTATCCGCCTTGAGCATGAAATTTTAAAGTTGCTGCTAATTTTAACATAGGTGCAGTGGATGTAGACCTTTTAGGATGTTTCATGTCGTCTTTAATATGATTGTACACATATATAAATAATGACTTGTTAAGTCTAAAGTTTTTCACAAAACTAAAAGAAAACACAACACATTACAGTAATCTTGGCAATAAAACATTTTTCTTACTTACTTTTTTTCGCTAAGATTCATGATATTGGAATTATCTCTTATAATTTTTCTTTGGACTCTTTCTTGGATGCTAACCTCATCATTTTCTTCCATCCATAAAAAACAGAATCCATATTTTTTTCAAAAATCACTTGACTTGTATATTTAAATAACTTATTTTTGGTTTAGGCGTTTGCTTTATGAAATTTATGGTTTTTCCCATTTTTTGGGTATGTTTTGACAGAAAAGTAAAGTGATGCCAAGGTTTGCTTTAACTTTATCCCATTTTTAAGAGACACAACTCTGTACACGAGTCGAAAGTTTTACACAGTACGAAATAATTTTCGATTCGTAAGTTCTGTTCGAAACGATTTTCGATACGAACAAAGTTACGCGGCAAGGCCCCTGGAAATCAACATTCGAAGAGTTATCGGCAAAATACGGCCGCAAATGCTGCCACATGGCAAAAATCATATTTAAACATTCATTTCATAAAATTTTCTTTCCAAGAAAGCCCGTTTCATTGATATTAAAATTATGTTTCCTTGTTTTATTATGATTTAAACTTGTGTCACTCTATAAAAAACACCTTTTATAAGTTATACCCGTACTTTTTGCAACGCACAGCCATAGCTCTTATATAATAACGAAAAGCGTGAGTAAATACCTCTGTATATTGTGCTGTTATTATTTCTGCGAAAATCATTATGCTATGGATTTGCCAGGACAATATTGAATCCTCTACGGGAATATAATGGAGGAAGTTCGTTGAGCACTATTGGGAAGTTAATAATATTCAGATGCCACGATGGGTAAAATATACGCCTTGTACATCGGCCAAACTCCAAGTGTTTTCTGATGCTTCCGAGAAAGCATACGCGGGGAAATTTATATCCGTATTGAGGATCCAGGCAAAATTATACATACTTGCTTTCATGTAAGACTAACGTTACCTCTATTAAGACAGTTTCTTTGCCTCGATTGGAACTTTATGGCGCAGTTTTGGCTTCAGAAAGAAACTGTAGTAAGCGAAATTGATATTTCGCTTCGGCGAATTTGTTGTTAGACGGATTCTACAATTGTTCTGTGCTTGTTAAAGAAAACTTCTAGGAGTTGGGCCACGTTTGAAGTAAATCGAGTCTGTTGAATCCAGGAAAACGTCGGTGGCCACAATTGGTATCACCCAGCAGATTTAGGTAGTAGAAACCGTTTACCATTTATACACCTTTAATAAACCTGAAATGTTTGTTATGAACATTGGGCTTAAAATATATATAAATAAAAAATTATACAAGTTAATTATGCCTCGTTACTTTCGTTGATGGAATAAAGAAAACAACAACAATAAGCGATTTTATAAAAAAAACACAAATAAGAAAGTTATATTCGGTTATGCCGAATCTTATGTGCCCTTCAACATGGTTCGATAATAACAGAAAGTTACTTTCCCAGCTGAGGTATGACTCAGTCTGTCCAGGGTCAATTCGAAGGTCTGCTTCCTTTGAAATGAAACACGGGATGTTTTCGTGTATGTTCGCTTACAATTATTTAACAAAGCTTTATTTACGAAATCTTAATCTACGGGAACGGGTGCTGAGGCAGCGTAATTCCATGCACGTACGGCTGATGATGTAAGGAAATGGCTAGATGTTGTTGGCACGCTGTAAGGCTTGTTCTGTGGTGATCCGTGGGGCAGTGTAAAGTTACTGATGGTTCGATCTGGCAGAAAAGATGATAAGAAACGGTTTTCGGTTATGGTTTGTTAGTATCTAATTCTACGATCGAACCTATGCTGAGTACGGCGCATTTGGTTCGCCCCGCAGTTGGCTGTACACACGACTAACTACTGCGACTAATAATACGTTAAATACGGGTTTGCATTTAGTCGGCTACCGAATGGAATTCGGAGGCACTGACAGTCGGCTAAATACGACTAACTACTGGTAAATACGGGCTGGTATTCAGTCGGCTACCGAATGGAATTCGGAGGCACCGGCGGTCGGCTGAACACGACTAATTACTGGTAAATACGGATTTGTATTTAGTCGGCTACCGAATGGAATTCGGAGGCACCGGCAGTCAGCTAAATACGACTAATCTACGGCTACTACTAACTACCGAGAGTAAATACTGGGGTTAAGGGCAATATCCACAATATATATACAATATACAATATGAATATATATATATATATATATATATCATTCTCTAGATATAAATAAAAGATTTTTGTGTCACACCCACTTGTTCTATCCCGCCCACATGTTGTCGAGTGTTGTGTATTGATAACCAAGATGCTTTTACCTAATTTTCAAACTTTGGCTTTTTTCGTTCTCCAGAAACACAGAAATCTTTAATGTCTTTGTATGGGAAGTGCCACGCCCACTTGTCCAATCTCGCCCACAAATTCTCGGATGTTTTGTATTACTTACCATGTTTTGTATTACTTGTAATTTGGAATCTTTGGCTCTTTCCGTTCTCCTGATACACAGAAATCTATGCTTTTGTATGGGAGGTGCCGCATCCACTTCTCTCATCCCGCCTATATTTTGTAGGATGTTGTGAAGTGATATAGTTCATCCAAGTTTGGAAACTTTAGCTCTTTCCGTTCTCCAGATGTACAAAAACTTATATTATCTTTGTATGGGAGTGCTATGGCCACTTAGAATTTCCAAAAATATTCCAGACCATCAGTAATATACTGTAAAAGTTTCATAAAGGTGGGTTCAGCGATTTTGGCGGATATAAGGTACAAACAAACAAGCAAATAGACATACACACATTCATATTTTTTACTAAAGTTTTTGGTTTATTACCATTGTAGAGATTCGAAATAAATTGTTTGATCTTCTCCTTGTTTTTTTGTGTCGCAAATCGTTAATTGAAGACTTTGTAAAATATTACAATTTTCCTTTAAAGTAAGCATGTTATGTTTGCGCTTATTGTTTAAAAACATGGCACTTGGGACGAAAATCGACAAACACACTGGCTTTACGTCATTTTGCGACAATTAAAATTATTTAAAATAAGACAATCACGGGCTACCTACCTACCTTAATATTAGAAGTAGAAGAAAGAAATACAAGGTATAAAATCTTTAAATATGCGGTCATGTTTTTGAAATCGTGTAGAATTGAACTCGAACGATATTTTCAGTTCTATTGTTAACAAGTAAGATTGATATTTTCGGCTATACCGAATCTTATTTACCCTACACCATGGCTGGGAAAGAACAGAAGTTTATATACATATATATCTAAATATATCGTTAGCTAAAATGCAAAAAGGCGTAACTAACAAAAAATTCAAAATCGTGTTTTTGATTGGTGATTATGAATGCCATTCAACTACATGTCTTGACAAAGTTTTACACTTCTGCGATCAAAAATGACGCATTTATTAGCAAAAAACAAAAGGGACGTAACTACAAGAGTATTTATTTTATAAATGCAAAATTACGAAGTTACCCATTTTTTTTTTAACAAAATATAATGAAATGGTTCCCTTTTAAAATTGTTTAACAATTCCATGGACGACTTATCAATGCATGTTTTCTGACATGTTTGTAGTTTTCATTTTATAAAGTTTTTTGCTTCTGAACGATATGTATGTATGTATATTTATTTATTGTAACGAAAGAAACTTAAGTTAAGAGCTAGTTTAATTTATTAATTATCTTGTATATAATGGTTATTTTGTATTTGTTAGTTGTGTTAATACTTTAAATTGTTACAGCCGTATTCATAAAAACTTATTGATGATAAAGAAATAATGACAAAATGCGCGAGCTGTTTCTCCACTGAGAGCAGTTTTACGAGTGTCAAAAATATTAAAAAAAAAATAAGCAAATCATAATAATAGCGCTGTTAATAAAAAATAAACAAACTTTTTATTCGAATACTTTCTTATCGTATATTAAAAAAAGGTTCAAGCTAAAGATTTTATGATACCTTTCGGCAACATTTTGCTCAGAAACTAAAATAATATGTAGTTTTATTTGATAAGAATAATTTTGAAGGTCTACAATTAAAAAAAAATTTAAATACAGAATATCATGTGAACCGAATAGAAGTTTCATGCATCACTAACAATAAAATGGCAGCAAAATATAAATAAAGTTGCCATACTTAAACACAAAATCGCTACAAACAGTTAATAGTAAAAAAGCTGTTAATGTACGTTTATGAATACAAATTTTTATAAGAGGTTTTTAAGACAAAACGCGTTTAATTGTTATTACATACTATAAGCTTAAAATAAGAAATTTTTATGAATATGGCTGTTATTGTATTAGTTATGCATACTTCTAGTGTAAAAATCACTGTAGAAATTTTCTAGTACAAATTGTAGTGTTAAAATTGTAATGCATAATTGTACTTCAGCCCCACTGTAATTTATTGTAAAGCCTTGAAGTATACCTTACTTTATTGATGTATAATAGCGCAATTTTAATTCAGCCATAGAGTTAATGCACAATGTTAATAACCAGGGCCCAAATCGTCGCAGTCGTGATCGAGTGACTTTGATCGAAATTTTACTTTTTGAGATTATGTCATTCGATAACGAGTAGTCGATCGAAAGACTTTACTCGAAACGTCATTCGATAAGTTAAGAGCTTTCGTAAAAACATTTAATTGTTTTTTACAAACAATTTACACACTTTTTGGGAATAATTATTAGATTTCTTTAACAAATAGCTAAAAATTTTAATATTAAACTTTTTTCAGCAATAAGAAATAAAATAATAACATTCAGTTTTGCAATTTTTCGCAAATTATAGTCATAGATAGAAGCGATTTTTGTATTGAAAGTTTTTTGATTCTTTACAGCTTTAACGATTTTTAATAAATAGTAGACTTTGCTATTGTGGCGCTGTAGTAATTTTTGGCGAATTTCCCCTAATTTAGCAATTTTTACAGAATTTTTTCCATTCCTTATACTTTTATTGCAAAAAAATTTTTTTTATTAATTGTTGACATTTTGTTTTTTTTTTAACCGATTTCAAATAAATTTTAGGGTTTGCGATTATTTGCGAATTTTAGCCATGTTCGCTATAGCAGCGATTTTTTCTATAAGTTTTCTGACTCTGTACAGCTTTAACAATTTTTAATAAATACTAGACTTTGCTTTCATGCCGCTGTTTGCAAATTTCCGCTAATTTAAAATTTTTAATCGAATTTTTGCCTTTCCTTGAATTTTAGGGACTATTAATCAATTTAATGGCTTGTTTGATATGTTAAAAACTTTCGCGAATTTTCGCTATTTTTGCAAATTTTCTGCATTTGTAAAATGTTTTCCGAATTTTTGCAATTTTAGAGTAGCTTTGTTGCTCTTTTTAGCAAGCGCCGCCGTTTTAAAAAAGCCACATAAATAAACCGAAGTCACCTATTTTATAGGGCACTATCAATATTGTTTATTTATAAGCGGTGAAAAGTGCAATGCCTTATGCCATTAGTATACAAGCATAAAAATCTATTACATTTTTTAAATAAATTTCGATACGAAAGCTTTCGGATGCCGCAATCCCGTTTTTGATACGTCACGAAGTTTTATTCGATACGAAAGTTCATTCGATCACGTGTGCGACGATTTGGGCCCAGGGAAACCATAAATATGCAATTGCATGTTTTTCCTTGTACGACCAATGAAGGCACAAACAATATAGGCCTCTATTACGGTTTACAACTCAGCTCAGTTGAGTTGTAATTTCTTAATTTTTTGTATTATGGTTTACAACTTTGCTATATTGCGGTGAACAAAAATTACAACTGATAACAACCAGTTGTCTTAATTACAACTCAACTCAGTTGAGTTGTAAACCGTAATAGGGGCCACAGTTATTCGTTTTAGAGCCTTTTATGAATTTTAGCATCGATTTGTTAGTGCATATTTTACCGTTTGCAGTATTTTTGTGCATAATTTAGTTAAACGAGCATTTTTGCAGCATTTTTTAAGTTTATAGCGCATATTTTGCCTTTTTAAGGCATATTTTCATACATGTGAAATTTTTTTAGATGCCTACAAGAGCTTTCGCAGCAAATAAAAAAATTTTTATTTTTCAAAATTCTGGTTAACAGATGGCCTTTCCGTTATAAATATCTATATTTATACCAAACGTGTTGCTTTAATTTCGCCATCTACATTTAATTATAAGACAACGTGCTTATAAAAGATAAATGTTATGCGATGTGTATACATAATACATAGAAATCTAGACCAATCTTTTAGTATACCGATCTTCATTATGTCCATCCTTCCGTCTGGCTAGTTGTCTGTCTATGTTTACCTTGTGCGAAAAGTACAAGTTGAAATCTTGTAGATAATTTGATAAAATTTGGTATATAGTACATTTTAATTGTATTAAAGACGAAGTCTATGTAAATGGTGAGAATCGGTCTATAGTTTCACATATTCCCCATAAAAACTTCTTTTCAAATCAGACTCTTTGTGTCCGAAAACCATCTATTTATGTTGGTATTGAAATTAAATTCGCCCCAAAAATATTTAACTGCAAATTAAAATTTTTCGAATCGGTTCACATTTGCCCAAAGATCACATCCTGAAATTGTTTTAATTTAAATGTTAACATATATTAACAATTTAGCGACCGTTAAGACAAAAACCCATATGCATGTTAATCCCAAGATAATATTCATCGCAAACATCTTTTATATGAAATTTAGCCTAATATGGGCTTAAGCGATAATATTCTTTGGTTTTTTTTTTTAAATTTTGTTATTTAATTGTCGAATATTTTGTCTTCAAATTAAATTTATGATTTTTTTTTAGGGCATATTATTAACAATTTTCGGGGCATATTTTCTACTTTTTACTGCATATTTAATGCGCATAAAACGCGTTCTTTAGAGCACATTTCTAGTTTACCTGTTAATAACAATAGATGCATAAGGTTTTATTAGCAAAATAGACGTTAGGGGTCGAACGTTTTAGAGCCATTTAGACGTGAGGGCTCGAACGTTCTAGAGACATCTGCAGTTCAGACTTTGTCAAGTTGATATCGCATCACGCGGAGAAAATTATAAAGTCAGTAGTAGTACAAAAGTTTAAGTGTGCAGATCGCAATTGTGAGTTAGTTTCTAAGAGCTGTGAGAAATAAAGTTGTGAAAGTGACTAAGTGAAAATGAAGTTTGTGAATTGTAAACAGAGTTTAAAGGGTTGTGTTTATTTTATTTTATTAAAGTTGCCATAAAAGAATTCAATAGGATTATAATAAAGGAAATTGTTGAGAATATAAGAGTTTGGTTCATGATTATTCATTCATCTATTTACTTGTTGTTTGAATACTTGTTATAATTTGTTTTTAAAAACATTTTAGTTTTGCAAATGTTATTAAATATAATTTTTTTTATATCAAATTAAAAATAAATTTTTATCTTTTTACCACAATTCTTTAAACCAACAACAAGAAACTTTTAGTTTATTTCTCTGCTAACAGGTTATGGGCCCAGAATCTATAACTTAATAAGAATTTAACTTGTGAGCAATTGTTTATTGAATAGATCATTATATAAAAAGCTGTCGATTTGAAAAAATGGAGGAATTCGAGATTTCTAAACTAGAAGGTTCAGAAGGCTGGACTTTGTGGAAATTCCAGGTAAAGGTGGTGCTACGAGCTAATAACCTTTGGGATATCGTAAATGAAGTTGCAAATAAGCCTGAACAAGATAATGCCGAAATAAGTAAGTGGAATTCCTTAGATGCTAAAGCTCAGAAAACGTTGGTTATGTCCATGGGTGAAAAGCCAATGCTTCATGTTATGAATTGTGATACAGCAGCAGAAATGTGGTCTGTCCTAGAGAATGTTTACGAGCTAAAATCAGAAACGCCAATTCACCAATAACAGCAACAGTATTTTCAATATGCAAAAGCATCAGAAGATGGTGAAAAGATTACAGATACCATGCTAATAACGAAAATTATGATGACCCTGCCGGCTGAATACAAACATTTCTTTTCCTCGTGGGAAGCTACAGATAGAAAGGAAAGGACTTTAAGGAATTTAACATCAAGATTGTGTATGGAAGAATCTAGATTGGGTACTAAACCGATGACATCAGAGGCCTTTGTAGTAAAGCATGGCAATAAGAAGTTCAATAAAGGTCAACAAAAATATCAAAGGTATATGTAAACAATTTGGACATTTGAGACGCGATTGCCCAACAAAAAACGCCATGATAATGGTGATGCATTTGTTGGTGAACATTTATTTGCGTGTAATGAAGAGAAGACTTGGTTTGCTGACTCAGGTGCTAGTGACCACATGTCTAACAAGAAAGATTGGTTTAGAAACTATATACAGTTTGAAACTCCAAAAAATATTCGAATTGGTTATGGCGACACAATCTCTGCAGTTGGTAAAGGTAATATTTATATTAAGGCTTAAGACCAGGGGCCAGATTATGGCAGTCGTGATCGAGTACTTTTTTCGATTCGAAAGCAATTTAATATCTAATTATTTCAGACAATACTGAACGAATCGGAATTATTTTTTCGTTAATGTAAAGCATTCATTTGAGTTTCACAGTACTGAAAAAATAATTTTGATTCGTTCAGCATCGACTAAAATAAAACTGCTTTCGAATCGAGAAAGTACTCGATCACGAATGCCAGAATTAGGCCCCAGTGTTCCCACTTTGTGGGTAATTACCCGAATTTGGTATAATTTTTACTGTCGTGGGTTAGGGCGTGAGAGGAGAAAGAGAAATTAGGTGAAATTCAGGCTTAATTTGAAATTCTTACTTAAGATACAATAAAATCAAGATTCGATTTCAGTGATGACATTTATTTCTTTTTAAATATTGTTGCTTAAAAATGCACAGTCTTCTCAACCAAAGTCTCGGTTTCTTTTTAAGAAAATACTACAATTACCAAATATATATTTGTTAAAGTTTGGTTATGAATGTCGCAAGATGGACCCAAAGATTTGGATAAAGATGCGTATCATAGTGATTTAGATCCTGAAGTTTATTGAAAAAAGTTAATCAAACTAAAAACTAGCCTGGGGGAAGATATGTTTCCAACATAGCAACATATAATTAATTTTATTTTTATCTTGCAACTTTTTAATGCTTATTTTGAAGAATATTCAACGCCCTTTACAGTTGTAAAACTGAATAACGAAAGGGACAGTATAAAATAAGGTATAAAGGATATTTTTTAAGACCATGAAACTTAAAATGGTAGACAACACAAAAAAAATTAATTTCAATTGCAAATTTATACACGGCATTACCATTTGAAACTGATTTCAAACAATAGGCAGACGTCCAATTTTGTTTCTCTTTCTCGAGCATTACTGGCTGCATGTCACGAATAAAATTAATAATGTTGACCTCCAAGATGTCAAATGTTGCTGATTTATCAGCATTAACCAGTGACTTTACAGCCCTAAGAAAAACAATAAAGAGGTATAACATCGCACGGCCTTGAAGTCTAATTGACAGTTTATTTTCTCAAAATCAACACATTGCCTTCATTTGTGAAAAAATAAGTTTCGTCAATATAATCATTATGAATCTACCTATGATGATGTGCCTGAGCAAAAACTAAAAGCAGTATGACAGTTCGTTTGACAGCTAATCTTTAGTAAGCTCTATGGGGCTAAAAAAAACACCCATTATAAAGGATATTCAACCAAATGTGGAAGTTAAACTCATTATTTTAGAAGTTTTAATTTATGTTTTGTTAATAGTTTTTAAGACTTTACTGTTATTTGTTAATTTACGTAAAATAACAATAAGAATCTTAACAATTTGACTAATATTGATCTTCTTTCAATGAGTTTGTTGTGTTTTTGCTTCTTTGTAAATGTATTTTTATTAAATAAAAGTTCAATTTTATATCAGGTGTAATTTCATTTAAATCGGGTAATTTTGCTTCATCTCAAGTGTAATTTTGAATTTTGCTGGTGGTAACACTGCTTATGACGGTATGGTCTGGAATTCAAAATTCCCGTCAAATGATCTTTATAGTCCAAATATTAAACTGAATCATTTTTCTACAAACGCATGTTTGGACAAGGGCTATTCTCTAGAAGCCATTGGCAGTGAATGCGTTTTCAAACGTAATGGTCAGGTGTATCTAAAACGGCGAAGAGAGATGCTAAGCTGTTTCAACTTTTAATACAAGTTGAAGAAGACAGTGATACTGCAAATGTAGCTGTTAAAATCAATTCCCTCCAAACATGGCACGGAAGAATGTGCCATCAAGACAAACACCACGTAAAAGCTGTATTGGCAGATCAAAATATAAAATATTGCAGCACTGATTTCTTTTGTGAAGGATGTTTAATGGGTAAGCAAATTAAAATACCGTTTGCTGAAAGTGCAAATCGAGCAAAAGAAGTTGGAGAATTTGTACAAGAGGAGTCATTCGGTGGTGCTCGTTTTTTGCTAATTTCAAATTATCGCAACGTTTATTTTATAAAAGCAAAATCCGATGTTGCCAAAGTAATTTCAAAATACTTAGATCAAGTGGAAGCAGATACTGGAAAGAAAGTAAAAGTATTACGATCGGATAACGGATTAGAATACGTAAATAAAGAAGAAAGTGATATCTTACGTAAATATAAAGTAACACACCAAAAATCTACACCCTATACACCCGAACATAATGGTAGAGCCGAACGGGATATGAGAACTGTAGTAGAAGCAGCTAGATCTATGATACATAGTAAGGGTCTTGGTCTTAGTTACTGGGGGAGGCAGTTAATAACGTAATTTTTACTTTGAATACAACTGCTAAAAGTCCTCAGAAGAACAAAACCTTTTTTAAATTATGGTTCAATTAAGTATCCGATATATCCATGTTACGTGTTTTTGGCTCAGAAGCATACATATGTCCACATACAGAAGGAAAAACGGAGAAAGCTGAATTTAAAATCTAAGAAAGGGGTATTTGTGGGTTACCAAGAAAATTGTAAAGGTTATCGTGTCTGGATACCTAAGAAAAAACGAATAGAAATATCTCGAAATGTTATAATTAAAGAACAGGACATGAATATAGTAATGCCAGAAGTATAAATAATGACATTGAGAGGGAGTATAATGTTCCTAGGGTTGAAGAAGAAATTGCATTAGTTCCTACAGTTGACTCAAATGATGAATTTGAGGATGCAGAAAATGATGTGGTTGAACATATAGAAATGTCCGGTGCAGAACGAGTTGTTAAGGAAAATGCAAAAGATAACAATGTTCATGATTTACCAGAATGTAGTTACAACTTAAGATCAAAAACACAAAACGGCGTTAATGATATAAATAATGCATAAGTAGCAGATTTTTAAGAAACTCATAATTTTCAAGATGCAATTAATAGTAAACTCAGAATGCAGCGGAAAATTGCTATGAACGAGTAGTATGAATCTCTTATAAGTAGTGATACATGGAATCCCGTAGACTTACCTCAAGGAAAAAGGGCAATATCAAACAAATGGGTATATAAAATTAAGAGAAGCCAGAAAGTAGATGTAGAAAGATATAAAGCCAGACTAGTTATTCGCGGTTTTACTCAGATACAAGGAATAGATTATGCAAAATTTACATCTATTAGAATAATATCATCTTTGAGTGCAGCCCTTAATTATACTAAAACTCAGTTCAATATAAGGACAGAATTTTTATATGGAAATCTAGATGAGGAGATATACAAATATGAATCAACCTCATGGATATTCCGATGGAAGTGGTAAAGTTTGTAAACTAAATAAGAGTCTTTACGGACTGAAGCAACCATCCAGATGCTGGAATAAAATATTTACTGATTTTTTAAAGGAATTTAGTTTTAAAATAAGTGGTGCAGATTCATGTGTTTTTATTGGAGAAATTAACTCAAAGAAAACAATAGTAGCTATTTATATTGATGATGGTGTAGCAACTACTACCTTACCTAAAAATACTTGTTTAAAAAATATAATTTTGTAAAAATATAGCATTGATTTTAATAATGTGTTTTTTGTAGAAAATAGAAAAAATAAAAATATATATGTAAATTATTCTTGTGTAAACTTAAAACTGATAACATCATTTTTACAATTGGTGACCTCCGGCTTCCTCACGCATTTATTTAAATATTATTTAGGATAAATTTGAAAGATGCCAAGAAATCCAGTTCAAGAATCCGCAGCAGAACCAGTTGCTACCACATCAACAGTTACTTTACGTATTCTACGGTTCTGGAAGGAAAATCCTGCAATTTGGTTCGCTCAATTGGAAGCACAATTTGAAAATCATAGCATAGTCAACGAAAACTCTAAATATTTTGCAGTTTTACCGGAGTTAGACCCAGAAGTGCTGTCTCAAGTAAGTGACATTATATTGGAACGTCCAAATAATGCTTATACAAAAATAAAGCAACGGCTCATTGACCACTTTTCCATTTCTGAAGAGAAGCGAATTAAAACATTGCTAAATGAAATGCCAATTGGTGAGAAGAAACCCAGTTTCTTGCTTCGGGAAATGCGTAATCTGGCCAACGGTGGCGTAAAGGATGAATTTCTCCGCACTATGTGGCTCCAACGTTTGCCCTCACAAACCCAAGCAATTTTAGCCACTTCATCAGAATCTTTGGATAATCTAGCAATAATGGCTGACAAAATTGGAGACATTTCCAGTTTTTCTTCAAATAATATTGCTGCAATTCAAGGTAAAGACGAAATTAGTGAGTTACGCAATCAAATATCCGCTCTCACTACAGCAGTAAAAGACTTTAAAATTCATAGAAACCGTCGGCACTCACGATCCAATTCTCGTAATAGATACCAAAGGTCGCGTAGTTCATCACAACAGATATGTTATTATCATCGTAAGTTTGGAAATAACGCACGCTGTTGTCGTCAAACATGTTCCTACAATGTCCCGCAATCGGAAAACTCCCAAGGCGGTCGCTAAGTGTAGCTAGTGACCGAAGCCAAACAACAAATCGTTTATTTATTTTTGATCCACAACTTAAAAAAAGTTTTTTAATTGACACAGGCGCTGATATATCCGTTTTGCCTTTGTCAAATAAAAATTTTAAGGAAAAGCCTGAAAATTTTAAATTATTTGCCGCTAATGGAACAACTATCAACACTTTTGGTGATGCTATACTATCTCCATCATTGGGTTTAAGAAGAAATTTCTCTTGGAAGTTTATAGTCGCTGACGTAAATCATCCAATAATTGGAGCAGACTTTTTGCAACACTATGGCTTATTGGTGGACATAAAGAAGAAAAAATTAATAGACAACTCAACGGGACTCTACACATCTTTTTTCTTCAAAAAGGCTAATCAGCTGGAAATAAAAACCGTTAATACAAAAATACCATATCATGATTTGATCGCTCTTTTTCCGGCTATAACTAATCCTTCTACAGCATCTTTCAATCAAAAACACAAAGTGCAACATGTTATTGAAACCAAAGGCCAACCAGTAACATCTAAGGCCCGACGCCTATCACCAGAACAATTTGAAGTCGCAAAACGTGAATTCGAATTTATGATGGAACAAGGTCTATGTCGTCCGTCCAAAAGCAATTGGTCAAGTCCTTTACATATGGTGCCCAAAAAGAATGGCCAGTGGAGAGCTTGTGGGGATTATCGACGATTAAATGCCAAAACAGTCCCCGATAAATATCCACTGCCACATATCCACGATTTGGGATTTGGTTTAAATGGTAAGAACATTTTTTCAACAATCGACTTAGTGCGTGCCTACAATCAGATTCCAGTTGCTCCAGAAGATGTCCCAAAAACGGCTATTATAACACCGTTTGGACTCTTTGAATATCAATTTATGACCTTTGGTTTATGTAATGCTGGCCAAACGTTTCAAAGATTCATGCACGAAGTTCTACGTGGACTTAATTTTTGCTTTAGCTATTTGGATGATGTTCTTATTGCCTCTGAATCTGAAGAAGAACATTTACATCACCTTAAATTGGTATTTCAGCGTTTCAATGAATATGGCGTAGTAGTTAATTTATCAAAATGTTGCTTTGGTCAATCAGAAATCCAATTTCTTGGACATATGATCAACAAAGACGGTATATATCCATTGCCAGATAAAGTAGCTGCAATAACGAATTACCCTAAACCCACCACTGTAAAAGAAGTTAGACGTTTTGTTGCTATGATAAATTTTTATCGTAGATTTATTAATCATGCTGTGGAAACACAAATACCTCTTCTCGAATTTCAAAAAGGTAATAAGAAAAATGACAAAACTCCTATAGTGTGGACTCAAGAAGCAGAAAACGCTTTTAACAAATGTAAAGCGGATTTGGCTAATGCTGCACTCCTTGCCCATCCAAAGGATAACGAGCCAATTTGCGTAATGGTAGATGCATCTGATCGTGCTATAGGTGGAGTTTTGCAGCAACAATCTGCAGATGGCTGGTTTCCTCTAAGCTTCTTTTCAAGAAAGCTTACAGAAACGCAAAAGAAATATAGCACATATGACAGAGAGCTATTAGCTATTTACGCTGTTGTTAAACACTTTAGGAATATGTTAGAAGGCCGTCATTTCATTATTTTTACGGATCATAAGCCTTTAACTTATGCTTTTAAGCAAAATCCTGAAAAAGCTTCTCCTCGTCAATTTCGTCAACTCGATTTTATTTCACAGTTCTCAACTGACGTTCGTCACATTAGTGGTCATGCAAATACAATTGCTGATACACTTTCACGTATTGCTACTATCGAAGTTCCAGGTTCTATTGATTACGCAGAGTTTAGCAAGTCCCAAGAAGATGATGCAGAACTTCAATAAATTTTAAAAGAAAACTTAACGTCACTTGTGTTAAAATCAATAGCGTTTTTTGACAATAAACCATCAATTATTTGTGACATTTCTACGAATAAAGCAAGACCCTTCGTGCCGTTGAACTTCCGCAAAATTGTTTTTAATTTACTTCATGGATTGTCACATGGTGGGGTTAAAGCTACATCAAAACTAATTCAAGATCGTTTTGTTTGGCCAAATATGAGGCAGGATATACAAATGTGGACCAAAGAATGTATACAGTGTCAACGCTCTAAAGTTACTCGACACACACACAGTGCAATTGGTAGTTATCCGATGACTTCAGAACGTTTTTGCCACATCAATATAGATTTGGTTGGCCCATTACCCTCTGCCAACGGCTACAGCTACTTATTAACTTGCATAGACAGATATACCCGATGGCCTGAGGCAATACCACTCAAAGATATGACAGCTTATACAGTAGTAGAAGCTTTGTACAGAGGTTGGATTTCTCGTTTTGGTGTTCCTTCCAAGATTACTACCGACCAAGGTCGTCAATTTGAGTCTAATCTATTCAAAGAACTTACACTTCTTCTTGGTGTGAAAAGAATAAGAACTACAGCTTACCACCCATCGTCCAATGGTATGATAGAACGATGGCATCGTTCATTAAAGGCTTCTTTAATGTGTCATAACAACAAAAATTGGTATGAAGTACTTCCTACTGTACTTATGGGACTACGTTCCAGTATCCGAGAAGATATTAATGCAACTCCGGCTGAACTCGTGTATGGTACTATAATGAGATTGCCAACTGACTTCCTTCAAAACTCATCAGAGGTGTTACCTAATAATGATTTTATAAAAAATCTAAAAGCCCAGATGAACATGCTGAAACCAGTTGAAATTAAACACAAAACTAATAGAGCTGTATTTCTTCACAAGAACTTAGAAAGTTGCTCTCACGTTTTTGTTCGTAATGATGCAGTTAAGAGACCCCTTCAACAGCCGTACGATGGTCCTTATCGTGTGGTAAAGAAGACAAATAAAGTGTTTCCTGTTGAAATTAAAGGAAGCAACAAAATGATATCCATTGATCGAGTAAAACCTGCATTTATGTTTAATGATGAAATAATCGAAGATCCAACAACTATTAATATTCAGTGTAAGAAATCTTCAAATTTATCCTCAAATAATAAGATAAAATCAACTTCAAGAATTCCTAAAAGAGTAAAATTTTCGAGAGTTTTAATTAACTCTCTGGTGGGGGAGTATATGTAGCAACTACTACCTTACCTAAAAATACTTGTTTAAAAAATATAATTTTGTAAAAATATAGCATTGATTTTAATAATGTGTTTTTTGTAGAAAATAGAAAAAATAAAAATATATAAATTATTCTTGTGTAAACTTAAAACTGATAACATCATTTTTACAATGGTATAATTGCTTCGGAATCAAAGAAAACAGCAGAAGAGTTAATTAACTGTTTAAGAGGTGAATTTGATGTTAAAATATTTAAATCACTTTATTAGTTTGGCACAGAAATCTGTACTTCTGGCAACAGTGAGCTCAACACTAAATATGTCAAATTGTACCAAAAAAATGTACAACGAATTTCATCACAAAAGTTTTGTAAACACATACTACCTTATTCGACTCTCTCACACACACACACACACACCCAAGTTTTTTATGCTGTGTTTATTGTTTATTTGTATGTATGTGACAGAGTAAATTTAAAAGGATAAGTTAAATGAGCAAATGAGAGACGCGTTAAGCAATCTTATTGTATATCCTGATTTCGAGATGTCAGTGCTCGAGTTAAGTTTGATAGGCTAACAATCAGTGCCAAACTATAAACAGACAAGTGTGGATTTCAAAGAAAATAAAACTTCCACATAGTAATTATACAAAAAAATAAAATAAAAAATATATAATTTTTTTTTTATAAAGTACATACACAACAATTTTAAAAATACATATGTATATATACATATATGTATATATATATATATCAGTATATGTGCTGTAAATATAAGAAAATCTCTAATTATTTGATACATATAAGAAGAAAAACAAAACCGATATTTTTAAAGTAAAAAGAAAAAATAATCTAGTAGTTTAGATGGTTGGTTCATACAATAAAATAAGTTTTTAAAACACAATTAACGAAATATTATGTTTTTTTTTATGAATAGCAAAAAACCATGCATATTTTATGTGAAATAATTTACACATACATCCATATACAGTTAAGTATATTGTATTAACATGCATGGATATGTGTGAGTGTGTGTGTGTTTGTGTGCATGTGTATATAAAGTGGGTCATTCAATTACACATTGTGTTAATACAGGCAAAAAATGAAAAATAAATACTTTTTTGTATTTATAATATATACTTAAGTGTATCTATCTATTCACACAGTTAAATTCACATGAAAGGTCATTTATTAATAATCGCTTAAAGAGTGTTTAATTTTAACAAAAGAAAGTAAAAAAAGGGAAAGGAAACGGAAAAATTCGTTAGGAAAAATACTAAATTATAATTTAGTTTTAAATAAAAAAATTATATAAAAAAAATAAATCCAGTCATGAAATTGTGAATGTGCTTGTGCTAATCAATGTCAGCAGCTTATTAAATAATAAGATGAAAATAAATGAAAGTTAAAATTCGAATTAAGTTAGAAATCAATATTAAAACCAAATCAAAGGAAAAATTGATTTGTACCCACCCAAAGTCTACTTTTGTCGAATAATAAACAAAGACAGGCAAAAGAGGACACTTAAACGAAGATAATAAAGAAGTATGAAAAATGAAAGACAGCGATAAAGAAAGCGTTGTGAAAAGAAAAAAAAATAAATATATATATGGATGGATGTGTGTATACGAATATACAAAAAAAGTAACAAATGGAAAAAGATACATTTCATTCACTAGTGTCTTGTGTACATAAGTTTGTTTGTTTGACAGTTAATGTGTTTGTGAGTGTGTGGGTTTGTGTCGTAACAGTAAATTTGAGACTGGGTAAGTGAGAACTGTGCCTAAAGTTAACTACTACCTACGAATAAACTACAGATATCCATATGACATTATTAATGTGTGTACTTCATTTTAATTTCGTATTGTAAGTGAAAAATTACTCGTACAACAAAAAGAAAATCGCTTTCAGTGAATTATTTGATTTGATTAATTTAACAATTTAATGGAGTATCCTTTTTAAATTCTTTAATAATTGTTTCTAAAAAAATTATAATATAATGAAAACAATAAAATGAAGCAATTTGTTTTTTCTTCTTACCCAGTTACAACTACAATTCGAGTCGGAAAAAACCCAACCAATTGTAGGGGAATGTAAGAAAAGATAAACTCACTGTTTATTGTTGGTGTTTTGTTTAAGCTTTGATACAGTTTACAAGCAAGACTTTGAGTGTTTATAATTCTTATTCGCTTTAAGGTTTTATTTGTATAATACTTTTATCTTTTCTAAAATCTTTGGAAGAGGTTTCCTGACGATCTGGCCTAAGCAACCAGTGAAATGCGCATAGAAGCTAGCTTTCTCTCAACAATAAATTTCAGTGTACTTATCAAATATGAAAAATTGGGAATTTAGCACGTCATACGGAAATTAAATTAAAAATAAAAAGTTTTCCCAAAAAATAACTTTGACAAAATAAATAAAGCCTGGATTTTAAAAGCAAATACAAAAATAAAGCAGTTAAAATATTTATTTATTTATGCAATATCAAGCCCTTAGGCCAAAATAACAATAAAACATGTTCATTAGGGATATAACTTTTTAAAATTTTTTTAGAATATCAAAATCGGCATAGCACAGTCCGATGGAGCATAAAAAACTATAAAGAAACGTATATTTATTTTTTCGCGATGAAGTTTTGAAAATAATTAGATTTTAATTTTAATATTTAGAGATGGTAAGAGATTTTTCCGCAAACCAAAACGAAAAAAATTAAAAATTATTAAAAATTGGTGCGTGAATTTTTTGAGAAGAATTACAAAAGATTATAATTTTCGTGGTTACTAGGACATTGTTAACCTCATGGTAATATGCCAAAAAATTGGTAATACCCCTAATCTTCATATATCCTGAGAATTATTACAACAAACTTTTTTATATGAACACTAATAATAATAATAACTGGAAGATGTATTATATAACTAATACATAGTATGTTCTTCGTGAAGAAGAGCCGGACTAATTTGGATACTGCAAAACAAACCTTAATACCGATATACATACATATGTACTTACAAACATACATGCACAAATTTTCCCAGTTGGCCACGTCTGTAAGATATTTTTGTTAATTCCTGCACGACAACTACCTTCACCATTATATTTTCTGTTTTACTAGCTTGTGCTAATTTGCAAGTTTTCTGTAGATGTTTAAATCAACAACTAGAAAAAAGAATGAGAGAATTTTTAGAAAACCAAGCGAGGCATTGAACCACGGAATTTCGACTTTCATAATGTCATCAATAGGTTTTTATACTAGACAACTTATAAAGCTATGTCGCTTATACTGTCCCATATAGAGTTTGATAGAAGACAACTCCTAAGACAATATAATTTAAGCCGTCCCGCAGAGAGTTTGATGGAAGACAGCTTAAAAGACAATGTCGTACATACATACTAGGATATTCAGTTAATTGATGTTTTGTTTTGAGGCATTTTGACAAAACATCTTAAGTCAAATTTAACAAGATAGAAAGTACAGCCGCCAAGCCCGACTATATGATACCCTACACCACAGTATTTTAAAATACATTAACGAGAGTGCACCCTGTTCGGTATACTTTAAAGTGGGTCCAGGACCCATATTTTAGGGTGTTACACACAAATGCATAATACCCTCTACACTATTGTGGTGTGGGTATAAAAAGTTGAAAAAATGTTATTTATCATTTTCATTAAAAAAAACCTTTTTGTTAACGTTTTTAAAATTTTGTATTTATTACTAACAAAGTTTTAATTTAATTTTGGTTTATTTTATTTTTTAATAAAAATTATTTTTTCACCGCGTTTTTTTTTTTAAACTTATCTTATCTCGACTTAAGATGTTTTGTCAAAATGCCACAGATATTTTTAAACATAAAAATTTTATTAAAAAAGCAACAGCAATTTAACAAAAGCTACTTCGTGTAATAAAAGAGGAAACCTTTTGAAATAAAATAGCATAAAAATTTAAGCTCATCTCCAAAAATAACCTTTCAAAAAAAGTTTAAATGTACATGTTTCAAACGATTTCTTTCGTTTGTTTTGATGAAACTTGATTTAGAAAAGATTCTTTCACTTATTGTTACGTTGGAGAGATTAAAAGTAGAGCGTTATAAAGCATATCCAATTTCGTTGTTCTTTTTCTCGTCTTTTCTGAAAACTGGTAGTCTTCCATTATACCACTTGAATCTCTTATTGATTTTTTAACAACTTTAATATTCTTGTTTTGGCACTATGCGCCCACGATTTGGCGTAAAAGCAACAAATAATAATAATATTCTTGTTAAGGCGTGGTAGCAGGTTGTTTTCATTCGTCTCAAAAAATCACCCAGCAAAAATTTGTGCTTACTCGGAAGCAGGTTTGTAAGGCAGAGATCAGTTGTGAATCGCTTCCATTTCTGTGAAATATTACATGATTTTTGTATGGGATTCCTCACGTAGAAGCTCTGCCGTCGGAATCCAATGTATGCTTCATTCACACAGTTATTCTTTATGTGAATTCACTACATGAAATATGTGCAAATAACTATTTGCCATACTTTAGTGCTTCTGCGCTGCAGTATAGTCAACGACAAATAAATATATTGCTGAATATATGCCTTCCACATTGCAGTTGTGAACGTCAATAATTTTAAGAAGCAACAGACGAAGCACTTTGGATGCTGTTTCTTATTTTATTGCTTCCAATTATTGAAAAATTTTTGCTGGGCATCTTCTTCATCTGAATCATTGTGATAAAAGTCTGTACTAAACATTCTTAAAAAATAAATTATTCCCAAACTTTCTGGTTTCAGTCTTTGTGCTATATTTTAAAAAATTGTTTCCTGAAGGAAATGTTCCTGTACCCATGTTCTGTAACTTTAGTGAGAACTTCTCGCATCGAAAAGATGTGAAACAAAATATCCATCGTTTCTCGAAAAGTGAGAAAAAAGTGTGTCTGTAACTTATGTCGAAAACTATCAGTAACGATTACGTCGTTACCAGGGTTGATAAAGTTGGTACAATTGTACTTTTTTGGTACAATTTAAAACTAAAAAGTACGCTGGTACCCCCGTGACTCATTTGGTACTACATATTTCAAAATTTTTCAAACCTGTTCATAATGGATAAAAAATGACAACTCGTATTTACTTTCTAATGAATATAAGCGGATTTTAGTGTTTGCTGCAAATAGACTTGTGAAAATGCAAAATTTCGTAGCTTGTTTATGAAATCTAAGGGAAACTCAATTTTTTGTTGTTGGATTCAACAAAACAGCTATGATATTTTGCATTTGCTCTTTTGCAGCACCATTTGCACCAAACACTGAACTCCGCTATTGTGAATAGGTTTTTTCACTTGTTCGTTGAACGATTGCTTATCAACAGAATTTTAGAACAGTGGGAGCCCACTCCACTCTTATTTTAATCCGAATTATTTTGAAGGATATTTTACAAGCGCTAAACAAAATTTTGTTGTATTCGGACTTTCTACTTCTTTCCTGTCTCTGCAGTACAAATTGAAAATTGTAAACACAAAGAATTTGGAAAAGGAATCCGAAGATGCTCGAATGCATATATTTTTAGAACGCTTAAAAATTTTATTTCGTTTAAAATTCGAGATTGCATTTTGAGAAATATTCGTTAATTTTCCACAAAAACAGAGATTCTAAAAAGTGTACGAAAACGTTCTCTGGCGGCAATCAAAAATAAGAATAAATGGATATTTCGACCCTAAAAACCGCATGATACAGGTCTGGGTAGGATAAATATAATTTGTTTGTCTCTATTCTTGAATATTTTGAAAACTAACAGCCGTATTCATAATGAAAATTTGGCATGAAGTTAGCACAAAGTTTATTCATAAGATAAATACTTACCAAGCTCTGGCTAACGATTTGCTAAACTCTTGTTAACGATCTGCCAAACGCTTGCCAACTTTTCAAAAACAGCTATTTAATGTTAAACAATTTGGTTGGTTTTTTTTTTTAAATTACTGTTTTTTTTTAATTTACTATCTTTCTTTATTTTAAAAACATTTTAAAATTGTTAAATGTGGAGGAAAAGACAAAAAAATGACAAACCCAGCGATGATAAATGCACAACGTGTTGCATTTTTGAGTAATATAATGTGGGATCATTAAAATTCAGAGTGTATTTATTCAAAGTTAGCAGATGGAAAAAAGTTTGTTATGAATTAACTCTGTGCTAGCGAGCTGCTAGCCTTAATCGGCATTCTAGTTGTACGTAGTGTACAATATGTGGCTATTTTTTTGTTATGAATACGGCTGTAACTATTTTGAAAAATCCCGGGCTCGAAATTAATTTTTGTTTCTTAAAATGAATTATGGAATAAGAAAAAATTTTACCAAGCCTATTATTATGTATAACTAATGATCATGTATTTTTTGCTATCTATACTTTACATGTACAAATGAATTTTAAGTACCTTTTATTTTTTTGTATTAAAATAAAATAAAAAAAAAAATTATAAAAAATGATTTAGTACTATTGGGGTCGAAAAAGTACGATTTTAAAAGTTCGTTGGTACGATATTGGTTTTCTCATTTATCATCCCTGGTCGTTACGTTATAAATTTTATAATATTCCACTTGAAGCCGATGTAAAATTACAGACGTTGAGAACGTCAGACACACACCGTTGGCGGCGACCAAAATTTACTAAAATTATAAAATTTTCAACGACGGCGTCTAAAATAAATAAGTCTGCTATACCAAATAGAAGCTGCGTTCGTTTACCCCAAAATTTGTACAAATTTGTATTGGATTTTACTGCAATGCGTTCGCGAACACATAAATTTGTTAAATTTTCATATTACTCAGCTACTGGATTTAACTGGGATTTTACTGGAAAAGTAAACGAACGCACATAATATAAAATAATATAAATTGGATAAAATATAAAAAATATCTCAGTACCCATTGCACAGAAAATATTCCGCTTAGCACACCGGAGTATATAGATCGCTCTATTGTCAATTTTGACAGTTTTCTAAAACTAGCTGTTCAACATTCCAGCATTGCCCCCCAAAAAACCAAAAATAATAAAATATATTCCTCAGATGTCGAGCGTCTCTTGTCTGAAAAAAGGAGAGCTCGTAGAGAGTGGCAATTGCACAGATCCCCTCAACTTAAGAACTTACTAAAAGACTGTACAAAAAGGCTGAGAAAGTTACTGCAGACTCAGAAAACGGCTTCTCTGGAAAAATATCTTAAGGAACTTGATGCAACTCCACAATCAGACTACTCATTATGGCGTGCAGCTAGAAACCTCAAAAGGCCAGTTGTCGCTAATCCGCCATTAAGAAACTTGAATGGAAGTTGGGCAAGAAATGATGTTGAAAAAGGAAATCTGTTTGTTAATCATTTAAAACACGTATTTACCCCTAACATATCTCACGATATGGCGGTCGAGTTACCACCTGTTGCTGCTAGAGCAGCTGTTCCCCTAAGATTTGAGATAAGAGAAATCGAAAAGGCTATTTGTGATTTAAACCCCAAGAAGGCTCCTGGTTTTGATAAGATCAGCAACAAAATGCTTTTGGAGCTACCCAGCATAGCAAGGAGAATTATTCTTTTAATTTTTAATGCTATTTTACGCCTTGAATACTATCCTCAAAAGTGGAAGGTTTCCTTAGTCATCATGATACCTAAACCAGGAAAGGATCACACAAAAGTTGAGTCATATAGGCCTATAAGCTTACTTTCAAATATATCAAAGCTGTTTGAGAAGCTGTTAGCGTCAAAATTAACCCCAATTCTAAATGAAAACAGATGTATTCCTAACCACCAATTCGGCTTTAGAAGAGAACACAGCACAATTGAGCAAACCCATCGTATAGTAAACGCAATAAGAAAAGCCTTTGAAGAAAGAAAATATTGTTCCGCTCTCTTCATCGATGTTTCTCAAGCTTTTGACAAAGTCTGGCATGAAGGCTTATTACATAAATTGAAGCTAAACTTACCAGTAAACACACACAAGCTGTTAGAAAGCTACTTAGTCGGTCGAAAGTTTATTATTAAAGAAGGTGATTATTTAAGCTCTCCTCAACCAATTGAAGCTGGAGTCCCTCAGGGAAGCATCCTAGGCCCACTTTTATACTTAATATATACTTCGGATATGCCAATAAACAACTACACCCAAACTTCAACATTTGCTGATGACACAGCTTTTCTAAGCGTGCACGAAAACAGTCAAGAAGCATCTCGATACCTACAGGATCATATATTTCAACTCGAACTGTGGCTGAAGCAATGGAGGATAAAGGTCAATGAGCAAAAATGCGTACATGTAACATTTACCTTGCGTCGGGAAACATGCCCCCCTATTAAAATCAATAATCATTTAGTGCCTCAAAATTCGCATGTAAAATACCTCGGTATTCATCTAGATCGCCGTTTAACGTGGAAAAGCCATATAGAGGCAAAATTATCTCAAATGAAACTAAAAGCCATCCAAATTCATTGGCTTATTGGAAGAAACTCTGTCCTAAGTCTCGACTGCAAACTTTTACTTTACAACTCCATCTTAAAGCCAATCTGGTGCTACGGTATTCAACTATGGGGCACTGCCTCGGCCTCTAATATCGAAAAAATTCAAAGGCGCCAAAATAAACTTCTTCGAATAATCACAGCTGCCCCTTGGTATGTTAAAAACTCAAATATTCACAAGGATCTCAATGTTCCTTTAGTAAAAACTATGATTACAAAATATGCAGTTAAATATTTAAAAAGGCTTGAACAACACCCAAATCCACTAGCTCGAAATATTTTAAACCATGGCGGCCACACTCGCTTAAGAAGAAGAGACACTGCAGCACTTACCCAATTAGATGAGCGATAAACACCTATATAAGTGAACAGAACCCGTGATGAAGAAAATTTTTGTCTGGCACTGGCAGGACGTAAAATAACGTATTAGGTTAAGATTTGATTAATTATTGTTAGTTCATATTTAAAATATGAAGATTCAATAAAAAAATAATGAGAAAAAAAAAAAAAAAAAAAAACATAATGTCAAGTGCGACTTTAATGTTTGTTGTTTACAAAATACCTTTAAAAAAATTCGTTAGTATATTTGACAGTTCTGTAAATTGGCGAGTAATTTCCTTACGTGACAGCTATTACTCGCCAAAAATGTTACAGACGCAGTTAGGTGAGAAAACCAGTTCTTTGTTTCAATTTTGTTTCATTTTTCACATTTTAATCGAAAAGTTTCTCGAAGCTGGAGTTACAGAACAAGAGCACTGAGTTAAGAAACAATTAAAGGGCATATAAAAACGGTACGTTTTGTTTTTCACATAAAAGAAAAAAAACTAATACTGTGAAAAACACATTTTAGATTAATCGACATATATTATTATTGGATTAATTAAACAACGGTTAATAGGTTGAACACCCTAATACATACATACATACTTACATACCCAGCGGCAACAAGGCCTTATTTAGCAGACGCAAGCCCTCCCCCCGAATTCCATACATTTTTATTTTTTACAGAGGTTGTTATTGGAAGCAAGCCCTGCCACACTCCCTTTAATAACAACTTCGTTCCCTTCCGAAAGAAGGGAGTAATGAAGATCACTAAATAAAACTGAACAACGTCTAGCCCAGTGCACTGGACAATGTCGAGTATTTTGTCGTCCACGACATTTTCCCTAATTGTCTTCCAGAAATTCTAAGCGATAGAGGACATGTCGTGCATAAATCGTTGGCGTTAATGTCGTCGACGGCAGTTGTTCCAACTGGGTAACTTTAACTTAATAAAGTTTTTTTTAAATACAGTAGTTTTGACTTAGCTGCCTTTTATTTACGTGCACTTTTGACTTAACTGCACAAAATTGATAATTTTTGGCATTATTCTTTATAATCCAATACAAATTCCTTTTTTATGTGCACTTTCTTTACCTGCACATTTAAGATAATGGCCCAAAATTTTTGGCATTTTAAAATTATTTTCATACAAAAAATTCAACTTAGCTGCACTTTGACTTAACTGCCCAAAATACATATTTTCTGTAATTATTCTTCAAAATCCTTGTTTACGTGCATTTTGTATACCTGTACATTTTTCATAATTTTGGGCAGCTTTAAAATATTTTCATATAAAACATCAAAGTTAGCTGCACACATGAAAAAATAGGGTGGCCGCTTTTTCACATAAATATCTAATTTAGCTGTTTATAAAAACAAAAGTCGCAAACAAGTCAAGTTGGTATCATTATAATTCATTTACTTTGTTTGCATGTACCTACATTTATGCATATGGGTTGTGGTTACAGCAACTTTACCACGATTATATGAAAGGAATAGCAAATCTAAGGTCTGGAACAGAATAAAGTAGTTGAAGTAGTTTTTGAAGCTGACGAATGCTCTGTAGCGCAACAAAGTTCAAAATTTCGAATTTTGCGCTTCAACGGCAACGACTACTACAACAACGTATTCTGTTGACACTACTTTGAAACTGCCGTTTTTAACTTTTGACAGCTTGCATGGCTATTCTTAACGTTGTACTACAGCGAATTTTCTGTCCCACACTTTATTGTTAACAATTTGGTTATCTCGTTCTTCATAAAAATGCATAACAAATGACTAGAGGTTGTTTGAACGTCATTGTTATTATCAATTTATTAATAAAAACGTTGATAATCCTTTTTCAAACACTTTACTTTAGCTGCACTTTTATGCAGGTAACCACAATTGCGTACCTGCACATTAAGGCAGCTTAATACATTTAAGATAGCTGCTTTTTTGATTTACCTGCGCAAAAAATCGTGCAAAGGAGATTGTGCAGCTAAGTCAATCTTACTGTATTATTTTTCTGTTGTGGGTTTTTAAAAGCCAAAGTAAAAGTAAATTATTCTTTTGATGCGAATGCTGAGTAATTAGAGCCGCAAATAAGATTTGTGAACTTGCTGCGTTTGTTATTTATATTCAGGTATGTGATGGAAAACGATTTTGAAAAAAATACGATTTGAAAACGATAATGTCGTTTTCAGTATCTTTAAAATTTGATTTCCAATAAATTTCCTCTGTTTTCTTGTATATATTCTTTTAAATTCTTTATTGTATATGTTAATTGAACTGTATTTTGAACAAAAAATTAAGACTTTACTTCAGAAATGGATTTAAAACTCGGTCGAAATTCATCACACCTGCTAAAAACGATCATTTTGAAAACGATCGTTTTTCATCACATACCTGATAATATTAATTTGAAACATATTTGTCGCTAACACCTAATACAATCCTCACGATTGTTTAAGATAAGTGCAGGTTGTTAATGCTGTTTTGCTTCTTCTCGGTTTCCTTTTTTTATCTGAAACTGAGGCTAAGACTTTCCCTGAGTCTGTTCCTTTAATTCTTTTGCTTGATGAAAATATTTTTTCCAAATTTTAACGCTTGTGAAAATTCCCAAAGTAACAACAGTTATAAAAGCGAATATTATTGTTAGCATATTATTTTTTCCAGAACGGAAGCCGTTTGATATATCCTATGTTTATTGTCTTAACTCTTTCTAACGATAGGACTTCCTCTGTTCTTGCATCAATCATCTTTTGTTGCACGGGAACTGGAAGAGGTTTATTGCCACTTATTTCACGTGAATAGTATTAATGTCTACCAAAGTAATTGTCATATTAACGTGATTTATCAAATATGTCCCGCTTAACTTACTTTCATCACCCGCTGCAATATTGCCATTGTATTGATTCAGCAGAAACATATCATCTCCGATTTCTTCTTAAATATTTACTGAACTTATGCTCTGTTTTAAGCTGCCCACACATTAGTGATTTGTACGTGCTCGACGTCTTTTTACTTGTTAATGGGGTTGTGCGCGCAAAAATCACAATTAATTGAAAGTTTTCAATATCTTTTGATTTGTTCGATGTTTTAGTGAGCTTGTGCGCGAAAGTTTTAAATTTTTTTCATTTAAGTGTACAACGAAACATCGAGATTTATCTTTTGCAGAGTTGTTTAGCATACAAAAATTTTTTGCATTCTTCTTCAATTTTCTTCTTTTTTTAATTTCTTTTTTGTTGTGTACACAAACAAGTTATCAAAAATGCAATTGCATTATCCGCTCACGATTCATGTTGTCTTTTTGACGTTTAAAGTTATTGTGATTTGTTTGTCGTGTGTGGAGAAATGGTACGCAAACAAATCACATGCACAAATTACTAGTGTGTGGTCAGCTTTAATTCGACATTTGAATTTTCCTTTTTATTATTCAATATTTCATTGGTTATATCGGCATTCTTTCGGTAGTCAGTTGGTTAATTATCATCTGTCTATTTTTATTTTTTATAAGATTTGTAATTTTGAGGGCCAGAATTTCAAAGTCGTGTTTCTCTGGTGTTCCGGCAAACTATTTTCATGTACTGACGATAGAATCGATTGATCTCTTTAACTAATCCAGACTCAGACGTTCGAGGATTTCTTTTATATCGTAACATTCTTGTTAAGTGTTGACTCCAGGTCATCTATTAAGTCTTTGTGTTGTCCAATGTCGATTTAGTGTATAACTTGCCATTTTTCATGTTATCTTGCAATTCCCGTATGGATGATTAATAGTCGGGCATTGGAGTGTTATAGAATATTCAGATCCGCCGTTTCGGTTGCTAAAAGTACTCTAAAAAAAATTAAGAGTTATTGGTGCCGGTTTACAGTTTCGTATGTGGCTTTTATGAATTACGTGGCTACGATCTGTTACAACAGTGGTACCACGATTTTTCTTAACGATTGACACTAATCGTTTGATGCACTTTACAAAAACTAACTGCCCAGACACATAGTCTTTATTGGGTTGTCTATTTCTTTTATGATAAGCTTAGGTCTTTTCCTGTTTTTCCTTTAACCTTTCAATGTTTGACGGCCTAATGTTCTAAACGTCCTGAGGTGAAAAATCTATTGTTCTTCCGATCTATAAGTCGAATGTCCATTTATCAGTTGTTAAGTGTATTGAATGATTGCAGGGTTTAAAAAACTGCAGTCGAAACAAAAACCTGTCAAACAAAAAACGAAAGTTTGTGTACTACTTTTCGCTTTTTGTGTTAATAGTTTGACATTTAATGATTTAGAATTAAAAGCAAACTTTTTTTTTGGGCTAAACACAAATGAAGATGTGGAAGATTTGACTGCATGTATATAACTTTATATATATATATATATATATATATATATATATCGACTTATAATAGCGAAAATATGTTGTATTTTTCTCTGCATTAGACCCCTGTAAAATATTATTAATTTATTTTTAGTGTAAGAACCCGCGCTTTGACCTTCAATTTTGTTAAATTTTGAATATAACAACAATAGAAGATGCAGAAAAGCATATTACTTTATTTTAACGCCTTTTTAGTTCGTGAAAATTCTGTCAGAAGCATCCATGACTCTATGCGATTAAAAATCAAGAGAAGGTTTAATATAGATGAAACTTGAATCAAGATGCCCAGATTTGACAGTAAACAAGATTTTGTGACCAAAAAATGATTATTTTGTTTTATGTTGTAAAGGAACCAAAGTTTTATTTTTTTAAAGTTATTTTCAAAATGTTTTCAGTTTTAATTAATAATAACACTGATTGGCAAAAATTAACTTTTAATATTATTATTTTGGTTTCCTAAGGAGGAAAACAGAGGTAGAAAAAAATTTGACACCAATAGTTTTTTTTTGACAGGAATTTTATATTTCATAAAAAATACTGATACTTTATATACAATTATACTTGATAATATGTTTTTTTTTAACTAAAAGCTATTTGACCTGAGGCTGGTCTCTTGAAAGTGTCCAACAATAGTCTGCCAACATTCGGGGTCTTTTTGCCCTGGTATCGTTTTTCTATGCTGGAAATATCCTGATGGAACCTTTCGCCGTGTTCGTCGCTAACTAATTTTGAGTGACATATTACAACCCAATGCTTGATACGTCGAAAGTAGTACTCCTATCAGATCTTTGTAGTTACTTTGTAGTTACCACAAAGCAGTTGCCCAGCAATTTTGTGCTACATTTTTAAAACTTTTCCAAACAGGTTTCTCTAACAAACTTAACTTTTCTTCGAATGTGTTATCCTTTAACAATTTCTTGATCTGAGGTCCGTAGAAAATTCCTTCCTTTATTTTTGCGTCACTAACTTTAGGAAACTTTTCTCTCAAGTACGTTTAACCTGAGCCGTTGCGATCCGTGGCTTTGACAAAATTTTTTATCAAACCTAGTTTATTATGTAGTGGTGGTAAAACAAGAGGGGGTGTAAAACATGTAACATTTTTTTAAATGAAAACTTGATGCAATTAAACAGTACGTACAGTTATTATTAACGGAAAATAAGGTAAAATCATAAGTGGGTGTCACAACAAATAAGTTTGTGTTTTGCAATGAGGGTATATAGTAAAGTAATAATTAGCATACAGAGTCCGTGTGGCAAGAACCTTGTTGATCAGTGTAATTGATATTAAATAAAATATTAAGGTTTAAAAATGGTATATTTTTCAAGTATACTTTATTTTTAGGAGATCCTGCGCGGGCATAAGATGTGAATTTTTTTTAATTTTTTTTTGCAATTTTTATTTGTATTAACGTAGGACAAAAAGATATTGCTATTACAATATGATTCGAGAACTTTTATTTTTTCTCAAACATCAGTGACCCACCCTAAGAGTCATCTCAAAAAAATCAAACTTGGCAAAATGCGATTAAAAGTTTATACAGATTCAATCAAATATATTTTGCTATAACTGCAGTTCAGTTTGAGACAAAACACTGATTTTTGTTTTACATATAGAGAAGGTATGAAGGAGCAGTTTTGCTTAAGTAGCTTCAAATTTTCGATTTTTAGAGATGTGACTATGTGGCAATAAAGGAGCGCTATGTAAACAGCACTTTACTAAAACATAAAAAATTTAAGCAGAATCTATTTATTTTTTTTCTGTTAGCAAATGTTAAATCACTGCCCAATTTTACTCTCTGCGAAATTTGTAAAACAGTTGGAAAAGTGTGCATGGATTAGTGAAAACGTTTTCGTGTATTGCTACTGTCTTGCCAGTACTGGCAAATGCAAAAGCCGTCTAAGATTCGAATATTTCATTCACGTGTCTAAGGTGGGACTTTTCATCTCTACTAAAGATAATAATATCATCCATATAGACGTTACACAGTTTGCCGATTAGCTGCCGCAAAATTTTGTCCAGTGCTCTCTGAATAATTGCCGGAATGTTAGTCTGGTGAATTCATACTTGCCATTACTAATCCATAAGGCTGTCTTCTCCCTATCCTTTCCTTAAGCGAAATCTGATGGAATCCGCATTTAAGTTCTAAAACAGTTAAGTATTACTTCCACCAAGGCTGGCAAGGACATCATTATTATCCAGTATAGGATATTTGTCAGCTTTTGTGATTGCGTTCAGACTTCCAAAAACCACAACCAACCTAACTTTGTTTTTCTCGTATAAGTCGTTCGTCTTAAGCAGTACCCAAATCGGGGTATTATAGGGTGATCGCGATGGCCCTATAATTACGTTACGCCATAGGATGTGAATAGCTTTTTGCATATATTGGTGATCTATTTTCTGTTCCACCACAGTGAAATACGTACATTTTTCATTTGGTTCAGCAAATATATAACTACGTTGTTCCACAATGGCTTCAAGGGATATTTTCTATCCTTCGCTTAAATGCTGAGTCCGTATTTCAATGTTATTTACGTTTTGGAAGCTCGCTGCTTGATATTAATTATCTTTCCATTTCTGATTGTAACATAATAATAACAGCAGAGATATCCTTCATATTGTCATTACCTAATATAAGTTCGAATGAGTCAAAATTTGTTAATAAAAAAATTTAAGTGGTGCATCATCAATTCCAAAAAGGTTTAAGTATGTATGCTGTGCTATTTCTATTCTTTCGTTTGCCGCTTAGCAAAAAATATTTCCTCGTTGGGTCTTATATAATTCTTGTTACTGCTTGTATCTAATAAAAATGAAACTATTTATCTGTCCCTTGTTTTTGCCACAAAGTTCGGCAACGAGGAACAATTTAGTCTAAAATATTAATCAAAGGCTGGACATCGTCTGGTTGGACTTGATGGTGTCCAGCAACTGCATAATTTTCTGATTCGTTGAATATAGTCCTGAACGTAACCTGATACATCATCTTATTATTTCAGTCAAAACTAAACGAATCGGTTTCAGTGTTGTAAAGCATTATTTCAAGTTTCACGATACTGAAAAAGTAATTTCGATTCGGTCAGTAGCGACTGAAATAATTATAAATTAAATTGCTTTCGAATCGAGAAAGTACTCAATCACGACTGCCAGAATTAGGCCCCAGGTCTTTTGGGATTTTGAAGAAAGTATTTCATGTATTTAACTTGTTAAGTCTGAGTTGAATGATCAATTTCCACTGGCTCCACACCAAGCGGTCTAGGATAGCCATTCATGTCATTCGCGTTCAGAGGGCGAATCAATTGTCCTAGAAATCTGTTGTGGTAAGTAGGTTGTTGTATATTCGGATTTAAGTTCATTGCAGGATTATATCGCGGTGGAGTTGGTGGTCTGAAAGAGGCACTAGCACCGGCTTGAGCTAGCTCTGGATTCAATTTAAGACCGTTCGTGGGATTCAACGAGCCAATTCCATCTGTCTGAACTATTGCCCTAGAAGTCTTTCCATGCGCATAGTTTCTATGAAACGTCAAATGCTCAGTAGCCGAGGAATTTCTTCACTAAGATTTCTTATAAAAGTGTCCAAAGCTTTTTCTCTGTACGAATTGGTCATCGCGCAGAGACTACCCTCATCCAGATCAAGACAAAAACCCCTGTCGATTACCAACGACTGATGATGATACACAGCTTATTGAAATTCGTTAATTGTCCTATTTCCCTGACACCATACCGTCATCTGATGCTCTAGAGTTCCGATATCTCTTTTATCGGAGTAATGCATCATCAAGCATTTTTTATTTTGCCCCAACCTAATGAAGTTCTAACGGGGTTTCCAATAAGGACTTGACAACTTTTTTTTAAATAAAACGCAAATTATTTGAGATATTTCTAAAACTTTATGATCGACATGAAAAACAATCTATACATTTATAAATGGAACTCGGCTTCGTTCATATGGCCACCGCGGGCACATCGGCAGCGGTCGATTAGTTGGACCCAATTTTCGATTACTCGGTCACACATTTCGGCCGTAAAGGCCGCTACTTCGCGTTCAATGTGGGCTCTGAGTTCTTCCAACGTCGTTGGCTTGTTGGCATAGACCATTGATTTGACGTAGCCCCAAATAAAAAATTCTAGAGGCGTTAAAAAGCACGAACGAGGCGTCTAATTATAATACGCTCACCATACTTACTCTTCAATAAATTGATTGTAGCGTGTGCTGTGTTGCTTGTGGCACCGTCCTGTTGAAACCACATGTTGTCCAAGTCCATATTTCTCAAATCGGGCAAAAAATAATCTATAATCATGGCGGGATAACGATCGCCATTCACAGTAACGTGATGATCGTTATTGTCGACGAAAAAATATGGCCCAAAAATATGGCATGCAAAAAGCAGCAAACAGTTATATTTGTAGATGAAGTGGTGATTCATGAAGCACATGTGGATTTTCACTAAACCAATAACGCATATTTTGCTTATTGAAGAACCCATTGAGCCAAAAATGAGCTTGGTCATTACAGATGATTTTGCGATGAAATTCATCTTCTTGGTGCATCTTCTTCAGAGCCCAACTAGACGTCGCGTCAAATGGTCCATCGCCTTCAATTCTTGAGTCAGCTGATCTTTTGTGGGTGTAAAACCAGATCTTTACGCAAAATTCGCCATAAAGTGGTCTTGGCGATGCCCAGTGCTTGAGAACGCAGCGGAATCGACTGATTTGGATCGTTTGCTACGGACGCCTGAACGGCAGCGATATTTTCGTCACTTCGACCAACCTGTTGTCTCACTGACACGGCAGCATCACACAATGAATATGTAGACTCAAATTTTTGCACTAAACTTGCAATAGCTTGTCTACTTGGGCGAGAATAACAACCGAAAATTGGAGTTAAAGCTCTTAAAGTTGCGGTCACCGACTCCGAATTTCGGTAGTACATTTTTATAATTTGCACACGTTGTTCTTTCGTGTACTTTACCATGATGAAAATATTGAGTTTACTGTAAAAAGGAAAGTAACAGATCAGTGAAATAGTGCGTTTACAAATTAAATTCAAAGTTGTCAAGTACCTACTGGAAAACCCGGTATATGACTCTAAAGCAGTGTCCGCTTCATCAGTTATTTTGGCTCGGATAACATGTACAGCTTTCGCCACGAGTTGAACTCTCCAGTTTTTTCGGAGAACTGGGGTATGGAGCGAACGATATCTGGGACCCTATCGAATTCTTCTAAACTTGCAGTTACTGTGCCTATAGGCTGATCTACACCCTCGTCCAACAAATTGTCGTATTATACTCTTGCTATGCTCTGCATCATTTGTTTATATGTGTATATACATGTATATTTATTTACTGCCGTATTCATAAAAAATAAAATAAGTTTGAAACATGTTTTAAGGCAAAATTTTCATACAAATTTTTCTTAAAATCTATTTAAATTTTTTATGAATACGGCAGTTACTATTTATCGCTTCATTGCTTTTAATTACACCTCGCCACAAAAGAAAATGAACTTTGGAAATTAGATATTTTTTAAGCTTAATTAGGGCGGCTGAACATGAATATGGCTTTTATTTATTTATCTTAAGAAGCGTTTTCGAGATATTCGCAAAAGTCGTGTTTAAGATATTTTTTAAAAATCTCGAGAACTGTTCATCTGAAATGTACAAAATTTTAACTGTTGAATAAATATGTTTTATAGGCCATTTTTGGAGTATTTAATTGCTCTCTAGATATAAATTAATTTAATTTGTGCCACGCTCACTTCACTAGCTCCGCCCAGATTTTGTCAGATGTTGCGTATTGATAACTACGATTTTTGTTCCTTATTTGGAAACTTTTCCTCTTTTCGTTCTCCAAATATACAGACGGACATCTTTAAATCAACTGTGCTGTACATGTTCATATTTATTTTGTTTAATAAAAAAACGCAAAAAATTAAATTAAAAAAGACCTACAAACTATGTAATTGTTGTGTATTTTTTGAGTCGGTATTCCTGAAGATGACATCCAAAGGATGTCGAAATTTTGAAAAATAAAAAATTTAAAGAATAAAAGCTTGAATCAATTATTTATTTTATATATTTTTTTTAATATGCGATTAGAAAGTATTCAGATAAAAAGTTCGTTTACTTTGTATTAACATCACTATCGTCGCGTTTTTTTTTATTTGTACACCCTGCACTGAAGGTAAGAGGGTATATGGGCATTTCCAGCGAAAAGTCTGCTTTTTGTATAAGAACAATTTTTATGATTTAAAATTATAGCAATAGTAATGGAATGGTAACAAATCATAAAGAGAGTAGCCATACTTAAACATAAAATCGCTACAAATATTTAATAGCAAAAAAGCTGTAAATGTATGTTTATGTATACAAATTTGTAAAAGTGTTTTATTAGACAAAAAGCGTTTTTTGGGAATACAACCATTATGTAATGGATATGATCTATTATTAACCGATAGTAAATTTTGTTGTGCTGAGAATTTGTTTTATTGCTTTTAATTAGCAAGGAATATTATTGTAATACCAGTATATGTAAGTCTGAGACTACTTATATAAAGGGTGTTTTTTAGACGTACAAAACTTCCAAAAGGGATAACTGTAAAACTAGCTGTCACACTAAAGAAGTGTATTTGACTTTTTTCAAGACACCTTTTTCACCCCTAAGCTAGTCCCGCGAAGCTCTAAGCTTGTCTGTAGGAGACCAGAGTCTCTGGCGGGAATCGAACCAGCAACCCCCGCACAAATCGTGAGTGTGACAGAGTACTAGAATTTATCTCTTTCCCTCCTAAAGATTGGAAAATTTTAAGGAAATATCTTGGCCTATGTCCATATAAGATACAGCTAGTGCAAGAATTAAAGAAATAGAGAATTAAAGCGGCCAAGCAAATGCGTCGTGTGTTTGGTGAATCAACTGGAAGTTAAACCAGATCTCTAGTCTATGCTGATAAACCAACAATGATTGATTATTTAGAAGCCAACATTCGACGCGCTATTGATGAAATAGGACCGGGTATGCTTGAAAAAGTGGTGCGAAATTGGACTGATAGCACAAAGTATACAGAGATGTCACGAGACGGAAGATTTTGCGTTTTTTTTTTGTCTCTTTTTAAGAAAGCTGCCCTTTTTCATTTCTCTTTGCATCATCTTTTATGCCGCAATACCTACAATGAACACAAATTTATTTAGTTGATATTTATTTGCAAAGCTTTTGCAAAAATTAACTTTTTAGTTCACCACAACACGAGTAAATAATATTTAAGTAAGTAAATAACATTATAAAACAAAACAATATTATAAATACATTTTTTTCCACAAAAAACAACGTTTGTTGAACTAATGCATTTGTTTAACGTGATTTGTGTTTTGTTGTTTTTGTTTTGATCACGCTATTTGTGTTGAATGTTGCGGCCTGTTTTTACACCTTGCCACTTCACTACCAAAAAAGCTTTCTGTCTCTTTCTTCGAAAGCTGCCCTCGCAACTGACTTGGGCCTTTTTCACACGTCACTTTTTTCATCTCTGTATACTTTGTGCTGATAGGACGACGTGCATAAGGCGAATTCGCGGAGGCCATATGCCTGAAATATAAACATTCAGGTATGTGATGAAAATCGATCGTTTTCAAAACGAACGTTTTTTAAAGGTGTGATGAATTTCGAAGGAATTTAAAATCCATTTCTGAATTAAAGTCTGAAATTTTCGTTCAGAATATACTTCAATTAACGTATATAATATAAAATGTAAAAGAATAATGACTGAAAATAAAAGGAATATTCATTTAAAATCCATTTTAAAAGATACTGAAAACGATATTTTCGGTTTCAAATCGTTTCGTTTTTAAAATCGATTTCCATCACATACCTGATTAAATGCCATGAAATTTCCTTTGAATTTTTTGTGTTTTGCCGCTATAAAAACCCCTAAGTATAGATTCTTCGTACATACGGTGGTTCAATCGTACAATAATGTAAGGTCTGGCAATGAGTTGACAGAGACAAATTTTGCTGTCATAATGGACTGTCAATGCTTTTTCTGACAACGTTGTTAAACAAAAATTACCCGTTCAAACTGTTGTGAAAAAATGTTAAGCAAATTTTACTGAAAATATTGTTAGATCTGACCTTCGTCTGTACGAAGCTTTAGCTTGGCTTAATGTTTGACATTTATACCACAATCAAATTATGGTTTCCTACAGAGTTGCCAATTCTTCACGACAAGAAATCATCATTTACAAAAGCAAGCCTAAAATAAACAACAAATTGTAAATCGTTTACGTATATATGTAAGTTTAGATAAATTTTGCTTTTTTTATAGTCTTAACTTAACGGTGTAAATGACAATAGATCAGACGTGTGGTATTTTAAATTGTTCTTCATTACAGCGTTTAAATTCTATTTTTCATAAGAAGTGCATAGTCCGCTAACGAATTATTTTTAATGTTTTTTTTACATTTGGCTTATTAATTTTGGATCAACCTTAATCTTTAGAATTCTTTATTTAAACCCTTTTGTCACCTTTAACTTAACAATACTTACTATTTCTAAGAGACTTTCTTATATTCAGAATTCTGAATCAAACACACTGTTGAATAGACTCTAATATATATATAGTATTTTTTTATTTTTACAAACAATACACGAACGTCCAAAAGAATGCGTTAAATATAATAAAAGCCAAAGGAAATACGAAGCGAGCCTTTCTATCTATCCACAACGACACCTCGTGCGGCGCCATTGTCGACCAGGAAGTATTTGGAGGATATTTCGTATTCTTTTCATTTTCGCATTCATCTGTACTAGTTGACTGGGTAATGATCGACTCAGTAGATTTGAATTTATTTGTAGTCTCCTCATCCACTGTAATGATAACAGGTGACTCCACAACAGACAAGTACCGTTCGCATCCGCTTTTGGCGGAAGGATGGTTATCGCAGTTAACATTATCCATCAATTTATGTCTTTTCATGCGTGGCGTTAGGGTTGATTTTAAAATATATTTGCTCTTTACCTTTTTTACTTCAACGCTGTGTTTGCGACGCCAAATTGTGTTGACAAAGGCAAACTCCATTAGACTGCCGAAAATAAAACAAGTGCAACCGAGAAACCAAACTTCCGAAATTTTTATATAACTTACTTTTGGCAAGTTATTTTCTTGAGATGAGGCCAGCGTTATGAATGATAGCAGGGTTGTGCACCCAAGAGTAGTACGAGCTGGCGTTTGATCAGCCTGAAGCCAAAACGTTACCCACGATATGGCAACAATCATTATGGAGGGCAGGAAATAATCCATTACATAATATCCAACTTCTCGGGTCAGGTGAACAGTAAACGACAGTGAGCTGTAATTGCCCGCAAATGCTCCGTGACGTAAATCATCTAAGTCGGCATTAATGATGGTTTCGTTGTTCCAAACATTTTGAAGGGCGTATTCAGTCAAATGCATTTTTGGATTAAAGGCCACAGGTTCATTTTCTTCCCAATGCAAAAGCAGCTCTGATGAGTTATACATCCAGCTTTCAAGAACTGTTGGACAATATTGTTCATCGAAAGGAAACTTTTGCAACTTCATCCAACAATATAAGGTTGCTTGTATGCGCGACGATATAATAACAGTGCCGTCAGGACTTATAGCAGTTAGTATGTCTTTTTCGTTAGTGCCCAAAACATTAGAATCGTGTTCGTTGGCCAGAAAAATATGTGGTACCCAAATAAGACTACGCAGTGACGACTCTCCCAGTATTGATTGTCTTCGGCTGGGTGCATATTTTGCGAAATCTAGTCGTGGATCCTGAAAGCGCATCTGAAGGAGACCGTGCATTTTAAACTGCAGATCGCTGGAATCCAAGTTCTGTAGAACGTATATATAAATACGGACATATATCTTTACGGGAGAATTGGTGATGCTTCCATTTTCCACAACATATGGGCGCTCAAATCGATCATAACGACAAGGTGCCGTCAAACGATTTATTAACTGAGTTTGAGTCAATCCGTCGGCATCTTCCATTGAAGGACACGTGTCATCCGAAAATTTAGTAACGTTTAAATCAGACAAAACATTAACAGTGCTGCTATCATTAACTAACACCGAATTTAATTTTCCTGACAGCGAGACATGGCCATTATATGTGTTTCGCTTATTAATATCCTCATCATCTGTTGTCAATAAAGCTGCTGTTGCAGCTGACACCACTGAAGCTGCAGCTCCTGCATTACTCAAATTATTTTTGGTGAGCCCGTCAGGCTGATGTAGCGCCGATGCTAATACAAACGACTTTTCGAAGTTACTCATAATTAAACACGCAATTAAACAATTAATATTCATTCTTTTTTCACTTTTTGTGTTTTTTTTTAGTTTTTTTATCGAATTTGTATTAATATCACTTTTACCGCTGTCAGATTTTTGTGTAAAATACTTGTGTAAACGGCGCTATGCGTTCGACAATTGTTTTAAATCGTTGCATGTGGATCGAAAAGATTTTTTAAACTGTTTTTTCATTTGTCACTCTCTTATTTCTAACGTTAGACTATTTGGTTGAATGAATGTTTGATTTTAATTTACAATACGAAACAAAATTGTATTTCGTCTATGCACGTAAATATTATTTAATTAAGTTGAATATGTAGCAAAGATACACAAATATTTGTACTGGAGGTGTGTGTATGTGAACCTTACTGCACAGGCAATTAGTCTTCCTAAATATCTACGTGCTTATTGTTTTACTTTTTATATACACTATAAAATTGATATTAGCATAACAATCCTGACCAAGCGTTTGAAACACAAATTAACTTAGTATGCAAAATAATAAAATTGCTTAACACGCGGCGCAATGATTCCGGATTGGGCCATAAAAACCCCTTTGGGATTTAAGCACAAAAGACTTGTTTACATATTTGTTTCTGCTTCTTAATTTATTAACCGATATTCGGATGTCAGTAATCTTTCTATATATTTAAAATTTCGGAAATTCGTCTGTCTATACTATGATGGGCTTTACCGATTTTGATTTTAGGATTGTGTTTTTTAAAAGGAACTGTTATGAAATTGTTGATTGTTTTGTTTTACAATTAGCAATTTTCGAATTTTTTGGGGCATATTTTAAACAGTTTTCAGGGCATATTATAAAGTATATAAAGCGTGTATTTAAGAGCTTATTTCTGGTTTCCCTGTTAATGACCCCAGCGGCGAACTTTGCATACCACAACATATATCTTCAACAACACATGTGTTCAATGAATTCTAGCTTACAAAGTGTATGAGGGCAGTGTATGGAATTTACAAAAATGAATTTGCGATTTAAAAGTTTGCGGCCTGTTGTGTTATGAGGAGCAATCTAAAAATATATCGCGATTTAAATATATATCTTTTAATTTTTTAACGAAAGTCTGGTTTGATTTTCTTGAAAATAGTTACAAAATCAATAATTCTATAATAACGCAAAAATCCAAAAAGGCTACCTGCTTACAATGTGTGGGAAGTAGTGTGCAAGACGCCTGCTACTTACCCACGAAGTAAGCGACAATGTGTATTGGCTGCCCACTGTCCGCTTACAATGTGTGCGAAGTAGTGTGCTAGACACCTTCCACTTGCCCACGAAGTAAGCGAGATTGTGTATAGACTGTCTACTGTTCGCTTACAATGTGTGCGAAGTAGTGTGCTAGACGCCTTCCACTTGCCCACGAAGTAAGCGAGATTGTGTATTGACTGTCTACTGCCTGCTTACATTGTATGTGAAGCAGTACTGAGTTTATATTTATTGATTGAACACTTCACTATCCCGCTTACTTTGTGTGCAAGTGGTAGGCCTTCACTCGATAAATCCGGCAATGCATTTGAAAAAGTGTACAAGGTTGTGATTGAGATGGTGTGCATTACTATCTTACTCGTGTATATCACTTCATCGCTTCTGTAATCGAAAAATTCGCCCCTGGGACTATATCCTGCCCAGTTCTGGATGTTTTTTAACCATGATGTTACTTTCTACCTCTCACACGTCTTCCTTTAATGTTGCTTCCCTGTAGAAGTTTGTATTAATTATTTCTCATTATGTGTCTAGACTCGGCTGCCAGACTTGAAGATTAATCGTCATTTCGACGATTTTGGACTATTGATAATTTGACGATTTATACCAAAAATTTGACGATTTTTCAAATGCCAAATTTTGTACTAATTTACAAAAGTTTTAAGTTTTATTTCTTATTTCTTATTTTGAATAACGTCATGGTTACTTTTGTTTACTTGATTGACAGTAATGTCCCGTGCAAGCAGTAAATAATACATATATAATAGTTTAGGCTTGGGATTCTGGTAATAGATCAATTTTTAAACCATTTTGTTAAACACTGAAACACAATTTCTGATGAGTGAAATGGGTGTTCGATGACTCTCAGTTCATATGCTACCTAATTTTCGAACTTATTCATGTATGATGGAAAGATCTTATTCGAGTCAAGTCTCTAATTCTTGATTCTTAAACTATTGTAGCATATTAGAGCATATGACACCCTGAACAATACCAGACAAGCAAAGTCATCTAGACAAGCTTCGACAATTAACCACAATGTTTTTCAAATATTTTCCTAATTTGGATAAGAAAAAATATTGAAAATCTCTTGCCGCTCTTATTTAAGTTGGTCTGTAAAAGAAGTTAAAACTTGAATTTATAGTCAATGGGAGTAGGAATAGCGGTTTTATGTATTTTTAGGGATTTTTTGAGACAAGAAATACCGAAAAACGGGAAAAAAGCCACAAATTTTCGACATATTTTATCTGGCAGCTATGGTACTTGGTATTTATAAAGGCTTAGTTAGTCTTTACTTTCTGTTCTGTTACAAATCAGCTGATTTGTTTTTGTTATCAAAAAACCTGTGAAATTGATTAGTTTTTCTGTTCTGTTGCGGTTCAGTTTGTTAAAATCAAAAACTTGTTAAGTAATTGTAAGTGACAGCAAAATAAATAATAAAAAATACATATTTATATTGAAATAAACTATTTTTTGATTTTAAGAATTCATACAATTTAATTTCTTCAAATTCAAAGATATTGAAATTAAACAATGGACGGTGCAAAAGTAATAAATTTGTCATAAATGGCTGATAAGTTGCTACAGAAAAAGTAACTATTACAATTTCGTAACAGAACGGCACGGAACAGAGCAGAACAGAAACAGAAAGTAAAGACTAACTGAGCCTTAAATGTTTTCCCAAGGCGAATTTATTACAGGTGGTCTTAAGAGCCCTGCTGATAACTTTTTTTTAGCTTTAACATTGTTGTATGTCGAAATTTTGTTTATTATCTTTGTGATTTTACAAAAACGAATTGCTTGTGGTTTTTCTACGAGTTGTACATGTTGTAGTATCGAAATTACGTGTAATGAATTCGCATTGATTTTTGCCTTTTTTATTGTCAATATTTGCCGGTAGGCATTCATCCTTCATAGTGCTTCGCCATTGGAGACTCTGGCAGTACATGGCATTTTCAGTACTTGGGGAAAAATTCATCACATTTTGAAAGCCTCCAATTTTCTCTCATCCAAGGCTTATATTGTCTTAACTTCTACCACATATAGTAGCAACGACCAAATGTAACATTTTATAAACCATCTCTTGCTATTGATGAATCACACTGCTTATTTTTCAAGACTTTCAGATATTTAAATAAAGGGGTTAATTCTACTTATAATCATATATTTCGTCTTTTTCATTTTGAATTTTAGTCCAAACATTTCGTTTGTATGTGCAAGAGTTTCCTTTAGCTTCTCTATACCGGATATACTACCAGCATTGCCGTATCGTTTGCATATATTATCTTATCTTATCAAATATTTTCAACTTTTTCCATAACCTTAAAAATGAGAATATGGCATTCATATATATTTCTTAAAAAGCGTTTTCGAAATATTCGCGAAATTCCTGTTTCTTTTAAAATTTTTCTTTTTCTCAAAACGGTGATATTTTTGTTTGATAGTAGATGTTAGAAGTGGATAATGAAAACGAGTGTTTCACGTTTTCTACATCTTTGACGGTACACTCAAAATACAAATCAAAATCAGTACGGTGAGTACGGATTTTCTTGAATCAAGTACAGAAAGATAGATTCAAGTACGGATTTTCAATCCTAAAAAACTTAAATTATCCATTTTCAATCCCGATTTCGTACTTGAAATAATCCGAAAATAAGATTGATTTAAGTAAAATTAAGATTGAATCATTCTCAAAATGAGCTTGATTTAAGAATTATAAAATTGTTTTAATCTGAATTCGTACTTATAATAATCCGAAAATGAGATTGTATCAACTAAAAGTTTAATCTGTTTTGTACTTGATTTAAAAATTTTATACTTATTTCAAGAAATTCCGGGATTGATTTTTGAAAGTAATCCGATTTAGGATTGTTTTAAGTACATTTAAGTGTTATTCGTACTTGGATTTTTGAGTACGACTCGTACTTAAAGTAATCCTAAAAAACTTGATTTATCCCGAGTGTTTTTCTTTCTGTGTAGATGTTAGATTTTGATCAGTGTAAATCCATTTAAATTTCTAAGTTTGCACCTGTACAAATAGCCTGCACAACAAAATATGTATGTTCTGTTTTGTAGGGCACAAGAGGCACTTGTGACTAATGATAATTTAATAATATTAATATATAAATAAACATAAATTTTATTTTTTAGTTATTTGTGGTGTTTAATTTAATTTTACTTAATATATATTGTTATCTGGTAGATAAATCAAGTAAAATGTTTAAATTTAAGCGTACCAGCAACAGGTAACTGATTTTAAAGTTGTTATCAAGCTGTTGTCTTATTTTTAAAATATCAATATTTACTTTTGTCTACAATTATGATAAAGCACCAATTTAGATCGTAAGTTAAAATTGGACGCACTCATTCGTGTATACGTAGAGTACGAGCAGTGATTAAAAAACTCTTTAAGTAGCTGTAATGAGCTTTTTTGCACGACTTTAATTCAGAAAAAATTCCAGGGCATGACTTTTGTGCAAAGTATTAAAGTTCAGACTGAATCCAAACCAACAAAAGACAAGAGGATTTTGACTTTAAAGTCAAAGTCACTTATTTGATGCTAACCCACACCAAAAAAAAAAAAAACGTCTTGTCAACTTAACCGGTAATCAGGCAGCAATTCGACAACCTTTTTTGATTTGTCTTAATCTGTGTGGGTTACATGTGCCGGTTCACATACGTCAAGTTTGCCTCGTCAAGTCTTGAGTTTTATGGAGAGAGGGGGAAAAGAAATCGCATTCTCTTTTCTTTTCTCTGCTAAAAGCCCAACACTTGACGTGTGTGAACCGGCAACATCATAAGAAAGCACGCAATTATGTGCGAAGAGGTTCGTTTCAGTCTGTTTTGTCTTACTCTGTTTGGGTATGTTGTACCAAAGTTTATGTATAGGTATTCTGCAATCAATGTGTTGTGGTTTTGTTTAAGGAGGAAAAATTTGTATTGTGTTTTGTTAGTGTGGGTTCAGCCTTACAGCTGAAAGCGGTAAAAACTTTGAAGCTGCATCTGTCAAATTGGAGTAATTTATGCCAGCGTAGTCAGTTTTTTATAACCAAAACGCGCTATTTCCCTTATCAAAAGACGCGTTAATCATGGAGTTAAAAAATATTTGTAAACAAAACGCCCTATTTTTGGCGCGCTAAATTCAATATTATAAAAAGTCCAATATTTATTCAAACAAATAATTAACTTTCTACTCACTTGTTTTTAAATTTAATTCAGATACAAAAAGTAGACACTTACAACAAGCGCATTTCACTGGTTGCTTAGACCAGATCATCAGAAAACTTCATCCATAAAGATTTTAGAAAAACTAAAGATATTAAACGAAATAAAACTACTAAGCGTATAAGAATCTTAAGCAACAGTTCTTCTTGTAACAATGTCAAAGTTTAAACAAAAAAATTAACAGTGAGTTTATCTCTTCTTACATTCCCCACTACAATTGATTGGAATTCTTCCAACATTAATTGTAGTTGTAAGTAGGTTAAGAAAAAATGAAATAAAAACAAAAACAACTTGTAAAAGCATGTTGCCAGTTTAAGTTTTTTTAGGCCGTGCACCTGCCAGCTTTTTATCAAAATAATTTTTGGGAATACAAAATTTTTAATTTATTTTGTTTTTTCTTAACCTACTTACAACTACAATTAATGTTGCAAGAATTCCAATCAATTGTGGTGGGGAATGTAAGAAGAGATAAACTCAATGTTGATTGTTGATGTTTTTGTTTAAACTTTGATATTGTTTCAAGAAGAACTGTTGCTTATGATTCTTATACGCTTAACAGTTTTTTTTGGTTTAATATCTTTAGTTTTTCTAAAATCTTTATGGATGAAGTTTCCTGATGATCTGGCCTAAGCAGCCAGTGAAATGCGCATAGGAATAGCTTATCCCATCAACAATTAATTTCAAGTGTTTTTTATCAAGAAAAAAAACTGGGAATTTAGCACGAATAACAAAATCTTTTAAATTAAATCTGTCATATATTAAATCAACAGCTAAGCCTTTTTTATTTAACACTAAACTTTTACCCCCATATTCATAAACAATTATTAAATTTAACAAACGTTTATTAAGGAAAATGTTCAAAGAAAATTTGTTTTGTAAACTTTTATTAAATTTTAAAATTTTTTATGAATACGGGCATTAATATTCTAGATGATTTAAATAAAGACCCCTCCCTTTAAATTTCATCAAAATAACTTTTAAAAAAGAGTATAAAAGATTGATCATCGTCAATAAAAAAGATACTTTCATTAAACCGTCTTGTTTACATTCTTATCACAAATTAGATTGAATGTAATACATACTTCGAATTGTTATATCGCACACCTAGTTCAAAAAAGACTCAACCCAAAATTTTAAATTTTCGGGTTTGTATGCTTAAATGGTTTATATTATATGGTTATATAGCTTATAACTGCAGGAACAGTTAACAAAAACAAAGTACACTGGTATTTTTTTTTTTGTATAAATAAACAAGTATATTTGGTATAATTTAGGCATATCAACCTAAGTTGAGTCACTTTTGAACTAGGTGTGCGATATGTTTCATTAAAATTTTTTTATCACACACGCATATTATGGAATATCATAATTTATATAACCAGAGTTTTATGATCTTAGGCTATATTTAATATGAATTAACTATAAGAATCGACTATTATTACTGTTGTGGTTATTTTGTTGAGCTGTTTATGGGTTTAAATCCAAATTTCAATACTTTAATTAGGCTAAAGTTCATCAAATAAATTTTCATTAAATTATTTTTATGAAGAAAGAAATTTAATAACATAAAATTAATCAAAATGTATTGATAATTTTTAATTCTTGACTGCTGCGGGAATCGAACCCAGAAGCTCGTTTCTGTATTTCTCGCATCGTAAAATTTCTTACATGAAGAATGAAACAAAAAATTCCATCGTTTCTCGATTTGTGAGATAAAAGTGTTTCTGTATTTGAATGCGAAAACAGACAACCAGCGTTGCCGTTTTGGTTACTTTTAACCAAAATTGGCTACTTTTTTTCTCAATGTGTACTTGTGTACTTTTTTTCCATTTTGGTTACTTTCTTCAATACAAAAATAACCAATTTTTTGTTTAAGAACAAGAACTACCAGCTTTTTTGACCCTTAAAAATTGTGTGTGTTTTTGCATTTAAAACCAATGCTTTTTTTCATCTACTTAAAAATTGTTTTTTTAGAAGCTTAAACTGTAATAGACTATCAAGTTAACCATATTAAGTATATACTTTGAAGTGTAGATGACCATTATCTACTACTCTTCATGCTTCATAGGGCTAACTGAAACACTTTTCTAAATAAACGATAAGGTCAAAGGCCTTCCGATCCCATCCCTTTTAATATGATTATATTTTACCATAGTTTGAAAACTATAGCTCATATAGGTTTTAAAATTGTTGAAAACAAGTGTAATCTTTGCATAGGTGGTGCCACTTGAATCGAAAATTTCGAAAAATTTTATATCCTATTGTTCTTTCCGGTTCTTTCGGTAATATACTGTCAACGCTTTATAAAAATCGGTTCAGTGGCTTATGAGCCTACAAGATACAAGCAAAAAAAAATCTTCTTTAGACATATTTTTAAACTGAAGTGCAAATACAGTTGAACTTCTATAACTCGAAACTCCATTATCCCGACAAAAAAGTTCGACTTACAGAAACTTCAAGTTAGAGAATTTTGTAAAAAATGCACAACAAAAAATTTAATTCGTTTGGCATTCATGTTACTTCAATTTTATTTCGAACAAATACAGATGTACATATTTAAAGATTTCATTTATTTAAATATTGTGTGATTTGATAAGTGTTTACATGCAAAATTTGAAAAGCAAAGAATTATTGAATTTAGTTTATTTATCAAATTTTATTTAACTGAAGATAAATGTCATATTTTAAATGCTTATTAGTTTTGAATAAAACAAAAAATTAAGCAGGCAAAAAATTTTTGAAAAAAATTCCACTTGTGGAAGTGTGGCCAAGATAAAGAAGTGCAAGAGTTCAAGTTATAGACACAAAATCATGTGAATTGGCCTGTCTACCGCTATTGCCAAAAGATTCCCTTCGACTTAAAGAATTTTCGACTTACAGAAGTTCGACTTATAGAAGTTCAACTGTATAATAATACTTTTGATACAAAATAATTTTGGTTACTTTTTTTCGCTTTTGGTTACTTTATTTTTACATTTTGGTTACAAATTTTTTTTGGTCGTGGCAACGCTGCAGACAACACAGAATTTGTTTTAACTGGAATATTTCCAGTAATTAAGTGTCAAATGAAAGCGAAACGTCAACGAAAGAAATAAGTATAATAAAACCAGGGCTGCCAGATTTGACTATTTAATGCCATTTGACGATTTTTTGTTCCGAAATTAGCAAAGTGCAGATTTGCTGATTTTTTCTAAAAAAGTGACGATATTATTTAGTCTTCGAAATAACACAATTTTAAATCTTTTCATATGTTTGTTTATTAGGCACCACAAATAAAGATATCTTTGGAAACAAGGTAGCTTAACATTTTTTATTAAACCCTATTGTGAAAATTGTCCTCGAAATTGTTTGTCTTTTCCCTAAAAAATATATCGGTAAAAGTAAAATTTCGAGGGAAAAGTGTTTACTATTTATTCCCGCGATTATTTCATACAATTTTGTATGACTTCTTCAGGAATAAATAACAGTTTAAAATTAATATTTTTATTTTATTAAAAATAGGCCCCAAGCTTAATAAAATAAATATAATTTTAAAAATATTAAGGTCGAACAATAGACAAATTATATGTATGTATTAATAAAATAATTAAAGTATATTTTTGTTGAATTATGTTTTAAAAAAAAATAGAACAAAACTTGTTTAAAATTAATTTTAAATTGTCCGATTTTTTAAAACAATAAAGGCGATCTTTTTATTTTTTCTCCGGAAATTGACGATTTTTACACAAATTTATCTGGTAGCCCTGAATAAAACCAAAACAAAAGGAAAGGCCAAACAAATTTTAAATATCACAATTGTGTTTTATTTTCACCATTTAAATAATGCATTCATCATTTAAACTCTTTCTACTTTTTATTTATATTATAAAAATTGTATATAAACCAATTTCAAATTTAAAATATCTATATTTAGTTTTTCTCGGACCAATTTCAAATGTGACTTATTTTGATAGTTCTTGTAAGAAACTTTTCGCAAAATATGGTTACAGAAACAATTTCTCTCACATCCTTCCAATAATTGCTGGAAAATTATTTAAATGACAGATAATTCTCGCAAAGGAAAGATACAGAAACACTTGTGGGAGAAAAACCATTTTTTGTTTCTTTTTACATTGTTTTTGTTTCAATTCACTCGTTTCTTGTGAAAAATTTTACGAACAAGCTACCCTTACATGTTTCAATTGCAACCACTCAATCTCTTCGGAGGGTTTTGCCGTTTAACACTGACACCCATTGACGACTGCTGGCAGTCAATAATCAAAGGTAGATCGAAATTTTCTTTGAATATTTATCCATTTTAATTGATTTACATGTTCTTCCTCACTTCTGTTTATTCGTACTTTTTGTCAAGAATTCTTCCTGAAGTCCAAAGTACATTTTTCTGTTTTTATTTTTTTGTCTTTCTTTTTCCTGTTTACCTCTTTCAGCACACTGTGAGATTTAATTTCTTTTAAATTCATCACACTGAAATTACTCTTAACTTCTGCAATTGAAAGTGGACAGCTTAATAATTTTATAGCCAATAAAGTTAGCTTAATAAATGGATATCGCGAACAGGATTTTTAAGCCTGTTAATCAAAACGATTAAAGGCCCAACCATAATATGCATAGCCATGCTTAACCTATTGTCAAAAATTAACAAAAAGTCTCTCATATGTATTTAAAAAATCAAAAACAAAATCAAAAAACATTTGATTCCGTACGGAATGTGCGATCAGCAAATGACAGTTTCGTAAAACTTAACAAAAAGTTTCCTTAAGTTCAATATGGTTTGCCTCATATGATTTGCATGTAGTCGCACATTTGCTTAAGCCAACTTAAGCACATTATGGTTGGGCCTTAAGTCTCTTTATCTATATCTTTCGCTATATTACAACTTGCCGTTAGTTCTATCGGCCGTATAAAAAGTGTTTCATTATTACAAGTTTAGTTTAAAATGAAGTAAGCGATAGTTAAGCTTTATCCTATCTGGTAAGTTGTAATAATGGAAGAATTTTTCTACGGCCGATAAAATCCTACCTTTAGCTGTCGGTTAGTTGTGAAAACTGCGATTAAAGTTATAAAAACAATTTTTGTGTGCAAAAATGTAACTTCACATCGCTTTTATTTACTTTACTAAAAACGCGCTAAAGTGAAACAAGTAAGAGTGCTATATTCGGCTATGGCGAATCTTATATGTACGTAATTTTGACTTAGCTGCACAATCTCCTTTGCACGATTTTTTGTGCAGGTAAATCAAAAATGCAGCTATCTTAAATGTATTAAGCTGCCTTAATGTGCAGGTACGCAATTGTGGTTACCTGCATAAAAGTGCAGCTAAAGTAAAGTGTTTGAAAGAGAAGTAACAACGTTTTTATTAATAACAATGACGTTCAAACAACTTGTAGTCATTTGTTACGCATTTTTATAATGAACGGACTTGCCAAATTGGTAACAATAAAGTGTGGAACAGAACAGTCGCTGTAGTACAACGTTAAGAATAGCGCTGCAAGCTATCAATAGTTAAAAACGGCAGTTGCAAAGTAGTGTCAACAGAATACGTAGTTGTAGTAGTCGTTGCCGTTGAAGCGCAAAATTCGAAATTTTTAACTTTGTTGCGCTACAGAGCATTTATAAGCTTCAAATACTACTACAACTACTTTATTCTGTTCCAGACCTAAGATTTGCTATTCCTTTCATATAGTCGTGGTAAAGTTGCTGTAACCACAACCCATATGCATAAATGTAAATATATGCAAACAAAATAAATGAATTATAATGATACCAACTTGACTTGTTTGCGATTTTTGATTTTATAAACTGCTAAAATTGGATATTTATGTGAAAAAGTGGCCACCATATTTTTTCATGTGTGCAGCTAACTTTGATGTTTTATATGAAAATATTTTAAAGCTGCCCAAAAATACGAAAAATGTGCAGGTATACAAAATGCACGTAAACAAGGATTTTGAAGAATAATTACAGAAAATATGTATCTTGGGCAGTTAAGTCAAAGTGCAGCTAACTTGAATTTTTTGTATGAAAATAATTTTAAAATGACAAAAGTTTTGGGCACTTATCTTAAGTGTGCAGGTAAAGAAAGTGCACTTAAAAAAGGAATTTGTATGGGAATAAGAATAATGCCAAAAATGATCAATTTTGTGCAGCTAAGTCAAAAGTGCACGTAAATAAAAGGCAGTTAAGTCAAAACTACTGTATACCCTTCAATATGGTTCGAAAATGACAGAAAGTAATATAAATACCGTTCTTTTAATATAAATAATTCAATTTTGTGCTACGCCCACTTGTACAATCTCGATGCTGTACCTAATTTGGAAACTTTGACACTGCCGTTCTCCATTTTGACGTGATGTGATATTTCTACGACAAAATGTAAAAAATTAAATGAAGAAGTCAAATTTGTAAAAATAGTTTTTATATATGCAAAGTAATGAAGTAACTCTGTATTCAGAAAAAATTACAACAATCGACGCCAAGGATTTGCAGATATAGGCAAAAATATGCGCTGGCGTGACGTTAAAAAAACAGAAGTGGATTTTGAGTTGTATTACAAAACTGAATAAGACTGAGAATTGAGCAAGTCGTTTTGTATAAAACCTTTTTTTACCAAGCTTTGGACTTATATAGATTTATTTTTCAAATCTTTGCTCGTTTAAAGGTACATACGGACATTTTCAGCAAAAAGTCTACTTTTTTAATGTAACGCCAGAATGCAAATACGGTTGTATTTTAGGACCTTGTTGTTCAACCGCTATCCCTTTTGTTACTAGATGTAAAGCTAGTTGCGCTTTACACTTAAATATAAAAAAATAAACTATACATATAAAGTTTTTTGAGAAACAATTCAAATTACTTCTGGCGTTACGTTACACTGGAACTGCCCATATACAAAAAAAAAATAAAATAAAAAAAATGTATATAAACAATTCCTCATCACATCTGGGGACTTCGGAAAACCCATTTCAACAAACAGACAGACGGACATCGTTAAATTCACTTCGCTAATTATAAGAACACAGAATATATTTACTTTATATGGTCTGACATCAATATTGTAGAAATTATATACGGAATGATAAACTTTTACCTCCTTAAGCCTGGTACTCTGTTCAACATTTCACGTGAAATGCTGTCAAAACGCATATGAAAAAAACTTGTGCGGAATATCTATGAAATAATGTTGATAGAGTTGTACTCTGTTCATTTTGTGAAAAAGTTCCGAAATGTTTCTGGCAACATTTTTTTACAACTGCGAAATAATGTGTGCTGCACTTATTTCACGTGGAATTTTAAGCAAAAGCAAAAAAGTATGAACTTAATATTAAATAAGAAATAAAAAAACACCAACCGGTAACAGTTTTTTATCCATATTTACTTTCTTTTTTTATTAAAAAAAATAAATTTTAGTAAAATACATGTGGGGTTTGTTTACATACGCAAAACAATGTTGCATACTTTACAGGAATGGAAACGTCAAAATTTTCGTGTGAAATAATAAATGTTGCTCATAATTTTTCACAAATTTGAACAGAGCACTAGGCTTTACGCGCTAAATTGGCATCGCCGATTTATTCTGTTTTTCCAAATCACCATAGAAGTAATCGAGGGGCTAAATTCATTGTATCCTATCTAGAGTTTTTACTAAAATGAGTTTTTATAAGAAAGTTATCGATGAATTATATCAGTTTGGAAGTTTTTTCCATATCTGCAAGAAAATTTATTTTCAAATTCACAATCTCCTATCTACACATGAAATCATATATCAAAATATAGAAGGTGTAAATAAAAAAATTTTTGAGCATACTTATCTTATGAACGTGTTGGAACTTATGCAAAGTTTTGGCCATTTGGAAAACAAGAGGCTTTATGAAATTTACGAGAGTAAATTATGAACCTCAAGCATTAGTAACAAATACATTAGGATTGAATACCTGCAGTACTATTAAGCATTTTAATTTTCAAGTAACTGTTTTCTGTGAAATAGCTGTCAAATAGTTTATAACTCTCTTACACAATAGCGGTGTTCAAAAAAATTGCAAAAGGCCTTGCAACATAGCATAGCTTCATACCAACAACAAAGTATACAGATTTGCACTTGAAAAAAAAATTAGAAAGAAAAATTAAAAGTGACGAAAGCAAGAAAGAAAAAGAAGAAAGGTTGAAAACCAAAACAAATAAACTACTAGTGAACCAAACTTATTGTTTTTAAATATTGTTTATTTTCCTACTTATACGAATGAATTAACTTATTTTTATGGCTTTTATAAAGCTTTATTTAACTTTTAAAAAATGTGTTAATTTTCAATGGAATTTAAGAATTTAATAAAAAAATACACATATTTGCTTAGAAAAATTCAAACAGATTAAATTTAAATTTTTAACTAATGAGAAAATAGCTTGACGTTTCAGCTTTCCATTTATGTTTGTGATAGGCTCTCCAGTTGCAGGTTTGGACTCGTCTATATCTTCGTTACTACATTCAAAATCTATGGATCGTAAAAATATTGATTTTGAATGTAGTAACGAAGATATAGACGAGTCCAAACCATGTTGATAAAACCATGTTGTGAAGAATGCAGCATACTAAAAGCCAATCACAAGCATGCTTTTTGCTTTCTTTGGTTCCTATGCGTATTCTTAATTCTTTAAGGCTTCCAAATCGTTCTTAAGGTAATCCGAAGCAATGCTCGACGCGAAGACGATACCGACTGCGGCGTAAATTAAACTCGGTACGATCATTTTTGTTTAGTTGGCTGGAATTACTTCTGTATGGAGTGATCAAAGTTGTGGATAGTGGTTTAGCCAAGTATCCAGCAATCCATTGTTGGGATGAAAAAAAATTATCATTTTGTTTAAAAAGTAAACTATTTCGATAAATCCTAGCATCGTGCCAACTTCCCCGATGACCAACTACAACGTGGCGTATGCGCAGCTTATGGTCGCATACAACTTGTGCTTCAAGTGAATATAATCGGCTTCTAGAAAAATATTACACATGTTCGCCAACAGGTGCTTCTGACAATTTAATTTTCGTTCCATCTATGTATCTGATGCAAAATGGAAGCTCATTAACTGTTTCAGATACTAAAGGGTGTTTTTTTAAGCTAGATAGAACTTTAAATTGTAAAAAGTAACACAAAAAATTAAATTTTGATGAAATATTTTTTTTTTATCGTTTCAGTATACTCTGACAAATCATCATGAATAGACTCACGCTTGAACAACGCTACGAAATTATCCAAATTTACTTTGAAAATCAGTCGTCGATTCGCTCTAGAGCAGTTGGCAACTGACCCGTTGTTTTATCGCAAAATTGTGTTCAGCGATGAGGCGCATTTTTGGCTTAACGGGTTTGTTAATAAGCAAAATTGCCGCATATGGAGCGAGACCAATCCACAAGAGACCCTACAGACTCCATTACATCCAGAAAAATGCACCGTTTGGTGCGGTTTTTACGCTGGTGGCATCATCGGACCTTATTTCTTCAAAAATGAGGCCGGAGCTCGCGTTACGGTCAATGGAGATCGTTACCGCACCATGATCAATGATTTTTTGTTTGAAAATATGGATGACATTGATCCGGAGGAGATGTGGTTTCAACAGGATGGCGCTACGTGCCATACGGCGAACGCAACCATCGACTTATTGAAATCAAAATTTGGCGATAAGTTGATTTCGAGAAATGGACCTGTCAATTGGCCTCCAAGATCGTGCGATTTGACACCTCTCGATTATTTCCTGTGGGGCTACGTGAAGTCACTGGTTTATGCTGATAAACCAGCAACAATTGACGCCTTGGAGGCCAGCATTGTTCGTGTTATTCGTGACATACGGCCAGCAGTGCTCGAAAAAGTGGCCTAAAATTGGACGTCCAGAATGCGCTTCGTCAAGAACAGCCGCGGTGCCCATATGCCCGAAATAATTTTCAAATGTTAATGATTACAATTTAATTACAATTTAATTTTTTGTGTTATTTTTTACAATTTCAAGTTCTATCGGGCTTAAAAAAACACCCTTTATTTCTGAAAGCTCCTTTTCATTTGGCCAATCAATAAATGTATTTTGATTGCAGTGATAAAAGCACTTTAAAAATTATGTTGTTAAAATTGCATATTGTACCGCCATCTCCTATTCCGAAACTTTTACCAGAAGAACCAAGGCGAACGAGTAGAACGGCAAGTTGCAGTTACACTGAATATTGCTAACAACCACGTAGCTTGTTAAATTCCTTGTCGTTTCTCAATAAATTCACCAGATCCTTATACAGGCCCCTGTCAACTCTGAGGTTTAAGCAAATACCTTACGACATCCATTGTTGTAAGAATATTTTTTCGCCAATTATCGGAAGGGAGAACTGGATGAAAAATTGCTCTACAGCAAGACATTGCAATGGTAATGTTTTATACAGTATTATCATTTCCAAGCAGTTCTAAAATGGATACTAATGGCTAATAAATCATTAAATGTTTAAACGTTGGTTTAGTTGAACTAAACTTAAATTTATATGCAGTTTAAACTTAACAGCTGTAAATCAGTGACCCATTTATAACATTATAATGTGGCAGCACTACGATAAATGTTGTCATATTCATATGGTTTGTATTGGTTGTTTAAACGCGCATTTTTATGCGTTTAGAGATGGTTTAAATGTTTACTGAATTAAAGTTTTGCTGATTTAAACACATTTTAAACCAAAAAGACAGTTTAAATTGCAATGATTTATTAGCCCTAAGTCAACATTTGTAATAAATGTGCCTTCCTCATAAATTGATTCTTCAATGGCGTCCCTGCAAATAAAGCGACTAGTCCATACACGCATGTAAAATGTAGCCCATAAGGGACTAGGACTAGTCCAAAGGTAACCCCAATGTATAGAAAAAACATGGTCTATTTAACATTCAGATGTCCTAGTGCAGGACCATATAACCCAGCTTTGCATTACAAAGGAGAAGGTTTAAAACTACTCCACGCTATACTCCAGAGGATTAGCTTTGAAATCGTTTATAAGCGAAAACATGTCGTTAGAAAACGAAGAAATGTCGTTTCACTAGTCCATTTGATTAAAATGGATCAGGTAGTCCAATATTATTTGCAGGGGTGTTACAATATTTTCTTTTGAACTTCTTCGTGGCATTTTTAAAATAAAAATAATTTTAGTAAACTAAATGACAGCTGTTACTAAAAATAAAATAAGTGTTGCAAAAAGGCGTAATGGCCGCTCACAGTTATTGACAAAAACGTAACAAATGCAAATAGTTGCAATAGAAAACGCACCTATTTTGAACACCGCTTATAATTTCATGGGATTGCAAATATATACATAAAAGAGTTTGTAAAGGTGTTTTTACTTAAATTATTTAAAGATCTTAAAAAAAATTTAAATAACAACCCTTTTTGATTGAGGTAAGCTAAAATATTTTTAATTGAAGGTCTAATTACAATAACAGAAGAACATTTCTCTTTCACTCAATTCCGTGAATGTTTAATATAATTTTGTAATGTCAGTTATATAAGAAAATTAAAAAGTACCAGTTGAATAACAAAAAAGTTTTAAAAAAATCTCCTCTTATAGTTTCTTAATCACTCTGGACCCACCATGTTCAATATTTTATGTTTCTAGGTTCAGTACTAATAAAAATTCAAAAAGGACCAGTTAAAGATCAAAAAAGTACCAAAAAGATCCGTCTCATGGTGGAATAAGCAGGTGGCATCGTTACGGTAACAAATACAACATTACAACAAAAATGGAAATTACATCACCGTTCACGTCAAAAAATACTTTAAACAAAAATCAAAGTGTGCCGCTGATTTTTATTTAATTTAATTATGGTCAATATCTTATTTATTTTAATTAAATATTATCAAAAACTTTAATAAAATACAATAATCACAGCACAAAACGTGGACTTTTTGTAAACATAAACCAAACTTTGTTATAAACCTAGACAAACAATGCATTATCATCCAGCCAGCAATGTCCTGCATGTTTAGTTTTATGTTTCTTGGTCCAATATTAGCGAAAATGCAAAAAGTACCAATTGAAGAACAAAAACGTACCAAAATTTTTCATCTTTTACGTTCACACAAATAAAAGGACTTTAATGCCAAGAAAATTTGATTTTGATTCAAATAGAATTTAAATTCTTTGGATTGTGCCCAACAACATTTTACATTTGTAGGAACAAGTTGGTTTCTTTTGTCCCAAAGTGTAAATTCATTGTTGAGGCAAAGTTTAAAGTGTTGCCTAAAATGTCTTATATGTTGCCCCAACGGTTCAGTATGCTGTTGTCGCAACTGCAAAAGTTGTTGGCTCAACAGTTCAATATAGTTTTGTTGCAAATGCAAAAATTGTTAAGGTATATAATATAAATGAAAACTTTATTTTTAATTTGAGAAAATTTATTTTAAATTCTTGCAATATTAAGATTACTGTTTATAATTATTATATGGCCAATCGTATCCTTTTGGGCTTCATATATAGATGGTTTCGCTGCCTTGTTGATGTGTGGAGGAGTTATTACCACATGTAGTAAATAAAAGAAATAAAAATGTCGCGAATCTGTAAAAATATTTTTCATGCAATCAATTAGAGAAAAAAATATATCGCATCAACTTACCATGATTTTCTGCCGATTTATATTTTTCAAAATACTGCAATTTAATTTTTATTTTAATTATTTTAAAACTAAAAAGTTCACTTTTTACTAGTTTTACACCGAGAAACGACTCAACACTGATTGCAATGATAATGAAGTACCAATTATGTCATTGACAAATGCACATTTTTTTTACGACAACAGTAATAATATTTGATTAAAAAATAAATATTTTATGGCAACAATAATTTTTATTTGCGGCAAATGCAAATCATTTACGTAAATGATTTGCCGTTGACGGCTTAAACTTGAAGAGTGTGAACCAGCACTAACTGTTTTGCCTCTGCCGATTAATATGTGCAAAGATACAATTTTTTTATTATACAAAAGCTTTTATCTTCTTTGTCAACATTTTATTGCGCAATCTTCTATCAGCGTTAGCGAAATGAATAATTCTAAGACAATATTGTCGAAGAAAGTTTAATTTAAAAAAACTTAGCTCGCATACGAATCAAATTTTCTGCTTTCCTGAACAATTGTATAAATTTATGTATAAATTTATAATTCTTATTACACTGTGCAACAAAAAAAACCAGCCTCAATACTTGCAACGCGAAATGAAACCAGACCATTGGTAGAACAAATCTGCCAAAGGGTTTTGAAAAATTAGCTCGGGTTCCTGAAATATCGGCCACTAAAGTTTTTGAATTTTTGGAAACGGCGTTTAAGTTATAAGTCAAAAAAAAATATACTAAATGTACTTCTGAGCTAAAACACTTTTTTAGAAGTCTGTAGTAGAATTGTATGGCGATTCTTTTCTTAGAACATATTAACCCTCTAACACTAATTTTAAGGGGTTTTTTTGTCCTTTTTTTAATTTCACACAAAAGTATACTAAAACGGCACTTCAGAGTGTTAAATGTTCGATGAACCTTTTCTGCATCAAATTTTACTAGCGGTCTTCTAAGACCAAAAATCGTGCAAATTAACGAAAATAACAGTGTGGTTTTTAGTCCTTTGAAACTGTGATGTACCAAATTTTTTTACAATAGCATCATTAGTTACGGTTTTAGGCGTACTAAACTGCTTTCCGAGAGTATGCTTCAGGGTATTCATTCGGTTAACTGCCCGATTAACTGATCGGTTAATTTAAAATTGGCTATTTTCGATTAACGATTTAACCGGTTAATTTCAGTCGATTAACCGATGTAACAAAATTTTTAAGTTTTTTTAGTATTATAACATATTTTTTTGCGTTCTTAATTATTTGTTTCGTCTCATATACAAAAGGTACATATGTGTTAAGAAATATATTCTTTCCTACAATATATTTCCTTCTAGCAATACATTCTTAAAACATAGTTCAAAAACAGAAACTAAGGAATTCGGAAATAAAATTTTTGGCAGAACATTTGGTGCTGAGCTTTGCCAGCATGAGTCAGATGATGGATTGACAACAGAAAAAACTATCGATAGTGACACAGACAATCTTTTAACAGAAATAACCAAAACAATTAGAAGTGTTAAAAATTTTAAAAAATTAAAACAGGACTCTAATGGCATAATGGAAGATTTTAAATGTTTAGAGAAATCCAGGAAAAGGACTGAGAAATTATATAATTTGTATAATGGGTTGCTTTGAGTTCCCCATCATCTACGATAAGTGAATGAATATGTTCAAGTATATCAGTTATTTTGAATTCAAATCTATGTATATCATGCAATTGAACTGCATTCAACAATATTTTGATTAGATAAGCATGTTAAGAAAATAAAACTCTTTTTAAGTCTTCTCTTATAGTTTAAATTCAAAACAATACCCTTAAGACACTATTCAACAAAATATAAAAATTGTCAATTGTCAAGTATGTTATTATTACAATGGACAATATAAGTTTCGATAGAGTTTAGATTTTTTAAGCTTGCACTTACTGATTTTAATAATTAAATGTTAATGTGCCATAAAAGTAGTAAATATTTTGTGAAATTAAATTAAAAATAAATGTATGTACATATTGTACATGTGTCTAACAGTGCAAAAACAAAATTATTAAATCAATAAATTAAACATTTTTGATGGGTGTGATTAAATTGGCTTTAATTTTAAATTTATTTTCTTCAAAATTAAACCCTTTTATAAAATTTTGTGAAACAAATAGTTAAAACAAATGTCAATACTACAAATTTAACATTTAAGTAGCTATTTTTTCGACTGTTTTTAACTTGTTTAGAAAAAAGATTTTATATTATCTTTGTAGCTACTTTGAGATTACTATTATACTACATACTTACTATTAGGGTATTCATTTAATCGACCTTTTGCTTTAATCGGTTATTCGCTCGATTAATTAACCGAGGTTTTGGTTTAATCGGTCAATAATCGGTTAATTTTGTTTTTGATCGGTTAACCGATTAATAAAGTTTTTTCATATATTAAGTAATTTCAATATAGAGAAATGCATTAATTATTTATTATTTTGAGTTAATTAGTAAAAAAAACAATAATATATTGGGGGATTCACAAGGTGTGCTATCAAGTCATATCGTAATAATGTCCTAAATAATATTTTAAAATTGATTTAAATAAATATTGTTGTGTTGCAAACAAAATAAAAATTTTACTGCTGTGCTCATTGATTCGTCATAACTGCACAGTAGAAATATAAATTATAAGCTGTAGCCCACAACAGTCATATCGTCGGCTTAATATACAAACCTTTTAACTTCCCTCAAACACATTTTACAGGAGAGACAAAAAACTTTTTGTTTTTTCTATTTGCAGCTTAATAGAAAATTAAGAATACAATTAATTTTATACACTTCAAGACTTAAATAGAAGAAAAACTACATGCTGGTCGACGAGGCGTATCTTTCTCTACCACACGGCATCAAAATCTTAATTTACATAAAAAGTAAATTTAGCCGGTTTGCATATTAATCCTACGACATATAGTTCTAGTAATTATTTAAGACATAAGGCTTTACAACTTTATGACTACCTTGTGAATCCCCCAAATATGTATCTATGTATAAAAAAATAGACTGAGATAATTTAATTATTTATTTCAATAGTTAAAGGAGATCTTATAAAAAAATCTTTTAAAAAAGTAATTTGGCTTAAATGTTTAGGAGTTAAGCGATTCTTTTCTTTTGTTTTGACAAAACTTGATTTAGAAAAAATTCTTTCACTTATCGTAGATGAGTATCTAATTTCTCAGTCCTTTTTATGGATTTCTCTAAACATATAAAATATTCCATTATGCCCTTAGAGTCCTGTTTTAATTTTTAAAAATGTTTAACACTTCTTATTGGTTAATTTTGAGAAGAAACAACCCAGTAAAATATAGGATCATCCAAAGAGTAATCTTGGAGCGCTCCTTTGCGAGTAATGGATTACTCCATAAAACTCCGGATCTCATTGGATTTTTAACACAGCATGTCCGCAGACACGAGTACTCCTTTTAAGATCCTTATGGAGTACTCCCTTTGATCTTAAAAATGACGACAGAGGGAGTAATAAAGCGAGTAATCGTTTTTGTTTCCTAAAAGAGCATAAAGCGAGTAATCGTTTTTGTCTCCTTAAAGAGCATAAAGGGAGTAAACATTCATATAAAATACAAATTTGGTTATTTTTACAAAAACGAAAATATTCATTTATTTTTTTAAATTTTTTCAAAAATTTTATTATTGTTTTTTTGTTGGATTCGACGAGGTCTTAGTTTTTGACGAGTAGTTCTGTCGGTAAACAGTTGCCTTACATTTACGAAATGCCAGCTTGATAGATTTTTCATATTCCGAGTATGTTGGATACGTATCTTTAAGTGGTTCTGCAAGAAAATTAAAGAAAAGATAACACGTAATATATTATTTAAGACATGATATTAAAAATTCAGCTATTACCGAAATAAAAAAGTTAAACAATTTGTATTTGTTTAAGGCTATCAGTAATTCGGCATTTACATTAGGTGATAAGTATTGGCCGTGCATCATCAGTGATTTTTCAAAACCACAATGAAAGTATTTACCTGGTGCCATATCTGTTATTTCTGGGCTCTCTGTGGAGCAGCATGGGTTTTCTGCATGCACTGCTTTCTACAATGTTTCACTTTTTGAAATGTAGAGCACAGAAAAAAAATTTTGCGCCAGTAAAAGAATTAATCAAAAATAAAATCAGTTTTAATTAAATATTTAATCAGGTGAATTAAACTTGTAATCAAGTGAATTAAACGTTTAATTGAAGTATTGTCAATTAAACATTTAATACAGTTGATTAAGTTTAATTAAACTGATTTTATTCTTGATTAATTATTTTACTGGCGCAAAAATTTTTTACTGTGAGTAGAATTGATATCATAATGAACATCAAAGTTTTCCGTTTGGCTATCTTTATTTGATAAGTCATTCACTCTGTTTGGTGCTGATGCCTCTTGTTCACTTAAAGTCTCCCGATTACAATTTGAGAATTTTTCAATTTCTTTTTCAACTAGTCGTCTTAAATGACGCTTAGAAACTAAATTTTGACACATTTTAACCAGTTTGTTACTGTGCCCGTACCTTTTCGCTTTTCTTTAATAACACGTCTTTCACTTAAACTAAACTGACTAAATAGAAAAACAAAACGAAAACATCAACAATTAACAGTTATGTCAAAGAAAAAAAAAACCAAAAACGAACTGATACATCCCTCATTGATCCATTTGGAGTATAAAGCGAGGCATAAACAATAAAACAAAAAAAAAGTTTCGATAGCTCGCTTATTACTCCAAATGGATGAACAAGTCATTACTCCTTTATTGCTCGATTATGGATTAATCCATATATTTTTTACTGGGAAATAACTAAACACATACATATGAAAAGTACGTGAAACAAGAAAAAGGTGTTGGCAATCCAACATTTAACCCATTTTTCGCCACATTCCTGTTGATTGAACATTGAAATCGGTCGGCGGAAAGTGGGTTGAAATGAAGATCACTGAACACCTTTGTTTGAAGGAAAAAATATTTTCTAAAGACATATCTTTTGTATATGAGACGAAACAAATAATTAAAAAAAAAATTATGTTATAATACTACAAAAAATTAAAAATCTTATTACATCGGTTAATCGACTGAAACTAACCGGTTTAATCGTTAATCGAAAAAAAAATTTGAAATTAACCGATCAGTTAATCAGGTAGTAATTAATCGGTTAACCGATTGACGGTTAACCGAATGAATACCCTACTTACTATACATATAAGTATAGCTACTCGTACATATTATTGATAAATTTGGCCTAATTAACAACGAATGGGGGGAACACAATGAAACTTTTCCATAATTTCTAAACGGTAACTCCTACTTTGAGAAAATTTGGTCCACTACTGTACATAAGAGTTCTCCAAAATTGTATGGACGAAGAAATTGTCAAGGCATAGCCCCACCCCTCCTAGAATTGTAAATATACGTTGTGTAAAATATTAAGATAATACAATAACGAAAACTGGAGCCGCAACGACGCTGAAGTTTGAAGATGCATTTACAAGGAGAAAAAATACACATTTTTCGTTTTTTGTAAAAATTTTGCCATCAATAATTTTTTTTGCAATTTAATGTGAAAGAATCGAATGTGTACGTAATTATCGTTCTAATGGGATATAAAAGGCAAAATTTAGTTGGAAATTTTAAAGATATTAAAATTTCTCCAGGCCATTGACGTGTCTCAAGCCACTTAAACAAGAAATGTTGGAACAAAATTAACATATTTTGAGAAATATTTGAATAGGGGCTAATTTTTACTTAAAATATAAAGGGTCCGCCAAATAACTTTTTTTTTGAAAATGCTATAAAAAAACTACTGAATATTTTCTCAAATTTCTTTTTTTATTTGAAAGTACAATCCTTCCGGTTAATAATGGAAAATAAATTCATTCAAATGGCTGCCTCGGCTGGCCATGCAGTAGCCTACACGATCGGTCCAATTTTTAAGCACATTATCGATTGTGTGCAGCTGTATTTCACCAATGGCTTCACGAATATTGTCCTTTAAAGCGTCAATTGTCTCTGGCTTGTCGGCGTAACACTTATCTTTGACGGCACCCCACAAATAATAGTCCAACGGTGTCAAATCGCGGCTCCGAGGTGGCCAAACGACATCAGGTCTGCGGCTGATAATGCGATCTTCAAAAACAGGGCGCAAAACATCGAGTGTAGCTTCGGCTGTGTGGCACGTAGCGCCGTCCTGTTGAAACCAAATGTTGCCAATATCCTCCTCTTCAATTTTTGTGAACAAAAATTCGTTCAACATGTCCCGATAGCGATCGCCACTGACTGTAATGGCCACTCCTTGCTCATTTTCGAAGAAAAACGGCCCAATTATGCCTCTGGACCAAAATCCGCACCAAACAGTGACTCGTTTTGCGTGCATCGGCTTTTGAATGTATGCGTGCGGGTTTTCTGTGCCCCAAATGCGACAATTTTGCTTGTTTACATACCCGCCAAGATCAAGATGAGCTTCATCTGAAAAGATGATTTTTTTGGCAAAATCGGCATCTTCTGTAAGTCGATCGCAGGCCCACTTAGCGAAGCCAAACGCATTGGATGGTCAGTTGGCTTCAACTCCTGAACCAATTGGACTTTGTATGGCGTCATACCAAGGTCTTTATGCAAAATTCATCTCAATGATGCACAGAAAAAATTATTTTTCCAATTCAAACAAAAAATTTGTAGAATCAAACAATTTTTTGTCTGAAATCGGTCCTACAAACAAATTTGCATATTCAAACAATTTATTTGCATTTTGTTTACTGAAAAAAAAACACTAATTTTTTCAAACAAATAATTTAACTGAATCAAACAAAAAGTTTACTGAAATTCAAAATCAAAAAAAAAAAAAGTTTTTGCACAAGCAATGACGCGCACACAAGTAAGCACTGTATGAGAAGGTGACGGCAAAGCAGAGCCGCCGACACAACACAACACAACACAATGTTTTTCTTTATCACTCTCTGTTGCTGTATCCTTTCCTTTGCTAAAGAAGAAATGTAACCAAAAACGGCAGCAGACCGACTCGATATGTTTTTCGTCATCATTCTATTTTTGTATTTGATGTATTTAACCAAACAGTTTTAAAAAATTGAATACGGGATGTTGTTTCTTATAATGTCGTGTCTGCTATTGTTTTTCTTATAGTTGCACTTTTTTAAAGCGTCCAAAAATAGACTGTGTGTGTTTTTTGTTGTTGTTTTTATATTTCACATAAAGAAGTGTTGCTTACGATCAAATAAAAAAATGCAAAAAGACGACAACATTAAAGAGCGTTAAATATTTCATACAAAATTATGAAAACTTGACACCAATAACGCGTTTATTTTATTTTTGAAGAGTTGTCCACATTTTTTTTGGTTAAATAAAAATCAAACAAAAATATTGATTGAATCAGTAAAAATATTTATAGAAATTAAAAAAATTTTCAAACAAGCGGTTGTTTGAAAATAATTCGGCAATAATTTTTTCTGTGTGTCTCCGAAATGTTCAATTGTTGAGAACGACAGTGAATTGATGTTGATGGCGCTTCACGCACACTGTCTGCCACAGCAGCAATATTCTCGGGTGTACGCACTATTTTTGGCTTTTCATGCTTTGGTTTATCGATGGGGATGCCAGTTTCTTTCACTTTTTTCACAAGATAACGAGCATACGGAGCTGACGGTGCTTCTCTTCTTCCAAAATCCGTACGCAATATTTCCCAGCGTTGTTCAAGCGTATACACAACCATATTCGTTCAGCGGAAGGATAAAACTAATTGTCTGTCAAATCAGACATGAGCTAGGTAACACTTAGCACTAGTTGACAAAAAAAAACGTTAGATGGCGGACCAGTTACCTGTATGTACTAGTACTAGGTTCGCCCGGTGGACGAGTTTCGCTCTTGCAACTTTACATTTACTTTAAAATTAAAAAATATATATGTATCTTTGTAGGTATATGCGACTCTTTCTTTAAATTAGGGCTACAAAAATTAAAAAAAAAAACAAATGGCTTTTCATATGCGTACTTATCCTTTTATTTCGCTATAAAATCCTTAAAAATTGTAATTCCTCAAAAACTATTAGAAATAAAAGTCTAGCAACGCAATTCATTTTGAAAAAGCCAGTAGTGCAGTGCGTTTATACTGTTGGGATCTGACAACTCTTAAATTGTACCGTCTCAATGCCAAAATTGTACCAATTTGTCATAAATTGTATTAAAATTTTGTAAATAAATGAAAAAAGCATAAATAGTAATTGATTACCAGGGAAACCAAAAATATGCAATTGCATGTTTTTCCTTGTACGACCACTGAAGGCAGAAACCATAAATTTATCCGTTTTAGAGCTTTTTATGAATTTCGCCATCGATTTGTTAGTGCATATTTTACCGTTTTTGAGCTAAGATCTAAATCGAAACAAAGTTATTTCCTCTTTATACCCTCCACCCATATTTTCCATATCAGAAGGCCAATATTATAAATATTATAACTCATTAGAACCCTGTTTGGCTAAACATATATTCTGGGGGTCACGACTTATAACACCAAAAAGTCGTGTTTTGTTTAATACAATCTTTAAAATGGATTTATATGTGGTCGCGTGCGGACAACCAACATATTGGCCTACTGATCGTCAAAAAGTTCCAGATGTCATAGGTTTTGGAGTGGTTTAAAACATTCCCGAAGAAATTTTTTTTCTGATCACACAACTACAATAGTTACCATAATAAATCCGAGTAGAATTGTATCTCCGACTGGTTACTTAGCGACATCAGCTACACACATCAACATTCCAGAATAACTCCAAAAAAAAAAAAATCTGAAATAATAAGGGTATTCACGTCAAAAGTTGCACCCTTGCAAAAAAGCAAAAGTGCAAAAACAAAACAACAACCACAAATACATTTATTTACGAACAACTAATTGTCTGTGTGGTTGTTGTTATATTTTTGCACTTTTGCTTTTTCGCAAGAGTGCAACTTGTGACGTGAATACCCCCAATTAAAAATATTCTACAGATGTCGAGCGGTTCTTGACTGGAAAAAGGAGAGTTCGAAGAGAGTTGCAATTGCACAGATCCCCTTAACGTAAGAATTTATTAAAATAGTGCACAAAAAGGTTAAGAAAGTTACTGCAGTCTCAGAAAACAGCTTCCCTAGAAAAATTTCTCAAGAAACTTGATCCAACTCCACAATCAGACTACTCATTATGACGGGCAGCTAGAAATCTCAAAAGGCCAGTTGTCTCTAAACCACCATTAAGAAACTTGAATGGAAGTTTGGCAAGAAATGATACCGAAAAAGGAAATTAGTTGGTTAATCATTTAAAAAATTGTTTTACCGCAAATATATCTCAAGATAAAGCAGTCGAGCAGCCTGTCAATGTTGTTTTCCAACCCATCAATTCGGTTTTTGAAGAATACACAGCCCGAATAAACAAACTCAGAGAATAGTAAATGTCATAAGAAAAGCCGTTGAGGAAAAAAAAATATTGCTTAGCACCCTTAATCGACGTTTCGCAAGCTTTGATCAAGTCTGGCATGAAGGGTTATTACATAAATTTAGGCAAAACTTACCAGCAAACACACACAAGCTGTTAGAAGGCTACTTAGTCGGGAAGGACTTTTACTTCGGGCATGTCAACAAATTACTACACACAAACTTCAACATTTGCGGATGATAAAGCTTTTATAAGCTTACACGAAAAAAGTTATGAAGCATCTCTTTACTTTACGGGATTATATATTTGAACTGGAGAAGTTGTTAAAACAGTAGAAAGTAAAGGTCAATGAGCAAAAACGCGTACATATAACATACACCAGGCGCCGGAAATCACGCCCCCCCCCCCCATTTAAAATCAATAATCAAATAATACCTCAACACTCGCCTTAAAATACCTCGGTAGACATCTAGATCGGCAATTAACGTGGAAATGCCATATAAAGGCAAAATAACCTAAAATGAAATAAAAAGCAATTCAAATTTATTGTCCTATTGGAAGAAATTCTGTCCCTAATCCCGATTGAAAACTTCTACTTTTCAACTCTCATTTAAGGCTAATCTCGTGTTACGGTATTAAGTTATGGGGCACTGCCTCGGCCGCTAATAACGAACAAATTTAAAGGCGCCAAAATAAACTTCTTCGAGTAATTACAGCTGCTTTTTGGTACGTAAAGAACTTAAATATTCACAAGGATCTCAATGTGCCATTAGTTAAAGCTATGATTACGAAATATGCAGTAAAATATTTTAAAATGCTCGAATTGCAACCGAATCCATTAGCCCGAAATATTTTAAATGATGGTGGCCACACTCGCCTGAGGAAAAGAGATACTGCAGGACTTATCCGATTAAAAGAGCGCTAAAAACCTACATATATGAACAAAAGCCGTGAGGGGAAATATTTCGTCCGGCACTGGCAGGACATAAAATAACGTATTGGAATAAGATTTGATTAATTATTGTTAGTTCATTTTTAATATACATATAAAGATTCAATAAATAATAAATTAAAAAAAGATCCCTATTTTATGTTTTTCTTTTCAGATTCTCCTAAAATGTTAAAATGATCTCAATTCATGAGCTCTTCCATTGTAAAATTTCATCATACATTTAACAGCTCATGGCGATCCTGCAGCAAAAAAGTTTTGTTTAAACGGTTTTCCAATTTCGAAAGTTTTTCCTGTATTATGAATTAAAAGTTTTCTTGGATTTGGATTTCAGAAAAATGACAAAAAATTTTATATTTTCTTTAAAGATTTTTTTTTTACACTGATGGTTGAGAATGAGTCCATATTTTATTCCGCATACGTTATAATAAATCTTTTAATGATAAAAAAATTAAAACATCGATGTATCGTTTCTACTATAGAAGTTTTTAACATCGATGTTAATCATGTACCCAGAGTTCTTTCCAAACATAGAGCCGGTTCACACACGTCAAGTCTTAAAGTTGCACTATTGGTATTGTTTTTACTATATAGGACATTTTTTTAAACCCTATAAAATAATCTATTAAGCATTAAAAAAATGCAAAATTTTAATAAAATCTTTATATTTTGTTTTCATTTTTTTAATAGGATTTTAACGTAGAGGCCTTAAAAATTGATTAATTTCAATGAACCAGATCAGTTTTTACTTAATTACAAAGAATATACTATATGGATAAAATTCGTACCAAAAAACTAAAAAGTGCTTCAAAGAACCAAATGAAAACATCTTATTTATTTTTCAATAGAGCGAATGACAACCACTTTCAGCATTATAATAATTGTCAACACGTCACGAAATGTCAAACAGATGGTAATCGTTCTGGACAATTGTGCTAAACTGCATAATTGGCAGCAAAAGTACAAATTTTTGGATTTCATGTTTATACCACAATGAAACTAAGTGTAAGCGCGTATCGCGCACATGCATCAGCACACAAAAAGATACTCTCAAGCGGATATCACTCTCAACTTAACTACGGGAGTACTGGAGCAGCCGCCACAGCCTCCTCAAGCACATCAGCAGGATTATATGCGGTTAGTATAATGAAAATTAATTTGCCCATAGCCATAGTCATAAAAAAGCCTAAATTAAGAGTTCTAAAGTATGCCTTTGACCCAAAAATTATAGAGATAAAGATAACGCCATGCGCATGATTTTCCGTTAGAGGACGTAGTTTGTCCTTAACAAGGGTTCCGAAGTCTAAAAGTCCCTAAGATTCGTGGAGTTTTCTATAACTGATATTTGCACATTGTAAATGTTGGCAACGCTGCAAATAAACAATATTTATCATAAGTTTGACAGCTTGAAATTATCAGCCAATATGAATACAGTTCGCGTGACGTCATTTGACCGACATTCGTAGAAGATTTCTACTTTGTTTTTGGAATGGCGCAATCTGTGTTTCTATCAATCTTACTTTTACCCCAATTTTCACAACTTACCGATAGCTAAAGGTAGCATTTTATCGGCCATATTGTTATGGTCACCCTAAGGATGATAAGGCAGTGTTATATGCAAAAGCGGAAATTTTGTTTGTTTGTTCATGAATTGAGACAGCTGTAGGAAAAAAATTAATAAGAAAAGAAAAGGAAAAATATATGTAGCAAAGGAAAAAAAGAAATTATGGTTTGCATGTTGAGGAATTGCTGAAAAGTTTTTTTAGATGGTGAACAATAGCGTCCTCGAGGTTTCGTGGGGACTAAAATGTAAAATGTCGCCCCTTTTATTTTCTGGAGTGGAAGTGTGACGAGTGGCCACCGGCATTTGTGAAAAAGGAAAAATTTGAGTTTAAAGAAAAAGAAAGTACAACATTTTAAGAATTTATAAATTTTATATTTATTATAAACATATAAACATTGTGTGCAAAAAGAAAGATGAAATTTAAAATACAATTATTAGATCTGTTGCGCAAAAAAGAACAATATAAAAGGTGTTCCAGAATTAAGACTTTACTTTAACCTACTAGGTAGGTTCTCGGTCACATTAAGTTAAAGTAAAGTTGCAACAATGGAACACTTTTATTTTGAAGTTAGTTGAAGTTGTTTAAGTAAAAAAATAAAAGTGCCATCATTATTTATAAATTACAAGAATTGAGCACAAAACAAAACTCGAACAAAAACATAAATAAAAAGATATGAAAATATAATATTAAAAAAAATATTTACTTATCTTTAATTGCAGTTTTTTATATTAATACCACAAAATTTGAAAAACACGCTTTTAGGAAAGTATTTCAAAAGCATCGTGACTTTTTCCATATGTGTCAATATAAAAAATTATTCTGTATAAGAAAAACACTTATACAAGAAATATTTTGCCATGCACCAATAATAGAAATCGCACTTGTTCCTCAAAAGCATAACAACTCAAAATTTTTCAATTTTCACTTTTTGCAAGAAATCGATGTACAATGGTCATATCTACGCACTGTACAAATCTTAGATCAATTTCTCTAGTATTTGGCCAAAAAAATACAATTGTTTCCCGCCTTCTAGTATAAGACTATACATATAAAAAGAAAACTGTTTTTTGTCTCTGCTGAAAATTCATGAATTTTGAGTGGTTATGCTTTTGACGAACAAGTGCGAAATAAGTCCAAATATATTTTTAATAAGAATGTTGTTTAACACGGCAATACTGTGTTTGCTTACGCAAAATATCCAACCAAGTTTTTTAATTTCTTATATCCGTTACCTCCCTACAGATAATATTGGACTACGTGGTCCATTGTGGCTTAAATGGACTACTTACAACATGGTCCAATCTACTGTATATGGACCATGTTATAAGAAATTAACATGCAGTGCTGCCAACAACTGCATGATGTATACTTTTCTATGGTTTACAGTAATACACATTGGTAGCCCTGATGGTGTCCATTATTAATTGCTTATTTAAAAGTGAAAGTTTGTGAAATTTGTGGAAAAAAAGGTAAACAAATTAAAAATTCCAAAAATGCTTAAATAACCCCTTTAGTGTACTCCATACTGTAGTGGCATGGAGTACTTTTAAAACTAACCCACTTTAGTACTCCATCGAGTAGTTTAGGGACTACTTCGGTGGGTTATATGGTCCCCTCCTCAGACATCGTAATGTTAAATGGACCACCTTTTACCCATATATTTGGAGTAGTTTTGGAGTACTCCTACTTCTTTATGGACTACTCTTTACATGCATGTATGGACTAGTCTCGTTATCTGCAGGGCTACTGTATATTTGATAACATATTCATAACTTATTGTTGATTTAAGGTTGTTTTTTTTAAAAGCACCGACTTTATTGTTTAACTTTGGTTAAGGGTGGGACAAATTTCCAATTCATTATAAAACGCAGGATATTTGAATATTTTGCGCGACAAATAAGACACAAAAAACAGAAAAAGCAGCCAAACCATGCTGGCAGTCCAAGCTCCAGTAAGGGATGCAGAGGCCCAATCAGTCACTCATCTGAAACCAAATGAGTAAAAAACCTTAAATAACAAACATAATACCCAGCCAACCCATTTGATGACGACATTTAGTTTTTAACACTGGACACGACTTGGAGCTTTGAATTAAAAGAAGCTTTTAGATCCATTGAAATTAGCGCAGGTCTGCAGGGCGGCAAACAACTGCGACATCACCCTCCTGGGTATATGCGAAACCAGATTGCCGGAGTTCGGGCAGTTCGCAACATCTGATGGATTTACAATTATATACTTTAACAAACCCTCTGATGAACAGCGCTCTAGTGGAGTAGAGTTATTGCTCAAAAGAGAAACTCGAAAGGCGCTGATATATTGGCACCCATACTCTGATAGAATAATTGCCGCACGAATTCGTTCTCGTACACGAACGGTCACATGTGTACAGTGCATCTACTAAAACTTTAAACACAAAGGCGAATTAAGAATATTATAGTCTTATCGGCAACTTTATATCAAGCGTTAACAGAGGTGACATATTATTGGGGATGGGTGAGTTCAACGCCCAAGTGGGCACTGACAACTCAAATCGAGAACGAGCTATGGGCGGTCATGGCATAGGAAGAAAGACTGAAAACGTTGAGTTGACCACAGGAAAGATCTTCTTAACAAACTTGTGGTAGGTGGAACAATATTTCCACACAAATTGGTCAACAAGGCCACGTGGGTATAACAGACCATCGCACGGAGAATCAGATTAACCACATCGCTATCAGAGGAACATGGCTTGGATACCTTTTAGATGTCCTAAATAAACGTGGGGCGGATTACGCCAGCAACCTCCATTTGCTTGAGGGAACGAACCATCAGACTAAGAGTTAAGGCGGTAAAAAAAACAAAAGGAAATGGAGCCCACAGAAAATTTGACGTCAAGAGGTTAAATAACCCTTGTATCAAAATCGCTTAACAGGCCTTAAAAAAATTTAGCAGATGCTAACCAATAATTTTTAAGTGAGTTTGAGAACGTAAGAGTGCTGATTTGTGATGCTGCAGCAAATCATATGTAATACATACTTACAACTGGCCACACTAAAACAGAAATAGCGGACTCTGTTATCGTTCTAAACCAACACAACGCTCCAGGGATTGACATTAATCCAGAGCTACTAAGAGCAGAGCCCCAAACGAACGCCATCCTTTTTTAAAATATAGTACAGAGACTGTGGGAAAGTAATGAATTTTCTAACGAATTAATAGAGGGTCTGATAACACAGTGTCACAAATTTGCAACAAAGTCGTGACCAAATGAATCTGACACTTAATCTTTATGTAAAATTCTCCGCTGAATCCGAATATGAAGTCAGAATGGTCAAAAGAAGAACAGTTTTCGAGTTTTTTGGTTACATTTGGAGATTTTTATTTGTTAAAAAAATCATAAAAAATTGGAAATCCAGCTATGCTCTTAATTTTTTCCAGAATCGAAGTTGCAATTAATTAATTTCAGAATTTCATAAAACGGAATATTTGTATGGGAGCACCCTTAAGAAGCTTACTAGAGGGACTCCCGGGCAGTAATGTGACAGTGACTTTTTCTTCAATATATTTCTAGTCTGTATTTAACATTTTGTTTGGGTGCCCCGTTAATGAATGGAGATAGCGGGTAGGTATGTTAGAAATTCATGATGTAGATGAAAAATAAAGTGCGGTTGTTCATACATTTTATCCATCTAGGGGCATCATATTTGCCTCCTGGATTAAGAGCATAGCTGCATTTTTCAATTTTTTTTTTTTTTTATCAATTTATTACTGTAAGACAACTTCCATGATTAAAAGAATTGTTAATTTAAAAATTCATTATTAAAACTGTGCTGAGTTTTTGTATTACAAATTTCAGAAGTTATTAAGAGTTAAAAGACAAAAACTTAAGCAACAAATTTATAATTTAAATAATTTTATTTCTGTTAATTTTTAGATTGAAACCAACGAAAGCTCCATTACGTTTCCGCAAGAAATGAATAAAACAGAATGCAACAATAGCGACACCGATGTGATCAGTCCTACTGGAACGAGTAGTTCCGGCCAAGATCAAATCCACCCAGTTTCTAAACGAAGGGCACAACGAAAAGCTGACGATGAAATCAGTAACGCTCACTCATCACACTCTGATAATAAGAGCCCAAGTCAGAGGTAAAATGTTGTATAATTTTTAAAACACATTTAACATAAATTACCTATAATAACAATAACTTCTATTCGATCGGTGTTAAATTGTGAACTGGACGACTTTTTTTAAATAAAAAAGTTTACAAAAATCCAATATTCGATTTTATACATATTGATGTATGCATATGTATTTCTCGATTGTCGAATGTTTTTATTTATGCACCCATACTTGCTATGGGTACTTTTACTATATATATTTAGGCCTGTCACAGAAATCAATACCGATCGAAAGTGAAAGTGATTTCGTATCTTGCTGCACATAAAACGAAATCACTTTCGATCGGAATTGATTTCTGTGACAGACCTGATTGTATCAGAGCTGTAAAAACTGCAATCAAGTGTTATTGAAATGGCAATGATTTCAGTCCTCAAAATTAAATCTTGTAAACTATTTTCAATCAATTCCTCTGAAATCAAGCCCATCGAAATGCTAAACACTTGGAATCTAGAGGTTGTAAAGAAAAATTGACATTGTTGGCAATTCAAACTTATCAGAGTTAGCTTTATTTCTAGAATAAAGGGCATAATAACCACACAAAATGCTTGGCAAACACCAAACGGAAACCATTTGTGTGTTAAACAACACAAATATTCTCCGCACAAACATTAATTTAAATTTTGTTTGTTTTGTTTTATATGAATGCAGACGCCGATAGTGCTGCGGCAATTTTGTTGCTTTTTGCTTAAAACGGAGAAGAAGTATAAAATAAAGCCAAAGAATTTAAAATTAAAAGTGATTAAAAAAACGAGCTGTTTTGTGGCAAGCAATACTGCTAAAAAAAAATTAATTAACTATTTAAAATTATTTTAATGCTTCTTTTTAGACGGCACAAAAAGTTTGACAAATATCCAACATGTCTGCCAAATATTAAAAATTTTTAATATTAATAACACTGCTATACAGTCATTTTGCGGCAGGCATACTTGAAGTCGATTTTGTATAAGACGAGTGTGCTGATAACGGGAAAAATACCAGAATTGTCAAATTGACTCCAGTTTTTGAGATAAACGCTTCTAACATTTTCCATAAAATGCTTCAATAAATGGGCCAAAAGATTTATTTAAAATTTATTTTTATTGTTTATCTTTACAAAAATACACAAAAATAATAGTTTGGGGTACCTTTAACTAGAATAAATAAATGAAGATCATAAAAAACTTTTTCTTTGGGATTTTCTCTTATTAACTTTGTCAGGACAATCTCTTTTCAAGGTCCAGCAATAGTCAGCCATCATATGGCTGTCCCATCGACCTTGATATCTTTCTTCCATTATCCTCATATCCTGATGAAACCTTTCTCCTTGTTCCTCACTGTAATCACTCAGGTTCTGCGGGAATCGGTCCAAATGGCTGTGTAAGAAATGCAATTTTATGCTCATGTTGACTCCTACTCTGTTAAAATTTTGTAGCATTTTTGCAACTAGTTCTTGATATTCCGGCGCTTTGTGATTCCCCAAAAAGTTTTTTACTACCAACACAAAGCTTAACCATGCTTCAGATTCAATCTGTGTCATATGGGCTACAAACTCAGTGTCTTTTATAAGTGTACGTATTTGCGGTCCATCAAAGATGCCTGCTTTTAATTTTTCCATGCTAAGGGCTGGAAATTTTTGGCACACATATTTGAAACAGACACCATTTTTATCAAGGGCTTTAATAAACTGCTTCATTAGCCCAAGCTTAATGTGAAGGGGTGGAAGAAGGATGTTTTCTCGGCTTATCAAAGGTTCATTTATCACATTTGCTTTTCCAACCTCCATATTTTCTCTCAAAGGCCAGATCTTTGTAATCCAGTGTTGGTGACTTGCACGGCTATCCCATAAACATATGAAACAAGGGTACTTAGTATACCCTCCTTGCTGGCCTAGTAAAAAATTTACCATTTTCAAGTCCACGCAAACTGGCCACTGATGTTGTGCGTACGAAATCTTTTCTAAAACCATTTTAATATTTTGGTATTCTTCTTTTAGTTTTGTAGTATGACCAATCGGAACGCAAGCATACTTATTTCCATTGTGCAGCAATACACATTTTAGACTTCTTTTTGAGCTATCTATAAAAAGCCTCCAATCTTTAGCCTCATATTTAGGAAGACCCAAAGATCTTAGGAGCCCAGGAATGTCATTACAAAAAACAAAGTTATCTTCTTCTGAAAAGTAAGGAAGAAGTTCACTCTCTCCGGTTCTAAAGGATGTAATGAGAACAACAGGTTGAAGACAATGTTTTTCTTTCAACCTTGAAGCAAGAAGTTCGGCCGAAATTTTCGGTAAATTCAAATCACGAACCAAATCATTGAGTTCGTCTTGAGAAAATCCAGGTTTCTTAGAAACATCTTCTTCGACCTCACTTCCACTACTGCTCGACTGACCGCTTGATCCCTCTAACATTTCAAAATCATCACCATTTGATGTAGATGGTCCTGAAAACACTGGAATTGGCAAATCATCACTGTGAGATACTGGAGTTGTAACCGATTTCACACTCGGGTAAACCCAAGTACGTTTTTTGTACCGGTTCATACCGTTAACATTTACGGCACAAAAATAACAGTCGTTTAAGTGATTACTTGGCTTATTCCACATCATCGGCACTCCAAATTGTAACCCTTTACGTCCTCCTTGGCTCCAGTAACGCAAAGATTCTACGCACGGCTTGCACACGATGTTTGGCACCCAATATTTATTGCTTTTCACTAGTGGTATCCCGAAATATTCTCGGTAGACTGTTTTTACAAACTCTGTGATCTCTTTTCTTTGCTTTTGTAAACTAAACTTGCCACAAATAAAGCAAAAACTGTTAGGATCGTTTAAACAAGGTTTACGTGGAAAACTCATGTTTTTGAAAGGAAAAATGCACTTTAACACAAAACAACCGATTTATAACTGATAAACACAAATGCTCTCAACAGTATTACCATACTTTTATTTAATTTCATACATTTTGTAAACAAAACCAAAGAAAAATAAAAACAAAAGAAATTAGGAAACAACTTTTGAAATTCCAATTGAATTTATAGTTTTGTAAATTTCTAAAAGAAATGACTGATATTGAAAAAAATATGCAGTGGCCAATGTACAACAACAATTTCGCAATAAAAAAATTGATATAATTTTTTCAAAAACAATTTTTTATAGCTTTACACACAAAAAAAGTGTAAAAATTAATTGGCAGATCCTGAAGTTGCAGTCGGCGTTTCAATTATGGGCCTGTTTTCTCTGAGAGTCATTTTTGCTTGAAGTTGCGGTCGTGTTCTGTTTCATCATTTAGGAATGAATCCAAATATGAAAAATGTATGACAATATTTGAAATAAGAAATAAACGTAAGTGAAAACAAATCAATGAACCACAATGTTTATAGGGTATTTCAATTATTTCTTAGTTCCGTTTATCTCAATAACCAGAGTGAATCAAAAATAAATAAGCATGCAGCGTGAAGGTCTAATATGAGTATTAACAAAAACCATTAACAAAATCCCTGCCGCAGATTTTTTTATTTTTTTTTGTATAGCAGTGTAATTAGTATTGTGGTTATTTTGTTGAACTATTTATGGTTTTTAATCCATATTTTTAATTAGGCTTAAGTTCATCAAATTTAATTTTCATTAAATTATTTTTATGAAGAAAGGAATTTTACAACATGAAAATTCATTAAAATTGTTATTGATAATCTTTCATTCTTGACCGTGGCCGGGATTCGAACCGCGGCCGGCAGGTTACCATGACATGTTTCGATCGCAATATTTTAATATTTCTACAAACATTGCTTCAAATGGTTGTCCAAACAGCAAACACCCCAATTAACAACACAAAATATTTGTTCATACATAAAATTTTGACATGTTTGCCAAGCAATTTGTGTGGTTTATTATGCCCTTAAGGAGTTTCATTTGAAGAAAACGATTCAGATTTAATTTTAATTCATTCAATCGTTTTTATCGTATTTTTCCATCATTTGAAATTCAAATCATAAAAAAATATATCTATTGCAATCTTTTAAAGCTCTGATATCTATGTATAATATGTGCTGTTGTTGGTACTTTTTTACATGTGATTAATGTTTTAACTCGACAAGTAACGGGGATGGATGGATCAATATATAAATGGTTTTCTAACTCTATTTTATGTTATTCCTACATATGTATGTGTGTGTATATATGTACATACCTAAATATATTTATTATGCTCGTACAGAGAATAAACATGGTTATAGTATAGTTAAAAAACATATTATGGTCCCCGCAATGACCACAAACAAACTATTGTAGTTTTTGATGTTTACAAGTGTCACGATTAATAAAATTTTGTTTCTATTTTACATAAAACTTCAAATATGGTTCAATTTAACCATATAATGTTTAAATAAAATTTAGCTACAACCATAAGTATTATTAAATACAACACAATCGTAATAGTTTTAAACATTGAATGTCTAATTTTAAAAATAATTTGTTTAAAAGTAACAAAATTGTGATTGTGTTTGGTTGTTTCTACGTTAGTTGAATGCTTTTCAAACAATTGCTAAGTTTGCATAAAAATTCTCACATTCTTCTTCTTTTTAATTATTGCTCTAAATACATAACATTTATGAAGCAGTATAATCCAGTAAAACGGAAAGAATGCGGATGAAGGTTGTCGCGCGCAGAAATATGAATAGCATGCAATTTGCTTTACTGACAATTAAAGGAAAAACAAAATTAAAATGTGAACAATAACATGTAAAAGTAAGCAAATGCAAAAAGGCTATAATAACAATATAATTTGGTTAATATAGACCATATTATTGTATAATCTGGCCATAATATGCCTACTTTTGACCAAACTATGGATATTTTTGTTATAATAAGTTTTGACCAAATAATGGTTAATTTCGAACTAATTATAGTAAATTTCGAACAACAATAAATTGTTGAAAACAACGAACCAGATAAAAGTACAAACATTCAGTCGATAGTAGTATCGATAGTGAAATCTGAACTATTGATAAATATCGATAGTATCCCATATGAACATTTTACAAATTTATGTGTACGCGAACGCATTTCAGTAAAATCCAGTACAAATTTGTACAAATTTTGGGGTAAACGAACGCAGCTATTGCCATAAACATTTGCTTAGGAGACAATTGAAATGGCCCAGCAAAAAGTTTACTTATCATTTGATAAACACAGATAAATTCATGTTACGAATCACCTTAAATGAAAGTTTTTTAAAGTTGATACAACCTGAATTTCATGTTAAATCAATTTGATTTGAGTGTGAAATACCAGTGAGAATAAGCTTCAAAGACAAAATGTGTGTTTTTTTAAGAATATTTCTTAACACTTAACACCCCCGGAACTACTATTCTCTTATTATTTATTTTCCTGTTACAACATGTTTAATTTTTGTTGTTTTCTTCGATATAATCGATATGGTTTTCGTCATCATTCTTTTTTAAAAATTTTATGTATTTACCTTAATAATAATGACAAAAGAAATACGGGAATTCTTCTTCTTTTTTATAAATTATTTTAAACATGAAAATAAAAAATGTTTCATCTAAATTTTATATGAAACAATGATGTCTTTACTTTTGCAGAAATTTCCTATGATTTTTAATCAACATTGCACCTTGTTAATTTTATATTGGTATATTTTTCTGTGTGTACCTTTATAACAACTTCATAAACGCATTATCTTTCAAACCTAATCGCTACTCGCAACATGACATTACACCAATTTATGAAGTACTGAAGAACTCTCTCTAAAAAACATCAACAACAATATTTAGATCAAATTTAAAATCTTAACATATTCAGTAAAACTCACTTGTTAACTCTGCGTTAAAAACAAGGACGTGGAGTGGTGGGTAAGATTTTGAGCTTAATTTTTTGTAAAACTTACAAAAAATGTGTTCTGTAGAAGAAAAAAATGCGTTCAAATCGGGACATCCCTTGTAAAATCATCGTTTCTTTAATAATTTACATAATATCTTTTCATAATTTACGACTTTGTGAATTTTACGAAATATTTTTATAAATCGATAGCAAAATGAGAAAATTCGGTGCTTTATTTCATCTAACCTCCATACAATTTTTTTTTTAAATTTTTAATTTCTAACAGTTAAATAAATATTTGCTTATGTTTTATAATGGGAGTGGGTATCATAGATTCGGCACGGCCGCATATATGTAGCTTTCTCATTTGTTATTTTTAAACTTTTGAGAGTACAGTAGTTCCCGCTTAAATGATTTGCCCTCTTAAATGCGCAAAATGTGCTGGCAAGCAAAATTTTCACATAATTACATGAAAAAAATCCCGCTTAAATGACCTCGCTTAAATGCGTTCCCCGTTTTAATGATTCATTATTTTTGTCCGAAATTACATAAATTTGAACAAAATAAATGGCTTAAATGCGTAACCAAAAAACTTGGGGTTTTTTTTTAAATATCCGGGCAAGGCATTTATAAAGTTAGTAAAAGTATTTTTGTACTTACATGTATGTATGGCAACTCAAATATTTAAAACGGCAGTTGAAGTAAAAAAGTAAATTTCTCTTGAATTTCGAAAATCATAGAGAATAATTTTAAAGAGTTATCGGAATCTTCCGGTAATAAAGAAGAGGAAATAATTGAAGCTCAATGGAAGGAAGACATAATAAATGGTTTTAATAATATTAACACGGCGTTAACATTTGCAGAAATAAACATTTAAAGTTTTTTAAACAAAGACCTAAAGCTCGACAATTTATTAATACTTGAAAATAAAAAAGGTCGAATAAAATATATATTACACACAAAACATAATTATATTTTTAATAAATATTTATGTGCATATGAATTTATGTAAGAATGTTAATTGAATTAGTTTTAGTTTAAATATTATCTTTAATTTCGTATGCGAACTAGGTATAATACATTTTATTTTCCCTTATAACTAAAAAAGTACTTTTAAATAAACATTGAGTTTTTAAAGCGAGGTTTTTTTAAATGCGTTAATTGCGCATTTATCCGGGTTATTGGTTAAACGATTCCCCGTTTAAATGCGTAGAAAACTGAACATATCATACTAAATAATCATAAAAGAATACGTGTTTGATTTCTTGCTATCAATGATAGCAAAATGAATTTAAAATAATATTATTTTTTTAATAAAATTTAAATTTTAAAATAAATGTCCTTTTTTATGTGTAAATAATAATAGTAAAATAATAATACATATTTATAAATATCGTTAGCTCATTATTGGTTTGACCTACCGACCACTTACAAAAATGGAGTTATTGAGTATTTTGAATAAATTCCAAAACCTGTTTCGCGAAACTTTTTATAGTTTCTGAGATATAAAGCATTCGTTATGCTCCATATCAACTATTTTAAAGTTTTTCAAGTATTGTTTTGCTCTTCACGCCACTGTTTGGCGATTGTACCAAACATACTAAACCGTATAGAATTTCGGTATTTCTTCATTGCCGGAAGAAAAAAAGTAGTTAATGCAAAAGCATGGTCCAATCATTAAGGCCCTCATTTTGTAAAACACAACGCAGCGACAAAGAATTACATTGAAAGCAAAAACAAATTCATAGATATTTTGTAATTTTGTTGTTGCCTTTAACAGAAATTCACATTGGTTTTTAAGAATTCATACGCCTCATTGCTTGAGGCGTTGAAAATTTTAAAACGGTACAAAGCAACAACAAAATTATAAAATATTTATGAATTTGTTTTTGCTTTTAATATAATACCTTGGCGTGCGTTGTGTTTTACAAAATTAGGGCCTAAGTCTACGCAAAACGCCTGCTGATTTGTTTGAGAATTGTGCTTTTTGCATGCAGTTAGTTGTTTTTGTAGCAATTGTTCTTGACATCCTTATCGTGTTATACCTACACAAACAAAATTATGTATTCTGCACATACCTAATATTTGGACCATGAGCAGAAGCAAAATAAAATGACTAGAAATAAATTTGTAGCAAATAGTTTTATCAAATAATAAACACGTGTTAATGAATGGTAAATATGTACAAAAAAATATCAAAATGGAACTGTTTTTGTAAAATAAGACCAAACAAAAAAAAAAAATTATGGCCCTAATCATGTAAAACGCAACGCCACGCCAAGGTATTATATTAAAAGCAAAAACAAATTCATAAATATTTTATAATTTTTATGTTGCTTTGTACAGAAATTTTTGTACCGTTTTAAAATTTTCATAGCTTGTGGCGTGGAAAATTTTAAAACGGTACATGAATTTCTGTAAAAAACAACAACAAAATTATAAAATATTTATGACTTTGTTTTTGCTTTCAATGTAATTCTTTGGCGTTGCGTTGCGTTTTACATGATTAGGGCCTAAATATTTTGACTGTTTTTTTAGATTGTAAATATGGAAACAGCAAAGAGTATACGCATGCAGCACAAAAAGCTACTTTTTAATTTTTTTAGAAAAGTGACGTATGCGGCACAAACAAATATTTTTAATTTTCATTTAAATACTACTTACTTTTAACTTTAGGTGAAACTAACTAAGAGGTGAAAATATAAAAAAATTCTATCGGGTATAGTTTGACAAAACTTCATGTAAGCCTTCTTTGTCATTTTTCTCCACTCCGACTTGTTGGCATATGCGCCAAACCAATAATTAGCTGACGATATACTACATCTAAAATGAACAGACTTATGAAAATGTGTATATGCGAGTGTAATATTATTTGATAGATTTTAAATTAATCAATGTTTCACATCTTTTTGTTAAATACGAATTTAAAATGTTTACCATTTCTTAAGATCGCCATCCTCCTCATCCACTACATGTTCCCAAAGTTATACTTATAAAATTTATGCAACTAATGGCAACAAATTTAAGGAATCCGGACAGGAATCACGCACATCTAGAATAAGAAATTATACAGAGAAAGATAGACTGACATCGTCAAATCATTCATCGTTCGATTACAACCGGCACCATGTTAAATTATTAGCAAACAGCCCCTCTTCGGAAATACTGGGCAGCATCGTCCAATCTGGCACTAGCAATTCCCTCAAATGTTATCATCAGACCAAAATTGCCACACCTGCCATTATCCGCCAGCAAATTCTGCACGATGATGACGAAGAAAAGAGTTCAGCAACAACTGCGAACAATGGCACAAGCCAAAAGTGGAAGAACGTTAAAGCAGTTATGGCATATTATTGTACATTAAGACGCATTAAGAGGAACGGTCCATTTTTAACTATATAGTACATGCATATGTATATCTATTTTGTATACCTAAAAATAATTATATAACAGTACAGACATGTTGTTTAAATATTTAGCTTTCCAGTCAAATAAAATATTTTCTTACTTTTTTCCACTACCAGTAGTAGAAGTAGGTTAAATATTTTTTGTCTCTATCTTTATAAATATTTATACATATACTCTTATACATTACTTACATACTTAATACATAGTATACTTGGTGTAACGAATGCAGTCCTACTAATATTGTAATAGTTTTTCTAATTTATAGTAAACATTTTACTCATTTCCTTGTAGCCAATTTACAATGATGCAACAATCCGATAAAACACTCTAAATCAAAAATTGTCTAGAGCTAATAAACTAAATTTTTCCATATACCCACAAATCAAACAATTAGAAATTTGTCTTTCTTTTTTTGTTTGCCTTGATTGAGAGTGTTTAGTTTAATTATTGCATTAATGTCGATGGCGCGGCTTCCTTCATCTCCAAAAAAAAAAAAAAAAAAAAAAATAAACCATAAAAGTTTGTTCAACTCAGAACTGGCAACTTTGTCTTTTTTTATTTTAACTTACCCCAACAAATTAAAAGTGATTTAATCTCAAACGACAAACGTTTAATAATGATTTTAAAATCATTTGAAAATCATAGCATTCTCAACAAAAAGGGGAAATTATTTTCTAATTGAGAAATGAATTTATTTTTTTATTTATTTTATTATAACTAGCTTTCAAACGTTATTCTCGAGTGTTTTTCAAATGTGGATTTTAATACAATGTGGAACATAAATAAAATTGTTTTCTTTTTTTTAATTAAAATTCATTATTTATATGGCGTTTGTCTTTATAAATTGTTTTCTTGATGCATCTTGAAAGTAAATTGCTTAAAATTGTGTGCTGTTTCTGTCACAGCTTCTAATTTTTAGAAATTTTGACAAATGTTTATGTAAAATACTATCAAGAAAAAAAACTTGAACGTAAAACTGCAGTGAAAGTGCCATTAAAATTTACTTCTTTTTTTAATTAATGAAATAAACAAGAGTAAAGCCACTTGTTCATTTCTCTTTGCATCATCTTTTATGCCGCAATACAATGAACACAAATTTATTTAGTTTAACAATATTGTCAGTAAAATTTGTTTAAAATGTTTTACAACCGTCTGAACAGGCAATTTTTGTTTAAGAACGTTGTCAGAAAAAGCATTGACAGTCCATTAAAACAGCAAAAGTTTTCTTTGGCAGTATATTGTCAACACATTCCCAGACCTTACCCCCCGTTGCCACATGCAAATGCAACTTCGAAAAACTCAATACACTCACACTCTTTCACTAGCCCCATCACATTTTTCGTACTTGCAGCTCAACTTGCAAGAGAATTTGCTTGCAAGTAAAATTTTTGACACTTGCAGCAAGTAAAATGATGTTCTTAGTAAAATCAAAACTATGTTGACGACATTTTAAAAATGAACTTACACAATGCTGTGTAGCCACTCAAAAAATTATTGTGTTTTTTTTACATTTCTCCTGATTTTCGTTGTTATTGCGTATACACTACTTGCAAGTAATTACTTGCTTGTGACAACGTAGAGGAACATTATTGTAAGATCTAACCACCGTATGTACGAAGCTTAAGACATTGCCACTACGTATTTTAAACAAATAAAATTAGTCGGTATCTACTGCAATGTTGCCACAGTTATAATGGAGAAAACTTATTGGGCACTTTATCGTTCACGATAGCTATTGTTACCGTCAACTATCAGGGTTTTTATCATTAGGTTGTAATAATTAATAACGGCCCTAAAGGCTAGATTACACTATTATACTTTATATTAATACATGTCAAAAACTCAAGTAATATGACAAAGTGTGTAGCAATTTAATACGTGCCATTTAATATCATATAATATAGCAAATTTAGAAAGCTCTTTAAAGTTCGGTAATTTCATATCATATATTAATAATTTTGATATTTTCTTTTTGTTTGAAACGCATGTAATTTCTAATAAACAATCTTATTTCTCGTCGTTTTTTCAAAATTATTGTATACATTGGGTTGATGCTTCTAAAACTCATAAAGCTGGTCGTGCAAGTGGTGGGTGTCTATATGGATTTAAAAAGGAAATCCAGAAAAAATATGCACTAAAATTTATTAACGTACATAACTATACAATATTATCTGCCAAACTTGACGGCAATATTTTCTATTTTATTCCTAAATACTTAAACTGCTCAAACTGGAAGAAGGATCTAAATAACTTTGAGCAATTTTTAGATGAACTCAGCCCTACTGAATTTTGCATAATGGGAGATTTAAATGCGCGTATTGGTGAGGAACAAGTTTTGGAAGAAAATTTATTACATGGTTTGTCAAATATAAATGATTTTAGACGGTCCAAAGATAAAACTATTAATGCTCAAGGAAAACAACTAATGAATGTGATTGAAAATGTTGGTGGGATAGTGGTGAATAATAGGACAAGAAGTGATGCCGAAGGGGAATACAGCTTTTGTGGAGTTATGGGAAATTCTGTTATCGATTATTGTATTTGTTCATATAATTTTCTACAATATGTTGATGATTTCAAAGTGGCATCTAAACCCTTTTCTGATCACATGCCTTTATGTCTCAAAATAGCAATTCCAATTCACATGAGTAGTAATAACATGGAGTCTTCGTTACAAAAAATATACTGGAATAATAAGTATGCTGTTCAATATAACAGAAACCTCAATGTATTGTCAAATACCCAGCTTATTCAAAATAATATGACCGTTGACGAAATGGTTACAACAATAACTGATAGTATCAAGCGAGCTAATGTTAAAAAAGTCAATAAATCATTATATGAGCCTAAACAAAAATGGTTCGACTGGAAATGCTTCCGTTTTCGATCCGTTATGCTTAAAAATCTAAAAAAATATAGGAAAAATCATACAACTTCCAACAAATCATGTTATTATTCAGCAAGATCTAAATACCTACAGTTGTGTGCGAATAAGAAGTTGGAGTTTTATAATAATAACCTTAAACAACTTGATAAAGTAAAATGCAGCAAAGAATGGTGGAAATTATCAAATTCTTTAAAAACACGTACTCGTGCGTCAAAAGGAAATTTAGACGCTGATGATTTCCTTTTGCACTTCGGCTCTGTTTTTCAGAACCGAGAGGAATCCCAAACTATAAACTGGTGTATGCCTTATTTTGTGGACGCTTTTTTAGATTCTCCCTTTGAATTCTGTGAACTATATGCAGTTGTAAATAAACTGAAGCTTAACAAATCTCCAGGATAGGATGGTATTCCGTATGAATTTTATTAATATGCTCCACATGGCTTTCTAAAAAACATATTGTTGGTATTTAATAATATCTTTCTTTGGGAGAAAATTCCATCTTCTTTTAAGCAATCTATCTTGATACCATTATTTAAAAAGGGCGACCAAAACGTAGCAACAAATTATAGAGGGCTATCGTTAATAGATACAATCTGCAAAATTTTTAATAACATTTTACTAAATCGCATATCGGATTGGCTTACAAAAAATAGTATTTTAAACGAGTTTCAAGCTGGGTTCAGAAAAGATTACTCTACGGTTGACAATATATTTAACCTTGTTAACATTGTTGGTTTAAACAAATTAAAAAGTAAATATACATATGGATTTTTTGTAGACTTCTCGTGTGCTTTCGACATGATCCCTAGAAATAGTCTGTTTTATAAATTATCATGCATTGGCATATCATCCAAAATTATAAGAATACTTCAATCTTTATATGATAATACTGAGAGCAGAGTTTGGGATGGATCTACTTTTTCTGAATATTTTGAAGTGGAATCTGGTGTAAAGCAAGGTTGCATTCTAAGTCCAGTACTGTTTTCATTATACATTAATGATCTTCCTGATGTTCTACCTGGTGGTTTAAATGTGGCGAACGTAAATGTTAAAGTTTTACTATATGCAGACGATATTGTCATCCTATCAGATACACCTAGTGGTCTACAAGAAATGATTGATGCTCTTCATAGATATTGCTTAATGTGGAGCTTAAAAGTTAATTTATCTAAGTCAAAAATTGTTGTATTTCGTAACAGCCCAAGAATTTCTGCTAACCTATTGTGGCAATATGGAAATAATAATATAGAAATCGTCAACAGCTATACCTACCTGGGGGTTGATATAACATATAATCTTTCTTTTAAAAAGCATCTACAAAACAAACTATCTGCTTCTAAAATTGCCATAGCATCTACCTGGTCTAAGTATATCAATCATCCAAATATATCAAAAAAGAACAAGTTAAAAATATTTGAGGCTGGTTCTAAATCCATTATGTTTTATGCTGCTCAAGTTTGGGGCTATGAGAAATACGATGATGTCGAAAAGCTTTTCCGATTTTTTATTAAAAAAATGTTGTACCTTCCTGCCACTACTCCTAACTACATGTTGTACTTAGAAACCGATTTTAACTCCTTATTTATTTCAACCATAAAAATGCATTTTTGTTATATAAAGAAAGTACTTTCTTTAAGTTCGGAAAGATTACCACGAATTTTGGCCGAGAAAGTTATAGAACTGAACCTGCTCTGGGCAAAAGAGTGGTCTAATCTGCGTAACGTGCTGCAATACTCATCTCCAAACAACAGTAATCCCTTATGCTTTTATTGGAAAGATATAATTTGCCTATTGAAATTAAAAGACAAAAATGACTTTATCTCCGCTGCTTCAAATTCACAATTTCACGATCTGTATTCACAACTTAAGTATGACATAACTCCTGTACTTACTGCAGGATTTTCTTCAAGAGCCACAAGTTTAATTATAAGGGCTAGAGGCGGTCTTTTAGATCTTAATGCTAGATGCTTCAAAAATAATACTGATGGTATATGTACAGTTTGTAACATGCATGAATCAGAAAATACGTTCCATTTTATAGGCATTTGTCCAGTATACAGAGAATTTAGAAATATATATTTTAGTCAAAACTCTCTAAGTTATAATGAAGTATTAAATATATTAAATGGCACCAATTTTAACTCACTCTATAAATATCTTGAAACATGTATTAAACATACTAGATATCTTATATTAAATGAATTTGATGTTTAATCTTCTTTTTATAATAAATAAACATTATGAACTTTTTCTTTGCCAATCTGGCTTACAGCAATATTGCTACGCCAAATATAGATTGTAATTTATAAATATTTGTAAAAAACATTTTATATTTAAATTATACAAATCTATTAATAAATAATAAAATAATAATAATGACAAAGTGTGATAGTGTGAATGCAATGTGTCACGAAAATGACAAGTATTATGAAAAAAAGTATGAACTTCCGATTGGTAAGTTCATAGGACTTCATCGTTTTTTGAAAAATTTCTTAACAATAATACTTTTCATTGGATCAGGGTTGCATTTTATTTCATGTGTGAGTGTTTATACTTTGTGTGATGGTGTGAACACAAACTGTCATGTTAAATTAGATTTTTTGACAGTCGCAACAAAACTCATTAGATTTCTATCTCACAAAGTATTATGGAATACGTAAGACTTGTGAGATAGTGTAATCAAGCCTTAAGTGTGTATGCAGATAGCCAAGGCGAATTCATACAAGGTGATCTTATTTTGAAAACAGATACAACACTGTACAAGACTTTGACGTTGTGTTAAAATAATACAACACTGTAGTAAACAATTCAAACAATCATTTCATTTTGTTTTTAATTTTTATATGTGTGTTTTGAAATGTTATAATTTAAAAACGTTTTAAATTTCATAGTTCTAAGTGAAAATTATAAAATTTATGAAAGATTTCCCATAACCACCAGAACGGTGTATCATTTGACACATGGTTAGTTATCAGCTGTTGCTTACGTAACAAGCTAAGGTCATTTGGTGTGAATTCGCCTTGCAGATAGCTTTAGGTTTTTATTGTTTAACTTTTTGTTTGCTGAACTAGCAGTGATGGAAAATTTACTGCCTGTTCTTCTATTTCCGAACGAAGACTTCGTTCGCTTAACTTACATTTGAAACAAAAACAAATTATAAAATATCGTTTTTGGTTTACATGTAAGTTACGCGAACGAAGCCTTCGTTCGAAATCAATGAAATTGAGACGTCAGAGAACACCAAGCAATAGAGTACTTTATTCAACATTTTGGTACTTTTTATTGAAAATTAAACTTGAAAAATAAACGAAAATATATAAAACTACAAAACTAGTTCATTTTAAAATAAAAATATAGGTAGACTACAGTTGCCATACAAGATTTGAACAATACTTAATTCTTACTATTCTCTACTTGCCGATTTGTATACATTTTTACAATTTAACTTCAATTTTATTATACATGATATTAATAAAAACGTATTTATCAAACCTGTCACATATTCCGCTGTGTGACTTGCATTACATACCCGAACACAACTTTCACTTACAGTAAACAAACAATATTAATCTATGCATAGAATTGCTGTGAATATTGTGGTGTTTAAAAATTAACGTCCTAATTGTGTAAAAGGCAACGCAACGTCAATTGAAAGCAAAACCATTTCAAAAATATTTGAGAATTTTATTGTTGCTTTCTACAGAAATTCATATTGAATTTTTAAGCAACAACAGTAGAAAGCGACAACAAAATTATAAAATATTTTTGGCTTTGTTTTTTTTTCAACAGGAAAAATAGATTAACCATAACGGTCCCCTCTATTACAGATAATCGAGGTCTTACTGTAATTGTATTTAAAGATAAATAAATCCTATAAAATTATAGATAGAAACTAGAATTTTTGACATGTTTATTTTGCACAGTGATTTGTTTTCCGTACTCGCTTTTTAAAGCGCTTTCAAAACAAATACCCTGTTTTCTATTTTATTTCGAAGTTAAATTCTTTTCTACTTGTTTTTAATTTATTGGAAAATTGTTTTAAAAAATAATATAAAAATACGCGTAATAGATTTGTAAACGGGATGTTTTATTTTTTTTTTTTTTTTTTAACATTAACATTTTTTTAGTTTAGCTTATTGACTATGACGTAAATAAAAAATATTTTGCAAAAATTTGTAAAGGTTAATATCGTTACCTAAAATTTAAAAGCCCACAAGCGACAAAAGTACAAAAAAACTTTTTGATTGATTATGATGTATTATTTTTGTTAAAAACATCACCATCAATCAACACGTCGATTTTGAATTTATTGTTGGTTGCGGTCTTTTGGATTTTAGGCGACGATATGTGCTTTTGATCTAAGTCAAGGTGACTAGATATTTATTTTGACTATAAAATAAAAAGAAAAAAATTATTTTTTTAATAAACTGTTATTTGAGCAATTTTATGAAAGCAAATTTAAATTCATTTAGGAAACCACGTATCGGAGATGGAACTTCGGATCCAGATTCCGATTGGTAAGTTCAAATTAAACTTCATAACAAAAAGTAAATAATTGAAATAAGTAAAATAAAAAGCTTAAATAATGGGTTGGCTAATCGGCATGTACGCTTTTGTTAAAGAAAAAATTATTCGAAAAGCCATGTTGTTATTAGAAGATTGAAGCAAATTTTCAAATAAGTAAATATATTATTAATTAATTCATGCTTTTAATTGAGAATTACATAAGTATATACAAGCTAAATAGTTAATTTTATTATCATATATATTGTTTTGTTAATTAATTGCTAATAAGCTAGTTTGAATTACGAGTAGATATGACGCAATATGCTAAAATAAATACATAGTTGCTGCTTAAAAACCTCATGCAAGATAACCAAAACTAAAAACTATTTAGCTGCAAAATTGTTTTTTTAATTTGACACGTTTATCTTAATCATCAATAGCCCATAATGGCAACTTGTAAATACGTTATTTTGATTGATTACTTAAGTATTGAATAGTAGTGCAGGCCTAATTCAATAGATTAATGATTAGAACTACAAACGAAATTAAAACCAAGTATGAAATTCTTTTGATGCTAGTTGTATGATTTTTCAACACTTGTGGCAAAACACTGTATTGTGTTTTTGTTGCTCTTATTTTTGTATTTTGTTTCTTTTTTTTTAGTCTTAAATAACATCTGCTAACAAATTTAAAACATCTACACTACCAAACAACATACACAGTGGTTTCAAAGCGCTTTTCTTTAGAAATAATGGCACAAAAAAACTTGGGCGTTTTATTTTTGATTATTGCTAAATTGGTTATTTATATGCCGGCATATTTCTTAAGTCCGTGTTGCCAGAAGTCAGCAAAAGCTCCAGCTCCAGGCAAGAATAATCCTGGTCAGAGCCCATTCCCTAATTTTCCTAAATAAAAGGCCATTGTCTGCCTGTCTGCATACAGTCAGGACCCTACATTTACGAGTCCAGTCTCTATCATAACCGGTGATGTTGCAGCGACCCGGTATCCAGCACAGCCTCACTACATACTCCCCTTAGATTTCCCTGTAAGCCCTTCCACAATCATCCACTAGCTTGGAATTTACAAACCAGCCCACCAAGACCCTTAGAGCCGCCAGGCTTTCAACATATATAGTGGCCTCCGATTTCCCCGAAATATTAGCCCTGATCAATTCTTATGGATTTAAATTTGTATCTTCAATTTAGTGGAAAACGCTTAAGAGAGTTGGAATTGCATTCAACAAGAAAAATAAAAAATGGCAACACTGACTGAAGTAAATAAGAAGCCTTAAAAACTCTTTTTCCACACGCAAGGTTTACTTTGACAAAAGCTTTTACATTTTTTTAACTGTGGCGTTCTTGTGCTGTTGTTTGCCAAATTAAACATGCAGCTAAATACAACCATGAATAAACAACGCACGAAAAGTAGCAAAATTGCAAGTACATCAAAGTCTGTACTCAACTCCATTCTACTTTTCTTTTCTCCTACAAACTAAAGACTTTGCAATGTAAAATTTGCGCGTGAAAAAGAAGTCATAAAGATCAAAACGAGCCCTAAACGCGAAAATAACGTTAGCGCCTAAAATCAATATTTAAAGGAGAGAGTTTTTTTTATTTTATTTCATATAAATTTTGTATGAATTTTATCGCTTACACTAAAATTGTTCTTGCTATAAAATCGTAACGGTACCTTCTATAACCATGTCATTTTAGGAGATGATGCAAGTGTTGCCAATAATGTAATAAATTAAAAAAAAAAACGAAAATTGAAAATGATGTCGCTTACGTTATTTTCGCGGTTAGAGCTCGAATAGATAAACCACTTGAGGGTTTTATTTATACTTAGCACGGACTATGTAAACATTTGTTTTAATATGATTGCAATTGAATTTTTTCCAAGTTTTGTTTATTATTTCCATACCCGATGTAATAACCAACATTAAAAGCTCCAGCACAAAGTCCAAACTTTATGTGTTCTAAATATGTATAAGAAACTCGCAAAGTGTCCACAATACACAGAAACACATCCAACCAAATTGTTTTAGAACCACTGTGCTGTATTATTCTAGATTGATTAATTTCTAAGTGTATGTTTATGTTAATGGAATTGTAGTTTTATGTATGAACTTTAAAAAATTAATGTCATGTTATGTTTTACATACAATGTGTAACAATTTTTGATTTTACTCATCTTAAGTAATTTACCTTTAATATATGTAACTGTGTAAAATTATTGTTTATTTGTTCATTAATTCATTTGTTTTTTTTTTTTTTTGTTTATTTTTTTTTCTTATTTATTATAGTTCTATTTTAGAGAATTCAGGTTCAAAGTCTAGAGAAATGAACTGAAAGACTGAAATGCATGTGACTAGTATGATACTTAGATGTTCAAAGTGTGTTCGTTGAATTGTGATAAGTTTTATAAATTAATGAGAAAGTTCTAACTGAGATAAACGTGCATACTCATACGTGTTGTAAATGTTATTAACCGTTTCTGTTTCCGTTTCCGTTTCATACACCACATATATACAAACATACATACTTGCAATCGATGTAGTACACTTATGTACATATGTATGCTAAGCTATTAATGTCAACATAAAAGAGCATATTAAATACACGTACATATCTATACGTCTGTATTAGAGTTTCTTTTTGTCGCATTTTTTGCATTCCCGTGAAAAAAAATCATATTCCCGAAATTCCCGCTCAAATTTTTTTATTTATTTATTTACTTATTTCTCTAATGAAACTAGTATTCCTTACTGGCTAGTATGCTAAAAAATTAAATCTAGTATCTTTTATATAACAAAACCTACGGCCCCATGTAAAGACCACTCTCGGAAATCATGTTAGTATGGCTAAAAGCGTAGAGAATCATGCTTTTGTGGTGCAATTTAGCATAATCTACTTTCATCAGACTCGAAATCTCTCGAAATGCCCCATATAAAACACAATCTTAATAATATTGTTGTGAAATTTTACCCACTACAGTTTTCTAAGATAAGAATAAAATTTCATAGAGATAGGTCTATAGTTAACCATAGGCCCTATAAAGAGTTTTTCTTTTCCCGGACTTCGGAAAAGCGGGATTTATTTTTTAATTTCCCGGGAATTCCCGCTCAATAAAAATCGATGCATAATATAACTTAATTTAACTTATTTGAACAAATAACATTTCCTGAGATCAATTAAATAAGTTTATAAATGCATTAAACTTTGGCAAAAAGAAAAAAGTGTTTTAAGGCACCTTAAGAAATTCATGTTCAAAAGTACACATGGGCAAAGTTTCAATTATTTTGTAGGATTTTTGTGGAAGTTATAGCAAAAGTCTTTTTGGTTATCTTTTTTTAATAACAAAAACTTCCGATCTGTGACATAACGAGTGTTTAGGAATAAAAACTTACAAACCCTAAACCGCAGAGAACTGATTATTATATTAAATTCGGAGTAAATTTCCAAAAGCCAACTTTAAAGTTTAAAATTGTTCTCCTATAAAACTAAACTAATAGACTTAAGCACTTATTGCCACAGAATTAATTGAAAGCCAACCGCACTATAAAAAACCAAAAAAGCGAAATTATTTAAATAAATTATTACAAAATATTTCTTTTAAATAAGTATTTTAGTTCGAAATAGGCATTTACGGAATAGTTTGAAAGCCTATTTCTAATTTTTATCAAGAAGATTTCAATGAGAAAACACGCCTTTTTAGTCAAAGGAACATTATAGGTATAATCTCTAGACACTTTCAGTTTTCTTAGCAATTCCTTCAAAACTTGTAGTTCCTTTTTAAAATAAATTATTTTCTTTGAATCGAATAAGCGTTTTCGTTATAAGGAACTTTTGCCATCATCTCTTACAGATCTAATCCGAAAAATCTTTTATGCAGCTGCTCTGGATATAAAATCATTAAATTTTTTTAAGCAAGTGGGAAAAGAAGTTTTGTTTTTATAAGGACTTTAAACATATTAAAAATTTTATAAATTTTTACTCTTCTTCTCTCGAAATTTCAAAGCATTAAACATTAAAGCTTACCTTACTTATCGAATTTGAATTGACATCTTTTTGGCGTTTGGCAAAAATGTCTTAAGTCAGAAACTGTAGTTTGTCGTTATGTTCAATTGAAAAATATTTATTTGGTGTATTTCATAGACTTTTTTCCTGAGAGCAGATGATAACGATTAGAAGCAGTTTTGCTAGACTAAAGTGATTTAAAGTTTAGATCAAAGATGAGTAAATTTTCTTGACAAACTTGATGCTATTTATAAATGTAAAACCCGCATTTCTTATTTATTAACGTTAAAATTCAAAAAATGCCGACTACTGGTACATGCCGACATTAGGTGCTCTTCCTATTTAAAATTTTCGTAATTCTTATTTATTTAAGTTTTAATTTAAAAGTGCCGCCTATTGGTGCATGCCGAACTTAGAGGCTTTCACCCCAATAAGTAAATAGTAGTGTTGTTGTTGCTTGGCAATTTGTACGAGCAGCCTGTGTTATGTGTTATGTTTTTGTAAATTTTTTGTTTGTTTTTTTTCGGTCGAAATACATTCACGCTCTTTTTGGTTGAAAAATAATTGGAAAAAACGGCATCGTACAATAAGTAACTTATTGTTTTCCATCAGTATCCACTAGTATCTGCCTTTGCGAAACAGATATAAGCAGATATGATACTCTCTTTCGCTTTTTTATCAACTGACATCAACTCTTTTACAAATCATATCAATATCAACTCATATCAGAAACACCACTCAGTACAAACAAATATAATTTAAACCAAACAAAAGAGAAAAAAATTTAATTAAATCCAATCAAAAACTCGAAATGCTAAGATCTATATCATGACACAACTTATATCAGCAATTAAGTTGCATTATTAAATAAAAAACACTGGTGTTCCCGCACAAATTTCCCGGGATTTTTTTTCCGACAAATGTGCGGGATCCCGGGATTTTTGTTCCGAGAAATCCCGTATGAAAAACACTAGCCTTTTTATAGGGCCCATTCTCAAAATCAGCTTAATAAGCCTTAAACTGTAGCAAATTTTAAAATTGTGGTGAAATTAAGTTGGATAAAACAACTAAAGACACGAGTCCCACATAATCATTTTCTTCAAAATTTCCCGGGAAGCCCGGAATTAATTCCTGAGAAAGCGGGAATTGAAAATAATTGAAAATCCCGGTAATTCTCGGGATGGGAAATTCCGGAAACAAACTCTAGTCTGGATGTATGTTTACACACACCTTTAACTACATAGTATATACATATATATACGTACAATGTACATTAATTGTACATACATGTATGGATTTTTCTTATGCTTAAAATGCCTGACAAATAAATAAGCACATGCAAATTATATGTGGCTATGTGTGTGCGTTTGCCATTTCGGATTTCGTATGTATGTGTGTATATGAAGCCATCATTGATTTTGTAAGTAGACCATTTTGTGTCTGTTTTTGTAAGTATGTTTTTACGTATGTAGTAGTTGCGTTAATCTTATCATTGTTGTTATTTCTTTACGCTTATTATCGTATAATGCTATTCATTTTTATTTGGTATTCAAATTATATCTATACATATGTAAATAATTTAGTTTTATTTATTTATTTTATTTTTATTTTGTATGGAATGTGTCTGGCTTTATTATGGTTTAAATATTATAATAATACAAAAACTAAATGCAATATTATCTAATTGTTAAAATTGCTTTTTTATTCAAAAAAAAAAAAAAAAAAAAAAAAAAAAAACTACAGGACGCGATCTAATCAACGCTGGATGAAACTGCGAACTACTGTACAAATATCATCAGCTATACAAAAGAAACCACCGCTAAAGAGGGAAGACTCATTTCTTAAAAGATTTTCAACACGACAAATACCAGAAGCTCAAGTAAGTTTGTTTAATTTAACATAATGTAATTTAATATTGGGGAAAGGGTTCTTATTTTTTGTCCTTTTATATAAAGCGAATTAAGGCCCTAATGATGGCCTTTCAATATCGAATGCTTTTACTTTATTTGATTAATTTTTAATGTTTATCATGATATAAATCATTTTACTATTATGGTACTATTTGATCCAGGGCTATGGAGTCGTCAAGAAATTGTTCTAACTCCGACTCCATCCGCTGAAATTTTTTTTGTTTTCCTTATTTGACTTAAAACTTTTTTTTTAATACAGTATCTTTTAAATGGTTAATTATAGCAAGAAATGATTCTGTGAAAATTTCAAATCGATATTTTAATTCTAAAACTTGCCGCATTGAGCTTTAATATAGTTATTTAGATTTTTCGAATTTTGGGAAAATGCAAATAAAATATAGCGCCCGATTTAATGGACCAAACCAAATAAGTTGAACTTTTTTGATTCTGAAGTGTTATGGCATTCTTGATTAATAACTCAACAGTTGAAAAATTGAAACCAACTAAAATATAGAAAAATAATAGATTTAATTTAAGAATGAACGAGTTTTGCTACGAATTTTCGAAAGAAACTTGTTTTGCTACAATCCATGTGGGATCGAACAAGCTTTGCAACCCACTATAGCCCACTAGGAAAATAAATCATTGAATTGTTTATTATATAACAATAGTTCTGTAGGGGAAAGATAAACTACACCAATTAAAATTTTTTTCAAAATATGTTTTTTATACTGTTGGAATCAGAATCTTTTCCTTTATCGATGGGTGAATTCCATTAAGTCCTATCTAATAGTATGTTCACATTTAGCTTCTTAAACGCGTTTAAGCAGTTCGAACGTGATTAAGCTCTAATCACTTCAAAATCGAGATGATTACCCATACATTGAAGTGATTTGTTAATCACTTCAAATTGACATGATTACAACTAAATCACTTCATAAATCACATAGAATCCACTGAACATACCTCAAATGTAGAATCGCCAACATGATCGTGTACAACCGGCCAAGATTTCTGTTTAATGTTTTTATTGTTTTCCTTAAATAATTCATAAACTTTCACAATTTCATCATTAAAATGATTAAAATAATCTTCTGATAACTTTATAAAAATGTTTTTATCCATTTTTAATACTTTAAAGAAATATAAATTTGTTTGTTGTTTTTTTGTGTGTGTTTTTTTTACTTAATCATCTGTCATCTTAATCATCTCAAATGTAATGTGAACGGCTTTGATTAGCTAAATCAACATTTTGCTTAAACGCGTTTAAAAACCTAAGTGTGAACTTAGCATTATGTAGTTTTCGAGATAGAAAAGTTAAACACGAAACCAAGTCCAACTTGTTTAGATGTAAAGGGCATCAAGCATACTTTGTGTTTTTTACCTCTGAATTTAAAGACAATAAGGAGTATGAGCTTAGAAAAAAGCACATTAAAAGTTCTTTTTTTTATACCCTTCACCACAGGTGGAAAAGGGTATATATAAGTTTGTCATTCCGTTTGTAATTTCTACAATATTGATCTTAGACCCTATAAAGTATATATATTCTGGGTCCTTACGAGGAGAGAAGTTGATTTAACGATATCCGTCCGTCCGTCCGTCTGTCCGTCTTACGTTTGATATGTGTTTTCCGGAGACTCTAGGCATGATAGCGGCTAGGTTGTTTTACATTTATGTCACATATAGTCCACCATTTCTTGCTATTGAAATTCAGACAGATTGGTCAAACAATGGCTGAGATATGACCAAAAAACCACGACTGCCTCTAATTTTTCCAAAAAAATCCCTTGTGGTGGTTGTATATTTATTACTTTTTTTCTGTATATCTGGAGAACGGCAAGAGCCAAAGTTTTCAAATTAGGTACAAACATTTAGGTTATCAATACACACCATCCCACAAAATATGGGCGGGATTGGAGAAGTGGGCGTGGCACCTCCCATACAAAAAGTATTTAAAATTGTATAAAAACGTGAATTTTTTGACTGTAATATGACCTATGGTTACGCCTTATATATCAAAAGATCGGAAATTTTTAATAGAAAATATTTTCTGAAAAACTCGGGAAAATCAGTTCAGATACGAAAAAGTTATGACCAGATAATAATTTTTTTTTTTAAATCTTCCCGAGTCCAAGTTTTATAACCAAAATAACACGTCGGTATATAAATCTGTCAAATCGGTTAAGAAATAGCAGAGTTATGACCAAAATACTGAAATCCCAAAAATTACTCTTTTTTATAATTAAGTTTGTTTTTTATACCCTTCACCGAAGGTCCTACACCCTATAAACTATATATATTCTTATGAAAAGCGAAGTTCCAATCCGGTTGTCGTCTCTTCTGACCACTACGGACATTAATAATTTCACAGATAATTCTCGTATTAGAAAGATTCACTATTCTGAAAACTTCAATAAGTACTTATTTGTTATGACCTCAGCAACTACTTATTACTTCTATTATTTTCACTACTGAATATTTGCTTACTAATAATCAGCTCAATAATTACTTTTGAGTTGTATTGTTTTCAGTACTGAATATTTACTTACTGGTAACGTACTCAATAGCTACTTATTTTATCTATTAACTAGTGATTTTTTCTGCTTCTAGTAAGTATATTGTAAGTACTAACAATTCAACTTACTCGTAGTTAAATAACAACTAGATATTTTTGGACTTCTAGTAAGTGTACTGAATTCTGTGAACACCCCGAACAGAAATAAGTAATTATTCAGCCGAAAAATAAGTAAGTTCTGTAACTTAAGTGAAAACTTCTCGCATCGAAAATATGTGAAACAAAATATTCCATCGTTTCTCGAAAAGTGAGAAAAAACTGTGTCTGAAACTCATGTCGAAAACTATCAAAAGAGTTTACGTCGTTCCGTTATACATGCCATAAAATTGCATCCGAAGACGATGTGACATTGCAGACGTTGAGAACGTCAGTAACACATAACGTTGTCGTTAAAAGCAAAAAATTTAACAATGAAAAAATGAACCAAGAACAAAATATTATTATTATTTTTCTTTGTATTTTGCATTTTTAATTGTTTTTGTATACCCTTCATCACAGGTGGTGAATAGGTTATATAAGTATGAGTTTGTCATTCCGTTTGTAATTTCTATAATATTGATGTAAGACCCTATAAAGTATATATATTCTGGGTCCTTATGAGGAGCGAAGTTGATTTAACGATGTCCGTTTGTCCGTTGAAATGGATTTTCCGAAGACCCCATATATGATGGGGGCCAGGTTATTATACATTTCTGTCACAATTGTTTGCTATTGAAATTCAGCAAGATCGGTCCACAAATGTCTGAGATATGAGTAAAAAACCACGACTGCCTCAAATTTTTTCCTTTAAAGGTCCAATTAGACGTGACATTACCATACCAACACTGTATTACCAAAACGACATAAGCATACCATACAAACCAATTCAATTTTGGTTTCTACGGTCATACAGTGGCTATGGTAATACAGTGTTGGTAATGTGGTTTTTTGTTGTTGTTTTTTTATACCCTTCACTACAAGTGGTGGATTTTATTTGTAATGTGTTTAATTTTACGCATACACATACACATTAATGCATGTATATGATATGCCGCTCAAATAAAGAAACAAACTCATAGACTCAATATATTTTAATTTAACGCTTCTTCATTCGCATTCGTAGCCGAGTTGTTAAGTTCTCTCCTGAGACTGATGATATTGCCAGTTCGAGTCCCAAAAAGATTTTTTTTTCATTTTTTTTATTTAATTTTTTTAAGTTCTAAAAAACGATTTAAAGATTTTAAAACGAATTTCAAACTTCAACTTTGGCAAAAGAGGAAACGGGCTTAGGTACATATATAAATTTTTTTTTTTTATATTCTTCGGCAAGGCTCAATTAATATTTATTTATACCTATCTAAAGAACGTTATTTATGTATATAACTTGTTGTTCTTATCTCATCATGGTGAAGGGTATATAAGATTCGGCATAGCCGAATATAGCATTCTTACTTGTTAGTGTTTAGATTTGTTCTCGCTCCATTTTTATTCGTGAGCTTATTTCACAATTCAAAGCGGGAACTTTTCTCACAAAAATATTACAGGCACAGTTTTTCTGTAAATTGGCGAGTAATTTGCTTACGTGACAGTAATACTCGCCAAAAAAGTTACAGAAACAGCTGTTTGTTACAATATATGGCATTTTTGTTTTATTTCACACATTTCAATTCAGTTTGTGCTTTGTTGTGAAACGGACGTGTATTTTCAACCCCGCATACGATTTTAATTTATTATTAATTAAATTTGATTTTGGAATATAAACACTAAGCGAATGGACGCTGGAAAATATATGATATTTTTTATTTAAATTATTTAACATAAAAGTGAACAATTAAAACGAAAAATTAAATAAACATAAATAAAGCAAAAATATATACATATGTACGTATGAATGTTCATACATGTGTATGTATACATATTCTGTGCACAAACATTTTAGTTTAAATTTCTTATTTTTGGCGTTGTTGTTGTAAAATAAAATAAATAATAAAAACATTAAAAGCACATTAAACCGGTAAAAAACAAAAACAATTTCTTGCATGAGTAAAAACAATGTAACAACAATAAAATTAAATGATAGAAATGCTTATGTGACAGTGCATGCCAACGAAAATAATGTTGAAATAAATAAAACAAAACAAAACAATAGTAACTACTTAACGGCTAAGCCAATTTTTCGCACTCGTTCCCTCTCACCCTCTTTATTTACACAAACGGTGGATAGTGACTCATTAAAAAAACTAAAAATAGACTTGGTAACAAGTGTTGCCAGGCCAACAAGTATTGCCGCTACGTCAAAAATAAATTTAGTGGGAAATGATACCATGAACCAAAACACTAATGCAATGGAAAACCCCCCTGTAAAAAGTTGCCAAAAGCCTCAAGTCCAAGTTGGTATGGACAGGTATATAACAGTCCTTAAGCGGGGTCGCAGCCCTACCTCTTCAGCTGTTGCTTCGGCATCAAAAGTGCCATCTTTTGACAAAACAAATTCCCAAAATCGCTTTGCAATTCTGGAGGATGAATCCTCTGAAGCACCAAACGTCATAAGATCGCCCAAGCCTCCCCCGATATATCTTAGGGAGCATAACTCAAATGATCTAATAAAGAGTTTAATTTCGTTGATTGGTGAAAATTCGTTTTATGTAGCCGCAATAAAGAGAGGTAGCATAAATGAAACGAAAATTCAAGTGAATCATGAAAATGATTTTCGCAAAATTATTAACAAATTTGAGGCACTTAAAAAAAGTTTTTATACATACCAACTCAAGAGCAGTAAAGGTCTCCAGGTGGTGATTAAGGGAATTGATTCATGCGTAGACCCAGAGGAAATTAAAACTTTCTTAGAAGAAAAAGGCTTCAAGATAAAACACGTGGTAAATATTAGTAATAGAGACAAAAATCCACAACCACTATTTCGAGTAGAATTAGAGCCCGGCGACATTAAGTTAAAAAAAAACGAAACGCATCCCATTTATAGTTTAAAATATATTCTACACAGAAAAATCACAATTGAGGAGCCGCACAAAAAAAATGGACCTGTTCAGTGCTTAAACTGCCAAGAATTTGGCCATACAAAGGCATACTGCTACTTACCCCCTGTTTGCGTAGTATGTGGTGAGCTACACGGTACAGTTTCTTGCGATAAGCCTAAAACCGACCCCAACGTTAAAAAATGTAGCAACTGTGGCGGTAATCACACTGCCAATTATAGAGGATGCCCTGTATATAATATAGTCAAGCAGACGGTTGGACCAAAAACAAATGCCCCTCAAATGCAGGTTGCAAATCAAGTTATCACAAATGCAATTCAAGCCCCCCAGTTTAGTAATAACAGAACCTCTTATGCTAACGTTCTAAAATCAAACCATGAGCCAATGCAAGGTGCCTCGCCAAGTAATGATGAAACTCCAGTTTCTAATTTAAGTCGTTTAGAAAAAACCATGGAAACATTAGTGCAAACAGTAAATAATTTTACGAACACAATGGGTAATATGATGCAGGAAATTCTTAGAATGCAATCAATGTTATTGCAAGCTGTACTTAACAAGCCATGAACTGTATAAAAATTTGTTTTTGGAACGCAAACGGCATCCGCCAACATAAAAATGAACTAGAATACTTTCTTAAAAATAAACAAATTGATGTCATGATGGTTTCTGAAACTCATTTGACTTCAAAAAATACGTTTAAAATAAATGGTTATATACTATATGATACAAAGGACCCTCGAGATAGAGCTTGTGGAGGTTCTGCCATTTTAATTAAAACCAGAGTCAAACACTACCTAATGGGTGATCATCGTGAAGATTATCTTCAAGCAACAAACATTTGCGTTGAAGAACTAAATAGAAACGTAGTAATCTCATCGTTATACTCCCCACCTAGATATTCAATATCAGAAGGCCAATATTATAAATATTTCAAATCATTAGGACCCTGTTTCCTGGCCGCTGGCGATTATAACGCTAAACATACCTTCTGGGGGTCCCGACTTATAACACCAAAGGGTCGTGTTCTATTTAATTCTATTACTAAAATGGATTTGAATGTGATAGCGAGCGGACAACCAACATATTGGCCTACTGATCAGCAAAAAATACCAGATGTCATCGATTTTGGCGTGGTTAAAAACATCCCCTTAGAAACGATTTATGTTGAAGCTTCCTTAGAATTATCTTCCGACCACACACCAACAATTGTTACTTTAATGAACCCCAATAGAACTGTATCTCCAACTGGTTACTTAGCGACGCCAGCTACACAAATCAATTGGCTAAAATATAAAAAATATCTCAGCACCCATTGCACAGAAAATATTCCGCTTAGTACACCGGAATACGTAGATCGCGCTATTCTTAATTTTGACAGTTTTCTAAAGCTAGCTGTACAACATTCCAGTATTACCCAAAAAAAAACTAAAAATATTAAAATTTATTCCACAGATGTTGAGCGTCTCCTGTCTGAAAAAAGAAGAGCCCGAAGAGAGTGGCAATTGCACAGATCCCCTCAACTTAAGAGTTTGTTAAAAGAGTGTACAAGAAGGCTAAGAAAGTTACTACAGATACAGAAAACGGATTCTCTGCAAAAATATCTTAAGGAACTTGATGCAACTCCGCAATCAGACTACTCATTATGGCGTGCAGCTAAAAATCTAAATAGGCCAGTTATCTCTAAGCCACCATTAAGAAACTTGAACGGAAGTTGGGCAAGAAATGATAACGAAAAGGGAAATCTGTTTGTTAATCATTTAAAAAACGTATTTACCCCAAATATATCTCACGATACTGCGGTCGAGTTACCACCTGTTCCTGCTAGAGCAGCTATTCCCCTCAGATTTGAGATAAGAGAAATCGAACAGGCTATTTGTGACTTAAACACTAAGAAGGCACCTGGTATTGATAAAATCAGTAATAAAATGCTTTTAGAGCTACCTCGCACAGCAAAGAAAATTATTCTTTTTATTTTTAATGCTATTTTACGCCTTGAATACTAACCTCAAAAATGGAAGGTTTCCTTAGTTACCATGATACCAAAGCCAGGTAAAGATCATACAAAAGTTGAGTCATATAGGCCAATTAGCTTATTATCAAATATGTCAAAGCTGTTTGAGAAATTATTAGTTTCAAAATTAACACCGATTTTAAGTGAAAATAGATGTATTCCAAACCATCAGTTCGGATTTCGAAGAAAACACAGCACAATCGAACAGACTCATCGAATAGTAAATGTCGTAAGAAAAGCATTTGAAGAAAAAAAATATTGCTCAGCACTCTTCATCGATGTTTCGCAAGCATTTGATAAAGTCTGGCATGAAGGCTTATTACATAAATTGAAACAAAATTTACCAGCAAACACACACAAGCTGCTAGAAAGCTACTTAGTCGGTCGTCAATTTATTATTAAAGAAGGAAATTTCTTAAGTTCACCTCAGCCCATTGGCGCTGGAGTCCCACAAGGCAGCATCCTGGGCCCTCTATTATATTTAATTTATACTTCGGACATGCCAACAAGTAACTACACCCAAACTTCAACATTTGCAGACGATACAGCATTTCTAAGCGTCCACGAAAACCGTTATGAAGCATCTCGTTTCTTACAGCATCATATATTTCAACTAGAAATATGGTTAAGACAATGGAGGATAATGGTCAATGAGCAAAAATGCGTGCATATAACATTCACCTTGCGCCGGGAATCTTGCCCCCATATAACAATCAACAATCAAATAATTCCTCAACTTTCGCATGTAAAATATCTGGGTATACATCTGGATCGGCGATTAACGTGGAAATGCCATATAGAGGCAAAATTAACTCAAATGAAACTAAAAGCCATTCAAATTCATTGGCTTATTGGTAGAAACTCTGTCCTTAGTCTCGACTGCAAACTTCTTCTTTACAACTCCATCTTAAAGCCAATCTGGTGCTATGGTATTCAGTTATGGGGCACTGCCTCGGCCTCTAATATAGAAAAGATTCAAAGGCGCCAAAATAAAATTCTTCGAATAATCACAGCTGCCCCTTGGTATGTAAAAAACTCAAATATTCACAGGGATCTCAATGTTCCATTAGTCAAAACTATGATTACGAAATATGCAGTAAAATACTTAAAAAGGCTCGAATTGCATCCAAACCCACTAGCACGAAATATTTTAAATGATAGCGGCCACACTCGCTTAAGAAGAAGAGACACTGCAGCACTTATCCAATTAGATGAGCGACAAACACCTAGATAAGTGAACAGAACCCGTGATGAAGAAAATTTTTGTCTGGCACTGGCAGGACATAAAATAAAGTATTAGGTTAAGATTTGATTAATTATTGTTAGTTCATATTTAAATGTATGAAGATTCAATAAATAATATTGAGAAAAAAAAAAAAAAAAAAAAAAAAAAAACATTTCAATTGAAAAGTTTCTCGACGCGAGAGTTACAGAACATGGGCACAGTTAAGTAAAATTTTTGCTGTGTGGTTATCAGAAATAATTAGGACAGATGATAGATAGATGAGAAGAGTTCAAAATCTTGCATATTATGCCTCAGGGGAATATTATAAGAAACAGAAGCCTGTTAGCCTGCTCCATTTATTCTCTAAGAAGAGGCTGCTTGTCTAGTGCTAAATGTTGTTTTTTAAGCCTTAAAAAACTTGAAATGGTTAAAAAATTGCACAAAAAGTTAAATATTTAAAAAAAAAAAATCGAATACATTAAGAAGCAAATTTTTTTCAAAGAAGCTAAACATGAGCCTTGCGCCATTAAAATCAGGAAGTCAAATCGATGACCGATTATTAGATAAATTTGGATAATGTGGTAGCGTTGTTCAAGCGTTAATCTGATGATTTTCCAGAGTTTACTGATCATAAATGGCTAAAAGTGAGCGAAGTACGACAGTTCGTTTAAAAGCTGTCACTTTTGTCAATTTTATCGGGATTAAAAAAACGCCCTTTACGTTTAAGTGTTCATTAAAGGAAACACCTGTTTTGGGCTGGGGCTGTTATGCTGGGTACACACAGTGCAATCTACATCAATGCAATCTCAAAATAACAAAGCATTTTGATGTTGTTGCAATCTGGAATGAATTTAATTCACTAGATTACGTAAATGCGTTGCATTGTGTGTACCCAGCATTACTAAACTGAATGTGTGTCAAAGTGTGGTACACTGATTTCAAATAAAAAACAGGCACTTTGCATTTCGTATTTTAAATACGCAACTTAAATGTATTTTGTATTTTAAATACACGAATTGAATGTATTAATGCATGTATTTTGCCCAACTTTGTATGTATCATAAATAAGGTTTACTTTCTTCTTTTATATGCGTTTCATGCGATCCGCGATCCGCGGTTTTTGATGCCAAATTTTATTTTTAATGTCATCGATAAATACGTTAAATACGATTAATACGTATTTACACAACAGTTTACAAAAACAATAAAGCTTAGTGCTTTAATTTTGAAAATTATAAAATGCAGAGAAAGTATCAAACGCATAGAGCGCGTGGTGTGGACCTCCAGTTTTATTTATAATTATAATCAATATAGCCACAATACTAATAATTATAAACAATAATGAAGGATAAAATTTAAATAAGTTTCTATTATAGGAAAATAAAAAACTAATAATTTCCCTAACGGCAAATTTCACCATGCTTAGTTAAAACTAACTATTACTTTAACTTCCAGTTAACTATATGTTTTTGACAGCTATAACTTATTGTTAATTATAACTAGACTTGGTGAAATTGGCCGTAAGCCTGAATAAAGTCGGACAAGTTATCGGACCTTAACCGCTATAAATTAATTCTGATTAGAAATTTGTATTAAAATTAGTAACATGTTGATTTAAACAAATAATTTCTTTGGAAAGGAAACTGTCGAAGATACTGGATCCGAAAGTGCCTCAGGGGACGTCGATAAAACTTTTAAAAGACGCAGACGCTACCTTCAAAAGCGTCGTTCCGTAGTTAATCCAGATGAAAACTTTTACTTTTATTGGTTGATGGTACTTACAATTTGTGTTCTTTATAATTTGTGGACCTTAATTGTTCGCCAAAGTTTTCCCGAACTACAGGTAGGTACTTTTAAATAGAATTTACTACCAAGGCGAATTCAATACAGGTGGCAGCGAAAACCTTCTGGTGCCTTCAACAGTTTGAACCACTTTATTTTGGTCTTATAATTTTTTTAGAAATGGTTGACACAAACACTTACAATGCAAAAAAAGTCCTTTGTTTCTGTTGTTTTTATATAAGCGGAGTTCAGTATTTGAGGCAAATTGTTTTGCGAACTTGCAAATGCAAAGTATTGTAGCTCTTTTTTGCAATCTAACAAAAAATGCAGAGAATTGCAACTGTCACATCATTGCTTTTGCGTAATACTAAAAATGTAAAGCTCTTTTTCTTGCTACGTCTTTTGCGTTTGCATTCCTGACACTGGAACAGCTGAAATTTGAGACAATAATTTAATATTTAATATTTTCTTTTGCACTGCTTCATGGCATTTTAAAATAATTTTACAAAATAATCACACACATTTTTGTAAATTTTGACGGTAAATAATTTTGTATATCAGCTTTTACTTAATTTGCATTGCTAAGTTGCTTAAAACACCGCTCACTGTTAATGGCAAAATTATTGCAATAACAAACAGTTGCAACCTAAAACGCACCAAACACTGAATATCGTTATTGTTGAGTATTGCTGCCACTGTGTTCACAAATTCGCCTTGATTACTACGTATGTATAACCACTTAATATGACTCTTTAATATATTTAAAATTTTAGAAAGCAGTGCCAACATTTTGGTTTATTTGTGATACACTAACGGATATTGTTTTTATTTTCGATATTTTCGTACAATTGCGAACCGGTTATTTGGAACAGGGTCTAATGGTGAGTCGAACAACTTATTGCAATAAAACGTGTTATATTTACTTCAGTTGTCTCAATTTGTTTTGTAGGTGTACGATGATAAAAAACTTATGTCACATTACGTACATTCAAGGGATTGTTGTCTGGATATTATTGCGCTTGTACCATTCGATCTTTTACAATTGAAGATGGGTTCTCAGCCATTATTACGTTTTACTCGTTTTTTTAAGGTAATTTCAGGGTTTAAAAAACTGCAGTCGAAACCAAAAACTGTCGAACAAAAAACGAAAATTTTGTGTACAACTTTTCGCTTTTTTAGTTGGTATGACATCGACTGTTTACATTTAACGAATCAGAAGTAAAAGCAACAGGTTTTTTTTTGGCCAATGACAAATTAAGACGTGGAAGAAATGGCAGTTTTTCTACTTTGACTGCAGTTTTAAACGCTGTGTAATTTTAGTTGGATCAATGCAATTAATTTAAAAAGTGTTCATTATCGAAATAAGCAAAAAAATATATGTCTGTAAATATTTTTATATTCAGTAATTCGATATAAAATCTGTTTTCATTACATATTTATATGTACATATCAATTTTCTATTACAAAAATACACATAATTTTATTTCTTAGGTTTATAGATCTGTTCGTTTTTATTATATTGTTGAAAGCAGAACGGTTTGGCCAAATTTATGGCGCGTGGTGAATCTTATTCATATTTTATTAATACTTGCCCATTGGTTTGGATGTTTTTATTACCTTCTCTCCGAAGCCGAAGGTTTTCAGGTATTTATTTAATTTATAAAAGTAGAAAAGAAATATATTAATAAATTTTTTTTATTTTTTATTATTTAGGGTGATTGGGTATATCCATACCGTCCAGGAGATTATGCCACTTTAACCAGAAAGTATTTAGGCAGTTTGTATTGGTCCACCTTGACATTGACAACAATCGGCGATCTGCCAACACCAGAAACAAATGCAGAGTATGTATGATTTTTTTTTGTATAAACACGATAATTAACTTCTATAATTGTTTTCAATATCCCCATAATGTCAGATTAACGAAAAATTGCAATTATGCAACGATTAATCTGGTTTATACTAAAACTTTACAAAATATCGTTTAAAGTACATACAGAGAGCGTTGGGAATAGGAAAAACTTAAATTTGTATCATATTTTTATTGATGATCCATGTATGTTTATTAGTGTATGTGAATATCGCTTATTTGTTCTTCCAAATTGCAAGTCTGTTGGTGCTTTTAAAAAGTCGCTTATGTGAACAGAAATGCCTGAACAATTTTCCATTTGAACCGACATTCAAATCATTGAACATTTTTTAAACTCTATACTGTAAAGTCTTTGTTACAAACAAATACTGAAGAGAATTGTAGAGGACAAATTAATTAAAAACTTATAATAATATTATCTATAACTCGTGCTTACATTGGTTTTTAAGTTGCCCAGTAGTTTCAGAGATATCGTTAAAGTTTTAACAAAAAATAAAAATGTTTTAAAAAAATTATTTTTTTTGTTTTTTAAAAATTAATAAAAAAAAAAATAAGAATGCGACAACAGTTTTGGTCTAAAAACTCTTAGTTAAACATATTTCATATGAAAGGAGCTTTATTCATTGCAATCGGTGCACAAGTTTTGATTTTGTTCACAAGTTATTCCAATATATGTAGTGAAAGTGCCTTAATTTTTGACATAAAAAATTCGAAAATTCGAGCTGGTAGAGAAAAATGGAGAATTGATTTGAAATCAACGACCTCAAATGAATAAAAATTTGCATCAAAGTTCCAGGCCGGACCAAAAAAAGTTCAATTTTGTTCCCTTGTGTAATTAATCAAATCTTAACCTTATTCTAAAGTTTGCATCCTGTCAATCACGGCTACCAGATCTAACGATTTTTCGTCATTTTGACAATTTTAAGATCAAAAAATGGACCATTGACGATTTATACCCTAAACAACTTCTACTTTCGTTTATTTGGTATTTGGTAATTGTGCCGTGTAAGCAGTTCATAATAGATCCATTTTTCAACCATTTTTTAAGCACGGAAACAGAATTTCTGATAACTTAAATCGACATTGTTATGTCTCCATGCTCCAGTGGCCCTAAGTCTTACTGCCGAGTTCGTAGCTAGCCTTTTCGCCAATATGTCTGGTGGTAACCATTTCAAGATCGTAAATCGTTACCGTTATCGTTACCAATCTCATTGTTCGTTCAAACTTAGTATGAAGACTCTTCACCTTGAACCCCGGCCACTAAACAGCTGTCCGTAAAATAGAATGGGGTTAATGACCCATTCGTATAGCCAGTATACATTCCTCGGGTTGATTCCCCAGTTTAGGCCAATGGCCTTTTTGTAGGAATATAAAGCCGCCTTAGTAGTCCTGGAAATGTCGTTCATCTTCCAATTCAGTTTGCTGTCCTATATTAGCCCAAGACACTTGGCACTGTCGGATAGTTCCAGTGATACCCCTTTTATCTTCGGGGTATCAAATTTGGGAATTTTTTATCTCCTTTTGAAAAGTACCCGTTCTCTATTGGCAGGATTTACATCCAGTTCACATCCCTGACACCATTTTGTTAGGACGTCCAACGCGGACTTCATAAGTTCAGACAATAGTCTGGGATCTTTAGCATTATCCACAGCTGCAACGTCATCCGCATACGTAACCGTCCTGCTGCACGTCCTTTCCATGGTAGGGTATTTATATTCCAAAGTAAAGGCAACAGTACACCACGTTGCGGGGTGCCCCTGGTCGCAACTTTGGAAATGTTCGAGGCGCCAAAGTTGGATTCGATACGCCTGTAGTGCAAGATACTGTTGACAAATTGAATGATCGCTGGGTAGATCTCCTAAAGTCTCATAGCGTTAATAACCGATTCAGGTTATCGTTGTTGAAAGCTCCCTCAATTTCCAGGAATGCAACTAAAGCAAGTTCCTGGACCTTCCCTCTCCTAATGATGATCTTATATGAATATCCAAAATCCACTCCAGTGTTTTCAGTAGAAAGTAGGATAGACTTATTGCTCTGAAGTCTTTAACATAGTGTAAGATGTCTTTCCTCCCTTGGGGATGAAGACGATCTTAGATGTTGTATAAATTGATGGGACATGTGAGAGACCCAAGCAGCCTCTAAATATCGCCAAGAGCCACGGCATCAATATTCCCAGGTTCATTTGAAGATCCGCTGGGATAATGCCATCCGGGCCTGGAGATTTAAAAATATGGAAGCTTTTGACTGCCCATTCCACACGATGGCGAGTTATCGGGGTATTAGCACATCATAAGTGCAACCTGGGAAGTGTGTATTCATCAGGACCTCACGGGTGTTCCGACTGTTTGCGGTCTAGGATCCATATATCTTCTGTATATACTATGGAATAGCTGGTTTAGAGGATAAAATCCTACGTAGCCGACTTGTCTCCGAGGAGATTTCCACGTCGCTGCAGATTTTCCTCCATGACTGTCTCTTTGCCCTCCTGATAAGATTTTTGAATACATTCACTGAGAACTTACGTTTTGCCTCATTTAAGAGTTTCTTGTTTTCCTTGCGTTTTTCAGCAATTTCCGCATTCCACCATATGGGCTTAGCCTTGCCCTTTCTATCGATTCTTTTACAGGGTTCGTTTGTTGCCTCAATTAAGACACCCGTCAATGGCTCCACTGCGGAGTCAAGCATGGACACACTGCCTATGAGAACTTTGCACACTCGAGTACACTTGCATAGACAGACCAGTTGGTCTTTCTTCTATTCGTACAGGGTTTCACTGTACTTCTGTTAGTCACAATTAAGGTGGGTTCATTACCCCTATAAACTACTGTTAGTTCATTTTCTACTACGAATTTGAAAAGCGACTCACCTCGTATATTCACATCCGAGCTTACCCAGACGGTGTGATGTGCATTAGCGTCAGCACATATTATAAGGGGGATGTTGCGCCTGCTGGCATGCGACATCGCCTTCCTAGTTAAGGAGCTTGGAGGATTATATTTATCTTCTTACAAATGTTGTCAACAGTTATTCGTCAAGTACTATATACTAAATATGATAGGAGACAGTAAACATCCTTGCTTAACACCGCTTATTGTATTAAATGGTTCAATTATTTTTCCGCCATGTGATACGCACATTTTATAATCCTCATATTGTGCCTTTATCAATGATTTATTTTATCTGGAATACCTTCGCTGGCGAGAGCATACCATATTTTGTTGCAATCGATAGCTTCACAGGCTTTTTCAAAATCCACAAAAGTAAGATACAGGGTTGTACTCATTACATTGTTCAATTATTAGACGAAGGCTGTTAATTTGGTCGATATATGAGCGATTGAGACGGAAACCTGCCTGGTCCTTTCGTAGCCTACTGTCTAGGAATCTGATGATGCGGCTTAGAATTACCTTATTAAAAATTTTACACACGGCCGGAGTAAGGGCAATACCTCTCCAGTTTGCACAAAGTTTACGGTTTCCTTTTTTGGGAATTTTTATTTTTAAACTCTCTATCCAATCTTTCGGTATATTTTCTGTCACACAGATTTTTCCAAATAGTAGTTGTAGGGTGGCTGCGGTAGTTTGAGATTCCGTCTTAAATAGTTCAGCTGGAAAATGATAGTATATTTGTTCCTCAAATGTTTTCCTATTTCAGATTTTTAAAAAGCTGAATATTTCATATTTAAAAAACGATTTCCATTCTTATTTTAGTTGTCTGTAAAAGAAGTTAAAACTTGCATATATAGTCAATAGGAGTGATAATAGCGGTTTTATTTTAAGAAATATTCTAAAACTAGTTGCCAATCACTTCACTTTTATTAAAAAAAAGAACTCGCAAAAGCTCCGTAATAACCGAGTAGAATGGTTAACTACTAACTGTTTTTTAAAAAAACTTGTGCTAATTTGTAAAAACAATTTAAAGAAGAAAGCAAAGCCTACTTGGATTCAAAAGTAAAATAATCACATTTTTCAAATATTAAAATGACAAGAAAAAACCTTTGACTTTACAGCACTATAATTAACCATAAATGTAGTTACTTTTTAACCAAATTAACATTTGAAGTGGCAGGAAAAATTTACCATTAAAATTTTATAAAAATTAAAAAAAAAAAAACATTTTTGGCCGGAATATGCCACCGTGCATTGTTGAATCCTTCCACCACATCTTTAAATTGGTAAAAGTTTTTAGCATAATTCATTATTGCCTTCAACCACGTTTCCCACCTGGTTGTTATTGGCAAAAAATCAATAAAAAATCGATGCTGTTTTTTTTTTGTCTCTTATCTCTTCTGCATCATGATGCATTTCAAAATAAAGCAATTAAAAAAGTTTTGTTTTTCAAAATATGCAACAAAAAAAATATGCTTTCAAAGATAAATATGCAAAAATATTTACTAACAAATCGATGTAATTTTACTGCAAATTTCTTGACTCGCAAAGATATTAATAACATGCTGATCTTAGACTGACGACAACAAATATACATTTGCATAAAAACTCGGGCTTTGGTAATAAACATTCCAAAAGAAAAAAAATCGAAAATATGACTTTTATGCAGTAAAGGGCAAAAATGGCCCAATACTTTTTTAACGGTAAAAACACAGTTTCATATCAAGAAAAATACCACACCAAAGCCTGTTGGGTGTTTAAATATCTATGTGCTATCCCAGGTGTGGGAAGGGGTAAAATTTTTTTTTACTCCAAGCAACTTCTACGGGCCTACAGTCTCATATTTAAAAAACTTCATTAAAATAGTACGAGAGGAAATATTGTCAGGTACGAATGGGTGAACCTCATAACATAATTTTGTGGTGCAGGGTATTATATTGACGTGTTTGACCGCTTATACAGTAATACTTGCTTTCTTATTGTATGGTCGTCTTAAACACGGTCACTGAATAAATTTAAATAAAATTACATTTCAATTTAAGGAAAATTTTCTTTATATTCTTTTTTGTGTTGTACAATTTTATGACTTAATTTTCATTATTCTCGCAATTAAAATTTAAGAATCAATTTTTCGGTGGACGGCCCAAGATCAATTCCTAGACGTGGAATCAAATCCAGATTACTTCAGTTTGGTTCAAGTTACGGGTATGCAAATGATTTACTTAACATTCAAATATATTCTTGGAATAAATATCAATATGCGTTAGGGCTGTCCGCCAAATGACGGGATTCTAAATGTATTTTTTTTTTTAAATGAAAGTGGAGTTTTTAAGTCTTTGAACACTGCAAAACATTAATAGAAATCAAAGTTTTCGAAAAGTATTGAGACAGCCTTTAACAATTAATGATATTAATTTCAATGAATTAATTTTTTTTAATTGTGTGAATTATTTTTATGTTTTTGTTGCGAATTCTTAAAATGTTTATAAAAAGCAGTTACAATTTTCGAAAACTTTGATTAAGCTCAAAAAAAAAAAATTCGAAATCTTGTATTGAGTATTTGCATAACAATTTTCTGTTTTCAGATACATTTTTACAATTGTGAGTTATTTGATCGGCGTTTTTATATTTGCAACGATCGTTGGACAGGTTGGTAATGTAATTACCAATCGTAACGCAAATCGTCTGGAGTTTGAACGTCTTTTAGATGGTGCCAAAACCTACATGCGGCATCATAAGGTTAGATCATTTTTCAATAAATAATATTTTTATATTGAATTTATTTATTTCTTAATCCAGGTGCCTGGAGGAATGAAGCGTCGTGTTTTACGTTGGTATGATTACAGCTGGTCAAGAGGACGGATACAAGGGGGCGGCGATATTAATACTGCTTTAGGGCTTTTGCCCGATAAACTAAAAACGGAACTAGCTTTACATGTAAATCTAAGTGTTTTGAAAAAAGTAACCATTTTCCAGGAATGTCAGCCCGAATTCCTTCACGATTTGGTTTTGAAAATGAAGGCGTACATATTTACACCAGGGGACTCAATATGCCGTAAAGGAGAGGTGGCCCGCGAAATGTTTATAATAGCCGATGGTATTTTAGAAGTTTTAAGCGAGACCGGAAAAGTCCTCACTACAATGAAAGCGGGCGATTTTTTCGGTGAAATTGGTATTCTCAACTTGGATGGCTTAAACAAGTATTATATAAAAAAAAGCTCCTAATGAAATTATATTAATTCAATGCTTGTAAATTCTAGACGAACTGCTGACGTTCGATCAGTTGGATATTCGGAATTGTTTTCTCTATCTCGGGAAGATGTACTTGCTGCAATGAAAGACTACCCCGAAGCACAGGAAATCCTACAGACTCTTGGTAGAAAGCGTCTCATGGAAGTAAGGTGTGTCAACAAAAAGTATGCTAAGGCACAGGCCGATAAAGAAGCTGAAAGGCACCAAGGGACCCACCACCATCACAGTCATGTGAATCAAAGCGATAGCAGTGAAAACAGTACCTCAAAGAAAATTGTCGATAAATTGAGACACGACGTTAAGGGCTTCCGAAGTGTTCTTAAGAAATCACGGTATTTAGAGTATCAGGTTTAAAATATGCTGTCGATTTTAGCTGCTTGATTCATATGATGTCACTTTCGGAGCTCGTCTTAAGAAAATGTCTTAATATATTGCCATAAAAATAACGTTTAATAGTTAAGAGCTCTATCAACTCATTTTGAGTCATTATACAAAGGAACTACTATCCAGTTTTAGTTCCTTGTATTTAACTTTAATTTCCTTTTAGGATTTTTCCGTCTCGTTGGACAGGCATTTAAAGTAGACAGCGTATTTTAAGCCCAAATAAATTTGTCAAAATACAATGATTTTATTAACAAATATCAGATCTAGAAGTAAATCCTAAGGCATACTTGTATGAACTTAAGGATTCAACTTTCACAATTTACTCTCAAGCATTGATCGCTTTGTATATCAAGCAACGCTTTTTTGTGTACGTTAGGGTGGTTTGATCCTATCTAATTCCCCTAAAATGTTCCAATAGGCTAGAAAATGTGATTGGCAAAGTTTCAGTTCAATCTGATAATATTTACACGTGCTGCATTGAGGTTAAAGTTAAGAATAACAGTGGTTTTTATCAAAAAAAAATCCTTTTTTTTCGTCCTTAAAATCGAAACCATTTTTTCTAGGAACCTCACTAAAAATGGTTTGATAGGAAATTTGATACTTATTAATTTTGACTTTATTAATTTGTTTGCTAAAACTGATAGCTTTAGTGGCTTTATCGTTTACAAATTCAGGTCGAAGTGAATATCAAATATTAATTTCCACGCGAAGGTTACACAGGGGGTCCACCTGAGATAAGATATAAGATTTTTTTATCAGCAAACAACAAATTCAATCGCAGAGAGTATTATCTTACGTGTGGGCCCTCAAATAGTGTTATGGCCATTTTCTCATTAGGCGATTATCTTTTATCCCAACGAAAAACTGCACATTAAAGAAATTTTGTTTTCTCAATGTCTCATTTGCTTCTATTTTATCGCAATGCTAACCGGCACTCATCTGCCAATTATTTATTTTCCTTTTATTTGACGTACAGATAAATTAAATAAGCTGACTCCTAACTTTTACATGTATTTTGAGTGGTGTTGCCAACTCAAACCAATGTTTTTTGTCGGTATATTGAGAAACCCAAAATCGTAAACAGACAGTTTATCGGTGTAATAAATTTATGTTGACATTAAGTAACAGACAGTTTGTCGATACATTGAAAAAATGGCCATTAGTATTAATATTATAATAAATGTTATGAGACAGTTGTTATGAGAAATCTTATAACAACTATCTTATAAGATGAGCTGTTAAAAATACACATACATACATACATATAAAACAATTATAAGACGCTATCATTAAAGTGTTTAATTTTTTAGTGCAAATAGTGAATATCTTGTGATAATTGTTTAAAAGAAACAATATTTTAAGGTGAAAAAAAAGAAAAAACTAAAAAAATTAATAAAAACGAACAAGTTTACTGTACAAGAATCATTCAATTATGAAATCTGTAAGATTAACATAAAGAAATGCGTTGTCTCGTTCTGCCGACGTTCTCTCACATATTATATCAGATATTATCTCAGGTGAAGACTCAGTGTTAAAGAACATTGTAATAATCGATTATATATCGATGACCTACATTCACAATCTCCGATCTACAAAAATACAATTGTTCAGGAGAGCAAACGAACTGATTCGTACGCTCCCTTGTTTTTTAAATAAAAATTTCTTCTACAACATTGTCTAAGAATTATAAATGATGTATACGTTTTTCCTTTTCATGGTCCTTCCCGTTATTTACTTCGCTAACGCAGATAGGAGATTGTGCATTAAAATTTTAATTAGAAATATGGTTAAAACAATGGAGGATAATGAGCGAAAATGCGTACAAATAACATTCACCCTGAGCCGGGAATCGTGCCCCCCAATAAAAATCAATAATCAAATAATACCTCAACGTTCGCATGTAAAATATCTCGAAATACATCTAGATCGGCGGTTAACGTGCAAATGCCATATAGAGGCAAAATAACTCAAATGAAACTAAAAGCCAATCAAATTCATTGGCTTATTAAAAGAAATTCTGTCTTTAGTCTCGACTGCAAGCTTCTTATTTACAACTCAATCTTAATCTTAACGGGTGCTACGGTATTGAGCTATGGCGCACTACCTCGGCCTCTAATATCGAAAAATTCAAAGGCGACGAAATAAATTCCTTCTTATAATCACAGCCGCTCCGTTGTATGTTAAAAACTTAAACATAAGGATCCTAATGTGCCTTAAGTAAAAACTATGATTACAAAATATGCAGTAAAATATTTAAAAAGGCTTGACTACACCGAAATCCACTAGCTCGAAATATTTCTAATCATGGTGGCCACACTCGCTTAAGAAGAAGAGACTCATCCAATCAGAAGAACGTTAAAAACCTACATACTTATGTGAACAGAAACCGTAATGACGGAATTTGTTGCCTGGCACTGAGAGAACACAAAACAAAGTATGAGGATAAGATTTGATTAATTATTGTTACTTCATATTTAATATATGAAGATTCAATATATAAATATTGAAAAAATTATGTTAAAAAAAGTTACGCGGTTTTTTCGTAAGTTTTACCTCAATGCGGCACGTGTTATTGTTATTAGATTGAGCGGAAACTTTGCCAATCACATTTTCTAGCCTACTGACAACACAGTTTGGGGAACTGGTGGAAAATGCATAATTAATTTTTCGAACTACCTTAACGTACGCATATATGTATCAGAGAACGGCTTTGTGCGATTGCAAAAAAATCGCATTTAATGAATACCAACAAATACACTCGCTTTCGGTCATAAAATCAAACTTGCGCACCTGCACACATTCGCTGATGGTTTGCAGTCATTCAAATAATGCACATCGTGCTTTGTTATTTATACCATCGTTAAGTTTCGTTTTTTAATTAAGATGTTTGTGTGTTCGGTGCGACAATGATTGTTTTGGTAAAGAAAAAAAATACAACAAAAAAGCCAGAAATCAAACAATCATTACTCATGTAGGCATTCAGCAGTTGTTATGTAGTACAAGAAAAAAAAATTGAAATGAAACGCAAACGCACTAGGTACAAACAATTCCCATAGAAATAGAAGGCTGTTTTTATTTTTTATCATTTCTTTACAACAATGTATTGTTGTTATTGTTGTTGCTATTGTTGTTATTGCTCTTAATGGTAATGTAACAAAGCGATTCGTACTCATACCAATTTAGTTCGTCGTTGCCTCATCGAGTGGACAATGACTACGTGAATGCAAAAGCATAAGAATGTTTGCTTTTTGACTAAGTTTGTGTTATTGCGTGCGCCAACAATAAATGCAAACAAAGCACTTTCAATGAAAAACTCGCACATGCACAAATCAAATGTGTACAAAACGACGTCAAAATTACCAAAGTTGAACTTTGTTTTGCAGGCATAGAGTTAATGTAAATTAGTTGATTTTGCAGTTCTCTGATATGTATGTGTCGAAATAAATTTCATGATTTAATAAATTTTTTTAATTTCAAATCCATTTCAAGCTTTCAGCTTTTTAACAAATTCAAAATAAGAAAAGTTATGTTTAAATTTTATGCGCTTTACTGTATTTCAAAAGCTAATAAAAGAACACTCAGTATCATATTAACTGTTAAAAAGTATTAGCTCTAATCCATTAAGATTTCTTTACACACATATTGCAGTGGCGTTTTTTTTTTAAATATATATGCAGTTTCTAAATGATTAATACACTTTTATTGAAAAACACGTAAACTAAAGATGCAAAAAGTCGGAAGCAAGAACTTTTAAGGCACAGTTAGCCGGGAGAAACAGTAACTCTTCCTTATATCATGTTCACACGGATAGCAATATACGTGTTTCGCTCTCCCATTACTGTTTCGCGCCCCAAACATGATTAAAACAACATGTTTTGCCATACAAAATTTTGAGAGCGAAAAAGTCGTTTCATTTTTAAACAGGCTGCGCAACAGGAAAAATGTACTATCATATCCTATTTTGATAACAATAATCGTTAGTTTACCTAAACAAGCTCTCAAAAAAAAAAAAAAAAAATAAATAAAAACAAAATAAAAATTTATGAAAAATAAAATAAATATTTTTAATATAATCACACTAACAAAACAAAAAAAATGTCAAAATAAAACAAGAATGAATCGTATGAACAGCATGTTTGGCAGACTAGTTTCAGAGAGCGAAACGAGTGGTTTATATTGTCGTATGAACATAGCATTACCGTAAAACAGTAATACCAATTAATTTCTTACAGATTGAGACGTAACATCTTACTGCTAACTATAATCGTTCTAATTGCTTTACATACATGCAGTCAACAAACTGAAGCAGCTGATTTGCAACGTTACTGTTACTCCCGGCTAACAGAGCCTTTATTTGATTTTGCTAATTTGCATTTGCGTTAACTTATAACCATATAACATGAATAATTTTTTTGCTATTGATTTCTTAAAAAACAAGTGCATTTTTAAGTACCCAAATACTTCACAAAAAAGTTTCAGAAGTTGGTATTTGTTTAACCATATAAATGCTTTACAAACAAGTTTAATTAATTAATATTTATTCTCTTTTTGTTTTGGTTTAATTATACCCTTCAGCACAGGTGGAAAAGGGTATAAATAAGTTTGTCATTCCGTTTGTAATTTCTATAATATTGATCTTAGACCCTATAAAGTGTATATATTCTGGGTCCTTATGAGGAGAGAAGTTGATTTAACGATGTCCGTCTGTCCGTCCGTCTTACCTTTGATATGTGTTTTCCGGATACTCCAGACATGATAGCGGCTAGGTTGTTTTACATTTATGTCACATATATTCCACTATTTCTTGCTATTGAAATTCAGCCAGATCGGTCCGAAAATGGATGAGATATGAGCAAAAAACCACGACTACCTCTAATTTTTTCCAAAAATCCCTTGTTGTTGTATTTTTAATACTTTTTTCTGTATGTCTGGGGAACGGCAAGAGCCAAAGTTTCCAAATTAGGTACACACATTAAGGTTATCAGTACACAGCACCCCACAGAATGTGGGCGGGACTGGAGAAGTGGGCGTGGTACCTCCCGTACAAAAAATATCAAAAATTGTGTAAAAACCTGGATTTTTGGACTGTTATATGACCTATAGTTACGCCTTACATATCAAAAGATCTGAAATCTTAAGTAGAAAGTATTTTCTGAAATTTTTGGAATAATCGGTTTAGATACGGAAAAGTTATGACTAAAATATACAAAAAGTCCAAGTTTTATAACCCAGGTAAACGGTAAATTTCTTCTTAAACACGTCGGTAAATAAATCTGTCAAATCGGTTAAAAAATGGCTGAGTTATGACCAAAATACTAAAATCCCAAAAATTTTTATAATTAAGTTTGTTTAAATTTATGGACATATATGTAAGTATATATATATACATGTATACCTATAACCCAATTTAATGGTAATATTATTCTTAACCACGTTAGTATACAAATCTGCCAAATCGGTTAAAAATGGTTAAGTTATGAGCAAAATACTCAAAAAAAGGACTAAAAAACATTACATTTTTATAAAAACTAAACTTAGAGCTGTAATATGACCTATTCATACGTTTAAGATATCAAAATATCGGAAATCTTTAGATGAAAATATTTGCTGAAAAACTCGGAAAATCGGTAAAAAAAAACTAATGTCAAAAATATAGTTTTTTTTTAAATACCTATTTTCGGGAACCGTAGAACTTCTCGACTCCAAGTTTTATCACCAAAGTAAATGGTAATTTTATTTTTTAAGATGTCGGTGTAAAAATGTGTCAAATCGGTTACAAAATGGCCGAGTTATGACCAAATACTGAAATTCGATCAAAACTAAACTTGCTATATATTAATTAAACTTTTAATATAAGTATTTAATACCACGCAAACATGTGCAAATAATTAAATAAAACTACCCAGCTAGCATTTTTCATCATAATCTAATCATTTAGGAATCAGCTTCACGAGCAAAATACCCGTATATGAGCTCATTTTTCAATCATAAGTGATACTCTCGTTGTGAGAAAATGGTACCCTACAGATGAATCACCTCAAAGAATCATATGTGATACAATTTTCTGATTCCTTTTTGATCATTTCAATGTTCGTTTTGATAATCATTATTGAATCGTTTTTGTCTCATTTTTCAATCGTAAATTATATCGTATTTGATTATATTTCATATAATTTTTTAATTGTCATGTTTTTTATTTTTTTTTTTTGGTTAAGCACCCTTATGGCTTTTGATTATTCAAACCAGCTTTATTTTGTTACGAAAGTAATCGAATTTTGGCAAAGAAGAGAAAAAACCATTTGCACTAACATTTATGTATGTTCATTAATTGCTAATAATTTTTGAGCTTTTTATTTGCTTGGCTGACACGAAAGTCGCTATTTTTATTTTTTTGATTTGACAAAACAAATATTTAAAAATCATTATTTTATCATATCACTGAATCATATATGAATCCTTTTTCTATCGCTCAAGTGATAAATCAGTTTCTAATCATCAAAACTGATCTGAGAAGGCTCACTTAGGTGATTTTTAGAAAAAATAATCACCCAAATGCTAGCTGGGTAAACTAAAAATATAATATAAATATACATGTACATATATATATATATATACATATATTTAGACAAATATATAAACTTCTGTTCTTTCCAAACCATGGTGAAGGGTATATAAGATTCGGCATAGCCGCATATAGCACTCTTACTTGTTTTTTCTTTGTTTTGATTTTTTTTTTTGAAAGCAGTTCATATAAATTAACGATAATTGTAATCAAAATTGGAGATGATAGTACATTCTTCCTGTTTCGCAGCTTTCAAAATGAAACGACCGATTTCGCTCTCAAAATTTTGTATGGCGAAATACGTTTTTTCAATCATGTTTGGGACGCAAAACAGGAACGGGAGAGCGAAACACGAATATTGCTGTCCGTGTGAGCATGGTACTAGCCATAAACAAACGGAGATGGTATTGCCACATTTTTTATCTTAAGTTTTCGTTAAGTACCCGAAAGATTGTGAAACTGAAAACCATAACCGTTGGTTAAAAAGTGTTTGTTAACCTAAACGACAGTTTGCTAATTTTCTTGTTGAATTAATTCAATTATATGTTGTGAAAAGGGCCGTAAATCGTTTAGAAACTGCACTTTTATTTTTCACCGTTCACATCCGCTTAAACCATTTTTTCAAACAATCTTTTATTTAATTACAAAATAATCTTTAAATGTTGAATTCCATATGTTCCCTTAACACATCAAACTATTTTTAATTTTAATTATTATTCAGTACATCCCGACGAAGTGATGAATCATTAGAAATGCAGCCGTTACATAATTCGTCTCCTAGGAACGGCAAATCAATGTTGAAGCGAATGTCTCGTGTTCGATCAGATGAGAAAGAAGAAGCGGCAATAGAAAAAGAAGAATTGCACGACAAGTCGCCAAGTCCAATTGGAGCTGGTTTGCCACTTTTGCAAAGGTTGCGTTTGTTGAAAGAGAAACAGGTTAGAATTTTAATACTTTTTTTATTTTGTTAACTTTTCTAGTATTTTTTTTCCTTTTGTAATGTGTATGTATTATCCGTATGTAGTTGTTTTTTTTTAATGTGTGTTTTTGTTATCCTTATTAATTTTTAAGCGCTAAATATCTGTTACAACATAATATTAACTTCATACAATAACACGATAAAAACAAAAAACACTTATAAATTTTTGCCACAACAGTTAGGAAATGTGAGATATTAAACAAATCATTATCCTGAAAATAATTCTTTTTAAATATTTATGCGATAAAATCCAAAAATTACATACTTAAATTTTTTAATTCGCGATAAAGAATTATAGATTATTGCAGAAAATAAAGAATTTTGGTTTTTAGACATCTTTAAAACTGGTGATGCGTCACTGAGTTTTATTTTATTGCAGCGTTAACCTTAGAAAGCTAAAAGCCATACCTCTGCAAGAGCCGAACATTTTCTACCGCTCAGGGCTAGTTTACACTATTATACTTCTGCGATATTCAGTGTTTGGTGCGTTTGAGGTTGCAACTGTTTATTATCGCAATAGTTTTGTGATTGCAGTGAGCGGTTTTTAAGCAACTTTGCAATGCAAATTAAATAACAGCTGATATACAGAATTATTTGTCGTAAAAATTAATATTACAAAAAGGTGTTTGATTATTTTGTGAAATTGTTTTAAGCAGAGCAAAATAAAATATTATCGAAGCATTAGTAAATGTGTTTGACGATTCTTAATTATTTTTTAGTCCTTGTCCATATTATGAAACATTTACTGCAAAAACTTTCTTTGATCCTCTTTTGAAACTGCAATCATTTCAATAGAATGAAATTTTTGTTTTGCAGCATTTGGTTAGGTATCTTGAAAGCCTTCTACATAAATCGAGCCCTAACCGCTAAAACGTAAGCGCCTAAAACCGAATTTTACAAGAGAGTTCTTTTATTTTATTTGATTTAAATTTGGTATGAAATTTGTCGCTTACGATAAAATTGTTCTTGCTATAAAATCGTAACCGTATCTTATGTGACCACGACATTTTAGGAGATGATGCAAATGTTGCAAATAAAGATATTTATTAAAAAAAACGAAAATTGAAAATGATTTCGCTTAAGTTATTTTCGCGGTTAGGGCTCGATATATGTTTTTATGTGTATAGCAGAAATAAAATTAGTTATATTATTTTAACTTGGTTAATTACTGTTTTTTCCTAGTTAATTATACCCACACCACAATAGTGGAGAGGGTATTATGCATTTGTGCTGATGTGTGTAACGCCTTAAAATAGTGGTCCTAGACCCACATTAAAGTATACCGATCTAGTCAGAATCACTTTCTGAGTCGAACTAACGATGTCCGTCCGGCTGGCTGGCAGGCTGGCTGTCCATGTAACCTTGTGCGCAAAGTACAGGTCGCAACTTTGGAGATAACTTGATAAAATTTGGGTCATAGGTTCTTATTGGCACAAGGACCAAGCCCATTGAAAATGGGCCAAATCGTAGGACCACGAGGGAAGATAGGGGGAAATTTCTTCCTCTCAGAACCTATCAAACCGATTTTAATGAAATTTAAAACATGGATAGATCCATATCTATATGGATACATAAGCTATACAGTTTTAAAAAATATAGGACCACAAGGGGAGAAAGTGGCAATTTTTGCCTCTCAAACTGATTTTAATGAAATTTAAAACATAGGTAGATCCATATCTATATGGACACATAAGCTATACAGTTTTTCAAAAATAGGACCACAAGGGGATGTAGGGTGCAATTTCTGCCTCTCACAAACTTTCAAACCGATTTTAATGAAGTTTTTAAACATAGAGAAATCCATATTTATATGGACACATAAGCATGATGTGTTTTTAAGTACTGTGGTGCTGGGTATCATATGGTCGGGCTTGACCGACTATACTTTCTTACTTGTTTTTATTTATGAAAGTATGTCGTATATTACATTTTTAGAATCCGTAATATTTAAGCGATTCACAAATGTAGATAAATCTCGAAAAATTATTTTTTTCCCCAGCTAAGTAATATTTGATATGTTTTCTCAATTTAACGTTTTAATTTTTTTATTATATTATTTTTTTTTAATTAAAAATTTTGTGTTTGTATAAGTGTTCCTACAAGTGTATCTTTTATAGTATTGTTACGTTACTGCCCTATCAATAACGTTTTTGGTTTATTTCCTTTATAATAAACCTCTTGAGTTCTTTTTTTTGAAACTTATATATAAATAAAAACAATACTAAACACTTTTTAAGTTCACAAAATTTTTGTAGAACTAACATACGTAATTTATAATTACGACCCCTATTTGTGATCTACATTTAATGTTCGTGTCATGAACAAAAGAAAACAAGATAGCGCATTGCGCAACTCCGTTAATTTATTACTCTGATTTTGACGTCATTTGTACTGTAGAAAAAAGAGATTTAAATGTAAACAAACATTCAACATACTACATACACGTGTTTTTACTACTATGACGTACATGCGCAGAAAAAAATCACCCCTATTATGTAAGTCGTCGTCGACGTCGAAATTAATTTTAAATTGTTGTCACATCAAGTCGACGATTACATCACTTCGAAGTTAATTTGGTATTTTATATGAATGTTGTGTCGACGTCGACTAGTTATCGAAAATTTGACAAAAAAAAATCCCATCACCAATTATTTTTGTTCTTCATCATTATAGCTCACTTTTTAACGCTTTTTATGCCATTTTCCGAAATATTTTTTATACGATTTAGCTCTTTCAAATAAAGTGTAGAGTTTGTTTCCAATTTTGATTTTTTTCGCAAATTTTTGGCATGTTTTCGATAAGAGATATTTTTATTGTAAGTTTTCTAATTCTTTATAGCTTAAACGTTTATTAATAAATATGTATAAAGGCCCAACTATAATATGCTTAAGCTCCTGTCAAAAAATAACAAAAAATCTTTTCAAATGCATTTAAAAACACAAAAACAAAACCAAAAAACATTTGATTCCGTACGGAAAGTGCGATTTGTTTCGCACCTTGCTTAAGCAAATGACAGATTCATACAATTTAACAAAAAGTTTCCTTAAGTTCAATATGGTTTGCCATACAGTTTGTAAAAAAAATCTTTGCACATAGAGAAAAATAAAAAAAAAACTTAAAAAATTCATTGATTTTCAATAAAAATAAACTAATTTGTTATTTTTTTTTTAACAGTATTTGAAAAACATATGTTTTACTAATATAATAAACAAAAAACTTTTATAACAATGAAAAAATTCTAGTTTAGAATATTAAAAAATAAAAATACTTCAATTTTTCTACTGTAAAAAAAAATGTTTGCACACTTGGTGAAACATTAATTCTGATGTAAATTTTTGAAATTTTGTTTTTAATATTTTGTGTGTCCACCTCGAGCATCCAATACCGCTTGCAAGCGTCTTTGCATCGATTGAATTAGCTTCGGAATATTGTATTCTGACGGTATTTTTTCCCACTCTTCTTTAATAAACCGTATCAAATCATTTTTGTTCGTTGGCGATCTTTTTCCTACCTTTTTCTTTAGATGAACCCACAAATTTTCGATAGGGTTTATATCCGGACTTTGGGCAGGAGTATCAATAACTTTGGTACAGTTGTATAGTAACCAGGATCTACATAGATAAGATTTATGCTTGGGATCATTATCCTGATAATATTTGTATTTAAATTTATTCGGATTATCCGGGTCTATAAAACCAAATTTTTTAGCGCTTTCGGTTAGTTCGTTTTTTAAAATCTCAAGATATACTTCTTTTGTCATAATTTCATCCAAAATCCTAATAACACCAACTCCTTTGCTGGATATACAGCCCCATACCATTACGGAAAGTTTTCCAAACTTTACTGTAGGAATAAGATTCTTATTTTCTAGAGCTGTCAGGGGCTTACGCCAAACTCTTTGCGGTCCGTCATGATAATAAAGCATAATTTTTGTTTCATCTGAGAAAATAACATCGTCCCAGTACTCTGGAGGAAGTAAAACGTGTTCAGTTGCAAATCTTAATCTCTTTTCAATATTTTGAGCTGATAGCAGTGGTTTTTTTCTCGCCACTCTTGACGAATATTTGTGCTTTTGAAGAACATTTCTGATGGTTGAATGGGAAACATGACCCCCAAGGTCTTTTTCCACTTGAAGAGCTAATCTTCTCGTACTGGATTGGGGGTTATCATAAACAGTTCTAATTATTTTTCTTTCAACTCGCTGCGTCACCTTTTTCGGTCTGCCTGTGGATCCTTTTAAGTTTAGTCGTCCTTCTTTTTCAGCACGGGATATGATATTATATACAGTTCTGATTTTTAGGGAAAACATGTCTGCGATTTCCTTGGCAGATTTGCCTCTGTAGTGATTGAAGTAGACCAATTGTATAATATCTTTTGAAACTCGTTTTCCTGGCATTTTTTATATTCAAATACGCTGTCACTTGTTGCATTAAGACGATCACTTTATTACTAAATCTTTGTTTACCACTTTCACATTACATTTCATTTATAAAAAAACCCAAATGCACAAAAATAACGGCATTTTTGTTCTTTTTTTAATTGTCTTTATTCAATATGCAAAGATTTTTTACACTATTTAAACTAAGTAAACTTCTTTTTGTATTGTTATTGTTGTAATGTGTTTGTCTATTTGAAAATTATTGGCGCCTTATAGTCCCAAACAAGTTCCGTTATGAGATATGTGCAAAAAAAAAACGTATGTTATTGTTTTCTTGTTGAAATTTTTGAATGAAGATAACATTTTACATGTTTTTTTAACTGTGAAAAGATATTTTTTACAAACTGTATATGATTTACATGCATTCGCCCATTTGCTTAAGCCAACTTAAGCATATTATAGTTGGGCCTTAAGACTTTTCTATCATGCCGCTGTTAGCAAATTTTTGCGAATTTCTTTTAGTTTTGCAATTTTCACCGAATTTTTGCCATTTTTTAGTTTAAGGGACTTTTAATCAATTTTATGTCTTGTTTGAAATATTAAAAATTTTCGCGAATTTTAGCTATTTTTGCATAATTTTTTTTTTTTTTGGTTATTTTCCGAGATTTTGTTTTTTTTGGCCGATTTAGCGATTTCAAATAAATTTTAGGGTTTGTTTTCAAGTTTGCAATTTTTGCGAATTTTAGCCATGTTCGTGATAGAAGCGATTTTTTCCTATAAGTTTTTTTGATTCTTTACAGCTTTAACGAGTTTTAATAAATATTAGACTTTGCTTTCATGTCGCTGTTTAGCAAACTTTTTCGAATTTCCTCTTATTTTGCAAGTTTTACCAAATTTTGCCATTCCTTACAGTTTTAGGGACTTTTAATAAATTTTCGCTATTTTTGCAAACTTTTCCGAATTTTTGCAATTTTGGATCTTTGGGGCGATCGTCTTAAATTAAAAATTTTCACAAATTTTCGCTATTTTAGCAAACTTTTCCGAATTTTCGCGTTAAATTTACTAATAAAATTTGTGCCAATAACTTCTTTAAAACTTGCATTTTTTATTTTAAACGTATTTAATAAATATGTTTACATTTCATTTAAAATTTCTTTAACTTTCATTTGAGTCGTCGCAAAATTTCCTGTTGACTAAAACTGGGATAATTCTACTCGACGTCGACTTAAAGGCTTAGAAAATATCAATTGACTGTCAATAGTAATCTATTATTGTCAATAACTACTCAGAAAATACAATTACGGTTCAGGTGCCGTCGAATTGTGTCGACGTCGACTTTCATAATATGGGTGAATGTTTTTTAAATTAAAATGCACTAACTTGTTTTCTTTGTTTAATTGTTCATACTAATACTGACTTTCTCTAGTCACTAGATGGCTGTAGATTATTCGATAATATTATTATATAAACTTAACGGCTAATAACAATATGCATAAACACTATGGCTGAATTTTAATTGAGCTATTATACATTAAAAAACAAAAGTGTACCTTGAGGCTTACCGATAAATTACAGAGGGGTTGAACTATAATTATGCATAACAATTTTGAAATTACATTTGTACTAGAAAATTCTGTACAGTTATTTTTACACTGGAAATATGCAAAGCTAATACAATAACATATAAATGTAAAAAATGATTTATGTGAAAAAAACTATTATGTACATATTAGTTTATTTACACACGGGACAAAATCAATTATCAAATTTAAAATTAAGAATAATTTCCTAAAAAGCTAGCAAGAAATTCGGATTTGTATTGATGGTAGTCGATTTGAATAACAATTAGTACTACCATACAAAAATCATGTTAGTACTCTAGGGATAAAAACATGTATAGGCTAGGTTCCACTGGCAGCGGCTTTTAAGCACAGCTCACGTGGGTCCAGTAATTAGTTCCCGTTGTGCCACCTGCTACACCGTCTCCGAATGTTCCTACGTTACCTGGCCGTTGACATTATCATCCAGCCATTTGGTTGATTTAATGATGGAATGGATCCTGTTTAAATCAAAGTCAGAGAGACAGCTTTTGTCCCTAATGATTCGTTGATCAAACAGCTTCAGTCGTAGGTCTCCGAATCCAGGGCAGTGACATAGAAGGTGTTCCGTTGACTCCTCCTTCTCCTCCTCGTCGCCGGAACTCCTTCAAAGGTCATTTTAAGGGATCCCCAACTTTTGTGCGTGTTTCCCAATAGGCCAGTAGCCAGCTATAGTCGTAATTAGGTTTCTGAAGTGATGTCTGATTTCCCCAGATTTAGTTTTATCAAACCAACTGTGATTGACACTGAGATGAAATGTGTGTGCAATAAGTGCCTTATTCCTTGGGATCGAAACAACTTTATAGTGGTTGGAACCACTACGGCTCGAGGTATTTCCTGCATGTGCCATCGAATCAGCCATGCAGTTTCATGTAAATTAAGGGTAGCCACTGAATGCTTCGCTATCTCCTCCGGAGACATCCGGCATTCCCGAAAGATCTTTAGGGATCTTATGGCCGCTTTACTTTCGGTAATAATGCGAATATCCCTGCCAGATATCTCACCACACCGAATGTGCCCCGTTGCTGTGTAGATGACCATTATCTCGGTCTGAATGGCACTGCAGTGATCCGGCAGCCTAAGAGGAATGCTCCAGTTTAACTGCACGGAGTAAATGCCAGAACCAACACCATACAGTGTTTTGAACCTGTTGGTGAATATTCGTATCGCACCCACGGGAATTTTTAATCATTATAATGAGCTAAACTATCCAAGATGCTTACTGTGAAGCCAGAATCAAAGATTGGCTCAAGTGTGTCACAGTCAACGTCCGATTGCCAATTTATATCATACAGGATTCTTGCATGTAATAATACCTCCATGCTCTAAAGGCCCTTAGTCTAACCGCTGCGCTTGCAACCAACTTCTTCGCCAACATGTATCGTGGTAACCAGCTCAAGATCGTAAACACTGCTGTAGAAGGAGTGGTTTTAATGGCATTAATGTCACCTGCTACCGTTTTTGCCACCATTCTCATTATACGCTCAAACCCGGCTTAGTGGTACCGGGCACCAAACAGCTGCGCCGTAAATATAATGGGTTTGATGATACATTCGTACAACCAGTATCAATTTCAATGACCTTCTTGCAGCAGTATAATACAGTTGGCGCCTTAACAGTCCTGGAAATGGTGTTTATCTTCCAGATCAGTTTGCTATCCAATATTAGTACAATGTGTTTGGCACTTTCATTGAGACCCCATTTATTTTTGGGGTATGGAATATATGAATTTTGTACCTCCTTGTAAAAAGTACCAGTTCCGTTTTGGAGGGCTTAACATTCAGTCCACAGTCTTGGCAAACATTTTAATAGAACATCCAGTGCGGACTCCAAGAGTTCCGACATTAGTCTATCATCCTTACCCCTAGCTGCAACTGCCACGTCGTCTGCATATGCAACAGCTCTAAAGCACGTCCTCTCTATGGCCTTGAGCAGTATATTGATATTCAGATTCCAAATTAGTAGTGATAGTGATAGTCGCGACTTTGGAAATGTTCGAAGCGCCCAAGTTAGATTCGATACGCCTGTAGTGTATGATACTGCAGACGAATTGGATGATCGCTGGGTTGAACTCCAATAGCTCCACAGCTTTAATAAACGATTCAGGTCTAACGTTGTTGAAAGCTATTCAATATCCAGGAATTTAACTAAAGAAAATTCCTTGTAGTGTAAAGATCTTTCTATATGACTCACTAATTAGATAAGCGCAGTTTCCCTTCATATGGGAGTGTTGATCCCCCAGCAAGGAATCATGTTTCAGTGATGTTCTTATACGCAAGTTTATAATTCTCTGCAGTGGCTTCTTTAGAAAAGAGGATAAACTATTTGGTCTTAAGTCGCAAGCCTTCGGGTTGGATGTCTTTCCACCCTTGGGGATGATCAAGACAATCTCTTATGCCGTCTATTTTAACGGAGCATGTGATTGAGGAAGGCTGGCCTGCCTAATATATCGCCAAGAGCCATGGCATCAATAGAAATTCATCTGAAGGTGAAAATTCCATATGGGTATGAAGATTTAAAGGCATGGACGCTTTTAACCGCCTGTAATCTTTCAATTTAGGGTGCAGAAATGCAGGACACTAAAATATGTGGGATGATCTTTTATGAAGATTGGAATTATAACCACTCATATGAGTTATTATAATTTAAGGGATGTGGTTAAAAGAAATAAGTAAAATAGAGACAGGAAATGGAGGGTTTATATTTTGAGATTCCTTTTTAACGTAGATGAATGCAAAAAACACTCGTATAAGTATTTGGTTAAAATAAACGATAAGTTCATTGAACGATTTAATAAATTACATTTTCCTTCAAACCCGCCTTCGGTTTACAAATAGCCGAACCGGTTAGGAATGATTCCGTAAGTACTAAAGTTTTTTACAATAAACTTAAGAAATGTAAGTTTATTGTAAAAAACTTCAATTGTTCTTAAACTCTAAATGGAACTTATTTTATTAAGGGTTTACAATTCATCTTCATATTTAACATTTAATTTTTGGTTTCAATTATAAATTCTTTTTTTAGGTCCAACTCAAGTTTAAATGTTTTTTCTTTAATTAAATTTTTCTTTCAATTCAGTTAATTCATAATTCTTTTCTTTTTAATTAAATTCAATTATTTAGTTTTTTTATGTTTTATTTTTTATATATTTATTGTTCAAATGCTAGTTTGAACACCGCCCATTCAACACGATCATTACCCCTTTTTGCTACGGTAAGTTTATTTTCTAACATGAAGTTCAAAAGGGTGTCACCATGTAGATTAACATCGGGGCTACTCCAGATGGTGTGAGTTGCTTGATCGCCAGCACAAATTACAAAGGGAATAATCTGCCTGTTGGCATGCGAGATCGCCTCCTAGTCAAGGAGTTTGGAGGATCCATATATCAGCTAATAAACCGTACTATACGGGCTTTGCTTTGCACTTCGGTCCATATCGCTAAAATCAGATAGAATAAAGTCTTTAAGGATGTTTTTGACCATAATGCAAGCTGTGGTCTTACCTGGACCCGCTGCGTACAGAGTACTGCAGCCGTCTTAGTTGAGTCCCTAAACCCTGTCTTTATACATATGATACATGTGAGCTGCTGCGCGCCTGTAGCTAATGGAAGGATAAGGGCATCTGCCGCCGCTTTGGAGTGATGGAGGTTAATCTGTGTAACCTTCATTACAGCTTATCACTATGGACGACAGCGACGTTGGCATCCTCTGAGTCTGCCACTTCCATCTTACCAAAGAAGTCACCCATCAGTCCACTGACCGATTGAGTGTCTTCGTTGGCAGATGGCGCGGCAGAATCATCTTCCATACTCTTACTCTACTTGAGGCTTCTCTTTGCCGTCACCTTTATAGACTCGAAGGAAGATAGTTCTTAAATCATATAATATCTTCCCCTGCATCAGCATCGTTGCCGTCTAGACGCTGCTTCGGTTGGCTTCCGTTCCGGATTGCCTTACTCTGCAGAGGAAGAGACCCGTTGTAAACGCTTAATATGGGTTTTAGAGCACTGGAGAGAAGTTTTCTCCTGCTCCGTGAGCTCACCAACTGGTTTTTCAGCACGTCGGATTATGATTTTGTAGGCGGAACGCGTAGTAGTAAAGGCCCGCTTAAATGGATTAACGTTCCTATGTACCAAGCTTGCTTTGCGACTGCCTGAAGGCTTATTCAAACTCAGTTTTTTCGCACTTGTAGCAAACCGTATAGCGCTACCACTTTGCTAGGAGTCTCAGTAGCTTTCAGCATACTACAGCCTGACACCAACGCTGTTGTAGTTAGGTCTCCGGAGTCGCTCCAACTAGTAGAACCAGAGACAGCGGATAGTTGTTGAATCGTCCTCGGTTTAGACCCTTCTGGCATGGGAGGCCCTTGACTAACGTCACTACCGCCAGAATGTCTTTGTACTTAAGCTCTCGCATCGCGGCAAGATGACTACCTATTCGCGAGGTAAAACATGTATAATAATGATATAAATTAAATCTACTTGATATTTTAATCCGGTATTCTTAAGGATATGCAGAGTATTAGTCTGGAATTTGAATCTAAATAAGTCGGCCAAACTAAATTATTCGATGATATACAAAACATTTAGAAATTTTGATTTCATTGACAGCTAAACCTGACAGTGAGTTTGGCTTTTTAGCAGGTGATATTGATGGCTCGCCCTAAAATGCTTGTTGTTTGCGTTTCAGACTTAAAGAAACTTGAGAGCTAAAGAGCAACGGTAGGTAAATAAGAAAATTAGTTGATGAAATACTGGGCAAATTGTCTTCCCTAAAAAATATTAAAAATGGGAAAAATTTTTCATCCTATCTTAAAAATTTTAAGTTGCAATTAGCTACACTATTCGATTCCGATGCCGAAAATGTATCTAGTATTTTTTCATTAGATTTTTGGTCTGAAGTTAAATAATATACATTTGGTGCAGCCCTAGTTTTATATCACAGCTGACATGCAAATGTCATAAAAAAAAAGAGTTTGGCACGACAGAAAGATAATAGGTATTTCATACTTACAGGATTACAGATCAAAATGCAGGCCTGTTCTGCAAATCACGTGATTTCAAATTACGCATGTGATTTGGCGGTGTTATGAAATTCACACCGTTTTTATGTTTCTCGGTGTTCTTTCAGCAATTAAAAATCACACCGAAAACAGAAAAAAGGGACATCACAATATCACACGCAAGATTGTAAAAGGCACACGAGATTCGAATTAAAGTGGTTTCCAGAACAGGCCTGATAAACTGATTTATTTGAATTTGCATTTGTATGGAATCTATGGTCAAATATAGACCGATTCCAATAAAACTTGGTAGGACAATTTATATTGCTATAAAAAAGTTAGGACCAAATTTACCCTGAACGATAAAATAAACAGATGATTAATGCACTAAAAAGAAAAATCAATCCGTCCATACTTTAATCGATCCTAAGCGATATCAATAGTACGCTAAATACGGATTTCCTTGAATCAAGTACGGAAAGATTGATTCAAGTAGAGATTATTCGAGTGCAAAATTCTTAACTTATCCATATTTAATCCCGAATTCGTACTTGAAAGGATCCGAAAATGAGATTGACTTAAGTAAAACAAAGATTGAATCAGTTTCAAAATGCGCTTGATTCAAGTATTATAAAGTTGATTAGATCCCGAATTCGTACTTGAAATAATCCAAAAGTGAATTTAGATTGATTAGGTAGAAACCTCTATCCCAGAGACATTTTATGTACATAAACATGTTTTTTTTTAGAGTGTCACAATTTTGAGTTGACATCACTGCTTTATTTGAGCACCCATTTAACAGCTGATAGTTACTTTTTGATTAGTTAGCTTTAAAATTTCATTATCAATCGACTTGCACTGGAGCAACGCGTGCAAATTGTTGAAATTTTTAATCAAAATAATTGATATTGATTTTGAATTTCCATTCAAAATTTTATTTTTCGGTGAAGCCCATTTTTGTTAACGTAAATAAGCAGAATTGTCGCATTTGTAGTGAGGAGAATCCGCAAGCTTTAGTCGAAACACCATAACATCCACAGAAAATTACTGTTTGGTGCGCTTTATGGGCTGGCGGAGTCATTGGCCCATATGTCTTCAAAAACGATGATGGTCAGAATGTTACTGTCAATGGTGAACGGTATAGGAACACTTCCATCTTACCAAAGAAGTCACCCATCAGTCCACTGACCGATTGAGTGTCTTCGTTGGCAGATGGCGCGGCAGAATCATCTTCCATACTCTTACTCTACTTGAGGCTTCTCTTTGCCGTCACCTTTATAGACTCGAAGGAAGATAGTTCTTAAATCATATAATATCTTCCCCTGCATCAGCATCGTTGCCGTCTAGACGCTGCTTCGGTTGGCTTCCGTTCCGGATTGCCTTACTCTGCAGAGGAAGAGACCCGTTGTAAACGCTTAATATGGGTTTTAGAGCACTGGAGAGAAGTTTTCTCCTGCTCCGTGAGCTCACCAACTGGTTTTTCAGCACGTCGGATTATGATTTTGTAGGCGGAACGCGTAGTAGTAAAGGCCCGCTTAAATGGATTAACGTTCCTATGTACCAAGCTTGCTTTGCGACTGCCTGAAGGCTTATTCAAACTCAGTTTTTTCGCACTTGTAGCAAACCGTATAGCGCTACCACTTTGCTAGGAGTCTCAGTAGCTTTCAGCATACTACAGCCTGACACCAACGCTGTTGTAGTTAGGTCTCCGGAGTCGCTCCAACTAGTAGAACCAGAGACAGCGGATAGTTGTTGAATCGTCCTCGGTTTAGACCCTTCTGGCATGGGAGGCCCTTGACTAACGTCACTACCGCCAGAATGTCTTTGTACTTAAGCTCTCGCATCGCGGCAAGATGACTACCTATTCGCGAGGTAAAACATGTATAATAATGATATAAATTAAATCTACTTGATATTTTAATCCGGTATTCTTAAGGATATGCAGAGTATTAGTCTGGAATTTGAATCTAAATAAGTCGGCCAAACTAAATTATTCGATGATATACAAAACATTTAGAAATTTTGATTTCATTGACAGCTAAACCTGACAGTGAGTTTGGCTTTTTAGCAGGTGATATTGATGGCTCGCCCTAAAATGCTTGTTGTTTGCGTTTCAGACTTAAAGAAACTTGAGAGCTAAAGAGCAACGGTAGTGAAATAAGAAAATTAGTTGATGAAATACTGGGCAAATTGTCTTCCCTAAAAAATATTAAAAATGGGAAAAATTTTTCATCCTATCTTAAAAATTTTAAGTTGCAATTAGCTACACTATTCGATTCCGATGCCGAAAATGTATCTAGTATTTTTTCATTAGATTTTTGGTCTGAAGTTAAATAATATACATTTGGTGCAGCCCTAGTTTTATATCACAGCTGACATGCAAATGTCATAAAAAAAAAGAGTTTGGCACGACAGAAAGATAATAGGTATTTCATACTTACAGGATTACAGATCAAAATGCAGGCCTGTTCTGCAAATCACGTGATTTCAAATTACGCATGTGATTTGGCGGTGTTATGAAATTCACACCGTTTTTATGTTTCTCGGTGTTCTTTCAGCAATTAAAAATCACACCGAAAACAGAAAAAAGGGACATCACAATATCACACGCAAGATTGTAAAAGGCACACGAGATTCGAATTAAAGTGGTTTCCAGAACAGGCCTGATAAACTGATTTATTTGAATTTGCATTTGTATGGAATCTATGGTCAAATATAGACCGATTCCAATAAAACTTGGTAGGACAATTTATATTGCTATAAAAAAGTTAGGACCAAATTTACCCTGAACGATAAAATAAACAGATGATTAATGCACTAAAAAGAAAAATCAATCCGTCCATACTTTAATCGATCCTAAGCGATATCAATAGTACGCTAAATACGGATTTCCTTGAATCAAGTACGGAAAGATTGATTCAAGTAGAGATTATTCGAGTGCAAAATTCTTAACTTATCCATATTTAATCCCGAATTCGTACTTGAAAGGATCCGAAAATGAGATTGACTTAAGTAAAACAAAGATTGAATCAGTTTCAAAATGCGCTTGATTCAAGTATTATAAAGTTGATTAGATCCCGAATTCGTACTTGAAATAATCCAAAAGTGAATTTAGATTGATTAGGTAGAAACCTCTATCCCAGAGACATTTTATGTACATAAACATGTTTTTTTTTAGAGTGTCACAATTTTGAGTTGACATCACTGCTTTATTTGAGCACCCATTTAACAGCTGATAGTTACTTTTTGATTAGTTAGCTTTAAAATTTCATTATCAATCGACTTGCACTGGAGCAACGCGTGCAAATTGTTGAAATTTTTAATCAAAATAATTGATATTGATTTTGAATTTCCATTCAAAATTTTATTTTTCGGTGAAGCCCATTTTTGTTAACGTAAATAAGCAGAATTGTCGCATTTGTAGTGAGGAGAATCCGCAAGCTTTAGTCGAAACACCATAACATCCACAGAAAATTACTGTTTGGTGCGCTTTATGGGCTGGCGGAGTCATTGGCCCATATGTCTTCAAAAACGATGATGGTCAGAATGTTACTGTCAATGGTGAACGGTATAGGAACATGATTTTAAGTTTTTCGTACCTCAATTACGTGGCATTAATCTTGCTGATATGTGGTTCCAACAGGACAGAGCCACATGGCACACAGCGAAACTTTTGATGAAAATATAATTTCACGTAATGGCCCAATTAATTGGCCACAACGATCGTGTGATTCCATCCCATTGGATTTTTTTCTTTGTGGTCATGATAAGTCACTTGTCTACCTTGATAAACCACAAACAATTGAACAACTGGAAATCAAAATTCAAAGAGTTATCGGCGAAATACGGCCGCAAATGCTGCGAAAAGTTGTTGAAAATTGGTGTTTCAGATTGCGCCTTCTACGCGCCAGCCTTGGCGGCCACAAGTCTGAAATCATATTTAAACATTAATCTCATTATCTATATTTCCTTGTTTTATTATGATTTAAACTTGTGTCATTCCATAAAAAACACCCTTCATTTAACTGAAAATATAAGCTGAATAAAAGTTTTTGCTGTTGTTTTTGTTGTTTCTACACAAACCAAGCGAATCGTTTTTTACCTACTTGTGTGGTGTTTTTGTTGTGTCTACAACAAACTTTGTTAAACTCTCAGAGAGGCACACCCATTGAAAAATTCAATCTTTGTTTACTTGGTTTAAGAATTTTGAACTTATTTCAAGCAATTCCGGGATTGATTTTCGAAAGTAATCCCATTAAGGATTGTTTTAAGTACATTTTAGAGTTATTCGTACTTAAATTCTTACCAAACGTCAAAGTCTTTATAAAAAACTCTAATATTTTTTCAGGGTTTTTTATATGGATTTTGACGTTTATTATGAAAAAAAAAATTGGCAGGTGAAGACCCCATGTAAAGGCATTTTGATATTAATAAACTTTTGTCAAGAATGAGCTCAAAGTATTAAATTTTTGTTCGTTAAAAAATCTTTGTATTTAACAAACGGCAATTTTCTGATTTAGATTAAAATGCTTATAAGTCTTAAAAAATTTTAATTTGGTGGAAAACGCTTAAACATTTGCCGCAATAAACTTTTTAGATATAAAAAACATGTCTTCTTTACTTTAAATGACAACACTGAATCTATCGCTTTTATTTTTTCTTCAAAATCGTAGCCCAAATCTATTGAATCTAATGCTAAAGGCTAGTTTACACGGTTATGCAACGTATTACGACCAGATGTAGAATAAGAAAAATCATATCATGCAAAAGCAAAATGTATTGAGTAAGAGAGAATACGAATACAAAATCTGACAAGCGGTCGGTAAATGTTTTTTTTTTTCTAAACCATTTTAGAAACTTAAGATTCGTACAGACAGACGGTGGTCAGATCTTACAATGTTGTCATTAAAATTGCCTTAAAATGTCTTGCAATTGTGTGAACATTGTACGCTATTTTCATTTGACAGATGTGTTAAATTAATGCATCTGACAATGGCACCATTGTCAGAAAAATGACAACATTGTAAGATCTGACCATCGTCTGTACGAAGCTTTATGTATTCTCATCACACCAGAGGTGTATTTTAACAGCATATATTGAAAGTGGTAACATTTTAATACAATTACAAAAGCAACAAAAATCAACTCAGGAAATTTTCAGGTTGTTTTTGTAAAAATTTTGAAACTACAACCATCTCCTTTTTGTTATTAGTTTTGATTTTACTTATACCATCCGTGTAAACATGAAATATACTTACAAGAGACTTTTATTTTTTTCTTTTAAACGCGGAGAGAATTTCATATTATTTTGATTCTACAAAGTCGTAATACATTGTATTATTATTTCCGTTTCGTTTTCACTAAACACAGAAAAAATTATTTTTCCAATTCAAACAAAAAATTTGTAGATTAAAAACATTTTTTGTCTGAAATCGGTCCTACAAACAAATTTGCATATTCAAACAATTTATTTGCATTTCGTTTAGTGAAAAAAAACACTGATTTTTTCAGACAAATAATTTAACTGAATCAAACAAATAGTTTACTGAAAATCATATAAATTTCAAACAAGTAATTTTGCTGAATCAAACAGAAAAGTTTTTGCACAAGCAATGACGCGCACACAAGCAAGCACTGTAGAAGTACACAAAAAAAATTATTTTTTCAGTTCAAACAAAAAATTTGCCGGATCAAAACGTTTTTTGTTTAAAACAGGACCTACAAACAAATTTGCATATTTAAACCATTTATTTTGCATTTCGTTTATTGAAAAAAAAACCCTGATTTTTTCAAACAAATAATTTAGCTGAGTCAAACAAAAAAATTTACTGAAATTCTTAAAAATTAAAGGCAAATCATTTACCGAATCAAATAAAAAAGTTTTTTCTTTTTGCACTGAAAGCAGTCGATGGAGCAGACAGAGCAGGTGGCGAGGAGGAGACGACATACGGTGACGCTGCTGGCTTTGGGACACATTTTAATTATGAAATAATTTCCTTCTTGTCTTGCCTGTCTCTCTCTCACTCTTGTTATAGCTTAGTTGCACACATTTACCGTTGGTCTTATCCTTTCCTTGGGTTAAGAAGAAGCAATCTCAACTAAAAACTGCAGCAGAACGACCCGATATGGTTTTCGTCATCATTCTACTGCAAAAATTTTATGTATTTAACTGACAAAATTTAAAAAATAGAAAACGGGATTTCTATTCATTCTTATTTTACCAACTTTGAAACCAACCAAAAATAAATTTTGTTTCTTATGTTGTTTTTGTTGTTTCTGTTGTAGAAACGTTTAATTAATACACTCATAAAATTATTACAGTAACTGATTATGGGTTATAATAATAAAATATAGTTATTTTACGAATAACTGGATTTTTGAACATTTTTGTTTGTTATTCAACAAACAAACTAGGTACAAAAAATAATGTTTTTTCGTATTTTTTTTATGTAGTTTGAATTTTCGTCGGTTAAAATATCTTTTTTAGTGACAACTATTAAATTTTACGGAATATGCTCTTTAATAAATAAAAAATTTTAAAATTAATGTAAAATTAATTTACTATAAATAAAATAAAAACAATCCGTTATATTTATTTAATTTGTTAAAAATTGTTAATTTTGTCAAAAATTCAAGAAAAACCCTGAAAAAGGCACACAACGGAGTGCCGAAATATTGGTTTAATAAATTTATTATATAAAAAAAAGACCTCAAGCTTAATAAAATAATAATAATAAATTTTTAGCTGCTTAAAATAGATTTTCTTTTGAATTTATCTACATAATATTTTGAGTGTGCTTTAGGGATATAACCATTTGCATTTTTTTGCAAATATCAAAAAGGATCTATCATAGTGAGATAGTGCATAAAAAAATATGAAGAAATGTGCCTTCCTTTTTTCGCGAGAGTTCAAAAAGGTTCGGCACCGATCGCGGTGAAGTTTTAGCTTATAATTTTTTTCAGTTTTACAGGAAATCCATAATTCTAACGTCGAAAGCCAAGCTGGTCTTTGCATTTCGTGTTTTTTATACCCACACCACAATAGTGGAGAGGGTATTATGCATTTGAGCTGATGTGTGTAACGCCTTAAAATATTGGTCCTAGACCCACCTTAAAGTATACCGATCGACTCAGAATCACTTTCTGAGTCGAACTAGCGATGTCCGTCCGGCTGGCTGGCTGTCCATGTAACCTTGTGCGCAAAGTACAGGTCGCAATTTTGGAGATGATTTGATAAAATTTGGGACATAGGTTCTTATTAGCACAAGGACCAAGCCTATTGAATAGCCGAATCGTAGGACCACGAGGGAAGATAGGGGGAAATTTCTTCCTCTCAGAAACTATCAAGCCGATTTTAATGAAATTTAAAACATAGATAGATCCATATATATATGGACACATAAGCTATACAGTTTAAAAAAAGTAGGACCACAAGGGGAGATAGGGGCAATTTTTTCCTCTCAAATTGATTTAATTGAAATTTAAAACATAGATATATCCATATCTATATGGACACATAAGCTATACAGTTTTTCAAAAATAGGACCACAAGGAGAGGTGGGCCAATTTCTGCCACTCACAAACTTCCCACCCGATCTTATGAAGTTTATAAACATAGAGAAACCCATATTTATATGGACACATAAGCATGATGTGTTTTTAAATACTGTGGTGTAGGGTATCATATGGTCGGGCTTGACCGACTATACTTTCTAACTTGTTTTTTATGAAATGGCGATTCCTTGCATTCCAAAAAAAGAAACCAAAAAAACGGTACAAGGGAAGGATACCCACCATAAAAATTTATATTACAATAAAAAAAAAAAAAAAATTGTTGGTGTTTTAGAAATTGCATTCGGTGCTGAAGGTTTTTGGACCGAAATGACCCCTGATATCGATTTTTAATATCAGTATAACATTGCCCATACCGTAATGATAGGTTCTTATTTTGGTTATACCCCTAGTGTGCATACTATTGTTGTGGTTTTTTTTATTACAAACCTCGTCACGCTATTTTATTATCTTTCTTATTGTTGTACTTTTTTAAGGCGTACAAAAATAGACTGCATGTGTGTTTTGTTGTTGCTCATTTATTTTACATAAAGTAGTGTGGCTTACGATCAAATAAAAAATTGCAAAAAAACGGCTACATTAAAGAGCGTTAAGTATTTCATACAAAATTATGAAATCTTGAAACCAATAAAGCGTATATTTTATGTTTTAACAGTTGTCAACACTTTTGTTGATACAATAAAAAATCAAGCAAAAATATTAATTGAAATAGTTAAAAAAATTTGTAGAAATTAAAAAATTTTTGAAACCAGCGCACAGTGTCGTGACTTCATATAACGAGTGGCCATAAATAGAAAAAGTTATTGTAAAGAGCTGAAATTTGGCACATATATTTAGGTTGGCAAAACGTAAAAAAATTTAAAATTTTAAAAAATTCGGAGCAAGGATTCGTGTCCTTCCCGTATATCCTGAAATTTAAAAGTGTCATAAAAGTTAGAAAAAATGCTAAATTTATGAAATTTTTTTTATAGTAATTGGATGTGATATTTTTAATAATTTGACCAAATTTGATTCAATTCAGATAAGGCCCACGTAAGGCTAAAAAATATTTTTAAAAAAAAAAATTAAAAGTTAAATTAATTTTTTTTTTAAATTAATTCCGAAGCCAAGACACTTTTATTTTTTCAATTAGATGAATGGACGCCCTCACCTTCAATATATCCTTAAACTTAAGTATATACATATATATGTATCTATGTACAATATATTCGAGATTTTAGGAACTGGTCTTAAATTACGAAATATGTAAATATAACTCACTTATTAAGTAATATTTTTCATGATATTAAAGTTGGAGGAAAATACTTTAGTGAAAAAATAAATCTAAATTTTGTAAAAAAAAATTTTATTTCATAAATATCTAAAAATAATTAACAGATTTAGTATTACTTTACGATTCGCTTGAACTATACATATCTTCACTATATATTATCATCCTCCACATTTTGGGACTCGTGTTTTCCTAAAGTTATATAATTTTCTATGTTCTTAAACCAATTTTGATCGGCTTTCTTTACTTGGCTTTGTAATGAAGTTGCCGGTTCTGATTGCAGAATCAAATACACAAATAAATCCATGTTTGTATTTCGTCTGCTATTTTTTCGAGTATGGTCTAACCACGAACATGGCTAGTACTATGGTTCTACAAAGCAAAAGCGAAAAATAATAAAAACTATTAGAAGCATTCACAATACAGTAACTAATTTAAAAAAATACAAACATCACTAAAATTTACTCCGTGTATTGGCAAATCGGTATTTAGCCAGTCACAAAATTACTCTCGAACCGGTCGCTTTTGTTGCAATTTAAATTATATATTTTTTGAACGTCTTTCGCTTCCAAAGATTTCCCTATTCGAGCTCCCACAATTCCTGATAATTTTTAACTACATCTTTGTTTTCCTTTAACTCAATCCAAGAATTAAAAAAGTCTCGCATTTTCATTTGAGTCGACACTAAAAAAATAACAATTATTTAAATTGGCGCACTTAAGCGCAGCTAAATTTTTGTTTTTATAAATTTACATACATTTTGTTATAAAATGAAAGAAAAAATATCCCGGTAATACTTGAAAATTTTTTTTCTTCACTAATATATGTTTGCTTATCACAACAAGTTTTGTTTTGTTTTATTAATATCATTCTTATAATGATGCATGCACTGTGCATGCACATATGTAATTAAAAATACCGTTGATATACTTAAAACATAATACAACAACTAATCTAGTACAAATTTTGTTTATTTGCCAACTAAATTCAATTATTTAACCCTGTGAAGTACATGCTCATTTTTATTCCTTTTTTATACAAAATTCAATTTATGTATTTCAAACCACAATTTTGAAGAGCCATATCTTTAGAAAAAATTATTATTTTAATCTAATTTTTTTTTACGCTTATTAGTAAAAGTGTCTTTTATTAAATGCCACTAGCCATTTTTTTAATTTCCATAATTGGATTTTTCTATATATGGCCACGCTCACAACACTGTGCAGCGTTTGTTTGAAAATATTTTAGCAATAATTTTTTCTGTGTAGATGAAGGCAGAGCAGAGCGACGCGTCTGGCTTTGAGACACATTTTTTTGGTGGAATAATTTTTGAACCAAGTCTTGTTTATACACACAATGTTTTTCTTCTTCACTCGCTGTTGCTGTATCCTTTCCTTGGCAGCAGACCGACTCGACATGTTTTTCGCCTTCATTTTATTTTTGTATTTGATGTAGGTATTTAACTTAACAGTTTAAAAACAGTTTTAAAAAATTGAATACGGGATTTTGTTTTTCATTATTTTTTACCAACTTTGAAACCAACCAAAAACTTATTCTGTTTCTTTTAATGTTGTTTTGTTGTTGTTTCTGTTGTTTAAAAAGAGTAAACGTTTTTTTTTTACTACAAACCTCGCCTCGCTATTTTATCATCTCTCTTATTGTTGTGCTTTTTTTAAAGCGTCCAAAAATAGACTGAATGTTTTTTTTGTTGATCAAATAAAAAAATGCAGAAAAACGACAACATTAAAGAGCGTTAAATATTTCATACAAAATTAGAAAATTTGAAACAAATAAAGCGTATATTATATTTTTGAATAGTTGTCAACATTTTTGTTGGTTAAAATAAAAATCAAACAAAAATATTAATTAAATCAGTAAAAAAATTTGTCGAAATTAAAAAAATTTTCAAACAAGCGTTTGTTTGAAAATAATTCAGCATAAATTTTTTTTGTGAACATGAAAAATGTTATTAATCATTGAAAGACTTTCCAGTTATAAAGTTCTATTTAGTTGCTTAATAAAAAGTAGAATGAAAATAAAAATTTAAAAAAAATTCCAAAAAATCCCCTTATAACCAAGGCTGGAGATACATATGCATGTAATTAGAAGTTTTATTATTAAAAAGAAAAGTGAGTTAACCCACTCCAAAGAAATGATAAGCTCCTTGGGTATTTGTTTTCTTTTTTAAATTGTACCAAAAAAAGATAAATTGTACAAGTGTACCAATTAAGTTTCGATTGTACCACAAATCCCATCAACTTACAAATATTGTGTGTAATTTTTACTTGCATGTGTAGCCCAAGTGTAATTGGTTCCATGTGTAATCTGTGTGAAATTTTACTTTGAGTTCTATTTTTTTTATTAATTTTTGACAGTCGAGATTTGCTTTTCGAACGTTAAGTTTTGATAATTTTTATCTGTTTTCATCACAGTCGAACCTGCTTTTTAAACTTTTTTTGAAGTCATAATGTTTATCATAAACTGTCAATTTTGTATTTAATTTTTATTTAAAAGTGTGTAATTTCTAAAGATTTTAGATTATTTTTTTACAATAAAAATAGCAATAAAGTATTCTATAATATTGTGATGCAGATGGGTACTTTAAGTCAATAAGTTTGTTTGCCTCAAAGAGAACCCCCCAAAGCGAATTTTCAAAATTTATGTAGGTTAATTAGTGCCGGCTCACACACGTCAAATTAAACACGTCCAGTTTTGAGTTTTAGGGAAAAATGGGAAAATTAATGGCATTCTCTTTTACCTATTCTCCTAAGATCTCAAGACTTGGCGAGTCAAACTTGACGTGTGTGAACAGGTACTTAGGCTTTTACAAAAACATTTGTGTGCTGTTTTTCTGCCGACGCTGCCGCCTTTATACAGCTCTTTCTTACTATAGCAATTAGCAAGTTTCGGTTTTTGTAAACCTAACCATTTAATTGCAAATATGGATTATCAATAAGGTTTTGCAAGTTGACTTCATTCTATCAAAGCTACTTTTTCAATTTGTATGCATAATTTTGCTTCAAATGTGTAATTTTGTACACAGTCATGTTTAACTTCTGAATTAGTGGCAACACTAATACATACTAAATAACTTATAAACATACATAATGAGAGCAAGGAGTTGTTAAGGCCCAGTTATAATATGCATAAGCTGGCTTAAGTAACTGTCAAAAATTAACATAAAGCCTCTCAAAATATTTTATTGCGTACGGAAAGTGCGATCTGTTTTCTTAAGTTCAACATGGTTCGACACATATGTACACATTTATCACAAGTATTCGCACAATTACTTGAGCCAACTTAAGCATATTATAGTTGGGCCTTTAGGCTCTTTGCCTGTGTTGGCGCATAAAACGCGTTGCGTGTTACTTGAATTTAGAACAGCGCGTCGGCAACGCTTTGCAATTGGAAAATTCGATTTTACAGCGCGTTTAAGATTGAAATTGGACCCTTTTGTTAATAAATAATGGCAATTTAGCTGTTACTTGTTTTTCTATGATATTGAGGCTAATTATTGAAAAAGTTTAATTGAATATTTGCGAAGTTGACGTAAAGTGCTTTTTATTGCTTCAGGATTTAATTCTTCTAATTTTAATCTTAAATACTGGAATTCATACTTTTAAGATAATTGAAAGAACTAAAATTATTTTTTAGTGTTATGAAAACTCAAATAAATGCTTTACAACACTGAAAAAGTAATTTCGATTGGTTCAGTATTGACAGCAAGAAATGGAAATAAAATCGAAAAAGTATTCGTGCACGACTGCCAGAATTAGACCTCTGGTTTTAAGAGTTTTTGGAACTGCATCTAAATTAAATAAATCCTACTCTATTGACTTTTTTAATTAGCCTTAATTAATAAACAATTGGCAATAGATATAAGAATTTGATGTTCTATGTAAAATATTGCTTGCTACTTACTTTCTTTTTATTTTGCTAATTTTTGTTTTTTGAAATCACGCCATTTTAATTTTTGTATCAATCCCCGCTCCTAAAAGTAGTTTTGTATGTGTCTTTATGTGTCTTGCACTAGGATCGCGAAGAGCGAGCTGTTAAGTCCACACCACCACAGAAATCTCCACCTCACTCACATGTAACCTGTACGTTATCGCCACAGGAATCAATACAAGAAGAGCCCGAAAGGGAGATAAACGAGGGACTACCCTTAATAGAGCGACTGCAGCAGTTGAAGATAAAAAACGATCCTCCCCATCCTGTAAATGAATCCACTTTACCGGTATTTACAATTTTACTTAAATTCATCTTATAATCAGAAGACACTTTACAGGAAATAATAATCGTAAATTATTTTCTTAAAAATTATTTTTTTTTAGATTTCGTCCATAACATGCGAAATAAATAATAAATTAGAAAACATATCGAATATCAGCAGTAATAATAACAACAACAGCAGTGCTACTCCAATATCACTTTCAACCGCTCAAGCCAAACCGATTATAAAGGTTTCTTTTCGTCAAAGAATTCAGCAATTACAGCATCAGGGAGCCGAAACTGAATCATCCAGTTCAGTAAAAGCGATTTCAAAAGTAAAGGAGACAACGAGTGAGAAGACTCCAACAACGATTGCAAAAGTCAAAAAGGAACCACCAAAAACTCTATCGGTTGTAAAATGCGGTCAAATCGATAAAGAAACTGGTAAAGATAGCAAAACAGAGCGGTCCAACAATAAATCGCACAAACCACCAACTACCATTCCTAACCAAATTGTTAAACCGTCCACAACAACTACACCTTCAGTTGTATCTGATTCGGATACACCTATTAGGCCATGGTCCAAACTGAAGTTGGCAACATTAATATCGTCGAGTTACACAAGTTTAGCTACATCCAACACTTCTTCAGAAGACGTCACATCACCTTTTAAAATCTACTCTGTAGGAAGTATACCGCAGCAGCTCAAAAGAGAAGAGAAGCGCCGCACAAAAACACCTAAGCCTTGCATTCAAACTGAAAGCATATCTCCTAATCAGGCAACGACAAGCGGCTGCAGTAAACAACGAGCTGCTGATAAACAAAAACGATTCTCGAAAAACGGAAAGGCACTTCAGAATTCATTTTCAAATCAGACGAAATTTTATCAGTCTGTATTTGACCTCTCACCGGAATACAGCGGATTGCCATTTGTAAAACGTTTAAAAATATTAAACGAACGACAGAAATTAGCAGAGCTGGAGAAGGCTCTACAGACTAGAAGCTTTAGTTTGGATAGTTCTAAAACTAACAGTGCCCAGATATCAGAGGCGCTTTATCGCTGCCACAGTGAAGCAACTGGAATAAACTCACAATTATTCTCAACCTATGAATCCAGTTCAACCACATCGACCAATACATCCACATCAGAAAAGCCAAAATGTTCTCATTACCACCGTCATCATCGCTTAGATACAGCCCGTCACGATTATACACCACTTAGTCCGGAATCGAACGAAACACTTGAACGGAGAAAATTGAAGAGCATTTTAAAGAAAATCAGCCATGAACGTGAGCACAGGAACACGACTGGTGAAATGCAAACGCAAAAACATTGCAGAGGCCTACCGTTGGAACCCACTGTCGAAGGGTACGTGGCGCGGCACGGTAAACTGTTCAAGAGTGTAACATTCAATTCAACTCTTTCTAGCCCACCTGGTAGCGTCGTCATCTCTAAAACCGGAAGCTCTAAAGACGATCTTCAAAGTGTTTACAGTCTTAACTCACCCCCTACAATCAATGCTCCGTTTTTTTATACGGAGTCGGTTATGTCACCACCAGATCTATTAAGAGCCGAATCTATTGCCACCTGTTGTGCAACTGCTAATTGTTCCCAAAGTTTTCAAGTGAATAGTAGTAGTAATACTTTAACAATGTTTCCCACAGATTTATACCCGCACTCCAGTACTAGCCATGGCGCATGCCAAGTTCCAATAACAAAAGGTAACTAAAATACAATGTTTTAATTTCACTGCATTTTCCGTACGATAGCCCCATCCTTGGATGTTCTATTACCGATCTTTCCTTTTCGGTTCCTAAAATGTACTAAATTAAAACTACACAAAAAAAAAAAACGTTTTTACTTATTACACCTTCTCTGTAGTTCTTAAGATATGCATACTCTAACAGCAAGTGCTTACCTACACAATAGCGAATATCTCCATAATTTTGCATGAACATTTTAATAAAAAAAAACTCATACTTTTTTGTATTTACAATATTATACATTGTCCTCCGTGGAGCAACGAAAATGTAGCAGATTTATGTGTAGTTTATAGAACACGAGCGCCTTACTCGTCCGTTCAACTTACATTTAAAACAAAAACAATTTCCGAAATTTTATTTTTGTTTTAAATGTAAGTTGAACGGACGAGTAAGGCGCTCGTGTTCTGTAAACGACACATTAGCTTTTGCTTGATATGGCTCATCACAGCATCTTAAATATGTTCAATTCATGGCAAGGTCGTTTTGCAAGACTAAAAAAATAGGAGAAACGAATATGTAAAAGGCGAATTAATACAAGGTGGTTTTATTTTGAAAACGGATACAACACTGTTAAATACTTTAACGTTGTGTAAAAATAAAACTACACTGCAGTTAACAAATTAGCTATGCACTAAAACACAAACATTTTAATATTATTGAGTTATAAATTTTTTCGCCAACAGCTTTGATTATCGGGAAAGCGTGAAATAAAAATCATATTCCCGGGATCTAGAGATTTCCGCCTATTTTTTTTTTTAATTTATTTATTTCCTTAATTGTCCAATGAAATTAATATTGCTTACTGACTAGAAGGCTTAAAATAATTAAATCTTGTATGAGTATTTAACAAAAACGATATCAATACGATAAGACATTGTTAAATTCAGAACTCATTCTGCGGATATGATCAAAATTTTGCATAATTAGACTGAAAGTATTGAAGTGTTAGGCGAATATAATTTCAGAAAGCGCGAATAGGAACTAAAAACTCAACATAACGAAGAAGGAATTCTGAAACAATTTCACCGTGCAACAAATTCACCACGTAGGAGAATTTAATTTATATTTTTACAATTGATAATTTAGTATATAAAGGTATACTAAGTTTGTCATTCCATGTGAATCTTTTTTTAATATTCATCTAATAAAGTATATTCTGTAGGTCATTCAATAATTCTAAGTCGAGTTAGCCATATGGGCATCTAATTGTTTCTAGTTCTCCCTGGCAGTTTGGGAGTAAATTCCAGCAGAATCGGTTCAAAATGGTATGCACCCAAATGCACCGATTGTCACTAAATTTCAACAGATTTGTTTTATATGTCAGAAAGTTTCGTAAAGGTCGGTCCATAGGTAGATAAACTACGTCGCGATGTTAAGACCACTCTCGGAAATCATGTTAGTATGGATAAAAGCGTAACGTAATAATGCTTTTGTGGCGAAATTTAGCATAATCTAAATCCTTCACAAGACTCGAAATCACACCACTATAATTTCGACCGGGTCTTAATTCATCACACGCCCCATATAAAATACACCCTCCGAAAATATGTCACTTTAAGATGACCATGTCTTAGGAGGGGGTTAATTGGCACCGTTTTGACACTTTGTAACAGGTCATTGAAATATCCTAAATGGACACATTAAATTTCGATTTATATAATGTCTGTCTCAGATATTGTCCCAAGTGAACCATGTTAATATGATAGATCCCCTTTATATAAAGTATTAAAACCAGATAGAATCTGCAACTACCCGCAGAAAATCCAGTCTTTATAACATTGTTTGTAAAATTTAGCACACTACAGTTTGATAAGACAATAAATAAAATTTTATAAAGATAGGTCTATAATTTCCCATAGGCCTTAGATAAACCCCATTCTTAAAAATCAGCTGCATAAGCCTTAAACTGCAGCAAATTTAATATTGCGAAAAATTTACTTGGATAAAACAACTAAAGACAGGAGTCCCACGAAGGCTTACTAAAGTTGTTCTTCAAAAATTCCCAGGAGTCCCGCTATTAATTTCCGGGATAGCGGTAATTGATAACAATTTGAAGTTTATATTTACATAAATTGCAACAAATTGAACTCATATCTAAAAGCCCGTTTACAATGCAACCTAATCTAGTATTTACGAGATTTCGAACAAAATTTTTGACTAAGTTTTCATACAAAACAAAACCTACTTCGTGACTATATTTGAACGAAATCTACTTAAATTCAAGTTGTACTTAGTGATGCAACTATGATTTTTCTTATGATTGACTCTGGTCTGTTTCCCTAGAACTCACAGTGGAAAATTTTGGCCATTATCGCATCAAAACTCTTTGACTCTTTTCATCCTGTAAGAAACATATATGAACGCAAAAAAATTAAAATGTTTTTTTTTTTTTTTTTTGAAAGTTATGTCATATTCAAAATGTCATAATTTCGCCGAATTAGCCGAATGTGTTGAGCTTATATCTTCAATATCTCGAAAACTACTTTACATACGAAGATGATTTTAATGTCATTTTAAAGAGAATACTTGGGGCTACAAGCCATATATTGAAAAAAGTTCGGTTTTTTAGTAATTTCAATATCCTGAACCGTTTTTGAGTTACGCGAATATATGTTGTGCAACCTCCTACATTTTCGAAATAACGGTATATCTTGAAAACAAGAGCTAACCTAAGTAAGTGGTTAGCACCACTGGATTCTGCGTGCCCCAATAAGGTCACAACGCCAGGTGCCCGGCTCGTCTGTTCTATGCAACTAGCACAGTGTACTTATTGCTCAAAATTACAATATTAAAAAAAAATCAAATCTTAAAAAAGAAAAAAACACCTCCTTCAAAGTTTCAGGATTTTTAAAGAACGGTTAGAGGTATTAAATAAAAGGTATTAAATAAAAATCAGCCAAATAAAAAAATAAGTTTTTGACTTTGTCCTTTTTTCATAAAAACTTTTTTTTCAATATATAGTTTGTAGTCCCAAGTATTTTCTTTTATATGACATAAAAATCATCTTCGTATGTAAATAAGTTTACTTTAAAAGCAACAAACTAAAATTTAGCATATGCAAAATAATTAACAGTTATAAAAATCAAAATTCGAAATAGCAAAAGAAAACAAAAACAAGAAAGAAACAAAAATATTAAAAAAAGAAAATCAAAATATTTGCTGCACAAAATTCACTCGCATTGCTATCGAGGAATTTCTGCATTTATTTGTAGTTAGCTTATAGTTAGTTTTTAAAAAGTCAACTATAAATGCATTATTTTTGTAGCCGACTACCAAATTGCTTGCAGGATTGTCTGTCGGCTACCGTTACGTCGGACAGAATATTTAGTTTTTTTTTTTTGTGTTAAATTGTTAAATTGTCTCGATCCCAAGCAATATAATTCACTCACTAGTTATAATGATGGTATACTAAGTTTGTCATTCCGTGTGAAGCTGTTTTAATATATATTTTCTAGGTCATTGAGAATTCCAAGTCGATTAAGCCATGTCCGTCTGTCTATCCGTCTATTGAAATCATGCTCACTTTCAAACGACTCAAAAGAAAAAAAACCTAAGCAGTCTGGGATTGAGATCCAGCAAAACTGGTTCAGTAGGAAAAGAGTTATGAATTTAAATGTCGAACAATTACCCACAAAAACTAGCATAACTAGTGGCGAAATGCACATATTGATATAAGATTTTGCACAAATTCGTTCTATATGACTAAAAAGCCTTTATTGAGCCTAAAACCGTAACAAATAATGCTATTGTAATAAATTTTGGTCTGTCACAGTTTTATACATATATCTAGAATTTATACTGTCAACTTTCATGCAGATCGGTCTTTTACTTATCATTGGCCCCATATAAAGTCTACTTTCGGAAAAAAAAACTTAAGTACGCGTAAAATCGTAACGCTCTCAATCTGTGTTCTATTATAATAAAATTGGTTCAGTCATAGTTTGATAAGACTATAAATTACTTGTTCAAATTTCTTAAAGATCGGCCCATAATTTACCATATGCCCCATATAAATTCTACTCCGGAAATATTCTAACTGTAGGTGGAGGGTATCAAAGATTCGGCACAGCCCAATTCATCACTCATCACACATCACTTATACAAATACCATTGAAAAAGCAGCCTATATCTAGAATTATATAAAACTTTTAAAAATGTTCAGGTTTTAGCGGTATTTAAAAAAAAAACCCGCAAAATTAAATATTTAGCGGTTTCGAAGTCGGATTTGGCAGGAAATGTTGAAAAAAGTTGGCAACAGTGATACCAGTATACTTCATTTGATGCGACGTCACGGGAGCGGGATCTGCTTCTTGGGCTTTAGGAAAACTTTGTTTTTAACTCAGCCACTTCTTTGACAAGCAAGCTGATCGGTTTTTCTAGAACTGATTGTGCAGAAGATACGTTTCGTGGCACAGGCACTGCGTTGACGTGTTGTGAATCGCTAACCTCAAATATTTTGTCAGCGAGCTTAAACATTTTCTTATATTTCTCAGCCAAGATGTTAGAATGCTTCCCATGCATTGTTGTCCTTTTATTCCTTATTTTAGTATTAATTAGTTTTTAAAGCTCATATTTTTCACCACGCATAATTTGACCAACATTTTCTGAATATTTTTAATTGCTTTTTTATTTCCTTTTTAATTAATTAAAAATTATTTTATTTTTTATCTGCACAAAGTTTTTTATTTTTTTTTTTATATTTTAATTTAATATAAACCACAAGGTATGTATGTATTAATATGTAATATTAAATTATTTAATATTTTTAACACTTTTACTAATAAATAAACACTAAAATAGCTTTTGATTTTCGTATTTAGCTTTGTGAATGCGGAACAACGATGAGATATTTTTTATTTTCGATTAAGTGATATGAGATGCACACTTTCGTAAACTAACAAGCAAATTTTAAAAGTGCACAAACACAAACTATTTTTAAAACATTTATTTATTTGTTTTTCTTCTTCTATCATTAGAATTGGCCGAAGGACAAGACTGTTATAATCAAATTTTAAATGGCATTAATAATGTAATACGCACGCATATTAACGAAATACATTCAAAGTTTGAAGCAAAGTTTTCCAGCATGACAGTGGAGGTTGAAAAAAGAGATGCTCTTATAGCTCATTTGCAATCGAAACTAAAAGCATTGGAATTAAATGCATCTTTTTCCAGCAGAAGGAAAACAAATCGAGAAAAAATGTCTGGCCAGTGTTTCGAAGGTGCTGCTGCTGAAAATCCAAATTTGGAGGATAACAGCAGTTCAGGTTCATCAGCAGAATTACTTTTTATGGTAAAGATCTTTTTTTCAAATATTTTTTCCAGTTACCTACAAATTTAATATTTAATTTTAGCGTGGGGGGGACTCACTTGATACAGTGTTTTCATCTTCGCCACCAACACAAGCAAGAGAATATTTTACATGCTCGCCGAAAACAAGTAGAGATGATTTAGCAGCATCGACCTACAGCCATTATTGCAAGACTGGTAATGCAACAAAAAGTAAAAACGGTAGCAACTGGTCTATAAATCAACCAGTCGTTTTGGCAGATATCCAAGGAAATCTGTCTCGTATTGGCGATAGTGTTATCTTAGATATCGGCGAAAGCACGAGTTCAAGTTCCTCCTCCGAGAAACTTAATGCCAAAAACATCATAGATGATGAAGATGAGGGCAATGAGGGCTCAGAAAATCACGTTCATCACAACGACTGGGAGGTTAGAATGCTGGCGGCCGAAATGGAGAAACAAGAGCGAAAGCGTGGCCTTTCACTATCCGATAACTTGCAGTTTGGTAATGCAAAGTTAAGTGGAAGCTTCCTAAGGAGACGCCGGAAATTCAGTGACACGGAAACGGATTGCAGTGAAACTGACGCCGATCAGGCCCCACCAGCAGCACGCCCGAGGGCATCTAGTCTCGATCAATTCAATTTACGTTACGGCATTGGCAGGGGTGGAATATTCAAAGCAATGAGTATCGATCGTGATAAAGATAAACTTTGAAAGCTAGTCATACACACACAAAACCGGTCTTATGTTAATAGTATTTTAGAAAGTAAATTAAAGCAATTTTACAGTATTGAAAGGTACAATTATATTATAGTATAATTTATTTTAAGATAAAAAAAACCAACATTGTAAAGCAAAAACAAACACAATGATAATTTTACTATCAATTATACCCAAGCAGAAATGCGATTCATTTTTTATAAGATATAGAACACTAGCGCTAAAAAAAGATTTGAATGCACAAAATGTTTGTATTACATTTCAAAGTTTAGTAGTTTAAACTAAAAGAACCAAAATTCTTTTATTGTTAAAAGATGTAGAATGTTTACAAAATGTTTTTTTTTTTTTTTAATCTGCCTTATATAAATTTAAAGTTTAGATGATGATTATAACTGAATCGATTTCTCATGCCGGCCATACACTACACAAATTTAGTGTTTAAGTCTGGCACTGTGTAAACGAACCAGACACTAGACAAGAAAACTGTGCAACATTTTAAATTAAAAGCGAAGAAGACAACATGTTTGTACATACAAATAAAATTAAAAAAAAAGAAAACAGTTTTTCCCTTTTTTAATTAACTTTTTTCATTAATTTTTCGTAGAATTCGATTTTAATGAGTCCTGTCCAAAGTATTTTTTAAATGCTAATTTTTTGCTGTTAACTTTTAAAAAATTGCAACAAAATTGTACCTTTATAAGAGATGGTTCACACTCTGTCAGTTTTAGCCATCAGGTCTTAATTTTTGACAAACTAGAGGAAAAGAAATGGCATTCTCTTTTCCCTTCTCTCCTAAAAGTTCAAACTTTGAAGGCTTAAACTTGAAGAGTGTGAACCTTACACACACTACACATACACTACACAAGTTCACTGTACAATTTTAAAAACTTATGCAAATATCAACATCGTTTTGATCTTTACTCCTTCTTTTAACTAAATTCAAATTTAAATCGGATGCAGAGTGTTCTATATCTAAATAAGGGTCTATAAAGTGTTTGTATATTGTAAATACCTCTTTAATATAAGATAAAAAGCCTATATTTTTAAGATAAAACTACTTTAGTATAATGAAATCTGAAAGCTTTAATAACTTATATAGATTTATTCAATCTGTACATATATGTATGTAAAATATATATTTACGATCGTTTTATTATCTTCTTATGTAGACTATAAATTCGTTTAACAGTGGCCGGCCACCTCTCACATACCCCAAGGCCCATTTACGGTTTTAAACATTTAATTCGCTACGACACTTAAAGTCCCTTTAAAGTTCTTAAAACCAAAACGTATTTTGTGACAGTGCCATAATAAATTGGGCTTAGAACATGAGTGCCCATTTGTACAAGATAAAATTGCACGTATTTTAACGCTCTGTCATATAGTCGTCGCTAAAACAGCGTCGAATGCATATGCTGAATGGGTTGGTTTAATAAATTTGTATGTAAGTACACTGAAAGAAATATAAGAAAAGTAACATCATTTAAACAAAATGGACACTACTATTTGTATGATCAACTATTGCTTTAAGTTAGTTTCTTAGATCTGATACTACGAATGTAGTCTTACCTTGGTATGATAATACCGACTACGTTTCTCGTTTTCTATAAAATAAATGCGTATTGGCATATTTAAGACCAAACAGTTTCTAGTCAGCACGACTATCAGAGATCTGTTAAGGTTTTTACAGAAGATCTAGTAAAATCTACAGATAATGAAAATATTAAACAGTTTTCATTCAAATAAGAAACACACAAAAAAAAAATTAATAATCAAGAATGCTGTCTGCCCCGTCTGTTATCGATAATCGAGGTCTCACTGTATTTTCAACCACACACTTCAAAGTAAGAAAAAGAATAAAACGTAAAAAGAAAAAGTTAAAAGAGAAATTTAAAAAACGACTTGAAAAACACAAACCGAGTCTTTTGTTTACCCCTCTTTCTTCACTACACCGTTTGCCAACAAACAAAAAGAGACGTCGTAAAAGCCCTCATGTGAATTGAGTGTTATACTTCAAGTCGTAAAAAACATGACGATACTTGGCTTCTTTCGAAAATTACAGAGCTGTTGTTTTCAAACATAGTGTGTCCAAATTTTTCTTATTTCAAAGCTGGGTTTAAGAGGAAAGTTTTACCTTAAATCTAACAAGCTTGTAAATACTTTTATTACTTACATACATATGTAAATTAGGGTGGTTAAAAAAAGTTTTGTTTTGTATAAACAAAGTTCTTTCACAAGATCAGGTCCATATTTTGATTCTACGCGACGCTTACAGACTTTCAGTTTTACGAAGTAAAAAATTATTCACATGTAATTTATATGGAACCTGATCTTGTAAGAGATCTTATTTTTTTTGGTGAGACCCTAATGTACATACAAAATTATAACCTTTAATGTCAATTTCTTAGAACTTTTTCTTAATTTTATTTTTGATTTTAAGAATCTTAAAGAGACAAAATCAAAAAATTAAAACTATAAGTTTTTGTAATCCTTTTTAAATATAAAGTTCTTGTTATTATTTTTTGTTAAGAAATTCTTCAAAAATCTTGTTAAAAACTTAAAAAAAATAGAAATAGAAAACAAATACCTATACATAGTATATCTCGAAAAATCCGTTCATAAAAAGAAAATCAATATATTTTATTAGATTTACAAATATACATTTAATTTTTGTTTTTTATTTAAATAACATCAGGGACCACAAAATATTTATTAACATTTATATAAAACCCCAGATTTTCTTTTGAATTTTTTTACTTAAGGAATTAGAAAATAGCTCGTTCATACGTAAACTTTAGAAGTCACATCAACTTAGAGATGTTTATATTGACCGCGAGCGTAATACAAATGAAGAGAAAGTAGGAAGTAAAAGATCTAGAAAATAAAAAAAAGCACAGATACATTATTACACTATGGTATTGTACTACAGTGATGCCAATTGTGTTACAATTGGGCCATTTGTAGCACTTTTGAATGTTTGACGGCCCTATGGTACTTTCTTCTCTATTTTGGCCCTTTCAAGTCAAAATCAAACTAATTACTATAAGCCAGCCGTTTAGTTCATTTTTCTATGTTATTTTCTTAGTTTTTTGAAACTTCTTTTATTTACAACATTGTTTTTTTTTTTTAATGAGAAGTAATAAAAAAAAAAAAAAAAAATTAAACAATGTAATTTTTTTTTTTTTGTTTTAAACGGTGACCATATTTTTAAACAAATATACAAAACAGTGTTTAAATATTTGTTAAAAACACAAAAAGTGGCCCAGCAGTAAAAGCCACACGGGAAAAATGTCTGTCCAATTCACAAGTTCGCATTATCGTCGAGTATGTTGTAATTTTCATACAAAAGTGTGGCTTAATTTAACGATTTATTTGTATATGTTTTGAAAACAGTGTTTAAAAAACTGCAGTCAAAGTAGTAAAAAGTTTCACCCACTTCTTTATTTGTCATGGGCCAAAAAAAAACTGGTGCTTTTACTTCTGATTCATTAATTGTACACAGTTGCTGTCCAGCTCAAAAAACGAAAGTTTGTGTACAACTTTTACAGTTTTTTGCAGTTTTTTAAACCCTGTTAAAAAATGTTGTATTTTTACCAGCCCTGGAAGTGTTCGATTTGATTGGTGTATTTGTAAAAATCTTTTGAGAATGTGATTTCAAACACCACAAATTATATTATTTTTAATGAATAATACATATGTATATTTTTAATTCATTTCAATTTTATTTATCAACTTTTTTGATAAAAATTTCTTGACAATTATTATTTATTACCACTTCAACTCAAGCTTTAACTCCCATACCTGCTTTCATTTCATGGTATCGAATAATGTGAATGGCAAATATTAAAGAAGAAAAAATTCTAAAATTTATTAATTTCCCCTTTTACTTTTAATTTTAAAAATTATTGATCTTCTAAAATAGTTTACTGAAAGTGAATTAATTGACTATAAAGTACATTGAATTGACATGTTGAATATTTGTTATTTAGCAATACGATAATGTAACGATACAAAAAATTTGTCTGTTCACAATTGCATAAAACGATAAGCAATATGACGGAGCTTGTGAATTGGGAAATTACTTTTATACTATTAGAAAGAGTATCAAGGCAAAATTTGTTATAAAACGAGCTTAAAATATTTCAAAATTAGTACCAAGCCATAAATTTACAAAATGTTCAACGCAGTGTTTTAAGATTCTGCTTAAAAATTTTTTAGAAATCGAATATATCTGATTTTTTTTTTTTGCAAATTTGAAAATAAATTTTTTCATTTCTTTAGTGCTAAAAATAGTATACTTCAGCTTTCAGTGCTCCTTGAAACAAAGTTGATATTAAATAAGATCTTTTATTTATTTTATTTTATTTTGTTTTATAAAAAGAAAAAAATTTCATGTTTCCAATAGTTAGAAAAGTCTGATAAATCGAGAATGTATTTATTAAGCTATTCTGTTAAATGCAGTTCAAATAAATAAAATTTAATTATATCCAGAACAATTTATGGTTTTTACTAAAAAATAGTTCAAACAGAACAACGCTCTAAAATGCAGTATTGTTCTGTATAATACGGAACGAATGGTCACCGTAACTATTTATATCTTCATTACTGTTTGTTTCAATTATCTGAATACAAACCTAAAATTTAAATATATCTTAAAGAAATTTGTTGGCCTATCAAAGGAATTTTGGCCCTTCTAAATAGACAATTTGGCCCAAACCCTAAAAAAAGAAAAAAAAAACTCAAAATGCATCACTGTTGTACTCCATTGTCATTATAACACAAAGTAGTACTAGAAACTTACGCACACAGGCAAATGAAATCGTTACAAAATTAAAAAAAAAAATACAGAGAAAGTTTATTTGTTCTTTAAAGAAACTCACTTGAAAATATATATATTTAAAAAAAAATTATTTTATTTTACACCATCCCAACAAACACGGAGGTTTGATTTCAAATTGAAAATGATTTGAAATCAAACTTTTCTTAAACTACAAACGTTTGAAAATCATTTAAAAATCAAAGCATTCTCAACAAAAAGCGAAAATAATTTTCAAATTGAGAAATGCATTTGCTTTCAACTTACTTTTAAACATTATTCTCAAATGTGCATTGTAATCAGTGTTGCCAAAAATAGGGGAAAATCCCTACATGTAGGTATTTTTGACACTTAAATAGAAGCGTAGGAAAAATCGGACCGATTTTTATTATCACCAAAATATAAAGATTTTTCGTCATATCGCATCTATATATATAAAAATGAAAAATGTTTGTATGTTTGTTGGCTTATAGACTCCTAAACTACTGAACCGATTCAGATACATCACGTGAGCCCTAAAAATAAAATAGGCTACTTATTTTTTCGATAGGGGCAGGGGAATTGGTATCCCCCATAGGATGCCAATATTAATTATCGCATATATTAAGATCCGCTGCACGCATTATGCAGAACTTTTGGTAGTAAGATCTTCTGAGCCCCAAAATTAAAATAAAATAGCAGTGGGGGAAGTGGAATCCCCCATAGGACGCCAATGTTTAACATCGCATATCTAAAGAACTGTAATAGTGAGAATGTTCAAACTTAGTAGAAGTCACTCCTATGGTATACTACACTTTTGAAAATAAAAATGAAGCGGGAAGGCGCAGGGGGGAAAACCTTCCATAGGATGCATATATTAAATATCTCTCAACTGAAGAAGTGGTTTAAGCAGTGTAGCGAAGCGCACCGGGTTAAGCTAGTTATTTATAAAATTAATACAGAAAAAACGTTCTGTTCGTGATATTTTTTGGTCAAAACGGTTGCAAACTTTTCTTTTCACTGAAATCGCTTAAAAATATATTTTCAGAGTTGTTTATAGTTTTAAAAGTGGGCGACACTAATATGTATGTGTACGTTTGTTTTAACGATATCTTTAAAAAAAATCGTATACGTGATATACCTATTCAATATTCAACTCAAAAATTGTAGTTTTTCACTTTTTGGGAATAATCGACAGGTATTGTTCATATCTTCCCACTGTAAAAATATCGAGCTATTTTGTCTACCGGTTGGTTTAAAAATACTTTTTCATATGCCTTTCATATTAAATTAAAAACCGTTTTGCTTCTACTGAAAATTTTCAAATTTTGAGCTAATTTTTTTAAGTTTTGCACTTATATTTTGTCAATGGTTTTATATACATATTTGAACCAAATTAATTTTTTATAACTAATGTTTTTCCTCTATTTTAATGACAATAGTGCGTAGGGGAAATTTCTTAACGTGTATTGAAAAATCGGATTTTTTTTAGCATGTGTAGGTATTCCTTGACTGGCAACACTGATTGTAATATAATGTGGAACATATGTAAATGGAAAATGTTTTTTTTTATTTTAACTCATTATTTATTTAAATAAACTATCAGCTACAGCTATCATCAGAAAGACGAAAAACTTGTCACCTTTTTATTTTAAAGATTGTCATGCGTCTGCATAGCACCGCGATCGTACAACAAACTTATAATTTCTTCACTTTATCGTTTTATTTTTGTTTTTACCACCGTCTGTACGAGGTGGTAAGATCTTACAATGTTGTCATTTTTCTGACAATGGTGCCATTGTCAGATGCATTAATTTTACACATCTGCCAAATGAAAATGAGCTTACAATGTACCCACAGTTGCAAGACATTTTTAATGACAACATTGTCAGATCTGCCCACCGTCTGTACGAAGCTTTACCCTTTGTAATTAATATTTTACCCACAAATAATTTACAGTGGCCGACAAAAGTCTACATACGACCCTCATTTCTTCCACCTGACGAGACCAAAAGCATTATGAAGAAAAGTAATGATGCAGGTTTGTTTGAAATCTGGTTTTATTAATAGAAACCGAAAAAAACAACTTACTTCAATATATGTACACTTTAAAAAATATTTACAAAAACGAAAAAATAGCATTGACAAAAGTCTACATACGGCTTGTAAGATAACATAAAAAACATCATTGAAACATTAAATAATATTTTTAGTATTTGGTTGGGCCACCATTGGCGTCTTTAACAGCCTGTAAGCGTCTGGGCATTGAATTAACTAAATGTTTCAATTCAATCGGCGTAATTCTTAGCCATTTTTCTTGCAGCATCTTTTTCAACATTGGAGCGCTAGTAATATGATGCTTTCTGATTTTACGTTCCAAAGTCTATCAAACGTGTTCAATGACATTTAAGTCCGGGCTTTGAGGTGGTGTGTGCAATTGTCGGCGGGCATAGTAAAGCATCCATTCTTTTACAACTTGAGCGTTGTGTTTCGGATCGTTATCTTGTTGGAAAATCCAACTCTCACCAAGATCTAATTTATTGACCGATGCTCCCAGATTTTGTTCTAAAATAGACTTATATTGAAACCGATCCATATTACCTTCGACAAATACAAGATTTCCTACACCAGATGCAGCGACAGCACCCCAAACCATCACGTTGCCACCCCCATGCTTAACAGTAGGCACTAAGTGCTTCGGATTCATCGCTGTATTAGCTTTTCTCCATCACTTCCAAAAATATTGTATTTTGACACATCTCGTTTCCAGAAGTCAAATCCTTTATCAAATGAATTTTGGCGAATTCCAAGCGAAGTTTTCGGTTTTTTTTTCGCTTATAAGGGGTTTTTCGCGCAGAGTTCTGCTGTGGAAACCATTTTTATTTAGGGTTCTTTGAACTGTTCTTATTGTTAGCTCTTGGGCCAGCGTTGTGGCATTCACTTTCTGATTTTTTCCACTTGTTTCATTATAAAGCTGACATCTCTGCGACTTAGCTTTTTAGGGCGACCACTACGCGGTTTATTTTCAATAGAACCAGTGTTTTTAAAATTATTAAATACAGTTTCAACTTTTGCTTTACTTAAATTCAACAGTTTTGATATTTCCCCGAACGATTTTTTCTCGTTTCTATATTTCACGACTAAGTTTCTCACATCAGTTGAAATTTCTTTTCGCGATGTCATTGTTACAATTGAATTATGCTGGAAACTGTCCAGAAAACAACCGAATGCAATTGATTTGAAATGTAAAACATGCAGAAAAGTAAATTAAAAAAAAAAAAAAATAACGGTACTTAGCCGTTATCATCCAGCAGCAAGCAAAACACAAAGCATGACATGTTGGCCGTATGTAGACTTTTGTCAATGCTATTTTTTCGTTTTTTGTATATATTTTTTAAAGTGCGTTAATGTTATTTTTTTCGTTTTCTATTAACAAAACCAGATTTCAAACAAACCTGCATCATTACTTTTTTTCATAATGCTTTTGGTGTCGTCAGGTGGAAAAAATGAAGGTCGTATGTAGACTTTTGTCGGCCACTGTATATTTCTACTTCACTTAATCACTAATCGTGAATAATTTTTCCCTCGTAATTTTCCTCTTTTCACATATTTGCGATCATAAAAAACTCCCATGAAAAAGAGGTAATTCAAAGGAGAAAAAACGTGCAAAAATGTTCACGGGAAAATTCCCCTTATCGTGAAAAGTTTTTCCCTCGTTTCCCTTAGATTTGCTCACTTTATTTTGCTAGGGTACAGAACATGTATGTAAGTAGTTCCTTCTATAAATCGAATAAGGCACACACCGATATACTGGTCAACAAAATGCAATACAAAATGTCGATTGCCTGCTGATTTGTGAAGCTTTCGAAAGACGTGGTGGCAGAATTTTGGAAGAAGTTAACGTTGTAATCAAACTATCCCTCCAATACTAAAAATTTTGCTTATTATTTCAACTTTTCTTTAAAATATATACGTGTATATTTTTGAACAAAAATTTCATTGATTTTCAATTTTTTTTAATCTTCTTTTTTTACATTCACTGGAACTGATAGCGTGCTTTTTCCCTTCGAGGGGAATGAAAATTTCATGGGAACAAAAATTCCACATGTTATTCACGATAGGGGTGAATATGTAATTTTTCATTAATTGTAAAACACATTTTACTTCAATCGCCATTTTTTAATGTTTACATTTATTTTTCCCTTTAGTGTTGCCAGGTTAATTTTTGATTTGGAATTTTAATCGTTAAAAATTTGAATTCCAATGGCTAAACCAAACCATTGAAAATTGTTTGAGAGTTGCGCTTGATATTAAATGATAAAGTAATTTCATATCAAATGTTTGACTTCGTGTATATTGGGATACTGTGTGTGTTAAATTATTTTATACAAAACAAACAGTAAAAATATTTATGTAAGTATGTACCTAATATGTATATACATACGTACATTGTGCATACACACATACTTAGCAATACGTACACAAACATACATGATAAGTGACATGTTAAGTATCTCCTTTTTTTGCTTATTTACAAATTTAGTTAAAGAAACATAAAAAATATATAACAAAAGCCATTTTCATTGGATAATTATGTCAATTAATAATGTTATATTTAAGTATGTAGTAGTAAACATACAAAATGTATGTAACTTTTATGTTATTATATATTTCGTGAAATAATCATAAAATGCTTTTAGTTTTCTCATAATTTTCATTCTTTTTTTATTTCAAAAAGTCAAGGTTAACGCCAGAGAACAGAATGAATACATTCACTTTTGCTGGAGTATTCATACATCATGAACTGCTTTTGCCATGCGTTCAATCGATAACAACTTGTCTTAGTGATATGTAAATACCTACTCATTGCTATCACAAGTGGTGTTCAAAAATAGTCGCAAATGGTCTTGCAGAATAGCAAGTGCGAAATGTCGTTGCATTTTTATATCACACCAACAACAAAATACACAGATTTGCACATGCAACACCATTGCGTTTTTGTTAGACTAAAAATTTTATAGGCTTTTTCGCATTTTGTGTTGCAATATCATAAAAGTGAGGTCAGTTTAAATTTATTCACCCTTACCCTACGTTTCCACATGCAAGTAATTACATACTTACAAGTAGTGTATATGGTTACCTAAAATGCAAAAAGGCATAACTAACAAAAAATTCAAAATCGTGTTTTCGATTGACTATTATGAATGCCATTGAACTACATGTCTTTCCAAAATTTTACACTCCTTCGATCAAAAGTTGCGCCTTTTTTAACAAAAAACAAAGGGACGTAACTACAAGAGTGTTTATTTTATAAATGCAAAATAACGTAATTTCCCCTATTTTCTTCAACAAAATGTAATGAAATAGTTTCCTTTGAAAATGGTTTAAAGAATTCCATGGACGACTTATCAAATCATGTTTTCTGACATATTAACAGTTTTTTCATCGAATAAAGTTTTTTGCTTCTCCTGTAAAATTATGTTTTTGTTAGTTACGCCTTTTTGCATTTTAGCTAACGATATGTACGAATTGGCAACTTTTATATTCTGCGTTTCGTTTAAATTTGTTTCTTTCGATTGTATGTATTCTGCATTACGATCATTGCTACGTTTTATCAAGTTGTTTATTTACTCCCATGTGGAAACGTAGGGTTACGGAAAGCTCTTCGATTTTTTGCTTATTTCGTTTAAAAAACTGTGTGATTAATTTTTAGGTAAAAGAAAAGACAATAAATATTTTTTTGTTTATATATTAATGCTTTTTACCTTCATTTTAAAGTTTTATTTAATTAAATGCAGGTCAAAAACATCTGCACCTGAACGGTACGAAAAACAGGCAAATTTATTTAATTAACTTTTTCATTATAAATGTTGTAATTTTGTTTATTTTATCAGCCCAATCATGAATAAAAATTCCCCGGGAGCTTTTTTCGTTTTTCCCATTCTTACAACATAGTCCGAGTTTAGACGAGCGAACATTTGGAAGAAAAACATCTGGAATTCTCTTTTGTTTTTTCATTCGCGGTCACACAGACGAACATGTTGCCGGAAACATTCTGTTAAAATTTTTGGTTTTTTTCTCAAAAAGCAAAACAAATGTTAACAAAGAAAATGCGAACAAAGCGTGTCGCCGAGTACCGAACACAAAAACCATTCTCTTCCACACCCGTAATTTGCTAACAAGAAAAATGTTTCCCTTCCAAATGTTTCCCTGTCTAAATGGGCACATAGGAAAAATGGGAGAAGGGAGAAAACTACACAGAGAAAACAGATTCGTGATCACAACCGAATTTGGCGCCAATCGAATTTCGTCGGTTGCATGTACTATCAAACAATTCTGTTACAATTACCGAAAATTTCGTTGCTTAGCATAATATTTTTGATAGCAACATTTGAATTTTTGTACACTATCAGTCATAATAACAGATATTGTCAGTTGTTAGTATGATTATTAGAAACAAAATTGTGCTGATACCCGAATATATGATAGATTCAACTGAATTAACACATAATTGGTGTTCATAACAAGAGATTTGATTGTCGTTATCAATATATTTTTTTTAACCGGTCAAATGTAGCCAATAAGGGACAAGGACTTGTCCAAAGGTAATCCCAATGAATGGAAAAAATGGCTTATTTCACAGTACGATGTCCTAGGGCAGGACCATATCACCCAGATTGCATTACAAAGGAGAAGTTATAAAACTACTCCATGGTATACTCCAGAGGATTAGCTTTGAAATCGTTTCAAAACGAAAACATGTCGTTAAAAAACGAAGACATGTCGTTTCACTGCAAACTCTTCTTAATAATGACATGGCCCATACTTGCATTACATTGGACCAGCCCAGGATCAAAATGGATAAAGTAGTCCAATATAATTTGCAGGGTATAAAAAAAATAATACATACATAGATACATATGTACGTGCATATGTTCATACCTATAAGAATACGTAAATTACTTACCCCTATTTATTAAGTTTTTGCACATTTTCCATTTTTGACCGCAAAGATATTTTTTAAATATAAAATTAAAAATTATTTTAATTTATCAAATATTTTGACAGAAAATTTAGTAAGCAATTGGGGCTGTTAACTATTTTTTGGTTGTGAATTACGAATAATTATATTTTCATTTGTTGTACTCGAATTAAAACTTTTCCAACAATCAATAATTAGCTGCAATAAATGAATTAACATTTATATTACAAAATGTATTGACGAAAGCAAATTATTGATTGCAATGACCAATATTCAGTATTGCCCTGTATTAAATTCGGTTGTGATTCTAACCATTTGTACTAATTTTTAGAACTAAATTAAATAAGTTATCATAACTAATAAAAGAATTGAAGGAATCATATTTCAGTTAGAATAACGTTTTAATGATCAAGAGAATTAAAAATCAGTTAGAACTATACATTTTTAATGTTGCAATACTAAATTATGTTACTTGATCAATATTTTATTACTGCAACCGTTTCCCAACCAATTTGTTTTCTGTGTGTACCGGGGAATTTTTATTCATAATTAGGCTCTATTTGTTTAATATATTTATCACTATTTTCTTGCACTAAATTTTACTTTTTATCAAAATATTAACAAAATTGCTTTTTTTTCTTTTCCGATTTCATACGTTTCATAGCAAAACTGTTCATCTTGTCTTTTTCTTTTGCTCAGTTTTTTGTTGGAAAACCTTTTTTCGATTGATGCATAACTTAATGCGGGAACGTTAACAAAATGCAGAATAATGGTGATTAGTTTTCCACCAGATAAAATCGTTGCATTGAATAAAAAAATATTTTTATGAACTTTATTTACAGGCTCGTTTTCACAATTTGTTTGATTTTAAAAACACTTCATTTTGATTTACAGAGCATACCCGTATTTTTTATTTATTTTTGTCAGTTTATTTTGCTGACTTGTGTTGTGATAAATGAATTGTTTCAAAAATGGCAAAAGGGTAAGAAACGAAATAATATTTTTGGATTTAAACCGCAATATACTCAAACTTATAATATGAGTGATTATCGTCAAAACATAAATTGCCTTCTAGTTAAAAAATAAGGCTAGATTGTATTTCACATATTTACATACGTAGAAACTTAGTTTATGTTTCGCAAAATTTCTTTATATTTCGCTAAATTTCGATTGTTTTTCTAAAGATTTAAATTGAATAAAATAATGGAAATATTAGAGGCTGAAGATGAACCTGGCGACATCAGACTGTGCCCTCTTGTGAATGGAGTGGTAATCAATGGAGAGGTGGGGACGAAAATTAAGTAAACTACGATCGCCTTCTTAGCCGAGTGTAAAAAAACGTGTTATAAATTATTCCTGGTGTGATACCCTATTAAATCGGAATTAGCAAACATTTTTTTCATTCGCTTTTGTTGCGAAAAAGCACAAAAGAGCGCTCACATTCAGTGTGGCCATATTAACATTTTTCGATCTAAATTTAGCTTTATTTTTTATGTTTAGCTTGAAACAGGGTTCGAAAATAAACACTACCGCTGTATTCATAAAAAATTAAAATACATAGATTTAAAATGTATTTTAAGAAAAATTTGTATGAAAATTTTGCCTTAAAACACATTTCAAACTTGTTTTATTTTTTATGAATACGGCAGTTACTAGCGCTCCTTAGTGCTCGGTTCGGTAGGTTTGGGGAAAATACAAACGCTAAAAGTGTTTGTGTAGAAAATCATTAAAAAAATAACGTCTCCCTGTTTGTCATCTTTCGAAAAAAAATAATACTGTTCTTAGATTCCCACAAGAGATTTTTGTGCCAAATATTATCTAAATATCTAGTACTATAACTATGGTTACTACTATGAGATAACAAGAAGCTATTATTCGTGGCTATTCTAAAATGCGCGTCGAAGGAGTGAACATTTACATGAAAACAAAAACAAAATTTACAAAAATGGTTTTTGTTTGTAACGCGAGAGGTATAACGCGTTTCTTTCTCTTAAAAACTTTTTGTAAACAAAACATTTTTTGTCAATTTGGTTTTGTTTTGTTTTTTTTTTATGTAAATGTTCACTTATTCGACGCGTATTTCAGAATAGCCACGTTTAAACTGTGGTAAAGTATGGACAGATTCTAATAAAATTTGTTCTGTTGAGTTATGTATGTAGGTTGCGACAAAATATTTTTGGAGTTAATTAAACCCAATTGTCTATTAAACAAGATGGTTAATGGGTACAAAACCCTTTTGTATGTGGGCTATGAAAACATACACACATATAAAGATCTGTTAGTGCCGGTTCACACACGTCAAGTTTGTCTTGAGTGTATAGGAGAGAGGGAAAAAGAAATGGTATTCTCTTTTCCCTTCTCTCTTACATTTTCGTTAACTGAATACGGCGGCTGCTATCAACACTCCTCCTATTTGGACTACTCTTTCCTTCTTCTTATTATTTTTCAGAAATCACCTAATAAAAATTTACTTTTGCTCTGTACATAGCGTTGTTAGTATGCGATACAGAAGTCCGTTTGAAATAAATCCTTATATGGAGACAAACAATTATGTACGTAAATGAGTCAAATTTTTATTTGCTAAATTTGTTCATTGAAAAGAAAAATTCATTAAGAAAATTTATTATAAGGAGATCAAAATACTCTTAAATTAGAATGAAAATGATGGCTTTTTAAAATCAATTCATAGCTAAATTTAATGAAGTAAATTTTTTAGTTTAAACCACTACATGTTAGTAATTAAAATCAATAATAAAATTCTACATTATAGGCATGTCATAATATAATTTCCCCACTTTCTTAAGTGAAGAACTGCCTGCACTGCATCAGAAAGACTGGTGCTCAGAAGGCGCAATCACCAATTTTCAACAAACTTTCGCAGCATTTGCGGCCGTATTTTGCCGATAACGCTTCGAATGTTGATTATCGACGTAGACAAGTGACTTAGCATAACCCCAAAGAAAATAATCCAATTGGGTTGAATCACACGATCTTGGTTGTCAATTAATTCGGCCATTACAATTAATTATTTTTTCATCAAAAGTTTCTTTGAGTAAATCAATTGTAGCGCCCGCTGTGTGACATGCGGCTCCGTCCTGTTGGAACCCCATATCAGTAAGATTAATGCCACGTAATTGACCTACGAAAAAATTCTGAGCATCATCGTTTTTGAAGACATATGGGCCAATTGCACCGCCAGCCCATAAAGCGCATCAAACAGTAATTTTCTGTGGATGTAATGATGTTTCGACAAAAGCTTGTTGGTTCTTCTCACTTCAAATGCGGCAATTCTGCTTATATACGTATCCATTCAACCAGAAATTGGCTTCATCGGAAGATAACATTTTGAATGGAAATACAAAACTAATATTAATTTTCGCCCATTCGCCGAATTGGCGGCGCATAGGATGGTCGTTTGGCTTTAATTCCTGCACAAGTTGAATCTAGAAAGCTTTTTAGCCAAGATAATTTCGTAAAATCTTCCATAAAGTGGAAGGACACAACCCCAGTTGCTGAGAACGGCGATGAATTGATTGATAAGAATCATCTTTAATGCTTTCCTGTACAGCGGTTACAGCTTCTTTAGTGCTCACTGTTCGGTGTCTCACGGGAAGCACATTATCTGTAACAGTAAATGTGGTCCAAAACGATCTATTGTTCTTTAAATTAGCCGCTCTGTAGAACGATTATGTACGCCATAAAATGGAAGAAGTGCACGATGGGTTTGACGAATAGAACAACTAAATTAAATTTCAATAATTTGCACGCGGTGCTCTGATGTACATAAGTCGATTCATAATGAAATTTCAAAGTAAACGAAACAAAAAGCAACTATCAGCTGTTAAATGGGTGCTCAAATAAAGCAGTGATGCCAACTGAAAGTTGTGACACTCTAAAAAAACACGCTTTACTAATATACTTTCGTTGCAACGATATTCTTGTTTCAACAAATTTCTTAATTTTATTAGCGTCGCTGGAACAGCAAATGGATTTTACTGAAGAAGGGGCTAGATCAAGGTTTATTTCAATATCAAAAGCCTTTTTCCCTGATTTAGAACGCGTCAAAATGCCCGTCTTTTTTTAAGCTTATTTGCTTTTTTTGACTCGTTGCTGCAAAATATTTAAATTTAACGCATTCGCTGCCTGTTTTTATGAAACCAACCCCTGAGGCCAGTTCAAGGTTTTTACTCATAGCGAGAATTAATGCGATAAAATTGCGTAAGAAACACTAAAAAATTTTATTTAAGTTGTAATTTGCTATTTATAGGTAATTTTATGTACTACGAGATATCTCGTATTGTCGGCAAAAAAATAGTTACTACTACAAGTTATCACGTAGGGCTCTTTGCAATAGTTAAATCAAACAATTCTCTATGCCAAAATAATTAAATGAGGTCTCACTTGACATGCCATGTAAAAATTTTTTTATGTGTAATGAAATCATTGTATGTAATTAAGAGTTATCTCGTAGCCGTCCTCATCGATACGGATGTCGACTACGAGATAACTCGTAGTTGGCAGTGAATGCTTTGATTCAGCAAATGTAACTTTGATTCAGCAAATGTAATTTGAAACCAGTTGCAATCAGCAGACAAACTTCACATACATATGTACATAATTGCATTAGACTTAAACGGGGAATTCCCTTTTTCTATTTCAGTTTTGTACAAACATTTTTATATTAACGACGCAACTTCGAAGCCATGTGACGCAAAGTTAAACTAAAACGACGCAACTTCGAAATCACAGAAATTTTAAAAAGACGCAACTTCGGAACCGACGCAAACCGGGGTATTGGTGTGATGTCTCTGTATGGGAAGTGCCACGCCCACTTGTAAAACACCGCCCTTATTTTGTCAGATATTGTGTTTTTATAACCAAGATGATTGTACCTAATTGGGAAACTTTGGCTCTTGGTATACATAAAAATTAAATAAATTAACAATAACAACAACAAAGAAAGTTTGGTTTAAATTAGAGGCAGTCTTGGTTTTTGCTCATATCTCTGCCGTTTGGTGACGGATCAGCCTGGATTTCAGTAGCAAACAATTCCGGACTATATGTGACATAAATTTATAACTACTAAGTCCCCAACATATGTGGGATCTTCCATTTTCACGGACAGACGGACATCGTTAAATCCACTTCGCTCCTCATAAGAACCCAGAATATTTACACTTTTTTTATTGCAGAAATTACAGACGGAGTTACAAACTTTTACCTTAGGTGAAGGGTATAATTAAATTTCAAATAAAAGAATGTAAATTTTTATTTAAAATAATTTTTCAAATAAAAAATGTTTTTTTACTGCCTGATTTTAGAACGCGAGCGCAAATTTTGAAATTTAGCTTTTGTTTTAAATGTTAGTTAAACGATTCACTGTTGCACTGGCGTTCTAAAAACAGGCAGTTAATTAATTTCTTAATTTTATTCCTTTCAAATCGTTTGCATCGCAATTTTCATACTTGACAATTTTCAAAAATATTTTTTACTTCACAATCTAAATTGATTAATTCTTATCGTAATTAGAGCAATTAAATAGTTTAACTTTTTTTTCAGAAATACAGTTTTTCGAATAACAAAAAAGATGACAATTTTATTTAATTTTACAAATTTCATCAAGTGGTTGATAGTTCGTTCCACTTACGACCAATTTCACCAAGTTCAGTTTAAATTAACTATCAGTTATTACTGACAAAAACATATTGTTAACTGGAAGTTAAAGTAATAGTTAGTTTTAACTGAGCTTGGTGAAATTGGCGGTTAATGAATTTTATATCCATGTTATTTAGTGATTATGAATAAAATATTTAAAAAGAAACCTAAAAAGGAAATTTATAATAACATAAAAAAAAACTAGGAAAAAAAGAAACAATAAAAGCATTTTAAACCAACATACAAACAAACATATTACAGCCGAATGATTGTAATGAAAAACTAATAAATTATTGAATTTAAAAATATATTGTATTTGTGAAACTAGTAGTTGAAAATTTATTAACAAATATAAATACATACATATTTTGAGTAACTTTTAAACAATTTACTTTAAAATAGTGTGCCAAAAAAAAAATATTAATAATAATAATAAATTAATAAAAAAAACAACACATACACACGCATCATATCAACTTTTACTAACGTTGATGTATGATGCATAAAAAATGCTCAATAAAAACCAAACAATAAAAAAAATAAATAAAATTGATCGAAGTAATTTTGCATTTTTACTAGTTAATGTCTGGTATTAGAAGCGGTTCCAGCTTAACCGTTTAGTCGTACTGTTTTCAGACTTCAAAATTTTTGTTTCGCTTGTTTTTATGGTACAAAAAAAGAATTAGCAAGAAAGAGCACAAATAAATAAAAATTTTAAATCAGGGGGCTAACTCTGATTCGAAAGCTATTTTATTTCTAATTCTTTCGATCGATCGAAATTACTTTTTCAGTGTTTTGAAAATTCAAATAAACTTTTTACAACACTGAAAAAATAATTTCGTTTTGTTTACCACCAATTTCCACATGCAAGTACATCCCTGCAGTCGGCGTAGCTAGCGAATGTCTTGCTATTTCCATAACTACCCTGCAGTCGGCGTAGCTAGCGAATGTCTAGCTATTTCCTTAACTACCAATCATTACCATTAACTACCAGTCTAACTACTAGCAATGCACACGACTAACGATTTTAACATGGGGATGACATTGACGGTAGTAAATTGCCTCCATCTGCATAACCTTTTGCTGATGATTTCACTAATCACACGTGATGTGCGATTTCGCTGACAATGCCTCTATAGCAATATAGTTAATATATTTAAATGTACCAGTTATATCACCAATGATATTTCTATAATGAAACACTGCAGAAACTTAAAATTTTTTGATTTTTGTTTATTTAACAAAATAAATTAAAATTTAATTAATTAATTTTCAAACTATAATTAAAACTGAAAACAAATTCCAGGCATTTCACATAAATTAAAAAAATATATAAGGAAATGTATTAGTTGTTTCTTTTTAAATGTTGTTTTTTGAGACAGAGTTTGCCTTTATCTCCTTTTTTGCAGTTGAATAGCTCTTCTTAATTGGTCTTCAGCCGGGCCAGGGAATTATGAGCTTATTGGTATTTCTGAAACAGAAATTAATAAAAAAAAAATCTGCATATGAAATATATAACAATATTTTAGATATATACGATATTACCTTTGAGTGCGGAGTATATATTTTCCAGACCTTTGAGACTTTTTTTTGCCATGGACCCCATCAATGTTGTAGGCCATAACAACATTATTACTTAGATTATATTTACCTTTATAAAAAAACGGACTTTTTTCACTAAAAATTAAACGTTCACTGACCACGAACTTCCAATTGTAACTGACGCCAACACAAAATTGAAATAACTACATACATACTTCAAATAATGCATTTCTTGTTGAATAACGGCACCGTTTTTTCGACTCGTACAAAAAAATATAGTGAGAGAGTCAAAAGGCGAACTCTTGCATTACTTGTGGCTAATGTAGTAGGTAGTCGATTTTTCGTTAGGGAAATACCCAACGATTTTGAGTCAATTTCTACTTTTAAAACTGCAGGGTACCGATCATTACCATTAACTACCAGCCTAACTACTAGCAATGCACACGACTAACGATTTTAACATGAGGATGACATTGACGGTAGTCAATTGCCTCCATCTGCATAACCTTTTACTAATGATTTCTCTAGTCTCATGTGATGAGCGATTTCACTGACACTGCTTCTATAGCAAAAAATCATCGATCAGACCGATGAGATCAATGGTAAGCAAAACCCAACTACTGCTCTAGTCAAAATGTATCAGTTATATCACCAATGATATTTCCATAATGAAAACACTGCAGACTCTTGAAATTTTTTGATTTTGGTTTATTTAACAAAAAAACTTTTTAAATAATTTCATAATTAATTTCATTTTATTTATTTAAAGTGATATTCTATTCAATTGAAATTGTTTTTGTTATTTTTAACCCGCGGTTTTATTCTCTGTTAACTACTCTGTTAAAGCCATATGGCTTTATTTCCCCACGAATTGAGAAATAACGCCATATGGCTTTATTTCCATGTAAGGAGTGAAATAAAGCCATACATGGCCTTATTTCCCATTTAAATTTTTTTCTTTTCATGTAATTGCAATTTATTTAAAAATTGTTTTGTTGGTTTTTCTCTGGGTGTTTATATAAAAATATAAGGAAAACACTTTTGGACGCATGGATTTTCTCCTCTATGGTATAACAGAGACCGGCTTCGCTAACTAAAGCTTTTCTGCATAGCCGGCCTTCGGCCGGGAGCAAGGATTTTCTCCTCTATGGTACAACAGAGACCGGCTTCGCTAACTAAAGCTTCTCTGCATAGCCGGCCTTCAGTCGCGCGCAAGGATTTTCTCCTCTATGGTACAACAGAGGACGCCGTGCAATAAAGCCATAGAATTGAGAAAGCCAACGAATTGAGAAATAACGCCATATGGCTTTATTTCCATGTGAGGAGTGAAATAAAGCCATACATGGCCTTATTTCCCATTTAAATTTTTTTCTTTTCATGTAATTGCAATTTATTTAAAAATTGTTTTGTTGGTTTTTCTCTGGGTGTTTATATAAAAAATATAAGGAAAACACTTTTGGACGCAAGGATTTTCTCCTCTATGGTATAGCAAAGACCGGCTTCGCTAACTCAAGCTACTCTGCATAGCCGGCCTTCGGCCGGGAGCAAGGATTTTCTCCTCTATGGTATAACAGAGACCGGCTTCGCTAACTAAAGCTTCTCTGCATAGCCGGCCTTTGGCCGGGCGCAAGGATTTTCTACTCTATGGTATAACAAACACCGGCTTCGCTAACTAAAGCCACTGTTATGGCGTTATTTCCACTTTGGTTACTAAACGATTATGGTGTTATTGCACTTGGGTGGTGGTAATAAAGCGATATGGCTTTATTTCCCAACGAATTGATTTTCTCCTCTATGGTATAACTGAGACCGGCTTCGCTAACTAAAGCTTATCTGCATAGTCGGCCTTCGGCCGGGAGTAAAGATTTTCTACTCTATGGTACAACAAAGACCGGCATCGCTAACTAGAGCTTCTCTGCATAGCCGGCCTTCGGCCGGGCGCAAGGATTTTCTCCTCTTTGGTAGAACAAGTATTGGTTTCGTCATAACAATTACACTGTTATGGCGTTATTTCCACTTTGGTTACTAAACGATTATGATGTTATTGCACTTGGGTGGTGGTAATAAAGCCATATGGCTTTATTTCCTATGGCTTGATTGCACGGCGCCGAGTTGGCCCCCATTTCGAGATATGTTCTCAGCTTTGTATGGTAATAACCCCCGTTTAACTTCAGTACAAAAATTGTACTACCTGAAAACTGCAAAGGATGCACATGATACCATACAAACTGTTTTATTTCCTATGGCTTTATTGCACGGCGCCATAACAGAGACCGGCTTCGCTAACTAAAGCTTCTCTGCATAGAAGGCCTTCGGCCGGGAGCAAAGATTTTCTACTCTATGGTATAAGGATTTTCTCCTCTATGGTATAACAGAGACCGGCTTCGCTAACTAAAGCTTCTCTGCTTAGCCGGCCTTCGGCCGGGAGCAAGGATTTTCTACTCTATGGTATAACAGAGACCGGCTTCGCTAACTAAAGCTTCTCTGCATAGCCGGCCTTCGGCCGGGCGCAAGGATTTTCTCCTCTATGGTAGAACAAATATTGGTTTCGTCATAACAATTACACTGTTATGGCGTTATTTCCACTTTGGTTACTAAACGATTATGATGTTATTGCACTTGGGTGGTGGTAATAAAGCCATATGGCTTTATTTCCTATGGCTTGATTGCACGGCGCCGAGTTGGCCCCCATTTCGAGATATGTTCTCAGCTTTGTATGGTAATAACCCCCGTTTAACCCCAGTACAAAAATTGTACTACCTGGAAACTGCAAAGGATGCACATGATACCATACAAACTGTGCCCCTTACCAACGATGGTTATGAGGTCGCATGGAAAAAGTTGGTTGACACCTATGGAAATAAAGATGCCCTCATAAACGAACAGCTTCGAGCCCTTTTAAATATAAAACCGCTGTCACAAGAGTCAGGAGCGACTATTAAAAATTTGCAAAGAACGATAAATGATTGCATTACGAATTTGTCGTTACTTGAAGTAACCCCCGAAATATATTACCACGTAATGCTTGTGTATATTTGTGCTACAAAGCTACCCGAAAACACTCTGGGTTTCTGGGAACAATCCAAAAAACATTCTAAAGAATCCCCTAAATGGGATGATATGGATGCTTTTTTGACAGCGCATTTTAAAACTCTCGAGTCAATTTCTGACATAAGGCAGTCTAATTTAAACCCCGAGCAAACACCCCACAATTGCCAATACCCGAAATACCCCTAATTTTAACGCTGCCAAAAAGTCATCAAATGAAAATAAGAGGATTCAAAGTTTTGCGACCAAAACTGCTCCCACCCCAACGATTTGTCGCTGTTTCCTTTGTCAAGGTTCTCACCCCATTAGACTTTGTCCCAGTTTTTTGAGTCAGAATGTTGATGAAAGAATGTCAGCAGTGAAACGACTAAAGTGTTGTTCGAACTGTTTGGCAACCTCCCACGAGTACAGGAATTGTAAAATAATTCATGTGTGTTCGCTTTGTAAACAGAAGCACCACTCCCTGCTTCATGTAAAGTCACATATGTCTGCCAGTAATTTACCCCAGCTCCTTATAGCACCCAGCGTGACTGTGTCTTCATTTCAACCCCCCGTTAATTCAAACCCTAACCCAGCTAGCAGTCACTCTCAACCCCCACTTAATTTTGCCCCTTCAACTTCTACCGCGGCTCAGAATTTACATACTTATTCCGCACATCTCAATTAGAACCCCCATTCAGCAGTTCTTTAAGGCTCTGCAGTTTGCATTGTGCATTTAAACGACATTAGGTGTGCGGCCCGAGCCTTAGTTGACCCCGGTTCGCAAGGTACCGTTATTTCAAGGAGGTTACAAAGGAAGCTTGCTATTCCCACATTTTCCGTGCCTTCGACAAATGTCACGGGAGTGATGGACTGCTTGGCTGGAAAATCCTCTACAATGTGCGGTCTAACGGTCGGTTCGCCGATCCACCCCGACTTTAAACTTGAAATTAATGCGTACGTTGTTGAGAAAATCACCGGTCGGTTTCCCTCGTGTAATATCTCTGATATTGTAATCTCAACTTTCCCCGACATTACACTGACCGACGTCATGTGTATCCGTATGGATATACTTTTTGGAGGAAATGTGTATCCCAAATTTTCACCACGGATGTCAGAATACATCCAAATGGCAACCTTACACTCTATAGCATCGTTTTGCACCCGTCTTGAGTTAAACACTCAACTATCGCGTTTTTTGGGAACTTGAAGAAGTTCCACAAGCGACACAGTTGTCTGAAGACGATGAATATTGTGAAGAACTTTACCGGACCACCACTTATAGAAACACTGATGGCCGTTACGTGGTATCCCATTTCGCCGAGAATTTTCTAATGAATTGGTATTAGGAGATTCTCTTAAAAGCGCTTTTTCCCAGTTTGTGCGACTCGCTTGTTAAAAAACCCCGAATTCAAATTGCAATACGACAATGTAGTTCATGAGTATTTCGAAATATTTACCCCATCATGCAGTGTTTAAAGCTGATAGCGTTACCACAAAACTCAGAGTGGTATTTAATGCTTCAAATCCCTCCTCAAATGGCGTGAGCCTTAATAATGCCCTATACCCCGGTCCTGTCCTACAGACAGATCTTACTATTTTATTGCTGCATTGGCGGTTCTTTCGTTACGTTTTTAATGCAGACATTGAGAAAATGTATCGACAGATACTTGTTCATCCCACCCAAACCCAATATCAGCGGATATTGTTTCGTGATGATCCTGTAGCTGAAGTAAAGGACTATGAGCTTAGTACGGTCACGTTTGGAGTGAACTGTGCGCCGTACTTAGCTTTACGTACTCTATTGCAATTGGCTGACGATTGTAAACCTTGAGTCCTGCGGCATCTGAAATTTTGAAAAACCAAAAAATTCTTTTATTACAGAAATCTTATTAAAAAACGACTTTTAAAATTCTTGCGTTTTACGTTTTCGATTTCCAGCACACCCCTGATGCCTATAATGACACTTTTTCACTTTTTTTTTATTTGGAGCAATATACTCGCCTATTTAATTTAATTGCACGGATGTCTTCTTTATTTTGCCTTATGCTCACGTAGTACTTTTTGCATCATCTACTATAAAAGCAAAGATTTAATTCCACGGATGTCTTCTTTATTTTGCCTTATGCTCACGTAGTACTTTTTGCATCATCTACTATAAAAACAATGATAAATTAACATAACGTGGTTCGCAAATTATTGTGTTCTATAATATATGTAAAATATAATCATATAGAACACAATAATTTACGAAAGACGATATACATAATTATTAAATTTTATTAAAACCTTACTTACCTGTAAAAGAAGAAAACAAATTATAAATTGTTACTTTTAAAGGATGTCAGCTCATGAATTTTTGTACTAAGGGTTTTTCAGAGATGACAGGTTTTTTACATTTTATGTTTGATTATAAAAAGGTTCCCACGCAAGATGCAGCATTAGTAGAAACATGAGCTTGTTCCACTTATAAAAAATCTGGTATCTCACCTAAGCATATTCTTGTACCAAAAATTCACAAGCTTGGCATCACTTGCTAATACTCGTGCAAAAACAACGTTATTTTTATTAAGCAAGGAACTACGGTACGATATGGATGCAGCAGGCAGGATGGTTAGTAGATTTAAAAATTTTATTTTATTTATATAATTTTTTTTTTTCTTAGAATAATTACAGGTGCCCACATTGTGCTGGAAGCCTATATATAAATTTCAAAATTAAGAAAGGCCGTGAACAGCCGGGTAGGCAACAGCCGGTGGTGGCTGCACATCACTACCCCTATATGTGCTACTACGCGGTGCCACCGCCGGGTCCATCTTTACCGCAGGCTGCAGCACACAAAGGGGCCACACAACCGCCAGCCCAATAAGAAACTGCAGTAAAATAATAATAAATAAGTGCACCTTACGTTCAAAAAAAAAAAAAAAAACAAATAAAGAGTTCAACATTAGGCTTGCAAAAGAGCAAATGCAAAATATCGTAACAATTTCTTCAAATCTAACGAAATCCCTGTGTGTTTTGTAGTTGGATCCCTGCAAATAATATTGGACCACCGTGTTATGTGCACCCTGTTGATGATAATACAGTGCCAGAAGTGGCAACGCATTAAGACAGCTGTTTTTGTAAAAACAAAAAGAAAAAAAAAACAAATACTTAGGTTGTTTATCTCGGTATTGAAAAGCTAAAAATATACAAACGTTTTTTTTGCGATAAGTGCCTATAAAAACTACTTTTGAAGCTAATTATAAAGTGTAAATAAGCTTAAATCTGGGTAATGTTTTTATAAAAAGTGAAAGAAATATTTGCAAATTTAACTACCTGGAAATCGGACAATTGACGGACGACAAATACCGACAAGCACAAATTATAAATTGTTACTTTTAAAGGATGCCAGCTCATGAATTTTTGTACTAAGGGTTTTTCAGAGATGACAGGTTTTTTACATTTTATGTTTGATTATAAAAAGATTCCCACACAAGATGCAGCATTAGTAGAAACATGAGCTTGTTCCACTTATAAAACATCTGGTATCTCATTATTGTACTAAAAATTCACAAGCTTGGCATCACTTGCTAATACTCGTGCTAAAACAACATTATTTTTATTAAGCAAGGAACTACGTTACGATATGGATGCAGCAGGCAGGATGGTTAGTAGATTTAAAAATTTTATTTTATTTATATAATTTTTTTTCTTAGAATAATTACAGGTGCTCACATTGTGCTGGAAGCCTATATATAAATTTAAAAATTAAGAAAGGCCGTGAACAGCCGGGTAGGCAACAGCTGGTGGTGGCTGCACATCACTACCCCTATATGTGCTACTACCCGGTGCCACCGCCGGGTCCATCTTTACCGCAGGCTGCAGCACACCCAGGGGCCACACAACCGCCAGCCCAATAAGAAACTGCAGTAAAATAATAATAAATAAGTGCACCTAACGTTCAAAAAAAAAAAAAAAAAAACAAATAAAGAGTTCAACATTAGGCTTGCAAAAGAGCAAATGCAAAATAACGTAACACTTCTTTCAAATCTAACGAAATCTCTGTGTGTTTTGTAGTTGGATTTTACAAAAGAGCTATGATATTTTGCATTTGCACTTCTGCAAGACTAATATGTACTGAACTTCGCTAATATATTTATTTTTTAATTTCTTTAAACTTATTCAAATTTATTTTACAAATGGCGCTAACATAATATTATTAGAGTAAAGATAATTTGTTTGCTTCTTAAGCATACTATGACTACAGGTATAGAATCTTATCATGTTATGGTTGTAAGAATTTTAATATGTTTTCAAAGTTATCATTATTTAGTTGTTAGAAAAATAATTTTTCAGTCAAAAATACTTAAATTTATAATTGCGATAAACATGGATATGTTTACAGTAAATATAATTTTGCTTATATTTAACAAAAAAAAAAACAATTTTTTGTGTACGACAACAATATATTGTTACAATAAACATAGTGTAGTTGCCGTAACCATCCCCAACCATATTTTTCCTCTGCGTGTGTATTTACGTATGTATGAATACCGTCAATGTACAACGTATACCAACGCGGAGATGGCAAATGCAATTTTAAAAATTTTGGAAATAGGCAAAAATATAATTTTGAAAAAGGTGCCAGCCCGTTTGGTAAAATGGTGTCAAGATTTAGCAAAATGTGGATTTCCTTTAAAATCTGACGATTTGCTGAACACAGTTAAGTCAATTGTTAAGGAAGATAAACGTCCTACACATTTTTGAAATGGTAGACCAGGAAAGCACTGGTATTCAGGTTTTTTAAAACGTCATCCGTGTCTTGCTATTAGGGAATCAGAAGGAATAACCAAGGGAAGAGCCATTATAACTGAAGAAGGAATACGAAAATGGTTTCAAGGGTTAAAAGATTTTCTGTTAGAGCAAAATGCCTTAGATATTTTAGATGACCGTCCCGAATATTTAACGGTGACGAAACAAGTTTCAGTATGTGACCTAAAACCGGCAAAGTTATAGCACCAAAAGGCTACCGAAATGTTTATTGCGTTCAAAAAGGAAATGAAAAAGAAACAATAACAGTACTTTTAGTATTTTCGGCAAATGGCAAGATAATGGAATGCCAAGATAATGGGTAATGGTTGTTTTTCCATATGTACGACCCCCAAAAGATGTAGTAAATCGTCTACCAGAAAATTGGTTTCTCGGTAAGTCCGAATTGTTGGTTGATAAGCAATAAGTTTTTTGAATGCATCGCAAATGGAATTCACAGTTGGCTAAATAAACATAATGTACAATGGCTCATTTTGTGGTTTGTTGATGGCCATAAATCTCATATGACTTTAGAGCTAAGAAAATTTTGTGACGATATCATTTTAAAGGCACTTTTGCCAAACACAACGCATTATATTACAACCTGCTGATGTTAGCGTATTTAAGCCATTGAAAGTAGAATGGAAGAAAACCGAGAATGGCAAATGATCCAAGAAAATAGAAACAAAGCAATAACGCACAGTTCTTAAAAAAATAAACCTCGGAGATACCATTAAAAATGGATTCCGAAAGTGTGGATTATATCCTTTCAATGTAGACTTCAGCGAATGTGCCCAAAATCAGCCTAAGTTAATGGAAATAAACCAACAACAAGAAGGACGGTGCCACAAGCCACACAGCACTCGGTAAAAAAAGTTGTCAAGTCCTTATTGGAAAACCCGGTAAAATATTCTTTAAAAATGTTTTTTAAAATGGTAGTCATATGCAAACAAATTACATTTGAATAAATGGGCTTGAAAGCCACCTAAAATACAACTTATTGCTATGAAATTTTAATGTATTTTTTTACATAAACCTGAACCGATTTTGTGTGAAATATAAGACAGATGTCATAAATATTGCAGAGTCCATCACCTCGGTCAAGCAGAAACCGCAAACGTTAGTGGTTACAACAAGTCGTGGGAGGAGCAACTAATGTTTAAATCTTGTATAAGGCGGAGCGATAACAATTTGGCCTACTGTAAAGTTTGTTGCTGTGAACTAAAAGCATTAGCTGACGTGTCGGATTTACGGGCTTATGCTTTGACATCTAAGCATTTTGAAAAATCAACAGCTATGTATAGAAATTCAAAAAAGTTACTAAGTATAGTGCCAATATACAATAATTTAAATCCATTTAGCAGGGCTCTGTGCAGAACATCATGTTCCATTTCGCAATAGCTCATTTGGTTCCTTTACTCCAAAACACTATTGAGGATTCAGCACTTCTAAGAAAGACAAAATGTCCTAGAACAAAAATATCTATAGTAAAAAACGTTATGGGCGAGACTCATCAAGAAGTATGTACTATGTATGTAATATACTACGATCAAGCATGTTTTCTTTGTGTGTAGACGAATCGACGGATATATCAACTACTAAGTTGTTATCTCTTGACGCTAGAGTTGAATTTAAAGACATTAGTGATTTTTTTTTAATTAATTTTAAAGTTTATCATTGTACCTTGTATTAATATATATTTTTATTATATATATTTAGCTGGTGAGGCCTAACTCCATTTGTGAAAATAAAAATGCAAAATTTTTTATTTCATTTTTCCCGACGTTTCGTGAATTTTATGTTCACTTCTTCAGGGGATTCGTCTATTAATATAAAATAAAATCATCAACATTTAATAATACAATAAATGTAACGAACTTACAGTGAAAAGAAACAAATTTGTATTACATTAATATATTTTTAAAAACACCGCCAATGGGATTTAAGACGAAATTGTAAACATTTTCAGCAATAGATATTGATATAGATTATAAAACAAACTGAATAGGCTTCGCTATGGACAGTGCCAATGTTATGACTGGCGGTAAAATAGATTGCACACATTTAATTATATGTACAATTTAAACGTATAATCCACTCTTTCGTTTTTTGTGTTATGCTAAGTTCACACTTAGGTTTTTAAACGCGTTTAAGCAAAATGTTGATTTAGCTAATCAAAGCCGTTCACATTACATTTGAGATGATTAAGATGACAGATGATTAAGAAAAAACACAACAAACAAATTTTTTTTTGTTTAAAGTATTAAAAATGGATAAAAACACTTTTAGAAAGTTATTAGAAGATTATTTTAATCATTTTAATGATGAAATTGTGAGAATTTATGAATTATTTAAAGAAAAAAATAAAAACATTAAGCAGAAATCTTGGCCGGTTGTACACGATCATGTTGGCGATTCTACATTTGAGGTATGTTCAGTGGATTCTAGGTGATTTTTGAAGTGATTTAGTTGTAATCATGCCAATTTGAAGTGATTAACAAATCACTTCAATGTATGGGTAATCATCTCGATTTTGAAGTGATTAGAGCTTAATCACGTTCGAACTGCTTAAACGCGTTTAAGAAGCCAAATGTGAACATACTATTAATGCAGCTTGTAATTGAATGTGGTGGTGCGAGGGATTTTTTTCAAAACAGCCCAAAAAGAGTACATTTATTTCTAGATTTACAAGTTTTACTAGATTAGCTATCATCCCAGAAAAATGTAGCACCCTTTTCAAAAGCTATTTTTACACAAAGGCGTAGAAAAATTTGATTCCGCACAAAGAATAATCAATTATTTACATAATCCAGATTTTGAGTTATATTTGCTGTTTTTAAAATTTATAATCAGGGTTGTCAAGAAACCAAAATTGAATAACATTGGTTTCTATGACACCAAAGCATTTTTTCTTGCCGGTTTTAAAACCAATTCTGACAATAGTGGTTTCTATGACAACCCTGAATGATTCTACCATCAGCTCTTGATGAGAACTGATGTATATTTGGTGATATCTTTTATGGAAAAAGATAAAACAAATAAAAGCCGAACCAAGCTAAGCTATTTTATTTGTAATAGGCGCGCGGAATAATTTATTTGTAATAGGCACGGAAAATAAATACAGTGGCTCAAAGTCATATTGGGACAAGAAGTGTAATTTGTAATTTTATCTATCCCATAGATGGAAAAATAAAATTTGCACTGTAGTTTTACTAATAATGCAACTGTTCATTAAAATCATACAAAAAATTTTGTGTTATTGTTGTAAAAACAAAACAATAACAAAAAAGTCTTACACCCAGGCTACAACTGACATCAAATGGTTAACATTAACACTAACATCATGTTAGTGTTAGGTATAGCCTCCTCATGTTAGTGTTTTGTTTGTGTTTTAACAGCGTTGTTAAGCAATCTGTCTTGAAAGCTATTTTATAACATAACTTGACGTTTAAGTTTGACACAGCTTTTTTTGTTGCTTTTTATTAACTTTTTTATACAACTTGTCAATGATACGCGCGTGGCTGATAAATAATTAAAATTAAAGCGCAAAATAAAGTGCAAATTAAGTTTTCCGAAAATAAATTCATTCTAAAAGCAAATTGGTGCAAAAAAACTTGTTTAAGGGTGTGTATGTATATGAGTAAAAATTATGTTTTTATCAAATTTAAATTACATTAGTAAAAAAATTATAAGATTAGTAAAAAGAGAAGGCTATTTTGTTAAATAATTAAATAAATAATACTTATAGGTATTAATATATTAAAAATACATGTATGTATGTACTTACATAGACTGTATACCACTAAGTGATTTCAACAGTGCAGTTGATGTAATTGAAGACGATAATGGTAACGACCATGACGAAGGAGTTGTGAATGTTTTTGTAGGACAAAATAAGTTGTCCGAAACTGAATCCAAAAACGTGACAAAAAACGTGTTTAAGGTATGTACATAAGTGAGTAAAAATTGTATTTAGAAAAATAATATTATTTGCTGGGTAGCTCCAAAAGAATTTTGTTGCTGATCTTATCAAAACCAGGAGCCTTCTTGAGGTTTAAATCACAAATTGCCTTTTCGATTTCTTTTATCTCAAATCTTAGGGAAACAGCTGCTCTAGCAGCAACAGGTGCTAACTCGACCGCAATATCGTGAGATATATTTGGGGTAAATACGTTTTTTAAATGATTAACAAACAGATTTCCTTTTTTTTTTTTTTTTTGTTTATTAATTTATTAATACATTTTCATTACAATATTTGTTTTGCCCCAGCGTCATATGACATTGTTGAGGCGAGTTGGCACAAATAAATTCAAAATAATAAATTAATTAACAATATGAGATCAATAATAAATTGCATTTAATATAGGTTAAATAGAAAAAAAAAGAAATAACATTTACATTAAAAGCATTTCTAAACTATTTAACAAGCATGTTTTCAAATTCAATTTAAAAGTCGAAATTCTCTCGAATGTTTTTTTAATCTTCTGGCAAATTGTTAAATTCCAAACCACCAATATATTCCATCTTCTGCTTAGTAGTTTCTAGTCTGCATCTTGACACCCTTAGATTTGAATTGTTTCTTGTGTTGAAAACTGTTTGATTTCTTCCAAATAATATCGTATTATGACCATTCTTATGTAGTGCTTTAAACACGAAAACTAGCAGTTGCTTTTTATACAATCCATTTATTAAAAAAAAATGCACTTTTCATTTAAAATGTATTTTTGATTGAAATGGTAGTTCATATTTAAAAATTATTATGAAGTTAAAAGTACTTTTTATTAGAAATGCAGTTTTTATTTATAACTTAGTTTTATTTAATTTATTTTTTTACTTTTATTGTGTTTTAAAGTACAAACAATTTTTGTATGTTAAAAAAGCCAAATAACATGTTGGTGAGAAACAAAGTAATTTAATTTTATAAAGGTACAATTTATTTTAAAGGTACTGTCAATTTAAAATGTTTTTTTATGAAATAGGCAGCGTTTTATTTAAAATGTATTTTGTGTTCAAAAGTCCTTTTTATTAGAATCGCAGTTTTTTATTTAAAACATATTTTTATTTAAAAATTTATTTTTTTTTATTAAAAGGGTAGGTACTCATTATTTAATGGTAGTTCTTACTATCAAGGCACTTTTTTATTAAGATAAATTTTATTCACCCTTATTGTGTTTGGCGTATTTAAATACGCCTACGACTGCTTGGCAATAGATTAAAGAGAACGTGAACTTATTTCCTTTAATCTATTACCAAACAGTCGTAGGCGTATTTTAAATACGCCAAACACAATAAGGGTGATTGAAATGATACTTTTAATTACAAAGGTACCATTTAAAGATTATTTTCATTAGAGATCCTTTTTATTTAAATGTTGCTTTTTGCTTTAAAGGAGTTTTTTTAATAATTATCTACTTTTTATGACAAAACAATTTATATATATGTATATCTTATAAAAAAGAGTTTAATATTATTAAAAAAGACAGACTTTTAACAAAAAAATCCAATTTCTCTAAAAAACAATTTTTGTTGACAAGACAAAAAAAAATATAAAGTGAGATTAAAATCACGTAGACTAACTGCCAAAATTCGACAATTTGTTTTTGTTTTAAATGTTATTTTCTATGCGAACGTTAAAGTTCGAAATCGGTAAACAGGCTGTAAATTCGTGCTACTAGGAAGGATCACCTGCCTGCTGGTGGCACTGACGAAGATGCTGAGAAAAGTAAATGCGATGAAGCTATTGTTGAACGTGCTGGAGAATTTTTATTATTGTTGTTGGTTTATTGTACAGGGGCCAGATTCTGGCATTCGTGATCGAGTACTTTCTCGATTCAAAAGCAATTTAATATCTAATTATTTCAGTCAATACTGAACGAAACGGAATTATTTTTTCGTGATTGTAGAGCATTCATTTTAGTTTCACAATACTGAAATTTGTTCAGTATCGACTGAGATAAAATTGCTTTCGAATCGAGAAAGTACTCGATCACGAATGCCAGAATTAGGCCTCAGATTTAGTTTTTGTTGAATTCAAACAAATTTCTGAAAATAAAACCAAATTAGTATTAATTTATAAATTTTAAAATCTCATTCTCAACATACATTATTCCATGTGGTATCGCCTTTGGTTGTCTATCCAACTTTTTAATTGCAGTGGTGTCCTATTTTTTAAAACCGGAGATTGAAGAATTGCTCTTAGACATTCGGCTTGGGAGGGTAGTTTTTTAATTTATGTAGATTACCAAATATGGAATATGTTGCTTCCATTTCATCCTTACTCCATCTGCAACGCTTTGTTTTCCCAAATGGAGAAGCTAATAAGAATACAAAAATTTTAAATAGAAAAATATAATTAAATATGTGTATATCATAATAAAATACAGGGGCCTGATTCTGGCAGTCGTGATCGAGTACCTTCTCGATTCGAAAGCAATTTAATATCTAATTATTTCAGTCAATACTGAACGAATCGGAATTATTTTTTCAGTGTTGTAAAGCATTAATTTGAGTTTCACAATACAGAAAAAATAATTTTGATTCGTTCAGTATCGACTGAAAGAGTTAGAAATAAAATTGCTTTCGAATCGATCACGACTGCCAAAATTAGGCCCCTGTTTATTTAAAACTGCCTAAATAACAAATTACTGGAAAAAAAATTAAAAATCTATTTTAATAATAATGTGTAACAGTTTGAAATTGGTACTAATACTCACTACTTCTAGGTTTTTTTTTTTTTGACGATGAACTTGAATTTTTGCTATCTTGTAAACCTTTTCCCTCTGATTTAGAATTCGCTTCATTAATAATATTGGAATCTTCTAAGTCATCAATATTGTCTTCTCGGTCATTAATATTGTCTTCTATATTTTCACCTTCCATGATATCTATATTTTCATTCTGCTCAATATCTATATTTCTACCTTTCTCTTCATCATCCCCTACAGCAGCCAATAACAATTTAGAAACGCATGTTATTTCAGCGACGGGAATCGACATTCGATAAATGCTTTTGTGTATATTCTTATGATGTCCCATGAAGTTAGCAAGTCTTTCAACGGATGCCTCCTCAACGTTTAGCAATGAAGTATGCGTAGCTATATGTTTCCTTAATGTTGTTCCTCTAAGACTTTCAGGAATTTTCGCACCACATTCTTCAGAAAACTTCTTTAATAACGGACAAGCTCGATAGTATGGCTTAGTTAATTCTGAAGTTGTTTGTCTACTAAAAATATATTTGTTCTCGTTCTTTATCCCTTCTTCTGGTCTATATTTCAAAATTAGTTCGACAGCTTTTACGCTTATTGGACAAAGTAACACGCTTACAGTTCTACCAAGTTTACCACGTAGTCTGATTCGTACAAATTGCTTAGCAAATGACTAAGATTCTTGGGAAACATTTTTTAGAATATCTTTATCAATGTTGTCAGTTATCACTTCCTTGTTATCAAAATTTTTGGTGGTTAGACGTTCGATTTCACCAGCTCTTCTACGGTTAAATATTTGGATGAATATGAGCGTGTTCTCTACTAATTGTATCCAACGCGACATACGAAATTTTTTCAAAAGTTTTTTCATGGCTTTAATAATATTTTCTTTTAAATAAAGGTACAATGTTTTTATGTCTTCTTTTGAAGGTAATACTACTTTTTTTATTAATTTTTGATTAGTTTGATCTTCAATTGCCTTTTTATTTATTAATGTTGGTATCTCTTCTTCCCATAATATAAGAAATTTATCGAGTTGCGCATTTAGGTCTTCACGTTCTTTTTTAATAAGTTCTGGGGGTCGATTCTGGTTCTCTGAAACTTTGAAACTTTTTTCACATTTTCATAGAGTTTCCGATTCTCGTTTAGTAAAAAAATGATAAATAAATTTGAATGTTTTCATATGAGAAGAACAAATGGAATGAAACAAATTGTTTTCACATTTTCACAGTAATGTGATTCCTGTTCTGTGTAACAGTGCAATGAAGTGTCACAAACTTTTCATTTATGTCATATTTTTACACTTTCATTTTAACGGTGAAAAATAATTTTAAATAAATTATTTAGAGGAAAATATGGACATTGCGAACGATAAATAATTATTTAAACAAATAAAAATAATAATCTTCTAAAAAGATACATATTTACAGATTTTTAACTTAATATATTCACATAAAATGCCAATTTTTGATAAAATACAGAACATTACTGACGAAAAACGTTCATATAGTTTTCTTACCTTGGCTCATCCCGATTTTCTTGCGATAATTCAATTAAAACCTATAATCGTAACATTATTTGAATTAATTATATTTTTTTGTGTATTTGTATAATTTTACACCAGGGTTTAAAAAGCTGCAGTCAAAATCAAAAAATTGCTTTTTCTTCCACTTTCTGATTTTTCATTGGACAAAAATAAACCGTTGACTTTACTTCTGATTCATTAAATGAAAACAGTCGCAGTGAAGGCAAAAGCAAAAAACAAAAAGTTGATCGCAACAACGAACTTCGGCAGTCGACATGTTCGGAAGTGTTTGGTTTGACTGACTTAAACTTAATAAATCCCGAAGTTAACGAAGATGGGATGTTGTGTTTTTGTTTTTTTTTTATTTTGCAGTTCGAAGTGCGTTTTTCTATTATGTCTGTAATCACTTGTTGGAAGAAAAAAAGAAACGGTTGCTTGATTTATGTATGTTTGTATGTATAAGTATGTATTTTGTTTTACTGCTATTTTTGTACTGCTATTTTTGTACCTACATAGACATTATTAAAATTCAGAGAACTTTTAAAATACAAACCTAAAAAACCAAATAAATAACAAACATAAGTATGTATGAAAACGATAATGTAATTTAAAGTTTTATTTAATTTCAAAAAATTAAAAAGATTGTTAAGCATTAAAATAAATACATTCATACAAATAAAAACATACTTACATACATATGTATGTATTTATGAACGCATGTGGTAGGTATTTAAAATAAAAAAAAAAAAAAAAATTTTAAAAATTAAATCACAATTCTGGACTTTAAAATGATATTATAAGTAAAGACTGTTGTAAAGATTAAAAAATATAATGAAAACATATTTTGGTAATAAAATAAAAAATACTAATATTGTTCATCTTCTTCTTGGAAAAGTGGCATATTTTCTATAGCAGCATCGAGGTAATTTGGATTCAGCTATTCAAAATAAACAAAAAAAATAAAAAAAAAAACAAAAACACAACATCCCATCTTCGTTAACTTCGGGATTTATTAAAAGTTTAAGTCGGTCAAACCAAACACTTCCGAACATGTCGACTGCCGATGTTCGTTGTTGCGATCAACTTTTTGTTTTTTGCTTTTGCCTTCACTGCGACTGTTTTCATCTAATGGATCAGAAGTAAAGTCAACGGTTTATTTTTGTACAATGACAAATGAAGATGTAGAAGTTACAACACATTCTTATGACTTTTACTATCTCAACTGCAGCTTTTTAAACACTTGATTAAATGACAAAGTAGATGTGTAATTATCATCGGCGGTAAAGAATTTAGGATTAGCGACGGCTTAAAGTAAATTTAGAGCCGCTTATTATATTTTTATGTTTTATAATAACATATTAATAAATTAATCTTTGTTTGTCCTTTTATTTGTTAATGATTTAACCATTTTTGGGCTTATGGGCGTATTTTAAAGCTTTTATTTAACATGCAATGTATGTATGTTTGGGTGAAACCTTGAAACTCAATTTGAAGCAGATATCTTCAATTGATTGAGCTGACATTTTGTACACACGTTTAGTTTTGATGAAAATGCATTGTTAACTATATGACGTCATTCTATATCCAACATAGCGGCACAGCCAAGATGGCGGTCTAGCTATTTTTAATGCACTCCTATAATATGGGTATCAAATGAAAAGTCTTGCTAAGAATAACTCGAAAAATCAAATTCCGTCACACCAAATCCAATATGGTGGACTTCTGAAGCTGGAAACTAATTGTTTTTAATACATTCCAACAATATGGGTATCAAATGAAAAGACTTACTGAAAATACAAATGCGAGTTTGAAATCCATTTGAAGAAAAAAGGTATTATTTTAATGCGCTAAAAAGAAAAATAAAATAAGAGTAAAAAATATTTTTACAAAACAAGTTTTTATTTAAATGCGCTAAAACAAAAGAAATTTACTTTTACTTTAAATTTTTACTAGCAACTAAAAGAGTCACAGATTTGAAATTTTTGTTGCTGAAATTCTTGATATTATTGTTGAGATGAGTACCCCTCCAAAATTTTCTCACCCCTCTCACCAATCAACTCAAGAATTGCTGCAACAAAAATTGCAAGTCTGAACAGGCATTATGAAATAAAAGCTTGTCAATTGGCATTACACAATTTACAAGATGTAAAAACTTGCCGCAAAATTTACTTGTGTAGAAAAACAAGTAAATTAAATAATTTGATGTGATTGATTTTAACTATTAAAAAATAAATTAAAAATAAAAAACCTTTTTAAAAAGCAAGCTTTTATTTAAATACCCTTAAAGGAAACTTTCACTTTAAGTCAATACCAACATTATTTTCGTAGATGTCATTTTTATGCCAAAATTATTATGTTACTCAAGGTTTACTGCAATAAATATTTTGGGGAAATCGTGCGGGCAAGATGTTTGCCCAAAAAACTCATTTGCCAACTCATTGATTAATCAATATTACATTTTACTGACCGCTCTTGTTTTTTGAATTAAATTTTTTTTCAGTCGAAGAATTGCGTTTAATGTAACATTTTTTCCTTTACTATTTTTTTGCGCACTTGGACAGGACATTGGCGCCAACCTCTTTCAGATTTGTGATGCGGGTGAGGAAAAATTCTTTGGTGAGGATTTTGAACTAAATCAAACCCTCAACTTCGCTTCGCGATGGACAGTGGCACGCTGGTGTTTGGGCTGAAGCTCGCCGGAAATGGGGGATTCGTGTCCATCTACTCACACATACACAATTTAATTCGTGCCGAGGATAGATGAAAAAAAAGCTGTTTAATAAAAATCGAAGCGATGGAAAACATAAAAACAATGAACAAAAACGACCGTTGATTGATAAAATTGAAAACTACTGCAGTTTTCGACATGATTGTCTCGAGTCTTCAGGACCGGATGTCATTGTCCTGGACAGGCTGCCCACCCCATATGACAACGAATTGTCATCCATGGCACTACTCATTGCCTGTAAAGATGTTTGGAGTAATGCCCCAAATGTTACTTACCACTTCGCCATACGCGTGTTACATTTCAACCATTTTCGTTACTAATTAATGCATTATTAATATTTTCATTCAATTCTAAATATAATCAATGTTTATTTACAAATTATTTATACTATATAGGTTTAGCAATAGTTACAGGATATGTGTAAAAAAAAGGTAAAAAAAAATTATTTCTAATAATGATTATCATCTACTTAAATACAGTTCATATACTTGAATTTAGATTTCAGAAAAAATGGGAAAGTAATTATTAATTTTAAATTCTTATCTTTTAAGTAATTAGCAATATCAATAGGATTCAAGACAATAAATTGTAAATTTATTACCATTCAGTTTAATTGTATTTCTTTTTTTTTCTAAATCTAAATTGTTTGTGGGGTTCATCTAATTTCTATTTTTTTTCTTTTTAAATCCAAATTGTTTGTTAGGTTTATTTAATTTTCATTTCTCTTTTTTTTTTAAATCTAAGTTGTCGGTTGGGTTTATTTAATTTCCATTCATTGTATTTTTAATCTAAATTGTTTGTTGGGTTCATTTAATTTATTTATTTATTTTTCCTTTTTTTTCTTAATCAAAATTGTTTATTGGGTTTATTTTCAATTGTTATTTACGTTTGTCATATTTTGTTTCTTTTTTTTCTTATTTTTAATATTTATCTTTTTTTTTCAAAAATCTAAACTACAATATCATTATGGAACTGTTCATTTCGCCGTAAAATCAATTCCAATTGCCATTAGAAAAATGAGGAAAAATTAAAGGAATGGACAAAATTCTTACAAATTGGTTTCAATCTATTTTGTCAACGTTTGTATTCTATAGTGGGATAAGTCTTATATTCAATTAAGGCTAATGAGCACATCAAGATCCAATTTTAGTATTTATACGGCTTTATAATTTCTTTTGGTACTATATACCTAATTATGTCATTTTTCTGGAGGTACGTCCTACTTAGTTGTTAATCTAATATTTATTTCCGCCAAAGTGTTGCGATCAAATGAAGTCTTTAAGTTAAAGTTTATTATCCAGGTTTTAAAAAAAATATTCCATTCGAATACACCGAATTTAAATTTTTTCGTTTTAGTTCAAGAATTTCAATTCGAACCCCGAATTTAGATATCCAATTAAGATTCAAAACTCAAATTTCGAATTCAAATTCAAAACCAATTTGGGTGTACAATTTTAAATCCAGTTTAGTTTTCCCGATCTGAGTCTAAATGTTCCAATTTGAATTTTGAATTCAAATCAGATCCACAACCTAAACTTAGGATTCAATCTAAAATCAACCTTAGGTATTCAAGTTTTTACCCGGTTTTAACTTCCTAGTTATTACACAACTTCAAATTTATCTTATTCTCTGGATCCAACTTCAATCAAAAATCTCCCGAATTTAATTAAGCGTTGAAATTTAAGTTAAGTATTTAATTTTGGTTTAAATCTTCAACCTTTATTCGTTTAGGAAATAGAAATTACGAATTTAGTTTAATTCTCGAACTCAATTTTAGGATTCCAAATTCGATACAAGATTTACAATTCAAATTCGAAGTTTACATGCATCTCCAGTTCGGGTACACAATTTAAATTTTAACTTCAGATTTAGAATAAACAAAAAACTATTTTTTTTTTTGTTTTAAATTTTTGAAGTTCGAATCCGAAACCGATTCAAGTTTTAAATTTAAAATAAAGTCTTCAAATTTGATTTGTCCCAAAATTTGGATTGTGTTCAGGCGACTTAAACTTAATTCAAGTATTTTAATTGAAGTTTTAAGCTTTCGAATTAGTTCTCAATGCCTAAATTCAAATTCCAAACTTAGAACCAAAATTCCAAAGCCAATCCCCAAATTAAAAATTCATATACATATGTCCAAACCTAATTTCACATTCCCATTTAAACCTATCTTATCGATTTAGATCCACTATTTGATCCCCTGACCTACTTATCGCTCATTAATTCATTTAGTTGTATTCATTCATTTGGTCATCTATGACCATTTATTCGGTTAGGGATAACAAATTTTCGGTTAGTAATGACTACCTACTTAGTTAGTAATGACAACTTAATAAGTGAGTAATGACTACTTATTTAATTAGTAATAACTATTCATTAAGTGTTTTATTTATTAAATTATTTATTTACTTTAGTTATTTTTTTTTTTTGTAACTATTTATTCGATTATCTTATTAGTTATATTAGGTAGTATTTATATGAACATGGATCCCAATATTAACCTAAAAATTTATCCGAATATTCACCTCAATCTTTAAATTGTTATCCTTGTAGGAGTATTTGTTTAACTTTTTATTCAAACAGTTATTCGGATTCCTTTTCCCATTGGAAAGTTACTCGAATATTCATTACAATATTCATTCGACTCTATTTAAATACTGATACTATTAGTCACCTAAGCCCCTACTTAACTATACGCTTGTATTCAGTCAATTATTTTCCTTAGCTATACATTTGAATATTCATTGAAATATTTATTCGATTATTTATTAGGGTATTTATTCGAACGTTTATCCGAGTGTGTAATCGAACGTCTATTGGAATCTTTATTCATAGATTTGGGTGAATGTCTATCTGCGCATCTATTCGAATATTTACTCAAGTTATTTATTTAAATATTCATTCAAAAAGCAATTCAAAAAAATTTTTTCGACAATGTTCGATTTTTTTTTTCTTTTTTTATATTCCCCAGAAATTTGCTCGATTAACTATTTTTTTTTTTTTTTTTTTTTAACCAATCCTTAACTAATCAAGTTAAGTTAAATCCTAGTTTAATCAATCAAATCTTTTTTAATATATTTTATTATTTTAAGTTTCATTCAATAAAATCATAAACTGTTTCAACACACTGTTAATAAAATTTTGGTTAAAGACGATAATTTTAACCATTAAATGGATAACGAATTCATTAAATCTATAATCAATGCACGAAATCGTCAAACAATTAACAAGATCTGTGATCTGTGAAATTGATGCTGAGCGGACAAAAATCGATGATCAATTTACAAAAATTGAAAATCCATTTGTGAAATTCAATAATCAACTGACAAAATTGATGATCAATTCACCCAATTGACGATCAATCTACTAGAATTGATAATCCATTCGTGAAACCGATAATCAATTTACAAAATCGATGATCAATCCGCACAAATGATGATCAATTTGCACAATTCATGATCAATTAAACAAACAGTCAATCAATTTACAACCAATGGGGTAAAAAGGATTATATTGACAACAGCGAAATACTCATAAAAGGTACTAAACAAATTTTTGGCATTATATTAACTATTGAATACTTATTAATATTTAGACTAATAATAATAAGACTACTACTTTGGGTACATGTACTTGCCAAGGTGTGGAATATACTTTGTGGGAACCAAATTAGTAGAGCAGGTTATTGGACAATCTATCGTCGAGCTGGTTGCTGTTGTTGAGAAGAAACATCAGAAATCGGTCGATGTTGCTGCCGTGCAATTTTTGCTGCTGTTGTTGTGGAGAAGATTGGTATTTATTTCCCTCTAAATCGACTTGTTACCGTTGCCTTGGCGGCTGTCCTTGAGCATGTAAAGATGATGGTTGATGTTCCATAAGTTGATTCAGGGCTAGTACTATTTGTGGAATATTCGTGGCAGCCCTGCCTGCTGTAATTGTTGTTGTGATACCTTAGTCAGTTTAAGGATGAAAACTTCTTGCCTTTGTTTGTAATGCTAACTGTTGATGGTTAGTGCTGTTTTTTTTTTTTGTGACGACGATTCAACATTATTGGTGTTAGCAGGATCACGTGGTCTTTTTTTCTATTTGTCGGTTGCAACTAAGTGAAGTGGGTAGTTTGTTTGTTTGGTGGTGGACGATGTACAAAAAACGTTTACGAGTTGGTGCCGAACCATAAAAACAGTTTAAAAGTTGGCAGGCTGTTTTGGTGAGGCATGTGAACAACTGTGACTTAGGTTATTTCTAGGTTATGGTGAATTTGCACCGTGGCCCACGCTACTGCGCCACACGTGTTGCCTTAATGGCGGTGAACTTTGAGGTTATGGGGATGGTGCGGCTGTTGGGTGTGTCTACAACTTTAGGTGCCAGGTCTCGCATTTAAAAGCACCGTCTAAAACTAATTCGTTTGGTTTTACTAAATTTATATGTAACACCGTATTATAAATTATGTTTCACAATTTTACCTTTTTTTTTCTTCAGCTTAGCAGCGTTGGTTGGTATTTCCTATTTTGTTGAGTACACACGACTTATAAAGTGCGCTCATCGAGAAAATTCCATTGGCAAAACCCCTCAATAAACCCTACGTTCACGGCCACTTACCAATCACTTCACCAATATATATATTTTTTTTATTTTACTTTATTTTAATTACTTATTTAGCGAAAAACAAACCACTAACACCGACTGAACTTGTTGAATGACTTTCAAAATGCTCTATCCCCACGCCAAGTCAAAAAAAAAACATTATCACGGCGAATTGACTATTGTCGTATTCCGATTGTATGATTCAGGGTTGTATCCTCCTCGCACTTAAACAGTGGTGGCACCCAGAGATGGGAATTTTTAAGTGTTTTTAATTAAAAAAAAAAAACGCCAAGATCAAAACAACACAGGGTCCGTCACAGATTCGCAGAAAATTAAGGAGTTTTCGGTTCACTCATTATTTATTTTAAGTTAAAAATATTTCCATGTATGTATGAATATAAAAATATAAAAAACAATTCTTTTACTGAAAAAATTTATATTGTATAAAACAAGAGGAGTCCTAACAATGTGTTTTTTTTTCAAATAAACTCGAAGAACACAGCGCACAATAACAATTTTAATTTGCCACCTACAAATGTGAACAAACAATTATACATACATATGTGTATATAAAGTTAAAAATATTTTAGCAAAAATAAATACATGCGGCTCAATCAGTTAAAAACTCGTTTGCGGCTTAGCGCCGGTTCAAAAATCCTAATATAGTTACAAAAGTTTCACGGCTACAACGGAATGAAACACTTTTTCATTAAAAGAACGGGAATCGCAATTTGTGTAAATGTGAAGTGATAATGTGAAAAGTGCGTATGAAAACGAAAATGAAAGTTTTTTTTTCATTTCACAGAACCAGAATCGACCCCCTGCTCTCTGCTTTTTACCACACTTTTTTATTATCGACCCTAAATTTGTCGCCACCGCAGGTGTTTTGAACCACATTACAGATTCATCCCAATGAGCAACAATTCGAAGAGCCTTGATGCAGTTATCAAATAAAGTGGGTTTAAAAATTTCTTGAAAATCATTTACTTCGGGGTCCAATTTTTTCAGTTCTAACATAAAGCGACCAAGCAACCTAATATGGGAGCGAATCATATCATACTGATGTTCCAACGAGTACTTTTCAGTTAGTTTGTTTGCATATTTTATGACTAGTTTGTCGTACCTGACAGCCCTTGTGACTTCATCATTTCTCAACACTGGAAATACTTTATATTTTAAAGTGTCATTTGCTACTGGATGAACATAACGCGATAATTTTCGGCTTTCAATGAAATTAGTACGTGACTTTTTAGAACAACCGCATTTTATTATATGAACTCGAATAGTTTTTTTTTAGAGAAAAATCCTTTGCATTTTTTGCAAGTTACGTAGTCATCAACCTTGTTTTTACATTTAGTTTGTTGCTGTCTGCTTACAATTAGGATGCCACTATTGTAATTTGTAGAAGTGTTGTGTAAACAATCTCCTTGTTTTCTTAGTTCATTTAGTATATTTAAACGTTCTTTGCTTCTTTTGGGGAAAGCTAAAGCCTTTTTAACTTCCGCTTGGTTATTATGTTTGAAACACAAGTGTCTACCTATTTTACATTGCAGTTTTTTACAGAAAATGCAGAAGTGTTTTTTTGATTTTGTTTTAGAATATGGAACAACAACATTCTCAACATTTAGAGGAGCATCTTTCTCTGCCTTCGTAGTTTGTTCAATAAGGCTTCTAGAGTTCACAAGATTATCTATACTTGATTGCAATGTAGAGTCAGGAATAAACTCTGAAACGGAACTTTCATCTACGCATGTTGAACTTAATTGTTTAAAACTTTCAAGTGTCTTGCTACATTCTGATAAATGTTTGCTGTTGTTGTTGGAAACAGTTGGTAAATTGTCAGTATCAGTACTATCAGTACAGCCAGAATTATCAAAAGATTCATTAGCTAAAGGATTTGAAATTTGATTTTCACTTTGTGGAAATCTTATTTCTGGGATTATTTTACGGTTATTAACGCACTTCGTACGCTTATGCCTAAATTGACCACTTTTATACTGATTCTGAAAATTTTCGGTAACATTAAACGATGGAGTATCAGCATTAGACTTGCTCTCCTTAAAATTAGAATCCAGTTCTATGTTTGAAATTTGCAACTGCTTACTTGAATCTATATTTTGAGTTTGAAAATATGAACCTTTTTCACTATGTTGTAGTGCAAGAATTAGATGGTCACTGGTATTAATAGATGATTTGGGATTTAAAGGGTTTTCGGCCTTAACATTTTTTTGTTGTGTTAAAAAATTAGCATTTTTATTTAACAATAATTAGTATTGTGGTTATTTTGTTGAACTATTTATGGTTTTTAATCCAAATTTTTATTTAACATTTTTTATTTTTCGAATTTATTCTATCAGTTACATTTCCAGTGTGACACAAAGAATGCTGACGAAGGCCGTAGCGGGCCAGAAAATGCATTACATTCTGCTGGTGTCTAATATTTGTAAATTTTTCTGTACATAAAATATACTTCATTGCTATCCAATGGATAGCTAAGGTAAAATGTAACAAGAAAATACAATATAATAGTCTGGTAGTGTATAAAAGTCATTCCTAAAAATTTAAGGAATAGAACTATTACAAAAAAGCTTTATAAAATACATAACTGAAATGTAACGCATAGAATAAATTCGAAAAATAAAAAATGTTGAATATAATATAAAGTAACCTACGAAAGGAGATAATTCCCAGTTTCCATTTTTATTTAAGTAGGAAAGCTCATTGGAAGTGGAAGGAGAGACAGTATAACATGACGATAAAGCATGAACACTTTTGGTGTTCTCCTTTGTACTTTACAGACATGATAACTGTTCTTCCATTTTAAGTTTTACTTCAAGAAGATATGACTTATCATCTAAAATTTACAACATAAATTTAGTTCTTTTGTATATCGTGGTTTAGTATTCTGAAAAAAAAATCATTGAAGGTAAGAGTGGCAGCAAAAGCGAATCTACTTTTGCACATCTCTGATACATTCATCTATATATAAATCGGCAAAGGCAAAACAGTTAAGAACACTTTCCTCCTCTGTATGTCAACCAATTTGAACAAGATATACACCATTTGAAAGATATTTACTTACAGAAGTGCACAATATATATTATATTAAAAACTGTTCAATACTTTCAGAGTTATAAGCGTTCTAATTTGCTACTAACCAGAGCTGTAAATGAATCATTCATTTTTGATTTTAATTCAGTAATGAATTAGCCAATTTTGAATTAATTCTTTTTTTAAAAATATTTTACACTATTTGATAAAAATAAAAATTTAAGTTTCTTTTACATAGCAAATAAACAAAATGTTTCCATTTTGATAGGATTTTCGCCTATACCTAATAATTTAATTCCTATTTTGCCGCTACCTGACAATTCCATTCCAATGCAAAATCGATTCAAATTTCTATCAATTCAGTTCAAATGAGTTGAAAATTGATTGCTAATTCTTTTTTCTAATTCATTTTGAATTAACTCATAATCAATTCAATTCAAATGAATTGCAATTCACTTTAAGAAATTCATTTGAATTGGAAACGAATTGCAATTCATTTTACAAATTCATTTGAATTGGAAAACGATTTGTAATTCATTTTTGTCTAATTCATTTGAATTGACTCAAATTTCATTCAATTCATTTATTTGTGTGAAAAGAATTAATTCAAAATTTGCTAATTCAATGCATGAATGATTCACGAATTAATTCAAAAATGAATGATTAATTTACAGATCGGCTACTAACACATATGCAGAACACATAAATAAAAAATTATTTTAGGTTTTATAAAACTGTCATTTGCTTAAGCAAGATGCGAAACTTATCGCTCCTTCCGTACGGAATCAATGTTTTTTTATTTTGTTTTTGCAATTTTAAATGCATTTGAGAGCCTTTTTGTTTTCTTTTTGACAGTAGCTTAAGTTTGTTTATGCACATTCTGGTTGGGACTTAAAGTATATTTTTTAAAAGTTTAATTAATTTTTTCTAAATGACCCTTTTTAATTGTCCATTAAAAATCATAGATTTAAATGAACTTAAAATTTTTTTTATAAATTTTAGTAATTTTTTTTTTTATATAGCAACCAATTTTGCAAAGAACATAATACCAAATTTTAAACAAACATACATATGTTTGTTTATATACATATATTTTTTTGACCTAATAAAATAAAACTTGAAATAAGTGAACCGATTTCAATGAATTTTTTTTTTTTTTTTTGTTTTATTGACAATTAAATATTATCCATTTCATACTTAAAGCCTCAGCGCCATATAGGCTTTGTAGAGGCTATATCATTTTGTTAAATACCTTAATTATTATTTACACTATTTATATATATATTTACATACATATCGCAATAAACTATACATATTTATAATTATAAAATTTTTAGATTATAATAGAAGTGTTTCTAGGTTACCCAACAAGTAAAATTTAAGTTCCCTTTTAAAGGATGATAACACCGATATATTTTTTAATCTTATCGGTAAGTTATTGTATTCAATTGGTCCAGCAAACGCAATACGTTGCTTAGTTAAATCAATGCGACATCTTGCAATCTGCAAGTTATTTGCTTGCCTCGTATTTCTTCCTGTTCTTGTGATATTTACGTTGAATTTAACTGATTTTTGATTAAATCCTCTTAAAGCTTTAAAACATTGATCCCTTTTCATATAGCCATACACACTCGATTTTTTTTTTTTTTTGGTGCAGGGTATCATATGGTCGGGCTCGACCGACTATGCTTTCTTACTTGATTTTAATGTACTCTGCGGTACTGTAACGTACTTTTTATATTTTGCTTGATTAAGTTCTTTTCTCTCGAAAATTCCATAGTTGTATTCTAACGATCAAATTGCTCAGTCACAGTCACTTCATGCAATAACACTCTTTCTGTAACGTCTTTTTACCATCATATTTTAAAACGTAACGTTACATTACAGCAACTTTTTTTTTGCTTTTTTAATATAAGTACATAGTTTAGCTTTTAAGAATTTCTCTGTATTGTATATTGGAATGAAAGTGATTTGCGAAATATTGTTAATTTCTGCAAATTTTGAGTTTATACACGAAGTTGTCACAAAATTGTAAACAAAAAAATCTTTCATTGGGTTCCCAAGTTATGGACAGTAAGAAAAATGTCCGGTGTTCCAGGAGATATATATATATATAGGAGACAAAGTTAATAAAAAAATTTAAATCAGTTTTATTCAAAAATGAAGGATTTTTGGTACTAAAATATATTGGGGATATTGTGCGAGGCAAGCAGAAATCGTAAAAAAATATACTTCAGAGCAAATACTCAATTTTAAATATGCTCCCTTAACATCTAGAGACGTAGAAAGAACTTTTTCTACATATGTACAAGAACTGGCTGACTGACTGCAAATAGACATTGTTTTCTTTTCGAAAATTTATTGAATCAATTTATAATTTACTGTAACAACGTATTAAACGAATTAAGTGGAAAATAAACAAAAAACTTATATTACTTTTTTTAAATTTCAACAGCTTATTTTCATGCTTTCAAAACGCTTATTTACTTTATGAGCTTAAAACTGTTTTTAGTGCTTTTTTTTGGTTACCCTACTTATCATACTATGTCACAAACAAAAATTTTAATATTATTAAAAAAAATTGGGAAATAAAAGTATAAGTTTTTTAATAAAAATATATGTACATATGTATGTATAAACTTACCATTTTGTGATATTATAAACGCTGAATATTTCCCTCCGTTGCATTTCACCATTCATGTATCTTTAACAATTTTCTGCACGTTTTTGGAATAAACTACAGAAAATTTGTCATTGTGAAACTTGATCAGCGAAAACATCTAAAAAAATAATTGTGTTAGAATATAGTAAAAAAGCAAAGGATTAAATTTACGTTACTAATACAAATTTTTAATAATGTAAATTGAAAATAATGTATTATTTAGGTTATCTCGGTACTGCAACAAATACAACAAGTAAAAAACCACTTTTACAAACGTTTTTAGCATTTCCAATAATATCTACATTGTTTTGCATTTAAGCTAACAATATGTGTTTTGTTATGTGTTTTGTTTGTGAAAAGAAATTCTTTGATGCCTTCAAAAAAAGGGTTACTTTTTATTTCGTTAAAAAGACTTACCTAAAGGCAGCAGCAATTATTAAGAAAAAAAAAATAGCCACAAGAATTTGTTGGTATTTTGTGCTTGTAAAAATATTTTGGTTTCTGTACCAATCACGTCGGTGGGTTTTTTTTTCTTTGAAAACACTTTTCTTAAGTAAAACTATTTGAAAAACAAGTTAAAAAAATATTGTTGTGGTAAAATTTATGTGTTAATAATCTATATACATACATAAAAGCAAATGTGGTAGTAGGTAAAATTTTTGGGTAAGAAGATGTGTTTTATTGCTGTATTAATGAAACTTTATTGTTTCGCACTAATATTATTGCTTACATTTTTATGCTACAATTATATGACCGAGCCCAAGGAGTTAACCTAACCATTTTATGGTAACCATTTAAGGTAAATTTGACCTGTAATAATGACGTTATACAATTTTGCAGGCAAACTGAGGTGCTGCGCATTTGGTATTTTGTAAAAAAGATATGACATACCTATGTACCATTAGGTAGAATAAAAATGTATGCACAGAGGTTTGAATGAATTTGCCTGTTGCTTTTTTTATTTGCATTCTAGTGGCTATTTCTTCTTAATAATTTCTGCCTATAGGTAAGTATTTTTAACGAAATAAAAAGTAACCCTTTTAAAGGCATCAAAGAATTGCTTTTCACAAACAAAACACATATTGTTAGCTTAAATGCAAAACAATGTAGATATTATTGGAAATGCTAAAAACGTTTGTAAAAGTGGTTTTTTACTTGTTGTACTTGTTGCAGTACCGAGATTACATGTAATGAATTCGCCTTGAACTCTGATGAAAAATAAAAATGTATCACAACATGTATGTACATCTTTTTTCACTAAAATCATCGTATATGTATATCGTAAAATATTTAAGAAAACTCGGTTTTAAATTATGCCAAAATAAATAAACAAACAAAATACTTCCTGGCACCCGTTTCTCATAACTACAAGTTACATGTCTACAAGTAAAATTATATTTAAAACAAAAATTGTAAAATTGTGGCTTTTCTTAACGTATTTTACTTGTAGATTTGTAACTTACTGTTTTGAGAAATGGGCCCCTGTTATAGGAACATATGTTCAAACAATATTTATACATACAATTATTTCCAAATGATAAACGAAAAAAACGATAGTCAGTACCCCAGTTTGGTGGAAACCTAAAAATATCAAAAAATGTTTAACAAATCTTAAAAAAAATAAGTTATAGGAAAATATGTTAAACAATATTAAAATTTACAATGGACGAGAAAACAACAGTTGGTACCCCAGTTTGGTGGAAACCTAAAATTCAAACAAATTTAGCAAATTTAAAAAATATAAGTTATAGGAAAAAATGTTCTAACAATATTAATACTTACAATGGATGGATTTTTTCTTTAAAAAACAGACTTTTTTTAATATTGATCTTAAATTTGCTCATATAGGAAAATTGGTATGTACATATATTCAAACCATTAAGGCTAGCCAAATTTTACTACAAAAGCATTGCAATGAATTTCGGAATACTAAAGAATTTTTCAATAGTGGGCTTGGAATAAATCTAGTTTACAAACGCAGCTCCAAACAAAATAAAATTACATTAAGTGATAAAAAATTGAAAAAAAAGAAAATATAAATACAAAAAGTTTTGGAAACGCATAGTTTTTGAGCTTTTATGGCCAATATTGGTATTAATTGAAAGCTTCTGAATAGATCTTTCGAGGCTTTTTCCCGTTTATAGTTTCTTTTTATTTTCCAAATTCCTATCAATCTATATAATTTTTATTTTATTGGGGCTGCGTTGGGAAACTAGATTTAAGCTGGGGGGGCCTATGAGAAAAATTATGAGGATCTTCATAAAATTTTTGTAGTATGATCGCCAGTCGTCTTAAACGAATGACGTTCAGGTGTTCTGAAAATCACTGCGTTTTTGGGTTTTCGGTGTGCTTTTTTTCGAGTGCCCCGTAAACTGCATTTTAGCCATTTATTTCGATTTCCAGAACATTTATCGACCATGTTCTGGAAATTGAAACCACGTGAAATTGAACCTTCTTCTTCATCTTATTTCCTTTAGCTCCCTGTGGAGCATAGGGACTCAACGTAATTTCGCCATTCTCCTCTATCTCGAGCGATGATTTTTGCCCTGTTGAAATTGTATCCCATTTTTTTCATATAATCTTCAATAGTTCGTCTCCATGTATGCTTTGGCTTTCCTCGTTTCCTGATACCTTGCGGTTTCCATTCTAGAGCCTGTCCGCATATTTCTGTTGGTGATTTCCGCAGGGTGTGACCAATCCAATTCCATCGTCACTTTTTAATTTCGAGTTGTATTTCAATTTGGTTGCATTTCTCGAGAAGTAATTTGTTGGATATGGTATTTGGCCACCAGATCTTCAAAATTTTCCTGAGGCATTTATTTACGAAAATTTGAAATTTCTTTTCAAGTGCTTTCGTCATAAGCCAGGTCTCACATCCGTATAAAAGAACAGATTTTACGTTTGAGTTAAAGATACGTAATTCGGTGTGGGTGTAGATTGATGATGACCTCCAGATTTTCCATAGCTGTGAGAAAGCGCCTTGTGCTTTAGATATTCTACTATGGATATCGTTTGCAGCTCCGCCATCTGGGGAAATGACACTCCCGAGGTAGGTGAAGGAGTTCACATTGTCGATAGCATTCTCACCGGCTTTAAAGTTTGCGTCAGGGTTGGTCGCATTTATTTTTAACGTTTTGGTTTTTGCGGAGTTAATTTTTAAGCCAACACTGTTAGATTCGGTGATAAGGTTATCAATTTTATCCTGCATATCGGCATGCCTTGATGATATCAGGCATATGTCATCTGCATATGCCAAATCTTCCAATTGGCTTTGGAGGTTCCAAGTGATACCACGGTTTTTTCCGTCTATAGCCCGTGTTAAAACATCGTCCAGCACTATCAGAAATAGTATAGGTGACATGAGGCAGCCCTGTCGAACACCAGAAATGGTGTTGAACTCCGCTGATAAGCGACCATTGTTCAGAACTCTGCACTTGAAGCCATCGTATTGTGCCTTTATCAGTCTTATAAGCTTTGGTGAAATACCCCTCTGTATTAAGGCATTCCATATACAGTCTCTGTTAATGCTGTCGAATGCTGTGCTATAATCGACGAATACAAGTTGGAGAGCGGTTCTAAACTCCACGTACTGTTCTATTATTATCCTTAATGTATTAACGTGGTCGACACATGAGCGGTTTGATCGAAACCCTGCCTGTTGCCTGCGAATGGTTGAGTCCAGTTTTTCGTTTACGCGATTAAGTAAAATTTTGGTTTATACATACTTTTGACGGAATTGGGAGCAACATAATACCCCTGTAGTTTCGGCATTGACTAAGGTCGCCTTTTTTTTTTGGGATCGTGACTAATATCCCCTCCAACCATTCTTCCGGTAGTTTTTCTGTTTCCCAAATTTTAATAAATAGGGGATGTAGGAGTCGAGCTGTGGTTATTGGACATGCTTTAATCATCTCAGCTGATATGTTATCAACTTCCGGGGACTTGTTGTTCTTCATTGACTCTACTGCTTTAATAATTTCATTGTATTGCGGTGGTTGCGACAAATGTGACATGTTTCGTGTGGTCCTGTTATCTCCGTGAGTCACGTTTGGAGTCGGGGGTGGGAGGGTAGAATTATTTAGAATTTCAGAGAAGTGTTCTCTGAATCGCTGCACTTGGTCTTCAATCGATGTTAACAGGTTTCCATCCTTGTCCCGGATGGGTCGTGATTGAAGTGACTTTTTCCCGCATATTTCTTTAGTGATGTCGTATAAGAGTTTCATGTCACGTTTTTCTGCTGCTGCTTCTGCCCTCTCCTCAAGTTTGTCCAACCAATTGGATTTATCTCTTCTACACGAAATTTTCACTTTTTTAACAAGGTCATCGTAATCTTTGGAAGCCTGTTTCTTTCTGCTTCTTACCCTGGTTGAATCTCGAATATTTTTTGACTTTCTGCGTTGTTCGATGAGATCCCACGTTTCGTCAGTCATCCATACTCTCATCTGCTTTGGTTGGGGTCCGAGAGCTTTCTCGCTGGCATTTATGAACGTGGATTTAAAATTTGACCACAATGATTCAACGTCTTGTGTACCCATTTGTCGAGTGTCTTGTACAGCTGGATATAGTTTGCTTATAAATGAACGCTTGGTTTGCGGCGATGAAAGTTTTTTGAGGTTGTATTTTTTTCTTGATCCATGTTGGCTTGGTCGTTGTATGGATGAAATTTTAAGGCGCAAAGATGCCACGAGAAGGTGGTGGTCGGATCCGATGTCAGCGCTCCTTTTGACTCGAACATCTAGTAGACACTTCTTCCAGAGTCTGCTTATGCAGAAGTGGTCTATCTGGTTTTCGGTGATTCCATCTGGGGATACCCAGGTTGCTTTATGGCATGGTTTGTGTGGGAATAGCGAGCCGCCGATAACGAGGTTGGTTTCATTACAAAAGCTTGTCAAAAGCCTGCCGTTGGAGTTTATTGCGCCCAATCCATGCTTTCCCATTATGTGTTCAAGACTGTGGTTTTCTGAACCGATTTTAGCATTTAGGTCTCCCATAACGATGAGTATGTCTCCCTTTTGTATTGAGTTTGTAATTAACATGAGCTGGTCGTAGTACGCGTTTTTTGTTTCTTCCTCTGCTTGTTCGGTGGGTGCATATGTTTGAATGATGGTTATGTTCCCTACGCGTGATTTGAATCTGCACCAAATGAATCTTTCGTTTATAGGTTTCCAGTTGATTAGCGATTGCGCAGCCTTTCTGCTCAGTAAAAATCAGACTCCGTCGCGGTGATGGTCATCGATATTTCTGCCGGAGAACAAAAATCGGTTTCCACTTTCCAGGGTAACATCGCCAACCCCATTCCATCTACATTCTGAGAGACCAATAACTTGTAGGTTAAGTCTTTGCATTTCTTTTGTGGCTTCTTTGAGTTTGTTTGGATCTGTGAGAGAATGGACGTTCCATGCACCAATCAGTGTTTTCGATTTCATTGAAAAAGTATCGGGATACAAATTATGAGTAAAATTTTTGCGATTTGTTGAGGTTTCAGTTGTAAGTATATTAATTTCTAAGCATGGGTTCTGCACCTCCAAATCAGATGTGCATGCTACCTGTGATAAATCAGAGGTAGGTGGATTAACCGCTGGGATGCGGCGACCACTTGGAGACTTAATATTTTGCTGGGTTGAACTCATGATATTTTAGAAAGTAGTATTGGTTAAGACTGTATTCCGGCGATATGTTACAAGCATAAAGCTGGGTCTAACGAATTCAGCCAACACGTGGTTAGAAACACCATAAATAAGCCGCTCCTCTGGAATTAGACGCCTTTTGTAGCCGCCCGCTGCGGGTCCAGACGCTACGTTTGCATATTTTCTAGGTTCGCCCCGCATATTTTATTTTTGCGGAATCCGACATTAAATGTCGAACGTGTCCCTATCCACCACCCAGGGAGGCGCCCTATAAGAGAGAAATAGCAAAACTCCGCAAGGGGTGAAATTGAACCGGACAAATTAAAAAAAAAAAATATTTAAAATTAATGAAAAATTTAATACACTAAACGGCAGATCTTTTTTTAATTAAATTATCACTTTAAAAATCACACTTAACACGGACAGAATTGGGTAAGTACTCTTTACAATTCAACAGTTTTATAACGAATGAAGCGTATTGTATTTTCTCAAAAACGGCAGCTCTGATCTTGACATGTGTGAACCTGCACATATTTTGGTGAGAAAATCCTCAAAATTTGTTAAAATCATCATTCTGGCAACGCTGCATATATAATTGTCATTAGTTTTGTCAAATGGAATAAGTATCATAAATTTGTGTAAATTTTAAAAAAGCATTTTAGATATTTAAATCCAAATTTATTTTCAATTAAAATGCCAAAAAATCTAAACATTAAATTCCATACATAACCTCGAAATTAAAATTTTGCAATTTTTCGTTTTTTTGTTATAATTCAATGACTGAATTAAGGTGTGTTTTTTTTTTGTTTTGGTTCTGGAAATTAATACGTTAGGTTTTTATTTTAGCTAGCCAAAGATTTATTGCACCTTTTGCCCACTCAAGAAAAGCGCAAGCTGAATCGCTTGGTGCAACACCCCAACTCTTACTTCATTGACGTTAAATGCCCCGGCTGCTACAGAATTACTACTGTCTTCAGCCACGTTCAAGGCGTTGTTGTATGTGCGGGATGTGCTACCATATTGTGCCAGCCAACCGGTGGCCGTGCTAAGCTCACAGAAGGTAAGTTTTTGTTTATACTATTTCCTTTGCTGAAAAAAAATTACAAATATATTTAAATTTCCAATTACAGGTTGTTCCTTTAGAAGGTAGCCCCAATAAATGTGATGCTTTAGTTTGCTGCCTCATCATAATTTATTTTAACAACAAGAAAAAAAACCAATAAACAAATTTTTTTCGTTCTGAAAAATTAGACTATAACGTCGGCTTTGATTTAGTCTAACAATTGGATTCTTCGTATTGTATTTAAAACTAGCTGACCCGGTCCGCGTTGCTGGCCCTAAGCAAAAATTACAAAAGTATTCGGAAAATAGAGCACAAGTAAACGATACAAACAATTAAATTTATAATAGAAACCTATAAAATGTATGTTTATCTTTTTTTGAATAAAAGAGCTAATGTTTAAAAAAACTTACTATTTTGTTCAGTGTTTGTAGTAAACTTTTTATGTACAGTAGAATCTCACAAATTAGAACCACTTTGTGCACAGAGCAGTTCGAATTTCTGGACATTTTTTTTTTTACAGAAAATGATAAAATTATAATGAAATAGTGATAGATAATGAATAGTTGTGTAAGCGTTATTTTAACTCAAAACATTTTTTATTTAATAAAATTTTATTAATTGAAAATATTAAATTCATAGAAAAAGAGTGCCTCGGTAGGCTAGCTGGTAGCGAGCTAGTCTATCAGCGCCGAGGTTGCGGGTTCGATTCCCGCCAGAGACTCTGGTTTCTTTCCTGCAGACAAGCATAGAGCTTCGCGGGATTAGCTTAGGAAATTAAAAAAAAAAAAAAAAAAAAAAAAAAAAAAAAGTTTTTTTATTATTAGGTACTTATTTGTCTTTAACATAAAATAAGTATTACTTGATTTTTTTTTTTTTTATTAAAACTGGATACAACGATATCGTTACGAATGTTCAAAAGGTTAGACATGTGTTTACTGGAATATATATCACTGGCTTTGCACCATTTTATAACATTATTGATGCCTTCAAGGACTTTAAAAGAGGAATAGCTGGCATTATAGAGCGTTTAATTTGTTTTTTCGCCTATTAAGTTCAAAATCATAAAAAAAAAATTTCTAGTAGAAATAAAAACAAACAAAAAAAAACACTTCCAGAAATTAGAACCTGTGGTTCTTGAAACCAGGAAAAAATTACGGTCATTTTGTAAATACAGTACTTTAATGGCGTTATACTCACATTAGCAATATTAACTAAGTTCTTTTTAGTTTTCGAAAACAAAATCCATCCAAAGAGAGAAAGAATTTAATCGTTTAATTTTTGTCATCAACTCTCTACTCGTAAAATATTAGTTTTTGCCTTTGGTATCTGTTATGAAATATCTTGTTATTATTTTAACTATTTTTTATATAGTAGGCAACACTGTTGCAAAAATATAAGCCTGATGTCGGTGGCATATATGGGAATTAGCCTTATAATCACATTAGCGATATAGTCCACGTTTTGTCTGCATCTAAGAATGTGACTATAAGCGAAAAGTACTGTAATTGAATTTTAAAGCTGCGTTCACAATCAAAAAAACATTTTCACTTGGTGTTCATAATATACAAATTGTTGCTGAAGTTAAAATAGACTCAACTTTAGTTACATTTTTAAAAATATTTTAGTTACATTTTTGTTCAAAAAATGAAAGGAAAATATATGAAATACTTTGGGAAGACAAAAGATAGAAGAAAAAACGAATTTGTTTTTTTGACTGTGAACGTAGCTTAAATTTCGTTCGATTTCAATTTCACTTCATTTCAAATTCTAGAACATGCCCGATTATTAACTTTTTATGGTTCTCTTACTCGTCGTTATATTTCCGTAAGCAGCGTTAAAATTGTTTCGCAAAACCCCAAAATATGTTTAAATTGTATTTATTTTTTTGTCCTGTTAAAAGAAAAAGAGAATAAAAACAAGAAACAGTTAAAAATAAATAATTTTTAGTACATAAACATTTGGATACTTAACAACTTTAAAAAGAATTCTTTCTTATTTTAAGGCACTAAGACTAGGGATGCAACATCGCTCTGAAAAACATCGATGTTTGAAGACATCGATGTTTTCACGATAAGCATCGATGTCAAAAAACATCGGTAAAAAACACGATACATCGATGTTTAACATCGATGTTGAAACCTACTTTGCAATTTTACTTAATTCTTCTTTGCCACTGAAAATCTTAACGCCCAACTATAATATACATATGCTTGCATAAGCTTTTGTCAAAAATTAACAAAAAGCCTGTCAAATGCATTTAAAAACACCAAAACAAAGTGCAAACAGTTTCGCATTTTGCTTAAGCAAATGACAGATTCATAAAATTAATCAAAAAGTTTCCATAAGTGCAATATGGTTTGACAAATATGATTTTTATGTATTCGCACAGTTGCTTGAGCCAACTTAAGCAACTTAATACATACATATAGTTATGCAATGCACAGTATGCATTCATGTACATACATACATACATACTTTGTATGGCTATCAGGGGTGTGCTGGAAAACGGAAACGTAAAACGCAAGAATTTGGGAGGTCGTTTTTAATACACTTTTAATAAAATATTTTTAATTTTTGTTTTAAAATTCTGTTTAATATAGGCTTGCCATTTCTATTTTGAGAAAAAGAGGACGCCAGCATAAAAAATGTAGGACATTTGTCGAAAAAAGAGGACACTTTCTAAACAACTTAATATTAATAAAATTAACGACGGCACACAAAAACTTAATTTGGTAATTCCATGTCAAGTCGACCAAGAGTGGGACTCGACCCCTTTCGATTTGAATGCAATTTGGCGAGAGGGTTTATTTGATCCCATAAAGAACACATATCAACGAAAAACTATTTTTTAATTTTTTTTTCAAAAGTTATGTCATTCAAATTGTCATAATATCGCCGAATAAGTCGAATGTGTTGAGTTTATTCTTTTAACATCTCGAAAACTACTTTACATACGAAGATGATTTTTGTCAGTTTAAAGAGAATACTTGAGGCTACAATAAATATATTGAAAAAAATGTATATGCAATATATCAAATTTTAAAAATGGACTAAGTCAAAACTTTTTTTTTGCTGATTTTTTTTTTTATATAATACTTCAAATTGTTTTTTAAAAATCCTAAAACTTTGAGGGATGTGCTTTTTTTAAGATATGATTTTTTTTTTTTCCAAAAAGAATCTTAAAATAAAATTTTAATATAATCATTTGAGCAATAAGTATTTATTTGAACAAAAGTAACGACATTGATAAGGTTGCTTTTGCTTATTTGTTCCATTTTTTTCAAAGAAAAGTACTCTTTTTGTCACGTTAAGTCCCCAAAAATTAAATCATACCTATCTTAAAAAAACCCGAGCACCAAAATCTTTTTTTTTTAATGAATTTTGTGAACTGTGATTTAAATCCAGGAACAAATTTACAATGAAGGTGTAAAAAGCCGGACAACCCCGGACACTTGATGAAAAAGAAGTAGGACTGCCCCGGATACCCAAAAAAAGAGGACGGTGTCCGGGGAAAAGAGGACGGATGGCAACCCTAGTTTAATAGAGAAATATTTATATAATATATAAAATATTTATATTACAGAAATTTTATTAAAAACCGACATTTCAAATTCTTGCGTTTAACGTATGCTTTGAAAAACACTTTTTATATTTTTAAATAAAAGGTTTAATTGAAAAATAAAAATTAAAATTGCAAAAAATATTATAAAAAATATTAAATTAATGAAAATATTAAATGGACAATGTCGATGTTTTTTAGTTTTGACGACGATGTATCGCCGATGTATCGTAAATCAAAACATCGATATTAACAGCGATGTTTATGAACGATATATCGATGTTTTCTAAACATCGATGTATCGTTTGCATCCCTAACTAAGACGCCTTTATTTTCGTCGTTTTTTCCCATATTTTAATGACTGCACCCTCTGAACTGATATCATAGGCTGAAACTCGTGTATGTTAGCATAATAACGACTTAATCAAAATTCCCCGGGATGCCTTGGTACTCATTCGCCGGTGCAGCGTTTTACTAATGAACGGGTAACTTCTAAATTGCGCATGCAATATATATTGAAGTTGTAAGCAGTTACTTACCAATTGAACCAATGATTTCTCTAACAAAAGCCAGACTATTTTCTGAAGTGTTACAACTTTGCAGTGGTTCAATTTGTATTTGAGCAGCTAGAAAAGTTTCCAAAAAAATTTGAAGTACTTTGAGTAAAAAAGGTGTAAAGTATAAGCATATATAATTTCTACAAGTTATTGTATTAACTTACCTTTAAATTGTGTTGACCTGTTTTTATTAAAGGTACTTGATATTTTGTTATCAAGAAATTGACATTATTATTTGCTAAAGTATTTTCCTTTTATATTGGCTATTGTTTAAAATCACATCAGGAAATAGACTTTTATAGGCACTAAAATCACAGCTGCGTTTAATAACATAATTAAAACACATAAATACTCTGGATCTTCAACATCACTTTCAGAATAATCAAAAAATTAATGATTTTGTAAAAGACGTTATGTAAAATCGAAACAAAGATGTAGATGCTTGTGGCCCAATGAATTTGAATGGCTTTTAGTTTCATTTGAGTTAATTTTGCCTCTATATGGCATTTCCACGTTAATCGCCGATCCAGATGTATACCGAGATATTTTACATGCGAATGTTGAGGAATTATTTGATAATTGATTGTAATATGGGGGCAAGATTCCCGGCGCAAGGTGAATGTTATATGCACGCATTTTTGCTCATTGACCATAATCCTCCATTGTCTTAACCATATTTCTAGTTGAACTATATGATGCTGTAAGTAACGAGATGCTTCATAACGGTTTTCGTAGACGCTTAGAAAAGCAGTATCGTCTGCAAATGTTGAAGTTTGAGTGTAGTTGCTTGTTGGCATGTCCGAAGTATAAATTAAGTATAATAGAGGGCCCAGGATGCTGCCTTGTGGGACTCCAGCGCCAATGGGCTGAGGTGAACTTAAGAAATTTCCTTCTTTAATAATAAATTGACGACCGACTAAGTAGCTTTCTAGCAGCTTGTGTGTGTTTGCTGGTAAATTTTGCTTCAATTTATGTAATAAGCCTTCATGCCAGACTTTATCAAAAGCTTGAGAAACATCGATCAAGAGTGCGGAACAATATTTTCTTTCTTCAAAGGCTTTTCTTATGGCGTTTACTATACGATGGGTTTGTGCTGTGCTGTGTTCTCTCCTAAAGCCGAATTGGTGATTAGGAATACATCTATTTTCACTTAAAATTGGAGTTAATTTTGACACTAACAGCCTCTCAAACAGCTTTGATATATTAGAAAGTAAGCTTATAGGCCTATATGACTCAACTTTTGTGTGATCCTTTCCTGGTTTAGGTATCATGGTGACTAAGGAAACCTTCCACTTTTGAGGATAGTATTGAAGACGTAAGATAGCATTGAAAATTAATAGAATAATTTTCTTTGCTGTGCTGGGTAGCTCCAAAAGCATTTTGTTGCTGATCTTATCAAAACCAGGGGCTTTTTTGGGGTTTATTTCACAAACAGCCTTTTAGATTTCTCTTATCTCAAATCTTAGGGGAACAGCTGCTCTAGCAGGAACAGGTGGTAACTCGACCGCAGTATCGTGAGATATATTTGGGGTAAATACGTTTTTTATCATTTCGTTATCATTTCTTGCCCAACTTCCGTTCAAGTTTCTTAATGGTGGCTTAGAGACAACTGGCCTTTTTAGATTTTTAGCTGCACGCCATAATGAGTAGTCTGATTGCGGAGTTGCATCAAGTTCCTTAAGATATTTTTGCAGAGAATCCGTTTTCTGTGTCTGTAGTAACTTTCTTAGCCTTTTTGTACACTCTTTTAACAAACTCTTAAGTTGAGGGGATCTGTGCAATTGCCACTCTCTTCGAGTTCTTCTTTTTTCAGACAGGAGACGCTCAACATCTGTGGAATAAATTTTAATATTTTTAGTTTTTTTGGGGTAATACTGGAATGTTGCACAGCTAGCTTCAGAAAACTGTCAAAATTAAGAATAGCGCGATCTACGTATTCCGGTGTACTAAGCGGAATATTTTCTGTGCAATGGGTGCTGAGATATTTTTTATATTTTAGCCAATTGATTTGTGTAGCTGGCGTCGCTAAGTAACCAGTTGGAGATACAATTCTATTGGGGTTCATTAAAGTAACAATTGTTGGTGTGTGGTCGGAAGATAATTCTAAGGAAGCTTCAACAAAAATCGTTTCTAAGGGGATGTTTTTAACCACGCCAAAATCGATGACATCTGGTATTTTTTGCTGATCAGTAGGCCAATATGTTGGTTGTCCGCTCGCTATCACATTCAAATCCTTTTTAGTAATAGTATTAAATAGAACACGACCCTTTGGTGTTATAAGTCGGGACCCCCAGAAGGTATGTTTAGCGTTATAATCGCCAGCAGCCAGGAAACAGGGCCTTAATGACTTATAATATTTATAATATTGGCTTTCTGATATTGGAAATCTAGGTGGTGAGTATAAGGATGAAATTACTATGTTTCGATTTAGCTCTTCAACACAAATGTTCGTTGCTTAGAGATAATCTTCACGATGATTACCCATTAGGTAGTGTTTGATTCGATTTTTTATTAAAATGGCAGAACCTCCACAAGCTCTATCTCGAGGGTCCTTGGTATCATATAGTATATAACCATTTATTTTAAACGTATTTTTTGAGGTCAAATGAGTTTCAGAAACCATCATGACATCAATTTGTTTATTTTTAAGAAAGTATTCTAGTTCATTTTTATGTTGGCGGATGCCGTTTGCGTTCCAAAAACAAATTTTTATACAGTTCATGGCTTGTTAAGTACAGCTTGCAATAACATTGATTGCATTCTAAGAATTTCCTGCATCATATTACCCATTGTGTTCGTAAAATTATTTACTGTTTGCACTAATGTTTCCATGGTTTTTTCTAAACGACTTAAATTAGAAACTGGAGTTTCATCATTACTTGGCGAGGCACCTTGCATTGGCTCATGGTTTGATTTTAGGAAGTTAGCGTAAGAGGTTCTGTTATTACTAGACTGGGGGGCTTGAATTGCATTTGTGATAACTTGATTTGCAACCTGCATTTGAGGGGCATTTGTTTTCGGTCCAACCGTCTGCTTGACTATATTATATACAGGGCATCCTCTATAATTGGCAGTGTGATTACCGCCACAGTTGCTACATTTTTTTACGTTGGGGTCGGTTTTAGACTTATCGCAAGAAACTGTACCGTGTAGTTCACCACATACTACGCAAACAGGGCGTAAGTAGCAGTATGCCTTTGTATGGCCAAATTCTTGACAGTTTAAGCACTGAACAGGTCCATTTTTTTTGTGCGGCTCCTCAATTGTGATTTTTCTGTATAGAATATATTTCAAACTATAAATGGGATGCGTTTCGTTTTTTTTTTAACTTAATGTCGCCGGGCTCTAATTCTACTCGAAAAAGTGGTTGTGGATTTTTGTCTCTATTTCTAATATTTACCACATGTTTTATCTTGAAGCCTTTTTCTTCCAAGAAAGTTTTAATTTCCTCTGGGTCTACGCATGAATCAATTCCCTTAATCACCACCTGGAGACCTTTGCTGCTCTTGAGTTGGTATGTATAAAAACTTTTTTTAAGTGCCTCAAATTTGTTAATAATTTTGCGAAAATCATTTTCATGATTCACTTGAATTTTCGTTTCATTTATGCTACCTCGCTTTATTGCGGCTACATAAAACGAATTTTCACCAATCAACGAAATTACAGTTGTTTTCGGTTAATTGAGTCCCGCTTAATTGAGTTTCCCGTTTTATTGCACTAAAAATCATGGAACGAATTCATTCAGTATAACTGTCTATGTAAAAATACCCGTTTAGTTGAGTTCCGTTTAATTGCGTCACCCGCTTAATTATTTCGCAAAATAAGATTACATTACGAAAAACAAGAGCAAATGTTTCGGTTAATTGTTTCCCTCTTATTAATGTGTTTTTGCTCCACAAAAATTATTTTGCGGCAAGAAAGTCATGTCTCATGTTTCTGTTTTATAAATAAATGTTATATAAAATAAATAAAGAAATGAGTTATATTTTCTATTTACACATGGGTGTTTCGCTTTATTGCACATCTTGATCAATTAAGCAATTTTCGTTTTAATTGCGTCGGCGACTCAATTAACCGAGTACTGCTTAATTGAGTTCCCGTTTAATTGCGTCAAAAGTCGTGCATTTTTAGAAACTCAATTAAGCGGAAATAACTGTAAACTCTTTATAAGATCATTTGAGTTATGCTCCCTAAGATATATCGGGGGAGGCTTGGACGATTTTATGACGTTTGGTGCTTCAGAGGATTCATCCTCCAGAATTGCAAAGCGATTTTGGGAATTTATTTTGTCAAAAGATGGTACTTTTGATGCCGAAGCAACAGCTGAAGAGGTAGGGCTGCGACCCCGCTTAAGGACTGTTATATACCTGTCCATACCAACTTGGACTTGAGGCTTTTGGCAACTTTTTACAGGGGGGTTTTCCATTGCATTTGTGTTTTGGTTCATGGTATCATTTCCCACTAAATTTATTTTTGACGTCGCAGCAACACTTGTTACCAGGTCTAGTTTTAGTTTTTTTAATGAGTCACTATCCACCGTTTGTGTAAATAAAGAGGGTGAGAGGGAACGTGTACGAAAAATTGGCTTAGCCGTTAGGTAGTTAATATTGTTTTGTTTTGTTTTATTTATTTCAACATTATTTTCGTTAGCATGCACTGTCACATAAGCATTTCTCTCATTTAATTTTATTGTTGTTACATTGTTTTTACTCATGCAAGAAATTGTTTTTGTTTTTCACCGTTTTACTGTGCTTTTAATGTTTTTATTATTTATTTTATTTTACAACAACGCCAAAAATAAGAATATAATATTAAAATTGCATTTTTTGATGTCGTTTTTGTATAAAACAATTAAATTAAACTATTAAATTAAATTTGTATATGTTTTTTCCACTACAAGTTTTAGCAATTTGTTTAAGGTAAAAAGTGCTGTAAAATATTCTTTTTATATAAATTTGTTTGCGGGTTTTATGAAAAAAATCGTCACATTGCTGAAAATAAGCGTTAAACTTAAGGATTTATTGTGTTGATAACACTTCTTTTAGAAAAACGCCGTAAAGAGTTTGCAAAAATATTGCAAACGTATGGCAACAAAGATTTTCATAAATGTTACGTATTCATTGAGGATATGTGCCTTAACAACACGCATCGTATGTGAATTTCCTCAAAAAATACGAAAGGTACTTAACGGAGGATCAGGGGCGCTTTACGCTACTATATGTCAAAAATCTGATATAAACGGTAAAAGTATTCCAAAACGGTAAAAAGCGTACAAAACATTAATGTTTTTTAGGTGCCTATAATGTGTTTAGAGAATTTCATTGGTAAATCTGAAATTAAACGCCTGGGTAATAAATTTTGTTGACAACACTGCTTGAAAACAAAAATAAAATTCTTAACAGCTGATACGTAAAAACGGAGAGAAATTTTAATTTTATCAGGTTCATCCGCAACGCAACGTTACGTTTACGAGTGAGTACCTATTTACACATAAGCTTGGTAAGGAAAACGGAACAGCTGATCCGAAACGTATACGTTTACGTAAGAGTAACGAGGCCTACAGTTTCTGAATTTCATCAATGTGTATTCAAGAAACCTTTTAAGTTGAGGAGGCGTGTTGAAGTATGTTGTTTTATTTCCAACTTAAATAATTTACTTTGCATATTTGTACTTTAAATTTTATACACCCCTATTCTGCATTTCGATTACGTCTCCGCATTCAGTTCCGTTACGATCGAAAATTGGTATTCTGCAGAAAAACGGAATCGAAAGAATAAGAAGAAGATAACAATGTTTACAAAATCAATTGTATCAATGTGGAATGTGGAAATGAAACAGCAGAATAAGCAAGTCTGTTATCATTTTCATAAACAAATGTCAAATTTAATAAAACAAGTTCTGTGTATAATAAAGTAAATTGTTTGTAAATTTAATAAAAGAAAAATATTGAAATAAAATAAAAAAAGAAAAAGGTAAAAATAAGTTTTGCATAAATATACAAGTGTGTATAATCTAGTGAAGCTGAAATTAACTAAAAAAAAGTAGAAAATAAAAGTGTTGTGGTTAAATATGTAAAGACAAAATGTTAATAAAAACTGTTTGTAAAGAAATAATTTTGTGTGTTGCATTTTTATTTAAAATTTAAGGACAAATGCAGTCTATTGCAGCTTTAGCCGTCATTAAATTTGCCAGTTTTTCGTATTGCTCCGGTGTTGTTGTTTTTGACCTTCATACATACAAAACAAAACACTCATATTCCAGTACAAAAAATAACAATTTAAAACAAAAAAATTATAATAATAATGTGTATTTAAATCGTTTTTGAATTTTTTAATTTTTTACTTACATTTTTTACTTAAAAAAACAAAAATAGAAAAAACCTCCGTTAACAAAAAAACAACTGAGAGAAACGGAGCTCCGATCGTAATGCAGAATACATACAATCGAAAGAAACTGAGCGGAATCGAAACGCAGAATACCAAAATTGCCAGACGGAGAAAATTTCGATTCGAATCGAAACGTAGAATAGGGGTGATAATCAAGTTATTCTTTGTGAAATATGTATTTAGAATTAAATAATTTTTCATTCTGTTTTTCACTTTTGTTATGAAATGATATTTAAATAGAAGGTGAAATTGGCCATAATAATATTTCAAAATATATCCGTGTAAAAGCTTTAAATTTATTTAATGTTTCCACAAGCTGTAACCGTCAGTATTACAGTTATTCAAAAAAAGATTTGATGCCACCTATGTGTCAGTTATAGCGTTAAATGCAAGTTTTCTACTTGCAAAATCAATACGCACAATTAAAAAAAAAAAATTAAAGCTTCCGTCTTTAGAGCTTTTAATAAAAAGCAATTCACAAGTTGTATTGTTGAGACATGCGCAGTTTTGCTCATCATCTGTCAAAATTTTTTCAATAATATCTTGTTTTATTTATTTTCACCGAACTCCTCACAACTAAAGAAAAATTGGAAAATAATAATTTCATAATTTCATCATCAAAAACTGTGAATACAATAAGAAAAAAGTAAAATAAATTCCGTAAAATACAATAATTAAAATTTTAGTTTAAAAAGTTTTCCACAAAAAAAATACGACCAAATTCAACATGAAAATTTTACTTTAAAGCAAACAAAACAGATTACTTTGTTGTAATTTTCATCAAAACACCCCAAAATAGAAAATAAAAAAAAAAAAAAAAATTGTCAAGGGAAACCACCACCCAAATAATGAAAACAACGTGCGAATAAAGCTGTCAAAGTACGGAACTAAAGTAAGTACTAATAGAAGAAGGAGGTAATGATATGGGAACGAAGCAGGAATACATCCATATTTTAATTTTTTTTTTAACATTTTGTAGTTTTGCAAACACCAAATGAATGGATTGTTTTAAAAACAAGGGCCGAATCGCCGCATTCAATACCGATGAAAATTAAAATACAATTAAAATGGGAATTTCGAGCGGTGTCGAATGCCTTAATTTGGCCCCGGATCAATATACATTTTTCTAAATTTCATTGGTATTGATTTTCATACACTTACTTTTTTAAATAAAAAAAAGAGAAAAAAAAAACAATCACATCACAACTGCGCCCATTCTATAAGTCTTAATTTCTCTATTAACAGTTGTTTTTTTATAATTTCATAATGCCTTTAAAGATTAATGCATTTTTGCACTCAAATATTTTAGTTGAACATGAACATTAGGGCCATAACCAAATTTCTCGCATTGTACCAAGAGATGGGCCATGCTATTATGTTAACGAAAATCATTGTCATAGGTTATTTTGCAAAAAAAGCTTCACGCACAAAACTCATTTCTAAATCAATACAAACAAGAAAGAAAGTGTATAGTCGGTCAAGACCCTACACCACAGTATTTAAAACTAGTTTTGCTTTTGTACCCTATTTGGGCCCCATGGATAATCATGGGCCAGCCTAAACAAAATTATTTATGAGGTTAAGATTCATGTAAAAGTTCTTTGTGCCGATATTTAGATATTTAGGTGGAGGTTTATATGGGACCTAGGGTAAATTTTGGAGCTACCAGGACATCTGTGATGATAATTAAACACATTTATTTATATAAAAATATTTTAATAAAATCAGTTCGTTTATTCCCAAAAATAAAAATTAGAATAATCAAAAAATTAAAAAATTTAAATTATTAAATCAATGAAAGTTTGATTAAAAATACAAAAATGTAAAAAGAATTTCTTGCAAGTAAATTTAAAACAAGTGTTTCTCCACATAGCTCTCGTAAAGGCTATTATCGGGAATTTTTTTGTTAAAACCAACATTTAAAAGGAAGTTAAGGCTTTAAAAGCTATTTTCGGGACTAGTATTTGTATGGGAGCTATGGGAAAATATGAACCGATTCCAATAAAATTTGGTAAGAAGATTTAATTGCAATAAAATAAGTTTGGCCCAAATTTAATCTAAATACCAACATAACAAATTGGAAGCAACAAAAATTGCAAGTCTGGACGATGACTAAGAGCTAGTTTTTTGGATGTTGGTTAAACTTGGTTTAATGTTTTATTAGTTAAACTGGAAAGAAAAATAAACTGGCTCTAATCTACCTTTCTGTTTTTTAGTAGTAGTTTAAGAACTGACATTTTGTTAATTAATCTAGTGGCATCATCTTCTTTTTTTACTTGCACCACAAATTTTGATTAAAAAAACCAAAACAAACGTTTTTATTATAACAAGCAAACAAACAAAATTTTACGAGAAGGCGGTCAAAATTCCATAACTTTTGACTGGATCGGTATTTTTTTATGCGATTTTTTTTGTTCGATAGGTGCGATGTTGCGAGGTTGCGCTATAAAACGTAAAATTCGACTGATAGGAGCAAAAGTTATGGGGAGTTCAAAATGCATTTTCATTTTTTTGTTGAGTTTCGGTGTAAAAGTTGAATATTTCAAATATGATTTTTTTATAATTTATCATTATTTCTCTTGTATTTTACAACTGATACTTATTTTTTACTGTCGAACTTAGATCCTGTCAGAAAATGCCAATATTTGGCCCCTGTAAATTTTTTAGTCGCAATATTCACAGGGACCAAAGGTTGGCTTTTTTGGGACGAGACGAGTTGTTATAAGGATAAAACTGAAAAGGAATATTTTGAAAAATGCCCAAATAGCATTCTTGGCTATCGATAACATTTTAGGTAATTCAACTTTTATTTTTGGTTTGAGATGTATGTATGTGTATTTTATTTTTATATATTAATACAAATATATACTTAAATCAAAAACAAATTATAATCTATAAACAATTTTAAATTAAACAATATTAGTAAAAATAGTAATAAGATCTTCATTAGTACAACATCTGGACATTTTTCTTGTGTTATGCTCGCGGAAGAATCTGTAGTCTTTGTTCCTTTTTTCTTGCGCTTCTTCAGATAGATCACCAATTGGTAGCATATTGTGTTGAACTATTTGTTCCCCATGGTATAAAATTTTATGAACTGTGGTTGGCATATGTCTCCAAGCGTATTTTTTGTTATAAAGAATTGCTGTTTCATTTGCAAACTGGCCAAATTTTTTTGCATTTATCTTTCTGCTACATGATATAACTTGTAAAATGATCTGGAATCGTCTTATTAATTCAAAATGTACTCCTGTGATAGATGCTGCAGTTTCTGGATCGGTATTTCCATCATTTGAATTTCCTTCTCCTTGTTTTGGCTGATCAATTATAAGGCCTAGGTGAAGGTAATTTTCTTGAATTTGTTTTTTTTTTGCTTCCTTTTTTCCACATTTTCTTTGTTTTTTCTCACTGTTTCGCCTAACGGGTCAAATTCCAAATCATAACCCAATTTAAGAATATGCTCCATAAAACGAATTCTGGTATGAAGAGGGGACATTCCAAATTCGTATGCTTCATTCAAACTATTGTCTTGTGATGGGGGTTGGCTTAATTGACTTGATGTCTTTTGGCATATGGTACAGCTTGACTAAGACTTTGTTTCGGTTAAAGGTTGTGCAACTTTTCCATCGATCATTGTAAGGAACATTTGAAAATTAATTTCAATGCATTGGTCATCAAATTTAAATATTGCCGGTTGAAGTTCTTTAATTTGATCTTTTATTTTTCGAACTTCTTCAGTTACGACATATTTAGTTTCCTTTTTGTAAACAAACTTTATTGGTCTGCAATACTTTGTTGAAGAGGGAATTTCATTTTTCCATACATCCATTTCTGTAACTCTACTGGTTGACGGCTCTAAGCCAATATAAGTTTTTCTTAAACGTAATGGAACTAAAGATACCATGAATAAGTTAGCATCAGATGAATTTTCTGAATTACATTGCTTGTATTGTTTCTGACCAGAGCTTCCATCACATCCCCATTTAGAAAATAAAGTGATGCTGCAATTTTTAAGTTTTTTTAAACAGTCAGCATCAAGTGTATTTAATAATCGTTCTGCAGTGTGTTCGAGAAGAGCCTGCAATTTTACTTCTGCTGAACTTGAAGTTACACTAATAGCCGTTCGTGAAGGTAAGCACTCTTTGACAGAAACTAAATCTCGATATGCTGAAAAGATTCCACAATTTTTTTCATTGGTTCGCTTTCGCAGTTCTGTATACTGATTTTTTGTCAGTTTTAAATCCAAAAATAGTGCAAATGCTTCTTCTGGAGTAAATTTCATTTCTTCAGTTGGTGTAGGCATACTTTTTAAAATCCTCTTTGTTCGTTTAGGGCTCGCTTCCACTATTTTTTTCAATTATTGCAATTTTTGTTTTCTTATTTTGCGTTGGTTGAATTTGATGCAGAAATTAATCCTTTATCATAATTTTCACGTAAAATATAACTGCGTGCTAGTTTTTTTACCATTCCTCTTTTCCTCTTCCATTTTTTTCCATTTTTTTAAATTAAGTTGCAATTTTCAGGTAATTAAACTATGTAGTTTATGTTGCGGCTATTTACTAATGTTTAACCTTTTAACTTACTCAGAAATCTAACGTGTTAGTCTATTTATGTCTCCTATTCGTTTTGCAGCATCCGTTCACCCACAATAAGTTCATAACAATGGCAATACCTTTACCTTCTCCAAATTAATTGATAACCTGACGTGCTAGATAATTTATGTGGCCTGAACTGCTTTATTTGTCGAAAATTCTTTAAGATTCACCTTCTTTAATTTCAGTAATGTTTCCTTGCAGGACTTATTTTTTGAACCGAATATCTTACCTTGGGTCACAGAAATTGCTGTAGTTCGCAAGGCCGTATCCGTATGTGTGTACAATGGGGTATAGAAATGTAGGTTAGATTCTGGACTACAAGAGAGTATAGATTTTTTTTTGACGCGTTTTGACGCTCAGGACTTATGCTCTATAAAGTAGGAAATTTCCGGGAAATTTTGACATAAAAAAAAAAAATTAAATAGTTCTAGAGGTCGCAGAGTTCAATGCTTTAAACCACGTATAGCTAATAAAATAAACTAATACACAAAACTTATTTTGTCAAAAAATCTTAAAAAACAAAAAAGTTATGAGCATTTCAACTTCAAAATTTGACTCAGAAATTCAAAACTATAACCAAATATTGAGAAAGTCCATTTCGGACCACCCTGTTCTCAATGAAATAGTTGAAATAGGGTTGAAATTTTTTGGCTCCCGAGGTTCACTAGTATTTACTTTCACATGAATAAAAAAATTTTAAAATCGGAGAACATAAAAAAAAATAATTTTGGCCGCCTTCTCAAAATATGAACCAGTGTGCGGCGCGTAAATCGCAAATTTAGTTTTTATATTAAAACAAGTTAGAGTGCTATATTCGGCTGTGCCGAATCTTTGATACCCTCCACCGACAGTTCGAATGTTTAAGGAGTAATATCTGTATGATGTCTTTTTATTATTATTATCTTAAACTGTGACGATTTGTTATTAATTATGGTTTTAGGAGACTGAACTCTTTTCCGGGAGTAGGGCATATATGGGGCCTAGGGTAAATTATGTACCGATCTTCACGAACTTTCACAGTATCATTTATAGTCCTATAAAATTGTGACGAGCCAAAATTTGTTATGATTGCATTATTTTTTACGGTTTTAGGCGTACTAAACTTTTTTCCGGGAGTAGTGTTTATATGGGGCTTAGGGTAAATTATGGACCGACCTTCGCGAAATTTTACAGTGTAGTTTCTAGTCGAATAAAACGGACTTGTGCAAAATCTTATGTCATTCCGTGCATTTTTGTAACAAAATTATCAAGTTTTTAAGGTGGTGGTTCCACATTTTGATTCATAGCTCTGGTCCTACTGAACCGATTTTGCTGAAATTCAATCCCAAACTGCTTAGGATAACTACAAGCAATTTGGCACCTAGTTTGTTTATTTCTTTTGAGTTTTTCGCAAGTGAGCGTGTTTTCAACAGACGGACAGACGGACAGACGGACAGACAGACGGACATGGCTAAATCGACTTAGAATTACTCAAGCAGCCAGAATATATATACTTTATGGGGTCTGAGATGAATAATAAAAAAGTTTCACACGGAATGACAAACTTAGTATACCCTCTTCACAACTAATTGTGGTGGAGGGTATAAAAAAAATTATTAAACAAAAAATGTCGCAAACTAAACGTTCCTCAAACTTTTCAACAAAAGAAATAGAGTACTGAATTCAATTGGTGGAATGCAACAAAACTGACAGAACGTGTTCAGAAGAAAAAGTGAATTGCTGGATACAAATTGACGCAGAGTTCAATTCTGCTTTTGATAATTACCGTTTGCATAAAACATTAAAAACTAACAGCCGTATTCATTAAAACTTATTTATGATTAATTAACCGTTTTTAAGCAAAAATTGCTAAAGTTGTATTCATAAACGAAAAAAAATCTATTGAACCTTTAATAAACCATTCATAAAGTAAGAAAATTTATTGTTGGATTTGCTCGTCTTTAAACCAAAAATAAAATGACATTTTGATATGTGTTTGCATTTTATGATATTATTTTTGTATAATATGTTGAAAAGTAATGACAAAAATGGTTTTTTTTATATTAATATGGACATGTTAAATAAATTTTACTAATTTTTTTTTATTTTAGACAACCAATTTAAAGTTATATTGATAATTATTTAAAAAAAAAATTAAATGATTTAAATGAATATGTTCAGATGCAAATGCAGATATTCTCTTTAATTATTTATTAAATTATTGCAACTAGTTGTTTTATATGTTGAAAACAACAAATTATTGTTCAAAAATATTAACCCTCCGATGAGTGACAGTTCTGAACTTCACGGCCGTGTGAAAAGGTCCCTACGGACCTTTTTTGTAAATCATGTTTTTTTCATATAAAAAAATTTTTTTTTTGATTTTTTTTGTTTTTATTGTTTATAACTAAATTCTACATACAAAAATAATTTTTTCAATTTTTTAAATTTTTTTTTTTTGCTTGAATTTTCTTAAGACTATTATAAAAAGTTTAAAAATTATTGTTGTTGAGCGTGTACTTCTTGTCTCCCGTTATATTGATAATTATTTAAAAAAAAAATTAAATGATTTAAATGAATATGTTCAGATGCAAATGCAGATATTCTCTTTAATTATTTATTAAATTATTGCAACTAGTTGTTTTATATGTTGAAAACAACAAATTATTGTTCAAAAATATTAACCCTCCGATGAGTGACAGTTCTGAACTTCACGGCCGTGTGAAAAGGTCCCTACGGACCTTTTTTGTAAATCATGTTTTTTTCATATAAAAAAATTTTTTTTTTGATTTTTTTTGTTTTTATTGTTTATAACTAAATTCTACATACAAAAATAATTTTTTCAATTTTTTAAATTTTTTTTTTTTGCTTGAATTTTCTTAAGACTATTATAAAAAGTTTAAAAATTATTGTTGTTGAGCGTGTACTTCTTGTCTCCCGCCCTGTGCGCAAGTGTTGCAGCGATGTAAAAGTGTGCTACGTTCTTCGCAAACAGCGTTGCCGCAGACGAAGCAGTATGCCCGCGTTTTCCGCTGCCGCCCGTACGCAAAGGCGACATGACGGTCTACTTGACCTAGCCGCAAACGACGCACAGTGGCGCCATTTGAGTTCTTTCGTTGCAAAAATCATATCTTTTGAACCGAATAAGATAATTGAACAGTTTAAACAGCATATGATAGATAACTGTTCAGCCTATGAAATGAGCGTTTGGAAAGGGTGCTACGCTCTGTAGGGGCCTACTTATGGGTTATCAAAGTTAAAATTAGTAGAAAAATCAATTTTATGGTAACTAAAAAAAATTATTTTTACATTTTTAGATTGTTTTTATTTTTTTTCTTTAGGGTTTTATGTTTTAAATTATTACCCAACAAATTAAAAAAAAAATAATTCTTTTTTTAAATTTATTTTTTCAATTTTCTGTAAAATATTCATCACAGTTCGTAAGAGAAGGTACATCTAAAAGACTAACCATTTTTAAACTATAATTATTTTCTAACTCTATTCGTGACTTCACATGCCGCAGGGAAGAAATAAGTGGATCGGAAGATGCTGCCAACATGTTGAAGAGGTCCTCATTTTGCCTTACCCTTGATGCTTTGAATGTGTTCTGCAATCTATATTTTTTATAAAATTTGTTAAGAGACTCCTGTGCTTCTTCAGAAAGCTCTCCAATTGGCAAAGACTGCTACTCAATTATATCTTTGCCATGCGCCAATATTTTATGGACGGTCGGGATCAACTTCTTCTGTGGATACATTTCTGCTAAAAGAGATGCAGTTTTCGACGCATATTCTCCATATTTTGTAGAATTGACATTTTCTTTGCAGTTTAAAACATCCAAGATCGTTCCCAATCTTTTCACGATTTGATTGTCAATTCCAGTGATTCTAGTTACTGCCTCATCATTTTTATATAAATGTTTAAAAAAAGCATCCTGTATTTGTTTCTTTCTGATCTTTTCCTTATCCTTTATTGATGTATTTTCATCGAAATTTTCATCGAAATTTTCCTCCTCTTATGGTAGGGTATACGCCAGTTTTAGCAAGAATTCCATACACCTTATCCTTGCGTGCAATGGTGACATTCCATATTCGTAATTCTCCTCATTTGTAGAATCGTTTAAATTACCAAAGTTCTTCTGACTCTTTTTGCAAATCGGGCATGACATTGTTGAGGTTATTCCTGTCAGTTCGTTTACGACTTTTCCGTCAACAATGGTCAGGTGGAACTCGTAATTGCATTCAATATATTTTCCTTCTCCAATTTGCAGCTTTGTAGGCTTAATCTTGCTTATTTGTTCTTCAATGTCCTTCACCGTGGTCCTTATGAGTTCTGCCGATTATTGCTTCAAATAATTTTAAATTGTTCAACGCCATGTTTTCAGTACTTAAATTGTTTAATGGTTTCAGTAATTGTTGCGCCAACTTTCAGTCGTAGACTAATCCAGGCATTATGCTTATTTTGCAATATATAGGCTTATGTATGCTACCATGCCTAAAAACTTACCTGGTCCCTGCATACATATGGATTTAGGCTGAATAATGCATTTTGATATTATGCACGTGTCCGAATAAGATTTGTGCCTACCTGTAGGGACCATAATTCAATATTGTTCTTGACCATTTGTACGCCAAAGTATTGTTTAAGTGAGGTACGTACCTGTTAATTTCAATGAGTAGTTTTTTTCAAACTATTAGATCAAACTACTGTCAGTCAAAACATATAAAGGATGGACGCCATACAATTTCTGCAACCATGTCTTTTTAACCTTTTTTACCTCTAGAAGCCAAACGGGCACTTACGGGCAGATAAAACCTTATGAGTTATGTAAAGAAATAATCAAAGAACAGGTTTTGCAAATATGGCAAATATAGAAATATATAGATTTTTTTTATTTTCCGTCAAAGTTGAAAAATAGTGAAAAAACGGATAGTTTTTAAATAGTGATTTACCAGGAGAAACACAAAGCAAACAGTTAATTTTTTTTTATCATTATACATTTAATAAATACATCAATCAATACAAACAAAAAATAAGGCGATTCGTTACCTATTTTTCGTGATATTACATCTGACATCGCAACAAATTTACTAAAAATTGTGTGTTTTTTTGAAAACCGAAAGTCGGTCAACTTTAAACGGCTATATCTTCTAAACTAAAAATGTGATATTATTAAGAGTGGCATCTTTGAAATCGTTGAAAAGTTTCCTATAACATGGGTTTATTCAAAACTTCGTCGGCGCTCATGAAAATTTTGATTTTTGCAACCTCGTTTGCTCTACGGGGGCCACTGTGCGACCGTGCATTGCCTTCCATCGGTCTTGGTAATACCTGAAATGAAAAGAAAAATAAAAAACAAATAAATATATATTCTATTCTTGAATTTGAAGATGTTTTTCTTACCCTGACATCGAATGCTTCCATCGCATTGCGTATGCTTGGATATGAGGTTATATGGTTGTTCTGGGCACGTTCTTCGATATTTGGTGTGGCCAATTGTTTCGTTAGCAGTAACAAGTACGACCGCCGTCTGTCACTCCTTTTTATAGGCTTCATTTCGTTGTAAATCGTAAAGGCAGCCAATGCAGCGACGTCCAGCATATTATAAAACATGGCCAACGGCCATCGTTGTGTTGCTCTTTTGCAGCTGTAAGTGCCTAGCATTTAATCCATGGTATTAACGCCGCATTTGTTGACGTTGTAATCTAATATGGCATAGGGCTTCCGCTTCTCGGTTTGCTCGTCAACGAGGCAGGTGTAGTGCATTGTGGAGAGCACGTTCGTTCACCACTTTATTTTTTTCGGCACGTATGAGCATAACGCTATATCCCCTTCGTTGAACCCAAATAATATACTATTGATGGTGCGCTTCGGGTTCTTCTTGAACTCCTGTGGAATGAATGTTTTGTTGTAGAATTTTTTCTTACAATTTTTTGTTTTTATCATCATCCCTAATGTCTTTGAGTTTAGGTCTTTTTGTTCAGAACAAGTAAATTATGTGTTGAAACAATAAAAAAATTATAATGATGCCCAAAAACATGCATTTATTAGTGAAATTCAGTACAAGGTCCATACGGACCTATTCACACGTCCGCGTACTATTCTCACTAAAACCTCAATAACTCCTAAAGTAATGATCCGATCGGCTTGATTTTTTTTTTGGGGGGGGGGGGGGTTGTAGTGGCCGAAGTAGAAGTAATTTCAGTTTGAAGAGGCAAAAAGGTCCCTAGGGATCTTCTCACTCATCGGAGGGTAAAAACAAAATAAAATAAACAAATCATAATAATAGTAATGTTAATAAAAAGTGAACAAACTTTTTATTCGAATACTTTCTTATCGTATATTTAAAAAGGTTCAAACAAAAGTGTTTATGAAACAATAAAAAAAAAATTATAAAAAAAATTTAAATATAGAATATCATGTGAACCGAATAGAAGTTTCATGCAGCACTAACAATAAAATGGCAGCAAAATATAAAGAAAGTTCCCATACTTAAACACAAAATCGCTACAAACAGTTAATAGTAAAAAAGCTGTTAATAAACGTTTATGAATACAAATTTTTATAAGAGGTTTATTAGACAAAAAGCGTTTATAGGTTTTTCCATACTATAAGCTTAAAATAAGAACTTCTTAAGGCTAGATTACACTATCTCACAAGTTTTACGTATTCCATAATACTTTGTGAGATAGAAATCTAATGAGTTTTGTTGCGACTGTCAAAAAATCTAATTTAACATGACATCACACAAAGTATAAACACTCACACATGAATAAAATGCAACCCTGATCTAATGAAAAGTATTATTGTTTAGAAATTTTTCAAAAAACGATGAAGTCGTATGGGATGTCAAACTTTTTTCATAATACTTGTCATTTTCGTGACACATTGCATTCACACTATCACACTTTGTCATATTACTTGAGTTCTTGACATGTATTAATACAAAGTATAATAGTGTAATCTAGTCTTTATGAATATGGCTGTAAATATGAAAACCTTAAAAAAAGGCTAAACAGAACTATGCAAAAACAAAGAACAACTTTATCGAACAGGTGGCGGTGTAAAAGCAGCTTTCAATGTAACTACTGTATATCTATAGATGAAGGGATATTGAAAATTGTGCAGGAATACAGATTGCTGGGAATTTGTCCATGTACGATGCTGATTTCTTAACTGAAGAATAGTTTATTTCACTACTCCATTCAGATCTGCAATTGTCATTAACATGCCGCCATGTAATCCAATTAGTTTTAAAACCATATAGGCTGAGTGCTTGGACAATCGAAAGCGTTGGAAAAATTCCATATCCGTATTGCAAATGAAAATGGTTTGGTCGAGTTCCGAAGGTTTTCTTATTATTTTTTTATTTAAATTTACATATACTTCAGAATCAGTGAAATCTTCATCGTCTGAAGAATAATTCATCCTTTTTTAATATTGTTTATTTTTAAAAAAAATATTTAATTTTCATTACCACATTCGCTAACAAATAGTTACTACACATTGATATCAACAAAACTGAATTTGTCAAACCAAATTGTGTTTTTAATTTAATTTACTTTCTAATGCAAAATTTGATTGCAAAAACGATAAGATATTTTTATACAGAGGCATAATTTAATTACAATCGTTTATGAAACAAGATCAATGTCATATATTATAAATTATATCACCTAGACAATATCGTTTGGCTGATTGGGTAGTGTAGGCTTTATTCAAATTTTTAATTTTAAAATACATATCAAAATCAATAAAGTACTTAAATTTTTCGTATTCAAATCTGTTACAAAAAGTTTTCCATTTATAACAAATAAAAAAAAAACAAATCGTAACTAATTATAAATTTCGTTAATCAACTCATAAACAAGTACTTATGTATCAGATTATAACTCAGCCATTACTTAACTACTTTTTTGTAATGCAGATGGTATGAAGTAGTCATTGAAAAGTCATTACCAAGTTTTTGCTGGGATACTATGACAAATTTGTTATTTGCCAAAATTTTTCAAAGTTATTGCCCTAATGTACATACATATTACGTACATCTTTGTTTGTATGTTAATTACTTAAATGAATATGAGATAGAAAAACATGCAAGAAAGTGTAGTCGGTCAAAGAAGGAACATATCATACATACGCTATAGCAAAGTAAGCAGAATAATTTTTGAGTGTACCCTATTTGGGATCCATGGACAATCATAAAGCCAGCAAAGTTAATTAAATTATGTAATGAGATAAAAATTTATACAAGAGTTCTTTGTACCGAATATTTTAGAGATGCGATTTATAAGTACTACCGTTGGTCAACTCTAGAGTTACCTGCAAAAATTTAGACATGACATATAAAAGTTTTCGTTAGAAAATTATGTTATGGCATTTAATGCTGTTTTCGTAAGTGGTATATTTGTATGAGAGTTCGAAACTTTCGAAGAGTATAATACCACGTATAATGTATACGGGAAAAGAGAAACACTTGTTGCGCAATGATCTTTGGTTTTATAAAACGCACTTTATATAAATATGTATTTATGTATATAATTTGGGTCGTGATGTAGTACACAAATTTAAAACTCAATGTGTATGTCTGGTTATTCTTCATTTGGTGCATGGGAATCTATTTGCTGTATCATTTTTTGTTATATATTTTTTTTAGTGTTTGGGTAGACGAACACAACCCTTCATACTATTCGTAACTATTTTCAAGAAAAAGCAGAACAATATATAGTGTTCTGTTCTTCGTTAAAAAACAGAACAATTGTAGTGATACTGTATACAAACATTATATTTTAATGTTCTATAATGTTTCTTTTTTTACATTGATAAAGAAATTAACAAACCAAAAATTTTAGCAACGACCGCAGCACGAACAGCTTGTGTGTGTATTGTGTATATGTTTTGTTTGTGTAAAATTATTTTGCTAGCTTTTTGTTTTTTTTTGTATGTGTATTTTGTTTTTGTGAAATATGTTTGGTTTTTTTTTAACCAGCCAAAAGGGCGCTACGCACAACAAAAATGAACAAACACTAATGAGCTGAACCGAACAAAATGAAGTTTGGGGTTTAAAAAAAAACCAATGGAATTAAATGTTTTCATCTGTTTGTTAAGTTGGATATGAACAGTATTATTTTTGTGTTCGAAAGATGGCAAACAGGGAAACGTTATCTTTTTAATGATTTTCTACACAAACACTATTAGCTTTTGTTTTTTCCACAAATCTACCGAACCGAACACTAAGGAGCGATATTTAGTGTACATAAATTTTTAAGAGCGACTTTTACTAAAGTAGAAAAAACTAAAATTAAGTAGTACGAGTTTTTTCTTTCTGTGTACTAAAAGACTATAAAACAGTGGCGGGCGCTGGTTTGCCTGGATTACGAAGTTTTTCGGGTTTTTACATTTACTCTTCGTGTTTTTTTGTACCAGAGCTGCTACAAATACAAAAATTTCCCTACTAAGATATTCCCTAAAATCTCCAAAACATACCATACACTTGTTTTATTATATTACTTTTTTAATAAATAAAAGTACGTTTAAAATAGAGAAAATGAATAAAAAACTATTTTCTAGCAGTCAAAACAAAAAGAAATAACAATATCTACATTGAAATCAGAATGTTGAAAAAATTTACCGTATAACACATACACGTGTTTGTGTGATGTTATTTTTGCTCATTTACTTGTGCCCACAAACTGAAAATCTTGAATTCATTGTTTCAAGCATAAAAAGTAACAAAGGCAACCCGAAAAACAAATACAACAGAAAGAAAAAAAATAAAATTTTATTCAGTTGCTCTATTAATTTCAACGAAGCAGGAGTGTTGCGCATGTTGTTATTTTGGCAAATTTTGCAATTTCGTAGTGGCACACTGACAATATATTTATTGTGTTGTGATCTAGCTGTGCTCATGTATGTTTATTTTTCAGCTTGTTTTAAAAACATTTCAGCAATCATGTGGGATGATGAATTCTATAATAATCAAGTTTTTTACTGAATTCCTTTTTTTTTGCATATTTACATACCTATAGTACACATTTTAAAGTTTTTGCTCACGGCCTTTTTGATTTCAGGTGACCATATGTATACATATATTTTAACGTTAGTTAAAACTTGATGACTTATATAATAATATTTTTTACTGAACTCCTTTTTTTGTATTGCATATTTACATACAGTTTGAAAATCTTTTCTCTAAGTGTAAATCAACTAATTTACTCTCTTTTATTCAATGTTCTCTATCTGCCCTTCGCTGCTATAAAATCTTCTATTCAACACAAAGAATTATTTATCATATGAATCTTATGCTCATAACATAATTTTGTATTGGCAGGTCCATGTTTGCCCAAATAGGGTCCACTCTGGAAATTTGTCTTCAAAAACTGTAAAGTTTGATATCTTATGGTCGGGCTTGACCGACTTTGCTTTCTTCTTGTTATTTTGTAAAATGTAAAAAGGTTTAAGAGAAGAGTTGGAGTCTTAGTTTAAAATATGTAGATGTACTCGAAAATATTCTTAATTATTTCGAAAATTAAAGTTGTCAACAACCAAAATACAAACAAATATACATATTTAAATATTTTAAATTTGTTTTTAATATTTTGCGTTTCGAAATGACAATCTAAATTTTTTAACAACCTACTGAGAAAAAAATCCTACTTAACTGTAAAATCTTAGCTATTTTCAAGGCCAATTCATTGCAGGTAATCTCGGTACTACAACAAGTACAACTCGTACAGGAACCACCAGCAGTTTTTTTTTTTTTTTTTGTAAAATCATTGTACCATGTCAAAAACAGAAACAAACCCGAAACAAAAACATAGATAATAATTCAAATTTTGATATCTAACAATTATAAAGCCAAAAAAAGGTATCAGCAGGGCTTTTAAGATCGCCTGTAATTAATTCGCCTTGGATATTTTGAGCTTTTCGCCTTGGCAAAATCTATTTTCCATTTTAAAATTTTTAAGCATTTTGATTTTGGTTTGAAACAATAACAATTTGATTTTAGTAAAAAAGTGCATTTAGGAATTTCTAGTAATAAGAAAACAAAAGTTTCAATTGTTGATTACAATGTGTGTAAACAAAAATTTGGATTTCAGTTATGAAAAAGAGGCGGTATGGCATTACAAGGTTGGCGACTTTGCGGAGTAACGGTAACAATTGTTATATACATTGGAGGAGTACTATTCCTATCCATGAATAATGTTCCTGGTTCACATCCCCGGCATATGCGAATTGAGCGTTTTGCAGAGGTACTTAACATTTTTAATTACTTCCAATGCACGTCAGCATAACTGCACTAAATAAAAATTAATTAAACCCATTTTTTTGTACCGCAGTTTCCTAACTATCATAATCAAAAAGTATCTGGCATTTATCAAAAGATGACAATTAGATGGTGTAGAGAACTAAAATATTTGCAAACAGAGCTTCCAGTAGATACTGCAGATGCAGCTTCCGAATTTAAAAGTAAAAACAATGCATGTTATTTGTTGTTCGTTTATTTTTAAAAAGGCGTATCTATATTTAAAGTTGATTTTCAAAAAAAAAAAAAATAATAATAATAATAATATACTAATTTTTAAACCAAAACTATCAAAAGAAATTTGCTAAACAATTTTTCGTTTATTTGAATAGCTTTTTTACCAAGTTCAGTATAAACTTACTATTACTTTAACTTCCAGTCAGGGTTTAATAAACTGCAGTCGAAACCAAAAACTGTAGAACAAAAAACGAAAATTTGTGTACAACTTTTCGATTTTTGAGTTGGTAGTTGGAAGAAATGGCAGTTTTTCTACATTGACTGCATTTTTTTAAACGCTGCTTTCAAAACAGTTTTTGACAGCTTTAACTGAAATTTAATTATAACTGAACTTGGTGAAATTAATATATTTTATTATTATTATTTTTCCACTTTACGTTGGAAAATCGAAATCTGAGATAAATTTTTTTATATTAAAAAAAACCACAATATATTTAATAGTTTGTTTTGTAATTGAAATAATTTATATAATTTTTTATGCAGCTCCAAATATTAGCGATAATGAAGAAAACATTAAGACTGGGTTGACTGCTTTAGCATCATTTCCGGGAAGTGGAAATACTTGGCTTCGATACTTATTGCAGCAATCTACAGGTGAGAAGTTAGCAACGTTAACCAAATTTATAGATATACAGTTAATTTTTTTAAACAATATTATACTACCAAAAGGTCACTAAAAATACTTACTTTTATAAATAATTAAAATAATTATATGTACCCAAGGTATATTTATAGCAGGTAGCCGCGAGATTACAAAAATTGTACAATAAAACAAACAACAGGGCTTTTTATTGTTGTTATGTGACACGAACTGTCAAACCGCATAGGGGTTGATAAGAGACAAAAAAGACAAAAGATAAAGACAAAAAACTTGTTTACTATAGAAAATTTGACAGTTCGTATCACAAAACAAGCAAATAAAAAATTTTTGAAAAACAGTAGATGACACCACTAGTGTTGGCTTTTATGTTTTTAAAAATATATTAATGTAATACAAATTTGTTTCTTTTCACTGTAAGTTCGTTACATTTATATTTATTGTATTATTAAATGTTGATGATTTTATTTTATATTAATAGACGAATCCCCTGAAGAAGTGAACATAAAATTCACGAAACGTCGGGAAAAATGAAATAAAAAATTTTGCATTTTTATTTTCACAAATGGAGTTAGGCCTCACCAGCTAAATATATATAATAAAAATATATATTAATACAAATAAAAGAAAGTGGCCAAAAATAAAGAAAAACAAAAAAAAATAAACAGCTGGCTTTCCGAGACTACCTGCTATAAATATACCTTGCATGTACCATTATACCTTTAAAACTACAATATCAGATAAGATTCTGCATATTTTTTATTTAACTCCCTACAAACACGGAGGTTTGGTTTTCTCAAAAGACAAACGTTTGATAATGATTTGAAAATCATAGTGTTCTCAACAAAAAGGGGAAATTATTTTCAAATTGAAAAATGCGTTTATTTTCAACTTGCTTTCAAACGTAATTCTCAAATGTGGATTTTAATACAATTTGGAACATAAGTCCTCATCCCTAATTGCATCTTTTAGCTACGCCAGTAACATTATTTTTATTTATTTCCAAGCCAAAATGTCTTACAAACGCGAAACATATTTCCAAACAATTCTGCAAAGTAGCTTAAAAGTTTCTCTATTTATTCCCTTTCGAACACTTTAAAACCTCTTGGTTGAATTCAAAACTCAATTTGAGTTTTCTTCTTGATCTAACAAGTAAAACTTCCTAAAGAATTCCAAACGTTCGTTTTGTGTAACAATTTTTTATAGTCATATTTTTGTTAATTAAAAATTTCTTTTCGTGAGTTAGTCCGAATTTATGTTATACGATTTTTGTCGGTGCGATTATTGTCGTTTCTTTTTTGAAGTCGGTCTGATATTTACATTGTTCGATTTTTGTCGTTACAACTTTTTCTGTGCACACAGGTTACTGCGTTTAAATGGGTATCTGAACCACATTACAAGGGGATACTTGATACAAGACCGGAAGTATTGAGATGCTTGGACAATTCTAAATAAAGGAATTGATCATTGTTATCCCCAAGTGGATAGCAGACAGATAGCTTTCCGGACAACTGTGCCTTTATGAAAGACCCCATTTGGGAAGTATGAGCTGAGAAAAATAACTAAAATGCGAACTGTGGGATTAAGCATTATATTTCGACGTGTTATGTGTGATTAACACGGTTTTCGAAATGAGGTTCAGTTAGGCGTTACCTAACTGCTAAACCCTAAATAAATAACACTTTTAAAACAATACAAACAAGATCGGGCCTTATGCTTTATGTTTTTTGATTACTTTAAAGCGTTTATTTTCTACAACATTCAACTTGTGAAATAGGAGGCTAAATATCAGTGACATGTAATAAGCGAGATCGAAAAATCGTGCGTGATCAAAATTTAAGGAATATGCAAACACTATTAACAGAAATAATCGACTTAAATTTTGTAAGACTAAAAAAAATATTTTTAAATGACTTAAGCTACGGTCACACTTATTAAATATTTGACCAAATAAGCGTTGCCCCTACTTTTGTTAATAGTGATTGAGATTAAACATGGTCTTAATATCACAAAATAAACTAATTATAAAACATAGCAACAAATTGTTTTTTGTAAGATGTGGTACTATTATCTTTATAAATATTGGAATTGAGGAAAATAATTATTTAGTTTGCTTGCCGGTCGTGTTTTTTTCGTCAAATATTTGATTACTATGAGCGTAGCTATAAATTAGAATACAAAAAATAGTTGCGTAAAACAAATCCAGTATACAACACTTGGTTTCAATCGATTCTAATCGAACGATTACGGATGGCAACTGAACTTAAGGTGAGTTGCCAGCAGCGAAATCCTGTAACGCCGCTCATGTTTAAATATAAAATAAAATTAACTTTTGGAATATATTAAACATGAGGGGCGTTGCCTTATTTACTGCTAGAAACTGAACGTAAGTTGAGTTGCCGCCGTAATCGCCCTATAAAAATACTTTTTTATGCGTAATAAAAATTTCAAAATTCCCCTTAGGTGATCGCGCGTTATTATATTTCCTTCCTTCAAAATCTTTATCTTTAGTTAACTAATCTTTATTTAAAATATTTTTGAAATTAATTAAACCAAATTTCGCATAGACATTATCATTTTTTTCCCCAACTCTTAAAACTGAATATGAAATATTTTTAATATTTTTTTCACAGGTATTTTGACTGGAAGCATATATAAAGATTACGGTTTACTTAAAACTGGATTCCCAGCAGAAAACATTTGCAATAGTTCTGTGTTATTAGTTAAAACTCACGAGTGGGGCCCAAAAGCTTGGGCACCATTCTCAAAAGCCATTTTATTAGTTAGAGATCCAGAAAAGGCAATTATTGCTGAATTCAATCGCCAAAGTGGTGGTCATGTAGGTTTTGCTTCTCCTGATCGTTACAAAAGGACAAAGGGAAAATGTAAGTTTCTTATTGTTAAAGCAATTATGTTTATTAAATTAAAATGTTATAAAATTTAACTTTTTTTGTAGATTGGCAACAATTTGTAACAAACAAATTAAGAGGTTGGGAGCTAATGAATCTTAACTGGGCCCGAAATTTCACCGGAAATCTAAGAGTTGTATTCTATGACGATCTAGTTAATAATCCTGAACCAGTATTAAGAAGCCTCTTAAAATTCCTTCAATTTCCAATCGACGAAGTAAGAAGGATTGAATTATCGCTAATTTTAGTCACATTTAAAATATAAAAATATTTATTTTGCAGGATCTTTTACAATGTGCTCTAACAAGAAAGGAGGGCATATTTAGAAGAAAAAAGCGCATTTTATCCTTTGACCCGTATACGCCGGCTATGAGAGCAAAACTAGAAGAGAAAAAACAAAATGTATATAACATGCTTAGGCGTCTGCGTTGAACAAACACAAATAATATACTAGGTACTCGATTGACAACATGTCTTCATCTGTTTTAATAATTTATTTAATGTATAGAAATAAGAATAATTATACCAATTAAATGTAATCGATTGAAATGAGCACATTATCCATTTGCTTTTAGCTTGGGTTATTTTATTTACACAACTTTACTATCGAATAGTAGTACTTCGAATATACAAATAAATTACATTCGTACGTAGTATAATTGAAAATTAGCTAAAATAATTAAAACCAACAATTCATAACACAATTTTTTTTTAATAGTGATTAAGGAGTTATAAAATAATTTTACTACAAAAATAAACGAACACACCTATAAACTTGTATTTGTATGTAACTGTACTAATTTATATACTATTTATGTATAAACCAACTTCCATACATACTTATTTACATACACATTGTTTTACCTAAAATACTTATTTGATAATATTAATTCATTTAGTTAATACAAGCAATTACAATTATTTATACAACTGATGAAAAAAGTATTACTACAATAACAGTGTTAAAAAGTTTTATATAATACAATAAACGTTGGTAACTGTGAGAATTATGTTCAAAAATTATTTAATGTTTAATTTAAAAAAACAAACAAACAAACAAACATATTTTTTCAGTTAATAAAATTTAAAAAAAAAACCTTAAAAATTATTTACATTTATTTATTTTAAAGTTTTAATACAAAAAATTACACTATGCAACAAAAAAAAAAATAACCTCAAAAATTGAGATTTTTTTAAACTTAATTGGGGCTAGACCCTAAAAAGATTATATATTCTGGTTCCTTATAAGTAGAGAAGTTCATTTAACTATGTCCGTATGTCTGTCCGTTGAAATGGGTTTTCCGAAGATCCCAGATGTGATGGGGACTTGCAAGTTATATATTTATGTCACATGTAGTCCGGAATTTTTTGCTATTGAAATTTAGCCTGATTGCTCCACAAACATCTGAGATATGAGCAAAAAACTACGCCTGCCTCTAATTTTACCCAAAAATCTCTTGTTGTTGTTTTTATTTTATTGAGATGAATATCTGGAGAATGGCAGGGGCCAAAGTTTCCAATGCCATACCTTGTAATGTAACAATGATTCGATTGATTCTGGGAATACATAATAAACCAACCTTCATTAAAACCGCTTCAATCAATTAAGATTTTTTTAATATGAAATGTTTAGTTTTAGGGGGAAAAAATAACAACACTTAATTAGGTACCTTAAAATCATTATCCCAAAGGCTGGTCTCTTCGACCTAATTGCCGGTAGGTAAAATACAGTATTTTTACCGGCGAACCATTGATACGCAAGTAAGCAGCCGGGCGGTGGAGTTAGTGTCCATCTACTTATTTCACAAGGTTGTTACACTGCTCTGTTATAGATTTCCGATAATAAAAGTAAATATATTAAGTAGTGAAATAGACTAGACCCAAAAACAATAGCCTCTTATCTAGCCATTGGAAGACAAAACAAAACTATTTAAGGCAGTCAGATTGTTGAATTTCAGCCTATTTGAATTGATCCTGATGTCGCGGAATCAAATACCTCATAACCCTCACCGTCCTATGTTCTAGCGGCGTTATAACATTTTCTAGAACCCCTAATTCTCTTCTATTCCAAAACCCCCTAGTTTTTTAAACAATCAGAAGACCTACATATTTTTCTTAAGTACGCATTCTAAAATTATTTATTGTATCAAAATTCACATTATTCATATTGTAAGCTGGGTAATATAAAAACTATGAATATCTTAAGTACATCATTTAGATTGTAACCTGTGGTATATAATTATAATTCACATAAACATTTTACTTTAGAACTTAATATTTGAAATTTTTTTATTATTAAAGGATGCAAATTTTGAAAACAAACACTTAAAAGTTTAATGTAACTCATTATCCAAATAATTAAAATTACCAAGAATCTAAAGAAGAAGTTAAGGAAAAAAATGTTAAGTTTTTTAAAAAATTCTCTTTTTTTTACAGGGGTAGCCATAGTGCGATTTTAAATAAAAAAAAAAAAAATAATAATAAGAAAAAGCAAATGGGATAAAATTTAGCAAAGTTCAATAAACTTTGTAGGATCAGCTGATCATCGAATATAAGTTTGTGTGATTATGATTAAAAGGTTGCAAGCAAAAGAAGGCCACGACCCCTGCAGATAACGAGACTAATCCATACATGCATGTAAAGAGTAGTCCATAAAGGAGTAGGAGTAGGAGGGGACCACATAAACCACCGAAGTAGTCCCTAAACTACTCCATGGAGTACTAAAGTACGTTAGTTTTAAAAGTACTCCATGTCATTACAGTATGGAACAGTGTTGAAAAATTCAGTACTTTGGTACTATTTTCAGTACTTCTGCATATTAAAAATACCGCAGTACCCCCGCGTTGTTTTCAGTACTTTTTTATTCTTTGAGCTTTTTAACTGTAATGTGATCACTTCGATAGCAGGCTTTATCTATCATGTGTTTGTTGCAAACTGTATGTGTTGTATTTTAACAATAATTAACGACGTTAATATTGAAGTGCAAAGCGTGGACGCCAGAATTCATACATTGTTTTCCAGAATGGGATATTTGTTCTTACAACTGGCAAGAAAATTTATAAAAAGGGATGCATAGGATAATATGGTAGTGGAAAATTTAAATGAAAACCATATTTATAGAAACATGCAATGTTAAGCAATTGGTTTATAAAGTAAAAGAAACTTCGTAATCGTTTTATTTGACAATTTGCGAAACATTAAGAACTAAACTTTGTTTTGGACATAAAACCTTAAAAGTAATAATCAGCTTCACTCCAGAAAATAATGTTTCCGAAAAAACCATTGGCATAATACTGATGCTATTAATGTTATTTACAAACGATAAAGAAAACTATAATAATAAATAAGTTCTCAATTCCGTGTTCTAGCGGATCTTTCAGCAATAAAGCATTTCAGAACTGAATATTTTTAGCCAAAATTAAGAACGAAACTAATGTTTGCTGACATTTCACATATTGCTTTTGGTATTTTATCAACACCACATTTCTGAGAATCAATTGAACGCACAATTTCAAATGCAAAATGATGAAAAGACAAAGGAAGAAATCGTTTACACGTAGAAACTGTTGCAAGTTTGATAAAAACTAAAGATCTATTGAAATTAACTGGTAGTTGCTGTTGTAGTTATAATATATCTTATGATATCTTAAAGTAAATTTGCTTTATCTTATAACACTGAATTAAAATCTTTTTTTTTAACTTTAATGCTTTAAATGGGTTTGTGAAATTCAAAGGTGACACAATATATTGGCAAGAATCGAAATCAGAAAAAAATGCAATATACTGTGAAATGTGTTTGCATGAACAAACTATGTTGTTTTGCTTTAAAGGTTATGTTTTTTTTATAAGAGTTGCGCCAAATTTGAATTGAAACCATTGTGCCACTTAATGAATAATATAGGGCCATATAGAAATAATATGACGAATAACATATACAATAATATTGTTAATGGATGGGGCGCTTGACGCTTATGGATAACAAAAATATTATTTACATGTGTACCTCAAATATACGGGCCTGTTCTGAAAATCACGTGCTTTTAAACTCACAAGTGTGATTTTGTGGGATTCTAAAAGTCATACCGTATTTGTGTTTCTTGGTGTGCTTTCGGCAATTGCAGATCACACCAAAACGGAACACCAAAACATCACACTTGTGATTTAAAAGGCTCATGTGATTTGATATCACGTGATTTGAGCTAAAGTGATTTTCAGAACAGGCCTGATAAATACTAAATTTGCCATTAAATACTTAGATAAATGAATTCCAATAAAATATTTTTTGTTCCTTTTACATATTTTCATAAAAAAAAAATCAAAAAAGTACCATTTGGTAGGAAAAATACTCTTGTAGTTGAAGTTCAGTACCATTTCAAAATTTCAATTTTGCAACACTGCATAGTATGGAGTACACTAAAGCGGTAGTTTAAGTATTTTTCATTTTTTACTAATCGCCTTTTATGGCTTTCCCTGCAGTCTATTATTGCTATTATTAAATATATTTACTTGGTATTTTTAATTTTTTTTCACCTTTTTTTCACAAATTTCACAAACTTTCACTTTTAAATAAACAATTAATAATGGACACCATCAGGGCTACCAATGTGTAATACTGTAAACTATTGAAAAGTATACATCATGCAGTTGTTGGCAGCACTGCATGTTACTTTCTTATAACATGGTCCATACTACAGTACATTGGACCATGTTGTAAGTATTCCATTTAAGCCACAATGGACCACGTAGTCCAATATTATCTGTAGGGACAGGTTGTAAACTAAATAATTAGGTGACAACATGTCGTATGGGTTTTTTGTTTATGATTGGAAACCCGATTATATTTTCTCTTTTCCCGATTTCTTCATTTGCTTTGACTTTTTTTTTTTTGTTTTTTTTTTTTAATGCAAAAATAAGTATATTTGTTGTTTTACTGATACAAAAATAAATATACGTATGTATGTATATAGAAATGTTCTTATGTTTTAATTTTTTTCACTTACCAATCGACAATTCTGCAGAAGGCCTTCTCCGAACTCGATGTTTGCTATACAGTGGGTAAATATTGAAATGGGTCAGAATTCTTTTTGCATCATTTTGATTTAGTTTCCAATAACTATAGTATGACATGTTTCGATCGCAACCACCCGATCTCCTCAGATGGATTTGCCGTCTAACACTCGCAGCCATCGACGACTGCTGACGTCAATAGTCAAACATCAATCCTTAAACCAAATTGTATTTTAACCTTTGGTAGAACGAAATTTGCTTTTTTGAATGATTATCCATTTTAATTGATTTTGCATGTTTTTCCTAACTTCTGTTTTTTCCGTACTTTTGTCAAGAATTCTTCTTGAAGTCCACAGTACATTTTTTTTTGTTTTTTGTTTTTTCATTTTTGTCTTTCTTTTTCTTTTTGACCTTTTTCAGCACATCTTCAAGGACAAATGTACACATAGAGCTCGTGCCTCATTCAAAAAAGCAAATTTCGATCTACCAAAGGTTAAAATACAATTTGGTTTAAGGATTGATGTATGACTATTGACGTCGATGGCTGCGAATGTAATACGGCAGATCCATCTGAGGAGATCGTGTAGTTGCGATCGAAACATGTCTTGATAACCTGCCGGCCAGGGTTCGATCCCCGGCCACGGTCAAGAATGAAAGATTATCAATAACAATTTTAATTAATTTTCATGTTGTAAAATTCCTTTCTTCATAAAAATAATTTAATGAAAATTAAACTTGATGAACTTAAGCCTAACCCTCTAATGCCTAAGAGTGCCTCAAGGCAGGCTTTACAAAATTTCTACTGACGTAAAATATATAACTAATTTTTATTAATTTCCATTTTTTTACAGTTGCTTAAAGATCTAGAAAAATATTTGTAGAAGCTTCGAAAGCTTTTAAAAGCTCTTAAAGCATTGTAAACAATCTTTAACACAATGCTTTTGTTCAAAGTGCAAACTTCATTTATGATGGTCAAATAATAATATGGTTTTTTTTGATTATCATAAACAAAACCAAATATTTTTTATTTGTTTCATTACTTTTTATTTTCAATACAAACTAACAAACAGAATTCTCAAAAATTAAGTGTTTTTTTATTACTAGATACCCAAGGGTGCCTCTTTGTACTCCTAGATGTTTGCTAGCCTGGAACGTTAACGACTCATCGTACGGGCTTAAAAATATTTTTTTTGAATTCAGTGGCCCAAAAATACCCTAAAAAAATTATTTTTATAATATATTCCCATTTATTCTAAAAGTTGGCATTAGAGGGCTAATTAAAAAATATTAAAAATTTGGATTAAGAACTATAGTATATATTGTTTTCGGTTTTTATAATAAAGATTCTAAATTTTGAATGTTGATTTAATGTATTGGCAAGGGAATTTTTGCCTTTGCATTTAAGAAACTGAATATCGATAACACAGGCCAACACTCAATTTGCTTCTTTGAATTTATCTACTGATTCTAGTTAATTTTGGTGCCCTGAATTCAAATCTGTAATCAGTTTGTCTCTATCAGCTCTAGTTTTCATGATATAGCTTTTTTATACCCTCCACTTATGTCCTCCATTTATGACCGTCTGTAAGTTTTTTCAAAAAATTTTTTCATCAAAATTTCTTATTTACAGTTATGGTAGTAGCCAAAAAAAAACATTTTTTTCCGTAAAAAAATTTTTTACCCAAAATTTTTTTTAATTCATATTTTTTTTTTCCGATATTGAATTGGAGTGCAACAAGAAAAAATAACGTTCTCAATAATATTGTACATATAAAATTCCCGTTAATCAGCTAGCAATTACACAAAATATTTTTTTACAGAAAAAATGTTTTTTTTGGCAACTACCATAACTGTAAATAAGAAATTTTGATGAAAAAAATTTTTGAAAAAACTAACAGACGGTCATAAATGCAGGTCATAAGTGGAGGGTATAAAAAAGCTATATCATGAAAACTAGAGCTGATAGAGACAAACTGATTACAGATTTGAATTCAGCGCACCCAAATTATCTAGAATCAGTTGATAAATTCAAAGAAGCAAAAATTTTTTTTAATTTTGTCGGGCTGTGTAATTAATATTAGTATTAATTATTTTTTGATTTATCTTTTAAGCAGCATTTAAGCAACTAAAATATAGTAGCATTCCAAGCAAAGTTTGCTTATTTGATCCTTTGGCACTTGACGACAACTGAAGTTTTGATAGCGAATTTTATTAGCATATTATTTTCGTTTTTTGTTGAATTAAATTTTCCTGCGGATTTTCCGTGATTGGGAATAACTGCCTCACCGATAATTGGTGTGTTGATTTTGGAAAAGGATATCTGTACAATGTGTATATAAAAATACATTTTTTTCTATTCTGTTTTCTTGTAGGAAAATGACATTTTATTGACATGCACTTTAAAGTTGCCATATGATTGCAATAAGACATTCCACTCTTCTTCATGCATCGACTCTGTTCAGTCCTCAGGCAGATCATTAAATAAATAAATTGTCTCAATACTTCATATGTGTGTACTTAATATCACAGACCACTGTCAAAAGTTAAGTTATTAACTCTTACAAAATAAAGCACTTTATTAGAGAAAATAGTAAATTAAAAAATTTACATTTTAAACTTCATCTGCCTGAAACTATCCCAAGACTCTTAAGGCCCAACTATAATATGCTTAAGTTGGCTCAAGCAATTGTGCGAATACATAAGATTAATATTTGTAGAACCATATTGAACTTAAGAAAACTTTTTGTTAAATTTTATGAAACTGTCATTTGTTTAAGCAAAGTACGAAACAGGTCGCACTTCCGTACGGAATCAAATATTTTTTTATTTTATTTTTGTTTTTTTAAATGCTTTTAAGAGACTTTTTGTTAATTTTTGACAGTAGCTTAAGGAAGCTAATGCATATTATAGTTGGGCCTTTATACTCTTGTTTGTATGCTGGTTGATTATTACGTTTGTACATGTGTTGCGAACGACGTAAAATAAAACATGTGATCATAAAGACCAATATATTTTGCAGAGGTTATGGGTTGTTATATTTTCGATAAACATTTTTTATTGAGTAAATTCATTTAGTAAAATTATATATTTCAAAAAAACTACACACAGAAAAAATCAAGTTAAAAACGTAGAAAACAAGGTTGATTTAAAATTTTTCGGTGGTGATTTTGCTTTATACGTTTTTCATGTTAATTCAACCTGGTATTACAATAACTGCGAACAACATTTTTTTTATTTTAAAATAACTATAATTCATGTTAATTTAACATTGCAGTAAAGTAAGAGCAAAATGTAATTTATATTGAAATAACAATCCGAATAACGTTGAATGAAAGTTATTTCAAGTTGAAACAACGTGAATTTCATGTAGAATCAAATTGGTTTGAGTGTGTTATAACAGTGTGAAGAAGATTTAGAGACAACATATGCATTTATTTAAGAATAATTCAATACACTTACCCCTGTAACACATGTTTCACTTATTTTGAGTTCTCCTTTGTCAACAGAAGCATCAGCATCGCCCGATATGGATTTCGTCATCAATATACTTTGAAAACTTGATGCACTATTTAAGTAACTAATTTTAATTAAAAGAATACGGGAATTGTCCTCTTTTTATAACATATTTTAAGAATGAAAATAAAAAATGTACATACTTAAGTATGAATGCATGTTAATTTAACAAGATACACTTTTGATTTTAATATAAAACTGGTTTTTATGGATTCAATATTGAATCCATATTTATTTATATTTTAATATTTTATTTTTTTTATTTTAACAGTGAATAATATTAAATAAACATGATTTAAGGTTATTTTATTTAAAATTATTATGAAATAATGATAAATTTAAAAAAAGGGCATACAACATTTTTCCATGTTAATTTTACATTGGTAAATATTATCAAAGTAATTTTTGGGAATACAGAATTTTAAATTAACAAGATTTTGTTTGTCGTGCTTTATATTTCATATAAACTAAATCAAAATAAAATGTAGTAAATTTTAAAATAATTTTTGTTTTCAGTAAAGCACATTGGTTTTTCGCATGCGTAACAAATTGTGTTTGTTTGACTTTCGATTCCATTTTTTGTGCAAACAAGACATCGCTTACTGACTTTCTTTCATTCTTATTTTGTAATGTTGTAGCGGAACAACATTATAATATTTTACCACATTATGTATTAGTTTGATTATTATGTGTAAACCTTAATGTTATGTTTACCTTTTCATTTTGTTATAAATTTAATTATTGTGTTAACCCTTTTTATTTGTTGTTAAATTTATTTTTATTAATATGGAATTTAGAATTGTGTCCGTTTTACACACTCACACAAACCTGATGTTTGTATGTATGTATATAGACGAGTTTATCACAGTGCTCGTTGAATGCAGACGTGTTTTTTTTTTTAACTCGGCATACGGTTTTTGTTTTCTTTTAACATACTTAAATAAGTTGTTATAAAATCATAATATTATTTATTAAATAAATAATATAATATCAGCGAATTGGACGCTTAAAAATAATTTTTAATTTGTGAACATAAACGTCAATAATTAAAATAATAAAAGTTATAATTTAATAAAAAAATGTATGTATGTATGAACATACATACATAAACATACAAACATACATTTTAAGCAAAAACATTTCTTGTTTTTGTTTATTCTTCTTTTTTATTATCGGGGTTTTTAACAACAAATAACAAGAAGAGCACAATTAAACAAACTGTAAAATAAAAAAAAAACTTATGAATGCGTACAATGCAAAAACAATTAAACATAATGAAAGAAATGCATATGTTTCAGTGAGTGTTGACGAAACAAAAGTAGAAACCAAAAAAAAGAATCGATGATAGCAATTACTTAACGGCTAAACCTATTACTCGAACGCGTTCCCTCTCACCTTCTTTGTTTACAAATACGGTCGATCGTATTACAATAACAAGTTTGTTAACTGCAGGCGCTGCCGCAGAGCCAAAAAAAACTTTAATAAGTGATGATACGGTTAACCCCAAAACAGCCGCTATGGACAACTCAGTAACTCAAGGAAAAATTTCTCAAAAGCCTACAGTACAAGTTGGTATGGACAGGTACATAACAGTGCTCAAACGGGGACGCAGCCCTACCTCTGCAGCAGTTGCTTCGGCCTCAAAAGTACCAACTTTTGATAAAATAAATACTCAAAATCGTTTTGCAATTCTGGAGGATGAATCCTCTGAAGCACCAAACGTCATAAAATCATCAAAGCCTCCCCCGATATATCTTAGGGAACAAAATTCAAATGAGCTCATAAAGAGTTTGATATCAGTGATAGGTGAAAATTCGTTTTACGTAGCGGCTATCAAGCGTGGTAGTATAAACGAGACTAAAATTCAAGTCAATCATGAGAATGACTTTCGCAAAGTAATAAACAACTTTGAAGCACTAAAAAAAAACTTTTATACATACCAACTGAAAAGCAGTAAAGGTCTTCAGGTAGTGATTAAGGGTATTGACTCATGTGTGGACCCAGAAGAGGTCAAAACATTCCTAGAAGAAAAAGGCTTCAAGGTAAAACATGTAGTAAACATTAAAAATAGAGAAAAAATTCCCCAACCACTTTTTCGAGTAGAGTTTGAACCCGGCGACGTAAGCTTAAAAAAAATGAAACGCATCCCATCTATGATTTAAAATACATTCTGTACAGAAAGGTAACTATAGAGGAGCCGCACAAAAGAGGTGGTCCCGTTCAATGTTTGAACTGCCAAGAATTTGGCCATACTAAGGCATACTGCTATTTACCCCCTGTTTGCGTAGTATGTGGTGAGCTACACGGTACAGTTCTTTGCGATAAGTCTAAAACCGACCCCAACGTAAAAAAATGCAGCAACTGTGGTGGTAATCACACTGCCAATTATAGAGGATGCCCTGTATATTATATCGTCAAGCAGTCGGTTGGACCGAAAACTAATCCCCCTCAAATGCAGGTAACGAATCAAGTAAACAGTAATGATCTTCAGGCTCCGCAGCCTAGTAGTAACAGAACCTCTTATGCTAACGTTTTAAAATCAAACAATGTACCAATGCAAGGCGCTTCGTCAAGTAATGACGAAACTCCAGTTTCTAATCTAAGTCGTCTAGAAAAAACCATGGAAACATTAGTGCAAACAGTAAATAATTTTACAAACACAATGGGTAATATGATGCAGGAAATTCTTAGAATGCAATCGATGTGATTGCAAGCTATTCTTAACAAGCCATGAACTGTTTAAAAATTTGTTTTTGGAACGCAAACGGCATCCGCCAACATAAAAATGAATTAGAATACTTTCTTAAAAATAAACAAATTGATGTCATGATGGTTTCTGAAACTCATTTGACCTCAAGAAATACGTTTAAAATTAATGGTTATACTCTATATGATACCAAGGGCTGTGTAATTAATATTAGTATTAATTATTTTTTGATTTATCTTTTAAGCAGCATTTAAGCAACTAAAATATAGTAGCATTCCAAGCAAAGTTTGCTTATTTGATCCTTTGGCACTTGACGACAACTGAAGTTTTGATAGCGAATTTTATTAGCATATTATTTTCGTTTTTTGTTGAATTAAATTTTCCTGCGGATTTTCCGTGATTGGGAATAACTGCCTCACCGATAATTGGTGTGTTGATTTTGGAAAAGGATATCTGTACAATGTGTATATAAAAATACATTTTTTTCTATTCTGTTTTCTTGTAGGAAAATGACATTTTATTGACATGCACTTTAAAGTTGCCATATGATTGCAATAAGACATTCCACTCTTCTTCATGCATCGACTCTGTTCAGTCCTCAGGCAGATCATTAAATAAATAAATTGTCTCAATACTTCATATGTGTGTACTTAATATCACAGACCACTGTCAAAAGTTAAGTTATTAACTCTTACAAAATAAAGCACTTTATTAGAGAAAATAGTAAATTAAAAAATTTACATTTTAAACTTCATCTGCCTGAAACTATCCCAAGACTCTTAAGGCCCAACTATAATATGCTTAAGTTGGCTCAAGCAATTGTGCGAATACATAAGATTAATATTTGTAGAACCATATTGAACTTAAGAAAACTTTTTGTTAAATTTTATGAAACTGTCATTTGTTTAAGCAAAGTACGAAACAGGTCGCACTTCCGTACGGAATCAAATATTTTTTTATTTTATTTTTGTTTTTTTAAATGCTTTTAAGAGACTTTTTGTTAATTTTTGACAGTAGCTTAAGGAAGCTAATGCATATTATAGTTGGGCCTTTATACTCTTGTTTGTATGCTGGTTGATTATTACGTTTGTACATGTGTTGCGAACGACGTAAAATAAAACATGTGATCATAAAGACCAATATATTTTGCAGAGGTTATGGGTTGTTATATTTTCGATAAACATTTTTTATTGAGTAAATTCATTTAGTAAAATTATATATTTCAAAAAAACTACACACAGAAAAAATCAAGTTAAAAACGTAGAAAACAAGGTTGATTTAAAATTTTTCGGTGGTGATTTTGCTTTATACGTTTTTCATGTTAATTCAACCTGGTATTACAATAACTGCGAACAACATTTTTTTTATTTTAAAATAACTATAATTCATGTTAATTTAACATTGCAGTAAAGTAAGAGCAAAATGTAATTTATATTGAAATAACAATCCGAATAACGTTGAATGAAAGTTATTTCAAGTTGAAACAACGTGAATTTCATGTAGAATCAAATTGGTTTGAGTGTGTTATAACAGTGTGAAGAAGATTTAGAGACAACATATGCATTTATTTAAGAATAATTCAATACACTTACCCCTGTAACACATGTTTCACTTATTTTGAGTTCTCCTTTGTCAACAGAAGCATCAGCATCGCCCGATATGGATTTCGTCATCAATATACTTTGAAAACTTGATGCACTATTTAAGTAACTAATTTTAATTAAAAGAATACGGGAATTGTCCTCTTTTTATAACATATTTTAAGAATGAAAATAAAAAATGTACATACTTAAGTATGAATGCATGTTAATTTAACAAGATACACTTTTGATTTTAATATAAAACTGGTTTTTATGGATTCAATATTGAATCCATATTTATTTATATTTTAATATTTTATTTTTTTTATTTTAACAGTGAATAATATTAAATAAACATGATTTAAGGTTATTTTATTTAAAATTATTATGAAATAATGATAAATTTAAAAAAAGGGCATACAACATTTTTCCATGTTAATTTTACATTGGTAAATATTATCAAAGTAATTTTTGGGAATACAGAATTTTAAATTAACAAGATTTTGTTTGTCGTGCTTTATATTTCATATAAACTAAATCAAAATAAAATGTAGTAAATTTTAAAATAATTTTTGTTTTCAGTAAAGCACATTGGTTTTTCGCATGCGTAACAAATTGTGTTTGTTTGACTTTCGATTCCATTTTTTGTGCAAACAAGACATCGCTTACTGACTTTCTTTCATTCTTATTTTGTAATGTTGTAGCGGAACAACATTATAATATTTTACCACATTATGTATTAGTTTGATTATTATGTGTAAACCTTAATGTTATGTTTACCTTTTCATTTTGTTATAAATTTAATTATTGTGTTAACCCTTTTTATTTGTTGTTAAATTTATTTTTATTAATATGGAATTTAGAATTGTGTCCGTTTTACACACTCACACAAACCTGATGTTTGTATGTATGTATATAGACGAGTTTATCACAGTGCTCGTTGAATGCAGACGTGTTTTTTTTTTTAACTCGGCATACGGTTTTTGTTTTCTTTTAACATACTTAAATAAGTTGTTATAAAATCATAATATTATTTATTAAATAAATAATATAATATCAGCGAATTGGACGCTTAAAAATAATTTTTAATTTGTGAACATAAACGTCAATAATTAAAATAATAAAAGTTATAATTTAATAAAAAAATGTATGTATGTATGAACATACATACATAAACATACAAACATACATTTTAAGCAAAAACATTTCTTGTTTTTGTTTATTCTTCTTTTTTATTATCGGGGTTTTTAACAACAAATAACAAGAAGAGCACAATTAAACAAACTGTAAAATAAAAAAAAAACTTATGAATGCGTACAATGCAAAAACAATTAAACATAATGAAAGAAATGCATATGTTTCAGTGAGTGTTGACGAAACAAAAGTAGAAACAAAAAAAAGAATCGATGATAGCAATTACTTAACGGCTAAACCTATTACTCGAACGCGTTCCCTCTCACCTTCTTTGTTTACAAATACGGTCGATCGTATTACAATAACAAGTTTGTTAACTGCAGGCGCTGCCGCAGAGCCAAAAATAACTTTAATAAGTGATGATACGGTTAACCCCAAAACAGCCGCTATGGACAACTCAGTAACTCAAGGAAAAATTTCTCAAAAGCCTACAGTACAAGTTGGTATGGACAGGTACATAACAGTGCTCAAACGGGGACGCAGCCCTACCTCTGCAGCAGTTGCTTCGGCCTCAAAAGTACCAACTTTTGATAAAATAAATACTCAAAATCGTTTTGCAATTCTGGAGGATGAATCCTCTGAAGCACCAAACGTCATAAAATCATCAAAGCCTCCCCCGATATATCTTAGGGAACAAAATTCAAATGAGCTCATAAAGAGTTTGATATCAGTGATAGGTGAAAATTCGTTTTACGTAGCGGCTATCAAGCGTGGTAGTATAAACGAGACTAAAATTCAAGTCAATCATGAGAATGACTTTCGCAAAGTAATAAACAACTTTGAAGCACTAAAAAAAAACTTTTATACATACCAACTGAAAAGCAGTAAAGGTCTTCAGGTAGTGATTAAGGGTATTGACTCATGTGTGGACCCAGAAGAGGTCAAAACATTCCTAGAAGAAAAAGGCTTCAAGGTAAAACATGTAGTAAACATTAAAAATAGAGAAAAAATTCCCCAACCACTTTTTCGAGTAGAGTTTGAACCCGGCGACGTAAGCTTAAAAAAAATGAAACGCATCCCATCTATGATTTAAAATACATTCTGTACAGAAAGGTAACTATAGAGGAGCCGCACAAAAGAGGTGGTCCCGTTCAATGTTTGAACTGCCAAGAATTTGGCCATACTAAGGCATACTGCTATTTACCCCCTGTTTGCGTAGTATGTGGTGAGCTACACGGTACAGTTCTTTGCGATAAGTCTAAAACCGACCCCAACGTAAAAAAATGCAGCAACTGTGGTGGTAATCACACTGCCAATTATAGAGGATGCCCTGTATATTATATCGTCAAGCAGTCGGTTGGACCGAAAACTAATCCCCCTCAAATGCAGGTAACGAATCAAGTAAACAGTAATGATCTTCAGGCTCCGCAGCCTAGTAGTAACAGAACCTCTTATGCTAACGTTTTAAAATCAAACAATGTACCAATGCAAGGCGCTTCGTCAAGTAATGACGAAACTCCAGTTTCTAATCTAAGTCGTCTAGAAAAAACCATGGAAACATTAGTGCAAACAGTAAATAATTTTACAAACACAATGGGTAATATGATGCAGGAAATTCTTAGAATGCAATCGATGTGATTGCAAGCTATTCTTAACAAGCCATGAACTGTTTAAAAATTTGTTTTTGGAACGCAAACGGCATCCGCCAACATAAAAATGAATTAGAATACTTTCTTAAAAATAAACAAATTGATGTCATGATGGTTTCTGAAACTCATTTGACCTCAAGAAATACGTTTAAAATTAATGGTTATACTCTATATGATACCAAGGACCCTCGAGATAGAGCTTGTGGAGGTTCTGCTATATTAATAAAAAACCGAATTAAACACTACCCAATGTGTGATCATCGTGAAGATTATCTCCAAGCTACGAACATTTGTGTCGAAGAGCTAAATCGAAGCATAGTTATTTCATCTCTATATTCACCACCTAGATTTGCAATATCAGAAAGCCAATATTACAAATATTATAAGTCACTGGGGCCCTGTTTCCTGGCTGCTGGCGATTACAACGCAAAACATACCTTCTGGGGGTCACGACTTATAACACCAAAGGGTCGTGTTTTGTTTAATACAATCTCTAAAATGAATTTAAATGTTGTCGCGAGCGGTCAACCAACATATTGGCCTGCTGATCCGCAAAAAATTCCAGATGTCATCGATTTTATGGTGGTTAAAAACATCCCCACAGAAACGATTTACGTTGAAGCTTCCATAGAATTATCCTCTGATCACACACCTACAATTGTTACTATAAAAAACACCAATAGAATTGAATCTCCCTCTGGTCACATAGCGACGTCAGCTACACATATAAATTGGATAAAATATAAAAAATATTTCAGTACCCATTGCACAGAAAATATTCCGCTTAGCACACCGGAGTATATAGATCGCTCTATTGTCAATTTTGACAGTTTTCTAAAACTAGCTGTTCAACATTCCAGCATTGCCCCCAAAAAAACCAAAAATAATAAAATATATTCCTCAGATGTCGAGCGTCTCTTGTCTGAAAAAAGGAGAGCTCGTAGAGAGTGGCAATTGCACAGATCCCCTCAACTTAAGAACTTACTAAAAGACTGTACAAAAAGGCTGAGAAAGTTACTGCAGACTCAGAAAACGGCTTCTCTGGAAAAATATCTTAAGGAACTTGATGCAACTCCACAATCAGACTACTCATTATGGCGTGCAGCTAGAAACCTAAAAAGGCCAGTTGTCGCTAATCCGCCATTAAGAAACTTGAATGGAAGTTGGGCAAGAAATGATGTTGAAAAAGGAAATCTGTTTGTTAATCATTTAAAACACGTATTTACCCCTAACATATCTCACGATATGGCGGTCGAGTTACCACCTGTTGCTGCTAGAGCAGCTGTTCCCCTAATATTTGAGATAAGAGAAATCGAAAAGGCTATTTGTGATTTAAACCCCAAGAAGGCTCCTGGTTTTGATAAGTTCAGCAACAAAATGCTTTTGGAGCTACCCAGCATAGCAAGGAGAATTATTCTTTTAATTTTTAATGCTATTTTACGCCTGGAATACTATCCTCAAAAGTGGAAGGTTTCCTTAGTCATCATGATACCTAAGCCAGGAAAGGATCACACAAAAGTTGAGTCATATAGGCCTATAAGTTTACTTTCAAATATATCAAAGCTGTTTGAGAAGCTGTTAGCGTCAAAATTAACCCCAATTCTAAATGAAAACAGATGTATTCCTAACCACCAATTCGGCTTTAGAAGAGAACACAGCACAATTGAGCAAACCCATCGTATAGTAAACGCAATAAGAAAAGCCTTTGAAGAAAGAAAATATTGTTCCGCTCTCTTCATCGATGTTTCTCAAGCTTTTGACAAAGTCTGGCATGAAGGCTTATTACATAAATTGAAGCTAAACTTACCAGTAAACACACACAAGCTGTTAGAAAGTTACTTAGTCGGTCGAAAGTTTATTATTAAAGAAGGTGATTATTTAAGCTCTCCTCAACCAATTGAAGCTGGAGTCCCTCAGGGAAGCATCCTAGGCCCACTTTTATACTTAATATATACTTCGGATATGCCAATAAACAACTACACCCAAACTTCAACATTTGCTGATGACACAGCTTTTCTAAGCGTGCACGAAAACAGTCAAGAAGCATCTCGATACCTACAGGATCATATATTTCAACTCGAACTGTGGCTGAAGCAATGGAGGATAAAGGTCAATGAGCAAAAATGCGTACATGTAACATTTACCTTGCGTCGGGAAACATGCCCCCCTATTAAAATCAATAATCATTTAGTGCCTCAAAATTCGCATGTAAAATACCTCGGTATTCATCTAGATCGCCGTTTAACGTGGAAAAGCCATATAGAGGCAAAATTATCTCAAATGAAACTAAAAGCCATCCAAATTCATTGGCTTATTGGAAGAAACTCTGTCCTAAGTCTCGACTGCAAACTTTTACTTTACAACTCCATCTTAAAGCCAATCTGGTGCTACGGTATTCAACTATGGGGCACTTCCTCGGCCTCTAATATCGAAAAAATTCAAAGGCGCCAAAATAAACTTCTTCGAATAATCACAGCTGCCCCTTGGTATGTTAAAAACTCAAATATTCACAAGGATCTCAATGTTCCTTTAGTAAAAACTATGATTACAAAATATGCAGTAAAATATTTAAAAAGGCTTGAACAACACCCAAATCCACTAGCTCGAAATATTTTAAACCATGGCGGCCACACTCGCTTAAGAAGAAGAGACACTGCAGCACTTACCCAATTAGATGAGCGATAAACACCTATATAAGTGGACAGAACCCGTGATGAAGAAAATTTTTGTCTGGCACTGGCAGGACGTAAAATAACGTATTAGGTTAAGATTTGATTAATTATTGTTAGTTCATATTTAAAATATGAAGATTCAATAAAAAATAATGAGAAAAAAAAATTAATGTGCGTTTATTTAAATATAACAGACTGTAACCTTTATATTATTTTACTATCACACTCATTTCTTTCCAATACGTAATTATAACTTACTCAATTTTTATTGCTTACTTTTATTTACATGCTCTTTAAATTATTACTCATTGACAATTGTTTATTAGTTATGTTTATGTTGTTTTTCTTTACAATGCATTCCATTGCAATTACACTCAATTTATTCTCATTTTTATTTAAAAGGATTAACGGTATTATTTTATAAATTTGTTCAAAGCCTAGAGTTAAATAATTTTAAAAATAAAATTCATTCGTCTATGAACTGTCGACTAATAAAGTCATTTAAAAAAATCAGCGGTCTTTTCTTTTTTTGAAACAATAATAAACTAATTCAAATATAAGAGGTCAGATTAAGACTTATATAGTCCGATCAGACCCTTTGAAAAAGAATTTAAATATTAAAGTATTATTCTACTAGGACGTTAATCGTCTGGTACGAATTTGCTTGTATAATAAAAAAAAAATAAAAACATAAACTAATAACAAACCCCTCCTAGAAAGGAAGATTTATTCCTCCTTCCTACAATGTCCATTTTAATTTTATACCGCCCCCCAATTTTGACCGTTTAACGGATTCTCGTGGAATTTGTTCAAAACGGTCTCGAGTCATAACCTTGGAAATAAACGGTACTGAATATATTTCCAACGTAGACCAGTACAATCTTATTTCTAGAAATCTGTGGATAAGCATCCCAAAAATTGTTTCAACTCTTTTTGACTTATAGAAAATATAATACCTCTCTGCTTCTGAATTCTGTTAGTGCGACTAACTCACAAACTTTTAGAACACTTCTAAACCAGATGGGACCTCCTCACTATCGCTAACCTTTCGGTTTTTTTTTTTTTTTTTTTTTTTTTGGCTACATTTGGTGACGCAGTCAACTCATTTTATATTTACCAATAATAAAATGATATATTTTCAAAGCGCAACTAAAAACACGAAATTTCGCTCAAATCGCGGAATGCAAACCGTTGGATAGTTAAATCGTTTTTGTGTAAATAAAACAAAAATTATGGTCATGCAAACTATTGTACAAACGATCAGCAACTGAAACGCATAATGCATTTGTTTCCAAATTTTTATCTTTGACGACGAATGGGGCACATATGTCCCTTGATTTTTCTCGCAGAGGGAGTAACAATTTTAAAATTTTTAAAATTAAGAATCCGCAATAAAATTTTAAAAATTGCCAGCGGAAAATTCTTCGTCGTCAAAGGGTTAAGAATAAAAATTAATTTATTTCTTATTTGTGCACAAATTAATATGCAGTATGCATATCATAATAAAAATCAGTGGATTGTTTTAGTAATTCTTCGTTTTCTTTGCTTAGAAAACTCGGAAATTTCATGACTTAAGGGTCTAAATACATTCGAGCTCGAGCCAAATCCATGTGCTTTTTCAAACAACCTTCGGTGATAAGCAAGCCTTCCTTATTGTTTGTTTGAAAAATTGTGTGAAGTGCTTGCATTTTACACATCATGTATTCAGTTGGTTTGGATAAGCTCCCTTCGCTGAGATGGTCGACCCATGTGTAAGGCTAAACGTCTACCTCATTCTTGGCACAGTAAACAGAAATATTGGGCTCTTGATCTTTTAGTCTGTGGCATACGTAGCCAGCCAACTTTTCTAGGCCATCATCCGGTTCAACGATATCCGTACATTCTTTAAAATTTATACTGCTTAATAAAATGCCAACAAAATAAATAAAACAATTAGTTTTCATATTATTTAAATAATTTAATATTTAAAAAATTTATTTACCGGTAAGTGACTTTTGTGTTCTTCCCAAATCCGGTGTATCGTCAACTTCAATGAATGCTGCATTAGAGATCATACCGTCATTGCAACCAAGTAAGTACGATCTTCAACGGAATCGGAACTCTTCTTGATCAGTGTGATCATGTAAGCCGTCTTTGGTTCAAATTATCCAAAAAAAATTTTCAATTACGTCTTGATTTAGGCGATAAGTCAAAATGTATTCGCAATTGTACCGCGACTTTAAATCCATATAAAGACCCTTTAAAGCATTTTTGGATTGTTCAAAACAATGTACTTGAAAAATTTAGAAGTACAATTTAGCAGCATCGTTTACATTTTTGAAAAGGAAGTAGACAATTTCGACCCCCAACTCGCATGTTTTTAACCAAAGTTGTAATTTCGTCAATAATTCTGGATTGCTCTTCAAAATCTAGGCCATAAGCAACCATTTTTTGTTATGCCGTTTTTCAATTATATGCGCTCGAACCTTGTACAATTTAGTTTTTGGAATTGAAGCCGGTGTTATTGATGGAACTGTTCCTCGTTTTAAAATTCTCTTCTTAGCGAATCCTTGGAACAATACAGATTTTCATAATCACATTTTAAAGTTTATGTTATGTACATACCCATTTCATACTGCAAGCTGTTTTCAATATCATCAGGACAAAAATCCAACATGCAAACATACGAAGTTTTTGGGTTTAAAATTTTACCCATTGCTTCTGAATTGTAGCATTACTTGGAAATAAGAAAAAACTAGTTTCACATGCCTTGGAATTGTTGTTGCTATTACAATTAGCTACAGCGCATTTCATTTTGAACTTTTCCTTATTTAACTAGTTAATTTATATTAACTTTTTGTTCACTTCTGTTCACTTTTCCAACTTTTAAGCCACTCTTTTAACAAATCGTTTCTTTTAAGTTTTTCGCGCCAAGAAAACTTTTCTGCTGATGTGACGTCACATATTACCAGCTGACTTTTGGATAACCGTTACTCTGTCATTTCTTGGCTAATCTTCACAAACGACCAATAGTTATTTTAGAAATTTTATAACCTTTCACTAAAAAGAAAGAAATACATAGTCCGTTTAAAATTTTTGAAGATATTTGCATTTCAGTCACAAACTGTTCTACTTTTGAGAATTCTGACTTCATATTCGGATTCAGCGGACAAGTTTACATAAAGCTTATAGCCTTTTTACACTGATCAACATCTAACAACTACCATCAATTTTTCACAATTTGCGAAGATGTTAACATCTTTCCATAAGAAATACATAGAGCTGAAAACCAACATCTTTAAAAGATGTTCCTATCTCATTGTATTCCATTCAACATCTTTTGATTATTTTAGTGCCATCACTAGAAAAGTGGCAATAAGTTCTATTATTATTGTGGCATCACTGACAAAAAACAATTTTTTTGAAAGCAGCGTTACCATTTGTCAACTTTTCTCTTTTATTGCAATGTTTTTTTGTTAGGTATTTTTAATATTTTTAAACAAATGGAACTTCAAATACATTTTTGTGTTTTCTTTTTAAATTCTGGCACTTTTGTAGAATAAAAAAACATTTTTTGTTTTCAAAACATTTTTTTTCAAAAATGGTGACATTTTTGTTTGATGGTAGATGTTAGATGTGAGCAATGTAAACGAGTGTTTCACATTTTCTACATCTTTGATGGTAGATGCTAGATGTTGATCAGTGTAAAAAGCCTATTAGGTGTCAGATTCATTTGGTCAAAAACTGTCAAGAAGTGTAATAGTGTGGCCATAGATCCGAAAGCCAGAGATGTTTATAAATCATTGTTTATTGAACAAGAACAAATAACAGCCCATTGGATTATGTACTTATAATCCCTTTTATAATTGTGTGTAGTGTGTAGTTTTTATTATGATCTGTAAGAGTTTGCCGACTTTGAAATAAATAAAGAAAATCTTTTGTATGGCTTATAGAACATGATCGCAAAACTCGTCCGTTTAACTTACATTTAAAACAAAAACAAATTTGGAAATTTTGTTTTTAATGTAAGTTTAACGGACGAGTGTTGCCTCGTGTTCTCTGAAGCACACATTAATCTGTTATTATATCCAATATTATCAATTGTCAAAACTACTGGTAGGTTTTACAAGAATAATAAAATAGTTTAAGGTGATTTATTAATTTATCATTTTAAATAGTTTTTGGCTTCTCATGTAACATTTTTAAAATGTTAAATAGGGCCTTTTGCGTTTTAGATAACGATATATAAATACGGGAACAATTTCAAAATTGAAGTTAAATTTTAAGTAGCTTATCGCTTACCAATTTTAATGAAACATATATATTTAGTTTTAAAGGTATTTTTGTGTATATACGAACAATATAAATTTATCGGCAGCCTAAGGATGTGCCCAATTTGTACAATCTTTACAAAAAAAACTTACTAAGATATTGCTTTACAAAATAACAAAAAACTAAAGTTTTAGATAATGGTAGGTATACTACGGCGGCGTAAATGGTCTTGTGGAAGAAGCTCTTGTGTCAACTGAATCTTAAATTAAAACAAATGCAAATGCTTGTGCAAAATTGTGGCCAAATTTGTGCTCCTGAGCACGGCGACGAATTGAGGTTGATGGATTGTTTTGAACACTTCCTTGAGCAACCGTAATTTTTTCAGCCGATCTTGCAGTACGGCGTGGTCCATGCTTGGGCCTATCACATACCAGGCGTGGATTATTACCCCCCCCCCCCTAAATTATAAAAATATGTTTTGTTTATTTCGATAATACAAGAATTCCGAATAATAATATTTTTTTAAATGTACAAAATTTTTGGAAATCCCTGCAAGTTTTTTTTTTTTGTTTTTTATTGAATCTCTAATGAAATTTTCAATAAGTATCCAAATCTTAATCCTAATAGTTGTTTATTAGATATTTCCAATGAAACATCTCGTTTACTGTATTCAAATACTTATTATTCTACATTCAAACCCAGCAGGTGCCATTTATATCCAAAGAGTAAACGTTTGACTTGAAAATGCGTGCGGTTGAATTATTAATAAGCCTTAGTAAAGGGTGTTTTTTTAAGCCCGATAGAACTTGAAATTGTAAAAAATAAAACAAAAAATTAAATTGTAATCAAAATTTTTTTTTTATTCGAAAGATCAATACGTGACATTAACATTTGAAAATGATTTCGGGCATATGGGCACCGCGGCTGTTCTTGACGAAGCGCATTCTGGACGTCCAATTTTGGGCCACTTTTTCGAGCACTGCTGGCCGTATGTCACGAATAACACGAACAATGCTGGCCTCCAAGGCGTCAATTGTTGCTGGTTTATCAGCATAAACCAGTGACTTCACGTAGCCCCACAGGAAATAATCGAGAGGTGTCAAATCGCACGACCTTGGAGGCCAATTGACAGGTCCATTTCTCGAAATCAACTTATCGCCAAATTTTGATTTCAATAAGTCGATGGTTGCGTTCGCCGTATGGCACGTAGCGCCATCCTGTTGAAACCACATCTCCTCCGGATCAATGTCATCCATATTTTCAAACAAAAAATCATTGATCATGGTGCGGTAACGATCTCCATTGACCGTAACGCGAGCTCCGGTCTCATTTTTAAAGAAATAAGGTCCGATGATGCCACCAGCGTGAAAACCGCACCAAACGGTGCATTTTTCTGAATGTAATGGAGTCTGTAGGGTCTCTTGTGGATTGGTCTCGCTCCATATGCGGCAATTTTGCTTATTAACAAACCCGTTAAGCCAAAAATGCGCCTCATCGCTGAACACAATTTTGCGATATAAGTTGCGCGAATCGGCGACTGATTTTCAAAGTAAATTTGGATAATTTCGTAGCGTTGTTCAAGCGTGAGTCTATTCATGATGATTTGTCAGAGTATACTGAAACGATAAAAAAAATATTTCATCAAAATTTAATTTTTTGTGTTACTTTTTACAATTTAAAGTTCTATCTAGCTTAAAAAAACACCCTTTATATGTTATAGTGTTATGATAATTATTATTATATATATTTGCATACAACGGTTTCACATTCTCATCATAGTCATCTTTGAATTTGAAATATGTATGAATCAAAATTCTATTCAATAATTTTTGACGAAAGCACGGATTTGTCGGGGAAAAGCAAGATTTCCTTATCTTTAAGATATTTCAACATACAACAAAAAGTTGTTAGGGAAGAATTTATTGGCTTTGTTGTAAACGCATTTGAAGAGGCTTCAAAGGATATTGATAATGACGTTTATGTGACAATTGATGTTCTTAAAGCTTTGACAAATTTTGGTCTTGACCTAAAAAATTGTGTAGGATTTTTAACAGATTGGTGTTCTCTGATGTCAGCAAAAAATGGAGCCGTATAAAAATTCTGCAAACCGCGACAAATGCGAAACAAACGCCTTGCTATTCTAATAAATCAAACAACTCAATTTCTTAAAGCAATAAAGTGCCATTAATACAAAAAGTTGTATCATTTGTTAAAGAAACGACAAAATTTTTTATATGTAATCATCCCAAGCGAAACGCAGTTTAAGCAAAGTATTTGGGAGCCAAACTCTCTACATTATGCGAGACAAGATGGGTAGACCGTCACGACTCAATTTTATACTTTGCAACAAGTGTACATCTTATAGCTTTGGAAATCTGAGTGGAAAGGTAGAGATACTTCATCAAAAGCCTTATATTAAGGAACTCAGTACTTTTGAATTTCATATTACATATTAAGTGTGATACTTATTCTAACACAGCCGCTTAGTATCATTTTACAAAAGCACGATATAGATCTTCAAAAAGAATCAAGCCTTATCAAAACATTAATCATGTGCCTTGAAAAGAAAAGAAATAATGCCGAAGAACAATTTAAAGCGATTTTTGAAAAAAACAAGATTTGAACGAAATAATCGCATCCAAATTTTTGAAGATTACTACCGAGTTGTAGGTTACATTCCTCTTATTGAATTTATTTTAGAAGATCTCAAAACACCTTTCCCAATAGGTATCCTAAATGTTTTGAACATATCTAAACTTCTACCTCAAAGTGTAATCAAGTCATATACAAAACTTTTGAAACCACAACTATCTGATGAGCTGATTATGTTTGATAAAAGAGATAAACACCTACTAACATCTAAACTTGAGCCTGAACATGGGCAAAAAGCATGGAAAATATCTGAAAATCTATAAGATAACGTTGTAAATATTTCAAATTTTCGTTTCAATGCTCGTTAGTAATGATACGAGCGAGAGGTTATTTCCTGCCCTTCGTCGAATAAGACATGGCTCAGATGAACAATGACAGAAGATAGACTGTACTATCCAAATTTGCCTCACAAGGAAATCATAAATTGCTTATTTAAAAAGATTAATTTATATTGAACTGATCTTAAATTTTATTTAACCTTATTGTTGAATTTTATTTTAATATATACACATACAAGCATATTCAAAACGAAAATTTGTGTACTCCGACTATACTCCGCTCATCGAGTGAGCAACTAAAATGTTAATTAAGCTTAATCACCATTTAGTCATGAGTTTATTCAAAACACTTTTAAATCGCCCGATTAAGAAACATTTGTACATCTCTGTTTTAGTTAAATTCAATTGACAGAAATAGCAAATTGACAGCAGTTAATTAGGAGTTAAAAAGTCTTTGATCATTCGATGATTATAGTTTATTAAAAAGCGTTTTGAATAAGAAATCCTTAGTCAGAGGATATGCAGTAACTAAGTTTTTGTTTTGAATATGGGTGATATTGTATATACACATATTGTTTTTGATAAACATTTAAAAACAGATTTTTTACTTTTTTGTATCATAAAAAATTTCCCCCTCCCCCCTTAAGCTCAAGCTGGATCCGCGCCTGTCACCTACAGACCCTCTTTCTGCGAAATCATTCACTTCACGATAAATAGTGCGTTTTGTTGGCACGTTGTTTCTCCCAAAAATTTCACGAAACTTTCTCATCGTCACAGTAATCGATCATTGATTTTGATAAAATGTTTTAATGATTTAAACACGTTGGTTTATCGAATATTTTTCCATAATAAATTTGCCACGTGTCTACTTCATGGCTGCCAAATATGAACTGTCAAGACTAATGTTTAACAAAATGGCGGCAAAACAAGGTAGTATACTTTCCCGGCGGACACCCTGTATATATATTACCCAATTATGATTAAAAGTTCCCCGGGAGTTTTTTCCCCTTTTCGCTAATACGAAGTAAATCAGGTATTTTATGAAGTGGTAATTATTGCTTATAAAGATATTTGGGCTATTCACAAGGTAGTCATAAAGTTGTAAAGTCATATGTCATAAAATAATTACAAGAAATATATATGACTGCTGTGGGCAAGCGCTTATAATTTAGATTTCTAAATAATGAACATTTTTATTTTGTTCAACGTTTTTTATTTTTCGAATTTATTCTATGAGTTAAATTTCAGTTATGTATTTTATAAAGCTTTTTTGTAATAGTCTTATTCCTTCAATTTTTCAGGAATGACTTTATACACTACCAGACTATTATATTGTATCTTCTTGTTACATTTTACCTTTATAAAATACATAACTGAAATTTAACTCATAGAATAAATTCGAAAAATAAAAAATGTTGAATATAATATAAAGTAACCTACGAAAGGAAATAATTCCCAGTTTCCATTTTTATTTTGTTTCAAACGCAACAATATTTTTTTTAAACAATTGTAAAATATTATTTAGGACATTATTGCGATATGACTTGATAGCACACCTTGTGAATAGCCCAATTGTAAACTCCACTCTGGATAGAAGAATAAATTTTTTTCCATTATATTGTGTGTAAATTTAAGATTTTAAACTAAATAATTTTCTTAATGAGTTATATAATGAAAAGCGATGTTGATGGACTTAGTAGAGATGATTGCATTTAAGATGACAAAGGAGATTTTGGTGCGGGTCTGCGTTAAGGGTGGCCCGGCCCACTGATTGTGATTGTTTTATAATACAAGAAGAGTAACAGGACCTTTAAAGATTAATTTTAATTATCTTTTTGAATCCCATTTTCTTTGGTTTAACCCTTTCGACCCGGATGGTACATATGTGTACCACTTAAAGTTTAAACGTCTCTTAAAGTCTTAAATTAGATGTTGCTACGTTCTGACACATACCACAACATCTTCAAAGTTTGCTGAATGCATTCTAAAAAGTCCCCTTAGTTAAATTTGTTTTTCATGTTTGATGTATAGTTTTTTGTGAGTTAAGACGCACATTAGTTCATGAGCGGCATTAATTCATTTTTTTCATGTTCGCCGATTTGGATAGTTTTTTGGTATTTTGTTGTCAGATATCGGAATATTATAATTCCGTTATATAAGCCTGATTTATTATTTGTTTGGACAGACACGCTCAAAGTTTATATATGTTCGCTTGTTAAAAATGACATGCAAATTTACATGACATTCGATCTTTTGGTACAATCACAGTAGACTTATTATTTGACTTTGTTGTATATTTTCGTAAAAAACAATTGTCATAGATGAGATTTGCATTAAAAAAAATTGGAAAAAGTGCCATATAAAAAATTTCGTAAAACAAAATATAAACAACATCAACATTTTTATGTTCATCAACTTCAGTGGACTGCATCTTTTTAGCGCTGTGGAGCGCTGTTTAACGAAAGATGTCAAATTACATCTTGAAGTCTCAGCTAAAAGTTAAAAAAATTCAGCTGCTCCTACCTGCTCTTTTCAAAAAAAAAAAAAAAAAAAACAGTACAACTATAAAATGATAAAGTAACAAAACATGAATTTTCGTGCATGCTTGTTGTTGCCATAGTTCTTCACTGTTTAAAATTATTACATAATAATTAGTATTGTGGTTATTTTGTTGAACTATTTATGGTTTTTAATCCAAATTTTTTTTATATTTTAATTAGGCTTAAGTTCATTAAATTTAATTTTCATTAAATTATTCTTATGAAGAAAGGAATTTTACAACATGAAAATCAATTTAAATTGTTATTGATAATCTTTCATTATTGACCGTGGCCGGGGCTCGAACCCGGGCCGGCAGGTTACCATGACATGTTTCGATCGCAACCACTCGATCTCCTCAGATGGATTTGCCGTTTTACACTCGCAGCCATCGACGACTGCTGACGTCAATAGTCAAACATCAATCATTAAACCAAATTGTATTTTAACCTTTGGTAGATCGAAGTTTGCTTTTTTTGAATGATTATCCATTTTAATGATTTTACATGTTCTTCCTTTCTTCTGTTTTTTCGTACTTTTGTCAAGAATTTTTCTTGAAGTCCAAAGTACATTTTTTTGTTTTTTTCATTTTTTTTCTTTCTTTTTCTTGTTGACCTTTTTCAGCACAACTTGAAGGACAAATGAACACATAGAGCTCGTGCCTTAGCTTTAACAATAATTAGTATTGTGGTTATTTTGTTGAACTATTTATGGTTTTTAATCCAAATTTTTCCATATTTTCAATTAGGCTTAAGTTCATTAAATTATTTTTATGAAGAAAGGAATTTTACAACATGAAAATTAATTAAAATTGTCATTGATAATCTTTCATTCTTGACCGTGGCCGGGGCTCGAACCCCGTTGTAAAATTCCATTCTTCATAAAAATAATTTAATATAAATTAAATTTAATGAACTTAAGCCTAATTGAAAATTATTACATAATTTAATATAGTACTGGTCAATAGTGTTAATTGTTATGTATTTCATTGTTGAAAAAAGCATAATCTTCAATTGAATTTGAATTTATTTGTATCAGGTATGCTGTCCGAGGAAGCTCAGGAATAAAGACTATAGAACCCATAGATTACGTTATTCGCAAAGAATTGGACGTGTAGCCATTAATAAAGACGTAATGCATAATATTTTATTGTCTTCAAACCCATTTATTAATAGATTTTGCTCGAAGCTGCACATCAAAAAGTTGGAGTACGGTAGTGATGTTAAAAAATTATTAAAAGACTATGCTTAAATTACTTATTCGTGTTTTTTCTATAAGAGGTAGGCGTAAAAGTGGGCGGAACAGGTATATATTTTCCGGAGCCCATTCTACAATTGTAATATTTATTTTTTGTGAAAATTGAGTTGATGCATTAAAAATCAAGGGAGTTATGCCACTTTTGCAATACAAGTTGTATGGGAAGTGGGCGGATATTTTTTAAATTTCACAGAAATGATTACGAGTGCTTAAAAATGCTATGAGCCAAAAAACAATGCCGTAGGTCAAAATTTAATTTTTACTTTGTATGGGAGGTGGGCGTAAAAGTGGGCGGATCTTTTTGAATTTTCCATTTTTTCTTGATTCAAACAAAAAATGCCTATGTGCCAAGTTTCATTGTCCTTCGACAACTTCTTCTATTTTTTGCCGCTCGTTCTACGAACTTGAACCAATGTGCGACGCAGCTAAAGAGACGTGCTTAGTTAGTGTTTGTAAAGTTTTTGTGTGAAATTGACCGTGAAAGTTCCAAAAATATTCAAAATAAAGTATAATTGAACGAAAAGTTTTGGAAGATGGAGCTGATAGCGTTAGCGACTTAGGAGACTTTTCTGGAGAAGCCCGGAAGTATATTTGCCAAGTGGTGTGTCGAGCTCCAGCGGAAGCGAGTATGATACTAGCTCCAGCGATAAGGAAGATACATATAGCAAATGACAAAGTAGGTGAAATGAATGAGACTACCGATGAAGTCCTAGTCTTCAATAAGCCAGCCGACATTGGTTTCGTTTCTGAACCTGGCGTGCTGCAATCGACTTTCATCCCTAAAAGATTATTGGTGGTGCCATAAATCACTGGGAATTCAATAATTTTTTTTTTTATATTTATTTCAGCTATAAGGACATTAAGAATTAAATTCTTTTATAGTCCAGAGGATTACATAATGAACACCAATAGTAATAATAATAATTATAAAAGTAATAATAATAATAATAGTAGTAATAATAACAATAGTAATAATAACATAATTATAAAATCAAGTTTTGAACAAAACAATAAGTAATAAAACCTAAAGAAAATAAAAATTAGAGCAAAATTAAATGGTACATACTAAAAAAATTTTACTAAGCAGTTATAAAAAAGAGGATAAAAAAAACAAATATATAATAATAAAGAAAAAGATGGAGTTAAAGGCTAGCCATTTAGTGAAACATAATCCATAAGAGTTTTCTTGAATCTCTGTCTGTCAACAATTAGTTTTATATTTGAGGGCAACGAGTTCCAAAGCTTTATGGCATTGATGAAGAAAAATCTGCTTGAGTTTAAATAGTTGTAACGAGGGGGTATTAAGGTCACACCCCTGGCCGATCTACCGAATGAAATTTTGTCAAACAGGTATGTCGGTGATCGATCATTTAATAATTTGTGAAGAAATAATAGGTTTCGCATGCGAAGGTAGTCTACCAAGTCACAACCAAGAATCATGGTTCTCCAAGATGTAACACTACTAAATCTGTGAATACCGTATACATAACGAGTTGCATTGTTAAACGAGACTTGTAATTTATGTAGAGTGCACGAGTCCAATTTGCTATACACCGCAGAAGTTGCAATAAGGGACATAATTAACTGTACAATAAGACGTTTCCTGATCTCCATCGGTGTGTAACCAGAGGTTATTCGTAGATTGCGCAGTATCATATACACACTGCGTACTACATTATTAATATGATCACTGCATGACAGGGCTGAGTTGATGTAAAAACCAAGGTACTTCACTTTTTCCACATATGCAAGTTTTGCTCTTTTAAACGTTTATTCAAGTGCCTTATAAGAAAGTGAATGCGACACTTGAAGAAAAACGCTTTTATTTTCCCGGAGAGCTCGATAAATTCGCTTTCCTTAAGCAGTCGTTCATGAAGGCATTGAAAATGGGAAATTTAAACCCCCTTTGCTACGTATTGCACCAAAGAAATTCTCAAGCATGTATATCTTGGTTTAACCAAGAAAAGTGTCTAAGAAGCATTTCGAAGGAATTATTGGATGTTATTATTCCTTTTTGGAAAAACTTTCGTTTTTTTATTTGGTATAATAGGAGCTCATAAGTTCCGTCATACGATTTAAAATTTGTTGCTGTCGTTCCAGCGCAATTCCAAATGGTTCCTTAAAATAAATTTTTACTTATGCATTTGCAATAAACAAATTTACCTTTCCAGGGTAATTAAATGTATCCATGGTTGAATTGTGCACATCAAACCAGTTGTTTATCAATTGCACATCTTCAGTAAGATTTATGTTGGATACACTGTAACGAACTAAACCACGAGGGCGTATTTCTCAAGGGGTTTGCTACCTTTATTACCGGCCGTGCTAGTGGAAAATGGGGTGGTTCTTACCCCAATCGAAATAGCTTATTGATCGCCAATAAAACAAAAAAAAAAAAAAAAACAAACACAAAATGTGAAATACTAATAAAAAAACTGGTCAAAAGCAAATAAAGGAGAAAAGTAGTAGAAGAGGAAAAGGTGTAAAAATCCTCTTGTATTTCTCTACCCACCCAACCATGCTATCTTTATCCAAAACTTCCCAGATAGCCCATCACTGATCTACATACTAAGTTACCTTAACCTTTCGTGAATTAAAAGAAAACAAAAATCTAATACATTTTAACAACAAGCTGTCTTATATTTTGTTTAGGTCCATTTCAAACCAATTAATAATTATATATTTAAATTATTATCAAAATTTAAAATTATACTAAAAAAAAACAATGTTGAATTATTTAAATTATATCACCGTCCAAAAGCTTAAAATTATTTCACCAAAACAAAAAAAAACTATTGTAAAATATCATTTGTAAACAATTCTGTTATAATTATGTTGATAACATTCATAAAAAAAAAATAAATAATGTTTCAAATAAAATCTAATTTATTCTCAATAATAAATCAAAACAAAATATTTCACCAATGTTATTAACAGAATTGATGTATGTTTATTAAAATTGTAGTATGTTTATGGTAATGAAATGCAAAAACAAAAAAAAAAAACACAATGGTTAAGTTATTACAATTGAAATTAAGGAAATTTGTTTGTATTTTAAAGAAAATGTAGAATCATACTATGTACGAATATATGTTTAAAAAAAAAAATAAAATTAAAGAAGATTTAAAATTTACAATAAAAATTTAAACTAGACTCACCCACATACTTGTCCCACGTTGACTCCAGGCCTGATGTCAATGGAAGTTGAATCTTATTATTTATTTTTATCTTTAAATTGACGGTTTAAAATTTATAAAGTTAAATATAAATATTCTTTAATTGTTAAAATAACAGTACTAGATTTTTTTTTTATGTTAAACTATGTATTGTTGTATATTTTACTATGAATGTATAGTGTGTTATTATTTTAGTTGGAATTTTTTTTTTTTTTTTTTTTTTTTTATGTTTAATTTATACTTTTTAAATTCGAAATTTTTAACTTTTGAATTCTAGCATAAACAACAAAAGGAGGAGGGAACAGAAAATTGTTGTTTCAATACAAAAAATTTAGATAAACTTATTTTCTAAATTTACGAATATATATATAATTTAAAATTATTGATATTAAATAAAAAAAAAAACAGAATTAATTAAATATTAATTTTAAGAACAAATTATCCTAATTAATCAAATTTTGGAGCATTTACTCCCTTCTCCCAGCAGACCACCAGAATATTATTAAGTATTACTCTCCTATCTAGGCAAAGTAATTTTATGAAAATATTTATGAACCGTTTGTAGTCGTATAATTTAAAAAAAAAAATCTTGTTAAAGACGAATTAAATAATTCAATATTTTGACTTTTTAGAGCCTTTTGCAAAAAAAAATACGTTCTGTTGTTAAAATATCTTGAGACTGTTCTCTGTTTCTTCCATTTAATGTGTTCTTCCTTTCTCTTTCTTTCCTCCTAAAAGTTTTCGAATATATCGCAGTAATTTCGGTACACAATACCCTCAATTACAGATGGTGTAAAGGCTCAATTCTCTAATCAAGAGATCCTATGACGAAGAAAGAATAGTCCAGATTTAAACACAAAAAAAAACTTTTACATTTCCATTTTCTTACCTATAAAAAATTTGAAATATTATTAAAGAATTCCCAAAAACAAAATCTTCATTCGCAGGTGATGTGTTAAAACCAAGTTCACAGGATCTTTATTTATTATCCTGGTATACAAAAAAAAAACAACTTAAAAAGACTTATCTTCACAAATTCAATCAAGACAATGAAAATTAAATTTAAATGTTCACAAACTTTTCTTATAAAAATTTCAAAACTAATGCGATAAAAAAAAAATATTATATTTTTAATTTAAAAAAAAAAAAAATGAGAACGATGCCTCACAACACTTAAATGGTTTAATATACAACAAAGATTAGAACTGAATACAATAAATTTTATTCAAAAAATGAAAATGGGAGAGGCACCTGATTATTTAATAGAACAACTCCGATACGTTGGGGATGTTCAACCATACAACTTAAGAAACGCTGCCGATTTTATGATGCCAAATAATATAAAAAATGAAACCAATCCAAATGTATTTAGAAAGAAAATTGTTACTTTTATAAGAAATATTTAATTTGAGTTTACTGATGTAATTTGTAAAAGAACATGTAGTGTTATGTAAAAGTATTAAAAATACTACTAATAAATAATAATAATAATAAAATTCAGCGGTAATAACCGGATTGCACATTTCCATACCCAAAGAATAGCGCCGTAGAATGGCGTTTGCTGAGGTATTAGAAAATAGCTATGTCGCAAGCTTTACTTTTTGTCTACCTAGAAATTTCAAAAAAAAAATTATTCCGTGATCATTTATAATTGATTTAGTAGTTTTAAATCAAGGTACTCGTTACTTAAGTAAAACGTTATTGAAACGTCGCTAGCTGATGTGTTGCCAGTGGATTTTTCGAAAAAATAGCTAAACATTTTTCCCTACACGTTTAAAAAATTTCCCCTACAAAATCCCTACGCATTATTGCCATTATAATCGAAGAAAAAACATTTGTAATAAAAAATAAATTTTGTTCAAATATGTATATTAAACCATTGACAAAAACTAAGTACAAAACTTAAAAAAAATAATAATACATTACGCACTTGTTTAACAATACTGTATTAACTCAAAATTTTGAGTAAAAGCAAAACAAATTTGTATTTAATATGAAAGGCATATGAAAAAGTTTTTTTACATCAACCGTTTCTTTACCAAAAGGTAGACAAAATGGCTCGATATTTTTACAGTGGGTAGATATGAATAATACCTGTCGATTATTTCCAAAAAGTTAAAAACTAAAAATTTTGAGTTGGATAGTGCCTATTGTAAATTTTATGTATTTAACTTAATTATTTTAACAAATAGAATCTGGGAATTAATTTCTCATGTTGAGTAGAATTTATTATATAAATTTTCATATTATTCGAATGTGTATTCTAAGTCAAATTATGTTTAATTTAAAAAAACAAACAAACAAACAAACATTTTTTCAGTTAATAAAATTAAAAAAAAAATATTAAAAATTATTTACATTTATTTATTTAAAAGTTTTAATACAAAAAATTCCATGTCACAAAAAAAACGAACCTGAAAAATGATGGTGTTTTCTTTTCTAAAAAATAATAATGCATTATAATTGTGTAATATATTTACCGGTTACATGCACCCTTACAAAGTGGTACATTTTTCTTAATTACAATGGAACAAAATCTATATATATAAAAATCAAACGCTGTGTCTTATTCACGCTTGAACTCGAGAACTACTTGACCGATTTGTATGATTTTTTTTGTTTGTTCGTCTAATCACAAGGAAGGTTTAGAAAAAAAGAAAGTTCAGAAAAGCCCAAAAAAGGTTAAAAAATCGAAAAAAGCGAATATTGTGTTTTGTATGAAAATTTTACATTGCACCATTAATTGCTGTGGATTAGTCCGCTTAAACTCTATAATTGCTTGACCGATTTCAATGATTCTTTTTTTGTTTTTTTAGTCTTATCACGGCGATGGTTGCGAAAAAAGCAAGAAGAAGAAAAGCCAAAAAATAAAAGTCAAAAAATCTAAAATGTACGTTTTGTATGCAAATTTGACTTAATACCACCAAAAGGAAATGTATTTCTTCAGTTGGTGGCGGACCCATTGTTTGACAGCTGCACAGAAACAAACCAAACCCATTTAAAACATCGAAAAATTTCTACGAATATGCTTTATACCCGCACTTTTATGATGGTGTGTTTTCCCTATATAAAATGTATTTTTTTCCTTATGAGAATTACATTTTGACGGTATAAGGCTCTGCTTGCTCGCGTCATTTGACTTATTTTGTATTATCCAGCAACGCGGGCAGGATTACTCCAGTAATATATAAATATAGATTCCTTTGGTTCCTATAAGGAGCACAGGGCATTAACGATTGTGTTCCATTCTTGTTTTTCTGTTGCAACGATCTTCAGCTCGTTCCACGGTTTGTTGACTTTTGCTGCTTCGATGTCTAGTTGTCGACGCCAGGTGTGACTCGGCCGACCTTTCCTGCGGCTGCCTTGGGGATTCCAGTCTATTGCGTTTCTGGCGATGTCGGGATTCCGTTTTCTGATTTCATACTCAATTGGTGTTTGTCCGCACTCGGCCCATACGCGTTCGTTTGTGATGGTATTTGGCCAGAAAATTTTTAGTATGCGACGCACAATGGCTGAAAATCGTTTTTTATTGGCCAAAATTCTGTAACTTTTGAACCGAAGAAGATATTTTAGTGAAATCGACAGATAGATTCTTAAACTTTTCTCCACTCTAAATTTCATTAAAATCGGTTGAGTAGTTATTGGGGAATTTAAGGGCAAAGTGGAACTTTAGATTTTTTTTAACTCTAGCGTGAAATATGGTTTTTTTTTTTTATTTTTTTTAACTATTCAAAAATGTAATTTTGGATTTAAATAATAATCATTCCCATTTCTTGTAGTAATGGGACACTCAAAAAAATGTAATGTTTACACTATAAAAAAAATTTTAACATTAAAAAAAAAATAGTAAAATCAACTGGATATTTTGCTATTATTACTGAAAAATTAACTATTTTTTGCTTTCAGATTTGTTTACACTTAAAAAAAACTTTAGAAATATTATCTAAAATCTTGCTATTACTACAGAAGAATCTATTATTTTTTGTTAATATAAGCAAAATAAATCCGCTGAATACTGATTTTTTTTAAATTTTGATACGAAAATATAGTTATTTATTTTTTGAATATTTCTTATTTATTAAAACATTTCATACATATGTGGATAAAAAAACCTTTTAAAAATAAAAGCAGCAATATATTTTAGTAGCCTTTGTAACAATGTGAGGTTCTGTTTATTATTTTTTACTAATACAATGTCTGTCTTAGATCTAATGAATTATAATTATTGTTCATTTAATTGAAAGATTGATTGCAAATCCATATTCGGTTCTGTGCTATTTCTGTTCTTTAGTAGTTTTTTGACTTCTTCATCTAAATCCCGATGTTTCACTTTCCATTGATTTCGAATACTGAAGATGAACGGATCTGACGTTGCCAATAATATATTAAATAGATCTTCATTAGTGGAATTTCGTGAAATTTTTCTAGTATTGTGCTCTCTATAAAATATGTAATCCTTATTCCTTTTTTCCTGAGCTTCCTCTGATAAATCTCCAAGTGGCACCATCTGATTTTGTGAACTGTAGCAGACATATTTCTCCATGGGTACTTGGTTGTATATATTTTTGCAGTTTCCTTAGCAAAATCTCCAAATTTTTTATAGTCAATTTCTTCATTGCACGCAAGTACTTCTAGGATTATTTTAAATCTAAAAATGAGGTTAAAATCAACAGCCGTTATTTCAGATGCTGCTTCTGGATCTGAAAAGAATCTTCTTGCGGTATTGCCATCATTTGTATTGTCTGACCCTTGTTTCGGCTGATCTATCATCAACCCAAATTTGCGATATTCATCTTGAAAATGTTTCCTTTTTGAACTTCTTAACTCCTTGTTGGTTTCGTTGTTTCTTATTGATCCTGAAGATCCGAAATCCAAATCATAAAGGATTTTTAGTATGTGTTCCATAAGTCGTATTCTTGCATGTAGTGGTGATAATCCAAATTCATATGCATCAGTATTATCTAATGATTTTGTCGGGACTTGGTTTAATTGGCTTGATGTTGCATGGCATATGATGCAGCTGGATGCAGCCTTCGTGTTAGTCAAAGCCTGGCCTACTTTTCCATCTATCATTGTTAGCACTAATTGGTAGCTAACTTCAATTTGCTGCCCATCTAAATCTAATTGTAATGGCTGTAGTATTGCAATTTGGGCCTTGATATCACTAACTTCTTTGTTAATAGCATCATGAGTTTTTTTTTTAATTCAAATTTAATATGTCTGCAGTATTTCGTAGAAGATGGTGTCTCATTTTTCCAAATATCCTTTGTTTGCGTTGTACTAGTCGAAGGCTTTGAATCTTCCAAAATATTTTTTAATCGCAATGGTACAAATGATACCATGAACATATCTGAGTCCGAAATATTTTCACATACTACTTGTTTGTATTGTTTTTGTCCGGAAGAACCATCACATCCCCATTTACAAAAAAGAATTAACTTTGTGTTTCCATATTTCTTAAACTCATTTCCTTTTATTGATTGTAGCAAGCGTTCGGCTGTGTGATCAAGTAGAGATTATAGTTGTACCTCTGCCGAAATTGATGTGATTGTAATAGTGTCCTTTAATGGCGAACAGTCCATTTTAGCAGCTGTTATGTAATGATATGCTGGATACAGATTTGAGCCTTTTTCAATCGCACGCAATCTGAGCTGAATATATTGCTGTTTTGTTAATTTCAAATCCAGAAATAATGCTAATGCCTCCTAATTTGTGAATTGTTTTGCATCGCTCGGAGTTGGTATACTTTTAAGAATCCGTTTTGTTCGCAATAAACTAGCTTTAACAACTTTTTCAATGATATCCACTTTTGTCAATTGTTTCTGTGATCGTAATTGATGTAGGAAAGTATCTTGAATATTTTCATATCCGATTTCTTCATTTATATCCTTAAGCTTCCGCCTCTTAGATCTATCGCTACAGTTGTCTAGTGATTTTTGTGGTCTCCCACGTGTGTTTTGATTTGAAGTTTCTGAAGCGATCTGGACAGAAAGTTTGTTCTCTAACCAGTTTGCTAAACTCTTATAAAATCTATCTTTGCTGTAATCAACTTTCCGTTAGCGCTGTTTTAAATTTTTTATGAAAACAGATAATTTATTTTCTAAGTCCGATTTTAGACGAGCGAACATTTGGAAGGAAAACATCTGGAATTTTCTTTTGTTTTTTCATTTGCGGTCACGAACATGTTGCCGGAAACATTCTGTTAATATTGTTGTTTTTTTTCTCAAAAAGCAAGGTAAATGTCAACAAAGAAAATGAGAACAAAGCGTGTCGCCGAGTACCGAACACAAAAACCATTCTCTCTTCCCCACCCGTAATTTGCTAACAAACAAAATGTTTCCCTTCCAGATGTTTCCCTGTCTAAATGGGCACTAAGTCAAATTGTATTTCAGTGCTATAGGAATTTAAGTTTCCTTTTTTTCGAATGTAATTTTTAACATCTTCCTCGTTTTTGTTTCTAAAATACTCTCCGGCCAATTCTTTATAGCTGAAAATCTCCATGTTTATGAAAAACGTTGTTATTGCTCAGATATATTATATCCACTGAGTTTGCATCCGAATGTCACTTGCTTTTAAACCTTTTCATACCAAATACAGGTAGAATAAAAAGGATTAAACAACTTAATATTCTCTTATTTATATGCTATAAAATACCTGACACAAATTTAACAATGCATTGCATAGCTATAGGGTCATGGAATATTATTAGAGTCATAAAAACAGATAAAATAAAATGACCAAAAAAAAAATTTTAATATCCCTTTAGCGTAAACGCGTGTCTAAGCTCTTTATTCTACTATAAAATACGCTAGTGTGAACGTAGTGTAACGGATAAGGATGAATCAGGGCAGCTATACGTTTTTCTGATTGTGTAACAATAATACAATTTTTTATGAAATTGACAGTCAATTGATATTTTCAAAGGCGCTTTTAAGTCGACGTCGAGTTGAATTGTCCCTGTTTTAGTCGACATGAAATTTTGCGACGACTGAAATGAAAGTTAAGGAAATTTTAAATGAAATGTAAACACACTTATTGTACGTTGAAAATGAAAATTTAAAAGAAGTTATGGGCACAAATTTTATTAGTAAATTTAACGCAAAAATTCGGAAAAGTTTGCTATAAAAGCGAAAACTCGCGAACATTTTTAATTTAAGACGAAAGCCTCAAAGAGCCTAAAGTTTGCAAAAATAGCGAAAATTCGCGAACATTTTTAATATATCAGAAGGGCCATAAAATTGATTAAAAGCCCCTACAACTATAATTCGGAAAAATTGCAAAGTTAGCGGAAATTCGCAAAAATTTGCTTACAGCGACGTGATAGCAAAATTTAATAATTATTAAATATCGTTTAAAGCTGTAAAGAATCAGAAAACTTATAGGAAAAGTCGCTCCTATCGCAAGCATGGCTAAAATTCGCGAAAATTGTAAACTTGGAAACAAACTCCATTATTGATTCGAAATCGGCTAAAAAAAAACAAATGTCGGAAAATAACAAAAAAAAATTTATATATATTTATTTATTTTAAAAGATTTTGTTATTCGTGCTTAATTCCCAGTTTTTATTCTCGATAAAAACACTTGAAATCAATTGCTGATGGGATAAGCTATTCCTATGCGCATTTCACTGGTTGCTTAGGCCAGATCATCAGGAAATTTCATCCATAAAGATTTTAGAAAAACTAAAGATATTAAACCAAATAACTTTGATATTAGGTCTGTCTGCGTACTTTTCCAGTAGCAAATACTCAGCAAATTTTTTTGGGAGAGTAAGACCAATTTTACTCTGTCGGCTGAAAATATCTCAAAAAGTACGCAGACAGAATCCAGTGAAATCTTGCAAGAAAACAGCTGATCGGTGTGTAGGCAATTGAAATGACAAAGCAAAATTTAGCAAACTAGCGACTTTTGGGAATTTAAAAACCGGAAAAAATACCCAAATAATGGGATTTACCGAATGAAATCAAAAAGTTAGCGTCGAATTTAGGAATTTAAAAGGGGAAGTATAAATATTTAATATTTTTAACAAAAATACAAAAAATAGTTAAAAAAAAATTAACTTTTTGGAACAAAATGAGCGATGCTTGCAAAAAATCGTTCGTTCCGTTCCCGAGATTTCTGGGTTCGATTTTTTGCAGAATATATACAGTTTGGCTGAGTTCCAAAACATCAATATACTTTGCAGCACAAGTCAAAAATGTATATTCAAGTTTAATAATGCACAGCTTTTGTATTATGTTCTCATTAAATACTTTTTTGGTGCACATTGGGACAAATAGAATTGTAATAACCTACACGGTTGCATTGTAGCATGCATTTAAAAAAGATAGTTGATTTGCAACCGACATTTTGGAACTCAGCCTTTATACCGTGCAAAAGCTTGTGTTCCAAGGGATAAATCAGTAAAGCTTTGTACTGACCATTTTGGATGCACCCAAATATCTCGGGAACTAACCGAACGATTTTTTGCACGCATTGCTTATTTTGTTCCTAAATGTGTATTTTTTTTATTTGTGCTAACTATTTTTTGTATTTTTATTAAAATTATTAGTTATTTTTACTTCCCCATTTTAAATTCCCAAATTCGACGCTAACTTTTTTTTACTTTTGGAAATCCCCCTAAATTCCTAAATTCGACGCTAACTTTTTGTTGTTATTCTGCAAAAGACCATAATTTGGGTATTTTGTTTTCCCGGTTTTTATATTCCCAAATTCGACGCTATTTCGTCGACGCTATCTTGGCACACGTAATAAAAACAGCTGTTCAAACTAGTTGCAAAATCTTGCAAGAGGAAATTTCTCCAGTAACATTTTGTAAGTTCTCTAACTTCCAACTGTCAAAAAATTCTCTTTTTGGCTCTCTCGCTGCAAGAGATTTGGAGTACACAGACAACATTTTGTAATATTTTGCAACATTTTTCACATAATGATGCAAAAAATGTGTACGCAGACAGACCTATTGCTACAAGTAGAGCTGTTGCTTATGATTCTTATACGCTTAACAGTTTTATTTGGTTTAATATCTTTAGTTTTTCCAAAATCTTTATGGATGAAGTTTCCTGATGATCTGGCCTAGGCAACCAGTGAAATGCGCATAGGAATAGATTATCCCATCAACAATTAATTTCAAGTGTTTTTATCAATAATAAAAACTGGGAATAAAGCACGAATAACAAAATCTTTTAAATTAAAATTTTGTATTTCCAAAAATTACTTTTGATATATTTATTTATGCAAAAATAGCGAAAATTTTTAACATTTCAAACAAGCCATAAAATTGATTAAAAGTCCCTAAAACTATAAGAAATGGCAAAAATTTGGTGAAAATAGTTCAATTAACGGAAATTAGCAAAAATTTGCTAACGGCGGCATGATAAAAAAGTCTTATATTTATTAATAAACGTTAAAGCTATAAAGAATCAGAAAACTTACAGTAAAAATATCTCTTATCGAAAAGATTGCAGAAATTCGAAAAACTCAAAACTGGATGCAAACTCTACACTTTATTTGAAAAAGCTAAATCAGTAAAAAAAATATGTCGAAAAATAGCATAATAGCGTTAAAAGGTGAGCTATAATGATGAAGAACTAATACCATGTTCACACGGACAGCAATATTCGTGTTTCGCTCTCTTATTCCCGTTTCGCGCCACAAACATGATTGAAACCAGTGAGGCCAACTTAGTGCTTTTGGCACTATTTATGGTGTGTTTTGGTGACTCAAAACGCCAAAATTTTATTTATAGTGCCAAACTAAGAAAAAGCACTAACTTGGTGCTTTTTCAATTTTTCGTTAGTGCCTTAAGTGCTTTTTACAATTTTTATTTTTTTTTCTACCATTTTTTCAAAATTTTGATTATATAGTGAAAGATTAAGATGAGATTTGCTTTTTGGGGTACCATTTTGAGAAGGCCTGTAAAGATTTTAAATGATAAAAAAAGTGATAAAAGACAGTTGCATCCGTTTTACCAAAAACTTTTTTTACGAGGTTAGAGCTAGGCTTTCTAGCAATTTGGAAATTTTACAAAACGTTGCACTTTTTAGCATTGATGGATAATATTTAGTAATCGTAATAAAAACGTTGTACAGTAGAATCTCACAAATTCGAACCGTCACAAATTCGAACCGTCCAGAAATTAGAACCGGCCATTTCAATGTATTGGACGCTCTAAAATTAGAACCTATGGTTCTAATTTCTGGAAGTGTTTTTTTTTTTTGTTTTTATTTCTGCTAGGAAAATTTTTTTTATGATTTTGAACTTAAAAGGCGAAAAACCATAGGTATCAAACGCTCTAAAATTAGAACAAGTGGAAGTGTTTTTTTTTTACATTTTCACTACAAATTTTTTTTTTCGCTCATTAAAACAGGAATCTCCGAGTTATTGTTGGTGTGTACAACTCGGTCATATACGTACGAAATTTGATATGCTTGTACAAATTTGGGTCAGTTGATAACTGAAGGTCAAAGTGAAGTGTTAATACGCGTGAAAGATAAAAAAAAGACAAACAAACGTAAAAAATACCTTATCTTTAGATACTAAGGTTAAAATATTAAAAAGACTTAATGAAGGCATGAGTGGAAATCGTTTAGTTTAAAGAAAAAAAAAAAATAAAGACCAATTACAAAGAACCTTATAATTAAAAAAGTTTTTCTATGAATTTAATATGTTCAATTAATTAAATGTTATTAAATAAAAACTATTTTGAGCTTAAATAAAGCTTACACATCTATTCATTATCTACCACTATTTCATTATAATTTTATCATTTTCTGTAAAAAAAAATGTCTAGAAATTCGAACTGCCCTGTGCACAAAGTGGTTCTAATTTGTGAGATTCTACTGTATTTGTTTTCGGTAAACATTTTTTTAAAAATGTAGACACTGTTTCAAAAATAGAAAATGCAGTCGGAAACTGTACAAAAGAACGCAAAGACTTTAAAAACAAAAAAAGAGCCGTAACTTGGTATAAGCAAAGTGTTAAATAAATTAAAAACAGCTTACAGAAAATCCTTTTATACCGAGCTTTGTGTAACCTGCCATTTTTCATGCGCTTTATACCATGTTCACACGGACAGCAATATTCGTGTTTGGCTCTCTTATTCCTGTTTCGCGCCCCAAACATGATTGAAACGACTTGTTTCCCCATACAAAATTTTGAGAGCGAAACATGTACATGAAAAATGTACTATCATCTCCAATTTTGATAACATTTATCGTTAGTTTATCTGAACTAGCTCTCAGAAAAATAAAAAAAAAGAAAAAACAAAATAAAAATTGATGTTTAATAAAATAAAGTGATAATTATAACACAATAATATAAATAAAAGTATTAAATAATATATTTTTAAGTTTTATTTAATTTTTTTATCTATTTAAAAAAAATCACCTAACAACAGAAAAAAAAAATGTCAAAATGAAACAAGAATGAATCGTATGAACAGCATGTTTGGCAAACTAGTTTCAGAGAGCGAAACGAGTTGTTTATATCGTCGTATGAACATAGCATAAAATAATAAAAAAAAATAATTGTAGATGGGATTTTGTTTTTCTCAGATTTCGATAACTAGTCGACGTCGACACAACATTCTTATAAAATAACAAATTAACGTCGAAGTGATGTAGTCGTCGACTTGATGTGACAACAATTTAAAATTAATGTCGTCGTCGACTACGACTTATATAATAGGGGTGATTGTTTTTAAATACCGAAACGATTGTACCGGTATAATACCGGTATTAAGGGAAACGGTATACGTATACCGGTATTTTATGCAAAAAACTAATTTCGGTATCTGTATCAATACCGGTATTCAATTCAAACGGTATTGGTATCGGTATCGCTTGCAAACATTGGTTTCTCGGTTAAAAGCGTTTGGCTTACGGCATTTTTATACCCTTCACCACAGGTGGAAAAGGGTATATATAAGTTTGTCATTCCGTTTGTAATTTCTACAATAGTAGTCTTAGACCATATAAAGTATATATATTCTGGGTCCTTATGAGGAGAGAAGTTGATTTAACGATGTCCGTCTACTGTCCGTCTTACGTTTGATATATGTTTTCCGGAGACTCCAGATATGATAGCGGCTAGGTTGTTTTACATTTATGTTACATATAGTCCACCATTTCTTGCTATTGAAATTCAGCAAGATAGGTCACAAATGGCTGAGATATGACCAAAAAACCACGACTGCCTCCAATTTTTCCCAAAAATCCCTTGTTGTTGTATTTTTATTACTTTTTCTGTATATCTGGAGAACGGCAAGAGCCAAAGTTTCCAAGTTAGGTACAAACATTTAGTTTATAAATACACACCATCCCACAACATGTAGGCGGGATTGGAGAAGTGGGCTAGGTACCTCCCATACAAAAAATATCAAAAATTGTATAAAAACCTGAATTTTTTGACTGTAATATGACCTATGGTTACGCCTTATATATCAAAAGATCGGAAATTTTTAGTAGAAAATATTTTCTGAAAAACTCGGGAAAATCAGTTCAGATACCAAAAAGTTATGACCAAAATATTAATTTTTGTTTGAAAAATATCCATTTTCGGGAAACATAGATCTTCCCGAGTCCAAGTTTAACAACCAAAAGAACTGGAAAATTTCTTCTTTAACACGTCAGTATATAAATCTGTCAAATCGGTTAAGAAATAGCAGAGTTAAGACCAAAATACTGAAATCCCAAAAATTACTAATTTGTATAATAAAGTTTGTTTTTTATACCCTTCACCGAAGGTCCTACACCCTATAAAGTATATATATTCAGGGTCCTTATGAAAAGCGAAGCTCAAATCTTCAAAAAAAATTCCAAATCTTCCTAAAAAAAATTTTAAAATCAATTAAAATTTTTTTTGGAACTGTTAAAATACAAGATTTTCAAGATTTCGTCAAAAAATCCTTCAATTTTTAACCGATGCAGCATCTTACAAAGTTACGACTGTCAATTGGCCTAAAGCAATTTATCCAAAACTGTTACATGTTACTTGCTTGGCACAGTACTCCTTCATGAGTTGCAATTTTTAATAAAATGTATCCCTTACCACCAAATCCAGTACTAACAAGAAGGGGAACCTGGCGAGATGCTTTAGAACACTATTCAAAAAAACATTGAGCAATTAAAGAATGTTATTGAAGAACTTGTTGCTACCGATGCTTATGCAGTTAAATAAGTAAAAGAAATATTAAATTTAAATAACAACAAAAGTCAATTAGATTTTGTATATTCCAACTTCGAATATATTGGTGAAACTATAACTAGATTGGATGGACTTAGTTCACTCAACAGTCAACTCAAGTAATTTGATTGGCAGAAAGTAAAATTAACAAACAATATGAAAGGAAGAATAGCAAGACAAATAAAAAAAATTCAAAACGTTTTAAATAAATATAGTATTTCAAAAAATAAAACAAATTTTAACTATTTTTGATCTTGAATCAAATGTGGGATCTGAATTAGAAAATTAATATTCTCCAAATGAATTGGCATCCTTCAAGTATTCTTTAACTTCGGTTGACGTTGAGAGATCATTTTCCATATACAAAAGCTTTTTAACAGACAAAGGTTTAGTTTTGATAATATAGAAAATTTATATTATGTGGTTATTTAAATTAAGTTTTAAAAAATGTATACCTTTGAATAAAAATAGAACAAAAACATCAATAGAATTTTTTTATTTTTTTTTTGTTTGTTTTAAATAAACTAAAAAAAAAAACAAACCCTTTTTTATTGAATTTTTTTAATTTTTTTAATGCATATTTTGGAGTTTTTAGTGCATATTTTATGCGCATATTTTTGATTTTTTAGTGCATGAAAATCTCATCTCTAGTTATCACCCTTCTTTATTATTTCATTTATTTAACGAAATAATTTTAACAAATAGAAACTAGGAATTTTTGTGCTTTTTTGCGACTTAAAAACTCGCCAAAAGAGGTAATTTTATTTTTTAAGAAGTCGGTATAAAAATGTGTCAAATCGGTTACAAAATGGCCGAGTTATGACCAAATACTGAAATTCGATCAAAACAAAAATTGCTATATATTAATTAAACTTTTAATATAAGTATTTAATACCACGCAAACATGTGCAAACAACTAAATAAACCTAACGATATATATAATATAAATATACATGTATACATATATACATATATTTAGATAAATATATAAACTTCTGTTCTTTCCAAACCATGGTGAAGGGTATATAAGATTCGGCATAGCCGAATATAGCACTCTTACTTGTTTATGAACGCATTTATCCGTGAATTACTGTATCACTATTTTTAATATGCTTTCTATGTTTAAAATAAAGCATTTTAAAGTTGACAAAATGTATTCTTAAGAATCCTTAGTACAGGAGTTCCCAAATGTTTTAAATATTAAAAATCGACCCATATAATACTTACTGGAAAAGTAGACGAAATATTTAAGGTAAACTAATTACAAAATGAAGTATGCATGTTTAAATAGTACTTTTTGTAACCCTTTGCTGAAAAGCCCTGTGTGTGTGTGTGTGTTAATTAAACAGCTTTAAATTATTTATTAACCGTTCATTGGCATAACTTGTTTTGTCACAAAATTCACAAGAAAAAACTTTGTATTTCTGATTCTCCAAAATGTTTTTAAAAATATTTTATCGTACTTCTCTACCTCTTAACGACTGACGTGCGTATGAATGTACGTATACGTAGGCAGCAGCAGGATTATTGTTAACTCTAACATTGTCTGTCTAAGCGGACTTTTCGAAATTTTTGGCCTGAAGAATTTTTTTACACTACTCCGATTACTGACATGCGCAAAAACAGCTTTCACTGCCAATAACTCTGAACGCCGCACTTTCTCTCTATTTTTGGGAATAAGCTTTCGTTGTTACGTTTATATATTAAGCATTTGTTATACATAATAAAAAAAAGCTTTTAATACTTAATCAAACTTTTTTGCATCCCCTTGCAACCCGCAAACTCGTATTGACACAAAGTTTAAATTAGACCAATGACATGAAAGTCAAAGGCATAGAAAAACACTTGACGTCTATCTCGGCCATTTTCTAAGGGGTGGTTCTTGTAACGGAACACGCCTCTCATAAATTATTAAAACATGTCCTCCCCAAAATGAACTGGAGTTAGTAAAACTCATCATAGAATTCTTTATCACACGGTTGTTGTCTAGCTGTGAAATCTGTTCGGGTCCGTTTAGTTTAAACAATAGCAGAGATACTAACTTCAACAATTCGTGAGCAAAATACTACTTGAGAAAAAAAATTATAATAATACATAATTATACCCATAACAGTGCGTGCTAAGCTTAACTAACTAACTTACTAACAAACCAACAACTTATCAACCAACCAGTTAGCCAGCCAGATATTTAGACAACTAAGCAACCAACCAACCTTCTTTATAATTCATCTATCTTATTTGTAATTTATAGTTTATTACGTATGTTGAAGTGTATGTCACTTGCATTATCTATCAATTGTGATCAATTTAAATAATTAAGTTTTAATATTTGAATGGCTCCCATAACATCGAAATCAAAATAACAACAAAATCCGCACATGTACTCTCTGTTCCATGCACACATACATGCCAACGCGTGCAAAATCGTGTTAATTAATTTTAAATTCACATAAGTTTTTTCGTCCGATAATTGTGAATTATAATAAATTAAGATGTATGTATAAGTTCGGTGTGCAATAAAACAACAACAACAAAAATATATTGAAAGTAATTTTAAAAAGTAACATAATTGTTACAAAAAAAAAAAAAAAAATATTATAAAAATAAGAAAATTACAATTAATTTAAAAATTAAATAGAAATTATTGAATTTTTTTTTGTTAATATATTCAGTATTGTGTCCTGCTTAAGCAGGATTTTGTGGGTAAATTTTAATTAAAGTGCTTCAAAATTTATTCGCCAACGACTTTTGACGCCTCAAGGGCGTTCAAACTGGAGGAAGATTTTGTGGGTGGTTGCATGACCATGTCGATGTATTCATCGACGGATAAAATGAAAATGTCAGCGCCGAGTTGTTTTCCAGGGCGATATAGTCCGTCATATCGTAGTTCAGAGCAAATGAGGCGATGCATGCAGAATCCATCGGTAAGAAATGGGTTTCCTCACAACATTTTTATATATTTACATACAGGCCTGTTCTGAAAATCACGTGATTTCAAATAACGCGCTTTTAAAATTACACGCGTGTTTTTGTGGTGTTCCGAAAATCACACCTTTTTTGCGTTTTTCGGTTTGCTTTCTGAAATTGAAAATCACACGGAAAAACGCTTAAACGGAACACCACAATAATATGCACACGTGTGATTTTAAAAGCACACGTGATTTGAAATCAAGTGATTTTCAGAACAGGCCTGATATTTATAATTCATTTGCAAATAATTTTGTTTTTTAGTTTACAATAACTTTAAAACATTTTTTTATTGTTATAATTTTAATAAAAGATTGCTTAAGCAATTAATTATTATGTATGTGCAATCATCAGGGAAACCATAAACCATCAATTACATGTGTTTACTTGTGCGACCAATGAAGGCAAAAACAATATACATATTTATCCGTTTTAGAGCTATTTATGAATTATGGCACCGTTTGCAGCATTTTTTTTTTTTTTTTGCATAATTTAGTTTAATTCAGTGTTCGAAAATAAACAGTACATTATTTAGCGTTCGGCTCACACACCCAAGAACGTTTTTTTGTTTTAGTGATTGTGTAGACGAACACAAGAGCCGAATATTATATATTGTTCTGTTCTTCGTTCAAAAACAGAACGATTGTAGTGATACAGTAGACAAACATTATATGTTAATGTTCTATAATGTTTTTATTACATTGATAAAGATCAGAAGTGTGTGTGTATTGTGTATAGGTTTTGTTTGTGTAACATTATTTTGCTGGCTTTTTGTTTTTTTTTTTCGTATGTGTATTTTGTTTTTGTAAAAAATGTTTAATTTTTTTTTACCAGCCAAAAGGCACGAACATTAATGGACCGAACCGAACACAATGAAGTTTGTGGATTTAAAAAAAAAACCGAACGGAATAAAATGTTCTCATCTTTTGTTGAGTTTGATAAAAACAGTATTATTTTTGTGTTCGAAAGATGACTAACAGGGAAACGTTATTTTTTTAATGATTTCCTACACAAACACTATTAGCGTTTGTGTTTTCCACAAATCTACCGAACCGAATACTATGGAGCGATATTTAGTGTTTATTTTCGAACACTGGTTTAAAAATCCTTTTACAGCATTTTTTTAAGTTTTTAGCGCATATTTTGCCTTTTTGAGGCATATTTTGATACTTAATAATTTTTTTTAGATTCCTACTAAAGCTTTCGCAGCAAATAAAATAAAAAAAATTTTTTTTTGCGAAATTCTGGCTTTTCTTTTTTAAATGTCTATCTGTATACCCCACGTGTTGCCTCAATTTCGCCATCTACATTTAAGTTTTACTCGAAAATTATAAGACAAAGCAGGTTGTCATTAAATATAAATGTTATTTTAAACTTATACCCCCGTATTCATAATCGATTATTAAATTTAACAAACGTTTATTAAAGATAATTTTCATAGTAAATTGGTTCTTTAAACCTTTATTAAATTTAAAAAAAATTTTGTGAATACAGGCATAAAATTTTATATATGAATAAGCAAAAGTTAAGGAAAAAGCAAATATATATGTTTTTGGCGATATGTGTAATACATAGGCATCTGGACCAATCTTTTAGTATGCCGATCGATTTAGAATCACTTTTTAAAGTGATCTAACGATAACAATCCGTACACAGAGAAAACAGATTCGTGATCACAACCGAATTTGGCGCCAATCGAATTTCGTCGGTTGCATGTACTATCACACAATTCGGTTCCAATTACTGAAAATTTCGTTGCATAGCACAATATTTTTGACAGCAACATTTGAATTTTAGTACACTATCAGTTATAACAACAGATATTGTTAGTTGTTACTACGATTATTAGAAAACAAAAACATGCTTATACCCGAATATATGTTATATGCATCTGAATTAACATATAATTGGTGTTCATAACAAGAGATTTGATTGTCGTTATCAATATATTTTTTCTAACCGGTCAAATGTAGCCCATAAGGGGCAAGGACTTGTCCAAAGGTAACCCCAATGAAAGGAAAAAATGGCTTATTTTACAGTACGATGTCCTAGGGCAGGACCATATAACCCAGCTTACATTACAAAGGAGAAGTCTTAAAATTACTCCATGGTATACTCCAGAGGATTAGCTTTGAAAACGAAAAAAACGAAAACATGTCGTTAAAAAACGAAGACATGTCGTTTCACTGCAAACTCTTTTTAATAATGACATGGTCCATACTTGCACTACATTGGACCAGCCCAGGATCAAAATGGATCAAGTAGTCCAATATAATTTGCAGGGTATAAAAAAAATAATACATACATATGAACGTGTATATTAGGGATATAACCATTTGCATTTTTTTGCAAATATCAAAAAGGACCTATCATAGTGAGATAGTGTTAAAAAAAATATGAAGAAATGTGCCTTCCTTTTTTCGCGAGCGTTCAAAAAGGTTCGGCACCCATCGCGATGAAGTTTTAGCTTATAATTTTTTTCAGTTTTACAGGAAATCCATAATTCTAACGTCAAAAGCCATGCTGGTCTTTGCATTTCGTGTTTTTTTTATGAAATGGCGATTCCTTGCATCCCAAAAAAAGAAACCAAAAAAACGGTACAATATTTTGTTCAATATTTTGTTTTCAAATTAGCAATTTTTGAATTTTTAGGGGCATATTTTTAACAATTTTCAGGGCATATTTTCAAGTTTTCACGGCATATTTAATGCGCATAAAACGCGTTTTTTAGAGTATATTTCTGGTTTCCCTGATAATCATTTTTTTTTATTCTAATGTTTTGGTTTTTAATATTAAAAAATTAAATAAAAATACAAACACATATTTTTTGTATTCGTTGCAACTTTTTACTAGGCCTTGTTACTCTTACTTAAACTTATGCGTTGCAGAACAGCTGTTCCGTTTTATTACTTCTCTTATGTAAACGTGACGTTGCGTTGCGCTTAAACCTCTTTTCTTATCAGCCAGCTGTTAAAGAAAGCGAGCATTCCATCGACGCGTCTGTTGTCTGTCGAGCTGCGTACTTAAATTTTTACATTTCTTAAATTTAATTTTTTGCCTAATGTCCGGCTAGATTGGCAAAAAAACCCCTATGTGCGACGTACGTGACGTTTTTTTTATATTTTTATACAAAACACACATATGTATAACAAGAGTTAAAATTTTTAAATAATATAAATTTTGACAAATTTTTTTGTTTTCTTTATAACACATTTAAAAACGTTTACGCATTTTGGTAACTGCCAACCCTTTAAGTCGACCACAACGTTAACGTGGCCGCAACATTTCCGTATGAGTAACGACGCCTTGAAAATGTCAGTTTCAAAAAATTTAATTTAATAAGATTCGATAACAAAATAGACTATTATTTTTTATATGTAAATACAATTAAAACAGGTTCAAAACCATTTTGTTTTAGCTAATAATTTTTATAGTTAATGGATAAATTCACCAAATTACTAAAGGGTTCTAATGGGTACTTCTGAACTTTAACAGTTGATAGCTGTCATATTGCTGTGGCTACATCTGTTAAGAAAACTGTCATTCAGTCTGTTTGGCGAAAACGCCATGGCAGAATATAGTGTTCAATTAATCCTTTTTTTTAACGAAAAATCATCTTCAGCGATAAGGCCCCTTTCTGGATGAATGACTAAGACAATTGCGGAATTTGGGATGATACCAACCCACATGAGATCCACGAGCGTCTAATGCATTTCGAAAAAGTCAATGTTTGGTGTGGATTTTGTGCTGGCGGTGGCATCGGTCCATATATCTTTGAAAACGACGTTAGATAGGGCATAACCGTCAATGGCGATCGTTATAGGTCGGTGATTACCAACTTTGTTATACCTGAGTTTGATCAATGGACACTAACGACATGTGTCTTAATAGGGCCGCGCTACAGCTCATGCCCCATTGGATAGTTTGCATGAGCAGTTTGAGAAAAAAAGAATTTCACGTGGGTGTGATGTGAACGGACCAAAAAGATCGTATGAATTAACCCCGTAAGGCAGTTTTTGGGGTTTTATTAAGTCAAAGGTGTATGCGAATAAGCCACAAGCCACACCGGCGCTCAAAGCGGTCAAATGTCATCTGATTTTTACGCCAGAGCAATGGAAAATTGGAAATATTAAACGTTGTTGTATTTCGTACTTTATGGCATCATTAGGCCTTCCAAACGATTAAAAAATAACGATGATGTCTCACAAACACTAGATTTGTTTAAATTTAAAAAAAGGAATAGGTTAATAAAAGATCATTAATAAAAAAATAATTATATTTTTTTAAAAATATTTTTAATGTTCCTATATTTAAAACAAGTATGGAAGTATAGCGGGGTAAGGGTCATGCGACTTGTACGGTCGTACTGACCGCTAAGCATTTATGAGCGCAGGAAAATTTATATCTTACGGTTAATTAAATATCTCTTAAAAGAATATATTTACTTAACATTTTTTATTTTTATTTTTCGAATTTATTATATGAGCTAAATTTCAGTTATGTATTTTATTTATTTAAATAATATTGCAATATACACAGCAGTGATGCCGTTTACATTTGTTACATTTTTCGTTACTTTTGATGGCCCAACGTAACATGTATAATTTTGTTATATATTGCCAAATTTTCGTAACTTTTGGTACATGGCACAGAACAAATTTATAATTTTCAAAAAGTACTTAATTCATTAATAAACCATTGTTAAAAAATTGAAAAATTGCAATATGCTTAATTTTTAAATTAACGCTATCACACGTTTATTCTGATTTATGGTTTTATTCAATTACTGAATTTGTAGTCTTGTTATTAGCACTGAAACACACTGGAATATAACGACAATCTAGCGGCGGAAAATCTTATCTTCTAAGTTAATAATTTGATCCACAATAAATGTATGTATAAATTGAAGGTAAATATGCACGCTTAAGCTCCGTTAAAAATTAGGCAGCTGTTTTTAACACAGTAGGCGGGAAAGCGGAAAATAAAAATCATATTCCCCGAATCCCGGGATTCCCTCCAAAATTTTTATATTTCTGTGGCCGTATGGAAAAACAAGATAACTCCATTTTTTTAAAAACAAGAGAAAAACACACTTAAAGTTTTAAACATATTTCGCTTATTATTTAATATAAATTTGTTTTACTTTGCATGCGCATTAAACAGAACATAATTTTAAATAGTGTTAAAGATTTCTGGTTCCATTGAACTAATTTTTGGGCACTAAAACCGAAAACCAAAAAAACTTATTTTTTCAATTTGGTTTAAAGTTTTACGGAATTAAGACAACTTAAGAAATGATTTGTGGAAAAACATTAACTATTTGACTCAGCACTGTAATTTACCAGTTTTTTTTTTTACGAAAAAATTAAGTTACCCAGTTTTTCAAAAAAAATATTTTTTTTTCCTTTTATATATGCTTATATATCAAAAACTAGCATTAATTCCGATACTTCGTGAGCGTTTTCCTTTCTTTCGTGGACATATGTATTAAACTGCCAAAGTTTATGTTCCTAGATTAAAAAGCGACCAGTTATAAAACAAAAAAGTACCAAACAGTTATTCTCATCCGTTCATGACATTGCAATATTAACGAAAATTTAAAAAAGTATCAAAAAGATACCTCCTACAGATCCTCATTCACTGAGGACCTTGCATGTTTAATTTTATTTTTTTAAGGTACAATACAAACGGGAATTCAAAAAATACCAGTTAAAGAACAAAGAGTACCAACAAATTCACTCACAGGTTCTTATTCACTCAGAGCGTTCCATGTTGAATTTTATGTTTATATGTAAAATATTAACTACATATATTCAAAGAAAGTTTCACTTGTAAAACAAAAAGCTAAGGAAAGGAATTTGGTTTCCCGTTTTTCCCCCTTTTTGGAACTTTTTTCACCCCATTAAAGTATCAGAAATTACAATATTGTAGTGGGAGCTCAAAAATTAATGTTCGATTTCCAAATAGCACCGAATTCGTATTTGAACTCAAATGTGATGTAAACTTTATTTTTTATGTTTATTGGTAGATGATAGATGGGGTGACATAAAAGTTCTAAAATACATGTTTCACCCATTTACTCCCTAAAAGGGGCAATTTTCAAAAAAGTACCTGACACCTGTCCGCTTATTTTTCTAAAGAACAACAATACATATTACATTTTTTTGTATTTCTTTTAGTTCTGGAGATATTTTTCGATATTGGTGAGAGACCAACCTCCTCTCCAAATTTCAAGTTTTTAGCTTCAGGCGTTTAGGCTGTGCGGTGATGAATCAGTTTATGGGTTATAAAATTATTTTTTAGTTTAGCTGACCAAAAACCCTGTCTTATCTTTGCAACAGAAAAAAAATATTTGTTTTTTTTTTAATTCCCTAAGCTAAACCCCGCGAAGCTCTGCGCTTGTCTGCAGGAAAGAAACCAGAGTCTCTGGCGGGAATCGAACCCGCAACCCCGGCGCTGATAGACTAGCTCACTGCCAGCTAGCCTACCGGGGCACTTAATATTTGTTAAGTCCAAAGATTTTTCAAAGTTACTGTACCAGTAGAGTACGGTAGATCTTTATGGGTTAAAAAATATTACTCGGAAAAATTTCGGGTGTTTGGCAGTCCTATTGGTCGACTTGTCAAAGTTTGTATACAAACTAGTTTTTTATGTAAACAAACCTATTTTTTTATTAGCAATATTTTTGACAACCCGACCACAGAAGCATTGTAGTTGTAGAGTTGACCTCACCTTCTAGTCAATTCGCCTTGCTTTGTACACTTGCATACATTTCGGAGAAACGCATGGAAGATGTTGAAAATGTAAAATACGCGTTCACACTTTAAATATCTAAAGCTTCGTACAGACAATGGTCAGATCTTACAATATTGTAAGCAGGCGTTGCCGACAGCAATGTTGTTCGGACAATGGTGCGATTGTCAGATGCATTAATTTTGCACTTCTGCAAATACAAATGAGCTTACAATGTTCACACAGTTGTAAAACATTTTAGCCAATTTTAATGCAATTTAAGCAACGCTGCTTACCAATATTGTAAGATCTGACCATTGTCTGTACGAAGCTTTAGATGTTTAAAGTGTGAACGCGTATTTCACATTTTCAACATCTTCCATGCGTTCCTCCGAAATGTATGCAAGTGTACAAAGGGTATTAAACTTGTTTTTGTGCTAAAATTTAGTTGGATAAAACCATTAAAGACACGAAGCCCACAAAGGATTACTAAAGCTTCATACAGACGATGGTCAGATCTTACAATATTGGTAAGCAGCGTTGCTTAAATTGCATTAAAATTGGCTAAAATGTCTTACAACTGTGTGAACATTGTAAGCTCATTTGTATTTGCAGAAGTGCAAATTAATGCATCTGACAATCGCACCATTGTCAGAAAAATATTGCTGTTGACAACGCCTGCTTACAATATTGTAAGATCTGACCATCGTCTGTACGAAGCTTAAAGTTTTAATGTGCAATTTTCAGGAAAGAATTTAAATCTATATAACCTAAAGTACTACATACTAAAAAAATATATTCAAAAAATTTGTTTTTTTACAAGGTGGTCTCAAAAAACAGCCGCCTGTTGCTGTTATATTGTTGTGATATTGAGGCCACCTAGCCAAGTTATGACAATGGAAACTTGAGTTAAATTAAAATGTCCCACATTGGTGAATTAAGTTTCATTTAAGTGTTTAGTAAAAAAGAAACTTTTGTATTTCAAACGATTTTAAACAGAAATGTGTTTATACCCACACCACAATAGTGGAGAGGGTATTATGCATTTGTGCTGATGTGTGTAATGCCTTAAAATATTGGTCCTAGACCTTAAAGTATACCGATCGACTCAGAATCACTTTCTGAGTCGAACTTACGATGTCCGTCCGGCTGGCTGGCTGTCCATATAACCTTGTGCGCAAAGTACAGGTCGCAATTTAAGAGATAATTTGATAAAATTTGGGACATAGGTTCTAATTGGCACAAGGACCAAGCCTATTGAAAATGGGCCGAATCGTAGGACCACGAGGGAAGATAGGGGGAAATTTCTTCCTCTCAGAAACTATCAAACCGATTTTAATGAAATTTAAAACATGGATAGATCCATATCTATATGGACACATAAGCTATACAGTTTTAAAAAATATAGGACCACAAGGGGATGTAGGGGGCAATTTCTGCCTCTCACAAACTTTCAAACCGATTTTAATGAAGTTTTTAAACATAGAGAAATCCATATTTATATGGACACATAAGCATGATGTGTTTTTAAGTACTGTGGTGCTGGGTATCATATGGTCGGGCTTGACCAACTATACTTTCTTACTTGTTTAATATTAATTCTGAATTAAATAAGTTTTCTGATGTTGATTTTGAATAGAACTCAAATAATTTAGGAAATTATTATCATTTCTTTTTATTATGATAATATTGGTATGGTTCAATTATGTATGGAACAAAATACCTGGCAATTGGCCTCGGCGTCACACCTCCATCCGATGGTGAAAATTTTCGATGACGCTGAGGCATAATTAAGGTTATATGCCGGTAATGTGCCGAATTATCTCGTCCTTTAGCTCTTGAATTGTTGCTGGCTTATTGACGTACACCTTTCCTTTCAAATAACCCCAAAGAAAGAAGTCCAACGGTGTCAAATCACATGATCTTGGCGGCCAGTTGGCATCGCCACCACGTGAGACAACACGGTCATTAAATTTGTCTCGCAAAAGGGCCATTGTTTCGTTGGCTATGTGGCAAGTGGCACCGTCCTGTTGAAACCACATATCGTCCACATCCATATCTTTCAATTCGGGCCAGGATATTTCACCTGATGCCGCCTTTTCCTCAGTTATTTTCTTTTAGCTTTTTCTAGCCAGTAGTTTTCACTTATCACGAACATTTAGGAATTATCTAGATGCTTGAGCTAGAGTAGACATTCAAAATATTTACTCATGCGTTTCGAACAATATTTTTGTCCTGACAAAATTTATTTTATATTGAGTTCGACATCAAACTTCTGAGAGCGAGAGAAATTATTTTGTTCGGCAAGTTTTTCTTGAATTGGTTTAATTTTAATTTTTGTCCAGAACTTTTTTCAATCTGTGCATAAAAGTTGAAATTATTGTTTTTTTTTTGCTGAATAATTAAATAAAAAAAATAATATAAATAAAAATAAGAAAATTGCATTCCTTTTTTCGTCCATTTTCTTAAACCCGCTTTTAGAAAACAATTGAAAATAAGTGGTTTGATAGTTGTGCTGCCATTTTGTATAATTGTTTACATCTGTAAACCATATGGTAGCTTTGTTTTTCCGGAAAAATTTTCCGAAATTCGTGAATCGTTCTGCAGAACACTCTTAGTAAAAAAAATATTCTCCGGACAAAAATATTGTTCGGAACGCATGGATGAAACCACCTTTAAAAGTGAGTATTCGAACAAACATTTAATCTGCAGATCACAATAGAGTTCACAACAGTAAACTGTAAATAAAAGCGTTAAATAAAGATGGTGAAAAGAACTTTATTCTAAACAGGGCTGCCAGATAAATTTGTGAAAAAATCGTCAATTTCCTGAGAAAAAATAAAAAAATCGTCTTTCGCGTTTTGAAAAATCGTCAAAAAAAAAAGTCGAATAACTTAAAATTTAGCTTTTCTAAACAGTTTTTGTTCGAATTTTACTTCGTCGATTTTTATAAAAAAAAACATTCAAACAAAAACGTAATAACTTCATACCTAGCTCATGAATCTCATGAAGAGCGTTTTTGATCGTCGATGACCGCATTTTGTAATCGTAGAAGATTCCTCACACGGAAAAAACTGTAATACGAGTGAGATTCTTCCACAACACAGCGAAAGACGCTGACTTTAATCGTTGTGGGAATCGTTTGAGATGTGGGAAAAGATAATCTGGCGATCCTTTCAAAAGACATGAATCGTATTAAACTTACAACTCGTGAAATGCTGGCTGTATAATTATTAAAAATATGATTTATGCAGAGACTCGCAAAAGGTGCATTCGATGATGTTTTGACTAAAGATAAACAACGTGTAACATTGTTTTTTTGTACTCTGGAAATAATTAGTTAAAGATTTTTTAAAGAGTTACATGTCACAGCCGAACATAAAAAAGCGGCACGCGTTTTCCAGTTGTCAAAAATTGTCGTGCCAATACAATTTGTATGAAGCATCTTTAAATAGCGAGGCGTCAACGCTTTGCAATTGGAAAATCCGATTTTGACAGCGCATTTAATAGTGAAGTTGACCGCTATTGTTAATAAATAATGTCAATTTAGCTATTTTGTGGTCTATCTTCACTTTTAACTTTGTAGGCTTTATTAAACAAGAAAGTTATCACTACTGTCCGTGACACAACATTGACGCTCTTGTTTAGGTATGGCATATAAACGCAAAAGTTAAGTGGAAGAAACCATTTCACCTTTCGCTGTTATTTAGGTACCGCTGTTAACTGCCTGTTTTAGAAAATAGAAGTAAAATTTCGTGTGAGAATTTATATTGAGAACAAAAACTAATTTTTGTGTTTTATTGTTTTTTTTCAAAATAATTTCTCAAACGAAATTTGGTTTTCATTATCAAAAAACAGGCAGTAAACATTCCAAGATTAAAAAACGAACGTGTCAGAAAATGTATTGTTTTATTTAAATTGACTAGACTCAAAATTCCCTCTACCTTTGGAGCAAGGCGAATTCATAGAGGTGACCGCATCATGAGATAGAGTTATGCTAGCTATCTCTTTTTTTTAATAATATGTACTATGTATTTTGTTTTTGTAAAAAGTTAGACTGAATGTCAAAATTATTTGTTGAAAATATAAAAAAGGAATTTTTTTGTTTATAAAATATACACAATTTCTTTAGAAAGTAAATCTTTTGAAAATTCATTGTGGCTCCACTTATTTCTTTAAATAAGTGTTTTTTTCAAGTTTTAATATTTTTATTGAATTTTAAGTTTGAATTAATTTTTTTTACAAAATGTAAACAAAGCTTATACACACAAAAAAATAAACAATAAACAGATGACTCGAAAATGTCACCTTTATGAATTCGCCTTGCTTAGGAGTAAAAAAAAATACATAAAATAGTTACGCCTATCGTGAATAAAAAGTGACAATTATTCCATTGCCAAATTTTTTAAGGAAAAAATCTAAAAAATTAAGTGGTTTTTTTATAACTTTATTTTCCTGTGTTGCTTCATATCTAAACATATAAAAAAATAAAAGTTTTCTCTTTTTTGGAGACTGAATAACCTAGCATTTACACATGCCACTGCCAGTTCGAAAAACTCAATACACTCACACTTTTTTACTTATACACTCACATTTTTCGCAATGGCAGCTCCAGTGGCAGCAAAAATTGCATGCGAGTGGAAATTTGGCACTTGCATGCCATTAAATGACAAAACGATGAACAATGTTACCCTGTTAAAAATTTAATGCAAATTTACTGGATTATTGTCGAACTGTAATTAAAGTTTTAACTTGATAAATGTATTATTATGATTAATTTTTTGAAACGCGCATTAATAAAAGCAAGTTTGTTAATTATAGAGCATTAATATTGTTAAAATAATGCTTATATAAATAAATGTAAAGCATTTCCCCAAAAATGTGCTTATATGATTAACTCGGTAACTCTATTTGGTTTCTTGATACTTTTTTTTTAATTTGAGAAGTCAACAAATGATATCAAGTTGACGCTTCAAAGACATTTTGAAAATGAACTCGCAGTGGCATGTGTAAACACAAAAGCTAATGGCATGAGATTCGACTATTTCGAACAAATTTTCTTTGATAATATGTATACAGTAATGGCATGCCACTACTTGCATGTGTAAAGGCAGGGTAATATCGTAACTTTTAAGAAAAATATCAGCAAATCGGCACTTTGCTAATTTCGGAACAAAAAATCGTCAAAATAAATCAAAATAAATAGTCAAATCTGGCAGCCCTGATTCTAAAGGAAATTTACCAAAAACGTTATTGAAAAGGCAGTAACGTAACAATATTATTAGCTGCGTTCGTTTACTCCAAAATTTGTACAAATTTGTACTGGATTTTACTGAAATGCGTTCGCGTACACATAAATTTGTAAAAGTTTCATATTACTCACCTACTGGATTTTACTGGGATTTTACTGGAAAAGTAAACGAACGCACATATTATAAACCAGTCTTTATAAAAACTGAATTTCAGTATTATAATATGTTGCGGTTTAAGGAGAATTGAAGTCTACTCCAAAAAGTCAAGTAAACTTAAATAAAATATCATCATGTTTCAGTTTTAGACGTATTAAAGTGTTTTTCAGGAAGGGATGTTACGTAAATCGGTAGAGTGATTTAGAACACCTTAATTTGACAAATTTTTTAGCTTTTTTGCGTGTTAAAGTGCGTTTCAGAAGGTCGTTCTGTATGGGACCGAAAATATTGTGGACCGAAAATGGACCTCAACAATGAGTTTTTTTAAGCTATATTAGGGTTGCTGTACATTCTGAAATTTTTCTTAATATTTATTTTCAATTATACTTTGTACTAAACGTGAAATAGTTATCATCGTACAAGAAATTAAAAAATAGCGACATATTTAGTGAAAACAACTCAACTGAGTTGAAATAAACTGGTCAAAAGAGAACTCGAACATACTCGCTTTACGTTTCAAAGAAAGATGATTTTTGGACACAGAGGCACTCTCCAATTTATATGGAACTCTTTCAAGAAAGGAAAAAGTGGGTTTTTAAGCAACAATAGAAGACTGTCCTTAACTAATTCTAATTTTTCCATTGCACGCTTTTCGATTTTTAAATTAAGGTGGCCAAAATAAATTTCTAAAAACTAAAAAGCGTACAAAGCTTATTTTTGGCATAGTGATTTCTTACATATTCAAAAAGAATTGTGCTAAAAATTAGAAAAATCCCGCAGACACGTCTTCTTTTCAATACGTAACATTTTGTAAACAAGAACTAAAAAATATCCAATTCAACTTGATTTTTTAGAGAAATGAAGCAAAATAAAAAAAATTAAGAATCCGCCCTACTTGTATTCGAATTACTTTCAATTTCACTATCAGACTCGTGTACATTATAATCACTACTTTCAAGTAGTTTAAACATATCTGGCGTTAAATTTCGTTTCTTAATTGGTGGAGATTTTCTATAACCGCAAATATAAGAATCGGAAGATATTGTTATTGTTATCTAAGAATATATATAAAGTTCTATTTTTAAGTTATCTTGTAAATTATAGTTTATGTCGCGTTAGTTTGAAAATGTTATTTGCTCCACTGTTATTGTAGACTTTAGCTTTCGTGTTTTTATTCATTATTTTTCAACTTTTTTTATATTTTGTCAGGTGATAACAATTTTATGACAAATACGTTTGGAATAAAATTGTCTTTAAGATGTGGGTTAAAAAAATTTAAAAAAAAACTGTTTTATGCCTTAATGGAGGAACTTACTGCCTGGCAAACTTCAAACGTAGCAGGTTTGTAAGGCAGAAATTCAAAAGTTTCACTTACCATCTCGCTGACGGAAGGCGTGAAATTTATATGGCGAGTTCCCGCCTTGAAGCAATAAATTTTTGACACTCTAAGCGTGTCATTCAATGCAAATAAAAACTGGTGAGTGTAGCTATCAGTTCACTCTTTTGTTATAGTTATTCTTAAATATTCTCCCTTAGAAACTTGCTTCGTAGTAAAGGAGAGTCGTGGCTCTTTAAATGCGTTTTTTAAAACATATGTTAAGGCTCAGTCAGCCGGGAGTAACAGTAACTTAACCTTACTGTAAAACAGTAATACCAATCTATTTCTTACAGACTGAGACGTAACATCTTACTGCTAACTATAATCGTTCTAAATGCTTTACATACAACAAAATGAAGCAGCTGATTTGCAACGTTACTGTTACTCCCGGCTAACTGAGCATTTAAGCATTCGTTGACTTCAGGCTTGCCCGCTTAGCACTTTTAGTGATAGATTTAGCACATTTTTTTCTGAACTGGCACTAAGAACCCAAACTACTTAAAAACTCACATAATCAGTTGAAGTAAAGTATCAATTCTTTAAGTGTATCAATAAAAATCCATACATATTTGGCATATAACTTTTTAAAATTTTTGCAAATAGGAATAATAGCATAGCATAGTCGAATAGAGCATATTTTTTTTTAAATCACATAAGAGTTTTCGCATCAAACGCAATTACTTTTTTTATAAAGATTCGTACAGACGGTGGTCAGATCTTACAATGTTGTCATTTTGCTGACAATAAGGCCATTGTCAGATGCATTAATTTTACACATCTGCCAAATGAAACTGAGCTTTTAATGTTCACACAGTTGCAAGACATTTTTAGGCAATTTTAATGACAACATTGTAAGATCTCGATATAGCCATTTAATTTATCATTAAATTTTAATAAATTTTATTTGTGAAAAACTGTTTAAAAAAGTAATATATGTTAGTGTGACATGCAATAATTATATGAATTGGCCAAAGCTTTAAAAATTATTATTTTCCCTATAATAAAGTTAGAGCTATGCCAGCACTCAGTAATGCTCGTTGGAATTCTGGCACTTTTGCTTTTTGTACTTATTTCGGAATATCAATTGCAATTATTTGCTATTTGTAAATTTGCTTAGAGCGAAGTATATACATATAAATATAATATAAACACTCAAAGTCTCACTTGTAACTATATCAAAGCTTAAACAAAAAACATGTAAGAAAAGATAAACTCACTGTTTATTGTTGATGTGTTGTTTAAGCTTTGATATAGTTACAAGTGAGACTTTGAGTGCTTATATTTCTTTTTCGCTTTAAGTTTGTATAATATTTTTAGCTTTTTTAAAATCTTTGGAAAAGGTTTCCTGACGATCTGGACTAAGCAACCAGTGAAATGCGCATAGAAGCTAGCTTTCCCTCAACAATAAATTTCAGTGTATTTATCAAATATGAAAAATTGGGAATTTAGCACGTCATACAGAAATCTTATTAATAATAAATTTTGTATTCCCAAAAAATAACTTTGATAATATATTTTATTTTGTTTCAAAACAATCTTTTTACAAAATTATTAGCGGTATGAATTATGACAAAGAAAATAAATTATTGGTTCTATAAAGAAAGTAGTAAGTACCAAGGTTGTATAACAGGGCAGTATGAACACCTTAAATTAAAGTAAGGGTAAAATATGCAACATTTTTTGCATGTTTTTCATTAACTTATTCACAAAAGAACTTGAAAATTTTTCCCACAGTTGTATTTTTTGTACAACCGAACACAAAAAATTAGAACATGTTACATTAATGCAACATATTTCTCAGAAAAGAAATTGTCATAAAATATATTAGAATGTAACATTATAATAAGTGTTTATATTTAACAAAATGAATATGTAAAAAAATGTCAAATGTACATTTTTTTATATTCATAAAAATCAATGTTTCAAAACTAGCATTTTTGTTTGTTTTGAGTACTTAATTTTGGGTTTATTTAATCAATTTTGTTATGCGATCTTTTGCGTTTTTTGAGTTATTCTTAGAAAGAAAGCGATATTTTATTTTAAAATAATAACAACTGAATTAAAATTACATATGTACAAAAAAAAATCTTTTGTTGTACGCATAAAACAGCTTTTTAGAAATTCTCAGTTTTAAAGTTGACAAAAAAAAATTGAAATTCATGGTTAGTTAAACTTGGAATACTAGCAGCACTAAGGTTAATACTTTTATAATCCGCCCAAATCTTTTGCAAAGGGCCTTCTTACTTTAAAACCGTATTAGCAATTCGAAAAACTTCATTCTAGCTATTAATTTTGGCCAAACAAATTTAATAAATTACCCAAAGTGCATTGTAAGTGATTATTTTATTTATTAAACTATGTAATAGCTGCTATGTAAGGCAAATAGTAGCAAAGAAAGCTACCAAGTAACGAGTGAAAGAATCTATTCAAAAACGAAGTGAAAGAAGCTATTCAAACAAAACACATACTCTGGCTGGTAAAATACAGCTGGAAAATAAAAAAAAGGATTTTTTAGTAGTATAATGTTCTGAAGAATTATGAATTACATTATAAGGAATATTTTTTTTCACCAAATTCCCCACAGTTATACAAAAATGAAAATTTTAGCAATTTTGAGGCGCTAGATGCAGTTTTTAGGGTAAGTTTGCTTTAGGCTCCTAGTAAGTGTTTCTACGCGGGAAAGAATTCCCGGGAATCCCGGGACCCTTTTTTAAAATTAATCCCGGGAAATTTGTTTCGGGAATTTCAAATTTAATTTTTTGAAATTTTTATTTGTTAGAATCGTTAAAATCAAAAAACGAGCAATAAAAATATATTCTTTACTAAAATTACTAAAAACCACCTACAAATCGGACTATTTTTCCTACACCAATAAATCAACGGTCTCTTTAATTGCTGATGAAATATCTAAAAAGCTTCTTGAAGTAGAAAATTAAAATGTACATACACCATCACTAACACCAGATGAATTATCTACTATCTTTAAAGAACACCTTGAAAAGGCTATATCAAATTCTAAAAAAATAAATGTAAAGAAAATACAAAAGCCTGAAAATATTTAAAAAAAGAATTTGACGTCTATGAAGTAGTGCTGGGATACTATCGATATTTATCGATAGTTCAGATTTCACTATCGATATATCGATATTACTATCGACTGAATGTTTGTACTTAAGCAAGGCGAATTCAACTACAGGTGGTGTCGGAACTACAACAATTCAAAAACAACAGAAACAACATAGGGTTTTTTGCATTGCATTGTTAGTGCCATTAGCTCGAAATGTCAACCATTGTTAGCAAAACACTAACAAATCAAAACAAATAAGCCCGAACTGTCAAAATCAGATGCCGTTTCGACACCACCTTTAGTTAATTCGCCTTGTACTTAAGTAGGAAAACTTTAACTTGCTTTTTATCAGGCTACAGTTCGTTGTTTTTATCACTTTAATGAACGTATGAGACTTATGTATGTACGCACGCTATTTTAGATGACAGTTTTTAAAAATTGTGATGCTGATAAGCTCCTTTCTAAAGGAACCAAAGCAACAGGGACTACAGGATATTTTATTGCAACTTTAGATAATGAACTAAATTTGGATTTGATTCTCAACCCAAAAGGTAATCAATCTAGCGGATTTTTCCTCTAACGAACGACTACATTGTTTTATAATATGCTCGCAATTGCATTTTTATTTTATTTTTTTTTATAACATCATAAAACTATATGACATTTCAGCGTCGTACTGGAGGTAGTCAATTGAGATAGATGTCGACAAAAGGGCTAGAGTCAGGAGGGGGGCTATGTCTGAGTATGATCCTTGCTATTATTTTTTATTTTTTGCGGCAAAAAACCGTGTGTGTATAGCTGCTGTAACATGTCTTCATAGCTGTATTTTAAATAATAATAATATCGATATTGATATTTTTCCTATCGATATTTTCGATAGTTTAAGACTATCGATAGTACTAACGATAGTTTCAAAGCACTACTATGAAGTCACGGGTAACAGGCCAACAAATTTATAATCTTTGAATGATGCTCTTCTTACTATGTATAATACCAACGTCTGTAGAAAGCTAGAGCACGTTATCGGTAGCAGGCAATAAACATATCAACAAGGATTAGAAATAGAATCTGTGATGAGCTTTTAAATGCTTTAATAATACTTAAAATGTTTTTTCTTAAAAGAAAACTAATTTTACCAAGTTGCTGCATACATACATATACATATAATATGTATGTAAATATGAATGTTACAATTTATTTGGTTTTGTTTTGGTTATCTGTGGTTTCAATTAAGGTTATTTGTTTAGACTGTTGTATATACATATGTATATTCTTTTAAAAAAGTAAAAACCTGTGTCTTGAACTCATTTAATAAAATCATTGTTTTATTCTAAAAATCCCGGTATTCCCGGGAATGAGATTTTTTTAATTCGTTTCCCGGGAATAGAAAAAGTACGGGAAATTAGAAACCCTACTCCTAGTCTATCGCAACAATTGTGCGGAAGACAAAAAAAAAAATTCCAAATGGCTACCGAAATGTAATCGTGAGAAATATTGCATGTTTTTCGAAAAATCAAGAAACTCCACATGAGCAGTCTTTTGCATTTAATAACTTTAAATATGTTGCACTGTATAATCTATGAACTGGTGTTTTTCATACGGGATCCCGTGCACTCTTCGGGAAAAAAAATCCGCGGGAGTTCCTGGGTTTCTTTTTAATTTAATTAAAAACATATTTAGTTAATTATGGCAACTTTACTTTTCATATAATTATAAATAAGTTCTGTCATGAAATAGATATTTTAAGATAGTTAAGCAAAATGTCTTAAGCCAAAAAAACGCATTTTGAGTTTTTGATCGGCTTTAATTTTTTCTCTTTTGTTTGGTTTAAAGCACTTTAGTCTAGCACAACAGCTTCTAATCGTTGTCATTTGCACTTTGAAAAAAAGTCTATGAAATACGCCAAATAAATATTTTTCAATTTGACATAACGAGAAACTACAGTTTCTGACTTAAGATATTTTTGCCAAACACCAAAGAGATGTCAAATCATATCCGATAATGCAATGTTTAATGTAGAAGAGTAAAAATGTACAGAATTTAAAAATTTGTTATTTAAAAAAAAAAACGAAAAAATATGTTCCCACTTGCGTCAAAAAAAAATTGCATAAGAAGGAATTACAAGTTTTAAAGGGAGTGCTTCGGAAACTGAAAGTGTCTAGGGATTATATAATGTTCCTTTGACTATAAAGGCACACAACCGTAGAGATGAAACGTGTTTTCTCATTGAAATCATCTTGATAAAAATTAGAAATAGGCTTTCAAACGTTTCTGTAAATGCTTATTCTGAACGAAAAGTAAAGAATTTCATTAAACCAGCATATTTGTATGGGACCTCCCCTAAAGGGTAGAAATAAGGGGCAAGTATATTTTGAGTAAATATTTAGGATGAAAAACTAATGGAGGTCGCACTCGTATGCAGCCATGGGACTTTGTCTTTAACATAACTAAATTGTAAGTATGTCCTAGCTAAGAACATTGATGTTTTCAATCGTTAAAATTTCAAAATTTTTTTGAACTAAACCTGATATTCTAAAAGATAAAGTTGTGGGATTGTTGTCCAAACTTTCTCTTAGATCAAACTTCGTTACTGTCCCTATAAGAAATTCTTCAAATCTTCTAAATCTTACATGTTTTTCACAATTTTTCGACTTAGTTCTTTAAACTACATTTAACCCCCAGTTTCGTTTAAAAGGCAGCAGCACGATTATTATGGCCATTTATTAAAGAAAACACATTTAAACAAGTGAATTAGGGTGATTACAATAATTACAACTTTATTTGAAATTGTTGGGAAACAAAACAATAAACTCTCTCTATCTCTCAAACTCTCACAAATGAACAACAAATTACCTCATTAAAAGTTGTGCATTGTTTAGGCAACAAAGTGAATTTTTATATTTATAATGGGCAATTTTTCTAAAAATACCAAAACCAAGAAAAAAAATTACAAAAAAAAAAAAAAAACGCAACCAAAAACGACTATGAATTTATTATGAAAGTTTTTTTTTTTTTTGTTTGCTGTATCTCTCTTTCCTTTGGTCATGAGTACAATTCAATGTCAAGGTCTTGTGTTCATTTATCTTAATTTTTAAGAAATAATAAAAAACAATTAATTACAAGTAGCAAACAAATTTGTGGTAATTTTTTTCGTACAAAGAAAATAGATGAAAATAAAACACATCCTTTTTACACTCAAATATTTGAGTGCATCTAATATGAGTGTGTGTGTAGGTGTAAATGATTTGTTGCTCTAATTTTTTCTAGTTGAGTGTGTTTTTTGTGTTATTTGTGTTATGATCAAATTAAAGAAAGCTGAAAGGAAATCGATTTATGTGCATGTATTTGTGTATTACAAATCTTAAATACACCCTGCAGGAAATGTCACTAGTGAATCTGTACTGATTCACTATTGACACAGTCACCAGTTCTAGTGACTTATTATACCCCAGACAATGTTATTTACTATAGACATTTAACATGTGCGTGTCATTGGAAATCTACTACTGACGTTGGTACTACTGACTAGGTAGTTCCTTTGGGAACATATGTAGACATTGGAACCAGAGAATCACTAGTACATTTTAGTACATGTAGTCTACACTTTTGGTACGAATACAATTTTTTTTTTATTATTTCTTTAACTTTTATAGGAATTGTACTTCTCAATTGTTATTGATAAAATTGTTTTCGTATTAAAGCCAAATATAGTGGCAAATGAAGTGTAGTGTAGACACTTCGTTGACAATGTCACCAAAATAGTCGACAAAACTGGTGACTTGGAGACACTTGCACCCAGGTTTCCTTCAGGGCATTTAGGGAATGTTTGTTCGTAACAGTGTTGCTAATGAAGAGTTCACACATGACTGTATCCCAACTTACACATTTGAAGCAAAATTAAAAACACAAAATCAAAAGTAGCTGTGATAGAATGAATTCGGCTTGCATAACCTTGTTGATATTCCTTGTTTGCAATGAATTGGATATGCTTACAAAAAAAGCAAAGCTTACCGATTGCTGAAGTAAGAAAGGAATGGATGCACATTTTCGAACATAAGCAATTCCGTCGGCAGAAGAATAGTTCAAAAATGTTAATGCACAAGCTTAGGAAACAAACAATTTCAAGATTCTCTAGTTATGAATGATTATGTTTGATGCAAATAAATATATTGACTTATATCTAGGTATCCTGTATTTGCCACTCGATAGCCTTAAAATTAAATGCACAAATAACCACAATACTAATTAATGCACAAATATATTTTTATTTTTAAAAAAAACATAAGACACTTACCTTTTGAAGTATTTTTTTTAATTTGCGCAAATAACAAATATCTAAAAGATGATAATCAAATTTGATAGTTCATGTTAAATGATTGGCCGATAATTTTACAATACACATATGGGCATATTAGTGATTTTGTATTCTACCCACGGACATTTTAGTGTCGCCAATTAAATTTGACAGGTGAGTGCAGAAATATTTTCGAGTTTGTTGTTGGAAAGTAAAAACAAAAAATTTAAAAAAGTCAACGTTTGAAAAGCAAGTTTGACTGTGGTAAAGATTGAAAAAATGACAAGGAAAAAATCAATGTCCGAAAAGAAAAACTTGACTTTAAAAAATTAATGAAAAAATAAAACTCAAAATAAAATTGCAAACAGCCCAATAAAAAATGGAGCTTCCAACGAAGCAGGTTTGTAAGGGAGAAACATAAGAGTTTCGCTTACCATTGCGCTTACGGAAGACATGAATTTTATATGGCGAGTTCCCAATTTGAAGCAATGCATTTTTGACACATAAAGCGCATTATTCAGCGCATATAAAAATGGTTAGATGTAACGATCAGCTTTATACACTGAATGTTTTGATACCGTTATTTTTAAGTACTCTCCCTTACAAACCTGCTTCGTAGTAAGGGAATGCCGTAGCACTTGAAATGTTATTTTTTTTATAAAAGTTGTTGAGAGTTCTTTCACTTACTTTACTGCTTTTCTGTATGTCTTATTGCGTAGCGCATAATTATACGCTTATTTTTTTTAAATGTACCTTTAGTGCTTTGCAAAATGATAAAATTTTTTACTGGGAGATTACAATTGAAACTACGTGAGCTACACATGCAAGCAGAAATTTCACACAAAATATCAATTTTCGTATCCTTAAATGTCGTGGTCACATAAGGTACCGTTACGATTTTATAGCAAGAACAATTTTATCGTAAGCGACAAATTTCATACAAAATTTATATGACATAAAATAAAAAACAACTCTCTCCTGTAAAATTTGATTTTTGGCGCTTTCGTTATTTTCCCGGTTAGGGCTCGAATTTATTTGCACTCAGATTGGCAACATTGGCTCGTAAGCAATCATATTTGTTACATATAAATACATACATGCATACACGCATGCATGTGTGTGCGCTAGCAGAATTAACAATTTGTTAAAGAAAAAAATAAACACGAAAATTTATTATTTATTAAGTTTGAATTTTTTTGTATTGTTTTGCTTGTTAAACTTTTTACCTCTTTCTGTAAATTGCTCCCCTTCCCTCTTTTCAGACTCGTTTGTTAGAAGATGCATCCCTTTTATGCAATTCATGGTCAGCACGCCAGAATGTAAGTTAAGATAAAAATGTTTTCTTTTTCTAAACTATAAATAAAAAAAAATAAACAAAAAAAAGCTTTTACTCTTGTTTTTTTTGTTGCTTTTTGCTGCTGATGTTTTAAGCAGAACTCATTATAAATTAATGTAAAAAAAATGTGTATGTATAAATACCACCCTATATATACATACATACATATATCGTTGTATTCATATACACATGTACAAACATATATGGATATATGTATTTATATATTGTTCAAGTTACTTGTGTCAACACATGTAATAATATATTGTATTCTATACATAATGTATGTTACACCAGTATATATACACATGTATGTAAACATGTATTTGCAATATTAAATAAACACTTCAGTTTTCTTTTTCTTTATTTAAAGATTGTTAAAGCTCTTGATAAAAATTTTAAGACGGGAAAACTCCAAGTCAAAAAAATTTCTTGAAACTCGAATAAAGTTACAAAAAATCCAGTAAGAAACTCGGACCCGCCAAAACAATTTTTATACCCTCCACAACAATTAGTTGTGAAGAGGGTATACTAAGTTTGTCATTCCGTGTGAAACTTTTTTATTATTCATCTCAGACCCCATAAAGTATATATATTCTGGCTCCTTGAGTAATTCCAAGTCGATGTCTGTCTGTCTGACCGTATCTCCGTCTGTTGAAAACACGCTCACTTTCGAAAAACTCAAAAGAAATAAACAAACTTGGTGTCAAATTGCTTGTAGTTATCCTAAGCAGTTTGGTATTGAAATCCAGCAAAATCGGCTCAGTAGGATCAAAGCTATGAATCAAAATGTGGAACCACCAGTTTAAACACTGATAATTTTGTTACAAAAACTAACATAAATGGTGGAACAATGCACGGAATGATATGAGATTTTGCAAAAGTTCGTTTTATTCGACTGGAAATCACGCCGTAAAATTTCGTGAATACCTGTCCATAATTTACCCTATGCCCCATATAAGACCAACTCCCGGAAAACAGTTTAATACGCCTAAAACCGTAAAAACTAACGCTATCATACTTCACAGTTTTATAGGATTAGAAAAGACACTGTAAAATTTTGTGAAGATCGGTCCATAATTTACCCTAGGCCCCATAGAAACCCTACTACCGAAAAATAATTTAGTACGCCTAAAACCATAATTAATATTGTTATCATAATAGAAATTGGTTCGTCACAGTTTCATAGGTCTAGAAATGAAACTGTGAAATTTCGTGAACATCGGTACATAATTTACCCTGGGCCCCATATACCCCATATACTCCCGGAAAGAAGTTTAGTACGCCTAAAAGCATATTTAACAATGCTATCATAACAAATTTTGGCCCGTCACAGTTTTATAGGACTATAAATGATACTGTGAAATTTCGTGAAGATCAATCCATAATTTACCCAAGATCAAGATTGTTGGTCAATAATTTAATATAGGTCAAGCCGCAACCAATTTTAATGCTGATGTTTGTTTTTATAAAGATAAATTAATAATAAATAGACATCATATAGATATCACTCCTGAAATATTCGAACTGTCGGTGGAGGGTATCAAAGATTCGGCACAGCCGAATACAGCACTCTAACTTGTTTTTTATAAAGTTAAGATTCATAAAAGAGCTTTTTGATCCAATGTTATTATCCAATAAAACTCATATGAGCTTTGTTTGTCTTAAGACGATTTTGGAGAATGGTTGATATGGGACTTTTGGACCTACCAGTAAAAAATTTTGTCATTATAAAGAAGCTATTATAAAAGTGATCGTTTCCAAATTTTATAGCAATACCAAAATTTATAAGGAAGTTGTGGCACTTAAGCTATTTTCGGGAGTGGTATCCGATAAAATTTGGTAAGATGATGCAGATGGCAATAAGATAAGTTTCAAGCAAATTAATGTGCTGTTTCTAGGTGACAGGCAATTGATTGTGTAGAAAAATTTATATGAAAATCACTCAGTTTTTTGAGTGCTTTTCAAATAAATTTTACTTCACAATCAATTGATTGTCACCTGGAAACAACACATAAGTCTCAAAAACCATTATATTTATATGATTTATAGGCACTAAGACACTATTCCGAGATGAACTTTATATGTGGGCTATGTTAAATTATGGACCGATTCTCACCACATTCAATAGGTTTACATAGACAGCCAGTCTATTCAAAGGTCGGAAAAAGCCTGAATTAAATATATATAGAAGTTTTTATAAAAAAGTCGTAATATTTTATTTTAGTTAAACACTTTTTTATAAATATTTTTTCCACATACATTTTCACATTATTCGAATGTGTATTTTAAGTCCAATTACAATCCTCAAAAGCTTTTATACGTTAATAGCCTTATTCCTTCAATATGTTCTATGCACTATCAGAATTTTTCGTTTGTATATTTCTGTTACGAGGCTTACTGTAGCTATCCTTTGGCTAGCAATGAAGTAAATTGTAAAGGAAATTTATACAACTAATAGATACCAGCAGAATGTAATGCATTTTCTGGCCCGCTACGGCCTTCGTCAGCATTCTTTGTAGCTTATAACTGGATAGTGCCTATTGTAAATTTTATGTATTTAACTTAATTATTTTAACAAATAGAATGTTTAATTTCGAGTACTTTCGCGATTCAAAAGCAATTTAATATCTAATTATTTCAGTCAATACTGAACGAATCGGAACTATTTTTCCATTGTTGTAAAGCATTAATTTGTGTTTCACAATACTGATAAAATAATTTCGATTCGTTCAGTATCGACTGAAAGAATTAGAAATAAAATTGCTTTCGAATCGAGAAAGTACTCGATCACGACTGCCAGAATAAGGACCCAGGATAAATGATAAATGCATTTTTTATTAACAAGAAAAAAAGCCAAAAAAAAATATGTTAATGCCATAAACGATCATATGAAAATTCAATTTCTAAAATAACACTGTGGAACAGATTAAAATTTTTTCTTTTTAGCAAAAACGCCTCTATTTGATCTAGAGACAAAACATAGTTAAACTTCGTATTTGATTTTTCATTTCCTAATTTTTTGTCGTTTTTAAAGATCTTAATATTTTTCAAGAAAACTTATTTAAAATAATTTTTTAAATATAAGTATCTAATAATTTTATCACCCTTGGTACCAAATAAAATAAAAGGCTCTGTTAAATTTAAAAAAAATCTTTTCTTCTTTCCTTCCTTGTCCTTAAAAGTTTTATTTCTTTTAGTTTAGAAGGTGTAATTGTTTTTTTACAAATTAATTTCTATGCAGAAATTTCATTCATTAAATATTCGCTTTTAAAATTCGCATACATTTTAGCGAATGTGAGTTTGAATGCGAATAGCAAAGATTACCAGCCTGTTAGGACTCATAGTACATATGTGACCTTCTCCGAGAAAAGGGACCTAGCGTGTCAAAAAACGGGTTTGGCATAAGAGTGGATTCTGGTACCTAAAAGGGTATAGCATAAGATGTAATGAGTTAGATTTCTGATAAAAATTTATTTACCCCATAAAAACGTACAAAACGAACGTGGGAAAATCGATAAAAATGAGAAAAACATTAAAATTATAAAATTTTAAATGAGTTTTTCTCAAAACTTCATTTTCACACACTAGGTCCCTTTTCTCGGAGAAGGTCACTTATATGGTTTTTGCTAAAATAAAATACTACATTTGTATTAAAATGCTATTGTATATGAATAATTTTAATTTTTAAATGAAAATAAGAGGAATATTAACATATTTTTAGACAATATATTGAAAATGAAATAATATTTTGAAAATTCCCTACATTTGCCATAAAATAGAAAATCTGTCCTTTTTTCCCAACGCTTGGAATTTTTCGTTAAATCCCTACAAAAAGGAAAAATTCCCTACTATTGGCATCACTGGTTACAGTAATTCACAGATTAATGCGCTCATGAAAATACCTGAGGCAGTCATAAAATTATAGCAAAACAACAAAACGATGAAGTCAAGTAGCACTTATGGGATAAGGCAACTACGAATGTGTTCTATAAGTAAAGACCGTTTTTTATCGAAAACTAATTTTTTCCCTTATAAATTTCGGGTTTCAAGCAAAAAAAAACGATATGAATTTGAAGCTTGAAAAGTATCAAAAAGATACAAATATTAACGATCTTAGAACAAGATATTCGAAAATGTATGCCAAGCATTAATTTTACAAAATCTTCAATTAAAACTTGAGTTTGTTTCCGGAATTTTCCGTTCCGGCAATTCCCGGGATTTTCTATTGTTTTCAATCCCCGCTTTCCCGGGATTAATTGCGGGATTCCGGGAATTTTGACGATACAATTTTTTTAAAACTTTAGTAAATTTATGTGGGACTCGTGTCTTTGTTTGTTTGTTTTTTTATCCAACTAAATTTTCCCACAATATTCAAATTTGCTGCAGTTTAAGACTTAAGCTGATTTTTGAGAATGGGCTATATAAAGGGCCTATGTAAAATAATTGACCTATCTTCACAAAATTTTATTTCTTGTCTTAGCAAATTGTAGTGGGCTAAATTTTACAAAAATATTATTAAGATTTGCGGTTTAGGGGTAAAGTGTTTTAAATGGGGCGTATGATAAATTAAGACAAAATCAAGTGGTGTGATTTCGAGTCTTATGAAAGTAGCTTATGCTAAATTGCACCACAAATTCATTATTCGTTACGCTGTTAGCCATACTAACATGATTTCCGAGAGTGGTCTTAATATAGTGCCGTAGGCAAACTATAGTGCAACCTTTATAAAATTTGGTGAAAGGGTAAGGGTATAAAACTGTAAAAAAATATGTGATTATACAGTAGTTTTGACTTAACTGCCTTTTATTTACGTGCACTTTTGACTTAACTGCACAAAATTGATAATTTTTGGTATTATTCTTTATAATCCCATACAAATTCCTTTTTTAAGTGCACTTTCTTTACCTGCACATTTAAGATAAGTGCCCAAAATTTTTGGCATTTAAAAAATATTTTCATACAAAAAATCCAAGTTAGCTGCACTTTGACTTAACTGCCCAAATTACATACTTTCTGGAATTATTCTTCAAAATCCTTCTTTACGTGCATTTTGTATACCTGCACATTTTTCATATTTTTGGGCAGCTTTAAAATATTTTCATATAAAACATCAAAGTTAGCTGCACATATGAAAAAATATGGTGGCCACTTTTTCACAAAAATATCCAATTTTAGCAGTTTATAAAAACAAAAAACAAGTCAAGTCGTTTGCATGTACCTACATTTATGCATATTACAACAACTTTACCATGATTATATGAAAGGAATAGCAAATCTTAGGTCTGGAACAGAATATAGTAGTTTTAGTAGTATTTGAAGCTGACAAATGCTCTGTAGCGCAATAAAGTTCAAAATTTTGATTTTTGCGCTTCAACGGCAATGACTACTACAACTACGTTTTCTACAGCGACTTTTCTGTCCCACACTTTATTGTTACCAATTTGGCTATCTAGTTCCGTCTGAAAATGCATAAGAAATGACTACAGGTTTTTTGAACGTAATTGTTATTATCAATTTATTAATAAAAACGTTGTTACTTCTCTTTCAAACACTTTACTTTAGCTGCACTTTTATGCAGGTAACCACAATTGCGTACCTGCACATTAAGGCAGCTAAATACATTTAAGATAGCTGCATTTTTGATTTACCTGCACAAAAAATCGTGCAAAGGAGATTGTGCAGCTAAGTCAAAATTACTGTACATGGTAAATTAAACTTCTCCTTCATGCAAAATTTGTCAAACGATGAAATTTTTTCAGAATTCTTGATTCGTAATGTTCAACTTTCCGTTCCTATTTGCCCTTCCAGGAATTATATTCCCCTTAGACTTCAAAACGTTCAGCCTAATTTTGCAAATTGTGATCATATCCGCAGAACGAGGTCTAACTTTAACAATGTGTGATGTTATTGGCATCAAAAATAGCCTGTTAATTGTCTTAAAATAACTTTAATCTTAATTTTTTTTCGTATTTGTTATATACAAGATTTAATTATTTTAAGCATACTTACACCAGTAGGTATTATGAGTTCTATTGGAGAATTAAGTAAATATATAAAAAAAAATTTTGCGGGAATCCCGGGAATATGATTTTTATTTCCCGCTTTCCAAAAAAAAAAACGCTAGTGAAAACCACCCAAAAGTACTTCTTGGAAAAATTTAGGCATAAATAGAAATCTAATACACTTATTAAAATTAAATTCCTGTTTTTTCGAGAGAGAAAGAAAAATTGTACAAGTTCCCAGTAAAGATAAAAGTCAGATTAATTCAAAATGTATTAGTTGTGCACTGAAAGAATTTTCTTCGCAATACCAATGAATTTTGATATTAATCGCATGAAAAATTGCATTAAAAAGGAACCTATGCAGCCCTTCGTTGGATCAATAAAACCTGTTTCATTAAATGTATTTAATGAAGCATTACATAAGATCTATGAATATTATTCATTAGATGAATTTTATTTGAATGATTATTTTATTTTTTTTTATTTATTTTTATTTTTTAATTTAATTTTTTTTATTTTTTTTCTGTCTCTGGCGGGAATCGATCGCGCTACCTCGGTGCTGATAGACAAGCTCACTACCAGCTAGCCTACCGGGGCAGTGTAGTTTTTGGATAAAAAACTATGTTTTTTACTAAATTAAGAGCGTAAATATGAGATTAAATTGTCCATAACAACAATAACAACGTTGATTGAAAGTGGATTGAAAGTTTTTGTTTCATTACTATAATGACATTTTTATTGTCATAATGAAAATTTAAATTTATGAAGGCAATTGTTGAAATATGTTGCTTTTATAAAAAAATGTTTGATTTCATAAACTTAATGGCATATAACATTAGATGTATGAAATAATTAAATCTTACATTTTTTAATTAACAATTAAACATTTTTTTAAGGAAACTATTTATAATTTTGTATTAATTTATGTTTGTATATTGTTTTTTTGTGTTCCCAATTAAAATTTTTTGTTAAACTTGGACAAACTTAAGTTTTCATATATCCAATGAAAATTTTTAACGTAATTACGAAATCCAATGAAACGATTTTAACGAAAAGACTTCATTATAACTAGGAAATTCCATTTAGACAATGAAAATTTTCATTTAACCAATGAAAATTTTTTTATGAAAAGATTCATTAAATATATGAAGCATTTTTCTATCAGTGTAGTTATTTTATTAAATACAGTACAAATTCAGATCCTTTACTTAAATACAGAATAATTTAAGTTTTTTTTTGCCAAAAATTATTCACACAGAACAAAGTTTTAAAATACAGTACGGATGGTCACCTGAACACAAAGTAACTAGAATTTACCTAGAAATATACTGGCTGGTTTTGACTTTTAAATAACTTTTATCTTAGGCCTGCTATTGTTCTCGTGAAACACGTTGCAGGTAGAGGATTCTTAAAAGGGTTTAATTTAGTGCATTCCATATTACACCGTGAGCCAGTTGGTAAAAAGTCTTCTCTACAAGCTCAAGATAAATTTCATTTAAATAATTTAAACAGACTTTGATTCAGGATGCCGGCTGAGAGGTATTACAGTGAAAAACACAAAGGTACCGTTATCTGATATGCAAACTGAGCTCCTATTAGGCTTTAGCGTAGAAAAAACATAAGAGCCAAGGTAGGAAAAATTTCTACTTGCGAGCACCATTCGAGTCAATTCTCGAGTTTTATTTTTAAGCTCGCGAGCACAAATTTTTTTCGACTCTTAAGATTTTTCTACTCGACTCATAAGAATAAAACGACTCGTTTTAAAATTTGTGCTTACGAGTTTTATTTTTAAACTCGCAAGTACAAATTTTATGCGAGCAGAAAACGAGCACAAACGAGTTGAAATCGAGCCACTCTTATAACAAAGTAACGGTAGCTTGTGCGAGGTAAAAACGTACGTATGTATGTATTTGTGAGCAAAAGAAGTCCTAGCAAGACATGTGGAAAAAGGATTTGAAACTTTTAACATTTCCGAAAATAACAATCTGATGATGGAAAAGGACACAAGATCCGTTTGAAGCAGTCACTATATTCCACAAGAGGCACTGTTTCGTTATTTGTTAATACTGCTAAGTAAGCAACTATCATGAAATAAAATTATGTGTGCACGAAAAGGGTGCAATAATCAGTAATACATTTTGTTAGATAGAAGTAAAAAGCCTTATTGAATAATTCTTAGTTATCTTATGACTGTTTTGACAATGAATTAGTATTGAAAATATATCCTGCGAAATCCTAGAAAATGTTTGCACAGTAGTTTATATCGAAAAAAAAAATCAAAAAAATTTGTCGAAAAAATCATAGTTTAACAAAAAAAAAAAAATTCAAGAAAATCAAAGTGTACAAACAGTGAAAAATGTATTTAAAACATTTAATCCGGAAAATCGCATCCAAGCCCACTGTGCAAGATTTTTTCTACTTTTTATTGGATAGTAGACAAAAAAAGAAAAAAAATATTATTCTATTTGGACTAACATTGAAAAATGTATGCGTATTTATTTAAACATAGTTTTCTCATAACGCGATTTTTTTAATATTCGATATGACTGTAACCAAAAAAATCTGAAAATTTGCTGAAATGTGCTGTTGAGAAGGAACATCAACACAGTAACAGATAAAGGAAATCAGAAAATATTTTTCTACAAACTGTCCGATTTGACTTGGATTGCCCCATATATATACATTTATATACATCTTCTATATAAATAAAATTTCCTTGTGACTGTGTTTGTCACTGAACTCCTCCGAAACGGCTTGAGGGATTTTTATGAAGTTTTGTATATGTATTCGTTAGGTATGAGAATAGGTCGTAAAGGCAAAAGGGGTAGAAGCACCATCTTCCTATATCTTCTTAACTAATCAACAATTGGACAGAGAAATAGGATAACATCTGGAAGGAACTATATCCTAAAATTTTTATTATTAAGGGCGTGAAATAATCAACCGAGTTTCTTTAAATTTGGCATGCAGACACCGTAACATCTGAAAGGAACTAAGAGAATTACATTTTTTGGAAATTCTAACATTTAGGGCGTTAAGTAGGGCAAAACGGTTAAAAGTTCCCGCTGCCCATGTCTTCTTAATTAATAATCCGATAAAAGTTTAAATTTTTAAAAGGATCTAAGGGCAATAAATTTTAACTTTTTGGGCGTAAAATAAAGCAAAAACGGTAAAAGCATCTCCCTCTATACCTTTTTAATTAATTGACCGGTTCTTATGAAAATTTGATGTGTTTTTTAACGATTTTTTTTATTTTCGTAATTTTTTTTCATTTGGCATCAAAAAATAACAATAACCATACATTTTTTTCTCTCATATTTTTAATCCCGATTTTAACATTTTTGTAGGAATAATATCCAAATAATAAATCAGTAAGCACACAAATGTATGTTTGTCTGTAAGTATTACAGTGAACAATGCCAGGAGGACGCAAGGGAGCAAATTTGAGGCGTCGAACGAACAATGCAACAAACGTGCGAAAAACTCAACAAGATAATGAAAACATGCGTGGGAGCAGAGCCGTTTCCACAACGACAACGCCGGTTTGAAGTTGATACACAAAGAGAAAATGAAAAACAACGCCAACAAGCACATCGGGCATTTACATCCGCTCCGTCCCCTAGTCACGCATTCGAGACTTTGATGAAAAAAGTTACGAAGCCACCGTTTTGAATAGTAAATCCCGAGACGAAAATGTTTAGCTACCACGAACTACGGTGAATCCCACAGATGTCCCAATTGAATTCAAATGCGTTTAATTTCCTATTAGACTGGCATTTGCAATAAGTCGCAAGGCCAAATGTCTGTTTGAGGCTTAGATTTGGGTACACTATGTTCTACACACGGACAATTATACGTGGCATGTTCTCGCGTCGGCAAGCAATCGAGCGTATTTGTGTGATATTGATTATCATTGTTTAATTTTCATACTTTAGGATAAAAAAATACATCACTTTTTTATGTTTAACATTTGAATATTTAACGAACAGAAATAAAAAAATAAATGGCTATTGTGTTTTTTCATCGCCGATCATGGTATAAAGCGCTTCATTCCTCTTTCTGATATAGATTCCATCCTCACACACTTGCGATACATTCGATAATTTTTAATTAAAAACCAAAATATTCACTTGAAATAAGTTATAAGGCAAAAACACGTTTGCCAGGTCAGCTAGCAGTATATATAATTATTTATTTAACTTTCTTTTTATACCGCACCACGGTGAACGGTAGATAAGATTCGGCTTAGCCGAATATACAACTTTTATTCGTTTCTATATACATTTGTATTTTGGTATTCACTTTTTCTTATTTCAGGGTGATATATTTGCCGGAATCAACGATGGAATCCTTAGCAGAGCCGAAGCACTTGCGGCGGTTGATATTGGAAAACATCAGGCCTCGCACGTACATCCTTCACAAATGACCTCCCAAATGAAACATGATGTAATGTACCATCACCACAGTATGGGTGGACCTCCACAAAGACCATTACAGGTATTTTTTTTTTAATTATTAAAAAAGCAGTTTTATTATATACACGCAGTGACATTTCAAGTCTTAAATTTCCTATCTTTTATATTTAATTTTAAATGAAATGTAATCGATATCCATAGTGTTTTCATATGTTGTATGCAGATTTATTTTTTTTTTATTTGTATTTAAAGCCCAACAAACACGGAGGTTTGATTTCAAATTGAAAGTGATAGTTCCTTACAGGCTATTTGAACTTTAACTTGAATTAGTTAAAAAAAAAAATAAATTCAGGGCTGTGCTGGAAATCGCAAACGCAAAACGCAAGAATTTTAAAAGTCGTTTTTCAGTAAGATTTCTGTAATAAAACAATTTTATGACAAATATTATACAAACATTTCTCTATTCAACAGACTTTTATAACAAAAATTATAAAAATTAGATTAAAAGTGTATTAAAAATAGCCTCCAAATTCTTGCGTTTTGCGTTTGCGCTTTCCAGCACACCCCCCATTATAACCAATTATAGACCTAAAGTTTTTTTCGAAGAACTAAATTCCACATTAAAACTATGAGATAATTAATTAAATTGAGTTAAAGCTCTAGTAAATGTGGTTTTCAGTACAAGACTAGAACGATGTAATTGTAAAATTGATGCATGTCAAAATTTTCGTGTGAACAGAGCACTAGGCCTTCTCCACAGTTTGCGTTATTCCCCACGAAAAGAAGTTTGCAATTTATGTGCTGCGCAATGTTATTAAAACTAATTTTATTTCTACTTTGAGTTCTTAATCTACATACACCTGTGCCCATGTTCTGTAACTCTCGCGTCGAGAAACTTTTCGATTGAAATGTGTGAAATGAAACAAAAATGCCATAAATTGAAACAAACAGCTGTTTTTCTCACTAAACTGTATCTGTAACATTTTGGTGAGAAAAGTTCCCGCTTTGAACTGTAAAATAAACTCACGAATAAAAATGGGGCGAGAAAAAATCTTAACACTAAAAAACAATTAAAAATGCAAAATGGAAAGAATAATAATAATAATGTTTTGTTCTTGGCACATTTTTTCATTGTATAATTATTTTGCTTTAAACATTTTTATAAAATATACGAATTTTTCCAAAGCTCATTTGCAAACAATAAACATTTAAGTCGCACTTTACATTATTTGGTATAGCCGACGTTGTATTCTCGCCGCCATCTTTGAAAATGCTTCAATTTTAGTAAATTTTGATCGCCGCCAACGATATGTGTGGCTGGCGCTCTCAACACCTGCAATTTCACATCGGATTTGAGTGTAATATTATGACATTTATAAGTTAACGACGTAATCTCCTCTGACAGTTTTCGGCATGAGTTACAGACACAGATTTTTCTCACTTTTCGAGAAACGATGGAATATTTTGTTTCACATGTTTTCGATGCGAGAAGTTCTTACTACAGTTACAGAACATGGCTACTGCTTTTTAAAAGAATAACGTAGAAAACGCACAAGAACAAAAATAATTATGTATCAATGTTTATTATTTCAAAAACTTCAGAACTAAAATCTTTTGATTCATCAGCCAATGAAATTTTGTTGTACATTTTTTAGTATTAAAAAGTGTTATCATTGGAGAAGATGGAATAAATTTGTCGCAGCAAACTGAATTATTTTTAAAGTGTGCGAAAAAAAATGATGTTTTCCCTAAAAATCCCCTGGGAATTTTTACAAAAGTTGTATCTTCAATTACAAAAAAAAATCCTTTTTTGGGGACAAATCCCCAAAACTGAGAACGCCGGCCAATCTTTATAAAAACTGACCTCACATTACATATTATAATTTGTTTCAGAAATAATATTAGGCGTACATATTAAGGTGATTTTCACGATGGGGTTTTTAATTTATTGGACCTGTCGTAAGTTAATCTCCTAAGTTGGGCTCTTTATGGTGTCTATGGTAAATTATGGACCGATCTTTACAAAACTTTGTGCATAGTATGATTTCTAGTCATATTTATTAAATTTGTGCAAAATTTAATGAGAATCGGTGCATTCTGCCACCAAGTGATGTTTGTTTTTTAACAAAATATCAATATTTTAGGGATGTATGTATGTAGATATTCGGCCATGGTCTGGAATCGAAATCACTTGAAACTGAAATCGATCAAAATATTTTAATTGAACTTTTGTTAAGCTGAACGTAGCTTCTCCTAATTTCAAAAGTAGTTAAGGTGGAGAAAAGTGGTCCTCGAAGTGAACTTGAATTCCACGTGATTTCGATTTCTAGAACGTGGCCAATGAAGTTTAATGGTCGATTATGTATGAGAACCAAATTTTAGTTCAGTTGCTAGTAATACAGATATCGATTTCAGTTGCTAAATTATAATAACCCCCTTATGCAAAAAAAAAGTTAGAGATGACATTAGTTAACCAACACATTAAGCCAAGTAAAAGTGTATGGGGTTAATGTGCTGGTTAACTAATGTAAACTTAAACTTTTTTTGCATAAGGGGGTTGACCAGTTGACATACAACAAGTTAAACAAATGGAATTTAATCCACGTTCATACATAAAGGGTCCGCCAAATAACTTTTTTATTTGAAAATGCTATAAAAAAAAACTACTGAATATTTTCTCAAATTTCTTTTTTTATTTGAAAGTATAATCCTTCCGGTTAATAATGGAAAATAATTTTATTCAAATGGCTGCCTCGGCTCGCCATGCAGTAGCCTACACAATCGGTGCAATTTTTAAGCACATTATCGATTGTGTGCAGCTGTATTTCACCAATGGCTTTACGAATATTGTCCTTTAAAGCATCAATTGTCTCTGGCTTGTCGGCGTAACACTTTTCTTTGACGGCACCCCACAAATAGTAGTCCAACGGTGTCAAATCGCAGCTCCGAGTTGGCCAAACGACATCAGCTCTGCGGCTGATAATGCGATCTTCAAAAACAGGGCGCAAAACATCGAGTGTAGCTTCCGCTGTGTGGCACGTAGCGCCGTCCTGTTGAAACCAAATGTTGCCAATAGCCTTCTCTTCAATTTTTGTGAACAAAAATTCGTTCAAAATGTCCCGATAATGATCGCCATTGACTGTAACGGCCACTCCTTGCTCATTTTCGAAGAAAAATGGCTCAATTATGCCTCTGGACCAAAATCCGCACCAAACAGTGACTCATTTTGGGTGCATCGGCTTTTCAATGTATGCGTGCGGGTTTTCTGTGCCCCAAATGCGACAATTTTGCTTGTTTACATACCCGCCAAGATCAAAATGGGCTTCATCTGAAAAGATGATTTTTTTACATTCTGCATTCTGCAACATTACCATGATTTTCAAAGTAATGTCGCAATATTTCCCAGCGTTGTTCAAGCGTACACACAACCATATTCGTTCAGCAGAAGGATAAAACTAATTATCTGTCAAATCAGACATGAGCTAAGTGTTACCATTCACGAAATAAGCACTAGTTGAAAAAAAAACGTTAGATGGCGGACCCGTTATTAAAAACTCTTATAAGTGTTGCTGTTGAGAGACAAATTTTTGTTCAGCCTTTTAAGTCTCTACTAAATAAGTCACAGCATCTTTGAAAGGACGAAAATATGCCCTAAGCCAAAAAAATTAGCTTAAAATACACAAATGCACAAAACTCATTATATTTCTATTTTGATTAAATTTATTTATTTTCAATTGTTTACGTTAAATGTTTAGATATTTTCGCTTGACGATCGATCAAAACAAAGGGTAAATTTCGGATGACAGCAAAACTTCGGTTGCGTTGTGTCTGGTTCCTAAACTTCCAAAGAATTTACTGCCAGCTCCATTTGTAAATGCTCCTCTGACAGTCACCCGCCGGTAGTGCATGCATTTTTTCATTGAGTTACTCTAAGTCGATTAACACCATACTTTTTAATATTTTTTATGCCCCACACGGCTATGCGGTGGTATTTTTGACATTCGCAAAAAGTTATTACCCTACTGCACAAGTATTGTTAAGAAGCAACACACGTAAAAATCGTAACTTGACGGTAGGAAAAGTGAGCGCTCAGAATTTCATTTTGACATATTAGCCGGTAATTATCTGCCAAATTTATTTGTATTATTATGTTTCCGGCCCTAAGATCATTCTTCTTAGTTTCAAAATATTTTTTTGGGCACGTTTTACGACAAAATGGCGCTTGAATGATGGCAACATTGCATTTAATTCGCGTAAGAGATCAGATAACGGAGATATTGTACACGTTAATGCTATTCGATCATCAACTTTTCGCCAATATTGCAATTTAACGATCTCATCTATACATGCAAAATATTTTAAAGGAACTAAATCGCCTTTTATGTTCTTCACACAATTTTGACAATTGTCTGTCATACAACTTTCTTGCTCGATATTAAAACACGCCGATCAAAATTACCAGGAAACGATGTTATCATATTTCCACAGCTTTTGAAAAGAAAACCAAAATTAGAATGGGACTGGCAGACGAACATGTTATGTGACATCTTACTTGAAAGTTGAATGTGGTCCAAATTGATAGAATATGTAGAAATTAACCAACGTAATCGGAATTCATTTTATTTTTATATAGCTCGTAAGCCTCTGAAATTGTCATAATTATGTAGCGTTTAGATACTACAATAATTAGTATTGTGCAGTGTTGCCAATTTAGCCATTTAGTGGCTAGATTTAGCCATTTTTCACCCTGTTTAGCCATTAAAAAATTAGTTTAGCCATTAGCCATTTTTGTAGCCATTTTTAAAATTGTTTAGCCATTTTTTGCCGTTTTTCTTTTAAAGGGATAATTTTTATTTTATTATAAAAATTTATAAAAGTAAAACAAACATTTTTAACAATTAAAACGGCTTTAATTTAAATCACAACTTTTACAAATGTTGAAAGTCGCTATAAACGATGATGATAAACATCTTTCAAAATAAAGGAACAGTATTCCAATACTAAATTTATAAAATGGATCACCACAAACATTGGTGTTTCTTTCTGGTTGCAAGTATTTCAGTAAAGAGATGCAGGCAGCAACAGCATTTTTTTTAGAAATTTCAGAATTGACTATAAAGTTGCTCTCACTTCCATGGTCTAATGCTGAAGTAGAGACGGAATTTTGCCAAGTAAACATCGTTAAAAGTAATTTGAGAAATAGGTTACAATTAGCAACTGTTAATTCGATTTTTTTAATTAGGTAAAGAATTTTACTGTAACAATAAAATATTTTTACCAACACCACAACAGTGGAGAGGGTACTATGCGTTTGTGCTGATGTTTGAAACACCTTAAAATATTGATACTTAAGGTATGTTCAGACCTAACAAATATTTGACAATAAAATCAAAAAAAAAGCGTTGCCAGTAAATTGATCAAACTTAAGCTTTATTTTTAACAATTTCTATTTATTTACAAAACTTTAATTTTAAAATGATCATTGTATAATGTAATTTAGAAACTGTTAAATAATGTTTGCCCTAGCCAAACGTTTTGCAAAAGCAAACAATTCTTTAAGAAAACTAGTGGTCACGTGTAGGACGTCAAATATTTAAGAGGTGTGAACATAGCTTTAACTAACCTTTACGTATACCGATTGACTCTGAATCACTTTCTGAGTCGAATTAACGATGCTTGTCCGGCTGGCTGGCTGGCTGTCCATGCACACCCTGTGCACAAAGTACAGGTCGCAAATTTAAAGATAATTTAATAAAATTTGGTACATAGGTTATAATGTGGTGTACGGTATCATCTAGTCAGGGTTGACCGACTATACTTTTTTACTTGTTTTTTATTGTAGATCTGGACTCATAATGTTGGGTAAATGTTGTCGTGATTATGATTTTCCTTTAAATTATTTAAAACTAATAGGCAAGAGTGATTCCTATGAGATGAGCAATAACGACGAATTTTTCGATGATTTAATTTTTTAAAAACATATCTATCAAAACATTAATTTACGTTTATTCTTATTTAAGAAATTGATCTTAACTTACAATTTCATCGTAAACAACTTTAAGTGAATTATTTCTGTTTTGTTATAGAATTTTAATGTGTTTTTGCTTAAAAAAAGTTTAGCCATTTTTTAGCCCATTTTTAGCCATTTTTTAGCCATTTTTATCCGTAAATTTAGCCATTTTTCGTCACCAAGTTTTGGCAACACTGATTGTGGTTAATTTGTTGAACTATTTATGGTTTTTAATCCAAATTTTTTAATATTTTAATTAGGCTTAAGTTCATTAAATTTTATTTTCATTAAATTATTTTTATGAAGAAAGGAATTTTACAACATGAAAATTAATTAAAATTGTTATTGATAATTTTTCATTCTTGACCGAGGACGGGATTCGAACCGCGGCCGGCAGGTTACCATGACATGTTTCGATCGCAACCACTCGATCTTCTCAAATGGATTTGCGGTTTTACACTCGCAGCCATCGACGACTGCTGACGTCAATAGTCAAACATCAATCCTTAAACCAAATTGTATTTAAACCTTTGGTAGATCGAAGTTTGCTTTTTTGAATGATTATCCATTTTAATTGATTTTACATGTTCTTCCTTACTTCTGTTTTTTCGTATTTTTGTCAAGAATTTTTCTTGAAATCCAAAGTACATTTTTTTGTTTTTTTCATTTTTTGTCTTTCTTTTTCTTGTTGACCTTTTTCAGCACAACTTGAAGGGCAAATGAACACATAGAGCTCGTGCCTTAGCTTTTAACAATAATTAGTATTGTGGTTAATTTGTTGAACTATTTATGGTTTTTAATCCAAATTTAGATACTACTTCTAAATTTATTATGTAAGTGTCCTTCCGTCCTGCAGCTTGAACACTTATTTCATCGCGGCCGTAAAAGTTTCTAATTATTTGAATTTGGTTTTCCATTACCAAGTTCGATTCGATTTCTTTTTCCTCCGTAGCTGACCCATATTTTTTATGCAATAAATCCACAATTTGTTTTCTTTTCTCCAAGTCAGCTGGTAAAGACCTTTCAGCTTTCTTCAAAGCTTTCCCTAATGTTTGCCTACAGTTGTACGCTTTACACGTTGCACTGATGTTCGCTTCTTGTTTTCTTCGATTTTTTTTACGTAAAATATATAATTAAAAAAAAAAAACAACCACAATGCAAAATTCATTACTTACGATAATTTTTATCAGATGACGAAGTTTAAAGAACTATAAAAATGTAACAGTGTATGATATGGTCCAATATAATTGGGGGATTCACAAGGTGTCATAAAGTCATAAGTCTTAAGATATGTAATAACATGAAAAAATAATTTAGTGTGCTATTTTGAATTTAAATCAGCTGATTTAAAACCAATATAAAAAATAAATATTTACCTTACATCAAAATATTTTTTAATTCTAATCCAGGAATTAATAAATTAAATTAGATCTTACCTGACTATTTTCCATTGTTTAACGCAAATCACAAATAAAATTTATTTTGTTTGTTTACCAAACATCAGAGTCCCACGCTGATATAATTTGACGCCGCAAGTGTTTTGTTGCAAAAATTGCTAGCCGCAGGTTAAATTCGGATATTAGGCGGATAAAACTATACCATCAACGGATTTTAGCTATATGTAGGCCTAAATCGCAACCAATTTTAATACTGACGTCCAAAAAAAAAACAAAAAATATTTTTTAAAAAATATACATATACATACCTTCTTATTAGTTTTGCCGCCGTTTTTTGCTTTAAAAAAATATAAGCAGCAACTAGAAGTTTCCGGTTGGCAATATGGCAACAGAAATAAATAGCTGTTAGTTGACAGTTGCCATACGTAATATAAATTTCGCAACTTCATTTCTGTTGCCATCCGTAATCCACCCATAAGAACTAAAAAAAAGTTGTCTTACAACATATACACACATGTTTATATCAGTTGGGTTGCCCTTTGAAAACGCAACTAAAGTTCGGGTGCCCTACATAATCTTTCTTGGTAATGCTCTTTATCTTTAGTATAAAACAAAAACGCTTTGGCAAAAGCTTATAAGTATAATTTATCATTGTTTGATGTCTTTTCGTATTATTGATCATTTCTTCTTTCGAACTGAATTAAAATTATGAAATATAATATGTTTTCAAATTAATTGTACACCTGAGTCAATTGTAGCACATGACTGTGCAGTATTTTGCTTTTGAGCTTCTATTTCCATTCATATGCGCGTATGTATCAGTTTAACATCGTCATAATTCAACCTTACCACTCGACATTTCGCTTAACCACCCAACAATTTCTTTTGCTTCAATTAGTTTTCTACTTGTAACGCCGGAACTCGTAAATTACGCTTGTGTATTCGCTGTGTCTACACACACTCCCACACTTATAGTCTAACACGCGCACTTGTAGACATTATTCCGTTATGGTTTTATATGTGAGATTGTCTCCAGAAAACAGGTTGTGCAATTTGATTACAATCAAATTCCAATAAGTTTCCTAAACCCCTTGATTTTACAACAATAAACTTCAACTTAAAAGTACAACAACAACTACTTCGTCTACAATTGCAATTAAAGACACGAATCATAAATATACTAGAACTTACCTGACGAACGACCGTCACGTGTCCATTTCCCAGAAGGCAAACACAACACGTTAGCTTCATCATTGATTTTATTTAAAGGAGGGCCGGAAAGATGGATACACATACATACATATTTATCCATAGCTGTGTGTGTATGTACCGTAATATTATTTTAATTTTATTAAAATTGTACGTAGGTAGAAAAAAAAACAACAATCGAAAGCTAACAAACGCCAAACGAAACGCATTCTTTTTATTAGCCAAACTGTCAAATTTTCAATTAAAATAACAATAAAATTAACTAGAAAACACTTTGCCTAACGTCGCACAGTGTTCTGTTCCAATAAAAAAAATTAACATTAAGATATTTAAATAATAAAAAACAATGAACATCAAAACTTGTTGGAAGGTTCATGTTATTTATTTTTTTCAAGGAAAAATTACAGCAATGATTTTTGTACCGATTCAACAATGAATTTATAAAAACTGCTAGTAAATAAATTTTAATTACGTTTTGAGAATCAGTTTAGGGGGATCTGCCAAAGTATGTGTCGAAAATAAACAGAACATTATTTAGCGTTCGGCTTACACACCCAGGAACGATATCTATTTTTTTAGTGTTTGTGTAGACGAAAACAATATTTTCAAGAAAGAGCCGAACATTATATAGTGTTCTGTTCTTCGTTAAAAAACAGAACAATTGTAGTGATACTGTAGACAAACATTATATTTTAATGTTCTATAATGTTTCTTTTTTTACATTGATAAAGAAATGAACAAACAAAAAATTTTAGACGACCGCAGCACGAACAGCTTGTTTGTGTATTGTGTATATGTTTTGTTTGTATAAAATTATTTTGCTGGCTATTTGTTTTTTTTTTTGTACGTGTATTTTGTTTTGTTTTTTCCACAAATCTACCGAACCGAACACTAAGGAGCGATATTTAGTGTTTATTTTCGAACACTGGTTTTTATTAGTTTATTATGAAAAAATACATGCGAGCAGAAAGTACAAAGAAAGTCATTTGGGTATGCTTATTTTTCTTTGTTTCGGATATAAAATATCAAAAAAAAAAAAAAGTAGAAAAACTTGTATCTCTCTCTTCAGCTAATACGGTTTTAAGGGTCCTGGGGCCTAATTCTGGCATTCGTGATCGAGTAGTTTCTCGATTCGAAAGCAATTTTATTTCAGTCGATACTGAACGAATCAAAATTATTTTTTCAGTATTGTGAAACTCAAATGAATGCTTTACAATAACGAAAAAATAATTCCGATTCGTTCAGTATTGACTGAAATAATTAGATATTAAATTGCATTCGAATCGAGAAAGTGCTCGATCACGACTGCCAGAATCTGGCCCCAGATTAAGATTACCATTTTTGTTGAGTGTGTAAAAGGTACCGTATAATCCCCTACAAACATTTTTGAAATTTTTTAGCGATTGCTTGTTTGGCGATGATTCCCATTCAGGGAATACGAATCGCTAACCATGGCCTACGCCTTAAGGCCCAACCATAATATGCATAGCGTTGCTTAACCTACTGTCAAAAATTAACAAAAAGTCTCTCAAATGTATTAAAAAAAACAACAATAAAATCAACAAACATTTGATTCCGTACGGAATGTGCGATCAGTTTCGCACCTTGCTTAAGCAAATGACAGTTTCATAAAATTTAACAAAAAGTTTCCTTAAGTTCAATATGGCTAGCCGCATATGATTAACGTGTATTCGTATATTTGCTTAAGCCAACTTAAGCACATTATGGTTGGGCCTTTACAACGATGAATATGCGAGCGCACACAAGTAGCGGCGATCATCAGTGTTTTTTTATAACTTTCGATAGAATTTTTTTTTTCTTGTTGTTTTGTTAAGGTAACGGGAAAATAAATATTTGGTTTCAAGGGCATTTAGCAAAATTGTCATTCCAGTTGAGCAAGTGATTTGCGAAAAGTGTTTTATTGAAAGGTTTGGTTGGCTCAATCGACTTCAAAAACAGCATATTGTTCTGCTTGTAATTCCTCACTGAAATCGCATAACAAGAATTTAAAAACATACCGAAACCAGTCGCTACAAACAAAATAAAAAATTTTTATTTGGGGATTTCTTATTATTACTTTTCTCATTATCATTATTTATTATTATCTCATTATTAAAAAAAAAAAAATTAAATTTGGTCAGAAAAAAATTCAAAAAAAAATATTCACTTTTTAAAGTTTTGTTTTTTAATACATATGTGGATTTTTATTTATTTTTTGGGGACAAGGAAAAAAGTACCTGCCAGCCCTGGCCTTAACTTAGAATAGCGTAATATATTCAAGATCTTTCTCCTACTTATCAATAACCTGCTTATTCGCAATCTTTCAAAGTTGATCCCCAGATTACCCTTTTTGAAACATGCACAAATTTAAGATATTTTAATTTTGTTAGGTGATAGCGTTTTTTGCGTGCAATAACGAATAAGGATTTCTTTAAAAGCCAGAGTTTATATGGTCAAATAAAGTTTTAAGAAACAGTTATTTTTAAAACACAATCACTAATCACGATGTTCCTTAAAAATCACGGGTTCGCTCATCTCTAGCCCAAACGCCTTAAGTTACAAAAATTAAATTTGACACATGACTTTACAGACAAAAAAAATTTAAAGCGAATACATTAATGGAAATTTCTGACATGTAAGGAATATTTTTGCACTGATAAGGGGAAGTAATTACCAGTGCTGCCAATTAATCCATTAAGTAATTATATTTTAATATTATTCAACTTATTATCAAAGTAATTTTTGTGGGAATACAAATTTTTAATTTACAAGATTTTGTTTGTCGTGCTTAATACCCAATTTGTATTCTTGATAAAAACACTGAATTCGATTGACAATATGACCTAAGCAATGAAATGCGCTAAGGGAAAGTTTATTCCTTTAACAATATAATTGGGAATTAAGAACGACAAATTAAATTTTGTAAATTATTCAACTTGTTTAGCTTTTTTATTTATATTAATTTTACCACAATTTGTTTAGTAATTTTTTAGGCAACACTTATATAGCTTAGTCACTTTTGATCAAAAGAAGTTGGCAGCACAGATAAAATTACTTACTTACTTCTAATAATAAAAGAGGTAAGTACCAGAGGCTTTTTCGCCAATTTACGACACTAAGCTGAGAGATGTCTTCGTACGCTTGGATTTTCCATCGAAGTTATGGGCGACCCCTTCTGTGTTCGTATTCAAATCATTTTTTATCCAATCTCATACAGCTCGTGGTCCAAAAGACGCCGATATTCTCCATCAAAGCAGATTGGCCCATAGATTTTACGAAGAAATTTTCTCTCGAACACTGCAAGTACCGCTTCATCTGCTTTCGCAAATACCCGTGTTTCAAAACTATATAACAGCTCGGGTAGTATGTTTCTTGTAGAGAGTGTGTTTTGTCTGGCGAGAGGTGGCATTATTATTTAATTGCTTACTTGGTCTAAAGTAGCATCTTTTGGCCACTATTGCTTTGCTTTTTATCCCGAAAATTATGTTGTTTGTTCAGGCGGTACCGAGGTAAACAAACTCGCTGACTACCTCAAAGTTGTGGTTTTCAACTTTCACTGTCAGCCCGAGTCTTGTGCTTACGTCTTACAATGCGTACAATCAACTTTGTTTTCATCTCCATCTGCACAACCAGATTTTCTTTCGTAGATTTTAACTCGACTTTCTTATAGGTTGCCATTTCTTCTCGCAGTGTCTGTCCAATAAAGTCAATATCGTTGGCATAAGCCAGTAGCAAAGCGAATTCAACTGTTAGTGTTTTGCTAGGAATGGTTGACGTTTTGAGCCGTAAGCAATAAGTACCGGTTCACACATGTCAAGTTTGACTCGTCAAGTCTTGAGTTTTTAGGAGAGAGGGGAAAAGAAATGGCAATCTCTTTGCCCATCTCATCTAAAAGCCTAAGACTTGACGAGTCAAACTTGACATGTGTGAACCGGCACTAACAATGAAATGCAAAAACCCCTATGTTGTTTTTGTAGTTGAATTCACCTTGGCGAGTAGCATGAGATGTTTTGCGTATTGTGTGCCAGTTCTATTTACACAGATATAAACTAAGAGATTTATCATTGCCAAGCAGAAACTTCAAAGCGCATTTATATTTCGCCGAAATTTTTAGTAATTCTTCAAATTTAGTTCGTTTACAGCGGACTTTTTTGACACTAACAAGATTTTATTTTCATAATGAAGACAGCCGAATAAAATTTGTTTGTGGAATACATACATATCGATCCATTACGGCAAAAATAGCTTAACTGCCATCTTTTTTAATTTTGTTTTTTTGTAATAAATGAATTTATTGGCCAAGTGTTGTGTCTCCCTAAATGTCATGTTCGCAATAAACCACGTCTTCATGCGGTATGGATTTGAACAAGACATGAACATAACGCCGGCAGAGCAACGGATAGTGCCCAGGTAGGCTAGTTGGTAGTAAGCTAGTCTATGAGCGCCGGGGTTGCGGGTTCGATTCCCGTCAGAGACTCTGGTTTCTTTCCCACAGACAAGCGAAGAGCTTCGCGGGATTACCTTAGGAAATTAAAAAAAAAAAATCGTTCATGTTCTTGTATGTGGCGAATTCGTGTTTATGTTCTTTGTTTATTTTTTCAGTTGTGCGTTTGGTTGTAGACAGAAAATTAGATTGTAACGCGAACATGGTTGCTAAGACAAATGCATAGACAACGATGGCAGCACATGAACGAAATATAAACATGAACAGTCTCAACATGCAGATTTCATGTGCGACGTATGCTTTGTTCACTGTTCTTACAAAGTTGATGGGCAGTGGGGACGGGTAATAACCCTACAAGAAGTGAATGAGCGAGTAGTCACTTTTTTCACGTTGGTGTTAAGAAAATGATAGAAAGAAATGACAGAGAAATTGATTTCGGTCATTTCTTTCTATCATTTTCTTACCACCAACGTGAAAAAAGTGACAACTCGCTCATTTTCTTCTTGTAGGGAAGGCACCGTTATGATTTTAAAACAAAAACAAGGTTAGCTTAAGCGCCAACCTTCATTCAAAATTTTTTCTAGCTCTCCCTTAACAATAAATTTCAGTGTATTTATCAAATATGAAAAATTGGGAATTAAGCACGTCATACAGAAATCTTATCAATAATAAATTTTGTATTCCCGAAAACAACTTTGAAAAAAAATAGTTAGAAAAAATAAATTACAAAGACTTTTATTTACAGTTCAAATAATTAATCAAATATTTATTTTTTTAATTTAATGGCAGAATAAGATGAAACATTGGTATCATTGGTTAATATTTACATACATCTGTATGCTTATTATTTTGATTATCGCTCTAGGGCAAAGCACTGTGCGCTGTAGGACGAACCTAAGCAAACCGACATACATATACCAACGAGAATTGAGTGGTGTTAATGTTCGTTTTGGTTGCAGTGGTAGTTTTTTCGGGTTGTTACTTCTGCATGATACAAAAAGAACAACAACAACAATGATAATTGTAACAATAATAACTGGTAATACAAATTATAATTACGTTAATGAAGGAGTTAACAACAAATAAAAAAAAAAAACCAACAAAAAAATAGAATGATGAAGTTGATTGCGATTATAACCAGGATGATTAATAAAACTGCTTTTAGAAATTCTGATTAAAGGATGATTTTTAATTGTTAATATAAAAACATACTAAAAAGGACTAACAATGTTGAATATTAATTATTATTAAACTAGTTCATTAAACTTGCAAAGATACCTTTTTGATTTTGGAAACTAGTTTTCCATGATATGCTGGCAAAATGTACTTTCCTACAGTGTTACTCACTTAAGCGCCTTTTTCCACCCTTAATAAAAAATAATAATTAAATTTAAATTACACTTATACGTTTCCGGTTAACGACGGCAAATAAACAGTATTACGTGGTATATAAATGTTTCCGTATTCGTTTAAATTATTTCTAACATATGGTTTAATTTCCCCTAAAATGCTTTTTATCCTTTCCGTTAGATCCTTTTAGTTTTTTATGGCAATTGTCGTGTTTTCGATTAAACCACAAGTGGTTTAATAAAATTAAATTCATTTAGTGCACCTGTTTGCTTTTTTTACTTCTGTGGTAAAAAAAAATTTCATGAAAAAAATTTAAAAAAAAAGTATTCTTTTAGTTTCATTAATTTTTTTAAATAACTTTTATTATGTGTTTTGTATCAAAATAATATTTATCATTTGTTAGTTTACAAAATTTACTTATAAGGTAAAAGAAATGTAATTATTAAATATTTCAATCCTATGCAGCAGACTTGGGCATTGCTAATTATATTTTGTAATAATTTTGTAAGTCTAAAAAAAAAACAAAAAAGTTGGGAGCCAAAACTTTGTTATATAATTTTAATTGACTTGCGTTCTGAATCTTGATCTGTTCAAAGATTGATTCTGTCGCTTAGTTTTTATTTTTTTATTTAAACAAAATTATGAAATAAAAAAAAGTGCCAAAACTAAGAGATTTATTGATAAATTCAGGGAGACTGGATCTGCTTCTGTATTGACAATTGAACGGCTTGTTTTTGGCGTATCCAACGGATCTAGTCTCCCTGAATTGTTCAATTTGGGACCAATAAATACGCCTTCTTTCAACGTGACCTTACATACGCGAGTAAATATATTTTTCAGGTATTTAAATGTCTCTCCATCTCTGTTTAAATTTTTATTACGCCTGCCAACTAAAGGCTCATTTGCCACTTAAAAAAAAAACAACCATCCGTACTTAAAATAAATCCGAAGCGGTATCAATAGTACGGTATGTGCGGATTTTCTTGAATCAAGTACAGAAAGATGGTTTCAAGTACGGATTATTCCAGTGCGAAATATTTTACTTATCCATATTTAATCCCGAATCCGCACTTGAAATAATCCGAAAATGAGATTGATTTAAGTAATATTAAGATTGAATCAATCTCAAAATTCGCTTGATTAAACTATTATAAAGTTGATTTAATCCCGAATTAGTATTTAAAATCCGAAAGTGAAATTAGATTGATTGTAATCAAAAACACTTACAGCATCATAATTTCTACTTAAAAAATTAGATGTACATACATATTTAATTATATATAAACTAAGCGGGAACTTTTCCTTTTTATTTTACTTTTGAAACATGAAAATTCAGGGTTGTTCTGGATATTGAAAACGCAAAACGCAAGAATTTGGAAGTTGTTTTTAATACACTTTTAATATAATTTTTATAATTTTTGTTTTAAAGTTTTATTTAATATAAAATGTAAATATATGTATAATATTTGTCATAAAATTCTTTTATAACAGAAATCTTGTTGAAAAACGACGTTGGTATCAACTTTACTCATTATATACTGCTGGTATCTGAGACCGCAGTGCCCTGTAAATAGGCCCACAAGAAGCCTAAGTTCCCTCTTCTCAAGAAGAAGTAGCCAACCTGCACTGCCACGGGACAGAGTCACAAATCTCTTGGACTGTCTTAACCCAGAGATGGACGTCCTTGTGTGAGGGAATTCACGTTCGGATCACGTTTGCAACGTTCTTTAAGTCTCAGACCTCTATGTCTGGTAAATGCTACGAGAGTAGTCTTCGCGGGGTAAATACAAAGCCCCCTTTCTCTGCACCAACAAAGTGTCAAGTTCAGGGTCTGATGCATCCCTTTCGAAATAGTTGCGTCATCAAATCCAGTCTCAGATATCACTAGATCGTCAGCGTAGCCGTAAGTTCGGAAGCTTAGGACATTAAGGATCGCAAATAGGTCATCGATGACCAAGGTCTACAGAAGAGGCGACAGGACGCCAAGCTGTGGACAACCCTTGGTTTCCTCAATGGGCCTCGATGAGCCCACAGATCCGCCTTAATCACCCTGGATATCAGCATTTTCTTTATCCAGTTTCTTATAACAAATGAAACACCTTTCCTCATTAGAGCAAGGCTAATTGCGCTGTGAAAGTGTTGTCGAAGGCTCCCTGAATGTTGCTGAACGCAGGCAGAGGTATTTGTCTTTTGGCCAACGCTTTCTCAATCGTACCCAAAACGTGATGAATGGCAGTCACCGTAGGTTTGCCCGACTGATAGGCAAACTGGAAGCGATGTATCGGAGTTACCGATAGATATTCATGATGTGGGCATAAAAACTCACACAAATGTCAAACTATTAATATTTTATATATATATATATATATATATATATATATATATATATATAAATATATATAAGTATGTATATCCCTCTAAAAAAATAATATGAATACAAAACATGTAAAATAAAATGTTCACGGAGAACAAAAACATTAAAAACATTGAAAAAATTAATACAAATTTCAAAATAATAAGTTCTACTTCGACACTTGGCTTGGGAAGGTTAAAATTGTTCCTTGCCATTCCTTTCTATACATTATTTAGTAAACCGAATTTCTGTAGTAGTTTCAGACGAAAGCCTGATTCTCAAAGTTTAACAATATGTACTTATATTCTCTCACTCAATATTCTCCCAACTCAAAGCATTTAAAAAATATATTAATTTTTGTTAGTTTATTTTTAGTTAGGTTATTTTTTAGTTTGAATACTTCTTCCAATGAAATTCGCGTTTTTAATCACTACGAAGCTTATTTTTATCGAAATCTAATAGCCCATCTGGCGCCATTCATTATTTCGCTTGATAAACTATGGAAATCCTTTATTTTTTTTAAGAAACAGTGTCTTTGTTTGAGAATATTATAAGTTTTTTGGATCAACAATAACTTAAATGGTAAACATGGCTTCGCGGAAAAATACTATAAGTAAACTGTAAATAATATACTAATATAAAATCCTTAAATTATTTGTTTTGAAAAGAAAGGCTTTCCAATTGCACAACAGTAAAAATTACTCCAAATTCTGTCAATTACCCTCAAAGTGGCAACACTGCCAAACAGTGAGTTTTTTTTGCATGTCATGGTGTTTCGACAACGATTTGACAGTTATCATGAGGTAATTTTGCTTATTTAACAAAAATCGTGAACCATGGAGTTTTAAAAAGAATTTGAAGAATTGCAAACGTTGTTCTGGCGCGAGTTTATTCATTGAAAAACGCCAAACCTTTTCTAATAAAGTAACATTTCTTAAAGTATGTACGTTTGAATAAATATATGTATGTTTGTATGTAAGTATGTAAGATAAAAAAATACATACATACATATGCAAATCATTTTAAAGCAAGATTAAGAAAATAAAATTTTACTTTTACAAAATTAGGTGCTTGTAAGGTTAAGTAACTTCCCTTCTTTCGAATCGTATGTACATCAAAATTTTAATTTACAAACACTATGCATGTGGCTTTGTTTTTATAAGGGCCAAATACATTGGTCAAATTTCCCATCAAGCACTGTGGTTGTATCAGTAAACATTTGTTTGTTGTGTGACACCGACAGTGCTGGATGAAAAATCAAACTAATTTAATTATAACGTCCAGCACACGTACACGGAAGCTTGATGTCAAGCAATTTAACAGTGTATTGGGCCCTTAAGTTTTTTTTAGGTAAAACATGCATTTGTTTAAGCAATTTTTATGCGCATATATTTTTAATAAAACACTTGAAAATTAACAACTTGAGAACATATTTTAACAAAATATATTTTCAGTATTCAATAACACTTAAATTTTTCCAACAACAAATTATGTGCAAAGAAGCTGAAATGTAGTACATCAGCTTTTAAAAGTAAAGAAAACTTGTGGTCACGATAAAAATTTAACACAAATTAATTGACAGTATTAGGACCTTCTGATTTACGATAGTTATTTGACAATTGAGAACAAATTAATAAAATTACGGTTGTCAAAATAACTTATCTTTTTCACATGTCATATTAGAGAAAGAGAAAAAGGAAAATATTGCCGTTGGATAAGACAATAATAAAAATAACAATAAATAATGTAATAAAAAGTATTTGTCATTGTTGTTTGCAAAAGTAAAAGAAAATAAAAGCAGCTGGGGTTAGAACTGGGGTTTAGCGTGAGCAAGAATTCCGCATTCAGAGAAAATTCATTTATACACGTTCATTGTGATACATATATTTATGTACATACAGTAATGTGACAAATAATAGAGACACGAAGTTAGTAATATGGACAAATAGCATTAAAATTCAACAGGGCATATCTTTAAAAAAAATCGAGTATTACAAACAAATAAAAATGCTTTATAGACTATTTATCTAGCTTTAATTTTCATCTAATCTAGACCAGTACCCATGTTCTGTAACTATAGTGAGAACTTGTCGCAGAACTTGCAACAAAATATTCCGGCTCTTGCCGTTCTCAAGATATACAGAAAAAAGTAATAAAAATAAAACAACCACAAGGGATTTTTTTGGAAAAATTAGAGGCAGTCGTGGTTTTTTGGTCATATTTCAGCCATTGTTGGAGCGATCTGGCTGAATTTCAATAGCAAGAAATTGTGGACTATATGTGACATAAATGTAGAACAACCTAGCCGCTATCATGTCTGGAGTCTCCGGAAAACACATATCAAACGTAAGACGGACAGACGGACGGACGGATGGATATCGTTAAATCAACTTTTCTCCTCATAAGGACCCAGAATATATATACTTTATAGGGTCTAAGATCAATATTGTGGAAATTACAAACGGAATGACAAACTTCTATATACCCTTTTCCACCTGTGGTGAAGGGTATAAATATATTCAGGGGAATAGTAAAGTAAAATTTAATTTTGCTTTTAGTACGTATATCATAAATAAAAGAACTAGTTTTAAAGTATTATAAATTAACTAGTTGGGCATCAATGACCAGCAAACGTTTAATAAGATAGTTGTTATGTGAAAAAAGGATTTACTTAAAACTTTTTTTTATCAAAACCAAATGCTATATTTATAAAAAATTTGGCATACCCCTACATAGTGGTATATTTTGTACAAGTAATGAAAACCACTTTTTAGGTTAGTTGGGTTTACAAATAATCCGCACCAAACTTCTGACCCAATGTGTGAGCAAACATAAATTTGCTTTTGTAAAGCCGGACAATGATCGGAATGATTGTAGTGTGGCCAAATTACTTTTGTTTAAAGAATGATCAGAAAACCAGACTGCTCTAAGCATCACATAAAAATTTACAAGTTGAAAATATTTTCAATCGATATTTCGGAATAAGTATAAAAGGCAAAAGTGCCAGAATAGCTCTAGAATTCCAACGAGCATTACTGAGTGCTGGCATTGCTCTAAATTTATTGGGAAAATATTTATTTTTCCGAAGTATTTAAAAGCTTGGACATCTTCATAAAAGTATTGCATGGCACACTTCTATCACTTTTTTTAAACATTTTTACACAAATAATATTTGACTCTTATGCGATTTCGAAAAAAAAAATGTATGGTCTTCATACTTTTTTATGCTCTATTCGACTATGCTATTGCAAAAAGTTATCTTTCGCTGATGAGCTATGGTTAACGGCGGCATGAAATAACACTAACAACAGGACTTATTTCATATGAAATAAGAAAATAAAATAATCCCGCCGCTTCCACATGCAAGTGCAAGTTCGCAAAACTCAATACACTCACACTTTTTTACTAACATTTACACAATTTCTGTACTTTCAGTCAATCGGCTGTTTCCTCGAGTTTTCGTTGATAATACGGATACACTACTTGCAAGTACACAAACAGCGTTCTCAGTTTTGGGATTTATCCCCAAATCAGGGATTTTCTTTGTAAACCCCAGGGAATTTTTTTGGGCTAAAACCATTTTTATCGCTGGGGATTTTTGGGGAATATAATATTACATATGCCATTTTTGTAATGACAAGACCGGTTTGGTCAAGACGTGGGTAAAATTTAAGTCTTTTTTGATTCAAAGTTTCTTGTCATAGCAAGACGCTGGTGGTTGGTTCGAAGCCTTTTCAAAACCTTGCTAAAATAGTTTTAAATACGCCTTCTGTACCAACATGTAACGCTTGTGTTGAACGAGTCTTTTATAATCTTATATTAAATAGAATCAAAACCAAAATTCGCAACATAATGCAGTATGAGTTATCAGAATCTCTTCTTATAATTAATTAATACTAGAGTTTTTCTTTTCCCGGACTTTTTCATTTCCCGGGAAAGCGGGATTTATTTTTTAATTTCCCGGGATCCCGGAAATTCGCGCTCAATACAAATGGATGCAAAATATTATTTAATTTAGTTTATTTGAACAAAAAACATTGCATGAGATCAATTAAATAAGTTTGAAAATGTATTCATCTTTTTTATTTCAGTGGCAAAAAGATCTTTATGTTAATGGGCAAAATTTCAATTATTTTGTAGGATATTTGAGAAAGTTATAGCAAAATGATTTCTTGGTTATCTTTTTTCAATGTGCAATAAAAAAAACTTTCTATCTGTGAGATTAGCAGTGTTTAAGAATAAAAAGGTATAACCGCAGAGAGCTGATGATTATATTAAATTCGGAGTAAATTGTCAAAAGCCACCTTTAAAATTTAAAATTGTTCTCTTATAAAACTAAACAAATAGACTTAAGCACTAAATGCCACAGAATTAATTAAAAGCCAACAGCATTATATAAAACCAAAAAAGTTAAATTATTTAAACAAATTATTACAAAATAATTCTTTTAAAATATGATTTTTGTTCAGAATAAGCATTTACAGAATCGTTTGAAAGCCTATTTCTAATTTTTATCAAGAAGATTTGAATGAGAAAACATGTTTTTTTTCTACTTGTGTTTGCATTTATAGTCAAAGGAACATTATATAATCTCTATACACTTTCAGTTTTCTTAGCACTTCCTTCAAAACTTGTAATTTCTTTTTAAAAAAAATTTTTTCTTCGCATCGAATAAGCGTTTTCTTTATTAATAACTTTTGTCATCATCTTTTACAGAATCTAATCCGACAAATCTTTTATAAAATCATTAAATTTTTTGAAGCAAGTGGGAACAATATTTTTTCGTTTTTATAAAATAAATCTGGGTCTTTGAACAAATTAAAAATTCTGTAAATTTTTACTCTTCTTCTTTCAAAATTTCAGAGCATTTAAAATTGCCTTACTTATCGGATATGAATTAACCTCTCTTTGGCGTTTGGCAATAATGTCTAAAGTCAAAAACTGTAGTTTTTGTTATGTTAAATTAAAAAATATTTATTTGGTGTATTTCATAGACTTTTTCCTAAGAGAAGATGGTAACGATTGGAAGCAGTTGTTCTAGACTAAAGAGATTTAAGCCAAACAAAAGAAAAAAAAATTAAATAAAGCTAATCAAAACCCATTTTGCCTAACGGCTTCGATCTATTTCATGATTCAATTTATTTACAATTATATCAGTAGTAAAGTTTACATGATTAAATTTAAAAAAATCCCGGGAAGTTCCGCACAAATTTCCCGGGAATTTTTTCCCGGGATTTATGTACCGGAAAATCCCGTATGAAAAACACTAATTAATACACAATTTAAAAATAATTCACTTTGCTGTGGCAATTTATTCCATCTTCTCAAATGCTAACACTTTTTAATGCACACAATGTCGAGCCCTTACCTCAAAAATAGCTTTAATTTTCAATTATTGTTTGTTTTTTAATAAATGAATTTATTGGCAACACTTGCGTTACCTCATAGAAAAAAATTAAGCCTTAGCTAAAAAACCTTCTCCTTTAAAACTGTGTTTTTGCCGCTTAAGCTTTTTTGCATTAAGTGCTCGATATGTAAATCAAAATTTCATTTGCTGATGAACTAGAAGATTTTATCTGAAGTTTTTGAAACTTTTTTTAAGTTATTCTTTTTATATACCTGTGTATGCAGAAATTAAAGTACAAATATATTAATTTTGATATTACTTAACAAATGAATTTAATTAAATTAATAAATGCATGCATATTTTTCCTTTGACATAATGTTATTTTATTTTTTAGTATTTGTGGGGATTTTTTGGGATAAGAAACAGCGATTTTGGGGATTCTTAGGGATGAAAAATCGTAAATTGGGGATCAGGTATAAAATAAAAATGAAAACCCTGCGCACAAATAAGAAAAAATTCAAAATAGTACATAAGCTAAACATTAAAAAACCCTCGTCGTGCGTTAGAAATTTTTTTATACATATCCCACTCGCAGCCCACTAAGCGACCAAAACTTCCTTAAAGGAAAGGACAAATGCTTTCTTTTGAGCCAAAAAATACCCAAAAAATATCAAAATTAAAAAATTAACAGTTCAACTAAAAATCACAATTGTTGTTAACTTTTTATTTAAAAAACGAATTTGATTTTTGTGTTTTTATTGTTTTATGTATACGAATTAAAACCGGTTATTTTTTAAATGGCTAACCGAAAACCGGTTTAGTTATAATAGCAACTATATAGGCTATTCGAAAACCGGTTTTTGAAAAAAGTCGAATAATCGATCTCCATAGAAGTGACTTAACCAATATAAACACTGATTGGCAAGGAGAAGTCATATACTGGGTAGAAGCAAAACTGAATCGTAAACTCATTTGCCTGTCTTGTGCTCTTCAAACTAATGAGATACATGTGCGCCACTTGATCGCAGAGTTGATGCAAAAACTTTGTCCAACAACAAGTGGAGTGGAACGATTGGCAACATGTACAATCCCTAATTTTTTAGATTATCCTTTCAAGAGCCTTTAGCTCAATTTAGTGACGATATTGTTAGATGTTTCTCTATAGATCAGGCTTATGGTTACAGGATAACTCAGGCCATAAAACTGGTCACTATTAGAAATTGGTCTATAAAGCCACTCTCGCTGGTTAACAACTGCAAAAACGATTTGTCGCATATGGGTTTAAAACATGTTCTTCTTGTAAAATACCTGTCGCCGCTTACTCTCGCTGCTGGCTTATAATTACATCAAAATTATCTTGAGGGGAAGGACCCCGCCACATTCTTCTTCAAATGAAGCTCCTAAGATCTCAGAAGAAGGCAGTAGCCAATACTGTTTTGGTTCGTATTTAGTAAAATGCTGCTTTAGACACTTTTATGATCGGGGACCAAAAAGAAAGGATTGTAGCAGTCCAGAAGATAATTGAATTATATATATACTCTAGAAAATCCATCTATGCACCCTGGGATGACAGCCTTAGTAAATTTATTAGCAACTTCCCTTTTAGAACTAATAGACTGGTACGATAAAGCAAAAGTATATAAACCACCACTAACATGTTAAGTCCTGGTTGGGACACACCTTACGGAAATCGCCAGATATACCAACATATACAAATTGGGTATGTCGCGTCCAACTGTATAAACAATTTGTCCAAGGAAGTCATCCATGTCTTTTTTTTAAGGATTTTTTGTAAAAAAACGGTTTTTGAATTTTTTGTTCGGGGTTGTTTGTAATAAAAATGCCAAATTGACATATTTTAATATTTAGTCGATTTAATTAAAAAAGTTTTTTTTGAAATTCGTGCTAGTTCGCGTTTTGACAAAAATGCAATGGGGTGGTAACTCTTCGTTTGAAATAGGGCAATATGGGTATCAAATTTTTTCTTATGCCAAGTACATCATCTTTGTATGTAAATAATTTGGATTTTTATTGAAATTAAAAGAGTCTTCTAGCAAAGTTTACACTCATGAGAAAGGGGATTGTTTCATTAGAGCTCAGGAAGAAAGCAGAACAATCATGTCTATAAATGAATCGAAGCAAGATTTAATGAATATTGTTTTTTTAAATTATTTCAATGTTTTTTTAGTGTCTATTTAAAAAAAAAGTGTTTGTTTTAAATGAAAAAATATAAATAAAATTCATTTAAAGAATTTTTTTTATTTAAAGCAAACTATCAATTTACGGCCATATTCATAAACATTTATAAGAGGTTAATAAGCCGTTAATATGGAAAAATTCATAAATTTGTATTTATAAACGATAAATAGGCTTTTAAACCTTTAATAAACTGTTTATAAAAATTCAAATTTTATTGTTGGATTTACCCTTCTTTAAACCAAAAATAAAATGACATTTTGATGTTTTATTGAAACATATGTTTGCATTTTATAAAAATATTTTTCAGAAATAGTAAAAAAAAGTGTTTTTTGTTTGTTAATATGGATACAATAAATAGAATTCGTCGAATACGTAAGTAAAATGAAAGCAAAAGAAAAAAGTGTATTTAAAAAATTTTAAATTTTAGAGACCGTGGACCAGATTCCAAGTTATAGGCAACCAAAAGTTTATAAGGAAAGAACAAATCCATTCTCTATTTTAGATGAACAGTTTAAAGCGAAATATCGTTTCAAAAAATGTACTGTCCGTAAAATAGTGGAATTAGTAAGGGAAAGCATTGAATTGGATAGCAGAGGATGTGGCACATCTGCTGAACTTCAGGTTTTGATTGCATTGCGTTGTTGGGGCCGTGGGGAGGTAAGTAAGAACTTTATTACAAGAGAGTTTTTACATTATCTTTTCTTACGCAACCAACAGTGTCTCGTATATGTGTAAGAGTTGCTCGGGCATTGGCAAGTCACGCAAGAAATATAATTAAAATGCCAACATCATTAGAGGAGGAAGCAATGATAATGCGAGACTTTAAAGCTATTCGAAGCTTTCCGGGAATAATTGGGGCCATCGATGGAACTCACATTAGAATAAAAAAGACTGGTGGAGATATGGCCCAGTACTATATAAATAGAAAAGGATATTACTCTTTAAATGTTCAAGTAAGAAAAATATTTTTTTTTCATATACTTTTAAGAATATAATTTCGTTTGTTTTGCTTTTATACAGGTAATATGTGATGCAAACTTAAAAATCCAGGACATCGTGGCCAGGTGGAGGGGTAGTACTCATGATTGTAGAATTTTTAATGAGTCAAGTGTTAAACAAAGGTTTGAAAGAGGTGCATTCAAAGGCAGATTACTTGGTGACTCAGGCTACAAATTAACACCTTACCTATTTACTCCCTTACATCAACCTCAAAATGAGAAGGAGATTAAATATAATGTTGCTCACATTGCCACTCGTAATACAGTGGAAAGATGTTTTGGAGTTTGGAAGCAACGATTTCGGTGTTTGTTGCGAGGGATGACTGTCAATCTTACAAATGCAAAAATTGTTATTGTTGCTCTTGGTGTACTTCACAATATGGCAATACAAGAAAATGATTCAGTTCCAGGTAATAAGTTACTTTAGTAATAGCTCAAGTGTGTGATGAAAAACCATTACCCCTATTATGAAAGTCAACATAAGTCGACGGCAGAGGAACAACAATTATATTTTCGAAGTCGTTATTGACAACAATCGGTTGCTAATGATAATCAGTTTATTAAATTTATTTTAATATAAAAAACAAACACTAAGCGTCAGAAGGAGAAAATAATTAGACATGCCATTATTTTTTTGTCAAATTTTCGATCAATTCGACATTGACACAATCGGCCTTATTGTGTAAAGGTCCAACCATAATATAAAACCATTTAAATTCATTTAAAAAAAAAAACAAAATAAAAAGTAAGAGTTAGAGGCTGTGCCGAATCTTTTATACCCTCCACCGACAGTTCAAATATTTCAGGAGTGGGCGCTATATGGGCCGTATGGTAAATTATGGACCCATCGTCACGAAATTTCACAGTACAATTTCTAGTCCTATAAAACTGTGACATAGCAAATTTTATTACAAAAGCGTTATCTATTACGTTTTTATGCGTACTAAACTACAAGCAATTTGACACCAAGTTTGTTCTTTTCTTTGGGGGTTTTTGAAAGTAAGTCTGAATTTACACGTTTCATCTTTTGTGCTCAACTTCTTTTCAATTCCCTTTTAAAGATGCCAATATAATCACACGAAGCAACCGGTTTCAACTTTTTTCGGTTCAAAACAACAATAATTTTTATAACATCAAAACAAAGAGAAAAAGAAAGGAAAAAAATTACATGCAGCCATCGATGTGCATATACCAACGAATAAAAACACAAAGCGTACTGACTGAGTACAGGCATCTCCGTACTAAACCCCTTTCTTCTTTCTTCCCTCACCTAAAACCATAAGAGTTAGGCATCAAAAGATGAAACGTGTGAAAGCAGACAAAGCGAGTCGTTATTTTCAATTCATTAAAGTTACACACAGCCTGTGTCCTTAAATCTATTATAAGGCCGAATACTCTTAGAAAACACCAAATTAACGTCGAAGTGATGTAGGCGTCGGCTTAATGTGACTAACAACAACAACGTCGAAATAAACAAAATGTTATATATACATAGAAACAGCACTAACTATTATTATTATTTTTTACAAAATTTAACACAATTTTTAGATGATTTCGAAGATATTCAGAGCGAAATGGAAGCAGCTTATAACCATAGTCATTCCACAACATCTGATGGAAGAGCTAAATCTATTTTAAAAGCCTTTATCCAAAATAATTTTTGATAGAAAAACGAAATTAAAAAATGCCATTACTTTATGTTTCGTTTATGTTATTAATTCCATATTTTTTTTATTATTTAATTTATAAATGAACGAAAACAACATTTAAAAAACAATTTTAACATTTAAAATAATAATTAAAATTAAAAAACATTAACAAAAATAAAAAACAAAAAAACAGAAAAAATAATAAGGAAAACAATAAAAATTAAAAGTAATTTCAACATTTGAATAGAAATAAACAATTAACAACAAACTGAAAAAATTACATATAAAAGTAAAGAAAAAGAATTCAATATAAAAAGCGTATAAAAAGGTTAAAAAGATAAACAAATATTTTTAAGCTGTAATACTATCTGCAAAAAAAAATTTTAATGTTAAATACAAATAAATGTAATAGAATAAATTAGTTTTTATTTTTTGTAAAGGGTGTCAAAAACTCTGCATTGTTAAATCTCTGAAGTCCTTTACTAGGAATAAAAATAAATTTAAAATTAAATCACGATTTCATTTACAACTAACTGTTTTTAACAGACTTGTTTAATGATATGTTTTGGACTGAAGAACTTATAATTGTTGCACACAAAATGACATACAAACTGTCCATTTCAGTAGTTAAATCCTCGTCCTTATTATGAAACATTTGCTGCAGAAACTTTCTTCAATTCTATTTTAAAACTGCATTCGTGTTCATTTAATAAACGTTTGTTTTGCAGCATTTAAGCATTTTGTATGCCTTCTCTCTTTCTTTCAATAACAAACTCACAAAAACTACTTGTACACGAAACAAAGTACACTTTTCCATTCGTCTTTTCCCTTTCATCTTCTAACTCAAATGTTTCGTAGCAAATGCTTCATAATATGGACGACGACAAAGGGAATAATAAATTGCGGCCTGTTTTGGAAATGCGAGGACGAAATTAGTTTGTTTAATTTACATGTAAAACAAAATTTTAAAATTTGTTTTTGTGTTAAACGTAAGTTAAACAAATAGGTTTTACGCTCGTGTTATAAAAACAGGTAGTAAGTTATTATGTAAATACATACCAGATAACTTTTTTTTGTAGAAATCTAATTTGGCTTGAAGAACGTCAAATTTCAAATCATAATTTCTTATTCTTTTTTTCTCTGCTTCAACCTGGAGAAAGTGAAGTTCATTACGACATTCCACATCCGTTTGTGCCATTTTTAAAATGCTTTCATCAGCAACATTTTTTGAGGAAAGATCTTCACATTAAAATAAAAAAAAGAGAGATATTATTACTGGCTATTTCACTAAATGCAAAAGAACTTTTTCTTTTGCACAAAAACATGTTAAACCAAAACAAATTCTCCAAAAATTCAAATGGATTTGTGCGAAAGCAAATGTTCTTTAAACATCGTAGAATTGGCAGTTCATAATTTAAAATACTTTTATATACAAACTTTTTTTTCGACGTTGCGAAGCTTTATTTTTTATTTTAGTACTTGGCTCTGCTTCCTTTTGTGTTGATTTGCTAATATTATGGAGCTCATCTTCCGACATATCCTCGTCAATCACAATACAATTTGCGAAACTTTCTTCTTCGCACTAAAAGCGAAAGTATGAATTATATTATTAAATAAACAAATTCAATATTTTGATACACGTAGATAATTTACATACATACTTTTGAAAAGATTATGTCAGAATCGTATTCATTTGTGTCTATAACAAATTCATTGGGCAGCCATACAGCAATATCATTGCCTGACATTGCTACTTCTGGAGGCGCCTGTCCTCCTCCAGTTTGTTGGGTTTTTAAACGAAATTCAGACACTTCTTTCTTTGCAGTCATTTTTATAGTTGTCCATTGCGACTTGAGTTGTCCAACTGTGCGCTTTTTACACGAACAGAAACTATTAAAGCTGCAAAAAAATAAGTTAAAGCTAAATTCATTTAAAACCTTCAAATAATAATATTTAACTTACTCCTTTTCAATATCTTGCCAGGCTTTTTTTTTAATTTGATTTGTGTTTGTGTCAGTGTTTTTATTTTCAATTTGTTTCACCCTTTTTTTTATTAATTCTTTTAACAATTCCTATAAAAAAAAGTAAATTAAACAGACATTTATTTTAGTTATATTTACTTATATAAAACTCTTTATACCTTATCCACATCATTCCAATTTTCCGATCGCTGTCTCTTAGCTGCAATTTGATTTGCTTTTGTATCCTGCAATAAAGTAGATATGTATGTAGAAGTTTAACAATTTACATTTCTTATCCTGTTACGACATTTAGTAGGACTTATATGCAGTTCTGTACAAATTTGGAATTATTCACACATGCTAGTCTTTTTTCGAAAACTTATAAAAATCTTCGGCTTGACAAACAAGTGACAAGAATTTAAAATGCCGCCTTACAATATCTTTTTTCACAACTTTGTTCTGAACTTAAAAGTCACCAGTATTTTACATAAATATATATCTTACCTTATCATCAGACATGCTTTCTTCTTCAAAATGTTTTTCAATTTCCATTTTCAAGGAGGAATTGTGTTTTTTAAGTTAAAATTATGTACTTTGCACAAAAACTCTTACAAATATATTAATAAACAAACGAAACATAATAGAGATGTTCATAAAATGCAAACAAACTTTTTATTCGAATACTTTCTTTAAGTTTATTTAAAATATAGGTTTAAATAAACAGTTTTATAATAATTTATTGGAAAAAAGCTTGGAGACACTAAAATAATACTTAATTTTATTTGTTGAACATATTTTTTTTATTAAAAATTATAACTAATTTCTGTTTAATAGACTATCGAGTTAATCGTATAGTGGGGTTTTGCTTCACTAGCAACAGAATGACAACTAAATAAAAGGAGAGTTGCCATACATTAATGTAAAATCGCTAAAAACATTTGATAGTTATAAAACTGTTATTTTTTGTTTATGAATACAATTTTTTAAAAGCGGTTTATAAGACAAGAAGTCTTTGATAACTAATTTGCATTATAAGCTTGAAATAAGAATTTTTTATGAATATGGCTGTTAAAGTTTTATAACACGCAAATTTACCAAGGCAAATAAAACACATCAAAAGTCATATTTTTGGACCCCCACGAAAATCGCGAAAAATTGTCTTTTCAAATCGACAATCGCGATTGCCGAAAATTTGTAAATCCTTATTGCAATAATTAAATGTTAACTCTAATAAAGGGAAGTTCAACCACAAAGCACGATGTTAATTGTGACACAGCATAACGTCAAGTTTTTTGCCCTGCCTTATTTAACATTTCTTTGTTTCAGTGTTTGACCCATTCAACCATGGAGAGGTACACAATTGAGCAGCGCGTTAAAATTGTTAAAGCCTTTTACGAAAATGGGCGTTTAATAAAAATGCAATTCGTGCACTTCGTCATTTTTTTGGTCACCATAATCGACCAAATGTGTCCACAATCGGAAGAATTGTGTGCAAATTTCAGCAAACCGGGTCTGTAGAAAATGTGAAAACATTTTTGCATGCTTGCCCAGTTCATTCTGCAGAAAACATTGCTGTTGTTCGCAATAGTGTGGTAGAAGGGCCGTCAACATCGACTCGTCGTCGTGCCCAACAACTGAACATCTCACGAACATCGCTGATGCGAACTTTAAATAAAGATTTAAATTCACACGTATACAAGGTTCAATTGACTCAAGAGCTGAAGCAACTGACTATATCAAGCGTTGCCAATACGCCGAATGGTTGGTTGAACAGACTGAAGTGGATGGTGACTTTACAAAGAAAATCATCTGCAGCGCCGAGGCACACTTTAATCACAGTGCAGAATTGGCGCATTTAGGCAAATGAGAATTGTAAAACAGCCGATGCATCCATAAAAAATTACTGTTTGGTGCAGTTTATGGGCTGGCGGCCTAATCGGGCCGTAATTCTTCGAAAATGAAGTCGACCAAGTAGTTTCCCTGAATGGTGTTCGCTACCGCGAGACGATAACGGACTTATTGTGTCCAGCAATTGAGGATATAGAGCTGGACGATATGTGGTTCCAACAGGATGGTGCACCTTGACACAGCTAACGAAACAATGGCACTTTTGCGCAAGAAATTCAATGGTTGTGTTATTTTACGTCGTGGCAGTATTAATTGGCCCTCACGATCATGTTATTTGACACCGTTGGACTTTTTTCTTTGGGGATATTAAAAATAAAACGTGTACGTCAATAAGCCAAGAACAATTCAAGAGCTAAAAGATGAGATAATTTGTCACATTAACGACATTGAACCTCAATTATTTCTCAGTCATTGAAAATATGGACCATCGGATAGATTTATGCCACCGAAGCCGTGGCGAGCATTTGATCGATATTTTCTTTTACACATAACTGTCATAAATACTTCTATAACATAGTTGGGCGTAGTGCACTAAATATTGATTTAAATCAGCAGTGCACTATCACTAAATAAAACTGCAAAGAAATTAATTTGCACTCTTTTTTATCAGCTTTAGTGATGATTGTTATTTTTTAACTACCACTAAAAATTTTTTAGTGATATTGCAAATTTTTTCACTATCACTCAACGCAGATTGAATGCAAAAATCTGCACTCAATTCAAATTGTGCAAAATTTGGACTTGCAATCAAAAAAGCTGCAAACAAATATTGTATCACTAAAAGTTAAAAAATGTAACTTTGTATGTGCATGGTTTTTGATTTTTTTTGGAGGATATGCATAAATAAGGAAAGAACATTAAACAAAATGAAATTTTGTCAATAACGTTAAAAACGTCGATTACGTCTTATAGTGGTCCGGACGAAACGACGATACGTTTCGTGGAGTGTGGACTGTATATGTGGGTTTTTTTCCAAAAACATTATAAAATTTTTATTTATTTTTATTAACAAAATATTAAATTTGCACAATAGTTAATTAAACTACCAAAAAGATTTGAATTTACTAATTAAATTGAAAAAAAACCGAGTACAAAACAAACAGCCGTCCAATATGGCTTTCAAACAACGATTCGACTTAGAACCAATTTTAAGTTACAACAATAAAAAAAATACATAGAAATTAAGGAAAAATTTAAAATATAATACATGATGATAGTGGCGCCTCCCTTTGTCAATTTGTCTTAGGGAATATCATCATTCAAAATAGAAACCAGGGATGGAAAATCTGCTACCTTCGGTTCAGACGTAAACAAACGGTATAATTATTGGCTTTAATCATGAAAAAACAAGTTTTTTATTTTAATTTTAGTGCAACAATTTTAGGTGCACTAAAATGAGTGAAGAAAAAAACTTGCAATAAACTGATGATGATTGCAATATTTTTGCACACTAAGTGTGAGTTGAAACTGCAAAATGAGTGCACTACCCCCATCTGTGTTCTATAATAATAAAAAATATTATGATAATTCTCTGAAAACTTTTTGTTTTATTTACAATTAACATCGTGCCCTTTACATAGAATCTTAAAACCCTTCTAAAGGGTAAATGCCATTTAAAGAACTGTTTAGATTTTGAGAAATTAAGATGGTTCTAAAAGATTATTAAAGCAGGATTTTAAAACATAATGGATTTAGTATAAAAAAAGTTAAAAAGGGAGGAAAAAACTATTCGAATGCATACTAATGCTTAATATATTTTGACGTTAACTAAATAAAATAAAACATAAAGTTAATACACCTTTCTGCAGTATCCATTTCAAATAGAAACATTTAATGTACTTAAAGTTGCTGGTGGAATGACTGACATACAAAGTAGCTAAAACACTTTCAATGTTTCCATTTCAATTTAATGATACATGTATGAATGTGTGTATACAATTTCATACATACTGACATATTTATATAAATAAAGTAAATATATTTAAATGCTACAAACAGCTTATTTTTTTATTGGAAAATCTGACAAGTACTAGATCTTACAATTGGTTTCCATTATATCTATACATACAGACAGACAAACATACATAGTAAGTAATACGGATAAGCTTGTAAAGATGTAAGTAAGGAAAATAAAAGCTGCTAAACAGCAGCAACAACATGGGTAAATAAATACAAACTTTGACAACTCAAAAGTATTTAAACCTTTTAAAAAGATCTTACTGTCCAAACTCCCAACAAACAAAAAAAAAAAAAAAAGAAACACTTATCAGCACATCAAAGGTAAGACAAAACAGTAAAAGAAACTTCTAAAGCCCGAGTGGTGGCAGGGGTAGAAATTGAAATTTAAAAACATTCATCGCCTTATTTGCTTGTCTTTTGCTTGTACTTCATATTCCTGCCTCATCAACGACTTGGTCATAGACCACTTTGTCATGGTTGTTGTTGTTGCTGTACGAATGAATGTACCTCATGTTAAGTACTCGCTAAGCTTTAATGTTTTCAATAAGGTTGTTATTTACTTACACCGAAATGCACATCAAATTGATCGTATTAATGGCAATAACTAGTTTATTCCGCCCATCTTATCAACTCGAGGAGGATTATACGCAGATTTCCATTAACCAAAAATAAAAACAGCACAAAGCATGAATCACACATTAAAAAATTAGACAAGAAAAAATTGAATTGAATACAGCAACAAAACAAGTGGCAAAAAAATGGAAATAGATAAATGGACAGACAGACAGACAGACAGACAGGGTTTGAATTGAGATGGTAATGACATAAAAAGAGGGTAAATAAAAACTGAAATAAACAAACAAACAAACAAAATAATACACATTAATGCAGTTTCAATACGTTCTCTACGTAAAAATTTACTCGTAGTGTACCAGAGAAGCAAAAAAAAAAACAAAAGTGAACAAAAAAAAATTTACAAGCATCAAAACATTAAATTTCGATTTAATAACAACTATTTGGGTTGTTTCCTTTTTCCTAAGCAGCAGCAGCAACAACAATAACATCAGCAGATACATAATAAGGCGACAAGTACTTTTGCGGAAGATAAGTTTGCTGCCTCTCCTCTGCCTTCCGGCTTGTATTACTTTTGGTACTTGTAGAGCCAAAATTTGTTACAACTTTTGTTGCCGGGAGTAGTTTGTTTTTTTTTGTAGCAATGAATGTATACAATTTGTTAGACAATCCCTAAGGAATTCCCAGGCAATACCCAATATAAATGAAAGCAAAAATGAAGACGGCAAGTGCAAATCCACCATCAATTTAAGAACTTTACCATTAACCTGTACTGTATGCCAGAGATTCCGAATCTTTTTTTGTCAATAGAATTTAAAATCACAAATCTCGATCCTGATTTGATAGAGGATTTTTGTGCGTAATAGAGAAAGGCATTTTGACAATTTTGCTAATACATTTTACCAATTCGAAAGTTCATCTGTAATGTGTATTTTTAACCGATATAAAAAAAATTAACGCTAGAAAACTGGAAAAATCGTGTTTTTTAGGTACTTTTAACCATCATTATCAATCTTATTTATTTTTAAAACAAGAGCTTACCTAAAAACACAGTAAGCACCACTAGATTCATCGTACTCGAATTATTTTTTACCCGCCGGATGCCCCGCTTGTTACGAAAAAAAAATACCGATTCCAGCACAGTATAATTTTAATCAAATCCTTTTCTAATCGTTCATATTATGTCCAGCCAGTGCCGGACGAAAATTTTCCCCATCACGGTTTAGCATTGGGATTAGTTCTGCGGTATGTATCCCTTTTCCCAAGGCAGGTGTGGCCACCATACTTAAAATATTTCGGATTTGGGCGGAATTTAAGCCTTTAAAATATTTTACGGAACATTTCGTGATCATAGTTTTTGCTAATGCCACATTGAGATTCTTGTGAATATACCAGAGGCCGGCTGTGATTGTTTTTTCTATTTTTTCTATACTGGAGGCAGAGGTAGTGCCCCATAACTGAATACCGTATAACCAGATGGCTTAAAGATAGATTGATTTCAACTAAAAAATTTGTGATATTAAATAAAAAGTTAATTAAATTCGCACCAGTAAAGAAATTAATACTAACAATTAAACGTGTAATTCACTTGGTTCAACGTTTAATTCACTTAAACGTTTAATTTACTTAATTAAGTTTTTAATTTAAAATGATTTTATTTTTGATGAATGCTTTATAATTGAAAAAGTTTGAAGAATTTTTCCTGTGTAGGCCTATGTGACCCAAATTTTGTGGGATCTTTTCCTGGCTTTGGTAGCATGGCCACTAAGGTAACCTTCCTTTCTTTAGTGTAGCTTTCAAGGCGTAAAATATTTAATATTAAGAGAATAATTTTCTTTGCTATGCCAGTTAGCTCCAAAATGTTATCAATACCAGGGACTTTCTTGGGCTTTAAATCATAAATAGCCTTTTCGATTTCTCGTATATTAGAGGAAAATGGAAATGAAACCAAAAAAATATTTGAGGGGCTGGGAATCCAACCGATACAAGTGCAAAAATGTACATTGTGAGGAATTGAGCTTAAATGTTTTTTGTTATTTAGGATCATTATTAGTATTAAGTTTCGATCCAATTATTTTTGCAGTTCAGTAACAAGATCGTTTGTTAAAAATAAAATTTGAATTCAACAAACTCTTTATTTGATTCAATAAAAATATTTTTTAAAACATATTCTATAATGAAATATTTAAATATTTCTACATATTCAATAAAAAAAATTATTTGAATCAAAGTAAAGTTAACATTTTAACTACTTTTGCTCGTTTTTTAATATTTTTCTCCATTATTTAAAATTAACAGATCATGCTTGGTTTTGCATTATCCATTTTTTATGACGTAGCAGTATTGCTTCGTATTTTTTTAATTTAATTTTGATTTTTGAGAAATACCTTTTATTGACTCAAAAAACTTGTTTGTTGACTTAAAATTCAATAACTAAACCTACAACTTTTTTATAAATATGTACCGCAAAAATCGTCAAAGCAGAAAATTCAAATATTTAATCGCATATATGCGATTTTCGTATTCAAATATGGAAGTTATTTTTTTCTGTGTACCAAGGCTCTTTTCAGCTTCTTAATTTGGATGAAAAATTCGTCGGAACAATAGAGACACAATTTTCAATTTGAAAAGAAAATTTAAAACTCAAATATTTTTAAATATTAGCTGTTAAACAATGTTGTTAAAATTTTCTGTTAAAAATGCTTGGGGATCTCTGTTTTTTGTGTTTTCCCTGCTGGTCTTCAGTGCGCCTTTTTTTACTCATTTGTATGTTTTTGCTCGTAAAACTCCACTTTACCCGCTGTAATAAAAATAAATCATAATATTTTGCTTCCCTTTAACCCAACTTGCTTGATTTGTTTGTACCCACATACACACACACACATTTATTTACTTATCCTAATGCTAAATGTACGTAAGTATGCAGGTATAAGCTTTATGCCACCACTTTTTTCATTGTGAGGTTTTAACCCCGTATAATGTACTTAATGCATCCATCTAAGTAGTATCTGTGTGTACATGTTAATGCCTCAGTAACCTGTTCCATGTGCCTTTTACACACGCATGTTGTTAACAAACAAAACAAAAAGTCTAAGGAACAAGTAGCTACACATTTATTTTCACATTACACTTGTCGTCGTTCTAATCATCGTCCCATGTTGCTTCTGCCTTTGCCGACACGACGGTCAATGTTGTTGTTCTTTTATTGCAATCGAACGCAAAACGGGTATATAAATATTCGTAATATTAGATTTTCTCGTCTGCCGCAGGTTGTTGCTGTTCCACAAGATAATGTTTCCCAAAAGTGTACCTTAGTTTTATTTTCAACTTGCACACACACACACACTAAATAACTTTAAATTAACTGCACGGGGACCACAATATGTAAAAAAAACACACAAAAAAATAGGAAATTAAAGCGTTAAATTCAAGAGGGTGATTTTTGTTTTCAAAGCGTGCGATAACAACTCTGACAATATGTTAACCCAGAATCTTATTAGCAAAAGTGTCTGTCTGTCTGTATGTATGTATAATGCAACAGAACAATTTCACTGACTCTTCTGACTTGCAATGAACTACACCACCCCAGGTGCCTTAACATTTTTATTCACTTAAATAAATGCAGTATTTTTACAAATTGAAAACATTTAATTGTAAAGTTTATAATTTACACATTTTTATAAATATCTACATATTTGAAACTAATTTATCATAATAGACCCACAAATATGTCTATTTTGCAAAGTATAGTTTAGCGCTATATTTTTTTTAATTTCACATGGATAACACGGCGAATGAGCGCAGTTCAGAATCGAATTTGCGAATGACAAGTAAACCAGATCCTCGCGGGGCAGATGCTCTCGTGCCACTGTCATTATTATTTTAGGGTAGTAATTCTATTAAAGGGTTGGCGGTAAAAACTGTACCGAGTTTCAGTTTTTCGGATTTTTAATTAACCATATTCATTTACTTTTAACCTCACTCTCTGTTAAGAGCCATATACATATAACTCAGCGTAATTGGTGGAGTAGCAGATAAAACTTAGACGAAGTACTGGTGGAAACAAAGATTGGTTACTAGTGGAGACCATAGTATTGTGGTTCAGCACTTTTCCTTAAAGTTTCTTAAGCTTTTGAGAAAGTCTGTCTAAAGACATAAATCGAAGCTAAATTTACCGGTTAACACACACAAGCTGTTGGAAAGCTGTCGAAAACTTCCCTGCAGGAAATGTCACTAGTGAACCCTTACTGATTCACTATTGACACAGTCACCAATACTAGTGACATTTATATACCCCAGACATTCAACCTGTAGCCCGTTTCTGTATATCTCACATCGTAAAACTCTTCGCATGAAACGTGTGGATTGCAACAAAAATAGTGTGAAATGAAACAAAAAATGGTTTTTCTCACGCAAGTGTTTCTGTATCTTTTTTTTGCGAGAATTATCTGTCATTTAAATAATTTTCCAGCAATTATTGGAAGGATGCGAGAAAAAGTGTTTCTATAACAATATTTTGCGAAAAGTTTCTTTCAAGAACTGTCAAAATAAGTCACATTTGAAATTGGTGGCGAGAAAAACAAAATGTAGATATTTTGAATTTAAAATATGTTTATATACTATTTTTTTTAAATAAATAAAAAAATAGATGGAATATAAATGATAAATGCATAATTTATATGATGAAAATAAACAAAAAACAATTGTTATATTTTGTTAGTTTAAATTTTTGTTAGCCTTTTCTTGTTTTGGTTTTAATCAGTGCTGCCAGATAAATTTGTGTCAAAATCGTCAATTTCCTGAGAAAAAAATAAAAAAGATCGTCTTTTTTGTTTTAAAAATCGTGCAATTTAAAATCAATTTTAAACAAATTTGTTTCGACTTTTATTAAAAAATAATCAAACAAAAACATAGTTAAAGTTCATGGGTATTTAATAATTATTATTTAATAATTGAGATATAAATCTTTAATTTACCTATTCCCATAATCTTTTTCTTTTTTACCTGAAATAGACTTAGTAGAATACCTTGTAGTTAAAATTAAAAAAATCGGTTCATAAATAAACGGGTTAAAGACCCAGTAAAATCTTCGCCTACAAAATAATATGTTAAGTAATCAGAAACACATAAAAGCACTACATACAATTCTCCTGAAAAACTAATGAATTTTACAAGGGTTGTGCCAAAAAGAACAAACTCAAAAGTAAGTCATTTTTTTTATCTTAATTCGAAGTTCTTATGGAAGAAAGCTACTTAATAACGAGTGAAAGAAGCTATCCATTTTGAAAAAGTTTTTACTGGGAGACAAACAAATTTCTTTCTTGCCGGAATAATGGTTTTGGCACAAAAGTGTACGTATAAGATAAGAATATCAAATATCAATCATATTTTGTATATGTATATAAGAAGTTTAAAATGTTCAAAATAAGCCAAGTCGGTACATTAATTTCCTTTTGCCGATACATTTTTTAGGGAAGAAACAAACAATTTCGAGGACAATTTTCACAATAGGGATAAATATAAAAATTTAAGCAGCCTTGTTTCTAAAGATATCTTTTTTAATAAACAAACATAAAAAAATATTTACAATTATCTTATTTCGAAGAATAAGGGGCTTATAGTGTAAAACGCAACGCCAACAATTTCATTAAAAGCAAAAATAAAATCAAAAATATTTTATAAATTTGTTGTTGCTTTCTACAGACATTCATATTATTTTTTTTTTTTTCAATTTTCAACGCCACAAAATAGAAGTGTTTGAAATTTAAAAATTCAAGATGAATTTCTATAGAAAGTAACAACAAAATTATAAAATATTTTTGATTTTGTTTTTGCTTTCGTCATTTTTTTTAGAAAAAATCATCAAAACGTCACTTTGTTAATATCGGAACAAAAAATCGTCAAGATGACGACAACTCGTCAAATCTGGCAGCCCTGTTTTTATTATATTTATTTCTTTTGTTGACGTTTCGCTTTTATTTGACACTTAAGTACTGGAAATATTCCAGTATAAACAGAATTTGTTGTGTCTGTTTTCGCATTCAAATACAGAAACACTTTTATCTCATAAATCGAGAAACGATGGAATTTTTTGTTTCACACTTCATGTAAGAAATTTTACGATGCGAGAAATACAGAAACGAGCTACTGATTACGGTTGGCGTTTGCGTAAACGCCGGAGTCGTTTTTTGTAGTAGATTAAAGTAACACACATCCTATGTTCTTTAATCTACTACAAAAAACGACTCAGGCGTATACGCCAACGCCAACCGTAATCAGGCTGAATGTAATTTACTATAGACATTTAACATGTACGTGTCATTGGAAATCTACTACTGACGTTGGTACTATTGACTAGGCAGTTCTTTTGGGACCATATCTAGACCTTGGAACCAGAAAATAACTAGTACATTTTTGTAAATCTAGTCTGCACTTTTGGTACGACTACGAATTCATAACAAGCTTTTTTTTTAGTATTTCTTTAACTTTTATGGGAATTATACTTCTCAGTTGTTATTGATTAAAAATTGTTCGTATTAATGACAAATATATTGGCATATGTAGTGTAGTGTAGACATTTTGTTGACAATGTCACCAAAATACTCGACAAAACTGGTGACTTGGAGACACTTGCACCCAGGTTTCCTTCAGGGTTATTATTAAAGAAGTATACATTGAAGCATATGTACATATACATATAGCATTCACTTCGTTTAAGGAATCATGTCACCTATTAAAATCAATAATCAATTAATACCTGAATATTCAAGTGTAATATATCCCGGTACACTAGATTGAAGTTTAATTTGAAAATGCCATACAGAGACAAAATGAACATAACTAAAACTAAAAGCAATTGGGAATAATTCTGTCCCTAGTCTAGATTGTAAGCTTTACAACTCTAACAACTCTATTTTTAAGCCAATTTGGTGCTACGGTATTCAATTATGGGACACTGCCTCGGATTCCAACACAGAGAAATCAAAAGCCACCAAAATACAACTCTTCGTAGTAGGTAGAAAAAGCTCGAAAGCTTAAAAAGGTTTCAATGTGCCACCAGTACACAGAAAAAATTATTGCTGAATTATTTTCAAACAAACGCTTGTTTGAAATTTTTTTTAATTTCTACAAATTTTTTTACTGATTCAATTAATATTTTTGTTTGATTTTTAGTTTAACCAACAGAAATGTTGACAACTATTCAAAAATTTAATAAACGCGTTATTGGTTTCAAGTTTTCATAATTTTGTATGAAATATTTAACGCTCTTTAATGTTGTCGTTTTTTGCATTTATTTTATTTGATCGTAAGCAACACTTCTTTATGTAAAATATAAAAACAACAACAAAAAACACATACAGTCTATTTTTGGACGCTTTAAAGAAGTACAACAATAAGAAAGATGATAAAATAGCGTGGCGAGGTTTTTAGTAAAAAAAAGACAAAAACAATATTAGGTAAAAAAACCTTTTACACTTTTTAAACAACAACAACATTAGAAAAAACAAAATAAATTTTTGGTTGGTTTCAAAGTTGGTAAAAAAGAATGAAAAACAAAATCCCGTTTTCAATTTTTTAAAAATGTTAAGTTAAATACCTACATCAAATACAAAAATAAAATGATGACGAAATACATGTCGAGTCGGTCTGCTGCCAAGGAAAGGATACAGAAACAGTGAGTGAAGAAGAAAAACATTGTGTGCATAAACAAGACAAAAAAATGTGTCTCAAAGCCAGCCGCGCCTGTCTGCTCTGCCTTCATCTACTTCAACAGTGCTTGCTTGTGTGCGCGTCATTGCTTGTGCAAAAACTTTTTTGTTTGATTCAGCAAAATTATTTGTTTGAAATTTATATGATTTTCACTAAACTATTTGTTTGATTCAGTTAAATTATTTGTTTGAAAAAATCAGGGTTTTTTTTCAATAAGCGAAATGCAAATAAATTGTTTGAATATGCAAATTTGTTTGTAGGACCGATTTCAGACAAAAAATGTTTTGATTCTACAAATTTTTTGTTTGAATTGGAAAAATAATTTTTTCTGTGTAAAAACTCTGATCACGAAATATTCAATACATATGCGACTTGAAACTCTGATGGGAAAAATTTTCGTCCAGTAATGGCAGGACATAAATATGAATTAACAATAATTATGGTTAGTTCATATTTAATATAATAAGATTCATTAACTGTCTGGCCCACAATGTCGAATGGAAAATTTCTTTTTTATCTTTACTTTTTTACTTCTATGATAACATCAGCGTAAATCCCAACCTCTTTTTTAAAAAATCCAAAATAATTGCCTTGCTAAAACCACAAAAGTCTGAGTATTTGCATCAAAGCTTCTATCCAGTCTTTTTTTTGTTTGTGGGCTTAAAAATACTTGAACGCCTATTCTTAAACAGAATTGGTCCAGTAATTGACCGCATCATTCCTCAAGAACAGGCCAGCTTTAGAAAGCACCGTAGTTGCACCGACCAAGTCCTTTATTTACTAAACTTCATTTAAGCCGGATTCAAATAACAATTTAAAAGAGCAGCATTGTTCGTTGGCCTAACGTTACCATTAAGAAATAAGACATATTATATTAACTATTAAACCCTGCACCAAAATGTGCAATCACGTCTACATCCATGACCTGCCTGACTCAACATCTCGTAAATTCATCTACGCCGATGACATGGCATTCGCCTTTCAACCTAGAAGTTTTTTTTTTTTTGACTTAGAACATGTTCTAACGTCCGATCTGAAATTATTATTAAAGCCTTGTCGTGACTGGCGACTTATCTTAAGTCCGATTAAAACGTTCATACTTTTATTTTCAGGGTTTAAAAAACTGTAGTCGATACCAAAAACCAAAATTTGTCTACAGTTTTTCGCTTTTGGATTTGGTTTAACAGCGACTGTTTACATTTAATGAATTAGAAGTAAAAGCAAAAGCTTTTTTTCGGCCAATGACAAATGAAGAAGTAGAAGAAGTGGCAGTTTTTCTACTTTGACTGCAGTTTTTTAAACGCTGTTTATTTTCTATTTTTCGAAATGTTTGACCAAACTGAAACAAGACTAGGCAGAGATAGTTATGCTGGCTTTTTTTATGGAGCTTGACATTTAGATTACATATACCTACATACAACGAGTAAGAAAATCGAGTCGGTCAAGACCGACCATATGATACCCTACAACACAGTATTTAAAAACCCATTTTCGATAGTGTGTTTGGATTTTTGGTCTACCAGCACAACATTTTGTCATGATATACATAGTAGCTAACGAAAAAGTTGTTGTCGCTAATTTTTATGTCAATACCAAAATTTAAAGGAAGTTTTGGCATTAAAAGCTATTTTCGAGAATAGTATTTGTAAAGAAGCTATGGTCAAATATGGACCGATTCCAATAAAATTTAGTTTGTGATGGGCACAAAGACTCGTATTCCGGAAAGAAACTTTTATTGGGGATATGTGTCCCGGTTGGCTAGTTGGTAGTGAGCTGAAACAATAGTCTACTGATAGGGTAGGGTTCGATTCGTGCCAGAGACTCTGGTCTCCTGCAGACAAGCGTAGAGCTTTGCGGGATTAGCTTAGGAAAAAAAGATAGGAATAAAAAAAAAAGTTAGAATAACTCTTTCCCTATATTGCGATCACCTGTATGTATTCGGCTGCCAGCAAAATCATCCAAAGCAATATGTGAAATGTCGCCCAAACTAAATATAGACCAACATAAACAATAAATGGCCCAAAAAATAAAACTGCAAATTAAATCCAAAAATGGAGAAAAAAAGGCCCAAAAAATAATGAAAAATCACCCAATTTTTATTTTAAATTTTTTGTTTAATATTTTTCACAAAATAGTTGTAAGCCTACATGCACATTTGGGTTGGGTTCATATGCCCGAAACTTAAAATCTCGAATTCAAAATTCAGAATTTTTAAATTCGGATTCGCTAACAAAAGCTTCTCTGAATAGTAGACCTTCGGCCGGGAACAAGACCGAATTCAGAAGCTTTTGTTAGCGAAGCCGTCGTTTGTTACACTATAGAGATGAAAATCCTAGCGCCCGGCCGTTGGCCGTCTATGTAATTAAGAAATAACGCCAAAAAAGGGCGATATTTCTTATGCAAACTCACCTAAATTGGTATGAAAAGATTTTGGGCAATTTTTCCCATATTGCTTGGGAGCAGCCTATGAATTCGCCCTAAACTAAGATCAGAAACTTATCAAAAGAAATGCCTTTATGTTTGTATCCTGAAACAATAATTTTTCATATGCCAAGTATTGTTCATTTAGTTATTTTTGCGTAATACATTCAAATTAAGATAGATTCCATCCAACTATGTATATCACTAAAAAGGAAAAGCTGTTGCACAATTCGTTTGTAGATCAGAACAAGTGTCCGTTGTGGTGTAAGATACGAGATAAAAATCTACTTTACAACTACTTACTGCTTAAAACGGGATAAGTGAGTGGTGTGAGTATTTGAAATGCTGCTTTCAGACAAATCCCTTGCTTTACTGTTCGCATCTTGGCAATGCAAACAACAAATGAAAGGGGGAAAGCACTGAAACCAAAAACAAATTTGTTTCAGAAGTAAAACAAGTAAAAAAAAAGGAAAAAGGAAAGTATAAAAATAAAAACAAGCAAATAAAATCTATTACGTGGCAAACCACCCCGTATTTATGTGGCAATTTGTTGTTTTATGATTGTGTACAACGCGTAAAAATAAAGTGTATCATTTTCCCATTTACGGCACCACCCCACCACTCCTTTTTCAATTTTATCCTTCTCTCAGCCACAATTTCAATTTATGAAGATTTGTGATGTGAGCAAGTTGGAAAGTTGTCTGCGAGTTTGTATGTGTGTATTTTTCTTTCTAGTTGCTTTGAGACACAGTGTATGATGGCAGCAGGTTCACTGTTGCCAATTTAGCTATTTTCTCGTCAAACCTAGCGATTTTGATTCACATGTTGCGGGAAAAATTGGGATTTTATTATTAGCGAGAACTCAAGCAATTTTTTATTATTGTTTTGCTCGTATATAATATATTTTTTTGTCAACATTGTTAAAAAGTTGCTTTGAAATACACTTAAGGGCCAAATAAACCACACAAACGGCACAGAGCATACAGAGATGGAAAATGCCCAAATCATTTGTGAAGGCAGGTTTCGAAGAAAGATAAAGAAGGCGTTTTTGGGAAGTGAAGTGGCAATGTGTAAAAACAGGCCGTCCCAATCAACACAAATTGCGTGAGCAAAACAAAAATGCAAAAAGGGCATTTTTCGAAGAAAAAGTCAGAAATATGCACAATATTTTCTGCCTCGTGACAGAGGCGTCAAACGGTTACACAAACATATGAAAAAAGTATGGAGCATGTTTGTGTGATTATTAAAAGCGTTTAATTTTCACACAAACATCTTGTTGTTGTCAAGCTGCTTGTGTCGTTTATTTGGTTTTAAAAAACTAAAGTGTACTTACTTTACTCACTTTGTTTTTGTACTTGTTTTTGTACTTGTTGTAGGTCTTTCGACACCTATGAATATCTCATTCTTTTCCAAAGTGTTTCATATAATTCCTTTTTATTTTAATATTAAAAATTGTTGCTATTTTCTAGCTATTTTTCAATCTGTTTTGGCGATATTCTTTAAGAGAGTTGGCAACAATGATCAGGTTGAATTCCTGCGTGTGTGTATTGTAGAGAGTATCATACAATTGTTGCCCTACTGCACTTGTTTTGATTTGTTTGGAATAATAACAGATGCTTACTGAACGTATTATTATTATTCATTGTTGTTAAAAATTATTAATGGTTGACAATAGATTTCACTTTGTAATGTTGTTTGCGAAGCACTTTCGACCAGGTCTATTTTATTGCCACTAATACTAACATCCATGCATACATACATTCCAATTTATACATACAAACATATTTGTTTATATTTTCTGTATTGTTGTTTTATGATTTTTGATGTTGCTTGTTACAAATATGGTTATTGTTGTTGTTACTGTTGCTTTTGTTGGCAAATTACAATTGTGTAAATATTTAAACAACTTGAAAATTACTCATTAGTGTTTTCTGCAATTAATGTTTTGTTTACTCTTGATCCTTTAAAAACACAGTCGCTGGCCATTTGAAAAAGAACGATTAAAGGCAGAAATTGATAAATATGTCATAAATTAAGGAAACCCGCAATAGCTTTTTAACAAACTAAATTTTAAATTTTATAAAAAAAAAACGTTTTATTCATTACTTAAATAAAAAAATATAATCAGATCAAATAAAATACGTCGAGGGGTTTGGTTAAGCTTCGTACAGACGGTGGTCAGATCTTACAATGTTGTCATTTTTCTGACAATGGTGCCATTGTCAGATGCATTAATTTTACACATCGCCAAATGAGCTTTCAATGTTCACACAGTTGAAAGACATTTTTAGGCAATTTTAATCACAACATTGTTAGATCTGACCATCCATCGTCTGTATGAAGCTTTAGTTCCAAAATGTCAGTTGCAAAGCAAAAAAAAACCTCGCATGTTGAAATGCAATCATGTGGAATTTAACAATGTTATCTATCCCAAAGTGAACAAAAAAAGTTATCTCTACCTACGAACTCAATACAGGTAATCTCGGTACTACAAAAGTACAACTCGTATTGTATTGTACCTACAAATTGTACAATATGAAAAAAAGAAATAAACATAATAACCAAAGATAATAAACAAAATTGTTAAATCCAACAATTATAAAGCTAAAAATAGTTATCAGTAGGGCTTTTAAGACCACCTGTAATGAATTCGCCTTGCTACACAAAAACTTTGAGTAATTTAAGAATATTAGAATAGCTTGTTGATACCGATGATTATGCAATTAAAAAAGTAAAAGAAATATAAAATTTAAATATGGGTAATTCCAAAGTGTTGAACGTGACAGTCGTACGCATCAAAAATGCAACAACATTTTAAACAACAAATATTTTTACGTTCTTTTAACCCTTAAATTATAGCACTAAGAAAGCACTATTATCTATGCTAAAGTTTATGGGGGCGCGATTCTAGGTCAAAGATAATGGCAAAAGAAGTAGCGGTTCGAACGTGAAAAAAATAGAAGTAGTTTTTGTGGCCATGTATAAAAAGTTGTAGTTCAGCGAAACCTGGCACAATTTTTTAGTCAAACTACTTTCAGAATTTTACATAGCAATGTAACATTAAAATGTCTTTGGTTTGGTTCCAAAATCGTCTGTACTATTTTTTGTTTAAGCTAAAATCTGGTTCGATACGTGACAATTCGAACGTGAAATTTTTTCCACAATAATTTAACTGAATAATGATTAATACAAAATAAAAATTTACCGTTAATTCGAATAACATATTTCTCTTCGAACTCTTCCTTAGATTACAGACCATGTAAGAAATTTTTTTTGGAATAATTTTCATCAAATATCACCTCTTTTAAGGAAGATAATATTAAAGAAAATATACAATAAAACATACTCACAAATAAGAAAGTACGTTTGCACAACTTTGCAGTCTGATTGTTCATCTAAGTGAACAAATTTATGGGTAAATTTATGAAATTAGTAAAATCTAAATATTTCTTCATAACAATTTCGTAAAATAATCGGATTTTAATAACTTTTAAATTTTCGGTCACGGTGGACCATTTGGCGGAAATGCCCATATGTTGCATTTGTATTTTCCAATAAGGGATTTATTAGTGAAACAATAACTATTTAGTTCATTTAATATTCAAGTCAAATTAATTGATATTGCAGAAAGTAAAATTCAACAATGTGGAAATTAAAAAAAAAAAAAATCCAACACGTTTTGCAAAAAAAAAAAAATAGGATTTCAAAAAATAAAATATTTTTCGTCTGATCTGTACCCATGTTCTGTAACTATAGTGAGAACTTCTCGCATCGAAAAGATGTTCAACAAAATATTCCATCGTTTCTCGAAAAGTGAGCAAAAAGTGTGTCTGTAATTCATGTCGAAAACTATCAAAAGAGAATACGTCGTTACGTTATAAATGTCATAACACTGCCCTCGAAGCCGATGTGACATTGCAGACGTTGAGAACGCCACACTTATAAAATTATTACAGTTACTGATTGTGAGTTATTAAATTCGTTTTCCGTACTGTTGAAATTTAATGAAAATATAGTAATTTTACGAATAATTTTATTTTTTAACATTCATGTTTGTTATTTAAAAAACAAACTACCAAAAAATAATGTTTTTCGGAAAAACTTTTTCCGTAATTATTTTGTTATGTAGTTTGATTTTTGTCGGTTAAAATATATTTTTTAAAAGTAAAAACTATTCAATTTTAAGGAATATGCTCTTTAATAAATAACAAATTTAAAAATTAATGTAAAAATCATTTATTTTAAATGAAATGTAAATGATCCGTTTTTAAATGAATTTCAAGTTGTTTAAAATGAATTTTCGTTTGAATTTAACTACATGGCCACCAAAATTTACTAAAATTGAAAATTTGTTCAACGACGGCGGCAAAAATACAACCGTCGCACAGTGCTTTGTTCCCATATAACGAAGGGACATAAATAGAAGGAGTTGTCAGAAATTTGGTACACTAGCATAAAATAGCTTAGTTAAGAAAAATATGAATTTTTGGACAAATCGGTCCAAGGACACGCCTACCTCCCATGTGTCCTGAAATGTAATTTTAGCTTCAATAATGCCCACAAAACTACGAAAAAAGGGCATGCTAATACACACACAACTAGCAACGTGTGTGCAAATTTTCACTTAAATCTGAACAAGGACTCAAGGTCCTGCCATATATCATTTTTCTTAAAAATACTATAGTACCTACAAAAATTATCCAATCGTAATAAAATTTGGTATGGAAATTGATATTTGTTAGAGATATATGTGTGCCGAATTTTGGTAGAATTGGATTATTAATGTGAAAAATACAAAAACATCATTAAATGAAAAATGAGTTAAAAACGCTTCAAATGCTCTTGCAAAAATAACAAGTAAGAAAGTATAATCAGTCAAACCCGACCATGTGATACCCTATAGTATAGTATTTAAAAACAAATTTCCTAGAGTGTAATCTATTTGGGACCCATGGGCAATCATGGACCCGCCAGAACAAAATTATGTTATGAGGTTAAGATTCGTTTAAAAGTTCTTTCTCCCGAATATTGTTTAGATATCTTAAGCTCCGTATATGAGTTTTTTGGATGAGGGTTTATATGGAACCTATAGTTTATTTTAGACCTATCTGTACAACATTACGCAAAACTTTAAATATAAATTAAATTTAAATACCAATCTAAAATGCCACTCACATGACTGTAAAATATAAACACAAATATAATAAATATCATAAACGAATATTGATACTTGAAAAATGTTTTTTCACGTTCTCATCTCTAATTTGAAATATAAATTAACGGCATTTTAATATGAAAACAAAGCAAAGAAAAATATAACCCAAGTCAAGGTGAAATTACTTTACAGGTGGCGTTAACAGCACAGGTGATCTATTTTTCCTATTTTGCCAAATTCACTAGTGATTGTTGTTGGAAATACTACAACAAACGCAAGAGCAACAAAAACAAGAAAACAAAGTTGCATGTTGTTTTTGCAAATATTGATTTCAACTTACATTTGAAAGACAGAAGTGGCTAATTGAATTTTAACTTCTTTTGAATTTTTAATATAAAAAGGTGGGTCATAAAGAACGTAGAACATTTATGTAAAAAAATTTTATTTTTTTTTTAATAATAAACTAATTTATTAATAGATACTTATGCCCAATTAAAATATTAAATTAAATTTTTTCATAATAATTTTTTTTTTTTTTACATGAAAAACAAATTTTAAACATAAATTGATATATAAATATTGTTGGTGAAATAGGCCCTAAGTTTAAAAAAAAGAAATATTTGTAATTTTTTACAATTTTTGTTTGTTTATAAACTTAAACAATTATTGGGATTGATCTACCACAAAAATAGGTGTGCACATAACGTATTACTTTATCCTGCTGAAAATTACATAATTGTAGCGCACTCTGATTAAGGGGTATGGTGCACAATTTGACTTTAATATTTTCTCAGTATTTCTTTTTTAAATTTTTTTTCATACAGCTTGTAACTTTACTTAAACATTTTAGCTCTATAATAAAAAAACTTTAAAAAAATTTGTGAAATTAGACCTTATTAAAGTGCATTTTTTGTTAAGTTGCGGTCAAAAACCGGCACTAATCTTTTTACGGTCCTTTTAAGAACACTATTTGCTAAGAAAAAACGAAATAAAAAAATGTCTGATTTTATATGATTTTTTTTAAAGTTCAAAAAAAGTTTTGTAATTTTTGGATTTTTTTGAAAAAAATATATTTTTTTTTGAGCGATAAAAACTAACTTAAGTTAATATTTTTAATAAAAACTGTATTATTGGCAAATTTTGAACATACCAAGGATCACAAAAAAAATAACATTAAAAAAATGAATTTTTGAGAGTTATTTTCTTGAAGCAATTCAATTCATTTTTTTTTATTCATTAATTCTTTCTACAATTTGAATGTATTTAGCGACCTCTGGCGGAGTCTAGGAGAGTCACACGTAATCAATTCCAAAAAATTTTTATGAGTTGTGTTGTTATCTATCGATCAATATATCTTTTATCACATTTTGAGACTAAAATTTTTTTTTGATTTTTGTCTATGGGACAAAGCACCATGCGTCGGCTTTACCAAATAATGAAAGTGCGACTTTAATGTTTGATGTTTGAAAACGAACTTTGAAAAAATTCGTTTATTTATTAAAAATTGTAAAAGCAAAATATGTATTTAACAATAAAAAAATATGCCAAGAACAAAATATTATTATTATTATTCCTTGTATTTTGCAATTTTAATTGTTTTTTAGTGTTAAAATTTTGTCTCGTCTCATTTTTATTATTGAGTTTATTTGACGGTTTGAAGCGGGAACTCTTCTCACAAAAATGTTACAGACACACTTTTTCTGTTGGCGAGTAATTTCTCTACGTGACAGCTAGTACAGGTACACACACAGTTTAGTGAGAAAAACAGCTGTTTGTTTCAATATATGGCACTTTTGTTTCATTTCACACATTTCAATCGAAAAGTTTCTCGACGCGAGAGTTACAGAACATGGGCACTAGAAACAAAGTGGGATCTGAAAATAATTTTTTTCAAAATGCAGTGGCATTATTCGGCCTAGGCCTCGCAATGAGCGGCTAAGCGGTTAGCGGTAAAAAATTTAAACATATGAAATACTACTGAAGTGGCCACGCAATGAGCGGCATGTGAGCGAAATTTCTGAGCAGTTTAGCGGCGCCGCTCAGGAATAAAACTTGTTCTAATTTTTAGTTGTTTTCTGAGCAGCAAAGAATACACATGGCAAATGTGAATATGGAGCTTATAGTTCCATCTGTACAAAGCCGACCGCTATTATGGCAAGACAGATTACCAAATTTTAAAAATAAAAATATAACCAAGAAATTATTTTTTTGTTCTGTCAATATAGTGTTAACTTTTTGCAACAGCAAATCAAAGGATTTCACAGACATACGGCAGTATTGCCAAAATCTGTCTGGAAATTTGGGTAAATTTGTATATAAATGGTTAAATTCGCCGTAATGTCGCCTTGCTTGATTTATAGGATGAACTTCAAGTCCTGTTCGTCGATTTCGATATATGTATACATATATAAATATTTTATAAGTTGTTTTTGTTTTAAATGTAAGTTAAGCGAACAAAATTTTTGGCTTAATAAACACATTAAATTCTTATGGATACGATTTTCGCGTAATAACATTAAACAAGCCACTCTTCACAATGGCACTTTAACAACTAATCGCTCAGAAATGACGCTCAGTAATAAGCCACTTGCCGCTCAATCTCATCGCTCTGCGGCTCAATGCGTGGCCTCGGCTTTCAAGTACAAGACAAAGTTTTACTTTTATTAAAACACTACTTATTTATTTAAACAAACAAAAATTAAAATTAGTTATTTAATTTTTTTAAAGATATATGAATAAACATAGACTGAATTTTTTATATTTTTGTTTTTGGTAAAATTCAAAAACGATTTTTATGGAAATTTTTTAAGTTTTTAGTGCATATTTTTATTTTTTTAGTGCATATTTTGGATTTTTTAAGTGCATATTTTCGATCTTTTAGTGCATGAAAATCTCATCCCTAATAATTACATAATTAAAAAAAATTAATCATACGAACTTAATTTCTATATAAGTTTTGCGTCCATAACAAAAATGTTTGATTTACTAACGAATACAAATTTAAAAGAACTTATTTCATCAAAAAAATATGTACATTCTTTATTAAGTAAAACACACCGTAAATGTGCGTAATTTTAGGACTTTAGAAATGAATGAAATGAGAAAGCATGATAACACAAAGTGCGCGATCGTTTAAGTTCAAGAATTACTCGTGCTCAGTAGTTATTATTATGATTACATATCTCGCGTCCACAGCTCTAGTTACTCTTACGTTAACGTATACGTTTCGGATCAGCTGTTCCATTTTCCTTACCAAGCTTATGTATAAATATGAACTCTTACGAAAATTTGACGTTGCGCTGCGGATTAGCCAGATACAATAAAATTTTTTTTGTATAAACAACCAAAACTTATTTATTTCAGGCAGGTAGTACTCAAAAAACCTTATATATTAATATTTTAAGCTAATCAAATAATAAAAAATAGCAAATATGTATATGAGTTATTTATCACTCCATGTCGATAAGCATATGTTTTCGATACCCTTAAGACGAAATCAAAGGCGCCAGAAAAGGCGACTTAAAGAAATGCAAGAACTGGAGAGGCAAGGTAATGCTTAATTTCATTGCGGAACTTATGGCCACCTTAATGCTCCACATAATACACTTAGCTGTAGAGCCGATGTGACGTTGCGAACAAGCTGGTTTTAGTCCTAGAATGCTCTGATCACATAAACATGGCGCATTATAGTTCTGCAAACAAGAATGTATAAAACACATCTCTACCTGCTGTTTGTCGATTAGGAAAAAGCTTTCGACACTGTATCACGAGACGCAATGTGGGACATTCACAAAAAGTGTGTTAATTAGAGTGTAATTTTGATTCTCGGCTTGAAAATAAAAACTGTTTACCCATTTTTAGGCCTTTTAATGCAAAACGATCTATTAAAAAATTCTATTATATTTTTAGAAAAATGCCTCATAATTCTTTTTTGATATAAATTTGCATTAATTTAATTTAAAATTAGACATCATTTTAATAGCGTTTGCAATAACCGAAAGTGCTTAAGCCTAAAAAGCACTGTTGTGCAAAGAAGCTTTATACAAAACTTAAAAAGAAGTAAGAAAGTATATAGATCAATCGCGACCATATGATACCCTACACCACAGTACTTAAAAACAAATTTTCTAGAGTGTATGGCGATATGAATAGGGGTCTATCTATGTTTTAAATTTCATTCAAATCTCTTCAAGAGTTTCGGAGAAGCAAAAATTGCCCCCTCTCTCCCCTCGTGGTCCTATTTTTTAATAATGCGTAGCTTATGTGTCCATACACACAGAAAAAAATCAATGTAAAATCGTCGAAAACAAGGTTGATTTTACCGTTTTCGGTGGTGATTTTGCTTCATTGTTACTTCATGTTAATTTAACATGATTTTACAATAACTTGCGAACAACATTTTTTTCTTTTAAAATAACTATAATTCATGTTAATTTAACATTGCAGTAAAGTTAAAGCAAAATGTCATTTATATTGAAAAAACAATCCGAATAACGTTGAATGAAAGTTATTTCAAGTTGAAACAACGTGAATGTCATGTAGAATCAAATTGGTTTGAGTGCATTTATTTAAGAATAATTCAAAACACTTACCCCTTGTACACATGTTTCAGTTATTTTTATTCCGCTTTGTTAACAGAAGCATCAGCAGAATGGCCCGATATGGTTTTCGTCATCATACTATTTTAAAAACTTGATGTACTATTTAACTAAATAATTTTAATTAAAAGAATACGGGAATTGTCTTCTTTTTATAACATATTTTAAACATGCAAATAAAAAAATTTACATTCTTAAGTGTGTATGCATGTTAATTTAACAAGATATACTTTTGATTTTAATATAAAACTGGTTTTTATGGATTCAATATTGAACAATGTTATTTTAACAGTGAATAATATAAAATAATCGTGGTTTAAGGTTATTTTAATATTTTTCATTTAAAATTAATATGAAATAATGATAAATTTAAACAAAGCGCATACTTTTGCAGAAATTTACTATGATTTTCAATCAACATTTCGCCATGTTAATTTAACATTGGTATTTTTTTCTGTGTGTATAAATATGGATCTATCTATGTTTTAAATGTCATTAAAATTGGTTTGATAGTGGGTACAAAGACAGCAGCTTCTATGGGGGTGATATGAAATTATTTAATAGGCTTGGTCCTTGTTTAAATAAGAACCAGTGTACCAAATTTCATCAAATTAAATTCAAAATTGCGACCTGTACTTTGCACACAAGGTTATATGGACAGCCAGCCGGAAGGACATCGTAAGAACGACTTAGAAAGTGATTTTGAGTCGATCGGAATATTTTGAGGTGGGTCTAGGATTAATATTTTAAGGTGTTACACACATCAGCACAAATGCATAACTAATACCCTCTCCACTATTGTGGTGCGTGTATAAAAAAAAACTATTAAATAATGTTCTGTGTTCTATAGTTTGCCTTTTTCGTATCCTTAAGTTTTTGACCAACCACTGTCTTCAAGGCAGTTGAATAAAATCATCATTATAATATTTTGTTTCTTTTGTCAATGGTGTACAAATATTTTATAATTATGTATGAACAATTTGTAATTTTAATTGAATCGACAGCTTTCAGTTTTAATGGCTATTTTTGTTCACAAAATTAAGCTAATTTATTCTATTCATAAAAAAAACAAAAATATATAATATGAGAGGAGAAACAATTATATTTTTTATAGAATTTTAAAACTACAAGCATACATATGTATGTATGTATGGACAATGCCTTGAAGCTTTTTTGATGCAGTCAAAAAATTTAGAAAGAAATTTAAAAATTTTGCATGATGATCCATTTATAAAAAAAAAAGTTTGCATGTTATGTATCCCACTTGATCATGAAAAGCGTATTAACTTGAAATTTTTAATGTTAACCGGCACGTTATATTCATATCTACCCACTATAAAAATATCGTGCTATTTTGTCCACTTTTTGGTAACGACACGGTTGATACAAAAATTCTTTAATTCAAATTTTGATATTTTTATTAGGCTAGAGTTCATTAAATTTGATTTTTATTAAATTATTTTTATGAAGAAAGGAATTTTACAACATGAAATTAATTAAAATTTATTGATAATTAAACATTCTTGACTGAGCTGGGAACCGAACCCAGGTTTTCACGGTCAGGTTGCCCTTACATGTTTCGATTGTAACCACTCAATCTCTTCAGAGGGGTCAACAGAAAAATTCTTTTTCATATGCATTTAATATTCCATTAAAAAATGTTTTCCTTCTACTGAAAACTATTAAATTTTGAGTTAATACCCACTTTATGATCGAGTGCGATACGTTTTTAGAGTATTTTTTTGTTTAAAAAAACAGAAAAGAGCTATCGAAGAAAAAATCCGATAACTGCCATGGAGTCGCCCCTAGAGTGAAAAAAGGTATGACCGACAACCATTAGTTTTTTGTTCTTGACATTTTTCCAAAACATATCACCACTTCTTAGGGGGGCTCCCATACAAATATTACGTTTTATGAAATTCTTTAACTAAATTAAAATCTTTCGTCTTTGGTGAATAAAATCAAAGGTTGTAAACAGATTTTAATCATTTATGGTTTTTTTTGGTTGCATAGCTGCAATTTATAATATTTTTTTAAAAACAAAAATTTCAAACTATGGAAAGTAACAGTTAGATGATCAGAGAAATAGAGCGTTCACGAATTTAATTCAAAGTGGTCAAGTACCTATTGCAAAACCCTATAGTAGCACACAACAAAAAGAATGGGATGATCCTATTACAAGATTCCTGCTGTCATAAAGATCAGCTTTTAACGACTTCACCTCTCGTACACCCGCCAAAATTGTATTTGGAACAGAGCTTAGATAACCGAAAGATCTATAGTTTGGCGTTCAGTGAATACCAACGGGTGAAAATAATAAAGGCTTTACCTCAAAGGAACAAGATAATCTTAATGAAGTCCGTGAATTTGTACGAAACCGTATTAAATTGTCCAGTGACAAGATGAAAGCCAGATACGAACAAGCGGCAAATTCTGAAGAATTTAAGGAGAGCCAGTTGGTGTTGCGTTTTAATACACAACTACAGACACTTTGGGATGGGTAATATAAGGGGATAAAGAATTTAAATGACGTTCTATGTACATATATCGAATACAGAAATTGAAAAGAAAACAATTCATCACAAAATATTTAACCGAACATCTTCAAAAATCCCCACAATTTTATTCTTTTAGTTATTGGTAAAAAAAAATCGCCAAATAGGAGTTTTATATAAAAAAAGTAAGAGTGCTATATTTGGTTGTCTCTCCACCGACATTTAGAATATTCAGGCCTGGGCCCTAATTGGATCTATAAATTTGTAAAAACGGACGTCAGTATTAAAATTGGTTGCGGTGTTCACTTACATACATATGTTAAAATATTGATGAACAATCAGAAAGCTTAATGCTTTTATTTCCAGTCATTTAAAACTTAATTTGAACAAATTTGATAAATGTATCAAGGGTTTTCATGATATCTCTTAAAATTGCCGTTTGTGCAAATGGGCAAACTTGCGAGGCTCGTTTCATGAAGAACCTTTTTAATTTTTGTGTAATTTTAAACAATTAATTTCAGTTTGTAAGAAACGTCAATAGAAAAAAAAGTTCAAAAATATAAAAATAAAAGTTGAAATTTGTGATTAATATGTATGTGAAATTTGTTTTTAAAAATGCACAAAGAAAAACAAACAACTAATTTGCTCAAATTATTGCTAGAGTTTATTGTTTTTGAGTTATAAACTCTTGGATTTTTCATTGAAAACGATTTTAAAAGCAATAAAAGATCTGTTTGTATAAATGCACAATTGAACAGCACAAGTTAGCGAGTGAAAATTGTTGGGAAAATTTGCGAAGCTTGTGAAAATGAATTCTCACATAATTGTTGACAGTTCATTTGCGAGGGCGAAAAAATAAACAGTTTGCACAGACTGCGAGACCTTTAAGCGATATCATGAAAACCCTTATCATGATTCGTAACAGTTTTAGCTAAACTAGAATTTTTTTTCGAGAGGGGAATTTATATTGGAGCCATGGTAAATTATGGACCAATCATCACATAAGTCTTTTCGATAAAGAAGTGAAATTTGTTAAAGCGGGATCCCGCTCCAAATAAATAATACAAAGTAAATTTGTTTTTAATTAATGAAAAAAAAACGTTAGGGAAATTGTTTACAAAGTAAGTAAAAGAAATGCTTAAATACTACAAAAATGAACTGAAGATTAATGACATCCGTATTCAAAACAAAAATTTAGTTACTGCATATCCCCTGATTAAGGATTTCTTATTCAAAACACTTTTTAATAAACTGTGCTTATCGAATGATCAAAGACTTTTTAACTCCTGATTAACTGCTGTCAATTTGCTATTTCTGTCAATTGAATTTAACTAAAACAGAGATGTACAAATTTTTCTTAATCGGGCGATTTTGAATAACCTCATGACTTAATGGTGATTAAGCTTAATTAACATTTTAGTTGCTCACTCAATGAACGGAGTATAGTCGGAGTACACAAATTTTCGTTTTGAATACGGTTGTAAAAGAAAAACTTGAATCTTACCTTACGGTTTTATATGTAAATTCCGTATTATTATGCTCTAGATACAAAATAAAAAGATAACATAAACATTACAATTCAATTCATAAAACAAAAATAAAAACAAACAAAAACTGAGGTACTCAAGATATGAGATTAAAAAGTTGATTCATAAAATATATAAAATATTTTTAATAAATATATTAACAATAATTAGTATTGTGGTTATATTGTTGAACTATTATCGTTTTTAATCCATATTTTTAATATTTTTTTAATAAGGCTTAAGTTCATTAAATTTAATTTTCATTAAATTATTTTTATGAAAAGGAATTTTACAACATGAAAATTAATTAAAATTGCTATTGATAATCTTTCATTATTGACCATGGCCGGGATTCGAACCGCGGCCGGCAGGTTACCATGACATGTTTCGATCGCAACCACTCGATCTCCTCAGATGGATTTGCCGTTTTACACTCGCAGCCATCGACGACTGCTGTCGTCAATAGTCAAACATCAATCCTTAAACCAAATTGTATTTTAACCTTTGGTAGATCGAAATTTGCTTTTTTGAATGATTATCCATTTCAATTGATTTTACATGTTCTTCCTTACTTCCGTTTTTTCGTACTTTTGTCAAGAATTCTTCTTGAAGTCCAAAGTACATTTTTTGTTTCTTCTTTTTTGTCTTTCCTTTTCTTGTTGACCTTTTTCAGCACAACTTAAAGGACAAATGAACACATAGAGCTCGTGCCTTAGCTTTAACAATAATTAGTATTGTGGTCATTTTGTTGAACTATGTATGGTTTTTAATCCAAATTTTAAATATTTTCAATTAGGCTTAAGGTCATTAAATTTAATTTTCATTAAATTATTTTTATGAAGAAAGGAATTTTACAACATGAAAATTAATTAAAATTGTTATTGATAATCTTTCATTCTTGACCGCGGCCGCGGTTCGAATCCCGGCCACGGTCATGTTGTAAAATTCCTTTCTTCATAAAAATAATTTAATGAAAATTAAATTTAATGAACTTAAGCCTAATTAAGAAAATATTGAAAATTTGGATTAAATATATTAACTTTTTAACGGCTTAGGAAATAACTTTCTGACACCGTCAAAGCTCAAAAGTATATTTCTGAATTTATTTACTAATTACCATGTTTCCGAATAATCTTGTTCTCTTTTTTACCGAGGTTGGACAAATAGTTAAAAGTGCACCGTTGTAGAATGCTTCTGATTCACAAAAAGAAGCAATTTTTTTATAAACAACGTCTATATCAGTAGAATGACGTACAAAAAAATTTTCTACTGCGCATCTACGTCATCATAGACTAAATGTGAGTGTTTGTTGTAAAAAATGTACGACACACACAAATGCACATACACAAAGTCTATTTCTACGTCACACACAAAAGTAACGGACCTGCGCAATGCGCAATCTTGTTTCTTTGATTCATGAGTCAAATGTATATCAAGGTATGCAAAAAATAGCATCAACCTCTTACAACCCTTTGCATTTCATCAGGTCTATCTGTAATCTTTAGGACAATGTGTTTTTCAAATTGTATGTTGTAGTATCTTACACGAGTTTACCTAATTTTTTTTATTTCGGTTTCCCCGCACTTCACGGGTATATAAACCAACAGGGTTTAAAAAACTGCAGTCGAAACCAAAAACTGTCAAAAAAAACCGAAATTTGGGTACAACTTTTCGCTTTTTGAGTTTCTTAAACTATAAGGAATCAGAAGTTAAAGCAACATTTTTTTTGACCAATGTCAAATGAAAAGTGGAAGAAATGGCAGTTTTTCTACTTCGACTGCAGTTTTTTAAACGCTGTAAACTAACACAAATTTAAAAAAAATCTGTGTTTAACACCTAATAAATATGTATATCGCTCCTTCATTGCAACATAGTCATATCTCAAAAAATCAAAAATTGTAAGTTACTTAAGCAAAGTGTTCCTTTCTCGTATTTTATCTTAAACTGAACGGAAGTTATAGCAAAATATATCTTTAAGTCGGTACATTTTGAAAACTTTAAACGCATTTTGCCAAGTGCGTTTGTTTTTGTAGATATGACTCATATTTTTAAGGCTTGCCCATGGACAGTGAAACTTTACTGCCTGCATCTTATTTTGAATTAATGTTCTTTATTAACTCTTCACTTCACTTAATTTATTAATTAACAACTGTTGCACTGCCCATTCTGCTTTTAGTAGATTTATTGCATCAGGAGACATTGATTTACGTATGTACTCACTTCTTGTAATTGATCTAATAGAATAGAAAACTAAATTTCAAAGTATAGATATGTAGCTGTTTTCTTATTTTTTTTATTTCCCGGGATCCCGCAAGAAAAATCCCGGGAAAGCGGGAAATATAATAATTGACATTCCCGGGAAAAAGCCCTAGACCTAAGGTAAATTATGGACCGATTATCACAAAATTGCATAGTATTGGTCAAGAATGCTAGAAATAAAGATTACGACATCAGGGAGGCATAAAAAAATTACGAAGCATCTCTAACGTCACACAACCTGCGTTTTTATTGGCTAACAATTTTTAGTTTTCAAACTGTTATTTATGTTTATGTGTTAACATGACAGTGGGATAATTTATAATAATTATCAATAAATTTTAATAAAAATTCCAAGTTGTAAAATTCCTCCCTCAGTGAAAATAATTAAATGAAAATTAAATTTGATGAACTCGAGCCTAATTAAAGAATATCAAAAAAATTTAAAATTAACAGTTCAACTAAAAATCAAAATTGTTCTATTTATTATTTTTTTATTTAAATTATTTAGAACACAAAATTTTTTATTACAAGTTATTCGTTTTCATAACTTTATTTTTTGCATACACACATATGTACATACATATATATTATCTCTATACTAACTGCTTATTTCCGATGTGCGAAAGAATTCTTTCTTTCGTACAAATACATTTTAAACAAAAACAATTCTAAAAATTTTGTTTTTGTTTTAAATGTATTTGTACGAAAGAAAGAATTCTTTCGCACATCGGAAATAGGCTATTAATTAAAAACACGCAACACGTTAGTTTTTCACACAATTTCTCTCCTTTTTTTTTGCTGAAACTTTGTTGCTATTTACTCACTGCACACTTCATGTCTGTTTTATTTTTCTGCTCTCTTGTATTTTTTTTTAATTTTTCGTTATTTAGCAACTTTAAACCAAAGATGCCCAGTAGTGGCTGATATCAGCAAATTAAACTCACACGTATACTTACGCTCTTTTGTTTGATCGTCAATCAACCAATAGGAAATCAGCATGTTGAGTGGGAGAGACAAACTACACTTGCAGAACTTCTGTGTCTTATTTTACATTTTAATCGTCCTCGAGACTGCTGTGAGTTAACACATAAATTGAAATTATTGCGATTTATTAATGATGTCAGTCGAAAATTATTTTATGTTACAAAATGCTTTTGATGACATGCAATGTCTTATTTGTCATAAGACATTTAAAAAAACTAAGAAATATAATTTAAAAAAACATTTTGAAGATGTTCACAAGGACATGAATTATTTTCAGGGGGAAGAAAAAGAAAAATAATTTAAAATTTATAAGAAAATTTTTATTGAAAAGTTGAAGGAATGGGTAAATCAATATAAAGAAAATGATGAAGATATGGTGGAGGAGAATTTAAAAATGGGTTTATCTAACTTAATAAGTTTATATATTGTAAAAAAGGAAGGCCATTTTATATTGAATTATATTTGCTCAAAAAAAAGCAATAAGCTGAATTCTTCTAGTTTGAGAAATATACTTTTATTGCGTAACTGCAATAAGAGTATCAACTTAGAAGATTTGATTACTTTTTAATTGCAAATTGAACAATGATTAATTGAGGGAAAATTTATCAACACTTCGAAGAATCTTTTTATTTCGAAATATATCATACTATCCAGATGTCCGCATATATAAATTATATATGTATGTATTATAGATATATATATACCTATCAATACATTCATCAAGAGTATTACTTAAATAAATACATTCACCAAGAGTATTACTAAAATATGTACATTCATTAATTTTACATTTCCCTTTTGTTAAACAAAGAAACAGAAAAAAAATGACAACACCCGCCACACATGTGCTTTCGTCGCAATCACGTTGACGACTAAATAAAATGAATAGCAAATTGATTTCTTCCAGTGTTATTTCGTCACTCTCACCAATACTACTACCTTGGGCATCAATGCTTTAAACCATTGATGCCCACGGTAGTAGTATTGGTGAGAGTGACGAAATAACACTGGAAGAAAACAATTTTATTTAGTCGTCAGCGAGATTGCGACGAAAGCACATGTGTGACGGGTGTTGTCATTTTTTTTCTGTTTCTTTGTTTAACAAAAGGGAAATTTAAAATTAATGAATGTACATATTTAAGTAATACTCGTGGTGAATGTATTTATTTTAGTGAAAAATTGTATCCCACAAACTCGAAATTTTACAGGGGAAGGTTTTTTTTTAAATAAAATCAGTTTGAATAAATAATATTTACATTATAAATTTTAAAATAATGGCTTTTTTCAAACTGATTTTATTTAAAAAAAAACCTTCCCTGTAAAATTTCGAGTTTGTGGCATAAAAAAGTAAGCAATAAAAATAGTGCGAAACCAACAAGTTTCATTAATACCAGGGTAGGTATTTCCTCGCAAAGAATTCTTTTTTTTTTATCTTTCCCTCTTCGTTTCGCGAAAAGAAAAGATTTGTTGTTTTTGTTTCGTTTCTATAAACGAAGGCGAGAAACTGCTGTGTTTTCTTTCGTTGATATTTGTGCTGAAATAAAAAACCATTCGTTTGGCTGAAAAAGAAGGAAACGAAATGGAGAGAAGAAGCAAACAAAATTGTTTCTTCTTTCTAAATCGAAGGAAAAAAATAGAGGGAAATAAAAGAAGAAAAAAACTTTGTTCATTGAAATTTGTTTTAATGAATGTCTATGTAATAAATTGATTTCGTTTTGGTAAATTATTTGGGAATTTTTCAAAAACGAACCAAGTCTTTGCTTTTAATTTTACTTTATAACAATATAATTTCAATAAAAAACAGAAAAAGAATTCTTTATTTTTTCCTTCCTTCCATTCGATATTTCGATTTCATTTTTCTTTTCTAATTTTATTCTCCTTCAGTTTGTTTCCTTCTATATCATTCCTCTTCGTTCTGCTAAACGAAGAGAAGCATTTGTGTTTGCTTCGGCAAACACAAAAGAAGGAAACAACAACAATATTTTCTTCTTTCTCGCGATAATGATAATCGAAAAGTTTTGTACAAAAAAACCTTCGCGAGAAAGAAAGAAAAAAGAAATTCATTTACCTACTCTGATTAATACATCAATAAAACACATCTTCTTACCCAAAAATTTTACCTGCTGTCACATTTGCTTCTATGTGTATAGGTTTACACATAAATTGTAGGAAAACAAGACTTTTTTTAACTTGTTTTTTAAATATTTTTACTAACTTAACAAAAGTGTTTTCAAAGAAAAAAACCCACCGACGCGATTGGTACAGAAACAAAAATATTTTTACAAGCACAAAATACCAACAAATTATTGTGGCTATTTTTTCTTAATAATTTCTGCGTTTACGTACGTCTTTTTAACGAAAGTAAAAGTGACCCTTTTCAGGTACAAAGAATTTTTTTCACAAACAAAACACATAGTGTTAGCTTAAATGCATTGTTTTGTAGATATTATTTGAAAATTACAAATTAATAGAATACAATATTTTTTTAAATTATATTTCTTAGTTTTTTTAAATGTCCTATGACAAATAAGACATTGCATGTCATCAAAAGCATTTTGTAACATAAAATACTTTTCGGCGGACATCATTAATATTTCGCAATAATTTCAATTTATATGTTCACTGACAGCAGTCTCGATGAAGATTAAAATGTAAAATAAGACACAGAAGTTCTGCCAGTGTAGTTTGTCTCTCCCACTCAACATGCTGATTTCCTATTGGTTGATTGATGATCAAGCAAAAGAGCGTAAGTATACGTGTGAGTTTAATTTGCTGATATCAGCCACTACTGGGCATCTTTGCTTTAAACACACGAGTTTAAACATTTTTTGTAATTTCAATTACATATTTTAATAATATTTTTAATAACAAATATTAAGCAAAATTCGTAGTTTTTTTGACAATCGAAAATATAGGTATATTTTTTTAGGAACTCTTAGAAATTTAACTGCAGGGTTGCAACGATTGATGCCAGGAGAAATTTCAAAAAATCCCTACGTGTCTCAATAAAAATCCCTGTTTTTCCCTACAACCAAAAAATTTTCCCTACAATTTTTATTTAGTACAAAGTCTTTTTAACAACCGTAATTTATAGCTTTTATTCACAACCAACTATAATTTTCTGCGCGTGATTCGTTATTGACAAAGTCTGAACTTAGAATGATCTTATTACGCTAGTCGCCGCTAGTATTTATACTGCAATTTGGTTGTCTAGAACATTCGAAATGTTTTTCAAAGGTTCGAGGCTTTACTATTCACCACACTTTAATTTGATTTATGGCAGCACTTTTGTTTACATAATTTTACCTCTTATACTGAAGCTTTTTTAACGGTAATTTCTAGGGCTTTCTGCACATTGGGATTGAAGTGTACTAAATTATAACAGTTTTTAATAACAATGTAATCTAATAAAATTACTAATAAATACAAGTTAACTAATAAATAAAAGATAACTAAGACCCCTTTCAGACTCGGCAAGTAAGTTGCGCAAGTTACTTGCCGACAACAACAAAGCCTGTACAAAATTTTTTTTCTTTACCTCCAACCTTACCGCTCCCGTCTACAAACCAAGAGTTGCGCAAGAGACTTGCGCAAGTAACTTGCCGAGTGTGAAAGGGGTCTAATACATTGAACTGATTCTTAACTAATAATTACAACTAATTCTTAACTAAAGATACTTTCGTAACAATATTGTTTTGTAAATATTATAAACATTAACAACAAGAAGAAAAAAAAACCAAAATAAATAAGTTAATGCCATACACACACATATAAAAATTCAATTTCTAAAAAAACATTGTGTGACAATTAAAAATTTTTTTCTTTTTGGCAAAAACATAGTCAAACTGCGTATTTGATTTTTCATTTCCTTATCTTTTGTCGTTTTTCAAGAATACTTATTTTAAATAATTTTTTTTTAATATAAGTATCTAATAATTATTAGACAACTTGGTACCAAATAAAAGGCTTTCTTCAGTTTCCCTGAACTAAAATATAAATCTTATCCTTTAAAGTTTTCATGAAAAAACTTTTAAAAATTCGAAATTGTATTGATTTATATCTTTTAGTTTAGAAGTTGTGATTGGTTTTTACAAACTAGTTTCTATGTAGAATTTAATTCATTTGGTATTCGCTTTTAATATTCGCATACATTTTAGCAAATCTGAGTGCGAATGCAAATAGCAAAAATAATAGAATAGTTCGCAATTGCGAACGCGAATATTCGTCGTTTCCTAATTATTTATTAGGGCAGCAACGAATTTTCGGTTTCATGGTTTTGACAATTGTTGAATATTGCCAGGCTGTTAGGACTCATAGTATAGGATTTCTGTTAAAAAAATATACTACATTTGTACTTAAATACAATTGTATGTGAAAATTTTTAGCTTTTGAATAAAAATAAGACCAACATTAACGTATTTTTAGACAATATATTGAAAATGAGATAGTATTTTGAAAATTCCCTACATTTGGCTTTAAATAAAATATCAGTCTATTTTTCCCTTCGCTTGAAATTTTTCGAAAAAATCCCTACAAAAAGGGAAAATTCCTTACTATTGGCATCACTGGTTGCAACTATGACGCTACACAAATGTACATTTTTTGAACGAAATTATGAATTTCAATGAAACGGACTCGGTAACATTTACGAGGCGACTACTAGATCATCAAACGGCAAATCAAGCGCAATGTTTAATCATTATTTCTATCATTCTTGGTATTGGTCATATGAAACAAAATTGGAGCAAACTTAAGCGCAATTAATAATCTGCTACGGCTTTTAGGCGTATTTAAAAAATGTCCAAGAGTGGGCACTTTAGTGGGCCTATGGTAAATAATGGACCGATCTTGACGACATCTTCTACTGTGACTTTAAACCTTATGAAACTACGTAAGACCAAGTTCTGCTACAAAAATTTTATTCGTTACGGTTTTAGGCGTACTTAACTGTTTTCCAAGAGTAGGCCTTATATGGGGCCTTTGGTAAATTATGGACCGATCTTCAACGAAACTTGCCATTATGATTTCTAGTTATATAGAACGAATTTGTTCAAAAATAAATATCAATCCATACATTATACATCCATTTATGTTAGTTTTTGTAACAAAATTATCAACTTTTTAGGGTGGAGGTTCCACATTTGGGCTCAAACCTCTTATCCTACTGAACCGATTTTGCTGGATTTCCATCCTAAACTGCTTTGGATAAGAAGCAATTTGACACCATTTTTTTTTTTTTTTTTTTTAGAAATGCCAATCGGGACTGGTTTTCACAAATCCCGGGATTCGGTTTTTCAAAATATCAAATCCCGGAATCCTGGGATTTTTTGAGTCATCGGGATGTTTTGGGATTTGGGGTTTTTGAAAATAAAAAGATAAAAAAAAGTCTTTAAAAGAGGCTTACAAACAAAAGTTTTATAAATATTTAATTATTTATAATACATATATAAAAATTGAAAATTGTGATTTTTTTCTTATTTAATGATTAATGTTATTATAGATATGATACAAAAAACAACGTACGACTTCGAACAATGTGTTAATTGATTGCCATAAAATCTTTATTTTATTCAATCTCAATTGATTCAAACTGAATAAAAAAAAATTAAAATTGTTATTAAATAGAGCAAACTAGTAACTGATTTATTTGAAAGATAGTATTAAAATTTTTATTAAATGAATTAAAATAAATATGTTATTGAAGTTTTAATTCGAAATTAATTTACAACATCAATTTATTTAGTTAACCATAAAAATCGTATTTTAACAAAAACTCATTTATATACCCACCACAACTAGTGGTAGGAATTATGAATGTACATTTCAAAATTTTGTGAAATCGCTCCATAAATTACCATAGGTCCTATGCCTACTATCGGAAAACACTTTAATAATCCTAGCCCTGTTAAGAGTTAAGTTTAAATTTTGAATTTGGTGCACCAGTGGAATGTTTTGTGCATTTTAAAAGATATTTTTTTCTTTACTGGATGTTCTTTTTTAATTATTTTCAGCACGTCTCACGTTGAAATTTCTTTATAACTGTTGGGCACGCTTAAAAAGAATAACGAAGTTTAACTTTTTCTATCGTTATCAATGACAGATTAACAGCGTTAGTTGAATAAATAATAAAGATCAACATTCGAAATGAAGTGGATTTAAAATCAAGCAAATTTTTTAAAGAACCCTGTAATGAAAGGTCATTAAAAAAATATTCATTTTTATCTACTTCATTCTTTGAGTACCAGGTATTTTTTACAATAACTACTCTTAAAACCAGAAGCATCTACGGTCATTTTGTAAATAAATGAACTTAAAGACTCGTTCGATTTCAATTTCACTTCATTTCACTTCATTTCGATTTGTAGAACATGCCCGATTGTCTTCCCTATACTTGCAATGGGGAATGTCATGATGAATTTCATTTTATAAAAAAAGGTAAAACAAAAATTTAAGTTACCAATTTCGGGATTGACTAAATCCTGGGATTACAAAAATTGAAATGCCGGGATTTTTCGGAAACGGGATTTCGGCATTGGCATCCCTACTATTAACACAATTGTGTTGCACGTCGTAGAAACGTATCGCCTTAAATTTCTTAAAACCTGCTTCAATTGCCCAAAATTTCGTGTAAACGTATTTGGTTCTTTATTAAAAATAATTTTAGAAAATTTTAAAATTATTTTAATTTTTGTTTAGTTTTTTTCTCTTATTTTCTTTCTAGTTTTATATTATAAATTTTTTTTTTGACAATAAATCTATGTCAACGTACGCCGTAGATACGCTTTTACGTCAGCTTTTGTGTGCCTTTGTATTGAATATTATACGTTTTAATTTGACAACGTATCTACGTCGTACGCTATCACTTTCATACGGTGCAATTGTGTCCTACGATAAAATTAAATAATTGAAATTCAAAAAGCAAAAAACTCAAAAAATATGTATGTATGTGTAAAAAGCATGTTATTAAAAAATGGCTGAGTTCCATCAGCTGCAGCCAATACCTGGGATTCGGTAAAAATCTAAAATCAACAGAACACAGGAGATCTTCACGATCTCTTGCGAACGCGGCTGATCAAAGATCTTATCTGGCAGCACGGGAGTTAGTAGGCCCTGTCGGCAGGGTACCGGACTGACCATTAGTTGAGGCCTACGTTAGTATTTATAAATAGTTGCGGGAAATACCTGCCTTTTTTCAAGGAAGATTGTCTTTGCGGAAGTTTTACTTTTTTCTAATAATTAGTCCATATTTCTAAGGTTGTACATCCGTCTGATTGAAGCTTACTTTCACAAATGAGGTGCAAGGGATTTATGATTTTTTGACGAAGGGGTAATTCTGTTGACATCGTTAAAAGTAATTTGAGAAATAGGTTACATTTAGCAACGGTTAATATAATTTTACCAATAAGGTAAATTTTTCTCCCATAACAATAAAATATTTTTTATCTTTTTTTAATTTTTATTGTACACTAGCTGTTCCCGCGGCGTTTCTCGCCCAAATTGAATTTTTGATTAACTATAAAGAAATATAAAGCCTGTGTGTAGAGCGACGTACAAAAGTTTTAAATTTCATCAAAATCAAAATTACCCATTGCCCCTTCATATATCTAGCTTTGAAAAACATATAAACCCTGTGTTTTTAATAAAGCTGATCTATCTATTTAAATTTCATCAAAATTGGTTAGATATTTTCGGATTGGCAGTTATTTTCCGTATGGCCCCTCTTGTTCGCTTTCGCATTCGGTCTGGGGACGGTCGAGCGGAGAGATCGACTGGAGGCGGTATGGAGGGTGAATAGTGCACTCATTTTAAAATGGCGTTCCTTTTCTTTTGAGTACGGAAACTATTGGTTCTCTTCTGAAACGATAATTATTATTTTCTGAATATAGAAGGTTAAGCGGCTCTTAACCCTATCCTAAGTTAGTACCCGTTAGAAAAATACAAAATACCAAAAAAAATCCTTTTTCAGATTCACATTCACTCAGGACTGCATGTTTAATTTGATCTTTCTAGGTCCAATATTAACGGAAATTCAAAAAGTAGCAGTGAAAGAAAAAAAGCCCCTCTTACAGATTCGTATTCACTAAAGACATTGCATGTTTAATTTAATGCTTTTAGGTCCAGTATTACCGGAAATTCAAAAAGTACCAGTAAACGAACAAAAAGTACCAAAAAAAGCCCCTCTTATAGATTCTCATTCACTCAGGAAATTGCATGTTTAATTTTATGTTTCTAGGTGCATTACACTGATAGAAAAGGCGTCATAACGCTGATGTTTTTTGACATCAGTACTATGACAAGTGTCTTGGTTTTTGACCACATGACACTTTTCATCATTGTGATGTCAACCTTAACATCACTTGGCCAAAGTGTCATCAGGGTCAAAATGAAATTATGTCATCAATGGGATGACACATCGGCATCACAGAAATGACGAACATGTCCTCAGTGCGATGACGCAGTAACATCGGAGAAAGGGCACATTAGCATCAATTTAATGACAGTTTGTCATTAAGTCAAAGTCATTATTATTATTATTATTTACTTACCCGTTACATATGTTTGTTTCACGTTTGTTGAATTACGACCTTTGTTTACAGCAGAACGAACTCTCAATTATAAGACACACGCACCATGCCCTATATGGTTTTCGTAATCATTCTACATTAAAAATTTGATGTATTTAACTAAATAATTTAAAAAAATAGAATATAGGAATTTTTGCTTCTTATCATACATTGTAATCAAAAAGATAATGTTAATAATATACAAAATGTGACATCGAATTGATGTCACTATAGTCATAAAATAGATGACACTTAAAAAATGCCAAAGTTGTACGAAAACGTTAGTCATTGGATTGATGTTACTTTTTGCATCATTGATGCCATTTGTAGTAACATTGATGTCACAATTCTGATGTTAGGGCATCATCAATATGAAGATGCATTTTTCTATCAGTGTACCAATGAAAATTACCAATGAAAATTGGTAATGCACCTTGCATGTTTAATTTTATGATTCTAGGTCCAATATTAAAAAAGTACCAGTTGTAGAACCAAAAACCTAAAGAAAGAAATTTAATTTTCCGTATTTCCATTTTTGGTACTTTTTCTTCCCATTGAAGTATCAAAAGTTTCAATATTGTAGTGGGAGCCAAGGAATGGAGAAAAATACTTTGCAAAAAAAGTACCAACAATAGTAACGAATTTTTAAAAAGTACCAAATTTGTATCTAAATTTTTTAAATAAGTTTCGAATGTGATATAATGCTGACAAAAAAAAGTACCAAAACTCAGGTTTTACCCGTTACTCCCTAAAAGGGTCGAATTTCGAAAAAGTACCAGACACCTGGGGCCTAATTCTGGCAGTTGTGATCGAATACTTTCTCGATTCGAAAGCCATTTTATTTCAGTCGGTACTGAACGAATCGAAATTATTTTTCAGTATTGGAAAACTCAAAAATTAATTCCGATTCGTTCAGTATTGACTGAAATAATTAGATATTAAATTGCTTTCGAATCGATCACGACTGCCAGAATCAGGCCCCTGTCTGCTTAATTTACTAAAAAACAACGATAAGTATTACATTTTTTCTGTATTTTTTAGTTTTGGTGATGAGTAAGGTGAGGGTGAGAGGTTTAGCGCACCTGGACTCTATTCTAAGCACTTTAGTGTAATTATATATAGCCTATGTCCGTTAGGAGGTTCCATTCTTCATTTTGTTGAAAAAATTTTTAAAATCGGACTGGCAGTTCCGGAGATTAGCTCTCACAAACATAGAAACATACAAACTTTTCAGCTTTGTAAAATTAGTATAGATTCGGGCTCAAGAGGCAGGGTAAATGTTGCAATAGTTATGATTTACCTTCGAAATACTTAAAACTAATGGGCATCAGTGATTTCTATGAGATTTACAAAAACGACATAGAATTTATCGACGGCAAAATTTTTAAATGCTAGATATTTTATTTACGTTTATTCTTCGTAACAAATTGATCTCTATTTACAATTAATAAAATATTTTAAATGAAATATTTTGTTTTGTTTGTTATTGATTTTTAATGTGTTTTTATTGACTGCCTGGCCCACGATGTCGACAAGAACATATCTTTCGTATATTTATATTGAAAACAAAAACAAATTTTAGTTTTTTATTATTGTTTTCAATATACATAAATATGCGAAAGAAATGTTCTTGTCGGCATTGTGGGCCTGGCAGTTAAAGAGTTTTTAGCCATTTTTACGCAAATTTAGCCATTCCAAGTTTTGGCAGCACTGTTTATAAAGGACTTCGCAAAATGAACGCATTTAAAAGTTATTCATTACTTTCTACCTACATACATATAAAAACAAAGTGAAAGAATCTATTCATTTAGAAAAAGTAAGCGAAGTTACTCGGCATTAAAAATGATAAAATTAATCCGTGTTTTATTTTATTCTTTTTCTTATTTTTACACATTAGGAACTCAAATAAAACAATAATTTTGCAATTCTTTTGTTACAATTGTGCTCGTATCTATTACAACATTATTATAAACAAATAATATTTCTATTTGTTTACAAATTATAACTGTATGAATATGGAAGCATAAAACGATTGTTTGTCTTCAAAAAAAAAAAAAAATTGCACACACAAACAAACATCCATGCATACATACAAATATAAATTCATACATACATATGTACATAATATACATCCATACATACATTCATACATAGCATACATAACTTTCAAGAACTTTATTCTGAATCTATCTGCATGACTGTTTTTATATGGAATTTAGAATTGTGTCCGTTTTACACACTCACACAAACCTGATGTTTGTATGTATGTATATAGATTGTTATACATACATAAAGTTGTTTTTTGTATATATTATATACATATCCAAACATATTTGTACGCGTATGAGTGAGTGGGTATTTTTGTATTATTTTCAATATTACACACTATGAAACATGGAATATTTAATGTGTTTTCCCAATGAAAATGCACTCTATTCGTATATTGTTGTATTGTATTGTGTCGTATTGTATTGTGTTGTATTGTATTGTGTATTATATTTTGTTGGTGAACAAAAAAAAAACAAAAAAAAAAAGTAGAGTATCAACAAAGATTTGATTCAGTTCTAAGCGAACATATTAACAGAATATTTTTTGCAGGCACTCCAGCCAACCACAGAACAGATTCAAATGATTTTCGAAATACTATAACCAGGGGTTGCAAATTCCTGCGACGGCGTACTGGTACCCATCATATACATAAATAAAGGTTCATTTCAAATAGATAGAGCCAAGGGTGAAACCAATAAAAGCCTTTCTAAATTTGGGATTGGTTTATAATTGAAGAGCTTCACTTTAACGACATTATGTATTGTTTCTTATTGTTATTTTTTGCCTTCCAATTTTCATTTTTATTTTGTTTTGATTTGCAATTTCATTTCCACTTTAATATTATCCTGTTGTTTTTTTGCATGTAAACGAACGAATGTTTAAACGAAAATACAAAGAACCACTTACACCCACACGCACACATTGGATGGCAGTGTTTATATATTGAATAAAAACCCCGTGAACATTTTTTAACGACTTGTCAGATATTGACCATTTTGCATTAAATATCTGACCAAAACCGTACCGAACAGGAAATCAATGGGGTAAATCGCTATAACTTTCACATTTGTCGGATAGAATTCTATACAGAGGCCGAGAGAATTTTCAAGACTTCGGACTACTGCTATGTAGACAAGCATCTCATAAAAAGTCAGAAAATTGTCAAAAATTCTGGTACATTTTACAACATGCATGTATGTTTCTTAAAATTCCTCTGAAGTGTAGGGTGCGACTTTATACAATCCGTCCCAATATTGTCACACACAACTCTGATCTATTATACAAGGAACACTGACCTTTCACCCAAAAAATAGTTACGTTGGCAAGTCAAAAAAAAACGATTTTTTTAATCAACCCAATTAAGACTGAAAAATTTTAAAAGTTTATTTATTTCTAGGCTTAAAATATCGCCAGTAACATTTTGAAAGTCGGTCTTTCGAGGAGTAAAAGTGTGAAGAAGGGTAATTTTAGATAATTTTTATTAAACCCATTTAGACTGCAAAACTGGAAAAGATTATCTATTTTCCTGTTTATAATATAACCAGGGACTTTAAAAGTTGTAACTTAACAAGTCAAGACAGGGTAAAAATTCGTGCTTGTGGTACTTCTTTTAAATGCGTTTTATTATAATTTTTCTCAAACTTAAAACCTATGTTCTTTATCATAAACAAACAAATAGAGTACAACCGAGGGGAAAGTAGGGTAAAAATTGCACTTTTATCAGTTTTTCGAATAATAATGCACAAACTTAAAACCTAATTCCATCAGTCATATACGATTAAAATATGAAGATTCCAGCTTTAAAAAAACTGCAGTCAAAGTAGAAAAACAGCAATTTCTTCCACTTCTTTATTTCCCATTGGCCAAAAAAAAAAAAAAAAACCAACTCAAAAAGCAAAAAGTTGTACAGTAATTTTGACTTAGCTGCACAATCTCCTTTGCACGATTTTTTGTGCAGGTAAATAAAAAATGCAGCTATCTTAAATGCATTTGCCTGCCTTAATGTGCAGGTACACAATTGTGGTTACCTGTACAAAAGTGCAGCTAAAGTAAAGTGTTTAATCTAAAAGTGGAATAAAAAATCTTTTTATTAATACAGTTATTCCCGGTTAATTGAGTTTCTAAAAATGCACGACTTTTAACGCAATTAAACGGGAACTCAATGAATCGCCGACGCAATAAACACGAAAAACTCTTAAAAATGGTTTAGGTTTTTTAAAACAAAATTAAAATCAGGTACGTCCAGCGTACAATCTTTCTTGCCGCAAAATATTTTTTTTAACGTTTGTGGAGCGAAAACACATTAAGTAGACGGAAACAATTAACCGAAACATTTGCTTTTGTCTTTCGCAATGCGGTCTTATTTTGCGAAATAATTAAGCGGGTGACGCAATTCAACGGAACTCAACTAAACGGGTATTTATTTTTACATTGACGGTTACACTGAATGATTTCGTTCCATGATTTTAGTGCAATAAAACGGGAAACTCAATTAAGAGGAGCTCAATTAACCGAAAACAACGTACATAAATTTATATTTTATTATAATTTTATTTAAAATAACAGATCATTTTATACGTGTATGTATGTATTTCTTATATAAAAGGAACATTAACAAAAACAATGAGAATTCACAAAGATCATACTAATTTCTGAAAAAAACCAAAATAATCGCGATTTATATTTTTATAAACAGCTTAAATTGTTTTGTATGAAAATATTTTACAGCTGCTCAAAAATATAAAAAATATGCAGGTATACAAAATGCACGTAAACAAGGATTTTGAAGAATAATTCCAGAAAATATGTGTTTTGGGCAGTTAAGTCAAAGTGCAGCTAACTTAAATTTTTTGTATGAAAATAATTTTAAAATGCCAAAAATTTTGGGCACTTATCTTAAATGTGCAGGTAAATGAAGTGCACTTAAAAAAGGAATTTGTATGGGATTTTAAAGAATAATGCCAAAAATGATAAATTTTGTGCAGTTAAGTCAAAACTACTGTACACAAATTTTCGTTTTTGGTTTCGACTGCAGTTTTTTATACCCTGGAATATTCAATAAATAAATAATGGTGATAAGGGGCAAGTATCTCTCGAGAAAATGTGAAGGACAAAAAAATATTTGAGGTTGGTCATACATTTTATCCCACTAGGGGCGGCTCCTGGGCATTTATGGGACTTTTTCTTTAATATACATCATTCCCCTTAAGGAATGAAGATAGCGGGTAGGTATGTTAAAAATAAATGATTGAGATAAAAAATCCCCCCTAAGGGGTGGAGATATATGGCAAGTATGTTTTGAGAAAATATTAAGAACAAAAAACTAATGCAGGTCGGGGAAACATTTTATCCCCCAGAGGCATTTCCTTGGCAGTTATGGGGCTTTTTCTTCAATATATTTCTAATCTGTATTGACAGTTTTGTATGGGAGCCCCCTTAAGCAATGCAGATATCGGGTAGATTTGTTAGAAATAAATGATTGAGATGAAAAATCTAGGGGCATCCTTGGCACTGCAGCAACCAAATTTAAGAATTTCAACCATACAACCAGACTTTTGTGAATAAAATCAAAAGTTGCTAAATGATTTTAATAACGGTATATCTCGAAAACCAGAGCTTACCTAAAAAACGGCTAGCACCACTGGATTCAGCGTACCCGAATTAGGTTAAAACTCCAAGTGACCAGCTTGTCTCAAAAAAAGTGTCAATTTCGAGCACAGCGTATTTAATGCCGTAATATCACAGAAAAAAAATTTTTGCGCCAGTAAAAGAATTAATCAAAAATAAAATCAGTTTTAGTTAAATATTTAATCAGGTTAATTAAACTTTTAATCAAGTGTATTAAATGTTTATTCGACAATATTTCAATTAAACGTTTAATTCACTTGATTAAAAGTTTAATTCACCTGAATAAATATTTAATTAAAACTGATTTTATTTTTGATTAATTCTTTTACTGGCGCAAAATTTTTTTTTTTTGTGATGGCAACAGTTTTTAAACGCGTTGAATAAAATGAATTGCTTCAAGCTAGTAAGCGAAACTTTTATATTTCTTATTTACAAACTTGCTGCGATTGAAACTGAATTTTTTATTTGGCTTGTCTTTAAGAATTTTGAACGTTTATACGCTTCGTTTGCTATAAATTGTAAAACTTTTTCTGACACGACATGACGGCGAAGATTGTTTGCTGGGAACATTTATCTCCATATAGGTGTATGTATGTGTGCATGGCTGTCTATAATGTATTTTAATATGTAAATACGATTTTTAAGTACAAATGCTAATTAATATAAGTATACATTTGTGTTAAAGGTTCTTTAATTCGTTTTTAATACAAAAAACTTAATAACACAAATTTAAAATCCTTATGAAAAAAAAGTATTAATTTAAACGACGTTTAATTCAAAAATTTCGTATTTTTATATAAATTGAAAAACCAGAAACCAAAAAAATCATGTCTAAAATTTAAATGCAGAAATAAAGAAGTAAGAGGGCACTTTTTGTAGCCTTCACCATTGCAGCCCTTTTAAAATCCGATTGTAAAATGTTAAGCAATAATATACTGTAAGTCATATTTGAAGCTCAAAACTTGGATTTTCATAACTACTTTTAGCCTTTTTTTTGATGAACTTTTGTGAATATTTTAGATTTTTTGCATATATCAATTTTTTTCTTTTTTTTTAATTCTGTACGATATAATCTTACCATTCAATCTAAATTCAAATTAGATTATATAGGAAATCTTGAACTTCGATTTATTTGGAAAAAATGGCGATTTGGGAAGACATTTGTATGGGGGTTAGGTAATATAATAAACATTTTAAAACTGTTGCCATTACCAAATAAGTAAACAAAATTTTCTTTTCTGATCTCATTAGTCTAACATCCTTTTTCAGATAGGACATTTGCATGTTGACTAAGTGAAATAAAACGTTGATTTGGTCCATTTCCGTAATTACAAAATTCAAGACAAATTGCGGAGGATACCTGAATAGGTGCCCCTTACGGATCGATCTGACTAAATCGCAATCTATTTTAGGCTATATGTGATAAAAAATATATAACAAAATTGGTCCTATAATTTAATGGAGTCTTGGAGAATTGATTTCAACATACCTTTAGCCTCTATTGAAGTTTTTTTTTAATTTAATAAAACTTCAACAAAACTGAGGATATCTTGAAATTGCAGTATTCGACATAAGCTTCTTCTCCATTATGGCCCAGATATAAACATACATTATGGGGTCTTCAACGGCCCATACACTTCAATATAATTGTTCAATTTGTCTTATTGTACAATTATGTCGTCAATGTGCTTGTGAATTTCGAAGGTGGCACAACATATTGGCAACAATCAAAAGATAACACGCAGTCTACAACTAACATAAAATGCTTAACTTTAACACTAATATTATGTTAATGTTAAGTATAGACTCATCATTTTAAAAGTTTTCTCATGTTATACATAACACGGTTGTTAATGCAAATGTTTTAACAACGCTTTTATAACAGCAAGTGATAACAGCAAATCATGTCATTTGTAGACGGGCAGTAACGAAAAGAACATTGTACCATGTTGTTTTACCTTTAGGTTATGTTTTTTTTTTTAAATAAAGGTTGCGCCATATTTTAATAGAAACTATTGTGCCACAAATTGCATATTATAGGAAAAAATGGATATTATATGGCGAATAATATACACATGCATACATATTTACAATTATATATGGAGGATTCACAAGGTGTCTTAAAATAATAACATGAGAAAATACGACTGTTGTGAACACCTCTCATAATTCAGTGTGCTATTTTGAATTTAAATCAGCTGATTTGAAACAAATATAAAAATAATATTTACCAAAAATAAAAATATTTTTTAATTTTAATCCATGAATTAAGAAATTAAATTAGATCTTAGTCTATAGAATTTGTTAAATGTATTGCTGATTCTCCTGAGCAATATTAGCTCTAAAAAATTTAACTGATAAAGGTATGTAATTCCAGGATGGACGTTAAGGAATGTTGAAAGAAAAATCATTAATAAAAAACCTACAGCAGATGTTTCCATTAATAACATTGAATAAAAATGACACATTCAGCATACTTGTACGACTTTTTAATGCAGAACTTTTAATAAGAGCAATCGAACAGAATATGATGGCAAGTTCAGGAGGTTAAAACGCAATCCACGAAGACAAAACAACAGGAATTGTTTTTGGAACGACTCAATTGCATTGGAATGGATTTGGTAAATAGGGTCCCATATTATCGATCCATATTAAAGAAGAGGTCGAACTAGTGCCATGAATTAGTTTTACCAATGTACGGATCATTTAACTCTTTCGAGCAACGTTTTGTATAACCCAGTAGCCCGTTTCTGTATTTCTCGCATCGTAAAATTTTCCGACTGAAACCAGTGAATCGGGACAGAAACAGTGAAAAATGAAACAAAAAATGGTTTTTCTCACACAAGTGTTTTTGTATCTTTTTTTTGCGAGAATTATCTGTCATTTAAATAATTTTCCAGCAATTATTGGAAGGATACGAGAAAAAGTGTTTCTATAACAATATTTTGCGAAAAGTTTTTTTCAAGAACTGTCAAAATAAGTCACATTTGAAATTGGTGGCGAGAAAAACAAAATGTAGATATTTTGAATTTAAAATATGTTTATATACTATTTTTTTAAATAAATAAAAAAATAGAAGGAATATAAATGATAAATGCATAATTTATATGATGAAAATAAACAAAAAACAATTGTTATATTTTGTTAGTTTAAATTTTTGTTAGCCTTTTCTTGTTTTGGTTTTAATCAGTGCTGCCAGATAAATTTGTGTCAAAATCGTCAATTTCCTGAGAAAAAATAAAAAAAAATCGTCTATTTTGTTTTAAAAATCGTGCAATTTAAAATCAATTTTAAACAAATTTGTTTCGACTTTTATTAAAAAATAATCAAACAAAAACATAGTTAAAGTTCATGGGTATTTAATAATTATTATTTAATAATTGAGATATAAATCTTTAATTTACCTATTCCTATAATCTTTTTCTTTTTTACCTGAAATAGACTTAGTAGAATACCTTGTAGTTAAAATTAAAAAAATCGGTTCATAAAAAAACGGTTAAAGACCCAGTAAAATCTTCGCCTACAAAATAATATGTTAAGTAATCAGAAACACATAAAAGCACTACATACAATTCTACTGAAAAACTAATGAATTTTACAAGGGTTGTGCCAAAAAGAACAAATTCAAAAGTAAGTCATTTTTTTAATATCTTAATACATCCAGAAAAAAGTTGTTATCGAAGTTCTTATAGAAGAAAGCTACTTAATAACGAGTGAAAGAAGCTATCCATTTTGAAAAAGTTTTTACTGGGAGACAAACAAATTTCTTTCTTGCCGGAATAATGGTTTTGGCACAAAAGTGTACATATAAGATAAGAATATCAAATATCAATCATATTTTGTATATATATATATAAGAAGTATTAAATGTTCAAAATAAGCCAAGTCGGTCCATTACTTTCCCTCGAAATTTTGCTTTTGCCGATACATTTTTTAGGGAAGAAACAAACAATAGGGATAAATATAAAAATTTAAGCAGCCTTGTTTCTAAAGATATCTTTTTTTCTAATAAACAAACATATAAAAATATTTACAATTATCTTATTTCGAAGACTAAGGGGCTTATAGTGTAAAACGCAACGCCAACAATTTCATTAAAATCAAAAATATTTTATAAATTTGTTGTTGCTTTCTACAGACATTCATATAATTTTATTTTATTTTTTTTCAATTTTCAACGCCACAAAAAAGAAGTGTTTGAAATTTAAAAATTCGAGATGAATTTCTATAGAAAGTAACAACAAAATTATAAAATATTTTTGATTTTGTTTTTGCTTTCGTCACTTTTTTAGAAAAAATCATCAAAACGTCACTTTTTTAATATCGGAATAAAAAATCGTCAAGATGACGATAACTCGTCAAATCTGGCAGCCCTGTTTTTATTATATATTTATTTCTTTTGTTGACGTTTCGCTTTTATTTGACACTTAAGTACTGGAAATATTCCAGTATAAACAGAATTTGTTGTGTCTGTTTTCGCATTCAAATACAGAAACACTTTTATCTCATAAATCGAGAAACGATGGAATTTTTTGTTTCACACTTCATGTAAGAAATTTTACGATGCGAGAAATACAGAAACGGGCTACAGTTTACACCTTGCCCTATTTATTATATGCACAGTTGAACTCCTCAATTAAGTGTCAAATAATAAATTTACCAAGATCTTTGAAGCTGTAAACTATTTCTACTTTGCGGGGTTCACACTTTAAAAGTATTCTTTCCGAAAGTTTGTGTTTATTGATTAGAAGGGAGGGAATAATTCCATGTTCTCTTCACCTCTCACCAATAAACTCCGAATTCTTGAAAGAAAACTTTCATAGTGTGAACCCAGACTTTATAATCACCCAGAAAATAATCAGCAAATATCATATCATATTCAGAAAATAATCTTACAAAGCCCATTAATTTAAATCCTTTTGGTGGTCTAAAAGTTGCTTATAGCTAAGACAAACTTTGACGTCATCAGCATACATTAAAATATTTGAGAACTTTATAACATTAGACAAGTCATTAATAAGCAATGAGAACAGCAGCGCTCCAAGGTGGCTTCCTTGAGGTAATCCAAAAAAAACTTTAATATTTTTAGAATAACTGCTGTTAAAGCACGCATAATATCTGATAATTATGAGTATGTACAACTATTTTCTGCTATGCTTTGTAAAACAATTCAATTTTAGTTTCTTTACAAGAGGCAAATGATTTGGTTTATCAAATGCTTTGCTTTAATCAGTGTTCATAACATCAGTTTTATTCCTTTGAAGAGATCCACGGTTAACAGCGATAGTAATTTGTAAGAGATTTAAAATGGTCGAACTTCCTTTTCGAAGTCCATGTTAATAAGGAGATATTATATTTACAACTTAATAACATAAATGCTCTGAAATGATTTTCTCAAAAAGCTTAGGTCTAGGACGCAGTTTTGAAACTCCCCTGTAATTTCCAATAAGAGGTTTATTACCTTGTTTGAACAAAGGAACAATATACGGCTCTTACAGTCTTATAGTCCAATTTTCTTTAAAATACACCCTGAAGATTTTACTAAGTAACGGAAAACATTAACCCTAAAATCATAAACATCATAGGTCAAATTTGGAGTTCCGAAACGAAAGATATCGCAATATTGTATATTTTTGTGCCGATTTTTATGAAACTAGAGTAAAATATTCCCTTAAGTCATACTAAGATAAAACAAATGCCAAAATGGAGATTAACCTTTAAATGCACTTGGTGTCAATTTTACTCCAAACATTTTAAATTTTGCAATGTAAACGGGCTTTTATTATTATTATTATTATGTCATGTGGTTCCTATAAGGAACAAACAAACAAACAACTACAGAGACGATTACCACATAGATTTACTAAAGTTTTAAGAAAAGTTTTTCTTTAATATTAATGACGTGCTAAATTCCCAATTTTTCATATTTGATAAATACTAGGGTATTCATTTAATCGGGCTTTCGCTTTAATCGGTTAATCGCTCAATTAATTAACCGAGGTTTTGGTTTAATCGGTTAATTTTGTTATTGATCGGTTAACCGATTAATAAAGTTTTGTTATAAATTAGGTAATTTCAATTAATAAAAATGCAAAAATTATTTATTATTGGAGTCTATTAGTAAAAAAAACAACAATATAACGAACATAACAATTCTTGAACTAAAACGAGCAAACAAAATAGTAATTCATAAATATAAAACACCTATTTTATAATTAATACATAATATTTTTATGTATTTATTAAAAAATTAACTGTGAGATTTGTTTATTAATTATTTCAATAGTTTAAGATCTTATAAAATAATCTTTTGGAAAAACAATTTGGTTTAAATGTTTAGGATTTAGGATTCTTCTCTTTAGTTTTGATAAAACTTGACTCGGAAAAAATTCTTTCAATTATCGAAGATGTTGGAGAAATCGAAAACAACCCATAATACAGATTCAAGAATAATAAAAACAAGATTACGCCTTGCACATGTTTACAAAATTCACTTTTAATATGACGTCACTTTAGCATATTATACACATGTTTATTTGCTTGTGTTTCTATATTTTAGCTGCACTTATACGCTGATGTGACGTAGATGCGCAGAAACATTTCATTTTTAAAAACTGAATGCGTTATCTTGGTTTCTTTGTATCATTATACAGATTACCTAATTTCTCAGTCCTTTTCCAGGATTTCTCTGAACATATAACATTTTTCATTATGTTATTATTTCGGCTAATTTTGTCAAAGATAGTGTGTTACAATCGGGAGATTCTTCTATTGTCAAGTTATTATCTGACCTGGCAGAGCTCAGCACCGAACAATCTACAAAAAATGTTTTTCCGAACCCCTAGTTTCTGTTTTTGTACTGTATTTTACGAACGTATTACACGAATAAATATACCTTTTTTATATGAGACGGTACAAATAATTGAAAACACTAAAAAATATGTTATAATACTACAAAAAACTAAAAAAATTTGTTACATCGGTTAATCGACTAAAATTAACCGGTTTAATCGTTAATCGAAAATTGCCAATTTTAAATTAACCGATCAGTTAATCGGGTAGTAATTAATGAATACCCTAATAAATACACTGAAATTTATTGTTGAGGGAAAAGCTAACTTCTATGCGCATTTCTTTAAAATATCCCGGGAATCCCGCAATTAATTCCCAGGAAAGCTAGAATTGAAAACAATGACGACCCGGAAAACCCACGTAGGTCCCATATAAAGCCCACTCCTGGAAAACAATTTCAATCGGACTAACCGTTTGGAAATTCCAGAAATATTTCCATTTTTTCTAAGCTGGACTTTTGTTAGTAACTGATGTTCTCTGTAATGCGTGAACCGATTTTGTTTCTAGACCTCCCGGAAGTTGCAGCCAGTCCCAACATGTCGACTGCCGAAGTACTTTGTTGTATAAAACTTCTCGTTTTTTGGCTTTTGCTTTGACTTCGAATGTTTACATTTAATAAATCAGGATTTAAAGCAACAGTTTGTTCTTGTCCAATAAAAAAGTCGCAGAAATAACACAATCATATGACTTTTACTACTTGAACTGCAGTGTTTTAAACGCTGATCATAAATCAAAATTTTTTTCTATTGCTACGTCACGGAGGTTTAAAATAAAAAGACGATGTTGCTAGTTTGAATATTATCTATTTACTGCCTGCTTCGGCTAGCATCCACTTTATTTATTCATTCTCAGTACTGTGATGCACTATACTATACATGTTTATCGCATATCACAAAAAATTAAATAGTATAAGTGCAACACATACTAGGACACTGGGAGGTTGGGGCAATTTGCTTAGGGTGTATTGATTAGGTGACAAGTTTAGTTTAGGTAGTTTCTAACAGTCATTCGTAAACCCCAGACTTATAAGTCCTTCAGGTAACCAGCTATATAACACCGTCACTGCAAAAAATCTTGATGTCGTATCGAGTAGTAAACCTACCTATTGGCCCACCTACTTCTGCTAAAAACATCAAGCGCGATCAATTACTAATTAGTTCCTCACGTGATCTATCGTCTGATCATTCACCTTCAACCCTTATTCTAAAAGCCAACTTTGATAACGCAGCTGTAGACTTTATTTCCTATACAAGCAGAAACACAAATTGGATGAAGCATAAAATGTACGAGAGCTCTCATCTATCTCAGAGCTTTCCCCTAAACAAATCAACTAACATCAAAACAGCTGTCAACCGATCTACGGAAGTCTGTGGATATAGAGACCCTTGTCAGGGAAAAAAGAAGTTAAGAAGACAATGGCAAAATAATCGTTCCCCAACCATCAAGGCCCAACTACGGTTTTGCCAGGCAACTCTACGCAACAAATTGAAACAGAAAAACGACTCTTTAATAAAAGGCTATTTAAACAGCCTAGATGCCACAAAAACTTCAATTACAGCTTAAGTAAGGCTGTAAGACATATGCAATGCACTATAATTTACGAATCTCCACTAAGACAGGAAAACCGCTCCTGCGCCAATAACACAAATGAAAAATAAACGTCTTTACAAGCTACTTGGAGAACGTTTTCACGCCAAGGTATGCACATACTTGTTCCTGTCGTCCAATTATTCCTGATACAGTCAACGATCCAAAACAATTTAAATTAACTCAAGTAAAATCAGCGATAGAAAATGTCAACATTAGAAAATCTCCCGGATCTGACCGCATCACAGGCTCAATGATAAGAAACTTACCGTCGTCTGCTTTAAGAATCTTGCTGCTCATCTTAATGCGATATTGCAAGTTGGCTACTTCCTATCCTCTTGGAAGACTTCTACAATTGTTATGATTCCTAAGCCAGGAAAAGACGCTAGTCAAATTACGTCGTACAGACCAATCAGCCTACTATCAATCCTATTAAAGCTATTCGAGAAAAATATTCCTTTTAAGTATAACTCCCTATCTAAATGAACACGCCATCATTCCGGATCATCAGTTCGGATGCTGAGCACGGCATGGTACAATCGAACAAGTGCATAGAAGTGTTACCCAAATTAGATCAGCGTTTAAGAGACATTTCCCAAGCATTCGACAAAGTGTGGCATGATGAGCAACTCATCAAAATAACACGAATGCTTCCTCAAAACACTCACAAACTCCTTGAGAGCAATTTATCTGGCAGAACATTCATTGTAAGATCAAAAAATAAATACTACCCCCCGCAACGAATAATAGCTGCTTCTAAACATCATTAGAAATATGCTTTATAGCCTTTTCACACTTGTCAACGTTTAACATTTAACATCAATTTGCGAAGATGTTGGAATTTTCCCATAAGAAATACATTGGGCTAAAAATCAAAACTGTTCAACATCTTTACAGAATGTTACTATCTCATTCTGTTCCCTTTTACATTTTTCGATTCTTTTAGTGTCATCACTAGAAAAGAGGCAATAAATTTTATTATTATTGTGGCATCACTGACAAAATGGAAGTTGCTTTGAAAGCAGCGTTACCATTTCTCAAGTTTTTCCTTTTTTGCAAGCCTTATTTGGCTTAATTATTAAACAAAATGAATTAGAAATACATTTTGGTGTTATTTTTTCAAATGTTGGCACTTTTGTAGAAAAAAAGTATTTAAAAAAAATAAAAGTTTTTTTTTCAGATATGGTGACATTTTTTATTGATAGTAGATGTTAGATGTTTCAAGTGTGAACGCGTATTTCACATTTTAACATCGTCCATGCGTTCCTCCGAAATGTATGCAAGTGTACAAAGGGTATTACAATGAAGCCAACATCAAAAATTTTGAGTTAATTTTACTTTTGTTGTCATGTGAATGTGCCACATCGAAATAAAAACGTGAAACGGTTAAAAGTGTGGCAATGTTTAAAATCTTATTTGCAAATAGTGTCAGTAATCAGGAATTGTTTTCGTGAGTTAGCTATTCGCAAATAAAAATTTAATTCACTGTTTATGCGGCAATATTCTCTACTTGCGAATAAGTGGTGCGTATAAACGGAGTTAATTATAACTTAACTTGATGAAATTGGCCGTTAATGGGTTTAATAAAAATGTACGGGCACGTCCCCGTGGCTATATGAAAAAAACTTAATTAAGGACGAAGGCTTACTTCAAAAAGATCAATCTATCGAATTACTTTTAACATTAATTATGGGTGATATGGGTTATTTTTTATAAAATTTTAAACACTAACAGCCACTTTAATCAAGTTCAGTTATAATTAGCTATAAGTAATAACTGTCAAAAACATATTGGTAATTAGAATTTAAAGTAACAGTTAGTTTTAACTGAATTTGGTGAAATTGGCCGTAAATAAGTAAAGAGAGTTTAGTAATTATTATATATATCTTATGCAATTTCAACGAATGTCAGTTAAGTCATTTATTTTAAAAAGGATATATTGCTAAATATAAAAATATGTATTTATTAACATTAAATAATAAAAAGTACAACTAATATAATATGTTTTTTTACAGATGCACCATTCCATGGATCAGCTGGATATGCTGGATCCAACGGGTTCAATGACAACGCTTGCCCCCATTTCAGAAACGCCTTTAACACCTACGCACCAACATTTACATGGATCCTACCATAGTATGAATCATATGATGAGTCATCATCATCCAAGTAGTTTAAGTGGACATTCTGCGGGTATGCATAACAAAACGATTGTCATTTATGGCAATTGCGAAAAAAATAAAAAACAAACAATAAATAATAGAATATCACGTTAAATTTTCAATTCAATTCCTTTAATTAAAAAAAGGCCATCATGGTCATTCTGCAGTACATCATCCTGTGATAACAGCCGCTGTTGCGGCGGCGGGTCTACATCCGGATACCGATACAGATCCCAGAGAACTAGAAGCCTTTGCCGAGCGATTTAAACAACGAAGAATAAAACTAGGTAAACAAATCGGATGTACTGAAACATTGCCTTTTTCTGTGTATTTCAGTTGTTTAAAGAATAAATTGCAACTTTAAAAAAAAATTACTAAAAAAATAATATAATGAATACCACCTTATAGGAGTCACACAAGCGGATGTTGGTAAAGCACTAGCGAATTTAAAGTTACCTGGAGTTGGGGCACTTTCACAAAGTACAATATGTCGGTTTGAGAGTCTAACACTGTCACACAATAATATGATCGCTCTGAAGCCCATCTTACAAGCGTGGCTTGAAGAGGCCGAGGCACAGGCGAAAAATAAACGACGAGATCCCGATGCCCCAAGTGTACTTCCAGCTGGCGAAAAGAAAAGGTAGACAGCGTTTTAGTTAATGCCCTTCAAAAGTTCAAAATACGTTACATTTTCTATGTATCAATACTCTGTTGAAGGCATTAACGCAACTCCAGATTAAAGTGTTGGAATATTCACCTAAAAACTTATCGTCAAAATTACCAGCAACGACAAATATGGCTTATATTTTCCAATAACAGACAAATTGTATTAGAGTTATTAAAACGTTAATTTGATTTTCTTTAAACATTTAATTTGATTATTACTGGAGTAGCGTGAATATGTTGACATTCATTTTAACAGACACAATACGAGTTGTTAGGAGACTTTAATAAACACGAACATGGGAAGAAAATCGGACCTTTTCCCGTAGGCATTGTCATTTAAAAACGACAATATAACACTCTTCAAGTTTTAGCCGTCAAGTATTGAGTTTTTAGGAGAGACAGGAAAAGAAGTGGCATTCTCTTTCCCTTCTCTCCTAAAAGCTTAGGACTTGACGGCTAAAACTTGAAGAGTGTAAATTAGCACTAACATGTTCTACATTTTTGTGTTCGTTTGTACAAAAAAACAACTTTGCGAAAATTTTTTCATTTCTTTTTGAATAAGTTGCATGAAAATCGTGTTAACATGTTGCTCACTTTTATTTAAGGAGTTCATAATGCCCTTTCTTACAACTGCGATACTTACCACTTTGGTTGGTCAACCAAGGTTAAATTTAGTTTTTCATGGTCAATACCGCTCATAATTTAGAGAAAATATTGCTTTAACCAAAGTATATAGCTTTAAACAAAAATTATAACATACTAAAATGGAAATACGAGTGAATATTATTATCGTTTTAATTTTTTGCAGGTTATTAGTGGTGTCATTTTTTGTTTCCGAACCATAATTGTGAGCAAGAACCACTAAAATAGCTTCAAAAATCGCTAACAAAGTAATTTAATGTTAAATGTGTAATAGTTGTAAATAGAAGCAGCGTGTTTGGTCGAGTGAAGTTGTACAACATGTAAATAATGTAACATATTTCTTTCAGAAAAGAAATCACCATAAGTTTAGTTTTTAAATATGTACATACACTTTATGTCTTCTATGCCACATGATTTAGTTATACTTTCCTATTACACTGCTTGTTAAATGAGAACTACAAACTACTTATCTTTATGTTTCTCTTTTGTTTGTGTTTTTACTTTAATTCCCGTTAGAATACAAGGAATGAGTACTTTAAGTGAATGAAAAACTTCATTAAATCAAGAAACTTACAGCCGTTTTCATAACAAAATGCTAGCCACAGTTTGTACACTACGAACTGCTAGCTAGAATTCCGATTAAAGGTGATTTTACACGATCTGTATTTTGCAGTAGGTTTGTCAGATGTAAAATCCATATGTAATTGCACATGTCTGGTAAAATGACAAATACAGAAGGTTTATAATTTTTGCTTTCACACGTTTGTTTTTGTTTTCATCTGACATAACCTTAAATCGTTCATAACAGCAAATTATGAACACTAGTGTTCGCCAATTGGTCCAAATTTGACCATAAATTTTTATATAGTACATACGAAGAAAACAAAATACATCTAAGTATATATAAATTTACATGTTTCGAGCATTTATTTTTGCCATCATAGTGCATCGATTTGACGAGGGACCAACCCTCGGGTTTATATTTTATCTTCCACGTGAGTTAATTTAATTTTGTAAGTTCAATATAAAAAATATCAGAAAATATCGAAAAATTTCCTTTATAGATTGTCATCCACGCAGGACATTGCATGTTTAATTTTTTTTTTTTTTTATTCGCTTAACAGTTTTTTCTTATTAAATATATTTAGTTTTTCTAAAATCTTTGGATGAAGTTTCCTGACGATCTGGCTAAAGCAACCAGTGAAATGCGCATAGGAATAGCTTATCCCTTCAACAATAAATTTCAGTGTTTTTATTAAGAATAAAAATTGGGAATTAAGCACGACTAACAAAATCTTGTAAAATTTAAATAAATTTAAAAAAAAAGGAAATTAAAAAAAAAACAAACGTTTGGCAGCTCGTTAACAAGAGTTTAGCAATTCGTTAGCCAGAGTTTGGTAAGTGTTTAGTGAATAAACTTTGTGTTAACCTCTTGCCATACTTTCGTTATGAATACGGATGTTATTGTCTATTGTACTCATAATTTGTTTTCTTTTTTCAAACTTTGACTTTCTATGTGCAAAAATATGATTGTACTGTTACGTTACGTTGCGTCAAGGAACTTTTTCATTAAAATTGTTTATGTTGAATGTACTTTTTATAGCGCACGTTCAACTTCACATTAATTTTTAATGAATATTTTCATTAAAACAATGAATTTTTACATTGATTAAACGTATTTTTAGAAAAATTTTAATGAATCTTATTCCACGAACTTCATTCATTGATATTCGTGGGACGTCTTAGACGTGCGTAGGTTACTTGATCCTTTGACCATCGGACCTGTCTTCAGGAACTGTCCGTTCGAAGTGTAACAGTACCCGACAGATTTGTCTTTTGTCCCTTGTCCTTATCGTCCTTGTCATTATTTGTCCTGTTGCCGTCTTGTCTATTCTTGTTTAAGGTTTTTGATTTTAAAAAGGTTTTGTTCATTCTTAGTCCCACGAGCAGCGTTGCCATTTAAAAATCCCTAGACCTATGAAAAAATACATTTTTTTCCCCACAACCACTTTTTTCCTCCTTTTTCCCTACACCACTTTTCAAAAGGTTTAAAGAAACCAAATATTATTTTGAATTTGTACATTTTTATTTCAGGTACATAAATTTATGTTCGTTTAAAAATAAAACAAATATAAGTTTAGTGAGAGTATGTTTATATTCAGCTTTTTTGATTGCAAGCTCAAACTTCATCACAGTTCGTGATAGTTAAACAATTTGAAATACCAATCCCTCTTGTACATTTGCGTGCATTTCGGAGGAAGGCATGGAAGATTTTGAAAATGTGAAACATCAATTCACACTTGAATCAATCAAAAATGTCACCATTTCTGAAAAAAACTGTTTGTTTTTAAATACTTTTTTCTACAAGAATGCGTAAGTTTTAAAAGAAATCACAAAATGTATTTGGAATTCATTTTCTTTAAAACTATAAAACATATTAAACGAAAAAAGACTTGTAAAAAAGGAAAAACTTGGAAGTTAGTAACGTTGCTTTTAAAACAGTCCGGAATTGTTTGCTATTGAAACTCAGCCATATCGGTCCGCAAATGGCTGAGATATGAAAAAACCATGACAGCCTCTAATTTTACCCAAAAATCACTTCTTGTTTTTTTTATTATATTTTTATGTTGTATATCTTGATAATGGCACGAGCCACAGTTTCCAAATTCGCTACAAGCATCTTGGTTATCAAACCCCAACATCCGACATATTGTGGACGGGATTGAAATATTGGCCGCAGCACTTCCCACACAAAAACATTAAAGAGTTTTGTATATCTGGGTATCGGAAAGATCCAAAGTTTCCAAATAATTTACAAGCACCTTGGTTATCAATTTACAAGATTCGAGGAAATATGGGCGGGATTAGAAAGGTAGGCGTGGCACTACTCATAAAAATACATTTTAGGTTTTAGTATATCTGGAGATCCTCTTGGTCATCAATTCCAAACATCCGACAAATTGGGGATGGTACTGGACAAGTGGGCGTGTCACTTCCCACACAAAAACATTAAAGATTTCTGTATATCTGGAGAACGGGAAGATCCAAATTAGGTACAAGCATCTTGGTTATCAATACACAACATAAGACAAAATGTGGGCGGGATTAGACAAGTGGGCGTGACACAAAGTTGATTTATTTATGCCTAAGAACGGTATTTATATAACTCTCTGTTATTATCGCACCAAGGTGAAGGGGATATAAGATTCAGCATATCAAACAATAGCACTCGTACTTGTTTTTTTTATTTTTCAGTATTAGAACGCTTTTGGAAGATTCAGTAGCATTGCCTAGTTTTATTTTTCTAGTCAAAACTCAAACCCAAAGAAAACATCAACATTTTTTTAATACCAGAAATGCATGGTCACGTAATCAAAAACGCAATCAAGGAGCTCGTTTTCAGTCATCGGCAATAGGGTTGTCAGATTTGTTCACCTACATCGCCAAATTGAATAACGAAAATCGCCAAAATGAAATTTTTTAAAATTTTTGGAAAAAAATATTGCTTAAACTCACCAAATAGGAATTTAAAAAAAAAGTATACAAGATAATTTTACCTTCATTAAAATTTTCAATATTCAACCTTAATCTAGTTGTATGTAAATATTGTTGTATTTTTAACGCCCTTTTATAAATATCTTAAAATTTAGGATTTGTGAGATCCAATTTACTGAATGTGAATATTTTTTTTTATATTCTAATTAATCAGGCCTGTTCTGAAAACCCTATAAAATCGATAAACCGATGGGAACCCCACAAAATAATAAGTCTTTTACGAAAGCCAAAATTTGAGAACGATATGTTAACCCGTGCCGCTGGGGGCTTAAAGTTAAAAAAAAAAACGAATTTATTTCGTTTAGTAGCCAGTAGTCACGTTTGTGAGTATTATTCTTTAGCGAAAGGCAAAATTAATTAAAACATTTACCTCCTGAAATAATAGCGAACATATTTGCGGATTTCAAAACTAAACTCATGGAATCACAACCCAGAGGCGATTACAAGAAGCTCATACAATTGGTATTTGTGTTTGTAGAAGCACGTAATGGAACGAAAGTGGGATTTATATCTGTAGGTGCCATCAGTCATGCCAGGTGGATGGCCAAGACCATCTTTTGTCTGAAGATATTCCTATTTCGCAATCAATGCAAACTGAGTGATGAAGAACACATGGAGTGTATTGCATTGAACCGAGCAATGCTCACAAATTCCGCTCACCTCCCCAGCAAGACTTTGACCTCTTGCGATGTTTGTAGGGCTATCAGCAGATTGACAAGGATATTTCTGAGAGAGCTCTGGATAAATTCTCAAACCATTTGTGGTATTTCAATGCAGAATTGGTAGCTCTAGTATTCTTTGATACCTAAATTTCAGATGAAGAAAAATGAAAAAATGGCTAACGAAGTTCTAAATCAGAGTAAAACCTAGACAGAAGATTCAAGAATTGTAAGCCCCTAATTTCGATGACCCCAGTTGGAAGAACTGGTGAATGCAGGGCTATCTTATTAAGTTACCAAGGCGTCCATGAATTTCTTTGAGCGTTTCCATATTAATGATGATTTTAAGTTTCACTAGGCAGCCAAAAATCGAGATCTTTTCAAATTTTGAGACCCTAGCGGCACGGGTTTGGCTATCGTAAAATCTGCAAAGTCTCATGATCTTGTGGGGTTCCCGTTTCCCCATGTCACTGCGGTCACCCTATTGTAGATGTTAAATGTGAAAATGCATTTCACCTAAATGTTGGTCAGTGTTAAAGGCCTAGTAAGGTATTCCTCTAGCGTATTTTTTTCTGTAGAGAATATATTTTATTTAGACAGAACTTGCTTTTGATATGCTAAATAAATAATCTCCCTATAATGTTTTTTTTTCAATCACAATATTATTTTCATACTGTGAAGACTTTATCAATAAAGTAAAATTAAAAACCCTAATGGCCTACTTCACCAATTCTGTTTAAATATCAATTCATATATATATATTTCATATAATTTTATTTTTATTTGACATGAAAACCGAATTTTAAACATAAATTGATTGAAACAAACAAAAATAACGAATTTTTTCAAAATGTGTCTTAAATGCATATTTTAGGTATTTATATTAATTTGTTTTGATGTAAGCAGCCCTTTATTGAAATAAAAAGCAAATATTTCAATGGAATACAATGTACATATTTAGAGGTGATAGCTTTTCTCTAACGAATTTAGTCTGTAACGTAGAAGTTCTTCGGTCCCCCGCTACTCAGTTAGAGAGAAGTTCGACTGTGTATAAATTATAATTAAGTACTTAAATTTGATGATAGCTTTTCTCTAACGAATTTTGTCTACAACGTCGGTTCTCAGGTAGAGCCTTAGAAATAAGTTCGACTGTATATAAATTTTAAATTTAATTCTTAAATTCGACTTTAAAAAAACTCATGGACAAAAATGAAAGATTCCGCTGGAAAATAAAGTTTTTCTGTTACATAACGATTTATTTTTTATTTCTAAAAAACAAAAATAGGAAAACATATTTGACCAGTAACGAACACAAGCTTAAAAGCAAAAACATACATGCAACATAAATTCATTAATTAAATGAATTAACAGATATTTGAACCGAGAAAGGGAAACATATACAACTACACTTTGAATATCATTTATCGAGTAATCTATATCGAGTCTTTTTTCAAGAAAAAGGACTTCCATTGCGGCACCTGAAAAGCGATCACTGGAAGCGTACTTTGCCGTGCAGCCGAGGCCATCCGGGGAGAAGATAGCTGCCATTGCCGAGAAGCTGGACCTTAAGAAGAATGTGGTGAGAGTCTGGTTCTGTAATCAGAGACAAAAACAAAAACGTATGAAATTTGCTGCACAACAACAATGACAATCAAATAATACAGCCACACCATTAGGTATAGTTAGTAGCGTTACACCTTCGATGACTGGTCACGGATCAACGGGGTTTGGTTACTGATAGTCGTTGTTTCCTGGAGAGCACTACATGTAGAGTTTTCAACAACACCTCCCCAACACAAGGACAAGGACCCCAATCAACACCAATCGATTAGGACTATGACAGAGACGGCGGCGGCCAAGATGAAGACGACTGTGACCAACAAGAAGACCATGAGCGAGCGTGAGTGCACTTATCCTACCACATTAAACCCAATCATCATGACATGGATTCACACCCTATTTGCCAACAATCAAATGCGAATATTTATGGAACGATCAATGCAAACAATGGACCAACATATCAAATGCAATAACATTAATACTATTGGTAAGTTATAATTGCAAAGATAAATTTAAGAAATTTTTTGTTAACACAAAAAGTTACTTTTTAAACAGTATATCGTTAATCGTTAATCTGAATGGTTGGTAGTTAGTAGCACTTTACTTGTAAGTAACTGCTAGTTAACTACTAGTTACTAACAAGTGAAAGTGCTATATTCGGCTATGCCAAATCTTATATACCCTTTACCATAGTTTGATAAGAGAAGAAAGTTATTCAACTTTTTGCATTCTTGTTGTTTTATGGATTTCAGTTCTTCTAAAACTATGATGAAGGGTTTAAAAGATATATATAGAACTATTACTTCTTGTAAATTAAAATGTTTAAACGGTTTTGAAAATTATCAAATAATTTATTTGGTCGGTATACATAATTAGATTCAACTGCCAGATTAACACGCTGCACATGCTTAAGAAAACCAAAATAAACACTAGACTGTACCTCAAAAAAAAAAGTACCCGCACACACCCTAATATAAAGTATTTTTCCAAGGCGGTTTGAAAAAAATGTTATTTGCCGAGCGTGGGGATCGCCTTTTTAAATTTTTCGTTATATTTTTGGCAATTAAAGTCTTAAATTTTGATATATGTATGTATCAAAGTTTTTGTCCCGAAAAAACAATGTTTTTCTCTAAAACCCATTCACCTCTAGAGAACTACAAAAAACCCCAAAGCAAAGAATGGCTGACAAACGACATATTAAACTTAATAGAAGAACGCCGGAATCATAAAGACACAAATTATGATTTATATTATGAGGTTAATAGGGAGATCAAATCGACAATACGTATGCCAAAAATTTAACACCTTAACGAACAATGTAAGGAGATTAAACGACTGCAAGAACTTCATGATGATTTAAACTTGCACAGAAAACTCAAAGAGGCCGCTGGAGTATATTACAAAACAATCCCAAAAGTCATATATATCAACAAACAGAGCCGTTTTCGAAATTTAGGAAAGAAAGTTAGTATAGAGTGACTAAAGTAGACAAATATTTACTGATAGGGACCGATCAGACAACAAATCGCTTAACCAGCAACCACTCACAGGCAACCCAATCAGCAAAATGGAGATGGAATCTGCAATACAATCGCTTAGAAATAGAAAAGCGTGTGGTCCGATGAAATCCTATTTGAAATATTGAAACTAATAGAAGACGAAAACATCCAACTTTTTATAGAACCAAAGTTATTATTTGGAAATACAAAATTTATTATTTATAAGATTTCTGGAAAGCTTGTGCCACGCCAACTTCTTCAATCCCGCCCACATTTTGTCGGATTTTGTGTATTGATAACCGCAATTTTTTTTATCTAATTTGGAAACTTTTGCTCTTTCCGTTCTCCAGATATGCAAAAATTAATAATGTATTTGAATGGAAAGTGCAACGCCCACTTCTCATATCCCGCCCATTTGTTAAGAGAGGCTGTGGAAGCTTTGGCTTTTGCCGTGCGCTAGATATTTTAAAAAAGAAATAAAAAAACGATAACAACAACAAGGGGTTTTCTGGTCAAATTAAAGGCAGTCGAGTTTTTTGCTCATATCTTAGTCAAAACTGGGCCGATCTGGCATGAATATATAACAACCTAGTCCCCATCATTTTTGGCGTCTTCGGAATACCCATTTTAACATACACACGGACAGACGGACATCATTAAATCAACTTCGTTTCTCAAACCGACTCAGAATATATACACTCTATTGCGTCTAAGATCAATATTGTCAATATAGTTGCCTTACACGCCGTCCAGACCTTCCATTGTTATGTTTGTTTAAGAACAAAACGTTGGCAGAATTAGCGACGCACAATTGTTTATGTTCTTCGGTTGTAAACAATTGTTTTAACAAGAAAAAACACCGACAAAAGCAGTCTACACTTACCAAATTCGTGTGCTCAGAAGAAATTGTTTGTTGTTTTAACATAGCAATGGCTAGTTTAGACGGCATATTACAATGGGCTGACAATGCCTTTTTTGACAACGTTTTCAAACAAAAATTGCCAGTTCACACGATTGCAAGAAATTTTTGGCACATTTTACCGCCAAAATTGTTAGATCTGACAACCGTCTGTACGAAGCTTTAGTATTAATACTTTTATAGTAACAGTTATTTATCGTCACCTAAAATGCAAAAGAGCGTTACAACAAAAAATGTGATTATAATGGTCTACTGCATGTCCTTATAAAATTGAAAAAAAAAAAAAATTAAAAGTGTTGTTACGCCTATTGCTTTTTAGGTGATAATATAACCTTTTTCCTTCGGTAGAGGGTATAATAAACTACACATAAGAAAAATCTTTAAATAATAAAAAGCTCAAATGATCGATAAAATTCATTTTTTTTTTATTGTAAAGGTCATTTGTGTTCACTAATTAAGAAAAATTTAATGTTGCAACACAACTAATGCTGCATTTATAACATCTTTTTTTTTTGGTCTAAAAGTTCTAAAACTTGTAGAAAATTTGGTTAATAAAAATTGTTCAAACAATGCCTAATGGATAAATTGATTTCTTTTTTATGGCTAAAAGAGATGAAAAAAGTCTTAATATAGCCACTAAATAGCTAAATTGGCAACACATGATAATAGCCAGGAATCTTAGTGCCGGTTCACACACGTCAAGTTTTGAGTTTTTTGGAGAGAGGGGAAAATAAATGGCATTCTCTTTTCTTTTCTCTTTCAAAAGATCAAGACTTGAAGAGTCAAACTTGACGTGTGTGAACCGGCACTTAAGAGTTCTTCGCTCCGTTCTGTGTGATTTAGATAGACTTTAATAGAAGACGTGAAAGAAAAAGTTCAAAATATTAAGAAAAAAATTAAAATTTTTATATTTTAATCAGGCTAAAGTTGATGAAATTAAATTTTCATTAAATTATTTTTATGAAGAAAGGAATTTTTCAATATATAAAAAAATTAAAATTTATTAATAGTTTTTCATTCTTGCTATTTTATTCATAAGTTTAATCTGTGTATTTAAGCATATCGTCAGCTTAATATGCAAACCTGCTTCATCCACTTTTTAAGTAAATTGAGATTTTGATGCCGTGTGGTAGAGAAAGATAATGGATTTGTATTGTATTTTTAAACAAACTTAGGTATTTTAAATAAGTTTTTATCATTTTGTAAGTATGCACATTCGCAAATATTTAATTTTATATATATACGCCGCGTCCCTGGTATCAACTGTGGTTGTTGTAACTGCCTTGATTATTATTAGTTGCAGTAACCGAGGGCGCACTGTATTATATTTAGTATGTAGTTAAACCATTTTGTTTAAGTTTTGAACATTTAATCATCTTTAAAATATATTTATTATATTTTTTTCTATATTTCAGATAAATTTTATAAACTGGACACTACGACATTCGCCTGTATAATAGTAATACTTACTTCTGAGACCTTCAAGGGATTCTGAACGTACTTTAGTTTTAAGAAAACACAATAATAAACATAATAAATAAAACAATGTCGTGGTATCTATGCTTCCTTTAGATTATTTACTATTTGTTAGTTAACTACAACAAAAAAAAATAAATAAATTAAATAAAAACACAACACTATTGCATGTTTCGGGCCCAAAAGAAAACAATTTTCTTTGGAAAGAACTCAACAGCCTGAAACAAACAATGGAACGAGAAGAAATAAAAATACATAAATCCAACCAAGCACTTGAAAATGCAACGAATTTAAAATGTTGCCAAACTATGAGTACATAAACAAATAAATACATAGATTATATTATATAAGTACATAGTATATACATATATTTAAATAAATTATTATATACAGATGCATTAGTAAATGAATACATATATACGTACGAGTATATATGTATGTATATAGGATAATAATTATTAAAATATCGACGAGCGAATTGTGCGAGGTTCGTCGATCATTTTAAGCACCATTTTCAAAATAAGACTAGATTTGTACAGTTAAGAATTATGTTTTACAAATGTATGTAAATGTAATATAAATATGTAAACTTTTAAATAATAAAAAACAAAAAATAAAGCAACAAAAACAAACAAACAAAACAGTAACAAACAAAATAATAATAAATCGAAAAACTAAGAAAACAAACTAAATGAGAATTATTAATAAATTTTAATTATATATAAATTATACATACAACCATTTGAGAATAAGTAGTTTTGTATCTAAGTAGCAATAAATTTTTAATACAAAATTGCAATTAATTTTTCATTTAAATACCTTCAACTGCATTACACTTGGAATTAAATTTTATAAACTCAAAATCCATTCAATAAATTTGTTTCTTTTAAAATAATTTGTTAATAATATTTTGTGTAAATATTCGATTTTTAATTTCTATGACCAAAAGTGTTGATATATTATTAACAAGTGCAAATGGGCACAACAAGTTTTCTTATGTAATACAAAAGTTTTTTTATTTATTAAAGATATCAAATAATCTTATAGTTGTGTTCCTATACGTTACCGAAGTTATTCAAATTTTCACCAACTTACCCAAAAGCGTTTCCGTTTTCAATCCGGGTTGTCAGATTCTTTTTCACAGTCGTGATGTTATACACTTTTTTGAAAAGTCCGAAAAGCCCGAAAAAAATCCCAATTTTTCCCTACGCGTTAAAAAAAAAATGTCTCTACAAAAATCGAAAAAAAAAAATTTTTTATTAATGTACATATATAAATTTTATTTTAAGTTGTTCCCAGTAGGGATGCCAATCCCGTGTTTATTCTAAAAATTTAGGTCCCGAATCCCGGGATTTTTACATACAAATCCCGAAATTTTGGGTAAAGTAAAAATTTGCTAATTTTTTTATAAAATACAACTATATTTTAATAAACGTGACCTGTTAAAAATAACTTCAAAAATATAATAGTGGTATTCACACCGAACTTGTTAATTTGTTACTCGGTAGTTTGTTAATTTGTTAATAAAGTTACCAATTGTGAACGACCCCCTTTTTAAAACTTTGTTAGTCTGGTAACTTTCGTAGTAAAACAGCTGATATATTCTTCTGACACAATTTATTATTCACGAAAATTGCCAAAACACAAATATTTTGTTAGAAATGTATCATAAATGACTTTTTTATTATATTTATTTAGAAACTGCAACAACTGATTGTGAGTTACCAACTAACAACTATTTTATCAGGGGTGCCGTGTCGTTAATTTGTTAAATGTTATGCCGGTAGCGCGTTCAATGTACAAAAACAAAATGCGTGTAAAAAAGTAACGATTAACGACTAACAAACTAACAAGCTCGGTGTGAATACGACTAATATTAAATCATACTGGCAATGAATCTAATTTTTAACTGGTTACAAAAAGAAGTCGCAAGTGAATAAATATTACATGCAATGTATTTTGTACCACAGGAAACAAAATCAGAAGATAAACTTCGGTGTGGTCTTTTTTATAAGTGAACGATTTTATTTATTTATTTCATTTATTTGGAACTTCTACAACAAAACATTGGTTTAAGTGAGTAGAAATCTAATGAAGTTATGATCAAAAATATTTATCAACATCATAAAAATATACAAATTAATAACATAAAACAGGTGTATTATTTTAACAATTAATATGGTATTATAAAATATAAAAAAATAGTGAAATACAAAAAAAAAATAAATAAATATTGAGAGCGTTAATTAACAAAGTTTGCTATGGTAATGCAAACGATAGTTATTTATGAATAAAATCTAAATAGCTTTTGCTTAAAATGCAGGGCGCTGCTGGTTTCTTTTATTGTGGTGGGGAGATTGTTCCAGAGACGTATTGCAGTTATAAAAAATTGCCATTCCGAAACTAGCGTGTGGTGCCTAAATTGAATAAGATTCTTGTTCCTTCCGAGGCGACTAAAATTTAAACGATTATAGAGATAATTTGGTTCACGAGTGGTTATAATTTTATGCAAATAAACAAGAGTTCGTATTTTCAACAAGTCTTCAAGTAGCACCCTTCAACTTATGTTTGCTATTTGAATCAAAACTTGCAAAGATCTCACATCCATTGGTAAGGACTGGTATCAGATATGTTTTCGCAATTAGTACTCGAATCTTCAATGGTATTACACATTGTGTTTGCCATAGTGTTCTTAGTATTGAGTAAGTCTGCGCACGCAAAATGCAAGTTGTGCAAAAAGTTGTTAAAAACTTTAGGGGGCTCTATTAAAGGTCTTTTAACACATATTTGTTTAAGTTTATTTTATTAGATTAATACTTGCATATATATTTGAGATAAAATAAATTAAATATTGTCATATAGCATATATATAGCTATTTATTTATGATACCACCCAGAAGTGTTAAATGCGAACATTGGTTTCGTCGGCAGCATATGGTTGCAATAAAATAAGGTATCGATTAGCAGACGTCATTAATTTGTTTTAGAAGCTTTTTAAAATATAAGATTTGATACATAATACTTCCATATTACTTTAAAAGAATACATTAAACTGTTTTATTTTGTAATGAGTTTAATTTTCTTCATAAGTTATTTAGGTTTAATACTTATACATAAACATTAAGTTATAAATATATGAATTTTAAAAACTGGCTTTTATATATATGAAACCCCGAAAAATCCCAATCCATCCCGGGATCCCGTTTTTTCTAATTAAAAATCCCGAATCCCGGGTTTAAAAAAACCTGGTCCCATATGGCATCCCTAGTTCCCAGCTAGCATTTGGGTGATAATTTTTTGTAAAAATCACCTTAAGGCGCATATAGACGACATGTTTTTGTCATCTGACATGTCAAATTTTCAAGTCACATGTAATTGTGCATGTCTGTCAAAATCGCTGTTTTACATAAGGTTTATAATATTCGGTCACAAACGTACATGTAATTTGCTTCTGACATTGTCTCTGTTTTTTTCGCATTGTTATTGCAGAAACCAAAGTAGTGCTCGGTTTCAAAATAGCTTGCTGCCGCCATGAAAAGTTTTATTTGCGCCGTAAAATAGTTCAGCCATCTTAACATTTTTTTCTTTTTTTTCAAAGATACCAATTTAGCATTTTATAATAAAACGGTTTATATATATATATTCACATAAATTCTATTCAATGGTAAGATGATCAAACATATCTCGGTATTGTAAAAAATTAACTTCAGCCGGCTAATGATTCCGTCAATAGTGGACGCCGCTGCCGATTTCTTGCCGGCATAGCTTTCTGATGTCAGATGGTTTGTCAGAAGAAAATAGAGCACGCTCTAATTGAAATTTTGTCAGATGACTTTGCGTCTGACTTTTACAGAAGCAAAGTTAAAAAGGTAACACACGACATGTATGTGTTTTGCAGTGGAAAATTTGACATGTCAGATGACAAAAACATGTCGTGTACGGTCGCCTTTAATGAGCCCTCTCTGATCACTTTAAATGATTAAAAACTGATTTATCACTTGAGCGATTAAAAAAGATTCATATGTGATTCATTGCCGAACAAATAAAAAGATTGGCGAAAAAAGAATTAATTAATGAAAATAAATAAAATAAAATAAAATAAATGACAGTTTCTTCTTTTTTTGCGAGAACCCGATAACTTTTGTTTGGTTCAAAATAAAGTTTGCTCAAATATAAAATCAAAAGCCATAATGGTGCTGCTTTTATCGGAGAAAATATTTAAAGTATGACGATCAAAAACACTTACGTATGCGGAATGAAATATGGACTGATATTTAACCATCAGTGCAAAAATAAAACAAAATGTAATATAAAAAAAAAAAAAATATGGAAAAAGTAACGGCACTTTCCTTATAAATAGGCTCGAGATCAATTTTATAAATTCGTAATAAGTAGAAAAAATATCATAAAACGAATTAGAAGGTCGTAAGTTGATTTGTAAATTTTGTGAAAATAATCCTAATTAAAGAAAATTTTAATTTTTTCGTCACTTTTCTGAAATCCAAATTGAAAAATCTGTTGTTAATAACACAGTAAAAGCTTTCGAAAGTAAAAAAAACCGTTTATACAAGGTACATTAAAACAAGGTAGACTCAGTTGGAAGTGTAGACATGCTGCTCTATAAAAAGAAACGAGTTGTCAAAATTGTCTTCATATAAAACAAAAACAATTTAACGCGCCCATGTACACATTTTGGCTCATATACACGAAATTTGACGTTTGGGTTCCAACTGGGGTAAACAGCTGACAAATATATTGGCCAACGAGTCTACCTTGGTTTAGTATCTGAGAAAATAAAAGTAAATATGATCATATATGGTTATAATATAATATGTAAACTTATGTGATTACATAACTCAGACGTGGATCCGACTTGAGCTCCTGTGGGATGGGTGAGGGGGGTATTGTTTAGGAACCTTCAACTGAAACATAATATTTTGCATTTTTAAAAGACAATAGAAATGGTATATATTTTCCGTTTAAGGTGGATGGGGGTTGAGGTGGGTTGGAATGAGTACCAATTAATTTTTCTTCCCCTGTACTCGCGACTGCATAACTATATATAACAAATATCTGTTCTTTCAGTAAAAACCTGAAATTTGGCATTCAAATATTGGGCATATACATATTCAGTATAAAAATAAAAACGGCTTAATAGAAAAAAAGTACCAACGATATTTATATATTCAAATTTTCAAAAGGTACCAAAACTTATATGAGAGCTTTTAAAGAGAAGAGAACACAATTTAATTTTTATTTTTATCTTTATTACTAAAGAAGATAAATTGTTTACCAAAAAAGTACCAAAAGTATATTTCTGCCCTTTTTTATAACCGAAATGTGAAAATTTCAAAAAAGTACCAAACACATGGCCATTCAATTTTAGATTCAATAATAGTATTTTTTTGAATTTTATAATGATGTTACTGATTTCACCCGTTTTTACCCATTTCTTACCCCTTATGAATTAAATTTCCAAAAGTCTCTCCTTTTTTCATTTACACATTGGGAGGGGAGTCTACATACGAAATTTCAAGTATCTGGCTTAAGTTATTTGGGATATGAAATCAGTATTGTGGCTATTTTGTTGTACTATTTGTGGTTTTTAATCCAAATTTTAAATATTTTCAATTAGGCTTAAATTCATTAAATTTAATTTTCATTAAATTATTTTTATGAAGAAAGGAATTTTACAACATGACCGTGGCCGCGGTCAAGAATGAAAGATTATCAATAACAATTTAAATTCATTTTCATGTTGTAAAATTCCTTTCTTCATAAAAATAATTTAATGAAAATTAAATTTAATGAACTTAAGCCTAATTGAAAATATTTAAAATTTGGATTAAAAACCATAAATAAGTTAACAAAAAAAAAACCACAATACTAATTATTGTTAAAGCTAAGGCACGAGCTCTATGTGTTCATTTGTCCTTTAAGTTGTGCTGAAAAAGGTCAACAGTAGCCCGTTTCTGTATATCTCACATCGTAAAACTCTTCGCATGAAACGTGTGAATTGCAACAAAAATAGTGTGAAATGAAACAAAAAATGGTTTTTCTCACACAAGTGTTTCTGTATCTTTTTTTACGAGAATTATCTGTCATTTAAATAATTTTTCAGCAATTATTGGAAGGATGCGAGAAAAAGTGTTTCTATAACAATATTTTGCGAAAAGTTTCTTTCAGGAACTGTCAAAATAAGTCACATTTGAAATTGGTGGCGAGAAAAACAAAATGTAGATATTTTGAATATGTTTATATACTATTTTTTTTTTTAAATAAATAAAAAAATAGAAGGAATATAAATGATAAATGCATAATTTATATGATGAAAATAAACAAAAAACAATTGTTATATTTTGTTGGTTTAAATTTTTGTTAGCCATTTCTTGTTTTGGTTTTAATCAGTGCTGCCAGATAAATTTGTGTCAAAATCGTCAATTTCCTGAGAAAAAAATAAAAAAGATCGTCTTTTTGTTTAAAAAATCGTGCAAAAATCAATTTTAAACAAATTTGTTTCGACTTTTATTATAAAATAATCAAACAAAAACATAGTTAAAGTTCATGGGTATTTAATAATTATTATTTAATAATTGAGATATAAATCTTTAATTTACCTATTCCTATAATCTTTTTCTTTTTTACCTGAAATAGACTTAGTAGAATACCTTGTAGTTAAAATTGAAAAAAATCGGTTCATAAATAAACGGGTTAAAGACCCAGTAAAATCTTCGCCTACAAAATAATATGTTAAGTAATCAGAAACACATAAAAGCACTACATACAAATCTACTGAAAAACTAATGAATTTTACAAGGATTGTGCCAAAAAGAACAAATTCAAAAGTAAGTAATTTTTTTTTATCTTAATACATCCAGAAAAAAGTAGTTATCGAAGTTCTTATGGAAGAAAGCTACTTAATAACGAGTGAAAGAAACTATCCATTTTGAAAAAGTTTTTACTGGGAGACAAACAAATTTCTTTCTTGCCGGAATAATGGTTTTGGCACAAAAGTGTACATATAAGATAAGAATATCAAATATCAATCATATTTTGTATATGTATATAAGAAGTATAAATGTTCAAAATAAGCCAAGTCGGTCCATTACTTTCCCTCGAAAATTTTGCTTTTGCCGATACATTTTTTAGGGAAAAAACAAACAATTTCGAGGACAATTTTCACAATAGGGATAAATATAAAAATTTAAGCAGCCTTGTTTCTAAAGATATCTTTTTTTCTAATAAACAAACATATAAAAATATTTACAATTATCTTATTTCGAAGACTAATGCCCGTAATTTCTACAAATAGATATCTAGTGGTGTTCATACCTAACAGTTATCTTTACCTATCCGGTATCACTATTGTGGTAACTTCAACGTTAATTTTGCCTACGTGAATTAACTACCGAAAATCGATGGGGTAAAATACATTACACTTTAACCCGTAGGTTAGAAATACGTTTTAAAATTATGAAAACCATAGATACCTATACACAGCTAGATACCTATTTGTAGAAATTACGGGCATAAGGGGCTTATAGTGTAAAACGCAACGCCAACAATTTCATTAAAGCAAAAATAAAATCAAAAATATTTTATAAATTTTTTTGTTGCTTTCTACAGACATTCATATTATTTTTTTTTTCAATTTTCAACGCCACAAAATAGAAGTGTTTGAAATTTAAAAATTCATGATGAATTTCTATAGAAAGTAACAACAAAATTATAAAATATTTTTGATTTTGTTTTTGCTTTCGTCACTTTTTTAGAAAAAATCATCAAAACGTCACTTTGTTAATATCGGAACAAAAAATCGTCAAGATGACGATAACTCGTCAAATCTGGCAGCCCTGTTTTTATTATATTTATTTCTTTGGTTGACGTTTCGCTTTTATTTGACACTTAAGTACTGGAAATATTCCAGTATAAACAGAATTTGTTGTGTCTGTTTTCGCATTCAAATACAGAAACACTTTTATCTCATAAATCGAGAAACGATGGAATTTTTTGTTTCACACTTCATGTAAGAAATTTTACGATGCGAGAAATACAGAAACGAGCTACAGGAAAAGGAAAGACAAAAAAGAAAAAACAAAAAATGTAGTTTGGACTTCAAGAAGAATTCTTGACAAAAGTACGAAAAAACGGAAGTATTTTTCCTTACTTCCGTTTTTTCATGTTAAGTCAATTAAAATCGATAATCATTCAAAAAAGCAAATTTCGATCTACCAAAGGTTAAAATACAATTTGGTTTAAGGATTGATGTTTGACTATTGACGTCAGCAGTCGTCGATGGCTGCGAGTGTAAAACCGCAAATCCATTTGAGAAGATCGAGTGGTTGCGATCGAAACATGTCATGGTAACCTGCCGGCCGCGGTTCGAATCCCGGCCACGGTCAAGAATGAAAGATTATCAATAACAATTTTAATTAATTTTCATGTTGTAAAATTCCTTTCTTCATAAAAATAATTTAATGAAAATTAAATTTAATGAACTTAATCCTAATTGAAAATATTGAAAATTTGGATTAAAAATATATGAAATCGCTAAAAATGAACTGGTTACTAGGGTGGCAGGTGGTGGCAGCGGAAATGTATAGTACTTACTTTTGATTCTTAACAGTACTAGATATAATTATCAACCTTTTTTGTTATCGTCTCTTTAAATTTAGCTTACTTTAGGTTTTATTTATTTTTAAAGTAACTCACAATCACTTCACTTATCCAAGAAAATAACGCGCACAAAATCACAATTATCACATGATTAATTACAAATACGGTTTAAACATAGAGCTTTTTTTTGTGGGAGCATCTTAAAGCGACCGTACACGACATGTTTTTGTCATCTGACATGTCAAATTTCTCACTGCAAAATACATACATGTAGTGTGTTTCCTTTCTATCTTTGCTTCTGTAAAAGTCAGATGCAAAGTCATCTGACAAAATTTCAATTAAAGCGTGCTCTATTTTCTTCTGACAAACCATCTGACATCAAAAATCTATGCGAGAAGAAACCGGCAGCGGCGTCCACTATTGACGGAATCATTAGCCGACTGAGATATGTATGATCATCCCACCATTGAATAGAATTTATGGAAATATATATATATAAAAACCGTTTCATTTTAATATCCTAAATTGGTATCTTTGAATTAAAAGAAAAATATGTTAAGATGGCTAGTTTTTACGGCGTAAATAAAAATTTTCGTGGCGTCATTTTTATTTTGGTGTTTGCAATAACTATTGGTGTTTTCTTTTCTACAATAGATGTGACATTTTATTTTAAAAACATGCAATTTAGTGACTGTTTCATAAAAATTTTGCTCCCGAAAAGGATGAGTTTTTTAGAATAAAACAAGCCACCTTTTTCGGCAGCAAAATTTTTAAGAAACAGACCCCAAATTGGATTTTTTTAAAATAAAATGTCATTTTTTTTTTTTTTGTAGAAAAGAAAACGCCATATACGACAATGTCAGACGAAAGTTACATGTACGTTTGTGTCCGAATATTATAAACCTTCTGTAAAACAGCAATTTTGACAGACATGCTCAATTACATGTGACTTGAAAAGTTGACAAGTTAGTTGTAAAAAACATGTCGTCTACATGCACCTTTACAATGGACGCTCATGAATGGACGGATACCAATTAAACTAGTAACAACTGGTGTTTAGTTTAACAAATATGTATCTTTTTTAATGAAGTTATTAAATATATTTTTTTACTACATATTTAATACAATTATTTTAGTAATATCACTTTTTTATTAAATATTTCACATGTTTATTTTTTAATAAGGAAAATTAAAATTGATTAATTAATTTAAGCAAAAATACAAAGTTAAATGTCACTCAAAACAGTAAAAGATTTCACATTAAATATGACCTAAGATCAAAAACTCTTGCTGTTTAAATTACGATGCAGTGGAATTCGGTTAAGCGAAAATAAAAATTCACGATTTTTTTTTAAAAACACGATTTTCGATAAAACAAAATTCGGATAAGTGGAAATAATTGTTAGGAAGTTTAACAATAGTTTTAATATAAAGTTAACGCGATATAAAATTATATAATCAAATAAAGATTTATTTACAAATAATAAACGAACAGATTACCTACTTATTTGTGCAGGTTTCCACACTACCTTTGAGGTACTACACATAGCGCGTTGCCAGTTATTTTAAATGGCTGGCTTCCCCGATAGGCCTAAACCATTTTTAAACTACAAATGTATGTTTGTATGCCTGTTTTTTAATGATACAATTTGCCATAATTTAGGAGTGCTTATTTGAGAAGTGTGTTTTTTTTTTTGTTTTAGTCACTCATTTTTGTCATGCATTATAATAAAATTAGGTTTTCATAAGATAAAAAATTAGCATGCAAAAATACGTAATAATAACTATAGATAAAATTAAAAAAAAAGTTAAATATAAAATATACTTATCGCACTTGTTCAACAATACTGTATTAACACAAAATAAATGATTATTAAAAATAATTTTTAAGCCAACCGTTTCATTACCAAAATGAGGATATAATAGCACGATATTTTTACAGCGTTCAGATATGAATATTTTTTCCAAAAAGTTTTGAATTTTGAGTTAATACTATTATTGAACAAGTGCCATATTTAGAAAAATAAATAAAATAACTACTATTAATGGCATTGTTGGCATTTGTAACACACTTCTTTTATTAACCATTTTATAATATGTATATGTTTGTATGCCTTGTTTTTTTATGCAATTTGCCATCGTTTTGTGAGTGCTTTTTTAAGAAGTGTGATTCTTTTTTTTTTTGCACTCATTTGTATCATGTATTATAAAAAATTTTAAAATAAAAACTTAAATAAAATAACTGATGGCATTGTTGGCATTTATAACACACTTCTTTTACTAAGCTATTTTTAAAAGCTATAATCTTTATGGTTTTTATTAATAACACATTTTAAATTTATTATATTATTTTAATTTAAAATATTATTGCTACATATTTTGCAAACAATAAAATTATTATTGTAAACATTTTTTTTGCATTCTTTGTAAACTGTATGTTCAGAAAGGCTGCATTTAATTTTTTCCCTTTTAACATTTCCGCAATGGCAACAAAATAGAGATCTATTGTCTGCATTTCGAATCAAAATCGATTTTATTGTATCTCTATAGTGGTTTGGATTTGGTACATTTATTAATGATTTACCACTAAAATAATGTAAAATATACATAATTACGAAAACACCGCAGCTAACACCATCACTTTGTTTGCTTCTTTCCGATATATTCAGAAATGTCCATGACTTATCATGAAAAGAAACAAAGTCATTATAATGATCTTTTCCGCTATTATCATACAAAGAATCAATAAATATGAATTCGCGTGTTATCAAATTTAAAATGCAAAGATTAAAGTGCCCGCCTTTTAAAATTGGAACTATAATAAACTTTGGCTTATATGATATAAGTTTATTAACTTTTTCAAAACTAATTGTATTAATTTGGCAGGGTAAACATAATATATTAGAAAAATTTTCTTTTAAAATGCAGAGAACAGTACAATCGACGACGAAATTTGTTAACTGGCTGTCTTTTTTTAAAGATTTCCAATCTTCAATATCCAAAAGGTTGTAAAAGCCAATGTCTAATTGCCTTAATTTTGGATACATTGTTTTAAACAAATTATCATATCTAAAAAGATAGAATTGAACATCTTTAATATTGTTATTTAAAAGCTCATTATTTTTATTGTCTTGATGATATGAGTGTTCTTTTATAATTCGTGATGCATTATTAACACTTCCTTTATTATCCACATCAAGCTTTATAACATCTTGTACGTCTGTGGAAGCATGTTTAAGCTTTTTAGGTTTCTTTGCATTTGCAAGAAATTTAGGCTTGATTGCTTTTCGTTTGTTTTCATTTTTTTTGTTCCAATTTTTTCTGGTTCCAAAACTTCTATTAATTCATAATCGTGCTCTTTAGATATTTGCAATAAATCATTATTTTTATTATTCTTATCCGATTTCATATATTTTTTACCATCTCTCTCTTGCGTGTCATACATATCATAATGGTATCGAAGTTCTTTTAAAGAGCTCATATTGTCTTTTCTATCAATTTTTATAAAATCTCCTGGTCGAACTGATTTATTATTCAGAAGAATATGTTTTTGCAAAAAGAAATTAAATTCTACTGGAGCATTGCTTATATGATCACCAGACGGATCTACCGTTATTCCCATTATATTTGTCCACATATTCATGATTCATGATTTTTCTTAGTACTTAAAAGAACAATAAAAATGTTTTTAAACCAAAATTTGCCATCATTCACTGTTTTCAAATCGAAAGCCAAAGTTAATACATTCTTTAATAAATGACGCAGTTTATGATGTTTACCAATTTTATTATTTAAATCCTTACATATAATATGAACATAATGAGCTTTGCACCACTGAACGATTACTTTAGGCTTTTTTGCTAATTTTGGATTTTCTAAGTAAAAATAGCAATCGTTAAGATATTCTGAAATATTTTGTGTATTACAACACTTTAATATTCCTCCAAATAATGCAATTTCAAAAAATGGCCATTTGTATTTGCGTTCTTTGCAATACATTTCTAGTCTCTCGAAAATGTAGCAAATATCTATAATTGTGTGGCGAGACAGTATAGCGGTCACTATAGGAATTATCATTTTCAACTTTTTAATCCGTATTACTACTTTAAATATTAAAATCCGCTTTTCTGCGCATTCGATTTGTTTCACGCTTTGCCCAGTTGCATCTACATGTATTGTATGACTTGCGTCTTTTAAAATTTGGGAATTTTGACTAAAAGTTTCGAATGTTTTATTTTCCCAACAATGTATTGCTAATGGTGACGCTAGGTACTGTACGTATCCATAATAATATCCTTGTTTCATTAGGTAAACGTCAATAAATGGGTTAGGATCATAAAAACCATCAAAATTTCCTTCAGACTTGACTTTGCGTACTATTGATAATTTTTGAATATTTTGCAAATTTCCACTTTGAGCTACTTCATCAGCAGCTTCAAGAATTTTTTCCTTTCTATATATGTATGCACTTTTATTTTTCAGGGATTTTTTCACCAGAGCACGCGTTACACCACGAATTTGTGCAACACGTTTTTGCCCTTGACCATGAAAAATTTCACCTGTTCTGTGAACTGAAACATGTCCGTTTAAATTTATTTTAAATCGGTATTTGCAACAATCTGGAAAGGTGCAATATCCATAACCCCACGTTTCCACATGCAAGTAATTACTTGCAAGTAGTGTATACGTATTAATATCGAAAATCAGAAGAAATGTCAAAAAAAACACAACAATTTTTTGAGTGGCTACACAGCACAGTGCAATTTCATTTTTAAAATGTCGTCAACAAGTAAACTTCTAGCAAAAATTGCCGTATTAAACGAATTAAAAAAATTAAAAAGCGAATGTGAAAAAAAAATGTGGAAAAAGAAGGTTTTGGGTTTCTGTTTTCTGTCCATCTTGATGAAAAAATTATGTTTATTTTATAAAATATGTGACTACAGTATTGCCGTAGTGTCGATATCATAATGTTTCAGAGAAAATATTTTGATTAACAATTTTTTTTTCAAAATGCTTAAAATTCATGATTAAAATTACCATTTAGATGCGTTGTTGTATAGTTGTGCTTTTTTTTATTAGTTATTTTTTATAAATACACAGAAAATCCGCTTTAAACATAACTTTTATTTTACTAAGTACTAGAAATTGATACAAAAGTCATCCACGGCAACACTGTTTCTTCATTTGTCATTTTACTTGCGACAAGTGTCAAAAATTTACTTGCAAGCAAATTCTGTTGCAAGTTGAGCTGCAAGTACGAAAAATGTGATGGTGTTAGTAAAAAAGTGTGAGTGTATTGAGTTTTTCGAACTTGTACTTGCATGTGGAAACGCTAGGTAAGCTAAAAGTCCTGAAACTAAGGGCTAAAAAATCAGAGCAAGTTAAACTCTCTTTTTGGTTTAAAATGTGTTTAAACCAACAAATCTATAAATCATTAAACATATAAACCATCTTTAAACGCATGAAATTGGGCGTTTAAACTACCAGTACAAATCATATGAATTTGCCAACATTTGTCGTAGTGCTGCCACATGTTATTTTTTAACAACATGTAATACATGGGACACTGATTTATGGTTGATGAGTTTAAACTACATATAAATTCAAGTTTAGTTCAACTAAACCAGCGTTTAAACCCTCAGTGATTTATTAGGCATAAGAATTTTAAATTATAGAAAGAGATGACGCACGAATTATTAATTTTTAAGTACTCTTGACGAATAACATCTATAACAAGTTTATTTTTAGAGAGATTCAATTGTAGATTATCTTTTGCATTAAAAACTAAATCTGGATTTACTTTAAAATCGCCGTCAGAAATTTTAGATTTGAATTGACGAACTTGATTGATAGTTTTCCCGGGTTCACGAATAATATTTTTATTGATTTTTTCTTTTTGGTCAATGCTCTTTCTATAACTGTCAAATTGAGATAAATCTAAGCTACTTTCGGTTGTTTCAAAGTAGGGTTGCCATCCGTCCTCTTTTCCCCGGACACCGTCCTCTTTTTTTGGGTATCCGGGGCAGTCCTACTTCTTTTTCATCAAGTGTCCGGGGTTGTCCGGCTTTTTACACCTTCATTGTAAATTTGTTCCTGGATTTAAATCACAGTTCACAAAATTCATTAAAAAAAAAGATTCAGGTGCTCGGGTTTTTTTATGATAGGTATGATTTAATTTTTGGGGACGTAACGTGACAAAAAGAGTACTTTTCTTTGAATGTGCCCAAAATGGAGCTTCCAAAAAAAAATGGAACAAATAAGCAAAAGCAACCTTATCAATGTCAAATAAATACTTATTGCTCAAATGATTATATTAAAATTTTATTTTGAGATTCTTTTTGGAAAGAAAAAAAATCATATCTTAAAAAAAGCACATCCCTCAAAGTTTTAGGATTTTTAAAAAACAATTTGAAGTATTATATAAAAACAAAAATCAGCAAAAAAAATAGGGTTTTGACTTAGTCCATTTTTAAAATTTGATATTTTGCATATACATTTTTTTCAATATATCTATTGTAGCCTCAAGTATTCTCTTTAAACTGACAAAAATCATCTTCGTATGTAAAGTAGTTTTCGAGATATTAAAAGAATAAACTCAACACATTCGGCTTATTCGGCGATATTATGACAATTTGAATTTAACATAACTTTTGAAAAAAAAATTAAAAAATTGTTTTTCGTTGATATGTGTTCTTTATGGGATCAAATAAACCCTCTCGCCAAATTGCATTCAAATCGAAAGGGGTCGAGTCCCACTCTTGGTCGACTTGACATGGAATTACCCAAATTAAGTTTTTGTGTGCCGTCGTTAATTTTATTAATATTAAGTTGTTTAGAAAGTGTCCTCTTTTTTCGAACAAATGTCCTACATTTTTCATGCTGGTGTCCTCTTTTTCTCAAAATAGAAATGGCAAGCCTATTTCAAAGGGACCAAGGATCTCTTCACTTTTTTTCTTAGTTTGCTTAGTAGAATAAGACAAGGATTCTGGGGATTTATCAATTTTATTATTATTTTTATTAAAACTATTATTATTGTTTGTAATAAAATTAATATTAGAAAATTTTTCTAATCCTTCATTTAACAATACTTTCAAATCATTTAAAAAACTTTTTAATTGTTTTTCAATAACATCCGCCTTATTTACAGTATCGTCTTCGTGGTGCTAAAAATAAACAAAAACATTAACAATTAAATAAAAAATAATTATTTAATGTTTTAAATTGTCTTACCAATTGGTTTAGCCCACTACATAAGGAACTAGTTTTCCAGATCTAAAAATTAAGCGTAAATAAATTTTGAAATTGGTAAACTTTAAACCTTATTACTTACCTTTTCTTTAACAGAACAAGTTGAATGTTCATTTTGCAAAACGTTCAAAATTTCTGTACCTTTTTCAAACAAAGAGATTAGAGCTTCTGTTGCAATTTTTTCATCCTCTGTACAGTTAATTAGTGTTGTTTTACAAAATTTTTTGTTTTTTTTTAGCAAAAGAAGAGATTTTTTTGCAATTTTTTCATGTTCTGTATAATTTTTAAACGTTGTTTCACACTCTTTTTTGTTTTTTTGTAGCAAAAGTAGTGATTCCATTGCACATTTTTCTTCTTCCATTAATCCACTTTCTACTTTCGTCTTAAAGTCTTCGGTAATATTTAAGTCTTGCAAAGACATATCGTTTTTCTACAAACAAATATTAAAAGTTTTTTTTAATGAATGTAAAATGTTACACAAACCTGAGTGCTTTCTAAATTATGAAATCCTTCAAAAATATCGGACAAATTCGAATTACTTTCATGGAGGGATGTGGTTGTGATTGTTTTATTTAATGTATGTAACTGAAATTAATAAAAGTGTTATTTTAATGTAGATATTTTAATATTTACGTACACTTGTCTTACTCTTTTTAAAATCATTTTTCGGTTTTTTAAGTTATTTGCAAGTTTATAACATTTGGAAAGATCATTGTTGTATTCCTCAAATAGGCTAATAAAAACTGAATTATTAGCATATACCTTTAGGCTACCAACATCCATTCCCATATCAATTTGTCTTTGCAAAATAGCCGAAAGTTTTTGGTTATTAACAACCATATTGTTAAAGGAATTCTGCAATTCGTTACATTTATAAAGTATAATAATGAAAATATTATAGCATTTTAATAACAAACATTAAAATAATTACCACATACATACATAAAACTTCAGAAGTTTATAATTGTTTTATTTTCTTTTTTTTATTTTCTAATTTTCCATCACCTGATTTTATTTTTAATTGTGTCCTAAACTTGAATTTTTAAGTTTCCGTAAAATTATTTTTTACTCTTGCACAAATATGAAAGTGTTCAACTTATAAGCATACACACTTTTTGAACTGATCATCGTAACCGACTCAATACTTCTCAATACATAAGATTCACTAAATCGAGGATTACAAGTAGTGCGAAGTTGTTGGGAGGAAATGTGAACAATTTTCATTTTCAGGAAATTTATATGAACTTTTTGATATAATCGCCTTGCTTTTAACGCCCTAACTCGTATATTCATTTTTACAAAAATGAATTTGTTTCGATAACATCCAAAGATAGATACATATAATACATTTTAATGTTTGCTTATTGTATTTTTAGAAATAACAAACTTAACTTTTGTGATTTAAATAAATATAAAAATTAACTTATATGATATCATTTTCTTTACAAATGTTAAACGTTAAAAATGGACTTTAATTTTTTTTTCAAAATGTATCTTTTTTGGGAAATGGGTATATTTTTGGATACTAAAATGTACTTATCTTTCTCAAAATTTCACTGGCACCACTGATAAAAACACAAACCAACATAAAAAAATAAAAAGTTGCAATAACCGAGTCACAAGATTTTGCAGATTTGCGCTAGTAGAGTCTACAATGTAAGAAACTGGCTCTTGCGATAGACGAGCTTGCAATACATTTTGAAGATAAAAAAGTTTTAAATTCATAAAATAAATAAGCTATTTTCACCATGTCCAAATATTATCTTTACATACTGTATAATTTAATCAATATGTATTGTCTAACGTTTTTGTTAATACAGTGGGCGTCAAAATAAAGTGTACAGCTTGTTTTCCAATACAAAAAGTGTTATGTTAATTATAAAAAAAATTAAATGTTTCACTAAAATAACACTTTTTATATTGAAAAACCAGTTGTACACTTTATTTTGACGCACATAGCAGAGTTCCAAAAAATTTATATGAGATCGCTCATATTTAACCATTCATGAATTTTTTCACATGTAAATGAAAAATGTAAAATATGCTGATACGCCATTTTAATTTTGTAAATATCTTGGTTATTTTTCATGGTACAAGTTTAAAATTTTTTTAAAAAATGTTTCTTGATTTTATAATAGAATTCAATTTCTTGCATTAAGGAACTTTGTAAAAAAATCAAAATACCTACAATACTTCTCTTTTACCTTCACAACAGTCTTTCACCAAATTGATTTTAATAATTTTTATTAAATTAATTTTTCTGGTTAGCACTGATCACTTTTAAATTTCTGTAAAAATAAATTTATTTATTTTTATTTTATTTGTGTCACTTTTAATTTTGTTTTTATATAAAATTATTTGTTATTTATTGTGTCTTGTCCTTTTCGATTTCGGTTTAATAAAAAAATCTACCGTTATTTCAATTTCGTCGTTCCTTTAAGATATGAAATATTGCCACACTTTTAATATATAACATGATATGCAGAGTTGTATTTATAAAACCTCGTAAAATATTAAAAAAAAATATTTGCACCTGCCATTTTAAAATATTTTAAAACGATTTATTTAATTCTCAATTTGTACTTATATATATATATATATATATATGGGGGATTTCATGTCAAGTGACCCAATTTTGAAATCGATGTCTTCCGATTTGGATGAAATTTGCACCAAGGTTAGTCCTATTGGATAGTAGTTTAGACACAAATTTTCAACAAGATCGGTCTAAAAGTTTCTGAGTTAGTGGGGGTCAAAATTTGACATTTTGGCCATACAGGTGTTCTTTCTTATCCATGTAACTTATTACCTATTGGTGTTAGCAAAATTTGTCCCAAGTAGCTTCGATAGCTATTTGATCCATCTTTTGAAAAAAATTTTTTTTGGTTTTTTAAAAAAATTTTTTTTATTTTTTTTTTTTAAATTTAAAACTTTTTTTTATTTTTTTTTTAGCGGGAATGTTTTTTTTTTTTTTTTTTTTTTGTTCAAAAGAAAGCTTATGTCTTTTCCTTTAAGGTAGTTTTGGTCCCTTTTTGGGATGCGAGCGGCTTATGTATAAAAAAAAATGATTTCTAACTCTAGACAAGGGTTTTTCAATTTTTAGCATATGCAGTGTTCTTGCTCATCCATGTAACTTATTACCTATTGGTCTTAGCAAAATTTGTCCCAAGTAGCTTCGATAGCTATTTGATCAATATTTTGAAAACAAATTTTTTGTTTTTTTTTTAAATTTTTTAAAACTTTTTTTTTTAAATTTAAAATTTTTTTTTTTAAATGAAAATTTTTTTTTTATATTTTTTTTTATCCGGAATGTTTTTTTTTTTTTTTTTTTTGCTCAAAAGAAAGCTTATGTCTTTTCCTTTCAGGTAGTTTTGGTCGCTTTTTGGGATGCGAGCGGCTTATGTATAAAAAAAAATGATTTCTAACTCTAGACAAGGGTTTTTCTATTTTTAGCATATGCAGTGTTCTTGCTCATCCATGTAACTTATTACCTATTGGTGTTAGCAAATTTGTCCCAAGTAGCTTCGATAGCTATTTGATCAATATTTTGAAAACAAATTTTTTGTTTTTTTTTAAATTTTTTAAAACTTTTTTTTTAAATTTAAAATTTTTTTTTTTAAATGGAAATTTTTTTTTATCCGGAATGTTTTTTTTTTTTTTTTTTTTTGCTCAAAAGAAAGCTTATGTCTTTTCCTTTCAGGTAGTTTTGGTCGCTTTTTGGGATGCGAGCGGCTTATGTATAAAAAAAAATGATTTCTAACTCTAGACAAGGGTTTTTCAATTTTAAGCATATGCAGTGTTCTTTCTTATCCATGTAACTAGACAAACTCACCTTTCCGACGGTATGTCGGGAATAAAATCAAAAAAACTACCTTGTAACTTCTATCTCTCCACCCACATTTTAAAGGCAAGTGTCATAAAATAATAAATTAACTGGTATTTCGGAGAATGGCCATGGAATATTTCCACCTGATTTAAACACTTGTCTCTGGGGCACCTGATATTTTGACAACAAAAATCACATTTAGTATTACGTGCGCTCAAAACTGGGCCCAAATCGTCGCACTCGTGATCGAGTGATTTTGATCGAAATTTTACTTTTTGAAATCGTCCCATTCGTTATCGAAAAACTTCTATCGAAATTTGAGATTGTGTCATTCGATAACGAGTAGTCGATCGAATGCCTTCACTCGAAATGTCATTCGACAGGTTCAGAGCTTTCGTAAAAACATTTAAATATTTTTTTAAACACAATATATACACTTTTTGTGAATAATTATTAGATTTCTTCAAAAAAATAGCTAAAAATGTAAGTATTAAACTTTTTTTAGCAATTAGAACCATAACAATATTATTTTTTCCCATAGGACAAATGTAAACAAAATCAATGGCAAACAAAAAGAACTAATGGCACAATTCATGGCAGATCACCCCAGCTTAGCAAAAAATTTAATACCAAATTGTGGGCAAGGAAAAGCAGTGGCGAAAAGATTATGGGACGAACTTTCAAATCGATTGAACTCGTACGGTCCACCTGTAAAAAATGTGTCTGTTTGGCGAAAAGTATGTTAAATTTTTATAACTTTGTAGTCTCATTTTAAATTTGTTTTAAATTTTTAGGTATATGCAGACCAAAAACATAACGTTAAAAAGAAACTTTCCTTTAACAAGCAGTCCAAAAGTAGAACCGGTGGCGGAGCATACGAGGAAATGCTTTTATCTCCATCAGAGGAACAAATAATTCAAGCTGCAGGAATTGAAGCAGCTGTTGAAGGCGTCTCTAGCGTAAAAACATTTGGCAAACCAAAAAGTCCAACTAATGCCAATGAGGAACAAATTTTAGAAGACTTATTAGATGATGACGACAGTACAGCATCAGAAATCATGGACAAAGAAATGCCGAGAGTAAAAAAAGCAAATTCTAAGGGTGAAACAAAGTTAAATCTCTTAATGTCCAATCTTTCCAAAAGTGACAAATACCATTCTGACTTGAACTCGAAACTAGATCGGTTGATACAAATTAAAGAAAAATCGCTTGAACTAAAAGAAGAAGAGCATCTTGCTAATATGGCAATCAAAAACGTTGAACTACAAATAAAAACAATTGAATTAGAAATGCTACAACAGAAGCAGGGATAGTTTAAAAGTACATCATTTATGTATCTTCTAAAATTTAAAAAAAAGTACAAATAATTTAAGTTTCTTTTACTGTATATACATTATTTATTATAAACGTTTATTAACTGCAATGAATTCAAGCTTTACTAGTATCTACATATATGTAATGAAATAAATTTTAATTTTCTCTTAAAGTTAATTTAATATGATCTCTTATTTTGCTTCCAATTTTAGTAAGATTAGTTTCATTTGCAAAATCAAGATTTTGATAATTTTGTTCAGCAATTGTTACATTTGTGTACCTGGGTACTTTAAAATGTATACATACATTGTGTAATGCTGCGCAAACATTGCCAAAGGACGCCATTTTTTCTGGGCTGTAACGACTTCTTTTGTCATTTACGAGTATTTTCCACCGCCCTTTAAGAATGCCAATTGTTCTCTCTATAATGCATCTGGCTTTTGAGTGCACTTCGTTAAAGTGAGCTTCTTGCGATCCTTCTGACGGGTTTCTATATGGAGTAATACACCATGGCTCCAGAGGATAACCGGAATCTCCTATAATTTTAAATTATTTTGTTATTAAAAGGGTGTACGGCATGGGGAGTGAATACTTTGGCTGTCAACCTCACCTAAAAGCCAACAATTTTTAGCTGTGTTGTTGTTATACAGTTCTTCTAGAAAATTTCTTTCATCGGAATGCTTAAACACAAATGAATCATGTGCGGCTCCACCGTATCTGGAATTTATTGCCAAAACTTTGTAATCATGGTCACATATCTTAAAATATATACATATATCAAGGTTTAGCCATAAATCAAGATTTAACTACAATACAATAAAAACTTACCACCATAGAGTTAAGGCTGTGGAATCCTTTTCGGTTGAAAAACATATGTTCATTACTTGAAGGCCTCTGCAAACCGAAATGTGTGCCATCTACACAACCAATAACTATAAAAAAAAATATGAAGCAATATTTTAACATTCAGTCACTAAAAACTAACCTCCGGGTATCTTATATTTGTTCATGAATGCATTCATACATTCATAGGAGTTTTGAGGTTCAAACTTTATAAACGTCGGGCACAGTTTGGACTCCAATTCTGCTATACATCTGTCAACGTACTTACATACTGTACTTTGGCACATGCCCACCAAATAATCATTTCCAACGATGTGCTGGAAACTTCCGCCTGCTAAAAGCGACAATGTAGCTGCTAGTTGAAGTTTGGGTGGCACTGCTGTTGACATGTCGCTTCTTAAGTCGAGCTGAGACAATACAAAGTTGAAAGCCTCCTTCGTCAGCCTAAATCGTTTTTGGAACCTAAAAACATAGATTTTAAATAACATTATTTATACATTATATTTTTTCTTCTTACGCTGTAGCGGATAATGATAGAGGATCGCTTTTGTTTCGCATATGTCTTTTGGTGCGCATGACAATATGTTCTTCTTCTTCATCAGATGAAGACAAGTAAAATAAAAGCAAGGGATCCATTTTCTATAGAAATTATTAAATTTAAATCCACATACATACATTTATTTAATTTTTAAAAAATTTAAGTTTACTAACCTCTGTTATTTAATTTTGTTTTTTATTTCTTTGTTGACATTTTATAATGCTCATATGTTTTTATTCTAGTCGAAGCAAAAAAAATCTATTACATTTTTAAAAAAATTTCGATACGAAAGCTATCGAATGCCGCAATCCCAATTTTGATACGTGACGAAGTTTTATTCGATACGAAAGTTCATTCGATCACGTGTGCGACGATTTGGGCCCTGTATATTTTTTCATGTAGGAAAAATTAAAAAAAGAATTATTTGTCAACATTTCTACAGAAAAAAAGTGATTTTATTCCTGGGATTAACATATTGTGGGCATTATAGTATCGAAGGTATAAAATAATAATTGGGTTTGTAACATACCGTCGGAAAGGTGAGTTCATCTAGTTTCTTTGCATACGTTTTATTTTTAAGGCTTTAGAAACACTTACACACAAATAGGAAAAAATTCAAAATAGTTCATATGCTAAAAATTGAAAAACCCTTGGGACAAATTTTGCTAACACCAATAGGTAATAAGTTACATGGATGAGCAAGAACACTGCATATGCTAAAAATTGAAAAACCCTTGTCTAGAGTTAGAAATCATTTTTTTTTATACATAAGCCGCTCGCATCCCAAAAAGCGACCAAAACTACCTGAAAGGAAAAGACATAAGCTTTCTTTTGAGCAAAAAAAAAAAAAAAAAAAAAACATTCCGGATAAAAAAAAATATAAAAAAAAAATTTTCATTTAAAAAAAAAAATTTTAAATTTAAAAAAATAAGTTTTAAAAAATTTAAAAAAAAAACAAAAAATTTGTTTTCAAAATATTGATCAAATAGCTATCGAAGCTACTTGGGACAAATTTTGCTAACACCAATAGGTAATAAGTTACATGGATGAGAAAGAACACTGCATATGCTAAAAATTGAAAAACCCTTGTCTAGAGTTAGAAATTATTTTTTTTTATACATAAGCCGCTCGCATCCCAAAAACGGACCAAAACTACCTTAAAGGAAAAGACATAAGCTTTCTTTTGAACAAAACAAAAAAAAAAAAAAAACATTCCCGCTAAAAAAAAAATAAAAAAAAGTTTTAAATTTAAAAATAAAAAAAATTTTTAAAAAAAACAAAAAAAATTTTTTTCAAAAGATGGATCAAATAGCTATCGAAGCTACTTGGGACAAATTTTGCTAACACCAATAGGTAATAAGTTACATGGATAAGAAAGAACACCTGTATGGCCAAAATGTCAAATTTTGACCCCCACTAACTCAGAAACTTTTAGACCGATCTTGTTGAAAATTTGTGTCTAAACTACTATCCAATAGGACTAACCTTGGTGCAAATTTCATCCAAATCGGAAGACATCGATTTCAAAATTGGGTCACTTGACATGAAATCCCCCATATATAATATATAAATAAGTATGCTTAATATATTAAAGCAATTGATAACACTGTTTTAATAATTGCATACACACAAAAAAATCCATAGGTGGAAATAACTAAAAAAATATATGTATGTTTTAAAATTTTAAAAAGTATCTAACTAAGTTTCTTGCTGTCTGTCTACAACTAACATGATTTGCTGTTATAACTTGAAGTTATAAAAACGTTGTTAAAACATTTGCATTAACAACCGTGTTATAACATGAGAAAACTTCTAACATGATGAGTCTATACCTAACACTAACATCATATATAGTCTTAAAGTTAAGCATTTCATGTCAGTTGTAGACTGCATGTTAGGTATGATAACTATTAACTTAGGTAATTTTGGAAAAATTATTAAAAATTTTTGTAAAAACTACTTAAAACTCAGTAAAACTACTTATCATAGCAAAGTAATTTTAAGTTTTTATATTTGGCAAAAGTAATTTAATATTTTTATTATTGAAAAATTATCTAATTAAATTTTGTACAAGAATTGTATTTACTTCATATTAATTTTATTTAAAAAATATCTATAGAACTCGCACATCGACCAGTTTACCTCCTTTACGTTGTAATTGATTTTTAACAATAGGAGCATTGTTGGCATAACACAATTTCCACTTATTTAAATATTAAATAGAATTTTATAACAAAAATTATAAAATCTAGGAATTTATTTCTCTTGGTGGAAACATTTATTATATAAATTATATTTCTGTGGTGTATTATGCCCTTAATAATCACAGCAACAAAAATCGCACAATAGGCCACAAATTCAAATAATGTTTATTGATAACATTTTAATAATCTGGCAATAAAATAAAACTGCGGGATATGGTACCTTTGAATTTGGTGAATTTTTTCAAGTTACTTGTGAAAATGGACGCCACGACAAAGGTAAGCCAAAGTTTTTAAAATTATTTTTGAATCTTTTACAGCCCAATTCTGAATAAAAATTCACCGGGAGTTTTTTCCCTTTTCCCATTTTTTAAATTTATTAAACATAGGAAAAATGGGAGAAGGGAGAAAACTCCTGTGGAATTTTTATTCATAATTGGGCTGATAATGAAAATTTAAATTTCTGTACTTTTTTTCAGAAATTTATAATGATGCTCCTCAAAAAGGAACGTGGAGGACGCAGAGGGCGAGGAGCTGGTCGACGAGGTGGTGGTAGACCCAGCCGAAGAGTGGCTGAGGTACGTACAGGTTACCGTGGTAATAGAGGTCCACAAAACCGGCAGGTAAGCCGTTAGCAAAAAAGTTTTTGAAAAAAACTCTGTGAGAAATTCATTTTTTTAAAAAATAAAATAAACCAAAATTATAGATTTATTTTTAATTTTAAGATTTTGTTTTTCGTGCTTAATTCCCAATTTTTATTTTATTTATTATTACTTGTTTTTTTTTAGGTTTGGACTCAGGCGCAGCACAGCCGTCAACAGCCACAAAACTATCCTGAACAGGATGGTAACTATGAATACGCACCGGCGGGCAATTTCCAGCCTGTACATGCTGGTCATCACCAATATGTACCGGCTTACAATTGCCTTTATGCACCGGCTGGTAATTACCAACATGCACAGACTGGAAATTACCAACCTGTACATGTTGGTAACTACCAACATGTGCCGGCGTATCATTGGAGTTCTGTACAGGTTGGTAATTACCACCCTGCACAGTTTGGCGACTATCAGCCTGCGCAAGTTGGAAATTACCAGCCTGCACAGTTTGGTAGTTACCAACATGTACAGGATGTTAATTACCAACCTGAACAGAATGAATATAGAAACCAGCCTGCATCTGTGCAAGCTTGTGAGGCACCAGTACAGGGGCAGACACGCGAGTCACCTGCCACCACCACCTCCGATGCCTTAAGGACTTCGGCTGAAACCGAGGAGTCAGCCGCACCCGCACCACCGCAAAATATTAATTAAAAAAAACAAAAAAAAATACACGCATTACATTACCTTTAATAAATTTTTGTGAATACAGGCATTAATCTTTTAATTTTCTCTAACTTTTTTTGGTTTATGTTGTCTGATATGATTTGCTATATTTTTTTTGCCTGTTAAAAGATTTTTTTACAAATAAATTTAAAATTTTTTCATTTTAAACTTATAAAACAACAAAACAAAAACTCAGAAAAAAGCAAAAATATACAATAATAAATTAAAAATTAAAGTACAGTAGTTTTCCGGTTTAACGAACCAGTACTTTGTCAGGCCTGTTCGTTAAACTGAAAAGTTCGTTATATGCCATACTTATGTCTAGTACCCATGTTATGAATAAATAAATAACTAGAGCTGTATTATTTGTCGTTTATTTCGAAATTTGTTTTGAGGTCTGTATAATATATTTAAAAAAAACTAAAAAGGTACAATTCATTACATTGTATCATAAAACCTAAAATAATTTTAATTAAAAATAGGTTCAAATTCATTTTTAATTTCCTTGAAAATTTTACATAAAAAATAAAGCTTCGTTCACAATCAAAAAAACATTTTCACTTGGTGTTCACAATAGAGTAACAATTTCTTTTGCAACCACACACCTTTTTGCATTTAGAAACCGTTTGCAAATATTAGCCACAACAATATTATGCATTTATTATTATTTTTTACAACATTTTGTTAAAATTTTTATTTAAAACTAAATACAATTATTTTAAACGTCAGAAACAATTTCATACAAATTGTTGTTTCCAAATGACAGGCGATTGATTATGTAGTAAAAATTATATGAAAAGCACTCAGTCCATCGCCTGTGATTTGGAAACAGCACATAAGAGCAGTATTCATAAACCATTTATTTAAATTTTAAATGTGTTTTAAGAAAAAAATTGATTAGAAATTTTTGTTTAAAATACATTTGAATATTGTTGATTTTTAAACAAACAAAAAGTTTAATATAAAATTAATAATAACTATACAAGCATAACTTCAGTTTTCTTAATTGGACTTATCGCTGTTACGAAAACATTTGCAAAAACATTATGTTCTTAATTTTTTGTTATAAAATTGATCTATTTTTAAATTTAAAATCACCTCTCAAACGTTCAAGTTATTAAACATTCATACATACTGTGAGCGTCAAAATAAAGTGTACAGCTTGTTTTCCAATACAAAAAGTATTATGTTAGTTATAAAAAGTTAAATTTCTACTTTGCCAAATTTGATCAGACTCCAAGCTTGCTTGCGTCTGTGAAAAATACGTTGCTCCAAAAATTGACGAAAGCAAGTTGGACAAAAAAAACGCGATAAAAGGTAGAAATAAGAAATTCAACGGAAAATATACAGTATCTAAAGTGAAGCGTGATAAGGTTGGCTTTTGTAATACATCCTAAAACTGATGGATCAGCCCAATAGTCGCTCGATATCAACTCAACTCAACATCTGGGAACATTTAGTCAGACAAATTAAAAAAAACATGATCAGCAAACATTCTCTGAAGAAAATTCTGCACGAAGAGTAGCCAAAATTGTCTACTGAGCTAACTTTAAAACGGGTGTAGTCGATGCCAAAGAGACTAGAAACCGTCCTAAAAGCAACAAGAAATCAAACAAAGTATCAGCCACTTCACTTTTCTTAGTATTTAAAAACTGTACACTTTTTTTGACGCGTTAAAAACGGAGTAAATTTGTTTTTTATTGTACTGTTTTTGAAGTATTTTAAATTTTTAATTTTAAATTGTAATAACATTGTCTAAAGTTTTATAAATGATAATAAAATTCTAAAAATTTGAATTCTTTTTTACTTAAATAACACTTTTTATATTGGAAAACCAGTTGTACACTTTATTTTGACGCTGACAGTATGTAAAGCATGTATATTAGCGTGGCCGTTAGTTGTATGGAGAACTTTTTTTTTGATTTCTTATACTCTCCCCCTCCAAATCGGTTCAGTTTTATGTAAAAAAAAATACAAAAAAATTTCGTAGCGATAAGTTGTGTTTTAGGGAGGGCGTCCGCCCCTCAAAGTTTGCCATCAAGCCATTTATTCAAATGTAATTTGTTTGCGTATGACTATCTTCTAAAAACAACATTTTACAAGAATATGATATATGGCAATATTTTAGCTCTTCTAGTCAACAACATAAGCCTCTAAGAAAGTTTTTTGCTAAAATCAATATTTTAGAAAATAATTAAGAAAATAAAAACAAAATACCAAACATTTTATATACGTTTTATATAGATAAAATAAAAAAAACCCTCGCTCCTGTAAAATTTGATTGGCTGCTGTTACATGTTTTTATAACTGTATTTTAAATAATACTTAATATCGATATCCATATTTTTCCTATCGATATTTTCGATATTTTAAGACTATCGATTGTATCGATAGTTTTCCAGCACTAATATGCATAGCCTTGCTTAACCTAAGCTTACACTTGCAAGTGCATGTTCGAAAAACTCAATACACTCACACATTTTTTCTAACACGAAAATTTGCTTGCTGCAAGTAAATTTTTGACACTTGTCGCAAGTATAATGACAAATGGAAAAACAGTGTTAACGTGGATGAGTTTTGTATCAATTAATTAGTACGTAGTAACATAAAAGTTATGTTTATAGCGGGTTTTTTGTGTATTTATAAAAAATAACAAATAAAAAAGAGCACAACTATACAACAACGAATCTAAGTTGTAATCTTAATCATAAGTTTCAAGAATTTTGAAAAAAAAAATTGTTAATCAAAATATTTTCTCAGTAATATTATATTATCGCCGCTACGGCAATACTGGAGTCACATATTTTATAAATAAGCATAATAGTTTTTCATCAAGATGGACCGAAAATTAAATAAAGAAGAAATTATTAACTTTATTTTGTTATAACAAGGTAATGTTTTTAACATGACAATGTTTTTAAACTGAAAAACAAAGCTTTTTTCATAAGATGTTTTCGCTTCTAGAACATTTGAAAAATGAACTTACAACTGACTGTGTAAACACTCAAGCTACTTGCAAGACTTTCGGCTTTTTCTTCGACATTTTCGCTGATAAAACGTATACACTACTTGCAAGTAATTACTTGCATGTGTAAAGGCAGGGTAACCTACTGTCAAAAATTAACAAAAAGCCTCTCAAACGTATTTAAAAAAAAAAAAAAATAAAAAACCATTTGATTCCGTACGGAATGTGCGCTTGGATTCGCACTCTGCCTAAGCAAATGACAGCTTCATTAAACTTAGCAAAAAGTTTCCTTAAGTTCAATATGGTTTGCGTAATATAATTAACATGTATTCGAACATTTGCTTAAGCCAACTTAAGCACATTATGGTTGGGCATTTACCCACGACTAACTACAAACCAGTATCGGTTTTTAACCGATTATTTGCTGCAACCTGCAGATAGACTTCGATAAGTGCGAGTTTGCACAAGGGGAATACACACCGACCCCGATAAAATAGCAGCCATCCAACAGCTGGAAGCACCCAAAAATATCCGAGACATCCGACGCGGGCTGGGGATAGCATCCTGGTATCGACGGTTTGTACCGAATTTTTCTGGACTGGCCGAACCCATGACTCGCCTCCTAAGGAAGAAGACCCCGTGGGTATGGGGAACCGAGCAAGAAAATGCTTTTATCGCCTTAAAAGATAGATTGACCAACGCTCCGATCTTTAGCTGCCCTGACTTTGAACGACCTTTCTTCCTACCGACGCCAGCAAGGAGGGTTTGGGGGCCTTATTATTCCAACGCCAGAACGATCAGGAGACAGTGATCGCCTACGCTAGTCGGACCCTAACGGACCTAGATCGAAAGTATTCGGCAACCGAGGAAGAATGCTTGGCGGTCCTCTGGGGAATTAGAAAGATGAGATCGTATCTGGAGGGGCTGGCCCGGTGGGCATTATAAGTACGAATTCGGTATCGAGTGTAGGCTTGGCACGCCAAGATCATTCACAAGTTGCACGAAAATGCCTCAAAACTACCCGACTACCAGCTCATAGACGGCAGACTGTTTCGCCACATTACGAAGAAGTCTACGATATCCGATCTCCCCGAATGGAAGCTATGTGTGCCGCCAAACGATACCACCCAAGTACTACACGAAACCCATGATGCGAAAACTGCGGGCCATCTGGGGGTCTATAAGACGCTCCGCCAAACCCAAGAAAAATATTACTGGCCGGGCATGGCACGGGACATCCGCGGGTATGTGAGATCATGTGCCTCCTGCAGCCGGTTCATGGTGCGTAAGTCCGGTTTTATACACAGCAAGCCAATTAATCGACCCTGGGAAATCGTCTGCACCGACTTCATCGGCCCACTACCGCGGTCCTCCTCAGGACACAGTTTCCTTCTGGTTTTTGTGGACAAATTCAGCAAGTGGGTGGAGTTAATCCCCTTACGCACGGCCTCCGCCGTTTTTAAAGCCCTAAAAGAACGCATCATATATTGATTCGGCTGTCCCAAGACCCTTATCTCGGATAATGGGCCACAATTCGTTAATTAAGCAGTGGAAACGTTCCTTCAAGAATGAAAGTTCCGAATCCGCAGGAAAATCCTACCGAGAGGGCTAACCGAGTCAGCCAAAAACACGGAGGGGAACCAACGCCACTGGGATAAGTACATAGCCGATGTCGCTTTCGCCCTAAATTCGGCCGTACACGAAAGCACAACTGCCAGCCCGGCCGAGATACTGTTTGAACGATACCCGGACCCACCGAATGGCGCGATATCTTAAAAATCACGACACGAACCACCGAAAAGCAGTGGGGACACTATAACCTACGGAGACGAGAGTGGCAGCCCAAGATCGGCGACCAGGTGCTCAAAACGGAACATCACCTCTCGTCGGGCATAAACCATTTTGAGGCCAAACTCGGCCCCAAGTATTCGGGACCTCACGCAGTCACCGGCAAAATCTTCCCGAACATTTATACTATTCGAGGCGACTCTTGGAAACCCCATCAGGTACACACCCAGGGTCTGAAGTACTACAACCACCGAGACCCCAGAAATTTAACACAACCCTCGCTCATAACCTCCACACAGCATTCACTCACCCTTAGCCGTAACCACCACGGCCCGTTAACACCTCTCTAACCTCCCGGAGACAGCGCAGTCTACTACCGCTCCATCGAATGTAACCAAGAATATTCATAATAAACACTGGTGTCCGACTCTCGGGGGGAAAAAAGAGAAGAAAATATTCGTAATAGGTAAAATCAAAAGGTATAAAAGCGGTGCGATCTCCCATCATCATTTAGTATCACAATTAACGCAAAGCGACCAGACCTATAGCCACCGGCAAAATAACCCAGTACTTAAGACAACTGTCATGCTCCGTCACGTGCCAAGCTTCCTTCCCCCTTTTGAAGCACGGGCGAAAATTTTGACTGTCGAGAGCTGTGCAGTGGCTCAGTCTTGGGATTCAAAGGTGGATGCACTGGCCCAAATGGTGTGGGAACGACGAACCCCCCAACTGCATTATGCCCAAACTGGTCCCCCACCGTTGGCCCCCTTATCAAGGACCAGTGGCCAAACGGACGAGCCGGCCCAAAGACCCAAAAGATTCGAGTCTCTGTCGATGCGAAAAACCACGCCCCGGGTGAGGCCGACTTCCTGAATGGCATACTCAGTCTCACCCCATGGGACGTAGACGGACTAGAGGATACCGACAACCCCTCCAGAGGGATAAAGATCCCACGAAATCCCCGATGTAAGTCACGGCGATGGATACTGTATCCAGCGGGCAGACCTAAGGTCGAGGTTAGAATTATGGGAGAAAGAGCACGCCTCCGCTGCCAGGGTAGGGAGAGGTTCGTCGCCCTATCCGATGAGTAGCCCATAAATCCTGCTATTACCATTCTTGTGAATTGTAAATTTTCTTTTACCCATTTAATTGTATTTCTTTAACCCTAGAAAGATAATCTGCGTAAAATTTACGCATACTGTTTCAAAATATTGTTATTTCTCTTTAATTACAATGAATTCGCTGTTGTACTCTTTAGACATCTCAGTCGTTGATCAGAGGTTTAATGACACGCACGCGTCGCTGCTGAAGGTATTTCTAAATTTAAAATATAACGGGTATGTGAGTCAAAATTACGCATGATTATCTTTAGAGTGACTTTCAGGATTTTTATTTCTATGAACATTTGTGTTGTTTGTTTTTTTACAACCACTTATTGTGCGTATATTGTTAAATTTTATATTGTAGCTTTTTATTTGTCGCTATCCTGACTGGAAAAAAAGGCACGTCGGGATATAGATGAAGATGCTATCCTAGCCGCCCTTTTAGAGACTGATGACGAGATTACTTGTGAAGAAACGGATAGCGAGATAGAAAACAACGAGAGCGAAGATGATGTACAGAGCGACGTTGAAGATGCTTTCAAAGATGTAGAGACCGAAGAACAGCCGACGCCTATCGCAGGCGAGTACATAGACGAAGTTAATGTAGAGCAGCCAGCTTCTTCGTCAGCATCTCGGCGAATAATAACCTTGTCACAGACATAGATGGGCACTTTGCAGTACCAGTACTTATTCAGTATTTTTTTTTTTACTGGTACTGCACTTTAATTTTCATTACCAGTATATTTTTACTGATTACAGAAAAAAAAAATCAGTACTCAGTAAATTTTATTGATTACTGGAAACAAAATCAGTATTCAGTAAATTTTACTGATTACTAAAAAAAATTTCAGTATTTAGTAAATTGTACTGATTACTGAAAAAAAATTCAGTAATCAGTAAAGTTTACTGAATACTGAAAAAAATTACAGTAATCAGTAAATTTTACTGAATACTGAAAAAAATCAGTAATCATTAAATTTTTCTTATTACTAATAAGAATGCAAAATAGAAATCGAAATTTATTTTTTAAATTTAAAATAATTTAATAAAAATATAAAAAGAAATAAAAAAAAATTTTTTTTCGACTGACCGAGCGGGGATTCGAACATGTGGCCTCAGAAGGGATCGTCATTAAGTTGTACATGGTGAATGGCATGTATGATAATTAATTGATTAATTAATTCCGAATTTTGTAAAGCTCCTCATCAAAGAAAAATTAATGGCTTGATTGCTGTTTGCCAAGTTTGTAACAAAAAGTTAAAAGGATCTTTACGTGTGAGCTCCAATTTTATTAAGCATCTCAAAAAGGAACACCCACAAAAGCTTAGTGCCTTGAAGGCAAAAAAGGACGAGAACAGGCGCATGAGAGGTGGCAAGAGTTTACTTAGCGAAGATATTTTGAACTTTATTTGCAGCACTGCATCCCCATTGTCCATAATAGATGACCAAAGTTTTAAAAACTTATTTCCTGGCAAAAATATTCCGGGCAGACGTTCCATAACCGGATTGCTTTTAGAGACTCAAACTAAATATATAAAAAAATTACATTTGATATAGAAAAAATTGAATACGTGTGCGTAACAAGATGGAATTCTCTTTACGATTCAGTAAAGAAGTTGCTACAACATAAGACAAATCTACCGGAATTGTGCTATCGTCTTTCCATCCCCACTATTCTTGCTGATGAAATTGAGTATTTGGAGGAATGTATAAGCATAATGGAACCTTTAGCAGAGGCAATTGATTATCTTCAGGGGGAAAAAGCTATATTTTTTGGTCACTTTGTCCCAACTATTGTCTCTTTAAAAATAAAATTTGGCCGCTTACAGAAAGCCGAATTTAAATACTTAGTCGAATTAAGTAAAAAACTGCAAGAGGCATTAGTTAAGAGATTCGAAAAATATTTTCTGATCCAGCCTGACACTTGGGATGCCATTATTGCCGCAATAACAATACCTGAAATAAAGCTAAGGTTTCTAAAACCACTTTTAGAAACGGCAACGGGGAAAACAGAAGAAGAGGTAAAGAAAATGTTTAATACATATGTTGTAAAATATGGAAAAATACCCACAATTAAAAGCCGTGCTTTGCCTCAAAGACCGCAAAAATCATTTTTAGATTTTGGAGAGGAAAGTAATTGTAACGTTTTGCATCTTATTTTCCATTAAATTTTTGTATTTATTATTCAAGATAAGCATCTTATTTTCTTAAACAGATGCGGGCATAACTACATATTAATTCAGGTGACTTGGCAAACTATCTCCAGGAAACAATTTTGTACCTGGCCGAACAAGACACTAGCTTAAATTGTCTGCATAATCACAGTGCTATTAAAAACGTGTTTTTGAAATACATTACTCCTCTGCCTTCGTCTGCTCCTGTAGAAAGATTGTTTTCTTTCGCTGGGATTGTAAATCGTTCCAGAAGACAAAAACTCAGTGATACAAATTTTGAAATGCTTGTATTAAGAAAAGCCAATAAAATATAAAATCTTTATTCAACAAATTTACAAATATTTCTTTTGCTAAACCCGCAAAGCTTTGAGATTGTCAAAAAAAAAAAAATACGTAATCGTGACTCAATTTTCAGTAATCAGTAAAATTTACTGATTACTGAAATTTTTTTCAGTATTCAGTAAACTTTACTGATTACTGAAATTTTTTTCAGTATTCAGTAAACTTTACTGATTACTGAATTTTTTTTTCAGTAACCAGTAAAATTTACTGAATACTGAAATTTTTTTCCAGTAATCAGTAAAATTTACTGCATACTGATTTTTTCTTCCAGTAATCAGTAAACTTTACTGAATACTGATTTTTTTTTTCAGAAATCAGTAAAAATTTACTGGTAATGAAAATTATATTTCATTACCAGTAAGCATTTACTGATTACTGAAACGCTTGCTGCAGTAAAAAAGTAATGCAGTATGCCCATGTATGGTCACAGAGAGCTATAAGAGGAAAGAATAGACATTGTTGGTCGACATCGAAATCAAGTAGAAGCGGCCGAGTCCCAGCATTGAATATTTTTAGATTTCAAAGGGTTCCTACACGGATGTGTCGCAATCTGCATGATCCTCTTTCATGCTTCAACAAGTTTTTATTTGATGAGATAATTACGGAAGTCGTTAAATGGACTAATGCCGAGATATCTCTGAAAAGAAGTAAATCTATGACCAGCGCTACAATTTGGGATACGTGCGAAGTTGAAATTCGCGCTTTGATTGGGATTTTGGTAATGACAGCAACGAGAAAGGACTACCACATGACTACAGATGAGCTATTTGATCGATCAATGTCAATGGTGTATGTGTCAGTGATGAGTCCTGATAGATTTGATTTTTTATTACGATGTCTTCGAACGGATGATAAAAGCATTCGCCTCGCACTTCGAGCAAGCGATGTATTTACTCCTATCAGAAAAATATTTGACATTTTTGTACAACAATGTATAAGTAATTACACTCCCGGAGCTCATGTCACTATAGATGAGCAATTACTTGGGTTTCGTGGACGGTGTCCATTTAGGATGTATATTCCTAATAAGCCAAGTAAATATGGAGTAAAAATAGTTATGATGTGTGACAGTAGTACAAAGTACATGATAAATGCAATGCCTTATTTGGGGAAAGGAACCCAGACGAACGGCTTGCCGCTTGGAGAATATTACGTAAAACAATTATCACAGCCTTTACATGGCAGTTGTCGTAATATTACGTGCGACAATTGGTTCACGTCAATTCCCTTAGCAAAAAGTTTACTCAAGGAACCGTATAAACTTACTCTTGTGGAAACAGTGCGATCTAACAAACGAGAAATACCGCAAAAGATGAAAAACTATCGATCTAGGCCCGTGGGAACATCAACATTTTGTTTTGACGGACCCCTTACACTTGTCTCTTATAAGCCAAAGCCATCTAAAATGGTTTACATGTTATCATCTTGTGACGAAGATGCTTCTGTCAATGAAACTAGCGGAAAACCTGAAATGGTTATGTATTATAATCAAACTAAAGGTGGAGTAGACACTTTAGATCAAATGTGTTCTCTAATGTCATGTAGTAGAAAGACGAATAGATGGCCTATGGCTGTTTTTTATGGTATAATAAACATTGCATGCATTAATGCTTATATAATATATAGCTATAATGTCAACAGCAAAGGTGATAAGGCTCTAAGTCGCAAAAATTTTATGAAAAACCTTAGTATGGCACTAACATCACCCTTCATGAATATGCGACTAGAAGCACATACTTTAAAGAGGTATTTGCGTGACAATATATCCACACTATTGTAAAAAGATACTGCACACTCATCAAAAGATAACACTGACGAATTTACTGTAGAACCAGTAAAAAAAACGTATTTACTGCACATACTGCCCATCAAAATTAAGGCGAAAAGCAAATACATCGTGGAATAAATGCAGAAAAGTTATTTGTCGTGAGCATAATATTGACATCTGCCAAAGTTTGACTTATTTTTGTAAGTTTCTAATTTTTGAATATTTTGGAAATTTCTTTTTTCCGCAATATCATCTGCGGCATTCAAAATTTGCTCTTTTCTAAATAAATATGCTTTCTTCCCTTGAGTTTATTTTTAAACACATGTCTTTTTATTCCTCTTATTTGCCCAACTTTAATCTCATTTTCGGCATGAAGCAACTCTTTTGTTCTGTAAACATTTACATGACCTTGCGGTTTTATCGTAAATCGAAAAGTAGTGCAATCGTTAAATTTACAATATGCATACAATAAAGTATGTTTAATGCATTTTTTTATATTATAGAAACATAAGATACAAACATTGTTATATTTTAAATATTCTTCTCTAATAATATCTTCGAGAAGTTTCTTTTGTGTTATTTTGTCTGTAGTTTCTATCTTTACAGAATCTAAATTAACAGTAAAAGAGCAATCAAAAATATTTGCTTTAAATCCTCTCATAGGTTTATTTTGATTTTGAACGTATTACGTTTCTGTTGCATTTTTCATTCGGATTAGGTTCTTTTCTATATTTCAAGAAATTTGAAACATTAAGAGAATCATCTGTTATCTCAAATGAACTTAGAGTATGATCTCGTTTTTTATTCGAAATTGTTAATTTATTATTATTTTCCAATTTATTACAAACTGGTTTTTTAATGCATGGTGTACTTTTGAAAGAAACTTCATCTATATTTAAATTTTGTTTTTCGTGAAGTTTCATTAAAATTTCTTTTAAGCATGCTTTAATATCATTTAAATTTGGCTCACTGTTTGTAGAAATCTTCTTTAAATCTGAATTTTCTCTTACAGCGTCATTTAAACTACAAGTAATAGATTTAAATTGTTCGAAAAAATTTTCCGACAATTTCTTAAATGAATCGAGCAAAATTTCATTTAAATTTCTTTTGAACATTTCCATATTAAATACATTGTTTGTTTCCAATAAAGTGTTATCACAACTCTCATTGCTTTGTATTTTATGACTTGATACATTTTGTTCTTGATTTGCTGAAAAAATATTTTCAGACTCTGATAATTTAGCTTCTACTGAAGCATTTAAATTATTATTATTTTCATTTAAATGCAATTTTGGTTCACATTTAGTTTCCCGATTTTCATCAAGGACAGACAATAAATCCGAAATATAAGCTTGTTCCATTGGAAAATTTTCTAAATCCAAGGAAGTTGCATTACTTTCAGACATTCCTAAACTAGAACTTATTGCAGTTCTTGATTTTAAAATACGTCTTGCAATAACAGATATTCGTTTGAGAGTTTTTGAATTTCTTTTTACTCTGTTATATTTGCTTCCGTTTTTATTTACAAGATCCATAACATTTTCGCAATAAATTTGATGTTTTTTTGAATAACTTTTCAGTTTTTCTAAATGTAAATAGTTCAAAAGAACTCTACTTTTATTATTATTAATTTCCCGTAGTTCCTAGGTGGAACATAGGGCCTCAATTACTAAATTACTTAACCTTCATCCTGTGTTCCTATAATGACCAAAATAAAAAAAATAAAACATTTTCTTAAGTAAAATATATAGTGATTCTTTATTTTAATATATTATTGTTAAATGCTAGAATGATAAATATATTTTAAAAATATATATTGTAACTTATATTGTTATTTACGTTTTTAAAAAAATACCATGACATTTGATTTTATCAGGTTATAGCAAGGAAATTTCCTTTAAATGATGAAAATCCATCGATTTTAAAACAATCGTTTTTCACATACCGGAATAAATTATATTTTATAAAGGAAAACTTACAGCTTCAAATTTCCAGTCCTGGTGTAGCTCAATATCAGTCTCCTATAAAAACGTAAATATTAATGGATAATACATAACATATGCACATACATATCGCTACATAATTTAAAAGTTATTCAACATATTCAACTCAAAATTTTTATTTTTCGGCTTTATATGCTTGAAATTTTACCTTGGCTTCAACTATGCACAATACACCTGTTTATCTGTAAAAAAATGTCAGTGTATCTTGTTGTTGTTGTTACTCTTACACTGATATTGTTTTTTAAAGATAAACAAGTTTATTGTACATATGTAATTAACACTACAGCCACACGATCAAGTTTTCCTTTTACATATACAGTTTGTCAAAATTTATAAAAATTTAAAGACGTGCAAGTTAAAGGCCCGTCATTGTGTGATTGTTTTAAATCTTGAATGTCAAAACTTGATCGTGTAATCCTCAAGTAAAGCATATAAGCCCGAAAAATTTAGGCCTTAAATTTGTAAAACGCAAACGCAACGCCAAAAATTATATTGAAAGCAAGAACAAAATCGAAAATATTTCATAATTTTGTTGTTGTTTTCTATAGAAATTTATATTGCATTTTTAAATATTAAAAGCTGCATATCTTGTGGAGTTGATAATTTTAAAACGCAATATGTATTTCTGTAGAAAGCAACAACAAATTTTTGACATTGTTTTTGCTTTCATTGTTATTTTTAGCATTGCGTTGCGTTTTACAAATTTAGGGCCTTAAATTTTAAGTTGAGTCACTTTTGAATTATCAGGAAACGTAAAGCGAAAGAATTTGGCAGTTCTTTCTATTAAACTTTTATGTGTTGTTTCCAGGTGACAAGCAATTGATTGTGTAGTAAAATATATATAAAAATCACTCTAAAAACAATTATTTTTATATAAACTTTTCTACACAATCAATTTTTTGTCACATTAATCTAATTTTTACAATTTTTGTTAAAAAATTATGTTTAATAGAGCATTATTTGTATAAAAAATGTCATAAAATTTTTTTATTACAGAAATCTTATTGAAAAACAACTCTTAAAATTCTTGCGTTCTACGTTTTCGATTTCCATGACACCCCTGATAATTTAAAAGTGACTCAACTTAAAATTTGTCGGGCTTATATACTTGAGGTTAAGAAGCAGGGATGAGTTTGTGAAAGAGTTTTTAGTAAGCCTACTAAAAATGCTCAACCCATTAAGAAGCAGGGATGAGTTTGCGAAAAAAGAAAACTTCTTAGTAAGCCTATTAATTGCTATGTTAGCGAATCCATGAGTTCATTTATTTTTTAAAGTTCGATATGAAAAATATCAGAAAATATCAATGAAAAACAAAAAAGTATCAAAAAAACTCCTTTATAGATTGTCATCCACTCAGGACATTGCATGTTTAATTTTATTAATCAAAGTATCAGATGTAGAACGAAAAAACACCAAAAAGCTCCATATTTTCTATATTATACATTCTTATTCACCCAGGATCATGCACGTTTATTTTTATCTTAATGGGTCGAATATTAACCAACATTTTTCAACTTATGGGTTTCATTCACTCAGTAATAAATAAAATAATAAAATATATGTATATTGTGTACTTCTGTGAGTAAATACCTTTCAAATGGTGTATATTTTTTTCATATCGGTTGTCATACAGAGGAGGAAAGTGTTAACTGTTTTGCCTTTGCTGATTTATATATATGTAGATTGCACGGATTTGTCTTCTTTGGTCCCTTTTGCATCATCTATAAAAACAATGATACCTACATTTAGTTAACATATTATTAAATTTTATAAAAACCTTACTTACCTGAAAAAAAGAAAACAAATTATAAATTGTTACTTTTAAAGGATACCAGACTATGAATTTTTGTACTAAGGGTTTTTCAGAGATGACAGATTTTTTTACATTTTATGTTTCGTTATAAAAAGGTTCCCACACACGATGCAACATTAGTAGAAACATGAGCTTGTTCCGCTTATAAAAAACTTTTCAGTTTTTCTAACAGTGCAGCCACACGATCAAGATTTTCTTGATAGTCTTTTACATATACTATTTGTCAAAATTTCCAAAAATTGAAAGTTATGACGTAGGCTGCATTCAAGGTTTGAGCAATTTACTTTCAAGATTTCATCAAGAAAACAATTTATAAAGTCAAACGAAAAATTTGCTCACTAACCTTGAAATCAACTGTTTTCTTGAACGTAAATTGAAACACTCACTGGAAAGAGAATTTTAAAGGCAAGTTCGTTTCAATTTTTAAAAGTATGAGCGTATTGGTAAAAAAGTGTGAGTGTATTAAATATTGATAGGCAAAACTTGATCGTGTAACCCTCAAGTTAATGTAAATATGTAGTTCAAAAGTACTCTACTTATATCTAAGTTACTCAACTTAACCTTAACCTTCATCCTGTGTTCCTAACACTGAGTCTTCACCTGAGATAATCTCTGATATATATTAGAGAACGTCGGCAGAATGAGAGAACAAATTTCTTTATGTTAATTTTAATCTTAAACAAGGGGAACACGTATCTTATAAGATTTCATAATCGAATGATTCTCGCACAGTAAACTTGTGTCGTTTTTATTCTTTTTTTTAGTTTTTTCCTGTTTTTAGTTAAAAATATTGTTTTTGTACAAAAAAATTTAACATTTTAATAAAAGCGTCTTATTATTGTTTTTTATGTATGCATGTATGTGTATTTTTGACAGCTCATCTTATAAGATAGTTGTTATAAGATTTCTCATAACAACTGTCTTATAAGATTTATTATAATATTAACATTAACACTATTTGAGAGTCTACACGTAAGATAATACTCTCTGCGATTGAATTTGACGTTTGCTGATATAAAAATCTTATATATTATCTCAGGTGAGACCCTATGTAATATATTGTAACTTATAATTATAAATGCATTCGGATGTGATGCCAGATTGGATATTATTTTTCGTTTTTGTTTTCAATTTATGAAATTATTAAAAAATAATAAATGAAAATTTGCTTTAAGATTCGAAATTATGTTATATATGTATATGTTAATTTTATTTTTTTTTATAATAATTTCATAGATTAAGACAAAAACGAAAAAATTTAAAAAATCTGGCATCCCATCCGAATGCATTTCTTAAGTAAAGCCAAGTTTGAAACTTGTACCAAAAATACACAAACTTGATCTTCAAACGAATCATACGTTAAACTGAAACTGTGATCGTACCAGATCGTGCAACAAGGAGTCTGAGCGGAAAATGGTGAGTAAAATTTTTATTTAAATTTTTTTTTAAGATTTATATTCAAATTTACTTTCAATATAAATTTTTTAAAAGTTTCGCACTTAATAATAAAAATGGTATTAACGTTTTTATTTTCACTTTGTGTAAAAAAATCGACATATTGTACGGTTTTTCTACGAAGATATCTTTTATTTTTTTTTAAATAACGTTTGTGTTTATACCGTTTTTATGATTAAGTGCGATTCCTGTAATATATGTATGTATATCTTTTTTAAAAATATTTAAAAATTGTTTCTTTTTAGAACACCAAATGCCCTCACTGCGGTGGCAGCATATTTGCTGCCTTAAAAATTAAAAAAGGCAGAGAAGCGGCTAGGGAAAGGGAATATCCGGCGATGCATCCATCACCTTACCCCCCCTGGATGTATTATTATGCCCCACAACATTTTTCGATGCGCACTTAAGCAGGAACTACAGTATAATTTTTTTTTTTATTGTGTGTCTATTATTTTTGTGGAGTATATCACAAATTTTTTAGTCGATATTTACTTCACTGATAAATATATAACCATTTGAAATCAATGATGCAGCGCAGTGATGCATTTACGAACGTACCCACTATTTTCCGTGACTATTAAAAATAATATTATTCTCCGCACCTATTACAAATAATATAGCTTGGTTCGGCCTTAATAAATTTAATAAAAAGCATTCCTCCAAAGCAACTAAACTGCGGCAGTTTCTATTATATTATGGACCATTCATTTTTCAATATACATATTTAAACGAAAGAATTCCATTACTCCATCGATGAACCAAATAATTTTTGCTTTGTGGGTGATCGTGATCATACCGTACAAATAAATGAAATTACAAAATCTAATGGATCATCAAATTTAAGGCTAAAATAATTAAAAACCTGAAATCAGTTTTTATTCAACCTTTATGCTTTAAACACATTCGAGACAGCAAGCTACCGACTTCAATATGTCAAAACTAGAATACATGTGTGCATATGGAAATGATTATTTTCACGACGACACGGATACATGGCTGCAGGTTGTTGTCTGTGCTTATTTTGTCGTTGTAGTCAAATTAAACTAATTTCTATTTTTGTCCACTACAAAACAGAAAAAGTGCTGCTAATATAAAAAAATATTTAAAAAATAAGTGCTTAAATTTATTATTATTTTTTTTTTTGTTTAACAGAAAAGAATCGGCATGAAGCAAGAATATTAACTCGGCTCAACACCAAATTGTTATTTATATAATTTTTTTTATATCCTTGAAAGAAGTTCTATAAGAAGATGTTTTTCGCGCCAACGCTTCTAGTTCAGGAGTTATAGGTCGTAAAAGTTTCAAAATACTTTATCCATATCTCTTTAGGTATAAAAATGAATCTATAAAATATGGGAATCATTGGAAAATTCTTTAAAGTGTGTTCCACATGCCGTTTATGTCATACCGGTTAACCAATTAAGAGCCAATTTTATATATTTATACTAAGTGGCTGACTTTTTTTACAAAATTGGCTTTATCTTTAAATCATGTCGAAATAACAATAATTATTGAACTCTAAGATATTTGCTTAATAAAGTTTTTTTGAATGGCGGTTTTTCGGCGTTGCAGAACACTTATTATTTATGTACATATTACAATAATTCAATCAGCCAAATCATGATTAATAATTCCCCGGGAGTTTTTTCCCTTTTCCTACTTTTACAATTGAATTAACATAGGAAAAATGAGAGAAGGGAGAAAACTCACGGGGAATTTTTATTCATAATTGGGATGAATATGTAAGAAGTAAATAAATTATTACCAGATATAGCGGCCCTATGTTCCACAGGGAATTAAAGGATTACATATATATATATTTTTAATCAAACTTTTAAATAAATTGACTAATTTTTCAAAATAAAATTTTTTAAAGCTTAATAAATTTAAAATTTTATATGATGAAGTTACTAATAATATGGTATATAAAAGATTGAAGTGTTCTTCCCTAAAGATATTCAGCCCAATTACGAATAAAAATTCCCCGGGAGTTTTTTCCCTTTGTCCATTTTTACAATTGAATTAACATTGGAAAAATGGGAGAAGGGAGAAAACTCCCGGGGAATTTTTATTCGTAATTGGGCTGATTGTGTTTTAATAAATAAGTATATTGACAAAATTTTAAGTTTTGTAGAAAAATCTTAAAAATTTTTAAAATTGGCCCTTTATAGGCTAATAAATCGGAATTTTTTAAAGATCAAGTGAAAGCCATTTCGAAGTAGTTTCTAATAATACCACTACTTCTTAGATCCAGTTTTAACCTAACAAGTTATTGATAAAGGGTACGTTCGTAAATGCAGTTGTTGGGTATCACTTGCGCAGAAGTAAAGTTTAATGTTTGTAAAAGCAACACTTGTAAGAAACTTGGCATCACTCTCATATGTCAAAAGTTTTTATGCAGTAATGCCGCAGCTCTGCAGCAAACTTTGGCAATTATTGCTTCAGTTAATTTTCTGAAGCAATAACTTTTGGCAAAAAAGAAATCGTTTAATTTTCTTGTCATTTATAAGAAAACTGTTACTTTTTGGTTCAATATTTTCAATTAAATTTGTCATCTTTATTGTAAAAAGCATTTTTATTATTATTTAATGTTTGCTTATTAAACTTTTGAAATTTCAAAAATTCAAACTTTGTACAGCTGTTGTGCAAAGTATCAGCAACACAACTGCAACTGGTAATCACGCATCAGCAACAACATTTTACATCACTGCAGCAGTGATACATAGTTTTTATGCATTTACGTACGCACCCAAAGTGTTCTGAAACTTTTACGAACTATACCACGTGTGTTGAAAGAACTAATTTTCTTATTTTAAAAGCATTTTATATTTTTTTTTTGTTTAATCTGCCGTTAAAATTATATTGTTTATTAGTTACAAAAACAAAAACAACAAAATTAAAATATTTTAATTTTTTTTTTAATAAATTCATTTGTTGATAAGTCTGAGTTTATACGGTTCATTCTTTACTGAAAAGATTGCTACTTTATAGGCGAGAGGGGCGAGTGGAAAAGAAACGAGTACATACCCCTCGCCTCTCTCGCCTATAAAGTAGCAATCTTTTCAGTAAAGAATGAACCGTATAAACTCAGACTAATCTTAAATTAAGTTTGAATAAGAGTCTGCAATTATGCATGTTTTTCCATTTTATAAAAGAAAAAGAAAATGATAGTGGCACCACTGAAATATAAAGACATAGTAAACAAAAACAGCTGTTTGTATTTTTTCAATTGTAGCTGCCGTCTTCAACATAATTCAGTAGCTGACTACACGACTAAAATTTCAGCCAGCAGCATTTGTAGTATTGTGTTCGTGTAGCCTGCTGTGGTGAATGTGTTTAATGCATTAAGCTCCAACAGTCTTCAAATTTATCAACTGGGGTGGAATACTTACATGTTCTTCAATCTGCTCGAGATTTGGTCGCATAACCTCTTGGTTTGTCACAATATCGGCTTGGCCATTGCTGGTTCCGCGCTATGCTCTCCAGCTTTGCTAAAATTTATTGCAATACAGCATGAATATCTTAAACGGAAAATAAATAACAGTTGTTAATTTTACAATATTTAAAATAGTTTATTTATTTTTACCTTGTCAGAATTTGTGCACTAGGGCTAAATATTTTTTTTTATTAATTGTTGACCTGGATATATATCAAACGGATTTATTCTTTCTGTATCTTTCTGTTTGCCACTGAATTCAGCAACAGTGTCTTGGAAAGCCCCATCAAAAATATTTTGCGAAAAACTCATGTAATTATATTAAAAGAAATTATTATTATTATTGTAATTAACAAAAGTTCTATATTCGGCTATATTTAAATTTTAGTTTTTATAAAAATGTTGATGCTGTAATATTTGGGATTTCAGTGTTTTGGTCATAACTCGGCAATTTTTTTTAAACGATTTTACAGATTTATATACCGACTTTTTTGAAAACATATTCTGTTAAAAACCCAAATGGAATGACAAAGTTATATATACCCTTTTACCTTCGGTGAAGGGTATAATAATTTATAATTATTTATTGTTGTTGTAATTATGAAAAAGAAAAGCATGTGCAAAATGATCATGAATAAACTATTTCTGATGTAATCTCGCCCACATCTACGTCTGATGCAAAAGATTTGCCATTATCGGCAAAAACCATTCTGAGCGCAAATATGATAAGCTGATTTTCAGGTTTTAAGAAACCAAAATAGATAGTTTCATAGGGAAGAAGTGAAACGAACTTAAAGAAAATGGGGTTGACAGTGCTCCTTTACAAAAGTTGTTGTTGTAGTTTACCATAAAATCAAGAATGAATGCCCAAATGTTGCCAAAAAACCTGATTTCTAAGAACTCCACATAGATGCAGTTAAAGAGGAAAGAAGTATTTCTGAACCAGTAGTGGGATTCTGTAACTTTTAACAATAACAACAGTTGTTATAATTGCCAACCTGTTTTGTTGTTTGAACTAACGATTTTGTGATTCTGTAAATTGTTGTTAACAACATAGATAAAAATTAACGTCAAGTGACATCACTGTCAAAAAATGGCAAAATAACGAAAACACAGAGGAACAAAAAAAAAAACAAATAAAATTATTAAAACTAAATAGAATTTGTTTTAGTTTTTTGTTTTTTTTTTAAGAAGATAAGCAAAACCTTTTACTATTAAATTAAATGCAAATTATTTCATAGCCATTTTCAAATTATATTTTTTCTTAAAACTAAATTTTTTTATTTATTCGACATTTAACAATAAATAAACAACACTAATAAAGTTGTCGTTTACTTAACACAAACAGCTGACCTTACGATAACAAGTGTTGTTTAAAATGTTTCAGAATAGCAAAATCGTTAATTTGCTTTTTAAATTTTGTAACAATGGCGCATATTCATAAATCATTACCAAGTGTAAACTTTTTTAAGTACCTATTTAAGCTATTCACAGATGATTACTTGCAGCATAAAAAGTTTACACTTAATTATAGGTAAAGCTGTAACTAAATGCCAACTAACTAATACATTCAAAGAACAGCTGATTGACATCATTTTATAATTTATTTCAAAAGTACAACATTTTTGAAGTGGTTATAAAAAATAAATGGAAAGAATTATAAGAGATATAAAAATAATAACAGATAAAAACATGACAAAAAACAGTTAAGACGTATAAAACACGCTGCAATTATAATTTGTGTTTGAAATGAATTTCTGCTGCACCAAAAAAAAAAAATAATAAAAGAAACTAGAGATGTGTTCTTAGTCGATAAAATTCTTTTGAATATTTTTATTATTATTTTAATTGATTTTTATATTATTATAACCAAAAAACAACTTTTTTAGAATTTGCGTTAATTTTTTAAAGAACAAAAAATGAGATTTTAATAGTTTTATAAGCTTTTTAATTAATTACAGAATATATCGTTCAAAATATTATCGACATTTAATTTTCTCTAAATGCCAATATGCATGGTTGCATTTCTACTATCAGCTGAGAGCTCTTACTACGTTAGTTATGAATTGTGAATAAGATCTATAACTATCTATGAACTATTTTTTAGTTTCTGTTTTGTTAGTTACAACTTTAGTTATGATTTCTGAATATGCGCCAATGACAACTATGTATTGTTAAAATTAATTACAGAACCGCACTACAGGGCTCGAAATGACTTCTCAGCTTTTATTAGATAGCATGCATTTAGTCGGCTTAGGAGTCACTAAAAAATTACTTTAACTTTTAATTTGTGGCTAATTATATACCTACTACATTACACAGGCTTTTTTTATTCTTAACGAGATGCAAGTGTTGATTAAAAAGTACTTGGATATTTAGTAACATTCTTTGGTATTTTATATGGTGATGCATTAGGAAGTAACTGAATTTAGTAGAACATAATAAAATTATAAGTTATATATAAAAATAAGTGACAAAACTCATGAAAAATATAATTCAAAATAGGTATTAACAAAAACTTTTATCATATTTAAAATATTTGAAATCTATGTCTTCCCGTTTGACAACTTTAGTTTTTTTCACCTACATCGCTTCATCAACTACTCCTAGATCGTAGATTTTCAGTTTTCCGAAAAACTTTACATAAAAGTTATTCGGTTTCGCATGTGCTTTCTATGCCTACAACCTTTATCGGGCCTGACAATTTGTTATAAAAGAAACCTTCCTTTTTTTTCTTACAACTTATTATAATAAAGCTACCTAGGCTCTGCCCCTCTTCAATCCTGCGGATTGCATATTTGTTGCAAAATTTGGTTGGGTTTTCTCACAATTTTTTTTTTTATATATTTCATACAATTCTCAAATTTATACGCAGAAAATGAGTAATGACCCAAACTGTTTGCAACAATCAGCTAAATGCAGTAAGCCATGACCATTAAAACTGAATAATTCATCATCATATAACATACCAAAGATTTTTACATATCTTTAATTGCTTTTTTAACAACATCTGCCTCTTTCATATAAGTTAGATCTTCAGACAATAGTCTCAAACCACTGTGTGCTAATATAAAGTGATAATACTAATCGCTACTAATGCAATCTTTTAGAATAAAAATTCCTGCATATAATATAAACTGTTTAAATTTAGTAGACTCCCAGTTGCTTAATTCATTTAATTTTCTTCCTACACGACAAAATTCCGAAGGAACATAATTAGCAAAAAATTTAATTTTCTCATTAATTTTTGGTATATAAGTTTTGTAAATTAAAAGTTTAGGCAGTTTAAGTGAAACCTAAGTCAACTAAATGCATGCTATCTAATGGGAACTGAAAAACCATTTCGAACCCTGATTCTTCTAAAATACTTATTTTCGCTTTAAATGCGTCTATGTGGTGAGAAGTGTGACACCTAATCTGAAATGTCATATCAGTTCTTGGAATTTCGGGTTTTTTCGAAAAACATACTCTTCTCTCCTAATATAAGCAACATTTGGGTCATCTATTCTTACTATTATGGTAAACTACTCCCGTGACAAATGCCTTGGCTGGGGTATCGCAAATAAATGAGCAAACACTGAATCGCAACAAATTTTGTTTAAGGCCTATCTTAACGCTATTTTTTTAAGCAGTTTGACTTCTGCGCAAAAGTCTGCCATGAAATTATCTAAATATTTTGGTTTCTTTAAACCTGAAAAACAGCAAGTAAATCGATTGGTCCTTTCCATTTAAACAATCGAATGTGCCCGAAAGAAAGTATTTTTGTGTTCCTAAATACATAAACTCGCTTTCGGGAATGGTCGAAAAATGTATAATCTCTCTTTTTACTCTTAAAAGAGTTTTTGCGTATAATGACAAATCTTTAACTCCTACCTTATCAATGTATGTATGCAGCAAATCATCTAGATCTGTATGAGTCATTTTATTCCTTACAGCCAATGTTATTATCTCCTCACAATTTGTTTTGCCATCCATATTGACACGATGGTTTTCTATATAACCTTCAGAAGCTTCAAAATCAATGCACTTACCTGGAAGCACCGCACACGTAGAAGTGGATGCGACTGGATCAGTGCATTTCGCATTTTTCACTTGGGTGCAAAACAAAATGTGTAACCCTCTTAGTGTATAAAATAGTTTAGTGTTTTTGCGTAAAGGCACGCATGAGTGCGAGCTTTTTCTCTATTTAATCCCTGCAAATAATATTGGACTTCTTGATCCATTTTAGATAAAATGGACTAATGGCATCCATTGTTTATTTCAAAGTAAATAAAATGTTGTGCAAATTGTGCAAAAAAGTTAGTTAGTAGTAGTAGATCGTAGTAAATTAATATAAAAATGGAGAACAATTTTTCTAAACTTAAGCGATTCAATGCTTGAGTTGAAATTCCATGTGAGTATAATAAGATGACAAATATAATGCTAATTTTATTTAACTTTTATTTATTATTGCAGATGCGTTTAAAAAAACTCCTTGTTTTTACTGTTTTCAATTTAAAGGTAAACTAATCAAAAAGTTACTTTGATTTTTTTATACTATTATTTTTTACGTTACAGAAATGGTCGAAAAACAAAGTCAGCAGATTTTAGAGATGATGGATGAAAAAAATAAAAGGAAAAAAGTAGCTGTTATTTTTGTTCAAATAAAGAGCAAAATTTAAAAAAGCATAATTTTTTATCATATCGCTCATTTGCTGCAAGACCGGCATAACCCAAAAAACCCATTTCGAGATAAATGCATTTAAAGCTTTTGATTTGCTCTAACTACTTAGAAAAAAAGAAGACACATTCTCTTCAAACTAGGAAAGTATAAAAGATATAAAGATGAATTTAATACACAATATAAGAAAAACAAAGCGAACCATTCTGCATCTCTAACTCCAAAATTTAATTTTTTGAGTAATGCCGGTCTTGCAGCAAGTGAGCGATATGTAGTTCATAAGGATCAATATGGTATACTTGAATCAGTTTTTCGACATTTATTTTTATATGCTTTTTTTGTTTTAACATTTTCAAATAACTGTTTTTTGGTGCCTGGCTTAAATTGTTAAAGGATATAACATTGTGCAAATGTTTTCGACCGCAAAGTATAAAAAAATTGTTTTTTATAGAAAAATGTCAGCATCAGACATAGCGAAAAACAAAACATCACTTGATGGCATTGAGTTTTGCGACATATGTGTTGATGCTCTTGATGGGCGGTTTACCTCAACAGGAACAATTCTGTTAGTTTTCGCCGCTAGGTTCTTTCTAAAAACCTCTATTTTTCTTTCCGAAATCAGGCATTTCAGGTCCGCCATTAACTGATACGCCTCCAGTTCGGGAAATTCCTTCACTTGTCTGCCATCACTTTCCCCAAAAGTCTCAAATGCAATCACATCTTTATTTATAGCAATCAGTTTTTCCAAAGCATCATCCAATTTCGACTTGGGCTCTGGCGAATGCTTTAGTTTCTTTGAGCAAGACGAAAACGACTCCGAAAATGAAGATTCGTTCGGCTCAGAGTTCAAAGATGTTTCGGCTTATGTACCAATATCTCCCTGTAAATAAAAAAATTATCTATACATACAAACATACATATATCCATTACAATATTACAACTTTTCATTTTATTTCTTAACAGATGCCCAACACTGAAAACGAATGGCGGCAAATATCTGACGATTTTGAAAAATTCTGGCAGTTCCCACATACACTGGATGTTCCCATGCACTGGATGGGAAGAATATTCGCATTAAGGCTCCAGCACATACAGGGTCCCAATTTTTTAAATTTAAGAAGTATTTTAGTATAGTGCTGTTTGCTGCTGTTGATGCACATACCCCCTTCACATATATAAACGTGGACTGCAATTGCAAGTCGTCCGACAATACCATATATAGCGACAGCTGTTTATACCAAAGTTTGAAGATCGGCCCGTTAAATATTCCACATCCAACCCAACTGGTCGCCGGTGAAGGAAACAAAATTCCTTATTTCTTTATCGGCGACGATGCTTTTGCGCTGGATAGAAATTTAATGAAGCCATATGCCAAATGCGTGAAATTAAGCGTGCCACAAGAAATTTTTAATTCTGGATATGCCGCGCACGAATGTTGGTGCAATGTGCTTTCGGTCGGCTGGCAAATATATTCCGCATATTCCACAGACCGATCGAAGTTCAGCCTAAAACTGTGGATGCTATAGTAAAGGCTTGCTGTGTGCTTCACCATTATTTAACTAAAACTGTAACAACAGTTGCAGAGCCAATAGAACAAACAATTGTGGAAGCGTTTTCAGCGATTGGAAATCAAAGCCACAAAACGTATGTGTAAGAATTCGTGCAGAACTATGGATGAGCTGTCACGATACCTAACCATATATGGAAATGTAGATTTTCAGTGGCAAAAAATTTATATTAAATAAACATTTACACATGTACATACACAAGAAATAAAATGTTTTTTATTTTATTTATTCACTTACCTGGTTAGAATTGTCAACAGTTTTCCGACGAATTAGAGAAACATCAATAAAAGTCAACTCATTATACCAAATCAAACTTGGAATATACAGAGAGTGTGTGTCAGATCCAGATTTTTTACTGTTTTCTACTTTAGTGTTTTCTTCACTGTATTCTGATCGAAGGGACTTAATTTTTTTTACTTCTACTGCAATTTTTGTTTCAAAAGCTTTTTTTCAAAAGCTATAGACTCATCGGCTTTTATTTTTAAATCATTTCGCCTATATCGCCAAACATCATTATGCTTATTAATTTTATTAACAAACATATTTCACAATTTTTTTTACGATTTTAATTAAAGTTTTAAAATTCCCGCAAAAATTTGTAATTAATAATGGCAAATATTAATGCAGAGGAAGAGGTACTATTGGTAGACCTAGTGGAAAATCATAAAAACTGTATAGAAAATAAAAAATCTGATGCAGTTATATGGAGGCAGAAAGAAGAGGCATGGCAGAAAATCGAAGAGGAGTTTGCTGCAGTAACTGGAGTAAAGAGGAACTGGAAAGCTTTGCGGGATAAGTACGATGTAATTAAGCGTAGGTCCAAGTCAGAAATGGCTGAAGTTAAAATGGAAACATACCGTACCGGTGGTGGTGTGTCATCTGCAAAAATAACACCAATATCCACAAAAATAGCTTCCATGCTGGGCGATTCAGCCACCGGTTTACAAAATGCTTTTGACAGCGATTGCAGTAAGTAGCCTTATACATTTATAAATTTAATCTAAACTGTAAAATTTGTCTTAGTTCTAGTAACTGAAAATAGTACGATCCTAACAGATTTGGAAAGCTCTTTTACAAATGATGAAGTAAGGTCGAATGTTTGTTTTAATGTGTGTACTGTGCAGTATATTGTACATATATTCTTTTCCAGGTTAGTAAAGAAACTGAAGATAAAGGTGGATATAAGAGTGACTGGTCAACCTGGAAACCATCTTCATTAAAACAGCCTAAAACCAGGGAATTAAGCGTCAAAAAGAAAAGAAACGCCGAAGAAGAAAAACTGGAACTAATAATTCTTCAGCAAGAATTCTATAAGGACGAAAATCGTCGTGCCCAGGAGAAACACGAGCAGGAGAATTGTCGTGCCCAGGAGAAACACGAGCAGGAGCTCCTTTCCCTAAAATTAAAAAATGAGCTCCTACAGCTAGAGTTGGCGGAAAAAAATAAAACCATTTAATTTTTAAAAACTAACGCACTAAAGAGCTGTAAAAATATTCTTACAAATGTATACTGCCTGTTTAACAATTTCGAACATCAACGTTCGCATAGAGAATTATGTATATTTTAAACAAAATTCTAAAATTTGTTTTTGCTTTAAATGTAATTTTCTATGCGAACGTTAACGTTCGAAATCGATAAACTGGCTAATAGGTCCGGCCAAAGCGCAAAACAAACCAGTAGTTACTTAAGATTGCCATTTCCACAACTACAAATCCATAAGAAAAAATATAGTTTTCAGTAGGAATAAAACAAGCTCGCCCACAAGGTGAGATCCATATTTGGATTGTACATGACGGTCAACGACTTTCTGTTTTTTTTATATAAATTGCATGTGAACCCGTTTTTTTTTTAGTTTTTTTTAGTCTTTTATAATTTGTTTGTGGACTTAATAGGTAAAAAGTAATGACTTTGAATACTAGCAATAAGAAGGAACTTAAACAAAATTTGTAAGAAATGATTTCAGTTCACAGAAAATAATACCTTGCAGGCATTCAAAGTTTTCACAGTTTCACGGTTTCACATGCAATTTATATAAAATAAATTAAAAAACAGAAAGTCGTTGACCGTCATGTACAATCCAAATATATGTATGTAAATCTCATCTTGTGGAAGAACATTTTTATGCATACATAAAATGTACATGCTAGAATCTTTTAATAATATATGTAGCTCTTAAAAAAATTTTAAAATAATTTTTTTTGAAGACTCTAATATATGTACATACATACCGCTCCTTTATTGCAACATAGTCACATACCAAACAATTTTAAATTTGAAGTTACTTAAGCAAAAGTGTTCCTTAATACCATCTAAAAAAATCAGTATTATATCTAATATTAAGCATACGTTATAGCAAAATTTTATTAAGTCTGTATATAAAGGTACATTATGAAAACTTTAATCACATTTTGCAAAGTTCGATTTTTGTTTTTAAGATATGACTACGATGCAATAAAGGAGTGATATGTTAAAGCAACTGTTGGTTTGTTGTGCGTTAAGTGGCTCATACACTTGCATTAAAATTGTTCAATATTACGGGTGGGGTGTCACAAAGCCATAGGACATAAAGCCATATGGCGTTAAGTCCCATTCCATTTAGACATAAGGGCATATGCCATTAAGTCTCATTATAATGGGAATAAACGCCATAAATTTTTTTCCGAAAATGAGACATAAATCCATATTTTTAATGGGAGATAAAGCCATCATGGCCTTAGCTCACATTAGCAATATTAGAAAACGCCTTTATCTCTCATTTCAGTTCCGGAGACACTAAAGTTAAGTATTGAAATCTGGCTTCGCATACTAAAGTTTTTTTAAGTGGCGGCCTGTGGCCGCGCTTAGGGGTTTTTTCCTCCAGTAGGACGCGGCAGGTGGCTTCGCTGAATAAAGTTTTCCTGCGTGCGTCACAAGAATAAAAAAATGTTTTCCAATGATAACTAAGGATCTTTCCTTTCACAAAATGTTTGCAGCTGTAATTCCTGGAGCCTAGAAGTTTTGGATTTTTTTTAAATCATTAATTTCATAGATAAATAGGCATATTTAGTGAAATAAAGCATTTGTAACGCAAAACATCAAATGGGACATAAAACCATAATGGCTTTATGTCCCATTTCACTAAAATTGATATGGCTTTGTGACACCCCACCAATATTACGTATTATACAATTATATCGCCAATGTGTATGTGATATTCGAAGTTGGCACAATATATTGGCAACAATCAAAAGACTTTTGATTTTTATTGTACGACGAAAAGAAAGTGAAATATGTTGGCGTACAATGCTGTTTATGTTATTTCTATAGGCTATGTTCACCTTTTTATTGAATGAATGAAATCATTGTGCGACTTATTGTATAATATAGGACAAAATGGAAATAATATGGCGAATATCATATACAATAATCACCCTTATTGTGTTTGGTAATAGATTAAAGAGAGAGGTAATAGATTAAAGAGAACGTGAACTTATTTTCTTTAATCTATTACCAAACAGTCGTAGGCGTATTTTAAATACGCCAAACACAATAAGGGTGAATATTGTAAGTATATAACCGCTTTAGGTTGGTACTACAGGTACATACTTACATATCTATGTATGTTTGTGCAGCTTATAAGTACACACAAAAAATCTTTTAATTTTTTTTTATTTATTTTTTATTTATCTCACTGAAGTACAAATTTAATTTTATGTCGTTATATGTATGTTGTTATTGTTTTGGTTACGTTGTAGTATTAAAAAGACTTAAAATAAAAAAATGTAATGGATTAGAACAAAAAAATAAAGTTTATGTACATAAACAAAAAGTTTTAAGCTTACTCTGCAAAGTAGTTTTCAATCAAAACAGTTCGTGACCTAGAATTGGCTTGAGTTATTATCTGGTTGTGTTCGATGAGGTTATTGTTGTCAAATTCTTCTGGACATTCTGGTATTGATATTTCTTCTGTTAATGGTAGTGGGTCTTTTGCAGAAATACATATACATATTATTTAAAACAGCACATGCTACAACGAATGCCATTTTGGTTTCTGTAGCCAATCGTAAACCAATAGATAAAACCGGGAAACGTCTCCTCCAAACTCCAAAACTTCTTTCAATAGTATTGCGTGTACGGATTTTGATTCGTTATAAAGGTTTTCTTGTCTTGAACGTGGATTTAATAAAGGAGTCATCATGTAATTACATTGCTTATATCCAGAGTCTCCTAAAATAACATAATTTTCAAAATGGCCACTATCCATCCAAAATTTTAAACGGCTATTTTTAAATATATGACTGTCATGGGCTGACCCAGGCCATCTGACAACCAAATCTCAAAATATTAACTTAGCATCACACACTGCTTGTACATTGAGGGAAAAATAACCTTTCCTATTACGAAAAATTTCACCGTTGTTTCCTCCTGGTGACTGAATACGTATGTGGGTGCAATCAATAGCACCAATAACTTTTGTGAACTTTGCAATTGCAAAGAAATCTGCCGCAGTTTGCTGCATTCCTCTGCTATCGGAAGGAAGTTTTATATATTGCTTCGACAAGGCCGCCAAAGCAAATGATGTTTTCTTACTGCTCGACAAGCGGTAGCAACGCTTACACCACAAAAGTCACCCACTGTAATAAGAAAGCTTCCACTTGCGTAAAACCGTAGCGCTATAAGTAATTTCGTCTGAGGTGATAGAGAATAATGTCTGCAAGATATTTATTTATTATACGTAATTATTATTTTTTTATATACATATGTTACATATGTACATATGTACATGCATGTATTTGTTATAAAATTACTAACCTGTGACTACTTGGCAGCAAAGAAGTATGAACTTTTTCCAAAATATACTGAAATGTTTCTTTTGACACACGAAATCTTTGTATAAATTCAGTTTCTTTATAACATTGAACATAATCCACTCGTTCGCGATATATTTTGATTGTTTTAATTTAAGGAAAAGAATCTTCTAAATTATTTATATAAAACACACGCGAATTTAACATTTTGTAAATTTTATTTGTCAAAATACGAGTTTATTTTTTGTTTACAAAATAACGTATACTTGGAGTTGCCATATATTAAAAATATGTGAATATAATATGGCAATCGAAAATCTAAACCTTACGACAAAAGTTAAAGGTAGAACGTTCCTTTCTTTAGCTTATCCTTCACTTTCAGATTAAACGGAACTTGTGATAATTAAAAACTCATTATCTGTTCGATATCTTCCTACCTTTAGCTATCGGTAAGTCATGAAAACGGGCCTAAAAGTTATTAATAACAAATTTGATAATTTTTTCGGATTGTTAAAAAAGTTCACGCAGGGATCGGTTTGAAGTTTGAAAACAACAATTTTTTCTCACGGAAATATTAAAAAATATACACCTGATATTTGTATATATTCCTATACGTATCACTTAAATGCTATTTTGGAATTTACCCACTGCTTTAGATTTAAAAATTTTCATACGGTTTACAATTCATCGCGGTTCAAAATTTTTTGGAAGGTTTTAGAAATTTGCTTCCCTGCGTGAGGTTTTTGTCGCAAAACGACGGGAGACAGGTGTTTTCATTACAAACACATTCTTGGCGACTCCGTGGTACTATGCCAAAAATTTGGTTGTATTCTAATGTGCATACATATAAGCACAGGATGGAGATGTTTATTACTGTTAATGGAAATGTGATTTACTAGTCCTTATATTATTACGGAAGCATTACACATGGACAAAAATTTAAATACCTACAAATCATTGATTAACATCGATTTATTAAAAGTTAAAATTTTTAACCATTACACTTGTGAAGAGCTCATAAGTAAAATTAATATATAGGGTAGTAAATAGCTGGATTTTTTTTTCATTGTATACCTACCACGATAAAGAAGAGTATATTCAAAATATGGGACTCCGGTATTATATAACATTTATAGATAATTCAACGAAATAAACTGCAATTAAATTACAGATGTTAATCCTTATAGGTATAAAAATATGTTGCCAAACATATATCTTATATATAAATATGGAAGCAACTTTTTTCAAGTTGATGTTTAAGTATCTTATCGTCCACCGATTTTAATCGTTTTAAAAGTTTTTTTGTGTAGATATACACAAAATAAATTTTTGGAATTAAAGTGGTTGAAAAGCGTTTTAACTTATCTTGCAGACAGACGTACAAAGATGTACGTTATTTTAAAATGTGTACGTTTTTGTTGTATAACGCACAGGTTCTCTCGAAAGTAAATTTCAAGTGGTCAAATTTCCGCCACCGGGCGATCGAGTGGACAGTTGATTAGAAAAATTAAACTATTCATTTCTTAGTTCTTTGATACGGTTTGTAATTTAAAAAAAAAAAACTTAGGTTAATGTGGATATAATGCTTATAATTTGCTTTACTTTTGATTGTTCTAGCCGCTGATAGATGGAATATATGTTTAATGTGCTTTTATCGCTAAATGGACTATAACGTATGTAAATACTTTCTATTAAACTTCTTTATGGCGCAAAAATAAAGATTAAATGGACTTTATCGCTACTGTGACTAAAACGGAAATGACTATAATTGAAAAGTACTGTATAAAATAATGACAGATTTAGGAAAATATATACCATAACATAATTTTTTTGCAGGATGCTCTATAGGTTTTAATATTATTTTTTAAATTCGTAAAAATCTTTAAGCGTTTTTATTTGCCTTTTTCAATTAAAATTTTGTGTGTTGTTTTAAAAATTCCACTAGTCCCCATTAAAATTTAATTCACTTCAGAAGTGTCCACATTTGACTTATAATAGTATTTTCCTATCGTCTCACACGCTCCCTAAGAATAAACACTCGTTTTATACATGCAATACACTTATAATAAGTACATACATACATAATAAAATTGTCTAAAAAATTGAATTAACGTTCGGTGCGAACCGATATAGTTTCAGTTTTACAACAATAAAACACATGTTCTTACCCTACAATTACACAATCGGTCGCACTGGCTCTTACGTAGGTTATTTGCACAATAATTGTTTGAAAACAAAACGAAATCAATTAAAAAAATAACAAAAACCAGTTTCAACGAAAAAAAACACATACACACACACTTTGGCTGGCAAACACAGTAAACTTGTGTTTGTATTAATGCATGAGGTTTCTTGCTCTCTTTAGTTATCTGAATGTGAGCACGAAGTTTTTGCTTTCTTGTTACTTCCCCCCCTCATCATTAAGAAGCTCAACATTTTTGAAAATTTCAAATGTACTAAGTGCAACATCTTTATATATTTATAGTCTTTGCTTTAACTTTTGTCGTAAGGTTTAGATTTGAGATTGCCATATTATATTCACATATTTTTTATATATGGCAACTCCAATTATACGTATATTTTGTAAGTCCCCATTTGCAATGTGGCAAGTGGAAGGCAGACAGACGAAGTTTGTTGGTGAGGGGTTGTAGAGGTAGAGTGTGTAGTACATGCCCTGCAGATAACGAGACTAGTCCATACATGCATGTAAAGAGTAGTCCATAAAGGAGTAGGAGTACTCCAAAACTACTTCAAATATATGGGTAAATGGTGGTCCATTTAACATTACGATATCCTAGGAGGGGACCATATAACCCACCGAAGTAGTAGTGGAGTACTAAAGTGGGTTAGTTTTAAAAGTACTCCATGCCACTACAGTATGGAGTACACTCAAGGGGTAGTTTATGCATTTTTCATTTTTTACTAATCGCCTTTTATGGCGCGCCCTGTAGTCTATTATTGCTATTAATAAATATATTTACTTGGTATTTTTAATTTGTTTACCTTTTTTCACAAATTTCACAAACTTTTACTTTTAAATAAACAATTAATAATGGACACCATCAGGGCTACCAATGTGTAATACTGTAAACTATAGAAAAGTATACATCATGAAGTTGTTGGCAGCACTGCATGTTAATTTCTTATAACATGGTCCATATTACAGTAGATTGGACCATGTTGTAAGTAGTGCATTTAAGCTACAATGGACCACGTAGTCCAATATTATCTGAAGGGACTATCTGTACTAGACATTTTTTGTTTCTCTTTTCCACTGTTTGCAGTTTTCTTGTTGTTGCTTCATATAATTTTTCTCACATCAATGTCAGTTAAGTATCATTGCCTGTTAAATGTTCATTTTCGTCAACAGCGAATGAGAACGAGTAAGAAAACGAATACATACTTTATGTCTGTCTATTAATTTCGAGATTGTGAAAGGTTTAGGCAAGTTCAAAAGGGAATAAGAAAAATGTCTGCCTTTAAATTTCAAAATTGTAAATTGGGACTAAATGTAAAAAAAAGTACGTAGTTGCCAGTTCGTGTCTTTATTTTGGCAAAAATAATCGGTATTTTCTTTAGTATTGCCACATTTTCAAAAATGCTAAGTTTATTTTATACAGAAGTTGTGAAAACGAAAAATAGTTGAAGGTGACTTTATTCCTCACTAGTGCTAAAGGTACCTTTAACTATTTCGAACTTTATAAGTAAGTCGTGAAAATGGGCCTTAGTTTATTTCCTTGAATTTGTTAGTTAGTATTATGTTATTTTTTTTTTAACAATTTTCTGTTTTTCATTTTTAAACTTTATTATTTGCGTTACTTTATTTGTTTGCTCTACCTACCTGTATATGTACAATTTTTATTTAAAAAATTATAAGTTATAAAAAAGCTTTAATAAATAAATAAATGAATTAATTTATATAAACATATAAATTGATGGTGATACTATTAACATTTTGAAATTTTTAGGGCTTTGTTTGAAGCTCTATACATATTGATTCCCTTACATCGTTTACTCTTAACGACACACGTTCATTTTCTGCACTTTTGTCTTCCTCTTCAACGTCGTTAAATAAAAGATCGTCCTCAATTGCCAGGTTAAATGGATAAAATGACACAACTTCTTTATACTTTTAAGTTTGCAATAATACAATTGCCGAAATCGTTGCTTCAACATACCAAACGAATGTTCTATGCAAACACGGCCTGAGCTTAATTTTATACTAAAATTTTTTGAGCTCTTGTTAAGTGACCATTATCTTTGTATGGCGTCAACAGATGTTGTGTGCATGGATTAGCTGAATTTTCTAAGAAATAATAATCTGAAAAGAAATGAATGAATGTGCTTGTTTATAAAAGCTGTTATTCTTTTTATAATATAAAGTAAATTACCTCCACATAACGTTGATAGACCCAACTATCATGAGATGACCCGGGAAAACCAGCAAAAATATTAATAAATTTTTTGCTTTCATCGTAAGCGTTACGTTTCCCTTACGGTCGATGTAATCATCCTTACATCCTACATGCAATGGCAATGTGGGTGCCATCAATACAACCTTTATAATAAGAGAAAAATTATATGAATATTTAAACTGTTAAATTTTACTTTTGCTTACCTATAGCTTTTGAAAAACCCCATTTATTTTCCAAAAAATATAGCAGACTGCTGTTTCTGCGCTTCGTTTGGCTATTTAATAACGTCAGGACTTAAGCTGTTGATAAACATTGTAACTTTGTCGATTATTCTGCTAACAGTTGACAACGCTAAATTTAACCGGTCCGATAGATCGCGCAAACTGCATGCTTCATGACCCGCAAACCACAAAAAGCAAGCCAACCAAGTATTTGCTGACAATCGTTTATCAGCACGCAAAGAAACATATGCATGACTTTCTGCAAATTTTCTTGAATGATTTAAATATAAATCTCTCGATATGCGAAAGTGTTGTCTAAATTCTTCGTCCGTATATAAGGGAACAACCTCGTCCATATAGTTTTGAATGCTGTTCCTCTTTTTATATTCAAAAATGTCCAACATTAGCGACTCTTCTAAGTCAGACTCTTGTTCAATAAAGTCTAGGATGTCGTCATCATCACTTAAACTCTCCACCAATACAAACACTTTTACAATAACTATTATTATTTTCCTAAATATTTTAATAAAAACTATTTTTCTTTAAGTACACTATTTAATTCCACAACACTTTACCCAAAATTCTGGTTATAAACTTTAATTTTTTTAATTTTGCCTTTTTTTGTTTTGTTTATGTTTTACAGCTGTTTGACAATTTGCACGAAGAAAAAGTTTGGGCTGTTTCGTTCAAGAAGAAGAATTTTATTCTCTCAAATCCGCTCTCATTTACACAAATTTAAAGTACGGGAACGCTTTTCGTGGAAATTGGGATCCCGAGGGATCCCAAAGTAGAGTCAAGAAACAGAGCTATAATTTAGATACAAATAAATAACAAAAATATATATGTATAAATATTTTATATATATAATAATAATTAAAAAAGTAGTGACCGAAAGCCTTGTTCGCCAGGAGAAAACAGTGGCTATTCAGAATGTTTTTCCAATAAACACCATCGAGGAGTTGAAAGCGCTCAATGACGTAATAATTGATGAAAATCAGCAAATTTATGTGAGTTCTTATTTGACTTTACTTTTATCATTATTCAAATTGTTGTGCTTTTTTACAAACCAATGCCATGAAATTATCTCTGAAAGGGAAATTACCAAAAACGTTAACGACAATTCTATCTTTGCAATTGATTCTTGGTATAAATATTGGTGGCATTCATGGCAAAAAGCGCTTGGAGGATTATAAAAAAGTTTTTGATGCATTAATGGATGCGGTTCGGCCTCTCTGTGATGACCCAGATAAAGAATTACGCAACGCCTTAGCTGTTATTATTACTAAAAAAACGTAATTTTCATAACGTTTGTGTTAAAAAAAACTAAATAGTTTCCATACTTAATATTTTCTATGAGCAGTATAAACTTTTGTGTGTATATATTATTCATCTTACTTGTTTTTATTATAACTTTTATTTTAAGTCATGAAGTGTACTTCAATTTTCATAAAATGTCAGCAACCTCGTTGTAAAAAGATTACTCATTATTAAATTTTTTTTATATTATACAAAATATTTCTTTATATAAATACATATATGTATATATTTTTTTTTGAAAAAAATTCATTAAAATTAAACCGTTTAAAAATATATTTAAAAAAAGTGGTTTTTAAATAATTAAGTATAAACCGACTACAAATTGGTTGAAAAGTAAGTTAAAAAGTAATGCAGAGATGACCAATTGACTACCGCCTATGACATGCCTATGTTAAAATGAGTCGGCGCGGCGACAAGAAAAAAAGGCACTTAATCCATTCGATGTGGTTATTAAAAAACCAATTTTAAATTACTTTAAAATGTGTTTGACTTCCTACAGGGATATAACTGTAATGCTATGTTATTATACATAATAATACTTGCCTATCTAATCTAAGCCTATCATTTGTGTTTTTAATTAAAAGTTTTTAAGTGCCCAAAAACTTAAGAAAATTAATTGAGTGTTCGCCTAATGGTCGAAATTCGACCATACATTTTTAGATACTACGGGGGTGTGCTGGAAATCGCAAACGCAAAACGCAAGAATTTGGAGGCTGTTTTTAATACACTTTTAATCAAATTTTTATAATTTTTGCTATAAAATTCTGTTTTATAGGGAAATGTTTGTATAATATTTGCCATAAAATTCTTTTATAACAGAAATCTTACTAAAAAGCGACTTTTAGAATTCTTGCGTTTGCGATTTCCAGCACACCCCTGTACATCTAAGTATATATGAATTTACATGTTTTGAGCATTCATTTTTTCCATCTTAGTGGATCGATTTGGCAAGGGACCAACCTCTGGTTCATATTCTATCTTCTACTATAAAAAATATCAGAAAATAGCAATTGAAAAACAAAAAAGTATCATAAAATCTGTTTTGTAAATTGTATTCCACTCAGGTAATTGCATTTAATATTAACAAAATCTAATATTAACGAAAATTAATTAAAAAACCAGATGTTGAACGAAAAAGCTCCCCTTACATGTTCTTATTCATTTTTCATCTTATAGGTTTTAATTCACTCAGGACCCTGCACCTACAATATTATGTTTCTAAGTTAAATAAATCACCACATGCAGCACGGAAAAGTAAAATAATGAAATTTAATTTCTCGTATTTATATAGTCGATATATTCGAAAACCGGTTTCTTAAAAATGCCGAATAATCGAGCACCCTATTTTTTATTATTTGATAATTGAAAAAAACAAATTTTGTATTTTGTACATATGTGTTAGTAGCTAATTTGAACGCTTATTACTCCAAAAATATTAAACAGATTTTAATAAAATATATATTGTGCACTTCTGTAAGTAAATATCTTTCAAATGGTGTGTGTTTTTTTTTTTAAATCGGTTGACATACAGAGGAGGAAAGTGTTCTTAACTTTTTTGCCTTAGCCGATTTATATATAGATATCACAAAGTATACAGAGATGTCACGAGACGGAAGATTTTGCGTTTTCTTCCGTCTATTTCTTCTAAAGCTGCCCTTTTTGCATTTCTCATGCATCAATTTTGTGGCGCAAACAATGAACACAAAGCAAAATTGAACAACGATTTTTAATTTTGCTTTGTTTTCTTATTATTTTCTCAAGTTATTTGTGAAGGTAAGTAGAATTTTTTGTTGAAATATTTTAAAAGAATTTTCATGTTTAATTATTTACAGCCGTATTTATAATGGACATTTGGCATGAAGTTAGCACAAAGTTTATTTATAATACACTTACCAAACTCTGGCTAACGATTTGCTAAACTCTTTTTAACCAGCTGCCAAACGTTTGCCAACTTGTAAGAAACAGCTGTTTAATGTTAAACAATTTGGTTGGTTTTATTTTAATTACTGTTTTATTTTATGTTTCTTTCTTTTTTTATTTTATATTAATTTTAAAAACTTTTAAAATTTGTTATATGTGGAGGAAAAAACAAAAAAAAATTACAAAACCAGCGATGATTAATTCAAACGTGTTGGATTTTTCAGTAATATAATGTGGCATCATTAAAATTCAGAGTTGATTTTTTTTTTAGTTAGCAGATGGACAAAAGTTTGTTATAAATAAACTCTGTGCTTACAAGCTGCTAGGCTTAATCGGCATTCTAGTTAGCAGCTCGTTGTACGTAGTGTACAAACTGTGGCTAACTTTTTGTTATAAATACGGCTGTAAATTTATTAAAAACGTTTATTTGTTTGTATTTGTATTTGCCTTTTTCTTTTTTTTCTTGTAGATTTCTGTGGTACAAGGTTTTTTTGACATTAAAAAATGTAAGTTTTAATGAACCAAATGAAAATTTTTAGCTAATTTTAATTTTTTTTTCAGGAGCCCTAAGTGCATAAAAGGATGTCCTCCGGGAGAAAAGCTACACATCTTTCCTAAGGATCTGAAGAGGGGAGTAAAATAATCGTTTATGAATACTTAAACTTAAAAATGTGTTCTGATGTTCTTTGTGCCGAATATAATTAACATATCTTCATCTACATAAGATTTGTTTGCCCTTAAAAATGTGTTCTGAAGTCCTTTGTGCCGAATATAATTAATATATCTTCATCTATATAAGATTTGTTTGCCCTTAAGAGCAATTATTACAACTTGCCGATAGTTAAGGTACGATTTTGTTCCACTTATAAAACGTTCATCCAACCCGGTAGGTAAAACTCAAGTTGAAATAATAAATAACTTGTTATATGTACGTCTGGCAAAACCTACCTTTAACTAACGGCAAGTTGTTGTAATTGCCCCAAGTATTCTAGGATGGGGGTTTATGTGGGAACTATAGTTAATTTTGGACATACATACAGGCTGTTTGGACATATGTATAAGCTGTTCATTAGTATTACGTGTTGCAGCTAAATCTATACCTGTTATAATAAGGCTTAGTAAGGCATGCGATAATTTGTAACACACTCATTGCTGTTTGTGTTGTGGGTTGGACACCAATTGACTGATAGATATGGGCATTTCCATTTTTACGTGTCGTGATATTCGTACCACAAAATGTAAAAAAAAAATAAATGAAGAAGTCAAACTTGTAAAAAGGGTTTTTATATATATAAAGTTATGAAGTAGCACTGTATTCAGAAAAAAAATTACAGCAATCGACGGTAAGGATTTGCAGATACAAGCAAAAATATGCGCTGGCGAGACGTTAAAAAAACGGAAGTGGATTCTGACTTGCATTACAAAACTTAATAGGACTGCGAATTGAGCAAGACGTATTGAATAAAACCTTTTTAGTAAGCTTTGGACTCATAGAGATTTATTTCAAGTTATTAGAATTAAAAATATTTGCTCGTTTAAAGGCACACATGGGCATTTTGAGCGAAAAGTCTGCTTTTTTTTTAATGTAACGCCAGAATAAGGTTGTATTTAAGGGCCATGTTGTTCAACCGTTATCGCTTTTGTAACTAAATGTAGAGCTAGTTGCGCTTTACACCACAATATAAAAAAGTAAACTATACATATACAATTTTTTGAGAAATAATTTAAATTATTTTGGAATTGCCCATATTACAAAATATACATACTACTGAACATTTTAAAAATTGTGTCCTAATATTATTATTATTATTATTTAGATTTGAAATTCCTATAATATACTGAAATTGCCAGTAGCGGCAGAAAAGGAATTTAATTATTAGGTATCGGCGAAAATCCTATCAAAATGGGAAAATATTGTTTATTTGCTAAAAGAAACTTAAATTTTTATTTTTGTCAAATAGTGTGAAAATATCATTAAAAGTGTATTTAACAATAATTTTTTTATTTATATAATCTCATATATGTGTATTGTGGAAAATTTCTTTTTTTTAAATTTTTCAATCGAATTTTACAGATTTTAGCAACTTTGAATCTCAACATCTTTTGCTGTTAAAACTCGAAATTATAGTATATTTTAGTAATTCCTCCTAGATCATTTTTGAATTTGATTGATTGCAACTCATTTTTGATTTCATTCATTTGAATTGCAATTCATTTTTCTAATTCATTTGAATAAATTCAAAATTGAAATTCTTTTCTGCCTAATTCGTTTGAATTGATTCAAATTTAATTCAATTCTTTTTTGCTGTGAAATGAATTAATTCAAAATTTAGCTAATTCGTAACAAATTAAAATCGAAATAGAATGATTCACTTACAGCTCTGCTAATGACTTACATATTATACCCCTGACAATAGACATTTAACATGTGCGTGTCATTGAAAATCTTGGTAGTTCTTTTAGAAACATATAGACATTAGAAACAGAGAATCACTTGTTTTATTTTAGTAAATCTTGCCTACACTTTTGGTACGAATACAAATTAATAAAAATCTTTTTTTATTATTTCTTCAACTTTTATAGGAAATTTACTTCTCAGTTGTTATTGATAAAAAATTATTCGTATTAAAGGCAAATAGTGTAATGACCAAGGCGAATTGATGTAAACGGTGGTGTCGATACTACAACAAGTAACAACACCAAAAACACAACAATGTATTTTTTTGTTGCTTTTGTTGATAAATATGTCAAAATCACAACGAACTTTTGACATTTCTTTCTCTAATTAAGAAAAAAAAGTAGCACAGCTGTGCTTTCAACGTCACCTGAAAACTGAATTCGCCTTGGTAATGACATAGTCAAGAAAATAGTAGACAAAACTGGTGACTTGGAGACACTTGCACCAAGGTTTCCTTCAGGGATTGGACAAGTGCGATATGAATGTACATACCAGAGCTGTAAATGAATCATTCTTTTTCGATTTTAATTCGTTACGAATTAACAAAATTTTGAATTAATTATTTTCACAACAAAAAAGAATTGAATGAAATTTGAATCAATTCAAACGAATTAGGCAGAAAAGAATTTCAATTCGTTTCCAATTCAAATAAATCTGTAAAATGAATTGCAATTCGTTTATAATTCAAATTAATCTGTAAAATGAATTGCAATTTGTTTCTAATTCAAATGAATTTGTTAAAGTGAATTGCAATTCATTTTGCATATTCATTTAAATTTAATTGATTTTGAATTTATTCAAAATGTCCAATTATGTTAAATTAAAAATTGTTTTGTTTTTGTTCAGATTGGTTTTTTATCTTTTAATGTATTTTTATGTTTACGTTATTTGTAGACGTGCCGAATGGTTAAACTTATTAGGAGTGGAATCTTCGGTTAAGCGCATGCAGTCGTCACTTCTCCAAGGAAAACTTTGTTGGAAATCGAGTCCACAAATTTGCTTCACCAAATAATTCATTTTCCGAACAAAAAAATGCTTTACCAAACAATTCCTATTCTGACCCAAAATTTAATTCAAAAATACTTACATCCTTAACGGAAAATGTAATTTCTACTCCGAACCAAGCTAATACTTCTTAGAAAAATGATACAAATATAGAAGGAGTGTGCAGTTTAGCCGAAGACGTTGAACTGGAAGACGCACAAGTGGGTGGTTCTTATATACCCACAGACATTAATTCAAAATTGAATTCCCTGCGATCTGCATTGGACCGTTATCGAAATTTATATTTAGGAGAAAAACGGACGAAGTTTAGATTAAAGGCGGAAAATTCTAGGTTAGCATCGAGCTTAAAAAAGTATCAAATCAAAGTTAAAAGCTTGGAAGAGGAATTAAAAAAATGACTTGTCTTCAAAAATTTCTAAGACCATGTTGGTCTGCCTCAATAATGGGTTAAAAAACTATAACCGAGATTCGAAGACACGTCGATATGATCAGGCAACAAAATTAATTTCGTTAGGTGTATTATTTTTGTCCCCAATAGTTTATCGGCATTTAGCTCCAATGCTCGACTGGCCCCAAGTAAGGACTCTACAGCGATTTGTAGAGGAATGGCCAGACTTCTGGAAATTTAGATGGAAGTTTTGAAGCGCTTCGAGTTCGTTCTCAAAATTTCACTAAAGACCAGAAATTTGTCAGTGTTTCCTGCGATGAGATGTCATTGAAAACCTACTTGGATTATGATAGCAACAAAGATCGTATTATTGGCCTTCAGGATTTCGGTGACGAAAATGGGTCTTACAATTTAGCTACTATTGTGGTAGTTGTAATGGCAAGTGGAATAGGTGGTGAAAGTTGGTCGCAAGCAGTGTCATATTTATTTGTTAGTACGAATTGTCAGGGTTCTTTATTGAAAAAGTATATCTTCGAGGCTATTTCGAAGTTAGAAGCAATAGGCTTACATCCTTGCCAGTTCGTTTGCGACCAAGGTTCAAATTTTCAAAACTTCTCGAAAGTTGCCGGTGTAACCCAACAAACACCATATTTTCTAGTTAATGATAGGAGAATTTTTTTTATGTACGATAGCCCCCATTTTTTAAAAAGCGCCCGGAACTGTCTGCTTAGTGTGCAAAACCGCATTTATTTTAATAATAAATGCGTATCATGGAATGACGTAAAACATTTCTACGAGATAGACTCTTCAAATAAATTAAGATGTGCTCCTAAGCTAAGAAAGGAACACATTAACCCCAATAACTTTCAGCGCATGCGCGTTAACTTAGCGTCTCAAGTTTTAAGTAATACCGTTTCTACCGGGATGCGCATTCTCTATCAGGCAGGAAAAATAGATTCTTCAAATTCTTTAACCTTCCTTAATACATCAGAATATCTAAAGTTTTTTTTGACATTTTTAACATTCGTGCTGACAGTGCACTTTTTAACCTTTCTAATGACCAATTAGAACTTTTAAGAGATGACTCGCAAAAACTTAAGTCTATTAAAATATATGACGAAAAGGGCTCCGAAGTAAAAAATTTGTTTAAGTTTATGAATGGGTGGCTATTAAATATTTCGGCCGTAAAATCTCTTTGGTGCTATCTTAATCAGGAAGGATTTCAATGTCTTAAGACACGCAGGTTAACACAAGACCACCTCGAACATTTTTTTTGGCCAAATTCGAAAAGGATCAGGGAATTGCGTTTCAGTAACGGCCCGAAATTTTCCAGCTCATTTCAAAAACTTTGGGGGCTCCACTACATAAACGTTGTTGTCAACGGAAACTGCGAAGCTGTTTCGCCAAACGATTCAATAATCGATTTTTCTATTGTAGATGAAGCGTTTTCTACTGCAATACCTTTTGGGATGAATTTCAATCCTTGCCAAATCCTACCCCTCAAGTTGCAGCTGCTGATGTAAGCAAAGTTTCCTTAAATGAAAAGTAATTTCTTAATAAAAGTGCCTTTGTGTACGTTTCTGGCTATTTTTACCTTAAACTATATAATAAAAAATTATTTATGACGAATTAATTCAAATAAAGCCATTTTTATGTTGCGACGGTTTAAAACACGAGGATATGCTGAATATGTTTATTCGCATTCGAATTTATTTCATTTTAAGGTTCTTTAATTCCAAACTCAAGAAGCCAAACTTCAAAATAAAATACCTCTGTGTAACCAATAAATAAAGCTTATAATATTTCTTTAACCCTCTAATGAATCAAGGCATGCTTTTCAAAATTTCTACTGACGTCCAATATATAATTAATTTATAATAATTTCCATTTTTTTTACAATTGCTTCAAGATCTAGAAAAATATTTGATTTTTATTTTCAATACAAACTAACAAATAGAATTCCAAAAAACTAAATGTGTTTTTATTACTAGATTCCCAAGTATGCCTCAAGGTACACCTTTTCTCACCTGGAACTTAAACGACTTATTATACGGGCTTAAAAATATTTTTTTTTTAATTCAGAGGCCCAAAAATATCATAAAAAAAATTTTCTTCATTATATATTCCCGTTTAAACTGCAACTTGGAATTTGAGGGTTAAATTCTCTTCAATTCTTATAAAAATTTTAACCTTCATGATGATCTCAAAATATTTTTGTTTTTTCTTCTCATTTTCATTATAACCATTACATATGATCATATCGACCGACACCAGCTCTTATTTTTGAATTCATATATTTGGTCAGCATTTCTTATTTTAACTAACAATACGCATGATTTTAATAAATATTTACTAACAGAAACGTGGAAATGTACAAATTATCATATACATACATACTGATATTGTGTTCGTTTTTAAATTCATTATTCTTATTATCATATTATTGTATCCATTAAGTTTATTATCATATTCAATGCTTTTTTTGTTGTTGTTGAAAGTCCTATTTTGTACACATGTTTTTTTATCATATAATGTTTCGTTTGCATTAATTGTTTTCCTCATTCCTATATTATAATTATTTTGTTTATTCATGTATAGTAATTTTTGCATGTACATACAAACATACATAAGTACCTATCTATTGAGTTGAAATGAAAACATCATTAGGTGTGTTTGAGTACTTTTACAGTAAAATGCAGTAAATGAGAAAATTGTAAAATTTGCTCTCACAAAAAGCTGTTGTCCAAAAAAGTACGCGAACGCAAATTTTGTAAAAATTCGTAAAATAAAGCCAACAGCTGATGACAAATAATTGAAGTGTTGAAAAATGTTTACACTTTTGACTACTTAACTCGTTTTCTTATCGGTACTCGATTAAAAACTTTTTATAATACACAAATTTTTGGAAAATTCAAACAAATTATTTTATGTTATATTTCATATTTGTTTGTTTTTTATTTTATTTGATGTTACTAATTTGTGGCGGGTTAATTTATTCAAAAGAACATGAATAGTTTTTTGCTATTGATTACTTAAGTACCCAAGTACTTAGTTAGCACTTTTACAACTCAAAAAAATTAACATAACAAAAAATGTTTCAAATGTTGGTATTTAGCCAAATAAATGCTTTACAAACAAGTTTAATTAATTAATATTTATTCACATTTTGTTTATGTTTAATTTTTATTTCAACTTTTCTTTTATTTAACAATTTTTTTCACAATTTGTAAGCATTTTGTTTGTTACTTTTGTTTGTTTACCTTTTGAAACATATGTTTTTTTGTTTTACTAAATTTTACTGCAAAAATTTCTGCAGTAAAAATTTGTAAATACTCAGACAAGAACTGTCACTTTTCGCTCTCAATTTGTGTTCTCATTTACTGCATTTTGTGTACTCGAACGCAATTTCGTAAAATGCAGTAAAGTTCAGTAAAAAATAGTAAAAACTTTTGTGTTCTCGAACGCAGCTATTGAATTACCTTTATATTTATTATTTCATATTTTTAATATTTAAAATTTTTTATTTTCTTTCCAAGGTCGTAATTTTGACCATAACTTTTTGGCACCTAGGATTTTAAATGAAAATGCATATTTTTGTATTTCTCATAATAATCTCGGGGTAAGTGTATCGATTATAAAAGCTTCTCCTTACCCAAGACCATCATGCGTGGTGAAGAGCCACATCCTTCTTGAGGTGGTGCTGTTTTTAACAAGACATGATGGATCTATTATCTACTTACGGAACTTAACTTCAAATCGTCCATTAACATACGTTGTTCGTCGCCAATTCCATTAGGTTTATCAATAAAACTAAATAGCTGATCTAGTGACACCTCGGCGGAAACTACCACACGCACTCTATAATCGTAAAGTGTAAAATAATAATAAAATAATAAAAAACTCTACATTTTATCAGGTTATTGAACCTTATTTTTGAGAAACTTACACGGTTGCATAGTTCTTCAAAATTAGGGGAGACTGGGGCAGCTTCGGCACTTTTTTTTTGAAGCCCTGAAACTAAGAATGTATGCAACAGATAAAAAAATTGTATCGCTTGTTGTTGTCTTTGGATATTGAATAATAAAATTTTAGTACAAAATTTTATGAATACTGAGTATTTGTTATTTTTTTTTGAGAATTGGTAAAAAAACGTCATTTTCGCTGAATGTGCCCCACGCCGGGGTAGCTTCGGCATTTGACGGGGCACATTCGTCGACTATATTCTTAAAGACAGTGGCTTATTAAAAACTCCATAAAAAATAAAATAAGATGCCAGTTATTAACGGATTAAAATATTCAAAAATATTACTTCGTTCTGTGCCTTGTACCAAAAGTTATTAAACTTTGGCAAAAAAAATAAAGAAATGTTACATTGGGCCTTCAAAAGTAACGGAAAATGCAACAAAACCCATAACGAACGGCATTACTAATAACAACTTTCAAGAAATTTTAATAATTTTTGTTGAGTTTTTGCATATTTTCTTCAAAGGACTAACTCACAAAGTGCGACAAGTTTATAGAATTTTATAATGCTATGGAGTATGCTGTTACATGGTTTTAATAGAACTTAGGTTAGGTGGCCGGTCATAAAGACCCCGCATAGAACGTGTTGGTCCCAAGCGTTATCACCTTATTCGATAACCCCTACTTAAAACGGTTAGTTCCAATTGCAGAGATTTCCCCTAATTCTTGGAAGTAAGGATCTCACGGACTGTTGGAGCGTATGAGTGGCGGACAATGGCAAAGTATGTGCTCCACCGTCTCTTTTTTACCTGGTAGTCCGCAGAGTCTACAATTGTCACTAGTCAGTTGCCCCGCTCTTATGGCGTATACTGCCATCCAACAGTGTGACCCGTTATAGGTCACTTTATTAACAAAACAAAACTTGTGCATGTTATAAGATAGGGTTGCTCTATTAGGTCATACAAAATATCGTTAATTTAAAAAAAATAGTAATAAAATTCTTATATAAACAAAAGTAATAGAAAGTAATGTGGGATGGTGATGCCACATTGCTCCCCTTCCCAAGGAACACGGAAACGAATTCTTCCTCCAGAGGCTGTCGTGTAGGCTGCAGGTCTTCCATTGGTTGTGGCTGGTTGTAGTTGTGTCTGGTTGTGGTGGATCTCTACATACATATGCTGCTTCTAACGGTCGATTCTTACGTTAACATGTTTGCCATTGATATAAATTTATAAAATTTGTCACAGCACTTGATACCAGTAAACGGTCCTTCTTGACCAAAGGCGTCCTTTCAGCATGGTTGGATGTTTGTTGAGGTATAATACCATGCATTTTAGAACGTAAATCGTTGACAAAGTCACTTTCGGAGAAGTTTTTCTAAAATTTGGTATCCTCAAAAAACTCACCAGAAACTCGAAGTGTGCAACCGTAGACCAGTTCTGTGTGACATGTTTTAATGTCCTCTTTGTAGCCTAAATGTACGTAAACCAAGTAATATGATTGGCAACAGTTTCACCCATTTTTCAGTTGGATAGAGCTTAATTGCGGATTTAATTACTTACGGCATCGCTCGATTAAACCATTAGCGGCAGGATGGTATGCAGTTGTTCTAAGTTATCGCCAGGAGACGGGTCAGATCTCGGAACAGGTTCAACTTGAATTGCCTGCCTGGTTACGTGGTATTTCTTTATGGAACATTAAACCGTGAAGTCCACTGTTGGTAAAATGTGAATGCCATTGTTTCAGTGATCATGTCTTTTAAAGGGTATGCCACAACTCAACGGGTAAAACGATCAACACATGGGTCGTACACAGTGTTACCGTCGGATATTTTGAAAAAGTACCAAAAAAAGGGGATATTTACAAAAAAAGTGGCACCAAAAACTGGATTTTGTTATTAATTGTGGTTCAAAGCATCTTCCAAAATTACAATAATTGGTGTATCTGATAAATGTGACGTGATGGGAAAAAACGGTGTTCATATTCGTCTTTAGCATTCCAAAAACATAAGAATCAGTTGAAAACAAACTTTTTCAATGTCGTCCTGTGCTACATATTTATTAATGATCAGTTTCACACAAATTTTACAATTAATTGTTCTTAAAACGACTTCCATACTTTCGTAAAATGTCTAGCCTATTTGTTACTTTATTTTTGATTAAAGCTAACTTAGTAAAAACTCGCCCAGCAGAAGCACTACTATGTGACAATGTAAAAATATGAGAGATCAATTTGTACAAGTTTGAATATATACATATATAGGTATATTCACCAAATCTATTTTTCAATGTTCCTATTTCACGCCAAAAATCCTCAGCATTCGACATTTAAAATATGTGTTCATAATTCGTGTCATTTACTTTACTCTCTAGAAATTTAAATTCATGTATAAATGCATCTGGGTCAGTTATAATATCTTTAAACTCTGAAACTAATTCGAAATAGTTTATATCTTCATTAGACATTATAAATATTGGGTCTAAATACTTCAATATATTGAGCTTTATGGTTTTTATATCAATTCTTATTATATATTCATTACACAATTTTTGGTAAAAACTTAGATTTTACTTTTAATGTCGAATTACACAAATTTTAGACAAGTTTTCGGTACACAACAGTTCGGTTTCTGCTTCATGACTTCTAAGGAGATACAAAATACTTTTTTTTACCAAATATTTTAAACTTTTTGCTATATATTCTTTTAAATATTTATAGGAATTTTTTCTAATTCTTGATTTATAAAAGAATAAATAGCAAAAAGTTTCAAATATGTGGTAAACAAAGTAATTTGTCTCTTCTGAAAATCGATATGTGAGATATCTTTATCCCCTTATTCATAATAAATAAAACAGGTTAATAAAAAGTTTACTAAACCGATTTTCATCTAACCACGCATGACAAAAAAAAATTTCATATAAACTTGCTTACAAAAACATATGTAAATTAAAACAGTTTTACATATATTAAAGCTGGGGGTTATAATAAAACAGAAAGAAAAAAAGTATATTTTCCTAGCGTAAAAAGTATCAAAAAATGGGCAAGAATCGCAAAAAGTACCACATTTGGGTGCATTTTGTACAAGTGGCCAAATAGTATCCAAGCAGTCGAAAAAGTGGCAAATTGCCACTTTAGTGGCACCGACGGTAACGCTGGTCGTACAATATCGATGTTGACTTGTTCAAACTTGCTCCGGGAAGAGCATAAATAGAAACTGGTGTTTCGTTATATCGGTATATTTTACTTCGTTGGTATGGAATACAATTTTTAGACCATTTTCTGTAATCTTTACTCGCACCTTGCCAAATAAAACGTTCTAAAATTAGTTTTGTTGTTTTGGCTACGCTAATGTTGTGCATTAAGTCAAAAACTATACTATACAAAAAATCGATATAGCGTGGTGTAGCCTTTTCTAATTTCCGATGAAAAGCGTATTGTAAGGGCTTATGATCGGTCTAATACAAACATTTCTGCCTTTCACCATGTGACCAGCGTTGCCAGAAGTAGGGGAAAATCCCTAGATGTAGGTATTTTTATACTAAAATAGAAGCGTAGGGAAAATCGGACAGAATTTCATACTTCATTTGATTCAACTTCACGGTAAACTCTGTTTTTAACTCAGCCAACTCTTTGACAAGTAAGCTGATCTGTTGCACCAGCGTTACTTGTGCTGAAGATACGTTTTGTGGCACAGAAACTGAATTGACGTGTGGTAAATCACTTATCTCAAATATTTGTCAGCGAGTATAGCTAATTTGCGAGCGGATAATGGCACGTACGTTTGTTGAAAGTCTGTTCATCCAGACAGATTTGATCATGTTGTCGTTCATTTCGTTGCCGGCCAAATCTCGCATCTCGCGAGGCCATTGTGTTGGACGCATGTCGCCAAATTGCAAATCCTGTAAAAGTGTTTCTGCTCTGAGCCAGCATAATGTTCCAAGAGTTGTGCCTTCAATGTGTCGTACATGTTATTCGCAAGTGGATTCAGCATAATATCACTAATTTGTGACAAGTCGCTGCTTTCGATGGTTGCTACAACTGTATGGTATTTCGTCTTGTCTCCAATTATACCAGCGTCAGCAAACTGAGATTATCGGGCCTGTTCTGAAAATCACATGTTTTTGAAATCACGAGCGTGATTTTGTTGTGTTCTGAAAGTCATACCGTTTTTGTGTTTCTCGGTGTGCTTTCGTCAATTGAAGATCACACCAAAACAAACAAAAACGGGACACTTTAATATCACACGTGGGATTTTAGTAGGTACATGTGATTTGAAATCACGTGATTTGAGTTAAAGTGATTTGCAGAACAGGCCTGTATATTTATACGATCTAAAGAGCGGGTTTGGAATGCCAGAATGGAGGAATCCGTACTGATACTTTTGCGATTTGCGCAGCACCCACGATTTTGTCGACACCGAACATAACACCCAGGCTACAACTGGCATCAAATGGTTAACATTAACTCTAACATCATGTTAGTGTTACCCCACGTCTCCATGCGCTTTCGATTTGAACATGACATGACCATAACGCCGGCAGACCAACGGTATTAATTTCTTCACGTTCTTGTATGTGGCGAATACGTGTTGATGTTCATGTTCTGATTGACCACAATTTTTGTTGTTGTGGCGTTTGGTTGTATACAGAAAATACATTGTATGGCCAACATCATGGCGCACATGGATGCTAAGACGAATGTTTAGGCAACGATGGCAGCACATGGACGAAACATGAACATGAACAGTCTACACGAGTAGAATTCATGTGCGACATGCTGTTCTTACCAAGTTGATGGATGGTGGAGACGGGTAGTTAGGTATAGCCTCCTCATGTTAGTGTTTTGTTTGTGTTTTAACAGCGTTGTTAAGCAATCTGTCTTGAAAGCTATATTATAACATAACTTGACGTTTAAGTTTGACAGACAGCTTTTTTTTGTTGGTTTTTATTAACTTTTTTTATACAACTTTTTTTTTTTTTTTTTCTCAATATTATTTATTGAATCTTCATACATTTAAATATGAACTAACAATAATTAATCAAATCTTAACCTAATACTTTATTTTATGTCCTGCCAGTGCCAGACAAAAATTTTCTTCATCACGGGTTCTGTTCACTTATCTAGGTGTTTGTCGCTCATCTAATTGGATAAGTGCTGCAGTGTCTCTTCTTCTTAAGCGAGTGTGGCCGCTATCATTTAAAATATTTCGTGCTAGTGGGTTTGGATGCAATTCGAGCCTTTTTAAGTATTTTACTGCATATTTCGTAATCATAGTTTTGACTAATGGAACATTGAGATCCCTGTGAATATTTGAGTTTTTTACATACCAAGGGGCAGCTGTGATTATTCGAAGAATTTTATTTTGGCGCCTTTGAATCTTTTCTATATTAGAGGCCGAGGCAGTGCCCCATAACTGAATACCATAGCACCAGATTGGCTTTAAGATGGAGTTGTAAAGAAGAAGTTTGCAGTCGAGACTAAGGACAGAGTTTCTACCAATAAGCCAATGAATTTGAATGGCTTTTAGTTTCATTTGAGTTAATTTTGCCTCTATATGGCATTTCCACGTTAATCGCCGATCCAGATGTATACCCAGATATTTTACATGCGAAAGTTGAGGAATTATTTGATTGTTGATTGTTATATGGGGGCAAGATTCCCGGCGCAAGGTGAATGTTATATGCACGCATTTTTGCTCATTGACCATTATCCTCCATTGTCTTAACCATATTTCTAGTTGAAATATATGATGCTGTAAGAAACGAGATGCTTCATAACGGTTTTCGTGGACGCTTAGAAATGCTGTATCGTCTGCAAATGTTGAAGTTTGGGTGTAGTTACTTGTTGGCATGTCCGAAGTATAAATTAAATATAATAGAGGGCCCAGGATGCTGCCTTGTGGGACTCCAGCGCCAATGGGCTGAGGTGAACTTAAGAAATTTCCTTCTTTAATAATAAATTGACGACCGACTAAGTAGCTTTCTAGCAGCTTGTGTGTGTTTGCTGGTAAATTTTGTTTCAATTTATGTAATAAGCCTTCATGCCAGACTTTATCAAATGCTTGCGAAACATCGATGAAGAGTGCTGAGCAATATTTTTTTTCTTCAAATGCTTTTCTTATGACATTTACTATTCGATGAGTCTGTTCGATTGTGCTGTGTTTTCTTCGAAATCCGAACTGATGGTTTGGAATACATCTATTTTTACTTAAAATCGGTGTTAATTTTGAAACTAATAATTTCTCAAACAGCTTTGACATATTTGATAATAAGCTAATTGGCCTATATGGCTCAACTTTTGTATGATCTTTACCTGGCTTTGGTATCATGGTAACTAAGGAAACCTTCCATTTTTGAGGATAGTATTCAAGGCGTAAAATAGCATTAAAAATAAAAAGAATAATTTTCTTTGCTGTGCGAGGTAGCTCTAAAAGCATTTTATTACTGATTTTATCAATACCAGGTGCCTTCTTAGTGTTTAAGTCACAAATAGCCTGTTCGATTTCTCTTATCTCAAATCTGAGGGGAATAGCTGCTCTAGCAGGAACAGGTGGTAACTCGACCGCAGTATCGTGAGATATATTTGGGGTAAATACGTTTTTTAAATGATTAACAAACAGATTTCCCTTTTCGTTATCATTTCTTGCCCAACTTCCGTTCAAGTTTCTTAATGGTGGCTTAGAGATAACTGGCCTATTTAGATTTTTAGCTGCACGCCATAATGAGTAGTCTGATTGCGGAGTTGCATCAAGTTCCTTAAGATATTTTTGCAGAGAATCCGTTTTCTGTATCTGTAGTAACTTTCTTAGCCTTCTTGTAAAATCTTTTAACAAACTCTTAAGTTGAGGGGATCTGTGCAATTGCCACTCTCTTCGGGCTCTTCTTTTTTCAGACAGGAGACGCTCAACATCTGTGGAATAAATTTTAATATTTTTAGTTTTTTTTTGGGTAATACTGGAATGTTGTACAGCTAGCTTTAGAAAACTGTCAAAATTAAGAATAGCGCGATCTACGTATTCCGGTGTACTAAGCGGAATATTTTCTGTGCAATGGGTGCTGAGATATTTTTTATATTTTAGCCAATTGATTTGTGTAGCTGGCGTCGCTAAGTAACCAGTTGGAGATACAGTTCTATTGGGGTTCATTAAAGTAACAATTGTTGGTGTGTGGTCGGAAGATAATTCTAAGGAAGCTTCAACATAAATCGTTTCTAAGGGGATGTTTTTAACCACGCCAAAATCGATGACATCTGGTATTTTTTGCTGATCAGTAGGCCAATATGTTGGTTGTCCGCTCGCTATCACATTCAAATCCATTTTAGTAATAGTATTAAATAGAACACGACCCTTTGGTGTTATAAGTCGGGACCCCCAGAAGGTATGTTTAGCGTTATAATCGCCAGCGGCCAGGAAACAGGGTCCTAATGATTTGAAATATTTATAATATTGGCCTTCTGATATTGAATATCTAGGTGGGGAGTATAACGATGAGATTACTACGTTTCTATTTAGTTCTTCAACGCAAATGTTTGTTGCTTGAAGATAATCTTCACGATGGTCACCCATTAGGTAGTGTTTGACTCTGGTTTTAATTAAAATGGCAGAACCTCCACAAGCTCTATCTCGAGGGTCCTTTGTATCATATAGTATATAACCATTTATTTTAAACGTATTTTTTGAAGTCAAATGAGTTTCAGAAACCATCATGACATCAATTTGTTTATTTTTAAGAAAGTATTCTAGTTCATTTTTATGTTGGCGGATGCCGTTTGCGTTCCAAAAACAAATTTTTATACAGTTCATGGCTTGTTAAGTACAGCTTGCAATAACATTGATTGCATTCTAAGAATTTTCTGCATCATATTACCCATTGTGTTCGTAAAATTATTTACTGTTTGCACTAATGTTTCCATGGTTTTTTCTAAACGACTTAAATTAGAAACTGGAGTTTCATCATTACTTGGCGAGGCACCTTGCATTGGCTCATGGTTTGATTTTAGAACGTTAGCATAAGAGGTTCTGTTATTACTAAACTGGGGGGCTTGAATTGCATTTGTGATAACTTGATTTGCAACCTGCATTTGAGGGGCATTTGTTTTTGGTCCAACCGTCTGCTTGACGATATTATATACAGGGCATCCTCTATAATTGGCAGTGTGATTACCGCCACAGTTGCTACATTTTTTAACGTTGGGGTCGGTTTTAGGCTTATCGCAAGAAACTGTACCGTGTAGCTCACCACATACTACGCAAACAGGGGGTAAGTAGCAGTATGCCTTTGTATGGCCAAATTCTTGGCAGTTTAAGCACTGAACAGGTCCATTTTTTTTGTGCGGCTCCTCAATTGTGATTTTTCTGTGTAGAATATATTTTAAACTATAAATGGGATGCGTTTCGTTTTTTTTTAACTTAATGTCGCCGGGCTCTAATTCTACTCGAAATAGTGGTTGTGGATTTTTGTCTCTATTTCTAATATTTACCACGTGTTTTATCTTGAAGCCTTTTTCTTCTAAGAAAGTTTTAATTTCCTCTGGGTCTACGCATGAATCAATTCCCTTAATCACCACCTGGAGACCTTTACTGCTCTTGAGTTGGTATGTATAAAAACTTTTTTTAAGTGCCTCAAATTTGTTAATAATTTTGCGAAAATCATTTTCATGATTCACTTGAATTTTCGTTTCATTTATGCTACCTCTCTTTATTGCGGCTACATAAAACGAATTTTCACCAATCAACGAAATTAAACTCTTTATTAGATCATTTGAGTTATGCTCCCTAAGATATATCGGGGGAGGCTTGGGCGATCTTATGACGTTTGGTGCTTCAGAGGATTCATCCTCCAGAATTGCAAAGCGATTTTGGGAATTTATTTTGTCAAAAGATGGCACTTTTGATGCCGAAGCAACAGCTGAAGAGGTAGGGCTGCGACCCCGCTTAAGGACTGTTATATACCTGTCCATACCAACTTGGACTTGAGGCTTTTGGCAACTTTTTACAGGGGGGTTTTCCATTGCATTAGTGTTTTGGTTCATGGTATCATTTCCCACTAAATTTATTTTTGACGTAGCGGCAATACTTGTTGGCCTGGCAACACTTGTTACCAAGTCTATTTTTAGTTTTTTTAATGAGTCACTATCCACCGTTTGTGTAAATAAAGAGGGTGAGAGGGAACGAGTGCGAAAAATTGGCTTAGCCGTTAAGTAGTTACTATTGTTTTGTTTTGTTTTATTTATTTCAACATTATTTTCGTTGGCATGCACTGTCACATAAGCATTTCTATCATTTAATTTTATTGTTGTTACATTGTCTTTACTCATGCAAGAAATTGTTTTTGTTTTTCACCGGTTTAATGTGCTTTTAATGTTTTTATTATTTATTTTATTTTACAACAACAACGCCAAAAATAAGAAATTTAAACTAAAATGTTTGTGCACAGAATATGTATACATACACATGTATGAACATTCATACGTACATATGTATATATTTTTGCTTTATTTATGTTTATTTAATTTTTCGTTTTAATTGTTCACTTTTATGTTAAATAATTTAAATAAAAAATATCATATATTTTCCAGCGTCCATTCGCTTAGTGTTTATATTCCAAAATCAAATTTAATTAATAATAAATTAAAATCGTATGCGGGGTTGAAAATACACGTCCGTTTCACAACAAAGCACTTTATACAACTTTTCAATAATACGCGCGTGGCTGATAAATAATTAAAATTAAAGCGCAAAATAAAAAAAAAATATAACAAGCACGTTAATATTTAATATTGTTAGTTTTAGCGATGTATACTATGTTTAAGCGCTAAACTTTTTCTTCGCTATGAATATAACACACAACCTATCTTTAGCTTGTTTTTAAACTTATGTTGTAAGATATTTACGTGTTCTCCACCTAAAACACATTGGCAATTTGACGAAGTTATTCTGCCGGCGTTATTGCTTGTGTTAAGACATCACAAATTGCACGTGTGGCCGTAGGGTTATATGTACTTATGTTTTTTTATAAATTTGTTTAATTAAAATCGTTATGACCGATTGTTTAATCGTTCTGCGGTCAAAACAGTTTTTTTTATGATCACGTCGCACGGTGCTTTGTCCCATAGACAAAAATCAAAAAAAAAATGTTGGTCTCAAAATGTGGTAAAAGATATATTGATCGATAGATAAGAACACAACTTAAATAAATTTTTTGGAATTGATTTCGTGTGACTTTCCTAGACTCCACCAGAGGTCGCTAAAGTCGGTCAAATTTAAGAAAGAATTAATGAATAAAAAGACGAATTTAAACTGCTTCAAACTGAGATCATCGGGAAAATAGCTCTCAAAAATTCATTTGTTTAAAAAAGAGTTTAAATTTTGTCTGGTTTTTGAGTTTCTTGATATGTTCAAAATTTGGCAATAATAATATTTTTATTAAAAATATTAACTAAAGTTAGTTTTATCGCTCAAAAAAAAAATATATTTTTCCAAAAAAAATTCAAAAATTACAAAAGTTGGTTTAAACTTTAAAAAAAATCATATGATTCATTTGATAAATCAGACATTTTTTTATTTCGTTTTTTCTTAGCAAATAGTGTTCTTAAAAGGGCCGTGAAATAATTAGTGCCAACTTTTTGCCGCAACTTAACTTAAAAAAATGCATTTTAAAATATGTATGGACAGACAAATAGATGGAGACGGAAAGACTGACGGACGGACAAAGCTTATTCAGATTAAAAAAAATACTTGGTATATTTATTTGTATTTAATAAATATACAAAGTTTCATTACAATCAGATCATTTTTGCAAAAGTTGTAGAGTTTTAACAATTAAGGATATATGGCAGGACCAAGAGTCCTTTCTGCAATCACTACTAAAATTAACAGAAAGATTGTAAGCTTAGTACGTACAACAAATAAGGATTTTTATGGTTTTTAGATCAATTATGCAGACAGTATTAAAAATTATATTTTTGGCATATACGGGAGGTAGGCGAGTCCTTGGTCCGATTTTTTCAAAAAATTAAATTTTTCTTAACTAAGATTTTTTATATTGGCATACCAAATTTCAAAAGTCTACGACAAGTCCTTCTATTTTTGTCCCATCGTTATATGGGGACAAAGCACTGTGCGTCGGTATTAAGAAGCATTCTTAGGAAGTTCATATGTTCTAAAAAGTTGTTTACTGAGATCTTGTTTATGATTGTTTCCTTGAATTTTTAACGGTTTGCTACCTATGGACCTGAACAGCGAAAAAAGGTAAAAAAAATCGAATTTTTTAAAATTTTTTGCGATTTTGATCATGAAGAAGTTTTTTTGATTTTACATGTTTACAATTTTTGTTTTTTTTTTGCAAGAGCTACAACTTTGTCTCAGAGGGTAAATCAATATTCCGAACGGCTTGCAAGATTGAGCCTGAGAAAATGATCACTTTTTTGCAAAAATGACACCGAGGCCCTAAATCTTTAAGGGCCCATAAAAAAGTGCATGACTTTGGGCAAAACTGGGAGACACGGGCCTTTATGGTTATTTTTTTCGTGTTGCACTGTGTAATTCTACTTATTATAACATGGTTCGTCCCAATTGTGTCATATTTAGGCCTTATTAAAATTAAAAGTCGTGTCTTAAAAATAACAAAAGTAATGGTACTCCTTGTTACCTGATGTTACGCAATATTTTTTAATAATAATATTGTATTAAAACAAAGTAATATTTAATTTCAACTTATAAAATTTTCAACAATAGCGTTATTTGTTTTTTTTTATTAAAAGGACTAGATAGTTCATAAATACTTTAAAAAACTTTTCAAAATTGTACACCAATTGAGTGCAGCAAACGACGCAACACTTCTTGCAATACAACAATTACATAAACAAATGCAATTAAATAATTTAAACGGTATAAATTTTCTTGACAATAGATTATGCATAAACAGGCACAGAAGTACAATATAATTGCAACAACCCGATAACCAGAACTGAAAGAAACAAACAAGAATATATACCTACATATATACATTCAAACCTTTTCATAGATTTTACTTACGACTTATGTGGAGCATTTAATTGCAATAAAATGGTTAAACAAGACAGCACAATAACTGTAGGCAGCAAAAATGGGTCTGGTAGATTTTCACCAATATGTCTCAAACTAGAACATTCAATTTTAAGTAAATTATTTAACTTTTTATCAATATTTATTTATAAAACATTTTCAAACTTACTAATGTGACTTTATCCAAGCAATAGTAAGACCAAAATTTAGTCCCGACATTATAACAAGCAACAAAAGCATTGTTATGTGAAATGGAAAATTCGTTAAACCTTGGAAATAGTCATCAGAATCCTCAGTTCCTTCTTGATCTGCAGGAGTTACATTATCTGCTTCAGGCACAAGTCTTTCATCTGAGTTTATCTGTTGGTTTCCAGTTCTCATGCGCAACCTTTTGAATATTCCTGTCGCTTTTTCCCAGGCCCAATTTTCCAAATAATCCTTATAGGCATTTGATAACTAAGAACATTTTAATAATAAAAAAAATTATTTGCCATACACATATACAAAAATTATGGCCATACACATATACATACATATGTGTTTAAAACATACCAAGATGAAATAAAAAAATGCAGCCAACACTAAAGCCATACCACTACATGTTGCAACAGCTATCGATATAAATAAGACTCCAAACGTCAAAGGTAAAGTTGAAACAATTTGAACCAAAACATTTGAAGATGCCACCGATATTCTTGTTATTCTATTTAAAAAATTTTTATATTTATAACACGTTAGATTATACGCCTTTCTTACCTTAAAGCAATTTTCATAAGAATATTTCCATGAAATGTTAAAATTGTCCAAATTATGAAAACCAAAATAATTGAGGCCACTATGGCAGTACTATGTATAATAATGGAAACGTAAAAGGCATATTCCGATTTATCGATTGTGGGCAGGAATTTAATTGGCAGCAATAGTTTTTTTATAATTCGACATCCTTAAAAGCAGAAAAATTAAAAAATCTTTTAATGCATATCATATTATAAATATACAATTGAGAATCGAGATTTTGAAAATAATTATAATTTATAATCGAGTTGTTCACGGAAGGCGGAAGGTTATCTGGTTATGTAGTTATATTAATAGCAACAAAATAGATTAAAAAAAATAATTAAATGGGTTTTATTGTTCTTAATATAACTGAATAACCATATAACCTGATAACCAGCATTTCGGGAACAGCTCAAATGTATTTTAATATTGCTCGATTAATTGAATAAAGGGTTTGAATTATTCGACACAAATTTGTCGATATTCAGTTTTCTCAGTAAATTGTGAATAAAATCAAAAGTTGTGCACCGATTATAATAAAATAAACCTCATTTCATTCGATATTATGTTAAGATAAATGTTTTAAGACCAAAACTGTGATTTTTGTGGCATTTTAATTTTCTTTGAATTTTAAAAGAGCAAAATGTTCCTTTTTTCTTCAAAAATTCAACCATATCTCTGAAACTAGAGGGCAAATTTAAAAACAATGTAAGCACGGCTTTAAGATAATGCTGTGGCCGAGTATCTGATTTTTTTGTTAACTAAATATGGTCAACCGTTTTTAAGTTATTACAATATATGTAGTGAAAGTGCCTTAATTTTGGACATAACGGTATATCTCGGTATAAATTGGAGGTGATAGAGAAAAATGGAGATGAGATTTGAAATCAGCGACCTCAAATTAGTAAAAATTTGCAATTAAATTCCAGACCGCACTAAAAAAAGTTTATATTTGTTCCCTTGTGTAATCAAATCATACCCAGTAAAAAATTTAATCATTTTGCGAAGCACTAATGGTACATTTAAAAATAATAAGCGCACAATTATGCGCTACGGTATAAAACATACAGAGATGCAGTTAAGTAAGTGAACGAACTCTTGACAAGTTTTATAAAAAAAAATAACGTTTCAAGTGCCACGGCATTCCCTTACTATGAAGCAGGTTTGTAAGGGAGAATACTAAAAATAACTGTAAAAGCAGTGTGTAAAACTGATAGCAACGTTCACCACTTTTTATATCCGTTGAATAAAGCGCTTTTTGTGTCAAAAATGTATTGCTTTAAAGTGGGAACTCACCATATAAAATTCATCCCTTCCGTAAACGAGATGGTAAGCGAAACTCTTTCATTTCTCCCTTACAAACCTGCTTCGTTAGAAGCTCAATTTTTTATTGGGTACCTCAACACTCGCATGTAAAATACCTCGGTATACATCTAGTTCGACGTTTAACGTGGAAATGGCATATAGAAGCAAAATTAACTCAAATGAGACTAAAAGCAATTAAAATTAATTGGCTTATTGCAAAAATACTGTTCTTAGTTTCGAATGCAAACTTCTACTTTACAACTCTATCATAAAGATAATCTGATGCTATGGTATTTAGTTATGGGACACTGCCTCAGCCTCTAATATCGGAAAAATTCAAAGGCGCCAAATAAACTTCTTCGAATAATCACCCCCTTGTATGTTAAAAACTTAAATATTCACAAGGATCTCAATGTGCCATTAGTTAAAACTATGATAACTAAATATGCAGTAACATAATTAAAAAAGCTCGAATTGTACCCGAATCCACTAGCTCGAAATATTTTAAATGAAGACGGCCATACTCGCTTACCTTTGCACCTTTGAATTTTTTCGATATTAGAGGCCGAGGCAGTGCCCAATAACTGAATACCATAGCACCAGATTGGCTTTAAGATGGAGTTATATAGTAGAAGTTTGCAGTCAAAACTAAGGATAAAGTTTCTTCCAATAAGCCAATGAATTTGAATGGCTTTTAGTTTCATTTGAGTTAATTTTGCCTCTATATGGCATTTCCACGTTAAACGGCGATCGAAATGTATACCGAGATATTTTCCATGCGAATTTTGAGGTATTATTTGATCATTGATTTTAATAGGGGGCATGACTCCCGACGCAAGGTGAATGTCATATGTACGCTTTTTTCCTCATTGACCTTTATCCTCCATTGTTTTAATCAAATTCCCAGTTAAAATATATGATCCTGTAAGTAACGTGATGCTTCATGACGGTTTTCGTGCACGCTTAGAAAAGCTGTGTCGGCCGCAAATGTTGAAGTTTGTGTGTAATTGTTTGTTGGCATGTCCGAAATATGAATTAAGTATAATAGAGGGCCCAGAATGCTGCCTTGTGGAACCCCAGCGCCAATTGGCTGAACTTAAGAAGTTTCCTTCTTTAATAACAAATTGACGACCGACTAAGTAGCTTTCTAACAGCTTGTAGGTGTTTGCTGGTAAATTTTGTTTCAATTTATGTAACAAGCCTACATGACAGACTTTATCAAAAGCTTGAGGAACATCGAGGCTAGAGCGGAACAATATTTTCTTTCTTCAAAGGCTTTTCTTATGGCGTTTACTATTCTATGGGTTTGTTCAATCGTGCTATGTTCTCTTTATTTATTTATTTATTTGATTTCCAATACAACAAGATTTAAAATCTTATAGTTATAGTAATGGATTTTTAAATTGTATAGAAACATGACGTTAACAATAAGTGTTCATTTAAAATTGTTACATAAATACTGATAATTATTATTAACAAAATTAATCTTCTGAAACCGAATTGATGGTTAGGTATACACCAGAGAATGACAAAAGTATCATTTTAAGTACTCTTTCAATATTAGTGAAAAAACATGTATGGACATGCATGAGTAAAGATCAAAACCATACACACACATACCAATACCTATAACAAGCTAAAGTTGAATATGTATAGGTATACGCTGCCAATGTGTATTTGCATATTCATTCTTCTTTTTGAATGTACATGCAGATATAAATAAAATTTCTGTTAGCTATCTGCAATACGCATATAAGTATGTGTATTACCGTAAGTATAACGTAAATATACAGAGCGCGAGAGAGAGCAGAGATGGCAAATGCAATTTTAAAAATTTAGAAACTAGGCAAAAGTTTTTGTGTGTTGTTATTCAGAAAACTATCAAGATTATTTTAAAGCATTTTAAGATTTGACTAAGCTGTTTTATAACTCGACCTATTTACTCAACCTATTTACAAACCAATACATGCGTCGGAAAAGGGTACTTTTACCGAGGAAACTATCTAACAGATCTTTATGAAATTTAAAACATAGATAGATCCATATTTATATAGACACATAAGCTATGTATTTTTTAAAAAATTTCATCACGAGGGGAAATAGGGGGCAATTTATGCCTCTCCAAAACTATCTAACAGATTTTAATGAAATTTAAAACATAGATAGATCCACCTCTATATGAACACATAAGCTATATATATTTAAAAAAATAGAATAACGAGGGGAAATAGGGGGCAATTTATGCCTCTCCAAAACTATCTAACAGATTTAAATGAAATTTAAAACATTGATAGATCCATATTTATATGGACCTATAAGCTATATATTTTTTAAAAAATAGGACCACAAGGGAACTCGGGGGTATTTTCTGCCTCTGGAAAACTATCCAACAGATTTTAATGAAATTTAAAACATTGATAGATCCATATTTATATGGATTATATTATATGGACCAGGGAAAAAATACCAATAAAAAACGGCTATTTTTATTTTTGTAAATTAAATTTTAATTCAATCATGTTTTTAATAATGTGTAGTGAAGATAGTAATACATTCATTTATTATTCTTAAAACTAAACAACATTTATTGCAAAATAAAAAGTAATTAAAATAAAAACAAAGTTATCAATATTCTTCTTATAACTAAAGTTAATTTATTTGTTAGAAAAAAATGTGTAATTACGCGGTTTTGCATTAAGAAAATAAACACACTTGTAGTTACGTCCCTTTGTTTTTTGTTAATAAAAGCGTCACTTTTGATCGAAGAAGTGTCCAGACATGTATTTTAATGGCATTCATAATAATCAATCAAAAAGCTAATTTTAAATGTTTTGTTAGTTACGACTTTTTGCGTTTTAGCTAACGATATACACATGCTTGTGTAATTGTGTTTTTGCTTAATGTTTAACGGTAAAACTAACAAGTGTGAGTATAACATGGGCATGCAACAATTTCTATAGAATCTACAACATTGATGTCAAAAAAATTTTGCAACTGTACTGATCAGAGAATTTTAAAGTACAGCAAACACAAAAAACTAAGCGCAAATATTTTTATTAACATTTAATCACGATAAATGGTTTTGGCTGGAAATAAATTTAAAACATATTAAATTTTCATACTTAATTTTTTAAACTGATTTAAAACTTTGACTTTAAAAATTTTTTTTAAACAATATGTATTAAAAATTTCCTCATTTTAGGTAAATCAATTAAAAAAATAATTTAATTCAGTGTGAACTGCTATAATGTTTTGCAAATTAAAGCAAGAATTGTATCAAAGAAAACTCAAATAAAATCTTCTACATGTATGCTTTTATGACAGTTTCGTAAAGCCAAAAAAATTATTTTTTTTTTAATTTTACCATAATTTATTTTACACACTGTAGTTGTTAAAATATAAACGCAGTTACCATACACATGCACCTGTCGCTGTCACACAAAGCATAGATAAGTGGCACGAGAAGGCATACATGGCTTTTTATGTATGCTTGTAAGTATGGATTTGTATGTTGTGCTAATAAGAAAGAGTGAAACAACCACTCAATACATTTATTTACATTGGTTTTTATAGCGTTTGCGACATGTTTTTTACATCTGACTTGTCAACTTTTTAGGTCACATGTTATTCTGCATGTGTGTCAAAATTGCTGTTTAACAAAATTTTTTTAATATTCGATCCAAAACGTACATGTAATTTGCTCCTCGTAATCTTAGTTTGAAAAAAAAAAAATACATAGCTACTGTGTATCTATATTTTTAATTTCATTAAAATTTTTAAGAAAGTTTTGGGGAGGCAGAAAATACCCCATATCTCCCTCCTAGTTCTATTTTTTAAAAAACTATATAGCTTATGTGTCCATATAAGTAGGCCCCTTTCTATGTTTTAAATTTTATTAAAATCTGTTGGATGGTTTTGCAGAGGCAGAAAATACCCCCGAGCTTCCCTCCTAGTCCTATTTTCTAAAAAATACAAAGCTTATGTGTCCATATAAATATGGATCTATCAATGTTTTAAATTTCAATAAAATCTGTTAGATAGCTTCGGAGAGCAGAAATTGCCCCTTTCCACCCCTCTTGGTCCTATTTTTTATAAAAATATAGAGCTTATGTGTAGTTTTACATTGGCAATGCTGATGACAAATTTATTTTATGTATCATAAAAAATATTTACATAGTCCCATACCTGCCAAGTGATCAAAGCACAATTTTGCTAAAAAAAAATTTTTTCATTTTTACACAGAAGTGCCAAAAATACTGAAGGTATTTTTTTTAACATGGATATTTTAAATGTATGGCAGATACCCAAAACACATTCATGGTTATTGAATAATATCTGCATAACATTCCTGTATTTTTGTTTACTGAATATGGTTGCGTGAAGATATTGCCGTGCATAAGTATAAGTAATAACCATACTTTTTGCGTTATAAATATGTGCATACACAATAACGAAAAGCGTGGGTAAATACCTCTGTATATTATTCTTATGGGTACTTGTTGTCATTCTCTGGTATACACCCATTGTCATTTAAAATTGGGGTCAATTTTGTCGCTAAGAGCTTCTCAAACAGCTTTGATATATTAGATAATAAGCTGATAGGCCTATATGACTCAACTTTTGTGTGATCTTTTCCTTTGTATTATCGTAACTATGGAGACCTTCCATTCTTGAGGGTAGTATTCAAGGCGTAAAATAGCATTAAAAATGAAAAGAATAATTTTCTTTGCTATGCGAGGTCTGTTACTGATCTTATCAATACCTGTTGCCTTCTTGGTGTTTAATTCACAAATAGCCTTTTCTATTTCTCTTATCTCAAATCTTAGGGGGATAGCTGCTCTAACATTAACAGGCGGTAACTCGTCCGCTATATCGTCAGATATATTTGGGGTAAATACGGTTTTCAAATGATTTACAAACAGGTTTCCTTTTTCATTATCATTTCTTGCCCAACTTCCATTCAGGTTTCTTAATGGTAGTTTCGAGATAATTGGCCTTTTGAGATTTCTAGCTGCACGCCATAATAAGTAGTCTGATTGTGGAGTTGCATCCAGGTCCTTAAGATATTTTTTCCACGGAAGCCGTTTTCTGAGACTGCAGTAACTTTCTTAGCGTTTTTGTACACTCTTTTAATAACTTCTTAAGTTGAGGGGATCTGTGCAATTGCCACTCTCTTCGAACTCTCCTTTTTTCATTTAAGAGGCGCTCGACATCTGTAGAATATACTTTATTATTATAGGTTTTTTTTGAGTTTTTTGCTGAAATGGTGAACAGCTAGTTTAAGATAACTGTCAACATTGACAATAGAGAGATCCACATTCTGCGGTGTGCTAAGCGGAATATTTTCTGTGCAATGTGTACTGAGATATTTTTATATTTTAACCAATTTATTTGTGTAGCTGACGTCGCTATGTAACCAGAGGGAGATACAATTCTATTGGTGTTTGTTATAGTAACAATTGTAGGTGTGTAATCAGAGGATAATTCTTAGGAAGCTTCAACGTGAATCGTTTCTGTGGGGAAGATTTTATCCACGCCAAAATCGATGACATCTGGAATTTTTTGCGGATCAGCAGGCCTATATGTTGGTTGTCCGCTCGCGACAAGTTTTAAATTCATTTTAGAGATTGTATTAAACAAAACACGACCCTTTGGTGTTATTAGTCGTGACCCCCAGAAGGGGGAAACGGGGCCCCAATGACTTATAATATTTATAATATTGGCTTTCTGATATTGCAAATCTAGGTGGTGAGTATAAGGATGAAATTACTATATTTCGATTTAGCTCTTCAACACAAATGTAATGCAATTTCCTACGGCATGCTGATTACATCATATTGTCCATTCACCAGCGGTTATAAATCGTCATTCATTGCTATGGTTATAAATACCATTTCATCTGTGTTCTGTTTAATTACCTTTCACAATATATTATTTTTTTCTTACTTCTTTCTTTAAATAATTCTTCTTCGTTCAGCGTCTTACAATTTATTACACAACACGCTTTCATTGATAATTTCGAAAAAAACCAAGAATTAAATCTTAACTTTAAAAATATATTCTTAATTTCAAGAAAACGATCTTAAAATTAAGGTTACGTTCTTGATTTTTAGAATTCATTCGAAAAAATTAGAATTTATGCTTAAATTTGAGAATGTCAATCTTGCTGACCAAATTTCAAGATTGAAATCTGAAGATTTCTGCAATCTTAATTCAAGAATTTTATTCTTAAATTTAGATCGTCATTTTTCTCTTAGTGTATTTTTTATGTGTTTAAGTTTTTAGTATTAAGCCTGTTTATAAAAGGCTTTTATTACTTGCTTGTTTAAGTTTTTTTCTCTCGAAAATTCCATAGCTGTATTCTAACGATCAAATTCCTCAGTCACACAGTCACTTCATACAATAATACTCTTTCTGTAACGTCTTTTTACCATCATAGTTTGTAACGTCTTATTTCTTTTTAAATATAGTTTTTTTATAATGTAAAGTCTCATAGTTCCCGTTCTCTCTGTTTTTGGCATAGTAACGTTTTTTTTTTTTGCTTTTTTAATATACAGTCCCGCACAAAACTATTGGACAGCAAGCATTTTTTACTTTTTAACTGATTTATAGCGTTTTAAAATTTTTAAGAAAAAAATAAATATTTTTTCAGTTGAGTTATCTTCAAAAAGAACTAATTTAAGCTTTTGTAAATCAATATTAGTTTATTAATTCATTTATAAAGCGTTTAACATAAAAAAATTACGATTCTATCGCACAAAAGTATTGGCACATCATTTAGAGCACATTTTTTATTAACACATTTATACTTAATAAGCTAACATTTTTATAAATTTTAGCCAATCTTCCTTCAACGCTTGCTGCAATTGTACTTTATTTGAAACTGACCGCTTCTTGACCCTTCTGTCAAGCTCCTCCCACAAATGCACAATTGGATTGAGATCTGGAGACTGTGGAGGATGCGGTAGAGCATGTGCAACATTGAATGTTAACCGCATACGCACGTCATGAGCTGAATGTTTGGGGTCATTGTCATGTTGGAATGTAAATGATGTTGACAAATTTAACTTTTCGGCACTTTTTTACATTTTCTTTGAGTAAATTTAAATTAACAAATTTGTCCTCAATGCCTTCCATAAAAACCAACTCCCCCTCAGACGACATACAGCCCCGCACCATTACACCAACTCCACCGTATTTAACTTTAGGAGCAAGATGTTGTTTTTCCTATGCTGTCTTGGGCTTTCTCCAAAAACTAATAGGTTTGCTTTTAAATTCTTTCGCATAGTCTAATCGCTTCTTTTGATTAATTAAAGAAACAAGCGGTTTACGCCTCGCAAATCTTGAAGTATAATTAGCTTCGTGTAGGACTCTACGAACGGTCATGGGATGAATATTCTTGCCAAATTCCTCTTGAACTTCAGCGGCAAGTTCGGTCGATGTTTTTTTGGGGTTTTGCTTTATTTTTCGCACTATTGTCTTGCCCTCACGACCAGTTAAAGCTCTAGGACGGCCTGTTCGATTAGCACTTTTGTAGCTTGTATCTCCTTCAAAACGTTTTAAAACGCTGCGAATTGTAAAACGACTTTGTTGCATTATTTCACCTATCTCAGCGTATGATTTGCCTTGGTTATGCAGATGTAGTATTATTTTTCGCTGAGATTCGGTGGTTTCTTTTTGTTTTGAAATCATTCACAAATTACTTTTTTGAATTTTTCTAAGCACAGCTTCAGTTTAAAAGATATAACGGAAAATTAAGATTTATGGCATACATATAAAAAAAAATATTTGCTGAACAGCGCTGCCAGATTTCCAAAAGGTTGCCCATAATCAAATCGTAAATCAAAATGCTGCCTGTCAAAATCTTTGTTTGGCCAAATTATTGTTTTTTTTTCTAAAAAAAATATATAAAAAATATTTTTGCCATATATAAAAGAAAAAAAAAAACAATGCTTTTAGTTCGAACACTTCAGAGCGTATTAAGGATACAGCTTTTTTCTAATAATATTATTTTTAAATGACATTTAAATAATGATAAAGCTGAGTATGCTTGCTGTGCCAATTTTGCAAATTTTGGATTTTTAAACGAAGTTGTAAAAAAATTGGAAACAAAAAATGTTTCATTGGTTTTCCAAATAAATATAGTTATGACCACTGTAAGAAAAATGTCCGGTGTTCCAGGGGATATAGGAGACAAAGTTAATAAAAAATTTAAATCAGTTTTAAAAAATGAAGGATTTTTGGTACTAAAAGATTCCTTACAAACCTGCTTCGTTAGAAGCTCAATTTTTTATTGGGTACCTCAACACTCGCATGTAAAATACCTCGGTATACATCTAGTTCGACGTTTAACGTGGAAATGGCATATAGAAGCAAAATTAACTCAAATGAGACTAAAAGCAATTAAAATTAATTGGCTTATTGCAAAAATACTGTTCTTAGTTTCGAATGCAAACTTCTACTTTACAACTCTATCATAAAGATAATCTGATGCTATGGTATTTAGTTATGGGACACTGCCTCAGCCTCTAATATCGGAAAAATTCAAAGGCGCCAAATAAACTTCTTCGAATAATCACCCCCTTGTATGTTAAAAACTTAAATATTCACAAGGATCTCAATGTGCCATTAGTTAAAACTATGATAACTAAATATGCAGTAACATAATTAAAAAAGCTCGAATTGTACCCGAATCCACTAGCTCGAAATATTTTAAATGAAGACGGCCATACTCGCTTACCTTTGCACCTTTGAATTTTTTCGATATTAGAGGCCGAGGCAGTGCCCAATAACTGAATACCATAGCACCAGATTGGCTTTAAGATGGAGTTATATAGTAGAAGTTTGCAGTCAAAACTAAGGATAAAGTTTCTTCCAATAAGCCAATGAATTTGAATGGCTTTTAGTTTCATTTGAGTTAATTTTGCCTCTATATGGCATTTCCACGTTAAACGGCGATCGAAATGTATACCGAGATATTTTCCATGCGAATTTTGAGGTATTATTTGATCATTGATTTTAATAGGGGGCATGACTCCCGACGCAAGGTGAATGTCATATGTACGCTTTTTTCCTCATTGACCTTTATCCTCCATTGTTTTAATCAAATTCCCAGTTAAAATATATGATCCTGTAAGTAACGTGATGCTTCATGACGGTTTTCGTGCACGCTTAGAAAAGCTGTGTCGGCCGCAAATGTTGAAGTTTGTGTGTAATTGTTTGTTGGCATGTCCGAAATATGAATTAAGTATAATAGAGGGCCCAGAATGCTGCCTTGTGGAACCCCAGCGCCAATTGGCTGAACTTAAGAAGTTTCCTTCTTTAATAACAAATTGACGACCGACTAAGTAGCTTTCTAACAGCTTGTAGGTGTTTGCTGGTAAATTTTGTTTCAATTTATGTAACAAGCCTACATGACAGACTTTATCAAAAGCTTGAGGAACATCGAGGCTAGAGCGGAACAATATTTTCTTTCTTCAAAGGCTTTTCTTATGGCGTTTACTATTCTATGGGTTTGTTCAATCGTGCTATGTTCTCTTTATTTATTTATTTATTTGATTTCCAATACAACAAGATTTAAAATCTTATAGTTATAGTAATGGATTTTTAAATTGTATAGAAACATGACGTTAACAATAAGTGTTCATTTAAAATTGTTACATAAATACTGATAATTATTATTAACAAAATTAATCTTCTGAAACCGAATTGATGGTTAGGTATACACCCATTGTCATTTAAAATTGGGGTCAATTTTGTCGCTAAGAGCTTCTCAAACAGCTTTGATATATTAGATAATAAGCTGATAGGCCTATATGACTCAACTTTTGTGTGATCTTTTCCTTTGTATTATCGTAACTATGGAGACCTTCCATTCTTGAGGGTAGTATTCAAGGCGTAAAATAGCATTAAAAATGAAAAGAATAATTTTCTTTGCTATGCGAGGTCTGTTACTGATCTTATCAATACCTGTTGCCTTCTTGGTGTTTAATTCACAAATAGCCTTTTCTATTTCTCTTATCTCAAATCTTAGGGGGATAGCTGCTCTAACATTAACAGGCGGTAACTCGTCCGCTATATCGTCAGATATATTTGGGGTAAATACGGTTTTCAAATGATTTACAAACAGGTTTCCTTTTTCATTATCATTTCTTGCCCAACTTCCATTCAGGTTTCTTAATGGTAGTTTCGAGATAATTGGCCTTTTGAGATTTCTAGCTGCACGCCATAATAAGTAGTCTGATTGTGGAGTTGCATCCAGGTCCTTAAGATATTTTTTCCACGGAAGCCGTTTTCTGAGACTGCAGTAACTTTCTTAGCGTTTTTGTACACTCTTTTAATAACTTCTTAAGTTGAGGGGATCTGTGCAATTGCCACTCTCTTCGAACTCTCCTTTTTTCATTTAAGAGGCGCTCGACATCTGTAGAATATACTTTATTATTATAGGTTTTTTTGAGTTTTTTGCTGAAATGGTGAACAGCTAGTTTAAGATAACTGTCAACATTGACAATAGAGAGATCCACATTCTGCGGTGTGCTAAGCGGAATATTTTCTGTGCAATGTGTACTGAGATATTTTTATATTTTAACCAATTTATTTGTGTAGCTGACGTCGCTATGTAACCAGAGGGAGATACAATTCTATTGGTGTTTGTTATAGTAACAATTGTAGGTGTGTAATCAGAGGATAATTCTTAGGAAGCTTCAACGTGAATCGTTTCTGTGGGGAAGATTTTATCCACGCCAAAATCGATGACATCTGGAATTTTTTGCGGATCAGCAGGCCTATATGTTGGTTGTCCGCTCGCGACAAGTTTTAAATTCATTTTAGAGATTGTATTAAACAAAACACGACCCTTTGGTGTTATTAGTCGTGACCCCCAGAAGGGGGAAACGGGGCCCCAATGACTTATAATATTTATAATATTGGCTTTCTGATATTTCAAATCTACACAGAAAAAATTATTGCCGAATTATTTTCAAACAACCGCTTGTTTGAAAATTTTTTTAATTTCTATAAATATTTTTACTGATTCAATCAATATTTTTGTTTGATTTTTATTTAACCAACAAAAATGTGGACAACTCTTCAAAAATAAAATAAACGCGTTATTGGTGTCAAGTTTTCATAATTTTGTATGAAATATTTAACGCTCTTAAATGTTGTCGCCTTTTTGCATTTTTTTATTTGATCGTAAGCAACACTTCTTTATGTGAAATATAAGAACAACAACAAAAAACACACACAGTCTATTTTTGGACGCTTTAAAAAAGTGCAACTATAAGAAAAACAATAGCAGACACGACATTATAAGAAACAAAATCCCGTATTCAATTTTTTAAAACTGTTTGGTTAAATACATCAAATACAAAAATAGAATGATGACGAAAAACATATCGAGTCGGTCTGCTGCCGTTTTTGGTTACATTTCTTCTTTAGCAAAGGAAAGGATACAGCAACAGAGAGTGATAAAGAAAAACATTGTGTTGTGTGTATAAATAAGACTTCGTTCAAAAATTATTCCAACAAAAAAATGTGTTTCAAAGCCAGTCGGCGGCTCTGCTTTGCCGTCACCTTCTAATACAGTGCTTACTTGTGTGCGCGTCATTGCCTGTGCAAAAACTTTTTTTTTTTTTTTGATTTTGAATTTCAGTAAACTTTTTGTTTGATTCAGTTAAATTATTTGTTTGAAAAACTTAGTGTTTTTTTTCAGTAAACAAAATGCAAATAAATTGTTTGAATATGCAAATTTGTTTGTAGGACCGATTTCAGACAAAAAATTGTTTGATTCTACAAATTTTTTGTTTGAATTGGAAAAATAATTTTTTCTGTGTAGGTGGTGAGTATAAGGATGAAATTACTATATTTCGATTTAGCTCTTCAACACAAATGTAATGCAATTTCCTACGGCATGCTGATTACATCATATTGTCCATTCACCAGCGGTTATAAATCGTCACTCATTGCTATGGTTATAAATACCATTTCATCTGTGTTCTGTTTAATTACCTTTCACAATATATTATTTTTTTCTTACTTCTTTCTTTAAATAATTCTTCTTCGTTCAGCGTCTTACAATTTATTACACAACACGCTTTCATTGATAATTTCGAAAAAAACCAAGAATTAAATCTTAACTTTAAAAATATATTCTTAATTTCAAGAAAACGATCTTAAAATTAAGGTTACGTTCTTGATTTTTAGAATTCATTCGAAAAAATTAGAATTTATGCTTAAATTTGAGAATGTCAATCTTGCTGACCAAATTTCAAGATTGAAATCTGAAGATTTCTGCAATCTTAATTCAAGAATTTTATTCTTAAATTTAGATCGTCATTTTTCTCTTAGTGTATTTTTTATGTGTTTAAGTTTTTAGTATTAAGCCTGTTTATAAAAGGCTTTTATTACTTGCTTGTTTAAGTTCTTTTCTCTCGAAAATTCCATAGCTGTATTCTAACGATCAAATTCCTCAGTCACACAGTCACTTCATACAATAATACTCTTTCTGTAACGTCTTTTTACCATCATAGTTTGTAACGTCTTATTTCTTTTTAAATATAGTTTTTTTATAATGTAAAGTCTCATAGTTCCCGTTCTCTCTGTTTTTGGCATAGTAACGTTTTTTTTTTTTGCTTTTTTAATATACAGTCCCGCACAAAACTATTGGACAGCAAGCATTTTTTACTTTTTAACTGATTTATAGCGTTTTAAAATTTTTAAGAAAAAAATAAATATTTTTTCAGTTGAGTTATCTTCAAAAAGAACTAATTTAAGCTTTTGTAAATCAATATTAGTTTATTAATTCATTTATAAAGCGTTTAACATAAAAAAATTACGATTCTATCGCACAAAAGTATTGGCACATCATTTAGAGCACATTTTTTATTAACACATTTATACTTAATAAGCTAACATTTTTATAAATTTTAGCCAATCTTCCTTCAACGCTTGCTGCAATTGTACTTTATTTGAAACTGACCGCTTCTTGACCCTTCTGTCAAGCTCCTCCCACAAATGCACAATTGGATTGAGATCTGGAGACTGTGGAGGATGCGGTAGAGCATGTGCAACATTGAATGTTAACCGCATACGCACGTCATGAGCTGAATGTTTGGGGTCATTGTCATGTTGGAATGTAAATGATGTTGACAAATTTAACTTTTCGGCACTTTTTTACATTTTCTTTGAGTAAATTTAAATTAACAAATTTGTCCTCAATGCCTTCCATAAAAACCAACTCCCCCTCAGACGACATACAGCCCCGCACCATTACACCAACTCCACCGTATTTAACTTTAGGAGCAAGATGTTGTTTTTCCTATGCTGTCTTGGGCTTTCTCCAAAAACTAATAGGTTTGCTTTTAAATTCTTTCGCATAGTCTAATCGCTTCTTTTGATTAATTAAAGAAACAAGCGGTTTACGCCTCGCAAATCTTGAAGTATAATTAGCTTCGTGTAGGACTCTACGAACGGTCATGGGATGAATATTCTTGCCAAATTCCTCTTGAACTTCAGCGGCAAGTTCGGTCGATGTTTTTTTGGGGTTTTGCTTTATTTTTCGCACTATTGTCTTGCCCTCACGACCAGTTAAAGCTCTAGGACGGCCTGTTCGATTAGCACTTTTGTAGCTTGTATCTCCTTCAAAACGTTTTAAAACGCTGCGAATTGTAAAACGACTTTGTTGCATTATTTCACCTATCTCAGCGTATGATTTGCCTTGGTTATGCAGATGTAGTATTATTTTTCGCTGAGATTCGGTGGTTTCTTTTTGTTTTGAAATCATTCACAAATTACTTTTTTGAATTTTTCTAAGCACAGCTTCAGTTTAAAAGATATAACGGAAAATTAAGATTTATGGCATACATATAAAAAAAAATATTTGCTGAACAGCGCTGCCAGATTTCCAAAAGGTTGCCCATAATCAAATCGTAAATCAAAATGCTGCCTGTCAAAATCTTTGTTTGGCCAAATTATTGTTTTTTTTTCTAAAAAAAATATATAAAAAATATTTTTGCCATATATAAAAGAAAAAAAAAACAATGCTTTTAGTTCGAACACTTCAGAGCGTATTAAGGATACAGCTTTTTTCTAATAATATTATTTTTAAATGACATTTAAATAATGATAAAGCTGAGTATGCTTGCTGTGCCAATTTTGCAAATTTTGGATTTTTATAATATAGTTATGACCACTGTAAGAAAAATGTCCGGTGTTCCAGGGGATATAGGAGACAAAGTTAATAAAAAATTTAAATCAGTTTTAAAAAATGAAGGATTTTTGGTACTAAAAGATTCCGAGTATATTTTGGAAGGCAGGCGGAATTGTGAGTCCAATCGTACAAAATATACTTCAAAACAAAGACTCAATATTAAATATGCTCCCTTAACATCTGTAGACGTAGAGAGGACTTTTTCTATGTACAAGAACGTGATGGATCCAAATATACAGAGTTTTCTTTTCGAAAATTTATCGCATCAATTTGTAATTAACTGTAAGGACGTATTTAAGGAACAAAGTGGAAAATAAACAATAAATTTAAATTGCTTTTTTAATTTTTACTGCTTATTTTCATGTCCTTAAACGCTTTTTTAAGAGGTTAAAACTGTTTTTATTTTTGTGATTTTTTGTTGCCCTAGTAATAATTATGGTCAGCTGATTCCGATGAGAAACAAGGAAATTAAAATCACAAAACATAAATATAAAATCAACGGGATAAGTTTTAAAGTCACATTAAAGACACTGAAACGAATCGATATAGAAAGTTAGGTCCACCACCCGTCGATGTTATAATTCTATCTCGACGAAAAAAATTAAAATTATTGCAAAGTGTTTCCAAGTTCAAAAAACGTTTGTTCAAGCAAGTTTCGGTGAAAACAATATTATGATGATTAAAATAAAAGCTATGCAAGTATAAGTTTGAAAGTTTGGATTTAAGACCATGAACAATAAAAGGTTGATAATCAGATAAATAAGGAGCTAGGGAAATGAGCATGTATTACTATTATATTCATCTTCAAGGGCTAACACATGAATAGGTGAGAATGACGCTCTCAAAATTGTGTATGGCAAAACATGTTGTTTCAATCATGATTGGGCGCGAAACAGAAATGGGTTTTTTAAAGATATCCTTATACCTGTTCTTTAAATATTTTTCAAAATTATTTCTATCAGTAGAAAGCAACAACAAAATTAAAAAAATGTTTTTGACTTTGTTATTGCTTTCAATGTCATTTTTTCTGTTGCGATCCGTTTTACACAATTAGGGCCTTAATATTTTTTGTTATGACAGAAGGATCTATGACAATTATGTGTGAAACAAAATATCGGCCGAATGCACGCCACGGCTTCGGTGGCATACCTATATCCGATGGTGTTATTTTCCATTACCCTGAGACAAAATTGAGTTTCAATATCGTTAATATGCCAAATTATCTCATCCTTTAGCTCTTGAATTGTTCTTGCTTATTGACGTACACTTTTTCTTTTAAATATCCCCACAGAAAGAAGAATATCTCGCTTAAAAGAGCCATTGTTTCGTTGACTGTGTGGCAAGTGGCACCTTTTTTTTGAAACAACATATCGTCCATTTCCATATCCTCAATTTTTGGCCAGAAAAAGTCCGTTACCATCTCGCGATAGCGAACACCATTCAGGGTAGCTGCTTGGCCGACCTCATTTTCGAAGAAGTAGGGCCTTATGACGCGGCAAGACCGTAAGCCACCAAACATTCACTCGTGGACCCGGTTTGCTGAAATTTGCGCACAATTCTCAAGATTGTGGACACTTTTGGACGATTATGCTGACCAAAAATATCACGAAATGCATGCATTTTGCATTTTGATTTGAACGCCATTTTCGTAAAAGGCTTCAACAATCTTTACGCGCTGCTCAATTGTGTACCTCTCCATGGTTGAATTTGTCAAGCACTGAAACAAAAAAATGTTAAATTAATGGTTGGACCACCCTTTATATTCCCGTTATTGTCATTGTTTCGAGAAACTTCGTCATAATTGACTAATTGTTGCTCGTTTTCATTGTAATTTTGAATGACGGGTAAATTTTCTTCGGTAATGACTTGACAGGAGGCTTCATCGATGCAACAGGAACGACGGAAAACATTTAATTTGTATCTGTTATTATAATCATATAACCATGCGAAAAAATGCGTTCAGCAAGCTTTCCGGCATCATTTGGAATTTCTTTAGAATGGATTATAGTTCCCAGAAAAAAACGATAGAAACTCACACCAAGTTTCCTGCAGGCAGTACAGCACCAGTAAAGTCCATTGTCCTTGGTGTGAGATTCAGCTACTAACGTAGACAAGCCAATACACTTAAAATGGCGGAGGCCATGGCAGAGTCAACAGGATATCATCCTTACATCATCATCTTTTATATTTAGAACAATTTTTCATAAAACATGACATGGCCTATAGGAATAACGGTTATCCGATTCAGCATTAAAAAAACAAAAATTATTGGCAACTCAGTTATTTTAAGTATGAGCGCAAAAGAGTTGTATTAATTTATAATTCTAATGTTTAGTATTATATTATTGTTTGCGTGGGTGTTGTTGTAAATGTAAGATTTGAGGTTACGTTATTTATTTATTGATCTCTTCAGTTGATGTTTTTGTGTTGTTGTAAATGTAAGATTGAAGAAATGAAGCAGAAGTGCAATTACAATCCACAAAAATTTAGAAAATAGGTTTTCTTTTTGATGGTTCGTTTATTAAAATTATTATTATTTATTAAAAATTTTTTTGACTTTACTTATTTATAAGTAAATGTAAATTTGAACCCCTTGTGATTTAAGCCCCTCATATGTTATTTTTTTTTTATTTACTTTACATATACATATAAATATTTGAAAATAAATTTGTCTGTAAAGTATGTAAAAAACTTAAAAATGCATTGCACTAAATAATTCAAAATTTCATACTGCAAGTGTATGAGGATTCAGTAGGAGCATGAACAGAACAAGCACGACACGAAATTTTTCATACGATTTGACAGAAAAACCAGTCACCGCCGTGATATAAAATTTATTTTAAAAATATAAAAATAAAAGCAAATATCTTCACTATCTCCACCACTTAAACTTCATTGAGCCACAAATTATCTGCAATTATAAACTCTGTTTTAACAATTAATGAGTTGTGAACAACCGTTTCACCTGAGAGATCAAGACCGCCGTATAAAAGCAAATATTGATCATGCTTTTAAAAATAATGATGACAGATTATGACAAAAGAGGACAGAAATTTTTTGGATGACAGCCAGTTAAAAAAGATGATTGTCCTCAAAAAAAGATTACGTATGGTCACGTAATGTTTATCTTATTTAAATAAATATAATAATGTAGCTGTGTAGTAGAAGAAACACTTAATATACGGAGTTTAGGTTTATTTTGATTGCGGAAAAAAAAGGAAACTGCAGAGCTCAATAAAAACACGTTCAATCACTCCAAACTGTTTATTATACTTAACTTACCTTAAAAATAAATTATTTGATAAATTAAGTGAGATAAACACTTTATTGGCTATAGAGCTGGAAGAGTAATTCATAGTAGTTGCGAAACCAATAGCTACATCTTTAGATTACATTTAGGACAACAATTGTTATTATAAAAAATTTCGACCACCAGGGGGCCGGAAAAAAGGTCATAAAGGCAAACAACACAAAAAATTAAATAAACGCTACCACGTTATCCAAATTTACGTTGATATTCAGTCCAGCGTTTATAAAACTGCAGTCAATGGCGCACGGCTCATATCAAGCTTCTTTAAAAATTAAGAAAATTGAACATCACGAATTCGAATCGATGACTGAATATCAAAGTAAATTCGGATAAGGTGGTAGCGTTGTGCAAGTGTGAATGAATTTCGATATGTAAGCGCAATACTACAGCTCGTTAACCCTTTCGTAAATTTTATCGGGCTAGAAAAAACTCCCTTTACATTTAAATAAATCTACTGTTCATGAAAGAAAATACTTGTTTTGCACTGGGGCTGTTACTAAACTGTCTATTACATATGTATGTATGTACGTAAATGTATTGTACCATTAATTTAAAAAAAGTATTTTGTATTTAGTATTTTAAAAGCACAATTTAAATGTATTTTGTACTATATTTTAAATACACGACATAAAAGTACGTTATTTTGTATTTTTAAAACAAGAATTGAATGGATGTTGTTATTAAGGTAATTCACGTCACAAGTTGCACCCTTGCGAAAAAGCAGAAGTGCAAAAGCGTAACAACAACCACATAGACTATTAGTTGTATGTAAATAATTGTCTATGTGGTTGTTGTTATGTGTTTGCACTTTTGCTTTTACTTTAACAATAATTTATGTTCATGAGTACTTCAGGCTCATAAACACTATTTTCGACACTAACGAATTACCCTACGTTTACACATGCAAGTACCCAAAAAAAATTTTTATCGTTTTGCGAAACACTAATGGTACATTTAAAAAAATAAGCGCACAATTTATGCGCTACGCAATAAGACATACAGAAATGCAGTAAAGTAAGTGAAAGAACTCTCAACAGCTTTTATAAAAAAAATAACATTTAAAGTGCTACGGCATTCCCTTACTACGAAGCAGGTTTGTAAGGGAGAATACTAAAAAATAACTGTATTAAAACATTCAGTGTGTAAAGCTGATCGTCACATCCAACAATTTTTATATGCGCTGAATAATGCACCTTATGTGTCAAAAATGTATTGCTTCAAAGTGGGAACTTGCCATATAAAATTCATGTCTTCCGTAAGCGCAATGGTAGCGAAACTTTTATGTTTCTCCCATACAAACCTGCTTCGTTGGAAGCTCCATTTTTTATTGAGTAATAACTTGCAAGTAGTGTATACGTATTATCAACGAAAAATCGAGGAAACAGCCGATTGGCTGAAAGTACAAAAATTGTGTGAATGTTTGTGAAAAAGTATGAGTGTATTGAGTTTTTCGAACTTGCACTTGCATGTGGAAACATGGGGTTACTTGAAAAATATTAACATACAAATTTTTAAAAATTTTCAACACAAGATGAAGGGATTTACAAAATAAGACCCTATACATTTTAAAATTAAAAAAATATAAACTGAAATTTTTAGTTTTCAAAAATATTTTAAACAGGATAATAATACTACTAACTTGAACATTATGTTAATCTAGTTCTAGGTATTAATTTTTAAATGCATCTCTCGTTCAATGTTCCGAAATTTTTAAAAAATAGAAAATCAAATTGCCAATTTCGAAAGTTCGAATGTGAGCTGCCCCTCGATGGCTGCCCCTGTTACCTAACCTATCGTAAGCTAAAAAAAGACGTAACTAACAAAAAAGTCAAAATCGAGGTTTTGATTGATTACATATTATGAATTCTTCTCTTAATCCCGAAAATTTCGGGAGGAAAAAATTAATATCCCGGATTTACAGAACCGGCATTGGCTTCCCAAATATATCTCTAAAGGGGGTTAACTCAAACTTTTTAAATATTAAAAAAAATGGTATTTATATATTACAAAGAGGAATACAGCTGTATTTTTTTTGTGGAAGAGAAATGATGTATGATTTTTAGTGGCTACTAGATACCACTATAAATCGTTTTCTTGCAAAAAGTGAAAGTTTATATATTTTGAGTTGACTTGACTCCGTTTAAAGGAACCAGTGCGATAAGTATAATAATTTTTATATTTACCTGTTATAATATAAAGCGATTTACATTGAAAGAATCCGGCGTATGGTTTTACAAACAATGTTTGCTCTGCACTTTGAAATTTAACAATTTGATTTCTTAGCACAACAAAAAGTACTGCCGTTAGATGAGTCGGTATCCAATGATAAAATTCTTGTACTATCTTGGACATAGTTCCAGCGAAGGAAAATTCGTAACTAGTTAAAAGTAAAATTATATTATTAGAAAATTAATAAGATTTTGTTTGTCGCTAAGCTAGTTCCTATGCGCATTTCACTGGTTGCCTAGGCCAGATCATCAGGAAACATTCTCCCAAAAAATTTTAGAAAAGCCAAAGATATAAGGTTGGAATTCTTCTAAGATTAATTGTAGTTGTAAGTAGGTTAAGAAAAACGAAATAAAAACAACTTGTTTTATTGTTTTCGGAAGAAATCAAAATAAAGCAAGTTGCCAGTTTAGTTTTTTTAAGCCATGCACTTGCTAGTTTATTATCAAAGTAATTTTTGCTTTTGTTTGTCGTGACTAATTCCCAATTTTTATTTGATTATTAGAAAATTAAATTAAACATGAACGAGGACAACGACTTGCAACATCAGCAAATAAAAAATGAAATGTACTTCGGACAGCTGTAAAAGCTTTTAAACTTGCTTTTAGGAAATAAAAACATATGTGTATTTATAAAATATTTTAACACACTACGTATCATGTTGTTAAGTTCATATTGATCTGTTAAACATACCTTATTTTATAACGACATACAGGATCCAAAAATAATTCCATTGACACAGGATTTTGCGAAGTATTGTAATTGTTAGGGACGGATATGGGCACGTTTACGTAAATTCCTTTATTTTTCAATAGTTTGCTGTAACTATGTATTTATAAGATTATAAACATTTATAAGTTTCAAACAATATAAACGCACTTGATCAACAAGAGGGTTTCAACTCGAAATTTAAAAATTTTCAATAGAAACCAAAACCATTTTAAATTTAATATTACAGGCATATGAAAAATAATTTTCAAACGAACTAAAAAGTAGACAAAGTAGCACGATTAAGTGAAAAAATAAAAATTTTGAGTTAATGCTTTCTTGTTAATCCAGAGCGAAGCAAAGTCAGCGGTCTCTACTATCTCATGAACGTGACTTATGTTACCATCTAGTTAAATTTTACGGCCTTTTTTATAAAAAATCGAAAAGGTTAATAAAGGGTTTATGAAACGGATTTTGAAAATTATTTTCATAAACCTCTTATTAACCTGTTTTATTTTTAATGAATAAAGTCGTTAAAATCTATTGATCATTCAATATGGAAATACCAAAAATATTTTTAGCCAATATAAAGATATGGTCAAGATTTTCGTATCTTGAGAAATAAAATTTTTGATACTAAAGTTACTGAAATAGAGTTTGCTGCATTTGGTTGTATGGATCAAATATATACTTATTCCATATGTACATTAGAGTGTTTCAATTTAGATTTTTTTGATTAATATACCATTCACTCTATTGTTTATGCAATTTAAGGTGGCATAAATAATATGTACTTTAATATATTCTTACGTTATGTGATTGTATCTTTCAAAGCCTCTTGCCCAGGGTATACAAATTTTGACAGCTACATTACAATCGTTGTTGCCAACATCAATAGGTTCAATATTAAACTGTAATGTTGGAAATGGTTCATTTAAACCTGAAAATCAAAAAAGCTCATTTTAATATTTATTAACTTTTGTTGAAAATTTAATATCATATATATATTTATAAATGTATGTACCTTCAATAAACACTTGGTAATGCATGCTACCGTAAATTGTTTCATTTGTTAGAAATTTTCTTTCAAAAGAAAACCAACGAGGAAATTTAATGTTAAAAGTTCTATCTTTTTTGTTGTAAACATCCAATTTAAACATTATCTAAAAAATATATATTTTTAAACTGAAATTTTCTTTGAGTTTGAAATGAAAACTTACCGGTTTATTAGTTGGTTGGAGTCGTACCATAATATGAGTCCATTGTGGATAGAATTTATTTATATGATTTATATCGATTAACACCATTGAGCGAATATTATCATGCGACGCTATGCTTTGAATGTTATGAGAAAGTGATGATCCCTTTTCACTATATGTTTAGAGAAAAATAGATTAAAAAAATTAGTACAACTTTTTAATTCGCAAATGGTTTCTTGCGCCTGATTTGAAAATCTGATTTAAAAATAGTTCGATATTTTTTGGAAATTTTAGGTCAGGATTTGTTAAATATAGCTAATCTTGAACCCATTTTTCGATGACTGGTGATTATAAATACCAGCACTCACTCACTGTTTATAACTGATAAAAACATTTTAGGGAAGTATGTGGTGAGTCTGTGCTGCGTACCGAGTCACTGCAACTTGGAACTTGGTGCGGCGAAAAATGGGTTAAAGTTGGAAATTAAAAAATATTTGAGTATGCGGCAAAAATCATTCATTACCGAAGAACACAATTGGGCCGTTTAAACGTAGTAGCGTATGACGTAGAAACGTTGTCAAATAAGAAGGTATACAATTAAATACAAAGGCACACAATAGCTGACGCAAACGTAAAAACGTATCTACGTCGTACGTTGTCTTTAATCTAACTCTATTTCATACGCCGGTTGCGATCGTATTGTCAGAGAAAAAGAAAATTTTAAATTAAATTATTTTGGTGTTTTCAAAGTGAATATTTAAAAACAAAATTAAAGAAGAAGAAAATAAACAAAAATTTTACAAAATTTGGATTTTTCTAAGATTATAGATGGGATTCTACCGGGCATTGGGTATTTTAAAAACATAAATATGGCAATCATTAACAGTCTATAAACTTAATTAAAGTTTAAAATACTTTTGGTTTTTTAAAAACGTCGTTAAAGTGCTGTTTTCACAACACAAGTGATTGCACGTGTAGTATAATATATATGAAAAGCACTTAGTTTTTTGTACGTAAATCTTGAGCAGATTAAAGGTGGCTGTACTTCTCTCGGCTTCATATCTTTGCAAAAATATATTTCATTATTCACAGTCGTTGTCAGACAATTGCCGTGTTAGCATGGTGTTTTTTCTTGGCGCTTATACTTTTTTGTTTTAATTGAATTACAAACACATACATACGTTTTGGAAAGGAATTAATTTGATTTTCTTTATATTCATTTGTGTTATTTTGTTCTGGAAAGTAATTCTACTGTTTTACTGGAATCCGGACACTTGATTTTCTTTCTTTGATTGGATTTGAAAAAAAAAAAAAAACAAAAATTAACGGGACTGACCCTCCCAACCACAACAGGTTCAGCATACTTGGCACATCTTCTGCCTCTAAATCTGCCCTCAAAAAAAGCAAAAGGTTAAGAATAGACGACTTCGTTCCTCTTCCTGAGGTTACCAGAAATGAAGACTATATACCTCGCTATTTAGTTGCAACCGCTCTTTCAATTTCTGACTCCAGTGAACCTAAGCCTCTTTCGTCGTTTAATGTTTTTCAAATTGAAAAAGGCCTTAATTCTATTTCAAAAGAATACCTTCATGTTACTGAAATGCGCAGTGGTGATTTGATGATCAAAGCAGCTCAAAAATTCCTTAAAGCTAAATATATTGACTCTGTACCAGTTAAAATTGAAAAGCATAAAACACTCAACTCCGTCGAAGGTAGAATTTTTCCAGAAAATTAATTAATAAACCTGAGAGTGAAATTATACAGGCCTTGGAAGAACAAAAGGTAATTGAAATTCGCAAAATAACTAAAGAAGAGGGAAATAATTTCATTCCTACTGGGGCAGCTGTACACAGAAAAAATTATTGCTGAATTATTTTCAAACAAACGCTTATTTGAAATTTTTTTTAATTTCTACAAATTTTTTTACTGATTCAATTAATATTTTTGTTTGATTTTTATTTAACCAACAAAAATGTGGACAACTCTTCAAAAATAAAATAAACGCGTTATTGGTGTCAAGTTTTCATAATTTTGTATGAAATATTTAACGCTCTTTAATGTTGTCGTCTTTTTGCATTTTTTTATTTGATCGTAAGCAACACTTCTTTATGTGAAATATAAGAACAACAACAAAAAACACACAGTCTATTTTTGGACGCTTTAAAAAAGTGCAACTATAAGAAAAACAATAGCAGACACGACATTATAAGAAACAAAATCCCGTATTCAATTTTTTAAAACTGTTTGGTTAAATACATCAAATACAAAAATAGAATGATGACGAAAAACATATCGAGTCGGTCTGCTGCCGTTTTTGGTTACATTTCTTCTTTAGCAAAGGAAAGGATACAGCAACAGAGAGTGATAAAGAAAAACATTGTGTTGTGTGTATAAAAATAAGACTTCGTTCAAAAATTATTCCAACAAAAAAATGTGTTTCAAAGCCAGTCGGCGCTCTGCTTTGCCGTCACCTTCTTCTCATACAGTGCTTACTTGTGTGCGCGTCATTGCTTGTGCAAAAACTTTTTTTTTTTTTGATTTTGAATTTCAGTAAACTTTTTGTTTGATTCAGTTAAATTATTTGTTTGAAAAAATTTGTGTCTTTTTTCAGTAAACAAAATGCAAATAAATTGTTTGAATATGCAAGTTTGTTTGTAGGACCGATTTCAGACAAAAAATTGTTTGATTCTACAAATTTTTTGTTTGAATTGGAAAAATAATTTTTTCTGTGTAGGTAAAAAAACGTTTCACTCTTTTTAAACAACAACAACATTAGAAGAAACAAAATAAATTTTTTGTTGGTTTCAAAGTTGGTAAAAAAGAATGAAAAACAAAATCCCGTATTAAATTTTTTAAAAATGTTTAGTTAAATACCTACATCAAATAAAAGAAATAAAATGATGACGAAAAACATGTCGAGTCGGTCTGCTGCCAAGGAAAGGATACAGAACAGTGAGTGAAGAAGAAAAACATTGTGTGAACAAACAAGACTTGGTGCAAAAATTATTCCAACAAAAAAATGTGTCTCAAAGCCAGCCGGCGCCGCTCTGCTCTGCCTTCATCTACTTCTACAGTGCTTGCTTGTGTGTGCGTCATTGCTTGTGCAAAAACTTTTTTGTTTGATTCAGCAAAATTATTTGTTTGAAATTTATATGATTTTCAGTAAACTATTTGTTTGATTCAGTTAAATTATTTGTTTGAAAAAATCAGTGTTTTTTTTCAATAAACGAAATGCAAATAAATTGTTTGAATATGCAAATTTGTTCGTAGGACCGATTTCAGACAAAAAATGTTTTGATTCTACAAATTTTTTGTTTGAATTGGAAAAATAATTTTTTCTGTGTAGTAACCTTTGATCTAATAAATAAACCAGCTTATTTTTAATAATTTTAATTAGGCTTAAGTTCATTAAATTTAATTTTCATTAAATTATTTTTATGAAGAAAGGAATTTTACAACATGAAAATTAATTAAAAATTGTTATTGATAATCTTTCATTCTTGACCGTGGCCGGGACTCGAAACATGTCATGGTAACCTGCCGGCCCGGGTTCGAGCCCCGGCCACGGTCAAGAATGAAAGATTATCAATAACAATTTTTAATTAATTTTCATGTTGTAAAATTCCTTTCTTCATAAAAATAATTTAATGAAAATTAAATTTAATGAACTTAAGCCTAATTAAAATTATTAAAAACTTGGATTAAAAACCATAAATAGTTCAACAAAATAACCACAATACTAATTATTAAACCAGCTTATTTGAAAATAGGTTGGGAAAGAGTCCGGGTGGATGAATACATCTCTAACCCAATGAGGTGTATCAACTGCCAGAAACTGGGCCACACGAAAAATAGATGCAAGAATATAAAGCTATGCAGGGAGTGTTGTCATTCTCCTCCTCATGATCAATGCAAGCGTAAATATTTTATTAACTGCGACACTGAATCACACACATCCTACTACCCATTGTGTCCATCTTTTATTAAACATAAGTCAGTTAACAAAATAAAGGCCGTAAGAAGATGCACCGTAAGAGAGGCTTGGAAGGTTTTCAATGAAAATCCAACCTTACACAAAATCAAACCACTTGTAAAAAATTCAGTTACTTTTTCAGACATTGTGCGTATAAACAGTATTCAAAAAAATAATGATTCAAGGTTATTAGATGAAAAAACAACAAATAATTCTTCAGAAATAGTATTAAATGTAAAGCAACACGTGGGTAACAACAACAAGCCAATCGCTTACAACACAATTAACAACAACGTCATCAAAAATTTAAGTAAAAAATTAAATGAAGCTCAACCAATAACCTTGGTCAATGACAAAGTTATAACAGAAAATTTAAATTCCAGCAACTTTAACAACAACAACAATATCAACAAAGACTTTTTTACACAAAACACCACATGTATGGAAAATTCCAATTTTGATAATGGAATTCCAATAAATCCTAATGAAGGCTGTTTGGTTGGTAATAATAAAATCGATGAAGAAATGAATATTGATTTAACCGAAGAATCGCAACTTCCAGGAGATGTTTCAAATACCTCATATAATGATTCCGATTTATCTCCCTGTAGCAGTTTGTATAATAAATTTCCAGATTTAAATGTTTTAATAACACCTAAAACTCTTAAAAAGTCTTTACCACATACAAATAAAAAATCAGGAGAGTAATTTTTAGCTTTATTGGTCATCATGGATTTTGGTTTAAAAATATCTATTCTTCGGTGGAACATTCAGGGTTATTTTTCCCACAAATACGCATTGGAAAATCTAGTGGCAAAACACAAACCTAACATCATTGCTCTTCAAGAAACCAATATAATAGACAGAAACAGATCATTTTTACATCTTCCAGGATATCGATCATTTCATCATAACAAAAGTTTTGACTATGCTAAATCTGGAATGGCTTTTCTCGTACAGAACAACATTCACGTATCAGGACATACTAAGTCTGCAGGAGAACTTTTATATCAAACCATAACAATTAAAGGTAATAGAAGTTTAAATATTACCAACATTTATAAAGAATGTGACATTGTTTTGAACGATTCACTAGTAAATAATGTAAGCAAATATAACAATGAACTTCACATAGTTCTTGCGGATTTTAATTCCCAGAACATTTTATGGGGATCTCAAACAACATCTCTAAGTGGTGCCATTTGGGAAGATTTTGCCAATGATTATGGTTTGATAGTTTTGAATGATGGTTCACCCACTCTTCTAAATACAAGAAACACACTTACATCAGTTGATGTATCAATGGCAAGTGCGGACTTAGCGCCTTTTTTAAATTGAATTAATAATAATACATTATTGGAGAACCCAGTTGTAATTACTAACAGATTTTCTCAATTTTGGTGCTCTATTGCAAATGATGGAGTATTTAGTTCGGAAATAATTACTAAAAAATATTCCTACATAAATCTCAACGATGAAAACAATTCTGATGTTAACGAATTTATTGGTGAAGACTTTTGTATGACGGAACTTCAAGATGTGTTTAGTAAAGTAAAAGGAATAACACCATCAATTGATCGCATTTCTTACTGTATGGTTCAACAATCTCCAATTTCTTTTAAAAAAAGACTACTAAGACTGTTCAACAACATCTTGCATTCGGGTATTTATCCACATAATTGGAAGCTTTCACTTCTTGCTCCTAATCCAAAACCTGGAAAAAATCCAAGTGAGCTTGAAGGATATCGGCCTTTATCTTTGATTTTCGTTCTGTCCAAAATTCTTCAAAATTTAATAGCATCTAGATTTTGTAAATTTTCTATTGGCAGAATTTCTAGAATTCAACATGCCTTTCTTCCTAAACGTGGTGTTCGTTCATTATACCATCATCTTGAAAATACATTAAAACAAAATTTGTCTAAAGGGAGGCATAATGTGGTGTTGTCAGCAGATATTGAGAAGGCTTTTGATCGCGTTGTGTATATTTTTTTCTAGAAGAACTTCAAAAATGGGGTATTCCTTTTCCTATGATTAAGCTACTTTTTTCTTTCCCGGCTAATCGTACGATTATAGTAAAGATTGATGGACATTTTTCTGAATCGCATTCATTAGATAATGGCATTCCACAAGGATCCCCATTGTCTGTTGTTTTGTTTTCAGCCTTCATAAGTTCTTTGGCCAATTTAATCAAGGATGTTCCGGGCTTTGATTTTGTTGGAATTTATGCAGATAACATCTTTGCTATCTCCTCAGGACCACCGGATAATGTTTCTTCTAACTTATTGCGGATGAATGAAGTATTACAAGCTTGGGCTTCTCCTAGAGGAGCTGTTATTCCAACAAATAAATCTGAACTTCTGTATATTTGCAGAAGAAGGAACTGACTAAACCCTAATATCAATTTCGGAAATGTTGAAAAAGCTTTAGTTAATCGAATGAAAATTCTGGGTATTATTTTTGCAAAAAATTTACTGTGGAATGAAAACGTCAAAATGATTATTGGGACATTGCGTAAAATTAATAACATCATGAAAATGATTTGTTCTAAAAAGAAGGGCCCACATATTGAAACTGCCATTGATATTTCTAAAGCACTGTGTTATGGACTAGTTCAACATGGTATCACCATCTACGGCTGAAACGATTGTTTCAGAACTGCCACTGGACTTTTAAGAACAACACCAATCATATCTTTAATAATTGAATCCAGAGCATTCGATTTTACTACTTTACTAAATAAGAGATCGGTTGGCTTAGCATGCCGATCAATAACGGACACCAGGGAAGCGCTCCATGAATTATTTTGGAAGATCCTTAACACCAAACCTAAGAAGAGCACCTGTGCAATAAGAAGAATGATATTTTTACTCAAAGAATATGATATACCCCTTCCAATGCAAACAAAGGACTATTCTGCTGGTCGCAATAATGTAACGATCGACTTTAGTCTTGCATCTTATAACAAAAATAGTACTTGCCCTGAACTTTTCAAATCTTTGATTGCCAATATAATACATACATTCTCTGCTGAACTCCAACTATATACAGATGGTTCTTTCCAGAATGGTTCAACGTCATACTCTGTGGTAGAGTACTATGACAAGTCAAACTGGTTCACAGTTAAGCAAAGTCTACTTCCAGTTTATTCTGGTATCTTTTCTGCTGAACTTGCTGCTATTGAGACAGCAATTTTTTATGCAGTTCAAAAGATTTAAAAACAATTATTTTTTCAGATTGTCTTAGTGCTGTCAAAAGCATTTTTTATAATAAAAATGGAATTTTTGACATTTTCCTAAGAAATCCTGATGTCCAACATCATATTCTAATTCTATGGATACCTTCGCATATTGGCATAACTGGAAATAAGGTTGCGGATAGTGCAGCTAAAGAAGCAATTAACCGACCGCTTATAATTGAGCTACCTTGTAATAGTCATTTACTGAGTAACATCTTTAGGTCAATGGACAAATATCGAAAACAACGGGAATGGGAAAACTCTAGTTGCTTTCTTAGACAACATAATTCATCTTATCAAAGACCCAGATATCATGGGAAATTCACCAGAATGCAATACATATTTCTTGCACGCCTTAGAGTTGGGAAGGCTTTATTTAACTCTCAACATTATTATGATCACACTGATCCTCTCATCTGTAACTCTTGTCAATTGGTTATGAGTGTTCATCATGTGCTAATTGAATGTCCAATTTCCAAAATGGCCAATAATCTAGAGAATATTCTTGATTGTTCAGAATCTCATCAATTACTGGGAATCAAGAAATCGCTTTCTAAGCACAGTATTTACGACATTTAAATTTATTTTTTCTTAGACTCAGTATATTAACTCTGTATTACAATAACTCGTATATACATACATATATACATAATTTTGTGAACTACATTTTGTAATATATTCTTTTGCGCGCAATATGGTCTAGTTACCCTGCTCCTTTTCTTTTTTTTTTTTTGTATTTTATAAATTTATTTATAAAGTATTCTTTTTTAAATAAATAAATAAATATTTCATTAGCTTTTCATCGAATTCTTTACTTGCGGATTAATTTACTACCCGAACAACGCATTTCGTATTTTGAGAATTACACGGAAACTCTATAACTTTTTAAATTGTAAGTTTTAGATGGTCTTTCTTGGCACGGGGAAGGATCCGAGATATCATAAATGCCATCTAGAAGTTGTTCTAGCCATTAACAATGATAAACGTTACGATGAGATGGAACTTTAAATGGCGATGCTATATACATTCCCGCGACTATTGGGTCTACGTACCGGAACGACTCGGGGCATCAATTGCACCGACCAAAGATTGTCAACCCAGCAACACCAATCCAAGTTGGGCGGTTACAACAACAACAACAACATTATAAAACAAAAAGAGCTGTGTTTAAGGGCGTGGCAAAAAAAGTTGTTAAAGTTCATCAAATTTAATAAATATACTTTTAATTCTAGGTCATGACTGATGGATATTTTATTGTGTTGTATTGCATTCCACCTGGTTTAATATAAAAAAGAAAAAAGGGGCTCCATTTTGAGACGTGTCATTAAAGTAAGTATATTAAAAGTTAGACATACTAAGTTTTTGAATTTGATGTCGGATTAAAGTATCACCAAATGCAAAACTGAAACCATGAAAAACGATACGCGATAGGATGAGATCGGACTTTAAATGGCAGCTCTATTTAAAAAAACCTCGAAAGTCTAAAGCTCTTGGTCCTATACTTCCTCGTAAAGAGCACCAGTTGTATCCGAAAAAAAGCGTGTTCGGATTATCGAGATAGTCCTGTATTCATAATTTCCGGCGGCGTTTCCCGCCCAGATTGAATTTTTGAGAAATATAAAACCTGAGTGTTTTATTGTGTGTAGATCGATCTACATAAGTTTTAAATTTCAAAAGTTTTAATTTTCAATCGAAATTGCCTATCTGATCTTATATTTCCAGCTTTGAAAAACATAAAAAACCTGTGTGTTTTAATTATGCTGATCTATCTATTTTAACATCATCAACATTGGTTAGATATTTTCGGAGTGGCAGTAATTCTTCGTATGTCCCCTCTTGATCGCTTTCGGATTCGGTCACGGGACGGTCGAGCGGAGAGATAGACTGGAGGTGGAATGAAGGGTGAACAGCAAACAAATGTTAAAATGGCTTTCTTTTTCTTTTGAGTACGGAGACTATTGCTTTAATAGATAAAACGATAATTAATATTTTCTGAATATAGAAGGTTTAGCGGCCCTAAACCATATCCTAAGTTAGTACTAGTTAGAAAAATACAAAGTATTCAAAAAAATCCCTCTTACAGATTCTCACTTAGGACCTTGCATGTTTAATTTGATGTTTCTAGGCCCACTATTAACGGAAATTCAAAAAGTACCAGTTAAAGAACCAAAAAGTACCAAAAAGCCCCTCTTACAGATTCTCATTCATTCAAGACATTGCATGTTTAATTTTATGTTTCTAGGTCCAATGCTAATGACAGTTTAAAAATGTACAATGTACGGAAATTCAAAAAGTACCAGTTAAAGAACGAAATAGGTACCAAAAAGTCCATCTTACAGATTCTCATTCATTCAGGACATTGCATGTTTGATTATTTGTTTTTAGGTCAAATACTAATGAAAATTAAAAAACGTACCAGTTAAAGAACGAAAAAGTACCAAATAGATCCCTTTTAAGATTCTCATTAACTTAGGATCTTGCATATTTAATTTTATGTTTTAAGTCCAATACTAACGGAAATTCAAAAAGTACCAGTTAAAAACCAAAAATGTACTAAATAGATCCCCCATAGTGTATTTTTCAGGGCTGTGGAATCGGAGTCGGAGTTGAGGTTTTTGTGCCGGAGTCGGAGTCGAAGTACATACAAAAACTCGCGACTCCGACTCCAAAGTTTTTCGGCATAAAAAATTTAAAAAAAATTTTCCAAAATAAAAATTATTCGAAATTGACGATGCAATATTTCAAATATCGATTTAAAATTTTTAACAATAATTTTTATGCTATATTTAACCATTTAAAAGCTAATGCATTACAAAAGTTAGAGTGCTATATTCGGATGTTCCGAATCTTTGACACCCTCCACCGAAAGTTAGAATATATGAGAGCTATAAATTATTAAATAATCTTTATAAAACGGACGTCAGTATAAAAATTGGTTCCAGTTCAAACCAATTATACGACAATCAGAAAGTTTTATGCTTTTTTCTTAGCAATTTGAACTAACTTGAATAATATATCATGATTCGTAACAGTTTATGCCGAACTAAAATGATTTTCAGGAGGGACATTTATATTATCCCATGGCAGCCATGTCATTTATCAAGTTTTCCTTTTTTTTTAAGTTTTTTGAGATGTAAAAAAGTGGCAAATCTAGTCTATTTGAGTGATATTGAAGAAGTTAATAATGAATAGCTTGAGCTTTAATTTTAGTAACATAATTAATAGAAAGAGCAAAATATTGAAAATTTTCGCGAGGGCGTATTCAAAATAAAAACATTTTTAGATTAAATTTTTATATATTTTTAAATAAAATGAATTCTATATACTTTTTTTCATTTGATTATTTAACAGTAATATAAAAAGCCTTACAACATGTTTTTTCTTTTAAAAATGTGGCACTTTTGTAAAAAAAAAGGTTTTTTTTCAGAAATAAGAGTTTTTTTATAAAAATAAATTATGGACGGATCATCACGAAAGCCTGTATAGTGATTTCCGTTATTAAATATCTAAATGGAACAAATTTCAATACAGTAGTGAAATTTGTTTTAGCGCTTAAAGTGCTTTTCAATAAGCTGCTTAATATGGAATCTTAGGTAAATATGGACCGATAATCAGAAAATTGCATGGTATTATTTCTAGCCATATGAACCAAAATTGGACCAAATTTTACAAACTCTATAGCTGCTACGGTTTTAGGTGTATTTAAATAATTTCCTAGAGTGAGCATTATATGGGGCATTATATAGCAAATTATGGACCGATCTTCATGAAATTTTGCAGTGTCTTATAAAACTGTGACGTACCAAATTTTATTATGATAGCGATATTTATTACGTTTTTATAAATTTTAGTATTTTATATAGGGCCTATGGTAAAATATGGACCAATCTTTACGAAAGCACATTTAAATATGATAGCAATATTTATTACGGTTTTAGAAGTACATTATGGCACCTTTTACTTAATTTTTTGTAACAAAATTGTTAATTTTTAAGGGTGGTGCTTCTACGTTTTGATTGATAACTATGATCCTATTGAAGTAACTAACTAGAAGTAATTTGACACCAAGATTGAACTTTTGTTTTAAGTTTTTCGAAAGTGAGCGTATTTTGAACAGACGGACATGGCTTAATCGACTTAGAATTACTCAAGAAACCAGGTTTATTAGATGAATAATAAAAAAGTTTTACATGGAATGACAAACTTAGTATACCCTCATGGATTTTTAGTATACATATACGTGCTTACATATGTATGAATGTTTAATAATTTTAACGTTTGAAAGGTGATTTTAAATTTAAAAATAGATCAATTTTAAAACAAAAAATTAAGAACGTAATGTTTTCGTAACAGCGATAAGTCCAATTAAGAAAACTGAAATTATGCTTGTATAGTTATTATTAATTTTATATTAAACTTTTTGTTTGTTTAAAAATCAACAGTATTTAAACATTTTTACATATCAAAAAGCCGTGAGCTAATAAATTTTACTATAGTTTTCGGATTATTTTAAGTACGGATCAAGGATTAAATGGGGCTAGAGTAGAGTTTTTTTCCCGGACTTTTTCGATTCCCGGGAAAGCGGGAAATTTTTTTAAATTTCCCGGGATCCCGCTCCATATAAATAATACAAAGTAAATTTTGTTATTAATTAATGAAAAAAACTTTTATAAAAAACGTTAGGGAACTTGTTTACAAAGAAAGTAAAAGAATTGGTTCAATACTAAAAAATTAATTAAAGATTGAAATAGGAACTTGAATTATTATCACCTCACGCCTTTATTCTCTATTATTATGCTTTTATTCAGTATTATTATGCTCTGGATACAAGATAAAAAGATAACATAAACATAACAATTTAATTCATAAAATTTAATAATAAAAACAAAATTAAAATTAAGGTACTCAAGATATGAGTTAAAAAAGTCAATTAATAAAATAGATAAAATATTTTAAAGATATACAAAAATCAAAAAGTAATTTCAATTTTTGGGAATACAAAATTTTAATTTCAAAAGATTTTGTTATTCGTGCTTAATTCCCAGTTTTTATTATTGATAAAAACACTTGAAATTTATTGTTGATGGGATAAGCTATTCCTATGCGCATTTCACTGGTTGCTTAGGCCAGATCATCAGGAAACTTCATCCATAACGTTTTAGAAAAACTAAAGATATTAAACCAAATAAAACTGTTAAGCGTATAAGACTTATAGCAACAGTTCTACTTGTAATAATATCAAAGCTTAAACAAAACACATCAACAATAAACAGTGGGTTTATCTCATCTTACATTCCCCACTACAATTAGTTGAAATTCTCTCAACATTAATTGTAGTTGTAAGTAGGTTAAGAAAAACAAAATAAAAACAACAACAACAACTTTACAAAAGATGTTGACAATTAAGTGTTTTTTTAGGCCGTGCACTGCCTGTTTATTATCATTATTATCACTGCCTGTTTATTATCAAAAACTGGGAATTAAGCACGAATAACAAAATCTTTTGAGATATACAAAAATTTTTTAACGACTTAGGAAATAACTTTCTGACACACATAAAGCGCTTAGTAAGTAGTCAAAAAGTTTATTCCTGATTTTATTTATTAATTATCATGTTTCCGAAAAATTTCGTTCATTTTTTACTGAGGTTGTACAAATAGTTAAAAGTGCACCGTTGTAACATGCTTCGGATTCACAATCAGAAGCAATTTTCTTCTTTGATATAAACAAAGTCTATGTCAGTCAAATGTATGTCAAGGTTGATGCAAAAAAAGCATCAACCGGACTGCTTCTTACAAACCTTCAATAGGTCCATTTGTAATCTTTAGGGCAATGTCTTTTTCAAGTTGTATGTTGTAGTATCTAACACGAGTTTCCAAAATGTTATTTTATTTCAGTTTCCCCGCACTTCACGGGTATATAAACCAACACAAATTGAAATTGAAAATTTGTGTTTATCACCTAATAAACATATCGCTCCTTCATTACATCATAGTCGTCTCTCAAAATTTTAAGTCACTTTAGCAAAGTTTTCCTTCATACCTTCTCGTATTATATCTCCAACTGAACCGAAGTTATAGCAAAATATATCTTTAAATCGGTACATTTTGAAAACTTTAATCGCATTTTGCCAAGATCGTTTTTTTTTGTAGATATGACTATGTTCCAATAAAGGAGCGATATGTTTAAGTATCTCCTAGTTTTAAGACTTGTTCATGAAAAATTAAACTTTACTGCCTGCATCTTATTTTGAATTAATGTACTTTATTAACTCTTCACTTCACTAGATGTAATAATTATCAACTGTTGCACTGGCCATTCTGCTTTTAGTAGATTTATTGCATCAGGAGACATTGATTTAAATAAATGTACTCACTTCTTGCAATTGATCTAATCCACAACCCATCCACAGATGCTAATTTTTAGAGAATAGAAAACTAAATTTCAAAGTATAAAAAGCTATTTTCTGAAATTATGAGGAATTTTTTATTTCCCGGGATCCCGCAAGAAAAATCCCGGGAAAACGGGAAATAAAATAATTGAAATAATTGAATTCCCGGGACGGGAACTCCCGGGAAAAACCCTAGGCAAGAGTTAAGTGTTTGGCACTTGAATAATCCGTATTTAAATCAAGCATTCTGTACTTGATTTAAAAAAATCTGTACTTACCGTACTATTGACACAACTTTGCCTTGGTTAAGTACGGATGGATTAATTTTTCTTGTGACTGTAACAATTCAAAAATTATTATAGTACATAACTTTAAATATTATATTGTGTTTAATTCGACCTTTAAGTATATAATTCAATGAATTAAAGAAAACATTATTTTTTTAATGCTTATCACATACATATGCACGCTAAGCGTATTAAAAAAAAATATTTTGAGTTGAATGAATATACATATGTATATGTATGTATGTATCTATTTTATTCAAAATATTTTACTGCCATATTCATAAAAATACAATAATTTTGCTTAAAATGTTTTTTAAACAAGAACGTCTAATCAAATTTTTTCTTAAATCACATTTAAAATTTTAATAAATGGTTTATGAATACTGCTCGTATGTGCTATTACCAAATGACAGGCGATGGACTGAGCGCTTTTCATATAATTTTATTACATAATCAATCGCCTGTCATTTGGAAACAGCACATTAATGTTTGCATACGCTAATTTCTTCTCAAAAACGGAAATTTTTAGAAGACCGTACGGTAATGAAAAAATAAAAATTAACATCACTGAGTCTCATATACATTAGGCATCATGATTATAGTAGGAGTCGGAGTCGTGAGTCGGAGTCGCACTTAAACAATTTCAGTGTTTGGAGTCGGAGTTAGTACTTTTTTCGGACGACTCCACAGCCCTGGTATTTTCACTCAGAATATTGCATGTTGAATTTTATGTTTTATGTACCATTTGTAATACTAAGGAACATCTTAGTTTTGCTTAAAATGTTAGTTTTTAATGAAATAATAAAAAAACTCATATCGCCGGAAAAAAATCCGAGTTTCAGACTACGTTAAACTAAGTTTAAACTTAATTCACAACTCAAAAACACGGCCTTAAAAGCTAAAGAAAGAAATTGATTTTTATATATTTTCGCTTTTTGTTTTTTTTTTTTTTTGCTCCCCATAGAAGTATCAAAAATTTCGATATTGTAAAGGGTGCCGGGTCTATGCAATAACTCCCACGAAATAAGTCCCACTTTTAAAAACGAAATAAGTCCCACCAAAAATTGCCTAAAAAAATGAAATAACTCGCACGAAATAAGTCCCACTTTTGAAAACGAAATAAGTCCCACCAAAATGAAATTTTTTAAAAATTTACTTGAAATGAAATAACTCCCACTCAAAATGAAAAAACTCCCCCTTGAATAATATATTTCTTAAATGAATTAAGTCCCACTTTCATAAACGAAATAAGTCCCACTTTTTCACTGTTTAATGCGATTTCAAATAAGAAGTATTTGACCCGAAAAATCGTATGCAAGCTTGTAGAAGGCTTCTTAATGGAATGGATATTACGAATTTTGATAGAGTTCCAGAATTTATTATTAATTCTTTTTTCGGTCAAGGAACGTATAGAGAACGCCTACTAGTAACAACGTTTGGATTCGTAAATGGATTAAGTACAGATCAATTGTTCTTATTATTAAGATGGAAACCGTTCCGGAAGGACCATCAGATTAAAATTACCGACCTTTATAAATGGCTTGAAGATCCAGTGCATGGTAGACGGTATTATAGTTTTAACGTGGCATTGGGATTAGTTGTATTTTGTAATGGTGATATTAGAAAACATGGAACACGAATTCCAATTTCCTACTAAAAATATAATAAAACACATACATACGTAATTACGTCAACAATTTTTTTTAATATTATTTTTCCAGTAGTTAACTTCGGTACCTATTTGTACACATTTCTTTAAAGTTTTTTTATTATAGTAAGTATAAAGTAATTAATAACAAAAAAAAGGAGAGCCATGACAGATAAGGACAAAAAATTATAGTTGTCCCTTTTACGAAATGTCCAATATATAACTTTTTGCATAAGAAAAAAATGAGAAATAAAGCCATAATGACCTTATATTTCATGGCTCTATCGCACTCCTCCATAAAAAAATCATTTATTTATTATTTAGGGATATGAAATAACTCCCACTTTACAAAACGAATTTATTCCCAATCAAAACGAAATAAGTCCCACTTAAAATAAAAACGCGTAACGAAATAAGTCCCATCAATTAACGAAATAAGTCGCACTTTTAAAAACGAAATAACTCCCACTTTCAAAACAGCAAATTTTTGTGGGACTTATTTCGTTTTTAAAAGTGGGACTTATTTCGTGGTAGTTATTGCATAGACCCTGGGAGCCCATTTAATAGGTATAAGCCAAAAAATGGAGAAAAACACTGTGTAAAAAAATACCAACAATAGTTACTAATTTCGCCCCTTAACGTTCGAATTTCTAAAAAGTACCGAATTTGTATTTTTAGATAATGTTTATTTTTACATTTATTGTTTTAAAAGACAGACGGGGTAACAAAAAAAGTAACAAAATTTAGGTTTTACCCGTTTAATCCCTAAAAGGACCGAATTTTAAAAAAGTAGCAAAACCTGTCCGCTTATTTTTCTTAAGAACAACGATAAGTATTACATTTTTTCTGTCTCTTTTAGTTTTGGAGATATGAGTGAGGTTATAATAGGAGGCTTAGAGCCCCTTGACCCCATCCTAAGCACTTTAGTGGAAGCTTATATAGCCTATGTCCGTTTGGAGGTTTCATTCTTCATTTTTTTGAAGAAATTTTGAAATCGGACTGGCAGTTCCGGATATTACCTCTTACAAACATAGAAACTTACAAGCTTTTCAGCTTTATAATATAAGTATAGATAAGTATTAATTGTACTTAAATCTTACCATATAATACTATTGTTGATATTAACAGCAGTACAACCATATAGCCATTCCGTTATTTCATCAATACTATCAATTTCTATAAACAGTTTCTGGAATTCAAAATTAAAAAAATTCATTAATGTGGTAATGGTCGTATGGTTTATCATTTACCTTATAATGCTTATATTTGACAATTGGAAACATGTGGTTGTATCCAGAACGTAGACCGGCTTTAAAAAATTTTCTATAAACTATTTTTGAGTCTTCTTGCCAGGTTGCATCTAAAGTTGATTTTGAAAAATAAACTTCATGGGATTTATGTTTTCTTAAAGGTTTCTATGAAAAAAAGAAAAAATGGCTAAATTTTTAATTTACAGTAAATATAAAAATTATTTACCACAAAATAATTAATAGCTTCCTGAGATCGTTGAAATTTATTATTAATAAAAAAGACATTTTTATACTTGTCAATATTTGTAATACCAAATATGAAACGATTTACAACCAGCATCAATTGCAGACACCATACGGCCGATAAGTGATCACAACTTAACCAAACATTCGGTATTGAAGATGTCTTTATAGAAAAGAAAGCAAAATATTTTGGATTAAAAAATAGGTAATAACAAAAAGATTTCTTAATGTTTATTTGCGAATACATTGAGGGAACTTCTAATACCAACTTTAGATATAATATTTTGAAATGTGTGCATATATTTTCAACTTTTTATAAAATATCCCTGCTAGCATTTGGAAGATCGGTATGAGTCTTTTTGAGTACTTTTAGAGCCACTTTTTGGGTTTGAGATTAAAGTTAATTAAATTCTATAATAAGCTAATCTGAGAATTACGATAATCTAGTATCAATTGAATTTGATATTTTTGGGTGGTGGCTTAAACCATGTAGCGCTACCATACTGAAGAAAATGCGCGGATTTAATATTTTTTACAAGGTAAAAACTTTTTGTGTTTAAAGAAAAAATATAGCAATATATCATGTTTTAAAATGTATTTTTTATTTATATTTTTGCAAAAGTTCTTTATGTTAAACAAGTGTATTTTGACAGTTTAAGTTTAGGTTTAAACCACCACCGTTAGCCACTTAAACTAGCAAAAAAAGTTTAAAAAATACAACTTAAAAAGTAAATACGGAGATTAAAGTTAATTTAATCGCTTATCTCTGACTGATAAATCACTTGCACGCTTCAAAATCGACAAAAAAAAATTACTCGCGCTTATGATTTAAAAGTGTTTGATTTTAAATTCAATAACAAAAACTATTAAAAAAATATTCGAAAATGTCTCTAAACTAATAAAAAAACGAATCAAATATGACTCTTCAAGAAGAGTCGCGGGTAGGGTACCATTTTCTCCCGACAAAAGTATTATTTATGATCAGAAAATTAGCGCATATTCTGGTATTTTAATCGCGCTGAAGAGTCATACAAGACTCGAATATGATTAAAATTTTCAAAAAATGCTAGCTGGGATAAAATTCAAAATATCATTTCAGAACAAAGTTTAATATTTTCGTAAATATGTATGTATGTGTGTATGCATGTACATACCATTGCATGGATATCACTGTATTTTGATGTCGTTAATGCATCACGTACAAGAAGGTCTCTATTTCCACCTCCAATCGATATCATTAAAACATTATCCAAAAGTTGTGATTCGTTTCCATTTTGAGATATACGATGATTAAAATTGCTACAAACATTCGTGTCAGTGTTTGGCACATTAGAAACTCTTTTATTAGACAAGTAACGGTCACTGTGTGTATAAAATTCATTTATTTTCGAATCAAAATCTACTACTGGATTGTCAAGTGGCGTAGAAATGAAAATAATTGTATTGATATATGGTGCAATATCAGGTTCTTCAAGCACCGCTTGAGCCACTTTTCCGCCCATTGAATGTCCAATAAGGATAACGTTTTTTCCTACATTAGATGATTTTCTATACAAATTCCGCACAGCCAAAATACATAGACGAATAAATTGTTTTTGATTTTCTAAATAACCACCGTATAATCCAGAAAGTTGTTCTTGGTAATTAACTAAAATAATAATGTAAATTGGCCATTACTCTGAAGTACTTTTTTAAATAAATATGTACAACGAAAATATACAGATACATATTTTCCACTCAATAAAAAAACTGTAATAAATTTTATTTAAATGATGTAAAAAATTTTAATTTGGTTAGTTTTAAATTTAATAAATGTTAAATAAATCTCGTAACATTATGTTTAGGGGTTTAAATAAATTAATATAAAACTTACTTGTAAAATAATCCAAATGTATTCCTCGCTCATTATCCATGCTTTTTCTTAATGCCACCGATGCTAAAGAGCGTACCTTTAAAAAGAGATACAATTTCAGATCAAAATGGCTTAGAATAAAAGTTGTTATATTAAAAAAAAAACAAGGAATGTCAATAAAGGTTAAGTTTTTGCAAACTCATGGATGTTGATTTTTAGTTTTTTCAATCTTTTGATTTGAGGCCAGGATTTTTGTGCTGCTTCTAGGTGACAGGAAATTTTACTACAAAATCAATGGCCTGTCATCTGGAAACAACACATTAGAGAATAATATTATTTAATGGATTAAACAATATTTGTGTTTCCGTACTACACTGAAGTTACCCAAAGGTACACAAACTTACGAAAAAGCTTTCCAGTACATGAAAGTTGTTGTTATAAGAGAGAGCTCAAAGTTAGAATATTTGACTTTCTTCTTCCACAAACTAAAGGCCCATCCATAATGTGCCTAAGCTGGCCTGAACAACTGTGCGAATACATGTACATTATACCGACTCAAAAAAAAGTTTTTGACGTACCCCCTTAAAGAGATTTCCCGTGAGCTAAACCGCGTCAAACAAGGGTCCAAAAATGGTATTTTTCATGAATAAAAAGGTCGGCAAATTTTTTTTTTGTCCAATGAATGACCAAATATGATAGATATTTAGAAAGTCTTTGATTCTGCGTTAAAACATTTTAAAAATCTCACTACAGACTCGAGATAGCGAGATGTTAATGCCAGTTTTTTGATGCTTTTCAATTCGGTTTTAATAAAAATTTAATAACCTTAACCATTTTTTGTCCGATTTTCATTTCCTATACGTCGTTAGAAAGGTGTTGACCACCGCTTGAGATTAAGACAACAGTTCAGCAATTTTGATCTGGTATTTGTCACAACTCATATCAAACATTATGAATCGTAAAAAAAGTAAAAGATAATTTGAAAGCTACTATGCATACAGAAAACATAAAAAACTTTCGAAAGAAAATTGGGAAATGCTGCGAAAGCTTAAGGCGAAACATATTATTGAATTGCGAAAAAATACGAAATTCATGCAATCCTCACAATAAAAGACCTCTCAAACAAAGATGGATGGGGTGCCATATTGAACATTTTTACACTGTAAATGCAGGCTCATTTACAGAAGCAAATTTTTTTTAGCTTTTACTCGGCATGTACGCATTTGCAGCGTGAAATTTGACAATAACACTGAAAAATGCATATCGAGTAAAACCACCCGAAGGTAAAAAGCATGTTCTGACAATCGCAAAACGCTTAACATTTTGATTATGACTTGAAATCGCATGATAAGTGTTCTGTAAATCGTGATCGCAAGAAGTATGCTCAAGGAAACTAGAATATTTTTAAGAAACTATGGCAAAAGCAAGTTTCAGAACACCCTCAAATCGTGCGATCGTCAGAACATGGCCTTTTTTATATTAATTGGCGATATATGTATATTAATTGACACTATTGTGCCATATATTGCATATTGGGCAAAATGAAAGTACATAACATGGCGAGTAACATATTACTAGTTCTCTGAGCAAGTTTTAAAAGTTCCGTCAGTTAAAACAATTCATAGTTATCTATGTACGTACGTATGTATATGAATGTATGTATGTATGTAAATTAGAAAAATAGTGAAAAAAAATATTTCTCTTCATAAAGAAAATCTAACTTTGTTCATATCTATGTATGCCATTATCAATAGTTTCATAAATCATAATAAAATAAATCATACTTGTTTGTAGGAACCACCATTGCCTGGCAAAAATATCACTGGTGCTCCATTTAAAGCTAGATGTTTTACGTCTTTTTCCAATCTTCCCTCGTAATAATAGTACAATCCATAATGCGGGAACTTCACATTGTCTTCAAAAATTACTTTCTAAATTAATATACAATATAAAAATAATTCATTATTTATGTACTTATATTATTGTGTAATTTAGTAATACCGAAAATTGTGGAACTCCAAACATATAAGTCATTCGACATGCATTTTCCTCAACTTCAAGAAAAATGTGACGTAGTCCATATAAAAAAGCTCCAAAGCAAAATATAATTACAAATATAAAGAAATTCTTAAACATTTTTACACTGTTTTGTTTACAATTGCAATTTTTAAAAATTTTTTTTTATTAACAAAACCATCAGATGTTTGGTTAATAGTGCTACCAGACATAGTCAAAAAATCTTTGTGAACAATAGTAGATTTAGACGGTGATTTTTTCCATGATTTTTAAGACATGATTTTTGGTGTTTTTTGTGGCGAACGGTGCAGAGAATCAAACGGAGTAGAGAAAAAATCTAATTTCCTTCTCATTTTTTATATTTTTCTTTGCTAACATTCGTATTTTTGTTATGTTGCTTCATTTTATTTATTATTTCAATGTGGCAACATCTCTTTACTAGAGAATGGTAAATCGATTTCGAATTCAATCGAAAATCGATTTTGTGGTCAAAAAAATCAATTTCTTGCAATCGAATTTACGAATGCGATTTTATACTGAAAATTATTATTAGGAATTTAAATCGATTTTTTTATTTTTATCAAAATTTTGGCAATTTTAAATCTTAATTAAATCGATAAATTATGGGCATGCTCAATATAACTTATTTTTTTGCGCGTACATACGTCTGTAGGTATGCTTATGCAGTTTTCCAAGTCTAAAGTTGTAGTTTTACGTATTTATCTATTAGTACCCTTGGTATACTTCCACCTTTAATATAAGGGCTCTTGTTCTTCAGATATTAAAGTCATCAATGGACAGTGAACAAAACATTTCTAAACATAACGTACCGAACCAAACCCTGAAAGTCAGCCATGGCGTTCCTGTGGAAATACGCTAATATTCAAACAGACCAGTGTGTGAGCAATATTTAAATCTTGTTATAAGCAGAGTGAAAAAACAAAAAGGATATAATTTATCCTATCAAATACGAAATTAAAAGGAAGTATCTCTGCATCTTTCTGACATCAATGACATGCAAACGTTTGTTTTCTTAAACTAACTTTATAGTAAGTTAGCAAAAAAACAGTCGCCACAGATCAGGAACTATATCCATAATCCTTTGAAATACTATCCATACATTCAGGCTTGTCACATATATGAATTCACATCAAAAGTGATTTCGTTTTATGTGAAGCAAGATACAAAATCTCTTCCAATTACGATCGGAATTAATTGATGTGACAGGCCTGATTGACTACACAAGAATACAATTTGAATATGTATGTATGTGAAATGGACATGCACTTGTTCCTCTAAAGGACATCTCAAAATTTACACATTTTCACTTGTTACAGGAATATTAAAAAAAGTAGTCATATCTACCCACTGTAAGAATCTCAGTTCAATTTCTCTAGTAGTTCTCCAAAAAATGCTGGTGTATCCCCCATTGTGATATAAGGTATAAGTTTGCAAATTAATCTTAAACGATTTTAAAATCGATTTTAAAATCCATTTGGAGGTTTGATTAATCGATTTTAAAAACCGTATAAGAAAGTCGACCGAAAAATCGAAAATCGATTTTGGAATCCTACTCTTTACAATACAAAACACGGAGTGCATTTTAAGAATTACCGAAAAATCAACCCTTAAATCACGGGGGGAAATCATTGTTTTAATCTGTTGTGTTTTTGAAAACAAATTTTAAAAGGAATTAAAAAAAGACATGGTTTTTAAATCACGGGCTAAATGTGGTACAAGACAAACTTTTTGGCACGTGCATGAACAAAACATGCCAAAAAAAAATACTTTTTGCATATTTGTATAAAATAGTACGCGCTGCGATCATCCTTGTCGGCGAACAAAGATCCATCTGTAACAATGTAAGCAGCGCCCAAGTAGGTGTGGAACGCATTGATCCAGTTATCATCAACGCGATCAAGCATCAACCTTTTCAAGCATCTCGCAGTACTTATCTTTATTAATCGTTGTCAACTTTAAAAAAAATCCTGTAAAACAGAGTCAAAGATCCAATTGACACCATGCGGACCTATTCCCCAGTTTTTGCCGTTTGCACCCCTGCACGCATATGTAGCAACTATTGCTCTTTCTATCCTCATCTGGGCATACAGTCCTTATGACAGCTTACAGTCCAGAACCACGCTCAGATACTTGGCGCTATTGAAGATCTGAAGCTCAGTCCCATTTATCCTAAGTTCTGAATCTCTCAGTCTTATACTTCCTAATGAAGAGTACCAGTCTTAGACGAATTACGACCCAGCCCACATGATATGATCCATACACTGAGCCATTATGTCCAAATGCTTCCCCATGAAGACCACCGCAACATCGTCAGCATATGCCACAGTTTTGATCCTCATGTCGTCCATCTTCGTCAACATGGTTTTCATAGTCAAGTTCCAAAATAATGGGGGTAGTACTCCTCCGTGAGGCGTACCCCTATTAACCAGTCTCTAAACACTGGTCTCACCTATCGTGGAGCAATAACCCTATTCCTGAGTAGATTGTCTAAGAATCTACACATGCAATCATCAATCCCCAGCAGCGTTGCCATTTGTCAATTTTTTTTTTGTTTTGAACAATTTTTGAGACGCGAAAAAGTTTTAAATTTATATAAAGTTTTTTCACGATTTTTATAAATTCATAATTTAAAATTTGCAGTATATTAGATGAAAATAATTAGTGATGTTGTTATGCGATTTCTCTGCTCTTTATTATTGCAACAGTGTTTTATTGTGTTTACTCCTTCAATGTTTCTTTTCTTAAAGATCACAAATATATTTTTCGGTGCTAAAGTATCTTTAGCACTAGATTTATGTAAGTTATCTAATAATTAAGGTTTATGTTGAACTGTGTAAAGGTAATTTAAACAAGTTTAATTTTGATAAGGACTTTCTTAAGCCGGTCAAAGTGTTAGTACCTTTCAGTTACCAATTGAGTATTTCTCAATTATTTGCTTTTGTGACAAATGTAGACTTTAGTGATATTGGAGAAGAAGATAATGAGCGGTGTGGGCTTCTCTATTTTAATATTTTGGAACATAAACTATGGAAAGAGCAAAATAAGACGTTGGTGTATGTGGTATTTTAAAAACAACAGAGTTTTTGAACAAAAATAACAGAAGTAAGGAAGAACATGTAAAATCAATTAAAATGGATAATCATTCAAAAAAAGCAAACTTCGATCTACCAAAGGTTAAAATACAATTTGGTTTAAGGATTGATGTTTGACTATTGACGTCAGCAGTCGTCGATGGCTGCGAGTGTAAAACGGCAAATCCATCTGAGGAGATCGAGTGGTTGCGATCGAAACATGTCATGGTAACCTGCCGGCCCGGGTTTGAGCCCCGGCCACGGTCAAGAATGAAAGATTATCAATAACAATTTTGATTCATTTTCATGTTGTAAAATTCCTTTCTTCATAAAAAATAATTTTATGAAAATTAAATTTAATGAACTTAAGCCTAATTGAAATTATTAAAAATTTGGATTAAAAAATAACAGCGATAGAATTTTATTTTGTTTTTTGTTAACTTATTTTTTGGTAAAAAAAATTTTTTTTCTTTAATTGATTTTAAACAAAATGAATTCAAAATACAATTTGCTGTTTTCTTTTACAATTTTGTCACTTTTGTAGAAAAAATTATTTTTTGAAAAGAAAGTGCCGGTTCACACACGCCAAGTTTGACTCGTCAAGTCTTGAGCTTTTAGAAGAGAGTGGAAAAGAAATTGCATTCTCTTTGCCTTTCTCTCCTAAAAGCTCAAGACTTGACGAGTCAAACTTGACGTGTGTGAACCGGTACAAAGTTTTATTTTTAGAAATAAGAAGTTTTTTGAAAAATGTATTGCAACTCCGATCCTCAGACTCTTCATAGACGCTACAAAAGAATCCGGAGTGACTTTGTCGAAGGCCTCCTTTATACCGGCAAAGGCCCCGACTGTACACTCCATAAATTCGAGTGGTCTCTCAACAGACTTACCCATTGTATAGGCTTGTTGTGAGGCAGAGGGTGAGCAACTTGGGATGGCAATCATCAAGTGTATATCAAATGTGCCTGCGTAATATCAGGATCCAAACATGGTGGACCATCCCTGCCCATATGTACCATTGCCCGCCCTATATGCCATCTGCAGTGAATCCGTAAGAAGACCCACTGCCGCATCGATACCCCATATATAATCGACTCGGGGAGGATTGGACAGAGTCCAATCGGGAATACACCTGATACTACAGACCCAAGTCTAGACTAAATTCCACATATCTATTATCAGAAAGCGAATAGTCATTAGAAACAGTCCAATTTTTAATATAGCAATATGGTTAATGCTAACTAGCATGTCATTAAAAACCTCACTCCTTTTTGCCATAACAAACGTAGACTTATGGCCCATGTTTACTACTCCTAAATTATTTTTAATTATAAAGGAAAATAGTGACTCACCCCTTACAGTCCTGTTCGTACTACCCCAGATAGTGTGGTGCGCATTTGCATTGGTACAGATTACAATTGGTGTCCCAGTTCCTGCTGCCTTACTACTGCATCACGGACGTGCCGATTGGGTGGATCCTGTCCGTGATCATGCACCATGTAGCTTAAACCATCCAGACTATTCCACATCATGTCTCATGAGCACCAGTTGTCGGGTCTTCATGACTGTAATCAGATAGAATGAAGATATTCGATGAGTTTTTAGCTAAGAGTCCAAAGACGGACTGAGTGTCATCCTTGCTTCTTGTCGGCATCGTCGCAAGTCGAACTATCTTCAGATTACCTCTTATCAATTTAGTACTCGAAGCAAGATCGTACTAAATCCATAGTTGATTTTGACCTGCCTTTCCCTCATTGGTTCGAAGGATTTCTGGTTAATTACCACAATTGCCGTCCTTCAGGACCCTTTAGTCGCTGAGACCTTCACTACTTTTCAATCCTTTGTGGGTAGTTGAGGGTTGCAGATCTGAAGGTTATGTTAGGTTAAATGGGCAGCCGTCACGACGACGACTCATTCGGGTCCTTATAGCGGTGCCTTTGTGATACCCCCAGCCAGTGACAAGAGTCAGCCAGTATCCACCAGACTATTCCTTAGAGGACACTGCAGCCTCGAACCACCCCGACTCCCTGCAGAACAGAGAGATCGATTTTAGTCCCACATTGGACATATCGTCCAGACATGGCAATTCTGGTCTCCCAAAATGCCTAAGCCTAATGCCCCCCAGATCGGGGCATTTGCGGAGAAAGTTGAACGCTGTCTCCTCCTCATTATGACAACTCCTACAGTAGTCATTATATTCAAGACCCATCCTCCGATCATGAGTCCCTATCACACAGTGACCCGTAATGACCGATATCACTGTCCTTATCGGGTCCCTTCCGCGCCATAGCCTGGCCATAAAGTCCTGGTCATCAATCAGGTATGCTCCCCTGCCATCTCCACTGAACTTTTCTGTACGACTCTTGTCTGATGAGAGTCTTGCAGCAGACCATCGAAATGCCGATCAGGCCATCGACGAACACGTCGTCCAAGATACAGCCCTATTTGGCCAGACTGTCCGCAGTTTAGTTACCTAGGCACCCACTGTACCCTGGAACCCATGCCAGCGTTACCCTGGAATATTCCGCGATCTCATTTAGAGACATCCGGCATTCCACTGTTAACATAGATGTCATGAAGACACCAGCCAGAGCTGCAGTGGCAGCCTTGCTGTCCGTAAATATACATATGTATATCCCTCGATATACGATAGTACCTCAGCTAGTTTGCCGCCCGCTTTATGGCAGAAATTACCGCCTGCAGCACACTACTGCCATCTGGCAGCCTAAAAGAGACCCTAATGCCCAATTCCTCGATTAAGAAACCTTCACCAACTCTGCTGCCCATCTTGGAACCATCGGTATAGACCCTTAGGGCCGGTTCCAGAGATCGCGTGTCATCGACATTACCTTCATGAACTGTGAACAAAGCACCGAAAAAGGGTTCAGGAGTTCAATAGTCCAGCCCCGCCAGGTCAAATGATGCATAGGCCCACCGCCCCCAGTCTAATCGCTGAAGTTAGAGCCTGCTGTTCGGCCATGATGTCAACTGGCAGCCAATTCAACATAGTAACCACCGCCTTCGTCGGTGTCGACCGAAGTGCTCTGTGATCATCAGCGCAACCAACCTTTATACCTTCTTAAGCATCCTACACTAGCAGCACTAAATGATCTTCAAGATCTCCTTAGGTTCGGCGGGGATGGTGGCGATCGAACTGGGCGGATTCTCGCTAACCAAAGCTCTCCCAATGATTGAATGGCGAGCTTTAAAAGCGATTATCCTTGAAGATCGTCCGAAGCACACCCATGAGTTTTTCTTATGGAAAATGGCACCGTTTACAGCTTTTTTGTTGATGACAGCCCGCACGAGGTGACCTTTGACCACCTCGCTGAGGGATTTGTTTATCGGCTTCGGTGCTATTTTAGGACGTGTAATACCTGGTTGTTGTTTCTTGGCTGCTGCTTCTTAAGGCAAAAGTAGGTACATAAGTAAGCTCTTCATATTATTTGGAGCCTAGTAGCTTAATGAAGTGCAAGGCGGCACTACTTGTATTACATGCCCTCTTGGTAAAGTTTCACCGTAGTTGGCGGGGGATACAAATTCGGGACAGGATGTTCTCATCGCCGTCCCATTTTGCACAAAGGGCACATGTAAAGCTGCTTTGTTGGACGACTTAGTCATTCCCACCCGAAGCAGGGGTTTTCGTTCCTTTGTCGGAAAGGGCTATCGCATTTTTGGATGCACTTGATACGAAATTCAAAGGTACCTCGCCGCCATTTTTGGAGCTGCTGCTTTCTGGTCGGGTTGTCTTACCACTTCCGATCAGGACTGATTCGCCTTCCCATCCTTTTCCGTGTCAATCGTTGTTCTAATGCCGACCTGCCCATTAAGGCTGGTTCACCCACAAGTTTCTGAAACATTTTTGGTTCGGAGAAATTTATTGTTTACTGAGAGTTTTCTACACCATGGTTCACCCATTTCAGAAACTTGGTTCGTAAAAACAGTGCTGCCATATAAAATTGAAAATGACGTAAATACATATGTGCATAAATTTAAGAAAACTAATTATATTTGTGTCAAAATAAAGAAATAAAAAAATTAATATTTATAACAAAAAAAAAAAAACAGCATTTGTGGTGAATTATTTGGTAAGAATAAAAACATCTTTTTCTGCGATGTATATATTTTTTTGTTTGATATGATTGTTCTTATAAGAGCTGTTGCTTAAATCATACAAACATTCCCTTCCTGGCTGTTTTATTTCATAAATTAAATTTAAGACAACATCTTCAGACAACTCCATCTTAAATTTGTATCTAAAGGACAAAGAAAATTTAGAAATTATAAACTAAATTGCTTTAATATTACAGCTTACTTAATATAATATTTTTCAATTTTAAATTGTTTTTCCAAGTTTTTTATTTTTGCCGCCAAAACCTCTTTTTCTTTATATGTTTATTTCTTTTTTGCTTGTTGTTTACATTTTTTAGTTTACCATACTGAATTTTTAATACAAATTCCAAACAATATGGCATGTCTCTTGTACAAATTTCACATGGTGTGGCAACCTTTTCTAAAATGGTTCGGACCAAATTTAAAATTAATTTAATTCACACTGAGAGTCGTTCGCACAAAATAATTTTTCTCGCTCTCTGAGAGAAACGTCAAACTACATATAAAAAAAATTTTGTGCGAACCAAAAATGTTTCAGAAACTTGTGGGTGAACCAGCCTTTACCCGTTATTAGTCAAGTGTTTGTTGAGTGTTTTGTTTTCAAAAGTTTTGTTCAGTTTGTTTTTTGTCCCACTAGTGTAGAGGAATTGGAAGCTCCGCCACGTCATGGCCCCCATCAACGTGGTCTATTTACTGAGGTGCCCAGGTATCAGCAAACCTTCGTGATAATGCAGTCGGTAACCCGTTTTTTTATTGGGCCAGAACTCGGCCAAGGATTGTCAAATCAGCAACACCTGTCTCAACATTTCAGACCTTTTTTTCCCCCGAAGCTAATCCCGAGAAGCTCTTTGCTTGTTTGTCGGAGAGCAGAGTCTTTGGCGTATTTAAAATACGCCTACGATTGTTTGGTAATAGATAAAAGAGAACGTGAACTTATTACCTCAAACAGTCCTAGGCGTATTTTAAATACTCCAAACACGATAAGGGTGATTGTGTTTGGAAACATAAAAATATTAATGAAACCAAAAATGTAACACGAATTTCAACCAGAAATATTACTACACACGTAGCAAAATAAACGTGGTTATTCCAAAATACTCGTCGAAGAAGTGAACATTTACATGAAAAAAAAAACAAAACCAAACCAAAGTGACGAAAATTGTTTTTGTTATCTATACACTTTTAAAATAAAATAAGCGCGAGAGTTGTAACGCGTTTCTTTCTCTTTTAGAAACTGTAAATTTTGTATGGTAAACAAAAACAATTTTTGTCAATTTGGTTTTGTTTTGTTTTCATGTAAATGTTCACTTCTTCGACGCGTATTTTGGAATAATTACGAAAGTGAAACATGCCCATTTTGCCTCGTCTGTCGGCACCATGATAACTGAAAGTACCATATTTTACAACTGGTAAAGTATGTCTTCGTAATTGTAAGTGAACAAATCAATATTAAATTATCATCCGCAACAAAATTTTTTTTTGTTGTGCACTTGCTATTATTATTATTATTTAGAAAGAACAAGCCGGTGAAGGGCAAGTAATAACAATAACCACTCGTAATAAAAAAAAAACATAAAAAAGTAACAATTAAGAAAAAAAAAAAAAAACAATAATGCATATAAGAAAAAACTTTAAATTTGGCAGTTTAAAATGTTTGGAAAAATATGCAAAAAAGTGGGCCCTAATAGCCCTGATGGATTTTATTCATATAAAAACATTTTGCAAAATCTTTGAATTTTTTTTCTTAATTCTATTAACGCCCTGGTTGCGTCTGATAATTTATAGAATTTTTCATAGAGCTTACTTTCAGCATAATTTTGAAAATATTGTATATGTAATTATATATATTATGTATATGAAGTTGCGCTCTTAAAAATAAAAAAATATTTAAAATTTTGTTAAACCGTTTTTATTTTAAATTTGTTATCATATCTCGAAAACGACAGATATGAAACAGAGACCTGCGCCTTGACGGCTGAAGCCGGCTGAGCCGCGCCGCCGATTATTTTTAACAGCCGCCGCCGCCGAAAATTTATCGACTAAAGTCGGCTTAAAATCAGCCGCCGGTCACAGTCATTTAATCGAATATTCCCTACAAGAAATGCATATCCAAAACTAGAAAAAAATTTTTTCCGTTCTTTTTATTTTTTATAAAACAGTTTTTTTTTAATAAATAAAAATGTAAATGAGTAAGATATAGATAGTCCTTGTATATTTTTAAAGGTTTTGCGGTAAAAATTTAAAATCTCATTTAGGAATAGATTTTAGTCACAAGAATAAAAATAAGTATACATATATGCAAATTAATTTTATTATTCAAACTAAAATATGAAAAGTTGGTAAAAAAATAATTTTTAAATTGGCCTAAGTTTAAGTCGGCTTAAGCCGGCTTTGAGCCGCCGCCGGCAATATTTTTACAAGCCGCCGCCGCCGACAAAATTAGACGGCGCAGGTCTCTGATATGAAACACTATCATAATCTTTCGGTTTATTTTATTTGATTTGTTTAACTAAACAATTGCTGTGCAATATTGTTATGCCTGCGGCTGATTTACAGCAAAAAAAAAGTAGTTTTGTTTACAGGGATTTCGAAGTAGATAATTTAGTATCTATATTTTAAGTTTTTTGAAAGTCGAGTTCAATAGAAAGTGGGATAAAGTAAACATATAAACATATGGTTTTTCGGTGGTCGAATTGTAAAAGTTTCTATAAAAACTACAGTTTTTTGTATAAACAAACTTTTTTTCTTGCAATATTTTTCACAATTGGACCACAAAAGCAGGGGCCTGATTCTGGCAGTCGTGATCGAGTAATTTCTCAATTCGAAAGCAATTTAATATCTAATTATTTCAGTCAATAGTGAACGAATCGGAATTATTCTTTCAGTGTTGTAAAGCATTAATTTGAGTTTCACAATACTGAAGAAATGATTTCGATTCGTTCAGTATCGACTGAAATAAAATTGCTTTCGAATCGAGAAAGTACTCGATCATGACTGCCAGAATTAGGCCCCTGTGTTGCTGTAGAGTTGACCTCACCTACTAGTGAATTCGCCTAGGTTTGTTCCCGGTTATTCAAGTGCCAGTTTTTCTTTGTTTCGTAGAATTTAAAAAAGTAAAATTCTTAAAATTGAATAAAGTATGTAACCGTTTTATTAAAGTGCTTATAACTGGTTCTTTAGATAGTTTACTAAACATGTAAATATTGTCAAGAAACTATATAAAAACATATTTTTGGGGCAATTTCAGTAAAATGTGCATTAAATGTACATAAATAAAGTGCGAAAACAAAAACAAAGTTAAAAATATTTCCTAATTTTGTTGTTGCTTTCTAAAGAAGTTAATGTTGAGTTTTTAAACTTAAAATGCTGCATATTTTGTGGCGTTGGAAATTTTAAAACGCAATATGAATCTCTTTAGAAAGCAACAACAAAGTTATAAAATATTTTTGATTTTGATTTTTTTAATAAGACCTCATTGTTAAAATGCCAAAATGTTAAAGCATTTTAACCCATTCTCTGAAAATTTTTTTCTGAATTTTTTAATATCAAGTTTTTTTTTTTAAATTTTAAGCAGAGGTATTTTTTAAAAAGTCGAGTAATTGACCACTCTAGTATGTATGTTTTAGGATATATAACAGGTTATCAAAACGACTTCCAGATTGCTGCTTAGTTTTCGACTTAAAGATTGTCACGATTAGTGAAGTTCCGCAATAGTCAAGATTAAGGTTCGTTAGTCCCAAATTACAATGTGACAGACAGAAGGCAGACAGACGAAGTTTGTAGGCGAGAGAGGAAAAAAGTAAAGTGTGTCATGCATACAGCGTCGCCCCTGACCACCAACTTCGTCTGTTTTCCTTCTGCCTGTCACATTGTAAATTGGGACATAATTCAATTTTTAATAATATGTTAAGGTACAATTGAGCTTTAAAAAGTACAGTTTTAGGAGCAATTTTGTACAATTTTAAATCTTTTTTTGCCATCCCTGATCTAACCAGTCCACTCTGCTGACAATAGAAGATTGCGAATAGAAAAAAAATAATGTCGCAGCATCTCGTCATCTAATGCCTGAATTTTGAAATAAATAAAGTTTAAAGGGAAATAAAATCTCCAATTACTAAAATATTGTGCAATTTGTGCGTGAGGTAGAAAAAAAAATTGTTTATTATTTCGTTTGTGTCCTGCGTATAAATAATGCTTTTTTAAATTGTCCGTCCTTTGTGTTGTTTCGTGCTGTTTGTACTGTTTTATTTTTACTTTTAATAATTTTAATTTATTAATTTGATCATTGGCAATATGGAGATTTTGAGAAGTTTAACAGTGGGCGCATTTTTCCTATATGGACTTGTATTTCTCTACAGCTCCGTGGAATCGTGCAATGAAGTGGTTTGCGCATCTATTGTTTCAAAATGTATGTTGACACAAAGTTGCAAGTGCGAATTAAAGAATTGTTCCTGCTGTAAGGAATGTCTAAAATGTCTTGGCAAAAAATATTACGAGGAATGTTGCAGTTGTGTCGGTAAGTCAGTCGCTCACAGAAAAACTATTAATTTATATAAATAAAATATAGGTAGGGTATTTACGTACTACAGATAATATTATACGTACATTCATATGTACATAATAGATATTTATCGCAAATTTACACATACATACATTAAAAGTATTTCTTTCAATAGATACATCGCATATTATAAGCTCATTAGCAAAGCTAATTCAAGATAAATTAAGATTTGATGCTTGTTCAACTGAAATCAATTCAATACATCTTTCAATATCTAAGACAATGTTCACACCATAGATAAAATAACTAGATGTGAAACTTTAATTTTTTTTAATTATATATGTATATCCCTCCACACATATCGGAACAATTTAAAAAACTAATTTTTTATAAAATTTTGTTTTTTTGAGTGTGTCTGAAACGGTAGCAAGTCTTAGACCTTATTCTCCCTGACGCTGGTTGCTTATCATAGGCAGCGTTTGAAAAACTGCAGTCGAAACCAAAAACTGTCGAACAAAAAACGAAAATTTGAGTACATCTTTTCACTTTTTGAGTTGGTTTGACATCGACTGTTTACATTAATTGAATTAGAAGTAAAAGCAACAGTTTTTTTTTGGACAATGGCAAATAAAGAACTGGAATAAATGGCAGTTTTTTTACTTGGACTGCAGTTTTTTAAACGCTGATCATAGGTACATATTTAAAAATAAATATACCAAAAAACCAGTCAGATTTTCGTTCTTAAGTTTGGCCGTGACTTGTTCGTATGCGTATTGAGGAGCTCCTTTCGTTAGGCTACGCTCTCTGCAAAGCAGCAGGCAATGTGTACTTCAAGCTTTTATGGCATAACATTGGCTCATAATAATTAGCGGTTGACCCAACTCTCGTTTGGCATTATGGTGTCCAGTGAGGGCTTATTACACTCACTTCGCCATACTTGGAGAGGGTATTATGAGTTTGCGTTGATGTTTGTTTCACAAAATATACGGGGGTGTTCTGGAAACCGAAAACGCAAGAGTTTGAAAGTGGTTTTTAATACACTTTTAAACTAATTTTTTTAATTTTTGTTATAAAATTCTGTTGAATAGAGAAATATTTGTTATAAAATTCTTTTTTTACATAAATCTTAATAAAAATCCCCGTTTACGGTTTTTTCTTACAATCAAGAAAAAACCGTACTTTTCTTTTTTGACGAACATATACCTATGTAACAATTTATTTAAATTATTTAATATTTGAAACTTTTGATTCAATATACAACAACAATAATGTAAAGAAATACGCTTAAAAAATATAACTTCAAAGCATAGTATAATAAGTACCAGGTATGTTCATTAGGGAGAATTTTCATTATTTACCCATGTAATGTCAAATTAATTTATTGGATTTTTGACGCTTGTTTTAAATTTGTTCCATATTTTCTTTTGTTTGACGTTATATGGGTTTTGAAATTGAAAACAAAATTTCTAATGACTATACCTTGTACTTATTTTATTCTACCATGCGTCAAAGGAATAAATGAATGAAATATGGCAGTTTATATACGAAATGACACCATTTGCGTTTGTGAGAAAACTGGATACTAATAAATATATTGTATATGTTAACTGTTTGATTTAATGTGTGAAATATGGGTTAGCTTAATATATCAGAAAGCAATTTACAAATTGTATTTAAATATTAAAATTTGTAGTGATGTGTTTTTATGTTATTCTTTTTTATTAATCTCCGAAGATGGAATCTGGGAGTGCTAAGTAGCTAAATTAAAATATTGGTGTGACTAAAATGGAATTGTAATGAATTTAAAAACGAATTGAATTTCAGTTTCTCAAAATATCTTCTATATATAAATCGGCTAAGGCAAAACAATTAAGAACACTTTCCTCCTCTGTATGTCAACCGATTTGAAAAAAACACACACCATTTGAAAGATATTTACCTACAGATAAAGAACAATATATATTATATTAAAATCTGTTCAATATTTTCGGAGTAATAAGCGTTTAAATTAGCTACTAACACATATGTACAAAATACAAAATTATTTTTTTCAATTATCAAATAATAAAAAAAATAGGGTGCTCGATTAATCGACATTTTTAAGAACTCGGTTTTCGAAATACGGGAAATTAAATTTCTTTATTTTACTTTTGCGTGCTGCATGTGGTGATTTATTTAACTTAGAAACATAATATTATAGGCGCAGGGTCCTGAGTGAATTAAAACCTATAAGATGAAAAATGAATAAGACCATGTAAGGGTAGCTTTTTGGTACTTTTTCGTTCAACATCTGGTTTTTTGATTAATTTTCGTTAATATTAGACATAGAAAAAAAAATTAAAATGCAATGTGCTAAGTGGAATACAATTTACAAAAGAGATTTTATGATACTTTTTTGTTTTTCAATTGATATTTTCTAATATTTTTTATAGTAGAAGATGGAATATGAACCAGAGGTATACTTAGATGTAGTATCTTCATATGAACCTAAAAATTTATGGTCAAATTTTGACCATTAGGCGAACACTCGTTAACTTAAATTTGCAAAATTTTCATGCACGAAAAAATACATGTTTCGGAATGAAAGCAGTGTTCACTAAAATGGCTATAACTCATGAAGATAGGATTTACAATATGTACCTAAGTAGCTAAATTAAAGTATTGGTTTGACTAAAATCGAATTGTAATGAATTTAAAAACTAATTGAATTTCAGTTTTTCAAAATATTAAGTCAAATTCGCAAAATTTCCATGCAAAAAAAAAAATACTTGTTTCGGAATGAATGCAGTGCCCACTAAAATGGCTATAACTCATGAACCAATACACATTTTGTCAGTTCAGAATTGGTTTGGCGCATATGCCAAAAAGTCGGAGTGGAAAAAACGACAATGAAGATTTACATGAAGATTTCTTAAAATGTACCTGATAGAATTTTTTATATTTTTACCACTGATTCCAGCATATGGGTAATTCCAAAGTGTTGAACGTGACAGTCGTACGCATCAAAAATGCAACAACATTTTAAACAACAAATATTTTTACGTTCTTTTAACCCTTAAATTATAACACTAAGAAAGCACTATTATCTATGCTAAAGTTTATGGGAGGCGCGATTCTAGGTCAAAGATAATGGCAAAAGAAGTAGCGGTTCGAACGTGAAAATTATAGAAGTAGTTTTTGTGGCCATGTATAAAAAGGTGTAATTCAGCGAAACCTGGCACAATTTTTTAGTCAAACTACTTTCAGAATTTTACATAGCAATGTAACATTAAAATGTCTTTGGTTTGGTTCCAAAATCTTCTGTATTATTTTTTGTTTAAGCCAAAATCTGGTTCGATACGTGACAATTCGAACGTGAAATTTTTTCCACAATAATTTAACTGAATAATGATTAATACAAAATAAAAATTTACCGTTAATTCGAATAACATATTTCTCTTCGAACTCTTCCTTAGATTACAGACCATGTAAGAAATTTTTTTTGTAATAATTATCATCAAATATCACCTCTTTTAAGGAAGATAATATTAAAGAAAATGTACAATAAAACATACTCACAAATAAAAAATTACGTTTGCACAACTTTGCAGTCTGATTGTTCATCTAAGTGAACAAATTTATGGGTAAATTTATAAAATTAGTAAAATCTAAATATTTCTCCATAACAAAATCGTAAAATAATCAGATTTTAATAACTTTTAAATTTTCGGTCACGGTGGACCATTTGGCGGAAATGCCCATATGTTTTGAAGAAAAATTAAAATTTTTGCTCACTTTCATGAATAAAGTGAGAATTTAATAGTATTTGTTTGAAAATGAAAAATATTGTTTTGTGCCACATACGCCACTTTTCTAAAAAAAATTAAAAAAGTGGCTTTTTGTGCTGCATACGTATACTCATTGCTGTGTATTGAGTAACTTGTTGTTGAGATGAATGTTTCTATATTTAAAATCTAATAAAAAGTCAACATTAATGAAATTTTTTTTTTTTATTTGGTTTTATTTTACAAAAACAGAAAAAAGAGCTACTGTTATGAAAAGGTACATAAAAAGCCACAAAGTAAACAACTTAAATAATGCAAAAGTAAAATAGAATTAAGAAAAACACTTCAAATTTAAAACTAAATATTGAGTTAATTTTTATAAAAAGTTTTATCAACATGTGGAAGAAATAAAAAAAGCAAGTCTTTTATGTATATTTTTATCGCTGGAAATAAATGAAGGTTTCGACATTTTCAAAACATTCGTCAACAAATTCTCAGGAGTTTTTAAACAATTTTTTGAGACTTAACCAAAATTGCATTTTTATATTTTTCCTCTCTCGTAGAAGTTTTATAATCATTATTTTAACTGTATAGCAGTACTTAATTTTAGTAAAAGGGACTTTTTGAAAGTTCATTTCCATAATTTTTAATTTTGTTTTATTTGGCTTTGTTTTAAGCAAGTTTAGTAAATGAAGAGGACTATGAATTTCAATATTCTTTAAGTACCGGTCAATAACACCATGGACACAGACCACTTCTTGAATTAAAGGATGTCCTGATTCTGAAGACTTTTGTATAACGGCATCAATTATTTTGTTTAATGAACATTTTGATTGCGGTTGAGTTAATTCGATTTTTATTTTGAGGTACGCAAGAATCGCCCCATAATGTCAAAGTTTTAATTAGTGGATAATCTTTTATTAATTCATTTAAAATTTTAATTAAAGCACTAGCAATATTGTTACCACTCCGACCACTATGAGCTTCCCTCCACAAGGCACAATAAGTTAAAGTTGGTATATATGGCATAATAATGGTTGCTGTAAGATTATTCATTTGAGTACTGTTTTGGGTGTTGTGCATAAAACAGTTCAACTGAAAAAATACAGTACATGTACTGCTTCGTGCTTACATCCTGCACCCCTTTGTCCGTCAATCCGGCAGGCTGCATAAACTTTGTACGTAAAGTACTACAATTCACAATTTTAAAGACAATTTGATGAAATTCGGTAAAAATGACTGTCATAACTTCACATAGCCGCCATACAAACTTCTTTCTGGAATATGGTCGTTGTGCCTATTAACCATCTTATTATACTGGTATTCGGATTGAAGTTGACCCAAAATTATTTTTTCCAACCTTAATCATTTAACCAAATTTTATTTGAATCGGTCCATATTTGGCCACAGATTATATAAAAATACCATCACCAAAAATTACTTTTAATGCCATAACAACCTTATATGTATGTAGTATTAACATGAAATTTGGTGACGACAACTTCTATGTCATGTCATGTAGTTAAAGATTTGACCAAAGGTTTCACACAAACGCTTTTCAGAAAACCTTATACAGATGTAGATAACTACAAAATATTCGCCCCGAACTCTTATAAGTATGTATGTATATGAATCTTAATCTTATAACATAATTTCGCTTTGGATTTGGTCAGTGATTGCTCATAAGTCCCAAATGTTGTACCACTGTTTTTGTTATTTCTAAAGTAAATACATATGTAAATAATGGAACAAACTAGTTTACCGATGCAGCTCCAAATAAAAAAAGTAAGTACGGTGATAGAAAATTAAAAGATAAGAAGAAAATTACGAATCGAAGAGTACACTCGCTTGTATACCACTTTTTAATTCCTCTCTCCCCTCTCGCCTATAAGATAAGAATTGCAACGAAAAATCGTATAATGTAAATGGGGACTAAGAAACCCCTACAATTTCATTGGCAGAAAACTGTCTGACAATAAATTAATTTGCCAACAAAAATTGTGTGTATTTTTATACATAAATTAAAAAAGTGGAAATATTGTTATTGAGGGGAAAAAGCAATAGCAAGGATTTTAAATTTTTTGTGTTGTTGTGCTTATGTTCATTAATTTACATTCAAATTAATTTTAATTTTGCAAAAAATTTTTCTTTTTTTGTTTCATTAAAATAAATTTTAATTTTGCAAAATTTACCTTTTTTGTTTTTCTTTTCACTCATACATATCTGGGATAGAAACTATGGTACAATTGTATTTTTTTTATACATTGGTGGCTTTTCTTAAAAACGCTTGCAAGGGTGAACATTTACATGAAAACAAAAGCAAAATCTACGAAAAGTGTTTTTGTTATCTATACATTTCTAAAATCAAATTAACGTGAGAGTTATATCGCGCTTCTGTCTCTTTTAAAAACAGTAATTTTTGTATTATCTTTTTTTTTTTTTTTCATGTAAATTTTCACTCCTTCGACGCGTTTTAAAGAATAGCCACCATTTTTAGTTTAATGGTACCATGATTTTACCACCACTTAATCGGAACATTTCTTTATTTTTAAAACGAATCCAACAATTAAAGATTCATTTTTCTTTCACAAGAATATAATTGCCTTTAATAAATTAAATTTTCTGTTTCTTCAATACATACTTAAAGTTAAATACATATACATATATAAATTTAAAATCATATAAGAAAACTCATGAACTCATTATTTTTAGTTAAAGCTAAAATTTTCTAAATTAATAAAAAGTGATTTTTCTAAATAAATATGAAGAGACCCACAAGAGAATATAAAATTAGTACCGACATACGATTTGTTTTTGAAGTTGGTACAAAAATCCGAAACCCCATTTCCCATTTCTGATACGTATGTACCTGCAGCGTTGCCAATAGAAAAAGGTCTCTGACAATGATGCCATTGTTAGATGTATAAATTTCACACATCTGACAATACAAAATGAGTTTGCAACATCTGACAATATTCTGCCCAGGGATCGACAATAACAGTTATTATCAAAATTGCAGTTCAAAAAGTCAGCCAGAAGAATTTGTTTATACGTTAATTGTGTATATCATTGTGATGGTTATCAGCCAAGGAATAAAATCCTTAAAATACTTTTATTTTATTTTTTTTTTTTAAGTCAAAAAACGGTTATTTTTTAACTGATATTTTTTGGATCAAAAATAACAGCTTAAGTTTGACTGATTTCAGTAAAAAATAAAAGTTAAATTTTGATCGATTTTCTTTGGTCAAATATAATAATAAAACAAAGTTAAAAGTTGAAATATGTGCTGCATTAATTTTTCAAGTTACGAAAAATTTATCTATACTTAATATTATAAAGCGAAAAAGTTTGTATGTTTCTGTGGTTGATTTTAAAATATGTTTCAATAAAATGAAGAATGGAACCTCCTTAGGGACATAGGCTATACAAGGTTCCACTTAAGTGCTTAGGATATGATCTAGGGGCGCTAAACCTTCGATACTCAGAAAATATTAATTACACTGTGCAAGTTGAAAAAACAGACAAGCCGGGCACCAGGCGTTTAAACCTAATTTGGATACGCTGAATCCAGTGGTGCTAACATACAAGTTAAATTTTAACTTTAATTTTTATTGAAAAAATATCAGTCAAATTTTACCTTATTTTTTTTATTGCCTTTATTATTCATAATAATTATACACAAGGATTAAGAATTAATTAATTAGAAAGTTCATGTAGTGGAACATAGGGCACCAAATTTTAACTTTTACTTTAAAAAAATATAAGTAAAATTTCAACTTTTATTTTTGACCAAAAAAATACTGGTCAAAAAATAGTTTTTATAAAAATAATAGTTATTTTTTGACTTTTTTAAAAAAAGTCATAACAGTTACGGTCCCTGAATCTGCCAATGGCAACGAAGAGTTTTCACACGATTGTCAGATGTTTAAAAATATTGCAGTGTTTAAAAAACTGCATTTAAAGTAGAAAAACTGCCATTTTTTCCACGTCTTCATTTGTCATTGGCCAAAAAAAAAAACTATTGCTTTACTTTTGATTTAATAAATGTAAATAGTCGATGCCATTCCAACTCATAAAGTGAAAAGTTGTACACAAAAAGCGAAAAGTTGTACACAAATTTTCGTTTTTTTTTGACAGTTTTTGGTTTCGACTGCAGTTTTTATAAACCCTGAAATATTTTTGTCTTAAGCTGGTTTTACACGATATGTATTTAGCAGTGTACTTGTCAAACTTCCCACTGCAAAATGCATACATGTAGTGTAAACGAAAAAAAATATGCTTCTGTAAATGCCAGATCAAATAAGCAGTTGAACATTTTTTTAATTAGAGCGTATTTATTTTGATCTGACAAACGATCTGACATCAACTTTTTTGCAAGTAATTTGTTTGTGGCGGCATTTATCATTATTTATTTATTTACACAAAGGTATTCTTTAAAAAAATCAACATTTTTAATTAACTTAAAACCAATTTAAAGTGAATAAAAATATAAATATGTCAATAATTTGCTGTTATGAACAATAACCTATAATTGTCAGATGTCAGATGAAACCAAAACGAACGTGTGAAAGCAAAAATTATAAACCTTCTGTATTTTTCATTTTTGACAGACATGTGCGATTACATATGGATTTTACATCTAACAAACCATTTGCAAAATACATTTCGTGTAAAAAACCTTTACTATGCACTGACAATGTTTTTTCTAACAACGTTGTCAAACAAAAGTTGTCAGTTACACGACTGCAAGACATTTGTTTCACATATAACCAATATTGTGAAATCTGTACAAGGTATAGTCGTAATAAATTTTGTTCTCAATTTTAAAACCCATATAACGTCAAACAAAAAAAAAACCAAGAAAAAAATTTAAACAAGCGTCAGAAATCAAATAAATAAATTTTACATTACTTGTTAAAATAATGACAACTCTCCCTAATGAACATACCTGGAACTTATAATAAATTATAATAATAATTACTATGCTAGTTTATATAATCAGTTTTGTTTTTTAATGTTTACTTAATTTTTGATGAACAAGTTTCTGAATTAATCTTAAACGATTTTAAGGTAAGAATAATCGATTTTTAAAATCGAAATAAAAAAGTCGAATATTCGAAAATCGATTTTGGAATCTATTTACGATTCCCTAGTTGGTAGTTAAGAGCAAAACATTTTTTTTTATCTATAATTGTAACGTCTTGTTTGGAGTTCTTTTTTTGACTGAATTCTAGACTAGGACGGAAAAAAGGTTAAAGGGAACAGTTAGTTTTAATGCTACCTTTTATGAAAATATCTCTGTCGGCTTATCAAAAAACATTTTGAATATCGGTCCTTTGGGGGATAAAAGCTGAATTTTGCACACTTTAAAAATTATATTTATTGTATTGCTTAAGACTTAATTACAACCACTGGAAGGAATTTCTGAGAATTATTTCAGTATGTATTTTTTTAATAATTGTTTTTTATTTAACCTGCATTTCAGAATTGTGCCCTAGACCAAATGACACTAGAAACTCTCTATCAAAGAAATCCCATGTAGAAGATTTTGAGGGAGTTCCGGAGTTGTTTAATGTTTTGGTATCATCACCGGCAGATGATCTTGATTATAATTGGAATATATTCACATTCCAAGTAGATTTCGATACTGTGTTATCTGGTCCGAAACTGGAAAAAGACCTCAACTATTTTAGTAAGTTATAAAATCAAGCATTTTAATAAAACTTTCTTTTAATTTTCTTTTTATCCAGGAACTAATGATAAAAATTTGGATGAAGCCTTAAAAGAAAGAGATAACATGATAACTGTCAACTGTACTGTTATATATTTGGATCAGTGCACTTCCTGGAATAAGTGCAGACAAAGCTGTCAAAGTACTGGTGCAAGTAGTTATAGGTAAAGGATTCATTTATTTTGAATTTGCTCAAACTCACTCGCTTTTCTGTTTTTTTTTTCTCCTAAGAATACCTATTGCTATAACTGTTAAATAGAAAAACGAGCAATGTTAAAATTAATTAAGCGAATGCTAATACAAATAATCAAGTAAAATTTTTGCGAATGCGAAAGCAAATACATACTTAAAATATGTTCAATATTCATATGCAAATCAATTTTTGTTTATGTTTAATCCCAACTAGCATTTGGGTGATTATTTTTTGTAAAAATCACCTAAATGATTCTTTTCAGATCAGTTTTGATGATTAAAAACTGATTTATCACTCGATCGATTGAAAAGGGATTCATATATGATTCCTTGATATGTTAAAAAAATGATTTTTAAATATTTTGAATTTTTGTTTTTGCCAAATGAAAAAAATAAAAATAGAAACGTTCATGTCAGTCAAACAAATAAGAAGCTTGGCTAAAAAAGAAGCCCAAAAATTATTGACAATTTATGAACATGTCAGCACAAATTGTTTCTTTTCTTCTTTATGAAAAACCGATAACTTTTGTTTGATTTAAAATAAAGCTGGTTGGAATAATCAAAAGCCATAATTATTGGAAAAAAACATGACAATTAAAAAATGATATCAAAAACTATCAGCCTGTTTGTCGATTTCGAACGTTAACGTTCGCATAGACAATTACATTTAAAACAAAAACAAATTTTCGAGTTTTGTTTTTGTTTTACACTCAGAAAATTGTATCACAAATGATTCTTTCAGGTGATTCATCGGTAGGGTACCATTTTCTCACAACGAGAGTATCATTTATGATTGAAAAATGAGCTCATATACGGCTATTTTGCTCTTGAAGCTGATTCCTAAATGATAAGATTATGATACAAAATGCTAGCTGGGATAATAATATCAATACACATATAATATATATGTGTATAAACTAGGGATGCCAATCGGGACTGATTTTCAAAAATTCCAGGATTCGGGATTTTAGAAATACCAATCCAGAAATTCCGGGATAACAAAATTTATTTTTTGAATATATAATACTAGCTATTTGGTCCCGGCGTTGCTCGGGATTTTCTAAATAAAAATAAAATATGAAATAGTGATAAATTTTTTTTTTTTTTAAATTTCACGACAACAGCGCCACTTATCGGGAGTTTTTTTTATAAACCATCAGTGAAAGTAGACCTTTCCCACGCATGTACTCGTTTGAAAATCGGTTGAGTGTTTCTCGAGTTATAAAATGACGAACGTAGGACAACTTATTTTTATATATATAGATAGATGTAAACAAAATGTGAAAATTTTATTTATATAAATGTAAAATTGTTTAATCATATTTTTGTTTAAAATTTTTTCATTTGTGACGACATTAATACACGGCATCGTTGTAACACTATCTCGGCACAGTGCAGTACACCTCCAGGGTACAGGTATGCATATATTTACTGCGAGATTCATAATCAATAATTTAAGTTCGGTTGCAATTTTCAAACAAATGTTTCTAAAAACCGATTTCAAGTTTAAATAAATTTTTTTCATGAATACGACAAATAGTGTTTATATATGAAATATTATCTTATTTTATTTTTTGGTTGACAAATAACGATTTTTTACAATTTTTATTTTTTGCTTGATATATAACATTTATTTCTTGATTTCTATATTTTGCAAAAAAAATAACCATTATTATTTTGGCTTCAACTTAAAATATAAAAATAAAAATATTAAGCAATAGTATATCAAGCGAATAATAAAAATTTTAAATAACACTGTGCTAGTTGAAAAAAATTCCTCAATAAAATTTCCTTTAAGAAAGATAAAATGTTTTTCTAATATGCGCAGTCGTTTTGAAACATGTTTTTTCTTTTGGGAAAAAGAGAATAATTTTTTTTTATCAAAATTTCGAAATTGGCAGTGTCAAGTTAAGATAGTTTAGTAGTTAGTGTGAATCGGAACAATAAAAGACACAGCAGCTTGTTTAATATAAAATACAAAGCGTTTTATTTTTTACACACTAAAAATTCATAAAAATTGGAAAATGCAGCTAGGCTTCTAATTTCGGTTTTTTTTTTTTAGTAATTTTAATAAATTAACCCGTTTTTTAGTTACGCGAATATACATATAATAACGGTATATCTCGAAAACCAAAGCTAACCTTGAAAAAACGGCGAGCACCACTGGACTCAGCGTACCCGAATTAGGTTAAAACGACAAGTGCGCAGCTTGTCTAAAAAAGTGTCAATTTCTATCACAGTGTAATCGTTGTGTTCCAAAAAAAATTAAACTCGAAAATAAGAATTATGTATTTGCAATAAAAAATATAACTTTTAATAATTTTTTTTTTATAGAGAATAAAATTTCAATAAAAACGAACATAATTAGTGTTGTGGTTATTTTGTTGAACTATTTATGGTTTTTTATCCAAATTTTTAATATTTTTAATTAGGCTTAAGTTCATCCAATTTAATTTTCATTAAATTATTTTTATGAAGAAAGTAATTTTACAACATGAAAATTAATTAAAATTGTTATTGATAATCTTTCATTCTTGACCATGGCCGCGGCTCGAACCCTGGTCGGCAGGTTACCATGACATGTTTCGACAGCAACCACTCGATCTCCTCAGATGGATTTGCCGTCTTACACCCGCAGCCATCGACGACTGCTGACGTCAATAGTCAAACATCAATCCTTAAACCAAATTGTATTTTAACCTTTGGTAGATCGAAATTTGCTTTTTTGAATGATTATCCATTTTAATTGATTTAACATGTTTTTCCTTACATTTTGTACATATAAAGAAGTTTTTTTTTAAAATTCTGTAAATCCCAGGATTTCGGGATTCGGTTTTTACCGTTTGGCATCCCTAGTATGTACCCAGTCAGCACTTTATGAAATTATTGATCACATTCGAGACTTGTTTGACTCCTTTGTGCGATTAAAAAAAAATCATTTTTACGCTCGTTTTTGAGTAGAAAATTTATTGTTCTTTATACATTCTTTTTAATTTTTTTTATTATATTTTATGTAATATTTTATAAGCCTAATCTAATCTAACCTAACCTAAAATTTAATTTTCTTATTATGAAAGAAATTGTCCCGTTATAAACATTGGCAAAACAAAACAAAATTTTTTTTTCGTTAGGCAGCCCTAAATATGACTCCAAAATAATACTTAAAAAAGGCACATTCTATCATCTGCATGGCAATTTACGATTGCGCACATTCTGTAAATTATGGTAATCATTTTACGCCCAATTTCACAAAGTTATAACCGGCAAAACATATTGTTAACTGGAAGTTAAAGTTATAGTTAGTTTTAACTGAACTTGGTGAAATTGGCCGTTATTGTTAGTATGATATTTTTTTACTCGAAAAAAAAACTTTACTAACAATAGAAATTGCCATAGAAATTTTTTTCCAGATATACAGCTTATTTTATGTAGCTCATGCTTTTTTCCGTTAGACTCCTTATCAGTAAAACTAACTGAATAAGGAATTTAAAATTGGTATCATTTTTAAGAGAAGTTTAACGGAAAAACTTTATTTATTAAAAACAAATTATTTAAGTAGCTTTTAAAAGAAAACAAAAAAAGCCTTATTTTTCTTCTAAGATTATTTTATGCAGTAAATTGCTATCTAAAAAAAATCGGTACTTTTATTGGTTCTTGGCTTTGGGCTGATTTGGCACCGATGTGACCATTTCTTTTTGGGTAACACTAGAAGAAATATTCTGCCAATCCGTTTATAGTTTTTCTTTTTGTGATTTGTGATTTTATTTTCTAAATTAGACCATAAATTTTTATTAAAATTAAGCTCTGATGACTGCAGTGACAGCATCATCAAATGTAAACTGTTATATATTAACCAATTTAACACAAAAGCTTATTTGTTCGAATCATTATCTTGATCAAATCGAAAACGCGATATTGTACCCAGATCATGCACCCTGTAACATATTTTCCTTTAATATATTAAAGTTCTTATTGACTGATAAAGGGCTTTTTTGGTGTAACTCGAAATGAAAATCGTGTTGATATAGGACACGGTGAAAAGTTTAGACACAGCATTGTTTCCTTAACCCAGTCTGAACATCGGAAGTCCCTTTTGAAGCTGAAAGTACTATATCGGCCTTCTTTTTCTCAAAATATATTGATCATCGATCATATCGATCAAATGGCTTTTTGCCAATTCCCGTTGTACAAGTGTTGTATACGAACTTATTTTTTTTTTAAGCTGATACTTTAAATTACAAAAATTAACTTAAATTTAAGACAAAACACATCTTAAACTAAAATGAAGACATGAAAAAAGAGAAGCAGTGCTACCTTTAATCACCGCTACATAGAGAAGGGAGGGCATAGCATAGCTGTGATCTGAAAGTAGTAACATTTTTTGTTTTTTTTTTATATGTAACTATTTAATTGAAATGAAAAAAAAATAAAGTTTTGTTCTTAATCGAAAGCTCGTCACTTTTTGATGGTTCATACTATAAATCTTGTGAGTTTTGTTTTTATGGTGTACATAAATAAAAAGCTAAACATAATTATTGTGCGTAAAGTCTGTAATACTTTAATTTCAATTGGGACAAGTTATACTTTATAACCATATGTAAGTTTCAATTCTTAAGAGTGATAACTTAAGATCAGTGTTAACGAATAGTTAATTAAATAAGCTTTTCGATGTTTGCTTATATGTATTTTTGACGTTTGTTACAATTTATTTTCTTAAAAAGTTTTCAGATAATATTGATATTGTTATCAATAGATATTTGCTTTAAATATTCCCATACATTTTAGCAAATGCAAATTGCAAAAATCAGCAAAAAGTTCCCAAAAACGAATCCGAATATTCGACGCTCTAACAACATGTATACATATACATAAGTATTTTGTATTTTTATTTAAAATCATTTTTTTATTATTTTCTAGATGGTTTCACGACGGTTGCTGTGAATGCGTGGGATCAACATGTATAAACTATGGCGTTAATGAAAGCCGTTGTAGAAATTGCCCCGAATCCAAAGACTTGGCTGAAGAGTTTGATGATGCATTAGACGAAGATATGCAAGACTATGGGGATAATATGGGACCATTCGATGGTTCTGTAAATAGCAACTATTGAACGTATTTTAAATATATTTGTAGTTTTGTCATTTAGTAGCCATTTATAAACATACGTACATAGAATTTATGTATGTTTGTTAATTTAGAATTTACCTATGGTTAGTATATGTGTATTAGGAATAAATAAAAATATATATAATTTTTTAATAACTGAAATGTTGTACCAATTTTCTATGAAAACTATTTTAAATATTAGGATAAGTATAAATCGTAAATTTTTATATGAATGTGGTGAACTTTTAAGAATTTTTGATCAAAGTTTACATAAACTGTTAATATAATTTTCAAGGTTTGAATCTCTATCAAATAAATTTCCAAAAATCAAATGTTTTATACCCTCCACGACTAGCGGTGAATGAGGGTATACTAAGCTAAGATCCGATTCAAATTATATGTAGGTATGTACAATCTAGCTCCTTTGTAATTCTATGTCGATTTAGCCATGTCTTTCTGTCCGTATGTCTTGCCCACTTTCGAGCGATTCGAAAAAGGATAACTTTTGTGTCAATTTAGTTCTAGTTATAAGCATGAAATGCAGCGCAATCGGTTCAGAAGTGCGATTCACAAACTTTTGTTACGATAATCGCATCGTTAAAATAAATACATATGTATAACGAAAATTGATCGGATTTGCTATTCAGTAACATTTTTAACGATATTCACTGTCGGTTTAAGTCAGCTGTTACTTTAAGCAGTTTTTTTTTTCGTTTAGCCCAATTATATATAAAAATTCCCAGAGAGTTTTTTCCCTTTTCCCATTTTTACAATTGAATTAACATAGGAAAAATGGGAGAAGGGAGAAAACTTCCAGGGAATTTTACTTTTTAATTGAGCGGGTTTATAAGCGACAATAATTTACGTAGTGTTTATAAAATCGATAAAGTGTGTTTAAAATGGCTGTTGAGTATTTGACATTCGCGTATAAAAATACAGCTGTGTACTATCGTTAAAAAGAATTTACAGAATCAAACGTTCGTTTGAAGTTAGTTGCGCAAGTTACTTGTCGACAACAACAAAGTCTGTACAAATTTTTCTTTTCTTTAACCCGACCTTACTGCTAATGTCTACAAACCAAGAGTTGCGCAAGAGACTTGCGCAAGTAACTTGTGAAAAGGGTCCTACTGTAAACGAATATATATGTTGACAAATATAACGATTGTCGGCAGCGATCTCAGTTTTGGGGATTTTTTTTTGTAATTGCGGAAAATCCCCAGGGGATTTTTTTGGGGGGAAACCACTTTCCGCTGGGGACTTTTATTATTATATACATATGCCATTTGTGCAAAGGCAAGACCGGTTTGTTCAAGAAGGGTAAAAGTTTGAGTTGTCAAAGATTCTTATATTTTTAAAACCCGGTTTTCGAATATTTCGAAACCACGACTTCTGACAAAATCAGATTTTCGGTTTTGTAACTAAAAACCGGTTTCGAATAATCGGTTTTTCGGGGTTTTTTAATGATTTATTTAATTATTACTTTTAATTATTTAAGCTTCAGGCCTTTTTATTATACCCACACCACAATAGTGGAGAGGGTATTATGCATTTGTGCTGATGTGTGTAACGCCTTAAAATAATGGTCCTAGACCCACCTTAAAGTATACCGATCTACTCAGAATCACTTTCTGAGTCGAACTAACGATGTCCGTCCGGCTGGCTGGCTGTCCATGTAACCTTGTGCGCAAAGTACAGGTCGCAACTTTGGAGATAACTTGAAAAAAATATAGGAACACAAGGGGAGAAAGGGGCAGTTTTTGCCTCTCAAACTGATTTTAATGAAATTTAAAACATAGGTAGATCCATATCTATATGGACACATAAGCCATACAGTTTTTCAAAAATAGGACCACAAGGGGATGTAGGGGGCAATTTCTGCCTCTCACAAACTTTCAAACCGATTTTAATAAAGTTTTTAAACATAGAGAAATCCATATTTATATGGACACATAAGCATGATGTGTTTTTAAGTACTGTGGTGCTGGGTATCATATGGTCGGGCTTGACCGACTATACTTTCTTACTTGTTTTTTATAAAAATTTGTCAATTTCCTGACGATGCGTACCAAAGGTTAGCGAAATATTGAAGGAATAAATAAATAGAATATTTTATAAATAAAAAGGCCTCAAGCTTAAATAATTAAAAGTAATTATAAATAAAAGTCAAATAAGAAAAAAAATAATATTTATTTAATAAAAAAGTAAAACAGAACAAGCAATTTGTACTTACATACTATGTACTTCAGAACTAAAATGTAAAATAATTGTTAGGTATGTATATTACCACATTAAATGAAAGTTAGATGTAAATAGCGATCAGTCTAATAAAACAAAAAATTATTTGTTTTTATACACACAGCGGGCATTTTGCGTTTGTTCTGATGTGCGTAACACTAAATTATATTAATTGTAGGCCCACCTCTTAGTATGCCGATCGACTGGTTGTCTGTCCATGTAAAGTACAGGGCCCAATTTTGATAAAATTTAATGCATACATTTCAATTTTTACAAGGACGAATCAACATCGGTTTTAACGTGTAAAGTATGCTTTTGCTTGTCTATAGTAGATCAAAAGCATCCCTACAAGAAGTGAATGAGCGAGTAGTCACTTTTTTCACGTTGGTGTTAAGAAAATGATAGAAAGAAATGACAGAAAACTTGATTTCGGTCATTTCATTCTATCATTTTCTTAACACCAACGTAAAAAAAATGACAACTCACTCATTCTCTTCTGGTAGGGATATTTTTAATAAAAGTTTACTTTAGAACTCTTAAAGTATGCTTTGTTTATGATTATAGTTATGGGCCTATATCTCTCGAAAATGTTAAAATATACTCTCAATATTTCCAACGTCAACAATAAGTGAAAGAATCAATTCTAAATCAAGTTTCATCAAAACAGAAGAAAAAAATCGTTTAAAACATAAACATTTAAACTGTATACTCTTTTTAAAAGATTATTTTAGAAGATTAGCTTAAATTTTGATGCTATATTTTATTTAAAAAGTTTTCTCTTTTTTATTACATAAAGAACCTTTGGTAAATTGTTGTTACTTTTTTAATAAAATTTGTATGTTAAAAAATACAATTTTTGATATTATTTTTAAACGTATAAATTTTTGCGCGATTAATCGATTAATACAAAACATCGATTAATTGAATAACCTAGTTGATACGTGTGTGGTAATGTTTCTGGTTGAAATTCGTGCTACCTTTTTGGTTTCTCAAATATAAAATTGTTTTTGATATTTTATGTTTCCAAACACAATGTTTCATCGTGTGTAGCGATGTTGACTGTTTTTTCTTTCTCATTTTGTTGACAGCATTTGTTGAGTGCGTTGCTTTTGCAATTCCTGGAGAAAAAGAAAGAAATCGGAAAATGGCAATAATTGCAAGTTATGAGAATTGGAAAAAAGTTATAAATGAATGTAAACATTTTTCAAATTATGGGACATGAAATGTTAGCATAAAAAAATGTTTCGTTTTTAGTATCATCGTCTGTGGTAAAAACTGAAACATTAGTTGTAACACATGTTTCGACTGTGGGTCTTTGTAAAAGGGAGCAAGGTAGGGGAGCAAAAAGTAAAGTGTGTTACGCATACAGCGTCGCCCCCTTGCCAACAAACTTCGTCTGTCTGCCTTCACATGCCACATTGTAAAAGGGGACTTATTTGCCCAATCTTCTCACCCCTCTTACAAGAATTGCTGTAACCAAAAATTGCATGTCTGGACGGAATTAAAAATCTGTGGCAGCAAAAATTGCAAGTCTGGACAATGACCTACAAAATGTGACTTTTGACGAAAAACATAACTTTTTTTAAAGAAACCCCTAAACTTTTTTATTCTTGCCCTGGCAACACTGTCCCTGATGTCAGTTTTATCCAATTATTTTTATAGTTATCCGCGGCGGTATGTCTTATAATTTCATAACAAAGACGAGAAATTTTTAAAAATATCTAATTATGTGGAAAAACTTCCATAAAATAAGAAATATCAATGGTATTGTGAATAAGACAAACTTTTTAACTTTAAGTCAGTGTAAACCAAGAAACTTGACAACAGTTCTAAGTAAAAGTCAGGTAACAACTAGACATTTTCTACAGAACAAGTGAAAAATGTAATGTCTGAGCAACTACTTATTTCAGATAAAACTATTTGAAGATGAATATAAAGCCGTTGTCAATTTATTGTCCAGATCTTTGGGTATAAATCCACAAGCTATACGGAAAATGCACTTTGATCTCTATGCTAATAAACCAAAGGACAGTGATGAAGCCGGGAAACACTCAGAGCAACAACAAAAACCCGCTAGTAGTAGTGGAAGAGATGCAGGATCAAGTTCAGGATCATCAGGAAACTCAAATGGCAATAAAAACGATAACAATGATAAAATAAAGTCTGTTTTGACAAAAACAATTATGTGGATGTTCACCATTTACATGTTTGTCGCATTTATTTCATTACTAATGTCTCCACGTAACGAACGTCCTGAGGTACTCAATGTATAAAACATGACTTACAATGCAATTAACTATCTTAAATAATTTAAGGGATCAACCCGATATGTTTCGTGGAATGAATTTGTGCATCACATGTTATCTGCTGGTGAAGTAAAGGAAATAATTATACGGCCTGACATGGAAATGATAACTATTATATTGCATGACGGTGCTATTGTTAAAGGAAGAAAGGTATCATCAACAATATTTCATATGGCTGTTGCTGACGTTTCAAAATTTGAGGAAAAACTACGTGATGTTGAAAAACGCTTGGGTATTAATGACGGTGAGTTAATTAAATTTTATTGTTAAAAAAATAATGCAGGTGTTCTCATACAGCAATTCTGTTACTCCATAGTAGATTACGAAACTGCTTCAAAATTTGGCTGAAGTATGAAAAAAAAGAATAAAAAGAGAAAACAACCAAAATTAAGGGGGCTGAGGACCGTGGGCGCCTGTAACCAAAAAACTGCCCCGCCCACTTAGTGGTACACAAATTAAAAGTAATTTGCTCACGATTGCAAATTTGTTTTTTGTTTTTGTATCCGCATACTATTTTTTAAGTATCTTTTAGGTACAGAAAAGCTATAGTTGGCGAAACCGGTGTTTGTTATACCATAGAGGAGAAAATCCTTGCGCCCGGCCAAAGGCCGTCTATGCAGAGAAGCTTTAGTTAGCGAAGCCGGTAGTTGTTATACCATAGAGGAGAACATCTTTGCGCCCAGCCGAAGGCCGTCTATGCAGAGAAGCTTTACATAGCGAAGCCGGTTTTTGTTATACAATAGAGGAAAAAATCCTTGCGCCCGACCAAAGGCCGGCTACGCAGAAAAGAATTTTTTAGCATATCGGAAATAGGCTATTAGTTAAAAAATTTTTTTTTTTTAAATCGAGCATAGAACATTAAAAAATACAAAATAAAACAAATTATTTATAATCGTGAGCAAATTACCTTTAATTTGAGTACCTACACATAGATATGAGTGGATGGGTGCTCTTTTTTTTAAACAGAGGGCCCCAAAAGTCCCGCCCACCCTACATTTTGTTATTTTCGTTTTTCTTGTACAATTAGCTTTAATTTGAGTACCCACACATTCCACTAAATGGGCGGGGCGGTTTTTTGGATCCAGGGGGCCCACGGGCCTCAGCCCCCTTATATTTAAATTTTGCTTTTTTTTTTTTTGTTTTTAATTCCAGATTTTGTAATTTTGTGCAGTAACGGTAACTATAACATTATTTAAAGGAATAGGTACAATTTTTAGCTTAAATCTAGTTTATCGACGCAGCTCAAAATTAAAAAAAAAGAACTTAGGGTGATAGACAATTTAAAAATAAGAAGTGAAAAAAGTAGCACAAACGCATTGTTTTTGAATAAAGTACCTCATAGGTTGTCATATACATGAATACGCGATTTTCCACTAAATTTCTCAACGTACATATTCGCACACCTAGTTGAAAAGTGACAACTCAAAATTTTTTATTTTATTTTGGTTTATATGCTTTAACTATGCACAATACACTGGTTTATCTATAAAAAAATAGTGTATTTTGTTATTAACTGTTGCTACAGTTATGTCTTTCTTTATATTTCAATTGGCATAAAGTGGATAGATGTTTCTTTATATACAAAATTTATTTAAATACTCTTAACCCATTAAGACGGGGATAAGTTTGCGAAAATACAAGACTTTTTTAATAAGTATAATAACTAGAGGAAAAAATATTTGCGCCCGGCCGAAGGCTGTCTGTGCTAAGAAGCTTTTGTTAGCGAAGCCGGTGTTTGATATACCATAGAGGAGAAAAATCCCCGATTCCGGTCAAAGGACGTCTATCCTGAGAAGCTCTAGTTAGAAAATACGGTGTTTGTTAGTTAAGTTTTTATTTTTTACACTTTTATTGGAATAAACTACACAAGTATTTACTAGAGTTGTCAACCGATTAAGAATAATTTCATTAATCGATCAAACAAAACCAAACTCTTGTTCGAATAATTTTAAAATGGCGATTTTCGAATAACGAATAAATCGATTAATTAATGTCGATTAATCGAACAATTTTTTTTATTAAAAAATAAATAACTTAAAAGCTTAGAATTTGATTTATTCTCATACGTTTTTAGTGATTTTATACAAAATGTAGAAAGGTAAAAAATATTGTAGCCATAGCCCTGACTGTAATTAATCGCAATGTTTATTAAGGCCCCTATTATGGTTTACAACTCAACTCAGTTGAGTTGTAATTTCTTCATTTTTGTATTATGGTTAACAACTTTGCTATTTTGCGGTGCACAAAAACATAACAAAAATTACAACTGATCACAACCAGTTGTCTTAATAACAACTAAACTGAGTTGAGTTGTAAACCATAATAGGGGCCTAAGCAAAAATCCTGTTGACTACTCATAGTATTTCAAAAATGTATTTTATGTTCTTATTGAACAAATCTTAGTTAGAATTAGAAAGTTAGAAATAAACAAAAAGCTAAAAAAAGGAGTTGATTTACATATATAAATAATATCATGAAAGTAGAATATGTTGTCGTTGTATTATCCTTTTTTTAAATTATCAGGCCTGTCACAGTAATCAATTCCGATCGAACGTGGAAGTGATTTCGTATCTTTCTTTACATAAAACGAAACCACTTTCGATCGGAATTTTTTTCTGTGACAGGCCGGTATATATATCTTTGCCATTTGCCTACGTGTCACAATGTTACCATTGAAAACGATGTAGTGGAAGATAATCCAACGACATCAAAAAATGTCGAACTTGGTCCAATGAAAAATACATAAAGAGAGACAGCGGTTGCTCTATAGAAGAAATTGTATGCAAAAGTTTAGCTGAAGATGGCAGGTCTGCCAACGCCAAAGTAATATCGGATTATTATGGAATTATGGAATTATTTGTTTTGCAATGCCTTAAAAGGCCGTTACACACAAAGTCTTACGTATTTTTCAAAAATGCTTCCCTGATCGTATTATTCTGTAAACATTTTTAAAAAACAATAACAACTTATCATGACAGGGTTGCATTTTCGTAAATTACTAAAGACTTTGTGGGATAGTGTAGAACGGCCTTAAGTAATACAACCATTTGGTGTTATGATAAAAAGTTTTACGTTTAAAAAAAAAAGAAGAATTCATAACAGATTTTATTAAAAATAAAGAAAAAAATCGAAGATTTTCTATAGTTGTAGATGAGTGGACGAATGTATGTACCTTATTAAAAATATGTGTGTGAAGTTAAATTTTAAAATTTATAACCCTAGACACATTCTCTTATGTTAACAGAATGATGTTAACCACTTAACAGACCTAATGTTAACGCTGTAATGATGAATGAGTCCAGATTTCTGGAAAAGGAGTCAACGTGGGCGAAAAAAAATGATAGGGATTTGTGGACAATACTATTCTCCATCGTTTTCCATCCCCAGAATTTTTAACAGAGCGAGTTGGAGCGACTTATGGCCAATTTACTCTTTTGAATTCTCTAGGGGATGAGTCCAGATTTCTGGAAAAGGAGTCAACGTGGCCGAAAAAAAATTATTGGGATTTGTGGACAATACTATTCTCCATCGTTTTCCATCCCCAGAATTTTTAACCGAGCGAGTTGGAGCGACTTATGGCCAATTTACTCTTTTGAATTCTCTAGGGGATGAGTCCAGATTTCTGGAAAAGGAGTCAACGTGGGCGAAAAAAAATTATTGGGATTTGTGGACAATACTATTCTCCATCGTTTTCCATCCCCAGAATTTTTAACAGAGCGAGTTGGAGCGACTTATGGCCAATTTACTCTTTGGAATTCTCTAGGGGATGAGTCCAGATTTCTGGAAAAGGAGTCAACGTGGGCGAAAAAAAATGATTGGGATTTGTGGACAATACTATTCTCCATCGTTTTCCATCCCCAGAATTTTTAACAGAGCGAGTTGGAGCGACTTATGGCCAATTTACTCTTTTGAATTCTCTAGGGGATGAGTCCAGATTTCTGGAAAAGGAGTCAACGTGGGCGAAAAAAAATTATTGGGATTTGTGGACAATACTATTCTCCATCGTTTTCCATCCCCAGAATTTTTAACAGAGCGAGTTGGAGCGACTTATGGCCAATTTACTCTTTTGAATTCTCTAGGGGATGAGTCCAGATTTCTGGAAAAGGAGTCAACGTGGGCGAAAAAAAATGATTGGGAGTTGTGGACAATACTATTTTCCATCGTTTTCCATCCCCAGAATTTTTAACAGAGCGCGTTGGAGCGACTTATGGCCAATTTACTCTTTTGAATTCTCTAGGGGATGAGTCCAGATTTCTGGAAAAGGAGTCAACGTGGGCGAAAAAAAATGATTGGGATTTGTGGACAATACTATTCTCCATCGTTTTCCATCCCCAGAATTTTTAACAGAGCGCGTTGGAGCGACTTATGGCCAATTTACTCTTTTGAATTCTCTAGGGGATGAGTCCAGATTTCTGGAAAAGGAGTCAACGTGGGCGAAAAAAAATGATTGGGAGTTGTGGACAATACTATTTTCCATCGTATTATTGTCCACAAATCCCAATCATTTTTTTTCGCCCACGTTGACTCCTTTTCCAGAAATCTGGACTCATCCCCTAGAGAATTCAAAAGAGTAAATTGGCCATAAGTCGCTCCAACGCGCTCTGTTAAAAATTCTGGGGATGGAAAACGATGGAGAATAGTATTGTCCACAAATCCCAATCATTTTTTTTCGCCCACGTTGACTCCTTTTCCAGAAATCTGGACTCATCCCCTAGAGAATTCAAAAGAGTAAATTGGCCATAAGTCGCTCCAACTCGCTCTGTTAAAAATTCTGGGGATGGAAAACGATGGAGAATAGTATTGTCCACAAATCCCAATCATTTTTTTTCGCCCACGTTGACTCCTTTTCCAGAAATCTGGACTCATCCCCTAGAGAATTCAAAAGAGTAAATTGGCCATAAGTCGCTCCAACTCGCTCTGTTAAAAATTCTGGGGATGGAAAACGATGGAGAATAGTATTGTCCACAAATCCCAATCATTTTTTTTCGCCCACGTTGACTCCTTTTCCAGAAATCTGGACTCATCCCCTAGAGAATTCAAAAGAGTAAATTGGCCATAAGTCGCTCCAACGCGCTCTGTTAAAAATTCTGGGGATGGAAAACGATGGAGAATAGTATTGTCCACAAATCCCAATCATTTTTTTTCGCCCACGTTGACTCCTTTTCCAGAAATCTGGACTCATCCCCTAGAGAATTCAAAAGAGTAAATTGGCCATAAGTCGCTCCAACGCGCTCTGTTAAAAATTCTGGGGATGGAAAACGATGGAAAATAGTATTGTCCACAACTCCCAATCATTTTTTTTCGCCCACGTTGACTCCTTTTCCAGAAATCTGGACTCATCTCCTAGAGAATTCAAAAGAGTAAATTGGCCATAAGTCGCTCCAACTCGCTCTGTTAAAAATTCTGGGGATGGAAAACGATGGAGAATAGTATTGTCCACAAATCCCAATAATTTTTTTTCGCCCACGTTGACTCCTTTTCCAGAAATCTGGACTCATCCCCTAGAGAATTCAAAAGAGTAAATTGGCCATAAGTCGCTCCAACTCGCTCTGTTAAAAATTCTGGGGATGGAAAACGATGGAGAATAGTATTGCCCACAAATCCCAATCATTTTTTTTCGCCCACGTTGACTCCTTTTCCAGAAATCTGGACTCATTCATCATTACAGCGTTAACATTAGGTCTGTTAAGTGGTTAACATAATTCCGTTAACATAAGAGAATGTGTCTAGGGTTATAAATTTTAAAATTTAACTTCACACACATATTAAAAATATGTTTTTTTTTTGTAAAAATATTTTTTTTAATGGTTATTCTCATCGATTAATCGAATAATTTTATAGATTTGATCGTTTGATCGAACGAACAAAAACAATTATTTGAATTATTCGAACAAAGTTGAAATGCGAATAATTGACAACTCTAGTATTTACCTAGTGCACTTCCGTTACATGTTGATGTAAAATTTTGTTAAAACTGTTATGGGAGTTAAAGAGTTTAACATTTTGATATAAATTTTGTTTATTCAGAAAGATCAATTCAAAAGCTTTACAATTTTACCAATATTGATCAGGGCTCTTCTAGCGCCTCCCCTAAGAGCTTATTATATTTGCTCTCGTTGTTGTTGTTGTTATTAATATATTATTATTTTTGGTGTTCAATTCTAATCGTCACTGTATGCAATGAATCTGGTAAAGAAAGCATGTGCCAGAAATTAACCGTTACATTATTTTTTCTATTTTATTTCATTTTCGATAAAAAGCTAACATACACCACTGCTCGGATAATCACGTGATGTCAAGTCACATGTGCTCTTAAAATCACAACTGTGATTTTGTAATGTTCTGTAAATAACACGGTTTTTGTGTTTTTTGGTGTGATTTCCAATTTTTGAAATCACAAGCAAACACAAGTGAAATGCCCTGATTTTAACACCTGACAAAATGTTTGTTCTACAAAATTATAGCTAATTTTTTAACGCTTTTTATGTTATTTTCCGACAACTTGTTTTTTTTTAATCGATTTAGCGATCTCAAATTAGTAATAGGGTTTGTTACAAATTTCACAATTTTTCGCGATACACGCGAATTTTTCCTGTAAGTTTTGACGATTTATAATAAATAGTAGACTCTGCTTTCATGCCGCTGCACAGAAGGGTGCACAGTATCCAAAACGAGGATTAATTAAAAAAATAAAGTTAGTTTTTCGTATAAATATTTGATACTATATAAAAGTAGTAAGTATAAGCTGTCAAATAATGAAATAATGTTCCTTTGTCTATTTTGACTTATGTAACAAGTTTGGGTCTTAAAGCATCTGGGCAATTGCATGCAAGAAATAAATACTTCTCCAACAAGAGCGACAAAATATAAATATAAAAGCTTAGGGCAAGTAACAAAGCAGCTGACTCCAGAACAAGCTCTTACTGTTTTTGTAGAAGCCAAATTAACTTGAAGCCGTTATGATATAATAAGAAAAGCAGCCCCCAATAAGTTTCCTTCATACAAAAAAATTCAACAAGCTAAACAAAAATGTTATCCAAAACGAGATTATTTGAAAATTGACGAAACTTGGGCGCAAGTTAGTCTACAAGGACTTATAGACTACACTATTCAACGTTTAATTGAGGTAAAGAAATCTGAGTTTGATTGTTAAAAGAACTGTCCAATATAACAATATATAGTAAGTGGGGCTTTGATGTAAGCTCAGGACATAGTTCCTATAAACAAGCATTTCACGTCCTTGATGCTAGTGATTCAGCTGTATTCATAACATCTATTGTACCACTAAAATTGCTTTGTAATAACAAAACAGTATGGCAAAATCCACGTCCATTTTCAACTAGGTTTTGCAGATCGTTGAAAATAGAATTTCGAAAAGAAACAGCAGCCAAATTGCTGAAAAAAAAGGGTGGAAGAAGAAATTAAAAGTCTCTCGAATTCTATTGTTTCATTTGAAGAGAGATCAATCAAAGTTAATCATATACTTCTGCTTTTAATGATTGGCGGAAAAGTTTGTAATGCGATAACAGATACGAACTCAACTCAAAAATTTTATATTTGTGGTGCAAAAAGTAAAGAGTTTAACTCAGAGAGCAAAATGGACTTATCGTTGACCAACCAGAACCAGGCTTTGGAAATTCTAAGGATTTTAAATGCCATGGTTTTATAAGCCTCACACTTTACACAAATTCTTGATCCATGGACCCTAAATAGTATCCCATGCTCTATTGCCAAACTTTCTGTGGAGGCACAAGAAGCTCGTAATAAAGATTTTAAATAATTTAAGAGAACAATATGCTCGTAAATGCAGTTCAGGTCTTTTAATTTCAAGCAAAAACGAACATGCTTATTTTGCCTAATATTAACGATGATGCTAATAAAACTGATGCATATAAATTTAATCCAAGGACTGGAATTTACGACTGGAAAACATAAAATTAAATTTTATTTTTGAAATAAAAAAATTTTGTGTGTGAAAAAAAGAAATCGTCAGCTCAGAATTGGTTTGGCGCATATGCCAAAAAGTCGGAGTGGAGCAAAACGACAAAGAAGATTTACATGAAGATTTCTTAAAATGTACCTGATAGAATTTTTTATATTTTTACCATTAATTCCAGCATATGTTTTGAAGAAAAATGTAAATTTTTGCGCACTTTCATGAATAAAGTTAGAATTTAATAGCATTTTTTTGAAAATGAAAAATATTGTTTTGTTGTTGAGATGAATTTTTTTATTTTTATTATCAGCTCAATTATGAATAAAATTCCCCGGGAGTTTTTTCCATTTTCTCATTTTTACAATTAAATTTACATAGTAAAAATGGGAGAAGGGAGAAAACTCCCGGGGAATTTTTATTCATAATTGGGGTGTATGTTTAATTTTTTTTTATTTGATTTTATTTTACAAAAACATAAAAAACAGTTCTACTGTTATGAAAAGGTACATAAAAAGCCACAACTTAAATAATGCAAAAGTAAAATAGAATAAAGAAAAACACTTCAAATTTAAAACTAAATATTGAGTTAATTTTTATAAAAGGTTTTATCAACATGTGGAAGAAATATAAGCAAATCTTTTATGTCTCTATTTTTAGCGCTGGAAATAAATGATGGTTTCGATATTTTCAAAACATTCGTCAACAAATTCTCAGGAGTTTTCAAACAATTTTTTGATGCAGACTTAACCAAAATTGCATTTTTATGTTTTTCCTCTCTCGTAGAAGTTTTAATATACATAAATCATTATTTTTACTGTATAGAAGTACTTTAATTTTAGCAAAAGCGACTTTTCGAAAGTCCATTTTATTTGCTTCCCAGTATGTGCGAAAATCTTACGGAAGCATTTCCATAACTTTTAATTTTGTTTTATTATTTGGCATTGTTTTAAGCAAATTTAGCAAATGAAGAGAACTATGAATTTCAATATTCTTTAAGTACCGGTCAAAAACACCATGGGCATAGTCCACTTCTTGAATTAAAGAATGTCCTGGTTCTGAAGGCTTGTATAACGGCATCAATTATTTTGTTTAATGAACATTTTGATTGCGGTTGAGTTAAATCGATTTTTATTTTGAGGTACGCATGAATCGCTCCATAATGCCAAAGTTTTAATTAGTGGATAATCTAAATATTTGGCATAATAATGGTTGCTGTAGTCATATTTAATTTTCGTTTGTAGTAAAATGTTGAAGCATTTCCCTTAGGTAGGCTAAAACACTTTGCAAATAATAGCAAACCGTACACTTGGTTAGGTCCATTATTTTATAAAACTATTTTTCACAAATTTATTTTCTTGTTGTCATTTTATTTTGCTTTAACTACTTTTTCTTACGGCAATGCAGCAAAGCAACAGTAAAATTTATTTTGTACGTTTTTGTATGAAGAATTTGCTGCAATCGCCAAACAGTGGCTTGTAGAGCAAAACAAAACTTAACAAATTTTGAAACAGTTGTCATGCAGCAAAATGAATGCTTTATATCTCGGAAACCACAAAAAATTTCGCGAAACAGATTTTGGATTCAAAAAGGGGGTATTCAAAATATATATACCCCATACCTAACTCAATTTTTTAAAAAATGGTCGGTAGGTTAAACCAATTCTGAGCTGACGATATATAAAAACATAAGTAAAGCCTGGGCCCAAATCGTCGCAGTCGTGATCGAGTGACTTTGATCGAAATTTTACTTTTTGAGATTATGTCATTCGATAACGAGTAGTCGATCGAATGACTTTACTCGAAATGTCATTCGATAGGTTAAGAGCTTTCGTAAAAACTTTTAATTGTTTTTTTACATACAATTTACACACTTTTGGGAATAAATATTAGATTTCTTTAACAAATAGCTAAAAATTAAAGTATTAAACTTTTTTCAGCAAAAAGAAATCAAATAATAACATTCAGTTCATAGATAGAAGCGATTTTTGTATTGAAAGTTTTTTGATTCTTTACAACTTTAACGATTTTTAATAAATAGTAGACTTTGCTATTATGCCGCTGTTAGCAATTTTTCCTAATTAAGCAATTTTTACAGAATTTTTTCCATTCCTTATACTTTTATGGACTTTCAATCAATTTTATGGCTTTGTTTCCAAGTTTGCGATTATTTGCGAATTGTAGCCATGTTCGTTTTCTGATTCTGTACAGTTTTATCAATTTTTAATAAATGCTAGACTTTGCTTTCATGCCGCTGTTTGCAAATTACCGCTAATTTAAAATTTTTAATCGAATTTTTGCCATTCCTTGTAATTTTAGGGACTTTAAATCAATTTAATGGCTTGTTTGATATGTTAAAAACTTTCGCGAATTTTCGCTATTTTTGCAATTTTTCTGAATTTGTAAAATGTTTTGTTGCTCTTTTTGGCAAGCGCCGCCGTTATAAAAAAGCCACATAAATAAACCGAAGTCACCTATTTTATAGGGCACTATCAACATTATTGATTTATATGCGGCGAAAAGTGCAATGCCTTATGCCATTAGTATACAAGCATACAAATCTATTACATTTTTTAAACAAATTTCGATACGAAAGCTTTCGAATGCCGCAATCCCGTTTTTGATACGTCACGAAGTTTTATTCGATACGAAAGTTCATTCGATCACGTGTGCGACGATTTGGGCCCTGAATTAATATTTTTGTTGTTTTTAATATTTTTTATGTAAAATAAATAATTTGTTATATTTAAAGAAATTGTGTTTGATTCAAAGGAAATAAACATATAAGCAGAAATGGCAAAAATAAGCGAATTATAAGAAAAACTTTACTTAAAAAGAAATAAAATTAAAATGTAGCATTATGTTTTAGCACTTTATTTAATTTTTAGCATTTTTTAGCTTTTTTTGAGGCCAATTCAGCTCCAAAATTTTTTAGGATCTGGTCACTCTGGATATATTTAAACGAAAAAGTTATTTAAAGGTAGTAACGTAACAATACAACCGTTATTTTACAACAAAAAATAAGACACCAAAGTGATCGAAACATTATTATTTGTATTAAAGGTGTTCCTGTAACTTATGATCGTCAGAGTGAAATAACATCGAGGATTTTATTACTTTTGCTATTTTTTGGCGTACTTATGGCGGTTTCCTCACGAATGCGTGGCATGAAAAGCCCTCTTAGTATGGACTCATTTGTAAGTAGAATTTAAAAAATAATATAAAACATACAAATTTACAATTTATTTTATTATATTTTAGAGTCAAATGGGACGAGCAAAGTTTACCTTAGTTGATCCTTTCGAAGGAGGACGTGGTGTGCTGTTTAAAGATGTTGCAGGCTTACAAGAAGCCAAGCAAGAGGTTAAAGAGTTTGTCGATTACTTAAAAGATTCGGAAAAATATCAACGTCTAGGTGCTAAAGTTCCTAAAGGAGCTTTGCTTTTAGGGCCACCAGGTTGTGGCAAAACTCTATTAGCCAAAGCTGTTGCTACAGAGACTCAAGTTCCATTTTTGAGTATGAATGGTTCAGAGTTTATAGAAATGATTGGTGGCTTAGGAGCGGCTCGTGTACGAGATCTATTTAAAGAAGGGAAAAAAAGAGCCCCATGCATTATCTACATTGATGAAATCGATGCCATAGGTCGTCAACGATCAGGTACTGAAAGCTTTAATCAAGGCAGTTCGGGAGAATCTGAACAGACTTTAAATCAGCTTTTGGTTGAAATGGATGGTATGGCATCTAAAGAAGGTGTCTTAATGTTGGCCAGTACAAATCGAGCTGATGTTCTAGATAAGGTAATTCATACATTTTAACACTTCAGGTCTGCCGGTTGTATGTAAAAACTTTTCAGTTTTTTTTAATATCTGACAATCAGCCTTATAACGGCTGTCGTTGTTGGAAAGGTCTGTGTCTTTTTTTTAATAGATTAAAGTAACACATAACCTGTGTTCTTTAATCTACTACAAAAAAGACTTATGTGTTGTTTCCACGTGACAAACAATTGATTGTGTAGTAAAATTCATATGAAAAGCACTCAAAAAAACTGAGGGAGTTTTATATAAATTTTTCTACACATTCAAATGTCTGTCACCTGGAAACAGCACATTAGTCGTTTACGCCTACGACAATTATAATAAGGCTGAATACTTTATATTTTTCAATTTATTTTTCATATATTCTCAAGCATAGCCAAAACTTGCCAAATCTTTTACAAAAATGTATTTTGTATGCTATACATACATACATATTTTTGTAATTAAATCTTGCATTATTTTAAGTTTATATACAAATATAATGTATGTACATTTAGACGAGGTCGACCTCCATACAAAAAACGTTGTTCCTAAAATAAAAGATATGCCAATAAAGTTTCTAAAGCAATATTGTTGTTCATAGCTTGACAGTGGCTTCGTTTTTGCCTTTGGTGGCTTTTTAATCCAACATCAAATTCTGGGCGCAACTTGTCATTTTGGATTTTCCCCCTTCTTAAACTTAGTATGTAAAGCTTTTAATATACTCACTTTTATGACACACCTCGAAACTAAGCCCCTTTTTTCACATACATATTACGTTAAACCAGGCGGAACTCAATACAAAACAAAAAAATTTCTATCAATCACGCCCCACTCCATATAATACACAGGGTTTAAAATGCTATCGCCATATTAGCAAAAGCAGCCAAGTTTTGCCTTTTTCCTAGTTATAATAAAAATCAAAAATAAAAAGCCGACAAGTTCCACTACATTTCAAGAGCAGCAGCAAAATAAAGACACTTTTTTTGAAAAGTAACTTTTCAAAGGGCACTGGCTTCTGCCAACTTTTGCTTTTTAACGCAAAAATTTCTTATTTAATGGAACTCAAAAAGCAACGACAATCACTTTTATGTTGTAAAAAATGTGTAAATACGTATGTACGTATGAATGTATCACCAATGCTGATCATTTCCTACTCAAACGTACATCAGTTCCTAGTAACTTCCTACTAGCACGTAGTTCGGCTGCTATTAGCACTTTTAAGTACGGCTTTTTTTGTTCTCTGTGTTTTCTTGAATCAGTATTTGTATTATTACCAGCCAGGGAAAAATTTGATTTTTAGAATTTTTAGTTTTGTTTTTTGTTTTAACCAGCTGTTCTTTTAGAAAAATGTAAAAAAAGGAAAATACGAAAGAATCGTTTTCAGCTTTTGCTTTTTAGGTGGCTAGCACTTCTTGTCGCTAGCTGGTAAAAAAGCAAATCATCAGCTCAGAATTGGTTTGGCGCATATCATGGTTAAATTACCATGTAAATGTAAAAAAATTTTGAAAATAAGGGATTGGTTTTTTTACACAAACTAAAAAAATAAGACATGTTCTAGGGATCGAAATGAAATTGAATTGAAATCGAACGAGATTTCTTTTTCTAACAGTGGTTCTTGTAATGATAATTGGTACTCAAAGTATAAAGTATATAAAAGGGAATATTATTATACACTTTCTTTACAGGCTCATTTTCAAAATTTGTGCGATTTTAAATTCATTTCGCCTGATTGGCTTTTGATAAAAATATGAAATATTTCAATGGCAGTGGCAAAAGCAAAAATAAAAGAGCTTCTAGTTGATGGGTGCTTTTAAACCCTGAATATACAGCGCTTTTTGTTTTATATATCTTCAACGTATCGTATATCATTGTTGATGGCTAGAATATGGCTTACTTTTTGTCAACGTCAAATTCTATATGGCATTTATGATATATCAGATTCTTCCCCTCTAATGTCTTATTTCTTTACGTGCCAAGAAAGTCCTCCTAAAACTAATTATACCTAGCTTTTAATATACTCGCCGCGACCCAATTAAATGTAAACTATATATTATTAAATATATTGTTTTTTTGGGCCGATAGCCTAGCCCATATTAACTATTAAAATAATTTATTGTAAAATAATTTTATAAATAACTTTTTCACTTCCATTTTTGTGCTTTGCGAATGCTGTTTTTTTTTATCGAATAAATTTTGCGATTTTGGCATTTCGTCAGCTCATTATTGGTTTGGCGCATATGCAAAAAAGTGTATTTATCAAGAATAAAAATTGGGAATTAAGCACGACAAACAAAATCTTATTAATTAAAAATTTTGTATTCCCAAAAATTACTTTGATAATAAATTTGCAAGTGCACGTGCATAAAAAACTGATCTGACAAATCGCTTTATTTTTATTTTCTTGGGAAAGCAATAAACAATTTGTTTTTGGTTTTTCTTAACCCACTTACAACTACAATTAATGTTGGGAGAGTTCCAACCAATTGTAGTGGGGAATGTAAGAAAAGATAAACTCACTGTTTATTGTTGGTATTTTGTTTAAGCTTTGATATCGTTGCAAATAAGACTTTTTGAGTGTTTGCAATTCTCTTCACTCTGCAGTTTTGTTTGCTAATATCTTTGGCTTTTGAAAAATTTTTTGGGAAAATGTATTCTGCTGATCCTAAGCAACCAGTGAAATGCGCATAGAAACTAGCTTATCCTCCAACAATAAATCGCAGTGTGTTTATTAAGAATAAAAATTGGGAAGTAAGCACGACAAACAAAATCTTATTAATCTCTATAAACATTTTATAAAAAAATTAAATTAAATAAATAAATAAACATCGGAAAACACAAATATTTCGCAAATGTGATGTGGTATGAATCATTGATATGATTTCCGGTTCCGATTACTTCAGCTTAAAATCGCCATAAACGGCATTGAAAGTAACGTCCCAGCAATTGAAACAGCAAATGCTATAGAAATAAAGGCTACAAAGTAAAGTCTGTACACAACATAAATAAAAAGGAAATTTTATAATCTTAGATACCGTCTTTGCCGAAGAATATCTGTAGAAGAACCACGCGAACGCAAAGACCCACCTCAATGCTTAAACTGCCAGGTATTTGGTCACACCAGAAGTGATTGCAAGCTTTCAGCAGTATGTGTAATCTGTGGTGATATCCACAAAACTCCTAACGACCCAAAAAAAAAAAAATGAAGAATAAGTGGTAACCACACTGAAAATTACAGGGGATGTCCAGTATTTTTACAGATAACGCAAATCGCTCCTGAACCGATCATCGGCGCTTTCAGTCAAATGACTTCCCATTTTTATCAAACAATAATAATATCTCCACACAACATAAGCCCTCTGAACAAACTGATAACAACTAATCTAATTTCCCCGCTAACCAACTCCCAAATCCTACTAATAAAATGTCGTATGCCCAAGTTGCTCATTCAGTACTATTCCTTTTGTACGACTAGGCGCTCACCTAATCTCAGAATCTCGAACACTCCTAATAATTTCTTACAGAAATCACCCTTAGAAAGCTTAATACAGCTTCTGATACAAACTATGAACAACTTTATATCAAAAATGCAAGTCATGATGCAGGAACTGTTAAGAAAGCTATAAAAAGCTATCTCATCTCTTAAACTCGACGTTATATCTGGTAAACAACCACCTTATTGGCCTTCAGATCTACAACGGACTCCAGATTTAATAGATTTTGCAGTTATTAAGAAGATTAGACACGATCAGCCTTCTACAGTCGCTTTGTTCGATCTGTCTTCTGACCGTTCTCGTACTCAATGCTCAGTGAGTAAAACATCGAAACATCCTAATAGACATACTAACTGACTCAAATATAGAAAGTATGTATGTAACCTCCCATGTATCTAAAAACATGCACTGAAATCCGATGAAGACATACATTATGATTTAAACGCTACAACTGCACTAAAAATAATAAATTTTCAACAACGTTTAATAAAATAAAGGAAAAGAGAATTATTAGAAGACAATGGTTGACTATCTTTAAAAGTCAAAAGTGCTCTTTTGAAGGACAAAAAGTCAGCTCTACAGGCATATTTAGAAGGTCCAACAAAATCAAAAAGTTTAAAAATCCTAACGGTGTCAAATCGCAGCTCCGAGGTGGCCAAACGACAGAGCCGCAGAGCTCAGGCTGATAATGCGATCTTCAAAAACAGGGCGCAAAGCATCGAGTGTAGCTTCGGCTGTGTGGCACGTAGCGCCGTCCTGTTGAAACCAAATTTTGCCAATATCCTCCTCTTCAATTTTTGTGAACAAAAATTCGTTCAACATGGCCCGATAACGATCGCCATTGACTGTAACGGCCACTCCTTCCTCATTTTCGAAGAAAAATGGCCCAATTATGCCTCTGGACCAAAATCCGCACCAAACAGTAACTCGTTTTGGGTGCATCGGCTTTTCAATGTATGCGTGCGGGTTTTCTGTGTCCCAAATGCGACAATTTTGCTTATTTACATACCCGCCAAGATCAAAATGAGCTTCATCTGAAAAGATGATTTTTTGGCAAAATCGGCATCTTCTGTAAGTCGATCGCAGGCCCACTTAGCGTAGCGAAAACGCATTGGATGGTCAGTTGGCTTCAACTCCTAAACTAATTGGACTTTGTATGGCGCATACCAAGGTCTTTATGCAAAATTCGTTTCAATGATGTCTCCGAAATTTTCAATTGTTGAGAACGACGGTGAATTGATGTTGATGGCGCTTCACGCACACATTCTGCCACAGCAGCAATATTCTCGGGTGTACGCACTGTTTTTGGCTTTTCACGCTTTGGTTTATCGATGAGGATGCCAGTTTCTTTCAATTTTTTCACAAGATAACGAACATACGGAGCTTCTCTTCTTCCAAAATCCGTACGCAATTTTCGCACACATTTTCAAAGTAATGTCGCAATATTTCCCAGCGTTGTTCAAGCGTATACACAACCATATTCGTTCAGCGGAAGGATAAAACTAATTATCTGTCAAATCAGACATGAGCTAAGTGTTACCATTCACGAAATAAGCACTAGTTGAAAAAAAAAACGTTAGGTGGCGGACCCGTTAGTACACTTTTCCAAATGCATTTATCGAGTGAACGCCTACCACTTGCACACAAAGTAAGCGGGATAGTGAAGTGTTCATTCAATAAATATAAACTCAGTTCTGCTTCACATACATTGTAAGCAGGCAGTAGACAGTCTATACACAATCTCGCTTATTTCGTGGGCAAGTGGAAGGCGTCTAGTACACTACTTCGCACACATTGTAAGCGGACAGTAGACAGTCTATAAACAATCTCGCTTACTTCGTGGGCAAGTGAAAGGCGTCTAGCACACTACTTCGCACACATTGTAAGCAGGTAGCCTTTTTGGATTTTTGCGTTATTTCAGAATTATTGATTTTGTAACTATTTTCAAGAAAATCAAACCAGACTTTCGTTATAAAATTAAAAAATATACATATACAGTGGTTTCCCGATTTAACGAACTCTCTTTTTAGCGAGTTCGGGATTTAACTAACAGGCAAAAATTTTACCTTAGGTACTGTGTATAGCGAATTAAAATCCAATTTGGTACTCGAAGTAACGAACAAATAAAAATAATATACAAAAAATTCGAAAAACTAATTTAAATACATAGTTGGAGAAGTCCGGCAAACAGTTGTAGTCTTGACGAAGATGAAGAAATTAATACATGATTAGAAAACGATGTACCTGGCGATGTAGGGGTAAAAAAAAAGCTTTGATGAATGTATCTAGTGGGGACAGGAAAATAATATGGATATATCCAAGACATTAAGGGTTTTCATGATATCGTTTAAAAGTCTCGCAATCTGTGCAAACTGCATATTTACGCCCTCGCAAATTTTTTCTTTTTTTAATCTTTCTTGTCGAAAATTACAATATGTATTCAAAACTTAATCCTAATTGCATTCAAGTGTCAAAAAAGCCTGCTAGGCTGAAAGTGTCGGTTCTTTTCAGCCTCCGGTGGCCTTGGAACTTTATTAGATCCCGAGCGAGGTGGTTGGGATGGACCATTAGTTTAGCTGTGTATTTGACGGAATACTTTTTAATTTCTTCCTGAATGGTAGGGATGTTAAGATACTTGAGCTTCAAGAAAAAGCAATTGAAAAAAGTTTAAAGAAATTTCAAAAACAAACGTCATTTACAATTTTTTTAAATAATTATGTACTTTTTTTAAAACCTTTTCTTTAGCTTCACTTCGGAAAATCAAATCTTGTAACGTTAATTTAACCGCCTTATACTCAATGCAAATGGATGAAACTTTGCAGGCATACATATTCCCGATGACAATACACGAATACATGTGCGTAGCCAGGATAAAATCTAGGGGGGGCAAAATTTTTTTTTTTGGTAAAATGCTTTTTTGACAGCCTTTTCCTCAAAGCAAATGGATGAAACTTTGCAGGCATACATATTCCCGATAACAATACACGAATTCATGGGCGTAGCCAGGATAAAATCAAGGGGGGGGGGCCACAATTTTTTTAAATGCTTTTTATTAGCTTCACTTTGGAAAATCAAATCTTGTAACGTTAATTTTACTGCCTTTTACTCAATGCAGATGGATAAAACTTTCCACGCATACATATTACCGATGACAATACATGAATCCATGGGCGTAGCCAGGACAAAATCTAGGGGAGGGGGGTTAAAACCTTTTCTTTAGCTTCACTTCGGAAAATCAAATCTTGTAACGTTAATTTAACCGGCTTATACTCAATGCAAATGGATGAAACTTTGCAGGCATACATATTCCCGATGACAATACACGAACACATGGGCGTAGCCAGGATAAAATCTAGGGGGGGCAAAAATTTTTTTTTTTGTAAAATGCTTTTTTGGCCGCCTTTTACTCAAAGCAAATGGATGAAACTTTGCAGGCATACATATTCCCGATAATAATACACGAATTCATGGGCGTAGCCAGGATAAAATCAATGGGGGGGCCAGAATTTTTTAAATGCTTTTTTTAGCTTCACTTTGGAAAATCAAATCTTGTCACGTTAATTTAACCGCCTTCTACTCAATGCAGATGGATGAAACTTTGCAGGCATACATATTCCCGATGACAATACATGAATCCATGGGCGTAGCCAGGATAAAATCTAGGGGAGTGGGGTAAAACCTTTCCTTTGGCTTCACTTCGGAAAATCAAATCTTGTAACGTTAATTTAACCGCCTTTTACTCAATGCAGATGGATGAAACTTTCCAGACATACATATTCCCGATGACAATACATGAATACATAGGCGTAGCCAGGATAAAATCTAGGGGGAGGCAACATTTTTTTTTTTGGTAAAATGCTTTTTTGACTGCCTTCTACTCAATGTAAATGCATACAAATTTGCAGGCATTCATACTCCCGATGGCAATACACGAATACATGGGCGTAGCCAGGAAAAAATCTAGGGGGCAAACAATTTTTTTTTATAAAATGCTTTTTTGACTGTCTTCTACTCAATGCAAATGGATGAAACTTTGCAGGCATACATATTTCCGATGACAATACACAAATACATGAGCGTAGCTAGGATTAAATCTAGGGGGGGCAGAATTTTTTTTTTGTGAAATGCTTTTCTTTACATTCACTTCGCAGCATAAAATCTTGCATCCATTTGCGTTAAGTAAAAGGCGGCTAAAAAAAGCATTTTACAAAAAAAATTCTGCCCCCCGTAGATTTCATCCTGGCTAAAAAAAAATTTCTAATGAATTCCTTACTTACTGCAGTTTTTACCCCTAAATATTAAAAATATTTTCATTTCAATTTAAAACTATTTTCGTAAATGTAAATGTAAATTGTAATGTATTAATTAAAGCTATTCGTTACTAAAAAGTAAAAAATAAAAAAAAATAAAAAAAATTTTAAGAAACGCTTTTCTTTACCTTAATATATTGATCAGTTGTGAACACAGAATAAATATGAATACCAAAAAAATCGACTAAAAGTCAAAAAATAACAACATTTCAAACAACATAAACTTTTAAATCAAAATGGAAAACAACTCACACATCCCTTAAAGAAAAGCGTGGGGCGCCCATACCAACCTAAACTTAAAAAAAAAACATGACTGCCGTGAGTACATTTTAAAATTTCAGACCGAAAGAAATACAACCAATCATGTTTAAAGCTACCAATTTTCAATAATTGAGCATTTTGTTTCATAACAACGCGCCCCACGCTTTTCTTTTAGGGATGTGTGAGTTGTTTTCCATTTTGATTTAAAAGATTATGTTGTTTGAAATGTTGTTATTTTTTGACTTTTAGTCGATTTTTTTGGTATTCATATTTATTCTGTGTTCACAACTGATCAATATATTAAGGTAAAGAAAAGCGTTTCTTAAAATTTTTTTTATTTTTTTTTATTTTTTTCTTATTTTTTTTTTTAAATAATAACTTTTTTTCATTAATTTTATTTTATAAAATCCATTTACTTATAATACGATATGATATGAATTGTTCTTTTAATTTGTTGTTACACGAATAAATATTTTTTTTAGTATGTACTGGATTTAACGAATTTTTCAATTTAACGAACAGGGCTGACAATCAATTGTTCGTTAAATCGGGAAACTCCTGTATTTAACTCGCGATATATTTTTAGATTGCTCCTTATTACACAACAGGCCGCAAACTTTTAAATCGCAATTAAAAAAAAAAACTATTTTATAAAGTAGCAAATGAAAAATAACGGGACAAAATAAAAACCTGCATATTTACATATATACAGAATATATCACCACATTTTAAAATATCAACGAAATTAATTTTTGTAAATTCCATACAATGCCCTCATACACTTTGTAAGCTTGAATTGATTGAACACAAAGTGTAAAAAACTTCATTGAAGAGATGTGTTGTGGTATGCAAAGTTCGCCCCTGGGTTATTTTATTTCGGCAAATATACACACACTAGCATTTAACCCGTTACTTCGTTAGCGTCTCCTTTTATTCGTGGACATATTTTTATGCCAAAGTTTATTTTTCTAGGCTTAAACTTGTTTAAATTCTAGCATTTAACCCGCTACTTTGTAATCGGGCTTTTTCTTTCATAAAGTTCCAAAATTTTTATCTCATTGGTTGATATTTGCACAGGACTTTATGTTTCTAGGTCCAATATTAACGGAAATTAAAAAAGTACCAGCCAAAGAAGAAAAAAGGACCAAAAACTTCCCTCTTATGGATTCCTAACCACTCATTACACATATTGAATTTTATATTTCTAGGCCCAATAATAACGGAAATTCAAAAAGTACCAGTTAATGAACAAAAAATTACCAAACACTTCCCTCTTATAGATTCTTATCCACTCAGGACATTGCATCTTGAATTTTATGTTTCTAGGTCCCAATATTGGACGGAAATTAAAAAAATGCCAGTTGTAGATCCAAAAAGCTAAAAAAAAATATAAAATTTCCCGTATTTCCCCTTTTTAGTATTTTTTCCCCCCCATTAAAGTATAAAAAATGTCAGTATTGTAGTGGGAGCCCATAATTTAGTACAAATATGTCAATGAATGGAGAAAATATTTTGTAAAAAAGGACCACATGACCTTGCATGTTGAATTTTATGTTTCTAGGTTTAGTACTAACGGAATTTCAAAAAGTACCAATTGATAAACAAAAAAAGTACCTAAAAGCCCTCTTTCATGTTCTTATCCACTGAGGATCTTGCATGTTTAATTTTATGTTTATAGGTCCAATATTAACGGAAATTAAAAAGTACCAAAAAGTACCCTCTTCTAGATTCTCATCCACCCAGGACATTGCATCTTGAATTTTATGTTTCAAGGTCCAATACTAACGGATATTAAAAAAGTACCAGTTAATGAACAAAAAAGTACCAAAAAGCCCTCTTACAGATTCTCATTCACTCAGGACTTTGCAAGTTTAATTTTATGTTTCTAGGTCGAATACTCACGGAAAAATTAAAAAGTACCAGCAAAAGAACAAAAAAGTACCCAAAACTTCCCTCTTATAAATTCTTATCCACTCAGGGCATTGCATATTGAATTTTATGTTTCTAGGTCCAATATTAACGGAAATTAAAAAAGTACCAATCAAAGAATAAAAAAGTACTAAAAAGTTCCCTCTTATAAATTCTCATCCACCCAGGACATTGCATCTTAAATTCTATGTTTCTAAGTCCAATAGTAACGGATATTCAAAAAGTACCAGTTTAAGAACTAAAAAGTACCAATAAGCGCTTTTAGAGATTCTCATTCACTGGGGACCTTGCAGGTTTAATTTTATGTTCATAAGACCAATATTAGCGAAAGTTTAAAAAAGTACCAGTTAAAAAACGAAAAAGTACCCAAAAGATGCCTCTAATAGATTGTCTTTTACTCAAGACCTTGCATGTTTAATTTCATGTTTCTAGGTCCAATACTAACGGAAATTCAAAAAGTACCAGTTAATGAACAAAAAATTACCAAAAAGTCCTCTTACACATTCTCATTCTCTCAGGACCTTACATGTTTAATTTTATGTTTCTAGGTCCAGTACTAACTGAAATTAAAAAAGTACCAGCTAAAGAACAAAAAAGTACCAAAAACTTCCCTCTTATAGATTCCTATCCACTCATTACATTGCATATTGAATTTTATGTTTCTAGTTCCAATAATAACAGAAATTCAAAAAGTACAAGTTAATGCTAGGAACACAACTGGGACGAACGACGTATTTCGCCCTACATGACGAATTTTTTAGTAAAAATTCGCTGAGTAAATTCGTCAAATGAAACACAATAACGATGATAACTTACAGCTTTACTAATTGAGAAACTTGTTTGCTGTTTTTGCAAAGAGAGAGAAATAGTGTGACCATATAAGAAAAAAATTTACTTAAAAAACACAAACATTAACAAAAACACAATTAAAAACTATTCTTATAGTTATCTACTTTGTATATTTATTTAAAATGCGATAAAATAATAAAAAACAATTATAAAAGTAAAAAAGTAACTTTATATACTAAAAAACTTGAAAACTAAAATCAAACATGGTCACCTGGTACTGATTTGTTCGTCGTTCGCCGGCGTATGAAATAGAAATAAATCTATTGCAAAGTCGCCGCGTATGACGAATTTTGGCCGACGCCATGATTGTGTGTATTTGCATATACACAAATATGTTTTATTTTTGGCGACGAATATTCGCGGCATAAAGAACAAAACAGTACCAAAAAGCGATTTTACAGATTCTCATTCACTCAGGACCTTGAATGTTTAATTTTATCTTTTTTGGTCCAATATCAACGGAAGTTCAAAAAGTACCAGTGAAAGAATAAAAAAGTACCAAAAAGTTCACTCTTATAGATGTTCATCCAACCAGGACATTGCATCTTGAATTTTATGTTTCTAGGTCCAATACTATCGGAAATTCAAAAAGTACCAGTTAAAGAACAAAAAAGTACCAAAAAGTTCTCTCATAGATTCTTATCCACTCAGGACATTACATGTTGAATTTTATGTTTCTAGGTCCAATAATAACGGAAATTCAAAAAATACCAGTCTAGGTCTAATACCAACGGAAATTTAGAAAGTACCAGTCAAAGAATAAAAAAGTAACAAAAAGTTCACTCTTATAGATGTTCATCCAACCAGGACATTGCATCTTGAATTTTATGTTTCTAGGTCCAATACTAACGGAAATTCAAAAAGCAACAGTTGAAGAAGCAAAAAGTACCAAAAAGTTCCCTCATAGATTCTTATCCACCCAGGACATTACATGTTGAATTTTATCTTTCTAGGTCCAATACCAACGGAAATTCAAAAAGTACCATTAAAAAAATACCAAAAAGATCACTCTTACAGATTCTCGTTCACTCAGGACATTGCATTTTAAATTTTATGTTTTTAGGTCCAATATTAACGGAAATTCAAAAAGTACCAGTTATAGAACAAAAAAGTACCAAAAAGTTTAGCAGTAGATTTTTATCCCCACAGGACATTGCATGTTGAATCTTATGTTTTTGGGTTCAATATTAACGATAATTAAAAAAATACCAGATGTAGAACCAAAAAGTTAAAGAAAAATATCAAATTTCTCGTATTTCCTTTTTTTTTGTACTGTTTGTTCTCCCCCATTAAAGTATCAAAAATTTAAGTGTTGTAGTGGGAGCCCATAATTTGGTACGAATATCTCAATGAATGGAGAAAAATGTTTTGTAAAAAAAGTACCAAAAATAGTTACGATTTTCACCCCTTAAATGTTCGAATTTCAAAAAAGTACCAAATTTATTTTCGTATTTTTTTGATAAGTTTTGAATGTGGTATAAACTTTGTTTCTATGTTTATTGGATCAAAAGATAGATGGGGTTTCAAAAAAGTACCAAAATTCAGGTTTTACCCGTTTACTCCCTAAAAGGGCCGAATTTCAAAAAAGTACCAGACACCTGTCCGCTAATTTTTTTAAAGAACACCGATAAGTATTATATTTTTTTTGTATCTCTTTCAGTTTTGGAGATATAAGATTACCGAATTTTCCCGTTTTTACCCTTTTTTACCTCCTAAACATTCGAATTTCCAAAAATCCCGCCTTAGTGGATCTATTTGGGGTGTGACCAATCTCTGGTCCAAATTTCAAGTGTTTAGCTTTAGGCGTTTAGGCTGTGCGATGATGAATCAGTGAGTCAGTCAGTCAGTAACGTTACAATTTTTTATATGTATATAGATAGATAAAATAGTTTTATGTGATTTAATTAAGGCCCCTATTACGGTTTACAACTCAACTCAGTTGAGTTGTAATTAAGACAACTGGTTGTGATCAGTTGTAATTTTTGTTATGTTTTTGTTCACCGCAATATAGCAAAGTTGTAAACCATAAAACAAAAAGTTAAGAAATTACAACTCAACTGAGTTGAGTTGTAAACCGTAATAGGGGCCTAAATTCGTACGTATTGTAGATACATATGTACATGTGTATGTATGAGCAAAAGTTATTTATGTATGTATGTATGTTTGTAGGCATTGCTTTCGTAATTGTTGTTGTTGTGTTTCGTTTTAGAAATGGAAGCTGTTTCTACGTTTGATCTCTTACAGTTTTTATTTACCATTTTAGTGTTGCCATGTTATTTATACTCCTTCACCACAGGTGGAAAAGGGTATATATATAAGTTTGTCTTTCCGTTTGTTATTTCTACATTATTCATCTTGGACCTTATAAATAAAGTATATATATTCTGGGTCAATATGAAAAGTGAAGTTGTTTTAACGATGTCCGTCTTACGTTTAATATGTGTTTTCCGAAGACCCCAGACATGATAGGGGCTAGCTTGTTTTACATTTATGTCACATATAGTCCACCATTTCATGGTATTAAAATTCAAAGAATTCATAAAAAGATATTTAGACCAGTTAATTTTTTTGTATTAAAAAAAGAGTTAACATTGATTGGATAAAAGTAAGTTTATAGCAATTTATAAAAAAAAAATTTAAATATTCAATATTCAAAAACCTATTCAAAGAATTACCGGTTTTTACCCTTTGTGTAAAGTGTACAACTCTGTTTTATTTAATTTGATTTTATACTACAAAGCGCGAGTGTCTTTTTGGTATTTATTTTAAAGTAATGAATCTGCTGAGAAAAAGAGAGATAGAATATAAGATTTACAAGGTCTGCAAGGGTACTTTACTACCAAGAGTATAAAACTTCTGCAAGGGAAGACGATTTGACGACATAAACTTTGGCAAAACAGGAAACAGACTTATCTAATTTTTTTAATATTGTGAAAAACTTCGGCACGTCGAATTTAAATGTGGGGATAGCTCAAAATAGATTTATTTATATCTAAAGAACGCTTTTTATGTAAGTTTCTGTTCTAATCGCACTATGGTGAAAGGTATTTAAGATACGGCATAGCCTAAAAGAGCACTCCTACTAGTTTTTTAAATTATTTTGCTTTTAACATTTTTATAAAATATACGAATGTTTTCAAAGCTTGTTTGCAAGCAACAAACTTTAAATTCGGACTTACAAAATTTTTCAATTTAAGTAAATTTTGGTCGCCGTCAACGATATGTGCGACTGACGTTCTCAACGTCTCTGTAATGTCACATCGGCATCGAGTGCAATGTTATGATATTTATAACGAAACGACGTAATCTCTTTTGATAGTTTTCGACGTGAGTTACAGACATATTTTTTTCTCACTTTTCGAGAAAGAAATGGAATATTTTGTTTTACATCTTTTCGATGCGATAAGTGCTTACTAATGGTGTTTTCTTTTCTACAAAAAAATGTGACATTTTATTTTAAAAAATGCAATTTATTGTATGTTTCTTAAAAATTTTGCTCCCAAAAAGGGTGGCTTGTTTTATTCTAAAAAACTCATCCTTTTCGGGAGAAAATTTTTTAAAAAACAGACACCAAATTGCATTTTTTTAAATAAAATGTCACATTTTTTTGTAGAAAAGCAAACACCATAAGGATTCAGAGCATGGGTACAGGTAAGGCCGCTAGCCTAGTGTCATGTTATCGCCCGATAAGGTGACTTTCAATTTTATCAAAGCTCTTTGAGAAAGAATTTTTAAATGACCCCCATATCTTAATGACAACCACACCATTCCCGTTAATTAGTTTGGATTCCGAAAGGATCATGGCACCATAGAACAGGTTCATCGCATAGTAACTCTTATCGGAAAGACTTTCGAGGACAACCAGTATTGCTCATTACTCTTTATAGATATTTCTCAAGCCTTTGACAAAGTATGGCATGATGGGCTTATATATAAATTAGGCTCCTTGTTACCACAAAATACCCACAAGTTACTGAAAAGTTATTTATTAGATCGTTAATTTGTATTTAAGTATAAAGACCACATCTCAGAATCAAGTACAATCGCAGCATGTGTTCCCCAAGGCAGTATTCTTGGTTCTCTCATGTATCTACTTTACACTTCAGATATGCCCACAAATAACCTAATATACACGTCAAATTTTGCAAACGGTACCGCGTTTTTAAGCGTACATAAAAATCCAATAATTTCTTCTAGTTGCCAGCAGGCTAGGGTTGCAAGTCAGCCTAGAATGAATCGCCTGCATTCTCCAGTTACCAATTAAAATACCATTTTCCAGTTAAAAAATAATTTCATTAATTTTAAAAAATCATTTTTTTATTTATTCTATACTAAATATAAAATAAGATCCATTTGTTTTTAAAAAATGCAATAAAAACAAACGTACAAAATCTATGCCGTTGATTTTCTTTCCATACTAATTAGCAAAGCTTTATGTGAAAGTTCTTTAAGTATTTTAAATAATCTATACTCACCGGAAAGTTATAGAATGTGATTCCACCTTAATTAAGCTAAAATATTAATGATACTTAATTTTGATGATAGTTTAACAAATTTTCAAATACTTTTGCTTACATATAAAACAAGAGTAATACATATTTTTAAACTGTCCAGATATTTTTTTTTAAAAGCCAGGTGAATTTTTTACATTGTCCAGTTATTCTAAGTTTTGTTTCTGGAAAACCTACTGCAGGCCCATATTAAGACCGTATTACGGCTTACAACTCAACTCAGTTGAGTTATAATTAAAACAACTGCTCGCGATGAATTGTATTTTTTTATGTTTTTGTTAACCGCAATTTAGCAGAGTTATAAACCATTATACAAAAATGCCCAATTTTAACTGAACTATAGTTGAGTTGTAAACCGTAATAGGGGCATTAAAGATCTCGAAAAATTGATTAACAAAATAAAAGTAAATCGAACAAAGTGCGCACATGTTACTTTCACCTTGAGAAAGAGAAACTGTCCCAAACTCAAGAAAAATAACATCGATATCCCCTAGTAAAATCATTTAAAATATCTTGGTACATATACACCTTGATCGCCTTACCTGGTCTATGCAAACATATTGAATCCCGATCCACACAACTTAAACTTAAAACATTACAGCTTCAGTGGCTTCTTTGTCCCCATTCCGCACTTAATCTCAACTACAAGGATCTACTCTACAGAGCTATTATTAAGCCAATATGGATCTATGGGGAATAACTTCTGCCTCTAACATAGAGAAATTACAAAGACAATCAAATAACATATTGTGACTAGTAACTGGTGAAACCCGTGGTATATTAGTAACGGGAATATTCATAAGGAACCGCTTGAAAAATTAACACTTTACGCAACGAAAAATGGATTTTATTTTGCAACGGCAAAAGACCCAGAAATTATTAGTTAATTTAACAATTTAATACTTATTGTTATTTTCTGTAATAAGAAAGATTCAATAAATAAGCTAAGAATTTTAGGTTAAATCGTATCGGGCAGTTTTGAGACGTACTGTGGAGTTTTTACATGAACTTTTTTTTGTTCTAAGTTCTTTTCTTCCTCTAGTCGCAAAAGCTCGAGTTTTGAATGATGTTAAGACTTAGGCCCGTTTTCACAACTTACCGATAGCTAAAAGTAGACGTTAACTGGCCTTATAAAAAGTGGTACATTATTAAAACTTTACTTTAACCTAAAGTGAGCTATAAAGTTAATTAAGGTTCATCCTACCTGGTAGGTTTAAGTAAAGTTGTAATAATGGAACACTTTTTATACTGCCGATAAAATCCTACCTTTAGCTATGTATCGGTAAGTGGTGAAATCCATGCTGAATCGTTTCCAATTCCTGCGGTGTTATTATGTCGTGGAAACAGTCTTTGTATGCATTGTTTTTTGCCTTTCTTTTTTTAAATTTTTTGGCTTTTGCATTTGAAACACATCCAATCATGGGCATCATAGGATTAATTTAATGAGATCATGTTTCATAATTTTAGTGTTTCTCAGTTGACTTCTTTAACACATTGAAAAAAATAGATTTATATAAGAAGTAAAAATTCAATTTAAATATTTGTTTTTAAAATCAGTGAAGCATTGAAAGCTTTTAAGTTTTTTATATAAAGCATAATTGTTTAAGGTATACATTAGGGTGGGTCGAAAAAAAAGTTGTGCCAGTCACCCCCTAGAATGAAAGATATGTCAATGAAGTTTCTAAAACAAAAAATTTTTTTTTTGCCACGCCCCAAAATACTGCACTTTTGGTTTTTTTTATGTAGCGCTGCCATTTAAAGTCCCATCTTATCATATCGCATATCGTTGTTCATGGCTTGACAGTGGCTTCATGTTTGGCTTTGGTGACTTTTCAATCCGACATCAAACTCTGGGCGCCACTTATGCCATCTCGGATCCTTCCCCCAAATTTAAATTTTTTTAAACTTGCCAAGAAAGTCCTTGTAAAACTAAGTATGTCTAGCTTTTATTATACTCACTTTTACGCCACGCCTCAAAATTGAGCCCCTTTTTTCTTTTTCACATACATATTACATTAAACCAGGTAGAAGCCAATACAAACCAAAAACATTTTCATCATTTATGCTCTAGAATAAAAGGTATAGTTTGAAAAACTTTAAACAAATTGTTTTTGCCACGCCCTAAATTACAGCCCTTTTTGTTTTATAATTATAGCATCGTCATTTAAAGTCCAATCTCATCGTATAGTATATCATTGTTAATGGCTAAAATATGGCTTTATCTTTGTATTTAGTGCTTTTTTAGTCTTAATTCAAATTCTTCATGGTATTTATGATATCTAAGATCATTCCGTTCTAATGTCTACTTTTTAAATCGTATCATGAAAATGTTTCTAAAACAGTCCATTATTAATTTTTTCTATGTAAAACTATTTAACAAATATAACACATATTTGCGACTAAAGATCTGCTTGACGTTTTTGAACTTATTTAAAAGCCAAATTTTCAAATCTTACTTCACTTTGAGATTTAAATCTTTAGTTAAAGGTACGGTTGTTTATATTGACTAGTTTGCATATAAAGAATTCAAGCATTAAAAAATAAAACACAATGTATTTCAAAGCAAGTGAGCTTCCAAAAGAAAAATTACCAACGAATCGCGACGTTATTCAATATTTCTTATATTTAAAATCAATTGGTACCACAACTGTGAAAAAAAATGGAAGTCTGCCTCGGTATATTCAAACAGTTATAAAAGTGGTTTGTGATTTGAGGAAAACAACAGGTATTCCAAATCTGAGTAAAACTTCAATAAGAAAAATGTTACTGCGTATTATTGAGTTACATTATGAAATTCTTAAAAAACCCATTTTGTATTTTGATAATGAGTGAAATGTTTTATTTCGAATTTCAAAGCGCAAGTGTAATGTTGAAACAATGGCCAAATGTATTTGTCCCGAAATTATCAAAATTCCCAAAAATATGTTAAGTTTTTTTATTGACCAGTGTAAAATAAGACTCTTAAGTTTAGATAACGGCCAATTTGCTTGTTTAGATGAGAATAGTAGCACTTCTGTAGGAGATCCTTCATTACATTACACAGAATCATATTTTGCAGCATCAAGTGATGAAGGTGAGTATAATACGGAATGTAACGACGTAAATACAATCAAAGAGCAAATAAAAGTTTCAGATATATCACTGCAAAACTTTGCTTTAGCATTGGATCGCACAGGCACGTCAGATCGGTATGGATCCCTTTTGGCAACACCATTATAAAAGATTTAAAAATATCAATGGCCACAAAACCTACGGAATATGGAGATATTATGGAATCAATGATACACTACTTAGATAACCTCATTATTGATAAAAATAAAATTTAAAGGGAACGAAACCAGTTTAGAACGGAAGCGAAAGCATCGTCTATAAGTGATAATGTGTGTAAATGTATTTCATATGATGGAAAAAAAGATACGACATATTCTAGCCATTAACAATGATATACTATACGATGAGATTGGACTTTAAATGACGATGCTATATATATAAACAAAAAGGGCTGTAATTTAGGGCGTGGCAAAAACAATTTTTTTAAAGTTTTTCAAACTATACCTTTTATTATAGAGCATAAATTATGAAAATGTTTTTGGTTTGTATTGGCTTCTACCTGGTTTAATGTAATATGTATGTGAAAAAGAAAAAAGGCGCTCAATTTTGAGGCGTGGCGTAAAAGTGAGTATAATAAAAGCTAGACATACTTAGTTTTACAAGGACTTTCTTGGCAAGTTTAAAAAAATTTAAATTTGGGGGAAGGATCCGAGATGGCATAAGTGGCGCCCAGAGTTTGATGTCGGATTGAAAAGTCACCAAAGCCAAACATGAAGCCACTGTCGAGCCATGAACAACGATATGCGATATGATAAGATGGGACTTTAAATGGCAGCGCTACATAAAAAAAACCAAAAGTGCTGTATTTTGGGGCGTGGCAAAAAAAAATTTTTTTTCTGTTTTAGAAACTTCATTGACATATCTTTCATTCTAGGGGGTGACTGGCACAACTTTTTTTTTTGTATGGAGGTCGACCCGGTCTAGTATACATATTTGTAACTCTTTCTAAAATGCAAGTTCACTTAATTTTGAGTTTCTACTAAATTAGTAGTACTAATAGCTAGTGATATTTATAACAAAATATTTCACCAACACTTAATGTTTTGTGATAAATTGAAACATTAATCGTGGATTTGTCTTTTTTGTAGGCCTTATTACGTCCCGGACGTTTTGATCGTCACATACTGATAGATTTGCCGAATCTTACTGAGCGCAAACAAATTTTCGAAAAACATTTATCCTCAATTCAACTTGATGCTGAGCCTCAGTCATATTCCCAACGTTTAGCTCGATTAACCCCCGGATTCTCAGGAGCTGATATAGCCAATGTGTGTAATGAGGCTGCACTTCATGCAGCACGTAACAGTCAAACAAAAGTAAAAACGGAGAATTTGGAATATGCCGTAGAACGTTTGGTTGGCGGTACAGAAAAACGTTCTCACGCACTTTCACCCGTGGAGCGCAAAGTAATTGCTTATCACGAATCTGGTCATGCACTTGTTGGTTGGTTGTTACCCAACAGTGATGTTTTGTTAAAAGTAACAATAGTTCCTCGAACAAGTTTAGCTTTAGGTTTTGCTCAGTATACACCCAGTGAGCAACAACTTTACACCAAAGAGGAACTTTTCGACAAAATGTGCATGGCTTTGGGTGGGCGTGCCGCAGAGAATTTAATTTTTAATAGCATAACTACTGGCGCCCAAAACGACTTGGAAAAAGTTACAAAAATAGCATATTCACAAGTAAGTTTTAATGAAATGTTAAACCAACTATTTCTTCATAAAAGAACTTAATTTTTTATTAGGTAAAAAAATTCGGTATGAACGATAAACTTGGACCAATGTATGTAAGAGATTCTGAAGAAACGGGCGATTACGATAAACCATTTTCAAAAGCTCTTGATAAAATGATCGATCACGAGGTAAGAAATCTAATTGCAACTGCATACCAAAAGACGGAGCAAATTTTAAAAGATAATCGCGATAAGCTTGAAAAGGTAGAATATTATACTTATTGTCATTCGAATTGAATAATCAGCAACTTCTTTTTAATTTTTATTAGCTCGCTGAGGCTCTATTAGAAAAAGAAACTCTTAACTATGATGAAGTTGTAAATCTTATTGGCCCACCTTCGTTCGATGCTTCAAAACGTACTGTTGAACCTGTCGAATTCGAACAATCGCTTAAAAATCTTAGCGAAGATGCAAAATAATTTTAAGTTTTTAATATTATTTTTTAATAAAGTGTTTTTGTTAATAAAATATTTTTTTTTAACTGTCGATAAATTAGAGACAAAACCGTTGGCAGAAAATAGAGAAAAAATAGTCGGGACTATTATTTTGAAAAAGATTGCAATAATATAGAAGAGAAATCATTCTTTTACAGATTTTCTTAAATCACTTCTTTTATTATTTTGGCCTAGATTCAGTGCTGCCAGAAAGTCGATTTAATAAAGTGCTAACGTGTAATGCAGAGAAGATTCAGTACAGGAAGGAGTCTGTGAGGTTTATGGAAAATGATATTTCATACAACAGGATTAAAGCAGGGAGAAAATATTGTGAGGCTATTTTGGGTATGGAAAGGCAATCGGATATTGCCTCGATTTTGCGTTTTCTGGGACTAGTATTTGGCAAAATTTTTACCGAACTTGTCGAAGATAACGATCGACGTCGATTTTAGCTGGAATGAGAATCACGATTTTTGCAATTTGTAATCCAAAGTTATCTGTTAGAATTCAAACTCCAAGGACGGTTTGGGATGCATGCTTGTTCAGGAGGGCCACCCAATCGCTTTTGCATCTCAAACACTCACAAAGAGTGAGCAAAAGTGGGCACAGATCGAATAAGAGCTTTTGGCGAGAGTGTTAGCGTCCCACCGGTTTCATTATTTTGAATACGGTTGTGAATTCACAGTATAAAATGATCATAGACTTCAACGCTTGTTCATGTTTCTACTTAAATACTTAAAGGGAGATGTTGCCAAACTATCGGAGGAGGGGAAACTCGAGGGCCTGTTGGGTGTAATACATAGGGTGACTGAATAAGAATTTTAATTATTATTAGAGTATTTTGAATGAGGAGCAGGACTATAGCCGAATTTGTAGATATGTTGAGACCAGATGGCCAAGGTTTCATTAACTGAATAATATGGGACAACACTTTAATAAACTAAAGGAGGAGCTTCATGTTAAGAACTGACTGTTGTTGGCCGAATTTGTAGATATGTTGAGACCAGGTGGCCACAGTTTCATTAACTGAATGATATGGGTTCAACACTTTAATAAACTTAAGGAGGAGCTTCATATTAAGAACTGACTGTTGTTATTTGATCACAAGCTGGCCATACCGACAATATTGAAAGTTAATTAGCTGGCTACATGGGCCACATCTAGGGATTGGAAAGACGCTAGCGCGTGCGAGGGGGTTATACTTCAGGCCTGGGATGAGTAGTCAAATCAAGAAAGTTGTTCAAGTATGCAGTATTTGTTAGAAATGTCGTAGGAAAAATCAGAAGGAACTATTATTGCTGGATGAAATTCCGGAATATCCGTTTTATATAGTGGGGATAGATTTATTTGAATACGCAGGCCGCGATTTTGTTGAAGTTTTTGATGCATACTCGAATTGTTGGACGGTGGCACCCTTAAATGACAAAACATCGAAACACATTACTGAACAGATAAATAGAATAGTCCTTTTAGATCCAAAGAATTTGATCTCTATTCAATTAAAGCATTCAAGTCTGCGATATCCACAGAGCAATGGGTTGGCTGAGAAGGGCGTGACTGTCGCGAAGAAAATATTGAAGCAATGATATGAGACGAGTGATCTGCGTTCATACCAATTAAGGATCTTAGAATACAACACGACTCCTGTAGCAGGTATGCAGTTGTCACCATCCGTTTTATTCTTTGGAAGACTCATCAAGACAAAATTTACCATATCGGCCTCGTTGTTAATCAGGTATAATATAGCGGGAGAAGTTATTCAAGAAAAAGTTCAAAGGAAGGAAGAGAGACAGCAATATAACTATGATCAAAACGGAAGTTTTAAGTTTAGGTGGTTTGGTTATGTTTAGAAGGGATGTGAAGGGATGGCACTAGGGGTTGGTGGAAGGAAGGACTACGTGATAAAAGACAATTTTGGCAATCTTTTCAGATGAAATAGGAGACTTCGCTAGTACCGATTTTGGCGCCAGTGATTTACTGTTTGATGACGGGATTGCCGGTAGTCATAACAGGAAAGCTCCAGGACTGAGTCTAGTGTTAATGATGGGTTGCCTAGGACAGAAGTAAAGACTAGGAGTGGGCGGATGGTGTGAGCACTGATGAAATTTTGGGAGTAAAAAGAGATAAAAAGAAAGCGTATATCAGGGATATCTTTTGTAGTAGTACATAGTTAAAATGTCAGGCAAACTATACAGGCATATTCCAACCCTGCAATAAATACAAGGTCACAAAGAAAACCTCTCTTATGATTGAGACGCTGAAGCAATGAGATATAACTCAACATATTATTGTAAAGTTAGTAAAATACAGCTAAAAGAAATTAAACATACATTATAACCTGTAGTGCGATTCACTAACTTTTATAACGATAATCGAATCGTTAAAATAAATATAACGAAAATTTATCGAGTATGCTATTCAGTAAAATTTTTAACGATATTCGCAGTCGTTTAAAGTCAGCTGTTTCTTTAAACAATTTTGTTGTCGTTATTTTAGCGACAATAATTTAGGCTGTGTTTATTTAATCGATAAAATGTATTTTATGTTTAATATAGCTTACATACATACAGTGTTGGGCAAAATACATGGTTTGCGGTATTTAAAATACAAAATACTTGCTGGTCATGTATTTAAAATACAAAATACTTTCAGGTTATGTATTTAAAATACAAAATACTTACACACCTGTATGTATTTAAAATACAAAATACTTCCATTTATTGAACGTATTTCAAATACAAAATACTTCCACGTCATGTACATTAAGGTTATAACTTTTTTTTGAGTGCAAAATACCACTCCAGCGCCATGTGGGGAATTTTGTTCTGATAATAAAAAACTGTTTTTTAAGCTGATTCGGTGAAAAAAGTTTCCGCACCGTAAGCGATTCCTAAAACTCCATATTATGTGTAAATTTTATTTTTGGAAATTGAAACCCTTTTGCATTAGACTTATGAAAAATGGTTTAATGTTGAAGATTATATATGAATTTAAACAAAAACGAACTTATTTAAGACAAGAGCCACTGATTTAATGATGAAAATAAAAAACAAAACTTCAACGCTTTCGGTGCGGAAACATTTTTCACGAAAGATGAAAAGTGACACCATATTTTTTTTATATTTTGGTAGATTAAAATGCAATCAACCATCAATAAACTGACAGAATATATTTTGTAAACTATGTTTTTAAAATACAAAATACTCCCATTTTTTATGTATTTAAAATACAAAATACAAACTACTTATATTTATTGTATGTATTTAAAATACAAAATACTTGCTGGATATGTATTTAAAATACAAAATACTTGCACGTCATGTATTTAAAATACAAATACAAAATACGTATTTGTATTTTAAATACGTATTTCAAATACTGCCCAGCCCTGCATACATACAAAGATATATTCATATGTATATCTATGAACAAAAACAAAATCCTATATTCAAAATTTACAAAAAAAAAGCAAATTAAGAACAAAAACAAAATTCTAAATGTAAAATTCACAAAAAAAAATATATACATATATATAAAAACCACAAATTAACCCTTTATCTTACTCATGAGTCTGGACAGACCTTTTTCAATGCATTTTTAATGAAAAAACATGTGTAACACGGGGGGTTAATAACAATTTCATTTGTTTACATTTTATTCTCTTTTGTGCTTTTCGTTTTTTTTTAACATTTTGTATACAGAGATATTACAAAAATACATCTGTTTACTATCGTTAAACAAAAATTACAGAATTACACTATCGTTACTGCAAGCGAATATTTATGTCGACAAATATTACGATTGTCGGTTCGTTAAAAGTTAGTGAATCGAACCACTGGTTAATTACGCCACGCTTAAATGCCTTTCACGCTTATTTACCTTGAGTTTTTTTCTTCCATTTTTCAAACAAAAATCCACATTAAATTGCCCTACGCTTAACTACTCAATTCGGGTAATTGCCTTAAAAATAAAACTTCCAAAACAAAATAACACCTAAATTTCATTCGTTTAATTGCCTCAATACTATATGACAACAACACAGCAAGTAGTGCAATCAAGTTTACATGTTAATAATTTGAAAATATGGACTAAACATTTATAAAAAAAATATGCCCAAAAAACAAAATATGGTTTATTTGAAAGCAAAATATTCCATAATTTAATATTTGCACTAAAATAAACTTAATTCTGGGCTCAATAGAATAAAGTTATGTTATGAGCTGGTATGGGCACCACTACATTGAAAGCTTTGCATGTGTGACATTGTATTGGTTTGTTTACGTTTGCATTTGTTGGTTTTATGCTCTTTGCTCTTTGTTTTTTGTATATGTATACTCATCGTTCGCTCTTTTTGCATTTTCATTTTGCATTTGCCCATACATGGTTATGAGTCTAAAGCCCATATGACACTACATTTTTAATGCATTGTTCAAGTTTTGGTGAACAGTACAAATATAATGTAATAGAAAAATTTACCAAGTGCAAAGAGTTCAGCTGTATTAAGATAAATGGCAAACTGTCAACAATTTTTAAAAAGTTATCGATAAAAAATGAAGTTATGTCAAAAAAAATGTAAAATTGTTTAACTTAAAATTGACATTTCCAGCTTGAAATATTAAAAGTGTTGCTGAATCAGCGGTTTATGGGCAAATTCAGCGACTTACCGCTTTTTGTTTTTAGGTTTCTCATAAACAAAAAGTTGGCAACATTTAATAAAATAAACAAAACAGGGATGGCTAAGTTGTTTCAATTGTACTTTTTTGTTGATACTTTTTAAACAAAGATGTATAATACCTTTTTGTAGTATTTTTTATGAACATAAATAAAATTAATTTCAACTAAAAAAATCTTTTAGTACAATTAGGGTAAAAAAGTACAATTTTTAAAGGTTGTTGGTACAATTTTAAAAATTCTCAACGCCATCCCTGAAACAAAACCATAACAAGAGAAAAAAAAAAACTACAAAACTTTGTTTACATTTTTTATAGTTTACTCCAGTTTGCTCTTTCTAACATTTACTGTTTCTTTCTATCAATTCTATATCAATTAATGAATAAAAAATGTAGTGTCATAAGGGCTTAACCTAGGGTTTACACTTGCAAGTGCAAGTTCGAAAAACTCAATACACTCACACTTTTTCACTAATACCATCAAATTTTTCGTACTTGCAGCTCAACTTGCAAGAGAATTTGCTTGCAAGTAAATTTTTGACACTAACCCTGCGGCCACACGATCAAGTTGTTCTTGATAGTCTTTTACATATACTGCTTGTCAAAATTTACAAAAATTGAGAGCTGTGACGTAGGTGGCACTCAATTTACTTTCAAGATGCCATAAAAAAACAATTTATAAAGACAAACATGTAATCAGCTGTTAAATTGAAAGTAAATTGCCAAACAAATGGAAAGGTGAAATTGAAAGCCATCTCGTGGTCAATTTAAAAAGTGTGAGTGTGTTAGTAAAAATATGAGAGAGTTGAGTAAATTGAATGGAATTGAAAGGCAAAACTTGATCGTGTGGCCACCAAGTTACTGCAAGTAAAATGACAAATGAAAAAACAGTGTTGCCGTGGATGACTTTTGTATCAATCTTCTAGTACTAAGTAAAATAAAAGTTATGTTTATAGCGGATTTTCTGTGTATTTATAAAAAATAACTAATAAAAAAAAGCACAACTATACAACAACGCATCTAAATGGTAATTTTAATCATGAATTTTAAGCATTTTGAAAAAAAAAAATTGTTAATCAAAATATTTTCTCTGTAACATTATGATATCGCCACTACGGCAATACTGTAGTCACATATTTTATAAAATAAACATAATTTTTTCATCAGAATGGACCGAAAATTAAATAAAGAAGAAATTATTAAATTTATTTCGTTATAACATGGTAATATTTTTAACATGACAATGTTTTTAAACTGAAAAACAAAGCTTTTTTCATAAGATGTTTTCGCTTTGAGAACATTTGAAAAATGAACTTACAACTGACTGTGTAAACACTCAAGCTACTTGCAAGACTTTCGGCTTTTTCTTCGACATTTTCGCTGATAATATGTATACACTACTTGCAAGTAATTACTTGCATGTATAAAGGCAGGGTAAGGCCCGTTTTCACGACTTACCTTTAAAGTTCGATATAGTTAACGCTACCTTTAGCACTAGTGAGGAATAAAGTTACCTTCAACTATTTTTCGTTTTCACAACTACTGTATAAAATAAACTTAACATTTTTAAAAAAGTGGCAATACTAAAGAAAATACCGATTATTTTTGCCAAAATAAAAATACGAGCTGGCAACTACGTACTTTTTTTACATTTACAAAATATACGTACAATTGGAGTTGCCATATATAAAAAATATGTGAATATAATATGGCAATCTCAAATCTAAACCTTACGACCAGGGCTGCCAGATTTGACGATTTATCGTCATTTTGACGATTTTTTGTTTCGATATTAGCAAAGTGCCGATTTGCTGATTTTTTCCTAAAAAGTGACGATTTTTTTCAGTCACCAAAAAAAGAAAATTTTAAATGTTTTAATACCTATGTTAAGATATAAGCCGCACAAAAAAAATTTGTAAACAAGACAGCTAAAATTTTTAAGTTTTCTTTTCTCTAAAAAATTTATAGGGAAAGGCAAAATTTCATAGGAAAAAAACTGTTAAATTTTTTGCATTATGCTTTTGCTTTTCAATTTTATTCACGATGGGCGTGATTTTTTAATGCATTTCTTAATGGGATCAAAACATTAAACCGTTACCGCAGTTTTCTGCCAATGTAGAGGACATTTTGAGTCGAGCCAATTTAAATAAAACAACAAGGTAAAGTGCAATATACGTCTGCATCGAATCTTATACACCCTTTACAACTGTATTACAAATCGAACCAAAACCTTATATTCGAGAATGAGTACCAAGTGAAATAAAGGATCAACTGGCTCTTTTTTTTTAAGATATAATACTCCTTATAAAGAAAAAAAAGGTCACTTATGAACCGATTTTGTTAATTTTTACTATCAATATTCTACTAAAATTATAAGAAGACATCAAAAAGTTTAGGCTTATACGTAGGTAAAAATTAGAAATTTATGGGTCAAAATTAAAAGCAAATGTGGTCATTTGCTAATAACTCAGCCACTCGTGGAGCGGTCTTCTGATAATGATCTGACGAGAAACAATAAAAATATTCCTTTTTATCATTACTTTTTATACATTTTCTGGCACTTTTGTTTTTTAATCTTGGAATGTTTAACATGCAAGTATTCAGAAAATCTTTAAATGGTTATTTCCAGAGTGCAAAACGACAAAGTTAAACTTTGTTTATGTTTTGTCAAACCATCATCGAATGAACCTATCTACATGAGTATTATACGATTTTTGACATGCTTTTTGTAAGACTCGTTAGATAATCTTCACCCACATTTCAGACTTTTCCAATAATGATTAAAGTAAGCGTCTTTCGCTGTTTTATGGAAGAATCTCACAGAGGAATCAGCTTGTGTTACAGTTTCTTCTGTGTGAGGAACCTTCTACAATTTAAAAATGCGCTCTTCATGAGACTTGCAGTAGCTATTCCACGATTTTAAACTCTAGCTGGGTAAACATCGAACAAAAATTGTTTAAAAAAAAACAAAATTTTGAGTTGTCCGATTTTTTGACGATATTTCAAAACGAGAAAGACGATTTTTTTACTTTTTCTCAGGAAATTGACGATTTTGTCACAAATTTATCTGGCAGCCCTGCTTACGACAAAAGTTAAAGGTAGAACGTTCCTCTCTTTAGCTTATTCTTCACTTTAAGGTTAAAGAGAACTTGTGATAATTAAAAACTCATTATCTGTTCGATAACTTCCTACATTTAGCTATCGTTAAGTCGTGAAAACGGGCCTAAGATTCATATAAGAGTTATTTGTGCTGAATATTATCTAGATACACAAAATATATGAGATATTTTGTCTTAAAGGGATTAAAGAAACGGTCGCTAAATTTTAAATTATATTAACATTTAAAAGTATAAAATAGCTTGAATATTTTAGGGAGAGATATTTGAATAGAAGCTGTATGCTTAAATCTGAACCGATTCAACCATATTTTATATGCAGTAAGATATTTTGGGCCAAATTTAATCTAAATACGAACATGATTAAATGGTTAATGGACATTAAGAAAGAAGTTTGCGTCGGGATTTTGTAATATTATGGACTGATTCTTACAATTTACATAGGTTTCGTTCTTTTGACAATTAAACTTTATCAAATTATCTTAAAACTGCTAACTTTGCGCACAAGGACAGACAACCAGCCAGATGGACGGACGGGCACGAAACTAAACTAAACGATGCGTCCAGTATTCTATGTATCAGCACAAATTTATGTAATTCCTGTTTCCTTAATTTTTGCATATACATATACATATAAAACTTTACAGTTTGGAATAACATTTATCTTCAACGAAAATTTGCTTTGGCTTACAATTGTAGAGTGAACATTAAATGTAGATGGCGAAATTTAAGCAACCTGATGAGCTGGCCTAAGCAACCAGTGAAATGCGCATAGAAGCTAGCTTTCCCTCAACAATAAATTTCAGTGTATTTATCAAATATGGAAAATTGGGAATTTAGCACGTCATACAGAAATCGTATTAATGATAAATTTTGTATTCCCGTAAATAACTTTGATAATATACTCGCATGTGCCCGTGCAGAAAACTGAATTGGCAAATTGGTTTTTTTGTTGTTTTCTTACGAAGACAATAGAATGAAACAATTTGTTTTTTAATTTTGTTTTTTCTTTTTACCCACTTATAACTACAATTCGAGTCGGAAAGAACCCAACCAATTGTAGAGGGATGTAAGAAAAGATAAACTCACTGTTTATTGTTGGTGTTTTGTTTAAGCTTTGATATTGTTACTTACGAGTAAAACTTTGAGTGTTTAAAATTCTTATTCGCTTTAGGGTTTTATTCGTATAATATTTCTAGCTTTTCTAAAATCTTAGGAAAAGGTTTCCTGATGAGCTGGCCTAAGCAACCAGTGAAATGCGCATAGAAGCTAGCTTTCCCTCAACAATAAATTTCAGTGTATTTATCAAATATGGAAAATTGGGAATTTAGCACGTCATACAGAAATCGTATTAATGATAAATTTTGTATTCCCGTAAATAACTTTGATAATATACTCGCATGTGCCCGTGCAGAAAACTGAATTGGCAAATTGGTTTTTTTGTTGTTTTCTTACGAAGACAATAGAATGAAACAATTTGTTTTTTAATTTTGTTTTTTCTTTTTACCCACTTATAACTACAATTCGAGTCGGAAAGAACCCAACCAATTGTAGAGGGATGTAAGAAAAGATAAACTCACTGTTTATTGTTGGTGTTTTGTTTAAGCTTTGATATTGTTACTTACGAGTAAAACTTTGAGTGTTTAAAATTCTTATTCGCTTTAGGGTTTTATTCGTATAATATTTCTAGCTTTTCTAAAATCTTAGGAAAAGGTTTCCTGATGAGCTGGCCTAAGCAACCAGTGAAATGCGCATAGAAGCTAGCTTTCCCTCAACAATAAATTTCAGTGTATTTATCAAATATGGAAAATTGGGAATTTAGCACGTCATACAGAAATCGTATTAATGATAAATTTTGTATTCCCGTAAATAACTTTGATAAGAAATCCATTTGTTTTGCAAATTATTTTAAGCATTTTTTATTTGCTGAACATGCAAAAAAATGCAGCAATAGCTAAAATATGCAAATAATTCACAAACAAATCGATACCAAAATTTACAAAGTTTTAAAATGGCTAAATATATTGTTTCTGCATCCACTGATCGTACAAGAAAAACTATGCAATTGCATATTTACGGTTTCCCTGATCATAAGCTTGTACATATCGTTGGTCTCATGTAGAAAGGCCCTAACTCACATAATTGCAACTTTACAGGAGAAGGCAAAAACATAATAGAAACTGTATGTATCATAAAGTAAAATGGCTTCTTCAATTGCTTGTAAAACTGATATTTTTGATGCTATTGCATTAAATTCTTGTGACGAGGTGTATTTGTGGGGAATGTATTGGAATCACTAAAAAACTCAGTTTCGAAAAAATCGAGTTAGGGCCTTTCTAATGTATGAGTCGCTTTTGTTAGTAGGATATGACAGAACATCTCAAAAACCATTACAGATAAAATTAAAGACAGCAAATCCCATTGTTTTTTATTTCTGTCTCTTTAGATTTAGCTGATACGTGTAAAAATTCCTGTCAACTTTTTTTTCGTACATCAAACTTAAGGTATCTTGTTAATAAATACGCTTAATTACCTTACTGAGGTATTTAAACGTATTCGCTTAATTACCTCAATGAGGTAGTTAAACGTATTCTTATAATTACCTCAACAAGGTATGTCAGCGTATTCGTTTAAATGTTTACCCCGCATAATTGCCCAAAAATATTGGCATTTTTGGCGAGGTAATTTTCCGTGGAATACTGTATGATATTTTAACGCTGTAATGTAGGACCGTGAAATGCTTAAAGTTACTGAAAAAGCAAGAGCTGTGATAAAAAAGTTAAGAACGACAGATATAATTATATTATGAAAAAGTCATAATCTTACGAAACCTCTAATATATTGTGCCACATGTTGATCGTCTACTTTTGTAGATGATAAAATGAAAGAATTTTTAGAAAACGTATTATATGATTTCTATATATGCGATGAAATATGAGAAATATAGAAGATGCTATAGGAGCTTTACGACCAGCAAACATTGCCACGAAAATTCTTCAAAAACCACAGTTTACATTTGGAGACGCCTTTGATGTCGGGTTTATATGTAAAGTTGAACTACAGAAAGTTAAAAGTAATTTTTCATATTACTTGAGGAAATAAAAAAGAAAGAATAAAATCTTTTTAAGAATAAAGCCTTTCTAGGTGCATTGTTTTTGGATCCGCGTTGGAATATCTTTCTTCTTTTCTTGTTAAAGTATGTGTGAAGATGGACACAATCTAACATTTTTGCTTGTATCTTAATGAAGATAGCATAAGTTCAGTACAAATTCATCTTCAGACTATATACACAATGAAGCCAAGCCGCAACTACATACATATGGAAGGGTTATATGTCAAGTTACCCAGCTTTTGAAATCGATTTGGATCGGAAGACATCAAGGTTAGTCCTATTGGATAGTAGCTTAGACACAAATTCAACAAGATCGGTCAAAAAGTTTCTGAGTTAGAGAGAGTCAAAGTTTGACATTTTGGTAAAACAGGTGTTCTTTCTCATCCATGTAACATATTACCTACTGGTGTTCGCAAAATTTGTCCCAAATAGCTTAGATAGCTATTTTATTAATTTTTCGAAAACAAACATGTTGTGGGTATTACAGTATCGAAGGTATAAAATGCTAGTTGGGTATGTTACATACCGTCGAAAAGGATAATTTGTCTAGTTTCTCAGCACTAATTTTATTTTTAAAGTATTAAAAACACTTACGCACAAATAGAAAAAATTTCAAACTAGTGCATATGCTTAGAATAGAAAAACCCTCGTCTTAAGTTAGAAATTATTTTTTTATACACTTGCCACTCGCAGCCCAATAACCGACCAATACTACCTTAAAGGAAACTTTTTGACCGATCTTGTTGAAAGTCACCTTGGTGCAAATTTCATCCAAATCGAAAGACATCGGCTTCAAAAGTTGGGTCACTTGACATGAAATCCCCCTTATGTATATGCAATAGCAAAAGTTATGTTAGCTGTCCCAGCGGCACAAGTTAGGGTGGAGCGGTTATTTGCAGGAGTGAAATACGTTATAAACCCTTACCGCAATAGTTAAGACGAGGAGAGCCTAAGTGCAATTTTAGTCAGTCGAGCCGATATTGAATTGTTGAAAAAACTACCTTTCAAATTATCATACCCTAAATGGACGTTAGAAAGCATTAAAAAATTATTTTCGATTTTTGCTTATAATCAGCATTTAAGAAGATAAATGTTAAAATTAATTAAATTTGTAAGCCAAGCAATTCACTACAATTTCAAAATATTTTTCTTAAATTATTAAGATTTTGTTTGTCGTGCTTAATTCCCAATATTTTTTCTTGATAAATTCACTGAAATTTATTGTTGGAGGATAAGCTAGTTTCTATGCGCATTTCATTGGCTGCTTAGGACGCCAGATCATCAGGAAGCATTTTCCCAAAAAAATCTGTGCTCGCTAGTTTTATTTTTAAACTCGCCAACACAAATCTTGAAACGAGAGAACTGACTCGAATTGTGCTCGCGAGTAAAATTTTTTCCTACCATACTCAAAACTACAAACATGAAGATGTGACTTTCTTTCTTGAGGTACCCACATACCAGGCAACATTTTTCGAAACATTTGTTACTACTTATGTTTTAGTTTTTACCGCGGACGATGGCACTAAAAACGAAACATCAGTATTGCGTGTTTTTTGAATATACTACAGTAGTTTTGACTTAGCTGCCTTTTATTTACGTGCACTTTTGACTTAACTGCACAAAATTGATAATTTTTAGCATTATTCTTTATAATCCCATACAAATTCCTTTTTTAAGTGCACTTTCTTTACCTGCACATTTAAGATAAGAGCCCAAAATTTTTGGCATTTTAAAATTATTTTCATACAAAAAGTTCAACTTAGCTGCACTTTGACTTAACTGCCCAAAATACATATTGTCTGTAATTATTCTTCAAAATCCTTGTTTACGTGCATTTTGTATACCTGCACATTTTTCATAATTTTGGGCAGCTTTAAAATATTTTCATATAAAACATCAAAGTTAGCTGCACACATGACAAAAAGTGGAGGCCACTTTTTCACATTAATATCCAATTTTAGGTGTTTATAAAAACAAAAATCGCAAACAAGTCAAGTTGGTATCATTATAATTCATTTATTTTATTTGCATGTACCTACATTTATGCATATGGGTTGTGGTTACAGCAACTTTACCACGATTATATGAAAGGAATAGCAAATCTTAGGTCTGGAACAGAATAAAGTAGTTGTAGTAGTTTTTAAAGCTGACGAATGCTCTGTAGCGCAAAAAGTTCAAAATTTCGAATTTTGCGCTTCAACGGCAACGACTACTACAACTACGTATTCTGTTGACTCTACTTTGAAACTGCCGTTTTTAACTTTTGACAGCTTGCAGCGCTATTCTTAACGTTGTACTACAGCGACTTTTCTGTCCCACACTTTATTATTAACAATTTGGTTATCTCTTTCTTTATAAAAATGCATAACAAATGACTACCGGTTGTTTGAACGTTTGATACTCTTTTTCTAAACACTTTACTTTAGCTGCACTTTTATGCAGGTAAATACAATTGCGTACCTGCACATTTAGGCAGCTAAATACATTTAAGATAGCTGCTTTTTTGATTTACCTGCACAAAAAATCGCGCAAAGGAAATTGTGCAGCTATGTCAAAATTACTGTACTACAAAACAAAAAAAAGAAAAAATTTTATACCTATCACATTTTATGTCGCATAAATTATTCTATTCAATTATAATTGTTTTCCAAATCTCATAATTTCTGATTTCATTCTTCATATTTTTTTCTTCGAGATTTGCAGAAGAACCTCACTCAACAACACAGAGGCGTCACAAGACTGAAAATGTTGCGGTTTTTTCTGTCTTTTTCTTCAAAAGCTGTTTTGATTGTGACGGCCCGTTTTTACACATTGCCACTTCACTACCAAAAACGCTTTCTTTCTCTTTCTTCGAAAGCTGCCCTCACAAATGATTTGGGCATTTTTCTTACGTCACTTTTTCATCTCTGTATGCTTTGTGCTCAACAACTGCTCCCAACAAAATGGGAAAGAAAAAACAGTCAACATCGCCACACACGATGAAACATTGTTTTTGGAAACATAAAATATCAAATATGTATTTTGATATTTTAAAAACCAAAAAGGTAACACGAATTTCAACCAGAAACATTATCACACATATAGCAACATTTAGTGAAACATGCTCATGTTTCAACAAATATTGACTCGTCTGTGGGTAACTTTAGGACGGCAGTATGCATATGGGTGATTTCATGTCAAGTAACCAACTTTTGAAATCGATGTCTTCCGATTTGGATGACATTTGCACCAAAGTAAGTCCTATTGCATAGTAGCTTAGACATTAATTTTCAACAAGATCGGTCAAAAAGTTTCCGAGTTAGAGGGAGTCAAAATTTGACATTTTGGCCAAACAGGTTTTCTTATCCATGTTTTTTCGAAATATCCAGCCCTGATATGTATAGAGAATATAATTAATATGCGAATCACCCTTTTGTTTCATTTGTTATACTTCCCAATTGATATTACTTGCCTGGCTCTATAGTCATTTATTATTGTATTCGCGCCTTTTTCTTTGTGACATTTGTTTTTCTTTAACGGAGGCGAAATAAAAAATTGTGTTATTACCAATAATCGTAATTTTTTTAGGCCAATTTTGGTCGAGTATAGATTATATTGTGAAATTATCAAAAATTGTTAAGAACAAAAAATAAAAATTGTTGATAATAAATGAATTGACTAACTTTTGGATCTTCAATGTATAGTCCAAGTTTAGATTGAATAATAACAAAAATCGTAAATTTTCTAAACAGTTATAACGAAATAGGTAAAAATTTATCAATATGACCCAGTCTAGAGAAGATGGATCAGATCCCATACGTTCTAAGTATGAGGATTTGTGTAGAGAACTTAATATGGATAGTGAGACCGAGGAGCTGTCATGGAAAAAATTTATGGAAATTTCCCATAGATGTTCTCTTGAGGTATGTGTGTAGTTTATGTGTATGTATTCCACCGTTAGAAGCCATATATTTGGGAATCCATTACAACTTGTACTTTGATGAAAAAGGGTATTTATGTACAAACATATTACATATTTTGTTTTACTTAAAAATAACAGGGAGATCCTTTACATTGGTTTTGCTGTGCATTGTATGCTGCATGTAGAGGTTCCTATACGCCTACTGTAGGAGGTGGCTCCAATGACGTTGTGCTGGGAAATTGTATATCAGTTATTAAGCTTTTGCGCTGTTGCAATATGAGGTAAGAAGTTTTAAATAATATAATTGATGAGTATTTCGCATTAACTGCGTTTTAGCATACATGAGTTTACATCAAAGATGAGAAAGTGGCATGACATGGCAAAGTTACCCGAATCTTTTCTTAACCAAATCAACAAAATGGAACGCAGTTATAGCATTACATCAAATGTATTTATGCGCTATAGCGACATATTTGATCAGCTTTTCGTGCCGCCCCCTAATGAGAAGAAAAATTGTAAATTCAGGTATATAAGGAGTAGTGTTTGTATTTTTTTATATAAATAAGTATGTATTAATTTTTGACACGTCAATAGATCGGCCAAGTGTCCATATGGGAAACTCTTTGAAATTTGTTGGTGTTTATACTTATGCGCTAAAAATGAAAATCCCGTTAGCCAAGTTACCGATATAGTGATGTCCTTCCATCTTCTTATCTGTTGTATAGATTTGATTTACAAAAACGTCTTGGCCGAAAATCCAGATCTCATTAACAACAAATTTGTAGGCATTCCACCTAAATGGGGAAAACCAGACTTTGATGCCAGAATTTTAAAGGACTATTGTATAATAGAACCTTTGTGCAATATGACAAATGCATCGCCACATGACGCTAAAAATATGAAAGACACCTTTAAGCGCATTATCAAAACGTTTTTAGAGAATAATGTGAGTGGTTTCTTTTCGATTTAAATTTGTTTAATGTTGATTTTTTTTCTTTTACAAAGTACTTGTATGGCAATGAAGAGACGCTGGTGTCTAATAAAAATTTTGAAAGAAATTTAAGATCTCTTAAGGGAGCCTATGAACAGTATGTACTAAATATGGCGGAGTTGGATGAAAGAATTTTATTAGACTATCGCAAAATCAACAATAGCAGTTCACGTATGTATTTTTGAAATAAATAAAGAAAATCAACATCGAAAATATTTTTAAACCTAAAAAAATTGTGCTTGAAAAGTCTGCAAAATAAGTAAACAACTAAAATAATTTATATATCTATGATACCCTTTTTCTTAATTCTATTTTTATACATTGAATCGTGTACTATCAGATGAGCCATCAGGACTTAAAATTGATTTACATCCGGTATGTATGCATGTTATGAAAAAAATTGTTCTGATTTAATTTTAAGAAATAAAATATAGGACATCAAGTCATTAATGCCAAATACGCCCTATACACGCAAAGAAAGTTTACCCAGCAAAGAAGGTGTTTTTGATGCTGTTGCAAATGCTACAAATAATGTTAAGAAACTACGTGAAATATCTACAATTACAGAACTTTCCGAATTCATAAGGTATTGGAAAGGTTTTATAAGATATAATATTGTATTAATTTTTTATGTATTTACATAGACAATCAACAGGAGACGAAGTAATAAAAAGAATTGAGGAAAAATTAATTTTCATGTCCAAGCTATTCTACAATAAATTTCCCAATAAGGAAGAGTCAGTGAATAAATTTCAGTTGGCGAAATCATTGTATTATTATTTGCTTGACAAGATTTTGCATTTTGAAAAAAGAATTAAGCCAATCGATCTCAAAAGTCTGTTTCAAAAGGATAATTTCAATACAACTTTAATTGCATGTAGTGTTGAGATTGTGCTCGATGCATACGATTCTCCACTTAAATTTCCTTGGATACTAGATTGTTTCAGTATTAATGCCTTTGAATTTTACAAACTAATCGAAATCATTGTTCGAAGTCATGATGGTGTGCTTAACAGAGAGCTAATAAAGCATTTAAATTTAATTGAGGAAACTTGCTTAGAATCATTGGCTTGGCAAAAAACTTCACCTTTATGGGAACTGATCAAAAAAGAGCCCACGCCGTTGCCAACGTGGTCGGATGTGAAAGTGGGAAATATCAATAGCAGTGAGCCACAATGTAAGTTATTTTTAAATAAATAAAAAAAAAACTAAATTTTTCCAAAATTTTTAGTACAATCTCCAATGAGTTCTGCGTACGATACATTTAGCACATCGACAACAACTATAAGTGAATCCGTTCGGCGTGATCTCTTTAACACTTCAAGGGGTGATTTCAAAATTATATTTGTTTCTCAGTGTATTTATTTGTTGAAATAATATGTTTTTTAACATTTTTAGAAACTTTACATACATTGGATAAACCTAATGCCGATAATCAAAAACAAATTCATGCTAATAAACGATCAATACCATTGAAACTCTTCCTCAGAAAAGTAACTCCAACATTTTTCTTTCTATATTGCGTTAATAATATTAATAATTCTTATTGCAGTTTTATAAATTATCTTGGTTACGCATTAAAGAGTTATGCAAAGAACTCGAACTAGGCGAAGAGATGATTTCAAAAATATGGACTCTTTTTGAATATTCAATTACTCAAAAAACCGAATTAATGCAAGACAGGCATCTTGACCAAATTTTCATGTGTGCAATATATCTTTATATTAAAGTGAGTTTTTAAAAAATAGCTTAAGCATTTATTAAATTTGTAAACTCTTTTTGGTTTTGTTTTTATTTCTATAGGTTGGAGAAGTAAATGACAAACTTTTCAGAGACATCATGAAATTTTATAGAAAACAACCACAGGCTACAAGCTGTATATATAGAGAAGTTTTTATAAAAGTTCTTGATTCTGGAGAAAAAAGTATAATCAAATTAAAACATCCTCGAAATGTATAAAAAGTATACCTAAATTTTTATTTCCAGAAGTGGGCGATATAATACAGTTTTACAACGAAATTTATATGCAAAAGATGACACCATATGCATGGAATTTTAGCAAAAGACAAGATAAACCAGTAAGTTCAATACCATTGAGTAGGTGAGTTGCAAAATTTAAAATAGGAGATGACAGTTATTTAGGAGAAGTAATATACTAATTGTATTAATGCATATCCTCTTCAATGTTTTTCTAAGAACATACATTGATACAATCAGTATATTTCTTCTCATAAAGCGTCAAAAGAACTGTGAGAATCATTTGTCAGCTCGTATTTTTAATTTTGTAACGAACGGGTTTTGCAACTGACTTACTCAATTGTTAGTTTGAATTACAAAACTCTTAAAAAAATATTTTTTTTTTTATTTTCAAACGTAAACGACCAACTAAACTTTTTTTATTTCAAATTTTTTTTTTTTTTTTAGGAAAGAAACTTATTACTGTCACCACACCCACCAGAAAAACAAACGTTTCCAAGGCAAATATCGAATAACCACTCTTTATTTGTTCATTCCATTGAAAAGAATGAACTTGACAAATATACTGCATCTCCAAATCAATTGACTTTTCAATTTAATCGCAGTCCTGGCAAAGTAGTTTTAATATCTTAAATTTATTTTAAATTCGATATATATGTAATTAAATATCTATTTTGCAGGAACTTGAAAAAATGAGTGCAATAACAAGTAAGGGGAAACGGGCTTTTACGTTAGTTGAATTATCGGACTTGGATAGAAAAAGAGCCAGAGGTTCAGGCAATCATGCTCTGCTGAAAATTATGAAAGATAGACAAGAAGAACGCAATTAGGTACATGAACAACAAACTCTTTGTATTTTAGTTTATAATGACAATGATTATTTTTTAGTAGTATCAAATCTCATAAGTTTTGTCTTAAATATCTTGCTTAAAACGAAAAGCATTGTAATGAAGTTTGTACATATTTAGGGAGCCTTTTTTACTAGTTTAAACAAAATCAATAATTTTTCATACTCTAACTCATTAAGAATTATGTTTACTCATAATTTATAGTTTTCTTTATTAATTTATTTTAATAAGAATGTTTTCTACATATTATTTTAATATTATTAAAATAACAGTCGTATACAAATTATTTGGATTACAATAATTTCTTAGAATGAATTACATACATATAATAAATTTATATATGCATATATATATATATATTGTACAAATATATAAACGTTTCCATCTTTATTTTCTGTTTTCTGTACTATTTTCTATTTTCAGCTAAAAAAAAAGTAAGTACATATTAATAAACATATTCCGAATTAAAAAGAATTATGTTTTTTTCCGAAACGAAGAATTTGGTGCTGTCAATATCACGTCGCTAGCAAGCTGTCATATAAAGTCGGGCGGTCCAACGATGTACTAAAGCGCTGCATTTTTATTCAAGAGATGTATTTTTTTTATAAAAAAAACATTATTTTTTTAAACATTTGTCCTCGTTATTTTTCTGTTTTTTTTTTTAATCATTTTTATTTTTTACTAGCTGGCGATCGATGGAGCCGTTTTCTAGTTTTAGGTAAATCAAAAAAAGGAGGCGTAAAAGTGGGCGGGGCAAAATTTTATTTTCGTAAAAACCTGAGTTCATTAGGGTACGTTCGTAAATGCATCACTGCTCTGCATCAGTGATTTCAAATGCTTATATATTTATCAGTGAAGTTAATGTGTACCAACAAATTGTGAAAAACCCCACAAAAATAATAGTCACACAATAAAAAAAAATTATTATTATTTTTTATCGGCTTTAAAAAAAGTTTGCTTTTTTGATGCAGCGCAGTGATGCATTTACGAACACGCCCTTAGAAAGAAAAAATTTTCCAGATCGGTCCAGCCGTTCTCAAGTTATGCGCTTAATAGAAAAAGTGGGTGTAAAAGTAGGCGTGGTAAATTTTTCTTTCGATGAAAACTTAAAATGGATTAATACGAACATTTGAAAGAAAAATTAGTCAAATCGATGGAGCCGTTTTCTGATTTTAGGTAAATCGAAAAAAGTGGGCGGGGCAAAATTTTCCGTACAAACCTAAGTTGGACCATGTCGATCATTTTAAAGAAAAAATCGTCCAAATCGGTTTAACCGTTCTCAAGTTATGCGATGAGCAACACGCAACATTTCATTTTTATTATATGTATAGATGAATTTTTAAAGAACAAAAATTTTTTTTTTTCAAAACTTCAACGATGTCTCTGAAACTATTGGGCAAATTTAAAACCAATGAAAGATAACATTGTTGAATTTTCGATTTTTTTGAAATGGTGAGCCGTTTTCAAGATGTTCCAATATATGTAGCGGAAGTGCCTTCATTTTGGACATAGCGGTATATCGCGAAAAGTCGACCTGATAGAAAAGAACTAAGTGAATAAAACAACATTCAGTTCTTAATCAACATAAACCTTGTTCCCTTGTGTAATTAATAATTCTCCCTGAAGAAATTAGTTTTTGGAACAATCTACTAATAAGTTAAATTTTTTTCTTATTATTAATGTATATTTCCAATTAGAAAAGTTTTTCTACTATATCATTATTTGTCCATTGTAGCCATTGGCTTAGGTTAAGAATGGTTATGTGCCCGAGGGCACAATCCCTTCGATGAAAAGAAAAAAGGAGAAAAGTAAAGTATGAGGTGTATAAAATCCAAAAAATTAGAATTATTGGCGTAGCTAGATGAGGGCTGGGGTAGTCAAAACCACCCCAGACCTGATTTTGCTCACTCCAGACATTTTTTTTTTTCTTTTAATTATTGTTTTCGTTCGACATTTGTTTTAAGTGTATTAATATTTAAAATAGTCGATTAAATATTGCTTATACAATTCTTTTACATAAGTGTTTACATTTAACTAAATTTTTTCTCAGTGTATAAAACACAATAATCCTACTATGGAAGGAAGAGTAAAATAAAGTTAACAAAAAAACAATAAATTTAACCAGCTTAGAATATTGACTTTAATTAAGAAACTTGATTCTGTCTGTCTTGAAAAGTCTGTGCTCTCAAATAGTGTTAATATTAATATTATAATAAATCTTATAAGACAGTTGTTATGAGAAATCTTATAACAACTATCTTATAAGATGAGCTGTCAAAAATACACATACATGCATACATAAAAAACAATAATAAGACGCATTTATTAAAGTGTTAAATTTTTTTGTACAAATAGTGAAAATCTTGGGATAAGGGTTTAAAAAAACAATATTTTTAACTAAAAACAAGAAAAAACTAAAAAAAAGAATAAAAACGACACAAGTTTACTGTGCGAGAATCATTCGATTATGAAATCTTATAAGATACGTGTTCCCCTTGTTTACATGGCGTTTACATTGGCAAGACAGTAGCAATTCATTCAAACTTGTTCACTAATACATAAACACTTTTACAGCTATTTTGTTTTTGCATTGTTTTGCCAACTAATATGTATATGCTTACTGTCTTGCCAGTACTGGCAAATGTAAACGCTGTGTTAAGATTAAGATTAACATGAAGAAATTTGTTCTCTCATTTTGCCGACGTTCTCTCACATATTATATCAGATATTATCTCAGGTGAAGACTCAGTGTAACTGCTCGTCTATACCAGAGATAATTATTGCGACATATATTGCAGTAAATGTCAAAATTATGTTATATTTACTCCCAGTCTACAACTGACATGAAATGCTTAACATTAACAGTAATATGATGTTACTGTTAAGTATAGACTCATCATATTAGAGGTTTTCTCATGTTATAAAACGGTTGTTAATGCAAATGTTTTAACAACGCTTTTATAACATCGTGTTATAACAGCAAATCATGTTAGTTGTAGACGTGGAGTTAATGTAGACAGAAATTTATTGTACATATTTATTGCCGGCAATTTATTTTGCAATAATTGTTAGTCCCTTTTTGTTGACAATTATTGCTTTTTAAATAAAAAAAGATCTCAAGCTTAAACAAATTAATATACATTAAAAAATAAGTCGAATAAGAAAGAATTTATATTAATAAATATAATTTTTGCAAGATGGCGTCATTTTTACACTGCACCTTCTTCCTTGATTTCTTTAAAATTATGAGTAAACATAAATACGTTTTCCCATGCCTTTAACATAAGCTGAACAATAAGAAATATTTCTCTGTTATTCTGCTGACGTTATTGCCAACTTGCTGAGATATTTATCTTTAGTGTAGACCTAGGGTAAGGGATTTCAAACTTTTTTCATTTTCGTGACACATTGCATTCACATGTTTACATATTACTTGAGTTTTTGACATGTATTAATACAAAGCTCTTAAAAGAAAAGACATAAGCTCGCTTTTGATTCCATTTGAAAAAAAAAATAAAAAAAATTTTGTTTTTGCAAAAACAAAGTCAAAAAAATTTGTTTTCGAAAGATGGATGAAATTGCTATTTAAGCAACTTGGGCCAAATTTTGCTAAAAACAGCAGGTAATAAGTTACGTGGATGAGAACAAGCACCTGTTTGGCCAAAATGCCAAATTTTGACCCCATATAACTCAGAGAGTTCTTGATCGATCTTGTTGAAAAATTGTGTCCAAACTACTGTTTAATAGGATTAAACTTGGTGCATCATTCCAATCGGTTTCAAAAGTTGGGTCACTTGACATGAAATCCCCCATATACGGATGTATATAGGCGTTTTTATTAATTTTGGAGTGTTTTGAAAACTAATAGTTGACAACTTACGGCGCCGCCATGTTTTAAAGCGAATTTGCTGTTTTTGGTCAAATAAACAAAAGCGAATTAGCTTATTTTGACAGTATAACCATGGTGAAATAATACAGGTGGCAGCACTACGCCAGATTACGATTTTTAGCTCTTGCATTGCTGTCTAATCTTATGTCAAAGTTTTGTTTACGTTTACAAAAGTCCACGTTTTGTGCTGTGATTATTGTATTTTAATAAAGTTTTTGATAATTTTAAATTAAAATAAATAAGATATTGACCACAATTAAATAAAAATTGGCTAAACATTTATTTATTTCAACACGTTCAGCGGTACGCTTTGATTTTTGTTCAAAGTATTTTTTGACGTAAACGGTGATATAATTTCTATTTTTGTTGTAAAGTTGTATTTGTTGCCGTAACGATGCCACCTACTTATTCCACCATGAGTATAACTTACAATTTCCAACCACACGTGTTTTTTGTTTTTGTAGAACTGTGATCACTTAATATATATATATTCTGGATTGTGGTACTACAAGGTATATTTATAGCAGGTAGCCGCGAGATAACAACAATTGTACAATAAAACAAACAACAGGGCTTTTTATTGCTGTTATGCGATACAAGCTGTCAAACAGCAAAGGGGTTGATAAGAGACAAAAAAGACAAAAGATAAGGACAAAAAACTTGTTTACTATACAGCATTTAACAGTTCGTATCGCAAAACAAGCAAATAAAAAATAAACAGCTGGCTTTCCGAGACTACCTCGTATAACTTTACCTTGTGGTACTATCTACGAAAAATAATACGGTGGGAGGAGTAACTCAGCTGTTTGGAGGGTTTTGTTAGTGTTTTTCGTTGTGGTGTGACGATAAATATAAATTATTTATTTATTTACATTATTTATAAAGGCAAAGTAGCTTATTTTGACATTTACCGTCACAATTTAGCAACAAAATGCCTGTATATTTTTCCCAAGGCGAATTCATGTAAACGGTGGTGTCGATACTACAACAAGTAACAACACCAAAAACACAACAATGTATTTTTTTGTTGCTTTCGTTGATCCATATGTCAAAATCATAAGGAACTTTTTACATTTCTATCTCTAATTAAGAAAAAAAGTAGCACAGCTGTAATTTCAACGCCACCTGAAAAATGAATTCGCCTTGATTTTTCCTTTGCTGCGTTATTTTAGAACTGTCACTTGATTAATAGATTTTGTTACTATCTTATTCAATATGTCTTTAATAATGTATTGTCAAAAATGGAGAATTTGCTATTTACTGCAGAAAATGTTTTATCTCATCTGCGTCAAAATCGGCCAAATAAAATAGACTTGCAAATTTTAAAAACATTGGAAAATGTGGAAAAACATGGATGTGAAAATAAATCGCAAAGCCATAAAATTCTTGAAGAGTTACTGCAGCAAATTTCAGATGAAACGTTAAACCCAAATACAGCAGCAGATGGTGCCGTAATTTGTGGGTGTGTTATATGGCTTACATTTTTGCAAGAGCAACAGAAGCTTCCATGTTTAAACGAAACTCAGTTTGGTAATTTGTGGCAGTGGCTTTTGGAACAACATGACCGTAATGATAATAATGTTGATATTGTGAGCAGAATATTAATTGCTCTAGGCAACTTGGTTGCATTGCATCCGACAAGTTGTGATAATTACTTAGTTTTGACTCTTCAGATGATATTGAAGTATATTTCCTGCTGTACTTCTACGGTTCTTATAATAAATTCTTTACAATGTCTGGATAAGATTCTTGGGTCCTTAAAAGACGTTAAACTTTCCAGTGAACAGGGTGCAGCTTGTGCAGATGTAGGTCATAAATTGCTGCAACTGCATTATGACAATGAACAATTCATTATTGAGAGCGCTTACATTTCAGTTGTAATTCTGTACACTTTACAAATATTGCACAAAGTAGTCGCATTAAATTCAAACTTTGCTAAACTTGAAATTTCTCAAATATTAGGAATATCTAAGGCTTATTTTCACTTTGGTGTTGATGTGAATGAGATTTCGTTTTTAAAACCCCAGAGAGTTAGTATGTCACAGCAGGCTCTTTACGATTCGGCCGAAGAAATTGAGACTGTGATAAATTCGGAAAATGTTAGAAGTTGTGGAGGAAAAACGCCAAAAACCCGAAAACCTCGGGCAGTAGTAAAAAATGCACGTTCAAGTGATTATAAAGCTATTAATTATAGTCCTGATGACCGAAATATTGCCTTAGTATTCGATATGAAAACAAGTGACTCGGAAATATCAGAATCTGAAAATGTTTCCAGTCGTATTTTATATGAAAGAAGCAAAAATGCCAAGATACGCCTTGCTTCGATAAGTTTAGTTGGAGCAATAACACGAATCTTTGAACGGAAAACCCTTTTTGGCTATTGGCATGCATTATTTCCCAATGGAACAGGTATGTATTTACGTTGTAATATATGTGTGTGAGGAAGGCTGATTTTATAAACGTAGTATTGCAAGGCATCACAAAAAACAATTTCGTTAAGAAGGCATAACAAATAAAAACAATGCACAAATTTCGCAACCGTTTTGCAGTGAATACAGTTACTATGTTATGGAGTTTATGAAGCTATTCCATTTAGTGTTGCAATACAATACTGCGTTTATGAAGTCAGCCAAATTATCGTAAAAAGCTTTTGGTAATGAAACGGTTGGCCTACAAATTATATTTTATATGTACATATGTATATTGAGTTAATACGAATGTGGTTTTGAATACGTCAAAATAACGTCAGAACCACATGCGCATGTGGCTTTTTACATTCCGAGTACTCTAGGATTTAAAAATTACCCAGGTCGACATTGAAAAAGTTTTGTTAACCATCCCAACTGATTCTTATATTTTTTTAACATCATGAAGCCGAGCTCAGTTTTCTTCCATTACTTCACATTTGTCAGATAACGGTAGATTTGTGTTTTTTGCTGTATACTTCTCTTTCAGCCACCATTCAGAGTCAAATTCAATTAAAATAATGCATCTCAACTGCTTTAACTTCGGAATTTATTAAAAGTTTCAGTCAGTCAAACCAATAACTTTCGCACATGTCGACTGCCGAAGTACTTTGTTGTGTATGACTTTTCGTTTTGCTTTGACTGCGACTGTTGGTATTTTAAGAATCAAAAGTAAAAGCAACTAAACTGAGTTGAGTTGTAAACCGTAAAAGGGGTACTAATTAATACTTTATGTAAAATTATGTAAAAAAAGTATTGTACTCCAATTAAAATAAGAATACTCATTGCCAAATCATACTTGATACCGATCTTATTGTATGGCTGTGAACTACTTGCCAGCTGTGACAGCGGAAGTAAAAGGAAACTTAATGTGGCGTTTAATAATATTGTTCGGTATGTCTATGGTTTAAGGAGACATGACCATATTTCTCCCTACGTTACCTTGCTCTACGGAATCACTTTTGATGATAACTTAAAAGTGCGTATTTTACTGTTTCTGCACAACATTATATACACACATCAGCCGGAGCATCTCTACACACGTTTAAACTTTTCAACACTTGATAGAGGTAAAAGACTTCTAGCATATGGTCATCGAACACTGATTTCTAAATACCATTTCTTTATTCATGCAATCAGTCTATGGAACAGAATCCCCTATACATCACAAAAAATAAGTAACGCACGTCAATTTAGGAAATTTATTTTTTGTAATTTTTCACTCTAAATATACTTACAAATATTCGTTTTGATAACTTCTCTGGTTTCAATTTTCCTTATTCTTTTTTTAGCTTGTTTTAATTAATTTGCTAACTTTATGAAATTAAGCGTAATTAAATTTTAAATTAAATTTTATTTTTTTATTTTAGACTTACCTAATTTAATTTTACACAATTTTGTTATTTTAATTTCTGATTAATTGATTTATTGTATTTGCATATATGCTCAGTTCCATACTGCAATATAAGACTTAAGTCTTGTGTACGGAACATCGAAAAGAAATAAATAAATAAAAAATATTATTCGAGTAAAATCTTTCCAAAACTACAGAGACCCTTCAACAGACATATAAAGTCAACATGCTTTTCAAAAATATCATCAATAAAATTACCTAAACATCGAATCCGGTGAACAAAGGCAAACGTATTCCCACGGATAAAAATGTTTGAATCAACAAAATAATGACGAGTAATACCAAAAAGGATCGTCTTAGACTTAGAAGTATTCATTATTAAGGAGTTGCTTCCAATGTGATAAACGTTCAAGCCTATAGTTTATGTTGAATTCAAGAAAATCCTATTTTCTAACAGATCTTATTATGTATGAAAGTCATAATAATATTTTTTTTTTTTTTAATCACGCATGAATATGTGGGTATACCAAGACATTTTGTGAAGGGACGATGAATAAATCTCATTTTCAATTTTTAATTTTGGAGGCTTATGACGCTATTGCAAAAAAAAAATTCTAGTCATTATGTGCGTTCGTTTACTTTTCCAGTAAAATCCAGTAGGCGAGTAAGTTTCAGTAAAATCCAGTACAAATTTGTACAAATTTTTAATTTTGGAGGCTTATGACGCTATTGCAAAAAAAAAATTCTAGTCATTATGTGCGTTCGTTTACTTTTCCAGTAAAATCCAGTAGGCGAGTAATATGAAAATCTTACAAATTTATGTGTACGCGAACGCGTTTCAGTAAAATCCAGTACAAATTTTGGGGTAAACGAACGCAGCTAATCAATTCATGTGGCTTGCGATGTTTTTGCTGTAAACATATATAAAACCAGCTCTGCCAGAAGATTTGGAAGGAAAATCTTCATTTGGCGAAAAAAAATATTTTTTTGAAGAGAAAAATCTTAAAATTTTTTTAACAAGGGCAAAAAGGTAAAAATTATTAATGTTTTTTAAGAACATATTTCTTATGGAAACTGTTTAAATTGAAATACTTACATACAAAAATACATAATTGCGGTATTTATACAAAATAAGATTGTAGTTTTAAATTGTGTTTTAAGTTAAAAGTTTCCAAAAAAATTTTTCTAAAAATACAATTTAAATCCATTTAATTTCTAATAAATAAGATCGTAAAAAATTAAATAGAAAATTTAGAGAAATATAAATATTGGGCAAGAAGATTTTAGTTTGGGAGCTATGAAGCTCATACATCAGATGAAACCGTTTTGATACCGTTGTTATTTTGAAGGCATTTTGCGAAAATTGCATTTAAAGAAAGCTCATTGAAAATATATAAATTTTCCTAAAAACATTCCTAATGGAATAGTTATTAAAATAATGTTGGTACACCTTTTAAAAGTTATTCTTAAGCACTTATGTATATCGTCATCTTAAGGACCTAATAACCTCTCTGCAAAAATTTCAAAATTGAGTTTTTTATGGATTTTTATTCCCTATATATCATAATGCATATGTGTGCAAAATTTTGAACATGTAATATTACAAATGACAAGGTTTTTGTACCTAGAGGACCGTTACGCACAATAAAAAGAGAAAAAATCATCAAAAATCACGATAAAAGTTTAATTTTGTTGCGTAGTGTAATTTAAACAAACATTAAGTACTTCTCTTTACTTAAACCAGTAAAAGAAATTATAATTGTTATTATCAGGCCTGTTCTGCAAATCACTTTTACTCAAATCACGTGATTTCAAATCACATGCGCCTACTAAAATCACACGTGTGATATCTAGTGTCCCTTTTTTGTGTGTTTTGGTGTGATCTTAAATTGCCGAAAGCACACCCAGAAACACAAAACGGTATGACTTTCAGAACACCACAAAATCACGCTTGTGATTTCAAAAACACGTGATTTTCAGAACAGGCCCGCATTTAATGTATATAATATTCATATGTATTTCATATTCATACTAATTAGTACCGCAGATAGGTTATTTGGTTTTTACATTTCCAAATAAACAAATAACATAAGCTGTGTTTAGAAAAACCAAAATTTTCTCAACCGATATTTATTTCTGTTTTCATTTTAATCAAAATGTGTAATTTACGTTTCAATATTGTAAATAGTTTAAATTTTATAGCGATTTTCAATTTTATAACGATTTTGTCATAAACATTGTAAGCCGAATTTCAAACTAAACGCTTTTTAAGTTCCATTAGTTTTACCTTTTGGTACTAAATAGATGCACATTGTTGTTCTTTAATATATGAATTTTTGTAAACGTACGTTTTTTCTTTTCAAAAATAATTTTTTTTCATCAATATTCTCAAAATTAACAACCGCTTATCTAAGATGCTTCTTCAATATTTTGTATGCCCAGAAATAATGATGCATTTTTGTGTATGCTAGACAATGGGTACAAAAGTGTGCAAAACCAATAGACAAGCTGATAAAAAATTGTTTTAAAAATTGATTGTTTAAAAACATTAAAATAATTATGTATGTTGTACAAACTTAAAGTTAAAAATTTTTAATTTTTAAACTAAAAAATCTTCATTTGAGAAAAAAAATTTTCAAATCTTATTTTGGTCAAAAAATCTTCAAAAATAAGAAAAAATCTTCATTCTGGCAACGCTGTATAAAACCATTTTTCAAAAATTGTGTGCAGTAAACAGCGATGTCCGCTATGTTGCAGTTGTAAAACGATGGGTATGTGATAGTGATTGTTTTAAAGGAGTTCTTAAAAGGGTATACGTATTATTTCATTTAACTTTAAAGTGGATTATCTTAAAATAATTTTTTTTGTGGCATATGATGTTATTAAAAAAACCCCTTCAAATACTATTTTACCGAAAATATGACTTTTTGGCCCTTTTTAAACTCAATTTTTTGGATGGAATCAATTAAAATCATGAATTCCAAAACTTACAGGCCCGTCACAGAAATCAATTCCGATCGAAAGTGGAAGTGGTTTCATATCTTGCTTCACATAAAAACGAAATCACTTTCGATCGGACTTGATTTCTGTGACAGGCCTGTTAAAATGGAATTCGATTTTTTTTTTAACCTAAGTGCTCATTATTTAAATTTAAATCAGATTTTAATATTGTTTCACATAAATTTAAACTTATTTTAACGAAACTTTATAAACATTTTAAAGTTGTGTAATTTTTTCGTTTAATACAGCGGATTCTACGAACAACTTATTATATATTGGCCAATATGATCCCAATTTACGGTGTCGCAGTGCTGCCCTACAAGTTTGTGCTCATCTACTTTACGGATCAAGAGGATTTTTGCATCAAGCAGAAATTAATGTTAAACGTTGTCCTAAAACTTTTATACCATTTTCAGTTAGTTTAGGATATACAGTACTAGCCATTTATAAATCGCTCAGTACGATACTGTCTGCAGAATCGTCATTGCCAGTGCTTACACAAGCACTAAAATGCCTGGCGATTTTAGTTCAGGCCTCTCCATTTCAACAGTTTGAAAAGGGATTTGTCCAAAATTTTGTGAAAGATGTTAAACCATTGGTCTATCATCGTGATGCTGCCATTCAGGTATCTGCCTTAATGGTAATGGAGTTTTTGGCAGCCCTACCGGAACCTACTATCGACACTGCCGAGTCAATAGGCCTTCCTCCAGAGACTGTGACGAAAAAGAGAACAAACTTGCAACATGTGATTGACAAAGGAATTGATGTTGTAACCATTGAAGAATTCATAGAATCCGAAGAAGATATCTGCGAGGATCATAAGTCAGATGAATCAACAAAAAAGGAAGTTTCTATTGTTCGAAATGCAGAAGAAACTTCCTGGTTACTAAAACGGGTATTACACAACTTAACCAAACAGCATAAAGTGGTAGCCACCGCGGTGCGTATTGAAAGTCTACAAGTTCTCATGGTATTATGTGCACATTTCGCAATAATTAAAGAACATTTGACAAAGGTTTCGGAAGTTTTGCAATACAGCTTGAACGATGTATTACCAGACGTACGATTATACGCCGCACGATGTGTCGACGCTTGTGCCTATCAAATTAATTGTTATCTGGTGGATAATGCACTGTGTTCAAAATTTGAAGTACAGGAATGTAATACATTTTGGCAAAATATGTTTTCAATTATAGTCAGCCATATAAGAAGAGATTCTGAAGAGATGACAACTGTGCGAATCACTTTATGTGACGCTCTCTCTAATATTGGTGTGCAAATGTTTGACCATATACCACACTCCAGTCAAATAAGTCTGCTAAGCTTTTTATCGGGTGTTAGTAGTGATTGCTCAGAAGAGACTATTGTACGGGCAGCTGGGTCTAGAGCTTTAGCTGTCTTTGCCTCATACCCTTCCTTGCGGTGTGACTTAGTGTTTATAGAAAATACAGCGGAATTGACCCTACGACTTGTAAATGATTCTAACTTATTGGTACGAGTTAAGAGTTTCTGGTCACTTGGCAACATAAGTGATGCTCTAATTAGGAAAGGGACAGAAGTGTCACAACTAAGACAAGAACGAATTTCCGACGATTTACTTTTTCGCTTAATTACTGCTGCCAACACTGCTTGTGGTGACAACGACAAAGTCCGTTGTAATGCTGTGCGAACATTAGGAAACCTGTTGCGCTTACTGACCGAGGAGCATTTTAACAGCGAAAACAGAAAATTGAATTGGCGCCAAGCATTTGTAAAGTCCGTTTGTAAGTTGACCGATTGCATTCGCTCCTCAGGGAATGCTAAAGTTAAATGGAATACTTGTTATGCAATTAGCAATTTATTGAGAAATCCAATCATATTCAAATTTAACGACCTGAATTGGCAGGAAACGCTTTTCTCCGCTTTATGTCACGTAATTGTTCATCATTCCAATTTTAAAGTACGTATTAACGCCTCGGTTGCCATAACAAACATTACGGAAAGGTCATACTTTGGTATCTATTATGAAAGGTTTTGGTGTTCTGTGTTGGAGGCAATAGAGCAATCGTATAACCTGGACAATTTTCACGAATACAATCATCGCGATAGTCTGCAGGAACAGCTCTGCTTGGCTCTTTCCCATATATTAATGTTGGCCAATTATGATGATTTGCCAATGCTAAAGAAACATCTTATGTGTCATGTAGAAATAATACGCAACACCTGGAAACGCGTTATAAATCGTATGGTACCCGAAAAAGCAGCTCCAATCTTATCCTGTCCAGTGGTTTTGTTAGAGCGCAGAAAGCAACAGGAGGCCTTGACTTTGGAACAACAAAATACTTTAGATTTTCTAGTTAAAGTATTAAGCACGGAATAAATTAAAGTCTTTTGATAAATTTAAAATTTTATTGTTTTTTACATCATCATTTTGGCAATAATATTTATATTTTATGTATTACGTAATATAAATAAAACTAGAATTCACTATTTTTACTTAATTAGAAATAAAATCATTCTACGTTTAAAATCGAATTTTCGAATTTTTTCTATTGAACACTAAAATGTTTGTTTATATTTATGTTATGCTTATGTTTTTTTGGAAAAATTGGTGGTTATGGTTGTTTGATACTGGAGGTAAATATGTATAGAAGACATCATCATTTTACACAGAAGAGCTTTTTAATAAATATTTAACATTCATATATATATTACGAATGAAAATTCCCTGGCAATTGTCTGCCTTCTCCCATTTTTCCTACTTAAATTCAATTGTAAAAATGGGAGGAGGAAGAAAACTTTCGGGAAATATTAATTGATAATTGGGTAAATTGTATAAAAAATATACTTTGCCTGTAGTAGGTGGTATACTGCATTATGTAAATGCAGAAAATCCCGTTTTAATACTATACATATGCAGCATTTCTTTCAGTGTAACTTATAAGAATTAAAGAGTTGTGTTATATACTATATTAACATACATACATAAATACTTTGAAACGGAAGCCAAATCTGATACATGGTAAAAAAAAAAATAACAAATATTCGATAAAATAATAAATTCGTTTTAAAAATTCAAACTTGTAAATAGTAATGTAATGTTTTCTTCAACTTAACGTATACGTCTTTTAAGTTAACTAAAAAAAAAAAAATAAAATACATCACCGTAAATTAAGTAACAATTAGCACTACAAGATTTCTTCATGCATTATTATCGAAGAGTCTAAGGGTGGGTACAAGTTAGCTAAGATTGCATAATAATGTAGGCCCGATGCTATCACTACAAACAAATGCCAAATGGCATGAGCCATTGGTATGATACCATCCGACTTAAAAAAACATATTCCTAATATATAGAAGAAGCCTCCCATTTTTAGCTCGGTCATGCCACGAAATTCATGGCCAGTGCAAAAAACCACAAGTGCAGGACCCAATCCCATCAATATATAAAAACAAGTCTCTAAACATTTAAAGCGCTCATGGAACATCTACAAAAAATGTTTATTTTGTTTAAAAATTAATATATTTTATAGCGTATTAAATACATACCTGTTGATAAGCGATGCCGCTGGCTGCCATTAACCAAATTATCCATTCCATACTACTTAGCACAACAGATTTATCAGGATTTTCCAATAGCAGCCATGGGAAATATGATGCTGCTATGAATATGTAAATCATCGCTCGATCACATCGATGTAAAGCATTTTTAATTCCACTAAAATGACAATCGAAATGAATGTAAGTTATAGAAAGCGTCAAAAATGTTCTGATGGCAAAAACAAGTTTTTGACTACAGCGAGCACTAATATTTATTTATTAACGTTAGTTATCTTAAGTTGACTGCCCTTTTACTTTGAATACATGCTTTAAATACTGTGTTTTTGAATCCTAAAGCTGCCCATATACGGGTTATTTGTGCGTGTGATTTGTCTGTTCTCGATGTCTTTTTACAAGTGGATAACGCTGTGCGCGCACAAGTCAGAACAAATTAAAAATTTTCAATTTCTTGTGATCTGCTGTTCGATGTGTTAGAGCGTTTCACACGCAACGTGAGCCAAGATAGCGTCGACGAAATAGCGTCGATTTTTGGGAATTTAAAAACCGGGAAACCAAAATACCCAAATAATGGGATTTGCAGAATAAGAACAAAAAGTTAGCGTCGAATTTAGGAATTTATTAAGGGGAAGTATAAATATTTAATATTTTAACAAAAATACAAGAAATAGTTAACACAAATTAAAAATACACTATTTGGAACAACATGAGCTATGCGTGCAAAAAATCGCCCGTGCTGTTCCCGAGATATCTGGGTTCATCCAAAATGGTCAGTAAAAAGCGTTGCTGATTTATCCCATGGAACACAGGCTTTTGCACGGTATAAACTGTATATATTCTGAAAGCTAATAGTTTTCCGGACAAAAAGAGCGATGCGTGCAAAAAATCGCCCGTGTTGTTCCCGAGATATCTGGCTTCATCCAAAATGGTCAGTAAAACGCGTTGCTGATTTATCCCATGGAACACAGGCTTTTGCACGGTATAAACTGTATATAATCTGAAAGTTAATAGTTTTCCGGACAAAAAGAGCCATGCGTGCAAAAAATCGCCCGTGCCGTTCCTGAGAAATCTGGGTTCATCCAAAATGGTCAGTAAAAAGCGTTGCTGATTTATTCCATGGAACACAGGCTTTTGCACGGTATAAACTGTATATAATCTGAAAGTTAATAGTTTTCCGGACAAAAAGAGCCATGCGTGCAAAAAATCGCCCGTGCCGTTCCTGAGAAATCTGGGTTCATCCAAAATGGTCAGTAAAATGCTTTGCTGATTTATTCCATGGAACACAGGCTTTTGCACGGTATAAACTGTATATAATCTGAAAGTTAATAGTTTTCCGGACAAAAAGAGCCATGCGTGCAAAAAATTGCCCATGCCGTTCCTGAGAAATCTGGGTTCATCCAAAATGGTCAGTAAAATGCTTTGCTGATTTATTCCATGGAACACTGGCTTTTGCACGGTATAAACTGTATATAATCTGAAAGTTAATAGTTTTCCGGACAAAAAGAGCCATGCGTGCAAAAAATCGCCCGTGCCGTTCCTGAGAAATCTGGGTTAATCCAAAATGGTCAGTAAAAAGCGTTGCTGATTTATTCCATGGAACACAGGCTTTTGCACGGTATAAACTGTATATAATCTGAAAGTTAATAGTTTTCCGGATAAAAAGAGCGATGCGTGCAAAAAATCGCCCGTGTTGTTCCCGAGATATCTGGCTTCATCCAAAATGGTCAGTAAAAAGCGTTGCTGATTTATCCCATGGAACACAGGTTTTGCACGGTATAAACTGTATATAATCTGAAAGTTAATAGTTTTCCGGACAAAAAGAGCCATGCGTGCAAAAAATCGCCCGTGCCGTTCCTGAGAAATCTGGGTTCATCCAAAATGGTCAGTAAAATGCTTTGCTGATTTATTCCATGGAACACAGGCTTTTGCACGGTATAAACTGTATATAATCTGAAAGTTAATAGTTTTCCGGACAAAAAGAGCCATGCGTGCAAAAAATTGCCCATGCCGTTCCTGAGAAATCTGGGTTCATCCAAAATGTATATAAGATTATATACAGCTTATACCGTGCAAAAGCCTGTGTTCCATGGAATAAATCAGCAAAGCATTTTACTGACCATTTTGGATGAACCCAGATTTCTCAGGAACGGCATGGGCAATTTTTTGCACGCATGGCTCTTTTTGTCCGGAAAACTATTAACTTTCAGATTATATACAGTTTATACCGTGCAAAAGCCTGTGTTCCATGGAATAAATCAGTAAAGCATTTTACTGACCATTTTGGATGAACCCAGATTTCTCAGGAACGGCATGGGCAATTTTTTGCACGCATGGCTCTTTTTGTCCGGAAAACTATTAACTTTCAGATTATATACAGTTTATACCGTGCAAAAGCCTGTGTTCCATGGAATAAATCAGCAAAGCATTTTACTGACCATTTTGGATGAACCCAGATTTCTCAGGAACGGCATGGGCAATTTTTTGCACGCATGGCTCTTTTTGTCCGGAAAACTATTAACTTTCAGATTATATACAGTTTATACCGTGCAAAAGCCTGTGTTCCATGGAATAAATCAGTAAAGCATTTTACTGACCATTTTGGATGAACCCAGATTTCTCAGGAACGGCATGGGCAATTTTTTGCACGCATGGCTCTTTTTGTCCGGAAAACTATTAACTTTCAGATTATATACAGTTTATACCGTGCAAAAGCCTGTGTTCCATGGAATAAATCAGCAAAGCATTTTACTGACCATTTTGGATGAACCCAGATTTCTCAGGAACGGCATGGACAATTTTTTGCACGCATGGCTCTTTTTGTCCGGAAAACTATTAACTTTCAGATTATATACAGTTTATACCGTGCAAAAGCCTGTGTTCCATGGAATAAATCAGTAAAGCATTTTACTGACCGTTTTGGATGAACCCAGATTTCTCAGGAACGGCATGGGCAATTTTTTGCACGCATGGCTCTTTTTGTCCGGAAAACTATTAACTTTCAGATTATATACAGTTTATACCGTGCAAAAGCCTGTGTTCCATGGAATAAATCAGCAAAGCATTTTACTGACCATTTTGGATGAACCCAGATTTCTCAGGAACGGCATGGGCAATTTTTTGCACGCATGGCTCTTTTTGTCCGGAAAACTATTAACTTTCAGATTATATACAGTTTATACCGTGCAAAAGCCTGTGTTCCATGGAATAAATCAGCGAAGCATTTTACTGACCATTTTGGATGAACCCAGATTTCTCAGGAACGGCATGGGCAAAACGAGGGATCCCAAAGTAGAGTAAAGAAACAGAACTTTTTTTATGTGCTCGGGATTGTAAACTTACGTTGGCGGTCGGTAGTCTACATTTGTAGTAAATATGTAGTTGTATGGAAAACTATGTCCACATAAGAAAAAACACTAGTGGGAGAGTGTTATACTTAAATGCATATTAATAAAATATAATAAGGTCAAATATGCAACCACACGCATGCATACACAAACGTGCACAAGAAAACAAAGTTTTTAAAAAAAATACTAAATTACGGCTGTTTTCCTGAACGTGTGTTCACAATGTATCAATACCAGTGATGCCAACTTTTTGAGAGCAAAACGCACTTTAAAATTTAAAAAAAGCACTAAAAAGCACTATTTTGAACAAAAAAAGCGTAAAAAAGCACTAATCCATTTTTTACAATTTAATTAAACACAAAACAAGTTGCATTCGGCTGTGCCGAATATTAAATACCTCCAAAATTTTAAAAAAGGCGACGGCGTAGATGGGGGACCATTTTCATTTAAAATCAAATAATAAATATATTTACATTTATATATAAAAATTTTTTAATGGATTATTATTATCTTCAATAAAAATATCATCCAAATCATTTGGAGTTTGAATTGGCCATAAAAGAGTTTAAAAGTAATACAGTGCGAGCCCGATTTTCGTAGCTCGAAAACATACGGTTTCCGACTGCATGTTTTAAACTTTTTAATACGTTTTTTCTACATGACTCAAAATCGTTGTTTATTTTTCCATTTACAATTCTTAATAATTTTCAAGCCATTTTCTATTTTTGAAACAGTGTCTATATCTTTAAAAAAATGTTTTCCGAAAACAAATACATCGTTTTTATTGTGATTACTAAATATGTTGTCAACGCTTAAAAGTGCAACGTTTGGTAAAATTTCCAAACTGCTAGGAAGCCTAGCTCAAACCTCGTAAATAAAGTTTTTGGTAAAACGAATGCAACTTTCTGTTATCACTTTTTTATCATTTGAAATCTTAAAATCTTTACAGGCTTTCTCAAAATTGTACTCCAAATAGCTAATCTCATCTAAATCATCCTCTATACAGTAATTTTGACTTAGCTGCACAATCTCCTTTGCACGATTTTTTGTGCAGATAAATCAAAAACGCAGCTATCTTAAATGTATTTAACTGCCTTCATGTGCAGGTACGCAATTGTGGTTACCTGCATAAAAGTGCAGCTAAAGTAAAATGTTTGAAAGAGGAGTAACAACGTTTTTATTAATAAATTGATAATAACAATGACGTCCTAAGAACCTGTAGTAATTTGTTATGCATTTTTATAAAGAACGAGATAGCGAAATTGGTAACAATAAAGTGTGGAACAGAAAATACGCTGTAGTACAACGTTAAAAATAGCGCTGCAAGCTGTCAAAAGTTAAAAACGGCAGTTTCAAAGTTGTGTCAACCAAATGCGTAGTCTTAGTAGTCGTTGCCGTTGAAGCGCAAAATTCGAAATTTTGAACTTTGTTGCGCTACAGAGCATTCGTCAACTTCAAATACTACTACATCTACTTTATTCTGGTAAAGTTGCTGTAACCACAACCCATATGTATAAATGTAGGTACATGCAAACAAAATAAATGAATTATAATGATGCCAATTTGACTTGTTTGCGATTTTTGTTTTTATAAACAGCTGAAATTGGATATTTATGTGAAAAAGTAGCCACCATATTTTTTCATGTGTGCAGCTAACTTTGATGTTTTATATGAAAATATTTTAACGCTGCCCAAAAATATGAAAAATGTGCAGGTATACAGAATGCACGTTAACAAGGATTTTGGAGAATAATTACAGAAAATATGTATTTTGGGCAGTTAAGTCAAAGTGCAGCTAACTTGAATTATTTGTATGAAAAAAATTTTTAAATTCCAAAAATTTTGGGCACTTATCTTAATTGTGCAGGTAAAGCAAGTGCACTTAAAAAAGGAATTTGTATGGAATTATAAAGAATAATGCCAAAAATTATCAATTTTGTGCAGTTAAGTCAAAAGTGCACGTAAATAAAATGCAGTTAAGTCAAAACTACTGTATAACCGAAGTTTTAAAAAATGGGGAAAAAAAATAAAAATTTTAAAAAGCATTAAAGGCACTAACGAAAAATGGAAAAAGCAAACCAAGTTAGTGCTTTATCTTAGTTTGGCGCTGATGATGCTTGAGAAAAGCCTAGAGGATTTTGCGAATACTACTCAAACCATAAATGCAAATAATACGCAGTTGGTTAAAACAGTATTCGCTGTGTTTACAGAATAGTAGCAAAATGGTTCAGTGCCAAAAATATATGTAAATTACTTAAAAGCACTGTGAGAAATTGTTAAAAGCACTATAAATACCTGCTTTTCAAAAACGGGTGTTTAACAAAATTTCGGGTATTGCATAAGCAAAAAAGCACCAAAAAATACCCGAAAGGCACCAAAATGGCAACGCTGATCAATACCGTGTTGATGCATTGTGTACTTAAATTTTTACCTACGTTGTATCATGGTGGAATAAGCAGGTGGCATCGTTACGGCAACAAATACAACATTACAACAAAAATGGAAATTACATCACCGTTTACGTCAAAAAATACATTTTAGAAAAATCACAGCGTGCCACTGAACGTGATGAAATAAATTAATTTTTAGCCAATTTTTATTTAATTATGATCAATATCTTATTTATTTTAATTTAAAATTATCAAAAACTTTAATAAAAAACAATAATCACAGCACAAAACGTGGACTTTTTGTAAACATAAACAAAACTTTGACATAAACCTAGACAAACAATGCAAGCGCAAAAAATCGTCATCTGGCGTAGTGCTGCCACCTGTTTATTTCACCATGCGTTGTATTGTATATGAATATGGTTTGCATCTTAATTATTTTAACTGCTTTATTTGCTTTTCTCTGCGCAGTAAAAACTAGTCTTGGGCTTAATCGTTCATTTAGGTGACCGGTCATTATCGTTCAATTAAAAAAAATGAACTAGTTCGTTCTTTTCGTTCACCCGGTCTTTTGTGTCAGTCGGTCTTTTGTGTCAGTTGGCATTTTGTGTCACTTGGTCTTTTGTGTCTTTCGTTCAGTCATTCACAATTGATTGAATACGGCAATGTGTTAAAAGAAACAAGTATAGCATACTTGTATGATGTTACACTCAAAATATTATGTAGGTAAATTCAAAAGAATATTAAGTTTGAATAACTGAAAATTTAATAAGAAAATAAAGGAATTTTAGGGCTATTTTTTAATGTTTATTTTAAAATGGAGGAATTCTTTAAAAAATGAATTAATTTTTCTGTTATTTTATATTTAAAATATACAAACTACAAAAAATACATTCAAAGTTTTTTTCAGTTAATTTAAATTACATACTAAGAAAGCTAAAACAGTATTTTTATCTGTCATTATTACCTACCAAATAAGCGAAACATTTTTGTTTTTTATTTATGTGCACATGTACACGCAGAGAAAAAATATGGTTGGGCATGGTTACGGCAACAACACTATGTTAATGTAACAATATATTGTTGTCGTACACAAATAATTGTTATTTTTATTTAATATCAACAATATTATAGTTACTGTAAACATATCAATGTTTATCGCAATTATGAATTTGAGTATTGTTGACCGAAAAATAATTATTTTTCTAACAACTTAATTATGATAACTTTCTAAACATATTATATTTCTCACAACCATATTTTGATATTTAATAGCCATAACATGATAACTTTCTATACATATATCATATTATGTTAAAGATGCAATCAAACTATTTTTACTCTAATCATATTATGTTAGCGCCATTTGTAAAATAATTTTGAAGAAGTTGTGTCGTTTTTTTATTTGTGAGCGGTTAAACAATTAAAAGATAAAATTCCATAAACAAAATAAGTTTCAAGAAATTAAAAAATTAAAATATTAGCGGAGTTCATTCAAGTATTAGTGATGTAATAGTGCAAATGCAAAATATCATAGTTTTTTGTAAAATCCAACAACAAACCACACAGAGATTTCGTTATATTTTATAAAAGTGCTACGATATTTCTGTGGTTTTCATGGGCAACCGCGTATGTCTTAAAACAAATTGTTCAGGAAAGCCGAAAACCCATTCTAGATCAAACTATGGGCTAGGTATTGCAAATTTTAAACTTTGTCATTACGTTACAAAACGGAATTGATCCATCTTTATTCAAAAAAATATAAAGAGCGTTCAAAATTAGGCAATATGGCGTCAACATCTTAAAATCAAGAAAATGGACACACACGGTTGCCCATGAAAACCACAGATTTTTCATTTACTCTTTTGCAAGCCTTATATTGAACTCCGCTATTTGATTAACATTAAGAAAAATTGTAAAAAGCCGCAAAATAAAAAATCGATTCAAAAATATTTAAATTTCTTTTGTATTTTTATGACAGCTATGAAAGGTGCTGTATCATAATATGATTGCTTCTAAATTTATTATGATTAACATGATGATAATATGATTACTTCTTAGCTTATTATGATTAACATGACAATAATTTGATTACTTCTTAACTTAGTATGATTAACAGAATAATAATATGATTAAGGGAAAAATATTATGATGACATATTACGAGTATATTGAGTCATAATATGTTTCAATAATAATCTTAATATGGTGACTACAATCATAATTCTTATCATAATATGTTGCTCTTAGAATATGTTTACCACAACCATGTTTTTTCTTTGCGTGTATGTGCGTATGTAATACTGGGTACACACAATGCAATGCATTTACGCAATCTAGCAAATTAAATTCATTTTCATTCATTTTTCATTCATTCCAGATTGCATCAACATCAAAACGTATTGATATTTTAAGATTGCATTGATGTAGATTGCATGTAGATTGCACTGTGTGTACCCAGCATAAATAATAAAATAATTTAAAATAACTTTGCAGTTAAGCATTTCAGTTTTATTTTATGCATACAAAATAACTGAACATATTTGTTTTTGGAACAACATGTAGAAACAGTTAAAGAATTAGTTTAGTTATAAAATAACAAAATTTTCATTAATTTTAAACTTTACGGAAAATGATTTTAGTAAATTACACTCAGTTACTGTACAAATTTTTGAGTGTACCCAAGAATAGAAAACAATAAACGCAAATCAAATTCGCAGTTGTTTTTCTTTTACTAAACAACTGATTAAAAAGAAACAATACTTTTATAGTGTTTATGTTATACCAATATACTATACTTGTTTCTTTTAACACATTGCCAGTGGCAATCTGCCACATTGTTTTAAAAATTTCACAGTACAATCTGGGCTGCCATATGTAGTGATTTCTCGCTAAACGTGGCGATTTCAATACTTTTTTGGTGTTCTTAATTTCTATTTGCTTAGGTTACTTTATTTACCTGGGGCTTACACGTGAAAGTACTTTCGTGCAAGTAGACTATAGGTATTATCAACGAAAAATTTAAGAAACAGCCGATTGGCTAAAAGTACAAAAATTATGTGTGTGTTAGTAAAAAACTGTGAGTGTATTGCAACTTTCAAGAAATTTACTTTCATATGTAAATGCTAGGTTAAAGAGAAAAAACAACATTTTTTGCGAGGGCTTATTCAAAGTAAGACGTTGTAATAAGTCCGAAGTATTTTCATATATATCGTTACCTAACTGCAGCAAATGTTGAGCGCAAGTTTTCAAAAATTTAAACAAAAATAATGTAAGAAAATAATTTAAAATTTATGTGGTATTTTAAGTACAGAAGACTTTTAAAAATAAACAAAAAATAACAGCGATTGCACAAACTTTAAGCTATCAAAAGAATATTACAAAAACAATAAACGAATAGCAGATGTGATTATTAATATTCATATGAGTTATTTTTTCAAAAGATATGATAATATGAATTTTAATTTTTGTTTTTATTTTATAAAAATTAGAAGTAAAAACCTTTAAAAAAAATTACTTTAAAACTTTTACTGCCTGTTTTTAGAACTTATACAGGTCTGTCACAGAAATCAATTCCGATCGAAAGTGATTTCGTTTTATATGAAGCAAAATACGAAATCACTACGACTTTCGATCAGAATTGATTTCTGTGACAGACCTGATAATGTCATTAATCAATTTATATGATATAAAAGCATGTTGCTTGTCAATACATTTTAAATATGAAAGCTTGTCGCGAGATTTAAGTACTCGTATTTACTTCGTTTGAGAATTTTAATAGTTAAAATCAATCACATCAACTGTCAATTCCACCAAGTTCAGTTATAATTAACTATCAGCTATAACTGTCAAAAACATATTGTTAACTGGTAGTTAAAGTAAAAGTTAGTTGTAACTGAACTTGGTGAAATTGGGCGCAAGTTATTTAATTTTCTTGTTTTTCTACAGAAGTAAATCTCCCGACAAGCTTTAAATCATATAAATTGCGTAACGACGTTTTAAGATGATAGTAAAAGTTTTCAAGTAAAATTATATTTTTTCTTTTTAGAGCATTTAAATAAGAGATTAAGGGTTTTCATGATATCGCCTAAAATTGCCATTTGTGCAAATGGGCAAACTTGCGAGACTCGTTTCATGAAGAACCTTTTTAATTTTTGTGTAATTTTAAACAATTAAGGTCAGTTTGTCAATACGAAAATAAAAAAAAGAAAATTCAACAAAATAAAAATTAAAGTTGAAATTTGGGATTTTAAATTTTGAATTTGTTTTTAAAAATGCACAAAGAAAGCCAAAATACTAATTTGCTCAAACTATTGCTAGAATTTATTCTTTGTGATTTATAAACACTTGGAGTTTTCATTGAAAACGACGTTAAAACCACTAAAAAATCTGTTTGTATAAATGCACAATTGAACAGCGCAAGTTTACGAGACAAAATTGTTGGGCAAATTTACCAAGTTTGTGCAAATGAATTCTAATACAATTTTTGACATTTCCTTTACGAGGGCGTAAAAATGCACAGTTTGCACAGGTTACGAGACTTATAAACGATATCATGAGGACCCTTATTGTTTTTCAAATATTATTTACTTTTAATTTATTCCAAAACTCGCATTCCTATTCTGAGTAAGTCCTTTCAGTTAATACCCATATTGAAGGCAAACATTAAAAACTTAGTCCGTTATATTGGATCTAGAGATTAAGAGTCACTTAATTTTTAGACTTATTCTCAGCAAGCCCTCCTATTTGATACTCATATTGTAGGAACGCATTAAAAATAATAAGTCCACCATCTTGGGTGTTTTACCATGTTGGATTTAGAATAACTTTACACAGTTAACCATGCATTGTCATCCAAACTGAACGTCTTTACAAAAGTCATCTTAATCGGTTCGAGGTATCTGCTTTAAAATTGAGTTGCAACATTTCACCCACAATTATATGTACATTGCAAGTTAAATAAAAGCTTTTAAAATTCATAAGTTATTTCTTATAAACAATTTTTTTTTTTATATTTTAACAGTCTTATTCATAAACGAATGCTTAAGTAATGTATACATTAAAAATAGGTTTTCCATTCTAATTTCGTGCTCTAAAACTTGACTAAGCCTTAATAAATAGAGCTGTCGAATATTGAATTTGGTTATTTATTTAAAGGTCTTATTTGAAAAATAAATGAAATAAATATGTATAAAATTTTCTGCGCAAATGAAAAAATTTGCATTTGGCGGGTTTTATATTCAGAACAACTGGCAACGCTCATGTAAATTGTAGAAAAATTGTGAACAGCAGCCAGGGTTGTCGGATTTATTTTGATCTTTTTTTGCCAAATTGATTGTCCAAAATCGCCAAAGCCTTTTTTGCGTTTTTGACAATATAAAATATATTTAAAAAATTTTAAAAAATACTTTCTATTAATTCTTAAAACTAAATGTCTTCATGATTGCTAAAATATGCCAAACATGGGAAAAAGTCGCCATGATATATATTCTGTTTAATTAAAGTAAAATGATTGGTGAAAACAAAAAAGGTACAATAGTCTAATTAAAGCAGCAAAACGTTTTTATTTGTGGTTAGTATTATAGAAATATTGAATATATGTCTTAAACGCTATACACTTCACCGGAAAGGCAATTCTAGCTGTTTTTTTTTTAACAATGTATATGATTCAGTTTATTTAACATATCGTGTGAAGGTACAAAAGTGATATATAAATATGTATAATTTATAACTCGTAATAACGTGTCAAGAAGTTTGTATTGCACTCTATTTTGAAGGCAAATTTAAGTGGAGTTAATTTTTAAAAAGAACTCTTTCAACACAGACATTAGCAATTGGAATTATGTGCACATAAAGACAGTAAAAGCAAGTTCTTTAAAATGGTACGTACTGGACGTATCCTTATAGATATAAACTTTTTTCAAAAACTGATTTAAATTAGATGGAATACCATCATTGAAATAGTCTTTCCAAATAACGAACGTTAAAGCAACTCGAACGTGATAAAGCTCTAATCACATTAAAATCGAGATAATTAACCATACATTGAAGTGATTTGTTAATCACTTCAGACTGACATGATAACAACTAAATCACTTCATTAATCACATAGAATTCTCTGAACATACCTCAAACTAAGTATAATGTAAAATCGGCCAACATGAACGTGTACCACCGGCCACGATTTCTGCTTAATGTTTTATTTTTTTCCTTAAATATTTTACAAATTTTCACAATTTCATTATTAATAAGTTTAAAATAATCTTTTGATAACTTTATTAAAGTACTTTTATCCATTTTTAATACTTTAAAGAAATATAAATTTGATTGTTGGGGTTTTTTCTTAATCATCAGTCATCTTAATCATCTCAAATGTAATAACATTTTGCTTAATCGCCATATATTTTAAAAGCCGCCAAAAAAATCGCCATATCGCCGAATTGAAAATTAGCTCGCCAAGAAACTTGACAACCCTAATCGCATTATGAAAATGTGTAAAGCAAAGTGGCAATGAGTAAATGAAATAAGTATATTTTTCTAGCATCACATATTCACCACAATAGTATTGTTGTTTCTTTTCAACCAGTTGTTCGGTAAGCAAGTGACCGACTGACAAAAAAGACCCAAGTGAGCGATTGAACGGAATTGAACGATGAAACTGAACGGCCGTTCATCGTTCATCTGACTGATCCGTTCAATTGAACTAGTTCGTTCATGACCGACACAACTCTAGTAAAAACTACAAAGTTGCATTTCGGAACTAAATGCATTGTCAAAATGTTTATGGTTGCATTTAAGAACATGTTGCCATGTATTACTACAATGCAACAGGCGTTTAGGGAAACAGCCTACATGTTCGACATGCCGGATTCAAAAAAATTCAAGTTGGGTAGAAGAGTGATGTGAATTTCCATTTCCACCACATTTTATATTGTGTCTTCATTTGTAGACTACCGACCAAGTGATGGTCATTTTGAAAAGTAGCGTCTAGGGGTGATGTAAATCATTTTTTTGACTTGTCAGTGGTCAAAAATGATTACAACTGATTTTTAGAAAGCTACTAAAAATTTCGCACCCTGTTGTGGAAATTTTTTTTTATTCAACTCTTTCTGCCAAATTGCTACAAATGTAGACTAGGGAGGGGTATTACTCTTTTGAATATTGTAAACAAAATCATAGCCCACATCCTCCACAATCGTATTGCATCCATTATTGAACCAAAGCTAAGACCAGAACAAGCGGGCTTTAGACCAAACAAGTCATGTATTGTTCACATCAACAGCTTGAGGGTAATTGTGGAACAGTCGGTTGAATGGCGCTCACGCCTTTACTTAGTGTTCGTTGACTTTAAACGTGCATTTGATACACTACAACACAAGGCGATATGGGAAGCTCTGAGATGCAACGGTGTTCCCGAGAAGATATTTAATCTTATTAAGGAGCTATACAACAACGCATTTTGTTCCATACTTCATGAGGGTACAGCAAGCAACCCCATCAAAGTAAACGTAGGTGTTCGTCAAGGCTGTGTTTTGTCTCCACTACTGTTTAACATAGTACTTGACGTAGTTATGAACCACTGCATGAATATGCATCATGGAATTTCGTGGGGCCTTCATGATAGGTTAGAAGATATTGATTATGCAGATGACGTCTGTCTTTTATCCCACCGCTTCTCTAGCATGCAATCAAAGATTCAAACCTTTGCTACACGTGCAGCCAAAGCGGGATTACAAATTAATATCAACAAAACCAAAGCAATGCGCATAAATTCTTCATGCAACGAGAACTTTCAGCTTTCGGGTCAACCCATTGACGATGTTGAAAGCTTTTGTTACCTGGGGAGTATAATCTCAAAAACAGTGGGCAGCAAAGAAGATATAAAGAATAGACTGTGTAAGGCAAAGCAAGCATATGGCACGCTTAATAAATTCTGGAGATCTCAAAATATCTCAAATCACACCAAAATCAAGGTTTTTAATAGCAATGTAAAATCTGTGCTTCTATATGGCTGTGAAACCTTTCGAGCCGTGAAATGAGTTGCATGCAAGCTTTTGTAAACCGCTGCCTCAGGCGTATTGAAAGGATATTCTGGCCTGCCACGATATCAAATCTGGAGTTGTGGAATTTAACCCATAAAATTCCTTTAAGTATGAATATCCGATTGCGTAAATTTAGTTGGCTAGGACACACAATGAGGAAACCAGCACATGATTTAACTCGACAGTCTGTAGAATATAACCCCCAAGGATCCAGGAGACCTGGTAGACCTGCGAATACTTGGAGGCGCCAAATTGAGAACGAGTTGCATGAGCATGGCGTGTCCTGGAATGAGATGAAAACGATGCCCAATGATAGAATACAATGGAAAACATTTGTTGCGGCACTATGTTCCACAGGGAATTAAATATTACATATATATACATACATACTTTTATTTTTACTTAAAAATATTTTCTTAACAAAATGAATACAATTATCATCGGACAACACCAACAAATGGAATTGAATCCAAATACATATTAAAAACAATTAACAGTGAAGAATATTACTGTTGATCAATGAATTTTTATTCAGTTTTTATAGGTTCTTCTTAACCCTCTAATGCCAACTTTTAGAATAAATGGGAATATATCGACCCCTAACCGCGAAAATAACGTAAGCGCCAAAAATAAAATTTTACAGGAGATAGTTGTTTTATTTTATTTCATATACATTTTGTATTAGTAAAAACTATGATTACAAAATATGCAGTAAAATATTTAAAAAGGCTTGAACAACACCCAAATCCACTAGCTCGAAATATTTTAAACCATGGCGGCCACACTCGCTTAAGAAGAAGAGACACTGCAGCACTTACCCAATTAGATGAGCGATAAACACCTATATAAGTGAACAGAACCCGTGATGAAGAAAATTTTTGTCTGGCACTGGCAGGACGTAAAATAACGTATTAGGTTAAGATTTGATTAATTATTGTTAGTTCATATTTAAAATATGAAGATTCAATAAAAAATAATGAGAAAGAAAAAAAAAAAAAAAAAAAAATATACATTTTGTATGAAATTTGTCGCTTTCGACAAAATTGTTCTTGCTATAAAATCGTAACGTTACCTTATGTGACCATGACACTTTTAGAGATGATGTAAGTGTTGCCAATAAATTCATTTATTAAAAAAAAACAAAAATTTAAAATTATGTCGCTTACGCTATTTTCGCGGTTAGGGCTCGATCAGAGTAGGTAAATGAATTTCTTTTTTCTTTCTTTCTCGCGAAGGTTTTTTTGTACAAAACTTTTCGATTATCATTATCGCGAGAAAGAAGAAAATATTGTTGTTGTTTCCTTCTTTTGTGTTTGCCGAAGCAAACACAAATGCTTCTCTTCGTTTAGCAGAACGAAGAGGAATGATATAGAAGGAAACAAACTGAAGGAGAATAAAATTAGAAAAGAAAAATTAAATCGAAATATCGAATGGAAGGAAGGAAAAAATAAAGAATTCTTTTTCTGTTTTTTATGGGTAACTTATCCAAAATTTTGTGATCCGTAGCATATTAAAAACTTCGTTTTTGAAAAATTCCCTAATAATTTACCAAAACGAAATCAATTTATTACATAGACATTCATTAAAACAAATTTCAATGAACAAAGTTTTTTCCTTCTTTTATTTCCCTCTATTTTTTTCCTTCGATTTAGAAAGAAGAAACAATTTTGTTTGCTTCTTCTCTCCATTTCGTTTCCTTCTTTTTCAGCCAAACGAATGGTTTTTTATTTCAGCACAAATATCAACGAAAGAAAACACAGCAGTTTCTCGCCTTCGTTTATAGAAACGAAACAAAAACAACAAATCTCTTCTTTTCGCGAAACGAAGAGGGAAAGATAAAAAAAAAGAATTCTTTGCGAGGAAATACCTACCCTGGGCTCGATATTATGAAAATAATTTTTTTAGGGTATTTTTGGGCCACTGAATTCAAAAAAAATATTTTTAAGCCCGTACGATGAGTCGTTTACGTTCCAGGTGAGCAAACATCTAGGAGTACAATGTGGCACCCTTGGGTATCTAGTATTAAAAACACACTTAATTTTTGAGAATTCTGATTGTTAGTTTGTATTGAAAATAAAAAGTAATGAAACAAATTGAAAATATTTGATTTTGTTTATGATAATCAAAAAAAAAAAAAACAATATGTATTATTATTTGACCATCATAAACGAAGTTTGCACTTTGAACAAAAGCATTGTGTTCGAGAATGTTTACAATGCTTTAAGAGCTTTAAAAAGCTTTCGAAGCTTCTACAAATATTTTTCTAGATCTTTAAGCAATTGTAAAAAAATGGAAATTAATAAAAATTAGTTATACCTATATTGGACGACAGTTGAAATTTTGTAATTTATAAAAAAAAAATTCCAAAAATTTTGTTGGAATTCCTTTATAATTGTCATAACTATAGTGCTACTCCCATATTCATAAAACATATTTTTGATTTATAAAAGGTTTATGACACGAATTTTATATGAAAATTTGTTTAATAAACCTGAAATATTTTTTTTTAATATGGGAGCTAGTAAGTGTGCGAAATACTTTGTTCTATGATTTTTATTTGTCGAGTTATAGGTAGGTAAAGTGTGGACCTTTTTAAAAAAAATTTTTTTTTTTAAATTATTTTTTTAAACTAAAAAAATTCAAACAAAAAAAATTTTAAGTGTTTCTTATAGAAAATCGATAGACTAGCTCACTACTAGCTAGCCCACCGGGAACTCGGCCTTCCAAATAAGATTTTTCTATCCATTTACCGAGGACTTGTAATTCAAACACTTACGTTTCGAGTAATTGTAGGGGTACGCATTCAAGCATATGGGCTTAGTCCTGCTTGTCATATTGATACTATCACAGGGATTGTTTGTAACCTCAATTGAGTGCCCCGATAGGCTAGCTGGTAGTGAGCTAGTCTATCAGCGCCGGGGTTGCGGGTTCGATTCCCGTCAGAGACTCTGGTTTCATTCCTGCAGACAAGCGTAGAGCTTCGCGGGATTAGCTTAGGGAATTAAAATTAAAAAAAAAAAAAAAAAAATTAAGACATTTGTCAGTGACTGCAAAGTCAAGTGTGGATCTACTGTCAATAAGATCCGGTCACAGTGGCTGTTTGTCCTCGAGTGTGCCGCATAGTTGGCCTTTCTTCTGTCTTTTTATGCCTACTAGAAACTTTTCAAATTTCAGATGCCCTAGGTAGGTAGGTAGGTAGAAAGGCTGGTGTGAAGTCTCCTTCACACCTTCACCCAGAGACCAATATGGTCCATTGTGACGCCCTATTTAGAGATAAATAGATGGAAAGTAGGTGAAATAAAGAGCAAGAGTATAGAAAAGGAAAAGAGTTTCAGACCAAACCCGAGAGAAATCCTACTCAGTCCTACGTGCAGCCCTAATTTGCAGTAATTTTTTTTCAATGAAATATGGTTAAGTGGTATCAGGAAGTCTGATCAGCTGTTGGCCAGAAACTAATAACCCCCACTTTTAAGGTCGCACCAATTTTTAGAATTTTCGGAGGCCCACAAAAAAATGGTCACCAAAATCGGTAAACTAAGAATAGAATTTTACTACTGGTTGGTAATACAATTGAATCTATTATGACTTTGTGTTTTGCCAAAATTCTTAATTTGTCGCATAGTGTTATTAATAGTAATTTATAAAATTTTCAACATCAACGCCATAGGGAAACGACTAGAGTAGAAAATTCCATACGTCTAAAAAACAACAACAAAGTAAACACATTTCTTAGTAACTTAAGTTTTTTTTGACTGCTGAGTTAGGAGTTTTGCTCTCTCTCATTTTTCCAATAATTTTCTATGACCAATGGCTTTTACCTATAATCATAAAAAAAAGTTTTTATTGATAGAATACTTAAGAATTAGATAAAGAGTTGATTAACTAAGCAATAACCGCCTAAGTCGAAATAGTTTTTGAGAAAAGGCGCTTTATAGTTAGGCTTGCGTTTCTGAAAACATTAATTGCATTAGGAAAGAGTAATTCAGAATCAAATTTTTTAACACCACCATGATAAGATAAATATAACGAAAGTTGCATTTATTTAAAAACAAATATAAACTTAATTGTTTCTTAAATAGACGGTTTTCGCTAGTGACCACAGATATATTAAGATTAAAAAAATATGAAAAAAATTATTTTAAGCTTTAAAAATCTAATTATTCACTCATTTTCTAACTAAATTTTATTTTTTTTACTTTTTTAGTATTTTACTTTTTTATCTAATCCAAAACTGTGATACTTTTAGAAAAGTAAGAAATTAGTAAAATAAAGCTTCGATAAATTAAAAATTTTTTTTTTTTAATTCCCTAAGCTAATCCCGCGAAGCTCTACGCTTGTCTGCAGGAACGAAACCAGAGTCTCTGGCGGGAATCGAACCCACAACCCCGGCGCTAAAAGACTAGCTCACTACCAGCTAGCCTACTTATTAAACATTTACGGATAACTAATAGAAACCCATAATAAATCGTCTTACTAATGTATGTATTTATTTACTTACTTGTGATCTGTACAATAACAGGAACAGTGAAAACAGGAGGAGACAGTAAATAGCAAAGTAAGAGCACTGCCATATACCCAGGACACCAAATATTGACTAGATGACTTTGAACGTTCAAAAAGTTTATACTGACACAACAGCGACGGTATAATCCAGATACCGTGGGTTATAACATTAGCCATTTGTTCAATCTTTTACATTAAAAAAACAAGGATTTCATATAAATTATTTTTAAAATTTACGTATGTACATATGTATTTATATAAGACTTACCTCTGTCGGCTTGTAGGCACAGCCAGGTTTAGCCTTTTCGTTTTTCCATTTAATATTTTTTAATTGTAATTTAAATGTTAAATTTGATTTAATCCATGACTTCCAAAAATTTGTTAGTAAATTATCTAAAAATGAGTATTTATTTTGTACTTCTTGTATAACGCTTCTCATGGCGGACTGTAATATTTGCTATGCTCTCTAGTTCTTAATGCACAATGTGATTCGACTATTAGCGCTCCTGTAAATTTGTATAGAATATGAAAATTAATTTAATTCAACTTAAAAAATACACAATAACAATAGGCAATATTTTATCACTCTCACAATTCAGCTTGATGAACGGCATTAATGCAATGAACAGTAAGTCATAAAATTTTTTTCCAATGTATACATACAAAAAATTCAGACATATTCATATATTAATTGAGCATATTTTAAATGGATGTGCAGTTATCATACTCTAAAAGCAAGGTGATAGTCGTCTAATTATAAATGTGTTTTCTTCTGTTTAATTCATTTTGAAAATCAAATGTTTCCTTATCTTAAACAGTTGTAGTACTAATAGCTGCGACAACGTTAAGTTTGTTATTGTTTGGGTAAGCCGCTCGTTTTATTTCAACAACTGTTTATAAATTTACTGAAATTTTCTTTTGTATTTATTGTTGCTATAATTATTATAATCCAAAAAGCAACGATAGTGTATAATAAAAATATACATGTCCAGAATTTATAACATTTATTGAAAGGCAAATTTATGTTGAATGTACATACACTTAAAAACATTCATGCCTTATCTGCCTGTTTTTTTTTTTTCAAAATAAAATAAAAATTTTCGCTTGGAAATTTGTATTGAAGCAACAATAAAATAAACTCAAATTTGTTTTTGTTTTTAATATAAATTTCTAAACGAAAAATTTTTTTTTTTGGCGATTTCTTTTCTGAGAAAAATATATTACAGTATATTCATGAAACATTTTCTAATGTTACCTATAATCATTTGAAGTGTAACATGTTTTGCAATTTCAATAGAACACAATTAATTCTTTTTTTTACAACTATTACACTTACATCATTAATGTACTTCATGAGCGATTTTTAAAGCTATTTGAGCGGTTTCTGCACGCTATTGCGGTTTGGAAACAAATATTGACATCACTAATGGCTTAGAAAAATTAAAACGATTATAATATAAATAGACTTTTTTTTGATTTTAATGTGTAAATATTTACTGCCGTATTCATAAAAAATTAAAAAGGATTTGAAATGCATTTTAAGAAAAATTTGTATGAAAATTTTGCCTTAAAACACATTTCAAACATATTTTATTTTTTATGAATACGGCAGTTAATATTTTTTAATCCAAATTTTTAATATTTTTAATTAGGCTTAAGTTCATTAAATTTAATTTTCATTAAATTATTTTTATGAAGAAAGGAATTTTACAACATGAAAATTTATTAAAATTGTTATTGATAATCTTTCATTCTTGACCGTGGCCGAGATTCGAATTAAAATGGATAATCATTCAAAAAAGCAAATTTCGATCTACCAAAAGTTAAAATACAATTTGGTTTAAGGATTGATGTTTGACTATTGACGTCAGCAGTCGTCGATGGCTGCGAGTGTAAAGCGGCAAATCCATCTGAGGAGATCGAGTGGTTGCGATCGAAACATGTCATGGTAACCTGCCGGCCGCGGTTCGAATCCCGGCCACGGTCAAGAATGAAAGATTATCAATAACAATTTTAATTAACTTTCATGTTGTAAACTTCCTTTCTTCATAAAAATAATTTAATGAAAATTAAATTTAATGAACTTAAACCTAATTAAAATATTAAAAAATTGGATTAAAAACCATAAATAGTTCAACAAAATAACCACAATACTAATTATTGGTCGTTAGTAATTTCACTTTATGAAATGTTTAACAACCAAGTTTTATTAATTACACTGGTCGTAAAAGAAATCGTTTCAAATAAAAATATATGAAAAACCAATCCGTTTTCAGTTTTTTCTAAAATGTCTAGTTTTTAAAGGGGTAGACTAATATTAATAAGGAAGTTATGGTACATACATGATTATTTTCAAAATTTTTTCTTAATTATTGGCGATCATTTTTTCATGCACATGTACACATTTTTATCATTTATCAGAAATCCAGGTATATTAAAAATAAAATAAGACATGAAATAATGAAGATCAGTAAATAAAATGTTAACTAGACGTTATTGAATAAACTATTTGGATTCAGCAAGCTAAAGACAATTAAAATCACATAATCAATTTCTCTACCCCGACTTTTTTTGTTTTTTGTCGAGCAGTGTTAATAAAACGTCAACAATTTAAAAAGCCTTTTCTGATATTTCAGGAAAAGAATTACTTACTAAATCACCAGAAAATATGTCTTAAACCAGGCAAATGTTGCACCATTCCCGTCCAAGGCAAGAATTTCTTATTTTAATCATATCACATATTACTAATCAGAAGAAAAGCCTGAACTTTTTTCATAAAAACGTGTAGCACTAGTTAGTTTAAGAAAACTTAATATAAAAATAAGAAACTTTTGATTAATTTGCTTAACATGTCGTTCCAAGTGTTTCGTCAAAAAAAAAAAAACGAAAATTAAAAAGGAGGTGCTTACATTATTTTCGCGGGTAAGGCTCGATATCGTATGGAACAAATCTAGATCACCAAGGCAGCTTCAAGCAAAATAAAAATTACATGGGGTTGTAGAAAACGGAAGAATAAAGTCGGAAACGCATAGTTTTCGAGCTATGGACCTGTGAATTCTGAACTCTAATCGCCAATATTGGTATTATTTGAAAGTTTCTAAATTCATTTTTCTAGATATAGAAACTTTATTTAAAAATTGTTTACTCCTCTGCTCCCATTACAGTTTTTACAAAATTTTACATCAAAATGTTACGGACACGTGCACTAGGTAAATACATATTTATGTTATTTATTCCAATAAAAGTAAAAAATAATTTAATAAATAACGAACACCGGCTTCGCTAACTTCAACTTCTCTGGATAGACGGCCTTCACAAGGAAGCAAGGATATTCTCACCTAGAGTTTAACAAACAGTGGATTGTCTAACGAAACTGTGCGTTTCCGAGACTATTTTCAATTATATTTTCTTTTTATTTTTAATGTTGTACCACCCTATGTAATTTTCGTTTTGTTTGGAGCTGCAAATGCTTGACCACTCCTTGCCATCACCCTTAACAAAATGTTTGTGGAATACTAAGCACAGGGTACATAATGTACTCTGCGATATACTCTACATGTGAGTATTTATATGTATGAATGCATGTGAAGCGATTTGTTGTACATAATATAAAATAAGCTGGATGTTCTTGGTGTTATGTACATCTTAAAATATAATTTTCTATTCACCTGTTATCATAAATACTATTTATTTTCTATTTTAAAGTTTATACACGCCTACTGTTTGCAACATGTTGATAAAAAAATTTACTAGAAAACATTTTTATTTAACTTTTACCGTTGTTTTATATAGAATAGTTTTCTATTTTGTTAAATTTGCTAGAAAATTGATTAAAAGCACAACAAAAGAAAAAAATGATAGCAGTGTCATTTATAATCAGTGTTACACTTTCGGTGGTTTTTCTCTCAAAACGAGCGAAATAAAAATGTACTTTTATGGCCCGGTCTAGACCAAAGATATATATATCAGCAATTTGGCGATAACGCTTGGGCTTCCACCTAGCATTTTTTTGTTGCTTCGTCCCAACTTACACTAGGGACATTTCTTGCCGGACAGAAAAAGTTTGAAGGCGAGGGGTCGAAAAGGTAGAGTGTGTAGTACATGACTATCTGTACTGGACATTTTTTTATTTTTCTTTCTTACTTTTCGTAGTTTACATCTTGTTGCTTCACATTATTTTTCTGTCTGACTTCATATGTAAACGCTTCAGGTAAGATTAAAAGAGAATTCAAAAAATGTCCGGCAAGAAATGTCCCTAGTGTAAATTGGGACTTAGCAAAAGCAAAACCGTCGGCAGAACAACGGCGCAATAATTACTGAATATATTGCTAGAGAACACTTAAAATTGCTTTGCCATAAACAAACGTACAGTGAAATGAGATGTCAGATAAATGACAACTGATCTTACAGCAGATTGCTAAGCAATAATTGCTCAAGCAATCAGAAGAGCAATCATTGCGCAATGGAGCAATCAAATTTGACGGGATAACTTCAGCAGAATAACGGAATAATATTTCGTACTATTCAGCTTATGTAACTCCCCGTCCACAACAGACATGATTTGCTGTTATAACATGATCGTTGTTAAAGCTTATGCATTAACATGAAAAAATCTCTAATATAATGAGTTTATACTTAACACTAACATCATTTTAGTGTTAATGTTAAGCATTTCATGCCAGTTGTAGACTGGGCGTTACATAGCGTCTTCAACTGACAATTTTTTGTCATACCAAACGTCAAAGTCTATATAAAAAAAACTCGAACATTTTTGTCAGCGTTTTTTTAATATGAAGTTTGACGTTTGGTATGACAAAAAATTGTCAGGTGAAGACGCTATGTTAAGGGCATGGAAAAACTTATTTATGTCATCGTCCAGACTTGTAATTTTTGTTCCTGCAACTTTTAAAAATTCTACTTTGAAATTGCACTAGTGTCCAGATTATAAAATTATAGGGTTGCAATTTTTTAATTTTTATGTTGTCCTTTTTACAACTTCAAGTTGGAAAGTGTAAAAATTACAAAACCAAGGTATATTTATAACAGGTAGTCTCGGAAAGCCAGCTGTTTATTTTTTATTTGCTTGTTTTGTGATACGAACTGTCAAATGTTGTATAGTAAACAAGTAAACAAGTTTATGTCTTTATCTTTTTTGTCTCTTATCAACCCCTTTGCTGTTTGGCAGTTCGTATCACATAACAACAATAAAAAGCCCTGTTGTTTGTGTTATTGTACAATTGTTGTAATCTCGCGGCTACCTGTTATAAATATTCCTTGTACAAAACAAAACAGAATTGCAGAGAATATTTAACTGAGTACCCCTCCCAAATCTTCTCCCCATGCTCATCAATAAACTCAATAATTGCTGTAACAAAAAAAAAAAGCAAGTCTGAAATATGACTTGTTAACTCATATTTTGAAAAAAAAATCAAGGATGAAGGTGCAGTATAAAAAGTGAGAGCATAACAAGTTAAAAATCATAATAAAACATAGTAATATATTTTTGATATCAATGAAACGGTCTTTATGGGATATAAAATTTTATGACATTAATGTTTAAAAATGATTTCGTTACATGCAAAAAATATGTTATGTTTACACTCTTTCTTCATAATCTCTCCATTACAATCAATTGTAAAAGGAGTATTAAGTTTTTTTGTTAAGGAAATTTAAAGATATTTATGGGAAAATGCATGGTGATAATAATAAAAAAACATGGAAAAATCGTACGTTCGCGACCGGTACATAAGCCAATTAAATAAAAACCAAGAGAGATACATATCTTATTTTGTAAATACAGGATGGAGACCTACATTAATACACTTTTAAAATAAATTAATCACTTTTGAATATTCCGTTCCATTACTCAGATTTTTAAATTTCACTATTGTTAGCCTAAGTTGACTTCTATTTTGCGTACGTTCGTGACCACATGTTTATAACTATCATTATGAAAACTTAAACTCGATGAAATCCATCTTTTGCACTAAACAAAGAGCTACCCAAATGCTATCGAATTGCAAAAAAAAAAAAATGCTAGGAAAAGTTTTGTTTTCTATATTATTTGTACATCAAAAGCGTACGAACGTACTTTCGTGACACCAGGAAATGCCCATGTCATATGTACAGTTTGAGATGAGGCGTATCTTTCTCTACCACACGGCATCAAAATCTCAATTAACTTAAAAAGTGGATTTAGCAGATTTGCATATTTATTATTTATATTTAAATAAACTTCATTCTGGGCTCACTAGAATAAAGTAATTGTATGAGGTTAAGATAAACATAAGAGTTTTATGTGCTGACATTCAAATGGATAAAAGAGCTTGCATATTATATGAATTGATATTCGAGTGGAAGCAGTATGTTTAAATCTAAATCGAATCAACCATATTTAATTTGCAGTAAGAAGTTTGCATGGAGACTATGTGATATTATAGACCGATTCTTACAATTTGCATAGGTTTCGTTCTTATGATAATTAAAACCTATTTACAAAATTTTGTCAAATTATCTAAAAACTTTTACTTTCCGCACAAGGTTTTCATGGACAGACAACCAGCCAGATGGTCGGACGGACACGAAAAGTGTTTCTGATTCGATCGGTTTACTACTAACGTGTACGTGTGCTGGACGTAATATTCGCCGTTTTCGGTGTCACACATACAAACACATTTTCACTAATACTACCACATTGCTTGAGTATTTTGATCATTGTATTTGGGCCTTTACAATTGTAGAGTGAAAATGAAATGTTAAAGCAAAAGTAAATTCATCTGTTAACCAAAATTTAAACAATTGTTTTTATTTGCTAAACATGCCGGTATTCCCGGGAATTCTTTCTCGCATAGAAACTCTAGGTAAAATATGAACCCAGTCGATTAGCTTGAAAACTTGAAGAATACCGGTCATTTTACTAGTTATATTACCGGTAGTGTTGACCGATATATTGGTTAAAGTTTCTATTAATTTATTAAGAGCAAACTAAAAAAACTAACCGAAACTTTTGTGTACATGTGATTTTGCCTCTCTCTCTAACCAATTAATTCCACTCGACTACGGAACATAAATCTGTACTGCTTACTCTGCTGATTTTTGTTAGTCAATGATAACCTAAATAATCCCTCGCGAATGGGTAGTCATCTTGCCGCGATGCGAGGGCTTAAGTACAAGAACGTTTAGAGTCATGCTGGCGGTAGTGACGTCAGTAAAGACCTGTAGGGCCTCCCATGCGAGAAGAGTCTAAACCGAGTACGAACCAAGAACAACCCCCTGTCTATTAGCGTCTGTTTCTCCTAGTTGGAGCTAATATTACGTCTGTTCTCATATTGAGCGGCTGATGGTTTGCGTCTGTCTACAGAGGAGTGACAGGTATCCTTTCGCCTGGTAGATAGGCATAAAATGCAACCTCAACTCACCCCCCTCCCGAAATGTTCAAAAATTCACGCCCTAAGTATCCGGCAAAGGTTTTCATAATCCCCGGAGACCCTACTACTACAGCGTCGGTATCAGGCTGTAGTATGTTAAATGCTACTGAGACCTCGTCTAGTAAAGTGGTTGTGCCAAGCTCTGCAAGACGGTCAGCTACTAGTGCGCAAAAACTCGTCACGACTAAGCCTTCAGGCGGTCGTAAACCAAGCTTGGTACAGGGTTCTTCGAAACCAGTTATCTCTAAGGCTTCCCAGGTCCGGACGGGAGAAAAACCTGTCAAAACCCCTTCCTCGGGTGCTGGCTTGTCGGTACAGACTCAGTCTGCCGGAAATCCAGTTTCCCATGTGCCGGCTCCTGATGCACCTCCCTCAGCCTCTACGGCACTTATCAAAAAACCCCAAAGGCACATAAATGCATCCAAACGGGCCTTCACAACCAGGCGCTCCACCTAGAAAATCATTAGCCGACTTGGTGAAAAACCGGTTGGTGAGCTCACGGAGCAGGAGAAAACCTCTCTCCAGTGGGCAAACACCCATATTGAGGGCTTAAAACGTGAACTCCCCTCTGCGGAGGAAGGCAATCATGAACGGAAGCCAACCAAAGCAGCGCCCAAACGGCAACGGTCAGGCTAAACGGTCCAAATATATGCCTCAACGGCCGCAAAACAGGTCGTACAAAGATGTGGCTAAGGACCACCTCATTTGGGCGATCATTGACCGCAACGCCAATGACGGCACCATTTCCTCCAAGAATGGGAAGCAGGTTGTCGTCGCACTTAGTAGGCTGGTCCTGAATGTCTTTACCACCACAATGTGAAGATGCCGGCTGGTATCAAGGTCACATTAAATTAATAGCGTGTGCAGATTAGCGTTCAGCGCTACTGCACAAAGATGCCGTGGAGTCCCTGGTGTAAGTTTGGCAGGGCGCCAAGCTTGAGGCAATACCTCTGGCCGATGTACCACAAAGGCCCAGATCCCCGCTGGACCATCCGACCCTAAGGAGATCCTGGAAATTATACAGATCAGTAACCCCCAGCTACCCACACAGGACTGGAAAGTAGTGAGGGCTTCTGAATCTGTTGAAGACTCCAGGAAGGCCACTGTTATAATAAACAGTGACTCTCTGCCGTCACTTCGGAAGACACATTCTATTCTATGGACTTGGAACTATCTTTCTCCGAGTCTACAAAGGTGATGACAAAGGGAAACCTCAAGCTCTGGTGACTACCACCACAACAACAGCATCAACGGAGCATATGGAAGACGATTCTGCTACGTCATCGGCCAATGAAGACTCTCAATCGTTCAGTGGACTTGTGGGTGATTTCTTTGGTAAGATGGAAGTGGCGGACGATGAGGACATCCTTCTGGAATCGGCCACGACCCAGAGGATGCCAACGTCACAGTCGTCCATAGCGATGAGCTATGATGAAGGTTATACAAATTAACCTTTACCACTCTAAAGCGGCGTCAGCTGCCCTTCTCCTTCGATTGGCTTCAGGCTTATATGCATCCAAGAACCATTGTTGTATAAAGACAGGGTTTGCGGACTCAGTTTAGACGGCTATAGTACTCTGTACGCAGCCGATCAAGGTAAGACCAATGCTTGTGTTATGGTCAAAAACATCCTTAAAGCTTTCATTATTTCTGATTTTAGCGATAAGGACAGCTGCACTGTCGCAGTAGAATGCAAAACCAGTACAGTTTGGTTTATGAGCTGCTACATGGTGCACGACCAGGGTGCTAATCCTCCAAACTCCACAACCAGGAAGGCGATGTCGTATGCTAACAGGCGCAACATCCCCCTAATATGTGCTGACGCTAATGCACATCATACCATCTGGGGAAGCTCGGATGTCAATCCACGAGGTGAGTCGCTTTTGGACTTCATAGTAGAAAATGAACTAACAGTAGTTGATAGGGTGAGCCCACCTTTATAGGGAGGTTATTGATATTACGCTTATTAGTGAAAAGTTCGCGGATATGATTAGCGATTGGAACGTGTCAAAGGACTGTACCTTCTCTGATCACATATATATTGATTTAAATTTTTCCTTTAGAGTTGATTCAGTTAAACCCTACACGAATAGAAGAAGGACCAACTGGTCTATCTATGCGAGTGTACTCGACGAAAGATGGATGGATCCTGTACCACAAACAGTAGGGACACCCTTGAGGTCCTGATGAATACACACTTCCCAGGATGCACTGATGATGTGCCTAGGGAGGGAACATTTAGTGGCGCTCGGGATATCTCTAATATTCCGATAACTCGCCATCGTGTGGAATGGGCGGTCAAAAGCTTCCATCCCTTTAAATTACCAGGCCCGGATGGCATTATCCCAGCTGACCTACAAAAGAACCTGGGAATATTGATGCATGGCTCTTGGCAATATTTAGAGCCTTCCTGTGTCTCTCACATGTCTCATCAACTTGGACAACATATAAGATCGTCTTCATCCCCAAGAGCGGGAAGACATCTCACACTATGGCTAAAGACTTTAGACCAATTAGTATATCCTACTTTCTACTGAAAACACTGGAGAGGATTTTGGATATTCATATTAGATCATCGTTAGGACATAATTCCTTGTCACTGGCTCAGCACGCCTACACGAATGAAAGGTCCACTGCGACTGTGCTTCACTCATTGGTGGCCCACATGTAAGATCCCTTCACTACAAGGAATTTACTTTATTTGCATTCCTGGATATTGAGGGCGCTTTCAACAACGTTAGATCAATTTGTCAGCAGTATCTTGCACTTCAGGCGTATCGAATCCAACTTGGGCGGCTCGAACATTTCCAAGGTTGCGACTAGGTTCACCCCGCAAGGTGGTGTACTGTCACCTTTACTTTGGAATCTGAATATAAATACCATACTCATGGCCATGCGGATGACGTTGCAGTTGTGGCTTTGGGTAAAAATCCCGTCTGAACAAATGGAGTCCACATTGGACGTCCCAACAAAATGGTGCCAGGGTTGTGGACTGGATGTAAATCTTGCCAAATTTGATACCCCGAGAATAAAGGGGGTCTCACTGGAACTGTCTGACAGCGCCAAGTATATTGGGCTAATATTGGAAAGCAAATTGAACTGGAGGATGAACACCATTTCCAGGACTAATAAGGCGGCAACTGCATTATATAGCTGCAAAAGGGCCATTGGCCTAAACTGGGGAATAAACCCGAGGAATGTATACTGGCTATACGAATGGGTTTAATCATTCTATTCTACGCGGCAGCTGTTTGGTTGCCGACTCTCAAGGTGAAGAGTCATCAAACTAGGTTTGAACGTACAACGAGAATGGTGGCGATAGCGGTAACATATGCCATCAGAAAAAACCCCTATAAGGCATTGTTTACGATTTTAAACTGGTTACCACCAGACATTTTGGCGAAAAGGCTAGCTGCGAACACGACGGTAAGACTAAAGGCCACCGGAGCATGGAGGGATTACAATATCGGACATGCTAATATTCTGAACGAAATTAATTGGCACATGGATGTTGATTGTGTCACACCGAGTCGATCTTTGATCCTGGCTTTACGGTAAGCGTTTTGGATAACGTGGTCCACTATGATAACCTACAAATTCCCGCGAATGCGATTCGAATATTCACGGACGGGTCTAAAACACTGTATGGTGTCGGTTCTGGCATATACTCCGAGCAGCTAAACTGGAGCATTCCTATAAGCCTGCCGGAACACTGCAGTGCCAGCCGCGAGACGCATCCTTTACGTTGAAATATCTGGAAGGGATATTCACATTATTACCGATAACAAGGCGGCTATAAGATTCCTGGAGAATGTGTTCATCACATCTAGAATTGTCCGAAAATGCCGGATGTCTCTGGAGGAGATAGCAATACATTTACTGGTCACCCTAAATTGGGTCCCCGGACACGGGGACATACAGGGAAACTGCATGGCGTATGCAGGCACCATCTTGAATCGAGACGGTTCAAAATATAATGTAGGTACTTCGCTTCCAAGGAGTAAGCAACTTATAGCGCACAAGTTTCGTCTTATTGCCAGTCAGAGGTGGCACGATGAAACTACCTATGGGGAAACCAGGAAAACCTGGCCCATCATAGATGAAAAAAGGACACAGCGGGCATTACAGCTGTCCAGACATCATCTAAGAAACCTAATTGCGGTTATAACTGGCCACTGACCCATTGGGAGGCACGCCCAGAGGCTGGGGCTCCCTTATAATGACTTGTGTGGAAGTTGCGGCGACGAGGAGGAGGAGGAGGAAGAGTCAACGGAACATCTTCTCTGTAATTGCCCGGCATTCGGAGATTTAAGACTCGAAATGTTTGTTCGAAGAGCCCTTGGGGACAAAACTTGTCTCTCTGATGTTTATATAAATAGGATCCACTCCTATTTTGAATCGACCGGATGGCTGCATTGGAATACTAGCAGCCAGACAACAACGGACCCATGGGAGACGGTGTGACATGGTAACACAACGGGAACTTATTAATGGACCCACGTGAGCTGTGCTTGATCACGGCTGCCAATGGAACCTAACCTAAATAATGGTTAACGCTAACTAGTTAGGCATAACGTAAATATTAGTTAGCACTAACTAGTTATGCATAACGTAAATATTGGTTAGTAGTAACCTTTATTAAATAATACTTTGTTTTTAATTTTCATTTTGAATTAAATTTTTTATTAAAAAAAATTATAATCGAATTTCATTAATGCATTACAGTCAGTAAATTAGATTTCAGAAAAGTAAATAACACGGACCATTATTTCTGTTTCTGCTCTATAACGTTCCACTTCTTGCATGAGTCTGGAAATGTAGGTAAACGTACGTGTGCCCAATCCATTATTCGTAGATCTTAAAAAATACATACTTGAAAAGCCATCAGGATTTTTAATAATAATTTTTGTTCCAGCCACCACCCGAATGACCGCTACCTGTTGAACAAACACTCCTTTCAAAACACCGCTTCGCACATGACCTCTGTTGTTTCCTGAGAATCCACCACCACGTTCTCTGAAGCCGCCATCAGTACGCACTCCTTTACCACTAGCATTCTGATTACCGCTGTTTGGCGTAGCCACTTTTTCTTCAAGAACTTTTTTTAACTCTGCTTTAGTTACAATTTTTATAAGTAAATTAATGGAACACAATTGGCAAATATTAAATTTGAGCAATTCACAACTTTTACAAGCGTGCGACAAAAATATATTAAATAATTGGCATTATTTAGGAATTGTTAGTTGTTTCACTCTATCATATGTATGTATATGTCAGAGTGGAAAAACTAATGTAAAATTGTTGCAAGTGTTTTATGCTGGGTAACACTATGCAACGCATTTACGCAATCTAGCAAATTAAATTAATTTTCGTTCATTTTTCATTCATTCCAGATTGCATCAACATCAAAACGTATTGATATTTTGAGATTGCATTGATGTAGATGCACTGTGTGCACCCAGCATTAGTAAATATTTTTTTTTTTTTTTAGTTTTGGTTATGCATTCCTTGTAGGGATTTTTCATTTGAACTCTCTGAGTAAATTAGTTGCAGAGTTGCCAACTGGCCAACTAAAATAGACCAAGCTTAAAAAAATTAATATGAATTTAAATAATAATGGTCGAATAAGAAACAATCTATATTAACAAAATAATGTTTGCAATTTTATTTTACAAAATATGAGTTTATTTTTAAAAATATTTATTTTAATTTAAAGGATTTTGTTATTCGTGCTTAATTCCCAATTTTTATTCTTGATAAAAACACTGAAATTTATTGTTGATGGGATAAGCTGTTTCTATGCGCATTTCACTGGTTGCTTAGGCCAGATCGTCATATGGTGCTGAAGTGTATGTGTGTACTTGTACATACCCTGCAAATAATAGGACCAGTCCAAACACGCGTGTAAAGAGTAGCGCACAAGGGACTGGGCCTAGTCCAAAAGTAACCCAACAAATGGAAAAACATGGTCTATTTAACATTACGATGTCCTAGGGCAGGACCATATAACCCAACTTTGGACTACAAAGGAGTAGTTTTAAAACTACTCCATGGTATACACAAGAGGATAAGTTTTGAAGTCGTTTAAAAACGAAAGCACGTCGTTAAAAAACGAAGACATGTCGTCTCACTACAAACACTTTTTAACAATGACATGGTCCATGCTTGCATTACATCGGACCAGTCCATGGAGTAGTCCATTTTATCAAAATGGATCAGGTGGTCCAAAATTATTTGCAGGGTATGTATGTAAATTATTATTTGTTTTGATTTTACGCACAGTCTTGTTCCAATATGTGTATAAGTAACAATTGAAAAAAAAAATTTTTTTATTGTAAACTTAATTTAATTTCCTACAGATTCTAACCAAAGGTTAGCGAAATATTCAGAGAAATAAATATATATAATATATATTTTTAAAACCAATATGTGTATAAGTAACAATTGAAAAAAAAAATTTTTTTATTGTAAACTTAATTTAATTTCCTACAGATTCTAACCAAAGGTTAGCGAAATATTCAGAGAAATAAATATATATAATATATATTTTTAAAAGAGACCTCAAGCTTAAACAATTCAAAATAATTATAAAAAAGAAAGGTCAAATAAAACTAAATAATATATATTTAATATAGTTAGGTTAAGGCGAATATTCGGAACTATGCGCTGATTTTTTTCTATTTTCATTGTCTAAAATGTATGCAAATATTTTTTATTTTATAATAAAACTGATAATCGAATCAGCTGTTTTATGTTTTGGCTCATGTATTTACAGCTTTAAATTCAATTTTTGTTTAATAAATTTATAAATTATGATTTTTGCGTTAAAATATTGTTAAAACTTGTGTTTTTAATAAATGAAAATTATAGAAAAGAAAATAAGAAGTGGGAATACAGTAAACACACAAGTGTACATTTGAAATAAATACCATCGTTGTATAACTTGCATTTGTTGTTTATATTTGTGTAATTTTATTGTTTTGAAAATATATAAAGCGAATATATTAAAAATAAAAAAATATTTGTTGTTTAAACTTACAAATAATTAAAATGACAATAGAAAATGTGAAAAAAGGCCTCTGCAAATTTGCAGCAGCCCGCTGCCGGAAACATGGCAAAAATACTATTTTAACTATTTATCAATTTTATTTACTTCCATCTATGGAAATAATCTATGTAACTGTTGAATAAAATAAAAAATTAAGATTTAAAATCAAAATTTTTTTCCAATAATAAAAAAAAAACCAAGAGCTGAAAGCTACCCGATAACATTGGTTTCTGTAGCACCTAAAGCCGACACTTATTTCAGTTCGAACAAACAAAATTAAATTGTTTTGTTCCTTTATCCTTTCTTTGTAAAGATGTTCAATATTTTCTGAAAATTTCTCCCATTTACTTTATAGAAATTTCTTATTTGGGTAAAGAAAATAATAATATTGTGATGAAATATATATGTACATATGTACATTCATATGTACATAGTTGTATTAAATAAAATTCAGCGGGAAAGTTGTAATTACAAATATATTTCAAATGAAAATATAAATTGATCTATTTGTACAAACTTACTAATGTTGCAGAATTTTGTTTGGATTCATATAGAGGCCAGCTTTTTATTGATTCAGATAACGTTATTGATCTTATATGATTAGTTCGGTATGAAACAGTTTCTCTCCATTTTGCTAAAATTTTTTCCATATCTCGCACATATTTTAACTCTGTTCTTATAGATTCGTTTTTGGATTTTGTCCTTTTTTTCTTTGCTTAGTTCATCAGCATCATCTCTCGATTCTAAACTTCTTTTTGTAAGACTTAATTTGTTCATATATTTTTTTCTACTTTGGTATCGATCCTATAATTTCCCTTTTGGAGGTTGTTTTTTCGAAGTTTGTAAAAAATATGTATCTAAAATTTCACTTGGGAATATATTTATTATTTCTTCTGCAATTTCTCTGCATATTTTAATATGTATTAAATTTCAAATTATTTTCCAAATTGTGTTGTATTATTTTGTGAACAATAAATGTTTTCTCAAATGAATTTAGAGAATTTTTACTGTTATATAAATGTTATATAATGTTCTTATAAAATTTTTAAACAAATTTTTTCACCTTTAAATATCTCGTCAAGGTGACGTGGTTTAATATATTTAAGTGCTTCTACAGTTATTTCTTTCTCCAATAAAATATTGTTGGAAAATATTTATTGAATTTTTTTAATTGCAAATCAAAGTGCTAAATCAAATAGAAAAACGATTCAAGTTGTTTGTTTACCTTTTAAAAATTCATATAATTCTTTAAATAATTTGAATTGTTTTAATAATTTAGATAAACCATCTTCTTCATCATCATTATTACTTAATTATTGTAAAGGTATTCTATATCACTTATAATTGTGTATTCTTCGCTTATGTCATTCTTATTTAACTCCAACAAATTAAGTTCAGTTTCCTCCATAGTACATTTTTGCTTTAATTTGGTACTATTAAAAAAACTGGAAATATTTTAGTTAAAATATCGTTTTAAAAATCAACTGGAGGTCCATCAAAAAATTTTGCTGAAAAGGTTGTTATGGTTTTAAGACTATTTTTGAAAACTTCGTATGCAATATATTGATCATTTCAAATACAGTTTCATTTTTTACATACAACATACAAATTATTTTCATCAAATATAAAAAGTTTTAAAATTTTATAAATTTTTGTATCAAGTGAATTCGTTATGGTCAAAAATTGTGATTCTTTGTATTAAATGTTATATTATTATAAAATTGTATGTGATTAAATGGCATATTTAAAGCTACAGATGTTCATTTATTACTTTTAGCTAAATCAATTTTCTTGTTATTAGGATTAAGTAAATTATATGAAATTTAAGTTCCATTTTTATACCAAGATATAATACAAGGGTTCTTCTACTAGTTGTTACTCTCGTATAAGTCTTTAATTATCGATGTTTTGCTTCGTACCGAAAGCATGAATAATGTCGAGGAGGGCCGGAATACTCAATAATACGTGGACAATGAATTAAATGGTTATGCTTAGGTTTAAGAGGGCCATTAAATAGTATTAGATATTATTATTGTGAATTTCAATTAAATTATGTAGCTCACACAAGTTATGGCAACTAAAATTTCGGAAATAGTAATAAATCTATTAGTTTTATAAAAATGCATACAAAATCCCAAACAGGGTCATTATTTGGTACTAAATGACCAATAATTAACGTGATGAAGTGAACTAAGCACCACATTTCTCGAGCACTAGCATGAAATCTTTTTTTTTTTTACGAAATACATTAATGTCCTTAAATCTATGAAATTTTTCCATAACCTCATAATCAAATTCATGTTTAAGTGAATTGAAATCTTGCAACGAAAACACTTTTTCATTAATATAATAACGCACCTGTTCATCAAAAGTAACACAACTCAAAAAACTCTATTTTCCACTTTTTTGACGGAAACAGTGTATGATTACCATATGGAAAAAGGAAGAAGAGAAATAAATTTTGTGATTTTATTGAAATATTATTGAGTTTCCTTTACAACGGTATATTTGTTTATAACAATAATTCCCTTATATTGGCGGAATTAGTTTTTTGCTTCTACTGAAAACTTGTAAATTTTGAGTTGTGTTACTTTTGATGAACAGGTGCGATAATTAAAATATGTGCCATATTATAATGCACAATACCTTTAAATATGTCGTGCATTATATAAACACAAAAATTTTCAGTAACATGAAATGATGGTAATCTCGTTGGCCCATATGTTTGTCAGCTGTTTACCCAAGTTGGAACCCAAACGTCAAATTTCGTGTATATGAGCCAAAATTTGTATATGTGTGCGTTAAATTATTATTGTTTTATATGAAGACAATGTTGACAACTCGGTTCCTGTTATAGAGCAGCATGTCTACACTCCCAAGTGAGTCTACCTTGTGTAAATATACCTTGATGGTATTGAATTAAATATGTTCGTATCTGGTATATTTTTCTTATAGTTTTTCACATTTGTTATGGTTGCAATATTTTCAGTAGCCATTTTATCTCTATTATCAATACAAAATCTGCAAAAGTTATTGCTTGAAAATGATTTCGCAAAACCCAAAATTTGGTTCAATCCTAAATTGTCTCCTATAAGTAAACCTAACATAAAAGGAATCGAAAAATTTTTGTTATTTAATTTAAAAACAAGTCCATCGATTTCAAGAGTCCTTATTAATTCAACTAGTTGATTAAGGGAATTACTACCGAAAGTTTTAATATCTAATGAATTAACAAGAGCCGCCAGATAAACTTCTTTTAATTTGGAATTGTTCAGGAATGGGAAACAGGGTTTAAAAGCACCCATCAGCTGGATGCTTTTTATTTTTGCTTTTGCCATTGCTATTAAAATTTTTAATTTTTTTTCCAATAGCCAATGTTTTGTTTTTCGTTTGTGCAAAAAAGCAAATCTCCTATTTTGTATATTTTTATTTTTTGACAATTGCTTTTTTACCAGCCAGCGACAAAAATGGACAACCACCTAAAAAGCAAAAGCTAAAAAAAAAATTATTTCGCCTTTTACTTTTTTACTTTTTCCTAAAAGAAGAGCTAGTTAAAAAAGACAAACCAAAAAAAATCTAAAATTCAAAACACAAAAATTCTTCAATAAAATGAAAAGCAGCTGAAGTGTGTGCTAAAAGCAGTCTGAGCAGAGCTATTAGCTCTGCAAAAAGGCAGATTACAACGATAAAATACATATCAGTGTAAGGTTGAAATGTCATCATTACTTACATTGCAAATAAGAACAAAATTACAAGAATTTAAAAATTTGTTTTAGTGCCCATTTACATTATACGATTTTTGTCGTTGCGATTCTTACTTCATAGGCAAGAGGGGTGAGAGGAATTATAAGGGGTACAGAAGTGAGTGTACTCTTCGATTCGTTTTGTTCATTCATTCGTTCTCTCATTTGACGAAAAATGTATTAAGATTGTTACGACAAAAATCGTACAATGTAAATATGAGACCGACTTCAAAGAGGAAACGACAATAATCGCAACGACAAAAATCGTATAATGTGAATTGGGACTTACTTTTCATACGAGATTTCCATTTCATTGCACAATTGTGCACACCAATACTAACACATATTTTTATGCTCTTGAATTCAGTCCTTGGTGTGACTTCGACAAGTGTACATGTCTAGCGGATGCTATATTATTTTGTTTCAGGTTACACTCAAAAAATATTGTGCGGTCAAAAATGCTTTTGGTAACATCCAATGCCTTGCGTGCAATTTTTATTTAGAGTTTAAATTTAAAGACTTAAATGTTGAATAATATAACATTTTATAAGTTTACATGCAAAGCAAAGAACTTTGTAAAATGGTAATTATTTGAGATTTAAATTCAATTTTTAATATTTCAGATAAAAATGCGTTAACCGATATATTATTAAGGAAAAAATATTGTATTCTATTAATTTGTAATTTTCAAATAATATCTACATTGTTTTGCATTTAAGCTAACGATATGTGATTTGTTTGTGAAAAAATTCTTTGTACCTGAAAAGGGTCACTTTTACTTTCGTTAAAAAGAAGTACCTAAATGCAGAAATTATTAAGAAAAAATAGAGAACTTACAAAATGTTACTGGAGAAATTTCCTCTTGCAAGATTTTGCAACTAGTTTGAACAGCTGTTTTTATTACGCGTGCCAAGATAGCGTCGACGAAATAGCGTCGAATTTGGGAATATAAAAACCGGGGAAACAAAATACCCAAATTATGGTGTTTTGCAGAATAACAACAAAAAGTTAGCGTCGAATTTAGGAATTTAGGGGGATTTCCAAAAGTAAAAAAAAGTTAGCGTCGAATTTGGGAATTAAAAATGGGGAAGTAAAAATAACTAATATTTTTAATAAAAATACAAAAAATAGTTAGCACAAATAAAAAAAATACACATTTAGGAACAAAATAAGCAATGCGTGCAAAAAATCGTTCGGTTAGTTCCCGAGATATTTGGGTGCATCCAAAATGGTCAGTACAAAGCTTTACAGATTTATCCCTTGGAACACAAGCTTTTGCACGGTATAAAGGCTGAGTTCCAAAACGTCGGTTGCAAAGCAACTATCTTTTTTAAATGCATGCTACAATGCAACCGTGTAGGTTATTACAATTCTATTTGTCCCAATGTGCACCAAAAAAGTATTTAATGAGAACATAATACAAAAGCTGTGCATTATTAAACTTGAATATACATTTTTGACTTGTGCTGCAAAGTATATTGATGTTTTGGAACTCAGCCAAACTGTATATATTCTGCAAAAAATCGAACCCAGAAATCTCGGGAACGGAACGAACGATTTTTTGCACGCATCGCTCATTTTGTTCCAAAAAGTATATTTTTTTTAACTATTTTTTGTATTTTTGTTAAAAATATTAAATATTTATACTTCCCCTTTTAAATTCCTAAATTCGACGCTAACTTTTTGATTTCATTCGGTAAATCCCATTATTTGGGTATTTTTGTTTCCCGGTTTTTAAATTCCCAAAAGTCGCTATTTTGCTAAATTTTGCTTTGTCATTTCAATTGCCTACACACCGATCAGCTGTTTTCTTGCAAGATTTCACTGGATTCTGTCTGCGTACTTTTTGAGATATTTTCAGCCGACAGAGTAAAATTGGTCTTACTCTCCCAAAAAAATTTACTGAGTATTTGCTACTGGAAAAGTACGCAGACAGACCTAATATTGAATCCATATTTATTTATATTTTAATATTTTTTTTTATTTTAACAGTGAATAATATTAAATAAACGTGATTTAAGGTTATTTTACTTAAAATTAATATGAAATAATGATAAATTTAAATAAAGGGCATACTTTTGCAGAAATTTACTATGATTCTCAATCAACATTTGTCCATGTTAATTTTACATTGGTAGTTTTTTCTGTGTGTATAAAAGTTCATTTTTTACATTGGGCGTTTACATGTACGTCTTTCTAAATCAGTGAAAGGCAACACACATGCTATCACCTTTATGCTTGTGTGGGAAGCAGCAGAAAACGAATGACGCTCATTCAAGGCGAATTCATTAAGGTGTCCGCATCATGAGATAGAGCTATGCTAGCTATCCCTTTTTATTGAAAAATACTATGTATATTGTTTTTGTAAAAAGTTAGAGTGAATGTCAAAAATATTTGTTGAAAATATAAAAGGGAAATTTTTTTGTTTATAAAATATACACAATTGCCTTAGAAAGTAAATTTTGTTCCTCTATTGCAAATTAATTGTGGCTCCACTTATTCCTTAGTCTGAATTTACACGTTTCATCTTTTGATGCTCAACTTCTTATCAATTCCCTTTTAAAGATGCCAATATAATCACACGCAGCAATCGGTTTCAACTTTTTTCGGTTCAAAACAACAACAATTTTATTAACAGCGAATCAAAGAGAAAAAGAAAACAACAAAATTACATGCAGCCATCGTTGTGCATATACCAACGAATAAAAACACAAAGCGTACTGACCGAGTACAGGCATCTCCGTACTAACCCCCTTTCTTCTCTCACCTAAAAACATAAGAGTTGAGCATCAAAAGATGAAACGTGTGAATGCAGACTTACGCATTATTAATTTGTTTCTATTTTCTAAATTTCTATTTTATATTCACTTTTTTTATTTTATAAATTTTAAATAAGTTTTTTTTTCCAATTTTTATTGAATTTTAAATTTGAATTAATTTTTTCACAAAATGTAAACAAAGCTTGACATTCAGTATACACACAAAAAAATAAACAATAAACAGATGACTCGAAAATGTCACCTTTATGAATTCGCCTTGCGCTCATCAACAAGAAATGACAACAAAGCAACAGCCGAATGTACAACGTACAGACCACACGAAGTAGTTTATAGTGTACATGTGTCGACGTCACACAAGCAGCATTTTTCTTCCTATGCACGGGTACATAGGATTTTTTTGCTCTGCACTGTTCTAAATCTATATATCGATAATTTGCTGCAACGTCGTAATAACTCTTTAAATACATTTCTAAATAATTTGCTTATAAAAAATAACGTCACATTTTCTTCGAACGGGGAAAGTATAAAAGATATGAAAATTAAATTTACACAAAAAATAAACTCATAGCGAACAATTATGCATCATTACACAGAAAAAATTATTTTTCCAATTCAAACAAAAAATTTGTAGAATCAAACAATTTTTTGTCTGAAATCGGTCCTACAAACAAATTTGCATATTCAAACAATTTATTTGCATTTTGTTTACTGAAAAAAAAACACTAATTTTTTCAAACAAATAATTTAACTGAATCAAACAAAAAGTTTACTGAAATTCAAAATCAAAAAAAAAAAAAAGTTTTTGCACAAGCAATGACGCGCACACAAGTAAGCACTGTATGAGAAGGTGACGGCAAAGCAGAGCCGCCGACTGGCTTTGAAACACATTTTTTTGTTGGAATAATTTTTGAACGAAGTCTTATTTATACACACAACACAATGTTTTTCTTTATCACTCTCTGTTGCTGTATCCTTTCCTTTGCTAAAGAAGAAATGTAACCAAAAACGGCAGCAGACCGACTCGATATGTTTTTCGTCATCATTCTATTTTTGTATTTGATGTATTTAACCAAACAGTTTTAAAAAATTGAATACGGGATTTTGTTTCTTATAATGTCGTGTCTGCTATTGTTTTTCTTATAGTTGCACTTTTTTAAAGCGTCCAAAAATAGACTGTGTGTGTTTTTTGTTGTTGTTCTTATATTTCACATAAAGAAGTGTTGCTTACGATCAAATAAAAAAATGCAAAAAGACGACAACATTAAAGAGCGTTAAAAATTTCATACAAAATAATGAAAACTTGACACCAATAACGCGTTTATTTTATTTTTAAAGAGTTGTCCACATTTTTGTTGGTTAAATAAAAATCAAACAAAAATATTGATTGAATCAGTAAAAATATTTATAGAAATTAAAAAAATTTTCAAACAAGCGGTTGTTTGAAAATAATTCGGCAATAATTTTTTCTGTGTAGCTCCACAATTACCCGGTCCTTTTCAATGGAATTTGTGTGATGAATAACGAAATGCTTCTTGTAAGTTTAAGATGCGACAATTGTTATACAGTTGTTTTCGGTTAATTGAGCCCCGCTTAATTGAGTTTCCCGTTTAATTGCGCTAAAAATCAGGGAACGAAATCATTCAGTATAACTGTCTATGTTAAAATACCCGTTTAGTTGAGTTCCGTTTAATTGCGTCACCCGCTTAATTATTTCGCAAAATAAGACCGCATTGCGAAAAACAATAGCAAATGTTTCGGTTAATTGTTTCTGTCTACTTAATGTGTTTTTGCTCCACAAACGTAAAAAAATTTTTTGCGGCAAGAAAGATTGTACGATGAACGGTACCTGATTTTTATTTTGTTTTAAAAAACCTAAACCATTTTTTAACTTAATATTTATATAAGCAATGAGTTTTATTTTCTATCTACACATGGGTGTTTCGCTTTATCGCACATCTTGCTCAATTAAGCGATTTTCGTTTTAATTGCGTCGGCGATTCAATTAACCGAGTACTGCTTAATTGAGTTCCCGTTTAATTGCGTCAAAAGTCGTGCATTTTTAGAAACTCAATTAAGCGGAAATAACTGTATCAATATAATCCAATTTCACGTTAGGATTATAACTAATTTTGTCTTTAAAATCCATAATGATCCAGCATGGAAATGTTCGCGTCGCGTCGTCCAAATTAATCGTCTTCAATAAAACTAATAAATAATTGTTGTTTTTTAATTTTTTTTATACATCTTATTTGCAAAAGAGATCCTTGTCTTATGTATATAATATACTCACATAAATACGTTGTATCTTTATTCTTTATCGAATAGTTTTCAATTTACATATGTATTTTAAATTCAAACATTTTAAAATGAAATTTTAATTTGAACTTTTTTCACAAAAATAGTTCCAATTAAAAGAAAAAATCAAATAAACCTACATAAATACATATGTATATTAAAAAATTCGATGAAGATACCTAACCCAATTAGTAATATTAACAAAAATTTTAGGCAAAACTTTACCAATTATCGTAAGCAACTAAACTTGGTTTTTTGTTTTGATATAAAAATAAATTACCTATGTACGCATTGGTAAAATTACTTATATTATTTTTTTGTATGTATATTTAATAAAATGGGAAATGCTGCTTTTAAAAAACTTGACACTTTTTTTATTGAAATACCCTTTTATTGACCCCTTTTTCTGAAAAATCCACTTTGTGACCCTTTTCAAAAATGTCCAACGGTAACCCTGTCTTTATTTGAAGTTAAAAAAACATTTTTATGCGCTTAGAGATGGTAGGGATAGGATTTGTGGCACAATTGGGTCATTTTTGGAACTATTTAATGTTGCTTAGCCCTATGGCCATTTACTCTTTTTTTTGCCCTTTTTGGAGTCACATCCATATGTTTGTGTATATACAAAATGAAAGGGTATTTTTTCCACGCAATGTAAAAATTGCTGGCAGCAAATACCTTATTGAACGACTTGGGGCTACCGAAACCCACAAAGATTTGATGCTTGAAGCTAGATCTTCCCCAAAAATGAATAACTTTTCATCTCAAGTTAAAGTTTCGCATAAGCCCAAAATTTGGAGTTAGAACATAACTTCCACCTCTGTTTTGTATCACCTGTGAAATTTATTTTTGGGTACCCACACATACAACTAAGTGGGTGGAACGGTTTTTTTGATCCAGGGGCCACTGTACTTAGCCCCCTTAAATTTTAATTTTGGTTTTTTTATTCCAGAGGGGTCCAATTTTTTTTCGTGTGCCCCGTAAACTTCACTTTTGCCATTATTTACAACTCGTTACATGCAAGTATGTATTTAGTGAAATGTAAATATTTTTATAATATGTATTTAAAAACTAAAAGATTAATCTAAGCGATCCCGATCTTTTTTTCATTTTAAGTGTTTAAACCATTTTTACCTTAAAAGAATCTATTTATTATAAAATACAACAAATATCCATTAAAAATGCAAAATTTAACCTTAACTTTTACCCCCTTATTCATAAGCGATCATTAAATTTAACAAACGTTTATTAAGTCAAATTTTCATACAAAATTTGTTTTGTAAACATCTATTAAATTTAGAGTACTTTTATGAATACGGGCATTACAGTTTAATATTTATAATAAAGGAATTTGTTGCATTTTCAGTATTTTTGGGCCGTTTTCGTTTACAATTTGGCGTAAAATTAAAATTTTTAAATCCCATTACTGGAGATGGGTTTTTGTTGCTGCCGTTTTTTTTAAATTCTTCTTTGATATTGCACTAGTGTCCAGATTATGAAATTAGAGGGTTGCGATTTTTGGATTATTATCTTTTATTATTTTATATATAAATACAAATACAACTACAGCCTACTTTACAGTGCAGCCACACGCTCAAGATTTTCTTGATAGTCTTTTACATATACTATTTGTCAAAATTAACAAAAATTTAAAGTTGTGACGTAGGCTGCATTCAATTTTTGAGCAATTTACATTCAAGATGTCATTAAGAAAACAATTTATAACACAGAGTCTTCACCTGAGATAATATCTGATATAATATGTGAGAGAACGTCGGCAGAATGAGAGAACAAATTTCTTCATATTAATCTTAATCTTAAACAAGGGGAACACGTATCTTATAAGATTTCATAATCGAATGATTCTCGCACAGTAAACTTGTCGTTTTTATTCTTTTTTTAGTTTTTTATTGTTTTTAGTTAAAAATATTGTTTTTTTAAACACTTATCACAAGATTTTCACTATTTGTACAAAAAAAATTTACATTTTAATGAATGCGTCTTATTATTGTTTTTTATGTATGCATGTATGTGTATTTTTGACAGCTCATCTTATAAGATAGTTGTTATAAGATCTCTCATAACAACTGTCTCATAATATATATTATAATATTAATATTAACACTATTTGAGAGTCCACACGTAAGATAATACTCTCTGCGATTGAATTTGACGTTTGCTAATATAAAAATCTTATATCTTATCTCAGGTGGAGACCCTATGTAAAGGCAAACGAAAAATTTGCTCACTAACCTTGAAATCAGCTGTTTTCTTGAACGTAAATTGAAGCACTCTCTGGAAAGAGAATTTTAAAGGCAAGTTCGTTTCAATTTTTAAAAGTATGAGTGTATTGGTAGAAAAGTGTGAGAGTATTAAAACTTGATAGGCAAAACTTGATCGTGTAACCCTCAAGTTATGTTAAAAAGTGTGAGATTTACAAAACAAAACATAATTGCAGAGTACTTGAAACCGAGTACCCCTCCCAAATCTGCTCACCAATAAACTCAAGATTTGCTGTAACAAAAATTGTCTGTACAATGACTTACAGATTTGCTGCTTTAAACGCATTTTGAACTGAAATAATGTTTAACTTGCACTGATTTATAAGCCTTTAATGTCTCAAAAACCTAATTAAAGGTTGAAAATTGTGGAAAGAAGTTTTCAAAATTTCCGGTCAAAAAATACCAGGAATTTCAAAGATATTTTGCACGGATATTTGTTTCTAAATAGGAACCCCAAAATAAGCAAAACTAACTGTATATATTTTTAGAAATCAATTTTGTTTTATTTCTAATATCACTTTAATAGTATTTATTTTGTTTTTTTTTTGTTTTGTTTTTTTTTTTACAATCTAAAAGTAGTTTTACTATGTAAATGTTATTTTATTTTACAAATAAAAAGAATTCGTTAAAATTTAAAATGTATGTTTCAATGACTTATGAACTACGATAATGGAATTTATTGAACTGGCAGGTATAGACGAGATGGATCTGGAACATTAAAACTTTGACTGCAAAAACAAAAAGTTTAACAAATTAGTAAAGTAGGAGACACATTTAGTAAATAATTAGTGCGTTTGAAATTACCTTGGGGGTTGGTAGTCGTAACCATTCGAATGACTATTGTGTTCATTTAAATTGGTGCCGCCTAGTTTAGAATAACTGTAGTCATCCCCACTTTGGCCACTGCCTCTGACTGGAGATTGATTTAATTCTAAATTAAAATCTTGTTTCAAAAACTGGAATCTATTTTTCTTGTCATCAACGCCAAATTTGTTATTAAGAGCTCCCAAACCGGCACCGAGAGGCTGAGGACTGTTAATGAATAATTAGTATTACATGTTTGATAAACTATTCGACATTTAAAATTATTTATCTGTGGCATTTTAACAAAACATCTTAAGTCGATATCGTCCCCTCAATAAAACAATAGTGTATACGCATATACACCATTAAGTTTATATTGCATAATAAGAATCTACATAACTGATTCTAAATTGGGGTCAAAATTTGGTGAAATCCTTCTTTCACAAAGTGGGTCAAAAGATCAATTGAAATATTAACGTATTAATAATTGTGCAAATATGGTGTTTTAATAAGTTATTACTCAGAATATAATTTCAAAGAAAAACAGTGTAAAAAGGATACACTATTTTTATTATTCCCTATTTTTATTATTTCATAACAAAATAAATTAGAAAAATTACGTATATTTTTACTCAATTTTTTAACAATAAAATATTTAGAGTCAATCCGTATGACACTTATACACTATTTTATTTATCATACAAAATTTCTCTGTGTGTTTTACGGTTAACGTAAACAATAGCTTAAAATCTGTTTACACTGTTAATGTCAACTCTTTAACCCCACGTCTCCATGCGCTTTCGATTTGAACATGACATGACCATAACGCCGGCAGAGCAACGGTATTAATTTGTTCACGTTCTTGTATGTGGCGAATACGTGGTGATGTTCATGTTCTGATTTACCACAATTTTTGTTGTTGTGGCGTGTGGTTGTATACAGAAAATACATTGTATGGCCAACATCATGGCGCACATGGATGCTAAGACGAATGTTTAGAGCACATGGACGAAACATGAACATGAACAGTCTACACGAGTAGAATTCATGTGCGACATGCTGTTCTTACCAAGTTGATGGATGGTGGAGACGGGTAGTAATAGATTGTAGCATTTGCTGAGAGAAGACATAGACGGGGATTTTGCTAGTTGGTTATTGTAAAAGCATTGTAAAAATAATGGATCTATTAAGTCATGGCGAGTATTAACTGTAAAATGATAATAAGTGTGAAGCTGAGGGCAAAATAAATGTATCTATAGATTGAAACTATTACGGAGAATGAAGAGGCAAGGGCTATCTCCCCTGAATAATTCTTCAATAATGATGGTACGACGGACGAAGAAGATTAAGCAAATTAAAGTGGAGAAAGTTCATCCTAATTTGCTGCTCTACAAACAGAATTGGGACTCCGATTGGCAAACAATTTACAAGGAAGAAATTAACCACTTATAACTGTGATACCCGAAATTTGTGCCCTTAATTAAAGCAACGGCTTACCATATCTTTCATAAAGAACAAGATCTTGGGCTGTGTACCAAAAATGTCATTCCAAAGAATTTCATTATTTTTTCTTAATCTTCAACCCGAGGGAAATAAAAATTGCTTGGATGAGCCTGATGTGGAGGAGGATATTTCCGTAGATGAGTATTGCCTTTTATTTATGTTTTTTTTTTTCAATTAATTAAAACTGTGTAAAAATTGTATTGCAAAACAATTAACAACGTGTCATTGAAATACCAAAAGATGACAGTGCATTATGAATAAAATGGATTGTTAAGCACGAATACTTTGTTTTACTGCATGAACATTCGTCCGACAATTTAAAAGTATTTCTTGATAAATGGTGTAAAAGATTCAAATAAAATAGTGTATACCATACAAAATAAAATAGTGTATAATGGTTTTCATACATGTTATAAAATAAATAAAATAGTCTAAGTGACATCTTGGTACTTTTAATCCTATTTATTTGCAATTAAAGCACTTCTAAATTAATGAAATATTATCGAATAGTAGCCTGATTATTCTACCACATGTTTAAATGACCAAAACATCGATTATTTTCCGAAATATTAAGGCCTAACTATAATATGCTTATGCTAGCTTAAGTTACTGTCAAAAATCAACGAAAAGCCTGTCAAATGCTTAAGCAAATTATTGTGGACTTTTGGGTGACTATATTTTACTTTTTGAACTTAAATAATTTTAACGCTTAGTTGCAAACTTTTGTACTTTTGCAAAAATTATTTTTTTCTTATAGTTCCTTAAAATATTAATTCTTTGACAAAATTTTTTTAGTGTCTACAATAGAAAAATGTACTTCCATGAGCATGTTTATTTATATTAATTTTAAAAACAAATAAACACAAAAATAAAAGAGTACTAAAATATGCAATTGTGTTTTTTTTTAATATTTTTCAATATGTAACCAAGAAACAGCCGATTCCTTAAGCAAAGTACGATAAGTTTTGCTCTTTGCTTAAGCAAATGACACTTGACGAAACTTAATGAAAATTTGCTTAAGTACATTATAGTTGTGTACATTTAATTATATGTATTTGCATATTTGCGTATGTAAGCTTAAGCAAATTATAGTTAGCCCTTTACTGTTTTCCCAGATGTTTAATAACACAAACAATTTTAAACTCCATTATCTCGAAATGGCAAAAAAATTATACACTATTGTTTTATTAATGCCCAATTTTCAGGATAGTAATAAATACTAAATTAAGTTAATTTTCATAAAAACTTAAATCGTATTTAAATACAGATTGATTTTTTGAGTTTTATTTTGAAAGTCTTATATAGACAAGATAAAAGTACGGCTGACTTCCAAAACGTTAATTGCTTTATGTTACATCACTGTTAAGTATTAGTACGGCAGCAAAAAAGCAATCAGAGCATCAGTTTTAAAGTTGATGCTTTGTGACATTTAACATTTAATTTCCAACAATACAGATTCATATTATGCATTGCATCACTTACATCACAAAGCATACAGAGATGAAACAAGTTAGAGTGCTATATTCGGCTGTGCCGAATCTTTGATACCCTCCACCGATAGTTCGAATGTTTAAGGAGTAATATCTGTATGATGTCTTTTTATTATTATTATCTTAAACTGTGACGATTTGTTATTAATTATGGTTTTAGGAGACTAAACTGTTTTCCGGGAGTAGGGCATATATGGGGCCTAGGGTAAATTATGTACCGATCTTCACGAAATTTCACAGTATGATTTATAGTCCTATAAAATTGTGACGAGCCAATATTTGTTATGATTGCATTATTTTTTACGGTTTTAGGCGTACTAAACTGTTTTCCGGGAGTAGGGCATATATGGGGCCTAGGGTAAATTATGTACCGATCTTCACGAAATTTCACAGTATGATTTATAGTCCTATAAAATTGTGACGAGCCAATATTTGTTATGATTGCATTATTTTTTACGGTTTTAGGCGTACTAAACTGTTTTCCGGGAGTAGGGTTTATATGGGGCCTAGGGTAAATTATGGACCGACCTTCGCGAAATTTTACAGTGTAATTTCTAGTCGAATAAAACGGACTTGTGCAAAATCTTATGTCATTCCGTGCATTTTTGCATCATTTATGTTAGTTTTTGTAACAAAATTATCAAGTTTTTGAAGGTGGTGGTTCCACATTTTGATTCATAGCTCTGGTCCTACTGAACCGATTTTGCTGAAATTCAATCCCAAACTGCTTAGGATAACTACAAGCAATTTGACACCTAGTTTGTTTATTTCTTTTGAGTTTTTCGAAAGTAAGCGTGTTTTCAACAGACGGACAGACGGACGGATATGGCTAAATCGACTTAGAATTACTCAAGCAGCCAGAATATATATACTTTATGGGGTCTGAGATGAATAATAAAAAGTTTCACACGGAATGACAAACTTAGTATACCCTCTTCACAACTAATTGTGGTGGAGGGTATAAAAAGTGACGTATGAAAAATGCCTAAGTCATTTGCGAGGGCAGCTTTCGAAGAAAGAGAAAGAAAACGTTTTTTTGGTAGTGAAGTGGCAATGTGTAAAAACAGGCCGCTACTATCAACACGAATTGCGTAATCAAAACAAAAAAAGACAAAAGGGTAGCTTTGTCTGAGTTCATACGGCTCTTTCTTTATTGAAAATATTGCTACTTTATAGGCGAGAGGGGCGAGGGGAAAAGAAACGAGTACACACATGCCTGTACTGTCTTTACATACGTTTTGCTTTCTTATACGTTGTTTAATTTTGTTTTTGTTTTCATACGCACGACTTTACAAAATAAAAAACATGGCGTCGACATGACATGAATCATTTGAACACCAATTCATGTTCAAAGAAGAAAAAGGAAGAATCTTTTCAATAAAGAAAGAGCCGTATGAACACAGACTTTAGAAGAAAAAGACAGAAAAAAACACAATATTTTCTGTCTCGTGACGCCTCTGTGTGCTCTGTGACTTACATTTCAAAACTATGGCAGCAATACTAAATACAAAAAAATATCATAAAAAAGTATAATTATTAAAAGGTGGTCTCAAAACAGCTGATTGTTATTGCTTTGCCTCTTGATGTTGTATTGTCGTGATATTGAGGCCACCATGCTAAAATATTACAATAGAAACTTAAGTTGAAATTAATGCCCAATTTTCAGGATAGCATTTAAATCTATATTAAGTTAATTTTCATATAAACTTAAATCGTATTTAAATGCGGATTGATTTTTTGAGTTTTATTTGAAAAGTCTTATTTAATTAAGATAAAAGTATGGTAGCACTACTAAATACAAAAAAATATCATAAAAAAGTTAATTTATTTGCAAGGTAGTCTCAAAAAACAGCTGGATGTTATTGCTTTGCCTGTTGTTATTGTATTGTTGTCATATTGAGACCACCTTGCTAAGTTATTCCAATGTGGTACATTTACCACATCGGTGAATTAAGTTTTATTTAAGTGTTTAGTGAAGAAGAGAATTTTGTATTTAAAACGATTTTAAACATAAATGTGTTTTAATATCAATCCTGAAAATTGGCCATAAGTGTACCACATCGGTGAATTAAGTTTAATTTAAGTATTTAGTGAAAAAGAGAATTTTTAATATCAATCCTGAAAATTGGCCATAAGGGGACGATATCAAAAAAGTTTAAAAAAAAACTCGATGAAAAATCATTTTTATTAAATAATAAAATAAACCAAAATTAAAGAAAAATTGTGTTTATAATAATACAAAATTTTAAAAACGTAAATAAAAATGTTTTTTGAATGAATGATTAACAAAATTTTTTTCAACTTTTTTAAATTTGACTTAAGAAGATTTGCCAAAATGCCACAGATGTATAGTACATATAGCTTTTAACTTACTCAGGTATATCTAAGTCGAGTTCAGTAATGGGATGGTAACCAAATTCGTCCGCGGTATATCTGGTCTTATAACGTTTTCCATCAGCGCCGGTGAAGGAATATGAACCACTTACAACAAAAGTCTTATCATCTTTCAATTTGCCAACACTTGATACTTCAATGCCATTCTGTGTTTTTAAACTGAAAATTTTTAAGTGAATTATCTGATTGACAGAATGTTTCGACTTTAGGCTTATAAAGCTTTTCTTAAAGTTTAAGTATTGTTTTATGATTAAAGCTTTGTTCACAATCAGAGCAACAATTTCGTTTTTTCCTCTATCTTATTTCTTCCCACAGTACTTCATATACATACATATTTTCCTTTCATGTTATAAACAAAAATGTGACTGCATTTTTTTTAAAATTTTAAGTTATGAAACTAGAACTTCAGCAACAATTTATATGAAATTGTTTCTGATGTTTAAAATAATTTTTTTTTAGTTTTGAATGAAAATTTTAACAAAATGTTGTAAAAATAATAATAAATGTATAATATTGTTGTGGCTAAAATTTGCAAACGGTTTCTTAATGCAAAATGTGTGTGGTTGCTAAAGAAATTTTTGCTCTATTATGAACACCAAGTGAAAATGTTTTTTTGATTGTGAACGAAGCTTAAAGGAATATTTTTTAGTTGGAACTTACTCCAATTTAAATTTTTTGTTGCCACTGAGACTTTGTAATTTCTCTACTTTAGCTTTCATTACATCACCGTTGAAAATTATAGCTGGTTTATCGTCATCTATATCTTCGGGTAGAGTGTATACGTCGCTGGGGTTATATTTGAATAGATCAAAATTACGATCTGTAAGACGTTTAACATCAGCGGCCACACACGCTACAATACACATTATAACGATCTGTTTTCAATAAAAAAAAGAAAATTTATATTGTTTTTTTTAATATACATACATAATAATATTGAAAAATTAAGTAAATTAAATCATTTCTAAACGCATAAAATTGGGCGTTTAAACTACCAATACAAACCATATGAATTTCAAAACATTTATCGTAGTGCTGCCACATTATTATTTTTTGCACTACATATAATATATGGGGCACTGATTAACAGCTGTTAAGTTTAAAGTACATATGTATAAGGTGCTTAACCTGGCCCAGTGGTACAGCGTGCTAGCTCTGTACGTGTATTTTCGCTAGCCCTTTAAGAAGTCCCACCACAATCTACCTCACATGCTTTTGAGTGGCGAATTTAACATGGTGATGCCATTGGAGGTGACAATTGACCCCGCCTGCATAACCTCTACCTACCATAAGGGTTATCTACTTATAAATACAAAACGTGATAGCAAAAAGCAAGCGATTTTGTTGTTGTTCCAGTAACGGGATCTATTTCGGATACACATTTTTTTGTCTTGTGGTTGAAAAAAAATTGTTTTCTGCATTACTTGGAGCTATAGAATTAGCTAGCGAAACGTGGGTACCTATTTTAACATGTCAACACTAGATATTGGTGACCAGGGAAAGATGTAGGTATGGTTTGAATACCACATCAGTAGTCATTAGTAAAAATTGAGTAAAAGTCATGTCATTAGTGGCGATTGCTTCTTTTTATACCACTGTAAGTACAAGTTCGAAAAACTCAATACACTCACACTTTTTCATTAACACCATCACATTTTTCGTACTTGCAGACAACTAGCAAGAAATTTCTGAAGACTGTGATATTTTGACACTTGCAGCAAGTTAATGTCAAAAACATAAACAGTGTTACCAAAATTACTTGATTGCGGAAATAAAAATTTTAGATTGTACTTTTTCTTGATTTTTTTTGAATATAAACATAAAGAATACAATTAATTTAATTTTTAAACATCAATCTAATTTGAAAAAGTAATAATAGTTATTAATGCCAAATGTTTATTTAGAAATGAAGCTCTGTTTCGCACTTGGTAACTCTGATTTATAAGAAACTTTCACTTGCCTGTGTAAGCATTCATGCAACTTGTATGACATTCGACTATTTCGTCGCCATTTTCGATGTTAATACGTATAGCCTACTTGCAAGTAATTACTTGTATGTGTTAAGGCAGGGTAAAACTCAAGGGGTTCAAGTGACTTATATTAAATAATGAGAAAAAAGCGGTTAAAGTTAAATTGTAATAAAAAATGTAAAATTCTATCTGGAATATTACTTTTTAATTAAAAGCTATCCTAAGATAAATTTTAAACTTACAAAATTAAAAAAATGTACTATCTTTTACACGTACAAATATCCAAAAATTTCCTTTGAAGTAATTGAATTCGCACTTATACCCCTTGTTCTTTACCTTTTTTTAAAACTTCTAAATAAGTGAACTTGTATCTAAAAAGAATTTAAGTAATACCTAATAAGAACACCACATACTCTTAATTTTTAAAATAACATTTTATTAGGAAAAGCTTAAATTTTTGAGTAATTATCAGATTCCAAGACATCATCAGGCTCATCTTCATCCTCGCTTTCGCTTTCGATTCTTTCCGAAGTTTTGTCCATTTTATTGTGAGGAAGTGGTTTGAACAGTTCATGTTAAATTGGTGTTATATAGTAAATAAGATACTGGAGGTTCATGAATTTCTCGAACTTAATTGGTTTAACGCTGATTTATGTAGGAAGTTGTGGGAGTAACTGCTTGTCTCATCAAACATTTCGAGCTTTCATGTTTACTTTGGCGAAGTTTTCTTGCTCATTCAAAAGATCACCTTTTTATGAGAGGTTCCAAGGAACATCCTTCTCAAAGTGTAACCAATGCCCGGAAATAAAATAAATCAAATACTTTGTGCAATAAGGCAAAACCGATTTTTTGATAACAAGTGCTACAATAAGTCGCCAATTTCAGCTCAGAACTTCTCAGAAATTCACGCACTCGGTCCACGTAAAAAATAATTTTAATACTTACTTAGAGCAAAAGGGGTTAAAGTTCTCATATTATCCTTGTGCTCCAAGCGAAGCTGGAATTTTAATGACAAGTGCTAGAATTGGTCGCCATATCTCGCTACTGGATAAGAATCCCACATTCGCCTCTTATGCTCTAAACTTCTCTGAACTTCAACTACTTGTTGCATATAAATTTAAGTTTAGTTCAACTAAACCAACGTTAAAACATTCATTGATTTATTAGCCATTAGTCGTTTACGAGAACAACAACCGTAATACGGCGGATTAAGAGTGACAGGTAGTAGTGAACTTTTAGTAGTCATTGACTACGAAGCTGACCGAAGTCTTTATTCGGTAACCATTCGGTAAACCAGGACGGCCTTGGAATAACGATTCTAACCTGGTTAATGGTGAGGGCCCTTCGGGGGAGTAACGTGGTGGCTGTGGTTGAATACCAATTATTGCTTGATGTGGAGTTACATTGCAACCAATTCATGCTGTTATTTAAAGAACCTACCAAGGTGGAAGAACAATGTCCAAATTGCATTTTCTTCAATTTTGTCACCTTTACTCCAATTGCCACAGTTTCGTGGCGGGAGGTTTAAAGGGAGGGTCGGTGAACGCTTTTTATTTCACCCATTTGTCCGTTCACTGTCAGTGAAAATCGGATGCTATTTGACCCTTTTTTAGTGATTGCCGTAGCTCAACGAAACAAATTTCCATTTTCAACTCAAGAGAGTAAATACGTGGTCGAAAACAGGTAAGTCAAGGTAAATGGCATTGTTTTTTTTTTGTACTGTTTGATGTACAAAAGTACCATCGAAATACAGTCATAAAATTATGGCTTAATATAAAAAAGGCCTTACTCAATTTTTTTGTTTGTTTACAGGGGAAGAAAAAAAACTTAAAAAAATCCGTAAAATTTTAGATAAAAAAATATAATGCAATTTTGAATAAAAATATCTAACAAATGTTGTACTTCAGCACCTTAAAAATTTTAAATCAAGATACATGTGACATTAGCTACCAGAATGAACAAATAAAGCTATTTTTAAAAAAATCGAGTCAGGTCTTTTTTATATTAAGCCATCGATATTTAAATAGAATAGCTACAAAACTAAAACAAATACTATTATTTCGGGCTAGATTTAGCCCTTTTTTTTAGCCTCATTTTTGGTTAGGCTTAGAGCCTTTTCACAATTGTCAACATTTAAAATCTACCATTAATTTGCGAAGATATTGAAATTTTTCCATAAAAAAAACAAAGAGCTTAAAATCAAAAGTTTTTTAACATCTTTAAAAAATGTTACTATCTCATTTTGTTCCCTTTTACACGTTTCGATTTTTCGAGTGTCATCACTAGAAAAGTGGCAAAAAATTATATTAATACGTGGCAGCACTGACAGAATAGCATTTTTTTATGAAAGCAGCGTCTAGCTTTTACTTTTTTGCAAGTCTTTTTGTTTAATTTTGTTTTATTACATATTAAACAAAATGAATTCCAAACAGATTTTGGTGTTTTCTTTTTTTCAGAAATGGTGACATTTTTTATTAATAGTATATGTTAGATGTTTCAAGTGTGAACACATATTTCACATTTTCAACATCTTCCATGCGTTGCTCGGAAATGTATGCAAGTGTACAAAGGGTATTGAAAGTACGGATTAGTTTTGGATAGAGGTTTACAGTTATAAAAATGCAATATGTAACAATCCAATTATTTAACTTTATAGTTTATAGAATTTATTTTTAAAAATAAAATAGGCCAGAAAACTTTCTGTTCTGTTGTATTTTAAGTCTCACGTGCAAAGAGGGGCACGGAATTAACACAAGAGTTAAAGATGCCAGTCTTTGTTTTTTTGGGTGTTACAGAACATTTCTATACTGAACGAATGGTCTCAAAGCATAGTTGGCTTTAAGGATTCGGTAAGCTACATCTTTGCAAGAACCACATATGTATGTATTTGTCAGGATGTTACCTAAAGGGAAGTAGTAATAAATTCAAAAGCCTCTTCAATAGAAAAATGTTGCGCTGAGCCTTTGTAAGATCAAGTCCTACATAAATGTACATATTTGAAAATCAAACACAAAACCAATATCAAATTTGTGTACAACCAACCAACTTTTAATAGAGTTGTAAGGGTACAATAACTCAAAAAAATATTCTCCAGATAGTACTTGTTTTTTTCAAAACCTTTTAATACAGTAAAAATATTTTAACTATAATCGTAGAATTTGAAAATCACCACGTGTAGTCTGCGAGAATTTGTGTTGTGTACTTGTATGTCATATGTAGCGAACGCACATAAATAAAATATAACAAGATTGCGCACTCAGCCGTACAAAAAAAATTTGTTTGTTTTTTGCTTCTACACGTTCGCACACTTACGTTGATTCGTCGTCTACACTTATATTCAGTGTTTGTTTGTGACAGCTACACTGTAGTATAGAGTTTGAAAATTTTTCTATGATTTGAAGGCGAGTTCAAATTGAATTGTGCAAGCCTCTTACATGGAAAGAGTTCAGCGTAAATTAACAAAACTTTTTCTTTCTTTAGCAGATAATAACCCATTGCTTGCCCACGTTAACCAATGTATTATTTTAGGAATAAAAAAACTTGAAAAAAGATCAATACAATCTATTTTGTTCTTGTTTGTTTAATTATTTATAACAAAAAATTCCTAATTTATTACCACGAGACAATGTTAAAGATCCCTTTAAGGTTTCACACATATTTTGGTTAACATAAGTATAATTATTCACTAAATAAACTACTTGTTAGATCCCAACTATCTTTTTAGATATAATTCTTGAAAATCTTATTGCAACCGAACCATAATTAACTCGTCAATTTTTTGATATTACCATTTAAACTTTCTCAAAGATTAATCTCAATTCCATAAATCAAATTTGGTATCGATGTAAAATTTTAAATTAAATGATTTAATTCCACTTAAATTATGTTTATACGCTCAAGTGATATCATACGGTCAGACTTCACCAATCAAATTACATTCGAATAGACTCGTACATTTTTTTTCATTAAAAAAAAACAGTTTAATTAATTCAATCTTTGTAAATCCAACGTTTAACCACTTCGCATGTTGCTCTTTAAATTGTATACCCTATCAAATTTTAACACTTTTAAAATTAAAATATTGTAAGCCTTTTTTTATCCTATCTATCACTCAGATGATCGTAGGAAAATAAAAATTTTCAAAGTAAATTGTTTTGAACTATATTTGATATATAATAAATGTATATATTATATAACGTGCCATTCCAAGACGATGTTGTTTAATTGACTGTATTGTAAAAAATCGCCCATAAAAAGTAAAATTATTTTGAATGTTTTTAAAAAAAGGTTTAAATTATAACACACATATGACAGTTTCTCTTTAGTAACAGTAAAAATGTTGAAAATTTCATCACAAATAATTTGTATTTTTTTATTTTATTATTTATTTTGTAAATTTTTTTTTTCGTTTTCATTAGTTCAAAATCGATTATATGAATATTCACTGCACTAATTCATTAACAATTTCAATTACAGACTGATTGATTAATTGACACTTAATAGCGGAATGTAATGTATTGCATGTTTTTTTTATTGTTTTAACGTCTAATTGATGAACTCTTTTTAAATAAATTTAACAACAAACCGCCAATTTTACTATTGATTGCTTTTTATTTGGTCAAAGTTTTTTTTAAATAATATTTTATCACTTTTAAAAATATATCCAAATGTATTTCTAGTTGAGCACAACTTTTTTTTGTTAATTAAAAGACATTTTAAGTTAGTTAATTTTTTTATTATGTTTTAGTATCAGAAATTAACTTACTAATCGTGTCATTTTGATCCGTATCTGTTTGGCACGTATTAATCGAACGAATTATTACTGGCAAATACGGATCAAAGGTACTTCTTGTTTCCTTATATATTGTCATTTGCATATGAAGTGAATCCAATATTATTAAAACAAGATTTTATTAAATATTTTTGTTTTTTTAAAATTGGATAGATTGATAGAGATGATGGTATATTCCACCATACTACATACAAACATAAATATTAGATGTACATACGTACATACATATATTAATACATATGTGCTAGTTAACTAATATACATTTATCCATATGGGTGTTTCTCTGGTTATGCACGCGACATTTGTACGCGTTTTATTGTGTCTGAATATAAAAAAATAGAAGTGGATTGGAATTTTAGAATGAATTCTAGAATCGTTACATTGTTTGTGATGAGTTCTTTCTAAAAAGTATATAGGTATAATGGAAAATTGAGCGCTGGGTACCCAAATGCCATGCAATCAAAGTTGACTTACTCACGTGACAAAAATAGAAGTGCCTTTTAGGACCGTAAGAAAAAGTGCGAAAGTAAGTGAATTGTAGGAGGTTTTTATTTCGGAAAAAATGTTTTTATACAGGTTAGTAATGGGCCTTTATAATCATGTTTTGTTCAAAAGCAACTATGCATGGGTTGGCAAAGAAAAAAATAAATTGTAAATTACGCACGTGACATTACGCACGTGACACTTTTTACATATATGTTTTTTTATTATTATCACCATGCAGATTCCCATAAATATCTTCAAATTTTCTTAACAAGCAACTTAATACTCAATTTACAATTGATTCTAATGGAGAGATTATGAAGAAAGAGTGTAAACATAACATATTTTTTGCATGTAAAATAAGTACATAAAAATGTCTTTAGAGGTAGAAAATATAAGAAAATAAAAAATTTTCCAGTTTCCAGCGCAATTTCCTCAAGTAAAACAGCTGAGATATGCTATGAAACCATTCTTTTATAACAACATAGATTTTTTTATAATAATAAACAATAAAAGACGATGATTATCAACATTTTATTTTTTCATCCTGGTAGACCATTCTAGGGAAATGCCCATATATATATTGGTTTTTTTTTGTATTATTTTAAAATAGAATATGTATGTAGATTAAAATAGAATTTTATCATCAGCTTCAGTTTCATCAGCATGATCATCATTATTTAACGATGGTTTTGTTTGATTTGAAAAATGATATCGACATTTGTATAAGTGTGTGCTGCTGACTGTGTTTTGTATGAATGTATATGTTTGTTATACCAGTATCATTTTTATATTTCGGCAAATCTTAAATTATTGTGACACAAACATTCATAGGTATGTGTATATGTATTTATATTAGGGGGCAACGAATGTGGGCTCAGCGAGTTTGAATAACCATTTAAACATTTTTCAAACGCAAATACTTAAGCTTCGTACAGACGGTGGTCAGATCTTACAATAATGCAAGGTCTGGTAATGTGCTGACAGTATGATGCCGAAGAAAAATTGCCACCAATAGTAAATTGTCAGTTCAGACGATTTTAAGAAAACCGTACAATATCATTGGCAGACAACGTCTGGCAATAAATTCAACTGTAACAAAAATTGTCAGTTCACACGGTTGTCAGATAATTGCATGGCAAGAACTGCCAGATCTGTTTTTAGACGTTGTCCGAAAATGAAAATTACTTGTATTTTTATACCGACACCACAATAGTGGAGAGGGAATTATGCATTTGTGCTGATGTTTGTAACGGCTTAAAATATTCGTCCCAGAACCACCTTTAAGTATACCGATACTGATTCGAATTAACGATGTCCGTCCGGCTGGCTATCCATGTAAACCTTGTGCGCAAAGTACAGGTCGCAATTGTGGAGATAATTTGCCGAAATTTGGAACATAGGTTCTAATTAGCACAAGGGCCAATCCTATTGAAAATGTTGCCATAATTTCACATAGTCCTTATAAAAGCTTCTGTCCGGAATAGGGTCTTTGTGCCCATAAACCATCTTATTATGTCGCTATTTCGATTTAATTTGGTCCAAACTTATTTTATTACAATCAAAATCATCTAACCAAATTTTATTCGAATCGGAAAATAGCTTGTATTACCATAACTTCCTGATAAATGTTGGTATTAACATACAAATTTGCGATGATAACTTTTACGATAGCTACAATGTCATGACAACATTTTGCCATATAAACCCGCATCCTAAAATCTCATATAGATGAAGATATCTAAATACATAATATTCAGCACAAAAAACTTTTACATGAATCTTAATCTCATTACATGATTTTGTTTAGGCGGGTCCATAATTGCCCATGGGTCCCAAATAGGGTACACTAGCAAAAATTGCTTTTATATTCTGTGGTGTAGGGTATAATATGGTCGGGCTTGACCGACTATACTTTCTTACTTGTTTTATAAATTGAAAAAGTGGAAATATTGTTATTGAAGGTAAAAAGCAATAGCAAGAATTTTTATTTTTTTATGTTGTTTTCAAAAGGTTTCAGTAATTTTCATTTAAATAAATTTTAATTTTGCAAAATTAAACTTGCGCATAGGAACTAGCTTTATCCCATCAACAATTAATTTCAGTATGTTTATCAGGAGTACGAATTGAGCACATCCCTGCCGTCAAATGAGTAGCTTTGTATGAATAAGACCTATCAATTTTACATGGGGTTGTCATTGGAGGGGGTCAATTGACACCATTTGACCAGTCACATTTCTATTCTTAATGAACGTGCTTAGTGTCAGTTAATAAAATGTAGAATTATTTCAATAAAATGTAGTATTATTTCAATAAAACAAGTTCTAGAATTAAATTCAAGAACAAAATTTCAGAAAGTACCAAAAAATGTGTCACAGCAACGGTAAAGACTGTACTGTAATTCATTACTTTTTTTTTACTTATTCTATTTTCACAAGTCCCAGGACCGTCTGTTGGACCAATTGACACAAATTTCCCGCAGGGATATTTTAAATAGAGAGAGCCAAGTCGATTGGCACACAAACGGCTCCAAGACCAAAAAAGATTTAATTTATTTAGGGCCATTATTACAATATAGAAATTTTTAATCGGTTATGACCGGGTTATACCTAGTACAATTCAAAAATTAAAAAAAAACTGAGTACAGTTTTTCGATTTCGACAGGTGATTTAAATCGATGTGGAAGCATAGCATTACTTATAGTTTTGCAATATAACAACTTTTTTATTGTCATTAGTTTTAAAAATATTAAGTTTGTAACAATCGGCCTTAACTTAAACTAACTTAACTTAAAGCTAACTTAGGCCCGTTTTCACGACTTACCTTTAAAGTTCGATATAGTTAACGCTACCTTTAGCACTAGTGAGGAATAAAGTTACCTTCAACTATTTCGTTTTCACAACTTCTGTATAAAATAAACTTAACATTTTTAAAAAAGTGGCAATACTAAAGAAAATACCGATTATTTTTGCCAAAATAAAAATACGAACTGGCAACTACGTACTTTTTTTACATTTACAAAATGTACGTATAATTGGAGTTGCCATATATAAAAAATATGTGAATATAATATGGCAATCTCAAATCTAAACCTTACGACAAAAGTTAAAGGTAGAACGTTCCTCTCTTTAGCTTATTCTTCACTTTAAGGTTAGAGAGAACTTGTGATAATTAAAAACTCATTATCTGTTCGATAACTTCCTACATTTAGCTATCGTTAAGTCGTGAAAACGGGCCTTATTAAAGTAGTAAGTTTATAGCTAGCTACAAAAAGTTAACTTTAAGTTAACGGATCGGTAGCTAACTTTAAAGTTAATTGCAGAGTCGGACAATCGACTACTTCCTAGGACATCGCAATGTTAAAATAGTTAGTTAATTCCATATAAAAGTAGTGCAAGTGTCAACCACCACTACTTGAGAAATAGTTAGCTTTCAGTTAATTTAAAGTTAACTGAATGTCCGACAGGGATTAAAATGAAATATTACTAATGAATTTTTGCTCCCAAGAAAGACTTTGATAACAAATATGCAAGTGACAGTGCAATAAAACTGAACTGGCAAGTCGCTTTAATTTTATTTTCTTCCGAAAACAATAAACTAAAGTAATTTGTTTATTCTTTACCCTCTAACAACTACATTTAGAGTTGTAAAATAACAACCAATTGTAGGTAGTTTCAAATGTAAGCTCACTTGCGGGTTTGTAATTCTCATTCGCTTTACAGTTTTATTTGTATAATATCTTAAGCTTTTCTAAAATCTTTAGAAAAAGGTTTTCTAATGATCTGCCCGAAGCAACCAGTGAAATACGCATACGAACTAGCTTTATCCCATCAAAAAAAAATCTCAGTGTGTTTATCAAGAGTACAAATTGGGAATTTAACACATTAAAGTGAAATATTTAAGGTATTCACGTCAACTTTTTATATAAACCTATAAACCTTGCAGACAAAATCAGTTTTGACTTAGCTTAAAAAAGTCGTTAATTTTTCCGTGAGCCTTGTGCCACCTTAACGATAAATTTGTTCAAAAAGTTTGTACCTTTTGATTTAGCGAAGCCAAATTTGTTTAAATCCATTTCACTGATAAAAAAAATTGTAAATAGCATCAGTTTTTTTCATTTTATTTTTTACACAAATCTAAACATTAGAAAGTTCGCTATATTTTAAGCTGAGGCTGTCCGTTTTATAACTTGTTGGTCAACATACGCCAGCGCAAACTAGATAGTTTAACCAACGTTAAAGCAATTTGTTCTTTTACAAGAATGGTGAGTTGTATGAGTCTTTCTTTTATTAATCAAAACGATTCCCTTAAAAATCTTTTAAATGAGCTAAAAGGCATCACTTAAGTTAATTCTACTACAAAACCCATAAGGCATAATAATAAATAAAATAGAGGACATAAATAAAACAATTTTAAATTTAAAATATTTATTTGACTTAAATTTTTTTTATGTATTTTACAGACAAATTTACATTCACATATTTTATATGTTAAAATAATTTTAAAAAATAACATATAAAAATTAACATTTACTTATTATTAATTTGTTTAAAAAATAACGAAACTTAAATATCTAATATAATTAGCTTATTGTTTATTGTACTCCACATCACCAGCTGTATTCGTTCGCGCAGATGCATTTTGTCGACATGAAGGCCCGTTTGCTGTTATCAAGCGCTTTGACTAATTTTATAAAATCAATATGAATGGCACACATGGTAACGTATGTAGAGAGCAACCACAACTAGACACAACTACAACCTGTGAACAAGCCAAAACTAATGAGAGGCCTGCAGCCTACACTATAGCCTCCGGAAGAAGACTTCGTTTCTGTGTTCCTTGGAGAGGGGAGTAATGTGGCATCACCATTCCACATACTTTATGATACAACTTTATTTTTGTTATTCATAAGCATTTTATAATTATTACAATCACAAAATTTAGTTTTACTGATTAGAATTGGCTTTAATATAAAAATATTCATAAAAATCACCCATTTATTTTATCTGTTCAATTAAAATTGGGTTTAATAATAAAGAAAATTTACAAAGCGGTTTATGAATGTTACTTTGAAAAATAAGATTAGGAAATATTATAAAATCTGTTTAACGATATGACGAAACTTAATTTAATTTAGCACTAAGGACAGTTGAAGAAAAATAGAAATTTTTAGAGGCACATACAAATATACCTATGGATTTGTTTTTAGACATTTTGAGGTTCTGTATCAAAGAGAGTAGATATTTAGTGTATAATGACAAAATCTTTGAACAGAGAAAAGGAATGCCGATGGGCTCTCCAGCCTCACCAGTTATAGCTGATATAATTATGGAACAGCTTCTTGACATATCATTGGCAAAAATGGACGAAAAACCGAGGATAATGTGGATGATTTATTCGCAATAGTAAAAAAGGACACAATTAATGACACCATCGAAAAACTAAATTCATTTAACGGACAAACCATGGAAAAAGAAAATAACAACCAACTGCCATACTTAGACGCAATTGCTATTAGAAAAGGAAACAATTTAAAGGTTAATTGGTATCAAAAACCAACAGCCTCTGGACGATTAATAAATTTTTATTCTAAGCATCCTAGAAGAATTATTATAAATACAGCATCGAATTTTATACGACGAGTTCTTAAAATAAGTGACACGGAATTCCATAAAAACAACATAACAAAAATAACCAATATTTTAACCATGAATGACTTCCCAATAAGGACAATTAAAAATCTTATAAAACGTGCAAAAAACAACAGGCAACAGGTGATAAGAGAACCAAAAAGATATAAAAGCATATCATATGTTTCTGGACTCTCGGAAAGATGGAAAAACTCGGATATTTATGACGAAGAAAAATTTGAACTAGCATTTAGAACGGACAATACTGTAAATCAGTTATTTAGCAAAACAAAATCAAAAATTAAAAAGGAAGACAAGTCAAATGTGGTATATAAAATTCCCTGTAGTGGTGACGGGATCAATATGTATATGCGATAAAGTATACGTTGGGACGACAAAAACGAAACTTAAGACAAGAATATCTTCGCATAAATCTGACCTTAAAACTATTGACAAACCTATTGAACAAAAACTGCACTAGCAGCCCACTGTACGTTGAAAAATCATAAACCATATTTTGAAGGAGTAAAAATATTACATGAAGATAGAAATTATTCGAGGAGATTTACATTAGAGATGCTACACATTATTGATGTTAATCCACAGCTTCGTCTCAATTACCGACAAGACAGAAAATTGTGCACACATATACAGACAATTAATTAATAAAAACAGACGATCGATAAACTAGATTTAGTTAAGAAAATCTAATAAGAAGTGGCACAAGTGTTATTGTGAAGTTTTGTGTTTATTATATTTTTTTAATTGTTTACATGTAATTATCTTTGTAATATTATGTTTTGTTTTTTGTTTAATGTTAATAATAATTATTATTGTATTTATTTATCCAGACCCCCTGAAGATGGTTAGCGATGTTAACCGAAATATTGGGAAAATAATAATAAAAATATAAAAAACGAAAATATCACGAATTTTTATTTTTTATTTTATTAATTTACGTGGACCTGCAGCCAAACAAAAACAACAAATAAATGAAACTGAATAGTAATTTAAGAAATTATCGATTAAGTTCAGAAAACAGTAAAGCTTTAGTTAGCGAAGTCGGTCCTTGCTATACCATAGAGGAGAAAGTCCTTGCGCCTGGCCAAAGGCCTGCTATGCAGCAAAGCTTAGTTACAAAAAATAAAAAATCGCGCAACTACTGAAGAAGTTTCCTCTTAACACTTAATGGAAAATTTTAAGTTTTTAAAATTATTAATAACACTGATCTACAAATTTGGAAAAAAATTGACTGCAGAAACAAAGTATGTTTTTGAACTAATCTGGGTGCGCTGAATGCGAATCTGGCATAAAAATTAGACTATCACGTCTTGTTCTTTTTTTTATCGGATGCTGGCAATACTGTAAAACATCAATACTGACATTAAAATTTCCCAATTATTTATTTGACGGAAGTCCACATTCATTCTAAATCTTCATAATTATAGTAGCGTTTGAGCATGGTAGGGAGATTGTGTGTTACTGATTCAAGCTGTTTTTGCTTTGTCTGTGGTGAATAAAAAGGAAAAAAGGATATGCAATATCAGAATCATTAAAATATGCATATTTACATTATTTTGGTTTTGCAGTCAGAAACTTGGACAAACCGTGGCCACCGACAATGTGTTGCATTTTCTTCATTCGCATTTAGATTTTTTTCAAAAAAAAAAAAAAAAAAAAACGAAGTGCAGTGAGTGCGAACAGGGGGAGCGTGCTCACCCAGATTTAATTAAAATGGAAAGAATTTATCAAGGATTTTGAGACAAAAGCATGCTAGGAGACTATTGCCGAACTCTAATACGTGAAACCGAACCAACAAAATATAAACGACGTTCAAATAACGCCATTTACTTTTAAAAATTCATTGATTTTTAATTAAACTAGTGATTTTTTATGTAAGAAACGATTAAAAAAATTTTTTTGTATCTCGAAAACCTGACATGGTAGAGAAAAACCAATTTACAGATTCGAATTCAGCCCACCAAATTACCCTTGGAAAGATATTTGGTTGCTCCAGTCCAAAACCCTGTTGGCTAGTGTAATTAAACAAATAATTTTCGCATCATTTTCTTAGTGCACTCATTAAATAAAGCGTATTTAAATCGATATGAATTCATTTTGACAGGAAGTCCTTGCGCCCGGCCGATGGCCGGCTATGCAGTAAAGCTTTAGTTAGCGAAGTCGGTCCTTGCTATACCATAGAGGAGAAAGTCCTTGCGCCCGGCCAAAGGCCGGCTATGCAGCTAAGCTTTAGTTACAACAAATAAAATAAAAAATCGCGCAATTGTTTGCAACAAATTTTTTGCCAACTCCCATTATTACTCTAAACTATATAACATGGCAACCCATTAAACGGCGCCATTATTATTTTTGCTCAGTATTTAACGGTCATTTCTTATAACATGGATCAAGTCACTGTTTTCGATATTCACGATTAACAACAAGACAACAATAATCAATTTATGCTAATTTACAAGCTAATGGACTTTGGAACTCTCCCGAAACTAGGTACTATGTTTTTCCCAGAACACCACCCTACAGCTGTGGTTTTGACAAAAACTGAGGGGAGAATCGAATGGCTGTGTTATTTTGTAAACAAAAAAAGGGGGTTTCCATGCCCTACAAGAAGTGAATGAGCGAGTAGTCACTCTTTTCACGTTGGTCTTAAGAAAATGATAGAAAGAAATGACAGAAAACTTGATTTCGGTTCGATGACCTCGTAATTAATGGTAAGTCGATTGGTGTTGTCAATAAGACAGTATAAATTGACGAGAGCAAATTTGGCAAAAGGAAGTACCATAGAGGGAAGCGGGTGGAACGTCAGTGGGTGTTTCGATGCTTTGAGCGTGAGAGCGGAGAAACGTTCATGGTTCCCGTGGATATAAGGGACGTTTAAACTCTACTTCTCATTATAAAACAGTGGATTTTACCTGGTACCACTATAATAAGCGACTTTTAGCTTCAACCATTTAAAAGTCAACCATAGTGTCAATTTACAAGATCCCGAAACAGGCACCCACACAAACTCATTTGAGGGGTCTTGGGCTCATGCTAAGCGGTACATTCCAGCAGGGGGTCAGCGAAAACATTTAATGGCAGGATATCTTGTCAAATTAATATTTAAAAAAATGCAGAGTCAAAAAACTAGACCCTTTTAAGGAGTTTTGCAGGATTGCAGGGAATTTATACGATCCTCTAAGTAAAGCAACGGAAGTTTTAGATGATTAAGAGAAAAAATATGAAGAAAATTATTTAGCGACGATGAATACGACAACGACTATATATAATATAAAACATTTGTGATTTTAAACAAACTTGTGATTTGACCCAATGGGTCTTAAAATATAATGAAATAAATTTAAAAATTTTAGAGCATATAACATTAATAAAACAAAATATTTACAATCGTAAGCAAAATACCTTCCATTTGAGTACCCACACATAGTTATAAGGGTGGGAGGGGCACTTTTTTTAGCCCCAGAGGGTCCCAGAAGTCCCGCCCGAACTAAATTTTATTATTTTCGTTTTTTTCCACAATTACCTTTAATTTGAGTTCACACACATACCTTTAAGTAGGCGGGCGGTTTTTTGGATCCAGGGGGTCCCAGGGGCTTCAGCCCCCTTAAATTTTAATTTTTTTGTTTTTTAATTCCAGAGGGGGTCTTATTTATTTTTCTTACGCCCCGCACCGTAAACTGCACTTTTGCCCAGAAAATTAATAAGATATACTAACGGCCCTTTTCACAATGTAGGTACGATTAAAAGTTAACGCGAACTTTAACCGCAAATTAGGCAAGTCTGAATTTCAAAAAGTACGATTAACTCCTAACCGACACTATTTAACAAACAAGTTGCCGTTTAATCTAACCGAAACAATTACGCCGGTTAGCATGTAAATTGTAAGAAAAACAAATAACAAAGAGAAATGGAAAAGCAACATTTATATTTTTGCAATATTTTCAATTTTAAAAATGTAAAGCATCAAAAAAGAAGTTTTGCACGGCGTGATCACTTTTCTTAAAGTGATGAAGAATTCAGACAAAGATTCAGAATAACAAAGTCCACAGCAAAACACGTTGCTAACCTTATAAGCAGCAACATAAAATCTGCAACAACCAGGTAAGGTGTCTCAAAAATTTTCTTCTAAAATAAAAAATAATTTTTTTGTTCTCAATTTTCTTTATAGAAATTGTGCACTATCACCTACCCAAATGCTGTTGTTGACCTTAAGGTTTTATGCTACAGGCAGGTTCCTGATCGTAATAAGTGATTACTGTGGAGTATCTATTGCAACAGCTAGCCGCGTTGTAAAAAAAGTATCCAAAGCAATTACAAAACTATCAAAGAAAATTATAGCAATGCCGGAATCTCAAGAGGACATGAGGAAGACAGCTTCATATTTTTATGAAATTGCAAAGTTTCCTAAAGTAATAGGAGCTATAGATTGTACACACGTTAAGAAGCAATCTCCTGGAGGAAATGATGCCTAAATTTTTAGATGTCGTAAAGGTTATTTTTCATTGAATGTTCAGGTAAGGTTTTAAAATTACTAAATTTTTTATTCATTTTTAATATACATACCTACTTATGTAAGTAAATTATTTAAAGGCTATTTGCAACTCTAACCTCGAAATAATGGATATAGTAGTCAGATGGCCTGGATCGGCCCACGACAGTTATATTTTTAATAATAGTCGTATAAAGGCTAGATTTGAACATGGAGAGTTTGGATCCTACTTACTTTTAGGCAACGGAGGCTATGGTGCGAAGCCATATTTGATGACACCATTGGCCAACCCACAGACTGAAGGAGAAAAATTATACAACGAGTCACAAATTCGAACACGAAACGTAATTAAACGGTGTTTTGGTGTTTTGAAGCGCCGTTTTCCAGTATTGTCTCTGGGAATTAGAGTATCCCTTGACTCTACTATGTCAATAATAGTATCCTGCACTATTTTGCATAACTTGTGTCCACTTTTAAAAGATGTTTACGACTTTGATAACTTTTCAATATCAAGCGATGAAGAGGAAATTATTGCAGACGGCATATCGAGGACACGAAACAGCCTTATTGAAAACTATTTTTCTATATTATGAAATTTGTTTTGGTTTAAAAAACCGTTAAATAAAGTTTTTGTACTAATCCGCAATATCAGTGCCTTATATCTTTTCATTTTCCATCATAATTTTAAATTAATTAAAAAGTACATACAAAAAGTTCATAGGTAAAATTAACTAAGCGCAATGGCACCATCGTAGTATCAATGTTTCTATACTATAAACTTAGATAATTTCCATGTTTGAAAAAGTATCTAACAATTTTGTTAAAAAAAACAGAAAAATTTATAATATGAATAAAAAATTTAATAATCAAGATTTGGTATTTGTTTCAGGCATTTATTTTTTATTTTTCTTAAAATTTAATTCACAGCATTGAAAGGCAATCAAAGTATTTAATTCAGGGACCGTTATAGTTCTTCCTTTTTTAATTCATAAAAATAAGATAATAATAAGAAAAAAAAAATATTTTTTAAAAAAGCAACGTCTTATAATAATTAAGTTGACTTTAAATATATACATATTTTAATGAGCATAAGAAATCCCTATGCTGATCACAATAAAGTAAATAGTTAAAGTCAACAAAAATTTTAAAAGGCCATATATTTCATCATATACTAGTTCATAAGGATAAATTCAGAAAACTTGTATGTGTTTCCGGCACTTAGTTTACTTTACTTTTATTTAGAAAAGGCGTTTCTAACATGTAACATTTTTTTAAGTTTGCGACATAAAATTTGATAAAACATAATATATAAAAGAGCTTATGTATAGTTTTAGAACTATAAGAAATGTAAAAAAGCTCCTACATTTCTTATAGTTCTAAAATTATTATTTCGCTGTTTTATATATTCTTTTATCAAGTTTTATGTCTCAAATTTAGAAAAATGTTTCATGTCAGATATGCTTTTTTGTTTTAAAATTTCAAAATAACTTCTTATTTTCGACCCCTGATTTAATTAACACAAACAAAAAAGTAAAAATAATTCAATAAAGTATTCAGTCTTTTATAAAATATAAGAATTAACAATTTTAAACAAATAATAATAAAAAATAATAAAACTAAAAATCTAACATTTCGTACGTTATTAAATAAGGACTACCCGCAAAAAAGATATTTTAAATATCTAAAAAACAAGTGTAAAAATTAACAAAAAAAAAATATGTATGTATGTATGTACATATGTATATGTATATCGTCACCTTAAATAAAAATAAAAATTGTTGTTCCACCCTTTTGGTATATATTATATACTAAAAAAATTAACGAAAAAAAATTCGTAAGCACATTTAAGAATAAAAACTAATAACACTTACATACGACTACACTAATGAATATTTCAATATTTATCTTTTTGTTGAAATTTCTGAATTTCTAATCTTTTTAGGTCTATTTCTAGTTTTAATAAATCTTCTTTCAAACGAAGTTTATTAATTTGCAGGTTATGCCTCTCTTCAGCTCTTCTGTCCTCATTTTCAAAAAAAAGAAATTTGCTTGTCTAGCAGTTCATTAGTTTTATCAGGAACAGCATATTTCTTTAAGTTAAGTTTTTCAGACTACTTATTCTTTAATCTGAAAGGGTTCCATTTACTCCATGAGTTGGGCTGAAAATGATAGTTATATATAATATTAAACTAGATATGTAGGTATATTTAAAGTTTTTTATAGATGCTTTGTACACATTTTTTTACAAAGTAAACAAAACATCACGTTACTTTGTATCGAAACAGTATTAAAACCGCATCATTTATTTAAGGCGACCGTACACGACATGTTTTTGTCATCTGACATGTCAAATTTTCCACTGCAAAACACATACATGTCGTGTGTAACTTTTTAACTTTGCTTCTGTAAAAGTCAGACGCAAAGTCATCTGACAAAATTTCAATTAGTCTGAGTTTATACGGTTCATTCTTTACTGAAAAGATTGCTACTTTATAGGCGAGAGAGGCGAGGGGTATGTACTCGTTTCTTTTCCACTCGCCCCTCTCGCCTATAAAGTAGCAATCTTTTCAGTAAAGAATGAACCGTATAAACTCAGACTTAGAGCGTGCTCTATTTTCTTCTGACAAACCATCTGACATCAGAAAGCTATGCCGGCAAGAAACCGGCAGCGGCGTCCACTATTGACGGAATCATTAGCCGGCTGAAGTTAATTTTTTACAATACCGAGATATGTTTGATCATCTTACCATTGAATAGAATTTATGTGAATATATGCGCCTTTATCATTTATCGGGCTTTAAAAAACCCTTAACATTTAAATAAATCTAGTGTTCATGAAAGGAAATTCATTCTTGTTTTGCGCTAAGGTTGTTACAGAAGTATGCACATGTACTGTACATTGATTTAAAATAAAAAAAAAATATTTCTTATTTTAAACACACCACTTATTAAAATTTTGAATTTTTAATATAAGACATAACAGTATATAGTTTTAAATACACGAAGTTAATTTCTTTTGTATTTTAAATACATAAATTCATGCATTTTGCCCAACACTGTATGTATTTAAATAATAACCCCCTAATTCATAAAAAATAAAATAGGTTTATTCAAACTTTATTAAATAAATTTTCATAAAAAATTCGTTTCATTAACCTGTTTTATTTTTTATGAATTAGGCCATAAAATATACAGTCTGTCAGGAATATGTTTTGATATTGTGAAAATAGGTTTAGATATACTGTATGTATATACATATGTACCTTATCATCAATTTCTGCTTCTAGAGGTTTTAGCGCATCCTCACACTCGTCATCCAAAATATCAATTTCGATGATACTGTCATTTTGTTGTTGGCCTGAAAATTTAATGGTAAATATCTGAATGCATAATATGAAATTCAAAAATGTAAAATAAAATCTTACACATATCAGAATCGAAATCATTAAGCAGGCCTGTTGCAGATTTTCCTAATAAAGAGGCGATTCTTTCCTCATTATTAGTTATCTTACTAACATACGTGCCTCCACCGGTCTTGTAAAGTTGATTTCGGTGGACCGATATAGCTGTTTTTGCCTTTCTCTTCATATTCTCGTATTTGTCTCTTAAATGTTTGGATGATCGAATTGAGTGGCTTTGAGATCCAAATTCGGTTGCTATTTTTTCCCAAACATCTTTTTTCTCTTGCCAGGTGACTGCATTTGTTTTTTTTTTTTTCAAAATATTGGAATACTTCTCCGCCAGAGATGTTAAAGTATCTTCTTCCTGAAACGTGAAGTTGCAACCTCTACAAATACGTTATTTGACAAATTTAAGAAGATTAATGTATGTTGTAGAACTAGGCCACAATTACTTACCTCACTCGTTTTGCTTTTGAAGCATCCATGTTGTCAAGATTTTCAAGCGGTGATACAGATTCGAACTTGTAGTCTTCCATTTTACGTCTGTAGATAAGTAAAAACAATTAATTTTTGCCCGGATAACACCCGGATTTTGCATTCCAGTATAAAGTACAAGCCAAACAGCAAAGGAATGTATAAATTGTTGTTTCTTTTGTTTTTGGCTATAATTTTTATACTTACCTTAATATTTTTGTGTTGTTTAATTTTTTTTTGTTTTTTTGAATTTGTAAAGTGTAGCTTCTTTTTTTTATTGAAGGCGCTTTTTTTTTAAAGTTTTATTTTTTAATCTTTTATTACACTATTTTTCGTAAACAAATATATGCAGTATTGCCATACTTTCTACTGAATTCTTTTGTTAAGTAATCGGAGCATGGTGAAACGTAAATCGGTAACCGTCGATTAATTGGTCCCCGTTAAGCAAACCGGCAATTAGTTAATTTTACGTTAAAAACAAAATAATTGTACATTGTGAAAAGGGCCGTAAAACAAACAAGAAGTTATTGGCCCATAATCATAGTTAAACGCTAAAGTCGGTTTTTTTAAGTAAAAACATTCTTTTAATTATTTTGCTACTATAGTCGAAATTAAAGTATGTTTTAAATTGAACCGACTTTAACTGGGTGCCATCTCAAATGTAGAAAATTGTTTCATACAACTTACAACAAAAGATAAGCAATGGGCAACTCTTACATGGCGTTTACATTTGCCAGTACTGGCAAGACAGTAGCAATTCATTCAAACTTTTTCACTAATACATAAACACTTTTACAGCTATTTTGTTTTTGCATTGTTTTACCAACTAATATGTATATGCTTACTGTCTTGCCAGTACTGACAAATGTAAACGCTGTGTAAGCAGTTGACATTGAAAATTAAAATATAAATAAAACACTGCATATCTTGTAGAGTTGAAAATTTTTAACACGCAATATGAATTTATGTAGAAAGCAACAACAAAATTACAAAATATTTTGGCTTCGTTTTTGCTTTCAATGTAATTTTTGGCGTTGAGTTTTACACAATTAGGGCCTATACAATATATTGTGTGTTTCTTTCTATAAAAGTTTTCCTCCAAATCATTAATAATTGCAAAATATTGGCCAATATCTTGTAACATAATCATTTTTAACATTTTGCAAGTACTTTTTTGTTTGCCGAAAAACAGCTGATGCTGTTGTTAAATGAGTTAAAAACAACTTCAGCTGGTTTTAAAATTAACATCGGTTTTAACGTGTAAAGTTTGCTCTTGCTTGTCTACAATAGATCAAAAGAATATTTTTAATAAAAGTTTACTTTAGAACTCTTAAAGTATGCTTGGTTTATGACTATAGTTATGGGCCATTGTGTTTAAAGTGTTTATCAAAAAATCGAGCAAAAATTGGCAAATCGGCACTTTGATTATTTAGAGGCAAAAAATCGGCAAATATGACAGGCATGGTCACACATCTATTCTCAATGGACGTGCTTAAGGCTAGTTTTCACTATCTCACAAGTCTTACGTATTCCATAATACATTATGTGCGTTCGTTTACTTTTCCAGTAAAATCCAGTAGGTGAGTTACATGAAAATTTTACAAATTTATGTGTATGCGAACGCATTTCAGTAAAATCCAGTACAAAATTATACAAAATTTTGGGGTAAACGAACGCAGCTATTGTGAGATAGAAATCGCATGAGTTTTGTTGCGACTGTCAAAAAATCTAATTTAACACGACAGTTTGTGTTCACACTATCACACAAAGTATAAACACTCACATATGAAATAAAATGCAATCCTGATCCAATGAAAAGTATTATTGTTTAGAAATTTTTCAAAAAACGATGAAGTCGTAAGGAATGTCAAACTTTTTTCATAACACTTGTCATTTTCGTGACACATTGCATTCACACTATCACACTTTGTCATATTACTTGAGTTTTTGACATGTATTAATACAAAGTATAATAGTGTAATCTAGCCTTTAGTGTTAGTTATTACAATGTAGTATTATTTCAATAAAACAAATCCTAGAAATAAATTTTAGAACCAAACTTTAGAAAGTCCCAAAAAATGTGTCACACCATCGGTGGCGACTGTACTGTAATTCATTACTTTTTCTTCGTTTTTGTTCTTCATATACCAGTTAGATGATTGGTTCTCCTTTCACTGGTCGGGAGTTTTTTCTTTTTAAACTTGCTCTATTTACACAAATCCCAAGACCGGTCTGTTGGAACAATTGACACACATTTCCCGCAGGGTTACTATATGTAAAGATTTATTTGACTTGTTAGCTATTAAGAGATCATATTTTACAAAATAAAACAGTGTTTTACAAACAAACAAGCAGTTCAGTCGTCTTTATTCTGAGTAATTAAATATAAATTGTTGTTTCGATATCGGATTTACCATCTACATCAGCTTCGGAGTTACCAACGACTAGATTAATGAAGGTTACTCGATCCAGTGATAAATTGCGCTCCGTGGAATCAATTAAGCATGTATCAAACCTGATATCTGGAGCAACACTGCCGTCAAACGTACAGATACTGTAAGTTTTTTTTACAATATGCGGTTTGTAAATGTTGGCAGACGTAATTGTGCAAAATAAAGTGCTAACCTAGCAGTAGATAGATGCAGCTTTAATTTTTTGGCAACAATCGCGCATACTAATACGTGATAAATATAAATGTCAAGATAAATTGTAAGGCGCCTGGTCCACAAACAAGGTGCAAACAGCAGATCGGATATATCAAAATCGAACGTGAACATTTTCAAGGAAACAATGGATAATCTGTTCGATATCGCTACACACAAAAGAAAAATCAATCCATCCGTACTCAAATCAATCCGAAGCGATATTAATAGTACGGTGAGTAGGGATTTTCTTGAATCAAGTACAGAAAGATGGATTTAAGTATGGATTTTTAATCGCGAAATACTTAACTTATCCACATTCAATCCCGAATTCGTACTTGAAATAATCCGAAAATGAGATTGATTTAAGTAAAACTAAGATTGAACCAATCTCAAAATGCGCTTGATTCAAGTTTGTATTATAAAGTTGATTTTCTTCCGAATTCGTGCTTAAAAAAACCAAAAAAGAAATTAGAAAGAGGAATTTATTATGATTGATTTACTTACCCGTTTAACACCCTACAGAATGATAATACACTTGCTTGCAATTTTACTTTTTAAACATAAAAATAATATGCCAATAAGCAATTTTGCTGAAAATCATGTGCGAAACAATTGATATTCAAGTCCGAATTTCAAGTTTCAAGGGTTGAGATATACTTTTGTTACACTTTATTTCAATAGCATTCTCCAGTAAAATGGGAATTTGAAAATAGTGCCCATGTTCTGTAACTCTCGCGTCGAGAAACTTTTCGATTGAAATGTGTGAAATGAAACAAAATTGCCGCATATGTATTGAAACAAACAGCTGTTTTTATCACTAAACTGTGTCCGAGTACTAGCTGTCTCGCCAATTTACAGAAAAAGTGTGTCTGTAACTTTTTTGTAAGAAAAGTTCCCGCTTTGAACTGTCAAAAACTCACGAATAAAAATGGGGCCAGAAAAATTTTTAACACTAAAAAACAATTAAAAATGCAAAGAATAATAATAAAATTTTGTTCTTGGCACATTTTTGCATTGTTTAATTATTTTGCTTTTAACATTTTTATAAAATATACGAATTTTTTTAAAGTGCGTTTACAAACAACAAACATTAAAGTCGCACTTTACATTATTTGGTATAGCCGATGGTTGTATTTTCGCCGCCGCACAGTGGCGCCCGTAGAGCAAACGAAGTTGCAAAAATCAAAATTTTCATGAGTGCCGACGAAGTTTTGAATAAACCCATGTTATAGGAAACTTTTCAACGATTTCAAATATGCCACTCTTAATAATATCACATTTTAAGTTTAGAAGATATAACCGTTCAAAGTTGACCGACTTTCGGTTTTCAAAAAAACACACAATTTTTAGTCAATTTGTTGCGATTTCAGGTGTAATATCACGAAAAATAGGTAACGAATCGCCTTATTTTTTGTTTGTATTGATTGATGTAATTATTAAATGTATAATGATAAAAAAAATTAACTGTTTGCTTTGTGTTTCTCCTGGTAAATCACTATTTAAAAACTATCCGTTTTTTCACTATTTTTCAACTTTGACGGAAAATAAAAAAAATCTATATTTTTCTATATTTGCCATATTTGCAAAACCTGTTCTTTGATTATTTCTTAACATAATTCAAAAGGTTTTATCTGCCCGTACGTGCCCGTTTGGCTTCTAGAGGTAAAAAAGGTTAAAGAGACATGGTTGCAGATATTTTATGGCTTCCATCTCTTATATGTTTTGACTGACAGTAGTTTGATCTAATAGTTTGGAAAAAACTACTCATTGAAATTAGCAGGTACGTACCTCACTTAAACAATACTTTGGCGTACAAATGGTCAAGAACAATATTGACTTATGGTCCCTACAGGTAGGCACAAATCTTATTTGGACACGTGCATAATATCAAAATTGCATTATTCAGCCTAAATCCATATCGTCATTCGCAAGTTATTGTGTTCTATACCGCAAAATATAAAAAATTGAGATAAGATTGATTTTTAGGTAAACTTTTAGAGGTCTGTCGATCTGTGTCATCAGTTTGCTCGTATCATTTATAGTTTTCGAAATATGAGACATTGACTTTGTGCTATACAACACTTTAGTGAGAAGCTTCGTAACCTATTGTGTTCTATATGCAAAAAATGGTGCATATAGAACAAAAACGGAGCAAAAATACTAAATTAAAAAAAAAATTGCTTATTTTGTTCTATATGAAAGTGTAAATGAAGTTTGTAGTAATTTGGAACTTTTTGCATTGTCTTTTTTCGTTTTATTTCCTTTTGTGACTTCACATTTAATGTCTTTTTGTGATTTCACATTGCACTTGGCAAATAAAATGAAACAAAAAAAAAAGAAAAGAAAAGAAAAAAAAAAACAACAAACAAACAGTATGCAAAAGCCATTAATTTTTACTTAGGTACGCGTTTTTTCAAATTGATGATATCAATGAAATATTATTAATTGTTGTGTTGCTAAAAGCTAGATTACACTTTTATACTTTGTATTAATACATACATTTCAAAAACTCAAGTAATATTACAAAGTGTGATAGTGTGAATGCAATGTGTCACGAAAATGACAAGTATTATGAAAAAAGTTTGTCATCCCATACGACTTCATCGTTTTTTGAAAAATTTCTAAACAATATTACTTTTATCAAAGTTTTTCTTGGGAGTCAAAAATTTAATTAACAAGGTTTCGTTTAAAAGTGCTACATTCCCATTTCATACTATTGATAAACTGAAATTTATTGTTGAAGGGATGAGCTATTCCTATGCGCATTTCACTGGTTGCTTAGGCCAGATCGTCAGGAAACTTCATCCAAAGATTTTAGAAAAACTAAAGATATTACACATATAAAACTGTTTAGCGAATAAGAATTATAAGCCGGGACTGTAAGAAAAAATAAACTCACTGTTTATTGTTGTTGTTTTTGTTTAAGCTTTGATTTTGTTACAAGTAAAACTGTGGCTTATAATTCTTATTCGCTTAACAGTTTTATATGTGTAATATCTGTAGTTTTTCTAAACCCTTTGGATGAAGTTTCCTGACGATCTGGCCTAAGCAACCAGTGAAATGCGCATAGGAATAGCTTATCCCTTCAACAATAAATTTCAGTTTAAACTAAATTAAATAAAGTTTTTGTTGTGTGAAAACACATAGCTTTTCATTTCTCACAATATTTTTTAACATATTGTTCTATATGCTATAAAACAATAAGAGATTCGTAAATAATTGCATATAGAACAAAGTTTTTTTTTTTAAAACGCTTATTACTCTTAGAAGCTTTTTTAAGGCCGAAAATTTTTTTTACCAAAAAAATCAGACACTGTAGAAGTTTACTAGGTAAGAAGGTTGCGACAACTTTTTCGGTTCAGTTTTTTGTAACTAACAACTAAACTTTAACAGCGATTTACCAAAAAAAACATTTTTGTCATATAGAACACAATAACTTACGAACGACGATATGTATGCAGGGAACAGGGGCCTGATTCTGGCAGTCGTGATCGAGTAATTTCTCGATTCGAAAGCAATTTAATATCTACTTATTTCAGTCAATTCTGTACGAATTGGAATTATTTTTTCAGTGTTGTAAAGCATTAATTTGAGTTTCACAATACTGAAAAAATAATTTTGATTCGTTCAGTATCGACTGAGATAAAATTGCCTTCGAATCGAGAAATTACTCGATCACGACTGCCAGAATTAGGCCCCAGGTAAATTTTTAGGCATGGCAGCATAAGCCTATATATTGCAAAATAAGCATAATACCTGGATTAGTATACGACTGAAAGTTGGCGCAACAATTACCGAAACCATTAAACAATTTAAGTACTGAAAACATGGCGTTGAACAATTTAAAATTATTTGAACTGTCTAGAAAGTCAACCATTGGCGCATGGCAAAGGTATACCAGTCTTTGCCAATTGGACAGCTTTCTGAAGAAGCACAGGAGTCTCTTAACAAATTTTATAAAAAATATAGATTGCAGAACACATTCAAAGCGTCAAGGGTAAGGCAAAATGAGGACCTCTTCAACATGTTGGCAGCATCTTCCGATCCACTTATTTCTTCCCTGCGGCATGTGAAGTCACGAATAGAGTTAGAAAATAATTATAGTTTAAAAATGGTTAGTCTTTTAGATATACCTTCTCTTACGAATTGTGATGAATATTTTACAGAAAATTTAAAAAATTAATTTAAAAAAAAAAATTATTTTTTTTTAATTTGTTGGGTAATAATTTAAAACATAAAACCCTAAAGAAAAAAAATAAAAACAATCTAAAAATGTAAAAATAATTTTTTTTAGTTGCCATAAAATTGATTTTTTCTATGCAAAAATCATATCTTTTGAACCGAATAAGATAATTGAACAGTTGAAACAGCATATGATAGATAACTGTTCAGCCTATGAAATGAGCGTTTGGAAAGGGTGCTACGCTCTGTAGGGGCCTAATTATGGGTTATCAAAGTTAAAATTAGTAGAAAAATCAATTTTATGGTAACTAAAACAAATTTTTTTTACATTTTTAGATTGTTTTTATTTTTTTTCTTTAGGGTTTTATGTTTTAAATTATTACCCAACAAATTAAAAAAAAAATTATTTTTTTTTTAAATTTATTTTTTCAATTTTCTGTAAAATATTCATCACAGTTCGTAAGAGAAGGTATATATAAAAGACTAACCATTTCTAAACTATAATTATTTTCTAACTCTATTCTTGACTTCACATGCGGCAGGGAAGAACTAAATGGATCGGAAGATGCTGCCAACATGTTGAAGAGGTCCTCATTTTGCCTTACCCTTGATGCTTTGAATGTGTTCTGCAATCTATATTTTTTATAAAATTTGTTAAGAGACTCCTGTGCTTCTTCAGAAAGCTCTCCAATTGGCAAAGACTGGTACTCAATTATATCTTTGCCATGCGCCAATATTTTATGGACGGTCGGGGTCAACTTCTTCTGTGGATACATTTCTGCTAAAAGAGATGCAGTTTTCGACGCATATTCTCCATGTTTTGTAGAATTGACATTTTCTTTGCAGTTTAAAACAGCTTAGATCGTTCCCAATCTTTTCACGATTTGATTGTCAATTCCAGTGATTCTAGTTACTGCCTCATCATTTTCAAAAAATCTCCTAGAAGTGTTTCCATCGTTTGAGTTACCGTATCCGTGCTTGGGACAGTTTACTTTTAGTCCAACTTGTTTAAAAAAAGCATCCTGTATTTGCTTCTTTCTGATCTTTTCCTTATCCTTTATTGATGTATTTTCATCAAAGTTTTCCATACACCTTATCCTTGCGTGCAATGGTGACATTCCATATTCGTAATTCTCCTCATTTGTAGAATCGTTTAAATTACCAAAGTTCTTCTGACTCTTTCTGCAAATCGGGCATGACATTCTTGAGGTTGTTCCTGTCAGCTCGTTTACGACTTTTCCGTCAACCATGGTCAGATGGAACTCGTAATTGCATTCAATATATTTTCCTTCTCCAATTTGCAGCTTTGTAGGCTTAATCTTGCTTATTTGTTCTTCAATGTCCTTCACCGTGGTCCTTTTGAGTTCTGCCGATTCCCTTGCAAACTGAAACATTATTGGTCGGCAATAATGCACTGATGACGGACGTGGATTTTTCCAGTGTAGGGAAACATCAGATTTAAGCCGCAAAGGTACAACAGATGCCATAAACATATTTCCGTCCGATATTGTAGCGTCATCGGAAGATATCCTTTGCTTATAAACGCTTTGTCCGGATGATCCATCGCAGCCCCATTTGCTGATCAATGTCAACTTCTCAGGAAGAATTTTCACGTCATTTTCAGGAAGACTCTCCAACAACCGTTTTGCTGTATGGCCCATGAGATCCTGCAGATTGGCTTTCGCAGAGACTTCCGTAAACTCCGTATGCAGTGGTCGTGAATTTATTTTGGCTTGCGTATATGCTTGTATCCGGGTAAAACGTCAGCGCCGTGTCGCGTTAAAGATGCCCGTAGTTTCTCATATTTCTCTTTGGAAAGTTCTAAGTCCATAAACAAGGCCAAGGCTTCTTCGGATCCATACTTTTTAATGTGTGCGTTTGTGGGCGTGGGAATGCTTTCCTTAATCCTTTTTAGTCGCAGTGGGCTTGCATCAGCAACAGATTTGGTTATCTGCGACCTAACTCTTTCACTATCCTTTGTAAATTTAATAGACAGCGCGTCCTCTTCCTTGTAAAAATTGAACACTCCTCAATACTTTTTTTTTGCCTTCCTTTTGCTCCTCTGGTTGATGTGGTGGGTTTATCTACTGCCAATATATCCAGGATGGTGTCTTCATTAAGCCAGTCCTCGTATTTGGAGTTGAAGTTTTGAATGGTTCGATTAGATTTCACCCATTTTGCCTTAATATTTGCATATATCAGATAAAAATTATTTTTTATAATTTCGCTTCTCTCAATATTTCCGTATAAGCTATAAAGTTCTTCTAAAGCAGCTTCCGTGAAAAAATTTGGTGTGGTTGACTTTCTAAACAGTTCAAATAATTTAAAATTTAGGGACCATAAGTCAATATTGTTCTTGACCATTTGTACGCCAAAGTATTGTTTAAGTGAGGTACGTACCTGCTAATTTCAATGAGTAATTTTTTTCAAACTATTAGATCAAACTACTGTCAGTCAAAACATATAGGGGATGGACGCCATACAATTTCTGCAACCATGTCTTTTTAACCTTTTTTACCTCTAGAAGCCAAACGGGCACGTACGGGCAGATAAAACCTTTTGTATTATGTTAAGAAATAATCAAAGAACAGGTTTTGCAAATATGGCAAATATAGAAAAATATAGATTTTTTTTTATTTTCCGTCAAAGTTGAAAAATAGTGAAAAAACGGATAGTTTTTAAATAGTGATTTACCAGGAGAAACACAAAGCAAACAGTTAATTTTTTTTATCATTATACATTTAATAAATACATCAATCAATACAAACAAAAAATAAGGCGATTCGTTACCTATTTTTCGTGATATTACACCTGAAATCGCAACAAATTTACTAAAAATTGTGTGTTTTTTTGAAAACCGAAAGTCGGCCAACTTTGAACGGTTATATCTTCTAAACTCAAAATGTGATATTATTAATTATGTGATATATTTGAAATCGTTGAAAAGTTTCCTATAACATGGGTTTATTCAAAACTTCGTCGGCGCTCATGAAAATTTTGATTTTTGCAACCTCGTTTGCTCTACGGGCGCTACTGTGCGTCGTTGAAAAATTTTCAATTTTAGTAAATATTAGTCGCCGTCAACGATATGTGATACTGACGTCCTCAACGTCTGCAATGTCACATCGGCTTCAGGTGCAATTTTATGACGTTTATAACGTAGCGACGTAATCTCTTTTGAAAGTTTTCGACATGAGTTAGTGCCCATTCATATTATACGATTTTTGTCGTTGCGATTCTTACTTTATTGGCAAGAGGGTTGAGAGGAATTATAAGGGGTACAGAAGCGAGTGTACTCTTCGATTCGTTTTGTTCATTCATTCATTCTCTCAATTTTCTCTCATTTGACGAAAAATGTTTAAGGTTGTTACGACAAAAATCGTACAATGTAAATATGAGACCGACTTCAAAGAGGAAACGACAAAAATCGTATAATGTGAATTTGGACTTAGTGCTCATTCACATTATATGATTTTTGTTGTTGCGATTCTTACTTTTTAGGCAAGAGGGGTAAGAGGAATTATAAGGAGTACAGAAGCGAGTGCACTCTTCGATTCGTTTTGTTCATTCATTCGTTCTCTCAATTTTCTCTCATTTGACGAAAAATGTATTAAGGTTGTTACGACAAAAATCGTACAATGTAAATTTGAGACCGACTTCAAAGAGGAAACGACAATAATCGCAACGACAAAAATTTTTTCGGTGGTTGAGTTGTCAAAGTTTGTAAACAAACGAGTTTTTTTATGTAAATAAACCTTTTTTACTACCAATAATTTTGACAACCCGACCACAGAAGCAGTGTTGTTGCAGAGTTTACCTCACCTTCTAGTCAATTCGCCTTGATATTAACCATTTTTTCTATGAGTTGAATTTCAATTTATAAAGCATTTTTCAAAAGTCTTATTCCTTTAATATTTCACATAGAATTTGCTTAAGCCAACCTACACTACCAGAATATCTTGTATCTTCATGTTAATATAACACAAGGCAATAAAATCGAAAAAAAATTTTTAAGGCTTACACAGCCCACACTACCAGGGGCGCTACTCTCTATTGCGATGCGAAAAAAAATTCTAGCAGATCTAGCGATTGGTACTCTTTAATACGTTTGCGAATATGTCTTTCGCATCTTTTAATTTTTTTTTCTTTTCGTAAATCAGCACTTTATTTTATTTAAATTTTCCATTTTTCCATCGCTTCATTTTCAAAAAATTTTGCGAAAGTGATAGAGAGTACCAAGTTGGCATTTAGCTTTCGCATCGGAATTGTTTTCGCATCGCAATAGAGAGTAGACCCCCAGAATATCGTGTAAATTCATGTTAATATAACACAAGGCAACAAAATCGAAAACATTTTAATGGCTTGAAAAACCACTATACAATTTTGTTGTGTTGTGGTTCCAGTAGTACAAATATGGTCCAAATTTATAATTCTTTGGAGAGGTTTATCTTAAAAAAAAAATTAAGTAAAATTAGAAATTTTTTCAGACGTTTCTCCACATAATTAATGAGAACTGAAAAAGGGTAAGTCCAACATTATTAAAATAAATTTAGAAAACAATTATACTTCAATCAGTCGGCTCAGTAGTTTCGGAGTTATAATACAAAATTGAAGCGTAAAATCTATTTTTACGTGAAAATTGCAAGTTTTTTTGTTTTACAAAAATCGACAAAATGGTTTAGATTTATTGTTTTATCACAAAGCCACATGTAATAGCAACAAAATGAGATATCAATCATAAAAATGGATTGATTTTTTTTCGAATTTATTCACAATTAAGTGAATTTTTTCACAAAGTTTTAGGTTTTCGTTTGATATACATAAAATTGAGTTGTTAATGTCCTTCTTTCGATTTATTGAATTAGAAAAACAGTTTTCCTATGCTATGTACAAATTTTCCCATCGAAAATACGTTACATAACATTCGTGGTATTTTGGCAAAACCCTACCTGCAATCAGGGTTGTCAGATTGATTTTGACCTTTTTCGCCAAATTCAATGTCAAAAATCGCCAAAGCCTTTGTTTTTCAGTTTTTGACAATAAAGTACATATTTATAGAATTATTAAAAATATTTTTTTATAAATTCCCAAAAATAAATTAGTTCAGTATCGCTAAAATACGCCAAAAATTTAAAAAAGTCGCCATGATATATATTTATATTAATTAGAACACAGTATAAATAGTAAGTGAACACAAAAAAGTACGATGTTTACTATAAAATAGTTTATACATAGTAGTCTACTTAGAGCAACATAAAAATAATTTTTGCAGTTTGTTTTAAACAAATATTAAATATATATTTGTATATAAGTTGCAGTTATCTAAAACGCTTTACATGCGAGACTCCCTATTTGTCTTCTTTTTTGGAATACATTGTGAGAGAATTACATTTATTAAATGAGGTACAAAAGATGTACAGCATGTACTATTCACATTCATATAATTTAAACCCCGTAATAAAGTACAGCCAAAGCAAGTTCCTTTGAATGGTACGTATCTGCCGTATCCATGTAGCTATAAAATGTTGGGCATAACCTATATAAATTCGATGAAATATCATCATTAAAACCCTCTTTAGAATTAACAAACGATAAGTTTTCCATTGTGTTTCATAAACACCCAAATACTGACCATACATATGAATGCCTCAAATTTCATTTATAAAAATACTAGAATAAAATTATTATTTTTTCTTTTTATTGAACATAACGAATTTTAAAACAAATCCATAGCTCATCAAAAATAGCCAACAAAATCGCCAACTATTTTTTTTACATCGCCAAAAAGTCGCCAAATCAAAAATTAGGTCGCCAAACAAGTTTAAAAATCGCCACGTTTGGCGAAAAATCGCCTCATCTGACAACCCTGCCTGCAATACTGTTTCTATTCTTCGGAAAAACATTTGAATTGGATGAATTTAAATGCATTAAGGAGTAAAAAATTTATATTTTATATTTTAAATTTGTTTAAACAAACAGTGGAATTTTCTTTTAATCGATTTTCTACTATTGTTGAACAACGAAGTGTTACTCTGACTATTCCAGCAAAAATCAGCCATCATGTATGGATTTGAGTTAAGGCCCAACCAGAATGTGCATAAACAAACTTATGCTACTGTCAAAAAGGAAACAAAAAGCCTCTCAAATGCATTTAAAATAACAAAAAGAAAATAAAAAAACATTGATTCCGTACGGAATGAGCGATTAGTTTCGCACCTTGCTTAAGCAAAGTTTCCTTAAGTTCAATATGGTTTTACACATATGATTTACATGTATTTGCTCAGTTGCTTAAGTCACGTTATTCACATTCTGGTCAGGGTTGTCAGACTTGGGGATTTATCCCCAAAGTTGGGGATTTCATGTGAACAAAAAGGACAAGGAAAGTCATTTGGGGATTGGGGATTTTTTTGGGGATTTCAAAAAAGATTTCGGGGATTTTTTGGGGATTTTACAATTTTTTATTATTTTTTATTATATATGAATAAAAATAGCAAAACTTTTATCTTACTCTTATATAGTGTAAAGGGTCCTAATTAACATTATCATTTTTATTAAGTGTGTAAAAGGTACTTTATAAACTTGTTATTTTTCTTGAGTGAGTGTTTAAAAATAAGAATTTTAAAATAGAATCTAAAATCGTTGAAAACACATAAAATTTTGATTTTTTAAAGACAATTTTGAAGCAAATATGAATGTATTCCCCAAAAATAAGTAAATATGAAAAATCATATAATAAAGATTGGGAAAAAAATGCTAAGCTATTGGTTAGTAGTTATGATGCATTATATACAATACAATATGATGGATCGAAGTACTAAATAAATTTGGATATATGTATTTTTATTGTTGATTATAAGGATGACTTTAATAGATTGAACAAGCTCCAAATTCTTATAAACTGGCTCATTCGTCTTCAAAAACCGCATATTGTTCTGCTTGTAATTCCTCACTGGAATCGCATAAAAAGGATTTAAGAAAACATACAGAAACCAGTCCCTACAAACAAAATAAAATGATTTTTTTGACTAAAAATTTTTATTTGGGGATTTTTGGGGATTTCTTATTAACATTTTTCTTACCTTTTTTTAAAAAAAATTTTAAATTTGGTCAGAAAAAAGAAACAAACAAAAAATATTAATTTTTTAAGGTTTTGTTTTTTGGGGATTTGGGAATTTGGGGATTTTTGGGGATATTTTTTTAATTTTTTGGGGACAAGGACAAAAAGTACCTGGCAGCCCTGATTCTGGTTGGGCCTTTAGTCATACATACACATGTATTGACACTTCGTTTATAAATCATTCTTAAACAATAGTTTTTATTTTGCGTAGAAAGAAAAAGCCACTTAATCTAACGTCAAAATGGTTATTTTTTGGATGTTTTTGTTTTTAAAATGACAGTCTGTGTTTAAGCGTGTCTTTTGCTAATTAATTTATCTTGAAAAAACAAACAATAAATAAACTAAAACTGCTGCTTGTGCGTGTTAATGTTTTTAAATTTAGCGGGAACTCTCACCAAAACCTGTCAACTGGAGAAAAAAAATCATTAAATATATCAACAGTTTTTAATTTCTACTTACATAAGTATGTATGTATGAATGCATGTGTAAACAAAATATATTAATTTACATAAGTACGTACATATGTATGTATATAAAATTGCGAATAATAGGTATTATACAGCATATAAAGTGTACGCTGTGTATGCGCAGATGTATATGTGTTAAACTTTTTTTATTAAAAAATACAATCAATAACAACAACATTTTAAAATTGACTGAAATTTGAAACCGACATCATTAAACGTGTATGCTAATTTTCTTGTGGTCTCATCACTGAATGCTTGACTTTTTCTTCGGAAACCAGATTTCTTTTTTATTTTCGTTTCTTTTAAATTAAAAAATTTAATAAAATTCTAATATTTTACATATGTATGTATATTTCAAAAATGTATGTACGTAAATAATAAAAAATATATGCATCTATACATATCGTTACCTTAGTATAAAAAGGCCCTAACTCGTTTTTTTAATCGAGTTTTTTGAATGTTTCGAAAGATGATCCTCTAAAAAACAACAAGTAAACAAATTAATGGCTCCGAATAAAAATAACAAAAATATTAGCAGTTCATCATTTTTATCATTTCAGTCATTTTTTTTTCAAACAAAAAAAGCCCTAACACATTAATATGAATTTAAATATATTTAGCAACCCAGTTGGCCATGTCGTGCACGAATCATCAATGATTCAATGTTAATTCCTGCACGACACGTAAGGGACAACTAATGCAAATCGTCAATGAAATTTTCAAACAAGTGTCGCGTAAATCGTGAACGACACAAAGAGAGACAATGTCGCTCAGCCTGTCGTTGATGACTACATGCACGACATTGTCGTCCATATAGTCGTTGATGACCACATGAACGACATTTTCGTTCATATTGTCTTTGATGACTATATAGACGAAAAAGGATTCTACTTAATCATCAACGACTGCGTATAAGACAATGTCGATGAAGTTACAGCTTACACGACAATGTCGCCTATAAACCTAAACGAATAAATAAAAATATACAATAGCACATACATACATACTTTTAAAGTCATACCTTAGTCTTTGAGTTCTCAGACTTGAATGACTGATTTTCTTCACTTTGCTTTGGATGTTATACCCTACACCACAGGTGGTGAATAGGGTATATATAAGTTTGTCATTCCGTTTGTAATTTCTATAATATTGATGTTAGACCCTATAAAGTATATATATACTGGGTCCTTATGAGGTGCGAAGTTTATTTAACAATGTCCGTCTGTACGTTGAAATGGATTTTCCGAAGACCCCATATATGATGGGGGCCAGGGTATTATACATTTACGTCACATATGCTCCGAAATTGTTTGCTATTGAAATTCCGGCAGATCGGTCCACAAATGGCTGAGATAAGAGTAAAAAACCACGACTGCCTCAAATTATTTCCTTTAAAGGTCTAATTAGGCGTGACATTACCATACCAACACTGTATTACCAAAACGACATAAACATACCATACAAACCAATTCAATTTTGGTTCCAACGGTCATACAGTGGCTATGGTAATACAGTGTTGGTAATGTGTTTTTTTTGTTGTTTTTTTTTTATACCCTTCACTACAAGTGGTGGATTTTATTTGTAATGTGTTTAATTTTACGCATCCACATACACATTAATGCATATATATGATATGCCGCTCCAATAAAGAAACAAACTCATTGACTCAATATATTTCAATTTAACGCTTCTTCAGTAAAAGAATTCGTAGCAGAGTTGTTAAGTTCTCTCCTGAGACTGATGATATTGCCAGTTCGAATCCCAAAAAGAATTTTTTTTATTTAATTTTTTTATGTTCTAAAAAACGATTTTAAGATTATAAAACGAATTTCAAACATCAACTTTGGCAAAAAAGGAAACGGGCTTAGGTACATATATAAATTTTTGGTTTTTTTTTATATTCTTCAGCATGGCGAAATGAAAAGTTGGCGTGGCTCAATTAATATTTATTTATACCTATCTTAAGAACGTTATTTATGTATATAACTTTTTATTCTTATCTCATCATGGTGAAGGGTATATAAGATTCGGCATAGCCGAATATAGCACTTTTACTTGTTTTTTTGCAGTTATTTTTTATTGGGAACAAATTATTTTTGTTTGTTTAGAAGACAGCTTACAAGACAGTGTCGCTCATATTGTCGTGCTGAGCAGTTGATAAAGAACACCGTACAAGACACTGTCGGTCATGTTGTCGTGCATACACTTTAATACAGGATAGCTTACAAAACACTGTCGCTCATACTGTCGTGTATAGTTGTTGATAGAGGATACCTTACAAGAAAATGTATGTCATGTTGTCGTGGATAAGCTTTGACAAAAGACAACTTGAAAGACAATGTCGGTCATGTCGTCGTTTATTATCTTCTTTAAAAGACATTTCACTAGACAATGTCGAGTATTTTGGCGTCCACGACATTTTCCTCAAAATTGTCTTCCAGAAATCCTAAGTGATAGAGGGCATGTCGTGCATAAATTGTTGACGACAATGTCGTCGACGGCAGTTTGGCCAACAGGGAAAGTACGTCCATGTAACTTTTAAAAAATATGCTTTTACATTGCGCAGCTTATTTTGTGAAATTTTTAATTGAGTTCCACGACTTACATCCGATTTTCACGATGATTTTTCCACTATTTTTATATCATGTCTTTTTTTCGTTGTAAAGCAAGCGGGGTAGAGAAGTAGGAAGAGTAGAAAAAAAGAAATGAATCGTAAATTCTGTGTTTCGCTTTTGACAAGTTCTTAGCAAAATATAGAAAAATTAAAAGAAAATTTATCAAAAAAAAATTCAATACAATAAAATATTTTTAAAGTTCCTTTTAAAAAAAGACATGTCTTTTAAATCATCCTAAAAATTGGGTGTGAGAAAAATGTTATTAAATCCGTCATCAGTATGACCATTTAGGCATTTTTGTGGCTAAATTAAGCATTTTTATAACATGTTTTTGGCTTTTATTCATTTATTTTTAATATTTGAAGGAATAGTTTTATGGATTTTACTTAATTTTTTATCAGTTGCAAATTTCAGATCGCCAGCTCTTATAGTTCCGAATCTAATGCGTTACTAAAAAAACGCGCAAACGATTTGATATACAGTGGCTCAACCGCATAATCGGACAAGTGTTTTACAAACCTAAAATGTGCTCTTAACTTTTTAAAAAAATTTTACCAATTAATGGCTTTTTACTTTTTCTGCACTTTATATTCTCATCTTGCCAAACAATAAAAAACAACGAAATTTTCCAATATTAACTGAAAAATCCGAATGAATAACAAAAATAAACCAACTTTTTGTGTTCAACGCATAATCGGAAAAATCAAAGTATCAATGATAAAACTGCCGTTAATTTTAAAACTTAATTTTTTTTGTCTTATTTATTTGGATTTTAAGTAAAGAAACACATTGAAAATGGCCCAAATGGAAAGCAATTTTTTGTTGAAATTAGGCAGCTAATAATAATATGTAGTATAAAATTAGAAGGTAAAACTGTGAGAGAAATTGCAGAATTGGCTGGCAAAGGAAGCCTTAAGTCCACGACATTATCAAAAGATTTCGCAATGAGTTAAGGATAGCCCATAAAATGAGAGGAAAAAGGGTTCGATATTTAAAGAATGAAAGCAAGATCCTTTTAAAACGGCAAAGGAACTTAAAATAACTTTAATCTCTCGAAGTGGAAAAGATTTTTGCCTCAACACTAATCGCAATACATTACATAAAACGATTATTACGGAAGGATTGCAAGAAAGTAACCAATTATAAGCCTTTCGGTCATGCCGAATCTTACATACCCTTCACCATGGTACGATAAGAACAGCAAATTATATAAATCAATGTCGACCACCCCGCTTTTTCTATTTAATTTTGTCACTTTTATTGTTAATGATTTATTTTGTATTTGTATGGGAGGTGCCATGCCCATGAATCCAATAACACAGCAGCAGCAAAATATTGTCTTTTTTCTAGCTAAAAACCAAAATTCAAAAGCCTACAAGTGCCACTATGAAAAAAACCCACTATTTTCAAAAGCAGTGCCAAAACAAACATACTGCTTTTGAAAAGTTACTTTTTGAAGGGCACTGGCTCCACGAACGATTGCTGCTATTAGCCGACGACAAGTGATATTTTCGCATGCAAAACAAAAACAACATAAATTTGTTTTTATTTTTAAAACAAGATAAAAATAAAATCAACGTCAAAATTTTTGTGCTTTGCCTTTGTTACATTTTATATGAAAAGCAAAAACAACTGGTTTATAAAATTAAAGTACAATAACTAATTATAATTTATAATTATATATTAAATGCTTTTGCCCAAGGTTGACAACCGTTACCGTTAAAAATATCAAAACCGTTTAAATTAAATACCGGCATCGGTACACTGAAAATAAAAATCAATCCGCAGCAGTATCAAAAGTACGGTAAGTAAGGATTTTCTTGAATCATGTACAGTAAGACTGATTCAAGAACGGATTATTCCAGTGCGAAATACTTAACTTATCCATATTCCATCCCGAATTCGTACTTGAAATAATCCGAAAATGAGATTGATTTAAGTAAAACTGAGATTGAGCCAATCTTAAAAAGCGCTAGATTCAAGTATTCTAAGGTTGATTCAATCCCGAATTCACACTTGATATAACCCAAAAGTGAAATTAGAAGGATAATTTTATTATGATTGATTTACTTACCCGATTTACACCTTACAGAATTTCAGTTATAAACCACCAGCATCATTCCCGCTATGGATTTTACTTTAAAAACTTTGGCCCTTATTATTTAAATCGCAACGCAACGACAAAGAATTACATTGAAAGCAAAAACAAAGTCATAAATATTTTGTAATTTTGTTGTTGCTTTCTACAGAAATTCTTATTGCGTTTTAAAATTGCAAACGCCTCATAACCAGCGTTGCCATTTTGGTTACTTTTAACCAAAATTGGTTACTTTTTTTCCAATGTGTACTTGTGTACTTTTTTCCATTTTGGTTATTTTTTTTTCAACACAAAAATAACCAATTTTCGGTTTTAGGACAAGCTTACCCGCTCCGCGTTTTTAAACTTTAAAAATGTGTATGGTATTGGTGGATCCAACACCAATACTGTTTTTATCTACTTAAAAAGGGTTTTTCTAGAATCTTAAACTGTAACAAACTATCAGCTTATCCATATAAAATGGCTATAAGACGACGATACTTGATATGTGAGAATGGTATGCCATCTTGTGTAATAGCGAAAAATTTGTGCTTGTCAGTTTATTTGGTATGTTGAAAATCAAAAATTTTTGATTTTTATGATTGCCATCGTACCACTATATCACAAAGGGACCAATTGAGGACCCAAGTGAGCCGTCTTCTGATGGCTGCCCAAGGAACCTAACCTATCATACCACTATAATAATAACAGTTATGTCATACTCAGTACAAACTTTGCAGGCAAACGGTAACGATGGCTTGGTTAGAGTTCGTATTTTTAAAAAGTTTTTTTTTGGGAAATATGAAACTCAGAACTCAGCCAGAATAATGGGATATAAATAGTGATATATACCATAATAGAATTTTGAAGCAAAAAGGTTATAAAAACTTTTAGAAAAATTAAAAACAATTCAGCCGGAAGAAGCAATTGAAGTAGTAGTAAAAAATAAATACATTGCGTTGTCGTCCGCCAATAACTAATCAATTAGCAAAGCAGCAACTAATTCGCGCGCCACCATATATACAACGTTCACTTTTCAATGTTTGTAATGATGTATGTATGACATATTTGGTATGATAGTCTTATAGCAAGTATGTCTTTATATACGCGCTTAAGGTATATACTTTGCTACTTTATGTGCTTCATAGGTCTAACTGAAACACTTTTTTAGGAAATTTTACCTAATCGTCAAATATCTTTCTGGTTCCATATTATTTCCACTTGGCTAAAAGCATCTACATATATATACGTGCCCACAAAGAGCCTGCAACTATAAGCTTAATCAAAATTCCCTAATTTTTGGCGGTTTTTAAGTTTAAAAATGCTCTGCTGAGCACTTGCCGAAATCAAGTTAAGATGTTATTGCGTGTAAGCACACCACATGATTTAGCTCAATTTTGCACTTTGATACAGAAAGACTTAAGAAGTTTTACTTGTAAGAGCTCCTTAAAAAAAGGTTGAAAGCTCTAGCTTAAAAAATCGAAAATAAGTTTTAACTTTGTATATGAGGTGCCACGCCCACGAAAAGTTATATAGCCTATTGTTCTTTCCAGACCATCGGTAACATAAAGTCAAAAATTTATGAAAATCGGCCCAGCGGTTTAGGCGCCTACAAGGTTCAAACAAACACAATTTAGATATACATTTAATACAAAATAATTTTGGTGACTTTTTTCGCTTTTGGTTACTTTTTGTTTTGATTTTGGTTACAAATTTTTTTGGGTCCTGGCAACGCTGCTCATAACTTGTTGCGTTGAATATTTTAAAACGGTACATGAATTTCTGTAGAAAGCAACAACAAAATTACAAAATATTTATGACTTTGTTTTTGCTTTCAATGTAATTCTTTGGCGTTGCGTTGCGAATTACATAATTGGGCCTTAATTAACACATATAACTGAAAATACAAACTAAATGAGAAACAAGAGTTCTCAATTTTTATTTTTTAAACATGAAAATAATGTGTTTTCATCTTGTTCTGTTGTCTGCCATTGTTGTTTCTTCACACAACAAGCAAATCGTTTTTTAACCAGTGTTCGAAAATAAACACTACATATCGCTCCTTAGTGTTCGGTTCGGTAGATTTGTGGAAAACACAAACGCTAATAGTGTTTGTATAGAAAATCATTAAAAAAAACGTATCCCTGTTTGTCATCTTTCAAACACAAAAATAATACTGTTCTTATTTAACTCAACAAAAAGATGAGAACATTTAATTCCGTTCGGTTTTTGTTAAAAAACCACAAACTTCATTGTGTTCGGTTCAGCTCATTAATGTTTGTTTATTTTTGTTGTGCACATTGCCTTTTGGTTGCAAAAAAAAAAAATAAAACAACAAAAAAAAGCCAGCAATATAATTTTACACAAATAAAACATTCACAATATACACACACACACAACACAAGCTGTTCGTGCTGCGGTTGTTGCTAAAATGTTTTTTTGTTAATTTCTTTATCAATGGAAATCATCAAAAAAGGAAATTACAAAACATTAAAATATAATGTTTGTCTGCAGTATCGCTACAATTGTTCTGTTTTTAACGAAGAACAGAACACTCGAGTCGTAGCGGCTCGACCCATGATATAGGTGTTTCGCTCCCAAGAAGTAAGCAACTTATTGCAATGAAACAACATGTGGGGCAACCAGAAAAATCTGGCCCATCATAGATGGAAACAGGACACGGCGTGCATTAAGGCTCTCCAGACATCACCTAAGAAACCTAATTGCGGTTATAACTGGCCATTGGGAAACACGCCCAAAGGTTGGGGCTCACTTACAATGACATATGTAGGAGTTGCAGTGACGAGGAAGAGGAGGAGTTAACGGAACATCTTCTCTGTCACTGCCCAGCATTCGGAGACCTAAGATTTAAGCTGTTTGGTCAAAGAATCTTCAGCGATAAAACTGTCTCTTTGGCATTGATTTTAACAGGATCTACTCCTTCATTGAATCAACAGGATAGATGGGTGAGAATACCAACAAGCAAGTAACGTAGGAACATAAGGAGACGGCGTAACATGGTAACACAGCGGCTGCCAGTGAAACCTAACCAAACCTTGTGTGTAATGTTTTAAGAGCCGCTTGCTGACATCGCGAATGTGGATATAAAATTTGCATGTATGTAGTTTAAAATTAAAATTTCTTGATATTTTGCATAACAGTTTTTATTTTTTAAATTTATTTTATTTTTAATAATCTAAAAAAGAAGCAATCGCGGCTGTGCTTCAATTATTTATATAGTTTTCAGATTTGAAATAATCATTATAATTAATATATGTATATATACTTTTAATAAAAAATGTACTTCTTGAATAAGAAACTATTTTAAAAATTGCAAATTTTGGTTTGTTTTTACCACTTGTTGGTAAAATTCGAACAGTCGAACTTCGCGTTAGTTTGTTTTTTAAACCTTTCGTAAAAATAAACTATTTTTTTTGAAGACGACGTTTTTTCTTCAATACCAAAGTTAACAACATTTAGAATATTTTTTAACGCTTCTTTAAATAAATTAAAAAAAAAAATGGCTCAAAAAACCGAAGAAGTGCTAATTTTACGGAGGGAGAAAAGACCTCATTATTGTAATTGATGTATCTATCAGTAAAAATTTTTTTTGGAAAAAAAAACGATTCAGTCAGTAACCAGTAAAAAATGAATTTATTTTTAATGTTGTTGAATTTTAAAGTTTCAATTTAACCAGAATGCAAATTCTGTTAATATGTACATCGTATTGTCATGGAAGATTAAGTTGATGAATCCGTTAAATTTTTAGAATCCGATATTGAAAGTTTAATTGAGGAAAATCCAACTGATGGTTTGTCTTTTCGACCAAGTGACGCAGTTGACATTTTAACACGCCCAATTCAAAATATTCTTGATTCGGATGAAGTCAAAAATGACAACAAAAATGCAACAACTTTAAAATCGTTTCCTAACCTTTATTGTTATGAACGACCGAAAAGTAGGAAACGTAAGCATGATAAACTTGACGATTTGATAGATGAGTATGAAGATCTTAAAGAGTAGAAAAAACTTATACTCAGAAAACAAACAGAATATTACACAGTGCGACAGGAAAAAAAACTTGGATTGTGATACCATTTTTTAGTAGGTCTTGTCGAACACAACACAACACGACTCTGTTCTTGAAATTGGCGAAACACTTTTTATAAAAACAAAAACTTTTAATTAATGAGGTAAATTAAAAAAAATTTTTATAAAAAGTAGCTTCCAAACTTAAATATTTCTCAGATTATTTTTATTAAAAGTCAATTTTTAACGAATATTTTAAAACAAGGTGGAATTTTACTCATAAATAAACATACATTTATAATAAATTCATAAATAATACGGTTCCTAAATAAAAACATCTCCAAATTAAAAAATAGAGAACATTTTTAAAAAAATTGAGTTTGCTGGAGAAACACGTATATGTAGTTACCTCAATATCACTTCAATATCATGTTCACATTTTCGAAAGCTCTCAGTTTGTTCTTTCCAAATACGTTAAGAAATTTAAAATAGGTTGACATTCAACAAAGTTACTGCATATAAGTGCAAAAGTTACGAAAAACTCATAGTTTTGGAAGTGTTTCGCAAATTTCAAGGACAGAGTCTTGTTCAACTCGACAACACCTACTAGAAAAAAATTATCGCATCCCAGGTATTTCTGTTTCATTCTTTTTTGTAACACTGTGTTATGAGGGCAAAAAGAAAAAATATTTAAAACATACATTAACATACATACATATTGTCATTTTATTTAATTTTTTTAACAATATTTTACTTATAGAAAAGTAGTTGTTTTTATGAAGTAAAAAGTAAAATTTACAATGAACCAAAATAGTTTATTAATTAATTTCTGATTGTGTTTGTATAGGTAGTATTTCAATTAAGAACATTATCCATCGGTATTCTGGACATACCGATTTCATAAGAATTTTTTTTGTTGAAAGCACTCAAAGGCAGGTATCTCGTCAGAGTTCTTTCGGCATATACATATTATGTAAAATTGCTGTTGCTATTACATATAATGTTCAAATATAAACTCTTAAGCTGGGGGTCCGTACTACGTTTTCGCCTGCACGAAGTGCATGCTTTTCTAACCTTACTTGCGTTCTACGTTTCAAGTTACCTGCAACGCTTTTTAATCAGCTGACTTGTTCGAACGCTGCTTGTGACGCTTACAAAAGTAGAAAGAAGACCTACTTTTCGTCTCAAGGCACCTACGCTTTTTTGCATGTAACTTACTACTTATAACTACATAGATTCTACTGTGGTGTGGACCTCCAGCTTTAGGCCCGTTTTCACAACTTACCAATAGCTAAATATACGAAGTTATCGAACAGATAAAGAGTTTTTACTCATCACAAGTTTCCCTCAATCTAAAAGTGACGGAAAGCTTAAGAGAGGAACGTTCTACCTTTAACTTTTGTCGTAAGGTTTAGATTTGAAATTGCCATATTATATTCCCATATTTTTTAAATACATATGGCAACTTTAAGTATACGTATATTTTGTAAATAAATCACAAGCTCGTATTTTGACAAATAAAATTTATAAAATGTTCAATTCGCGTTTGTTTTATATAACTAAATTAGAAGATTCGTTGCCTAAAATTAAAACAACCTAGATTGTATGTCTCAAACGGGTGGATTATGTTCAATGTTATAATGGAACTGAATTTGTACAAAGATTTCGTGGGTCATAGAAAACATTTCAGTATATTTTGGAAAAAGTTTATACATATTTCTTTCCTGCCAAGAAGTCAAAGGTTAGTACCAAGGTATATTTACACAAGATAGACTCGTTAGCGGACAGACATAAACCCCAATTTTCAAATTCGTGTGTATGAGCCAAAATTTGTACATGTGTGCGTTAAATTGTTTTTGTTTTATATGAAGATAATTTTGACAAGTCGGGTATTTTTATAGAGCAGCATGTCTACACTCCCAAATGGGTCTACCTTGTGTTAATGTACCTTGGTTAGTACCTTTACAGATACATGTATATAAAAAATATATAAATATATTTAAAAATTTCTTGCATTCATTATTCTCTATCAATTCAGACGAAATTACTTAAAGCGCTAAGATTTTACGCAAGTAGCAGTTTTCTTATTACAGCGGGTAATTTTTGTGGTGTAAACGCTGCTACCGCAAGCCGAGCAGTAAGATAAATATAATTTGCTTTGGCGGCCTTGTCAAAGGAATATAAAGAACTCCCTTTCGATAGCAGAGGTCAGATAGTCAATATTTCGAGATTTGGTTCTCAGATGGCCTTGGTCAGCCCATGACAGCAATATGTTTAAGAATAGCCGTTTAAAGTTTTGGATGAATAGTGGTCATTTTTTTATGTTCTAAAAAACGATTTTAAGATTATTAAAAGAATTTCAAACATCAGCTTTGGCAAAAGAGGAAACGGGCTTAGGTACATATATAAATTTTTTGTTTTTTTATATTCTTCGGCATGGCGAAATAAAAAGTTGGCGGGGCTCAATTAATATTTATTTATACCTACCTAAAGAAATTTATTTATATATGTAACTTTTTGTTCTTATCTCATCATGGTAAAGGGCATATAAGATTCGGCATAGCCTAAGATAACACTCTTACTTGTTTTTAAGTGCTATCATATCAAGGATTCATAAAAAGCTCTCCCATAAGTTGAGCTCCATATTTAGATTCTACATGACTCTCGACGCTTTTAGGTTTTTCCATTGTAATGACATGTAAAATTCTTTTTTTATTCGTATTTTGCAAGTAAAACTACTAAGAAATCCTTTTTACAATTTTAATGGGCATACGTCAAGAGTCCTGTAAAATGCAACTATGGAGCTCACCTTATGGGAGAGTTTCTTTTATGCCTACTGAAAATTGTATATCTGTACATAAATATTTTTCTTATGGTCCAAAAGTAACTACTGCTTTGTTGTGTATTTTGACCTGCATTACATGCGTGTTTTTGACGTTCTTAAGTGCGCACTGGGTTTGTTTTTCTTTTCTGCCAACTCTAGCGGTAGGAGCTCATTTTTTAATTTTAGGGAGAGAAGCTCCTGTTCGTGTTTCTCCTGTGCACGACGATTTTCGTCCTTATAAAATTGTTGCTGAAGAATTATTTATTCCAGCTTTTCTTCTTTAGCGTTTCTTTTCTTTTTGACGCTGAGTTCTTTGGTTTTAGGCTTTTTTGAAGTGAATCGTTTCTAGGTTTCCTTTGTCTTCCAAGATATAATTTTCTTTAATAACCTGAAAAAGGATAAACAATATACAACTGTACATACATACAACAAACATTAAAATAAACATTCGCCCTTACTTCTTCATTTGTAATTTGCTTTTTAATACTTCCAATATAACCTTCCAAATCTGTTAAGCACTTACTATTTTCAGTTACTGGAAAAATTACATATTTATTTATAGATGCACATCGCACCTGTTCATCAAAAGTAACACAACTCAAAATTTACAAGTTTTCAGTAGAAGCAAAAAACTAATTCCGCCAATATAAGGGAATTATTGTTATAAACAAATATACCGTTGTAAAGGAAACTCAATAATATTTCAATAAAATCACAAAATTTATTTCTCTTCTTCCTTTTTCCATATGGTAATCATACACTGTTTCCGTCAAAAAAGTGGAAAATAGAGTTTTTTGAGTTGTGTTACTTTTGATGAACAGGTGCGATATGTATGATTGTATTTATATTTGTACATATAAAACATTTTGCAAGTTCGTTGCTAAACCGCCCAGCAATGAAGTTTTTTTGGTGGATATTGTGCTTAGTTATTTTGGCGGATGACATACCACCCCCAGTACGGTATGTTTCCATCTTAAGTTCAGCTATTTTTGAGTTAGACTTACGCTTAACAGCATCGTACTTATAGCGCAAAGCTTTCCAGTTACTGTGTACTCCAATTGTTGCAGCAAACTCCTCTTCTATTTTCTGTTATGCTTTCTTCTGCCTCCATATAACTGCATCAGCTTTTTTGTTTGCAATGAAGTTTTTATGAACTTCCACCAGCTCTTCCAACAGTACCTCGTCCTCTGCTGTGAAGTTTTTGGCACGTTTACGAGGTATTTCAATATTATTTGCCGTTATTAAAAAATATTTGTGCACACACAAATTTAAAATAAAAACTGTAAACAAAGTACGTAGTTACCTTGGTATTGCCACATTTTCAAAAATATTAAGTTTATTTTATACAGAAGTTGTGAAAGTACAAAAATTGTGTGAATGTTTGTGTACTTGCATGTGGAAACGGGGGGTAGTGGTACCATTAACTATTTCGAGCTTTATAGGTTGTAGGAAACCGACGTTTCCAAGTCCCGAAACATCTTTCAATTGTATTCCGTATTCGAATCTGGGATTCGTTCTAAAATTGTTCTGCCTATGTACTAGGATTGTCCAGAGGTATCATTAAATATGTTGCTAGATAATATCCTGCATAGCCTCCGTCTCCAAGAGTAAGTTGATTTCCACCTGAGCTAATATTCGAACATAAACTTCAATCTTATGTTAAAAATTGTGCTGTATGAGTTGATCTGATTCTACAAAAAGTAGATCAGCATCACACATAGCTTGCCCATCCAATGAAAAGTAACCTTTTCGATTACGAAAAAGTTTCGCAAATTCGCCTCCTATATTTTGAAAAATAAAACAGCAATTGTATGCATATACATACATATGTATATGTAAGTACACTTAGTCGCAAAACTCTACATACGATTACATATTTTAAATCAGTTTAAAAAATACAATGAAATTTTTTCCCCAGGATCAGTTTTTTGCATAACACTAAAAGTTAACACACGACATATTTAAAAGGTGTTTAATGGCTTGTATGGTCTCCTTTTGCGTCAAAAACTTCTTTACATCTTTTAGGCATCGAAGAAAAAAGTTTTTTTGTTATTCTGCAGAATAATAAATGACGTACATATGTAGTACATAGTTCTGAAGCACCAAAAATGATTTTGGACGAAATGGCAAATACAGAATTGACAGCATTCCGAACGGAATCTGTAACACGTCTGATAAAAAAACAAAATGCAGGTTGTTTTTTTTTATTGTTGTATGTCTACATAGTCCTTAAAATTAGACAATGAGCAAAAGCAAAATAAATGCACCTATTACGGTTTACAACGCAATTTTTTGATGTGTTTACTTTTTTCAACAACTCATGACGGGGTTGTATTTTTCTCAAAATACTTAAGACTTGAGTGATAGTGTAAAGCACTCTTAGGCTGCACAAAAAGCTATTTAAATGTTTTTTTTGAAAACTGGCGTATGAGGCACGAAACAATATTTTTACTTTCAATAAAATACTATTAACTTCTAACTTTATTCATGAAAGTTCACAAAAATTTCGATTTTTCTTTAAACCATATATGGGCATTTCCGCCAAATGGTCCACCGTGACCGAAAATTTAAAAGTTATTAAAATCTGATTATTTTACGAAATTGTTATGAAGAAATATTTAGATTTTACTAATTTTATAAATTTACCCATAAATTTGTTCACTTAGATGAACAATCAGACTGCAAAGTTGTGCAAACGTACTTTCTTATTTGTGAGTATGTTTTATTGTATATTTTCTTTAATATTATCTTCCTTAAAAGAGGTGATATTTGATGAAAATTATTCCAAGAAAAATTTCTTACATGGTCTGTAATCTAAGGAAGAGTTCGAAGAGAAATATGTTATTCGAATTAACGGTAAATTTTTATTTTGTATTAATCATTATTCAGTTAAATTATTGTGGAAAAAATTTCACGTTCGAATTGTCACGTATCGAACCAGATTTTAGCTTAAACAAAAAATAGTACAGACGATTTTGGAACCAAACCAAAGACATTTTAATGTTACATTGCTATGTAAAATTCTGAAAGTAGTTTGACTAAAAAATTGTGCCAGGTTTCGCTGAACTACAACTTTTTATACATGGCCACAAAAACTACTTCTATTTTTTTCACGTTCGAACCGCTACTTCTTTTGCCATTATCTTTGACCTAGAATCGCGCCCCCCATAAACTTTAGCATAGATAATAGTGCTTTCTTAGTGCTATAATTTAAGGGTTAAAAGAACGTAAAAATATTTGTTGTTTAAAATGTTGTTGCATTTTTGATGCGTACGACTGTCACGTTCAACACTTTGGAATTACCCATATCGGAAGCTGCTATAAAATAATTGAACAGGTTATATTTTGAGAAAGCTTCCTGTTATCCTCTTTGTAGTTTTTCCCCACTCCGAATTTTTGACATATGCGCCAAACCAATAATAAGCTGATTAACAACTTTATTTACTCTTCTTTCTCTATTTTAAGGCCAGTTTACACGGTAATACAATGTATTACGACATTGCAAAAAATTATGTAGAATGAGAAAAATCTTATCATGTAAAAGCAAAATGTATTGAGTAAGAGAGAATACGAATACAAAATCTGACAAGCGGTCGGTAAATGCTTTTTTTCTAAACCATTTTACAAACTTATGTATTCTCATCATACCAGAGGTGTATTTTTACGGAGTATATTGAAGGTGGTAGCATTTTTATACAATTACAAAAACAACTAAAATCAACTCAGGAAATTTTCATGTTGTTTTTGTAAAAATTTAAAACTGCAACCATCTGTTTTTTTGTTATTATTTTTGATTTTACTTATACCATCCGTGTAAACATGAATTATACTTACAAAAGATTTTTATTTTTTTCTTTTAAACACGGAGAGAATTTCATAATATTTTGATTCTACAAAGTCGTAATACATTGTATTACCGTGTAAACTGGCCTTTAGCATTAAGGTTTGCTTCGATGTCAAAATACTGAACGCTTCCAAAAGTAATGTCCAAACTTTTCATTATTTTTGTATCGTTTTTTAATTCTAAATTTTATAGTTTCTGAATTAAGTTCTTTTTTTTTAAATCTATATATGGGGAATGTTTTATACTTAACAAAAAAAATAATAATAGGAAGCTCTTAAACGGTGGCTTTCACAGTGTTTAGCCAACGGAAATAAAGCAAAGCAAGAGTAAAATTTTTTTTTTAAGTTTTCGAATGAAGAATTTGGTGCAACTTTTTAAAAAAAAAACAAAAAAGATTTTTTCAAAAGATTGGTCAAATAGCTATCGAAGCTACTTGCGAAAAATTTTGCTAACACCAATAGGTAATAATTTAAATGGCTGAGAAAGAACACTGCATATGCTACAAATTATTTTTTTTATACATAACCCACTCGTATTCCGAAAAGCGACCAATACTACCTTAAAGGAAAAGACATAAGCTTTATTTTCAGCAAAAAGGAAAAAAAAACATTCCCTCTAAAATAAAAAAATGTTTTAAATTTAAAAAAAAAAAAAATATTTTTTTTAAAAAGATTGATCAAATAGCTATCTAAGCTACTTGGGACAAATTTGTCTTACACAAATAGGTAATAAGTTACATGGATGTGAAAGAACACCTGTATGGCCAAAATGTCAAATTTTGACCCCCTTTATCGCAGAAACTTTTTGGGTCTAAATTACTATTTAATAGGACTAAGCTTGGTGCTTATTTCACCCAAATCGGAAGACATCGATTTAAAAATTGGGTCACTTGACAAGATATCCCCCATATGTATATACCCCATACATAACTTAATATTTTTAAAAACTGTCGTGGGTCAAAACATGAATGAGCTAAAGAATTGTATTTTTTTAATTTTCAATAACAATAAAGAAAGAAAAAAATTCTGCTACATTTAACAAATATGTATATATTAAGCATTGACCGATTTACTGATTTTTGCAACCTTGAAGTACAAAAAATCCGCGATTTATAAAAAACATTCGAATGACTTCACTTTTAAAATACAAATAGAAAATTTTTTATTCTTTAATTGTTTGGCTCAGTAATAATCCTGTTATTCGAAAAAATATAATAATTAAAATAAAATAATAACCACACATGCATACATTTATTTGTAAATTGTTAATTTAATTGCATTTTTTTTTAAATATTTCTTAAACAACTTGAAAAAATTGGTTCAGAATAATCAAATTTATTATAAAATTCATTAAATAAAAACCTGAAAAAATTAAAGTTATTTGCTAAAAGCTGAGAATTCAAATTTAATTTAAAAGTATTACTCTTAGATCAAATATTTTTACGATACGAATACAAATGCACTAAAGGACGAAAAAAGTCCATGTTAAGTAAATGTTAGGCATGGTTGGACAGTATTCAAAATACAAATACGTATTTTGGTCTATTGCGCAGAACTAGTGGATGGACTTTTGCATTCCTGAAATTCCAGTTGCCAAATATCAAAATACTTTGTTTAGTGAGTTATATTTTGCTCACTAAACACACTTGTGACAGTCGTCACATTGATAAAAAATATTTTGTTCTGAACTGCTTTAAGGGCTTAAGTTCAGTCATATAAGCAGCGTAAAGGAACAAAAGTTTCCTCGTTCCTCATCTGTACATACATACTAATAAAACAGATTTAAACATTTTAATTGCTTAATTTTCTTGTAGTTCGTTGGGAATTCGAGAAATTCCAATCAACAAGCTCATCCAAATTGTTGAAAATATTTCGGACATTTCAATTGCAAAAATTTATTCTGTAAAAAATTTTTTGTTTTGTCTTTTTGAAGTCAAGTTATGTTTACCCATTTTTTTTACTGAGAATTTAGCGGCTTAAAAACGCTTTAAATTGTAAACGCTTATTGTACTTTATTGTTTTATGCCGAAACTTTTCTTCAAGGCGAATTTACTGGAAGGTGGGGTCAAATAAACGTATGGTTTTTTCCGGAGGTCGGGTTGTCAAAGTTTGTTTACAAACAACAGTTTTTTATGTAAACAAACATCTTTGTGTACTAACAAAATTTTTTCAAAAAAAAGTGATTAAAGTTAATAAAATTTTGTTACTTAAAATATATAAACAAAAAACAATTAAACAAAAAAACAGTGTATTGGAAATGGCAGTTTTTTAGGGTTCCAAACGACGACCGTAGGATATTTGGGCAATGGACTTTTCTCCTACAGCCATTATTTGCATTCCTCCCTCCTTCCCTTTTAGCAAAGTTAGGTTAAACGTCTACGTTGTTGCCTGGTGCTGTGCCAATGTATGTACATTTTGTTCTGTTTATGTTTCCTTCTAGTTTTAATGTGCATATCAATTATTTTAAAGAAAAGAATGAATTTGAACCAACAAAACTGTTTGCAGGCCGAAAATGTTGTAGAATTTGCATATCAGCAGGATTTGGTGGGAAAAGAAAAATCTTTTTGTGGTAAAAAGCCAGACTGAGTGAGTTTTTTGGAAAATATTTACTGTAGATTGTAATCTTATTTAAATGACTTTTCAGCCGATATACCGCAAATTTCTATCTGATAAGAAATGGCTGAGTTATGGCTCAGTATATCGGCGGAAAAGGCATTCAATTACCTTTCCAACGATATGCCATTCATCTCGATCGGACTTTTCGGTTGGGCTCCACAAGGGTTTGAGTGGAACCATACACCGAAAAACACAAAAGTACCGTTATCTTAAAAACGGTACTTAGAAAAAAATTACAGCGTTTTTCGTGTTCAGGAGGTCCCAAATAACTTATCTAGGCATGTGACGTTCTTGGTATTTTTCCAAATTAAAAATTTGTAAAGCAGTGTAATTAATTAGAAATTAACGCTTCTGCTATTTTTTGCTATACTTAGATTTGTATGCTTTAGTTTTTTTAGTTAAATTTGGTCTGTTACGAATTACAATTACGTCCAATTTCACAAAGTTCAGTTTAAACTAACTATTACTTTAACTTCCGGTTAACAGTATGTTTTGACAGTTAAAACTAGTAGGTTATTATAACTGAACTTGGTGAAATTGGCCGTTAATGAAACATTATGACAATATAACATGATAACACATCTTGTGAATACCCCAAATATATTTTAAAATTACATATGCCTTTAGATCAGAGCCCGGCAACACATACATGCAGACTATTTGTTTTTTGTGAGAGAATAATAACTCTCCCTCTCAATAGCTCTTAAAGAGATGTTTGTGTTATTTTCTTGTTTTTAAAATCAATCTGGCTGTTAATGTAAAAACTCAAAACATAAGCGTATGTTTTTTATAAAATAAAAAAATCATTAAAATTAAATAAATCACATTCATCAAGAAAAATAAAAAAACCATAATTTCATTAAAACGTGTTAATCTATTGAAAAAAAGAAAATACATTCAGAAATAAATTACTTTCGTTCATAAAACTTAAACGATTCTTTAAGAAAAATTTAATGGAAAACAACAATTAAATTTAATTTATATTGTTAAAAACTAATTTTCATTATATGTTATAACGTTTTCAAAAACTTCATCCATATTAATTTCATATGGGCAACATTTAATGCGGAGAAGATCCTCTAAATGTTCATCTGTTAAGTTATTTCTAAGTTTACTTTTAATTAGCTTTAAACATGAAAACGAGGACTCGCATGTATAGTTGACCCGAACATAGAGTATAATTTAAAAATTTCATTTTTAGTTGTTAAGTATATCCCTTCGTTTAAATTTTTCCAGAATTCCACCCCAGTCGTCAACGGTATATTTAAATCCGAACGCATTTTCAAAAGTTCTTCTCTGATGTCATTACCTTGTTTATTGACATCACATGTTAAAGGATTGCTATGCAGTTCTAATAAACACTAAATTTTAGTAAAATCTGAAAAACGATTGTTACAATTAATAATATATTATATTCATCATATATTCCATTTGTTCTTTTAAAACTATTTAAATTTTTATTTTTAAGATTTGTAATCAGAGTTTGAACTTTTATTATAAACTGTTTTACAGAGAAATAAAGAGAATTGAAGATTTAACTGATTGATTAATTCGGTAATACAAACATTTTGCCTTTTAAATATCTTATTAATTCATTCGATGGATTATTTTCAAAAAAAAAAAATCACCTCTTTGCGAAGACTGGATAACCGTTGCAAACACCTCTGTAAACATTAATACGTCGCCATATTCAGCATGCATTTCATCCAAAAACGCTTTAAATTTTCTGTGGCTCAAAGCATTGTGGCCACCACGTATTTTATTTATTATTTTTGTTACAATTTGCATTGTATGCATCATATTCACGCTTTTTGTAAACAATTGGGGTATTCACAAGGTGTGCTATCATGTTAAATTGTCATAATGTTCTAACATTTTACAATGGTTTAAAAATATTGTTGTTGCTTTGTTAACAAAAAGTGTCATAAATTAATAGAACTTTGCTTGCTATGTTTATTGTGCTGTCGTAATTAATCAGAAGAGACCTGCGCTGAGCGGCTGAGCCGAGCCGCATTAGTTTTTGAAGCCGTCGCCTTGATGGTATAGTTTTATCCGGCTAATATCCGAATTCAACCTGCGGCTAGCAATTTTTGCAACAAAACACTTGCGGCGTCAAATTATATCGGCTTAGGACTCTGATGTTTGGTAAGCAAACAAAATAAAATTTATTTGTTATTTGCGTCTAAAAAATGGAAAATAGTCAGATAAGATCTAATTTAATTTTTTAATTCATGGATTAGAATTAAAAAATATTTTGTTATTAGGTAAATATTTATTTTTTATATTTGATTGAAATCAGCTGATTCAAATTTAAAATAGCACACTAAATTATGAGGGGTTGTTCACAACAGTCGTATTTTTTCATGTTATTATTTTAAGACTTATGACTTTATGACACCTTGTGAATCCCCCAAATATGCCTTTTGATGGATTATACCAAGGTCTATCCAATAGGTCTGCTTAAGAAGCCAGATGTTTATTTGGTTTTTTCCTCAACGATATCAGAAGTTGTTTACATTTTCCTTATACGTGTATATTTTTGTTTACTTTTTTGGTTTTTTGCCACACATACATGCACACAAAACACATTTTTCCTTTTGTTTTGCCTATGTAGTAGTAAGATTTTGACAACGGCGAGGAATTTTACACAAACAAAATGCCTGTTGTTTTTTGTATTGTTGTATTGTTGTAATAGTAAGCAGACCTATTGGATAGGCCTTGGATTATACAATGAAAAATATAAATGTTATAGTCGTTTCTTAAAAGGTAACCCACAATACCCTCGTTTTTCCCAACCATGACTTTTGCACCATCGGTGCATAAAGAACAAAATTTGCTTTTATCGGCAAAAGAAAAAATTTCGTCACATATTACCCTAAAAAGAGTTTCTCCCTTTACATTACCGTGTAATGCAACCATCATTAATATTTCCTCATGCACTTCAAAATTGTTATTGCAAGTTTTGACGCATATTATTAACTGCGCTATGTCGTTAATATCAGTGCATTCATCTAAACAAATAGAAAAATATTTGAAATTAAGAATTTTTTTTTATATTTGTGTAGATAAATGCACTGATATCTTGTGTTCATCGCGTTATGGTCCGAGGTGATAAGGGACTATAACTAATTAAATTTCGGATTTGTTCAGTCTTTTCTCCAAAGCATTTTAAAACATCGTTGCACAATTCTTTGAAAAATTGCGGGGACATTTTCAACTTTCGAGTTCTCATAATCAAGAATCATTTTTTCGTAAAAAGGTTGTTTTAATTTTAAAATTTGGCATTTTCTTTTGTAATTAGAAATATTTTTATATTCATTATGACATGAATTAAAATGTCTTTCTAAATTAAATTTTGCTGTTCGTGACAACGTTCATTTACATATCAAACATTCAGGCTTGCCAAAAAAATTTTCGGCAAACAAGAAATTAAATTCCCATTCTTCATTAAACATTTCGCGCAGTGGAATTCTAAAGCAAGCGTCAACAGAACCTTCTTGTTTGAATTTTCCTACGAGACTAAATGATTTTGTTTGTTTTTTACAAAGTGAGATCGAATGTTATTGTGAGAAAAAAAGCACGGTGTAGTACTTTTGCCGGTCTCTGCTTTAGATAAACCATGGTTTCCTAATCCTAAATACCCACAAGAAAAAATATTTAATTTCGCTGACGAACCACACTTACTGAAGCTCGTTAGAAACCACTTCCTGGACTCTGGATTAATTTCAAACAAAACAATTATAAGTTCCAGTAACATTTGTAAATTAGTAAAACATACTTCAACTGGTGATGTCTCAATAGCTCTCAAATTAAGCCATGAACATCTTTCTGTCAAAGGTCAAGATAAGTTTATATTTTTTATAAACTAATAAGAAATTATCATGTAATAATAATAATAAATAGGTAGAAAAAATGTTAAGATGGCAGCAGAGTTGTTGTCTAATACAACTGCTAACGCAATTCGACGATGCTACTCTTCGTTAATGGAAATGTACAAATCTGCGAACAGTGCCGATTTCGTACAGCTTGTCAATGATTGGTTTGATATTCAAAATTCGTCATTAAGTATTTACATTTAACTACCCAGGCAAGATAGGTTGTCAAAATTTTCCATATTCATTTACATACTTATATGTTCATATCGCAAAAGACCCTATCTAACATTTTGAAAATTTTACAGGAAAAGCAAAACCTTCCAGTTGTTTTAACAATTGACAATGTTGCCTAGTATGCAAACTGTTAGTTAGGCCTTCTAGCAGTTACCATATAATATTTTGTAGATGAGCCCGTTTGTTTTTAGTTAATAAAATCGAAAATTTTTGGTGGAACGATTCCAAAATTTTTGGTGGACATTTGCTTTGATGCAATACATCAGAATCAATGAAAAAGTTAATTTTTGGTTAGTTAGGGCCTTTTGCGTTTCAGGTTACGATATATATTTATTCATATATGTATGCATATACAGTCCCCGCCACATGAATAGGACCCGACTTTGTACACCTGTAATAACCCCGATATTTGCAAACAATTACGAGGTGCTACAAGTGAGCACTTTTTTATACTTGAAAAGCGACCTAGTGTAGGTTATAGAACTTATTGAGTAGATCATAAATCAATTTTAAAAAGTTCGGAAACACCCTCAACACCTCCAACACTATTGTTACTTTCGGCAAACCGAAACGAAAGATAATAGACGTATTGCTGGATGATGAACAGCCCAATACAAATGACCTTGTCGATCTAGATGGATCGAATTTTCATGACATCGGTACTCTAAAATAGGATGCTTTACGTATCTGGGTATGTAATTCGAAAGCTGAATCTTAAATTGTCTGAATGCCAAGGGTTATCTAAAAACCGCCTCGTTCTTTTTTTGAAAAAAATAAAATGACTGCAAACCATTTTCTAAAAGGTTAATGGGTTTGAGGTCTGCCACCACAAAAACCCAGGGGATTTTTGTGGACAAATATTTTTATATACGGCAATGTAAAGACCGGTTTTGTCACACCAAGACGCTGGTGGTTCAAAACCTTTGCAAGAGATGACTGAAAAAGGATTAAATATGCATAATGCACTATGAGTATTTGAAGCTATTCTTACAATAAATACACACTTTAAAAATAATTCAGTTTGCTGTGACAAATTTATTCCATCTTCTCAAATGCTAACACTTTTAAATACAAAAAACATGAAAAACAAAATTGCATTGGCTGATGAACCAGAAGTTTTTGAAGTGATATGTAACCATTGATGCATAGTTATTTTTCTTTTGCGTCTTTTTTAGTTACTCTTTTTATAAACAACAACAAGTAAAAGTGCTATATTCGGCTTTACCGAATCTTATATAAACCTCAGCATGGTGCGAAAATAACAGTTAATCAAGTTATATAAATACCGTTCTTTAAATATAAATAATTCAATTTTGTGCCACGCCCACTTGCCCAATTCCGCCTACATTTTATCGGATGTTATAAATTGATAACCAAGATGCTTGTACCTAATTAGGAAACTTTGGCTTTTTCCGTTCTCCAGTTATACAGAAATATTAAATGTCTTTGTATAGGAAGTGCCACGCCCACTTGTCCAATCTCGCCCAAATTAATTCTTGTCGTACTATGCTAAATGCTACAATAATATTACATATAAAGTTTTGTAAAGTGTTTGCCGAGATTGTGTTTTATTTAAGGCATTTCGAGTGATTTCGAACTTGTGAAGACGATTTATGCTTAACTGCACCACGAAAGCATTATTCGTTACGCTTTTAGCCATACTTCATGATTTCTGAGAGAGGGGTTTTTGACAAGCGATTGAAAAATTTTTGAAGAAAAATCGAAATTTAAATATTTTCCAAACTGTTTGCGCTACGTAGTGATAAATTTAGGCCCCTATTACGGTTCACAGCTCAACTCAGTTGAGTTGTAATTAAGACAACTGGTTGTGATCAGTTGTAATTTTTGTTATGTTTTTGTTCATCGCAATATAGCAAAGTTGTAAACTATAATACAAAAATTAAGAAATTACAACTCAACTGACTCGAGTTGTGAACCGTAATAGTAGCCTAAATCTTTTTGGTGAAAATTTTGCAGATTCATTAAAGAGAAGACGAAACATAAAAAATTTAAGAGGATAAGTTTTTTATTGGAATTTATTGAAAAACCATCGTCAATTTATAAATGGACAGTGTGTGTTTCCCAAGCCGTTTGTGTAGTTTTTTTTTTTTTTTTTTTTGACTGTTAAAGCTTGCCACTGTTATACGAGTATGTGTTTAGCAAATAAGGTAAGATTATGGAAGGGAAGGAGAAACAAAAAATAATATAACAAAATTGAAAATAAAAAATTTTATTGTAAAAACTGCAAAATCTGCATAATTTACAAAAAACTTCAAAACTGGTCAATTCTTAAAAAACTGTAAAATGCAGATGAATCTGCACACTTGGCAACGCTGGCAGCAGGAAACCTTTTTTTAAAGATTTTAGAGAAGCTAAAAATATTATACAAAAAACTGTAAAGCAAATAAGAATTATAAACACTCAAAGTTTTACCTGTAACAATATCAAAGCTTAAATAGAACACCAACAATAAACAGTGAGTTTATCTTTTCTTACATTCCCCTACAATTGGTTGGCTTCTTCCGACTTGAATTGTAGTTGTAAGTGAGTTCGTATTTAGTTAAATTTTCTTAAATAAAGAAACATTTTGCTTAAGTCAAGCCACACATATACTTAGAAAAGGTAATTTTTGGCTTGGACGAGAATTATGCAAAATTTTCTAGGTTCAACCCGTTCGGTTTGTGCTTTGTTGTGATACAGACGTGTATTCTTACCCCCGCATACGATTTGAATTTTTAATTAATCACATTTGATTTTGTAATTAAAACGAAAAAATAGTAAAAATATATATGTAAGTACTAATGTTCACACATGTGTATGTATATGTACCTACATATTCTGAGCAAAAACATTTTAGTTTAAATTTCTTATTTTTGTTGTTGTTGTAAAATACAATAAATAACAAAAATATTAAAAGCACAGTAAAACGGTGAAAAACAAAAACAATTGATTGCATGAATAAAAACAATGAAACAACAATAAAACTAAATGAAAGAAATGTTTATGTGACAGTGCATGCTAACAAAGGCAATGCTGTAATAAATAAAACAAAAGAAAACGATAGTAACTACCTAACGGCTAAACCAATTGTTCGTACACGTTCTCTTTCGCCCTCTGTTTTTACAAAGACGGTTGATGGTTGATACGTTAAAAAATATAAACCTCTCACTTGCAAGTGTTGCCACAACAAAAATAATCTTAGTAATAAATGGTACCATGAACTCAAACACAGATGCAATGAAAACATCTCAAGTAAACAGTGGTAAAAATCCTCAAGTACAAGTTGGTATGGACAGGTACATAACAGTGCTTAAACGGGGTCGCAGCCCTACCTCTGCAGCAGTTGCTTCGGCCTCAAAAGTACCATCTTTTGATAAAATAAACTCTCAAAATCGCTTGCAATTCTGGAGGATGAATCCTCGGAAGCACCAAACGTCATAAAATCTTCTTAACCACCTCCGATATATCTAAGGGAGCAAAACTCAAGTGGGATAATAAAGAGCGAGACAAAAATACAGGTTAATCATGAGAATGATTTTCGTTAAATAACCAACAAATTCGAAGCCCTTAAAAAAAGCTTTTACACATATCAACTGAAGAGCAGCAAAGGTCTTCAGGTAGGGATAAAGGGCATAGACTCATGCGTGGACCCAGATGAAATTAAAACTTTTTTGGAAGAGAAGGGTTTTAAAATAAACAAGTAAGAGTGCTATATTCGGCTGTGCCGAATCTTATATACCCTTCACCATTGTGCGAGCAGAATACAGAGCAACTAGACAAAACCTAAATAATTTCTACATAAACATACATATATACAATACATAAAACTTCATTATAAATTAAATTTAAAAAGTTAAAACTGGTAAATATTTTTTTAAATCGTTTCAGAACATAAACAAATTAAAAAAAATTTTTCTTTTTGAAAAAACACGATTCGAACCAGGGACTCACAGTTTCTAACCTAAACAAACCCCCTAGACAACTGGACCATGAAGGAACGTTTTATGAATATCATTAAAAGTAAATATGATCAGTTTACAGTTCACAACTCAACACAGTTGAGTTGTAATTATTTTTGATGTTTTAGTTCACCACAATAAAGCAAAGGTGGCCTATAATCACCAAAATAGTTTGTACCATGTATGTGTGTTTGTTTGGTTTCTTTTTGTATAGGCACTGTTGTCATACCGTAGATTTATCTTTTTTGGCGAGTTTTTAAGAAGCAAACCGAAACAAAAATTCCTAGTTTCTATTTGTTAAAATTATTTCGTTAAATAGATGAAATAATAAAGAAGGCTGATAACGAAAATTATATTGAGCATTATGCTAGTATATATAAACAAATACCAAAGGGGGGGAGCAAACGGACATCGTTAAATCAACTTCGCTTTTCATAAGGACCCAGAATATATATACTTTATAGGGTGTAGGATCAATATTTTGGAACATACAAACGGAATGACAAAGTTATATATACCCTCTTACCTTCGGTGAAGGGTATAAAAATACAAATTTTTTGGATTTCAGTACTTTGGACATAACTCAGCCATTTATTAACCGATTTGACAGATTTATATACCGATGTCTTAAGGACCATTAGACCATTTACTTTGGTGATAAAACTTGGACTCAGAAAGACCTATGGGTTCCGAAAATGTGTATTTAAAAAAAAAAAAATTTAATTTTGGTCATACCTTTTTCGTCTCTGAACCGATTTTCCCGAGTTTTTCAGAAAATATTTTCTATTAAAAATTTCCGATCTTTTGATATATAAGGCGTAACCATAGGTCATACGACAGTCCAAAAAATCCGGTTTTTATACAATTTTTGATATTTTTTGTACGGGAGGTACCACGCCCACTTGTTCAATCCCGCCCACGTAGGATGCTGTGTATTGATAACGTTAATGTGTGTACCTAATTTGGAAACTTTGGCTCTTGCCGTTCTCAAGATATACAGAAATAAAAAACTACAACAACAACAAGGGATTTTTGTGCAAAATCAGAGGAAGTTGTGGTTTTTTGCTCATATCTCCGTCATTTTTGGACCGATCTGGCTGAATTTCAATAGCAAACTTAAACGGAGTATATGTGACATATATATACATCAACCTAGTCCACATCATTTCAACATACACACGGACAGACGGACATCGTTAAATCAACTTCGCTTTTCATAAGGACCCAGAATATATATACTTTATAGGGTGTAGGATCAATATTTTGGAACATACAAACGGAATGACAAAGTTATATATACCCTCTTACCTTTGGTGAAGGGTATAAAAACGTTACAAATATTAAAAATAGGGGAAAAAATCCCCAACCATTATTTCGGGTGGAGTTAGAACCTGGCGACATTAAGCTTAAAAAAAATTAAACGCATCCTATTTATAATTTAAAATATATACTCTACAGAAGAATAACTATAGAGGAGCCGCACACAAGAAATGGTCCCTCTCTTATCTAACGTCCTAAAATCAAACCATGTGCCAATGCAAGGTGCTTCGCCAAGTTATGATGAAACTTCAGTTTCTAATTTAAGTCGTCTAGAAAAAACTATGGAAACATTAGTGCAAACAGTAAATAATTTTTCGAACACAATGAGAAATATGATGCAGGAAATTTTTAGAATGCAATCGATGCTATTGCAAGCTGTACTTAACAAGCCATGAACTGTTTAATAATTTGTTTTTGGAACGCAAACGGCATCCGCCAACATAAAAATGAACTAGAATACTTTCTTAAAAATAAACAAATTTATGTCATGATGGTTTCTGAAACTCATTTGACCTCAAGAAATACGTTTAAAATCAATAGTTATATACTTTATGATACCAAGGACCCTCGAGATAGAGCTTGTGGAGGTTCTGCCATTTTGATAAAACACCAGAGTCAAGCACCACCTAATGTGTGATCATCGTAAAGATAATCTTCAAGCAACGAACATTTGCGTTGAAGAATTAAATAGAAACCTGGTAATTTCATTCTTATACTCACCACCTAGATTTGCAATATCAGAAAGCCAATATTATGAATATTATAAGTCATTGGGGGCCTGTTTCCTGGCTGCTGGCGATTATAACGCTAAACATGCCTTCTGGGGGTCACGTCTAATAACACCAAAGGGTCGTGTTTTGTTGAATACAATCTCTAAAATGAATTTAAATGTTGTCGCGAGCGGACTACTAACATATTGGCCTGCTGATCCGCAAAAATTCCAGATGTCATCGATTTTGGCGTGGTTAATAAAAACATCCCCACAGAAACGATTTCCGTTAAAGCTTTATTAGAAGACGCCGTGCAATAAAGCCATAGGAAATAAAGCCATACATGGTCTTATTTCCCATTTAAATTTTTTTCTTTTCATGTAATTGCAAATTATTTAAAAATTGTTTTGTTGGTTTTTCTCTGGGTGTTTATATAAAAAATATAAGGAAAACACTTTTGGACGCAAGGATTTTCTCCTCTATGGTATAACAAAGACCGGCTTCGCTAAATAAAGTTTCTCTGCATAGCCGGCCTTCGGCAGGGCGCAAGGATTTTCTAATCTATGGTATAACAAAGGCCGGCTTCGCTAACTAAAGCTTCTCTGCATAGCAGGCCTTCGGCCGGGAGCAAGGATTTTCTCCTCTATGGTATAACAGAGACCGGCTTCGCTAACTAAAGCCTCTCTGCATAGCAGGCCTTCGGCCGGGAGCAAGGATTTTCTCCTCTATGGTATAACAGAGACCGGCTTCGCTAACTAAAGCTTCTCTGCATAGCCGGCCTTCGGCCTGGCGCAAGGATTTTCTCCTCTGTGGTAGAACAAGTACCGGTTTCGTCATGACAATTACACTGTTAAGCCGTTATTTCCACTTTGATTACTAAACGATTATGGTGTTATTGCACTTGGGTGGTGGTAATAAAGCCATATGGCTTTATTTCCTATGGCTTTATTGCACGGCGCCTTATTAGAATTATCCACTGATCACACACCTACAATTGTAACTATTACAAACACCAATAGAATTGTATCTCCCTCTGGTTACATAGCGACGTCAGCTACACAAATAAATTGGTTAAAATATAAAAAATATCTCTGTACCCATTGCACAGAAAATATTCCGCTTAGCACACCGCAGAATGTGGATCTCTCTATTGTTAATTTTGACAGTTATCTTAAACTAGCTGTTCAACAAACCAAAAAACCAATAAAAATAAAATATATTTTACAGATGACGAGCGACTCTTGAATGAAAAAAGGAGAGTGGCAATTGCACAGATCCCCTCAATTTAAGAAATTATTAATAGAGTGTACAAGAAGGCTAAGAAAATTACTGCGGTCTCACGTGGAAAAATATAAAGGGTGTTTTTTTAAGCCCGATAGAACTTGAAATTGTAAAAAATAACACAAAAAATTTAATTGTAATCAAAATTTTTTTTTTTATGCGAAAGATTAATACGTGACATTAACATTTGAAAATGATTTCGGGCATATGGGCACCGCGGCTGTTCTTGACGAAGCGCATTCTGGACGTCCAATTTTGGGCCACTTTTTCGAGCACTGCTGGCCGTATGTCACGAATAACACGAACAATGCTGGCCTCCAAGGCGTCAATTGTTGCTGGTTTATCAGCATAAACCAGTGACTTCACGTAGCCCCACAGGAAATAATCGAGAGGTGTCAAATCGCACGACCTTGGAGGCCAATTGACAGGTCCATTTCTCGAAATCAACTTATCGCCAAATTTTGATTTCAATAAGTCGATGGTTGCGTTCGCCGTATGGCACGTAGCGCCATCCTGTTGAAACCACATCTCCTCCGGATCAATGTCATCCATATTTTCAAACAAAAAATCATTGATCATTGAAATCATTGAAAAGGGATTCTATTTGAAAATCTAGTTGGATTTGCATCAGATACAGCTAATGTTATATTTGGACAGTATAATTCAGAAGTTAAGTTGCTAAAAGACGAAAAGCCAGTTATTATTTTGATAAAATGCTCGTGCCACCTAATACATTTCGTAGCGTCGAAGGCCTGTCTGAACCTTTCAACATATTTGAAAGTTTTACTTTGTAATATTAGATCTTGTTTTATTAGAAGTAATGCTTCGCAGATAAAACTTAAGGAGTTTCAAGAATATTTTCGCGACAACATGCACTCTTAAATTTTGAAAAATTTTAGCTTCATAGTAATTTGAAGGCAGAATATTATTGGAAAAAGGTTTTTGAAATAAAAATTCCTTTGGAGACAGATTATTTCCTACTTTGCAAATAGTTATTTTTGTTTTAATCTTTTAAATAGTAGAATGAAAATATTATTTTTTTGCATTAAATATAGAAACGATACGATTGTTGTAAACAAAAATGCAAATAAAGAGACATTTGAAAAATATTTTTGTGCTGGATAAGTAAACAATATAAAAATGTTCGGCATATCCAATGTTGCAGCAATAAAGGAACTGAATTAACATTCCGTTGAAAAATTGAGTCGACGACACTTGAAAGATGCATCAGATCATTTATCATACCCAAATAAAATGTTAGTTATATATTGTCACCTAAAATGCAAAAGGGCTTAGCAACAAAAAAAAATCGAAATAAGAGTTTTTGATTGAGTTTTGTTCGTTTATTAAAAAAAAATTTTAGATCAAAAATGGCGACTTTATTAAAGAAATTCAAGCGCCAACTATACCTTGTTGTTATTGATTTTGTAAAGTTGTTTGCTTCTCCTGTAACAAAATAAAAAGTATCGTTACGCCCGTTTGCATTTTAGGTGACGATATTTATGTTTATTTGTTTGCAAACAAAAATTCTATACATTAGTATTATCGCTTTTATAGTCAAAAATTTTTAGTGGTTTGTACAAAATAAAAAGGTGGCAATAATAAGTTTTTTTGTTATATATGCTGCTTAAAATATCAATTCCACTTAGAAAATTGAAATTGGTTTACGTTTTATGAAGAAGCCAAATACGATTTAAGTTCCACTTTTGATCGAAATTTGTTTCTGAGACATGCGTAAAAAGATAGCATGTGTAATGGTTATTTTCATGTGTAATTTTGGCATGATCCATATGTAATTTAGCCTTTCGTTGGCGGCAACACTGACTATAATCCCTTATTAATAAAAACTTTCCGAACTAACTATGCTATGGCAGACCCATATAGAAAACTGTGTTGTTGCTTTAATGAAATGTTTGAATTTATTGATTTTTCTCTAGATGTAAATATTGTGAAACGAAATATTATACTTAAGTTAAATACTCATTTGTATTAGGCTGTAAGGATTTATCCATAGACCTAAATATATTAAATTAAATAAATAAATAGTTACGATGATACCAAAGCCAGGAAAAGATCACACAAAAGTTGAGTCATATAGGCCTATTAGCTTATTATCTAATATATCAAAGCTGTTTGAGAAGCACGTAGCGTCAAAATTAACCATAATTTTAAATGACAATGGGTGTATACCTAACCATCAATTCGGTTTCAGAAGAGAACATAGCACAATTGAACAAACCCATCGGATAGTAAACGCCATAAGAAAAGCCTTTGAAGAAAGAAAATATTGCTCCGCTCTCTTCATCGATGTTTCTCAAGCTTTTGTTAAAGTCTGGCATGTAGGCTTGTTACATAAATTGAATCTAAACCTACCGGTTAACACACACACACACACCAATTGAAGCTGGAGTCCCTCAGGGAAGCATCCTGGGCCCACTTTTTTACCTTCTATATACCTCGGACATGCCAACAAACAATTACACCCTAACCTCAACTTTTGCTGATGATACAGCTTTTCTAAGCGTACACAAGAACAGTCGTGAAGCATCTCGATCATATATTTCAACTAGAATTGTGGTTAAAATAATGGAGAATAAAGGTCAATGAGCAAAAATGCGTACATATTACATTCACCTTGCGTCGGGAAACATGCCCCCTATTAAAAATCAATAATCAACTAGTGCCTCAACAATCGCATGTCAAATATCTCGGTATTCATCTAGATCGGCGTTTAATATGGAAATGCCATATAGAAGCAAAATTAACCCAAATGAAACTAAAAGCAATTCAAATTAACTGGCTTATTGGAAGAAATTCTGTTCTTAGTATCGATTGCAAACTTCTGCTTTACAACTCTATTTTGAAGCTAATATGGTGCTACGGTATTCAACTGTGGGGCACTGCCTCGGCCTCAAATATCGAAAAAATTCAAAGGCGCCAAAATAAACTTCTTCGAACTATCACAGCCGCCCCTTGGTTCGTTAAAAACTCAAATATCCAGAAGGATCTCAATGTGCCACTGGTAAGGACTATTATTACGAAGTATGCGGTAAAATATTTAAAAAGGCTAGAGTTGCACCCTAATCCACTAGCTCGAAGTATATTAAATGCTAGCGGCCACACTCGCTTTAGGAGAAGAGACACTGCAGCACTTACCCATTAAGATGAGCGATAAATTCCTATATGTATATGTGAACAGAACCCGTGATGAAGAAAATTTTTGTCTGGCACTGGCAGGACATAAAATAAAGTATTAGGATAAGATTTGATTAATTATTGTTAGTTCATATTTAATATATGAAGATTCAATAAATAAATAATGAATGAAAGCCATGTCGTGTATAATTCCTGAAATCACCCTAAAGAATTTTGTGATGATTGGTCCATAATTTACCATGGGTTCAATAAAAATTCCCCTCCTGAAAACAATTTTAGTTCGGCTAAAACTGTTACGAATCAAATATGCGCTTGAATCTGACGAATACAAATGTCATGAAATAGGCGAATATTCGGCGATACGAATATTCGTAACATCACTAATATATATGTAGATATGTAGATTTCAATTTAAAACAGCTTCAAATAGTGGCGTGGTGTTAAAGTCAAAACCTCCAATTTAATGCGCTTCTTAATATCACATCTAAATATAAATATAGCGAAACAAAAAAGAAACCAAAGTCATTCAAAACATAATTAGTTTTTTTTTCATGTAAAAGGGAAAAAAACAACATGATTGAGAAGATAAAATTAATAGAATTGTTTACCAATTCAAAGAAATTAATAAGTTGTTGACCAGCAGACGGTAAAACAGTTAATGATATAAAATTTTAAGTAGGTAAGTATAAAGTCTATACTATAAATACTATAAACTGATTAATAAATTATGAAACAAGAAGCATGCCATAAAATACTGCGTCAGTTTGTCTACAAACACGTTCCAATATTTAAACAATAGGATTTTCCTATTGTATTTTATATTTAAATATATTTGCTTGAATATGTACATAGATACATAACCATACATAATTAAATTTATTATTGAACAGAGATTAGCATAAAAACAAATTAATTTAAACAGGTTTTAAATCTCTAGATAATTTCGTTAGTTTTTGTATTTTTTCGTTTTAAATAAAACGTGTTTAAAGGTAAATGAATGTATTTTAAGTGTATGTATTTAAATAAATGCTAAAACCACCGATTCTACATGGAATTAAAAACGTAAACACACCAATCAATATAAAAATAAAAATCAATTCATATTGAATAAAAATATTTACAACTCCGATATTTGTTTAGATGTATAATATGCAAGTGACAATTCCAAATAAGAAAAATTTTTTTTCCTTCCTTTTTTTGTTTTGTCACGTCAGACGATAGCGGGCGAAATTCTACACGCACGTGCCAAATTTTTCATATTGTTATAAAGTCACTCAGTATCGAGTTCTGTGTACCAAAACTGGGAATGATGTCAGTCGATAGCCAAACTTTTAATTCGATAGATAACGAAATTTAGCTTGACAGCAAAAATCATATCTGTGGCTGTTTGACAAAACTTCCTAAGTTGAGATAAGATAGCAAAAAAGTTTTTTAAAAAATATCGGTTAAAAAAATCATTTTTATCAAATAATAAAATAAAGAAAAATTTCGTTTATAATACAAAATTTTAAAAACTTAAACAACCCTTTTTAAATTTGACTTAAGATATGTATTTTGTCAAAATGCCACACATATTTTTGTTATTAAATTTCAAAACAAATATTAATATGTTTTACTATCTTAATGTATTAATTAAATATTTTGTAAGACAACTTATTTTTATTACGATATGGCAATATTAAGTTTTAGATAACCATATTTAGCTATTTTACTCCCGTTTTGACAAAAAACTTCGCCGGGTGACAAACACGTTTTTTGTTCTATGGCCTGTGGCCTCGTTGTTATATTCTGTATGCTTATTTTAGATTTAATGACTGATTTTATGTGTCGTATGTTTTTAAACGATACACAATTTTCGGAGATTTTGGAAACAAAATGGGAATAATTATTGATTTTGTAAAAGGTAAGTCCGATAATAATATTTTGGTTGACAATTTGCGACTTGTATTCGAGTTTATGTTTTATAAAAAGAGAAATAATTCCCACATTCTATTTGACAAAAATTAAATTATAATTAGAAAGTTTTTTTTTTCTTCAAACGATCAATTCATGACATAAACATTTAAAAATTATATCGGGCATATAAGTACAACGAATAATCGCGACATAGAGCATCCTGGACATTAATTTTTTAGGACATTGCTGGCCGTATATCACACTCACAATATTATTACAGTAACGGGTTGTAGTTTATTTGAGAAGTATTCCGTTCAGTCATTTTTAAATAAATAAACATTTAAAATTCCAAGCAAATTTATTTTAATATTTAATATTGTCTGTTGATTAAGTTAAATTCTTCTTTATGTAAAATTAAATGAAAATGTAATTTAAAATAACGAAAAGTTCATTTAATTTTTAGTGTCAAAAATTCAACCGCGAATTCCGTAAAAACAAATGAATTTTCATTGGTTTTTTTCAATTCTAAATTGCTTAGTATAACTAGAAACAATATTATTCCAATATTGTTATTTTATTTTTAGTCGTTCGACGGACAGACAGTCGGACATGGCTAAATCGACTTGAAAGTACTCAAGAACCCAGAATATACAAACATACTTCATTGGGTCTTAAATGAATATTTAAAAGGTTTCACACGAAATGGCAAACTTAGTATGTATACGCTTTTCGCAACTTAGTGTGGAGGGTATAAAAATATTAAATTAAAAAATTTTTTTGCATGTAAACCAATTTTTGTCTCTGTAATTGTCACCGAAAATATAAACACAGCACATCTAACAAGTGAAAAAATCTACAAACACACAAAACAAAAACGTTAGCTGAAATTCAAAACAACGTAACTAACGTTTTTGATATTTTACAGTAGAAACAAAATTTGTAATATATTGAAAAATAAATGCAATTTTAGTATTCAAATGCCCCAGACTTACTATATATATATAGAACAATTTATTAATTTCTGGAATAAAAATATTTATTTGTTAATGTTTCAAAGAGTTATGGTAGTAACGTTCTTTTGAACACATATTTTCTTCAACAAAAACACGTAACTGCAATGAAATTTTTTTAAGTTTTAAAGAAAATTTGTTTTGTATTCGTAAAATTTAACAATCATAACTTTTTTTGTTTTTTATTAAATATATTAATTAATTATTTATTTTGTATATATTCATATATATGCTTTTATTTTATGCAAAATTCATTAACCTAACATTAACAGAAATAAAAGAAAAATGCAACTTCTCAAATGGAATTTCATTGTAAAATGAATGAAATCCGGTGAAAGAAATGATTTAAGGGCGTGCAGGTATTGCCATTTGTTGCTAAAAACTCTTTAGGTGGATTCATCCATGCGTTCCGAAGAATATTTTTGTCTGAAGAATAATTTTTTTACTGAGAGTGTTCTGCAGAACGATTCACCCATTTCGGAAAATTTGTACGGAAAAACAAATCTACCATATTGTTTACTGTAAACAATTATACAAAATGGCAGCACAACTAGCAAACAACTTATTTTCAATTGTTTTCTTAAATTGTGTTAAGAAAATGGATGAAAATAGGAAAGTGATTTTATTATTTTTAATAATATTATTGTTTTTTATTTAATTATTCAGCAAAAACACAATCATTTCAGCTTTTATGTACAAATTGAAAAATGTGGCAACTCAGTTCATATTGTTCTAAACAAAAATTAAAATTAAACCAATTCAAGAAAAAACTCGCAAAAAAATATTAACTTTCTCTCCCTCAAAAGTAAGACGTCAAACTTAATATAAAAAAATTTTGTCCGGGAAAAAAATTGTTCGGAACGCATAGGTGAATCGGGCTTTATTCTTTTCAAATGTCACTTTATACTACGTTCACACTTGGGTTCTTAAACGCGTTAAAGCAACTCGAACGTGGTTAAGCTCTAATCACATCAAAATCGAGATGACTACCCATTTGTTAATCACTTCAAATTGACATGATTACAACTAAATCACTTCATAAATCACATAGAATCCACTGAACATACCTCAAACTAAAGTTTCGTACAGGCGGTGGTCAGATCTTACAATGTTGTCATTAAAATTGACTAAAAATGTCTTGCAACTGTGTGAACATAGTACGCTATTTTCATTTGGCAGATGTGTTAAATGAATGCATCTGACAATGCCACCATTGTCAGAAAAATTACAACATTGTAAGATCTGAACACCGTCTGTACGAAGCATAAGTACAATGTAGAATCGGCCAACATGAACGTGTACAACCGGCCACGATTTTTGCTTAATGTTTTTATTTTTTTCCTTAAATAATTCATAAATTTTCACAATTTCATCATTAAAATGATTAAAATAATCTTCTGATAACTTTATAAAAGTATGTATTTCTATCCATTTTTAATACTTTAAATAAATATAAATTTGTTTGTTGTGTTTTTTTCTTAATCATCTGTCATCTTATTCATCCCAAATGTAATGTGAACGACTTTGTTTAACTTAATCAACATTTTGCTTAAATGCGTTTAAAAACCAAGTGTGAACATAGAGCTGTTAATTTTTTCGAAATCTTTGCGGAAGTTTCTTCCGTTACATTTTCAAATAAATTATTCCACAAATCATATTGACAATGGGATCTCCAACATTTTTACCGATAGAAAAAGAAATGTTTTTGTGAGTCTAATACTATGAATTTGAGATGATTAAGAAAAAATGGATAAAATACTTTTATAACGTTATGAGAAGATTATTTAAATCATTTTAATGATGAAATTGTGAAAACTTATGAATTATTTAAGGAAAAAAATAAAAACATTAAGCAGAAATCGTGGGCGGTTATACACGTTCAGGTTGGCCGATTCTACATTATACTCAGTTTTAGGTATGTTTAGTGGATTCTATGTAGTTAATGAAGTTATTTAGTTGTAATCATGTCAATTTCAAGTCATTAACAAATCACTTCAATGTATGGGTAATCTTCTCGATTTTGATGTGATTAGAGCTTAATCACGCTCGAGTTGCTTAAACGCGTTAAGGAACCCAAGTGTGAACATAGTATTAACAAGGAACAATATAAATAATAACTTACCTAGTACACAAGTTTAAAAAGGGGGAATTGTTTACAAAACTCAGTGAAAAAAATACATTACATATCAAAATTCAAACCCACTACGAATTTCATGAAACTAAATAAGTGGCTACGTGAATGAATTTGCACTTTTAGTTAAGTTTTTTCAATTTTCGCTTATAAAATTTCTAGTATTCATTATCTGAGATTAAAAATTAGAGAGGAAATGGAAGATGTTGGTATACATCGTAATCAATAAATTAGTAGTTACGTGGTTTTGCATTTTAGCTAACGATATGTAGATACAAACGTGTTATGCCCGCACATTTAAATTTATAGAAAATACAAGTTTATATGTTAAACAAAATTATTAATTAAAATGAATTAGTATACAAAATAAATTTGTCTAACAATACATTTACATAAACATGTATCTATGTATGTTTCAATGTATTTCAATAAACAAATAAAAATATACTTTTACATTTAATATCTTTTGCTTAAAAAACAACAACATTAACATATGAATCAGAGTTTTCAGTAGCGGTACTTTTGTTTATTTGATACAAAAACATACTTCCGTTCATTTACCTTAATGACCAATAAAATATATAAACATATATAATAACTTAAAAGTATGTATGTACAGATGTTATATAAACATTTTTTTTCTTTTTCATTATTTATTTATTGAATCTTCATATATTAAATATGAACAACAATCATACTTTGCTACACTAAACCAAAAAGTGTTCATAAAATTAAAAAACAACGTTTATTAAAATAATTTCAGTTGGCGTACACTTTATTGACTTAATGACCCTGCATTTATTGAATATTTTTTAAACATGGATTTTAAATGAATAATGTACAGTTCGTGGTAATAATGAGTGTAAACAAAAATTATTAAAAGTTTCATTTGACAAAGGAATACTTTATTGAAAAAAGCATACTCATACGATGCCTCAGTTTAAAAATACGTTAATAAAAATTAAATGTTCGTTAAGCTAAAAATTCATTTATAAAGTCTTATTATTACAAAGGCGCGTAAATTTTATAAACTATTCGTTGTCCCACGGAACTCATACGAGGAAATTAATAAAGTGTTCGTTGGGCTAACGAGAGACTTACTGCCTGTATAACGATTCGAATTCGATGAACGCTCGTAAATTCTACGAACTGTTCGCTGTTATACCGAACCCATACTGTAATAACCAGGGAAACCAAAAATATGCAATTGCATGTTTTTCTTTGTGCGACCAATGAAGGCACAAACGATATATTTATCAGTTTTGGAGCCTTTTATTAATTTTGTCATTGATTTGTTAGTGCATATTTTACTGTTTGCAGCATTTTTGTACATAATTGAGTTAAACGAGTATTTTTGCAGCATTTTTTAAGTTTATAGCGCATATTTTGTCGTTTTAAGGCATATTTCGTTACATGTTATTAGATGCCTGCAAGAGCTTTTGCAGCAAATAAAAAAAAGTTTTTTCCAAATTCTGGTTAACAGATGGCTTTTCTGTTTTAAGTACGTATCTGTATACTCAAATTGTAAGACAAAGCCGGTTGTTATTTAAGATAAATGTTATGCGATGTGTATAATACATAAAAGTCTTGATCAATCTTTTAAGTATACCGATCGATTCAGAATCAATTTTTAAAGTGAACTAACGATGTCCATCCGTCCGTCTGGCTGGTTTCTTTCCATGTGAACCTTGTGCGCAAAGTACAAGTTGCAATTTTGTAGACAATTTGTTCCAATATGGACGAAGCCTTTGTTAATGGTGAGAATCGGCCGTGTCCGTTACCATTATATTATGTTGGTATTTAAATTAAATTTTACTGCAAATTATTATTTTGAATCGGTTCACATTAGCCCAAAGCTCCCATCCTTAAATAGCTTTTATTTTCTTTTAAATGTTAACATTAATTAACAATTTAGCGACCGTACCTAAAATTCCTTTAAGACAAAAATCCGTATGGATGTTAATACTAGATAATGTTCGGCGCAAACATCTCTTATATGAATTTTAACCTAATATGGGCTTAAGCGATAATATTTTCAGGTTTAAGTTTTGTTAATAAATTGATAAATATTTTATCTTCAAATAAGCATATTTTTAACAATTTTCAGGGCATATTTTCCAGTTTTTACTGCATATTTAATGCACATAAAACGCATTTTTTAGATCATATTTCTGGTTTCCATAGTAATTACTATTAAAATTATTTTCGTTCTGTAAACGAAACCTTCATTATCAAATTGGTTGGCTTTTTAAACCCTGAAAGTTTACAATTTTTGGCATTTCTTGTTATAATTCTGTTCGAACTAGTTTTAAAAAATATTATTTAAACAAATACAAAAGTACAGTGTACAATTAAAAACATTGCCGTGTCTATTATAAACACTTTCTCAAATTATATAAAAGTGAAAAAGCGCAACTGTAAGTTAAATAAGATCCAGTAAAATAATTTGCTATCTGTGTAAAGTAAAATTCTTAAACTTAATTCTTAAACTTAAATTTTAGAGGAATGGATACATAGAATGGAATGGCTATATAAGCATTCAAAATTATTGAAAGGCATCACTTGGGCAGACCTTTTGATTTCCCCTATTTCATTGAGGTCCACAAGTATTGTGGTTTTCAAGAGTTTATAAGCCGATAACACCAAAATCTGCCACCGAACCTGCTTTATACCACACTACTTTATGATACATTTAGAGGAGCCATTTTAGATGAAATTAACAACCAACAAAATTTACAGGAGCAGCACATACCATCGCCAATACTATGAGCTATCGGATTGAAAACGAAACAGTTGAAGCATGTCCAACTGAGCAGGAATTTTTCTGCTTATTGTAAAAATTATGAAAAAAATATACATAACAAATTTGCAAAATTTTGTAAAAAAGTTATCATTTCATATCATTTTAAATTTTATTTTTTTTAATAAATGACTTAATTGGCAACACTTGCATCATTTCCTGCAATGTCATGGTCACATTAGGTACCGTTACGATTTTGTAGCAAAAACAATTTTATCTTAAGCGACAAATTTCATACAAAATTCATATGAAATAAAATAAAAGAAACCTTCACCTGAAAAATTTTGTCTTTGTCGCTTAAGTTATTTTGCGGTAACGACTCGATATGGATACCTATGTTTTTATTTCTTAGGGGTGAATTTTAAGGGGGCGGGAAGGTGCTATAATGTTGCGAGCGGTAATTTAAAAAATGATTCATTTAGACATTGTACTGTGTTCGTTGAGTCAACAAATTAAAAAAAAAAATTATTCGTTGAATTAAAGAAAAATTGTGTCTATAACATTTTTGTGAGAAAAGTTCCCGCTTTGAACTATCAAATAAACTCACGAATAAAAATGGGGCGAGAAAAAATTTTAACACTATAAAACAATTAAAAATGCAAAATACAAAGAATAATAACAATAATATTTTGTTCTTGTTTTTTTATTGTTTAATTATTTTGCTTTTAACATTTTTATAAAAGATACGAATGTTTTCAAAGCTAGTTTGCAAACAACAAATATTAAAGTCGCACTTTACATTATGTGGTATAGCCGACGGTTGTATTTTAGCCGCCGTCGTTGAAAAATTGTCAATTTTAGTAAATTAAGGTCGCCGTCAACGATATGTGTTAATGTGCAATGTCACATCGGCTTTGAGTGCAATGTTATGACAGGAGTTTCTCCTAGTGGGATAAAATGTATGACCGACCTTATTAAGTTTTTCGTTCTTATGTCCCCTTTCAGACTCGGTAAGTTAGTTGCCGACAACAACAAAGTCTGTACAAATTTTTTATTTTCTTTACCCCGACCTTACCGCTAACGTCTACAAACCAAGAGTTGCGCAAGTAACTTGCCGAGTGTGAAAGGGGTCTAACATTTTCTTAAAACATACTTGCCCTATATCTCCACCCCTTATGGGGGCTCCCATACAAATATGGCCGTTTTATAAAATTCAGAAATTTTGCCCCATGCAGCGCCTAGGATGCCCCTATATGGGTCAAATGTATGACCAACCCCACTTTATTTTTCATCTCAATCATTTATTTCCAACAAACCTACCCTTTAAGGGGGCTCCCATACAAAATGTACTAGGCAGACTAGAAATATATTGAAAATGCCCAGGAGTCGCCCAAAGTAAGATAAAATGTATGACCCAACTCAATTAGTTTTTTGTTCTTAACATTTTCTCGATACATACTTGCCCTTTATTACCACTTTTGAGGGGGGCTCCCATACAAATATTGCGTTTTGTGAAATTCTTAAAATAATTAAAATTTGTCGACTTTTGTGAATAAAATCAAAAGTTGGTAAAAGATCCTTTATGGCTTGTTATGTTTGCAGCTTCGTTTTTTATATGTCTTCAAAAATTTTTTTATGAATTTTTAAAAAACAAAAATTTCGAAATTTTGATAAAATTATTTTTTACAAAAAAAAAAAAATTATGTTTTTAAAACGACTGCTCATATTAAATTTTTTTTTTTGTAATTTCAATAAACTAAACCGTTTTTGAGTTACGCGAATATATATTGAACAACCTCCTCCATTTTCGAAATAATGGTATATCTCAAAAACAAGATCTAACCTAAAAAAACGCTGGGCACCATTGGATTCAGCGTACCCGAATTATGCAAAAACGCCATGTGCCCGGCTTGTCTAATTTTGAAACTAGCACAGTGTTATTATTCACCCCTATCGTTAATACTTTTTCCCTCGTAATTTTTCCCCGTTTCAAGTAATTGCGATCATGAACAAATCCCATGAAAAAAATGTAATTCAAAGGAGAATAATAACGTGAAAAATTGTTCACGGGAATAAATTCCCCTTATCGTGAAAAGTTTTTTTCCCTCGTAATTTCACGTTTCCCTTAGATTTTCTCACTTTATTTTTGCTACGGAATAGTACATGTATGTTAGTAGTTCCTCCTATAAATAGAATACTAAGGGCTATTTCCGTTAATGAGGCAAAAACCGTTATATTGGCCAACAAAATGCAAAACAACAGGTTGACTGCCGCCGGATTTGTGAAAGACGTGGTGGCAGAATTTTGGAAAATATTTTACTAAATAAAATTTAAAAAGTGCAAAAAACTAACGTTCTAATCAACCTTACCTTCCAATACTAATTATTTAGATTTATTATTTTAACTTTTCTTTAAAATATATACGTGTATGTTTTTAAACAAAAATTTCATTGATTTTTAATTTTTTCTAATCTTTATTCTTTTTTTACATTCACTGGAACTGATAACGAGAAAAATTTTTCACATGAGATTCACGATTGCTTTTTTTCCCTTCGAGGGGAATGAAAATTTCATGGGAACAAAAATTCCACTTGTTATACTACATTTACATTAGGCCGAAATCTTGTAGATTTGATTTAAAATCTTCTTCGAAATCTAGTGCGTTTACATTGTACTTTTTTGACATTAGCGAGATTTTGTTTTTATAACACAACAGCTGACTTAAAGTTTTTTCGTTACACACACAAACACAAAAAGAAATATACATTAAAAAATTTGCATTACCTTTTTTTTAATAATCAACGATATTTATTTTATCAATATTATTCGTGTTTTTAATTTTTTTACAATTTTTATAAAAATTTTTAATATTTTTTTTAACAATTTTTGTTTTGTTTTTTTTTAAATGTCATTTTTTCTTGTGCAGGGAAATATTTTTTAGTGCTATATTGTAAAAACCATAGTTGCATCATTAAGTACTACTAGATTTTGAGTAGATTTCGTCGAAATCTTGTCACGAAGTAGATTTTGTTTTGTATGGGAAATCTAGTCAAAAACAACTAGATTTGGCTCGAAATCTCGTAAGTACTAGATTTTGCGTAGGTGTAAATGTAGTATTATTAACTATAGGGGTGATTGTTAGTGATAAAATGAATATTAGAAAATTTTTCTTATCCTTCATTTAACAATACTGTTACGTTACTGCCTTTCAATAACGTTTTGGTTTATTTTCTTTATAATAAACCGTTTCGAGTTCTTTTCTTTGCAACTTTAATAAAATAAATAAAACACAACACTTTAAACATTGTTTACAATTTACACAACTTTATTTAGTACTTAGTCACTTTAACAACCGTTATTTATTATTGCGACCTCTATTAATGATCTGCACACTTAAACGTTTAAAGTAAAGCTCGACAAAATCTGAACTAATACTGCTTTTTGATGCTAGCCGGCGCAAGTATTTATACTGTAATTCGGCCGTCTAGAACAATCAAAATGTTTTTCGAAGGTTCGAGACATTACTATTCACCACTATTATGTTTTATGTCGGCCACTTATGTTTACATAATTTCACCACTTATACTGAAGCTTTTTTAACGGTCATTTCGAGGTTTCTGCACATTGGGATTGAAGTGTACTAAAGATGTACATATAACAATTTTTAATAACAATGTAAACTAATAAAATTACTTATGAATACAAGATAACTAATAAATACAAGATAACTAATAAGCACAACTAATTCTTAATTACTAATTACAACTAATTCTTAACTAAAGTCACTTTCGTAACAATGCTTTTAAATCCTTTAAAAAACTTTTTAATTTTTTTTCAATAACATCCGCCTTATTTACAGAATCGTCTTCGTAGTGCTAAAAAATAAATTAAAACATTAAAAATTAAATAAAACATAATTATTTAAAGTTTTAAATTGTCTTACCAATTGGTTTAGCCCACTACATAAGGAACTAGTTTTCGAGATCTTAAAATTAAGCGTAAATTAATTTTGAAATTGGTAAACTTGAAACCTTCCCAGCGGGAAAAAGAAGGAGTAGGAAGGCCTTCTAGAAGGTCTCTGTACCCCTTCTTTTGGATGTACAAGGCCTTCTTGCTCCATTCCATATTCATATCTTTTTTACACACGTTGTCATTGCGGAGAAGGCCTTCCGCTCTCGCTTCTTCAGCAGGTTCATAAGAAGGGTAACGGGACCAAAAAAAAATTGATTTTGCTTTTGCTTGTGCAAAAAAAAAACAATACAAAAAATGTTACTCCCTTCTCATAGAAGCGAGTGTGGAAGGTGTATCTTATCTTTTATACGAAAGAGCCGAGGCCTTCTATGAGGCCTTCTTAAGCAGTTAGATAAAAATAGTAATTGAATCAAAAAATCTTTAAAGCAGGCCTTTAAAAAGGCCTGAAGTAAGAAGGTCTTCTGAGTTTTCCCGCTGGGTTATTAGTTACCTTTTATTTAACAGAAAAAGTTGAATTTTCATTTTGCAAAACGTTTAAATTTTCTGTACCTTTTTCAAACAAGGAGGTTAGAGCTTTTGTTGAAATTGTTTCATCCTCTGTACAGTTACTTAGTGTTTTTTTTGTAGCAAAAGAAGAGATTCTATTGCAATTTGTTCATGTTCTGTATAATTGTTAAGATTTGTTTCACACACTTTTTGGTTTTTTTGTAGCAAAAGTAGTGACTCCATTACACATTCTTCTTCCGTTAATCCACTCTCAACTTTTGACTTATAATCTTCGATAATATTGAGTCTTAAAATGACATATAATTTTTCTACAAACAAATATTAAAGGTTTTTTTGTTTAAATGAACGTAAAATGTTAGACAAACCTGAGTGCTTACTAAATTATGAAATCCTTTAAAAATATCGGAAAAATTCGAATTCCTTCATGAAAGGATGTGTTTGTGATTGTTTTATTCAATGAATGTAACTAAAATTAATAAAAGTGTCTTTTTCTTTTTAAAATCATTTTTCGTTTTTTAAGTTATTTGCAAGTTTATAACATTTGGAAAGATTTTTGTTGTATTCCTCAACTAGGCTAATAAAAACTGAATTATTAGCATATACCTTTTCCCCTTTGTACACTTGCATACATTTCGAAGGAACGCTTGGAAGATGTTGAAAATGTAAAATACTCGTTCACACTTGACACATCTACTATCAATAAAAAATGTCACCATTTCTGAAAAAAACTTTTATTTTTTTTTAAATACTTTTTTTCATAAAAAATTGCCAACATTTTAAAAGATAACACCAAAATGTATTTATAATTCATTTTGTTTAATAACTTTAGCAAAATTAAGCAAATTAAGGCTTGCTAAAAAGAAAAAACTTGAGAAATGGTAACACTGCTTTCAAAGCAACTTCCATTTTGTCAGTGATGCCACAGTAATTACAGAATTTATTGCCACTTTTCTAGTGATGACACTAAAAGAATCGAAAAATGTAAAAGGGAACAAAATGAGATAGTAACATTTTGTAAAGATGTTGAAAGATTTTGATTTTTAGCCCAATGTATTTCTTATGGGAAAATTCCAACATCTTCGCAAATTTATGTTAAATGTTGACAAGTGTGAAAAGGCTATAAAGATAACTAATACCCGTTTTACACTTGCATACATTTCGGAGGAACGCATGGAAGATGTTAAAAATGTGAAATACGCGTTCACACTTGAAACATCTAACATTTACTGTAAACAAAAAATGTCACCATTTCTGAAAAAAAAAGCTTTTATTTTTTTTAAATACTTTTTTTCTACAAAAGTACCAACATTTTAAAAAATAACACCAAAATGTATTTCTAATTCATTTTGTTTAATAATTTTAGCAAAATAAAGCTTGCAAAAAAGGAAAAACTTGAGAAATGGTAAATGTCAGTGATGCCACAATAATTACAGAATTTTCAGTGATAACACTAAAAGAATCGAAAAATGTAAAATGGAACAAAATAAGACAGTAACATTCTGTAAAGATGTTGAAAAATTTTGATTTTTAGCCCTATGTATTTCTTATGGGAAAATTCCAACATCTTCCCAAATTGTTGTTAAATGTTGTCACACTTGTCAAATTTGGAATTTTCCCATAAGAAATACATAGGGCTAAGAATCAAAATTTTTCAACATCTTTACAGAATGTTACTATCTCATTTTGTTCCCTTTTACATTTTTCGATTCTTTTATAGCCTTTTCACACTTGTCGATTTCGGAAGATGTTGGAATTTTCCCATAAGAAATTTTTGGCAGTTAAAAAATTTAACTTAAGTGCCATTTTGACTTACCTGCCACAAAATGCGTGCAAAACACGGTGTGGGCAGTTAAGTCAAAAGTACTGTATTCACAATTTACTGAGAAAACTGAAAATGGATTTCCATACAAAATGAAACAACGTTCATGACACACACATATATAAAATGTTATTTTTGAAGGGAAATCGATCTTCAGTTTTCTCAGTAAATAGTGCATAAAATCAAAAGTTGTGCCCCGATTACAATGAATTAAGCCTCATTTCATTCAAAACTATGTTGAGCTAAATGTTTTTAGACCAAAACTATAATTTTTATCGCAATTTTATTTTTTATGAATTATTAAAGAACAAAAAATTTGTTTTTTTTTTCAAAAGTGCCTTTTTTTCTTCCAAAATTCAACCATATCTCTGAAACTACAGGGCAAATTTAAAAGTAATGTAAGCACGGCATAAAGATAAACTGAATATGGTCCACCGTTTTCAAGTTATTCCAATATATGTGGTGAAAGTGCCTAAAATGTCTGCTCCGCAGTGTAATACCTACTTCTCTTTGTGGGTATATAACTGGCAGTTTTTCACTTATTTAATTTTATATGAATTTTTTGTGTGTAGCCACTGATCACTTTTTATTTTGAATTTTTTAAATAAAATGATTTATTTTTATTTTATTAATTTTTGTTTGTTTCTTGTCCTGTCCTATTTTACAATTTTTCCGTTTTCAGTTTAATTAAAAAAAAAATCTACCGTTATTTCAATTTCGTCGTTCCTTTCAGATGCGAAATATTGCCACACTTTTAATATATAACATGATGTGCAGAGTTGTATTTAAAAAACCTCTTAACTATTAAAAAAAAATTATTTGCACCAGCCATTTTTAAATATTTTAAAACGATTTATATAATTCTCAATTTGCACTTATATACATTTAAATATATGGGGGATTTCATGTCAAGTGACCCAATTTTGAAATCGATGTCTTCCGATTTGGATGAAATTTGCACCAAGGTTAGTCCTATTGGATAGTAGTTTAGACACAAATTTTCAACAAGATCGGTCTAAAAGTTTCTGAGTTAGTGGGGGTCAAAATTTGACATTTTGGCCATACAGGTGTTCTTTCTTATCCATGTAACTTATTACCTATTGGTGTTAGCAAAATTTGTCCCAAGTAGCTTCGATAGCTATTTGATCCATCTTTTGAAAAAATTTTTTTTTGGTTTTTTTAAAAAATTTTTTTTATTTTTTTTTTTAAATTTAAAACTTTTTTTTATTTTTTTTTTAGCGGGAATGTTTTTTTTTTTTTTTTTTTGTTCAAAAGAAAGCTTATGTCTTTTCCTTTAAGGTAGTTTTGGTCCCTTTTTGGGATGCGAGCGGCTTATGTACAAAAAAAAATGATTTCTAACTCTAGACAAGGGTTTTTCAATTTTTAGCATATGCAGTGTTCTTTCTCATCCATGTTACTTATTACCTATTGGTGTTAGCAAAATTTGTCCCAAGTAGCTTCGATAGCTATTTGATCAATATTTTGAAAACAAATTTTTTGTTTTTTTTTTAAATTTTTTAAAACTTTTTTTTTTAAATTTAAATTTTTTTTTTTTAAATGAAAATTTTTTTTTTATATTTTTTTTATCCGGAATGTTTTTTTTTTTTTTTTTTTGCTCAAAAGAAAGCTTATGTCTTTTTCAATTTTTAGCATATGAACTATTTTGAATTTTTTCCTATTTGTGTGTAAGTGTTTCTAAAGCCTTAAAAATAAAACGTATGCAAAGAAACTAGATGAACTCACCTTTCCGACGGTATGTTACAAACCCAATTATTATTTTATACCTTCGATACTATAATGCCCACAATATGTTAATCCCAGGAATAAAATCACTTTTTTTCTGTAGAAATGTTGACAAATAATTCTGTTTTTAATTTTTCCTACATAAAAAAATATACAGTTTTGAGCGCACGTAATACTAAATGTGATTTTTGTTGTCAAAATATCAGGTGCCCCAGAGACAAGTGTTTAAATCAGGTGGAAATATTCCATGGCCATTCTCCGAAATACCAGTTAATTTATTATTTTATGACACTTGCCTTTAAAATGTGGGTGGAGAGATAGAAGTTACAAGGTAGTGTTTTTGATTTTATTCCCGACATACCGTCGGAAAGGTGAGTTTGTCTAGTTACATGGATAAGAAAGAACACTGCATATGCTTAAAATTGAAAAACCCTTGTCTAGAGTTAGAAATAATTTTTTTTATACATAAGCCGCTCGCATCCCAAAAAGCGACCAAAACTACCTGAAAGGAAAAGACATAAGCTTTCTTTTGAGCAAAAAAAAAAAAAAAAAACATTCCGGATAAAAAAAAATATAAAAAAAAAATTTTCATTTAAAAAAAAAAATTTTAAATTTAAAAAAAAAAGTTTTAAAAAATTTAAAAAAAAAACAAAAAATTTGTTTTCAAAATATTGATCAAATAGCTATCGAAGCTACTTGGGACAAATTTTGCTAACACCAATAGGTAATAAGTAACATGGATGAGAAAGAACACTGCATATGCTAAAAATTGAAAAACCCTTGTCTAGAGTTAGAAATCATTTTTTTTTGTACATAAGCCGCTCGCATCCCAAAAAGGGACCAAAACTACCTTAAAGGAAAAGACATAAGCTTTCTTTTGAACAAAAAAAAAAAAAAAAAAACATTCCCGCTAAAAAAAAAAATAAAAAAAAGTTTTAAATTTAAAAAAAAAAATAAAAAAAATTTTTTAAAAAAACCAAAAAAAAATTTTTTCAAAAGATGGATCAAATAGCTATCGAAGCTACTTGGGACAAATTTTGCTAACACCAATAGGTAATAAGTTACATGGATAAGAAAGAACACCTGTATGGCCAAAATGTCAAATTTTGACGCCCACTAACTCAGAAACTTTTAGACCGATCTTGTTGAAAATTTGTGTCTAAACTACTATCCAATAGGACTAACCTTGGTGCAAATTGCATCCAAATCGGAAGACATCGATTTCAAAATTGGGTCACTTGACATGAAATCCCCCATATATAATATAGAAATATATATGCTTAATATATTAAAGCAATTGATAACACTATTTTATTTGCTGCGTACACACAAAAAAATCCATAGGTGGAATTAACTAAAAAATATGTATTAAAATTTAAAATGGCCAGTATCTAAGTTTTTTAGGTATTATAACTATTAACTTAGGTAATTTTGGAAAAAGTATCGAACAATTTTGTTAAAACTACTTAAGACTCAGTTAAACTACTTATGATAGCAAAGTAATCTTATGGTTTTATATTTGGCAATATATTTCACGCTAAAATAAATTTTTTTTGTGTTTTAAAATTTAAATAAGTGGAAATTGTATTTTGCAACATACCGCTTAAATTTCATCCTCTTCTTCTCCAATGTAAGAAGCAGTAACCACAACTTTTTCCAATTCTCCTTACATTGTGCGATTTTTAAGAAGTCAATCCCCCTCTCCTTTGTAGAATTTCATATTATTTTGATTTTACAAAGTCGTAATACATTGTATTACCGTGTAAACTAGCCTTAAATAACACAAATATACTCCGTTTGTTTTTTTTACAACGCAGATGAAATATAAAATAAAGGCAAGAATTTTAAACGCAGTTTTTTAATAAGATTTCTGTAAAAGAAGAATTTTATGAAAAATATTTCTTTATTAAACAGATTTAATACTTTATTAAATTATTTAAGCTTAAGGTCACTTTTTTAAAAAATTAATTAAAATGTTTTTATTCGATATTTCGATTTCCGTTGGAAATCTTCTTCAGGAAATTTTTTTTAAAATAAAATAAAATTTGACAATAAATGGAAAAATAAATTATGGAAAAATAAATTTAAAATTTCAAAAAACAAAATTATCATAATAAATTTAAAATTCCATTCTACAAACTTTAAACAAAAAGACAAACAAACAAAAAAGGAAAACAAAATTTTAAATTTATTTAAAGCCTAAAACCTATTTTAATTTCCCTTTCCGTCAATAATCTGAAATTTATTTCATAAACAATCAAGGACAAATACCTATTTATAATTATCCCTTACATCAACCTATTTATTTTTATTCAATAAATGTCTATAAATTTGAGCTAAGCCCTCAGTATCCTTTTTAAATTCTGTGCTTTTTTGATTTCCAGAACACCCCTGATGAATTTATAGTAAAAAGTGATTTAAGCAACGAGTTGTTTTGTGGCAAACATTACTCTACAAACATTGCTTATTTGTTCAAACGCCATACACCTCAATTAACAAAATAAAATTTTGAAATGTTTGCCAAGCCATTTCTGTAGTGTATTATGGCCTTAAGAATCACAGCGACAAAAATCGCACAAAAGGCCACAAACTCAAATAATGTTTATAGATAAGATTTTAATAATCTGGCAATAAAATAAAACAGCGAGTTATGGTACCTTTGAATTTGGTTAATTTTTTCATGTTATTGTGAAAATGTACGCCACTACAAAGGTAAGTCTAAATTTTTAAAATTATTTTAAATTGAATAATGAAAAATTCTGTACTTTATTTCAGAAATTTATTATAATGCTCATAAAAAAGAAGTGAAATTTTGTAAATGATAATAAACCTCTAAAAATTTAAATTCTTTTTACCAAAATAACACTTTTTATATTGGAAAGCCAGTCACGCTCCCAGTATATACGTCACTAAAAAAATTACATACATATATGAAAATTTCAGAGGTCCATAACTCGGAAACTACGAGTTTCCGATACTTTTGTAATACATATCTGTGGCATTATTACAAAACATCATAAGTCGAGATAAGATAGCAAAAAAGTTTTTGAAAAAAAACTCGGTGAAAAAAGCATTTCTGTTAAAAAATTAAATAAACCAAGAAAATTTTCTTAAATAATACAAAATTTTTAATTTACCAGATTTTGTTTGTTGTGCTTAATTCCAAATTTTGATAAAAAAAAACACTGAATTTATTGTTAAAGGGATTAGCTATTCCTATGCGTATTTCACTGGTTGCTTAGGCCAGATCGTCAGTAAACTTCATCCAAAGATTTTAGAAAAACTAAAACAAACAAAATCTTGTTAATTAAAAATTTTGTATTCCCACCAAAATTACTTTGATAATACAAAATTTTAAAAACGTAAACAAAAATGTGTTTTGATGGAAAATTCGTATGATTAACACATTTTTTTCAATTTTTTACATTTAACTTAAGAGGTTTTGTCAAAATGCCACAGATATTTTCTTCTTAATTTTCAATTTAACATTTACTTGGTATAAAATGATAATTATTTGTTTTTTTTTTGGGTTTGGATTCGGGCACAACACAGCCGTGAACAGCCACAGGTTGGAAATTATTTTCATCCTGAACAGATTGGTAATTATCATTCTGAACAGGGTGGTAATTATCAATCCGCACCGGAAGGTAGTTACCAGCCTGTACAAGCTGGTCATTACCAACATGTACCGGCACCGTATGCACCGATAGGTAATTACCAACATGTGCCAGGTTGTAATTAACAGCCCGCACAGGCTTGCGAGGCACCGGTACAGGGGCAGACATGCGAGTCACCTGCCACCACCATCTCCAATGCCTTAGCGACTTCGGCTGAAACCGAAGAGTCAGCCGCACCCGCACCTCCGCAAAATATTGATTAAAAAAACAAACTAACAAAAAAAAAAAAACAAAAAAAATACACGCATTACATCTTTGTTATGTCAATTAATATTACAATCGATACTGAGCAATTCGCAAATATTTCGAAAATAGTGGTTCGCCACCTTAATTTAAGAGTAAAATTTTAATAAAATTTTGTATAACAATGTAAATACATTTATACATTTTGGTTAAAAATTATTGTAATAAAAGAGGTTCTACACCTTTTCCAGTTGTAATTCAGAAAGCGTAATTTGTAATTCAGAAAGCGTCAATTGTAATTCAGATTAGTCAGTTGTAATTCAGAAAGCGTCAATTGTGATTCAGATTAGTCAATTGTAATTCAGAAAGTGTTAATTGTAATTCAGAAATTGTCAATTGTAATTCAGAAAGCGTCAATTGTAAATCAGAAAGAACTTTTATCAAATGACCAAACAAGAAGAACACACATACAGTCTACATAAAACAATAACAGCCAACATTCCTAATTTGTGTGGAATCCGCATTGTATTTTTTAAGATACAACCACTAAATACGATTTTTTGACGAAAGTATAAATCAGAACGCATTGAAAATTTCTGTACATGTAGTAAAAAAACACTATTTTAATCAACATATATTTTTTTGGAGTAAGTTCGTAAAAAAATAATGCAAATAAAATTGGGTAAAACTTAGCTTCATTCATAAAATTACGAATTTTGAATCTACGGCTCTGTATTTTCCAAAAACGATCCATTTTTGATAAAAAAAAAAATTAATCCAGCATAAAATAAAAAAGTGTTGTTAGTGGTAATCAGCAATTTTTTTAGTTTTTTTAATAATTGTGCAAATAACAGCAGTTTTATTGGTTGTATCTTTAAAGATACAATGCACATTTAAGGGTTTAAGCAAAATTATTCGATTAGAATTACGAAGATATGATCGACGCGACGTGCATTCAGAATTAATTAACTCTTGTATAGTTATGCAAAATCTGTTAAGAGTGCCACACCAATTGCTTTACGCAAATGTATGAGATTAACAAGTGTTACAGCGGTAAAAGCACTGAACGATGCTTACCTAAACAACTTAATTCAGCATGATGATGGCTTAAGAATTTTAAAAGGTGTTCGTTCTGCTCCATCTCATTGAAAAGCCGAAGAGAAAAAGGTATTTGCAATGATTTGACAATTTGGTCTTCCAACTTTTTTTATTACTCCTTTTGCTGCGGAAGCAAAATGGCAATGGGTATTGGTAATTTTGTCAAGAACTGTTGATAAAATAGATAGATTTTAACTTTAGGTTTTGACAGCTTTTTGCTCTTTGTAAATTAAATAACGGAATATTTAACAACCATCCAAAGCAAATATCGACTTTCAATTTATCTTGGATGCTTATGCATGTTGCAGCTATATAGTTAATTATACAATCAAATCTAATCGTGGAGTTTCAAGAACTTTACAGGAGGCTTTAAATGAAATAAGAGCTGGAAATTTATTTATGGAAGTAAAATTTCGGCACAAGAAGCTGTATTGCTTTTTAGGCATGCATCTTTCAGAAAGTGGTGGTAGACCAAAAGATGGAGTGTTTGTATTGTACTCCCACGCGCATGAGTCGTGTGTACTGTTCATCTGCCATACTGGTATCTAACTAATTTTTCAGCCGGGCTATGACTCGTCGGGCATGGGCGGATGTTCGTTGCAAATGGACGTGCATAAAACATTATTTTATGTAAAACTGATCTTGGTACTTATTTTTTTCAACAAGCGCTGTACGAAAACTTTATCTAATACCACACACAAACCAGGGCGAGCTGATAAAAACTTTTCGTTGGTCGATGTTCAAGATGTTGGTTGCGCACGCCTCTTCCGATTCCAGAACACAAAAGAAAAAGACAAAGTACCGAAACCAGGAAGTTACATGATGTAGGCTGGAGTTGCACTTGTTCATATGGCCATGCCACAAAAACGGAACCTTGGTGGCAGTATTATAATACGGCGAATTGGTTTCAGTGTCGTTCCTCATGTCCTGGCATAAGTAATGTGCCTTGACAATGCATTGACAGTACTATTAACATTGCACAATCTCGTGAACAGCTTCAAAATTTATCACCTAACTCTACAGATATTTATACATCTAGCCTGTTGGACCACTATATACAACGTCCTGATGAATTAGAATTATTCACCCTTATCGTGGTTGGCGAATTTAAAAAGCGCCTGTGACTGTTTGGTAATAGATTAAAGGAAATAAGTTCAGGTTCTCTTTAATCTATTACCAAAGAGTCGCAGGCGTATTTTAAACTCGGCAACCACGATAATAACCCAATTGATTTATAGATTAAGCCGTGTGACGTATACATTTTCTTTAAACTCTGTACCATGCTGCCATAAGACGGGTCAGTCGTTCTTCATAGTAGGGCGTTCAATTTTATTTTAATAACTCCGAGCAAATAAATACAACTTTTAGTAGAAAACTTTGTTTTAATTTGAATTCATTTATTTGATGGTAAGATTGTCGTGCGAATGGTTCAGCTCAGAATAGTTAGGCTTGTGAGTATATTTCAATTATCTGCAGCTTTTGCAAATGCACGAAATTACAGTTGTTAACATAGAGAAGAGAATCCTTACCAACAAAATTAACACATGTACATAACTATTACTAAGTACCTATATTCTAATTTTCTTCGAGGCTGGCTTAACCTTTTTTTTGTAGTTAACAAGAAATTAATATTGTGTTATACAAAAATATAAAAGTATATTAGAACTGTTTTACACAGTGTTTTTTGTTTTTCAATTATTACTCAAATAAACACAGGTACAAAAGTACATATTACAAAGTATATGCTCATTTTCTTCAAGGCTGACTAAACCTGTATTATATGTATAATTAACAAAATATTAAAGTTTTGTTATACATATACATACATACATACATATATAAAAGAATATTAGAATTATTATACCTACATAGTTTTTTTTTTGTTTTTAATCATTAATAAAATATTTTTTACATAAAACGACTTATTATTGTTTACTTTGTATTTTTAGCAAAGCAAAAATTATGGTACGTTAAACATTTTCGTCATTTTGAACCTTGCCTATATAAGTGTTTCGGCTATTTTGTTTGAAATAATTTTTCTTTTGTTGTTGAAAAAAAATATAAAAAATTTTTTTTTACCTTTATAGCTGGAAGCACATTGCCCAAATCCGGTAGTCCTTTTTTCCCAAAAGTTCCGTCAACATTATAATTCAAAATAATATTTTGACCAAATATTAGATGCAAATTACGCTCGGCGTTGCCACCGATAAGATTTTCATTTGTCGGATCTGCAAAAATAATTAAATTTATGAATTTCTTAATTGAAAATTTGAAATAATACATATGCTGAAAAGAAAATATTTACATATGGATCTGCTTGCGTTGCTAATAGACCGGCAAACTCTTTTAGTTTTTCCTCTATACTTACTGGAAAAATGTTAATCATATTTTCTACGACTACGTTTTGAGAACAAACGCGATCCAATAAAACTTAATGCTCAGCCAAAATCTCAAGAACCGTGTCAAGTTTTTTTGAAACTTCTTGACAGCAACCACAATATGGATTAGCTAAAAAATACTTATAATAGAAAAGAAATGAAAGTTTTGTTACTTTTAAAGTATATACTAATTGTAAGTAAAAAAATCACAACAATATTTTTAAAAACGTGTTTCAAATTAAAACTAACTTTGGGGAGGAAAATATTTTAGTTTTCCTTTGGAAGAGTTGGATGGTTCGCTTGACATTTTTCTGGACAGGAGTGTATAATAGGTATTGTTACGAAACAAGAGTTCATTGGCAGGCATACAAATTTGAACTGATCGTCTCTTATTGAAAACTTTTCTTCTTCGCCTAAAGCATATGTTTTTACGCAAGAAGCCAAATGCAGCAGATTATGGAAATTAAAAGAAACACTGTTTGTCCCGAACACGGTAGAAAAATTCTCGACAAATAATTTTATCAATTCATTAGCTTGTTGTATATTTTAATGCACGTGTCTTGGATTATTAAGCAATCGATAAGCACGTGTACGTTATTATAAAGGCCAATTATACCTGTACAAGCTAGGAACTAGTGAAATTCAGTCGCTTTCCAATGATGTAAATCATCTAAATACCTCGGTTTTCTTGGAAACTCTTTCGGAACAAATTTTCTTAATTTTACCAAATTAGAAGATATTTTCTAATTTTTTTTTTTTGCGATTTTTCTTCTGTTTTGTTATAAACTATTCGAATGAGCATTCTTTCGTGACTCCAAGGTCGTGCACACATGCATTGAGGTATGCCCAGGAAAGCCGCAAATAAAAGCTTTGGCCGGTGTATCACACGTTAAGCAACGAAACTTAAATCCTACAGAAAAAGGATTTATATTTTCCTGTACATTGACGATTTTACAAAGAATTGGACCTGCGAGCTTCTGAAAATTAGAATTCCGTCGATAATTATATCCAATGCGACCTCTTCGAAGGTTTTCAAATTGTCTTCAACTTTTTTTAACTGAGTTTCAAGACCCAATATGGTAGTAGCAGTAGGGGATATGCTTCTAAATAAAACCTGTGTTCTTTGCCCAACAAAGTTTCGCTAGACAGTGGAACATCTAGGCCTTCTTCTTTTAATATCGAAAACAGCTTCTCCAAACATTTTCTAGAGTTAGCTGTTTCGATGTACCACTTTCTTAGTTTTTCCTGCAATGTTAATTTCGGAACAGCAAAATCTTCCAAATGATTCACAAAATCTTTACTGTTTTTTACAATACCAAATTCACTGATTTCCTGCTCACATTGCAAACTTCTATTTTTATATAAAATCCTTTGTTTTTTAATTAATCTTTTAAAATTTATTTTCCTCATTTTTTATAATATAATTTTTATTACCTTTCTTAATAAAAATATAATAAATTTTATAAAACACAAATTTTCCTGACGCAATGAAAAAAAGAATGACCGTTAACAAATTCTGTACCTATTGACTGCTCAGCAAAAAACAAAAACAGACGTTGGCAATGTCCCTAGAAATGCACCAGAACTGCTGCCTGTAAAGTTGTTCTGCTCGCCCAACAAAGCAAACTTGTCGTCATTTTATTTGGTGCAGTTGTCGCTACAGAAAAGAGTGGTGACTACAGGGACGGTTTCGAACATACACACAGAGCATGTATCAATTAGTCGTATATACAGAACAAGTGTAATAAAGAATTTATAAATAACACAGTGGCGGCAACATTATCCCCTACGTAACATTATAGTCTTAAAAATTGTAACATGCAGAACTGCGATTTGGACACATTTATAAGCCAAAGGCTAAAGGCTCAGTTAGCCGGGAGTAACAGTAACGTTGCAAATCAGCTGATTCATTTTGTTGTAGGTAAAGCAATTAGAACGATTATAGTTAGCAGTAAGATGTTACGTCTCAATCTGTAAGAAATAGATTGGTCTTACTTTTTTACGGTAAGGTTACTGTTACTGTTACTCCCGGCTAACTGAGCCTTAAGCCATCCCTCACGTCCACCAAAGTTTGAGAAAAATTATATTTTTACATGAAATCTGACTTTTATGTTTCATAACTTAAAAAATCAAATTTTTAATTTATTAAAAAAACGCATTTTCTTTGAATCACGTATCTCTAATTTTGTTGAAAAACCTTTTTATTATTTAACCTCATTTGGGTACGCTGAATCCAGTGGTGATTACCGTTTTTTTCGGTTATCTCTTGTTTTCGAGATATACCGTTATTTTGAAAATGGAGGAGGTTGCACAACATAAATTCGCGTAACTCAAAAACTGTTTAGTTTATTGAAATTGCTTAAAAAAATCCGAAAAAAACGAAATAAAATTACCTTTAAGTGAAGTTAAACTTTTTTTCTAGTCGTTTTAGAAACATAATTTTTTTTGGCAAAAAAAATATCTTTTTCGCAAAATTTTTTTTCTTTAAAAAAATCATAAAAAATTGGAAAGTGCAGCTATGCTTATAATTTTTTCTAGTCATATAAAAAACGAAAAAGAACATTTCCATTAAATTTAAGAATTTTATAAAACGCAATATTTGTATGGGAGCCTCCCTAAAAAGTTGTGATAAAGAAAATGTTAAAAACGAAAAAAACTAATGGAGGTCGTCGATACATTTTATCCCCCTACGGGAGACTCCTTGGCAGTTATGGGAAACTTGAAAACTTATTTTATCGCAATCAAAATCATCTCACCAAATGATATGTCAAAAACACAACTAACTTTTGACATTCCTCTCTCTAATTTAGAAAAAAAGTACCACAGCTGTGCTTTGAACGCCACCTGAAAAATGAATTCGCCTTGGCTAATAGTTTTTCCCTCATCAAGACTTTAAAAATTGGGTTTTACAATTTCGTTTATTATTTAAAAACATGGCAAAACGCGTTTGAAAAGGAAAGAACCGACACTGAAGTAATGATAGTGCAAAATGCAAATCAACGTGTGAATAACAAAATATGTCATGTAAAAACAGTAAAACAGCTGCATTTAATTTTTATTCCTGCATAAAAAAAATTTGTTCGTATTATAAAGGTAAAAATGTTAAATTGTCCAAAACGTAGAAGCGTCCGAATTATTAGAGTGACCGGACTGGCGCATGTCCGGACAATTGAAGTTGAACTGAACCGGACTATTGAAGTTGAACTGTATTTAGATAATATGTAGTTTTCATTGGAATGATCTTTTTCTAACTCAATATATGCTTGCCGAAATAAAATAAAACATTGCCAATAAAATGAAAATATCGAAAAGCTTTATAGGTAATTTTAATATCGTTTTTTAGGACTTAAACAAATTAAATAAAAATCACCTGTGGTGAAGGATATAATAAAAAAAAAAATTTTAAAACTGAGGCAACCAAGACTCGAACTTTGAACCTCAGAGTCTTAGGCGGCAAGTTACACAACTCGGCTACGAACGCTTTTACTGAGGAAGCGCTAAATTAAAATATATTGAGTCTACGAGTTTGTTTGTTTATTTGAGCGGCATATCATGTGCATACATAAATGTTTATGGGCTTGTGTGCATAAAATTAAATGCATTAAAATAAAACAACAACAACCACAAGGGATTTTTTTGGAAAAATTAGAGGCAGTCGTGGTTGTTTGGTCATATCTCAGCCATTTGTATACCGATCTTGCTGAATTTCAATAGCAAGAAATGGTGGACTATATGTGACATAAATGTAAAACAACCTAGCCGCTACCATGTCTGGAGTCTCCGGAAAACACCTATCAAACGTAAGACGGACATCGTTAAATCAACTTCTCTCCTCATAAAGACCAAAAATATATATACTTTATGGGGTTTTTGTTTATTTATTTATTGTAGGTAAAAGCAAAAAAAAAAAAACTTAACATAAAAAACTTTATTTAAAATGAATAACCATAAATAGAATACCATACCTATTTTTACAAGGAAAAAATTATTCACACAGTTAGTAATTCACGACTTTTTATAAAAATTAGGAACAAGTCAATAGCTTGCTGATAACCCCTTTCTTCTCAAAACTTCATTTAATCTATTTAGCATTAAATTTACCAATTTTTTTTTTACTTCTCAACTTATTTTTTCCCATTCCTCTTGTAGCTTTTCTTTGAGCTGCACCTTACTAGAAATAGTATGATTGACAACCCTTCTGCCAAGTTCATCTCAAAAATGTTCGATGGGATTAATGTCAGGTGATTGTGGGGGAGTTGGAAGAATATGTGGCACATTGTAAATGATCCACATACGGACATCATGGGCAGTATGCTTAAGTCATTGTCCTGCTGGAAATAAAAATTATTACCAAGACCCAGCTTTTGTACACTATGTTTTAAGTTTTCCTTCAAAATATTGAGATAAACTGTCTTATCTACTGTTTCATCAATAAACATCAATCTACCAACTCCTGCAGCTGACATACAGCCCCATACCATTACCCCCCACCACCATGTTTTACAGTTTTAATTATGTTGTTACCTTCAAGTTCACAGTTGGGCTTTCTCCACACCCGCGCTCGTTCATCAGATTGGAAAATATTAAATTTGCTTTCATCTTTGAAAAGTACAGAGTTACAGAATTCTGTAGGCTTATTAATATATGTTTAACAAATTAAATTCTCTTTTTTTGGTTCACTATGCTCATAAGTGGTTTCTTTCGTGCTATTCGGGAGCTGTAACCAACAATGTGCAGAGTTCTGCGGACAGTTTTGGGATGTATTTCTTCACCAGTTACCTCCAGCTACCTGGATAGAAGTGATTTTTGGATCCTTATTGATTTTTGTAACTATTTTTCTCTTCCCTATTGGTAAGTTTTCGGCGTCTACCAGTATGTGGACAACTTTTGAGATCTGTATCATTTTTAAAACGTTTAATGATACTATAAATGGTAAATCGGCTTCTTTTTAAAATTTCCCCAATCTGAGCACAAGATTTGTTTTGCTTATGAAGCTCTAATATTATTTTTCTTTCGACGTCCGTAATCTCCTTTTGCTTCCGACAAATTTTTGGAAAAAATTTAATTTTTGCACAATGCAAAATGTCAGAAATTATAAACCGGTAAATTTAAAAGACGCTTAGGTACTTATAACTGTTAATTGTGCTAAAAGTGATGCCAAATTATTTAAGCATCACTGTGTAAATAATTATGTCCCCTAAAATGCGATTAGTGAAAACATTGCATTCGTTATTTTAAACGGGCAAACATTTTGGCCCATTCTTTTTAATTTTTTTAGTACTTTACTAATTAAGGAATAATTAACCTGAAAAAATTTTTTTCTTATGCGTAAACTAAGGAGATATGGCTAAATGCAATTTTAGCAATGCTATGTGTGAATAATTTTGTCCGCCTGTGAAAGTAAAAAAGTAACTTTATATACTAAAATAATTAAAAACTAAAATCAAACATGGTCACCTGGTACTGATGTGTTCGTCGTTCGGCGGCGTATGAAATAAAAATAAATCTTTTGCAAAGTCGCCGCGTATGACGCATTTCGGCCGACGCCATATACACAAATATGTTTTATTTTTGGCGACGAATATTCGCGGCCAAAAAATCGTCGTTCGTCCCAGTCGTGTTCCTAGCATATTGGTTAAGCTGGGCCTGCTCCCTTTGTTGGGAGTATTTGTGAGGCTCATTCACGAAATTGCTAGAGCCCCTTTTTCGATATTTACATATGTACATATTTATGTATTTTTATTCTTCGCACCTATTACAAATAACATAGCTTGGTTCGACATTTATTTGTTTTGTATATTTTTTTTGTTTTTCTTAATTTTTTTCCACAAAAGATATCACGAACAGTGCTGCCACAACGAATACAATTTTTACAACCAAAATTTTTGAAAAAGTTACCAAATGTAAAAAAATATAACCAAATTTAAAATGCTTTTTATTAATTGAGAAAATCATTAAAATCATTGTAATACATTGTAACGCAAAGGTTATTTGCACTTTATAGTAAAACAATAATTAAAGTGGGAGTTAGAGGAATATGTAAAAAAAATAAATTGAATCGTTTTTCATATGCCAGTTATAAATAACAAAAATGGATAACAGTTTTCCGCTTTTTAGCTGTTATTGACAGGACTGTCAAATGTGGCGAATTCTTAATCCTTTTGTCAATGGAAATTTATGTTTGGCGATATGGCGATTATTTTGGCAAAATTTAAAACGATTGGCGATATGCGAAATGCATTTTATGTAAATATTTTCTAATTTACATATAAGTATCTAAAATATTATAAAAACTTTTTTCTGTTTTGTGTAAATTTTATTTCAATTTTATAATTCTTATTATAAAAAAATGTTTCAAAATTGTTCTAATACAGTTGTTTTCGGTTAATTGAGCCCCGCTTAATTGAGTTTCTCGTTTTATTGCACTAAAAACCATGGAACGAAATCATTCAGTATAACAGTCTATGTAAAAATACCCGTTTAGTTGAGTTCCGTTTAATTGCTTCACCCGCTTAATTATTTCGCAAAATAAGACCACATTGCGAAAAACAAGAGCAAATGTTTCGGTTAATTGTTTCCCTCTACTTAATGTGTTTTTGCTCCACAAAAATCAAGAAAGTCTTGTTTCATGTTTCAGTTTTATAAATAAATGTTATATAAAATAAATAAAGAAATGAGTTACATTTTCTATCTACACATGGGTGTTTCGCTTTTTTGCACATCTTGCTCAATTAAGCGATTTTCGTTTTAATTGCGTCGGCGACTCAATTAACCGAGTACTGCTTAATTGAGTTCCCGTTTAATTGCGTCAACAGTCGTGCATTTTTAGAAACTCAATTAAGCGGAAATAACTGTATATCATAACGTACATTCAATGGGGAAAAAGTAAAATAATTATCTTAAAAAACATTAAATAAATATACATACCGACAAGTTATAAACAGTAAAATTTCAAATTTCTTTAAACTTACAGCCATTTCTTACAGAAAATTCCATAAATTTTAAAATTATATTGATAAATCAATGTAATTTTAAAAAATCTTTGAAATTCCTACGTGAATTTTCAAATGTGTATATAAATATACTTCTGGAAATAACCTAAATTCAGAACCTTAAACTTATTTTTAAGTTTTTAAAAACACTGAAACGACTTTTGTGTAATTTTTCAGTAATTTTCTAAAATGATTCCGGATGATTTTATGCACTTCCTACTTTAAGTACTAATTATCTTTACTTCTCTTAAAATCAAGAAAAACTTCATTTGTTTACGATTTCAGATCATGGCGTTTTTAATATAAAAATCACAAATGGCAATATTTTCTTAGCAAATATCTTAAAAAAATTATTTGGTTACTGTTTTGAAAGGAATTTTAAAAAAACTTCTGTTCGAGCTCGTAAATAATTGTACCAAGAAATCAGTGTTGCCACCAACGAAAGGGTAAATTACACATGGATCATGCCAAAATTACACATGAAAATACGAATTACACATGCTATCTTTTTAAACATGTCACAGAAACAAATTTCGATCAAAAGTGGAATTAAAACCGTATTTGGCATCTTCAGAAAACGTAAACCAATTTCAATTTTCTAAGTGGAATTGATATTTTAAGCAGCATATATACCAAAAAACTCAGTATTCCACCTTTTTATTTCGTACAAACCACTTAAAACTTATGCATTTTTGCAAAACAATTGAACATAAATATCGTCACCTGAAATGCAAAAGACGTAACAACACTTTATTTTCTTACAGGAGAAGCAAAAAACCATACAAAGTCAATATCAACAAGGTGTAATTGGCGTTTTAATTTCTTTAATAAAGGCGCCATTTTGATCTAAAATTGTGTGTGAACATAAAGTTAAATAAAACGAACAAAACTCAATAAAAAACTCTTAATTCGATTTTTTTTGTTAAGCCCTTTTGCATTTTAGGTGACGATATGTAACATATATTTTAGTTGGGTATAATAAAGAATCCCTATAAATGTCGTCGACGCAAAAACGGAATGTTAATTCAGTTCCTCTATTCCTGCAACATTGGATATGCCGGATATTTTTATATTTTTTACTTATCCAACACAAAAATATTTTTCAAATGTCTCTTTATCTGCTTTTTGTTAACAACAATCGTATCGTTGCTATATTTAATGCAAACAAATAATATTTTCATTTTACCATTTAAAAGATTAAAACCAAAATAACTATTTGTGAAGTAGGAAATAGTCTGTCTCCAAAGGAATTTTTAATTTCAAAAAACTTTTTCCAATAATTTTCTGCCTTTAAATTACTACGAATCTAAAATTTTACAAAATGTAAGAGAGTTTTATCTGCCGAGCATTACTTCTAATAAAACAAGATCTAATATTACAAAGTAAATCTTCCAAATATGTTGGAAGGTTCAGGCAGGCCTTCGACGCTACCAAATGTATTAGGTGGCACGAGCATTTTATCAAAATAATAACTGGTTTTTCGTCTTTTAGCAGCTTGACTTCTGAATTTTACTGTCCAAACTTAACATTAGGTGTATCTGATGCAAATCCAACTAGATTTTCAAAAGGGATCCCTTTTTCTATAAATGTGCCTTTGAGAAGCTCAAACATTTCTTTTGCAGTCAATGATCTTCTCTTTGAAATAAAAAAAGAATAATGTACCTAGGATGTTTCGTCGTTATAATAAATTGTGGCAAAAGCTATCTACATAAATGCCAAATGGTTACAGTAATTTTGACTTAGCTGCACAATCTCCTTTGCACGATTTTTTGTGCAGGTAAATCAAAAATGCAGTAATCTTAAATGCATTTACCTGCCTTGATGTGCAGGTACACAATTGTGGTTACCTGCACAAAAGTGCAGGTAAAGTAAAGTGTTTGATTTAAAAGTAGAATAAAAAAATTATTTTATTAATACATAAATTTATATATTATTAAAATTTTATTTCAAATAACCTACAGTGAGCGTCAAAATAAAGTGTACAGCTTGTTTTCCAATATAAAAAGTGTAATGTTAGTTATATAAAGTTAAATTTCTACTTTGCCAAATTTGATCAGACTTCAAGCTTGCTGTCATCTGTGAAAAATACGTTACTCCAAAATTTGACAAAATCAAGTTGGACAAAGAAAAACGTGATAAAAGGTAGCAATAAGAAATTTAATGCAAAATATACAGTATCTATAGTGAAGCGTGATAGGGTTGGCTTTTGTAATACGTCCTGAAACAGCTGCATCAGCCCAATAGTTGCTCAATATCAACTTAACTAAGCATCTGGGAGCCTTTGGACAGACAAATTAAAAAAAAACATGAGCAGCAAGCACTCTCTGAAGAAAATTCTGCAGGAAGTGTGGCCAAAAATGTCTACTGAGCTAACTTTGAAATGGGTGGAATCGATGGCAAAGAGACTACAAGCCGTCCTAAAAGCAAAAAGAAATCAAACAAAGTATAACCCACTTCACTTTTCTTAGTATTTTAAAACTGCACACTTTTTTTTAAGCGCTAAAAACGGAGTAAATTTGTTTTTTATTCGAAAACGCAAGAATTTTAAACAAAAACATTGAGAATTCACAAAGAACATAACAATTTATGAAAAAAATAAACAAAATAATTGCGATTTATATTTTTATAAACAGCTTAAATTGGATTTATGTGAAAAAGTTGTCACCATATTTTTTTCATGCGTGCAGCTAACTTTGATGTTTTGTATGAAAATATTTTTAAGCTGCCCAAAAATATGAAAAATGTGCAGGTATACAAAATGCACGTAAACAAGGATTTTGAAAAATAATTCCAGAAAATATGTATTTTGGGCAGTTAAGTCAAAGTGCAGCTAACTTGAATTTTTTGTATGAAAATAATTTTAAAATGCCAAAAATTTTGTGCATTTATCTTAAATGTGCACGTATAGAAAGTGCACTTAAAAAAGGAATATGTATGGAATTAAAAAGAATAATTCCAAAAATTTTCAATTTTGTGCAGTTAAGTCAAAAGTGCACGTAAACAAAAGGCAGCTAAGTCAAAACTACTGTAGTAGTTAATGATGCAACCATTTTTGTTCAGCTCTTTTAACGCTTCCAATCTTTTAATTAAATTTTTAAGTTTTGCTAAAAATAATGAACCTTTTAACTTCTTGTGAAAAAATAATAACAAAAATCAGTGCTACAAAACGTTAAAATATTAAATTACACATGCAGTCAATTACACATGGGCTACACATGAAAAAAAATATTACACATAATATGTGTAATTACACGTGAGGTGGCAACACTGCAAGAAATATATATTCGTTCGTATTTATTATTGTTTTGGAAAAAAGTAACCAAAATGAAAAAAATATTCACATCTCCACATTGAAAAAAAATATAACCAATTTTGGTTAGAAATAACCAAAAACGGCAGCTCTGATCACGAAATACACGTCGGTACTCATCAAGAGCTGATGGTAGATTAATGAAAATATAAATACGACAGACATAGGATTTGTATACCATGGTAAGAATACTATGGTTTAATATACTGTTTTATAATGACAGACTTGTAGTATGTATTAAAGACCTGCACAGATGTATCTGTTTATATCTGTTTCTGTGTTTTTTCTAAAGTTGTTGCGTATGGATGAGTGCTCTTGTGTTTCTGATATAAGTTGATGTTGATATGATTTGTAAAAGAGTGGATGTAAGTTGATAAAAAAGCGAAAGAGAGTATCATATCTGCTTATATCTGTTTCGCAAAAGCAGATACTAGTGGATACTTATGGAATACAATAAGTTACTTATTGTACGATACAGGTTTTTTCAATGAAAGAGAGCGTGAATGTATTTCGAGCGAAAAAAAGCCAAACAAAAAAATTTACAAAAACAAAACACCAGTGTTGCCAGTGAAATTTCGAGAAAGATACATTTTAGTTTCCAAAAAGATACACTTTTTCCCAAAAAGATACGTTTTGAAAAAATTTGAAAATCCATTTTTAACATTTAATTAGAGTTTCTACGCGGGAAGGAATTCCCGGGAATCCCGGGACATTTTTTTAAAATTAATCCCGGGAAATTTTTTCCTGGGATTTTTGGGAGTTTCAAATTAAATTTTTTGAAATTTTAAAATCAAAAACGAGCAATAACAATATATTCTTTACTAAAATTACTAAAACTACATACAAATCAAACTATTTTTCCTACACCAATAAATCAACGGTCTTTTTAATTGCTGATGAAATGTCTAAAAAGCTTCTTGAAGTAAAAATGAAAAATGTTCACGATACACCATCACCAACACCAGATGATGAACCATCTAGTATATTTAAAGAACACCTTGAAAACGCTATATCAATTCTAAAAAAATAAATGTAAAAAAAATACAAAAGCCTGAAAACATCTAAAAAAAAGAATTTGATGTCTATGAAGTCAGGGGTAACAGGCCAACAAATTTATAATCTTTGCATGATGAGCTTCTTACTATAAAACCAACGTCTGTAGAAAGCGAGAGCACGTTTTCGGTAGAAAGCAATATACATATCAGCAAGGATAAGAAATAGAATAGAATTTTTTAAAAGAAAATTAATTTTACCAAGTTGCTATTAATAACAACTACTAAATATTAATAAGTTTTAATAATTCGTGATCTCCAAAAAAAAAAATAAGTAAATATAGGCATTTACATATGAATGTAACAATTTATTTGGTTTTGTTTTGGTGGTCTGTGGAATTAATAGCACTAATTTCTTTAGACTGTCGTATATGTGTATATTCTTTTAAACAAGTATAAACTTTTGTCTTGAACTCATTCAATGAAATCATTGTCTTATTCAAAGAATCCCGGGATTCCAGGATATAAGATTTTTTTTGTTCCGTTTCCCGGGAACAGACAAAAGTCCGAGAAATTAGAAACCCTACATTTAATATTTATTTACATAACATTTTTATTTCATATTTAAATGAATATTGTTAAGAAAATGATTTCGTATAAATTCATTTTTATATTTATTTAAGTTATAAATATTAGGTACATATGTAATTTTAAAAAATACAGTAAGCAAACTTTAAAATTAATTATATGTTACTATCTTTGAATGTTATCAAAACAAATTTATTTTTGTAAAAATGAATATACGAGTTAAGGCGTTTATACTAAGGCGATTATATCAACGTTCATATAAATTTCCTGAAAATAAAAAAGATGTTCATATTTCCTCAGAACAACTTCGCACTTCTAGTAATCATCGATTTAGGTGGATCGTATGTTGCAACCCCTTAATGTTTTCTTTCACCATTATTTAACCTGCTATCAAGGCGAATTCAGTAGAAGGTAGGGTTAAGTCAACATATGGTGATTTTTTCGGTGGTCGACTTGTCAAAGTGTGTATGCAAACTAATTTTTTATGTAAACTTACCTTTTTTACTAGCAATATTTTTGACAATCCGACCAGAGAAGCAGTGTTGTTGTATAGTTGCCTCACCTTTTAGTCAATGCGCCTTTGCTGCTATTGTATTAGTATTGAGTCGGCTACGATGATCAGTCTTATTAAGTTTTAGTTGGCTAAAATTTTCGAATATTTTTTTTCTGTACATTTTGCGTACAGATTTAAAAGATACGAAAAATGTCAGGATTATACATGATACCTGAAGTAGTCCAAAGATACGAAAAATGTATCTTTCGTATCCTAACGGCAACACTGCAAAACACACAGGCTGCTTGTTCTGTGGTCGTACAAATTGCCAAGCAACAACAACACTACTAGTTTCTTATTATACCTACGACGCAAATACAAATTAGTATTAGTTGTAGTAGGACATAAATACCTTTTTATAAGAGTAAAGACAGTAAGGATATTCACAAATTTGCTAAAATACCTATTATGAATCTCAGAAAAATTTTGTCTTATAGGTATTTTATATTAAAAATTTATATGTGCTTAATTACAATTTCAATCATTGGTTATCTGTAATTATTTATTTATTCACAAAATATATACATTTAAAAAAAAATTATGGTTTTATATTTATTTTTATTATTTTTTTTGTGACGTTTGCAATAATTTATCATATTTTAACAGAGCTACACTCAAAAGAAAAATCAATCCATCCGAACTCAAATCAATCCGAAGCGGTATTAATATAACGGGGAGTACGGATTTTATGGAGTCAAGTATAGAAAGATTGATTCAAGTACGGATTAACAATCGAAAAATACTTAAACTATCCATATTCAATCTTGATTTCGTACTTGAAATAATCCGAAAATGAGATTAATTTAAGTTAAACTAAGATTGAATCAAGCTCATTTTGCGATTATAAAGTTTATTTTTTTTTTAATTCGTGCTTTAAAAAACCAAAAAATAAATTATAATGATTGATTTACTTACCCGAATTACACCTTACATAATGATAAAACACTAAGATCATGCCCGATATGGTTTTTACTTTAAAAATCTTATGTACATTTTTAACTTTTAATATAAACTTAAAGAGAAGCAGGAGCTAAAATTAGCTTTTTATCCCTTCGTGGTAAACATGCGTAAGCCGGAGGGTTAAACAGAACCAAAAGTTTAATCTTTTTTTAACTTGATTTAAGAATTTTATACTTATTTCAAGAAATTCCGGCATTGATTTTCGAAAGTAATCCCATTTAGGGTTGTTTTGAGTACTTTTTGGTGTTATTCGTACTTGAATTCTTGAGTACGACTCGTACTTAAAGTAATCATAAAAAAACTTTATTTATCCCGTGAGTTTTTCTTAATATATTAAGAAAAACTTATTACTTAAGAACACTTTGAAAGTTGGTTAAATATAAACAATGATTTTAAAAGTAACTATCGTTTTATTAATTCAGGTAAACCTTTAGATTTTTCATGTAACAAAAATAATTCAGTGTTTTAAACTTAAGTATACTAGGTATTACATATATAAAAAAATGTATTCCTTGAAGGGCAAAGAAAATAAAAATAAGAATTTAATTCAAATAAATAAATAAAATTTTTTTTTTATTATTTTTAAAATTTTTAGTAGGCATAAAAAGCTCTCCAAGATCAGTTCCATATATTGATTTTACGCGTCGCTCAACAACTTTTAGTTTTTTCATATTAATAACATGAGGAACAATTTTTTTTTTGCTTGCAAATAAAACTACAAAAAAAAAATTTCCTACAGTTTTGATGGGCATATTCTTGTAAGAAATTAAAATTTTCACATAAAACCTTTGGTATTATTATTTCGTAAAGTTAACGGGTAAAAATTTATCAAACTTTGAATACAAAGTACTTGTTTTGTGACTGGAAGCCACCTATAACAAATATTGTTTTCGTTCTTAATTTTTGCTAGTTTTCAAAGTCTGACAACTTTTTACCCGTTAGTTTTACAAAAAAATGATAGCAAAGGTTTTATGTGAAAATTTTAATTTCCTACAAGAATATGCCCATCAAAACTAGAAATTTTTTTTGTAGTTTTATTTGCAAGCAAAAAAAAATTGTTCCTCATGTAATTAATATTGAAAAACTAAAATTCGTTGAGCGACCCGTAAAATCAATATATGGAAATCAGAGATGTTAACTTTTATTTTTTCATTACCTTACGGCCCTCCAAAAATTACCGTTTTTGAGACGAAATTACCGTACGCAAATGTTTTTAATAAAAGCATTAATGTGCTGTTTCCAAACGACAGGCGATTGAATGTGTAGTAAAATTTATATAAAAAGCACTCAGTCCATCGCCTTGGAAACAACAGATAAGAGCAGTATTCATAAACAATTTATTTAAATTTAAATGTGTTTTAAGAAAAATTTAAATAGAAATTTTTGTCTTAAAATACAATTTTAACCAAAATTATTGTATATTTTATGAATACGGCATTAAAATAGTTCTGAATAAAATAGGTACATATATTCATTCATTTCAAAATATTTTTATTTAATAGGCTTAGCGTACATATGTATGTGAAGAACATTAAAAAAAATTCATTTAAATTTATTGATTCATTTTAATTTATACTTTAATTACCTGTTTAACGATTTCGAACGTAGACGTTCGCATAGAATTTCATATTGAAATTATTTTTAAAACTGAGTGTTTTTCATATAAATTTTCTATGCGAACGATAACGTTCGAAACCGTTAAACTGGCAGTAAAAAAATAATTTTTGAATTGTTATAGTCACAAGAAAAATCAATCCATCCGTACTTAAACCAAGGCAAATTTTTAAATTGAAAATCACCTCTTGAAAGCGAAAATTATAAAACCTACATATTTATGTAAATATATGTATTTCAAAAATCCAAATTTCTTTAAATTACCGTATTTTGAATAGAATTACCTTGCTACCTTTTGCGGCCCAAAATTACCGCAAAAAAGGGTAATTACCGTACGGTTAACATCACTGATGGAAATGATTTTAAGAGAGAGCTTTTAGTACCTGATAAAAACTTTTGAGATGATAACAATTTAAAAAAACGATTTTTTGTAGAACCATATACTTTACACATATGTATGTATGAACATAGATAAGTATGGTTAGCTAGGTTAGATCTAATAAGCAAAAATTTTTTTAATTAACAACAATTAGTTTTTCGAATTAATATTCACGAATAAAATTTCGTTAAATGATTTTTCATTAGATCCTAGTTTTGATCGTTTATCTGTTATTAATGCCCGGGCAATGGAAAATATTCGTTCCGAAGGGGCACTAGATGCTGGTATAGCAAATATTCGGCAGCTTAGTTTGTAAAGCAATGGAAATTAATTTTTTCTATCATGCCACCATTTTAACTCATTAGTGCGCAAAGTCCCTTATAAGGGACACTCAAATTTTCTACTGTAGCACTTTCAAAAATTTTCATTTTTAAATATCAAGAAAGCAATATCATTACTAACATTCCAACAAAGCACGTTTTATTTTATTTGATTCAACTATTCTGATTTGTGTGTTGTATTTTATGCAAAATATGGAAAACCCATTTATGAAAAAACAAATATCTCAAGCCGGGTAAGAAAAATTGGAATATATTTATTATTATGTGAATATTTCTTATTTTCTGTATGTTGTTATTTGTAAATAAGTGTAATGATTAAATTGATATAAAAAAAATTATAACAAAATGTTATGCCCCGCACATATGGTGACTTTGAGTGAAAAGTCCCCTTAAAGGGACGTAGTACAATTGTGTTACGATGATTGAGCAAATAATTTTTCATATATTGCCTTTCAGTTTTTGATATATTGGATGGACTGGCTGCCCTTGACGATTATATTTTTAATTACTTTGACATTGCCGCAATTCCACCATTATATGAACTAAGCAAGAAACCGATGAAAGCGATGATGGCATAAGGCAAGTCTTAATCATCTCGGTCCAACATTATTATTTGCAGAATATGAAGAAATTACAGCGACACTTATCATCTATTATAACGTGTACTTTAGGCAAGATACGAGAAGGGCGAAGAGAAAAATGTCATATTCGCTCAATACAGTATAACCCGGTTAATTACCCCACGCTTAAATGCCTTTCTCGGTTATTTACCTTGAGTTTTAAATCCCCGTTTTTTTTCTTCCATTTTTGAAACAAAAATCCACGTTTAATTGCCCTACGCTTAATTACCCAATTCGGGTAATTGCCTTAAAAAATAAAATCCAAAAACAAAATTACACCTAAATTTCACTCGTTTAATTGCCTCAGTACTATTTGACAACAACACAGCAAGTAACACAATAGTAACAAAATATGGCTTATTTGAAAGCAAAATTTTCCACAATTTCATATTTGCATTAAAATAAAATGTATTCTGTGCTCACCAGAATAAAGTTACGTTATGAGGTGCTGACTAATATCTAGAAACACCAAATATGTGAGATATTTTGTCTTAAAGGGATAAAAGGAAAGGTCGCTAAATTTTAAAGTACATAAACATTTAAAAGGATAAAATAGCTTGAATATTTTAGGGATTAAAATTTGAATGAAAGCTGTATGTTTAAATCTGCACCGATTCAACAATAGTTAATTTGCTATAAGATATTTTGGGCCAAATTTAATCTTAATACGAACATGATTAAATGGTTTATGGACAAAAAGAAAGAAGTTTGCATGGGGACTATGTGATATTATAGACCGATTCTCACAGTTTACATAGATTTCGTTCTTATGACAATTAAAACTTATTTACCAAATTTTATCAAATTATCTAATAACTGCTACTTTTACTTTCCGCACAAGGTTTACATGGACAGACGACCAGCCAGATGGACGGACGGACACGAAAAGATCACATTAAAAAGTGTTTCTGATTCGATCGGTTTACTATACGATGCGTTCAAATTTCAATGTATTAGCAAACATTTATATAATGGCTTTTTCTTAATTTTTGCATATAAATAAAAATTAAAAGTGTCGAAAAACATTTTTCTTCACAAAAACTTTCTTTGACTTACAATTGTAGACTGAAAATTAAATGTAGATGGCAAAATTAAAGCAACAGAAAATTCATCTGTTAACCAGAATTTTAAGGAATTTTTTTTATTTGCTGACCATGTATAAAAATATGCTTTAAAAACGTGATATATGCAATAAAAATGCAGCAATAGCTAAAATATGCAAATTATTCACAAACAGATCAATACCAAAATTCATAACAAGCTCTAAACGGATAAATTTATTGTTTCTGTCTTCATTGGTCGCACAAGAAAAACCATGGAATTCCGTATTTACGGTTTCCCTGATCATAAGTTTGTAAATATGTATGAGTACGCTTTTGTTAGTAGGATATGACAAAACTTCACAAAAAGCATTACAGTTAAAAATACAGCAATCCCATTGCTTTTTATTGTTATCTCTTTAGATTTAGCTGATACAAGTAAAAATTCCTGTCAACTTTTTTTCATACATCAAAGTTAAGGTATCTTGTAAATAAATACGTTTAATTACCTCACTGTGGTATTTAAACGTATTCGCTTAATTACCTCAATGAGGTAGTTAAACGTATTCTTATAATTACCTCAACGAGGTATTTAAGCGTATTCGTTTAAATGCTTACCCCGCATAATTACCCAAAAATATTGGCATTTTTGGCGAGGTAATTATCCGTGGAATACTGTACCAGTATTGAATAAAAAGAAGAACTTGGATCTGTAGATTTTAGATTTACAAAAAATAGAAGCATATTGCTCACACGATGGAATGTTGTACAATTGCAACACATTTTGATGTCAATGAAAAAGTATCATGCCAACGATTCGTTAAAGGAAGGGATGCTTTAAGTATTTTCATACCAAAAGTCAGTGTTGCCAGTGAAATTTCGAGAAAGATACATTTCAGTTTCCAAAAAGATACACTTTTTCATAAAAAGATACGTTTTGAAAAAAATTTGAAAATCCATTTTTAACGTTATATATTTCTTGACTAGCATTTTTATTTCTAATTAAATGAATATTGTAAAGAAAATGATTTCGTATAAATTCATTTATATATTTTTTTAAGTCATAAATATTAGGTAGATATGTAATTTTTAAAAATACAGTAAGCAAACTTTAAAATTAATTATATGTAATTATCTTTGGATGTTATCAAAACAAATTCATTTTTGTAAAAATTAATATACGAGAGTTAAGGCGTTTATGCTAAGGCGATTATATCAACGTTCATATGTATAAATTTCCTGAAAATAAAAAAGATGTTCATATTTCCTCAGAACAACTTCGCACTACTAGTAATCATCGATTTAGGTGGATCATATGCTGCAACCCCTTAATGTTGTCTGTCACCATTATCAAAGCTGCTATCAAGGCGAATTCACTAGAAGGTTGGGTCAAGTCAACATATGGTGTTTTTTTTCGACTTGGGAAAGTGTGTATGCAAAATAATTTTTTATGTAAACCTTATTTTACTAGCAATATTTTTGACAATCCGACCACAGAAGCAGTGTTGTTGTAGAGTTGACCTGACCTTTTAGTCAATGCGTCTTGGCTGCTATTGTATTAGTATTGAGTCAGTTACGATGATCATTCTTAATAAGTTTTAGTTGGCTTAAAATTCTCGAATGTTTTGTTTCTGTACATTTTGCGTACAGATTCAAAAGATACGAAAAATGTCAGGATTATACATGATACCTGAAGTAGTCAAAAGATACGAAAAATGTATCTTTCGTATCCTAACGGCAACACTGCCAAAAGTGTTTCATCGATATAATATGGACATGGAGGTGTTAATAGGACTGAAGAATTAGTTGTAGTCTACCGCTCGCGAATTAGACAAAATAAATGGTGGTGGCCAATCTTTGCATATCTCCTTGATGCCTCATTCGTTAATGCATGACTGCGGTTGAAGAAGTTACATCCCAATGATTCGACAAGTGCGTCTCTTCTTATTTTTCGCCGAAATATTGCTACATCCTACCTTGAAACGTAAGTTCCATCATGCGTATGATGTTCGAGCACTAACAAAGTGACGGCAGAAACATGATATGATGGCAGAAACCACCATATTGAATATTCTAAACTGATAAACGATGTCGACATTGCGGAAAAATCAAACTTCATTTTCAATAAATCTGAAAACGGGCTTCAGAAAGATTTAAAATTTATCATACGCCAAGTGTGCCTACTGCGCAGTGTCCCTTATAAGGGACGGTCCATAACTCCAAAACTATAAGTTTTTTTTTAATAAAATGTTTTTGAACCGAATTATTCAGATCATTTTTATTAATTATTGGTGAAAATAATTGGGGGAAAGTGGCCAGGGAACTTCGTCCACTAATGGGTAAAAATATTAAAATCACTTACTAGGGGTACATTAGTACTTTTATATTTACTAAATTCATTTTCGATTGTAGACTGGTTGAAATTAGCTCCGTCTATTGGCTGTATATAATTTTCAAATAATGTACATATTTTTGATGAAGCAATTTCAATGGTTGGATTACAAATAGTGATATCATTTAAATATGGATGCAACAAAAATTTGCACTTACTTATTACTTCTGTTTGTTCTTCTAAACTAAATTGTGTAAGTTGATTAGCTGGTGGAAATAAAAATACTGCTAATTTATGATAAACTGTGATCTTGCTGTCTACTAACGAAATTAAAGTGTTATGTAATTTTTTTTTAAAATCTGAGATAAAATTGGGTTCATCACTATTGGTGGCATTACATATAGCTTTTAAGTTACGAATATGTGGATGGACTAAATGAATTGTTGGATAGGAACTTCCTTCAAGTTCTTTTGACACATCCATGAAAGGCTTAAGAATTGCAATTAATTGATCTAAATGATGTTCTTTTATAATGGTATATTTTTCACTTAGATTTTTATCACTTAGTATTTGTTGAATATCAACGAAGTTAGATTTTAAAGATAGTATGGTAAAGTAAACCGTATTCCACCTTGTTGGTGAGAAGCTTTTCAACGATGTTGTTAAGTCACAATTTAAACCAGATTTCTTAACATATTTAACCAGTTTGGAAGATTTGGCTACGATCTCATCGATCTGTTCTGAAGTTTTAATACATTTTTCAATAGTATTGTGAAGAAGGTGACTTATGCAGTTAATATTTTCGTAGTCTTTTAAAGCTGCTTTGATATTACTTCCTCTATCTGTCACTATAACTGTTGGATCCTTTAAGGAACAACTGAACTCACTGAGTAAAGTATCCAATTTATTTTTTATATTGGTGCCTTTTTATTAATGAAATAATTTGGAATATAATAAACGATATTTATAACGTATATTATTTTTAGATAAATATATCAGTGCATAAATAACACTTACTTGAATTCGTAATTCCTTTCATGGATTTTACTCCTAGCAGCTTGGTTTTGAAACTGATATACATATAGTGAATTTAAAGAAGAATTAAATAAATTTAACAAATAATGTACAATGAATAGCTGGGCGATTCTATTCTGACGGGTGCAACATTAAGACGCTTTAAACGTCTTTTACTAATAGAATGAAACACATTTGCAATTTAGTTATTTCTAGAAGGGGTAACATTTTTTTATATACTATTGTTATCTATATACAAGAATTTATATGACACGATCAAATAGCAACGAGAGAGCTTTAAAGTGCATAACGGGTGCAACCAAATTGGCCCACTTTCATAAGATCATACTACAAAAACACAAAACTCTGTTCATTTTTAAACTTTTATTGTATTATTCTTTTTTATTGTGAAAGATGAGATATCAGACGATGATTATCAAATCAAACATCTTAGAGAAATATAATCCAATAATAAGAAATTTGCTCTTTAAGCCATGACGGGTGCAACATGCAATGAATTTTCTGTTCGCGCCAAATCTATGAATCTTAATGATTCGAAGTGCACAACAAATTTATATTTAAGCTAACGTCTAAAAAAATTATATTATTTTGAAATATAAAATATCAATAAAATTGGCATCAAAAAAGTGTCAAATAGTGTGATTTGAAAATTTATGTTAAAAGTTGTCTAGAATAGAATCGCCCAGCTATGATATACATAAAAACATATGCACAGAAAATAATACCTCAAGAAAAATTTTAACAACACAGTTTGTTAAAAAATTACTTTTTTAAAGGTTATTTGGAACCAAAATAATATAAAATGGTTTTAACAAAAAAAATATATTTTTTATTTTAATTGGCTACGACAACCAATATAAAATATAAGTTACGATAATGCTTAAAAATAACCAAATGAAAATAAAAGGAATTTTGCCGTATCCTTAAAAAAACAATAACCATTATTTGGTCCCTGATTTTATCGTGAGCGACAAATTTAATACAAAATTTATATGAATTAAAAAAAAGCTCTCTCCTGTAAAATTGAATTTGGTGATTACGCGGTTAAGGATCGAATAATAAAAAAGTTTCACACGGAATGACAAACTAAGTATACCCAGCTAGTTGCGGCAGAGGGTATAGAAAACAAAAACCCAAGAAAAAACCAGACATTTCACAAACACACACTGTGTGTTCATGCTGTGGCAGTACAAATTGTCGAGCAACAACAACAACACAAGCGAGAATCATTGTGATCAGGCCTGCCATATTTAACGATTTATCGGCATTTGGACGATTTTTGCCTCTAAATTATGAAAGTGCCTATTTTTTGAGAAACACTTACAATACAGTAATTTTTGGTTTATTTTATATAAATTATTAATTTTGGGTAACTTAGGGAAAAAATGGTTATACATATATATTCCATATTTGCAGTATTTTTATGGTATGTCTAACACAACAAACACATTTTGAAAAATATACAACTTCATATAAGGGACTTAAAGCACAAGGGGAATCGATCTAAAGAAATTCAAACGTCCGGCTGGCTGGCTATGTAAACCAGGGTTTAAAATGCTATCGCAATATTAGCAAAAGCAGCCAAATTTTGTAATTTTCTTAATTAAAAAAAAAAACCAAAATTGAAAAGTTCTACTGCTAAAATAGCCCACACTTTTCAAAAGCAGCTGCAACTTGATTTTTTAACAATGGCAAAAAATTTTTATTTAAACAAGCTCAAAAAGCAACGGCAATCACTTTTATGTTGTAGGAAAAAGAATGAAACAAACAGCTTCTGTCTGTTAGCCGCCAAATCAAAAACCAATGTATGCTAATAGACGCAAAATCGGAGATAATAGCAGCACAAAAGGTTGCTAAAAGTCACACTATTGCTGAGAAATAATTTACGACGACAAGTGATATTTTTGATGCCAGACAAACACAACAAGATTTTTTTTTTCTATACAATGTAGGAATCAAATAAACGTCACAATTTGTGTGTTTTACATTTTCCAAGCGGAAACGGTATTTGTATGGAAAGTAAAACAAATTTTTGTACAAGCTGTCAAGTTGTACACTGATCAGTATTTTATCGTTGTAATCTGTAATCGTCGCCTGCTTTTTTTTATTGAACCGGCTTTTTGTTATTACCAGTCAGAGAAGATTTTTTTTTCTTTGAGCTTTAAATTTTTTTTGTTTTGTCTTTTTTAACTTGCTCTTCTTTTAGGAAAAAGGAAAAAAGCAAAAGGCGAAATAATCATATTTAAATTTTGCTATAAATAAATATAAATAAATAAATAATTTTTTCCAAAAGATATTTGTAACCAAAAAATTACTTAGGTTATCAATAACCAAAAAAATAAATTTTACTTTAATTGATTACCACAACCAAAATAAAATATATATAACGATAATGGTTAAAGGTTCGCAATTGAAAATTGAGTTCATCCGAACTTACTACTTCTTTTATACTTAAAACCTACTTTTATTTTTTCGTTGAAAAATAATTTTTAACTGTGGAGTTAAAATCGTTTATTCTAGATCACCATAGGTTCTTAAAGAGACGAACCTATTGGTATAAGACAGTATATGTCTCCGCTGACTCTAATATGAAGAGTTTTCAAGCTAAAATTATATGGATCACTCTTATTAACGGTACCTGCCATTTACCCTTAAGTAAAATCTATTCATATAAAGGGTGTCTGGTGGCAAAATTATATTTTTAATGCGATTATTTCAAAAAGTAATAAACGGTGCGGAGGGAGGTTGGCGCCGTTGGAATTATCGATTGGGAGGATTTGTTAGTCACAGTAGTCGAGTGAGCATCGCGCGTTCGCTTAGGAGACATTTTTTAAGGGCAATGATTCTTACGTAATTGCTCGTCGACAATTTTGTTCAAAGTTCATTTTCACTTAAATAGCCACGTCAACAAACAAATCTACCATTGCTGGTCTCCAAGAACCTCCAACCCTCGATTGAAACATCAAATACCTTTACATGAGAAAATTGGGTAATTTTTTTTAAATTCTCGAAAAACAAGGCTCCGTTTTGAACAGTGTGTTCAAGTCGACAAATGACATGTGGATGACATATTCTTTAAAAAATAAAATCCATTTCCATTGCATTTCCATTTAACCGTTCAATGCTTTTAATAAAACTTTGTGTCAATTATTACATTTTTTATTTAAGTTTGAAATTATATATCTGCTATCAGATACCCCGGAATTTTTTTAATTAAATAAAATTTATAAAACATTTATTTTTATTTATTTTTTTTAAAGCATTATGTAATGGTTAATTGTTTTGCTTTGTTGTTTTTGTCATTAAAAAAAAGTTTTATTGTGTTTTAAACAGTAATTTTAATTTGCCGTTTTTTCATAATTTGATTTCCGATTTGTTTTTGAAAATATGCCGATTTTTTACTAAAACCATCTGGCACCCCTGGTTGAGATCTTATACAAGTTTTTATAAACTCTCTTATTTTCATCAACTCGCCAACAATATTTTAGCATACAACAGATAACCACAGATATTGTAGAAATACTTATGGTGACGACAGATATTTGTAAGCAAAAAAAAAATGTTATGACACACTCAATCCAAAACCATAAGCATCTGTTTTTGTTTTTAAGATATGGTGAGTGGGCAAAAGCAAAACCATACAATATCAGTTACACTAATTCTCTCATTTATATCAGTAGTAACAGATAAATATCTGGTGTATCTGTTTTAACAATACTTACTGATACACTCGTGCAGGTCTTTAGTATGTATACTACTATCGTTGGTTTAAATATTCGATCATATGTTTAAAACTATGGATCACAAAAAAATTTTAAAAATTATTGTAAATAATAATAACAAAATTATATATTTTATTAAAAAAAAGAAAATGTGCTTACGGTATGCGCTAATTGTGTATAATCGCATTAAAAGAAAAAGCATTCTGCTAAGAACGAATAAAATAATGAAAAAATACAGGCGATTTTGGACATGTGTGAGTGTTTTTATTTAACATTTAACAGACATTTGTTTTATATATTAAAGCCATACATATATTATTTATCAGGTTGAAGCGTCTACTTTTTGGGAGGTTGAAGTGCCAAAATTAGACGAGGTGTCTTTTAAAAATAAGTTTCGTGTGAGCAAACCTACATTCGACTACCATGTGGAATCGTTGAAGCATTTGCGCAAAAAAGACACATATTGGAGATATGCGATTCCCCTGGAAAAGCGACTAGGCATAGCTCTGTACGCATAAGGCTCTTCGTCGGAATATAGAACAATTGCCAGTTTATTTGGTGTTGTAAGATCAACCATCGGAGAAATTGTAGTTGATGTATGCAGTGCCATAAGCACATGTTTAATGAAAGTTGCATTTGATGCATATCCTCCCACAAATTTAAAATTAATGGAAATTGTATCTGGGTTTGAGCGTTTAGGGTTTCCACAATGCTATGGAGCCATTGATGGATCTCACATTGAAGTTCAGCCCATTAAAAGTGAAGCTATCGACTTTTACAATTACAAAGGATGGTACTCCGTTGTACTTTTTGCAAGTGTGGATCATCGATATAGGCTTACGTACATAAATATAGGAGCTCCTGGAAGAAGGAATGACTCATCAATATTTGAAGCGTCGAAGTTAAAACTCTTGCATGATACTCATGAAGTAGAAGCCATAGAAGGAGTAGAAGTTCCCGTTTTGCTTATAGGTGATTCAGCATTTAGAATATCAACATTTGCAATGAATGAAGCCTTTTCCTTTTAACATTTGTCAAAATGAAAGGGAAAGGCTTTTTAACAAACGTCTTTCTTCATGTCGTCGCGTCGTCGAGAATGCGTTTGGCCAACTTAAGGCTACATTTAGAAGAGTCGGACGTGGTATGGAAGTTCACATCAAGAATGTCAACATGATTATTAAAGCTGCTTGCATTTTGCACAACATTTGCAACAATAATAATGACCATATAAACAATAATTGGTTACAAGAAAGTGCATCACAAGATTTACGAAAACCACCACACCGTAACCCACCCCATAAAAGTAATTGCGGAACAAATATGTATAAGAAATGCTCTGATGGATCGATCACTTTTTTAAATGTAATTTTATTTGCATTAAAAAATTATTTTTTAAGAATTTCTGCCAACAACTTATTATTTTCTTGGAGTAAACTAATTGTCTTTTGATCATTTTCTAATGTTTGTTTTAAAAAATGCTCCATTATTTCCTGATCCTTCTGAAGAACATCCACAAGTTCTGTATTTTTTTTTTCTTTTTTTAGCTGAGCTTGGTCCAGGAATACTATCGGAAAGAAACAAGTTTTTTTTACTAACTACCTCTGCAGATTCACATTTTGACTTCTGCGTATTAGATTTACTTTTAAGCTATGGCAGTGTAAAATTTCGCTGCAATTCATTTTGTAAAAAATCGCTTCAATTTTCTTTAACTCTTTCAAGAAACTATCACTTGGCTTTTATAGGGATCCCTTCGACACTTGATTGACCCATGAAAGCGAACTTCTTAATAATGACTAGATCCTCAGGCGCAATAAAAACTAGATACAAAATTTTATTTTTTAAAGCAATTTTAGTGCTGTAAATGTGAGTATATGTTTGAACAGGGTGGGCCAAAAGCGACCATGGGGTATTAGTAAAGTAAACTTGGACCAAAAAATTGTGAAATACTACACAAAAATAATAGTCACACAATAAAAAAAATTATAATTATTTTTTGTATCGGCTTAAAAAAAAGTTTTGCTTTTCTGATGCAGCGCAGTGATGCATTTACAAACGCACCCTAAATAATGGATACACAACTGAACAAAGAACCAGAATAATAGAATTTTATTATTTAAATCAGAGATCAATTATTTTAACGCAAAGAGCATATCGTCGACATTTTAACGTCAGACTTTCGCCCTCTGAAGCAATGATTCGTTGCTTAGTTGATCGTCATCACCAACATGGCACCGTAACAGATTTGCCTCGAACCGGTAGACCACGTTTAAGTCGCACTGTGGAATATATTGAACGAGTACAGCAAAGTGTTAACGAAACACCAGAAACATCTGTCAGATGGCGTTCTACTCAGCTGGGAATGTCTCGTACGTCACTACGGTGCAATTGGTTAAAGAATTAAAACCCGCAGATCATGGGTGTGGAAATTTGTTTAATGTCCCAAAACACCTATTGGAAAGGTCAAAGTGGGGAGAATTTATGGCAGGAATTTCTCCTCATGAGCCGTATTTGCGTTAAACAGCTTTTGGAAAGAAGCATTGTTCGCACGAGTAAGAAAGTGTTGCTTTTGACAAATGCCGCCGAGCCTTCTGCTCAACGAGTGGCCAAATCTAATGTGTCAACAGGTGATGATTCTTATGTTAAAACGCTGCCAATAACTGCTTCTTCGTCGTGTAATCTTACGTTGGAACAACTTTTAACTCCATCAGATCATTACCGAATTGCAAATTGCAACTCCATCACATCAAGTTAAACAAGATGTAGAAATACAAACAGAGTAAGTAAATCAAAATTTTATTGTTGTCAAAATATATATCAATCACATTCCTCAATAAACTAACATGTTTGAATGTAATCTCTTAACTTTGGTATATCAAATACAGAAAGAAAATAAAGAATTGAAATTGAAACTTGAAAGGGCAAATTTGGATATTAATTCTATGCGCAAAATTTTTTTCCGATAGTCAAATAAGAGAACTGCCCACATCCAATGGAGATGGGGAGATATTTCAAATGCAATTTGCTTGTATGCTGCTGGTTCAAGAGCGTAAAATCACCTTTACATAAATAGATTTCCGCTTCCGCACGTTAGTACTCTGCGGCACGCGGCGGCGATGGTGTGCAAAAAGAAATATGAACGAAGGATGGTGTTTTCTGCATGTATGTATAAAATGTCTTGCCAACTCTGTAATAATGCTATTTGTTATTTGACGAGAACTAAACATACGTTATTAGAAAGTTGACGAAGAGTTTTTTCTTCAAAATTTAAAAAAATAATTCAAAATATTGCATTAACAACAAAATTCCAGGTTGCTCAAAAGTGTATGTAAGTAAAAATTAGATTTAAAATAAAGCTTATTATTAAATATGTCAAAGCTGTTTGAGAAATTACGGGGGGGTGCTTTAAAGTCATGCGAAATAAGGCCATGATGGCTTTATTGCTCAACTGAATGGGAGATAAAGCCATAATGGCCTTATTGGACAATCATTGAGAGATAAGGTCATATTTAAAATTTTGCGATATGAGAGATATAGCCATATTTTTTTCGCAAATGTGAGATAAAGTCATTTTTCCAGAATATTGTTACTTTACTTTAGTGTTTCCGGGAAAAGTCATTTTTTTATTCTTGTGACGCAGGCAAGAAAACTTTTGTTGGCGTCTGGCTGGTGTAAACCGGGCATTATGTTTCCCACTATTTTGATTGTGTGCAACGGGACTACAGGTGGTGGTGGCATCTGGCAATACCTCATGTGATCTGTAGGCCAGCTGGGCTGTTAACGTCACCTGTAGAGTGAGTTTGCCTTCTTACTTGCAAATAAAACTTTGTACCAGCCAGACGCCGGCCATTGCCTTATAAAATAAAAATTAAATTAAAAGTGCAAAATAACTTAAAAAACACGCAAATAAAGAAAAAAAACTAAATTAAAAGGAAAAAAAGTGTTCTTTTTTTTGTTAATTGAAACGGCAAAAGAGCCACAAAAAGTGCCATTGAACCACTAAAATTAAGGGTGGTTTTGTAATTTGCTTTTAAGTGAAGTGAGTGTGTGCGCGCCAGCCGCTAACTGACCTGTCTCAACAAGCCGCTTGAGTGAGGTCCCCTGCCACTTTATAATTCCGGACAGCGTATTCCAGAACCAGGTAACCCCATTTACACCCCAACATTTTGGTCCTTCTCCCGGGAAGTGAATAGAGGTACGTACTCTGTGGAATTTAAATTGCATTATATTGTGTCGCGCCATATTGTGTCGAAAAAGTGAGGTTACGTTGCGCCAATTTTAAGCCGCAAAATTTTAAGAGCCATCTTTTTTTACTCGCCGGTTCTACCCGTTACTCGTCGAGTTGTTGTTTTTTTATAATATATCCCAATAAAAATTAGCTTGAATTGGCTATATTTATAAATAAAAGGAAAAGTCCAACAAAAAATTTGACTACATTTGTTTTATTTTTGATAAATAAAAGAAAAAGTGTTGCCAGCGCGTGAATTTTTTTTCTCAAATTAATTTTGCTGGGAATTGTTTTTTTGGTGCATTTAAGGCAAATCGCATATTTGGTTGTTCTACAGCTCGATTAAAAGCTAAAATTATGTCGACTTTTGAGAAATTTATTCGTGCAGCTGATGAGCTAACTAATTTCGAGGCAACGTTAAAAAAGGAAGACTTTTCCGTATATCCCTTTCAGACCTAGCTCAATCGATTGTGAGATCTGCCTTAATATGCATTAGATTATATGAAAAACATAATTTTTTGTCAATTAACCTGAAAGCAGTCATTGTGCGTTGTGTGTTTAGCTAAACAAAATGCAAAAAAGTAAAAAAAAAAAATTGCAATAATAATAAAATATTCTCAGTTTGATTGTGTCATTCAACACGTGCAGATATGCGTCCGAGAGGTAAGTGTTTTTGTTAAATAATAAAAAAAAATTTTTTTGATCAAGCTTGTGGTAATTGTATAACGAATGTGTGAAGCCATTTGGCTGCTTACCGTTAATTTTTTGCTTAGTTACAATTAATTTGAGTGCAAAGAAATACAGATATCACAATTGTGTTGATCAGGCACAATGCAACATTTTATTATATGCTCACGTTTGTGTTATCGTTAAATTTCATAGGAAATTTTTTTGATTTGAACAATAATGATGATGTTGAAGCAGTTTTACAGCTTTTAGACGAATCTGATGCTGACTTCAGCGACGACGATAATGCTGCTGACGAAACCTGGATCCCTTTAGATTTAAATACAGGAGAAGAAAGCAATGAGGGCATTGATAATACTGATATTTTTGAGTCTACTAATGACCAGCCAATTAGAGCGATTGAACAATCAAACTCCACTGGATCACCAGATACAACACAGCAATTATCGATTTCCCAATATAAAGAACGCATTAGACGTGACATATGGAAAAGTATTTCGTTTCCAAATATCGAACTTCCGACAACATTGGGTTGTCAGCAAGATATCGTCATCAAAACACCATTGGAATATTTTAAAAGATATTTTCCAGAAAACCATTATGAAGACGTTGTAAAGTATACCAAAATGTATGTTATGAGTAAGCGTGGTCAAGAAGTGCGCTACGTACCCTCAGACATTAAACGGTTTTACGGATGCGCGATCGTAATGGGATGTCTTGGTTACCCGGCTATAAGGATGTACTGGTCTCATGAATGTAAAATTCCGACTATATTCAATTCCATGTCCCGTGATAAATTTCTGGAACTTCGATCTGACATACACTTTTCAGACTATTCCGCACCAGACTCTACAAATAAACTATGGAGAATTCAATCAGTCATCGATATGGTTAAAGAACGGTGCAACAAACTGGCAACAGAGGTGACAAATTATTCAATTGACGAACAGATGATTCCATTTACGGGTAGATGCCCTGCACGACAAGTAATCAGGTCAAAGCCACGACCTGTTGGATTGAAAAATCTGGTCTGCGCCACTTCTGATGGTATGGTAGTTGACTTTGAAGTCTTTCAGGGAGCTGGGACTTTTAAAGATTGCGGTCTTGGACATGGACCGTCTATTATAATAAGACTAATTAAAAATTTGCCAAAGAACAGCCATATATATTTCGATAGGTTTTTTACAACCATTCCGCTTTTAGATTCACTACATCATATGGGCTATGCAGCAACAGGCACAATTATGGCCAACAGAATACCAAAAAGTGTTAAATTTCCATTAGACAAAGATATGAATCGGGGTGATATTTGCCAATTTGTCAATGAAAACGTAGCCGTAATTAAGTGGAAGGACACAAGAGCTGTTATAGCTGCCTCTAATATGTGTGGCAAAGATCCCGTAGGTGTAATCGAAAGATGGAACAAAAATCTTAAACGCCGTTGTCCTGTCCAAGTACCCGCAGTTATTAAAAACTATAACGCATTTATGGGTGGGGTTGATTTGTGTGACCAAATGCTGGAATATTATAGAATTAAAATGAAAACTAAGAAATGGACCGTCAAAGTATTTTTCCACTTTCTGGATCTTGCAATATATAATTCTTGGATGGAATATAGAAAAGATTGCAAGATTGTTGGAACACCTAAAGCAAAGGTCAAGTCGTTCCTTACTTTCAAAATGGAGCTAGGAACAGTGTTAGCGTCTTTTTTTGAAGTTCCGTCGCATACTGAAAGATTTGAGGTATCCAAAGATTTTTATGGTACGAAATATCGTCCACATGACGCACCGGACGATATTAGATTTGACCGGTACGACCATTGGCCTCAATTTTCCGATGATCCCCCAAGAGTGTGCCGCAATAATTGTGGTAGTCGATCTAGAGCAAGATGCAAAAAGTGCAATGTAACGCTCTGCTTAGCAAAAAACAAAGACTGTTTTGAAAAATATCATTCAAAATGTTAATATCTTTTAATATAAACTTGTATTTTTTGTTCCTTTATAATTATATTGAATTGTTTCCTTTTTTTTTTATTAATAAATAAAAAATATTAAATATAAATTTTAAAACATATATAAAATTACTTAGTTTTTTTGAGATACTATTTTACATGTTATGACCGAGACCACACAATTGTGCGATGTCCTGTTCACTAAAAAGGACATTTTAAAATAGTTTAATAGGAAATTTTTGGCCCAAATGTAAAAGAATTTTGTTGATATTGCTGATTTAAAGAAAATTGTACGCAATATAAGGTACAGGTCTGAAAGGGATATACGAATGAGGCGATAGAGTTTGAAAGAAGTGACTTGGAAGAGATTTGGGGGAGATACAAAAAAGTGTTTGAAGAGTGTTCCGCAGCCACGATAGAGATTAAAAAAGAGTTGGTGGCAGTTCAGACAAAGCATCCACAGGTTCGAAAAACCTACGTGCGATGCATAAACATTCTGTCAAATGCAAAACAGGCATTAGACGGTGAGAAACAAAAAAGTAAGGAAGCAGTGGCTCCCAATCTTTGTTCAATACCTGTACCCCCTTGTGATACTGGCGTTTTTCATGGGGATTACGTATCGTGGCCCACCTTCAGGGACATGTTTACGGCAATCTACATAAATAATTCGAGACTTAGCCCTGTAGAAAAATTGTTTTATTTATTTCAAAAAACGGATAGTGAGGCCCGGGATATAAATAGAAATATTGCCCTCACGGCAGAAAATTTTGAAATTGCGTGGGGTAATTTAAAATCCCAATATGAAAATAAACGCGTTTTAATAAATTGTCAATTAAAAGCTTTATTTAATTTGCCTCCATGCCAGCAAGAAACGGCTGCGGAAATAAAAAGGCTCCAAAGGGAGATTAATAATTGTATTTCGGTGCTAAAATTATATAATGTAGATATTGCCTCATGGGATCCTATTTTTGTGTTTCAATGCTCGTCTCGGCTCTCAGAAAACACTTTACATCTGTGGGAGCAATCAGTAAAAAATAAAACAGAGGTTCCCAAATGGGAAGAATTAAATAATTTTTTGACTGATAGATTTCATGCCCTTGAAAGTGTTTCTGACATTATAGTGGCGAACAATATAGCTGCCAGTGGTTCCCAAGCAGGCCCTTCAGATAGTAACAATATTTCTACAAAAGTTAAGCAGTTTAAGGCTCATCATACAAAAGTTGACTCGAGCTCATGTAAATTGTGTAAAGAAAGGCATAAGATTAGTGTTTGCAATAAATTTTTGAGCATGGACTACAAGAACCGTGTCTCAACTTTGAAAAGGTTTCGTTTTTGTTTTAATTGTCTTACTATGGGGCATTTGTATGGAGATTGCAGTAGTCCTAATAGTTGTTCTAAGTGCAATAAAAAGCACCATACTTTAATACATAGAGATATAGTAAGAAATAGCAACAATAATAATCAAAACCAGTCAAACAGTAATTCTCAAGCTCAGAGTCAAAATACTCAAAGTCAAATACAGTCCACTAGTACCAAAATGTTGGGGTATAAACGTTTACCTGTGCTAAGGTTGTAGGCTGGTTCTTGCCAAAGGCACCTGGTAGGCGGCACGAAGGCGGTGGCGCAGGGCACGTTGTCAGTGTCGCGTTCAGAGCCTCCAAAGGCTGTTCGGGACCACAATGTTGTTACGGGTTGAGGCAGGTTAGTTGCTGGCTTACGCCCACACACACACACTGGCTGCTCTTGCAGAAAAACCACCCTTATTTGTTGTGGTTTGATGGCACTTTTCTGTGGCTCTTGGGCCGTTGGAGTTAATAAAGAAAACGACCACTTTTTCTCTTTTAATTTAATTTAGGTTTTTTTTTCTTTATTTTGGTATTTTTAAGTTTACTTCACAATTTTATTTTAGTTTTAACAAAAGCCGGCGTCTGGCTGAAATGAGTTTTGTAAAGCAAGTGAGATAGATTTGTTGTTAGGAGGTGATTTGTATCCTTCTATTCTTCGTGGCGGAGTAAGGCATGGTGTTTTTGAATCGTTAGTGGCTCAAGAAACCATTTTTGGTTGGATAGTTACAGGTCCAACGCCTACTAGAGTTTCCCCTCGAATACTAAGAGTGTCTCATATGACAAAAGTAGCCATAGATGACCAATTGTCGAAGTTTTGGGAGTTAGAAGAGGTTTCTCATAGGCGTGTTTTATCAGAAGATGATAAAAAGTGTGAGGAGATCTATAGTTCTACTACCACGAGAAACTCTGAAGGGAGATATACTGTGAGTCTGCCCTTTAAAAATAGTTTGCTTTCGCTTGGTCCCAATAGGCATATAGCTGTTTGTCAATTTCTGAGAAATGAAAAATCTTTAATGCGCAACGCTGAGCGTAAGGCCCAGTACGATGAGGTCCTAAAAGAATATATAGCTCTAGGGCACATGGAAAAAGCAGAAAATGCTAGAGGTGACCCGGGTTATTATTTACCCCATCATGGCGTATTTAAGCCAGAGAGTACAACGACTAAATTGCGAGTGGTGTTTAATGCCTCAAGCCCTTCCGCAAATGGCAGAAGTTTAAATGATTTGTTGTTCACTGGCCCTATTTTGCAAGCTGAAATAGTTAATCTGATTCTGAGATGGCGATTTTTTCAGTTTGTATTTAATGCGGACATTTCAAAAATGTACCGGCAAATTTTCGTGACTCCCACACATAGGCCATTCCAGAAAATAGTGTTTCGTAGCAGTGATATTGAGGAAATTGCTGATTACCAACTTAAAACTGTGACTTTTGGCGTAAACTGTGCCCCTTATTTGGCCCTAAGAACAATTCTGCAGTTGGCAAATGATGAAGAGCGACGTTTTCCGTTAGGCGCTAGAATATTGCGAGAAAATATGTATGTGGACGATGCCCTAGTTGGTGCTCATTCAATCGCTGATGCTTTGGTGGCACGAGACCAATTAATTGGTATTCTGGACATGGGGGGATTTGAGCTAAGAAAATGGACCTCCAATGCAGAAGAAATTTTAAAAAATTTGCCCCATGATCACATGCTTAATTCTTCATTCTTATCGCTCGATGAAAAAAGCACAACAAAAACGTTAGGGATTCGCTGGAATGCGGCTGAAGATGTGTTTTTCTTTGTTGGTGAAAAGATAACACTAAAAACCTCTTACACCAAAAGAGAGGTTCTTTCTACCATTGCTCGGCTATACGATCCTGCAGGTTGGTTGGCTCCGGTGGTAGTTGCAGCAAAAATTATAATGCAGCAAATGTGGCTTGATAAGATCGAGTGGGACGTGGCTATCAAACCAGTGGCTCTGCAAAAATGGCAGAATTTTGTTGCAAATTATGCGGATATTGAAAAAATTAAGTTGCCACGTTGGGTTCAATATTCGCCTGGCTGTACTATTCAATTTCACGGGTTCTGTGACTCGTCTGAGTTGGCGTATGCAGCTACAGTTTATATAAGGGTACAGCTCGAAAATAAAGTTTTGTCAAGTTTGCTCACATGTAAAACGAAAGTGGCCCCAATAAAGAAGCCGTCTTTGCCTCGTTTGGAGTTATGTGGAGCAGTTCTTTTGGCAAATTTGGTAGACAGTGTGGTTACTACTTTTAACATGGGCAAATTCCCCCTTTATTTGTGGTCCGATTCCACAATTGTTTTAGCCTGGTTGAGAAAACCACCCTGCAGCTGGAAAACATTCGTGGCAAATAGAGTGGCTACCATATTAGAAAAAGTCGGGAATAAAAATTGGTGTCACGTGGCGTCAGGTGATAATCCTGCCGATCTAGCAACCCGGGGGCTGATCCCTGCGGATTTAATAGAAAATAGGCTCTGGTGGCACGGACCTGAGTGGCTTAACTTGGAGCAGTCTTCGAGGCCCGTAGGAGCTACAGAGTTCGAGACGGCAGAAGAGTCGAAAGGAACTCAAGTTTTTGTTGCTAGATCTGCTGATAAAGAAGATATTCTAGACAGATTTTCTAGTTTATCTAGAGCGTATCACGTAATCGCCTACATGTTTCGATTTGTGGCCCTGGCGAGTAAAAAAAGGCGCGAAAAGGTCGACTATGGTTCGTTAAAGATTTCGGCTAATGAGTTGAAGTTCGTGAGAAATCGCTTATTTTACCTTTCTCAACAAATTCACTTCTCAGGGGAGTTCAGCTGTCTTAAAGCGAGTAAAAAAATTGATTCACGTAGCCCCCTGTTGACACTTACCCCATTTGTTGACAAGAACAATATTATTCGTTCTAATAGTCGTCTTAGCTCTAGTACTTGTCTGTCCTACAACGAAAGGCACCCTATCATCTTGGCATGCGGCAGTAGATTGGCTCGGCTGTATGTAGAATTCGTTCATACCTTAGCCTTGCATGGAGGCCCTCGTCTAGTCCTTAATGTAGTCCGGCAGGAGTGCTGGATCATTCGGGCAAAAAATCTTATTAAGGCAGTAGTTCGTAACTGCAAGGTCTGTGTTCTTCATCGAAAAAAGCTTCAAAATCAAATAATGGCTGCTTTGCCGGAAGAAAGAACTACCCTTTGTCGCCCTTTTACGAATACTGGCGTTGATTTTGCTGGCCCGTTCGAGATTAAAAGCTTCACTGGCAGATACTGCAGAATCTCAAAAGGCTACGTGTGTCTATTTGTTTGTTTCGCGACGAAGGCGATTCACCTAGAAGCTGTTAGCGACTTGTCTACTCCTGCCTTTCTAGCAGCCCTGGCCCGCTTCGTTGCCCGCCGTGGTTGCCCAAGCTGCATCTATTCGGATAACGGCAGAAACTTCGTTGGCGCCGCTCGAGAGATCGACGCAGAATTCTCAAAGCACGTGAAAGAGCTTCGTGACACGGCTGTTGAAAATTATGGTCACCAACGCTTGTCGTGGCACTTTATCCCTGCTGCAGCGCCTCACATGGGAGGACTTTGGGAAGCAGGGGTAAAAAGTATGAAAATGCACCTTAAAAAGTCAGCTGGTCAACTGAAATTCACGTTTGAGGAGTTCTCAACTATTCTGGCAAAAATCGAAGCGTGTCTCAACTCACGCCCTCTTGGCCCTATGTCAGAAAACGCTGAAGATTTGTCTGCTCTTACCCCAGGCCACTTTCTGATAGGGGCACCGATGCTTACCCCGGCTGAGCCCGAAGAGTTGTCTTCACCCTTAAGTATTGTTAATCGTTGGCGTAAGTTAAAGGCCCTACAACAAGAGTTCTGTCGCCGGTGGAAGCAGGAGTACCTCAAAGAGCTAAACAAACGCAACAAGTGGCAACACCCTCAGCTAGACTTAAAAGAAGACGACCTTGTGGCTTTAAAAAGTGAACCAGGCTGTCCAACTGAGTGGCGGCTGGGTCGTATCGTTCGAGTCTATCGCGGCAGTGACGCCAAGGTGCGAGTAGCCGATTTAAAAACGCAAAGTGGCGTAATCACTCGGCCGATACACAAGCTAGTAGCTCTGCCAAAATGCGACACATAGGATTTAAATTTTCTGTAACGCTGCCTACTGTGGGAAAGAAGTGGTGCTGAAGACGTCGAGCTGCCCATTTATATTGCCCTTTAGGGCGAATTAGTTCCTTTTTTTGTTATTATTATTAGAGTTTTTTTTTAATTTTATGTGAATTAATTTTTCCTTTTTTTGATTTGCTAAATTTAGGTTTTTGTTAATTTTTAACTTTGATTTTTTTGAGTTTTAATTTCTTTTTATTTAAATTTTTCTATATTACTGTTTTATATTAATTTAATTTCCATTCTTTTTTTTATAAGTACTTATTATGTTGCACTACCGTTGCAAGGCGGGGTGTATGTTGGCGTCTGGCTGGTGTAAACCGGGCATTATGTTTCCCACTATTTTGATTGTGTGCAACGGGACTACAGGTGGTGGTGGCATCTGGCAATACCTCATGTGATCTGTAGGCCAGCTGGGCTGTTAACGTCACCTGTAGAGTGAGTTTGCCTTCTTACTTGCAAATAAAACTTTGTACCAGCCAGACGCCGGCCATTGCCTTATAAAATAAAAATTAAATTAAAAGTGCAAAATAACTTAAAAAACACGCAAATAAAGAAAAAAAACTAAATTAAAAGGAAAAAAAGTGTTCTTTTTTTTGTTAATTGAAACGGCAAAAGAGCCACAAAAAGTGCCATTGAACCACTAAAATTAAGGGTGGTTTTGTAATTTGCTTTTAAGTGAAGTGAGTGTGTGCGCGCCAGCCGCTAACTGACCTGTCTCAACAAGCCGCTTGAGTGAGGTCCCCTGCCACTTTATAATTCCGGACAGCGTATTCCAGAACCAGGTAACCCCATTTACACCCCAACAACTTTATTCAGCGAAGCCACCTGCCGTGTCCTACTGGAGGAGAAAACCCTTAAGCGCAGCCGCAGGCCGCCACGTAGAAAAACTTTAGTATGCGTAGCCAGATTCCAATACTTTACTTTAGTGTTTCCGGGAAAAGTATTTTTTTTTATTCTTGTGACGCACGCAGGAAAACTTTATTCAGCGAAGCCACCTGCCGTGTCCTACTGGAGGAGAAAACCCGTAAGCCACGCAGAAAAACCTTAGTATGCGAAGCCAGATTTCAATACTTAACTTTAGTAAAAGGGAAAATCATTACCTTTTAATTATAAAAATAAGAAAACTATTAATCAATGTAAAATGCAAAAGTTCTTCAAAACTGAAATGAGAGATAAAGCCATTTTCTAAAATTACTTATGTGAGCTAAGGCCATGATGGCTTTATCTCCCATTTAAATGAACAAAAAAAAAATAAAAGACTTTATCTCCCTTTTGAATGAGAGATAAAGCCATCATGGCCTTATCTCCCATGTTATTAAAGCACCCCCTCGAAATTACTAGTTTCAAAACTAACACCGATTTTAAGTGCAAATAGATGTATCCCAAACCATCAATTCGGATTAAGAAGAAAACACAGCACAGTTGAACAAACTCATCGAATAGTAAATGTCATAAAAAAAGCATTTGAAGAAAAAAAATATTGCTCAGCACTCTTCATCGATCCCAACAGACCAAAACAGAGCAAAATTTAAATAAGTTGTAGAATAAGTTTATCATAAGAGATTTCCTACATCGTGACAACCAATATGATTGCAAATGACTTATTCTCGCTATAGTTTTGTAAGTGTTTTTGAGAATGATGTCCCGTTATTTGATGCGTGCATACATTTTGTATAATAAGTTAAAGTTTTCAGTCTTTGTGTTTTGCTTAAAGAGTGAAGTGATTTAAAGTGTTTTAAACAGTGCCCAATTTAAAAAAAAGTAATTAAATAATATATAATTAAAAAAACATTTTTAAACAGAGTGTTCGTAAAGAATCGAAAGAAGTTGTTGAATTACTTTTAAATACTAATAAAAGAAAGAGAAGCAATGCAAGTGAATTTGCAGCCAGCTCTATTGAGATTGGTTCTTCAAATGATGAAGATTTTGAGCTGCTTACGGTAGCAAAAAACCCAAATTATATCAAAAACTGTTGGCGCAAATTATTGACAGCTGTGCTGGCTGAGCATTTTTGCTGGAAGGGAACGGCTGAAAACAATAGTGCGCGTAACCTGAGTGTAGCTAGAGCTATAAGAAGTAAAGTATTTCATATATTGTATGCATTAACATATTCATTTACTTTTTAATTTTTACAGATTCTGCAATTTCTATTGGAGTAGGAGAGGACGAATTTGTAAAAAGCACAAAATCTTTCTTTCAGTTTGCCAAAAACAGACAAGAGTCCCGCAAGAAATATGTGGGTAAACAAAACAAAAATAATTACTAAAAATATTACTAAATATATTATGTAAAATAATAGAACAACTAATTCTAATAAATAAAATCACTACTGTAGTTCAGTGTTCATTGTTAATTAACATGATTAGAAAAAGTATTTTTCTCTAAGCTTATTCTATAGTTAGAATTCTTAGCTTACATTATATTATAGACTAGTAACATTATCGCAAGGGTTCAGTTTTCATTATTAAACAATTGTTAATAAGCCTTTTATAATAGTAATCACTAAACTTTTCTAAGCTTAAGGCTTTTGTTAGTAAGCTTGCTACAAGTTCTTTCTAAATCGTTTTGGTTTGTTGGGATGTTTCGCAAGCTTTTGATAAAGTCCCGCATGAAGGCTTAGTACATAAATTGAAATAAAATTTACCAGCAAACACACACAAGCTGTTAGAAAGCTACTTAGTCGGTCGTCAATTTATTATTAAAGAAGGAAATTCTTTAATTTCACCTCAGCCAATTGGCGCTGGAGTCTCACAAGGCAGCATCCTGGGCCCTCTATTATACTTAATTTATACTTTGGATATGCCAACAAGCAACCACACTCAAACTTCAACATTTTCAGACGATACAGCTTTTCTAAGCGTGCACGAAAACCGTTATAAAGCATTTCGTTACTTACAACATCATATATTTCAACTAGAAATATGGTTAAGACAATGGAGGATAATGGTCAATGAGCGTCGGGACTCATGCCCCCCTATTAAAATCAGTTATCAAACAATTCCTCAACATTCGCATGTAAAATATCTCGGTATACATCTGGATCGGCGATTAATGTGGAAATGCCATATAGAGGCAAAATTAACTCAAATGAAACTAAAAGCCATTCAAATTCATTGGCTTATTTTAAGAAATTCTGTCCTAAGTCTCGATTGCAGGCTTCTACTTTACAACTCTATCTTAAAGCCTATCTGGTTCTACGGTAGTCAACTATGGGGCACTGCCTCGGCCTCTAATATCGAAAAATTCAAAGGCACCAAAATAAACTTCTTCGAATAATCACAGCCGCTCCCTGGTATGTTAAATACTCAAACATTCATAAGGATCTCAATGTGCCATTAGTAAAAACTATGATAACAAAAAATGCAGTAAAATATTTAAAAAGGCTTGAACAACATCCAAATCCACTAGCTCGAAATATTTTAAATCATGGCGGCCACACTCGCTTAAGAAGAAGAGACACTGCAGCACTTACTCAATAAGATGAGCGATAAACACCTACATATGTGAACAGAACCCGTGATGAAGAAAATTTTTGTCTGGCACTGGCAGGACATAAATAAAGTATTAGAATAAGATTTGATTAATTATTGTTAGTTCATATTTAATATATGAAGATTCAATAAATAAATAATGAATAAAAAAAAAATAACGCTAACGTTAGAAAACCTAGTGGACGCTTAGGTGAAAATTTAAATATAATTAACATTTCATTGACGAGGATGAATCCAATAATTGATTTATTGTCATTTCTGCACATAATTATAATGATTGCGGTATTATCCATAATTTAAACTATTCCTTTAAAAATACTCAAACATTTTCTTTAAATTGTTTGTTTGTTTGTTTGTTTTGATGCAGAACGATGTTGTTCGCAATAACGTCCTCAACAATGAAATTTATAATTTCATCCCTTTGATCGCAAGTTAATTTTTGGTTTTGGTGTGCGTATTCAACAATTGCCTTTCCTCTGGCAGATTCATTTAATAGAGCCTTCAAGTCCTGAAATATGTTATAAGAATCATATTTAAAAGTCACTATTTTTGTTTTTAAACTATATTTTGTTTTAACTACAATTTGGCCATTACCTTATGTAAAACTGTTCCACTACTGGAACTAATTACAGACATCGCAGAGCTTTCATTTTCGTTCAGCCTCAAGTCTACTTTTGAGGGTGCTGAAAAAGTTTCATCATCTATACCGAACTGTAAAAAATAAGAATTTATTGTTTAATAAATCAAAATTGCAGTACAATATTACATACCTGTGTTTTTTTCCATGAAAAGAACTTCTGCCTAAATTCAGCGCGGAGACCTAAGTGCGGTATAGCTTGATTAATATCTTCTTTATTTATATATTGCAAGCTTCGGAATGTCAAATTAGCATCTTCAATATAAGAATTTTAAAATTAAGTAAGTGTTATATATTTATATGTAGTATGTATATATTTTTACTTACCTTTTAAATAATCATAGATAACTTCCATGTTAATAGAAGCAAGGAATTTTTTCAATTCCTTGTCATCTTCGTCATCGTAATTATTTTCCAATTGGTTATTTTCTATGCTGTTTAGATTTTCTTCAAGAAGAAAGTCTTCTTCATATTCCAGGAACTCAAGGCTTTCCTCACTATTCATAACGTTTTTTTTTTCACTTTTTTTAATAATTTTATTTTCATTCACTGATTATATTTTAATAAATTTGCACTTTTCACTTGCGAATACAAAAGTTGTTTGTAGGATGACTTGTATACGCTGTTAATAATGACAACAGGGCGGTACCTATTTGACAACAGGGTGTTATCAATTTGACAACAATGGTACGTTTTTTATCTAACGTCCCAATTTGACAACATTTTGTTGAAAATTTAACAACAAATGTTGTCGAAATATTGACAACAGTTTGCTATCAATTTATTACCATTGGTTGACAGTTTTTTAACGTCTTTTTTCGCTCTGTGTAGCCCTATATATAAACAGAAGTGGCCTGTTTTACTGTCGATTAATACGTGGCATGAAGTGCAATGCCTTATACCATTATTAAAGGCGATTTTTTTAGAATAATACATGGCACCCTTTACATAGCGTCTTCACCTGACAATTTTTTGTCATACCAAACGTCAAACTTCATATTAAAAAAACGCTGACAAAAATTTTCGAGTTTTTTTTATATAGACTTTGACGTTTGGTATGACAAAAAATTGTCAGGTGAAGACGCACACTTAGGAGAGCAAAACATTTTTAAAAAACAAACACCAATTTTCATTTTTTAAATAAAATGTCACCTTTTTTTGTAGAAAAGAAAACATCATTAAATTAATCGATGGAGTTTATGCGGCGAACTAACGATTTGCGTCAGATGACAAAATTACCGTATTGTCATTTAATGAAATTAAAATAGCCGAAATGTTTGAATATGAGCCAGCAGTAGACATAGTAAAAAAACAATTATGTGCGTGGTCTCCGAAAATCTTTGAAGCAGCCGGTTTTTATGGCTTTGACTGCAAAATGTCAAAAGAACTTCTGAGTCGTATAATGTGCGCCCTAAATAAAGCAGGTTTTTCAGTAGTGGCAATAGTCTGCGGTTTAGTAAGTTGTGGGAAGATTTAGGTGTTTCCGCAGCTAAGTAAAATATTATAAAACACCAAAAAACTTTTAACCAGAAAAAACACAAACACTTCTAACAGACACATAACTGCTAACAACACATAACATAAAACACTCAACAACAGCGAGGGCCAATTAATTGAGATTGATTAAAATACATTTATTTGTTTTGATGTACTCCTTCGAAAGAAATCAGGATGAAATTAGGTAATCATGATTATATTTAGGTTTAAGATTTAATTAGAATAGTTAAGATGGGTGTTGTTTAATATAAATTTTTGTCTAGTGTTAAGATTTTTAACTGTTTTTTTATTTTTAAGTAAATTTTCTTTATTTTATATGACTCAATTTTAGTTTGGGTTTAAAAAAATAAGTATGTAATTATAAAAGTTAAGATGGATGTTGTGAAATATTTATATATGCATACTATTAGGATTTTGAATTTTATTGGATTTTTTAATTTAATTTTTATTACAATTTTAATATTACTAATTTTTTTATCAAAAGATATTTTTACATTTTATAACAAAATTGTTCTTTAACTAATTCCCTACTTCTAAGGCAGAAATCGCAATCAGGGGGGCTTCTCTCTATTGCGATACGAAAGCAAATGATAGCAAATTAAGCGATTGGTACTCTTTAATGCATTTGCGCATTTGTCTTTCGCATCTATGTATTAATTTTTTTTCTTTTCGCAAATCATCACTATTTATTTTATTTAAATTTTCCAATTTCAAATATTTTTACATATTTTAGCATTTCATTATTATAAAACAGTATACTGTCAATCTGCGCCATATTTCATTTTTTTTTTGCCAGAATTGCTTAATTTTGAAAAAATTTCGCGAAAGTGATAGAGAGTACCCAGTTGGCATTTAGCTTTCGCATCGAAATTGTTTTCGCATCGCAATAGAGAGTAGCCCCCCAGATTTGTTCATATCGTTTAAAATTTCGGAGGAACATCTTTTTTGGTAAAAGCAACAGGCCGACAAAAAGTCAAGCTTGCAACACAGTTATTTTCAAACACAACTTGCAATGCGATAAGACTCTGTGTAGCCCTGGAATAAATCCATATAAGCCAACAGCTGATTTCCTTCAGTTAGTTAATGATAGGTTCGATGTGCACAATTCATCGCTGAGGACATTTCATTACCCTGGCAAGGTATTTATTGTTGTAATATTTAATTCAATTACTTAGCTAAAAGTACTAAATGAATTGCAAGAACCGGCATTGCACTAGAGGATATAGTATTGAAAATGAATAGTGCGATGTCCGAGCCTATAGTTCCGGGAAGAAAAAATTTGCAACCTTTTCAAAAAGATTTAATACAGTAGTTTTGACTTAACTGCCTTTTATTTACGTGCACTTTTGACTTAACTGCACAAAATTGATAGTTTTTGGCATTATTCTTTATAATCCCATACAAATTCCTTTTTTAAGTGCACTTTCTATACCTGCACATTTAAGATAAATGCACAAAATTTTTGGCATTTTAAAATAATTTTCATACAAAAAATCCAAGTTAGCTGCACTTTGACTTAACTGCCCAAATTACATATTTTCTGTAATTATTCTTCAAAATCCTTCTTTACGTGCATTTTGTATACCTGCACATTTCTAATCTTTTTGGGCAGCTTTAAAAAATTTTCATATAAAACATCAAAGTTAGCTGCACACATGAAAAAATATTTTTCACATAAATATCCAATTTTAGCTGTTTATAAAAACAAAAATCGCAAACAAGCCAAGTTGTTTGCATGTACCTACATTTATGCATATGGGTTGTGGTTACAGCAACTTTACCATGATTATATGAAAGAAATATCAAATCTTAGGTCTGGAACAGAATAAAGTAGTTGTAGTAGTATTTGAAGCTGACAAATGCTCTGTAGCGCAACAAAGTTCAAAATTTCGATTTTTGCACTATAACGGCCACGACTACTACAACTACGTATTCTGTTGACACTACTTTGAAACTGCCGTTTTTAACTTTTGACAGCTTACAGCGCTATTCTTAACGTTATACTACAGCGACTTTTCTGTCCCACACTTTATTGTTACCAATTTGACTATCTCGTTCCGTCTAAAAATGCATATGAAATGACTACAGGTTGTTTGAACGTAATTGTTTTTATTAATGTATTAATAAAAACGTTGTTACTCCTCTTTCAAACACTTTACTTTAGCAGGTAACCACAATTGCGTACCTGCACATTAAGGCAGCTAAATACATTTAAGATAGCTGCATTTTTGATTTACCTGCACAAAAAATCGTGGAAAGGAGATTGTGCAGCTAAGTCAAAATTACTGTAATTTCCAATAATGCATTGATAATGCTGCACGAGTTTGTCGAATAATATAACATGCCGTATTTACTGTCATACCGTCTAAATCAAGATGCCTTGAATTGAAGACTTTTTTGGTGCTATCCGTAGCAAAGGTGGGTTAAACTACCATCCATCCCCTAAATATTTTTTTTATAGACTTGGTGAGTTTTTAACTATGTGTGTACTAGGATCGCTCGATGGCCGAATTTCGACCACTTACTTTCGAGAGAACCTCTGCGTTATACAATAAAACGTACACATTTTAAGATAACGGCAAAATGCACTGTTCACCCATCTTTGTAAGAGTGTGTGCAAGATAAATTAAAACGATTTTCAAACACTTTAATTCAAAAAATTTAGAAAAAAATATATTGTGCATAATTACACACAAATACTTTAGAACGATATATGTTTCATTAAAATCGGTGGACGATAAGATACTTCGAAATCAACTTCAAAAAAATTGTTCCCGTATTTAATTTATATATACACTTACTAGAAAAAGTCCGCATTCAAAAATATTTGTTATACTCATTGCTTTATATTTTCGAAAATTCGCTAGAATTTCACAATTTTGTAGTCTTATCCTATGACCCTAATCCCTATAATTAACTAAGACCCAAAATTTTAATTTGAGAAACATGTAAATTCATAGCTAGGTATCAAAATTTGAAAAAAGTGCATTTATTCAGACAGAAAAACTATGCGTACAAAAAAAGAAATATTAATCTAGCAAGCGGTTATTAAATTTACGACTATCAATTCTTGTTATAGGTATACGCTATTATAAAATTAATTAAAATTTTTATTTTCAAAAGATTTTGTTATTCGTGCTTAATTCCCAGTTTTTATTATTGATAAAAACACTTGAAATTTATTGTTGATGGGATAAGCTATTCCTATGCGCATTTCACTGGTTGCTTAGGCCAGATCATCAGGAAACTTCATCCATAAAGATTTTGGAAAAACTAAAGATATTAAACCAAATAAAACTGTTAAGCGTATAAGACTTATAGCAACAGTTCTACTTGTAACAATATCAAAGTTTAAACAAAACACATCAACAATAAACAGTGGGTTTATCTCATCTTACATTCCCCACTACAATTAGTTGAAATTCTCTCAACATTAACTGTAGTTGTAAGTAGGTTAAGAAAAACAAAATAAAAAACAAACAACAACTTACAAAAGATGTTGTCAATTAAGTGTTTTTTTAGGCGGTGCACTTGCCTGTTTATTATCAAAAAGTAATTTCAATTTTTGGGAATACAAAATTTTTATTTTCAAAAGATTTTGTTATTCGTGCTTAATTCCCAGTTTTTATTATTGATAAAAACACTTGAAATTTATTGTTGATGGGATAAGCTATTCCTATGCGCATTTCACTGGTTGCTTAGGCCAGATCATCAGGAAACTTCATCCATAAAGATTTTGGAAAAACTAAAGATATTAAACCAAATAAAACTGTTAAGCGTATAAGACTTATAGCAACAGTTCTACTTGTAACAATATCAAAGTTTAAACAAAACACATCAACAATAAACAGTGGGTTTATCTCATCTTACATTCCCCACTACAATTAGTTGAAATTCTCTCAACATTAACTGTAGTTGTAAGTAGGTTAAGAAAAACAAAATAAAAAACAAACAACAACTTACAAAAGATGTTGTCAATTAAGTGTTTTTTTAGGCGGTGCACTTGCCTGTTTATTATCAAAAAGTAATTTCAATTTTTGGGAATACAAAATTTTTATTTTCAAAAGATTTTGTTATTCGTGCTTAATTCCCAGTTTTTATTATTGATAAAAACACTTGAAATTTATTGTTGATGGGATAAGCTATTCCTATGCGCATTTCACTGGTTGCTTAGGCCAGATCATCAGGAAACTTCATCCATAAAGATTTTGGAAAAACTAAAGATATTAAACCAAATAAAACTGTTAAGCGTATAAGACTTATAGCAACAGTTCTACTTGTAACAATATCAAAGTTTAAACAAAACACATCAACAATAAACAGTGGGTTTATCTCATCTTACATTCCCCACTACAATTAGTTGAAATTCTCTCAACATTAACTGTAGTTGTAAGTAGGTTAAGAAAAACAAAATAAAAAACAAACAACAACTTACAAAAGATGTTGTCAATTAAGTGTTTTTTTAGGCGGTGCACTTGCCTGTTTATTATCAAAAAGTAATTTCAATTTTTGGGAATACAAAATTTTTATTTTCAAAAGATTTTGTTATTCGTGCTTAATTCCCAGTTTTTATTATTGATAAAAACACTTGAAATTTATTGTTGATGGGATAAGCTATTCCTATGCGCATTTCACTGGTTGCTTAGGCCAGATCATCAGGAAACTTCATCCATAAAGATTTTGGAAAAACTAAAGATATTAAACCAAATAAAACTGTTAAGCGTATAAGACTTATAGCAACAGTTCTACTTGTAACAATATCAAAGTTTAAACAAAACACATCAACAATAAACAGTGGGTTTATCTCATCTTACATTCCCCACTACAATTAGTTGAAATTCTCTCAACATTAACTGTAGTTGTAAGTAGGTTAAGAAAAACAAAATAAAAAACAAACAACAACTTACAAAAGATGTTGTCAATTAAGTGTTTTTTTAGGCGGTGCACTTGCCTGTTTATTATCAAAAAGTAATTTCAATTTTTGGGAATACAAAATTTTTATTTTCAAAAGATTTTGTTATTCGTGCTTAATTCCCAGTTTTTATTATTGATAAAAACACTTGAAATTTATTGTTGATGGGATAAGCTATTCCTATGCGCATTTCACTGGTTGCTTAGGCCAGATCATCAGGAAACTTCATCCATAAAGATTTTGGAAAAACTAAAGATATTAAACCAAATAAAACTGTTAAGCGTATAAGACTTATAGCAACAGTTCTACTTGTAACAATATCAAAGTTTAAACAAAACACATCAACAATAAACAGTGGGTTTATCTCATCTTACATTCCCCACTACAATTAGTTGAAATTCTCTCAACATTAACTGTAGTTGTAAGTAGGTTAAGAAAAACAAAATAAAAAACAAACAACAACTTACAAAAGATGTTGTCAATTAAGTGTTTTTTTAGGCGGTGCACTTGCCTGTTTATTATCAAAAAGTAATTTCAATTTTTGGGAATACAAAATTTTTATTTTCAAAAGATTTTGTTATTCGTGCTTAATTCCCAGTTTTTATTATTGATAAAAACACTTGAAATTTATTGTTGATGGGATAAGCTATTCCTATGCGCATTTCACTGGTTGCTTAGGCCAGATCATCAGGAAACTTCATCCATAAAGATTTTGGAAAAACTAAAGATATTAAACCAAATAAAACTGTTAAGCGTATAAGACTTATAGCAACAGTTCTACTTGTAACAATATCAAAGTTTAAACAAAACACATCAACAATAAACAGTGGGTTTATCTCATCTTACATTCCCCACTACAATTAGTTGAAATTCTCTCAACATTAACTGTAGTTGTAAGTAGGTTAAGAAAAACAAAATAAAAAACAAACAACAACTTACAAAAGATGTTGTCAATTAAGTGTTTTTTTAGGCGGTGCACTTGCCTGTTTATTATCAAAAAGTAATTTCAATTTTTGGGAATACAAAATTTTTATTTTCAAAAGATTTTGTTATTCGTGCTTAATTCCCAGTTTTTATTATTGATAAAAACACTTGAAATTTATTGTTGATGGGATAAGCTATTCCTATGCGCATTTCACTGGTTGCTTAGGCCAGATCATCAGGAAACTTCATCCATAAAGATTTTGGAAAAACTAAAGATATTAAACCAAATAAAACTGTTAAGCGTATAAGACTTATAGCAACAGTTCTACTTGTAACAATATCAAAGTTTAAACAAAACACATCAACAATAAACAGTGGGTTTATCTCATCTTACATTCCCCACTACAATTAGTTGAAATTCTCTCAACATTAACTGTAGTTGTAAGTAGGTTAAGAAAAACAAAATAAAAAACAAACAACAACTTACAAAAGATGTTGTCAATTAAGTGTTTTTTTAGGCGGTGCACTTGCCTGTTTATTATCAAAAAGTAATTTCAATTTTTGGGAATACAAAATTTTTATTTTCAAAAGATTTTGTTATTCGTGCTTAATTCCCAGTTTTTATTATTGATAAAAACACTTGAAATTTATTGTTGATGGGATAAGCTATTCCTATGCGCATTTCACTGGTTGCTTAGGCCAGATCATCAGGAAACTTCATCCATAAAGATTTTGGAAAAACTAAAGATATTAAACCAAATAAAACTGTTAAGCGTATAAGACTTATAGCAACAGTTCTACTTGTAACAATATCAAAGTTTAAACAAAACACATCAACAATAAACAGTGGGTTTATCTCATCTTACATTCCCCACTACAATTAGTTGGTTTAATATCTTTAGTTTTTCCAAAATCTTTATGGATGAAGTTTCCTGATGATCTGGCCTAAGCAACCAGTGAAATGCGCATAGGAATAGCTTATCCCATCAACAATAAATTTCAAGTGTTTTTATCAATAATAAAAACTGGGAATTAAGCACGAATAACAAAATCTTTTGAAAATAAAAATTTTGTATTCCCAAAAATTGAAATTACTTTTTGATAATAAACAGGCAAGTGCACCGCCTAAAAAAACACTTAATTGACAACATCTTTTGTAAGTTGTTGTTTGTTTTTTATTTTGTTTTTCTTAACCTACTTACAACTACAGTTAATGTTGAGAGAATTTCAACTAATTGTAGTGGGGAATGTAAGATGAGATAAACCCACTGTTTATTGTTGATGTGTTTTGTTTAAACTTTGATATTGTTACAAGTAGAACTGTTGCTATAAGTCTTATACGCTTAACAGTTTTATTTGGTTTAATATCTTTAGTTTTTCCAAAATCTTTATGGATGAAGTTTCCTGATGATCTGGCCTAAGCAACCAGTGAAATGCGCATAGGAATAGCTTATCCCATCAACAATAAATTTCAAGTGTTTTTATCAATAATAAAAACTGGGAATTAAGCACGAATAACAAAATCTTTTGAAAATAAAAATTTTGTATTCCCAAAAATTGAAATTACTTTTTGATAATAAACAGGCAAGTGCACCGCCTAAAAAAACACTTAATTGACAACATCTTTTGTAAGTTGTTGTTTGTTTTTTATTTTGTTTTTCTTAACCTACTTACAACTACAGTTAATGTTGAGAGAATTTCAACTAATTGTAGTGGGGAATGTAAGATGAGATAAACCCACTGTTTATTGTTGATGTGTTTTGTTTAAACTTTGATATTGTTACAAGTAGAACTGTTGCTATAAGTCTTATACGCTTAACAGTTTTATTTGGTTTAATATCTTTAGTTTTTCCAAAATCTTTATGGATGAAGTTTCCTGATGATCTGGCCTAAGCAACCAGTGAAATGCGCATAGGAATAGCTTATCCCATCAACAATAAATTTCAAGTGTTTTTATCAATAATAAAAACTGGGAATTAAGCACGAATAACAAAATCTTTTGAAAATAAAAATTTTGTATTCCCAAAAATTGAAATTACTTTTTGATAATAAACAGGCAAGTGCACCGCCTAAAAAAACACTTAATTGACAACATCTTTTGTAAGTTGTTGTTTGTTTTTTATTTTGTTTTTCTTAACCTACTTACAACTACAGTTAATGTTGAGAGAATTTCAACTAATTGTAGTGGGGAATGTAAGATGAGATAAACCCACTGTTTATTGTTGATGTGTTTTGTTTAAACTTTGATATTGTTACAAGTAGAACTGTTGCTATAAGTCTTATACGCTTAACAGTTTTATTTGGTTTAATATCTTTAGTTTTTCCAAAATCTTTATGGATGAAGTTTCCTGATGATCTGGCCTAAGCAACCAGTGAAATGCGCATAGGAATAGCTTATCCCATCAACAATAAATTTCAAGTGTTTTTATCAATAATAAAAACTGGGAATTAAGCACGAATAACAAAATCTTTTGAAAATAAAAATTTTGTATTCCCAAAAATTGAAATTACTTTTTGATAATAAACAGGCAAGTGCACCGCCTAAAAAAACACTTAATTGACAACATCTTTTGTAAGTTGTTGTTTGTTTTTTATTTTGTTTTTCTTAACCTACTTACAACTACAGTTAATGTTGAGAGAATTTCAACTAATTGTAGTGGGGAATGTAAGATGAGATAAACCCACTGTTTATTGTTGATGTGTTTTGTTTAAACTTTGATATTGTTACAAGTAGAACTGTTGCTATAAGTCTTATACGCTTAACAGTTTTATTTGGTTTAATATCTTTAGTTTTTCCAAAATCTTTATGGATGAAGTTTCCTGATGATCTGGCCTAAGCAACCAGTGAAATGCGCATAGGAATAGCTTATCCCATCAACAATAAATTTCAAGTGTTTTTATCAATAATAAAAACTGGGAATTAAGCACGAATAACAAAATCTTTTGAAAATAAAAAATTTTGTATTCCCAAAAATTGAAATTACTTTTTGTTAATTAAAATTTGTGAAACTGCAATTTTTTTTGCAATGAACTCAAAAAGAAAAGAAATTAATCCTGCTGAAAGAAAAATTATAATTTATCTCTGGAAGCAAGAAAGAACCTTTAGAGGAATTGGACAAATGGTCAAGCGCACGCCCTCCTCTATCCAGAGGGTCATTAATTATTTTAAAGAAACTTGGGGTTTTTTGTCTAAACCACATTTTAGACGTCCTGCAAAATAAACTTTAAGAGAAACGAGATATCTTATTAGCTCTGTGCAGCAAGATCCAGAAGTGACAGCATCCAAAGTGGCCGAAAACATTCGTTAAAAATTTTTTCCAATTAGGACCGAGAAATTTTTAATAGGCGGTTATCACGAGCCTAAAGAGTGATAGAGAACGCCTTCAGAATTTTGTGCGCTCGTTGGAGAGTTTTGTTAACCCCTTTGTTCATGTACCCAGAAAATGCAGAAAAAAATGGTAAAAGCTGAATCAAATCTGCACAATTTTGTTAAATTCCACAATGGCAATTATTGTCCACCTGATTATGTGTACCCCTTTTAAGGCGACGAAATTGTAAATGGTCTGTGGCGGAGTGAAGTTTAAGCACCATTGTGAAACCATGGCCGAGTGACATGCAACAACGCAACAAGAAGTGCGTTTGCATTGAGAGATCAACTAAAGGACTACATAACATCCCACCCACTTACATTATTTTTTAGAAATGATTCTTTTTTTGTGAAAATATGATTTTTATTTTTTTTTTGTTATATACTGAGGAAAGTCCTGTGTGAATTAAACTTGAATTTTTTTATTTTTACTCTATAAATAGGCCGCCAAAGATTTTTTATAATATTCACAACTGTTAAACAACACAAGACTCACTCCTGTTAAAACAGCTACTGCCTGCCACGCTCGATCCTTCAAATATTTGTTCCGGAATAGTGAAGAACTTTTGTCGAACAGACATGGGTGCGTTTTCATTACCTCGATAAGTTTTCCTTCTATTATTTTATGACTTAAAATAAATATAAGAACTATATTTATAAGTATTTATTGCAGAAATCCCACATACATATTTACCTTTTTTTAATGCTTTTATTTGTGTTTATTTTATTTTACCCAGTTCCAAACGTACGATAAATGTTGTATGCATAAAACCAGGGCTGTGGAGTCGGAGTCGGAGTTGAGGAGTCGGAGTTGAGGTTTTTGTACCGGAGTCGGAGTCGAAGTACCCACAAAAACTAGCGACTCCGACTCCGACTTTTTTGCATTACAATTTTTCTAATATTTTTTAAAATAAAAAATTTTAATGACCAATTTCTCCAATTCTTTTTAAATATCAATTCATATTTAAATATAATTTTTCTAATAATTTTATTTTTATTTGACATAAAAAAAACAAATTTTAAACATAAATTGATATTTAGATAAATTAGTGGAATTGGACATAAGAGGGTCTGCTTTTTGAAATTGTGAAGTCTGAAAATAAGGACCAGTATACTTTTCATATGAGTAGGTGAGTTTCAAAAATTAAAAAATTGAGATAACATCTTATTTTGACAATTTATAAGAATAGTTATATAGATTGTATCGAAGCATGTCCTTTTCTATGTTTTAATGTGACCTCAAATTTCTGTAACAAAAACCAGCGGGTTCGCTGTTTCAATTTCGCCAAGATATCGTTAATGAAATAGAGCCGAATTAAGGAATTTAAAAATTAAATTTGTAAAGATGTTGTTTTTTATTTATCGTATATTAACAAATATATAGCCATATAGCCAAAAATAGCCATGTTCATAAATATGACTTGAAATCTGCTGTAGCTCCTGTGGTGAAAGCATTAAGTGAACTACATTTGAAGTTCTAACCTTCAAGGTAAATTATAATAGAATAAAAGGAAAAGGAACTCGGAAAAATACATGACATTGTTCCAGATATAATTCCCATCAATGTGGGAAAAATGATTTGAGAATACTTTTATCTACTCACTTTAGGGAAAATTGGAGAGATAATAAAGACTTGCAATTTCAAATTTCGGTCTTGGACAATAATAATATTGAATTAGGAACGGAAAAATGCAATGGCGAGTACACAGAAGAAAAAGATTTAAATTTAGCAGTTTAAAAATTCACATTTTGAAAACTTTAAAGCAGACCGCGCAAACATGTTGATAATCGCAAATGATGTTTATGTTATAAAAATGTGCATTTGTACGAATATTTTATATGATCCTAACATATTTTTTTTATGTCGATGATATACTTAAAAAATTACGTCCTAAAAGGTTCGTTACCTTCTATGGTACTGTTCCATGCCTTGAGACAAACAGCACCAAGTCCAACAACAAAAGGGTTACTATTTCCCAAAAATAATAGAAGGCTAACAACATTTTTTTACGTTACATTTCTCTTCAAAATGTGTTATATAAATTGTAGAACTACATCTGAAGGCGCATATGCATGTTTTAATAAACTTTATAAAATTTTCTTGAGAATGATTTGACTTAATAAATAAAATGTATATTAAAAACAAAAGACCTCACTTCACAATTTGCAAAAAAGGACTGTCCTTTGCCTCTATTAATATTGTGGTAAACAACACTAAGTACACTTGATGCCTTTAACGTCTAAGCCAATTGGACTTGCTGTTGTTTTCAACTTTTCTATCCCGAAAGCTACATTAGATAGGACTTATGGAAATTCACACATCTATAAATTCCAACAGTATAAAAACGTTATTTGAAAAAGATGTGAATTGGTGTAGTTTATCTCTCCCCTACAGAACTATTTTTACATTTTTTAGCACTGTTTGCATAATATTAATAAATAAATATAACCTTTAAAATATACTAAAATTCAATGATCCCATACGGATTGAAGCAAAACTCGTTTCTTTCGAAAGTTCGTAACAAAACTCGTTCGTTCTAAAATTAAATCTATTATTTTTTTATATTTCAGTTGGTTTAAATTTCTCAACTGTTAAGTTATAAGTTAAGAATGTCATAACACTTTAGAATTGAAAAAAGGTTCAACTCATTTGGTCTATTTAATCGGGCACTATATGCTTTTTGCATTTTTTCCAAAATCCAAATAAAATATTTTGCAGCTTTCCTACTCATATGTTAGTAACTAGTATGTTAAAGCTCAATGCGCGGCACGTTAGAATTAAAATATCGATTTGAAATTTTTACAGAATCATTTTCTTGCTATATTTAACCATTTAACAGGTACTAAATTAAAAAAGAGTTTAAAGTCAAAAAAAAAACTAGTCTCTTAAATAATGCTAGGTTAGAGTAGGAGTCGGAGTTGGAGTCGGAGTCGTGCTTAAAAAATTTCACCAAAAGGAGTCGGAGTCGGAGTTATAACTTTTTCTTAACGACTCCACAGCCCTGCATAAAACACAGCACAATGCGATTAATCTGATGCCACTAACACTTTTTTTTATGTAAATTTGTTAAAATTTTAATAAAATTAAATATTTACGTGCGAATTTGACAAAAGATAAAATTATACCTACCAGCTAACACAGCGTTTACATTTGACAGTACTGGCAAGACAGTAAGCATATACATATTAGTTGGCAAAACAATGCAAAAACAAAATAGCTGTAAAAGTGTTTATGTATTAGTAAAAAAGTTTGCATGTATTGCTACTGTCTTGCCAGTACTGGCAAATGTAAACGCTATGTAATTGTCAAAGCGCGCAAAAAGATGAGAGGTGCCTAACTTTTCGATTCACTCTGCGTTAAAAGTACTTTATGTGACATGTTCCGTATAAGTATGAATATTTCATCTTGGATGCCAAAGCGAATCTCTATCGCAACGCGAAGCAAAAGTTTTATCTGGCATGGCCTTTATAGAATAAGCAAAATAAACATCCTGCTACTTGCTCAGACCTATTGGATAGGCCTTGGCAGGTATCTTACAGCCTTCGTAAGTAATTCGTTTTTAACTATCAGATACATACTTTACTTATTTATTTGTAAACGGCACAGAGCTAAAAGAGAACACGGGACTATCATGAGGAACTACCAGCAGATCTGAATGAGGATTGTAGTGACCTCGATGAACCGAATGTCGGCATTCTTCAAGAAGATGCTTTAAGCGGCCCATACACTTGCAATATTATTGCATATTCGCCATATTCGCCATATTATTTCCATTTTGTCCTATATTATGTTTAAGTTTAAGTATGGCGCAACTTTCATTCAATTAAAAAGGACCAATTTGCGTGTTTAGTTTGCTACAAAGCTTTGTCGTCACATTAACTTTACTACTTACGAAAAAAAAAATAAGTAAAACAGTTTAAAGTAAAACAAAGAAGTAAAAAAATTGGATGAAAGAATGGTACAAGAAGCGGGAAGAATTCTCTCACGAAAATTTGTTGAGGGAATTGCGAGTATGTGATATAGACTTAAAATTCATAAGTGCTATATCACCTCAAGCCATTGGAAATATAGTTGTTGAGACATGTCAAGCAATAGTGGTAGTTTTGAAATATAATATATATTCATAGTATATATGTGTGTACCCTTTTTTGAGACATCAAAATGTTATTTGACAAATACCAGCTAGCATTTTGTACCATAATCGAATCTTTTAGGAATCAGCTTCAAGTAACAAAACAACCGCATATGAGCTCATTTTCCGTTCATAAATGATACTCTCACCCCAAAGAGTAATTTGTGATACAATTTTCTAATTACTTTTTGAGCATATGAATCAATCCTATATGAAACCTTTTCCAATCGCTCTAGTTATAAATCAGTGACCTGAAAAGACTAACGCAACACGTTTTTGTGACTAACTCTACCTTTTCAACGGATAGATTCATTTTTGTTTGGAAAATTCTGAATCTGTTTGCCATTATTCCGATTGCTCGCTCTACTACTTGCCTAGCTCGACTAAAACGAATATTAAATATTTTTCGCTCTACTTTATTGGTGTTGTGCGAGTAAGGCTTCATAATATGTTTTTGAAGCGGGAAAGCATCATCTCCTACTATCACATACGGCAATCTTCTTCCATTTCCAAGAACTTTGTCTTCTGGGAAGTGCTTTGCGGCGTTATCAATTACTTTTTTTAAGTCACTTTGTAACAAAACTCCCGCATCGTGTGTACGCCCGTTGCATCCAACGTCTATTTATAAAAAACGGCAATCTGCATCCACTAGAGCTAGCAAAACTATGCTGTTAGACCCCTTGTAGTTATAAAAAAAAGAGCCATCTGATCGAAGAGATTGAAAAACAACGTCCAATGCTCCTAGGCAATGCGGAAACTGCCACTTAATTGTGAAATTATCAGCTATAGCTTCCCATTCACTTTTTGTTGCTGGAAACTGCCAAATATAATATATTATAATTTTTATTATACATAAAGCAGTTTTAGAAAATAAGCTAATATTTTAATTGAAAGTTTAAAATATTATTTGCTTAAATAATTGAATATATTTTTTTATCAATGTTTTAGTAAAAAATTTTCAACATTGAAGAAAGACTTAATAATAGCTGCTGAACTTTACTGCATTTTACGAAATTGCGTTCGAGTACACAAAATGCAGTAAATGAGAACACAAATTGAGAGCGAAAAGTGACAGTTCTTGTCTGAGTATTTACAAATTTTTACTGCAGAAATTTTTGCAGTAAAATTTAGTAAAACAAAAAAAAAATATGTTTCAAAAGGTAAACAAACAAAATGCTTACAAATTGTGAAAAAATTGTTAAATAAACGAAAAATTGAAATATAAATTAAACAAAAACAAAATGTGAATAAATATTAATTAATTAAACTTGTTTGTGAATCATTTACTCATTTTACCAACATTTAAACCTTTTTTTGTTATGTTAATTTTTTAGAGTTTTAAAAGTGCTAAGTACTTGGGTACTTAAGTAATCAATAGCAAAAAACGTTTCATGTTCTTTTGAATAAATTAACCCGCCACAAATTAGTAACATCAAATAAAATAAAAAACAAACAAATATGAAAGATTACATGAAATAATTTGTTTGTATTTTCCAAAAATTTTTGTGTTATAAAAAGTATTTAATCGAGTACCGATAAGAAAACGAGTTAAGTAGTCAAAAGTGTTAACATTTTTCAACACTTCAACTATTTGTCATCAGCTGTTGCCTTTATTTTACGAATTTTTACAAAATTTGCGTTCGCGTACTTTTTTGGACAACAACTTTTTGTGAGAGCAAATTTTACAATTTTCTCATTTACTGCAATTTACTGATAAAGTACTCAAACGCACTTAATGTAAAACAATTGATTCTTGCCAAGTCGCAAGAAAAAAGTTGCTACGATTGGCTTGGTAAGCAGGTGGTATTCCAAATAACAAAATTAAAAAACGAAAAAATTCAAAGTCGAGCTGTGTGGGCTACTCAGGAAATACTCAAAAATTCGGCCATTGAAGATGAAGAAACTGAACCTCAACCGTCTAGATTAATTTTCTCACCACAAGAATCCTCACTTAATCGATTTCGTCCACCATCATCATCATCATTTCCACCAATTCTTCCGTTTCGTCCACCATCATTATCATCAGAATACCGCCTTACTTCTTCCTGATTGTACAAGCCAATCATCATCATCACCAGTCTGTAGTGTTGATATATTGCAACAATCGATGATTGGTGTGTTAGAGGATGAAGATTTTTGATTAACAAGACTTTTAACTTTACAAATGTTATTTTTTTTGTTTTAAAAACTTGATTTTTTTATGTTTTTAGCTATGAATTTTTAACTAATGAATTATTTAATTTTAATAAATTTTAAAACCCCTTATATATCTGTATTATATTTAAAATTCTGTATTTAAACTGTTTTCAAAATAGCTTTTTAAATAAAGACATTTCCCATTAATTTGACATTTCATGCTATGAAAACTGTTTCTCGAAAATTCGCTAATTTGCATTTACATTTATATCATCAATAAATTTCTTCGGATATGTACATATAAAGTCAAAAAGGTAAATTTGTGCTAAATGTGGTTTTTGTTATGTTTTTGAAAGTTTGCTTCTTCGCAAGAGTTCATTTTTTTGTAATTTTTTATGAATTGGATCGTCGCTAAATGTATATATGTATCAGAGGTGTGCTGGAAATCGTAAAAGTAAAACGCCAAAATTTGGAAGTTGTTTTTAATACACTTTTACAGCCTGTTTTTAGAAAATGAAAATATTTGTTCGTTCGTAAAAAAACGAACGGTGAGTGACAAAAAAAGCTTTAATTTTTTCTACATATTTTTGGTTCTTATAAAATAAACATCTTCGGAATAAATGAAAACAAAAGTGAAAAGAAGACGATAAGTAAAAGGCATTCGTTTAAAAAACAAATCACCAAAAAATGGAAAATAACTGCGATATTTTAAAGAAGGAAGCGAAAAAACTAATACTATTCTTAAATATTCTATATAATTATAATAATTTCATAAATATGTATTTACAGGTTCAAAAAATTCTAGAAATAATGGAACTACATACGCTCAAAAATATGTACATATGTATGTATATGAGAGTGGGTCAACCTCCATACAAAAAAGGTTGTGCCAGCAAACTCTTAAAGACTGCAGTAATTTTCGAAAAAAGTATTACTGTTTTGTTAAAATAGGTAAGAAAACAAAGGGCATTTGCACCGAAATGCGTGAACATATTTCAAAATAAAGGAACGATGGGAATTCCTTGAGTTAAATTTTTTTAGTTGTTGGGCGTGTCAAGTCTACAGTGCAGACTGTAATAAAATACTTGTCTGAGTCTCAATCTCTAGCAAGCAAGCCAAAAACTGGACGTCCACCCAAAATGTCCTTACGAGTTGAGCATTTAAAAAAGTGTTGTTAGTAAAAATCCTAAAACAATAGCCTTGTTAACTCGAAACACTTTGGAAAATTACTACAATATTAATGTTCATTCAGAAACAGTGCGAAGTGTTCGTACCAAGAAAAAAGACATTAATTAGGGATATAAACAGATGAAAGCGACTCGACTTCGCACCTAAGTATGCGAACAAATCAGTAGTATTAAATTTAAATAAATAATGAAATAAAGATTTGTGTTTATTAAAAATTTTATTTTTTTTAAATATCACCAATTTTTGGAAAATTAAAGAATTTTTAAGGCGGACGTAATATTATTTGTGTGACTGTACATATAGTGTAGTATAAAATAACACCGTTCTCCCGAATGTCCAAAAAAAACTAGTGCTATCACGCAAATATCTTTTACATATCCATATGTTGATGTGCAGCACAATTTCTTCTTTGTGTATTTCTTTTATTTATTGCTATTAGTGTTAACATTTTCATTCAACATTTTTATTTTTTTTACTAATTTACTAACACTTTTTTTAAATATTTTGTTTTTGAAATTAAATTTTAATTTTTGTAAACAAAAGCCAGGGTTATCCACAAACACAAAACCTTTATTTGAAAAAATAATGGAAATTAACGAATATTAATGCATTGACAATAATGTTGATACACGAAAGAAAAAATAACAAGCTGAAACAATTTTTAATAGATTGTGCATTTGCAAGATGAACTAACAAAATTTTCCACTATGATTATACAAATAATGGAATTAATACAATGCATTATTGGAGCTGGAAAATTCCGTTCAACCATTAAAAATGTTTTAACCGATTTAATCTATATAATGATTGTTTATATAGAAGTGCCCATGGAACAGATTAAAGACTTGAATGAAGATCCCGAAAAATTTGTAGAAGACGAAGATGAGAGTGGTGTTGAATTGACCATAAGAGTGTCTGGTCAAGATGTTTTGGCTGTAAGTTGTTAAATTAATGTGATTAAATATGTTTATATTTAATATTAACCCTTTATAACTCAACAACTTCAAATAACAAATTTCTATGAATTTAAATAGATTATAATAAATAATAAAACACGTATTTTTTTAAATTTAAAATTTTTTTATTAAAAAGGGATAATTTCATAAAAAGGGATTGTAGCCTATGGGCAACAACATGTTAAAATGACAAAAAAAAAAACTTCATAAAGCTATAAAAAATCAACATACATATAAATTCTTGGGAACATTTTTAGGAACTTTTTTATTATAAAAAATTAATTAATTATCGAAAATCAATTAAGATAAGTGAAATTTCTTGAAACAATTCTTTGCTCTCATGTAGCATAAAGCTACACCGCACTTCTCACACATTGTATGTGTGAAACCAGAACATTTGGGATATTTGCATCGGATTTTTTTATTCGTCCATTGAGGCCAATAACCGACTTGATCCTGCCGAACTTCTTTTGGAGGCACACGTTGTGCAGGTCCTCTATGCTTTTTAGCTTCGATCTCATTTTCTAAATTGCGACGTGTTTTTAAGGTAGGTTTAATCCCCATTTTGCATAAAGTTTTGCCAACTTCCAAACGAAAGTTTGCCGATGAAATTATGCCCTTGACCGGAAGATTTTTATATTTGCATACCCGTTTATAGAGCAACCAAGAGTTTGACATCGTAAGGTCTAAATAGCGATAAAAAATGCGCACCTGCCAACGTTTGCTTCTTAATCTTATCTTGTAGGTGCCCATTATGCTGTCGATAAGATCCACCCATATGTTGGTTATACTCGCTAATTATATGTGGTCGACGGATTGTAGTGTATTCAGATTTTTTTCGGTCGTATCTACGGACATCACCTATAGGATTTTGGCCCGCAAAGGTGGAAGCCAACGTAACTATTTTGTTGTCCTTCCATACAGTTGTTGAAATGTCTACACCGCCGACATTAGCTACATACTCTTCGGAGTATCCCCGATGTTTATTCAAAAGTTCTTTTTCCGATGGCAACTTACAATTGGGAATCCTATTTCTTCTGATGGTACCTAGTCCATAGATACCTTCCTTAGCTAGATATTCCAAAAGATGCAACGACGTGAAGTAGTTATCAAAGTAGACCTTGTAATTCTGTCGTCTAGGAATCATACGCGAAAGTCGCACTACTACGTTTGAAGAAGCTCCTGAATCCGGCTCTTCAGCTCTCACAATATTTTCTTTACCAGATTATATCTCCGTATTGTAAGCAAATCCAGAAAGTCCACTTAAAACATTTAATTTATAGCCCCACTTATGAGGTTTTTTGGGGTTATATCTTTTTAACGTATTTCGCGCTTTCGTGGAGCATATTTGCTCATCTACACAAAGCCGTGGTTCTAGCGGAACTTTTGAATATGCTTCGTTTAAAGCATCAACTACGGGGCGAATTTTGAAGATTCTGTCAGTGTCAGGATTGTTTCTTGGAAGACATTTGCTGTTGTCATTGAAGTGCAGGTACTGTCTGATCTTTTCAAATTTATTTGCAGTCATCGTCTGTTGAATAAGCGGAGTGCCAAGAACGGAACTCCAATGGTTGGTTACTCTGGGCAGTTGAATCAATGACATTATGTAAACCATACCAATAAATTGTTGTATTTCCAGCTCAGATACATTAAAATTATTGTTGGGATCTTTCTGTGTTAAATATAGATTTGTCTCTACAGAAATTTTCTGTATAAGTTCTTTTGGAAATAAGTAAAGAAAGAACTGTAAAGGAGTTTCGAGATCTAAGATATCAGGACTCAGCAACTCGTTGCCAGTGAAAGCGAGCTGCTGTGCATCGAGTTCAAGGTTCTTCTTTTTCCACTGCAATATTTTTTTTTCAGGCTTTTGTCGTTTTTCGGTGGGACCTGTCGAATTTGAAAGATTTGCACTGGAAGGTGTAGGTTGTTCATCAGGATTAGAAATAAGGTCGTTATTGTTCTGCATCGAGAGATCAATTTCATCTTCCAAATGCTCTTCAATAAACTCTTCCAAGTCCGGATCAAAGTCGGGATCAGCCAAGCTGTCATCATCAAAATCAATACCATCTTCACTTTCTTCACTTGCTTGTAATATGAGGGCAATATCGTAGTCATTTATGCCGGTGAGCCATTCTATAATGAAATAATACTAGCGGAGTTCAGTGTTTGATGCGAATGGTCTTGCGAAAGTGCAAATGCAAAATATTGTAGCTTTTGTTTGCAATCCAACAACAAAATATACAGAATTGCAATTGTCACATCATTGCTTTTACGCAACACTTAAACTGTATAGCTTTTTTTGCTACGTATATTGCGTTTACATCACTGATACTCGAACAGCTGAAATTTGTAAACAATAATTTAAAATCGTAAAACCAAATTGAAGATATGGAGCCGACAAGTCTAAATAAAAAATTAAAAAGAGAAAAACCCAACAAAAAGTGGACACCAGATGAAATAAAAACCGTTTTGGATTATTTGGAGGAGTCAGAAAACATAGAGGTTAGTATTTAATAGATGTCCGTAATTTTTCATAATCAATTTCTTTATTACTATTATTTAGACACCAACAGCTCAAATGTTTTATAAAAAATTTATTGAAAAAAGCGGTATCGATGCAACCTGGGATATAATAAGGTGGAAGGTACGATATCTTAAGGCATCTTATAAAAAGGCCAACGATTGGCGTAGTTCTACTGGGGCAGGACTCTTGGATAGCGATGCAGGAACTTCAAGTGTGGAAGGTAAGCATGTATGTACATATGTCGTTTGTAAACATTTTACATATAAACGTATTTTGTAAATTAAAGCCAAAATTCTGCAAATGTGCCCTCATTACCAACAACTAAATAAAATCTTTGGTGAAAAAACTCAAAGTGAACTTATGTTCAATATTTTGGATACTGGCGAAGTTGTAGAAATGGAAGAACCATTAAGCCGATCAAATTATGAAGAAGGTGCAATTGGCGATGATGATTGTGTGATTTTTGATCCTTGCGAAGCTGAAATTACTATCGTAGATGAACAGAAATTGTTCCAGATAAATCCCCAAAGTCTTCAGAAGTTTCAAAAAAAGCCAAAGAATTTGCCGAAAAAATGCAAAAGTACGCCCCAAAATCTTCGGCAGCTTACCTTGCCACCTTTCAAGCTGAACGTACTTCTCTGTTTAAGCTAAAGTTTGAATGGGAAAAGGAAAAACATGAAAAAGAAATAGAGTTTAACACAAAAAGATTAGAATTAGATGAAGGAAAATCCAAAGCGGAACTAGAGCTAAAAAAACAAGAATTACAACTCAAAGCACGAGAAATTGAGAAAGACGAAAGACTGAAAATTATGGAAATGGAAAAAGATGAACGAATAAGAAAATATGAGATTGAAATGAAATACAAAACTAAGGCATAAAAATGTGCGCCTGTTTTGTTTTTTTATTTCATTTCTGTCTTATATTAACTATTACATAGTACATACATATTTCGAATTCCTAAGCCATTTCCTGGAAATGTAAACATACAAAAGTACAAAGTTTTACTTAAAAAAGTGCCTTAAACTGTATTTTAAAATCAAATGTATTTACTGTTATGAAATTTTTGTTTATTTTAATTTTTAGGTAACTACTTTGTTTTTTATTAATATTAAAGTTATTTTTTAAATATTGTTAGTTTTGAACATGGATTGATTATTCAAATTTCCAATTTATTGAACGATTGAAAAACTTAAGCTTTATTTTATTTTTTACATTTTTGTTTTTATTAAGGTAGGTTTGTTTTAAATAATAGATTCAAATTTGGATAAGCAATATTTTTGATATTTGATTAATCACCCTTTTGTTTAACCGAAAAGCTGATAAGTTAACAATAATGTAAAATTATTATTATCTTTTTAAATTATTAATAAATTAAAATAATTTAGTAATTAAAATATTTTATTAAATGACTGAATTAAATAATTATTTTTTTATTAAAGAAAAAATGGCTTGTCTTTTAATTTCTCCATCAATGTTTGCAGCAGTTTCTAGCGCTCCTGGGGATTCCTCTTCTGCTATGTCTTCTACGCAACTTTTTTCTAAGAAAGGTTCATCCTCTTCAAATTTGGATATATTATGCAGTATGCAACAAACTAAAAACCATTCGCAGCACTTTTGATGGCTTTCTTTGTTTGCTAAACGCATTCTTAGCTCTTTAAGGCTACCAAACTTTTCTTTCAGAAGGCCAAAGCAATGCTCTACTCGAACTCGATAACGACTGTGTCTCAAATTGAACTCAATTCGAGCGTTTCTATTAAGCTGTTTTGCGTTATTTCTGTAAGGCGTTATTAAGGTTGTGGACAGTGGGTATGCCGAATCTCCTGCAATCCATTGTTGGTTAGAAAAATAATCCTTTCTTTTTTTAAAAAGAGAACAGTGTCGATATATTCGAGCATCGTGCCAGCTTCCTGGATGTCCTACTACAACATGCCGAATGCGTAGTTTATGGTCGCATACAACTTGCGCTTTTAGAGAATAGTGTCGACTTCGAGAAAAATATTGTACAGGATCAACAATAGGAGCTTCTGCTAGTTTTATTTCTGTCCCATCTATATAACCAATGCAATATGGAAGCTCATCTTATGTATCAGATACAATTTCATTCCGCTCCGTTTCATTTGGCCAGTATATATACTTTGATTTTAAGGACAACAAAATATTAAAAATCCTGCTTGTGAAAGCGGATATTGTTCCACCATCTCCGATTCCAAATACTGAGGCTATCTTCCTATACGCTGCGCTTTCTCCAGAAGAACCCAAACGGTAGAGCACAACAGCCAGCTGTAGTTCCACTGAATATTGCTTACATGAATGAGCTCCAGTAAACTCATTGGCATTCTTTATTATGCTAACGAGTTCTGCAAACTGTTCTCTGCTAACCCTTAGCATTTGCTTAAATCTAGCGTCGTCTAGAGTTGTGAGAACGTTGTTTCGCCAAGTAGAGGATATTGAAACTCGATCAAAAATTCCGCGGCGACAAGACATTGCAATAGTTATATTTTCCTCAAACTCATCTAGCACATTTTCACAAGCATCGTCATCATCCAACATTTCTGGAATTAAAGTATTTACAAGTTATATGTTTATTACCGCTCTAAATTTATGAATATACCTTGGTTTAGAATTATTTCCTGGGCAACTTCTTCTACTAATGCAGCGATAATATTTTCTTTTGCACTGCTTCGTGGCATTTTAAAACAATTTCACAAAATAATCAAACACTTTTCTGTTAACTTTCACGACCAATAATTCTGTATAACAGCTGTTATCTAATTTGCATCAAGCATTGCAAAGTTGCTTAAAATACCGCTCACTGTCAATGATAAAATTATTGCACTACCAAACCGTTGCAACCTAAAACGCACCAAACACTGAATACCGCTACTGCTATTATTTTCATAGTAAGTATATAAAATAGATCCCTTTTTACATAATGTAGCCTACAAAACACAAACATTAAATTTCATGTGCTACAAAAATTACTATAAAATTTAAAAAACACTGGAGTAATAACTAATCTTTAGACACTTACCTTACGGATAATCATAAAATAACAAAACAGATATCACAAAATAATTTTTTATTAATTTTTTACTCTTAGACATGTGCGCTTTTTGAAATTCCTCGACACACTAACAAAATCGCAAAATTTCAAAGAAGAAGAGACACTTAGGTTATGTTTTTTGCACTTGATGCAAAGAACAGAATATAAACTACAGTTAACATAGTTTAAAAGGTGACAGTAACTGTTTCTGTGGTTGTTTATTGGAGATGACCGGTATGTTGCCTGTAGTATACTATATGTTATAGAGGGTGAAGTGTTTATTTCTTTTTCTTTAAGGCTTTAAATGATGAATTGGGCCCTAAAATTTTGCCAGCCCTTCAAGAGGCTTTGGTTCGTCATATGAATGTTGCTGAAGCAGAAAAATCTGCTGGTAATGTCAATTGGTGGAAAATACAAGAAGCCTGTATGGTTGCTGTTCATGCATATCGTGAATTAATTTTGGAATCAGAAGATCAATTTGATTTACTAAATTATTTGACTTGTACGAAGTTTTTTAAATTATCAGGAATGTCCTCACTTGGTGGGCCGTCCTCTATGGACATTAAGTACATATTCAAAATCGAAACAATTCAATCCACAGATGTTAGAGGAAATTCTAACAGTTACTTTACATAGTTTACATGCTGATAAATCGATAGTATTGAAAATAAGCGCTGTAAGGTAATTTAAGAAATATAAATAGTTCCAGGTTTTTGAGACTTTAGTTCATATTTTTATTATCCTTTCAGAACCAATTATGGTTTCGTGCAAGCTCACGAGAAAACATGCTGGTAAACGTGCTTTAATTCAAGCCAAGCTGACAGGTTTTGTCGATGGGGTAATGGATATAATCACCCCTATTATGAAAGTCGACATCGACACAAGACGACGGAACCTGAACAGTAATGGTATTTTCTGAGTCGTTATTGACAATAATCGATAACTATTGACAGTCAATTGATATTTTCTAAGGCGCTTTTAAGTCGACGTCGAGTAGAATTGTCCCTGTTTTAGTCGACAGGAAATTTTGCGACGACTCAAATGAAAGTTAAAGACAATTTAAATGAAATGTAAACATATTTATTAAATACGTTTAAAAAAAAATATGCAAATTTAAAAGAAGTTATGGGCACAAATTTTATTAGTAAATTTAACGCGAAAATTGCGAAAATTCGGAAAAGTTTGCTAAAATAGCGAAAACTCGCCAAAATTTTTAATATAAGAAGATTGACTCAAAGAGCCAAAATTGCGAAAATTCGGAAAAGTTTGCAAAAATAGCGAAAATTCGCGAACATTTTCCATATATAAAAAAAGCCATAAAATTGATTAAAAGTCCCTAAAACTATTAGGAATGGTAAAAATTCGGTAAAAATTGCAAAATTAGCGGAAATTTGCTAACAGCGACATGAAAGCAAAGTCTAACTAATATTTATTAAGAATCGTTAAAGCTGTTAAGAATCAGAAAACTTATAGGAAAAAATAACTTCTATCGCGAACATGGCTTAAATTCGCGAAAATTTCAAATTTATTTGAAATCGCTAAAAACAAAATGTCGGAAAAAAATTGATGCAAAAATAGCGAAAATTCACTAAAATTTTTAATATTTCCAACAAGCCATAAAATTGATTAAAAGTCCCTTAAACTATAAGGAATGGCAAATATTCGGTGAAAATTTATTTATTTATTTATTTATTTATTAATATCAATACAAAGAAGCCTTCATGGCCAAGAACATGTATTGTAAGTAAAATATCTATGTACATATTTATGTTAACTTAGTAATTAATAAAAACAGAATATTACTAAAAATATAAAAAAAACTGAAATAAAAGATAAGCGATAAAATTGCTAAATTAACGGAAATTCGCAAAAATTTGCTAACAGCGGCATGATAGAAGTCTTATATTTATTAATAAACGTTAAAGCTTTAAAGAATCTGAAAACTTACAGTAAAAATATCATTTATCGAAAACATGGCAAAAATTCGCGAAAAAATTAAAAACAAACTCTATCTACACTTTATTTGAAATAGCTAAGTCGGTTAAAAAAAATGTGTCGGAAAATAGCATAAATAGCGTTAAAAAGTGAGCTATAACAAAAATAATAAAAAAATAATTAGAGATGGAATTTTATTTCAGTCAAATTTTCGATAACTAGTCGACGTCGACACAACATTCTTATAAAATACCAATTTAACGTCGAAGTGATGTAGTCGTCGACTTGATGTGACAAAAATTTAAAATTAATGTCGACGTCGTCGACGACTTTTATAATAGGGGTGAATAGCAGGTTGTAAAAGTTCGGTATTGGGCATGCTTCTGGAATCTCTCACAACCATTATAACGGTAATGAAAACATATTGAAACTAATTGTTAGTTTCTTAATTTAATTTTCATTGCGGTTTGATCATTCGTTTGCAGTTCAAGCCCAGACAAAACTTACACCTTTAGCAATAGCTGTATTCCTTAAATATCCAGAAGATCCTTTCATTTTGTAAATTGTACAAGATCTAATCAAAGCTCTATGTCAAAATCTTCAATGTGTACAGCCGCTACAAGAAAAATTCATACCCACCATTGTTAGTATTTTATCATTGCAAAGAGACCAAGCTTTGCCAACTGATCAGTTCCATTTAAATAAAAAAATGTAAATGTTTTCAAAATTTTTTATTTATTTTTGATTTGATGTTACAAAATTCACATTAAAATGAAATGGTTTTGCATGAATGTTTTTCATTTTACAAAGTTTTTTGCTTCTCTTGTAAAATTATAAATTTGTTAATTACGCCTTTATATTTTATTTATTTTGTTTTTTTTATTAATTAAATTTCAGTAACCTAGCCCTTTGGCCATAATCGGCTTACAAATTTCTACTTAATAATAGTAAAAAAATTTAACATAAATTTAAAATTTATTGATAATTTTTCCTGGCTGAGCTGGGATTTGAACCCGGGTTGATCTTTACATGTTTCAAGAAACACCACTTTCTATCGTCAGAAGATCTTTGCACCACTGCGGTGCCCGTTAGCCAACAGTCAAACATCAATCTTTAACCAGTAGTACTGGTGGTTCGAAATTTGCTGTTATTATCACTTAAATTTCAAATTACATGTTGCCTCCTTTTTCCTCTGTTTTTTCGTATTCTTTCTGTCAAGACTTTGTCCTGAAAACCTGAATACATTTGTTTATTATGTTTTTTTGTCCACTTTCGTCGACATTTTTATTTGTACAAATTAAAGTACAAATGTAAACATTAGAGCTTGTGCCATAGCTATTTCTAAGAACAATTTTGATTTTTGGTTAAACTGTTGATTTTTAATTTTTGATATTCTTTAATTAAATTAAACTAAAAATCAAAATTGTTCTTAGAAATAGCTTTGGCACAAGCTCTAATGTTTACATTTGTACTTTAATTTGTACAAATAAAAATGTCGACGAAAGTGGACAAAAAAACATAATAAACAAATGTATTCAGGTTTTCGGGACAAAGTCTTGACAGAAAGAATACGAAAAAACAGAGGAAAAAGGAGGCAACATGTAATTTGAAATTTAAGTGATAATAACAGCAAATTTCGAACCACCAGTACTACTGGTTAAAGATTGATGTTTGACTGTTGGCTAACGGGCACCACAGTGGTGCAGTGGGTAGAACACAAAGATCTTCTGACGATAGAAAGTGGTGTTTCTTGAAACATGTAAAGATCAACCCGGGTTCAAATCCCAGCTCAGCCAGGAAAAATTATCAATAAATTTTAATAAAAATTCCAAGTTGTAAAATTCCTTCCCTCAGTGAAAATAATTTAATGAAAATTAAATTTGATGAACTCAAGCCTAATTAAAGAATATCAAAAATTAAAAATTAACAGTTCAACTAAAAATCAAAATTGTTCATAAATTTAAAAATTTAAAAATAAATTAGTACATGAACTTAACAATAAAAAATAATTTATATATAAAAAAAAATTTAAAGAATAAAGGCAACATTTCAATAATAAATTTTAATTAAATTACACAAAAATTAAAAACAAACCCCAACAGTTCCAAAAAAATCTAAAATACAAAAGATATTAATAAAAATTTCAGACAATAGTAATACTATGTTCTCCTTAGGGATCCTGCCAATGGGTCAGATTTATCCGATAGGAACAATTCATTTAAGCCAACGATACGTAAATATCAATCAATTAAATTCCCCTTTTTTTGTTTTATTTTGTGGAAGATCCGTTATTTCTTTATATTTTATCTTCATTTCATTGCAAGATACAAAGCTGAAAGAAAAGAAAAACAAATTATGTAAGGCTTAAAAACATAATACGTGTTCTAAAATACTTTCCTTTTTGTGTTATTTGTTAAATGCTCTAGAAGTAGTCGGCAGAGCCTCGTTTGTTATCGGCAGGATGCGCCACGTGCAGGTGAGGTTGCCATGGGGTAGGATAGGCTATAAGCACTACGCTTCACTACCCCTTTACGCATCCCATCCTAGATGTTTTAGTCTTTTCAGTGGAAAGACGTAATGTGGTAAAATGAGATATATTGAAATCTAAGAAAAAAGGGGGTATAACAAGTTATAAATTACAGTTTAGTTGTGTAAGTTTGCAGACAATTTTTATAAAACTTACATTTCTAATAGGCGGGAATTTTAAAGATTTATTTTAATCATTTTTTTGGGAACCATTATTTTTTGCCTGGCCTTTTGAATTCTCAACCTCTTGTTCAAATGTCGTACGCGGAAGTAAATGCGACATTTATAAAATAATCGTTTTACTTTCTCTGGCACATTGATGCAGGAACTTCGCTCCAAAAGATGCTTGTGGAGGTTTCGACGATGGGATATTTGATTGCCATTCACATATCACTTCCATTTTTTTAAAATCCTCAAGGAAGTGTTGAGTTGGCTTTTTTAAATAACCCTTCGATACTTCATCGACCCATGAAAATGAATTGTTATGACACTCGTATTCCTCAAGATTGAGCTTTTTGATTACATATCCTGATATGTATTCTAGAGCATCCTCTTGAAGAATACCAATGTCATCAAAATTCGTTTCCCCTAGGTCGTAAAGCTCTTCTTCTTTGCTTGGATCAGCAAAAGAGTCTTCAGGGTCATTTAATGTATCCGCTTGGCCTTCCTCTGTGTTTTCTGGTACCTTAAGGTCGAGGGAATTGTTTAGCCAGCCAGTACGGTCATCTTCGACGTTCCCTAAGCCATTCAAATGTTCTGTGTTTTTCGCTTAAAATATAAAAATTTTATTATTTGACGAAAGAAATAATTGTTTTCAAACTTACCCAAGATGTACTTCCGCAGCCTGTATTTAAAATCTCGAGGCGACGGATGGTCGTTCAAACCACCTTTACTTCTAATGACACCAAAGAAATGCTCTAAAACATCTTGGTTAAGCCGGTTCGACACTAGATATGTCATGTTGTACCTCTTAACATATTTTTGTAGCATCATCAAGGCATTGTTTGTTATTATTATGCCTTTTTGAAAAGGCTCTAAACTTTTTCTGCCAGGTACAATTGGTGACGACATTAGATTAACCATTTGCAGTAAAATGTTGTTTTGGCATTCCAATGCAAGGCCGTACGGTTCCTGATATTAGTTAAAATTTATCTATTTTTGATTATAACATATAAGATAAATAAAAGTAATTAACTAACCTTGCCTGGGTATCTAAATGTGGTCATACTTGAATTCAATATGTCGAACCAATCATTTACGAGCTGCAAGAAATCTGCCGTTTTGGACGGGTTGTAGAGTTCCATGCCATGGGAGCAGCATCTTCTAATTGCATGCGCCGATGTGTTTGAAAATAGTTGCGCTGCTAATTTCACTTTTTGTCTTCCTAGAAGTAGACAAAATGGCATGATAAGCATATTATTTAAACACTTTTTCCAAAAATTGAAAAATAAAAATTGTGAGTTAATACATTGTTCTTGAACAATGTATTAAAATGTAAATACATATGTATATTATTTTTAAGTTAAACAAAGACCTACCTGGACCTTTTACTGAGAGATGTTCGTCAGAAACCTTGAAGGCAATGGACAAATCAGACGTAGATGTAAGGGCCAACAAATCTCTGATGGTTCGCGAAGACACTACGGTGTTTTCAAAAACTAAGCCACTGTCGAGGAAATGACACCTTATCGCTTGCACATACAGGGCTAGGAAACCAAGGGTTATCTAATAAACATTAGGAAAATGTTATTAAATGTTAAAATAATAAAGTTTTTATACATATTTGTGTACAAAATAAATAACGAATTTTTCTAACGTAACGTAAATTAAAAAAAACCTTAACATTAAAAAACCAATATCTTACGACCAAGTTGGTGTAGGGTTTAAAAATTACTATTTACATTAACTTCCTCAACCGATCTTAATATTAAAAAAAAAAATATTAAAAAAAAAAATATTAAAAAAATAAATTTTAACCATAAATCCCATTACCGAATTTAATTTAAAAAATCTTATTATTAAATCTTAAAATGAAAATATGTCTATAATTTTAATTACCTTTTTTTATAATTCCTTTTGTTGAAGCTAGCGTAAACAAATATTGACATCCCAAATAACATCAATATAATTCGTCCTCGATGTAGTGTTGTGTGTAAATTTGTGTTGTTGTTATATGTATATGTTATATAGGGTTAGAATTTGTTAGTTGTTTTTTAATATTGCATTTACTTACCTGTGGTTACACCTAAATCTTTCCACAACTTACGATTCGTTGGTCCCATGTCGCAGACAATAGCCACTACCGGAAAACCAACATTGTGCAGTTGTATTATAATTTCGGCCAAGAGGTCTTTAGGCATTTTACAATCAAAGTCGTAAAAAACTGGCTGCTTCCATGAATTTTTAAGACCTCGAGCCATTATAACCTATATCATATCAACAGGGTCGAACTCAAAAGTCTCCGCTACCTTCATTTCATCAAATGCTAGAACACAAATTTTGTCTTCAGGTGCCAAATCATTGGTTTGTCGCATGAAGTTTAGTGAAGACGACAAAACACCCTCGCAACGCACCAACGCTGCAATGTGGATTTATGAGGTAGCGGAAAACCTTTCTTGTACAGCTGATTGAACGCTCTAGGTCCTGAAGCATGCAGGCATATCGCACTTGCAATGTCTTTCCATCTCCACTGAACTCCTCCCCCAGGTGACATTATTTTTCGTATTTGGCCTTCTGAAAATATATTACTCATTGCGTTCACTGCTAAATTTGCCTTCATTAGCTGGCATTTCAATTCTTTATTTTCGGCTTCCAAAGCGCGAATTCTTGCAAACATTTCTCTCATTCTATAAAAGGTCAAAAATAATATATGATAGGAAATATTAGTTTAAAAATTGATTCCCCTATATTTTCTAGGACAGACATATCTAGATAAATATAGTTGTTTACTTACTCAGTTTGAGTTGATACATCCTTCTGATAATTATCAGTTTGACTTATTTCATCTTTCTGACAATTATCAGTTTGAGTTCCTTCTGACACGTAAAGAACGGGTATGGAGCCGAGTGTCAATTCAAAAAGGACATTGAATCCTTTATAAGATTTGTTGAACCAAATATTATTGTAACAAAAAATTTAGAATCCACACAAGTACAACAAAATTGTAACGAATTAAATGTAACAATTGAAAACAATAATAAAATAAATTTATACAATTGTAAAATTAAAATAAGAGATTTTGAATTAGAAGTGCTACAAGTTAGGGAAAAATCCATCATGTTACCTAGTGTCAAGAATATTAAAAACATTGTAAAGCTAAATTTATCTCTGCCAATCTTAAAAAAGCACATTGAATATATTAGTGAAAAAAATGTAAACTATTTAATTAATTGTCTAGGACATTGTACCTCCTAAAGAGGGGAGGAGTCACATACACGAATCTCATGTTAACATTCCTTAAGACTGCACAAAGAATATAAATTAACAATATAAAACTAAATACAAGAAAGGTTTCATATTCTGTCTTTTTATGAATCTCGTGTTAACATTCCTTAAGACTGCAGAATCATATTTAAAAAAATTAAAAAGTCATATTTCATAAATTTATTTTTATTATCATATTTCATAAATTTATATTTGTAATAGAATTAGTAACTTGAAAATAAAGTAAAGTAAACTGAAATCGATATTATGGTTAGTGATGGAAATCGATTTTGAAAGCGAAACGATAATATCGTTTCCAGTTTATAAATTGATTTATAATACATTTTCCTCTTATTTTCTGTATATATTTCTTTAAATTTTATATTATATATGTTAATTGAACTGTATTTTGAATTTGGACTTTAATTTAGAAATGGATTTTAAGATCGTTCGAAATTTATCATACCGTTTAAAAATGATCTTTCTGAAATTGATCGCTTTCCATCACATAAATACCTAATTATATTTTTTTGTTAGTCTTATTGTGGAACAATATTATATATTTTATTAATTTTTTTTATATAAATACATTTAATTTTTTATACTTCAATAAAAATTTGACCAATAAAAGAGATAGTGTTGCCACCTTGCAATCAAAAAATAGGGTAAAACGTTTATTAGTTAAAATGCTGATTATGAATATAAATTTTTAAAAAAGCTTTTTTAGGCTTAAAATGTTTTTTAACTAAAATGTATCAAAAACCTGAATTAAGATTTTTTTATGAATACGGCTGTTAATATTTCAATATTAATTTCCCAGCGAACATTTTTATTTTATTTTGAAAAAAAAACGGGCAGTAAATATATAAAATGTATCATGTTTATTCGTATTTAATTTACAGAGTTTTAATAGTAACAAAGGTAAACTTATTTTAGGTTTAAGTTTAAAAGGACTAGAAATATCACCGAAATTTCGTGAAGAATTCACGTCTTATTGGGCTGGCGGTTGGTTGGCCCCTGAAGGCGCTGCCACATGTGGTGGCATTGTGTAGTAGCACATGTAAGGAACGGGATGTGCAGCCACCACCGGCTGTTGCCTACCCGGCTGATCGCGGCCCTTTTTAATTTTAACGTTTAAAAACAGGCTACCAGCGCAATGTGAGCACCTGTAAACATTCTAAAAAAAAATAAATTAACAAAATAAAACAAGATATATAAAGTTTTAAATTTACTTACCATCCTGCCGCCTGCGTCCATTCTGCACCGTAGTCATAGGCACAGATATAAGCAGATATGGCAACTTTGACGTTTAAAATCGTGTTATCATATGTGATTACCACGATTTTCTAAGCGAGAGGTAAAAAAAACATAGCATCGTCTAGACAACGCGAAAGAAGAATAAGGTATACATTACCTTTGATGCAAACAAACAAATAAATACACAACAATTTTTAAGTAGAAATTTGTTGAAAAATTTTTATTTGCAAGTTTTTGTTAATAATTTTAATTTAAATAACAAAAAAACCAAACATGTGTACATATTTTTGAATGCTGAATGGGTAAGTACAATCTGAAAAGATAGAAAATTGTTGAAATTAGTTTTTTTGTTATCTTTTGGTTTTTTTCTTCCAGGCAGAAGTTGCAATGCATCTAGACGCACAAATAGGGAAAAATGAACCCAACAATGGATTTCCGGACAAAGAACAGGGTAATTATCTCTTTAAATACCTGAAAATATAAATACAAAATGAAAATTAAAAATTTTTAATGGTTTTATTATTTTTTGGTCTGCCGTTTTGGTCAATGAGTGGAATGAACTTACCTGCGGAAATAAAATGTAGTGGCCGAATTCTTTCCAGTATCATTGGTAAGTATCCTCAAGTATCTGAAAATAGAAATAAATAAAAATTTTAATGTTTTTTTGTCTGTCGTGTAGAGTTAATGCTAAACATCTTGTAAATATGAAAAATGGCTAGACGCATTTGTGGCGAACGGGCTTAAATTTGTTGATAGAAAAAAATCAACCACCACCACCCATCATCAAACAAACGGTCCTTTTCAGGATTACAAATTCTTAAAAAAAAGGATAAAACATTTTGTTAACAAGTAAGAGTGTTATAAATATTCAATGATGCTACCAAAAGTGATTTGATATAAAGCACATCAAAGTTAGGAATACCTAATTCTACATTTATGTATGTGTTTAAAAACGATTGTGCCGTGTATGTGCTCCTAAAAGTTAGGAACATCTTGAAATTGAAAAACATCCGATTGAAATTTAATTGAAAAGGTGGTGGACGCTTTTATTGAATATATACGATACGATACGATTTTGCTGAAACACAAAATGTATTTATTAAACATAATTAAGTTTCGTGATGAAATGTTACAAATAAAAATTGTTGTTTGTTTCCTACAGACTCCTAACCTACAGACTTTTTAATCTAATTTTCTGATTACCTACTCAATTGTTTTGTATGTCAAACTTACCGTCTGGTATTTGATTTTGGTGGCCGATTTCTTCCCAGAATCGTTGGTTAATCTCCTTAAGTGCCTGAAAATATAAAAAAGTGAATTATAATAAGTTTGAAATGGTTTTTTTTTTAATTGTCGTTTTGGTCAAGTATGTTAGATGAATGTGCTTTGGAAATATGATTCCGAGGCCGAAATCTTTCTAGGTTCATTCTTATCTATACATTTGAAGTTTTACTGCTTATTTTGAAAAAATGAGAAATTATATTAATACAACATTAAAATACTGGTGCTACAGCCTTATTCATTTGAAATAAAACAGATTTAAAAAAAAACATGCAACGGATTTTCTATTAAATTTTGTTTAATCAACCTTTAATAAACCGGTTTTATTTTCTATGAATAAGGTTGTAAAAGCAGTATTTTATTGTTGTTTTAATATAATTTCTCACACGATATTTTGTTTTAATTTTCTCAAAATAGGCAATTAATATTTTTTGGAGATATTTTGATAAAATTTGGCTTATACGTTTTTATTGGCACAAGGACCAAGCCTATTGAATGCCGAATCATAGGACCACGAGGGGAGATAGGGGGATATTTTTGGCTCTCAGAAACTAGCAAACCGATTTTATTGAAATTTAAAACATAGATAGATCCATATTTATATGGCTACATAAGCTATGCAAGGGGAAAAAGAGGCAATTTCAGACTCTCAGAATCTATCTAACAGATTTGAATGAAACTTAAATTATAGATAAATCCATATCTATAAGGACTAGTTATTTTTTTCCCGGACTTTTTCGGTTCCCGGGATCCCGCTCGATATTAATAATACAAAGTAAATTTTGTTATTAATTAATGAAAAAAACTTTTATAAAAAAACGTAAGGGAACTTGTTTACAAAGAAAGTAAATGAAATGGTTCAATACTAAAAAATTAATTGAAGATTGAAATAGGAATTTGAATTATTATTACCTCACGCTTTTATTCCCTATTATTACGCTTTTATTCAGTATTATTATGCTCTGGATACAAGATAAAAGGAAACATAACAATTTAATTCATAAAGCAATAATAAAAACAAAATTAAAATTAAGGTTCTCAAGATATGAGATCAAAAAGTTAATTAATAAAATAGATAAAATATTTTAGGAAATAATTTTCTGACACACTTAAAGTGCTTAGTAAGTCGTCAAAAAGTATATTCCAGATTTAATTTACTTATTATCATGTTTCCGAAAAACTTCGTTCATTTTTTACCGAGGTTGGACAAATAGTTAAAAGTGCACCGTTGTAGCATGCTTCGGATTCACAATCAGAAGCAATTTTTTCTTTTTTATAAACAACGTTTATATCAGTCAAATGTATGTCAAGGTTGATGCAAAAATAGCATCAACCGGACTGCTTCTTACAAACCTTTTCATTTCAATAGGTCCATTTGTAATATTAAGGACAATGTCTTTTTCAAATTGTATGTTGTAGTATCTTACACGAGTTTCCAAAATGTTATTTTATTTCGGTTTCCCCGCTCTTCACGGGTATATAAACCAACACAAATTGAAATTGAAAATTTGTGTTTATCACCTAATAAACATATCGCTCCTTTATTGCATCATAGTCATATCTCAAAATTTGAAGGTAGTGTAGCAAAGTTGAACCGAAGTTATGGCAAAAAAATATCTTTAAATCGGTACATTTTGAAAACTTTAATCGCATTTTGCCAAGATCGTTTGTTTTTGTAGATATGACTATGTTGCAATAAAGGAGCGATATGTTTAGGTATCTCCTATTTTTAAGACTTGTTCATGGACAATGAAACTTTTCTGCCTGCATCTTATTTTGAATTATTGTACTTTATTAACTCTTCACTTCACTAAATGTAATAATTATCAACTGTTACACTGCCCATTCTGCTTTTAGTAGATTTATTGCATCAGAAGACATTGATTTAAATACATGTACTCACTTTTTGTAATTGATCTAATCCACAAACCATCCACAGATGCTAATTTTTAAAGAATAGAAAACTAAATTTCAAAGTATAAATAGCTATTTTCTGAAATTTTGAGGAATTTTTTATTTCCCGGGATCCCGCAAGAATAATCCTGGGAAAACGGGAAATAAAATAATTGAAAATAATTGTGTGATAGCGTAACGTAAGGAAATTACTCGCCAAAAATGTTTCAGTAACAGTTTAGTGAGAAAAACATGTTTGTTTCAACTTATGGTATTTTTGTTTTAGTTCTCACATTTCAATCGAAAAGTTTTTCAACGCGGGAGTTACAGAACATTGGCACAAAACACCAAAGTTGCCAAAAACGGAGAAAATTTCGATGCGAATCGAAACGCAGAATAGGGGTCACTATGTATTTCGTTAAAAGATCCGATTGGTTTTGGCACGGGAAACATTTTAATAATTTTGTACATTGAACAAAACAAAATTCATTCAATATACAAAATCCTTATGCCTGTGACAAAACCTTTACACACTATTTTAAATCACTTAGTTATCTACCGTAACATATTGATGTTAAGATTTGTAAAAACTGTATTGGGAACTAGAGTTAACAATTTTTAAATAAATGTTGTACTTCCTGAAAGATTTATTCAAACGCTTTCCATTAACACCAATATTGATCATATACAATCAGAAATGTAATCAAAAATTTAGGGGTCCATAACCTTTTCCATATACATAGGTATTGTCTTATTTTTCTAACACCGAATGTAAATTTCCTTTTTTGTTTGTTTGGAGCTGTCTTGGGAAACTAATTTTAAGCATAAAGACATTTATACACTTCACTGGGACAGATTTCACAAAAATTTCAATAATTTTGTACCTGGTCGGATCCTTTGGAAAGTTGTTTAGCTTCTCCCCTGGTGGACTACCCATAACACATTTGCGGCTCCTAAAAAAGCAATATATTTCATTAAAAAAAAAATTTTAACAATAACTTTTTTATACTTACATTTTCTTTGGATATTTATATGTTTTTTTTTTGCCACTAAAAAAACATTCGCATCGTACGACATCCACTTACAATTGCGCCAAAACTATCATAATTTTCCTCAAAATGGAAGAAAATTATGATTTTGCGCCAAATTTAGACAAAAAATCACAATTAGAAAAATTTACAAATGTAAACAAACTAATCTGATTACCAAGATAATATGAAAAAGACAACTATATATGAAAAAACAAAATTTGCTGTCCCTTTCACTTTATCGTGGTAATTTGGCCACACTATTTTTTCAGTGTCGAGTCTATGAGCTACCAGATTTTTTATAAGTAAAACAAGCTAATATTGCAACTAATGCTTATGCGCCCCATACACGGTTCAATTCAGTTGTCAACTGAGTCTTTCAACTGAATTGATGCTTGGCCACTCACTTCATCAACTGAATTAAAAGATTTTAAAGTAATTTTAAAATTTAATGAAATAAAATACAATTTTTAAAACACTTAACTTTTTTATTACAAGGGAAAACTACAAACATTAATTTTGACAGCTAATCAAGAGACTCGAGCACACACAGTACAATCGAATTGAAAGACTTGGTAGTCAACTTGAAAAAATCTAAATCTTTTTTCCTTTTTAAAATATAATTTATTCCGGTATGTGAAAAATTATTGTTTTAAAATCGATCGATTTTCATCACATACTGGATTGTATAAATAAAAATCCATGAAAATGGTGATTTAAAGGAAATTTCCTTGCTATAACCTGATAAAATCAAATGTCATGGTATTTTTTTAAAAACGTTAATAATAATAATATTTCGTTTTGTTTTAATTATAAGTTACAATATATGTATATTTTTAAAGTATATTTAACATTCTAGCATTTAACAATAATATATTTAAATAAAGAATTACTATATAATTTTACTAAAGAAAATGTTTTATTTTTTATTTTGGGCATTATAGGAACACAGGATGAAGGTTAAGGTTAAGTTAAGTTAAGTAGCTTAGATATTAGTAGAGTTCTTTTGAACTATTTACATTTAGAAAAACTAAAAAGTTTTTCAAAGAAACATCAAATTTATTTTGAAAATGTTGTAGGTCTTGTAAATAAAAACGGAGGCAAATATAGCAGAGTAAAAAGTAATGCAAAAACTTTCAATCGAATATCTGTTATTGCAAGACATACTTTAAAATCAAGAAATGCAATGAATTCTAGTTCAAGAATGTCTGAAAATAATGCAACTTCCTTGGATTTAGAAAGTTTTCCAATGGAACAAGCTTATATTTCGGATTTATTGTCTGACCTTGATGAAAATCGGGAAACTAAATGTGAACCAAAATTGCATTTAAATGAAAATAATAATAATTTAAATGCTTCAGTAGAAGCTAAATTATCAGAGTCTGAAAATAATTTTTAGGCAAATAAATAACTAAATGTATCTGGTCATAAAATACAAAGCAATGGGAATTGTGATAATACTATATTGGAAACAAACAATGTGTTTAATATGGAAATGTTCAAAAAAGATTTAAATGAAATTTTGCATGATTCATTTAAGCAATTATCGGGAAACTTTTTCGAACAATTTAAATCTATTTCTGGTAATTTAAATGACGCTGTTAGAGAAATTTCACAATTGAAGAAGATTTCTACAAACAGTGACATTAAAGCCTGTTTAAAAGAAATGTTAATAGATAAAAAAATTTTAAATATGAATGAAGTTTCTTTCAGTACACCATGCATTAAAAAACCAGTTTGTAATAAATTGGAAAATAATAATAAATTAACAATTTCGAATAAAAAACGAGATCATACTCTAAGAGGGAGTTTACACGGTGTCTATTCAGACATGTCTGACAAACATGTCTGTTTTGTTTGTAGGCGATCGGGGTAGATAAGAAAGAGGAGTTGCCAAACAAACACGAAATGAGTAAACTCCCTCTTAATCGTATTTCTTTTTGTACTTTTTTTCTTCTTCTTGTGTTGCTTTATTCTCTTTTTTCATTCGAGGTGACAGTATATGACGAAAAAAAATTGGAAATAAAAATCAAAGAAAATAAAAATTTTAATTAAAGAGAAAAATATAAAAAAAATTAGAAATAAAATTAAAAATTTTAATTGTAAATTGAAAAATATGTGGAATCAAGAAATTGTGGAGCAATTAATAATAAAATATGAGGCAAATGAAAATTTGTACAATGTACGAAATCCTGATTATTTAAACCGGGTAAAACGCGCAAAATCTTTATTTACTATTTGTGAAGATCTTCAGGCAATGAACAAAGGCATCACCGTTGATGCAATAAAAAAAAAGATCCACAGCTTGAGAGCACAGTATATTAAAGAATCCCGTGATATAGCTAGTAGCAAAAGAAGTGGGGTTGGTACAGACGATGTACTTCTACCAAAGCTTTGGTGTTTTGAGCAGTTGAAGTTTTTAAAGCCACATTGCTCAGTAAGGAAGTCAGAGTCAAATATTTCTGCGGTAAGTACATGGTCAGTATTTATTCATTTGATTAAAATTATTGCTTGTATTTTTTTAGACTGATGAAGGTGACACAAGTTTTGAAATTAACTCTGAACCTGCTGCACCATATAGCCAAGCCGAAACGCAACCCCCTTGTAATAAACGTGTAAGCTTTCTTTTACAATACCAGATATGTTTTATTATTAAAAGTAGGATCAACATGTGCAACACAAACGAATCGCTTTCTAGTAATAGAAGTATGTACATCAGTTTTGATAAATGATAATATTTACCCGATAAAAGAAATTAATGTAATAAAAGCGTGGTTTTTTTTCCTAAACGTGTTTCAGAATGTATCAATACATTATTGGCAACATCTTAATGCATTTTGTACTTACATATTTGCCTACCTTGTATTGTATATCGTCTCCTTAAAGACGAAATAACCTATCTGCAGTTTTCAAAAGTTCACAGGAGGGAAAAAACGTTATAAAATTAAAACTATTTACAATATTGAAACGAAAATTACACATTTTGATTAAAATGAAACCAGAAATATACATATGTATATCGGTTGAGAAAATTTTGTTTTTATAAAAACACAGCTTATGTTAGTTTTTATTATACCCACACCACAATAGTGGAGAGGGTATTATGCATTTGTGCTGATGTGTGTAACGCCTTAAAATATTGATCCTAGACCTTAAAGTATACCGATCGATTAAGAATCACTTTCTGAGTCGAACTAACGATGTCCGTCCGGCTCGCTGGCTGTCCTTGAAACCTTGTGCGCAAAGTACAGGCCGCAATTTTGGAGATAATTTGATAAAATTTGGAACATAGGTTCTTATTGGCACAAACGTATTGAAAATGGGCCGAATCGTAGGACCACGAGGGGAGATAGGGGAAAATTTTTTCCTCTCAGAAACTATCAAAGCGATTTTAATGAAATTTTAAATGTAGATAGATCCCTATTCATATAGCCATACACTCTCGAAAATTTGGTTTTAAAGACTGTGGTGAAGGGTATCATTAGGTCGAGCTTAACCGACTATACTTTCTTGTTAGGTTATTTGGAAATGTAAAAATCTTTTACCAAATAACCTATCTTCATTACTAATTAGTGTGAATATGAAATACATATGAATATTATATATATTAAATAATAACAGTTATAGTTTCTTTTACTGGTTTAAGTAAAAAAAAAGTACTTAATGTTTGTTTAAATTGTACTATGCAACAAAATTAAATTTTTATCGTGATTTTTTTTCTTTTTTTTTTTTGCGTAACGGTCGTCTAGGTAAAAAAAACTTTGTCATTTTTAATATTACATGTTCAAAATTTTGCACACATATGCGTTATGAGATAGGGAATAAAAATCCATAAAAAAGTCAATTTTAAAATTTTTGCAGATAGGTTATTAGGTTTTTAAGATGTCGATATGTATATATATGTTTTGCATCTACATTTTTTTTTAATTTATTATTTAGAAGTTCAAGACTAGTGGTATAGATATCGTCTCCATATTTTTGAAACCAAAATACGGAACACAACACTACTGTTGCCCAGATAGAAAACCCACATAATGGCCTGGGCTAATATTGAACAAGTTTCCATTAAAAATTATAATCAGATAAATTGGGAACGTATTTGTTAAAGTTATTTTATTGAATACAGTTCATTTAATTAAATACACAAGAATTGAAGATATACAAGACTTAATAATTATTCAGTAATAATGTAAATCAAAATTTTGTCAAAGAAGGATGTATGTATGTGTGAATGCATTTATATATGTATGTATATAGTTTTTAGTTTTATATTAATTATATAGAATTATTTTAAACTAGGGATTGCTGTGACAAAATTTCAACAAAGTCGTAACCAAATGAATCTGACAGCTATTCTTTATGTAAAATTTTACGCTGAATCCGAATATGAAGTCAGAATTGTCAAAAGTAGAACAGTTTTTGAGATTTTCCAAAATAACCGTTATTCGTGTTTTTAAAAAAGATGATGTGACTGAAATGAAAATTAGTCTAGTGTATTATCTTAGTGTATTTCTTTTTAGTGAAAGGTTATAAAATTTTCAAAATAACCATGGATTGCTAGTGAAGATTGGTCAAGAAATGACAGAGTTACAGAGGACAATAGTTCAACCTTCATTGAAAATTTTATGATTTTGCTCAATTTTGCTCTTTTCAAGTTATTTTTTTTAACCAATTTTAAAAATTGTTACTAAAAATGTAGCTTTGTATACTTATTTGTTGTGTTGTTCTTTGATTTGATATAAATCGAAAAGTGAGTTAATTCAATTGCAAAAAATCATCAAATTTATAATGAAGTTTGAAGTTTTGTCCAATATAGCTCTGCCATTTATTGACTCATCTTCACAAACGACCCATGGTTATTTTAAAAATTTTATAACCGTTCACTTAAAAGAAAGAAATACATAATCCTTTTAAAAATTTTTGAAGATATTTTACATAAAGATTAGGTGTCAAATCCATTTGGTCAAAAAACTGTCACGTAGTGTAATTTACATACATTTTATAACATTCTATATACATATTATTTTTTAATTTACAATTTCTTGTCCTGCCAAGGTAGTAGGGTATTCATTCGGTTAACCGTTAATCGGTTAACCGATTAATTACTACCCGATTAACTGATCGGTTAATTTAAAATTGGCTTTTTTCGATTAACGATTAAACCGGTTAATTTCAGTCGATTAACCGAAGTAACAAAATTTTAAATTTTTTGTAGTATTATCACATATTTTTTGTGTTTTTAATTATTTGTTTTGTCTCTTGTACAAAAGGTGTGTGTTTAGAAAAATATTTTTTCCTTCTAGCTATACATTCTTTAAATACAGTACTAAGTCAGGAAATACAGAAAAATAACTGAGAAATTAGATAATCTGTATTATGGATTGCTTTCGAGATTTCCAACATCTGCGATAAGTGAAAAATTTTTTTCGTGTTTTATCGAAACTAAAGAATAGAATCGCTTAAATCCTAAACATTAAAGCCAAATTATTTTTATAAAAGATAATTTATAAGATCTCCTTAAGCTTTTGAAAAATTTATTAATAAAATGATCTCACAGTTTATTTATTATTAAATACATATAAATTATAAAATATGTGGAGGTCCATTTGGATAAACGACAAAATGAAATTTAAGTAAGTAGCACCTAATTTTTTTAAAAAACAATTATTGATTGAGGTATTATTGTCTACAAAAAATAATATTAATCACAAATTTATTATTTTATCTGACAGTTTGTTTTAAAGTTATTTAGATAGCAAATTTGGAATTATTGCGTTTTGGTCCGAATCATAATAGGTATTTATTAATGTAATTATTGCGTTTTGTTATGGACCTCCTCAATTAACATAACAAAAGCGAAAGATATTAACTAAACAAAAATTCCTTACGTTTTACAGTTATCTAAGAGTTACCACCCCAGCATAATTTATTTATAAAGTTGACTTTTTTTAAATTTCTTAAAGCGATTTATTACAAAGATGAGTAATTATTGCATTTTGCTCAGAACCATTATATTTGATATTGAATTGCAGTGTAGTTATTGAGTTTTGGAATACTTTTTAATAAAGGTAATATAGATTTCAATGTGTAGAAAAGGATTCAATCAAAAAATCTAAAAACCTAAAAAATGTAATTATTGCGTTTTGTTATGGACCTCCTCATATGTATTACATATTTATTTATGAATTCCTTTTTGCTCATTTAAGTTCAAGAATTGTTTTGTTTGTTTTGTTATGGTTTATTTTACTAATAAATTCCAAATAATAAATAATTTTTGCATTTTTATTTGTTGAAATTACTTAATTTATAACAAAACTTTATTAATCGGTTAACCGATCAATAACAAAATTAACCGATAATAAACCGATTAAACCAAAACCTCGGTTAATTAATCGATCGATTAACCGATTAAAGCAAACCCCCGATTAAATGAATACCCTACAAGGTAGTCTTCCTTCATTATTAAAATATTGTTCAAAGCCTTGGCGAATTGTTTGTGCAGCACCTTTTCTATTTGTTCTTTCTGCATTAAATGGTTCTGAGTTGGCTTCTTCAGTTTCAGTGAACAATAAATCATTGGAATAGTTATAGTGTTTGTTGATTAACATATTATGCAAGACGCAGCAAGTTTTTGTTACCAGATCCACTTTTTCTGCCGATAAGTTAATTTTCGTTTGGAAAATCCTGAATCGACTTGCCATGATTCCAAATTCTCGTTCCACTACTTGCCTAGCTCGTGAAAGGCGAATATTATAAATTTGCTGTTCTCTTTTGGTAGTGCTATGAGAGTAGGGTTTCATTAGATGTTTTTGTAGTGGAAAGGCATCGTCACCTACTATGACGTATGGTAGTTTTCTCCCATTTCCAATAACTTTGTCTGGTGGAAAGTGGTCATCAGCATTATCAATGATAGTTTTTAGTTTACTTTGCAACAAAACTCCAGCATCATGAGTGCGCCCATTACATCCAACATCTATATATATAAATCGGCAGTCAGCATCTACCAGAGCTAGCAAAACAATGCTATTTGTGCCCTTATAGTTAAAAAAATAGGAACCATCTCTGCGAAGTGCCTTGAAATTGATGTGCTTTCCATCTTATGCGCCAAGACAATTCGGAAACTGCCATTTGATTGCAAAGTTTTCTGCAATGGCTTCCCATTCACTTTTTGTCGTGGGAAACTGTAAAATTTGATATATAAAAAGCGTTTAGCAAAATTTTTTTTAAATTTAGGGCAATGAATTTAATATTTTAAAAAAATGATTATTTTTAATTCAAATGCAATAAATTATTTAATTAAATATTTGACCTAATAAATTATTTTACATTTCTTTTGTTGTTTAGAAAAAACATATTGCTCTGGAAGACAAAATGGAAAATTTAAATAAACTTGTGAGTAGAAGAACGGAAACAAGCAGGTATGAGTGGCTTGGTAAAGAAGTTGTTTTTCAAATAACGGTAATAAAAAACCACCGAATTAGACAAGATGCGGTATGGGAAATACAGCAAGCGTTAAGAAAGGCATCCCTTGCAGATTTTGAAAATCAAACCCAACCAAGCTGCTCATATTACACTCCACCACCGGAGTCCGTATTTCTGCCAATATCCAACGAAGGTCAAGATTGCAGCAGTCAATCTTCATCGATGTCTAAACCTGATATATTGCAACAATCAATGATGGGTTTGCTCGATGATGATGATTTTTAAATTTGTTGTTATTATTTTAGTGCCTTTTAAAATATTTTTTTTTTTTTTTCTCAATATTATTTATTGAATCTTCATACATTTAAATATGAACTAACAATAATTAATCAAATCTTAACCTAATACTTTATTTTATGTCCTGCCAGTGCCAGACAAAAATTTTCTTCATCACGGGTTCTGTTCACTTATCGAGGTGTTTGTCGCTCATCTTATTGAGTAAGTGCTGCAGTGTCTCTTCTTCTTAAGCGAGTGTGGCCGCTATCATTTAAAATATTTCGTGCTAGTGGGTTTGGATGCAATTCGAGCCTTTTTAAGTATTTTACTGCATATTTCGTAATCATAGTTTTGACTAATGGAACATTGAGATCCTTGTGAATATTTGAGTTTTTTACATACCAAGGGGCAGCTGTGATTATTCGAAGAATTTTATTTTGGCGTCTTTGAATTTTTTCTATATTAGAGGCCGAGGCAGTGCCCCATAACTGAATACCATAGCACCAGATTGGCTTTAAGATGGAGTTGTAAAGAAGAAGTTTGCAGTCGAGACTAAGGACAGAGTTTCTACCAATAAGCCAATGAATTTGAATGGCTTTTAGTTTCATTTGAGTTAATTTTGCCTCTATATGGCATTTCCACGTTAATCGCCGATCCAGATGTATACCGAGATATTTTACATGCGAATGTTGAGGAATTATTTGATTGTTGATTGTAATATGGGGGCAAGATTCCCGGCGCAAGGTGAATGTTATATGCACGCATTTTTGCTCATTGACCATTATCCTCCATTGTCTTAACCATATTTCTAGTTGAAATATATGATGCTGTAAGTAACGAGATGCTTCATAACGGTTTTCGTGGACGCTTAGAAATGCTGTATCGTCTGCAAATGTTGAAGTTTGGGTGTAGTTGCTTGTTGGCATGTCCGAAGTATAAATTAAATATAATAGAGGGCCCAGGATGCTGCCTTGTGGGACTCCAGCGCCAATGGGCTGAGGTGAACTTAAGAAATTTCCTTCTTTAATAATAAATTGACGACCGACTAAGTAGCTTTCTAGCAGCTTGTGTGTGTTTGCTGGTAAATTTTGCTTCAATTTATGTAATAAGCCTTCATGCCAGACTTTATCAAAAGCTTGCGAAACATCGATGAAGAGTGCTGAGCAGTATTTTTTTTCTTCAAATGCTTTTCTTATGACATTTACTATTCGATGAGTCTGTTCGATTGTGCTGTGTTTTCTTCGAAATCCGAACTGATGGTTTGGAATACATCTATTTTCACTTAAAATCGGTGTTAATTTTGAAACTAATAATTTCTCAAATAGCTTTGACATATTTGATAATAAGCTAATAGGCCTATATGACTCAACTTTTGTATGATCTTTACCTGGCTTTGGTATCATGGTAACTAAGGAAACCTTCCATTTTTGAGGATAGTATTCAAGGCGTAAAATAGCATTAAAAATAAAAAGAATAATTTTCTTTGCTGTGCGAGGTAGCTCTAAAAGCATTTTATTACTGATTTTATCAATACCAGGTGCCTTCTTAGTGTTTAAGTCACAAATAGCCTGTTCGATTTCTCTTATCTCAAATCTGAGGGGAATAGCTGCTCTAGCAGGAACAGGTGGTAACTCGACCGCCGTATCGTGAGATATATTTGGGGTAAATACGTTTTTTAAATGATTAACAAACAGATTTCCCTTTTCGTTATCATTTCTTGCCCAACTTCCGTTCAAGTTTCTTAATGGTGGCTTAGAGACAACTGGTCTTTTTAAATTTTTAGCTGCACGCCATAATGAGTAGTCTGATTGCTGAGTTGCATCAAGTTCCTTAAGATATTTTTGCAGAGAATCCGTTTTCTGTGTCTGTAGTAACTTTCTTAGCCTTCTTGTACACTCTTTTAACAAACTCTTAAAACTATTAAAATATGTAGTAATAACTTTAAGACTTACTTTTTTTCTATAAAAACTGTTTATTACTGTTTTTGATCAGCTTTCATATCTCAAACTTTAAAACATTTTATATATATAAGATACGTACATATATATATATATATACATATATATATACTATGTTCATATGTATATAATATAGTTAATTTTTTTTCAGCAATTTTATTTGTTTTTTATAAAAACTATTGAATATGAATTTTTTATTTTTGTTTTTTATAAAAGCGATGTAATTCTTAAAATGAATAAATAAAATGTTAATTGTATTACAACTGACAACATACGAATATCATTGTATTTCTTTTCAATTAAAATCCAACAAAAAGCTATTGGTGTTAAAAATGGACGTAATGGAGGCACAAACCCTTCTGTAAGAAACTTTTAAAATTAATGCAAAATAAAGGTATTGCAGTAGCTATACCTGTGGGTATTTTCATATTTGGTCAATGTTTAGATACAGCTTAGAGCAAAATCTTCAAAACATTTATGTTCTACTTCGGAAAATATTAATAATTTACTTAGATAATTAAATCTGAAGGGTATTTAAGATTTGGTACTATAGAATATGCTCTTTATTAGGAATAAAGATATCCCATATAGAACCTACTGCTGAAGTATTATAACTATCGGTGGAGTGTTTCACAGATTCGCCATAGTCAAATATAGCAATCAACCTTGTGTTTTTTTATTAACTATACAAACCTTTAAGTACTCATCCTTAAAATTCTTCCAAATTGCTTTGCATGTTTCGGGAATTGCAGCCGAAAGAAATGGTTCCGATAACCTGGTTTGATAGTTAGTGCTCTTAAAGGATTCTCCAGTAGCTAAATACCTAAGAGTGGCAGCTAATTTCTCTGCAGGAGTTATTGCATTTCTCATTGTAGTATCTTGTTTTTTAATGTCATTTTCTATTTTGAAAAGAATAAAGTTGAATGTCTCTGGAGTCATTCTTATATAATTTAAAAATGACGACATATCTTTCAGGAGGTCGTTCATTAGAAATGAAAATGCACCTCGCTCCACTCTATCATTCCGCCATTGTTTTACCCACTCCTTTCTTCTTTTGGTGGGTGGTGTCGTAATTGCACACTCCAAGCAATCTAGCGCAGCCAAAACAATTTCTTCATCCTCACTGTTGTCCAGAACCGAATTTTCAATTACAACTTCCGTCATATTAAAAAGTTTTTCTATTACCTATTCGTCCATTTTAGTATTTTTTTTTTCTAATATATTTTTTTCACAAAACACTTATTTTAAATTTGTTCAATATAGATTTTTATTTCGACTGAAATAAGCATTACTTTAAAATTACGAAAATGTATATGAAGAAGATTAGACAATTATACATGAAAACAGACATGTTTGGAAAGACATCGTGAAAAGACAATAGGTTTTTGGAAGCATGTTCAAAAGATAATGTCAAAAACAGACATGTCTGGAAAGACTCCGTGTAAACTCCCTCTAAGTCCATTTGAGATAACAGATGATTCTCTTAATGTTTCAAATTTCTTGAAATATAGAAAATAACCTAATTTAGATTCTGTAAGTATAGAAACTACAGACAAAATAACACAAAAGAAAACGGGCAGTAAATATATAAAATGTATCATGTTTATTTGTATGTATTTAATTTACAGAGTTTTAATAGTAACAAAGGTAAACTTACTATTTTAGGTTTAAGTTTAAAAGGACTAGAAATATCACCGAAATTTCGTGAAGAATTCACGTCTTATTGGGCTGGCGGTTGGTTGGCCCCTGTAGGCGCTGCCACATGTGGTGGCATTGTGTAGTAGCACATGTAAGGAACGGGATGTGCAGCCACCACCGGCTGTTGCCTACCCGGCTGATCGCGGCCCTTTTTAATTTTAACATTTAAAAACAGGCTACCAGCGCAATGTGGGCACCTGTAAACATTCTAAAAAAAAAAATAAATAAACAAAATAAAACAAGATATATAAAGTTTTAAATTTACTTACCATCCTGCCGCCTGCGTCCATTCTGCACCGTAGTCATAGGAACAGAATACCACAGAACTGTAAAAAGTGGCGTGTGAAAAAGGCCCAAATCAGTTGCGAGAGCAGCTTTCGAAGAAAAAGACAGAAAGCTTTTTTTGGTACTGAAGTGGCAATGTGTAAAAACAGGCAGCAACAATCAACACAAATGGCATGATCAAAACAAAAATTACAAAACACAGACCACGTTAAAAAAATGCATTAGTTCAACAAACGTTGTGTTTTGTGCAAAATAAATGTATTTATTAATATTTTTTTGTTTTATAATGTTATTTATTTACTTAAATATTATTTACTCGTGTTGTGGAAAACTTAAAAGTTAATTTTTACAACAGCTTTGCAAGTAAATCTCAACTAAATAAATTTGTGTTCATTGTATTGCGGCATAAAAGATGATGCAAAGAGAAATGCAAAAAGGGCAGCTTTCTTAAAAAGAGACAAAAAAAACGCAAAATCTTCCGTCTCGTGACAGTTCTGTAGTATTCTGTGGTCATAGGTTTAATAAAATTAACGTTTTATTTTTCCATGAGTATAAAGAAGTGATGCCAAGTTTGTGAATTTTTAGTACAAGAATATGTTTAGGTGAGCTACCAGATTTTTTATAAGTAAAACAAGCTAAAATTGCAACTAATGCTTATGCGCCCCATACACGGGTCAATTCAGTTGTCAACTGAGTCTTTCATCTGAATTGATGCTTGGCCACTCACTTCATCAACTGGATTAAAAGATTTTAAAGTAATTTTAAAATTTAATGAAATAAAATACAATTTTTAAAACACTTAACTTTTTTATTACAAGGGAAAACTACAAACATTAATTTTGACAGCTAATCAAGAGACTCGAGCACACACAGTACAATCGAAGAAAAGGAAAGGAAAATATAAAAAGAAAGCGGTCGGAAAATTGGACTGAAGAAGACAAGGTAAGAGCTATCAATAAATCAATTTTAATTATGTATTTCTAATTGTAAAATCGTATTAAGATTCTGCTAAAGGAACTTATAAGAAAGAGGGTTAAAACCATTGAGAACAAGAACACGGACACAAACTCAAACCAAACGAAGAAAAAAGCTTGGGTAGAAGTAATGGAGAGGTATTATAAGACTGTTTTCTAAAATAATGATTTTTTTTTTTATTATTTATTGTTCTCAGTTTTAATGCCTTATGCAGTGGTGGTCAAAGGACTTTGGTACAACTGAAAACACAGTGGACAGCAACCAAAATTGTTGCTCGAAAACAAGTGGCAGAACACCGAAAAGAAATTCTAAAGACAGGAGGTGGTTCACAACCCCAAGATGTTCCTATTTGTAGCAGTGACATCAGCGTTTGGCTACCAAATGAATTCGTTATAGACCACAACGAATTCGATTCGGATTCAACATTGATAGAAGTGAGTTTATTTTCAAAAATATATGATCTGTTATAATTTTTGTTATAATTTTTAAAGCACAAGTTCTATAAACTTTAAAACTACTTTTTTAGATAATTGAAGAAGCTCCTAAATCGAATACTGATGAAAACGACTTTTTATACTGCATAGAAGAAGAAGGTGACGTCGATGAGAAGAAGGTAGAAGCAGAGGAAGCCGAATCAACACATACAAAGTTTGTAGAAAGACCAAAGCCTGCGACGACCTTACAAAAGGTATGCATTATTTATTATTGTTCACGTACTTTTACTAAATACCTATATGATTTGTTACAACCTGTTCTTATTTATTTAGAAAACACAAAATATTGAAAAATATAAAACCAACTACAACATTAAAAGGCTCGCTGATTTCGATATAGAGTGCAAGAGAGAATTGCATTATCTTGAAATGAAATGTAGGCAAGATTTGCATGAGCAACAACTTGAGGTTGTAAAGAAAAAACTTAGAAATCTCGATAGGGAATTGGAACTAATCAATAAAAAAATAGAGTTTCAAAACAAAAACATTGGTATGTATTTTATTGCACGTCAATATTGTAATGTTATTAATTAGTTAATTTTTGATTAAGAGATTTTTATTATAAATTCAAAATGCAAAAATTTTATAAAACGAAACTGTTTTCATTTTAAAATCGTGGTACAGATAGAAAATTATTGAAAACTAATTTAAATTGGTTTTCAAATACAATTTTTTGGCTGTACCGTGTTTTTAATTTTTGTCCTCTTTTCAGATAATCATAAATAGTATATTAAGCAAGATCGGAAATCTTAATTCAAGACTGTTTTTATTTTTTTTATTTAATTTTTTTATTTTTTATATGAATATAATTTTTTATTTCTTTTCTGTGTTCCAAAATGAATTTATATTTTATCCTAAAAACTAGCTTTAATAAAAATATCTTAATTGTTATGTACAAATATCTGCATATATGTTTTTATTGTAGTTAATGTATACATAACTACATATGTATATTCCTATGTATTAATGTATAGAAATCTTATATGTTAATTCATTTCAGGATAACATACATATGTAGATAAAAGTTAAATAAAATAAAAATATAAATAGAAACCTTAATATTCGATACTTATTTCTACATAATTAAGTTTTTTGGCAGGATCTTTACTTGAAACCGACCTTTTTAATACAAAAAAAAATAATTCAAATTTTGTGATTTTGGTCGCAATTATTGGATTTGATTGCACCTAAAGTATTGCATAGAAACAGATCTGTAAATTATTGCAATCAATTTAAAAATGGAATGATTTAAAATTGGAATCATACAATAAATTTTCCGATTGAATGCAATAAAAAATTGAGAAACTGTTTTGCCTAGAAAACTTCTCCTGAACATTAGACAGATATTTATTTATATGTACTACTGAAAATTTTTTTCAATAAAAGCTCTTAAAACTACATTTTCTCTCCTGGTTGTTGTTTCTCGTTCACTGATAAAATTTTCTGGTATTTCAACTATTTCTTCCTGATTCAAGTCGTTATCATCTAGAATAATTATTTTTGTTGTATAAAAACTTTTAAATTTTTTTTGAATATAAAAATAAAAAGATTACCTGGCACGCAGTCATTCTCTTCAATCGCAATATTATGAAGAATGGCTAATGCGACAATTACAACTTTAACATTTGAAAATGAAACAGTCATTCCATCCAGCAAACACCGAAATCGTTGTTTCCATACCCCAAAGCATCTTTCAACACAGTTTCGTGTAGCAATATGTGCGACATTGTACTTCGCATCCATTTCAGTTTGAGGACGTAGTAATGGAGTAAACAGGTATGATGTTAATTTGTATCCTGAATCACCAAGCAAGCGGCCTTTGAACTCACCATTTTCAAACCTTTCCTTTAACTTTGATTCATTAAAAATACGGCAATCGTGAGTGCTGCCTCGCCATCTTGCTACTATATCCAAGATTTTCAGTTGCGAATCGCAAACTGCCTGCATTATAAATTAATAACATTATTTGTAAAAATATGTTTAATTTACAAATTTTGCATACATTTCAAATCTAAATAAAATTGAATGCAACAACAGGTTATCTGATTTTACCTGTACATTGATGGAATAAAATCCTTTCCTATTTACATAATACTGGGCTAAGTCTCCGCCGGTTTTTTTGATTTTGATGTGTGTCCCATCTATGGCTCCAATTATCCCTGGGAAGTTCTTAATTTGTTTAAATTCTTTTGCCAGCTTTATTTCTTCCTCGACAGAAATTGGCATTCTTATGAAGTCACTTGAGTGTTTTGCTAAAGCACGAGCAACTTTTGTACATATTAGAGAAACTGTGGATTGTGACAATCCATGAAGATCGCCAGCATCGTCTTGAAACTAATAATTTTTTTGATTTCATTATTCATTAGTCAATAATTAATAATACTTACTTCTCTTCTTCCCCAACAACGTAAAGCTACTAAAACTTGCAATTCTGGTGTTGTTCCACATCCCCTACGGTCAACAGAAATATCTGTTTTTATTAAATTAACTACTTGCCTAACAGTCTCCTTGTTAAGACGATATTTCCTTTTAAACATGCTGTCAGGAATGGAAAATGGATCGATTCTCTTTTTATAATATTTCTTTTTACGCCTTGGAACCATATTTTCCAAAGTTTCTTTTTTAAGTAAATACAATAAAAAATACGAATATATTAATACAAACAATTTTTTTAAAAAACGATGGTCTTACCAATTCTCTTTATTAGTTATAATGTTTCCATTATTTCCAAACAAACTTCTTTTCTGGACAGATTATGTATTTATAAAATCAGAAAAGTTTTAAAAATTTTCCAAAACGTAAACAAATAAATCAAAATGTCAACTTAATAATGCTTTACAGAAGGGTAAAGACAACTTTAAAATTGAATGATTTAATAACTGCTTACTAAACGTTTGGTAAGGTAAAAATCGTTTATAAATACAGATTTTCCAAATTCAGCTAGTAAACACTTTGTAAAACTGTTGTAATTTTTTATAAATACGGGTGTTATATTTTTAAAAAATTTTCTAGCCAAACCTTTTGCCAACCCTGTCTCGCTGTCTCTAATTGGTGGTCCCACTGAATTTAATTTTGTTGTTATTTCCTCCCATTCTTTTTTGAAATTGTTAGGAGTTGAGCTGCGTTGAAATCCTTTTGCCAAACTGGGCTTATTTTCAAGTTCAGGGGGGTTATTATGTAATTCGATTCGAAACGAAAATACTTTCGAAAGAAATTTCCGTATCGAAAATGAAATGGTATTTTCTAATCCGTTCGAAAGCCCCACAGATTTGTATTTGTTAAAAAAAGGGAAAAACAAAGTGCTGCCAAATTTATAGCCGATAAATTTGACAGTACCTGTCAATATTGACAGAAATTTTTTGAAAAACAAGCGTTAATAAAAAAACGTTAAATTTTCCGCAAAATGTAAATATGTATAAGTGAAAACTTCAAAACAAAATAAAATAACAAATAACACTACGTGACAATTTTTTGACCAAATGAATTTTACACCTAATCTTTATGTAAAATTTTCCGAATATGAATCCGAATATGAAGTCAGAATTGTTAAAAGTATAACAGTTTTTGAGATATTCCAAAATAACCGTTATTTGTGTTTTTAAAAAAGATGCTGTGACTGAAATGCAAATAGGTATCTTCAAAAATTTTAAACGGATTATGTAATTCTTTCTTTCTAGTGAAAGGTTATAAAATTTCTAAAATAACCATGGATTGCTGGCTTCATATTCGGATTCAGCGGAAAATTTTACATAAAGATTAGCTGTCAGATTCATTTGGTCACGACTTTGGTGGAATTTTTGTCACGTAGTGTAATTATTTATAAAAATATAACGGTCTAAGAACATAAATTCTGTTCCATTGTGGTTGGAAGATAGCGATAAAGAAAGTGATGCAATTGCAGAAAGAGTTCAACGGAAAATAATACGAGATACATCCGACATTGTGAGCCTTGATAATAGTACGTAAGAAAGATTTTTAATTATCAAATTTAATTATAAAAATACTATTTTTAGTTTCGTGAAAAACTTTCGGCTTAATAAAAATTCATTTATGTATGTAAACAATTGTATATACATATGTAGGGTGATTTAAAGCCACCTGAAAGATCGACAGTCATTGCACCTTTGATGAAATTAGCTTCAACATTAAAATGTTTGGTACAAGGTGGATACCATCATCAGATTGACCAAGATCGTCTTGTAGGACTTTCACACTCATCAATTTCCATATGCTTATCTGAGGTATGCGAAATAATCGAACAAAATATTTGTCCGAAGCATATTATCTTTGAAATGACTGAAGAAAAAAAGATGGAGGCGAAAATATGGTTTTTTTTTAATAAATGTGGAATACCTGGAGTAATTGGCCAAGTAACGATGAGCATTTATATTTCAACCGAAAACAGACATTTAACTCTTCTCATACCTAGTAACATAGCACATTTGTAAAAATTGTTAATACAAAATCGATTAAATGAAAACTCACTTTTCCACTTTTTCAATTCACGATACGGTGGACCAACCGCATCTTAATCCTTTGATAGTCTTTGCCACAAATCCTTCGACTTGCTTTTAGCATTTGCAACATTGAGGTGCCCCTTTGCTCAATATGCATGTGCAATTATAAAATCAACCATCACCATATTCTGTCTTGGTTTTGTAAACATTGCTTTGTTTAAGCTTTCCCTAAACACAACCCAAATTTAAAAATATTACTATGTATAAAAATTTCAGACTAAAAACAAGGAGTTGTGACAACAAACACAGTATAAATTGTGATTTCAAGTCACTCACAGTTCTGAATATAGAGGAAATCGTATGTTTTAAATTATATTTTACACTTTTTGTAAAAAGTTATTTAATTACTTACATTTTTAAATTTTTTATTGTTTTCGCAAGCACAGCACCTTTCGAATAATTTACGAAAAATTAAAATGAACTGACATTTGCTTTCGTATTATATAGTTGCAATTGTAAAAGGGTAATTTATAATTTACGAAAAGGGGTAAAAAAAATCCCACAAAAAGAAAATATTTCCGAACGTTCGAAAATAAATTTTCGAAAAACGTACTACATAATACAATTTGTACGAATTCGTAAATCTTTTCTTTCGAATCGTATTACATAATAACCCCCCAGCAATAAGGGTTTCAAATTGTTTTAAAGTTGTTACTTTAATTTTTTTTCCATTTAAATATTATTAATATATTTTTTTTAATTTTTTTTTTAAATATATTGTAAAAACTTTGTCACAATTTCACTTGACGACGGTAAAAACTTTGTTGACAAAATCAAAGCCAATTCGTGTCAACGTCGGCATTAAATCGTCTTTATTAATACAAATTCTTTGTCAATAGTAATCGGTTATCGTAAATATTGACGGCGGTAATGCCATGACTGCGGTATCGACGCCATTTAAGTCGACATTGACATTAGCAATAGGGGGGATTGATAAATCCTCAGAATCGTTGTCTTTTTCTATTGCATCTAATGAAATTGTGCAATCGAAAAAAAGAAATAAAGAGATTCTTGGTCCCTTTGAAAGTAGCTTAGATTTGTCTCAATTTTACAGTTATAGAAAGAGAATTAACCAAAAAGAAAAAATTAATAAAAATGTTATCCGTGAGCCCGGAAAAACTGTTAATCAGGTTCGTGAATTTAAATCCAACATTTTTGATGGCGATTTTAAAATAGATCCAGTTTGCGAAAAATCGCATTGAGAAATAACTAAAAAATAATAGAAATAATTAATTTTAAATAAATATGTAATGGGTGATTTTTTAGCTATTATCTTTTTGGCAACACTGGTTTAAACAGCTGACGTACGTTTCGTGTTTTGTTTCACTGTCAAACATCTTCAGTTTGGTCTATAATTTAACCATGAATCGTCTTAAAAACGAACATCGTTTGCAAATTATTGAATTTTATTATCAAAAAATTTATCGAAAAATTGTGTTCAGCAACGAAGCTCATTTTTGGCTCAATGGGTACGTTAATAAGCAGAATTGACAATTTTGGAGTGAAGATCAGCCAGAAGCATTGCAAGAGCTACCAATGCATCCAGAAAAAGTCACAGTTTGGTGCGGTTTATGGGCTGGTGGCATCATTGGACCGTACTTCTTCAAAGATGATGCAAATCGTAACGTAACTGTCAATGGTGAGCGCTACCGTGAGATGATATCCAACTTTTTTTTTGCCCAAAATGCAAGAGCTTGACTTGCATGACATGTGGTTTCAACAAGACGGTGCCACATGCCACACAGCATGCTTAACAATGGACTTATTGAGAGGCGAGTTAGGTGAACATTTTATTTCACGTTCGGGACCGGTCAATTGGCCGCCTAGATCGTGCGATTTAACGCCTTAAGGCTATTTTTTGTGGGGCTATGTTAACCCTTAAATGCATACCGTACCATATATGGTACACGTTTAAAAATTAATGTAAATCTTATCAATTAAACTAAAATTTTATATAAAAGCCTTTAAACTAAAGAATACAATATAGGAGTTCATTTGAATACTACTTCGTCCCGCTTGCAATTTATTTTAGCTCTCAATAAGCTGGCAAAGTGGACGGTTGCGGTTTTTGCTTATAATTTTTAAAGTGATTTTTAAAGTGAAAAAATTACTAATCATATAAAATAAAAAATAATAACTATTTTTCGTTTATGTATTCATTCACTTTAGCAATTTTGGCTTAAAAACGGTCAATTAATCATCAATAAGTTTTTATGAATACGGCTGAAAGTATGTAACTAATTTAAAAAAATAATTCAAAACAAAATTTAAGGTGGTGCTGCTATCAAGAAATGCATTGTTTAAATGGTTAACGTCATATTGTAACCAGAGATACTAAAGACAATGTAGCTATTTACGATGCCCTAAGAGTTGTTAAAAAAATGAATTAGGCAAGGTGGATTTCGAAGAAGAAATTAAAAAGCGTAATAAGCAAGTATACATTCCCATTGGTTTACAGTAGATTTGAAAACTGGTGTAAGTTGCTATATATACTAAAGTTACTTTTATTTTCATCAAATTATCTATTTAGATGCCTACAATTGTTTTGGGTCAAGATGAGGTAGATTGCTTTTCCGCCTGGGTATCAATAGAAGCTGGTCTTCCTGAATGTTCAGAGCCTCAATCCGAATTAAAAGTAATATTTTTCTTTGTAATACAGACTGATAAGATTTAAAATGTTTCGCATATTTAAAGATTAACTATGGTAGATTATTATTGGAAGCTTTATTGGAATATTGGACACCGCCGCACAGTTTACTTTCCAATGAAATGGAAAAGGATATAAGAGGCAATGGCTTTTTCCAAGTACCCAAACAAACACCTGTTATATCTACATAGGTAGGTTGTTATTTTCCACTATTATCCTTTAAACTTTTGTTTTTAAGGAATATAATTATATATGTATGTTTCTGCCTGTTAGTGAGGTGGGAGGACGTACAGTTTGTAGATTATTAGTTCGAGATGCAGCTTGAGAAAGTGAAAGTAAGTTACTACACGAAACTGTGCCACAATGGGTTACAGATGTAGTAATTGAAAAGGCCACACCTAAATTCTTGAAAATACCCTTTTTTCTTACACCACACCCACAAATGGGCAAACCTGAGAGAACTAAAAAGGTTAGTTTGAGTATTATTTTTTTATGTAGCTTAACACAATTCATTTAAGGGTCGTTTGGTGGCTAATGAATTTATACAATGCCGCAAAGTATGTGAACATGATTTGGACAACGTGGTAGAAGCCGAAACAACACCTAGTGGCGGTAATGCTTCTTGTTCATCATACAAACTAAATAAAATCTTTTTGATTGAAGATTTAAAGAAAAAGTACAGAAGCTTTACATTATTATTAAATAAAGATACATATTAAAATATGGAATCAATGGCAATTACTCTAAATAAAGGCAAATCATACAAATATGTAAATATCTAACTATGTATATAAAAATCATAAAATTTTATTTTATTCTTTTTTATTGCAACTTAAATACAAAAATTTAGTTTTTGTTGAGATTTGTTGTATTGCCGTTTTACAAAGGTTAAATAAAGGGTGGTTAAATTGTAAGGGCCGATGTTGAATGTAAACCACACCTAAACGCCAAGTTTTTTTTCCGAATTTTATTTGACATTTCTCTATTTCAGACTTACTCAATTTGAACCATGGAGAGATACACAATCCTACAACGTGTTAAAGTTACCCAGACTTATTATGAAAATGGATGATAAATTTCGAAGAAAATCATCTTCAGTGATGAGGCACATTTTCACCTCAGTGGATTTGTCGATAAGCAGAATTTCCGCATTTGGGCGAATAATAATCCAAGAGTGATTGTCGAAAAACCAATGCACCCACATAGAGTGACTGTTTGGTGCGGTTTATGGGCTGGCGGCATCATCGGGCCGTATTTTTTCCAAAATGAGGCCGGTCAGGCAGTTACTGTGAATGGTGTTCGCTATCGTGAGATGACAACGAACTTTTTATGGCCCGAATTGGAAGATATGGATCTGGACAATATGTGGTTTCAACAGGACGGTGCCACTTGCCACACAGCTAACGAAACAATGGCTCTTTTGCGCAACAAATTCAATGGCCGTGTTATCTCACGTAATGGCGATGTCAATTGACCGCCAAGATCATGTGATTTGACACCGTTGGACTTTTTTCTTTGGGGTTATTTGAAAGAAAAGGTGAACGTCGATAAGCCAGCAACAATTCAAGAGCTAAAGAATGAGATAATTCGGCACATTAACGGCATAGAACCTCCATTATGCCTCAGGGTCATCGAAAATTTGGACCATCGGATGGAGGTGTGCCACCGTGGTCGCGGCGCCCATTTGGCCGATATTTTGTTCCATACATAATTGAGTAATACCAATATATCATAATAAAATAAAATTACAATAATTTCCTAAATAGTTTGTGTTTTATTCAAAATCAACATCGGCCCTTGAAATTTAACCACCCTTTAAAACGATGATTGAACGGAATTCTTTCTTGCCATTCCATTCTTTCTTACTTGTTGGTAATGAAAAGGATGGTTTAAAAATTATTTTTATTTGCATTTAATGTAAAATTAAAAATTGTTTTGTACACGTTTCCACGCCACCTTTGGGGTAGTGTACTTGGCGCGTTTTTTTTTTAACGTGGTTTCCCCTGTAGGCCTACTCCACGATAAATAACATTCTTAAGCTAAAGTAATATTATAAGGTACAAATCAAAGAAGTTAATAAAATAAAATTTAAAGAAATAATATAGTAATACATACATAACTTTTGATTATATTCTTAAACTAAAATACTTAAACCTAAAAAAATAATTAAATCTTAAACGCCAGCAAATCAGTCTCTCTCATTTCTTTGGTTCTCTCATTGGCTTAATCATTTTTGTCTCATTCATGGTATTAAATAAATTAAAAATTCATTTATAGTTTTAATGAAAAAATAAACATAATATTTTTGATATTTATGCCGGACTTACCTTAAAAATAACAAAAGATGATGTTATGGAATTATTGAATTATTTTCCTTTGTAGCATATAGTTCAAACGTTTGCCTCCATAAATAGTTAGCTAATAAATAAAAAATATAAAAAATTAGATACATTTTTTGTGTTACAAAATTAATAATACTTACTTTTAAAATTTTATTTTTAAAAGTTTACTAAATCCCATAAACCGTTGCTTTGACTTCTGCATTTTTAACCTTTGGTTAAGGTGTCGAATTCGAAAATAAATGCGGCATTTAAAAAACATTTGCTTAATGTTTTCTGGTAGGTCGACCGATTTGCTGTGGTCTAGCAATTTTTTTTAAGCTGTGGGCAATGCAATATTTCCTTTCCATTCATTTTTTCCAAATATTATTTCCAGTTTTTTCATTTCTGCAAGAAATGCGGCATTTAAAAAACATTTGCTTAATGTTTTCTGGTAGGTCGACCGATTTGCTGTGGTCTAGCAATTTTTTTTAAGCTGTGGGCAATGCAATATTTCCTTTCCATTCATTTTTTCCAAATATTATTTCCAGTTTTTTCATTTCTGCAAGAAAACTGTTCTTTGGCTTTTTAAGGGAAACCTTCGTTTTCATGACATTCATATCCTTCGAGATTGAGCTTTCGTATTATATACCCGGATATATACTCTAAAGCGTCTTCTTGAAGTAAGCCAACATCTTCGATATTCGAACCATCAAAGCAGTCAAGTTCGTCTTCTTCGTTTGCAGTAGGTAACGGTTCAATCGCGTCTGTAACATTATCAGTTCTGTATGGATTCTGAACTTCATTAACATTGGAACTGTTGAGCCCAGGGCTGCCAGATAAATTTGTGAGGAAATCGTCAATTTCCTGAGAAAAAATAAAAAAATCGTCGTTTACGTTTCGAAAAATCGTCAAAAAATCAGACAACTTAAATTTAGTTTTTTTTTTAAAACAATTTTTGCTCGACTTTTGTAAAAAAAACATTCAAACAAAAACATAATTACTTCATACCCACCTATAAATTTCAATCGTGTAAGAGATACTGGGAGTCTCATGAAGAGCGTCTTTGATCGTCGATCGTCGAAAAACGACTGAGATTCTTCTACAGCAGAGCGAACGGCGCTTCTTCAATCGTTTAAGACGTGGTTGAAGATTATCTAACGAGTCTTTCATGTCAAGAATCGTATGAGACGCATGTAGAAAGTATCTTATACAGAGAGTCGTAAAAGGTTCTTTCGATGATGGTTTGACGAAAGATAAACAAAGTGTTACATTAATAATCATAATCATTTAAAGATTTTCTTAAGACTTGCATATTACAGCCATACCTAAACAAAACCGGCACGCGTTTTTTAGTTTTTGAATAGAGCGGCCTCAACGCTTTGCAATTGGAAAAACCGATTTTGACAGCTCGTTAAATAGTGAAGTTTGCCGCTTTTGTTAATTAATAATAGCAATTTAGCTATTTTTTGGTCAATCTAGCGTTTTTATCTCTATTTTTATTTATAATTTGTGGGTTTTATTAAATAAGAAAGCTATCACTACTGTTCGTGACACATATCAGCGTAAAAGCTAAGCGAAAGAAAACGTTCCGCCTTCCGCTCTTGTTAAGGTACGACTGAAAAAAATCGTCACTTTTTAGAACAAAATCAGCAAATCGGCACTTTGCTAATTCCGGAACGAAAAATCGTCAAAATGACGATAAATCGTCAAATCTGGCAGCCCTGGTTGAGCCATTCCGTGTCATCCTCTTCTACATTTCCTTGTCGGTTTAGGTGCTCCGTATTTCTGGCTTAACATAAAAAAGAGATAACATATTAGTGGGATTTACACCGAGCTTGTTAGTTTGTTAGTCGTTAATCGTTACTTTTTTACACGCATTTTGTTTTTGTATATTTAACGCGCTACCGGATTAACATTTAACAAATTAACGACACGGCACCCCTGATAAAATAGTTGTTAGTTGGTAACTCACAATCAGCTGTTGCAGTTTCTAAATAAATATAATAAAAAAGTCATTTATGATACATTTCTAAAAAAATATTTGTGTTTTGGGAATTTTCGTGTACATTGAGAGTAAGTATGTTAATTAAATGCTGTTTTACTACGAAAGTTACCAGACTAACAAAGTTTTAAAAAGGGGGTCGTTCACAGTTGGTAACTTTAACAAATTAGCAATCTACCGAGTAACAAATTAACAAGTTCGGTGTGAATACCACTATTGTCTTGAATTTTTTTTCTTTTGTTAAAAACTTACCCAGAATGTATTTGCGAAGCCTATATTTAAAGTCCATTGGCGAAGGATGGTCATTTAAACCACCTTTGCTTCTTATCGCACCGAAGAAATTTTCCAAAATGTCTTGGTTGAGCCTGTTGGTCAATAAATATGTCATATTGTACTTTTCGACATATTTTAGAAGCATAGCCAAAGCTGAATTTGATATTAAAATTCCCTTTTGAACATGCTCTAAAGTATTTTTATTGGGAATAATTGGCGATGACATTAATTCGTTCATCGCATTTAATGTCCGGTTTTGGGATTCCAGTGCTACCCCATATGGTTCCTGGGGAGAAAAATTTGTGCTAAACAAAGCAATATGTTATAAGCAATAACAAATCTTACCTTCCCAGTGTATTTAAAGGTGCCTAATTTCGAGTTATGCACATCAAACCAATCATTAACAAGCTGGATAAAGTCAGCAGTAAGAGTTGGTTTATCAATTCCATACCATGGGAGTAACATCTTCTAATAGCATTGACAGTTGTGTGCGAAAACAACTGCGCTGCTAGTTTCACTTTTTGTCTTCCTAAAAAGTTTTCAAAAATGTTATTCATTATATGTGTCATTCAATTATGTTATAACTTACCTGCTCCTTTCACTGTGATATGTTCATCGGTCAATTTTAAAGTAATGGATAAATCTGAATTTGCCATTAACTTTCGCAATTCCACAATCGTTTTAGAACATACCATTTCATTCTTGTACTTCAGGCCTGTGTCAAGATAATGGTTTCTTACCAGCTTTAATAAATGTGGAACATCGGCAAAAATAAACACTTTTTCATCCGCACGTGCCGGATTGGGAAACCATGGTTTTTCTAAAAAATTTTGGAATATTAGTTAAAAAATATTAACTGTTTTAGTTTTATGTGTGTACTAACGACGAATCTTATTAACTAGTACTGAGCTTAGTAATTAATCTTAAATTAAATTTATTAATGTTTTTATTTTTTCTATCACTTTACGTTTAACTAACTGTCTTAATTAATAAAATCTTAATTTTAAATCTTAAATAGAAAAAAAATTATTAACCCGTTCTTATAGATATGTGTATACATTTAGATATTATAAAAAACTTCTATTTAACTATAACTAATCTCTTAACATTACGTCTTTATTATCGAAATTTTTTTTATGTTATATTAATAACAATCACCGAATAAATCCTAACTACTTTTAACCCTAACTATATTATCATTCAAATTTTAATATTAAATCTTATGCTATAAACACAATCAAGTCCACCGACCATCGACTACAAGATGTCAAAAATAGAATACATGCGTGCTTATGAGAATAATTCTTTTAGCCGCTACACAACTATCGACTACACGGCTACTTTTGTAGCCCGTATCCAACTTAGGCTAATTTCTATTTTTCTTGGCTACAAAAAACAGATAAGTGCTGCCAATACAATAAATGCATGAAATGGTGGTTTTAAAAACGCAATACATTAAATATCGGTACTAAAAACGCGAAAAACTATTATAGTTGCACCATTGAAAAATAAAAATCTTCTGTTCATTTGTTTACATTTTTCATTTACTTTTTATTTGGCGCATTTTTTATTTACTTTTTATTTGTCAAATTTTCCATTTAGTTCGTTATATTTACTGGCCGGACCCACCATCTTCGGTTACTTTTGTTCTGATGTTTTTTATACACTTCATACACTGAAGTCGTTGTTTCCACTATTTTAGCAATAGTACTTATAAAGTTAATTAAATTTTCTTGAGACACTTGGAATTTTTTTTTCACACAAACTCACTTAAAAAAATCAAGTTTGTTTTGTTTTGGTTACTTTTAATACATATGTCAAAACAGATGTTTATTTTTTGTAGTTAGTGGTCGGTAGTCGTTAAAAGAATTAAGTAGCTGGCGACTTGGCTATTTTTGTAGCCAGCTACTTTTGTAGTCAGTAGTCGATGGTCGGTAGCGTTTGATTGTGTTTATAGCATTAAGTTAATTAATTTACGATTTTTTTAATTACCCGTCTATTTCAATATCGAAGCTTCAATGTTAATTTCCTTTATGAAAAAATACTGACATTTTGAACAATATCAATATGATTCGTCCTCGAAATTTTGTGATGTTTGCAGTTGTGTGGGGTTAGAAGTTGTGTTTTTTGTTAGAAATTTCTTGGTGTTCGGAGTATATACTTTACTTACCTGTAGTGATACCTAAATCTTTCCACAACTTACGATTAGTTGGACCCATATCACACACTATTGCCACCACGGGAAACCTGATCTGTATAGTTCGCATATAATATTGTTGACCATTGCTTTGCTCATTTTACAATCATAGTCAAAGAATACTGGCTGCTTCCAAGATTTTCTAAGGCCACGTGCTATTACCACCTGAACGTAATTAACAGGCTTTCTGACCGTGTCATGTACGGAGTCGTATTCGTATGTTTCCGCTACCTTCATTTCATCGAAACCTAAAACACAAATTTTTTCCTCCACTGACAAGAAGGTCGTTTGGCGCATATAGTTAATTGAGTTGTTTAACACTCCTTCCTTTATTTCAATTTTTGCGCACCAACGTTGCAAAGTTGAAACGTGGGGTAGCGGAAAACCTTTTTTGTACAGGTGTCTGTACGCTCTCGGTCCAGCAGCATGCAAACAAATAGCATTTGATATATCTTTCAAACTCCAGAGAACTCCAACACCAGTCATCAATTTTCGTACCTGTCCTTCAACTCGGCATTTTCGCCCTCCAACTGTCGAATTTTTTTAAAATATTTAGCGAATATCGATAAACTAAAATTTATAGAAATACATTTATAAGAAAATAAAAATGCCCTTTTAAAAAGTGATATGCATACATATGTATTTTCAAATTGAAAATTTCTATTTTAAATTTGAAGTATAATAAACGGTGTATACAAAACGAAAATTCAAAAAGTACCAGTTATAAAACAACAAAGTACCAAAAATTCCCTCTTATAGATTCTCATCCTCTCTGGATAATGCATATTTAATTTTATGTTTATAGGTCCAGTACTATCGGAAATTCAAAGAGTACCAGTTAAAGTACGAAAAAAAAGTTCCCTCTTATAGATTCTCATCCTCTCTAGACACTGCATATTTAATTTTATGTTTGTAGGTCCAATACTAACGGAAATTCAAATAGTACCAGATAAAGAACAAAAAAATACCAAAAACTTCCCCTTATAGATTTTTATCCACTCAGGACATTCCATTTTGAATTTTATGTTTCTAGGTCCAATATTAACGATAATTAAAATAATTCTAGTTGTAGAACTAAAAAGCTAAAGTAAAATATCAAATTGTTCGTATTACACCTTTTTGGTACTATTTTTTCCACCATTAAAGTATTAGAAATTTCAGTATTGTAGTGGGAGCACATTATTTAGTACGAATATGACAATGAATGGAGAAAAATGTTTTGTAAAAAAAGTACCAAAAATAGTTACGATTTTCACCCCTTTGTTTGTATGTTTATTGGTTCAAAAGATAGATGGGGTTTCAAAAAAGTACAAAAACCCCGGTTTTAGCCGGGATGGGTATAAAAAATAAAGTGGGGTTGGCCATACATTTGACACGTCTTGGAGCATCCTACGTGCTGCAAGGACCTAATTTAAGAATTTTAATCATACAAGTTTGAGGTTGTAATAAAATTCTTAAATTGCCCCCTGCAGAGTCCAGGATCCTCTAAGACGGGTCAAATTTAATTTTTCGTCTTTTGTGAATTAAATCAAAAGTTGTACCTAATTTTATATTTTGCTAAAAATGTTTTTAAAAGCATATTAGAAAAAAGTTATACCTTACTTAAAGCAAATTTTATTTTGTTAAAAAACTAAACCGGTTTTAAGTTACGCGAATATACGTTGTGCAACCTCCTCCATTTGGGAAGAGTCCAACCTCCGGTCCAAATCTAAAGTTTTTAGCTTTATGCGTTTAGGCTGTGTTATGATGAATATAGATTAAAATTTTAATAAACTTACTCCGTCTGAGTTTCCTGATCCTTTCTACTTGGCTTTGTAGAAACGTCATCTGCAGCACATGATTGCTCGTAGTAGCTTCTTCTGAAAATAAAAAAATTATTAAGTGCAAATTCAAATTTGTGTTATAATTAGTTCATTTGTTGACTCTCCAATCTTTTCTGAGGTTCATTATCACAACTTGGAGTTTATTAGAAGTTGCATTTTATCGAAATAATACAAATTGCTTGCCTTTTACCAAGCCTTTTACTTATATGTAGGTAACTTTAGGTTAAAACTTAGTTGTAATAATGAATAACTTGTTATTATTAAAATTTTACTTTACTTACCCCGTCTGAGTTTCTTGTTTCTTTTTATTCGTCTTTAAAGAAACATCGTCCACACCTGATTGAAGAAGCGTCTTTCGCTGTGCTATGGAATAATCTTAGGGCCATTATTACAACTTACAAATAGTTATTTTTAGGATGCTATCTGACAGATATGTAAATAGTTTTTGGTTATTACAAGTTAACATTAACCTAAAAAGTGACTGACAAGCTAACATCAGGTTTGCCCTCATGGTAACTTTACAAGTGAACTTTAAGAACTTGAAGATGCCATATTTTCTGCTGAAGATATGGTAACTTAAATGATAGTCTTAAATTACTCAACTTTTTCAAAAAACACAATTTAACACAAAAAACAAAACAATTTACCATTAAAACCAAAAATAAAGCACAAAAATTTACTTTTGTTTTTAATTAATAAATAAAACAAAACTAAGTCGTTGCCACTACGTATTTTAAACAACCAAAAGTAGTCGGTATATACTGCAATGTTGCCACAGTATATAAATTACATTTTTTATTTTATCGGACAGTTGTAATAATGGAAAAAACTTATTGGTCACTTTATCGTTCAAGATAGCTATTCACGTTAACTATCAGCAACTTTATCATTAGGTTGTAATAATGGCCCTTAGTCGTGTTACAGTTTTTCCCGAGTGAAGAATCTTCTAATATTAAAGATAGCGGTCATCAACGATCAAAAACGGTCTTCATGAGACTTCCAGTATCTCTTACACGATTGAAAATGCGAGCTGTGAATGAAGTAATTATGTTTTTGTTTGAATGTTTTTTTATAAAAATCGAACAAAAATTGTTAAAAAAAACTAAATTTTGTCCGATTTTTTTGACGATTTTTCGAAACATGAAAGACGATTTTTTTATTTTTTCTCAAGAAATTGTCGATTTGCTCACAAATTTATCTGGCATTACATTACTTTGGTTTTGCAGTCAGAAACTTGGACAAACCATGGACACCGACAATGTTTTGCATTTTTTTCATTCGCATTTAGATTTTTTCCAAAAAAAAAAAAACAAAGTGCGAAACACACATTCCGTACGGAATCAAATTTGTTGCCAAAGTAAACAAACGTTACTTTGTTTTAAGTTGGTTTGATTTGTATTTCATTGAGGTGGGTGATAAAGATCAGTTTCTTAGTAAAAATCAAATTTTGTATTTTTGCCTTTTCTGTGAATCGTGTATTATCACAATGGAAAAAAATAATTTGGCATCTGTTGACAGGTAAGCTATGGCCTGGTCATCTTGTATTTAATAATGTTATTGAATAAATGCAATATTTTTGAAAAATACTGTATGTTGCCAAATGTCTACAACATGCGTTTGTGACATAAATAACACTATGGAACATTTTTGGGATTATTGTCTGGGGGGTGAGAAATTCCAAGTCAGGGTGATGGTACTAGGTCAGTATAGTAAAACCCTCAAAGGGTTTGGCGTTCGTATGTGTCAGTTTTTTTTAATGACATTTTAAATTTTTTCCTTATCTTGATGTTTTTTTGTTTAACATAACTCGAGAACCACTTGTCCGATTTTGCTAAAACAAACTCAAAAAAATTTAGAATTACAATTTCTTTAATCCGTTCATATAACGTTTTTCTTTATAATCAACAGTTTTGCCGGTAAAAATAAATTTGTGGAGAAAACAAAAAATTTTTTGGCCTAAAAATTAAAATTTATTTTAATAAATATTGCCTATTTTTAGGCAAACAAATATTTTTTTTTCTCCACAAATTTATTTTTGCCGGCAAAACTGTTGATAATAAAGAAAAACGTTATATGAACGGATTAAAGAAATTGTAATTCTAAATTTTTTTGAGTTTGTTTAAGCAAAATCGGACAAGTGGTTCTCGAGTTATGTTAAACAAAAAGACATCAATATAAGGAACAAATTTAACATGTCATAAAAAAAAACTGACACATACGAACGCCAAACCCTTTGAGGGTTTTACTATACTGACCTAGTGCCATCATCCTGACTTGGAATTTCTCACCCCCCAGATAGGCTGTTGTACTGTGTAATTATAGACGGTTACAACTTGTAAAACCAAGTAATTTATTTCGGTAATGTATTCAGGGAATATACTCGTTAGGCACAATTCAAAGAAATAGGCTCGAAAACTGCAAATTACCTGCCGCAAAATAATTTATGAAACAGTCTGTTGCACGGGGTTTCTATGAGGAATTTGTTACAAATTATGAAAGTATGGCTATGTCTGTGACATGCTGGAAGGAGAATAAGCTTTTAACGTAAGCTTCAAATTACGAAGGCGCGGAACCGTTTGAAGCTCCCAATAGATTTGACAAAACGCAAAAAACACAAACTTCAATGGCATGTCCGAAAATGGATAAAAAAATTAACGCCCATATTGGAGGAGTTGACCTTATGATACTTTTTTTGGCAGGTATCAAATAAAAATGAAAAGTGGTTAGTGGTATTTTAGATTATTTTACCATATGACAGATATGGACGTAATAATTTCATGGATACTCTAAAAAACAAACCACCCAAACATTACATTGTCAGATTCTAAATCAGACCTGGCGGAAACATTGTGCTGCTATAAAACATATGAAACCAAACAAGGAAGATCTTTAGCCCGAAAGGCAGATGGAGGTAAAGGCACCGAGGACTCACAAAACCTATACCGACACAAGATAAACGGAACAATGGTAAAGGGCAGAATAAAAATAGATGTTCTACTAAAAACAGGTGCAAACTTCCAGGTTGCAATGGATTTTCACGGGCTTAGTGCACTTAATGTAAGGTTGATTAGTGCCAGATCAAAAATCGCATTTTTTTGCATTGTTTCATAAATAGAAACTGTTTTCTTAACACCTGTATGCAATATAAATATGTATATGACTATTGTTCACGCCTTAATAATTTAAGTACCAAACGAATATTGTTGCCAAAAGTCTACATACCGTTTTTTTCTAAATAAACACTCAAAACTATTTTCTAATTTTTTTAAAATATTTTTTACGTAATCTTCGCCTAATTTTCTATTAAAAAACATTTTTTTTCAATCCAAAAGAAAAAATCATGCATTTAAGGGTTAAACATCAAAATGAACTTTTGATAATTAATTTGTGTACACAACAAAATATAAATAAAAAAGAAGCAAATGGACGAAAAAAGTCAGGGTGTAAAAGAAAATTTTGAATGTAATGGAAACTGAACAAAATTACAAAAACTCAATGTTCTTAAAGAAAATCTTGACTATCAAAAATTAATGAAAAAAAAGAACTTAAAGTAAAATTACACATCCCAGCAAAAAATAATCTTGATTTAGAAGCAATAAATTTAATTATTGCATTCTTGATGCTTCTACTTGTGCCGACAAAAATATTTAGCTTACCAAAATTAATTATGGAAGGCAATCATTAAACAAAAAAATTCAGTGGTTTCTGAAGCTGTATTTAAATGGCACTGCTTCACACATGCATATGTTTTAAATGATATTATTTGCACATATGGGTGTTAGTATATAATTTTATATTCTTTTGAAATTTACCATTGTTACTACGCGATTTGTAACGGAAATTAAGCTGATATTGGAACATAACCATATATAAATAATATAAAAATATACATATATGAGGGAGAGAACTTTGAAAAACATTTGTAAAGTTAAAGAGAGAGAATTGCTGTTTTGTTATAAATGCTTCTCTGAAGCACTAACGTAAGCCAAATGCATTAAAATGTACATAAAATTTAAAAGAAAAAACCTTTTTAAATATGTACAAGCGCTACGCAAAAGCTGTAAAGTAAGCCAGAGGAAAAAAAAAATAATAACGAACCTAAAAAGAGAAATGTTTAAGTTGGTGAGTATAATTTTTTAAATTTGGAGAAGCACTAAAGTAAGGCAACTACATATGAAGCGAGTATGGAGTTTAACAGAATTATAATTTTCAATAAATATTAGCGCTACGCAAAAGCACCATAGCAAGGCAAAGTAAAAAAATATATTTACGAACCCAAGACGATATAAAATGAGTAAATTGATGATGCAATTATGTAAAGTTTTAAAATAATATTAGTTGACATTGAATGTTTTAGCATTTAAGACGTGCGATCTTAAAATAGTGCAAAAATTTTAGACGCGTGTGAGTTATTCAAAGTGAAAACGCAATACATACCTACATACATTACTAAATAACGGTACAACATTGTTAAAAAGCTAAAAGGTAAGTTTATTAGAAACTATACAACATTAAAACTTAATCTTAAATAAGTAAAAGAAAGTCGAAATTGGTATAAAATGATAGGCAAAAGTCAAATTAACAAATTAATTAAAAAAGAAAAAACAAAAATTAATTTAGCGCTACTTGCCACATTTTCTAATGATGAAAATAACTTTCCAGAAGAAAATTCTTCCAACATAGACAAAATAGCATCAGAAAATATTCTGAATTATGATTTCTCAATTTCCGATTGATATAATGCACTTAGTGGATTTAGGTGTGGCGAAAAAAATGGTTTTAAGATTATTAACGTCAAATTCTATTGAACGATTATCAAATCAAGCAAAACAAGAAATGTCTTCATTGATGATTTTTCTATGTCCTTTCATTCCACGCGAGTTTTCGAGGAAACCTCGCTCTTTTGACGAAGTAAAAAAATGGAAAGCTGTCGAATTTCGTCAGTTTCTTCTTTATACAGGACTAATTGTACTAAAACAATTTACAAGCGTACATTTCTTTGAACATTTTCTTTTTCTTTCATGCTCTTACCGTATTTTAGTTCGCGATAATATTTCTCAAAACGACATCAGACGGGCGCATGAAATGTTGAAACATTTTGTAGAACAATTTTCACATTTTTACGGCGAATCCAGCGTAACATATAATGTTCATAATCTTTTGCATTTAAAGGATGTTGCTCAACAGTTCGGCAACCTTTCCAATGTCACTGCATATCCCTTTGAAAATGCTATGACAAGTTTAAAAAGATCTATTAAAAAGCCTCAACACATTGAACAACAAATGTTCAATGTTTTTTCTAAATTAAAAATTGTAAAACAAATGAGCTGCGAGGGCGTTAAACGATCTTCAAAAGGTAAACTACTGTCGTATACTTCAAATAATATTTTTTATTCCATAAAATTTCAAGACAGTTTTTGCGTTATTTTTGGCGGTATTCCTGTTCAAATTATATCGTTTTTAGAAAATAATAAATTTGAATGCAAAGTTTTTGAATACACTAAAGATATGTTTTTAAAACCTATTAGATCTAAGAATTTAGGAATATTTGTTGTAAATTTAAATTTTAGTAAAAAAGGTATTTTTAAATTGAAAGAAATATGTGGCAAATTAGTTCCCTTGCCATATGAAAACGAACACCTTTTGATTACATTTGTTCATAGTTTGTAATTTTTTTAAGCTCCTACACTACAAACTTTTTATAGATCTTTTAATTTTACCAATACAACTTAAATCTCAAAAAATAGTCGGTATCTTAAACAAAATATGAACAAATTAAAATTTTAATATAATAATACTTCTTTAATCGTTTTGCTTTGTAGGCATAATTTATGGATATGAGACGGTCTAAAGCTTTAAAAGATGTAGCAATTACATCAAATAATCCATCAACTTCTATTAATGTACTTTCAAAATTGAATGAAATACAAAAATGTATTGAAGATATAAAAACAGGTATGAACGTTTAAAAAAAATATTAAAAAAAGTATGCACAGATACAGACATATCTCTATTGCAGAAAAAAAGACGTTAATTTAAAACAAGAAATTAAAGAATTGAAGGAAGTGGTTTTTGGTCAAAACAAAATAATGGTTGACTTATTATCAGAAATACATGTTCTGGTAAAATCCAACTTATCAACGGATACTATTACCACCAAATACTTGGACAAATTTCCAATTAAATCTACGTTAGACTTGGAAGAAATCGAAATGGATATTTCGCCAGATACTCTAGACGCATTAGTAAGTACAAATTAAAAATGTATAAGTGCCTATTATTTCTAGATATTAAAACATTTTTTTAAGTTCGTTTGAAATATTGTAATAAGCTTTATCTTCTCCTTTTTTCAATTTAAGATAAGCACCATTAAAAAAATTGTTGGAAAGGATGGTATTAAGAAAAAACTAACATCGATTTTTGATCCAAATCTCTTACTTGAATTTAACGTTGAAGGAAGGCAAAACAAAAAGCGTCTACTCGATTATCCACAAATAATGAATGCTATATATAGTAAGTATTTTCAAAATTTTAATTGTATGTACCATATTAACATTTTTGTTACTGTTTATAGAATCCGTTTATAAGGAAGAAATGTTAACAAAAAAATACTTTTTAGCCGAAATTAGAAAAGCCATACAAGCAAAAATAGGTTTTATAAAGATGCATGTTTAAGAAAGAAGGTACAACATTCTTTTCTTACTGATGACCATAGTAATTGCTCCAGTAATGTTGAAAATAGAACTACATGTTCCAATTCAAAAGAAAAAACATTAACTTTTATTGAATTGTAATTTTTTTGGATATAAAATATATTTATATAATAATTTATTTCGTAATTATATAAAAAAACAAAAATTTTTTTTGTATATGATATAATCGTCCATATATGTATTAAAAAAAATTATATAACTTTAAAGTACAAAATTAGTATTACTAAAATTAAAATGAAATCTTAAACTTACGTTTAAAAAGATTTATAATTTAAATCAGTACAAACTATAATAAGAAATTAAATATTGCATGTAAAGTATGTAAAAACTTATATGTAATTATTGAATTAAAATGTTTTATTTTTCTTTTTTGTCTATTTGAAGAAATTTTTTTTGTTTAATAAAAAATTAAATGATACATACATATGTATGTATTTAAAAAACAATGCTATAAAATCTTTAAAATTCATTTTTAACAAAAAAATGTAAGTATGATTATGATGCATTTTGGATGCCATTTATATTTGGCGTTTGAGAAGTCATTATTATTCAATATTAATGAAGGCATTGATATTAAATTTTTTAAAAGACATGATTCCATTGATTACATGGAGTCAAATAAAATGCGCTTAAAATATGACTTCAAGAATGCATGATATACGCAGTTATTTATGCTGCAACAAAAGTGCTGAGTTTCATGTCTGAATTAAGGTCATATGAAAAATGTGAAAGAAGCACGTATTGGATTCCTCGGGCAGACCTTCTTCGCGAGGAATTTCATACAAAAATCATGTAATATTTCATCGAATACGGAAGCGCTATCCTATCAAATACTGCCTTACAAAGCTGCTTCCAGGCAAGCAGTATTTTTTGCTGGGATAGATTACACATAAAACTAACTACACATGGGCTACAAATGCAAGTAAAAATTACACACAATATGTGTAATTACACATATATTGGCATCAATGGTTCATTGTATTGTGGCATGAAAGATGATGCAAGAGAAAAGCAAAAAGGGCAGCTTTAAAGAAAGAGACAAAAAAACGCTAAATCTTCCGCCTCGTGAAATTTCTGTTAAGTAATCTGTGACGAACACTTTGCGTCACTTCTTTTTCCTTAAATTTTCTTTCTATTTTCCAATTTTTTATCAACCTAGGTAACTTTGAGCTGCGTTGGTAAACTAGATTCAAGCCAATGTTAAGTTTAAATTAAATTGTTTTTTGATTACTTATATAAAAATTGTAGTTAGTTATTAAGTTATTAATGATTTAAAGTTTAACATATTCTCAGTTCCATACTGCAAAATAAGACTCTTAGTCTTGTGTATGGAGCAATTCAATTATTATTTGGAAAATCAAATCTTGTCACGTTAATTTAACCGCCTTTTACTCAATGCAGATGGATGAATAGAATAGAATTCCAAAATCGAGGAAGCCCACATCTTCACATGGTCGTCTGGCTAGAACATTGCCCTAAATTCGACACTCCTGAAGGCTTAAAACACATCGACAAAACCTGTTTCTGCGAACTTCCCCCTGAAGATGATGAAGAACTACGCCAACTAGTAAAAAAGTGTCAGACTCATCGACACACCTGTACTTGCAAAAAAAAACTCAACGGTTAATTGTCGATTTGGTTTCCCTAGACAAGAATGTTCAGACACTAAAATAGTTGCATTGTTTTGCTGAAAAGGCGCAAAGAAGATAAATGGATAAACAATTATAACTCAACACTTTTGAGGTTCTGGAAAGGTAACATGGACATTCAGCCGTGCGGTAGTAACGAAGCAATTGCATATTATATAGCAAAGTATGTATCAAAAACAGAACCTGCTGAAGTCGAACCAACAGTTGCCAGAGCCATTAGAGAAATCAACAGTGAAGATTCTACTACTTCAACTAAATAAATTGTTTAAGATCTGTATGCGGATTCTAAAAGAAAGACAAGTATCTTCTTGTGAGTGCGCTTACCGAGTGTGCCACTTACCGCAGCGTGGCAGCTCTCGAATAAGTGTTTTTCTAAACACACGGAAACCGGAGCAAAGATATAAAGTCATCAGGTTCGATGAACACGGAACAGCAGTTGGATACTTTACCAATATATTTGAAAGATATGAGAAACGTCCACTTGTACATCCGAACTACGATTTCGAGAACATGTCTCTGATGGAATTCGCCATGCTTTTTGGAGCCGATTATCCGAAGAAAAAGATTCCTGACGATGAAAATGTGTACAATGACTTTCACATTGAAGAAGAATAAGACGCTTATCCAAGATTGATAATTTTGACTTACAAAACAAAATTGCGCAAGCGAAGTCCACCAGCAACCGTGCGAGTTCGTTACTTCAAAGCAGCGACGGACCCAGAAAACTTCTACTACAGCTTACTCGTTCAATATTTACCATATCGAAAGGAAGATGAAATTCTACAAGACTTCGATTCAGCAAAACATGATTTCCTTGCAAAAGAAGAACACTTAAAGACCACTAGTGCTCACATGGATCTCTACAGACAACGAGATAAGCAATTGGAAAATGCTTTCATTCAGGTACATGCGTTCCAAGTATTAGAGTCATACGAACCGGCTGAAGATTTTGACGAAGTAGATGTTCCTGAAGATCACCAAATGGAAGATGATGAATTCATGAAACTTCGGAATGCTATGAACGTTGGGCAGAAAAACTTGTACAATCGCATAACGCAAAGTATCGAACAACAGTTGCAGGGATCAAAGGAACGAGAATATATTTTCATTACTGGTGGAGCTGGAACTGGGAAAACCTTCACCCTTACTGTATTAAAAAATCAAATCAATCGTTGTTACGGTAAAGTTCATATTATGTTTTATCTTACAAATATATTAATAATCATTGATTCCACCTTGTTCTAACTAATATTTATAATTGTTTTTTTTATAGGTAACAATCATTCCGTGAGGGTTTGCGCACTGACTGGTGTGGCTGCCCGGCTGGTTGGTGGAACTACTTTGCACAGTGCCTTCAAACTGCCAGTACAGAAAGACGGACGGATAGTGCAAATGCCGCAATTGACTGGAAATTATCTTAGAATTATGCGTCAACAGTGGAAATACGTTGAGTTTCTTTTTATAGATGAAATTTCAATGGTCCCCTATGAGATGCTATGTATGATCGAGACAAGACTCAGACAACTCAAAAATCCAGAAGAACTGTTCGGAGGAATCAACGTTATCGTGGACATCAAGTTTTTGAACAACCAGAATCCATGGTACCAGCTTTACATCTTTGGAGATGTTTCTCCTTGTGCGAACTGACAGAAAACATGCGACAAAAAGGAGATAATACATTTATTGATATTCTCAACGCGTTGAGAGTGGGTGAAATTAAAGCAAATCATTTGAGTGTCCTTCTTCAAAAACTTTCATCGGAGTCAACGGGGGAGTTTTCGATTGACCGAGCGTTGAGAATCTATCCAACAAATCAACAAGTGCATGATCACAATGACTTCGTGTTAGAAAATTATGAAAAAAGGAACACCGAAATGTTTTTAATAAAAGCACAAGATCAAATTGTGGACTCAGGAAGGAACATCGACAACGTTACTCTACAAAGTATCATCTCAGCGGATATGAATAAAACTGGTGGTCTTCCAAAGGAATTGAAAATTTTTGTAGGTGCAAAAGTCATGCTCCGGTCAAACGTCGACGTGTCAAAAGGATTAGTAAATGGTGCCATTGGATTCATTGAAGAAATTATATGGCCCCATTTTCGACGAGCACAGATGTACGAAGAAGACATTCCGTCTGTAAAAGTGAAATTCGATCAAATTGGCGTACACTTGATACGGCCGATTTCAGTTCAGTTTCCAGCAAAACGAAGTTTTGGAATGGCAGAAAGACGGATGCTACCATTAGTTCTGTCATGGGCATCAACTATACACAAAATGCAAGGTTCGACTGTCGATCATGCTGTTATTGATTTGGGACCACAAATATTTGCAGAAGGACAGGCTTACGTTGCATTAAGCCGTGTACGATCATTAGACGGCTTACGAATCGAAGCACTACAATGCGAAAAATCAACAGGGTCTAAACCGTGCAATATTAAAGCATTGGAAGAGATGGAGAGACTGCGAAATTTATCGTAACAGTAAATACTAATCCACGTTTGTAAAGTTTTATTATATGAATATAATTTTTTTTTTATTATATGAATATAAAATGTAAAAAAATTTTCTTATTTACCATGGAAATTGTAATGTATTAATTAAAGCTATTCGTTACTAAAAAGTAAAAAATAAAAAAGAAAAAAAAAATTTTAAGAAACGCTTTTCTTTACCTTAATATATTGATCAGTTGTGAACACAGAATAAATATGAATACCAAAAAAATCGACTAAAAGTCAAAAAAATAACAACATTTCAAACAACATAAACTTTTAAATCAAAATGGAAAACAACTCACACATCCCTTAAAGAAAAGCGTGGGGCGCCCATACCAACCTAAACTTAAAAAAAAAACATGACTGCCGTGAGTACATTTTAATATTTCAGACCGAAAGAAATACAACCAATCATGTTTAAAGCTACCAATTTTCAATAATTGAGCATTTTGTTTCATAACAACGCGCTCCACGCTTTTCTTTAAGGGATGTGTGAGTTGTTTTCCATTTTGATTTAAAAGTTTATGTTGTTTGAAATGTTGTTATTTTTTGACTTTTAGTCGATTTTTTTGGTATTCATATTTATTCTGTGTTCACAACTGATCAATATATTAAGGTAAAGAAAAGCGTTTCTTAAAATTTTTTTTTTTTTATTATATATTAATTTTCAATGTCAGCTGCAATGCCCCTTGCTTATATTTTGTTGTAAGTTGTATGAAACAATTTTCTACATTTGAGGTGGTACCCAGTTAAAGTCGGTTCAATAAAAAACCTACTTTAATTTCGACTATAGTAGCAAAATAATTATAAGAATGTTTTTATTTTAAAGTTGTTTTTAAAAAGAACCGACTTTAGCGTTTGACTATGATTATGGGCCATTATTTATTTAAATAAACTGTGAGAAAAACATTCGGCACCATAGCTAAAAGATGAAATAATGTTCTTTCTGTCCTCTAATTCTTGCAAAGACAAAATAATTGGCTCCCATTTATTTTGAGGATTGTAGCAACGCGATCATACAATAAACTTATTTCTTCTTCTTTCTCACTTTTCCGTTTTACATATTTCTTAATTCATATTCTTAATCATTGTAATTACTTACAAATAATTTTTATTTTTCATAAATCGTTCACTTGTAAAACACATTTAATCGCCATTTTTAATGTTAACATTTATTTTTCACTTTAGTATTGCCAAGTTTAGTTCTGATTTGAATTTAACATTTGATACCAATTTGACATCAAATTGATAAAAATTTGATGTCAAATGTTTATTTTCAAATCATTATCAATTAAAATTTAACTGAAACAGAGTACTAGGCTTTACATCAAAATCGGACAAATAGTTCTTAAGTAATGATGAAAAACAAAAACATTGCCAGCCATAAAAAAGTATATGCGATAGAATCAATATGTGAACAGATTCAAATTCAGCACGCTAAAATTAATTTATATCACATTACCAACATCTTGTTTCAGACTTTTTTATTTTGCCGACCAGTGTATAAATTAAAGGCCAGTTGACAAAAATTATTTTTGTCTACTCAACATAATTTGACATCATAACAAATAATCCTAATCAAACAAATTTTAAAATCTGTTAAAAAAAAACGTTGTATTTATAATGTTTTTCTAGCGGAAACGAATTTAATAAAAAAAAAATTCTTTTGACTTTATAACTTCACTTGAAAAAAATATTTGAAATCTCTTATTTTGAGAAAAAAAATAAATTTTTAAATATGTACCTAGAAAAGAAATTGTATATTGCGTTGATATTAAAAAACCGCTTGATTTCCCGCTAACCGTCAAAACGGAAATTGTTCCGCGATCGGCACATACAAATGCTAGAATCACGGTAAAACCGTCAACAGTGGCTGCCACCTTCTATAATTTCACTATGCCTAGATGTATACCATGCTTGGAACCATCCTTGAAACGTTGGTGGTAAAAATTACAAATTTCGCATCCAAAACTCCTGACAGACGCTGCTGTAAATAGTGCCAGTGCCATCTAGATTTCAAAATGGCAACTAAATAGTCTCATTATAAAATAAGCGCCCTAAAATATGCATCATTTTCAAATTAAAATAATACGGTCAATATAATACATCCCCTGATATATAGATGGCGCATTACTATGATATAGTTAGTAAATTCGAACTTGTATTAATACTCAGTGTTGCCAGAAGTAAGGACATCTCACTACATAAAGAACTTTTATACAGTAGAATAGTGAGTGGCAGAAGAAAAATCTGACAAAATTTTCTATTTATTTTTAGAAAATTAACTTTTTAAGGAGTTTACCAATATTATTGTCGTATAAATCTTTGTTCTGAAATGGCTATTCGTCATCTTACACTCGTTTTACAGTGCATTCTGCTTCCGTTGAAAAATATTCACATAAAACTCTTAATATCCCACCAAGTAGGGTTTTACAGCTTTTAAATCTTTTATTTTGTTTACATATATTGGGACCTACAACATTCACAAAATAGATTTGATCTGGGTCTTGTATTTCGTCAGCCAAGCGCCGTCACTTGACTTTTTTCTGCACTAAACAAAGTTTTCCCATTTTTCTTGGGATTCAAAAATTTAATTAACAAGGTTTCGTTTAAATGTGCTACATTCCCATTTCATACTATTGATAAACTGAAATTTATTGTTGAAGAGATAAGCTATTCCTAAGCGCATTTCACTGGTTGCTTAGGCCAGATCGTCAGGAAACTTCATCCAAAGATTTTAGAAAAACTTAACATATAAAACTGTTAAGCGAATAAGAATTATAAGCCACAGTTTTACTTGTAACAAAGCTTCAACAAAAACAACAACAATAAACAGTGAGTTTATCTTTTCTTACAGTCCCGGCTACAATTGCTTTGCTATACCATATACATATAATTATATAAATATATACAGTCTGTCAAAACTTATGACATTGTGAAAATAGCTGTATTTGGACTTGTTTTCGTACAAAAACTTGTTCTTTGTTTTTTAGTTATTTTAGTTTTTTTATTTTTACTAAATCGATATATCTTTATCTTAATTAACAAACAACAGCAAGAGGAGTAGTTACACTGTGCTCGAATTTGACAGTCAAGCGGGGCACACGGCGGGTAAACCTAATTCTAGTACGCTAAATTCTGTGGTGGTCAGGGTTACCGTTGGAAATTTTCGAAAAGGGTTACAAAAAGGGGATTTTCCAGAAAAAGGGGTCAACAAAAGGGTATTTCAATAAAAAAAGGGTCAAGTTTTTTTCAAGCAGTATTTCTTATTTTAATGAACAAAAAAAGACCAAGTTTTTTATAAACAAACAAAAAATATTTATTTCAGATAGGAAGTGCTCAAAAAACATAGTTTTTTATGGAATGCACTGTTGTTTTTAACACCTGATAAAAAAGTTTGTTCTTTATCATTATAGCTAAAGTTTTAATTTTATTTTCCGGTATTTTTTTTTTAATTTTAGGGTTTGTTTTTAATTTTGCAAACGTTTGCGTATTGTAGCCATGTTCGCGATTGAAGCGATTTTTTTCTGTAAGTTTTTTGATTCTTTAAAGCTTTTACTTTTTTTTAATAAATATAAGACTTTGCTATCATACAGCTGTTACCAAATATTTTGAAATTTCCTCCAATTTTCATCGAATGTTTTCATTCCTGTTAGTTTTACGAACTTTTAATCAATTTTATGGCGTTAATTTTGCAAATTTTTCCGAGTTTTTAAATTTTAGCGTAGCTTTGTTTCTTTTTGAGACAATCGTCGCCGTTTTTAAAATAGCACCGTACATAAACTGAAGTCACCTATTTTACAGGGCACTGTCGATTCAAAAAAGGGCGAAAAGTTCAATACCTTATGCCATTATTAATGCAACTCTTTAAGAGAGCAAAACAATTTTAAGAAACGAACACCAAATTGCATTTTTTGATTAAAATGTCACATATTATTTTTTTTTTTTTAAAGAAACCACCATGTTTGCTTTTAGGGAAATTGTACTTTACTATCGAAAATCTAATTTGAAGTCGTAAAAAATCTTTTAACAAAAACTTTTTAGGAATGCTTACTACTTTTTAGGAATGTGCGTTCTATATTTTGCTATTAAATCTTTACTTGAAGTCCAATCCTCCATCTCCGCTTCGAACAAATTAGGAGAAGAAGGCATGGAATTGTAAGTTTCTACTGTTCCGCAGTGTTGACAAAAAACAAAATGTGAGTACTATTTCCAAAAAGGGTCATTAAATAGGTGAAAATGATACAAAAGTATAATTTAAAAAAAGGGTCATAAAAGGTATCAAGACCGTCGAAAAAGGGTCAAATTGATACTTTAGTATCACAACGGTAACGCTGGTGGTAGTAACCGTTTTTTAGGTTATTATTATTTTATTATTGCTATTATTTTTGCATGTTTTGTTAGTTTGAGAATCTGTTTCCTTACCAACATATACAATAGAGTGGTTCGAAAAAATTTTTTTTGTCAGTCCCCGCCTACTTCTAATTAAATTTTTTTTGCAAAATACACCGTTATAATAAAGTAAGAAAGAAAGGTTGCCCGCCCATATGTCCCATTATAACTCTGACGTGAAATTTGTATATTGTTAGACTTTTTTGTTATTAAGGGTATTCACGTCACAAGTGCAATTATACGCACAACTAATTGTCTGTGTGGTTGTTGTTATATTTTTGCACTTTTGCTTTTTCGCAAGGGTGCAACTTGTGACGTGAATACCCCCATTGTTTTGTTTTTACAACAATAACACAAAAGTTTTTGTATGATTTTAATGAACAGTTGCATTATTAGTAGAGTTTTTTTTTTCCCGGACTTTTTCGTTTCCCGGGAAAGCGGGAAATTTTTTTAAATTTCCCGGGATCCCGGGATCCCGCTCCATATAAATAATACAAAATAAATTTTGTTATTAATAAATGAAAAAAACTTTTATAAAAAAACGTAAGGGAACTTGTTTACAAAGAAACTAAAATAAATGGTTCAATACTTCTTTAACTCATTATTTAGCAGCTTTCTTCTATAACTACATCTAAATATAACAGCTTCTATAACTACTTTTTTCTGGATGTATTAAAGTAAAAAATAATGACTTGCTTTTGAATGCGTTCTTTTTGGGACATCCCTTGTAAAGTTCATTGGTTTTTTTCGTAGAATTGTAAGTACTGCTCTTATGTTTTTCTGATTACTCAACACATTATTTTGTAGGCGAAGTTTTTACTGGGAAATTAATTGAAGATTGAAATAGGAACTTGAATTATTATTATATCACGCCTTTATTCGTTATTATTATGCTTTTATTCAGTATTATTATGCTCTGGATACAAGATAAAAAGATGACATAAACAAAACAATTTAGTTCATGAAACAACAATAAAAACAAAATAAAAATTAAGGTACTCAAGATATGAGATCAAAAAGTTAATTAATAAAATAGATAAAATATTTTAAAGAAATATATTACATTTTTTAACGGCTTAGGAAATAACTTTCTGACACACTCAAAGCGCTTTGTAAGTCGTCAAAAAGTATATTCTTGATTTTATTTACTAATACCATGTTTCCGAAAAATTTCTTTCATTTTTTACCGAGGTTGGACAAATAGTTAAAAGTGCACCGTTGTAGCATGCTTCGGGTTCACAATCAGAAGCATTTTTTTCTTTTTTATAAACAACGTCTATATCAGTCAAATGTATGTCAAGGTTGATGCAAAAAAAGCATCAACCGGACTGCTTCTTACAAACCTTTCATTTCAATAGGTCCATTTGTAATCAAGTTGTATGTTGTAGTATCTTACACGAGTTTCCAAAATGTTATTTTATTTCGGTTTCCCCGCACTTCACGGGTATAAAAACCAACATAAATTGAAATTGAAAATTTGTGCTTATCACCTAATAAACATATCGCTCCTTCATTGCATCATAGTCATATCTCAAACTGAACCGAAGTTATAGCAAAATATATATTTTAAGTCGGTACATTTTGAAAACTTTAATCGCATTTCGCCAAGATCATATGTTTTTGTAGATATGACTATGTTGCAATAAAGGAGCGATATGTTTAGGTATTTCCTATTTTTAAGACTTGTTCATGGGCAATGAAACTTTACTGCCTGCATCTTATTTTGAATTAATGTACTTTATTAACTCTTCACTTCACTAAATATAATAATTATCAACTGTTGCACTGCCCATTCTGCTTTTAGTAGATTTATTGCATCAGGAGACATTGATTTACGTATGTACTCACTTCTTGTAATTGATCTAATCCACAAACCATCCACAGATGCTAATTTTTAAAGAATAGAAAACTAAATTTCAAAGTATAAATAGCTATTTTCTGAAATTATGAGGAGTTTTTTATTTCCCGGGATCCCGCAAGAAAAATCCCGGGAAAACGGGAAATAAAAAAATTTAAATTCCCGGGAATTCCCGGGACGGGAAATCCCGGGAAAAAACCCTAATTATTAGTAAAACTACAGTACAAATTTTATTTTTCCATTTATGGGATAGATAAAATTCCTTAAGTGTACAAATTACACTTCTTGTCCCAATATGACTTTGAGCCACTGTAGCTTTAATACAGAAGTTGTATCAAAATAACACAGCTTCATTTTAGTTCAAAAATATTTAGCGTTTGGGAGGGTATAAACCGAGCTTTTGAAAGACATGACTAGAATTTGCGAGGTATAAAAAATTTATTAAAGACAGAAATGTAGCCCTTACAGAGCCATGAACACCGATATACAAAATGTTATGATCGGACTAAAAATGGCGACACAGTGAACAAAACCTAAAAGGGCGGTATTTCTAGGCGTGGCAAAAAAATATTTTTTGGAATTGTTTTTACATTATCTTTAATCCTAGGGGGGGGGGACTGACATGACAAAAAAATTTTTTTTTGAATAACTCTAATATACAATATGGGTATTATAAGAAAGGTTTTTTTTGAGGTTTAAATTTTAAGCTTTGTATGGGAGCCCCCTTAAGGAATGGAGATGTCAGGAAGGAAAAATTAAGGGGTCGGTCTTACATTTTATTTTCTTTTCTCTAGGAGTGACTCTGTGGTAGCTATGGACTTTTTTTTGTAAATTTTTTTCCTTTTTTACCCCCACTTTGAGCTCGATGAGCTTCCCCTATTCCTTTACTATATAATTTACCAGTTTACTGATAATGGGCATAAATTTGGGCCATCGCATTCTATGCAGGACCTGCTTTTTTCGCGGTTATTGCTTTTTAGTACGGTATTGGAGTATTTGGTGTGTTCTTCTCGTATCTAGGAATCTAGTTAGGGTTTCAAGAAACCAAACTTAAAAAAATTCACCTGGATTTTTAAAAAATAACTGGACAATTTAAAATTACACTTTTACTCGAATGATTTTAAAAAAGTAAAATTTTATTTTAATTAAAAAAAAGATATAACAAAAAAGACAAGGAAACTTAAAAACCATGGTAGAATAAGTACAAGGTATAGTCATTAGAAATTTTGTTCTCAATTTCAAAACCCATATAACGTCAAACAAAAGAAAATATTGAAAAATATTAAAACAAGCGTCAAAAATCAAATAAATTAATTTGACATTACAAGGGTAAATAATGAAAACTCTCCCTAATGAACATACCTGTTACTTATTATTCTATGTCAAAAACTAAAATTCAGTCTTACGTCAAATTATACATCGTCACCTAAAATCCAAAAGGTCATTAGTAACAAAAAAGGTTTAAATCGCCTTTTTTATTGTTAATAATGCAATTAAGTCTCATTAAAATTTTAGCAGTTCTAAGGTTTAAGAACATTAATTTTCTTTCTTGTGAGTATAGATTATTTAAAATAAACGTTTGTTTTTATTGCATTTAAAAAAACCAATCTTATCAATTGATATATCTTTCGGCTATTTGTAAATTTTTTCTTTATATTTAGTATATTATTAATAAAAAATTAGTTTTTAAAATTTATGAAATTATTTTTTAACTGGACAAATTGTATTTTAGCAGGTAACTGGACAAGTCCCTGAAAAACTGGACAATCCAGGCCGTCTGGCAACCCTAAATCTAGTAGATGCGGAAAGTAAGAATGACAAAAACCAAAATGCTGCCAAATGCAAAGCGACATCCAAAGCCGCGAAAGCACTTTCTGTCAGCAGAACAAAAAAAACCCTGATTTGGGTGTTGCAAAGTCAGAAACGACTTGTGCGGCAAAATTTAGAGAAGGCAACGGGTTTTTACCAGCAGCATAAAATTAAAAGACCGAAATACCACGAAGACATATGAACACCCTTATCGTGGTTGGCTTTTTTGTGGCGAAAGTTAGGAGTTTTTAAAAAATGGTATCGCAAAAACGCAACAAATCTATTACAAAAAAGGTTATCGTTGTTAGCGTATTTTTTGCAAAAACTGTCGTTAAGTTTTTTTAATAACGACAGCGTAGATGTACAAACTTTCGAATAAACGCCCATCACGATAAGGGTAAATGATCCACCATCCCAGCATAACATTTAAGCTGCGTTTTTGAGATCTCAGTTAAACTAATCAATATTTCAAAACCCTGGCCTTAGAGTCTGAAATGATAACATCCAGTAATGTAATCGAAAAATTAAAATAGCCAATTTCGAATAACGAATAACTCGAACAATTTATGTCAATTAATCGATTAAAATTAATTTCTTTAAAAATTCTACTTTTTTAATATATATACATAAAAAATTTATTTAGATTTCTTACTGATTAAATACCTTAGAACTAAATTAAATTGTTGTTAACTTCTTCATTTATTTTCATTACACATACATATTCACCCCTATTATGTAAATCGACGTCGACATTAATTTTAAATTGTTGTCACATCAAGTCGACGACTACATCACTTCGACGTTAATTTGGTATTTTATAAGAATGTTGTGTCGACGTTGACTAGTCATTGAAAATTTTGTCAAAAAAAATTCCATCTCTAATTATTTTTGTTTTTCATCATTATAGCTCACTTTTTAACGCTATTTTCCGACATGTTTTTTTAACCGATTTAGCTTTTTCAAAAAAAGTGTAGAGTTTGTTTCCAATTTTGAATTATTTTCGCGAATATTTGCCATGTTTTCGATAAGCAGTGTTGCCAAAACTTATTGAGGAAAAAATGCTAGATTTTGTTTAAAAAAATCAATTTAAAAAATATAAAAAGATCTTCATTAAAGTAAGGGCCAATACATTTTTTATAAAATTCTGCATATTGTCCTTCAGGTTCAACGACGAGCTGTCAAATTTCCATTAATAAAGGTTTGTCAGATACTTGACAGGTGCAATTGAACTATGCACAGCACATAAACTAAATGTCGCCTCTACTGAACTTTGCAGCAAATTCTTTAGAAAGGGATAGGATTGTTTTTAGTTATTCCCGTAACACTTTTGTCCTTTCTTATTTCTGCGTGTTGCCCCAGGCCTTTTATTGTAGACAATATCGCATTTGCAATATTTGCAAAAGGTTTTTTCTAAGTCATCTGTTTCTTTCACCCATTCTTTTAACTTAAGGTGATTGTCCCAATTTTTAAGAAACTTTTGTTAAGGTTTTTACTAATTTTCTCCTTTTTTGATTTTTAATTCAGTGAAACATTAATAAGCATTTACATTGTTGCATTTTTTAGATCTTATTTAATTTAGAATCTTCCGTTTTTTTTTCTTTTATACATATTTGTATTATAAAAATATCACAAGAACTAAAAAATGCTAGAAATTTTTAAATAACGCTAGAAAAAAATGCTACATGCTAAATCATTTTTTTCCATGCCAAACGACCTTAAAAAATGCTAAATTGGCAACACTGTCGATAAGATTTATATTTATGTTAAATGTTGACAAGTGTGAAAAGGCTATTATTTTAATTAAAAAATTTTAATTTCAATTTAGTTAGTTCACACTGCACCAGTGCAAGTAAGAGAGTAGTTTAAAAAAGAGTTGATTTACTTTGCTCTAAAATGTAATCGAAACAAATTAATAAAATATTAGAATTTTTTCTAATAGAGTACTTTTCGGAGTATCTGTTTTCATTTTATTTAAGATGTTTTTTTTTCATACATAACTTAACATAGAATTTGAAATTTACAATATTAAATATTGAATTGGTTTTTATTACATCTTTAATTTTTTTTTAATCAATTTTTTAATATTTTTCTTTTGCTATTTTGTTTGCTTGCTTGCTGGCTTACTTGCTTGTGCTAGTATGCACATGTACATACATACAATACAATACGATATTATTTTGTTTTTCTATTAGTATTTTTAAATATTAACTTTCTTTCCGCTTTAAACACAAACGTTAACGAAAGTTTTAGATAGAATATATCGCGTTATCATTTTTATTAAATAAATAAATATAACTTATCTTTTTTTTATAATTTCTATGCTTCATTTACGCATGTTCTTATATGTATTTTTATGTTTCATTTAGTCGGTCGGTCGGTTGGTTGGTTTGTATGTATGTATATGTAGAAGTGTGTGCAATAAGTATTTTTATTATTAAATGCGTTTTATATTTTTTTTTTATTTTTTTTTTTTAATTTTTTTCATTATTTGAATGTACCTAATAAACTTTTCAAAACAAAAATGAAAAATTAACGGAAACGTTGAGAACCGGTAGGTGGTAATGGGGAGGGGAGGAAGGGGAAGAAATAGATGTACTTTAATAAATATAAAATAAATAACTAACAGTATTAGAGTATGTATGTTAACATACTTACATATACACAATCAAAAAGAATAAAATATATTGAAATAAATCAATACGAATAAATTTAATTTGGAGAAAAATACATACACAGATGGATATACAATAAATAAAACAAATAAAGAAATTATCTCAACTGATCATGAGGAAACAAGCTGCTCAGTGTGTAGTAAATAGTTTGAATGCATACATGTATGTAAATATGAATTTCAACTGCATACAAAATATTTGTAATTAAATTTAAATTTTTTATTTTGTTTTTTTTTTGTGTTTTGTGTTTTGATTATTGCAATCGCTAGGGTCGCTTAAATAAAAGTCGCAAAATAGTGTACATATAAATAATAAATACGCTTAGTAAAAAATATATGTATGTATATGTATATATTATGATTAATATATAAGTTGGTTTGCTTTTTATTCTATACATAAACAATTAGGCATGCCAAGGAGGAGTAAGAGGATGTGGAGCAGCAACCTGCACTTTCATTTTACATTTATATACTTGAAATTTGGTTTATCTCATTTTTATCATCTCATCCAAAACAACATATTAATCATATCAGTTGTCTCCTTATTTCAACTGCCTCAAACATAAATTATAGCCCCTGCATTGGCTCGTTCATTGAACAACACAGCAGCCCTTTTTCTTGTTTTTCTTTTCGTCTATAACAACATGACTAGCCGACGTAGGTCCAGGTACTACTTTCTTTGAGACTTGAGCTGAAGATGTAACACCATTATTTTCTGCTGGTTTAACAGCTCCGCCACCAGTTGCTGCCGTAGACGATGGTATCCTATGAGTACCATTTGTACCATTTTGTGCGGACTGATTTTGGGATACCTTTAAAAAAAGTTAACAATTATTATATAATGAAAATGTACGTACGTAATATGAATAAGTACAATACAAATACTTTTCCTATTAACTTACATTTGATTTTGTTATATCTTCTGTTACCACTGTGCCATTACCAGCAGTGCCGTTGGTCTGTGACTTTCCATTGCCTATCACATGTTCATCTGTCGGTGTTATTGGTTTTCCACCTAAACGAATTAAATGTTTTAATAAAGCGAGGGCATAATAGGAAATTGAATTAAAGTCTTTGCAAAACTATTTATTAACAAATTAATTTGTTTACAATTGGGTTGTTCGCGGAGGGCTGGTTATATGGTTAGTTAATTACATATGTGACGCGCAAAATAGAAAGGGACCTAAGGGTAAAAACCGGTTTTGTTCAGGAGATCCATTTTAAAGATTTGAAAACGTGTATCTTTGATGTACCAGCACATCATAAGACGCGCATATCTCTGGGAGGGAACACTTTTGGGGCATGGGATCGGTCTCATTCGATGCTCAGATGTTGTCCACATAAAAAAAAAAAAGTGAAAATTGATTTTTTTACCCTTAGGTCCCTTTCTCTATGCGCTGTCACATATACATATTTACAACAAAAAGATACATTTATTTCATTTTTTTTTTAAATATATTTTGTTGCCGTTAATATAACTATATAACCTGATAATCCGCTTTCCATGAACAACCAACATATTAAATAGATTTAGATATTTTCTAATTAATTTTACCAAATACATACTGAACGTTGCTTTGATTGTTTGATATTTGGATATTCCAAGTCTGGTAAGAACATATTTAAGGTATTAACGTCAAAAGTTGCCTTCTTGCGAAAAATTACAAAACCATAAAAACAAATACAAAGACAATTCTTTATGTGAAATAATTGTCTATGTGGTTGTTGTTACGTTATATTAGAATCAAGTTGTGTCTACTTTTCAAAAATATATGCAGTGCTAGACAAAACGATTGGTCATTTAGATTAAACCGCTTTTAAATGTATGAAAAATTGATTCAACAATAGTTGTGGAACTAAAATCTATTTCCGAGAGTGGTGTTTGTATGGAAGATATAATTAAATATGGATGGGTTCCTATAAAATTTGATAGGATAATTTAGGTTGTTATTATATATTTTCAGGTCAAATTTAGTCTTAATAGCAGTCTTATAGCCTTTTTCACACTTGTCCACATCTACCATCAATTTGCGAAGATGCACATAGAGCTAAAAATCATCATGTTTATAAGATGTTTCTATCTAATTCACCCCTATCGTGAATAACAAGTGGAATTTTTGTTCCCATGAAATTTTTATTCCCCTCGAAGGGAAAAAAGCAATCGTGAATCTCATGTGGAAAATTTTTCACGCTATCAGTTCCAGTGAATGTTAAAAAAGAAGAAAGATTAGAAAATTAAAAATCAATGAAATTTTTGTTTAAAAATATACACGTTTATATTTTAAAGAAAAGTTAAAATAATAAATCTAAATTTTATTAGTAAAATATTTTCCAAAATTCTGCCACCACGTCTTTCACAAATCCGGCGGCAGTCAACCTGTTGTTTTGCATTTTGTTGACCAATATATCGGTTTTTGCCTTATTAACGGATCTAGCCCTTAGTATTCGATTTATAGGAGGAACTACTAACATACATGTACTCTTCCCTAGCAAAAATAAAGTGAGAAAATCTAAGGGAAACGTGAACAAATTACAAGGGAAAAACTTTTCAAGATAAGGGGAATTTATTCCCGTGAACACTTTTTCACGTTATTATTCTCCTTTGAATTACATTTTTTTCATGGGAGTTGTTCATGATCGCAAATATGTGAATAATTGTGGAGGTAATTCCAGTAAAAGTGTTACAAATTAAAATTTATTAAATAACAAACACCAGCTTCGCTAACTAAAGCTTCTTTAAATGAAATTATAACTGAAAAAATGTATCTCTCCATCAAAAAAAAAAAATCAAAAATATCTTTAATGTAAACAATTTTAATAAAAGTGCTTATAGCATGAAAACTGGTTGTGCTAAATAAATTCTGATTCCACTAATAATTATATACAAATGTACATGGTGTTGCCTATAAAGGGTGGTCCAATCAAAACGCACGATGTTAATTGTAAATAAAACAAAAGGTTTTTAGAGAATTATTTAAAATTTTTTATTTTAATAGAAGGATCTCCGACAATTATGTGTGAATCAAAATATCGACCAAATGCTCGTCACGGCTTCGGTGGCATACCTCTATCCGATGGTTCATATTTTCAATGACTCTGAGGTTCAATGTCGTTTATGTGTCGAATTATTTCATCCTTTAGCTCTTAAATTGCTCTTTACTTATTGACGTACACATTTTCTTTTTGATATCCAAGAAGTCCAACGGTGTCAAGCCACATGATCGTGACGGCCAATTAACATTGCCACGGCGTGAGATAACGGCCAATTAATTTCTTGCAAAAGAGCCATTGTTTCGTTGGCTGTGTGGCAAGTGGCAACATCCTTTTAGAACCACATATCGTCCAGGTCCAAGTCCTCAATTTCTGGCCACCAGAAGGCCGTTATCAACACGCGATAGCGAATACCATTTACGGCACATACTTGGCCGACCTCATTTTTGAAGAAGTCCGGCCAGGTGACGCCGCTAGCCCATAAACCGCACTTCGTCGGTTGATAATTTAAATGTCGTATGTGGATTTTTTGCGGTTTGGAGTTAAGATCGATTACTTAGGTTTTTCGACCTGATCTTTCATTTGGCGTAATCAGTTTTTCGATACCTCATACGGAGATATGGAGTGTTAAGTTTGTCATATGTGGTATTTGCTGAAGCAATCTTCAAATTAAATGTCGTATGTAACTGCACATACGACAAATTTCCATAAAAAACGACAAACAAATTTATTTATTTCTAAATGTCGTATGTGGAGTTCAAGCTTCAAACTCAATTTACTCGAAACTATCGAAATCCACATCTGACAATTAAATTATCAGCCGACGACTAAACAGTTACTCTTTGGCTTTTAAACAATTACTCGTGGCTTCTCATTTTCCCAAATGCGGCTTGTTAACGAATCCACTGAGGCGAAAATGTGCCTCGTCGCTGAAGACAATTTTCTGTGTAAAGTCACCATTCACTTCTGTCTTTTCAACCAATTATTCGGTGTATTGACGGCACTTCAAATGGTCAGTAGGCTTCAGCTCTTGAGTCAATTGAACCTTGTAAGCGTGTAAATTCAAACCTTTATTCAAAATTCGCATCAGTGATGTTCGCGAGATTCTTCCGATTGTGAAGTGCACAAAATGCATTTTGATTTGAACGCCTTTTTTCGTAAAACGCTTCAACAATCTTAAAGCGCTGCTGAATTGTGTACCTCTCTATGGTTGAATTTGTCAAACACTGAAACAAAGAAATGTCAAATTAAGTTGGGCAAAAAACTTGACGTAAAGGTGTGACTCACAACTAACATCGTGCATTATGGTTGGACCACCCTTTACTTGATGCCGACCAGTGCAATGACTAATTTTTTTTTATTACTCGTATTAGTATTCAAATCTTTATCTAAATTTATTTTCTTCTTATTATATAAATATCTGTTTGTTGAAGTTTTATTCGGGGAATTTTTTGCTTTAAGTCTTTATATTATCGTATTAGAAACAACTTAGTTTGAGGCTAAAAGTAAATGTTTAAAAAAATGTTTAGTAAATATTAAAGATTTTACACCTTTTCTTATTGTAATAACTTAGTTTTGTCTTATGACCGCTTGTATATAATTCTTTTTAGCTAAATAAAAAAAAAAACTATTTAATTTACATTACTTACATTACCTTTTGCCCGAATATAGCCTTTTTAATGAAAAATTTTGTTACATCCCACTATCTGATTTACAAGATAAATTCGTTCAAAATTGGTAAAATTAAATTCTTTATTTAGGTGATTCGCAGTGTAGTAATGCAAAAACTTTTCATTAAATTTTTCCATTTTTTTAACTTACCACTTATCATTTTTACAATTTCATCAGCCTCTCTCGATAAATCGCCACCAGGGCGAAAGGGATTGTCCCAACCGGAATCAGTACTGCAATTAAAAAAAAAAAATAATAAAAATTTATTTATTATCATTATTTAAGAAATTCAATGTTATTCTCTTACCTTTGTTGCCTGTCATAACCAGGTATTGGTGATGCTGTCGTCATGATGTCTTCTAAATTACAATTATAGTTACTTAATGAATTATCTAAATTATCTTCAAATTTTGAAAAATATTCGGGAGGGTAAATTTGTTGTGGTTGACTACTTTGGTAAATTGATACACGTACTATAGAGCGTTCCGATCTGTAACAAAAAAAAAATAAATAAATAAATATATTAATATGCATTTGGTTTAAAGTGTAATAATATGATATAGGTGGCAGCTCTAGGGCAACAAATACAACAAAAAAGAAAGAAAATTTGTTTCCGAATAAGTCAAAAATTATTTTAAACAAAAATCAATTGTGGCGCTGAACGTGATGATATAAAATTTTTTAGACTTTAACACTGTGCTAGTTCAAAAATGTAAAAAGCGAGTTACCCTGCAGGTAAACCTAATTCGAGGACGATATAAAACTTAGCAAATGGTAGAAAACTAAACAAGTTGCGTTTTTGGGTACTTTTAACCATAATTCAATCTTAAATATTTTTAAAGGCAGAGCTTACCTAAAAATAAAACGGTTAGCAAGACTTGACTCTGCGTAGTCGAATTAGGTTTACCCGCCGGGTGCCCATGTTAAAATATACAACATTTTTTGTTTATTATAAAATTTAATGCAGAAAATATTCGTCGAACATTTTAACCCCTAAAGTACCGTTTTAGTATACTTTGGTGTGGAAGTTAAAAATAAGGATAACAATTACCCCTTAAAATGAGTGTTAGAGGGTTATTATATTCTAAGAAAAGAATCGCCATACAATTCTACTGAAGACATTTGAAATAGTCTTTTAGCTCAGAAGTACATTTCTGTGGCCATATGGAAAAACTAGATAACTCCATTTTTGAAAACATGAGAAAAACACACTTAAAGTTTTAAATATATTTCGCTTATTATTTAATATGAATTTATGTTACTTTGCATGCGCATTAAACAAAACATAATTTTTAATAGTGTTAAAGATTTCTGGTTCCATTGAACTAATTTTTGGGCACTAAAACCGAGAATCAATGTCACTTAGCTTGTTTTTTCGAAAAATGGAGTTATCTAGTTTTTCCGAAAAAACTTTTTTTTTTAAATTTTGTTTAAAGTTTTACGGAGTTAAGACAACTTAAGAAATGATTTGTGGAAAAACATTAACTATTTGACGCAGCACTCACCGTTTTTTTTTACGAAAAAATCAAGTTACACGCTACTTCGTGAGCGTCTTCCTTTCTTTCGTGGACATATGTATTTATATGCCAAAGTTTATGTTTCTAGATTAAAAAGCGACCAGTTATAAAACAAAAAAGTACCAAACAGTTATTCTCATCCGCTCATGACATTGCATGTTTCATTTTATGTTTATAGGTGCAATATTAACGAAAATTGAAAAACGTCTGTCAAAGAAAGTCAAAGAACAAAATAGATCCTCATTCACTGAGGAACTTGCATGTTTAATTTTATGTTTTTAGGTACAATACTAACGGAAATTCAAAAAATACCAGTTAAAAAACAAATATTTAGTACCAAAAAATTCACTCACAGGTTCTTATCCGTTCAGGACGTTGCATGTTGAATTTTATGTTTATATGTCAAATATTAACTACATACAATTAAATAAAGTTTCACTTGTAAAACAAAAAGCTAAAGAAAGGAATTTTTGGTACTTTTTTCTCCCCATTAAAGTATCAGAAATTACAATATTGTAGTGGGAGCTCAAAAATTACCGTTCGATTTCCAAAAAGTACCGAATTCGTATTTTGACTCAAATGTGATATAAACTTTATTTCTATGTTTATTGGTAGATGATAGATGGGGTGACAAAAAGTTCCAAAATACATGTTTCACCCGTTTACTCCCTAAAAGGGGCGAATTTCAAAGAAGAACCAGATACCTGTCCGCTTATTTTTCTAAAGAACAACGATAACTATTACATTTTTTTGTATCTCTTTAAGTTCTGGAGATATTTTTCGAATTTTAGAAAATCACGTCTTAGTTGGTGAGACCCAACCATCTGTCCAAATTTCAAGTTTTTAGCTTCAGGCGTTTAGGCTGTGCGGTAATGAATCAGTCAGTAACGTTACAATTTTATATTTATAGATAAGCCGAGTTTTTGTCTGTTTTTATGCATAAACTGAATTTAAAGGTTTACACTTTATGGCTTACCCTTCTTGATTTTATGAAATTTATAGGCCAGTTTATGGGTTAAAAAATTGTTTTTTAGTTAAGCTGACCATCTTTGCAACAGAAAAAAAATTATTATTGGTAAGTCGAAAGATTTTTCAAAGTTACTGTACCACATAGAGTACATATATCTTTATGGGTTAAAAACTATTACTCGGAAAGATTTCGGGTGTTTGGCAGTCGTATTCTATATATTAAGAACTTCAGAAATGATATAATATGCATATTCTATAATATTCTTTGATTTATCGGGAATTGCCAATTTTAGGTTTAAAATTTTCTCTAAAAGAGCTTGGGTGCGTTCGTAAATGCATCACTACTGCATCAGTGATTTCAAATGGTTATATATTTATCAGTGAAGTAAATGTGGACCAAAAAATTGTGAAATACTCCACAAAAATAATAGTCACACAATAATAAATATAATAATTATTCTTTAATCTCCGTTAAAACAAGTTTGCTTTTCTGATGCAGCGCAGTGATGCATTTAAGAACGTACCCCTTGTGACCCGATTTTTTTCTATTTCGCTCTTTCTCTCTAAGTTATCGACACAACCAGAGCTGCCGTTTTTGGTTATTTCTAACCAAAATTGGTTATATTTTTTTTCAATGTGGAGATGTGAATATTTTTTTCATTTTGGTTACTTTTTTCTAAAATAATAATACGTACGAATATGTTTTTTTGATACACGAACTCGAATAATTTATACTGTACTATGATTTTTTCATTATTTGTTACCAATGAGCGGAAGTTTCTTATACTTTATCCAAAACAAAAAATCCTTTCAAAACTGACAACAAATAATATTTTTAAGATTTTTGTTAAGAAAAATATTGCCATTTGTGATTTTTATATTAAAAACGGCCATGTTCGAAAACATATCAAGATTTAATCGATGGAGATTTAAATTTTTTTTTTTAAATGAGCTTTTCTTTATTTTAAGAGTACTAAAGATAAGTAGTACTTAAAGTAGAAAGTGCATAAAAGCATGCGGAATAGATTTCAGAAAATTACTGAAAAATTACACAAAAGTCGTGTTAGTGTTTCTAAAAACATGAATATAAGTTAAATGTTCTAAATTTAAGATATTTCCAGAAGTAGATATGTTTAAATACATATTTGAAAATACACATAGGAATTTTTAAGATTTTTCAAAAATACATTGATTTAAAATATATCATTTATAACTTGTTTATAACTTGTCGGTATGTTTATTTATTTAATGTTTTTAGATTATTAATTATTTGGCAATATTTTTAATTTATAAAAAAACCTTTGACTGTCTCTTTCCCCATTTAATGTATGCTCCGAAAGTCGAATTTGTTTATATTCGCCATAATATCTTACAATGATTCACAAAATGTATCAAATAGAACAATTTTAAAACAGTTATTAATAATAAAAATTATAAATTTGAAATAAATTTTACAAACACGAGAAAAAAGTTTTTATAATATTTTTGATACAAATATGTATGTAAATTAGAAAATATTTACATAAAATGCATTTCGCATATCGCCAATCGTTTTCAATTTCGAAAAAACAATCGCCAAACGTAAATTTCCATCGACAAAAGGATTAAAAAATCGCCACATTTGACAGTCCTGTCAATGACAGCTAAAAAGCGGAAAACAATTTTCCTTTTTTTGTTATTTTGAACTGTGAAGTACAATTTTCGTTTATTTAAAACGACATATTAAAAAATATTCAATTTATTAACTATCAATATACATACTGAATTTTGTATGGAAATTTGACGGATTTAACTCTTATAAAATAAAAATATTTTTTACGAAAAAAGTCTCAAATAAATAAAACTTTTACCCTCAATTTCACCAAGTTCGGTTATAATAAACTATCAGCTGTCAAAACACATTGTTAACTGGAAGTTACAGTTATAGTTAATTTTAACTGATCTTGGTGAAATTGGGGGTTAATTAAGTTTCTCGTTATTTTTGTAATATGTAAAATAATTTTGTTTCTTGTTTTGTTTTCTTGACTTATACAGCCTGTTCAACGATTTCGAACGTTGACGTTCGAATAGAAAATTACATTTAAAACAAAATTCTAAAGTTTGTTTTTTGTTTAAATGTAATTTTCTATGCAAACGCTAACGTTCGAAATCGTTGAGCAGACTGATAATTATTATATTACTTTAAAGTGCAAATATCTTTGTATTACAATGCAACTTAAAATAAATTTTAATGATTTTCTCAATTAATAAAAGGCATTTTAAATTTGGTTATATTTGGTAACATTTGGTAACTTTTTAAAAAATTTTGGTTGCAAAAATTGTATTGGTTGTGGCAGCACTGGACACAACGTCGTTTTTAACTTCTAATTTTTCTGTTTCTTTATTTTTTCAAAAAATACATGGAGTTATCTAGTTTTTACATAAAAATTGGTATTTTTCTGATTTTTGTTTTTTAAATAACTTTTAAATGAGAAACTATATTAAAATTTCGATCTGACAGAGTGATAGTTAATGAAACACGCTTTCTATTTTTGGTGTAATCTCATTTTTCCCAAAAAGTGGAGTTAACTAGTTTTTCCAAACGGCCACAGATTTAGTATATATTTTTTGACTTATACCAAACACCTTTTTAAAAAATTTAAAAACGTTAGGGCCGAAGTTTCGGGAACCCGAGCTAACTTTTCAAAACCTTTTGGCAGATTTGCTCTACCAATAGTCTAGTTTCATTTCGCGTTGCTAGTATTGAGGCTGGGGTTTTTTTTTTTCATGCACAGTGTAATAATTTGTACTATAGTTTTATACACAATTTAAATATACTTTTGGCAATTAACATATGTAAAAAAGAATTTAGACGAACACTTGTTAACTTGTTATTTTAGAGTTGATAGTAGAATAGGGAAAAATACATTCAACCGAGTAGCAAGTCCAAAAGATATTATCTCAGAAAGTAAATTTCTTTTGGATTTAGTATCCCCCTAAACGCCCTTGTACCATATTTTCAAGCTAAAAAGTATTTACATAAAGGCGATTTATTCGCCTTGTTTTTATCCTATATTGGTTTGAAAATATCATATTGTCGGCGAATGTTGTATAGACAATATACCTTTGGCGATTCTCCGATATCTGGAAACATTAGTTTATTAATTTCATTTTTCAATTATTCAACCTAACCGCAAAATGTTTGAATTTTAAAATTGTACTAAACTTGTAGTTTTTAGTACTTTTGCAATGCTAATAGAACTGAAAAATGTACAATTGTACTGACTTTATCATCTCTAATGTGTATGTATTGTTTTGTTTTTGACAATTCACGATTTTTTACACAAACAAACAAAATACCTGTTGCTTTTTGTATTGTAGTTTTGTTGTAGAGTTGCATGTACTTTTATAGATATACTTTGAATATTTGTCATAAAATACTTTTATTACAGAAATTTTATTAAAATTCTTGCGTTTTGCGTTTTCGATTTCCAGAACACCCCTGTTTATCTAAAGAACGGTATTTATATATAATTTTCTGTTCTTATCGCACCATGGTAAAGGATATATAAGATTTTGCATAGCCGGATACAGCATTCTTACTTGTTTAAGCTACATCTGTCGAATTGGCTGTCATTTACTTTATCTGTTTCGTCAAATTAACATGGATGCATAAAGCGTGCAACAACACGTGCAAATAATAAAATTGATTTATCGGACAGTATGGTGAATAAATTTGGGGCGACTCTTCGTGTGTTTGGAGGAAAATAAGAGGCAGTCGACTTCGCATTCGCAGTCCACAACTTGTCAAATTTTGAGACTTTAAAGGTTGCGTTGACAAAGGTCGGCAACTACCAACTTCTATTGGCGTGAATTGAACAATAGCGTGCTTGAACAATTGCTTGTGATATTTCCTTAAGTCGCAGGTCTATGCAAATAAGCCATGCCATCGTTCAAATGTAACCTAATTATGTATACACCAGAGCTATGGGAAATCGGGTTTGAGATTTTATGAAAATCTCAAAACTAAACATACTTTATCATCCCAATTATGAACACAAATTCGCCGGGAATTTTTTCCCTCTTCCCATTTTTACAATTGAATTCACATAGGAAAAATGGGAGAAGGGAGAAAACTCCCGGGAAATTTTTATTTATAATTGGGCTGTATTTAATTTAAAGTTACGACTCGTTACTTACGAGTAATGATAGGAAACGCTAAGTAAATGAAAGATCTAACAATATTGTCAGTATGTACTAAATGTACTAAAAATGTCTTACAATTTTGTGAACGGCGCTGCGAAATATGGCCCCAAAAAATAAATTAAATTTTACCTCAAATTTGGGGCTATTTTTCTTAATGCAATATGACCTCATTTTTTTTATTTTTAAATAACCCTAAAAATAAAATGAAATATGACCCTAAATTTGGGGTAATTCTTCATTATGAAAAATCACCTCAAAATTTATAATGAATTTTAACCCCCAAAAAGAACACAAAGAAAGGCTGACTTCCAAAACGTCAATTGCTTTGTATTAGAACAAAGTATAATGTTTCATAACGACGCAGTACAATATATATACAATGCATCAAAAAAGCAATCAGAGCATCGGTTTTAAAGTTGATGCTTTGTGAAATTTAACATTTCATTTGCAAGCAATACAGATTTATTTTAAAAGTATTATGCATTGCATCACTTACATTTCAAAACGTTTTAATAAACAAAACATATAGTTGCATTGTTTTGGTACTTTGTACGTGTACATGGTTGAAATACAGTAGTAAAATTGTGTACGAACTTTGTATTAGTACGTTTTGGAAGTCAGCCAAAGCTATATAAAAAATTTTGGGTGAAGTTCACAGGCCCGAAACTAAAAATCCCAAATTTAGAATCCCGATTTCAAAATCCGAATAATTATACAGTCTTGGTTTTAAAAATCGTATCGTATTTTTTCTCTATGGTATAACGAACACTGGCTTTGCTTACTAAAGCTTTCCGTTATAGCCGGCCTTGGGCCGGGCGCAAGGATATTCTTCTCTATGATATAACGAACACTGGCATCGCTAACTAAAGCTTCTCTATATAGCCGGCCTTTAGCCGTGTGCAAGGATTTTTTGCTCTATGATATAACGAACACCGGCTTTGCTAACTAAAGCATCTCTGCATAACCGGCAAGGATTTTCTTCACTTTGGTATCAGAATTCGGGGTTTTTATACTATCCCTAGAAACTTTTACATAAAATTTTATATAATTTGTGTAAAAATGTTTGGGGTGATTTTTCATTTCTTAAAATTTGCATTTTTTATTAGTAAACGAAAAATAGCGCCAAAGTAAAAATTGTGAATTTATTTTTCAATCCTTGATATTGCGGCCATTTTTCATTCCACTTAAAATGCAAAAACACCCTAACGAGAAAATGAAAAATAACCCCAAAAAAAAAACACAAAATTGCCCCAAAATTGCGTGTTGTTGTGTCTCATGTAAAATTTTTGGGCCGTTCTTCACATTTCGTTAGGGGCCATATTTCCTAGGGTCGTTTTGCGCACCGCCGCACACTGGTTCATATTTTGAGAAGGCGGCCAAAATTATTTTTTTTTTTGTTCTCCGATTTTAAAATTTTTTTATTCATGTGAAAGTAAATACTAGTGAACCTCGGGAGCCAAAAAATTAAAACCCTATTTCAACTATTTCATTGAGAACAGGGTGGTCCGAAATGGACTTTCTCAATATTTGGTTATAGTTTTGAATTTCTGAGTCAATTTTTGAAGTTGAAATGCTCATAACTTTTTTGTTTTTTAAGATTTTTTGACAGAATAAGTTTTGTGTAGTAGTTTATTTTATTAGCTATACGTGGTTTAAAGCATTAAACTCTGCGACCTCTAGAACTATTTAATTTTTTTTTTTTTTTAATGTCAAAATTTCCCGGAAATTTCCTACTTTATAGAGCATAAGTCCTGAGCGTCAAAATGCGTCAAAAAAAAACCTATACTCTCTTGTAGTCCAGAATCTAACCTACATTTCTATACCCCATTGTACGCACATCTGGATACGGCCTTGCGAACTACAGCAATTTCTGTGACCCAAGGTAAGATATTCGGTTCAAAAAATAAGTCCTGCAAGGAAAAATTACTGAAATTAAGGAAGGTGAATCTTAAAGAATTTTCGACAAATAAAGCAGTTCAGGCCACATAAATTATCTAGCACGTCAGGTTATCAATTAATTTGGAGAAGGTAAAGGTATTGCCATTGTTATGAACTTATTGTGGGTGAACGGATGCTGCAAAACGAATAGGCGACATAAATAGACTAACACGTTAGATTTCTGAGTAAGTTAAAAGGTTAAACATAAGTAAATAGCAGCAACATAAACTACATAGTTTAATTACCTGAAAATTGCAAATTAATTAAAAAAAATGGAAGAACAGGTAAATGGTCAAAAAACTAGCACGCAGTTATATTTATTGCCGGTATGTTATCCTTTTAAAAAGTGTGAAAACAGGGGTTTTTTATGTTTCAAAGAAATGCTAATAAAAGATTAAATTTGTATTTAAAAAAGGGTTTTTATGTTTTAAAGAAGCAGTAACAAAAGATCATTTAAAAAAACTTCTATCAAGAGTATAAAAGTGCATGAATTCATAATTTTACCTTCATTATTGTTTAAACAATGGCTAAGTTCAGTTATAAAGTTCTCGCAGAGATATATTTTCAACAGAAAGATGAAAAAGATTTTGTGTTACACATAATGAATAATCCATTCTTTCATAAGATAAAAATTAAAAATTTTTCATTAACATTAAGAAAACGGTACCTTAAATGTTCTAGAAACAAGAAAACGTTTTACTTACGCGACGAAAAATGGCTAACAAATGATCTGATTTTTAAGAAGCTGTCAATAACTGCTAAGGAAACTGGAAAAGTGGGTCGGCCCGCAAAACAAATTGACAATTGCAGTGAAAGATCACGAAGACGCAAGCTAGCAAATATCAATAAAGAAATTTCTCATAGTATGATAAAGGTTTCATTTCTGCATCAAATTCAACCAACGCAAAAAAGGAAAACAAAAATTGCAATAATTGAAAAAAGAGTGGAAGCGAGCCCTAAACGCACAAAGAGGATTTTAAAAAGTATGCCTACACCAACTGAAGAAATGAAATTTACTCCAGAAGAAGCATTTGCACTATTTTTGGATTTAAAACGGACAAAAATCAGTATACAGAACAGCGAAAGCGAACCAATAAAATAAAATAAAATAAAATACACATACATCTCAAACCAAAAATAAAAGTTGAATGTTATCGATAGCCAAGAATGCTATTTGGGCATTTTTCAAAATATTCCTTTTCAGTTTTATCCTTATAACAACTCGTCTTTCCCAAAAACGCCAACCTTTGGCCCCTGTGAATATTGGGACTAAAAAATTTACAGGGGCCAAATATTGGCATTTTCTGACAGGATCTAAGTTCGACAATAAAAAATAAGTATCAGTTGTAAAATAAAAGAGAAATAATGATAAATTATAAAAAAATCATATTTGAAATATTCAACTTTTACACCGAAACTCAACAAAAAAATGAAAATGCATTTTGAACTCCCCATCACTTTTGCTCCTATCAGTCGAATTTTACGTTTTATAGCGCAAATTAAAGCCTAACATCGCACCTATCGAGCAAAAAAAATTGCATAAAAAAATACCAATCCAGTCAAAAGTTATGGAATTTTGACCGCCTTCTCGTAAAATTTCCCACTGTGCGCCGTGTGAACTTGCAATTTTTGTTTGAGAACGTTGTTAGAATAAGCATTGTCAGTCCATTGTAAGACAACAATATTGTTAGATATCTGACAATCGTGTAACACTCTTTGTAGTCATTGGCAGATCACTGTCAGACGTTGGAAGCTTATTTTTATTGTCAGATGTGCGAAGTTTGTGAATCTGACAATTGCATCAAAACTTCGCATTTTTGCAAGACTAAAAATTCTGACGTGAATTACTCTTATGCTAATGCTTTTCCCCTTTTATAACAATATTTCCAATTTATAAAAAAACACGCAATTTTCCATTTCACACAATGTCTAAAACAGATCTTTCAATTCTTGACATGCAATTATCTGACAACCATGTGAACTGACGATTTTTTTTGGCAGATGAGTTTATTTTGTCAGGCAGTTGTCTGCCAGTAAAATTTTATGAGAATTTCTTTTTGTTGACAATTTTTCTTTGGCAGTATATTGTCAGCACATTGCCAGACCTTACATTATTGTAAGATCTGACCAGCGTTTAAAAAACTGCAGTCGAAGTAAAAAAACTGCCATTTCTTCAACTTCTTAATTTGGCATTAGCAAAAAAAAAAAAACTAAAACCAACTCATAAAGCAAAAAGTTGTACACAAATTTTAATTTTTTGTGCGACAATTTTGGGTTTCGACTGCAGTTTTTAAACCCTGGACCTGACCACCGTCTGTACGAAGCTTAACCTTGTAATGATTCCAATTTGCATTTCATATAACTTCCTAGATTTGTCTTACTCTTTTAAGCATTCTCTTTTTATGCTTGTGCCTTTTCTTAATTTTAAATACTGCCAGAAAGATAAGCATAAGATATTGTTATAAAATAGCAGAAAATTTAAAAAAATTCCAGAAAATCGAAACTGTCTACAATAATTGAAAACTGCGAAGTCTTTAAGATATAATAATTTTGTTTTAAAGCGCAAATCTTAGATTGTTTTATATCTATAAGTTTTTTTTTAATTCTATAAATTTAAATTTTATTGAGAATGCTGGAAACCAAATCTGTTAAACTAAAAAACATTGTAAAAATCGTACTCCATGATTAGAAAATATTTCTATGCCAAATTAAATTTATCAATGTTAGTTTTTATGTTTATTACACTCTTTAAAAAAAAATACAAATTGTACGAGTGAAAATAAATTACCCACTGAGTTGATTCAACTGCCAAAGGACTTAACAATTATAAAGCAGTGGCATTGAATCTACTTGGCTTTTCTTGATAGCCTTCCAAATCAGCCTCCAAGTGTGCTTTAGTTGTTTAACTTGCTTTTCATTAAAAATAAATTGTGTATTTTAACCTTGAAATACCTGATTTGGCAAATAAAACTGTGTCAAGTGAAAACAAATAGATAAGGACATTGCATTGAATATGTATGTATCTATTTATATTGTGTCTTTTGCACAAGGATAGTTTCAATTGCGCAAAAACATCCCAGCATTTTATTTTTTCAGTTGTGTTATGTTTTTGAGATTAAATTTTAAACTTTTAAATAAGACTCACAGCAACAAATGTATTTAGAAATATGCATTTTTTTATTTGGTAAATTCCAAAAGCGGAACTATCTTTTTGAATAAACTCGTGAGAGAAATTTCGAGTATTTTTATAATAAATACGAGTTAATCATTTTCTTTAGTGTGGTGTACAAAAATAAAATTGCATAAGTAAAATCAGGTAAAAAAACAACAATACAAAAAGGAGCAGTAGAGACAATTTAAGGAGTAATGAAAGTGAAAAGTGAGAGCAGCGGCGGTAGTTAAAATTTTGGGCAATTATAATTCTGGGAATAGTAGGATAAATTTATTATACATTTTTAATTGTAATCAGGGGCCTCGATTCGAAAGCAATTTTATTTCAGTCAATACTGAACGAATCGAAATTATTTTTTCAGTATTGTGAAACTCAAATGAATGCTTTACAATAACGAAAAAATAATTCCAATTCGTTCAGTATTGACTGAAATAATTAGATATTTAATGGCTTTCGAATCGAGAAATTACTCGATCACGACTGCCAGAATCTGGCCCCATAACAAGTTTAAAATGGCACGAAAAATGGTTAAAATTGGCTGGCGAAATGGCACGAAAAAGTATAAAAAATTGCACAAAATGGCCAAAATAAACATGTTATTTAAGAAACAATTATTTTTATTATAATTAGTATTATGTTTTGATTGTATAGTACAGTGGCATGTTTCTTTAAATTGTCCAAAATAAATAATCTCATTAAACATTTCATTAATGGAAAACACTCTTTCAACACCGCAAGACAGTGTTGCCAAAACTTGGTGGCCAAAAATGACTAAATTTACGGAAAAAATGGCTAAAAATGGGTTAAAAAATGGCTTAAAGCTTTTTTAAATAAAAACACATTAAAATTCAATAACAAAACAGAAATAGTTTATTTAATTCTAAGTTAACATCAATTTGTCAAATAAGAATAAACGTAAATTTATATTTTGATAAATATTTAAAAAATTAAATCATCGATAAATTCGATGTCGTTATTGTTCATCGCTTAGGAATCACTCGTGCATATTAGTTTTAAATTATTTCAAGGTAAATCATAATCCCGACAACATTTACCCAACCTTTTTAGTCCAGATCTACAATAAAAAACAAGTAAGAAAGTCAGCCCCGACTATATGATACCCTACACCAAATTAGAACCTACGTACCAAATTTTATCAAATAATCTCCAAAATTGCGACTTGTACTTTGCGCACAAGGTTTACATGGACAGCCAGCCAGCAAGACAGCCGGACTAACATCGTTATTTCGACTCAGAAAGTGATTCTGAGTCAATCGGTATATGTAAAGGTGGGCTTAGGACCAATATTTTAAGGTTTTACAAACATCAGCACAAACGCATTGTACCCTCTCCACTATTGTGGTGTTGGTATAAATATTTTATTGTTATGGCAAAAATATTTACCTAATTGATAAAACCGAATTAACGCTTGCTAAATGTAACCTATTTCTTAAATTACTTTAAGTGATGTTTACTTGGCTAAATACCCTCTCTACTTCAGCATTAGATCATGGAAGTGAGAGCAACTTTATAGTCAATTCTGGAATTTCTAAAAAAATTTTGTTGACGCCTGCATCTCTTTATTAAAATACTTGCAACTAGAAAAAACAGCGGTTTTTATGTTGGTCCATTTTATAAATTAAATATTGGAATACTGTTCTTTTATTTGGAAAGATGTTTCATCATCATAGTTTATAGCGATTTTCAACATTTGAAAAACTTGTGATTTTAATTAAAGGCGTTTCTATTGTTAAAAATGTTTATTTTACTTTTATAAATTTTATTAAAATTTATTCTTTTAAAAAAAAACGGCAAATAAAATTTTATGGTTTAACAAGTTGAAAAATGGCTAATGGCTAAACTCATTTTTTAATGGCTAAACAGTAGCCCGTTTCTGTATATCTCACATCGTAAAACTCTTCGCATGAAACGTGTGAATTGCAACAAAAATAGTGTGAAATGAAACAAAAAATGGTGTTTCTGTATCTTTTTTTTGCGAGAATTATCTGTCATTTAAATAATTTTCCAGCAATTATTGGAAGGATGCGAGAAAAAGTGTTTCTATAACAATATTTTGCGAAAAGTTTCTTTCAAGAACTGTCAAAATAAGTCACATTTGAAATTGGTGGCGAGAAAAACAAAATGTAGATATTTTTAATTTAAAATATGTTTATATACTATTTTTTTTAAATAAATAAAAAAATAGAAGGAATATAAATGATAAATGCATAATTTATATGATGAAAATAAACAAAAAACAATTGTTATATTTTGTTAGTTTAAATTTTTGTTAGCCTTTTCTTGTTTTGGTTTTAATCAGTGCTGCCAGATAAATTTGTGTCAAAATCGTCAATTTCCTGAGAAAAAAATAAAAAAGATCGTCTTTTTTGTTTTAAAAATCGTGCAATTTAAAATCAATTTTAAACAAATTTGTTTCGACTTTTATTAAAAAATAATCAAACAAAACATAGTTAAAGTTCATGGGTATTTAATAATTATTATTTAATAATTGAGATATAAATCTTTAATTTACCTATTCATATAATCTTTTTCTTTTTTACCTGAAATAGACTTAGTAGAATACCTTGTAGTTAAAATTAAAAAAATCGGTTCATAAATAAACGGGTTAAAGACCCAGTAAAATCTTCTACTACAAAATAATATGTTAAGTAATCTGAAACACATAAAAGCACTACATACAATTCTACTGAAAAACTAATGAATTTTAAAAGGGTTGTGCCAAAAAGAACAAATTCAAAAGTAAGTCATTTTTTTATCTTAATACATCCAGAAAAAAGTAGTTATCGAAGTTCTTATGGATAACGAGTGAAAGAAGCTATCCATTTTGAAAAAGTTTTTACTGGGAGACAAACAAATTTCTTTCTTGCCGGAATAATGGTTTTGGCACAAAAGTGTACATATAAGATAAGAATATCAAATATCAATCATATTTTGTATATGTATATAAGAAGTATTAAATGTTCAAAACAAGCCAAGTCGGTCCATTACTTTCCCTCGAAATTTTGCTTTTGCCGATACATTTTTTAGGGAAGAAACAAACAATTTCGAGGACAATTTTCACAATAGGGATAAATATAAAAATTTAAGCAGCCTTGTTTCTAAAGATATCTTTTTTTCTAATAAACAAACATATAAAAATAGCTTATAGTGTAAAACGCAACGCCAACAATTTCATTAAAAGCAAAAATAAAATCAAAAATATTTTATAAATTTGTTGTTGCTTTCTACAGACATTCATATTATTTTTTTTCAATTTTCAACGCCACAAAATAGAAGTGTTTGAAATTTAAAAATTCAAGATGAATTTCTATAGAAAGTAACAACAAAATTATAAAATATTTTTGATTTTGTTTTTGCTTTCGTCACTTTTTTAGAAAAAAACATCAAAACGTCACTTTGTTAATATCGGAACAAAAAATCGTCAAGATGACGATAACTCGTCAAATCTGGCAGCCCTGTTTTTATTATATTTATTTCTTTTGTTGACGTTTCGCTTTTATTTGACACTTAATAACTGGAAATATTCCAGTATAAACAGAATTTGTTGTGTCTGTTTTCGCATTCAAATACAGAAACACTTTTATCTCATAAATCGAGAAACGATGGAATTTTTTGTTTCACACTTCATGTAAGAAATTTTACGATGCGAGAAATACAGAAACGAGCTACAGGGTGACAAATGGCTTAATTGTCAACACTGCCGCAAGATATAACTGGAGCATATTTGAACGCTAATATTTCCGATGGAGAAAGGTTGTCAATAAATTCAAAAAGTTGAAAAAAAAAAAAAAAAAAAAAAAACTTACGGTGCGAAAACTTTTTTCACCGAATCAGCTTAAAAAAAAAAAAAAAATAAGTCTCACTTTCATTAAAATATGAGTAGTCCACTTGCAAACAGCGCTAAGTTAAAAAAAAAAAACAAAATTCTGAGAATATAAAGAGTTTTGCAGAAGTATTTAATAATTTACCAGAAATTGCGCGTAACTTACGGAGTTTTGATTGAGATTGATAATGGCTTAGGGAGGCATTTTAAAAAATAAATAAAATGACGGCTTTTACAGAATTATTATTTTTTTTTACTTAGCGGTGTTTGCAAGTGGACTACTCACATATACTATTTCTTATTTTAATTAATGTTGTAATCCGGTATTACGATCTAAAACTTTTTTTAAACTTTTCAACAAAATCTTTTTTACTGATATCTTTAATATTGTCCTTAGCACTGTCATTTAAGTTTAAAAATTTCATTTATAGAAAGCCCTTTTGTTTGTAATTTCAAGAAACTTGAACAGAAAGCAGTGTTTGAAAATAAACACTAAATATCGCTCCTTGGTGTTCGGTTCGGTAGATTTGTGGAAAAAAACGCTAATAGTGTTTGTGTAGAAAATCATTAAAAAAAATAATGTTTCCCTGTTAGTCATCTTTCGAACACAAAAATAATACTGGTTTTATCAAACTCAACAAAAGATGAGAACATTTAATACCGTTCGGTTTTTTTTTAAATCCACAAACTTCATTGTGTTCGGTTCGGCTCATTAATGTTCGTTCCTTTGGCTGGTAAAAAAAACGAAATAATTTTTACAAAAACAAAAAAAAAATAAGAAAAAAAAACAAAAAGCCAGCAAAATAATTTTACACAAATAAAACATATCGCTCATTTGCTGCAAGACCGGCATATCTCAAAATAATCCACTTCGAGATAAACGTATTTAAAGTTTTTGATTTGCTCTAACTACTTAGGCAAAAAGAAGACACATTCTCTTCAAACTAGGAAAGTATAAAAGATATAAAGATGAATTTAATAAACAATATAAAGAAAAACAAAGCGAGCAATTCTGCATCTCTAACTCAAAAATTTCATTTTTTGAGATATGCCGGTCTTGCAGCAAATGAGCGATATACACAATACACATACAAGCTGTTCGTGGTGCGGTCGTTGCTAAAATTTTTTGTTTGTTCATTTTTTTATCAATGTAAAAAAGAAACATTATAGAACAATAAAATAAATTGTTTGTCTACATTATCACTACAATTGTTCTGTTTTTCAACGAAGACCAGAACATTATATAATGGTCGGCTCTTTCCTGAAAATATTAAGGGTTGTGTTCGTCTGCACAATCAGTAAAAAAATGGATATCGTTCTTGGGTGTGTGACCCGAACGCTAAATAATGTACTGTTTATTTTTGAACACTGATTGAAAGTGATCTTTTATGTACACTTAAGTCACTTTTTAAGTCCGATATTGTTGATGGGACAAGCTATTCCTATGCGCATTTTACTGGCTGCTTAGGCCAGATCAGGTCAGGAAACTTCATCCAAAGATCCAAAAAACTAAAGATATTGTACAAATAAAACTGTTAAGCGAATAAGAATTATAAGCCCCAGTTTTTCTTGTAACAATATCAAAGCTTAAACAAAAACAACAACAATAAACAGTGAGTTTATCTTTTCTTACAGGCCCGACTACAATTGGTTGATTTTTTTACAAGCAAAATTTTTGACAATTCGACCACAGAAGCAGTGTTGTTGTAGAATTGGGGTACGTTCGTAAATGCATCACTGCGCTGCATCAGAAAAGCAAACTTGTTTTAACGGAGATAAAAGAATAATTATTATATTTATTATTTTTGTGGAGTATTTCACAATTTTTTGGTCCACATTTACTTCACTGATAAATATATAACCATTTGAAATCACTGATGCAGCGCAGTGATGCATTTACGAACGCACCCTTGATCTCACCTTCTACTCAATTCGCCTTGAGTTTACTAATGTAATTTTCTATGCGAACGTTAACTTGTGACATCGTGGGCCTGGCTGTTAGTTTTAACAACATTAAAAATGTTTTTAAATTAAATAAAATGAATATTTAAAAAGATTTCAAATGTAAAGTTCTTATTATATTCATAAAAATCAATGTTAAAAAGCTAGCACTTTTGTTTTTAACTGTAGAACAATTTAGCACTTTTCTTTTTTGTCGATTTAGCACCTGTACTGTTTGTAGGTGCCCATACAGGAGTATTAAGGCCCAACCATTATATGCATAGCCATGCTTAACCTACTGTCAAAAATTAACGAAAAGTCTTTCATAAGTATTTAAAAAAACAAAAACAAAATCAAAAAACATTTAATTTCGTACGGAATGTGCGATCAGTTTCGTACTTTGCTTAAGCTAATGACAGTATCGTAAAACTTAACAAAAGTTTCCATAAGTACAATATGGTTTGCCTCATATGATTTACATGTATTCGCACATTTGCTTAAGCCAACTTAAGCACATTATGATTGGGCCTTTAGTAGGCCCATTGTGTGCAGTCGGTGTTAAGAGCACCGCGACGTTAGGCCTTAATGCAGCGATATGCAACCTACACTATTACATTTTGCGATTGTATCCGTTATATGCATTCTATATATCGGACTTTTTCAACAATACTGTATTAACTTAAAATTTGTTGTACACGATAATGTTGGCGATTCTACATTTGAGGTATGTTCAGTGGATTCTATGTGATTTATGAAGTGATTTAGTTGTAATCATGTCAGTTTGAAGTGATTAACAAATCACTTCAATGTATGGGTAATCATCTCGATTTTGAAGTGATTAGAGCTTAATCACGTTCGAACTGCTTAAACGCGTTTAAGAAGCCAAATGTGAACATACTATAAGATTGTTACTAGTAAGACTTTAGACAAGTTTATTACTAGTTGCTAGAAAACGTATATTTTTGGTTGGTTTTAGAGTTGACAAATTATTATCATGTTTTTAAAATAAAAAAAGAAAATAAGAAAAACTCCCGAATTCTTTTTGATAAAATACATTTAATTGGCAGTAAACATTTAATAATACATACATATTTCAAAAAAAGCCAATTTTCGGTTTAAATTCTTTTAAATTAATCGGTTTACCGGTTTTCACCAAATAAATAATAACACAAAAATCAAATTAGTTTTTGAAATAAAAAGTTTATTTTAATAAAATCATATCAATTCACAAAGTTAGGGATTCAACAAAATATTTAGTTATGTTTTAGAATTTTTAAAAAACTTTGGTTTTAAAATATTATAGGAATTTAATAAATTAATTATTAGAGATATTCTCCCAATTTTACTTTAAATAAGTTTTTGCTGGTGGTTAAGAATGTCTATATGAAAAGTAATAAGAACATATTCCGCGCGGCAATGTTGTAGAGTTTTTTAGTTAAGATTTTTACTGCCTTAACGGGCATTACGTTGTCGGCAATACAACGGGCTAATATTTCTCCCAATGATTCATTTTTGGCAGCGTATTTTAGCAATGATCATATTATTTGCCGTCTCTTTAGAACTACTTGGAACAGAGTCAAGTTTTATTTGGCGCACATTTGTGGCCTTTACTCTCACGCAAATAACTGCATATTTACTATTTACTAGGGTATTCATGAGGTTAACCGTTAATCGTTTAACCGATTTATTACTTCCCGATTAACTGATCGGTTAATATAAAACTGGCTTTTTTCGATTAACGATTAAAAAGGTTTATTTCAGCCGATTAACCGCTTAAAAAATGTTAAAAAATTTTAAATTTTTTTAGGATTATACGTATTTTTTTTGTTTTTAATTATTTGTTTCGTCAGAATTAACCGAAACAATAAGAAATGTTAAAATTTTGATTCTTAATATTTTGATATTCTTTTATTAGGCTCGAGTTCATCAAATTTAATTTTCATTAAATTAAAAAATTTATTGATAATATTAATAAAAATTCCAAGTTGTAAAATTCCTTTCTCAGTTAAAATAATTTAATGAAAATTCAATTTTATCAACTCGAGCCAAATTAAAGAATATAAAAAAATTAAATGTTAAAATTTTTAAAAAATTAAAACAGGGACCGAATTACGGCATTCGATATCGATCGAAATTCCCATTTAAATTATATTGTAATTTCGATAGATATCGAATGCGGCAATTTGGCCCCAGGACTTTAATGGCATGATGGAAGATTTTACGTTTAGAAAAAACCAGGAAAAGGACTGAGAAATTAGATATTTTGTATTATGGGTTGCTTTCGATTTCTCCAACATCTACGATAAGTGAATGAATTTTTTCCAAGTCTAGTTTTATCAAAACTTAAGAAAAGAATCGCTTAAATCCTAAACATTAAAGCCAAATTATTTTTCTAAGACCTCCTTAAACTATTGAAATAACTAATAAAATGATCTCGCAGTCTATTTTTCAATAAAAAAAATATTATCAGCTATGTCACAGAGTACAATTCCGTTCGGAAACGGAATTCATTCCATATTTTGGTGCTCCAGAAAATGACGAAAACAATTTTCGGAATGAAACCAATTTTGTTTTCATGAACGGAATCGGAGTTTTCTGTATCTAAAAGGCCAAAAAAAAAATATCAAAATACACTTTTAATCAGTAAACAAATATGTTTTCTTCGATTCCGAACGGAGTTGTACTCTATGACATGGCTGTATGTACTAATTAAAAAATAAATACATATTACATATGTTATGTTATTGTTATGTTTTTGTTTTTTTTTTACAAATAAACTTCAAATTAAAAATAATTTATGCATTTTTATTTATTGAAATAACGTTATTTATAAAAAAAAAACTTTATTAATCAGTTAACCGATCAATAACAAAATTAACCGATTAAACCAAAACCTGGGTTAATTAATCGCGTGATAAACCGATGAAAGCAAATGCCCGATTAAATGAATACCCTACTAAATATTTACCCTGTTAATTGACAACAAACACTTTTATAAGCGATTTGTATTTACACCGTTCATTAACAGCCTTATTTCTAAAAAATAAAACATGTTAATAAAGGGTTTATTAAACGGATTTTGTATGAAAATCCATTTTATTAACGCTTTATTAACCGGTTTAATTTTTTATAAATCAGCCCGTAAGTCTTTTGACTTTTGTTAAATTATTTTTTTTTGACATTCTTCATATGTAAATAGTTTAATGTTGCCCAAATTACGGATACATTTACAACCAAAGTAAGCACAACGTGTATAAAATAAAATAACCGGTTTATTATACAAAAATAACCGGTTTATTCGATATTTAAAGAATGGACATTCAAAAATATTCGGATTAAGAAAAATTAAAAAAAAACCGGTCCAATAATAACCGTTCGATCTCACTTCTTAATTACTTTTAAATATGGGTTTTGGAACAAATTTTTTTTAAACAAAATATGGCTTTGCGATTCTCTGAAGGGTGTAGCAACATTGTTTGGAAAAATTTGTTACTTACAAATAACTATAGCCAAATTTGTTTCTTAAGACTGGGTGTTTAGGTCTAAGTTAAACTAGGTTTAGTTAATCTGAAAACAGATTTGTGCCGCCATTACTAAGTTTGTTTACAAAATTTTGACGGAACAGCTTAAAATGTTGGTATTTAGTGAAATAATAAAAAAAAATTACATTTAACCCAAAAAATCCGAGTTTCAGACTACGTTAAACAAAGTAAAAAACCCGGCCTAAAGGCTCAGTTAGCCGGAAGTAACAGTAACGTTGCAAATCAGCTGCTTCATTTTGTTGTATGTATAGCAATTAGAACGATTGCAGTTAGAAGTAAGATGTTACGTCTCAATCTGTAAGAAATAGATTGGTCTTACTTTTCTAGGGCTAACTGAGCCTTAAGTGTTGTTGGAGCAAACTGCAATTTACAAATTAAATAAAATTTTTTATTTACTTTTAATTTTTATTTTTTTTTTAAGAAATTAAATCAGGTACTCCAATTTCTCTATCTCCAAGATTTGGTGCATCGCAACGTGAAAATTTTCGTTTTCGAAAAATTTTAAAAATAACTCATATTCGACAAATTTTATTTTTTTTCATAAATTTTACTGTTTGTGTGGCAGCTACCATTAGGAGCAGAGATAGAGCTTTGAATTCGTTAAAAGAAATGTTGGTTATATTAAAACAATTGGGGCCGGTCTAAGAGCTTAGCCCCCTATGGACAAGCGTTAACCTCTTAAGGTCCGAAAACGAAGTTCGGACTAGAACGATTTTTTGTAGGGGAGCAATGTTTAGATATCGAGATAGAGCTTTGCCATAAAGAAAAAAAGTTCAATTTTATTAAAATAATGGTTGTTTGGAGAAGGTTTGTACTTTATAGGATATACATATGTATGTATACAGGGGTGTGCTGGAAATCGCAAACGCAAAACGCAAGAATTTTAAAAGTCGTTTTTTAGTAAGATTTCTGTAATAAAAGAATTTTATGACAAATATTATACAAATAGAATTTTATAACAAAAATTATAAAAATTAAATTAAAAGTGTTTTAAAAACAGCCTCCAAATTCTTGTGTTTTGCGTTTGCGATTTCCAGCACACCCCCCATAGATTTTTAGTTACTTCACGAAAAGTGTCGTTTTTACCGAAGTTACTGATTTAGAGGGCCTGGCACCGCACCATAAATGCTCCGATCGGACTGAAAATTTACACTTTTTTTTTCTCAAAAACAAAAAAATTGGTGGGTGAAAATTAAACATTTCCAACTTTAAATATATGTAAAAAACATTCTATTTTACATGCAAATGCCATTTTGTATAGTGCTTACGAGATGAGAATGCAATAGCGTTGCCACCCGATTCTACCATAAAAAAAAGTCAATTTCAAAAAGCAGGCGCTTACATGGTTAAGAAATAAACGCTACGATACATATGTATGTACATATGTACGTCATACATGAATCATAACTAAAGTATATGAATACTTAATTGTCTTTCAAATTTAAATTAAACAATAATTTTGCCTAAATGAAAAGAAAAACTCACATACTACATAAAAAAGACAAAATCATTGCGAACAAGTGTATTTTTTTTAAGAGAATCGAAGGCCGTCACTTGTTAAAAGTATTTCAAATGCCACGCCCTTTAGCCTGTGACTTAATTTAATTGCGAAAAAAAATTAAAAATACTTAAGCATGAACCAACATGACTGTAGAATGATTAAATTTGTTATTGGGATAGGGGTTGCTTTATTGGATATGGGTTCGTTGGTGGGCTTTTTAGTTTGTTTTATTTGATTGCATGCTTGGTAAAAGCAAGATATTGCAATGCCTCAACTTAACTGCAAATAGGGTGTAGATTGCGGTGCCAGTAGCTGGTGGTGGGGATAAAAAAGAAAAACAAACAAACAAACTTAAAAAAAGTGAAAAATTCACACACTGATCTACTTTACTGCAACAACTACAATAGAAACAATAATAACAAAAAATATTAAGTAAAAAAAAAAACAAAAACACTAACAACAACTATTATAAAATGAATGAGCGAATAAAAGCAATGTAATGTAAAGTAGGAAAATAGTATTTCAAAAATAAATATTGAAAGGGAATTACGAATAAATATCTTGACTATATACATACATTCCTACATACTTACTAACTTACATACACACATATTTATACAATAAAATTCTTTGAAATTTAAAGCATTCTCTATGAGTTACTCTGGTTTGTTTTGGTATCAGTTGCATGCAACATTATTTTGACACAGACTTTATGGATAGTTTTTAGTAAGTTTTTTCTTTTATTTCTTTTTATGCTTATTTTTGGAGTGTCGCACTATTGTATCTATTGGATAAGTTTTTACGTTTTGATATTATTATTCTTATGTTCATGCAATGGGCTCTCTCACAGTTACTCACTAACACAATTCAGCAAATCATCCATCTTTGGACAACTGTTATACGTGTGACAAAGGCACGCGTTATGGAGTTTTCTCACAATATAAAAAATGTAAACACGAAGAGAAGTGTTAAAAATACACTGCATGAAAATAATATATGGAAACATGTTTGTATTAGGGGTTTTCCCGCACTTTTTTTTTTGTTCCCGGGAAAGCGGGGAATACAAATCATATGTCCGTGATACCGGGATTTCCGGCCGAAATTTTTTTATTTTATTTACTTAATTTACCTATGAAATTATGTTTTTTTACTTGCTAGTATGCTTAATACATATAATAAAATCTAATGTATCTAGTATTTAAACAACAAAAATGGAAAAATTGAAATTATTTAAAGTGCAGTGCAAGTTAAACTCTCTTTTTTTTTGGTTTAAAATGTGTTTAAACCAGCAAATCTATAAGCCAGTTATCATATAAACCATCTCTAAACGCATAAAATTGGGCGTTGAAACTACCAATACTTATTATATAAATTTGATAACATTTATCGTAGTGCTGCCACATTATTATTTTTTAAAATGTATATAATATATGGGGCACTGTTTCCAGCTATTGAGTTTAAGCTCCGTATAAACTTGAGTTTAGTTCAACTAAACCAGCGTTAAAGCATTCACTGATTTATTAGTCGTTAAGAGGTTATTTTTGATCAAAGAAAACAATAACCCTTAAACCGCAACAAATATTGATATTGTGGTTTGGTTGGATAAAACAACTAACGACACGAGCCCAACATTGATTTTCTCGAAATCACACAACTAAATTTCGTGAAAATGGAGCCATAATTTTTTTTTTTATTAAGCCCACAACACCACAATAGTGGAGAGGATATTATGCTATTGTGCTGATGTTTGTAACACCTTAAAAAATTGGTCCTAGACCTTTAAGTATACAGATCGACTCGGAATCACTTGCTGAGTCTAATTAACATCGTCCGTCCGGCTGGCTGTCCATGCAAACCTTGTGCGCAAAGATTGGAGATAATTTGATGAATTTGTTACATAGGTTTTAATTGGAACAAGGACCAAGCCTTTTGAAAATGAGGAGAATCGGTCCATAATTTCACATAGTCTCCATGCAAGGGAAATAGGGTCTTCCATAAAACATCTTAATATGTTGATATTTAGATTAAATATGGTCCAAACTTATTTAATCAAAATCATGTTACCAAATTTTATTGGAATCGGTCCATATTTGACCATAGCTCCCATACAAATACTACTCTCGAAAATAGCTTTTTTTGCCATTACTTTCCTATGAATGTTGGTATTAACATAATAATTGGTGATAATAAATTTCACGATAGCTTCTATGTCATGACAAAATGTTGTGCTGGTGGGTCAAAATTTACCATAGGTCCCATATAAGCCCCCGTCCTAAGATCGCTGAAAGGCAAACAAATCTCATATGGATGAAGATATCTAAATAATATTCGTTGCAAAGAACTTTTGCATGAATCTTAACCTCATAACATAATTTTATTCAGGTGGGTCCTAAAAAGGTTACACTCGCAAAAATGGTTTTTATATACTGTGGTGTAGGGCATCATATGGTCGGGCTTGACCGACTATACTTTCTTACTTGTTTTTAAGAAAAACAGCAGATTCTTTCCCCCTTGTTGCAAATTTTAAATGCTGATTCGTGCCTGGTTGATATATTGATAAAACATAATACATATTTGCGTTTTTTTGAGAAATAAATAAGAAAAAACTATGATTTGCCTCATTTAAATACGTGGAATACCCTAAAATAAAGATTGCAACAACTCCGGTAGCTTAAAAAAAACTTAACTTTCTAGAGTTTCTGGAAACATAAATATGTATGTATATAAAAAAATTTCGGGTATAGCCAAGTTAAATATTATTTTTTCTTGAAATTGAGTATTAAAAAAAACGACGATAAGTTAATAAAAATGTGGCCAAATATATAATTTAAAAAAAAGCAAATGTAACTTTAATTAGGGTGGGTTAGTTTTCTTTTTTTCTACTATTAAAAAGGTCAGAATTCCTAAAGCAAACCAACTATGTTAGCATGGCAACCAATTAAAATTGTTAGCAACAATTGTCGCCTGTTGTGGCCTAAATATTGAAATATACCTGTTACCACAGCAAGTAAACTAAGCACAAAAAATAATAAATTTGATTTTATTTATGTACAGCAATAATAATATTCAATATTGTCGGCAATTAAAAAAAAAATATGTATAAGTAAATGCACTGCACTGTCAGGACACTTATACAGTATAACCCGCTTAATAACCCAACGCTTAAATGCCTTTCATGCTTATTTGCCTTGAGTTTTAAATCTCCGTTTTTGTAGAGTGAAAATTAAATATAAAGGCAAAATTAAAGCAACAGAAAATGCATCTGTTAACCAGAATTTTAAAGCAATTTTTTTTAATCGCTGAACATGTATTAAGATATGCTTAAAAAACGTGAAATATGCGCTTCATTATATCAATGAGGTAGTTAAACGTATTCGTTTGAATCTCGCATAATTAACCAAAAAAAATGGGCATTTTTGGCGGGGTAATTATCCGTGGAATACAGTATCGTTTAAAACAAAATTTATTTACTTCTTTAAGGCAATGTATGCAAATGTTCTTTCATTTCTGAGATGTTTTGACAAAATAAAATAAAGAAAAGCAAGGTTGACAACCGATACCGTTATTAATACCGATAGCGATTAAACACGGTTTAAAATTGAATACCGTTGCTGACACCGATACCGAAATAACAAATAGTTTAATACCGTTAAGGCTCAGTTAGTCTTTACTTTCTGTTTCTGTTCTGTTCCGTGCCGTTCTGTTACGAAATTGTAATAGTTACTTTTTCTGTAGCAACTTATCAGCCATTTATAACAAATTTATTACTTTTGCACCGTACATTGTTTAATTGAATAACTTTAAATTTGAAGAATTTAAATTGTATGAATTCTTAAAATCAAAAAATAGTTTATTTCAATATAAATATGAATTTTTTATTATTTTTTTGCTGTCACTTACAATTACTTAACAAGTTTTTGATTTTAACAAACTGAACCGCAACAGAACAGAAAAACTAATCAATTTCACAGGTTTTTTGATAACAAAAACAAATCAGCTGATTCATAACAGAACAGAAAGTAAAGACTAACTGAGCCTTTACTGATACCGATACCAAAATTCGTTTCGGTTGCCAACAAACATATTTTCCATGAGCACAAGTGTTGACAATTTTCATTTGTTTCTACTTTGCAAAATTTATATTTTTAAAAAATAAATAGAGTCAAATTCGTTGGCTTAACATACATTTAAACTGAAAACCGTTATCACAGTTATAAAAACCAAATTTTACCATAATTTTACCCATATATACCTTGTTGTTGTATTTTTAATTGTTTTTTCTGTATATCGGCAGAACATCCCACAAAATGTGGGCGGGATCGAATAAGTGGGCGTGGCCCAAAATAGTTTATTTTATATCTAAAGAAGGGTAAGAGAAATATTGTCAAAATTTGGTATACATGGCTGGGTTATTAATTCACAACCTCTTTAAAAATATGGGCAGAATTGGAGAAGTGGGCATGGAACCCAAGGTAAAAAGACATTTTAGATTTTTGTATATCTCGAGAACGGTAAGCGCCAAAGTTTTTAAATTAGGTACAAGCATCTTGGTTAAAAATTTACAACATTCGACAAAATGTAGGCGGGCACAAAATTGATTTATGTACACTAAGAGAAAAATGACGATCTAAATTAAAGAACAAAATTCTTGAATTAAGATTGGAGAAATCTTCAGATTTCAATATTGAAGTTTGGTCAGTAAGATTGACGTTCTCAAATTTAAGCATAAATTCAAAATTTTTAGAATGAATTGTAAAAATCAAGAACGTAATCTTAATTTTAAGATCGTTTTCTTGAAATTAAGAATATATTTTTAAAGTTAAGATTTAGTTCTTGTTTTTTTTTCCAAATTAAACATCAATGAAAGCGTGTTGTGTAATAAATTGTAAGACGCTGAACGAAGAAGACTTATTTAGAAAAAAAAAGTTAAAAAGAAATATTAAATTATTGTGAAAGGCAATAAAAAATGGAAAATCAGAACACAGATGAAATGGTGTTTATAACCATACCAATGAGTGACGATTTATCACCGCTGGCTAATGGAAATTGCATCGTAGTTTTTACACAACGCATTGCTAAAAAACTGTCTTCAAGAGTTTCAAATGGAGTCTGTTTTCAAGTATCTCAAGGGTAAGTGCTCCTTATTAACATATATGTGCAATTTAAAAACTGTTTAAATTCATTGATTTATTTCATCACCTGCTATTTGACATTTAATTTATTTGTTTCAGACTCAAAAGTGACTTTTTAAAGTTTGCAGTACATGAAGAAGGAAGTCATAAAAGAAGCGATTCCTCCCATGGAGCTAAGAATGGAGTTCCAGAGATTCCAAGTAAATGCACTTTTAGTCTATTGAAATTGGTTCTTTACTTAATGAAACAGATATAATTAAAACTTCGGATTTTACTATTCCTCCTTTACATTTATATCTAATTAATAATGGAAAGACATATGTTAGACCTAAGTTAATATAAGTATATATGTACTTGTACTTACAAGTACATATATATACATAATCATTGCGGCTTCCTTTTTTTTTAATACATAAGTATACATATGTTAATATTTAAATAAATAAAAACCTGTGTTTTATTTCAACATTTGAATTCGGATAACCAATAAGACTATTTTCAAGAATAAATTCTTAAAATCGATCTTAAAAGAAGAATTTCATTAAGAATTAATTCTTGATTTAAGATTTCTAATAAAAACAAAATCTTGAATTCTATCTTAAAATTAGAATTTATTCAAGATTATAATCTTAAATGCGATCTTAAAAATATTCAGATTTTGTTCTTGAATTAAGAATCTTCGCATTTAACAGACTATTAAGATTGAAAAGATTTGATTTTGAACGTAAAATCTTGATTTTAGCACGTTTTTTCCCTTAGTGTATTTATATCTAAAGAACAGTAAATATATAATGTTCTGCTCTTATCGGACCATGGTGAAGGGTATATAAGATTTGGCATAGCCAACAACTTACTTGTTTTTTTTTTAATTTTTCAAATATTGGCTAATTAAAAAAAAGTATTACAGGCAGGACTATTTGAGAGTGGGCCATATTCACGATTCAGAGATTGTATTTTTTTTATTCATTTTGAACTATGTTGCTAAATCGTCACAATGGGTGAAGATGTGAAGATCAACTTCGCATCGGCCTTTCTACTTAACTTAACCTATCCTAACTATATTGGTGCCGTGGTACTACTGCAACTTATTTGGTTCAATTTAAGATTTAAAATTTTTCCCAAAATTAAAGGTTTAAAAAATTTAACAAGAAGATTGTATTGGACGAATATGCATGGCTGATAAAAAAATCATCGACTTTCTGTTAGCAGCTCCAATTTTTTCTGATGAATTATACCTATATTTTTGAAGGGTAACTCCAAAAAATCTATAAATAGTGCTCCTACACTACTGCTGAAGTGAACAAATACAACTAGCTGAAAAAAATTGAAAATTGGCACCTTCATAGTCTGAAAAGTTGTGAATAAAGTTGGGACGAATTATTTAAAGTTTTGATGTTTTTATTAACAACACTACAATAGAGTTGTAAACCATAATACAACAACTGTAAAATTTCAACTTAACTAGAGTTGAGTTGTAAACCGTAATAGGGGCGGGCATAAACCAGAGTTCTTTTCTTATTTTACGGCTATTTAAAAAAATTTGTCGATAATTTTTACTACTAAACTTTTTTAATGTTAAACTGCAACAATAAAGTTCCTGATGATTTTTTGCTCATAATTAGCCATTTATACACCAAATGAATTTAAATAGCAATCTACCCCAGAATATATGTGAAATAAATACACATAATTTTCAATTTTCGTTTTTTTTTTTTAATAAATGAATTTATTGGCAACACTTGCATCATCTCCTAAATTAAAACGATCACATAAGGTACCGTTACGATTTTATATATATTTGCTAAAGCAAAAACAATTTTATCTTAAGCGACAACCAACATACAAAATTACAAAATTTCTGTAATTGTGTTTTTTTTTTTTTGCTTAAGCTTTTTATGTGATAAGAGCTCGATATTACAACCTAGATCCATTTATATCTGGAGTATTTGGAAAGTGGATTTCAACATACACACGGAAAGATGGACATCGTTAAGTCAACTAATCTACTCATATGGATCCAAAATATGTCTTATTGGATGGGAAAGGCGATCTTATATACAAGGTGGAGCAATAGTAATTACCCTATTAGAAAACGCTATAACTTTTTCAAATTGCGCCAAATGCCAATTCAGTTTTAACATTTGTGAAGTAAAAAATTGCAGAATACAAACCGGCAAGCCACTGAATTCTGAAGGAAGCATTTCCGGGTCGCTTAATCTCTAGTTTTGGTGATTTGCACGGGCCGGCCGATTTAACCGTTCCAGACCTTTTTTATGGGATTTTTTGAAGTCGCGGGTTTAAGTCAACAAGCCTCAGACTCTTGAAGCCCTTAAGGAGAATATTCGCCAGAAAAGCGAGAACCTGTTGGCGGAAGTTCTAGCAAGATTGATGGAAAATGCCATAAAACGAGTTCGTATAGTAATCAGCAGTGTTCCCATTTTAGCATATTTTTGCTAGATTGACTCGGGAAATTGCATAGTTTTTTTTTGAAAAAATATGCTAACTGCTTTTTAGAATATTTCCATGCCCAAAAGCAGATTTTTTTTAGCATATTTGACCCAATCATCAAATATAATTTGAAAACTAGAATAAATTAAACCGTGTTATAATTTCGGTTAGAAGTTTCAAATAACAGTTTTACTTTTCCCAAAGAAAAAGTTTGTTTTCAATAAGTCCCAGTCCCAGCATTAAATGAGATTAAAACAAAAAAAAGTAATTTTTTTAATTTTGTATTGAAAATTTTTGACAGAAAATTTTTTTATTTTTTCAACTAAAACAAATTGTTAATATGACAATTTGCAAGCAATTTAATTAAGAAAATTGTTGAAAATTTTAGAATGATTTAAAATAATTATATTAATTACATACTAAATCTTGTCATTTTTTTCTGTGTAAGAAAATAAGAACTATTTGGACAAAATCATAAAAAAAATATTTTTCTAAAGTCTGTTTTAATACTTGTAGTAAAAGTTAATTGGCATTCTTAATACATCGGGTTTCTTATTCGAGCTTTTGCCTTTTTCTCATTTGTAAAAAATTTTGTAAAACAGAAAAAACCTTTTGCGTTAAATATAAATTTATATTCGTGCTTAGCGTTAAAAAAAAAGAGTAATCTCCATAAGATAACTACTTGGCCCATTACACTGTGCTAGTTGAAAAAATAGAACATATGTTGTGCAACCTCCTCCATTTTCGAAATAACGGTATATCTTGAAAACCAGAGCTAACCTTAAAAAAACGGCTAGAACCACTGGATTCAGCGTACCCGAATAAGGTTAAAACGACAAGTGTCCAGCTTGTCTAAAAAAAGCGTCAATTTCTATCACAGTGTTATTATTTAATTTCTTAGGTACAATAAAGTGTTTGTGTTTTTTTTTTTTAATGATTTTTATGATGTATTTTATTATATTAAAATTTTAACATAAAAGTATAAAAATGTGCACAATTTTTTTTAATACACTTTCATTTTTATGTGTTTTTAATTCATGTATAGTAGATGTAGTACGAGTATGTAGCTTCCTTATACGCTTCAGCGAATCTTGGGTCTCGTGAATGAATATTTCTTTTTCAAAACACTTTATTAATTTTTATTCTTTTGCGGAAATTGTAAACCAAAAAATGAAAGTTCAAGGAAAAAAATTTTATAATGTTATTTATAAAAATAGATTGTAATTAATTTATGTCTTAAACAATCGCTGGCTATTAAAAGGAATTAAAAATCACATTTTTTTTTGCACACGGGAGTTCTTTTTTATAACCCTTAATTACACATGTTTACAAATTTCGATAAACTTCTTCGTTTACTTTCACCACTTAATAGTAGCATAACATGAGAAGGGTTTTCCCTTTTCAGTAAAAAAATAAACAAATCCGAAATTCGACAACAAAATAAACTTTAACCCGTGCAAACATTGTTTCTGAATTTGCCCAGCAGTTTCAGAGGTATCTTAAAAGTTTGACCCAAAAAAATAAAATTTTTTTTTAAAAAATGTTGAAATTTTTGTTTTTAGGAATGCATAAAAAATAAAAATGCAATAACGAATTCATTTTTGGTTAAAAAGCTTATAGCTTAATTTAATTCAGAGGAATTGAGCCATTGAAATGGGTGCACAACTTTGGATATTATTAACAACTAGCCGTGACCGCGGCGCAGCCCGAGAGTTAATTTTTGACCAACTACAAAAGTAACATTAAAAATCAGTACACATATTTTTTGGAAGGACCTTGCCCTTCATATTCCTGGCTTTTTAAAAATTAAACCCTGTTTAATTTACGCTGATCTATTTATGGTTCCAATTTCATCAAAATAGGTTGGATATTTTCGGAGAGGCAGTAATTCTCCCAATGTCCCCCTCTTGGTCCTAGTTTTAAAAAATTAAAAAGGCTATATTTCCAATTTCATCCAAACTGGTTCAGCTATTTAGCCGATAAGGCGTAGCAAATGCAATTCTCTTTCGCATTCGGTCAGGAGACGGTCGAGCGCACAGATAGATTGAAGACGAAATGTAGGGTGAACAGCGTACTCACGTTTAAAATGGCAATGGGGGTGTGCTGGAAATCGCAAACGCAAAACGCAAGAATTTGGAGGCTGTTTTTAATACACTTTTATAATTTTTGTTATAAAATTCTGTTTAATAGAGAAATGTTTGTATAATATTTGTCATAAAATTCTTTTATTACAGAAATCTTACTAAAAAACGACTTTTAAAATGCTTGCGTTTTGCATTTGCGATTTCCAGCACACCCCTGTATGTTTTCAATTTTGGGTACGGAAACTATTGATTTAATAGATCTCTTCTAAAACAATAATTATTAATTTCTGAGTATCAGAGGTTTAGCTGCACTGGACCCTATCCTTAGCACTTTAGTGAAACCTGATAAAGCCTATGTCCGTTATTAGGTCCCATTCTATGATAAGGAACCAAAGCCAAGGATAATTAGGAATAATATTTAAGGCATCGTTTTAAAATGTATTGGGTGTTTTTTTTTTAGCTGCATGAGATTTCGATAATTATGGTTTGACAGCTGAGAATGTCAAACTGTGTTGACGTTTCTCTTCAGTACGCTTCCAAATTGTGGAAATTTACTTTAAAAAAGAAAAATCTGTTTGCGAAGTTCATAGAGCTCTTCGTCGATTTAACGAGGCTTATTTCTGGTTAAATGGCTACATCAATAAGCAAAATTGCCTTATTTAAAGCGATGACAATCCTCAAGCCGTTAACGAATCACCGTTAAATGAGTCTATCTTGTGTAAATGTTCCTCGGTCCTACCTGAACAAATTGCTTAAAATCCATACGTGATTTCACATGTCTGTCAAAATTAACAAATACAGAAGGTTTATAACTGCCTGTTTTTAGAAAATTAAAACAAGTGAGTGAGTAAAAAATTATATTAAAAACAAATTTTCGTTTTTTATTGTTGTTTTCAATATAATTTCTCACTCACTCACTTTTTTAAATTTTCTAAAAACAGGCAGTAATTTTTGCTTTGAAACGTTCGTTTTTGGTTTCATCTAACATAATCTAAAATCGAGAGGCAAACAAAATGAGTTTAATTTGTGTTGGGTACCCGGCCATGAGGGCCATGTTTGACTGCTTGTCAAACAGGAGCGCTCGCCGCCCATTTATAGGCCCTGAGCCATTCTTCGGCGTCCCTGCTAGTCACATTAGGAGACGTTGCAAACATGATCCGAACGTAAATTCCTTCACACATGGACATCCATTTCTGTATTAAGACAGTCCAAGAGATTTGTGACTCTGTCCCTTGGCAGGGCGGGGCAGGGTTTGAGAAGGGGAAACTTAGGCTATTTGTCGGCATATTTGCGGGGCATTGTGGTGTCCGATACCATCAATTTATAATGGGTTATATTAGTACCAAAATATGCAGATTTTGTGAGCTTGATGACGAAACGTCGGAACATCTCCCCTGCTGCTGTCGCGCCTTGGGGGCTTCCAGGCGGAAATTTTTCGGGCGGAAAATGATGAGCCCAACTTAAATCTATGATCTTTCACCAGGCACGAGTTCGCCGATAGGCTAGATGGTAGTTCTATCAGTGCCGAGGTTGCGGGTTCGATTCTCGCCAGAGACTTTGGTCTCCTGCAGACAAGTGTAGGCTTTATACGCAGCCTGCACAAAATATCCTCTGGGTCGCGGGGCGTATGGCCTTCTTCATATCTGTCTAACCTAAAATCGTTCATAACAGAAAATGATTTACATGTTTATATTTTTTTATTCACTTTTAATTTTATTTTAGTTAATTAAAAATTTTGTTTTTAAAAAGAGCACGTAAATAAATAATTTATATATGCCGCCACAAACAAATGACTTTTAAAACAATTGATGTCAGTTGGTTTGTCAGTTCAAAATAGAAAACGCTAAAAAATGTTACACTGCTAATACGAGCTGACATTTACAGAATCCAAATTTTTTTTTTTTTTTTTTACTTTTTTATGACATGTATGCATTTTTCAGTGGGAAATTTGACAAGTACAATGCTAAATACCTATCGTGTAAAAGTGCCTTTAGATGGTTAAAGAATATGCAAATCAAAAACCTCGTCTTTTTTGTTTTAATCTAAAAAGGGGAACTATTGAATCTATCTCGGTAGGTATATTTTTTATGTATTAAAGCTCATTAATAAATTTATATTATTACTTAATAATTGATAAGAAAAAAAAAAACGATTTATTCTTTAAGACAATTTTTATAACATTGATGATTAATCGTTTAATAAGTTTTTAATTACTCGGCCTTGGCCATTAAGCAATAAATAAGTGCGGAAAATCTTAAAGTATTGATTTTAATGTGTACTACATATTTTGAAATAATAAAAAGTTAATTGTTTAATTCATAATAATAAAAGATATTATAGAATGCGTTAAAGAAATTAATTAAGATTTTTAAAATAAAATAAAAAATGTTTTCCCATTGTATGAGGTAATTTTGCGATAATATTCTAATGTTAAGCACTGTTTTTTCTATTTTTTTTTTTTTTTTTTTATTTATTACTGAAAATACTGACACATATACATACGTATATACATACGTACATTGAAACACGCACGCTCACACAACGAAACAAACACTATTTGCCAGAGTATTAAGAGCAAAGAAGCAGAGCAGTCAGTGGTAGATTTGATTATATTTTTTGCGATGAACTCAGCGCTCACAATTGTTTTACTTTAATTCACTTTTTTTCTTTTTTCATTTGTTTTGTTCAATACGCCCAAAATCAATACAATTTAAAAAAACAATTGGAGTAATTATTTTTTATTTTTATGTATTTTGTATTATAAACACTTTTTTTTTGTTATTTGCCACAAACATTTTTGGCTTTTTTTTTGTTTTTTTTTTTTTAAATAAACATATTTAGTACATCTATTTATATTTGTATGTATGTTTGTATATACACTCTCTTTAATATATTACTATATACATAAATATATAGCATTACATATTAATAATATTTATATCTGTATAAAAAAATCTTTTTGCGCCTTCTGCAAATTAAGGAAAATTATTAAGAAGAAGAATAAAAGGAAAAAACTTACACTTGTTTCTAACTACGAATATTTGTTGTTTATTCGTTTCCTTATTTTGTTTTTCTTTCTTTCTTTCCGTTTCCTTAACAAAACTTTAATAACATTCTTAAATTAAATCAATGTTTAAAACAGATACAGATAATTAATAAAAATATTAACGAAATGCGTATTTATAGCAATTTGTTTGTACTATTGCTTAAAGCAAATCATCGAAAAAAAAACACTAACCGATTTTCAAATCGAATCTTTATGGAGTAAAAAATATTTCGTTCATTTAAAATTTTCTTTTCACTTTTTTTTCAATTAAAAGAAAACACGCAATTTGTTGGCAAAATTGCTTGCAATGGGGATGATGTTAACGATGACGGCTCGAGTATGTGAGAAAAAATTTATTTATTTAATTTTATTTGAACTTCGATTTAATTGGACAATTTGTGACCCGTTCGCGTAGTGTACGTGCGTTCATCTATTGTGAAAAATATCAAACTGTATATTGACTATAGTTTATTCTCGTAATGACTAAAAAAAATATTTATTAGTACGAGTTTCTCTCCCTCTTTCCTCTCTTTTTATTAATAAAAAAAAAACAAGTTGCCAGATTGTCTCCTGAGCTTATTATTATTTAAAACATCTAAAGATGAAATAATGTTAAATTTCGCCGGCCCTGGTGTGTTAATAACTTAAATATTTATAAGGATCTCAGGGTGCCATTAGAAAAAACTATAAACACGAAATATTCAGTAAAATTTAAATCAACTACCTATAAATATATTGAATGATGGCGGCCACACTCGCTTAAGGAGAAGAGATACGCAGGAATCATCCGACTAGAAGAGCGCTAAAGACCAACCTACACATGTGAACAGAAACCGCGATGAGGAAAATTTTCGTCCGGCACTGGCTGGACATAAAATAAAGTATTAGAAACAGGCCTGCAAAATTTAAAAAAAATAGAAACCCTGGCACTTGAGTATACTTTTCTAAGGGTTGGGGCTTAGCTGAATCCGAATCTGAACATAAACATTAAAAAATCTTATTACACTATGTGACAATTTTTTGACCAAATGCATTTGAAACGCAATCCTTATGCAAAATTTTCCGCTGAATCCGAATATGAAGTCAAAATTGTCAAAAGTAGAACAGTTTTTGAGATATTCCAAAATAACCGTTATTTGTGTTTTTAAAAAAGATGATGTGACTGATATGCAAATATCCAAAAAATAAATTGTTAGCCTATTTCAATACGAACATTTTGTGCCCAATAGGATCCAGATCGGTGCAAAAATGACAAAGTTACAGAAGATTAATTGAATTAACCCACAACAAATAAATATACAAAGCTAAATTTTTAGTAACAATAAATATTAAAAGTTGCTTGAAAGTTTTGAATTTCTATGTGGGTTAATTTACTAAATCTTCTGTAGCTTTGTCATTTTTGTACCAATTTATGTCTTGCTGGGCGCAAAATGTTCATATTAAAATAATTAGGATTTTTAAATGATTAGTTTAAAAAATAACTTGAAAAGAGCAAAATTGAACAAAATCATAAAATTTTCAATGAAGATTGAACTTTTGTCCCCTGTAACTCTGTCATTTCTTGACCAATCATATTCGGATTCAGCTGTCAGATTAATTTGGTCACGACTTTGTTGAAATTTTGTCACGTAGTGTTATCAAAGTAATTTTTGGGAATACAACATTTTTAATTAATAAGATTTTGTTTTTATTCTTGATAAAAACACTGAAATTTATTGTTTGAAGATAAGCTAGCTAACTTCATTGGTTGCTTAGGCCAGACCATCAGGAAACATTCACCGAAAAAATTTTTGAGAAAAGCCAAAGATATTAGCAAACAAAACTGCAGAGTGAATGAGAATAACAAACACTCAAAAAGTCGTATTTGCAACGATATCAAAGCTTTAAATACAAAATACCAGCAATGCATTTTTATCAAATTCTTTATATTTTGATAACATTTTTCTAATACTTTTTATTTTCCGTTACTGTCTTTATATTTCTCCAATTTTGCTTTGCGCAATGGCATTTTATTCTTTCAACAATTTCAATAAAAAGTGGTTTGCTACGCACTACATACTATTGAAGTTTCATAGTAAACTTAAATGACAGTTTTCCCATATACGCGTACAATAAATTGAAAAGTTTCAACTTCTTGTTATTTGTAAGCGCATAACCCTTGTAAAAAGACGTATAGCACGGATAAATTACACGCACAAGTCACTTGTGTATAGGCAGCTAAAATTGTTTGTTTATTGTCTTACGTTTTTATTTTGATAATTTTGTTTTTGTAGAATGCAACAGGGTGGCAACATACCGCATGACATCACTTTTTTCTTCCTCCACAAAAGATACACACATTCAAAATGTATCTTATAAATTGTACATTAAAAGAGAGTATTTGTTTAATCGAGAGAGAAAATAAAACTACTACGAGTATGTAGTAATACTGTTATACAAACTGTAGCTGCAATTGAAATACTTAATGTACAAAATAAAAACTTGTATACTAGATAAGAAAAAACATTTATCCCAGCAAAATATTTGAATAAACTCTGACGAATTAACTTTTTTAAGCTTGTGAATTCAACGGATGTTTTATTAAAAGAATGTGGTAAAGGTTCCTTACTCTTACGTAATTGTGACGGATACGTTATCGTTGCAGTGGACTTCAATAGTTGGTAGTTACTAAAAATACGTAAACGTGTCATATGGTGTTGAAGTGTGTTAAAATAATAAGAATAGTTAAGAAAATCTAATAAGAAGTGGCACAAGTGTTATTGTGAAGTTTTGTGTTTATTATATTTTTTTAATTGTTTACATACCCCCTGAAGATGGTTAGCGATGTTAACCGAAATATTGGGAAAATAATAATAAAAATATAAAAAAACGAAAATATCACGAATTTTTATTTTTTTATATTATTAATTTACGTGGACCTGCAGCCAAACAAAAACAACAAATAATTTATATATATCGAAAAAGGTCAACTATAAAAACATACAAATAATAAATAATATTAAATAAAGAAAAATTGGCTTTGTTTTCCTTTTGCGGCCAGAGTTGCTTCAAAACATTTCGTTAATGTTTTTGCTTGAAAACGCCAATACATCACGATATCGACACTTTTGTTCAAAAAGTAGAATATGTATATGAAAACAAAAGTTTTTGATAAAGTTTTTTGCGCCTAGTTAAGGAGTTATGGACCTTAAACATTGTTTAAGGCTTTATTAATATCTCTTTAAGTACAAACTTGGTCTCACTAATATGGTTATCAGAAAAAAGTGCTACTAAGTATCTCACATATACATGTATACAGAAAAAATTCTCCAAAATTTGTCACCAATTAAAGCATTAATCAAAAATATAATCAGTTTTAATTAAAAATTTAATCAAGTGAATTAAACGTTTAATCAATACTATTAACTGGTTTAATTTAATTAATTTTTTAATTAATATCACAAATTTTTTAATTGAAATCAATTTTTATTTTTTTCTGTGTATATATTAATAATTTGTATTGTGGTTGTTTTTGTTGAACTGTTTATGGTTTTAATCCGAAATATGTATATATTAGCTGTTAAGTCTTGGCGTTGTCCGGGGCCAAACCATCAAAATAACTGCAAAAAAAATGTTCACAAAAAGTACCAATTGTACAAATTTTTAGACTGTCTTGCCCCTCAATTTTATGTTAAACAACATAAGTTTCAAGTTCGAGTAAAATTATTTTGGAAAAGCGTGTTTACAATAAGTACCAAAAGGTTGAAGTTTTACCCTGTTTTCCCCTCAAATGTGCTTTATTTGTTTTTTACCTTTATTTGAAAGACAATAGGTTTCAAGTTTGCGCAAAATTATATTGAAAAAAAACATGTTTACTTTTTGTAACGAACAAATTTTTACCGTTTTGTCCCTTAAATTTAATATTTTTTAATACCTATGAAAGCTCCTTGTGATAGTAAAAGCATACAAATAATTAAACTTTTCAAGTTTTGCAGCCTTAATGAGTTTAATTAAAATATACATAAAATTCCCTATTTTACCCTTATAGAAATTTATACAAACATCGCAAGAAAAAAATTTAAAAAAAAAACGTGTTTGTAAAAAGTACGAATTTTTACCCTGTTTCGCCCCTTTAAGTTAAAATTTTAAAACTAGTCTATAAATATCTGGTGGTAGTTTAAGACTAAAAATAAATAAACTTTTACTGCCTTATTTATAAAAAATAAAACATGTTAATAAAGAGTTTATTAAACGGATTTTGTATGAAAATCCGTTTCATAAAGCCTTTATTAACCGGTTTTATTTTTTATAAATTAGGCCGTTAAAATTTTGCAGTCTCAATGGGGGTTGATCAAAATGTGCCAAACATTTCCTTTTTCACTCACTTTTACCCACTAAAAGACCGATTTTATTATTTTATTTTATTACGAAAAAAATTCTGGATTTAAGATAAAGGGGTTACTTCAAAAATCGGTTTCATTTACGCCTCCCTGGTCCAAAATTCATTATCCAATAAAGCCTTAAATAATTTTGCTATGAAATTTTATCTTCTTGCCAAGTTTTATAATTTATTATAAAAAAAGGTGTATTCATTTGCTTTACTAGCAGAAACTTGCAACGAGAAGGTAAATTTAAAATTTACAAAATTTTTCACCCAATTACTCAAAAAATAAAAAAGTATATGAACGCTTTACCAGCGAAAACAATCAAGTTAAGGTCCAATTAGACGTGACATAAGCATAATGCCGCAGCCGTAACAATGACCACAGCAACCAATATTCTATTGTTTTTTATGGTTATGGTTATGTCGGTATGGTAAGTCACATATAATCAATTATAGTGTTGGTTCAAACAGCTGTTTTGTATCGTTATGTTTATGTCACGACTAATTTGGGCTAAAGGCATATCGACACTATTTAGCTGTAAGATACGAGATTATTTATTTATAAATTCAATTGTTTTGAACTGATTGCGCAAAATTATTGTTCCTTAAGTTTAGAAAAATAAATATTTTATGTTATTGAAAAACTTTTAACTTAAAAATTATGAAAATTATTTTTGTTTTGTAAACACAAACATGAAACAGGTGGTAAAATAGTTTACTATCAGAAATGTTCAACAAATTTTTTGTCCCTTGAATTTGTTTGCTCTTTTTTTCCTCTCTCGTCAACGAGTGCGTAAACACTTACTAGTAACCATTATAGAAAATAAGCAACAGTTTTCTGTAAATGAACACACCTAAAGTGAAACAATATTTTAATATTCAAATATTACAGGCCAATTTCACGAAGTTTAGTTAAAATAAACTATAACTGTCGGTTAACTATACGTTATTTCACAGTTATAGCAATAGTTAATTATTACTGAACTTGGTGAAATTGGCCGAAAGTCATTCTAGTTTTCTATTTTTTATTAAATTTTATAATAACGGAAAAAGTTTGTTTATTATACAAAAAATACTTCCAATAAAAAATTCATTTTTCACACGTCATACTTTCTACATATGAATTTTATTTTTTTCAAACAAAAGTTTTTGTCAAATTAATTCATCAATTAAGTTCTGTTGCATTGTAATTTAGTAAACACATTTTAATTAGGTAATAGAGTAGGCCACCACCATCACCACAACACTGACCACAGCTACAATTGTAGAGTTTAGCGTATGATGACACAATAACATAATTACACCTAATACTTAATTGACAGCATTAACGTTTTCAAAAGAGGATATTCACCCTTATCGTGAATAAAATTTTCCGCGAATTTTGTTTTTATTTTCTTTAAAAGCTGTATTACCGGTTTCACACTTTGTGGCATGAAAATTTCATGAAACAATAAAAGATTAGTGACGAAAGGTGTCACGATGCTTGTGGGGTAAGCAATGTAGCACGAAATGTAAAATCAATCAACAATTTAATATTCCTCCCAGATATTTTTTGTAAACATTTTTGAAATTTAATATGTATTTAATTTGAATTTGATAGTTAAACGTCAAGTTGTAGCCTGTGGCTTACAAAAAAAAAAACGTAACGTCTGAACTTGTATGAGTTTTCGAAAGGACACCAAAAGAAAATACGAATATTGTGGCAGGGTATTGTCCTTATAGTCTGAAGAAAGGAAAAAAATGCTCACTTCTTGTTTACGCAAAGCGTAATTTTCTTTTGGTAGAACAATAAAACAAAACACTTATCAAAACTAGTCCAAAGTTTTTTCAAAAATAAAAATTTTAATGCAAAGCCATAATCGTTCGGATTGAGTTTAACGACTAGGGTGTTCAATTAATCGGGTTCGATTAAACGATTAGTCGATATTTGGCATTTTTAACTGATCCGATTAAACGAATAAAATTTTAAAATTAATCGATTAATCGAATAATTCTAAATCCTGAAATTTTATACATTAAGAGATATTTTTCGATAATTTTAGAAAAAATTAGTACTTGAGTAAATAAACATTATTTTTTAAATAAAATAATATATGAAGATTCAATAAAAATATAATGAGAAAAAAAAAATAAAAAAAAAAAAAAAATAAAACTTGTCACTATTGCTCCAAATATAACTTTGGGTTTTTTTGAAACTTTTCACGTTCATTCCATTCTCTGCTATGCTCCTGCAAATAATTTCCCCTAGAGAATCGTTCGAAGTATCTTGTTTAAAATATTTATTCATTGGACCACTTGTTGCCCCCTCTGATTTTGTTGGTGGAGCATCTTCTTTAAGTACTATGTTATAGGCACTGTGTAAGTTGTAAATTAGTGAAGTAGTTGAAGAACATTTAAGTTAATACATTTTTGGATACCTGTTACATTAAGCATTATTAGATTCGTCCTTCGTACAATATTTTTGAACCACCCTCTTGATAAGGAGAGAAACGCATGAACTGTTTTGTTAAAAAATACAGGCGTGTTCTAGAAATCAAAATGAAGTGGATTTAAAATCAAGCAAATTTTAAAAACGACCCTGTAATGACAGTTCATAAAGAAATTCCATTTTATCTACTTCATTCTTAATTTTAATTCTTTAAAAACCACGAAAAACTACGGATATTTTGTAAATAATTGAATTTAAATTATCGTTCGAATTCAATTTCACTTCATTTCGATTTCTAGAACATACCCCATAAATCAATACAAATCTTTGAGTTAACATACCTTTGTCATTTTTTCTTTTGTGAAATGAATTATTAAATTGTGTTAAAAAAGTTTGACAAAAATATAAATTACTTACTAAACATGACTGTTTTTTTTTTAATTCCAACGGACACATACATTTGGTTTTTTTATTCGACTTAAAACTTTAAAAAAAATTATACATTTAACAGAAATTCTTTGTATTATTATCATTCGATCAATCGGTATAAATTCTTCTATTAATCATTTAATCGAAATTAGCAGTTTTAAATTATTCGAACAATTAATCGTCAAAAATTGTTCGATTCTTCGAACAAGAATTAATCGACTAAACACCCTGTGGACGACTACAAGGTTATGAAAAAGCTTAAAATAGCATCAAATAAGCTTGGAAAAGAGTAGGTATGTGATATTTGAGCCGATATACTACCCTCCATGACATATCAAATATAAACGTTGTAAAAATCAGTGGCAGCTTCACCAATCACTAAAAGGGAATAAATTTTTTTTTTAATTTGTTTAGTTTTATTTTGAATTTGTTTTTGCTTTCAATGAAATTTTTGTGCGTTGCGTTTTACGGAATAAGGCCCTATGTATTTCGTTTCAAGCGTTGTCAATATGGGTTGCAAAATTTTTAAATTTTTTTTAAAATAAAACCAAATAAAATGATGAGTAATAAAACAGAAAAGGTCATTTGCTTTTTTCATAATCAAAAAGAAACTCTATTAGTGGCAAATTCTTTAAAAATAATAAAGAGGCCGCTTAATGAGGATTTTGTGTAACAAAAAATATTTAGTCAAGCTAGTGAATGCATTGAAAAATTCTTTTTCCAACATATGTATGTATATATGAAATATATGTATGTATTTATTTATAAACATACATACATATGTATGCAAGTATGTGCACATATACAGTATGTCAGAAAAATATTTTGTATATACATACAAACTTCAGCGTTAAATCCGGCGTTAAAGAAATTATTTTACGTAAAATGTACAAAAGTGTTATTTGTATAAATAAGTAGATGAGTTGTAAAACTCGTTCGTTACAAAATTTAAAATACAATATGAAAATTGATTCTAACAGTTCTTTGGCGCTTTATGAAAATAACTTTACTAATTGTATCAATTCATCTCCTCTTCCATGTTTTTCCAAGGATAGAAACATGTGATTTGACACCGTTGGACTTATTTCTTTGAGGATATTTAAAAGAAAAAGTGTACGTCAACAAGCCAAGAACAAGTCAAGAGCTAAAGGATAAGATAATTCGTCTCATAAACGACATTAAACCTCAATTATGTCTTAGAGTCAATGAAAATATGGACCATCAGATAGAGGTATGCCTCTGAAGCCATGGCGAGTATTTGACCGATATTTTGTTGCACACATAATTGTCATAGATCCCTTTAAATTTATAAAAAATATAAAGATAATTCTTAAAAAACTTTTTTTTATATAAAACGATGCGTTTTGGTTGGACCACCCTTTACATCTTGGTATAGTAAACAAAACAGGTGATCCGCAACGTATACGTTAACGTAAAAGTAATTTGGCCTTTTTAATATGAAGTACATTATTTTTGTTTTATTTTAGTTAAGATTTTGATAACATGACCATTTTTAATTTACTGTAAATTATTTTGAGCAAAATGTTAGTTTAACAAAAAGTACTAATGGCCGAATTCACCAATTTATTTAAACTAGTGTTTGCCTAGTGGTCGAAATTCGGCCATAATTAAATATGTTTATATGAATTTACATGTTTCAAGCATTTGTATATGTTTTGTCTTAGTGGATTGATTTGTCTAGGGACCATATACTATCTTTCACTCAAGTCCGTGAATCCCTCTTACAGATTCTCATTTACGCAGGACCTCTAATGCTTCATTTTATGTTTCTAGGTCTAATACTAACGGAAATTTAAATTCAGTTTAAGAACAAAATAGTACCAAAAAGTTTTCATTTATAGATGCTCACCCACTCAGGACATTGCACGTTTAATTTGCAGAGCGAAAAAGTACCAAAATCTCCCCCTTACAGATTATAATTCAGTCAGAGCCATTCATGTTTAATTTAATGTTTTTAGTCCCAATATTAACGAAAATTCAAAAAGTACCAGTTGAAGAACAAAAAAGTACTAACAGTTTTTACTCCTATTAATTTATGTTTCTAGATTCAATTTTATAGAAATTTCTTAAACTATCACATGCAACCAGTGTTCCCAGTACTTTTAGAGGTAAAATCAGCAAAAAACCATAATTTTACATCAAAAAATCTGCAAAATCTGCGTTAAGATTTTAAAAATCTTCAATAAATCTTCAAACCACATTAATTACATGTTTTTTGCAGTTTATTTAGAAAAAGATAGAAAAATTCATTTTAAAACTTTTAAAATAAAATTTCAGTACAAATAATTTAATGAAAATTAAATTTGATAAACTCAAGCCTAACTAAAAAATTAACAGTTCAACTAAAAATCACAATTGTTATTAAATTTTTTTTTTAAATGAAGCTTTCCTAATATAAAAATTAGTTGTAAGAATGGATATAAAAAAGGAAATATTTTTTTAACTTTCAACACAGAAAAGTTTTCAAAATTTGTTGCGCTTTTCAGAACATGGCTGATAATTTTTGGATATTTTTTAGGGTTTCTAATTTCCCAAAGCTTTTCTGTTCCCGGGAAACGAAACAAAAAAAATCTAATTCCCGGGAATCCCGGGATTATTTGAATAAACCAATGGTTTCATTAAATGAGTTCAAGACAAAAGTTTTTACTTTTTTAAAAGAATAATACCTACATACACATATACAACAGTCTAAAAAAATTAGCTTTATTAATTCCACAGAAAACCAAAACAAAACCCAATAAATTGTTACATTCATATGTGCATGATATATGTATGTATATTTTTATTTCTTTTTCACGAATTATTAAAACTTATTAATATTTAGTAGATATTATTAAAAGCAACTTGGTATAATTTATTTTTTTTTTAAGAAAAAATTTTTTAGTATTATTAAAGCATTTAAAAGCTTATCGGAGATTCTATTTCTAATCCGTGTTGATATGTATATTGCCAGCTACCGAAAACGTGCTCTCGTTTTCTACAGACGTTGGTTTTATAGTAAGAAGCGCATCATACAAAGCAAGGTATATTTATAGCAGGTAGTCTCGGAAAGCCAGCTGTTTATTTTTTATTTGCTTGTTTTGTGGTACGAACTGTCAAATGTTGTATAGTAAAATAAAATATAAATATACCTTGATACAAAGATAATAAATTTGTTGGCCTGTTACCCGTTACTTCAAAGACGTCAAATTCTTTTTTTAAGATTAGTTCAGGTAATGGTGTACATTTTAATTTTCTACTTCATTTACTTCTACGTTGATTTATTGGCGTGGAAATATAGTTCGATTTGTAGGTAGTTTTTAGTAATTTTAGTAAAGAACATTTTTTATTGCTCGTTTTTTATTTTAACGACGGAAAAAAATTCCCGGGAATCATCAAAAAAAATGTCCCGGGATTCTCGGGAATTCTATCCCGCGTAGAAACTCTAATATTTTTACATTTTAATAGTATCTATCCAAATTTTTTAATCAGACTGAGTAAGCGTTAATCACAACTTTGCAATTTTAAACAACAAATTAAAAGTAAATTGCTTGACATGTTATTTAAACTATCAAGGGTCTTATTGAAAATTTACACAAGATCAAAAATATTGCAGTTATTGAAGATATTTATACATAATAACATGCGAATATAAACGTACGTAAATATGCATATTATTTCTTGTAAACATGAGATGACAAAAGTCCAGCGATACTAATGTGTCCAAACAATTCGAATTTTCAAGTTACCTTTTGTGAATAAAATTCCCGCTTATGAATCCATTTACAAACGGTTAGACATCATAGTTGAACTTTTTATTTTATTCGTTATGTCGTTCTTTTAAGATTTTCTTGCGCAAAATTGGTGAGCGTTATGTGACAACCGTTATATATTTTTTTCCAACGCAATCACTGTTTACTGTAAGTACAAGCATCTCCGTAAGTACCGAAAATATCAAAACTTAACAAACACACATTTTTCTGTTTTCTTCCATGAATGATGGTTGATAACCCGAGCTAAAAAATCTGCATTTTGAAGACAGAAATCATCAAATCTGCATTTTGGCAATTTTGGGGTACAAAATCTGCCAAATGCAGATAAATCTGCACTTCTGGCATCACTGCATGCAACCCGGAAAAGTAAAAGATAGAAATTTAATATCTCGTATTTCCCCTGTTTGATACTTTTTCTCCCATTGAGACTCGGTTAGCCAAAAAAAAGGAGAAAGTGTTCTCGATTGTTTTGCCTTTGCCGATTTATTAAGACGGAATATTTGAAACCCGGTTTCTGGAAAAAGTCGTTTATTCGATCACCCTTTTTTATTATTTGATAGAAAAAACTTTGTGTAAATGGAAAAAAAAACAATTTTATATACGTGTTTTGCATATGTGTTAGTAGTAAAATTGAACGCTAATAACTCCGAAAATGTTGAACAGATTTTAATAAAATATATATGGTGCACTTCTGTATGTAAATACCTTTCAGATGGTTTATTTTTTGTTCTAGCCGTGTTTTTAGAAATAGTACCAAGAAAACACATTTTTACACATTTTTGTCCCTTTAAATTTAAATTTCATAATACATATATTTATATGTTTTTATGGTATTTCAAGCTAATAAACTAAAATATATACATATTTATTACATCCGTTAATAAAATTCTCTTGTTACCCCCTTTTTGCCCATTTTTGTCGCATAATTCACTTACTGCACTTAAATGTACTTTATTTGTTTGCTCCCTTTATGTTTAAGCATACTGTTAAGTTTGCCCAAAATTATTTTAAAAAAAACATGTTTACAAGAAGTACCAATAAAACGAATTTTTGCTCTGTGGTTCTTAAAGCTTAACTTTTCCAACAACATGTCCCTTATGATAGTTTAAGCATTCAAATAAATAAGCTTTTACAATTTTATAGTCTAAAGGAGGTTGATTAAAAATAAATCCAAAATGTACCTTTTTACCTTAAAGAGACAATTTTTAAAATGTTTTGTTTTGCGACATGACGACGCAGCTAAAAAAAAATCATACGAAGATCATTTTTGATATCGTCACTTTCGAAATTGCATCAAAAAAGCTGAACAAGCATTTGGAGCACTACAAAAAGTTTGGATGTCGCCACAAATTCACCTGAAAACAAAACAGCGTATATTCTCCTCCAATGTCCGATCTGTCCTGTTATACGGATGCGAATCGTGTTATACCTCGTCTACAAGATCTACAAGCGATACAGGCAAACATTAACAGATCGATTTTGCCCAAAAGTCATATTTACCTGCGACTTGTAGGAAAAAGCAGGAGAAACTCCCATTCGAATAGAAATCGCCAAAAGAAAATGGAATTGGATAGGTCACATGTCAAGAAGACCAAATGATGGCAAAAATGCCGAATGACACCCCCAAGGAAGCAGAAGGCAAAGACTGCCCACAAACACTTGGAGAAGATAGAATCGGAAGCAAAATTGGCAGAGTTCTGGAACGAGATAAAGTCGGTTGCGCTTTAACCAGACAGAAATTCATAACTGAATGACGGAAATATGCTCCACCTAAGGGTAAATATTTTTGTGACGTACTGTATGCATGTTGTATGCACAAAATATCCAATCACTAGACATTTTAAAAATCGAACAGAACGAACAAGCCAACTTAAAAGAAGAGACAAAAACAATAAAAATAAATAAACTAAGAATAGCAGCTATTAGCTGCTATTAAGTCTAGTAAATGATTATGTTAATGATAATTTGTTAAAAGCACGCAATTCAGGCGCATTTCCAAATATTTTTTGTATTGTATGTAGGGATTTTTACAGGGTTTTCCGACATGGAGTTTCCCGGGAAGCTCATTTGTTTTCAATTCCCGATTTATAATTCTATTTATTGATATCTGTGAAAACAAAGAGAGAGTATTTAACTGAAGTTGAGTTGCGAAATCAGCAACGCCGCTCATGTTAAAATATAAAATAAAAAAAAAATTTTGTAACATGAGCGGCGTTACTTGATTTCCTGCTGGCAACTCAACTTCAGTTATGTTGGCATCCGTAATCGACCCATAAGTTTTAAAATACCCGAGTCGACACTATTGCACTTAAAATTTTTCAACTTTAATCGATAAAGAGAATCTTTTTCCGAATCACTTTATATCGACATTGAAATAAAAAAACATCTTAAAAGTTACATCATATTAAACTTGATTTGTACTCTTCATGATATAAAATTTGAATAAAAATTAAGTGGCACCACTGACATATTAATAAATAATAAATAGAAACAGCTGTTTATAAAAAAAAAAACAGAACGCAATTAAATATTCTCATCTTTTTGGTTGAGTTGGATAAGTACAGTTTTATTTTTGTGTTCGAAGATCACAAACAGAGAAACGTTATATTTTTAATGATTTACTACACAAACACTATTAGTGATTGTGTTTTCCACAAATCTACAGAACCGATCACAAAAGAACGATGTTTAATTTTTTTTATTTTCGAACACTGCTCACAGTTGACATAAAAAACTGTTTGTCATTTGTCTAACGTACTGTGGGTGGGTTGGACTGACCGATTTTTAATTTTATTAATTTCATTTTTTTAATTAATTTCATTTGTTATTGACGCATGCATACGCACATACGTACGTATGTATTTATTTATATTTTTGTTGAACAACTAATAAATTTGATATTGATTTTTTGTATATAATAAACTTACAATCGCACTATAATGTCTGTATTGGTAGGTAATTATTTATTAGTCTACAACTTTCAAACACAATAAATAGAAAAAAAACCTCTATTATATTTTAGAACGACTTTGAGCTTGTCCACTTCTAGCTACGAAACTGATTTTTGGGTTTGGATTTCAAACACTTCGAAATAACAAAAAAAAAATTATGAAAATAAATGGCAAAAGTTTTAACTAAACTTAATGTTTAAAAAATCTACAAACAAAATACAAAAATATGACAACAATAACAGCCAGTGATGACATCACTATTAACTGAAACAACGAAAAAGTGAATAAGTAAAGACAAAGTTAACTTAATGAAGAATGAGCGTATTAGCAGCGACTGAACGAACAGCGAGCTTAATAATATTAACTATTGTAAATTCACGTAGATTGATGTGTGTGCTAGGGAGATCGAACGGTTATTGATCGACCGGTTTTAACCGGGTTTTTTTTTTTTGCTAAAGCTGGTAATTTTTTTCAGTCCATTTTTCGAATACATATTTAATAAATCGCTTATTTTGTAAAATGAACCAGTTTTTGGGTAAAACAAACCGGTTATTTTAGTAAAATAAAACGGTTATTAAAATAATTATAATTTAAATACGTTTTCCTTACTTTTGAGCATTTTTCTAATTTCAGTATTGGGCAACCTTAATTTTTTTATGACGAATGTCAAACAAAAGCAGGGACCGAAAATAAAAGTTTATTTTTAAAATTTTTATTTTTATTTTTTGAACAAAAATTAAAGTTATTCTCTAAAGAAATGTACGTGTTATAATAATTTAATTGACTTTAAATATTTATTTAAGTGTGTGATCATCATTGGGATTTTTTATGCTCAATAAAATAAATATTTAAAATCAACTAAATTATTATAACACGTACATTCCTTTAGAGCATAACTGTTATTTTTGAACAAAAAAATATAAATAAAAAAAAAATAACTGTTATTTTTCTTCAAAAATATTGTTCAAAAAAATAACTGTTATCATCTGACTTTTTTGAAAAAAGGAATAACTGTTACATTCCCTGAACAAAAGTCAAAAAACTTGCAGCCGTATTCATAATGTAAATTTGGCCTGAAGTAAGCACAAAGTTTATTCATAATACACTTACCAAACTTTGGCTAACGATTTGCTAAACTCTGGTTAACGAGCTGCCAAATCTTTGCCAACGTTTGACAAACAGCCGTTTAATGTTCAACAATTTTGTTTGTTTTTTTTTTGTCTAGTGTTTTTTAATTTTCTATCTTTTTTTTTAATTTTAAAAACTTTTTAAAATTTGTATATGTATGTATGTGGAGAAAATAAGCAAAAAATTACAAAGCCAGCGATGGTTAACACAAAACCAAGAATGATAAAAACAAGATTACGCATTGCGCATGTTTACAAAATTCAACTGATTAATGTGACGTCACATCAGCATATTATACACATGTTTGTTTGCTTGTGTTTCTATATTTAAGCTGTACTTGCACGCTGATGTGACGTAGATGCGAAGAAACATTTTATTTTTAAAAGCTGAATGCCTTATCTTGTTCTTTTGTATCATGACGCAAAACGTGTTGCATTTTTGGGTAATATAATGTGCCATCATTTAAGTTCAGAGTTGATTTATTAAAAGTTAGCAGATGGAGAAAAGTTTGTTATGAATTAACTCTGTGCTAACAAGCTGCTAAGCTTAATCGGAATTCTAGTTAGCAGCTCGTTGTACGTGGTGTACAAACTCTGGCTAACTTGTAGTTATGAATACGGCTGTTAATGAATAATGTAAAAAAAAAACTAAAAACAATTCAAAATACTACTACAAAAAATACTGTTCAGTTAAAATAGTAAAACGCAATTTGTGTCAGAGTATTCGTTATATTAAATACATTTATTATACAGATGTTAGCTCTGGAGATATTTCAAACGTGATTAAAAAGACAAAGTAAAGTGTTTGAAGTGCCCTTAAATGATAAGTTCCAATTAGTTTACAAGCTTAACACAAATGTGCGCCCGATAAAACTTGACCCCATTCCAGGTAGTTTTAAAGAGACGGCAAATAATATGCACATTACTAAAAAACGCTGCCAAAACTGAATCATTAGGTCAAATATTGGCGCATTGTGTTGTCGTGGACGGATCACTTTTTTTATTTTTATTCAATTTAACTTTTGAATTCAAAATAAATTAAAAGTAAAAAACCTTTTTAAAAAACAAGCTTTTATTTTAATGCGCTAAAAAAAATTTTGCTTTGAAATTTTAACTATCAACTTATAACGTCATTACACAATTTATATTATATAAAAGCTTTTTTAAATGCTTAACCGAAAACCGGTTTTTTTATATAGCAACAATTCGAAATATTTGAAAACCGGTTTTTGAAAAAAGTCGTATACTCGATCTCCCTAGAGTGTGTGCTAAGTATAGCGTGTTAAAACTCAATTCATTTCTAGTTTGTCTATTTACAAGAACACATACAGTGGTGGCCAAAATATAAGAAATTGAGGTTTGTTTTAATTAATTTTCTATTTCAGGAGTAGTAATGGGTCGATTATATATGGTCACCGAAGTTAAGTTGAGTTGCCAGCTACCGAAAATTTATTCCTGTACTGAAATTCTGTAACTTTTTAACGACAAAAAATGTTCGTTAAGTAGTCAAAATTCGTTAGCTAACGATAATTGTCGTTAAGAACTATTCTGTAATGAAATTTTAACAATTTTTATCGGCAAACAATGTCGGTAGCTAACGATACAAAAAAAGTTCTTGTTAAATAATAACGATAATAAATATACTGTTGAAAGATTAAAAATATAGAGCAAAGAAGCCAATTACACAAAAAAGGAAAAAAGTATAGTCGATAAAGCCCGACCCTACATAACAGTATTTGGGCGATCATGTGTCCGCAAAAAGAGTATGTTGTGAGGTTAAGATTCACATAAGAGATTTTTGTGCCAAATATTATCTAAATATCTACTACTAAATATAACTACTATGAGATAACATAGAAGCTATTATTAAGGTAACTTATTTTAAGTGTATTCGTATGGGACGGACCTCGTTAGATGGATTCTGAAATTGATTCTGAGTCAATCGGTATACTAAAAGATTTGAAACCAACATATTTGTTTAGAAATATAATCAATATTTACACGTTTTCATTCATGTTTTGTTGAAATAAATTTTTTATAAGCAAATTTATTTATATTTTTATAAATTTTAAAAAATTTTAACTTTGACGTTCTTATATTTTTACAGATATTTGTCGTCAATATTTCGAAACAAAAATATTTGTTTATTTTAAATAGAGAATAACAAATTCGTTAACGTTACCGAGATTTCTCGTTACTTAACGATATCGGTAGTTAAAATAAAAGAATTACAAAATTAAGGTACTGATGGTAACTGATGTCGATTTCATTAGACAAATAAAAAATATTTTGGCAACCTTTAAGTTTAGGTTGCTGTGTAGATTTTTTTAGTAAAAAGGCGCCAAACGATTAGTACGTTGTTTGTTTAATTATGGACATTTTATTACACGCATTTTAAAAGGAGGAAATATTCATACCGTTCACAAAAAGGAAAATACCTCGCGTAACAACGTTACTATGGCTGGGTTCACACTACGAAAGTTTTCTTTCAGAAAGTCTAAGTTTATTGGTGAGAGGGAAAGAGAACATGCTACATGCTATCGAATAATGAGCAATGGGACCCATTTTCACCTCAATAAAGTTATGGGGCACCCAAAATCCAAGAATAATTGTTGAACATCAAATGCACCCACTCAAAATCACAGCATGTTGTGGAATAACTTCAGAAAAGATCGTTGGACCATATCTTTTCGAAAACGACGAAAAAAGTTGCGATTAATGTGAATGGCATTTAATGCCGAGAAATAATTGCAAATGATTGAAGCCCGACGTCAGCGATGGCAGCTTAGCCCTTTTCGGGGTAGATTTGGCCCGATTTTAGAAACCTGAACTTTTTGTTCAGTATGGTTACAATTTAGGTTTTTCTGGCAATATCGAGTTGTAAATACTGGAAAAAGCATTAAATGAATGGCTTAGTTTTCAATCGATGTCAAAATTATGAAAATGAAATTGGAAAAATCCAGTAGGTTCAGTAGGAAAAGAGTTATGAGTCCAAATGCGGAAAAATTTATAATTTTATTACACAAACTAAGCTGAATGGGGACAGAGACATAGAATTTTGCAGAACTTCGTTTTATATGATTAAAAATCATACTACTCTCGGAAAACATGTTAGTTCGCCTAGAGCTGTAACGAATAACGCTGTATTTAACCATAGGCCCCGCTTCTTAGATATTCTAACTCTCGGTGGAGGGTATCAAAGATTCGGCAAATCCAAATATAGAACTCTTACTTGTTTTAACTCATTTATTTAAAAAATATGTTTTTCTTCTTTTGTGGTTGACGTCCACTTTTTCTCAAATTAGAAATGGCATACTTAAGCGGCACCCTATATATAACACCGACTGAAAAGTACGGTGGCGGAAATATGGAAAAATAGTGTTAGGATGTTTTTTAAGACATGGAATCGAGTTTCAAACAAAACGATAAAGACATTCTTTGTTCAGTAATTCTTCCGTATGTGGAATAAAATATCCCGCTTTTCGGGACATTCCCAAACAAACGGCGAGTATCGTAAATGTTTGACAAATCTCTCGAGCTCGACCCGAGTAAAAGCATGTCGTTATTCAAAAACATTATATCGGGAACCAATGTTTTAGAAATGTTTATAAACTTTTTCTTTTATTTGAGAAACCGTGAAATTCTATTTTAAACGAGTATATTGAAAGCGTATAGCCTCAATGTCTTAAAGTTGTTTTGAAGTAATAAAAAACACGATTATGCAATAAAACACAATGACAACAAAAAATTTTTTAAAATTACTTTAGTCAATTTAATAGTGGCAAATGTTTTGAACAGTTTAAAATTGTGTCATGTTATAGAAAAAATTATATTGAAAAAAATGTGAAAACTTTATTTAGAACAGAAATAGAAGTAACTTACAAAAGTATCTTTTCAGTTGCAAATGTTTTGTCCATCACTTTAGTACGAGAAACTTATTGAACATAAACACAAATAGCAAAAAAAAATCATTAAATAAAAAAAAAACAAGTCGGAAAGTGTAGTCGATCAAGCCCGACCACAGAATATTCTATACTTCATGGGATCATGGGCAATCTTGGACCCGTGAAATCTTATTTATGTTATGAGGTTAAGATTCATAGAAGAGTTCTTTGTGCTGCTTATTATCGAGATATCAATATTTGTATAAGATTAATTTGTGTTAAAACGATTTTAGAAAGGAGGTTCATATAGGACCTATGGTCAATTCTAGACCTAAATTAAATAACTTTTGTCATGACATAGTTGCTATCATTGCTTTAATTTATATCCATATCAACATTTATAAGGAAGTTATGCCATTTAGAATGGTTTTGCACTATCAAAGTTTTCTTTCAGGAAGTGTGAGTTTACTGGTAAGAGGAGAGAAAAATAGTAACGTTTACACTCGCAGATGTATGAACAATGAGCGAAGGTTTCGGTACTCTGGTTTATTTCTATCATTAAACCAAAAAATCTTCCATTCATAAAAATCTTGCCCGATTTGTTTTGTATTCAGTACGTGTTTCGAACTAAACTGTAAACGATAGACTCTTAATCGTCTTAAGGCCATTATTATAACTTGGCGTTAGCTGTTAATCGGTAAATAACAGACGATTTTTGACAGATAACAAATAACACTCTGTCAATTTAATCTTAACTTTAACTAACTTGTAAGTTGTAATAACACTATGGAACATTTTTGGGATTATTGTCTGGGGGGTGAGAAATTCCAAGTCAGGGTGATGGTACTAGGTCAGTATAGTAAAACCCTCAAAAGGTTTGGCGTTCGTATGTGTCAGTTTTTTTTTATGACCTTTAAAATTTTTTCCTTATCTTGATGTTTTTTCGCTTAGTTGTAACATTTTGGCAAAAACGTAGTTTAACATAACTCGAGAACCACTTGTCCGATTTTGATGAAACAAATTTAGAAAAAATAAGAATTTACCTAATTGTGAATAAATGAGAAACGCGTGCATCGATTTTCATGATCTATGCCTTTTTTTGCTCATGAGTTATGTGACTTTACGCGAAAGTAATTAGTTTTGGCACTTTTTTCCATTTTGGATTTTTTATGAATTTAAAAAAAAAAATATTTAAATTTTTAGGCAAAAAATACTTTTTTCCCTTCATACATCCATTTTTAACTTCGAAAGTGTTGCACATATAGGAAAACGGTATAGAAACAGATTAGAGAAATTGTTATTCTTAATTTTTCTAAATTTGTTTCATCAAAATCGGACAAGTGGTTCTCGAGTTATGTTAAACTACGTTTTTGCCAAAATGTTACAACTAAGCGAAAAAACATCAAGATAAGGAAAAAATTTTAAAGGTCATAAAAAAAAACTGACACATACGAACGCCAAACCCTTTGAGGGTTTTACTATACTGACCTAGTACCATCACCCTGACTTGGAATTTCTCACCCCCCAGATTGGCTGTTGTACTGTGTAATTGCCCTTAGAAGTTTTATCTTTGAATTTGAAAATAGGCCATGTAACGGCGAAGCGCTTTTTTAATGCATGCTATGATAATTAAGCACTGGCAGGTGATTTTCAGGGAAGATATTTTGTGTGCTTTGATCAATTAAAGACCTATTTTAATTTAATTTGCGGAATGTTTAGTGTTTACTTAAAAGTAACACAAACAAAACTGTGTTCTAAGACTAATAAATTAAAGGAGGTGTGATTTCCAAACACTTTCATTCTTTAATTTAAGTGTAAATTATTCCTACTTGTGTAGAATTTGTTGTAGCTTTGAGCCTTCTATTCAGGGATATTGCTTATTATTAATATTTAGTAACTAAATAGGTTTCCTTATTTGGGTTTAAAATAACTAAAAAAAAATGTTTCCCAATGTGATGAATTTACCCATCTCAATATTGATTTACTTGTTTCTACATACAAATAACAATTAGAATAATACTTTAAACACGCATAATGTTCAACAAATAAGAAAGTATAGTCGGTCAAGCCTGCACTACAGTTTTTGAAAAAAATAAAAAATTCGAATTATCGATGGACTTGGTCCTTGTGACAATTTGAATCTTTGTACCAAATTTTCAAGAGTATCTCCAAAATTGCGACCTGTGCTTTACGCACAAGGTTTACACGGACAGAAAACCAGCCGGCCAGTCAGCCGGACGGACGGACATCGTTAGATCGATTCAAAAAGTAATTCTAAGTCGATCGGTATACTAAAAAGGTTCTATAGGACCAACCTTAAAATGTATGACAAACATCAGCACAAACGCATAATACCCTTTCTACTATTGTGGGGTAAGTATAAAAAGAATAAAAAACTCAAAGTTTAAAAGGCAAAACACAAACATAAAAAAAACAAATAGAAAACAAATAACTTCAAAACCAAACAACAAAAAAAGATAGTAGATAACATAACTTATTGTATTATGAATGATGTCAGCATCTTTTGGAGGAAATAAACAAAATGTTACATTTAATAACAAAAAGTATTGTGAACTTATTTCAACACACGAGAACAATACATTCGTTAATGTTGCCCGGTTTAATGGCTGCTTGCTTCATTTAAAAAAAGAAAAAAAAAAAGAACTGAAGAAAAATGCTATAAAAATTTCAGTTCTTTAAAATTATTTTTTTTAGCGGAAAGCTGAATGTACAAGTAATATTTTTAAATTTTTTATTACAGAATAAAATGCCACAATAATATATTTTGTATAATTATTATTATTTCGAAAATTAAAAACGCAAACACTCGTACTACACAAAAGAGAGTAATATGCGTAACCGGATAAATTCAAGGTTTTTAAACTTGTGTAATTAAATTTTAATAGGTTCTCATACACATCAAACAGTAAGAATTTTTTTTTTTTTTTTGTTCGAACAATGTGTAAATGTGGTATGTACATACAAAAAAAAATCATGTTAACAGTATTTAAATTATTTTATAGCAGACATAACGTCAAATGAAATTACAAATGGGGATCTCTAGTAATTGCATCGTACCCCAGACCAGTGTTTCCAGAAAACTTCAAATACCAACAATTTGAAGAATTAATAAAATCTGTACGATTTTCCCTACATTGATAGTTTTTCCTACTTCTGGCAACACTGATCCTAACGCTAATTCCTGATAACCTGCAGTGTTGCCACAAAAGATTTTAACTCATATTCCTAATTTAAAGATTGAAGTCGCCAAAAAATCCTAAGCTCAAAATTTAAATCCTTAATTATGTCCTTTAAAAGCTTCAAAAATTTCAAAAAGAAAGTCATCAAATTTGAATATTAAGCTAAAATTATTAACTTATTTCGATTATAATTAAATATGCATAATTATTGTAAAATTTTAAGTATTTTATTTTGAACAGGACAAATAAGACCCCATAAAATGAAAATATAGGGTTAATTTTTCTAAAAAATTGCCATAAGATTTTTGTTTTATTAATCCTAATATACAATATATGCTACTTTTCAATTTTCCTTTATTAAGCATTTTACATATATTGCACGAACTTTTGGTCCTAGAAGACCCCTCGTGAAATTTGATGAAAAAAATAATTGTATAGCATTTTAACCCTCTACTAATATACTTTTGTGTGGAAGTTGAAAAAAAGGACGAAAATAACAACTTAAAATTAGAGTTTGAGGGTTAATATATTCAAAGAAAGGAACCGCCATACAATTCTACTGAAGACATCTTAAATCATTTTTAAGCTTGGAAGTTCATTAAGTATATATTTTTGACTTCATCCAAACGAATTTTCAAAAAATTTAAAAACTTCAGGGGACGAAATTTCGAAAACCCGTGCTAACTTTTCAAAACTCTTTGGCAGATTTGCTCTACCAGTAGTCTAGTTTCATTTCGCATTGCAAGTATTAAGTATTGAGGCTGGCGGGGATGACCCGAATTTTGCTGCACGGTGTAATGTTTAGCTGCATGAGATCTTTCGATATCGATAACTATCTGTTGACAGCTGAGAATATCAAACTTTGTTGACATTTCTGTTCAGAATGGTTAGGCAAGTCATAATGAGTCGTTTAACGTTAAAACAGCACTTCCAAATTGTGGGAATTTACTGTGAATAAAATAAATATGTTCACAAAGTTCATGGAACACTTCGTCCATTTTACGAAGCTGGTTTAATGGCTACGACAATAAGCAAAATTGCGAAGACAATCTTCAAGTCGTTAACGAACTACATCCATTAAAATTGACAGTATGGTGCGTTTTACACGCTCTTTCGATATGCGCAAGGAACTGCTACCACGTGATCACTGAAAGTACGTTTAAAAAAAAAAAGCGAAACTTACGCAATGACAATCTTCCTGAAAGGTAGAATGCATTTAATGCAAGAAGCATACTAATGGAGGCGTAACCAATATTCAGTTGGGTGCCGCGCAACCGGGGGCTTCTGACTCCCGTCGTACCAGAGCGGATCTCTGGTCAGCCGCGATCGCAAGAAATCGTGAAGAACTCCTGAGATCTGTTAATTTTGGATTTTTGCCGCTGGTTTCATAGAACTATGACCAAATAATACTTAATATAAATGTATAAACGTGAAAGATTAAAATAATTTTCGCATAAATTTCCTATTTAAACTTAAACTTCAGAAGAACGTAATTGACTTTTGGTCTCGTATTGGTCCCTAAAATTTTCAATTTTTAGCCTAAACTTTTCGAAACATATTTTACATGAAAATATATGCCTACCAATTTTGTAGGGCACCATATGCTCGGGCTTGTCCTACTACATTTTTTTTACTTGTATATACCTCACATATCGAGCCTTTTTTTGAGTTAAGACTCTATTGCAGCAAAGGCTCGATATGTATACTAATTTTCAACAATACCAACAAACAATTTATTAAATTAACTTTTTTTAATCCTTTTTATAATAATAAAACTTTTCTTTAGCTAATACTCTTTTCACCCTATTTTAAAAATTTTAATAACTCCATTTCATTAACTGCGACACGCCTGTTTATTAATAATGCATTTAACAATTTAACTCACTCGATTTTAGTTTTATACTTAAAAAGAAGTGCCAAAGACATTGTAAAAATAAAATGTCGTATATATTTTGAAAACAATTTTTAAACCTTTTAAATCATTTAAATTTAAAATAAACAAATCCTTGTCCTAATTGATGTTTTTAACATACCGTCAGCTTATTATTGGTTTGACCTAACGACCATTTAAAAAAAAATTGAGTTTGGCATGGGGTATATATATTGTACAAATTAGATTTGTACATTTACAATACATCCTAAAACGTTGTAATTATAACTAAAAAAAATCATAGTATTATTAATCATTTTTTTCCCCCATCATAGTTTCTAGTGTAAAGCTAAGATTCCACTATCGGCTCAAATAGCACAATCTGTGACGATTTTTATCGTGATATATCGGCGCACATTTAAAAACATTGCACAATTGATTCTTGGGTGATCCCATTATCGTCACACATTGTGACAATTTTTTTCGGTTCATATTGGCCAAAACTCAATTGCGACAATAATCGCTACAATGCGGTCACACTATCGTGCAATTTAGGAAAATGAAATCATATGTTTTTGTTTATTTGCTTGTTGGCAGACATAATTTTACTTTAAAATTCGCAACGGTTCAATTTAAAAATTCCGTTTTGCCATCCCTTGTATCGGCGCTGATTGGCGACTGTGATCGGCACACAAGTGGCCGATAAAAATCGGTACATATTAAACAATTTGATTGCTCCACATTGTGCAAAAGAGTGTTCACATTATCGGCGCATCCAGGTTAATTTTGATTGTCCACAGTCAGCACAATTTCGGCACAGATTGTCGCATATTAAAAAATTTTGACCGTTCACACTATCGGCACATGAAATGCGACAAAAATTGGTACATTACGCCGATAGTGGGATCTTAGCTTAACATTTGAATATTCTAATTTAAATTAGTTACATATAACTGAATTTTTTATTTGAGTTATTCATACTCATTACACCTAATCTCGTAAATTTGATAAAAGTTGACCGCACTGTAGGATTAACACTCGCTACAGCCTTTCCATTTGTCACTTGTTACGAATGTTCTACTTACGTTTATATCATACATATTTTTTTGTTGACGCGAAAGCAAGAGCAAGAGCAATATCATTACCCGGCAGTGCGAGCAGCTATCATCAAATTTACTTGGCACTTAGTTGTGGCATAAAAAAACACAATTTTCCAAGCGTTTAATCCCTTTTTTCAACCCATGTACGTATGAACATCCCCTGTCAACCCAGTACATATATTTTGAATATCACCGTTCTGAATCCAAATCCTGTTCCACGAAAATTGTTATGGTTTCTGAAATATTAAGCAATAATATGCGTTCCCCTCGTTCTTATAAGGAACATAGGGCTCAAGCACTAATGCTCCATATCAACTATATTAAAGTTTAATAAGTATTGTTTTGCTCTACATGCCACTGGTTGGCGTATGCTGCAAATTCCCCATACAAAAACGTACAAAATAAATTTCACTTTTGCTTTGCTTCATTGCCGTAAGAAAAAAACAAGTAGTAAAAGCGAAAGCAAAAAAAATGACAACAAGAAATACATTGTTCTCTTACTTTGCTTCATTGCCGTAAGAAAACAAGTAGTAAAAGCAAAAGCTAAATCAAATGTCAACAACTTAATACACAGCAGTAAGTAATCTTTTGCAGCACGAAAAGCTATTTTTTAAAAATAAATTTAGTAATGTGGCGTATGCGGCACAACACAATAATTTTCACTTTCAATAAAATACTATTAACTTTTAAATTCGTTCATAAACGTTTACAAAAGCTTACATTTTTCTTCAAAACATACGCCAGAAGCAGGGGTAAAAATGCAAAAAAAAATCTATCCGGTACATTTTCAAAAAAACTTCATGTAAATTGAAAGTAAAAATGTTTAAATATGGGATTTTAAAGAAAGTAAAACTTTAATTATATGTAATTAATAACATTAACAACATTTTTGAGGTCAACAAAATGTTTAAAAATATTATAAGCATGTTTTTTATAAACAAAACAAAACAGATTTTTATTATATTTTAAAAATAAAATTAAGGGCAAAGAAATATAATTAAAATTTCTCAAAGTGTCGGCCACGTACTTCTTTGCATTTTAAGCAGTGTTCGAAAATAAACAGAACATTATTTAGCGTTTGGCTCACACACTCAGGAATATTCTATTTTTGTTAGTGTTTGTGTAGACGAACACAACCCTTAATACCGTTCGTAACTATTTTCAAGAAAGAGTCGAACATTATATAATGTTCTGTTCTTCGTTGAAAAACAAAACAATTGTAGTGATACTGAAGAAAAACATTATATTTTAATTATCAAAGTTATTTACGGGAATACAAAATTTATCATTAATACGATTTCTGTATGACGTGCTAAATTCCCAATTTTTCATATTTGATAAATACACTGAAATTTATTGTTGAGGGAAAGCTAGCTTCTATGCGCATTTCACTAATTGCTTAGGCCAGCTCATCAGGAAACCTTTTCCCAAGATTTTAGAAAAGCTAAAAATATTATACGAATAAAACCCTAAAAGCGAATAAGAATTTTAAACACTCAAAGTCTTACTTGTTAATTTTGTTTTTCCTTTTTACCCATTTACAACTACAATTCGAGTCGGAAAAAAGCCAACCAATTGTAGGGGGATGTAAGAAAAGATAAACTCACCGTTTATTGTTTGTGTTTTGTTTAAGCTTTGATATTGTTACAAGTAAGACTTTGAGTGTTTAAAATTCTTATTCGCTTAAGGGTTTTATTCGTATAATATTTTTAGCTTTTCTAAAATCTTAGGAAAAGGTTTCCTGATGAGCTGGCCTAAGCAACCAGTGAAATGCGCATAGAAGCTAGCTTTCCCTCAACAATAAATTTCAGTGTATTTATCAAATATGAAAAATTGGGAATTTAGCACGTCATACAGAAATCGTATTATATTTTAATGTTCTATAATATTTTTTTTTTTACATTGATAAAGAAATGAACAAACAAAAAATTTTAGCAACTACCGCAGCACGAACAGCTTGTGTGTGTATTGTGTAAAATTATTTTGCTGGCTTTTTGTTTTTTTCCGTGTGTGTATTTTGTTTTTATTAGCGTTTGTGTTTTCCACAAATCTTACGAAGCGAACACTAAGGAGCGATATTTAGTGTTTATTTTCAAAACCGATTTTAAGAATAATAAAAATTTATAAAAAGATTTAACACATTTCAGGATAAAAAGTTAATCAATAAATAGAAAAAAATGTTTAATAATTTACTAGTACTTACTCTTCTTGAATTTCTATTCCACTATCGTCCATATTTGCTTTGTAGTCCGTCTCAGATCCAAATCCAAAATTTGGCTCCACATTTTCAGACAATGGTGTTGGCGTTTCAAACACTAACGTTTCAACCATGGAGCCTTTGGAGGAACCAAATGATACCCTGAAAAAAAAAATTAAATTTTTATTTAAAAATTGTTTATTCTTTACAACAGAAAAAATATATTTGAAATATTTTAAGTTTTTAACACAAACTTGTATTAAAAAATAAATTCTGAATTATTGTTGGGTCGTTCAAGCACTATTAAGCGAATAATACAGTAAATGGTTAAAATTATGCAAATATTAAATGTCACTAATTAATATTCACGCGAAAAAGCAAAAACTAACACCAACCACACAAACAATTATTTCGCAAAAACGATGCAAAATTGTCCGGTTCTAAGCAAGATATTTCCAATAGGTCTGCGCAAGTAGCCAGATGTTTATTTATTCCTTCACGATGTCAAAAGTCGTTTACATTTTCCTTATACATGTACTTATATTCTGTATACATGTATACTTTTACTCTTTTTTCCTTATATTTTTGCTTAGTTTATTTTTTTAAATTTCCTAAGCTAATCCCACCAAGCTCTACGCTTGTCTGCAGGAACGAAACTAGAGTCTCTGGCAGGAATCGAACCCGCAACCCCGGCGCTAATATTCTAGCTCACTACCAGCTAGCCTACCGGGGCACTAGTATACTTTTGACAACGGCAAGAAATTTAACACAAACAAAATACCTATTGTTTTTTTTTTGTGTATTGTTGTAGAGGTAGGCACTCCTATTGGATAGGTCTTGAGTCTAAGTAAGTGCAAGATTATCACAGTAAAAGTATAAAAGTTGTGCAACTTTTTATGGTATTGCCAAACTGAGCAAAATGCTTAAAAAGTACCAATAATACAAATTTGTTACTTATTTTTGTCCCTTAAAATTAAAAAACTATTAGGCAATTCACAAAGTGTTCTACTGTGTCATATTGGTTGTATTTGATATAATTTTAGGAATGACACATGTTTTAGCGGTTTTCTAAACTCATAAACAATTATATTTAAGAAATCATAAATCAGTATGTTTATTACAACAGATAATAAAATTTACGCAGTTTAACTCATTTTGTCCCATAATTCGCCTATTGAATCCAAATTATTTTATAAGTTTACAGCTTTCTTGTTAAAGAACATAGTTTTCAAGTTTGCGCAAAAAAAAAACTTACCAAAAGTAACAATTGTTACCCTGTTTTTCTTCTCAAATGTAGTTTTTTTGTTTGTAGTCGTTACACAGAAAAAAATAATTTTCATATTTGAATACAAAAATCGCATATTTGATTACAAAAATTTTTGAATTTTCTGCGATGACGATTTATGCGGTATTGATAAAAAAGTTTGTATGTATAATTGTTAAATTTTTAGTCAACAACCAAGTTTATTGAGTCAATAAAAAATGTTGTTGCCCAAAATAATTTTTTTCAACGAAATGTTTACTTGATTTGTTAAAATAAATTGTTGAAAATGTTGAATAATTCAAACAAAATGTTAATCGAATCTTTATTTTTTTATTTATTAATGATGATGTCATAAATTTTAAATTTTTATATTTTTATAAAAACATTAAAATTTATTATGCGATGATAAGTTAGTTCCTATGCGCATTTCACTGGTTGCTTAGGCCAGATCATCAGGAAACCTTTTCGAAAGACTTTGGCAATACTAAATATATTATTCAAATAAAACTGTAAAACAAATGAGAATTATGAGCTATTTAAAAATGGACAAGAGTTGTTAAAATACTGTCTTTACTTAGATTCAAATATTTTTTTTATTGAATATGAAGTAATATTTAATTATTTCATTATTAAATATGTTTTATTAAGTGCTATTTTGCAAAGTGTCAATTTGATAATTTTTTTCTTTGTCTGAATTTACACGTTTCATCTTTTGATGCTCAACTTCTTTTCAATTCCTTTTTAAAGATGCCAATATAATCACACGCAGCAACCGGTTTCAACTTTTTTCGGTTCAAAACAACAATAATTTAAATACCAGCGAATCAAAGAGAAAAAAATTACATGCAGCCATCGTTGTGCATATACCAACGAATAAAAACACAAAGCGTACTGACCGAGTACAGGCATCTCCGTACTAACCCCGTTTCTTCTTTATTCCCTCACCTAAAAACATAAGAGTCGAGCATCAAAAGATGAAACGTGTGAAAGCAGACTTTGAATCAAATAAAAAGTTTGTTGACCTAAAATTTTATTTTTAACAAACTGTGTTGTTAAAATTTTTCTTGAGATATTTTTTTCTGTGTATGTTAGAGAACATTGGTTTCCAGTTCGTGCAAAATAATTTTGAATAAGAACTTGTTAACAAAATGTACCAAAAGAACAAATTTTTATCCTGTTTTGTTCTTCAATGTACTTTTTTTGTTTGCTGCCTTTATGTTAAACCTGTGTTAAGTTTTTGCAAAGTTAGTTTAAAAAAAGGTACCTAAATTACGAATTTTTTTCCCTGTTCTGCATATTTAAGCTAAATTTGTTTATATATATACATATATTTTTTTGTGTATACTTTAAGCATTTCATAAATTTTTTTTAAACTTATAAAGTTTTGCTGTCTAAATGGGTTAAAAAAGATATACCAAAAATTCCTGTATTCATAAAATTTTTTTAAATTTAATAAAGGTTTACAAAACAAATTTTGTATGAAAATTTGACTTAATAAACGTTTGTTAAATTTAATAATCGTTTATGACTACAGCGCTTAAAATTTATTTATTCTTATGCTTAAACTATCTACGGACATAGATTTTAAAAATTTAAGAAAAAAAACATTAATATTTTGCACTCTAAGTGGGGTTGATTAAAAAGTACCCAAAATTCCTCTTGAAAGGCAGACTTTCAAAATGTACTTTTTATGTAACATGCCGACGTAGCAGGGCTGGCAAAAACCCGGGTTTTTAAAAAAAAGCCCCAAACCAGCGGATTTTTTCATGGGTTTAATTGGGTTTTTTGGGTTTTGTTGTTTTTCGTGTAATGGTATAATAATTGGTTTAAGCAATGTTGTGAACTCAGCTCTTTTCGGTATAGATTTAGCAAGAAAATCTTCAATATTTTTTTATGGATCATCATCAAACGCATGGATGGTTCAAAGAAAAACAAGGACTTAAATAAGTCCTTACATATATGCCTCAACTGCCAAGTGATGTACAGTGGAACTTTTTTAACTTTTATACCCAAATATGATCGGAGCATATAAATGAATTTGACAATGACATTCATAGAATTTTAAATAACGTTCAGTTGTATAAAGAAGCTTTGAATCTCCCAACAAATGTTACTCAAAGTTCAAAAAGATCTTAATGATGTACAAAGTGACTCCGCTACAATTGCAACTGCCATTGATGTAATTTGTTTAACAATGATATACTACAGCCAAAACGGAATTTTGTTGAAAAGCGCACTTACTCCAATTCATTATTTGGCGAATATGATGCATCCCAAATATGTACATATAAAGGGTCCGCCAAATAACTTTTTTTTTTTTGAAAATGCTATAAAAAAAACTACTGAATATTTTCTCAAATTTCTTTTTTTATTTGAAAGTACAATCCTTCCGGTTAATAATGGAAAATAATTTCATTCAAATAGCTGCCTCGGCTGGCCATGCAGTAGCCTACACGATCGGTCTAATTTTTAAGCACATTATCGATTGTGTGCAGCTGTATTTCAACAATGGCTTCACGAATATTGTCCTTTAAAGCGTCAATTGTCTCTGGCTTGTCGGCGTAACACTTATCTTTGACGGCACCCCACAAATAATAGTCCAACGGTGTCAAATCGCAGCTCCGAGGTGGCCAAACGACATCAGCTCTGCGGCTGATTATGCGATCTTCAAAAACAGGGCGCAAAACATCGAGTGTAGCTTCGGCTGTGTGGCACGTAGCGCCGTCCTGTTGAAACCAAATGTTGCCAATATCCTCCTCTTCAATTTTTTGGAACAAAAATTCGTTCAACATGGCCCGATAACGATCGCCATTGACTGTAACGGCCACTCCTTGCTCATTTTCGAAGAAAAATGGCCCTGTTATGCCTCTGGACCAAAATCCGCACCAAACAGTGACTCGTTTTGGGTGCATCGGCTTTTCAATGTGTGCGTGCGGGTTTTCTGTGCCCCAAAAAGCGACAATTTTGCTTGTTTACATACCCGCCAAGATCAAAATGAACTTCATCTGAAAAGATGATTTTTTTGGCAAAATCGGCACCTTCTGTGAGATGATCGCAGGCCCACTTAGCAAAGCGAAAACGCATTGGATGGTCAGTTGGCTTCAACTCCTGAACCAATTGGACTTTATATGGCGTCATACCAAGGCCTTTATGCAAAATTCGTCTCAATGATGTCTCCGAAATGTTCAATTGTTGAGAACGACGGTGAGTTGATGTTGATGCCGCTTCACGCACACTTTCTGCCACAGCAGCAATATTCTCGGGTGTACGCACTGTTTTTGGCTTTTCACGCTTTGATTTATCGATGAGGATGCCAGTTTCTTTCACTTTTTTCACAAGATAACGAACATAAGGAGCTGACGGTGCTTCTCTTCTTCCAAAATCCGTACGCAATTTTCGCACACATTCTGCAACATTACCATGATTTTCAAATTAATGTCGCAATATTTCCCAGCGTTGTTCAAGCGTATACACAACCATATTCGTCCAGCGGAAGGATAAAACTAATTATCTGTCAAATCAGACATGAGCTAAGTGTTACCATTCACGAAATAAGCACTAGTTGGAAAAAAAACGTTAGATGGCGGACCCGTTACAAACTTATAAGTCAAGAAAACGTAAATAGCAGAAGAATGGATAAGTCAAAAGTACCACTTATTTCCTGCACCTTGTTTGGCATTTAAAATTTAAGTTGCAGAATATTTTTTACAATAACGGTATTCAGTTCAGATTTTAATTGTTTCAAAAAAATGGAAAAATGAATTTTTTTACAACAAACACAAGGAAAAGTATTAACACTAAAAGCTGCAATTTAAACAACCTTAAACCAAGTGTAAAGAATCAGGTTTAAAATTTGAAACATTGCAATTTTTAAAGCTTTTTCCATTTACCATTATGTATTTTCATATACATCATCTATTTCCATTAACGACGTAATAATAAGATGACAGGCTGTTTTACTTTTTTTGACACGACAAATATGTACAAAATTACACTTTTAAATTATAATAAAGACATTCAACATGAGTGCAATTTTCCATTTTTGCAATCAAAAAAATCTGAACTGAACAACAATGGTCAAAAATAACCATAGAAATCGTCTTGGATTGGAAAAAGCATTAGCTCTTGTTAAAATGTATCGACATTTAAAATCTGAGCCAGTTTTTATGTATACGATTTTAACTTAAATTTCGGCCTTTTCAGGTTTCTAAAAAAAACAATTTAAAAAACAAATTCAGAATTTTCGTAATTAAATTGAGTATTTGACAAAATACCCATTAAAACCAGGGTGGGTTTTTTCTGGGTTACCCAGTGGGCAGCCAACCCTGCAACGAAGCTAAATAAATTTCAATTTAGGATCTCAAAATTATTCGAAAAAAAACGTGTTTGCAAAAAGCACTAAAAGTTCAATCATTTGCCCTTTTTAATTAAAAATTTTCAAATCTATATCTCTTGTGATATTTTGAGCCAAAAAATAAACTTTTAAAATTTTGCAGTCTAAATGGAGTTGATTAAAATGTACCTTAAATTCCCCTTTTTACCCCTTATATATAACTTGATTATCAAAATGTAATTTAGCTAAAGAAATTTGTACGAAAAAAAACTTCAAAAATTCGGTTCCATTTGTTTTTGTTTTTAACATACATATTATCATTTCCTGGTCCAAAAATGCCGGAAAAATATACCCTATAGCAATTTCGCTACAATATTCTATCTTGGTACCAAATGTTATTAACATGTGTTCAGAAGTTTGGAAGTGATTGCGGAACAACAAAACTTACACCTCATTTTTACAATACAACTAGCCTAACCCAGTGCGCTTCTACCCTCATTAAATTTAAATAAGTAATTTTAATAATACGAGTGTTCGCCTAATGGTCAAAATTCGACCATACATTTTTAGGTTCATATGAAGATACTACATCTAAGTATATCGAATATATACGAAAAAAACCAGATGTTGAACGAAAAAGTACCAAAAAGCTGCCCTTACATGGTCTTAATCATTTTTCATCTTAAAGGTTTTAATTCACTCAGGACCCTGCACCTATATTATTATGTTTCTAAGTTAAATAAATCACCACATGCAGCACGGAAAAGTAAAATAAAGAAGTTTAATTTCCCTTATTTATATGGTCGATATAATCGAAAACCGGTTTCTTAAAAATGTCGAATAATCGAGCACCCAATTTTTTTTATTATTTGATAATTGAAAAAAACAAATTTTGTATTTTGTACATATGTGTTAGTAGCTAATTTGAACGCTTATTACTCCGAAAATATTGAGCAGATTTTAATAAAATATATATTGTGCACTTCTGTAAGTAAATATCGTTCAAATGTTGTGTGTTTTTTTTCAAATCGTTTGACATACAGAGGAGGAAAGTGTTCTTAACTGTTTTGCCTTAGCCGATTTATATATAGATGTAATATTAATAAAAATTAATAATTAATTTTAATAAAAATGACTTATTTTATTTTAATGCAGATCCCATGTATTATTTAAGAAGCTATTTGTTCTAAGTTTTAATACTACTACTGTTAAAATTCACCAGATACACACACAGAAATCTATATGGTGTTTGTATTAAAGGTGCCCCTATGCCTATGTCTACAATAAAGCCCACTTTTTTACAGATATTGTGCAGTTATTACAAAAATATTTGTACCTATTTGTAGAGTTCAAGTTTGCGCAACGCCCATTTCTGCAATTCCGCCAATTTTTTTACAGATAATGTTTATTGATAACCATTATATTTGTACCAAATTTGTACAATTTTACAGCGTTTAAAAAACTGCAGTCAAAGTAGAAAAACTGCCATTTCTTCCACTACTTGATTTGTCATTGGCCAAAAGAAACTGTTGCCTTTACTTCTGATTCATTAAATGTAAACCGTCGCTGTCAAACCAACTCAAAAAGTGAAAAATTGTACACAAATTTTCGTTTATTGTTCGACAGTTTTTGGTTTCGACTGTTCTTCAGACATACTGAATTCTATTTTGTGCCACGCCCACTTTTCTTATCACGCCCATTTTTTTAAGTTTTAGCTGTTATCATTCTCTAGATATACAGAAATCTCTTTTGCCTTTGTATGTGAGGTACCGCCCCACTTATTCACTTCTCGTACTTTTTAACAGTTGTTGTGTATTGATTGATACCCCAGCTATGTGTACCAAATTTGGAAAATATTTCTTTTAATGTTCTTTAGATGTAAATAAATCTACTTTATGTCACGACCACTTCTCTAATCCCGCCAGAAACTTTTGCTTTTTCCGTTCTCTAGATATACAGAAATATTTTATGTCTTTGTATGGGAGGTGCCACGCCCACTTTGCCAATATCGCACACTTTATCAGAGTGGTTGTGTATTGATATCCCATTTATGTATACCAAATTTACACAATTTTTCTCCGACTATTTTCCAGATATAAATAAATAAATAGATTCTGTGCCACGCCCACTTCTCCAATCCCGCCCAGATCTTATCAGATGTTGTATATTACCACCTAAAATGCTTGTAACTAATTTGGAAACTTTCGTTTTTGCCGTTCTCTAGATACATATACAGAAATCTTTGAGGTCTTTGTATGGTAGGTGCCACGCCCAATTCTCCAATCTCCATTTATCCACCTGATCTCTGTTTCTACCACCCTAATGCCAGAAAATCAAAGCTCGCAAAAATTTATTAAGCGTTTGCTAATACAGTATTTTAATAATTCTAGCAGAAACATGTTAAAATTTAATTATACAAAAAGAATATTAAATACAATTCACCGACAGTTGGAATATTTCAGGAATTGGCTCTATATGTGACCTATAAACGTTTAACCAATATTTGTAAAAACTGACGTCAGTATTTGTTTTGGTTTAGACCTATGCTATTGGCATTCTCAAGACAAAAACTTTAATATATCAATCAATAAGATCCGACTATAAATGCCAAAGATATAACGAAAAATGTAAAAAGGCGACCCCTACATTCGGCAAAATTTTCGAAACCCCCTTACAAAAATACTTTATGTAAGTGTACGGTGCACTTTTTTTTTTTTTTTGTTTGCTTATAAGGTGGTACGCTCTAATGTACATATGTACAAACAAATTGATATGTTTGTGTAGAATAAAATGCAACAAATGGGTAACACGCATTTATAGATTAATGTATTTATCTACTTGTGTATCTGTATTTGTGTGCATGCTTAAAGTTATTTGAACTTTTAAACAATTTCTTTTTCCAACAATAACAACATAAAGAATATCCACAGTAATATGTTATTGTGTAAATAGGTAAAAATAAAGACAAAATTAAATGACAACTACAAAAAATAAAATTAAAACACAAACTAAAAAGAAACAGATATAAAATAAATAAATTAATATGTATGTGCATTACAAATTTGTATATATATATATATATATTCACATATGTATGTAATAGGTTAAAGACGATCAAACATACACTTACATAGTTACAGTTTATTTCTTAGTTTCTGCATGTAATTTATAGATATTCGTACCATATGTAAGTTAGTAAAACAGTGTGTACGTTCAAATGTAATTAAATATAAGAAAAAGAGAAAATAAAAAGAAACAGAAGAAAGCAAAGATGAGGACGTTGAAACAGACGAATTACAAACACTCAAACATAATTGTGTTTAAAAATGTACCCGTTCTTATATACAATACGTACGTGATAGGTACATACGTAGTAAATTTCTGGACAAGTGCCAACGAGTTTAACGGAGCACAAACAATGCACCTATTTTCCCTCCATGACTTTTTTTTTTGCCATTCGTTCCACCAGACATCTTTTAGTTCAGATTCTCATTACTATAATAAAAATATTGTAAACTTAAACCTTATGCCAGCCAGTACCAGTAAAACACCCTGCTGAAATTGTAAGTTTCATGTGCTTTTACCACTCTAAATTCACCATAAAATAATGTCATGTTTGACCCTTAAAGTTTGCAGGAAATGATTTGTAGCTCAAGATTTTACTTGCAAATACATCGCGACACACTTAAATGAAAATATTAAAGTTTTTGACGACGCTTTATTTTTTGAAAAAAAAAAAAAGAAAAGGTTATTACTTTGGTTGTACAAAATTCACTTTTTAGTTTGTGTGAACATTTTATTTTTAGGTTATTTTAACATTGTTTCTTAATTTTACTACAATTTTATTAACCAATATAAAGGGTGTCCAAGAATTGAGATATCGTTTTAATTTTAATACAAAACATTTTTTTTTTTTTTTTGAGATATTAAAAATATTTTTATTTCAGTTTTTTACAAATAGGTTCCCCTCCCTACTGGCTCGGCAGGCTCCCAATCTTTTACCAAAATTCTCAATCACGTTTTTCAATAGACTGTTATCAATGATTGATATCTGTTCGATAATGTCGTTTTTAAGCTCTTGAACTGTTGTGGGATTATTGTTGTACACTTTCGATTTTTAAAAAAACCCCCACCAATTCACTCCTCCTCTACGAGAACTAAGGCGATTTTCGAACTTTTCTTTCAAAAGATCCATTGCTTCTCTTGCTGTGTTTCAAGTGTCTTCATCCTGTTGAAACCACATATTCTCTACGTCTAAATCATAAATTTTCCGCCACAAAAAGCTTCGGATCATCTGCCTGTAGCGATTTCCATACTTCTAAACATTCATTTTGAGATAATCAATTTTTTTTTTTTTTTAATTTCCTAAGCTAAACCCCGCGAAGCTCTGCGCTTGTCTGCAGGAAAGAAACCGGAGTATCTGGCGGAAATCGAACTCGCAACCCCGGCGCTGATAGACTAGCTCACTACCAGCTAGCCTACCGGGGCACTCAATTAAAACAGTATATTAATAATCCGGGCAAGTTTAAAATGGCATGAAAAATGGTCAGAAATGGCTGGCAAAATGGCACAAAAAAGTATAAAATATGGCAAGGAAAAGGCACAAAATGACAAAACTGGCAAAAAAAAAAAAACATGTTGTTAATAAAGAAACATTTATTTTATTAAGTTTTGATTGTATAGAACAATAGCATGTTTCTTCAAATTATCAAAAATAAATAATCTCCTGTTATGGCATAAAACAGTTCAATAAATGGAAAACACTATTTCAACATCGCAAGATGTAACTGGAGCATATTTTAACGCTAATAGTTCAGATGGAGAAAGGTGGTCAATAAATTCATCCGTGTCTCTCTCAGTAAATTAATATTTTATATGTCAGAAACTATCGGCCATGTTCTGACAATCGCACGATTTGAAATCACAAAAAGCCAGATTTATTTGATAGTGTTCCTTAGCTCGTGCGTTAAGCTTGCGATCTGCCATAGTTTCTTACAAATATTCTAGTTCCCTTTTCTAATTTTAAGCCGCCAGACTTCTTGCTATTGCAATTTACAGAACACCTTATTTGCTATTTTAAGTCAGAATCGCCAATGTTAAGCGTTTTGCGATTGTCAGAACAGGCCCGTATTTCTTAATTGAATTAATCTTGTAATCCTGCATTACGACCTTAAACTTTTCAACCAAATCTTTTTTACTTATATCTTTAATATTATCCTTAGCACTGTCAATAAAGTGTAAGCTTTCATTTATAAAAAGCCCTTTTATTTGTCACTTCAAGAGACTTGTGCATATGCATTTAAAGTGCTCTTTTATGGACACCTGTCAATTTGTAAGTCCGATTTTTGTAACATTCATTTAGCATTTTGAATAGATTCTGCCTCATATTCGCAAAGCTTATTTAAAAATTTCTTCTAGGTTGCAAACAAAGATATTTTTTGGCAAGCTAGACCAAAAATGGCTTTTTAACAAAATAATTGCAGAAATGGCATATGCCATTAAAAACTTGCCCTGTTAATAATAATAAATTTTAATGTTCTGAGCTCGTAGGCGGGAGAACTGACTTTAATTTGAAGTTGTCTAAGATGTAAATTTTTACTCTGGCTTCTTAGCAATACTCAAATAATGTACATGAAGTCAATGTCAGTTTTTTCCTTTCTGCACTTAGTGATTAAAGTTTTTGCTTGTCTAATTCCCCAAAGAAATTGGAGCTTAATCTTAAAACCCAAATAAATAAAAAAACATCGTTTATTTTTTTAACAATTTCACCAAGTTCAGTTAAAAATAACTATTACTTTAACTTCCACGAAAATTTTTTACGAGGTGGGTCTGCTTGATCGGGGTATTATTCTCGAGGAAATTTCGGATCATAGGACTATGACCCTGGACTTCGGTGTAATACCACCAGTGGTGTTCCCGGATAGGGAAAATTGGCGTGGATCCAATGGGCTGTTTGAGGGGTGGGGAGTATTTACGGATGGATCCAAGATGGAAACCGGCACTGGTGCCGGTGTATATATCGCGGACACCGAGGTGAAAAGGCCATTCAGACTCCCTGATGAGTGCAGTGTCTTCCAGGCTGAGATCCTTGCGATCTGGAGGGAGACGGAAGTGATACTGGATCACATCGTGGGTGGATCTGTGGTGACAATTTACGTCGATAGTCAGGCGGCGCTTAGGGCATTGACGAATTATGCGGTGCCTGGTCGCTCGGTGTAGGAATGCTCTTAGGGAACTCAAATAGGCATTCAATGTAAGGCTGTTTTGGGTACCTGGACACTGTATGGTTGATGGAAATGAGCTGACGGACGAACTCGCGAGAGGGGGTTCGAATCTGGACTTAGTGGTAAGGGACAGGGGGGTAAAGCCCCCCCTATGTTACCACTATGGGGTGATACGGGAAAAATTCCGTGATGACGTTAACCGATCCTGAAGGGACAGAACGGATTGCAGGGTGTCTAGGGCGCTATTGCCCAGATTGGAGGCGGGGGCAACCAGGGTTCGCAGATTATGCGATGATTCTGATGAGCTGGAGACGATCGAGCATGTACTATGCCATTGTCCTAGGATGCAGGGTCTCAGACAGAAGTGGCTAGGAGATAGATTTCACGACAAACTGGGGTGCATCGCTGGATGTAATCCGGCTGATCTACTGGGGTTTGTCAGGGAAATAGTGCGGTTGTTTCTGTCGAGGGGACTGTAGAGAGGGCAATAGTTCTACGTAGTACCTACTAACTTTCTCAATTCTATCCACCTCATACTTCATTTCTTTACTTTTCTCTTTCTCTACCTGTTCTTCATTGAAGGGATTCACAATGGACCGCATTGTTCTCCGAGTGGAATTGTGCCTTTGGGCACATAACCCTTCTTAACCTAACCTAACTTCCAGTTAACAATATCTTTTGACAGCTATAACTGAACTTTGTGAAAAAAGGGGGGAAAGACTAAGAAAAAAATGTGAGTCTCGGCCAGTGTTGCCAAAAGTAGGGGAAAATCCCTAAATTTTTATATTAAACAAAATGTAGGATTTTCTCTCATATTTTATTATATACGAAATATATGCTAAAAAATGTATTTTTTACAGTGTTCGAAAATAAACACTAAATATCGCTCTTTAGTGTTCGGTGCGGTATATTTGTGGAAAACACAAACGCTAACGTTTCACAGTTTGTCATCTTTCGAACACAAAAATAATACTGTTCTTATCCAACTCAACCAAAAAGATGAGAACATTTAATTCCGTTCGTTTTTTTTTTTTAACCACAAACTTCATTGTGTTGGGTTCAGCTCATTAGTGTTCGTTTGTTTATGTTGTGATTGTCGCCCTTTTGGCTGGTAAAAAAAAATTAAACATTTTTTACAATAACAAAATACACATACGAAAAAAAAACAAAAAGCCAGCAAAATAATGTTACACAAACAAAACATATACACAATACACACACACTTCTGATCTTTATCAATGTAATAAAAACATTATAGAACATTAATATACAATGTTTGTCTACAGTATCACTACAATTGTTCTGTTTTTTAAAGGAAAAACAGAACACTAAATAATGTTCGGCTCCTTCTTTAAAATAGTTACGAACGGTATTAAAGGTTGTCTTCGTCTACACAAACACTAAAAAAAAGTAGATATTAAATATTTAAAGAAATGGAATTCTTAAGTCCAGAAAATGTTTTTGGACGAAATGAAAGATGAGTACAAATAATACGAATTTTCAATTAAAATTTGTTTTAAACAAAAAATATGATTTATGAATATGGGGCTTAATTTACAGTTTATTTAACAAAAATAATATAAAATTTAAAAGAATACAACAAAAAATCCACCTAACTGCGGATAATAAAGTATACAACGTCTGTTTAATATTGTGGGAAGCAGAGCTGAATGCTACCGGACGCGTGATTGGTTAAGGATAATGGTACGTCCCGTAGATATGCAGGGTAGCTGCTTTTTAGCGGTCGCGACAGTCAACGGCTACAAGGGGAGCGACTTGGAGGGTTTTTTTTTCGAATTTTAACTAAATTTGAAGTTGTCAGTGTCTTGTAGCGAAGTGGCGTGTCATTGACGCCTTCAAAAAAAGCAATCATCCAAAAACACCGTGCTCATTAACCTAAGTAAATGCATGCTAACACCGGTACACTGCGGGAAGTTTTTAGCTTTTTTACAGTTAAACGAACTACTCAGTTACTCATCTTAAAATAAACGAAGACTAACGAAACCTCATGAGGACCTATGCTCTTTATAGTAGCCAAAGGAAATGTGTCAGATCTCCCTATTTTTGCCAGTTTCCTTATTACACAGTCACCTCTTACAACGCCTATCATGGTCCTTAAACATTTTCTATTGATGCATAAAATACAGTAACACTCTGCAGTCCATTCTTCTTCTTCATGCATGATTAGTTTTATTTTTAAGTTAAAATCGCCAATGTTAAGCGTTTTGCGGTTGTCAGAACATGCCCATATGTAGCTATTAATATCATCAACATTTTTTTTTTTTTTTAAATACTCTGCATGCATCAGGAAGTCTGTAAGTCTTTTGAAGTTATTTTCTTCAATAAAGCCGCATGCAGCCGTACCCACATTAATTTTCGAGCCATCAGTGAATATTAAATATAGTTGGCCTCGACCGGACCATAATTTTTAAATGGTATTACGTTTTTAACAAAAAAAAAAAAAAAAATTTACACTGAATGAAGCCAAAAAGGTTTATCGATGGCTAAATTTAAAAAAGCCGTTACTCAATAGCTTTTTGTTTATTTTTGTAGTCAAATGCCAAATGCATTTTGCTTTAAAATGTCAGGTTGCTATAGTAACAATTTTTTGCATCTGTTTATTAAAAATTGCATGAAGACTTTTTATGTCTAAAATTATATGGATATTATTAAGGGAGTTATTTTTTAAAACATTTTTTCTGTATGCAAACAAAAAATCGAGTTACGCCTTTTTTATTTTTAGTCATCAATATGTATCAGAGAGGGTTACGCAGGCTGTTAATATTTTTTTTTATATAGAGTTTTCACATTTAGAATAGTTCAGTTAAGGGTACCCTGAAAACAGATAACAAATTGTGTATTTCACAAGGCGAATTCATTACAGATGAACTAATTCATCGCCGTAGCAACACAATTGCCCCGCATGAACGTATTAGCGTACGACGTAGATACGTTTTTATATAAAAACGTATAATATTTTATATAAAGGCACACAATGGGCCACGTGAATAAAAAAGGTAGCTTTAGCTAATACTTGAAATTTTGAAGTTTAAACTAGCTTTGAGGTGAATAAAAATTGGAGTTAAAGCTAGTACTTTATACTGACTAGTAGAAACTAGTTTTTTCAGTTTTGACTTAAAAAACCATAAAAACGAGTTAATGCTTAAAACGACTAGTTGTTGCTTAATTTTTTTAAGCTTATGATTGGGGTGCTTGAAGTTTGTGTTTTGAATCAATATTTAAAAAAAAATTATTTTTATTTAAATATTAGTATGTATGTTTAATTTTATGAACGTTGACTAAAGAAAAGAATATCTGTTAAGGACAGATTTTCATCCTGAAGATTATTTCAAATTGTATATTTCTCGGAAAAATACCTAAAAAGGTAAAATCTCTGTTAATGTCACAAACTTACCAAAGTAATTTAACTTAATTTTTAAAATATTTTTTAAATTTTGTAAAACAAGTTAAACAATAATAAATACAGTAGTTTTGACTTAACTGCCTTTTGTTTAAGTGCACTTTTGACTAAACTGCGCAAAATGAATAATATTTGTCATTATTCTTTAAAATTCCATACAAATTCCTTTTTTAAGTGCAAATACAAGTCAAGTGGGCATCATTATAATTCATTTTTTTTTCATGTACCTACATTTATGCATATGGTTTGTGGTTACAGCAACGATACGACGATTATATGAAAGAAATAGCAAATCTTAGGCCTGGAACAGAATAAAGTAGTTGTAGTGGTATTTGAAGCTTACGAATGCTCTGTAGTCCAAAAAAGTTTAAAATTTCGAATTTCGTGCTTCAACTACAACGACTACTACAACTACGTATTTTGTTGACACTACTTTGAAACTGTCGTTTTTAACTTTTGACAGCTTGCAGCGCTATTCTTAACGTTGTTACCAATTTGGCTACCTCGTTCATTAAAAAAATGCATAACAAATGACTACAGGTTGTTTGAACGTCATTGTTATTATCAATTTATTAATAAAAACGTTGTTACTCCTGGATTAAGTTTAAACCTAGTTTAACAAAGTCTGAATCTCGGATTTTTCCGGCGAAATGTGATTTTTTTATTATTTCATTAAAGACCAATATTTAAGCAAAAATAATCCGTTCCGTCAACATTTTGTATACAAACTTGGTAATGGCGGCACAAATTTGTTTTCAGATTAACTAAACCTAATTTAACTGAGATCTCAAAAACCGAGCCTAAGGCAGATAAACACATTTAAGATAGCTGCATTTTGAATTTATCTGCACAAAAAAGCTTGCAAAGGAGATTGTGCAGCTAAGTCAAAATTACTGTAACAATCATTGACGTTGCCACTAAGTTTTTTTATGATATAAGGTCGCTACTTTTCGCCATAGAAAGTCTGTGTTGCATTTTTTAAATATAATAAAAAAAATTTTGGAAAAGAAAAAATGGATAAAAACAGATAAATATACAAAAATATATTTATTTATGTTCGCATACAAACTAAAACATTAACAGGGATTTTTTTTAAAAAAAATTTAATTTTTGACATTTTTTCACTTTGTAATTACATAATTTAATTTAATAGTCGCATTTTCCAGCGCATGCTTCCCCATTTAAGCACTAGCAAAAAGTTATTCACACTTTCTGTAGCTTAAACTTTTCAGCATAGCTAGTACTGAAAACTAAAAGCTTGTGCTAGTACTTAGTAGGGTATTCATTCGGTTAACCGTCAATCGATTAACCGATTAATTACTACCCGATTAACTGACCGGTTAATTTAAAATTAGCTATTTTCGATTAACGATTAAACCGGTTAATTTCAGACGATTAACCGATTAACCGATTAACCGATGTAACAAAATATATAAGTTTTGTCGGGATGCATCGGTAACTTTTGTACGGCATGTGGCTGTTCTTCGCCCCAGATGCGGCAGTTTTGCTTGTTTATAACCATTTAGTCAGAAATGAGCCTCATCGCTGAACACAATTTTTCGATAAAACAGTGGATTGCCATCGAGCTGAATTTTGATAATAAATTATAACGATTTGCAGTCCTTGCTCGTTTGTAAGTTTCTCCATGATGAAATGCCAGAGTATACACAATTACCAACCAGTGCTGCCAGCCCGAAAAACTTAATTCATAAAAAATCACCCTTTAGTATTATAACATATTTTTTTGTGTTTTTAATTATTTGGTTCGTCTCATATAGAAAAGGTATGTGTTAAGAAAATATTTTTTTCATACAAACAAGGAAGGTGTTCAGTGATCTTATTTTGAACCCATTTTTTGCCGACCGGTGACTAAAATTACAAGCACCTTACTCTTTTTTCTTTCAATGTTTTTTTATCTTCAACATCAATCAAGAGGAATATGGCGAAAAATGGGTTAAAAGTGTTTGTTGCCAACACCTTGTTTCACGTACTTTTTATATGTATGTGATAAGTTATTTGTTTGTTCTCATATCAGTATTTTAACAGAATTTACCCAAACAATTCGTAGTGTTAAAAATTTTTAAAAAATAAAACAGGACTCTAATGTAATAATGAAATATTTTATATGTTCAGAAAAATCCTGGAGAAGGACTGAGAAATTAGATATTCTGTATTATGGGTTGCTTTCAATTTCTTCAATATCTACGATAAGTGAAAAAAAAAATTTCCAAGTCAAGTTTTATCAAAACTAAAGCAAAGAATCGCTTAAATCCTAAACATTTAAACGAAATAAATTTTCTAAAATATTTGTTTTATAAGAAATCCTTTAACTACTGAAATAATTAATAAAATGATCTCACATTGCTAATAAATGATATCTGTGGCATTTGACAAAACACCTTAATTTAAAAAGTTGAAAAAAATATTGTTAATCATACGAATTTTCATTCAAAAATCATTTTTGTTTACGTTTTTAAAATTTTGTATTATAAACGAAATTTTTCTTTAATTTTGGTTTAATTTATTATTCAATAAAAATGATTTTTTTACCGAGGTTTTTTTAAAAACTTTTTTGCTATCTTATGTCGACTTAAGATGTTTTGTCAAAATGCCACAGATATGTATTACATATTTATGAATTATTTTTTTGTTTGCTTTTTTTAGTTCAAGAATTATTATGTTTGTTATGTTATTGTTTAAGTAATAACTTTTTTACTAATATACGCAAAATATAGGTAATAAATAATTTATGCATTTGTATTTATTAAAATTCTTAATTTATGAAAAAACTTTATTAATCGGTTATCCGATCAAAAACAAAATTAACCGATTATTAACCGATTAATCCAAAACCTCGGTTAATTAATCGAGCGATTAACCGATTAAAGCAAAAGCCCGATTAAATGAATACCCTAGTACTTAGTACTATCTAGTATAAACTACATTTTTATTCACTCGCCCCAATAATATTTGGCGTAAATGTAAAATCGTATCCAGCACGTTGACATATGTAGATCTAATTCTATATCGTACGCCGGTTACGAATTGTTGTTTTTTTGGCATTGTACAATCTAAATAAGTATATAAAAATGAATGTGTGTTTGTATTTTTGTATGTTTGCATGTATGTATGTTTCTATAAACTGTTAAACGGGTGGATCTTTTTTCGTGAAATTTTGTTTTGTTAGGGAATAATTATTTAAAATTGTTAATCTCCGAAACTAATACAGCTAGAGTCTTCAAATAAGGTAAGGTTAACTTTGACATCCACACGAACATTTGGGAAAAAATGGGCGGACTTGAAATAGAAGGCGTGGCATATCTCACATGAATTTAATATAAAAAATCGTATATATGTGAAACTATAACAACTAAAGTCATCAAATCTTGCATAGGCAACTTTGACATACATATGAACAGTTAGGAAAGAAATGGGTGCGCTTAAAAACGTGGGCGTGGCACTTCCCTTATGAATTAAACGCCACAAAGTGTATATTTGGAAAATTATAGTAGCTAGAATCCCGAATTTTTGTAGAAGTAACTTTAGTATTAATATAAATATTATGGGCAAAAATAGGCGGACTACCAACAGTGGGCTTGGCACTTCCTATAGGAAGTAAATATGTGAACAAGAGTCACCAAATTTTGTACGAGTAACTTTAATATCAATATAAATATTTAAGGCAAAAATTCTCGGATCACTAATTGTTGGCGCATCACATCCTGTATGAAGTAAATAATAAAATTCTTATATATTAGAAACTATAACAGATACAGTCTACTAAATTTGACAATTGATGATGTGGTAACTCCCATATGTGACTGACTCTACACTTGAAACAATTTGCGTTTTGTTTTGTCTTATACATATTACGATTAGAAATATTTTTTAAAAGCTTTTATTTAACTTACAATGTATGTATGTATGTTTGTTCGGGTGGAATCTTGCAACTCAATTTTGAAGCAGTTATCTTCAACCGATTGAGCTGAAATTTTGTATACACGTTTAGTTCGGATGACAATGCATGGCAAACCGTGTGACGTCATTCTAAATCTAATATGGCGGCCACGTACAACGTGGCGGACTAGTTATTTTTAATGCACTTCTACAATATGGTTATCAAATGAAAGGGCTTGCTAAGAATTTCTCGAAAAATAAAGTGGTCATTTTAAATAAAATATGTGGGACACACACAAAATGACGGACTAGTTATTTTTAATGCACTAATACAATATGGGTATCAAATGAAAGGGCTTGTAAAGAACAACTCGAAAAATATAGTGGGCACACACAACATGGCGGACTAGTTATTTTTAATGCACTTATACAATATGGGTATCAAATGAAAGGGCTTGCAAAGAATTTCTCAAAAAATAAAGTGGTCACTCTAAATAAAATATGTGGGACACACACAACATGGCGGACTAGTTATTTTTAATGCACTAATACAATATGGGTATCAAATGAAAGGGCTTGCAAAGAACAACTCGAAAATAAAGTAGCTTGTATTTAAATGCGCTAAAAAGTCAAAAATAAATTAAAAGTAAAAAAACCTTTTTAAAAAACAAGCTTTTATTTGAATACGCTAAAAAGAAAACAAAAAATATTTTGCTTTAAAACTTTTACTATCACCTTTAACGTCATTACACAATTTATATTTTATAAAAGCTTGTCGCTGAAACGATTTACAACTCAACTCAGTTGAGTTGTAATTTCTTAATTTTTGTTTTATGTTTTACAACTTTGCTATATTGCGGTGAACAAAAACATAACAAAAATTACAACTGATCACAACCAGTTGTCTTAATTACAACTCAACTGAGTTGAGTTGTAAATGGTAATAGGGGCCTAAATTGTGACTGACACTACAGCTCAAAACGTCACCGACACTACACTCACTTTGTGTGGTATAAGTCAGTATTTTTACATGAAACGTAAGAATTGAAATCACAGCGAATAGGAACTCTAAAATTATTTGAAGGTTTGTAACCTTTAATGAACTCGTTAAAATGCTATTTTTTAATTAAAGAACACAGATTGTGTATTACTTTATTCTACTACAAAAAACGGCTGAATAAGTTAGAAACCAACATTGAAACTAAAATAATTCAAAACAACGCCTTTTTAGAAATAAGATATATAAATGTTTAAAAAACTTAAAAAATTTATTTTTTTTAATTCAAATTTTTTAAAAATACATATGTATATCAAATTTTTTAAAAAATTATCAAAAAATTGTTGCCAGTATAAAAACTTAAAAGTAACATAACGTTGCCACGTTGACTACCAAAATCAGAAATTAATTTTTTCCATTGATGGTAGACTTATGCGTGGAATTGCCCATATGAATTCAATACTTAAATTCTTATATCTGGATAAGAGTCATTAAATTTTGCAAGGCAATTTTAATATTCATATTAATATCTGGAGAATAAGGGTACAATGGGTACAATGGGCTCCATGTAAGAGCAACTTTGACGTCCATACAGTAGGAAAAATTAATTAATATAAATATGTTTTTTAACTATTAAATTTTTATTTCATTACGATGGGGGTGGCGAAGCACATCGGGCATTAGCTAGTTATTTTCTTAAAATAAATTGCTTGCTGTTTTTGTAGGAATTGTACTTGTGGTAGTTTCGAGATTATCGTAATGAATTCGCCTTAGTGTTTTAACTATTCGAATTTAATATCAAAATCTCATAAAATTAAACAATAGAAAATCAGGATGTATATCAAATTTATCGAAAAGAAAAATAGTACTAATTATATCTCTTTTGATCTCTTAAAAAGTACTCTATTTTTTAATACTGACCATCTGTAATCTACATTAAAAATTTATCAAGAAAAATAAGAAGAGTACCAATTTTTCCATGATTTTTCTCTTAAGAATTACCCTATATGTATTTAAATCTGGACCATATGCTATCCGTCTACCAAGTTTCATTCAAATCCCTAAAAACATAAAAACTGTCACATTTATAATATGTATTAATAGGATTTATTTTTGAATTTTACATAATCTTCATTATTTTCCATTTACTTATATTTAAAATATGGAGTTTAAAATTTTCTTTAAAATTGTGAACGGCTTAAACCGACTTGATGCAGTTATTTTGAAATATAATTATTAAGAGGTTCAAGCAGAACACACAGACATACAATACCTTACACCCCATACTGAAGTAGGCTGTGTAAGTTGAACAAGCAATCAAGCGTAAGTACCAACAACTTGTGACGAGGTGCGATACGTTTCAATGCACATTATTAATGTGACATTTAATGTAGCAAAAAAAAAAAAAGAAAAAAAATCAAAGAAACTAAAACATAGATGCAAAGACCCTTCAAATTTACAATCTTAGCATTTTGTTTTTCAAAATCATTTTATATTTTATTCAAAAAAAATCCTATTACGAAAGAGAAAGTCTTGGCTACAGTAACAATACACGCAGAAATAAATAATACTAAATATACATGCATACATACTATAAATATAATAGTTAAAATGATCAAATAGAATCAAGAAAATATAATAAAAACGCTCGGTTGTGTGTATATTTATACAAATAGAAGTGTGTGGAAAGCAATTCTGCTGTGGCATAAGAATATATACATGAACTCGTGTGCAATAAAATAAATACATAAATAAATATGTATGCAAGTAGACAGATTTAAAGTGACAAACTAACCTTTTTAAACCGACTGTTTTATTTGAACCCAGTTTGCTTAATTTTTGCTTTTTAGTTGTTGATACCGTTGTCATCGTTTGGCGGGGAATCGAGTGGATGTTTTGATGCAATGACTGCCTATCACTTATATCGGAATTAAAAGCATTCACTGTCATTTCATTAGCGGTCACAGCATCATCTGAGAGTGTGTCGTCATTATCTATGTTAACATTTACATTGACTACGTCATCGCGGCCCTCTAAACCACTACAACTTCTGTCATTGGTGGCATTGTTATTCAAGCTAAACGAATTGTTGTTGTTACTATTGTTGCTATTTTGACGTTTGACACGCGGGGGTGGAGTGGGATTTGAATCGTCGTTCAACAAATGGGTGCGTTCATCACAGGTCTCGGCAACATTTGCCAATAATGCGTCAACCTCGGTTGGTTGATGCAGTTGCGGCTGGTGTTGCATTTGGCGCTGTTCTCCACCGCCGCCGACACTAATTCCAGTAGTGTTGTAGCTTGAATTTAGACGTAGACTTAAATTTCGTGGTGGAGAAGGCACTTGTCTAACACCGTCGTTTTCACTCGTTGGACGACCATTTGAAGCCGTTGTTTCCTGAGTAGGTATAACGTAGGAAAGCATTAAAACCCTATTAACTTTGCTTTTAACCTTATAAGGACGTAACCTGAACAGAACAAAACAGGAATGGGGTTTCCTTGTCTTTGCGTTTCTTTTGTTTGGTTTAAGATTTTTGTTATTTGTTTATTTACTTTACTGCTTTTCACATCAATAGATTACAACGTATCGTCGAGCTGTAAATTTAATGTTACAACAGTCTTTATGTTATTACTGGATGTCAGCGACCGGAAGAAATCTCATTTCCTGATTGACGATACAATTAAAAAAAATAAAACTGTTTAATACTGTCTGTATGCACAGCCAAAAGGCGCTTCACTCAGTCTTTAGGTAAAAATTAATTTCGATTCTTTTACAAAATATTGCAACTAAAACTATTGAAGTTTATTATTGTTTGCGTTTCTTTTTTTAATATTTTTTTTTTTTTAATTTTGCAATTCATATACAATTTTATAGGTATTGGTTTTATGCATTCCTCCACTATTTCGCATACACTCAATTTTTTTAATGCGCCTTTTGTTTTTCTTTTAATTTTCCTTTTGGGTTTGTGTATAATAAAATGCCCTTTTTAGTTCAGGCGCAAATGAATTTTATTAATAATATTCTTCAATTAAATTATGTTGATTTAGCGGTCAGTTCATCTACTAGGAATCGCTTGTAAATTGTTTTTTTTTTATTACATTAAACATTTCACAAAAACATGTAAATTTGTTTACTACGTCAAATAACCAAACTTGTAAATTAATTCTCATCACCACACAACAAAAAATCGTTTTGATTCTTCTAATTAGAAATTTATTCAATAAGTGCGTTGCCAACTATCTTTAACAGAGATTAATTTAAGCAGGGTTGCTTATTTCAAAATTACCAATTCTACGTTAGTAGATGTGCAGTGTTTAGCTATTGCAGTTTTTTATTACCGTTATTATAAATTTACGTCTTTATTTGTAGAGGGAAGTAAAACTTTAAGGTACTCACAGACTTACAATATTATTGTGTGCTTATTGATATTGCACAATAATTGATATTGCCTGTGTATATACGCAGTATATTGGATAATATCAAAAGTCTTTTCATTTATATTGCGCAAGTAATGTGTTTACAATTGTGAATTATGCACATTTGTGCGTTTGTTTTGTTTACTTTTACATATTTTGAATCAAAAATTCCGCGTTTATTATTTATATATTGCGCAGTGGTAGTGTAGAGCAAAACGACAAACATAATATATTATTAGTTCGGGCTTGTTTTAAAGCAAATTTTGTTAGCCAATGAATTGTCAATTAAGTACTGAACCCCTCAAAGCATTCATGATAGACCAACCCACCAGCAGAAAGAATACAATTCCTAACTGCGCGTAAAATATCGTCGACTAATGGTCCAGCCTGCTGCAAGAGCGCCGACTTTTTTAATTTTTTTAGATTAATTTGGCTTGAAAAGATGAAGCGGAAATATTAATTAAAAATTTGGTGTTCTTTGCATAAAACAGTAATTCGTAATAAAACCACGCTGTATTTAAAAATTTCTTAAATGTAAATTTTGTTGTCTCGTCGTGAGCTAGGTTTTATTTTATAAATAGTTTTTTGGTGAAATTTGCTTAGACTTTTTCGTATACTATGTTTTTTCTATACGCCTGTTGGCGAAAAAATCAACCTACTCTAATATAAATATATATATGCACTTACTTACTTCTCAAAAATATTTTCATAAATCTAAAATTAAATTTCAAAACCGTAACAAATAAGTCTTAAAATTAATTTACTATGAAGTAAACCAACAAATTTTAACGCATATCATCTGATATTTGTTTTACACATAAACCTATAACTAAAAATTGTTTTCAATAAGCTAAACCGTTTTCGAATTATACCGTGTTCAGATATGCATCTTAATTGAGTTTTACGCAATAAATGCCATTATTGAGCTCAAAATCATACAAAATTGCAATTTAGTAATTGCTCAATAAATTAGTATTACCAACAGCAGAGTTCAGAACTAAAATTAAATGAAATTACACCTGATATGTAAGATAAAACTTGAGTATTTTTAATTCTCTTTAATTTTACAGTTTTATTTGCATATCTTATATCTTTAGCTTTTCTAAAGTTTTTTGGGAAAAGGTTTCCTGATGACCAACCAGGGAAATGCGCATTGGAACTAGTTTGTTCTCTAGCATTAAATTTCAGTGTATTTATCATGAATGAAAATAAGGGGCTTAGCACAACAAACAAAATCTTATTAATGATAAAAAAAAACTTTTACAAAAAAGAACGAATTGGAAAATATAGTCGTTTAATTCCGAACATTTGATCCCCTACACCACAGTATTTTCAGATAAATGTTTAAGAGTGTTCCATTGTTAGGTCCTATATCGTCTTTTTGAGATTTTTTTTTCGTCTTTATGTGATTAAAGAGAGGGGGCTTATATATGACCTATGTTCATTGCTTTACCGACCAGCAAAACATTTTGTCATGACAAAATAGCTGTTTTTTTTTATCAAGACATACCAATGTTTATAAGAAATTTGTGGCATTACAAGCTATGTATGTATAAGAGCCATGTATGGACTGATTCCAAAATTAATTTCGTAAGTTGAAATAAAATATATACATTTGGGCTAAATTTTGTCCAAATACCAACATAATAGGATGGGTTATGGGCACAAAGACTCTATTAGGAAAAAAGTTCGTATGGGGGCTATGTGAAATTATGGACTGATTCTCAAAATGAAATTTCATTGAATTGTCTTAAAAATTGCGACCTGTACTTTGCGCAGAAGGTCTACATGGAGAGACAACCAGCCAGCAGGACGGACGACTCAGATACTGATTCTAAGTCGATCGGTACACAACAACAAATATTTGTATGTCACACATCAGAACAAACTCATAATACTCTATCTACGTAAATAAGAAAAATGTTGGTCATACTAATAAGATTCATATAGTAGTTCAAAATATTTTAACCAAAATAACATTAAAAACCTCAAATAAATTAATAAAACTTAAATAAAAAAAAAATAATAATAATAATAATAATTACCGTTCCTTTGTAAACTTAATGTATTTATTTATTAATTTATTTATTTAAGAGTTCATTTTATAATAAAAAGCCCACAGGCCAACAAAATAATAAACAAAAATTAATAAAACAAAAATCTTGTTTTGGTTTCAGATGACAGCCTGCTTTTCAAATCAGCTAAACAAATGTTAAGGGCACTTAATATTTATCAATTAAAGCATTTTGAATGATAAAGCAAGAACAAAATTAATTGCTGTTTGTTATATTGGAAACACATCCTATAAACTTCGGAAACATTTTTTTTTAATAAATATGTTTATTTTGTTTTTTCTTTAAAGATGTCAAAAGTTACTTACATTTTGCTTAAGTTAATTGCTAGTTGATATAGCTAAATTGTGTATGTGTGAACAGAAAGTTAATTATGTCAATAAACCAAATATTGACTCAATAAAAAAGGTATATCTGAACACGGTATTACGCAAATATGTTTTGCAACCTCCTCCATTTTTGAAATAACGGTACATCTCGAAAACAAGAGCTAGCCTTAAAAAACGGTTAGTACCACTGAATTCAGCGTACCCCAGTTAGGTTAAAACACCATGTTGTCTGTTTTTTTTAAACTAGCACAGTGTAATTAATGCGCGGTCTTCACAATACAAGTGATTGAACGTCTAATAAAGTTTATCTGCGAAGCACTTTGTTTTTACTACACATTCAATCACTTGTATTGTGAAAACCTCACATGTCATCTCCGATCCCCTGACCCCGGGTCTTCACGTAGCAATATTTATTGCGGCAAACGTCAAATTTCATTGCTCCATAAAATTTGCGACGTATAGACCGCATATTGCCATGAGTGGCAATCCATTGCGCAATGATTGCTCTTCTTATTGCTTGAGCAATTATTGCTTAGAAATATGCTGTCAAATCAGTTGTAATATATCTGACATTTCATTTCTCTGTACGGTTGTTTTTTGTTTGTGTGTTTATTTATTAAAAAAGCAATCAATAAATATATTATTATATATTATATTTTTTAAGATCAACAAAAGCAAACGACGAATTGATTTTTTTGTATATTTTTATTTTTTCAATAGAACAATTCAACTTTTTTTTTAACGCAAATAAACAAAAAAGTAATACAAAACACAGCTACGACAATTATAATTAATTATTTTATTAATTTAAAAAAGAAAATTTCACAACCACTTCAAAACACAACATAAAACATTTGTTATAAATATGTACAGCCACAAAACTTTATACGACTACTCGCGGTGAAAATTGCAAATTTATGGCAAAGCAATTTCAAGTGTTCTCCAGCAATAAATTCAGCAATTATTGCTCCATTGTTCTGTCATTGTTCTGCCGACGTTTTTGCTTGTACTTAGCAATAAATATTGCAACGTGGAGACCCAGCGTGATGAACAATATACATTTGTGGATCTATTCATTTTATATATAAAAAATTAGTTTAACAGCAGCTTTCGAACCCTGATTTGAATACATTTTAATAGTAGTAAATTATAGTACTAGTACGTTTTGTATACAACTCTTTCAATGTGTGTTAAAACTAGCTGCAACTCTGTCCAGTTGACTGTAAAAATTTTATTAATTGTGTTAAAGTACTAAAGGCCTTTGGGGGTGTTTTCAAAGTTGCTGGCAAAAATACGATAAAATTTCTGTGTAGGAAACTAATCTTTGTCTTTTTTTAATACAAACCAAAAAAACATGTAAGTCAATATTATAAATTTAATTTATTTCATATTAACTTTTAAGTGAAGTCAACCCAATTTTACATGATTTTCTTTAACTTGGTGATGTGTTAAAAATTTGAGGACTTAAATATTTTAATTCTTGTGTTTTGTAATAACATAAAATGAATCATCTCTTGGGATGTTTTTCTTATTAAAGGGAATCATTTAAAAACAAAAGGAATTCCTTTTGTTAAAGATTCTATTTTTGTAATCATTTCAAAGATAAACTTTTTGTTCGATCGGTTTGGCGATGAACTGCAAAATTCGTGTTGTTTTTATGTAAAATGAATTTTAATGTGTGTTATAGAATATAAAAACTCTTACCTTTTATGGCAATTAATGTGCATAAAAAAGTTTTTTTTTTGTTGATTTTTGCAAAAACAAATGACAATATAAAACACATTTAATTAAAAACTTGAGGGTTTTAAAATATTTTTTATTTTGTTTCACAGTTACACACATACATATGCATCCAACAAAACATTTCAATGGACACAGATACAAATGTAACATCAAAAACATCTACGGTATTTGAAGTTATGAGTCACTAACCAAAATTGTGTATATTATTCGTCCAAAAGTTGTTGACACAATTTACTGATAAAGTTTCTTACCCATTTTGGTAAAAATAAAGTAACAGCAACTTCAATAGAAATATGTATTTTAAACAAAATTATATGGCAGATGGTTGGACAGAGATATGAAATTTGTTTACTTTATAAATTGTAGTGACTCTCAATAATATTGGTTTTTTATTTGCGTTATTAAAAGTCAACAAAATTAATAGAAAATAATAAAAAATCGGGGATATTATTTTTTTTTATTCATCTTCTATATAATAAAAATAAAATGTCTGTTGCTGATCGCATAACTTGAGAACGGCTTGACCGATTTGGACGATTTTTTCTTTAAAATGATCGCCATGGTCCAACTTAGGTTTATACGTAAAGAAAATTTTGCCCCGCCCACTTTTTTCGAATTACCTAAAATCAGAAAACGGCTCCATCGATTTGACAAATTTTTCCTTCAAATGGTCGTAGGTATTAATCCATTTAAAGTTTTCATCGAAAGGAAAATTTACCACGCCTACTTTTACGCCCACTTTTTCTATTAAGCGCTTAACTTGAGAACGGCTTGACAGTTTTGGACGATTTTTCCTTTAAAATTATTGCCATGGTCCAACTTAAGTTTGTACGAAAAGAACATTTTGCCCCGCCCACTTTTACGCCCACTTTTTTCGAATTACTTAAAATCAGAAAACGGCTCCATCGATTTGACAAATTTTTTTTTTAAATGTTCGAGTTAATCCATTTTAAGTTTTCATCGAAAGAAAAATTTACCACGCCTACTTTTACACCCACTTTTTCTATTTATTTGACCGATTTGGACGATTTTTTCTTTAAAATGGTCGCCATGGCCCAACTTAGGCTTTTAAGCCCACTTTTTTTCGATTTACCTAAAATCAGAAAACGGCTCCATCGATCATTAGTAATCAGCTACCGAGCGAAGCCGGGACGGCCAGCTAGTAAGATATATTAAAAGATATTAATATAAATAAAAACCAAAAAACTTAAACAATTTACACTTTATTAATATTCGGTTTTTTAGCACATACCTATAACATTATCTACGGTTTAAATCGGCGATTTAAATTGTGCCATATATTTTCTATGGCATTCATGTCTGGGTATTGAGCAGGCGTTTTAATCACTTTTGGGCAATTGTAAAGCAACCGCTCATGAACAACGTAGACTTTATGTTTAGGCTCGTTGTCAGGATACAATTTTAAAGTTCTTGCAATTCCCATTGTGTTCAAATAAACATCGTTGTTCAAAATGCCACACCATAATTTTTCCATCTCTTCCAAATAAGTTAAATTTGCTTTCGTCCAGAAAAATTACGTCTTCCCACCAATTCACATATTTTTTTATATAATCCTTGGTAAATGTTAACTGATGATTTCTGTTTTTCAAAATCACGAAATGCTCTCTTCAGGTAATACGGCCGTTGAACCCTTATTTTTTTATTTTGCGATGATTGTTGCTTCTATAACTGTCTCTCCAAATTCCGCTGCAACTTCAGTAACAATTTTGGGGACACTTAAGCGTGGATTAGCATTGATTTTTTTAACAATACGGGGTAAGCTTTTTTAGCTGCCCAGTTTGTTTTTTTGAGAATGAGACGTTCAAGGCCTATCCAATTGGATAGACCTTGGACATATCTATTTAGCTTACCTTATTTGTTTGATGTCAATTAATGTGCATTTCCCATTGTAGTAAAACACACAAACCGAATATTAATAAAGCATGCATTTTTGTAGTGCATTAGTTTCTTATATTTTAAATTTCGATCGCAACCACTCGATCTCCTCAGATGGATTTGCCGTCTTACACTCGCAGCCTCAACGACTGCTGATGTCAATAGTCAAACATCAATTCTTAAACCAAATTTTATTTTAACCTTTGGTATATCGAAGTTTGCTTTTTTGAATGATTATCCATTTTAATTGATTTTACATGTTTATCCTTACTTCTGTTTTGTCCGCACTTTAGTCAAGATTTCTTGAAGTCCAAAGTACATTTTTTGTTTTCTCATTGTTGTCCTTCTTTTTCTTGTTGACCTTTTAGCACAAATTAGCTAAAAAATTTTTTTTTTGATTTAAGATATGACAAAACTTAGGAATCCAAAAATTGGCCTCACAACGTCATCTCAAATTTGACCTATTTTGTAAGAAATAGTGGATATTTTGAGCTTAATGAGTAACAACAATTTAAAAAATGTTAAATGTTGCATCAATCACATCCATCATGTTTTACAATTTAATCGATTTTATCTCTTTTTCCAAATCTTGATGCTGCTGTAGAGGGTTAAAATTATGTCCAAATATTTTTTTCATTATTTTCCCCACGTTATATTGTTATTCGAAATTCGCAACAATTCTGACGTTCTACCCAATTCAATAGAAGAAATAAATTTAGCGATGCGTACAACAAAAAAGTTTCCATGCCAATCGGAAATCGAAGCTCAACGACCACCAAGGATTGTCAACTTAGCAACTCCTGTTCTTCAGGGCGCGCTGCTACAACAACAACAATATTAACTGCCTGTTTAACAATTTCGAACGTAAACGTTTGTAAAGAATTTTTATACAAATATTTTTAAAACTTAATAATTTGATGAAATTTGGTATATAAGTTCTAATTGGCACAAGGAGCAGGCCTATCCATAATTCCATAATTTCATAAAGCCCTCATACAAGCTTCTTTCAAATTTGTATCATAGTAATACGAAAAGTTCGTTTTGTGATTAAGATTGATAAAAATCAGTTTCTTTAGTCAGTGGCGAGCATTTCGTACATTTACAACTTATCACTTCCAGTTACATATATGTATGTAATGTTAAGTGGTCAAGTTTCAACTCAACTGAGTTGAGCTGTAAACAGTAGTAGGGGCAATAATTTTGGGTTATTCTAGTGTGTGTACAAAAGCTAAGGTTAATTAATCGTTTCTTATGTTTTGCGGCGAGCTAGATTTAAGTTTAGATTGTTGTTCTGACAACTCATAACGCATATTTGTACGCTTGTTGAAGTTTCCGAAAGCTCTTAGTCGATCTCAACTAGAACTTCACAAATATTTTGAATTTTTTACCTTAATTGTTTTCATTTAACTAATGTAGAGAAAAAATTGTACCATAAATTTTGGTAGTTCAACATTATAATAGTGAAAATATAATAACATAATAATACTTTTGCCGTGGCTGAAATTGAATTCAGAAAATATGTAAGTTTGATTAAACCCAAGATGGGAAATAGATTAGTAGATAACTTTCTTTTAATTCAGTTATGCGAATGTGTTTAACTTTTATTTTAATATTCATGTTATTTCTTTTCTGTTTGTTGTGTTTGAAATTCTTTATTTGTTCTTAATTTATTTAGAAACAATATGTCGTCTCGTAAAACTGCCGGTCGTCGTGCTACAACCAAAAAACGTGCTCAACGTGCCACATCCAATGTTTTTGCCATGTTTGATCAAGCCCAGATTGCTGAATTCAAAGAAGCCTTCAACATGATTGATCAGAACCGTGATGGTTTTGTTGAAAAGGAGGACTTACATGATATGCTTGCATCGCTGGGTAAAAATCCCACTGATGACTATTTGGAAGCCATGATGAATGAAGCCCCTGGTCCCATTAATTTCACAATGTTCTTAACACTTTTTGGTGAACGCTTACAAGGAACTGATCCCGAGGATGTAATCAAAAATGCATTTGGTTGTTTCGACGAGGAAAATAATGGTGTTATACCAGAAGACCGTTTGCGTGAACTTCTTACCACCATGGGAGATCGTTTTACAGATGAAGATGTATGTATAAATTTCTTAATTCTAATATCATTGGCCTAAATCTTTCTTAACATTTCATTTTAGGTTGATGAAATGTACCGAGAAGCACCAATCAAAGGTGGTCTTTTTGATTATATCGAATTTACTAGAATTCTCAAACATGGTGCTAAAGACAAAGACGAACAATAAACGCAATTCTTTATAAAGACATTCCCCCTCCATTTTAAAACCGAATAATTTTTTCTTTGTTTTTTTTTTACTGATACAATTAACATTAATACCAAAAAAAAAGTTAAAAAGTGTCCACTTGTTAATGTACATTTTTCTTTTGTTTTTAACTTTTAAAAGGCATTTTAATGTTATAAACAATTAGTTAAAACATAATAAATATGAAACACATTAGTCCTATTGTATTTATATAAATTTTTATTACATTTCTGAAATATTTTCTGTCTAGTTTGATCAATTTGTATTTGTCCAAGTACATTTGAGTACTTAAGTATATTATTACTATACACTTTAATACTTTTGAACACTAAACATTTCGAAATCAATTTAAGAAAATCACATTTATAAGTATTAACGTGAAAATCATTTATATCTAAATATTGAATAAAATTTTATACATAATTCATATACATACAAATTAAATTCGTTTTTTATTAAAAACATTGTTTATTAATATTTTTTGACAACTTTTGACGTCCAAATAGTAGGATCGAAAAACTGGGTCGAAACAGTAAGTTAGTTAATCGCAAATAATTGTATCTTATAAAATAATTTATATTTGCGAACAGGCTAAGTATAAACGTAGTAATAGAATAACTTTGATTTCCAATGATCTTTTCTGAAGTTATTCCACACGATAGTGTACATCTAAGGGGTTGCGTTCGATGTTCAACAATAATTCTTTGATATGGGGGACCCCATATTTTTGGTTTAAGCTGACCATTGGGTTATCGCTTCTTATTCGATATGATCTGATGCTGACTTTCAAAGTAAAATTGAACAACTTTGGTTCTTTGTTCTGTGCTGAGTCTTTCCATAATAAATTTCCCAAGTTTTTCAAAGTTGCTTTTGAAAAAAAACGTAAACAAGAAATTTATTTACTTATGAAATCATTACGTTCATTATGCGCCACCCTGTACATATATTTAAATACAGAAGTTTACAGTACATGAACATAATTTTAATATAATTTAAAATTAAGAATATTGTATTTTAATTTCCATATAGATACATACATAAATACAGTCTGTCAAGGATATGTTTTGACACTGTGAAAATAGATTTTTTTGTGACTTGTGATCATAAAAAAACAAGCGGATCGATTACGGATTTCAGTTGAGTTGCCAGTTGTCAAATTTATTTTACATATGGCAACAGTCAACTAACAGCTTGTTATTTCAGTTGCCATAATGTTAACATATTGGCAACCATAAACTTTAGTTGCTGCTAATATTTTTTAAAGTAAATAAAGCGGCAAAACTAATAAGTATATTTTTTAAAAAGATTTATGTTTTTCAAGATTATCGCCCATGTTCTGAAAATCGCAAAACGCTTAAAGTTTGCGTTTTCAATTTGAAAACGCCACACAGGTGTTCTGAAAAACGAAAACGCTAGAAGTTTGGCGTTTTCAAACCGCTAGTGTATACTTAAGCGATCTGGTATATTTTATTAAAACTGCACTTTAAAGTGAAAAGGAAATTGCCCACAATTTCAATTTAATATATTTTCTTTATATTTAAGGAAAAACTTGTAACATTTTTTCACGATTTTAATTAAAAAAATGCAATTTAAAAATTTGCTTTGAGTTCGTCAATTGTTTGTCGCAGTAGTTTACTTATGAACATGTAAGAACGCTGTAGGCATTTTAATTTTAAATTTATTTCACAGAACTAATTTGGAAATTATTTGTTTGTTTACGTTTTGTTATGATAAAACATATGTTTTCTTTGCTCAAACACAACTTCGAAAAAAAAGCAAAACGCTAGCAAATCGCCTGGTTTTTAGAACATGCTGAAATGCGTTTTGCGTTTTTCATACCGTAAGCGATTTGAAAACGCTGCGTTTTCCAGAACATGGACGTATGTCACATAAAGATGGGATTCTACCGGGTTTTTACCTGATGACTGGATAAATACCGGATAATTACCAGGTATATTCCTTTTTTGCGAATTTATTTGGCTATTTATAAACCACAAATTCATATGGCAATCATGAACTGTCAATAAAATGAATTTAATTTTAAATTACTTTTCGTTTTTTAAAAACGTCATTACGTTATACCCACGTTTATACCCACCCTTTGGGTTACTCTCTATTGCGATGCGAAACAAAATGGTAGCAAATTTAGCAATTGGTACTCTTTAATGCGTTTGCGCATTTGTCTTTCGCATCTATTAATTTTTTTCTTTTCGCAAATCATCACTATTTATTTCATTTAAATTTTCCAATTTCAAATATTTTAGCATTTCATTACTGTCAATCTGCGCCATCTTTCATTTTTATTGCCAGTATTACTTTATTTTCAAAACATTTTGCGAAAGTGATAGAGAGTACCAAGTTGGCATTTAGCTTTCGCATCGAAATTGCTTTCGCACTTTTGATGTTTTTTTAGCATTTAGTATGAAAATGCTTTTGATTGAGATTGAGAATTATGGTATTTTTTTATTCACAAAGGGGAATGTTTTTAGGTGCACTGTTTTAAGTACTTCTTAATCTACATAACTGCCAAATTTTATAATGATATCTTTATTTATGTCAGATTTATAGAATGTCAAAACTTAAAATTACTATTTTATTTTATTCATTTACACTATAGGAATAATTTTTTTTTTAATTTCTTAATGTTTGATATTCTATAAATCAGACATGGATAAAGATATTACAATAAAATTTTGAAGTTATGTAGACCGAAAGATCTTAAAGCAGTGGACTAAGAAGCAACCCCATTTTTGATTAAGAAATACCCTAAATTCCCACAAATGATTTTTTTTTTTACAAAAATGGCAAAAAGCCATTATTTACTATTTTTAAAAATTTTTCGGAAAACCATGGAACAGAAAACATTACTGTTCTAATTTTATAAAAATCGGTGTATTGAATTACTAGAATTTTTTGCTTAAATAAATTTTTTGTATGAAAAATTAGATTTTTTTTTTTTTTGGGTAGGGCATGTGGAAGAAACAAATGAAGCACAGCCGCGAATAACGTTTTAAGTTACAAAATAATTATTTTTCAGGAGAGCAAAAAAACGTTTTTAACAGGCAAGGTTATTAATTTTTTATTTTTTTTCTTTAGATTATTAAATAAGAACTTTTATTTAAAATATCAAAAAATTTAAAATTTAAATTACATGCGAATTTACAGTTTATAACCTTTTTTTAGTGGAAAAACGTTTCATATCCACAATCGCGATGTCATTTAAAACGTTATTCCACGTTTCAAAACCATTTACTTTGTATCATTTTGTAAGTAACTTACAACGTTCTTCCACTAGTTGATTCTTTGTATGTCACTTTGAAGGCGTTAGGGTGCATAATTTTGGGTGATTTAAGGTTTAAACAGTCTAAAAGGGTAATGTTAACGGTTATCTGCAAAAAAACAGTTTTTGCAAAAAGTGGCTTTTACAACGTTATTCGCGGCTGTGCTTCAAATGTCAAATTGACCAAAAAATGCTTCTATTCTTAACGTTTTGTTTCGAAAAATATAAACATTTTTATTTCTTTATTTTATTAAAATCACTGTTTATGGTTGTGGTTTTTGTTTAAGCTTTGATATTGTTTCAAGTAAAACTGGTGTTTATAATTCCTGTTCGCTTAACAGTTTTATTTGTAAAATATCTTTAGTTTTTTATCAAAAGTAATTTCAATTGTTGGGAATACAAAATTTTAATTTCAAAAGATTTTGTTATTCGTGCTTAATTCCCAGTTTTTATTATTGATAAAAACACTTGAAATTTATTGTTGATGGGATAAGCTATTCCTATGCTAATTGTAGTGGGGAATGTAAGATGAGATAAACCCACTGTTTATTGTTGATGTGTTTTGTTTAAGCTTTGATATTATTACAAGTAGAACTGTTGCTATAAGTCTTATACGCTTAACAGTTTTATTTGGTTTAATATCTTTAGTTTTTCTAAAATCTTTATGGATGAAGTTTCCTGATGATCTGGCCTAAGCAACCAGTGAAATGCGCATAGGAATAGCTTATCCCATCAACAATAAATTTCAAGTGTTTTTATCAATAATAAAAACTGGGAATTAAGCACGAATAACAAAATCTTTTGAAATTATCTTTAGTTTTTCTAAAATCTTTGAATGAAGTTTCCTGCAACTGAAGTTTTGTTGCTATCCGTAATCAACCTATAGTTGTTTTTTAGTTAGTTATTCTACTAAATCGATTTATCTACTCTTAATTAACAAACAAAAGCCGGAGGAGTATTATTAAAGATCCACCTTTCTTGAAAATTTCTTGACAGCAAAATTTTTGAGTTTCTTTTAATTTTTGATCTTATTTCTTAAACTAGTTTTTTCTCCTTGCCGTTATTTGTTAGTTATTTGGCTAAAAATGAATTAATAAAAAAATTTATTAAAAATTAAATAGATGTTGTTTTTTTAATGATAATAGACCAAAGAAAACTATTTTTCTATGCAAAAACATATTCTTGACAGACTGTACATACTTTTCTTATGTACATTAAGTATCTATATGCATTTATTTTAGCAAATTCTAAATATTTATAAAATAAATGCACTTACGTATATTAAAAATAATTTTTTGTTTGTATAAATCAGTCAATAAAATAAACATACTTATGTGAATAATAAAATTCATATTAGTATTAAAGTCACGTAGACTGTATTTAAAAATGCTTTAAAAAGCTGGCAAAACGTTCAATACCCTATTGATCGTACAAAGTGTGCAGTTAATATGCATATATAACTCTTCTAGAACTGGGGTTTCCCTTGATATTTACTTTTGAACCCTTTAATTTTATTACAAAAGGTGCAGAGAAGTGTTTGTCTGAAAAAAAGGAAAGAAAAACAGCCCAATTAAGAATAAAATTTCCCCGGAAGTTTTCTCCCATTTTTACAATTGAATTTACATAAGAAAAAAAGGGAGAAGTAAGAAAACTCCTGGGGAATTTTTATTCATAATTGGGCTGTATATAAATTCAATTGTAATAATAAGAACATTTAAAAAAAATTTTTTTAAGAAACGCTTTTCTTAAAAAAGAACATTTTTAAAAAATTTTGCCCGCTCCCCTAGATTTTACCCTGGCTACGCCCATGTATTCGTGTACTGTCATCGGGAATATGTATGCCTGCAAAGTTTCATCCATTTGCATCGAGTAAAAGGCGGTCAAAAAATTGTTGGCTCCTCCCTCCCCCTAGATTTTATCCTGGCTACGCCCATGTATTCGTGTATTGTCATCGGGAATATGTATGCCTGCAAAGTTTCATCCATTTGCATCGAGTAAAAGGCGGTCAAAAAATTGTTGGCTTCTCCCTCCCCCCTAGATTTTATCCTGGCTACGCCCATGTATTCGTGTATTGTCATCGGGAATATGTATGCCTGCAAAGTTTCATCCATTTGCATTGAGTATAAGGCGGTTAAATTAACGTTACAAGATTTGATTTTCCGAAGTGAAGCTAAAGAAAAGGTTTTAAAAATTTTGCCCGCCCCCCCTAGATTTTATCCTGGCTTCGCCCATGTATTCGTGTACTGTGATCGGGAATATGTATGCCTGCAAAGTTTCATCCATTTGCATTGAGTAAAAGGCGGTCAAAAAGCATTTTACCAAAGAAAAAATTTTGTTTGCCTGTTCCCCCCCTAGATTTTATCCTGGCTACGCCCATGTATTCGTGTATTGTCATCGGGAATATGTATGCCTGCAAAGTTTCATCCATTTGCATTGAGTATAAGGCGGTTAAATTAACGTTACAAGATTTGATTTTCCGAAGTGAAGCTAAAGAAAAGGTTTTAAAAATGGGAAAAAGGAAAAATTTTCAGAATTAAAAAAAACTGTTTTTGACCTAAAAAATTAAAAACAAATCTTAATAATGTCCACATTATTAAGATTTTTCTATGACCGTTAAGTAGAAAATGCATACAGATTATGACCTTAAAATTGGAAGTGTCATTTTTGATGATGTAATATTTGCACAAGTTACCGAAATATTTTGGGTCATGTCAGTTTAGCTGAATTCTTTTCAAGTTTTGGCACTTTTTCCAAATTTTTAACTGAGACAAGTCTAATTAATATAAACTCCAACAAACTCAAAAGTGTCACAATTCGAATTAAGACTATTTAGCACTTAGCAGTAGTAATCTACTACCATTATATTTTCGACAAAACTAAAAAGAAGTCACTTTTATGGATTGCAACTTTATACCAATTGAAACATAAAGAAGACAACACTGATATTTTTTATAGATAAGGATTGTGCATAGTTTAAGCAGTAACCCTGAAAAATTAATGGGGGTACTCACGTCTCAAGTTGCACCCTTGCGAAAAAGCAAAAGTGCAAAAATATAACAACAACTACACAGACAATTAGTTGTGCGTAAATAATTGTCTTTGTGGTTGTTGTTATGTTTTTGCACTTTTGCTTTTTTGCAAGGGTGCAACTTGTGACGTGAATACCCTTAATATTTTGAGTTGTCACTTTTGAACGAGGTGTGCGATATGTACTAAGATATTACGTTTAATACTTTTAAGTTATCCATATCTTAATTCAAAACTTTATTCTTTAAAACTTATTAGAAATTATTCGACCAATTTCTAAAATTTTTTAAAATACTGATAATTCTCTAAAAATCAAACACAATTGGAGTTTTTATAAAATTTTGTATGAAAATGTTATTTCTTTTTCTTATTTTTTCTTTGATATATAAATATTTACGTACGCAAAATTATAAATGCTTTTACAAAGTAAAGTATGTCTTCTTTCAGTAATATTAGATATTAGGAATGAGTTAAAAAAATACGTCAACCAGCCATGTATGCATATATGCCATTTGCAATTGTTACTGGCGCGTCTGCTGAGATGGCAACAACACCGGCTGTGGCATGTAGATTTTTATTTTTATTTTTTTTTTTTTGTTTTTGATGCTGTTGTAGTTGATGTTTTTGTAGTTTTGTTTTTATAATAATTATTATGTGTTTAATGATTTAATGTAGTTAATGCTACATGCATGCATGACTTTTTTAACCTCTCTTCTCCTCCTCGATTACCTCTTTGGTTGGCAATGGATTCTTTTCACATGTCTCAGTATGTTTCAACTTTTTCGAATCGAAATTTTCAATGCCAGAAATGAAATTATTTTTCTCCTTCTCCTTTTCGATGGCTGAAAAGAAAAGTCAAGTACGATTTTATTTTAAAAAAAAAGGATTTTTAACAAAAAAAAAATAATAATTTTCATGTGTCAAAACAGTAAATGCTAAGAACTGCAATCTATACTAGGCAAACAGTTGGGCCGGGCCCGTACGTCGTAACAACGTAGGACGTAAAACCATAAATGTCTAAAAACACCCTCTATTTACCCACAATTGCATCGTAAATCTTTTTTGTTTTCTTTTGAAAAAATTTTAGAAATTTCCAAATTTATTCCAATTCTGTGGCATTCTGACAAAACGTCTAAAGTCGAGATAAGACAGCAAAAAAGTTAAAAAAAAACTCAGTTAAAAAATCATTTATATCAAATAATAAAATAAACCAAAATTAAAGAAAAATTTCGTTAATAATACAAAATTTTAAAAAACGTAAGCAAAAATGTTTTTTTAATGAAAATTCATATGGTTAACAACATTTTTTTCAACCTTTTAAAATCTCACTTAAGATGTTTTGTCAATATGCCAAAGAATTGTTGTTTACTTTTACCTTCTTTTATTTTGTTTTCAAATATTCAATTCGAAAAGACAAAAATAATTTCATTTAATATTTTTCATTTTTTTTTTCCTATGCCAATATGGACGCATAGAATTAGATCTATGTATATCGACGTAGATACGCTTTTATTGTGTGCCTTTGTAAATAATATTATACGTTTTAATTTGACAACGTATCTACGTCATACGCTACTACGTTCACACGGTGAAATTGTGTTCCTACTGCAATTTTTACAAGTTTTGTTGTAAAAAATTGTATATATGTACATAGTTGAAATAGATTACTGTAAAAGGTATTGAAAACAAACAACAACATTTACAGAAATCTTGTACTCGTATGCAAAAAAAAAACAATATATTAAATGACATATTTGGAAGCTTGCTACAAGTACGTAAACGAATTCATACTTATAAGGTAAAATCACCTTAATATTACGAACATTTTCAGTAGTAAGTCAGTTGGAAACTGTTTGTATATGAAGTGCAATATCAGGCACAAACACATAGACATTTTTATTTATAGATTTGAGGTCAAGACCGCCGTATTTAATAACTGACACACATAATTTTAAATTTGACTTTTAAAGTTTAACAAATTATAAAAATTACCTTCTTTATCTGGCAACGGATTCTTCTCCTGAGTTTCGGTATGTTTTAAATTGGATGGATTGAAACCTTCGATGCCAGCGAAAAGTGATTTTTGAGTTTTTTCGGCGGCAACATCTAAATTATAAACATTTTATTAAAATTCTAACATGTGTTAAAATTTGTTTTTTTAAATTCATATTTTCTCACCTTCTGCTGTTGGCAAAATAATTTTTTCCTGAGTATTTGCATTCTTCAATTTATCAGGATTGAAGGTTTCGAGTTGGCTTTTGAGGGTTTCCGCAACTTTTGGAAGATCTTTTAAAGCAGGTGATGCCATTTTTAAAACTAAAAGTGAAAAAATATGAGATACTTTATTAAAAAAAGTTTAAACAAATTTTCCAGAGGTTAAAATAAAGTCAATTAAAAGTTTTTATTTAAAACTTTGATAATTTAAATTTTCTTATTAGATTTTCTATTAAAATGACTTATAATTCGCTCATAATTTTGCTAGAACTAAACTTTTAAACTGAAACTTGCCACAATAATAGCATTTTCTTTGTCGTTATTGACAACTATAGATTACTATCGACAGTTATGTACATGTTATTTTCTAAGGCGCTTGTAATTCGACATCGATTAGAATTATTTTTGTTTTAATCGACAGGGAATATTGAACTGACTCAAATGAAAGTTTTAGAAATTTAAGTTACAAAGAAATTTAAAAGTTTTAATTGGTTAAAAAACGTCTTATTTTTTTTCTTGTCTTAATTGTTGAGGGTAACATTATAAGAAAGCACGCAATTATGTATGTGTAACGAGGTTCGTTGCAGTCTGTTGTGTCTCAGTTTGTATGGGTATATTGTATCAAACCGCATAAGTCAAAAAGACCGTTTTGCGATTGCTTTGTTTGGTGTGTGTTGTCTCATAAGAATTAATGTTCTGTTGTCGTATTAGTCAAACAAAACAGTCAAAGTAGAAAAATTGTCATTTCTTCAAAAAAAAAAAAAAAAAAACTGTTGCTGTCGCTGTCAAGCCATCTCAAAAAGCAAAAAGATGTACACAAATTTTCGTTTTTTGTTCGGCAGTTCTTGGTTTCGACTGCAGTTTTTTAAACCCTGCAGGAGTCGGATTCGAAGTATCCACAAAAACTTGAGACTCCGAAACCACAATTTTTTGGCATAAAAAATTTAAAAAAATTTTTCTAATATTTTCCAAAATAAAAATTCTTAGAAATTGGCGGTGCAAAATTTTAAATATGAATTTGAAATTTTTACGGAATAATTTTCTTGCTATATTTTAAAGGTACATACTGCATTAAAAAAGAAGTTAAAGTCAAATATAGACCAGTCTCATATACATTAAGCATCAATGAGTAGGAGTCGGACTTAAAAAATTTGGAGTTGCAGTCGGAGTAAGAACTATTTTTTGACAACTCAACAGCCCTGATAGTAACATTGAAAGCAAGAGTCAGAAGACCGCCAATTGGCAACAACAACTTAAAATTGACGTTAATATCGACTGTGATGATGTTTCTCAAACTCAATTTTTATTTAAACCGGTAAAAATAAACAATATGGACATTTCTGATTAGAATTTGTTTGATTGTATTTTATGCATTTCCTTCCGGTAATAAGTTTTTTAAAATTAAATTTTAACAGTGACAATACTAATTTATACATCGTTACCTTAAATCCAAAAGGCCGTACGCGACAAATGATTAAAAAATCGAACCCAATCAATCAAAAAGTCGTTTTCTTGCATACGACCTTTTGGGTTTTAGCTAATGATATCGCACACCTAGTTTAAAAGTGACCCAACTCAAAATTTAAATTTTTCGGGGTTGTTGCTTAAACTTTGCACAATGTTTATCTATAAAAAAAAATATGAGTGTATTTTGTTGTTTTTAACTGTTTTACTGCTAAGTGCTAAATAAATAGTCTTAACTCGAATTGTGACACTTTTGATAAAATAAATAATTGTCGGAATTTATATAACTTGGCAAAAGTGTCAAAACTCGAAAAGAATTCAGTTTTAACGACATAACTTAAAATAATTCGGTAACTTGTGCAAATAATACATCATCAATAATGACACAAATTGTTTATTATCTAGTTTATAAATATCAAAAAAAAACTTTTTTGATCATAATCATAATGGATTTTCTAGTAAATGCTCCAAAGATTTGTTTATAACTTTTTTTAAGGTCAAAAACAGTTTTTTTAGATTTCTGAAAAATTAAGTTTTTTAAGTTGAGTCACTTTAAAACTTGGTGTGCGATACTCTTGGTAATAAAAATAAAATCAGATTATTTTAGTAGTAATAAATAAATATTTTGTTAAAAAAAAACTTTGTATTCAATAACCACAGACAGTTAGAAAAAACTAAAAATATATTTAAAAATTGCTATATTTTTAGACAAATTCAACTTCAAGTGAAAAAGTTATTGTATGTATGAACGTAGAATTTCAGATAAGTATTGGGAAACAAGAAGAAGGTGGATAAGAAAACAAAGCACTTTTAATAAGAAGAAAGTATAAAATAAAAGCAAAACAAATAATAAAATTTCTATGTTTCATACTTTCTTAATCATCATTTATCGTTGGCTGTTTCTCTACCAACAACGAGCACGACGGCAAGTGGTGGTTGTGTGATTGGTGGTGGTAGAGTTGCTGCTGGTAATTCTTACCACATGCATTAATGTATGATTCATGACATTTTTTTTATGTATGGAGAAAAAGTAAACCGTTTTTTTTTTGTTTCTTAAATTTTGGACATGTCCGTCTGAATGTCTGTTTGATTATTCTCGCATTTATTAATAATGAACAAAGGCAAAAGAATAAAATATACATAGTATGTATATAAGTATATAGATTGTATGTATTTAATGAAATTTATGCACATACATTCATATAAATTTTTATGAATCACTTGATAATATTTCAGAAAATCGCTTTAAAACAAAGTGTAAGGAACAGCCAAAGAAAAAAGAAAAGAGTTTTAAAAATTAAAACGGATATGCCAAAGTTTTGTGTAAAACCAAACCCTTCTAACATACATTAATAAAAAAAATATATGTATATATGTAAGATTGTAGTACATATGTAAGTATATACATAAATAAATACATACGTATGTATGTTTGAGCCGGCATAAACATATGCGTTTTGAATGTTGCTTTTTAGTTATAGCATTTCATTTGGTTTTTTTTTACCGCCCACCACCTCTGCCAGTTAACCCCCAACGCCAAAGGAGTCTTACGCATTTCGGAAATAGAAACAACAACTGCATTAAAGGCAGTAAAAATAAAATAAATAATGCATACTTGCATTGAATTTTTAATTATTTTAGTTAAAACAAGTATGTATAGTTAATGAGCTTATATATTTTTGTAAATATGTAAGTACATATGTATGTATGTATTATATACTTTTATAATAAAAATAAAAAAAAACTTATATATCACGTACTTTCAAGGCAGGGTGCACAAAGCATTTACATATTTTGTTTTTCATTTAAACTTTTAAAATGAGTTTAGATAATACAAATCTCAATTTCAAGCTTTTTGTCATGTTTTGCTAATTATTGTTAAAACTGCTTACACATTTTGTTAGCTCATTATTGGTTCAACGTACCGATTATTTAAAAAAAATTGAGTTAGGTAAAGGGTATACCCCCTTTCTGAATCCAAACCCGGTTTCACGAAATTATTTATTGTTTCTGGGATACTAAAGATTAATTTTGCTCCATATAAACTATTTTAAAGTTTAGTTAGTATTGTTTTGCTCTACACGTCACTCTTTGACGAATGCAGGAAATTCCTCAAACATAAACATAGAAAATAAATTTCACTCTTGCTTTGCTTCATTGCCGTAAGAAAAAAAAGTAGTAGAAATCAAAACAAAATGACAACAAGAATATAAATTTCGCTTCATTTCCGTGAAAACAAAAGTATTTAAACTTTAACTTAATACCTAGCAGAAAGTATACGCAGCATGCTGCACAAAAAGTTACTTTTTGAAAATAAATTTAGAAAAGAGGCATATGCGTCACAAAACAATAAGATTTATTTTTTATAAGATACTTAGGTATTTCACGTCACAGCTTGCGAAAAAGCAAACGTATTTATGTACAACTAATTGTCTATGTGGTTGTTGTTATGTTTTTGCACTTGTACTATTTCGCAAGGGTGCAAGTTGTGAAAATGCAAACAAATTCTATCGGGTATATTTTCAGAAAATTTAAAGTAAATCTTTATTGTCGTTTTTCTCCATTACGACTTTTTGGCATATGCGCCAAACCAATAATGAGCTGACGATTTGTTAATGGTATATATAATTATTGTTTGTTTTGCATAGTACAAAAAAAACTCAAATCGAAAGAATAAAAAGCTGAAATTAACGAGACATTTAATTGTAATGTTAATATTTTACAAGAATTATAAAACCATCAAAAATGGATTAAAATTCTAAGTTTATTGAAAAAAGTCATAAAAACTGCCTGTTTTTAGAAAACGTAAACAAGTGAGCGAGTAAGAAATTACATTGAAAACAAACAATATAAAACGAAAATTTGTTTTTGTTTTCCATATAATTTCTCACTCACTCACTTGTTTACGTTTTCTAAAAACAGACAGAAAATAAAAAAAAATTGATAAGGAAATGATTTAACAAAAAGCGTTAAAATCAATTAAATTTAATGTTTTCCAAAAATATTTTTTTTAATAAAAGATGAATTAAAATAAAAGTGGCCATTAAAAGTAGATAATTTTGTTCTTTTTTAATTAATATTTTTCAGGTAAGATCAAATTAATTTTTATTTATAGAAAATGATTTAAAACTTTGCTAATTATTTATTAAACGAAAAATATACATACCTATGTTCAAATTTATTAAGGCCCTAATTATGTAAAACGCAACGCAATGCCAAAGAATTCATTGAAAGCAAAAACAAAGTCATAAATATTTTGTTGTTGCTTTCTACAGAAATTCATGTACCGCTTTAAAATTTGTTTTTGCTTTCAATGTAATTATTTGGCGTTGCGTTGCGATTACATAAGGGACACTTAAGAAGTCAACCGGATGTCAATGTTAAACGCTCAAAAGGCACAATTGCATAAATTGGCGGTTACAGAAGCCATAAATGGCTACAGATGCAATAAAGTCCTATACAAACATCCTACTGTAGTTTCGGACAATGAGCGTGAATTACACAAGCAAACTCGATTAACTCTGACACAATTAAGATCTGGTTGGTGCAGTATTCTTTACTGTTACCGCGAACTAATTGTTTCCGACACCTTAAATCGTTACCCTGCCTGCCTGCCTTCGAAACCCCCTGTAAACAGACTATAGTGCCGAATAGACTTCTAGTAAATATCGACTGGGGCGAATAGGTTTCTCCAGCTCCCAATTAAGCGAACACAAACAAATAAAAATTAAGGTAAGAACTTTCGATGACAGCAAACCCGATACAACAACACTTAACAAAATAAATAAACAAACTTTTACATAAAAACATGAAATGTATTTTCTAGATAAAAAGAATTACGTATATCTTGGTAGTACTCAATAGGGGTAATATCGCTTTAACCAAAAAATCAACAGTAATATAACAAATCTACATATATATGTATATACATATTTTGAAACAGTAACCGCAATTAGAACATCACAATTAATGAAAAATCGTCCCCTACAATGCAAAAAACCCTACCCATTAAACATTTCATAAGTTATATATTATATTAAACTAGCAATATACAAGAATAATACTGAATTTTAAAACTAAAACAAAAAATCTAGTAATTGATATTGTATTTTTTTTTTTACTTTTAACAAGCCATATTTTTTTATTTTTTAAATAATTTACGGCCAATTTCACCAAGTACAGTTATAATTAACTGTCAGTTATAACTGTCAAAAACATACTGGAAGTTAAAGTTCAAACTGGACTTTTTGAAATTGGCCGTTAATAGCTTCAATTAAAAACAAATGTTTGTTATAAAAATCTAAATTAAATTATTGAATGTTAAACTACACTATTTTTTATTAGACATCGAAACTTTATAATTAGATTAAAAACATGTACATATGTATGTATATGGGCATTTCCGTCAAAAGGTCCACCGTGGCCGAAAATTTAAAAGTTATTAAAAGCTTATTATTTTACGATATTGTTATAGAGAAATATTTAGATTTTACTAATTTTATAAATTTACCCATAAATTTGTTCACAATCAGACTGCAAAGTTGTGCAAACGTAATTTCTTATTTGTGAGAATTTTTTATTGCATGTTTTCTTTAATATTATCTTCCTTAAAAGAGGTGATATTTGATGAAAATTAATCCAAAAAAAATGTTCTTACATGGTCTGTAAGAAAGAGTTCGAAGAGAAATATGTTATTCGGATTAACGGTAAATTTTTATTTTTTTTAATCAGAATTCAGTTAAATTATTATGAAAAAAATGTCACGTTCGAAATGATACGTATCGAGCCAGATTTTGGCAAAAATACAGAAGATTTTGGAATTAAACCAAAGAAATTTAACTGTTACATTGCTACGTAAAATTCTGAACGTAGTTTGACTAGAAATTGTGCCAGGTTTCGCTGAATTACGCCTGTTTATACATGGCCACAAAAACTACTTCTATTTTTTTCACGTTCGAACCGCTACTTCTTTTGCCATTATCTTTGATCTAGAATCGGGCTCCCATAAACTATAGCATGGTAATAGTGCTTGCTTAGTGCTATAATTAAAGGGTTAAAAGAACGTAAAAATATTTGTTGTTAAAAATGTTATTGCATTTTTGATACGTACGACTGTCACGTTCAACACTTTGGAATTATCCATATCGACATTTCCCTAGAAAAGTTAACTTTTTGTAACGCCACGTTCGCAAGCAATTTAACCTGTACTTTATGCCAACGTTGTGCAAACTTTTTCCTTATTTACTAAATGTAGAGCTAGTTACGCTCTACAAAAAATTACTTAATTTTTATTTGAAAAACATAAGATTATAAGATTTCCAAAATTTTTGAAAAAAATCGCAACGTTATACATATTTAAATATTGCGCTATTATGTCGACTTTTTGGTAATAAACGGTTGGTTTCAAAATTATTTTTCATATGCCTTTAAAATGTATTACATTCGAAAGTTATTTGCTTCTATTGAAAATTTTTAAATTTCTAGTTAATTCCCTCTTGTTATTTTCAATTTAAAATTCAAAGAAATTTTAAACTTTTGAAAAAATATTCACATGTATGTATTTCAAAATGAATTTCAGAAGCTTGGAATAATTTTAAAAAAATTAAAATTTAACTGCCTGTTCAACAATTTCGAATGTTAACGTTCGCATAGAAAGTTTATCTGAAAAGCAATAAGTTAAAAAAATATATTCCATATAAAATTGTATACAAACGTTTACGATTGAAGTTTTTGAACAGACAATATGTACATAATTTGTAGTTTTTTTAGTTATATTTTATTTTAGAAAAATTTAATTTCCACTACTTTGGAACTTTTTTTTTAATAATAATTTGAATTTTTCTATTTTACTGACTGGGGAGCCAAAAGGCAATTAACAAAGTGTTCTATTGCGTTATATTGGTTGTATGTATTTGATATAAAAATTTTGTTTTATTTTTTATATTAAAACATTTTTTCAGTTGGTTTTTGTTAACAATTTTAAGTCATTATTTGTTTTAATTTTTTATTTACTCACATAATATAAAAATATTCTACATATTTTTTTATATACTATGTATACATTTTTTTTTCTTATTTAATGTTGACGTTTACACTAATTTTTTTACTATGTTATGTATTAATTTTTTTAATGTTCTATGTATTACTATGATGAATTAATAAATAAAAAAAAATTCATGTGAAAATTTGCCAAAAATTGATGTACAAAACATTTATTATGATAGATATCCCACTCGCATCCCACTTAGCGGCAAAAGCAATTAAAGGACAAGACCTTAGCTTTCTTTTAAGCAAAAACAAGGTAAAAAAAAGGGTCTATCTAAACTACTTGGGACAAATTTAGCTAAAAACAATAGGTAATAAGTTACATGGATGAAAGCAAACACCTGTTTGGCCAAAATGTAAAATTTTAACCCCCTACACAGAGTTCTTAACCGATCTTGAAAAATTGTGTCGAAACTACTATCCAATAGTACTGTGACACGAAATCCCCCATAAATGTATGTATATTATTGAACAACTTAGTACAATATTTAATCAGGTGTAATATAAACTTTGTAATATAAAATTTTTTTTGGCCTATGATAATAACTAATTATCTATGTACCTACATACATGCATATGTACATACATGCATCCATGCTTATGTATGTAACTATATATTTTAAAAAGTTTAATTTTTAAAAATGTTATAAATATAATCTGAGAATTATTTCTTTTTATAAGTTACTTTTTATATTAAACATTTTTTATTTTTCATAGGTAGAATTCAATCGAAAAATAAAAAATGTTTAATATAAAATGTAATAAATTTTTTTGTTTAATTAAAATCAGCACGTTTGTTTATTCGTTTATATTAAGGGACTTATTTTGTAAATTCCCTCACCTTGCGTTGAGAAATTTTTCATATAAAATTTCCTGAATTTTTAAAAATTTGTATTAAAATATTTTTTAAGTGAGGCGAAGTGTTTTACAAAATCCCATTTTTTTGGAAAACAAAAACAACAAATTTTAAGTTAAAATATCTTCTAATAGTTTTGGCTTCATAAGACTAATAAAAAAACTTTTCTAACACACCAACTGTTAGAATTATTTAAAATTTAAATTTTTGAAATGTTTTCAAAAATGTTCAAAATATTAAAGCTGGGTGCATAGAGGTATAAATTAAATCATAGTGAAATAACTTTGCCCTCTTCTTAGGTATTTAATTTGTTTTATGATTTAAGAGAACTTTTTTAAGAACTTTTTTATGTAAATTTTGACAAATTAGACCGGTATGACAAATGTTTTTTTAAATACATATGTTTGTTCTAATAATATTAACATTAGTACCTTTTTTCCCCCACTTTATTTTTGAATATTTTAATCAAATAAGTACACAAATAATTTTGATTAATAATAAATCGTTTATTTTTATCGCCCTTAACCAAAACGATTGCAGTATTGACTTTGTGCGATAATGAGACACACTGCCATGATTCAGACATTTAAAATTTTGTTTGCCATTTTTTCAAGTTTCGCATACCAGAAAAAATAATATGCCATTTATGAGCTTCAGTACCACGCCCAGATTCTAAGGAACTAGAATTATTTAAACAGGTGCAAATAAATGTTAAAACAAAATCCTTGTGTTATTTTTAATCCATTGATCGGTTGACCCTGTGTCCGTCTAATTAATATACAACCAAACAGCCCACTTGGCTTCTGTCTGGTCTGTAAAATTTAAGTTTTTATGTATGTACCTTTCAAAATGTAAAATGTATTAATAAACGTCATGATCATGTCTGATTTAAAAAAAAAAACATAACTGTGCAAATTGGAATTTTGCTGTATTGTCTTCAAAACATCATCAACTATCCATATAAGTATCTATAACAGCTCTAAATTTCTCCAATTAAAATTAAAGCAAACAGACTTCATCATTAACTTCATCTATCTTTAACTACATACATTATTCTGTTTCTGTTAACATCATTACTATTAAAACTCAGCAACACAACACAACAAACATTAACATAACAGAATAGACAAAAAAAAAATAAATGTAAAGAATAGGAAAAAGTATGTAAGTGAAAAAGAAACCAGTTGGATGGATATGAATACGTGTATGTGCATTTTTAACATTTCTTTTCTTTACATACATCCATATGTATACAGTGGACGTTTTTATTCTTTCTTCTTTTACCAACCGTTTTTATGTTAATACAAAAGATATTTGCCGGTGTTCAAAAAAGTTAAAGATCCAAGCATTACAATTTAATTCTGTTATTTAAAAATTTTGTTAACAAAGAAACTGTTACATTGGGTCATCTGTTTATTAAGATTTTTTTAATGTTAAATTAATATTTTATATATTTCCAGACTTACCTTTTAAAAAAATATATATATGTATTTGCAAATGTAGATAAAAAAATATTTTATTCTGATTTAGCGCTATCGACCACTCCTATTTGAAGGATTACTCACAACTTAATACTGCAACTTTAAAATTTACTCTATCACTAAACTTAACTTAACCAGCGTTACCGTCGTAATGCTAGTAAAGAGCTAATTAACCTTCCCTGCCACCTTTTTTAAGGCTTACTAAGTTGCCAACTCTATTTATGTAGTAATGCTGCCAATATACATTTAAACATTTCCTGTCAAATAAAAATACACAAAGCCAAATTTTGTATTAGAATGTGTGTATTTATAATAGCTGCGTTCGTTTACCCCAAAATTTGTACAAATTTGTACTGGATTTTACTGAAATACATTCGCGTACACATAAATTTGTAAAATTTTCATATTACTCACCTACTGGATTTTACTGGAAAAGTAAACGAACGCACATATTGTTACGTTAAGCGGCTCATACACTTACAATATAATTGTTCAATTTTTCGTATTGTATAGTTATATCGCCAATGTGTATGTGTATAATATTCGAAGGTGGCACAATAGTGAATAGTACAGTGATTTTTACACTAGAAATGTTCATAACTAATACAATAACAATTTTAACTAATAAAATAACTAGCAAATACAAAAAAAATGTAATAAATAATAGATAACTAATAAATTAAACTAAAAATAATAAAAAGATTAATTAAAGTTAAATTTGTTAAGCAGTCTCGCCCAAGGGACTGAACCAATGAAATTTAAAGAGCGAAATTATTATAGGCTATATTTTGGACTAGGGCCGGAGAAAAAGGTCAAAAACGCTCAAACTAGAACTTTTTTGAAGTAAATCTTCATCCTCAATCAAAAATTTTTTTTATTTGAATTTCTATAACTTCGTCGTCATGTCACAAAAAGTGCATTTTGAAAGTTGGCCTTAATGTTGGTAAAAGTGGGTAAAAAGGGAAATTTCAGGTACTTGTTTATCAACCCCTTTTAGACTACAAAATACTAAAAATTTATTTCTATTTTGGTCTAACTGAGCTACGAGAGCGGCAAGCGTCTGTTTTATGTCAAAACTTTTCATTTCCACATCTGATTTAATAGATCCCTTGGTCGTTTTATTTTATTGAAAATGTATTTGGAAAATTGTAGCTAAAAAAAGGGTAAAAATTCGTTCCAATGGTACTTTTTGCAAACACGGTTAAACCTTAAACATAACGGAAGGAATCAAAAAAGAAGTACATATGTGGGCCAAACGGGGTTAAAATTCCAACTTTTTTAAACATGTTTTTTATTCAAAATTATTTTGCGCAAACATAAAATCTATGTTTTAAGTATAGTATATTTGAGTACAGTAAGCGAATTATGGGACAAAATGGGTAAAGTTGGAATTTTTTTATCTGTTGTAATAAACAATTTAAGATTTAAAATTTTTAAAATAAAATTGCTAATGAGCTTAAAAAACTACATTCTAATATCATAATATTTATATTAAAATAAATGAGGTGAAGGTTAAAAACGTCAAAAAATGGGTACAAGCGTAACCGATTATTCGAAGTTATTTCCAACTCAAAAATATTTTAAAAGTTTAATTATTTTTATTCTTAACCAAAGTATAACTCAAGGCGAATTGACTAGAAGGTGAGGTCAACTCTACAACAACACTGCTTCTGTGGTCGGGTTGTCAATAATATTGTCAGTAAAAAAAAATAGGTTTGTTTACATAAAAAACTAGTTGGTATACAAACTTTAATGAGTCCAAGGCCTATGCAATAGGTCTGCTTACCTCTACAACAATAAAACAACACAAAAAACAACAGGCATTTTGTTTGTGTAAAATTCCTCACCGTTTTCAAAATTACTACTACATAGAGAAAACAAAAGGAAAAATGTGTTTTGTGTGCTAGGTGAGCATTTTGATCAGTGTATTTGGGCCTTAATTCTTTAACACCCTTATTCATAAAAAATATTTCAGTTTTATAAGAGGCTTATTAAACAAATTTTCATATAAAATTTATCTTATAAGCCTGTTATTAACATGAAATATTTTTATGAATTAGGCCTTAAGTATCACCCGGGATATACAGTAGAGGTCTTTCAATTAGCACACCCACTAATGCAACTTTAATTCCAGTAAAAAGCACAGATGAACTAATTTCTTAAATTAACTTTTTTCTCTATTACCCCCTTTGGGAGCATATTGAAAGCATCTCCAACTCTTTCACGATTTTTTACAGCTGTGTCTGTCTGTGTCGTGACTTCCCATGTAAGATTTCACTGTCCTTGTTCCTGGAGTATCGATCCATCCAGTATTGTTATTTGGCTTTCTAAAAATTTCGTTAATCGGTTGTTGTTCCAGCTAAGTAAATGATTGGTCTGCTTTATTTAATGACTGTAAAATAAAACAAATAAACAAAAAACTACACTTCAAATTATAAAATAAGCACATTCACATAAATGGTGAACAAAACCATAATCTATGTTTAATTTTTTTTAATATTTTCTCAGGTACCCATTTTTAAATCAACAATTCTAATCCTCTTGGAAAACTTTCAACCAGTGTCTGACATATTGCAGGTGACAAACCATTCCATGACTCTCGAACCGCATTCCAGAGTTCTTGAAGATTTTTTGGCTTTTTTTATCTCAACTTGTTTCTCAACATCATTTCGTAAATTATCTATGGATTCAGATCTTGACTTTGTGCTGGCCATGGCAAAACGTCACTAATTGGTCCTATTAATATTTTTACTTATCGTGTGGAGTGCCAGCGATTGGAATCATTAGGAGAGTCATATTCTCCAAAATATGCTTGTATAAATGTTGATCCATTTTGGAATCAATCTTTACGATTGGACCCACACCATGCCATGTGAAGGCTGCCAATGCCATTATGCAACCTCCTCCATGTTTAGTTGTCTTCAACGTATAGCGTGGATTAAAATCTTGCTTAGGAGGCCGTTTTTCCAGCATGGTATAGGCTCATTTCTATATATTCTAGCGAATGAGAGGCGAGATGTGCTACAATCCAATTAAGTTGTATTCATTTAGTCTGCGGCGGGCGGATTGTTTTTGTGGAAACTGATGGAGTTAATTAATACCTATGTTAACACAAAATAGTTGATTCAAGTTGTTTTTGTTCGAACTTTTCATATACGTATAAATAAAATGCTTTTACTTCAAGCTCGAGGCCAGTATTGAAAATAAATTTTATTTTATTTTAATAATTGCCGATATTTCGATACTCTTTGAGTATCATCATCTGGGCTTGTAAATAAATAATAATTTATATTAATCACAGAAAAATGACTGTTTATTTCCTTTCATCGTCTGTTGTTCAACTCAATTTTTCTGTGATTAATATAAATTATTATTTATGTACAAGCCCAGATGATGAGACTCAAAGAGTATGGAAGAAATATCGGCAATTGTTAAAATATAATAAAACTTATTTTTTTTTTTAATACTAGCCTCGAGCTTGTAATAAAAGCATTTTTATTTATACAAAATAGTTGTTTTATGCTATTTTTTAATTTGTTTAGTTTGGATAAAACACGTTTAGATGGACCTTGCACTGCACAATTCACGATTGAATCTCTTTTAAAGTGAACTGTCGTAATTACTGTGTAACTGTAAACGCTGTTTAAGAATAGTATGCTTGTTTATATGTATTTTCATATTTAAGGATAAATTAATTTTTTTTAAAATTTACATAATTAGATATTCTCTTAAAACATTCTTATACATTCTAGCGATAGCAAAATTCGCCGCACTCTGCAATTTTATTTAATATTTTAAACATGATATTTCTATTCATATAACAAGAGAATATAATATATACATATTATGTATTAAATTTTTTTTAATCGTTTCAAGCTTCTTAATTTTGTAAATAGTTGTAAGTGCCTAATTTTTGTACCTGAATTAAATTTAAAATCAAATATGTAGATATTTATTTTGTTTAATATTGGGTTTTTTATAATAAAATAACGATTAAATAAACGATTATGTATCGACTTTTATTAAAATTTAATTTAGCGCGCTGAAAATAGCGTATTTTAGTTATAAATATTTGTCAAAGCTGTTATTTGGCGCGTTTTGAGAAGGGGAATAGCGCGTTTTGGTTAAAAAAGTTGACAACGCTGCTTAAAACAATTTGTTGCAAAGGTAGATTCAATAATCTTAAAAAACTTGGATTACATTTTTTGTTCAAAAAATGAAATAACTATATATCGTCCAGTGGTTACTGGTTTGCCGCACGGAACAAAAATGTTTTTATCTAGAAAAACGATATATACTGCCGTATTCATAAAAAATAAAATAAGTTTGAAATGTGTTTTAAGCCAAAATTTTCTTACAAATTTTTCTTAAAATGCATTTCAAATCCATTTTAATTTTTTATGAACACGGGGGATAATGTTTAAATTAATTTTAAATATAAACTGCATAGATAGATAAATTTTTTAATCAAAAATAACGTGGGTCGCAAGATATGTTTTCAATTGAAACTTAAAATCGTTATAACTTTTTGCACAAAATATAAAAAGTTATTAAAATTTAGCTAAAAAAATGCAAACCAGTTTTGTGCCCCATTTATACATTTATTACACTAATATTTTAAAATATCTTTTAAGTAGCAAACACAAAATAGAAACCACATAGTGTATCGTCGGGTGGTTACTGGCTTGTCGCATGGAACAAAAATTTTTTGATCTACATTTTTTGAATGAAACAAGCAGCATTACAATTACAAACAATAACAGTTTTACTTTTACATTGGAAATTTGCTTCATAGCATAAAAACTAACGAATGAAGCAAAATAATGTTTAGAGAACTGTTAAATTGGGGATATGAGGCACTGTTTGGGTTCGGTATCTCTTAATATATTTGAGTTTTAAAAAAATATATTCAAAATTTGAAAAGAGGTCACTTTTATTATATAAAATTGATTTAAAACTCAATTTTAGTAAAAATGTGCCATGCGGCATACTAGAAACCATCCGACGATATGTACATACCTTGGGAAAAATGAACCCGAAGAAGGAATAAACTATATCTGCCATTGTGAATAAGGCTTTTGTTAAGGGGCCCATAGACACATATTTTACTACACACCTATGAATCATTATTTTAAAATTAGTTTAATTTCGTGAAATTCAAGAAAAACCTTATTTTCTTCACACGTTTTTTTCTCAAAAACTGTTTTAAATTTGTTTTAATTTAAATTGAAAAGAAAAATATATCAAAAAATTAATTTATTTATTTTATTGTTCATTTGAACAACTGTCAGCAGTACGAGTCCATTTCAAAATCAAAACCTATTTTGATTTGAGCATGAGCAGTATGTGTCTATGGGGCCCTTTAAAAATTTTTTATTTGGCGATATGTGTTTACCAAAAATGTAAGAAAATTTAATCTAGCGATTTTCGATAATATTTGAAAATAAGTAGGAAAATAGCCTGACAACTCTGGTTGAACTGACAGAAAACTGCCGGGCAACGAACACGCACTCGTCAGATTCTTCTGGTCTTTTGAGAGTTAAAAGTGTTTTTTTTTTTGTGTTAAGAGGTTAAATAATCTGCTGCACGTTTTGAACCGTGTAACGTGAAATTTAAAATAAAAGATACCAACAATTAAAAAGTAAAAAACTATCTTTAATTTAAACTAATTTCAATTAATTATCTTGCAAAACACAAAAAAAGTAAGTAAATTAAAACATTAACGAGGTATTTGTCAAAGTTTACTCAAAATATTTTCCAAATGATTACATAAGTTTCGCCGAAGGAATGTAGAAATGTATTTTGGAATAAAGTTAATTTCTAGAAATTTCATCATATTTTAAATTATTGGCTAGGCTGGTGAAACTAATGGTCATATTATTTGAAGTCTACTTTTTAGAACGTACAGAGTTTTCATTAATAAACAATAAGAAAAGAATTAAAATATTCGCCGGCTAAATTGATTAATGAAAGAAGAGAACAAAGTCGAACAAAATCTTTAGACAAACGACATATTGTTGTGCCTACCATGTGTTTTTCATGTTTTTCTATCTTCATTTGGTTTTTCTCTATAAGAACCCCCCGTATTTGTAATTAATTAAATTTTTTAAATCATCATGGTAGTATGTATCTGTAATACCATGGAAATTATTGTAATAACTATTTTGTATAGTATCTATACATACCTATACATACAATGTAATTTTTTATATTTTCTAGTGATGAAAAGTCAATAGGTACATATTTCATTTTTTATTCAAGTTATATAAAATCTTTTGTTTTCGTCTATAGACAATTCAAATTCGTTTAACAAAATTTGAATCACTTTATTTAAGATGTATTCATATGTATGAACTCATACATTTTCAATCGTGTATGTACATACGTCTACTGGGAATCTCATGAATAGCGTACGCGTTTTTTAATCGAAGAAGATATTAATTTCGCATGGGAGAAACTTACACAAGCTGATTCCTCAGATACAACACCGAAATACGCTTATATTAGTCGTAGAGGGAAGTGTTTGATGTGTGTGTAAAGATTATCTCTAAGCATGTCAAGAATTATATGAGTAATGTAGGATTATATGATAACTGAGCTACCTAAATAACGGCGTCAAGCATTTTTTCATGTCAAAACTTCTTTTCATACAATTTGTAGGAAACAAACGAGAATTTAACACTATCCGGTTGGAAAATCTTATTTGAAAGATCGCTGGATCGGCTTGTTTGTATTGAAATTGTATTGGCGATAGAATTTTAATGTTTAAAAAACGATCTTATTTAGTTATCTCAGTTATTGTTATAGGTATGATTCATACGGAGAGTCGCAAGTTTTCGTTCGATGGTGTGAATAAAGAAAACCAAAGTGTTCAATTGAAATAATTATTAAAAGATTGTTTTAGGACTTACATGGTAAACATTCCAAGATTAAAAGACAAGCGTGTCAAAAAATGTACAAAAAAGTAATAAATAAAAAAATGTGGATGTTTCTGTTATTATCAGTCCTTACTCGTCGGATCATCACCATGCTAACTGGTTACATACATACAACATATGTATGTATGTAAATGTTCTTATCTTAAATGACTAATTTTCATGAAGATTCCCGAAAATACTATACATACGTAGATAAGGTGACCGACCATAATTTTAAAACCAAAATACAGAACAAAGATTTGACGTTTTGCAAATTTGTAGATCTTATTACCGTTCACAGATTTTAAAATCAATAATATCGAACTTGAGTGGCAGTCAAACATTTTACCAATCAACCAAACGTCAACCACAAAATAATTTGTAGTTGTATTGTGCACGGACATATTTTATTGGTTTAATAGAGATTTAAATTAAGAGTTGACAAAATTTTGATAAAAAAAAACGATTTTTGAAGCCTAATACATAATCGATTTCAGTATAAAATCGCATAAGCAAATTCGACTGCGAAAAATCGATTTTTTTAAAACATAAAATCGATTTTCGATTGGAATCGAATCGAATTACTATTCCCTAGCCCCAAACTACAGCACCGTATTCATGTTTTGACCTAATTAGAGAAGTGAACAAAATCTTTATGGTGCAGGGATCACAATTTCTTTTGGAATTAATGCCTGCAAATGGGAAATTGCAACCAATTTTAAATGTTATTTTAAGAGGATTCCGGAAATGTGTATCTGATATACATATATGAACACATTTATCTAATTTTACTTTTATAATACATATAATCAACGCACCAAGTTAATAAATGGTCGAAATCCGTTTGTAATTTAAGCCCATGATACTGTTTCTATATAAAAAAAAAAAATTTTATTCATCTGCATACAGTCAGCGTCAAAAAAAGCCTACAACTTTTTACATTAAAAACGTTTTATTTACATATTACTTATTAATTACTTAAGCAAATGTTTAATTGTTCTCTTACAATATATAAACAAAAAACAAAACAAGTTCAACAACAATAAAAACAGTAATAACAAAAACAAAAATACTCCATTTTTAACGCGTCAAAAGAAAGTCTACACATTAAGAATTTCAATAAGGTTTTTCTAGTTGCATAAAAAATATACCGTTGTTCTATATTTTTGTCTTGATTTATCATTTATTGTGAATCTTGCTGTTGGTCTTATGAGATTTTAAGATAGTAGTTTTTCTTGTTTCACCGCGATCCAAATGGGAAAATGGGAAAACAAACTGCAATTGAAACAAGAGAGTTAGTAATTAAATTTAAAAATGAAGGCAAATCGTTACGTGAACCGCCTTTATAATAGGAAGAAGCCATAATACTGTTAAAAAAATTATAGACAAACAAAAAAATTTTGGAAGTTTAGAAGATCAGTCACCTGCCGTAAAACGAAAACGGCTTGACATTATCGAAGTACGGTCAATTGTGAGAGCAGTAAAAAAAGATCCCACAGTAAGTGCAGTAAAATTATGCAAAGAATTAACAGATTCGTCTGGAATGAGAGTTAATGCCAGTACTGTTCGCCGAGCTTTACACGCAAACGGTATATATGGGAGAGTTCCAAGAAAAAACGCCACATTTCCAAACGAAATAATAAGCGAGGCACAGTGGCGCGATTTGAGTTTTTTCGTTGCAAAAATCATATCTTTTGAACCGAATAAGATAATTGAACAGTTTAAACAGCATATGATAGATAACTGTTCAGAATATGAAATGAGCGTTTGGAAAGGGTGCTACGCTTTGTAGGGGCCGGGCCTACTTATGGGTTATCAAAGTTAAAATTAGTAGAAAAATCAATTTTATGGTAGCTAAAAAAAATTATTTTTACATTTTTAGATTGTTTTTATTTTTTTTCTTTAGGGTTTTATGTTTTAAATTATTACCCAACAAATTAAAAAAAAAGAATTTTTTTTTTTAAATTTATTTTTTCAATTTTCTGTAAAATATTCATCACAATTCGTAAGAGAAGGTATATCTAAAAACTAACCATTTCTAAACTATAATTATTTTCTAACTCTATTCGTGACTTCACATGCCGCAGGGAAGAAATAAGTGGATCGGAAGATGCTGCTAACATGTGGAAGAGGTCCTCATTTTGCCTTACCCTTGATGCTTTGAATGTGTTCTGCAATCTATATTTTTTATAAAATTTGTTAAGAGACTCCTGTGCTTCTTCAGAAAGCTCTCCAATTGGCAAAGACTGGTACTCAATTATATCTTTGCCATGCGCCAATATTTTATGGACGGTCGGGGTCAACTTCTTCTGTGAATACATTTCTGCTAAAAGAGATGGATGCAGTTTTCGACGCATATTCTCCATATTTTGTAGAATTGACATTTTCTTTGCAATTTAAAACATCCAAGATCGTTCCCAATCTTTTCACGATTTGATTGTCAATTCCAGTGATTCTAGTTACTGCCTCATCATTTTCAAAATATCTCCTAGAAGTGTTTCCAACGTTTGAGTTACCGTATCCGTGCTTGGGACAGTCTACTTTTAGTCCAACTTGTTTAAAAAAGCATCCTGTATTTGCTTCTTTCTGATCTTTTCCTTATCCTTTATTGATGTTTTTTCATCGAAGTTTTCCTCCTTCCTGGAAGGGTATACGCCAGTTTTAGCAAGAATTCCATACACCTTATCCTTGCGTGCAATGGTGACATTCCATATTCGTAATTCTCCTCGTTTGTAGAATCGTTTAAATTACCTAAGTTCTTCTGACTCTTTTTGCAATCTAGAAGCCAAACGGGCACGTACGGGCAGATAAAACCTTTTGAATTACGTGAAGAAATAATCAAAGAACAGGTTTTGCAAATATGGCAAATATAGAAAAATATAGATTTGTTTTATTTTCCGTCAAAGTTGAAAAACAGTGAAAAAACGAATAGTTTTTAAATAGTGATTTACCAGGAGAAACACAAAGCAAACAGTTAATTTTTTTTTATCATTATACATTTAATAAATACATCAATCAATACAAACAAAAAATAAGGCGATTCGTTACCTATTTTTCGTGATATTACACCTGAAATCGCAACAAATTGACTAAAAATTGTGTGTTTTTTTGAAAACCGAAAGTCGGTAAACTTTGAACGGTTATATCTTCTAAACTAAAAATGTGATATTATTAAGAGTGGCATATTTGAAATCGTTGAAAAGTTTCCTATAACATGGGTATATTCAAAACTTCGTCGGCGCTCATGAAAATTTTGATTTTTGCAACCTCGTTTGCTCTACGGGCGAAACTGTGCGACGTCAAGAATTCGCAAAAAAGTACAAAAACGAAGAAAAATCGTTTTGGAATGTTCTTTTTACAGACGAAAGCAAATTTGAGATTTTCGGAAGTAAAAAAAAAGTAAAATTTGGAGAAGCTAGAATAATGTTGTATCCACCGTGGTAGGGGTTCGGTAATGGTGTATGGCGGCAAGTGCCGTGGGAAAACTCAAATTTATTGACAGTTTAATGAACAAAACCTACTACCTAAACATTCCTTAAGAAAATTTGGAACCCAGCGTCAGAAAACTAACAGCCAATTTCTAAAATTTGTTTTTGTTTAAAATGTTATTTTCTATGCGAACGTTAACGTGTGACATCGTGAGATTAGCTGTAAATCTAAACCGAACCTGAATTTTTCAACAGGACAACGATCCACAGCATACCTCTAAGCTTGTTAAAGATAGTTGTTGGACCACCCCTCCACAGTCACCGGACCTTAATCCCAGTGAACATCTGTGGGAGCATTTGGGCAGACATCAGAAAAAGAAATATTACCTGCAAAGGCTCTTTAAAGGAAATCCTTCAGGAAGTGTGGTCCAAAATCCCAATAGAGGTAACATCAAAATTGGTAGAATCAATGCCAAGAAGGCTTGAAGCAGTTTTAAAAGCCAAGGGATACCAAACAAAGTACTAAATACGTTTTTTTTATAATTTCCCTAAATTTGTACACTTTCTTTTGACGCGTTAAAAATGGAGTATTTTTGTTTTTGTTATTAATTTTTTTTGTTGTTGAACTAATTTTGTTTTTTTGTTTATATATTGTAGGAGAACAATTAAACATTTGCTTAAGTATATTATAAATGGAAAAAATTGGGTTTTTAATATGTAAGTAAAACATTTTTAATGTAGAAACAAGTTGTACACTTTCTTTTGACGCTGACTGTATATGTAATAAATAATTTTAATACTTATAACACAAATATATATCATTAATGAAAATATTAAACAGTAGAATACTACCCTGAGGTATTTTCGATGTTTGTTCATATTATACGGTGCAGATTTTTAAGCATTAACACTAACAACACAAGTTATATTTTGTAAATATAAAGAAAACCCAGAAAGAAAATTAGAATGAGTTCCAATTCTTAAAATTTTTTTTATTAAAGTTTTATAATATAGAATATATGTACTAGAAATAAGCGATATTTCTGTACCTGTGATTTAATATGTGTAACAAAATAACAAATCATAAAAAGATTCCAAAACTTTGTCTGTGTTAAATTGAGTTAAGATTCCGGCAAGACTGGACTTTTTCAGACCGAACCTTAACTTCGGTATTTTAAGGCCAAACCCGAAAACAAACTTTTATTGAATAGAAACAATTTTATTTTTGTGATTTATTTATTCTACTAATACATAATTAACACCCCTACAAGAAGAGAATGAGCGAGTTGTCACTTTTTTTACGTTGGTGTTAAGAAAATGATAGAATGAAATGACCGAAATCAAGTTTTCTGTCATTTCTTTGTATCATTTTCTTAAGAGCAACGTGAAAAAAGTGACTACTCGCTCATTCACTTCTTGTAGGGACATTTATTCCCAGCTAGTATTTTCAATCGTCTAGAAGTCTACTGGGAATCTCACAAAGAGTGTTTTTGATCGTCGACGAGCTCATTTTTTAACTGTAGACGATTCCTCGCACGGAAGAAACTGTTACGCGTGCTGATTCGTATGAGAGATTCTTCCATAATGCAGCGAAAGGCGCTTATGTTAATCGTAAGGGAATCGTTTATGACGTATGTAGAGATTATATAGCGAGTCTTTCAAAAAGCATGCCAAGAGTCGTATTAGACTGATGTAGGGGTTATTTTACAACTCGTGAAATGCTCAGCCGTATAACTGAGCTACCTATAAAGGGGCATCAAGCGTCTTCTTCATGTTAAAACTTCTAATTTTCATACAATTTATTTGAAACAAACCTTAAGGTCGCGAAATCGACACTATCCTGTCGGAAAATCCTTTTTTACAAATCCTTAAATCGCACATAGGGGTTTTTTGCCAGTCTAGCCGGACATTACTTTTTGTTTTAGCTTATATTGCTTCTTAAAAGTTATTGAGTGCCCCTAGATCGATGGCAGAAATATGTGTTATTGTAAACCTCAAAAATAAATAAAATCGGACCAAGGAGGAAAAAGTTCCCCCTAGAAGAACTAATCCAACATCTGAAAAATGCATTTTTTTTTTTAAGTTTTCCCATACTTTTGTTTGGCAAATGCAACTTTTAACGTCGGCGAAAGTTAAAAAACCTAAAATTGGACCAAAGAGATCGTAAAATTACACTTTTCGCCCCCCACCCTCTTTTGAGGGCGGTTACATAAATTAATATTTAAAAAAATGTAAATATTAAAAGAAATAGATTACTAACGCCTTACTACTACAAAAATGAAACTTTTGAACTTTTATGGGTAGGGGGAGGTATCCCTCCAAACCCGCCCCCCGGAACTATCTTGTATTTCATAGTATTTAATTTATCTGAAAATAATTAATATATTCGTAATTATAACTTATTTATAATAGTAACAACAAATTTTATTTAAAATAATAACAACTAATTTATTTAAAATAACTTCTCTTTTGCACTAAGATGATGATGAGTGCCATGGTTCTTCTTCGTCTGTTTCTTCAAAATCCTCTTCTGAATTTGAATTCTCTTCAGAGCCAAGTACAGGTGGAAGCATAAAAGAAATTGTGTCTTTCGTAAAGGGTAATGACTTTTTTTATAGTTGGTCTTATGCTAGTAATCAGTGGGTCAGAACTGAGCAAAAGTCTATTTATAATATCTTTGTTACACTGAACCCTTTAAAACTGATTTACTACTGATATGTCACTATCTCCTTGACATTTTGAAATTTCGCACAATTTTCTAACTAAAAATTGTAATTTCTCTTTATTTATTTTGCTCCATAAAAAAACGTCATTGGCGCACAGGTGGTTAAAAACCGTTACTTACTGTTTCGCAAATTCCTTTTTTTACACAGGTAATATTAGTCTTAGATGTAATAATTTAAATAAAAAAAATCTACGTACAACCAAAACATTTTATGATTGACGAAAGGGTTTCTATCATATGTACCTATGTATGCAAGATGAGCAAAAACAGAAAAAAGGTGAAATTTTCAAAAAATCATAAGAAATGGCGCAACAACGCGCAACGTTTTTTTTTTTTTTTTTTTTAAATTTTAAAGTAGAGATTTCAAATTTGATCGTGATGTAAAAGATTTTAATTGATACAACAAAACTCACTTTCAAAAACCTTTTAATTTTTTTTTTCACAAAAAAATGAACAAAAAATTCGCTTTTTTTAATTTCGAACGAATTTTTTTATCATAAAAAATTCTAATAAAACTTTTCTAAAAAATTTTATAAGTAGCTGTTACTATATTCTTTCACAGAAAAAAAATCAATGTAAAATCTTCATTCGTTTATTCCCAAAACCGTAAAAAGTCAATGAACACGCATGCAATTTAATCAACTTTTCTGACTTTAACAGTGCCCCAAAACCACCAATCTCAAGCAACATACTTGAAAATTCACTATACGATGCAGAACTTTGTTGTCTGTCCTACCTATTTTGTTTTCACCTCTAATTTTCAGGAACACTTTTTTAAATAAAGCACCTTCCATTTTACGACATCACAAAAGGCATAGACTTGCGATTCTTTTAAACAATTATTATATTTAATTTGAGCCGCAGGTTTTTTGAAAACTACACAAAATGATTAATTTCATTAATTTATAAGACGAATTTAAAACTTATCTCAAAATTTCTATTATCAGAGAAGTAGTCCAGAATTTTTATTATTTCAGCATCCTTTAATTTTTTGGACGCTTTTCTTTTTTAATTGCTTTATTTTTCGCAGAGTCTATCTTCAAACACTATTTATAATCTTTTTCAATTGCAAAGTTTAATGACGGCGAAAATTTTACAAAACGTCGACCATCGACCAAACATGGCTCTTGCGCAGAATTTCGTCAGTTACACAAAATTAAAATATCAAAAATTTAGAATACATTTCAACTACTGTAATGAATTCGCCTTGGTTTAGTTTAAACATTTTAAAAGGAATTTTATATTGAGTACAGCAGTCCTTTAGTTAATTATCTGTTAATATAATCCAGACCTTCAAAATTCTAAATTAAAAAATTATTTTTGTTTGGTCATATTTGCAGATGTTGCGTCTACCAGTTACACTTGCCCGTTCCTCCATTGCCCGTCAATTGGCCGTTCGTGGGTATGCCAAAGATGTTAAATTCGGCCCAGAAGTTCGTGCTATGATGTTGCAAGGCGTCGATGTTCTTGCCGATGCTGTTGCCGTTACAATGGGTCCTAAGGGTCGTAATGTCATAATTGAACAATCGTGGGGTTCTCCCAAGATCACAAAAGACGGTGTCACAGTTGCCAAATCCATTGAATTGAAGGATAAGTTCCAAAATATTGGTGCTAAATTGGTTCAAGATGTTGCAAACAACACAAACGAAGAGGCCGGTGATGGTACTACCACCGCCACTGTTCTGGCTCGTGCTATTGCAAAGGAAGGTTTTGAAAAGATTTCCAAGGGTGCTAATCCCATCGAAATCCGTCGTGGCGTAATGATTGCTGTCGAAACGGTCAAGGACAATTTAAAGGCAATGTCTCGTCCCGTTAATACCCCCGAAGAAATTGCCCAAGTAGCTACCATTTCTGCTAATGGCGACAAAGCTATTGGTGATTTGATTAGCGAAGCGATGAAGAAAGTCGGTCGTGATGGAGTCATTACCGTTAAGGATGGCAAAACCTTAAATGATGAACTGGAAGTTATTGAAGGCATGAAATTCGACAGAGGTTACATTTCTCCCTACTTCATTAATTCCTCCAAGGGTGCTAAGGTTGAATTCCAAGATGCCTTGTTGCTTTTATCAGAAAAGAAAATCTCCTCTGTCCAAAGCATCATTCCCGCGCTCGAATTGGCCAACCAACAACGCAAACCTTTAGTCATTATTGCTGAAGACATCGATGGTGAAGCTTTGAGCACTTTGGTTGTTAACCGTTTGAAGATTGGTCTCCAAGTAGCTGCTATCAAAGCTCCCGGCTTTGGTGACAACCGTAAATCGACACTCACTGACATGGCTATTGCCTCTGGCGGTATTGTATTCGGTGATGATGCCAACCTTGTTAAATTGGAAGACGTGAATGTCAATGACCTCGGCAAAGTTGGTGAAGTTGTTATCACCAAGGACGACACTTTATTGTTGAAGGGAAAGGGCAAGAAGGAAGACATTGACCGTCGTGTATCCCAAATCAAGGATCAAATCGCTGAAACCACTTCCGAATATGAAAAGGAGAAATTGCAAGAACGTCTGGCACGTCTAGCTTCTGGTGTTGCCTTGTTGCGTGTTGGTGGCTCTAGTGAAGTAGAGGTAAACGAGAAAAAAGACCGCGTACATGATGCTCTTAATGCGACACGCGCTGCCGTTGAAGAAGGTATTGTTCCCGGTGGTGGCACTGCTCTTTTGCGTTGCATTCCCAAATTAGATGCCCTCAAGGGACAAAACGAAGATCAAAACATGGGTATTGATATTGTTCGCAGAGCTCTACGCATGCCATGCATGACCATTGCCAAGAACGCTGGCGTCGATGGTGCCATGGTTGTTGCTAAGGTTGAAAACAAGGAAGGTGACTGGGGCTACGATGCATTAAAGGGTGAATACGGTAACCTCATCGAAAAGGGTATCATTGATCCCACAAAGGTAAGGCGACTTTACCACTATTAATTTTTTTTTTAAACGTTAATTGCGAAATCTTGTATTATAGGTTGTGCGCACCGCTATTACCGATGCTTCTGGTGTTGCTTCCTTGTTGACTACAGCCGAAGCTGTTGTTACTGAACTTCCTAAAGAAGATGGCCCCGCTGGTATGCCTGGTATGGGTGGTATGGGCGGTATGGGAGGAATGGGCGGTATGGGTGGCATGATGTAAATTAATTTTCCAAATACTTTGTTAACTTTAATTTTACTTTAAATTTTAAATAATTTTAACGTTTAAATAATAATTTTTTAAAAATACCACACATACCACATACGAGTACATGCATACAAATTATAATTACATATTAATTAATTCCTATAAATATTTTCGTTTTTTACGATTACTTCTATTTTTTTACATGTTATATATGTAAATGAAAATAAATCTTTAAACTCATACGCAGATTATTAACTCTTGTTAGTTGTAAAAAATAATAGAAATAAAAAATTTTTGTTTAAAACAAAAAAAAAAAAAAATTAAACAAAACTTTTTCATTTTCAAAACCAAAAAATTCTTTTTGACCTTGGCTTACGCCACTATTAAGGTTCACAACTCAAATAATAAGCGGTTCACAAGTTGTAAATCTGTGGCCGTATGGAAAAACTGGTTAACTCCACTTTTTGTGAAAGCGTATTTCATTTACCATCGCTCTGTCAGATCGAAATTTTGATATAGTTTCTCATTTACAAGTTATTTGAAAAACAAAAATCAGAAAAATACCAATTTGTAAAACTAGATAACTCCATGCATTTTTTGAAAAAACAAGTTAACTCCATAGTGTCTTAGAAAACAGAAAAAATTAGAAGTTTAAAACAACGTTGTTTCGAAAACTAAGAGAGGAAGAGCGAAATAGAACAAATTCGGGTTACAAGCTCCTTGGGTCAAAATGTTGTACCTAAAAATTGCAACTCCCGAGAGTTCAATGAATATTACATACAGTAGTTTTCCGGTTTAACGAACCAGGGGCCTAATTCTGGCAGTCGTGATCGAGTAATTTCTCGATTCGAAAGCAATTTTATCTCAGCCGATACTGAACGAATCAAAATTATTTTTTCAGTATTGTGAAACTCAAATTAATGCTTTACAACACTGAAAAAATAATTCCAATTCGTTAAGTATTGACTGAAATAATTAGATAATAAATTGCTTTCGAATCGAGAAATTACTCGATCACGACTGCCAGAATCAGGCCCCAGTACTTTGTCAGGCCTGTTCGTTAAACTGAAAAGTTCGTTATATGCCTAGTAACCATGTTATAAATAAAAAAATAACTAGTACTGTTTTATTTGTGGTTTATTTTGAAATATGTTTTGAGATCTGTATAATATATTAAAAAAAAGTTAAAAAGGTACATAAAACCTAAAATAATTTGAATGAAAAATAAGTTCAAATTCATTTTCAATTTTCTTGCAAATTTTACATAAAAAATTTGTCGAGTAATGTTGGTTTATTTTAGAACAATGCATGTATGAATGTCGATGTCGTAAAAACCAAGAAAAAAGTTGATTCTTTATGCTTGGAAATGCACCTTGTTTCATGGCTTTCCTATTTTTAAATCCAAAGTTTGTGCCTTTTGTTACTTTTTGCACAAATCCACAACTCGCAATCCATTTATGTATCCTCCACAATTTTTAGTTTTTCTTTTAAAAAAGTGTCTTTCCTGTACTCATTTTACTGACCATTGCAGCATAATCAAACAAAAATGCTACATAAACAAACCCTAAAATAGTGCGGTACTTTTTGCTACTCACTTTGTTTTTAGTTAGAAATTACTTCACATTATGCTTTTTTAAATTTAAATTATGAATCTTATTTGTTCGCTAAATTGAGCACAAAAAAATATTTTATATAAGGTACTCAATGGAGCAAACTTGTGTGTTCGTTAAATGCGATGTTCGCAGAATCGAAGGTTCGTTAAACAGGAATACTACTGTATATGCATTCTTTATATGCATATTATATCTCTTCTGAAGTTCTTGATTTATAGAATACGACTGCCAAACACCCGAAATCTCTCCGAGTAATAGTTTCTAAAGCATCAGTAACTTTGAAAAATCTTTCGACTTACCCATTAAAAATTTTTAATAAATTTTTTATTAATTTTTTCTGCAGCCTTGACGACCTTCTTAATGTTAAATGTTCATCAACCAGAGACACATTTAGGCTTTTGTCGAATTCCTGAATAATTTTTCTCTTGAACTTTTTCCGGGTTGACTTCGGTTTACTTTCTGAAGTATTTATTCCCGAGAATAATTAAGAATTTCGTTAAACCGCCATATTAGTATGGGATCCCCCCTAAGAGGTGAATATAAAGGGCAAGTATTTTATTGAGAAAATGTAGAGGACAAAAAAACTAATTGATGTCGGTCATACATTTTATCCACCTAGAAGCGATTCCTTGGCAGTTATGGGCTTTTTCTTCAAAATATTTCTAGTCTGTATTAACAATTTTCTATGGGAGCCCCCTATAAAAATAGAGATAGCGAGCGGGTAGGTCTGTTAGAAACAAATGGTATTCGTTTGGCATTTTTTTGTAAGCAAACGCACACAAATATTGAATATGAATTGACGTGTGTAAGAAAAAATAGTTCTAAAAAAAAACTCGCTCTTTTTTTAGTTGCTCTTTATTTTAGTTGCGTTATGTTAAATGTGAGATATGGAGAAAACTTCTTAAGACAAAAGTTGTTGGAAACTTCACTAATAACAACTTCTTAGTAAACGATTTTTATGTAAAATTTATATTGTCCAGGGACCGGAAATAAGAGTTATTTTTCAATTTTTGAAGAAATAAATCATACATAAATGAACATCGTAGAAAACTTTTAATTACACCTTCATGATTTTTAGGCGAAATGCATCCAACATATTGCATGATATTTAAATTTTTGATTTTTATTTTAACAATCAAAAATAAAAGTTATTTTTGATTTTTATTTTTTTAAATGAAAAATAAAAGTTATTTTTGATTTTTATATTTTTAAATGAAAAATAAAAGTTATTTTTGATTTTTACATTTTTAATTGAAAAATAAAAGTTATTTTTGATTTTTATATTTTTATATCAATAATAAAAATCAATTCAAAACTCTTATTTATTTGTTGATGCCGTATGTATTATAATATGCTGCTTCATTCAAATTTCTATATGAATATAATATATTATGTGACATCCATTATCAGCTATAAAAACATGAATGCATAGAAATAGCTTATAAGTTTTGGCTGCCATTCAAGTCAGTGTTAAGAGGTCGTTTTCAGGTGTTCAATTTTACCATCATAATTGATTTTAAATGTTTCTCAGATAAATTATATCTCAAATCTCCCAATATTAATCTGAGTGCTGAAAATGACCTTTCTACACTGACTTGAATGGCAGCCAAAACTTATAAGCTATTTCTATGCATTCATGGAAAAATATATGAAAACAAATATGCTCCATACAGTTACCGACCACCCTAAAAGCATAAAAGGAAAAAAAAAATATTTTTTGTAAAAACTGGGTAACTCCATTTTTTTCGTAAAAAAAATTAACGAGCTGAGTCAAATAGTATTTCCACAAATCATTACTTAAGTTGCCTTAATTTCGTAAAATATTAAAATAAATTAAAAAAAAGTTTTTTTCGGAAAAACTAGATAACTCCATTTTTCGAAAAAACAAGATAACTTTAACATTATTTAAAATTATGCTTTGTTTAATTCGCATGCATAGTAACATAAATTTATATTAAATAACTAGCGAAATAGGTTTAAAACTTTAAGTGTGTTTTTCTCGTGTTTTCGAAAAATGGAGTTATCTAGTTTTTCCATACGGCCACAGAAATAAAGCAAGAGAGTTGTAATTTTTCAAGTTTTTGTTTGACGCAATATAGCAAAGTCTAGCGTCCTTGAATTTATTCAATGACGTGAAGTAAGCCCCAATACAAAAATTAAAAAATTGCAACTCAATAATATAAGAAAGTCAATTCTTTAGATAAAACGCAGAATCGAGCGCTCCAATTGAACCATAACAGGTGCATCAAGATGATTGTTTTACTGCTGATGTATATGCTGACAATTGAGTGCCTCGGTAGGCTAGCTGGTAGCGAGCTAGTCTATCAGCGCCGAGGTTGCGGGTTCGATTCCCGCCAGAGACTTAGAAAATTAAAAAAAAAAAAAAACGAAATTGCATATGTATTCTGTAAATCGCAATGGCAAGAAGTTTGGCGACTTTAAATTGCAAAAGTAAGCTCAAGGGAACTAGAATATTTTTTAAAAAGCTATAGCAGATCGCAAGCAAAACGCACGACTGTCAGAATACCATAAAATAAATCTGGCGTTTTGCGATTTCAATTCGTGCGATTGTCAGGACATAGCTGTTAGATCAGCATTTTTAAGGTTGTCGTTGTCGTAAACGACTGTCTTTTTTTTTGTGATAGATTAAAGTACCACACAACCCGTGCTCTTTAATCAACTGCAAAAAACGACTCTATTTTAATGTTAAAGGTAGTCAGGTAAATTTGTTTACCTTCTGACGTGACAACCTATTTTGTTTACACCTCTAAATTTTCCGAAACAATTTTTTTTTAATAAAGCACCTTCCATTTTACGACATCACAAAAGGCATGCACTTGCGATTCTTTTAAACAATTTTTATAATAAATTTGAGCCGTAGGTTTCTTGAAAACTACACAAAATTATTAATTACATTAGACCCCTTTCAGACTCGGCAAGTTACTTTCCGAGTACAACAAAGTCTGTACTAATTTGTTTTCCTTACACCGACCTTACTGCTGACGTCTACAAACCAAGAGTTGCGCAAGAGACTTGCGCAAGTAACTTGCACAGTGTGAAAGGGGTCTTATTTTAGGCATCGCCATGCCTATCATTAGTGGCTGATAGTATTAGGCAAAATTTTCATTTAAATATGTGAATCTTTCATTCTCTTTCAGAAGGGTTAAGTGAATTAATTCATTCTTTTCTTTCACCTTTCTAAATGACACACAGCTGTCAGAATGAAGCGTGCATCTCTTTTGAGGAATTATTATATTGATATTTTAAAAACAAAAACGTGTTTTTTATAATAAATTGAAATTAGATTTTAGTTTTATACTACATTTACACCTACGCAAAATCTAGTACTTACGAGATTTCGAGCCAAATCTAGTTGTTTTTGACTAGATTTCCCATACAAAACAAAATCTACTTCGTGACAAGATTTCGACGAAATCTACTCAAAATCTAGTAGTACTTAATGATGCAACTATGGTTTTTACAATATAGCACTAAAAAATATTTCCCTGCACAAGAAAAAATGACATTTAAAAAAAAAACAAAACAAAAATTGTTAAAAAAAATATTAAAAATTTTTATAAAAATTGTAAAAAAATTAAAAACACGAATAATATTGATAAAATAAATATCGTTGATTATTAAAAAAAAGGTAATGGAAATTTTTTAATATATATTTCTTTTTGTGTTTGTGTGTGTAACGAAAAAACTTTAAGTCAGCTGTTGTGTTATAAAAACAAAATCTCGCTAATGTCAAAAAAGTACAATGTAAACGCACTAGATTTCGAAGAAGATTTTAAATCAAATCTACAAGATTTCGGCCTAATGTAAATGTAGTATTAATATGTACATATGTATTAAATATGCAAACATTTAAAATTCAGATTGGTTTTGAAAAATGTCATACGTCAAAAAAGTAAATAAAAAAACTTCATTTCAATAAAAGAGAAAAAGCATAACAAACAAGATAGACCAAGGTATATTTATAGCAGGTAGTCTCGGAAAGCCAGCTTTTTATTTTTTATTTGCTTGTTTTGCGATACATGTTGTATAGTAAGCATGTAAACAAGTTTTTTGTCTCTATCTTTTGTCTTTTTTGTCTCTTATCAACCCCTTTGCTGTTTGACAGTTCGTATCGCATAACAACAATATGTGCGTTCGTTTACTTTTCCAGTAAAATCCAGTAGGTGAGTAATATGAAAATTTTACAAATTTATGTGTACGCGAACGCATTTCAGTAAAATCCAGTACAAATTTGTACAAATTTTAGGGTAAATGAACGCAGCTAATAAAAAGCCCTGGGGCCAGATTCTGGCAGTCGTGATCGAGTAATTTCTCGATTCGAAAGCAATTTAATATCTAATCGTTTCAGTCAACACTGAACGAATTGGAATTATTTTTTCGTTATTGTAAAGCATTCATTTGAGTTTCACAATACTGAAAATATAATTTCGATTCGTTCAGTATTGACTGAAATAAAATTGCTTTCGAATCGAGAAAGTACTCGATCACGAATGCCAGAATTAGGCCCCTGTTGTTTGTTTTATTGTACAATTGTTGTAATCTCGCGGCTACCTGCTATAAATATATAATAAATGATTGGGAAAACTGTTTAACAATCAGCTGTGTCAAAAAATAAACAATAAAAAAACAAGTATTACCAAAAGAATAAAAATAAGAAATATTATTAAATTAAACAATAGAAAACGTAAACAAATGTAAGTACATTCTTGAATTTTACTTTTATAAATGCTAATGTGTCATTTATGTATTTATTTGAACGTTTTCATAGTAACGTTTTCTTTTGGGTTAAAAATTTGGTTTTTATTGTTCCCGTACTTTTGTACATTTTTGTCTATTAGTGAGAGAAATTTTTGTTTGCTCTCATTTTACCCAAAAAGTACGGGATCGCACCTAATATATTTATCCGTTTTAGAGCTTTTTATGAATTTTGGCATCGATTTGTTACTGCATATTTTACCGTTTGCAGCATTTTTTTTGCATAATTTAGTTAAAAGAGCTTTTTTGCAGCATTTTTTAAGTTTTTAGCGCATATTTTGCCTTTTTGAGGCAAAAAAAAAATTTTTTGCGAAATTTCGGCCGTCTGGCTGGTTGCCTGTCCATGTTAATTTTGAGCACATAGTATAAGTTGCAATCTTGTAAATGATAATTTAATAAAAATTGGTAAACACATTTGAATTTTACTAAGAACGAAGTCTAATGGTGTTTTCTTTTCTACAAAAAATGTGACATTTTATTTTAAAAAAATTGCAATATGGTGTCTGTTTCTTAAAAATTTTGCTCCCAAAAAGGGTGGCTTGTTTTATTCTAAAAAACTCATCCTTTTCGGTAGCAAAATTTTTAGGAAACAGACACCATATTGCAATTTTTTTAAGATAAAATGTCACATTTTTTGTAGAAAAGAAAACACCATAAGTAAATGTGTATTCCCCATAAAAACTACGTTCAAAATAAGACTCTTTGTGTTAGTAAACCATCTTGTTATTTTGGTATTTAAATTAAATTCGCCCCAAAAATATTTTACTGCAAATTAAATAATTTTCGAATCAGTTCACATTTGCCCAAAACTCCCATCTATAAAAAGCTTTAACTTCCTTTTAAATGTCAATAAAATCCCTTTAAGACAAAAAATCTCATATGGATGTTAACAAATAACTCTTATATGAATTTTAACCTCTTAACATAACTTTGTTTTTTTGAGCCGATGACTGCTTATCGTTTCCAAATAGGGTAAAATCTCGAAAATTCGTTTGTTAACAATATAGTGTTTGGGCTTTACCGGTTATAATTTTAGGATTGTTTTTATTAAATGGAACTGTTATTAAATTGTTGAATATTTTGTTTTTAAACTAGCAATTTTTGAATTTTTTGGGGCATATTTTTAACAATTTTCAAGTTTTTACTGCATATTTAATGCGCACAAAACGTGTTTTTAGAGCATATTTCTGGTTTCCCTGATCATTACGAATAAATGTATATCCAGATATCTCAACCGCTCGATTAGTTATATAGATATATGTATGTATATGGTTTCAGCCAAAATTCAGAGATCGCAATTATATCAAAAAACGACCCAACTAAAATAAACCTTAACTCATCAAGTTTAGAGAAATTACTAGAAGGTTTGATTCTCTGACAATTTAAATGCGCAACGTTAAGCTTAAGCTCATTAGGACACAAGGCTGCATTAATCTCATAGATGCTACTGAACATAGGACCAATATTAGGATTAAGAAAGACATAATTATTAAACATTGTTAAGTTGGGGGACCAATACCAAAAAACTATTAAAAGCACGGATTATTATTCATATTCAAAATTATTCATATACTAACAGCTGATCAAAAAAAAAATCAAAGGCAAATACCAATAACTACACCATAGCATACAAAGCATATGAAAAAAGTAACGTATGAAAAATGCCCAAATCATTTGTGAGGGCAGCTTTCGAAGAAAGAGAAAGAAAACGTTTTTTGGTAGTGAAGTGGCAATGTGTAAAAACACAAATTGCGTGAACAAAACAAAAATGCAAATTGCGAAGAAAAACACAGAAAACAAGTTAGAGTGCTATATTCGGCTGTGCCGAATCTTTGATACCCTCCACCGACAGTTCGAATGTTTAAGGAGTAATATCTGTATGATGTCTTTTTATTATTATTATCTTAAACTGTGACGATTTGTTATTAATTATGGTTTTAGGAGACTAAACTGTTTTCCGGGAGTAGGGCATATATGGGGCCTAGGGTAAATTATGTACCGATCTTCACGAACTTTCACAGTATCATTTATAGTCCTATAAAATTGTGACGAGCCAAAATTTGTTATGATTGCATTATTTTTTACGGTTTTAGGCGTACTAAACTTTTTTCCGGGAGTAGTGTTTATATGGGGCTTAGGGTAAATTATGGACCGACCTTCGCGAAATTTTACAGTGTAATTTCTAGTCGAATAAAACGGACTTGTGCAAAATCTTATGTCATTCCGTGCATTTTTGCATCATTTATGTTAGTTTTTGTAACAAAATTATCAAGTTTTTAAGGTGGTGGTTCCACATTTTGATTCATAGCTCTGGTCCTACTGAACCGATTTTGCTGAAATTCAATCCCAAACTGCTTAGGATAACTACAAGCAATTTGGCACCTAGTTTGTTTATTTCTTTTGAGTTTTTCGCAAGTGAGCGTGTTTTCAACAGACGGACAGACGGACAGACGGACAGACAGACGGACATGGCTAAATCGACTTAGAATTACTCAAGCAGCCAGAATATATATACTTTATGGGGTCTGAGATGAATAATAAAAAAGTTTCACACGGAATGACAAACTTAGTATACCCTCTTCACAACTAATTGTGGTGGAGGGTATAAAAACGAAATATTTTCTGTCTCGTGATGCCTCTGTGTGCTCTGTGAGCATAGTATAACTAAAATTAACAGAATTATGAGGTTAATAAATTCAATTGATACAGGTAAGGTAAATTGTATTGTTCACATGTAACAAAATGCAGAATTAAATGAGATCCATAAGAAAATAATAACGATAATCGTGATAGAAAAATTGTATTAGAATAGTAATGAATGCTACAATTCAGTTTATACTGCTTATACCACAACAACAATTTATATGGAATTGTGAATGACGCTTATGATATTTTTATTAAGTACTAGCTGGACCCGGTCCGCTTTGCTGGCCCTTGTAAAGATTTAAAATTTTATAAAATATGAACGTATTGATTTTCAAAACAATAAAAAAAATAAAATAATAAATGTTTTACTTACCAGCCAATGCTATTAGATTCTTCATGTTTGTTTAAAATTATTGGATACCCTAACCGCGTATTTGAAAAATATTTATGGAAGTGGCAATAGACTTTGGTAATCTAAAATTAACATAAATGTTTGGAATAAAACTGGCTATTAAACCATATAATTTTTTTTTTCATTTTGGTGATTTTAGCGTATTTTAGTGAATTACCGCTAAATTGATAAAAGTATATTGATAAAGATTTAGTGGCATACCATGCATCTAAATTTTAAAACATTATGTTTAGCGATTACGACGAAAATGACAAAAATATAAAAACGTGGTGCCATCTATCGGATAAATACGAAACTCCACAGAAACACTCCTCATGCCTCATACATCAAACACACACATTTTGGTCAAAGTCGGTGCAGTAGTTTTTGAGTTTAGCGATTACAAACAAACACGTCTCTTTTATATATGGGCATTTCCGTCAAAAGGTCCACCGTGACCGAAAATTTAAAAGTTATTAAAAGCTGATTATTTTACGATATTGTAATAGAGAAGTATTCAGATTTTACTAATTTTATAAATTTACCCATAAATATGTTCACTTAGATAAACAATCAGACTGCAAAGTTGTGCAAACGTAATTTCTTATTTGTGAGAATGTTTTATTGTATGTTTTCTTTAATATTATCTTCCTTAAAAGAGGTGATATTTGATAAAAATTATTCCAAAAAAATGTTCATACATAGTCTATAATCTAAGGTAGAGTTCGAAGAAAAATATGTTATTCGGATTAACGCTTAATTTTTATTTTGTCTTAATCATTATTTAGTTAAATTATTATGGAAAAAATTTCACGTTCGAAATGTCACGTATCGAACCAGATTTTGGCTTAAGCTAAAAAAAATACAGAAGATTTTGGAATCAAACCAAAGACATTTAAATGTTACATTGCTACGTTAAATTCTGAAAGTAGTTTGACTAAAAAATTGTGCCAGGTTTCGCTGAATTACGCCTTTGTATACATGGCCACAAAAACTACTTCTATTTTTTTCACGTTCGAACCGCTACTTCTTTTGCCATTATCTTTGACCTAGAATCGCGCCGCCCATAAACTTTAGCACAGATAATAGTGCTTTCTTAGTGCTATAATTTAAGGGTTAAAAGAACGTAAAAATATTTGTTGTTAAAAATGTTATTGCATATTTGATGCGTACGACTGTCACGTTCAACACTTTGGAATTACCCATATATAGATAGATAGATAGATAGATAGAAGAAGATAAATTTTGTTTTTTCATTTTGGTGATTTTAGCGTATTTTAGTGAATTACCGCTGAATTGATAAATGTATATTGATAAAGATTTAGTGACATACCATGCATCTAAATTTTAAAACATTGGCCCATAATCATAGTCAAACGCTAAAGTCGGTTCTTTTTAAAAACAACTTTAAAATAAAAACATTCTTTTAATTATTTTGCTACTATATTCGAAATTAAAGTAGGTTTTATATTGAACCGACTTTAACTGGGTGCCACCTCAAGTGTAGAAAATTGTTTCATATAACTTACAACAAAATATAAGCAAGGGGCAACTCTAAGCAGCTGACATTGAAAATTAATATATAAAAAAAACACTGCATATCTTGCGGAGTTGAAAAAATTTTTAACACGCAATATAAATTTATGTAAAAGCAACAACAAATAACAAAATATTTTGGCCTCGTTTTTGCTTTCAATGTAATTTTCGGCGATGAGTTTTACACAATTAGGGCCTATACAATGTATTTTGTGTATCTTTCCATAAAAGTTTTCCTCCAAATCATTAATAATTCCAAAATATCGGCCAATATCTTGTAACATAATCATTTTTAACTTTTTGTAAGTACTTTTTTGCTGGCGAAAAACAGCTGATGCTGTTGTTAAATGAGTTAAAAACAACTTCAGCTGGTTTTAAAATTAACATCGGTTTTAACGTGTAAAGTATGCTTTTACTTGTCTATAGTAGATCAAAAGCATATTTTTAAGAAAAGTTTACTTTAGAACTCTTAAAGTATGCTTTGTTTATGACTATAGTTATGGGCCATTCTTTTAATTATTTTGCTACTATAATCGAAATTAAAGTATGTTTTAAATTGAACCGACTTTAACTGGGTGCCACCTCAAATGTAGAAAATGGTTTCATACAACTTACAAAAAAACATAAGCATGGGGCAACTCTAAGCAGCTGACATTGAAAATTAAAATATAAAAAAAACACTGCATATCTTGCGGAGTTGAAAAATTTTTAACACGCAATATGAATTTATGTAAAAAGCAACAACAAAATAACAAAATATTTTGGCTTCGTTTTTTGCTTTCAATGTAATTTTTGGCGTTGAGTTTAACACAATTTGGGCCTATACAATGTATTTGGTGTGTCTTTCCATAAAAGTTTTCCTACAAATCATTAATAATTGCAAAATATCGGCCAATATCTTGCAACATAGTCATTTTTAACTTTTTGCAAATACTTTTTTGTTTGGCAAAAAACAGCTGATGCTCTTGTTAAATGAGTTAAAAACAACTTCAGCTGGTTTTAAAATTAACATCGGTTTTAACGTGTAAAGTATGCTTTTGCTTGTCTATAGTAGATCAAAAGCATATTTTTGATAAAAGTTTACTTTAGAACTCTTAAAGTATGCTTTGTTTATGACTATAGTTATGGGCCATTATGTTTAGCGATTACGACGAAAATGACAAAAATATAAAAACGTGGTACAATCTATCGGATAAATACGAAACTCCACAGAAACACTCCTCATACCTTATACATCAAACACACAAATTTTGGTCAAAGTCGGTGCAGTAGTTTTTGAGTTTAGCGATTACAAACAAACACGTCTCTTTTATATATATAGATAGATAAATTTTGTTTTTTCATTTTGGTGATTTTTAAAAACACTATGTTTAGCGATTACGACGAAAATGACAAAAATATAAAAACGTGGTACAATCTATCGGATAAATACGAAACTCCACAGAAACACTCCTCATACCTTATACATCAAACACACAAATTTTGGTCAAAGTCGGTGCAGTAGTTTTTGAGTTTAGCGATTACAAACAAACACGTCTCTTTTATATATATAGATAGATAAATTTTGTTTTTTCATTTTGGTGATTTTTAAAAACATTATGTTTAGCGATTACGACGAAAATGACAAAAATATAAAAACGTGGTACAATCTATCGGATAAATACGAAACTCCACAGAAACACTCCTCATACCTTATACATCAAACACACAAATTTTGGTCAAAGTCGGTGCAGTAGTTTTTGAGTTTAGCGATTACAAACAAACACGTCTCTTTTATATATATAGATAGATAAATTTTGTTTTTTCATTTTGGTGATTTTTAAAAACATTATGTTTAGCGATTACGACGAAAATGACAAAAATATAAAAACGTGGTACAATCTATCGGATAAATACGAAACTCCACAGAAACACTCCTCATACCTTATACATCAAACACACAAATTTTGGTCAAAGTCGGTGCAGTAGTTTTTGAGTTTAGCGATTACAAACAAACACGTCTCTTTTATATATATAGATAGGTATTGAAAAAACATTTTTAAGGCAAAATTTGCAAATGTTTACAGGTAGAAATTGTGTGTGCTAGTAAAAACAAAACAAAATAGTTGCTTAATTTTGAACACCACACGGTCGCACATGGAGCAGACATCATGAACAGCCAGCAGTTTTTTGAACAGGTACAAAAAGAAACAACAATAAAATTATTTCTAATTGATAAAGCGGCAATTGATTGCATCAGGAAGACACTTCCGTCCAATATACCATTACTGAAAGGTACCATGCGTCTCCACCAACTTATGACTAAAATTCAGGGTACTGTTTTCTATCGTGATGTTAGTTGCTTTTGTAGTAACATTCCAAGAGGATTTTGTAGCTGTTTTGAAAGCAAAGTATATAAAACTAATTTAATCAGAAAAGAAGAAAAAACTACTCAAAAAAAATTAATTTATAAAGAAGTCTATACTCCGTCGTCGGATATTGAAAAAGAATGGAATTATGAATGGGACATTTTTACTAATTCAAGTTTTAGGAAAAAGTATAACTTATAGATACGTTTGTATAGCACAAACGTGTGTTGATGAAGATGGTTATATCAAGGTAATGTTTCTACGTTCGAATGACAGCACAAGTGCAAACTTCAGGATTAAAGAAAATTACATTTCGTATATAAAAAAGAAGCAGTAATTAAAATCCTGGAAAATGCGAACATAAAATTAAAAGGTGGTCGAATTTACTACAATTTCAACCATCCAATAGATATATTAGAAGCACAAAATTAATAATCTACTTTGTAAAAAAAGTGATGGTAATAGCGGATACTTAAATAGTACAGTGCCTCAGTAACAGTGTCTCCTCTGTTACGTTACGTCTCCTCTGTTACGTTAACTCTCCTCTGTTACCATCTACTTTTCTTTAATTAAGAAATAAGGCTTATTCATTAGATTTATTATATGAAAGTAATTTAATAAGATACACTGGCCTAAAGTCATTAAAAATAATTAACCAGTATTAAACTATTTAATATTTTATTTATCATTAACTTAGTTCACCAAAATTAAATTTGAATTAATATGGGTGACAACAAGGTATATTTACACAAGGTAAACTCGTGGGCCCATATGTTTGTCAGCTGTTTACCCCTAGTTGGAACCCAAACGTCAAATTTAGTGTATATGAGCCAAAATTTATACATGTGTGCGTTAAATTGTTTTTGTTTTATATGAAGACAATTTTGACAACTCGGTTCTTTTTATAGAGCAGCATGTCTACACTCCCAAATAAGTCTACCTTGTGTAAATATACCTTGGGTGACAATATGTTTTATTTTTTGTTATTTTTATAAATATTACTTTTTAAATTTTTATAAAATAAATTAAAATGAATTATCTTTCCTGGGGAATAACAATAAAAAGAATTTTATTTTCAATTGTTGATGTTTTTTTATTTGGTATTTAATTTAGGTAACAGAGTGGACGAAAGTGCATTGGTCTCTTCATGTTTTTATCTGTAAAAACTCCAAAAATTTTAAAAATTACTGCTGGTTATGGATTCCTATTGTTGATAAGATCCGTAACCACATGAGGCCAATTATAAACATATTTGGCCAACTTAATTTTTAAAAATTACAAAATTCAGAATGGTAATGTTTTTTTTTAGAACGACCCATTTATAGCAGGTAGTCGCGAGATTACAACAATTGTACAATAAAACAAACAACAGGGCTTTTTATTAGCTGCGTTCGTTTACCCCAAAATTTGTACAAATTTGTACTGGATTTTACTGAAATGCGTTCGCGTACACATAAATTTGTAAAATTTTCATATTACTCACCTACTGGATTTTACTGGAAAAGTAAACGAACGCACATATTGTTGTTATGCGATACGAACTGTCAAACAGCAAAGGGGTTGATAAGAGACAAAAAAGACAAAAGATAGAGACAAAAAACTTGTTTACATGCTTACTATACAACATGTATCGCAAAACAAGCAAATAAAAAATAAACAGCTGGCTTTCCGAGACTACCTGCTATAAATATACCTTGGGCTACTTAGTGCAAGAAGTAGAAGAAAATTGTTCTCTTAAAAGCTCTCTTACTTTACTAAACTTAAAGTACGGGACCAGTTTTCGGTAAGATTGGGATCCCGCGGCCTCCCAATTTTGAGTACGGGATCACACCTATTGTTTCTGCCTTTATTGGTCGCACAAGGAAAAACATGCAATTGCATATTTTTGGTTTCCCTGGTAATAGTCGTTTAAACTCAAGAGGTGGTGGTGTTGGCCTTTATATTTTTAATGGACTTATTTATAAGACTGTTTTTAAGGTTTCTGATTTAGGTGTATGTGAATCACTTTTTATTGAGTTGTGCTCTGAAGGTGCTATGTACAACTTTAGTTGGAGTTTTCATAATGAACTTTTTTTTTAAATATTCTATTATTATTGTAGTTGGAGATCTTAACTGCAACTTGTTTAATAGTTCAAAATCTTTTAATGTTTGTACTATATGTGAAAGGAATAATTTGTCTATTTTTCATAACTCTAAACCACTCTGAATCGCTAATTGATTTTTGGCTTGTTAGCAATAGTTCTATGGTTTGTTCCTCTAAACAGTTTCAATGCCCGTTAATTTCTCATCACGCCTTATTATTTGCTTCCTTTAATATGAATATTAACATAAACATCGATTTTATAAAATGCCGCAATTTGAATGCGTTGAGTTTAGACGATGTTTATCTTTCGTTGTCTACTTTCGATTTTTCTCGCTTTTACTTGGGTGATATTAATGATAAGTGTTTTTGCTTATCTTCTTTTTTTGATTAAATTTTTACCTCGGTTCCTATAGTAAGAAGAAATTTCTCTAGCAAGAGGTCTATGTGGATGAACCCCAGCGAAATTTTATCTGCGAAATCTCTTAGTCATTTTGCTTATCGTTTTCATCGTTCAGTGACTAATTGGAAAATATTTTGTAAATACAGAAATAGAGCGAAAACTGTTATGAGAAATGCAAAAAGAAGATATTTTTTAAAATTTTTCATAATTAAGATACTAGGTATGTCTGGAAAGTCTTAATTTCTAATGGTTGCCTGGATAATCAATCCAACGTCTATGATGGCGGCTATGATACTATAACTGCATTCTTTACTGGCAATGTTGATCATGTAATTGACCATTTTATTTTTTCGGATAACTTTAGTTTTGACACCATTGATTTTCCCTCCTCTTTTTCCTTTCACTGTGTTTCGGAACTGGAGTTTTGAATGCGCATGATGTGTTGCAATACAATATTAACTACTGCCTGAATCAAATTCATGATTGGACTTCACTTAACTCCTTAGCTCTTAACCCTTATAAGTCCAAGGGTATCATGTTTGGGCATAGAAATAATTTTTTTCCAAGTTTGGATATTATTCAATGTGCGCATACAGTTAGTCGATCATATTAAATGTCTTGCAGTGCTTTTAGATAATCAACTTTCCTTTGACCTCCTTATTTATCTTCTTTATGGTAAAATCTTTGGTGTTATGGCTCATGCAATGTTGGTGTCATCTGTATTATATGGTCTCGAAGTTTATTCCGGTACATGCTCCACTCGCTTAAGCAGAGTTAAGCATATAGTTAATAGTATTGTAAGATTTGTCTACAACATTAAGCGTCGGGAGTACATATCTGTTTCGGTCCGACGTTTTCTTGAGTGTACGTTTGAAAATCTTGTGAAATATCGATTGGAAATTTTGTTCCATGTAGTAATTCGACACGGTAGACAAATTGACCTTTATAGATCTTATGTATTTACAAGATCTGTTAGAAATCCCTAGATTAGCATTCCCAGAATTTCCTCACCTCTTTCTTTTCTTTTTTTTCTCTTTATTTATAATTTTTTTTTTTTTGTTGCGGCTGGAGAGCCATTAACCATCAACTATGAAATGTTGTTTTTTGATTAAAGTTTAATTTTTTAGTATAATTATTATAACTAGTGTTTGCCTAATGGTCAAAATTCGTATCTAAATATAAAGGATACATAGTTCATCTAAGTATATATAAATTTATATGTTTCGAGCATTTATTTATTCCGTCTTAGTCGATCGATTTGGTAAGGGACCAACCTCCGGTTCATATATTATCTTCTAAGTGAGCTTATTTAATTTTGTAAGTTCAATATAAAAAATATCAGAAAATATCAATAAAAACAAGTTAGAGAGCTATATTCGGCTGTGCCGAATCTTTGATACCCTCCACCGACAGTTCGAATGTTTAAGGAGTAATATCTGTATGATGTCTTTTTATTATTATTATCTTAAACTGTGACGATTTGTTATTAATTATGGTTTTAGGAGACTAAACTGTTTTCCGGGAGTAGGGCATATATGGGGCCTAGGGTAAACTATGTACCGATCTTCACGAAATTTCACAGTATCATTTATAGTCCTATAAAATTGTGACGAGCCAAAATTTGTTATGATTGCATTATTTTTTACGGTTTTAGGCGTACTAAACTGTTTTCCGGGAGTAGTGTTTATATGGGGCTTAGGGTAAATTATGGACCGACCTTCGCGAAATTTTACAGTGTCATTTCTAGTCGAATAAAACGGACTTGTGCAAAATCTTATGTCATTCCGTGCATTTTTCATTTTTTATGTTAGTTTTTGTAACAAAATTATCAAGTTTTTGAAGGTGGTGGTTCCACATTTTGATTCATAGCTCTGGTCCTACTGAACCGATTTTGCTGAAATTCAATCCCAAACTGCTTAGGATAACTACAAGCAATTTGACACCTAGTTTGTTTATTTCTTTTGAGTTTTTCGAAAGTGAGCGTGTTTTCAACAGACGGACAGACGGACAGACAGGCGGACATGGCTAAATCGACTTAGAATTACTCAAGCAGCCAGAATATATATACTTTATGGGGTCTGAGATGAATAATAAAAAAGTTTCACACGGAATGACAAACTTAGTATACCCTCTTCACAACTAATTGTGGTGGAGGGTATAAAAACAGTATCAAAAAGTCTCCTTAATAGATTATCATCCACTCAGGACATGTTTAATTTTATGTTTCTATGTCTAAAATTAACGAAAATTAATCAAAGTACCAGATCTAGAACGAAATAGTATCAAAAACCCCTCCTGTTATGCATTCTTATTCACTCAGGACCATGCATGATTATTTTTATATTTGTAGGTAGAATATTAACAAAAATTTAAAAAGTACCAGATGAAAAACAAAAGGTACCAACATTTTTCATCTTATAGGTTCTAATTTTCTCAGTAAGCTGCACCTATAATATTATGCTTCTAAAGTTCAATATTATAAAAAATTTAAGTGATGCAAAGAAAAGTAAAAGAAAGAAATTTAATTCTCCGTATTTCCTCTTTTTGGTACTTTTTTCTCGCATTAGAGGTTTGGTTGACAAACAAAGGAAGAAAGGGTTCTTAGCTGTTTTGCCTGTGCCGATTTATACATAAGATTTATATAGTCGAAATGTTCGTAAACCGGTTTTGGAAAAATGTCGAATAATCGACCACCCTATTTTTTATTATTTGATAATTGAAAAAAAAACGATTTTTTTTTGTTCTGCATATGTGTTAGTAAGAAATTTTAACGCTTATAACTCTGAAATTATTGAACAGATTTTGAAATATATATTGTGCACTTCTGCGAGTAAATACCTTTCAAATGGTGTATATTTTGTTCAAATCCGCTGAAAAACAGAGGAGGAAAGTGTTCTTAACTGTTTTGCCTTTGCCGACTTATATATATGTACATACATAGATTATTAGTTTACATACCCTGCAGGAAATTTCACTAGTGAATCTGTACTGATTCACTATTGACACAGTCACCAGTACTAGTGACTTATTATACCCCAGACAATGTTATTTACTATAGACATTAAACATGTGCGTGTCATTGGAAATCTACTACTGACGTTGGTACTACTGACTAGGTTGTTCCTTTGGGAACATATGTAGACATTGGAACCAGAGAATCACTAGTACATTTTAGTAAATATAGTCTACGAATACGAAATCATAACAATCTTTTTTTTATTATTTCTTCAACTTTTATAGGAATTGTACTTCTCAGTTGTTTTTGATAAAAAATTTTTCGCATTAAAGGCAAATATAGTCGCAAATGTAGTGTAGTGTAGACACTTCGTTGACAATGTCACCAAAATAGTCGACAAAACTGGCGACTTGGAGACACTTGCACCCAGGTTTCCTTCAGGGTACGTATTTATAATTTGTTGTAAAATTTCTCAGGATAGTATATGAACATGTTATATTGTTATTTTGGCCTATAAAGCTTGATATCGCATAAATAAATGGAATAAATCGGGCATGTTCTACAAATCGAAATGAAGTGGAATTGAAATCGAACGAGATTTTGATTTAAATTATTTACAAAATGACTGTAGTTTTTCTTGTTTCTAAGAGCTGTTCTTGTTAATATAATTGGTACTCAAAGTATGTGTATATAAAAAGAAAGATAAATAAAAGAATAATAAATTTTTAAAATTTGTTCGGTTTTTAATCCACTTCATTTTGATTTACAGAACATACCCGAATAAATAAATTTTAGAAAACGTCGACCATCGACCAAACATGGCTTTTGCCCAGGATTTCGACAGTTACACCAATTAAGATATCAAAAATTTTGAATAAATTTCTAAAATATGGAAATTTTAAAGTTTAAAATAAAAAACGTTAAATGGTCTAATGTCGAAAAAATTCTTGTTTAGTTCAAGGCGGATTCATTCCATGTAATCTCGGTACCACAAGCAATTTGTTGGTATGCCGTATATGGGCGGTATTGAAGGAATAGGCGGTATGGGTGGCATGATGTAAACTAATTTTACAAATACTTTGTTAAATCTTCATTCGTTTTAACTTTAATTTTACTTTAAATTTTAAATAATTTTAACGTATACCACACATACCACATACGAGCACATGCATACACATTATAATTACATATTAATTAATTCCTATAAATATTTTCGTTTTTTACGATTACTTCTATTTTTTTACATGTTATATATGTAAATGAAAATAAATCTTTAACTCATACGCAGATTACACTGTGTTAGTTGCAAAATTAGACAAGCCGGCCACATGGCTTTTTGACATAATTCGGGTACACTGAATCCAATGGCGCTAACCGTTTTTTTAGGTTCGCTCTTGTTTTCGCGATATACCGTTATTTCGAAAATGGAGGAGGTTGCACAACATATATTCGCGTAACTCAAAAGCGGATTAGTTTATTGAAATTACTTAGAAAAAACCAAAATTTCCTTTAAGAAAAATAAAACGTTTTTCTAATATCGTTTAAGAAACATGAATTTTTTTTTTGGAAAAAATAATTTTTTTATAAAAATTTCGAAATTTTTGTTTTTAAAAAATTCATAAAAGATTGGAAAAGGCAGCTAGGCTTCTAATATTTTAAAGACAAACAAAACAAGCCATAAATGATTAAAATCTGTTAGCAACTTCTTTTATTCACAAAAGGCGAATTTAAATTATTTTAAGAATTTCATAAAACGCAATATTTGTATGGAAGCCCCCCTAAGAAGTGGTGATAAGGGGCACGTCTCGAGAAAATGTTAAGGACAAAAAACTAATTGAGGTCGGTCATACATTATATCCCACTAGGGGCGACTCCTGGGCAATTATGGGCCTTTTTCTTCAATATATTTCTAGTCTGCATTGAACATTTTGTATGGGAGCCCCCTTAAGGAATGGAGATAGCGGGTAGGTATGTTAGAAATATATGATTGAGATGAAAAATAAAGTGGGGTTGGTCATACATTTGACTCATCTAGGAGCATCCTACGCACTGTACCGGCTAAATTTAAGAATTTAACAGTTTTGGCCGAACAAAAGCTATTTTCGAGACCCATGCCCCCATGGTAATTTAAGGACCAATCATCAATTCTGTATAGTGATTTCTGGTATTAAAAAAAAAACCCTAAATTAGTACAAACTTCGATATAGTGTGTGCTGGAAATCGAAAACGTAAAACGCAAGTCGTTTTTTAATAAAATTTCAGTAATAAAAGACTTTTATGACAAGTATTATACAAAGATTTCTCTATTAAACAGAATTTTATAACAAAAATTATGAAAATTAGATTAAAAGTGTACAACTTCCCAATTCTTGCGTTTTACGTTTTCGATTTCCAGCACACCCCTGTTAGTCTTAAAATGGTTTTCAGAAGGCTGCTTAATATGGGACATAATGCTTAATTATGGACCAACTACATATAACCAAATTAAATGGTATAATTTGTGGCCATATAAAGGTAAATTGAATCAACTTTTACCACAATAAATAAGTATATCTGCTTCGGTTTTAGGAATATTAAAATAATTTTCCAGAGTGAGGCATAATATAGGGAATATGGTAAACTATGGACCGATCTTTACATTTTCTACTGCGATTTAAAGCCTTATAAGGTTTTAGGCGTACTTAACTGTTTTCTGAGAGTAGGCAAAAAGCTGCTTTTTATGTTTTTGACATTTTGATTTTTATGCCTCTGTTTTTTTTCAACAAATAAACAATATGTGTTTAATTTTTCCGCGTAGTAGCACCCCTGCAGATAACGAGACTAGTCCATACATGCATGTAAAGAGTAATTCATAGAGGAGTAGGAGTACTCCAAAACTACTCCAAATATATGGGTAAAAGGTGGTCTATTTAACATTACGATGTCCTAGGAGGGGACTATATAACCCACCGAAGTAGTCCCTAAACTACTCCATGGAGTACTTTAGTGGGTTAGTTTTAAAAGTACTCCATGCCACTACAGTTGGAGTACACTAAAGGGGTAGTTTAAGCATTTTTAATTTTTTACTAATCGCCTTTTATGGCGTGCCCTGTAGTCTTAATTGCTATTATTAAATATATTTACTTGGTATTTTTAATTTGTTTACCTTTTTTCACAAATTTCACAAACTTTTACTTTTAAATTAGCAATTAATAATGTACACCATCAGGGCTACCAATGTGTAATACTGTAAACTATAGAAAAGTATACATCATGCAGTTGTTGGCAGCACTGCATGTTAATTTCTTATAACATGGTCCATATTACAGTAGATTGGACCATGTTGTAAGTAGTCCATTTAAGCCACAATGGGTTACGTAGTCCAATATTATCTGTAGGATAATAATTTTAACCGAATTGGTTTGAATTTTTCTGATTTTTAAGTGGTTGAGCTTTAAAAGGTGGCAAGTCTACTTGAACGAATTGCAGTTTAAAGGCCCAACCATAATGTGCTTAAGTTGGCTTAAGCAAATGTACGAATACATGCAAATTATATGAGGCAAACCATATTGAACTTAAGGAAACTTTTTGTTAAATTTTATGAAACTGTCATTTGCTTAAGCGAAGTGCGAAGCTGATCGCACATTCCGTGCGGAATCAAATGTTTGTTGATTTTATTTTTGTTTTTTTAAATACATTTGAGATAATTTTTTTGTTAATTTTTGACAGTAGGTTAAGCAAGGCTATGCATATTATGGTTGGGCCTTAAGTCTTCAACCACCATAATTAAACGTTTTAGAAAAAAATCGCAATGTATCCTTTAAAATGATGCCAGGTCAGCTTTAGGTAAGTAAATCACGCCTAAAATAACCTTAATATCGCAATATATCAATTTAATAAAGAGCGACTCGCTTTATATTTAAGTGCACCAGTCACATGAACTAAATTACTAGTTTTTTTGTGCAATAATAAAATCATATCTCGCGGGTTTTTATATTTATTTCATGACGTTTATACAAAACTTCATCGGAATTCAAGTTTGTTCTAAGCTGTAAAAATTAGTGTGGCTTACGAAGTTATTACGAAACAAAACTTAACAAAAAGCATTGAAATGTAAAAGTTCAATTAAAGTGTAAAACAGAAACTAATTGGAAATAAGCTTAAATAGGTATTTTTTACGAGGATGTTATGATGGCTATATAAAAAAACGGATTTTAATTCGGATGACTTATGATGTTGTTACAATAAGCCCTTCTTATATTCAAGTAAAGTCACATTTCAAACATTTACTAATTACATATGTAAACTATGTAAACTAATTAAGAATTCATAGAACAAAGAACAAAATTCAAATAATTTAAATGTTTAAAAAAAGTTTAAATTCAAAAAATTATTCAAATTTTTAAAATTTCTGATTAATTAATTAGTCAAAAAAAATTAATCCATTAAACAAGAATTAAATACACCAATACCCCAGTTGGCGTCGCTAATTGGGACCGGAAAAACTCGACGCAAACCGAAGCACGATTTTCCATACATATGTATTGATTTTCATTTAATTGGTTCCGAGATTCATAATTTTAGCAGAAAATATAAATTTAGAAAGGGTAATTTTATTTTAGATCTTCAAATAAAGTTAAATTTTTCATTTGAATAACCATTTGTTGTAAAGGCATTCATCGCAGATTTTGGTCTTCAATCCAACAAGTAAGAAGTGGCTCCATTTTTTTCATTAAGAGACTTTTCATTTTTGTAACCTGTTTATGTTCTTGTTTCAACAAATTTCTTAATTTTATAAGCGTCACTGGAACAGCAAATGGATTTTATTGGAGAAGGGGCTAGTTAAAGTTTTCTTTCAATCAATATCAACAGCATTTTCCCCTGATTTAGAACGCGTCGAAACGCCCAGTTTTTGTTCTAAGCTTATTTACTTTTTTTTGACTCGTTGCTGCAAAATATTTAAATTTAACTTTAGTTCAGCAAATGTAATTTGAAACCAGTTGCAATCAGCAGACAACCTTCACATACATATTTGCATTAGACTTAAACGGGAAATTCTCTTTTTATGTAGCTTTATACAAACAATTTTATATGTATTAACGACGCAAATCGAATCACTAGCGCAAATCGAAGCCATGCGATGCAAAGTGAAACAAGAACGACGCAACTTCGAAATCACAGAAATTTTAAAAAGACGCAACTTCGAAAACGACGCAATCCGGGGTATTGGTGTAAATCAAATTTCTATATATTAAAACAAGTAAGAAAGTATAGTCGGTAAAGCCCGACCATATGATACCCAGCACCACAGTACTTAAAAACACATCATGCTTATGTGTCCATATAAATATGGATTTCTCTATGTTTAAAAACTTCATTAAAATCGGTTTGAAAGTTTGTGAGAGGCAGAAATTGCTCCCTACATCCCCTTGTGGTCCTATTTTTGAAAAACTGTATAGCTTATGTGTCCATATAGATATGGATCTACCTATGTTTTAAATTTCATTAAAATCAGTTTGAGAGGCAAAAATTGCCCCTTTCTTCCCTTGTGGTCCTATATTTTTTAAAACTGTATAGCTTATGTGTCCATATAGATATGGATCTATCTATGTTTGATAGTTTCTGAGAGGAAGAAGTTTCCCCCTATCTTCCCTCGTGGTCCTACGAATTGGCCCATTTTCAATAGGCTTGGTCCTTGTGCCAATAAGAACCTATGACCCAAATTTTATCAAGTTATCTCCAAAGTTGCGACCTGTACTTTGCGCACAAGGTTACATGGATAGCCAGCCAGCCAGCCAGCCAGCCGGACGGACATCGTTAGTTCGACTCAGAAAGTGATTCTGAGTAGATCGGTATACTTTAAGGTGGGTCTAGGACCACTATTTTAAGGCGTTACACACATCAGCACAAATGCATAATACCCTCTCCACTATTGTGGTGTGGGTATAATAACGTATTAATTATAATTTTGTTTAATCATTTAATTTCACTTCCCTTAAAAAATACATACAGCCCAATTATGAATAAAAATTCTTCGGGAGTTTTTTCCCTTTATCCATTTTTACAATTGAATTTACATGGCATAAAGGAGTAAGGAAAAACTCCCGGGGAATTTGTATTAATAATTGGGCTGATAATAATTATATGAACATATCACACTTGATCATGAAGGGGATATTCAACATTTTTTTTTCACTTTTTGGTAAAAATCTACACGTTATACACATATCTACCCGCTGTAAAATCATGCTATTTTGTCTACTTTTTGGTAATGGAATGGTTGGCTTGAAAATTCTTTTTCATATGTATGCCTTCAATGTTAAATTAACAATTTTTTTTCTTCTTCTGAAAAGTTTTAAATTTTGAGTTAATACCCTCTTTATGATCAAGTGCGATACATATATGTATATGTATTTATTTGTTTAAAATTTATTTAAAAAATAAAGCAGGGTAAACTAAAGAATAAATTGATTACATTGAGTTGGCCAACAATTGAGCAGCAATAACTTCTGCATCATTTAGTGTTAATTTCGAAGTTACTTTAGACTTCTTCGCTAAAGGTTCCTCAAAATCCTCAGCAGCTTCTTCTCCTTCAGTACTGCTGTCTTCACTTTCTTGTGTGCGTTTTACTTGTGTAGAACTGGAATCACTTTCACTGTTGCCAGATTCCAAGTCTGGGTTAGAATCTTTGTTGTAAACTTTAGATGGATCAGGCAACCATGATAAATCAACTGAATCCATATCATCACCACTATCGACATCCTCATCACCACTACCTTCATTCTCCATACCCTCATCCTTACTTTCGTCCCGTTTTTTAAGTTTCTCTTTAAGGGCTTTATGCCTTAGTTTTACTAGTTCTCTAAAACGTTGTTTGTCGTATTTGTCTTCTTCTTTTAACAGCTGTTTAGCCATTTCAATGTCTATTCCCCCCGTAGGTAAATCTTTGTTCTCGTACTCCTTAGCCAATTCGGATTGTAGTTGTTTGCGTGGATCTATGACTTCTTGACCATCCTCATCAAATTTGACTTTATCGTTCATTTGTAGTTTTTTCTTTAGAACCTTTTTGGCGACCGCAGCTTTTGTGACAAGTTTTTCTTTTTTCCTCAGCACAGGAGGTGGCAGGTCTTCATTATTATTGCTTAGCTGGTTATCCAATATTTCATGATCGACTCTTTTGATTTTAATAAAATCATCATCCTCATCAGAGTCGGAATTGCTATCAGAGGCTTTAAAAAGAATACCATCTTCTTTTTTATTTTTTAATTGTTTTATGGGTTTACTTTTGACTTCCTTTTCATTGTCATCTTCTGAGTCTTCATCAGATTCTTTGTTACATTGCTCGTTTTTATCACTGTTATTTTGCTTTTTCAAGTAACGCTCCAAGAATCTTACACGAGGTGTCACTACAAGCCCCAGTGATTTTGCATAACCATCAAAATTTAAGGCGAGAACATTAAACACCGCTTTGTTTTTCATTAGAAACACCGATTTTATATACGATACAAAAGCACGCTGGGCTGATGCTTTCAGCTCTGGATTTTGCGCCAGATAAGCTTCAATTTTAGCACGCGGTGAAAACAGTTTCTTTGGGTCGATTTGTATTTTTCGTATGCTGAGGAATTTACGATTTAACTCCTCAATCATACCTTTCTCTTCGGAGGGCATTAGAACCAAAAGACACTCACCACGTGTTTTATTACGGGCTGAACGCCCAGCACGGTGAATATATTGGGTGACATCTTCAGGACAGTCTAGTTGAACGACCCAATTAACCGAAGGAAAGTCAAGTCCACGAGAGGCTATATCAGTTGCAAATAGTACTACATTACTCTTTTTAACGAAATCATTGTAAATAGCAATTCTACGATCTTGGTGAAGCGTTCCGTACAACGCTAAAAGACTTGTGCCAGGCCTTAGCTTGCAAAATACCTCATACACATATTTAACCTGTTTACAACTTGACAGAAAAACTATAACTTTTTGTTTTAGATGATTTTTAATAAATGACCACAGCATTGTAATTTTGTCCTCAAGATCAACGATAACATAATTTTGCTGAAGTAAATCGGGAACCACTTTTGCAGCATTCTTCGTTTCGCCCTCACTTTTCGGTTGCCCAATGTACACCGGATTCTTAAGATTAAGTCTTGCCAAGTCTTTTACAGTATTCGTTTGGGTAGCCGAAAACAATAAAGTCTGCCTGTCAGGAGGAAAATTTTCAACAATAGCATTTAAAGTTTGTTCAAACCCCATATCAAGGCACCTATCCGCTTCGTCTAGTACTAACATTTCCACTGTCGAAGCATTAAACAAAGGATTCTCGTCCATATGCTGAAGCAAACGTCCGGGTGTGCAAATCAATATATTGCACTGATCCATACGACTTCTTTCAAACTTTAAATTTTTGCCACCAATAATTAAGCCGGCGGAAAAGTCATGAAATTTTCCAATTTTTTTCAAGGTCTCAAATATCTGATAGGCTAATTCTCTTGTGGGCGATATAATAACAGCGGCGACTCCATCCGTTCTGGACCATTTTGCCATGTAAAGGTGTTCTAAAATCTAAAGAAAAAACATTCAATTTATACAACATCAACATTTTATTTCTTACTTACCGGAATAAGAAAAGCTAAAGTTTTACCACTTCCAGTAATGGCAGCACCCAACACATCTTTGCCTTGCAGACAAGGCCCAATACTTTCGCGCTGAATGTCCGTTGGTTGTGTGAATTTACAATCGTTCAGACCTTTTAAGGTCTTTTGTGAGAGGGGAAAATCTTGGAAACGTTTGATTACATCTTTTTCGGTCGAAATTGTTTCGTATTGAGCCCGTAATTGCTCAATTTCTTCATCTAAACGATTTTTTAAAGATTTTGGTTTTTCAAACGCACGTTTTTGCTTCATGTTGTGAATGAATATGTGAAAGAAACTAAAAAATTCAGTGTTGTATTTAAACGTACTAGGCGCTGGCAGCGTTTTAACCCATGTGTGACTAACAGTCATAACATTTTCTATTTATAGGTCATTCGAATTACCACGAAAGCTAGTAGATTTGATTTAAAATATTGCTTAAAATCTAGAACATTTACATTGCACTTTTTTTTGGCATTAGTGAGAAGTGAAAGCTTTTTGTGTACCACATACTTACTTATAAAGAAATAGGCATTACATTTTATTTATAATAACTTCATTTATTTTATCAATATTATTTGTCTTTTCCATTTCTTACTATTTTCTCAAAATATTTTAAATATTTTAACAAGGTGCGTTCGATACTTTTACAGTAAACCTGCTTTAGGATTTCCGAACCTTAGTGTATTTGCTATTGATTTTTATCGGGAGCTTTGGCTTATATAATATTTTTAATTTATGTGTGAAAAAATTTATATAAAATTAGCGTAAAGCTTTTAATTCTAGATCCAAACAATAATATGTAGTATATGTACGCCAAATTTTATTTCCTTCCAAAAAATCAGCAAGTATGACAACAAAACAAACTTCTTTCACTTTTGCTTTCTCACCAAAAAAGGGACTTTCCAACTAAAACTTAACAAATTCAAAAAAAAAAAAAAAAAAAAACAAAGTGTTAAACGGCAAAAGCTTATGAAGAGGATGAGTGGTTGCAATTAAAACATGTAAGGGTAACCTGTCTGTGGAAGCCATTAAATTGGTCTCTGGCGAACTCTAAGTTTGCGGACATATGTATATTCCACCATCTTTTGTTTTTGAAAATTAGAAATTCTTTCAATTTTCTGTAAAAAGTTAAAAGAATTTTTCACTTAAATTGTTTAAACAATCAATTTCCGCGCCGTTTTGATTTGTGAAAGATTTTGACAGCTTATTTGTAAATTTTTTAGAAAAAAATTTATTACAGAAACACATTTACTTCCTACTTTCCAATAAATTATGTCAAAAAGATCATTTGACAGCTAATTCACACAATGTAGAAATACAGGAACACTTGTGTGAAACAAGTGCCATTTTGTTTCAATTCATATTGTTTTTCTTTCAGTTCCCTTGTTTCATTGTGAAAAGTTTTCGATGTGAGAGTTACAGAAACGAGCTACTGGATTCGATTTCCGCGGCATTCAATAATGAAAAATTATCAATAAATTTTAATTAATTCCATGTTGTAAAATTCCTTTCTTCATAAAAATAGTTTAATGAAAAATTAAATTTGATGAACTTTAGCCTAATTAAAATATCATTTTGTTGATGTTGAGTAATGAATTGAAAATTTGCAGCCTCACTAAACATAAGTAATAGTGATGTTAAAAAATTTTGCAAAAAAAAAAAAAAAAAAAATGGTTTGATTGAAAAAAAAAAACAATCATCAGTTTATTGCAACTTTTTTTTCTTCACTCATTTGAGTGCAACTAAAATTGTTGCACTAAATTTAAAATCAAAAACTTGTTTTTTCATGATTAAAGCCAATAATTCTGTGGCAAAAAGGAATAAGTGCATAAGTGTTTTTATACTACTTTTCAGGAGAGCATTTTTAAGCTTTATATGTAAATGCCAAATCAGGGTTAAAAGATTTCAAAATTTTGTGCATGTAAATATCTCAAGTGCTATTATCGACATAATCCCTGCTAGTTTTGAAGTTGATATATATTCAGACTTCGGAGATATCGGCTGAAAACCATTGATGTTGTTATTCCGTTTTGTTAAAGTATGATAATATGAAAACATATCTCAACTTATGATTGTTTTCCAAAATAATTGTTTAACATTTTCTTATCATATATTGAGATAAGTGTATTTTCCATAATACATTTTTAAAAAAATACAAGCATATTTAAATATATGTGTATTTTCCAAGTTAAATTTTGCAAAAATGGCTGATATATTTCGAGATAAGTGTATTTTCCATGTTAGATTTTTTTAAAAATGACTTGCATATATGGAGTTATGTATTTATTCCCTTTTGTAAAAATAAAAAAAAACTATTTATGCGTTTTAAAACATTTGAATTCATTTATAAGTTTAAAAAAAATAATAGTATTACTATATAAACTTACTGATATATTAAAACTAATATTTGCTCTGAGGATACATACATAAAAAACATAAACTTTTTCATTTTTGTAATTAATATTATGAATATTTTGTTAGTTTATTAATTTGAATAATATTTCAGTCTTCATCAGATGACCCAAAACAGAGGTCAGGATCGACATCAGGAACATTGTCATCTTTTAAATTTTTATAAAAATCATGGAAAATAGGATCAATTAAATCAATCATGCTTAAAAGGTCCCTTTTCTTTTCTTTTGAGATTTTAGGTAAAGAATTTACCTTTTCTAAAACCATTGTATCAGTCATTTTTACACCACGTTTGAGTATATTTATTGTTTTGAATGATTCTTCTTCCGATAGCGAATTTTTATATTCAATTGTGCCAATTTTATCTTTCGAATATCTTAACCACTTTACATCATGCCATGAAAATCCGGTTTTATCATTTTTCTTAATAATAAAGTTGTTTTTAGTCAATGAACAAAAATCCAAAAATTTAGTACAATCCATATCAACAACAATAAATGCATTTTTTTGCCAATTGAACGCACAAATTGGCCCCAATCGCGGGGATGATGAATTTTCATATCATTTATTTTTTTCTTTCTTTCAATAAGAGCATGATCTACATCACATTCCATATGAGTATGTCCGGGCTCCAAGAATTTATGATCAATTGTTTTAATGTTTTGATTAGTTTTTAAGTAGAGAGTAAACATTGTGCTTACATATGAATTTTTATTTTGACCAGCACAAGAGTCACTGTAAAAAATTATCGAATCTGTACTTGTATTTGAAATAAATGAGTTAAGGTGATTGTAAAGGCAGGATGCAATTTCGTTAGCTCCTCGTCTTCCTTCGCCCTCATGCCACATAAAACAGTATGGCGTATTAGTAACGCAGTCATGAATTGTTAAGTTATAAGTATTTAGTTGCCTTTTATAATAAGACACAGAAGTTGTTAAATATGGAGTGGGAAGACATTGCTGTAAATCAAATGTATACATTTTAATATTGGCATTACTTGTAGCAAAATTTTTATCACTATCTTTCGATTTATATGCAAGGTCTGCCTTTTCGTGATGAATTTGCTGTTCATCTTTTAATCTAACGTATTCTGGATCAGAACTATCGACATATTCAATTTTTGCTTTAAATGTATCACATTTATTACAAGTGTCAATTTTAGGATGCTTAAATTTTAAGTTCATAGTGTGGAAAATTTGTGCATATTTGGTAAGACTTATAATTTCGTTTTCTTCGCAATATAATTCGTGCATTTTACTAATAGATAAATTGGAACTCAAATACTTTTTCGATGAGTGGCGTCTAGAGTAATGACTTTCATATGCTGGGAAACTATTTATATGATTCTTTATTGCAGAAAGTTTTTCATCACTAAACTTGTTACTAGGTGTTGACTTGCCACGATTGTCTTTTAACGAAATTGGATCATTTAATTTTTTTGTAATAACATTTCTAATAAAACCTGCAGTCTCACCAAATGTATTTAAAAAACAGGCTTTGCAAACTTGTAATTTAACACCATTTGTTTCAATAAAGTAAAACGCCGTATTTTGTCGATTTTTTGAGCGGATGTCATTTTTCTTTAATGTTTGTGTAGCTTTTTCAGATATTTCAATTAAAGATGATATAAAAATGAATCGCTGATTATATGACCCCAATCCCCAGTAAGCGTTAAATACAACTTTCTGATCATCAAAAGTGATCTTATCTTTACAGTTTCTACGGCAGGGTTTCAATTGATTACATTTTCGGTGCATCACCGTTTTTTTAGATTTTGTAACATATGCTTCTCCTCGGTTTCTGTTTTTCTGAATTTCTTTTTTCGTAAAATATGTTTTTGGTGGTACTGCTTGTTCCATCTCCACGTCAGAAGGTTCTATTGCAATCTCTTTAGAAGATATTGTAGGATCTGGGTCATCCTGCAATTCTTGTTCCATTTCAGTTATGGATTCGTCTGTATCATCAGATGTAATTGTATAGTTAGGGTCTGCAATGGAATCGTCTGAAAAATGGTACAAGCTGTAACCTAAATATTCGCTTAGGTAATCTAAAAACGCAGTATTATCTTTTAAATCATAGAATCCATTCATACTCGATTCGGTTTCGTTTTCGACTAGTGGGGTAAAAAAGGTGCGTTTAAAAAACTCATCTCCGTAGCTGACTTCATTTTTTCTTTTAATTTCTTTTTTTTGTTGATTCATTGCCATTTTTTTAAAAGTGTTTAACCCTATAAAAGAACATAAGTTGAAAAATTTGTTAAAATTGTCATTGGAATAAACGCATAATTGAGATAATATAATTATTTTTATCTTTATAATTTTGGAATAAAAACATAGCTCGATATATATTTTATATTTTTAAAAACTGAGGTTTGGAAAAAACACACAACTATAGATATGCTTTAGTTTTTTTAATTTGTTAATTTAACATAAACACATATTTATAGATATGTTTTAAATTTTTTATAATGTTGATTTAGAAAAAACACATAATTTGAGATATACAGCTCTTTATGTTATTTCGAGTTTTGGAATAACTACATAACTCCAACAAAAATATTTATTTATTTTTTTTTTTAATTTTGGAAAAACAACATAATTGACATTTAAATTAAGGAAAAACTGCATATCTCAGATATGCAGTTATGCCACCGTATTAAAGATATTGTACCTTCTACAACGAATGTTGATTTATTAATGAGGAACAACAACATAAATCAGTTATGATGTTATGGTTTATTGTTAGAAAATAAAAAAACGAGTTATGTAGTTATGCCAAACCAATATCTCAGGAAGTTATAATCCGATTTCTATAAAAATTTGACACAATATGGAACCGGGTATGGGCATTCCGAAAATGCAAAAACACGTTTTGGACATAACTCGACTTATGTTGTTTTGGGTTTTTGCCACAGAATTATACCGTTATTGACAAAACTTTATTTTGTTTAATGTTCTTTGCTTATGCATATCCTCCAAAAAAATCAAAAACCATGCACATACAAAGTAACATTTTTTAAATTTTAGTGATACAATATTTGTCTGCAGCTTTTTTGATTGCAAGTCCAAATTTTGCACTATTTGAATTGAGTGCAGATTTTTGGATTCAATCTGCGTTTAGTGATAGTGAAAAAATTTGCAATATCATCAAAAATTTTTTTAGTGGTAGTTAGAAAATAACAATCATCACTAAAGCTGATAAAAAAGAGTGCAAACTTATTTCTTTGTAGTTTTATTTAGTGATAATGCAATGTTGATTTAAATCAATATTTCGTGCACTACCCCCAACTATGATGATTAGTAATGCTGTACAATGGATAAAGACTGGGATCACATTATGAAAGTTTTCTTTCAGAAAGTCTGAGTTTAATGTTGTTTTTCTCTCTCAATTATAAACTTAGACTTTCTGAAAGAAAACTTATATTGTGAACCCAGACAAACATATGCATTAGTTTATATGGCTTGTCGCAAGCCGTCATGATTGTAATTTTATTACTTGTATACATATTGTTTTTTTAATTCTTGTTTTCATTTTCGCTTTCCCATTCATTGGAAGTAAATTTCGGTATACAGAAAACAGCGCCATCTATACTCAGTCAGGCGTGACATTTTTAAAATATCTCTGCTTATTGGCAGTGCTGCCATCACTGTATGATGAGAATATGCCAAAACACCAAAAAAAATTTGCAAAATCGTAAAATGAAGAAAAGTCTCTAAAAATCTGCTAATATTATAACATTATATTTTTAAATCTTTAAATTTTCTTAAAATATGTTAAATTTTTCCAAAAAATATATGCTACAAATTTTATTTAAAAAGAAAGTATTATATGTATTAATAATACAAAAAACGAAGAAATAGTATTAATTTAAATATGAAATTGCTTGAAAATACGTAGAGTAAGTCTGTTTTAAACATGCTGAAAAAATTATGCTGAAAAAAATCTGCTTTTGGGCAAGTAAATATGCATAAAAGCAGTAAGCTTATTTTTTCAAAAAAATGTGCAATTTCCCAAAAATTCTGCTAAATCTAGCAGAAAATATGCTAAAATGGGAACACTGCTTATTGGTTTTGCTTCGTATTTGTTTTGTTTCGTGACCTCATCCGTTTAGTGCATATTTTCGATACAATATTTGTGAAAAAATAAAAAAAAACTCTTGTGAAACAAAAATTACTGAACATATTTTAGTTGAAATTGTAAAAAACTATATGAAAAAGTGAAAAAATATAAAAGAATCTTCTATTCACATGGTGGCCAAATGTAAAAAACCAAAGAAAAAGTCCCTCTTATTGTGTTCTTTGTTTTCTTTATTTTTGTACATGTTGTGACAATATTCTACAGACAAATTCGTCTATTGAAACAGGTGGGTGCTTAATTAATAGAGCAAAAATTTCAATTTTTCATAAACTCTAGCAAGAGATTTATTTGTAATAACGAATATTTCAATACGAGTAAAGAATTTATGAATAACAATAAAAAAGATATTTATTTTATCGTTGGCTTTTTTTAAATTGTTGTTTTTTTATCCTATAAGCAATGGAAAAATAGTCAGCTGTTTATATTTAGTTTTTGTGGGGTGTTTGTAGTGTGATAAAACCTGATTTTCTGCATTAAAAAGTATCTTTTTAAAACCTTATTTAATGTATCTTCTCTGTATTTTTAGGATATGAACTCAGACTTAAAGTGGAATTTCAAATGAATCATGCCAGTACTCTAAAAAAGTCGTAAATATTCTAAAAATAATATGTGGCTGAATCATTGGAAATGCTACGAATTCCTTATTATAAATATTTATAAAAAAAACAAACAAACTTGTGGAGCAGATATTGTAAAATAATTAATATTTTGAATTTATGGGGTTTACTTGATCAGAAACGTTCTAGGTTCAGAGATCTAACAGAAAATGCAGACGATCTTAACAAAAGGTAGTGTCAAAAAATCCAACATTCAAATTCTTTAAAAAATCACACCGATACGATAGTTTTGTCCAGGGATGATAAATGACATTTTCAAAACTGTAGTTAATTCAATTAAAAAATTTTACTTTTTCGGCCCAAATTGTACTTTTTTTTTTTATTTTTTTTTTATTTTATTTATTTTAATACATTGGAAGCCTTAAAGGCCAATTATACATGTATTGTTTGATTAATATCTATGTTATATATATGTATGTTAAAGATTTAACTATGAAATAGAACTGTGTTGAGATACAATGTAACTTAAAACTACTTTACAAAAAAAGAAAAAAAAAATATTTATAAGTACTTCATAAGTGGCTCCCCAACCACACAAAACTGCAAAAAAATTAATTTAGATAACCATAAAAATTTCCATAAATCCTGTATACCAGAAATCAAATCAGGTAAAAAACTAAGAAAGAATAATCATACAGACCTAATTAAAAGCATTTTTTTAAAAGTGAGGTAGGAGTATGAAAACCGTCGTAGATTAGGTGGTAAATGGTTCCAAACACGACAGACTCTTATCTTAAAAGAATGTTCATAAATTGAAAGATGTATCCGAGGTATCTCAAGTTGTATATTACGCGTTGAGTGAATAAATGTAAATTCATCGACAAGAAAAATAGGCTGTCTTAATTTCATGATTTTGTAAAAATATAGTAAAAGACCTAAATGTAGAAATCCATGAAATTCGCAACCCAAAAATTCAGAGACAAGCTCAGTCACTCGATCATGATCACGAATACGAACATTAAATACATAACGAACAACTTTTCTAACAATCCTCTCAAGGAGGTCCAAATTACCAGAAAATGTTCCGGAAAAAACTTCCAAACAGTAGTTAATTTTAGACATTAGTAAGGCATGGGCCAAACGATATCTCACATATCTTGGTGTATATGCTTTCAAGGCATACAATCTTCTCAAAATAAAAGAAACTTGATTTGATATAGAATTAATATGATTTGCAAAATTAAGATTTGAATCAACAATTATACCAAGGCATTTAAGTGAGTCAACATAACTAATTAATTGATTATTAATACGAATTCTGGGATAATTCAAAATCTGATTAGGTAAACGAAAGAATATTGCCTTAGTTTTAGTTGAATTTATTTCCAAATAATTTAAATGCATCCAATTTATAACAGTATTAATATGATTATTTAAACGGATCTCAGACATTATATTTGTTTCAGAATCCATTTTATATACAAGAAAAATGTCATCCGCAAAAACATACGATTTACAAAACTCACTATCCATAAGTGGAATGCAATCATTTAAATAAGCTAGAAAGAGTATTGGGCCTACTTTAACCCAAAACATAAATAATGTACGTACAAGTCATTTTTAATGTATAAGGAAATGGTAAATGGATTCCAAATAGTGTATCCAATTATTCGACATTTGGTTTTGTTCGAGTATTGCTCGATTAATCGAATAAAGGTTATAAATTGTTCGAATAACTCAAAGAATTCAAATAATTGTATCCAATGGGAAAAAACAAACATCTCTATTTGAACTCATGCTTTTATTTTATTAATAAACAGAAAAAGAGAGGTGCCAGCCAATTTATTTAGGGCAATTTTTTTTTTTTTTTTTTTTAAATTGAGTGAAATTGAAATCGATGGAGATTCTCCGTTAAATTTTTTTAAAAATCACTGCAGTTTTTCTTGATTTTATGAGAAATTCTGTTAAAGATAAGAATTCAATGTTAAATATATAAAAGGAATTTTGTATAATCTTTTAAAACCGGAAGATACGAGGTAAAATTTACAGTAGGGTAATAACAGGTAACCCATTAGCTGACAGTTCATGGTTTACAAATTTATAACTGCTGATGATTTTTTTTTACGAATTTGACGTTTATAATCAGCGTTTAAAAACTGCAGTCAAAGTAGGAAAACAGCCATTTCTTCCACTTCTTCACTTGCCATTGGCCAAAAAACATTTGCTTTTACCTCGGAGTTGAGGTTTTTGTTCCGGAGTCGGAGTCGTAGTTCCCACAAAAACTCGCGACTCCGACTCCAAAGTTTTTCGGCATAAAAAATGTAAAAAAAATTTTCCAAAATAAAAATTATTCGAAATTGACGATGCAATATTTCAAACATCGATTTGAAATTTTTAAGATTAATTTTTATGCTATATTTAACCATTTAAACGTTTATGCATTATCTTTGACACCCTCCACCAGTTAGAATATATGAGAGTTAGAATATATGAGAGCTATAAACTATTAACTTTATAAAACGGACGCCAGTATAAAAATTGGTTCCGGTTCAAATTAATTGTACGACAATCAGAAAGTGTTATGTTTTTTTTCCTAGAAATTTGAAATAACTTGAATAATATAATCGACCAGCCCAAATTGTGTTCTTGATTAAAATTATAAAAACAAATTATAGGCACATATGCATGTATATTTTTCAAAGGATTATGACAATAGTTCTTGTTTGGTGACGACTGTTTCTAAGTTACTATTTTTTAACTTTAAACTTGGCAAACTGCATAAAAATACCTACACACGTATGTACACTAGAGCGACTCACCAAAAAAAGTGCTCAATGTACCCTCCTAAAAATGAACCTTGGACTTTTTTAAGATACCATTTTAAATATTTCGGCTCCAGCTTTGACCTCTCGTGAGCTGGACCATTTTTAAAAAGAGTCTATTTTAGCATGTTTTGTTAATTTGAGAATCTGTTTCCTTACCAACATATACAAATTGGGTATCATAAGAAAGGTTTTTTTAAGGCGCGTCCAACTGTATATACAATTTGTCCAAGGACGATCATCCATATCCTTTTTTTTAAGGTTTTTCTGTAAAAAAAACGGTTTTTGAATTTTTTGTTCGGCGTTGCTTGTAATAAAAATGCCAAATTAACATATTTTAATCTTTAGTCGATTTAATTAAATACGTGTTTCAGCTTTTTTGGAAATTCGCGCTAGTTCGCGTTTTGACAAAAATGCAATGGGGTGGCAACCCTTCATTTAAATATAGCAATATGGGCATCAAATTTCTTCTTTTACCAAGTACATCATCTTTGTATGTAAATAATATTATTTTTTGCAAATTAGATGCATTTTACACGGTGCTCTGGAATATATATAAATGCAATTTTGTAGTAACTGTAATATGTTAGCGGATTTAGTTTCTAGATCATGTATGGATAAAAATAGAACTAAAGAAAGAAAAAAAGAAATGATCTACGACTTAAATTTTTTTTTAATTTGCAAAAAAAATATGCCGCCAAAAAGTCGTGGATCATTCCTTTTTTTCTTTCTTTAGTTCTATTTTTACCCATACATGATCTAGAAACTAAATCCGCTAACATATTACAGTTACTACAAAATTGCATTTATATATATTCCAGAGCACCGTGTAAAATGCATCTAATTTGCAAAAAATAATATTATTTACATACAAAGATGATGTACTTGGTAAAAGAAGAAATTTGATGCCCATATTGCTATATTTAAATCGAAGGGTTGCCACCCCATTGCATTTTTGTCAAAACACGAACTAGCGCGAATTTCCAAAAAAGCTGAAACACGTATTTAATTAAATCGACTAAAGATTAAAATATGTTAATTTGGCATTTTTATTACAAGCAACGCCGAACAAAAAATTCATAAACCGTTTTTTTTACAGAAAAACCTTAAAAAAAAGGATATGGATGATCGTCCTTGGACAAATTGTATATACAGTTGGACGCGCCTTAAAAAAACCTTTCTTAAGATACCCAATTTGTATATGTTGGTAAGGAAACAGATTCTCAAATTAACAAAACATGCAAAAATAGACTCTTTTTAAAAATGGTCCAGCTCACGAGAGGTCAAAGCTGGAGCCGAAATATTTAAAATGGTATCTTAAAAAAGTCCAAGGTTCATTTTTAGGAGGGTACATTGAGCACGAATTTTGCTTCCATACATTTTGAGTCGCTCTAATGTACACTAAAAAAAAATTTTTTTTGTATTGTGCTTGTGCATCCACATTTTTTATCGGTTTAATAAAGATTTAAATTAAGAATTTCAGTATAAAATCGCAAATGTAAATTCGATTTCGAAAAATCGATTTTTTTAGCACGAAATCGATTTACCATTCCCTACTATTGCCCCAGCAGCACATAGGTGCCCTAAGATTGATCAAATGTATGACCAACCCCACCGACTTTTTATCTAAATCATTTATTTCTAACATACCTTGCTATCTCCATTCCTTAAGAGTTTCCATATAAAATGTTCAATACAGACTGCCCAGGAGTCGACCCTAGTGGGAAATAATGTAGTTTTTCGTCCTTAACATTTTCTAGAGTCATACTTGCTTTTTATCTCCACTTCTTAGGGGGCTCACATACAAATATTGAGTTTTATGAAATTCTTAAATTAATTAAAATGTTTCGCCTTTTGTGAATACAATCAAAAGTTGTTAAGAGATTTTAATCACATATGGCTTATTTGGTTTGCAACTTTGTTTTTTATATGTCTGGGAAAAATTAGAGGCATAGCTGCAATTTCCAATTTTTTATGCATTTTTGACTAACAAAAATTTCGAAATGTTGATAAAATATTATTTTGTTTTGCAAAATTACAAAAATTATTAGAAAAACGTTTAACTTTACTTAAAGGTTATTTTATTGCAGAATTTCGGTTTTTTAATAATTTCAATAAACTAAACCACCGGATTCAGCGTGCCCGAATTATGTAAAAACGGCAGGTGGCCGGCTTGTCTGTTTTTTCAGCTATCACAGTGTTATTAGCGGCACTTAAAAAGTACATAAAACACAGTTATAAACAGGGACTGTAACTGTTATGATTTTTTTTTCAAGAAAGTCAAAAAATAACTGGGTTATTCCATGTCAAATCGACCAAGAGTGGGACCCGACCCCTTTCGATTTAAATAAAATTTGGTGAGAAGGTTCCTTTTATCATATAAGGAACATATATGAACAAAAAAAATATAATTTTTTTTTTCATAAGTTATGTCATATTCAAAATGTCATAATTTCGCCGAATAAGCCTATTTCTTCAATATCTCGAAAACTACTCTACATACGAATATGATTTTAATGTCATTTTAAAGAGAATACTTGGGGCTACAAACCAAATTTCACTAAGTTTCATTAAAATCGAAAGGGGTCGGGTCCCACTCTTGGTCGATTTGACATGGAATTACCCAACTATTATTTTTTGACCAGTATTTTTTGGTCAAAAAACTTTTATTTTTGACGGAAAAAAGCAGTCAAATTTTAACTTTTATTTTTGACTGAAAAATATCAGTCAAATTTTAACTTTTATTTTTGACTGAAAAATATCATTTACAAATAATCGGTTTTTCTTACTCTTTTGAAAAAAGTAAAAAATAAAAGTATTTTAAGGATTTAATTCCTTGGCTAGAACCCATCACAATGCTTTACTCAAATAACGTATAGACGAATTCTTTGCGTCAGACTTTTTAATTTGAAAATTTGGTTGTAAAAATCACTGTGTCACAAATATTCAACAAGTGAATCTGACACCTACCCCCGTATTCATAAACGATTATTAAATATAACAAACGTTTATCAAGGACAAATTGCATAGTAAATTTTTTCTTAAAACCTTTATTAAATTTAAAATTTTTTATAAATACAGGCACTAATCTTATGTAAAATCCTCCGCTGAATCCGAATATGATGTCAAAATGGTCAAAAGTAGGACGGCATTTGAGATATAAGATAATAGAATGACTAAAACAACTACGGGTTGATCGTAAAAATTGTTCAAGAAATGGCTGAGTTACAGGGGACCGAAGTTCAAATTTCACAAAAATTTTATATATATATTTTCTTTATATTTTCTTAATACCAGACAATAAAATTTTTTCAAGTTTTATAATTTACGACGTTAGTTTATTTTAATACGAATATTTTGTGCCCAATAGGATCTAGAAAAATTTCATACTTTTCGTTGCTCATAAAAAGAAAAGCGGACAGATGCACAGTGGATAATATGTATAAGGTGTTTGCATCTCATAATTGATTTTTGGAAACTAACCATGATTCAAATTATTTCGTAAAGCTAAGATGTCAAGCAATAATTATTTGCATAAATTATAGTTACTATGTCAACAGAAGTATTCGAAAATGGAGACAGAACACACTACTTTCGACTTTAAAGATTTGGGGAGATAAAATTATACAATTTTCAAGAGAGCATTTTTTATAGTTATAATCAGCGTTACCGTTGTGATACTAAAGTATCAATTTGACCCTTTTTCGACGGTCTTGATACCTTTTATGACCCTTTTTTTAAATTATCCTTTTGTATCATTTTCACCTAGTTTGTGCCACTTTTTGACCCTTTTTTGAAATGGCACACACATTTTGTTTTTTCGTCAACACTGCTGAACGTTAGTGCTAAACAAATGTTTTCGAAATAAGTGGAGATGGAGGAATGGACTTCAAGTGAAGAGTTAATACCAAAATATAGAACGCACATTCCTGAAAAGTAGTTAGTATTCGTTAAAAGTTTGTGTAAAAATATTTTTTACGACTTTTAAATTAGATTTTCGATAGTAAAGTACAAATTAAAGTACAATTTCCATAATAGCAAACATTACTCATATACATATTTGTCATTTTTATTTATTAAATAACTTATGGTGGTTTCTTTTAAAAAAAAAAATGTGACATTTTATTTAAAAAATGCAATTAGGTGTTCGTTTCTTAAAAATGTTTTGCTCTCTTAAAGAGTAGCAAGTTTTATGCTAAATAATTCACCTTTAAATCGACAATGTTCAGAGTGCCCTGTAAACTAAGTGACTTCAGTTTATGTATGGGGCTATTTTAAAAACGGCGACGATTGCCTCAAGGAGCAATAAATCTTCGCAAAAATTTAAAAACTCGAAAAAGTTTGCAAAAATAGCGCCATAAAATTGATCAAAAGTCACTAAAACTAACAGAAATGAAATATATATATAATGTCCTGTGGTTCCTATTCGGAACAAAGGGCCACAACAGAAATGAAATAATTCGGTAAAAATTGCTGAAATTCCCAAATATTTGGTAACAGCGGTATGATAGCATAATCTTATTTTTATTAAAAATCGTAAAAGCATTAAAGAATCAAAAAACTTACAGGAAAAAATCGCTTCAATCGCTAGCGATTGCAAAATTGGAAACAAACCCTAAAATTTATTCGAAATCGGTAAAAAAAAGAAAATGTGGGACATAACATAAAAAGTATTAAAAAAGTTTTTTTTTCTTTTTTTTTTTCTGGAAAATCCACTTTTTGTGACCCTTTTCGAAATTTCCAACGGTAACCTTGGTTATAATTATTTTTTTAGGATTGTTATACCTTGTTGGAAAGGGTGTCTTGGCCAGATTCAATTTTTGTTATGAGTTTTGTATATATTTTTAGCAGTTTTTAAATTTATTCATTTGAAATAAATAATGTTTTTTGGCTTCCCTACCCAATTTGGACTAGGATTTTAACTGTTGGCGCCGTTTGCCGCTGACCTAGTTTTTACGCAAAATTAAAGTTCAACTTACTTTCTAAAAGATGTATCAAAACTGGCTGCCTTTTCGTGCCTTTAAACAAACTTAATGCAAAAATGTTGAGCAACTCAGAAATTAAAAAACAAAATTTTTAATCTCATTAGCTCTTTTTATCTTGGCAGTTTTGCGTTTCTTATTAAACAAGAAAATAATTTACGTGATATGTCAAGCAAAATCTCTTTAACATCGGTTTGAACGATTTGGTTAAAAAAACGGATGTAAAAATGAATAATTTTAAGTGCTCAATGTGCACATTGAAGATGAAGCAAAAATGATTGAACTATTGAGGTCTTTTTCAAAAACCAAAGAGAATAAGGCTCTAAAAACTCTGGAAAAGTCTAAAATTACTCAAGCATTTGATGAATTAATTTAACAAAAGCTCAATACAGTATTTAAGAAATGTTTTATTTCCTGAATTTTTACCATATATAAAATTCAGCAAGTAAAATAAACTGCCTATTTCACGATGTCACTCGAACGTTTACGTTCGCACAAATAACATATAAAACAAAAACAAATTTTTGAGTTTTGTTTTTGTTTTATATGTTATTTGTGCGAACGTAAACGTTCGAGTGACATCGTGAAATAGGCAGAAAGTTGATATCCACCCCCAGCATCAGTAGAAATTACAAATACGTATACTAATGTAATATATATACTAGATCTACTTAATCACACAATAGCCAGGATTGTAATGACAGAGTCTGTGAAAATTAAAAATCTTCAAAGATTAATAATACCCTTTTGAAATTCGGTCCTTTTGGGGAGTAAACGGGTAAAACCTGCAATTTGGAACTTTTTTGTCACCCCATCTATCTTTTAAGCCAATAAACATAGAAATACAAATTTATCACATTCGTAACATATCCAAAAAATTCAAATGCAAATTTGGTACATTTTCGAAACTTGAACGTTTAAGAGGTGAAAATCAAAACTATTTTTGCTACGTTTTTTACAAAACATTTTTCTCCATCTGTCTATATAGATACATATAGAGATTTCATCTCAAGTGACCCAACTTTTGAAACCGATATCTTCCGATCAAAATTAAATTTGGAACAAGGTTTGTCCTATAGGATAGTATATTAGATATCATTTTTCAACAAGATCGGTCAAGAACTCTCTGAGTTACATTTTACATTTTGTCCAAACAGTTGTTTTTTCTTATGTAACTAATTCTTATTGCTCTCAGCAAAATTTGTCCCAAATAGTTAGATTTCTGCAATCTTTCGAAAAAATTAAAAAAAAAACTTGCGTCTTTTCCTTTAAGAGCTTTTTGGTCGATTAGTAGGGTGCGAGTGGAATGCGAGGTGGATATCTATCAAAATAAATGTTTTGTAACTCAAGACAAGGCTTTTTCAATTGTTAGCGTACGCACGCACTATTTTGAATTTTCTCCTATTTGTGTAAAAGTGTTTCTTAAACCTTAAAATTAAAACTTTTACTGAGAAACTAGACAAATTAACCTCTCCGACGGTATGTTACATGCCTAACTTAAATTTCATACCCTCGATACTGTAATACTCACAATATGTTAACCTCAGGAATAAAATCACTTTTTCTATGGAAATGTTGAACAATGTTATTTTTTAGTAATAATCAAGGCCCGGATTTTTATGCATATTTGTTGTCGTAAGTCTAAGATTAGCTAATACTAAATATCTTTGCGAATTAAGAAATTTGCAGTAAAATGACATCGATTTGTTAGTGCATATTTTGCTTTGAACGCATATTTTTGCATATATTTCTGACATTGCATAATTTTGTTGCATATCTTGAAATAAACTTGTTTTAATTGCGTTATTTTGCCATGCACTCTGTTGCAGAATAATAAGAGACAACTTCGACGATATTTATTTATTGATTTGTTTTGGAAAAAAATTTTTGTAAAGCATCTTCGTGTGTTGCCGCATATAAAGAGAAGCATCCGGATTAACGTCTTACTCCACAGCCTATATCAGCCAGGTGGATAACATGGTTGAAAGCAATTAGGTTTTATGTTGAAAACTTTTACCAAGTCAAAGTTGTGTTGAGAGGACTCAACAATTATAATGCAGTATCATTAAAAAAAATTTCAAATTGCCATAAATAAGATGTATGCTGTGGACAGTAACTTTAGTAAACAAATTCTTATCAAGCTTGATAAAAAAGGCTTGCAAAAAAGGAAAAACTTGAGAAACAGTAACGCTGCTTTCAAAGCAAGTGCCATTTTGTCAGTGATGCCACAATAATAATAGAATTTATTCCAACTTTTCTAATGATGACACTAAACTTGTTGTTCCCCAGGTGGACCCAGAGGAGTTGGAGACAGTTGAGCACTTTCTGTGCCACTGTCCCAGGCTACAGAACAGGTTGAGGTGGCTAGGTAGCAGATTCCTACGCGAATTGGGAGATGTCTCGAGCTGCGGGCTCAATAATCTGACGGGATTTGTAATGGGCAGGAGATTGGAGACTGGGCACATGTAGGGCAGTTTTTTGTTTGGTAGGGTTGTTTTTGCTTGTGCTGTCCGATTTTTTTATCTTCCACTACTTTCTCTTTTTTCCTGTGCTTTTACTCTTTACTTCTTCTATTCTTTCATACTAGAATGAATTCGCTATCTAAGGCGTCACAATGGACCATATACGTTGCTGGGTGACTTCGCACTAGCCTTTCTAACCTAACCTAATCTAACCTAACCTGTTGTTCCCCAAAGTTGAATACTACACGCCCATATAGGCTCAAGTATTATTATTTTATAAAGCAGAATTCTAAGTATTGTAATTACACTTATCACAACTTGGACACATCTATATGAATCCAATCAGAAATCTATTAGACATATCGGTACATTCATTTCCCCCGATACATCCATGCGAAATCAATCAGAAAGAGGCCAGAAAGTACGTAAAAGTAATGTCTGACACAAATCTGAATGAAGTCTCTAAGACGGAAGTCAGACGTTTGCAAGAAATGTTTGATTCAGACAACGTCAGAGTATTTTGCTTGCTGGGTAGTTTGTCGAAGTCTTATAAAGTGCAAAAATAAATTTAATAAATCTAAGCGAAGCCTAATGAGCGAAACAAGAATCATTCATTCATTTGTTAGGATTGTAAATAGTTATCAGTCATGATATTTGACATAAAATATAAAATAATGGCCATTAAAAACGTTTAAAATTAATTATAAACGTTAGAAAGCTTTTATACTTTAAAATTTTTGAAATTATGAATGTTCCTCAGAAAGTTATAAGTAGGGCATCCAAAAAAAAGCAAATGCTTATTTTTTGGTTTACAAGATAGAAAGATTTTGATTGAACACAAATTCCGATCATAAAAAAACAAAGAAAATGAGCTATATTTTTTTTTAGTTATTTTTGCGATATCGGCTTTTTTTTTACTTATTTTGCCATTTTAAGATAATTTTTCATTTTTTCCATACGAAAAAAAAACTTATTTAATAAATTTTTGCAAAATTCATTATTTTTTTTCGATTGCAACTTTTTTTATAAATACTAAAATACTCAACCCTTTTTGTGCTGTAACAACTCTGGCTAAAAAATCGTTCAACGTTACGGTAATATTTCGTGCTTCCCTTGAACAATATCATCCCAAAAACCTATATTATCTCTGTATGTTATTATAGCTACACTAAAGAATGGAGAGGGTATTATGCATTTGTGCTGATGTGAGAAACACCTTAAAATATTGGTCCTAAATATACCGATCAACTCAGAATCACTTTCTGAGTCGATCTAACGATGTCCGGCCGACTGGCTGGCTGTCCATGTAACCTCGTGCGCAAAGTACAGGTCGCAATTTCAAAGATAATTTAATGAAATTTGGTACGTGGGTTCTAATTGGCACAAGGGCGAATCGGTCCATAATTTAAAATAGCCCCCACATAAGCTGCTATCCGGAAGAGGGTATTTGTGCCCACTATCAAACCAATTTTAATTGACACGTAAGGTATGTATTTTTTAAAAAAATAGGACTACGAGGGGAGATAGGGTCCATTTCTGACCATCAGTAACTATTTAACCGATTTTAAAGAAAGTTAAAACTAAGAAAGATCCCTATTCATATAGCCATACACTCTTGAAACTTGTTTTTAAATACTGTGGTGTTGGTTATCATACGGTCGGGCTTGACCGACTATACTTTCTTACCTGATTTTTATGCAACTCTTTCTTAGCGGTACTGTAACGTATTTTTTATAGTGTTGTGTATAATTTTTATGTGTTTATGTTTTTAGTATTAAGCCTTTTTATCAGCTTATTTTATTATTTGCTTGTTTAAGTTCTTTTCTCTCGAAAATTCCATAGCTGTATTCTTACGATGAAATTCCTCATTCTGTAACGTCTTTTAGCATCATACTTTATAACGTCTTATTTCTTTTTAAATATAGATTTTGTATAAAGCAACGTCTGTTAGTTCCCTTTCTCTCTGTTTTTGGTATAGTAACGTCTTATTTTTTGCTTTTTTAATATAGTTTTAGCTATTAAGAATTTCTCTGTATATCAAATAATGTTAATTTCCGCAAATTTTGGTGTTTTACTCGAAGTTGTAACAAAATTAGAAACAAAAAATCTTTCATTGGTTTTCTAAGTGAACATAGTTGTGGACCGTAAGAAAAATGTCCCGTGTTCCAGGGAATATAGGAGACAAAGTTAATACAAAATTTAAATCAGTTTTATTAAAAAATAAAGGATTTTCGGTATTAAAAGATATTGGGGATATTTTGGGAAGCAAGCGGAATTATAAGTCCAATAGAAAGAACTTTTTCTATGTACAAGACAGCGTTTTCTTTTCGAAAATTTATCGCATCAACTTATTATTTACTGTACCAACGTATTAAACGAATTAAGTGAAAAATAAACAAGTTTAAATTACTTTTTTTTAATTTTAACAGCTTATTTTCATGTTTTTAAACGCTTTTTTTAAGAGCTTAAAACTATTTTTTTAGTGCTTTTTTTGGTTGCCCTAGTTATAAGTATACATCAAACACAAATTAGTGTAAGATTTTAAATCGATTGTCTCACATTAAATTTCCTAATATATTTAGGCTATAATAAATATTTCAAATTTATAAAATGTTTATTAAATGTTTAATAAGCTATTAAACATTTATAAATACTCTTTTTTCGACTTTTAATCACTTTATTTATTAATCACTTATAAAGCTGCAATGATGCGTTTATGAATTACCCAGTAACAACTTCGCTTACAAAAATAATGTGTTTAGTAATCAGAAAAAACTAAAAGCACTACCTACAATTCTACTGAAAGAACCGATTCATTTTACAAGGGATGTCCCAAAATGAACGCATTCAAATATAAGTCATTATTTTTTTACATACATACATCCAGAAAGAAGTAGCTATAGAAGTAGCTATAGAAGAAGTTAAAGAAGAAAGCTACTAAATAATTAGTGAAGGAAGCTAATAATTTTGAAAAAGTAAGCGAAGTTTTTACTGGGCAATTAACTGTTAAACACTACCAACTGGCCCTCCTTGAATCCTTAAAAAATTAACGCTCGATCGTATCTGCCATTGGATAAATTAACATTGCTACTTCTATACTCGTTAATAGGCTCTTTGAAAGATCGCTTGATATCCGCTGGTTGAAACACACTGTGTTTACATAAGATCCCACCAAAAACTTCGCCTACAAAATAATGTGTAAAATAATCAGGAACAAGTTAAAATAATATTCCAATTCTACTGAAAAAACCAATGAATTTTACAAGGGACCCAGTAAAAGCTTCGCCTACAAAATAATGTGTTAAGTAATCAGGGGCATGATTCTGGCAGTCGTGATCGAGTATTTTCTCGATTCGAAAGCAATCTAATGTCTAATTATTTCAGTCAATACTGAACGAATCGGAATTATTTTTTCAGTGTTGTAAAGTATTAATTTGAATTTCACAATAATGAAAAAATAATTTCGATTCAATCAGTATCGACTGAAAGAACTAGAAATAAAATTACTTTCGAACCGAGAAAGTACTCGATCACGACTTCCAGAATTAGGCCCCAGGAAAAAGTAAAAATACTACTTCCAATTCTACTGAAAGAACCAACGAATTTTACAAGGGACGTCCCAAAATGAACGCATTTAAATCATTAAGTCATTATTTTTTACCTACATACATCCGAAAAATAAGTAGTTACATAAGTAGTTATAGTAATAGAAGAAAGCTACTTAATAATGACTCAAAGAAGCTATTCGTTTTAAAAAAGTAGGCGAAGTTTTTACAGTGGATGTCCCAAAATAAACGCATTTAAATGTAAGTCAATGTTTTTACCTACATACATCTAAAAAATAAGTAGTTATAGAAGTATAAAGAAGAAAGCTACTAAATAATGAGTGAAAGAAGCTATTCATTTTAAAAAAGTAGGCCAAGTTTTTTTGGGATCTAATAGTAGTAGTTTATTTTAAGTTTTGTACGGTTTTCGGTGTGCCAAGATAGCCACCACGAGTATCGTCACACAACTCACAACTTTGCGAGCTTTAGATCACAGAATACTAACAGAACTGTAAAAAGTGACGTGTGAAAAAGGCCCAAATCAGTTGCGAGGGCAGCTTTCGAAGAAAAAGACAGAAAGCTTTTTTGGTAGTGAAGTGGCAATGTGTAAAAACAGGCAGCAACAATCAACACAAATGGCGTGGTCAAAACAAAAATAACAAACTACAAACCACGTTAAACAAATGCATTAGTTCAACAAACGTTGTGTTTTGTGCAAAAAAAAATTATTTATTAATATTTTTTTGTTTTATACAGCCCAATTATGAATAAAAATTCCCCGTGAGTTTTTTCCCCTTTTCCCATTTTTACAATTGAATTTACATAAGAAAAATGGGAGAAGGGAGAAAACTCCCGGGGAATTTTTATTCATAATTGGGCTGATTATGTTATTTATTTACTTAAATATTATTTACTCGTGTTGTGGTAAACTTAGAGTTAATTTTTACAACAGCCTTGCAAATAATTCTCAACTAAATAAATTTGTGTTCATTGTATTGCGGCATAAAAGATGATACAAAGAGAAATGCAAAAAGGGCAGCTTTCTTAGAAAGAGACAAAAAAAAAAAACGCAAAATCTTCCGTCTCGTGACAGTTCTGTTACACTGTTGGGATTTGTGGTACAATTGTACCAAAATAGGTACAATCCAAACTTTATTGGTACACTGGTACAATTCATCCTTTTTTGGTACAATAAAAAAAAAACAAATATCCACGAAGTTCATAATTTCTTTGAAGTTGATTAACTCACATTTTTTCTTTTCAGTAATAAAATTTCTTGTTACATATCTCCAGCCCTGACCAGAACTACAAAAAATTCTAAGAAAATCGATTAAAACAGTTTTTTAAATTGAAATGCCAAGCCATATAAAGAGTTATGCAGGAGTATTGAATAATTAACCAGAAACTGCGCGTAACTTACGGAGTTTAGTACGAGATTGATTTTTTTTTATTTATTTATTTATTTAATCACTTACTGACTAATAACAATATTGACTTAAAATGAATAAATAACATTATAAATTTTAAAATATAGTAACCAACTTTACAGAGTATATGTAAATAAAAAATTACGAGTTCAGAAAAACAATAATTTTATGCTTTATGGAATTTAAACGTAAAGAAAAATCAACAAATTGTGATAAAGAATTAAATTGTCTACATAACCTTGAAAAAGGATCAGCAATGGCGTAATTTACTCTATAAAATTTAACAAAAAGCAGATTATAATGACGAGTATTGCGAGCAGGTGTAACACTATAAAATATTGCTCCTAGACCCAAATTTTAGTATACCGATCGACCCAATATCACTTTCTGGGTCGATTTAACGATGTCCCTCGTCCGGCTGGCTGGTTGTCTGTGCATGTAATCTTGTGCGCTAATCACAAGGCCCTGTTTCTCAAAACTACAAGTAAAATATATAAAAAAAGCAACAATTTTACAATTTTTGTGTTTGTTTCAAATATATTTTACTTGTAGATTTATTTGCAATTTTGAGGGTAATTTGTTGAAATTTTGTAAAAAGGTTTCAATTCAAAAGCACGAAGCCTACTGAAAATGAGAACCAGTCAGTAAATTTCACATGGCTCCAATACAAACTTCTTTCCGGAATATTGTTTGTGCCTATAAACCGTCTTATTATGTTGGTATTTAGGTTAAATTTCGACCAAACTTATTTTATTGCAATCTGAATCATCTTACCAAATATTATTAGAATTGTTCCAAATACTACTGCCTAATATACTTTTAATGCCCAAACTTCCTTATAAATGTTGGTACTGACATACAAATTGGCGACAATTACTTCTATTATAGCTACTATGTCATGATAAGCAGCCGTGTCACAGATTCCGTTCGGAATGCTGTCAATTCCGTATTTGCCATTCCGTTCGAAATCATTTTTGGTGCTTTGGATTCCAATCGTTTTCATCAATCCGAAAAATTTTGTTTAAGCGATTTTGATGTTACCCATTTGGCAACATCAGTATTTATTACAATTTAATATGGCAACAAATTCACTTAGCAAGACAAAAAACAGCTGTTAACAAAATTTTTGTAGAAAAAATTTTACATTTGATTTTTTATTTATGTGTAAAAAAGTAATCAACTTTAAAATTTGTGAAATTTAAAAAGTAAATATGCCGGGCGTATTTAATTTTTAAATTAAAATGCGGGAAATGCAGGCTAAAAAAAAGTTTAACAAATGTAATTGTTTCCAATTTTGCTTTGTTCTTTTCAGTTTTGTTTTGTTTTGTGTGTTGCCGGTATGTAAATTTTGGCAAATTATGACAACAAAAGAGATATGGCAATGCTTCATAAATCCATTACGAAAATTTTGTTTTCTTGTTAAAGATTTTAGAAAGAGTTTTAAATATTTGTAAAATAAATTGCTAAAAATTATTTAAAATATACTTCTTTTGAAAAATATATAAAGAAAACATAATTGTTTATTGATAGAAAGTATATTTTGATAATTATTTGCCGTTTAAGATACAGAAAACTCCCATTCCGTTCATGAAAATAGAAATGGTTTCATTCCGAAAAATTTTTTCGTAATTAATTTTCTGAAGCACCAAAATACGGAATGAATTCCGTTTCCGAACGGAATTGTGTTCTGTGACATGGCTGAAGATATAAGCCTCCTCCCTTAAATCACTCAAGAACAAAAAGTCTCATATAGATAGGGATGTCTAAATAATATTTCTCACAAAGATCTTTTACATGAATCTTTACATCTCAACAGAATTTTGCTTTGGCGGGTCCATGATTGCCCATGTTGGGATCAAAGGGTACACTTAGGAAAATTTCTTTATATACTGTGGTGTAGGTTATCAACTGGCCGAGCTTGACCGACTGTACTTTCTTAATTGTTTTATTGAAAAAAGGTGTTATACATTTTTACTATATATGCTTTTTTATTTTATAACCAAAATTTGGTACAATTTATGTCAATTTGGTACAATTTTGCAATTGAGTCGGTACAATTTAAGAATTGTCAAATCCCAACAGTGTTCTGTTAGTATTCTGTGCTTTAGATGACAGAACAACAATAAAGTTTTTAATCGATTTCCTATCAGTACTATCCCATGTACGATATTGGCAACCATTTGCCATCCGAAGCTTATTCCACTGTGTCCAATACGCTTTTATCACTGGATTCTTTAATATAATTTCTTTACGAGTTAATATTTTAATTTCTATCTTGACCTTCATAATTTTGGCGAAACGGAAAAAGAGAACCTCGCTGATACATTCTTTATAACCGGCTTCAATGCGGTGAATTCTCTTAAGTTTACTGGGCCTTTTTGAATGGGTATCCGCTTTTTCACATTTTTCAGCTTCTCTGTTGATCTGTCATCTTTAAATTACCAAAAGCGAGTAGCTGTCTTACACGAGCTTAAATGTCCAATGTCAAAGGTGTATTTCAAGATTATACCAATACATAATTCGTCGTCCCATCCAGGTTAAGGCTTTGAAGAATCATAAAATATGCCCCATTTATTAATTCCTCTACAATGTCAGCCGCAATAAATTCATGAAAAACCCAGTAAAAACTTCGCTTACTTTTTCAAAATGAATAGCTTATCTCACTCATTATTTAGTAGCTTTCTTCTATAACTGCTTCCAAAACAACTTCTATAACTACTTATTTCTGGATGTATGTCGGTAAAAAAATAATGACTTACTTTTAAATGCGTTCATTATGGGAAACCCCTTGTCAAATTTATTGGTTCTTTCAGTAGAATTGTAAGTAGTGCTCTTATGTTTTTCTTATTACTCAACACATTATTTTGTAGGCGAAGTTTTACTGGGAAGGTTATATTGGAAATTCTTAATTCCACTCTTGCTTTGCCATCGACTGTACATGGCTTTGCCGTAGCTGTTTGCAGGCTTGCCCCGCTTAGTGGTTTGACAACTCTTCTTATCAAATCAGGCCTTATAAACGAATGTCCTGCACCGGTGTCGATTGTCAAAGAGCGCTTTTCATCATTGATGTAGCCACAAATCATACTATTTCTGTTACTCCTTTTCACCATTTAATTTATTGTAGAACCTTCAGATGTGGACGGTGGCGCTTCCTCCGGCATATGTCGTGATGACTAAGGATTAAACCTTTAATTGTTTGCTTCCGGCAAAGCAAATCTTGCTTTTTGTCCAGTTGCTTTGCACGTTCGCTGTATGTGACTAAAATTACCGCAGTTATAGCATTTGACTTTGGCTTTACTTTGATTCTCCCTTAATGCTTGCATAAATGCCTTTATTATTATAACCACACCGCAATAGTGCAGACGGTATTATGCATTAGTGCTGATGTGTGTAACACCTTAAAATATTGGTCCTAGACCCCCCTTAATGTATAAGGATCGACTCAGAATCACTTTCTTAGTCGATTTTACGATGTACGCCTGGCTGGCTGTCCATGTAACCTTGTGCGCAAAGTACAGGTCGCAGCTTTGAAGATAATTTGATGAAATTTGGCACAAAGGTTTTAATTGGCACAAGGACCAAGCCTATTGGCAAATCGCTCCATAATTTCATATAGCCCCCATACAAGTTGCTTTCCGGAATAGGGTCTTTGTGTCTACTATCAAACTAATTTTAAAAAAATTTAAAACATAGATGGATCAATATTTATTTGGACTCACAAGCTCACAAGAACCACGAGGGGCGATAGGGGACAATTTCTGCCCTTGCAAAACTTTTATTTATTTATTTATTATTATTACTTACAAAATATAATTATTGTAACTAACATAAAATAGACAGGAGTACTAGCTGCTGTGGCTTTCAACTCCGAAATTATATAAAAGTTATATCAGGTGTTGTAAATTGTTTTCTAAAATAAATTTCCAAATTAATTTTATATTTTTATCACAGGTTTTTTTTAGGAAATCAGTAGGCCGATTTAATCCAAATATGTATTGTCTGGATGAGCTGTACTTTGGACACTCATCTAGTACATGTAGAACGTTTAGTTGTGTGTTGCAGAGTGTACACATTGGGGTTGGCAATTTTTCAAGTAGATGTTTGTGGGAGAAATTGCAGTGGCCAATTCTGAGCCGGACGATGGTTGACGTTATATTTCTGGGGCAGCTTTTTGGGTAGTTAGGTTTTTTGCCTTCTGGATTAAAAATTTTGTAGTTGTGGTTGTAGTCTGACCATTTTTTATGATGTAAGGAGTTAAAATGGGATAGAATAGCGTTGGATATGTCACGACTTTCCCATGTTTGGAATTCAAGTAGTGGTCTAGTTTTGGCTGTAGAAGCCGCGGTATCTGCATACTCGTTTCCGGCAATGCCAACATGCGAAGGAACCCACATAAGTTTTGTTCTATTTGAGGATTTACCAAGAATATGTCGGATGTCGTTTATTAATGGAGAATCGTATTTCGAGCTTTGTATGGCGTTTATTGATGATAGACTATCTGTACAGATAATATACTTTTCCAGGCTAAGAGCAGCGAACTCCACCGCAAGAAATATGGCAAATGCCTCAGCAGTAAAATTGGAACAGTGGTTAGAAATAAATCCAGTTTTTATAAGTTGGTTATCTTCTTGCACTATAGCGAAAGTTGTAGAGTCGTGGGACTTGGAGCCATCAGTAAACAACAAATTCCAGTTGTCATTGACATATGGTTCCACAATGCTACTGAATGTTTGCTTATACACTAAAGGTGAAGTAATTGATTTGGGAAGCTGGATCATAGACAAGATGAATGAAGATTCTTTAACTGACCAGGGTGGATCCAGTATTTGTTTAACAAGAATAGGGTTTATCATAATATTTAGGTCACGAAAGAAGTTTACACATCTGTCGATAACAGACTCAAGTCTGTAAAATCTTTTGTGTTGGATGGATTTTTTTACTTCTTCGAACAGAATTTTATTTCGGCAGATAAAGAGTTTTGGTATTAGTTTGTGTGTTAAAAATGAGACTCTGTCTGCAATTGATGGAAATCCAGATTCGGCTAAGATATTGGTGATTGGGCTTGTACGAAAGGCACCGATGCTACGTCGTATTGCCGCATGGTAGGGTCCTTGGATTAATTTGATATGGGAAGGAGCGCACCAGCCATATATGGGAAGAGCATAGTCAATTTTAGAGAGTACTAGTGATCGAGTTATGCTCAGCATTGTGTCAACATGTATTCTGGCATTCTTTGACGTAAGGTATTTTATAATATTTAATCGTGAGTTTAAGTTTTTTCGTAGTTCTGAGCAATGTTTCTGGAATGTAAGACGTTTGTCAAAGATTACACCTAACATACGGAGGTGATCCACTTGCTTAATACTAACATTGTTGAATTCTATATCAAATGCGTTACAGTTTTGTTTGTTACAAATGTGTAATAAATTGCACTTTCCTATTGAAAGTTTCGCACCGGATGATTGACACCAATTATTTATATCTCTAAGCACATTCAAAAAAATTTCTTTTGCTTTATTATTATCCTTTAGTTTTGTAAATATTACAGCATCATCAGCATACATAGCATGTTCGGTGTGTTTGTGTTTAGAGATAATTTTGCTGAACATGTTGAAGGCAATAATAAATAGGGTCACTGACAAGGGTGACCCTTGAGGTATTCCATTATGTAGTGGAAAAATATTGGAGTGTTGGTGATTTACTCGTACCTTGAACTTACGGTTGCTTAGGAAGTTCTTAATTATAGAGTACATCTTTTTGCCGATTTTCCATTCTTCTAGCTGTTGAAGTATCACATGAACACCAATGCAATCAAATGCTCTCTCAAAGTCCGTTGAAAGGATGTTAACATGATTTTTGCTTGACAGGGATCTGGAGAAAAAATGTTGAAGACTTATAAGGACGTCGTCGGTCCCCTGCTTTTTCATGAAAGCAACTTGATTTGCTGAGATGAAATTATTGGTTTTTAAAAACCACATTAATCTTTTTGCAATAATTTTTTCCAGTATTTTGCTTAAACATGGCAAGAGGGAAATTGGTCTGTAACCGGATACCGAGAACTGGTCTTTGTTTGGCTTGGGAATTGGGATTATGGTTGCAATTTTCCAATACTGCGGATATGTGTAGGTTGAAAAAATATTGTTGTAGGTGGAAAGAATGTATTTTTTTGCAAATAGAGGCAGATTCTTTAGCATAGGGTATGATATACGATCATCACCTGGAGTTTTGCCTTTGGTGGAGAATAATGCATCTTCAAATTCTACCATAGATATGGGTATCTCGACTTTATTGGCGTGGGTGTTTAACAATTGGGGGTTATAAATATGATTGGATGTGTTTTGTTTATTCTTTTGAAAACTTTTGGGAAAATTTATGTCTTCAGATAAATTAGACCAGTGTTTAGCAAAACAGTTGGCAATGTCAGTTGGAGATGTCAGCATGTTATCTTCAAATTTAATATATTTTATTGTGTTAGACGACTTGTTACTTACTAGGATCTTAATGTCATTCCAAATACGTTTTGGTGAAGAGTTGGGGTTGATGTTGGAGGTGAATTTTTGCATGCATGCGGCTTTGCTATTTTTTACAGCTCTTCTAAACTTAGCATTGTATTTTTTATATAAGATCAAAGTACTATCACTTCTTGTTCTTTTAAAAGCATGCCACAGACATTGCTTTTGTTTTCTAAGACGCTCGAGATCGGAATTCCACCACACAGTGTTGTACCGATGTGAAAAACCATTTGTTTGCGGTATGCTTACATTTGCCGCGGTTCTGATAGATCTTTTTATTAGTGCAGCTTGTTGGTTAACATTAAAATGTTCGATTTTCGGAAAGTGAGTGGAACAATGACTCTGGTATAAAGTCCAATTTGCAGAGTCAGTTTTGTATATTGGTAGTCGTTTGAGAGAAGTGACAACAGTTTTTGGTAGGTTTATTATTATAGGGTAGTGGTCGCTACCATGTAAATCACTAATAGTGTTCCACGAAAAAAGAGGTGCGATCTGTGGTGTGGATAAAGATATATCGACATGTGAAAACGTATTATGTGTGCTGAAGTGCGTTGGATTTCCATTATTAAGAATAATAAGATCTTCGTTAACAATAAAATTTTCAAGAATTTTTCCACGGGAGTTAGATTCTATAGAGCCCCAGAGAGTGCTCCATGAATTGAAGTCCCCGGTCCAGAGGAGTGGTGTATTTATTTTTCGGAAGATATTTCTTAAATCAGCTTCAGAAAAGTTTTGATGCGGGTGGATGTATGTATTTATTAGAGTAATTTATGGGGTATAGTTCTCTTCACCAGGATAGCAAGTCCTTGTTTAGATGTGAGGTTGTTCGGTAGATTATGAAAAAAACCGTTGTACTGTTTTGGGTATATTATGTTGTTATTGCCGTGAGGTATGTGTGTTTCTTGTATTGAAATGATGTCTGGGTTGTGGTCTTTTATTAAAAGTTGTAATTCGTGGTAATTGTTAATTAGACCATTAATATTCCACTGTATAATTTTAAAATCCATGTTTGCGGAATAGTGTATAGATTATTCGTTGTCTACAAACATTATTTCTTCTTGTTCATTGTAGCTATTATTGCTGGATGTTGTAGTTGTAGATTTAGGTAAATCTAAATTGCTATTTTGTGTTAAGTTAAGAGTTTCTTTAATTATTTTTAAATTTTTTGTTGTTGGGTTGTTTGCGAGAGTTTTAGTCATGGAGCGAGTTATTACTGATGATATTGTTTTGTTATTATTGTTGTTTGTTGTTGGATTTTTTTTCAATTTTGTTTCATGTGTGCTTGCTTTTTTTACGTTACTGCAGTTTAACGTAACGTTGTTTGTTGTTTCAGTTTTTGGATTTTGTGTTGTTGTATTTTTGCTAGTATCAAGTGCAATGTTATTTATTACATTATCATTGGTTGTTGTTTTTGTAATAATTGTTTTTTGGTTTATATTGTTTTTGCCTATGATATCAGAGTATGTTTGTGTTAACGGTTCAGTTGATATTTGTAATTTGTATTTTTCTTTTGCAGCTTTTAAAGAACATTTGTCTTTTGTTTTTATTTTAAGTATATCTTTTTGTTGTTTGAATACTTTGCATTCTTTAGAAGATGCTGGGTGCTCATCAGAACAGTTTGCGCAAAAAGTACGTGAACATTCGTCTGGTATGTGAGGTGGAAGGGCACACGACTCGCACAATGGGGCATTTTTGCACCATTTTTTCGTGTGACCGAGTAATTGGCAATTTTTACATCGCATTGGGTTTGGATAGAATTGTCGTACCTTAACTTTATGCCATGATATGTCCAGTTTTTCGGGAATGCAGTATCTATCAAATGTAAGGAGAATTACACCACATGGTTTCATAACACCATCGGCAGTTTTTTTCTGGTATTTATAAATGTCAATTACTCCTTGTGAGCTCAGTTCATCAATAATTACAGCATCGGGAATTTCGTTCAAGTATGGAGCATAAATGGTGCCTTTAGTGGAGTTTAAATTAGTGTGATATTTGCATTCGATATTACATATTCCTGGCAGAGTTTTAGTTGTTAATAATTTTTCTGCGTTAGATTTGTTACCAATGAGTAGTAAGAGGTTGCCGTCTCTTAACTCGGATACAGATAGGATGTCGGAACAGATTTGTTTTAAAGCCCGGTGGACCGAAAAACAGGAATGTTGTTGTAAATTTTTATCACCAGAAGATGCAGAGATAACTACAAACTTAGGGTCGGGTTTACGAATTACTGGTAGCTCGGGAAAGACTTCTAGGATGTTCTGATTTGAACGTTTCTTTTTGGCGCGGGGGGCATCCGCTAGTAATGAAAAGCGGTTGTCCCCCAAGTTGGGTGGACCTGACATCTACACTTTTTATTACTGTATGTGAAGTTTAGACAAAGTCGGATAGAAAATTTTTTTAGTTGACTGCACTATATGAAAAGTAAAACAAAAGTTGTAAAAACTGATAAATAATAAGACGGAATGAAATACAACCGCACGACGTGAGAGTTAGTCGAAGACTGCCTTGCAAAACTATCTAACAGATATTAAGGAAAATTAAAACATAGATAGATCCTTCTCGAAAATTAGTTTCTAAATACTGTGGTGTAGGGTATCATATGGCTGGGCTTGACCGAGTATACTTTTTTACTTGTGGCTTTTGCAATGTCCCTTCATCCTCAGAAGTTATAACAAACGTTTGCATCTAAAACGTCTAGGTCCTTGAAATTATCCTTGCGTTATCGTGTGGCAGAGCAAACGATACCGTTGCTGCAAACGATGACTTCTGTGATGCATATGGGCTAATCCTGCGTTGCGGAAGTTACGTTCGTACGCATATTTTTGAATACTGTTGGCGCTCTGAGCGTTATATTCTTAAGTAACCTACAGTGGTACGTTGGCCTTTGAGAGTACTTTCAAATGGTAGTTACAAATATTTTCTGAGTTTTATCAGTTACGATATAATTGTACTTAAATTGACGTTGCGGACGTTACACAATACAGAAGTCGTTGTGGAGATCAATGCAAATTTTCATAAATTTTAGCGAATTTTACAGTATTAACAAAAAAAAACTCCAAATACATTAAAGAAAGACGAATGTTTAAGCATATCAAACCCACTTTCGAGGCAAAAAAATAATTGTTAGTTTATTCACAATTTTGTCTTACATTTGTTGCGGACGTTACGTTGCGGACGTTGCATTTTTGACCACTGTCCTACTCATATAAATAAAAAAATATTTTTGTGTTTATTTTCAAAAAATATAAATTTTATTTTTCTTTTTAAACTTGTAGTTTCTGTTTAGGTGATACTGCAGTGCGTGCCATTTCGATAAAATTTTCATTAAGTGAAGAAAAGTGATGATGAGATTTACGCCTGTAATATTTTTTATATTTAGCCATTTCTCACCTAGATATTGAGTTGTGGTTTTTATATCGTTTTCTGTAACGTATATTAGTTTAACCCCATCGATATTACTTTTGGCCAGTCTGTAAAAATTGTGTTCATCCTTCAAAATAAGATCTTGAGCTCTTACTAACTGCCAAACTTTACGTTTCACGATAGCGCCTACTCCGTCTACTGCACCTTTGCCATGAGAAGTAGCGAAGAAATTCCACTCAAAATGGTTAACACCAAATTCATTCTTAAAATGTGGAATGCTACGTAAAATAAATTTGTTTTTAAACTGACTACCGCATCCATCGGAAAAAACACGGATTTTAGATACGGAATGATGCTTTTGAATATTTTTAATAAGTATTGATAAAAAGCAATAAACATCGTATTTATTGTGTGTTAGCCGATCACTTATAATGGCAAATGATTTAGTGATGTAGCCACGCTACAAAAGTGAAAATAGTTACTTGAGCAAAGCTGAAATGAGCAGACTGAATTTCATTTTGAGAAATAAGTCTGTAATTTTCAACAAAGTCAATTTGCAGAATCAGATCATTTGGCTCCAATGCTTTCCGTTTTTCCTCAAAGTATTTTTGTTGAGATCGTTTAACAAAAGTATGTAGTTTAAACGACGTCAGTTGGGATTCCAATTCAAAAATTAAATCTGCCACTGGCGCTTCGGTAAAACTTAATACCATACGATTGTTTATAATTCTTCATTGCTTCCATTTAGTAACCTCATCAAGGCCACTATTATAAAGTAAAGGAACAAGCTCATCTTTAATGTCTTTTGTACAGTTATTGCAATCATTTGACATGCTAAATTCATTTTCAACGTTACAGCAAACTTTTTCTAAAAAGTCACCAAAGTTCAAGGGGAATACAGGAATATTTTTGTTCAAACTTTCCAATAAAAACCGAAAATTCGCATGGTATTGACAAACACACATGTTGTGAGGCAACTTATCAGACAATTCCACTATTGTTGGTCGATTCTCATGGAATTTCGTTCGAGAAATTGTTTGATCACTAAACTCAGCTTGAAACAGCTGAAAAGCCTGATTTACCGTCATTATCATAAATCTCTTAGCTACTTGTAATTTATGGGACCCAGCTAGTAGTGTCGACTTTCTTCCAGCAGCTTGCACGGAAATGTCATCTCGATAAAAAAAAGTCGTGAATCAGTTTTGTTTTCTCATCTAATTGCTCATTAGGTTCAGATTATTTTCTATTACAAAGGTATTTTTCATAAAGTACACTGAGGACTTTACATTTCTTTTCCATATCAGCTGGCAAAACGCGCTCAACTTATCTTACAGCTTTGCTTAGAGTCTGCCTGCATGTAAAGGGACTGACTAGCGTTGTTTTTTTTTCTATTTTGTCTTTCTCTGTAATTCGCTTTTTGTTCTTAGCTTTAATTTCTTTTGCAAGCGATGCATTGCCTTTCATGATATCTTTAATTTTTTTGCCGATAAGCTCGCTTTCTTTCAGCATCTTTTAATCTTTGCTTCAGCAAGCTATTTATATTGTTTATTAAATTGATTCGAAATTTTTTGATCTTTCTGCACTTGTACTCATTTTTACCCGACTTACTAATCGCAATTTTAATTTTTCACGCAGTTCAAATGATCAGAAACAGAAATCGACACGTGTACATCTGTCCACGTAGGTTAGCAATAACTCTTTTGAAGATCCGAAGAGAAAAATGCACCGTTTGACGGTGTAAAATAAGCGAAGCTCCCTTTGCCAAATTTCATTGAAATAATGATAAGAGAAATAGAAAAGATTACAATTTTGTAACTGTGTTCTCACATAATTTTTTTTTAATTTTCTTTAACCCTTCAATTCTTATGCGTTTATAATTATTGATGTATGTGGTTTCAATTATAGATTTGTGAAAACAAAACAACTTTTAGCAGAACTTAATTTTAAGACAGATCGATACCGTTGCGGACGTTACAAAATTTGATATTCAAAAATGAAACATACTTTTGTATATTTTAGAATTTTTTTTTCTTACTTTAAAGAACAGTTTTAGTTTTGTTTGGAATGTTAATGTGGTGTCAAAAAAATTTTTAGTTTCTTCGTTATATATAAAAACCCTTATTTTCCGTTGCGGACGTTACAAAGCGTGGACGTAACTTTACTCAGTTTTATTTAGTATGTTTCAATAGAGCATTTAAAGCGCTTCTTTCATTAAGTTGCAGAAAATTAATAAAAAAAAACTTTTTCGAAGATGGAGCAGCCGTGTTTTGGATAAAGCTTGTTTAACAGCAGCCAAAAAACATGCATATTTTGGCCAAATATTAAAGATGTAAGGTTGCTGAACCTTAAGTCTTGATTTTCGTAATATGGACTGCCAGAAAAATATTTTATGATGATATTTGTAAGAGGACAAATATAGTCTATTACTCTAAATAATCAAGAATAATTTTTGATCAACTTTAAAAATTTTTTGTTGGTTGACATTTTTTCGGATATGCCCATATACAGTATGTTCTACATTAGGGTATTTCATGTCAAAAAAAAAAAAAAAAATTTTAAAATTTTAAAATTTTTTTAAAAAAACAAAAAAAAATTTTTTCAAAAGATTGATCAAATAGTTATCGAAGCTTCTTGGGACAAATTTTGCTAACACCAATAGGTTATTAGTTAAATGGATGAGAAAAAACACCTGTATGGCCAAAATGTCAAACTTTGACCCCCTCTAACTCAGAAACTTTTTGACCGATCTTGTTGAAAATTTGTGTCTATCCAATAGGACTAACCTTGGTGCAAATTTCATCCAAATCGGATGACATCGATTTAAAAATTAGATCACGACATGAAATCCCCCATTAGTATCTCGAATACCATTTATGAATGCTTCCGTCTTAAAGCGATTCAACAATGGACGACTTTCAATGGAATACGCAAGCTGCACCAAATGCTCAATCTCGAGTGCGAAATTATAAAACGTTTTCAGATAGCGAATTTATTTGAATTGCTTTTAGCTTTAGTAATAAATTGTTGGCCAATTCAATAACTTTTTAACAGCTTCTATGTGAAATTTAAAATATTTTTCAAGTGCATTAATAGAAAAAATGTTTTCCCTATGTGGTAACCTATTTCGGATACATATATTTAACAAGCACTAAAATCTCATCTTAATGTTAAAAGAATCGCAAAAGAATCTGTACGCAAAATGTACTTAAACTTATTAAGACTTATCATCGTAACCGACTCAATACTAGTGCTGGGATACTATCGATTTTTTCTACTATCGATATTTATCGATAGTTAAGATTTCACTATCGATATATCGATATTACTATCGACTGAATGTTTGTACTTGTGCAGGAAAACTTTAATTAGTTTTTATCAGGCTACATTCGTTGTTTTTTTCACTTTATTGAATGTATGAGACGTATGTATATACGCACGTTATTTCTGATGACAGTTTTTTAAAAATTGATAAGTACCTTTCTTAAGGAACCGAAGTAGCAGGGACTGACTATAAGATATTCTATTGCAACTTTAAATATTTTTCTAAGTGATTCCCAACCCAAAAAGTTAATCAATCTAGCGGACTTATCCTCTAATGGTCGTTCATTGTTTTTTCCGTTGCTCGCAATTGCTTTTGGATTTGCATTTTTTTACATCATTACAAAAATATTTGACATTTTAGTCCCTATATGAACATGTACAAATTTAGCCTCTTAAGACCCGAACATTAACCCACTGAATTTTTACATTTCTTATATATTTTTTATTCCTTTTGGGGAGCAAATAAGACAACTGTATATTTTTTTTTTAATTTTTTATTTGAATTCTTAGAAATTACTTGTGCACATATGTGTACCTCAGGTTTTAAAATACGAATAATTTCAACGTAAATCCTTAATTTCTTAAAATTTGAACTGAACCGATTGAGTAAAGGGCTTATTAACAATTTTTTTTATCTTATGAGGTGTAATTTAAATTTCGGTTTTTATTTTTTTTTTAATTTTTTTTTTTATTTAAAGTGGTAGAAAAAGAGGTGCACGTATGTGTACTTCATTCAGGTCTTAACGATAAGTTATTGAGGAAAAATGTCCAAGCTGTGTGGTTTTTTCAAACTGTTAAATTCAAATGTAAAAATAATGACTAAAACTTCTAAGCCCTGCCATTTTTTGATATTTTTTGAAGCGCACTAGCTTAAAGCAAGTAATAAAACGGTTTCTATTGGTCACACGATGTCGCTAGTCTTTAAAACTTGTAATAAGTTAAGGTACACATATATGTACCCATGGTCTGAAGAGGTTAGACTTAAAGGTCTTTAATTAGTAGTAAAAAGCACAACTAAGCAATCCATACCACTTGCCATTCCTGTTGTTTGTATTCATTGCTGTAATTCAGCGCGAATTAATAATAGCAAGTAAAAATTTGCGGCAAAAAACTGTGTGTTTCAAGCTGCTGTTAGATGTCTTCAAAGCTGTATTTTAAATAATAATAATATCGATATTGATATTTTTCCTATCGATATTTTAAGACTATCGATAATATCGATAGTTTCCCAGCACTACTCAAAACTAATGAAATAGCAGATTTAATAATGGTGAAAGAAAACATTCTTCTTATACTGCTAGGATATTATTCAATGTTGAAAGATTTAATTACATACATACCTACATACATATGTATTTTTTGTTGTTGTTTTGTACTTATTTTTTGTCAAAGCTTTGATAGGTATACATACATACATATTTTAATAAAATTAAGTTTTTTTAACTAATGTTTTTACTTCTATTTTAATGACAATAATGCGTAGGGATTTTTGTAGGGGAAAATTTTTCAATGTGTAGGGAAAAATTCGGATTTTTGTAGCATGTGTAGGTACTTTTTCGAAAAATTCACTGGCAACACTGCATATCGTCATCTTAAAGACCTAATAATAACCTATCTGCAAAAATTAAATTAAATAAATGTTTAATTTTGTTGCATAGTGTAATTTCTACAAACATTAAGTACTTTTTTTGTTTAGACCAGTAAAAAAAAATAACTGTTATTATTTAATGTGTATAACATTCATATGTATGTATAAAGAAATTGTTATTTATTCATACTTATTAGTACTCCTGATAGGTTATTTGGTTTAAGATTTTTACAATTCCAAATAACGTAAGTGACATACTTCAAGCTGTGTTTAGAAAAACAAAATTTTTTCAACCGATATATAGTTATTTCTGGTTTTATTTTAACCAAAATATGTAATTTTCGTATCAATATTGTAAATAGTTCCAATTTTATAACGTTTTTTCCCTCTCCTGTAAACTTTTGAAAACTGCAGATATGTTATTTCGTGTATCTTTTTGGAAACTAAAATGTATCTTTCTCGAAATTTCACTGGCAACACTGGTAACGGGATCAAAACAATATTATTTTGCTTTTGCTTGTGCAAAAAAAACAATACATAAAATGTTACTCCTTCTCTACTCCCTTCTCATGGAAGCGAGTGTGGAAGGTGTATCTTATCTTTTATACCAAAACGCCGAGGCCTTCTATAAGGAATTCTTTAGCAGTAAGATAAGAATAGTAATTGAATCAAAAAATGTTTAAGCAGACCTTGAAAAAGGCCTTAATTAAGAAGGTCTTCTGAGTCTTCCCGCTGGGAATCTAGCGCACTAGCATCTTAAGCAACAACAACAAAAACAACTTTAATAAAACAGATCCTTAGAAGTAGTTTGTACTCGAAAATCGTTTAATGTAAACAGATCTGATTAAAATTCCGCATACTTTGAACCAGCAAAATCATGAACAAATGTAAATTCACCATTGTACGACTGTGTTCTGATTTTAATTGGTTTTTGTTGTTGTTTTGATTTTGGTTTCAAAAAATATTGTTTGTACTTCGTCTTTAACCACTTTTAAGTAGATATAACAAAATTACATATTTGCGACAACAAGAGTGTGAGCAACTCATGGCAAGAGAGTAAAATGAGATGAGAGATGAATGCATTTATTAGGCCAAATGTGGTAAGTTTGGCTATAAGTAGTATACTACAAACTATTTAACATTTCAGTTTTATATTATCCTTTGAAGTCCGCTGGTCTAAACTGAAATGAAATACGCACATTAACAATAAAAATACAAGACATATGTACTACATATGTATATCTAAATATAATACTATATTTATATACATATATATATAAATATACAATACATACCTACAATATTTGAGGATTTAAAATAATAAATAACTGCAAATAATTAACAAAAATCGTGAATAAAAACCAAAAGCAAATAGTTTTGTATCAAAGCTAATTATGACAATAGTCCTCAGATAAATTCGTATTTTCCATAAAAAAAATATTTTTTCGCAATTGTGTCTAGTGCAAATGCCAAAATATTATTAATAAATTATATAATGATGGGTTAAATACTACGAAACAAAAAATCTAAACAATTGGTTTTGCAATAACAAAAAAAAAAAAAAAAAAAAATGAAAAAAAAAGGAAACATGAATTCAATGTACGTATGCACGTATATTAAAAAGTATGTAACAGAGTCATGTGACTTGAAAAAATAACAGAAAATTTAGTATTTTTAAAAAAAGTTAAATAAGGAAACTTAAGAAAAAAAAAACACACTAAATTCACCACTCAAACTAGAATTTATACCAAGACTTATAGACAGTGTTGCCAGAAAAAAGTTTATTATTTTCCTAATATTAAGTTTTAAGCCGAAATTTCCATCGTATTTTGCTTTGCGGATCCCTTGAGATACAAACATATTCCCGCGAATCCCTAAACGTAATTTGGTTACAAAAGGTATGAAGAAATAATATTCGTCAAAATAAACGCTTAGAATACTTTCAGCTAATGTTTTTTTTTTTAGTTTTTATATGAAATTTTTTAAATTTAATTTTAATTTAAAATAGTAAAGCTGCGTTTATGTAAAACGTTGTTTTGACCTCCAGCTCAACCCTAAATTGGGAAGTATTTGCACTTTTAAATATTAAATTTTAAAAAAAGCTATAATTTCACATTTAAGACCCTATAGGACTATGATTCGGACTCAGTGTCAAATTTATATATATAAAAATAAGTTGTCCTATGTTCGTGATTTTATAACTCGAGAACCACTCAACCGATTTTCAAACGATACATGCGTTGTTTGATTTTTTTTTTTTTTGTGGAAGAAATATTCTTAGTATATATATGATGATATTTATATCAAAGTATATTTGGAAGGGTCAACTTTCACTGATGGTTTATAAAAAAAACTCCCGATAGGCGGCGCTGTTGTCGTGATATTAAAATTTTTTTATTAATGGTAGATAGCGCTGGGGTCAAGTTATTAACAAAATTCTCCAGTATTTCATTTTTTATTTTTATTTAGAAAATCCCGAGCAGCGCCGGGACCAAACAGCTAGTTTTTTATGTTTTTCCTGGCGATAGAAAATAATAAAAAAGAAAAAATACATAAAATTAAAAAAGAAAAAACATATAAAAGTACACATATTTGCACATGTAAATACTGCCCGAATTCGTAGTAAAACCTTGGTACCCAAGTTAGAGTTTGCAATGCTATATTCAGCTTTGCCATACCCTTCACCATATTTTGCATGTACAGATAATTTTTCAATTATCAAACACGAGCAGAATTTAATATATTTTCTGGCCCGCTACAGCCTTCGTCTGCATTCTTTGTGTCACAGTGGAGTGTATAGAATCATTCCTAACTATATGTTCATATCTATAACATCAGTGTTAATCAAAGGTTGGCTTAAGCAAAAATTATGTGAAATATTTAGGGAATAGGATTATTGCAAGAAGGCTTTATAAATTGAAATTTTAAAATTGAAACTTAAAAAAAATTTATATGTTGGATACGTCTTTTCTAAATTAGAGTAACGATATATGTATATTACAAAATTTGAAAGAATATAGGCAGGAAAAAATAGGAAAACGTATTAAAAATCAATTTTTAAAACGATATTGTCGGGTTCGAACAGTTTTGTTCTCAAAATCGTTTTTCATTACAATCCTGAATAACCTTAAAAAGTAAAAGAAATCTTACTTTATGCCTGATTTGTTCTAAAGCTTCCTACAGACGGTGATAACATCTTACAATGTTGAAATTTTTCTGATAATGGTGCCATTGTCAGATGAAATAATTTTACACATCAGCCAAATGACACTCCGAACAACATTGATATTTCATGTAGAGTTTGAGTTTGAAATTACAGTGAGAAGAAGCTTTATGCATTAATTTAAGAAACATTCTAAACACTTACCTGCGGAATCAGAGAAATAGAGAGAATATTATTATTTATTTTCCTGTAACACATTTTTCACTTTTTTGTTATCCTCTTTGTTAACAGAAGCACTCACAATTAAAAGACACCAGCAGAATGGTCCGATATGGCTTTCGTCATCATTCTTCTTAAGAATACAAAAAGAATATGGGATTTTTTTTTCTTGTTATAAATAATTTTATACATGAAAATAAAAAAAAAATATGTTTTTCTTTTTATAGTGTTGTTATTGTTTCTATACAAAACAAATAAAACAGGATTTTATGGATTTAATATTGAACAATGTTAGTTTAACATTTTTCGTTTAAAATGAATATGGAACAATGATAATTTTAAATAATTTCCATACTTTGGCAGAAATTTGCTATAATTTTTATTCAACATTCCGCAATGTTAATTTAACATTGATATTTTTTTCTGTATGTATGAATTGTAATTTAAGAATCTGTTGAGAGAGAGAGAGAGAGAGAAAGATAGAGAGATAGAGTTTGGTCAACTGTTTTATTTTGGTAGATTTGACACCAGTGATGCAAAATGTGCCACAATTGTGCCATTTGTGGCACTTTTAAATGTTTTATGGCCGTGTGGAAATCTATTTTGGCCCTATCAGGTTAAATTTTAACACACTCCTTTAAATCGTTCAATACTGTAGGGACTGTTGTGTATATTAAAAACAAAAATTTGTTTGATTCTTAAGAGTTTCCGGTTTTGTTTTTTTTTTTTTTTTTTGTAATACTTAAAAAATCTTATTCATAAATTTATAATTAGTTGGTTTCTGAAAAATTCAAATTATTAACCCCCAATTTTACCAAGTTCAGTTAAAACTAACTATTACTTTAAATTCCAGTTAACAATATGTTTTTACAGCTATAACTGGTAGTTAATTATAACTGAAAACTTGTTGACCATAAATATCATGTTAAATAAAAACAATGTTATTTTTACACTGTTTCAAACATTACTCTTATTTACGAAATGGTTTTGTTTGGTCATGGCCCAATAAACCACACAAGCGGTTTGATCTATGATATTAAAAGCTTATGAAGTTTGCTTGTACGAAAATCAAAAATTTTAAATATTTGCAAAAACATCCTGGTTACTGTTGTTGTCAAGCCGCTTGTGTAGTTTATTTAGACCTTTTAAGTAAAAACTCCTAACATTTATTTGCTAGTCTGTCTTCTTTTAAAATAAAATTCTTTAAGGTATATATCAAAAAAATAAAGTAGACTGCCAAATGGTAAAAATGGTTGATACAAAAATTAAATTTTGTATTGAAAATTAAATTTCGTGTTGCTTTTGAGTAATGGTATTTGTGAAACATACGGCCATATTCTAGAAATAAAAATTACGTGAATTTAAAATCGATTGATATTTTCAATTAATTTTTTTTTAAACTACCATAGATATGCCTGACTATAAGACTAGTTTCTGGTAAAGATAAGTGGTCCGCAAATAATGTGTAGTTTCTGGTAAAGATAAGCGGTCCGCAAATAATGCGGTATATAAAAGGATATATTTTTTAAACTTTAAACGCCGGACAGTTTTTAAAGTATGATCAATTTCAATTTCACGTGATTTCGATTTCCAGAGCATGTCTGAGATTAAGTGTACAAACACACATTAAAATTAAATAAAATGGACAAAAATACTTTTAAACCATGTAAAATTTGTTGTTTTTGTTCTTAAAAAAATAAGACATGTATTATTGAAATCATATGTCTTAAAATAATAGCATGAAAAAATACGACTGTTGTGAACAACCCCTCCTAATTTAGTGTGCTATTTTGAATTTAAGTCAGCTGATTTAAAACACATATTAAAAAAAAATAAATATTTACCTAAAATCAAAATGTTTTTTAATTCTAATCCATGAATTAATAAATTAAATTAGATCTTTCCTGGCTATTTTCCATTTTTCAGACGCAAACCACAAATATTTTATTTTGTTTGTTTACCAAACATCAGAGTCCTAGCCCGATCCAATTTGACGCCGCAAGTGGTTTGTTGCAAAAAATGCTAGCCGCAGGTTAAATTCGGATGTAAGCCGGATAAAACTATACCATCAACGGCGACGGCTACAAAATCATAGCCGCTTGGCTCAGTTGCTCAGTGCAGGTCTCTTCTGATAAATTACGACAGCACAATAAACATAGCAAGCAAAGTTTTATTAATTTAAGACACTTTTTGTTTACAAAGCAACAACAATATTTTTAAACCATTGTAAAATGTTAGAACATTATGACAATACAACACCTTGTGAATACCCCATATGAGTAACTATTAGTTATTTTTTAATACAAACATAATAAAAAAAATTAAAAATACATTTTTTTTGGCCCTATCAAAAGTATTTTGGCCCTTTCAAATCGTCAATTTGGCCCAAAACAAAACAACTCAAAATGCATCACTGTTTGACACACAGCTTTTTGCATGAGATTTCAACCACAGCGTAGTAAATAAAAGTTTAATTAATTTTGTTATTGCGGTGTTGTTAATGTTAGTACGTTAAATACATTAATAATATTACCAAAGTCTACAAGGGTACTTTACCTTCAAGGGCGTAAACCGCTACTGTGATTTTTAGTTTTCAAGACAGTTTTAAACAGAAACTCGAAATAATTCCCATTGAATATTTTGAAAATTTTTTGCAGTGTCTTAAATTTCAAATATCTTGTTCTGAGATCGGGTATGTTCTTTTTCAAATTATTAAATAACTACTTGATACTTTTTTACTTAAAGTTTATATGGTTAAATTATTTTTGGATGAAATCCGATATTTTCAAAAACAAGAAATAAGATTGCAATTTTTTGTTATAAAACGGCGTTATTTAAAAAAAAACAAATTTGTATTGATATGGTATATTTGCATAACATTCAATTTTTGTGTTCTGTATTTTGATTTTAAATATATGGTCACCGCAGATATGCATTTATCCAATGCATAAACGATGATAAATGGATAAATAACTGGCTCTCTTTTTACAACTTTCAATTCCATTCTACCAGCGCCATCATTGTCTGACGATTCGGTAGATGATGTTAATTGCACTGTAATTTAATATATACGGCCTTGTCAAGGGAATCGAAATAACGAGAAATAGAAATTGAAGAAGATTTTCAATTGAATTTTTGTAAAAATGAACGCAGCTTTTTTCGGATTTCAATAGTAAATAGTTTAGGTAGAGGAAAGTGGTCTTCAAAGTATGAGGCATATAAAAGAAAATATTTTTATGATCTTTGAACACGTTTTTAGAATTTGTTCGATTTCAATTTCACGAGATTTCGATTTCCATGACATGGCCGATATTGAAAACAAATGATAGTATTGATAGTATTGTTCTCCGTTGCCAATGTATTAATTTCAGTAGTCGCTCGTAATCGCCATTGTTCTTCTGCCTTTTCTCGTTCCAATTTTCTTTTTTTTTAATGACAACAAGAGCCATGTTTAGGCGAACAGGGCTGCTTGGTCGGAGTTTTTTCCTCTGCGTAAGCAAAATCTCTCCATCCACTTCTTTTGTGTTCGTTGTAAGTGTATAAACATGAGCAATACTGAAGAGATCGTCTAATTCTTTGACAAACTTTTCTTCTTTAACCTTATGCGACGATCCTACTCTTGTTGTGCTCTTGTTCAAATTCCTTCACTCCTGGTGCAGTCTTGTCTCGCTTCGGAATGTGTCCAGGGGTCAAATCACCGCCTATAGATATTGATCAAAATGTGTCGAAATTTTTTATTTTGGTGTCCTGACACTCGATATCAAATAAAATGTATTGTAATTTGATTTAGTGTACGAGTATTTAAAAAAATAAACTAATGCCCAATTTTCAGGATAGTAATTAAATCTTAATTAAGTTAATTTTCATAAAAACTTAAATCGTATTTAAATACAGATTGATTTTTTGAGTTTTATTTGAAAAGTCTTATTTAAATAAGATAAAAGTATGGTAGCACTACTAAATATAAAAAATATCATAAAAAAGTATAATTATTTACAAGGTGGTCTCAAAAACAGCTGATTGTTATTGCTTTGCCTCTTGTTGTTGTATTGTCGTGATATTGAGGCCACCTTGCTAAAATATTACAATTGAAACTTAAGTTGAAATTAAGTGTACCACATCGCTGAATTAAGTTTGATTTAAGTATTTAGTGAAGAAGAGAATTTTGTATTTTAAACGATTTTAAACATAAATGTGTTTTAATATCAATCCTGAAAATTGGCCATAAGAACTTTTTTTAGTTCCTTTATTTTAATTTTAGTAAATTTTCGTAATCAATTTTAGTTTTTTTGTATGGGGAGCCACTGAAGGGTTGGAGATAGTTTTTTCTAGAGAAATATTAGGAAAACCAAAATAATGGGTGTTGCTTACAAATTTTACTTCCTTAGGGCGACTCCTGAGTAGCTACGAGCTTTTTTCTATCCTTTTTTTCAATTTCGTTCTCACGAACTTTAAGCTTAGTGTGGCACGCCAATTTTCAACACTAGAGAAAGTTCTTACGTTTTAGGTACCAATCGTAAACCGTTGATTGAAGCCAAAATTCGTCACCATAAGGGGTCGATGTTTGTAATAGTATTTGTTAACACTTATGTAATCATTATTATTTAAGATGTGTAGTTAATTGGACCGCAGCATCCGCTCCTAGAATTGGTGCTGCCAATTACCCTCTAGGCAGGTTCGCCTTCTCACTTTAGCTACCATTATACAGTTATCAAAATTGTTTTATCGTGGAGTACTTCATCAGATATCGGAAGTAGTGCGCTGCTTAGGAATTTCGTAAAATAAATCACCTCTGGCCATTTCCAAGTGAATGACAGTCAGATAGCTTTCCGCACCGAAGTACACAACTGTTTGTGTATGGAAAATGCCATTCCCAAAGCTGACAATCAATTAACAAAATTTCAAAAAGGTACTGAATGGTAAAATAAAAGGTTCATAAGTAGGCTAGTTGGTAGTGATTTAGTCTATCAGCTTTTTGAGAGAGTTGGACTGTCTCACTACAACAGAAAAATGGTCTATATTGCTGCACTTGGTTAATTAAGTAAAAGTATTATTGGCAATTGTTTTTTAAACAAATGGAATTCCAATTGAATTTTATAAATAGTTCCCCAAATTCCACAATTTTCTGGCAACACTGATTAAGACTAACAACAAACAAAAATTCGCAAAAAAAAAGAAAATTCACCTCAATATAAGTTTTCTCACATGCGCGTTTTGGCGAATACCGATACATTAACACGCATTTACACGAATCAAACACACATACACATAAACCATATTTTCAACTTTGTGTGTGTATGTATGTCTTTCCATTTCATACTCTATATACACATTCATTTTTGTGGATCCTTTTTATTTGCAACCAAACAACACCAATTAAAATTTTAAAAGATTTTTTTTTAAACAATATTTTTTCGAAAAAGCGTAGAAAAAAATATTAAAATCGTTATTAAAAAATTTTATAAATAACACGCCATCGAAACTCTTCCAGTTTTAATAAATTTTTTGTTATTTATTCAAGTTTTCTTTCGTTTAATTAAATCAGTTTTATTATTTTTTTTTTTTCCATATTTGCTCTTTTCTTTTTTAGCAAAAGTGAAAAATTTTTTGCTCACCCATAAGTTTTGTGTAACATATCTAAAGTGAAAAATCAATTGATACATATTTTTTCTAAACAAAAGAAGTTTTTTTACTACGTATCCTTTTACTAACTAATACTAACTTTGAAGCATAAATAAGTTTTCCAAATTTTACTTAAATTAAAGAAAGAAAAATAATAATAATAAGCTTTAAATAAAACCGAATTCAAATTTATATGTACGAGTAGCAAAATAAATAAAATTATTTTTTAAATTTATTATTAAAAATAAAACTGCGAAAAAAAAAATTAATACGAGTACACAATATTTAAAAAAAAAATTACGCTTTTCTTTATGAGTATACAAGAAGAAAAAGCAATTAACAAACAAAAACATAAAGTATGCTGGAATGTGTAAGTTTTAAATGAAAGATAAATAGAAAAAAAATGAAAAAAATTAAGCAAAATAACAATAAAGTATGCAAAAAAGAAACAAGGTGAATGGGAAATGTATAGATACATGATGGCATCAAATTAAATCAAATAGACTGGCAGGCAAACAGCCTTCAACATCATCATATTCATCACCATCATTTATGCTGTTGTTGCTATTTTTCTCTTTCATATTTATATGCCATCACTAAAAAAAAACTATGTGTGTATATCAGGGAGCCACCACTTTTAAGCAACAAAGTCATCATCATCATCATCATCATCGACATCTTTTAATTTCCCACTCAACTTCCTTTTCAATGTTTCCGTTTCCCACCATTAGCAACACTACTACAAAAGCAACAACAACTACATACTAAGTACTACACGTACCACCAATTAACACAATATTTCCCAGTTACCCGCTTGACCACGATAGACATGAAAATAAAAGCGTTATCGAAGAATTTGCAAACGTTTTTCTGATAAAACATTTGAGAAAGACAATTTCTGCTAGGGAAACGAATAAGAACTTGTAGAGTTCACCTGTTGCAGCAAATCTTCGATCTCGAATATCGAATCTTTAGCAATATCTATAACGAACAACTTGAACGATACATATCGTCAGCTCATTATTGGTTTGGTGCATATGCCAACGAACAACGAGAATGAAGGTTTACATGAAGTTTTCTGAAAATATACCCGATAGAGTTTTTTTGTATTTTCACCACTGCTTCTGGCATATGTTTTAGAGAAAAATGTAAATTTTTGTGAACGTTCTATAACGATCTTAGAAGTTAATATTATTTTATTAAAGGGAAAATTATTGTTTTGTGCCGCATACGCCACTTTTCTAAATTTATATTTAAAAAGTCGCATTTTGTGCTGCATACGTATTCTTACTGCTGTGTATTGATTTGTCGACATATTATTTTGTTTTTGCTTTTTCTACTTTTTTTCTTACGGCAATAAAGCGAAGCATAAATAAAATTTATTTTGATGTCATTTTATTTTGCTTTCGCTTTAACTCCTTTTTTTCTTACGGCAATGAAGAAGCAAAGGAAAAGTAAAATTTATTTCGTACTTTTTTGTATAAGGAATTTGCAGCATTCGCCGAACAGTGGCGTGTTGAGCAAAACAATACTTAATAAACTTTTAAATAGTTGATATGGAGCAAAATTAATGCTTAATACCATACAAAATTTTGTAAAACGGTTTTTGGATTCAGAAAGGGGATATACAAAATATATATACCCCATACCTAAATCAATTTTTTAAAAAATGGTCGGTAGGTCAAACCAATAATGAGCTGACAATATCTATAATAATCATTAAAATTGTCAGGAGTGTGCTGTGCTTATGTATCAGTTTTTTTACTCCTCTGCCTGATTAGATAGTCATAAATGTTCTCATTTTCTGATCTGTTGGAAGAAAATGGAACCATATGTGAACAGGGAAACGATTAGAGTAAAACCAGGGAGAACAATTATTCGAGTTTTTTAAAAAACCGGCTTTCGAATATTCCGAAAAGTAGCTTTAAAAAAACGGGTTTCGGTTAGACATTTTAAAAATAACCGGTTATAATCGAAAGAACACTTGTGTATAAAGATAAATTTAATATTTAGAGTACTCTTAAGCAAATTATTATGTACTGTTTTAACTGAACACTTTTTTGTAGGATTTTGAATTGTTTTTAGTTTTTTTTTAACAGGAACACACTTTTTTATAAGCGATTTTGTTTTGACATTCTTCATGAAAAGTTTAAGGAGGCCACACATTATTTAAAAAACCGGTTTATTATACCAAAATAACCGGTTTATTCTATATTCGGAAAATGGTACAAATAAAAAAAAAATTCTATCAAAATTTCTTAGGTGTGAAGTAACAGCACAAAATACAAAACAAACACATTTCTTAAGAGTCAAATAAACATTTAAACAAACATTTTCGGAAAGAAACTTGAATTGGGGCTATTTGAAATCTGTGGCAATAAGCCTATTAAGTCTATTTTAATTTTAAACTTCTAAAGTTTTTATTCCCATATATTCCAAATGTCACAGATCAGAAGTAAACTTATGTTCTTATTTTAAATGTTATTGCACAATAAAAAAAGATAAGCAAAAAGTCATTTTCTTATAACTTCGAAAAAAAATAGTACAAAATAATTGAAACTTTGCCCATGTATACTTTTGAAGGTGAAGCTCTCACAATTGCTATTAACTCAAATTTAGCTAAAGTCAACTTAAGCATTTTTTTCTTTTTGCCATAGAAATAATATATTAATTCTCATCATTTCAACAATATGTAACAAATTTGATCAAATTATCTTCAAAATTTGCGCACGAGGCTTACATTACAGACGGACGGACAACATTAGTTCAATTTAAAAAGTGATTCTAAGTCTATCGGTATACTGGGTCTAAAGTAGCCCATACACGTTTCCATTCAATTGTCAACTGAGTCGGTTGTTGTCCAGATCAAAGCGTGAATGGCTCTGTCAATTGATTAGTTTGACATTTGTCGAGCTGGTTGAAGAAAAATCAAAAAATTTTGATTTTTTCAAGGTAACTACTGAGTCTTTCAATTCGATTGTACTGTGTGTGCTCGAGTCTCTTGATCAGCTGTCAAAATTAATGTTTGTAGTTTTCTTTTGCAAAAAAATGTTTAAGAATTTTAAAAATTTAAAATCTATCAATTCTATGAAGTGTGTGGCCAAGCATCAATTCAGTTGGAAATTGAATTGAGACGTGTACGGGGCGCATGAGATATTGATGCACACGCCATTGAATAATTGTTCAAATAAATTCACACACGTTCTCAACACGCATTCTTATACTCTTTCATTCAGTAGTCAAATAACCAGCGAATAGTGCACACGATGCTGGTACTTACATATATATTTTTTCGGAAACACTTACCCAGCGAACACACGGTCCTTCATAATTGGAGAAATAATGTAATGATGCAATTTAAAAGGTATATCGCAATTTAAAAGGCATTTCCTTGTAAATGGTTTTCTTATGAACTCTTAGATATATTTTTAGTGTTTAATTTCAAAAAATTTTCTTAGCAAAAAATTACAGTCGGAAAATAAATAATTTTAAATTTTATGAAATTTCTCATAATCTGTACGGTCCCTGATTTAAGCTATTTATAAAATGTTTTTTATTTAGTTTCAAGGCATAAAATATAACCTAAGAAAAATAATGCAGCATCATATTTCAAACGCTGGACTTCGTGTTTGCTGGATAAACTCACTAATACTAATGTGCAGCAATACAGCCACAGCTTAAATTTTGCGCATCACTAGGACCAATATTAAAGATGTTACAAACATCAGCACAAATTTTTAATACCCTCTCCATTATTGTGGTGTATAAACTAAAAAGCTGAAGTGCAAAGTACTTCCAAGCAGGCTTGCCAGAAGAATTCAAAGTAAAAGTACTAAATTGACAAAAAAAAGTGGTAAATTGTTCTACAGCGAAAAACAAAAGTGCTAGTTTTGTAACATTGATTTTTATGAATATAATAAAAAATATACATTCGAAATTTGTTTACATATTCATTTTGTTTAATGTAAACACTTATTAATATGTAACATTATAATATATTTTATGACGATTTCTTTTCTAAGAAATATGTTGCATTAATGTAACATGTTCTACATTTTTTTTGTGTTCCTTTGTACAAAAAATACAACTGTGGGAAAAATGTTCAAGTTCTTCTGGGAAAAAGTTGATGAAAAACAGGCAAAACATGTTGCATATTTTACCTTACTTTAATTTAAGGTACACTTTGGTACTTACTTTGTTTGTAGAACCAATGTTTTATTTTCTTTGTCATAATTCATACCGCTCTTAATTTTGTAAAAAGATTGTTTTAAAACAAAATATAAAAATATTTCTAAGCCATTAGTGATGTCAATATTTGTTGCCAAACCGTAAATGCGTGTAGAAACCGCTCAAATGGCTTTAAAGATCGCTCATGAAGTACATTACTGATAAAAGTGTAATAGTTGTAAATAAAATCAGCTAATTTTGTTATATTGAAGTTGCCAAACATGTAACACTTCTAGTGATTATAGGTAACATTAGAAAGTGTAAATTGCCATTAAATAAAGTGGTTACAACTGTTTAAAATTTCAACTGTGTTTAAAGTTGTCTAATTTTGCACCTTCTTTTATGCGTAAAACTGAACATAATAGTTCTGTTTTCATTCTTATTCTTAGCAAGGTGTATCCAATAGGTCTTTGGTCCAATAGGAGGTTGCCTCGCTGAACTTTCTGATAGCTGATGGTTTTTGTCCCAATTTCTGAGAAAACATTCATTTGCTTCTCTAAAGCCCGACAATGATTTTTGTAATGTGGCGAAATCATTTTTGTTGATAGTATGATCAAAAAACCAAACTTCGCTCTAAGCATCACATACAAATTTACAAATAGAAAATAATTGCAATTGATATTTCCGAATAAGTATAAAAGACAAAAGCGTTCGAATTCCAACGAGTGCTGGCATTGCTAATTGGTAATTGCGTTTGATGCGAAAACTTTTATGTGATTTAAAAAAAAAAAAATATGCTCTATTCGACTATGCTATGCCATTTTTCCTATTTCCAAAAATTGTAAAAAGTTATATGCTTAATATGTATGTATTTTTCTTGAGTTTTTAAGTGGTTTTGGGGTCAAAAAAGTGCTAAAAATGCTAAATAATTATAAAAATGGGCTTAACTAGCACTTAGCACTTTTTTCGAAACTCTTAGTGCCAATTCAGAAAAAATGTGATAAATCTAGCACTAAAAGTGCTAAACTGGCAAGCCTGCTTCCAAGAAAATTTTTTCATCATAGACACAGAAAAAAATTAAAATTGATATTAATTAAAAAATTTGTGATATTAATTAAGAAATTGATTAAAATTGAGCCAGCAAACAAATAAATAGTATCAATTAAACGTTTAATTCACTTGATTAAAATTTTAATTCACTTGATAAAGCGCTTAATTCACTTGATTAAATTTTTAATTAAAACGGATTTTTTTCTGATTAATGCTTTGATTGGTAAAAAATTTTGGAGAATATTTTCTGTGGAGTGTTGTTACGTATTTTTGCATTAAGATACAGTTGCACTTCTAGTTACGTCCTTTTCAATTTCTTTAATAAAGTCGCCATTTTTGATCGCAGGTGTCAACATGTACATTAATTAAAAACGAACCAGAATCAATCAAAAACTGGTTTTCGAATTTTTGTGTAGTTACGTTCCTTTGCATCTAAGTTGACAATTTTATGTAATCGTTTAAACGTATTTTTTGATCCATTTTTCTGTCCTATTCGTAATATATTCTTTGCATTCATTTTTTAGATTTCTATTGTTAAAATTGTTTGGCTGACTTTTTATTAAAACTTTTTAATATTTACATTCACCATTAAATTGTTCTCGTAATTTGTTCCCTTTTTCCTAAAAAAAATGTATGGGAAATAGTAAAATTTCTGTCGCTTTCTTCGAAAGCTACTCTTGCAACTGATTGGAGCAATTTTCATACGTCACTTTTTTCCACTCTGTGTTTTGTGCCACGATTATACTTATATTAATTTACAAAAACTCTTAATCCAAATTTTGGTATTTTAACTAGGCTAAAGTTCATCAAATTTAATTTTCATTAAATTATTTTTATGAAGAAAGGAATCTTACAACATTAAACTATTAAAAATTTTTTCAAATAATTTTCATGTGTTGTTTTATTAAGGCAATGTATGCATTAAAATTCGAATTGCTCCGGACTATTTTCTATTTTCAAATAAATAAGTGGATGGATAAAAGATTTGCCGACACAGAACATTTTTTTTTTACCAATTAATTAAAAATTTAATCAAGTGAATTAAATGTTTAATTAAGTAAATGAAACGTTTAATCAAGTGAATTAACCGTTGAATTGAAACTATTAATTTGCACCAGTAAACCAAATAATAATATCAATTAAACGTTTAATTCAATTGATTAAACGTTTAATTTACATTATTAAACATTTAATTCAATTGATTAAACGTTTAATTTACTTTATTAAACGTTTAATTAACTTGATTAAATTATTAATTAAACTGATTTTATTTTTGATTAATGCTTTAATTGGGAACAATTTGTTTATGTGAACAATGAAGAGGTGGAGTCTGCAGTTGATGGCTATTGTAAGCAGCTAGACAGTTCTTACCAAAAACAGTTTATCGAAGATTTTGAATATCGCCAGAAAAAGTGTATAATGCTTAAAGGTGATTGTGTTAAGAAATAAAGAAACCTTTTTCGCAAATTTGTTGTGTTTTCGGATAATTTTGGGAACATCCTTTTACAATAGGATAACAATTATGTACAGACGTATCCTAAAATAGTCTTTCAAAACGTTAAAATATATGAAGACAGTGATTACGTTGAAATGCAAGGATATTTTCTTTAGTAAACTATGCTTAAAAAAAATTTAGACATAAGGAAGTTAATACATATCTTCTTATTCTCTGATATCAGTGGGGTAGGGTAATTCTGTAACTTTTTAACGACAAAAATTTGTCGTTAAGTAGTAAATTTTTAAAATTTTTACTTGAAATTTTCTACTTGACGACAAATTTTTGTCGGTAAAAAGTTAGAGAATTACCCCACAGATATGTCGGCAAAAATTGTTTGCTGGGTATTTATGCATTAGTATATGTATGCACTTATGAAATACAATAGGAATATTACTTTTCTTCTTAAAATTTTTATATGTTGGATGGATGGTTAATTGTTTGTCTTGTTTGATATTCATACAGCATTTTTTACACCGATTATTGTGATTAAGGTGTTGATTATGATGTCGAGTTGCCTGTTATATTTTGATGTATACATAGATACACATACATTCATGCGTATGTATAAAAATCTTATCTTTTTTATGAATTTAAATACGTTTTTTTAATGCAGTTTCGATTTCTCTCTCTCTCTCTTCGGCAATACAGTACAAATTAATTTTTTTTATTCTGTACTCGACTCTATAGTGCATTGCCAAATAGAATACTCGTTTGTTATATGTATGTATGTATGTATATGTGTGTGTCAGTAAAAAAAGTACTATATTTTAATTGCACCATATTTGCTTTACCTAGATTTGTTTAACAAGGTTCTTATTGAAAAACAAAATAGAATACTTAATTGACAGCAACAGCATAAAATACCCTACAGCGTAGAACAATGCAATGTGAAATTAATAAAATTAAAATATTAATTAATTGACCTCAATTTATTTCGAGACTAGAATCAAATCAAGCACTGTTTTTTAAATATCTTTTTTATGGTTTTGCTGTTATGATCTTCTGTGTGATAGCCAAATAACATTTTAGTAGCCTTTAATTTAAAACAATTTGAAATCGTATACGTGTGTTTGACTTAATATCCAAATTGGTTTGATTTTCCATCCAGCATCGTCAGTGTCACACTAACTATAAAATTTTCACTCATACTATAAACATGCTTGTTAAGCATTTTGATCCAGCGTTGCCGTTGCGACCCTCAGGTAGCAAAATTTACCCTTGCCACTTTTTATGCAACTTTTCTAAATGTACCATTTTGTATAATTTGATATCAATTCGTCCTACTTTTATGAAATTAGGTCACGAAATTTTAACAAGAATAAATAACAAAGATACAAGACTGAAAGTTTTAAATATTTTTTAACGCTTTATTTATAAAATCCAAGCAATTTTTTCCTAATTCAAAGGTTTAATTTTTAAACTAAAGGCTTTTGTTATTTTAAGTTATGAGAACAAAAAATAAATGCCAAAACTAACGAGGCAAAGTTTCGGTTTAAGCTCGGAAAAGAAATAATATAAAGTTAAAATGCTTAGAGCAATAAACTGTAAACCAAAACTTATGCAAATCGTAGTTTGTTTGTTTAAAAACATGACCATTTATTTTTTCAAAATATTTGTTTTATTAGCCCTTCTTTTTTTTAAATACCCTTTTTGTGAACCCTTTGGAAGTGTTTTAACGGCAACGCTGTTTTGATTGTACGTAAATTTCACCGGGAGATTCATCTGTAGGATATTTAACCTTTTGGTGTCACATCTTCCGGGGAAATCAGGTGCAGTCAATACCTGGAAAAAGTTCTTGTTAAATAATAACGATAATAAATATACTGTTGAAAGATTAAAAATATTAAATATTATTAAGGTAACTTATTTTAAGTGTATTCGTATGGGAGCTGTGGTCAAATATGGACGGATTGTAATATTGCTGATTTATGTAGGTTGCAACAAAATATTTTTGGACCTAATTAAACCAAAATGTCTATAAAACAAGATGGTTAATGGGCAAAAAACCCTATTCCGGAAAGAAGTTTGCATGTGGGCTATGAAAAATAAATAACCGCTTCTCCGCTTTTTTAAAGGCTTCGACCTTGTGGCAATAAAATCATATGTGCCAAATTTTATAAAATTATTTCCGAAATTCGACCTGTAATTTGCGCACAAAGTTATCTTGGACAGACAACCAGCCAGCCTGATAGAAGGACGGACCTCGTTAGATGGATTCTGAAATTGATTCTGAGTCAATCGGTATACTAAAAGGTGGGTCCAGAATCTATATTTAAATGTGTTACTCACATTTGCACAAACACATAATACATACAGTAGTGTGGGTATAAAAAGTAAGAGCAGAATGTTGTGCTAGATTGACTCAAGAACCGCGAATTTTTTCCCTTATATAAAAAGATTTGAAACCAACATATTTGTTTAGAAATATAATCAATATTTACACGTTTTCATTCATGTTTTGTTAAAATACATTTTTTATAAGCAAATTTATTTATATTTTTATAAATTTTAAAAAATTTTAACTTTGACGTTCTTATATTTTTACAGATATTTGTTGTTAATATTTCTAAACAAAAATATTTGTTTATTTTAAATAGAGAATAACAAATTCGTTAACGTAACCGAGATTTCTCGTTACTTAACGATATCGGTAGTTAAAATAAAAGAATTACAGAATTGAGGTACTGGAGATATTTACTATCGCGGCTGATCAGAAATCCTATCTGGTTCCTCGGGAGTCAGTACCCCCGGTGGCACGGAACCGGACTGATTATTAGTTGAGGCCTCCGTTAGTATGCTTCTGGTGGGAAATGCTTTCTGTTTTTTAGACAGAGTTTCTTTACGGTAGTTTCGCTTTTCCGTTAAAAGGATACTAGGATCACGTGGTGGTTATGGGAAGGGATGTCCTGAAAATCCCACTAAACGACTGATTCTCACAACATGTGGGAGGGTTTGGCCTGAGGTAGGATTATCCCTAGGTGCTGTTGCTACTCAACAGATGCTGCTAGCATGTATCCAAGCAGAGATTAGATTGTTCCAGCTCCTGAGAAAGGGGTACCCTTTGCCGGATTATGCACCCAAATTTCTACCAAATACAACCGAAGTTGAGTTGCCTGATTTCGCTGCTGGCAACTCAACTTCGGTTGTATTTGGTAGAAATTTGGGTGCATAATCCGGCACGGGTGGCTTAGTTGCCACCCGTAATCGACCTAATTAATTTTGACCAGTCCTTTTAATTTTTGTTTGTTGGATTGAAACCCATAAACAGTTCAACAAAATAACCACAATACTAATAGTTTGTTGTAATATTATACTTTTGTTATGTATGTTTGTATTTTAATCCCTTCAAATTGGAAAATACATTTTTTAAATTTGTTTCTTTTTAACTCATACACAAAAGGACTAAGTTTTTAAATTCTAAACGCCAACCAAAAAAAGGTTTTAATAGAAAGTGGTACCGCCTCCTCTTTGCCCAAGCAAAAATATGTGTGTGAAAGCAAAATATTTAAAAAGTTGAAAATTAATTTAAGGTATACGAGAGCAGCTAAATAAGTACGAATTCTTTATAATTTCTTACTAAATGAGCCATGTGTGCGGGTGAAATTGAAATGGAAGAACTTTTGAAAACGATCTTCCTGCTCCAAAAGTTCATTAAAATACTTTGATTTACATACTTCGAGTACCACTTATCTTAAGGGCCAAATGAACCACACAAACGGTTACACAAACATATGAAAAAATAACGCTTGTGTGAATATTAATAATGTATAATATTTGTATATATATTACAGAAAGCTGTCAAACTGCTTGAATGGTTTGTTTACTCTTTAAAGTAAAAATACATGAAAACTGTACCCATGTTCTGTAACTTTAGTGAGAACTTCTCGCATCGAAAAGATGTGAAACAAAATATTTCATCGTTTCTCGAAAAGTGAGAAAAAAGTGTGCCTGTAACTCATGTCGAAAACTTTGAAAAGAGATTACTTCGTAACGTTATAAATGTCATAACATTGTACTCGAAGCCGATGTGACATTGTAGGTGTTGAGAACGCCTGTCACACATATCGTTGACGGCGACCAAAATTGAAAACTTTTTAACGACGGCGGCGAAAATACAACCGTCGCACAGTGGAGCCATTTGAGTTTTTTCGTTGCAAAAATCATACCTTTTGAACCGAATAAGATAATTGAACAGTTTAAACAGCATATGATAGATAACTGTGCAGCCTATGAAATGAGCGTTTGGAAAGGGTGCTACGCTCTGTAGGGGCCTACTTATGGGTTATCAAAATTAAAATTAGTAGAAAAATCAATTTTATGGTAACTAAAAAAAATTATTTTTACATTTTTAGATTGTTTTTATTTTTTTTCTTTAGGGTTTTATGTTTTAAATTATTACCCAACAAATTAAAAAAAAATAATTTTTTTTTTTAAATTTATTTTTTCAATTTTCTGTAAAATATTCATCACAATTCGTAAGAGAAGGTATATCTAAAAGACTAACCATTTCTAAACTATAATTATTTTCTAACTCTATTCGTGACTTCACATGCCGCAGGGAAGAAATAAGTGGATCGGAAGATGCTTCCAACATGTTGAAGAGGTCCTCATTTTGCCTTACCCTTGATGCTTTGAATGTGTTCTGCAATCTATATTTCTTATAAAATTTGTTAAGAGACTCCTGTGCATCGGCAAGTTTGCTCTTTCTTGTGAAAATTGAACACTCCTCAATACTTTTTTTTGGCCTTCCTTTTGCTCCTCTGGTTGATGTTCTTCTAAAGCAGCTTCCGTGAAAAACTTTGGTGTGGTTGACTTTCTAAACAGTTCAAATAATTTTAAATTGTTTAACGCCATGTTTTCAGTACTTAAATTGTTTAATGGTTTCAGTAATTGTTGCGCCAACTTTCAGTCGTAGACTAATTCAGTCATTATACTTATGCTACCATGCCTAAAAATTTACCTGTTCCCTGCATACATATGGATTTAGGCTGAATAATGCAATTTTGATATTATGCACGTGTCCAAATAAGATTTGCGCCTACCTGTAGGGACCATAAGTCAATATTGTTCTTGACCATTTGTACGCCAAAGTATTGTTTAAGTGAGGTACGTACCTGCTAATTTCAATGAGTAGTTTTTTTCAAACTATTAGATCAAACTACTGTCAGTCAAAACATATAAGGGATGGACGCCATACAATTTCTGCAACCATGTCTTTTTAACCTTTTTTACCTCTAGAAGCCAAACGGGCACGTACGGGCAGATAAAACCTTTTGAATTATGTAAAGAAATAATCAAAGAACAGGTTTTGCAAATATGGCATATAGAAAAATATAGATTTTTTTTATTTTCCGTCAAAGTTGAAAAATAGTGAAAAAAACGGATAGTTTTTAAATAGTGATTTACCAGGAGAAACACAAAGCAAACAGTTAATTTTTTTTATCATTATACATTTAATAAATACATCAATCAAATTGTGTGTTTTTTTGAAAACCGAAAGTCGGTTAACTTTTAACAGTTATATCTTCTAAACTAAAAATGTGATATTATTAAGAATGGCATATTTGAAATCGTTGAAAAGTTTCCTATGACATGGGTTTATTCAAAACTTCAACGGCGCTCATGAAAATTTTGATTTTTGCAACCTCGTTTGCTCTACGGGCGCCACTGTGCGTCGGCTATATCTAATAATGTAAAGTGCGACTTTAATGTTTGTTGTTTAGAAACGAGCTTTGAAAAAATTCGTATATATTATAAAAATGTTTAAAACAAAATAATTTAACAATGAAAAAATGTGCCAAGAACAAAATATTATTATTATTATTCTTTGCATTTGCATTTTCAATCGTTTTTAGTGTTAAAATAGTTTTTTGCCTCATTTTTTTTTCGTGAGTTTATTTGATAGTTCAAAGCAGGAAATTTTCTCACAAAAATGTTACAAACACACTTTTTCTGTAAATTGGCGAGTAATTTCCCTGCGTGACAGCTAGTACTCGCCCAAAAAAAGTTACAGACAGAGTTTAATGAGAAAAACAGATGTTTGTTTTAATATATAGCATTCACATGTTTCATTTCACACATTTCAATCAAAAAGTTTCTCGAAGCGAGAGTTGCAGACATGGGCACTGGAGGCTAACTCTGGCATTCGTGATCGAATACTTTTTCGATTCGAAAGCAATTTTATTTCTAATCCTTTCAGATAATGAACGAATAGAAATTATTTTTTCAGTGTTGTGCAAACTCAAATAAAAACTTTATATTAAAACAAAATTAGTAAATGATTTCAAAAACAGATCTCGTGTATTGATAACGAATCAATTTGTACCAAATTTAGATTCTTCTCCAGATTTTTAGACATTTACATTGTCCTTACTCTTCCAGCTCTGCTCGCTATTTGACAGATGTTTTGTATTGATAACCAAACTATTTGTTCCAAATTTGGAATCTTTTTATTTAACCGTTCTGTAAAAAGCTAATCGTATTGTGTGGTTTATCTGGTGTTTGCCTTGCTGCCATCTACATGTTGGTACATATTGACATTGGCATCATGTTTGCATGTTGAGATAAGATAATTCCGTTTCTAAGATGATCGTGAATTCGATCATAAAAAGTACCACTCGAATACAAATTTAGGGCCAAAATTTATTTTCATCAAACTATCTTTAAAGGAATGGAATGTTTTTCATTAAAAACTATTAGTAAGTGCTCCTTTTTAGGCTTGTTACTAAAATCCGTAATCATTAAATGTGCGAATAATCGAAAATCGAGAATTACGGCAAATTTTTTCATAGTGATCTGAATGCGTTTTAATGCAAACAAAAATAATTAAATTTAAAATGTCACTTATTATTTTTATTTTAATTTAAACAATTTAACTTTAACTAAATATACAGGGGTGTCATGGAAATCGAAAACGTAAAACGAAAGAATTTGACAGTTCTTTTTATTAAACTTTTAATCTAATTTTTACAATTTTTGTAAAAAAATTCTGTTTAATAGAGCATTATTTGTATAATAATTGTCATAACATTTTTTTTATTACAGAAATCTTATTGAAAAACGACTCTTAAAATTCTTTCGTTTTACGTTTTCGATTTTCATGACACCCCTGATAATTTATTTGCATTATTCGTATAACCCCGGTTGCTGCCACACATTTAGCAAACACTCTTTAATATTCTATTTCAAGTAGTTCAAATTCCAAATACCAATTTTCCAATACCGACTCGGTAGTCATATCAAAATTTTTTGATTTTCCATTCAGCATCGTCGGTGTCACACGTACAGACACATTTTCATGACAAACAAAAAAACCTTGGTTGTACAAACAAATAAGCAAATATCGTATTTTTAAAAAAGGGCAGTATGAGTACCTTAAATAAAAGTAAGAGTAAAATATGCAACATGTTTTCCATGCTACGTATTCACAAAGGTTAGTTTAGAAAATTTCAAAAAAATATTCTAAAGCATAAAATTTTCAGATAAAGTAACTGGTTAATATTTAAAAACTTACGAACATTATTTTCCGCCCTCGCATAAGTTTATATTGTGTAAAATTCACAATATCCGTGAGTATTAACCTTAAAAAAAACAAATTTTTATTGCTTTTTAATTAATTCAAATGCGGTATAATGTATGTATGTATATCATATACATACATATGTATACACAGAAATAAATATATATTTTATTTCTTAAAACATTTATGTACAAGTGCTTTGGTAACCGACCTTCGCAACCAGGTTTAAGTAGGTTTTGAGTGTTTGCTGAAACGTATGATTATAAAAAGAAAACAAACTTTTTTATTAAATCGATTTAAATTTAAATGAAATATGTACAACAAGAAAGTATTTAAAGTTAAGTTTTGGCAAAGGCTTAAATATTGAAATACAGCGTTTAAGAAACTGCAGTCAAATTAGAAAAACTGTTATTTCTTCCGCTTCTTCATTTGTCATTGGCAAAAAAAAAAACTGTAGCTTTTACTTCTGGTTCATTAAATGTAAACAATCGCTGTCAAACCAACTCAAAAAACGAAAAGTTGTACACAAATTTTCGTTTTTTGTTCGACAGTTTTTGGTTTCGACTGCAGTTTTTAAACCCTGTTAAAACACGATATTGCATGCCATTCACATTAACCGCAACTTGTTCGTCGTTTTTGAAAAAATGTGGTCCACTGATCTTTTTTTAAGTTATTACACATCGTACTGTGCATCTAAGTAATGCTAAACTAATATTCTTGGATTTTGGGGGCCACATATTTCTATTTAGGTGAAAATTGACCTTATCGTTCATTATTCGATATGATTTTTGTGTCTGAATAATCGAATGTTGACTTTCAAAATATAATTGACAAACTTTGGTTCTTTGTTCTATGCTGAATAGTTACATTAAAAATTTCCCAAGTTTTTAAAATTAATTCTAAAAAAAACAAAAAAATAGAATTTGGGAATTAATTTTTCATGGTGAGTAACATTTATTATATTAATTTTCACATTCGACTAATAAGAAAATTTATATAAAAAACAAAAAAAAAAAAAAAAAAAAAGAAGGAACATAAACTAAAAATTTTTTCACTTATTAAATCATAACGTTCATTATTCGCCACCGAGTTAGAAATATATTTTGACTTTTCATATCGCATTGGCATGGCGTTGAATATGGTTTGGGGTTGTAGAACAGTACCAAGTTACAGTTTTTCGATGTTCAACATTAATCATATGTAATCGTTTTTAAAACCCTTCTTTTAAAATTCTGATTTAAAGAGGTGAAGTACCAATATACAGTTACACAGATAATAGTACGTACCCCTTTAAAATTCTTTAACTTTCCAAAAATTGGTGATATTTAAAAAAAGTAAATAAGCCAAAAAAATATTTGTTTCATTATTTTAATTAAAGACTAATGATTGATCCGCATACTTAAGAGCAAAGTCGAGTCGCTTTTTTCTGTTTATATCCCAAATTAATGTTTTTTTCTTGGTACGCGGCTATGAAATCCGCTTTGTCGCAGAATATTCGCACTGTTTCTGAATGAACATTTATATCATGGTAATTTTCCAAAGTGTTTCGAATTTCCATGGCTGTTGTTTTAGGATTTTTACTAACAATACTTTTTATAAATCGCTCAACTCGTGGGGAAATTTTGGGTGGACGTCCAGTTTTTGGCCTGCTTGCTAGGGATTGAGACTCAGACAAATGTTTTATTACAATCTGCACTGTAGACTTGGCACGTCCAACAATTTTAAAAATTAAACTCAAGGAATATGTTTACGCATTTCGGTACAAATGTTCTTTGTTTTCTTACCTATTTTAACAAAACAGTAAATTTTTTTTCCAAAATTACTGCAGTCTTTAAGAATTCGCTTGCAAGTTTAGCTTGTACCACTTTCCGTATATTATTTTTTCTTTAAATCTACTTAATTTAAAAAGGACGTCCGTCGTACGTATCATTATCTGTGCTGTCAGATTAATTTTTAAGTGTAAAAGTATAATAAGCGGAAAGTGACCCGAACTTTTTGTAGTTTGATTTTGACAGTGTGTCGATTTTAAATGAGATACGTACTTTTATCTGTATGACTGTACATAAGTACGTTTAACTCAGATGAGTTACTAGTGGAGTATCATTTAAACTTAATTTAATAAAGGTTTAAAAAAAATGTTTCTATGAAAATTTTACTTAATAAACGTTTCTTAAATTTAGTAATCGTTTATGAAGACGGGGGCGATTGTTTACTTGTGACTATAGATAATATATATAATGCCGACCGATGATATTGGAGGAATCTCCTATTTTGTGTAGTACCCTTACAATAAAACTATCAAAGTTAGCTAAAAACTTTACTCTCATTGAAAAAAAGCTATAGTTGGGTTTTAACAATGTTAATGCTTATATATAAACGCATTATGGTTACATATGACCATAATATGGTTTTACTATGATTAATTTTACACAAATGTATGGTTAATTTCGATTATATTATAGCAACCCATTCAGTTTTAAAATATGTACTTTATCTATATCTTTTGAAGGTATAAACTGAATATTAAAAACATAAGTATCATACGAAAATGCTTAAAAGTGCATCTAACATGGTGTTCAAAGCATATCGATTTATTAACCCATCAAGAGACAAAATTCATACTTTTTAATTGACTTGTTTTAAATAAGCTTTATTTTAAAATTATACCGATATAAAAATAATTATTTACACCTAATATATTACAGAGAAAACTTAAAGCTTTCTCATGTTACCAAAGCTATTAGAGCTTTGCTTATGGTTCGTTTACACTAATACATGTCAAAAATTGTCAACTCAGCAACACCTGGGGGGCGAATTACGGCATTCGATATCGAACGAAACAAAAATAGCAGTTTTTATTATTTCGTCAATTGTAGCTGTCGTCTTCAAAATAAGTCATTTGCAATTGCAGTCAGCAGCTTTTGTAGTCGTGTGTTCGTGTAGCCTGTTGTGGTGAATGTGTTAAATGCATAACTTTAAATTTTCTATCATTTCTTTCTCTTTCTTTGGATACAAAATATATGAAATTTAATAAAAGTGTGGTAGCATTGTTAAAAGAATAAGTCTATATGTAAGAGCATAAGAAAAAACGTTCTTAAAATATGGAAAATTTGGTCTCGTCGCAGTTTTGTTTTAACCCAAAATTTATAAATTTACAGTAGAGACATAAAACTTTTTTCACATGAACTTTTTTTTATTAAAAAAGGAGGGATACAACGAGGGTTTTTTTTTTTTGGCAAAATAGAAAGTGATTCAGTGGATGGATACGAACACTGCTTATCGTTTTCTTGCAAAAGGAAAAATTTCGATTTGACTTTCTTTAGAGGAACCAGCGCGATATTCAAATCGGCTAAGTACTTAGTTTTGCCATGAAAGAGTCACAACAGCGCCATTTATAAATACAGTGCAATCGCGGACATTTTCTTTAAGTAGACATCCAGTTTTGACGGACAATATTGCCTGGTCCCCTCAGCGATCCATAAGAAGAGCATTGAGTTCTTTTAAAAGACATTCCCCTTGGATGTACACGTTTTAATGGTGCCTTTGATGTTCGGTTATAAGAGATTCCACTGTATATGTATTGGATAATAAAGGATGAGTGTGACGAAACCTTTAAATGAAGTTTCGAATTTAATTAAAATAAATTCCACCACATCAACTAGAATTAAACGAACTTTAATTAAATATGTATAAAGGTTTATATTTACCTTCAAAGCAGTATCATTGTCCCGAACTATGCAATATAATCCACATGAACCAATTTTATTAAAAAAAGAGCTTAATTCAACAAATAATCCATATTATAAAATTTTGCACCAATTCATACACATTATTACATTGTATACCTTTGTAGGGCTTAGGTATCCTTAAATTAATTTGATTTGGTTAAACTTAAAAAAAAAAAAAAAATAAAACATACTCTTCTCTTATTTTCTTTTGTTCTCTTTTACCATCCTTGGCTGCGGGTGGTTTGTGGAGCTGCTAGTTAATTCTTCAATAATATTTTCATTATATCTCAATTGGTATAGTGATGATGACTAACTAAGATTAGTTAGGTCAGCCAGTCATCTAAATGTAAGGGAGTGGATAAATCATGTTGTTTTCACTCGAAAATTTAATTAATATTACTTTTATGTATTTGAAGAAGCAAATATTTTCGTGTTAAATATTATTAAAGAAAACATACTCACACCAAGAACTTTTTTTGGATTTTTATATTTTCGTCTATTAACAGTTGACCTTTTTTATACCCTTCGCCGAAGGTAAAGGGAAAATATAAGTTTGTCATTTTACAATGTTGATGTTAGAGTCTAACATAAAGTAGATAAATATGCTGGATCTTTATGAGTAACAAAGTTGATTTAATGATGTCAGTCTGTTCATTGCAATTGATTTTCGGAAGATCCCTAATATGAAGGGGACTAGGTAGATATATAATTATGTAATATATATCCCGAAATTGTTTGCCTAATCGGTCCACAAATGGCTGAGATATGAGCAAAAAACCACGACCGCCTGTAATTTTACTTAAAAATCTCTTGTTGTTGTTTTATATTGATTTGTTTTCTTATTTTCTGTATATCTGGGCAACGGTAAGAGCCAAAGTTTTTTTTGCTCATATCTCAGTCATTTATAGACCAATCTGGCCGAATTTAAAAAGCAAAATTAAAGAAGGCATACGCGACTAGGCTTGCCAGATTTAAATTTGCAAAATTCTTGACATTCACTAAATAAATCTTGATTTTGAAAAAAAATCTTTTATAAAAAGAACACTATTGTTAAAACCAGTTTGTATTGTTGTAGAGGTGAGCAGACCTATTAAATAGACTTTTGAATTCACAAAATAAGACTTCTTTATTTATTCATCCCGTTATAGTAATACGTACATTAGAGTGACAATCTATTGTCTGCAAACATTTTTTTCTGTTTACATTAGGTGTTAAAGTGGCTCCACGAAAAGCCCCCCAATGAAATAACGCCCGAACGAGAAATGAATTATCCCCAAATTTTTTTCATACATTTTTAGGTGTTATTTAATATGAAATAACTCCCAATTTTTTGGGCCGTTTTTCATTTTTTTTGGGAATTATTTTATTCCTCATTTGGGGTTTTCAAATTATGAAATAATCTCCAATGAAATAACAACCAACAAATTTTTAAAATTCGGGGCTTGTTTCATAGCGTGCATAATTTGGGTGTTATTTCATTTGTTATTCGGGGGTTATTTCATTTTTTGCGACTTTGCTGTTGGTCCATATTGACTTCATGAAATCCTTGGTGAAACTGACTCTTTTATGAATTTTGGGCATAATTTCATTTTTGTTGTTGATGGGGCTTATTTCATTGGGGTTTATTTCATTTTCATCATTGGGTGTTATTTCATATGAAATAACGCCCAAATATTGAGGGTTGTTTCGTTTTCGCTTTGGGGTTTATTTCATTTATTTTTCGATGTTATTTCATTCACTTTTTTTGGGTGTTATTTCCTATTTTTTGGGGTTTATTTCATTGGGTGTTATTTCCTGGGCGTTATTTCATTGGGGGGCTTTTCGTGGAGTCGTTAAAGTTCTGTGCCAGGGCTGCCAGGTACTTTCTTTCCTTGTCCCCAAAAATCCCCAAATTAAAAAACAAAACCTTAAAAAGTTAACATTTTTTTTGTTTTTTTTTCTGACCAAATTTAAAATTTTTTTTAAAAAAAGTAAAAATAGTAAGAAAGATTTTAATAAGAAATAATTACTAAGTCCAAAAACTCTATAATCATCTCTTGGAAATGAATAAAATCATCCATTAATTTCCACCTAATAATGGCAAATATTAATGAATAAAACGATATGTAATATAATTTGTGAGTCACTTTGGCCCAAAGGAGATATGAGGGTTAATTTCCAAAAAATTGTTTTACTGTCTACTTTATAAAAATAAATAAATCCACATATTTTGCTGAAAATGTACGATTTTCACAAATTTATTTCATATACATTTTAAAGTCTGCAAATATCTGACCTTTGACCTCGATGCGCGTCCAGAAAACGTTATCCGACAGCTAGTGTAGCAATATTTCGCAGAAAAAATTTTAAAATTCTAGAAAATAATTTTAGCTGTATGTATTTGAAATTTTGTTGTTGTCTAGATTATTTTTAAATAGCGAACTTTTCGTAGTTATGCTTAAACCTTTTTCTTGTTTTTAATTTCATATTATTTTTCTTTATAATTCCCATTGTGTTTATATAAAATTTTACCTATATAGTTTAGAAAAATGAGGTTTTATTCACGCTGGCTTCTCTTTAGTTGTCAAATAATTATTTCCCCTTTTACTAAAGATACCCGTGGAGAGGAGCACTATAAAAAGTCTTTATATAATATGTTCCCAAGTATAGTCTGGATTATTTCTGTAGGCAAAAAAAAAAAATGATGTAGTACCATGCAGTGTTGCCACTTTGTGGGTAATTCCTCGAATTTGGTGTAATTTTTACTCTCGTGGATAGAGCTGGTAGAGTTTCTGTATGCTTTTGTTTTTAATCAGCTGTTTAACGTTTTTAATTACATTGTGCTCGAATCAGAAACTTTTTTTGTAACAATCGGGGCACCCGGCGGGTAAACCTAATTCGAACACGCTGAATCCAATGGTACTTACCTTGTTTTACGTTTTTCCAGTTTTCTACAATTTATTAATTTTTATACCATTTATTCATTTTTGAACTAGCTCAGTGTAATTAGTGTTGAGTATAGAGGCAAATACATACAAGTGTTGATACGGGTTCCTGTTAAAAATCAGCATCTCAGTGCTGTCAATTTGTTAGTGTTGAATTAAGGAAATGTGATTTTCAAAGAAATACACTTAAACAAAGCGATGAAATATGTATTTTCTTTTTAAACAGCTTTGTTTAATGAAAACTGTAAACCAATTTATAAAATAATAACGTGTTTTTTGGTTGGGCTATAAAAAATCTTGACAAAACATATATTTTCGTGCACTGAAAATTCTTGTAAATCAAGAAAAATCAAGACCGTATGGCAAGCCTTTGTGCGACAGAAATATATATCATCCTACTTCCCATGTTCGCTGGGGTCCTTTGAAAACCCATTTCAAAAGACAAACGGACAGATAGCCCGACGAACACCGTTAAATCAACTTTTTTACTCATAAAGACCCAGAATATATACATAGCGTCTAAGATAAATATTATAGAAATTACAAACGGAATGACAAACTTATATAAACCCTTTTCACTTGTAGCGAAGGCGAAAATAAACACTAAAATGCTATTTAATCGAGCTTGATACTGGTATTTTTTGTATATAAACACAATATTTATGTTTTCTTTTCCAATCAAATATTGTGTGAATGCCACCCCAGAGGGGTTTGTACAACATTAATCTTAAATCAGCTTGCTGTTGGGTTGGCAAAAAAGTTGTTGAAATGAATGTAAATAAATTTTTTTAAAGAGGGATACAAAGCAACAACAATTGGCTTTTCCGGATTTGCTTGACACGCACATTTTTATGGGAACTTTATTGAATATTAAATAAAACTAAAATGTAACATTTTTTGATTCGAGTTACATTAGCAGTTTTCGTTAAGGTTTCTTATCTTGAAGAAATCCTATTTGGTACCACGGGAAGCCGTAGCCCCTGGGACTTCCACCCTGGTTGGTAAGGGCACACTACTTAACATAATTTACGAAAATACAAAAACTTTGATGCAATTTACAAAAATATTTCGTAAAATACAAAAATTTTAATAAGTCTAGGCAAAAACCTTTTTTTTTTTATCTGTAGAGAAAAATTTAATTTTTCAATGACGCGGATTTGCAACTCTGATTTGTATGTACATCAGGACTTAAAATGTATTTAAACATGAAAATGCATGTGTAAAGAACGTAAATTTTTTATACATTAGATATGTAAATGTCGCTCCTTTATCGCTCTAAGAAATCAAAAATTTGAAGTTACTTAAGAAAAGGGCTCCTACATACCTTCTTTATACGTAAAAAAAATCAGTATCATGTCTCAAACTGAACCGAGGTATTAGCAAATTATAATTTATTAAATCTTTACATAAAGGTTTTTTTTAAAGATACGACTACGTTAAAATAAAGAAGCGATATGTATCAAACATGTATTGATTTGTATTTACACTTTGTTATTATTGTTGCTATTGTTATTGTTTTATCCTTTGCAAAGGATGTCTTTAGCTGTTGCGTGTATCGCGAGTGTTTGTAAAGTGTTGAAATATTAACTTGATTCCTTCTTTTTTTTTACTTGTTTATTCTTTTTCAAGATTTTTGCGAAAAATCGATTAAAACTCAAAGCATGAATAAGTATTGTTTTTATATCTCTATTTTCGCTTTCATTAAGAAGCACAAAGAAAATCCATTTAAGCAAAAGCCATTGTTTTAATGATTGATTAAAATTAAGAAAATCACTTGTATCAGATTTTTTTTTTGTATTGAGTTTGGATTTATGTATTTATAATGCACATTTTTATAATTACACTGGAATTGTGTAAAGGGTTTCTATAGAAGTTCGTAAATTCGTTTGTAATCTGTATGAAATTGATTGATTTGGACGCTGCCTTCAGTTTCCGGTCATAAAAGATTCCACTGTACAATGTTCTCTCCCTTAACGGACACCTTCCTTAAGCGGATGCCTCCTTTGGACGGACACTGTCGTCTGGTTTGGGAATCGTTCCATAAGAAAATTATAGAGTTATTTGTATGGTCACATTTAAATGGTTTAATGGCATTATTTGTTACGATATTAAGTGTAATAAACTTTTTTTCAGAGCAGGCGTTATATGAGGCCTATGGTTAATTATGGACCAATCCTCTAGAAATTCGACAATTTGTTCAAAATCTTATATCAATCCGTGCATTATGCCACCATTTATGTTAGTTTTTGTAATAAAATTATCAAATTTTTAGGGTGGTGGTTCCACATTTGGATTCATAACTCTTATCTTACTGAACCGATTTTGCTAAATTTCAATCCCAAACTACTTAAGATGACAAGGATAATTTTATTCTTTTCTTTTGAATTGTTCGAAAGTTGGCGTGTTTTCAACAGACGGAAAGACAGACGTATATACATACTTGAATCGACTTAGAATTCATCAAGAAGCCAGAATATAAACTTTCTGGGGTTTCACACGGAATGACAAACTCATGCACCACTAGTTGTGGTTAGTATAAAAAGTTGACAAAAAAAAAAATGCCATATGGGCATTTCTCCAATGTCGAATGCGACATTCGTACGCATTAAAAGTGAAAATACATACACCAAAACATTATTTTTTTTTTACAAAAGGCTAAACTTATAGCTCTTGATTAGCACTATAAATTGTGCTAAGGTTGACTTTGAGCAATTGTTCGTTTTCAAGATATTAAAAAAAAACAAGGCATTTGCATGCGACAAAAACAGAAATCGCCTTTAAGGCAAACAGTTCAAACACTGATTTCAGCGAAACCTGATAAAATATTTAAATGCGACTAATTTTAAAATGTTATGCATTGATGTATCTTAATAATGCTTTTTATTTGATTCAAAAATATTGTGTAGTTTATTTTTAATTAAATTTTAATCACTGTCGCACGCTACATGTTGCATGCGACATTTTGTTCCATCATACTTTTATGTTTATGTTTTTACTTTTTATGTAATAAGACATGCGTAAGATGATTCTACATTATATATTTATTTTCCGAACAAAAATTATAAACTTAAAAAATATCTTTAATAAAGAAAAATACAAATATAGAACAAAAACTAACTTAACTGAAAATAATATTGCTAGTCTCAAATAAAGTTTTTTTTAATGGAATAAGCTGTCCTTGCTGCTTGTAGTTGTTGGCCATCGCAAATAAAGATATTTTAGAATTTTTTTTTTTTTGGAATTTATGCATTTTACACTTACGATGTCGCACGCTACAAATTTAATATAAGTACCAAGAGAAAAGCACTGATTATTTTCTAGCAAAATTTGTCTTATTAAAATTGCAACAAAAATATCTGTTTGTTACTAATATTTGATGCGCATTGTACAAATACCCTCGACGCACTGATAACAAATGTCCTTTTTCAATGTCGCACGCTACATCGAAATATACGGTAAAGCAAAGAAAAAAATTTCCGTAACTGGCAATCGCATCGTTCCGTTTACATTTTTCTTATATTGTTTGAATATAAACCGAGATTTAAAAAGCCATTGTCAATGCATAATGTTTCTTATTAATATCATTTAGCAAAACAAAACGTGCACTAGAAATGTTCAAAACAGAACTTTTGCACTTGTTTGACTTTGCATTTGAATATTTTAAAGTGTGTTATGAATAAATGTAAAATTTGTTTACATTATTGAAAGTTGACAGACTTCCTATACAAATATGTTAAAACAACATAGGGCATGTTCGTAAATGCATCACTGCGCTGCATTAGTGATTTCAAATGTTTATATAAATATCAGTGAAGTAGATGTGGACCAAAAAATTGTCAAATACTACACAAAAATAATACACAATAAAACGGATTATATTAATAATTTTTTTTATCGGCATTAAAAAAAGTTTGCTTTTCTGATGCAGCGCAGTGATGCATTTACGAACATGCCCATACTTTTATAGACTTTGAATTTTTTGGCTGCGGTTGACATTTCTGTGGAAATGCCCATAAGTATAAACACAGCTTTTTTTCGTGTAATACCCTGGCGAAACAACTACTATAAAAAAAGTTTTTTTCTTTCATTATTTATTTATTGAATCTTCATATATAAAATATGAGACTAAGGCGCAGCTGTTATTATTCGAAGAAGTTTATTTTTGGCGGCTTTGAATTTTTTTGATATTAGAGGCAAAGGCAGTACACCATAGCACTAGATTCTCTTTAAGATAGAGTTGTAAAGCAGATGGCTTTCCAATAAGCCAATGAATTTGAATGGCTTTTAGCTTAATTTAAGTTAATTTTGCTTCTATATGCCATTTCCACGTTAAATGCCGATCAACATGCGAGAGTTGAGCTATTATTTGATCATTGACTTTAATAGAGGGGCATTATTCCCGACGCAAGGTGAATGTTATATTTACGCATTTCTGCTCATTGACCTTTATCCTCCATTATTTTAACAACATTTCTGTGAGAGGCCTAAATCACTCATAAGCAAAATTTAAAAGTCTAAGTTTTTATAAAGGAATAATATACATTACGGTTTTTCTTTACAATACGCGTTTTGGTTTATTCCCTTTATTATAAACCTTTGAGTTCGTTAATTGCAAATCAAAGCAAGTACAAACACTTATTCAACTTAACAAGCTTTATTAAAGTTAATTACAATGTTCCCAAAATTTATTCATTGTTTTTAAATAGTAACGAACTTAACCGTTTAGGCCGGGTTTTTGAGATGTGGATTAAGTTTAAACTTAGTTTAACGTTGTGTGAAACTCGGATTTTCCCGGCGAAATGTGATTTTTTATTATGTATTTCAATTAAGACCAATGTTTTAAGCAAAACTAAGCTGTTCCGTCAAAATTTTGTATACAAACTTGATAATGACGGCACAAATCTGTATTTAGGTTAACTAAACCTAGTTTAACTGAGATCTCAAAAACCCAGCCTTAATGTCTCAAACAAAATTAAACTAACATTTATAAGTCAGCCTGTATCTATAGTTCACAACCATTTCAAGTCCATTTCAGAACTTTTTTTATTTTAAAATAACTTTTATACATCTAGATTTAAAGTCTACCTTTAAGCGTTCCATTTCTAGAAAATTCCGTACAGTGGAGTTCATAACAATTTCAAACTGATACGATATAAAAATATAATTTACAAGAGAACTTATAACAAAAACCATAAATATATAATTCTAAGATAAATCTAAGTTCGTATCAATATGTATATTATTTGTATTATTCTTAATAAATTACTCAAGCTTAAGGTCACTTTTTAAAAAATTAATTAAAATATTTTAATTTTTATTTTCAATATTTCGATTTCCGTTGGAAATCTTCTTCAGGAAATTTTTATAATAAAATTAAATTTGACACAATTTGTTTAAACTAATAACCGATTTTTAAAATATTTTTGTCTTATTTTTAGGGGTTAATGGATTATTTTTAAGAACAAAAATAAAAAACATCAACAACAATTAAAATTTTGAAACAAAAAAATCTTCTACATATTTTTAACTAATACATTCTATATGTAAAAATGAAAAAGTTTACCTTCAAAGGAGTTCTAGATGGATTTCGACAAACTGTTCAGCCCCAGGCCATAAGGCAAGAGCAAGAAATTCAGGAATCATTAAAAACTGAACATTTTGCTCTGCGAAAGGTAACTTTATTTAATACTATTAAATCTTTATTTTGTTTAAAATTATTAAGTACTTTCAAATACAATTGCAACAGTTAGCGTTTGTTTTATTTGGTAGTGTTGAATTAAAAACTATCATAAGACACACGCGGCTATTGCAGTTGTTTTAATAGAACAACAATATGAATTTTTAAATAAAAAAGTGAAATGTGAAATTAAATCTTCTTTAAACTCTCATTAGACATAGAAATTAAAATAAAAACAAACAATGAAAGTTTTTTTTTTGGATCAAACTTTTATATTTATCTATTTTTTTCTCCATATCTCCTTTAGACCTTTCGTCATGGATTTCCCTATTCTCCAACTGCATTCGCATTTGATCCTATTCAAAAACTTTTAGCGATTGGTGACAAAAATGGCAGTTTAAGACTGTAAGTCTTACTACTACACTCAAAGAAAACATATTTCCCAACAAACCAATTTTTAATGAAACATTTTCAAACAAATTATGGTTTCATCAATCCCCCACAACCATATTATTGGGTATTCAATCATAAAAATGTTATTTTTAACCCTAACATGCTTTTAAAAATATGTATTATTATTAAACATAAAATGGTCGGAGGCGACCCTAATTTGGTTGTGGCTTTCTATGGTTAACGTAACCCACCATATGTTTAAAATGTTTCGTTAAAAATAATTTTATTAGAGCTGACCGACCATATGGGCAAATATGTTTTCTTTATGTACATCCATGTATACATTATACATTTTTATTGGTTTTAAATTTTACAGTTTGGGAAGGCCTGGTGTTGATGCTCATGTAAAGCACGAAGGTGAATCCGAATGTGCTGTAATTTTAGCTGAATTCATAGTCAATGATGGAAAATTGGTGACCGTAACTGCTGATGACACGATTCATTTGTGGAATTTACGACCAAAAGTACCACTAGTTATACAGAGTTTAAAATTTCAACGTGAGAGGTAAAGTACTTTTAACTAAATAAGTTTTCGTTTTAAAGTTTATATACATATAAACTTAAAAACAAAATGATTCTATTCCGAAAATAAGTTTGTATATGGGATATGTCAAATGATTAATCGATTCGTACCGTTTTCAATAGCCTTGCGTACATGATTTACAGCTAGCAAGCCGGCTGTCGTTAGATTCATTCAGAAAGAGATTCAGAGTCGATCGATATATTAAAAGGGGAATATACATATCGTCATCTTAAAGACCCAATAACCTATCTGCAAAAATTTCAAAATTTAATTTTTTTAAGGATTTTTATTCCCTATATCATAACGCATATGTGTGCAAAATTTTGAACACGTAAGTGACATAACATAAGCTATGTTTAGAAAAACGACATTTTCTCAACCAATATATATTTCTGGTTTCATTTTAATCAAAATATGTAATTTTCGTTTCAATATTGTAAATATGTAGTTCCAATTTTATAACGTTTTTCCCCTCTCCTGTAAACTTTTGAAAACTGCAGATAGGTAATTTCGTCTTAAAGGTGACGATATGTATTTTGTTATAATACATTGCGTGTCAGTTGCGTTGTCAAAAGGTATTGGTATTAGGTACGGCAGCATTGTTGCGTTGCCAAATAGTTATCGATAATGATATTTTGATAGTTTGGCACAAAATACACGTAAATTACTTTAAAAAAAGCAACAATTTTAATATTTTAGTTTCAAATATATTTTTCTTGTAGATTTGTATCTTGTAGTTTTGAGAAACACGGCCCAGGACAACATTTTGTCATGACAAAGAAACTACCCACAAGAAATGAATGAGCGAATAGTCACATTTTTCACGTTGGTGTTAAGAAAATGATAGAAAGAAATGACCAAAATCAAGTTTCACCAACGTGAAAAATGTGACTATTCGCTCAATAATTTCTTGTAGGGTATTGTTAAAGTTAATATCGCCAAGTTTTATGTTAATATGTACCAATATTTATAAGGTTATGGCATTAAAAGCTATTTTCGGGAGTAGTATTTGTATGGCAACTATGGTCAAATATGGGCCGCTTCCAATAAAACTTGGTAAGATGATTTTAACTGCAATCAAATGAGTTTTGACTAAATTTAATTTTAATACCAACATAATAAGATGATTTATGGGCACCAAGACCATATTCCGGAAAGAAGCTTGTAAGGGGGCTAAGTGAAATTATGGACCGATTCGCCCAATTTTCAATAGGCTCGTTCCTATGTACCAAATTTCATCGATTCTGAGTCGAGTACTTGGAAATAATTTTTGCCGCAAATTCAGCTTTTGGACACATATTGATTTTAATTCTTACTTGTTTATAATAATGACTTTTATCGTAAATAAAAAGTGAACAATTTTTTCCCCCGTAATTTAGCTTTTCCCCATAAATTTTTTAGGGAAAAGAGAACTAATAACGAGGGAAATTTTATTCACGATAGGAGTATGTGAATAAATGTGAATATGTTTAATACTTTAATTCATTTAAATAATTTGATTAAGTTCTTTTATGACTGATAAGTACTTTTAAGTTCTTTATAGAGTTTTCATACTTAAATGCTATAAAAAGGGTACCAAATGTAAATAGACATTTGGAAACCAATGAGCTTCTAAACCAAAAATGTTTTAGTCCATTGTAGTCAACAAAAAGTGTTTAATTTGGCTTATTGTTTAATTGCAGAGTTACGTGCATACATTTACCAGTGGCTAGCAACTGGTTGTATGTAGGCACAGAAAAGGGCAATATTCATGTGGTGAATGTGGACAGCTTTGCCCTTAGCGGTTACGTTATTAATTGGAATAAGGCGATTGAAGTGTATGTGTACTAATTCTTTTTTTTTCTAATTGATAAACAATCAACTAAAATACTCCTTTTTACCATCTTAGTGTTAGAGCTAGTCATCCTGGTGCTGTGATTGCATTATGTGATAATCCGTTAGATGCAAATAAGGTAAGTGGGCATTTAACATCACAACATACTTTTGTATGATTTGGGAATATTAAAAAAATAAAAATAAAATATTAATTGGTTTGTGTTTATAATTTTAGATACTAATTGCATTCGAATGTGGTCTAATTGTGCTGTGGGACTTAAAGGGCAAATTTGCTGAGATGCGCTGGCAGTCGGCGGAGCCAGTGAAATCAATTGCTTGGCATTATGAAGGAAAATATTTTGTATCTTCGCATAAAGATGGTTCCATTTGTTCATGGCCTACAAGACCGACCCCAAAACCTCAGTCATTAGTATTTCCTCATGGTATTAACAAATAAAATAATTTACATATCGCTTATTTAGTTCAATACTGTCATAACTCAAAAAGCACGATATACGAAAATCATAATTGATATTGTGTAAAAAAATTGTTAAATTTTAGATAAAAATGTACTGTTATTCGACTTTTTATAACTCGTTTTTTTTAATTATAATAATGACACATTTTAGTTTTGCAAAGGTCGTCATAAGGTTAAGACCGTAGGTTTTCCAGAATAAACGATATATTTTGTTTTTGCACAATATTTTTGATATTTTAGATCATTTAACTATTAAAGTAAAAAAGCGATATGTTAAAAATTTATTAAAACAATACTTAATTGCAATATCTATTTAATTCTGCAGCCAAAACATCAAAAGATGGTACATTGGAAAAATGCAATTCCATTTATAAAGTTGATTTAAAAACTTCACAGTCAGGGTAAGTTCTTGCATGGGAGAATCATAATTAAATCGAAATCCAATTTCAGTGAAATTTATCAGTTTCAAAAGTATCAATCACATATTTGATTCATTTTGAATTTTCTCACAGTTTTTAACATTTTATGCTCATAAAACTTTATAAAACATATTTTTCCGATGATCAATACATGTTTTTATTTACAGTGAAACTTTTACAATATTTTCGGGTGGGATGCCAACGGAAAAAGGTGCAAAATCCAACTGTATTACCGTTATGGTGGGTAAAACCACCACTGTTTTGGAAATGGAACATACGGTTGTTGATTTTATAACACTTTGTGAAAATCCTTGGACATCTGGTAATTAGAATATTGTTAACAGTGTAAATAATTGCGCATAAAAAATATATTTAAATACTTTTTTATAAATGTATATATAATAATTAGAAACCCAAGAGCCGTATGCGATAGCAGTGCTGCTGCAATATGATTTAGTATTAATAGACTTACTCACACCCGGTTTTCCATGTTTCGAATCGCCTTATCCTATGGACTTACACGAATCACCTGTTACATGTTGCACTTACTTAACTGATTGCCCCTCGGATTTGGTTCCTGCGTTTTATTCGGTAAATTTATACAATCTTAAAAATGAATAACTCTCTTTTTAAGCTGGTTACTTATGTTATTATAGGTTGGCCGTACTACGACATCTAAAAAAACTGGTTTCTCAGAAAGAGAATGGCCCATATCGGGGGGAGAATGGTCACCAGCGTCTTGTAGTTACTCTGAAATTGTTATAACTGGCCATCAGGATGGCAGTTTAAAGTTTTGGGATTCTGGTGCTGGCACATTACAGGTACATATATACATATAATGCAAAAGGGCCTGTCATCATTTTTATTGCTGAAAACGCGATGAACATTAATATGAAAGCAAAATTTAAAAAAATTGTTTTTGTTATCTATACACTTCTTAAATCAAATTAAAGTGAGAGTTAAATCTCGTTTTTGTCTCTTCTAAAAATGTTAACTTTTTTATAACAAGCAATAAAAATGTTTGTAAATTTGATTTTGTTTTCATGTCAGTTTTTACTCCTTCGAGGCGTGTTCAATATTAGCCACTAATAAAAAGTCAATTACTGGGATTATAACAACGGGTTTTTCTGGTTGGTATCATAAATAAAGTATGAATTAATGATACTGTCCTGAAAAAACAGTTTTTGTAATCACAATAGTTTACTTTTTATTATGTATTTTATATGTAATTTGCTTCTTTGTCTGGGTTCACACTTGTCTTTGAGCAAGTGTGAGTTTATTGGTGATAGGGGAGAGAAAAAAACATGTTCTCTTCCGCTCTCAGCAATAAACTCAGACTTTTCGAAGGAAAACTTTCATAGTGTGAACCTAGACTTTGTACGAATTATATAACTTTTTGATTTTTTTTTTTTTTACTATATTGGTTTTCACCCTTGATAGTAAAGTCCCTTGTTAATGTTATTAATTTTGTTAAAGTACTATGATTTACAACACTGCAACAACAAAATGTATTAGACTTTGGTTGAAAAATCTAACAAAAAGCTCTAGTAAAAACGTTTGTTAACGCTGGTTCTCCACGAAGTAAATTTTTTTTGAACAATGGCGCAATAATTGCTGATTATATAGCTGGAGAACACGTGAAATTGCTTTGCCATAAACAAACGTACAGAAAAATGAAATGTCAGATTAATGACAACTCATTTTACAGCAGATTCCTAAGCAATAATTGCTCAAGCAATCAGAAGAGCAATCATTGCGCAATGGATTGCCACTCATGGCAATATGCAGTCTATACGTCGCAAATTTAATGGAGCTATCAAATTTGACATTTGCCGCAATAAATATTGTTACGAGGAGACCCGGGGTAAATGTTAAGCATAAGACAGTTTACAAAACTATAACTGTGTCTCTCTCAAACAGCAAATTTGTTAATTTACAATACATACGAAAAAGACACTCACGCTTTGTAGTAAAAAATCGTATTAAGTAAACCTGAGTTTTATACTTAATACAAGGGGTGAAAACGGCTTATGTTTTTAACTTTCTTTCTTAAGTTGATATATAATTTTTTTTAGTAAATATTGGTAGTTATTTAGATTTTTTACTAATTATATTCTTATTTATTTTAATTTTTTTTATCGGTACTAAATTTTTTTTAAATGATGATGGACTCTTTTGCATTTTATATGACGATATGTTTTTAATTACTCACAACAAAAAAATAAAATTATTTTTTAGATTTTATATAAACTTAAAACGGCAAAAATTTTTGAAAAATCTAAAAATCTACAATCTGACACCTCTGGTATGGAGTACCCTTTGGCAATTCAATTAATATACCTCTGTTCCGAATCGAGACGTTTATGTGTGGCTGGTTCATTGGGACAAGTTTTGTTATTTAAATTCCGCAAAGTCGAAACAACTTCCGACATTTTAGTTCTAGAAATACCAATACTCTTCGAGAACTACGAAGATATTTATGGAACTAGTCCAGAATGCGATTTTATTCCACATCAAGTTCAAAAAACCGAATCTAGTGAATCCGATAAGGTATACATTTATATTAAATAAAACTTTCTATTTATTTTGAGTGATAACTTTTACATTTTTTTTTTATTTCGTGAACTAGACGGATAATTTATTGCGAGTTAAAATTGGCGCACAGCGAAAACCTCCTGGGTTTCAGTCACAATTGGTTTGTTTGACAACTGGCCCAAATCGAAGAATCGTGCAAGTGACTTCACTGTGTATAAACTCAAATTATGGACTGTGAGTATAAATAAAAACATATAAGATATAAGAAATATTTGTTAAGAGAGCGTTGTCGTATCTAGGTAATTTTTTGGAACGATAACCTAATCATAGATGAAAATAGATACGAGCAGAAGTTTTAATTGCCCTTTATATTATTTTATCCGTTCGTTTAAAGGCTTAAGTATAGGTAAAATAAATGGCCGGTTTAGCCCATTTCAAAATAACAACTTCATATACGCATAGGGAAAAATATGTTTGAATATGATTACAGCAGCCATACTGTATTATTGATGAAAAATGTGACAATAAAAGGACCACTTCAATCAAATTTTCTGTCTCAGCAAGATGCTTGGAAGCAACATCTCTTTTTTCTAGACAATAATACAGTGATTGTTGCTAATCATGGGGTGCTACCTAGTCGCGTCTAGGTACTTTTATATAATTTTTTTACAAATCACACTTGTTTAAATTCGGTTTTAATTCTCCATTTTCTTCTCCGTTTTATATATTTCTTTAACACACTTTACACAAGTCTTGATTCACACCGGTTTTCTAGAGAGCTCCTGCTGCCTCTTGAAGCTTTAGTTGTCACCAGAGTCAGTGGTAGCGCACACCTGCCCTTTAACACCTACCCTTCGGTTGCCTTGTATGTTAAGTCAAGACTACACTACGACCCTTTAAATTCTGAGTGTAAACCTCAGAAATGCCTACAGCTTAGTCCTAACTCTGTGCTCTGCACTCCTTCCAGACTGGATGTAAGTCTCAGTCATGATAAGTCGGATGTAAATCCTCCTCACTTTACAATTTATACCATCAAAGAATTAGTGTACCAATCCACTATTCAATTAAAAGCACTGCGTATTGTTTCTTTGTTATATTTTCTTCTTACCGGCTCTTATGCAACGTCTTAATTTGCAGTCCAAAAACCAAGACTTATTTTATTTCGGCGGCATGAAATAACCCCCCAAAAAATAATGAAATAAGCCCCCAAAGTGTGGGGACTTATTTCATATGATATAAAACCCCAATTTTGAAAATGAAATAAACCCCGAACGAAAAGAAATAACGCCCTAACAAGAAATTAAATAATATCCTAATTTTTGGGGAAATAAGACCCCAACTTCTGAAATGAAATAAGACCCCATTATTATTATACATATATACAATTACATAATTGTACAGTTTTGGTTAAAAGAATCGCGCGATAGAAATCATGGTTGGGACTTCGGCCGGGCGCAAGGATTTTCTCATTTATTGTATAACAAACATCGGCTCGATAACTAAAGGCTATGCAGAGCAGCTTTACCCAGAGAAGCCGGTGTTTGGTATACCATGTAGAAAAAATCCCATTGAACGGATGTAAATCCAATGTCCCCACAGTAAAACATAAAACAGTAATGTACTATTTGTGTGACAAAAATTACCCACAATTTTGGTCTTCACAAGGGTTGTTTCAATCATAATTTGTTTCCTGCAATCATTCAAATGTTTGAGTTGTCAACAATATGGTTAACAAAAAATAAAAAAATAATTTAATGGAAATTAAATTTAATGAACTTAAGCCTAATTAAGAATATTAAAAATTTGGATTGAAAACCATAAATATGTAGTTCAGCAAGATAACCACAATACTGATTATTGTTAAAGCTAGGGCACGAGCTCTATGTGTTCATTTGTCCTTCAAGTTGTGCTGAAAAAGGTCAACAGGAAGGAGAAGGACAAAAGGGAAAAGACAGAAAATGTACTTTGGACTTCAAGAAGAATTCTTGACGAAAGTACGAAGAGGCAGAAGTAAGGAAAAAACATGTAAAATCAATTAAATTGATAATCATTCAAAAAAACAAATTTCGATCTACCAAACGTTAAAATATAATTTGGTTTAAGGATTGATGTTTGACTATTGACGTCAGCAGTCTTCGATGGCTGCGGGTGTAAAACGGCAAATCCATCTGAGGAGATCAAGTGGTTGCGATCGAAACATGTCATGGTAACTTGCCGGCCGCGGTTCGAATCCCGGCCACGGTCAGGAATGAAGGATTATCAATAACAATTTTAATTGATTTTCATGTTGTGAAATTCCTTTCTTCATAAAAATAATTTAATGGAAATTAAATTTAATGAACTTAAGCCTAATTAAGAATATATTGGTACTCCATGTGATACTTTTTTAATATTCATCTAGGACCTCATAATGTATACCTACATATATTCTGAGTCCTTGATTGAATTCTAAGTCGATTTAGTCATGATCGTCTCATTTCCGAAAGACTAAACAGAAAGGAACATTTTTGGTGTTAAATTTTTACTAGTTCTCCTAAGCAGGGGGTTGAAATCCAGTCTAATCGGTTCAGAAGAAAAATACCTATAAACCTAAATGTGGAACAAGCCCTTTTTATAACTAGACTAGAAATCACACTGCAGAATTTCGTGAAGATCGTTCCATAACTAACCATGGAACCCATATAAAGCCCAATCTCGGAAAACACTTTAGTACGCCTTGACCTGTAAAGAATAATGCAATTTAAGTAAAAATTGGCCTATCAAAGCTTCAATAAATAAGAATTCACACTGCATAATTTTGTGAAGATCGGTCCAAAATTTATTTTTGACCCCATATTTTACCCGTAACGGATAACATTATTTCAGTTAAATTTGGTCTGTCATAGTTGCATATGATTATAAACACAACCAAATTTTGATAAGATTGGTAAACAGTTTACCATAGACCCCATATAAAGCCCACTTTCGAAAAACAAGTAAAAATTGGTCTGTCATAGTTTTATAAGACTAGAAATCACGCCGCCAAATTTCGTAAGGATTGGTCGATAATTTACCATAGGCCTTATATAAAGCGTATTATTTGAAATAGACTTTAATACACCTTAAACCGTAACAAATTATAAACCTGCATGGTCAGACTTTAAAGCCCAATCCTGAAATATTCTTAATCTGGATGAGGGTATCAAAGATAAGGCACTAACTTGTTTTTTTTTTTTAATTAAATTAAAATTCTAATCTGTTTTTATTTATTTTGAAGAATGGCTTACGGTACTGAATTCGGACTTGTTATAATAGATATTATGCAAAAGGTTTGCTTGCTGAGCGTAGCATGTCCAGATTTGTATGGGGCCCATGATCCATACTCAAGAACACCAAAAAGTCCAAAGCGTATTGAAAACAAAGAGGAACAAAGCCGTTCGCCCAGTTCGGACCAGGTAAGTAATTACATGTCGTAATACGTGTTTTTTATTTATTTATTATTATTTTTATTTATTTTTCAAATAAATTTGATGCTCTCTAAGAATATTATTTTTAATTTTGTTTTCCAAATTCTAAATTGCATTCAGTAGTTTCTTAAGGCAGCATATAAAAATGCATTTGTAATATTAATTTAAATTTGCTTCTTTGTACGAATTATATATTTTATGTTTTTTTTTTATATTTTTTTTTACTTTGTTTTTAACTTTCTTTCTTTCTTAAGTTGATATTAACTTTTATTTAGTAAACAAATTGGTAGTTATTTAGATTTTTTTATTAAATATTTTCTTATTTATTTCAATTCTTAATCGTTTTTAATTGGAATGTTTTTTACTCATTATTCCATTAAAAGTAAAGTGGAAGTACAATATCTATATATTGAAAGTATAGAATATTTTAATGTATTCCCCCCTTTTCCCCCCAATTTCTTCTCCACCCCTTTTCTGTGTCTTACTATATTTTTCTATTATTTTTGTGAGCCTTGAAAAAAAAACAAAACTATCACTGAATTTAAATGCTTTTTGACAACTGTGTAGAGTGTGGCTTATTGAAAAAAAATAATATTTCTAACCAATTAATAATAAAAAAAAACCAGTTTTATTAAAAACCCCCTCTAAAGCATGCAAATAATTTTAAATGTGTCCGTTAATTATTTACAAAGATATATTTTTTGTTATAGTTTTTTTTTTTTCATTTTGGGCAACAAACACTGTTAACAATTCTATATTTAATTATAAAAAAAAAACAAAACTTTAATTGATTGTTATAAAATATGTAATCAAACAAGTATTTTTAGGATTGAATTGTCGTAACAAGGCAAATTCATTCAGGTGACCGCTAGTTGTCCCTTTTTTTGTATGTAGGTACATAAACATATGTATTCTAAATGTCAAACACCATACAAAAAAAAAAAAAAAAACTTGCAGCCAGCATAACTCTGTCTGCGGTCACATGTTTGAATTCGCCTTCGAATTCGAATTCGCCGGTCGTAACAGACTAATAGGAAACACATATAATTTTCTATATAAATAATATTTAACCTTCAATTTATATCTTAATAAGAACTAAGTGTTTTTCATAGAAATTTTCTATGCGAACGTTAACGTTCGAAATTGTAAAACGTGCAATAATTTTTTATTATTATTCTTAAATAAACAAAAACAATTAAATCGATTCATTTAAAACTTATGGCTAACATAAATATTAAAAATTATATTAGATTATTTTATGTAGGAAATTCAATTTGAAAGTTATATGGAGGTATTAAAGCTTAACCAAATCAAGTCATAAAATATAAATTCACCACTGCTTCTTGTTTATGTTTTGAGGCAAAGTGTTGGTTTTTGTGTACGTTCACTAACGAACTTAGAAGTTAAAATTATTTTGTTGAAAGTGAATATTATTGTCAAAGTTATTTTCGGGAATACACAATTTATTATTAATAAGATTTCTGTATGACTTGCTAAATTCCAAATTTTTCATATTTGATAAATATATTGAAATTTATTGTTGTGGGAAAGCTAGCTTCTATGCGCATTTCACTGGTTGCTTAGGCCAGATCATCAGGAAACTTTTTCCAAAGATTTTAGAAAAGCTAAAAATATTAAATCAATATCAAAGCTTAAACAAAACACCAACAATAAACAGTGAGTTTATCTTTTCTTATTATTGTTTTGTGTCGCATACGCAACTTTCTAAATTTATTCCTAAAAAGTAGCTTTTTGTGCTGCATACGTATTCTTACCAATGTGTATTGAGTTGTTGACATTTTGTTTTGCTTTTGCTTTTACTACTCTTTTTCTTACGGCAATAAAGCGAATTTATTTTATATATTTATTATCTTATTTTGCTTCGCTTTTACTACTTTTTTTTTAACGGCAATGAAGCAAAGCAAGAGTGAAATTTATTTTGAACGATTTTGTATAAGGAATTTGCAGCATTCGCCGAACAGTGGCGTGTAAAGCAAAACAATACTTAATTAACTTAATATGGAGCAAATTTAGTGCTTAATATCGCAGAAACCATTCTTTAAACAGGTTTTGGATTCAGAAAGGGAGGGGGTATAAAAAATATACATATATACCCCATACCTAACTAAATTTTTTCTAAAATTAAAGTTGGTAGGTCAAAACAATAATTAGTTGTAGGTATGTATTTAAAAACTGGTGCGAAATTCTCCGCAATGTCTTTCTCTATCCAGATCTGTAACGGACTTAATCAAAAAGTGTTCGTTTCCTAAGGAAGCGGTAGTCACCCAAGTCAATGGCTTCAGAAATTGTTGAGAGTTCACTTAGGTTAGGTGAGGTTAGGTGGCCGGTCATAAAAACCCCGCATAGACCGTATTGGTCCCTTGCGTTCCCACATTACTTGAAACGGTTAGTTCGATGTGTGGCGAATGCCAGGAGTCTCAAAAGAACAATTCTAGAGATACCCCCTAGATCTTAAAAGTAATGATGAGGGAGTTCACTTACTCAAACTCAAAATATTTTCGAACTTTCTTTTTTGACTTGGTTTGCATCAGCTCTGAGCCCTCCATATTTAGCTTTATGTTCAAGACTGGTAGATTAAATATTGAAAGACCAGGAATGATTGCCTCAAACACTTCTTTTATTTTTGCAATTTAAGTATTTTTTTAAAGCTAAAAACATTTTCATGTTACATTTTAATGTAAACCAGTGAAGGGCACTTTTGCAAATCCTATGTACGCGTGCATAGGAATAAAAATGCTGCTTGTGTGACGTCGACACATGTACACTATAAACTTCTTCGTGTAGCCCTTCACTGATGTAAACCCACCCTCCCTCAAAAAAACTTGAAGTACACAGAGGTAAAAATTTCCTAAAGCATCTCTTCTAGAGAGATAAACTTTTTGGTCGATCACTAAAGTAACCCCTCGCTTACACTGACCATTAAAACAAAGAGAAGTTTTGAAATAAATGTGAAAATTAATGTGACACCTCTGTATATTTTGTGACTCAGATTGGTTCAGAGCCTTTTCGTGAAAAAGATGGAAGTTAAACTTTCTTTTAAAGTTCTGCAGACTGAAATCTCTGCTAGCATATATCAAGAACTATTTTCATTAATGTTTCACTCTAACGGGTTTAGGTATAAAAAAATAAAACTTTACCCATGTTCTGCGACTATAGTGAGAACTTGTCGCATCGAAAAGATGTGAAACAAAATATTCCATCGTTTCTCGAAAAGTGGAAAAAACTGTGTTCTGTAACTCATGTCGAAAACTATCAAAAGAGATTACGTCGTAACGTTATAAATGTCATAACATTGCACTCGAAGCCGATGTGACATTGCAGACGTTGAGAACGCCAGTAACACATATCATTGACGGCGACCAAAATTTACTAAAACTGAACATTTTTCAACGACGGCGTCGAAAATACAACCGTCCGCTATACCAAATAATGTAAAGTGTGACTTTAATATTTGTTGTTTGCAAACGAGCTTTGAAAACATTCGTATATTTTATAAAAATTGTAAAAGCAAAATAATAAAACAATAGAAAAATATGCCAGGAACAAAATATTATTATTATTATTCTCTGTATTTGGCATTTTTAATTGTTTTTTAGTGTTAAAATTTTTTCTCGCCCCATTTTTATTCGTGAGCTTATTTGACAGTTCAAAGCGGGAACTTTTCTCACAAGAATGTTACAGACACACTTTTTCTGTTCATAAAACTCGAACCTACCAGAAAATGTTTTTTTTTTCGTAATAACTCCGAAATTTGAGGGTGTTTCCGAACTTTTTAAAATTGATTTATATATTATATATTTTTACTGTAGCACTGTGTTATAGGTAACATTTTTCTCAGAAAAGAAATCACCATAAGTTATATAAATTAAGTTTTGTTTAAAAAAAAAAAATTAAATATAAAATAAATTGGTCAGTATTTAACATTGCTCTAACAATTGGCCCCTTAAAATATCTTTGAAAAAGCAAACCAACTGACTGCCAAAGAGAAAAAGGAAACCATGCAAATTCCCAAACACGACAAAACTGTTTTTTATTACAAAACAAGCAGAGTGTCCTTAGAAATTTATTAGCAACTTTGTTTATACACTAGATAGAAAAAGTCTGCGTACATGAGGTTACTCTATTAGGCATAAAGAGGAAAACTCATAAATTATATAATTTTGTAATTCACAAATTATATTTTGTTCATAAACTAATGAGTCTCTTAAAATAATATTAAACTTAAAATAAAATAATTTATTAAAAAACACACGAAAAAGTCAGCGTACACAGAAAAAATTCTCCAAAATGTTTCACCAATTAAAGCATTAATCAAAAATATATGTAATCAGTTTTAATCAAAAATTAAATCAAGTGAATTAAACGTTAATCAAGCGAATTATACGTTTAATTAATACTATTAACTGGTTTAATTGATACTATTAATTTGTTTACTGGGGCAAATTTAATTATTTTTTAATTAATATCACTAATTTTTTAATTGAAATCAATTTTTATTTTTTTCTGTGTACGGTTTTAAGGACGGATTTCTGTTCTTTTTAAAACTTAGATACTTTATAATTTTTTAAAGCTGTTTGGGTAGTCTTTTCGTCTCAGCGCCGCTGCCAATCCTTTAGGCATCGAATGGACTAGTTTTTTTTAGTTCCTACTCGAGTAATTTTGTCCCATTCTTGCTGTATAAGCTTTTTGAGCATGCCTTTTAAAGTTTTTGGCGTTGGCGAATTGTTTTTTCTAAAAAATCTAATAGATGCTGAATATGATTGGGATCTGGCGATTTAGGAGGTATTCGCCATTGGTTAGGAGCGTTGTATAGAAGCTACAGTTTCACGATATCAGCGTCCTCCTCGTCGGCACCCTAGGCTTTAGGCGTGCTTTCCAAAGGGCCAGTGACCAGTTATAACCACAATAAGGTTCCTGAGGTGATGTCTGGACGGCTGTAGTGCCCGCCGAGTCTTTTTTTCGTCTATGATGGGCCATATTTTCCTGGTTTCCCCAGAGGTAGTTGCATCAAACCATCTCTGACTGGTAATAAGATGAAACTTTTGTGCAATAATTTGCTTACTCCTTGGGAGTGAAACACCTACATATCTTATATGCGCCAACGAGTCAGCTATACAGTTTCCATGTATGCACTTGTGCCCGCGGACCCATTTAAGAATATTCACTGAATGTCTCGCTATCTCCTACAGAGATCTGACATTCTTGGACGATTCTCAATATGACGAACACATTCTCCAGGGATCTTATGTCCGCCATACTATCAGTAATAATGTGAATATCCCTGCCAGATATTTCGCCATACCGGATGTGTCTGGCGGCTGTGTATATGGCCCTTATCACGGCCTGAATGACACTGCAGTGGTCCGACAGCCTTAAAGGAATGCTTTAGAGCAGCTTCTCGGAGTATATCCTGGAACCGATACTATACAGTGTTTTAGACCCATCACTGAATATCTGAACCGCATTCGCGGGAATTTGTAGGTTATCATAGTGAACCACGTTATCCAAAAAGATTATGGTGAAGCCAGGATTTAATATTGACTCAGTTGTAACATAATCAACGTCCATGTACCAATTTATCTTATACTGGATTTCAGTATTTCCCATGATGTAACCCCTCCAAGCTTTAGCGACCCTTAGCCTTACCGCCGTATTCGCAGCTAACTTTTTTCTAAATTGTTTGGTAGTAATTAGTTAAAGTTCGTAAACAATGCCTTAGAGAAGGTTGTTCTATTGGCACCTATTACCGTTATTGCTACCATTCTATAATACGTTCAAACTTCGTTTGATTACTCTTCCTCTTGAGCGCCAATCACCAAGCAGTTAGATTCGATAAGTCTGAAGTGCAAGATACTGCTGACAAATTGAATGATCGTTGGGTCGATTTCGAAAAGTCTCATAGCGTTAATAAATAATAAGCAAATTTCATGTTGAGGTCCTGACAAGGAATTTTCTGCTAGCAATGATTTTATATGGTTATTTATAACCATCTCCAGTGTGTTTAGTCTTTAGCCCTAGTATGAGATATCTTCCCTCCCTTGGGGATAAGGACAGTATTGTATGTTGTCCAGATTGCTGGGGCATGTGAAAGACACAGGCAGACCCTTAATATCACCAAGAGCCATGGCATCAATATCTCCAGATTCTTTTGAAGATTCGCTGGGATATTTCATCCGCATGGAGATTTAAAGAGTTGTAAGCTTTTGACCGCTTATTCCACACAATGGGTGTTATCGGGATATTAGAAATATCTCGAGCGCCACTTTGTGTTTCCTCCCTCGGCACACCATCAGTGCGGCCTGGGAAGTGTGTATTTATCAGGACCTCAAGTGTGTCCCGACTGTTTGTGGTTCGATGTTCTGTATGTACGATGGAGTAGCTAGCTGGTCTATTGGATACAATTTCACGTAGCCGTCTTGTCTGCTAGGAGTTTTCCACTTCGCTGCGGAATTATCTCCTTGACTGTCTTTTGGCCTTCCAGATAAGACTCTTGAATCCATTCACTGAGGACTTGTATTTGTTTCAAACACCATTACGTTTCGCCTCATTAAAGAGTTTCATATTTCCCTTGCCTTTTTCAGCAATTTCTGCATTTCACCATATGAGCTTAGCCTTTCCCTTCCTGTCGATTCTTTCACACGACTTATTTGTTGCCTCAATTAAGACACTCGTCAGTGAATTGAAATCATGTTCATGTGATCAGAGAAGGAACAATGACGTTCCAATCGCTAATCATATCTGAGAAACTATCGCGTAATATCAAAAACTTCCCTGTAAGCGAGTGTGCGCAGACTTTTTTTTACCTAGCGTATGTGCAAAAAAGGTAATTTTACTACAAAAAAAAAAAAAAAAAAAAAAAATATAACCAAATCATTTTTATTAAAGTCTAAACAAAATATATAGCAGAAATATGCAAGCGATTTTTAATCGTCAGTCATAATTTGTTGTGCTTAGAACACCTTTTGCGTGATTTGAAATCACTTTGACGAAAATCAATTTTCAGAACAGCCCTGTTTATTGACATTTATTCAATTATTATTCTTACTATGTGTCGATTTTTGTTGAGTAGTGTTATCGAGATTGGTAAAATTAAAAAAAAAATGTTCGTAGTTCTAATATAATTTTAATGTGTTGACATCCTGTACATACTTTTCTTCATATATCTTTACTTAGGCCCCTATTACGGTTTACAACTCAACTCAGTTGAGTTGTAATTTCTTAATTTTTGTATTATGGTTTACAACTTTGCTATTTTGCGGCGAACAAAAACATAACAAAAATTACAACTGATCACAACCAGTTGTCTTAATAACAACTCAACTGAGTTGAGTTGTAAACCATAATAGGGGCCTTAGTATATCCCTTTCTTATAATTGTACTTGCCATTTAAATGTTTAAAAATGCCCTATATCTTTTCTTTGTATAAAAAATTCAAAAATATGTTTTTATAATGTTACCCTACTAATAAAATTGTTCCCTGTTACCTGTGAAATGCATTCAGTGTCTTTAAACAACAATTTCTTATGAATTTCCGAAACAAAAAATTGTTCCTGAAGTTTCTTGTATGTATCGTTATAGAAAGTTAATGTTAAAGAAAGTGGATTTTTTTTAACAAATAAAATGCTTAAATAAATAAATAAATTTTTAATTAATCGCGTAATACGAAATTGTATGTTATAGACTATTGATCTATTGGCTATTGATGTGCAAATCGTTTTAATTGTTACTCTTAAAGTCCATATACAAATATTCGATGGAGATCCGAAAATGTTATAATAGAACTTACAAAAATATTGTTAACAAATGTGTCGTAAAGTCAATGAATATTAAGATTTAACTATAAATAATCGTCAACAGACTAAACCTAATCATATAGATAATAGAAAATAATTTGAAGCATGATAAATAAAAATAATAAATTTCATTTTTTTTTAATTAGTTTAGTGCACGAAAATATATATTTTTTGTGTATTTGGTCATGTTTAAATGTAAACCAACGTTTTTCTTTACGCCAAGTAAAATGATTAAAAAAAAAAAACATAAATAACTAAATTTTTAAGTACTTTAATTAAAAATTATGTATTTGGAGAAAACAATTGTACAATCAGACAGACAACCAATTCACTTAATGAACAGGTTTTTTTTAACAATAGTTCGTTTTTGTGATTAGCGAGATTTTACTTAAGGTCTATCTATGGTCCAAAGTAAAAAGAAAAATAAATTAAAAATAATAATAATTTTTCTTAGGGCAGGCAAACTTATTGATTTAATTTGATATGAATGATTTGCAAATCGATTTAGCTCAACGACACCACAAGTCCTGATAGTCCATCAATTGAATTTATACCGGAAGTAAATGAAACACTGTCATCCAATCAAAGTCAGAGTCTGGACCAAACAAATTCATCACGACCAGTTTCGCCGGATAATGAGAAGGGTGCTGTTGGCGGCAAAAGCCCTTTACGCGAAGAAGTGTCAATTCCCCCTAAAGAACTTCCGGACAGGCGAATGTCGATGTCCTGGAAAAAGTTCAATTTGAAGCGTCAATTATCAAAAGTCAATATGAAAATAGGCATAAATATAAATAGTGACAATGAAACGGCTTCAAAGGGCACATCCGTATTTTATACTCAAAAAGAATGCTCGCCAGAAGATAGTGACCATTCACCTCCCAAGGAACCGGTTGCATTGGGAATTGAAGCACGTGAAAGCATGACTGAGAGTTGTATGGCTGATGTAGGAGATGCCCCAACAGAAGGCGGTGTTTCTTCCGAGGACAAAGCCGAAACAGCAACCGAATGTATTTTTGAAACAATGCCACAAGCATCGAAACGTGTAGATTTTACAAACGATACCGTCAATCAAAGCTCAAGACCAAACAATTTACCACTGACGTCTTCGGTTGTACCCGGCTCTAGTGAAGTCCCTTCAAGACCTCCGCGTCAAAAGTTTAAAGAGAAACGAGATCAACGTCTACTCTCTGTACCAAATATTAAATATCAAATGCGCGATATGCGCACACGTCCTAATCGCAACGATTCGTCACCTTCGATTAGTGGCGTTGCCGCCGGTGGTGTTGTTGGTGTTGGAAATGTAACGAAAAAGACGAGTAAGTATTCGTATTTGCTCTCACTAACTCTCTCGAACACAGCTACAACTACTCTTTATGTGTATGTGCTACTCCTCCAAGCACGACTATTAACAAACCATGTACTTACTACTTTTTTTTTTGGTTCAAACTCTTTTCACAAAATCTTCAAAGAAAATAATTTTATTATTAATTTACAATGTTAATGAAAGTAAAAACAAAAAACATATGTTTTCGTACAGAAACATATGTTTTCGTACATAAAATTTATTAAGGGCATTTTTTGCTCCAGCAGGTACAGTTGAGAAAAGATTTTTGAATACCTTTAATTCGAAAGCAAATAGAAATTACGTTTTATGTCCGTGTGATGTGTTATGCTCTGTTTCATGTTATGCATTTATTCATAAATACTTTTTGATATAATGGCAAATTATTTTTACATCTAGCATTAGACCCTAAAAATCATCAATGTCATCACATTTATCCATTCATCCATTCATTTAAAAGCATTCGTTCATTTCAAGGCGAACTCACACGATAGTGGGGCCAAGTCAGCATATGGTGTTTTTTCGGTGGTCAAGTTGTCAAAGTTTGTACACAAACTAGTTTTTTAAATGTATAAACACATTTTTTTAGTAGCAATATTTTTGACATTCCGACCACAAAAGCAGTGTTGTTGTAGAGTTGACCTCACCTTCTATGGAATTCGCCTTGGTTCATTTGTTGCGGCTTATTTTTTCTAGCAAGTACATAATAGGGATAGACACTAAATATATCGATAGTACAAAAAACAAAAATATTCGATATATATCGTCGATATTCAAAATACCCATCATATGTTTTTTTTAGCTAATATTACGAAAAAGGGGTTTTTTCCACTTTACATTTTCATAGTTTCCACAGTCAAGGCGAAGAAACTTCAAAATAGTTATTTTATGTGTTTTTGGTATAAAGAATTATGTCTTCCTTGTGGAAGTATTTAAAAAAAATTCAAATTTGAATGTAAAATTAAATAAGTCAGTTTCGTGACTTATTTAATTTCATTTCAATTTTTCGTAATTTAAAGAAATGCAGTCTCGGTTGAGGACAGTTTTTTATTGTTTTTTTTTTATTGTAAAATTTAACTTTAAATTAAAAAAAAAAAAAACAATAAATAGTTGCAATGGAACTACATGCAATATGTTTGTACATAAATAATTACATACTAATGTACAAACATATTGCATGTAATGGTTCACATATGTATTTGGTTTTAGAATTTGGTAACAATAATTTCAGCTAATTACGTTTGATATATCGAAATATCGATATTTGTAATTAATATATGTCGATAATCTAAAAAAATATCGCTACGATATAATTTTAAATTTGTCCATCGCTGGTAAAAAACAGCTTAACTTCAACCAGTGTTGCCAGAATTAGATAAAATTTGTTTTTTATTAAAACAATATGTGCGTCCGAAAAGCCAAAAGTTTTTACTATTTTTTACTGAACTTTACTGCATTTTACTAAATAGCGTCCGCGTACACAAAATACAGTAAATGAAAACACAAGTTGGGAGCGTAAACTGACAGTTTTTGACTGAGTATTTACAAATTTTTACTGCAGAAATTTTTGCAGTCAAATTAATAAAAACAAAAAAAAAAACAAAAAACATATGTTTCTAAAGGTAAAGAAAAGTAAACAAACAAGAAGCATACAAACTATTTGACCCTTAAGGGTATACCTGGGCCTGGCCAGGCATTTTTTGACTTTTTCCAGTTTTTTCATATAATTATTATTATTAAATATATTAGAACGAAACTTTATGTATTCTGCAATCAAAATGTTTTTTACAATAAATTGAGAGAAAAGTGTAAATTTAAATACCGTGGGCGTGGCAATTGGCCAAATAAAAATGTTGTGCATATTGTATCCACCTGGGCCTGGTCAGGCTCAACCCTATTATATTTGTGCTGTAGTAAATAAAATCAAAACGAAACGTATTAAAAAGCATACGCAACACATAAGAATCCTTTCGTTACTTTTTTTTTCGATAAATTATTCTATATGACAAAAAAATGTTCCTGCTATAGCCATAAAACTCCATACATATAAAAGGAGTCCCAGCCAGGCCCAGGAGTTCGTTAGTGTGGGTTTTTTCTATAGCCACAAAAAGCTCCATTCAAATTACAAGAAGTCCCAGCCAGGCCCTGGGGTTCGTTTGTGTAAAATCATTTTGGTGTTTGCTTAAGGGTTATAAACGAAAAGTTGAAATATAAAATAAACAAAAACAAAGAGTGAATAAATATTAATTAATTAATCTTGTTTGTAAACCATTTTTATTGCTAAATACCAACTTAAAGACCTTTTTTTAATTTTTTGGAGTTGGTTTATATCTAAAGTATTTGGGTAGTGAGTACATCACTTGTTTTTTAAGTAATCAATAGCAAAAAAGTATGTATTCATAAACTTTTGGAAAAATGTAACCGAACACAAGTTAACAAAATCGAATAAACTAAAAAAAAAAAACAAATATGAATACATATGAATATGAATATGAATATGAATAAAAAAAATTGTTTATATTTTCCTAATTCGTGTTATAAAAAGTATTTAATCAAGTGCTGATAAGAAAACGAGTAAAGTAGCCAGAAGTTTTAAAATTTTCAACACTACATTTATTTGCCATCAGCTGTTCCTAATTTTTACGAATTTTTAAAAATTTTCCGTTTACGTACTTTTATGGGCAACAGCTTTTTTGAGGAGATTTTTCAGTTTTTTCAGTAATTACTCATTAACTGCATTTTACTCGAACACACCTCCCTACTTTTTGAGAATCGCACCGATAAAGATAGCATTTTTATACTTTGTAGTTATGTATATAATCCAATTGTAGTGACAAATCGAAAAAAATTAATAAGTAAGAACTGCACCTTAAGAATTGGAGCCATATCCACTTTAAAAACGGACTAAATTCTAACCCCCAGATTACACGAGCAATTTGTGATGTCTTAACACACGCAATAACGCCGGCAGAATAACTGCGTCAAATTGCCAATTTAAAGTGGCGAACACGAACATAAATTAAAAAAAATATACTGAAGAGAGGTTGTGTGTAATTTTCATTAAGAAGAAAAAGATGAGCGCTAAAATATGAAACATTAACGTTCTATAAAAGCAAGTAATAATTCAGTTTTTTTTTTTTATTTGTGGTGTTTTAAAAATACATAACATTGGTCAACACACCAAATTTTTCCTGACATCTGTCCATAGTTCTTAGTTTTAGTATTATAACATTTGTTGCTGACATCATATTTATGCAGGTCACACGTGAATAAAAGGTGGCCCAACTAAAACGCACGGTGTTAATTGTAAATAAAACAAAAAGTTTTCAGAAAATTATCATAGTATTTTTTTATTAAGATAAACGGATCTATTTCAATTATGTGTGAAACAAAATATCGGCCATATGCTCGCCACGGCTTCCGAATTATCTCATCCTTTAGCTTTTGTATTGTTCTTGGCTTATTGATATCCTCAAAGAAAGAAGACCAACGGTGTCAAATCAAATCATCGTAGCGGCCGTTTAACATCGCCACGACGTGAGATAACACAGCCATTGAATTTTTCGTGCAAAAGAGCAATTGTTTCGTTGGCTGTGTGGCAAGTGGCACTATCCTGTTGGAACCTCATATCGACCAGGTCCATTTCCTCAATTTCTGGCCACAAGAAGTCAATTATCATCTCGCGATAGCGAACACCATTTACGGTAACTTCTTGGCCGACCTCATTTTAAAAGAAGGTACGCTCCGATGACGCCGCCAGCCTATAAACCGCACCAAACAGGTGTTTTCACATTTCCTACAGACCCGATTTGCTAAAATTTGCTCTCAATTCTCCCGATTGTGGCCACATTTGGTCGATTATGCTGACAAAAAAAAAATCACGAAGTGCACGAAATGCATTTTGATTTGAGCACTCATTTTCGTTAAAAGCTTCGACAATCTTAACGCGCTGCTCAATTGTGAACCTCTCCATGGTTAAATTTGTCTAACACTGAAAGCTTAATCTGACATAAGTTGGGCAAAAAACTTGACGTTAAGGTGTGACTCACAATTAACATTATGCGTTATGGTTGACCATCCTTTATTTCGTGTTAGCAATATAATTTGACAGTTGCCACAGCAATAATTGCCAAACTTATTGCTCGTGTTGGGGGTTATAGTACAGAAATAGTCTAGAATAGTGTATAATCCAAAACACCTCATGCTGGTAATAAATAGTGTATTGTAGAACTTAAATTAGGGGACCAATTTGATCAATTATTATATTAAGCAAACTAATAAACTAAATTGGTCGCTAAATGGTCTAGATATAACAAAAGATCCAAAGTTATATGTTTTTTATGTATACAAGTGTAATTCCAAAATAAGATGACCGACGGCGTTTTGCTTGCGATCTGCCATAGTTTCTTAAAAACATTCTAGTTCCCTTGAGCATACTTTTGCAATTTGAATTCGCTAAACTTCTCGCGATTGCGATTTACAGAACACCTATTATACTATGTCAAGTCAGAACCGCAAATGTTAAGCGTTTTGCGATTGTCGGAACATGCCCGTATATTAGATTTTTTTTTTTTTTTATTAAATAGAACCCTTCGAGAATCTTGTGGTTATAATGGTTCAAACCTAAAATTGCGGGAAAAGAGCTAGTTGGGAAGTTCGGCCTACCGGCAGATCTGATAGGTGCTGATTTTACTACTCAATATAGCTGCTTGCTTTACTGCATCGGAGGTTAGATAACTCCAGCTTCTTAGCAAGTGTATGATTCTGCCGGATTTGACACTCAAACATCCACCTGTGAGTGTCCGTTCCCCTCACACATGGGGGCGTTCGTGGACGCATTTTGCATACCTTGTGCGAAGAGCACCGTAAATTCAATCGGACGATTAAACAGATTCTATGTGATGTGGTAATTACCCAAATCACTTCGTGTGTGGGTTTTTTTCTGGTGAAACAATTTTTTTTTTTTGTTGGAAAGCGAATTTTATGGTATATAAGTAACAAAATGGACCGCTTTTGCGTATTTTCACATTCTATGTTTATAAAACATCTACGCCACTTGCATGGCACTTATCCTGGAGGAAAACTTAAGTCTATCTATTTTTATAAAATTATCGGATTGACATTTATTTTAACTATCGCACTAGACAATAATTGGTGGAAAACGTAAAAACTTTCATAAAATCTTAGATTCGATCCACAATAACTTAGGCACCTGATGAAAGCCAATTAACTACTATTCTATGCGTAATTTAGTAGCCTTTCAAACAAGATATACATAGTAACTAATTTTAATTGAACTACTCTTGACTCTGGACGGCGGCTGAAAGAGAAGTATACAGGGAAAAACACGATTGGACTGTTATCTGATAAATGTGACGTGATGGGGGAAAACTGACTTCATATTCGGATTCAGCATTCAGTTGAAATGGTTGAAAACAAAATGAGAGTTGTTCGTATAAAATGTTTTCTCTCTTTCGAAGAGAGAGAGTGCAACATATGTTCCCCGGGCAAAAAACATGGGTGAATTGACCTTCACAAATCAATTAGACTTATGTTTACTAACATTTTAAATTAAAAATAGAAATTCCACTTTAAAAATTTTCATTGGATCCAAACATATTTTTCGTTTTCTAAAGACTCGGGCCCATATTCATAGTCAAAATAAAGTCGACTTTAAGTTAAAACCGGCTTTAAATTGATGTCAATAACATTGTTTTAAAGTCGACTTTAGAAAAAGTCTTTGACTATGAATATGAGCCTCGATTTTCGGACCAAATTCCACTTTCGATCGGAAATGCATTCCGCGACGAGGCTATATATTAGTATATATATGTATATAGGTGCATGTTCTAAATAAGATAATTTGGAAAAAAAATATGTATTCTACTAATTCTGTAGTGTTGTTCAAAAAAAAAAAAAAAAAAAAAAAGAAAGGAACTAGATTGCATCTGCCAATTTTTATTTTATTACAAAACGCATTTTTAAAATTACTTTTAATTAGAACAAAATATTCATGTCTGCCACAACATTTGTATTAAAGAATTTTTTCAAATGCATTTTAATGAAAATCAGATAATTTAAAAATTAACTGCCTAACTGAGCTACCTAAATAAGAGCGTCAAGCATTTTTTCATTTCAAAACTTTTAATTTTCATTCAGTTTTTACGAAACAAATCTTTTGAATGCGAAATCAAACAGGCAGGAAAATCTTATTTGACAGATCGCTAAGTCTAGAATTTTCATGTTTAAAAACAAGCTTGACGATTTTATTTAGGTAGCTCAGTTAAGTTCAATGCTTGATAGACCTTATAAACTGCACCCAGAAGTCACTCTTTGTGGATGCATCGGCTTTTTAACAATCACTCGTAGGTTCTCATTTGCCCAAATGCGGCAATTCTGCTTGTTAACGAATCCACTGGGGTGATCAAAAAATCACGAAGTGCACGTAATGCATTTTTATTTGAACACCCATCTTCGTAAAAGGCTTCAAAAATTTTAACGCGCTGCTCAATTGTGTACCTTTTCATTGTTGAATTGGTCAAACACTGAAACAAAGAAATGTCAAAATAAGTTGGGCAAAAAACTTGACATTATGGTATGACCCACAAATAACATCGTGCATTGTGGTTAGACCACTCTTTATATTAAATTGTAGCTAAGGTGGTCCGCTATAACATCCAATTTACCGAACTTAGTAAGAAGTCCTAAATTTCGCCCTAGGGCCAAGAAAGTAAACTGAGCGAATTGGCTAGAAACAGTTTTTTGAAACCTTTGTTCTTCAATAAACCAGCACCCAAAATGAAATGTATATTGCAATTTTCAAAATAGGCGTAAACGTATTCCTTAAAAATGTAAATATTTTGGCTTTTAGTAAGGTAACACCTACATATGTCAAATGAAAAACAATCATTTATTTTACTTTGTTTTTATCGGTGAGAGAGGACGTTTTTGCTCTCTAAATTGAGTGAAAAAAGTTGTTGGTTGTCTACCTTGTTATGTTCAAGGCGATTTATCGGTTGAAAGCGATAAATTTAATAATATCTAACATGGTACAACTACACAAGGTAGACTCGTTGGCCCATATGTTTGTCAGGTGTTTACACCAGCTTAAACCCAATTGTCAAATTTCGTGTATATGAGCCAAAATGTGTACATGTGTGCGTTAAATTGTTTTTGTTTTATATGAAGACAATTTTGACAAGTTATAGAACAGCATGTCTACACGCCCAAATGAGTCTACCTTGTGTTAATGTACCTTGATATCTAAATAATTGCAATTTGTGGCAGGCTTGATTTTTTTTTAAAGCCCATTAACAAAAATACTTTTTATTTGTTAAATTAACTGCTCCATTTTGTCTTTGTTTTCTTATATTATTGTAAACTGTTAAGGTATGGGAGGCGGTTAAAGACGGTGATGATGATGATAATAGCGATGATGAGAAAACCAATTGCCTTTATGTAATAATATGGAAAGTTTTTGGTAATTACCAAACCAATAATGAAAAAATTACATAATCCAATAATACATATGTTAATCGAATCGAATATTTTATAAGAATATCATTCAAACAATGTGTATTTATTAGCTTTATATGAGAAGACTTAAAAAAACTTTATATTGTCTGGGTTCACACTATGAAAGCGTTCTTTCAGAAAGTCTTGAGTTTATTGGTGGAAGACTGAGAGAAGAATTTTACGTTATCTTCCCCTCTCACCAATAAAGTCAGAGTTTCTGAAAGAAAACTTTTATATGTAAAACGAGACTACATATTTACATTAAAAGTTTCGAATGGTCTTGAAATAAATGTGAAAAATTTAAGTCATATTAAGTGTATAATTTAATAAAATTGTCGTTTGAATGGAATTCCTATAAAATATTGTTCAATATGACACAATAATATCAATGCAAACATAAACAGTTGATTAATTCAAAACTAATGTTGCAAGTTGTATTATTTTGTAGTAGCACACAAATAAATTTTGAGTTATAGGCAACATTTCTTGAAAATTGAGTATACTAATGTATTACATCCAAGTGCAGCATTTTAAATGAATGAATTCTCAAACTTAGTAAATTTTAGTTTTAAAAATGTAAAAGTCTTGCGTTGAATATACACACTACTTATTAACCAACACTGTTATTTATTCAAAAGTAGTTAAAAAAATAGCGTCTAGCAAATGTGTGGCACTAAGAACAAAAATTGTTATTTGTAAAAACACCTGTAGCTTTGAATGTCTCCCAAACACTTTATCATTTGAACCATAAAAAAATACATATCATAAGTGTGTGTTCCCAAAACATTTTATGCAAAAACATTAAAGAAATCAAATACAATATCAATAAAGTTTCCCCAACCTAATTTATACAAAGAATTGGAATTTTATACATAACAATTTTGTTATTCGAATTATAACCCGATTTTGTTTATTTGTTTATTTATTATTTGCTAGATTGTGGTTGTGGGTTCGATTCTCGGCAGGGCCCTTATTTCCTTTCGAGTAAAATGTCTTAATTGGAATTATTTAAACATTATTTTCACAAAAAAAATCAAAACCATTTAAATGATCAAACAGAACTAAGTCGACATCACATTTTTCCTACAATTTGACATAAAAACTTGCCGTAGAAAATCGTTGTGAAATAGAATCTATTTTATTTTGAGAGTGTTTTATCTTATGCCCTCACATAAAGACAATCATTCAATCAACAATGTATTCATTAAATTTCAAATAATTTCGTTAAATTTCATACATTTTGCGAACAAAAAATTTAGAACAAAAGAAAATCAAAAATTAATGGGTCGATACCGATGGCAACTGAACTGAAGCTGAGTTGCCAGCAGCGAAAATAGGCAAAGCCGCTCACGTTATAATATAAAATAAAAAAAAAAATTGAATATTTTAACATCAGTTGTGTTGCCATCTGTAATCGACCCATAAAACAATAAAATGAGAGAGAATTTTAAATTAATGCCGACGATTTAATTATGGTTTTGTGATTTTTTGCATGAAGCTTAAGGCTTAGTTCTGTTTGAACACTAATATTTAAATTTATTTATTTTATTAGTGTGATTCTTAAATCTGTCAAGTGAGTAATAGAAGCTCATTTAAGAAATGTAATATTTCAAACTGAAAATTTCGGTTTTAAATCGTTTCGAATATGTTTTCCCTTTGTTTTCTGTATCTATTCTTTAGAATTCTATAATTTAAATATTAATGCCACAGAAATTCTGACAAAACATCTTAAGTCAAATTTAAAAAGTTGAAAAAAATGTTTTTAATCGTACGAATTTTCATTAAAAATTAATTTTTGTTTACGTTTTTAAAATTTTGTATTATGAACGAAATTTTTCTTTAATTTCGGTTTATTTTATTATTTGACAAAAATGATTTTTTACAAGAGTTTTTTTTTTAAAAAACTGTTTTGCTATTTTATCTCGATATGAGATGTTTTGTCAAAATGCCACAGAATTGAATTGTATGTTAAACAAAAAATTGAGACTAAAATAATATTAAAGTGAATATTACAATCGCTTTTAAATTTATAACACCTTTTAAAAATGTTCGTTTTGTAATCGATCGATTTTCATCTAATGCCTGAATATCTATCTAACTGTCAAGGGTGTGCTGGAAATTGAAAACGTATTTTAAGTCGTTTTTTAATAAGATTTCTGTAATAAAAGAATTTTATGAAAAGTATTAAACAAATATTTCTCTATTAAACAGAATTTTATTACAAACTTGACTTCACTTTAAAGTGAATTAAAAACAACTTTAAAATTCTTGCGTTGTACGTTTTTAAATTTCAGCACACCCTTGTATAACTCAAAATATTTAGACGAGTAATGAGACAACCAGTCTACGCAGTCACAATGTTTTACGTGCTGATACAAGCAAATCTTTCGTTGTTGCCGAAATTGTCATTGTCTTGTGCCTTACGATTGATAAAATTGTTTTTATCCACTTAAGTTCCATCTGCGGGTTTATAGAGATCATCTTTAAGATGTTTCACCTTTTAGTAATACATCCTTTGGGGAAATCAGGTGCAGTCAATACCTACCTAAGATTCGCGATCTCTTGCAATCGCGGCTGACCAGAAATTCTGTCTGGTGCCACAGGAGTCAGTAGCCCCCGGTGACCGGACTCCGTTAGAATGTTTCTTGCGGGAATTGATTTCTCTCTTTCAGATAGATTGTCTTTGCAAATGTTTCACTTTTGCGTAAAAAAGATACTTTCAGGAATCACTCGGTGGTTGTGGCTTATTATCCAAAGTCGCGATAATTGAACCATTAGAGTCCTACTAAAGGGCAGCTTTTTCACCACTTGTGGGAGAATTCGGCCTGAGGGAGGATAATCCCTAGGTACTGCGAGCAATTTTTCGAAAGCAGAGGTTCAAAAAAGGGGGCGAGTGTATAAAATGGCAAATGATGCACTAAAATTGCTACCTGTGTATGTTGGTTGCGCTCACACCCGGAAGGCGGCTAGTTAACATATTATTTGTCATCCAGTCAGGGCTGCCAGATTTGACGATTTATCGTCATTATGACGATTTTTTGTTCCGAAATTAGCAAAGTGCCGATTTGCTGATTTTTTTCTAAAAAGTGACGATTCTAATCAGTCTAAAAAAAGAAAACTTTAAATGTTTTTCTATGTTTAGATATTAAGCAGCACAAAAAAATTTTGTAAACAAGACAGCTTTAATTTTAAAGTTTTTTTTCTAAAAAAATTGATGATGAAAAACTGTTCACTTTTTATTCACGATAAGCGTGATTTTTAATGCATATCTTAATGTGATCAACACATTAAACCGTTACCGCAGTTTTCTGCCAATAAAGAGGGAATTTTGGTAAGGTCAATTTAAATAAAACAACAAGCTAAAGTGCAATATAAGGCTGTGTCGAATCTAATATACCCTTTACAATTGCATTAAAAATCGTACCAAAACCTTAAATTCGAGTATGGGAACCAAGTGAAATAATGGGCCGACTAGGCTCTTTATATTATACTCCTTTTATAGAAAAAAAAAAAAACAAATGGACGCTTTTGTGCCAAATTCTGGATGAAAAAACAAGTTTTTTTTGTCTATTTCCGGTAATTTATGAACCGATTTCTATAATTTTCACTATCAGTATTTTACCAAAATTATTTGATGTGAAAAATAAGTAATAAAGTTCAAAGATTATAAGAAGACAACAAAAAGTTAAGGTTTATAAGTAAACATTAGAAATTTATGGGTAAAAATTAAAAGCAATCGTGGTCATTTGCTAATAACTTAAACACTCGTGTATCGATCAAATAAAGTTTTAATAGCAAACTATTGCAGACTATACATTACAGAAAAATATAAGAACCTAGTAACCATCATATGAGGTCCCATTTGATATTGATATACATAGTATGTAAATTAAATAAATACCTAACCAGCTAACAGGGTGTTTGTTAGACGATTGGTTGATAATACAACACGATTGAAAATGTTTACTGGACATGCAGTTATTATGTTTTTTTTTTTAAATCGACAAAGTAAAAATCAAACAAAAATTTTTATAAAAAAACTAAATTTTAAGTTGTCCGATTTTTTGACGATTTTTTAAAACGAGAAAGTCGATTTTTTTATTTTTTTTTCTCAGGAAATTGACGATTTTGTCACAAATTTATCTGGCAGCCCTGCATCCAGTGGTTAAGATCCACCATTGTGTAGGCGCAAGGGCAGGTATCTATGTAAATCATACCACTGCAGTAAACAACGCAAAATTCGTCAGTTGTTATCTGGGAAAAGATCTTCTGCATGATAAAAATACTTCAATATTAAGATAAATACAGTGTATAGACCAGCATTTCCGAGTGCGAACGAGTTGATTTTAGCCAGTCTTGGTGAGAGTATTCTCGATCTAACATTTGCTGCGAAACATTTGATTTTGTTGATGAAAGGGGAAAGACGAATGGAAAAGTGTACTTTGTTTCGTGTACAAGCAGTTTTTGTGAGTTTGTTATTGAAAGAAAGAGAGTATGTTATGGCAGGAAAGAGAGAAGTCATACAAAATGCTTAAATGCTGTAAAACAAAAGTTTTGCTTTATGGAAACGAATGCAGTTTTAAAAGAGAATTGAAGAAAGTTTCTGCAGCAAATGTTTCATAATATGGACGAGGACTTAATGAGAAGTCATTTGCAGCAATACAGAAAGAGACTGTTAGCTTATCAAGGTTAAATTTCCTAAGACTTCTGCCAGTAATTTGTAATGACTTTCTTAATTTCGATCCCATACCAGTTTCGAATCTATCGATGAAATTTAATGATGAAACAGAATTGAGTCTTCAACTTCAGGCAAAAATTCTAAAGCCCATAATTAAAACGTCGGCAGTAACTTCAAAATCACTCTCATTTCTTTCTTTTTCTTTTGTTCTTATTTTTCTTTGTTTACAAATTGTATGAAATTGAATGAAAGTATGGTAGCTTTGTTAAGAGAATAAACGTCTTTATGTGAGAGCATTAGAAAAAACGTCCTCAAAATAAAATTGATTCTATTTTCTCGACCGCATTCTCTGGCATAATTTTATGTCAAACTGTATGAAAAACAACGTTCAGCCCCAGTTCTGTTTCATCATTTAAATCGACAAAGATTTTCAATTAAATTTTTGTAAAAACGAACGCAGCCTTTTCTGATTTCAAAAGTAGTTTAGGTAGAGGAAAGTGGTCCTCAAAGTATGAGGTATATTAAAAAAAATATTTTTATGAACTTTGAATACGAGGAAGTTTTCAAAATTTATTAAATTTCAATTTCACGTGCTTTCGATTTCCATGACATGGCCGTAAGATAAATTGTTTAATAAAAACACAATGCTAAATTACGTTAACTTGAAAAATGTTCATTTCTTTTTCTTTAAATATATAAAGAAATAATATTCAAAATTTGACTATAATCGTAGGTATATTCGAAAATTTTGAAAACGTTTCTTTTGTCAAACGACAGAACGAAAGAATTGAACTTGTAAAAGTAAAAAAGGTAAAGTTGATATTTTTCGTATGATAAATGAAACTGTCGCAAATGCTGCAGTTACACATTAAAGTTTTTCACACTTCTGTATGTTTACAGAAGTTTTGTTAAGATGTCATTGTCAAGAAAACAAACGCAATATATTTGTGTGTAAGAAGAAGAAAAATTGTGAACAGCTGAGTTCCTGATCCAAACGTAGGCGAACAACTTTGAAGATAATTTTTAAAGTCGTTTAAATTTTTAATAGTATGACGCACGTTTTCACAACTTACCGATAGCTTAAAGTAGACTTAATAGGCCTAATAAAAAGTGTTCCATTATTAAAACTTTACTTGAACCTAAAGTGAGCGATAAAGTAAGTTAAGGTTCATCCTACCGGGTAGGATGAAAAGTAAAGTTGTTATAATGGAACACTTTTTATACGGCCGATAAAATCCTACCTTTAGCTATCGGTAAGTTGTGAAAACGGGTATTAGTATTGGTACAAATTTGTGAGTATATTGAAACGTAAAAGGCAGAATTTGAACGTGCTAACCACAGGTCAATCGAGAGTAATAAGAAATTTGTTAATTTCGTGATGTGTCAATAGCTTAGAGCCTGCAAAAATTGTTTTACACTCGTATGATGTATCTACAGTTAAACCTGACTTTCGACCAATCGTCGAGAATAATTTTATATAAATCTCACTGAGAGCTAAATAATTTAGACAAAGTATTGTGAACTACGGCAAGAGCACAACTTGAAATAATTTTAATTGCGGATATAATCGATGTATGTATATGGCTTTGTGAATACTTGTGATATGCCAGAAAACGATATGGAGTCACAATTAGGCAATCCGTTGAAAAGACGTTTACTCTACTCTGCATTGTCCTACAGTCAAAGATTGTTTCGACAAATTTGGGACAATTAAGCTCAAAACAACTTTAAAAGCAAGTTCCTTTGCCATCCCTGGCTTAGATTGAACACTTTGTAAAACGAAACATATAACACACCGTCGTCACGAGCCATCGCTATGTTCAAACAACAAATAATTATGTATATGTTGCACAGTTGAATTTGGCTTATGAAGACTGTTGTTGTCTATGTTTTGCTCGTATTTAAACAATATTGCTCAAACATTTATAAGCACAACGATGTCTAACATTACTCCAGTAGTGTCATAAACAAAATTAAATGCCATCTTTATTGTTATTGTTGCTTTTATACGTTTTACCCACATCAAAGAACATGAATAAATAAATAATCATGTCAACGTTTTGTTATAATGAACACAAAACAATGACTCGTCAAGAGGGGGTGTGATGGTTATTATATTTATAAAAACGATGCTTATCATGGTTTAAGTGTTTAAATTTCTCATGCCTTAAATGTCATTTTTAGGGCTGAGGTTGCTAAATTCAATCAGTTTCTAAAACATTTTCTTTTTCAAGAACAAACACCCCTATCGTGAATAACAAGTGGAATTTTTATTCCCTAGAAATTTTTATTCCACTCGAAGGGAAAAAATCAATCGTGAATATCATGTGAAAAATTTTTCACGCTATCAGTCCCAGTGAATGTAAAAAAGGAAGAAAGATTAGAAAAAATTAAAAATCAATGAAATTGTTGTTCAAAAATATACATGTATATATTTTAAAGAAAAGTTAAAATAATAAAACAAAATATTTAGTACTGGAGGAATAGTTTGATTACAACGTAGTTTTTTGCACTTTTTAAATTTTATGTAGTAAAATATTTTCCAAAATTCTGCGAAAGCTTCACAAATCCGCAGGCAATGGACCTGTTGTTCTGCATTTTGTTGACAAATATATCGGTTTGTGCCTTTAACGAATCTAGCCTTTAATATTCGATTTATAGGAGGAACTACTTACATACACGTTCTATTCCCTAGCAAAAATTAAGTGAGAAAATCTAAGGGAAACGTTAACAAATTAAGAGGGAAAAAACTTTTCGCGATAAGGGGAATTTTTTTCCCGTGAACATTTTTTCACGTTATTATTCTCCTTTGAATTATTTATTTTTCATTGGAGTTTTTCATTATCGCAAATATGTGAAATGGGGAAAAATTATTCACGATAGGGGTGAAAATTTTAATACTAATTTTACATTTTATTTACGTACATGAATGTATGTACGTTAAGTTTTCTTGTTCAACACTTAAGTTTATAGTAAAGAGAAAGGGTAAAGTGTAGTTAAAACCCTTTCTATCACTATGTTTTACGTAGATGGTGTCTTATGCTGGGTTTTTTCTGAGAAGTAAATTGCACATAAGTTACATGTTTTACATGCCTGTGTACGTTTGTATACAAACAATTTTAATGTGGGAAACATTTTTAATTTCTTTTGTGAATATGTTGCATGAAAAAAATGTAAACATTTAGCAGATTTTACCCACACTTTTATTTAAGGAGTTCATAGTGCCCATTTTAAAACTGAGGTAAACACTACTTTGTTTGCACAACTAAGGTTTTGTTTTGTTTGCCATTATACATACCGCCCGCTCGTAATTTCGAGAAAAGATTTCTCTAACAGAAAATATAAAAATTATTATACACTAAAATGGAAATACGAGTAAATATAAAAATTTTTTCCACGTAATAAGGGGTGCCAACATTTGTTTCCAAACCATGATAGTGTGCAGAAATAGCTTAAATAGTTAAAAAAAACATAGCTAATGAAGTACATTAATGATAAAAGTTTAATAGTTGTAAATAAAAGCAGCCAATTGTGTTCGATTGAAATTGTACAACATATAACACTTAAAAAGTGTTACATGTAAATACAAATATACTTAATGTAACATATTTTTCTCGGAAAAGAAAACATCATAAGATACATATGTACGTGCATAGTAAAACGGTTAAGAGAATTGTATCGGTTGATTTTTATTGCATGTTTTTTCTTGTCAGTTATTGTAAATACAAATTCTAAATTGCCCTTGATCTAGAGTTATCTTGACATTGTTATAGAAAAAGGAACTAAATATGTATGTATATAAGTATGTATATATAAAATAAAATGCCGTTTCAAATTCTTCTACTTTCTTTTACTGATTATTCTAATTATCTCTTTCTACTTTCAAATATTAATCTCAACAGTTCTTTTTACTTTGCATCTAAGTTACTTTGTACATATCGTTGACCACCTACTTACTCTCTCTTTTTCTGTCTCTTTCTTTTACAAAAGCATTTCTCATCATGAATCAATTAATTTTGTTAATATTTTATTAATATTATTTTTAATTTTAATACAAAAAAAAAAAATAAACTGAATCTAGTACTTTTCGTCCAATTTTAAGTTAATTTTATTATTGATTTTATATATATTTTTTTACTTTTTATGCACAATATGCAAACGAATTTAATTGAATAAAACTATACATATAAACATTACAATAACAACAAAAATATATTTATGTATTTGTTTACAAACAAACGGATTACAAACATACACCGCGTATGTGTGTAAGAATGTGTGAATGTATATAAAATGAATTTACAGTGAAAGTTGGCTAAAACTAATAGTTTATCATATGGATAAGTTAAATGCCCAGCGGGAAAAAGAAGGAGTACCCCTTCTTTTGGATGTACAAGGCCAGCTCGCTCCATTCCATACTCATATCTTCTTAAAAATTAGTTTGCTTTTGCTTGTGTAAAAAAAAGCAATACAAAAAATGTTACTTCTTCTCTATTCCCTTCTCATAGAAGCGAGTGTGGAAGGTGTATCTTATCTTTTGTACTAAAGAGCCGAGGCCTTCTATGAGGCATTCTTTAGCAGTTAGAAAAGAACAGTAATTGAATCAAAAAAAGTTTTAAGCAGGCCTTCAAAAAGGCCTGATTTAAGAAGATCTTCTGTGTTTCCCGCTGGGTGTAAATAAAATCCTTAAAGTTTTTGTTTTTCAATGCCCAGAAACATTTAAAAATTTTCTTGCACCCCCGGTTAAGCAAATTCGTTCAGGTGACCGCATCAGAGAAAGAGTTATGCTAGGACCCCTTTCAGTCTCGGCAAGTTACTTGCCGAGTACCAAAAGTCTGTACTGAAATGTTGGAACGTCTACAAGCCAAGAGTTGCGCAAGTAACTTGCCGAGTGTGAATGGGGTCTAGCAGTCCTTTTTTGTCAAATGTCAAACTTTATACAAAAAAATTGACAGCCAGCCTAACTCTCTCTGCGGTCACCTGTATGAATTCGTCTTGCTCCTGGTAGTTAAAAAAAAATATTTCAAATTAATTGTAGTTTTAAAAAAGAATATAGATATATAGAGACGCTTGCGATATAGAAACGCTTGATGGACCTCTTTAATAGCTTTGATTTAAATTTTTGCAACTCAATATTTAAATTTGAATTTAATAGTTAAACGTCAAATTGTAGCTTGTGACTTGCAACAAAAAACGTAACGTCTGAACGTGTACGAATTTTTGTAGAGATACTTAAATACAAATATTGCTGCATGGTTATGTCGCATAGTCTAAAGCAGGTTTAAAACTGTTTAATCGGACAAACCTAGAGGTTGCATATCGGGCCGGTTGATTTTACAACTTTTGATTTTATTGTTTTAAGATTTCATTTACATGAGCTAGTCTATCAGCGCCGGGGTTGCGGGTTCGATTCCCGCTAGAGACTCTGGTTTCCTGCAGACAAGCGTAGAGCTTCGCGGGATTAGCTTAGGGAATTAATAAAATAAAAATTAGAATAGAAAAAACAAAAATTTTGATATTTAGATTTTCCAAAAGCAATAATAACAACAGTAAACAAAAAACTTAAACATTTTTAAGTATAAGAGCGAAATAACTGTATACGTTTTCTAAGGGGTTTAGATCGGGACTACGAGCTGGCCAGTCTAAAACCTCAATATTTTTTTAATGCAAACCATTATTTAGTACAACGTGAAGTGTAAATCGCAGCCTCATTCTGTTGAAAGATATGAATCATACCCTATTAGCTTCTCTCTGTGCTCAACTAATGACATTCCAAGATTTCAGTAAAGCTTTTAGAGGTCATTCGTTTTGAAAAAGCTCCAAAAATCGTTAAAGAGCCATAACCGAAATATTACTGCTCATTGGAAGTTCTTAAACCTTTCGTAAATCGCGCCAGTAGAACTGGAAACCATCCGGGCCATCTAAATTCAACTTCTTCTCATTGTTGAATATCACTTTTTCCCATTGATCGCCAAAATCCATATGAATTGTTTTCCCACGAAGACGTTCTTCTCTGTGTTCATTCTCTTTATAAATTTAAAGCGTTGTGAGTTATGCTGAACTAATGGTCACTGTACCACGAAATAAAAGAAAAACTTTTATTTCTGATGCAAATAATTTTTCAGATGATGGTAATCGAGTAATGAATGATGGACCCGGACTATTTTTAGTGCCATAATTTCCCTACAAGAAATGGATGACCGAAACTAATACACACGCACAAATTTTTTTTTTTATTGTTACAACTGGCGCTGCCACTCGTGTGCGTTTGTATACAAATTAGGAATATTTTTCAAAACCCAAGTTTTATTTATCTAGTCTTCTTATATATATTTACTTAATAATAAGTTGAATATATCTGTTAATACGTTTCAAAAATTGTAATTATCATAAGAATTTAGCTTAATTTGTATTAATTAATTTAAAAAAAAGCGGTGGAATTTTGGGAATTGCTGTTGTTACATTTTAGGAAGAAATATTTGCTAGTTGCAACGCTCATTCACACGTACATAAAAGTTTAGGTAATTTTTTCACGTTTGTTTTAAGAAAGTGATAGAAACTTTGTTTTACGCGATGCCCATTATTCTGTCATCAATGACAGTCAAATGATCGGTAAAATGACGGTCACTCTTCTTGTAGGATGGACTTCAATTTAAAAAAATTATTCACAACATTAAGTGATCTTCCATTTTTTTATACCCTTCACCGAAGCTAAGAGGGTAGATATAAGTTAGTCATTCCGTTTGTAATTTCTACAATATTTATCTTACACCCTATAAAGTATATATGTATATTCTTGGTCCTTATGAGGAGCGAAGTTCATTTATCGATGTCCGTCCAGCTGTGTGTCCGTTGAAATGGGTTTTCCGAAGACCGATATGATGGGGACTTGGTAGTTAAATATTAATGTCACATATAGTTCGGAATTGTTTGCTATTGAAATTCAGCCTGATCGGTTTACAAATGACTGGGATATGAGCAAAAAACAACTATTGCCTCCAATTTTACCTAAAAAACCCTTGTTGTTGTTGTTTTTTTATTATATTTTTACGTGTATCTGGAGAACGGCAGGAGCCAAAGTTTCAATATTTGGTACAAGCATCTTGATATTGATACACAACATCCGACAAAATTTGGGCGTGATTGGACAAGTGGGCGTGGCACTTCCCATACAAAGTCATTTAAGATTTCTGTATATCTGGAGAACGGCAAGAGCCAAAGTTTCCGAAACAGGTACAAGCATCATGGTTATCAATTCATTACATAAGACAAAATGTGGGCGGTATTGGACAAGAAGGCGTGGCACAAAGTTAAATTATTTATATTTAAAGAACGGTATTTATATAACTTTCTGTTATTTTCGCACCATAGTGAAGATTCGTATATTTGTTTTGTTGATATAAAAGTTTCTGGTCATCATAAGCAATTATTTTACCGTGTTCTTCGCTGGTCAAAGTTTTCCCACGATCCTTTATACAGAAGCCATATTCTAACAATTTCCCCTCAATCAAGAAAACATCACTGAACCTATTTCGAGAGGACATTTGTGTAGGTAGGGCTCATTCTTAATACTAACTCCTCTAAAAGCTATGTATTAGAAGTTTGTATGTCCCCTCTTGTGCCGAATCCTCAAGAACCCGGAATATATACAATATTTATTATATATATATATGTATATATATTATGGCCTGTGGTTTCCAAGAGGAACAAAGGGTCAAATAACCCAGAGTATGTGCCTTAAACTGGCATCAGTGATAATATCGATGTGTAACTGGAAAGCCAAAATCAATATGCCTCCAAGCTCTTTGTAGTGGCCACAAAAAGGAGTTTTAGTAATTAAATCAATTATTTAAATTATGATTAAAGTCGAATTTTTATTTTATCCTGTCTATATTTATAATAAATTTCTTTGTAAATTGTTTTGGGGACCTTAATCGCACTCATATGATTGAATTAGTTAAAGCCCACTTTCAAAACGTATCTTCAGGTTTATTCTATGTTGCACAACGGGTCAGAATCAAAATATTTGGCAAATGGAACCTACATTTTTTCCAATGACATTACGAATAAAATTAAAATTAATGGCAGCCTATAAGAAACGTATTCGAATTTAACTTGGAGTGATCAATTTTATATGCGGTATAAAAATTTGTAAACGCTAACGAATGTTTTATTTTTCATCTGATTTAAAATTGTAAAATCCTAAAAAACATGCTAAAGTGTACTTTAAAATATCGGAGAACATTTTAATTAGATTTTCTTCAAATGTTATTCTTTATTTTAAAAACAAAGTTGTCCTTTTAAAAACCCCGATTAGGAATCAACTTACAAGCGTTTCAAACGTTTTTATAATTTTTATACGCCCAATTTTAAGCAGCCAATTGGAAAAAATATACTTTCTCATTTATTTCCCAAATATTCTGCGTCTGTCCTACTGTCTTTTATTTGAAAAGAAAAACTGCTGCTGCACTTAAGTTTTATTTAAAATAATTTTTGTTGCAAAAAATATTTAAATCTTAATTTATTTTAATTTAAATATTTCTTATTTGAGTCTGGCTATAAAAACGCAATTATTTTTTTAAATTAATTATTGTTTACTTTGATTTTTTATAAATGTGCATTTTATTGTGTGTTTGTGTGTGTGTGTGTGTGTGCAATACTCCCAGCGGGAAAACTCAGAAGAGCTTCTTACTTCAGGCCTTTTTAAAGGCCTGCTTAAAAGATTTTTTGATTCAATTACTATTCTTATCTAACTGCTAAAGAAGGCCTCATAGAAGGCCTCGGCTCTTTCGTATAAAAGATAAGATACACCTTCCACACTCGCTTCTATGAGAAGGGAGTTACATTTTTTGTATTGTTTTTTTGCACAAGCAAAAGCAAAATCAATTTTTTTTGGTCCCGTTACCCTTCTTATGTACCTGCTGAAGAAGCGAGAGCGGAAGGCCTTCTCCGCAATGACAACGTGTGTAAAAAAGATATGAGTATGGAATGGAGCAAGAAGGCCTTGTACATCCAAAAGAAGGGGTACAGAGACCTTCTAGAAGGCCTTCCTACTCCTTCTTTTTCCCGCTGGGACTATTACAAGCTAAACACATACATACAAAAAAAAATAAAAAATATAATCAATATTTATCTGTGTTTGTAAATAGTATGCAAAAAAAAAAACAAAATAATAAAAAATATATATAATACATGATGATTTCTCATAACTGTCATATGCCCATCTCTGTTTGTTTTGTTTGTTCTGATTCGATATTTACCCCAGATAAATGGATCGACCACAGCGCCTATAGCCAGTGCAAGCAGCAGTGGTGGTAACAAAGTAGTTGTTTCAGGTAGTCCAAACAATCATCTTCGCTTAGAGGCAAATTCATCTACAGATGAGTATTTAATTGGCGCTGGTGCTGGTGCCGGTTCTAGTGGCAGTGGTGGTGGAGGTGCTGTTGGTGGCAACGTTAGCGGTAGTGCTGGCACTGGAGGCGTTGCTAATGTTGGCAAAGTATCATTTACGGAACAGGCATCAACATCGTCAATATCATTTGATAACCCGGCCGATACACAAGCAGCTGGTATTTACATAGGTGATACAGGTGCGCATCCTCTAAAGCACTATTTGCTACAACAACAACACCATTAATCAAATATTTTTAACCAATCACAAGCTGGAGGAGTACATACTTATGTACACCAAATAAACAATTTGTTTATCACTATATTGATGTACCCAACACTTTGACAGTCAGTCACTACCTTGCCACTTAACAGGCGTAAAAAAATATGTCATATGCACTCGTATTACACTCATACATATGTACATAAAAACATACACGATAAACATATATACATACATACATAATTATAACCGCCTGATGAAATAGATATTCGAAAAAGTTTGAGCTATAAACGGCTATTACACGGCCATACTTGGTATGTCAGCATAGAATGATGGCTTACCAACATACATACTTGTAGGATGGTATGATGGGTTTTAAAATTTTTTGATATACATATTGTGTATCCCATTTAACCATCAAACTCGTGTAATAGCTCTTCTGTCTTACACAATACGAATTTTCTTATGGTTTTTAAGCCAAGGATGAAGAAGGCTCCGTTTAAGCGCGAATTTTAAAAGAGTTTCTTGTAGTGTACAAAAGTCTGCCAGAGTTGTGGAAGATAAAAAGTGGTATTTACCACAATCAGTGTTGTCAGATGTTTTTAAAATTTGATCCCCAAAATGCAAATTTTTTATAAAAATCCCTATTAATTACTTTAAAATTTTAAGCAGCGTTTAAAAAACTACAGTCAAAGTAGAAAAACTGCTATTTCTTCCACTTCTTCTTTTGTCATTGTCCAAAGAAAAACTGTTGCTTTTACTTGTGATTCATTAAATATAAACAATCGCTTTCAAACCAATTAAAAAAGGGAAAAATTTCACACAAATTCTCGTTTTTTGTTTGACAGTTTTTTGTTTCGACTGCAGTTTTTATATTATATTCAAAATTTTTCATAAAACATTTTATTTGTATTTTATTTCATATATATATTCAGCGTACATATAAACTTGTGTTTGTACTATGTAGTACTTTTTACACTAACATAGTAAATGGTTTTTTTTATTATTTTTTTTTTTTTTTTGTTAAATTCACATAAAAATTTGTCAAGTTTTTTCAATTTTTGAAACACATTTCTAGAACTTTTCAGAAATGGTTCAAACGTGCCGCAACAAATTGGTTTATTTCTAAAATAAGTACTTATTGTTAGTATAAGTTGTTCTAGTACTGCAATTTATGTCTTAATTTTGCTGTTTTGCGTTCATTTCTAAAAAAAACCAACTTTAACGCCAATATTGCTTGTTGGTACACAGAGAAGCTTTAATCCCAATTTCACTAAATCTTTAAATGACCTTGATCCATATAAATAAATTTCTATCCTAATGAGTTTGTACATTAAGCCAGAGTTTTTGAGATGTGGATTAAGTTCAAACTCAGTTTAACGAACTTTGAAACTCGGATTTTTCCGGCCAAATGTGATTTTTTTTTTATTATTATTTCATTGAAGACCAACATTTTAAGCAAAATTTTGTATACAAACTTGGTAACGGCGGCACAAATCTGTTTTAAGATTAACTAAACCTAGTTTAACTGAGATGTCAAAAACCCAGTCTAATACTATGTTCACACTTGAGTTTTTAAGCGCGTTTAAGCAAAATGTTGATTAAGTTAATCAAAGCCGTTCACATTATATTTGAGATGATTAAGATGACAGATGGTTAAGAAAAAAACACAACAAACAAATTTATATTTCTTTAAAGTATTAAAAATGGAAAAAAATACTTTTATAATGTTATTATAATGTTATTAGAAGATTATTTTAATCATTTTAATGATGAAATTGTGAAAATTTGTGAATTATTTAAGGAAAAAAATAAAAACATTAAGCAGAAATCGTGACCGGTTGTACACGTTCATGTTGGCCGATTCTACATTATACTCAGTTTAAGGTATGTTCAGTGGATTCTATGTGATTAATGAAGTGATTTAGTTGTTATCATGTCAATTGGAAGTGATTAACAAATCACTTCATTGTATGGGTAATCATCTCGATTTTGATGTGATTAGAGCTTAATCACGTTCGAGTTGCTTAAACGCGTTTAAGAACCCAAGTGTGAACATAGTATAATTAAGTCTATATAACAATAATAGTTTTTACAATTGCTAGCATATGTTTATGGAGCGAAATCTTAATAAGTCTTGAAATTAAGATTTGGTGGGAAACGCTTTCACATGCAATAAACTTTTTAGATATAAAAAAATAAATTAACTAGTTCTATTTAAAACATTAATTAAGGAAATTTAATTATTATTAAAAGAAAAATCCCCAAATCCTCGCTTTCAAAATAATATACCCAATTTGCGGATAAATGCTCTAATCTGAACACAATAAACCAATAAAGCAAAATGCTTATGAAGAACTTTTAGATAAATTAAAAAAAAAACATCAAAACGCAAATTTCACCATTCCGTGTTAGATTTCAGACTGATGTATGACATACTAGGCATGATAGCATAATATAAAAGCACTCTTTTTCATCATACCATGCTGACATATCAAGTATGACCGTGTAGTAGCCACTTTATACGAAACATAGGACATAAGGTAGATTCGAAGGCTTGATTCTTTCATGAAAAATTGAGTGCTTTTGTATTTTTGAATACTTTTTAACATAACTATTGCCGCAGCTCACAACGCAAAGAGTAAATTTTTCTTATTACGCTACAAAAAAGACTTGAAGCAAATGTGTACTTATTTTGAAACAATTTCAGCTCTTAATATTAACATTGTTTTTTTTACAATAACTAATTTAAAGCGGACAATTTAGAGATTATGATCTAATGGGCATGTCTAGAGATTGTTATCGAAATATCAAATAATATTGATTTAAGGGTGCAGTATTATATTTCTCTTAAGATTTTTTTTTTTTGTTTTTTTTTTAGGTAAGAAAACATACAATAGTTTAGTGATTCGGTACCATTTTAAAATCTGAATTTCCCATCCCTGGCTTGATTTTCAGGTTTTGCACCAAACTTTCGTATATTTGATATTACAACCATGTTGCCAGGTAAAAAGTGTCGAAATTTTGCAAAAAAAAAAATCGTCAAATTGACTCGTAAGCTTAAGGTATAATATTTATATTATGAATTGCATACGCGGGAAAATTACTGTCAACCAAATAAACGAAAGTATACAAAAAGTTATAAAAAAAATATGCAAAAAACTTTTGGAAATTGCTACAAATTTGTCCTTTGAAAAATTTTTAAATTTAGGGCATAAATGACGATAAATCGTCAAATTTAGCAACCGTGATTGCAACAATTAAAGCCTTCGTTTGAAGTCGGTTTCTATAACATATGTAACCCAATTATGAAAAAAAACTTTCATATTTTATATATATTGGTTCCTTTTACTACTGCAAGGAGCAAAGGGCCATTTAATATCTAACCCCCAGTTATATTTCAAGGTGGGATAATACCCTTTTTGGCAGCTGCGTTAAGTATTTCTTTATATATTTTGAGATCAGCATTCCTAAATAAAATAAATAAGTATCTTAAAAAATAAGCCGGAAAGTGAGCGTATAAATATAAAAAGTGCTTGATAGTGAGCGTATAAATAAAGGGTGTTTTTTAGACGTCTAAAACTTCCGATAGTCATAACTGCAAAACTAGCTGTCAAACTAATGAAGTGTGTTTGACTTTTTTTCAGCATACTTTGGCAAATCGCCATGCAACAAAGACTTATGATAGAACAACGTTTAAAAATCGTGGAAACTTCGAGCACTTAAAGTTTACGGTGCGCATAATCGTCCATCTGAGCAGCTAATATGCAATACTATAGATAAATTCAAGACCACATTAACTCTTTTGGCAAACATACATCCAAATCGAACCCGTCCTCAGCCATAAGGCTAATTTTTGGCTTAAAGGGTATATAAACAAGCAGAATTGCCATTTTTGGAGAGAGCTAAATTCTCGTTAGACTCTTGAGATTTCATTTCATCCCGAGTAATCACTGTTTACATGCCGAAGGCGTCATCGGCCCATTTGTCTTTAAATCCGAAACCGGTGAATGGCGAATGCTACAGGCAAATAATTCGTGATTTTTTTATTCCTCATGAAATGGTTCCAACAAGACGACGCAGCATGCCATGCAGCGCATGAAACCATCACTTTGTTGAGCCAAACGTTTGGTAACCTAATTATCTCAAAAAATGGACCTGTGTATTGGCCACTGCATTCGTGTGATTTGACACCTTCGGACTACTTTTTATGGGAGTATTTTAAATATCTGGCCAATGCTGATAAATCAGCAAAAATTCGACGCACTATTGATGATGTAAGACCGGCTATGATCGAAAAATTTGTGCAAAATTGGACCGACTGAAGGGCGTTCATAAGACTCATTCACGAGGCCATATGCCAGAAATTATTTCTAAACAATAAAACATTTTCGAGCTAAAAAAACATTTCGGTCATCCCATTGAATTTGTGGCGTTTTATTTTTAAAAATATTTTCTGCCTCTAACAAAAACACCTTTTACTTCAATAATAATCAAATTTAATTCCTTAAATTAAAATTAAAGCCTTCTATACACTCAAAAGTATAACTCAATTACTAAATAAGTGTCAACTAAATTAGTAGACTCTAGGAATCATTCCTTGAGATCATAAATCATTTAAACTTTCATATTCATTGGCAAGTAGAAGATTGAATAGCTTTAAATCTTTTTATAAATACATACATATTGTATTAAATATATTAATGTTTTTTCATACATATATGCTTGCTATTTTTTATAACTCGTAATTCCTACTTAAACATATTTTTAAAAATGCTCACAATTTTTGTTTGCTATTTCAAAAATTTAAACCCCGAAAATCGGTAGATTCTTTTGAAACCTAAAATAATAAAATACGCATACATAGTGGGAAAAAGCCGGTAGAAAATTCCAACATTTGTTGGAACAATGGATGGTGTTGAAATTTTAAGATGGCCTAGCTGCTAGTTTGCGACAATTGATTTTATTTTGAGCGCAATGCACTGTTCTCATTCTGGCAACAACGAATGTTGTCGAAACATTTACAACATTTCGTTGTCATTTCGATACCCTGAAATTTTTTTTATCTGCGTATCTATGTTTCCTGCAATAGGCCCATTATTTATTTTGGAAGAAAATTTAGGCTTCGTTCAAAATGGCAACAACATTTTCACTGGTGTTCACAATAAAGAACCTATTCTTTTCGCAACCACACACATTTTCAATTTAATATACAATACTAAAAGTCAATAATATTGCCTTTCAAACAATACCAATAAAATTACTCACTCTTTTCACAATGATTGAACATAATTAGTACTCATATTTTCTTAAGTAATATTTTATAAAATACTTGTTGGCATTCTCGGCTTAAACCATATTTTTTTACAAACCCAATTTAAATTTTAAAATTTCTTGCTTTAAATATCAAAAAGTATTTTCAATTTTTGGGAATACAAAATTTTAATTTCAAAAGATTTTGTTATTCGTGCTTAATTCCCAGTTTTTATTATTGATAAAAACACTTGAAATTTATTGTTGATGGGATAAGCTATTCCTATGCGCATTTCACTGGTTGCTTAGGCCAGATCATCAGGAAACTTCATCCATGGGTTTATCTCATCTTTTTTTTAAACTTTAAGCGGCCCATACACTTGCAATATTATTATATATGATATTCGCCATATTATTTCCATTTTGTCCTATATTATGCAATAAGTCGCACAATGGTTTCATTCATTCAATAAAAAAGTGAACAATAAAAATCAAAAGCCTTTTGATTGTTGCCAATTTATTGTGCCACCTTCGAAAATCACATACACATTGGCGATATAATTGTACAATACGTAAAATTGAACAATTTTATTGTAAGTGTATGAACCGCTTTAGGCAATTAACTTAAATTTTTGACAACTATAGGAACACAATTGCAATTTTAAAAATTTAAATTAAACATATTTGTCTACATATAAAAATATAGTAAAATACTAAAAGTACATACATATTTCACATTTATAACGAATTAACTAAAAAACGTACAACCCCCTTATGCGAAAAAAGTTAAAGTTTACATTAGTTAACCAACACATAAAAACCCATTCACTTTTGCTGGGCTTAATGTGTTGGTTAACTTATGTGTGCTTATTTTTTTTTGCATAAGAGGGGTAAGGACTTTAGTTTATAGCGGGGAACACACTATCGAATACAGTTTTGCTCAAATTTCCGCAAAGCCAGTCAACTACAGATTCTTCTTTGCACTTAACACTGCAGTTACACGCTCAAGTTCTTCTTGATAGACTTTTACATATTCTGTTTGTCAAAATTTCCAAAAATTTAAAGTTGTAACGTAGGCTGCATTCAATTTTTGAGCAATTTACTTTCAAGATGTCATAAAGAATACAATTTGTAAATACAAACGAAAAATTTGCTCATTAACCTTGAAATCAGCTGTTTTCTTGAACGTAAATTGAAACACTCACTGGAAAGAGAATTTTAAAGGCAAGCTCGTTTAAATTTTTAAAAATATGAGAGTATTGGTAAAAAAGTGTGAGTGTATTAAAATTTGATGGACAAAACTTGATCGTGTAACCCTCAAGTTAGTTCAATAGTGTACCCAGGCTTGCCAGACGATCTTGATTTACAAGAATTTTCACTGCTCGTCAAAAATCAAGAACACATTTAATTTTTTTTCTTGCAGTTTTTATTAAACAAATTTGTTAAAAGCAAATAAATATTTCATCGTTTTGTCAAGTGTATATTCGGGAACAAGAGCTTTGTTATGTAATTTTAAATGACTTAGAGCGCTTTTTGGGTTTAAGATTAAAGTTAATTAAATTCTATAATTAGCTAATCTGAGAATTACGTTAATCTAGTATCAATTGAATTTGATATTTTTGGATGGTGGCTTAAACCATATAGCGCTACCATACTGGACACAAATAAATGGCAACATTTTTTTGCAAATGTCAAATTTTTATCAAAGCAATATGGATGTTTTCAATGAAGAAGAAGAAAATGCGCGAATTTAATATTTTTTACAAGGTAGAAATTCTTTGTGTTTAAAGAAAAAATATATTAAAGAAAAAATATAGCAAGGAAAAATTATATAACAGTTTTAAGATGTATTTTTTGTTTATATTTTTGCAAAAGTTCTTTATGTTAAACAAGTGTATGTTGACAGTTTAAGTTTAGGCTTAAACCACCACCGTTGGCCGCTTAAACTAGCAAAAAAAAAGTTTAAAAAATACAACTCAAAAAGTAAATCGCTAATCTCTAACCCAAAAACTGGCTCTTAGGCGTGCTGAATCTAAATCTGTTTTCAGTTTTTTTTTTTATCACAGCTAGTTTTTGTTTATGCTAATACTTTTCGTTATAACTTGAGAACGATTTGCCCGATTTCAAAAAGATTAGGAATAAAGTTCCCTCTAACTCATCCAAAAAATATTTTTTCAAGTTATATTAGGACTATAATAAATTTATGAGGGTAAACATATTAGGCAAATATGAAAAAAATGGTCGTAGTGTCGAATCATAAACCATGTTTTTTCTCTGCGTGTATATTTTCAACTGCTTCAATGTCATTCAGGTATAAGTTGCGATACATTTTGTTTTTCATATAAAAAAATTATTAGGACAAAAATTTAAAATTATGAATACAAATTCCCCGGGAGTTTTTTCCCTTTTCCCATTTTTACAATTGAATTTACATAGGCAAAATGGGAGAAGGAAGAAAACGTCCGGGGAATTTTTTTTTCATAATTGGGCTGATAATACGAACTAAATAAGCCATATATCATAAAAATCGGTGGACAAATGTTAATTTTATTTGTTATTCCTTATTATGGGCATGACTAATATTTCGTCAGAAATAAGGCGGTTATGTTTTCACAATAATGGAAACACGATGCTACAACATTTTTTTGTATCAAAAAATCCCAAAAGAATTTGTTGCAGTTTTGCAGCTCCGATATTAATGATACTCACAAATATTTGAACTGTGTTCCTACTCAATGAAGCTCACGATAAATGTTTTTTGAACCAAGAATGATACAAATAAAGATTTCGCTATGCGCATGATTTCACGTAAGTCTACGTTTACACGCTTTATTAGAGAATAAATGGGGTTGGTACGAAGATGCTTGTACTCGTCAGCTCGCTTTGTATCAAGGCGAATTCACTAGAAGCGGAGGTAAACTCTACAACAACACTGCTTCTGTGGTCGGATTGTCAAAAATATTGTTAGTAAAAAAAGGTTTGTTAACATTAAAAACTAGTTTGTATACAAGCTTTAATAACTCGACAACCGAAAAAACCACCATATGTTGACTTGACCCCACCTTTTAGTGAACTAGCCTTGCTTTCTGTGATTATTCGTAGGTATATGCACAAAGATAGCTGCATGTAAAAAAAGTTGAGACAGAATGCCGCGTGTTTTAGCAACATTAAGGCCCAAATGCACTTGTCAAATGCTTGTCCAGCCGGCGAATTCAACGTGTACGTGTGCAGGACGTAATATTCGCCGTCATATCTAAATTTTTTGATTTTTCATCAAGCGTTGTCGGTGTCACATATACAAACACATTTTCACTAATACTACCACAATTTTGATCAATGTATTTTGGCCTTTAAAAGCGAATTGAAAATTAATTGAGCAGCAAAAGTTAAAGCGTATAAAACTAGACATGGATGACGTGCTAAGAGATTGTAAGAGATGGCAATTCTGCAATTAAACAACAACTATCTGCGTAGAAGATATCAACTTTGTTTTTGGAATGACTTACTGCCTGTTTGTAGAACGCGAGCACAAAAGTGACTCGTTTAAATTACATTTAAGTTTCAAAATTTGTTTTTGTTTTAAATGTAATTTAAACGAGTCACTTTTGTGCTCGCGTTCTACAAACAGGCAGTTAATCTTTATTTTTCTTTAATTAATTTTTTGAACCACATTGTACAGTGGAGTTATTTTTTTTTTACAAATTTACCAAACAATGCTAAGATAGCGTTACATTAGGTTTGTTCCCGTACTGATATTGGGACCCCATTGCTTCCAAAAAGCGTCCCCATACTTGAAAGTTGTTTGCTTGTTAGAAACATTGAGTACGAAAACAAACGTATTTTAATAGAATATTTTTTTATCTCATATTTGTAACTTTATTTACTTTTTTTGTTTTTGTAATTTTGTCCCAACAATTTTTCACATACTGCTGATAACTGTATTTTCCTTAATTTTAGAATGAACTAAATTGACAAATTTGCCCTTTTCATCAAATCCCCAAAGAGCTAGCAAATGCCACAAATATATATTTTTTTTATTTTAATTTATATTTTTTAGTACTTTAAAGTATTTTCTTTTCCTTTTTTTTGTGTATGAATTTTTAAACCAACATTTGATTAAAATCGGTTTAATTTTAATTCGGCTTTATGACAAACATATGTACATGTATAATTTGTAGTGTTGCCATACAAAGTACGAATAATTGATTCGGGTTTTTTTATTTAAATCATTATCGATGAATGAAAAATAAATTAACATTCTTTTGAATTATAATAAAGCAAAATAAAACATTTATTAACTATATTCTACTTTTAAACAAATTTAAATAATTTAATATTGTTGTTATTACAATATATACTACACACACAAACTCACACACACACACATTTACATTTAGGTCCGTTTGCGAAAACTTACTTTTTTCATAATATTTTGTAATAAATTATTTAAAAAACGTAAGTAAATTTTCCTGTTTTTAAAACATTTATTTTATATTTATTAAAAAGAAGAGAAACAAAAATTAAATACATAAATATTAAAACAAATAAAGGATGTTCCAAAAAAACGCAAGTTCTAAATTGATAAGAAAACACAGTGTTCAATCTTCGCACTCAGAGAAAAAATATGGTTCGGTATGGCCAGAGACAAAGTATACGGAGGGCTGAGAAAATAGGTCTGGGATAAAATTAAGGCAATTGATATTGATTGATAATTTCATTAAAATCAGGCCTGTTCTCAAAATGTCTTTAGCTCCAATCCCATGAACTCAAATCACATGTGACTTTTAAAATCACACGTGTGATTTTCTACTATGAAAATCCAAAGGCCGAATATGTATTGTAATTCTGTTTTATAAAAAGTCTTGTTATTCGTGGGCTAATAGAAACTTTTGTATATTTTCTCTGCGTGTAGTTTGTTTTTTCTTTATTGAACCATATATTTTCAATATAATATTAATGGAAATGTTACTCAAACTTTAATGCACAATAACTTAGTTGCAAATTTATATCTTGCGTTAACTTTGGGACAGCCATAACAAAGCAAAACACATTTACAACACACCGTACATGTACATATGTATTATATATTTTTACCATTTACTCGAACATATTTTCAACAAAATACATACATAAGTATTTATGTAGGTACATAATACATTACATGCATATTGTTTTTACTTTTACATTCCATATGTGTACTACTTTCATTATGTGTGTTCGGAAATAGGCTTTTTTTAAAAAAGGAAGACAATAAAGGTCTTTCCGTCAATTGTTTTCCCCTTGCAGCTGGGCAAAATAGCAAAGTTGCACTTATTTGAGCAACCTATTTTGTTTGCATCTCTAATTTTCAGCTTTCCGAAACAATTTTTTAAAAGCGCACCTTCCATTTTACAACATTACAAGAGGCATAAAAAACATAATAATAATACATTTTTTCAGTTTTTTGTACTTTAATAATTTTTTCAATATTATAGCCCAAAAGATGTTTTTCAATAAAAAACGAAATACCGGCACAATTATGTAAATTATTATAAAATAAAAATTATAAAAAAGACCTCGAGCTACAAAAAAATTATTTTATTAATAGTTATATATTAAAGGTCGAATAAAATACAATACATATTAAATTTTAAATCTCTATCGCTAAAAATCTATAAAGTAGATTAAGCGATTTCTTGCTTCAATTGCAATACTGTAACGTGCATTTGGCAATGCCATTAAAATTTAATTCGCCGCAATTTCGCCGCTTTTAATGTCTTCGCAAAAGTGTCATGCAAATTACAAAATACGGCTGCAGTATTGTAATTTTTTCTGCTTCCTTCCCTTTTGACGCTTTTCTTTTTTAATTGATTTATTTTTCGCAGAGTTTAAAGATGAACACTATTAGTAATCTTTAATAGTTTATAAAAAACAATCCCTACAAGAAGAGAATGAGCGAGTTGTCACTTTTTTCACGTTGGTGTTAAGAAAATGATAGAATGAAATGACCGAAATCAAGTTTTCTGTCATTTCTTTCTATCATTTTCTTAAGAGCAACGTGAAAAAAGTGACTACTCGCTCATTCACTTCTTGTAGGGATGTTTTGTGTGGAGTTGATTTTATGAGTACTTTTAAGCTTTTTTGTTCAATTTGGCAATGCGATAAAAAGTTGCACAACTTATACATTTACTCTGATAATCTTGCACTTACATACATAGACCCTGACAATTTTGCATCGTTTGTGCAAAAAATATTGTGGTTTTTGTTATTTTTTTGCAATTTTGATTTTTCGCAAGAGTGCAAATTTTGACATGAATACCTTTAATTAAAAGAATTTCAAAAATCGTTCTGATTTTCCTAAATATACGTGTAGAATTTTTTCCTAATTCTGGCAACGTAGATTCGGTGCGAAACCGCTTGTGAAGCCGCTTGTAGTTTGTCTGGCTCTTAAATTTGTCTTTTACTCGAATTCGCCGTACAATAAAGCTGATTGGTATAGAATCGAAAACGATTCATATTTAAGAGTTAATTTTTAAAAATGAATATGACAAATATAGACTTGAGATAATGCTAAAGGTGGATAAACGTTTTCTTCCACATCCAAACAATTTTAATGAATATAAACAAATTTATTGCACATACCGAAGTTATATGCAAGTTTCAAGATAGCTAGAGCGCTCCTATCATACATATAGATTTTATTAAAAACTTTGATTTACCTTTATAAGCTTATTAGAGTACACGGAATAAAGTTTCCGAAAATTCCCGGCAAATATGTTTTTAAAATTCCCGAAACATTTTAGACCGGAAATTTCCTTCAAAATTGTTTAACCTAAATTTTTATTTTTGGAACATTTAAGGCCAGTTTCGCCAAGTTCAGTTAAAATTAACTACCAGTTATAACTGTCAAAACATACTGTAAACTAAAAGTTAAAGTAATAGTTAGTTTTAATTGATCTTGGTGAAATTGGCAGTAAGTTACACTTAATGTTAGTGTTAAAAGACATCTTTCGGCAACTTAACTGTCTGCTTTTAATTTTTGCGCTCGTGTTCTAAAAACAGTCAGTAAGACAGGTTCAAGTTTACAATACAATTTGACAAATTCTAGAGAGCCAAATGAATAACACAAACGACTTGCCAAACACAAACAAACTTTCCGTTTGCAAATAAACGTTGTTTATGCTTCTTCTTCTACTCTTTCTTCACTCTGCAAAATTTTCACTAAAATAAATATGAACGTTAGTTTGGCAAATATTCAACAAATTTTTACAAAAATCGAAAATGTTGGATTTTTCAACAAACATGCTTTTAACTTTCGTAACATTTTGACATGTTTGCGAAGCCGCTTGTGTAGTTTATTTGGCCCTGAGAAGCTTAAGGAATTTTTCAGGAATATTAGGGTCGGAGATGGATACCACGATTTTACTTTTGTTTGATACATTTAAGACATTATTGGTACTGTAATAACACAGCGACTTAATTGGTACAATTAATATTTATTAATTTTTACCTAAAAAAATTTCAAAAAAGTTTTTGTTTTAATAAGAAATATTGCACTTTAATCTTGGAACGTATAGCGTTATGGTAACAATATTGAAGCAATTAGATCTCAATATAGAGCGCTAGCTGATGTGAAGAAATTCAAAACATACCAAGAGTCAAATATTTTCTGTTAGTACGAAAGTTCAACGTTCAGATATTTTAAAATATGTATGTGACAAGAAATATACTAATACATATATATTCCAGATTCGCACGCTAAACGAAATTCGATAACGTTTAAATTTTACAAAAATGTGACATTAGCAAAAAATTGCAATTATTTTGCATACTGAGATAAATTTTTGAATTTTAAACAAGAATTTGTCTGATAAAAAAAGAAATAGAAAAAAATTTTTTAAAAGTATATTTAACCCTTAATATTTATTCTTATTTTAACTAAAAAGGATAAACCGGAACGGAGTTAATATAGTTATTCTGGGAGTGTTCAACGAGCGGGAATTTGAAAGGGAAAGTAAGGATTTGACTTTGATTAGCACCTGTTTTGACAGATTCATAAAAACGTCAATTTCCCTTAATTGAACCAGTACTGTCCCGCTTTCATAGTAAATCCTTGTGTATACCTAGATTTAATATGACAGGCGAGACAGTACTGGTTCAATTATTTGAAATTGTCGTTTTTATGAATCTGTCGAAACAGGTGCTACAGAAATTCTGGGGAAAATACAACTTGATTCTGGGAAAGAGCATTAAATCATTGCCCACAATTAGAATCAAGAGATGAGCCTATTTGCTAATGTAGTAAGGTAAAAACTTGGAATGAACATTAGCTTAGCTTGTCTGCTCTGGGTGGCAAAGCAGCTCGGCCGTCATTGTCAATCTAGTTTAAGGGTAATCAGGCCGTCCTTGTTTGTCTGACTTCGCGCGTTTTACGTTTTGGCCATATTGGTTAATGGTTTGGTGTTACAGTTGTTCGGGGTTTAACATTAACCGTTCGCTTAAAACTCATTTTAATATATTTATAATGCGCTGACTTTGGAAGTTTCTGCTTCTTATATATAGGTGTAGGACGTGCGATAACTTGTGAAAAAGGCTCATCAGGCTCATGCCGTAATTTGTGATGGCTTTATGACAATTTTTCTTTAGTGCTTTTGCTATTAAACGGGTAACTTAAAAATAAAACAAACTCCAACGAAAATTTTAAAAACATTTAAAATAATTTGAAAATTATCTTGGCATTAGCTTTATTGTTAATAAATAAAAGTTTAATTAAATTGATACCACATTTATTTGAAATCAAGGTGAGAACTATTTCAAACATTTAATAATTAAACCTTTTATTAATTTAAAATTAAATCCTATTTTTGGTTTCAAGATAGATTTAAATCTTGATTTAAACGAAAATTGATAAATTCTATTAATCAAATGTTTATTTTTTAAATCTGCTTACAATAAATTTAAATTATAAACTAAAACCTTTTTTCTATTTTTAAAACAACATATTGTAAATGTTTGATTGTTTACAAAATTTCAGAAGTTTTAAAAACTCAAGTAGTTGAGGAATAAACGAAATAAAATACATTAATCACATTATCAGTAATTATTTTGAAAAAAAAACTACGAAATTCTACTAACGTTTTTTTTACTATATTGTTTTTGCTTAACGTAGCCAAGTTGTTATATAAATTGACCTATTTTCAATCGTATAGAAAGTTGGCTTTTATCTAGAGTTTTATAAAAATTTAGTATATTGAATATTATGCTTATGTTTTGATACACATAAATATCATAAATTTCTTTGAAAGCCTCGTAATAAAACAACACTTGTACTCCTCTACCAGAGAATGACAAAAGTATCATTTTAAGTACTTTAAAAGTATTAACGGGCAAATATGTATGATGGCATATTGTTAAAGATAAGCCAGACGCCATACAATACACAACGTAGGAATGCAAAAGTTCACTCGAAAAACTATAAATCTAGGCAATGATGAGATTTCGCAAACTTTTACTTGTTTTATGCATTAAAAACGATTAAAAGTAAGAATTATTTATGCCCATGTTGAACTCTCACGTAAGTGTGGTGGAAGCCACACGATTAGTTGAATAATAAAATTTATATGAATATCACTCAAAAAACTGTGTGCTTTTCATATAAACTTTCTGCTCAATCCCATTGCCTGTATTGTGGAGAGCGCACTTTAAAATACAATAACCGAGCGAGTAGGAATGTAATTTTACTCTTGATATACTTCGAATACTTCTTAGCCATTAAATAACAAAAAAAAAAAAAAACATCTACGTCACACTGATAATAGCTGCTTTGCATAATCACACAAGTCTTACGTATTTTGAAAAAAATACAACACTGTCATGATAAGTTGTTATTGTTTTCCGTTTTTTTTTTTAACCATAATGATATCAGAGATGCATTTATGTCAAAATACGTAAGACTTGTATGATAGTGTACAACGGCCTTAAATAAACAAAAACAAAACCTTACAAGCAAAATAAAGTCACACAAGCATGTCTATATATCAACTGCAGTTAAAGTCCAAGGATGATAAAAACAAGATTACGCATTGCGCATGTTTACAAAATTCAACAGTTTAATATGACGTCACATCAGCATATTATACACATGTGCGTTTGCTTGTGTTTCTATTTTTTAGCTGTACTTATACGCTGATGTGACGTAGATGCGCAGAAACATTTCGTTTTTAAGAGCTGAATGCGTTATCTGGGTTCTTTTATTAGCTTAGGAAATTAGAAAAAAAAAAAAAAAAAAAAAAATATAAACAACACATTTTACCTACATATGTCAAAGATCTCAATAATTGCATATTCATTATCTTCTACAAACACTTGAAGTGTTGTAAAAGACATGTAGCTTATAGAACTCTAATAGGCTTTTTACACCGACCAGCATTTGTTTAGGTGAAACGCATGGAAGATGTAGAATATGTGAAACATACCTTTACATTGTTCACATCTACCATCAATCGAAACTTTCAATGATACAACCCAGCGGTAACTAGAATGAGTACAGAAGCCTAATAGAAGGCCACACACAAGCCCTCCTCGCCGTATTCCATACTTATTTATTTTTTACACAGATTGTCATTGGGAGCAAGCCTTTCCACACTTCCTTGAATAAAAACTAAAAATAATGAAAAATGAAAATGAAAGTCTTTCAAAAATTAATTTGTACCTTCTAGAAGGAATACTCCTGAAGGCAGGATATCATACGAAGCGAATCTTTTAGATGGGAAAAAGGCCAGCAACTTCCGGTCCTTCAAATACATACCGCTGGGAATGTACACAAACACACGCACACAAAAGTAATACAGAAATAAAATTAAACGAACAAAAAAGTAATTTGTGCATAAATAAAATACGAGCGGTAACTAGAATGAGTAAAGAGGCCTAATAGAAGGCCTTATTTAGCAGACACAAGCCCTTCTCGACGTATTCCATACTTATTTATTTTTTACACAGGTTGTCATTGGAAGCAAGGACTTCCACACTGCCTTCAATATCAACTTCAATCCCTTCCCAAAAAAGGGAGTAAGGAAGGTCACTAAAAATAAAACTGAACAACTTCATTTCTCCCTTCTCAAAGAAGGGAGTAGCGAATATGTACTCAATTTTTTTTTTTTTGGTAATTTTTTTAAATAGAAGTTTATACATTCTAGAAAGCATACTTCTGAAGGCTGGATATCATGCGAAGTGAGTACTTTAGAAAGGAGTGTATAGGCCTTCAAAAAGGCCTGTACTTGCGGTCCTTTCAATATTTACCGCTGGGATTTAGCAAACACAAACAAAAAAGTAAATTTAAAACAAAATATTAATACATAATAAATAAAATTATAAAAAAAAAATATTTTCCTTAATTTTGTCAGTGATGCCACAGTAATAACAAAATTTTTTTGGCACTTTTCTAGTGATGAAACTAAAAAAAAATAAGAAGATTTGAAAGATGTTGATTGTTTGCCTTATTTATTTCTTATGCCCTTTGTACACTTGCATACATTTCGGAGGAACGCATGGAAGATGTTGAAAATGTGAAAAACGTGTTCACACTTGAAACATCTAACATCTACTATCAATAAAAAAGTCACTATTTCTGAAATAAAAAACTTTTATTTTATTAAATACTTTATTCTACAAAAGTGCCAACATTTTAAGAGATAACACCAAAATGTATTTCTAATTCATTTTGTTTAATAGTTTTAGCAAAATAGGACTTGCAAAAAAGGAAAAACTTGAGAATTGGTAACGCTGCTTTCAAAGCAACTTCCATTTTGTCAGTGATGCCACAATAATAATAGAATTTATTGCCACTTTTCTAGTGATGACACTAAAAGAATCGAAAAATGTAAAAGGGAACAAAATGAGATAGTAACATTATGTAAAGATGTTGAAAAATTTTGATTTTTAGCCCTATGTATTTCTTATGGGAAAATTCCAACATCTGCGCAATTTGATGTTAAATGTTGACAAGTGTGAAAAGGCTATTATGGGAAGATGTTAACATCTTCGCAAGATGTTGATCAGTGTAAATAGGTTATTCTACATAAATATTTTTCCTTTTTTCTAATTTGTAAGTTTTGCTCACAAGAAGGAATGTAACCGCCACTCAACAAATTTTTTATTTCATTCATACATGTGTTTAATTTATAATTTTTGAGGCAGATGCGTGGAGCCATGTTTGCTTTAAGTTTTGAGTTTGCACATAAGAGTGGTCCAAGATTGTATGGACGAAAAAAATGTCAAGGTATATACCGCCCTCCTAGAATTGTTCTATGTATTGTAGATAAACGTTGTGTTTATGGATAATAGGATTGTGTAAACTGGTGCCGCAACGACGCTGAAATTTGATGGTGCATTTACAAGGGGGAAAATACATTTTTTTCACTTTTTGTAAAAATTTTGCAACAAAATAATTTGTTGTTGAACTATCGTTCAAATGAGAAGCCAAATTCGACAAAATAAAAATGAAAACCTTTTTACCTTCTCCAGAAAATGAAAAGCGCAAAAAATTTTCGTTTTTATTCAAAAAACAAACAAAAAACGGTATGAATTGAAATATGTGTAAATTTTCACTTTCGTACAAATTCTGTGACATACCTGCTAAAAGACAAAATTTGGTTAAAAAATGTTAAAGTTATTAAAATTTCCCCAGGCCTTTAATGTGCCTCTGGCCACTTGAACATGAAATGTAGAAACAAAATTAACATATTTCGAGAAATATTTGAATAAGACCTTATTTCTAACTTAAATATAACCGTATTTTCTTGTATATTAGTTTTTGTCCTCGTAGGATACCGTTTATCTATTCGCAGGTATGACCAAATAAAAATTATTTTTTTAACGGCAGTTTCAAAATTCCATTTTCAAAGTTTTAAAAAATTTTGTTAAGCAAATTTCAGAATTTTTTTAATCATCATATTGGGATTTATTGAGGATATAGTGGGGAATAAAAATATGAAGAAATTATGTCAAAACCTCCTTTAGTTTTTATGTACCTGCGATTTTTTTGCGAATGTGCCTAATTTCCTTGCTGTAATGAATTATAAGTAAAACCTATTCAGAATATTATAGTTTAGAAAATTTTTAATGCACACTGAAGGTCTTACTAAACTTGGAAATCATTAACCCTAAAATCATGAAGGTCAAAGGCCAAATTTTAACAAATTTGGAATTTCTAAAGGAAAGATAGCGAAATATTTTATATTTTTGTGTCGATTTTTATAAAACTGGGGAAAAATATACTTTAAAGGAGAAAAATATACTCTAAAGTCATACGAAGACAAAACAGTTCAAAACTGGAGATTAACCTTTAAATGCACTTGGGATCTAAATGAGCCAAAACATCAAAATTCGAAAGTTAATTTTTTTTGAGCACTCTAATACACATACATACAGTTTGCCATCAAATAAATAGTTTATTTTTATTCTTTGTGTCACAAATAAGGGTATATTCAGCAACAAAAAGAAAGAGTGTATATTTAAGTACTTCTTTTTTCGAAATCTAATGTTGTTTTCTTTTCTACAAAAAAATGTGACATTTTATTTAAAAAAATGCAATTTGGTGTCTGTTTCTTAAAAATTTTGCTCCCGAAAAGGATGAGTTTTAAAGAATAAAACAAGCCACCCTTTCCAAAACAAGCCACCAATTGCCATTTTTTTTAAATAAAATGTCACCTTTTTTGTAGAAAAGAAAACACCATAAATGTCATTCTCTGGTATGTATATATATGTACGTAATATGTATGTATATATGTATCTATGTATGTATGTACAATGTACATAGATATGTATGTATGTTTTGTTTTATGGACCCAGTAATTCACATGGACCACAGCTACAAAAGTCCAAAAATATTTAATGGAAATTTAAATAACTATAAGTCTATATTTTGATATTGTCAATTCGAAATGATGGTTTTCAATTCATATGTCGTCTGCTTGTATTGCATTGTACACATTAATTTCAAAATAGTTTTAAGATAAATCTAATTATAAACGAAAAATAAAACTTATGTAGTCACACTTCACCTTCTCTAGCATTTTTATCATAAACATTAGTTAACACAAAACACAATCCCATCTAACACATTTCTACTATGTATTTTATTTTAACCATTAGTGCTATTATTACACCAACTATTACATTCCTCCATTTTCAATATCCAACACACCACACACATACTCTAAATATAAACTATACTCTTCTTATCTATCAACCAATCTATGCATCTACTCGTACTATCTTTTATCTATAAATCTTTATTCACGTCATACAAATTCGATCAATTCCAAGAAAGAAAAAAATGATAAATCATACATAAAACTCTCTGTCTGAACCTTTATTTGTGGAAAATTATTTAACAATTTTTTTGTAAAATAATTACAGACAAAGTGGATGGCACATTTTCCAGATCGAGATCATCATCTATGTCAAGTATAGACATGTCTTCCGCAGAATCTGTTACATGTTTAGCTTTTATTGAAACTTTTGTTAAAAGAAGTGGTAAGTTAGCACAATTTGTTGATGTAGCGCTCAGGTTTAATTAACATATATTTGCAATTTCAGATATATTAACACTAGTACCCACACTATGGATAGGTACTAGTTTTGGTTCAATACTTACACTAGTGGTTAGCATGCCCGATCGGGAAGCCCGCAAATCACAACCAGTTTTGGTTACCATAAATGGTATGTAGTTTTTTTTTAATCTGACTTATAACACCCTTTTCATACCCTTTAGAACAGGTAGAATATATAACACTGTAACTATAACTGTACCACAATGTAATTATAGGACAAATTATATTACTGTACGGCAAATTTCAACTCTTGGCCTCACCCAAGATCAAACTGAACAGATTCTGAAAATATAGCTTTTTAAAAAATACACGTATCTCCAGATTTTTTGTTAAAATACTTGGTTATCAGATGTAATGTGTAAAACGGGTTTGAAGATTATGACGCTTTTTCCTTAACTATGATACAATTTCATATATTTTTGCCACAAATTCATGCATGATTTTTCAAATTGTTTATTTTAAACAAAACTTACGTTTTTACTACCTTTCTTTATTCCTTTTTTCCTGTATAATGCACTTTCTAATCACCAATGAAATCGTCCTTATTCGGATTGTTATAAAATTATATCTTAAAATTTTCCCTAAAACTTTTAAAAAAACATTAATAAAAAGTACCAATAAACAAACTTTTTACTGCCTTTTAATTTATAAGCAATTCTATTCAAAAAATTTCAAATTTTAAGTTTGTTTATTACAACAGATAAAAAGAATCAAAAATAATCAAAATGTAATCCGACTACTTTCAACGATTATTTTTGATTCTTTTTGATTACGTTCAAAAATTGCGTATTCATTCGTACAATTATTTTTTTCTAGAAACAGTAAAATGTTATCATTATTCAAAAATGTTAAATGTTAACAGTATTTGACTGTAGTTATTTATAACCAAACAAAAAATGTTATCAAATTGATCGGTTTTATTTTAAATAACATGCAACTTAAGTTAGACCCTCTTTTTGGCTTAAAATGTGTTTAAACCAGAAAATCTATAATTCAGTAAACATTTAAACTATCTATAAACGCATAAAATTGGTCGTTCAAAATACCAATACAAGCCATATCAATTTGACAACATTTATCGTAGTGCTGCCACATTTTTATTTTTGCACTACATTTAATATATGGGGCGTTGATTTACAGCTATAAAATTTAAACTACACATAAATTTAAGTTCAGTTTGACTAAACCAACCAATTGCCAAGGCTCTGGACTTCCTTCAAGGAGAAAACAATATGAATTATGGTTATATTAGTCGGAGATGACTTCTTTAAACACAGGATTCTTAATACCGACTCTTGTGACATTGAGCAATGGGCTACATAAACTAAGTAGGAAACAGGAGCTGCAACAAGTATCCTCTGTTATTTTGAAAATGGAACAACGGCTAAGACAAAGGTTTCAACCATATTTCACGTTGCAGAGGAAATTATTTGCAGAAGCATAGCAGAGGATGGAATGTCCGTTAAAAGTTTCAAAAAATCCAAAGTTATATTGACTCTTTTAAAATCTAAGTGCCTGAAAGTGAAGCAACAGTTAGGAACTAAATTGTCAAGTTTTATTAAAAAAAGAATCTTAATTTACTCAAGTACTAATTTTTTCTAAAATTATCGAAAAAAATCTCGTAATTTATATAATTTCGATTAATCGATTAATTTTAAAATTCACGAAACGTCGGGAAAAATGAAATAAAAAACTTTGCATTTTTATTTTCACAAATTGAGTTAGGCCTCACCAGCTAAATATATATAATAAAAAAATATATCAATACAAACAAAAGAAAGTGGCCAAAAACAAAGTAAAACAAATTAAAATTTTATTCGTTAAATCTAATAAGTTAAAAATGCTAAATATCGATTAATCGTTAAATCGAACAAAAATAAAACCCGATTAATTGAAGCTGACCCGACGCACGCTGGGGTATTTTGTACCAGAACTGTGGATTAATTCTGAGGCCTCTCAAACTGATAATTTTTGTTTAGAATACCTCAAAATAAGCCGAAAAAAATTTTAAAAATTATCGATAACTCGTTTAGTTACCGAGATATCTGGAGTTGAAGTTTAAAAAAAATCGATAACTTTTTACCGTTTTATTTTCTTAGTCTGCTTTCACACGTTTCATCTTTTGATGCTCAACTCTTATGTTTTTAGGTGAGGGAAGAAAGAAGAAAGGGGGTTGGTACGGAGATGCCTGTACTCGGTCAGTACGCTTTGTGTTTTTATTCGTTGGCATATGCACAAGGATGGCTGTATGTAATTTTTTTCTTTTCTTTTTCTCTTTGATTCGCTGTTAATAAAATTGTTTTTGTTTTGAACCGAAAAAAGTTGAAACCGATTGCTACGTGTGAATATATTGGTATCTTCAAAAGGGAATTGAAAAGAAGTTGAGCATCAAAAGATGAAACGTGTAAATTTAGACTTAGAGAATACCTCAAAATAAACCGAAAAAATTAAGTATAATTATCGATAACTCGCTTTGTTATCGAGATATCTGACTTTGAAGTTTTAAACAAATCGATAACTTTTCAGCGTTTTACTAGACCAGATAATTTTGTTTTGTCGAACTTCTAAAATTAAGCGGAAAACTAAAATGAAGTTATCGATAACTTGACAACGATGTGTTGTCTTTCAAAAACTTGGTTTTCTTGTACTTCGTATTTGGGCCGCATTTTTGAAAAGCAATTTCTTTGCGACCTCGTTTTAGCTGTTTAGTACAAAAAGAAATAGAAGAGTCTAACCAATTCCGATGGGGTTTAAAGAAACGTTCTGCTTTCCTATGACATCTTGACCATCGGGTTTTAAATTCGGAGATGAAACGATTCATTGTGGCGCTGAAAATAGGAATATCTTACTCTGATGGTCCAGTACGCTTCTTTATTTCTTCCTTTAAATAGTTGAACTTATCCTGAGTTTTGCATTAAGTTGTATAGATCAACGAAAAACTGCACATTAATGAAATTTGGTTTTCTCAATGTCTCATTTGTTTTCTATTCTGTCGCAAAGCCAACCAGCACTCATCTGCCAATTACACTAGCCACAAAAAAAATGAACCTCAAAAATGATATTTTCTAAGCTAAATTGGTGCTGCTGAAGACGAATATGGCATTCATTTATTTTCCCCAGAAGCGTTTTCGAGATATACGCGAAAATCGTATTTTCTGCAGTTGTTTTAGGTATTTCGAAAAATCTCGAGAACTGTTTAACTGAATTGTACAAGATTCAACATTTTGCATAGATATCTCTTTTAGCACATATCTATACCGTGTTGGTCAGATAAAGATTAACTGAGCTACAGGACTTTAAACTTGAAAAAAATGTGATTTTTTTATGTTTTTTCAAAATTCACATTTTTAATTCGCTCCAGTAATGCAATAAAAAAATTTTTTTTAACATGTATCTTAAATAATATTTTGTTTTAAACGTTCTAAGCGTAAAATTGTTATTGTCGCACATAACGAAATAATACAATTTTTATATAAAATGAATTGTTTTGTTAAGTTTTCTTTTTTAAAAATAAAAGAATATATATCGCTCATTTGCTGCAAGACCGGCATAACTAAAAAAAATCCATTTCGAGATAAACGCATTTAAAGTTTTTGATTTGCTTTAACTACTTAGACAAAATTAAGACACATTCTCTTTAAACTGGAAACGTATAAAAGATGAATTTAATACACAATATAAAGAAAAACAAAGCGAACAATTCTGCATCTCTAACTCCAAAATTTAAGTTTTTGTGTTATGCCGGTCTTGCAGCAAATGAGTGGTATATACATATATACATATATGTATGTATATTAACTTTTGTTTATAAGAAAAAGTTGTAAAAGAATTGTTCTGTTAATTTTTCTTTTTTTAAAAATTCAAAAATAAATAAAATTTAGTTAATATAAAAAAAGTTGCTTATGAATTGTTTTGTTAAGTTTTCTTTTTTAAAAATTCAAACATAAATAAACAAAGTGTTGTTGTTTTTTAAAAAAAAACTTGTATATTAAAGAAACAAATTGATCCCGAAAATACCGAAAATCCCGGGATTTCGGGATCGGGATTTCTAAAATCCCGAATCCAGGGATTTGTTAAAATCGATCCCCTTTGGCATCCCTAATACATACAAAGTCCCTTATGAATTCAATTGAAGGGAAGAAAAAGGAGACGCTACCGAAGTAGCGGATATATGCTAGTATAAAATAAAAGAGATTTTAGAAATTAAAAAATGTGTTTGTATTGTTTTTTTTTTTTAATTACCCAAAAAAACTAGTAAATGTTTTAATTAATTATTCAGAAATTGGCAACGCTGATGATAAGCCAAAACACAACTTGGATATTTAGAAGCAAGGTAGAATTACACAAAGTAGCAGCACTAGGAATCTAGATGTCCCTTTTTTTATGTAGTTATATAAATTTGACTAAAAAAGACATGGATTTGACATATAGAAGACATATACATATATATAATAAAGCGACAGCCAGCAAACACTTCTCTAGTGCTTATATCTTGTGTAAATTAACCTTGGTTAGAAAAGTTTTTTCCGTTTGACCCAACAAACCGTAGAACGATACGATTGCGAAAACGATATTATATTTTACTGCGATTATAAAATTTTATAATTACGACCTCACGGTTTCCAAATATTTTCTTTCCAATTATAAAACAAAAATTTGAAAAAAAACATCAAAACATAAAATTCGGTTTCGCTATTATTGAAAATAATCATATCGAAAACGATATCATAATTTAATAGAAAACGACTTTGTAAGGAAAGGTACAATTTAGTCCGTAAACACTATCGTTTACACTTCAAAAACGATTATCACTTGTGATACTTTCTATCACTTATAACATGATATCGTTTCGATATCGCTAAAATCAGGCATGTTCTGAAAATCACAAGATTCCAAATCATAATTGTGATTTAAGGGTGTTATGAAAACCAAAAAAAAAGTTTTAAGTTTTGAATGGTGGAAAAAATAAGCAAGTAATTTTAAATCTGCAGCCACTTAGCTGACCGGTTTAAAATCACAATTATGAAAAAAAGTTTTTTGTCCGGAACACTTTTCTTGTGCTTTCAAAGCACTTTCACAAAAAGTGATTTTCAGAACATGCCTGAATATCGCTTGGTTTACTGGGAAGCGATTTAAAAATCAAATTTTTAGATAGATCTATTGAATCTACAATTTTTTATGTAACTTTTTAATGTTCATATTTTAAATCAAAGAGACTCGAAAATAATATCTATATATATAAAAAAAGTTGCATTGTGTTAATAATTGATGTTCTCTGCAATGCAAGGTGACGTCAATACCAAGGTTTTTATGTATCAACGGTCTTCAAATGTTTATTGGTTCATGAGTTATAGCCATTTTAGTGAACACTGCATTCATTTCGAAACATGTGTTTTTTTTTTTTGCATGGAAATTTGGCAAATTTGACTTCATATTTTGAAAAACTAAAATTCAATTAGTTTTTAAATTCATTACAATTCGATTTTAGTGAAACCATTACTTTAATTTAGCTACTTAGGTATTGTAAATCACATCTTCATGAGTTATAACCATTTTAGTAAACACTGCGTTCATCACTAAAAAGACTTGCTATCTGGAAAGTTCAGATGTATTTATTCCACGCATACCAATGATTCCGTCTGATATGCCATTTGAATTCAAACGACTTCAGTTTCCTGTTCGGCTTGCGTTTGGGGTTACTATTAATAAGGCGCAATCATTAGAAATTTGTGGAGTGAATTTAGAGTATCCAGTTTTCTCACATGGACAGTTGTATGTAGCCTGTTCGCGCGTTGGCAAACCGTCGGTTTTGTATATTTACACCGAAAATGAAAAAAAAGAAATGTTGTGTACCACAGAGCATTACAATAAAAAACAATTTATCACTGATTTAAATTAATTCGAATTGATTTCTTATTTTTTTTGCACTACGAAGTGTGCTAGTGAACTATAAATATTCAAATAATTCCTTATCCTGAATATTGCAAGATATTGATTAAATTGCGTGTGTCCATGTGTATAAAATGTTGCGAAAAAGTTAACACTTTCTCCAAACATTATAATAACTATCCTGGCCTTTTCATAATAATCTCTTTACATATTATTTTTTTTTTTATAGGAGGCCCTATTTTGCGACTCAAAGGTTCAATAACATCAATGTCATTTTTGGATGCTTTCGGCTCAATAATCCCCTTTTCATATGAACCATGGCGAGACGATAGTAGAGATGCAAAAAAAGATCGTATGTATAAATAGTTTAAGGAAGTTTTTTTTTAATTTTTCCTTAATTACCAAATTACATATTGAATTTTATTTGAAATTAAAAAGGAACGCCAACAAAAAGTAGCAGTCGCACGAGTCCTACATTTACACCAACAACTGCCAATACAATATCAAATACATCTGGTGCTAATGTTAGTACTAGTGCTAGTAGCAGTGGTATTAGTGGAAGTGTAAGTACTGGCCTCGATACCATTGCGGACAGACAATATGTCATCATTGCAAGCGAAAAACAAACTAAAGTCTACGACATTGCTAATCAATGTTGTATAAATCGCATTCAATTATCTGAAATGGATTATGCAGTCAAAGCAGAAACTATCACAATGAAAGGTAAATATCTATGTACATAAATAAATTTTTTGTATTAAATGATTTTAAACATAATCGGCCTTATTATGAGTGTCGTTTTCTTAGTCGTAAAACAGTCATCTTAAAAATCTGCATTATGATTGTCTTAAACGACAGTCAATGTGTTGAACATTGAACGACTTTCGAATTCGAGCACCACTACGACTCTCGTAATAAGGCTCAATAATAATAAACATATTAAACCGATTTACTGTAGGAACGCAATTGAACCGTATGAACGTAGTAGCGTACGACGTAGATACGTTGCCAAACTAAAACGAATAATATTTTATACAAAGGCACACAATAGATGGCGTAAACGTAAAAGCGTATCTACGTCGTACGCCAGCTACGACGGTGTTGTCATAGAAAAATAAAAATTTAAAATAAAAAATGAAATTAAGAGGAAAGAAAACATAATTTGAATAAATTTGGAATTGTTTAATATTATTTTCAAAAGAAAACAAAATACGTTTACGACGGCATTGTGGGTAAGTAAAGCCTGTTTCTACAATTTTACGGCGTTACGTACTACGTTCATACGACGTACGACTGAATTGTGTCCCTAGCATTAAATAAAACATTTTATTGCTAAATTTGTAATTCTTGAAATCATTTTATGTATTTTCTTTTACGATTTAGGTGGAACTTGCCTAGCAACCTATCTTTCAAATGGCCATTTAATGGTTCATAGTCTTCCTAGTCTGAAAATGTTATTGGATACAGAATTCTTACCAATTATGAACTTAAGGTAAGGAAAAAAATTCAAACTTTTAATTATATTACTTTCGAAAGTCATAAGGCAAAGTTGCCACACAGTATTCGATTCAAATTAATAGTGTTATTAAAAAAAGTGTCATATTGTGGCCTTATGGTGTAAACCTTATAGCCAACTTCCAGCAAAGTTTACAGGACAGTCAAAAAACTTCTAATGTTTTCTATTTCTAGCTTAAGAAGCAAACCCTTTATATATATTTGGTTTATTATCTTATATTCGGGCATGTTTTACAAATCAAAATAAAGTGGAATTGAAACCGAACGAAATTTTAATTTCAATTATTTACAAAATAACTCTAGTTTTTCGTGTTTATAAGAGTTGTTCTTGTAAATATAATTGGTACTTAAAGTATGAAATATATAAAAAGGAATATTTTTACGAACTTTCTTTACAATCATACCTGATTATCTAAAGATTCCCAAATTAAAGTAAATGTTTTTTTTTTTTTGTCAATGCGGCATCTCTTTATCTTTCGAACAGTATCAAAATGCCATATCGTCGGCTTAATATGCAAACCTGCTAACTCCCTTCCAACACATTTTACAGGAGAGAAAAAAAAAACCTTTTTATACTTCATATTAGCAGCTTGAGAGGAAAATCAAGAAAATAGTTGGTTTTACACACTTCAAGACTCAAATTGAAGAAAAACTTCATTCTGGTCGACGAGTCGTATCTTTCTCTACCACACGTCATAAAAATCTCAATTTACTTAAAATGGGGATTTAGCTGGTTTACACTCTAAGCCGAAGATATATCTTTAAGAGCAGTATTCAATTCTTTAAGAGCAGTATTCAATTCTTGTCCGATTTAAACCCCTCTCGGTCCAAAAGAAGTTATAATCGACCTATAGCGCTCGACGTTGACTGTAATGGCCTGGCCAACGTCGCACAGTAGGGTTAATCGCGAGTTATGGTAACTTGTGCAAATATCGACGGATTTCAATGAATGAAACTCTGTAACTAGCTAGTAGGAAGATAAAGAAATTCCAGTTTATTTCACTAACTGCCTGTTTTTAGAAAAACATTCATAAAATTTACAATAGGCACTATTCAGTTATAAGATACAGAGAATGCTGACGAACGCCGTAGCGGGCCATTCTGCTGGTATCTAATAGTTGTTGTAAATTTTCTGTACAATTTACTTCATTGCTAGCCAAAGAATAGCTAAAGTAAGCCTTGTAACCAGGGCTGCCAGATTTGACGATTTATCGTCATTTTGGCGATTTTTTGTTCCGAAATTAGCATAGTGCCGATTTGCTGATTTTTTACCAAAAAGTGACGATTTTTTTTCAGTCTCTAAATAAAACATTAAATTTTCTCACACGTTCGTTTTTTATCCTTATTTTTATTTAGCGTATGGAATAATATAAAAGAAAGAAGATATACATAAATCTAAGGTATTAAAAAAATATTCTAAATCGTCAAAGTGTGGATATCGCTCAATAGTCCTTTGTAGGATAAGATAGACAGGGGTGTGCTGGAAATCGAAAACGCAAAACGCAAGAATTTTAAAAGTCGTTTTTTAGTAAGATTTCTGTAATAAAAGAATTTTATGACATATAATATACAAACATTTCTCTATTAAACAGAATTTTATAACAAAAATTATAAAAATTAGATTAAAAGTGTATTAAAAACAGCCTCCAAATTCTTGCGTTTTGCGTTTGCGATTTCCAGCACACCCCTCAGAGCATTCTTTAATGATGTGATCGGTTGTTTGACGGGGGCTTCACATGGACAATTGGGATCATCTAATTGGCCCCATTTTTAGAGAGTTTCTAGGGTCCTACCGGTACCAGTTCGCAATCTGTTCAGGTTATACCATGCTTTCCTCGGTAATTGAATGTCTACTTCGCTGCTTCGTTCTGCAAATAATGGGCGGGATCTATGTGAGTTAAACCATAGATTGGTTCAAACTGCGTTGAGATCAAAGTTTTCGAAGAGTAGGTTCTCGGCGGACTCCCAGTATCTCTTACACGATTGAAAATGCTAGCTGGGTATGAAGTAATTATCTTTTTGTAAATAATTTAAATAGTTTCCTATATGCGAGCTTTCAAGGTCATTAATTTAATGTAAATTAAAGATTTTTTATTTCATTCTAAATGAAATCCGACGTTTCGTTTGCATTTGTATCGTCTTTGTCATCTTTTGTGTTTATTGCAATAGTTTTTTTGTTTGAATGTTTTTTTTCTAAAAATCGAACAAAATTTGTTTTAAAAAAACTAAATTTTAAGTTGTCCGATTTTTTTGACGATTTTTCGAAACGTGAAAGACGATTTTTTATTTTTTCTCAGGAAATTGACGATTTCCTCACAAATTTATCTGGCAGCCCTGCTTGTAACAGAAATTTGAACTTCGCTTTTCATAAGGAGCCAGAATACTTTATAGGGTATAGGACCTTCGGTGAAGGGTATAAAACACAAACTTAATTATAAAAAGAGTAATTTTTGGGATTTCAGTATTTTGGTCATAACTCTGCTATTTCTTAACCGGTTTGACAGATTTATATACCGACGTGTTAAAGAAGAAATTTGCCAGTTATTGGACTCGGGAAGATCTATGGTTCCCGAAAATGGGTATTTTTCAAAAAAAAATTAATATTTTGGTCATAACTTTTTCGTATCTAAACCGATTTTCCCGAGTTTTTCAGAAAATATTTTCTATTAAAAATTTCCGATCTTTTGATATATAAGGCGTAACCATAGGTAACCATAGGAAAATTCTGATAGTGCATAGCAAATATTCCTGGAAAATATTGAAGGAATCAGACTATTAAAGTATAAAAGCTTTAAAAAATTGTAATTTGACAGAATACACATTCGAATAATATGAAAATTTTTATAATTTTAATTTTAAATAAAAACAAGTAAGAGTGCTATATTTGGCTATGCCGAATCGTATATACCCTTCACCATTGTGCGAGCAGAATACAGAGCAACTAGACAAATACTAAATAATTTTCACATACACATGCATATTAACAATACTTAAAACTTCATTATAAATTAAATTTAAAAAGCGAAAACTTGTAAAAATTGTTTTAAAATCGTTTTTAGAACATAAAAAATTAAAAAAAATTTTCTTTTTGAAAAACCAAGATTCAAACCAGGGGACTCACAGTTTCTAATCTTAAAAACCCCCTAGACAACTGAACCATGAAGGAACGTTGTCTGAATATCATTAAAATGAAATATGGCCCGTTTACGGTGTAATTATTTTTGATGTTTTATTCACCGCAATAGAGCAAGGTTATAAACCATAATACAAAAATTACAAATCAATTTATTTGAGTTGTGAACCGTAATAGGGGCCTTTATTCACCAAAATAGTTTGTACCATCTACATATGTGTGTTTGTTTGTTTTTTTTTTTTTTTTTTTATAGGTAGTGTTGTCATACCGTAGATTTATCTTTTTTGGCGAGTTGTTAAGTAGCAAAAATAAACAAAAACTCCTAGTATCTATTTGTTAAAACTATTTCGTTAAATATATGAAATAATAAAGAAGGGTGGTAACGAAAATCATATTGGGCATTATGCTAGTATATGTAAACAAATGTGAAGACTTTATAGGGTCTAAGATCAATATTGTAGAAATTACAAACGGAATGACAAACTAATATATACCCTTTTCCACCTGTGGTGAAGGGTATAAAAGAGTAATTTTTGGAGATTTCAGTATTTTGATTATAACTCAGCCATTTTTTAACGGATTTGACAGATTTATATAGCGACGTGTTTAATAAGAAATTTGCCAGTTAGTTGGGTTATAAATCTTGGACTCGGGAAGATCTATGGTTCCCGAAAGTGGGTATTTAAAAAAAAAATTCTTTTGGTCATAACTTTTTCGTATCTGAACCGATTTTTCCGAGTTTTTTAGAAAATATCCGATATTTTGATATATTAGGGATAACCATAGGTCATATGACAGTCCAAAAAATCAGGTTTTTATACAGTTTTTGATATTTTTTGTACGGGAGGTACCACACAAACTTCTCCAATCCCGCCGACATTTTGTGGGATGCTGTGTATTGATAACCTAAATTTGTGTACCTAATTTGGAAACTTTGGCTTTTGCCGTTCATCAGATATGCAGAAAAAAGCAAAAAAGCCAATTTTAGACCGATCTGGCTGAATTGCAATAGCAAGATATGGTGGACTACATGTGACATCAATGTAAAACAACCTAGCCGCTATCATGTCTGGAGTCTCCGGAAAACACATATCAAACGTAAGACGATCGACGGACAGACATTAAATCAACTTCTCTCCTCATAAGGACTCAGAATATATATACTTTATAGGGTCTAAGATCAATACTGTAGAAATTACAAACGGAATGACAAACTTATATATCGTTACCTTAATATTAAAAGTCCCCAACTCATCAAAAACACTTTTTACAGGAGAAGGAAAAAACTTAACAAAAGCTGAAATAATATAGCTACACAAACATTGTCATTCTGCTTATAACTTCTTTATTTTTAATCTAATTTGCTTGAAATTTTAATAGAATGTGTATTAGCAACCATTCTACAAGAATCAATAAAAAAACGGATTTCCAAAAATAATGAGTTGGGGCCTTTTTATATTAAGGTAACGATATACCCTTTTCCACCTGTGGTGAAGGGTATAAAATAGTCGTTGGTGTTTAGTGTTTTTGACAATAAGCAATTAAATTGCAAAAACAAAATACATGCGCCTTTTTGTAGTTGTAGAGTTTCACTTACCTTTTTAAATTCGCCTTGCGGTGATAATTTTTTGTAAAAATCAACTTAATGAGTCTTCTCAGATCATTTTTGATGATTAAAGAACTACTGCAATGTTGCAGTACACAAATTACATTTTTCATTTTATACAAATTACATTTTTCATTTTATCGGACAGTTGTAATAATGGAGAAAACTTAACGCTCACGATAGCTTTTGTTCACGTTAACTATCAGGAACTTTATTATTAGGTTGTAATAATGGCCCTGAACTGTTTTCTTTCGAACCGAATTAAACAATAAGTTTGGGGCTTTTAAATATTATTTTTAAAATGAATTAAAAAAAAACATGTAAATGCATTTATTAATATGTAGATGTAATTTTACAATTTTACTTATAGTTTTCAAACCAAATGCAAACAGGGAATTGTGGATCCAATGCTTTCCATATGGGGTCAACAAATCATTGTTCATGAAGATATAACACAGTAAGTATTTAAAAAGAAAAAAAAATACTTGTCTTAACGGCCGATTTCACAAAGTTCAATTATAATTAATCAGTTATAACTGCCAAAAACTTATTGATAACTGAAAGTTAAAGTAATAGTTAGTATTAACTGAACTTAGTGAATTTGACCGTAACAAATCTATTTTCACTTATAACATTTTTTTTTTTTTATATTTTTTAGAATATCAAAAATATTTTGCTTTAGTAATAAAGGTCATGGTTTGTACATGGCATCACCCACCGAAATACAAAAGTTTACAATATCGTCAGAGTTTTGGTAAGTATTTAAAAATGATTATTCAAACAAAAATTAACTATTTTATAAAAATAATATTAATTTGTAAATCGGAAATAGCTCGGTTTGTTACTACTGGCGAAGCTAGACAATTTCTCTACTAACGTAAAGTTCAAAAAACCGCTTTTTTATTACTTTTTTTTAAAGATCTCATTAATTGTTATTTGTTGAAAATTTTAAAATCAAATATATTAAGGTATGTGATGGAAAACGATTTTGAAAACAATTCGATTTGAAAACGATAATATCGTTTTCAGTATCTTTAAAAATTGATTACTAATACATTTTCCTCTGTCTTCCTGTATATATTCTTTTAAATTCTTTATTATATATGTAAATTGAATGTATTTTGAACAAAAAATTAAGACTTTACTGTACAAATGGATTTTAAAATCGGTCGAAATTCATCACACCTGCTAAATCGATCATTTTTGAAAACGATCGTTTTTCATCACACACCTGAATAAAATGTTGCATTGTTTTGTAGTGGGCGGGAGTTTTCAAAATTTCCCGGGGAAAGAAAAATTCCAGAGTAGGACAAAAGAAAATAGATGCTTAAAGTGGGGGCAAAAAGGAAAAATTGACAATAAAATCATCAATCCTTAAGCGGACTACCATAAAAAGTTTAACATGTAAAATTGTCCCCCACAACTCCTAGGATGCTTCTAGACTGGTCCAATATACGACCAACACCACTTCATATTTCATGCCCACCATTTGTTTCTAGCATACCTACCCTCTATCTCCTTTCCTTAAGGGCGCTCCCATACAAAATGTCCGGTCCAGAATAAATAGCACCATCCCTGACCTTTGCCCTGCATGTGGAATAGGCCCACACGATGTACGACACCTATTCAACTGCAGTGCAAACCCAACCCAGCTAGAAGCAGTGTTCTTATGGACCCGCCCACGTGAGGTAGCACAGCTACTGGGCCTCGATTTAGCTGAGTTGGGTAGACAGAGCGAAGAAGAAGAAGAATAGAAAATAAATTTTATACATAATTATTTTTCAAGTCGAGCTTTTACAACAACAACAAAATGTAAATTTTGTATACAGGTTACTGATATAATTGTAAATAAGTTATGTCAAGAAATATATGTCAATTCTCAAATCCGATAATGAAGGCAATGTTTAATGTTTGATGCTCTGAAATATCGAACTAGTAAATGAAGAGGAGTTAAATTTATTTATTTAAATTTATTGAAAGACAGATTTATTTTATAAAAACGAAAAAAAGTTTTGCCACTATCTTCAAAAATTTAATAATTTTATATGCAGAGCATCTGATTTTTTTGGATTAGATTCTGAAAAAGCGGTTAATACTTTTTATGTAAGATATAATGACAAAAGAGTAAAATTAACATTTAAGAAAAGTTTTAATTCAAAGAAAATAATTTTCTTTAAAAAAAGAAATAAAAAAAGTTTTTAAAGGAAGTGGTGAGAAAACTGAACGTGTCCAAAGATTATAAAGGGTGGTTAAATTGTAAGGGACGAAGTTGACTTTGAAAAAAACACAAATTATTTAGGAAATTATTGTCATTTCTTTTTGTTATGATAATATTGGTATGGTTCAATTATTTATGGAACAAAATATCGGCCAATCCATGGTTCAGATTGAGTTATTTGAAATTGAGAAATGTCAAATGAAATGCAGAAGAAAGCTTGATGTTTAGGTGTGGTTCACATTCAACATCGGCCCCTAAAATTTAACCACCCGTTACAATGTTATTTTGACTATATAAAGGTAAACATCCGTAGGAACGGAACGTGTTTTCTCATTGACAGGACTCTTCTTGATTTAAATTAGAAATAGACAGTCAAACGATTTTAAACTAAAATCTTTTTTTTTAATAGTTTGAATTTTTTGGTTTTATGTCAATTCTGTTGGCTTTCCATATAACAAACTAAAGTTTCTTATTTATGTGTTATGTTTATATTTTTCGGCTTGAGGGGCTGTGTCATAAAATAGAATAAAAATAAATACTGGGGGTATTAACGTCACAAGTTGCACCCTTGCAAAAAAGCAAAAGTGCAAAAATATAACAACAACCACACAGACAATTAGTTGCGCGTAAATAATTGTCTTTGTGGTTTTTATGTTTTTGCACTTTTGCTTTTTCGCAAGGGTGCAACTTGTAACGTGAATACCCTTACTCTTGTTTTGTTTTAATTTTTATTGTTTATTAATTTCCATATTACGACCAACTTTGTTGGTCATCTTCAGGGAATTAGTTATGATTTAATATTTAATGCATGTTGTCCGATATTATCGTTTTAAGTTTTCTTCATTGACGTTTCTTATTTTTTTTTCTACCTTTATTCTAGTTTCTTCGACCTTTTTTTAAAAATTATACTACTTCTTAAATTATTCACTTTGGTTTTTATATTATAATAGAATAATAAAACTTATATTTTATTAATATAGAATCCGAGGTGACTTCGGCTCGAAGCTCTATAAATTATTTAAGAAGAAGTGTATTTTTTTACTAACGTTTAATGTATTGATAAATTTATTTAATAGATCTCATGAATTGTTTTTTGTTAAAATAAATTAAATTATATTTTTCACCGTTTTATATTAAGCGGGAATTCCCGGGAAATTGAAGGATATATCCTGCTTTCCGGGGAATTGAAAAATCTTGACGGACCTGCAAAGCGGCGGGAGAAGAGTTAATTGACTTCATGTTTTATGATGCCAACGAGAGTTTCAAAAATACCATTATTCAAAGGAAAAGGCAAACGTATTGCGAAGGCCGTTTTCGTTCGATAACCATAAAAAACTGTTTGTCGAATGCAACTCATAATAGGGCCTATTTTTAAATAAAGTAGGGGACATGAACGCGTGCGAAATATTGTTTTGCTGGTAAAAAAAAAAACAATAAAAGCAAAAAGTTGTATGCCAATATTTATAAAAATATTTTGCAAGACGAATTTTTCTTAAACGTTTGTTAAATTTAGTAATTGTTTTTTAATACGGAGATTATGTGCATCAATAGAGTATAAAACTTATTTGCTTGTGTAATTTTAAGTGATATAGATCGAAATAAGACCAAATTTTATCACAATATCATGATTCGTTTACATTCTGTAAAATCGCAGAACGCCGGATTTATTTATGGTGTTTTGAAACTCGTGCGTTAAGCTTGCGATCTGGCATAGTTTCTTACATTTATTTTAGTTCCCTTAAGCATACTTTTGTAATTTGAAGTCTCCAAACAAACTTCTTGCTTTTGCGATTTACAGAACACCTATTATGCGGTTTCAAGTCAGGAATGCAAATTTTTATGTTTTACGATTGTTAGAACATGCCCATATATGTATTTTTTTAGATTATGTACATAGGTTTGTAAAAATGTGTCTTCTCTTATCTTTTCAGTCAATTCATATTAGAAATGATGGGGAACTTGTACACAGTTCAAGAGATGCCAGAACAACCTAAGGAAAGCTTTTTTAAAGGTTTATTTGGCGGAGGTGCCAAAAGTTTGGATAGAGAAGAATTATGTAAGTTTTTAAAAGAAAATGTACTACCGGTTTCATATGCATATTATATTTAATTTCTTTCTTTCTTTCTATAATCAAGTCGGAGAACAAAGTGGGAAAGCAAATCGTTCTATTGCAAAACACATTCCGGGCCCTACTCTAGATCAGCTGAATCAAAGAGCTTCTACTGCAGCATCCGAAATTAGTCGTGCCCATCAATTGGCAATGGAACGTGGTGAAAAATTGAATTTGTTAGAAGAGCGTGCCGAACGCATGGCCAATCAAGCTCAAGATTTTAGTGGTACAGCGCATAACTTAATGCTTAAATACAAGGATAAAAAGTGGTATCAGTTGTAAAATATTTATTATAGGAGCCAATTCTACTACCACAGTTATTGTAATATTGCTTTTATAACAACAAAAAAACAAAAATAACAACAACAACAAACACTTTCTACTACATTAAAAAAAGAGTACACTTATTTAATTTCTGTTTTCAAATCGTCATGTTATTTATATATTTAACAAAAAAACAAACAAAAAACGTAAATTATATAAAGATTACAACAAAAAATGTTTTTAATAAAATATAGACCAATAAAAAACGTGTTACAGATTTACAATATTGGAGTTTTAATTTTAAACGTTAAAGAAAAAGAAATTTCAAATTAAATTGAGCTGTGTCGGTTACCAACGAAATTTCTTATTTAAAAGATTCAACCAATGCGAATCGCTTTGCCCCGGGGTCTAATCACCGCGTGCAAAATCAAGCAAAATTGATAAAAAAAAAAATTTTTTGGTATCATGACACGCGATATCGAATGAAATGTATCGTAATTTGAGATGATAGCATTCGATATCAAGTAACCAAAGACATTACATCTTCATTCGGTACATCAGTGACTATCTTACCCCCCCGTTTCCACATGCAAGTGCACGTTCGAAAAACCTCAATACACTCACACTTTTTCACTAACATTCACACAATTTTTTTTACCTTCAGCAAATCGGCGTCTTCCTCGATTTTTCGTTGATAATACGTATACACTACTTGCAAGTAATTGCTTTCATGTGGAAACGTAGTGTTATGCAGAAAAATACGATAGTTTACTCGATATCGAATTCGGTGATTTTTTTGTACAAAATTTTGACAATTGAGAGCAAAATCCAGGGGACTAGTAAGTATATTCGATATCGAGTTATCTATCGTATCGAGTATGACTAATAATGCATCTAGGTCAAATATGCTCAAAATATTTTGCCAAGGCAAAGATTCTCAAATTTGGTAACAGGGTTGTCGTCGAAAATCGTCAAAATTATAAAACTAGTTTTTGTTTTAAATGTAATTTTCTATGCGAACGTTAACGTTCGAAATCGTTGAACAGGCTGTTAATTTTTTTATATTTTTGGTGAACATTTTTTTTCTGTTTTAGGAACTTCATTGACATATCTTTCATTCTAGGGGGTGAATGGCACAACTTTTTTTTGTATGGAGGTCGACCTCCAAATATAAATTTTCCAAAATAAATTATAAATTAACTAGATTTTATATAAACTCGAAATATTGCAAACTGTGTGCATATTTAAATACTTGTGCATTAGGGTGGCCCAAAATACAAAAGTATCAAATATTCGCGATCTACAACGCTGATCCTATTCGAATAGTGTTTAAAAATGGTCAGTCCAAATTTGAGCACAATCGGTCAATATTAAGAGTTTGCGATAGCTTAATGATTTTTCGGGGTAAGATAGAAATATAACATACAATGATTTTTGTGGTGATATTTATTGTTTATTTTAAAATAAAAATATTTAATAAAACAAATAAATAAAGAATTAATAAAACTGTATATTAGTACAAAATATCACATATTTTATTATGTTTTAAAATTATCGATAAACATTTTTGCAATATTAGCTTAAGAAACCCCGGGAAATTTTTTTCTATGGTGATCAACTAATCTAAGCATATATTGTTTTTGCTCCTCATTTTTCGTAATTGAGCTGTTAAATCGGGTCGCTTAAGCAACCCCTCGTTCTGCACAGTCATTTACAACTTTAAAAAGGCTAGCATTTTCTTTCATCGAAATAAAAATGGCGTCGTCTTTCCACTCTGTAGGATCCTTTAAAAGAAATGACTATGCGTTCTCTTGTCCATCATCGCATAGTTAATTAATTGTTGACCTTTTAGTAACATACGACTTAAGTGGATTTTTATGGCTAAATACTTTTCCGACCAGTCCCTTTAAGGCTGTAGCTTTTGGTGGTAGCTGGAGATTTTTCACCATTGTTTTTTTTTTAATTTCATATGTGACTCTGGAATCAAAAAAGGCAAGCCCGATTAAATGTTCAGAAAAGTACCATAAATGCTTTTGCAGCAACTTTAACAATTTTTTGATTGGGATTGTTTTAGAGTTTTTTAAGGAGGCTTTGGTCATTAAGAGGAGCATTTATTGCTAAAGGAGATTTTATTCTAGTGCTGGATTTATAAATAACCTATTTCGGTAACTGTTTTTTTTTTTTAAATTGATTTTGAAACATACATATTTTTAGGCAATATATCGCCTTCGTCATCCAACGAGCAAGATGGCACGCGCCTGGTGCATAAAATTAAACTTTAACTGTTCCTGCTTTATTTGCACCAGCAAGAAAATTTAGGTAAAGCGTAAGGAGTTCACGGTAATAGTCCCTTGGCTGTCGACTTTTAATGGCATTGGTATAATATTCATACATTCGCTGTTGGAGTTGAAGCAAGTCACTTGTATGATATTCTCATCCCCGACTTTGAAGTTTTCTTTATCAATATTGGGCCATTGTTTTTAAATCTTTTAAATAGTTGCACTTCAGTTCCTCCGCTTGAGCAAAAATACTCTTTAAAAACATTAGAAATCATGACCTCAAACATATGTTGGCGACAAGCAATCCATTATAAGGTCTTTATTCAATCCTTTTTCAATTAAAGTACATGCACCTAGCTTTAAACCAGTATTGGAGGCGGTAGTGTCAAAGCATAGTCCTCGAATTTGATTTTTCATAGACACCCCAACAAGCGTTAATATGTTCTACACCGGTTCCTTTTGTGATATTCGGAACTGCTAAAAGTTTGTCTTTTCGATTGCCACTGATGAGTATAGCAACTCTATCGACTTTTTTGTTTTCATCAGAAATATCGAGCAATAATTTGCTGTCCCAGTTCAATACGATTGAATATTGTAAAGAAAATTAGTCCTTATCATGTGAAACATAAAAGTCGCCATTCATCGCGACCTCTAAATATTGTCCCATTGAGCCAATTTTTGGAAAACAAATATATTTTAGTAAAAGAAAAAAAATCAAGCTTGTGGAGAAAGTATTGGACTATACTTTTACTTTCCATACAAGCGTGGGCCAGTCTATTGTACATATAAAAACCTCTGATGAGAAAAATGTCGGATAATCTAAGAAAACTTAAACCTTATTCCAAATCTCAATAGCAACAATTTTTAATGTTTTCAATTTACCATTCAGCAATCACAGACGAGAATTTTTTTTAGCCGCACAATTTTTGTTCTTTCCGTCACACACGGGATTATTCCATCTGGCTGCTAATGCCGGGTTAAATCTGGTTGAAAAATAAAAAAAACTATTATCGCCGCTCTTGCCTACAAAATGTTATTTTGTGCCAGCACAATTATTCCCGTGTGTGAAAGGCTATTGAAAACAATTGCATGCTTATTGTGATTTTTACCGTACTTACAAATTTTTCATATAAATAAGAAAAAAAAATAAGCTTAAAAGCGTTTTAGAAATCGCAAAAATAATCGCCAACTTTTCGGAATGTCGCCCTGTCTCCAAACACAAAATTTGATCGCCAAATAGGTTTATAAATCGCAACGTTTGGCGAGAAATCGCCACATCTGACAGCCCTGTTTGGTAAACGAATGTACTACCACTTATACGTGCCTCCTCTTTCAGCTTACAGCAGGTGAAGCTTCAAAGTGGTCAACATACAGTGTGCCGAAATGAACGGTTCCTTTCAATATTTCAATGCGTAATAGATGCACTTCGAATCGGTTAAGCTTCTCCCTCATATCGAAAACCAGGGTACACACAATTGATTCTGCTAGGGGCAGGGAATATCCTGCGACCTCATCGTTCTCCAACTTTTTCCGAATCTCACAATCCCTACCCTGCACAACCTTAATATTCCCATCGACATCAGCTGCATCAAAATAAGACTTTTGGTCGCCCTGTCAATTTTGTACCACATAGTTATAATTCTCGAGCTCTAAAGCCCATCTCGCAACACGGGAAAAAATTAATTTTTTCCTCAATGTGAGGGTCAGCGAACTGCAATCAGTAGCTATTGTAAATTTCTCGCCCTTCTTAAACATCCCAAACCTGCAAAATGTATATGACCGTCAAAGTCTTCAAAACTGTAGTACCTTGAGTCAACCTCCAAAGAAGGTTTCGTATAATACGCATCGGGATGAAATGATGAATGTTACTGGAGAAGAACCGATCCGAATCCTTTTGAACTAGCGCCAGTATGTAATACAGTATTACGTAGTGGACTATACACGGCCAATACAGGCGCATTAATTAGACGGTACCCTAAACTCACAAAACGCTCCGGTGCAGGACTCCGTCCACTCAAACTAACAGTCTTTTTTAGTAAGGGACCTTGCGATTTGGCACAAATATCGAAAATAATCCTTAACAACGCTGAACATCCCTTGAGTCCGTGGGGACAGGGTTATTCTGAATCGCAATCGATAAGCGGCCTTAGCACCATAGTTATAAATATCTGAAATACCGCAGTTGTATTCCGCAACCCATACGGCATGTAGAAATATTCAAACTGTCCAAAAGGGGTTACAAATGCAGTATACTTAATCGAGTCGGAATGAACCCGTACCTACCTGGTGAAACGCCCCCTTCAAATCAAGGGAGCTAAAATATTCCCAATCCCCCAAATACTCAACACAGTCTTCAATAACCGGTAGCGGGAAATTATCCCTTGAATTATTTCTATTAGCGGCACAATTATCTTCCCTTTTCCTAACGAGGACCAACGGAGAAGCATATGGGCAGCCGTATTCCGTAATTCGCTAAAGCTGAATCTCTATCGCTAAAAATCTATAAAGTTGATTATGCAATTTTGGGCTACATATGTAATTCAGTAACGTGCATTGCTAAATTTGGCAATGCAATACAAATTTAATTCGCCGCAATTTTAGCTTTTAATGTCATCGCTAAAATATTTAAAATTTGCATTCTCTAAGGAATTTTAGCGATCGAGATTTAGCTTTAGCTAAGCGAATTACAGAATACGGCAGCACCGGTGCATCAGTATTAAGACGTATTCTCATAGAATAATCCAATGCCCCCGTCCCCGTGACATAACTATTGTTCTCGTGATAATCAACCTAACCGTGGTAATAGATTAAAGGAAATAAATTAACGTTATCTTTAATCTATAACCGAACGGTCGCAGGTGTATTTTAAATTCGCCAACCACGATAAGGGCGAATATCACCACCCACTCCGAACCTCCGCTTGCCAATCACCCTCGACACCTAACGACGTCTCATCCACGATAGTGGCTTCAATGTCATTCATGGGTACATGTCCAACATCAACATTTTTAATATTATCTGCGATAGTAAAAGGTAAATAAAAAATACCACACTTACCTTTAAGGATTTTATATACAGTAATGATCAAAATTAAAGCTTCTACAAAACTTATAAAACTCTGGAGTTTATTAAAAGTGGTGCCAAAGGAAAAGATGTTGTGATTATTTATATATATTATTTCATTTATTTAATATCAATATAATTAACAATTAAAAATTAACACTACGAAGATACACTACGATGATGATATTTTAAAAAGAGGTATATCAAGACTGTGTATCTATCTATACATATTAGTGATGCACTTGTTATTTACGGTTACTTTTAACAAGTGATTAATATTATAAACACAGGGCTGTTGAAACAATAAGGATGCAACAATTCTACCACGCTTAAAATGAACGTTATGTGTTTCCCAACATTAATACAAGACGTACTGTTCCAAATATTTCGGAGCTTGACGCTTGCAGGTTGTGCTACGAATTGGTAAGCAACTTTGACCTGTTGACCGGCTCCTGATCAGCGGGTGGTTGACTTATTGGTGTTTCGTTTTCAAATGGCTCGCTTTTTGTTTCCGAGCCGGCAGCAGTTCCTGAACCATGATGAAGCATAAGTTGTTGATCTGAGCTTTGTTGATTTTTCTTTTCTTCGGATTGACTAGGAGGAAAATGAACGTTGCTTAATGTTCCAGCCTGAACGTTTGTTGCAATTAACTGGTTAATGTGTCTCTTAAATGAGTATCCATTATCTAATTTTACTACGTAGTGAAGACACCCCATTTTTTTAATGACGGTGCCAAGCTTCCATAATGATTTATTTGGAGTGGAATACCGGGCTTGTACCCCATCTCCCACGCTTAATTGTCTTGAGGGAAGACTTTGCAACTTATTACCGTGCGTTTGTGACGGTTTTAATACATCTAGACGACTTCGTATCTGACGGCCCAGGTAGAGCTCCGACGGAGTTTTTCAATGGTGTACCGCGATTTGAAAAATCCCGCAATCCTGGCAAAAATTAGAGAACTCTTCACTTTTAAAAATTGTTGCATTGTCAGAGACCATAACATCTGGGCAACCGTTTCTTGCGAACACATCTATAGTTGAAGCTGATGACGATGCTGTTGTGCATGTGCCAACTTCTACCCATTTTGACTTAGCGTCCACGACAACCAAAAAATGGTGACCTTGGTAAGGCCCCGCATAATCAATGTGAATACGCTGCCAGTTGTTGTCTGGCTCCTCCCAGGAATGCAGTGGAGCTTTGCAGGACTGTTTTTGGTAAAAGCGCAAGCTGGACAAGCGCGTACAAATCTTTCAATATCTTTATCCATAGCATTCCAGTATACGTAACGTCTGGCTAATTGTTTAATTTTTGTTGTACCTGTATGTGTATGATGAAGTTCTTGTAAAACGGCTTCTTGTAGTGAACAAAACGTTGTGATCAATTGTATACTCTGAATCAGTGTAACATCTTGCTGTGTTTCTCGTTGAATAGTTTTGAAATTTAATTTCCTTGAACTTATTTGATTGATAGATGCATTACATTATATATTTGATGGACTTCTTTATCAACAAAATTTGTTGAACTACTTCCCATATTTAAAGGTGCCCTTGAAAAACAGTCTGCAATCTGATTTTCCGACGAATTTTTGTGTATGATTTCGTAGCTGTATCCGCTTAAAAATGCAGCATATCTTTGCAACCCTGGCTTCATCATCTGTGGTAATTTAGCATTTCGATGGAAAATTCTCATCAACGGCTTGTTATCCGTTACGGGTTTAAAAATACTGCCGTACAAATATTCATGAAAATGTTCCACTGCATAAAAAATGGCTAAAGCTTCTCTATCTACTTGAGAATAGTTTTGCTCAGCGCTTGATAGCGACCTTGAAGCAAACGCAATTGGCCTTTCCTCCCCATCTACTAGATCCGACAGAACCCCAGCTATACCAGTAGGACTGGCATCGCAGCCAAGTTGAAGCGGCAATTCTGGATTAAACGGTATTAAAACTCTATTGCTTGCAATTTTCTTTTTAAGCGCATGGAAACCCCTTTGGCATTCAGCAGACCAATAAAATTTTGCGTTTTTGTGTAACACATCTAATATAAATCTAGAATAATATGTGACCATTCCCCGAAATCGTCTTACATCATCAACGGTTTTTGGTTGCGGCATCTTTAAAATTGCGTCTATTTTTAGGCAGATTTTAATACTTTGTTCTGTTAAATTGCCCTAAAAACTCAATTTTATTCAGAAGAATAAGCATTTTGACCGATTTTAATTTAAATCGAATTTTTGTAATTGTTTAAGACAGCATTGAAAATTTTTTGTGCACTCTTCTAAAGTTTTGCCATGTATAAAATTATCACCAAAATACGATTCGGTATTGGGAACATCACGCAAAATTTGGTGTATTATTCGATTGAATTCGGCTGGAGCAGTCTTAATCCCAAACGATAATCTATTCATTTTGTACATACCTCGGTGCGTTGATATGGTTTGAATTAGGGTTGATTGTTCATCGACGGGTATATAAATGTAGGCTTTGTACAAGTCAAGCCGACAAAAAAACTTAGCATTTCGAAGGCTTTTAAAAATGTGTTAAATTTTCCTAATAGGGTAGTGAGCGTCTACTAATCGTTGATTTACCCCAACTTTGTAATCCACGCATAAGCGGACTCCACCATCAGGTTCTGGTATAATCACAAGCGGAGAGCCCCAATCGCTATTTGAAATTTTTGAAATAATTCCTGCACTTTCCAAATGATCTAACTCTTTCTCAACGCAATCGGTTAAGGCGTAAGGAATTTGACGCTCTTTTATATATACAGGTGACGAAGATTCTCTTAACTTCAACGAAACCACATAGTTCGGGACACACCCAATTTTTTCCTCAAAAACGTTTGCGAATTCGGCCATTATTTTCTCGATACCATTTTGATTATTGAAAACATCTGTGGTATTGTTACCTGAACCATATTCGTCCAGATCAGCCAGATTGATATTCAGACCTCGAATCCATGACCGCCCAATTAACGCTACACAATTGTCCGGAACAATATATACTTCATCTGTTGTTGAAACACCATAAAATTGTGTATTAACCTATTTTGCGTAAAAGATCGAAAAAATTGTATTTGTAGGATTTAATTTTTTGCTTAATTCTAATTCCTTGAATTGTTTCCTAGGGACAAAAGTAAATCCCGACCCAGAGTCGACTTCGAATTTGAATGGTTTGCCTTCAATTTTAACAGAGGCATAATATCGCTATGAACCAGAATTTTGATACACGTTAATTATTTTGTAGACACCGTAGTTTTCACCATTTATATTTTTAACTTGATGTGTGTTTTTTATATTCCCCGAGTCGGCCTTTAATAAAGTTGTAATGCAAACTTTATTCACGTGGCTCTTTTTGTTGCAACTGGAACAATTTAATTTTGTTTTGGCCGTACGACAGTCTTTTGCATTATGGTTATTCCTACCACAACGGAGGCACAATCCAGCAATACAAAGTTCTTGATAATTGACTTTTGCACGATTCGATTGTTGAGCTGGCTGTTGCTTGTTATTATGTTGCCTGAACTTTCAGCCAGTAATTTTGTTAATATTAGGGGCACTGTTTACGTTTAGTGAAGGCCCAACTTTATCAGTTAGTTCCTTGACATCAACTCTAGCAGCTTCAAGTGCTCAAGCTTTTGTAACGATTTCATCAAACTTTTTGGAACTCGACTCTAGGAGCTGTTCCAAAATGCTGTTATCACAAACACCCCTGATGAACTGAGCATGTAGGAAAATATCTGCAATTGAAATTTTGCAGTCACATGGAGACGTAAAGTTGCAATCAATTACTTCCGAACGAAGAGCAGCAACAAATTCAGCAATAGAAAAAACGATGTTGAGCCACTAACAAGTTCCTCTTTGGCGAAAAATGTGTGGCCAGTTTTCCCAGCAAATCTTTATACGTTAAATCAGAAGGTAATTTAGGTGCTGTCGATGCTGTAATTGTAATTAATGTTGCTGTACCAATTGAAGTTTGGCACAATATATGTACTTCGTTTGCGTTGATTCCTTTCATTTCGGTGTAGTTAGTTGTTAGTTGGATCGAACTGATCGAAATTTGGTACTAACACTGTGTTTGCAGTCGTACTTTGCGATAACTTAAAGAAATTTAACAATTTGTAATGTTGCCCTATTAACAATTTTATAAGTAAGCTATCACAAATCGAAAAAATTTGCAAAATGTATACAGTTTTGCAACATTACTCAAAAGTCCCTACAATTTAATGATTTCAAAATATTTGTCCTTTTTCCCCTACGGCCATTTTTATAGAAGAAAATCCCTACAAATAGGGATTTTCCCCTACATATAACATCACTGGTGGTAATACACAGTACAAATCTGAGAACTGCAAAAAATACCAATTTGCTTGATTTTTTCACACGCTTAAATTTACATCAATTCTAAGCATGCAATACAAAGTTTAACGTTGAGAATACTGACATCGTTTCGTAAACATTTTATGTATGCACGTGTGAGTTGGATGATTCAAACTTAGAAGAGCTTCTTTTTTGATTCAATTACAATTCCTATCTATTTGCTAAAGAATGCCTCATAGAAGGCCTCGGCTCTTTGGTATATAAGATAAGATACACCTTCCACACTCGCTTCTATACGAAGGAAATAGAAGAGTAACATTTTTTGTATTGTTACCTGCTTAATAAGCAAGAGCGAACGGCCTACAACGCAATGACAACGTGTGTAAAATAGATATGAGCATAGAATGGAGTGAGTAGGCTTGGAAAATCCAAAAGAAGGTACAGAGGCCTTCTAGAAGGCATCCGTACTCCTTATTTTTCCCGCTTGGGATGCTCAAGCCATATAACAATTGCTGAAAATCAAATCACACGCATTCTTATGCTCTTTTTTTTATTATTCCCTAAGCTAATCCCCGCGAAGCTCTACGCTTGTCTGCAGGAAAGAAACCAGAGTCTCTGGCGGGAATAGAACCCGCAACCCCGGGGCTGATAGACTAGCTCACTACTAGCTAGCCTACCGGGGCACTTTTAAGTAGTCATTGTCCACTCGAAGAGACAACGAAGAATGTAAATGAGCGAAGGTTTATGTTGACTTTCCATTATTTTTTCAGTTTTTGTATTTGTATACAGCGTTACTGTTGGATATTTTAAGAAAATACCAAAAAAAAAGAGTAATTTACAAAAAAAAAAAAAAAATGGCAAAAAAAGGGGATTTAAAAGGGGGCACCTCTTTTAAAATCAGAATGAGTTAACCAAATTGTGTTTTTCCACGTATTTTGTTCAATTTATTATTAATTTTCAGAAATCTATATAAATAAAAAAAAGTTGTTCTATAACTCGAGAACCACTCAACCTATTTTCAAACGAGTACATGCGTTGGAAAGGTCTACTTTCACTGATGGTTATAAAAAACTTTCGATAGGTTGCGTTGTCGTGATATTAAAATTTTTTTTTAATTGATGGTAGATAGCGCTGGGGTCAAGTTATTCAGCCCAATTATGAATAAAAATTCCCCGGGAGTTTTTTTCCCTTTTCCCATTTTTACAATTGAATTAACATAGGAAAAATGGGAGAAGAGAGAAAACTCCCGGGGAATTTTTATTCATAATTGGGCTGATTAACAATATTCTCCAGCATTTCATTTTTATTTAGAAAATCCCGAGCAGCGCCGGGACCAAACAGCTAGTATTTTATAAATGGCAAAAAACATAACAGAAAACATTATGTAATAACACTAGTCAGCAAAAACCAAAACAATTCGGGACCCTGCAGATAACGAGACTAGTCCATACATGCATGTAAAGAGTAGTCCATAAAGGAGTAGGAGTACTCCAAAACTACTCCAAATATATGGGTAAAAGGTGGTCCATTTAACATTACGATGTCCTAGGAGGGGACCATATAACCCACCGAAGTAGTCCCTAAACTACTCCATGGAGTACTAAAGTGGGTTAGCTTTAAAAGTACTCCATGTCATTACAGTATGGAGTACACTAAAACGGTTGTTTAAGCATTTTTCATTTTTTACTAATCGCCTTTTATGGCGTACCCTGTAGTCTATTATTGCTGATATTAAATATTTTTACTTGGTAGGTATTTTTAATTTGTTTACCTTTTTATTTCACAAATTTCACAAACTTTCACTTTTAAATAAACAATTAATAATGGACACCATCAGGGCTACCAATGTGTAATACTGTTAACAATAGAAAAGTATACATCATGCAGTTGTTAGCAGCACTGCATGTTAATTTCATATAACATGGTCCATATTACAGTAGATTGGACCATGTTGTAAGTAGTCCATTTAAGCCACAATGGACCACGTAGTCCAATATTATCTGTAGGGGAGCAATACCTTTTTTATGTGGTTTCAATTGACTTTAGCGTGCTGAATCCAAATCTGTTCACAGATTTGTGGGCTAAACTAATATTTCGACCGAAATAAGGCGCTTATGCTAATACATTTGATCATCATAACTTGTAGTAGCACCAACGGTAACGCTGTTTGTATATTGTTTTTGTATTTGTACCAGTGTTGCCAGAAGCAGGGGAAAATCCCTACGTGTAGGTATTTTTGTTACTTAAACAGAAGCTTAGAAAAATCGGACAGATTTTTCATAATCTCCAAAATGTAGGGATTTTTCGTCATATCGTATTTTTATAAAATAAATGCTGAAAAAAACGTTTTTTTAATGATAGTTTATTTATTGTCGAAATCGGTTGAAAAAAATGTTTTCCTAAAATAGCCTCAAAATATGTTTCCAGAATTGTTTGTGGTTTAAAAAATTGGCGACACTAATATGTATGTATGTATTGAAATAATGGTTTTTTATAATTAATGTACCTGTTTAAGTTTTACTTTTGTATATATTCTCAAAAAAAACATTTATGTATGTTTTTTATATCTAATAATACTTTTTTATTATTCTTAAAAAAACTTTTTTAACAAAAGGTTATGTGCCCAGTCACCTAAGAAAATTAAATTAGATTAAAAAAAATTACAAGAAAATGGAATTTTGCAAATCTATTAAACAATTATCTGGTGAGTCTGTTTGGCCTATTTGGAAAAGGAAGGTAAGAGATCTCCTTGAGTTTTATGAGGAAGCTTTGAATGTAGTTGAGAAGAAACTGACAAAGTCAGATCCCTTAATAAGTGGAGCAACTGATACCCAAGAACGAGAACACAAAAAACAGTTTGAGTTATTTAGAAAAGCAAATTGCTATGCTAAGAGTATTATTACAAGCACAATTACCGATGAAATCTATCAAAAGGTAATGGATAAGGAATGCGCTTTTGAGATGTGGAAATCTTTAAAGCAACAATTTGAAGCAACTTCAAAAGATCAGCTTTTCAAAATGTGTACAGAACTATTTTCATTTCAATGGAATAGCAACCAAGACACATATTTCAAAATTAAAAAATTGATTTAATAAAATAAATATTGGTTTACAATTGAAAAATTAAAATCCGTTACCAGATTTGTTATTAATTTGTAAAATTTTGTACGTTTTGCCCAGTTCATTTGATGTTTTTAAATCGAGTTGGATGGTGCTAACACGAGAAGGTGATAAAACATTAAATGAATTAGTAATGCAGTTGTGTCTATATGGAAGAAATTTAAAGAAGGATGAAATATCTGAAGGTGAGAATCAAGAAGCATTAGAAGTAAATCAAAGAAGAGATCTTAAGCACAAGAAGAATTCTAAGTCGAACAATAAATAGGAAGATCTTTGTCATTATTGTAAAAAGAAAGGACATTGGTTGAAAGAATGCCGCAAATGGATATCAGATGGCAAGCCAAGTAAGTCAGAAAAAGGAAAAGTTTATAATTCCAACATCGCACTTCCATCAGTATCAGATGAAGTTAATTCAAACACAACTATGATGGATGGGTGGGTAGATAATGGTGCTACATGACATGTTACACATTCAGCAGAATTTTTTGTTGATTATGAAGAATTTATTGAACCACATACGATTCAAGCCGCTGGAAAAGAGTTGTTGCAAGCTTTAGGAAAAGATGAGTTTTTATCAAAAACCAACTACAATGAAGAAATTGTAATGCAGTTGGAAGATGTTTGGTTTGTTCCTGGAATATCGAGAAATCTTTTTTCGGTTTTAGCAGCTCATGACAAATATTCTGTAAGTGAATTTAAATCTTTGCCTACAAAATGCAAATTTTATGTAAATGGTAAAGTAATTCTAACTGGTAATCGAGAAATAGGGGGATCGTTGTATAAAACAAATATTTTGCCAACTTTGTTTAATAAAGTTAACATAGCCGTTGACAATAGTTCGTTCACTCCTACAAATGTATCACGAAAGATGGGGACACCAAAATGAACAACATGTGGTAAATAAATTACAAAAAGAGTTAGGTGTTACAGTAAAATGTAATAATGAAAAATGCAAACCGTGTATATATGGAAAATTATGTAGATTGCCATTTGGAAAACGTCAGACGGCAACAGCTCCTGATTAACTAATATATACTGATGTATGTGGTCCATTCCCTCCTTCATACAAAGGTTTTAGATATTTAGTAGTTTATAAAGATGATTTTACAAAATTCAGATATGGGTATGTTGAAAGAAATAAGTCAGATGTAAAGGATATCCTGTCAGAGGTGATAGCAAATGCGAAAAGTCAAGGTCAAATAATTAAAACAATTCTGAGTGACAATGGTGGAGAGTTCATTTGTAATGATGTTAAGCAGATATTGAAAATTAATGGCATAAATCATAAAGTTACAGCTCCATACACACCTCAACAAAATGGTAATGCAGAAAGAGACAATAGAACGATCGTAGAGATGGCACGAACATTCAAATACTCAAATAAGGAGTTTGTGTTTCCTGATGAATTGTGGGCTGAATTTGTTAAAACGTCAATATATATTCTCAATCGTACAGGAAGAAGTTCAGTCAAAGTCCATTTGAACTTTGGCATGGAAAGAAGCCTAGAATCAGGCACATGAGGATTATTGGTTCCACGTGTTATGTACCAAATCAAAAACGTAAAAAGTTACCAGGATTCCTCATTGGATATGATGGAGATGAAAGATATAGGGGTCTTCATTAAAAATAAAAATTGTGTGCAATTCTCAAGAGATGTTAAGTTTTTAGAAAATGTTGGTGATTGTAGAAAGAAACGAGAAGATATCATTAATAAAACTAACGATAACTTGGATAAAAATAATTCAAATTTAACAACAATTAAAATGGAAAGAAAAAAAGAAGAAGAACATAATCATTATGATAATAAAAGCAATTGTGAAGATTTGGAAGGTTTTGAAGACGCACTGCAAGATTCCGAAGCGCAAAGTGATCAAGATGAAACTGGAAGTATTGATAGTTTTGAAGACGCAGTAGAAGAAGCTAAATCGCAAAGCAATGATATAACTAATGTGAAACGTTTGCGTAATCGTACAATCATTATTGATAATATTCGACATAATGACATTGTACTTATGTCACAAGAATTTATTAATAAAATTAAAACACCTAATACTTATAAAGAGGCAATAGAAAGTGAACAAAGGGAAGAGTGGAAGAATGCTATGAAATTGGAAATAAATTCGTTAATGCAAAATCAGACTTGGGAACTTAAAGAATTACCAAAAGGCTTAAAAGCTCTTCCAGGAAAATGGGTTTACAAAATCAAAACAAAGGCGGATGGTACTGTTGATAAATATATAGCTAGATTGGTTATAAAAGGTTTTAATCAAAAGAAGGCTATTGACTATGATCAAACATTTAGGCCTGTGGCCAGCTGCAACTGAAGGTTAACACTTGGTGCAATTCGATGTTTCAACAGCATTCTTATATGGTGAATTAGAAGAGAATATATTTATGAAGCAGCCTGAAGGTTTTAATAATAGGTCAAATCTAGTATGCCATTTAAAAAGAAGTTTGTATGGACTAAAACAAGCTCCTAGGTGCTGGAATAAACGAATTGGAAACTACCTTAAAAAACTTGGTTTTAAAACCAGCACAGCTGATACTTGTTTATATGTAAGAGAGAAGAGTGGACACAAAATAATTCTTGCATTATACGTTGACGATGGACTAGTAGCAGCTTCAGACAAAAATAATTTAAATGATTTTATGGAAGAAATGAAAAGTGAATTCAAGATTGTGAGCAAAGAAGCTTCGTATTTCTTGGGACTAGAAATTGAGAAAAATGAAAAATATATTAAGATACACCAAAAAGCGTATGCCAAGAAGATTTTAGAAAAATTTAACTTTTCGGAATGTCGTCCAGTTTCTACACCAATGGAGAAGATTTCTGATATTAATAAAGAAAAAGAAAATACTGACTTTCCATACAGACAAGCAGTTGGTGCTTTAATGTATTTAATGTTGGGAACGAGGATTGACTTAGCATACAGTGTAGGTTATTTGTCAATATCTTTAGAAAATCCAACTAAAGAAGATGTTCAACGAGTTAAGCGTGTTTTTCGATACCTAGCAGGAACCTTAAATATTGGAATAGTTTATAATAAAAGAGGTCCCATGTCTCTAGAATGTTTTAGTGATGCAGATTTTGGTGGATGTCTTACTACTGGTCGTTCAACATCTGGAGTTATAGTTACATATGCTGGTAGACCTATATCGAGGTTGAGTCAGAGGCAAGCAATGGTTTCGACCTCTACTACAGAAGCAGAAATAGTTGCTGCTAACGAAGCCGCCAAAGAGTTAGTGTGGTTAAAAAGACTTTTTAATGAAGTTATAAATTTAAATCAAGTACCAAGTATTCAAATTGATAATACTGCTGCACTACGTTTGGCACAAAACCCTGAATTGCATAAAAGAACAAAACACATTGCAATTTAACATTTCTATATACGGGAGAATGCAACAGAAGGTCATTTATTAGTGCAACAAGTATCAACAGAAAATCAAGCTGCCGATATGTTAACTAAGCCGTTACCTAAGATACGTTTAAAATTTTTGTGTGATTTTTTTAATGTTAAATAATTATTTAAAACAGGGAAAAGTATTGAAATAATGGTTTTTAATAATTAATGTACCTGTTTAAGTTTTACTTTTGTATATATTCTCATAAAAAACATTTATGTATGTTTTTTATGTCTAATAATACTTTTTTATTATTCTAATAAAAACTTTTCTAACAAAAGTACAGTATATGTTTTTTCTAAATTATCATTCAATAGGTGGGTAAAGTTCGTTCGTAAAGTTTGGGTAAAGTTCGGTAAAATGAGAGTAAACCCAAATTACTGATTCAAAAAAAAAACGTTAATATGAAATATGTTTAAATAAAAACATAAATGACACATTAACGTGCATAAATTTAAAATTCAAGCATTTACTTACATATTTTAACATTTTCTATTGTTTATTTTAAATATACTATTTCTTATGTTAATTATTTTGGTTAATTTTCTCGCAGTTTTTTATTTATTTTTGACACAGCTGATTGTTTAACAATTTTATAAGTTTGCCCAAAAAAAAGTACGGGCTACTTCGTGCAAGAAGAATATTTTTCTCTTAAAAGCTCCACCTTACTAAACTTTGAGTACGGGAACAGTTTTCGGTAAGTCTGCTTTCACACGTTTCATCTTTTGATGCTCAACTCTTATGTTTTTAGGTGAGAGAAGAAAGAAGAAAGGGGGTTAGTACGGAGATGCTTGTACTCGGCCAGTACACTTTGTGTTTTTATTCGTTGATATATGCACAACAATGGCTGCATGTAATTTTTTTCTTTTTTTTTCTCTTTGATTCGCTGTAAATAAAATTGTTGTTGTTTTGAACCGAAAAAAGTTGAAACCGATTGCTGCGTGTGATTATATTGGCATCTTTAAAAGGGAATTGAAAAAAAGTTGAGCATCAAAAGATGAAACGTGTAAATTTAGACTAAGATTGGGATCCCGCGGTCTCCCAACGTTGAGTACGGGATCACACCTAATGTTGAAAGACTTAATTAAAAGTACAAATTTTTTTTTATAAATGTTTTTTCTTCCATTTTAATGATAATAATGCGTAGGGATTTTTGTAGGAGAAATTTTTTCAACGTGTAGGGAAAAATCGGATTTTATTAGCATGTATAGGTATTTTTTCGAAAAATTCCCTGGCAAGGTATATTTATAGCAGGTAGTCTCGGAAAGCCAGCTGTTTATTTTTATTTGCTTGTTTTGTGATACGAACTGTCAAATGTTGTATAGTAAACAAGTTGTTTGTCTTGACCTTTTGTCTTTGTTGTTTGACTTGCTGTTGTAATTCCGCGGCTACCTGCTATTAATATACCTTCTATGTGTGTTTGCGTTTCATTTCAATTTTTTTCCAAATCAAGTATATGAAAAAACTAATACGAACTACATAGTAATTGCAGAATACATCAGAGCAATGATTATTTGATTTTTTTTTGTATATGTTCTTTACAAAGCAATCATTGACGAACGAAGCTAAACGATGTTATAAATGGTAAAGTCAACGCGATGTGCATTATTTGAATGATTTAAAACCAGCAGCGAATGTGTGTGGCTGAGCAAGTTTGGTTGTATGAACGCAAAAGAGTGTACATATTTAATGGTGTTCATAAAATGCAAATTTTTGGCAAATTTGTACCAGCGAGAACGGCTCTCTCTGGTACAAATTAAGCGAACTCGTAAATTATTTCCTTCGAATATATGATTTGCTGTTGCGAACGATTTTAGGTTATGTTAGATACACCCAAAAACGAACGTGTGAAAGCAAAGATTAAAAATCTTCTGTATTTGATATTTTTACATCTGTCAAAGCCACTACAAAATACATAGCGCCTAAAACCACCTTAAGTTTTTCCGTTCTAATCGTTTTTTATATTTTATATCGTTTTAAATTAATATGTACACAGTTTATTCACAGTTATCTCAAATTTTTTATTTCATTTTTTTCTTGGCATTTCGCATTTTAATAGCAGAGTTTTTCAACTACACACGCACAAACTCACATGTTACACACATAGTTAAGTACATAATAAGTATGTATATAAAAAATATATGTAACTGAGGTGTATACATACATACTCGTATGTATATGTGTGTTGATAAAATGACCGCCTTAATATCATATCTATTGAGTTTTTTTATTATTAACTTGTTTTTTACTTTTTTTTTTCATTAAAATATCAATACACCACATCACATTAATTAGTAGTAAATATATAATATATAATTAATTATTAGTTAATTAGTAAATTATTTGATAATTGTGTTTTTTGTTTTTCTTATTATTTTTGTTTTTTGTTTATGCAATAGACACAGACACATACATTTAATTTTTGTTTTTTTACATACAAATTACACTAATTTATTTTTAATACTTAATACAATATTTGTTGTTGGTTTTATAACTATTTTTTGAATTAATTTTATTCTTATTTAAATTATTTTTAATCAGGAAGATTATGGTGCGTTTTAGACACATACATATAAAGATTTTTGTATAAATTATATATTTTTATTATGTATAATTATTAGTTAATACATTGTAATACTTATGTATTATGAATTTATCATTTGTTATTTATTATAATTTTATATATTTGTTTTTTTTTTATTTTTTTTAAAGAAATAACACCTATGAATATGTATTTGTTTTCTTTTCTCTTCTTTTTTTTCTAGAGTTTTGTTTTTTTTTAATGCACACACTTAAAAATACGAGTATATAGCATTTTTTAAAATATCATTTATTTAAATATAATTTTAAAAGTACATTATAAACTTACAAAGAATGATTTTTATATTAAAAGCCCCTTTTATTACTTTCTTGTCAAAAAGAGATCTTCCTTACGTCAATCAAGTCCGTAATAATATCCATTTTTTTAATATAAATTCTTTTAGAAATCTTAATTTTTTTATTTCAAAAGTGAACTTTTTAGTAACATTTGCCTTTGAAATGTAATTCATATTAATCTGATAATTTTATGGCAACACTGTTTCAACAATTTGTAATTAATTCTGTGGCATTCTGACAAAACATATTAAGTCAAATTTAAAAATTTGAAAAAATGTTGCTAATCATACGAATTTTCATTCAAAAAACATTTTTGTTTACGTTTTTGAAATTTTGTATTATAAACGAAATTTTTCTTTAATTTTGGTTTATTTTATAATTTGATGAAAATTATTTTTTCACCGAGTTTTAATAAAAAACTTTTTTGCTATCTTATCTCGACTTAAGATGTTTTGTCAAAATGCCACAGAATTTATCTTTAAGTATCTTTTGTAAATACATTCCTCCATATTCAGAAAAAAAAAATTTTTATTTATAAAAGGTTTATTAAACAAATTTTCAAAGAAAAATCGTTTCATAAACCTTTTATAAACCTGAAATGTTTTTTTTTTTTTGAATACGGGGGTTTATCTTTAGGGTTTCGGTTCAATATTAATTTTATTAAAAAAATTTGTAATTGACAAAAAAGTAACTAAAGGGACAACTATAATAATAATTCTTTCCACTACACAATAAAGAGAAAGAGAGAGAGAGAGAGTAATTGCAATAGTTGTATACAAATAGGAGCAAATAGAAATAACACAGATATAAATACAACATAAACATATGAAACATTAAATAGTTTAGAGTTTCGAACAACTGTTTCCAACAAAATTCAATTACTGTCATCCATCCATATTCAAGTTAATTTAAGTGAGTTTTTTGCATGTTTTTTTTTGTGATATGAAATAATTTTATCGATAGACTTCAGCTATACAATCATTTAAAGGAGTTTTTTATTACTATTAAGCGTATTAATTAATTCACGTTTTATTTTCACTTTATTTTATTTTTGATATCAGCAACAAACAAAATACTTCTCAACGATTGGAAATTCTAACAGAAACTTTCAAGATAAACAATAAGGGTATTCAGTTCACATTTTTTTTTTTTTTTTTTTGATTGCAAAAAAAGGAAAAATGGAAAATTGCACTTATGTTGAAATGAGCGGTCTTTATTATAATAAAATAAACAAAGTCCAAAATTGTGCACATTTGACGTGTCAAAAAATAATAAAAACAACCTGTCAATCAAATGTTTATAATATAAGTATCTGTGCTTTGGGTTTCTTAAATAAATAAGGATAATTAATTTTCCCTGAACAAAATTTTCAAATTTACCTCAAAATTTCTACTATCTGCAATTTTTTTTTTTTAAATATTTTTTTGTATTTAATTCATTTGTAATTTTTTTCTTTTGAAAAACGACGTTTAAGAAAAGAATTTGATGTAATTAAAATGGAGTTCAAAAAAGTATAGTTGATTATCTTTAAAAGAGATGTAAGTTTTAGTGATTTCTGTGAAAAATAAAAACATTTTAATAGAGTGGCAACCACATTCAATTTGTCGTTTATGAATTGGCCACGATTTAAAACTTTCAATGATTTTTTTACACTTGGTTTACCAGGGGTTAATGCATGAAAGTATGTACTTTCTTGCAAGTAGTGCATACGTATTATTTACGAAAAATCGAAGAAACAGCCAATTAGCTGAAAGTACAAAAGTGTGTACGTGTAAGTGAAAAAGTGTGAGTGTATTGCAACTTGCAAGAAATTTCTTTCACGTGTAAATGCTAGGTAAAGGTTGTTTTAATTGCATATTTTAGTGTAAAAGTTTTTCCCGGTGTTTATTGTAATAAAAAGTGGCATTTTTCCATCTTTCCATTTTTGCCATCAAAAAAAATCTCAACTATATACTTTTTTAGTTGTTTTTCTATCTCTAAAGCTTTGAAATACTTTATAAATATAATACGAAATATTGAAATGAAAATTTTTGCAGAAACAAATTAAAAATGTTTCTGGACTTGCTTTCAATCGTCAAGATTTTATTAGTTTTTGTTTTAATACCGGTAATTTTAGAATTTGTTTTGTTGTTTTCTATTAAAAATCTTGTGGTATTGAGATTCAGTGATAATTTGTAAATAAAAAAGCAATAAATTGATAAAAGATATTTGTTTACGAGTACATATTCACGTGGATTTTTAACCACTTGAAGAGTATTTTTTTATTGAATTTGTAATAGGTGTCGAGGGTTCTATCTAGATTGACATGAATTGAAGATGATAATGATGGCGTTTTGTGGGGGAATGTTTTTAATTAATTTCAATTATACATTCATTTTCGATTTAACTATAACTACATATATAATTTTATTTTGCTTTCGTTTTTCAATATCGCTTTTAATTTCGTACACAAACATTTACATACATTTATCTAATCGAATTTATAATTTAAAAATCAACTAGTAACTAAAATTTAAGGATTAATACGTACAAACATTCACTCACAAAATCATACATGCACACTCATACACACAATATTTCGCATTGAAAATTAATAAAAATATAATTTTCATTTTATTAGCTGAGCGTAATTACTTTTTTGTTTTGTTTGTATTTCTGATCAGATTACAAATTACATAATCGTATCTACTTGAACATCGTACTTTTTTGTAAGTACGGTTTTAAGTATTTTTTTTTTTTGTTTGTGCTGTTAAATGTTCCTTTGAATTGATTGTTTGGTTGCGTTTGTTGTTAGACAACAGTAAAATATACAACCCAAAATAGATACTCACACGGTCAGAATAAATTTTAAATACTGTTTTGATGAATGCATATATTATTTATACCATTACAAAGGCATCTTCGCCACAGAATAAATATGGATACTGATCAATCATGGTTTGCACAATATCTTCTAGATAGGGACGTAATTGCTCAAAATGGCCCATGTCCGTAAAATCTATAGGAATTAATGTAGGCCACCAGCAAATTGCTAAATTTTTACTATCCATGCTGTTCAATTTGGAATTATCGGAAACACTGAAAAGAAAAAATTTAAATATCATTAGTTTGGTCAATAAAGGACATTTGAAGGTGGTTTTATATTACTTACTGTACAAAATGTTGGAATATATATTTAAGTATTGCAAAGTTGACTGGTGGCAGCTTTTCCAAAAGAGTCTTTAAAGCCATTAGCCGGCAACTTCGATCTGTTTTTACTTCTACGTTCATTTTAGAACCAATGCCGCGAGAGCCTGAAACAGGAGAATTAAATTTTCATTTTAGCACTATAAATTTATGTAAACATTCAGCCTTATTACGAATTTAAAAATTTTCCAGATATACTTGGAAAGTCTGCTGCTTTCACAGACATAGAGGGAGCTGTCAACAATTTGAAAACCGAATCGGTTATTAACTTAATGAAATAAATGGATATCAATCTGGCGGTTATCCCGTTAGTTGGTTAAATCAAATACCATAGATGCGTTGATTCCTGTTTTGTCGCCTTAAACATTTATAAGATGACGTGGTACTCCTATGGTACGGCTATGGACAAAACTTGCTTCAATACTGTTGCATGGCTGCACGAACTAAGTGCCCTAAACGAAAATGAACTAAGTCCCTAACATTAAGGAACTTATTACATTATTAACTAAAACCTCAATTTTGGAAAATGAAACAAATACCCAGAATAAAAATTAACTAAAACCCCTTTAATGTAAACTTATTTCACTATGATATAAGGCCCATTTCTGCATTGGCGAAGGGCGCAAAGGCCCAAAGCTAAACACACAGAACTAGAAAGTAGCAAAGGGTTTCTGATGCTATTGAAGAGTCCAGGAAGGCCACTCTAATAATAACAGTGACTCGCTGTCGTCACTATTTGGTACTATCTTCCTCCTAGTCTTGCTCACGTAGCAAGAGAAAAGCTCATTCCAGTAAACAAAAACCTATATTGAGGGTATACAACGGGGCCACCCATCTGCGAAGGAAAGAAATCCTGAGTGGAAGCCAACTGAACCATCGCCTGAACGGCAACGGTCAGGGGAGGATACCCTTCCTGAGACTAAAAGGTCCAAGAATATGCCTCAACGGCAGCAGAACAGCTCGTACAAGGATATGGTAAAAAACCATCTCATTGGCACCATTTCCTTCAAAAACTGGAAGTTGGTCGTCGTTGCACTAATTAAGGCGTTTCTTAATGTCCACCCCAATGTTAGGATGCTGGCTGATATAAGGGTCACATTCGTTCAGCGTTCAGCGCTGCTGTACAAGGATTCAAGTAGAGTCCTTGAGGAAAGTTTGGCAGGGCGGTAAGATTGAGGAAATACCTCTCGCCGATGAACCGCAAAGGCCCAAATCTTTTGCTAAGATCCCCGCTGAGCCTTCCGACCCCAAGTAGATCGTGGAGATTATACGGATAAGTAGAAGTAACCCCCAGCTTCCCACACAGGACTGGAAAGTAGTGAGGGTAGAAGACGATTCTGCTTCCTCCTCGGCCAGTGAAGACACTATATTAATCACATGATTTGTGGGTGACTTCTTTGGTTAAATGGAAGTGGGAGACGGGGGTTTCGTACTTAGTTTAGACGGCTGTAGTACTCTGTACGCAGCCGATCCAGGTAGAGCTTGTGTTACGGTGAAAAACATCCTTAAATGTTTTATTCTCTCTGATTTTCACTATCGCAGTGAAAAACAAAACCCGAACAGTATGGTTTACGAGTTGATATATGGCACACGACCAGGGTACGGATCCTCCAAACTCCATAACGCTAATGCACATCACACCGTCCGGGGAATAAGGGCGGTTCTTGGTGTGACGCTTATTAGCAATAGGTTCTCGGACATGTTTAGGGACTGGAACGTTTCAAAAGAATATTTTTTTTTTTTTTTTTTTTTTTAATTAATTTCCTAAGCTAATCCCGCGAAGCTCTATGCTTGTCTGCAGGAAAGAAACCAGAGTCTCTGGCGGGAATCGAACCCGCAACCTCGGCGCTGATAGACTAGCTCGCTACCAGCTAGCCTACCGAGGCACTCCTTCTACAATACATGTATATTTATTTAAATATTTTCTTCAGAGTTGATTCAGTGAAACCCTACACGAACAGAAAAAAGACCAACTAGTCTGCCAATGCTAGTGTACTTGAGAACAACTCGTTTGACCTTGAAGACTAAAAGACATTCATGGAATAAGCTCTGCAGTAATGTTGAAAACTCCACGGAGACGAATCGGCTACGTTAGATCTTATCCTCAAGACCACCTATTCCATCGTATAAACCGAAGATAGATGGAGCCTAGACCACAAACAGTCACAAACTCAGCTTCACTCTTTGGTTGGCCACATAGAAAGATCTCTGCACTTTAAGAAATTCACTTTAGTTGCATTCCTGGATATTGGAGAAGCTTTCAACACTGTGAGATCTGAATCTGTTATTATCGCCATGAGACTTTTTGGGATCGACTGAGCAATCATTCAATTTGTCAGCACTAGGTTAGGTAATGTTTAACATAAAAGTCCTAGAAAAATCTTTAAATGATTATTTTAGGAGTACAAAAACAAAAATTGAACACTTTGTTTTTCTTTCGAAAACCGTCATCGTATGAACTCTCTGTATGAAAAATTTATGCAGCAATTATACGGCTAAGCATTTCACGAGTTGCAAAATAATCCCTACATGAGCTTTATACGATTTTTGCTTTAGGAAAGACAAGTTAGATAATCTCTACACACATGGCGATTCCCTCTACGTTTAATATAAGCGTCTTTCGCTGTGTTGTGGAAACATCTCATGGAAGAATATGCTCGTATTACAGTTTCTCCCGTGCGAAGAATCTTCCAACATAAAAAAATGCGCTAATCATAAGACTCTCAGTAAACTCCTTCACCTTTAAAAATGCTAGTTGGGCCGTATCCAGTGTTGCCAGAAGTAGGGGAAAATCCCTACATTACAACTCAGTTGAGTTGTAATTTTTTACAACTTTGCTATATTGCGGTGAACAAAAACATTACAAAAATTACAACTGATCACAACCAGTTGTCTTCAACAAGATCGGTTAAAAAATGTCTGAGTTAGTGGTGCGCTCAAAACTACTTATAGCATAAAATGCTTGTTAGATATGTCACATACCATCGGAAAGTTTAATTTTCTCAGCATTAATTTTATTGTTTAGGTTTTAGAAACACTTAAGGCTGGTTCATCCACAAGTTTCTGAAACATTTTTGGTTCGGAGAAATTTATTGTTTACTGAGAGTTTTCTACACCATGGTTCAACCATTTCAGAAACTTGGTTCGTAAAAACAGTGCTGCCATATATAATTGAAAATGACGTAAATATATATGTGCATAAATTTAAGAAAACTAATTATATTTTTTTTTTTTTTTTATTTTTTATTTATTTATTGCTTGTAATACAAAAAGCCTTCAAGGCCAAAGCGCATTACTGGAATATTTCATACATTAAGTCTTAAAAATAGTATAACAACGTTCGTATATAAACTAAGTTATATCATTCTATAAAGAAAGACTATAAAATTTATATACAATAGTACAATTACGGTTATGGGTATACGATGCAATCCTTAAAAATTTCAGTTTATATCCACAAAGCATATCAGCGAAAGCAACGAAATAAGAATCAAGTAATTAAAGAAAAACAATTTAAAAAACAAAAAACTATCCAGATATAGTTATTGTTTACATTCCCCCCTTATTTTCCCTATACATATGTATACACTATGTACATAAAAAAAAAAAGTAAAAATAGAACTTACAAATCATCAAGAAACTTAATTATATATTAAATAGAAAAAAGAAATTAACAATTACACTGAATGATAAATGCCTGACTCCTGTAGGTGTAGTAAAAACCGTTTTTTGAAAAGTTCATATGATATAGAGAAAGTGCGTAGACCATAAGGTAAAGTATTCCAATATCTAGCTATCCTAACAATAAACGAGCGTTCAAAAAGGGAGCATGATACAAGAGGAATAATCAGTTGAGGATTTCTTGTAGATCTGGAAAATATAAATTTTGTATATAGTTCATTTGGTATATTATTCCTCATTACTTTGTAGAAGAACAACAAATTACGTAGACGTAAATATTGTTTAAAGGAGCAGCCAAGAAAAGAAGATACCGCATGTGATGTACTGTCTCTATACGCGATACCATAAACAAATCTTACAATTCTTTTTACAATTTGCTCAATTTTACGAAGATTATACGAAAAAGTTCCAGATACTACCTCAATGCAATAATTAACAAGTGACATTAATAGTGAATGAGTAAGAATATACTTAACTCTAACTGGGAGATATTTGTGTCAAAATAAAGAAATAAAAAAATTAATATTTATAACAAAAAAAACAGCATTTGTGGTGAATTATTTGGTAAGAATAAAAACATATTTTTCTGCGATGCATATATTATTTTGTTTGATATGATTGTTCTTATAAGAGCTGTTGCTCAAATCATACAAACATTCCCTTCCTGGCTTTTTTATTTCATAAATTAAATTTAATAGTAAAAAACATTTGTCTTGTCAGAATATGGCTGAAAACAGTCAATCAGCATCCCAAGACGTTTTTTCGTGGAGTAGGTTTAGCGATCTATTGGATGATAAACTGAAAGATGTTGCTAGAAAAACAGACCTAGTAGTGATCCAAACTGAGATACAAGAATTAAAAGAAGAGAACATAAGACTTAATAATGATATTAAAAAGCTCACATCACGTCTTGAGTACATTGACCGCAGGTCGCGTTCTTCTAATGTTGTTGTTGCCGGTTTGAATTGTAAAAATGTACAAACTGCTAGAGAAAAATTTACAAAACTATGCAGTGAAGTTTTAAAAGTCAACGCTGATGTGGTGTCAACCCGCATGATTTCTTCTGGAAAATCGTTTTTGTTCAGCTTAGGATCGAGTTCGCAGGCTTACAACGTCGTTGCTGCTAAGGGTTTATTAAAAGGTCAAGATGTGTTTATTCAAAAAGATTACACTGAAGATGAACAAAATGTGCGATATAACCTGAGACAATTAAGCAAAAATATTTCAAAAGTTAATGATTCTGTTAAAGTCAGGCTTGGTGAGTTTTGTATATTTATAAATAACAACAAGTATACGTGGTCCAATGGCAAAGTTTGTGCTGATTCTGTTAATGATGCTGAGTACTTAAAAAACCTTTTAGCAGAATGTAATTTCGTTATTGATGTTAGCATTAAGGATAGTATGAATACAGTAGATTGTAATGTTAAAAATGTAAATATTTCAAATTCCCAATAGCAATTTTATTTATGCCATTTAGTTTCATATAATGTAGCAAACCTTGAAAAATCATTAAAATTTAGTAAATTTATTACATATATCAATAATTTTGATGTATTTTTTCTTTTTGAAACCCATGTAACAGCTGATAGACAGCACTTGTTTTCGTCATATTTTAATAATTATTGTTTATATTGGATTGCAGCTACGAAAACGCATACAGCTGGTCGTGCCAGTGGTGGCTGTTTATATGGTTTCAAAAAAAATCTTAAAAATACTTATGCTTTTAAATTTTTAAACATTTCCAATAATACGGTATTAAGCGCTAAATTTGAAGGTAATGTGTTTTACTTTATCCCAAGTTATTTAAACTGCACTAAATGGAATAATGAATTCGAAAAATTTGAAGAATTTGTACTGGAACTTGATCCTTCAAATTTTTGTATTGTTGGTGACCTAAATGCGAGAATTGCAAATGAACAAGTTTTAGATGGTAATTTTTTGAAAGATTTACCACATATTAATAAATCTAGATCTTCAAAAGACAAAGAACTTAATGCACAAGGCAAAAAATTGATGAATCTTATTGAAAATGTCGGTGGGATTGTACTTAATGGTAGAACTGGTAACGATGCTCTTGGGGAATTCAGCTTTTGTGGGGTTATGGGTAGTTCTGTTATTGATTATTGTATTTGTTCACTTAACTTTCTACAATATGTTGATGATTTCTTTATCGCATCCAAGCCGTTTTCTGACCACATGCCACTATGCTTAAAAATTAAATCATCGTGCCGTGTTGTTAATACTAATGAGAATAATACAATTCAAAGACTGCGTTGGAACAGTAAATTGTCTGATAAATACAAGGATAATCTTTCATTACTTGCTAGCAATGTTGATTTACAGTCTAATGAAACGGTTGATGAATTGGTTGTACATCTATGTAATAAAATAAAGTTGGCTAATGTTACTAAGGTAAACAAACGTTTTTTTTTTGAACCCAGGCAGAAATGGTTTGATTGGAAATGTGCTCGTGCTAGGAAACTTATGCTTGAGAGGCTTAAGCGTTATAGGAAAAAGCACAATTCGGTAAACAAATCTCGATATTTTGCATCTAGAGCTTGCTATCTTATGATATGTAATAAAAAGAAAATAGATTTGTATAATAAAAATATTGACCAATTAGACAAGGTGAAATGTAGCAGTGATTGGTGGAAGCTATCCAACTCTATGAAATCGCGTTCATATTCTGTTAAAGGTTCACTAAATTCCGATGATTTTCGTTCTCACTTTAGTTCGTTACTGCAGGCAGATGTTGATTCTCAGACTATTAGCTGGTCAATGCCATATTTTATTGATCCGATCCTAGACTCACCCATGGAAATGTGTGAACTTTTCTTCGTTTTAAAATCACTTAAGGATAATAAATCTCCTGGTCAAGATGGTATCTGTTATGAATTTTATAAAAATGCTCCTAATTCTTTTATTAATGAAATGTTATCTGTCTTTAACAAAATTTTCCTACATGAACAAATTCCATCCAGCTTCCGTAAATCTATACTTATACCTCTTTTCAAAAAAGGTGATCCCAATCTCCCATCAAACTATCGAGGGTTATCGCTGATTAATACCTCATGCAAAATATTTAATACCATTATACTGAATCGTTTAACGGAATGGATAGATCGTAACATGATTCTGAATGAATTTCAAGCCGGATTTAGAAAAAATTATTCAACCGTTGACAATATTTTTAACCTCGTTAATATTGTGTATTTAAACAAGGCAAACAATAATAACACATATGCTTTCTTTGTTGATTTTTCGTGCGCATTTGATACGATTCCTCGTAATAGTTTATTTTACAAGCTCTCATGCCTTGGTATGTCGTCGAAAATAATAAGAATTTTACAGCTCTTGTATGAAAATACGGAAAGTTGTATTTGGGATGGAAACTCTTTTTCTGATCCATTTGCAGTTGAAATAGGTGTAAAGCAGGGTTGTATATTAAGCCCTCTATTATTCTCATTATATGTTAATGATTTGGCAGATGAGTTACCTGGGGGTGTAACTGTTGCGGACGTTAATGTTAGAATACTGCTCTATGCCGACGACCTTGTTATATTATCAGATACTCCAACAGAATTGCAAAAAATGATTGATTGTTTATACAATTATTGTTCAACGTGGTCCTTGAAAGCTAATCTAGATAAATCTAAAATAGTGGTATTTCGTTCCGGTACTAGAATTTCTTCCAATTTAAACTGGGTTTTTTGGTGGTGATAATATTGAGATTGTAAACAGTTATAAATATCTTGGTGTAGACATTACATATAATCTCTCCTTTAGAAAACACTTGATCAATAAATTAGCAGCCTCGAAACTGGCGATAAACTCAACTTGGTCCAAATACATAAACAATCCGCAAATCTCACAGAATAATAAGCTTAGAATATTTCAAGCAGCATCCAGATCTATTATGTTATATGCAGCGCAAGTGTGGGGATATGTGAAATATGATGAGGTTGAAAAACTATTTAGATTTTTTATTAAGAAAATGTTATATCTACCGACCGCTACTCCAAATTACATTTTGTATATAGAAACAGACCTAGACTCTCTATACGTATCTACCTTAAGACTTCACCTAGACTATATTAATAAAGTATTAAGTATGAATCCTCACAGATTACCTCGTATTTTGGCATTAAAAATTATAGAACAAAATATTTGTTGGGCTAAAGAGTGGGTAAATCTTTGTCAACATATACAGTTTACCCCTGATAACTCAATATCTCCTCTTAGCAAACAGTGGAAACCTATATTGGACCAACTCAAACTCAAGGAACGTAATGATTACATAGAAAATGCAAAAAGTTCACAGTTTCATGATCTATATTCTATACTGGATTACAATGTTTCATCATTATATACTTCAAATTTTTCTCCACGTACAGTCAGTTTAATAATAAGGGCTAGAGGTGGCTTGTTAGATTTGAATGCAAGGTCTTTCAAAAATAACACTGTTGGTATTTGTACAATGTGCAATTTGGATGCTTCGGAAAATACTTTTCACTTTATTGGTGTTTGCCCATTGTACAAAGAATTTAGAATGCAATATTTTGGTAAAACCACACTAAATTTGAATGAAGTTATATGTATACTAAATGGTTTAAACTTTTTCTCCCTGTATAAATATATAGAAGTTTGTTTAAAATATAGAAGATTTATTTTAAATGAATTTGTTTTTTAATTTTCCATGAGAATATTAACTTATAATTTAACTTGTTATTTTTATTAAAAATTATATAAAATCATTATTTTGTAAATAAAATTTACTTTCCTAGAATTGTGCCAATCTGGCTTACAACAAAATGTTATGCCATATATAGATTTAGATATTAAACATATTGTAAATGAATTAAATATGTACATACAAAAAATCTATTAATAAATAATAATAATAATAATAATAATAATTAAATTTAAGACAACATCTTCTGACAACTCCATCTTAAATTTGTATCTAAAGGACAAAGAAAATTTAGAAATTATAAACTAAATTGCTTTAATATTACAACTTACCTAATATAATATTTTTCAATTTTAAATTGTTTTTCCAAGTTTTTTATTTTTGCCGCCAATACCTCTTTTTCTTTATATGTTTATTTCTTTTTTGCTTTTTGTTTAAATTTTTTAGTTAACCATACTGAATTTTTAATACAAATTCCGAACAATATGGCATGTCTCTTGTACAAATTTCACATGGTGTGGCAACCTTTTCTAAAATGGTTCGGACCAAATTTAAAATTAATTTAATTCACACTGAGAGTCGTTCGCACAAAATAATTTCTCTCGCTCTCTGAGAGAAACGTCAAACTACGTATAAAAAAAATTTTGTGCGAACCAAAAATGTTTCAGAAACTTGTGGGTGAACCAGCCTTTACGCACAAAAAAATTTTTTCTTAGCTACTATCCAATAGGACTAAGCTTGACGCAAATTTTTACCAAATCAGAAGATATCGATTTCAAAAGTTGCGTCACTTGTCATGAAATCCCCCATATATGTATTATTTTTGTTTCGTTTTGTTCTTATTTTTTGCCATAGCTTTTATATACATATTCGAATAAAATTTATTTTTTATAACTTATGGTTTTTCTTCTATTTTAATGACAATAATGCGTAGGGGAAATTTTTCCAACGTGTAGAGAAAAATCGAATTTTTTTTAGCATTTGTAGGTATTTTTTCGAAAAATCCACTGGCAACACTGGCCGTATCAATGATTTGTATGTATAAAAATTATTAAAATGTGTGTATGATAACTTAAATTTTAAGGTTTTATTTGTGGTGCAGTTTTTGGATTTTAAAAGTTTTTAAGGATATATAAAAATGGGAGACAGCTTGCTCCGCATTGAACGAAGCATTAAACATATTTAAACTAACGTACGTACAAAATTTTATTGAACCTCGAGCTTGAAGATTTATTTGTTATTTAATTTTATTAAACTATCTTTTTTTCTCTCCGTTATGGTAATTTTTCATTTCAGGATATATTGGAAGGAGTTCCTAGAATATAAATAGCCAAACTGTAGGCTTGATTAAATAGGTTTCATCTATTAAAATATGTGTGCCAAAAGTCATCACTTGAAAAGTTAGCGGCAAACGCAGCGGTAAGACTAAGAGCCACTTAAGCATGGAGGGATTATAACATCGGACATGCTAAAATACTGTATGATATTCATTGGCAATCAGACGTTGATTATGTCACACCTGAGCCAATCTCTGATCCTGGCTTCACAGTAAGCTACGATGACTTACGAATTCCCGCGTTTTCCCACTGTATGGTGTCGGTTCTGGCATTTACTCCGAGCAGTTGAACTGGAGCATTCCTCTTAGGCTACCGGATCATTGCAGTTTAATTCAGGCCGAGATAATAGCCATCTACACAGCCGCGAGACACATTCGGTATGGTGCGAAATCTGGCAGGGATCCCTGGATAATGTGTTTATCACTTTGAGAATTGTCTTAGAACGCCGGATGACTCTGGAGGAGAGACATTAAGTGGTTGCCCTTAAGTGGGTCTCTGAACATAGGGACATACATAGAAACTGTTTTCTAACTCGTTGGTGCATGCAAGCACCACCTAGGTGTAGAGAAGTTAGCAACTTATTGTACACAAATTTCATCTTATTGTCAGTCAGAGATGGTTTGATGAAACTACCTGTTGGAAAACCAGGAAAATCTGGTCCATCATAGATCAAAAAAGGAATCGACGGGCATTAAAACTGACCATATTGCGACTCAGGAACCTAATTGCGGTTATAACTGTCCACTGACCCATTAGGAAACATACTTAAAAGCTAGGGCTCCCTTTCATTTACTTATGTAGAAAATACGTCGACGAGGAGGAGAAAGAGTCAACGGAACATCTTCTTTGTAATTGTCCGGCGTTTGAAGATCTAAGACTCGAACTGTTTACTCGAAGAACCCTTAGGGAAAAAATTGTCTCTCTGACATTGATTTAAACATTATCCACTCCTGCATTGAATCAACCGGATTGCTGAGTGAGAATGTCAGCAGCTAGGTTAGATAGGACCCTTAGGAGCCTCTAAAACATGGTAAAATAACAGGAACAAATTACTGGACCACCATGAGCCGTGCTTGATTGCTGCTGCCAATGGAACCTAGCTTAACTTATGCTCAATACGGTATTGGTGAGTGGAAAATCGTGTAGAGCTAAATCTATTACCACCATCCCTGCCGAACCATCTGAACCTGAGGAGATCTTGAAGATTAATTAGTACTGCAACCCTCAACTTTCCACCCAGGACTAAGAGTAGTAAAGGTTTCGGCCAATGGAGTGTCCTCAAGAACGACGATTTTGGTGATTAAACAACAATCCTTGGAACCTCTTAGGGAGAAGCAGGGCAGGATTTACTATGGTTCCAGTTCGGTTTAGCTCCGTGTCTACCGAAGCTAAGCAATCTGAAGACTTGCGACGATGCCGTTAGCTCAATTGACAAAACGACACTCAGTTCGTCTATGTTGGGTTACTTCTTTGGTAAAATAGGCGAAATGTATAATGAGGACGTTCTCCTAAAAGAGGACGTCAACGTCACAGTGATCTCCATTTTGAAGCATGATGAAGGTGAGACAAATCAAACTTTACCACTATTAGGCGTCTGCTGCTGATTTTTGATTTCACGTTAGTTAATTAAGAACACTCTGAGCTGGTCAGAATTTGGGCGGTATGAGGTTAATAGTACTGAGTGTATTGACGTAGCAGTAAGTTTATTAAGAAAGCACTGAATCAATCACCATGGTGGAGTCCGGAAATTTACTGTGCAAGAAGAAACTGTCGTGGGTTGCTCAATGTGGCAAAGCGCCACATGGTTTAAAAATTTGGTTAGATCAGCGAAAAGAAATGTATAGAGGAGCTTCTGTATCGGTGTGGAAGGATCCTCTAAGGCAAACCGTTTATGTAAGAGCATGGTCTTGAGTCCGTTTGCCCCAACATACATCCAAAAGTCCAACGGTTGTTGGAATATAAATAGCCAGAAAACACTTGAAATGTTGCCAGGCATCCCACGCCTTTCTTATTAAGAATCTCGAGAAGGTCTTTGATATACACTTGAGGATGACTATGCCTTCTGATTTACAACATGCTCATACATAGGGTTAGTCTGTTCAAACAGCTCTTCACTTATTGGTGGAACTAATTGAAAAATCACTCGAACTGAATGAGTGTACCATGGGTGGCCATCCTTGATATTGAAAGTGCCTATAAAAACATCAGACCGGACGCTATTGCGACATCTGGTGATTTATGAGAGCTTTTCTAGGTTTGTTTATAATGTGCTTAGGAATAGGGTCATTAGTTCCTTAACAGGCGAGACCAGGGGGGTTACTGCGTATTTCGATTCGAAAGAAAAAATTTACGAGTACGAACAAATTGTACTGTGTATTACGATTTTCGCAATCGTTCGAGACGTTGGCAGAGGTTGATGAGAAATTTTTGTTCGTAATAGAGAGTGGCTATTAAGAAAGGTATTTTTTGTTTTCGATAAAGTATAAAAAACGTCGTTTTATTCGAAACAAATAATACGAAAATCGTAATACACAATAAAAATTATTCGAATTGGTAAATGATTTCCTTCGAATCGAAATACGCGGTAACCCCCCAGTATTCAAAGACTGGTGAGAAGATAAACTCTTCTAGGAGGAGTTCTATCCCTATTATTGTGGAACTTGACTATGAATAACATTTTCACAAGTATGAGTGACATGGTAAACATTTAAATAGAATGTCTTAGTGTATGGAGGTTGCATAAAAGGTACTAAGCATCTGCAGTATCTCGTGTAAATTAGGTGTTTATTCGTCGTGATATTTCGACGGAACTAATGCTATTCACAAAAAAGTACAGGACGGAAAACTTTAAACTTCCGAGGTTGAATGGGATTGATCTGCAGATTTTTGATAGCTCCAAAAAAAATGGGCGTGATCCTGGATAGCAAGCTTTCTTAAGGACTAAACGTCCGGACAAGGGTGCCTAAGGCAATAGTTACTATAAATGCATGAAGAGTTGCATTTGGCAGGAATTGGGGCATAAGCCCGCTGTAAGTCAATTGGGACCGACTGCAGATACGGTGCAGTGCTTGATCAATGCGTTCTACTCCCACGAGGGCGCTCTTTACATTGCTATGGCTAAAAAGAAGGCTCTTTGCTCGTCGGATCGACTCAATGCGGTGTATAACTGCTTTAGGACATTTCGTGGATTACATGGTGGTTCGGGCCAAAAAACCGCGGGAAGGGAGATGTTAAAAATACAGATAATTTTCCCCACTTGTGGGTTAGTTCGGCTTGCTGGCGGATCTTCCTCGTGGAACTGGAGTTACAGGTTCCCTTTTTGCAGCCGAAAATCCCTGATGGGGTATTATCGTGTATCGAGGGATATATGTCTCTATAACACATCTAGGTTGAAAACAGAATGTGGGATATCTTTAAATGAGATTGCAAGACATTCTGAGTTAAAGATAATGTGAATACCAGGGCATAACGCGGTAACCAAATAGCAGATGACTTTGCTAAAGAAGGTAGTCTTTTGTATGACAGATTTGTAGATCACTATGTTGGCTTTCCACAAATTCACAGTAAGTCACTTATTGAGCGTGAGCCTTATAAACTTGGACAGGTGGGGTGGGGTGGAACCACCTTCCTATTAGCCAGGACTTTGTGGTCTGGCTTTGGTGAATGGAGGACATTTCCTTTACTGATGTTAAATAGGGAACAAATCACATCAGTGATCTCAGTTATAAATGGACACTGGCCAGAAGAGACTCATGAACGGGTCTGGAATTCAAAAACTACAACCTGCAGTAGTTGACATGACAAGTTTTATTTGTTGTGCAAATGTCTTGGAATTCAGAACATTGAAGGAAGGCACATGGGGAAACCCGTGCTTATTTATTTGGACGATCTACACCATGTAACAAAAAGCTACATACGAGACCAATTTAGGCATTTATTTACAGCCTGTTCATTGATTTCAAACGTGAACGTTCGCATAGAAAATTACATTTAAAACAAAAACTAACTTTTGAATTTTGTTTTTGTTTTAAATATAATTTTCTATGCGAACGTTGACGTTCGAAATCGTTAAACAGGCAGTTAAAGTTTATTAAATAATTTCATCTATATATATAAATACAATTTTAAAGCCCGTTTGCCTTCAAAAGCCAAAAAGTATATACCAATGCTACGTTGGAACTTGAAGTAACACGTATGAAGTAGCTGTTCTGTAGGATGCGCACTAGCGCAGGGTATCACAAAAGGACCGCTGAAGGACCCAAGTGAGCTGTCTTTTTTAAGGGCTGCCTAAAGAACCTAACCTACTGTGACAATACCGTCCACTTCAGGGAATATATCTTATTGCGTAGCGCATAAATGAGCGCTTAATTTTTAAGTATGTACTTCTCAAAAAAAAAAAAAAAAATTTATTGGGTACTTAATTTACTTATTTTTTTGTCATTGTAAATATTCATTCTTGTAACACAGTCGGTTTAAAAATTTTCTCATTTTCTACGAAGCACATGTATATGGATAGATAGGAACTGAATTAAATTGAAGACAAATTTTTAATGTAACATTACGTGACTATAACCGGTTTCTGATCTTATTCTTTGATTTTGAGGACTTAGATATCTATCAAGATATTTTTCATAAATTAAATCCGCGTACTTTTAAAAATGTTAAAGCATCCATTTATAATCAGAATTTTTTGTGTTGGAATTTTGTTTAATGCAAGAACTTCAAGTTTTTTTCAATTATACATACCGGCAACCTCCTCTAGTTCCTTGATAATATCCTTGCTAAATAAAGCCGGTAATCGTTTAGAAAAAAAGTCTTTTAATGCTGTAGCAACAGCATTAACTGGAATATCCAATAACTCAATCACCGTATTGGTATCTAAATAATAAAAAAAAAAAAACAAAAATAATTGTATTAAGTTACATAAAACTTTGATTATTTACCTTCTTCAAATTTCTGAAATAATAAATCAACATGAGCTCGACTACCCGGTACCCGATAAATTCCTTCAGAATCGAGACCTTCCTTTTCTATATATTCTATACACTTTAATAAAAATATTGGAATTTCCACCTTATCCGAGATCATCAGTTTATCAAATTGAGATTCTGTATCAGTAAAACCTTTGGAATTTTGTTTAATTTTTCGTTTTAGCTTCTTTTCCTGTTCCTTCTCTTTCTCCTGAAGTTTTCGCAATCTGGCACTTTCTTCTTTAAGTCGTCGCTTTTCTGTCTTTTCAAATTCTTTTAAACATTTTGCATTCATATTAAATTCGGTCAGAGTTTCCGAAGCGAATAATGCTGGTGCTTCTGGAACCATGGTATACTTGAAAAGAGAAAAAAATGGTATATTTACACAAAATGTACTTAAAGTGTTCTTAATATTAATAGTCTTACTTCCGGAGATTTATCAGTTTTTATAATGTCATTAATACTTGGAGGTTCGCCTACTTTTTCTGAAATTAAAATTATTTGCATTCACAAACACATGTTTGCTCATTAAATTTTCTATTGATTAATTTAACTCACTTTTTTCTGTCGCGACCATTCTTTGATAATGTAGCGGTATTTCCGGTGGGCTAACATAGGAGCCAAACATTGGTACACGAGGTGTTTGTACAGGTATAGCAACTTTCTTTTTCTTGGTTTTCTTATTGATTGGTGGTTTTTTGTTTATTTGCTTGTAATAAGCATTTTGCTGTCGTGCTTTTCGCTCAGTTGAACTGGCACAACTATCCGATTCGGTACAGTCTGAATAAAAATGTATGTAGCCGATTCAATATAAAAAAAAACAATTTAAATTACCTTCGTTTTCATAGATTTGCTCATATTCAGCTAATTCTTCTGAATCGTCTTCATCGCCGCCACCATCTAACTGTGAATGATCAAATTGAGTATAACGTTTGGGATCCTTATCATCACAACCGGGCAGATAAGAGTCTCCGCCGAAATTCATCTTTGCTACAGCATCACTTACCAGTTGAAAGTTTTTCAAATTCAATTTTCCAGGTTGCTAAAATTTGAAATGAAGCAATAATAGAAAATGTGAATTACATCAAACTTTTTTGTTTTATACATCCATCAAAGTATTTATATATGTACCTTTAGTGTCTGACTTGGACCTTTTGGACGAATTTTGTTCAAATTAGAATCTATATGCCTGCGGCCGGTAGTGTAAGCATGTGTTGAGCCCCCAAAATTATTCCAAATAGAATTTTTGTTTGCATTACGGCGAGCATCTGTTTTATCGTCTAGCCACTCTACAAAATAAATCAAATACAAATAATAAGACCAAGTTGGAATTAATCTTCAGAGACAAAGAATTATGTTTACTAAATACATGCTGAAATTTAAAATTAAAATCTCCCCTACATCCAGAACGGAAAAATATAAATTAAATTAAAATAATTATCACAAAATTAATTTAAAAATAAAATAACGTAACGTAAATAATATTTCGAAATGTAAGAATACTAGTTTGTTGATTACACTGTCTCACAAATTCGTGACCAAATAAATCTACACCAAATCTTTATGTAAAATTGTCCGCTGAATCCGAATATGAATGAATCAAAATTGTCAAAAGTAGAACAGTTTTTGCGATATTCCAAAATAACCGTTATTTGTGTTTTTAAAAAAGATGATGTGACTTAAAGGCAATTATCTTTTTTTTAGTGAAACATAAGAAATGACAGAGTTGCAGTGGACAAAAGTTCAAACTTAATGAAAAATTTGATGACATTATGCCGTTTTGCTCTTTTCATTTTTTTTAAACATTTAAATACATAATCCGGTTAATATTTAATTCTGACTTCATTTTCGGTTTCAGCGGACAATTTTACATAAATATTAGGTGTCAGATACATTTCGTCAAAAACTGTCACGTAGTGTTATTTGGTTCACTTCCCATGAAAAACTCTGTAGTTTTGAGTTAAAACAACAACTTTATATTTAAAGTAAAAGAAATGCTGTTGAAAAATTATATGAAAAACACTTCACTTTGCGTCTTGTAATATTTCATATAAACTTTTTTTGAATTTTCAAAAGATTTCAAAACACAATTGTGATAAAAATGACTGAAAATTAATTTCAGACACCTTCGCATGTACGCTGTGCAAATGTGCAATAGATAGATTTATTGCCACATATTTTGAAATATCTGAAAACCAAACTCATTATTCATCAGAAAAACGTTCAACTATTGTACTAACAGGAAATATTTGACTCTTTGCATATTTTATAATTTCATCACATCAGCTAGTATTCCATAAGTATTAAGATCCTTTTGCGTCAACACTATAACCATAACGCTATTTTATACTTCCATTTATATTTTTTGTTTTTATTTTCACATAAGGCTTATGAACATTATGGTTCCAAGATTCAATTACAATGCTGATTAGAAGTTTTAGTATTTATATAACGTCCACTTTTACTCTAAAATATTCCTTGATAAAGCACAATTTTTTTGCATTATATAAAATAAGAGTTTTTTCGATAAAAATTTGTTATTTGTAAAAAATAAAACAGGTTTATAAAAAGTATTTTGTATGAAAACTTGATTTTACCTTTTATCAATCTGTTTTATATATATAATTTTATATAAAATTGTAACGTTACTGACTGATTCACCATCGCACAGCCTTAACGCCTGAAGCTAAGAACTTGCACAGGAGGTTGGTCTCTCCCCAAATTGAGTGCTAAGGCGGGATTTTTGAAAATTCGAATGTAAAGGCGATAAAAAGGGTAAAAATGGGTAAATTCAGCAACCTTATCTCTCCAGAACTAAAAGAGATAAAAAAGTAATACTTATCGTTGTTCTTTAATAAAATAAGCGGACAGGTGTATGGTACTTTTTTGATATTCGGCTCGTTTACGGAGTAAACGGGTGAAACTTGTACTTTGGACCTTTTTTGCCACCCCGCCTTTTTTTATGCCAATAAACATAGAAATAAAGTTTATATCACATTCGAAACTAATCAAAAAAGTACAAATACGAATTTGGTACTTTTTCGAAATTCGAACGTTTAAGGAGCGAAAGTCTTAACTATTTTTTGTACTTTTTTTACAAAGCATTTTTCTCCATTCATTGGAGGAAATAAGCTCCCACTACAATATTGAAATTCTTGATACTTAAATGGGGAGAAAAAAAGTACCAAAAAGGGGGAAATACGGGAAATTAAATTCATTTCTTTAGCTTTTGTTTTACAACTGGTACTTTTCTTAATTAAAGTTAATATTTAACCTATAAACATAAAATTCAACATGCAATTTCTTGAGTGTATAGGAACCTGTTAGTGAATTTTTTGGTACTTTTTGTTTTAACTGGAATTTTTTGAATTTCCGTAATTATGGGACCTATAAACATAAAATTCAACATGCAATGTCCTGAGTGTTTTTTAACTGGTATTTTTAATTTCCGTAATTGTTGCACCTAGTAACATTAAATTAAACGTGCAAGGGCCTGAGTGATGAGAATCTGTAAAATCGATCTTTTTGGTACTTTTTCGTTCTTTAACTAATACTTTTTTAACTTTCGTTAGTATTGGACGCTTAAACATAAAACTAAACATTGAATATGTCCTGAGCGGATGAGAATAACTGTTTGGTACTTTTTTGTTTTACAACTTGTCGTTTTTTAATCTAGAAACATAAACTTTGGCATATAAATACTTTCGACGAAAGAAAGGGAGATGCTCACGAAGTAGCGGAATAAAGCTAGTTTTTTTTATAAATAAGGCCATTCAAATTAAAATTTTTCCAAGTATTACAATTTCCATTTCTGGCACGGGTATTCCTGATAAATTTCTTCAACACTTAAAATTTTTCCAATGATGCTGAGTACTAGATTCAGTCTTGACAAATCGCTGGTTCAATATTACAAAGTTGTATGATGTATTTTTTTTTAGTTAGTAATGTTTTTGGGTTGTATGCAGGGTTTCCCCCCGCTATTTTTTGATTACCATGAAAGCGGGAAATAAAAGTCATATTACCGGAATCACGGGCAAAGCAGAGTTTATTTAAAACGATTTTTTAGCAGTCAAAAATAATTTTAATATTAACTTGGAAGTTTTGTGCATAGCAAGCTATTTATTTGAAAATCAGCTCTGGTGTATTTGTTGACATTTCTGTTTTAGTGTTTCCCCTCAAATTTCACGATGATTTACAAAATTACGCTGACATAAAACAGCTGTTCTTTAAACACTTGCTGCCTGTTTTTAGAAAACGTAAACAAGTGAGTGAGTGAGAAATTAAATTGAAAACAACAATAAAAAACGAAAATTTGTTTTTGTTTTCAATATAATTTTTCACTTACTCACTTGTTTACGTTTTCTAAAAGCAGGCAGTTAGCAAGTGTTTGATTGATAGTTAAAATAAGTTTAGCAAATGGTTAAGAAATACATTATAAATAATACTCATTCTTAATTCTTGCTAAATTTTGGTTAAAATTAAAGTTATTTTAAGACGCCTAAGAGGTTATTTTTTGATCAGAGAAATCAATAAACATACGCATAAAAACGTTAAGTTCAGAGCTTATTCTGCGGATAAGATCAAACTTTGTGTAATTAGACCGAAAGTATTACATTTACTTCATCCCCTCAATTTTGAACGAAAACTTCGTTCGCTTAAATGTAGGTTTAAAATTTTGGCTAGAAATTCCCGGAAATATTTTTCCCGGAAATTACCGTTGCTAGTAAAGGCTAGTTATCTCACAAGTCTTAAGTATTCCATAATACATTGTGAGAGAGAAATCAAATGAGTTTTGTTGCGACTGTCAAAAAATCAAATTTAACATGACAGGTTGTGTTTACACCATCACACAAAGTATAAACACTCACACATGAAATAAAATGCAACCCTGATCCAATGAAAAGTATTATTGTTTAGAAATTTTTCAAAAAACGATGAAGTCGTATGGGATGTCAAACTTGTTTCCTAATACTTGTCATTTTCGTGACACATTGCATTCACACTATCACACTTTGTTATTTTACTTGAGTTTTTCACATGTATTAATACAAAGTATAATAGTGTAAACTAGCCTTAAGCAATGGTCATGAATACTTTTAGTTTCATATAAATCGCTCTTCTGACGTAGATAAATATGTCAATATCACCACCTTTTTTGAAAATTTTTTCTCGGGTTGGCATTCCTGCCAAAAAATAGTAATCAAACTGATATGTTCCCCACCGTTGTGATAATGTCTTTTTCGTGTTTTGGATTCTCTTCCACATTCTCACGTTATTTTTAAAAAAGCATGGTGGCGGAAAAAAAATACGATCGCCACAGACCGAAACATAACGTTTATTTTTTTTTTAAATATATTAGTGGTAAATCGTTCCTTTTAACTAGATTTGCATTCCGTTGGGATCTCCAGATTTTAAATTTGTGAGCCAAATTATATACCAAAAATTATCTATTAACCAGAAGGACAAATTTTATTAAGCTTTTGACCTTAATCGGCGGTTTTTACCTTTAAAGTAAACATTTTTGGGTTTATAGTAAAACAAACTGTGTTAACTTTGATATTGTTTAATTAGTAAAGGGTAGTTTACACGGTAATACAATGTATTACGACTTTGTAGAATCAAAATAATATGAAATTCTCTCCGTGCTTAAAAGAAAAAAATACAAATCTGTTGTAAGTAAAGTTCATATTTACACGGATGGTAAAAGTAAAATCAAAAATAATAGCAAAAACGCAGATGGTTGCAATTTTAAGTTTTTACAAAAACAACATGAAAATTTCCTTAGTTGATTTTAGTTGTTTTTGTAATTGTATAAAAATGCTACAACCTTCAATACACACTGTAAAAATACACCTCTGGTGTGATGAGAATACATAAGTTTATAAAATGGTTTAGAAAAAAACCATTTACCGACCGCTTGTCAGATTTTGTATTCGTATTCTCTCTTTCTCAATACATTTTGCTTTTACATTATATGACTTTTCTCATTATACATCATGTCGTAATACAATATATTACCGTGTAAACTAGCCTTAACATACGTGCATAGTTAATTAAGATAAGTGCCGGATCACACAAGTCAAGTTTGACTCGTCAAGTCTTGAGCTTTTAGGAGAGAAGGGAAAAGAGAATGCCGTTTCTTTCCAAAACTCTCCTAAAAACTTAAGACTTGACGAGTCAAACTTGATGTGTGTGAGCCGGCACTAACAATTTATATATTATTTTTTCCTACCTAAACTGAGAGTGTTAACCAGTGTACCTAAACGTTCACTCATTACTCAGTCGAGAGCGAGTGTGAACGTTTACAAATGTTGCTGCTTATGCATCCTCATAAAGATAAAGAACAAAATTTTTAATTCCATCGCTCATGAGTGATCAAAAAAAAATTCATGCGTAAATATTTCATATATGAGTAAATATGAGCAATCATGTATGAATTTTTCTGAACTCTGGTTTACACAGGTTCTATCTATTTGAAACTCTCTCAGAAATGATCTCTTAATATTTTGTACGCGTAAATTGCAACAGCAACGTAAGCATAGTAACACAATCATAGAGCTAGGATTTTTTCTCTCCATTCTTCTGAATTCTATTGTACAAACTATGCAAAACACCGATTGGTATTTCCGAAATAACGCGTGGTCAGGAATAGTATTTTTTTTATACTGAATAATTTAAAATAATGCGATTAAGTCAAGATATTCATTCGACTTATTAGTATAGTTTTATTGAGTTTGCACCAGAGGTGGGTAGAAAGAATAACATCTAACGATACTTGTGCTTAAGATAGCAGATGAATTTAGACAAAATACAATTGTGCAACAACTTAAAAATAACTAAGTAATAATAAAATATTTGTAAAAAAGAAATTTAGAAATTAAAGTTGAAAACAACAAATTTTACTAAAAAAAAAAATTCTATAATTGACAAAATTTTTAACCTGCATCATGTGTAGCCAATGAATCCTTTGACCCGCTGACATCCGCTGCTTATAAAAATCATTTATTGAAAAAGAAATAAATGGAATACAAATTATGAAATTAAATAAATGACGAATTTTGTGTAAATTATAGTTTAATGAAAACAATCAATTACATGTTATTTCTTCCAAACTAGACTCGGAAGCTGATACAAATTGACTCTTATAAGAGCATGTAATGAGCTGATGATCTGGAGGAGCTGGCTCTGGAGGAGTTGTTGGAGGAGGAAATATCTGGAATCCTTTATGACAATAACATACATAATAAACATTATTTTTATTTATTTTTTTTTTATTAAACAAATAAAAAATATCTAAAAGGTAGTTTTTCTGGGGATCTTATAAAATGTTTACGATAATATGGTAAATTTACTACAAAAAAAAACCAAATGAAATAAAACTTAAAGCAAAAGTATATACCCAACATTCTGGATGAAGGGTGTGATAGAGATACGTATGTTAAATTGATATTTTAAATTAAAAATACATGTAGTAGTGTGGAACAGATAACAAAGCTGCAATCGTTAAGTATGTAAATAAGTTTCAAATCATTTTCACCACAACAAAAAGAGAAATAAAAAAGTTACCCCGAAGCCCACAACTTGGGGGTCTAATAAGATGAATTGTTAGAATTTAAAATTTTGTTGATGACTTAAAACATACACACACATATATATACATACATACAAACATATATCCCTACAAATTAACACACATACACATAAACACGCATTCATATTTTTCATTGTTAAACCGGTGAGCTTGGCTGGGGCAAAACAAAATGTTACAAGCAAAATTAACCCAGCAGAACGATCACTTTTGGGAAGAAGCTCGGTGATTAAACGAACTCCACCCGCGGTTAATATAGCGAACCTTCAAAACTTGATGCAAACCCGGATGCAAATGCAAGAGTAGATCCCCAAGTGCCTAAACAGTCGTAAAACTTTGCGAAACTAGGCGGAAATATCTCGAAGCTAGTAGATTTCTTGAAAGTGCGAACAAATGCCCGCAAAGATATTGACCCCTATTCTGCGTTTCGATTCGGATCGAAATTTTCTCCGTTTTTGGCAACTTTGGTATTCTGTGCCCATATTCTGTAACTCCCAGGTTGAAAAACTTTTCGATTGAAATGTGAGAACTGAAACAAAAATACCATAAATTGAAACAAACATGTTTTTCTCACTAAACTGTTACTGTATCATTTTTGGTGTGTAATAGCTGTAACGTTAGGAAATTACTCGCCAAAAATGTTTCAGTAACAGTTAAGGGAGAAAAACATGTTTGTTTCAACTTATGGTATTTTTGTTTCATTTCTCACATTTCAATCGAAAAGTTTATCAACGCGGGAGTTACAGAACATTGGCACAAAACACCAAAGTTGACAAAAACGGAGAAAATTTCGATCCGAATCGAAACGCAGAATAGGGGTGATTGTATCAATGGCTAAAGAAATACAAGCGCTTTATATACATTCAAAAGAAGATGGTTTCACCACCATCTTACAGGGAAACCAAGAGAGTAGTAGACGACAAAGTAACCCAGACAGAAGAACGATTATTTCTTTGAAGGCTTGCAACTTCAGTAAGAAAAGGACCAGAAAAGGTGATGAGTCCTAAGGGCAGTAAACCTTGGAAGAAGGACAATATAGAGTCACAATATAGGGAAAATAGTGTAGATCTAACTAGGGAACCAGCCAGTAAAGATCCTCCTTCTGGGGAAAGTTGAAATATTAACAATAAGTGGAAAAAGTTAAAGTAAAAGGAGACGAAGGCATCCAACTCGGCATTAATTACTGAATCTACGCCGACATCCATAAAAGTGCCAAGAGTGACGCTAGACTAAACGTTCTTGGTGAGTACATAAAAGCCATAAGGAAAACCACGAATGGCAAATTGATACTTGAGCTTAATAAGCCAGGGCATGAACACCTGCTGCAATTCCGAGACGCTGTCACGGAGGTACAGAAGCACGCGCTGCTGGTCAGGAGAAGACTATAGCAATTAACGATATTGATGAAGTTACGACATAAGAGGTAATCCTTGTAGCAAATTTTCATATAAAGTGGATATTCTACAAATGTCTTCAATCAGGTGTCCCGCAGGATAATATTCTGATGTATGATGAGAAAATCAAAATTGGATTTGCAGAATTCGAAAAAAATTTCTGCCGAAAAGGTGTTTGAAATGCCTTGACTTCGGACACATAGCGGTAAACTGTAGAAATTGCAACGATTATAGGAAACGTTCATAATTGAATGGACATAAGATAAAGGATTACTCAAACAAGCCTTCTTGTCTTCTGTGCAAGGAAAACAGAGGTTATGTAACGGGCTCTTCAAGGTGTCCAAAGAACTTAAAGACAATGGAGGTATGTTAGTCAAAGGCATGAGATTATTGCAGCTAAATCTTTGTGACGCAGCGCAGTCTCTATTTAGACAAAGTATAAATGAATTAAATATAGATGTAGTTCTTTAAGGTGAACCATTCAAGATAGAGGAAACACCAGCATGGATAAATGACGCAGCGAAAACTTCAGTAATTTGGGTATTAAACGGGAAGATGCCAAGAGACCAAATTTCAACTATGAATGGATTTTCTCGGGCCATTATTGCTGATATAACAGTATATAGTTGCTATATTGCCCCTCGACACAGCATCGAAGCAAAGAAAGGTATTGATAACGGCTGACTTTGACGCGTGTTCTACTGACTGGTGGAGCCCCCGTACAACCTCGTGAGGAAGAATACTTCTGGAAGCTTTTGCGAATTTGAACATGGTGCAACGAGCAATGGATGCGGCCCGCTAATAGACTTTGCATTTACCAGCAATAATATGGCGAAACGTATAACAGGGAGCATTAGGGACACCTATACCCATAGTGACCACAAGGCGAAACTAATGGATTACTCGATGCACCTAATGGGTCTGCAAATTGCAATAACAAAGAGGTGTATGGCTAGAAATGTAACATATTCGGCCGAGAAATATTTAGAGCGTGTCTAACTAACTGGGAAATAGATGGAGCACAAGAGACTTATAAGCAAAGTATTCCACACATGTGACATGTCAATGAAATGGAGAAAAGAGGGCATAGGAAGAACCCTGTGTATTGGTGGAGTGGAAATATCGCTAAAATAAGATTGGAGTGTATTTAATTAAGTCCGTAGACAATTCACCAAGTCTAGATGTCACCGTGGAAATCTTGAAGTTTATGAAATTTTTAAATCAAAAAAAAGGAGTATTAAACGCCTTTAAAAAGGTAAAAAAGAAATGTTTCATGAGCATATGCGATGACCTTGCTAAAAATTATTTTGGGTTAGCGTACAAAATCGCTTTGAAAAGGCTTAAATCTTAAAAAATGGTTACACCGACTGACTTTTATGCGCTAAGAGACTTCCCTATTAAATTGTTAAACGAATGCATTTAGTATTCACTGTTTCCTTCAAAATGGAAGAAACAAAAGTTAGCTCTACAAACCAATAGATTACTCCTCCTCTTTTCGCCCAATATGCCTTATAGATACATTCGGAAAGCTGTTGGAGATTATAATACTCGTATGTAAGAGGTATAAGTACTGTACATATTAAAATAAATAAAGGACATATATGTATATATATATATATATATATATATATATGTAAGAGACTTCAAGAGACCGGGTAGTTTTTTACAATACTGATATTGGTCTTAAAAAATATGTAGTTACAGAAGCTGTTCCCCAGGGATTGGTCACTAGGCCACTCCTATGGAACGTTATGTACAACGGCATACTACAACTCAACTTACCAGATGCAGTCAAGACAGTTGGATTTGCAGAAAATATTGCGCTTATAGTTGTAGCGTCCAATCTTAATGAAGCCGAAACAAATGTCAGTATAAGTGTGGTGAAATCGTGGCTAGCCTCTACGGGCCTAGCTCTAGCGGAGCAGACAACGGAAGCTGTTGTTATATCCAGAATACATTAAAGAATGTATCGGAGACTGTGAAGTTACATTAAAGTATTCCTTAACGTACTTTGGCATGATAATAGATAGCAAATTGTCTTTTAAAGGTCATATAAACTACGTGGAAATGAAGGCAAGAAAATCCGCAATCAACTCTTGGCAGAATAATACCATGCAGTTTATTACGTGATACTGCCGTAACATTAACGCAGTATACACACTAATGGCACTGAGAGTATGTTGTGGTTATTATACCATTAGACCTGCTAGTGAAGGAGTGCGCAGCTATACATCAAGACGGCATTGCAAAGGCAGAAGCTCGGACGAAAACTTTGGAAGCCTGGGAAATAGATGGTCTGCTTCTACAAAGAGAGATGGACAAAAAGGCTTATTCCTGACCTGGAAATCTGGCTGTAGAGAAGGCATGGGGACGTTAAACACTATATACTATACTGGATATAGGCAGTACTTCTACCGATTTGCTCTCCGACAGTAAATAGGGACAGAAATTGGCGGATAATGGTGACCTCGTTGATCAACTGGGGATATATAGCGTATTTCGTGAGGATAGTCCTCCTGGAACTTGGCATTTTCTAAACGGCTATTATGGAGGTTAAATTGTCCATCTATCTTGGTGAGGAAATACTTTGGGGTGGTACCACCGGTATTGGACGGCGTTGGGCTGTTTTAGCGTGTTAAAGTAACACACATTGTCTTTCGATAATTTCACCTAGTAAAAAAACACACGTACATACAAACACACATTTTCAGTAAAAAAAATATTGCAATTTATAAAAATTATTATTAACGCCAGTTATAATTCTATATGTATAAATGGATGCTGAAGTAATAGTAGACTTAATTGTAAATCCTACGAGGTTCAAACAGGTCTGCACAGAGTATTTGCATATAAAAGTGTGTATAACTCTTTAATTTAGCGTGTTAGAGAAAAATCTGTCGATGATTTGCTAGAAACGACTCCGGTGAACACAATAAGCTTAAAAGCCGTGAATTCCGCTAATATGTATATTAACTGCCCCGTTGTAAACTCTAAAATGAGAGAGGCATACTCAAAATACAAAATGTTTTACACTTTTTGGAATTTGTGCAAAAAAAAATTTTTTTCTGTCAGTGTATTTGATAAAATGTAAAAATTTCTTTAGCAAAATTTTCAATCGCCAAAATGTTCGCCACTGGTGAATAAAGTAACTAACAGAAACGAATTCATGATCTACTAGTGCCCCACTTTACATTTACCCAACATTATTTTAATAAGCCATCAAAAAAATTTGTTGTTTTTTTTTTAACCTTAGGTCGGATTCACCCATTTGATCATGTTTTGATCAGAAAATGCAACAACAAACGAAGTATTTTCAACGAACGACCACAATTTAAGTATGTATTCACTTTTTAATTCATAAGTAAAATCTCTGAGTTTTAACTTTGTTTCTAATATTAAAAGAAAGTTGGATTATTAATTGCAAATTTTGTGGGTGAACGTATGACAAATCTTATTAAAAGACTTGGAAAAAAGTTACTTACTTTGATGAAGCATTTTTGGCTTTTCGTTGCTTTCTTCATAGATTTCATCTAACGATATGTCTCTTTCTTCTAAAAACGATAGTGTGAAAAGAGTTCCCCACCTTATAAGACATTATTAAAAATTAAACTTACCATTTAATGAATTTAGAGAACGAGTAGGAAGCATTTCGTAATTTTCGCTACCAGAGCCATCAGTACCTAGGGTACTGGAAAGCATATAGCTTTCGTGACGTGGCGGTGGTCTCGGCAACTGATTCACTGAATTCTCCAATGTACCTTCTCCCGAATCCAATGTAATTGACTCCTCAACATGTAAATTTTCTACTTCATACTTGTTGTCCCAAGCATTCTTTAAGAATGGACTATAGAAAGCAACTGAAAATAGAAAATTATTTAAACAAGAAGACTTATTAATCAGGGCAGAAGTTGAAATTTTTAAATAATTTAAATTCAAGTTATGCAAAATTACTTATTTGATGAGTTAAAGATATTTTCTTAACTTACATTTAACATATTGATCTGCCGAAAATGTCATAAAACTAGATTTGTAACGATCAGCTAATGAGTTACCTTCCGTTATTAGAAATTGACAAATTTCGCTACTGAAAAATGCATTGGCACCACCACTTTCGGTTATAGCCACTATCTGTAGTGGTATGTTAGAGTTTTGTGAAACTAAAACACTGTAAAAAGAAAAAGTTAATAAAACGCCAACTTCTTTTTTGTATTTCAGCAATGTGGTTGTACTAACTTTAAATTTGCCAATGAAGAGCGTCTTTTGGCTGAATAGACAAAAATAAAACCATGTATTAATTCATCACGATATTGATTTATACCATGATATGATGAAATTATAAATTCGACTCGTTTTTTAGAGTCCCCTATGAAAACATCGATTACTACGGAATGTTCGGCTGCTTTGCAAAATGTTGACTCAGCTGTTAAGGGATTTATGATGTTTTCTATATCGTATTGGTCACCACAGAACATGCAAACCAATATGCGTAAATCTGTTTGATTTGGTGGAAACGATTCTAGAGATTTCATTTCTGTAACCCTTAATGAATCAATCACAATGTTTAAAATGTCATACACATATTTCTGGTGATTTTGCTGGTGATCAATAAAATCGCAGTGCAACATTTCGGCCAATCTTAAGCCTTCGTTACGCAAATATTCAATTTCACTTTCTTTTAAATCTTGTGGCTGGTAAACTAGAACAATTGGTAGATTTTCAAATTTATCTTCCAACTCTAAATTACAAAGTAACGTTCTCTCTAGATTATCCTTAAGAGTTTCAAATGACTGTTGATTTGAATAAACACAAATTAATCCTGTCAACATAAAAAGATTTTATTAATTTATATCATTTAAATGATTTCCATTTTTAGTTATTGACTCACCACTTGAATAGACATCAATAGCCTTAAATGCTTCCATATCACCATTTGCAATGCGGTAGTTAAGGTAGTACGTTTGATTTTCATAGATATATTCACCCTTTGAACCTGTACACATGCGTATGTCGTTGAGCAAATCACTGGCTAAGTGTTCAGAGCCCACAATGAGCAAATTCAGTGTTTTGTCAGGGCTTTGATTCTTCCAATTGATACCTCCGCCGACAACAACACCGCCACTCAAGGTTTTAAGATTAACACCAGATTTATCAGCTAAAATTTCTTCGACTAAATTGTCGACACAACTATGGTAAAACGGACAATGGTCACGTATGGGACAATGCATAAAGCCTAGATGTTGAAACAAAATAACTCGTCGTTCCTGATCCAAACGATCCAGTATCTTATATCTGCAAACGAACTCTAATAAGCATCGTCTGATATGGGAGTATTTAATAATTACCTGGAATCATCTTGTAAGACATCAGTTATTTGTCTAACATCTTCTTGGGTTATAATATCAACATTTTTAAATTGCTGAAAAAACTGAGCATGTTCCAAAAGCAGTTCCACAAAGTTTTGCTTGCTTTTTTCGACAATTTCATCTTGATGAATGTCATAGATTTGCTGACAATCATGTTCCGATAATGCCTCGAAACATTCACGTCCCATAAATAAAACCCGAACTTCCGACAGTTGTTTACCAGGGGTAACGAAGCCAGACTCCTCCAATAGCATTTTAAATTGTTGTTTCCAGCTGAAAAATAAAATTTAAATGAATTTTATTTTAAATTGCTTGCAAATTAAACATGTAAGAAAGTATAGTCGGTCAAGTCCGACCATAGGATACCCTACAACACAGTTTATAAGAAAAAAATTTTGCAACTGTACCCTATTTGGGACCAATGGGCAATAATGGACTGATTCCAATTTAATTTGCACCAAATTTTATCTTAATGCCAGCATAAAAAGATGGTTTATGGGCAGAAATACCCTTTTCCGGAAAGAAGCTTTGTATAAGGGCTATGTGAAATTATGAACTGATTCGCCCCATTTTCAATAGGTTTGGTACTTATGCCAAGTAGAAGCAATTTCATCAAATTACCACCAAAATTGCGACCTGTACTTTGCGCAAAAGGTTTGCATGGACTACCAGCCAGCCCGGCAGCCAGTTGGAAGGACATCGATATAATTAAAGGTGGGTCTTGGACCAATATTTTAAGGTGTTACAAGGATCAGCAAATATGGCACAAATGCATTATACACTCTCCACTATTGTAGTGTGGGTATAAAAATAGCCACAAGAAAATTTGCTTAAGATAAGTTCGAATTAAATTAAAGAGTTTTTACCCGATTTTCTTTTTATCTTGTTGCACTGAATTTAAGAAATTCCTAAACACTGTCTCCGCTTCAGAAGTTTCCAAAACATCAAACGGTATACGAAGCTCATCCTCAGTTTCGTCCATGTCTACCAATTCCTGCCAAGACGCCTGGAGACACTCAAAAAAATATTGGTCAAATTCTAAATGGTTTCGAATATAACCCTTGGCACATTCCCACACATCGTCATCGTTTGCTGATAGAGCATTTATGTCGGGCAACATGTATTCTAGAGTTCGTGCAAACTTATCCAAATACTGATGTAACTTTTTATTCATATGATCATCTCTTAATTTTTTCATATGCCGTCTAAATAGCTTCTGTCCAGCATCATGACCAAATATATTGAGAAATTCAGTCCACTCTCTAAATTGGGCAAGCATTTTTGATCCTTGTGACCATAATATATGATAATCGGTAATTTGATTACGTATCAGTCGTGTCACGGCTTCTGAGCGACTTTCTAGCAATTCCTTTCGTGATCGGGCAGCCTCATGATATGGTATAATTTTAATGCGGTTTTTTACTTTTTCAATCATTTGAGCCAACACTAGAAATGCCAAATCGGTATTTATAGACTCGTGTGCCGACGTTTCAATCAACTGCACCGTTCCTTTATATTCCTTACGTTGGCAAATTTTTTCAGCTTCTCGGACGTACATTTCATTTGAGTCGTCATTTTTTGTTGTCACAAGCACTAAGGGTTTCTTATTTTTCAATATCAAAGTAATGGCATTTTGAATAAATTCTACTTGTTTCTCTATACTTCTGTTTGGCACAGGACTGACATCGAAAACGACAACAAAACCATCGATAGCCAAACGACCATCAGGTATAATTTTTTGTTCATACTCCTTTTCAATGCCCAATTGATTTTTACAAATGTACATGAGCTTTTCGGCAGAGAATACTTTTGTGGCTGTACATCGCTTAATATACGGTTCCATTTTGCCAACTTTAAACGGTTGGAATGTTGAATCGTCCATGAATTCTGTTTGTTCAATTATGTGAAATGTATATTCCGTACCCTCATCAGTTGTTTTGTGTACATCGCCCCAGTAAAGAAAATGATCATTATTCACAATTCTACCGCTGAAATCACTCTAAAATAAAAACAAGAAAATAATATTTACAAAATTATTAAGAACATTGTTTTATTTCTTTTCTTACCTGACTTAACACTGATATGTGATCTATAAAGTAATCATCTGCCATTGGCCTTATAAACCTATTGCACAGGCACGATTTACCTACGCCAACTTGACCTCTATCCTTTTCAGTCCCGGACAAGCCGATGACCGATATATTAAACTGCTTCATTTTTGTCTAAAAAAAAATAAATAAACAATTTATTAATATTACTAATAAATGGCGACCTTAGAACAAGAAAGTTCTGTTTGCACCAAAATTACATATAAGTTAGAGCCTTGTTGTCCTAAGGTCGCGAAAAGGTTTTCTTAATATTTAGTATCAGAGTCAGAGTTTTTTAGACGATAAAATTGATATTGCATTTTAAAATATAAAAAGTTTCTTAAATAAAGGTTTTGGAAGTACCAGTGAGTGGTCATAATGACTTGACAGTCTTTTGCAATTTTAAGTTTATCAAAAACACAATTTAATAGCAAAAATAGCTTGAATTTTTTTCCTGTTCAAAAAGAACAACCATTTCTATAAACATCCTTTATGGGTACATACAATCTTTGTGCCCCTACACATTCACCCAGGATAGGATTTTTAACGGTAGATTAGTTTATATAAATATGTATGTGTATATTATGCACATCCATATGTGTCAGTATTTTTTTTTTTTTTTTTTTTTTTGCATTTAATAATAAAGGTTTGTTTTTAATTTCTATTTGCAAAGTCAAATGGATAAATCTTATTTATTATAATTGACTTTTACCGGTTTTCAAGAATTTGTATACAAATACGGGGATATAATTGTATGTATGCACGTATGTATGCATATGTGTATGTAACAATTACAAACTGTAGAATGGATACATTGCATCGTAAACTATACGGGTGTGTTTTTTTTAGCAAATTTGTCCACGTAGGTACTCAAATGATATTAAACATAAAATGTCACAAAATCTTCAAATAATTCACTGCTCGTATGATGTAGAAAATCATTTAAATTAAAAACATTTTTTGCAACCATTTACATACTAACTTTTAACCAACTTGAAAATTTGGCTACACAGAATAAATTGTATATAAAGTTATATTATCTTCCCATCCAATTAGAAAGGAAAAAATTAAACTGACATTTGTAGACATCCAGACAAATTTTCACCCTCATATGAAAAAAGACATACACACACACACAAACACACAGATTAAATATGTATGGAAAATAACCACAACAAATAGTCCTATCACAAATTGTATTTAATCTTTAATCTTACATGTATTTTAAGAAACACTAAACATGACTATTAAAAAATTTTTTATTAAATTATTTTAATGTTCAACAGTTTTGTTTTTTTTTTTTTAATTGCAAAAAACTTGTGAGCAGTTTTTAACAACTTTATTTATAGACTTCATCTTAGACACATACACAAAATGATGTCCTTAACTCTACGCTAATGTAAATGAAATCGAAATGTCCTTTTGAGCATGACAGAGAGCAAGTAGCGAAAGGAAAGAGAGCATAGTAATAACGGAGAAAACTACCTTTGCAAGGATAAAAGATGGCAACAACAAAAGTAAATTCAACAATTTTATAGATCTTAAAAAACAGGTACATTTTTAATTCCATTTAATTTTGTTTGCCATCACAAATTGTTGAAATGGATGAATGGATGGATGGATGAATTTAAATATTCATGTATGTACATAAGTATAGTTTGCATCCTTTTGTTTTTGTATCTGTTTTTCACTCGTAAATACACTTGAACATGCATATTTCGATATAATTAGACCAATTTAGATTTATCATTACATCACATACAATTTAGAATGCAATGTTATGGTTGTTGCAAATGGCCATTATTTATGTTATTTGTTTTTTTTTAACGTACGTACATATGTGTGTTCATTTAAAATTAAAAAAAAAATTACCCATAAGCTAAGTTAATTTAGATATTTCACTCAATCTCATCTAAATGCAAAAGCATTTTTTAAATAATTATTTTTTTAAATAAACTTAAATCAGTAAAAGATAGGTAAGGACAGCTGACACGAGGACGGCACACTTGGGTCCTTATAGCGGTTTCTTTGTGATATCCTGAGCCAGTGACCAGAGTCAATCCAGTGTTCACCAGATTATTCTCCAGACATCACTGCAGCCTCGTACCATTTGATTCTTTGCAAAACAGAGAGATCGACTTTAGTCCTACATAAAATTGAGCATCCAAGCATGGCGATTCTGGTGTCCCAAAATGCCTCGACCGGGGTATTGGCAGAGAAAGTAAAACACCTCCCCTTCCTAATCATAACAACTTCTGCAGTAGTCATTATAGCGCAGTCCCATTCTCATCGCATGGATCCCTATCAGCCTGGTAACCTTTATGACCATAGCCACCATCCTAATCTGCTAAGTATCAAACCCAAGTAGCACGCAGGGGTTTTCCCCTAATCTAATCCCGCGAAGCTATACGCTTGTCCGCAGGAGACCACAGTCTTTGGCGGGAATCGGACCCGCAACCCCCGCACTGATAGACTAGCTCACTACCGCGTCATAGCCACGCGATAAAGTCTTGGCCAACGAGCAAGTATTCTCATCCTACCATATCTCCTGAGTCTTCCAGTAAGACTCATGTTCAAAAAGTGTTCTGCAGCCAGCCAGAGAAATGCCAATTAGGCCGTCAACGAACATGTCGTCCAAGAGACAACCTTCTTTAGCCTGGCCGTCCGCAGTAGGCTTTTCCAGACACCCACTGTGTCCTGTGTCCATGCCAGCTTTACCCTATAATGTTTCGCAATTAGATATATCCGGCTTTCCACAGTTAACTTTGATGTCGGGAGGATACCAGCCAGAGCTGCATTGGCAGCTTTAGTGTCCGCAATTATGCCTATATCTCTTCTTATACGATAATACCTCAACCAATTCCCCGGCCGTCTAATGGCGAAGATTTCTGCCTGCAAGACAATGTTGTCATTCGGCATTCTAAAAGGGACCTTAATGGCCATTTCCTCGGTGAAGAAACCAGGTCCGTTTTCACAAATAAGTACATTAAAACAAACATAACGTTTGCAAATTTTTTTTAATCGTTTGTAAATGAGCAAAACGAAAAAAAAATCTTTTTACGTTACAAAGAGTGCAAAAAAAACAACTGGCTTTTCACTCATCTGCATTCTTTCGTTTAATGTTGCAAGCTGGCGGATTCATACAGGTGACGACATTAGGGGTGTTATGCTAAATGTCAACATTTTTTATGGGGTATGACATTTAGAATACATATAACTTCATACAAGAAAAGAGACATAACTCTCTCTCTCTCTAATGCGGTCACTTTTATCGTCGGTTAAAATATACTTTTTAAAAGTACCAACTATTAAATTTTACGGAATATGCTGTTTGATAAATAAAAAATTTAATGTAAAATTCATTTATATTAAATTAAATGTAAATGATCAGTTTTTTTAATGAATTTTAAGTTGTTTAAAATTTTTAATCCAAATTTTTATATTTTTTTAATTAGGCTTAAGTTCATTAAATTTAATTTTCATTAAATTATTTTTATGAAGAAAGGAATTTTACAACATGAAAATCATTTTTTCATTTTTTTGTCTTTCTTTTTCTTGTTGACCTTTTTCAGCACAACTTGAAGGACAAATGAACACATAGAGCTCGTGCCTTAGCTTTAACAATAATTAGTATTGTGGTTATTTTGTTGAACTATTTATGGTTTTTAATCTAAATTTTTATATTTTTTTAATTAGGCTTAAGTTCATTAAATTTAATTTTCATTAAATTATTTTTATGAAGAAAGGAATTTTACAACATGAAAATCAATTAAAATTGTTATTGATAATCCTTCATTCTTGACCGTGGCCGGGGCTCGAACCCGGGCCGGCAGGTTACCATGACATGTTTCGATCGCAACCACTCGATCTCCTCAGATGGATTTGCCGTTTTACACTCGCAGCCATCGACGACTGCTGACGTCAATAGTCAAACATCAATCCTTAAACCAAATTGTATTTTAACCTTTGGTAGTTCGAAGTTTGCTTTTTTGAATGATTATCCATTTTAATTGATTTTACATGTTCTTCCTTACTTCTGTTTTTTCTTACTTTTGTCAAGAATTTTTCTTGAAGTCCAAAGTACATTTTTTGTTTTTTCATTTTTTTGTCTTTCTTTTTCTTGTTGACCTTTTTCAGCACAACTTGAAGGACAAATGAACACATAGAGCTCGTGCCTTAGCTTTAACAATAATTAGTATTGTGGTTATTTTGTTGAACTATTTATGGTTTTTAATCCAAATTTTTATATTTTTTTAATTAGGCTTAGGTTCATTAAATTTAATTTTCATTAAATTATTTTTATGAAGAAAGGAATTTTACAACATGAAAATCAATTAAAATTGTTATTGATAATCCTTCATTCTTGACCGTGGCCGGGGCTCGAACCCGGGCCGGCAGGTTACCATAACATGTTTCGATCGCAACCACTCGATCTCCTCAGATGGATTTGCCGTTTTACACTCGCAGCCATCGACGACTGCTGACGTCAATAGTCAAACATCAATCCTTAAACCAAATTGTATTTTAACCTTTGGTAGATCGAAGTTTGCTTTTTTGAATGATTATCCATTTTAATTGATTTTACATGTTCTTCCTTACTTCTGTTAAAATACAATTTGGTTTAAGGATTGATGTTTGACTATTGACGTCAGCAGTCGTCGATGGCTGCGAGTGTAAAACGGCAAATCCATCTGAGGAGATCGAGTGGTTGCGATCGAAACATGTCATGGTAACCTGCCGGCCCGGGTTCGAGCCCCGGCCACGGTCAAGAATGAAGGATTATCAATAACAATTTTAATTGATTTTCATGTTGTAAAATTCCTTTCTTCATAAAAATAATTTAATGAAAATTAAATTTAATGAACTTAAGCCTAATTAAAAAAATATAAAAATTTGGATTAAAAACCATAAATAGTTCAACAAAATAACCACAATACTACCCAGTAAAAACTTCGCTTACTTTTTCAAAATGAATAGCTTCTTTAACTCATTATTTAGTAGCTTTCTTCTATAACTACATGTATAACAACTTCTATAACTACTTTTTTCTGGATGTATTAAAGTAAAAAAAATAATGACTTGATTTTGAATGCGTTCATTTTGGGACATCCCTTGTAAAATTCATTGGTTCTTTCAGTAGAATTGTAAGTAGTGCTCTTATGTTTTTCTGATTACTCAACACATTATTTTGTAGGCGAAGTTTTTACTGGGTAATTAATTGTTGTTTAAAATTAATTTTCGTTTGAATTTAACCACATAATATTTTGAGTGTAGTTATACATCAGTTCCACAGTAAACATCATTCAAAGATAGATAATTAATTTGCTTCTAATTTAAGATTTAACTCAATTATATTATATTTATCTGTCACATTATTTTTCAAAAAATTACGTCTGATTTGACGAAACAAAAACTACAGCCAATTTTTAGGTTTGATATTATATCACATTTTTTTTAAATCGTTTAAAATACAAAATTCTGTTCTTCACTAAGCACATAAATGTAACTTAATTTACCAAGCTGGTACATTTAAAATCAACTTAAGTTTGTATTGTATATAACTAGGGATGAGATTTTCATGCACTAAAAAATCGAAGATATGCGCTTAAAATATTAAATAACTAATTTAAATTTTTATTTGTTTAAATAAATAAGTACTGTTTTATTAAAAGTAAAACTTTGTCTTGTACTTGAAGAATGCCAATGCTTTTTAAAAACAATTATTTTCAGATCCCACTTTGATTCCAGATCAGATCAAAAATATTTGAAATTTATTTTATTTTTTGAAATCCTTAAGCCCGTTTTCACAACTTGCCGATAGCTTAAAATAGACTTTAACCGGCCTTATAAAAAGGGTTTCATTACTCAAACTTTACTTTAACCTAAAGTGAGCGATAAAGTAAATTAAGGTTTATCGTACATGGTAGGTTAAAATAAAGTTGTAATAATGGAACACTTTTTATACGGCCGATAAAATCCTACCTTTAGCTATCGGTAAGTTGTGAAAAAGGGGGTTAGTCTTTTTTGCAAAAAGTTTTGAATTTTTTTTTTTAATTGTTAATTTTACTTTTTGCAATAACAAATAATTTGACTTGAGTATTTAGTGAACTAAGTCCCTCCCAACTTGGTATTGTTTCACTAATGTATCCGAAATTGGAAAATACAAATGCTAATTGACTTCTGATGTTATTTAAATTTAATATTTATTTTGCTTTTTTATTGCACAATTGTCGGCACCAACAAGCTCTCTTAACATTTTTAAATTACTCGACGTTTTTTTAATAGAATTCTGAAGCATCTAGCCAGGCCCCCATTTAGCTACTATTGGCTGCGGTGGAAGGAGAATCAACGGATACATTTCATTAACAACTGCAATATTATCGAATTGGCTTCTAAATTCTCTGCAAATATTTTAAGCCCATGTAAAGGTGCTGCATCGGTTAAAAATAGAGGCAAGTAAAAATCCGAAAGAATTTATTTATTAGTTAAAAATTTGTTTGTGTATTTAAAATTTTTTTTAAGGACTTTTTTATAACATGGAAATTAAAAAAGAATCCCTCAAAATATGCATTTAAAATCTAAATATGCAAAAATATACAAAAACAAATCGATGCCATTTTAACGCAAATTTAATGATTCGGAAAAAAATTGGTCGACATCTTTCTTAGACTATCGACAAAAAACATGCATTTGCATGGAAATCGCATCCCTATACATATATAACCAGGGAAACCCGAAATATGCTCTAAAAAACACGTTTTATGCGCATTAAATATGCAGTAAAAACTGGAAGATATGCCCTGCAAAATGTTAAAATTATGCCAAAAAAAATCAAGAAAATATTCAACAATTTAATAACAAAATTTTAAAAAAAAAACCTAAAAATATTATCGCTTAAGCCCATATTAAGTTAAAATTCATATAAGAGATGTTTGCACCAAATATTAAATTAAAAATTTAATTTAAATACCATCATAATTAGATGGCTTAATGACACAAAGAGTCTTATTTGGAAAGAAGTTTTTATGGGGAATATGTGAAATTTTAGACCGATTCTCACCATTTACACAGACCTCGGCCATAGTTGATCAAATTATCTACAAAATAAGAACTTGTACTTTGCGCACAAGGTTAACATGGGCAGACAACCAGCTAGACGAATGGATGGACATCGTTAGATCACCTTAAAAAGTGATTTTGAGTCGATCGGCATACTAAAAGATTGGTCTACATTTCTATGTATTATAAGCATCGCATAACACTTATCTTTAATGAAAACCTGCTTTGTCTTACAATTTTAGAGTAAAAATTAAATGTAGATGGGCAAAATTGGATGAACAGAATTTCGAAAAAAAAAATTATTTTCTTAGAAAACTCCTTTAAGCATCTAAAAAAAAATTTAACATGTATCAAAATATGCCTTAAAAATGCAAAATTGCACTATAAGCTTAAAATATGCTGCAAAATGCTCGTTTAACTAATTTATGCACAAAAATGCTGCAAACGGTAAAATATGCAAAAATATGCTCTAACAAATCGATGCCAAAATTCATTAAAAGCTCTAAAACGGATAAATATATTGTTTGTGCCTTCATTGGTCGCACAAGGAAAAACATGCAACTATGGTTATGGTTTCCTGTATATAACTTATTAAGGTGACCTCAATATCATAACAATACAACAACAACAGGCAAAGCAATAACAGTCAGCTGTTTTTTGAGACCACCATGTAAACAATGACACTTTTTTATGATTTTCGATTTTTGTCGCGATTGGTTTCGGAAAATGACGACGTACATCGGAACAACAAAATCGAAACACTAATACTCAATTGCGGAAAAAACTTGTCTGGGGGATATGTGAAATTATGAACCGATTCTTCTCATTTCCAATAGGCTTGCTCCTTGTGAAATGTATACCAAATTTCTGTCAGCCAGCCGAATGGTAGGATATCGTTAGATCGATCACTTTTTGATTATAAGTCGATCGGTACACAAAAAGTAGACCAATAATTTATGGTGTTAAAATCATTGGTACAAATAAATAATACACATTTCTGCCAAATAAAATTTATCGAAAATCGTCAAATTTTGGGAAGAAAAATCGTCAAACTGACTAACCTAAATCGTCATTGTATAAAACCACTAACTTTTAATAAGTTTTGAAGATGTATTGTTATATTAAGATATTTCATACAAAACACATGTTGATATTTCTATTCGTTTCTATAATGCTGAAACAAAATCATTTGAAATATATAATACTGGTCTAGAGGTTATCTTTGTAACTTTTCAAAAATATGGTAGAAGTCTACTGATTCATATAGGCATACTCATAGCTCAGTGTTGCCAATTAAGAATTCGGAAACTACATATGACTGTGTCCAAAATTACATATTTGAAGCAAAATTACACAAGTACAAAAGAAAAATAAAGCAGCTTTGATAAAATGAATTCGCGTCGCATAATCTTATAGTAATTGCTTGTTTGCAATGATATATGTAGTTAAGTTTACAAAAAAAGGCAAAGCTGAGCGGTTGAGGAAGATAGAAAGGAATTGCTGCAAATTTATTACGGCACGTGCTCAAGCGCAATATTGATTTCCGAATATAAGCAATAACGTCGGCAGAAAATCAGTACAAATTTTGAAAATTTGCGGAGAATTGTTCTCTTTGATGTAAACAAATTTATTGATAGGTATCTGGTTTTGCCCATTCGATAGTCTAAAAAGGGTTATTTTTACCCATAACAGTCTTCTTCTAATCTATGAAATTTATTTTTTTTATTTTCACCTTGAATTGATTACTAGTAGTCAAAATTAGCATAACCGGTTTATAAATGTCCGAGTTATAGACAAATATGTAACTATTTTTTTCTTCCCATAATAATGGTTTTGTCACAATAGCTAGGAAGACAAAATTTGACGCAGATATTTTTAAAATATAAACAGTATTAATTATTAAAAATAAACCAACTCGGTTTATTATTTCACCTGTTCCCATACAAGTATCCTCCTGAATCAAAAAAGCTTATCAATTTGAGCTCAAATATTTTCTATATACAAACATATAAAAATTGTTTGGTTTTAAAAATTCCCTAAGTCGAATTATTATTTAAAATAGCGGCAATACAATCAGGATTTTGACATAAATACATACCATAAAAGCTTGGGGACAAGAAGAATCTGTTCAACCGAAAATAGCACTTTTACTAGTTTTTGAATAGAAAAAAGTAAAAAGTTAAGAAAATATTGAAACTAATACATTATTTTTTTATTTTGGGCCGCCCTAATATTTTACATAGTTTGACGATACTTTAAATATTGTTACGTCACTGCCTTTCAATTACGTTTTGGTTTATTTTCTTTATAATAAACCGTTTCGAGTTCTTTATTGCAACTTTAATAAAATAAATAAATCACAACACTTTAAAGACTGTTTACAATTTACACTATTGTATTTAGTACTAAGAAACTTTAAGAACCGTAATTTATAGCTTTTATTCAAAACCAACTATAATTTTCTCCACGTTATACGTTATTGACAAAGTCTGAACTTAGAATGATCTTACTATGCTAGCCTCCGCAAGTATTTATACTGCCGTTCGGTCATCTAGAACATTCGAAATGTTGTTTGAAGGTTCGAGGCTTTACTGTTCACCACTCTACTTGATTATAGCAGATTGATTTATGGCGGCACTTATGTTTACATAATTTCACGACTTATACTGAAGCTTTTTTAACGGTCATTTCGAGGGTTTTCTGCACATTGGGATTGAAGTGTACTAAATTATAATAATTTTTAATAACAATGTAAACTAATAAAATTACTTATAAATACAAAATAACTAATAAATACAAGATAACTAAAAATCTTAACTAATGCTTAACCAATAATTACAACTAATTCGTAACTAAAGTTACTTTCGTAACAATATGAATATATATAAATGAAAAATTAGCGATTTTTTATTTCTGATTTAGATACCACGTTAGGAGGTCTAACGACTAGGGATGCAAACGATACATCGATAGTTCCTAGATATCGATGTATCGGTTATAAGCAAGGAAACCAGATATATGCTCTAAAAAACACGTTTTATGCGCATTAAATATGCACGAAAAAATTCAAAAATTGCTAGTGTGAAAACAAAATATTCAACAATTTAATAACAGTTCCATTTAATAAGCACAATTCTTAAATTATAATCGGTAAAGTCCAAACTCCATAGTATGTATTTACAGACGAATTTTTGAGATTTTACCCTATTTGGAAACGATGGGCAGTCAGTCACAAAAACAGAGTTATACTAAGAGGTTAAAATTCCTATAAGAGTTATTTGTGCCGAATATTATCTATCAGGGGTGTGCTGGAAATCGCAAACGTAAAACGCAAGAATTTTTAAGCTATTTTAAATACACCTTTAATCTAATATAAATAATTTTTGGTATAAAATTCTGTTTAATAGAGAAATATTTGTATAATATGCGTCATAAAAGTATTTTATTACAGCAATCTTATTAAGAAACGACTTTTAAAATTCTTGCGTTTTACGTTTTCGATTTCCAACACACCCCTTTATATAAATATTAACATCCATATGAGATTTTTTTTTTTCTTAAAGGGATTTTAGGGACGGTCGCTAAATTGTTTATAAATGTTAACATTTAAAAGGAAGGTAAAACTATTTATAGATGGAAGCTTTGGGCAAATGTGAACTGATTCAATAAGAATCTAATTTGCAGTAAAATATTTTTCAGTTGCTATCGGCAAAATCAGGGCGCCGCGTTTTCTCTTTTCTCTATTATTCTCTTTTAAACGCTTTCATCACGTACGTGTGCACACACATAGAAGATAATTTTACAACTTTAACAACAACATCCCTTCAAACATTTTTGAAATTTTTTGGCGATTGCTTGTTTGGCGATGATTACGCGATCCTTCTCAGGGAATACGAATCGCTAACCATCGCCTATGGCGATGAATATGCGAGCGCACACAAGTAGCGGCAATCATCAGTGTTTTTTTATAACTTTCGAAAGAATTTTTTTTCTCTTGTTGTTTTTTTAAGGTAACGGGAAAATAAATATTTGGTTTCAAGGGCAATTAGCAAAATTGTCATTCCAGTTGAGCAAGTGATTTGTGAAGGGTGTGTTATTTAATATATCTCTGAAAGCAATTTTCATCGCCGAATCATCGCCCGCGAATCGCCGGCAAATTGTCTAACATCGCAGCGATGCATCGCGTGGAAGCTAAGTGCGATCCTCTGGCGAATCGGCAAAACGTTCGCATGTGTCAACCACGTGAATCGCGGTACACGATGTTCACGCGAATCGCGGTACGCGATGTTCAAGCGAATCGCGATACGCGATTCGCGCGGTTGACACATACGAACGTTTTCGCGATTCGCATTAAGCTTCCACGCGATGCATCGCGGCGATGTTAGACAACTTGCCGGCGATTCGCGGGCGATGATTCGGCGATGGAAATTGTTTGCAGGGATATGTTAAATTCATTCATACAACGCATACAATCGCAAAATGTTATAGTATATGTTGCCGATCGCAGGTTTACAGCAGTGTTAACCAAGCCCCGAACGCACGTACACAAAGATATTGGGTGGTATTATTGATTCCGTTCCGCAAGTGCGGAAAGCAATTTTTGTGCGGAAGCCAAATTTGTAATTATTCATTCCGTTTGTGCGGTATCCTTCCGTTGTTGCGGTATAATCTCTACCGCGATATTGCCATATTATTGAAACCGCAATATAGGTATTTTTCGCCATTTTGCTTACGTTTAAATTTTACAACGAGAAGCTAACGGAAGGAATTAAAATGTAAGAAATATTTTAAAAAAACATTTAGTTTTGTTATTTAAAAAAAATTATTTTTATTTATTATTTGTTTATTTTACAGCAATTAATTTAATAAAAAAAATTGTCGCTCACAAAAATTTCAACTGGTTTAAAATTTTCTTTTTACCAACAGCTGACACAATAGCTCTGTTTCTTTACTCTACTTTGGGATCCCTCGGGATCCCAATTTGCACGAAACGCGTTCCCATACTTTAAATTTGTGCAAATGAGAGCGGGTTTGAGAGAATAAAATTCTTCTTCTTCTTGCACGAAACAGCCCAGACTTTTTCTTCGTGCAAATTGTGTAAATTATCAAACGGTTAAAAAAAAGTGTTGTGGAATAAAATAATGTACTTAAATAGATAGTTTTGTACTGAAATATTAGGGATACAAAATGTTAGGTCTTGTAAAAGTGTTTGTTTTGTTTTATTTTTGTTAAAAATAGTTTATTTCTACAGCCAACATAAAATTTTTCAAAAATGGCGCAAATTTGTTTGTGTTTTAAAGACTGTCAAAACACTGCGTTTTTATTTTGTGCTTTAAATTTCGTTTTTTCTGTTCCCGTACTTCTGTGTAATTTTGTTTCTTTATGAGATAAATTTATGCTTGCTCTCATTTACCCAAAAAAGTAAAGAAACAGAGCTAATATCAACTCAGAAATAATTAAAACAGGGATGTTAAAAATTTATTGCGGAAGCTTATACCGCAGGAATGAATAATCGCAATTTGCATATCGATCGATATTTATTTCCGTCGAATTGTCCTTTCCGTGCGGAATCAATAATACCACCCATTATGTGCTTGTGTGCGGTCGCAAACAGAAGCTGCGGTCGCTGCCGAATTGTACACTGTGTAACTATCTGTATATATAAAATTTAATGTATATATCTTTGTTCCGTATAGGCGTCTAAACTACTGACCCGATCTTCATGAAATTTTCACAGTATATTACTGTCGACCAAGGACAAGTAGGCTATATTAGGTCAAGATTGGACAAAGGGGTGTGGTACCTCCCATACATTTTTTTTTTTTATATAAATTTTTTTATCAATTATTTTTTTTTTTATTTCAATATTTTTTTTTTTTAATGAAATTATTGTATCCCGTGCAACGCCGGGTACCCGGTCCAGCTAGTATAAAATATTTATTTTTTAAAAAAAAAACATCAGTTCCCAAGAATTATTGAACATTATTGCTCTGTGTGCTTTTGTGTTGATTACGAAAAAAAAACAAAACAATACCAAACAAGCGTGCGTGGTGTTGCTTTCACAAAGCTTGAGCAGAGACCACTGTTGCCAATTTGACGGTTTTACCGCGATTCTAGCGGTTTTTATGTGCCCATTGCGGCAAAATTTCCGTTTTGACGGTAAGCGGGAAATCTAGCGGTTTTTTTTCAATATCAATAGAATATAAAATTTTTGTTCTAGGTAATTGAAAATTTAAATTTTTTTCATAAAATAATTCATAAATTGAATTCGTTTCAGTTATAAAAACATTTTACAACTTTTTTTTATTAATTTTTGGATTAGGATTAATTGGAATTCTGTAAAATTATGTTCAGCTAACAAAAATAATTCGTAGTTTCATATTTGATTAAAAACTGGTCGGAAAAATAAAAAAAAGGCGAAAAAAGAACCTTGTTATGTGATTTTAATTGACTTTAGCGTGCTGAATTCAAATCTGTTTACAGATTGATTCTATTACGTCTAGCCACCTTATTTTTTCCGAAATAAGGTGGCCATGCTTTAAATTGAATTTTATTCCAAGTCATCTGCTAGTAATTTAATCCAAATCGGACAAATCCGCCTTAATTTGGCCGAAATATTAGACATTTTCATAATATATTTCTTATTTTATTCGTAATATATCCGGCTTTTTGATAAATGATAAAAACGTGAAACTTTCGTCTTCATAATTTTTTATACAAAATTTTGTTCTCAATCATTGGATCAAAATCGGACATATCATTTTCCAGTTATGATGAAATACATATGTATCTATATTAGCTTCAGCAGCCCATATTAAAAAACTAGACGTGATAGAAAAAAACTTTAAACGCATTTGAATTTAAAATATTTTACCAACTTTTAGGCACTTTTTAAAAGAAAAATTCTTGTACGTTCCCGGGACTAAAAAAGTCAGAGAAATTAAAAAGCTTACTACATATATAATTTTTAAAAAAGTCGTATACCTTTAAAAAGGCACCATATATCATGATTTGAATACACATTTTGCAAAATATTGAGATTTTAACGATATTTTAAAACTTTTTACGCTAAATAAAAAATTTAGCGGCTTCTAGCGGTTTTTGATGTACGATTTGACGGTAAGTCTTCAAAAAAAGTTGGCAACAATGGCAGAGACTGATGATAGACTAATGTTTTGAAACGAACAAAGTTGTTGTGTACATGTGAATTGCCGACCGTGTCTGTGTGAAACATACGATTATAGACTGTCTCGCGAGTCTATAGAGTGGTTATGACTGGTTTACAGCAGTGAAAATTTTATGAAGATCGGGTCAGTAGTTTAGACGCCTATACGGAACAAAGATATATACATTGAATTGTATATATATAGATTGTTACACAGTGTACAATTCGGCAGCGACCGCAGCTTCTGTTTGCGACCGCACACAAACACACAATATCTTTGTGTACGTGCGTTCGGGGCTTGGTTAACACTGGTTTACACCCTGCAAACAATTTCCATCGCCGAATCATCGCCCGCGAATCGCCGGCAAGTTGTCTAACATCGCTGCGATGCATCGCGTGGAAGCTAAATGCGATCCTCTGGCGAATCGCGAAAACGTTCGCATGTGTCAACCTCGCGAATCGCGTATTGCGATTCGCGTGAACATCGCGTATCGCGATTGAAACCAAATATTTATTTTCCCGTTATCTTAACAAAACAACAAGACAAAAAAAATTCTATTGGAAGTTATAAAAAAACACTGATGATTGCCGCTACTTGTGTGCGCTCGCATATTTATCGCCGTAGGCGATGGTTAGCGATTCGTATTCCCTGAGAAGGATCGCGTAATCATCGCCAAACAAGCAATCGCCAAAAAATTTCAAAAATGTTTGAAGGGCAGCAATGGTGGGCGCTCCATAGCACAATTGTGCTGAGAGATTTCACACGTATTCTTAGCATCTTTAATTTAGTTTTCCATTAGACAGCGTCGAATGCACATGAAGCGGATGCTTACATATTTTCTGGTATTTTTTATATTTTTTTCAAGAGAATTTACCCAGCAAACACACGTGTTTCATTTCAATAAGTTTGATATTTCCAATTTTGTTTATTTTTTGGTTTCTAACTCTTCTTTCGTATGGTCAAATGCTAGCAACCATTCTTTTATTTAAAATTTCTTCCCTTTCTTTGCTCCAGTATGCTCCACCAAGCATACATTCTTTTATTAATTTTTTTCTTTTCTTGAATAAGAGAAGAAATTATTACTATTTACTTAGTAAAAGTTTTATTTTCATTTACAATTTTTTTTTTTTTAACTTAATTCATTTTTGATTGAAGTTTCGTTTTACATAAATTAATCTGGTTTTTACTTTTTTCTGTGAACAGTAAATCTCTGCAATTTGAACTATTAAAAAAATGTTTTATTTAACTTGAAATGCGTAAAATATTAAATATGGAAATATAATGCTCCATTATATTTCAAACGCTTGGCTTTGTGTTTGGTGGGTACTTCTGCCATCTCACTAATACTCATAAGTATCAATACAAGCACGGTTTTAGTTGTGCCCACTTCTGTTTTACAGACACAAAGAGGCTTATTTGGAAAGAAGTTTTTATGGGGAATAAATAAAATAATAGACCGATTCTCACCATTTACATAGAATTCGTTCTTAGTACATACAATTAAAATGTATCTACCAAATTTGATCAAATTACCTACAAGATTGCAATTTTGACTTTGCGCACAAAATTAGCATGGACAGGCAACCAGCCAGTCGGACAGATGGTTATCGTTAGTTAACTTTAGTGGTTCTAAATCGATCGGTATACTTAAAGATTGGTCCGGATTTCTTTATGTTAAACACATCGCCAAAAACGTATATAATGGCTTTTTCCTTAATTTTTGCTATTCCTATATAAAATTTTTAAGTTTAAAATAAAATTTATCTTAAATGACAACCTGCTTTGTCTTACAATTTTCAATTTTCAATTAAAATTTAGATGACAAAATTGGAGAAACACCTTGGGGATTCATATAGATATTTAAAACAGAGAACCCAAAATATCGCAAAAAAAAATTTTTTTTATTTGCTGCGAAATCTTTTGTAGGCATCTAAAAAAAATTTAACATGTATCAAAATATGCCTCAAAAAGGCAAAATATGCGCATAAAACTTAAAAAAATCCTGCAAAAAAGATCTTTTAACTAAATTATGCAAAAAAAATGCCGCAAACGGTAAAATATGCAAAAATATGCTCTAACAAATCGATGCCAAAATTCATTAAAAGCTCTAAAACGGATAAATATATTGTTTCTGCCTTCATTGGTCTCTCAAGGAAAAACATGCAATTGCATATTTATAGTTTCCCTGGTTTTAAGCATCAATGTTAACATCGATGTTATAACGGACGATACATCAGCGTCAAAACTAAAAAACATCGACATATTTACATTTTTTTTATATTTATTTTCCCCATTTTTTTATTTTTATTTTTCCAATTAAACCCTTTATTTAAAAATATAAAAAGTTTATTTCAAAGCGCAGCCGTACAAAGTAGTGGCATTTTGACAAAACATCTTAAGCGTCCTTATTTTTTAAACTTTTGAAATGTTGACACGGTACCTGCTAATTTTTTTCTATTTGACATAATTGTAATTCGTATGTAATTTTACGCCTTTCTTAAGCGGCGGGGCTTCAAAGAGAAGAATATGCGTATTTTTATGATCGGTCTCTTTTTAACCCGAACATTTTTGTTCTGTATTTCAAATAAACAGGCAATATTTTAATCATATGCCATATTTGTTGCAGCATATTTTTCTACGATGTTCCACGTATTGCAAAGCATATTGCCTTTGTTCTTCTTGCACTCTAGGATGTCAATGGAATGGTTTTGTGAAGTTTACCGCTCTTTTAGCGCAGTCATGACCTGCCTTCAAGTGTATCACTTTTGGTTTGAAAAAATATGAATACTTTTACCAAGCTGATGAGGTTTCGGTTAGAAAATCAATGTTTAATAAATATCGCCTAAATATATTATAGCTTTTTATGGAAACAGATTAATGAATTTTGTTATCTGTACGAAACGAAGTAGAAAACAAGTATGTCTGCTTTCACACGTTTCATCTTTTGATGCTCAACTCTTATGTTTTAGGTGAGAGAAGAGAGAAGAAAGAGGTTTGGTACTGAGATGCCTGTGCTTGGTTAGCAGTGATGCCAACTTTTTGAGAGCAAAAAGCACTTTCAAATTTAAAAAAAGCACTAAAAAGCGTAAAAAAGCACTAAGCCATTTTTAGAATTTAATTAAACACAAAACAAGTTGCATTCAGCCATGCCGTATATTATATAGCTTCAAAATTTAAAAAAAGGCGACGGCGTTAATGGGGACCATTTTAATTTAAGATTAAATAATAAATATATTTACATTTCTATATAAACATTTTTAACTGCCTGTTCAACGATTTCGAACGTAGACGTTCGCATAGAATTTTATATGGAAAATATTTTTAAAACTGAACTGGGAGTAAATGTATTATTATTATCTTCAATCAAAATAATAACATCCAAATCATTTGGATCATCATCAGCTGAGTTTGAATTGGCCATAAAACAGTTTTAGAGTAATACAGTGAGAGCTCGATTTTCGTAACTTGAAAAAACCTGTTGCAATTACCGAAAATTTGCAATGACCGACCATTGTTTATAAAACTTAATGACAGCCTATATTTTAATAAAAAAAAAAACTTATATTTGATCGTTTTAATAAATCTAAATTAAAATCGTGCAACGTTTAATAAAACAACTGGCGTATGATAGTATCCAATTATTTAAGCCTATGAACGCTTCTAAAAAAAGAACACACATAAGGTGTAAAATAGAAAAACATTGTATGTTTGATACTTAGTCAAACCTTTTTGCAATAGCACTTGAGGTAGAAGTGCACAACACGCGGAAAACTAATGCACATGCAAAAGGGCAGGTTACACAACGCTCGTTATAAAAGCATTATCTGTCAGCTGTTGTTAATTTGTTTAACACTGCTCATACCAAGCTACGGCTCTTTTTTTTTGTTTTGAAGTCTTCGTTTTTTGTACGGTTTCCGACTGCATGTTTTTTAACAATTCCTAATATTTTACAAGCCAATTTCTATTTTTGAAACATATGACACATATGTCACACAAAAGTGCTTGACGATAAATAAAATTTTATTGCAGTAATATGATGTACGGCCCCCCATGAAATTTCTGTAAATATGGTTTCGGCGCAGCTCAAAAATTAATTAAAAAATTTTACATATTTTTCTTATAATGCAAAGACACAAATTAACAACTAATAAGGAAAACTATAGAGCGATAAAGAGTGTTTTTTTGCCGTGCATATATGTCCGACATGGCCTTGCATTAAAAAAAAAATCGGCAGGCGCCACGTCGGACACATGCGTGCGACACTCTTATTTGTAAAACACTCTTTGTTTTTAAGCAGTAAATATTACTGGTAGTATCCTAAATTCCAATATTGGCGTTTTCGAATATAAAACGCAAAAAAATGCTGTGACCCCTAGCATCTAATTTGCTGAAAGTGCCTTGGCAGTCAATGTGTTAAAATCGTTTTTTAAAACATAACAACATTAAATAAAAATAAAAAAAATTTATTTTTCAGACTCGAACTCGCAACCTCATGAGTCTCAGGCGAGAAGTTAGACAACTCGGCTACGAACGCTTTTACTGAAGAAGCGTTAAATTAAAATATATTGAGTCTACGAGTTTGTTTCTTTATTTGAGCGGCATATCATGTTAATGGGTTTGTGTGCATAAAATTAAACGCATTAAAATAAAACAGCAAAACAACACCAACCACAAGGGATTTTTTTGGAAAAATTAGAGGCTGTCGTGGTTTTTTGGTCATATCTCAGCCATTTGTGGACCGATCTTGCTGAATTTCAATAGCAAGAAATGGTGGACTATATGTGACATAAATAAAAAACAACCTAGCCGCTATCATGTCTGGAGTCTCCGGAAAACATCTATCAAACGTAAGACGGACATTGTTCAATCAACTTCTCTCTTATAAGGACCAAAAATATATATACTTTATAGGGTCTAAGATCAATTTTCTAGAAATTACAAACGAAATGACAAACTTACATATATATACCCTTTTCCACCTGAGGTGAAGGGTTATAAAATTGGTAGAACAAAATAAAAATTGTAAAAAGCACTAAGCCACTAATTAAAAACTGAAAAAGCACAAAGTTAGTGCTTTTTGTAGCTTGGCACTAAGGATACAATTTTGGTTTTTTGAGGCATCAAAAAGCAACATGAATAGTGCAAAAAGCACTAAGTTGGCATCACTGTTGGTTAGTACGTTTTGTGTTTTTATTCGTTGGTATGTGCACAACGATGGCTGCATGTAATTTTTTTCTTTTCTTTTTCTCTTTGATTCGCTGTTAATAAAATTGTTGTTGTTTTGAACCGAAACAAGTTGAAACCGATTGCAGCGTGTGATTATATTGACATCTTAAAAAGGGAATTGAAAAGAAGTTGAGCATCAAAAGATGAAACGTGTAAATTCAGACTATCATGACAAAAGAATAAATAATAAGAAAATACATTCCAAATAATAAGTAGTTAATTTTTTCTCTTGATTGAACATATCGCTTTGTATTTTCGAATTTGGTTACTTTTTTTCACTGGCCACAATGTTCTTTTCTGTTTCAATATCAACCATGTCATGAAAAAAGTTTAAAGCAGCATTTGATATAATTTGGTGCACACACTCATACCTCTTAACAGCTTTTATAAAACGCAAATCCTTTATGGCCAAGTAACATTGTGTTCTTTGTTTAACGTAAATTGTTGCAATGAAAAGAGAAACTTTTTGCAAGCCTTCGGCCTCTTGTTAAGTTTAACTGATCCCGAAATAAAAACATTTTTATAGCAAATATAGCTCTTGAGGACTTATTAAAATTTTGTATTATCATTTTCGTTAAAAAAAATATCGAAAGCTCAATTAATTCACGATAGTCACCTCTCACAATTGGTTTTTCGAGCTAAGAAAAATAAAAGCTGATCAAGTTGTCAATCTGCGATGAATCAAAGTGGTGGCTTGGAATGGAGATACCATTTTGAATATCGCATTGCTTGATGTTATTCCAGTTGTTTTAAACTTTTCAAAGAGCGGTATGTCAACATTAACCGTAACCTGAGGAATTTTGATTCCAACTACAGTTTTTAATACTTATTCATATACATGATGCCTGTACCAAAAATAAAAGTAAATCCCTTTCTAGTGCTTGCTCCAGAAGTTTCTCTTGATTTCCATACACTTAAAAACTTTGGGCACTCCATGCAGGCAGGATGGTAAGATATTCCAATGAACAGAGCCGATTTCAGGATATTATTTGTAAAAAAGGCTTTAATATTTTCTGCACTTTTTCTTTTCTGTGTTCTTATTTTTTGCATGGAAAACTTATAAATTATGAATTCTCTTACATTATGTCCAAGTGCTTCTAAAGCAGTTTCTAAAATATACACTGAGTCGCACATACTCAATTGACAACGAGGGCAGCTTCAAGTTTTGGAGAAAGAAGTTCCCTTTTGCCCTTTTTTTAGGAAACTATTTTTGTGTAAAAAAACTGTGGGTTTTGATCTTGATGATTTTCAACAGAAAACACCGTTGTTGTATATTCCTTTTCCAGTCTTTTTCTTTCTTTTAGTATCCGGAGTTTTGTTCTTTCTTCTTTTGTTCATAGATTTCAATCAAAAAATTGCCTTCATCGATTTGCATTAACTTTAACCTAGCATTTACACATGACACTGCCAGTTCGAAAAACTCAATACACTCACACTTTTTTACTAATACACTCAAATTTTTCGCAATGGCAGCTCCAGTGGCAGCAAAAATTGCATGCGAGTGGAAATTTGGCACCTGCATGCCATTAAATGACAAAACGATGAACAATGTTACCCTGTTTAAAATTTAATGCAAACTTACTGGATTATTGTCAAATTTTAATTAAAGTTTTGATTTGATTAATGTATTATTATGATTAATTTTTTGAAACGCGCATTACTAAAAGCAAGTTTGTCAATTATAGAGTATTAATATTGTTAAAATAATGCTTATATAAATAAATGTAAACCATTCCCCCAAAAATGTGCTTATATGATTAGCTCGGTAACTCTCTTTGGTTTTTTGGTACTTTTTTTTTAATTTGAGAAGTAAACAAATTATCTCAAGTTTGCGCTTCGACGACATTTTGAAAATGTACTCGTAGTGGTATATGTAAACACAAAAGCAAATGGCATGAGATTCGACAATTTCGAACAATTTTTCTTTGATAATATGTATACAAAAGTGGCATGCCACTACTTGCAAGTGTAAAGGCAGGGCAAGGCATCAACGATCGCTATGTCAAAGAGATTGTTCAAAGTACAGAGATGAAAAAATGACGTATGAAAAATGCCCAAATCATTTAGTGAAGTGGCAATGTATAAAAACAGGCCGCTACTATCAACGCGAACTGCGTAATCAAAACGAAAAATGCAAAAAGGGCAGCTTTCGATAAAAAAAGACAGAAAAAAAACAATATTTTCTGTCTCGTGACGCCTCTGTGTGCTCTGTGCTTCAAAGTGCGTACAAATAAATTCTCCTTATCTTTAATAACCTAAGAGGTCTTTAAATTTTTTTGCAAAACACTGTAATTTCACTAATTTTTCTACGAATTTTTCACAAAAACTCATTCCCTCTTTAGTTGGATCTCTTTTTTACCATAAAAAAGTAAAACAACAATTTTTAAGTGAAAAAACAGTACGATAAAAGAATACCCATATATTTCTAACTTTAAGAACCCGTGGCTTAGGGAAGACGTGGCCGCAGGGCCTTGAAACTACATATGAATTACAATTATGTCAAATAGAAAAAAACGGTACCCGCTAGTGTCAACATTTCAAACATTTTAAAAATAAGGGACACTCTAATATACATATAACCCAATTTTCGGTGGAACAATAGTTGGATTGATTCGACCGGATTCGGTCCAGTGATTTTTTAGTTACTATAAATTATTTTCTATGTCAAATAGTAAAATAGGCTGCAGGTTTTTGATTTTTTCTTTTTTAGTTACAATGTCAGTCTCAAAACGCACCTTTTCCTTACTATGGCACAGTGAACCAGTACCTACCAAAAAAAGTTTAATGGTTGAAAATCATGTTTTTTCAAATGTTATTGATCCCTCAAAATATAGTGAAGGAGAAAATCAAAATAAGGTCAAGCAGCTTCTCTTAGATGAGTGTAAAGCTTAAAATTAAATTTAAACAAATGAAGGCCCTAATTGTGTAAAACCCAACGCCAAAAATTATATTGAAAGCAAAACAAAGTCAAAAATATTTCATAATTTTTTTGTAACTTTCTACATATAAATTCCCCTCTCGAAAATAGTTTTAGTTCGGCTAATACTGATACGAATCATGATATTTTATTAAGAGTTATTATATTACTAGAAGTAAAAGCGTGAAACTTTCTGATTGTCGGTCAATAATTAAATATATGTACGTAAAGGGTGTTTTTTATAGAGTGATACAAGTTTAAATCATAATAAAACATAGTAAAAAAATTTTTGATATCAATGAAACGGTCTTTATTGGATAGAAAATTTTATGATATTAATGTTTAAATATGATTTCGGCCATGTGGCCGCCACGGCTGGCGCGTAGAAATCTGGAACACAAATTTTCAACAACATATCGCAGCATTTTCGGCCGTATTTCGCCGATAACTTTTCGAATGTTGATTTCCAGGTGTTTAATTGTTTGTGGTTTATCGACGTAGACAAGTGACTTAACATAACCCCAAAGAAAATAATCAAATGGGGTAAAATCACACGATCTTGGGCCATTTCTTGAAATTATTTTTTCGTCAAAAGTTTCCCTGAGTAAATCAATTGGCGGCGCATACGATGGTCGTTTGGCCTTAATTCCTGCACAAGTTGAATCTTGAAAGCTTTTAAGCCAAGATCTTTGCTTAAAATATTCCATAAAGCAGAAGGAAACAACCCCAGTTGCTGAGAACGGCGATGAATTGATTGATTAGGATCATCTTCAATGCTTTCCTGTACAGCGGCTATAGATTCTTCAGTGCGCACTGTTCGGCTTCTCACGAGATGCACATTACCAATAACAGTAAATGTAGTCCGAAAACGATCTATTGTTCTTCGCATTAGCAGCTCCATAACATAGCGTCTTTACCTGACAATTTTTTGTCATACCAAACGTCAAACTTCATATTAAAAAAACGCTGACAAAAATTTTCGAGTTTTTTTTATATAGACTTTGACGTTTGGTATGACAATAAATTGTCAGTTGAAGACGCTATGTAATGAAATGTCAAAGCAAACTAAACAAAAAGCAAGTATCAGCTGTTAAATGGGTGGTCAAATAAAGCAGTGATGCCAACTCAAAGTTGTATCACTTAAAAAAAAAAAACGCTTTATATATAAACCGTAACCCATTTTAATACAGACTTCATATTTTAAAAAGAATAATTAATAATTTAAAGATCCCATATAGACCCAGGCCTGAAATAACCGATTATCACGAAATTTTTTAGTGCTATTTCTAGTCCTATAAAACTGTGAAGTATTCAATTTTATTTCGATACCAATATAAATTACGGTTTTAGGCGTACTAAACTGTTTTTCGGTAGTACGGTTTATGTGGGGTCTAGGGTAAATTATGGACCGATCTTCACGAAATTTTACAGAATTATTTCTAGTCCCATAAAACTGTTACGTGCCATCTTTTGTTATGATAGCACTATTAATTACGGTTTTAGGCATACTAAAAAGTTTTCCGGGAGTATGGTTTATATGGGGCCTAGGTTAAATTATGTACCGATCTTCATGAAATTTCACAGTGTAATTTCTAGTCCTAAAAAACTGTGACGTGCCAAATTTTGTTATGATAGCATTAATAATTACGGTTTTAGGCGTACTAAACTGTTTTCCGGGAGAAGGGTTTATATGGGGCCTAGGGTAAATTATGAACCGATCTTTATGAAATTTCACAGTGTGATTTCCAGTCGAATAAAACGAACATTTGCAAAACTTCATATCATTCCGTGAATTGTTTAATCATTTATGTTAGTTTTTGTAACAAAATTATCAATTTTTTAACGTGGTGGTACCACATTTTGATTCATAGCTCTGATCCTATTGGTTCGAATTTTCTGGATTTCAATCCCAAACTGCTTAGGATAACTTCAAGCAATTTGACACCCAGTTTTTTATTCCTTTTAAGTTGTTCGAAAGTGAGCGTGTTTCCAACAGGCGGACATTGCTAAATCGACTTAGAATTACTCAAGTAGCCGGAATAAATATACTTTATGGGGTCTGAGGTGAATAATAAAAAAGTTTCACACGGAATGACAAACTTAGTATACCCTCTTCACAACTTATTGTAGTGGAGGGTATAAAAAGATCTCAAGCTTAAACAAATTAATATACATTTAAATAATAATAAAGTCGAATAACAAAGAATTTATATTAATAAAAATAATTTTTGCAAGATAGCGCCAGTTTTTACACTGCACCTTCTTTCTTGATTTTTTTCAAATTATGAGTTAACATAAATACGTTTTCCCATGCTTTTAACATAAGCTGAGCAATAAGAAATATTGCTCTGTTATTCTGCTGACGTTATTGCCAACTTGCTGAGATATTTATCTTTAGTGTAGACTCGGGGTAAATTTAAGTTGTTTTAAGCGGCCCATACACTTGCAATATAATTGTTACATTTTTCGTATCGTACCGATGTGTATGTGATATTTAAAGGTGGCACAATGTATTGGCTACCATCAAAAGACTTTTTATTGCGCAACGGGAAGAAACGCAATACATATATGTAATGTAAAATGTGTTGGCAATATTGTATAACGTTGTTTTTCTTATAAGTTATGTGTCTTTTGAATCAAAGTTGCGCCCTATTTTAAATAAAGCCATTGTGTCACTAATTGCAATTATTGCGTTTTTTTTTTTTTTTTTTTTGGCAAAATACTAGAGAAATTGATCTAAGATTTTTACAGTGGGTGAATATGACCAATGTTTATCGTTTTCTTGGAAAAAATTATATGTGTAAATTTTGAGTGGACTCCCTTTAGAGGAACCAGTGCGATATATTAAAAACTTTGAAAAGAAATTTCTAATGTTTCTTATCTACCTAAGAAATCTTGGGAATTTAAAAAAAATAATTTTTTCGTAAAATTCCAGAAATTTTTTTGTCCGAAAAGAAACACTATTAGATTATCTTAAAAAACAAACCTAGAAATTTCAATCATATTTAATCATTGGCCTTTGTGTGGAGTTCTCTGTCCCTTATCATGCAAAGTCCGCTGGGCGAAGTGTAAGCATGGGTGACTGAAACGTGTCTGGGACTCAATCCGGAGAAGACAGCGTCATTAATTTTTACTAGGAGGTACAAGGTGGTACTAGGGAGAGTAGAGCTTAGGCTATCTGATAATGCTAAGTATCTAGAAGTTTTTCTGGGCAATAAGCTGTCCAGGAGGAGGAATACTCAGGAGAGACTAAGGAGGCATAAGAAGCCCAAACTTCTTATGCCAGACACTTGAAATTATGTATGTAGACTCCCCTCCCAATGTGTAAAATAAAAAAATAGTAGAGACTTTTGGAAATTAAATTCATATGTGGTTAGAAATGGGTAAAACCAGTAACATTATATCTCGTGATCTAACAGAGGTAGACGTTAAATTTAAAAAACACATTTTGGGTATAAAAAAGGGCAAAAATATAATTTTGGTACTTTTTTGGTAAACAATTTATCTTCTTAAGTAATAAAGATAAAAATAGAATTTAAATTGTGTTCTCTGCTCTTTAAAAGCTCTCATACAAATTTTGGTACACTCACAATATTCTGTACGTAAAATTAACTGAAATTGTAATATAAAATAAATGAAAGTTCAATTAAAAACCGGTCTACCTATTTTTCATTTATTTTTTACAAAAAGTTCATTTAATTTTTACTGTCAAAAATTCAACACCATATTCCGTAAAATCAAATAAATGTTGAGTTATTTTGTAAAATTTTACTGTCAAAAATTCAACACCATATTCAGTAAAAACGATTAAATATTCAGTTATTTATTAAAATTTTACTGTCAAAAAATTGACCCCATATTCAGTAAAAACAATTAAATATTCAGTTATTTTATTAAATTTTCGTTTACTCCACAAAAGAGCCGAATTTCTAAAAAATACCAGACAGACACCTGTCCGCTTGTTTTTCTTATAAGCGAGAGAGGGAGAATATTTTTATTTACTTACCCAGTTACACACGTTTGTTTTACTTTTGTTGTACTGACCACGTTGTTTACAGAAGAATTCTCAATTATAAGACACCAGCAGCATGACCGATATGGCTTCGCAATTATTTTACTTTTAAAATTTGATGTATTTAACTGAATTATTTTAACAAATAGAAAATGGGAATTGCTTACACAAAACAAGCATTTCGTTTTTTATGGATAAGTAAAAATTAATTTTTGGTAGTAAAATTATATAAAATAACTGAATATTTAATTGTTTTTACTGAATATGGTGTTGAATTTTTGACAGTAAAATTTTATAAAATAACTGCATATTTATTTGTTTTTACGGAATATGTAGTTAATTTTTTGACAATTAATTTATATAAGATAACTGAATATTGATTTGTTTTTACGGAATTCGCGGTTGAGTTTTTGACAGTAAAAATTAAATGAACTTTTCGTTGCTTTAAATTACATTTTTATTTACTTTAACATAAAGAAGAATTTAACTCAATCAACGGACAATATTAACTGCAACTGAAAATCCGTATTAATATGCACTTAGTTTTTTGAATAACTGTTAGAATCAGTTAAAAATAAATTTGCTTGGAATTTTAAATGTTTATTTATTTAAAAATGACTGAACGGAATATTTCTTAAATAAACTACAGTCCGTTACTGTAATAATATTGTGAGTGTACCTTTTGGAAATTCGAATATATAAATATCTTTTTTTTTTATTAAGCTATTTTTATTATACCAACACCACAATAATGGATAGGGTGTATAACACCCTTAAATTTGTTTTTATACTGAATATATGCCCAATATTTGAATACCAAATTTCAGCTATTTACTGAAAGAAATAAGAAAACTATGAGGTTCGACCGTAGTTGACCAGTACACACTAGTCAATTCCGGGCATAAATTATTTTATGTTTTAGAATTTTAACGAAAGTGTAATGGTATATTATAGCTAACATAAAACATTACGCAATTTAACTATTATTTTGATTATTATATTATAATTGCGATTTAAGTGACCTCATCTATTACAAATGAAGGTTCCTAAACAATCCCCATCCCCCCTCACCCATCCCACAGGAGCTCAAGTCGGATCCACGTCTGAGTTATGTAAAGATGTACATGCATATGTTTATGTATATAATCACATTAGTTTACATATTATATTATAACCATATATGATCATATCTACTTTTATTTGCTCAGGTAGGCAAAAAGATGGGGACAGGAGATGAGGATATATAGATATTCCACAAACTATTAATATAATCGCTACAAATGATCATATTTTATTGCACCTCCAAAGCCCTTTTTTAATTTTGATTACCTGGCCAACCCCTGTATGTACGTGTCCAAAATTACCTAGGGATCAAACATGCTATTCTAAAGTTGCGTACCAAATTTCAGCCATTTACTTAACCTTCCTATACCCGCGCACGGTCTCGCAGACCGAGAGTTTGAACTAGATGAAATACTAGTTTTTTGAAACAAAACTAAAAACAAAAGATTCTATTAATTAATCTCGATGATATAATAAAAAAATAAAACCCCGCATTAAATTTGTGTTCATTCATTTTATTGATTTTTAGTCCTTAACAAATAATCCATCAAAATCCATATTTTTTTCTTAGATACTACAAAAACAAAACAAAAACCAATTTTTTTCTTCAAATAAACAAAAATAACTTATACCAACTTAAAAGCACTTCTTACACAATACATAAATCATAGGTTGACTTAGTTTTCAGCCTTTAATAAAAATCAGGGCATATCGCACTGCATGTTCCAAACAAAAATGCTGTTTGCAAGTCGGTCTGACAGACCAATTGTTATGAAATACACCAACACGCTTGTCTAGTGCAAATACCAAACCAACACTAAAACGGAGCTTGTAAAAAAAGCGGGAGCTAACAGAAAATTCAACTTTGTAGAGTTTCTGGGAAAATAGATATTTACGGAAAATCGTTTTGTCGGTCTCACAGACCAACGCGCGGGTATAGGAAGGTTAAAGAAATAAAGAAGTTATGGATTTTTGGCCGGAATTTCTCAGTGTGCAGTGGTGGGATGGCTGTACACTTCGGTGGTTAGACCCATTCTTACGTATGGATGCTGTTTGGTGGGAGGAATTGAGGCTGGCTAGTCGGAGGGACCTTCTGGCTCATGTTCAGAGGTGTGCTTCGATCGGCATGACAGGGGCCAGAAGTACCCCTTAGGCGAACCTGGATGTTATTCTACATCTTCTGCCTATAGAGTAGTATGTGAGCTGAATGGCAGCCAAGAGCATTGTTAGACTGAGGGACTTTGAACTCTTAGGAAATTTCTCGGAGGGTCACTTGCAAATATTGGGTGAAATTAGTGCTGATGGTTACTACCTGGGCTCGCATTGCTCTACGGAATATGTGGGCACTAGAGTCGATTTTGGGTCCAGAGGTAATACTGCCTTCTATTGAGAGCTGGTCAGGCCAAAGCTGATTGTATAGGGGATTTGCTATTTTCACTGATGGCTCGAATATGAAGGGCACGGGTGCGGGCATCTACATTGAGGATCTGGACACCAATGTCCATAAAGACTTCCTGACGACTGCAGTGTATTTCTGGCGGAGGTTCATTAGAGAGCACTATTACCAGGGGCACGGAGATCGCTATATATAGGGACAACTAGGCGGCTTTTAGAGCCGTGAAGGGCTGTTTTGTGAACGCCATGCTAGTGGATGATTGCAGGAGGTCTCTAGGAGAAATCTTAGGGAATTATGTATGTGGTGAGGCTGTGCTGGGTACCGGGTCACTGCAACATCACCGACAACGAGAAAGCGGATGAGTTGGCGAGACTGCTCTCGGAAATAAAGGATCCTCACTGACCTCTAGTTGGCTTCTACTTTGGAAAATCGGGTAATGGGTTCTAAGCGAAACTAATTGAGTCTGGGGAAACTGCACGGATTGCAGGGTATCGCGTGCGCTGTGGCCGGTGCTTAGGAAAGATGTACATGCATATGTTTATGTATATAATCACATTAGTTTACATATTATATTATAACCATATATGATCATATCTACTTTTATTTGCTCAGGTAGGCAAAAAAATGGGGACAGGAGATGAGGATATATAGATATTCCACAAACTATTAATATAATCGCTACAAATGATCATATTTTATTGCACCTCCAAAGTAGTCTTGGGCTTAATCGTTCGTTTAGGTGACCGGTCATTAACGTTCAATTCGAAACAGTGAACGAGTTCGTTCATTTCGTTCAGTCGGTCATTTCAGGTCACTTGTCTTTTGGGTCGGTTGATCGTTTGGATCAGTCGGTCTTTTGTATCAGTTGCTCTTTTGTGGTTTTCGTTCAGTCATTCACAATTGATTGAATACGGCAATGTGTTAAAAGAGTATAGCAATATTCATATAAGAAATATGTATACAATAATCGAAAACAATAAAGACAAAGCAAATTCGAAGAAACATTTTGCTTTGTGTTTTGCATTGTTTTTTGTGAATGACTGATTCAAAAGACCCAAGTGAACCATATTGAACGATGTATTATGAAAATGTGTAAAGCAATGTGACAATGAGTAAAAGAAACAAGTATATTTTTCTGGCATAACAAACATATACACAAGAATAGTACTGTTGTTTCTTTTCAATCAGTTGTTCGGTAAGCAAGTGAATGACTGATTCAAACTGATTCAAAAGACCCAAGTGAACCATATTGAACGATGAGACTGAACGGCCGTTCAACGTTCATTTGACTGATTCGTTCAATTGAACCGGGTCGTTCATGACCGACACAACTCTACTCCAAAGCCCTTTTTTAATTTTGATTACCTGGCCAACCCCTGTATGTACGTGTCCAAAATTACCTAGGGATCAAACATGCTATTCTAAAGTTGCGTACCAAATTTCAGCCATTTGCTTAACCTTCCTAAACCCGCGCACGGTCTCGCAGACCGAGAGTTTGAACTAGATGAAATACTAGTTTTTTGAAACAAAACTAAAAACAAAAGATTCTATTAATTAATCTCGATGATATAATAAAAAAATAAAACCCCGCATTAAATTTGTGTTCATTCATTTTATTGATTTTTAGTCCTTAACAAATAATCCATCAAAATCCATAGTTTTTTCTTAGATACTACAAAAACAAAACAAAAACCAATTTTTTTCTTCAAATAAACAAAAATAACTTATACCAACTTAAAAGCACTTCTTACACAATACATAAATCATAGGTTGACTTAGTTTTCAGCCTTTAATAAAAATCAGGGCATATCGCACTGCATGTTCCAAACAAAAATGCTGTTTGCAAGTCGGTCTGACAGACCAATTGTAATGAAATACCAATTGTAATGAAATACACCAACACGCTTGTCTAGTGCAAATACCAAACCAACACTAAAACGGAGCTTGTAAAAAAAGCGGGAGCTAACAGAAAATTCAACTTTGTAGAGTTTCTGGGAAAATAGATATTTACGGAAAATCGTTTTGTCGGTCTCACAGACCAACGCGCGGGTATAGGAAGGTTAAAGAAATAAAGAAGTTATGGATTTTTGGCCGGAATTTCTCAGTGTGCAGTGGTGGGATGGCTGTACACTTCGGTGGTTAGACCCATTCTTACGTATGGATGCTGTTTGGTGGGAGGAATTGAGGCTGGCTAGTCGGAGGGACCTTCTGGCTCATGTTCAGAGGTGTGCTTCGATCGGCATGACAGGGGCCAGAAGTACCCCTTAGGCGAACCTGGATGTTATTCTACATCTTCTGCCTATAGAGTAGTATGTGAGCTGAATGGCAGCCAAGAGCATTGTTAGACTGAGGGACTTTGAACTCTTAGGAAATTTCTCGGAGGGTCACTTGCAAATATTGGGTGAAATTAGTGCTGATGGTTACTACCTGGGCTCGCATTGCTCTACGGAATATGTGGGCACTAGAGTCGATTTTGGGTCCAGAGGTAATACTGCCTTCTATTGAGAGCTGGTCAGGCCAAAGCTGATTGTATAGGGGATTTGCTATTTTCACTGATGGCTCGAATATGAAGGGCACGGGTGCGGGCATCTACATTGAGGATCTGGACACCAATGTCCATAAAGACTTCCTGACGACTGCAGTGTATTTCTGGCGGAGGTTCATTAGAGAGCACTATTACCAGGGGCACGGAGATCGCTATATATAGGGACAACTAGGCGGCTTTTAGAGCCGTGAAGGGCTGTTTTGTGAACGCCATGCTAGTGGATGATTGCAGGAGGTCTCTAGGAGAAATCTTAGGGAATTATGTATGTGGTGAGGCTGTGCTGGGTACCGGGTCACTGCAACATCACCGACAACGAGAAAGCGGATGAGTTGGCGAGACTGCTCTCGGAAATAAAGGATCCTCACTGACCTCTAGTTGGCTTCTACTTTGGAAAATCGGGTAATGGGTTCTAAGCGAAACTAATTGAGTCTGGGGAAACTGCACGGATTGCAGGGTATCGCGTGCGCTGTGGCCGGTGCTTAGGAAGTCTGATTCGTATTCGCTGCTAGGCATGAGTAGGGTCTGCGTCAGGATGGCGATGAGAATAGAATCTGACTTGTCCGATATATGTAGGTTATGTGAGGGCACAGAGGAGTGGGAGAAAGTTGAGCCATTTCTATGCCACCGTCCTCGGCTACAGAACAGCAGGCTAGGTAGCAGATTGTTACCCGAATTGGGAGATGTTTTGGGCTGGGGGTTCGAGAGTCTGACAGGATTCGTAATGGGAATGACCTCGCTGCGCAGCAGGAGACTGGGAAATGGGTAAAAGTAGGGCAGTTTTCTGTTTAGCATGGTTTATTTTTGCTTGAATTGTCCGTTTTTTTTTTTACAATGGCGTAGATAGGGGCGGGTTCTGAATGGCAAAACCCACCCAGACCTGCTTTCGCCCAACGCAGACTTTTTCCCTATTTTAGTTGCTGTTTTCGTTTGAAATTATTTTTTGGAAGTGTAGATTTAATATTCCTTAATACATTTCTATTAAATAACTGTTAACTTTGCATTTAACGAAATTTCTTCTTTGTCTCAGGAAAAATTTATTAAGATGTAAGACAATAAGAATACTGCACCGCTTCCTTTTTTGCTCCTCAAACTTACTAGAAGAGAATCGCTGTTTATTTGTTTTTTTAAAGCACATTTTGTACTATTTCTCTAAAATTGTGAAATCTGTTATTCTTTTAATAAAATAATATAAAATTTTAACTAGATTTTACAACAATTAAATAAAATTTTATATAAAAGTATAAGATTTCTATTCTTAAAACATATCTCGAATTTACTATTTCTCAAATGCTTAGGTTTTTTCACTCGTAGATCAGGTCAGTTTTGAAAGCGGGAAATAAGCATGTTTCGGATCTCTAAATCTTTGCGAAAAATTTAGGTAAAATCATGTAATATTTCATAAGAAGTGAAAGCGCTACACTGCGAATTCTCCCTTACATTATTGTTTCCGAGAAAGCGTAATTTTTTGCTTATAAGTAGGGCAACCAAAAAAAAGCACTAAAAAAACAGTTTTAAGCTCTTAAAAAAAGCGTTTAAAAACATGAAAATAAGCTGTTTAAACTAAAAAAAAAGCAATTTAAACTTGTTTATTTTCCACTTAATTCGCTTAATACGTTGTTATAGTAAATTATAAGTTGATGCAATAAATTTTCGAAAAGAAAACTATGTCTGTGTGGAGTCAGCAAGTTCTTGTACATAGAAAAAGTTCTTCCTACGTTTACAGATGTTGAGGGAGCATATTTAAAATTGAGTATTTGCTCTGAAGTATATTTTATACGATTGGACTCATAATTCCGCTTGCTTCCCAAAATATCCCCAATATCTTTAAATACCGAAAATCCTTCATTTTTTAATGAAACTGATTTAAATTTTTTATTAACTTTTTCTTCTATATCCCCTGGAACACGGGACATTTTTCTTACGGTCCATAACTATGTTCACTTACCCTGCGGCCACACGATCAAGATGTTCTGGATAGTCTTTTACATATACTGCTTGTCAAAATTACATACGTAGGCTGCATTCAATTTTTAAGCAATTTACCTTCAAGATTTCATCAAGAAATCAATTTATAAAGACAAACATGTAATCAGCTGTTAAATTGAAAGTAAAATTGCCAAACAAATGGAGAGGTGAAATTGAAAGCCATCTCATGGTCAATTTAAAAAGTGTAAGTGTGTTAGTAAAAAAGTGAGAGTGTATTGCAAATTGAATGGAATTGAAAGGCAAAACTTGATCGTGTGGCCACCAAGTTAGAAGACCAATGAAAGATTTTTTGTTTCCAATTTTGTTACAACTTCGTGTAAAACCCCAAAGTTTGCCGAAATTAACAATATTTGATATACAGAGAAATTCTTAATAGTTAAACTATATTAAAAAAGCCAAAAAAATAAGACGTTACTATACCAAAAACAGACAGAAGTGGAACTAGCAGACGTTACTTTATACAAAAACTATATTTAAAAAGAAATAAGACGTTACAGACTGAGGAATTTGATCGTAAGAATACAGCTATGGAATTTTCGAGAGAAAAGAACTTAAACAAGCAAATAACAAAATAAGTTGATAAAAAGGCTTAAAATTTTATTAAATAAGTTTTTTTTCGTATGAAAAATATGAAAAATTATCTTAAAATGGCAAAATAAGCAAAAAAAAAAAAGCCGATATCGCAAAAATAATTAAAAAAAGCCGATATTGCCAAAATAAGCAAAAATAAGCCCTAACAAATATGTATAGCTCATTTTCTTTGTTTTTTTTTATCGGAATTTGTGTTCAATCAAAATCTTTCTATTTTGTAAACCAAAAAATAAGCATTTGCTTTTTTTTGGTTGCCCTGCTTATAAGTCTTCCTACTTGTTCTCCTAGTTTGTCAGCTTTTACGTTAGAATCAGGCCTGGGGCCAAATTACGGCAGTCGATATCGATCGAAATTACAATACAATTTAAATGGGAATTTCGATCGATATCGAAATCCGAATTTTGGTTCCTGTTCTGAAAATCATTTTAACTCAAATCAAGTAACTTCGGTGTGATTTTCAATTGCCGAAAGCACACAGAGAAACAGAATAACGGTATGACTTTGAGAACACCACAAAATCACACGTGTGATTTTAAAAGCACGTGATTCGAAATGACGTTATTTTCAAAACAGACTCGAATAACTCCTTTAATAATAAATTGATTCTAAAATTATTATTATTATTTACATATATATTTTTAGCTTGAAAACACTAGTTTCCCGTAATTTTTTACATACTTTGTTTTTTGTTAAATTTATTGCAAACTGAGTTATTGCGATATATTTGTTTTAATAATATATAATTTTGTTTTCCAAACGTATTTTTTCTTTTTGGGAAGGGGGTAAACTTGACCACCCCAGAATAATAGTCTAGCTATGCTTATGTGTTTAATACGCCGAAACTTATGTTAATAATTTCATGTTCCGCAGTAACACTTCTACATTTCTAAGCACAATCCAATAACGGATTTAGTTTGTCTTAAATATTTTATTGTTCTATTATTAAAATTATTCGATGTATATTAGCGGCTCAAAAAAAATTGTTGATGTACCTACCTACCCTAGGGTGACCGTTAAAATCAAAAGTTGGATTTCTTTAGGTCTTACCCGCCAATTTGGTGGGAATTGATCAAAAAAAAACGTCAAAAAAAATTTGAGGACGATCAGAAAAGGCTAAGCCGTACCTCACGCCCACCAAAGTTTTAGGAAAAATATATTTTACATGAAATCTAACTTTTATGTTTCATAACTTAGAAAACATTAATTTTGTAGAAAAGTTTTAAAAAACTTTTTCCTTGACCCTTAAATGCACACTGTATCTTTAAAGACACAACCAAAAAAAACAATGTAATTTCTTTATTTTTTTGCCAAATTAAGAAAAATTTTAAAGTACTACTTAAACCGCTTTTTTTATCATACGGTATCAACTTTTATTCAACAACTTTTAATTTAGATAAATTATATAACAGGGAAGTCAAAATTTCAAACTTCTTACAATTTAAGAATATTCAAACTTATAGTTGCATTTTATTAATAATGGTTGTTTTTAAATTAACCAAAATATATATAGATATTGTTGACTATAGTGTATTTTGATTAATTACACTGGTTTAAAGCCAAAAAATACCAAGAACGCCACATGCCTAGATAAGTTAATTGGGACCTCCTGAATACGAAAAACGCTGTAATTTTTTTTCTAAGTACCTTTTTTTAGGTAACGGTACTTTTGTGTTTTTCGGTGTATGGTCCCACTTTAACCCTTGTGGAGCCCAACCGAAAAGTCCGATCGAAATAAATGGCATATTGTTGGAAAGGTAATCGATGCCTTCTCCGTCGTTGTGCCGCAAATGTAATTTCCAATTCAATGCCATTGGTAAGCTTTGAGTGAAAACATGTATATCAAAAAGGCCGTTATCATTTGAAAATTTATTCTTTTTAACTTTAAGGTTCAAATATGACATGACGAACTTGGGCTCCGAAAGTGATGAACATGGTGAAAGATTTCACCAGGAAATGGAAGGATGGTGGGATAAACAAATTATGCCGGACTATTGTTGGTTCCTCATTCGCGAAGATCCATCCGAAAAAAAGCGCAAAAGTTCAAGACGCTCGTCATTTTAATTTAAATTTTTTTAATTTACGCCGAATATAGTGTGTGAGCAATGAAGATGAAAATATGGTCGTTCCACAAAATCCTTGATAAAAACTTTATTTTTCATCCGATTTTACGCTTTTTTATTTTATTTTATTAAATAAACTATTTGGCAAAAGAATAAAACATTCCAGATCTTTACTATAACGTAGAAAAAAAACGAAATAAAAATTAAAAATTTTGAAAAAAACTTAAAAAATAGGCAATTTTTGAACTTTGAGGTGCCTTAACTCAGCCACTTCTTATCAGATAGAAATTCGACGGAAAAGGCATTCAATTACCTTTCCAACAATATGGCATTTATCTCAATCGGACTTTTCGGTTGGGCTCCACCAAAAAACACAAAAGTAGCGTTATCTAAAAAACGGACTTAGAAAAAAAAATTACAGCGTTTTTCGTGTTCAGGAGGTCCCAATTAACTTATCTGGGCATGTGGCGTTCTTGGTATTTTTCCAAATTAAAAATTTGTAAAGCAGTGTTATAAAGTTTCAAACAAATATCATAACTGTAGTTCTAAAATCACTTTTAGTGGTTGTTTCTTTTAAGATACACTATGCACTCCGCACTAATTGCAAATGTTTCTTTTTTTTTGTTTATGCACTAGTAGAATTCAGTGTTTGGTGCAAATATTCTTGCGAAAGAGAAAATTTAATTTATTGTAACTGTTTTATATAATCCAACGGAAACTCTGCGTATTCTGTTGTTGGATTTAATTAAAGAGCTACGATAATTTGCATTTGCTCTTTCACAAGACCATTTGAACAAAACACTGAACTCCCCTACTACGTGTGTTTTTGAAAAGACAAATTTTGCTTAAAAAATGATGCTGCTTTTGTATACATTCGCTTTTTACCAAGTCCTTCGACGTTCAATTTATTTCCTTCAAAACTTCAAAATATAAACGTAGATCCCAGGTTCTCAGAATTTGAGAAAATAATATGGAAACAGGCTAGTTTACAATTTCACAGTCAAGTAATTTAATTTAGAGGGGATAACTCTATCCCTAAAGATATTCAGTCATTATTAAATCAAGTTTGGTGTTATTTATTCCCTGAGAGTTTAAAAATCCTTTTAGTTAAAGAAACGCTACGGTATGCTAAATAAGAAGAACAGTTTTCTTTCATGTTATTAGGCCTATTATTTATTCCCTAAATTGTGAATTTGGATTTTTTAACAAAATTCGTAGCTACTTCAGAGATACAAAGAGATACAAAATCTGTATGTCTGGTGTTGACATATATAGGAACAAGGCCAGAGTGCCAAATAAAAATGTTTCTTTTAGTAGATTTGACAAAAAGTAAAACAAAATTACAATGGTCGCTTGTAATTGTGAAGGACCACAATGAAATAAATTGGGGGGAAATCGTAGATCTATTGGACAGTTCAATGTTTTTCTCAAGCTTTGGCGGGCGTGAGGGACGGCTTAGCCTTCTCCGATTGTCCTAAAATTTTTTGGGCGTCGATTTTTATCATTACCCAGCTAGTTGGGGGGTAAGAGCATGGAAAAATAGAAAATAAATATGTAAACGACCACCCTAACATAGCCCCTTCAAAACTAACTTTGACATGTTTTATGAAAATTTCCAAAATATTTTGGTTCTAGCAATATTCTCCCGTGAGCTAAACAGTGTCAGAAAACAATCCAAAAATTGTATTTGTCATGAATAAAAAATCGTTAATTTTTTTGTCCAATGAATGACAAAATGTAATAGAAATTTAGGAAATCTTTGATTCTGCATTTAAATACTTTAAAAATCTTTCCAGACTCGAGATAGCGTCAAAAGAATGTTGTCCATAAAAGGGTTAAATTTTGTCACTATTTCGCGACCTTAGGACAACAAGGTTCTATCTTACATATAAATTTTTCATTTCATTTTCATTTTTCATTTTATTTACTTAATCGAGCCCATAGGGCCGCAAATAGAACCTTGCTGTCCTAAGGTCGCGATTTGATATCAAATAAACGTCTTTCCTAAACGAGATACACTTGTTGGATTTAAACAATTGGTTTTTAATGATGTCAAAGTGAATTTAAAAAAAGGCAGTGCAGTTAAGGGTTTATTTTTAACTAAAATCCAAAGAGTTGGTCAAACCTTTCTAACCAGGGCACAGAGTGGTGAACAGTACCAAAAACGAGGATTCATTCAAAAATTAAGTTAGTTTTTCGTATAAGTATTTGGTACCATATAGAAGTAGATAAAATTGTGGATCTATAAATATTGTTTACTTTTTTTGTTATACGCTGCCAAAGTTGAACAATATTTTATAATTTGGAAATATTTGTTAAAAAGTGAAAATCAAGATATTTTAATTGGGATTTGAGAGAATTGTTTCTTAGAAAACATAATTTTTTTTTAAATGGATCCATCAACTTCAGGTATTTAATGAAATATATTGATTGAGGAAGTATTTTTAATTTTTTTTTTTTTTTAATTGGTCAATATATTTTTAATATTTTTTTTAAAGAAATATTGATTTTCAAAATGTTTGTGAGAATACTTGGGCAAAACTTTTTATATATTTTTAGTGTGTGCAAAATAAAACGCTTTGTATTTTATATTAAACAAGCTGCTGTGTCTTTTATTGTTCCGATTCACACTAACTACTAAACTATCTTAACTTGACACTGCCAAAAGCCAAACAAGTAAAAAATCGTTTTATTTAAATCTGTGTCATTGTATATGTGTCTGCTGTCAAAACGCCAGTCTCATAAAAACAGCATTGCCAGATTCTACCAGCCAGTGTGGCCACTACACCACCCCCCTTCCAGATCTTCCGTCCGCATCGCCGAAACCTGGTCTGCAAATCGAACCCTACGTGGTTTGTAGCATGTCTCTTCTAATTCCGACACTTCCACGGGAATGTATGCTGGTTTCAATCTGTCTATGGATACTGTTCTCGACCTCGTTCCAATGCGTATGGTATATGTTTTGGGATGTCTTTCCAGTACCTCGTAGGGGCCATCATATGGTGCCTTAAGTGGACCATGTACAGTATCGTCTCTTAAAAAAACATACTCACAGAATCGTAGGTCCTTGGGGACGTATACTGGTTTTTTTCCATGTTGGGTTGTTGCGGTTGGACGTAAGTTTTCAAAATGTTGTCGTAGTTTCGTCAGGAATTCGCCCTCGCCAATATGGGTATTTGGTCCCTCCATTAAAAATTCGCCCGGTAGTCTGATCGCCTGTCCGTATACCATTTCAGCCACCGATGCACCCAAGTCTTCCTTCACTGCCGTTCTTAGGCCTAGCATTACTATAGGCAGTACTTCGACCCAATCTGCGTTACTATCATGACATTTTAACGCGGTTTTTAACACGCGGTGCCAACGTTCTATCAGACCATTTGCCTGCGGGTGATAAGGTGTTGTTCTAATATGTTTAATGCCCAACATTTTCGAAAGGTGTGCGAAAAGGTTGCTTTCGAATTGCCGACCTTGGTCCGTTGTTATATATTTAGGTACCCCGAATCGAGATATCCAGCCACCTATCAAAGCCTTAGCCGTCGTTTCGGCCGTGATGTCTGTAACCGGGATAGCTTCAATCCACCGGGAATACCTGTCTACACATGTTAGGCAGTATGTGTATCCGTTCGACATCGGTAGCGGCCCGACCAAATCGATATTGATATGTTCAAATCTCTTGTCCGGTACAACAAACGTTTCCAACTCGCTTTTGGTGTGCCGCGTTATCTTGTTGCGTTGGCATTGTTGACAATTTTTTACCAGGGTCCTTATTTCCGCGTTCATCTTATTCCACACAAAGCTTCTTGATACCAACTTTGTCGTTGCTTTGACCCCCGGGTGGGACAAGCCGTGTAAAGACTCAAAAACCAGTGCACGTACTGTATTCGGGACATATGGGCGGGGCTTGCCCGTTGATGTGTCGCATATTATTTCGCCATCGAATCCCGCCGGCCTGACTTTCCGAAGGTTAAGCGAGGTTGAGTTTGACTGCATAAGCGCCCGTAGTTCTACACACTTGTGCTGTTCATCGGACAGCAATTGACAGTCTATAGTCATCGGCATCTGTAAGGTCTCCAATCGCGATAACGCATCCGCCACTACGTTTTCGGCACCACTTATGTGTTGTATATTCATGCTAAACTGGCTTATAAAATTTAGCTGTCTGGTCTGCCGTGGTGCCAAGCGTTCCCACTTTTGCTCGAAGGCCCGAACAAGTGGCTTGTGGTCTGTGAATACCGTAAATTGTGTTCCCTCCAGGTAGAAACGAAAGTATTTGATAGCCGCGTATATGGCCATAAGTTCGCGGTCGTATGTGCTGTAGCGCTGTTCTGTTGTCGTGAATTTTCGTGAGAAAAATCCCAACGGTTGCCAATTGCCACCCGTACGTTGTTGTAAGGCTGCGCCCATTGCTTTGTCAGACGCGTCGGTCATCAGCGCGATCTCCGCCCCCCTGCGTGGAAATGTTAATAATGTTGCGTTCGCCAGTTCGGACTTAATTTTCTCGAACGCCTCTTCAGCTTCCGTTGACCATTTTAATTTAGTTCGATCGCGTTTCCTGCATGGTCCCATCATTTTTTGCAGCGGGAGCTCTATTTCGGCGGCATGCGGGAGGAATTTTCTGTAGAAATTGACAGCTCCCAAGAAACTCCGTAGGTTTTGTACCTCTTCCGGTTTCTTACGTGTTATGATTGCCTCCACTTTTCGAGCGAGCGGTCTGACGCCATTTTCGGCGATTTTATGACCCAAAAATTCGACTTCGTGTTGGCCAAGTTGGCATTTTTCGATGTTAATGACCAACCCTTTTTTTCGATAAATTTCAAAAAGTTGCTGTAAATGGCCCAAGTGTTCTTCAACTGAGGTCGATGCCACCAAAACGTCGTCTAAATACGGAAATACAAAATCAAGACCCCTCACCGTATCGTCCATAAATCGTTGAAATGTCTGAGCCGCGTTTCTCAAACCAAACGTCATATACCTGAATTCAAACAGCCCGAAAGGTGTTATGACTGCTGTTTTTTCGACGTCATCGGGGTTTACAGCTATGTGGTGGTACGCCTTCTTGCAATCTATTACTGAAAATATTGTTTTACCGTTCAGTTCGCTGGCGAAATCCTGAATATGTCGGACCGGATAGCTGTCGTGTATTGTCCTTGCATTCAAGAGTCTAAAATCGCCGCAAGGACGCCATGATCCGTTTGGCTTTTTTGCCAGGTGTAGGGGGCTGGCCCACTGGCTTTTCGATCTTACGCAAATGCCGCGGTCAAGCAAATAATCAAACTCCTTCTTTGCTATTTCCAATTTTTCGGGTGATAACCGTCTAACCTTCTGCGATACTGGGGGACCTCTCGTCTGAATAAAATGCTTCACGTCTGATGGTCCCCTTGCCAGGGTGCGAGAGTCGTCTGTTAGGTCGATAAACTGTGCCAGCAGCCTATGGAACTTGCCCTCCGATTTACGAACCGTTACGGCCGTTGTAGCGCATTCTGTCAGTTGACAAACGTGACGCAGTTGTGTTGTTCCATCCACTAGGGACTTGCCTTTCATGTCCACCAGAATGTTAAAGTTCTGTAAAAAATCAGCACCGATTATGGCATGTGTTACGTCTGCCACGGTGAAAAGCCATTTAAATTGTCTTCGTAACCCAATGTCCAGTGTAAGGGATTTCTTGCCGTACGTGTTGATTTCGGTGTTATTTGCCGCGAGTAATTTTATCAACGATGGTTGCGATTCCACATTCGTTGGCCCGGGAATTACCGACACTTCCGCGCCCGTATCTATTAAGAATTGTAAATTCGAGTTCTTATCTTTAATATATAGACGGCGTGTGTTGTTGTTGTGCCCCGATTCGTTCGCCGTCGAAAACGGAGGGCTAACTAGTTTTCCGAAAGCCGGGGTCTAAAACTACAAGGCGATCGACATTTGGTTGCCTCTTCCTTGAATGTTCGGTGATACCAGCAAATGCCATTCGATGTCGACCGTGGGCGTGGTGCGTTTTCGCGTTGAGGTGATCGTGTGTGTCGATGTGAACGGCGTGTCTCCTCCGGACTTCGGCTCGCCCGTTCTAAACGCTCAAATCTTCTTGACAACTCCATAATTGCGTTCTGAATGTCGATCCCTTCATTTACTGCATTTACTTTAGGTTGATTCCGAATCTCCGTAATGCTGTCGGCCTTTTTAGCCAGTATATTTATATCGCCTTCCACTGATGCCAAAATTTGTTGTGTTTGTATTGGTAATTGTCGTAGCCACAAGGATTTTAAAATTTCCGGATCCAGCTTATTGCTGGACAATTCCCTAATTTCGCGCAACACTGCTGAGGGTTTTTTTCCTTCCGTGGCGATATTGTCAAAAAGACGTTTAAAACGCGTGTCTTCTGATTCGCTAAATTCTTCAATGAGTCTCTGTTTCAGCGTCTCATATTTTTCGGTCGCCGGCGGGGCCAATAAAATGTCCGATGCGCACTTTAATATTGAAGAATCTATTTCGGCAACCAGGGTAAAATATTTTGTGTCGTCCGTTGTGATTCCCGCTCTTGCAAACTGTGCCTCTACCTGTAAAAACCAAAGCTTCGGATCAGGCTTCCAAAATGGAGGGGGTTTCACCGCCACTCGGGACACTTGTACTGCCAAATTGTTTTCATTCGCATTCATAATTTTCGACGTCGGGGTCACCACTTTAGTGTGTGCAAAATAAAACGCTTTGTATTTTATATTAAACAAGCTGCTGTGTCTTTTATTGTTCCGATTCACACTAACTACTAAACTATCTTAACTTGACACTGCCAAAAGCCAAACAAGTAAAAAATCGTTTTATTTAAATCTGTGTCATTGTATATGTGTCTGCTGTCAAAACGCCAGTCTCATAAAAACAGCATTGCCAGATTCTACCAGCCAGTGTGGCCACTACATATTCTTAAAATATGGTGTTTCAACTTGCATAATCAAAAAAAATCTTGCCCGTTTTTGCCCCATTTGAAAATATTTATGATTTTGTGAAACACATTAACTTCTTTTTTCTGTTTTGTTTCGTTTAAATGATTACACTACGTCACAAAAGTTCATCAAAGTCGTGACCAAATAAATCTGACAGCTAATCTTTATGTAAAATTTTCCCCTGAATCCGAATATGAAGTCAGAATTATCAAGGGATAAAAATAACCGCTATTTGTGTTTTTAATAAAGATGATGTGACTGAAATGCAAATATGTATCTTCAAAAATTTTAAACTGATTATGTACCTTTTTAATATGAACATTTTGCGTCCAACAATACATAGATTGGTACAAAAATGAAGAAGCTACAAAAGATTTAGTAAATTATGATAAAAAACTACATCATTTAAATTTACCACAAACAGCACTTGATTTGCTTATTATTCTAAATATTTCCGATGTTGATGATGATAACATGAAGCTTATGATTTTGATGAAGGTGAAGATAATTATGAAGATGATTTTTAATTCCATATTTTAGCAATGAATGTGCCTTGTTTCAAAAAAAATATATATTGTTCGAAAAAATTACATTGATTTTTTTAAGTTTTTAGTGTATTTAATAAAACAAAATTTAAATTCCAATAAAATTTTACAACAAAAGTTTTTTTTATTAATCAATATATTAATTAATCCTCGTTTTACATATGTTTCACCCCACTGTACAGGGTTTAAAACACTGCAGTCGAAACCAAAACCTGTCCAACAAAAAACGAAAATTTGTGTAAAACTTTTCGCTTTTTGGCTTAGTTTGACATGGACTATTTACATTTAATGAATCAGAAGTAAAAGCAACAGTTTTTTTTTGGCCAATGACAAATGAAAAAGTGGAAGAAATGGCCGTTTTTCTGCCCTGCCTGCAGTTTTTTAAACGCTGTTTCTAACGGCGTATTGGAAAGGAAATTCGGACAAAAAATGGTTTATTTAATAAATTTTAATTAAAATCAAGTTGAAAGGCATAAAAAAAACTGACAGACATCTCGCTATCTCAAGTCTGTGGTTAGATTTCTAAAATATTTTATTAATGCAGAATCAAATAATTCCCATATATATTCATGGTCCTTATGAGGATCAAAGATAATGTCCGTATGTCCGTAGAAATGGAGTTTCTGAAATTCCCAGATATGATGGGGACTTGGTACTTAGATATATATTTTTCACATATAGACCGGAACTGTTTGCTATTAAAATTCAGCCCGCAGGTCCGCAAATGATTGAAATATGAGCAAAAAACAACTTTGGAGCCAAAGTTTTCAAAATAGGAACAAGCATATTGGTTATGAATATACAACATCCGACAAAATGTGGGCGGGATTGAACAAGTTGGCGTGGCACTTCCCATACGAAAACATAGATTTCTGTATAACTGATGAACGTCAAATTAGACGAAATCAAATTAGGTACAAAAATCTTGGTTATCAATACACAACACCCGAGAAAACTTGGGCGCGGCGCTTCCCATACAAATATTTAGTAGATTTTTGTAAATCTGGAGAACAGCAAGAGCTAAAATTTCCAATTTTTTTCTAAACTAATCCCGCAAAGCTCTACGCGTGTATGCAGGAGACCAGTCTTTTGCGGGAATCGAACCCAAAGTATACAATATCCGACACAAAGTTGGCACAAAGTTGCTTTATTCATATCTAAAGAACGGTATTTATTTAACTTTCTGTAATTATCGCACCATTGTGAAGGGTATATAAGATTCGGCATAGCCGAATATAGAATATAGCACTCTTACTTGTTTATTATTAACATTTTATTCTTGACAACTTTATCCACTACAGTATTAAATTAAGAAAAGAAAATAAACAAATGCAATATTCAAAGAAATATTGGGAACTCTGATATAATATAAATGTAAGTCTTTTGTTCCGGAGACCGGACCATGGCTTTTCGTTTATTAAACTATACCGTTTTTAACATTTCTCCTGTTCCTGCGCACAAGTAAAAGAAATAATTTCCAACAATGAATTGTGAAGACGTTGAAGATTTTTCTTTTCCTTCTTTTTTTGTCTGGACCAAATTTGAGAAAATCTTTACATTTTAATTTTTCACTGTGGTTTTTATTGTATTTCTCTTGTTTTTACGTATTTTTTTTTTTATTTTATTAAGAAACTTTTTTCTGGGTAGTTAAGTTGAATTATGATTAATCACAAATTTTGTTAAATATTTTCATCATTAATTGTTATTTGCATGTATGTTAGGATGAATGTGTGTACGTAGAAAAGCATTTAAACAATATCCATTCAGAGCCAACAAACAACCACAATACGAAACCACTTTACCGATTCAATAAAACCACGATTAGACAAGACAGAAATTAAATTTCACAAATTCATATTTTTATAACAATAATTTAACAAATATTATTTCTTTTTTCCGTTCGTTTAATTTATTTGACAAATTAAACACTTATTGGGCTATGATTACTAATACAAGAATGTGTGTTTTTAATTTTTAATTCCTAGCCATTTAATTATTCGTCTTCCACTCAACAGTCGAGCTCGCGACCATCACTACCGCCCAGTGATGGTAGTTTAGAGGTTTATTTTCCGCTTAAATAACATTTGTACACACATGTATATTGTATATACCGTCAAATAAACTACTCAAACCTCTGGATAAGCAAGCCATTATTAAAATGTAATTTTTCAAAGTGAATAGTGCAAAGAGGAGCAATTAAAAAATTGACAATAATTTAATGGATTTTATTAAAAAGTTAATCAAGGTTGGCAGCCGAAACGAATTTCAGTACATATACATATTTCTCAGTAAAAAAATATTTGTTATTTCTGTATTGGTATCAGTATTAAACCATTTTGTATTTCGGTTTTGGTATCTTTATTTTAATTCTATCTGGTTCGGTTCCAGTGTAGAAACTTTTGAAACGATATTACAATTAAAGGAACCGAACCAAAAAACAACTTAAAAAGAAAAGTACATGTTTTTATAACACAGGGCAACACACCAAAACTTTCGAGACTTCCGGTCATTTTTTTAGTTAAATTTGGAGTGCTGATTACGATGGCATCAATAGTTTATTCTAGCTCTAGTTTCAAAGATATACGGACATTGCATTGTTCACGCCAATTTTTTTATTTTTTGCTTAGTATTCCACAAACGACCCTCTAAGTCTTAAAATATTTTCTGCATTAGAGTAGAGTAGAGTGAGGATATCAGGATATCTAACTTGTATTGCAAGGATGTTCAAAATTATGTTTGAGGGAATTTACACGGTGCCTTTTCAGACATGTCTAACAAACATGCCTGTTATGTTTGTTGGCGATCGGGGTAGAGAAGCAAGAGGGGTTGCCAAACAGACACGAAATTAGTTTATATCTTTGTTTATATGAATTTTCATGTTTTCAATTTGTATTTTTATGTAAAATAGACTATTAGATATGATAACAGACATGTTTGGAAAGACATCGTGAAAAGACAAAAGGTTTTTGATAGCCTGTTCAAAAGAGAATGTCAAAAACAGACATGTCTGGAAAGACACCGTGTAAATGTCCCCTTTTTTATGTTGGTCCTTAAAACTTTGATAAAGTAAATTTTTACCATCTTTTTCAATGTATGTACAAACAACACATTTCAACGAACTATTTTTAGTAAAAACAAAATTTAATCCATTAAAAAGGTTCTGAAATATTTTGAAAACAACTTCACATTTTACCTTGTTTTCTATATGATTTAAATATTACCAAAAATGTTTCTCTTCACATAAAAATAAAATATGTATTCAATGTGAATACATATGTATATACAAAAAAAAGCTATTTTTATTTCAGAAAATTTAATGGTTTCATTTACAGCTTTAATTAAAATTTTTAGATTTATCTGAATATATCATAGTTATTTTTGTTTATTGTTGTTATTTGCCGTTAAAGACAAATTTTCACACAAAATTAAACAAAATTTAAAATAAAAGCCGATAACTTGTAGCACTAAACTTAAAAACCCTCCAAATATAATACACGATCAAATAAAAGTCGCGCAATCCAATCTAGTTTAAAAAGAAATAATTTATTTGTTAATAAATTGCGATTTTTAGCACTTATTTAAAAAGTCGATATTAAAAGATTACCAGCACTGCTACCGCCCAAATAGAAAACAAATAATTCCGAATTCCGAATTAAAAGTACACAAAAATGAATACACAGTTGTAAAAAAAGTATAGATAAAGATATGTGGAACCTGTTTTAACTATAAATTACTAACATGTGCTGGCAACATCTAGTTGCCAGCTATGTAATTATAAATTCCAAGCAGTTAAATTGAAATTTTGTAACGCAACTAAATATTTTTGTCACACATGTTCATTAATTACATTAGTAAACTTTTCACAAACCGGTTTTTGAATAATTCGAATATTCAAAAATAAAACTGTTGTTAATATAAAAAATTCAGAAAAAAAAAGTTGTTGATATAACTTTTTTTTACAGAGAAGCAGACATTAAATTTTATTTAAAAATATGTAATATTTTTTATTATATTTAATGCTTTATAATTCTAATTCTACATATATTATCGCCCAATTATACATTGTCATAAACAAGTTATTAATTACACCCTATTACAAGTTACCAGATGCGCACTAAATAATAAATTGAAGTTTAATCCTTTTTAAACCAGAGATATTAAAAAAACAGCAAAACGAATGACGAAATTAACATCTTTATGGATGGAGTTAGAATATCTTTTGTTGACCATATGACATGTCCAGATCTAAATTTGCATAAGGATTTATGTTTGCTGAAGTCAATATACACAACGAATATTTACTTACCTATAAATATTAGAAAGCACATAGCTCCCACCCTTCTCATGCTTCATATACGCTATTACTTGAATGTATACAGTGGTGCAATGAATTCTTGTTGACTAAAGACGTGTTAAACTTATTGTACCCTCCAACACCACTAGTGTTGAATCTGAAACTTTTTTAATATTCATCTCAAACTTCATAAATTATATCTGTGGCACTTTGACAAAACATCTTAAGTCAAATTTAAAAAATTTAAAATAATGTTGTTAATCATACGAATTTTAATTCAAAAAACATTTTTGTTTCAGTTCAGAAAGATGAGAGCTATGACTCCAAATGTGGAACCACCCACCCTAAAAGGTTGATAATTTTGTTACAAAAACTAACATTAATGGTGGTAAATTGCACGGAGTGATATTAGATTTTGCACAAATTCATTTTATATGACTAGAAATCATACTGTAAAAAAATTAGGTAGATCACAGTTTTATAGGACTGAAAATCACACTGTCAAATTTCATGAAGATCGGTCCATAATTTACCATAGGCCCCATTTATAAATCCTACTCTATGAAAACAGTTTGGTACGCCTAAAACCGTATCGAAATAATGTTCTTGTATCAGATATTGGTCTTTTGTAGTTTCATAAGGCTGTAAGCCATATTGGAAAATGCCGTGAAGATCGGTCCATAATTTACCATAGGCCGCATTACCACTCTGGGAAAATATTAAAATAAGCCTTAAACCGTAGCAGATTTAGATATTGTGGTAATATTTGGTCTAATTTAGTTTCATATGGCCAGAAATTAAACCATGCAATTTTGTGATAATCGGTCCATAATTTACCTTGTGGCTCATATTAAGCGGCTTTCTGAAAAGCACTTTAAAACGCTACAACAAATGTCACTACTATATCGAAATTTGTTAAAATTTAGGTTTTTTAATACCAGAAATCACTATACAGAGTTTTGTGATGATTACTCCATAATTTACCATGGGTCCAATATGAATTCCCCTCTCGAAATTAGTTTAAGTTCGGCTTAAACTGTTACGAATCGTGATATTTTACTCAAAGTAAGTTCTATATGACTGGAAATAAAAGCATAAAGCTTTTAGATTGTCGGTCAATAGTTTAACGTACTATGTAGTATGTAGGTCTAAGCCGCAACGTCCTTTTTTATAAAGATTTATTAATAATTTAAAGATCTCATATTGGCCCTCGCCTGAAATATTCTAACTATCGGTGGAGAGCATCAAAGATTCAACACAGCTGAATAAAGTCCTTTTTTACTTGTTTTTAATCGGATTGTTAGGTTTTTTTTAGACTTAGAATTTCTGATCATGTTTCACATCATGCTCTATTTTTGATTTCATTAAAGTGCAAACGCTATTGATTCCTGGAATTAATTACAACTTTTTTAAGTTGAAGTTCCTCCCCGTAGAATTTTAGACGAAAGTCTGCTTCTTAAATCAGTTTTACAAATGGTTAGGGTGTTTTCAACTGTAGAATTTAAAAATGGAAACTTAAAATATAATTTATTATCTTTTGTAATACTAAAATCATAATTTGCCACTTTTTATAAAAAAGTTCGAGTTCATTTTCAGTTTTTTGCAGTTCTTTGTTTTTTAACGTTTATTAATTCAAAAATATCATATTGTACAAACTTTATAAAAACACTAGTTAGTAAGCATTTTTTATACATTTATACAAAGTCCCAAAAACGAGCTCTCGAATATTATTAATATGGATAAGATGTTGATTTGCACTTCAAATGCTGAAGATATACGTATTTTTAATATAATTTTAGGTTGTAATGAAACAATTGTTTAAAGCCATTAAATTTATTTTGCATTTGTTGAAAACTATGTGCAGTTCTTTATTAAACGATGGAAATCTTTTTTAAATCAAAAACAGTAAAATTTTTAGAATACTTCATCACTAAAGTTAAATCCCCATCAGGTCTGTCACAGAAATTAATTCCCATCGAAAGTGACTTCGTTTTATGTAAAGCAAGATACGTAATCCCTTCCACTTTCGATCGGAATTGATTTCTGTGACATTGGGCCATGTCACAGAGTACAATTCCGTTCGGAATGATTCCGTTCGGAATTGAAGAAAACATATTTGTTTGTTGATGGAAAGTGTATTTTGATAGTTTTATGGCCTTTCAGATACAGACAACTCCCATACCGTTCATGAAAACAAAAATGGTTTCATTCCGAAACATTTTTTCGTCATTTTCTGAAGCACCAAAATACGGAATGAATTCCGTTTCCGAACGGAATTGTACTCTGTGACATGGCTGATTATTTGTTTTAAAACGAAAGAATTACAAATTACACCTGATCTACACCAATTCGGGTTATTACCCACAACGTGGCAGCACTACTCGGCAATGCCATCTAGTGAGTATTTATACTTTATCCCTCGTCACTTGATATTTCCGGAACATTCGAGGTTTTATTATTCGAAGTTAACGGATAACTATTTAACATTAACATTATGCATGTGGCATCACTAGTGTAGACGGTGTATTTAAAATAAAAATTTTAAATTTTTAATTTAATGGATATTTTAACATTACCTTTTTATATATCGCTCATTTGCTGCAAGACCGGCATATTCAAAAAAATCAATTTCGAGATAAACGCGTTTAAAGTTTTTGATTTGCTCTAATCACTTAGAAAAATGACGATACATTCTCTTCAAAAGGGGAAAGTATAAAATATATAAAGATGAATTTTAAACACAATATAAAGAAAGACATAGCAAACAATTCTGCATCACTAACTCCAAAATTGTGTTTTTTGATTTACGCCGGTCTAACAGCAAATGAGCGATATGTACATAGAATACCAGTGTTGCCGTTAGGATACGAAATATACATCTTTCGTATCTTTTGACTACTTCAGGTATCATGTATAATCCTGACATTTTTCGTATCTTTTGAATCTGTACGCAAAATTTACACAAACAAAACATTCGGAAATTGTTAGCCAACTCAAACTTATTAAGACTGATCATCGTAGCCGACTCAATACTAACACAAAAGCAGCAAAGGCACATTGACTAAAAGGTGAGGTCCACTACACAAAAACACTGCTACTGTGGTCGGATTGTCAAAAATATTGCTAGTAAAAAAGGTAAGTTTACATAAAAAATTAGTTTGCAAACACACTTTGACAAGTCGACCACCGAAAAAAGCACTATATGTTGACTTGACCCCACCTTCTAGTGAGTTCGCCTTGATAGCAGCCTTAATAATGGTGAAAGAAAACATTTAGGGTTTGCAACGTACGATCCACCTGAATCGATGATTACTAGTAGTGCAAAGTTGTTCTGAGGAAATATGAACATCTTTTTTATTTTCAGGAAATTTATATGAACGTTGATATAATCGCCTTAGTATAAACGCCTTAACTCGTATATTAATTTTTACAAAAATGAATTTGTTTTGATAACATTCAAAGTTAATTACATAAAATTAATTTTAAAGTTTGCTTACTGTATTTTTAAAAATTATATATGTATGAACCTAATATTCATGACTTAATTAAATATAAAAATGAATTTATACGAAATCATTTTCTTAACAATATGCATTCAAATATGAAATAAAAATGTTATGTTAATAAATATTAAACTTTAAAAATGCATTTTCAAATTTTTTTCAAAACGTATCTTTTTGGGAAAAAGTGTATCTTTTTGGAAACTGAAATGTATCTTTCTCGAAATTTCACTGGCAACACTGTAGAATACGTATTCTGTACGAATATTTTAACATTATTGTGATTTTAACACTAGAATTACACAACTAAAACAAAAGCAAACAACAGCGCTTTTTATTGTTGTTATATGATACGAACTGTCAAAAAGCAAAGGGGTTGATCAAGGCGAATTTATAACAGGTAAGTGCAACTCTACAACTACAAATTTATGAAATTTTCTGACTTGTTGTCAAATTTCAGTATAGAAACAAAATAATATTTTGGCTTTTCACCATTTTTTTAATTCGCCTTGGGGTTGATAAGAGACAAAAAAGACAAAAGATAAAGACAAAAAACTTGTTTACTTGCATGGTGAAATAAACAGGTGGCAGCACTACGCCAGATGACGATTTTTTGCTCTTGCATTGTTTGTCTAGGTTTATGTCAAAGTTTTGTTTATGTTTACAAAAAGTCCACGTTTTGTGCTGTGATTTTTGTTTTTTATTAAAGTTTTTGATAATTTTGATAAGATATTGACCATAATTAAATAAAAATTGGCTAAAAATTTATTTATTTCATCACGTTCAGCGGCAGGCTTTGATTTTTGTTTAATGTATTTTTTGACGTAACCGGTTATGTAATTTCCATTTTTGTTGTAATGTTGTATTTGTTGCCGTAACGATGCCACCTGCTTATTCCACCATGTTTACTTGTTTACTATACAACATTTGACAGTTCGTATCACGAAACAAGCAAATAAAAAATAAACAGCTGGCTTTCCGAGACTACCTGCTATAAATATACCTTGCTCCCATGTAAACAAGAGATTTCCAAAGAAAGAGAAGACTATGCTCTTAAACAACTTTGTGCGTTAAACAAATTCAACTTAAAAACTAACCATGACCCCATGATTAAAACATGTTTATACGACTCACACTTATACCAAATGAGCGATAACACGATCGAACCGGATTTTATTCAGCACACAAATTCATCTACTCCAAAATGTGAAAAAAGCACGTTTAATCATCCAACTCACAAATGCCCAAATAAAATGGTTACTAAAATATGTAAATTTTCCACAGGGTTCCTGTCTATCACCAATATTGTACAATATTTACACCGCTGATATTCCGAATTTTCAAATTGCACAACAACAATTTTTGCAGATGATACCTCTATTCTAAGCTCTGATTTATATTCTGTTAATATAATAAACAACTTGAAATCAGCATTGGTTAAACTGAAACAATATTTTAACAAATGGAAAATTCTCATAAATCCAGAAAAAAACAAAAGCCATATATATTCCATACATTGTGGACAAAATAAACAGGGTCACACAAATTATATACCCTTTAATAAACAGAAAATCGGATCTCTCAATTGAGAACAACAAAATTTTAATTAAATCTATTTTTCACCCAATAATGTTTTACTGTACTCCAGTATGGTATACGTCAGCAAATTGCCACAGAAAAAAGCTCCAAGTGGCCCAAAACAAGATTCTAAAGATTATTTTTAAACTTCCGTGGCACTATTCAACGCGACGACTTCACACACTCGCTGGTTTTCCTACCGTCAATGTTAAATTAAACTATTTAACAGAAAACTTCATCAGAAGATGCGAACACTCAGAATTCCAACACATAAACGAGCTTATTTATCTCTTTATAAATTTTTACAGTTTTAACCTAGTTGAAGTTTTTTTAGTTTATAGGGATTATTTCAGAAGGTTATTTTATTAAATTTTCCTTCAAAACTATGTTACTTAAAAAAAGAATATTATAAATATTACCACAACACAAAATGACAAAGTAGAAAAGGAATATATTTTGCTAACCTCTTTAAAATAAACCCTGCAAGAACAGTACGGGTTAAATAACGCGTTACATAAAACGTACTCATAACCAAAGTATTAGTTAGAAATTCTAAAACTTTCAGTTATTTTGTGCAGGCCTTTGGGAAAAAACTAACCTATTCTTTTCTGTACGTGTGAGCTGATATCTCTTTCTTTCACATTATTACTTAGAACAGAAAACACAATAGTGCTCTCACTCGCACACGTCAGTGCTAACGTGTATATAACTGCCTAGTTAATGGTAGCGATACTGGTAGTATTATATTATAAATAACTTTTTAGTTAACCGATACACATATCCGTTATTACTATTTAATAGGTAACTTGTTAGTTAACAGCTTAACCGTTATTAATATAGGTTAGTGCTACTGATCAATACCAGTTATTGTATTCCTAAAAATTGGGTATTTATTTTATTTTAATAAAAAAGTATGTACATAAAATAAAATTAAAAAAGAAATATAATAAAAACAATTAATTTATTTTTTATTCATTTTATTTAGATTTTTAATTACTTTATTTAATTTTTTCACTTTTATTACACTATTTCAACTTCACGCGTACAGCACTTAGTAATAATCTGTAAAATGGAAGAAAGAGTAAGGTATAACACGCTTCTTTAATCGAAAGGGCCATTTCTTTCTAACTTAAGGTGCTTATGGAATACAAGTGTGAGTATGTGTATGTTGAAATTTAAAAATCTTTAAATGTATTGGTGTATCGGTTAGGCAGGTTTTGCAGGGAAATTAGTTAAAATGTAAACAAATTAATGTTAAAGAAATACGAATAACGTTAACGTTCGCATAGAAAATTACATTTAAAACAAAAACAAATTTTAGAATTTTGTTTTTGTTTTATATGTAATTATACCCACACCACAATAGTGGAGAGGGTATTATGCATTTGTGCTGATGTGTGTAACGCCTTAAAATATTGGTCCTAGACCCACCTTAAAGTATACCGATCGACTTAGAATCACTTTCTGAGTCGAACTAGCGATGTCCGTCCGGCCGGCTGGCTGTCCATGTAACCTTGTGCGCAAAGTACAGGTCGCAATTTTGGAGATAATTTGATAAAATTTGGGACATAGGTTTTTATTCCTCTCAGAAACTATCAAACCGATTTTAATGAAACATATATAGATCCATATCTATATGGACACATAAGCTATACAGTTGTTACGTTACTGCCTTTCAATAACGTTTTGGTTTATTTCCTTTATAATAAACCGTTTCGAGTTCTTTATTGCAACTTTAATAAAATAAATAAAACACAAACACTTTAAACACTATTTACAATTTATTCAACTCTATTTAGTACTAAGTCTTTTTAACAACCGTAATTTATAGCTTTTATAATTTTCTCAGCGTTATGCGTTATTGACAAAGTTGTTGCGGGCGGAGGTAACAGGGACGATGTTTCATGTTTGGATACTTACGCTAAATTGTTGTCTATGTTACCTTAGTATTAAATAAAAAAATGTTTGCTTGGTTGTGTTGCATTTCATGTATATTGGTTTTTTTTTATTTCTTCTACTTTGTTTGTTTTTATTGTCTGAATGTTGTTAAAAAAAAAAAAAAAAAAAAAAAAAAAAAAAAAAAAAAAGTTTAATCCTGTTTTTAATATAGTTATGACACCACAAAATGAATAGTATAAAATAAACCATTGCGGGCACGGCAAAATATTGGCCCAAAAGCTTATTTGTTGTGGTGATAAATTGGCAGAAAAAGAAGAAGATAAATAGGAGATGATCGCTAGGAACATAAGGAAGGAAAAGTTTAGAGAAAGGCAGAAATAAAGAATGAAAGGAAAATAGGAAACATAAAAAAATTAATATATAGATTATAAATTAAAAAAAAAAAAACAAATTAGTACATAAAAAGGTGAACATAAAAAAAAAAAATTAATATATAAAGTAAAACACAAAAAAAGTTAAAAAAGAAGTAGAATTAAGTTAATTTTAAGTGTAGCTTTGTGATTTGTGAGAAAGAACCCTGTAAAGATAGTGTCAAGTGTAGTCATTTGTGTGCATGTCCTATATGTTTCTTTATATACACCTAACCCTCGATTGCCGGTTCTGAATCGAAGTTATGATTATTTATATATATATATTTTTTTTTTTTGAGTATTAAAAAGGAAAAAACTATTAAAGGAAATGAAAAGCTTATTTCTCAGGGAGCTCCTTTAGATAAGATAAAAATAAGAGTACAGAAAATAGACATGAATTGAAAAAAAAAATGAAAGATGAAAATAAATAAATATATATATATATATATTGTTGAATTATAAAGAAAAAAAGGTTAAACAGGGCAAGGAAAAAATGAGGATAAATTAAAGTTGTATATATTGATGTTTTTGTATTTATTATTTTGTATGAGTGTAATTATTATCATTATTATTATTATTAACTATAAAAAAAAATATATTCTTTATTAATAATTAATGTAAATTTCAAATTTGAATAGCTAGGTTTTTGATTTAGCAAGGTACAGGCAATGATGGAGTGGTAAGTGAAGAAGTGGTCAAGTGGGTAGCGGGTCATAGGAAGAAGTTAAGCGGAGGCTGCTATGACATGGTTGGGAGGGCCAAGGGAGACGAACAGCTGTCTCTCAAATTCTTTATGTGGTGGTAGATTGTTGAGTAGATGTCAGTTTTGTTTGTTTTCATATTTCTTTTGTTCGAATACGTGGCTGGTGAGGAGGGTTGGAACCCCCCGAGAAAAAAATGCACAAGAGCTAGTGGGAAACCTCGCCAGACCAAACGGTTCGTAACAGAATGGCGCCCAACCAAATGTAGAAAAAAAGCATGTGTAAACATCTAAACATGCGGTAATAGCCTAATAGTTTGTTTTTGTAATAGTCCTAGTGTAATCGTGAATCATGTTGTGGAAGTTATTTATAGTAACAGTTCTAGGACGTAATAGAGTGTGTACGTAAATGTAGCTTGATGATGTGGTGATCGGTGAAATGTGTTCCTAGTGAAATGTGATACAGTAACTTGCGAGTGACCTGGTGTGTCCCCAAATGTATTGTATTCGTTTCCATTTGTAAATTGGTAAAATTTTAGAGTTCATTTGTGTAAAGTCATTGTTTAGTATTGAATGTTATATAATCTCTAATAGCCTGTCGTGATATGTTTCGTGAAGTGTGTAGTATTAGAGTTATTCATTCGTCCTGAATATGATTGTTTTGATTTTGTTTTAGTGTTGAATGTGTAATAATGTCTGATAGCCTGTCATGATCGTGTGTATCGTGATGTATGTAGTATCGGCGTTATAAACGTTTGTCCCTAAAGTAAATGTTTAGGTTGTTTGATTTAGTTGTTGATTGTATACCACATAAAGAATTTAATATGTTTTTGGTTTACCGCATTGACCTTCACATCCGTCCATCATTGCATAAGCCGAAAAAAATATAAATATATGTATCAATAACTTTTATTATGATTTTTTTTTGTTATTTACCTAATTTCTAAATGAGTTTACATTTATATTTTTTTTCAATATTTAAATTGTTTAATCGTTTTTTTAATTTTTGGCATGCATAATTTAGTAAGTTTAAAATTTTTAATTATTTTGATATTTAAAATTTTAGATTATGACGTTTTTGTATAGCGTTATTTTACTTTATTTTTTTTTATAGTTTTATATTTTGACGTTTTATTTTATCAATAATTTATTTATTTTGTTATTATTTATATATTTATTACATATTTATTATTTTATTTTGATTATTATATATTTTAATGTTTTTATGTTTTTAATTTATTTTAAATTTACTTTGATTATTTATATATTTATACACTTGCATGTTGTTTGGTTTTTTTTATTATTATTTAAATATTTTTTTATGTATCTTTTTTATTTTGTGTTGTATTTAATTTTATTTATATTTTGCATGATAGCATATATGTATACAAAATCTAACACAGTAATTTATTTTATTGCATTTCATTTTATTTTTTTTTGTCGGAATTTTTTTTTGAACATTTAGTATCTGAGTGTTAGTTGTAGGCGCGATTTTTTTTTAAATTTGTCTAAGATTTGATGTGCCAAAAGTTTCCCCACAAATTTATTTCGGAGAACACTCCATTTTTATTCAAAGGATTTTATTTTTCCAGATGACTGTTTTTCGGAATTTAGAATTTGAACTAAAATCAGTTTTGCAATGTGTTCTTGCCCATATACGAAAACTAAGATATTATTTTTTTTAATGTTGCCAATAGCTTTCCCACTTGGTGTTTTGTAGAAATGTTTGTGTCTGTCTAATTGTTTCTTTGTTTGTCTGTTTATTGAAATAGCCAAGTAGGATTTGTGATGGGGAATGAAACCAACAATTTTTATTACCCACAGCTTGGTTTAGGCAGAAAGTGCAATATTTAGTTTAGGGGACCGCAATATGGAATTAAGTCATTCTGTGATCAAAAAACTGTGATATAGGTGTTTAAGTTGTGGTGTCTTTTATATGTTTTTTTATAAGTAGGCTTTAAGTTTGTGCAATATAGTTTAAGTCTATGTTGTACTGATCTATTCTTACACGTAAGCAAAAACTTTAAAAGGAATTTTCAAGATGAACATTTATATTGCAGACTGATAACGGAATGAGTGAATGGTTAAGTTTAGGAGATACCACGAGAATATTTGGACCTTTTAGCATTAAAGGGTCTAGAATATTTGGCCATTTATAATGGATTATGTTCTAAAGGCAGGTGAGGGAATCATGGGGATGTAACCCGATTTTAGTTTAAGCTTAGTTTTAACAATTTAGTGTGATATATGTGTATTTAATTTTTTTTTTTGCCTTAAGGGGCTATCGATTTGTTAAATTTCGTACCAAAGTGTACCCTGCTGATGTAAAATTTCAGTAACGTGATATATTTTATTAGTATTAGGATGGGTTTTATCTCTACGATTTCTTTTCACTTGAAAGAAACTCGGAAGAGAACCATAATCTGAAATGGCGTTTGATGGCTATCTCTTTGAGCGGGAAAACTGCGGAGAGAATATTACGAGGTTTCCGGGAATTGGATATTGCGTTGACAATTTCATTGCCCGGCTAAGTCTAGGGTAGAGTATGAGACTCTTTTTTTCAGGGTCGTGAGAGTTCCCCACGTTGGTTTTCACGGAACACCCGCACACCGTTCCCTCTGTCTACTACCAGAGAAACCGGAGTTTTGTTGCGGGCGGAGGTAACAGGGACGATGTTTCATGTTTGGATACTTACGCTAAATTGTTGTCTATGTTACCTTAGTATTAAATAAAAAAATGTTTGCTTGGTTGTGTTGCATTTCATGTATATTGGTTTTTTTTTATTTCTTCTACTTTGTTTGTTTTTATTGTCTGAATGTTGTTAAAAAAAAAAAAAAAAAAAAAAAAAAAAGTTTAATCCTGTTTTTAATATAGTTATGACACCACAAAATGAATAGTATAAAATAAACCATTGCGGGCACGGCAAAATATTGGCCCAAAAGCTTATTTGTTGTGGTGATAAATTGGCAGAAAAAGAAGAAGATAAAAAGGAGATGATCGCTAGGAACATAAGGAAGGAAAAGTTTTGAGAAAGGCAGAAATAAAGAATGAAAGGAAAATAGGAAACATAAAAAAATTAATATATAGATTATAAATTAAAAAAAAAAAAACAAATTAGTACATAAAAAGGTGAACATAAAAAAAAAAATTAATATATAAAGTAAAACACAAAAAAAGTTAAAAAAGAAGTAGAATTAAGTTAATTTTAAGTGTAGCTTTGTGATTTGTGAGAAAGAACCCTGTAAAGATAGTGTCAAGTGTAGTCAATTGTGTGCATGTCCTATATGTTTCTTTATATACACCTAACCCTCGATTGCCGGTTCTGAATCGAAGTTATGATTATTTATATATATATATTTTTTTTTTTTGAGTATTAAAAAGGAAAAAACTATTAAAGGAAATGAAAAGCTTATTTCTCAGGGAGCTCCTTTAGATAAGATAAAAATAAGAGTACAGAAAATAGACATGAATTGAAAAAAAAAATGAAAGATGAAAATAAATAAATATATATATATATATATTGTTGAATTATAAAGAAAAAAAGGTTAAACAGGGCAAGGAAAAAATGAGGATAAATTAAAGTTGTATATATTGATGTTTTTGTATTTATTATTTTGTATGAGTGTAATTATTATCATTATTATTATTATTAACTATAAAAAAAAATATATTCTTTATTAATAATTAATGTAAATTTCAAATTTGAATAGCTAGGTTTTTGATTTAGCAAGGTACAGGCAATGATGGAGTGGTAAGTGAAGAAGTGGTCAAGTGGGTAGCGGGTCATAGGAAGAAGTTAAGCGGAGGCTTCTATGACATGGTTGGGAGGGCCAAGGGAGACGAACAGCTGTCTCTCAAATTCTTTATGTGGTGGTAGATTGTTGAGTAGATGTCAGTTTTGTTTGTTTTCATATTTCTTTTGTTCGAATACGTGGCTGGTGAGGAGGGTTGGAACCCCCCGAGAAAAAAATGCACAAGAGCTAGTGGGAAACCTCGCCAGACCAAACGGTTCGTAACAAAGTCTGAACTAAGAATGATATTGTTCTGCTACTCGCCGCTAGTATTTATACTGCAATTTGGTTGTCTAGAATATTCGAAATGTTTTTCGAAGGTTCGAGGCTTTTTTTTATTCACCACACTTTAATTTGATTTATGGTAGCACTTATGTTTACATAATTTTACCTCTTATACTGAAGAAGCTTTTTTAACGGTCATTTCTAGGGCTTTCTGCACATTGGGATTGAAGTGTACTAAATTATAACAAAAACGATGTAAACTAATAAAATTACTTATGAATACAAGTTAACTAATAAATACAAGATAACTAATAAATTCAACTAATTCTTAACTAATAATTACAACTAATTCTTAACTAAAGTTACTTTCGTAACACAGTTTTAAAAAAATAAGACCACAAGGGGAGATAGGGGCAATTTTTGCCTCTCAAACCGATTTTAATGAAATTTAAAACATAGATCCATATCTATATGGATACATAAGCTATACAGTTTTTCAAAAATAGGACCACAAGGGAGGTAGGGAGCAATTTCTGCCTCTCACAAACTTTCAAACCGATTTTAATGAAGTTTATAAACATAGATAAATCCATATTTATATGGACACATAAGCATGATGTGTTTTTAAATACTGTGGTGTAGGGTATCATATATGGTCGGGCTTGACCGACTATAGTTTCTTACTTGTTTTCTATGCGAACGTTAACGTTCGAAATCGTTGAACAGACTGTTAAACTTTGTTGCATGACTAGATTTGATTAAAATTTAAGCGTATTATTAAATCAAGTAAAAAAAGTGGTTTTTACAGTTATGTATCTTCTTGATGGCTCCCCAAGGAACCTACCATAAGCGAATTTTTTTTTGTGCTAGACTTACGGCCAATTTCACCAAGTTCAGTTATAATTAACTAACAGTTATAACTCTTTGTCAACTGGAAGTTAAAGTAATAGTTAGTTTTAACTGAACTTGGTGAAATTGGCCGTTAGTGTTCAAATAGAAATGAGTCTTCAACTTCAGGCAAAAGTGCGACACCTCATTACCATCCAACTTGCAGTGTCCAAGTACCCAACACAGCCTTACCGTGAATGCCCCCATAAGCTCGCTCAGAGCATTCCTACACTGTACGAACAGGCACGATCGCACCGTATAATTTTCCAATGCCCTGGCCTGAATATCGACGTAAATTGTCACATAAGATGTACTCCTGTATAACCTCCGTCGCCCTCCAGATCGCTAGGATCTCAGCCTGGAAGACACTACACTCATCCGGAAGCCTGAATGACCTTTTTACATCAGTGTCAGCAATATAAACAGCACCAGTGCTAGTGTCCCGATAAAGGGACGATAAAAAGGATTTTTTTTTCATTACAGGGTTCTTTTTAAAATTTGCTCGATTTTAAATCCACTTCATTTCGATTTCTCGAACATGCCCGATTGTATCAGAATTTTTCATTTTGTATTGTTATTTGTACTTTAGGAATTGAATAAACTTATTTTTTGTATTTTATTATTATTTTTTGGGTTGAACTTGAACTATAACAGAGTTAAACCCAATCCAATTCTCAAAATGCATTTTTTGACTTAAAAAAAAAACAAAACAAAACAAAAATAAGACAAAATAAAAACGAGTTTATTGTTACACTAATATAATTCAATCTTATTTATTATTTTTGTAATAAGTATTTCAAATGCCTCTTCGATCATTGCAATGTACATCGGAGCTTCTTTAAAACACTTGTGCCTGGAATTGGCTGTCAACTGCATGTAAGTCGAGTTAATGCCAAGCGTGGACTGCGAATATAAACTGCGTCCTGTTAGCATTAAAATATTTATGCAATCATCAGTTAGAATAGGAAAAGCTTCAGCAAAACGTATTAGAGATGGTAAAATATTACGCAAATATTTACATTTGGCCTCGGTAGAAAGTAGAGATAATGCCGACTGAATTGTGTTGACGCAAAATTTTGATACACTTAAACTTTTTGGAATTGCGTATTTTAAAACCAAATGAGATGTCAAATCGATTGTGAAGATCTGTTTATCCATTTCAGGCATGCTTAGGAATTCATGCAAAAAATCAATACAGATATGCATAGATGGAACACCTTTCACCATCATCGGTATCACTTCGCGGGGGTACGTTTGAAAGTGCACAAGTTTTGCTAAAGAAGGCTCTGAAATGAAGGCTTGATGAATAAATGAGCAAATAATACCCTGAGCCTCACGCAATTCAAACGCAGAAACTCGAGTGTTTCCATTCGCATACATGTCGGCTAAAACTTCAAGCAATATATGAACCGCAGCACTCTCTTGGGATGCTATCAAAGCTGTCTTTAGTTCTTCTCTTTCCACGTCACACTGAACTTGTCCGTTCTTATCTATTATTTGCTTGGATTGCATTTGTATGTTAAGATGAGCTTTTGACGCAGCCAAACTTCCCTGAAGTATTCGCAGCAGTATTATTAGCGTATGGGGACAATGGAATATTTCACGACTACATCTCAAAACTTGCAACGGATCCAACATGTTTTCGACAATAAAGGAACATCGATTTATGTAATCCTCTGATGCCATAATCGAAGTCAGAGATTTTCTCCAGAAACTAATAGGTAGTACGCTATTTAAACGGAGCCAAACATCCAAGTACAAATTTTTAATCGAACGTGGCACCTGATGCTGGAATACTTTTGGTAAATTTTCAACGATCAAATCCGCATTGCGAGCAATATCTTCAGGAGGCATCTTAAGTAAAGCCTTCAAAACTGGAATTGCTTTTCCAGGCTTGGAGTCCAGTTTATCGAATTCTATTCTTTTCAGGCTATCCAGAATTTGGTCAACCAATCCTTTGGAAACATTAATGTTACCTCGATTACGACAAATTCCTGAAGAACAATGCTCTTCAAGCCAATCATCTACCATACTTAAATGTGGATAATTAGAGACAATAAGTCGCAAAAGAGGGTGAAAAATTCCAACATATTCGTTGTGATACTGTTGAGCCCTTTGCAACAAATATTTCATGGGCAATTCAGATAAAAAACTATTTGTGTATTCCTTGAGTTTTCTTCCACTCATTATGGCATTTGATAAGTTAGAAATTCTGGTATCTTCATACAGAACCAAATAGTAAAGTATCAAGAGCTGTGCTGTTAACGGACATTGAACTTGGTATTTAGATAATTCATCGCTATCTGTTGTTGCAGCATTTCCTGCTATGCCACTATCATGAACGATTGTATGATTATTAGGCTCTGAAGCGATGTCGCCTAATACATTAATGCCATTATTATTAGAGCGGAATATGTGAAGGATTTCCATTTCAGAAAATGATTTGTGCATGTGATCAACATTTACCTTTCCTTGAGGATTTGGTACAATCAATGTATTCACATAAACTTCGATAAGGGCGGGCATCACTGGATGCAAAGGACGCACAGAATTGCATATCTGTCTATAAATCCACGATTTAATAGGGACTTTATGCTTAAGGAACGCCCTTGATTTTAGCAACTGATGTATACAGTGCACTGGTAAATAACCAGGTATATTGGCATTAAGTTTGCTTGTAACTGGAACACGCACTGCGTGGGATGCCACTACTTGTTCTGTAAATAGATCTTGGGTAAATACCTGTTTAATACGATTGGTACTGTTTGGTCGTATAGGAATTTTCATGGCCAAAGTCGAACAGACTAGCTCTCCTATAGCTGATATTTGATTGCCATGAAAATGAATAGCTAGCAATAACAGCATTTCACCTAGAGAAGTGCTAGCGTCAGATCTTTTTCCAAAGAACACATCTTCTTTTATGAGCCACTGTAACCATTCAACTGCCTTGTTTTCAAGAGTAGTAGTAGAAACCAAAGAAGGACAAGCGATTAACATACACAATGCTAATGAGACAAACCGCATGCCAGATTGTGTGGGTTGAGGTTTACTTGTAACCAGCTGAGCCAGTGCACTTATTTCGTCATCATTAAATCTAAAAATAAAAAGAAATAATTAATATTTATCAACATATACTTTGTCAATCCTACTTCAAGCCAGCAATCCCTCGCAAGGCACAGTACAATCGCATCAAAACAGCACCTTGAACTGTGTAATCTTCGACGATATCGTTATTTTGGTTTGTTGAGTTTTGAACTATATTGAGTAGTTGCTGCAATAACTCTACTCTCACCAAAATTAAAGCATCTCCTTTTCGTTTTTGGCTGGAATGAACATATTCTGCAAACCATGTTCGTACATTTTGATCGTTTCCCAAAAGCATTCCCGTTAAAAAGGATATCTAAAATATTTATATTATTATTGTTTTTGTTATTTTAAATTTTGATTAACATTCGAGCATATTCTTGAAATCGAAATGAAGTGAAATTGAAATCGAAATTGAACCATATTTTGAGTTAAATTTTTACAAAATCACCGTAGTTTTTTCTGATTTTAAGAGTTTTCCTTGTAGAAATAACCAGTATTCAAAGAACGAAGTATATAAAAATATTATAACAATAAAGATTTTACACGTTTTTTATATAAAATTGTGATAATCTGAATACTCTAAAATACTCTAAATCTCAAATTTAAATTGAAGTAGGTTAGGTTAGGTTAAGAAGGGTTATGTGACCAAGGGCACACTTCCACTCGGAGACCAATACGGTCCATTGTGAATCCCTTCAATGAAAAGAAAACGTAGAGATTAGTGAAAAGTAAAGAAAAGAAGTATGAGGTGGATAGGATCAAGAAAATTAGAAAGTTAATAAGTATCACGTAAAACTATTACCCCTTCTACAGTCCCCTCAACAGAAACAACCGAACTTTTTCCCTGACAAGCCCCAGTAGATCAGCCGGATTACATCCAGCGATGCAAACCAGTTCGTCGTGAAACCTATCTCCTAGCCACTTCTGTCTGAGACCCTGCATCCTAGGACAATGGCACAGTACATACTCGATCGTCTCCAGCTCCTCTGAATCATCGCATAATCTAAAGAAGTCCGGTATGGTGTTGTCCCATTTGCCCGTAAAAGGTCTAACAGGACAATGACCCGTCAATAACCCTATAAGTGTTCTAAGACCACCCCTATCCAATCCCAGTAGAACCATGGTTTCCCCCGCGTCCATTCTGAGCCATAATTCCCTAGACACCCAGCAATCTGTTCTGTCCCTCCAGGATCGGTTAACGTCATCACGGAATTTCTCCCGTATCACCCCATAGTAGTAACATAGGGGGGCTTTACCCCCTGTCCCTTACCACTTAGTCCAGATTCAAAGCCCACTCTCGCGAGTTCGTCCGCCACCTCATTCCCATCAACCATGCAGTGTACAGGTACCCAACACAGTCTTACATTGAATGCCCCCATAAATTTCCTAAGAGCATTCCTACACCGAGTGACCAGACACGATCGCACCGTATAATTTGTCAATGCCCTAAGCGCCGCCTGACTATCGACGTAAATTGTCACCACAGATCCACCCACGATTTTATCCAGTATCACCTCCGTCGCCCTCGATATATACACCGGCACCAGTGCCGGTTTTCATCTTGGATCCTTCCGTAAATACTGCCCACCCCTCAAAACAGTCCATTGGATCCACGCCAAATTTCCCTTTCCGGGAACTCCACTGGTGGTGTTACACCGAAGTCCAGAGTCACAGTCCTATGATCCGAAATTCCCTCGAGAATAATACCCCGATCAAGCAGACCCACCTCGTACAAAATTTTCGTGTGATCATCCCGCCTAGGTCTAACCAAGGAAGACTCGTAAAGTCTAAGTAAGTTCCTAGCAGCCACACTCCTCACATAATGTTCAAAAGGGGACAGGTATAGTAGGATTCCAGCGCTGCCTGTGGGGTGCTTCTCCTTGCGCCTGTGATGCCAAGGGATGCACTCCTTTGAACCTTTCTGAGCATCTTCCTATAGCTATCCACTATCAACGCACCCCACGAAACAGTGCATCCATAGGTAAGTATAGACCTAGCCACCGATGTGTAAATCCAGTTTACCATATCCGGCCTCAGACCCCAGTTCTTACCGATGTAGTTCCTGCACGTGTAGTAGGCATTGAGTCCCCTTCTCATCCTCTCCTGAGTATTTCTCCTCCAAGACAGTTTGCAGTCCAGAAAGTTACCCAAATACTTTGCGCCGTCCGATAGAGGTAACTCGACGCCATCTAGCACTGGCTCCCTCTATCCTGTTCCTTCTGGTAAATAACACCAGTTCAGTCTTCACAGGTTTAACACCCAGCATCACCTGCATAATTTCCCTGATCGCGGACAGAAATTTTCCCCTGACTAGCAGAATTATGTCGTCCGCATAGGCAACAACTTTTCTGCCCATGGAATCAAATGACCTGAGAATCCCGCTGACCGCAAGCAACCACAGTAGAGGCGATAGAACCCCCACCCCCCTTGTGGTGCCCCCTGGTAACCCTCCTCCTTATCACATGATCCCCCAGGCTCGAGTTTATAATCCTACTGCTAAGCATGCAAACTATCCACTCTACCAGAAAGTCCTCAACTCCCAACTCCATCAACGAATCTCGAATCGGCTCAATGCTAATGTTATTAAAAGCTCATTCTATGTCCAGAAACGCGGCGAGAGTATATTCCGTATGCCTTAGACCGTGCTCAATAAAACCCACCACCTCATGTATCGCGCTCTCAACAGATTTACCCGTCAGGTAGGCATGTTGAGCGTTGTCAATAGGGCGGGTCTCAATATTACTCCTGAGATAGAGATCAATTAGTCTCTATTAAAGAAAATTTTATTATTTTAATAAAAAAAAGAATGTCACGCACATAATACCTATGCCTCCTTTTAAGGTCGGGATTCACTATGATACATAATCGTACACAATTCTCACGAAAATCTGACGGAATTCTATCCGACACAAAAAAATCTGCTGTCAATGGCACGATTAATAAACATTTAAAATTCGGACAGACTTTTCAAAAAAATCTGTCACTCAATTGATTTTTAAGCCACACTATCCAACTCTATAACCATGGTACGGTACCATGTTTACACGGACAGTAATATTCGTGTTTCGCTCTCCCATTCCTGTTTCGCGCCTTAAACATGATTGAAACATGTTTTTCCACACAAAATTTGAAGAGCGAATCAGGTCGTTTCATATTGAAACATGCTGTGAAACAGGAAAAATGTACTACCATCTCCAATTTTGATAACAATTTTCGTTAGTTTTTCTGAACTAGCTCCCAAAATAAATCAAAAAAAAAATTAAAAGACAAAATAAAAATTGATGTTAAATAAAATTAAGTGATAGTTATAAAATAATAAATAATTATTAAATTATTAAAAAAATATATTTTTAATTTTTACATACATTTTAATGTGTTTTCAATAAAATCACACAAGCAAAATGTCAAAATGAAACAAGAATGAATCGTATGAACAGCATGTTTGGCAATCTAGTTTCAGAGCAGGGTTGTTAGATGTGAAGATTTTTCGTCATTTTGACGATTTTTTTTGAGAAAATACCAGGGCTGTGGAGTCGGAGTCGGAGTCGGAGTTGAGGAGTCGGAGTTGAGGTTTTTGTACCGGAGTCGGAGTCGAAGTACCCACAAAAACTAGCGACTCCGACTCCGACTTTTTTGCATTAAAATTTTTCTAATATTTTTCAAAATAAAAAATTTTAATGACCAATTTCTCCAATTCTTTTTAAATATCAATTCATATTTATATATAATTTTTCTTATAATTTTATTTTTATTTGACATAAGAAAACAAATTCAGTAGGTGAGTTTCAAAAATTAAAAAATTGAGATAACATCTTATTTTGCCAATTTATAAGAATAGTTATATAGATTGTATCAAAGCATGTCCTTTTCTATGTTTTAATGTGACCTCAAATTTCTGTAACAAAAACCAGCGGGTTCACTATTTGAATTTCGCCAAGATATCGTTAATGAAATAGAGCCGAATTAAGGAATTTAAAAATTAAATTTGTAAAGATGTTGTTTTTTATTTATCGTATATTAACAAATATTTTTGTAGTCATGTTCATGAATATGACTTGAAATCAGCTGTAGCTCCTGTGGTGAAAGCATTAAGTGAACTCCATTTGAAGTTCCAACCTTAAAGGTGAATTATAATAGAATAAAAGGAAAAGGAACCCGGAAAAATACATGACATTGTTCCAGATATAATTCCCATCAATGTGGGAAAAATGATTTGAGAATACTTTTATCTACTCACTTTAGGGAAAATTGGAGAGATAATAAAGACTTGCAATTTAAAATTTCGGTCTTGGACAATAATAATATTGAATTAGGAACGGAAAAATGCAATGGCGAGTACACTGAAGAAAAAGATTTAAATTAAGCAGTTTAAAAATTCACATTTTTTTTTTTAACTCTGCAGGTGGGAGATAAACTACATCAAGCCACATTTTGAAAACTTTACAGCAGACCGCGCAAACATGTTGATAATCACAAATGATGTTTATGTTATAAAAATGTGCATTTGTACGAATATTTTATATGATGCTGGCATATTTTTTTTATGTCGATGATATACATAAAAAATTACTTCATAAAAGGTTCGTTACCTTCTATGGTACTGTTCCATGCCTTGAGACAAACAGCACCAAGTCCAACAACAAAAGGGGTACTATTTCCCAAAAATAATAGAAGGCTAACATCATTTTTTTACGTTACATTTCTCTTCAAAATGTGTTATATAAATTGTAGAACTAACAACTGAAGGCGCATATGCATGTTTTAATAAACTTTATAAAATTTTCCTGAGAATGATTTGACTTAATAAATAAAATGTATATTAAAAACAAAAGACCTCACTTCACAATTTACAAAAAAGGACTGTCCTTTGCCTCTATTAATATTGTGGTAAACAACACTAAGTACACTTGATGCCTTTAACGTATAAGCCAATTGGACTTGGTGTTGTTTTCAACTTTTCCAAAATCCAAATAAAATTTTTTGCAGCTCTCCTACTCATATGTTAGTAACTAGTATGTTAAAGCTCAATGCGCGGCACGTTAGAATTAAAATATCGATTTGAAATTTTTACAGAATCATTTTCTTGCTATATTTAACCATTTAACAGGTACTAAATTAAAAAAGAGTTTAAAGTCAAAAAAAACTAGTCTCTTAAATAATGCTAGGTTAAAGTAGGAGTCGGAGTCGGAGTCGGAGTCGTACTTAAAAAATTTCACCAAAAGGAGTCGGAGTCGGAGTTATAACTTTTTCTTAACGACTCCACAGCCCTGGAAAATACAGTAAAATGACGATTGACGATTTTTTTACTAAAAGTAATAGCGTTATGACGATTTTCTGGCATCAATAAGACACTTACAAGAAATATGTATTTACAAATTTATTGAGAAGAGTTTAAAACGTAAAAATCAATTTTTTGAAATACAAAAATTATTGGAAATTAAACAAAAAAAAAAAAAAATTCTTCCCCCATCACAAACCAGGTGGCTTTTATTAGAAGCATTAGTAATTCGAATTCAACAATTATATTAAGGCCATCGATACTGCAAAAAATATACACTAGAGCCCAGATTTGCGTCGGTCCTATTGAGTCCACTTTTTAAAAATTGGTTAAATACGCTTTGCGTTTTTATGATTTCGATTTGCGTCACTAAATACGATTGCATTTTTTCGCTGAAGAAAAAATCACATGTGAAGAATTTTTATATTTTTATAGTTGCGTGTTAGGAAGTAAGAAGTTAATTCTTTATAAGAAGTTGTGTAGAAAAATGAGTGCAGAGAAGAAAATGCATTAGTTTGGCACTAAAATTGGACGTAATATGTAAAACGTTTCAAGTCGGGTAAAAAGACTATTTATTTTTTATTTAATGTTTTTGTGAATATGGATAAATGGAATTAATAAATTTTTGTTGTTTTTTATATATATATATTTTTTCTTATGTATTTCTTTTCAAATGATAAATATACACATTTCAGCCGACTTGCTGAAATAAATAGAATAAAACTTAACCATAAAACTTTCTTTATCATAAATAGAATTTCTTGCTAAAAATTTATATTTTTGAACCACTAAATGCACAAAATTTTCTCCAATTTGTAAAATTTAAATATTTGATGATTTTGTTAAATGCTCGTTACGATTTTGACGAATTTTGCTAAAACTTTTTGCGATTTTTGAAGAAAAAAGCCTTACAACCCTGTTTCAGAGAGCAAAACGAGTGGTTTATATCGTCGTATGAACATAGCATAACCTAACATACAGTGTACTTTCTTACATTTGGTACATTTTCTTTTTTTTCGGAAAATTTGGTATGGAGATAGCATATGGCCCAGATTAAAATAAAGAGTACATTTTATGATGTAAAAACGGTCAAGTTGAAACTTTTGGTACTTTTTCTCTTTTTGATAAATGTTGCATACGGAGTGTCCAGTGGCCAGAATATACATATTTAAACACCCCTTGCTTTTCATATGATCAGTTGAATGTCGGTTGCTCAAAACTTTTACATATGTATGTGCTGGCGAAAAATAATAATTTCAATAATGTTGTTGATAGAAATATAGAAAGTTAAATGCAGAACACCAAAAATGCTAAAGTTACCCACTTTTGAGTGTATTCGGATTCAAGAACACACCCGATAGATGCAGAAAACTGTTGAAGTTATATGTTTATGTTATGTTTAGTTAACATGATTATTATTTTGTTCTGCTTCTCTATCATCTTCAAATTCTTCTACGGAACTGTCTTCAATTGAAATTTCATCTAAAGAACTATAAATACTTCTATTTTCTTCTGATGTATCATTAAATATTTCTATTCGCGTTTCGTCTTTTACATCAATAGCTTTGCCTTCACTATTAATGTAGTGTGTTTGACAAGTCGTCGTTACCATACCTTCTGTATGTAACACGAGCTTCACACTTTGTGTAAGCAAAAATGTCCACACACATCAAACCCATCAGTGAGAATTTGCAACGATGCATATTCTCACTGATTTAATAATAATAAATTATGATGTGTAAGCATTATTGTATAAGTAAGAATAAGTTGTTAGTTATTAAGAAGAAATAATAAATAATAATAAGAATTGTAAACTAAAAGCGGACAGTCGCACAAGCGGCTGTCCCGCAAATTAAAATTAAAGTGAATAAAGAATTTTATAAAATAATTAAATGAACTTTAAATAAATAAAGTAAATCAAGTGATAAGATTTTAAAGTTAAATTTATAAGTTTTTTTTTATTACATTAAGAAGTGGGTCGTTGACACTCACTAATGGTTGTTCATATTGCTTAATTTTTAACTCTACTGTACTATTTTCCTTTTTTAAATTTCTTTCTTTACAATCTTTTAAACTTTCATTAAATTTTACATCTCTTGAAACAATTAAACTTATACTGTCTTCATTGTAAATGCGATATCGCTCATCTTCATCATATCCAATAAGATATCCTTTTATTGATTTAGAGTCCATTTTCTAACGGTTCTATTTTCTCTTTCAATTCCTCCATTTTGTTGTGGTGTGCATGGTGCAGTAAGTCTGTGTATTACTCCAAATTCATTTAATATCTTTTGCACCTCATCATTAACAAATTCTCCACCATTATCTGTTAAAAATCCTTTAATTGGATGGTTTGAGTTCTTGCTAAATTTAACACTATTTTAGGAACATCTTTTACCTCAGACTTCGTTTTAAGTAGGTAGCCAAAACGATATTTAGTAAATGCATCTTTAAATATTACCAAGTATTTCCTTTTACTAAAAGATTCAACAAATGGTCCACATACATCAGCAGATAATAATTCTCCAGGACTTGTAGATTTCAATCTTGTACCAAAAGATTTTCTATGTGCCTTACCATAAACGCAAGGTTCATAAATGTTCTCACTCATTTTTGCGTTAATCTTCAAGATAGAACTTAACAATTTTCTGATATGACGTTTATCCAGGTGTCCCCTGCGTTCGTGATACAACTGCAATAATGATTTATTATCTTCTGTAAAATAAATTTAATTTTCCTTTGGTACTTTTGGCTTATTATTTGCTTTATACAATGAACCACTAACTTCCCGAACACCAGTCAATACAATCTTCTCATTTTCTATAAAAATGTAATTTATCGCTGATGACTTAAATTCACTATTTCTTTGCTGATCGTGTGCCATAAGGACCGAAAAAAATTTTCTATTAATTTCAGGTGCAAACCATACATCATGCAAATTTAATAACATTGTTTTGTCCTTCACGTTTGATTGCATTTCAATTGTTCCTTTTCCAATTGCTTCTAAAGTTTATTTTCCAGCTGCTCTTATTTGATACGGACTTTCAAACTTTTCAACATTTTTAAACAATTTTCTGTCTTTACATACATGACGTGGCACCATTATCTATCCACCAGTCTTCTAAATTTGCTACTTGTATTGCATTTACCTCATGAGAAATTACTTGCAATGTGTCATGCACCATTGATTTTACTTCACCAGTTCTTAGCTTACCTGGCTTTCCATCATTAATCCATTTACTGCAATCTCGAACCGCCATCTGGTGTTTCGAGTCTCTCAAAACTAAAGCTTCTTCTGTACATTTTTCTTCAAAATTTCTAAAATTTCTTTGAAACATACAAAGTTGCGTTGACATTTCATCAAACGTTTTCTCTTCATTTTTTGAAAGTAACATCCAACTAGATTTGATTGTTTCAAATTGATGTGGCAATATTTGCAAAATTTTGCATACAAGGAGTAAATATGGTAAAACGTTTTCATTTCTTGCTCTTAGTGCGTTATTCAATTCATACGATAAGGGTTTTTATTTTGCAATATGCGATGAAATGTCGAGATCATTGTTCCAATTAAATTGAAAGAAGTCTATACATATCATAAAAACTTGATCCTTAGTTGCTTCAAATAAAGACTTTAATGCATCCCATGTGTCGGCAGCTGTTGGCTGATCCATAATCTTTTCATAAATTTCATTACTTACTGCACTTATCAACATCGATTTTGCATAGCTATTTGCTTTTCTATAAAGATCAGATTTTCCTTTGAATTGCCTTATTTCTTCAACACTTGCATTTTCTTCTAATGGTGTTGACTTCAATATCAAAATCACTTCTAAAGCTCCTTCGTCCAATCCATCCCTTTTTGCAATGGCTTCAAATGTTTTATAAAATCCATATTCCAGCTGCATAATTAAATCTTGAAATTAAATTGAATTAAATCTTGAAATAAAAATTTATCAACTTTTTTTTTCAATGATTGCTGCCTGGGCCCATAACCTTTTAACGTCAAAGTTTTTATTGAAGTGAAGAAAATAAACAAATTTGAAAAATACAAAACTATATAATTACTAGATTGAACTAAGTTTATAGAACAAAATAATAATCGTTAACTAAACATAACATAAACATATAACTTCAACAAAAACTTCATATACGTTTGTGTTCTAGAATCCGAATCCACTCGAAAGTGGATTACTTCAACATTTTTGGTGTTCTGCATTTCACATCCACATGTTTTTATTCGTTTTCAATTAGAGCAGTTAAGGGTTGGTGAAAGTAAAACGAATCGACTTTTATTCTAATATGTGATAACATTTTTAACAAAAAAATATTGCTTTTAGTATAAAATTTTCTTTATTTAATTTAATCAAAAATATATCGTTACCTAAAATTCAAACGGCCCTAACTAACCCAAAACTTAAAATCGACTTTTTCATTGATTTTGATGTAATTAAAACCTATTTTTAACGCTTTTTATGTTATTTTCCGACAATTTGCTTTTTTAATCGATTTAGCGATCTCAAATTAGTTTTTGGGTTTGTTTCAAATTTTGCAATTTTTCGCGAATTTTAGCCATGTTTGCGACAAAAGCTATTTGTTCCTGTAAGTTTTCTGATTCTTTACAGCTTTAACGATTTTAAATATATATTAGATTTTGCTATCATGCTGCGGTTAGCAAATTAGCGATCTTTAGTTCTACTAAAGCTTTTTCGATCAAAAACTTCGAATACACAAATGCATGCGGATTTGAGAATTCCAATTTATTTATTATGCGGATTCAAAAAATTTTTCGTTTTCAATTCGAGTCAAAACCTAGAACTGATAGTTTCAGTAAATTTTTTATAGAATAAATAAAGTCAATGGTAAAATCTAGTGGTTTTATAAATGAAAATGGTTTAGTGTATGAGAACATTTTCCAAAAATTCTAAAAATATATATATGAAAACATAAAATCATGTTTATGTCGCAATTTAAAAGTTCTAAAGTAAACAGAATAAAAAGCTTTGATCATTTCTTTGAAATATTGTAAAACTTAGCAGAGGTGTAAGAGTAGTAAGTAAAAAAAAAAGTAAAAAAGTAGGGATAGAAATAATTTTCTTGTTCAAAATTAGTGCCAAAGGCGCAGGAAATAACACTGGCATTAAAATCTTGTTTTTGAAGATATATTTTTTGGTTACCAAATATCAATTTGTTTTCATTAATAGCTTAAGAGGACCACAACAAACTACTTACCAAATCTTGTGGATATTTAAGACACAGTTTAAGCATAAAAGAAGGTACTTTTAGAATCTCCACACATATTGCTCTTGTTGACAATGCCTGTGAGGGATTGATTTCACTTAACGCCATTAATAGAACGAGTTTTTGTTTGCCTTCGTTAGATTCTTCGTCGCAATTGACAATCACATGTGTAACAACATCCCTGTAACAATCAGGAAAATTGGCCACCAAAGCGCATATTATGCGATGCCCATTTGGGACTTGAACGAGGGTATCTGTCAGCTCTAGTATGTTTAATAATGATGGTAATTCCGCTAAAGCAATACAGAGAATATCGACAACTTCTTCTAAATAAATTCCATCTTCTAATATTTCAGACTGAACTGGAGTCTTTTGTTCAGATAACTGCCATTGAACGTTAAATATTTCCGATAAAACAACACGAACTTTACGTGTTACATCTGCTCTTTCGAAGCCCAAAGCTATGCCTGTTTGAAGACCAAACTCTGACTGCTGTCCGTCGTAGTACATAGATTTCTGGCGAGCTTGCAACTCTTTCTTCAGCTCTTGTTCGAGCTCATGGTAATTCACTTGCAAATAAGACACTATACTGTTCACCACTTCTATACCAATAAGAACGGCTAAAATTTGTTTACGTGATTCCATCGATGATTTTGTATTATCAAGTGGTGACAAAAGGCTCATCCTCACTAAAGCCGGCAAAACAGGTCGTATCTCATTTTGGGGGTATGTGCTTAAAGCTGATATATCAAGATTTTGCATTGCTGCAAAAACTCTTGCAGTTACATCTTGCATTTTAATTTTTTTATTGTTTTTTTTATTTTAATTGTTGATAAATAAATTATATTTAGAAATTTTAACAATTTCTTACATACAAAACATTTTCAAAACATATGTATGTAGGCATTGCCAATCTAAAAAAATATAAAATGAAAGTGCATATGGGCATCTCCATTTATGTACATAGCTGGCAAAGCTGGTATAATTGTACTTTTTTGATAATATACCATGGTCCAATTACGCGTGTGAACAAATTAATATTTGAAATCAGCCGCAAATTATTATTTTTTGTGTTGAACACGTGTAATTTTTATTGTTTTGAAAACAAAAACACGTGCGTGACAAACAATAGCAATACAAGCAAAAATATATCAGAATACATTACGAATGCTATATTATTCATAAGAAGTCAAGAAATTAATAAAAATATGAAAAAATCTTAAAATTTTGAGGTTTAAATGTTTAAAAAATTATGCAAAAATGTTGTTATATGAATAAAATCTGGACTTCTGCCACCAGCTGTCACTTTCGAAAAATTTAAAGTTTAGGGGTTATTCTGTATTAAAGAAAAAAATTCACACATTTTTCAAAAAGTTGTTATATGAATAAAATCTGTAAATTTGTGTGTTTATAAAATCTGATAAATGATAGATACGTTTCTGGGTGTATGTTCGGTTTATTTTCGAACATTGACTCAAATATGTATACTTGAAAATGATCTAAATTTAGAACATTTTACTTATATTACAATTACTTTGTGTACCTTTTTAGCTATGTTCTGAAATTGATTCTGAGTGATTTTTAAGTCCAGACAATTTTTAAAAGATCTTGTCTTGAAAGTTCGTAACAATGAGAGCTTTTTTACACTGTTATTCATTTCATTCATGAAAAATTAATTGTATGTTAGGATGGAGCCATAAAATGTTTTTCTCATTTTGGTTTTAATGTGCTATGAATTAATGCTCTATAGACTGATGTATTGTTACGTTACTGCCTTTCAATAACGTTTTGGTTTATTTCCTTTATAATAAACCTTTTCGAGTTCTTTATTGCAACTTTAATAAAATAAATAAAACACAAACACTTTTAACACTGTTTACAATTAACACAACTTTATTTAGTACAAAGTCTTTTTAACAACCGTAATTTATAGCTTTTATTCACAACCAACTATAATTTTCTCAGCGTTATACGTTATTGACAAAGTCTGAACTTAGAATGATCTTAATTACGCTAGTCGCCGCTAGTATTTATACAGCAATTTGGTTGTCTAGAACATTCGAAATGTTTTTCGAAGGTTCGAGGCTTTACTTATTCACCACACTTTAATTTGTTGTATGGCAGCGCTAATGTTTACATAATTTTACCTCTTATACTGAAGCTTTTTTAACGGTCATTTCTAGGTCTTTCTGCACATTGGGATTGAAGTGTACTAAATTATAACAATTTTTAATAACAATGTAAACTAGTAAAATTACTAATAAATACAAGTTAACTAATAAATACAAGATAACTAATAAATTCAACTAATTCTTAACTAATAGTTACAACTAATTCTTAACTGAAGTTACTTTCGTAACACTGCCCCCCACTTAAGCCTGTTCGTCCCGAATAGGCTCAGAATCATCTCTTCCATAAGGGGTTAATCATTCCAAATGAAAAACTTTCATTTTGGCCCTTGGCCTTTTATATTTCCGTATTTGGTTTACAACATCATTTAATTTCCTTATCACCTTATATGGCCCATTCCAATGTATTTGTGGCTTGGCAACTAATCCTTCCTTTGGTTGTTGATTTATTGACAAAACCAGCTGGCCCTTCTTAGATCCTTCAGAATACACCACCCAATCATATCTGGACAACTTTCTATGGCCCCGCACGGACTTTCTATGGTCGTACAGATTTCTCCGCTCCAATGAAGATACCCGCTTATCCTCGGGTATAGATAGTGCATTACAACTGCACTGTGGAAGCGATGCACAACCTCTGTTTGCTGTGCTCCTGGCTGCCACACGCTTTGGGCAGTTTCCTTTAAAATTTTAACTTCCACCTATACTATTGGCCCTTATAACCTTGGCCGATACGCGCTCTCTTCTTTGCGCCGTTATCCAATCTTTACTGGGCGCTACCTTCAACGAGCGACCCTCACTGACGCATTCCCTTCTATCTGCCTCCGTACAGTGCCTGGCTTCCAATCTGCTAAGCTGTCTTACCTGAGCAACCACTTTTTCTCGCTTTTCAACTTTTCTGTGAGCTGACGATTCCTGACGAGTACATGCGAGAGGCTGTCCCACACGAGCCTCACTTTCATACCCAACATCCAGGGGTATTTCATAATCACACAAATACATAATTTGCTTTCCCATATTCAGACTTATATTATGACTTATCATAAAATCTGCGCCAATCAGTACTTCGTCTACAATGTCGGCCACAATAAACTCATGAAAAGCGACAATATCGGCAATTCTTAACACTACACGTGTTTTCCCATAGACAGTAGCAGGCTCACCTGTAGCTGTTCGCAAGCTCACTCCGCTTAGTGGTTCGACAGCTCCTTTAACCAAGTCAGGCCTTATTATCGAGAATCCTGCACCAGTGTCGATAGTCAAAATGCGCTTTTTACCATCGATGTAGCCAAATGTCGTAATACTTTTGTTACTCTTTGGCACTACTAAATTTATTATCGAGTCCTCAGATGCGAAAGGTAGCACTCCCTCCATACTTAACGGCGACTCCTGTGATAACTGATGACTAGCCCGTTGGTTGTTTCTCGGCGGCGAAGCAGATCTTGAACTTTTTCTTCGTGCTTTACAGTCACGCTGTATGTGACCAGCCTTACCGCAGTTATAGCATTTTATTTTAGCTTTTGTTTTCTTCTCGCTTAAAGCTTCCATAACTGCCTCTTTTATATCCTGCACAATATCCCTTTCACCATTGGCGGTCACATCGAACCTTCGCACTCTGCCTACTTGTGGTCTTGAAATAATTGTTGCGGTTTCCTGAGCTAAAGCAAATGAAACAGTTTCGGCAAAGGTTGGTTTTTGTGATGCACATACCGCAAGTTTAACATCAGCATCACGAATACCGTTTACAAATGCCTCCGTTTTAAAATGGTCCAAAAAGGGATGATTCTCACCAGGATAAGTTAGCTGTACCAACCGCTCAATCTCCAGTGCGAAGTCCTGTAAGGTTTCGTTTGCCTTTTGCACTCTGCCTCGCAACTCCATTTTGTAGATTTCCTTTTTGTGTTCACCTCCGTACTTTCGTTGCAGTGCTACCATAATTTCATCATAATTGTTTCTGCTACTTACTGGTACACTTTCAAGCACTTCAGCCGCAGTCCCTTTTAAAGCAAGAATTAGCTCGATGGCTTTTTCCTCACTGCTCCATGCATTTCTGTTGGCAACTGTATCGAACTGGAACTTGAACACATTTAATGGAACACTACCGTCAAAGCAAGGGGCCTTTATTCTACTAGAAACTTCTGGAATAACCCGTGCTGGTCCCTCTTGGCATTGTAGACTATTTACTTTTGCTTCCAGATTGTGGAGTTTTACATCAACTTCTATTTTTACATCAGACAGCTTTTTGTTGAATTCAATTTCCATGTCATTTACTCTTTCATTTATGACTGTGGAAGTCTCTTGAAGCTTCTCAAGTTTTTCATTAGTAGCCTGAAGTTTATCGTTAGTAATTCTAGAATTCTCTTGAATTTCAGCCAGGATGGTGCTTGACTTCTCCTCCATTTTTCTAGAAGTTTCATCAATTTTTCTAGAATTTTCTTCAGACATTTTCTTCATTTGCTCCATCATAGCGGTAAACATCGTATTCAAATCCATACCGCTAGCAACTGTACGAGTATATATTTCATCTTTGTCCTCAAATTCGTTACTCACAATGTCCATATTGCGTCGCTCGAATTCATCTATTAGTCTCTTTTGCAGCTCTGCTTTATTACCTGCAGTTGGCAGATCCAACTTGCCCAATTCTTTCTTGAGCTGTTCTACTTTAAGCTCTTCAAATTTCATTGCTGTCTTCTTGTTATTTATTTTTTTTTTCACTTTTATTAATTTATTTATTTTATTTATGCAATCCCACTTCTGACACCAATTGTTACGTTACTGCCTTTCAATAACGTTTTGGTTTATTTCCTTTATAATAAACCGTTTCGAGTTCTTTATTGCAACTTTAATAAAATAAATAAAACACAAACACTTTTAACACTGTTTACAATTAACACAACTTTATTTAGTACAAAGTGTTTTTAACAACCGTAATTTATAGCTTTTATTCACAACCAACTATAATTTTCTCAGCGTTATACGTTATTGACAAAGTCTGAACTTAGAATGATCTTAATTACGCTAGTCGCCGCTAGTATTTATACAGCAATTTGGTTGTCTAGAACATTCGAAATGTTTTTCGAAGGCTCGAGGCTTTACTTATTCACCACACTTTAATTTGATGTATGGCAGCGCTAATGTTTACATAATTTTACCTCTTATACTGAAGCTTTTTTAACGGTCATTTCTAGGTCTTTCTGCACATTGGGATTGAAGTGTACTAAATTATAACAATTTTTAATAACAATGTAAACTAGTAAAATTACTAATAAATACAAGTTAACTAATAAATACAAGATAACTAATAAATTCAACTAATTCTTAACTAATAGTTACAACTAATTCTTAACTGAAGTTACTTTCGTAACAGTATATTAAGAAAAAATCTAAGCTTTCTAGGTCAAGATCTTACGGTGGCGCAAAGCACTTTAATTTGTTAAACTATATCACACATGACAATATAAACAATTTGTTTTAAAATATTTCAATGTTTAAATAATACAAATTGTTGCATACGTTTTTCAGACATAAAACCTATGTAATATAAAATTATGTTTATAACAAAAACAAAAATTTTATTTTTGCCCATTATAAAGAGTCTTGTTTTAATAAAATTTATATTTCGTCTCAAACAATGGTATATCTTGTCTTGCTCTTATTTTAGAGCGAATGAAACCATCTCTTGCTTTTAATCTAAATTCATTTATTGAAACTTCAATTGCGAGTTAACACACCTTACATTTCAAATGTTTTCTAATAAAGCAATTACTCCATTTTTATACGATGTATTGACAGCCGTTACAGCACATCCAAATGCCTCCAAGCGCATGCCTTACATGGCGTTTACAGTTGCAAGTACTGGCAAGACAGTAACAACTTTCCAACTGTCTTGTCTACTGTCTAGCAAATTTTGCAGATAGTAAAATTGGACAGGGATTTGACATTTGCTAACAGTAATCTAAAGTTTTGTTTGCAAAAAGAAAAAAAATCAAAATGTAAAAAAATAAATATATTTTGCTTTCTTGCCATTACTGTCAAATGTAAACGCTGTGTTAGTTGGACTTCTGTAGTGCGATTCTGTAATTAATTTTAACAATAGTTGTCATTGTTAAAAAATTTAACAAGCAAATTAACGATTTTGCTATTCTGTAACATTTTAAACAATACTTGTTATCGTAAAGTCAGCTGTTTGTGTTAAGTAAACGACAACCTTTTTAGTGTTGTTTATTTATTGTTAAATGTCGAAAAAGTAAAAAAATTAACCACAAGCAAGTTGTTTTTGTAAAATCATTGTACAATGTCAAAAACAGAAATAAAACAAAACAGAAACAAAGATAATAAAAGAAAATAAACAAAATTTTGACATCCAACAGTGATTTAAGCTAATATCAGCAGGGCTTTTAAGACCACCTGTAATAAATTCGCCTTGCACATAATCGTTAGTGCAAACAACAAAACAGGTTGAAAATTATAACAACAGTTGTTATTGTTAAAAGTTACGGAATCCCACTACTGTTATGAGATATCAGTGTTGCCACCTCATGTGTAACTACACAAATCATGTGTAATTTTTTTTCATGTGTAGCCCATGTGTAATTGACTCCAAATTCATGTGTAATTAAAAATTTTTGTAGCACTGATTTTTGTTATTGTTTTGTCACAAGAAGTAAAAAGGTTTAATATTCTTGGCAAAACCTTAAAATTTAATTAAAAGAATAGAAGCGTTTACAGAGCTGAACTAAAAATGGTTGGATCATTAGCTTCTAACATTTAGCAGCATTTACATAGCTTTTGCCACAATTTATTATTATAACGACGAAACATCCCGGGTACATAATTCTTTTTTTTATTTCAAAAGAGTGGATCATTGACTGCAAAAGAAATGTTTGAGCTTCTCAAAAGCACAATTTAAGAAAAACGGATTCCTTTTGAAAATCTAGTTCTGTTTGCACCAGATACACCTAATGTTATGTTTGGACAGTATAATTCAGATGTTAAGTTGTTACAAGACGAAAAGCCAGATATTTCTTTGATTAAATGCTCGTGACACCTAATACATTTGGTAGCGTCGAAGGCCTGTCTGAACCTTCCCACACATTTGGAAAATTTACTTCTCATATTAATTTGAATGTGTATTCTAAGTCAAATTACAATTTTAAAAGCTTTTTTACTTAAATAGTATTATTCTTTAAATACTTTTCAGGAATATTTTCTATGCTCTATCAGAATTTTCGGTTGTATATTTCTGTGACTAGTTAATTTTTTTAAAAAAAGCAATCGCTATTTTTTTTAACTAAATGAAACACAGAAAAAAATATCAAAAGTTATTTAGTAATTAAAGAAAATTTGTTAAACATTTTCTAATATTTTTAACAATTTTCTTATTTAAAATTATGTAAATTGTCATATTAACAATTTGTTTCATTTGTAGAAAATTAATAGAAAAAATAATTTTTTGTCGAAAAATTAAAAATATAAAATAAATAAAATCTGGATTTTCGCTTTAAAATCTTTAAAAGAAAAAACGATATGATGATTATTGCGAAATTTAATCAATCTATACGATAAGTAACGTTATTATCTAATGATTAAATAAATAAATTTTAACCATTCTTTTATAAATTAAAGATTTTGAAATATAACTGATAATGGTGCCAAGATTCCGTTTTGCACTAATGTATGAACCTCCCAGTACATCCACGTCTTAATTTGTGGCTTAAATAAAGTATAATGTTATAAGTGATGTTATTTAATATTTTGATAAAAAAAAAATAATAAAAACAACTTTTAATTGCATCTTTTTTTTCAACTTAGCTAGCAACAAAACATTTTTTTAATATATTAATTGTTAACAAATATTTCATTTAATATTACAAACTCATTGTTAAAAGTATTTGTTGAGTTTTAACAATTTTAATTAACAAAATAACTTTTTGTATTTAGAAATTTAGTTGTTGGTGCCTTTTCAATTAAAAAGTTAATTGTATTGACGAATATGGTATTTAATATGACAATTGATTTGTCGCAATTTTTTTCTGTGAAAGTTTATAAATATAATGAAATTCAAAACAAAAGTCGTGAGTTTGCAAATTAAAGGGATAGCATGTGTAATTTGTATTTTCTTGTGTAATTTTGGCATGATCCATGTGTAATTTACCATTTTGTTGGTGGCAACACTGTGAGATATACACTTGTTACTGCTCTTCCACAACTGACATGATTTGCTGTTATAACTTCATGTTATAAAAGCGTTGTTAAAACATTAACAACCGTGTTATAACATGAGAAAACTTCTAACATGATGAGTCTATACTTAACACTAACATCATATTAGTGTTAAAGTAAAGCATTTCATGTCAGTTGTAGACTGCATGTTAGAGCTGCTTCAACCCGCAAAACTTGACATTCAGTATCCACACAAAATAAACAATAATGAGGTGACTCGAAAATGTCACCTTTATGAATTCGCCTTGCCCTCATGTGAATTGGGTGTAATTCGAAAAACAAGTTTAAAATAATAAAATAATTTATATAAAAAAGAAGAAATAGTTCCCACATTCTTTTTAATTTTTATATTAATTGTTTTAAAATTGAACAATACACACCATCCCACAAAATGTGGGCGGGATTGGTGAAGTGGGCGCGGTACCTCCGTTCAAAAAAAATATCAAAAATTTTATAAAAACCTGAATTTTTGGGCTTTCATATGACCTATGGTTACGCATTATATACCATATAGATCGGTAATCTTAAGTAGAAAATATTTTCTGAAAATTTCGAAAAAATCGGTTTAGATACGAAAAAATGATGGCCAAAATATAAATTTTTTTTGAAAAATACCCATTTACGGGAACCATAGATCTTCCCGAGTCCAAGTTTTATAACCCAAGTAAATAGTAAATTTCTTCTTTAACACGTCGGTATATAAATCTATCGAATCGGTTGTAAAATGGCCGAGTAATAATCAAAATACTGAAATCCCAAAAATTGCTCTTTTTTTTGTAATTAAGTTTGTTTCTTAAAACATATATTTAACATATAATTAAAGGCAATTTAAGGCTGTTTTACACTATCACACAAGTCTTACGTATTTTGAGAAAAATACAACCCTGTCATGATAAGTTCTTATTGTTTTTTGAAAATTTTTAAACTATAATTAGATCACTTTGGGGGATAGTGTATAACGGCCATAAGCGAATCTAAATTTTAGATATACGTAAATATATATCACGGAATACTACAGAACTGTAAAAAGTGACGTGTGAAAAAGGCCCAAATTAGTTGCGAGGGCAGCTTTCGAAGAAAAAGACAGAAAGCTTTTTTTTGGTAGTGAAGTGGCAATATGTAAAAACAGGCAGCAACAATCAACACAAGGCGAATTGAGTAGAAGGTGAGGTCAACTCTACAACTACAATGCAAGGCGAATTGAGTAGAAGGTGAGGTCAACTCTACAACTACAATGCTTCTGTGGTCGGGTTGTCAAAAAAATTGCTAGTAAAAAAAATAGGTTTGTTTACATAAAAAACTAGTTTGTATACAAACTTTGACAAGTCGACCACCAAAAAAAAACACCATATGTCGACTTGACCCCACCTTCTAGTCAATTCGCCTTGCTACAATGCTTCTGTGGTCGGGTTGTCAAAAAAATTGCTAGTAAAAAAAATAGGTTTGTTTACATAAAAAACTAGTTTGTATACAAACTTTGACAAGTCGACCACCAAAAAAAACACCATATGTCGACTTGACCCCACCTTCTAGTCAATTCGCCTTGAATCAACACAAATGGCATGATCAAAACAAAAATAACAAAACACAGACCACGTTAAACAAATGCATTAGTTCAACAAACGTTGTGTTTTGTGCAAAAAAAAATTGTTTATAAATATTTTTTGTTTTAAAATGTTATTTATTTACTTAAATATTATTTACTTGTGTTGTGGTAAACTTAAAAGTTAATTTTTACAAAAGCTTTGCAAATAAATCTCAACTAAATAAATTTGTGTTCATTGTATTGCGGCATAAAAGATGATGCAAAGAGAAATGCAAAAAGGGCAGCTTTCTTAAAAAGAGACAAAAAAAAAACGCAAAATCTTCCGTCTCGTGACAGTTTTGTTGTATTCTGTGAAATATATAAACTTCTGTTCTTCCCAACCATGGTGAAGGGTATTTAAGATTCGGCATAGCCGAATATAGCACTTACTTGTTATTAACAAAATTGTTTGTGGCGGCAAAAATTAACTGTAATTTTTATAAAAATAAATTATAATAGTAAATAAATAATACAAAAAATACACAAATTTAGTTTTGAAAATGGAGGGAAAAATGTACGTTTCATACCAACATGTGAACATGTAAAATATAAACCTTATGTAAAACTCCAATTTTGACATACAGACATGAAATCACATGTGTGTAGAAAAGCTTTAAACAACTAAATTGTGTGAAGATAGATACAGTATTACACGGATAATTACCTCGCCAAAAATGTCAATATTTTTGGGTAATTATGCGGGGTAAGCATTTAAACGAATACGCTTAACTACCTCGTTGAGGCAATTATAAGAATACGTTTAACTACCTCATTGAGGTAATTAAGCGAATACATGTTAATACCTCAGTGAGGTAATTAAACGTATTTATTAACAAGATACCTTAACTTGGATGTATGAAAAAAATAAGACATAGGAATTTGTACATGTATCAGCTAAATCTAAAGAGATAGCAATAAAAAACAATGCGATTTTCTGACTTAATTTTTATCTGTAATGATTTTTGAGATGTCCTGTCATTTCCCACTAACAAAAGCGTAATCCAAATATGTATGTATGTACTTCCAAATACATATTTGGAAGTGATGGACGTAAATCTGTCTGGAGACAAGAAGGGGATGCATTTCATCCGCGAAATATTTCTCATACTGTTAAGCACGGTGGCGGCAATGTTATGGTTTGAGGGTGTATAAGTGCTTATTCTTATTGCTCCGCTTATGTTAAAGGCATGGGAAAACGTATTTATGTTAACTCATAATTTTAAAGAAATCAAGGAAGAGGGTGCAGTGTAAAAATTACGCCATCTTGCAAAAATTATATTTATAAATATAAATTCTTTCTTATTCGACGGATTTTTTATATGTATATTAATTTATTAAGCATGAGACCTTTTTTTATATAAAAATATTAATTTTTATTAAATTTTTTTTTTTTTGTTAAAATAAAATTTGTATTTTTTTATATAGAAAAATAAGCTGGCCTAAGCAACCAGTGAAATGCGCATAGAAGCTAGCTTTCCCTCAACAATAAATTTCAGTGTATTTATCAAATATGGAAAATTGGGAATTTAGCACGTCATACAGAAATCGTATTAATGATAAATTTTGTATTCCCGTAAATAACTTTGATAATATACTCGCATGTGCCCGTGCAGAAAACTGAATTGGCAAATTGGTTTTTTTGTTGTTTTCTTACGAAGACAATAGAATGAAACAATTTGTTTTTTAATTTTGTTTTTTCTTTTTACCCACTTATAACTACAATTCGAGTCGGAAAGAACCCAACCAATTGTAGAGGGATGTAAGAAAAGATAAACTCACTGTTTATTGTTGGTGTTTTGTTTAAGCTTTGATATTGTTACTTACAAGTAAGACTTTGAGTGTTTAAAATTCTTATTCGCTTTAGGGTTTTATTTGTATAATATTTTTAGCTTTTCTAAAATCTTGGGAAAGGGTTTCCTGATGAGCTGGCCTAAGCAACCAGTGAAATGCGCATAGAAGCTAGCTTTCCCTCAACAATAAATTTCAGTGTATTTATCAAATATGGAAAATTGGGAATTTAGCACGTCATACAGAAATCGTATTAATGAGTTGTTCTATGTTCGTGATTTTATAACTATAAATAATAAAGACCGAATAAGAAAAAAATTATATTAATAAAAATAATTTTTGCAATTTAATTTTAGTGTTTATATAATTCTTTAATTTAATTATTTTACTACAATTATAGTTTGCTTCAATTTGCTTCTATTTCTTTTTTGCTTCTTTTTTTCAATCGACAACCATATTTCGTCAGCTCAAAATTGGTTTGGTGCATATCATGGTAATTTAACAGTGACATGCGCCAAACCAATTCTGAGCTGACGATTTGACGTTTTATGTTAGCAATAATTGTCAACAAAAATGGACTAACAACTATTGCAACATAAATTGCCGGCAATAAATATGTACAAAAAAATGCTGTCTACATTAAAGATAACATAATTTTGACATTTACTGCAAAATATGTCGCAATAATTATCTCTGGTATAGACGGGCAGTTAGTAAAACAGTGTGAACTTGCACTTGCATGTGGAAACTGGTGGTTAAACTCCTTTTTTTAGTATATGTATATAAAAATATTTACATATATAAAAATATTTCTTATATATATAAAAAAAAATTTTAAAACATAAATCTCATTAGAAAAAGTAATAATAAATATTAATGCCAACTGTTTATTTAGAAATGAAGCTCTGTTTAAAATGCTCTGAATTATGAGGAACTTCCACTTGACTGTGTAAACATTCAAGCAAGTTGTATGACATACGACTACACCACTTTTGCGCTGATGGCCTTAATTTGTTTAAGCTTGAGGTCTTTTTTTTATATAAAAAAATTAATTGAGTTGACAAAGACTTACAGCTGAACAAATTACAAAACTAAAGGTTAACAATTTACACTAAGATATTATTTTTATTAATTTTTTTTTTTGTTAAAGTAAAATTATTACATTCAACATTTTATTTTTCGAATTTATTCTATGAGCTAAATTTCAGTTATGTATTTTAAAAAGCTTTTTTGTAATAGTTCTATTCCTTAAATTTTTAGGAATGACTTTTATACACCACCAGACTATTATATTGTATTTTCTTGTCTGGTGGTGTATAAAAGTCATTCCTAAAAATTTAAGGAATAGAACTATTACAAAAAAGCTTTATAAAATACATAACTGAAATTTAGCTCATAGAATAAATTCGAAAAATAAAATGTTGAATATAATATAAAGTAACTACGAAAGGAAATAATTCTCAGTTTCCTTTTGTAAAATTATTACTTTTATATAAAAAATAACTCAAACTTTAACAAACTAATATTAATTTAAATAATGAAGATCAAATAAGAAAAAAATTATATTAGTAAAAATAATTTTTGTAATTTTATTTTAGTGTATATTAAATTCTTTAATTTAATTCTTTTACTACAATTATAATTTGCTACCATTCCACAACTTTAATTTCTTTCTCACACAATTTTCTTCTACTTTTTTCTTTTTTGTTTCTTTTTTTAAATTGACAACATTGTTTTATGTTAGCAATAATTGTCAACGAAAATAGACTTACTGTTATACTACATTTATAGTACGTTTCCACTTACATGTTTTGGGCCGCAAAACTAGTTTTGCAGCAAAACAAGTGTTTTGCTACTTGTTTTTCCATACATTTTTCATGTTCGAAAACTCAAACAAAAACTAGTTTTGCTCCAAAACATCTCGAAAATCATGAATACAACTCTGGGTTATCCATTATTGGTGATTGACGATTTCGAAAAAAGTGACATTTACCAAACTATTAAGACTTATTAAATAGGTTAATGCAACTCTCCAGCTGATTTATTTATTTGCAGCGTAAAAATAATAAAATAATAGAATAAAAAGGTAGTAAACTATGTGCTTTTATATTAGTACATATATGTACATCTGTGTATTAAAAAACAAAAAAGGAAATTTCATGTTAAAGATAAATATTTTTTTTTCCAACACATATTTTTTTGCTTCCATGTTTGTTTACAACATAAATGTCAAATTGATTTCGAAAATTCGAAAACCAAAACCAGTTTTACATAATGGAAACACTTCGACAAGTTTTGCCCAAAACAAGTTGTTTTGCTCATAGTGGAAACATAGTATTATTACATTAGGCCGAAATCTTGTAGATTTGATTTAAAATCTTCTTCGAAATCTAGTGCGTTTACATTGTACTTTTTTGACATTAGCGAGATTTTGTTTTTATAACACAACAGCTGACTTAAAGTTTTTTCGTTACACACACAAACACAAAAAGAAATATACATTAAAAAATTTGCATTACCTTTTTTTTAATAATCAACGATATTTATTTTATCAATATTATTCGTGTTTTTAATTTTTTTACAATTTTTATAAAAATTTTTAATATTTTTTTTAACAATTTTTGTTTTGTTTTTTTTTTTTAAATGTCATTTTTTCTTGTGCAGGGAAATATTTTTTAGTGCTATATTGTAAAAACCATAGTTGCATCATTAAGTACTACTAGATTTTGAGTAGATTTCGTCGAAATCTTGTCACGAAGTAGATTTTGTTTTGTATGGGAAATCTAGTCAAAAACAACTAGTTTTGGCTCGAAATCTCGTAAGTACTAGATTTTGCGTAGGTGTAAATGTAGTATTATTGCAACATAAATTGCCGGCAATAAATATGTACAAAAATTGATGTCTACAAGCAAGCGGGGTAGAGAATAAAAGTCAAATTTTCTGTTCTCTGTGTCTTTTTTATATTTTTCTTTGCACACATTCGAATTTTTTGTTATGTTGCTTCATATTATATTTTATTTCAAGGTGCACCATCTATTTACAATACAAAATATGGAGCGCACCAAGGTATATTTATAGCAGGTAGTCTCGGAAAGCCAGCTGTTTATTTTTTATTTGCTTGTTTTGTGGTACGAACTGTCAAATGTTGTATAGTAAACATGTAAACAAGTTTTTTGTCTATATCTTTTGTCTTTTTTGTGTCTTATCAACCCCTTTGCCTTTTGACAGTTCGTACCACATAACAACAATAAAAAGCCCTGTTGTTTGTTTTATTGTACAATTGTTGTAATCTCGCGGCCAAGGTATATTTATAGCAAGTAGTCTCGGAAAGCCAGCTGTTTATTTTTTATTTGCTTGTTTTGTGGTACGAACTGTCAAATGTTGTATAGTAAACATGTAAACAAGTTTTTTTTCTCTATCTTTTGTCTTTTTTGTCTCTTATCAACCTCTTTGCTTTTTGACAGTTCGTACCACATAACAACAATAAAAAGCCCTGTTGTTTGTTTTATTGTACAATTGTTGTAATCTCGCGGCTACCTGCTATAAATATACCTTGCTCGCGGCTACCTGCTATAAATATACCATGTGAAAAACATGGAAAAAGCACCTTTCGAATTTGCTGTTACTGTAGAATTTCTATTAAAAAAACGCTTAAATACCATACACAAAATTTTTTTTCGACATTAAAATCGCTGGGTTATATAAGAAAAGCACTACATTGGCAGCATAAAGTTTGTTGTATACATACATAATTTTTCACTTTTTCAAGTAGTCCAATTGCTGTCGTTTCTCAAAGTTGTTCGTTCAATAAAAAAGAAAAATAATTATTTTTTTAAATTTGTGGATTAAATGAAAAAATTATATAGAACATTATTCAAAATTAAATAATTGAGAATATAACCGTGCATAATTCTATTTTATTTACAAATATTTACGAAACGGCGGTAAGTTAAAGGGAAAATATAATTTCCTTTTGCGTGAAAATAGGAAGTGAAAAATGTAAAAAAATTAAACTATTAGGCAAAACAGACAACGCCCAATACAGGGCTAATTTGAAAGCGGCTATAAATGAAAATAAACAAGAAAGTATAAAAAGTTGACTTTTAAAAATATGTGATAAAAATAAAAAAAAAGAATTACAGAAAATTTTATAAATTAAATTATGTATGTGAATAATTGATCTTTAAATTTACAACCACTAAATCATATAAAAATACATCTTTATGTACATTATCTATCGATTGATTTATCTGTAAAAAATTAATCCATGAGTTTTGGCCTTTTTTTTTTATTTATTTCGTTTCTGTGTTGATGACATCATTTTCATCGGTCGATTCGGTAGCTTGTTCACTCGCACAACATTCGCTCTAAAGCTTGTTATTATTTTCTTTTGCACTGTTCGCTTTACTTGACGCACTAACCTAGAGAAGGAGAATATACCCACCGTACGTACTTACGTTCATTTTGTTTTCTGAGTGATGAGTGAAATTGTTGTGTTTGTATTAAGTGTTCTTCACAAAATAAAATTAAATTCAAGTTAATAATACTGTATATGTATGAACAAAATAATAAAAAAATCTTTAGATCAAAATGTACCATATTATGGAAAAAACACAGAGTTTACATAAAACATAAAATTAATTTTAAAAAAATTATACATTGTATCTACAAGATACGAGTGGTATTTCAAAATATACAATAAAGGAATGTGTTAAAAGATATTAAAAAAACGAAATTTGTGATTCAAAAATTTTTAAGGATAATAAAAATATTTTTATTATTGATACAAAAAATAAGTGGCAAAAAAAAATTTGTCCACTTTTTAGTGCATATGTATTTAATATATAGTGACTAAGCAATTAATAAATAAATAACCAGAACGATTGGCTCATTGGGCGTAGTATTCTAAATAATTACATCAATCTTTTATGCGTGTTAAATGTGCAAGCATACATATACAAACTAACATTTATATAAACATATAACATAGGCGTATCTATCTTAATTGTTAAACTTTTTTTTTTTTTTTTGATCAGGAAGTATGTCAATTTTGTTTGTAGTAATTAAAAAAATTCAAAATATTAAATAAATCTTTAATTTATTTAATGCTCTGGAACTTAAAACAACTTTTTATAAGGTAAATTTGTAGTAAGTTTAAGTGACAGGATTTATGACTTCAATTGGTAATTTTTAACTTTTTCGCGAATTTTCAATCGATAATTGCGTGTAATTCTATAATTTTTTTAACAAAATAAAAAAATATCTGCTCAATTTCTAAAATTTTATTCCGACTTAAAGATTTCATTCCCATATGAATAATTCCTATTGACCATTCAATAAATATTAAAACAACAAATCTAGTTTATTAACGCAGCTCTAAACAAAACAAATGTGCATATTAGAAATAATAAGAGAGAAAAAGAGTCTTGGAAACGCATAGTTTTCGAGTTATGGACTTCTGAAGTTTTCTGATGTACATATCTATATGTGATTTTCCACGACATTTCTGATCCAATGTGGCCTATATTGTTATCATTTAAAACCTTTTGAATAGATCTTTCTAGGTATACAAAATTTGTTTAAAAATTCATAGCTCTTAAGTTCCCAACAGAGACCTGCGCCGACAGATTTTATCGGCGGCGGCGGCTCGTATGAAAATTATCGGCGGCGGCTCAAAATCGGCTGTCAGCCGGCTTACACTTTGTTGTATTCAAAACAATATCAAAGATTTTTTTCATATTTATATACATATGTATACAAATATGTACATATCATACTTGTTTAACAATACTTGTACTGACTCAAATTTTTCTGTAGAACCAAAACACTTTTTTTTAATTTAATATTAAAGGCATATGAAAAAGAATTTTTAAATCAACCGTTTCATTGCCAAAAAGTAGAATAATGGCACAATATTTTTTCAGCGGGTAGATATCAATTTTTTCCAAAAAGTGAAAAATTAAAAGTTGAAGTTAATACACCATTGTTCAACAAGTACGATATGTATATTTAAATAACTTAAAACCTTAAATAAAAAATTACACTTTAAGGGTATTTTAATTTAAAAAAAAAAAATAAAAATACATTTTTTACTTGAATTCAGAGTTTATTTTTTATATATGTATGTATAAACATTAATAAAGCCTTCCACACTAAATTTGTTTAAAAAAAATGTGTAATATACACACAATACTAAAAAAGCATTATCGAATCTACTATGTGTATACCATTATTTAGTTCTGTGTGTGGGCATTATGAATTCAAGAGTTAAAAATTAAAAAAAATTACATTGATAAATTAAATATATATATAAAATTAAATTAAAAAAAAATCAAAACGGCGGCTGATTTTAAGCCGACATAAGCCGAAAATTTTTCGGCGGCGGCGGCTATTCAAAATTTTCGGCGGCTCGGCTCAGCCGGCTTTCAGCCGATCGGCGCAGGTCTCTGGTTCCCAATACTGTTATTACAAAATTTGACATTTACCGAAGTGCACTAGGCAAATATGTTAATAGTTTACTTAAAAAAAAGTTGAATTAAATAACAAATACTCGCTTTGCTAATAAACCATGTAAGACAGCCTCTGGCCGGCCGCAAAGATTTCTTCCTCTATGGTATCAAAAACTCCTTCGGCCGGGCGCAAGGACTTTGTCCTCTATGGTAATATAACACCGGCTTTGCTAACTTCAACTTCTTTGCATAGCAATTAATATGCTTACTAAAAACTTGTGTTTTCGAAAATCATCTCTGCTCCTTAACGGGCTAAGAATTTTTAAATACATTTTGTGTAAACTGAAAGTTATATTCAAAAGCTTTCATATGTTACCAATATTGGCCATTTTAGATCAGAAATGTACTGGAAAATAGCAAAACAATTTTGTCTTAGAAAATGCAAATATTTTAGCAGAAAGTATTCCCCATAAATGTTTGTTAGTATTGAGGTCTGAGCTAAAAGCAGACCACTCAAGCAACTAAATTTGTCAAGAATAAATAAACGCCTTTGTCCATCCTAGTGTAAAATCCAGTTATCGCCATGCTAATTACCAGCAAAATCGATGAGTTTTCTTTCTTACAAATCGATGTATATTTCTGCATTCATTTCCCTTGGCACAAAGCACATTTTGGTCTTGCCTTTTGATGAAAATGCCGCGCATACCATAAGTGTTCTTCCACCATGAACTCGTTTATGACATCCTACCCGTGGGCGTCTTATGTCTCCAATATTTTTTGAAATTCCTTTACGCAACACATAAACTGCCATACGTGCATTTTCATGATTTTGTTTAAGGCGTGGTAAGGCACTCGATTTTCATATTTAAGACTTAATTCTTATTTATTATTTGATGCATAAGTTGTATAGTCACATTAAAGCCAAGTTCCAATTTTATTTATCTATAACTAATAAGGCTATTGGTTGCTAACTGCTCTATGCGTCGTTTGCTCCGATCATCAATGGTGCATACAGGCCGCTGCGTTTATTAATATCATACCATTCCGGGTTTTTCAAGAAAGTTGTTGTCTTTACGGAAGCAGCAAATTTGTCAACTTTTACGCCGGATTAACTCATTCCTTTGCTCATCCCACAGTTCCACAAGGCATTTTTCTAAAAATAAGAAAATTATTATTTTTTTTTACCTTGCCATTTACATACTTATTATATAAGATTTCATTTATAAATATTATTACTTCAATACAATTTCAAATTATTATTACCAGACAGACCAGAGGGAATCGAACCCGCAACCCCGGCACTGATAGACTAGCTGACTACCAGCTAGCCTAACGGGTCACTCCAAAAAGAAAAACGAAACGATTTCTTGTATTAAAAAAGAGAAGACTAATTTCCAAAATTAATGATTATTTTAAAACTATCTGGCAAGTCCTGTCAATCGCACGAATGAAAATCACAAAACGATTTGCAAAATGCTAGATTTATTTTAAAGTGTTCTGAAACGCTGGCATTTTGCTTGCGGTCTGCCAATTTCCGTTGTTGTTTACGAAGAAATAAAATCTTAATTTTTTGATAGTTTTAACCAGTCGAGTAGAGTCTTACTAGGTAAATCCTGAATGAATTGTGGCTCATTAGAGTTCCATTTCATTAGATAAAAGCAAGTAATTCTTTTCTAGTTTTAACAGCTTCTTCTATTGTGTGACCTCCTGCAAAATCATCATCCACACACATATAAGGGATGAGCAATTAAGTCCAAATGTAACTATAAAAAGCTTGTAGTCTTCAATGGGGTCCTTTATGGATTTTCTGAAGAAGATTATTCGAAACTTTGTTTGAGTTGGGTCGATTAGTATTTGATAGGGTGTTCAGTCGATTAATTTTTGTTCGATTAATTGTTCGAATAATTTAAAATTGGTAATTTCCATTAAAGGATTAATGGAAGAATTTATACCGATAAATCGATGGATAATATATACAGCCCAATTATGAATAAAAATTCCCCGGGAGTTTTTTCCCTTTTCCCTATTTTCTTATGTAAATTCAGTTGTAAAAATGGGAAAAGGGCTGATAGTATTTCTGTTAAATTTGCTCGATTTTAAATTCACTTCATTTCGATTTCTAAAAAACCCCCGTATTTTTTTAACAAAATAGTTCATGCGTTTTTTCTTTAGAAAAAGTTTGGTTTAAAAATATTGCACGAAGGATAAATCTAATAAAAAAACTAAATGTAACAGGTGCTCTAAAATGTATTAACGTAAATGTTCTTCAACAACTTTACTAATTTACCACTTACACAGGGACTTTTACATAGTACTTGAATAAGATGCCCCACCAACAATATCAAAGGGGGCTACAAGTGGTCCAATGAATTAATATTTTAAACAAGATACTTCGATCGATTCTCTAGAGAAAATTATTTGCAGAAGCATAGCAGAGGATGGAATGTAAGTGCCCGAATGTGAAGAAATCTCGTTATTTATAAAATGTCTGGATTTAGAAGTATTCGAACAATCAATCCATTATTGTTTAAATTTTATTCGTTTGATCGAATAAGTTAAAAATGCCAAATATCGATTAACCAAACAAAAATAAAACCCGATTAATTGAACACCCTAGTATTTGACGCGATTATAAAATGTTATTAAGACTTTTCTTATTTGATGTTGGACTAGAGGCATTGGAGCTTTGTTTATATCCGAGAGTGCGATTTTTCTCATGTGTGTCATAACTCAGGTATTCCAAAATAACGTTGGTATATAATTGCTTAATTTTGGGTTTTTGACTGAGCATGCGTTCCATTCTAAGGTACTGGGCCATAGCAATGTTGCGAGAAGAGCATATTTCTTCTGTTTTTTAGTAAAACAAAAACATAAAGAACAAAAGTACGAAATATTAGACGAAAAAATGGCAACGGATTTCTTATCAACAGGGCAAGTTTAAAATGGCTGGCAAAATGGCACAAAAAAGTATAAAAAATGGGCCGAAAAAGGGCACAAAATGGCAAAACTGGCAACAAAAAAAACATGTTATTTAAGAAACAATTATTTTATTAAGTTTTGTTGCATAGTACAATAACATGTTTCTTCAAATTATCAAAAATATTTGAATATTTTTGAACGCTAATAGTTCAAATGGAGAAAGGTTGTCAACAAATTCGTCCTTCTCACGTTCATTTAAATATGTACATATATGCCATTTCTTATTGTAATTAAAGCTTGTAATCCGCTATTACGATGTAAGACCTTTTAAACTTTTCGACAAAGTGTTTTTTACTGTTATCTGTAATATTTTCCATAACACGGTCTAAGATTTCATTTATAGAAAGCCCTTTTGCTTGTAATTTCAAGAGACTGGAGCAGATGTATTGAAAGTGCTCATTTATGTACACTAAGTATTTTTTTTACGTCTGATTTTTACAACATTAATTAAGCATTTCGAATAGATTCTGCCTCATATTCGCTAAGCTTATTTAAAATTTCGGAGATTTCTTTAAAATTTTCGCAATAATATATTGCAGATTAAATCCACGTTCCCAATCGAGTAACACAAGGAGATGGAGGTTTTTTTAAGTTCGGAAACATTGATTTTAAGATTGTTACGAGAAGGGGTCTGTAAAATAAAAAATAACACAGTGACCTTATACATATGTACATACGTTTTTAACTTACCTTAAGAAATAGCGCTTTTCAGTTTAATATTAACGTGTTGACACTTTCAAAATGCAAACGAATTGAATCAACTAGACTGTGCAATTCATGTGCCCGTTATGTGTAAATTTTTTGGAAATACAGTATTCCACGGATAATTACCTCGCCAAAAATGCCAATATTTTTGGGTAATTATGCGGGGTAAGCATTTAAACGAATACGCTTAAATACCTCGTTGAGGTAATTATAAGAATACGTTTAACTACCTCATTGAGGTAAATAAGCGAATACGTTTAAATACCACAGTGAGGTAATTAAACGTATTTATTTACAAGATACCTTAACTTTGATGTATGAAAAAAAGTTGACAGGAATTTTTACATGTATCAGCTAAATCTAAAGAGATAACAATAAAAAGCAATGGGATTGCTGTATTTTTAACTGTAATGCTTTTTGAGAAGTTTTGTCATATCCTACTAACAAAAGCGTACTCATACATATTTACAAACTTATGATCAGGGAAACCGTAAATACGGAATTGCATGGTTTTTTTTGTGCGACCAATGAAGACAGCAACAATATATTTATCCGTTTAGAGCTTGTTATGAATTTTGGTATTGATCTGTTTGTGAATAATTTGCATATTTTAGCTATTGCTGCATTTTTATTGCATATATCACGTTTTTAAAGCATATTTTTATACATGGTTAGCAAATAAAAAAAATTCCTTAAAATTCTGGTTAACAGATGAATTTTCTGTTGCTTTAATTTTGCCATCTACATTTAATTTTCAGTCTACAATTGTAAGTCAAAGAAAGTTTTTGTGAACATAAATGTTTTTCGACACTTTTAATTTTTATTTATATGCAAAAATTAAGAAAAAGCCATTATATAAATGCTTGCTAATACATTGAAATTTTAACGCATCGTATAGTAAACCGATCGAATCAGAGACACTTTTTAATGTGATCTTTTCGTGTCCGTCCGTCCATCTGGCTGGTCCTCTGTCCATGTAAACCTTGTGCGGAAAGTAAAAGTAGCAGTTATTAGATAATTTGATAAAATTTGGTAAATAAGTTTTAATTGTCATAAGAACGAAACCTATGTAAATTGTGAGAATCGGTCTATAATATCACATAGTCCCCATGCAAACTTCTTTCTTTTTGTCCATAAACCATTTAATCATGTTCGCATTAAGATTAAATTTGGACCAAAATATCTTACAGCAAATTAACTATTGTTGAATCGGTGCAGATTTAAACATACAGCTTTCATTCAAATTTTAATCCCTAAAATATTCAAGCTATTTTATCCTTTTAAATGTTTATGTAATTTAAAATTTAGCGACCTTTCCTTATATCCCTTTAAAACAAAATATCTCACATATTTGGTGTTTCTAGATATTAGTCAGCACCTCATAATGTAACTTTATTCTGGTGAGCACAGAATACATTTTATTTTAATGCAAATATGAAATTGTGGAAAATTTTGCTTTCAAATAAGCCATATTTTGTTACTATTGTGTTACTTGCTGTGTTGTTGTCAAATAGTACTGAGGCAATTAAACGAGTGAAATTTAGGTGTAATTTTGTTTTTGGATTTTATTTTTTAAGGCAATTACCCGAATTGGGTAATTAAGCGTAAGGCAATTAAACGTGGATTTTTGTTTCAAAAATGGAAGAAAAAAAACGGGGATTTAAAACTCAAGGTAAATAACCGAGAAAGGCATTTAAGCGTGGGGTAATTAACCGGGTTATACTGTAATATTTTATGCGTCGACTGCTCGTCGATTCGTTTAATTTACATTTAAAGAAAAAATCAATTATAAAAGATTGTTTTCGTTTAACATTTAAGTTAAGCGAACCAAGTCTTCGTTCGAATCGACGAACAGGCCAAAAATGTCTTGCAGGTTGCAAAAAAGGCCTTTTTTGCTAAGCTGGACAAAAAATGGCTTTTTAACGAAATAATTGAAGAAATGGCAAAAATGGCAAAAAAAATGGCATATGCCATAAAAAACTTGCCCTGCTTAACAAGCATAATTACGTTAAAAAAAAAACTTAAATCCAGAAAAGGGTGCTGATGTGTGTAACGCCTTAAAATATTGGTCCTAGTATACCGATCGACTTAGAATCACTTTCTGAGTCGAACTAACGATGTCCGTCCGGCTGGCTGGCTGTCCCTGTAACCTTGTGCGCAAAGTACAGGTGGGACATAGGTTCTTATTGGCACAATGACCATGCCTATTGAAAATCGAATAGAATCGTAGAACCACGAGGGAAGATAAGGGGAAATTTCTACCTCTCGGAAACTATCAAACCGATTTTAATGAATTTCATAAACATAGATAAATCCATATTAATATGGACACATAAGCATGATGTGTTTTTAAATACTGTGGTGTAGGGTATCATATGGTCGGGCTTGACCGACTTTACTTTCTTACTTGTTATAATTATTTTTTTTTTATTGTTATTTATTAACTTGCATTTCTATTGCTATTATTAAAAACTTTACCTAATTTAAACCAATTACATATATATGTACTTATCGTCAGCTCGAAATCGACTTTTTTATTGATTACCATCCACTATAAGGGCGATTCTATTCTAGACAACTTTTAACATCAATTTAAAAATTACACTATTTGATACTTTTTTGATGCCAATTTAAAGTAAAATATCTATATTTTATAATAAAATAATATTTTTTTAGACGTAAGCTTAAATATAAATTTGTTGTGCACTTCGAAGCATTAAGATTCATAGATTTGGCGCGAACAGAAAATTAATTGAATGTTGCACCCGTCATTTTTTTGAATTATATTCTCTACGATGCTTGATTTGATAATCATCGTCTGATATCTCATCTTTCACAATAAAAAAGAATAATACAATAAAAGTTTAAAAATTAACAGAGTTTTGTGTTTTTGTGGTATGATCTTATGAAAGTTGGCCAATTTGGTTGCACCCGTCATGCACTTTAAAGCTCTCTCGTGGCTATTTGATCGTTTCATATAAATTCTTGTAAATAGATAACAATAGTATAAAAAAAAATGTTACCGCTTCTAGAAATAACTTAATTGCAAATGTGTTTCTTTCTATTAATAAAAGACGTTTAAAGTGTCTAAATGATTCCACCCGTCAGAATAGAATCGCCCATAACATAATACATATCCTTTCAAAGTTTAAAACTTCTAAATTAAAAACTAACCAAGTTATTAACAAAATTCAAAATAACGCATCATCAAGTTCATAATTTTTTTAAACAACATAATGTGTATTTTTAAAGAACAGCTAGCTAGTGTTTTTGTTTGTGTTGTTTTTTTTTTTTAATGTCTAAATTGGGTATTCTGTTTTTTATTCTGTTTAAAATTTCAAAATAACTGTTATTTTTGGTTCCTGCTAAAAAGTTCAAGTTTTGTATTTTCCTAGACAAGTTCATGTATATAAGAGGTGTTAAAAAAATTAAAGTTAACCCTTAAGTCATTGAATAGACTAATTAGGTTCCTTTGTATATAAAAACGTTTAATAAGAAGTTTGGTGACGATTGGGTTAAGAAAAGTCTATTGAAAAGTTGAATAGTGAAAAATCACTTAGTTTTTGTTAATTCTTAAAATATAGAATGCAAGCAACTTAGCACTAAACGCAAAAGGCTTCAAACCTGTATTTTTAGGGAACTGCTTAATTTTTTCAACAAACAAAAGTGGAAAAAAAATTTATTCTGTACCTATAATCTTAAAAATTAAGTGATTTTATGATCCCATGCAGATTTATTATAGGGAAGTTCGGCTGTATATATATAAAAAATATATATTTTTAAAATACAACTACGTATTTCTTTATGATAAAAATTATCTCTTGTAGAACATAGCACAAGTAAAACTATAATAAATATTTAACTTATATACATATTAAAAATGGTGTATTTTTTACAAAGGCTTATTTTGGGGATTTTTTCATTTATCGGGGAATTTTGAGGGGAAAAATTTTTTAAGTTTGGGGATTACGAAAAAAGCATTTGGCAGCTCTGACCTCTTAATCTCTTTATAATAAATTTTAATTCACTAAATTTTTCTTAATAAAAAAATTTTGCAAATATTAATTTAACTCTAATGCATTTTTGTCTCTACATAAGGAATTAATCCAAAAAAATTAAAATTCATGTTAGAGAATTCCTAAATATGAAAATAAAAACAAGAAAAAAAAACACTCTGTGATAACAACAAGCGTCCATGTTCGGCATTAGTATTTAATTATAAGTACTTAATAAAGTTGAAGAAGAAATAGAAAAACCAAAACATAGCTATTTTGGATTCTTCCCAGCACTTTATCAATTATTCAAAAAACCATGCAGTTATTCTAAAAATGTAAAAGACAAGCAGTTAAGCACTGAAAGTAGGACGCTTTAAACCTGCCTAATTAAGGTAAATAACTACCGCACGTTGAACAGTGTAATTTAAACTAAAACACCTAATAAATGTGGAAAAATATTATTTCTGTATATTATAGTTCTATATAATGAAGTGTTTTTTTTTTTTTGGTCCCATGCAGAGACATTATAGGGATGTTCGACTGTTCATCTTTCTTTGCTGTTAATGGAGTAACTTTTTTAATGTGTTTTAAATTGCCAAAGTTGTTTAATTATTTCCTAATTTAAATATTTGTTTAATTAAATACAAACATACTTTCATTGATTATACGTTTTTTTTTTTTTTTTGTTTCAGAAAATTACAAATCAAAATAACGTGACACACATAACTTTATAAGATTATATATAAAACATTGCTTTTATATTTCAAATATTTTCCATTTTACATAGTTTTTTGCTTCTCCTGTAAACTTATAAAAGGTGTGTTACGTTATTTTTATTTTGTAGTTTTACATCAAAATTTTTTTTTAACATATTATTGTTTAACATTATTATTATATTTATTTATTTATTTAATCATTTCATAGTAATACAATAAGCCTAAACAGGCCAAAAAAAAAAATTCATATTACAAGATACATACATCCTGAATAAACTACTATATAATATCTTAAATATTATCTTACATCTATAAGTGCATAATACATACAACATTTTAACAATTGACTCCCCAGCATAAGAAATAAAAACATAAACAAAACAATAATAATTATTGTCCCAATGTTTTGAACAGACATGGAGATTCATATTTACCTACCATTTTTATTTTTCGAATGTGTTCAATGAACTAAATTTAAATTAATACAACTTTCTTGCAATATGTAGTCCTATTTCCTTAATATTTCACATACTTTTTTGCTTAAGCCAACATTAAAGCTATAGATACACTATAAATTGCAAATACGGACAGAATAGAAAAAGTTTGGTATGCAGAAAAATAATTCATACTTCCAATGACAATTTGCACACAAAAAATAGTATGACAATGGATTACAACGGTATTTTTTTTTCTTTTTTTGTAGTCAACTATAAAATTATTAATTTATTTTTTTGTTCAACAGAATTCACTTGCAACTTAAATCAGTAGGCGGTTGTGATAAAGCTTTACAAAAACCAAATAAGTTTAAAATCAAAGTTTCTGTCTGCAGTTTGCTAAATCAATATGGGATGAAAAAGTTCTTTAAAGTCGTCGGAAATGGTGATAATTGATGTTTACAATTCTGAAAGGTATTCTTATCGCGAAATCGCTTGATCGGACGAAGTCATAATGTGGTAATAAATTATATAAAAAATTGCGAAACATATAATAAAAATTACAAAGGAGATACTTGCGCAGCTCTAACACCACAGGACATGCAAAAAAGTCTTTGAATTGCCACAAATTCATAACCAATAGATAACGGCTTAGCCTTAATCAGTAATTTTATTATTGTGAGCTTAAAACATGCTTTGATCTATTAGACAAATTAGTATGGAAATCGAGTTTACGGCATACGCCAATGAGTTCACTTTAATTACAAACTCAAGCAATCCAAATTCAAGATTTAAAGTTTATGTTTGCCTATTCAGACAAGTTGCGAGCTTAAAAAGATTAACGCAGTTTTAATATAAAATAAAGTATGTATGTCCATTCTGTTATACATATGTATACAAATACAATTTTATTGATTTTTTTTTGTCCGGTCCTTAAACGCGAACTGTTGAATTAAACATCAAATAATGCGCCTCCTTATAAAGTTATTGTTATTGTTTTGTACATTACCTACCCCAAACCATGGCACATTCATTAGGTGAACTCGTCGCTCTCTTAATTTTTTGTGTAAACAGAAAATTCCAATTTGTCTCCATATCAAATAAAGAAAATTTTTCGCACGCACACATGTACATTTTTTTGGCTCACATACGAAATTTTAACAACTTTTGACACTTTCGAGTTATGAATGCGCCTTGCTCACTCTAATGAACAAACCTAATGGAAAGAGTCTTGCCCCAAACTACTTTTATTTTAATATTAAAAAAAACTATTTGAAGAGGAAAAACTAAATCTAACCCATATTTTGTAATGATAAAAAAGCAAGAAAAATAAATTAGCATCTGAAATTAGTTGTACACTTTCACCTTAATAAAAATCGAAACAAACACAGTCTAAATTGTATTTATTATTCTTTTTATTTTTTTTTTAATTCTTATCTAAAAATAGGCAGTGACAGGAATACGTTATTTTTTTATTTTAAATGCTATTTATTTTGTATTATATGTTATTTTTGTTGTGTGTTTCTATTCTCCTCAAATTTATTTAAATTGATTAAAATTAAGTCAACCCCAACCGAATAGACAGATACAACTAAATTATATGTAAAAAGAATAAGAAACAAAATAATAAGAAAAATATTCATGCGTTTGTTTAAGCTGTGTTTCTTTTATTCGAAACAAATAAATGAGAAATTATTACGTAATAAATGAGAACTACTTATAACTACAATGTTTTTATTTTGTTTTCTTTTATTCTTTCGTATTTTTATACGCTTTTGCTTTCAATCTCATCCGTTTCCACTTTAGTAATATACCAATACTTGAACAACCACTATATAACCTACAAAGAACAGCCACAAACATAAACATAAAGTTGTACTGCCTGTTATAGAGTATAAATGAGCTCATTTTTTATACCCTCTCCACCCAGACGGATTGAATTTTTCACAATGATTTCTAAAGTATACATGGTATGTATGTATGTATAAAAAGTGTAAATTTGTATCTACATGCATACTAACATACATACATATGCATATACATGTGTATGCATATTTTAAACTTAAATAACGTATAAACTTCCATAGTTATTGTAGTTACTGATAATAAGTAGTACATCAAAAAATAGTATTTACAATATAATTTGTATGTATTTATATACATAAACATAGTATTTATGTGTATGTAATACGAGTTTAATCTTTTTTTTTTATTTTTTCTTTCAATTTGATTACCAACCATCAAATAAACGAGTAGTGTGGGGCAAAGTCAAATGTCATATGATGGGCTGACAGATTCCCCTTAATTTATCATTTTTAGAATCATGATACATATGTGTGACATACATCTATGTATATATGTACATGCAATAATACATACTACATAAATTAAAACAAATATATGTATGTTTATTGATTCATCTTAATAAAAATAAAATCTGCATGATAAAATTTCTAAATAAAATACAAAAATTTTAAACAAATTGCATGTTTATGATATTGGTAAAATATGAAATGCTTTGTATTTATGTGCATGTAATACGTGATAAATCTACTACAAGTGTTAACTAAAACCAGGGGCTTATACATATATCTAAAGACCTATTGTGTCATCTGTACTGGAGCTTCAGCTCCGTGTAGAAGCGCCATACGAAAACCTTGAGTATGAAGTTGTCAACTATTCGACATATTAAAAAACCAAGAATTAACTAGGAATAATGAAATAAAAATCATTAATACATTCATAAACAACGACATACTTTACCAATTTTTGTAATCACGAAATATGTGAATAAAAAAGTATTTTTTAATAAATACATATTTATACCCACACAACCTCAAAATATTGGTCCTAGAGCAACCTCTTAATATACTGATCGACTCAGAATCACGTTCTGAATAACATGCGGTTTACGTTTTATACAATTAGGGCTGTAATCTTTCGATCGAATAAGCAACAAGAAGATCGACATCGTCTTTCTGTGAGTCGTGCACGATTTTCGCGACTCTTGTTCGAAAATGTCTTAAACGATTTGTTATCATTTTACTTATTTTAATCTGTTATAATAAGCAAACTTGTACTCTTTATTTGTATCTTGTTTAGAGAAATCTCGGTTAAATATTTTTTTTTATTAAATTAGAGCTTCCATGACAAACTTAATCTTTATTACTAGACTTAATTGAATTAAGTTATTAAAAAGATATAAGTTATTGTGATGTAAATATGTGCAACATTTTCAATTTGTTATACTAGCTTGATACATTTTTCTCCAATTATACAATTAGAGTTTGAATATATGTATGTATAGTGTAAAATTTTTTTATTCTTAAATAATTTATTGCCTTTCACACTATTTTTTTGATTTTTGTTCGAATCTAGATAAGTAAAAAATAATGACGTCAACTATTATACATAGATGTTTTTTAAATACTTCAGAGTGACGTGAGACCCGACCCTATATTATAAGCAATATTGTTAACACATCTGAAATAAAAAAGATCTTTAAGCCATAAAAGAAGTTTATTTGAAATTCGCAACGAAAAGAAAAATTAAAGACCGTTGAGAATACACCAGTAAAAAATTTTGATTTCAAAAAAAATTTATAACTTTTGAATTTTTATTTCAGAAATTAATTATCGAAAGCGATGACGACGGACATTTCAATTGTTCGATGGGACCCTAGTCAGGGTCCAGGCAACGAATATATCGATGAATACGAATATGATGGAGGAAATTCGAGTTCACGTCTTTTTGAACGTTCTCGCATCAAAGCATTGGCTGAAGAACGTGAAAGCGTACAAAAGAAAACATTTACTAAATGGGTAAATTCGCATTTGTGTCGGGTAAATTGCAGAATATCTGATCTATATGTCGATATGCGCGATGGCAAACATTTAATAAAATTGCTGGAAGTTCTATCTGGTGAACGATTACCAAAACCTACAAAGGGAAAAATGAGAATCCATTGCTTGGAGAATGTTGATAAAGCTCTACAGTTTCTACGGGAACAGAGAGTACATTTGGAAAATATCGGTTCACATGATATTGTCGATGGCAATGCCTCATTAAATTTGGGTTTGATTTGGACAATTATTTTGAGGTTCCAAGTAAGTAGTTTAAGTAAATGAAACAGAAATTGTAAAAAAAGTTATAACTATAAAGTTTGAACCGTTTTAACTCATTTTGTTATTTTGTTTGTATTTAGATTCAAGATATTACTATTGAAGAAGTTGACAATAAGGAAACCAAGTCAGCCAAGGATGCTTTGTTGCTGTGGTGTCAAATGAAAACAGCTGGCTATCACAATGTCAATGTACGCAACTTCACCACTTCATGGCGAGATGGTCTGGCATTTAATGCTATTATACATAAACATCGACCTGATTTAGTGCAATTCGAAAAACTGTCCAAGGCAAACCCCATGCATAATTTAAATAATGCTTTTGATGTAGCGGAAGACAAGCTTGGTTTAGCCAAATTATTGGATGCTGAGGATGTGTTTGTTGAGCATCCCGATGAAAAATCGATTATCACTTATGTAGTTACCTACTATCACTACTTTAGCAAGCTCAAACAAGAAACTGTTCAGGGTAAACGTATAGGCAAAGTTGTTGGTATTGCAATGGAGAATGATAAGATGATTCATGATTATGAACACTTTACAAGTGACTTATTGAAATGGATTGAAACCACAATTCAAGCTTTAGGTGAGCGAGTTTTCGAAAACTCATTGGTAGGAGTTCAAAGTCAGTTGGCTCAGTTTTCCAACTATCGCACCATAGAGAAACCACCAAAGTTTGTTGAGAAAGGTAATTTGGAAGTCCTCCTGTTTACTTTGCAATCGAAGATGAGAGCAAATAACCAAAAACCGTACACTCCTAAAGAAGGCAAAATGATTTCCGATATCAATAAGGCATGGGAGCGCTTAGAAAAGGCGGAACATGAGCGTGAATTAGCCTTGCGTGAAGAATTAATTCGTCAAGAAAAACTTGAACAGTTAGCAGCCCGTTTTGACCGCAAAGCATCTATGCGTGAAACTTGGCTTTCGGAAAACCAACGTCTTGTCAGCCAAGATAACTTTGGTTTTGATTTGGCTGCAGTTGAAGCAGCTGCCAAGAAACACGAAGCTATCGAAACCGATATATTTGCTTACGAAGAACGTGTACAAGCTGTTGTTGCAGTTTGCGACGAGCTCGAGGGCGAGCGTTACCATGATGTTAAACGCATATTACTTCGCAAGGAAAATGTTATGCGTTTATGGAATTATCTTTTAGAGTTATTGCGTGCGCGTCGTATGCGTCTAGAAATATCCCTTCAATTGCAACAAAACTTCCAAGAAATGTTATACATTCTTGATAATATGGAGGAAATCAAACAGTTGTTGTTGACAGATGACTACGGTAAGCATTTGATGGGCGTAGAAGACTTGCTGCAGAAGCATTCGTTAGTTGAAGCCGACATCAATATTTTGGGTGAACGCGTTAAAGTCGTAGTACAAAATTCACAGAAATTCCTAAGTGACGACCCTGAATCATACAAGCCATGTGATCCGGAAATAATTGTAAGTCGTGTGCAACAATTGGAAGACGCTTACGCAGAGTTAGTACGTTTGGCAGTTGAACGTCGTAGCCGTCTGGAAGAAAGCCGCAAATTATGGCAATTCTATTGGGATACCGCCGATGAAGAGAACTGGATTAAAGAAAAGGAGCAGATTGTATCTACAGATGATGTTGGTCACGACTTAACCACAGTTAATTTATTGCTTAGCAAACACAAGGCTCTCGAGTCAGAAATTACATCCCACGATCCGCAGTTGCAGAATGTAGCTAAAATAGGCGCAGAACTCATAACTGAAGGTCACTTTGGTGCTGATAGAATTAAGGATCGACTTAAGGAAATTCTTTCGAAATGGGACCACCTTCTAGATTTAACCAAGTATAGACGTCAACGCCTCGAAAATGCTGTAGAATACTTCCAATTATTTGCCGATGCTGATGATGTCGATAACTGGATGTTAGATACTTTGCGCATTGTATCTAGCGAAGATGTTGGACGTGATGAAGCTAACGTACAGTCACTTCTTAAAAAACACAAGGATGTTGCTGATGAACTTAAGAATTACGCTGAAGTTATTGATGCCTTGCACAAGCAGGCTGAGACATTGAAACTAAACGATACCGAAAAAGCAAATGTAGGCAAACGATTAGAAGCTATCGATACACGTTACAAAGAACTGAATGAGCTAGCTAAGTTACGCAAACAACGTTTGTTAGATGCTCTCAGTTTGTATAAACTCATGTCTGAAGCTGATGGTGTTGAGCAATGGATCAAAGAAAAGACAAAGATGCTTGACACAATGACACCTGGTAAAGATATCGAAGATGTCGAAATCATGAAGCATCGCTTTGAAGGATTTGATAAGGAAATGAATGCTAACGCCTCCCGCGTTGCCGTTGTTAATCAGTTGGCAAGACAATTGTTACACGTGGAGCACCCCAACTCTGATGAAATCCTCGAGCGTCAAAATCGTCTTAATGAGGAATGGTCAGCCCTCCGTGAGAAAGCCGAGTCCAAGATGGATGAACTTAAATCCGCTCATGGCGTTCAAACATTTTATATTGAGTGCCGTGAAACCATATCATGGATTGAGGATAAAAAACGTATTCTTACTGAAACTGACAGTTTGGAAATGGATCTGACAGGTGTAATGACTTTGCAGAGACGTTTAAGTGGCATGGAACGTGATTTGGCTGCCATCCAAGCCAAACTTTCAAGCTTAGGAAAGGAAGCCGATAGCATTGAATCGGAACATCCTGAAGAGGCCCAAATCATTCGCGACCGCATTGCTCAAATTGAGCTCATTTGGGAACAGTTGACACAAATGCTTAAGGAACGTGATTCTAAATTGGAAGAAGCTGGAGACTTGCATAGATTCTTGCGTGACTTGGATCACTTCCAAACATGGTTGACTAAGACTCAGACAGATGTTGCTTCTGAAGATACTCCAACATCATTGCCAGAAGCTGAACAACTACTCAACCAACATCAATCCATTCGTGAAGAAATTGATAACTACACCGAAGACTATAAGAACATGATGGAATATGGGGAACGTTTGACCTCTGAATCTAATACTTCCGACGATCCACAATACATGTTCTTGCGTGAGCGTTTAAATGCTCTTAAAGACGGTTGGGAAGAGTTGCATCAAATGTGGGAGAATCGTCAAGTGTTATTGTCTCAAAGTCTTGACCAGCAATTGTTTAATCGTGATGCACGTCAAACCGAAGTCCTTCTCAGTCAACAGGAGCACTTCCTCAGCAAAGATGATACTCCAGTTAATTTGGAACAAGCCGAAAATCAACTTAAACGCCACGAAGCCTTTCTTACAACAATGGAAGCTAATGACGATAAAATTAATAGTTTATTACAAGTTGCAGATACTTTAGTAGAAAAGGAACACTTTGACTCTGAAAAGATTGGCAAACGCGCTGAAAATATTGCCGGTCGTCGCGATGACAACCGCAGAAGAGCCCTTGAGCAACATGAAAAATTAAAGAACCAAGTTAAGCTGCATGAATTCCTTCAAGACTTAGATGAATTATCTGAATGGGTACAAGAAAAATATGTCACATCGCAAGACGAAACTTACCGAAGTGCTAAGACCATTCATTCTAAATGGACTAGGCATCAGGCTTTCGAAGCAGAAATTGGCGCAAACAAAGAACGTCTTTATGAAGCTGAAAAGGCAGCCGAAGAACTGTCAAAGGAGAAACCAGAATTTAAAGATGTGATTGAACCAAAATTAAAGGAGCTTGCCAAACAGTTTGAAGACTTGGAAACTCATACCAAAGAAAAAGGTGCCATGTTGTTTGACGCTAACCGCGAAGTTCTCGTCCAACAAACATGCGACGATATTGATTCATATATTACAGACTTGGAGAAACAAATTGTAAGTGCTGACACTGGTAATGATCTAACATCAGTCAACATTCTTATGCAAAAGCAACAAGTCATACAAACTCAAATGGCTGTAAAAGAACGTCAGGTAGAGGAAATTGACAAACAAACTGAATATCTGAAAAAGACTGTTCCTGAAGAAAAGATTGAGCCGATTGTCACTAAAAAGACTGCCGTTCTTGATCGCTTCGAGAAAATTAAAGCCCCTTTACTAGAACGACAAAAGCAGTTAGAAAAGAAGAAGGAAGCATTCCAATTCTGCCGCGATGTCGAGGATGAGAAACTTTGGATAAATGAAAAACTGCCAGTTGCCAATTCTAACGATTATGGCAACTCCTTGTTCAATGTTCATGTTCTTAAAAAGAAAAATCAATCGTTGGCTACTGAAATTGATAACCACGAACCACGTATTAATGCAATTTGTAATAATGGCCGCAAACTTATAGATGAAGGTCACGAAGATGCCAAAAAGTTCGAGGCCCTAATAAGTGACTTGACACAGAAATGGCAAGAACTTAAAGACGCTGTCGAGAATCGCAAAAAACATTTATTGGAATCCGAAAAGGTCCAACAATACTTCTTTGATGCTCAAGAGGCTGAATCATGGATGAGCGAACAAGAGCTTTACATGATGGTAGAAGATCGTGGAAAGGATGAAGTCAGTGCCCAAAACCTAATGAAAAAACACGAAAATCTTGAACAGTCCATTGAAGATTACGCCAACACAATTCGCCAATTGGGGGAAGTTGCACGCCAATTTAACATTGACGATGTATCCAGTGGAGATGCTGTGGCAGTCAAACAATCGCAGTTGGACAAATTGTATGCAGGTCTTAAAGATTTGGCCGGCGAACGTCGTGCTCGCCTCAACGAAGCTCTACAACTCTTCATGTTAAGTCGCGAAGTCGATGACCTCGAACAATGGATTGCCGACAGAGAAGTCGTGGCTGGTTCCCAAGAATTAGGTCAAGATTTCGATCATGTGACATTGCTCTCAGAACGATTTAGCGAATTCGCTCGCGATACCGAAGCCGTTGGAGGTGAACGTGTAGCTAAGGTTAATAGTATTGCCGATAACCTTATTCAAGCCGGCCATTCGGATTCTGCTACCATTGCTGAATGGAAGGATAACTTAAACGAATCCTGGCAAGATCTTTTAGAATTAATCGAAACCCGTACACAAATGCTTGCAGCTTCCCGCGAATTGCACAAATTCTTCCACGACTGCAAAGATGTGCTCAGTCGCATTATCGAAAAACAACATGGTGTGTCTGACGAATTGGGAAGAGATGCCGGATCAGTATCAACTTTACAACGCAAGCACTATAACTTTATGCAAGATCTAACCACTTTATACGCCCAAGTACAACAAATACAAGAAGAATCCGCGAAGTTACAAGACTCCTATGCCGGAGACAAGGCAAAAGAAATTACAAACCGTGAACAGGAAGTTTTGCATGCTTGGGCGAACTTACAGGCTATGTGCGATGCCCGCAAACAGAAGCTGGCCGACACTGGTGATTTGTTCAGATTCTTTAACATGGTACGCATACTGATGATTTGGATGGAAGATCTTGTCCGTCAAATGAACACATCAGAAAAACCACGTGACGTATCGGGCGTTGAGCTACTCATGAACAACCATCAAAGCCTGAAAGCCGAAATCGACACACGCGAAGATAACTTCTCTGCTTGTATATCATTAGGCAAGGAATTATTAACGCGAAATCATTACGCCTCCGGAGATATTAAAGATAGACTATTACAATTGAATAACAGTCGGAACGCTTTGTTAAGAAGATGGGAAGAACGTTGGGAAAATTTGCAATTAAGTAAGCTTCCAATATACATATAAATAAGTGTTTTTATAATAACTTTCATTCTCCTTCCTTTTATCTTAGTTTTGGAAGTGTATCAGTTTGCTAGAGATGCTGCCGTAGCAGAAGCATGGTTGATTGCGCAAGAACCGTATCTATTGTCATCAGAGCTGGGTCATACTATCGATGAAGTCGAAAATCTTATTAAGAAACATGAAGCATTCGAGAAATCTGCTGCCGCCCAAGAAGAGCGTTTCAGTGCACTTGAGCGTTTGACAACAGTGAGTTTACAATAATTAATTTGATTAATTTCAGCTGGAACTTGCGTTTTTCCCCTTAATTTTTAGTTTGAGCTTAAAGAAATGAAGAGGCGCCAAGAGTTGGCGGAAGAAGCGGAAAGACAACGCATCAAGGAAGAAATGGAAGCGAAGGCAGCTGCTGAAGCTGCTGAGCAAGCCAAGCGCGAAGCCGAAAAACGTGATGTCGTAGATCTTGCAGCATCTGAAGAAGCAGCTGGTAAGTCAATAATTTATTTAACTGGTATTTTTCTTTAAAATTTTATTTTAAGTTATTACTATCTTATAAACTTTGGGTGTTTTTATTTTTTTTTTTTTTTAATTTGGTTTGTGCCCACTGGACTAAGTGAATTTATTAAATTTAGACCTAGTGGGATTACATATGCACTGAATATAAGTACCTAATAAACCTTTCCTCTCTTCAGTTAAAACAAGTTAGTCGCTTTAGTTACATAAGTTTTTATTCTAAACGCATTAATTTTCACTGTTGTATTCAGCTCTTTGATAATTGCTTCGTACATATATTTTTCTTTGGTTTATAGTTTGGTTTTTTAATCTATCGCAGATAGTATTTTGTAACTATGTCGAGTTATTATTAGTACCAGTAACAATATTCAAATAAACAAATTTTATTTTTTTGTTTTTTGTTATTAAATTTCACTTTTTTATTTGTAAAATGTCAACATACATAAAAAATAAAAAATTCTTACAATTTCTAAATGTGCAAATAATATTTTTAATGATTCGCGGAAAAGCTGCCGTCGATATCGCAGCTGAAGTCGAACGCACCGCAGAGACACAGACAGGTATTATATAATAAATAATTTTTTTACAAAAATTCTATTTATCTCAATCTCTTTTGTAAATCAATGTACTTAATATTAAGTAGATTGAATTTAAAACTGTCTTACAAATTCCCATTTATTCTTAACTTTATGACAATCTCTGTTTTTTATAACTTAAATTTATTGCGTTACAAATGCTGCTCGATTATTAAGGTAAAATGGTAGACAATATAAAGACGAACACTTGGTTAAAATAGAAAAATTATGAAGAGACTTGTATATCTTGCACAATCCATGGAAGATAATGGCTACACTATTGGCCAATTGGAATTGATGTGGGTATCTAGCCATCACAGTTTAACAGTTTGTTATCAGGAAAAAACGATTTGTCTGATTAAGGTTATACTCTTGTCAACCAAAAGCAACCTACGTGTTATGTCGGAAAGTCGATGATATAAAATAATGGATTTCGTATTTCTTAATTTCGAAAAGTTTTGTGGAATTCGATCACTGTAGAATTAATTCTTATGAAAACAACTTGTTTGTTAAAACTTTCAGTTAAAACTTGCAGGACATAAATATCGTCGGCTTAATATGCAAACCGGCTAGATCCACTTTTTATGTAAATTGAGATTTTGACGTCGTATGGTTGAGAAAGATACTCCTTGTCGTAGTTTTTATTCAATTTTAATCTTGAAGTGAAGAATACGCCTCGTCGACCAGCATGAAGTTTTTCTTCAATTTAAGTTTTAAAGTGTGTTAAACCAACTATATTTTTGGGTTTCCTCTCAAGCTGCAAATATGAAATGTTAGAAGTTTTTTGTCTCTCCTGTTAAATGTGCTGAAAGGGAGCTAGCAGGTTTGCATATTAAGTCGACGATATGTAGAAACTAGATACCCAAAGGCAGGCAGTTATAGAACATGAAAAATGTTTCTTGATAGAGATAACATGTGCGAAAGATGCCCCCTGAGGCAGCTCTAGAAGTCATTCTTCATACCTTGCCCAAACGATAGTAATGACAGCAAGGTTAAGCTATGTAGAAAGCCTGGTGTGAAATTAATCTTCTCAGCACGACCCAGATACCAGTATAAAGAATAAAGTGTCAAAGCACAAGAATTAGTGGAAACTACTATCCGAACGGGAAGGAAAAGCAACTCCACTAAGCACAATAGCCCAACATAAGCCCAGTTCCCAACCGCCCGTTATACAGCCACGTTATGCCCATATCGAATCCCTTGAGATTCTCGAGCTCACAGCTTAAAGGTTAGGTAAGGTAAGGTTCAATGGGCAGCCGACACGAGGACGGCTCACTTGGGTCCTTATAGAGGTCCCTTTGTGATTCCCCTAGCCAGTGAACGAAACCAAGTAATACGCGCGTTCTTGCCGCGTCGTAGCCAGGCCTTAGAGTCCTCGCCATCAAATAGGTACGCTCACTCGGCCATCTCTCCTGAGCCCTTCTGTACGATTCACGTCTAGTGAGAGTCTTGCGGCGAGCCAGTGCCGATCCAGTTCCGCCAGGTCACATGACCATAGTCCCGCTTAGACCATAGACCTACCGCCCGCTACTGGCAACCAGTTCAATATAGCAAACAGCGCCTTCGTCGTTTTTAATAGAAGTGATCCCGTGATCATCAACGCAACTAAACTATATACTTTCTCAAGCATCCAACAGTACCGCCCCTATCTGTGGCAGGCTAACAGCCTGCAACATCTCCCAATTCGCCTATGAACCTACTACACAGCCATCTCAACCTGCTGTTCTGTAACCTAGGACAGTGACACAGAGTGTTCCCAACTGTCTCTGTATTCTCCCACAACCTACATAAATCCGACGAGTCAGAAAGCAGTAAAACTGCCATCCTGCCTATCATGCACATCATTACCGGATTAGAATCGGTCTTGTTGAGCCTGGCCATAACGTATTACTTTAAATTGTTGTATTTCTCCAGTTCCAATTAGTTCCGTTCAAAACGCATTCCCTCATCTTCCCCAGATGGAGGTCTGGCTGCCTCTATACAATCAGGATCATACATTTCCGAGTCCGATCTCGGCAACTCATCGGTCATTTCTTTACCCAGCATACAGGTACATACGTGATGAAACTTCAACTTAAAACTTCACTTCGGATTTTAGTAGCATGTGCGATAACGTTGTTGAGATAGAGACATTTTTGCCTAGGCAGTAGATTTCTTGACGAATTAATTGAGTTCCCCAGCTGTCAGTTGAAATACTTGATAGGATTTATCATGTGAAATGAATGTAAAAATAATTTTAAGAGATGAAACTTATATATAAATATGGTTCAGATACAGTGACAACAAAAACTTCAAAGAAGCTCCAATTTATAAGACCTTTTTTACACAAAATTTCATTTCGATGCCCAAGATTTCCTGAGATTTATTAAGTTGAAGTAATTTTTGTGTTAACATATGGTATATATAAATAATATTTTCGCTAAGTTTAAATAAAAGGCAAGAGATTTTGTCATTTACCGCCACAAACTGTGTCGAAATTTTCCCCGGCAGTAATAAATGTATAATTTTGAAGAATTCCTTGTATTTATGTATATTAAAGAAATATACGTCACAATTTGCACTTTTGTGAAAAAGCAAAAGTGCCAAATCAAACCAACAACAACCACATAGACAATTAGCTGTACACAAATAATTGTCTATGTACTATATAGCTGTACACAAATAATTGTCTATGTGGTTGTTGTTATGTTTTTGCACTTTTGCTTTTCGCAAGGTTGCAACTTGTAACGTGAATTACGTTATTATTTACACCTTCCAAATACATGTTACACATACATATTCTTTAAATTAAGGTTATTAATCTATTTATCTGTAAAAGTAGAAAGATAAATACATATAAAAATCATGAATTTTTTATTCAGAATTGTCATATTTGAGTTAAGATGGGAGCATACATATTTCAATATTTACATTATGCGTAAAAGTATATTTACATATTTGTATTATTAATTCTTTTATATATTTTTGTAGAACGTGCTGGAGCTACTGGAGGCGAAGCTAATGAAGGCTATTTAACGAGAAAACATGAATGGGAGTCCACAACTAAGAAGGCATCTAACCGATCATGGGATAAGGTAGAATGATTCACAGATTTTGTAAAGTTTTCCATTTTTTTAACAAGAACTTCATTCTTCAATATTAAACAGGTGTATACAGTAGCCCGAAGTGGACATTTATCTTTCTTCAAAGATCAAAAGGGTTATAAGAGTAATCCTGAATTGACTTTCCGCGGAGAACCAGTGTATGACTTACAAAAGGCTTCAGTTGAAATTGCCAGCGACTATACTAAGAAGAAGCATGTTTTAAGAATAAAGTAAGTCAACTGATAGTTATTAACGGCCTTATGCAAACAAAATAAAGTGAACTTGAATGGTTCGTTAAACAAAAAAAATTGTATGGAAAACCGGTTTTAACGAATACTTAAAATTCACATTAGTTTTTTTTTGCATAAGGCCGTAAGTGATTAATTGTTAACAGACATTAATTTATATACTAATATTAATATATAATTTTTTTTATATGCCATTGCAGGCTTTCAAATGGTGGCGAATTTTTATTACAAGCCCATGATGACAATGAAATGTCGCAATGGGTCTCGGCACTTAAGGCCCAATGCGAATCGGCAGCTGTTGCAGAAAGTAGATCCCAGACTTTACCAGCCACATCGCAAAAGGACGAACCAAAGCGTAGATCATTCTTTACTTTAAAGAAGAAGTAAGTCATCATAACAACAACAATACTACCATTAAAAACCCGACACACGCATATACACTGCAACATTTATTTAATGCTTAAATAAAGAAGTAAAATTATAAGGATTATTAATTAAATGGAAAAAAATATACAAATATTATAGTTATTTATATTGCTTATATATACATATAATATATACTTATATAAATATATATTAAACAGAATCAAGTGCACGATGAAAACAAAAATGCTGCTATTAAATCTAATCTTACGTACATATATTGTATCTTATTTATTATTTAACAAACAAATAATTTAAAAAATCGAAACACAAAAATAAAAGTAAAAAAAAGAATGGAAACCAATCAAAAATTTAAAAAACCTTATGTATGCATTTCAATGTATTCAATAAAATTATAAATTTATTCCCTCTAAATATTATTGTTTTTATTTAATACTAGCATTTGTTCCGCTACTTCGTGAGCGTCTGCAAGACCGGCATAACTCAAAAAATGAAATTTTGAAGTTAGAGATACAGAATGGGTGCGTTCGTAAACGCATCACTGCGCTGCATCAGTGATTTCAAATGGTTATATATTTATCAGTGAAATCAATGTGGACCAAAAAATTGTGAAAAACTCCACAAAAATAATAGTCACACAATAAAAAAAAATTATAATTATTCTTTTAACGCCATTAAAAAAAGTTTGCTTTTCTGATGCAGCGCAGTGATGCATTTACGAACGTACCCAATTGTTCGCTTTGTTTTTCTTTATATTGTGTATTTAACTCATCTTTATATTTTTTATACTTTCCCAGTTTGAAGAGAATGTGTTTTTTTTCTAAGTAGTTAGAGCAAATCAAAAACTTTAAATGCGTTTATCTCGAAATGGATTTTTTTGAGTTATGCCGGTCTTGCAGCAAATGAGCGATATGTATTTACATACATATATGCCAAAGTTTATGGCCCCTATTACGGTTTACAACTTGTAATTAAGACAACTGGTTGTGATCAGTTGTAATTTTTGTTATGTTTTTGTTCACCGCAATATAGCAAAGTTGTAAACCATAATACAAAAATTAAGAAATTACAACTGCCATATAACTTATTTCTAGTGAAAGAAAGAGGAATAAAGCGCTTTGTACCATGATCGGCGATGAAAAAAACAATAGCTATTTATTTCTTTTCGTTACATATTCAAAAGTTAAACATAAAAAAGTAATGTATTTTTTATCGTGAAGTATAAAAATCAAATAGATATAGTCAATTTTTATTACGAAGAGCAATTGCGTGTACGATATTTTTTGTCAGTCCGTCTTTAGCCAACACAAATAAGCTCAATGGCTTGCCGACGCGAGAACATGCCACGTATAATTGTCCGTGTGAAAAACATGGTGTGCCCAAACCTAAGACGCAAACATACATCGTTTGGCCTTGCGACATATTGATTGTTATTGCAAATTCCAATCTAATTGGAAATAAAACGCGTTTGAATTTAATTGGGACGTCTGTGGCAATCATCGGAGTTCGTGGCAGCAAAACATTTTCGTCTCGGAATTTACCATTCAAAGTGGTAGCTTTTATAACGTTTTTCATCAATTTTTTAACGACCAATCGTGTACCATTGCAAAGCCGAAGTAGAATAACCGGAGAAAAAAATGTTAAAAAAAAATACATAAACTTTTCAAAAGAATCGTTTTATTAATTAAGCGATTGTGGAGGTGCTTTTACCGTAAATGTTAAAATTTATAGCCTTTAGTTCCTTCAAGACTTGAAACTTTCACCGGATAATTAATTAAGAAGACATGGGGAGATGGAGCTTTTACCCCTTTTGCCCTATTTTACGCCCTAATTGGAATTTCAAAAAATGTATATCTTAAAGTTCCTTAAGATATTACAGTATCTGCATGCCAAATTTAAAGAATACTGGAAGATATAGGGAGGGGGAGCGTTTGCCCCTCGTGCCCAATTTCACGCCCTGAATAATAAACATTTTAGGCTATTGTTCCTTTTAGATGTAACACTATTTGCCTGCGAAATTTCAAGAAAATCGGTTGATTAGATAGTTAAGAAAATATTGGGAGGGGGAGCTTTTACCCGTTTTGCCCTATGTTACGCCCTCTAGCGTACATTAGGCATTACGATACATGGTTTGGTAACTTTTCAAGTAACAATAAAAAATCATAATATGGATAATGAAACCCATTTTATTGATATTTATATGGGAATAATATATAGGAAAATCTAAATGCAATATCTTCGAAACCACTGGGACGATTTTATCCAAACTTCACATAAACCATCTGCAGACTATCCGCAAAGTACCGTGATAGTTTTCGTTTAAATCGGTCGACCCGTTTTCGCAGTAAGTGGTGACATACATATATATATATATATATATATAGATTTATCCAATATACACATGTAATTTCTAATTTAATTTAATCCCAGCTAGCATTTGGCTGATTATTTTTTGTAAAAATCACCCAAATGATTCATTTCAGATCAGTTTTGAAGCGATTAAAAAAGGATTCATATATGATTCATTTATATGTTTAAAAAATGATTTTTAAATATTTTAAATTTTGAATTTTTATTTTTGCCAAACGAAAAAAATAAAAATAGAAACTTTCATGTCAGCCAAAACAATAAGAAGCTTGGCTAAAAAAGAAGTCCAAAAATTATTGACAATTTGTGAACATTAATATTAGTGCAAATTGTTTCTTCTCTTCTTTGCGAAAAGCCAATTATTTTTGTTTGGTTCAAAAGCCATAACGTTGCTGATTTTATCGGAGAAAAATTTAAAAAACATGACAATTAAAAAATGATATGAAATATAATCAAAAACTATATAATTTACGATTTAAGAATGAGATAAAAACGATTCAATAATGATAAAAAAAACTAACATTAAAATGATCAAAAAGGAATCAGAAAATTGTATCACAAATGATTCTTTCAGGTGATTCATATGTAGGGTACCATTTTCTCACAACGAGAGTATCACTTATGATTGAAAAATAAGCTCATATACGGGTATTTTGCTCTTGAAGCCGATTCCTAAATGATTAGATTATGATACAAAATGCTAGCTGGGATGGCTCCCCAACCACATACATAAGTATTACAAAATAGAAATTTAAATAATAAAGATTTTTTTCCCCCTTATGCCGGAAATTTATCATTGATAGGTATTTCCACTATAAAATCTTAAAAGCTCATTTTTAAAAGGGTTATATGAGTACGTAAACCGTCTAAAAATTAAAGGCAAATTACTCCAGATTTGGCGTATCCTGATTTGTAAAGAGTGTTCAAAAACGAAAAGATGTACTTGTGGTATTTCTAATTGCATATTACGAGTTAAGTGCATAAAAGTGAATTCATTCACTACCTGAAAGGCAGTCCAAATTTCATAATCTTGTAGAACTGAAGTAAAAGGTGTAAATGCAAAAAGTTATGAAAAGAACAATTTAATAATTGCGGGATTGTGGTCTCTAACAGAAATATTATCAGGGGTGTTCTGGAAATCGAAAACGCAAGACGATAGAATTTGGAAGTTTTTTTAATACAATTTTAATCAAATTTTTATAATTTTTTTATAAAATTCTGTTTAATAGAGAAATATTTGTATAATTTTCGTCATAAAATTCTTTTATTAAGACTAGATTACACTATCTCACAAGTCTTACGTATTCCATAATACTTTGTGAGATAGAGATCTAATGAGTTTTGTTGCGACTGTCAAAAAATCTAATTTAACATGACAGTTTGTGTTCACACCATCACACAAAGTATAAACACTCACACATGAAATAAAATTCAACCCTGATCCAATGAAAAGTATAATTGTTTAGAAATTTTTCAAAAAACGATGAAGTCGTATTGGATGTCAAACTTTTTTCATAATACTTGTCATTTTCGTGACACATTGCACACATCACACTTTGTCATATTACTTGAGTTTTTGACATGTATTAATACAAAGTATAATAGTGTAATCTAGCCTTTACAGATATCTTATTAAGAAACGACGTTTAAAATTCTTGCGTTTTGCGTTTTCGATTTCCAGAACACCATATCGCACAATTCGTCTGAAAATCCGTTCTAGATAATCTAAATTTCTAGATAGAGTTCCAGTAAATATTTCAACGCAGTAAATGAGTTTGGAAACTAAGCTCGAGAGAGAGTTTATGTGGCTTTCAAAATTTAGTTTCCAGTCAATAACAACACCAAGACATTTATGAGAGTCGACAAATGTAATTAATTGATAATTTATATAAATATTTGGATACCTAAACATTTGGGAAGGTAAATGAAAACAAACTGCCTTAGTTTTAGATGAATTAATTTTAAGATTATTTTGGTGCATCCAATTTTGTATATTACTAAGACGATTTTGTGTATTTTCAAAAATATTATTAAAATCGGAGTAAGTACTGTAAAGAAGAAAAATATCGCCAGCAAACCCGTATGGTTTGGAAAGGCTATTCTCCAGAATAGAAATGCAGTCATTAACATATGAGAGAAACAGTATAGGACCCAATATAGACCCCTGTGGTACACCAGAGGTGTCAAATCCAACACTAGAGCATAAACTTCCAACAGATACAAATTGAGAACGACCACTTAAATAAGAGTATACTAATTCACAAGCTGCTTTTGAAAAATTGAACTTTTCATGAAGCTGTCAAACAAGAACGTTATGGTTTATTCTATCAAATGCTTTCGAAAGATCAAGAGATATCATTATACATTTTCCATGTTTATTTAGATTATGTCTAATTGAATCATTAAGAGCTGCGAGTAGGGATGTTGTGTTGTGATTTCTACGAAAAGCGTACTGATTTGGATGAAAAAGCCAAAAATTTGAGCAGTGAGATAAAATTTGTTTTTTCATGATGTTTTCTACAATTTTTAACATAACTGGCATGATTGAGATAGGTCTTAAATTTTCCACATTATAGTTATTATTTTTAGCAATCGGTATTACACGAGCCAACTTCCATGCAAGAGGAATTATAGATTGCAGCAAAATAAAAGTAATTTTTAAATAAAAGTTTTGATACCAATAATTTATGATTACAGAAAAATAAAATCAAAACTAATGTCGAAAGTGAATATTTTTTTTTTTTTTTTTTTTGATAATCAGCCCAATTATGAATAACAATTCCCCGGGAGTTTTTTCCCATTTTTACAATTGAATTTACATAGGAAAAATGGGAGAAGGGAGAAAACTCCCGGGGAATTTTTATTTATAATTGGGCTGAATAATTAAAATATTGGGGAATTCTTCTATTAGTACGATGATATCGGCAGATTTGAAGTGGGTTGAAAATTATTAAATATAAGTATGAATTGGAATTTCTCTTGGACCTTAAAAAAATTAATGCAATTGATAGTTATCAAACTTGATTTTTTCGTTAAGGGCAATCAAATATAACCCAGCGGGAAAAAGAAGGAGTAGGGAGGCCTTCTAGAAGGCCTCTGTACCCCTTTTTTGGATGTACAAGGGGTTTTTGCTCAATTCCAAACTCATATCTTTTTTTACACACGTTGTCATTGCGGAGAAGGCCTTCCGCTCTCGCTTCTTCAGCAAGTACATTAGAAGGGTAACGGGACCAAAAAAAATTGATTTTGCTTTTGCTTGTGCAAAAAAACAATACAAAAAATATTACTCCTTCTCTACTCCCTTCTCATAGAAGCGAGTGTGGAAGATGTTTATTATCTTATATACGAAAGAGCGGAGGCCTTCTATGAGGCCTTCTTTAGCAGTTAGATAAGAATTGTAATTGAATAAAAAAATCTTTTAAGCAGGCCTTTAAAAAGGCCTGAAGTGAGAAGGTCTTCTGAGTTTTCCCGCTGGGAAGTGTGCCAAATTCAGAGTTATTTAATTAAAAGCGAGTAATACGTAACGAAACTGACAAGAGGGCAACTGTTTATGACTATTTTCTATCATATCTTGCTAAAGCAGTGAAGGGCACTTTTGCAAATCCTATGTACGCGTTCATAGGAAAAAACATTCTGCTTGTGTGACGTCGACACATGTACACCATGAACTTCTTCGTGTGGTCTGTGACAATGTACGTTCGGCTGTTGCTTTGTTGTCATTTCCTGTTGATGAGCGTCATTCGTTTTCTACTGCTTCCCACAAAAGCATAAATGTGGAAGTATGTGTGTTGCCCTTCACTGTGCTAAAGGCAGGTGTATTCCGAACATTTTAAACAACCCAGCGGGAAAAAGAATGAGTACGGATGCCTGCTAGAAGGCCTCTGTACTCCTTCTTTTGGATATACAAGTCCTGCCCGCTCCATTCCATACTCATATCGTTTTTACACACGTTGTCATTGCGTAGAAGGCCTTCCGCTCTCGCTTCTTTAACAGGTACATAAGAATGGTAACGGGATCAAAAAAAATTATTTTGCTTTTGCTTGTGCAGAAAAATAATACAAAAAATGTTACTTCTTCTCTACTCCCTTCTCATAGAAGCGAGTGTGGAAGGTATATCTTATCTTTTACACCAAAGAGCCGAGGCCTTTTATGAGGCATTCTTTAGCAGTTAGATAAAAATAGTAATTTAATCAAAAAAATTTTTAAGCAGGCCTTTCAAAAGGACTGAAGTAAGAAGGTCTTCTGAGTTTTACCGCTGGGAATATTTAAAAGAGCAGTCGCGAGTGTATTTTTTAATCTCAGTAATAAGTGGCGTAAGAGTCGTCGAAAACTGCGAACAGGAAGACGAACAATATTCTGAAGCGAAGATGAAGAAATCGAGTGTCATGTTTTCTTAAAGTCATGTGGTTTTTTAATTTAATTGATTATTTAAACATAGAAAGCCAAATTTTGCAATAAAAATTTGCTTAAAACAAAAGTTTCTTTTATGTGGGGATAAAAAAGTAATGGTTTTAATAGAAGTGTTTTGAAATTTTCGCACGTGAGCGTGTGTGACCAAACATTTTTTTCACAAGAATGTGCTAGCGTGTGTAAAACAAAAAATTTTTCCGTGAGAGCGCGTGATCCACTTTTTACCCGTGACAGTGCGTGACCAAAATTTTTTTGGGCCGCAAGATGGAGGAAGACCTCCAAATATCAAATTAAAAAAATCATTTAATTTGGGCCCAGGCGCTTGGCTAAAAATTAGTTAGGTATGTTAGAAATAAATGATTGAGATGAAAAATAAAGTGGGGTTGGTCATACATTTGACCCATTTACGGGCATCCTACGCGCGGTAGGGACCATATTTAAGAATTTCAACCATACATATATGGCGGTTTAATAAAATTAAAATTCCATACAAAATGTTCAACGCAGACTAGAGATATATTGATGAAAAATTTCAATTAACTAAACCGTTTTTGAGTTACGCGAATATATGTTGTGCAACCTTCTCCATTTTCGAAATAACGGTATATCTCAAAAACAAGAGCTAACCTAAAAAACGGTGGGCACCATTGGATTAAGCGTACCCGAATTATCCTAAAACGCCATGTGCTTAGCTTGTCTAAAAAAAGTGTCAATTTCGAGCACAGTGTAATAGGTGTGTATTCGCTTCTTGTCGAGCTTACACTTGGCGTTTGAAAACTTTCACTGCGATCCACAGTAACTTTCCTAGTTCGAGAAGGCTTTTCAGCCTTTTTGTTTTGTTAAGTCCTACTTTTGAGCTAAATATTAAGAAATTTTCCTTGTTTTTTTCTTTAATCCATGATTTAATAAGCCAAAAGGATTGAAACATTTGTTATTAAATGTAGCCATTATAATATGCCGATCTGTATCTGTGATACAAATAATGTGAACATAGCCACAAAGCATACAGAGATGAAAAAAGTGACGTATGAAAAATGCCTAAATCATTTGCGAGGGCAGCTTTCGAAGAAAGAGAAAGAAGACGTGTTTTGGTAGTGAAGTGGAAATGTGTAAAAACAGGCCGCTACTATCAACACGAATTGCGTAATCAAAACAAAAAATGCAAAAAGGGCAGCTTTCGAAGAAAAAGACAGAAAAAAACACAATATATAGCTTAAGAAATCTTGTTGCTATAATTTTAAATTAACAAAAAACTTATGTAGAAATCTGTCACAAAATTAGTTTCCTACATCAACCGAACTTTCATCTCCTATAGTTTTTGTTAATATTGGATTTAGAAACATAAAACGAAACATGCAATGTCCTGAGCGGATGAGAACCTATAGGAGAGAACTTTTTGGAACCTTTTTGCTTTTCAATTGGTACGTTCTGATTTTATTAACTATATTATTGAAATTTCAAAATTATATTAAACATTCACGGACTTGAGTGGAAGATAACATATTGACCGAGGGTAGGCTTGCCAGATATGAAATCCATAAAAACAGTACATCAAAAAAAAAGGCAGTACATTAATGTAAAAAGAAGTACACTTTTTATTTATTTTATTAACTTAAAATTCAGTACATAAAATTGTAATTAATGTAACTAAAGACAAAACAAAAAAATTCAATGTATAGCAATTCATAACGAACACAAAATAATAGATCTTTAATATTTAACGGCCTAATTTATAAAAAATAAAACCGGTTAATAAAGGGTTAATAAAATGGATTTTCATACAAAATCCATTTAATAAACCCTTTATTAACATGTTTTATTTTTTATAAATAAGGCTGTAAGTATTTAATATAGGTACATACTAATGCAGCGAAATCTTTTAATTAGTCAAATATGTATTTCAAATTAAATTTATATTAAAAATATTACAAATATTTATCCTTTTTTTTAACTTTGTTAACAATGCCATTTTTACCGCTATCTGCTTTTAAAAAATTAAAAATCTAAAAGTGTATTTAAAATAAGTTTTTATTATTAAAAGTGAAAATTTGAAAATTTTTGAAATTGGGAAATGGCCAACTATGTAAAAATGCTTTTTATTTATTTTCTTCAGGTTTTTCTTTTTAAATTAGTTTCAGCAAAAGTTTTCAATGATACGAACTCATCAAAAAGCATATTCAAGTCAACTTATTTATAGAAAATAATTTATTTACTTCTACAAAATCATGGACTGAAATGTTTGAGTTAAGGTTAAAATGGAAAGTTTTTCAAATTTGTTATGGCTTAGGCTGAAACGTGTTCGTATATAAAGTTTCGTTTATAATAGAAACTCATCTACATGCTTTTTTAAAAAGGCAATAATTATCTAGTTCATTATCGCTGTTGCAAATTTGTACGTTCGGCTATGAAACCACACAATTTTTGATTCTGTTCTTATTTAAATTTTAAAGATTTGCTTCAGCAAGTTAATTTTCAAAAATTGGCTTAAAACAGGTTTACAACAGTTTTGGGACAACAAGTTAGCTTTTACGGCTGGATAGTTTTTTTAAAAATCTTTTAACTGCAGGTGCTATCGAGTTGGTAATTGACGCAGCATTTCAAACCATTCCAAATCGCAAAATTTAAACATTTCTTTCAGATTTCCAATCTTTTTAGTTGATGTCGAAAATTTGTTTGTTGTACTTTATATCTGTGGCATTTTGACAAAACATTTTAAGTCAAATTTAAAAAGTTGAAAAAAAATGTTGTTAATCATACGAATCAAGGTATATTATGTACCTTGATACGAATTTTCATTCAAAAAACATTTTTGTTTACGTTTTTAAAATTTTGTATTATAAAATAAATGTTTCTGTAATTTCGGTTTATTTTATTATTTGATAAAAATTATTTTTTCACCGAGTTTTTTTTTAAATTTTTTTCCTATCTTATCTCGACTTAAGATGTTTCGTCAAAATGCCACAGATATATACATATGGGCAATTCCATGTCATCGTACGTGACATTTGTATGCCTTTTGGAACCTTATTGTCTAAAATATCGAGCAAAATAAGTGCATATCATACGTGACATAAAACGTAATTTGGGGTTAATGCAAAAAAAATACGAAAATCTGGGAATTGTAGGAGGTTTTTCTTCTTTTTTAAATTTTTTACATTAAACCACATATTGGTGATTGGAAAACATACTTTTGGATGATTTTATAATGAAAAAAATGTAATATCGTTCGTGACGTGACGTACTTGACAGATTTTTCTCTTATAGTATTTACAAGGCATAAAATAAATTTTTGGGTTAAGCTCGACCATATGATACCCTAAACCATAATGTTTAAAAAAAATGTTTCCCATGGCCAATCAAGGTCGCCAGAACAGAATTATGCTATGAGGTTAAGAAAACTGTGCAAGAAATTGACACTTTTTTTCGTAACAAGCTGGGCACGTGGCGTTTTAACATAATTCTTGAATTTGGCCCCTGCAGCGCCTAGGATGCCTCTAGATAGGTCGAATGTATGACCGACCCCACTTTATTTTTTATCTCAATCATTTATTTCTAACATACCTACCAGCTATCTTTATTCTTTAAGGGGCTCCCATACAAAATGTTCAATGCAGACTAGAAATATATTGAAAAAAAAGTCCCATTTAGGCCCAGGGGTCGCCCCTAGTAAAATTAAATTAATGACCGACCTTAATTAGTTTTTTGTCCATAACATTTTCTCGAGACATACTTGCCCTTTATCTCTACTTTTTAGGGGGGCTCCCATACAAATATTGCGTTTTATGAAATTCTTAAATTAATTAAAATTTTTCGACTTTTGTGAATAAAATCAAAAGTTGGTAACAGATTTTAATCATTTATGGCTTGTTTTGTTTGCAGCTTCGTTTATTGTTTGTCTGCAAAGCCTAGAAGCCTAGCTGCATTTTTTATGAATTTTTAATAAACAAAAATTTCGAAATTTTGATAAACAAATTAATTTTTCAAAAACGAATGCTCATATTAGAAAAAAATTTTACTTTTCTTTAAGGAAATTTTATTGCGGAATTTTTTAGTAATTTCAATAAACTAACCCGTTTTTGAGTTACACGAACATATGTTGTGCAACCTCCTCCATTTTCGAAATAACGGTATATCTCGAAAACCAGAGCCAATCTAAAAAAACAGCGGGCACTACTGGATTCATCGTACCCGAATTATGTTAAAACGCCATGTGCCCGGCTTGTCTGTTTTTTCAACTAACATAGTGGAATTATATTAAAGTTATTTGTGCAGAATATTATTAAGTTATCTTCATCTATATTAGATTTGTTTGCACCTAACCGATTTAAGGAAGGGGGTTTATATGGGACAAATGGTTAATTTTAGACCTACCAGCAGAACATTTTGTCATGACATAGTACCTATTGTAAAAATCATTGAGCCGCGTGAATAAAAAGGTAGCTATTGCTAATACTTGAAATTTTGAATTTTAAACTAGCTTTAAGATGAATAAATATTTAAGTTAAAGCTAGTAATTTGTACTGACTAGTAGAAAATATTTTTTCTAGCTATATAGCACTAGCCAAGAGTTATTCACACTTTGGGCCGCGTGAATTAAAAGGTAACTGTAGCTAGTACTAGAAATATTAAAGTTGAAACTAGCTTTGAGGTGAATAAAAATTTTAGTTAAAGCTAGTACTTTATACTGACTAGTAGAAACTAGTTTTTCCAGTGTTGACTCTAAAATGTGTGAATAAAAACGAGTGAATGCTTAAAAAGACAAGTTTTTTAAAAGTTTTTATTAAGCTTATGTTTGGGGTGCTTGAAGTTTGTGTTTTGCTACAATACTTAAAACAAAATTTTATTTTTATTTAAATATTAGTATGTATGTTTAATTTAATGGACGTTGGCCAAAGAAAAGAATATCTCCTAAGGACAGATCCTGAAGATTATTTCAAATTCTGAAAAATATCTGAAATGGTAAAATCTCTGTAAATGTCACAAATACATGTAAATACATATGTATGTACACATGTTACAGTTTACCAAAGTAATTTTACTTAATTTTGAAAATATCTTATAAATTTTGTAAACCAAGTTAACCCTTTCGCCCCTACTGGGATCATATGTCCCAGCAAAGTTCGCTTCACCATAACTTTTGTTTTACCTTTTATATTTTAATATCTAATATGTCCCAATAAAGTTTGGAGTGTTATCTGTGGTGTAGTTAAAAACAACTGTGTTAAATTATAGCGGTATATTATTTATGTGTATTTTTTTTTGCATGAGTGCATAATTTTGTAAATACTGCTGCAGATTTTGTGTTTTTTGTTTGCAAATCTATTTAATTGCAAAAGGTAGGTAATGAAACATTGTTCTGAATATTGTAAAGCGACAATGTGCAAGTTGTAAAGTGTTAGAAAACTTTTTTTTTGTATTGGGACATATTATCCCAATAAGATTTTCAAGTGGGATATATAATCCCAATAAAGCATTTCAAACACAAATTTTAAATTCTGCTTTCCTAGATGTCAAGGAAAAGACTGACGAATAACCAAATGGTTCGTTTATACATTGAATTCCTGATTTTTTTTTATTTTTTTTTTTAATTTTATGCAAATAAAAAATCTGAATTGTTCAATTTTTATAAAGCTTAGTCTTATTGGGACATATTGTCCCACCGTAAAAGCTTATTGGGACTATATGTCCCAGGATAACGGTAAGAATCCTTGACTTCTCGTATATCACAAACATCTTATATTTTTGCTTTATAGCTGAATTGTTTGCCAAAATTTAAAAAAAACTACTAGACTTCAAGAAAAAACTCCGGGGTGAAAGGGTTAAACAATAATAAATAACAATCTTTGATATTGCCACTAAGTTTTTTTATGATATACCCCTTAAAGGTCGGTACAGACTTTTGCCATAGAAGGTTAGGTAAGGTTAAGAAGGGTTGTGCGCCCATGGGCACACCTCCACTCGGAGACCAATACAGTCCATTGTGAATCCCTTCAAAGAAATATAAGATAGAATAAGAAGAAGTGAAAAGTAGAGAAAAGGAAGTATACAATAGACGGAAAAAATTAGAAAGTAGGACCAAAACCCCCTTACAGTTCCCTCAACAGAAACAGCAGCGTTATTTCCCTGACAAACCCCAGTAGATCGGCCGGATTAAATCCAGCTATTCACCCCAGTTCGTCGTGAAACCTATCTCCTAGCCACTTCTGCCTGAGACCCTGCATCCTAGGGCAATGGCACAGTACGTGCTCGATCGTCTCTAACTCCTCTGCATCCTCGCACAACCTGCAGAAGTCCGGTATGGTGTTATCCCATTTGCTCGTAAAAGCCCTAACAGGACAGTGACCGTCAAGAACCCTATAAGTGTTCTAAGACCAACCCTATCCAATCCCAGTAGAACCCTGGTTGCCCCCGCGTCCAATCTGGGCCATAGTGCCCTAGACACCCTGCAATCCATTCTGTCCCCCCAGGATCGGTTAACGTCATCACGGAATTTCTCCCGTATCACCCCATAGTAGTAACATAGGAGGGGCTTTACCCCCCCCCCGTCCCTTACCACTAAGTCGAGACTCGAACCCCCTCTTGCGAGTTCGTCCGCCACCTCATTCTCATCAACCATGCAGTGTCCTGGTACCCAACACAGCCTCACGTTGAATGCCGCCATGAGTTCCCTAAGAGCATTTCTACACCGCGCGACCAGGCACGATCTCACCGTGTATCTCCTCAATGCCCGAAGCACCGCCTGACTATCGACGTAAATTGTCACCTCAGATCCACCCACGATGTGGTCCAGTATCACCTCCGTCGCCCTCCAGATCGCTAGGATCTCAGCCTGGAAGACACTGCACTCATCAGGGAGTCTGAATGACATTTTTACCTCGGTGTCCGCGATATATACACCGGCACCAGTATCGGTTTCCATCTTGGATCCATCCGTAAATACTGCCCACCCTCAAACAGTTTATTGGATCCACTCCAGATTTCCCTATCCGGGAATTCCACCGGTGGTGTAACACCGAAGTCCAGGGTCGTAGTCCTATGATCCGAAATTCTCTCAAGAATAGTACCCCGATCAAGCAGACCCATCTCGTACAAGATTCTCGTGTGATCATCCCGCCTAGGTCTAACCAAGGAAGACTCGTAAAGTCTAAGTAGGTTCCTAGCAGCCACACTCCTCACATAATGCTCGATAGGAGATGGATATAGTAGGATGTCCAGCGCTGCCTCTTGCACCCGTGATGCCCAGAGATGCACTCCTTTGAACCTTGCTAAGCATCTTCCTATAGCTATCCACACTCAACGCGCCCCACCAAACAGTGCATCCATAGGTAAGTATAGGTCTAACCACCGATGTGTAAATCCAATTTACCATATCCGGCCTCAGACCCCAGTTCTTACCAATGGAGTTCCTGCATGTGTAGTAGGCATTGGGTCCCCTTTTCATCCTCTCCTGAGTATTTCTCTTCCAAGACAGTTTGCAGTCGAGAAAGTTACCCAAGTATTTTGCATTGTTCGATAGAGGCAACTCGACACCATCTAACACTGGCCCCCTAAATCCCTCTATCCTGTACCTTCTGGTAAATAGCACCAGCTCAGTCTTCACAGGGTTAACACACAACCCCCTGTCCTTTGCCCATGCCGATAGTTGGCCCAACATCACCTGAATAATTTCCCCGATCGTGGACAGAAATTTTCCCCTGACCAGCAGAACTATGTCATCCGCATAGGCAACAACTTTCCTGCCCATGGAATCAAATGACCTGAGGATCCCGTTGACCGCAAGCAACCACAGAAGAGGCGATAGAACCCCCCCTGTGGTGTTTCCCTGGTAACCCTCCTCCTTATCACCTGATCCCCAAGGCTCGAGTTTATAATCCTGCTTCTAAGCATGCAGACTATCCACTCCACCAGAAAGTCCACCCTAATCGCCTCAATCCTGATGTTATTAATGGCACCTTCTATATCCAAAAACGCGGCGAGAGTATATTCCTTATTCCTCAGACCGTGCTCAATACAACCAACCACCTCATGTAACGCACTCTCAACAGATTTACCCTACAGGTAGGCGTGTTGAGCGTTGCTAATAAGGCGGGTCTCAATATTACTCCTGAGATAGAGATCTACTAGTCTTTCGAGAGTCTTCAACAGGAATGAAGACAGAATTATAGGTCTAAAATCCCCCGGTTTCGAGTGGCCAGCTTTACCAGCCTTGGGTTTGAAAATCACCCTGACCTCTCTCCACCCTCTAGGCAGATACCTCCTACTGAGGCATTTCCTGAATATATCCACCAGCAGAAATGATGCATCGTCCGGGATGTTGCAAAGCATGGCCGGAAAAATGCCATCCGGACCCGGTGATTTATATGTGTCGAAAGTATTGACCGCCCACGCCAGCTTCTCCCCTGTGACCATTTCCTCGACGCAAGCGGAAGAATGATCCGATGTCAAGGACATGACGTCCCACTGACCGTCTTCCATACCACCGATTACCCTGCACCCGGGAAAGTGCGTCTCCATCAGCAAGGTTAGGGTCTCAGAGCTAGACTCAGTCCATGAGCCGTCAATCCTTTGGATTTAACCCAGGGCCTTAGGGTCCTTAGATAACATCCGTCGGAATCTTGACAACTCGTTGACATTATCGATGGACGCACAAAATTGCATCCATGATAGTCGCTTTGCTCTTTTCAGATCCGCCTTGTACCTGTTGAACTGCACCCTGTGATTGTTCCAATCATCTGGTGCTCTAGTAAGCTTGGCCCTATTAAACAGTCTCCTCACCGTGGACCTTTGAACATGAAGTTTCCTGGTCCACCATTTAGGCTGTTTTCGCCTACCCGGAAACGTAACCGGGCAGGACTGCTCATAGCTTTCCCTTAGAAGATGAGTGAACCTGTTCACCACCCCCTCCAGATCCGTCGGCAGCAAGTCGCCCAAGGCCTGTTGCGCCAACCCAGTTCGGACCCCTTCCTTGAAGGAGTCCCATTTTGTCCCCCTCGGGTTCCTGAACGGAGCAGCCCTAGGTGGGTCAAAATTCAGTGTGAAGGTAATACGACTATGGTCTGAAAAAGTACAGTCCGTTGCCACCCTCCAGTCAACAACAATTTGCTCGTCACGGTTTACTAATGTCAGATCTATCACTGCCTGCCTATCTTTATTTCTGAACGTCGGCATGTTACCCATGTTACAGATAATAAAATTGTTAGTAGTTATAAAATCAAACATTAACTCACCTCTTTTATTAATATCGGCACTCCCCCATTGGCTGTGATGAGCATTGGCATCGCAGCCCAATACAAGGATTGCACCTCTCCTCCTTGCATATGCCGTCAGTTGCCGCACCTCCGTGCCCGGTGGGTCCAACCCCTCGCTTCCCTTTGGCCTCTCCATTTATTACGGTCGTCACTGCACCTGAAAGAATGAGATATGAGAAAATTCAATTCATTCCTCGCTAGTATACACGTTCCTACCTTGTCCTCTGTGGACGGGACAAATAGAGTGTATCCCGCAACCCTTAAACTGCAAACCTTATTTTTATTTTTCCAAGGTTCTTGGATAAGGGCTACGTCCATCCGAGTGCTGGAGAGGAAGGTTACAAGTTCGGCTGAGGCTGCTTCACAATGGTGCAGGTTTATTTGCACCACTAACAGCCTCCTTGGTCCTGCCATGCTTCGGATACCGAAACCGAACCTAACAACCCCCCCCCCCCCCCCACCTCCTCCAAGAATTCCATTGACTTCCGATCCACTGCGAAACGGAAGTCCCTGCCGGTATTCTCCTTACACACCAGTGAGGTCACTAGCCTCCTACTATTTTGGTTGCCCAATACTGCCAGTATAGTTTCCACCGTGCGTACGGGAGGTGGAATCCACACTGTCACTATGGACCTAATTGGCAAATCAGAGGCTTGTATGACTTCAAACCTTGCCCCCGGGTTAATGTCGCCGCATTTGCCAATTTTGGTTCTTAAGAATTCCAATGAATTCTTGTTACCACAGTTGACAACATTGACTCCTTTAACCCAGTCCGCACCATTAAAGGATACGTCGTCCTCTTTGCCTTTGAAAATTGCCAGCTCGTCGATAAGCCTAGCCTCTACTAACTGCCATAGCTCGGCACTGATCTCCCCATCTGGATCATTCCGATCTATGACAGCCACCTGCAGATGACCCTCCAGGCTCGTCGACTTCTTCATTCTTTTATTCGATGAAGAAGGCTGATCATCCCCAGATCTGACCCTCTTAATGGTCTCCTTATTAGAACCATTAGGAGCTTCAGCCGGAGATGTACCAGCCCTCTTCACTGCGCTCGGTGACTTCGGTACGACTGGTTTCGAAGGACCGTTCCTGCCCGCGCCTTTTCCCCTAATGACCCCCTTACAAGAGCCACTAGAGGAATCGGACGGAGGATTACCAGCCTTCTTCCCCGTGTTCGCTGCCTTAGCCACTTTGCTTCCTTTCTTGGGTATCGCCCCCTTATCCTCCGCAGCTCGTTCCGAAGACATGAGCACTTTGGTCACCGGGGCAACCCCTCCTTCCTCTATCTCTCCACGGCAGGTTGACGACGCCACCGGCCCTGTACTCTTTTGAGTAGTTTCCGGGTCGACGACCTCATCCACCTGCTTTCTCCAAGGGTAGGGCCAACCAAGTACTGACAGGGCCGTAAATTCTTTTGAATTTAGCGACGCTTTGTCGGTGCCTTCTTAGAAGGTGCCTATCCCTCGTGGAGAACGTTGAAGGATCTCTCTTCGCCATCTTATCCAGATATGCAAGAGAGCTCCTTGTTCCGTTCTGCGCCTCCTCCTCCTTCGTTCGGCTGGAGTTCTTAATATCTCGTGGAGGGGCGCTTGGCCCATCCTCCCACGGCGTCCTGTCGAACAAGTAGTAAGACAATCTTCTCCCGAGTGTCCCGTCTGATGTCCCCTGGCCTCACAGATGAGAGTGGCAGGCTCCGCAGTCTGACTGTGAGCTGATATGTCAATATCGAGCTCCGTGTCAGAGAGCAGAGTCAACCTCTCTAACCCTTGAGTAGCCCCGGTTTCACCCCAGGAGTCACCCGATGGTCCCAGAAGACTATCCACATATAGGTCGGTCAGTACCTGTCTCTCCTGCTCGATTATGTTCTCATGAACAGTCAAGAGGGTACTCTCCGACTCACAGACCGTGACGTCCGACTGACCCTGGTCAATCTCATCCGTCGTGTCTTCGTCATTTTTATTGTCAGTTTTGTTTTTTAAGGAAAAGGGTTTCATTTTTGTTCCCACGAGTATGCTCGTTCAGACGGACCGTACCACGCAGTGACGGCGTGCGTGGACTAGGCAACTAACATACAACAGCGCTTTGCCCTGACGCTGAGGGGAGCTGTTAACGACCAGTTTCTTTACGCACTAACCACGTTGTCCTTAAAAGTGCATATTTCGCGCCCCAACCACTGGTAAAGCCCCCACATTACAAGGGGCGAACCCGCGGGTAGGCACGCCATACTATATGTACTGATAATGGACCGGAAGTGTGTAATTCACTACCGCCTCATTATCTTGACAAGATGAGTAACCTTTAGTTGCACACCCCTTCAGTGTTCTCGACCTCCCGCGAAGACGTATTCATCACATACATCATCCCAAGAGATCAGAACCGTAGAGTGCACTTAAGCCCTCGCATCTCGACAAGATTGTTACCCAGACGAAGGTTTTGCCATTTTTTTTGTTGCATTTTTTAAATAAAATCAAAAAATATGTATAAAAAACAGATAAATATACAAAAATATATTTATTTATGTGCGCATACAAACTAAAACATTTACAGGAATTTTTTTTTTTTTGAAAATATTAATACACAGTAATTGTTCAACGCTTCAAGACATAAAGGAAATGAACATTTTTTTCTTATATTCTGTTTTATAGATTTACATTTTAATTTAATTTTTGACAGTTTTGCACTTTGTAATTAATTTTATTTAATAGTCGCATTTTCCAGCGTTTGTTTCCCCTTTTAAGCACTAGCTATCTAGCACTAGCAAAGAGTTATTCACACTTTTTGTAGTTTAAACTATTCAGCATAGCTAGTACTGAAAAGTAAAAGTGCTAGTACTATCTAGTATAAGCTACATTTTTATTCAGTCGACCCTTTTTGTAAATAAACTTTTCAGTAGCTTAGTACTATGTAGTATAAACTAGCTTTTTATTCACTCCACCCATTATTGTTGCCAATTTTATGTAAATACCACCATTTATATAGAAGTTATGGCTATAGTCAAATATGGACCGATTACAATAAAACTTGGTAAGATGATTTTGATTGTAATAAAATAAGGTTTGACCAAATTCTAACTGAATACCAACATAATAAAATGATGCATTTAGTTGCATTTTAGTACTTACAATATCATTTCTGACGAACTTTAAAAGCTTATAAAATTTTTATTATACCAATTTAAAAAAAAGTTCCGATCAATATTTTTTTTGCAACAAATACCTATCTTGCTTTGAACTTTTATTTTGAAACACATAAGACTGATCAATTTCAAATGACAAAGACAAGTGATGTTTTTGCACCACGTGCGTGGCATTACGCTAATCGAACTATATATGTATTTGGTCTCTCCTCATGGATCTTGTTCATTTTTGTTGTAACATTAATTTAAAGCATAATTCCAGGGTTGCCAATATCTGTATTTAATTGGCAGAACATTGTTAATAGCTGCGTTTGAGAACACAAAAGTTTTTACCAAGGCGAATTAACTACAGGTGGTGTCGAAACGGCATCTGATTTTGACAGTTCGGGCTTATTTGTTTTGATTTGTTAGTGTTTTGCTAATAATGGTTGACATTTCGAGCTAATGGCACTAACAATGCAATGCAAAAAACCCTATGTTGTTTCTGTTGTTTTTGGATTGTTGTAGTTCCGACACCACCTGTAGTTGAATTCGCCTATTTTTTACTGAACTTTACTGCATTTTACGAAATTGCGTTCGAGTACACAAAATGCAGTAAATGAGAACACAAATTGAGAGCGAAAAGTGACAATTCTTGTCTGAGTATTTACAAATTTTTACTGCAGAAATGTTTGCAGTAAAATTTAGTAAAACAAAAAAACATATGTTTCAAAAGGTAAACAAACAAAATGCTTACAAATTGTGAAAAAATTGTTAAATAAACGAAAAGTTGAAATAAAAATTAAACAAAAACAAAATGTGAATAAATATATAATTAAACTTGTTTGTGAATCATTTTTGAAATTGTAATATGCTAAATATAACAGCCTGTTCAACGATTTCGAACGTTAACGGTGGCATAGAAAATTACATTTAAAACAAAAACAAAATTCGAAATGTTAAATTGATTCATCAGCATTTGATTAATCAAAATTTTGAATAACCGTTTAATCGCGCAGTGTTTAATATTCAACTTATACAACAAAATCTTCTGAAGCTGATTTGACGAGCAACAGTAACTTCTACTTTTTTTAATTAATTTTTATACAATTATTGGTACGCTTGTCTTTGAATCTCTGTAGGAATCATGTCAATATACAAAGAAATCAGCTCGTGCAACGGGAGATTCCCAGTAAGCTCACGACTGAAAATGCTAGCTCGGTATGTATGTATGTACCTTGAATAAAGAAAATTATACTTGTACTGGGGGCTAAATACGTCATTCGATATCGATAGAAATTTGCATTTGAGGTGTTTTGTAATTTCGATCGATATCGATTGCCGTAATTTTCCACTCTCGTTTGTGTCATTATTTAAGAGTTTTTAGTTAACAAAAAGAAAATACATATTTTGTTTTATTGTTACATTTCAATAACTTAAATTAAATATTTTTTAAAGTGAATAGAAAATCATATTCCAAACAAAATCATAGCTTAAATTAAAAAAAGACAACACTGACAGAATAACCACATTCAAATTAATTTAACAGTGCTACCTTTATCTTCTGGCTGCTAAGTGGATTTTGATGACGTTGGCGTGTATGTACTATGTACATATGTATGTATGTATATTTATTTATGCTATCTAAGAACGATTATATTTGCCCCAAATATGTAACATGAAAACAGACGCTATGAATAATAATGACATAACTAATACAGGAACTGGACCAACTTTAATGCCAGGAGAGTCATCAGTATAAAATCTCCACATTCCACCGGACCCTGCGCCACCAGCAGCGCGGCTTCTAGGTGCAGTTGTAGTATTACTTGTAGTTTTACGTTGCTTCAAATTGCTACCAGTTCCCGATGCGCGAGGTGCTGACAATTTACTTGGTGAGCGCGAACCACTTCCCACAGATGTTGAACTAGCTGGAGCAGGCATTGCAAAATATTTCTAATTTTCCTTTAATTTAGCAATAATTTTTTGTATAGAAGCAAGTCTTTTCAGAAATATCACAAAAACAAGTTAAATTTAAGAATGGGCAAAAAATATCGATATATCAAAATATCGATATTTAAAAAAAATAATCGATATATATCGCCGATATTTAAAATACCGATATATCGATATTGAAATACGACTATCCAATTCGATTTTTTTAGAGTCAGCCTTCATTTAAAACTCAAAATTTTAGCCGTTTTCAAACAATATGATTTTTAAGAATTGGCATCACTGCATGCATCATATATTTTTTTAAAATAATATGAAGATCATGGCCCAATTAGTAGGTCTGCGCGCAACTACAACAATCCAACAATAGAAAAAACAACACGCATTTTGTTTGTGTAAAAAATGATAAAGATGTCAAGAACAAAGGCAATTGTTTGTGTAAAAAATGGTGGAAATGTCAAAAACAATTGCTACAAAAACAATTGCACGTAAGAAACACAACTCTGCATAAAATCAGCAGGCGTTTCAAGCAGACCTACTAATTGGACCATGATGAAGATCTAAAATGATTAGCATTAGCTGCGTTCGTTTACCCCAAAATGTGTACTGGATTTTACTGAAATGCGTTCGCGTACACATAAATTTGTAAAATTTTTATATTACTCACCTACTGGATTTTTCTGGAAAAGTAAACGAACACACATATTATAAGAAGCAATGCCGGATACAAGAAGCAGATTGACAGGAGAGCACATAAAACAGAGAATGCTCCTGAAGTCCATATCTCATGATTGCTGGTTTGACTAAAACAATCAAAACATTTCTAGTTAACGTTGGTACTTTTGGGGTGCAATTCAAATTTTAGGGTAAGTTGGTACTTCCATGCAGGGCTGCCAGATTTGACGATTTATCGTCATTTTGACGATTTTTTGTTCCGGAATTAGCAAAGTGCCGATTTGCTGATTTTTTTCTAAAAAGTGACGATTTTTTTCAGTCTCCAAATTCTGAATAAAACATTTAATTTTCTAAACACGTTCGTTTTTTAATCTTGGAATATTTAACAGTCGTACCTTAACAAGAGCGGAAGGCGGAACGTTTTCTTTCGCTTAGCTTTTACGCGGACATGTGTCACGAACGGTAGTGATAGCTTTCTTGATTAATAAAATCCACAAATTATAAATAAAAATAGAGATAAAAACGCTAGATTGACCAAAAAATAGCTAAATTGCTTTTATTAACTAACAAAAGCGGCAAACTTCACTATTTAACGAGCTGTCAAAATCGGTTTTTCCAATTGCAAAGCGTTGAGGCCGCTCTATTCAAAAACTAAAAAACGCGTGCCGCTTTTGTTTAGGTATGGCTGTAAGTCTTAAAAAAATCTTTAAATGATCATGATTATTAATGTAACACTTTGTTTATCTTTCGTCAAACCATCTTCGAAAGAACCTATTACGACTCTTTGTATAAAACACATTTTCAACAATTATACGGCGAACATTTCACGGGTACTAAGATACTTTCTACATGCGTCTCATACGATTCTTGACATGAAAGACTCGTTAGATAATCTTCACCCACGTCTTAAACGATTGAAGATGCGCCGTTCGCTGTGCTGTGGAAGAATCTCAGTCGTTTTTCCAGTTTTTCCCGTGTGAGGGATCTTCTACGATTAAAAACTCCCAGTATCTCTTACACGATTGAAATTTATAGGTGGGTATGAAGTAATTATGTTTTTGTTTGAATGTTTTTTTTTACAAAAGTCGAACAAAAATTGTTTAAAAAAAAAAAAACTAAATTTAAGTTGTCCGATTTTTTGACGATTTTTCGAAACGTAAAAGACGATTTTCTTATTTTTTCTCAGGAAATTGACGATTTCCTCACAAATTTATCTGGCAGCCCTGCTTCCATGACTTATTTACTTCCATTTACATTTTTCGTAATTTACTTTTTTTTTAGATTTCATATGGTTTTTTGTATTCTTCCCTTTTGTTTTTGTTATAATTGAATTTTTGTTTTGATTGAATTTTTGGTCTTATTAATTTTTTGAAATAAAATGAAACAATAAAAAGTAACAATGTTATTACGTATAATATGTTTGTACAAAGGTATATTAAATTTTTTAATTTGGTAATAGTTTCAGCAAAATTCGTTCGATATATCGATTAATCGATATTTTTTAAATAATAATGCTATGTTCATACGACCATATAGACCACTCGTTTCGCTCTCTGAAACTAGTTTGCCAAACATGCAGTTCATACGAATGATTCTTGTTTCATTTTGACATTTTTTTGTGTGTTGTTAGTGTGATTTTATTTAAAATAGATAAAAAAGTAATTAAAAGTTAAAAATATATAATTTAATACTTTTATTAATATTATTATTGTATAATTATCACTTTATTTTATTAAACATCAATTTTTATTTTTTTTTCTTTAGCTGAAGGTCCACACCATGCGTTTATGCGTCTGTCCTTTTTATGCATTTGACAAAAAAGTTGAATCAGTGTAATTGCATATGACAAGTTACACACCAAAATGCATAGAATGCATAGACGTATGAACGCATCAAAGTAGGTTTACTTTCTACTTTTGTATCCGTCGCATGTGTGGTGAATAAAAGTCAGCTGTTATTGATGGCCATGGATGACAAATCATATTTTATTTTCAATGTTATCGATAAATATGTTTGTGTGGTGGATTACTTTTTACTATTTTTTTGCATTAAAAAAGGTTTTTAATAAAAGAAAAAGCTTTTGTAATAAAGATTGTATAAACTTTAAAGAAAAAAATACATAAAAATTCATTTTAAATACAATTTTTATATTTTGTATTCTCTTTATCGATTTGTATTATATTTATCGATTACTTTTAAGTACTGAGTACCATCACTGTAGTGTTTATTATTATTTTAAAAAACAAGTGCTATGAAGAATACTTATTAATGCCGTGAAAAATCACGAATATTTATTATAAATAATTTTATAATAATTTATTTATAACAATAAAAGCTTACTATTTACATATGTACTTATGTATGAATTTCATAAATTCTTTTTAAATCTAAATTTTACTTCCCATTTTGCCAAAATTGTTTTTATTTGATAACAATTTTAACACAACAGCTGATCCAAAAAATAATATGGCGCATTAAACGCATGGCATGTAACTTGAATTTAGAAACGCATAAAATGCACAAAAAGTATCATACGCATCTACGCATGAACGCATGGTGTGGACCTTCAGCTTTTGTTTTGATTTTTTTTGAGAGCTAGTTCAGATAAACTAACGATAAATGCTATCAAAATTGAAGATGATAGTATATTTTTCCTGTTTCGCAGCATGTTTCAAAATTAAACGACCGGTTTCGCTCTCAAAATTTTGTATGGGGAAACAAGTCGTTTCAGTCATGTTTGGTGCGCGAAACAGGAATAAGAGAGCGAAACACGAATATTGCTGTCCGTGTGAACATGGTATAAATATCGATACTCTTAAAAAATATCGATTCGATATATATCGATATATCAATAGCCCATCCCTAGTTAAATTTCAATACAAATACAGTGGTATCCCGGTTTAACGAATTATATATTGTCAGGCCCTTTCGTTATATCGAAAAATTCGTTAAATCTCGAAGTTTTTTAAATACATTTTTATAAATAAAACAATAATATTTAAATAAAACAAAGTAAATTCATTTATTTCCATTCATAACACAAACAAAAAATAAATACTTCATATCATTTTCAATTAAATGAGTACATAGTGGAGAACAAAACTAATAATAATGAACTTAAAAAACGTAAAACATATTCAAGTTATTTAAAATAATCTTGTATATTTGTCTGTTTTCGAAGTGCTTTAATCGAGCATTGGACTGCTTTTTCCTCGAGCTCTCTTAGCACAATTTTTTTTTGACGTTTCGATATTGTTTTCATCTCCCCATTTAATACACTGTTGAAAGTTTCAAAGTTTGTGTATATATATAATATACTTTGATATAAATATCATAATTTATATACTTTTGCTTTTAATATAGGACCACTAATAGGAATGTTTCCCTTCCTCTTGTTTTGAAACCAATTAAACAATTCTGTTTCCATTCTTGGAAACTCACCTGTTTTAAAGGCCCTTCTATTCTTTGATCCGAAATTAGTATTTTCCATTTCGCTCAAAAGTTTCAGTTTTGATTTTATAATTGTGCATATTGATGACTTTGGCAGCTGATATTTATTAAATAAAGCACTAAGTCTCAGCCCTTTTCATAGTCGTCAAAATTGTTTAATTTTCCTTTAAGAATTAAATGTTTTCTTTTGGCTATTTTGACGTCAACTTTACAAAAACTTCACAAAAATTACGTAAAATTTGAAACAGAAAACAAACATTTGTTTTGTAAACAGAAGCATTCATTCTATCTTGTTTTTTTTAAATTTTTTTGTGAAAATTCGTTATATAGAGTACAAAAAATTGCTGTTTGTTCGTAATTTAAGGCACTCAATGAAAAAAATATGACCGTACGTTAAATCGCGTATTCGTTAAACTGAGTATACGTTAAACCGGGATACCACTGTACATATGTATAGACCATCATTAGGTCCAAGGCGAATTCATGTAAACGATGGTGTCGATCAAGGCGAATTTATAAATTCGCCTTGGTGTCGATACTACAGCAAGTAACAACACCAAAAACACAACCAAGGCGAATTTACACAAGGTAAACTCATCTCGTCAGCCGTTCATCAGCTGTATCCACGGCGAATTAAAAAAACGCTGAAACGTCAAAATATTGTTTTGTTTCTGTACTGAAATTTGACAACAAGAGGTAAAATTTCATAAACAAAATACATGGGGCTTTTTGTAGTTGTAGAGTTGCACTTACCTTGTGTAAATTCGCCTTGAACACAACAATGTATTTATTTGTTGCATTCGTTGATCCATATGTCAAAATCGCAAGGAACTTTTGACATTTCTCTCTCTAATTAAGAAAAAAAGTAGCGCAGCTGTGTTTTCAACGCCTGAAAAATGAATTTGCCTTGATTAGGTCCAAGGTATATTTATAGCAGGTAGCCGCGAGATTACAACAATAAAAAAAATAAAAAACCATAAAACAAATAACAGGGCTTTTTATTGTTGTTATGCGATACGAACTGTCAAACAGCAAAGGGGTTGATAAGAGACAAAAAAAACAAAAGATAAGGACAAAAAACTTGTTTACTATACAACATTTGACAGTTCGTATCGCAAAACAAGCAAATAAAAATAAACAGCTGGCTTTCCGAGACTACCTGCTATAAATATACCTTGATTAGGTCTATGAAAAATGCCTGCTGATTTTTTTTTTGCTGAGCAGTGGTTTTCTCGTGCAAATGTTTTTGTAGTAACTGTTTTTGAAATCGTTATCATGTTTTACACAAGCAAAATTCGTGTTGTTTTTTTGAATTGTTGTTTTTCTGCATAGACCTAAGTCTGAGTTCATACGGCTCTTTCTTTATTGAAAAGATTATTCCTTTTTCTTCTTTGAACATGTGTTCAAATGATTCATGTCATGTCGACGCCATGTTTTTTATTTTGTATAGTCGTGCGTATGAAAACAAAAACAAAATTAAACAACGAATATGAAAAATATTTTGACGCGTTTGCGCCAGAAAGTTGGTTAACTTTGAACTTTTTAACGCGTTGTGTATTTTTGACAAGTAATCAGCTGACAATAAAAAGAATAATTTAACAAATTTCTGAATCATGAAAGAAAAACTTATTGAATAGCTAAAAAACACAATATTTATATAAAAAGAATAAATTCAATAAAATAAAAAAAATCTTGATATACTTTCGAATCCGTTTTCAATATACAAATAAGTAAACAAATAAAAAACAGCTGACATAAATGACTTTCAATTTTTCATGCGTTAAAGTTTATAAACGCACGACACACGTCGACGAACTAACGCGTGTTATGTACTTCTACCTTAATGAATTCATCTACTTTTATAAAATTTTGTACTACAGTTGTATCCCGGTTTAACGAATTATATATTGTTAGGACCTTTCGTTATATCGAAAATTTGTTAAGTCCCGAAGTTTTTTTTTAATACATTTTTATTAATAAAACAACAATAATATTTTAATAAAACAAAGTAAATTCGTTTATTTCGATTCATAACACAAATAAAAAATAAATACTTCATATCATTTTCAATTAAAATTAAAAACTTTACAAAAACTACACAAAAACTACACAAAAATTACGTTAAATTTGAAACAGAAAACAGAAAACATTTGTTTTAAAACTTGAAGGTGAAAGACATAAATATAGTTTTTGTGTGGTGAAACTGTTATAATTTTTGTAAATATTGTGTGAAGTGATTTTCGAGAAAAGAAAAACGTAAGGATAATAAGTAACATAAATATATATACAGTGTGTTAAAAGTTATAATTTCTTGCAGCTGGCTATTTTCGTGGGAGGATATGGAATCTTCCCTTAACACCACACCAGAGAAAAATAGCCAGGTAATCTTTATATTTTTTCATACTTTTATCTTCACCTAAATCTTTAACCTGAGTCCCCGTTTTGTTTGGTAACGCCAGGGACTAGAAAAGGTGGTAAACACAATAAAAAAATAAGGAAAATTGGTTTTGTAATTAAAGAATAAGCCCTTGCAAATAAAATATGTAGAATTAAAAATAAATGTAAGCATAAACATAAATACTAAATATTGAAAAGAGCCAAAAAAATAGTAAAAATATAAATGCTTAAAAAAAATTTTTACCGCTGTAATTTTAAAGAAAAAAAATAGTGTTTGAAGAAAAAAACCCTCAGGAGGGCAAATTATTTTTACTAAATAAGAGAAAAGAAAATTTAATTAATAAATAAAAAAATTATTTTAAGTGTAGTTTTGTGCATTGTATAAAAAATCTGTAAAACGAGTGTCAAGTGTAGTAGTTTGTGTTCATGTATATATACACTTAATCCTCTTTTGCCGGTATTAATTTATTTATAATTACAAATTTAAAATTAAATAAAAAAATTCAATTTTAAAAAAAAGGTTGCATGTTTCAGAGAGCTCTTTTAGTTAAGCAAATTTATAATTTATAATAAAAAGAGAAAAAAATATAGGTAAAAGAAAAATAAATTTTGAGAATTAAAATATGTAGACATAAATAAATTTATTAGTTAAGGGCAAATGAAAAAAACCATTAAGAAGAAAGATTGAGGGAAAAAGTATATATGCATAATGTTTTATTTTTGTGTTTTTCTGTTTTGTTTTATATTAGTATAAATATTATTATTTTTAATTATTAAGTTTTTGTATAATAAATAATGTAAATTTTAATTTAAATATTTAGAATTTTTACTTAGCAAGGTACAGGTAATGATGGATTGGTAAGTGGAGAGAGAGGTCAAGTGGGTTGTGGGTCATGTGACTAAATTTGTGCGGATGCATCCATGACATGGTTGGGAGGGCGAAATGAGACAAACATCAGTCTCAAAATTCTTTATGTGGTGGTAGATTGTTGTGTAGTGATAGTTTTGAGTTTTATTTTGTTTCATTTTTTTTTAATGTTCGAATGCGTGGCTGGTGAGGAGGGTTGGAACCCCCCGAGAAAAAATGCACAAGAGCTAGTGGGAAACCTCGCCAGACCAAACGGTTCGTAACAAAGTTTTAGAAATTTATTGGAAAGAAATATAAATATAAAAACAAGTAAGAAAGTATAGTCGGTCAAGCCCGACCATATGATACCCAGCACCACACTACTTAAAAACACATCATGCTTATGTGTCCATATAAATATGGATTTTTTTATGTTTAAAAACTTCATTAAAATCGGTTTGAAAGCTTGTGAGAGGCAGAAATTGCCCCCTACATCCCCTTGTGGTCCTATTTTTGAAAAACTGTATAGCTTATGTGTCCATATAGATATGGATCTACCTATGTTTTAAATTTCATTAAAATCAGTTTGAGAGGCAAAAATTGCCCCTTTCTCCCTTTGTGGTCCTATATTTTTTAAAACTGTATAGCTTATGTGTCCATAAAGATATGGATATATCTATGTTTTAAATTTCATTAAAAACGGTTTGAGAGACAAAAATTGCCCTTATCACCCCTTGTGGTCCTATTTTTTTCAAACTGTATAGATTATGTGTCCATATAGATATGGATCTATCCATGTTTTAAATTTCATTAAAATCGGTTTGATAGTTTCTGAGAGGAAGAAATTTCCCCCTATCTTCCCTCGTGGTCCTACGATTTGGCCCATTTTCAATAGGCTTGGTCCTTGTGCCAATAAGAATAAGAATGACCCAAATTTTATCAAGTTATCTCCAAAGTTGCGACCTGTACTTTGCGCGCAAGGTTGCATGGACAGCCAGCCAGCCAGCCGGACGGACATCGTTAGTTCGACTCAGCTAGTGATTCTGAGTAGATCGGTATACTTTAAGGTGGGTCTAGGATCACTATTTTAAGGCGTTACACACATCAGCACAAATGCATAATACCCTCTCCACTATTGTGGTGTGGGTATAAAAAGGAACTTATATGCATACGGCTAGAAACAGAGAAAAATAATTAATTTAAATTAAAATAATAGTATTTAAGTAGTAGTTTTTTTAAGGTAATTTTAAGAAGTGATATTGTGAAATTTATTTTTGCGTCATATTTTTTTTTGTGAGATATTGAAAAAAGAGAAAAAGAAACGGCCAAGATTTATAAAATATAGTTTAAAATTTAAAAGAAATAAGAAAAGTCAAGAAAATAGTAAAATTAAGTTTTAAGTCTTATGTTTTTAGGATAGGTTATATGGTAGAAAAAAATTATAATAAAAAAAGTATAAAAGAGAAAATGAACATTTCTGAGTAGATTTAAATCTTTTGAGGATGGTTAGAAACGAATGGCGGGTTTTTGGGACTGTGGAAGAAAAATTGATAGAAGGATATCCCGCAGTCATGGTTGAGAAATTGGCGATTGTGGGGGTTAACATCCACCTCCCTATTGATTGGCATTGCTGCGAGAGAGTAAGTTTTTGTGTTGAATGTTGTATTGTTTCAGAAATTTTTTCGTGTTGCAAGCCTGGGTCAAGGATTGAGAACACACCGTATGAGAGGAAGCCGCAGAGTAGAAGGGTAAAAATGGCCTCGAGGATCAACAGGTTCATAACAAATGTAGTAAATTATGTGCTTTATATATGTATATCTTGTCTAGTCTTATGTCAAAGTTCTGTTTATGTTTACTAAAATTCCACGTTTTGTGCTGTGATTATTGTATTTTATTAAAGTTTTTGATAATTTTAAATTAAAATAAATAAGATATTGACCATAATTTAATAAAAACTGGCTAAAAATTCATTTATTTCATCACGTTTAGCGGCACGCTTTAATTTTTGTTTAAAGTATTTTTTGACGTAAGCGGTGATATAATTTCCATTTTTGTTGTAATGTTGTATTTGTTGCCGTAACGATGCCACCTGCTTTTTCCACCATGGTGCAACCTACGTCACAGCTTTCAATTTTTTGAAATTTTGACAGACATATTTAAAAGACTATCAAGAAAAACTTGAGCGTGTATTTGCAGTGTTAACAGCGGTGGTGACAAGACCTATCATTTGATCGCTTGTAATACTTATTTTCGAGGAAAAAGTCGTAACCATTCTCAACGGACAAACTTGATTTTATTCTTTATTAAATGATCGCAGCCAAAAAAATTTATTAATTAAATTTCGAGTAAAATTACACACTTTTAAAAAATATCAAAACGATACATACATCAATATCATATCTTTAATTATTCCTCTGTTTCGTCTGATTAAATTATTCTCCAATTGGATTTGGTTGTTCCAATTATCGTCCTTCTTATTGGGCTATGGCTCTCCAATAGATATGATTTTAACGATTCTTTTAATTCAAAGGATTTTATGTCTTTTATTTAAGTTATATTTTTGTTCTCCTTTTTTTTGAAGAATCTATGTCCTTTGCTTTTAAGGATACTATGTCATTTCTTTTAAATTTATTATTTATTTATTTTTCACTTTTAAGGATACTTTCTTTCTTTCAAATTTACTTTTTTATTTCGCTTTTAAGGATTATTTTATTTATTTATTTTATTAATATCAATACCAATTATTGTTCCACAAATGGCTGAGATATGAGCAAAAAATCACGACTACCTCTAATTCAACCCAAAACTATTGGTAAATGAGGGTATACTAAGTTTGTCATTCGGTGTGAAACTTTTTTATTATACATCTAAGACCATAGAGTATATATATTATGGATCCTTGTGTAATTCTAAGTCGATTTAGTCATGTCCGTCTGTTGAAAACACGCTCACTTTCGAAAACCTCAAAAAAAAGAACAAACTTGGTCTCAAAGTGCTTGTTATTATCCTAAGCAGTTTGGGATTGAAATTCAGCAAGTAGGATCAGAGCTATGAATCAAAAAAAGGATCCACCACCCTAAAAAAAAACATAATTTTGTTACAAAAACTAACATAAATAGTGGAATAATACACGGAATGATATAAGATTTTGCACAAATTCTTTTTATACGACTGGAGATCACAATGTCAAATTTTGTGAAGATAGGTGCATAATTAACCACAGGCCCCATGTAAAGCCTACTCCCGGAAAACAGATTAGAACGCCTCAAGCCGTAATAAGCCATGCTTTCATAATTAAATTTGGTACACCACAGTTTTATAGGACTAGAAATGACACTGTGAAATTTCGTAAGGATCGTCCGACAAAATAGTCTTATAAAACAGCCGACAAAATGTGGACGAGTGGGCGTGGCATTTATTTATATCTAAAGAACGGTATTTACATATATTATTATCGCACCATGGTGTATAAGACTCGGCATAGCCAAATGTAAACACATTTCTTGATTTTACAAAAAATCCCGAAGAATTCCGGAATTCATAAGAATATATAACGGCATTCAGGATTATTCAATCCCGAAAATTTCAGAAATTTCTGGTCGGGCATCCTTAGACAGTACCAACAAAGCTTAAAATGTACCAAAAATAAGACAAATGTACCATAACTTGCATCCCTGATAGGAGCTGTCAAACTAAACAATATTACTTTTAGCATTTTGCAAAGTTTTTGGCGATTATCTCTTTGGTTGTTAAATCAATGTAAATATAAATCTTGTGAACATTATTTTATGTTCAAACAATATTGAAAATAAATATTTTGTGTTTTCCATGAAAACTTTTGATATAAAGTTAAGAGTGCCCTTGTTACCAAAATACTAAGTTGTGGTCGTTGTGACGTGTACAATTCGGACTGTGACGTGTACAGATCTAACTTTTGTTTTGTGCACAACTTTGGACCGAAATGTTGGACTATGTAGTAGTCTTCACCAAAGGTGGTGTAGTCCTATGGAAGTGTAATTCTACAGGTCAAAATGTCACATCACACATCAATAACCTTATTCGCAGTGTAATTTTAGAGGTAAATTAGACATGTACTGGTTATGACTATGTACGTGCTTGAACTTTAAAATAAACCGATTCACTTTCACCACCCAAAAAATAAATAAAAACTATCTACAATTTTAGGAACGCAGTACGGAATCAAAATGTTTTGAAGAGGATGGTTTGGCCATTCAGTTCAAATTAGATAATGAATTGGAATTAGTTTATGCCGTGGTGTACCAGAAGATCATTAAATTGCCATACGTCGATAGCTTTTTAAGCAACATACAAAATGCATTTAAGGATAAGTTTGGCGACATATTGATAACTTCCCAGCGTTACGCTATGGACTACGATTTTGACGGCGAGTTTAGATCCACTTTGACAATTGCAGAGAACTCGGCCAAACAAAATAGTAAAGTTCCAAAGGCCATGAGATCTTTTAATGAATCACTGAAATCGAAGAAAACTGTAGCTTCAATGATTGAAACTCCTAATGATAGTAAAAAGAGCGATATTACAAAAAAAGTAAATATAGTGGAAATCCCAAAAGTCTCAACTTTAGAAAAAATCGTTAGAAATGAGGATCTTATAATGGAAAACCGTAAAAAACTAAAAGAAAAGTTATCAGGCAAGAAAAGTCCTCAGCCAGATATTAAAGCTAAAACTGAGAAAGAAAAAGCCGGCAAGAAGCCCAGAGTTTGGGATTTGGGAGGAAGTTCTAAGGATGCTGTGGCATTGGATCGTTCCAAAGACCATGCTGAAGACGTACAATACACAAATATTCAAAATAATGTGAGTTTTTATATACATACTCATACACTTTACGTTAAACTATTTTTTCAAAATTTTTGTGTAGATTGTAGGTACAATGCAGGGCAGCATACGAGACTTGGAAGTGGAGAGTGATGATGAGGATATTGAATCTGAAATTGAAGAACCTAGAAAACAAATTGCTCTAGATAGCAAGAAGAAATCTGGCATTTTATCGTACTTCAAAGGTTTTGTAGGAGGCAAAACGCTGACACGCGCAGATCTACAAACAGCTTTAGATAAAATGCGTGATCATCTAATTTCTAAGAACGTTGCTGCAGAAATTGCGTATAAACTTTGCGACTCAGTAGCCACCAGTTTGGAAGGAATATCTATCGGCACATTTGATTCAGTAGCTGTCATGGTCAAAGATGCTTTAACTATGTCTCTGGTTCGTATTTTGTCGCCAAAACGCCGAGTTGATATAATACGTGATGCTCTTGAAGCCAAACGCAATAATATACCATATACTATAATTTTTTGTGGTGTTAATGGTGTGGGAAAATCGACAAATTTAGCCAAAATATGCTTTTGGTTAATAGAGAATGATTTTAATGTCTTGATAGCTGCCTGTGATACTTTCCGTGCAGGAGCTGTAGAACAGTTGCGAACTCATACACGCCATCTGAATGCTCTACATCCCCCAGAAAAGCATGGAGGTCGTACTATGGTTGAACTTTATGAAAAAGGTTACGGTAAAGATGCGGCCGGTATTGCTATGGAAGCCATTAAATTTGCTAATGACACTCGCATAGATGTTGTATTGGTTGATACTGCTGGTCGTATGCAAGACAACGAACCCTTGATGCGCTCCCTTGCAAAACTAATTAAAGTAAATGACCCCGATTTAGTGCTCTTTGTTGGCGAAGCTTTAGTCGGAAATGAGGCTGTCGATCAGTTAGTTAAATTCAATCAATCTCTTGCCGACTATTCATCCGACGAAAACCCCCATATTATCGATGGTATTGTTCTAACGAAGTTTGACACGATAGATGATAAAGTTGGCGCTGCCATATCAATGACTTATATTACCGGGCAACCTATTGTATTTGTTGGCACCGGTCAAACCTATTCCGATTTAAAAGCTATAAATGTTAATGCTGTTGTGCACTCACTAATGAAGTAATTATTTGTTTGTCGTTTTTATTGTTTGTCTTTTTTCATTTGTTCTTTATTCAATAAAAGAAAGAGTTTATTTTTTATTTTTGTACATTTATTAAAAATTTATATTTTTTAAAATTACAAATAAATATTTTAGAAAATACAACTAACACTTTTTAAGAAACAAATATCTTTCGTTGTTTAATGTTATGAATTGTTTCAAATGAAATCGTGTTTTAAAAATTTTACACGTAAAAATAAAATGGATAAATATTGACCATTTGAAGATGACTTTGGCAAATATTTATATAAAATTTGCAGTAGTTGTTTTTTTATTTTTTTTTTTTTTTTTGATAAAAAGCATTTACAAATTCTTAGAAAATAATGCAGTTCATTAAAATAAAATGAAACTGTACATAATATTGGCTTAACTTATAACAATACAATTTAAATAGCTAATGCATACTAAAACTTATAACTAATAAAAATTTAATAGAGATTTGCATATATTTAAATATCAGTTAGTAAATACCTAATTTTTTATTATTTGGGCAAATAAGCAATCCCAAACAATATTGATAACTTAAAATAATGAAGATAACGTACAAGTTATGTCAATTATATTATAAAAAACAATTTCATATGTAGTGGATAATAAATGCATCTGGAAGTAAAACGGATTTTTATTAATTTGAATTTATTTATACTTTATGCGGAATGAAATATGGATAGATTTTCAACCATTAGTGCAAAAATAAAACAAAATATGGAAAAAGTAACGGTACTATCCCAATAAATTGTTGGCTAGAGATCATTTCAACAAATTGATAATAAGTAGAAAAAATATTGATACGAATTAGAACGTCGTAAGTTGAATTTTATGAAAACAATCCTTACAAAAGAAAATTTTAATTTTTCGTCACTTTTCTGAAACTAAAATCGAAAAATCTTGTTTATAAGACAATAAAAGATTGCGAAAGTGAAAGCCCGTTTAATAAAAACCGACGACCTGGTACCTGGTTAAAATATTTGATACAATGCAACCAAACTCGAGCTATGTTGAAGGTAAAAATTGCCAGATATTCTGCAAATCTTACCGTGCGTTGGCCGATAAGTGAAGTTTTAAAAATAAAATGGCACAGAAATTCGTAGCACATATGAAAGTAGTCAAATGTTCAAAGAAAGCTGTTTCAGCCAGTGTTTGAAAATAAACACTAAATATCTTCGAACACAAAAATAATACTGTTCTTATCCAACTCAACAAAAGATGAGAACATTTAATTTTGTTCGGTTTTTTTAAACCACAAACTTCATTGTGTTTGGTTCAGCTCATTAATGTTCTGGTAAAAAACCAAACATTTTTACAAAAAAAAATACACATACGAAAAAAACAAAACGGCAGCAAAATAATTTTACACAAACAAAACATATAAACAATACACACACAAGCTTTTCGTGCTGCGGTCGTTGCTCAGATTTTTTGTTTGTTCATTTCTTTATCAATGTAAAAAAAGAAACATTATACAACATTAAAATATATGCATAATGTTTGTCTACAGTATCACAACAATTGTTCTGTTTTTCGTTAAAATTCAGCTCTTTCTTAAAAATAGTTACGAACGGTGTGTGAGCTGAACGCTAAATAATTTTCTATTTTTTTCGAACACTGGTTTCAGCTGTCTCAGAAAACAGTTATCATTAAACATCTAATACGGGCTTTGATACAAATTTTGTTTGCTGCAGGCTCGCCATGAATTGTATCATGGATGATGGGAATATCATTTGAAAAGAAATTTCTATAAAAAGGCATAGGAACCAAGAAAGCTAGACTGTATTATCATTCAAATTAAATGGATGCTATAGCAAATACTCACAAAGAGGAATTAAGTGGCTGTCCCCATCGATGTGGGTAGATATCTGTTTGTAAAATAAATTTAAGTTGTGTATTTTAACTTGGATTTTTTAATACCTGTTTAAAATTGTTAATTACTGCTAGTGTCAGTCCATATTTTATTTCGCATACGTTATAAAAAAAAACCAGTTCCAGTTTTTTTGATGTAAACTTAAGCTTTCCTTAACGGGTTTTACCGAAAAAATAAATAACAATTCCATTATGAATATTCGTTTCTTGATTATCTAAACAACCTTGAGCCGCATTAAACTAATAGTTTAAATACAAGGCAAATAATCTAAATTAATCAGGTATGTGATGAAAATCGTTCGATTTCAAAACGATCGTTTTAAAAGGTATAATGAAATTCGAGCGATTTTAAAATAAATTTCTGAATTAACCTTATTTTCTTGTTCAACTTTACAGGATGAGATAAAAACATAGTAGAAACTGTATGTATCATAATGTAAAATGGCTCATACAATTGCTTGCAACACTATTGTAAAATGTATTGGAATCACTAAAAAACACAATTTCGTAAAAAATACGAGTTTCTACTTGAGACCATCGATTTATAATATGAAATTTACAACAATAGAGAGATAAAAAAATGTATTTCCATTACATACCGGAATATGTATTCTATAATGCTAATTGTTTTTAGAATGTCTTGAAATTCAATTTCAATACTAAAGAGTTTCAGCTATGTAAATTGTTCTTTGTTACTTTGGGATCTATATATGATATAACGCTACTTTGACTACTGTCATCATCTATGAGATTCTCACGGAAAGATTTTGCCAACACAGTATTAAAGGAAGTAGAAGTTGACGTTGTTGATGCTGTTGGCAATAATGAAGACGATGTTGACAGATTTGTCACAGAAATTGAAACGTCATCGGTATTCACGTTATTAGCACAATCATTTACATCTAAAGGAATCATTCCATCAAAACTAGGTACAGGCGCTTCACAGAATGAACTATCTGTTGTCATTAGACTTGTTGATGGTAATTTAGTTACTGGAGGACTTCGCCGTTTAATAGCTTCATACAATTCGTCAATGGACGTATTAAGTGTATCAATGGGATTGATTGTGTCATCGTGGTCATTACCATCCAAGTCGTTTGTGAAATTGTGACTTCCATAAGCACCGAATTCCTCATCAAAATCATTTAGACCCATGTCCGTCTCGCTAGCATTTGACGACTGATACCGAAAATCGTCAGTCAAAGTCAGATCGTTGTCAGCTTGTGGTGCATATAAACCATGACTACGAATACTGATTTCGGAATTTTGATAGTTCAAATCACTTTCGTTTGTGGGGCTGGCCGACCGAGTAAATGTACCGGTCATATGAAATGTTTCTATTACGTTGGTATCTATTTCGTTTCTATTGTTTGATACATATTTTTGAGCTGATGCTTCTAGAGAATTAGCTGAAGAATGCATTTCCCGAAGGTTCATCGTAGTAATTTTGTCATTAATAATTCCGAATAGAGAGGGACACCTCTGTTTTAGAGCTCCAATATGGGATATAATTCTATCTGAGCCGTACGAACTATTTATTGAATCTAACTTGCCAGTATCGACTTTTGTGGCACCGACAACGCCATCATAAATGGAGTCTAAATTACTTAAAGATTTTGAATGCTTTGGTTGTTGACTACACCGAATAAGAACGGAAGCAAAATCATCTTCAATATCAATGCGATTGGTAATTTGCAGTGAGTTGGAAACATAAATTTCATTCCGATCCAAGTTTGGCTTATTAAAATCCTCATCATCATCATCATCAAGGATCACAGCTTTGTAATTGTGGCTATCACGAGCTTCATTTGGAAAGTCTTGTTCAACGGTATTTGTTGTGGATGGTAGACCTATGCTATTCATTGCTTCAACATCGTGATCTAATAGCAACAATCTTGGTTGTGATTGGTTTTGAGGATCATCGAGTACTTTAAGTTCCTTGGTTTTGTTTGGTGTAGACGTTGCAGGAAAATTTAATGGTGAATTTGGGTTTAACGACGAATTATATAAATTATTGGAAGATGGTTTCACATTAACTTTTTGCAAGGTATTTTCGTAAAGAGGTATATTCTCATCATGAGAGCTGCTGTCTAATTCTTCTAACTCCTCGTGATGTTCCTCTAAAGGTTTAAGTAATCGACCCCCAGTACCGCCATTTAAACCAGAACTTCCCCCACCTCTTACTTTGTGAATCTCATGCTGAGGCGCCATTGTTTCCGGAATATTGGTGTAAATATTCATTGCTAATATGTTGGCTCGTTTTCGTAAAGAATTTTGATTATTCGCTACTGGTGAAACGTTGGCAGAGGTAAAAATATCATCGTCGTTAAAGTTGTCTAAAGGGTGTGGATTATGGGTCTTATAACTGACATTGAAGTCAGGCTTGTAGTTAATATTCGTATTGTTAACTTTACCAACACCACTACTTAGTAGTTTTAAAGTCATAGCATTATGGCGCCTAGAATACACATGACCACTACCAGTAGTCGACGAAATATCGCTGGCAGTGTCTGCTGGCCCCACACTTCCTCCATAATCTGGTCGATCTTTTTGTCGTTGCAACTCAAAATTATTACGCTTTGCTAAGCGTTTCTGTTTTTTGAAAAACTTACGGGCAACATTTATTTGATTTGGATTATAAAATAGCTCAGCACTTGGAATTTCATGAGATAGGCCAATACCTGCACCACCTCCCATATGTTGATTGTTATTGATTGGTGCAGGAGCAGAAGATACAGCTAATAGATGTTGGGTGGTAGTATCAACAATACCACCTCCATTACGAACGCTACCCGCTCTGTGTTTCGAACATTGAGAATTGGATCGAGAAGCGCCAGAATTATTGCCAACTTCATAGGACGGTTTATACGCCAATACACTATTAGCAACCGCAGCAACCCCGTTATTGTAAGTTTCTTCGTTATAGGGTCCATCTGAACCGTCTTGTCCGCAACAAGGATTTTTACTCCACTGCTGACGTGTATCATTTCTTGTTAATGTATAAAATAATAATTTAAACAAGCCAAGCAAACAACATGATGTCGCAAATAACACAGAATACATATGGGCTAGGTCCTCCTCCCCTTGTGCTGAGTGCATCACAAATGTCCCTGCAGACAACCAAGCAATAACGAATAAGATTAAGAACACAAAATGAGCTCTCAAATGAGCCACATTAGAGCGTTCAAAATCGTCTACTATACTGCTTACGGCCGTATTGCTTAGTGTAAGACTTGTGTACTGATCCAAATTTAATGACTTTGTATTCATATTTATACGTCTAGTCGGAGGATTACTTTGAGTCGTTGTGTCCAACCAATCCATATCAATATTTTCGGTACCCTGTGTATTGTCGGAAAATTGATGTTGATTTTGCATCATACTAGCAACCGAACTTCTATGACTGAGCTGGTAATATATCGTTAAAAAAAGAATACTAAGAAAAATCAGTAATATTCCTCCGGGAACCAGCATTGCATTCATGGCCGAGCTATTATGAAGAAAACAAAATGAATAGGCAGCATATTCATTTATATTTACAGCTCCACTTATGCCACAAATCATCATAGAAATACCCCATCCGACGAGGTATATACCCATAATGGGTTTTTTCAAACGTGCCTCCTTAGGAAGCTCAGATTCAGTAACAACGCGATGGTGCTTCGAAAGTCGTTTATACATAGTGCTAAGGCTAACGCTAAGCCATAATAAAACACACATACTTAAATAGTGTATAAGCATTCCCACCATGCGACACACGTCTTGACGCTCAGTCTGAAAGATTCCCAATGTAAAAGACAAACAAAGAAGTGCTAAAGACAACCAAGTATTAATAAATGTATGCCGCTGTTGTCGATTTACACGAATGGCTCTGCCAAACACTAATAAGGTGACAATATTAATGCAGCAACACAGAAAGAGAACTGCAGTGCCAATGTATATCGCATAGGGTAGAAATCGAAAACGAGCCCCTGCTTCGTCACTTTCAAAATCGTTAAGATAAGCAGACCTTTGCAACAAACCATAGTAACCCAAACGTTTGCAAGAAAACATTAACAGCCCGCGATGTAGGTAAAGCTGCTGGCACATTTCCGGGTTCCAAATTTTTCTGTCTTCGTCCCAGCGCGCAGGTATAGGTGCACTACGATCATCATGAAACGGATGAACCCGTAATATGATTGCAATTTGATTTTTCTCTTCGATGTCTTCAGATGACTGCAGAAAACTTTCCTCGGCTTCGTTAATGGTTTTAGCTCCAATTATTGCAGATGATAAAACTACACTTCTATTACTAGTCAAATGCTGTAGCAAATTAGCATTTCGGAATACAGCCACCATTAACTTTATAACAGATTGGGACGATTTATCACTAAACAACAAATTTACTGGAATTTGAATTGCTGCATCAATGTACCGTTCAAATGATGGAAATGAATCATTCGAAGTACTACACTCAAATGAAGAACTGGCAGTTCCTGCAAATGTTTGGGTAGAGGAACGCACCCAAACACATGATATACCAGCAAAAGATTCAGGTCGAATACTAAAGTAATCGACAAAAAATGTACGTGGAATCGTATTTAAATTTTGTTGCATATTTCCATGTTCTTCAATTGTCGGTGTTTGTAGTGATGCGTGCCTAGATGCTGCTTCTACGCAAGCCAACAATTTAAGTCCACTTTGATTACTTCGTTGTGCTTCATAAAAAATGTTTGATGGTAATAGCAGTAGTTGCGATACGATATCCAAAAGAAGATGAGCTAATTCATTTTGATAAGTTATAAAATCTAAATATTTTACTAAAGTCCGTGCTACAAATTCCAAATCCATTGGATCTTTAATACGTATTAGGTTTTTCATTGTATGTGTTAAGTTATGCAGTCGGCGTGCTATCTCCAAAACATTTGCTTTGTTAAGGGTCAAATTCATTTTGGCAAATTGCTCCAACACACGTGTGGTTGGACTAACATATGCACAGACTTCTGTGTTAAGATCGGTCCAAGTTCCATTTTCGTGACAATGATAGGTCGCCATCAGACCGTTATCGGATTCTTCAACGCATTGTTGCTCTACTGTCTGTCCTCTTACAGTTTGCGGCCAGTGATAATTGCCCTTGTTCGTTTTTACATTTTCTGCTTTGCAATATTGTGTATTTTTGGCAATTACTATTACTGCTATTGCATGAGATAAATTGGCCTGCTGAGATCGAAGAGTACAATCAAACATACCCGTGTGATTGCGCTTTACGCTTGCAATTCGTAATATGGAATTCAAAATTCCCGAATCCGTTGTGTGTTTACTTTCTAAATGTACGTCATTAAGCACCTTGGTTGGATCATGAAATACAATGTCATCTGTTGAGTTTCTACTCCGAATTTTTTCCGACCATCCCCAGAATACATGTGCCTTAGTGGGCAAATCCTCCGATTCATGAGGAGCCCCCACCGCAACACGTGGTGCCCGGCACTTGAGAACTAGTTCATCGCCTTCGAATACAACCTTATTAAAGGAAAATAAACCATTTTTTAATGTTATATTACTCGATTCTTTGGCTAAAATTAATATAAAATTCACCTGGTTTTGTCTTGGTATAAATTCCAATAAGGGTTGGAGTGGTGACTCGCAGTACAAGTCTACTCCTACTTTTAATTTCTTTAAGTAAATACCCTTAAAATCTTCGGATTCGCATTTGGGCCCTGGTTGCAGTTTTACCAGATGGCTGTTGGACCAACCTATTAACCAGATTAAATCACAATCACATGCCAATGGATTATTGGATATGTCTCTATTACAATTGTAAGAAAGTTATAAAATTGACTCGTTTATGATTCCAACACACTTACAGCTGCTTTAGATTGGGAAAACTATCAAAAGTTCCTGGATATATATGGGCAATCGAATTATTGGCTAACTTTAATCGTTCTACGGCTACTAAAGCATCTCCAAATGTAGTTTTATCAATCGTCCTAATTTGATTAAAGGACAAATCAAGACGTTTAAGTTCTGTCAGATTGCGAAAAAAATCTTTGTCGATTCCCGTAAAACTATTTTTACTCAAATCTCTAAAAAAAATTAAGAAGAGTTAATTATTTTGATCTATTCATATTCATGACCAACTCATGTAAATAGACATACAATGTGAACACATTAACTGCATCATCTTCAAAGTCCAAACTTTGCCAGTTTGACATGTATTCATCTGCAGAACCCCCACATTTTACGCGTAAACTCCATGTAGTGTCTGAATTATTTTTACACTGGCACTTTTCAGGGCATTTTGCATCGTTTATAAGAAACAATTGTACAAACAACCACAAACATAAATATGCATTATATGGCAATTTAATCATTATTTTTTTCAAATTTTACAATTTATTTACAAATATTCAATAATTTCTTTCAATTAAAATGTACATATTTTCAGCTTTGTCTAATTTTTACAAACAGAGAGAAGCCACAAAATTTGGACTATTGTCAGAATATTTCTTATCGTTACAATGTAAACAGTTACTTTAAAAGGCAACGAGTACTCGGTAAAATACAATTGTACCAAATTTGGTGCAATCAAAACCTTATTGGTACCCTGGTACAATTTAACCTTTTTTGTTTGGAACAATTTAAAAAAAGACCCACGAAGTTTCATAATTTCTTTGAGGTGGATTAACTTACGTTTCTCTTCAATAATAAAATTTTTAATAACATATCTCCAGCCCTGACCAGTGCCCATGTTCTATAACTTTAATGAGAACTTCTCGCATCGAAAAGATGTGAAACAAAATAATCCATCATTTTCTCGAAAAGTCAGAAAAAAGTGTGTGTATCCCAATTCACATTATACGATTTTTGTCGTTGCGATTATTGTCGTTTTCTCTTTGAAGTCGGTCTCATTTGCTCATTGCCATTCCTTTATAATGGGTGTTTTTTAGCCCCATAGATCTTACAAAAGGTTAGCTGTCAAACGAACTGTTATACTGCTCTCAAAAAGTGATGAGCTCAGGCACATCATCATGAATAGATTCATGCTTGAACAACGCCACCAAACTATCAAAATTTACTTAAAAATTCAGCCATCGATTTTCGCAACTTATAGGCGACTTCACGATTTAAATGACGGAACTTATTTTTTCACAAATGAAGGCGATGTGTTAATTTAGAGAAAATAAACTGTGAATTAGACTTCAAGGCCGTGCAGTGTGACACCCTTTGATTGTTTTCCGCAGGGCTGTGAAGTCACTGGTTTATGCTAATAAACCAGCAACAATTGACATCTTGGAGGTCAACATTGTTCATTTTATTCGTGAAGGGCAGCCAGCGATTCTCGAAAAAAAGGAACAAAATGGGACGTCTGCAATGCGTTTAAAATCAGTTTCAAATGGTAATGCCGTGTATTATTCAGCGATTAAAATTAATTATTTTTTTGTGTTGTCTACCATTTTAAGTTTCATGGTCTTAAAAAATACCCTTTATTCCTTATTTTTAAACAAAGTGCCTGCAGGGTTTTATACAACTGTCCCTTTCGTAATTCAGTTTTACAACTGAAATATTCTTCAAACTAAAGCATTTTAAAGTTGTCAGATAAAAATAAATTTAATTATATGTTGGAATATTGGAAACCCAGGCTAGTTTTTAGTTTGAATAACTTTTTTTTAATAAACTTCAGGATCGAAATCGATATGATAGGCATCTTTATCCAAATCTAAGAGTCCTACTTGCGACATTCATTACCAAACTTTTGGAAACATATATTTAACTAGCAGACCCAGCGAACTACGCCTAGCCCCAGTTTTAATTTTTTTTTCATTTGGAAAGCCATTAATTAAGGAACAAAATTTCATACACAAATTTGATTTTCGATTTTTCAAATTTTCCGACTTTACCAGGGGGATTTTCCAAAATTTCTCCGTAAAAACCTTTTTCTTGAAAATACGAACAACTGACAAAAAATGTAAAGAAATCGGCCCAACCGTTCTCATTTTATGAATTACTATACATTTTTTTACACCATTTTTATATACATATATAGATTATTGAAGACTTTTCTTAAAAAGAAACCGAGACTTTGGTTCAGAAGACTGTGCATTTTTTATCAACAATATTTAAAAAGAAATAAATGTCGTCACTGAAATCGAATCTTGATTTTATTTGGGTATCTGAAGTAAGAATTTCAAATTACACCTGAATTACACCTAACTTGAGGGTTATACGATCAAGTTTAGCCTATCAATTTTTAATACACTCACACTTTTTTACCAATACACTCATACTTTTAAAAATTGAAACGAACTTGCCTTTAAAATTCTCTTTCCAGTAAGTGTTTCAATTTACGTTCAAGAAAACAGCTGATTTCAAGGTTAGTGAGCAAATTATTTGTTTGCCTTTGTAAATTGTTTTCTTGATGACATCTTGAATGTAAATTGCTCAAAAATTGAATGCAGCCTACGTCACAACTTTCAATTTTTGTTAATTTTGACAAATAGTATATGTAAAAGTAATTAGTATTGTGGTTATTTTGTTGAACTATTTATGGTTTTTAATCCAAATTTTTTTATATTTTTAATTAGGCTTAAGTTCATTAAATTTAATTTTCATTAAATTATTTTTATGAAGAAAGGAATTTTACAACATGAAAATCAATTAAAATTGTTATTGATAATCTTTCATTCTTGACCGTGGCCGGGGCTCGAACCCGGGCCGGCAGGTTACCATGACATGTTTCGATCGCAACCACTCGATCTCCTCAGATGGATTTGCCGTTTTACACTCGCAGCCATCGACGACTGCTGACGTCAATAGTCAAACATCAATCCTTAAACCAAATTGTATTTTAACCTTTGGTAGATCGAAGTTTGCTTTTTTGAATGATTATCAATTTTAATTGATTTTACATGTTCTTCCTTACTTCTGTTTTTTCGTACTTTTTGTCAAGAATTTTTCTTGAAGTCCAAAGTACATTTTTTGTTTTTTCATTTTCTGTTCTTCTTTTTCTCGTTGACCTTTTTCAGCACAACTTGAAGGACAAATGAACACATAGAGCTCGTGCCTTAGCTTTAACAATAATTAGTATTGTGGTTATTTTGTTGAACTATTTATGGTTTTTAATCCAAATTTTTTATATTTTTAATTAGGCTTAAGTTCATTAAATTTAATTTTCATTAAATTATTTTTATGAAGAAAGGAATTTTACAACATGAAAATCAATTAAAATTGTTATTGATAATCTCTCATCAAGAACTATACCAAATTCGGGTAATTACCCACAAAGTGGCAGCACTGTTTCACACATTTCAATCGAAAAATTTCACGATGCGAGAGCAGAGGTCTAGGCCGATGTATAATTCTCGGCGGCGGCGGCTTGAAGAAAACTAGCCGGCGGCGGCTTAAATCCGGCTGAAGCCGATGTTAAATTAATTAATTTTCTTAAATTTAAAAACAAACCTTTTTACCTTCGTTAAAGGGTATAAAAAAATAGTATTTATTTGCTTAAATAAATACTATATTTTTCAAGTATGTATCTGTCAATTGCCAATTTAAGAATCTCACAAAAAAATATCCGCAATTTGAGACATCACATGTGTCTTCCCCTTTTTTCTACATAAGCTTCTCTATTGCAGAAGTTTTTTAAAGTATTCTATTAATCCAAGATAACTTAAATTATTATTATAATTGGAAAGCGCTTCATTTTTCGACCCTGATAAATTTTCTACAATTTGACTCGCACTTTGTATAGAAAAATAACTTTTTATACCTATCTCTGAAGTTTGTAAAAAAAACTAAAGTCAGAAACTGTAGTGTTTCGTATGATATGATAACAACTGAAAGCATTAAAGATTCAAATCATTGACACCGAACAAAAGAGGAAAAAAAATTGAGTTAAACCCAATCAGAAAGTTAAAATGGATTTTTCTAACTTTAAACCTTTATGCCGAGCTTCAAAGATATTTCTTTGTGTTATAATAGTAAATAACTTTATAATGTTACATGTAAAATTGTTGCGAAAATAACGAGATATACATATTTTCAAAGCCCAGGGTTATAATTTTTAATGCCTAACCAAAAAAATGTTCGGCTAAGCTGGTTAAGTCGGCTTAAAATCTAAGCCGAAACTAGCCGGACTTTTCGGCGGCGGCTTATCCTAAGAAAAAAATCGGCAGTGGCGCTAAGCCGGCTAGGAGCCGATCGACTTGGACCTCTGTGCGAGAGTTACAGAACATGAGTACAGAACTACTAAAAATTTTGTCAAGGCGACTTGACTAGGTGAGGTCAAGTCAACATACGGTGTTTTTTTTCGGTGGTCGACTTGTCAAAGTTTGTATACAAACTAGTTTTTTATGTAAACAAACCAATTTTTTTTACTAGCAATTTTTTTGACAACCCGACCACAGAAGCAGTGTTGTTGTAGAGTTGACCTCACCTTCTAGTCAATTCGCCTTGAATTTTGTTATTGTTAATTTATGAATAATTAGTATTGTGGGTGGCTGTTTTGTTGAACTATTTATGGTTTTTAATCCAAATTTTGATATTTTAATTAGGCTAAAATTCATCAAATTTAATTTTCATTAAATTATTTTAATGATGAAGGAATTTTACAACATGAAAATTAATTAAAATTTATTGATAATTTTTCATTCTTAACTGCTGCTGGGCTCGAACCCAGGCTTTTACAGACAGGTTACCCTTACATGTTTCGATTGCAACCACTCAATCTCTTCAGAGGGGTTTGCCGTTTAACACTCGCAGCCAAGGCCCATTAAATTTCTTGGAAAAATATTGCAAATATAAGAAACAAAACTAATGTTTGCTGAAATTTCACATATTGCTTTTGGTATTTTATCGATACCACATTTCTGAGCATCAATTCAACGCACATTTTCAAATGCAAAATGATGTAAAAAGCAAAGGAAGAAATCATTTACACGTAGAAACTGTTTCAAGTTTGATAAAAACTAAAGATTTATTTAAAGTAAATTTTGCTTTATCTTATAACACTGAATTAAAAGCTTTATTTTTAAACATTAATGTTTTAAACATTTTTTAGAACTACGTTCTAAGTATGTCATATATGTAAAAGTCTGAATAATGTAACTTTGCAAAAGTTAAAATATAAATATTAATAACAGTATAAATTTATGTTGACAAAAATAAAATGTTTAATTTATTTACTTATTCATAAATACATGAACTATTTCAAATATTTTTTTTTTGAAAATAATGAAAAAAGGTACCTTAAGCGGCTCATACACTTGCAATATAACTGTTCAATTTCATCGTCAAAGTGTATGTGACATTCAGAAAAGAAGTGCAATATACTGTGAAATGTGTTGGCAAAAATGTACTATGTATTATAAAATATACAATAATATTGTAAATGGAGGGGGCGCTTGATGCTTATGTATAACAGAAATATTATTTACATGTGTACCTCAAATATAAATACTGTTTTCTATTAAATACTTAAGCTTCGTACAGACGGTGGTCAGATCTTACAATGTTGTCATTGAAATTGACTAAAAATGTCTTGTAACTGTGTGAACATTGTACGCTATTTTCATTTGGCAGATGTGTTAAATTAATGCATCTGACAATGGCACCATTGTCAGAAAAATGACAACCATCGTCTGTACGAAGCTTTAGATAAATTTATTCCAATAAAATATTTTTTGCTCCTTTTATTTTCATAAATTATTGTTTTTTTTTTTTAACAAAAAGTACCATTTGGTGGAAAATATACTCTTTTAGTTGAAGTATAGTACCACTTCAAAATTTAAATTTTGCAACACTGCTGTCAATAGTCAAACATCAATCTTTAAACCAAATTGTATTTAATTAACCTTTGGTAGATCGAAATTAGCTTTGAATGGTTATTTATTTTAATCGATTTTACATGTTCATCCTTACTTTGGTTTTTTCGTACTTTTTGTCAAGAATTTTTCTTGAAGTCCAAAGTACATTTTTTTTGTTTTTTAATTTTTTTATTTTTCTTTTTCTTGTTAATATTTCTCAGCACAACTTGAAGGGTAAATGTAAACATAGAGCTCGTGCCCAGCGTTACCGTTGTGCGACTTTAGTTGCAATTTGCAACCTTTTTGACGCTCTGACACTTTTTGTGCGACTTTTTTAAAATCGTCTAATCTTGCAACTTTTTCCAACTTTTTGCGACTTTTTGCCCTTTTTTTGTAAGTAAAATACTTTTTTTACACTGCATAATTTCACATATTTTCCCTTAAAAATATCAATTTTGTTTTAAGCATTTGTGGAGAAACACTTCTTTTAAATTTACTTGTTTAAAATTATTTTTAAATTTTTGTATTTTTCATTTTTAATCAAACTTTCATTGATTTAATAATTTAAATTTTTCATTTTTTTGATTATTCTATTATTTTATTAAAATATTTTTATAAATAAATGTGTTTGATTAACATCACACATTCCCCGGGATATGTAACCTCATTCGATTGATCAGGCGATTATTTTGTATCCAGAAAATTTCAACTGCTGAACTGTATTGTATATTCCTTGTTTTGTATCGTGTTCATTGAATTTCCATGCCAATCTAGGATTATCGGCATTATTATTTAAAGCGTTTTAAGACCAACTTTTTACAGCTATTGATCTCATATCTTTATTTAAAAATGTTATAAATGACACAGGCTTTTATTAACGAATTAAAGTTGTTGGAAAGTAAATCTAAATATAAATCATACAATTACATTTTTAAAATTACAAATGCTAACCATTTTTGCCAAACAGTAGGAAGCTTAAAAATTGCTTTTAGTTAATCATTTTACCTTAATTTAGACAAATAAGCAGCGCATGTATTAACTCTACCGCACAACAGTGCGTGTGCTGGCAATTTTTTTTTCAAAATGAGAATTAATGATAAATAACTTAACCACCAACAGGTTAAAAGTAGAAACTTGTGAGTCCATGCTATCAACTCTAAATTTTCTAGATACTGAAATAGAAGGTTCGATGCCAAGTAATGAACTTGTGCGAAAATACAAAAAAAAATTAAAGAACATAAAACGTAGAGTTTATACAAATATTAAAGTATATACAAACACATTATTAAAAATCAATCAAATGTAAAATTATACACAACATTTTTAACGAATTATTTTTCAGCTATTTATATCGTTAAAATTGTTAATTCCTTTTTTTATATTTACTATCGTTTACCAATACCCACCCTGGTGTTACTGCATGTCTATAAGCGATGAGAACATGTTATCGTCATACAACTTTTTTCGGTTTTTTTTTTTTTAAGTTTTCGTCATACCAATTTTTTCAGTTTTTTTAACGAAAACAATTTGTTTGTTTTTAACGTGTTTAACGTGTGGAGTTGAATTTCATCGGCTGTTAACAGTATTGGAGAGTAACATCGTGGAACTCTGACGGCTGTTATGAGTTCGATAGTTGACTTCCACCTATACCATTTGTTGGATAATACGTCGGTCAGCTGTTCGTCCCAACCAATACCAGAACGCCATATCTGTTGAAGAAGTATTTTTAGGCCTATGGTATAGCAGGACACAAACCCAAGAGGATCGAATATGGACATCAGGACCTGTAAGACTTCGCGCTTGGTCGGTACTATCGATTCATTTAAGACAGCACGTCGTAGTTTTGCAAATCTGCAAATATGTATATCTAAACTCATCAATATTAGGGTCCCAATACATACCTAATATTTTTGTAGTGGTGCCCCAATCCTTCATCGTCTGTTCAGTTGGGTTGCTGTTGTGTAGTTGCCTCAAAACTTTTTCAGAGCTAGACGTCCAGTTGTGCATTTTGAATCCTGCAGCAGCATGAATATTTTTAACCTGTATTGCTAACTCAGCTGCTTGTTCTTCATCGTCGACGCTAGCAATGAAATCGTCAACATAGTGGTTTTTTTTTATAGCTTCAACTGCTTGGGGATGAGTTTCTCTGAACTGATCAGCATTTTTGTCGCGTATGAAATGTGCAATGCAAGGCGCGCAGCTTATGCCAAAACTTAAAGCCTGCATGACAAAAATACTTGGTTTATTATGGTCTTCTTCGTCGCGCCATAAAAAACGCTGGGCGTGCATGTCGGTTTCCTTTACGTTTATCCTGTGAAACATTTCAGAGATATCACCGCATATGGCCGTTCTGCCTACTCGGAATTTTAATAATATTTCCACAAGAGGAGTTAATAAATCAGGCCCAGTCATAATAAAGTCATTTAATGATACACCATTAGACTTAGCGGCGGCGTCCCACACGAGTCGAATTTTGTCGGGTTTATTAGGATTTTTGACGACAAATATCGGTAAGTACCAGGTTTTGTCATGATGCACCTCCAGTTCTTTCTGCGTGAGTTTTTTGGCATACCCTTTTGAGATAAGGTTTTCGATTTGTAATTTTAAAGTTGATTTTAAATCTGCATCTTTATTAAATTTTTTCTCCAGGCACAGCAGGCGATTATAGGCATGATTGTCTTTTAGTAAAAATTTGTTGCCATTGTTTACATTTGAAATCGTAATTGTTGCCTTCAAAGAGTCACTTTCCATACGTGTTGTATCACCTGTCCATCGTAAGCATAGGGGATCGCTTTCACCTTCAAGGCATAGGTCGTCAAAGGTACTCTTCTCAATTAAAGTCACTGCAGAGCCTTCGTCCAAAAATGCAAAAACCGTTTTGATTTTATGGGGACCATGAAAAGTTATGGGGATTATACGAAATAACGTTTGAGATTCATCGTGGTTGGTGCTGTGTGCGTTTACTATTGCGTTTTGTTGTAAATTTGTATCGCTGTTGGCAGCGCTGCTTGCTACGGAATTTTCGACGTTTGCGTTGACTTTTTTATGTAACAGAGGATTATGTTTAAACGCACATCCGTCAACTCCGCACTCCCTATTAATGTCGCATTTGCGCCTGTGTGTTCCCAAACATTGTCGGCACATCTTTTTAGTTTTCACAACTTCCCACTTGTTGTTGAGCGACATGTTTTTAAAAAAATCGTATTGTGATACTGCGTGGTTGGCATCTTTACATACAATACATTTGGTACTTACTGCGCTGTTCACACAATTATTATTCGTCTTTGTGTCAACTTCATCACGACTATGTGTGTTGATAGCTGCTCCAGGCTTTCCAAATAACGGTGTTACTGTGCTAGCTGCCTCTGCTATGTTGTAAAGCCAATCGCTAAATGCTTTGACGACTGGAATCTTTTCATCTTTTTGGCACATTGCCCAGCCTAATTTGTGATTATTTGGAAGTTTGTCTAACAATTCTTTGACCAGTAGTGGATTACTAAGATGGGACTCCAGTTGGCATCCCTCCATCGTAGCACATATGTTTCGAACGCACATCGCATATTCAATTAGTGCATCCAATTTATCTTTAACCACCGGCATGCTACGAGCTTTAGCAATTACACGTTCTAGTATATGTTCGGGTCTACCAAAGCACATACGTAAGGTCTGTATAATTTCTGGGACCATTTGGGGCAATAATAGTTTATTTTTCACCATTTCACGTGCTTTCCCTTTCAGTGCCACTTGCAGTCTAATTAAATTTTCAGAATTTGAGTAACCTGCCACAGTGGTGCTGTTTTCATAGCTGCTAATGAAGAGTGGCCAATCTTCTGGATCACCGTTAAAAAATGGTAACTGCTTCGGTATAGCATGTCGTGCTGCTATCTGCTCCGGTGTTGGCCCCATATATGGTATAAATATTTGGTTGTTTGGCATCGTCGGTACGTTTGTTCCTGATAACATTTTATATTTATTATCTAGATATTGCCGTTTAGTCTGCATTTCTTCTTCTAGTTTTTGTAGTTCTAAATTTCGCTGTTGTTCAATGCTGTCAAAAAATTGCATTGAGTTTGCTGTTGCTGTCATATATGAAGAAGAACAATTAGGCTGCAAATATGTTGTTGGTAATTTTGGTTGACTATATGTATTATGCACTCCTGCAAACGATGGTGTTGAATATGGTGTTTGAGTCATAGTTGGCATCATTGTTGTTGGATAAAAACCATAATGCGGTGTCATATATGGCATGGCTGACATAATTGGAGCAGTATAAACCAGCGGCGTCGTCGCCGTTACTTGTGACCTTGATGATGTTATAACCGTAGCTGTTGCCTTGGATGACTGCACAACATCTGCGCTTGATTTTGGCATTGTCCGTTGATTTACTCCTTGTATACTGGATAAAGTTAATGCTGTACTCTCATTGGTACTGATGTGCAACAGAGGAGGTGTTTTTACAATGTTCGCAGCTCCAGCTTACATCTGCCACATTGTTGTCTACACCGACGCACTCGAAATGATACCATTGGTCGCAGCCATCACACTGCACCATGTCATCACTATCTCTTTCCGAGCACTTTTTACAATTATAATCAATTTCACCTTGCGGGTTGGTCATATTGAATAATTCGCGTATGCAAAAATAATTTTAAAGAAATGTCGCTTCTGCGTACTACGATTTAATCTGTATTTGATACAAGAGCTATTAAAGAAATAAAACCGAAATTATCACCGGGATGGTAATTAAATTAAAGTAATTAAAATGAATCCAAATTTTGATATTTTAATTAGGCTAAATAAAGTTCATCAAATTTTAATTTCAAAAGATTTTGTTATTCGTGCTTAATTCCCAGTTTTTATTATTGATAAAAACACTTGAAATTTATTGTTGATGGGATAAGCTATTCCTATGTGCATTTCACTGGTTGCTTAGGCCAGATCATCAGGAAACTTCATCCATAAAGATTTTAGAAAAACTAAAGATATTAAACCAAATAAAACTGTTAAGCGTATAAGACTTATAGCAACAGTTCTACTTGTAATAATATCAAAGTTTAAACAAAACACATCAACAATAAACAGTGGGTTTATCTCATATTACATTCCCCACTACAATTAGTTTAAATTCTCTCAACATTAATTGTAGTTGTAAGTAGGTTAAGAAAAACAAAATAAAAACAACAACAACTTACAAAAATTGTTGTCAATTAAGTGTTTTTTTAGGCCGTGCACTTGCCTGTTTATTATCAAAAAGTAATTTCAAATTTTGGGAATACATACAAAATTTTAATTTCAAAAGATTTTGTTATTCGTGCTTAATTCCCAGTTTTTATTGTTGATAAAAACACTTGAAATTTATTGTTGATGGGATAAGCTACTCCTATGCGCATTTCACTGGTTGCTTAGGCCAGATCATCAGGAAACTTCATCCATAAAGATTTTAGGAAAACTAAAGATATTAAACCAAATAAAACTGTTAAGCGTATAAGACTTATAGCAACAGTTCTACTTGTAATAATATCAATGTTTAAACAAAACACATCAACAATAAACAGTGGGTTTATCTCATCTTACATTCCCCACTACAATTAGTTGAAATTCTCTCAACATTAATTGTAGTTGTTGTTAGTTGTATATTTGTATAATGAATTTACTCTTTGAAGCATATTGAATAATCTAGTAACATACTATTTTATGATGTATTAGTACGTATAATTGCACCTATGTAAATACCGCCTTTTCTTTTATACATATGTACTTTATCTTTTTACTTATTAAATAAACGTTCATCTCAACAGGTTATGTGCCCAGATTTACGCGCAAAATTTTTTTAAAGTAAAAATTAATTAAAAATCTTAAAAGTTTAAAAAAAAAAAAGAGGAAAGTTTAAAAGCAACAATGAACACTGTTTGTGCACAATTTCCAAAATTGTCAAATACCAACTACCATGTTTGGAAATTTAATATGGAGTTGCTGTTGCTGGAAAGGGAGTTGTGGGATGTTGTTGTTGGTGTTGTTGTTGGTGTTGCTCCGGTGGCGCCGGATTCAAAATGGTTGGCATGTGATGGAAAGGCAAGGGCTGTTATTGGTTTGGCTGTGGAGGAATCGCAAAAAGTGCTCATAAAGCAGCTGAAAACGGCAAAACAGTTTTGGGACACCTTAAAAAAACATCATGAGAAGGCGAACATAACCAACAAAGTAAGTCTTTTAAGGCAAATGTCATCTATGCGGCTTGATAGTGGTAAAACGATGGAAAATCACATAAATGATTTCCTTATAATCGTTGATCGTTTGCGGGACTTGGGCGAGGAAATAGAAGAGCATAAAGCTGTTGCATTTTTGTTGGGCACACTGCCGGAGGTTTACAACCCAGTAATTACATCGTTAGAAATGCGGTCTGAAGCTGACCTAACGCTTGATTTAGTTACGGAAAAACTGCTTCAGGAATTTAAACGGGTGTCCGGCTGTGAGCAAGAGCCAGAAGCGGCGTTTAAAATACAAAAAAGAAAGTTTGTGCCAAAATGTTTTATTTGTGGCAAGCCCGGCCATTTAAAAAAAAATTGCCCAAATAAGAGGCCACATAAACAACAAAAAGCAAATGACAATCGCGCAAACATTGTTAAGGATGAAAGCGTTAACGTTTGTTTTGGTGTAATGAAATCAAAAACTAATGGGGATTGGTTTATTGATTCAGCAGCAACGTGCCATATGAGCTGTGATGAGAAATACTTTATAACCATGGACACGAAACGAAAAGAAACTGTTTATCTGGCAGATGGTACTGAGCTAAAAGCGTGTGGAATTGGCGATTGCGAACTTATTTGTGAGGGTAACAACATTCTTGTGCAAAATGTATTGTATGTACCAAAATTAGACGGAAGTTTGCTGTCCGTCCGTAAGTTGACCAGTGCGGGTTTCAATGTGAATTTTACATCAGAGGGTTGTTCGATTTCAAAAAATAATAATGTTTATGCAGTAGCATCGTTAAACAACGGTTTGTTTGTACTGGATCACCGTATTAAAGCAAATAAACTATCACATTGTAAAAATGATTGCGTTCACGTTTGGCATCGTCGTTTTGGCCACAGAAACATTGATGCAATTAAGTCCAGTGTAACAAGAGACTTGATAACGGGTGTAATCGTTGACAATTGTAATTGTAAATTCAATTGTGAAGTGTGCTTAAGAGCCAAGCAGTCAAGAAATCCGTTCCCTAAATCGTCAGAATCTAAAACCAATGAAATTTTAGAACTAATACATTGCGACTTGTGCGGTCCAATGCAAAATAAAACCCCTGGTGGTAATCGTTACTTTTTGACACTAATCGATGATTATAGTCGTTTTTGTACCGTTTTCTTCATTGCATCGAAAGACTTGGCATTCGATAAAATTAAAGAATTCGTCGAACAGACTGAAAACCAATTTGGCAAGCGTGTTAAGAAATTCAGAACTGATCGAGGTGGGGAATTTGTGAACAACAGAATGAACAAATATTTTAAGTCCAAGGGCATTATTCACCAGTTAACTTGCGCTTATACTCCTGAGCAGAATGGTGTTGCGGAGAGGAAGAATCGCAGCTTAATGGAGATGGCCAGGTGTATGCTGTACGATTCAGACATAAATATCAAATTTTGGGCTGAGGCTGTAAATAGTGCGAACTACATGCAGAATCGTTTACTGTCGTCTGCTACAGATGTAACCCCATTTGAATTATGGTATGGTAAGGCTCCAAATTTGAGCCACGTTCGTATTTTTGGTACTATTGCTTATGCGCATATTAATAAGCAAAAGCGAAGAAAATTGGATGAAGTTGCTGTTAAGTGTCTATTTGTTGGCTATGCTGATGAATCGAAAGCTTTTCGACTGCTGACTTGCGATTCGAATAAAGTCATTATTAGTCGTGATGTGAAGTTTTTAGAATGTGGAGATTTTCTTTCGCCTAACGTTTTAGAAGACAACAATAATTCAAATACTGAAAAAGAAAATATTTATTTTTCAAACTTAAACACAAACATCGCTCAGTCGCAGCCACAAAAAGAACAACATGAAGATATTGATAGAATAAGTTCAGACGATTTTCAAGGTTTTACAACAGCAGAAGAAGTTTCATCATCCGATTCTGAAACACAAAGTAATTTAAATGATACACCTAGAAGTTCTTCAAGATCAAACAAGGGTATACCTCCCAAAAAGTACGGTTATAAAGTCTGTACCAGTGATGACCCTATAAGTTATAATGAGGCTTTGTCGGGACCTAACAGTGAAAGGTGGTTAAACGCAATGAAAGAGGAGATGAAAGCACTGCAAAATAATAAAACATGGGATTTGATAGAACTGCCTAAAAATGGCAAAATAACTGGCTGCAAATGGGTTTACAAAACAAAACATGATGCTGATGGCGTAAAAAAGTTCAAAGCGAGGTTGGTTGCAAAAGGTTTTTCGCAAAAGTATGGAGAAAGCTACGATGAAATTTTTGCGCCAGTTGTAAAGCAAACGTCATTTCGCAGTTTATTGGCCATTGCAAGTAGCGGTAAGATGAAAGTATCCCACATCGATATTAAGACGGCGTTTCTATATGGTGAGTTAGACTCTGATATTTATATTAAGCAACCCGAGGGTTTTGTTGAACCCGGCAACGAGGGTCTTGTATGTAAATTAAATGGAAGTTTGTAAGGGCTAAAACAGTCGGCCAGATGTTGGAATCTTCGAATTAATCAGATTCTTATTAATTCGGGATTCAGAAGGGGAAAGGCCGAACCTTGTATGTATGTAAAAGATGATGGCGACCTTACGACATACATTTTAATTTACGTTGATGACATAATAATAGCATCAAAGTCAGATCAACAAATCGAAGACGTCGTACGTATACTGAAATCTCATTTTGAAATTACTCAATTAGGAGATTTAAAACTTTATTTGGGAATTGAAGTAATATTGAATGACAATATATTTTATCTATCCCAGGAGCAATATATTGAAAGAAAACTAGGAGAATTTAATCTCCATGATGCGAAGATTTCATCCATACCCATGGATCCCGGTTATTTAAAGGTTAAGTGTACAAATTTGTTGCCAGATAACATTTTATACCGAAAGGCTATCGGATCGCTTTTATACGTCTCGAATAACACTCGACCCGATATTGCTGTGGCTGTCTCAATACTATCTCGCAAAATAAACAACCCCAATGAAAACGATTGGACTGAAGTAAAACGAATCTTCAAGTACCTTAAGGGTACTAAGACTTTGAAGTTATGTGTGGGATCGAAAACCGGATTGGAACTCAAGGGCTTTGCTGATGCTGACTGGGCCGGTGATACAAATGACCGCAAATCTACAAGTGGTTACATCTTTAAGCTTGGCGATGCTGTTATTAGTTACGCAAGTAGAAAGCAAAGTAATGTTACACTATCGTCCACTGAAGCGGAGTTTGTGGCGCTAGCAGAAGCTTCTCAAGAGCTTTTGTGGATAATCCAACTGATGAAAGATTTTGGTGTCGATGTGCAAAATCCTACAATTTTTGAAGACAACCAGAGCTGCCTGAAGATGCTTCAAGAAGAAAAAGTTTCCCCTAGAAGCAAGCACATCGATGTGAAATTTTATTTTATTCGTGACTTATATAAATCAAATAAAATTGTATATTCTTATTGTCCTACGGACTCAATGTTAGCTGACATCTTAACCAAGCCTTTACAGAGAATCAAAATATCAAAATTTATAAGTGTAATTGGTTTACATTGTTAATTTAAATTTATTCTTTATTTGATTCAAATGTCATTTTAAATTCATATAAATTATTTAAGTACAATATTTATAATATTGAGAAGGGGTGTTAGTTGTATATTTGTATAATGAATTTACTCTTTGAAGCATATTGAATAATCTAGTAACATACTATTTTATGATGTATTAGTACGTATAATTGCACCTATGTAAATACCGCCTTTTCTTTTATACATATGTACTTTATCTTTTTACTTATTAAATAAACGTTCATCTCAACAGTTGTAAGTAGGTTAAGAAAAACAAAATATAAACAACAACAACTTACAAAAGATCAAACTTAATTTTCATTAATTGTAAGTTAGCAAAGAAACAGTCGCCACCGATCAGGAAGTAGTCATAACCCTTTGAAATACTATCCATACATTCAGGCTTATCACAGAAATCAGTTCCGATCAAAAGTTATTTCGTTTTATGTTATTATTATTTGTTGCTTTTACGCCATATCAAAATCACTTCCACTTTCGATCGGAGTTAATTTATGTGACAGGCCTGATTGACTACACAAGAATACAATATTAATATATGAAACGTACATGCACTTGTTCCTCTAAAGGCCATCTCAAAATTTACACATTTTCACTTTTTACAGGAAAATTGTAAAAGGTAGTCATATCTACCCACTGTTAAAATCTCAGTTTAATTTCTCTAGTAGTTTGCCAAAAAAAATGCTGGTGTATCCCCTTTGTGATATAAGGTATAAGTTTTCAAATTAATCTAAAACGATTGTGAAATCGATTTTGAGGTTCGATTAACCGATTTCAAAAACCGAAATAAAAAAAGTCGGTCGAAAAATCGAAAATCGATTTTGGAATCCATTTACCATTCCCAAGTCCATAGGTAGCAAACCTTTCAAAATTCAAGGAAACAATCAACTACAAAAATGTACCTAAGATCTCAGTTAACAACTTTTTATAACATATGAACTTCCTAGAAATGATTTTTAGCACCGTTTAGGTAGCCGCAAAAGTGAACAATTTCCCGAAAATTCGATTTTGTTTACCTTTTTTCCCCGGTTCAGGTCCATAGGTAGCAAACCGTTCCAAATTCAAGGAAACAATCAACTACAAAAATGTACCTAAGATCTCAGTAAATAACTTTCTAAAGAATATGAACTTCCTAGGAATGATTCTTAACACCGGTTAGGTAGCGCTTATGTAACCGCAAAAGTGAAAAATTTCCCGAAAATTTATTAATTTCATTTGTTTTTTCTTTACTTTAACATTGAGCTACTATGCTTTCTATAACCATATACGTGATAAAAGACCATACAAAAACCCGTGTTTCCCAGTTTTGCCTAAAGTCATGAACTTTTTTTTTATGGGCCCGCAAAGATTTGGGGCCTCGGTGTAATATTTACAAAAAATTTACCATTTACTCAGGCTCCTATTTTGCAAACCGTTTGGAATTTTGATTGCTCATTTCATAAAGAACAAAAATTGTGAACATATAAAATCAAAAAAACTTCATCTTCAAAATCGCAAAAAACTTAAAAAAAAAATCGATTTTCTTTTGTCTTTTTTCGCCTGTTCAGGTGAATAGGTTGCAAACCGTTCAAAATTCAAGGAAACAATCAACTACAAAAATATTCAACTTTCTCGATCATATCGGGTGTTTTTTTTACAGGTTTGTTTTTCGAATAGAGATAAAACTGGCATTTTGTGGTCAAATCTGGCAACTCTAATGTCATTTATGTTCACCCTGCCTTTACAAAAAATCAAATAGAGTTACCGAGTTAATCACATAAGCACATTTTTGGGGAAATGGTTTACATTTATTTATATAAGCATTATTTTAACAATATTAATGCTCTAAAATTAACAAACTTGCTTTTATTTATGCGCGTTTCAAAAAATTAATCATAATAATACATTTATCAAGTTAAAACTTTAATTACAGTTCGACAATAATCCAGTAAATTTGCATTCAATTTTTAACAGGGTAACATTGTTCATCGTTTTGTCATTTAATGGCATGCAAGTGCCAAATTTCCACTCGCATGCAATTTTTGCTGCCACTGGAGCTGCCATTGCGAAAAATGTGAGTGTATAAGTAAAAAAGTGTGAGTGTATTGAGTTTTTCGAACTGGCAGTGGCATGTGTAAATGCTAGGTCAGTTTGGTTTGCCATTTCATCATGAACAGGTTGACAAAAGAACAACGCTTGCAAATCGTGCAAATTTATTTCGAAAATAACGGTTCAGTTCGCGAAGTTTACCGCAAGCTCCGTCCATTTTTTGGTCGACATAATCGTCCATCAGAGCAATTAATTCGGTTAACCATGGATCGTTTTCGCACTACGTTTACTCTATGTGATAATACGCATCCGCAGAGACGTCGAACAGTGCGCACCGAAGAAACAATTGCCGCTGTAGAGCAAAGTGTTGAAGAGGACCCGAATGAATCGATTCGCCACCGTGCACAGCAATTGGAGCTTCGTCCATCAACTTTATGGAAGATTTTGCGCAAAGATCTTGGCTTGCGACCTTACAAGATCCAGCTTGTGCAAGATTTAAAGCCGCGAGACCATGCAATGCGTCGTGATTTTGGTGTATGGGCCGAAAATGAGATTGGTCTCGATGCTGATTTTCATCGCAAAATTTTGTTCAGTGATGAGGCTCATTTTTAGTTGAATGGCTACGTCAACAAGCAAAATTGCCGCATTTGGAGTGAAGAGAATCCACATGAGACCCTTGAGACGCCATTACATCCACAAAAACTGACTGTTTGGTGTGCTCTATGGGCTGGTGGAGTCATTGGGCCATACTTCTTCCGAAATAATGCTGGAGAGGCAGTTACCATTAATGGAGACCGGTATAGAGCCATGATAACCGACGATTTTGTTCCCGAATTGGATGGCATGAATGTGGATGAGTTGCGGTTCCAACAAGACGGCGCTACATGCCACACAGCGCACGCCACAATCGATTTATTGAAGGAAACATTCGATGAGCGCATAATTTCGCGGAATGGACCTGTCAATTGGCCACCAAGATCGTGTGATTTGACACCATTGGATTATTTTCTTTGGGGATATGTGAAGTCGCTCGTCTACGCCAACAAACCAGAAACGTTAGGGGAATTGAAAGCCAACATTCGTGGCGTTATTGCCGACATACGGCCCCATATGCTCGAAAAAGTGGTTGAAAATTGGACCTGTAGATTTGGCTTTATTCGAGCCAGCCACGTCGGCCACATGCCTGAAATCATATTTAAACATTAATGGCATAAAATTATCCTTCCTATAAAGCCAAATTGATGGTCATTAAAACGATTTTCTTGTGTTTTATTTCAATTCGAAGTTCTATACCACTGAAAAAAACACCCATTATAAACTTCCTAGGAATGATTCTTAACACCGTTTAGGTAGCGCTTATGTAGGCTCAAAAGTGAAAATTTTCGGGAAATATGTATTATAATTATAATACAAAGTTTAGGCACGCGTCAAGTAACGGGACATCATTCTCAAAAACACTTACAATACTATTGCAAGAATAAGCATTTGCAATCATATTGGTTTAACTCATTTACATTTTGCTCTGTTGGGTATTATGCGTTTGTCCTCCATCCAGCTGGTTGTCTGTCATGTAACCTTGTGCTCAATGTACAGTAGGGGTGGAATAGTGTTATTTCGGTTTTTTCTTTTTTTCAATAAGCTAATCGTTTTTAAGTTATGAGAACATGTTGTGAAACTCCTCCATTTTCGTAATTTTTGTATGGGGACCGCCCTAATGATTAAAGATGGAGACTAGGTATGTTCTGAAAAAATGCTCGGGTAGCAAACATATTGGGGTCCGTCATATATTTGACTCCTCTAGGGGGAGCACAGATAGGGGGTTAGTATGTTAATAAAAAATGTAGGGGGAAAATATTAGTGGTAGTCAGTCTTACATTTTAGCCCTCTAGGAGCGACTCAGGGACAGTTGTGAAGCTTTTTTATCGTTTTACCCTAGTTTTGACCCCGATGAGGAACCATTTACCCCCATCCCACCCCCCTAATTTTTTATAAACTTTACAAAAAAAAAATCGAAATCAAAAAGTCGTGCACTATTGCACCACTTATGTACAGATCGCAATCTTTAAAAATAATCGGTTAAATTTTGTACATAGGATTAAATTCATAAGGACAAAGAAACCGCGGTTTCGGTTTTAAAATGATTAAAACCGGTCGGTTTCGGTTCGGTTTTGAAAATATCAAAATTAAGCTTCTTACATAAACATATATGTATATTTTTTTGTATGTAATACAATTTTTTATTTGTTTCAATATAGGTACTTTTATTAACCCTTAAGTGTATACCTGGGCTTGGACAGGCATTTTTCGACTTTTTTCTCAGTATTTTTTTATATAATTTTTCGGTATATTAGAACGAAACTTTATGTATTCCTCATCAAAGTGTTTTTTTACAAGAAAATGAGAAAAAATTGTAAATTTAATTAAGCACCGTGGGCGTCGCAATTGGCCAAATGAAAGTTTTGTGCATATTGTATCCAACTGGGTCTGGCCAGGCAATTTTATAGATTTTGACGTGGTCTTTCCGAATATTAACTTTGCCACCTCGTATCTTTGCCGCTCGCGCCGCCATATTGGAAAAATGGCACCCAAAAAATAGTTTTTTGATTATAACTCCTTTCCGACGCATTTTACAGGAAAAACATCTCTTTACAAAATAATTGTAGAGATAATTTGCTACAATTTATGTGATAACCTTTTTTCCTAAGATCAATAGTTTCGGCGTACGAGCGCCGTAAACCATTATACATCCACGCTAACGCGTAATATTTAAACTGCTCATAGAAATACTTTTTCTTAAGGCCCAACCAGAATGTGCATAAACAAACTTAAGCTTCTGTCAAAAAGAAAACAAAAAGCCTTAGTGTACTCGATCACGACTGCCAGAATTAGGCCCCTGGTCACACTGTTCCAGAGATTTTAATAAAAATTCAAGACAATTTGCGGCCTACGCAAATGTTGAAATTTTTTTTATTTTTGCCATAAGCTTTCGATTTTTATTTTATAAGAAGTGTATGATAGTGACATCTAATTTAATATTAAAGGATTTTAATATATGTTATTACTTGTAGAATTCATGTTCTTGTTCGTCTTTCTTAATATTGTTCTTGTAGCCTTTTTCAAAGTCCTTTGACAATACAATATAACGATTTTCTCTTACTGCATGCATACCGGCTTCCTGACAAATGGCATTAATGTCAGCACCCGATATTTTATCAGGCCTTGCCACAAACTCTTCCAAATCAACGTCTTCGCACAAGTTCATCTTTGATGTGATGGTTGAAAATATTAGACGCTTCTGACGCCTATCTGGCAATGGAAATTCAATTTTTCTGTCCAAACGACCCGGACGAAGTAAAGCTGGATCCAGAGTATCCGCACGATTTGTTGCCATTATAACTTTAACATTTGTAGTCTGATCAAAGCCATCCATTTGATTAAGTAACTCCAATAGAATACGTTGTACTTCACGATCAGCGCCAGTCTGGGCATCGAAACGTTTTGTGGCTATGGCATCAATTTCATCTATAAAAATTATTGCTGGGGCATTTTCCTTAGCTAAACGAAAAACATCACGCACCATTCGTGGTCCTTCACCAAGGTATTTTTGCACAAATTCAGAACCTACTACTCTAATAAAAGATGCTGTCGTGTGATGAGCCACCGCTTTAGCCAACATTGTTTTACCACAACCGGGGGGACCGTACATAAGAACACCACGGGGTGGGTCAATACCTAAATTATACAATTTTCATTATTTAAATATCCAATATAGACTACAGATATTTCCTCACCAATTTGTTTATACAATTCAAAATGAGTTAGTGGTAACTCTACTGCTTCACGAATTTCTTGCTTCTGCATATCCATACCACCAATGTCTGCATAACTTACATCTGGTTTCTCATCTGGCTGTAACATTGAGATGGAGCTATCAGCTTCTGGAGGTAAAACATCAACTAAGGCGTTACTATGCTTATGCAGAGCAACCGATGCTGAAGGTTTCAACAGTTCGCGATCAATTGTTGATAAAATACGCACGTAATAATTAGAACCAGTTGTAGAGCCGACGATACCAGTATTTTGGTCAACTGCTTCCAAAAACTGACCTATAACAAGAGGGACTGATTGAATACGTTTTACCTCTTCTTGAGCATGAAGATATTCTTTTTTAAGATTTCTTTGTTCATCTTTAATGTACTCTTCCTGAACTTCCAGAAATTCAAGGGTTTTTTGCAATTTCTAATATGAAAAAAATGTTTACTCTCCGTGACCATTACACAAAACAATTCATAATCCTTATATATGTAATTTACCTTGTAGCGTACATATAGATCATCTACGTCCAATTCATCCAGTGAACTGTGAGCGTCTTTTAATTTAAAATCGAACGTTTCCTCCTTGTTTTGAAATAAAATTATTATTTTTTCTCAACACCTATTTGTATCTCAATTTACCTTTTCTTGCAATAAAGTTTCCATTATTAAGTTATATTTATTAACAAACTAGACTAATTTTTCCTTAAATTTGCAAATTGTTGCAATGACTTGGTAAAATAATGCTCGACATAAAGTACAACGTTGCATTAAATAGTAGTTCCGATAAAAAAGTTGCCAGAGTTTTTATTAAAAACTGTTTTGCCGACAAAAATGCTTTTTTATTTCGTGTCAGGGTTGCCGGTTCCAAAATTTTTATCCGACCAAAATTGTCTGCAAAACCTACCATAATCCTTTGAAACCGACCCAATATTTAAAAACAAATATATGGTCATAAAAAGTGCAAAAGGGCCTATTATCATTTAGAATTTTTTCAGGAGCGAAAGGAAACTTAATAAACAGCATACTATTTTGATCACAGAAAAAGTTTTCAGGATGGTATCATTAATTCATAATTTGATAACGATATTAACCAGAAAAAATCGTTATTATAATCACATTAGTTGCCTTTTTATTAAGTTTCTTATCTTCAGTTTGTACAAATTTTCAAACATAGTTTTTAATTTGATTAGACGTAGGCTGAGATTCAAAACATCCTAATGCTTTGCAGACAGAGTGTGAAATGTATCGAAGAGTTTGATAATGCACAGTTTGGTACTAGTTTACGCATTGGTTACTTTTTTATGCACTTTGGAACAGATAACATTGTAAAATTCCACACGGTTGTATTGTAGAATGCCTTTAAAAAGCGAGTTGTTCTGCTCTGGATCTTGTAAAAGAAACACTAAATCGGCCATGTTCTGACAATCGCACGATTTAAAATCGCAAAACGCTAGATTTTTTTAATGGTGTTCAGAAACTCGTTACCTTGAGAACACTTTTGCAATTTGAAGTCGCCAACTTCGATTGCGATTAACAGAACATCTTTTACGCAATATCAATTGTCAGCACATGCCAGAATATCTTGTGGGGTGGTACAGAATAGTATTTCTGAAATTCTTTTATTTATGTTATTCTCTCAGGAAAATACGATAATATAAATATAACCACAAAGAACCTTTATATTTTTGACATTGCTAAGTAAGATTTTAAGCTTAGTTAGGCGAACGTTCTGTAGCGTATCGGTACTGTATCAATCAGCTGTTCGCTTTTTGTTGTATAAAAAGCAATACAAAAGCTTACCGAAGTTTAATGAACTGTAGTTGTAACGTTTCATTCTGTATAAAATAGAATTTTATACCATTGTTAAGGCCCAAATACATTGGTCAAATTCCCATCCTTTTTTTGATATCTCGTATAGAATCTGAGATATTCAGCATCGACTTTGGTCTACATCCACATTTTTTTGGTTCATTGAACATTATATTTTGCATTTTGCATAACAAAATTATACTTTACTATTGCTTTGCGCCATTCGAATAATGAACAACGTAGGTTAAAATAAACCGTCACAATAGTTTAAATTTATTGGCTACAATGTGAAACTTGAGATGAATATGGAGCCCACAACAAAACTAATTATTGAATATTTATTTGCGCTAGCTAACACAAAACATTTTAAGCAGCTCTGATTTCTTTTAGTTTTCAGTTTTTGATACTTTTATATATATATATAACTATAAAGTTTACTGAAAAAAGGCTGTCGTTATAGACTTAACTACAAAATCTAGTATTCATTATAAATTTTTTTTAATCATAACAGTAGAACCGTTTTTGTGTTATATTGCTAATAAAATATAAATATTGCAAAATTTAAAAACCATAATATATTTTTTTCCATCTGCATTTCGGGGCTTATATGAGAGAGTTTAGCAATAATCACCATTCTAAAACATACCAACCTGTCCTTATAAATCTCTGTTTACTATCAACTTCATTGTTTTTGCCATAGACTTACTTTGCTCCACGTCAAAGAAAACATCATAATACAAAATAAAATTTGATATGGAGCACAAAACGACAAAATGTTTTTTTAGAAAAACCATTAAAACTTTGGATTTATTGCATGTAAACTCATTAAAGTGTATAGTTTTGTTAAAAACATACGTAGAAATCAATTAGGAGCGTTTAAAAAAAATCTATCGAGTAGTTTTTGAGAAAATTGTTTGTAAACCTATTTTATCGTTTTTCTCAAAACCGACATGATGGCTTGTAGGCTAAAACAATAATAACCTGACGACTTGTCTGCGACCAGTGTTTTAAATTTGTTAAAATAAATATATGTAGTACATTTTTTCAAACCGACCAAAATTAGGTTTGGCCTACATCCGACCAAACGAAAAATATCCGACCAAATTTGGTCGGAAAAGACCAAGTTCGGCAACCCTGTTTCGTGTGTATAAATACTAAGGAGGTAACGATGTGCCTTTTTGTCGGTTCGATACCGATTATTAAAACAAAATATCGCCGATATCGATACCGACACGCGTATTGTATTTTATTCAAGTTCAAATTAACAAAATTCAAGTAGAGTAATTTGCATTATTATACAATATTACAGTGTAAGAAGTTATGAGTTTTTAAAATTTAATAAGATTTAAGAAAAAAAAAATTAAAATTAAGAAAAAACGTTTACACAAAAATAACGGCGTAAGAAACTAATTACTAATATTAAAATTGACATTAATAAGATTCTTGTTTAGAAAACAAAGTATTCTCAACTTTTGCGAAGATAGGCGATTTCGCAAGTCCGCTTGAACCAGACCTGCAGTGGAAAATAATCTTTCAGATGCGACCGAACTCATTTGAGAACTCGAGAATTTCTGCGCATTTTTTCTCAAGTTTGGGCTTAACATTGCGACCGTAAACAAGCGGATCTGCGTCTCTACAAATATTAGAAGATCTAAAGTATCTTTCGACTTCTTCTTTAACACCATCACAGCATAGGATGGAAAGATGGTTCTACTATAATTTTTTTCACATAAGCTCCCAAGGTGAGTTCTTTAAGACTTATCAGAACTTGTACCACCTGTAGGGGTGACCGTGTTTTCAACGGTTTCGTAATGCAGAGACATGATAAGTAGCTTAATAAGACTTTTTTCGATACGATTAAAGTCAATTGTCTTTGAGATATTTGAGCATTGTATTGAGGGTCAAGAATTGTAGATAAACCTCAAACCTTGTATTTATAGCTAATGCTAAGTCAGCTTAATTTTGGAACTATAAACTATTCTCCTTCACCGTTGATTCATTTATTATATCAAACAATTTCATTATTCTGTTTAAATTTTATGCTCTGCTTTTTAATTCGTTATTTCCCTTGGTTGCTATGCAAAAAATAAGCATATATTATGAAAAAAAAAATATTTGTGAAAAGATAAAACACATAGTATGAAATGGGAATTTAGCACATTTAAACGAAACCTTGTTAATTAATTTTTTGAATCCCAAGAAAACTTTGATAACTAATATGCATGTGGCAGTGTAAATAAAACTAAACTGGCAAAATAAAATAAAGTAATTTGTTTTTATTTTTGTTTTTTCTTTACCCACTTACAACTACATTTAGGGCGGGTTTTTAAGATATGGATTAAGTTTAAACTTAGTTTAGCGTAGTCTGAAACTCGTATTTTTCCGGCGAAATGTGATTTTATTTAATATTTAATTAAAAACCATAATTTTAGGCAAAATTAAGCTGTTCCGTCAAAATTGTATATATAAACTTGGTAATAGCGGCACAAACCTGTTTGTTAGATTCACCAAACCTAGTTTAACTGAGATCTTAAAAACTCAGCCTAAGCTGAGTTAACACAAGGTAGACTCATTTGGGAGTGTAGACATGCTGCTCTATAAAAAGAACCGAGTTGTCAAAATTGTCTTCAAATAAAACAAAAACAAATTAACGCACACATTTACAAATTTTGGCTCATATACACGAAGTTTGACATTTGGGTTTCAACCGGAGTAAACGGCTGACAAACATATGGGCCAACGAGTCGACCTTGTGTAATTATACCTTGTGATATACATATACATATGTACATATGTATACACCAATACCTCGCTTTGCGTTTTTTCGAAGTTTCGTCGCTGCCGAATTAGTACTAATTTTCACTGTGCGTCTTTAAATTTTCGAAGTTGCGTTGTTTTGGGTTTGAGTGTTTATTTATTTTTTCTTTTAAATTTTCTTTTTTTTCTAAAAGATTTTTATACAGTTTTATTTTCACTTTGTTTTGCTAATTTTAGAGTTGTTTCAATAAGTGTGTTGTGCTTTTTTTAAACAGATTATTTTACGTTGAAAAAAGCTGTACAGCAAACATTGAACCAATTTTTTGTGAAAGAAGAAAAGCCGACTTACAACAACAACGACTATGGACTCATTTTGATTTTTAAAAATTAATTGAATATTACTTTGATAATATTTTATTTTAATTGATTTTTGTTTTTTGTATGTATGTAATAAAATTTTATATTATTTTTGTTTTTTAAATATTTACTTAGTTTAATTTTCTTTTTAAAAAGTAGTATTTTCGTAACCCTGGAACCTATCTTCAACCTTTACATGGTGTGCTGTAGAAAATCATAAATCACTTTGCGTCGTTTCAATTTGCGTCGCGTTTTTTTGGAACGTATTGGTGTTTTATAACAAACTTAATTTTAAACAAGTGAGAGTGTTATATCCGGCCATGCCGAGTTTTATATACCCTTCACAATGGTTTAATATGAACATATATACGGCGACCGTCCATTCTGTATCATACAGATTAGAACTGTATTTCAGATACAGTTTTCCAGTTTTTGTGAGATAGAAGTCTAATGGGTTTTGTTGCGACTGCCAAAAAATCTAATGGAACATTCCAACAAACACGAAGTCAAACCTTTGATATGAAATGAATTTATCTTTTGACATCAAACGTTTTTCAAATGTTTGATTTTAACATTTAAATTAAAATTGACAATGATATGAAAATAAACATTTGACATCAAATGTTTTATCAATTTGATGTCAAATTGATATAAAATGTTAAATTCAAATCAAAACTAAACTTGGCAATACTTAAGCGAAAAATAAATATAAATATTAAAAATGGCGATTAGTTAAATTTTAACTTCGTGGTAAAATGTGTTTTACAAGTGAACGATTTATTTCTTGTGAAAAATAAAAATTATTTGTGAGTATGTAGTTACAATGATAAGAATACGAATTAAAAATAAATAAAACGGAAAAGTGAAAAAATTATAAGTTTGTTATATTATCGCGGAGCTACAATCCTCAAAATAAAAGGGAGCCAAGTATATCGTCTGTCCAAGAATTAGAGGACGGAAAGATCATTATTTTATCTTTTAGCTATGCTGCAAAATGTTTATCTCACAGTTTATTTAAATTAATAATAAATTTATATTAAAAAAATAATATATTTTTATTTGTGTTCCACATTGTATTACAATCCACATTTGAAAAACATCTGAGAATTACGTTTGAAAGCAAGTTGAAAATAAAGGCATTTTTCAATTTGAAAATAATTTCCCCTTTTTGTTGAGAATGCTATGATTTTCAAATGATTTTCAAATCATTATCAAAAGTTTGTCGTTTGAGAAAACGTTCGATTTCAAATCATTTTCAATTTGAAATTAAATCTTCGTGTTTGTTGGGATATTAGTTTGTTGTCACATTATTACATATAAACATTAGTGTGTCCCAAAAAAAACCACTCCTTCTATTTTTGTCCCTTCGTTGTATGGGATCACAGCACTGTGTGTCGTCCCTATTACTTTTTTCTCGGCGCTGTACATATAAATATTTATGATAATGTTTGTATATATACATATGTATGTATAGGGTGTTTTTTTTAGCTACAACTTAAAATGGTAACACAAGACAGAAATATTGTTGGAATGATTTTTTTTTTTAATCTGGTAGATAACTTCATGGCATATATTTTTAAATGGGAATTCCGGCATATGTCCGCCGCTTCTACGAGTTGCAATGGTCCAAATCTTACATAACAGATATGTCAACATAGTTGGATATTCTCAGGTGGCAAACAAAAGCTATCAATATCGAAAACTATCATGCAGCTGAAAATAAATCACCCGTTATAAAAACTTATGATTATAGTCATATGTTTTTTTAATTTTGTTCTTTATCTTTTGTTTTATTTTATTGTTTTTGTTGAAAATGAAGCATATATTTATGCAAAAATTATATTTTTGCATGTTCAAGTGCAATTTTAGTACCCAAGCGGTTACAGTTTAAGTTTCCAAATTGGGAGCAAATAGCTTGGCTACCAATATGCAACATCAGTCAAAAAGGAGGCGGGATAAGATAAGGGGGCATGGCACAAAATACAATTTTATATTTCTGAATAACGATAAGTGTAAAATTCTCCAAATTTGGTACAAATATAATGGTTAACAATACCCATCATCTGTCAAAAATGGTCGGAATTGGAGGAAAACATCTCTCAAAAAGTAGACCTTCAATACAGAGACCACTTAGATTTCTGTATAACTGTAGAATGGTATCGGTAAGAGCATTCAAACTTGGTACAACCAGCTTCTTAAAAAATGTACGAGATTTATTAAAATGTACTTATTTTAATGAGGGCAGTAAAGCGCACTTAGTTAAGCTTGTATCATATAAAACAAGGTTTTTGGAATAAATAATTTTTTTATCAACAAGAAAACGGACAAGTGGTAAAAACAATTCCATGAAAATATTACGTTAGATTTGATGTGGGGTACATTTTTTACTACTAAATACTTACGCTAACGCTGACGTGGTGGTAGAATATTTTCAAAGAAAAAATTACGTAAATGATGACGAGTGGTAATTTTTACACCAGCATGTGCGTAGAGAGTATTTTAAAAAAATAAAAAGAGAGGGTAAAATTTACCACCACCTCGACAGTTAAAGGTTAAGCGGGTGTGGTCACTATCTTTAAATTTAAAAAATTTTTAAACAAAGCAAAATAAAACTTTTGATTTTAATTTGTTTGTTGGGTATGAGTAATAATATCAGAAACTGGGTACAAATCTGTAAACCGGTATAACTAAAGAACGATAAGAGCGAATTCAAAAATATTTGTTTCTAAGTTATTAAGAATAAATTGATCTTTCAAATTGCATTATTGGTTTGTTTCATTTTCATAAAAATTTTAAAAGTTATAAAGCGTTATTTTCAAAATTTATAAAAAAATTACGAATAATTTTATTGTAGGGTGCATAAATGAGCAAATGCATTGCAAAAACTTATAGTCTTTGTACACCAAAAATAAAGCCTGGACATTTTTCTTTAAAATTATTTCCTTAAAATTGATAAAAATCGTAGTAGACAAAGTTCTTGCGAAAAATCTGAAAAAAATCTTTACCCTATAAGCTCTTAAATTATGCTTGAGCACCTATGAAAATTTAAATAAAAATTTTTTTAGGACACACTAATAAACATGCTTTTGTTAAAATGCAACCCTTATCAAATGAAAAGTATAATTGTTTACAAAAATTTCAAAAAACAATGAAGTCGTATGGGATATCAAAATTTTTTTCTTTCTTAATATTTGTTATTTTCATAGCACATTGCTTTCACACTATCCCACTTTTACATTTTATTTGAGTTTTTGACATGTATTAATACAAAGTATACTATTGTAAACTAGCTCTTATGGCGTTTATATGATACGATTTTTTTCATTCTACATCATTTTTTGAAATGTTGTACTACCATGTAAGCTAGTTTTCACAATAGACGTTTATTCTCTTTTTTTACACTGAGTCTTCACCTGAGATAATATCTGATATAATATGTGAGAGAACGTCGGCAGAATGAGAGAACAAATTTCCTCATGTTAATCTTTATCTTAAACAAGGGGAACACGTATCTTATAAGATTTCATAATTGAATGACTCTCGTACAGTAAACTTGCATCGTTTTTATTCTTTTTTTAGTTTTTTCTTTTGTTTTTGTTTAAAATATTGTTTTTTTTAACACTTATCACAAGATTTTCACTAATTGCAGTAAAAAATTTTACAATTTAAAGAATGCGTCTTATTATTGTTTTATATTTATGTATGTATGTGTATTTTTGACAGCTCATCTTATAAGATAGTTGTTATAAGATTTCTCATAACAACTGTCTCATAATATATATTATAATATTAATATTAACACTATTTGAGAGTCCACACGTAAGATAATACTCTCTGCGATTGAATTTGACGTTTGCTGATATAAAAATCTTATATCTTATCTCAGGTGGAGACCCTATGTTAACACGGAGAGAACTACATAATATTTTGACTCTACAAAGTCGTAATATGTACTTTGTATTAAGGCTAGTTTACACGGTAATACAAGGTATTAGGACTTTGTAGAAGCAAAATAATATGATATGATATGATATAATATTAAAAGAAAAAACCAAAGCCTGTTGTAAGTATATTTCATGTTTACACGGATGGTATATGGAAAATCAAAAATAATAACAAAAAAGCAGATGGTAATAGTTTTACAATTTTTACAAAAACAACATGGAAATTTTCTGAGTTGATTTTAGTTGTTTTTGTAATTGTATAAAAATGATACCACCTTCAATTTGTGATGTTAAAAAGCATCATAAATAAGTTTCTAAAATGATTTACCCTGCGGCCATGCGATCAAGTTTTTCTTGATAGTCTTTTACTTATACTGCTTGTCCAAATTTACATAAATTAAAAGCTGTGACGTAGGCTGCACTCAATTTGTAAGCAATTTACTTTCACGATGTCATCAAGAAAACAATTTATAAAGACAAACTTGTAATCAGCTGTTTAATTAAAAGTAAAATTGCCAAACAAATGGAAAGGTGAAATTGAAAGCAATCTCGTGGTCAATTAATAAGTGAGTGTATTGCAAATTGAAAGGAATTGAAAGAAAAAACTTGATTGTGTGGCCACCAAGTTACATGATAAGATTTTTCTCATTTTACATAATTTTTTGCAATGTCGTAATACATTGTATTACCGTGTAAACTAGCCTTTACCATGTAAACATGCCTTTAATGTACAGTTTTTCGTTGGGAAAAGAGATAATCGCCTAATGAGAAAACGGCTATATGTTTCGATTTATAATTATTTGAATTGTATGAAATGGCTTTAATTGTTGGATAGAAAATGTACATATTTAAAGTACTTTTCGTTTATAACCGTTCAAATTATAAATTACAACTTTGTATAAAATACATCTCTGCTTGTATTTGTATGGCAACGCTTTAAAGTAGTCGACATTTTGACGAAGTTCAATCGAGTACATAAATATTTTCTCTCACAGAGATGGAAAAAGAAAAATAAATTTTGTGAATTATTAAAGATTTAAAAAAGACAAGTGTTATTAAAAATATAAACAAAAACATTGATTATAATAGAATTATGAATTGATTTTACTGCACGGGCATTTGTTTGCCCTAAAAACTTGTGGAAATATTGTGCTGAAAGTTAATGTGGTTCGTTGCACGTCTCGCAGCAGCTCCCTCTACAAAAAATTTTAGAAGAAAAAAAAAAAAATTGAAAAAAATCGCCTTCGCCCATATTCGCAATCAAAGTTTTCATATATCCTTTATAAGATACATTGTAAGATATTTTATTATGCTCCTACACATTTATCGAAGCTTTAACGCATTTACTCAATGTTTCTGGCTTAAACCTTCAGAAAAACATTGTGTTAGCTCGCTTACACATTGTGCTCCCTTAGATTGGGCTTAGGTGGATGCGCCTTTTATAGTAATGAAAATTTAAAATATAATATGTATATAAAAAGGTGCCAGTAATTTTGGATGAAAATAATATTTAAATGCATACATATAATAAAAGACCCATCAATGGAACGAGCATATATTTCAATTAACAAAAAATATATTTTTAAGAAAAAAAAGGAGTGTATTATGTACTGAATGTGTCCTTGCCGATGTGCAATGAATTAAAGTTGTTAAAATTTGATTACAAAGTGCAATAAGAAAATAAGTTTTGTAAAATGCTGCCCAGGCAGTTGTTATTAATGCATTATTTTTGTTTATATCCAATTTGATTTGTGGTAATAAGAACAACAATAATTAGAAGATTTTGTCTTAAAACCACCACCGCTACCACCATCTACCCTGTAGCCAGCCCGTGTGCCTGACCGCCAGACTGCTGTTTGTTCTGTATGTAAGTTACTTATTCGTCTTTTTCACTACCTACTAATCGTTGTTCAACTTTACTCAATTGCAGTATGAGTGAGTGGATGAATGTACGATTGCTTTTTTAAATAGTTGTGTGTAGTGCTGTAGCTCTTTTGGTTAGTTAGATTTAAATGATTATTTTTTTTTGTGTTTCTTGTATCTATTTGTTTCAGTTGTTGTCGGTATGTAAGTTATTTGGTTTTTGTTAGTTTTCTTGGTTTTTGGTCAAATTTTTCTTGTTTATTTGTTGTTTTAATTTTTTCACTATATAGAATTATACAACTAAACATTTTTTCGAATATTTTTTATACATACTTACATAGGAACATACATTTATGGTACAGCCATGATATGTGTGCCTCTTTTTTAACTTTATTGATGCTATTAAAATGTTGCATAGGTTTATGATCGAATCCTAAAATAATTAACAGCATCACAATTATAAACTGAAACAAAGTTTTACAGATAGGTATGTTAATGTTATTTAAAGAAATCTATCTACACTTATCTTGAGTTTAGTTGTTCTAAACAAAAGAAAGACACATGTAAAATTCTCCTTCATATCATTCATGTGGAGTTTTACTCCTTATGTTTCTAATTTGTGGGACTTTTTAATTCGATGTACCTATATAATTATTGACAACCATATAGGTATAATAACCTATTTGAGTATTTACAACCAATGGTCGATTAACGGAATAAAATGTGCATGGGCAGAAAAAAACAGAATCTTCTTTTGTTTGGAATATGTTTTAGACAATGAAGTCCAACAGATGTCGCTTAGCTTGCCTTTTGTTCCAAAATGATTGTCATCGTCGTCAATTTTCTTAATCGCGTTTTTAGTTTAGCGGATATCTTTCATCATTTTTTTTTTAAATTTAAAGATTTGACATTTCAGTTTCAGTTTTAATATTATATATATTTATTTAAAAGTTCATATTGTAATAAAAAGCTTCTATCGGCAAATAATTCAAATGTCATGTTATCGCCCAATATTCGTTGATATTGTTTTAAGATTTTTACCAAAACAGACATTGGTTTCCTTTACCTTTTTATTGTTAATAACTTGCTTAAACTGTGAGTACGGGATGTGGGTGAAGATAAAATGTGGGTAAAGATAAATATGTCAAACTAAATATGTTTTGACGTAACATCTTACGTCTTCACATATTTAAAATATGTTTTTCGTAATTGGGACAATTTAATATGTTTTAATATTTATGACAAACTATTATATATGTACATAGGTTTTTGTATTTGTGACATATTTAAAATATCAAATTATTAAATATCTTCGTATGTTTTACATATTTAATGAAATTTGAAAGAAATTAAGAATTTTATTAAAAATGCAGATTCTCTGATGGATCATCAAAGGCTTTTCTTATGGCGTTTACTATTCGATGTGTTTGTTCAATTGTGCTGCGTTCTCTTCTAAAGCTTAGTTGGTGGTTATTAATACATCTATTTTCATTTAAAATTGGGGCTAATTTAAACACTAACAGCTTCTCAAACAGCTTTGATATATTAGAAAGTAAGCTTATAGGCCTTGTAACAACCCGATAAATTATCAAATATTAAAAAAACACGTTGGTTCAGTGTAATACTCAAAACAAAACTATTTTATTATATTTTCCATTTCTATTTTATAATCATATTTTCATTGCCATTGACATTTCCCCACAGCCTACTAACAATACAATTATTTATCAAACATCCAGTTGTTTTATAGATTTTCATTCTGTTCGCTTGAACAGGTTTGCCACAGGCCTATATGACTCAACTTTTGTGTGATCCTTTTCTGGTTTAGGAATCATGGTGACTAAGGAAACCTTCCATTTTTGAGGATATTAATCAAGACGTAAAATAGCATTAAAAATTAAAAGAATTTTGTTGCTGACCTTATCGAAACCAGGCAATACTTGCAGACTCAGCAGAAGTTTGTTTTGAAAGCATTGTTACCATTTGTCAAGTTTTCTCTTTTGTTGCGATGTTTTTTTGTTAAGTATTTTTTATATTTTTAAACAAATTGAACTTTAAATACATTTTTCTGTTTTCTTATTAAATTTTTGTAGAAAAAACATTTCTTATTTTAAAAACATTTTTTTTTTTAAAAAAATGGTGGCATTTTTCTTTGATGTAGATCTGAGCAATGTAAACGAGTGTTTCACATTTTCTACATATTTGATGTTAGATGTTGATCAGTGTAAAAAGCCTGTTAGCTCTACTCCCCCGAGTACCGATAGCCTTGTACCTCCTAGTAAAATGAACTAACTGTCTTGTCCAGATTGACTCTCAGAAGCTTTTCAGTCGCCCAATCTGACAGTTTGCCGAGCGCCCCTAATTGTCGGCAGAAACTTGCCCGCTATCAATGTCACTATATCACCCGCGTAGGCGACGACCCCCTGACCTAACCTATCAAAAAGTTCTAGAACGACATTGACAGCCAAGGGCCACAATAAGGGAGAAATAACTCTTCCCTATGGGGTCGTCCTAGTCTAAAGTTTCCTTAAGCGCTAATAATAACTCTGCTGCTAAACATCAGTGCCTGCCTGATAGCCTCTATATATAAATCCTTCCGATTTGTACGACCCAAAAATATTAACCGCCCATGTAAGCTTATCCACGGGGATCATATCCCTTACCGCTTCCTTTACCTCAACTCAATTCCGAACCAGGACATCTCATTTGATTCAAGAGTCCCTCTTCGACCTTCTAATGTCTCCCTTATACCTATTATAACTTATCTTAAAGTTACTCCAATCCACATCCCTACGCGTATGATTCGCCCTATTGAATAACCTACTGACAGTGGTCTTTTGAGTCTTTAGTTCGCCCGTCCACCATCTCGGCGGCGAGCGCTTACCCGGACAGGTCAGCGGACAAGATCGCTCTTAGGCACTGGTCAACACCTTCGTAAAGGCACCTACTAGTTGCTCCAACCGACCGAAGATGACCCCAATCGTCGTTACTATTCACCAGCCCCGAAAAAGAATCCAAGTTCGTCCCTCTCGGATTTCTATATCGACACCTGTTTGACTTTTCAAAGGTTAGACTGAAGGGCAGACGGCTATTGTCAGAGAAGGAAAATCTCAGAGCCACCCTCTAATCATCTACTAAGTCCCTAAAATTCGTCAGTGCTATATCTATTACTGCCTCCCTATCCTTAGTGCTAAACATTGGTGTAGTTCCCCTAGTAAAGATATAAAGATTGTTGGCAATAATAAAATCAAACATTGGCTCACCTCTTTTGTTGATGTCGGTACTTCCCCGTTGGGTTTGGTGTGCATTGTCTTCACAACGCAGTACCAGCCTGGAGCCCTTTCTGCTCGAGTGCTCCACCAACTCCAGCACTTTAACACCAGGTGGATCGGCAGCCTTGTATGGTAAGTATACCGATGCTAGTGCCAGGACAGTTCTGTCCCTAACATCACATGTCACAACCGTAATGTCTCCATTGCTGAAGGAATCAGAAATCATAAATTTGTGCTCATTTCTTGCCATTATACAAGTTCGTACCTTCTTATCCGTGTTGGGTAGAAAAAGGAGATATCCCGTGACTTAATCCAACTACCCGGTTGTTGAACCAGGGCTCTTGGACTAAGGCTACGTCCATGTTGTTATCGATGAATTAGGTTGCTAATTCGGTCGAGGCTGCCTCTGCCTCTCAGCCTCTTAGGGTCGATCATTTTTAGGAAACCTAAATCTGATAGACCCCAACCCAAATTTAGCAACCCCTCTCTTTGACTGCAGCTTTCTGAGAGACTCCTGGTCTACTGCGAACCGGAAGTCTCTCCGTTGGTTCTCTTTACAAACCAGTGAATCTATCAGCCCCCACTGGCTCGTATCGAGTCCCCCGATCTGGTTGCCTAGTACCCCCGATATGACCTCCACCGGTTTTGGAGGTGTAGGTATCCATGCCGTGACCACCGGCCTCAGTGGCAACTCAGACGCAAGTATAACGTCTAATTTTGCTATCAACCACTATGACCTTAAAAGTGGTAGAAGTGGTATTAGAAAGGGAGGGGATGGGGTTATAGGTGTTGGGAATAGGATAAGGAATGCATCACCCTTGGTCATGCTGGCCTTAAAGCCTATGCCTTAAAAATTGTTCAAACTAACTGTGCGGATTCAAGTTCCACTACAGTCGACACTTAAGCCAAAACATTGCGGCAACAAAGTGAATTTATAAGATTTCACAATCCGAAAATAGATCAAAATCGAAATAGTGCTCTAATATGGACTAATAGGGTAGAAAGTATGGGTTTTCTAGATTTCAGAACTTTATATTTAGAATTTGTATAGCTTTTTTGAAACAGAGCATAGCTAAAACTGAATTTGTGAGATTTCAAATAAAAAAGTTATACTTTTAGAATCCGAAAATCGGTCGAAATCGGAATGTTAATTATTTTGTATAATTTAAACTGAAATACAAAGATATAGACTATTATTGTTATTATAAAACACTTTCCCCGTCAAAAGTTAAAAACAAATTTAAATGCTCAACTAATACACGAAAAAGTAACTCCTCCTCCTCGCTCCTTTATTGCAACATAGTCATGTCTCAAAAAATCAAAAATTGAAGTTACTTTAGCAAAAGTGCTCCTTCATACCTTCTTTATATGTAAAATAAAAATCAGTATTATATCTCAAACTGAACCGAAGTTATAACAAAATATATTTTATAAAATCTGTATATAAAGGTAAATTTTGAAAACTTTAATCGCATTTTGCCAAGATCGATTTTTTTTTAGATATGACTATGTTGCAATAAAGGAGCGATGTATTGTTAATTATATCTATATATGTATGTATGTATGTATGTATGTATGTATGTATGAATATTAAAAAAAATGTTAATAAGAAAAATACAACAACTATTTTATTTATACACTCAAAAGAAAAATCAATCCATCCGTACTCAAATCAATCAAATGAATCAAGTACAGAAAGATTGATTCAAGTACGGATTTTCAATCGCAAAATACTTAAATTATCCATATTCAATCCCGTTTCGTACTTAAAATAAACCGAAAATGAGATTGAGTTAAGTAAAACTAAGAGTGAATCAATCCAGTGTTGCCACCAACGAAAAGCTAAATTACACATGGATCATGCCAAAATTACACATGAAAATACGAATTACACATGCTATCTTTTTACGCATGTCTCAGAAACGAATTTCGATCAAAAGTGGAACTAAAATCGTATTTGGCTTCTTCATAAAACGTAAACCAATTTCAATTTCTAAGTGGAATTGATATTTTAAGCAACATATATACCTAAAAAACTTATTATTGCCACCTTTTTATTTTGTACCACTAAAAATTTTTGACTCTAAAAGCGATAATACTAATTAATGTATAGAGTTTTTGTTTGCAAACAAATAAACATAAATATCGTCACCTAAAATGCAAAAGGGCGTAACGACACTTTTTATTTTGTTACAGGAGAAGCAAAAAACTTTACAAAATCAATAACAACAAGGTATAGTTGGCGCTTGAATTTCTTTAATAAAGTCGCCATTTTTGATCTAAAATTCTTTTTTTAATAAACGAACAAAACTCAATCAAAAACTCTTATTTCGAATTTGTTTTTGTTGCTAAGCCCTTTTGCATTTTAGGTGACAATATATAACTTACATTTTATTTGGGTATCATAAATGACTCAATTTTTCAACGGAATCTTAATTCAGTTCCTCTATTGCTGCAACATTGGATATGCCGGACATTTTTATATTGTTTACTTATCCAGCACAAAAATATTTTTCAAATGTCTCTTTATTTGCATTTTTGTTTACAACAATCGTATCGTTGCTATATTTAATGCAAAAAAATAATATTTTCATTTTACTATTTAAAAGATTAAAACAAAAATAACTATTTGCAAAGTAGGAAATAATCTGTCTCCAAAGGAATTTTTATTTCAAAAACCCTTTTCCAATAATATTCTGCCTTCAAATTACTATGAAGATAAAATTTTTCAAAATTTAAGAGTGCATGTTGTCGCGAAAATATTCTTGAAACTCCTTAAGTTTTATCTGCGAAGCATTACTTCTAATAAAACAATATCTGATATTACAAAGTAAAACTTTCCAATATGTTGGAAGGTTCAGACAGGCCTTCGACGCTACGAAATGTATTAGGTGGCACGAGCATTTTATCAAAACAATAACTGGCTTTTCGTCTTTTAGCAACTTAACTTCTGAATTATACTGTCCAAATATAACATTAGCAGTATCTGATGCAAATCCAACTAGATTTTCAAATAGAATCCCTTTTTCTATAATTGTGCTTTTGAGAAGATCAACCATTTCTTTGGAAGTCGATGATCGACTCTCTTTTAAATAATAAAAAAAGAATAATGTACCCAGGATGTTTTCGTTATAAAAAATTGTGGTAAAAGCTATCTAAGTGCCAAATTATTAGTAGTTAATGATCCAACCATTTTTAGTTCAGCTCTTTTAACGCTTCCATTCTTTTAATAACATTTTTAAGTTTTGCTAAGAATGATAAACCTTTTTACTTCTTGTGAAAAAATAACAAAAATCAGTGCAACAAAATGTTAAAATTTTAAATTACACATAAATTACACATGGATTCAATTACACATGGGCTACACATGAAAAAATAAATTACACATGATATGTGTAATTACACGTGAGGTGGCAACACTGAATCAATCTCAAAATACGCTTGATTCAGAATTATAAAATTGTTTTAATCCGAATTCGTACCTAAAATTATCCGAAATTAGATTGATTTATGTAAAACTAAGATTGCATCAATCTCAAAATGCTATTGATTCAAGTATTACACCTTACAGAATGATAAAACACCAATATCATGCCCGATATGGTTTTTATTTTAGAAATCGTATGTAGACATTTAACTAAAAATATAAACTAAATGAGAATCAAAAGTTCAAATTTACTTTTTAACCCTAAGTGGTGCACATGAGTCTCGCCAGACCTTTTTTCAGTGTGTATAGAAAATTAAAACAAGCGTAGGCCGGTTAAACACAACAAAAAGTTTAATATTTTTTTTTACTTGATTTAAGAATTTAATACTTATTTCAAGAAATTCCGGGATTGATTTTCGAAATTAATCCCATTTAGGATATGTCACAAATACGAAAACATATGTAAAGGGTGTTTTTTTTAACCCCGATAGAACTTGAAATTGTAAAAAATAACACAAAAAATTAATATGTAATCAAAATTTTTTTTTTATTCGAAAGATCAATACGTGACATTAACATTTGAAAATGATTTCGGGCATATGGGCACCGCGGCTGTTCTTGACGAAGCGCATTCTGGACGTCCAATTTTGGGCCACTTTTTCGAGCACTGCTGGCCGTATGTCACGAATAACACGAACAATGCTGGCCTCCAAGGCGTCAATTGTTGCTGGTTTATCAGCATAAACCAGTGACTTCACGTAGCCCCACAGGAAATAATCGAGAGGTGTCAAATCGCACGACCTTGGAGGCCAATTGACAGGTCCATTTCTCGAAATCAACTTATCGCCAAATTTTGATTTCAATAAGTCGATGGTTGCGTTCGCCGTATGGCACGTAGCGCCATCCTGTTGAAACCACATCTCCTCCGGATCAATGTCATCCATATTTTCAAACAAAAAATCATTGATCATGGTGCGGTAACGATCTCCATTGACCGTAACGCGAGCTCCGGCCTCATTTTTGAAGAAATAAGGTCCGATGATGCCACCAGCGTGAAAACCGCACCAAACGGTGCATTTTTCTGGATGTAATGGAGTCTGTAGGGTCTCTTGTGGATTGGTCTCGCTCCATATGCGGCAATTTTGCTTATTAACAAACCCGTTAAGCCAAAAATGCGCCTAATCGCTGAACACAATTTTGCGATAAAAGAACGGGTCAGTTGCCAACTGCTCTAGAGCCCAATCGGTGAAAGAACGACGCATATAATGGTCTCGTGGCGTCAATTCCTGCACCAGCTGGATCTTATACGGGTGTAGGCCGAGATCTTTGCGCAAAATTTTCCACGTAGTGGACGGACAGAGCCCCAATTCCTGCGACCGACGACGAATCGATAAATTTGGATCTTCTTCCACACTTTCGTTTACAGCGGCGATATTCTCTTCAGTACGCACATTCCTTCGACGTGTTGGTGTTATTGCATCCTCTAGAGAGTATGTGGTACAAAATCTATCCACAGTTCGACGAATGGCTTGTTCAGATGGACGATTATGTACGCCATAAAAATGACGAAGTCGTCTATAAGTTGCGCGAATCGACGACTGATTTTCAAAGTAAATTTGGATAATTTCTTAGCGTTGTTCAAGCGTGAGTCTATTCATGATGATTTGTCAGAGTATACTGAAACGATAAAAAAAATATTTCATCAAAATTTAATTTTTTGTGTTACTTTTTACAATTTAAAGTTCTATCTAGCTTAAAAAAACACGCTTTATATAATAGTTTGTCATAAATATAAAAACATATTTGGAAAATTGTCCCAAATACGAAAAACATATTTTAAATATGTGAAGACGTAAGATGTTACGTCAAAACATATTTAGTTCGACATATTTATCTTCACCCATATGACACTGATTAGGTTTAGAAAAGAGAAATTGAACATCTTTCAAACACTGGCTTGTAAACACAAAAACGGTTACATAGCAGTGTTGCCAAAACTTTTGGAGGTAAAATCAGCAAAAACAATAATTTTTCATCAAAAAGTTTGCAAAATCTGCGCTAAAATTTGTTCGATTTAAATGCTACTTTCAGAACATGGCTGATAATTTTTGGAAACTTTTACATCAAAAATATCTATCCCTATTAAAATACTCAGTAAGGACAATTCACATCTTTGTTATTTTAAACAATAAATTTAAAGTTAATTGCTTGACATCCCTACAAGAAGTAAATGAGCGAGTAGTCACTTTTTTCACGTTGATGTTAAGAAAATGATAGAAAGAAATGACAGAAAACTTGATTTCGGTCATTTCATTCTATAAAAAGTATAAAAATAGTATTTTTATACTCTCACCACAGGTGGAAAAGGTTATATATAAGTTTGTCATTCCGTTTGTAATTTCTACAATATTGATCTTAGGCCCTGTAAAGTATATATATTTTGGGTCCTTATGAGGAGAGAAGTTGATTAAACGATATCCGTCCGTCTGTCCGTCCGTCTGTCCGTCTTACGTTTGATATGTGATTCCGGAGACTCCAGACATGATAGCGGCTAGGTTGTTTTACATTTATGTCACATATAGTCCACCATTTCTTGCTATTGAAATTCAGCCAGATTGGTCCAACAATGGCTGAGATATGACCAAAAAACCACGACTGCCTCTAATTTTTCCAAAAAATCCCTTGTGGTTGTTGTATTTTTATTACTTTTTTCTGTATATCTGGAGAACGGCAAGAGCCAAAGTTTTCAAAGTTTTTGGTACAAACATTAAGGTTATAAATACACACCATTCCACAAAATGTGGGCGGGATTGGAGAAGTGGGCGTGGTACCTTCCATACAAAAAGTATTAAAAATTGTATAAAAACCTGAATTTTTTGACTGTTATATGACCTATGGTTACGCCTTATATATCAAAAGATCGGAAATTTAATTAATAAAAAATATTTTCTGAAAAACTCGGGAAAATCGGTTCAGATACGAAAAAGTTATGACCAAAATATTAATTTTTATTTGGAAAATATAAATATAAAATATAAATAAATCTTTCAAATCGGTTCAGAAATAGCAGAGTTATGACCAATATACTGAAATCCCAAAAATTACTCTTTTTTGTAATTAAGTTTGTTTTTTATACCCTTCACCGAAGGTCCTGCACCCTATAAAGTATATATATTCTGGGTCCTTATGAAAAGCGAAGTTCAAATCCGGTTGTCGTCTCATCTCTCCCCCCTTCGCATTTGTGTACATATACTAGCATAATGCCCAATATGATTTTCGTTTATTATTTCATCTATTTAAATAATTTTAACAAATAGAAACTAGGAATTTTTGTGTTTTTTTGCTACTTAAAAACTCGCCAAAAGAGATAAAAAATGACAACAGTGCCTTTACAAAAAGAAAACAAACAAAAAACTGTGTTGAGTTGTAAACAGTAAACGGTCTATATTTCATTTTAATGATATTTAAACAGCGTTCCTTCATGGTAGGGGGTGTGTTAAGTTAGAAACTGTGAGTTCCCTGGTTCGAATCTTGGTTTTTTAAAAAGAATTTTTTTTTAATATTGTTATGTTCCAAAACAATTTTAAAAAAATATTTACCAGTTTTCGCTTTTTAAATTTCATTTATAATGAAGTTTTAAGTATTGTAAATATGTATGTATATGTAAAAATTATTTAGTTGCTCTGTATTCTGCTCGCACAATGGTGAAGGGTATATAAGATTCGGCACAGCCGAATAAAGCACTCTTACTTGTTATAATTAAATTTGATAATTAAAAATCTTTCTTACGTACTATTATCAAGGCTCATAATGTCGGATGTATCTCGTATTATTTTTCTTTGAACTCTTTCTGCAATTGCATCACTTTCTTTATGGCTATCTTCCAACCACAATGGAACAGAATTTATGTTCTTGGACCGTTATATTTTTATAAATAATTACACTACGTGACAAAATTTCAACAAAGTCGTGACCAAATGAATCTGACAGCTAATCTTTATGTAAAATTTTCCGCTGAATGCGAATATGAAGTCAACAATCCATGGTTATTTTAGAAATTTTATAACCTTTTACTAGAAAGAAAGAATTACATAATCCGTTTAAAATTTTTGAAGATATTTGCATTTTAGTCACAGCATCTTTTTTAAAAACACAAATAACGGTTATTTTGGAATATCTCAAAAACTGTTCTACTTTTGACAATTCTGACTTCATATTCGGATTCAGCGGAAAATTTTACATAAAGATTAGGTGTAAAATTCATTTGGTCAAAAAATTGTCACGTAGTGTTATTTGTTATTTTATTTTGTTTTGAAGTTTTCACTTATATTTACATTTTGCGGAAAACTTAACGTTTTTTTATTAACGCTTGTTTTTCAAAAAATTTCTGTCAATATTGACAGGTACTGTCAAATTTATCGGCTATAAATTTGGCAGCACTTTGTTTTTCCCTTTTTTAACAAATACAAATCTGTGGGGCTTTCGAACGGATTAGAAAATACCATTTCATTTTCGATACGGAAATTTCTTTCGAAAGTATTTTCGTTTCGAATCGAATTACATAATAACCCCCCAGCTTGTTAAAAATAAAATTTTAGGTCAACAAACTTTTTGTTTGATTCAAAGAAAAGATTTATCAAATTTACACTTTGCAAAATAGCACTCAACAAAACGTATTTAATAATGAAATAATTAAATATTTCTTCATATTCAATTAAAACAATATTTGAATCAAAGTAAAGACAGTATTTTAACAACTCTTGTCCATTTTTAAATAGCTCATAATTCTCATTTGTTTTACAGTTTTATTTGAATAATATATTTAGTTTTGCCAAAGTCTTTGGAAAAGGTTTCCTGATGATCTGGCCTAAGCAATCAGTGAAATGCGCATAGGAACTTACTTATCCCCGCATAATAAATTTTAGTGTTTTTATAAAAATATAAAAATTAAAAATTTATAACATCATCATTAATAAATAAAAAAAAATAAAGATTCGATTAACATTTTGTTTGATTTATTCAACATTTTCAACAATTTATTTTAACAAATCAAGTAAACATTTTGTTGAAAAAAATTATTTTGGGCAACAACTTTTTTTATTGACCCAATAAATTTGGTTGTTGACTAAAAATTTTACAATTATACATACAAACTTTTTTATCAATACCGCAAAAATCGTCATCGCAGAAAATTCAAAAATTTTTGTAATCAAATATGCGATTTTCGTATTCAAATATGAAAATTATTTTTTTCTGTGAACACAGCAATTTTTTCGCTGTGCACTTTATCCCTTCATTCAATTGGATCACCTCCTCCATGCCCTTACCAAATTTAGTTAATTTAACAAAAAACGTAGAATAAATACGTCCGAAAATAAATTTTATAAGATTCCAAAAAGATTTTGGTCAACTTTCTTCGGTCACTTTTTAATAATGTAGACAGAACACAAACAAAGTAAGAGTTATAAAGTTAATATTTACATACTTTAATATACAATATAATTTAGAAATTTCAAAAGTTATTAAGACAAGAAAACCGGGACAGTGGCTGACTTCATTAACTGAAAGGCATAGAATTCATAGACAACTTTTCAAAAAGCAATGCCTTGAGTTCATTATTGAATGGTCTTATTTTTGTTTTTATTTGTGATGCCTTGTCAACGCATTCGTTTTCAGTGATGCTTTTGCAACATTGCATTTATGAAGTCATCCGGTATCTTGAAATAGACCGATAAGTGAAAGCATACTACCTAAAACCACAAAAGGTTAATAAATATAATATGTAGTAGCATGGATAAAATTAAATTGTTTATGAAACTTCAAATTCGGATGTTTTCACTATATGTATATGTCGTTATTTCTTAATTTTTTGTCCGACGATAACAATTTTACGCTTACTACGTTTGGAACAAAATATTATTTAAGATATACATATGTTAAAAACAATTTTAAACATTTTTTTTTATTGCTTTACTGGAGCGAATCAAAATGGTGAATTTTGAAAAACATGAAAAATCACATTTTTCAAGTTTAAAGTCCTGTAGTTCAGCAAATCTTTATCCGATCGACACAGTATAGATATGGGCTGAAAAAGAAATTCTTTTGAATAGTTCTCGAGATTTTTCGAAATACCTAAAATAACTGCAGAAAAATACGATTTTCGCGTATATCTCAAAAACGCTTCTTGAGAAAAATAATAATATAATAATATTCGTGATCAGCAGCCACAATTTACCTTAGAAAACATCTAATTTTTGAAATTCATTTTATTTTGTGGCAAAGTGTGATCTATCTACAATATAAAAGAGTTGCGTGAGTGACTGACTGACTCATTCATGATCGCCCAGCCCAAACCGCTGTCCCTAGAAAGTGAATTTGGACTAGCGATTGGTCACTCCCCACATCGATCCACTAAGACGGGATTTTTCGAAATTCGAATGTTTAAGGGGGTAAAAAAGGTAAAAACAGGAGAATTCGGTAACCTTATATCTCTAAAACTAAAAGAGATGCAAAATAAATGTAATATGTACTTATCTTAGTACTTTTTTGCCACCCCATCTATCTTTTGAACCAATAAACATAGAAACAAAGTAAATACCACATTCGAAACTTATCAAAAAAAAATACGTATACGAAGTTGGTACTTTTTCGAAATTCAAACATTTAAGGGGTGAAAATCGTAACTATTTTTGGAACTTTTTTTTACAAAACATTTTTCTCCATTTATTGACATATTCGTACTAAATTATGGGCTACTACTACAATACTGAAATTTTTGATACTTTAATGGAGGTAAAATATAGTACCCAAAAAAGGAAATACGGGAAATTTTATATTTTTCTTTAGCTTTTTGGTTCTACTAAAGAAGCGGGTTTAATGCTAGAATTTAAACAAGTTTAAACCTGGAAAAATAAACTTTGGCATAAAAATATGTCCACGAAGAAAAAGGAGACGCTAACGAAGTAGCGGATATATGCTAGTATGCTATAAGGAACAGTCTTGTTAGCAAAACATTATGTTGTCTAATATGCAGTTTACTTACGGTGACTATATTTTTAAACCAAAATACAGAACAAGTTTAACTAAAAAGCGTTAAACGATTTAGTTAAAAGCATTTTTTTCTACAATAGCTGTCATATTTTTTAAAAATTCAATAAAAACAAGTATGAAAGTATAGTCATCCTCGTTCATTTGGTACTTTAAACCACAGTATATAAATACATATTTTCGAAAGTGTATTATATCTGGGGTTGGCCATAAACAAGATAAAATAATTTTATAGGGTTAAGATTCATATATGTATAAGTTCTTTGTGTGTAATATTACCAAAATATTAACATCTATATACGATATTTTCGTCTTAAAGCGATTTTTGAGAAAGGGTTTAAATGGGACCTACGGTCAATTTTGGACCAACCAGTATAAAATTTCGTCATGAGCTAGTAGTTTTTATTTAAGTTAAGTTTAAGTTATCGTTGACTCTACCTGTAGCGATTTGAAACGCATAATTTTGCGAGTTTTCGAGTTATTCGAAAAATCGGTTTTTTGTGTGGAAGTATTCTACATATTCGGTTTTTTTATTCGCTGAAATTTTAATAATTTTATAATAAAAAAAAATTTATAACAGTAAATATGAACCTTATTACCAGGGCTGTGGTGTCGCAATTGAGGTTTTTGTACCGAAGTCGGAGTTGAAGTACCCACAAAAACTCGCGACTCTGACTCCACAAATTTTTTGGCATACAAATTTTCAAATATTTTTCAAAATAAAAAAATTTTAAGAGAGTCTGCTTTAAAAATTTTGAAGTGAGAAATTAAACCCGTCTACTTCACATATGGTCGTGCCGGAGTTATCTTGTCGTATATCACAACATTTTTTTTGAGAAATCGAATATAAATGTTCAAAATTTCATACACAAAAATGTACGTGAAAAAAGTGGTACAATATTTTTGTCAGATATTTCGGGGATTCACCAGGTGTCATAAAGTCTTAAAATATTAACATAAAAAAATACGACCGTTGTGAACAACCCCTCATAATTTTGTGTGCTATTTAAAACAAATATAAAAAATAAATATTTACCAAACTTCAAAATATTTTTTAATTCTAATCCATGAACTAATAAATAAAATTATATCTTATCTGACTATTTTCCTTTTTTTAGACGCAAATCACAAATAAATTATATTTTGTTTGTTTACCAAACATCAGAGTCCTAAACCGATATAATTTGACGCCGCAAGTGTTTTGTTGCAAAAATTGCTAGCCGCAGGTTAAATTCGGATATTAGCCGGATAAAACTATACCATCAACGGCGACGGCTACAAAAACTAATGCGGCTCGGCTCAGCAGCTCATCGCAGGTCTCTTCTGATTAATTACGACAGCACAATAAACATAGCCATCAAAGTTCTATTAATTTAAGACACTTTTTGTTAACAAAGCAACAACAAAAATTTTTAAGTTATAGCTTAATTTCCCAATTTTGTCGTATACGCCACTTTTTGCGAAATATTTTTTAGTTTGTGGGATATACGTCAAAATGGTGTATTAAGAGACTGCCTTTATGTATTTCACTAATATTAAAATTTACAGCCTGTTCATCGATTTCGAACGTTAACGTTCCCATAGAAAATTACATTTGAAACAAAAACAAAATTCTCAAATTTTCTATGCGAACGATAACGTCCGAAATCGTTAAACAGCCTGTTAAATTATAATAGTTTTCGAAACGAAAATGTATGCTAGTGAAAATATATATTATTACTTAATTTTCTTATGTATGACTTTTTAGGTTTATTGTTACTAAAGGGTGGCCCAACCATAGTGCACGATGTTAATTGTAGGTCACATTTCTTTGTTTGACAAATTCAACCATGAAGAGGTAAACAATTGAGCAGCGCGCTAAGATTGTTGAAGCCTTTTACGTAAATGGGCGTTCAAATCAAAATGCATTTCGTGCACTTCGTGATTTTTTTGGTCAGCATAATCGACCAAATGTGTCTACAATCAGGAGAATTGTGCGCAAATTTCAGTAAGCCGGGTATGTAGGAAATGTTAAAAGACCTTTGCATGCTCGCCCAGTTCGTTCTACGGAAAACATTGCTGTTGTTTGCGATACTGTGTCAGAACCGCCGTCAACCTCGACTCATCGTCGTGCCCAACAATTGAAAATCTCACGAACTTCACTGTTGCGAATTTGAATATAGATTTGAATTTACAAGCTTACAAGGTTCAATTGACTCAAGAGCTGAAGCCTACTGACCATCTCAAGCGTCGCCAATACGCCGAAATGTTGGTTGAACAGACAGAAGTGAATGGTGACTTTACAAAGAAAATCATCTTTAGCGACGAGGCACACTTTCACCTCAGTGGATTCGTTAACAAGCATGATTGCCGCATTTGTGCAAATGAGAATCCACGTATGATTGTTGAAAAGCCGATGCTTCCACAAAGAGTGACTGTTTGGTGCGGCTTATAAGCTGGCGGCGTCATATGACCGAACTTATTTGAAAATGTGGTCTGGCAAGCAGTTACCGTAAATGGTGCTCGCTATCGCGAGCTGATAACGAACTTTTTTTAGGATATGAACCTGGAAGATATGTGGTTCTAACAGGATGGTGCCACACAGCCAACGAAACAATGGCTTTTTTCCGCGAGTGTTAATTGGCCGCGACGATAATGTTATTTGACACTTCTTTCTTTGGGGATATTAAAAAAAAAGAAACAGAGCACGACAATAAGCTATAGCTTATAAGAGGTAAAGGATACTATAATTCGGCACATTAATGAAATTAAACCTCATTTATGTCTCAGAATCATTGAAAATATGGACCATCGGATTGAGGTATGCCACCGAAGTCGTGGCGAGCATTTAGCCGATGTTATTTAAAATTAACATCGTTCATTATGGTTGGATCACCTTTTAAATAAACCTTTAATTTCTTAACAATAAAATGAATTTAAGCAATATAGCAATAATTTTATCAATATAAATAACCGTTGTGTACTACATCCGAAAAACTCTTTACATATAAATAGAACGAAAAATGTTAAAACAACAGTAATATTATTAAGATAATCTAATTTTTGTAACATGCCTGATATACTTTGTTCACATACAACAAGATAACGCAAGATTTTTTTAATTGTAAATTTTCATACGCTGTTTGTTGTATATCTACAATTATATTATATACGACGCAATAAATTTTTCGCAAAAGTGGATTAACAACAAAATGGCTTCGTTATATCTCATAAACCATGAGAGATAGAAACCTGAGGATTGCGCAGATCGATAGACCTGATAAATTTACCACAGGAAACGGTATTATCTCATTTTTTTAATTTTGTGATATACGACAAGATAACTCTGACACGACGATATGTTAAAAACTATATTAAAGCTCAATGCTGCACGTGTTAGAATTAAAATATCGATTTGAAATGTTTACAGAAGCATTTTCTTGCTATATTTAACCATTAAAAGAGTGTAAAGTCAAGTAACAACCCGTCTCATACACATTTAGCATCAAGGTTAGAGTAGAAGTCGGAGTTAAAAAATTTCAGCGGATGGAGTCGGTACAGTAAATCCTTTGTAAACGAAATGAGTTCTATTGTATGGCAATATTTTCAATAGGCAAAAGAAAAGAGTAAAGCTTAATGCTTAAACTGCACAAAAAGTCTTGTGATGTTAATACAATTCGCAGAATAACTATTGATGACGATAAACCTAACACATTCGAATCGATTAACCCCCTAGAAACGAAATTCCTACATTAAAAACTTCACAAAAATAAAAAACCATGAGCGTTTTGTCGATAATTTATAAATAGATAACACTGTGTTCATTGGCGAATTTGTCTGTAATTTTTGAATAGTACAATTTGTTCCTTCCAACAATTTCACCTATTTCGCGCACAGATTTTCCCTTTTTGTATAGATTAATTATAATTTCACGAGCATCAATTGAAGTTTAATTCCCTAAGCTAATCCAACAAAGCTATACGCTTGTCTGCAGGAAATAAACCAAAGCCTCTGGCGGGAATCGAACCCGCAACCCCGGCGTTGATAGACTAGCTCATTATCAGCTAGCCTACGCACTTCCCATTTTCCTTTTTTTGACTTTTTTTGTGTTAAAAGTAATGTGACTGTTTACTTTATTTTGACGCGTTAATTTAATACATATCATAAAAAAATTGATTATTTTCTAACAGCCTTATTTATAAAAAATAAAACATGTCAATAAAAGGTTTATTAAACGGATTTTGTATGAAAATCCATTTTATTAACCCTTTATTAACCGGTTTTATTTTTTATAAATTAGGCCGTAAGTTGTTAGTTTTAAATTTAATTGTTTTAATTAATTTAGTTATACTTTTTTAAGTAACTAAATATGCAATTCTATTTAACATAAAACAATTATCTATTTACAAATTATTAGGAGGAGAGTATCTCGCGGCACACCGCAGGGTGCTATTTTATCACCACCGCTATGGGTGACCACGATAAATAGCCTCTTAAGGATCTTAACCGAGGAAGGTTTTGGACCCGTCTGCTATGCAGACGATGTGGTAATACTTCTTAGGAACAAGGACCCAAACTACTTGTGCAGAAGGGCTTAGGAGGCCCTAGATACGGCCTTCGGCTGGGCTCGACCAAGGGGGCTAAACATTAACCCAGCGAAGACGGAAATATGTCTGTTCCCAATAAGGACGCAAATTCCTTCCTATACGGAACCACGGTTCTCAGACAGGACGATACCAGTAACCGACAAGGTCAGGTACTTGGGCGTGATCCTTGATCGGAAAGTAAAGTGGAAACACCGAATAGAAGAAAGAACCAACAAAGCGATCCGATGTTGGGCGATGTGTGGAAGGGCCATAGGCCCGAAATGGGGTCTTAGTCCAACTTTGACACACTGGCTCTACAGAAGTGTGATTAAACCGATTCTAACTTACGCATCTGTAATCTGGTGGACTTCGTTGGGCAGAGCGTGCAACATAAGACCACTCCAGGGGGTCCAGCGTACATGTTGCTTGGGTATAAGTGGGGCAATGTGAACTACATCAACCAAGGCTCTGGAGACACTGCTGGATATACCCCCGATCGAAACGCAGCTGAGATACGATGCGGCACTCGCGACCGACGGCTCTTATCTCTCGGCGAATTATATATATGCGACTACAGGGCATGTCATCTGTGTATATTTGATATATTGACCGGATACATACGTCCATCGGACATGCCCGACCGAATACCAGAGACAGATATTATCGGAAACTGCGAGATTATGATACCTCAAAGGAAATCATGGTCGAGTAGAACTTTAGGGCAAACGCCTATGGGGATCTGTTGCTACATGGATCCAGGATGTTATTGGACTGTGGAGGTCCATTAACGACTTCTCCTCCAGGCCACTCGAGGATAATACACTCGCTATCAAGGGAAGGGAAATTGAGGCATTTAATCTGGCGAATGCGAAACCGTTTGAAGCTTGCGCTAGCTGGAATAGTGGGCCAGCTGAAATAGTGGGACTTTGGGTAGGACCACTAAGATTTTGTGGGGTAACCCTGACGAGAGGAGGACATAAAGCCTCCTCAATGGGAGTAAGTCCGAGGTTAGTATGGCGATGCGTATGCTGACTGGTCATGCAGGAGGCGAGCCAGACGCTGGAACACTTTCTCTACCACTGTCAGGCCTTTGTCGAGTTACGATCCAAATACCTCGGAAGCGATGTCATGCTGGACTTAGGAACCCTGAGGAACGCCGACTGGTAAACCTTAAGGAATTACGCCTGGGAAACTAAGATTATTAACGCCGGACGTTAACTCCCCCCAAAAAGGTGGTGGTATTACTACCCACCTAAATCTCCATGTTCTTAGGGAGCGCACAACAGTCCCAGTCAGTGTTGCCAATTTAGCATTTTTATGCTAGATCTATAATTTTTTAAAGTTATTTGGCATGAAAAAACTGATTTAGCATGTAGCATTTTTCTAGCATTATATAAAAATTCCTAGCATTTTTTAGTTCTTGTGATATTTTTAATATTTTCCATTTTTATAATGTTTAATGCAAATATAAAAAAAAACGGAAGATTCTAACATTAAATTAGAACTTGAAAATACAACAATGTAAATGCTCATTAATGTTTCACTGATATAAAAATCAAAAAAGGAGAACATTTAAAAAAATTAGTAAAAATCTAATCACAAATATTGGAGCAAGCACCTAAAGTAAAAAGAATGGTTGAAAGAAACAGATGACTTAGAAAAACCCTTTTGCAAATGCGATATTGTCTAAAATTAGTGGCCTGGATCAACACGCAGAAATAAGAAAGCACAAAAGTGTTACGGGCATAACTTAAAACAATCCTATCCATTTCTAAAGAATATGTTACAATGTTCAGCAAAGGCGACATTAAGTTTATATGCTGTGCATAGTTCGATTGCCAGCTCTTATTTGAACCTGAAGGACAATATGCAGCATATTATAACAAATTTATTAGCCCTTACTTTAATGAAGATCGAGCATTTATTTAGTATTTTTTGCATTTTTTTTAACAAAATCTAGCATTTTTTCTTCAATAAGTTTTGGCAACACTGGTCCCAGTAGAGGCCTATGTAGGTGTATATGAATCGTGATATGATGTTGCATCCTTGATGCTTCATCTTCCTTTCGACCTAACCCTACGTTTCCACATGCAAGTAATTACTTGCAAGTAGTGTATACGTATTATCAACGAAAAATCGAGGAAATAGCCGAGTGGCTAAAAGTACAAAAATTGTGTAAATGTTGGTGAAAAAGTGTAAGTGTATTGAGTTTTTCGAACTTTCACTTGCATGTGGCAACGGGGGGAACCTAACCTAACCTTTATACAAATAATCGACAAAATTTTTAATTTGTATGTGGTGTTTACTTTATTTTGACACTCACACTTGCTCACATCTTATCGTAAATATGTTAACATCTTCCTATAAGAATTGCACTGGGCGAACGTTAACGTAAACGATCGAAATGATTGAAGCCGTTAAGATTACTATGGTGTTATAACCGCAACAATAGGCTAAAATGCTGACATTCCAGTCTCTGCGTTAGATTAAATTACAGTATCGCCACAAATTGCACCAATTTTTTACATTGCACTTTACTAATGGTGTTATCTTTTCTACAAAAAAAACAAAAAAAAAAAAAAAAAAAATACCACCTTGTTAAAAGCTGCATGTAATGTCCTGTAACAATGCAATTTGTTATTGCCGAGAACAAAACACAAGTTATGAAAAAGTGGAATGGCCTGTTTTAACAGCTGACAAAAAACCTTGTTCTTCAAAATTTTAAAATATAACACCGAATTCACTTAAATTTTATATAACTGACAACCTACCATTAACAATATAATGCTTTCTTATACTTTTTACTATAAAATAAAAGAAAAAATAACTATTTAAATTCAATATTTTTACTGTCTTCATTAGAGGCGATTTTTTTCCCAACATTGTCTGGTAGCCTTATAAATAAACAAAAATAAACTGTTTTACAGGGCATTATCAACACTGTCTTTTTATACGGGGCGTAAAGTGCAATGCCTTATGCCATTAGTTAGGGTGAATTTTTTAGAATAAAACAAGCCACCCTTTTAGAGAGCAAAGCATTTTTTAAAAAACGAACACCAAATTTAATTTTTTTTTTAATAAAAGTCACATTTTTTTGTAGTAAAGAAAACACCATAATGTTATATACGTTTATCTTAATTAAATCCTGACATACTGAACAACTCCAGGAGCTGGTGTAAAAATGGAAGCTGTAGTGCTGAAGTTGGGTGTTTGTTTACTACAACCACTCACAGTGAAACTGGGGGACCAGTTGCAGTTACTAGCGAGATCTGAGCAACTTTTCAGGCAACAGTTATTGCAGACGGAGCATTTAACTGATGTAGTGTTCCGCATTATACGAATATGACACTGAGCAAATCCAGATTTCTGAAATTGGCAAAATGACGGCATATTCTGCTCACATGGGGAAAAATCTTTTAAGTTGAGTAAGAGTCGTGTCGTCTTGGAAATTCAATTGTCGCGCCATATCTTACAATGGCACTAACAAGCATTGTACAAAAGAGGCGCGTTTAAACAATGTAAAAACTTATCTGGACCCATACGGTGAAAATACCATTACGAAAAAGAACCAATTTTCAATGCCAGAGCTGCGATACAGTTGATTCATGAGCTTGATGTAGTGTATAGTCTTCGGATCTTAATATAATGGCAAATGTCTGGATGTGGCCTGTTTAAACAATTATGAGTACTGGCGGCAGTAACCATTGCAAAAATTTGTGATTTTACTGTTATTTTTTTTTTAAACTTAAATAAACCAAACAACGATTTAGTATGAAATTAGTTTTTAAGTGATTTATAAAAACTGTTAGTTTATCAATAAAACGATAATCACCAATCTTGCTCTCTATTACATGCTTAAAATATAAATTACCTGAATGCGAGTACAGCCTTTTTAACAGAAACATTTTGGAAACCCACATTATCATCTTTACAAGATATCTATGTTCGTTTAAAAATTTTTTATTTATGTGATTCGCAGTTAATATAGTAAATATTGTTTTAGTGTAGACAGCTTTGAGGTTGTGAATTTTCTACTTAAATACGTAGAGATTAAATGAGAATTATGTAAATATAAAAAATTTATATTTTTCTTTTCAGATTACTCATTACTATAATTGCCACGTTTGCACAAAATATATGTATATATATATTTGATTCATAATCTCTAAAAATGTCTCGTTTTGGCCTTCGAAGTTGTTCAGATGGATTAAAAATTTCAGAAGAAAAAAATAATCGTCGCAAAGCAGCTAACCCCACTTCAATATCCTCAAAACGTAATTTAGCTCAAAAGGAGACAAAATTCTTAGCACACATCAATAACAATGAAGAAAGCTTAATTGACGATATTAAAATTGAATCAGATGAACTTGAAAAAAGTTTTGATACTTCTGATAAATTGGCAAATAATAAAAATCCAGGAGAAGTGGGCGAAGATGACGACGACGACGATGATGATGACGACAATGATAACGATAATGATAACGACGAGGAAGATGATTATAGACAGCAATCACCACAATGCAAAGGAACGCTTGTCTGTAGTTTGCCCTTAGATCGTATTAGTGAGATTATACAAAAACTTAATTTAAATAAATCGAAAATTGAAATTGGAAAGGAACCTGAAGAAATAATGATAGATGAAACTTTGGATAACGATGACGATGAAGAGGATGATACCAACATATCAAAACAGTCAGCGTCTAATATAAAGAATCTTTGTTTATACTGTGATAGAAAGTTTTCATCTTATAAAATGCAATTAAAACATGTTGATAAATTTCATTGCTTGCAGCAGGATCGTCGATGTAGTGGCAGAAATGCTCAGATGCAACAGCAGCAATCACAGACAACATCGCGCAAGCGCAAGTCGTCTGTTGGATTTCAAAATTTTCCTGGATGCAACTTTTGTCAAAAGACGAAAGGGCAGACACAGCCAGTTATTTTACCAGCTACCGAATTAAGCTCTCTGTTTCTTCACCTAACCGACTGCCATACAGATAAATACTTTGGTTGCAAAACGTGTGTTGTAAGATTTCAAAATATATCTAAGCTATCCAAGCATATGGAAGTAGTGCATAAAAGTTTACCATTTGCCTTCGATGACAGCAGCTGCAAATCTAAGGATAATGATACCGATTCTTTGGTTTCCATTGACAAATTATCTATTGGTGAGAGAAGTAAATTGTCTTTAAAGCGCCAGCAGCGTTCACAAAAAACATTAAATAGTTGCATGATTGCGAGTGGAAGTAATGTAAGCACAGTTAGTACGACGTCTCAGTGTAGCACTGCCATAGCACCAAATACCTCAGTAATTGGTGCAGAAGAGCCGATACTATCGCGTCTAGGATTGACTCAAAACCGTTTACCGAACAATCGAAAAGGAGTTCGATTGAGAAGAGAAAAATTACTACCAGAGATGCTGCTTAAGTCCGAACAGAATCACACATCATCAACTAATTTTGCATTTGGCTCAACTACCTCTATATCTGCCTCTTCCACCTCCTCTACCACTTGCTCACCAAAACTACGCGGCAAATCAATTAAAGCTATTGGTAGTTTTTCCGTAGACCCAACTTCAGATGTTGTTTTTCGTGTACCCACACGTAATGATATATTGTCATGTGTTTTTGATGATAACTTTTACAAAGAAGTCGTTTCGAATGTCCGCAATAATTTGCTCTTCCATTTAGACGGTAAAATCATGGGAAGTTCAATGCAAGAACTAGATGCATCATTAATGCGTCACACTCATCAACCTCAAATAAGAAGCACACTAGTCAAAAGTCCCATTGTCGTTACGACTATGGAAAGTGAAATTCACGCTGCAACAAGTCTTGCTGCTATTACGGCATTTCCGACATTATTAACCGCTGAGCAATTTGGTGGTGACGCAAGCACTTCAAAGATTCGTCGACCTCATACAAAGAATTCTTGGAAATGGAAATGGGATAATGTTAAAAAGTTTAAACTCATCAACGAGGGTGGAAAGATCGTTAAGAAAATGAAACATCCAATGCTTGGCTTGCGAGATCTTTCCAAACTAGATATGTGGACGCAATTGACTATGCGTCAAAAGCGCGAGCTACAGCAACAACAAAAATCTAACTTGCCTGTCGATGATAATCATTGGCATAGTTCAACCACTGTAACAGATATTTCCAATGATCCAACGCGGGAAGAAAAGCAGCGATTAAACGATCAACTTAACTTTATACTAGATATGCGTTTATTGCCCCATATTATATTGGAACAAAATGAACAGGCCATCATTAAATTAGAGAATGATGAATTCGGCATAGCTCCTACTCAAATGGCAAATGAAGACTGCGGTGAAAATTTTATGGCACAAACTTTTGCAGACGAAAGTTTTTTATCCATGCTTAATCTTTTACCAAATTACGAAATTAAAAATACTCGCACAAATTTAGTGCTGAGCGGAGAATGGGCTAGGCCACGTTGCTATCTTTGTATTTGTTGTGGAGCGAAGTTTGAAAAACTGAAATCCTTAGAAGAACACAAAATGTTTCGCCATTCTCAAATTCTACCGACCCATTACGAGGTAGTTGGCCGAGAATTGTTAAATGGTAATCTGTTGCGTCACTTATTTATACCGAAGAAAGCTCTTAGTCGCTATGGAAACACAAGCGACAATAGTCTAGTGTATAGTGGTGCTGCTCGTCGACTGTTTTGGCATAAAAATGAAACTCTTATTCGTGAAATCACCAATAACGATGAATCGTCCGATAGTTTGCAATCAGTACTTCATAGTTGCGTAACAAACTCCCCGAGTCTCAAAAATAGCAGCAGTTGTACTGAAGACTGTGACATTGATTCAAAATTATCAACCACAAGGGCCCTTCATCTCCTAGAAAACGCCACAGTGGTTTCACCAACACATAGTATTCAGTCATGTAGTTCGTCTTCATCTGCTGGCGTAAAAAGACAACTCAAAATGCAAAATAGTTTAAGGACGACTCCAGTTGCAATCACTTGTAATGTTAATAACAGCACCGCCAGTGGTTCTGGTTGTTCTAAGTGTGGCCGCAAATGTAATGGTGTTCTTGATCTCTATAGGCATATGCTCGACTGTTCTGGCGATTACGTTTGGTCGCTAGCGAAGAAACGGAAATACCGTTATTATTGTGGCTCTAAAAAACGACGCCCCTGTAACAAACACAGTATTTTGGAATTAAGAAAAAATAAGGGCAAAACGGCTGTCAAATCACTTTCAATTTCAAATGATAACACCACCGAAGAAGGTGCGGTGTCATCTCCAAACTTTCCTAAAGCCAAAACATCCCCCCGATCTCGACCAAGTGATGGTAAGTTAAAAATATCTTAAAGATGCGTATAAAATTATTGAATAAATTCATTATTTAGTATCTCAAGTAAAATTCAAATAAGGTATTTCAAAATTTGGTTGCCAATTGTTTGGCTTTTACTGATAATGTCTTCGGGTCTACATTTATTTTCTTATTCGTTTTTGACAAAAAAAAATATTTATCAGGATACATTTTAGCATATTTATTAGATTTTTCCTTTTTCGAATATAATTTAAATATAATTCAAAACGAAATCAAATAAAATTATATACATACATATGTATGTATATTATATAAAAATATAATATTATATATGTGAAAATAAAAATGTAAAACAAATCGTAATAATTGTAATCTTATTTTATTCTAGCCGAATCTATTAAAAAAATGTTGGAAAATTTGCCACCAAAGCGAATATGCAAGAAAATATTTCCCACTCTAAGTAAAGCTAAGAAATCCATCAAAAATATTAAACCAAAACTATTAGCTAAACATAAGATTTACAATAGCCTGCGGAAGACTCGCGTTAGGCAAATGTCACAAGCAGCGAAAATTTTATCAAAAACCAAATCGCAATTGAAAAAACCTAAGAAAATGGCAACAAGGTCAAATAATTTAACTTTATCATCTAAAGTAGTTAATAATAAAAAAATTAAAAACAAGAAAACTATAAAAATGACCACGAGCAAAAGTAGCGAAAGAAAGATAAAAGAAAGTCTAGAATCTATTGAAGATAATTCTAAGAACAATAAGTTGGAAAAGTTGCCTGATGATGTGGATTGTTGTAGTATTAAAACAGAGGAGGAAAACACTAAAAATCCTTTGTTAAGTGAGATTGTTGCTTCTTTTAAAACTCCAGATGTAGTGGAAAACGATCAAATATCGAAAAAATCTACTGAAGCAATTTCTGACAAACTAAAGGAAAATATTGATCAACTGTCGGAAGTACAAACATTAAAAAATAATTCGGATGTTATAGCTACTGATATAAAAGAAGCAACTGAAACAAATACGAATATTAAATATAATTCATTGCCCAAAGAAGCAACGACAGAAACAATTGGCAAGAACAAACTTATGAATAAAGCGGCTTCTAATACAAATATAAACTCTGACTCCGATCGTAATACTCAAGTAAATTCAAAAAATGTTAAGCGTAGTAAACGTATAAGTGATTGTATAGCTATGCTAACGGGAAAGCTAGAAGAAAAACTTAAAACAGAACAGAAAACAATAGTTTCACCTATTCAAGAACAAGTATATACAAATATTATTTCACAACCTTTGAAGACGCTAATTGGTCCTATTTTGCCTCAGCCGATGCAACATCAAATGACATTGGCTTTGCCAAAACCTGCTGAGGAAATAGAAGCTGGAAAGACATCTCCAAAAAAGACTCCAAAGAGAAAAGCTGTTTCTCGGAAAATTATAAAGACCGATGTAAATCAAAGTATTCCTTTACCGGTTTTAACGAAAAGCTTTGAAAATAAAAACCTTGAAAATCCCAATGCGAATAACTCAGTGAAAATATTAGCTCCCAAAAAATCAATATGCATACCCAAGCAAACCGTCTCTCAACAGGTTGCAACAAATCAACAAAGTATGTCAACCACCGCTACTACAAAGAATATTTCGGAGCTTGGATTTCCTTCAGAAGAAAACAAACGGTCAATAAATCTTATTCCTACTTCAGTGGTTGCTTCAATGCCTCCACCTGTGGTTCCTCCTCCTGGTGCAGCATTATTGCCTAAGATGCCGCTTTTTATACCATTGGATAGTGTACGGCAGCAGATGGCGGCACCCCACATTACGCCGATGGCTTTACCAATGTCCTTGCCAGTTCCGATACCTGTTCCAATTCCAATAGAAAATTTAGCTCAAGCATCTTCTGGTTCTATATCAACATCAGTCGCAGCAGTAAACAATAACATAATGCCAACACCGGTCCTTCCTATCTTAACAGCTGTACCCGCCCACTTAGCAGCTTCTCCTGCACTTCAATTAACAGTACCTTCTTTTAGTACAGCGAATGTAGTGGCTGAACCGTTAAATTTATCCAACTCATCAAAAAACGTTGCAAAACAGAGTCAAGACTTATCATGTGCTAGTATGCAACGATTGAGTGGAATGCCGGCACGTCGGCAAACAATTTGTGGTTTTGAGGTACGTAATTTTGCGGTGTTTGATGAAATGGAGCCGTTAGATCTTTCTAAAAAACCGCGGCCTGAAAAAAGTGCGGTAGCTTTACCCTTTCCACCAATGCACATTGAAATGGCTTCTCTCCTTTTACCACCCCCACAACCACCTCTAGGCCTACCGAACGAGTCTACGGTCTTGCCCATACCACCTTTAACTCCAGAAGCGTTGTTAAACAAGCCTTTTTATTCAAATTTAGATCTTTTGAGAATACCTCAGGTGCGAAATCCAGTTGCAGGGCAATGTGCGGTTGCCGCTAATGAACCTGTACAACAAGCAGTTGTAAGTTATATGACTACAGCTGTTGCTCAATCTCCTAAGACTGTTAATAAAAAGCGCAATAAGCCCTCAATTCTACAGTCAACAAATAATGCAAGCGTTCCTCTAGTTTTAAACATGAGCGATGGTATATTACTAAATCCTACCCCAATCAGTGCTAAAACAAATAATGCCAAAGATGCAGCAAATACCATCACTAAAAAGGAATCATCTGCAAAAAACAAAAGCGCACTGCGTATGGATGAAGAAGTTATAAATCATATAGATGATGCCATAAATTCTGTAATAAATGCTGTAAAAGCAAGTTTAGATAGCGAAGAAGCTCTAAAAACAAAGGAAATAGCGAGTTTAAAAATTCAAACGCCTGCACAGCCCTTAATTCAAATTAAAACTACTGACGACGTTACCCCTGTCAAGGAGTCAGTTAGCGAATTTAAATTTTTAACAGCTGCTAGGCGAAACATGAGATCAAAAACCTTAGACTGCCGACCAGCAGCTATTAACAAAGCTAATATGAAAAACCCATCTGCCATTAATAACCATCAACCAGAAGACATTGCTGCTTCTGTCACTAGAACCAGCACTGCTGTCATTAACACTCTTTCTCCCAGTAAATCTATTTTAAACAAAAACAGTGAGATCATTAAATGTTTGGATAATAAAACGCACTTAAACGAATGTAGCACACAAGTGACAACTTCTGAAATTGTTAAGGATCGATTTGAATCTAAAAAGGATGCAAAAAATAATGATACTCCAGTGAACTATTTAGAATTGGAATCAAAACACCTTGAAACGCATTGTAATGAAAATATTCTCAAACAAAATAAAACAATAGGCGAAGAAAAAATTGCCGAAAAGCATTTAGAAGCAACAAATGCTAAAAATCCTATTACACTGAATTTGACTCAAACAACAACGCCATCTGCAGAGAACATTGAGATTCCAGCAATACCAGCAGCTATTCAGGTCGAAGATGCTTCAACTAAAAATATTGTTCACTCGGCAATTACAAATACAATACATCTAGATTTGGAGCAAATGAGCAACAACAATAATACTTCGTCTGGTTTTCACAGCTCTGCACAGTCCGATCAGCAGACGTCAACGACAACATCAGCAGTATCAGTGCAACCATCATCAGCTGGAGATACAGGAGGTGAAACAAAGAAAAAACAAAGGCGACGTCGAAAAAATGAACTGGCTGCAATTGTAGCTGACCAACTACTGGAGAGTTTTAAACTAGACAAAGCGCGTAGAGATAATTTAAAGAAATTAGAAAATTTAGCCTATGAAAAAAGTGAAGATCTTTTATTGACTGGAATGCTATTGATGTCAAGTACCAAACGAAATGTGGCATCGTCTTCTTCAAACAACATTAATACCCCTGCAGAGAATACAGAAAGTACTGTGAGTATAAAACGCGGCGGCAAATCCCGAAGCAATCAAAATAGCGAAGCTCAAAAACAAAATGATGTTAGTACAACTGAAAACAAACTGGTGGCAGAAAGAGGAATCGAAAAATCTTTGGAAAATGAAAAAGATCCTCTGGAAGTTGGGGAATCCATCGAAGGAAAAAAGAACAATAAACGTAGACCGTGCCGCCGTCGTGGAAAAACCCTTGATAATGAAAATATTAGTAAACTTAAAACGTCATTGGAATCCTTTTCTATTGACATTGAACGTCAACTTAATGAATATGAAGCGAAAAGTGTAAATGTATTTAAAAATGTCTCAACTAATGAAAATGCTAAGCAGACAAATAGTTCAAAGAACCAATTACCCAATGTTAATAAAACATCTATAATTTTAAGACCAAGCATTTTATCTGCAACTCTTGAGTCGAGTGTCAATCAAGAAATTCCGCAAACCCCATTAAAAACGATGGCCAATGATTCTAATAAGACTGTGGTGTCGAGCAGAGATCCACGCCTAAATAAAAACATTCACAAAGAAGGGGAGAAAAACAATGAACCTGTCGGTATAGATGCCACGAAAGAATTAGTATTAACGCAAAAAACTGATACAGGCCCCGAGGATATAGGGGACTTGGAAGAAGACAATTATTTAACTGAGATAGCTAAAAACGTCAACGAAAAAATTATGTCAACTGAAAATGAAGAATTTGCTTTTAAGGACGATGGCTTTGAGATGGCAAATGATATGGGCATGGATGATTCTAACAGTAAATTCTCAAGACCGCCAACATCTATGAGTGTGCGAAGTGCACCAAATTTTAATGATGATCGTTCAGATTTTGGATCTATTTGCGACGAAAACACTAACACCGAGGTAATGGACATGGACTTAGACGATGAAATGAGTGTATATACAAGTTATTCACAAGATTTAGGACGTGGTCGAGGACGAAGAAGACGCCGTAGACGTAGCATTCTGTTGACACGGAAGCCTAAGAAAAGGGCATCAAGTCGTGAAATGTCGGCCGAAAAAATTGAGTGTATTTTATGCAAAAAAGTCTTTTACAGTGCTAATTCCTTATCGAAACACAATATGACACTTGCGCATGTATCAAAAGTCTCCGAGCAGGAGTATTTACTATCAAAATCGCATTCCAATATTCCAAATCTTACAAATTCCGAAGATCTTCACACATATGGAACTTTAGGGCCATACGCAAGAAGATCTAAAAGACGATCTACAATATCAGAGCCACCAATGCAATCTCGCTGTGAATCAAATCTATCTCCTCCATTATCAACTTCAAAAGCAACTATTGTGCCGCCATTCATAGCAACTCAATCTTCCCAACCTTTAACAGAAACGCATAATGTAGTTTCAGAGAATATCAAACAAACCGATGCAGTTGATGCTCCCAAATCTAATAAATCTTCACAAAAACCCACCACAAAAGAACAAATTTCCGATAATGAATACGAAATCAACATTAGTGCTAATGTCGCTTATAATGGAAACTCCCGTTTAAATCTAAATCCCGATGAACGTTTATTTTTCGAGTGCTGTAATATTTTAAAAAGTGCTGAAACTCCTCGCCTCAATAATGCTGTTATTGCCACTGCAGAATGCAATATTAATACTAATTATTCATATGGGTATAATCATCAGGAAAAATCAACCCACTCTAATATTAATGTTAATCGACAACCTGCGAATAATTTGACAATTGAACCTGCCAACATCCGTCAATCATCTAATGTACATTCAAACCAAAACCAACTAGCGCTCCCTCACTTGACTAATAGTAATTTGCATGCAATAAATCAGCAACTTCCGATGGAACAACAAACCCACTTTCGAGATCCCCCATTAATTAATCAATCAAGTTGCTACAACAAAACTCCCGTACATGATAACAGGTAAGGTTTACGATGCGTATAATGCTCTAATCTCTAATGGGTCGATTACACTACGTGACAGTTTTTTGACCAAATGAATTTGACACCTAATCTTTCTGTAAAATTTTCCGCTGAATCCGAATAAGAAGTCAAAATTTTATAACCTTTCACTAATAAAAAAGAAATACATAATCCGTTTAACATTTTTAAAGATATTTGCATTTCAGTCACATCATCTTTTTTAAAAACACAAATAACGGTTATTTTGGAATTTCTCAAAAACTGTTCTACTTTTGACAATTCTGATAAATTTTACATAAAGATTAGTTGTTAGATTCATTTGGTCACGACTTTTTTGAAATTTTGTCACGTAGTGTTACCGATGGCCAGTAAACTGAAGTTAAAATAAAAAATAAATTTTTTTTTAACATTATGAACTAAGTTGTCTTGCCATCCGTAGTCGACTCATAAATAAATAAGAAAATTGTTTCCTTAACAAATATTGACTTAAAAATTATATATATATTTTTTAATTATTTGTAGAAATGCAAGATCTCCAACTTACTCAGCCATTTCACATTTATCTGCTGTTACAAATACTACATCCCGGTTTAAAACAAAGGCCGCAATGAAAGGATATGAAAATGTTAACATTGATTTAAATCAACAGCAGGAATCGAAATCTCGTACAATATGTAAATTGACAGAGTTAGCGGAAATAGCATTAGGAAATGAGGAGAAACAAAATTCTCATGACTTTTCACCCATTCAGAGAAGCTTGACTCCTCCTCAGGTGTCATCACATATAATCCATCCGCACCAGACACCAAAGGCCAATATGGACAATGTGTTGCGACCAAAGCGATTAGATACACCAGAATACGTAACTACATTAGCGACTGAAACCATCAGAGAAGGAAATGCCCAGCTCCCTGTTAGAAGTGAACGTACGAAAAACAATGAATCCCGAAGTTCAACTTCCTCTAAAACCATTATGCATTCATCAATAATAAAAGCAGCCGTCGAAGAGCACCAAAAAGCTCAGACAAGCAATAAAATAATTATTCCCGATCGACCGTTTAAAAACATTGGTCTAGAGGAAAAGGAAACAATTACTTTCCAAAAACCTAAAGCTCCTGCTGTTAATTTATTAAATGATGATAATAACAGCGTTTCCACAGGCAGCTTTTCCGATAGAGACGATTATGATTTTGGTTCCCTGAGCTGTGACGACGAAGTGAGTGTACGTGAGAGTAATGATAAAAATCAGAAGAACAATACCACCGAATCTAGTTCTGAATCCAGCCGAGCTACTGCAAAAACATTCGAAAACAAATCCCTTATAATGGGTCGAATTTTTAAGAATGCTAGCACGAAAGCTGCAATCAAAACTACTGCCGTTAATACAGTAAAAGTGAAAAGTGTAGGGATTCAAAAAGATCAAACGCCAGTCCCTAAAGCCGATTTAAATCAACTCTTCGATGAACTTCGTGGTAATTCTGGAGTAGATATTGTGGCAACCGAAAGAATTTCTAACGTAACAGCTGTTGAAAATAATCTAGTTTCGGGAATACCAGTGGGAGGAAATAGTCGGGCGAATCACAAACAATATCAGCAGCAACGTGATAACTTAAAATCAATTATTCCAGCAGCTTCTCCGCCCGCTGTGGTCAGTTCTACAACGGCAACACTGCCAACAAACGTTCGTAAGCCGAAGGCAAGGGTTTCACGAGCTAAGGCAAACACTGAACCAAAAATTCGTAAAGATATATCAAAATTGCAAACTGAGCTTGGAATGAGTCCCGATGAAATAAAAAAGCTAATAGATGAAGGCCAACGTAAATCTAAACGTCGCTGTGCGACAATCCGCCCCAAGAAACTGGTAGAAATGTGGAGTTCCGATGAGTATGAAGAATTTCTTTCTACCAAAGACATAATCGCATTGATTGAAGAGAAAGAGCAACAAGAGAAGCGTAAAAAACGAAAAAATAGCTTGAATACAACTTCAAATACAAACGAAATAGCCAAGGAAAAAGAAATTATTCCAGATGTGACTTCAAGTACGAAAGATTCAAAACGTCGCAATACTCGTCGAAAGAGTTTGGCAGCCGATCATCCTGAAAATCTTTTATTAGATCGGGAAGAACTAGTACCGCCTAAAAATTCAAAAACAAAAAAAGGTTTTAAGAAAAAAGAAGAGCCAGTTAGTACAAACGCCAATATTACAGAAGCCAGTGAATTTCTCGTAAGTCAAAGATTTGAGAAAACTATGCCCAAAAAGGTCACAGGCAAAAAAGCAAAGGCAGCCGAAGTAATAGAAAACTCCTCCACGCTAACAACTAGCGAAAACAATAATGTTTCTCGTAAAAAACGTTCAAATAATAAAAGTAATGGCAACAAATCTAAGAGCAAACCACCGCCTAAGACAAAAAAAGTGGCGGCGGTTAAGGAAAGTTCTCGTGCAAAATACAAGAAACGTCTTTATGATGATGACGAGGACAGCAATGAAGATGTAAGTGGGAGTGGCCACGTCGAAGATGATGACGACGACGATGACTTTCTTATATCTGAATTGAAAAACAAACAAAATAAGAAACGAGGTGCTAAGGTAAAAAGTGGAAAAAACGTAGCGGCGGTATCATCTGCAGCTATTGTGACATCATCTGCTAATGCCAAGTCATCGAAACATTCTGCCATCACACAAGCAACCCTAACAAAAAAACGGGGTTCAAACAACAACACTACGAATTGCAACAATTCAAACTTAGCAGCTAGCAGTAGCAATATAAAAAATCAACAACATAAGCAGTCGCCAGCAAAAGCCAAACGCAAAAATCAGTCCAGTCAGTCACCACCGCGTCGCAAACGCTTAGCGACTGAAAAACTATACTACTGGTCATCATCTAGTGATGAAGACTTCGGACGCATCAATAATAACAAAAGCAACCAGCCTACAGATAATTATGAAAGCGGTGCTGAACAATATCAAAAACACGGCTGGATTGTTGGCGATTCCCACAAGAAATTAGTAACACTTTTGGCCATTGCCAAAGGCAACAAAAAAGTCGACTCTAATAGCGGAGTTAAAAAGAATATTGGTAAGAAACGAAACTAAACATGTAGTGTATGTAGTATGTGTATGTAGACCAAAAACTCGAAACGAAATTTCTGCATCAATACCATGCATAAGAGATGACAAATTTAATTTTAGTTCAATTGTCATAAGCAGCAATGTATCAATAAGTATATGTATACTGTATTTGAAAATTTAACAGTACATTTGAAAATAATATATAGGTACATAATATTTAAATATAGTTATTAAAAAAAGAAATATAAATTATAAATACATAGAATATTATATGTAGACTTAACTAACATTACTTACACTCTACTCATATTAGTGATAAATTTTACTTATCAAACATAATAGGACTCATATTCTAACATGCAACCATTAAGCTGTCCCTCTCTCTCTCTCTCTCCTTATCTCCGCCTTTAATTTATTACAAGGTTAACAATACCTTAAAATTGATTGTCAGTCAAGAAGATTTCAAATAATACTGAGCTGCATAAATTAAAAGGATTTAAAATCCCACCACAACTTTTGCTTGTTAAGGTCAAAAAATAATAAAATTGATTTGTACTTTACAAAATGATTTATTACTCAACATGTTTTCGTAAAGAATTAGTTTTTGTTGAATATCTCATCCCAAAAAAAATTAAATAATACCATGATTTGATAACTACAAACTGTTCGCATTCGCGTTTCTGAGCGAAGATACCGTACAGTTAACCCTGCGCGTACACTGATAATTAGGAATAATAATTTCTACATTAGTATAGAGGTCATTAAGTAATTGAAGTAATTTTCTAATCCGATCGGATTATATTCACCAAAGTGTTCATCATGTTTAAATTAACTTGATAATTATTATTTTGATCCAAAGATTTAGCTTATTTTCATCGAAGGATTTTTTTTGGAATATATCGAGCCATAACCGCAGAAATAGCTCAAGCGACATCATTTTAAATTTTGGTTTTTTTTAATAAATTAATTAATTGGCGAAACTTGCATCATCTCCTAAAATTTTATGGTCATACAAGCTACCATAACGATTTTATAGCAAAAACTATTTTAGCACAAGCGCCATTTCTAGTATGTTTTCTTTTTTTTTTCTTTGTAATACAAAAGTGGTAACGGTATAAGTTATTATGGGAAGTGGCAAATGCTTGTTTTGTTAATTCTAGCTGGAAATCTATGGATTAACTAGAGGGGTTGGATGTTAGTACCATGAGAAAGAATTTGAGTAAAAAGTATAAATGGCTAGAGTTATGTAAAGGAAATAATGAATAATGCATTTTGTTAATGTAAGCTGTATGTACGGGAGATTGTGTAATTTAACGTTTAATCTAGCATGCGTCTTACATAACCTTTTTTTACAGCTGTATTGCGTAATGCTAATGCTTTGATGTCAAATGGCCCAGCAAAGTCTATACCTGTAATCTGAAATGGTAACGACAAGTTACACCTTTCTGGAGGTAAAGGTGCTATAAGTTGAACACATGATAGAGATAGAGAAATTCATGCAAATGAGTTAAATAAAGATGGCAAAATCGGGAGTTGCCTGGCAATATCATGGGATACCTTGGATGGCAGCGACGATTGACCCTCATAAAAGAATTTAAATCAAAAAATGGGTTTAAGGTTTTTAATAAACTTTTCCTTGATATTGTTTGCGAGTCTAGCAAACATTGGTATTCTTCACGAAACATTGTTTTTTGAGCCAACGCAAGTAATCTTAACTTGACGTGGTTCAACTCTTTCAGAGTTATGTCCTGCGTGCTTGGCGATATATCCGGCCTGAGTTTGGCAGCGATTTTGTTAAAAAAATTTAAAACTTAGACTAACACACGAAAAGCCCTTGTGTATGATGAAAATCTATTAAGAATATCATCCTCTACTTGAACCTTTGCAAGCAGCGTATGAACTTCCACCGGTTTTTCGATCACTTTTGAAGGGTTTCGCTTGGGCCAGTCTGAAATGGGTTTATACAACCATGGAGGTCCGTACCACCACTGCGTGTGATTCACAAATTCCTAGGTCTGCTGGATTTGTATGCGTGGGAACATGCAGCCAAATCCGATGTGCCACGTATGTTTCCCATGTTGAAGGTGTGGCTTCGCTAGCCAGCCCAGTGCGTCTACAGAAAATTTCATTATCAGTGAAATTAGGCGCGGTTTGTACGTACTGTACCAGATTTGCCAACAAAACTGCACCATTGAGCTCCAAGCGTGGCTAACAGACCGTTTGAATAGAGAGCTACTCTGGACTTTGCGAGCAATAAATTTGAAAAGGTGGTGTGGGCCTTAGTTTGGCATCGGATGTATACCGTGGCACAGTATGCAGCCTTTGGCGCATCACAGAATCCATGAATTTGAACTTTGTCTTCAGGGGTATATTGATTCCATCGATTAATTGAAATTTCATTAATCTTCGAGAGATCTGCGACAAGCTCATTCCAGTTTTGAAGGGATTCTGCAGAAATCTCTTCATCCCAATCCAATCGTTCCAACCATAACAGCTGCATAAGAATCTTCGCCCTGATGACTATAGGTGTTAGCCATCCTGCAGGATCCAACAGTTTCGCAACGGATGATAAAATGTGCCGTTTTGTCAGCTTGGTGAACTTTTCCATGGGCCCAAAACTATAAGTAAATACATCCGATAGTGCATTCCACTTAATCCCAAGAGTCTTGGTGGAACTTGCTTCCTGAAAGGGCCATTGTTCAAAACTACCTTTGAAAATCTCCGTATCACATGGAGGCAGTTTTACGAAGCTATCTGAGCTATTATGGCCTTAATTAGGGTCAGGGTGGGCATATCTCGCGATTGACTGGAATGGGGGTGGTTAATTTTTAAATTTCTTTGTGTGGCTATTGAGGGAACGATGAGTCTTGTCCATTCATACTGATTGATATATTGGAGTTGTGGAAAGTAAAGTTTTTGGCGAGGCGAACCAGATCAATGAGTTGTGATTCGTTTAAAAGGAGCATCACATCTATTATGAAGGATCCCGTTACCATTAGAGCTAGAATGATTTCAAAAGTAAGGATAGCACAGGATCTGATTCTGGAGGAGTTGGAGGCGGGGGCTCGAGGAGTTTTGCTGGAAAACAGATAGGAGTGATAATCCATATCAGAATAGCGAGAAGGATGAAACATCCTAGGAACAAAAGGCCTAGTGGCAAAGAGTGGGGGTTGTGGTGAGGTGTATTTAAATGAAAGCTTGAATTGAGCTCCAAGATGTCAGAGAAGAGTGTATCTAGATCAAAGGGTTCAGAAGGAGGGAGGTTGACCTCTTCCTTATAAGCGGAGTAATACCTGACTATTTAACGAGACAACTACAAGCAGTTTTTGGAACTACACTGATGAACGGTTTTTTTAAAGTTCTTTGCCGTTATTAGTAGTCATTATGTGCGCGGAGACAAAAGTTGGGTTTTTAAAATGCTCTCAGCTCTGACTTGTTCAATTGGAGCTTCTCTTCTTGTGAAGTGTGGGGCCCTCGAGATGGCAAAATACTCTTACCCATCTTCCATAGAGGGACAAAGATGTAAGACATGGCCAAGCAGATGACCAAGAGTATAACCACAAACCCAACCCAGTTTTTAAGATTTCTGGTGGAAGAGCTCACCGTCCTCCACGTTTCTTTGAGAGGTTGACTGATGTATTCATCAAAGGACCCTGATATCGATGAACTCTCTATTGAGGCCGCAAGCTCTTGCAACCTTTGGTCCTCTGACCTCTGGAAAGTCACAGACCAGGCAGTAAGTTCCTGAATGGAATGCATCTCATCCCTATCATAAAACAAGGAGAGATTGTGATTTGTAGATATAATCTCACTGTCGGAGTCTGGAATCCAAATGTCTTGAAAAATGTACTGTCCTCTTAAAGGGAGAGTAGGCACAACAAAGGAAGATATTTGTGCTGTTGATGCTATTATAAGACTAGTTAATAGTAGTGGAAGACCTAAGCTAATGAGGTTGGCCTCTAATCATAATCTTGGTGTACATACCATCAACCCAAGGATTTCGGGGGTTATGGATTTCCCGTGAACTACATGCAATATATTGTTGTGAAATTCTCTTTTGACGTGATCAAGCGGATACAGATATCTGGCAAACAATTCGGAGTTGTTCCATAAATAGACATATGCTGTATCCCAAAGCTGGGCCTTAACCTTGCATAACTCATAGTTTATGTCTCTTCAGGGTCACTATTTCTGTGCTTAGTTGATGCAAGCCGTATTGGAGTTCAGATCGTGAGTAAGTTCTTTGCAACACATCAATAGATGTATCTCGTTTGGACTTTCCCTTGGAGTTCCTTTCTAATTTTTCTGCGATCCTCTGAACCAAAAGGCTAACTTTTGTTCAGGAAAAGTTACGTATGAGTTTTTATCAGGCTCTCCTTTACCATCACTTTCAGTTTCATATTCTTTACAACTGCTACAGAATTCATTAAGGCCCCTATTACGGTTCACAACTCAACTCAGTTGAATTGAAATTTTTGTATTATGGTTTACAACTTTGCTATATTGCGGCGAACAAAAACATCAAAAAATTACCACTCAACACAACCAGTTGTTTTATTAACAACTCAACTGAGCTAAGTTGTGAACCGTAATAGGGGCCTTAATGAATTATGTAGCAGTTGCAAAGAATTTGGAACTGAGAAGGCAGTATTTCATCATTTATGTGATTGCCCAGCCTTTAATTCAAGCAAAAATAATTAATTTGCGAATCACTTTATACAGGATCTCTCTGAAGTATCGTGGGTTAAGCTTGGAAATCTGTTAAAATTCTAGCCACATCAACACAGGGCCAACATCAAGTCTAATTTAAGAAAATTTTTTTGACGAGTGGTTGTTGTCCTATTAAAACGGAGTTACAATCGGCCCTACTGGATTGCTCGCTTAGTTTTTTTGCGTGCTACCAAAACCATTAAATAAGAATAACATTTTTATGAATGAATTTTGCAAATTTACTCATTAAGACCTGCCAGGCAAAAGTTTTTAAGAAAGAATGTAGGTTTTTATTTTTTTTTTAAGTGAACCAAAAAACACACGTATTCTTCAGTTCATAATGTTATTATAAATACTTTTTTTAAAGCTCGGACTTGTATTTGAAATTTTCAAATGTTAACCCAATATTTTCTAAATCACGTCAGTTCTCGATATTTTCATAAGAACCTATTAACTCAAAAACAATTTAGATGAAATTTTGCTCAGCGCAAGCTGCAGTGATTTACAGATCATGTCTTAATTTTAAAGTGTTTGGATATTTGAATTTTTGTATGTATATATAAATATTATAATAAAAGCTATAATTTATTTTAAAAAAATATTGTGTTTGCTGAAATTTTAGATGATTAAAATTTTTAATGTTAGTGTGTTGTTTATGATCCAATTATACATCATTATCGTAATATATTTTGTCTACATACATGTATTAAGTGTAAATTGTTATTTAGCATACATACGTACATACATAATTAAGTAAATAATTGAAAAAATCTTCGTTCCCTATATTTCACTGTTTTTCTCAAATTTTGTATATGTACAAGGAATAATAAAAATATATTTAAATTAGTTTAAAAGAAATAATATAAATACTATACTATATTTGATTAGTTTAGAATAGTTTATACGAGTAAATAAGATAAAGTTGTAGTTTTGTAATGTAAGAAAGAAAGGCACTGTGCTATATATTAATAAATATTATAAATAAACAAATAATATTAAACAAATAAAAAATTATTAATATAAATTATATAAAACGAAAAAGTTTTGTTGTATGAAAGTACTAAGTTTAATTTAATAATTTGTATGTGTTACGTATTGTAATTTAGTATTTTTTTAAATAAATATTTTAAATTAATATAAACGTATAAAACACAGTAACACATCTTAAAAAATAATAACAATAAAGCAAAGCTTATACAAAATAATTAAAATATAAAAAAAAAAATATGTAAGCCATTTTAAACCAAATATTTATTGTTTTATTTCTTATACTTGGGTACGGTTTGTACTAGGGATGTTGCGATACGCCTTTTTACTGATACGATACCGATACTCAAAAAGAAATATCGGCGGTACCGATACCAAAACGCATATTGATTTTGAGTTCAAGTTAAAAATAACAAAACTCCGGAATTTAATTTCAATTAATGGTAAAATAAATGATTTTTATTATATAAAAAAAAAAAAAAACAGTGTTAGAGTTTATTAATATTTAAAATTGATAGTATATTTAAATTAATATTTAAAATTGATATTATGTAATAAGATTTTTGTTTAAAAAACGAAGTATTCTATGTGGCAAATCCGTTGAACCAGACCTGCAGTGGGAAATAGTCTCAGATGCGACAGAAATCATTTAAAAACTTAAGTATTTCTGCTCCATTTTCTTCGAGTTTGCGTATAACATGTTATTACGCCAGTAAACAAGCGGATCTGTACCTCTAGAAATATAAGGAGATCTAAATTATATCTTAATTCTTCTTAAATGAATATTAACAAAAAAATCTTAAATGCACAACACAAATACATACAAGATTTAGCAATGAAAGAACATTGCGGTACTATGCACAGTGGCAGATTTCGGCCAAAACCCTATAAATTTGTTTTTTCTTTTCGTATTGAAATAAAACTAAGTACATGCCGAAAATAGATAAAGGCCGTTCGTTGTATTAACTTTTTAATTTTAGTTTATCCCACCAACAACACTTCTAATAATTACAGATAAAATATTCAAACAACTTTTTTATTGTATTTATTAACAAAACAATTAGAAGAATTTAAATTTTTAAAATACTTTGAATTCATAGTTATGTAAAGAAAAAAGTAAAAATTAAATATCACGAAAACAGCGCCACCTATCGGGAGTTTTTTGTATAAACCATCAGTGAAAGTAGACCTTTCCAACGCATGTACTCGTTTGAAAATCAGTTGAGTGGTTCTCGAGTTATAAAATGACGAACATAGGACCACTTATTTTTATATATATAGATACAAGAAAAAGAATTAATAAGGAAATCTAAATATCAACTTTATCCACGTTATCATTACATCACTTTCATCATCAATTGTTTCTACATGAACCACAGATCCATTTTTTCTACCTCCACCATCAGAAGAGTTAAGTAAGATGCGATCCACATCATCCATTGATTTTATTGGAAATGGTCTTGAATTGTAATCCTTCCTTGCAAATATAATACCTCCTCTAGCATAAACAAAACTAAAACTAAACCAACTTCTTTTAGCGATTTTGCACAATTGAACACTTCAATGGACTTCTTTCATAGAAAATCATTGACATATACTTTTTTTAATTCCACCATTTCTTTAATTTTCGTTTTTTCAGACATAAATAACTTTATACTTTTTTTATTTGCAAATTTTAAAACAATAGACTTCTTTTTTGGTTCAGTAGATACATTGGAAGATCTTTCATTGACATTAAAAAAATAAGCCTTATTAATTTCATCCTCACGTATATTGACACCAGTTTTCTGAGCAATATTTAAAACAACATCGATAGCTTTAACTTTCTCATCTTTAATTCTTCCTCCATTATTAACACAATCCTTTTGTACTCGAACATCATTTAAAAATTTAACGCTTGATTTCAGTTGGTTAACTTTATTACGCAGTGATTTATTTTCCTTTTGCAAATTCTTGATTTTTTTTGTTATTATTTGCAACACCTTTCAAAATCGTATCATATTGGGAGGACATAAACTTAATTGACTCCCTAATATCATCCAGTTGATTATGTTTAGATTTTATTTCAGTCAGTTCACTTGCAACATTAGCGCTCTCATTTGGTTGGCAAAAATTACATCTAAATTCTAGAGAAGCATTATTAAGCAATTTTTCAATTTGCTTTTTATCCTTCTTCGTACATATGGAATGCAGCGTTCTATTACAAACATCACACTGCAACAGATCTTCATTAGTTAACACTTCAGTTTTACATTATAAACAAACAATTTTATTTTATTATTTAAATTTATACATACGTCTGTTTCCAGCCATAGTTTCAATCCTTTCAATCTTTGCTTTTAAATCTTTATTTTATTTAATAACAACAATATTATTAAGAAATAAATTTTTTTAAATTAAAGTAATCCTCTACAAAACAATTTGACGTCTAGTACCGACGAGGTTGGCAACTTAACGACGTTGCACTTTAAAACGAAATCTTATTAATTTTTTTTAAACCAAAAGGGCTGTATTTGGGGGCGTGGCAAAAATTTGTTTTCCTGTTTTAGAAACTTCATTGACATATCTTTAATTCTAGGAGGTCGACCCGGTCTGTTGTACATCTTCCTTTTTTAAATTAAATAATACAAATTAAAATAACGATATTTTATAATGTTAGTTACATATACATACATAAATACAATTAATTTAAATCGAAACTGGGAATTATTTCCTTTCGTAGGTTACTTTATATTACAGTAATTTTGACTTAGCTGCACAATCTCCTTTGCATGATTTTTTGTGTAGGTAAATCAAAAATGCAGTTATCTTAAATGTATTTAGCTGCCTTAATGTGCAGGTACGCAATTGTGGTTACCTGCATAAAAGTGCAGCTAAAGTAAAATGTTTGAAAGAGGAGTAACAACGTTTTTAATAATAAATTGATAATAACAATTACGTTCAAACAACCTGTAGTCATTTCTTATGTATTTTTAGACGGAACGAGATAACCAAATTGGTAATAATAAAGTGTGGGACAGAAAAGTCGCTGTAGTACAACGTTAAGAATAGCGCTGCAAGCTGTCAAAAGTTAAAAACGGCAGTTTAAAAGTAGTGTCAACAGAATACGTAGTTGTAGTAGTCGTTGCGCAAAAATCGAAATTTTGAACTTTGTTGCGCTACAGAGCATTTGTCAGCTTCAAATACTACTACAACTACTTTATCCTGTTCCAGACATAAGATTTGCTATTAGTAAAGTTGCTGTAACCACAACCCATATGCATATATGTAGGTACATGCAAACTACTTGACTTGTTTGCGATTTTTGTTTTTATAAACAGCTAAAATTGGATATTTATGTGAAAAAGTGGCCACCATATTTTTTCATGTGTGCAGCTAACTTTGATGTTTTATATGAAAATATTTTAAAGCTGCCCAAAAATATGAAAAATGTGCAGGTATACAAAATGCACGTAAAGAAGGATTTTGAAGAATAATTACAGAAAATATGTAATTTGGGCAGTTAAGTCAAAGTGCAGCTAACTTGGATTTTTTGTATGAAAATAATTTTAAAATGCCAAAAATTTTGGGCACTTATCTTAAATGTGCAGGTAAAGAAAGTGCACTTAAAAAAGGAATTTGTATGGGATTATCAAGAATAATGCCAAAAATTATCAATTTTGTGCAGTTAAGTCAAAAGTGCACGTAAGTAAAAGGCAGTTAAGTCAAAACTACTGTATATTCAACATTTTTTATTTTTCGAATTTCTTCTATGAGCTAAATTTCTGTTATGTATTTTATAAAGTTTTATAAAATCAATTTCAGTTATGTATTTTATAAAGCTTTATAAAATACTGCATACCCCTCAAATAGCCCATTAGATCCATTCCAAACTTCCCTATTCGGGAACTCCACTGGTGGTGTTACACCAAAGTCTAAGGTCATAATCCTATGATCTAAAATTCCTTCGAGAAAGCTACCCTGATAAATCAGACCCAGTCCGTACGAGATCCTCGTGTGACCCGCCTAGGTCTAACCTGTAACGCAGTTTACTTTTCCAGCTGAGGTATGACTCAGTCTGTCCAGGGTCAATTCGAAGGTCTGCTTCCTTTGAAATGAAACACGGGATGTTTTCGTGTATGTTCGCTTACAATTATTTAACAAAGCTTTATTTACGAAATCTTAATCTACGCTAAATACTTAGAACTATGACGGCTTTTGGCAGATTCGGAGTAGATGTGGACGGGAACGGGTGCTGAGGCAGCGTAATTCCATGCACGTACGGCCGATGATGTAAGGAAACTGCTAGATGTTGTTGGCACGCTGTAAGGCTCGTTCTGTGGCGATCCGTAGGGCAGTGTTAAGTTACTGATGGTTCGATCTGGCAGAGAAGATGATAATAAACGGGTTTCGATTATGGTTTGTTAGTATCTAATTCTACGATCGAACCTATGCCGAGTACGGAGCATCTGGTTCGGCCCTCAGTTGGCTTTACACACGACTAACTACTGCGACTAGTTGGGCCGAGCGCTTCGAACACGAGAGGATTTCGCAACCTCGGGTGTTCGGCTAACTATGGCCCCTCATAAGTCGACGGATGAAGGTTGTCTACGGTGGTAAATACTTCGAACCCCACGGGAATGCGGAGGCCGTGGCGTTCTGCTAACTACGGTCTTAAATACTAGACATGACTTAAAAATACTTCGGACACCAAGGGATTTCGGGGGCCTTGGCGTTCGGCTAACTACATTCTTAGATACTAGAAATTACTTAAAACTACTTCGGACACCAAAGGATTTCGGAGGCCTTGGCGTTCGGCTAAGTACGGTTCTGGCTAATCCGGTTCGGTTTAATACGGTTTTGGTTAATCAGGTTCGGTTAAATACGATTTTGTTAAATACTGGGTAAAATACATCGGACGCCACGGGAATTCGGAGACCGTTGCGTTCGGCTAAATACGGTTCGGGTTAATCAGGTTCGGTTAAATACGGTTTGGTTAAATACTGGGTAGAATACCCCGGGCACCATATTGAATACGGTTCTGGTTAATTAGGTTCGGTTAAATACGGTTTCGTTTAATCAGGTTCGGTTAAATACGGTTTGGTTAAATACTACGGTATGAATGCTGGTTCGTATTCACTACTGGTAAGAATACGTTGACTACTGGTTTACATTTAGTCGGCTACCGAATGGAATTCGGAGGCACCGGCAGTCGGCTAAATACGACTAACTACTGGTAAATACGGGCTTGTATTCAGTCGGCTACCGAATGGAATTCGGAGGCACCGGCGGTCGGCTGAATACGACTAACTACGGGTTAAATGCTGGTTCGTATTCACTACTGGTAAGAATACGTTGACAACTGGTTTGCATTTATACGACTAACTACGGGTTGAATACTGGTTTGTATTCAGTCGGCTACCGAATAGAATTCGGAGGCACCGGCAGTCGGCTGAACACGACTAATAATACGTTATATACGGGTTTGCATTTAGTCGGCTACCGAATGGAATTCGGAGGCACTGGCAGTCGGCTAAATACGACTAACTACTGGTAAATACGGGCTTGTATTCAGTCGGCTACCGAATGGAATTCGGAGGCACCGGCGGTCGTCTGAATACGACTAATTACTGGTAAATACGGATTTGTATTTAGTCGGCTACCGAATGGAATTCGGAGGCACCGGCAGTCGGCTAAATACGACTAACTACTGGTAAATACGGGTTTGTATTTAGTCGGCTACCGAATGGAATTCGGAGGCACCGGCAGTCGGCTAAATACGACTAATCTACGGCTACTACTAACTACCGAGAGTAAATACTGGGGTTAAGGGCAATATCTACTCTCCCCTTATTCGAGCAAACTTTAGTCTATTTATTCAAAAATAAAACAAACTAAATGAGAATTATAGGATGGAACAGTTATTTTAGTAAATAGTAAGGGCATTCATAGTGTTAAGTAAAATATTAAGGGTATTCACAGTGTCGGGTTACTCATACTTCATAAAGTTAGGATTGAAATGGTAACATAAAATGTTAGTTTAGGGCAAGCTTGTAACGTCACGTTACAAACCTACGAAGACTTATAGTGTTAAAATAAGGTCCCAGCATCCACACTTTTCAAATAATGTTCAATGGTGAGCAGATATAGTAGGATATCCAACGCTTCCTGTGGTGTGCTTTTCTTCACACCTATGATGCCAAGAGCTGCACTCCTTTGAACCTTGTTGAGCATCTTCCTATGGCTGTCCACCTACAACGCATCCCACCAAGCAGTGCATCCATATGTAAGAATAGGCCTAGCCACGGATGTATAAATCTAGTTAACCATATCCGGACGTTGTCCCCAATTCTTGCCGATGGAGTTTCTTCATATTTAGTAGGCATTGAGTCCTTTTTTATTCCTCTCCTAAGTATTTATCTTCCAAGACAGTTTATAATTCAGGAAGTTAGCCAAATACTAAGCCCCGTCAGTTAGAGTTAACTCACCGCCATCCAACACAGGGGTCTAATCACCGCTAGGGATGCAAACGATACATCGATGCTTAGAAAACATCGATGTATCGTTCATAAACATCGATGTTAACATCGATGTTTTGATTTACGATACATCGGCGATACATCGTCGTCAAAATTAAAAAACATCGACATCGTCCATTTAATATTTTCATTAATATAATATTTTTTATAATATTTTTACCAATTTTAATTTTTATTTTTCAATTAAACCTTTTATTTAAAAATATATATAGTGTTTTTCAAAGCATTGTAAATGTCGTTTTCAGTAAGATTTCTATAATATAAGCATTTTAAGACAAATATTTCTCTATTAAATAGAATTTTAAAACAAAAATTAAAAATATTTTATAAAAAGTGTATTAAAAACGACTTCCAAATTCTTGCGTTTTACGTTTCCGTTTTCCAGCACACCCTTGATAGCCATACAAAGAACGTTCATATGTATGCAGTTTTTCTTTTCCCGGACTTTTTTATTTCCCGGGAAAACGGGACTTATTTTTTAATTTCCCGGGATTCCGGGAATTCCCGCTCAACACAAATCGTTTTAATTTGTTCTTAAAGGCACCTTAAGATCTTCATGTACAAAAGTGCACATTATCAGAATAAGCATTTACAGATTCGTTTAAAAGCCTTTTTCTAATTTTTATCAAGAAGATTTCAATGAGAAAACCCGTTTCCTTTCTGCGGATTTTTGCCTTTATAGTCAAAGGAACATTATATAATCTGCAAATACTTTAAGTTTTCTTAGAACTTCCTTCAAAACTTGTAATTCCTTTTTCGAATCGAATAAGCGTGCTCTGTATATAAACCATTTAATTTTTTGAAGCAAGTGCGAACAACATTTTTCGTTTTTATAAAATAATTATGTGTCTTTAAGCAAATTAAAAATTCTGTACTTTTTTACTCTTCTTCTTTCGAAATTTCAGAGCATTAAACATTGGCTTTTTTATCGGATGACATCTTTTGGTGTTTGGCAAAAATGTAGTATTTCGTTATGTTAAATTAAAAAATATTTATTTGGTGTATTTCATAGACATTTTTCCTAAGAAGACGTTGTGCTAGACTAAAGTGATTTAAACCAAACAAAAGAGAAAAACAATTTAGTTAAAGCCAATCAAAAACTCAAACTGCGTTTTTTTTTTTTGATTTAAGACCGCTTTGCCTAACGGCTAAGATATAATTCATGAAACAACTTTTTTACAATTATATTAGCGGTAAAGTTGCCATAATTAAATTGAAAAAATTCCGGGAATTCCCGCATATATTTCCCGGGATTTTTTTCCCAAAAAATGTGCGTATGAAAAACACTAATGGACATTAGGGTGACCGTTATTTTTTTTTTCGTATTTTCACTTGGGAAACCCCTTAGATTGATTCCAAATTAGAAAAAAACAATATATATAAAATTTTAGATCGTTTGCATAGTTATTAGGCGTGCCTAATAAAGCCACCCTATGGGTGGCTTTAAGTGTTCATAACTTCAGTAATATTTATTTTAGAGAAAAACCTTATTCACAAATATTCTAGGGCTATATCTTATGAACAATGTTGCTCTGTATTAGTTTTCTTTAACATTAGTATTTAATCCAGAAAAAACCAAATTAAAAAATAACACCGAAATTTTCACATATCTTCGCATTCTTTGCCTGGTGATTACACTACGTGACAAATTTTCAAAAAAGTCGTGACCAAATGAATCTAACAGCTAATTTTTATCTAAAATTTTCCCCTGAATTTAAATATGAAGTCAGAATTGTCAAAAGTGGAACAGTTTTTGAGATATTCCAAAATAACCGTTATTTGTGTTTTTAAAAAAGATGATGTGACTGAAATGCAAATATCTTTAAAAATTTTGAACGGACTATGTATTTCTTTCTTTTTATTGAGAGGTTATAAAATTTCTTAAATAACCATCAGTCGTTTGTGAAGATGAGTCATTATATGGCAGAGTTATAGAGGACAAAAGTACATAGAGCCGCAATCCTATTTGGAAATCACAAATATGACAGAATTAGGTTATATATTCAAAGCTAGATGTGATTAATTGAGTTGAATAGTACAAGGTTTCAGCAAAACAGACCCCGTATATGCTCCTTATGTAATCTAAACGAAACCGAAAACATTCTGCATTTTGTAGCCAAATGCCCTATATTAGGACAAATAAGATTCCAAAACTTAAAAAAAAAACTATCGTAACAGAAAATGAGTTGATTCTTAATGGTAAGGACAATTTTAAATATTTATCCCGCTATATTAAAAATGCGATAGGCTACAGGAAGATATTAATAACTGAATTTAATTATTAATTTTTATGTAATATAAAACAATATTTGTAATATATATAACAACCTTTTCCGACAGACGACGTCATGTCATAGTCGTATGTTCAATTTTGATTACTTAAAATGAATTCAAAATAAAGAACAATTAACTAACTAACTACTAACTAGTGGACAAAACTTCAAACTTCATTCAAATTTTTGATTTTGTTCAATTTTGCTCTTTTCAAGTTATTGTTTTTTAAACCAAAAAATAAAATTTTTTTAAGTTTTATCACTTACGACATTAGCCTATTCAATTCGAACATTTGTGTCCAATAGGATCCAGATCGGTAAAAAAATTACAAGGTTACAGAAGATCAATTGAATTAACCCACTTTACGATTTGTATCAAACCAAAGAAAAACACAAGAAATGCATATACAAAACTAAATTTTTAGTAAAATAAATATTAAAAATAGCTTAAAGCTATTGAATTTCTATGTGGGTAAATTTACTAAATCTTCTGTAGCTTTGTCATTTATGTACCAATCTACATATGTCTAAAATAATCTAATGTCGCATGCAATAAAACATTAGGATTTTTAAATCATTAGATTAAAAAGAAAAACTTGAAAAAAGCAAATTTGAACAGAATCATAAAATTTTCAATGAAGTTTGAATTTTGTCCCCTATAACTCTGTCATTTCTTTACCAAACTTCTCTAGCAACCCATTCTTATTTTAGTAATTTTATAACCTCTCAATAAAAAGAAAGAAATACATAGTCCGTTCAAAATTTTTAAAGATATTTGCATTTCAGTCACATCATCTTTTTTAAAAACACAAATAACGGTTATTTTGGAATATCTCAAAAACTGTTCCACTTTTGACAATTCTGACTTCATATTTAGATTCAGGGGAAAATTTTAGATAAAAATTAGCTGTTAGATTCATTTGGTCACGACTTTTTTGAAAATTTGTCACGTAGTGTAATCACCAGGCAAAGAATGCGAAGATATGTGAAAATTTCGGTGTTATTTTTTAATTTGGTTTTTTCTGGATTAAATACTAATGTTAAAGAAAACTAATACAGAGCAAGATTGTTCATAAGATATAGCCCTAGAATATTTGTGAATAAGGTTTTTTTCTAAAATAAATATTACTGAAGTTATGAACACTTAAAGCCACCCATAGTGAGAAAAATAGCATTTTTAGCAAACTTTGTGGGCTCAAGGCACGCCTAATAACTATGCAAACGATCTAAAATTTTATATATATTGTTTTTTTCTAATTTGGAATCAATCTAAGGGGTTTCCCAAGTAAAAAAACGAAAAAAAAAATTGTCCATATAACTTGCGGTCACACTAATGGACATGCATGCATACTGTGCATTGCATAACTATATGTATGTATTAAGTTGCTTAAGTTGGCTCAAGCAAGTGTGCGAATACATAAAAATCCTATGCAAGCATATGTAGATTATAATTGGGCCTTAAGATTTTCAGTAACAAAGAAGAATTAAAGCAGTCCGTAAGTATAATTGCAAAGTAGTTTTAAACATCGATGTTAAACATCGATGTATCGTGTTTTTTACCGATGTTTTTTAACATCGATGTTTATAGTGGAAACATCAATGTCTTCAAACATCGATGTTTTTCAGAGCGATGTTGCATCCCTAATCACCGCATACGATGTCGAGCAAAATGTATTAAAATTTTTTTTGGTATGACACTCGAAATCGAATGAAATGTGTCGTAATTTGAGACGATAGCATTCGATATCGAGCAGCCATAGACATTCACCCCTATCGCAAACAACTACTCCCACGTACATATTTATTTTTGAACAAAAATTTCATTGATAGCGTGAAAAATTTTTCACGGAAATATTCACGATTTCTTTTTTCCCTTCGAGGGGAATGAAAATTTCATGGGAACAAAAATTCCACTTGTAATTCACGATAGGGGTGAATATAAACTAAGTGAGACCTTTTGCTTTTGAAAACGGGTAGCATTAGTTACTTATAGAAAACTTATGTGCTGTTTTCAGGTGACAAACAAATGATTGTGTAGAAAAATTTATATGAAAATCACTTAGATTTTTGAGTGCTTTTCATATAAATTTTACTACACAATCAATTGCTTGTCACCTGGAAACAACACATTTATATGAGTTAAAAACATTTTGTTTAATTGGCTTGATATGTCGTTTCAAATAAAAATTATTTAAATCGAACCAAGGCGAATTAACTACAGGTGGTGTCGAAACGGCATCTGATTTTGACAGTTCGGGCTTATTTGTTTTGATTTGTTAGTGTTTTGCTAATAATGGTTGACATTTCGAGCTAATGGCACTAACAATGCAATGCAAAAAACCCTATGTTGTTTCTGTTGTTTTTGGATTGTTGTAGTTCGGACACCACCTGTAGTTGAATTCGCCTTGAATCGAACCAAGTTTTCTTGAGTGTTTTCTGAAAAATTTTAAAACTCAAATCGAAGAATGTGAATTTTTTGATCATGAGAAAATGTTTCTTTACTAAAGAAAAAAAAAACTTAATACAAACGAAATAAGTTAAAGCCAAGAAATTATTTCTGTGGTTTGGATTTTCTTGTTTTAATTAAGAAACGAAATTGATTACTTTAGAAAATAAACTTCTTTCCGCGTAGTCTTGGTGTGTTGACCGCGTACACGAATACCTTAGAAGTGACGTAGATCTTTAGTCGTTAAAAATCTTAACGCAATTTGGAAATTAAAAAGTAAAATAAGAAGCAATAATTCCCATATTCTATTTTTTTTAATTATTTAGTTAAATACATCAAATGTTTAAAGTAGAACGATTACGGAAACCATATTAGGCATGCTGCTGGTGTCTTATAATTGCGAATTCTTCTGTAAACAAAAAGCGAAACGAGTAAGTAAAATAATAAAATTCTTTCTGGTTCTGTTGGGTAAGTGTTTAGGTTAGAATTAGAGTTTTTTTTCCCGGACTTTTTCGATTCCCGGGAAAGCGGGAAATTTTTTTAAATTTCCCGGGATCCCGCTCCATATAAATAATACAAAGTAAATTTTGTTATTAATTAATAAGGGTCCTCATGATATCGCTTAAAATTGCCATTTGTGCAAATGGGCAAACTTGCGAGACTCGTTTCATGAAGAACCTTTTTTAATTTTTGTGTAATTTTAAACAATTAATGTCAGTTTGTAAGAAATGTCTATAAAAAAAAAAATAAACTAAAAAAGAAAATTCAAAAATATCAAATCAAAAGTTGAAATTTGTGATTAATATGTGAAATTTGTTTTTAAAAACGCACAAAGAAAGCAAAAAGACAAATTTGCTTGGATTTTTCAGTGAAAACGACGTTAAAAGCACTAAAAAATCTGTATGTATAAATGCACAATTGAACAGCGCAAGTTTACGAGTCAAAATTGTTGGGCAAATTTACCAAGTTTGTGTAAATGAATTCTCATACAATTTTTGACAGTTCATTTACGAGGGCGTAAAAATGCACAGTTTGCACAGATTACGAGACCTATAAACGATATCATGAGGACCCTTAATGAAAAAAACTTTTATAAAAAAAAGTAAGGGAACTTGTTTACAAAGAAAGTAAATTCAATTCAATACTAAAAAATTAACTAAAGATTGAAATAGGAACTTGAATTATTATCACCTCACGCCTTTATTCCCTATTATTATGCTTTTATTCAGTATTATTATGCTCTGGATACAAGATAAAAATATAACATAAACATAACAATTTAATCCATAAAACAATAATAAAAACAAAATAAAATTAAGGTACTCAAGATATGAGATCAAAAAGTTAATTAATAAAATAGATAAAATATTTTAAAGAAATATATAACATTTTTTAACGCCTTAGGAAATAACTTTCTGACACACTGAAAGCGCTTAGTATGTCGTCAAAAAGTATATTCCTGATTTAATTTACTAATTATCATGTTTCCGAAAAATTTCGTTCATTTTTTACCGAGGTTGGACAAATAGTTAAAAGTGCACCGTTGTAGCATGCTTCGGATTCACAATCAGAAGCAATTTTTTCTTTTTTATAAACAATGTCTATATCAGTCAAATGTATGTCAAGGTTGATGCAAAAGTAGCATCAACCGGACAGCTTCTTACAAACCCCCTCATTTCAATAGGTCTATTTATAATCTTTAGGACAATGTGTTTTTCAAGTTGTATGTTGTAGTATCTTACACGAGTTTCCAAAATGTTATTTAATTCCGGTTTCCCCGCACTTCACGAGAACATATCGCTCCTTCATTGCATCATAGTCATATCTCAAAATTTGAAGTAACTTTAGCAAAGTTTTCCTTCATACCTTCTTGTATTATATCTCAAACTGAAACGAAGTTATAAGAAAATATATCTTTAAATCGGTACATTTTGAAAACTTTAATCGCATTTTGCCAAGATCGTTTGTTTTTGTAGATATGACTATGTTGCAATAAAGGAGCGATATGTTTAGGTATCTCCTATTTTTAAGACTTGTTCATGGACAATGAAACTTTACTGCCTGCATCTTATTTTAAATTAATGTACTTTATTAACTCTTTACTTCACTAAATGTAATAATTATCATCTGTTGCACTGCCCATTCAGCTTTTAGTAGATTTATTGCATCAGGAGACATTGATTTAAATACATGTACTCACTTCTTGTAATTGATCTAATCCACAACCCATCCACAGCTGCTAGTTTTTATATAATAGAAAACTAAATTTCAAAGTATAAATAGCTATTTTCTGAAATTATGAGGAATTTTTTATTTCCCGGGATCCCGCAAGAAAAATCCCGGGAATTCCCGGGAAAAAACCCTAGTTAGAATCAATCTAATCTCATTTTCGGATTATTTCAAGTATAAAACGAGATTGAAATGTAATAGAAATTCTAGAATCACGCACAGTTTGAGATTAATTTTATCTCTCTTTTAATTAAGTCAATTCTGTTTTCGGGTTATTTTAAGTACGAATTCGGGATTAAATATGGATAAGTTAAGTATTTCGCATTTGAATAATCCGTACTTGAACTAAGCATTATGTACTTGATTAAAGGAAATCCGTACTATTGACACCTCTTCGGCTTGATTTATGTACTGATGGATTGATTTGTTTTTTTTTTCAGTGTATATCGGTGACCTTCAGCCTTAAATGTGTTAACAACGTTTACCATACATTTTGGTATTCAATATTGGAACTTTTCTGCGATAACAAGCCACATTTTAAAAGAGATCGTTTTCAAGGAAAAAAAAAGATAAATAGAAGTTAAAAAAAAAACTAAAAAATTGTAAAAGTAATTAATCTGCCGATTATTTAAGCAAGAAACATAAACAGCTCAATTATGAATACAAATTCCCCGGGAGTTTTCTCCCATTTTTCCTATGTAAATTTGTAATTGTAAGAATGGGAAAAGGGAAAACACTCCCTGAGAATTTGTATTCATAATTGGGCTGAAAGGGAAAGTATTAATTTTAAATTAAAATAAGATAATTAACTAAAAATCTATGTAATTGTACAACATTTTTAAAATTGCAGTTGTTATTACCGACGCCAAATAGAATAAGGGTTAATATTGATTAAATTCAAACAATAAGAGCCACTTTTTGGGTTAGAGATTAGCGATTAAATTAACTTTAATCTCCGTATTTACTGTTTGAGTGGTATTTTTTTAACTTTATTTTACTAGTCTAAGCGGCCAATGGTGGTGGTTTAAACCTAAACTTATGACGATTTCTTTTCTGAGAAATATGTTGCATTAATGTAACATGTTCTACATTTTTGTGTACGTTTGTACAAAAAATACAACTGTGGGAACATTTTTCAAGTTCTTTTGTGAATAAGTTGATGAAAAACATGCAAAACATGTTGCATATTTTACCCTTACTTTTATTTAAGGTGTTCATACTGCCCTGTTATATAACTTTGGTACTTACTTCTTTGTTTGTAGAACCAATGTTTTATTTTCTTTGTCAATTCATACAGCTCATAATTTTGTAAAAAAAAAATGGTTTTAAAACAAAATATAAAAATTATAAGCCATTAGTGATGCAAATATTTGTTGCCAAACCGCAATAGCGTGTAGAAACCGCTCAAATAGCTTTTAAAATCGCTCATGGAGTACATTAATGATCAAAGTGTAATATGTAGTTGTAAATAAAATCAGCTAATTTTGTTCTAATGAAGTTGCACAACATGTAGCACTTCGAGTGATTATAGGTAACATTAGAAAGTGTTACATGTACATATATACTGTAGCATTATTTTTCTCAGAAAAGAAATCGCCATTAAACTGTCAACATACACATGTTTGGTTATGTTAAACTGTTGCAAAAATATGAAACAAAAAATAATTTTTAAAAAATGATGAACAAAAAATTTCTACCTTGTAACAAAATTAAATTTGAAAATTAAAGATGACATTTGCAAAAACATGTTGCCATTTATTTGTGCTCAGTATGGTAACACTACAGCGTTTAAAGCACTACCCAAAAATATTAATTGCAATTGGATTAGTTAATTATGGGATTAAATTAACTTTAATCTCAAACCCAAAAGGTGGCTTCTAAATGATTATCAAATTTTGTGCAAATCGTTCATACACACCCTTTGAGAAAAATACCACGGTATTTACCAACTCTTGCCCAATATATAAACATGGCCAATAGTTTTATAAGACTATAAATCACTTTGTCAAATTTCGTGAAGATCGGCGTATAATTTCCGTATAAAAGCCCACTCCGGAAAAGTTCTAACTGTAGGTGGAGAGTATCAAAGATTCGGCACAGCCGAATATATCACACCAACTTGTTTTTTTATTTTTATTATTTTTTTTTTTGAATAAAGCAACAGTTGTTTTTTTTTATTAAGAAAAATAATTAATTTTTATTCAAAAAATTGGTTTAAGCACTAGAGTGTTTCATGTTTTAAATAAATTGTTTTTTGTTTTCGTTTTTATTTGTAAAAATATGTATGTATGTATAAAAATGGAAGCATATTTCGTTTTTTCTTTTGTGTTTTTTTTTTTGTTTTTTGAATTTAATAGCATAGTAACTGGCTAAATTGGCACTTACTATGTAAGAAAAACATATATAAGAATAATAATAAAAATAATTAAGAATTTTTTTAATTAAAAAAAAGGGGGAAGACACGTAAAATCCATTTAAATAACTAAAAATAATTTGTAAAAATAAAAACAAAATATTCAATTAAACCAATCAAAATCAAATTAAATTACATATAAATAGTTAATAATAATAAAAAAATTAAATAAAATAAAATATTGTTAAGGCACTTGAGAATTTTTCAATGACAATTGGATTTTTTTCTTTCTTTACATTCATAACTTCAATTTGTTGTTTGTTTGTTTTTAAATAAAATACAAAAAGAATTAATAAATATTACTACTAATAAAAGAATATTTAAAGAAAAAAAAAAAGGAAATTTAACAAATGTAGTAATAGAATTGAAATAAATTTATAAATATTAATGTAAAACAACTTATTTAAAAATAAAAATTCCCTAAGAATTTATTTTAGATTTCTTTAATTTTGTTTTATATGAATTTTGAACAGAAAAATATATATAAAGGGAATAAATTCCCGGGGATTTTGTGTTTATATGTAATTGGTCCGAAGTTTAAGATTCAGTAAAAAAATTATATTTTCAGTTTTCCAAATTCCTTTCACGATTTTAAATAAAATTAAATAAAAAATAAGATGTAAAACTATACAATTATTATTATTATGCATTCATGTAAAATTGCTTTAAAAGGTAAGAATATTTTTATAAATATTAAAAAAAAAAGATTAAATAATTGCCATTGTTTTTTATTCTTTATATTTTTTGTTTTATGTATAAATATTTTGTATAAAAAATAAGTTTATATTTTCGTAAAAGTAACGAGTTAAAAAAATAATTTAATTATATTTATTTTAAGCAAATAATTTAAAAAATTAAAATAAGAGTTTGTTTTTAAGATTTAATTTTTTCAATTTCTTTTTTTTATAAATAGAAAAAGTTGTTGTTTTTACGCATTTACATTTTGTATTAAATTTAAATAAAAAATATATAAATAATTATTAATGATCTGCACGCACCTAAATAAATCTCGTTTCAAACATGTCAATTTAAAATTAAATTATCAAGTCATTATGTTGCAATAACAAATTTAAGTTTAGTTTAAGTTATAAAATATGTAAATCGAATTGAATATAAAACATTTTAGAATTATTTAAATAGAAACAGTATTTATATAAATAAAATTTATACATTTTTTATTATTAATTTACTTTTTAAATTTCTCAAAAATAATTTTTAGGTTTTTTAATTTCATTTACCAGCTTTACTAGACAAAAAAAAATTAAAAACATTAACACATTTAAGTCGTTTAGTTTAATTTTCTCAATTAGGCACTTAAAGATTTGTTTCAGAAGAGAAAAAAAATGTTTGTTTATTAAAGTCCCGTTTCGAAAATAAATTAAAATATGTAAAAGTAATTTTGTGTTTTGCTTCTTCAAAAAAAAAAAACAGAAGTTTAAATTAAAGAAGCTAAAATAATTTTAAACGGAATTAAAACCATTTCGATCATAATGTGTGACGGGACAGATAAACAAAACCCAATTATGAATAAAAAAAAACTCCCGGTTATTTTTTCCATTTCCCATTTTTACTACTGACTTTAAATAGAAAAAAATAGGAGAAGGGAGAGAAATCCCAAGGTATTTCTTATTTGTAATTGGTTTGATATTTTATTGGTAAATTCTATTTAAAAATCATATTTTAAAAAAAAAATAAACCCAAAATTAATTCATTTCATCTCACCTTTGCAAAATTCAATAACATTTTACCATTATATTGAAATAATCACTTAAAATATTTGATCCCTAAAGCCACGGTCACGCTTGCCAAAATTAGCCGTAAAAGTAGTGGTTACGGCTAATTGGTCAAATATTTTACAAGTGTGGCTAAAGCTTAAGACTAATGTTTTCCCAAATATGGCCAAACAAAGTTCAAAAAATATTTGGTAATAAAAGATTTTTTAATCTAGTTAACAATGTTTCCAAAAGTTTTTAACATTTAAAAATTAATGAATGGGGAGTTTTAAAACAACGTTAAAATGACATTTAGTAAAATCTTAATGGGTGGAGGTCAAAGGTAAACTGGGCGGACTAAGCTTTTCCTTTTAAATGTTTTAAAATTAAGCGGTTACTGGTTTTCTTTATTTAACATTAAAAATGCAAAGTAAAAAAAAAATAAAAAAATTTTCAATAATTTTAAAAACTTCTGATAAATAAAAAAAAAAACAATTCATGTTAAATACAAGTTAATAACAAATTTTTTTAATAAATACTTCGTTTTTTTTTAAAAAATTTTTATAATTTTTAAAATAATTTTTTTAAAATTTGAAAAATAAATAAAAAATTCCATATAAAATTTATTGCTTTCTTTACATTTTTATAAAGGCGAATTCAACTACAGGTGGTGTCGAAAAGCCATCTGTTTTTACAGTTTGGATTTGTTAGGAATGGTTGAATTGCGAACCGTAAACACTAACAATGCAATGCAAAAAACCCCAAGGGCCATTATTACAACTTGCCTGTAGTAAAAGTAGGATTTGGTTTAATGGTATTTTTATTTGGTGAAATTGGGCATTAGTGGATAAAAAAAATAATTTAAATATAATAATAAATTTATAATGCAAAGTCATTTATCGGTCCGACAATTTGCTGCATTTAACTAACTGCGAGTTGTTATAATGGCAATAAGTTGTTTCTGTTGTTTTTAGATTGTTGTAGTATCAACACCACCTGTAGTTGAAATCGCCTTGATTTTTATTTATTATCCAGTAAAAGCTTTATTTTGAAATTTATAAAATGTAAAGCAAAGACGAAAGGAAATTAAATGAAAAATACAAAATAAATAACGTTTTTTTGAAAATAAAACAATTTAAAGTTGAGATTGTAAAAAAAAAACAATACATTAAGATCTCTAATGACCGGATACCGAAGAGAATGTGTTTGCAAGAGGGACATGTCCTCTTAAAAGAACTTAATGTTTCCTTAGGGAACGCTGTCCGTCGAGAGGGGAGGGTCCACACCAATCCGTTTAATACTTTGTGCATTTTATACATTTCTAAATTTAAAGTTGCACGCAACGTGTCTTAGGTGCCAAATTTGTTTGGTTATGATTAGCTGTTTTTTTAACATTTTTTTTTATAATTTTGGTAAGAAGGAAATTACCACAAGTACATGTTTATCGATAACATTAAAAATACAGCATAATTTGTCATCAAAAACATCCCGCCGACATTTTTCAACACGCATGCGACTTATACAAAAGTACAAAATAAACCTTCTTTATGCGTTCGATACAATACGTAAATGTATGCTGTGCGATTTGCTGTGTAAATCGTCACATACAATTACACTACTTTTTTTTAACAGATGTATAAACGGAGCAACGAGTTTTGTGGACCCTCGGCTTAGGAAAAGGATTCCGCTTAGGGGGAATACACGACTTACATTTGACCTTTTAGAAATTTATAAAAAACGACATGCTTGCCTTTTAAATGATAACTAAACTGATCTTCTATCTTTTTTGGTTTGAATGTTTTATGTTATTGTATTTTTTTTTTTTTTTTTTTTGTGCAATCTTCAAAGGCCACAATTGTAAAATTTTGAATATATCTTATGGGTCTTTTACGGATGGCAACTCAACTTCAGTTCGGCGAAATCAAGCAACGCCGGCTGCTCAAGTTAAAATGTACATTTTTTTTTATTTTATAGTTTAACATGAGCGACGCTGCCTGATTTCGTAATCGACCCATTCATTAGTTGGATTTGAATTATTATTTGTATAAAATTTTACTGATTTCTTAAAAGGTAAGATGATTAAATTTTTTTTAATTAATCTTTTGACTTTAATTTGTAGATAAATTTGTTTAACAAAATTGTTTAATATCTTTTAATTAAATGGACGAGTAACTGAACTGACTACTCAACGGTAAATGAAATTATATTTCTAAGATTATTATATTTTGTTGTTTCATTTTAAGGGTTTTTTCCTTGCTAAATGTTTTTGTTTGTTAATATAATTTTTAAAATTATATTTGTATTTAAAATAAATATTTTTAAATAAATGCAAAATAAAGAAAAAGTTAAAAGTTTTTTTTTTACATCAAATAGATTATAAAGAAACCGAGCCAAAAAAAAAATTATATAAATAATTAAATAAATTTTTTCAATTGTTTTCGAAATGTCATATCCATTTCAAGGGATAATAAAAGTTAGTTAAAATATATTATTAAAATATTATAAATACATATTAAAAATAGTTTTGTTTGTGATTTTTTTTTTTTTTTAAATAAAGTTATATAAAATTATTTATATACATATAAGAATATTAAATTATTTATTTTAAAAAATGTCTTTAGTTTCATTTCCTTTTAAGTTAATTTATATAAAAATTTATATATAAGAAAGGGTCTTTTTTTATAATAATTTAATTTTGTTGTGTTCATTAAATAAATGTAACATTTCCAATTGTATTTTGAAACATTCGTATTAATTAATTTACTGTTTATTGAATTCGAACGAAAATTGTGTTCGCTTAATTTACATTTAAAACAAAATTAATATTTTTTAACTGGTTTTTGTTTTAAATGTAAGTTAAGTGAACAAAGATTTCGTTTAAATTGATGAAAAGGCTGCTGAACAGATTTATGTTATACAATTTTAAAAAACTTTAGAAATTTTAATTCAAATCACTTTAATAATGCTTCAGAAGTATTAACGTATGTAATTTTAACTGCCGTATTCATAAAAAATAAAATAAGTTTGAAATGTGGCTTAAGGTAAAATTTTCATACAAATTTTTTTTTAAAATACCATTCAAATACGTTTTATTTATTTTTGAATACGGCAGTAAGAATTTTAGTTTGAAACACTGTTTTAATTTTTCTTTTTTACTAAAAATCAGAAATTTGAAAAATGAATTTTAATTTTGTTTTAAATATTATTCAGATATTTTAAATAAATTTTTTGTTTTACTGCCCGTTTTTTAAATAAAAATAAAAATTTTCGTTTTTGAATTTATATTAAAACACAAATCAAAAAACTCAAATTTGTTTTTGTTTTTAATACACAATTCTAACCGAAAATTTGTATTTTAGTTTCAAAACCCAGGCAGTCTAAAAAATCTCACAGTCAGGGGCCAAATTATGGCATTCGAAATCAATCGAAATTACAATTAAATTTAAATAAAATTTTAAATTGACAACGAATGCCATAATTTGATTTCAAATGTTTCAAAGTAATAAATTCCGATATATATATAAAAAAAAACAGAATTCTGGACAAGAAATAAAAATAAATAAAGAAATTTTTAAAAATACAATTGCGTAAAATTTGTTTAAACAATAAGAAACTTTTAAAATACAATTGGAAATAGTGTAAAATGTTTATTAATAATAACAATTAAATAAAAGTTAGATAGATTGATAGTAAATATCGTAAAGTATGTATATTTATATAGAGATAGATAAATGATAAAAAAAACTATGATAATAATTAAAAAAAGAAAAAAAAAACTAGAATTTTTTTTTTTTTGTTTTTCGTTAAATAAATATTGTGAATATTGAGATTTTGTTGTTGATTGATGTTGAATTGTATTTGTTAAGAGTTATAATGGGGTTTCTAATGAATTTTACCTCAGCGCTTTGTAGTTTACATTTTTATTGTTGTAGCTGCTTACTCGTTTATTTAATCACAAGTAAGTGTTGGTGCAGTTCTTTTCATTTCAATCTTGACGTTGCAACACATACAATCAATCATTTGGACTCTATTGGATCACAACATTAGACACTGCATCGCAACGGACTGGCTAACAAGCCGAAATTACATTGCGTGACTTTGTTTTCGTTTAGTCAATTGAACAAAATACAAAATGAAAATAACAAAAATAATAATAATATAATAATAAAAAATAAATATGTATGTAAGTAAAAGTAAATGTATTTCTAATAGAATTTATAAAGCTACATGCGAGAATGCGTCTGCAGTGGAGTTGCTACTAATGCGATTGAACACAGGTAAACGTGCCTCTTCGGCAGTCACAGCACCATTTAATGATGACACAGAGTTCACTTTGAGTGGAGGCTTACTGGTGTTGGTGTTTGTTGTGGCGTTGCCACCTCGAATTATAGCAATTGGTGAACTAGAACTTTTTTGCAATAATTGTTTGGCTGGGGGTTGTGTTGCTGTTGCTGTTGCAGAACCACCAACTGTACTGGCAACAACTGGTTTAATATAGACTGGTGTCTGGCCGAGCATTAATGTTGGTGGTGGTGTATTCACTGGCGACATGGGAGCATTGGGACTTTCGGGTGGTGTATTGACATAGTTGAAAGCTGTTTGAAAAACCGAATTTACTGGACTGATTTGTTCGCCAAATGGGAAATTTGTCATGGAACTTGTGGGTGATAATGACAATGAGCCGGTGGGCGATTCACGATCTGAACCAGTGGACATACTTAAGGGAGGGCTAAGTGGTAGAGAGTGATTTATTGTGCCACCACCATTGAGACTAGATTTTGCGCTCAATGGATAAAAATTGGAATGATTTTGCTGTTGTAATTTTGTTTGTTGCTGCTGCTGCTGCTGTTGTTGTTGCTGCTGCTGCTGTTGCAAAGCGCGCGCTTCATCGGCATTATGCACAAAATGACATCGCGGTCCATATGGACAGAAACCCACACTATGGAATGTACGACAATATTCGGTTTTGTACTTGGGATGTCTTTGTAAATTACGCAGTTCATGGTAGCCATGAGCAAATTGGCACTTTTCACCGTACTTGCATTCGCCTGCTTCTTCAAAGGGGCGACAAAGTTCCGTTTTGTACCTAAACAAAGATTATTAAGAAAAGAGAAGAAAAACCAAATAATTAATGAAGTTAGTAACTATTTATAACGTATTATACTAAGATTTTAAAGTTTTCGGAGCTTTAACTGTAAGCTACAGTTATAGTACAGTACATTTTTTCCGAAAATGTATTTGTATGCCTTTTACAGGTATGTAATGGACTATCGATATGTTTCTTTCGATAGCGATACTATCGACAAATTTTAAAAGTTAATATCGGGTGCTTTTTTTTACTACATTAGAACTTTTGATATTGATAACTATGGTTTGACAGCTGTGAATGTCAAACTTGTTGACATTTCTGTTCTGTAAGGTTTGACAAGTCATCATGAGTCAAGAACGACGCTTCCAAATTGTGGAAATTTACTTTGAAACAAGGTTGATAACCGATACCGACACCAAAACCGTTTAAATGGAAACCCGGTATTGATACCGATACCAAAATTATTATTTTGCGTAAAATAACGTTTCCCTTAGTACCGGTATAACAGTTTCGGTGTTAAAAAATAATAAGTTATGTGATGGAAATCTTTTAAGAAAAAGAAACGAATTAAGATCAATAATATCGTTTTCAGTGTCTTAAAAATTTTTCTTTCTCTGAAAAAAAATTTTGACTATACTCAGAAATGGATTTTAAAATCGATTGAAATTTATCACGTCCTTTAAAAACGAACGTTTGAAATCGATCGATTTTCATCACATACCGGAATATACATTTTTCAAAGAGTAGAAAAAAATTAAAGTTTTAACACTTGTGCTAGCAGAAATAATGAGAATAAAGCCTTCCTAGGTGCACTTCTTTTGGATCGATATAGAAATATCTTTTTTAAGGGTACTTCCGTTCACCAAGTAAACTTTATATGAAAAACACTCAAAAAGCAGAGTAAAATGTATATGAAAAACACTCAAAAAACTGAGTGCTTTTCATATAAATTTTAAGAAGAAAGTAAAGGTATTCACGTCAAAAGTTGCATTCTTGCAAAAATGAAAAATTACAAAAAAAAAAAAAAAAAAAAAAAAAAAAAACAAGACAGTTATTTTTACGAAATAATTGTCTATGTGGTTTTTGTTGTGTTTTTGCAATTTTACTTTTCGCAAAAGTGCAACTTTTGACGTGAATACCTTTAACGTATTAGAAATTAATATTTTAAGATACTAAAAACGACATTATCGATTTTAAATTGTTCAGTTTTTTAAAACGATTTCTATCGCATACCTGATAGATCGTGCAAATATCCCTACGTCTTCCAGCCAGAGCTGTCAGATGTAGCGATGTTTCGCCAAACAGGGAGATTTTTTTACCCGTTTGTCCATTTTCTTAACACAATTCTTAAGAAAATTGCATTAAGTGATTAAATAAAAACCATAAGAGTTCGCCATAGGTAAAATATTCAATAATACAACTGAAGTCTTGGCTTTGCAATCATACCAATACAATTCAATTGTCCAGAAATTCTCATTGCCATAAAAGAAAAGAAAAATTTACCTGGCAAGTGCATAATTTTTTTTTTAATTTAAAATCGCCTTTAAATAAAAAATATACGAACTACCCATGTTCGCGATAGAAGTGATTTCTTCCTGTAAGTTTTCTGATTCTCTGCAGATTTAACGATATTTAATAGATATAACCCTTTGCTTTGTTGCCGCTGTTAGAACATTTTTGCGAGTCTCCCCTAATTAAGCAATTTTTACCGAATTTTTGCAATTTTCGCTTAGCTTTGTTGCTCTTTGAGGCAATCGTCGCCGTTATAAAAATAGCCTCCTATATAAAACGACGTCATCTTTTTTACACTGTCGATTTATACGGGGCGAAAAGTGCTTTGCCATTACTTAGGGTGATTTTTTTAAAATAAAACATGCTACCCTTTTAGAGAGCAAAACATTCTTGTGAATCCAACACCAAATTGCATTATTGAAATTAAATGACAAATTTTTTTTTGTGTAGAAAAGAAAACACCAAAAAAGAAACAAAACGATCAAGCAATATTTTATCTAACGAGGTGGAATATTTAATAAAACTTGTTGACAAAAAAAAAAAAAAAAAATGGACACCATTGAATGTTTCGTCATTTGGAATTTTTCAACAATTCCTTGTTATTATATAAAAAGAAATGACTTTTGCTCTTAATTTTTTTACGATTGTCGTATTTAAATGTTTTAATATTTTAAAATCTTCCGTATCACTTGAAGTCTATTTTAATAATGTTTTAGAATATGCATTCAAAAGTAATATTTTCCTTTTCTCGGCTGTTCGTTCTTTTGACAGTTATATCGCAAGTATAAACCGCCAACTTTCGGCGTTAAGACTAACAAACAAAATGAAATAATCGAGTTTCAGAGATAATTGTAAAATAATCTTAAAGTCAGAAACTGGCGCAAAATGTGTTACCGATGAATGCATTACACAATTTTTGTGAACAAAATCAACATTTGTTAGCCGATTTTAATGGTTTAGGGTATTTTATTTAAGCGCATTTAACTCTGTATAGTCCACATATTTTTATTTAAAGGCTCGATTTTTTTGTTGTTATTTGCAGACTAGTGTTATCTGTAAAATATTATGTTATTTTCGCGGAGCTATTAACGCGTTTGTAATTAAGTAATGTTTGTACTAGAGTATCCAATTATTCGACTTTTGGTTTTGTTCAGGTAAGGAATTAATCGATTTTTGAATTTTAAAATTGCTCGATTAATCGAATAAAGGTTTTAAATTGTTCGAGTTACTCGAATAACTCGAATTCAAATAATTTTATTCAATGGGAAAAAGCAAACATCTCTATTTGAATTCATACTTTTATTTTATTAATAAACAGAAAAACAGAGGTGAGAGGTGCCAGCCAGTTAAGAAAACATTTTAAACCAATTGAATTATTATTTCTTAAAATCGAGTAAAATTGAAATCGATGGAAATTATCCGTTAAATTTTTTTTTTTTAAATCTTCGATGTTTTTCCTGATTTTAATAGACGTTCTGGTAAAGATAAGAATGTATACTATGTATATAAAAGGATTTTTTTATAAACTTTTAAAACACGATCTTTTTTTAAATTCATTTTATTCCAATTACACCCGAATGTATTCGGTTTCCAGAACATGGCTGACAACTTATATAGATTTTTTTGTAATTCCCTTTAAATTTCCTTTATTTTAAAACTCTACTCTATAGTTTTGGTTAATTTTTTTAACGAATGACTATTTCACGACAAAAATCAGACACTTCGTTTTCAAACAATGACGCTTAGGTTTAAGATTTTATGATGTCTTAAACGTCAACATTCAGCCGATTAGAATGGTTTACACATTTATAACTGCTGATGAATTTTTTTACGAATTTGACGTTTATAGTCAGCATTTAAAAAACTGCAGTCAAAGTAGAAAAACTGCCATTCCTGCCACTTCTTCATTTGTCATTGGCCAAAAAACTTATGCTTTTACTTCTGATTCATTAAATGTAAACAGTCCTATCAAATCAACTTAAAAAGCGAAAAGTCAACACAAATTTTTGATGACATAATTTGTCCCACACGCTCAAATCTAAAAAATGGACTAAAATATGTTTAAAAGTATGAGTAATGAAAATAAATGCAAAAGGTAACAACATTTAATTAGTTTTAGAAATCTAAACAAAATATTTTTACATTAAAAAACGAGAAGTTTCTAAGAAATAAATTTTATCGATTAATTGATATAAATTGTTCGAGTTATTCAAAATTGGCTATTTTAATTATTCGATCAAATAATGGCGGAAAAATTCCTCGATTAATCGAGTGGATTCTCTATTTTGTACCTTAATTTGTTTTAAAAACTTAAATACATACATTCTATGTTTAATTTAAAACTATTAAAAACGAGAAACAATTCAATTTACCCAATTTACCAATTTAATAGTTTTAAAACGTTAACTTAGAATTATGTCAAATTCTAAAATAATATTGGGAAACATTCAGGTACTCCAAAAAGTTTTAAACAATATTTTGCAGTTATGACACTAGTGAATAACTATGTTAAACATTTTACAAAGTTTTAATAGTCTTCACACTAATATATCATTTTTTTAATGATATTGAAAACTATCCCAAGTCTAGACAGGAAACAAAAGAATAATGGGTTCAAATAAATGGGTCCAATATTTATTCCTCTTTCTTTTTGTCATTAATTAAGTTAAATTTACATACTTATGTATGAATGTCGAAAACTTTTTGAATAAATTCTTGGTGGCATTTTTTCCCCGATTAATAACTCTAAGATTTTGGGAGAGCTTTTTGTTAGTGTCCGACCGAAGTCACTTTTTTAGTTTTAAGGACGATGCTGAAGTTCGGCCAAATTGGCTAAATTCACGCAAACCGAAGCCGAATTTTACTTATCCAAATTTACAAGAAAAATCTTTGAAATTTTTGAGATCAATTAATTTATTAAACAGAAAAAATCATTTACAGCCCGTTCATCGTTTTCAAACGTCAACGTTCGCATAGAAAATTATATTTAAAACAAAAACAAAATTCTATCCGACCTAAAAAAAGGTCTGCTGCAGAATCTGCTGTCAATGCCACACTATCCCACAAAAATAATGCAAACTCAATAACGCATCTACTTTACAAGAAAATGCAACACTGCTCGCATAGAATCTGTCATTTTATGAATATTATCATAAACATTTGCAAGTCGGACAGACTTGTCAAAAAAAAATCTGTCACTAAATTCATTTTTAAGCATAGTGAACTCACGTTTTTTTTTGTCAAATCGTATGACTAATTATGATAGCGTATCGCCGGCATTAGTTGCTAAATACACTTGAGCTTTAATACTCAAATATAGCAATGCTTATGGTATTATTTACTTAAATAAGTAAACCCTTTTCGAGAATCTTTTCTTTATTTTCTTTCATTTTAATGTGAGGCAACAAGCCCTGCTTTTCCCATATAAAGGGTGGTTTAACATGTAAGGCCCGATGTTGAATGTGAATCACACCTAAACGTCAAGTTTTTTTCTGCATTTCATTTTACATTTCTCAATTTCAGACTAACTCAATTTGAACCATTGAAAGATACACAATCGAGCAACGCGTTAAAGTTTTTCAGGCTTATTATGAAAATGAGCGTTCAAATCAAAATGCATATCGTGCACTTCGTGATTTTTTCGGTCAATTTAATCGTCCAAATGTGCGCACACTCGGAAAAATCGTGCAAATATTTTAGCAAGCCGTGTCTGTAGGAGATGTTAAACACCAGTGCATGCTCGTACTGCAGAAAATATTGCTGCTAAATATTATGCATAAAGATTTGCATTTACACGCTTACAAGGTGAAATTAACTCAAGAACTAAAGCCTCTTGACCATTCCAAACGTCCTCAATGGTCAGAATGGTGGCAAGAAATGGCAACAGTGGATGGTCAATTTTCGAAGAAAATTATCTTCAGTGATGAGGCACATTTTCACCTCAGTGGATTCGTCAATAAGCAGAATTGCCGCATTTGGGCGAATGATAATCCAAGAGTGATTGTCGAAAAACCAATGCACCCACAAAGAGTGACTGTTTGGTGCGGTTTAAAGGCTGGCGGCATCATCGGGCCGTATTTTTTCCAAAATGAGGCCGGTCAGGTAGTTACTGTGAATGGTGTTCGCTATCGTGAAATGATACCGAACTTTTTATGGCCCAAATTGGAAGATATGGATGTGGACGATATGTGGTTTCAACAGGACGGTGCCGCTTGCCACACAGCTAACGAAACAATGGCTCTTTTGCCCGACAAATTCAATGGCCGTGTTGTCTCACGTGGTGGCGATGTCAATTGGCCGCCAAGAGCATGTGATTTGACACCGTTGGATTTCTTTCTTTGGGGTTATTTGAAAGAAAAGGTGTACGCCAATAAGCCAGCAACAGCTCAAGAGCTAAAGGATGAGATAATTCGACACCTTAACGGCATAGAACCTCAATTATGCCTCAGTGTCATCGAAAATTGAGACCATCGGATGGAGGTGTGCCGCCGAGGTCGCGGCGACCATTTGGCCGATATTTTGTTCCATACATAGTTGAACCATACCAATATTATCATAATGAAAAGAAATGACAATAATTTCCTAAATAATTTGTGTTTTATTCAAAATCAACATCGGCCTTTAAAATTTAACCATTCTTTAGAACCTTTAATTTCTTTTCCTCCAACATTGCTCTCTTATTTGCCATTAAAAAAATATATATATAATTTACCACAACCGAATTTTGGAAAAAAATTTTTAGTTGATTATTTTCGCATGATTTTGTAACATTTGCATAATGTTATAAAACATTCGGCCTTCGACTTTTTTCTACCAAAACAAATCGGGAATTAATACTAAATTAAAGTCACTAATTTTGTAAAGATCTTTAAATGAAACAGTTTCTCGATTGAGAAGAAGGAAAACCTTTTAATAATTAACAAATTTATTTAAGTCATACCTTGATGTATTAACTTGCTGCTGTGGCAATGGTTCAGATTGAGTTCTTTCTAGTTTTCGATGTAAATTAATATTGCCCAAATTTTCAATCAATGTATTAACAAGTGTTGCCACATTTGCATCCTGTTGAGACTGTGTTTGCTGCTGCTGCTGCTGTTGGTGGTGATTGGGATGAAGTTGATTAAGGTGAATTTGTTTTAATTGTGGCTGTGGTGTCGAAATTGTACGCGTTAATGCTGCATGAAAACGAAATTGATGATTGAGTGTTTTGCTCGGATTTTGTTGCTCCATCTGATCCATTTTATCCATTTGATCCATTGAAGAGTTATTTGAACAATTAATGTCCATAATGTTTAGTTCAGTCATTGAATTGTCAATGTTGATATGACCATTTGATAAGTTATTGGTATTTTTTTGGTGTAAATTTTCGGTGGCTTTGTTCTAAAATAAAAAGCGGAACGAAATAAATTATATTATTTTTATTTTTTTTTAAATATTTCTATAAAATAAAAAGCGGAAAGAAATAAATTATATTATTTTGATTTTTTATTTAAATATTTCTATATATGGGCATTTCCAGCGAAAAGTCTACTTTTTGCAACGTAACGCCAGCAAGCAAATAAGCTTTTATTTTGGGCCCATGTTGTTCAAATGTTATTCCTTTTGGTACTTAGTGTAGAGCTAATTGCGCTTTACACCAAAATATAAAAAAGCAAATTATACATATACAATTTTTTGAAAAACAGTTTTAATCACTTGCTGGTGTTACGTTACAAAAAGAAGTCTTCTCGCTGGAAATGCCCATATTTCTTATTTGTTAAATTCTTAACTGAAAAAAAAAAAAAAAAAATCTTTCATTTTAAATTTATGTTTAAATAGTTGTCCACAAAAAACGCAATGTTGTAAAAAAAATATCCCAACGTACTCGTTTATAAAATTGTAATCCAAGGTAAACGATGAAAGCGAAACAACAATGTAACAACACTCATAATACTCAAAAGACAACAACAAAAATATCTACAAGCATCAGTGTTGCCAGTGAAATTTTGAGAAAGATACATTTTAGTTTCCAAAAAGATACACTTTTTCCCAAAAAGATACGTTTTGAAAAAAATTTGAAAATCCATTTTTAACGTTTATAACATTTTAATTTCATATTTAAATTAATATTGTAAAGAAAATGATTTCGTATAAATTCATTTTTATATTTATTTTAGTCATAAATATTAGGTACATACATATGTAATTTTTAAAAATACAGTAAGCAAACTTTAAAATTAATTATATGTAATTCAAATTCAAATTCATTTTTGTAAAAATTAATATAAGAGTTAAGGCGTTTATACTAAGGCGATTATATCAACGTTGATATAAATTTCCTGAAAATAAAAAATGATGTTCATATTTCCTCAGAACAACCTCGCACTACTAGTAATCATCGATTTAGATGGATCGTATGTTGCAACCCCTTAATGATTTTTTTAACCATTATTAAAGCTGCTATCAAGACGAATTCACTAGAAGGTGGGGTCAAGTCAACATATGGTGTTTTTTTCGGTGGCAAACTAAATTTTTATGTAAACTAAAGCTTCGTACAGACGATGGTCAGATCTTACAATGTTGTCATTTTTCTGACAATGGTGCCATTGCCAAATGAAAATGTTCACTCAGTTGCAAGACATTTTTAGTCAATTTTGTTGACAACATTGTAAGATCTTACCACCGTCTGTACGAAGCTTAACCTTTTTTACTAGATATATTTTTGACAATCCGACCACAGAAGCAGTGTTGTTGTGTAGTTGACCTCACCTTTTAGTCAATGCGCATTGGCTGCTATTGTATTAGTATTGAGTCGGTTACGATGAACAGTCTTAATAAGTTTTAGTTGGCTAAAAATTTTCGAATGTTTTTTTTCTGTACATTTTGCGTACAGATTCAAAAGATACGAAAAATGTCAGGATTATACATGATACCTGAAGTAGTCAAAAGATACGAAAAATGTATCTTTCGTATCCTAACGGCAACACTGACAAGCATATCTACATTTAAATGTGAGCAAGGTTGCCAACTTTTTTGAACATTTTTTGTCAACTTATACTTCAAAAACCACAAAGTGTGGTTTTGTGATTATGTATATGAATTGTTCATATAATTTTGGTTGCATTAAATATCTTAAAAAAAACAATGTAACAAATATTTTAAACTGTGCGTTTTATTTGTAATACTTTTAAATAATTTAATGATAACAATTTTTTAATATTTTATATATTTATCAGCATTTTTGCCCTTTTTATGCCCTCCACCACTAGATTTTTGAATAAGGGTTACTTAGTTTGTCATTTCGTGTGAAACTTTTTTACTATTCATCTAAAGCATTAATAAAGTATATATATTTTGGGTTCTTGAGTAATTCTAAAGCTATGGTCACACTTAACAAATATTGAATGCCCTACACCTAACCACTATTTTTTTTTTTTAATTTGTTGGATTTAACAAAACGTTTGCTAGATTAAACAACATTTAACAACTTATTAACTGAAATCTTCTCAATAATGTTTAGAAAAAAAGCTTAGTAAATCAATAAATATTGTAAAAATTTATGTTAAATTAATTTAGTAGGCACTTTTTCGGATTTTTTTTTAATATTTGTGAACATACCTTACCCTGCGGCCACACGATCAAGTTGTTCTTGATAGTCTTTTACATATACTGCTTGTCAAAATTTACAAAAATTGAGAGGTGTGACGTAAGTGGCACTCAATTTACTTTCAAGATGCCATAAAAAAAAACAATTTATAAAGACAAACATGTACTCAGCTGTTAAATTGAAAGTAAATTGTCAAACAAATGGAAAGGTGAAATTGAAAGCCATCTCGTGGTCAATTTAAAAAGTGTGAGTGTGTTAGAGTTGTGAGAGAGTTGAGTAAATTGAATGGAATTGAAAGGCAAAACTTGATCGTGTGGCCACCAAGTTAAGTTGACTTAGTTATGTCCGTCTGTCTGTTTTTCTGTTGTTGCGTGTGCCCACTTTCGAACATCTCAAAAGAAAAAAACAATATAAGTGGTGTTAAATTGTTTCTAGTTACTCAAGCATTTTGAGATTGAAATCCGGCAAAATCGGTTCAGTAGAATAAGTGTTACGAATCAGAATGTGGAACAACCTCTCAAAAAAATTTATAATTTTCTTATAAAATCTAACATAAATGGTGGCAGAATGCACGGATTAATATAAGATTTAGAAAAAATTTGTTTTATATAACCAGAAATAATACAACTTAATTTCGTGAAAACCGGTACATCCTTTACCATATGCGCCCATATAAAGCCTACTATCGGAAAACAGTGTAGTACGTGTAAAACCGTCAAGAATAATGTATGTAGTTGCAATAAAATTTATATATATATATGTTCCCGACGATCCTATAAGGAGCATAGGGCCCCAAATAAAATTTGGTCTGTCATAATAGTTTCGTAGCACTAAAAACCTTACTATCATATTTTGTGAAGATCGGTCCAAAATTTACTATAGGTCTCATATAAAGCCCACTTTGGAAAATCATTAAAATACGTATAATATGGTCAAATTTAGCTTTATATGGTCAGAAATAACACGATGCATGTTTGTGATAATTGGTCCATAATTTACCATAGTTCCCATATTACGCAGCCGGATGCTTTTATGTATCCGAACTGGTGCAATTTTAGTTTGCTATTTAAAAAAAAAAAAAAAGAAACCAAAATTCTTCTGTGTATAAGCATTCGCTTTTTGGATGTGCCGCTTTATGCATCACAATTTAATACAATTTTTAAAATACTAAACTTAAGTCAATTTGTTAAATTTTAATCAAACTACGAATTGGGGGCGCGGCGAATATTCCGCTTCGCAATCGCATTTGCGAACTATTCGCTTATTTATGCTATTTGCATTTCCACTCGCATTCGCTAAAAGTATGCGAACATTTAAACCGAATATCTAATAATTGCAACATCAATAGTATTTGGCAACCTTTTTTGAAAAAAGGAGTGTGCGAGTTCCTTAGTACTCCTCCTGGTAATTTACGATTCTCAAGGCACTACTCTAAAGAGTGATAAAGCTTTTTTAAATGCATTCGGAAACGCAACCGTGTAGAATTTTACAATGTTATCTGTACCAAAGTGCACCAAAAAAGTTATCGATGCGAACACAATTAGCTTACTGCGCATTATTAAACGTGTAATACAAAGACAGCCTTCAATTAAACTTAAAGAGATCTTATGCACAATAATTATGTTTGGTTTATATATATATATCGGTAACCGAACATCTATGGCAATTTTTCTACAAAAACTTTTATAGAACATAATTTTTTTATATGCAATTTTGTTTGTTATTTTGTCTTGTATCTCTCAATTTAAATTTTTTTTACTTTAACTTTCAATTACCAATATGTTTTTGACAGTTATAACTGAAAGTTAAATTTAACTGAACTTGGTGAAATTAACCGTAAGTATATTTTGGATATTTGGATAACATATCGTTAGCTAAAATGCAAAAATTATAATTAAACAAATATAAATATTTATTTGCATATTGTTTTAGTTGCAAATAAGAAAATCTTTGCAGGACTCTTAAATGTGGAAACATTGATCAGTTAATGGGACCCTGTTTTAATAATAAAAGCAGCGAAGATGTGCGCTACTCCGGTGCATTAGCACAAATAAAATTCTGGGGACGCAAAATGGATGGTGAAAAGGTAAAGGCGAAGTGAAGACTGCACTTCGTTTCATTTACATGCAGTTTTTGTAAGTTTGGTATTGACAGAAAGAAGAGGAGTACAAAATACTTAAATGGTGCAAAACAAAGGATTTATTGCATAAGCGCGAATGCAGTTAAAAAAAAATTTAAGAAAATTTCTGCAGCTAATGTTTCTTAATATGGACAAGGACTTATTGAAGGCAACTCGCTCCTAAAACTGGGTTACATTTTTAACAACCACAAAAGAACAACAAAATCTATTTTAACAATGTTGCATTTCTACCCCTCTGATAAAGTGGAGGGCAAAACATTTTCGGTTTTATAGGGCAACATTATTTTAAAAGTAAACGTTACAAAATTATATTTTTTGATAAAAGAACACAAAGAAAGCAAAAGGCAGAATAAAGGCATAATTTATGCCAGAAATAAACACCATAAATTCAACGTGTTACCAGTGTTGCCAATTAAGCCATTTGGTGCCTTTATATTTACCTATTTCTCATCATATTTAGCCATTAGCCAATTTAATTTTCCAAAACATTTAAGTTTTAAAAAAATTTTGACGAACAAATTTAGTTTTACATTTTTTCTAAATTGAAAAAATTAAACATATCGCACACTACGAGTAAATCATAAACCGTTACAACTCAAAATTTCTCAAAATTTTTTTTTTTTTTTTAATAAATCAGTTCACAAATCAAAACTATAAGTCTGGTTCACACTATGAAAGATTTCTTTCAGAAAGTCTGAGTTTATTGGTGAGAGGGGATGGGAACATGCTATGATTCTCGCCCCTCTTACCAATAAACCAAGACTTTCTGAAAGAAAATGTTCATATTGTAAACCCAGACTAACGACCACGACAAATCTCGTTTACGTCACTGTCTTCTTTAACTATTCATCTTTAACAATTGTAGAACTCAGTTTAATTAAAAAATTGCAACCATGTTTTTAATGCCAGTTTTCTGCATCTCCTGAATATTTTTGAATTTTGAGTCGTGACTGTTTATGATTTAGTGTGCGATATGTATGTGTACATACTTATGTACATTTTTAGGCAATAAAAACCTTTACTTTCGCTTTAAAAAAACTTTAAATTTTATAAGAAAATAATATCTTAATAATTCTTTAACTTTTTCTTTAATAGTTTTGAATTTTTAAATAAAACTATGTTGTCAATTTTAATTAACCGTCTAAGGGCTAATAAATCAGTGCAAGTTAAACTCTCTTTTTAGTTAAAAATGTGTTTAAGCTAGCAAATCTATAATTTAGTAAACACTTAAACCAGCTATAAACGCATAAAATTGGGCGTTTAAGCTACCAATACAAATCATATGAATTTGACAACATTTATCGTAGTGCTGCCACATTATTATTTTTTGCACTTCATATAACATATGGGGCACTGATTTACAGTTAAGTTAAGTTTAAAATACATATAAATTTAAGTTTACTTCAACTAAACCAACGTTTAAACATTCACTGATTTATTAGCCATAAATGAGGAGAAAGACGAATCTGTTACATTTTCATTGGATGTTAAGGTTATAAAATGTGATGACAGAAATGTTTACCTCTGCATCTTTAAAATCCATTGTAAATTCTTTTACAAAGAATATAAATAATCAATTACAAAGAAATGAATATGCAAAAGAACACGTTTTCTTACAATGGGTGGTCCAACCATTATGCACGATGTTAATTTTGAGTCTCATTCTAACGTCAAGTTTTTGCCCATCTTAATTTGACATTTGTTTGTTTCAGTGTTTGAAAACCATGGAGAGATACACAATTTAGCAGCGCGTTAAGATTGTTAAACTCTTTTACGAAAATGCAAGTTCAAATCAAAATGCATTTCGTGCACTTCGTGATTTTTTTGGCCAGCATAATCGACCAAATGTGTCCACAATCGGGAGAATTGTGCGCAAATTTTAGCAAACCGGGTCTGTAAGAAATGTGAGAGCACCTGTGCCTGCTCGACCAGTTCGTTCTGTGGAAAACACTGCTGTTGTTCGCGATAGTGAGAAAATGAGGTCAGCCAGCCGTTACCGTGAATAGTGTTCGCTATCGCGAGATTATAAAGTACTTTTTGTGGCCAGATTTTGAAGATATGGACCTGGACGATATGTGGTTCCAACAGTCTGGTGCCACTTGCCACACAGCCATCGTATGTCAATAAGCCAAGAACAATTCAAGAGCTAAAGGACGAGATAATTCGGCATATTACCAACATTGAACCTCAATTATGTCTCAGAGTCATTGCAAATATGAAACATCGGGTAAAGGTATGCCACCGAAGCCGTGGCGAGCATTTAGCCAATATTTTTTTTACATATAATTTCTATAGATACTTCTATAATAATAAAAAAAATATTAAGATAATTCTCTGAAAACTTTTTGTTTTATTTACAATTAACATTGTGCGTTTTGGTTGGACCATCCTTTAAAAACCTATACCCCTACTGTACATATCGTTGTCTAGAAAGGCCCTAGCTTGAATTTTTTTTTGAAAATTATGATTCTTAAGCTACGGTCAGGTCACACTTATTAAATATTTGATCAAATAAGCGTAACCCCTTCTTTTGTTAATAGTTAGCGAGATTTAAAATGGTCTTAATATTACAAAATAAACTAATTATACTACTAGACATAGCAAAAAACAGTTTTTTGTAAGATGTGGTATTTTAATCAAAATAAATATTGATATTAAGCGAAATGATTTTTTAGTTTGGTTGTTGGTCCCGTTTTTTTCGTCAAATATTTGATAAGTCTGACCGTAGCTTTAGTGATTCCAATACATGTCACACAAATACACCTCGTTACAAAAATTATATGCAATATTATCAAAAATAACTTTTTTACAAACAATCTTACATTTTAATACATACAGTTGCTATTGTTTTTACCTTCTCCTTTAAAATTACAATTATGTGAGTTACATGCAGTCTACAACTGACATGAAATGCTTTTCATTACCTCTTATATGATGTTAGTATTAAATATAGACTCATCATGTTAGAGGTTTTCTCATGTTTTAACACGGTTGTTAATGCAAATGTTTCAACAACGCTTTTATAACATAATGTAATAACAGCAAATCATGTCAGCTGTAGACGTGGAGTTAGGGACTTTCGACTTGAGATCAACGATATTGTATATCAGTTTAAAACTTGAGAAAAATTAATGCGATTTTTGAAAGAGCAAATCTTACAGCCAGGCATCTGTTTGTTTTTGGAATTAGGTTTTTTGATATGTATTCATAAATGGGTCAAATTAAAATAACTAAAGTAAGTCCGTCTAGTAATAAGTGTTCTGGAAGTTTTCTAGAAAAATGAACACTTACAAGTTTTTGTAGAGATTTACGAAGCATCGATCAAAATTGTTCAGCATATAAAAAGTGCTGAAATTGAAACTCTCTACATTGACAATTTTTAAATTGAGCGAATAAAAAGTTAAAAAATTTAAAATACTAAACACAAAAAATAAAACTAATTAAAAAAAAACAACAATTAACTACCTACCAAACAAATGAAAAGACAGAGACACCAAATATAACAAATGGAAAAACCTTTTAAAGTTATGTATGTGTTTATGTCGTTTATATGTTTATATCTTTAAAATAATTGTTACCTGTTGTTGTAGTCACTTCTTCGCTTACCATTCGTTTTGGTCTTATTGTCTAACTGACAGATAGTCTGTCTGTTGGTTTATAAGTCTCATTGTCTGCTTTAACTTGCTTGTGTCTCGATGCTGTAATATTGTTATGCAACATACCAATTATGTATAGAGCTCAAGTTCAAACCACCAATACATTCACGAAAAAAGTCTAAGTAAAAACCCGTCTGTCAAAGCCAAACAAAGAAAAACTCGCACATCACAAACATTACCTTCTTCTTTTTTATACAAAAGGTAAACCAACCGAACAGCTAACAAATACATACTAACTACTCGCTACCGTCATCATCTCTCATCATCCGTAAATGGATATAACAACAACAACATTGAATAAATAATAAATAGCCGAATAAAAACAAAACAAAACTTTATAAACACCGTCAATGTTCAGCATGCGAATGCACGAACAATTTTTTCAAGCTGCTGATAATGTTTAAATAAATCCGGTAATATGTAAGACCAAACCTCATGCAACTTTATGAAAAAAAAAACTAAAATTGTAGCTAACTGATTTGGTAGAAGCTTAAATACTCTCATGACTTCGATATTTTTAACAAAGAAACGTAGAGTTGCCCCCATATTACAAAAAGAGCAACAGGAGAATAGGGTTAAGCGACTATGAATAATCCCTACAATGATCTAATAAACATGGAGATTGATATATTTTTTAAGAAGAAATATTTACGCTGCATTTTCACTCTTTCTTGACCTCAAGAAATTCGTTAAGATCAATGGTTGCATACTATATGATACCAACGGCCCGGCCCTTGAGGTAGGGCTTGTGGATGTTCTGCCATTTAAAAAATAATACTCGAATCAAACATGTCCTAATGTATAATTTTCGTGAAGAAAACCTTCAAGCAAAAGATATTTGTATCAAAGAGTTTAATCGAAGCCTAGTAATATCATCATTATACTCTGCCCACCTAGATTTACAATATCATAATGCCAGTATTATAAATCACTAGGTGGTTACAACGCTTAACAACCTACTGGGGTCGCGACTTATAACACCAAAGAGTCGAGTTGTATTTGATAAAAATTCTAAAATGGGACTAAATGTGATAGCAAGCGAAAAATCCACCGCCTGGCCAATTGATCAGCAAAACATTCCAGCTGCTATCGATTTTAGCGTTATAAATCACTAGGTGGTTACAACGCTTAACAACCTACTGGGGTCGCGACTTATAACACCAAAGTGTCGAGTTTTATTTGATAAAAATTCTAAAATGGGACTAAATGTGATAGCAAGCGAAAAATCCACCGACTGGCCAATTGATCAGAAAAACACTCCAGCTGCTATAGCGTTGTATAAAACATCCTGATGGAAATGATTTGTGTAGAAACTTCCCTTGAATTATCTTCTGATCCACACAACCACTCTAGTTACTATAATGAACCCTAAACAAATTGTGCCCCAGACTGATTATCTGGCAACAGCTGGCTCACGGCCAAATTTGTTAAAAAATCAAAAAATATATCAGTACCCATTGCATGAAGAATATGTCGCTGCGTACGTCAGAAATATAGACATCTTTATTGCCAATATTAATAGAAATTTAAAACTAGCTATTGAATATTCTGCCATAGCCCCCAAACAAACCAGGGGGCAAATTATGGCAGTCGTGATCGATACTTTTTCGATTCGAAAGCAATTTTATTTCAGTCGATACTGAACGAATCGTAATTTTTTTTTCAATGCTGTGAATAATAAATGCTAAAACTAAAAAAATAATTTCGATCCGTTCAGTATGGACAAAAAGAATTAGAAATAATATTGGTTTCGAATCGAAAAAATATTCGACCAGAGTATTGCCCCCAGATATAACAATTTTTTTTTTTGCAGGTGTCGAGCGACTATAGATTAAAAAAAAGTTCGTAGATGATGGCAACTCTATGGATATCCTCAGCTTAACAATTTGTTGAAAGAATGCACAAAAAAGGTTAGAAAAATTACTGCAGACTCAAAAAACAGCATCTGATTGATGCAACTCCACAATCTGACTTTTCATTATGGCCAGCAACTAAAAATTTAAAATGGCGGGTAACTGCTAAGCCTCTCTTGCGAAACTTGAATGGAAGTTGGGCAAGAAATTATGTTGAAAAAGGAAACCTTCTTGTTGTTAACCTGAAAAACGTATTTACCCTAAAGCAGCCCATACACGTTTCAATTGAATTGTCAACTGAGTCGGTTGTTGTCCAAATCAAAGCGTGTATGCCTGTGTCAATTGATTAGTTTGACAGTTGTCGAATTGGTTAAAGAGAAATCAAAAGATTTTGATTTTTTCAAGTTGACTACTAAGTCTTTCTGTTCGATTGTACTGTGTGTGCTCGAGTCTCCTGATCAGCTGTCAAAATTAATGTTTGTAGTTTTCTTTTGCAAAAAAAGTCAGGTATTTTAAAAATTGTCTTTTATTTCATTAAATTTTGAAAGTAATTAAAAATCTTTTAATTCAGTTGATGAAGTGAGTGTGTGGCTAAGCATCAAATTCAGTTGAAATACTCAGTTGACAATTGAATTGAAACGTGTATGGGGCGCGTAATATACCAAACGATGCAACAGTCGAGTTACCACCTGTAGTTGCCAGAACAGCTGTACCACCAAGGTTTTATAAGAGGGAAATTGAAAAGGCTATTGCTGATTTAAACCCCAAGAAAGCAACTGGTATTGTCAAAATAAGTTATAAAATGCTTATTTAGCTACTCCGCAAAGCAATGGAAATAATTTTTTTTGATTTGTAATGCTATTTTACGAATTGAAGACTACCCTCTAGAATGGACGGTTTTCTAAGTTATCATGATACCTAAGTCAGAAAAAGATCACACAAAAGTTGAGTGACAAAACTTACACCGATTCTAAATTAAAATATGCAGATGTATTACAAATCATCAGTTTGGATTTTAAAAAAACGGAACAATTGAACAACGTATAGACTAGTAAAAGTTTGAAGAAAGAAAATTTTATTCTGCACTCTTCATTCATGTTTCTCAAGCTTTTGATTAAGTCTGGCATAAAGGCTTGATTCATAAATTTATCCGTAAACACTCACAAGCTTTTTTAAGGCTACTAAGTCGGTCGTAAATTTTTCATAAAATAAGGAGATTTGTTTTAGCTCTCATCAGCCAAATAATGCTGGAGCCTTACAGGGAAGCATCTTGGGCCCTCTGTTATACTTAATTTATACTTCGGAACAAGCAACCACACACAAACTTCAAACAGACTTCCTAAGCATACATGGAAGCCGCCATGAAGCATCAACAAAGAGTAACTGTTTGGGTCGCTTTATGGGTTGACGGCGTCATCGGGCCGTACTTCTTCGAAAATGCGGTCGGCCAAGTAGTTACCGTGAGGATATGGACCTGGACGATATGTGGTTCCAACAGGATGCTGCCACTTGCCACACAGCCAACGAAACAATCAGGGGTGTTCTGGAAATCGAAAACGCAAGAATTTGGAAGTTGTTTTTAATACATTTTTAATCAAATTTTTATAATTTTTGTTATGAAATTCGGTTTGATAGAGAAATATTTGGCATGAAATTCATTTATCACAGAAATCTTATTAAAAACCAACGTTTAAAATTCTTGCGTTTTGCGTTTTCGATTTGCATAATACCCCTCTGAATGGCTCGTTTACGCGAGAAATTCAATGGCCGTGTTATCTCACTTCGTGGCGAAGTTAATTGGCCGCCACGATTATGTGATTTGAAACCGTTGGACTTATTTTTTGGGGATTTTTAAAAGAAAAAGTGTACGTCAATAAGCCAAGTACAATTCAAAAGCTAAAGGATGGCATAATTCAGCACATTAACGACATTGAACCTCAATTATGTCTCAGAGTCAATAAAAATATGGACCATCGGATAGAGGTATGGTACCGAAGGCGTGGCGAGCATTTGGCCGATATTTTGTTTCACACATAATTGTCATAAAAGATCCTTCTATAATAACAAAAAATATTAAGATAACTCTCTTAAAACTTTTTGTTTTTTTATACAATAAATAAATATGTATTGAGAAAAAAAATGTTTCTCGACTCAGAGCCAAAATATCTGTGCAACTATAAAAAGATAAAACTACTTTTCGAAAGAAAATTTATATAAAACTATTAAAATATTTGCGAAAGAATAAAAGGAACCTTGAATACCTCAAACTACCCAGAAAATTCCAAATTAAACGTTTCTAGTATGACGGTTTTATCATTTGATATCCAATACTGAAAACACAGGTTTTCAGTTTTAATTTAACTTTAGATAAATTATAAAAATGGACTATTCTATAAAATTATAAACTATAAATTAAGTTTTAATAGTGGTTAAAAACAATCGGACCTACATTTAACTATGGTTGGCGCCTGAAAGAGAAGTATGTGTACATCGAAAAACACAAATGTAACTTTATCTTGCAAATGTGACGTGTTATTTACCATATCAAAATCGTTTCTTGTTAGTTTTTCGACAATAAACCGAAAAAAATTTCAAAAACTATATTTTTGCAGATCTGTACCCATGTTCTGTAACTTTAGTGAGAAATTCTCGCATCGAAAAGATGTGAAACAAAATATTCCATTGTTTCTCGAAAAGTGAGCAAAAAGTGTGTCTGTAACTCATGTCGAAAACTATCAAAAGAGATTACGTCGTTACGTTATAAATGTCATAACATTGCACTTGAAGCCGATGCGACATTGCAGACTTTCAGAACCAGTCACACATATCGTTGACGGCGACCAAAATTTACTAAAATTGTAAGTTTTTCAACGACGTCGGCGAAAATATAACCAACTGTCGCACAATACTTTGATGTAGAACAAAATTGTGCAAAAATAGAAGGAGTTGACCCAGACTAATAATATTTTGCATTAAGGTATATATGATTATAGTAAACAAAATTTTAAGTTTTGAAAAAATTCCGTCAAAGGATTCATGTACCTCCCATATATCCTTTTTTTTCAAAGTTTAATTCGGCAACACTTTTTATGTTGAAAATTCCCAAATCTATCTAAATATAATGTTAAAATTTATGTACTTAATTTTTTGGAAATTCTAGCGTGCAAGGATTTTTGTTTTTTAAAATATCCTTTTGTTAAAAAGATCAAATAAATATACAGAATCACACAGCTCCTAAGATTTTTTGTTGATAAATCGGCCCACTCTAATACATTTTTCTGGAACACTAGATCTCATTTGAAATTAACAGTTTTAAGTATATATTTTAAGGATACTATATACTTACTTACATACATATATTTTCAATGATTTTGTATCAATTTAAATATTTCAAAAATATAAAAAAAGTGCAATTTGGTGTTCCGGAAAAAGCACAAAAATGACACTTAAACTCAAAATGTGGTAAATTTGTTTCTTTACACCAATAGTAAAAGCAACGGAGCATATATTCTTTAAAAACTAAAAAAACGGTGCACTCAGTTTTTTTTTTTTAAATTTAAAGTAAATATTGACGATTTTCATATTGTTTGCAAAATAACCTAAATTTTTGTACGGCTATATAATAATGTCTACTAACGGTAGAGATTTTCTTGAAGTTAATTTCTTTAGAACGTTAATTTTTAAACACAGTACAAAGAAAATAGGATAATTTTATCGTTAAGAAAAATATTTATAGCTTTTAATCTAAAGTACTAAATTATAAAAAATAATAAATGCGTTTTGGGTCTCTAAAATAGATCACATATCTCTGAGTTAGAAATGAAATGTGGATAGTTTCTCTTTTGATTCTTAATGGCGGAGACTTGGTTTATTAAACGGCAGAGAAAATTGAAAAAAGTATCCACTCGGTTTTTTTTATTTGTCCATCAAACATTTTTTTTACTTTTTTTTTAATTACGGCAACACTTTTTTAAGATTCATCCAGAGCATTACTTATACATACTTTAAATAAAGTGTCGGCTCATATCAAAGAAGAATGTCTTTTTTACCAAATACTAACTTAAAACTTGTGGTACATACTTCTTTTAAATAAATTTTTAATAATTTTTTTCCTAGTACATGAATTAAGTTTAATTTTTCTTGTAAAATTTTATTAAAAATTAGGACAAGTTTAGCGACCTCTTACAGCGGCGAAACGCATTTAACATAAAAAAGGTTCTTCGTACATGTAATTAATTTAGATACGAATACAGTGCAGTAATTTTTTTAAACATTGGAACAACATTGTTTCACCTTATTTTTGTATATGGAACAAAGTACTGTGCTTCGGCTATACCAAATAATGTAAAGGCGACTTTAATGTTTGTTGTTTGCACACGATCTTTAAAAACATTCGTATATATTATAAAAATGTTAAAAAGAAAATAATTAAATAATAAGAAATGTGCCAAGAACAATATATAATTATTATTTTTTGCATTTTTAATTGTTTTTAGTGTTTAAATTTTTTTTATCCCATTTTTATTCGTGAGTTTGACAATTCAAAGCGGGAACTTTTCTCACCAAAATGTTACAGACACACTTTTTCTGTAAATTGGCGAGTAATTTTCTTACGTGACAGCTAGTACTCGCCTAAAAACGTTACAGACACAGTTTAGTGAGAAACAGCTGTTTGTTTCAATATTCGATATTGTTCCCCAATTGGGCCAATCATAGACCCGGCCAAAACAAAATTATGTTATAAGGTTAAGATTCACATATATATGAGATCGGTTCATCTTAAAGCGATTTTGAGAGGTTTTTTATTGAATCTATGGTCAATTTCAGACCTTTTAGTACAAAATTTTGCCATAACATAGAATCTATTATAAATGTTATTGTTGCCTAATTTTTTAGCAATACTAACATTTTTATCCAGCAAAAATTGCAAGTGTGGACGCGGATTAACAGACTCCAAATGTTTTTAATGTTTTATTTTTTTATTATCGGCAAAAAGCAAAATGTTTTGTTATTTTATTTTATAATAAAGCTATTTTATTAAGCTCTCACAACACCTAGTTAAGTATATAAAAATCGATTAAGAACTAAATGAATTATGTTTTTTTTTTTTGTGATAACAGGACACAGAATTTACACCCATACACATAAAAAAGTTCTACTGAGTTGTATAAAAAAAACAAAAAAAAAAAAAAAAAAAAACGTATACACATGTCATAACAAAACTTTAATTTTTAAACCGATTTTTATGTATTAAGGTGCTTTGGAAAGCTGAGCGTAAGAGTGTGAAACAAATATTAAATAATAACTTAACGAATATGGAAATTTGATAAAAATAAAGGGGCATAATTTTTTATTAAACTTTCATAACGCAGCCATTTTCCAACCAATTTTCAAAAATTATTTTTGAAAAGTAAAGCTCAGGTTTTTTAAACTAAAGAACAATTTTAAAAATCAGTCTTAAAATAACAAGCGCATGTACGAAACGTCCAATCGGTGTTTATATCAAGCAATTATACTTCGCTACACTGCATATCTAATGCAATGCCATTTTACACTGCAAACGATCTTGAGAAAGAGCAAATGCAAAATATCGTAGCTCTTTTGTTAAACCCCACAACGAAGTATATTGAGTTTCCTTTAGATTTCATAAAAGAGCTATGATATTTTGCATTTGCTCTTTCGCAAGACCATTTGCACCAGCGTTGCCATTGTTGGTCTTTTCCGGTATTTAAAAAAGTTTGAAACTTTGGTCGTTATAAAGCTTTTCTTTTCTTGGTTTTGTCTTTCACTCATTTTGAGTGTTTCTGAGTTATTTTATTCAAAAAGATTTGATACACAGCGATACTGAATTCGATTTCAGTTATTAAAAATAATCATATTGATATTTCAAATATATTAATTGGCACAACAAAGCTGATGTACATTGAAACAAATCTTAAATCAAACATTGTGGCAAGACAGTAGCAATACATACAAACTTGTTCACTTATACGAGTACATGCACACTTTTCCAACTGTCTTGTCTACTGTCTTGCAAATTTCGCGCAGACAGTAAAATTGGACAGTGGTTTGACATTTGCTGACAGTAATTTAAATTTTTCTTCGCAAAAGAAAAAAAAAAACACAAGAAGTAAACAAAAATAAATATATTCTGCTTTGTTTTTTTTTTTTTTGTTTTAGTTAAGTTTTCAGGGGTGTGCTGGAAACCGAAAACGCAAGAATTTAAAAGTTGTTTTGAATACACTTTTAATCTAATTTTTATAATTTTTGTTATAAAATTCTGTTTAATAGAGAAATATTTGTCATAAAATTCTTTTATTACAGAAATCTTATCAAAAAACGACGTTTAAAATTCTTGCGTTTTACGTTTTCGATTTCCAGCACACCCCTGTTTATGTAAAGCTATGTTCACATTAAGTGTATTTGTCATGTGGATTATCACTTTCTCACATGTTAAATTTGTACATATCGTCAGAACCCCTTCAAACAATATCATGTGTTATTTCTTTGTGTATAGTACACATGACATTTTTGATTATAACGAGTTCTATTTTCAAGTTACAAAGCATCTGACATCAGCTGTTTTTTATGAACAAAATTGTTTGCGGCGGCAAAAATTAATTGAAGTTTTAATACATTTATATTTTAATAGTAAATAAATAATAAAACAGATAAAATATACACAAATTAATTATTAAAAATGTTTTTTTTTATTTTTGATAGGTTATGTCAAATGTACGTTACATACCAACATGTGAACATGTCAATTATAAACCTTATGTAAAACTCAAATTTTGACATACACATGAAATCACATGTGGGTAGAAAAGTGACATTCCACATGAAAAATACACATAATGTGAACATAGCTTATGTTCACACAATATAGTTGTTTCATACTATTTGTTAATGTTGTTTCGTTCATATAAAAAACGTTTAGCTGGAACTTGCACTGCAACATTCATGTTTGACATTTTTTTAAAAGTAAACTGTCTGGACGCCTACGTCACGAATGTATTTTCTTACTGTCTTGTCAATATACTGTCAAATTTAAAAGCTGTGTTAGAAGTTAAACTGGAACAAATTCAGCCCAATTATGAATAAAGATTCCCCAGGACTTTTTTCCTTTTCCCATTTTTACAACTAAATTTTAATAGAAAAAAGTGGGAGAAGGGAAAAACTCCATGGGAATTTTTATTTATAATTGATTTAGATTTTATATTCAGCTTCTTAATCAAATAAAATCAAGATTTCAAGCGTATACATCCTTCTTAGATTGTGACCCCGATATAATTACTACACTGTGAAATTTTTTAGACTTAATTTCATTAAAAACGAATTAAATCAGAAAAGCTTAATTAAAAAAATTTAAAAAAAAAAAATTTATAAAATAAAAATCAAAGTTTATATCAATATGCATATATTTGTTTTAAGTATTTATTTAAAAAAATGGTTCGGCTTCAAAGAAAATTTTATGTCTTTATAAACAAATTTGGTCGGAAAGACAATTTTTCAATGGCAACGCTGGTTTGCACCAAACCTGAACTCCGTTGTTCTCAATTAAAATAATGCACTAGTTGCGTTTGTTTGCATATTTGTCAAAGTTTATACGGTTGCATTTGTTAATATGTACCTTACTTTGTTGCACTGCAAAGTAACATGCGTTTAGCGTCAAAACATAGTGTACAACTGGTTTTCCAATATAAAAAGTGTTATGTTAGTAAAAAAGGAATGTATATATTTGGAAGTTTATTATCATTTACAACACTTTGGACAATGTTATTTTAATATAAAATTAAAAATATAAAATATAAAATACTTCAAAAACAATAAAATCAGTACAATAAAAAAAAAATTTACTCCGTTAGTAACGAGTCAAAAAAAAAAAAAAAAAGTGTACAGTTTTAAAATACTAAGGCCAATGTACCTTGTAGCTAATACTTTGTTTGTTTTACTTTTTTTTGCTTTTATGATGGCTTCTAGACTCTTGGGCATCGATTCCCTACATTTAAAAGTTAGCTCGGTAGACATTTTTGTCCACTCTTCCTGCAGAATTTTCTTAAGAGAGTGCTTTCTGCTTATGTTTTTTCTGTCTAAATGCTCTCAGATGTTGAGTTGATATCGAGCGTGTTGTTTTAGGACGTATTAAAACAACCAACCCTACCACGCTTTACTTTAGATACTGTATTGTTTCCCTTGAATTTCTTATTTCTAGCTTTTATCGTTTTTTTTTTTTTGTCCAACTTGCTTTCATCAAATTTTGGAGCAACGAATTTTTAACAGATGACAGCAAGCTTAAAGTCTGATCAGATTTGGCAAAGTAGAAATTTTACTTTTTTACAACTAACATAACACTTTTTAAAACAAGCTAAGCGGTACACTTTATTTTGTAGCTCGCTACACCTTTATACAACCAACTTTTTTTTCATTCATATTTATTTATTGAATCTTCTTATATTAAATATACAACCAACTTTAAATTGAAAAGTTAGAATTACAGAGAACATGAAACTACCCAATCTTCTCACACTCTCATCAATGAACTTAAAAATGCCTCGAACAAAAATTGCAAATCGGCACAGGGACTAACTTTATTTGAATAAAGTTAATTTAAAAAAAAATGACTAAACGAAGTAATTGAATTTTGTTGGTATTTCCGTAATCTTTGGACTTAAAAAACAGAATTGGTATATGAGAACCCCTGCATTTTTCTTGCGTTGCACAGTGTTATTATTCATTAAAAGATTTAACTTTTTTTTTTCATTTTTATTTTGTTAATAAGTTTTGTACACTATTAATGGTTTAATTTTTGTTAAAAAATTATTTAATTTTTTTTTATAAATTTTTGCTACACAAGTTTTTTTTATAAAGATTTTGATATTATTGATTGGCACATTTTAAAATTCTCTAATTTGTTTTTTTTTATAATTTCTACATAATTAATAATTTTATCTTTATTTTTAGATAAGAATTTTTATAAAATTGTTTTTTGTTTTTATATTAAAAAAAACCATGTATATGTTTTAACTTTAAAAAATATTAACAATTACAATTTTATTTTTTTTACTTTTGTTAAAGCTGTTTTAAACTTAAAACGCGGACATTTTTACACAATTTTTTTGTTAACTCAACAATCAAACAATTTTTCCTTTTAATTATTGAAACTCGTTTAAAGATTAAATTATTCATGAAAATATTTCACTCACGTTAATACGTTATTTACTTATTCGTGAGGGAGGAGGACGTCCTCTCCAAACCAAATCTCGATGTAGACTAAATAAGTAAAATCAAAAGCGTACGATACAAACACGTGTTCAACACTTTTTTCCATTCAAAAGTAAACAATACAACACAATACAAACATGTGTGTAGAATATGGCAACCCTTATTTGATGTCAGCGCTCTATCTTATTATGCGATTCACAACAATAACAACTTTAGTTTTAAAAATTGTTTATTATTCAAGTCTGTTTTACTCTCTTGTTTCTAATAAATATTTATGAACGTAGGTAGTAGATAGATAGATGATAGTATGGATATTTTGGTTGGTTTGTTGGTTAGTTGTTTTTATTTACTATGTATATATGTATGGATGTATGTATTTTGCTGTTTGTTTGTATGTGCGTATTTATTTTATATAAATTACGAATTTTCAAGTCTTTTTCTATGCTACTTCTATCTAAACATTTTACATTGTGTATATTTCTTTTTTGTTTTGTATGAGAATTTCCCTTTCATTTGAAAAATGAAAACAAGTTTATATAATTCTATTTTAATAAACAAAAAAATACACATAGAGAAAAATGCTCTAAATTCAAATAAACAATAGAGTTTTCCCAAATCCATTAATAAGTTAAAAATAAAAAAGATTTTTGCACTTGTACTAAACTAAGTACATTAAAAAAAAACAATTAAGTTCGAAAATCTTATAAATTACTTTCTAAGATAGATTAAAATATGGGTCAAATGATTATTGTAAAGAATAAAATGACCTGACTGTTTCAGCAGCGATAAGAAGCTTAATAAAAATAAACAATCTAAATTCCTTTCAGTAAAAGTAATTAAATTGATTTTAAGTACAAATGGCATTTCTTTCAAAAATTTAGTATTAAAGTCCTTTTTAAAATACATACTCCACAAGTCTAAGATTTTTGCTCTCACAAAATCCAACGATTTTTGGTCTGATTGTCAAAAAACCAAAAAGAAATTTTTTTTTATTATATTCTGCGTCTACACAAGGGAGAGCACTTCAAAAATACCTGACTTGTCAAAATTGTCAACATACAAAAAAAAAAAAAAAAAACAATTTAACGGACACATGTACATATTTTTTGACCATTGGGGTTTATGTCTGTCCACTAATAAGTATACCTTGTGTAAGTGAACCTTGCGCGTCTACACTATCAAACTTCAAAAAAAAAGTCAACTCTGCAGAATAATAACATCAGTTCAATATAAAAAAACATTTATACATAATTTTGTTTTATGAGCGCTTCATTGTTTTGCCTGATTTTTACAGATACACATTAAAAAAAAATATATATAAAAGTGTGACGCTAAAAACATAAAAAAAATGTAATATTTCTTAATATTTAAAAACTTTTGAAACGCAGCGGCAACGTTTTGCAATTGGAAAATCAGATTTTGACAGCTCGTTTAACAGTGAAGTTAATTGCAAAAACATAATAAATAAATAAAAGAAAAAAATAAATAAATAAAGGAAAAAGAAATAAGCAAGAAAAAAATATATTTGTTATAAGAACACATTTTATAACCTTTAATATTTCGTTTTTTATAGAATTTTAATTTACAAAACACAAGTAACAAACTTCATTATTGTAAAGTATTTTATTGTTAAAATAATCAGGGTTGTTATATTTTGTATAACCTTTTCTGTCGTTTTGAAGAAGTGTTGCCATTCCTGTTTAGTTATGGCATTTAAGTAAAGCTAAGTCTGTGTTCAGAAGGCTCATGTCATTATTTCTACTTTATAGGAGAGAGAGAGAGACGAGGGGAAAAGAAAGGAGTTCCCTGATTCATGTCAGCAGCGTTGTTAGGCTTTTTTCTTCAAAAATCGTCAAAAGTTTTAACAAAATTCGTCAAAATCGTCACGAACATTTCACAAAATCGTCAACAAATCGTCAAATATTTAAATTTTGCAAATTAAAGACAATTTATTGCATTGAGTGGTTCAAAAATATAAATTTTTACCAAGAAATTCTATTTATAATAGAGAAAGTGATTTGGTAAAGTTTTATTCTATTTATTTCAACAAAATATATCATTTGAAAAGAAATACATAAGAAAAAATATATTTTTATCAAAACATAACAAAAATTTGTTTATTTCATTTATCCATATTCAAAAAAACATGAAATAAAAAATAAAATCTCATTTGCTATTAACTCAAGCTATCTTTGAATGATTAATTTTTAGCGCTACATATCACTATTGCAAATTGTTTTTACTGTTGAAGATGCTACACCAGGGGTTTTTTCTATATCAACACACTTTTTACCCAACTTGAAACGTTTTATTACGTCCAATTTTAGTTCCAAACTTATGCATTTTCTTCTCTTTGCACTCATTTTTCTACACAACTTCTTATTAAGAACTAACTTTTTACTTCCTAACGCGCAACTATACTTAGAATAACTTACCTAACAGAATTAAATGTGTTTTCGCCTTTTTACACGCAAATAGAAAAATTCTTCACATGTGATTAAGACTTCAGCGAAAAAATGCAATCGTATGTAGCGACGCAAATCGAAATCATAAAAACGCAAAGCGGATTTAACCATTTTTAAAAATCGAACCAAATAGAACAGACGCAAATCGGGGCTCTAGTGTATATTTTTTGCTGTATCGAAGGCATTCATATAATTGTAGAATTCGAATTACTAATGCTTCTAATGAAAGCCATCTGGTTTGTGAAGGGGGAAGAATTTTTTTTGTTTAATTTCCAATAATTTTTGTATTTCGAAATATTGATTTTTACGTTTTGAACTGTTCCCAATATAATTGAAAATATTTCTTGTGTTTTATTGATGCCAGAAAATCGTAATAACACCATTACGTTAAGTAAAAAAATCGTCAATAGTCATTTTACTGTATTTTCTCAAAAAAATCGTCAAAATGACGAAAAATCGTCACATCTAACAACCCTGGCTGTCAGTACGTTTTGCTGTCTCATTTTTTTTTTTTTTTTCTTATTCGTATTTAACTATAAGCAAGGCGAATTCAGTTTTCAGGTGGCGTTGAAAGCACAGCTGTGCTACTTTTTTGGTGTGTTACCTGTTGTAGTATCGACACCACCGTTTACATGAATTCGCCTTGACTATAAGCTATAAAAAAAACATGTCGTCAACATTACAAGAATTGTTTGAACGCCAATGAAAGTTCAAAGAAGAAAAAGTAAGAATCATGTCAATAAGACATGAGCCGTCTGAACATAGACTAAGCGGTAGAAAACGTGGTTTCAACTCACAAACTGTAAGTGTGCGTCTTCACCTGACAATTTTTTGTCATACCAAACGTCAAAGTCTATATAAAAAAAACTCGAAAATTTTTGTCAGCGTTTTTTAATATGAAGTTTGACGTTTGGTATGACAAAAAATTGTCAGGTGAAGACGCTATTTTAGGATGCCTTGTAGTGTTTTTAACAAAAAAAAAAAAAAAAAAATAAAAAACCGAGAACTCATTGTAAAAATTTCTTAGGGATACTTCTGAAGAATTTGCGACATTTGAAAAAAAAAAATATTTAATTGTATCGGATTTTAAACCAAAAATGTTGTTAATACCCTGCAGGAAACCTGGGGCCAAGTAACATTTTGGTGACACAGTCAGCAAAGCTTTTACACTTTTGCCTGTCGTTCAGAAGAAAATAAAAATTTTTTTTAACACTCTGTAATGAAAATTCGATTTTTTTTTTATAAAATACATGATTAAAAGTTCACTTATTACTAAATTACTGCATTAATGCAGGGTTATTAACGAACAAACCAAAACTGCAAAATTTAAACTGTACTAGAGTTTAATTGTAAACCGAAATAGCGCAAAATACACTTTGGCCCGTTATTATCATTTGCCTTTAAGGTTTACGTTGGTAAAAATTAAATTTATCTAAAGTGAAGAATAAAGAGGCCTTAAAATAATTTTTGTTATTCAAACTTCCATGTAACTTGGCGGCCGCACGATCAAGTTTTGCCTTTCAATTGCTTTTAGTTTTTTAATACACTCACACTTTTTTACCAACACACTCACACTTTTTAAAAGTGACCACTAGATTTTTTTAAATTGGCCTTTTCATTTATTTGGTAATTTTATGTTAAATTTTAAGAGCTGATCACAAATTTATTTCTGAGTATCCTTTTAGAAATATATTTCTTTAAAAATTAATAAGCTTAATTAAAAAAAACTGTGTTTTTAATAATTTTTGTGATTTTTTACAAAATAAAGTTGATAAAAGCCTACCATTTTGAGTTGTTTCTTCTTCGAGTGCATTTTTAAAATAAAATTGGCTTTTCATTTGCATGCAGCCTTTGCCACGGTTGTCAATTTTTGACAAGCAGTTTGTGTGAACAACTTGATAGAGATTTATTGAACGTGTAGCCGTAGATGGCTCCTTTCAGACTCGGAAAGTTAGTTGTGCAAGTTAGTTTTTCATTTTCTTGAAATTTCTTTTGAACTTGCTTTTATGTTTACACTCAGCAATTTAGTTGGGTAATTTTATATTTCTTTTTTACTAAAATTTTTCGTAATTTTTTGACGTTTCTTTTTTATTTTTCATTTCTTTCTTCATATTAATTGTGAAGTGTGCCTAAAACACATATATCTTGTATCTAAGATTTAAAAGCTGTAGGAGTAGTAGTTAAAAATATGAATTATTAGGGTGGTCGTTAACTGTATGGAGCATATTTGTTTTCTATTTTTCCATGCTCTGACCCCCCAGTTCGGTGGGTATTAATAAAAATCGATGCCAAAAAAAATTTTAGGACAATCGGCGAAGGCTGAGCCGTCCCTCACGGCTGCCAAAATTTTAGAAAACTCGAAAATTCCGACTTTTATGCCTCATAGCTTGGAAAATATTAATTTTACATAAAAATCTTTTACTAAGAAGTTGTTATTAGTTAAGTTTCTAACAACTTTTGTCTTAACAAGTTTTCTCTAAATCTCATATTTAACTAAACCTAACTTAAATAAATAGCAAACAGCAGCATTGATGCGAATTTTTTCTTTAGAACTATTTTTCCTTACACACGTCCATTCAGCTTCAATATTTGTGTTTGTGTGCGTTTGCTTACAAAAAACATAGTCCAACACATATCATTTGTTTTTAGCTCCCATACAATCTAGAAATACATTGAAGAAAAAGCCCCATAACTGCCAAGGATTCGCCCTTAGGGGGATAAAATGTAGGACGGACCTTTATTAGTTGTTTGTGCTTCACATTTTCATAAAACATACTTGCCATATATCTCCACCACTTAGGGAGGCTCCCATACAAATATGGCGATTTAATTAAATTCTTAAATATGGCCCCTGCAGCGCCTAGGAAGCTCCTAGATCGGTCAAATGTATGACCGGCAACCACTATATTTTTTATCCCCATCATTTGTTTTTAACATACCTACCCGCTATTTCTCTTCTTTAAGGAGGATCCCATACAAAATTGTCATTACAGACTAGAAATATATTGAAGAAAAAGCCCGATAACTGTCAAGGAGTCTTCCAATTGAAACGACCTCCATTAGTTTTTTTGTTTTTAACATTTTCTTAAAACTTACTTGCCCTTTTTTCTACTTTTTAGGGAGGCTCCCATACAAATATTGCGTTTTATAAAATTCTTAAATTTAATGCAAATTTTTCGTCTCTTGTAAAAAACATCAAAAGTGGTAAACAGATTTAAATAACTTATGGCTTTTTCTGTTTGAAACTTCGTTTTTTATGTCTAGAAAAAATTATAAGCATAGCTGCACTTTCTAATTTTTTATGATTTTTTTAAAAAACAAAAATTTTCAAATTTTGCGAAAAAAATTATTTTTTTTGCCAAAAAATTTATGTTTCTAAAAAGACTGCGCCTACTAGAAAAAAGTTTAGCTTCACTTAAAGGTAATTTTATTGCGGATTTTCGGTTTAGCAGTTTCAATAAACTAAACCGTTTTTGAGTTACACGAATTTAAGTTGTGCAACCTCCTTCATTTTCGAAATAACGGTATATCTCGAAAACAAGAGCTAACCTAAAAAACGAATAACACCACTGGATTCAGCGTAACCGAATTATAAAAATGTTTTCAAAGAAAATGCGTTTCTTTAATAAATTAAAAATGTGATTTTTTAAAGGGTTTGTTCGATATTTTTCAGCTTATTTTGTTTAATGAGAGATTCAGGAAGACTTGTTAACAACTTTTCTACAAAATAATTACTTTCTAAGTTATGAAACATAAAAGTCAGATTTCATGTAAAAATATAATTTTTTTCAAGCTTTGGTGGGCGTGAGGGACGGTTTAGACTTTGCCGATCGTCCTAAAATTTTGTATGTGTTGTTTTTTTTTATCAATACCCACCATTTTGGCTGGTGAGACTTAAATAAATCCAACTTTTGATTTTAACGGTCCCCCTAATGAATAAAATGTTAAATCCTAAATTAATATGTGTTAAGGGTTTTTCCTTGATATTGTCAACTCTTGCTCTAGTTTCGATGTTGCTTTCCATGAATCTTAGTTACTGGAAACACCAAAACTGGGCTGTAAACATCTGTTACTCTGAAACAACTTTTATTTGACTTTCTTGCATATATGTACTGCGTACGCTAATTTATCCATTTGCGCTTTATCTCCTCCACAGTAAGAGCGCTGTCCATTGTTGGCATTTTAAACAGAGCTCTATTAAATGCGTGGGCCTTCTTATTGCGGTTCACATATTCAGAACATCAAACATTAGAAATGCACTGTTGCTGCTAAACCAAATCAATTAACTGTTCCGTTTCAAATCGCAAACAATTTCTCATTTTTTGACAAATGATTGTAAATATGTAACTAATTTAGAAGTTTTGGCATGCCCACTTCTTCAATCTCGCCCATATTTTTAGAGGAATTGTGTATAAATAACCCAGGTATGTGTACTAAATCTGTACAATTTTTCTCCTACCGTTCTTAAGATATAGAAAAAAATATTTTGTGACACGACAACTTCTCCAATCCCGCCCACATTTTGTGGGATGTTGTGTCTTGATAGCCGAAATGTTTGTAACTTATTTGGAAATGTTAGCTCTTTTCGTTCTTCACATATGCAGAAATTTATAATGTGTTTGTATGAGAAGTGCCATGCCCACTTATTCAATACCGCCCATTTTTTTAAAGACGTTGCGTATTGATAACCAAGATGCTTGTGCCTAATTTGAATGCTTTGCTCTTGCCGTTCTCTAGATATACAGAAAGCTTTGTGCGGGAGGTGCCACGCCCACTTCTCCAATCCCGCCCATATCTTAAGAGAGGTAGTGTTTTAATAACCCAGCTTTTATACCAAGTCTCTAACCGTTCTCAAGATATACAAGAACTATTTTGTGCCACTCCCACTTTTTCAATCCATCCCACATTTTTTTGGGTGTTTTGAATTAATAAACGGTTTTTTGTAACAAATTGGAAAATTTTGGTTCTTTCCAGAACTGCAGAAATTTATTATGTCTTTGCATGGGAAATGCCACGCACGTCTCAAATTTTTTTTTTTTATCAGATTGTGTATTGATAACCAAGATGATGGTACCTAATTTGAAAACTTTGGCTGCAGATGATAGTTAAAAACCATCGGTAGTATCGATAGTGCTATCGATTGTTTTCATGTAGAGTTGATAAAATATGTAGCTAAATTTTATTGTTTTGTATACTAAATAAATTATATTGAAATTAAAGAATATATTATTTTTTTGTTTTTGCTATTTTTTAGCAATAAAATAATAAAAAAAATTAATACAATCGAGTTGTATGAAATCGCGTAATTGCTCAACGATGAGTTAACAAAACACAAATGTGATTACCAACTCCACCAACACACCTCAACCAAAAATATTTTATGAAAAAATCTAGTGTGTCTGCCTGTTTAAAGAGTAGAAGTAGCAAGTAGCAAATGTAGCGGCAGCTGCTGCTGCGCACCACAGAGTTGCTTAACAATTTAAAGTAGTCAAACAAGAAAATAATAAAACAGCAACAGAGTTAAAACTACCAACTAACCAGTCGTCATTCATTGATTTGGCCAACAAAGTAACCAATCTAACCACCAAAACCAGAAATAAATCTTAGGACCGCCATAACAAAAAGAAAACAGACATACAAACTAGTGAACCAGCCAGGCATGCAGATATTTTTCTTTGTTTTTGCTTAATATTTTTGTATACTACTTGCAAATTTATATTCGCAAACATAAGTTGCCCGCTGCCTACACAGTTAAAGACGGTGTTACCACCAGTAGTACATTCGGTATGATGGGCTATCTGGCAGGGATATCCACATTATTACCGATGGTTAGGCGCACATAAGATCCCAGGAGAATTTGTTTATCACATCGAGAAGGAAAAAGACGGCGTGTCATTCAATGGTTACATGGCAGCTAGGTAGCGGACTCGTTGGCGCATGCAGGTACCACCTTGAACTATAATGGTTCAATACTTAGGTGTCCCACTCTCAAAGAGCAAGAAATTATTGTACTAAAATTTAATTTTATCTCTAGACAAAGATAGTTCAATGAAACCGTCTGCAGGGAAACCAGACAAAATTTGGACTATCATAAACGGCAAAAGAACTCGGCGGGCGATAAAGCTGTTCAGACATTACCTCATAAAACTAATTGCGTTTATAACTGGCCATTGGCCTATAGGGAATCACGCCCAGAGACTGGAGCTCGCTTATAATGACCTTTGTAGAAGTTGCGATGACGAGGAAAAAAAGGAGTCAACTGAACATCTTCGCTGTCATTGTCCGGCATTCCGGGATCAAAGACTCAAACTGTTTGGACAAAAAACTTTTATTAGAGACAAAACAAGTCTCTCTGACACTGGTTTGATGTGGATCCATTTTATCATTTAATCAACCGGTTGGCTGAAAAGTAATGGTAGCTGGCAGATAATGTACGACGTCAAACAGTGACTAATGGTCCCACGTAAGCTATGCTGGATTGCATCTGCTAATGGAACCTAACCTAAGCTACTTACCAGTAGTTTGATTCAATAGTAAAACATTGCGATAATTGTTTAAATTAATTTTTCTTTTTAATTGAAGCCGCTGACTATTTTCTCATCACCCCTATCGTGAATAAAATTTTCATTGAAATTTGTTTGCTTTTCCCTAAAAAATGTATGAGGAAAAGCAAAACTTCGAGGGAAACAACTGTTACTTTTGATTCACGATAGGCGTGAAAATGATCTAGTAAATTTTTGATTGAAATATAAACATGTTGGTTTAAGCTTTTTGGTCAACTTTGATATCATCCAGAAAGTTTGTCCGGACTTTTTATTTCAGGAAAAGCATGGATTGATTATTTCTTTCTTTCCGGGAAATTTTAAAGGCGAAATAAACTAAACCACAAACTGTTTACAAACAAACACTTTTCGTTTGCGAACAAACCACGCAAACATAATTATTTATTTTTTAGCAAATTCTTTTAAATTAATATTTGTATGCTTCTTCTTCTCCTTCTACACGCTTCAAAATATTCACTAGAATGTTAGATAAATATTTAGCAGGATCAAACACATCTAACAACCCTGGCTGTCAGTACGTTTTGCTGTCTCATTTTTTTTTTTTTTTTTTCTTATTCGTATTTAACTATAAGCAAGGCGAATTCAGTTTTCAGGTGGCGTTGAAAGCACAGCTGTGCTACTTTTTTTTCTTAATTAGAGAGAGAAATGTCAAAAGTTCCTTGTGATTTTGACATATGGATCAACGAAAGCAACACGCTTCAAAATATTCACTAGAATGTTAGACAAATATTCAGCAGGATCAAACATTTTTAATTTTTCTGCAAATCTAATTCAAGCGTTTGCCCAAAAAAGAAAAACACTCCAATTAAAAATTCAAAAAGTTTGTACAAACCTAAGATGTTGACCTGTTTGTTAAGCTGTTGTCAAGGTGTAATCAAATATTACAACAAAACATGTTTAATAAAAAAATTTATCTTTTTTGTTTTGGGTATATTTCAGCTATTAAGGTGGATTCGTCCATGCGTTCCGAACAATATATTTGTATGGAGAATAATTTTTTTACTGATTCACCCTTTTCGGAGAATTTGTCCGGAAAAACAAAGCTACCAAATGGTTTACAGATGTAAAAAATTATACAAAATGGCAGCACAACTAGCAAACTACTTATTTTAAAATGTTTTCTAACAATGTGTTAAAGAAAACGGACAAAAAAAGGAAAGAGTTTTTATTATTTTTTTTTTTTCTAATTATTTAGCAAAAAAAAAAAAAAAACAATCATTTCAACTTTTATGTACAAATTAAAAAAAGTGGCAACATTTTGTTCTAAACAAAAATCAAAATTAAACCAATTCAAGAAAAACTTGCCGAACAAAATAATTTTTCTCTCTCTCAAAAATAAGACGTCAAACTCAATATAAAAAAATTTTGTTCGGAACTCATGGGCTTTAAAGACCAAGAAAAGACGTTGTTCAGCTTGCCTTTTGTTTCAAAATGCTTTGCATTGTTTACATGTGATAGAAATGAAGGGAATTTAGGGAAAACATACGAGTTGATATCTTCCAGCATTTGTTTTAAATCAGAAGATTTTGTATTTTTAAAAGATTCAGTCGGACATTATGTCCGAATATCGTTATTATAGTTTTTGGGCTAAATCCTGTTTTGATAAACGACCACAGTGATCAATTCCGCAATTCTTTTATTTTTATATCCTTCATCGAAGGTAAAAAGGTATATATATATATATACATACACATAAGTTTGTCATTCCGTTTGTAATTTCTACAATATTCTGGGTCCTTATGAGGAGCGAAGTGTAGTTAACGCTGTCCGACTGTCAGTCTGTCCGTGTGTCCGTTTAAATGGGGTTTCCGAAGACCCCAGATATAGTGGGGACTTGGTAGGTATATATTTATGTCACATATAGTCCGGAATTGTTTGCTATTGAAATTCAGCCTGATCTGTCCACAACTGGCTGAGATATGAGCAAAAAAAAAAAAAAAAAACACGACTGCTTTTACCCAAAAATCTCTTGCTGTTGTTGTTTTTTATTTTATTTTTATGTATATCTTGGAAACGGCAGGAGCCAAAGTCTCCAAATTAGGAACAAGTATATCGGTTATCAATACACATCATCCGAAAAAATGTGGGCTTAGACAAGTGGGCGTGGAACAAAGAACGGTATTTATATAACTTTCTGTTATTATCGCACATTGGTGAAGGGCATATATTAAAGTACAATTTAATGGCACAAACTTAAACTTAAATTCTTAGGAATATAATGAATTTCCGGGATTTTTTTTTTTTTTTTTTTCAAAAAAGCCCTAGCTGTCTCTTCATGACTAGAACAATGTATTTTACTTTGTTTTTAATATAATTTCTAACATTGTTAAAATTGCAATGAAAAAAAGTCTAAAGGTGCCACTGTGCAATGCTGTCGTAAAATAAATAGGAGTTAAAAAGTGCTATGAAGAACTAGAGAAATAAAGCAGCAGATCTTGGCTGAACACATTACCGACTTACTGTTCAGGTCTTTGGCTGAGTGTCTGTGTACTTGTTTTTCTGTCTGTCAGTCAGTCGATCGAGATAAATTATTTGTATGCACATGTACATATGTTGTATATATGTATGTATGTATGTAATATGTATATGTTGGTTGAATAAAACCAGTTGCAGGCGTTGAGTAAGTAAAATAATTCACGTTGGTATTTGTATTTGTGTATTCGTTATTGCGTCAGTTAAAATTTACGTTACGTTATTGTGATGGCGAATAATCGAGATTTAAAATTGAATAAAAAAAAAGTTGCTAATACTAATACGGCTGCCTGGCTGCTGCTGTTGGTGTTTGTTACTGCTGCTGCTGTCATTTTATTTTTTTCTTTGTCTTGTTGTTGATGATGTAGTAAGTAAGGTTGTGGTAGTATTGCATATTATTTTTTATAAAATTTTATTTATACCATTTAGTTCCTGTTCCACTTAAATACGTAAGCAAAAAAAAAACAACAATCTACGTAACTGCTAGCGTGTTTGGTAGTTTTGCTACCATTTTATGTGCAATATTGTTGTAAATACATGCACACACTAACAAACACATGTGTAAAATTTAAAATAATTTTTTTTTTTTATTAAATCTGATTCAATATGAATTGCTGCTGATTAAAAGTAAATGCTTCAACATCAACAACAACAACACATGCACACACGAACAAATGCAAAGAGTCGTGTAAATATATTTTCAAGTTTTTATATGTATTTCCATAGTTAAGTGTCATTGTAAGTGCAAGTAGTTCGAGAAATGTAGTTTATATTTCTTTGCGTCAATGCAAGTTGTTTTTTTTTCTCATTTTACTTTTTTGTTGTGACCATGTTAAATGTTTAATTTTCTTTAATGATGAAAGGAAAAGTAGATTTCTTTCAAAGACAATTAATGAAATAATTACACTTTGTGACAAAATAGAAAAAAAGAATACATACACTTTTGAAATAATATAAGCGTAGGTTAAACATCTTGTTCAGTAGCTTATTTTGTAATTTTTTGTTTTTTTTTTTTACACACCGGAATTTTCCGGAGGAAAAAGATATAGAGTAGCTAACTTCAACCGAGTAGTGGAGTAGTGCCCCCCCACGACTGTGGTGTGGGAAACACGTTTGTGCTGATGTGTGTAACACATGAAAATATTGGTTTTAGACCCACCTAGCCAATCGACTAAGAATCACTTTCTGAGTCGATCTGTTCGGATGGCTGCAGTTTTGATGATATTTTGACTAAATTTTGTACATTAGTTTTAAATGTCATAAGGACCTGGAGGCTTTTAAAAATTCTTATAAGCGTTCTATTATGCGCCGCCATACAAACTTCTTTTCGGAATAGATTTCTTTGGGCCCATAAGCCATCTTATTATATTGGTATTGAGATTGAATTTGGTCTACAAATTTCTTCGTGCAACATAAATCATCTTACAATTTTTTTTTAAATTGATCCATTTTTGACCATAGCTGCCATACAAGTAATACTTCCGAAAATAGCTTTAAATGCCATAACTTGCTTATACATACAGTGCCTGACAAAACAATGGAAACTTTTCTCAAAATTTACTTCCTTACTGTTGGAGGTCTCAAATCTAAATTATTTCTTGAAAAAAACTAACATGTGTTTCAGTATTTTATTTTATAGACTGTTTTTGATATATTTACTAAAATTAAATAACATAAAATATCATATATCTAAATTATGAAGCGAAAGTAAAAAAATTCAATATTTGGGTATTGACAAAACAATGGAAACTAAAATTTTACTTCAATAAAAATAGTTGACCAGTTATCAAAACTTAATATTTTGTTGGATATCCTTTATTTTTGATAACTGCATCACATCGACGATGTATTGACCCAATCAATTTGTCAACTGTGTCTTTTGAAACTTTTTGCTATTCACTTAAAACTGCATTAGATAAATCCTCTTTTCGTGTGTAATTACGGAATCTTATTTGGCGATCTACAATTTCCCATAAATTTTCTATGGGATTGAGATCTGGGGATTGGGCGGGCCACTTCAAAATACGCACCTCATTGGATTCTAACCAGTCAGCTACAACTCTAGAGGTATGTTTTGGATCATTGTCCTGCTGAAATCGCCAAACTAGTGGCATGTTCTCTTCTGCATATGGATACATTATGTCGTTTAAAATAGCTTTATGGCCTATACCAGTTAATGTGTCTTTTGTGACGTGAATTGGGCCCATTCCTTGCCCAGAAAAACACCCCCAGACCATAATATTGCCACCTCCAAACTTGGCTGTCTTACATGTATATTTTGAGTCAAGTCTCTTTCCCTTTGGCCGCCTCACAAAGGAAGTTCCATCATTTCCCCTTAAATTATATTTAGACTCGTCTGAGAAGGGGACAGTGTTCCATTTCTGTCTAGACCAATTAATATGCTCTTTAGCAAATTTTAAACGAGCTACGCGGTTTTTCTCAGATATCAGAGGTTTTTTCACAGGGCGAAAGCATCCGAGACCAGCCTCGCGAGCTCGATGGCTAACTGTTCGTGAGCTAATATTTAATCCGAGAACATTTTTAACCTCTGTCGATGTCATTTGCGGGTCTTTTTTAAACTCCCTTGCTATTAGTTTATCCTGTCTTGCAGTAGTCTTGCGTGGTCTTCCTTCTAAATGCAGAGTTTTAACAGTACACGTTTCACAAAATTTCTTAATTATCTTCAAAACTGCTGATTTATTCATTGAATATTTTTCGCAAATAGTTTTTTGTTTTAATCCGGAATTAAAATCATTTATTATTTTTACTTTAAGGTCTTCACTTATCTTAACTTTAGCCATTTTCACTAATTACCTACTATAAATTTTTGTGTTTAAATTATTTAATAAAGAAGAATTTAAATAAATAATTTTGAAGATAACGGTTAATTTTTTTACATTTTGCTTTGTTTTTTGATCAATGCGCTCTGTTTTAGTCATCTTTTGTGCAGAAGTGTAAAAGTTTCCATTGTTTTGCCAATACCCAAATATTGAATTTTTTTACTTTCGCTTCATAATTTAGATATATGATATTTTATGTTATTAATTTTTGTAAATATATCAAAAACAATCTATAAAATAAAATACTGAAACACTTGTTAGTTTTTTTCAAGAAATAATTTAGATTTGAGACCTCCAACAGTGAGGAAGTAAATTTTGAAAAAAGTTTCCATTGTTTTGTCAGGCACTGTATATGTTAATATTGATATTAAGTTGAATTAAAGCAACTATTTATAGATGAATTTATATTCGTACATTTTAGGTTAAAATAAAAATCTTTTGATATTTCAATTAACAAAATTCAATGGTAATATGATTTATTTAAAATTTAAATTAATAGCAAATTCAAGTACGAGTCGTTTACTAAAGGCCGTTACACACTATCCCACAAAGTCTTCCGTTTTTTTCGAAAATGCTTCCCTGATCTTATTATTGTTTAAAAAATTTTTAAAAAACAATAACAACTTATCATGACATGTTTGTATTTTTTTAAAATACGTTAGACTTGTGATAGTGTAAAACAGCTATTAAAAATATTAGAACGAACCACACCACAAAAAGTACTCAAACAATATAAAATGGAATACGTGGCTGGTGAGGAGGGTTGGAACCCCCGAGAAAAAATGCACAAGAGCAAGTGGGAAACCTCGCCGGACCAAACGGTTCGTAACAGAATGGCAATAAGTTTCTAAAACCATTGCATTCTTTAAATCAATCAATTAAATCAATCTCATTTTCTGATTATTTCAAGTACGCATTCAGGAATAAATATGGATAAATTAAGTAATTCGCACTTGAATAATCCTTACTTGAATCAATCTTTGTTTACTTGATGCAAGAGAACCCGTACTTACCGTCAATGGTACGGTAAGTACCGCTTCGGATTAATTTAATTACGGATATATTCATTTGATAATCTTTTAAACATTCGTGTACTCTTACTATTACATAAACTTATCTATTCGGAGACTCCACGATATCTTGGCGATAAAATTAGGTTTGCCAGATCACTCAGAGGTAAAAGAATTATAATTCCCTTGCATAGCCTTCTTGTATCTGAACAGAATTTTTTTATACATGCGTCACGTCTATGGAATTGTCTTCCTCAAGTTCAGCAACTTAATAGCAACGCAAGTAGCTTTAAAAACTTCTTATTTAAATACTTTGCACCGCAGTAGATAACTTTTATCATATTATATAAATAATTTATAGTTTAATTTAATTTAATTTAATTTCATTTAATTCAATTGTATGTGATGATCTCTTAATGTAATTTATGAAACTGCTTTCCTGTACTTTAAATATAAGATTAAATCTTGTTGTACAGGAATTGAATATATAATAAATAAAGTTTATAAAGTTTGTATAAGAATGAAAATTAGAGTTTTTTTTTAATATTAATTAATTGGAGATTTGAAAACCCCAAGTAGTCCCCAAAGAATACAAGGATGTTCAAATGTTTAAATTAAAATTTCAGAACAAGGTAATTGCTATGCTGGAAAGGATTTTTCCTTTCCCGTTATTCAAATAAGTGCAGGAATAACAATAATGAAAGGTTTCCAAATTATGGGTACTCTATTTTCACAATAAGTGCTTAAGGCACACGAGCCTATAAGGCTGAAAATTACAAGCTTTTGAAAGGAAACGTTTTCATAAGAAATTTAGCAGTTGCACGTGCAAAACTGTGACAACAAAATCGACCATCAGCTATTGGCAGGGATTTACTTTAGTAAAACGAATTCTACAAGTTAAGGGTATTGGTTAGTTTCCAAAACATTGTTCTGACTATCATCAGAAAAAAAAAGAAACATTTGGCAGAATAAGCAACATACTTGTTCATTAATTGTTCATGTTAATGTGGAGAAAATGTATGGCAAACCATTTAAAAAGCAACAAAACAAACAAGATGACTTTTATTTACATGACCATACTGCAGTGATGTTAAGGGCAAATTAAACCACACACATGGTTTGGGAAACATGTCAAAATTTTTCGTTTGTACAAATCTGTTGTACTTTTAATTGAGGTGTTTGAAGTTTGAGCAAACTTTTTAATATTTGGCAGATATTTTGGATATTTATGAAACTTTTTGTAGTGTCAATTACTTAGTTTAATAATTTCAGGTAAAACTTTGCAGAAGCATTAAAATCATTTTAATTCTTTAAGCATCATTGTTTGACCCAAAACTTCTTCTTGTTTAAGCCACTTTTTACTCCAAGTTATTTTCCTTTCTTTTATATTTCTTCGCCGTTTGAAAAAAAATAGCGAGCGAAATTGCCGCAGCTTTATCGTCATCTGCATTCATTAAAACAAAACGATAATAAAAAAAATTTTATGATTGTGTTGTTTATTTGCAAACAAAATGTGTTTTGCCAAGCCATTTGTGTGGTATATTTTGCCCTTTTAGATATCGTTGTGCAAACAAATATTTGAACTAGAACAAAACATCGACAACAGAATTCTTCACGATCCAAACTCATGTGTCCTCATGAAATTGTTTGTGGTTTGAACGTAATGCTATGTTCATACGACGATATAAACCACACGTTTTGCTCTCTGTTGTTAGTGTGATTTTATTTAAAATAGATAAAAAAAAAGTAATTAAAAGTTAAAAATATATTATTTAATACTTTTATTAATATTATTATTTTGTAATTATAACTTCGTTTTATTTAACATCAGTTTTTATTTTGTTTTGATTTTTTTTTTTTTTTTGAGAGCTTGTTCAGATTTGGTCTATGCGGGGTCTTCGTGCCCGGCCACTCAAACCTAACCTAACCTAAAACCTAGTTCAGATAAACTAGCGATTATTGTTATCAAAATTGGAGATGTTAGTACATTTTTCCTGTTTCGCAGCATGTTTCAAAATGAAACGACCTGTTTGGCTCTCAAAATTTTTTATGGCAAACAGTGTTGCCACCTTATGTGTTATTACACATATCATGTGTAATTTTTTTTCATGTGTAGCCCATGTGTAATTGGCTCCATGTGTAATTTAAAATTTTAACGTTTTGCAGCATTGATTTTTGTTATAATTTTGTCACAATATGTAAAAAGGTTTAATATTCTTGGCAAAACTTAAAAATTTAATAAAAAGCATGGAAGCGTTTAGAGAGCTGAACTAAAAATGGTTGGACCATTAACTACTAACCATTTGGCATTTAGATAGCTTTTGTCACAATTTATTACCTATAACGTCAAAACATCCCGGGTACATTATTCTTTTTTTTTATTTCAAAAGAGTGGATTGTAAAAAAAAATGTTGGAGCTTCTCAAAAAAAAAAAAAAAAAACAATTGTAGAAAAAGAGATTCCTTTTGAAAACCCAGTTGGACTTGCACTAGATACACCTCATGAATCAAAGAAACAAGATTGCGCACTCAGCCGTACAAAAAAAAATTCTACTGCGCATCTACGTCATCATAGACTAAATATGAGTGTTTGTTGTAAAAAATGTAAGACACACACAAATGAACATGCACAAAGTCTATTTCTACGTCACACACAAAAATAACGGACCTGCGCAATGCGCAATCTTGTTTTTTTGATTCATGTATAAACCTAATGTTTTGTTTGGACAGTATAATTCAGATGTTAAGTTGTTAAAAGACGAAAAGCCAGATATTGCTTTCATAAAATGCTCGTGCCACCTAATACATTTGGTAGCGTCGAAGACCTGACTGAACCTTCGAACATATTTGGAAAATTTACTTTGTAATATTAGATGTTGTTTTATTAGAAGTAATGCGCGGAACACTCAAGGAGTTTCAAGAATATACATATATTTTCGCGACAACATGCACTCTTACATTTTGAAAAATTGTAGCTTCATAGCAGTGTTACCAAAACTTGGTAACCAAAATGGCTAAATGTACGGGAAAAAATGGCTAAAAAATGGCTAAAAATGTGCTAAAAAATGGCTAAAAGCTTTTTTAAATAAAAACACATTAAAATTCAATAACAAAACAGAAATAATTCATTTAAAGTTGTTTACGATGAAATTGTAAGTTAAGATCAATTTCTTAAATAAGAATAAACGTAAATTAATAATTTGATAGATATTTAAAAAATTAAATCATCGATAAATTCCATGTCGTTATTGTTCATCTCATAGGAATTACTCGTGCCTATCAGTTTTAAATAACTTGAAGGAAAATCATAATCACGACAACAGTAACCCAACCTTTTGAGTCCAGCTCTACAATAAAAAACCAGTAAAAAAGTATGTCGGTCAACCCCGACTAGATGATACCCTACACCACATTATAACCTATGTACCAAATTTTATTAAATTATCTGGACAGCCAGCCAGCCAGCCGGACAAACATCGTTAATTCGACTCAGAAAGTGATTCTGAGTCAATCGGTATACGTAAAGGTTGGCTAAGTATCAATATTTTAAGGTGTTACAACCATCACCATAAACGCATAGTACGCTCTCCACTATTGTGGTGTTGGTAAAAACATTATATTGTAACGGTAAAAATATTTACCTAACTAACAAAATCGAATTAACGGTTGCTAAATGTAACCTATTTCTTAAATAACTTTTAACGATGTTTACTTGGCAAAATACCCTCTCTAATTCAGCATTAGACCATGGAAGTGAGAGCAACTTTATAGTCAGTTGTGAAATGTCTAAAAAAAATTTTGTTGCCGCCTGCATCTCTTTATTGAAATACTTGCAACTAGAAAGAAACACCGATGTTTGTGTTGATCCATTTTATAAATTTAATATTGGAATACTTTTCCTTTATTTTGAAAGATGTTTCATCATCATAGTTTATAGCAATTTTCAACATTTGTAAACGCTGTGATTAAAATTAAAGGCGTTTAAATTTTTAAAAATGTTTATTTTACTTTCATAAAATTTTATAATAAAATAAAAATTATTCTAAACGACAAATAAAATTTTATGGCTAAACAAGTTGAAAAATGGCTAAAAAAATGGCTAATGGCTAAACTCATTTTTTAATGGCTAAACAAGGTGAAAAATGGCTAAATCTAGCCACTAAATGGCTAAATTGGCAACACTGCTTCATAGTAATTTGGAGCCGGAATATTATTTAAAAAAGGTTTTTAAATAATAAATTCCTTGGGAGACAGATTATTTCAAATAGCTATTTTTGTTTTAATCTTTTCAAATGCTGCTGCGGAAAGAATATTGAGCAGTTTAAACAATTGTTCGACAGATTTAAAAAGGAATAAATAGAAATGGTGGACCAAACTTTCCTATTCCAATCATTATAAAAAAGTGGAAGCTTTAAATATCTGAAAAATCAAAAAAAAAAATTGATCTCAATGTAAATGTAATGTTTTTTACTTTGTTTATTTTTTAGTTATAAAATTCTATAAACAAAGTATAAATTTTTTGTTTTGAACCGTTATTGTTATGAAATAAAAAACGATAACTAGTTAATTAAAAAAAAACAGCGCAATCGTGTAATTTGTATTTTCATGTGTAATTTACCATTTCGTTGGTGGCAACACTGATGGCAAAACATGTTGTTTCAATAATTTTTGAGGCGCGAAACAGGAATGGGAGAGCGAAACACGAATATTGTTGCCTGTGTGAACATGGTATAAGAAAAATTTTATTGAAAGGAATAAGGGGAAGAGTTTTTTTTTTATTAATAATAGAAATCGAGTGAACTTTAGCCAATATACTAGAATAATTTTCCTATAGCTTTTTTAATGAGTCAAAAGATAAATATATAAATATTTTAAATACTGCATTTGCTTTAAAAAAAAAAACATTATCTAGTGATTGGTTTTTTTTAATGAATATGCGGTTAAAAAAAAATTATTTTTTAAATAAATTCCCATAACTAATACGTCTTTATACAAAAATAATTGGATTATATTTACGCAATCTTATTTTTAAGAATTACGTTATTAATATCATAAAAAAAATGTAAATTTGAAGAAATAAATAAACAGAAAATAAAATTCACTTGTCAAACGTGTTTCTATTTAATGACGTGTTTTCTTAAGTTCAATTGAAGTTTAGTATTAAAAGTGATTAAAAGATCTAGTCGTAAAAAAATTTTATAAATGTGTTTTCGTTCATATATGTGCATTTATATAAGAAATAATGTTGAAAATAAACACATATGCTTATAGTGTCCTAGTATCCATAGAAATAACATTATTTGTTTAATAGTTGAAAAAAAGTATGCGTTTTAACTCAAAATATGCAATATATATGCTTTAACAAATCCCGTGCCCCTGTTCTGTAACTCACGCGTCGAGAAACTTATCGATTGAAATGTGAGTATGAAACAAAAATGCCATAAATTGAAACAAACAACTATTTTTCTCACTTAGCATGTGTAACGTGCCACCAAGGTGAATTAAACTACATACAGGTAGAGTCAGAACCACCTGTAGTTGAATTCGCCTTGCATGCCACAAAAAAAACGAGCGAACGAAAATATTTTTTTTTTAAACTAAGTTGGGGGCTACCGAATACGAATATTTAAGAATACTTAAGAATCGTTTTCGAGATATTCGCGAAAATCGTGTTTTCGATCGTGATTTTTTATATTTTTTCAAAATTCACCATTTTAATTCGCAGTAGGCAATGAAAACAATTTTATTATTTTTAACCTGTATCTTAAATAACATTTTGTTTCAAACGTACTAAGCGTTAAATTGTTATAATAGGACAAAAAATTAAAAAATAACCAAATACGTACAGTACTTCACGGATAAGTGCATCACGCTTAAGTAAGTTTCACGCTTAAATAATTTTTAAGAGTAACATTTTCCTTGATTCACTCAAATTGTGTACATACTATTCTTTAAATTCCGCTTAACTACGTTACACTCATAAATGGGTCATATATTTCGTAAAAAAATAGAATATAAAACAAAATTTGCATGCACCGCAGTGGTGCAGAGTTTAGATAGAACGTCAAAGAATTCTGATGAAAGAATGCTCAGCCAAGAAAATTATCAATAAATTTTAATAAAATTTTATGTTGTAAAAATTCCTTTCTTCAGTAAAAATAATTTAATGAAAATTAAATTTGATAAACTCAGGCCTAACTAAACTAAAATAAAAATATCACAAAATTTCACAGTTAATTGCACGAACGAACATCTTTATTTTTTATGTTTTGTTTGTAGCTTTTAAGGAATTTTATTTTTCTTTGTGTTGTAAAATATTGAGGCAATTGACAAAGTGTTCTATTGTGTCATATTGGTTCACAGAAAGAAAAACGCTCTGGACAAATTAATTTTTTTATACTTACTTTACCCTGCCTTTACACATGCAAGTAATTACTTGCAAGTAGTGTATACGTATTATCAGCGAAAATGTCGAAGAAAAAGCCGAAAGTTTCGCCAGTAGCATGAGTGTTGACACAGTCAGTTGTAAAATCATTTTTCAAATGTTCTCGAAGCAAAAATGTCTTATGAAAAAAGCTTTGTTTTTCAGTTTAAAAACATTGTCATGTTAAAAACATTACCATGTTATAACAAAATAAATTTAATAATTTCTTCTTTATTTAATTTTCGGTCCATCTTGATGAAAAAATTATGTTTATTTTATAAAATATGTGACTCCAGTATTGCCGTAGCGGCGATTTTATAATATTACTGAGAAAATATTTTAGTTAACAAATTTTTTTTTCAAAATCCTTGAAACTTTTGATTAAAATTACAACTAAGATGTGTTGTTGTATAGCTGTGTCCTTTTTTATTTTTTATAAATACACAGAAAATCCGCTTTGAACATAACTTTTATGTTACTACATACTAGTTAATTGATACAAAACTCATCCACGGTAACAATGTTTTCCATTTGTCATTTTACTTGCGACAAGTGTCAAAAATTTACTTGCAAGCAAATTCTCTTGCAAGTTGGGCTGCAAGTAAGAAAAATTTGATGGTGTTAGTAAAAATGTGTGAGTGTATTGAGTTTTTCGAACTTGCACTTGCAGGTGTAAACCCTAGGTTAAGTACGAGTAGTACTTAAAAATTCTAGTATGAATTAACATAAAAACGTACTAAAAACAATCCTAAATGGGATGGATTACTTTCGAAAACCTATCCTGGAATTTCTTAAAATAAGTATAAGATTCTGAAACCAAATATTAAATTGAAAGAGCAAAGTTCCCATTCAAGTTACAAAGGGTGTTTTTTATAAAGTGACACAAGTTAAAATCATAATAAAACAAGGGAATATAAGTATTTTTAATATCAATGAAACGGGCTTTATTCAAAAGAAAATTGTATGGAATTAATGTTTGCATATGATTTCAGGCATGTGGCCGCCAAGGCTGGCGCGTAGAAAGCGCAATCTGGTAAAACAATTTTCAACAAATTTTCGCAGCATTTGCGGCCATATTTCCCCGATAACTATTCGAATGTTGGTTTCCAGCAGCCGTATTCCGTAATTCGCTAAAGCTAAATCTCTACCGCTAAAAATCTATAAAGTTGATTTAGCAATTTTTGGCTACAAATGTAATTCAGTAACGTGCATTGCTAAATTTGGCAATGCAATACAAATTTAATTCGCCTCAATTTTAGCTTTTAATGTCATCGCTAAAATATTTAAATTTTGTAGTCTCTAAGGAATTTTAGCGATCGAGATTAAGCTTTAGCTAAGCGAATTACAGAAAAATTTATTTGAAATCGCTAAATCTCTTAAAAAACAAGTTGTCGGAATGTATAAAAAAATTGTTTGCAAAAATAGCGAAAATTCGCAAAATTTTGAATATTTCAAACAACCCTTAAAATTGATTAAAAGTCGCTAAAACTATAATTTTTTTTTTTTATTATTTATTTATTGAATTTTCATATATTTAATATGAAACTAAAACTATAATGAATTGAAAAAATTCGGTGAAAATTGTTCAATTACCGGATATTCGCAAAAATTTGCAAACAGCGGCATGGCTAAAACTCGCGAAAAATTGTAAACTTGAAAAAAAAAATCGAAAAATTTATTTTAAATCGCTAAATCGCTTAAAAAACAAGTTATCGGAATATATAAAAAATTTTTTTGTAAAAATAGCGAAAGTTCGCGAAATTTTTTAATATTTCGAACAAACCATAAAATTGATTAAAAGTCCCTAAAACTACAAGGAATGGTAAAAATTGCTAAATGAGGGGAAATTCGCAAAAATTTGTTAACAGCGGGATGATGACAAAGTCTACTATTTATTAAAAATCGTTGAAGCTGTAAAGAATCAGAAAACTTACAGGAATAAAAAGCTTCTACCGCGAACGGGGCTATAACTCGCGAAAAATTGCAAACTTGGAGAGAAGCACTTAAATTTATTTGAAATCGCTCAATCGGTTAAAAAACAAAATGTCGCAAAATAACAAAAAAAAAAAAAAAAAAAAAATATAGAGAAAATTCGCAAAATTTATTTTATACTTCAAGCAAACCATAACATTGATTTGAAGTCACTAAAACTATTAGGAATGACAAAAATTCGGTAAAAATTACTAAATTAGCGGAAATTGGCAAAAATTTGTTGTGTAGAAAACAAAACACTATTAGTGATTTCCATAAGCTGCATTTAAAATGTGATATTTTAAATGATTTTTATAAATACCCAAATAAATTCCCAAAAAAACAAATTTTTTTATATTATTTTTGCAAAATATATGTAAATAATGTGAATTTTTAAAATGTTAATGTGGCTTTTATTTGCCAACATTTTTTTTCTTTCTTTTTTTTTATGAAAAATAACTACGAATTTAAAAATAAACAATGAAAAATATTTTGCCGTTAAGTAAGCTTAAATACCTGACATTAAGATAGAACATAGAAGTAAACTTTATTGTTAAAAAAGTTACTGAATAGAATTTACGCTAGCTTTGCTGTTAAATATTTTTAACAATTTAAATTATGTTAAAATTGAATGGAGAATCGCACTACAGGGCTGGATTTTCATGCTATTTTCATGAAACAAATGCTTTTGCATATTTCTTAATTTTTTTGCAAATAGGTTTGTTTTTAAAAGTGATTTAACTATTAAAAAATGACAAAGGGATATCACCTAGGAATTTTAAGAGTTAATTGTTCCGTTTTGTTTAGTGTGCTTTACATGAAAGTTTATCCGTCATAGAAGACGTAAAAAAATTCAAAATATTAAAACTTGGTCTTCATACGTTGACCAAGCTAAAAACGAAAATAATATATGTATGTATTTTTTAATAAAAGCGAATCCGATGAATATATAAACATATATAAACATATATTATTAAAGTATGCGCTTGTTACATCGACTTGATGTTGAAGGTATATTTTCTCTATATTCTACGATTTTGTGAAACAAAATTAATTAAAATATGTTGATTTTTTTTGGAATATTTGCATGCATATTTTAAAAATGTTTGTGCATATTTAAACCTGCCCTGATTATGACAATACAAATATGTTACCTATGTGTTTTTAGTGTTCTATTATTTCAGCTGGGTTTTGTTTAACATTTCAAGTCTTAAATATTTGCTTTAATTATTTTTTTATTTACGTATTAAAAAAAATAGATTTTTATATTTTTTGTCATTTAATTTTAATGTTTACACTTATTTATCAAATCATAATACAATAAGCTGTTAGTTAAATTTTTTGTACCTTACGTCCAGGTCTTGTCTTATCTGACCACCATTTCTTTTGTTCGCTTCAGTAAAAAAATTGCCCCGATTATTTTTAAACCTTAAACGTAAGAAAAATTTTTTTCCCCGTAAAAGAATATATGTATATTGGCTGGAAGTTTAGAAAATTCGTCAGCTTATTACTACCGAATGAAATAATAATTGAAAATAATTAAGCAATTTAATTGTAAGACCTCGATATGTAAGACTCAATAAAGATCTTTCTATTTACATCCGGAATTTTACAAATATCTTTTTAACATGTCTTTCATAGATAATTTTAAATTTGATTTTGTATTTCTGCTTATCACAAAATATACATATATATTTTTTCTTCAAAGGGGATTGAGTAGCGAATAGATTTTTATACCCTCCACAATTAGTTGTGAATGAGGGTATACAAAGTTTGTCATTCCGTGTGGAACTTTTTTAATATTCATTTAATGCTATGTTCACACGGCATCTTGAATTACGTTGTTCGCTTTTTGATTTACGAATACGAATTACGCTGTTCACACGGCATCTTCTTAATTCAACAACTCTTCTTCTTACATTTATGAAATTTTGTTTTTGCTTTGAAAACTAATACAAAAGCAAGCAACAGTTAAAAATGTCTTGTTTTTTAACTATTCCTGTCTTGTTCCTTTATTTGTTATTTTAAATTTCACAAAAAAACTATTTTTTACAATTTTATGCAAGGAAAATTCATATTACATAAATTCGCCTTGATTTTATGTTTTTTTTCTTATTTGTTTTGTTTCTTTACAGCTTTCGATAAAAATTAGTGATGACAATGATTTGTTTGTAGTTGGCATGGTAATTGAAAATGAATTACGTACAAATGAGATAATTCGCTCTCAAAACTTTGTATGACGAAGTATGGAATTTGGATCATAATTGGGCTGTGAGTTACAACTGAGAGAGAGCGAATTACGAAAAAACGTTGTCGTGCGAACATAGCATAAGACTTTATGGTGTCTATATAGTCTGGGTCCTTGAGTAATTTCAAGTCGATTTAGCTATGTCCGTCTGTCTTTCCGTCTATCTGTATGTTGAAATCACGATCACTTTCAAACAACTCAAAAGAAAAGATCAATATTAGTGTCAAATCGTTTGGATAAAAGTTATGAATCAAAATGTGGAAGCACCACCCTAATAATTGTCAATTTTGTGACAAAAATTAACATAAAAAGTGGCGGAATGCAAATATTGATAAAAGATGAAGATCGGTCTATAATTTACCATATGCCCCATCTCACTCTCGTAAAAAAACGCCATAACGAATAATGTTATAGAAATCACACTGTCAAATTTCGCAACGGTCTGTCCATAATTTACCATAGGTCGCACGTACAGTCCACTCCTGAAATATTCTTACTGTCGCGATATGTCTGTGGAGGGTAACAAAAATTCGGCATCGCCGAATAAAGAACTCTTAACTCGTTTGCCTCCATTTATTTGTTCGTTTGCTTATCAAATTTATTTACGGTCACAGCTAAACAAAAAATATAAAAAACTGTTGTAATTTTTAATAAATTATCAGTCATTTAGTGATTCAAATGACGAGAAAAACTAAGTACGTGCATTTCTTTAAATAAACTCCAACTCATTAACAAAGTCATTTAATAAGACATAATCAAATATAAATATGTATGTGAACGAAAAAAAAAAAGTTTTTTATGGTTGTAGGAAATTAAAGAAATATGTATTATCAATTACTTTTTTTTTAGAACAATTAAATTTACAAAAAAAAAAAAAAAATGAAAAAAAAAAATTAAAAAGTAAGCAATTAAAACAAAAAATCATTTGCGCATTGAAAAAAAAAACACGGTATAAATTAACTTTGTGGAGTAGTTTTTCTTAGATTTGTTTAGTTCTATTTCACCCTTAAAAAATTTTAAGACCCGCATACATATTCGTCACACCTGGTAGTAAGGCTGAATACCCTTATAGTACAATCCATTTGGATGTCATGGGAGAATGCCAGTTTAATGTAATGCACATAATGATTTCAATGTACTCGTAATTAAATACGCCACGTTTTGTTCAATTCATTATGAGTTAAACAAAGAATTTGAAAATGTCATTTACATTTTCACTCACAATTAAATGCAATCAATACTTATCGACAAAAGAAACTAAGTCATAAAATAAAGCATACACACATACATACATTTCTATAAATAGTGGCAAGACAATGTCCTGCATAAATTAACAAGAACAAAAATTAAAATAAGATGAACAAAAAAAAAAAATAATTAGTAATAATTCAACAAAACATGGAGCGAAATCACAAAATTTTTGCGTTCAAGAGATTTTAAAAACGGACTAAATTGATAAACAAAAATGCACTTTAAGTACATATGGCAGTCCCCGTCCATACTATGAAACATGTGCTTCAAAACATTTGAGTTTGTGGATCAAAGAGGAAATACGAATGAAAATATTTAATTTTACATATTTCATGGTATTTGGTGAGTATTTTATTAAGGGAAAGAAGACAGAAAGAGCGAAGGCATATAAAATGTTTAAATGCTACAAAACAAGTTTTATTGTATGGAAATCAATGCAGTTTTAAAAGAGAATTGAAGAAAGTTTCTGCAGAATATGTTCCACAATATGAACGAGGACTTAAAGTGCTGGCAAATTCGAATACTTTTTATTACTCAATAATACTCAATACATTATAAATGAAACTATTTTTCTTTTATAGTTTTCATGCAACGCAGACTGCGGCCAAAAGCCCTTATTCGCGGATCAATTCATATCTCCTCAGATACAATAGTGAGGCACACTTAATTTGATGTGTGTAACTCTTAGAACAACTAAATCTTGAAGATGTTGGAGCAGGGACGGGTACCTCCACACAAAAAAATTATTAGTTTGCTTATTTCTGAATGGGGAAAAAATGGGGTAGTGAAACGTAGAGACTACAGCCTCTCATACTTAACTGTCAACCTCTCCTGCACGTAGCGCACACTGCCTATAACTGACGGCCAGCCTGATGGCGTAAAGGTGGCAGCCCCATCATCAGGATAGGATGCAATGAGCTGATAGGCCGTTGTATCTGATTTTTTTTTTTATTTAATCCCAGCACGTCTAAAAAGAAAAATTATGTCTGAATACCTTCAATAGTGAGGTACACTAAATTTGATGTGTATAAGAACAAACTGCATGCACCAACACAATCTTGAAGGTAAAGGAGGAAGGAGATGGATGCCCCTCATACAAGAAAAATATTATGTTGCTTATATCTGAATAACTACAATAGTGAGACACACTAAATTTGACGTGCGTAATTCTTAGAAAAACTTACACATCTTTAAACAAAATCTTGGATGTATAGGAGGGGCCAGACGGATACCCCACATACAAACATCAATAATTTTTTAATTAATAAACGTGTTTTTTTTTGTTTACGCACGCTTCGCTAATTATTAAATAAGTTCGGATACGAATTACCAAAAAATAGATTTTTTTAACAAATCTATACCGGGTTCCCCATTAGACTAGTTGGTAGTGAGCTAGTCTATCAGTGCAGGGGATGTGGGTTCGTTTCCCGCCGGAGACTCGGGCTTCCTGCAGACATGCGTATAGCTTCAAGGGATTAGAATAAGATGTATAAAAAAAAATAAAGTTCGTGAGTGCGTGAGAATAAAATTTATAAACTCACGCATCCATTTTCTTACCATTTTATCAAATAAATTTAATTACGGTCTTGAGCGACTCATATGTGACTCACGCGTGACTCACAGGTAACAAATCACGACATTTGCACATCTCAAAAAAAAAACACATAAAACAATGAAAACAACCACAGCATCAAAAGTTTAAGCAAAAGTCGCGAAGCGCTTTTCTTGTTTTTGTTTATGGCGTTACGTTACAAAAAGTTAACTTTTCGGTAGAAAAGCCCACATGGAAGTTAACAAGGACAATAGTTTTGTTATTTATAAATTTTGAGCCGAACTTTTGAAATAAACTGAAACAAATGGTTACAATTGCAAAATGTCCAAGTATTTACTTTTTTGCAATCAAACTTAAAAAACGAAGAAAAACTAAAAATAAATAATATATAAAATAACGTAGCACAATCTTTTTTTACAATCAACAAGCCATTCATTCGTCCGTGCGTACCATCACTAAATTATTATAATCACATGAGTGTGTGCATTAAAATGTATATAAAATGGTAAACAATATATAGTTTAGGTCATGGTCAAATAAAGTCGAAAACATGTTAAAATAAAAGTAACTACCAGTAAATACAAAGACAAAACAGTCTGACAACAAATGAGGTAACAGACAATAAAAGCAAAATAAAATTTCCAGTTTTTTTTTTTTTTTTTTTTTTTTTTTGTTCATTTAATTTTTTTCGCCATCATCTCCAATCTACAAACGCATACACGCATACAAAAATGAGGCGACTGACAACTTAGCGACCGAGTCACATTTGGCATCGATCATGCCAAAAGAAAACTTATGTGTATGTCTTCCATAATGTTGCCCTTTTATTAGCTCCACTAACCCTGCTATTTATACATGAAAGTACTTTCTTGCAAGTAAAGAACACGTATTATCAACGAAAAAATCAAAGAAATAGCCGATTGGCTGAAAGTAAAAAAAAGTATGTGTATGTTAGTCTAAAAGTGTGAATGTATTACGACTTTCAAAAAATTACTTTCATGTGTAAATGCAGAAAGCACAAATCAAAATATAAACAATAGTTTTTTCCGGGATTTCCCATCTTAGGAATATTCAATTATTTTCAATCCCGGGAAATTTTGAACAAACACTTTTTTTAAACTTTGATAAATCAATGTTGGTAAAAAGACACGATGTTTAGATTTTTTTATTCAACCAAATTTTACCACAATATTAATATTTGCTCCGGTTGTAGGCTTATTTAGCTAATTTTCGAGAGCGGGCTTAATAAAGGGCCTCACGAAATTTCATTTCTAGACTTCTCGAACTGTAATGACCTAAATATTTTCATTATTATTTTATTATAATGTGCCCTATGATAAATTATTACTCGATCTTCACGAAATTTGGTAGTATAAATTAGATTAGACTAAATTTTACCACAGAAGCATTAAGCCATACTAACATGATTTCTGAGAGTGGTTTTTATATAGGGTCAAAAGTAAACTATGTATGTCTTGATCTTCACGAAATTTGGTGAAAAATATAACGAATTTGTTGAAATTTAACGACAATCGGTGCATTCCGCCACCAATTGATTTAGTTTTTGCCATTTTTAGGGGGGTTATTACACATTTTGGTGCATAACTCTTTTCTGCTAGAAACGTCGTTTGGAAGTTAGAGTGATTTTAACAGACGGACATGGCTAAATCGACTTAGATGAATATCAAAAAAAGTTTCACATAGAATTACAAACTTGGTATGCCTTCATTCACCACTACTGGTAACGGGTATAAAACTGTAAATAAATATGTTATTAAATACGGTAAATTGCATTTATTGACGGGCGGGAGTCCCGTGATTCAGGAACATGAGTTTAATTTTCGCTTTCCCGGGAATTAAAAAAGTGCGGGAAAACAAAAAACCCTAATACACAACCTAAATACTTTTTCATAAAAATGAACTAGAGTTTGCTTGATACATATACGCATTTTATATACAATGTGTGTAAAAAGTGTTCAGTCAAGCAAAATGCACGTTTTTTTGCTATTTGACGCCTTTTTTGGGGGCTACGTCAAAGACCATGTTTACACGGAAAATCCCATAATTTTAAAGCATTTGAAAACCAACATTTTTTAAGTTATCGCTGATATACCGCTTCAAATGTGAGAAAAAGTTGTCGAACACTACCTCAAAAGAATCGAGTTCTGCAACCAATCTACTACACCCAGAGAAAAAACATGTTTAAATATGGTCACCTCCAACAAAACTATTTTTAAAGAAAATTTTAAACATATTATGATTATTTTAACTATATTATTGTCACCGACAACCATATTATGGTTAAATTAGGCCTCCATTAAGAAGCCACAACCATATTATGGTGTATGACCATCGCAAACTAATCACAGAATCATCTTTTTTTTGCAAAATAATAGTATAAAATTTGTAGGGCTGATAGGCGCAACGCGCCGCACTGCTTATGTCACATTGAACAATCTGCACGTGCGAACCTGTGACAAGTTAATCTGACGTGGAGGTGATGGAAACGGGCCAACGACATTGACCCCGTGAGACTTTTTCTTTAAGGGGTTTTCTTAAGTCGCAGATCTGTGCGAATAAACCACAAACCACATAGACAATTAATGTCAACATAACCCATGCCATCGTTCAAATTCAGCCTGAAAAATTGGCCATTTTCGATGAGCGCTACTCAGCGAAGCCGCAGCGGGCAGTTACATGATGTTATACTTCACACATAATAGCAACGAGAGACCTTTCAAACCTATTTCACACATACTTTGTTTTATTAATTAAAATTTAGGAAGCGGCAAATGAAATCCCATGTGAAAAAAATACGTTTTTGTTATGAAAAATTTTGCCTTACCCCACTTTAAATTACATTTATTTGTATTAACCATTTTTTGCAAAAAAAAAAAAAAATTATTGCACACACTGTATGTATCTAAGTGATTTCTTTTATTTTTCATATTTTTGTTAGTGATCGTGCTCTAAATAACGTCATTAGTTAGTTGTTTCTATTTTTCCATTGTTAATTTTTATTGTTTGTTAACAAAAAAAAAATAAAAAAAAAAACATAAACAAAAACAAATTTAAACTATTAAACTTTTATTATTAGAGCTTTTGATGTGTAAAGACATATTGAACAAACACACAAAATAGATTTAACAACTGCAAAAACAACACAAGAAGAAATAAATACCCCCATGGCAAAGGAGAAGCAGTGGAAGAAAAAGAGCCGCAATAGAGTTTAACGAATTTTTACACAATACAACAAAACACAATCATCCTCATATAGTGTGACTGACTGACTGAGGTTTGTGTGTTGTGTGTTCAAATCGACCTAGACCTCAATCAATGGGCATTATGTAAATTATTTCTGATGTGTTTCTTCTTTGCCTCTTCTTCTTACTTTTTTTTTTTTTTTGTTTTGTTTTTTTTTTAACTCGATTTAACGGTTAGCAAACTTAATGAATTTGTTAATGGTTAAAAAAAAAAACCAAAAATTGATGAAGTAGAAGAGACGACAACAATTTTGTTTATCTTAAAATAATTATATAAAGTTTAACAAAAATAATCAATTTGTGATCAGAAACAAAGAAGAAACATTTGTGTTTTTTTTAGGTTTTTGCGATTATAATTTCAAAAACAAAGATTTTATAGATACCTATATACCTATTATGCATAATTAATTGCAAACATTTAAAAAATTTTTGAAGTTGCCATGTTTGAACTGATAATCGTTTAAAAAAGTTGTGTTCCTAATTAGAAATGTTAATTTTAATATGTATATAATTAGCTGAAAGATGTACCATGTGCCGCTAGCTAACATCTACTGCAAAGCAGCTCCTATTGAATAATAACAGCTCAAAAAGACGACCACAAGGGGGTTTATCTCCGCTTTAAGACACAACGTCTAATCCGTCATTTATATAATCTTTCTTCAATCGATTTGGGTTAAATATAACAAGTTCAAGACCAAAATCTATTTTAATCTCTGAGGGCTACTGATTTCAGAAAGAAAAGACATTGGCCATGACGCGCATGAAGTAACAGCGCTCTAAAACGAGCCATTTGTGGTGCGATTCACTAAAGCTTCGTAAAGACGGTGGTCAAATCTAACAATGTTGTTAGTAAAATGTGGTAAACATATTTTGCAACCGTGTGAACTGACAATTTTTGTTTGACAACCTTGTCAGAAACAGCATTGTCAGTCCATTGTTCAACACTATTGTGTAAATATCTGAACACTCTTCGTTGCCATTGGCAGGATCATTGTCAGACGTTGGACGCTTTTATTTTATTGTCAGATATGCGAAATTTTTCTATTGGCAACGCTGTAAATACATACCTAGCAGGGATGGAAAATGGGAAACTTTAATAACAAAACGAAGTTTTGAGACTATGACGATACCAATTTTATATTTTCTGGCTCATCTCTTGATATATTTATTTAGAAAAAAATACTTTTTATTAATTACAAAAATTTTTTTTAAAGATAGCCACCAATGTATCAAAAAACTGTACATCTGCACCATAGTTTCCATCCCTGATATGCATGAGTGAAAAGAAAAACAAATTTTTATTTAAACTATACGATTATGATTATACAGGGTGGCGCAGAATGAGCTATATGGTTTGAATTCTTTATAACTTTTTTAATTATTATTCTAAAAAAGTTAGTGAATATTGGTAGCAAAGTGTGACCGATAAATGCATTAAATTTTCAGAAATGTATTAAATTCTTAAACTTTTTAATATTCTACAAAAAAAAAAGTTTTCATTATTTTCTGGGCAACAGATGTCCTTCTCCATGCTAGGCCGGTAGGCGTCATAACCATCGCTCAATTTTATTAATATCCATCACCCACTAAAAAGATGGGGGATTATTGATTTTGTCTTTAGTTTGTAACACATCGAAATAGTTATCGGAGACACCCTTTAAGGTATAAGTATACATATGTATGTTTATTTCGATTCTTGCAAAATTCTAAGACGATCTAGCCATTTCCATCCGTCTATAATTCGTTTAATATTGAAAACAAGCCAAACCAGTCTATTTTTTCACCTCACCTTTCGTACAAATGTCCCCCGGAATCAGGCGTTTAGCATGATACCGACCATAGGGGATGAGCTACAGTCATAGAAAAATGCAGCTTTATATTGATGAAGAATTGTGACATCAATGCTATCACAAATGGCATCAATGAGGCAAAAAGTCACATTAATCCAATGACGAACGTCGTCATAAATATTTGTCATATTTTATGTGTCATCCATGACTACAGTGACATAAATTTGATGCAGTGTTGCCAAAACTTGGTGACCAAAAATGGCTAAATTTACGGAAAAACGGGCTAAAAAACGGCTAAAAGCTTTTTTAAATAAAAACATATTAAAATTCAATAACAAAACAGAAATAATTCATTTAAAGTATTTTACGATGAAATTGTAAGTTAAGATCAATTTCTTAAATAAGAATAAACGTAAATTAATATTTTGATAGATATTTAAAAAATTAAATCATCGATAAAATCGATGTCGTTATTGTTCATCTCATAGCAATCACTCGTGCTTATTAGTATTAAATAATTTGAAGGTAAATCATAATCACGACAACATTTACCCTACCTTTTGAGTCCGGATCTACGATAAAAAACAATTAAGAAAATATAGTCGGTCAACCGCAACTATATGATACCCTACACCCCTTTAAAACCTATGTACCAAATTTTATCAAATAATCTCCAAAAATGTGACCTGTACTTTGCGCACAAGGTTTACATGGACAGCCGGCCAGACAAACATCGCTTATTCGACTCAGAAAGTGATTCTGAGTCAGTCGATATACGTAACGGTGGGCTTAGGACCAATATTTTAAGCTTTGGAGTGCTATATTCGGCTGTGCCGAACAATTTGAAAAATGGCTAATGGCTAAACTTATTTTTTAGTGGCTAAACAGGGTAAAAATTGGCTAAATCTAGCCACTAAATGGCTAAATTGGCAACACTGATTTGATACCACATTTTGCGTATTATCAACATTATTTTCATGTTTAAAAAGTAAAGTAAGAACAAAAAATTCCCATATCCTTTTTGTTTGGCTTATTTTTAGTTGAATACATCAAATTTTCAAAGAAGAATGATTACGAAAGCCATATCGTGCATGCTGCTGGTTTACAGAGTTCTTCTGTAAACAAAGGGCGGAATACAACAAAAGTGAAACAAACATATGTAAAGCTTAAGTAAATAATAAAATATTCTCTCACTTTGACTTAAGTCAATCCCAATGACAAACTGTCATTATATTGAGCCTAATGAGTCCTTTCTCCGATCTTACTGAGTCATAACACTGATGACATATTTTTGTGAAACTGACTCCGATTCGTCATTTCTGTGATGCCGATGTGTCATCCCATTGATGACATAATTTGACCTGAAGCCGATTTGGCCAAGTGATGTTAAGGCTGACATTACAATGATGAAAACTGATATTGAGTCAAAAACAAAGACACTTGCCAGAGAACTGATGTCAAAATACATCAGCGTTATGACGCCTTTTCCATCAGAGTAAAGCAACAAAATTTAGAACTTGAACTTATGATGGTATTATGGATTTTATAAATTCGGTACGGCTTGTTTTCTTTGGCAAACCGATTTTAAGCCTTGTCATTAAAGATTTAGCATTTTTAGTTATGAATACCTGTCAGCAGCGGTAAATACAAGAATAATATTCCAATAGCAGTAAGAACGTTAATATTACGTAAGTGTTTACCTTGTAGATCAACTGTTTCCTTATCAAGCTTATGTATAAAAAAGTACTCTTATGTAAATGTGACGTTGCGGATGAACCTGATGAAATGAAAATGTTTCTCTGGTTTTACGTATCAGCTGTTAAAGAATTTTATGTTTATTGATTTGACGAACACAAAATTTGTTTAATATTTTTATACGAAACGCAGAAATAACAAGAGCTAAAATTTATAAATTATCTGTTTTTTTTAAACACAATTCAACACGTTTACGTATTTTTATTATCTAAAGGGTGGTCCAACTATAATGCACGATGTTAATTGTGAGTAACACCTTAACGTCAAGTTTTTTGCCAAACTTAATTTGACATTTCTTCGTTTTAGTGTTTGACAAATTCAACCATGGAGAGGTAACAATTTAGCAGCGCATTAAGTTTGTTGAAGCCAGTGTTCGGCTCACACACCCAGAAACGATATATATTTTTTTTGTGTTTTCGTAGACGAACACAACCCTTTATACCGTTCGTAACTATTTTTAAGAAAGAGCCGAGTTTCAACGAAAAACAGGACAATTATTGTGATACTGTGGACAAACATTATATTTTTATGTTCTATGTTTCTTTTTTTTACATTGATACCGCAGCATGAACAGCTTGTGTGTGTATTTGTTTTGTTTGTGTAAAATTATTTTGCTGGCTTTTAGTTTTTTTTTTCGTATGTGTATTTTATTTTTGTAAAAAATGTTTGGTGTTTTTTACCAGCCAATGAGGCGCTACGCACAACAGAAATGGACGGATATTAATGAACTGAACTGAACACAATGAAGTTTGTAATTTAAAAAAAAAAAACCGAAAGGATTTAAATGTTCTCATCTTTTGTTGAGTTTAATAAGAACAGTATTATTTTTGTGCTCGACAGATGACAAACAAGGAAACGTTATTTGTTTTAATTATTTACTACACAAACACTATTAGCGTTTGGGTTTTCCACAAATCTACCGAACCGAACACTAAGTAACGATATTTAGTGTTTATTTTCGAAACTGGTTGAAGCCTTTAACAAAAATGGACGTTCAAATAAAAATGCATTTCGAGCACTTCATCTTCAGCGACGAGGCACACTTCTTCAAAGATGAGTTTGGTCGGGTGGTGTTCGCTATCGCGAGATGATAACGGACTTCTTGTTGCCAGATATTGAGGATATGGACCTGAACGATATGTGGTTTAAACAGGATCTTCTTATTTTTTGTGGATGTTTAAAAGAAAAAGTGTACGTCAACAAGCCAAGAACAATTCAAGGGCTGAAGGATGATTTAATTCGGCACATTAACGACATTAAACCTCAATTATGTCTCAGTCATTGAAAATATGGACCATTGGATAGAAGTCGTGGCGAGCATTTAGCCGATTTTTTGTTTCACACATAATTGTCATACATTCTTCAAATATAATAAAAAATATTAAGATAATTCTCTGAAATCGTTTTGTTCTATTTACAAATGAATTCGAGCGTGTTGGTTAAACCAACCTTTACATACCACTAAAGTCAACCGCAACGTTAACGTGTCCACAACATTTACGTAACGTAGATTTTTTTTTTTATATATAACAGACTGTAAACTTTGATACACCGTCGAGTCGTAATAAAACAGGATATCTTTAAATACATTAATAAAGAAGAAGTCTAGTTTTAAACTTGCTATTAATGTCCATTTATTATTATTTTTATTGTTTTTAAAATTAAACCACTGAGGCAGGCCATATTTAATATTTTGCAGAAATCAGCAAAACTTCTTGACTTAGGTCGAATTAAAAGTGTTGTTAACATAAAATTACGACAATTCTTACACCCTGTAAAATTCCATATCCATGATCGATTTTAATTTTACATCGTTATGTAAAGTAAATATTTGTTGTAAACTTTAAAATTTTAGTAATCGCTAAAATAGCTGATCGGTCAAAATACATTATTCTTTTATAGATTCCTACTCTAATTGCATAAACTTACCTTAACTATTGATAAATATTAGAACAGTTGAATTAAAATTGATATCTTACCTATAAAAGAAGAAGAACAAAAATCAATTAATAATTAGAAAAAAAGTTTAAATTATGTTAATTATAAAAATAAAAATCAGGTTGCTTTTTATTCAAATTAATAATATAAGAATTTTATATTTTAATTAATTCGCGCTTGAGGCACACAAATGTTCAAAAATAAGCTTAATAACTTAAGTGAACTAAAATAAAAAAAAAAAAAAACATTCAAAAACCTGCAAAATGTTAAAACATATATTTATTTTTAATTTTGTTAATTCTTCAATACAAAAATATAAAATTTTTCAAGACCATACAAAAAATATGAATGTCGTCCCTAGCTTGTCACACCTTCAAGGTATAATACTTATCCAAATATGTTTAAAGTATGAACACACACACACACACACACATACATAGATTCATACATAATTCAAAAAAATACACAAACTAAATGTCGGATAGAAGGTTGGATGGACAGACAGACAGACAGACGGACGGAGGAATGGATAAACTTATGGAAAACCAGTTATTTCAATGCTTAACAGTCTTTTATTTTTCGTTCAATTTGTTTATAAATTGATGATTCAAAGTTGTGAATTTAATATATTTTTTTTTTATTTTAAGTTATCAGGTAGAAATGTTGAATTTTTTATTTGTTGTTCTGTTATTGTTGTTGGTTGTACGTGCCCTTTAGATGCTCGTTGTAAAAAAAGTAAGGCCGGTTTTTTATTGCTTATGTTTTTTATGTTTGTCTTTTACAACAAAAAAGAAGTTAAAAGTTTTGATAAATTTTAAAAAAGGTCTCTAACGTTAACTATTATTTCCCTCCGACCTTTAATGGAATATTTAAAAATCACAATACCATAAACCAACACCATACGTTGTCATATTAAGACCAAATAGTGGTCGAATTGACCACGAAAATATACAAATTTCACAAGTTGTCGTATCAAGAACGCCTTGTAGTCAAAACAAGAATAATATGTTCTCAAATTGAAAACATTCTTTGTCGCCCAGTTGCAATTAAATATAAACAAATAAATAAGCAATATAGTTTTTGTTTTGTGCAAAACGTAGAAACACAAGAATAGATCACACTTGAAATCAAATGGATTTTTTGCGAAAAAGAAATGCAGATAGTTTTACTTTTTTTTGAACTGTCGACACCATCTTAAAGAACTTCCATTATTTAACACTGCAGTTACACGTTCAAGTTTTTCTTGATAGTATTTTACATTTTCTGTTTGTCTAATCAGGGAAACCAGAAATATGCTCTAAAAAACACGTTTTATGCGCATTAAATATGCATTAAAAACTTGAAAATATGCCCTAAAAATTGTTTAAAATATGCCCAAAAAAATTAAAAAATTGCTAATTTCAAAACAAAATATTCTACAATAATGCTGCAAAAAAACTCTTTTAACTAAATTATGCAAAAAAATGCTGCCAACGGTGAAATATGCGAAAATATGCACTAACAAATCGATGCCAAAATTCATAAAAAGCTCTAAAACGGATAAATATATTGTTTCAGCCTTCATTGCTCGCACAAGAAAAACATGCAATTGCATATTTATGGTTTCCCTGGTCATAATTGAGGTTCAATGTCGTTAATATGCCGAATTATCTCATCCTTTAGCCCTTGACTTGTTCTTGGCTTATTAACGTTCACTTTTCATTTAATAATCCCCAAGGAAACAAGTTGAACGCTGCCAAATCACATGATCGTGGCGGCCACTTAACATCGCCACGACGTGAGATAACACGTCCATTAAATTTCTCGCGCAAAAGAGCCATTGTTTCGTTGGCTGTGTAGCAAGTGGCACCATCCTTTTAGAACCACATACTTCTACTTATCAGCAACAAAAATACCACAAAAATATTTGTTAACTCCACTCAGGCAACTCCGGAAAAAGTTGTCGCATAAATTTACATGGGTAACATCATTACCTTGTGGCAGCTCCTGACAGTTTTGAATTGATCTACATTACTGTTTGTATGAATTTGTAGCAAAATAGAGCAACAATATATGAAATTGTTCAAAAATTTAAGATATGTCATCATAATCTTCGAACCGGTGGACCGATTTTTCTAATTTGTTACACATCACATCTGAGAACAGTACGAAGTATTTTAGCAAAAAAAATCTGACATCTGCATCGAAATGAATTTTATATTTTTTTAAGCTATATTTTCAGAATCTGGTCAGTTTGATCATCGATGAGGCCAAAAGTTGAAATCTGTCGTACAGTATTGTTAAGAAATTAATGTTAAACTATAAATTCTTATTAAACTATCAAACATTAAGAAAATTATCAAACTGAATTTTTTTTTTATTACTTTTTTTATACCTATACATTTTCTGACACGCTCTTCCCTTAATCATCTTGAAATGTTTATCATGCAAGTCCTAAAAAATCATTTAATGATTATTTGTAGAGTACAAAAAACCACAACGTTACACTTTGTTTATCTTTTGTCAAACCATCAACGAATGATTCTTTTGCGACTCCCTGTATCATAGTCATATACATAACTTATTGAGCTACCTAAATAAGAGCGTGTTTTTAAACATGAGAATTCTATTGTCAATTCAATTTCAATAAAACAAATGGACGTAAGGATCTGTTAAATAAGATTTTCAAACCGCGTGGTGTTGAATTAGCGATCTAAAGGATTGTTTGTTATAAATTGTATAAATATGAGAAGTTTCGACATGAAAAAGACGCTTGACGCTCTTATTTAAGTAGTTCAGCTGTACGGCTGAGCATTTCACGAATTGCAAAACAATCCCTGCAAGAGTCTCATACGTTTATTGACATGCTTTCGGAAAGACTTGTGAGATATTCTTTACACAAATCTTAAACGACTCCCTCTACGATTAATATAAGCGTCTTTGACTGTGTTGTAGAGGTATCTCAACGAGGAATCAGCTTGTGTAAAAGTTTCACCCACGCTAGGAATCTTTTACGATTTAAAACAGTAGACTCTTACACGATGGAAAATGCTTGTTGTGTCCATTCTATATTTTTTTTTTTTTTTTTTTTTTTTTTTTTGTTTGCTCCTTTCTTTTGTATTCTGGTTTGTTGGTAGCACAGAGTTGTATTTTTATGCATTAGTTAATATGTTTTGCCGATTTTTATTTACAAGCTAGCGTTTTTTTTTTTTTTTTTGTGGAATTGCTGATGTGGCAATACAGTAATTTGACAGTAAATAAATGAATTACATAAGAAACGTAAAACCCGTGGACCGACAAGTCGATAGTTAGTGGGCCGCTTAAGAGAACGATAATGAGTGACTTGTTGTCACTCGCTTAAGTTGTCGATCGACATCGGGGACTAGGCTGTAAGTTTGGATTCGCGTACCGAGTTACAGTTTGGAAAGGGTTCACAGGCATAATAAAGTTTTGGCAGGAGACAAACTAATCCTTTTTTTTTTATTTCGGCCTCTTTTAAGCTTCGTTCACAATAGACAGCAACATTTTCACTGGTGTTCATAGTAGAGCAATTTTTTCGCGAGCACACACACATTTTAAATAAAGTAACCGTTTGCAAATTCCGCTCAAAACAATCCCTAGAGGGAAGCGAACTGACACCAAAGTAGTCCCATGATAGGTCTTTGGTGGTAGAGACCGGTTCTAGTACTAACACTTTATATGAATAAGAACCATCACTTTTTCATGGGGTTGTCATTGGAGGGGGTCAATTGACACAATTTGACCAGTCACAAATCTATTCTCGATGAACATGCTTAGTGTCAATTACTAAAATGTAGTATTATTTCAATACAATGTAGCATTATTTCAATAAAACAAGTCCTAGAATTAAATTTAAGAACCAAATTTAAGAAAGTACCAAAAACACCACAGCACCGGTTAAGACTGTACTGAAATTCATTACCTTTTTGTTCTTCATAAATCAGTTAAGGCATTGGTTCTTCTTTCACTGGTCATGAGTCCTTTCTTTTTGTACCTGTTCTATTTTCACAACTCCCAGGACCAGTCCAGTTGGACCAATTGACACAAATTTCCCGCAGGGATATTACATATTTATTACTATTTGTTAGAACATTTACAAGTTGACCCAACTTTTTAAAAAAAAACTTTAGTTACATTTTTGTGCGAAAAATGAAAGGAAAATATATGAAATACTTTCGGAAGAAATAAGATAGAAGAAAAAACGAAATTGTTGCTCTGATTGTGAACGAAGCTTCACGGTTCACTACTCAACTCAGTTGTATTAAATTTTATTAAATAAAACTCGACCCTATGGTGTTGTAATTGAATTTAAAAAATGATTGTACAATGTTTGCCTAAACTCGGAATAAGCAGGTTGATTTCTTATTTATCTAGGATTTTTGTTTTAATAAGGGTGCCGACTCGGCAGACTAGTTGGTATTGGGCTGAGGTTTGCAGGTTTGGTTACTGCAAAAGACTGGACTGTATCACTACAACGGGCACAAGGTATACGGGACCTGGTAAAAACATAATTTGTTACATATAATAAATAATTTTTATAAATAAGAAATTAATAAAAAAAAAGAGCAAGTTCTTCTATTTGTTGCGTTCACAAGAAGACCAAAATGAAACAAAAACAAAAAAGCAAATAAAAACAATGTGTTGCTAATATAACAACAATGTATTGTAAACATATTTGTCTTGTTAACACAGTAACTTTTATGCAAGTCCCATATCCTCCTTTTTATGTACTTTATGAATTACAACTTTCCTAACACCAATAAAATGTTAATAAACGTTGCTGACAATAAACATAAATCAATTTGTTGCTTGTAAAGAGATGAATAATATTATCTTTATGTGTTTGTTTTTTATTTTTATTATTAACATAAATGGTTTATTTAAAATACTTAAGAGATAAGTTTAGTTAATTTATTGAGTTTTTTATACAATAACAGAAAATAAAAGAAATTTAAATCTTAAAAGTTATAAAATTATATAAAATGAAAATTACAGTAACAAACTTAACAGAAAATGTATAAATTGTTAAATGAATTTAAAATTTCTAACGCATTTGCTCCTGATGCCAGCAGTTTCGTGATAACTAGGGCAACCAAAAAAAAGCACTAAAAAAACAGTTTTAAGCTCTTAAAAAAGGCATTTAAAAACATGAAAATAAGCTGTTAAAATTTCAAAAAAAGCAATTTAAAATTGGTTATTTTCCACTTAATTCATTTAATATGTTGTTATAGTAAATTATAAGTTGATGCAATAAATTTTCGAAAAGAAAACTATGTCTGTTTGGAGTCAGCAAGTTCTTGTACATAGAAAAAGTTCTTCCTACGTCTACTAGGGTATTCATTCGGTTAACCGTTAATCGGTTAACCGATTAATTACTACCCGATTAACTGATCGGTTAATTTAAAATTGGCAATTTTCGATTAACGATTAAACCGGTTAATTTCAGTCGATTAACCGATTAACCGATAATTTTAGTTTTTTGTAGTATTATAACATATTTTTTTGCGTTTTTAATTATTTGTTTCGTCTCATATAAAAAAGGTATATGTTTGGAAAATATTTGTTCCTACAATATATTTCCTTCGAGAAATACATTCTTAAAATACAGTACAAAAACAGAAACTAGGGGTTCGTATTTCATTTTTTTCGGTGCTGAGCTTTGCCAGGATGAGTCAGATGATGACCTGACAATAAAAGAAGCTCTCGATTGTAACACAAACAATCTTTAACAAAATTAGCCGAAATAATGGCATAATAGAAGATTTTATATGTTGAGAGAAATCCTGGAAAAGGACAAAGAAACCAAGATATCGCATTCAGCTTTTAAAAATGAAATGTTTCTGCGCATCTACGTCACATCAGCGTATAAGTACAGCTAAAATATAGAAACAAAAGCAAACAAACATGTGTATTAAATGCTTAAGTGACGTCATATTAAACAGTTGAATTTTGTAAACATGTGCAATGCGTAATCTTGTTTTTATCATTCTTGAATCTGTATTATTGGTTGCTTCCGATTTCTCAAACATCTTCGATATGTGAAAGAATTGTATCCAAATCAAGTTTTATAAAAACTAAAGAAAAGAATCTTAAACTATTGAAATAATTAATACAAAAATCTCACAGTTTTTTTTTAATAAATACATACAAATATCATGTATAAATTATAAAATGTGTTTTTCATATTTATGAATTACTTTTTTGTTTGCTCGTTTTAGTTCAAGAATTGTTTTGTTCGTTATGTTATTGTTTTTTTTTTTTAACTAAAAGACTCCAATAATAAATAATTTTTGCATTTTTATTTATTGAAATTACTTAATTTATAACAAAACTTTATTAATCGGTTAATCGATCAATAACAAAATTAACCGATTAAACCAAAACCTCAATTAATTAATCGAGCGATTAACCGATTAAAGCAAAAGCCCGATTAAATGAATACCCTAACGTCTACAGATGTTGAGGGAGCATATTTAAAATTGAGTATTTGCTCTGAAGTATATTTTATACGATTGGACTCATAATTCCGCTTGCCTCCCAAAATATCCCCAATATCTTTTAATACCGAAAATCCTTCATTTTTTAATGAAAATTATTTAAATTTTGTATTAAATTTGTCTCCTATATCCCCTGGAACACGGGATATTTTTCTTACGGTCCATAACTATGTTCATTTAGAAAACCAATGAAAGATTTTTTGTTTCCAATTTTGTTACAACTTCGTGTAAAACCCCAAAATTGACAGAAATTAACAATATTTGATATACAGAGAAATTCTTAATAGCTAAAACTATATTAAAAAAGCAAAAAATAAGACGTTACAAAAACAGAGAGAAGTGGAACTAACAGACGTTACTTTATACAAAAACTATATTTAAAAAGAAATAAGACGTTACAAAGTATGATGGTAAAAGTCGTTACAGAGTGAGGAATTTGATCGTAAGAATACAGCTATGGAATTTTCGAGAGAAAAGAACTTAAACAAGCAAATAATAAAAAAAGTTGATAAAAAGGCTTAATACCTTAAACAAAAACACATACAAATTATACACAACACTATAAAAATTACGTTACAGTACCGCTAAGGCAGAGTTGCATAAAAATCAAGTAAGAAAGTATAGTCGGTCAAGCCCGACAGTATGATACCCAACACAACAGTATTTAAAAACAAGTTTCGAGAGTGTTTGGCTATATGAATAGGGAGGGATCTATCTATGTTTTAAATTTCATTTAAATCGGTTAAATAGTTACTGATGGGCAGAAATTTACCCTATCTCCCCTCGTGGTCCTATTTTTTAAAAAATTCATATCTTACGTGTCCATATAAATATGGATCTATCTACATATGTCTTAAATTGCATAAAAATTGGTTTGATAGTGGGCACAAAGACCCTCTTCCAAATAGCAGCTTGTATGGGAACTATATTGAATTATGGACCGATTCGCCCTTGTGCCAATTTTCATTAAATTATCTTTAAAATTGCGACCTGTGCTTTGCACACGAGGTTGCATGGACAGCCAGCCAGCCGAACGGACATCATTAGATCGACTCAGAAAGTGATATGATTTGAGTTGATCGGTATACTTTAGGACCAATATTTTAAGGTGTTTCTCACATCAGCACAAATGCATAAAACCCTCTCCACTCTTTAGTGTAGCTATAATAACATACAGAGATAATATTGGATAATGGGATGATATTGTTCAAGGGAAGCACAAAATATTACCATAACGTTGAACGATTTTTTTAACTAGAGTTGTTACAGCACAGAAATGGTTGATTTTTTAGTATTTATAAAAAAAGTTGCACATAAAAATAAATAATAATCTGGATTTTTGCAAAATATTATTAAATAAGTTTTTTTCGTATGAAAAATTATCTTAAAATGACAAAATAAGTAAAAAAAATCCGATATCGAAAAAATAACTAAAAAAAAGCCGATATTGCCAAAATAAGAAAAAAAAGCCCTAACAAATATAGCTCATTTTCTTTGTTTTTTTATGATCGGAATTTGTGTTCAATCAAAATCTTTCTATCTTGTAAACCAAAAAATAAGCATTTGCTTTTTTTTGGTTGCCCTAGTGATAACCCATCTTTAAAAAAAAATTCATAAACTTAAAATCAAAACTTATACACCGGATTTTTTAAAAAAGTAAATTAAAAATACAAAAATATCTTCAATTAACCTCTGTGTGTAACAGGGATAAGAAATCCGAAGACGAATTAGTCAAAACAAACAATTCATTCTGCAAGCCAAGGGGATATAAATAAAGAAGGGTATTAGTCCAACTTAAGCCCCTTTGAGTCAAAATTATATTTTTAACGATATTTTTCATTTTATTGAAGACATTACAGCTTAAAAAAGTTACTGATGACTTCCCACAAATTCCAGCGTTTGAAATCATTTCGTTCTAGAAACAAAATGTGTCTTTCTCTTAAAGATTTCAAATTCAAACCAAACTGGAAAATCATATAAAAGCACTGGTCTTAAAAAATGTGCGAATACATGTAAATTGTATGAGGCAAACCATATTGAACTTAAGGAAACTTTTTGCTAAGTTTAATGAAACTGTCATTTGCTTAAGCAAGGTGCGAATCTAATCGCACATTCCGTACGGAATCAAATGTTTTTTTATTTTGTTTTTGTTTTTTTAAATACATTTAAGAGACTTTTTGTTAATTTTTGACAGTAGGTTAAGTAAGGCTATGCATATTATGGTTGGGCCTTTATGGGTTAAAATTCTTCCGTAACAATGTTTCACTTTGTTGACTTTATTTAAAATTAATTTACCAGGTTCATTAAATAAGTTTGATGAAATAAGTACCAAGGTACATTAAAAATTATCTTTGAAAGGCATTTTAGTTTCATTCAAAAAAAAGTTTTTATCTTTTACTTTGAGAGACAACCAAATAGTTTTCCAGATGCATTTCTCAAACAAATTGCTTCACTTTTAAAGGCATTTATTCTAATTCCCCAGAAATTAAAGAAGTCGTTAACTTCATTCAAATGAGCGGACACGATTTTTAGAGCTTTTATAGGCGATTCATGGTGAACATAAAGGAATGAGTCATCAACATAAAACATTACGGATGACGACTGAACTTAAGTTGTGTTGCCAACAGCGAAAATAGGCAGCGCCGCTTATATTAAAATAACATAAAAGTTAAAATTTAAATAAAGTGTTAAATGTTCTGGAAATCGATAACACGTTAAATTGAAATAGAACAAATTTTGAAAACTAACATGTGTTTAAGTTTATAAAAATATTTCCATTTATATACCCTACACTTTGAAGACCACTTACCTTTACTTTTATAACGATAATCATATCACTAAAATGAATATAACGAAAATGTATCAAATATTGTATTCAGTAAAATTTTTAACGACATTCGCTGTTGATTGAAGTCACACAGAAAAAAATAAAAATGGATTTTAATTAAAAAATTTGTGATATTAATTAAAAAATTATTTAAATCTGCACCAGTAAACAAATTAATAGTATTAATTAAACCAGTTAATAGTATTAATTAAACGTTTAATTCACTTGACTAAAAGTTTAATTCACTTTATTAAATTTTTAATTAAAACTGATTATATTTTTGATTAATGCTTTAATTTAACGTTGTGTTTATTTTAACTATAAAGTGTATTTTATGTTTCAAATGGCTGAGGCCCGACTTTTTACATACATACATATATATATGCATGAATAAAAACAAAATTCTAAATTTACAAAAAAGAAGCGAGTTATGAAAAAATCTAAATTCATAATGTAAAATTTACAATTTAATTTGTTTTTATTATATTGTCTTTTGTGCTCTTCGCTTATTTTAACATTAGTAGACAGAGATGTCACAAAAATACAGCTGTATACTATCGTTAAAAAGATATTACAGAATCACACTATCGTTACTGCAAACGAATATAAATGTCAACAAATATTAGGATTGTCTGTTCGTTAAAAGTTTGTGAATCGCACCACAGTACCCATGTTCTGCAACTTTAGAGGGAACTTTTCTCATCGAAAAGAAGTGAAACAAAATATTCCATCGTTTCTCGAAAAGTGAGAAAAAAGTGTGTCTGTAGCTCATGTCGAAAACTAGCAAAAGAGATAACGTTGAGAACGCCAGTCACACATTACGTTGACGGCGACCAAAATTTACTAAAATTGAAACGACGCACAGTGGCGCCATTTGAGTTTTTTCGTTGCAAAAATCATATCTTTTGAACCGAATAAGATAATTGAACAGTTTAAACAGCATATGATAGATAACTGTTCAGCCTATGAAATGAGCGTTGGAAAGGGTGCTACGCTCTGTAGGGGCCTAATTATGGGTTATCAAAGTTAAAATTAGTAGAAAAATCAATTTTATGGTAACTAAAAAAAAATATTTTTACATTTTTAGATTGTTTTTATTTTTTTTCTTTAGGGTTTTATGTTTTAAATTATTACCCAACAAATTAAAAAAAAAATATTTTTTTTTTTAAATTAATTTTTTCAATTTTCTGTAAAATATTCATCACAGTTCGTGAGAGAAGGTATATCTAAAAGACTAACCATTTCTAAGCTATAATTATTTTCTAACTCTATTCTTGACTTCACATGCCGCAGGGAAGAAATAAGTGGGTCGGAAGATGCTACCAACATGTTGAAGAGGTCCTCATTTTGCCTTACCCTTGATGCTTTGAATGTGTTCTGCAATCTATATTTTTTATAAAATTTGTTAAGAGACTCCTGTGCTACTTCAGAAAGCTCTCCAATTGGCAAAGACTGGTACTCAATTATATCTTTGCCATGCGCCAATATTTTATGGACGGTCGGGGTCAACTTCTTCTGTGGATACATTTCTGCTAAAAGAGATGCAGTTTTCGACGCATTTTCTCCATATTTTGTAGAATTGGCATTTTCTTTGCAGTTTAAAACATCTAAGATCGTTCCCAATCTTTTCACGATTTGATTGTCAATTCCAGTGATTCTAGTTACTGCCTCATCATTTTCAAAAAATCTCCTAGAAGTGTTTCCATCGTTTGAGTTACCGTATCCGTGCTTGGGACAGTCTACTTTTAGTCCAACTTGTTTAAAAAAAGCATCCTGTATTTGCTTCTTTCTGATCTTTTCCTTATTCTTTATTGATGTATTTTCATCGAAGTTTTCCTCCTCTTGTGGTAGGGTATACGCCAGTTTTAGCAATAATTCCATACACCTTATCCTTGCGTGCAATGGTGACATTCCATATTCGTAATTCTCCTCATTTGTAGAATCGTTTAAATTACCAAAGTTCTTCTGACTCTTTTTGCAAATCGGGCATGACATTGTTGAGGTTGTTCCTGTCAGTTCGTTTACGACTTTTCCGTCAACCATGGTCAGATGGAACTCGTAATTGCATTCAATATATTTTCCTTCTCCAATTTGCAGCTTTGTAGGCTTAATCGTGCTTATTTGTTCTTCAATGTCCTTCACCGTGGTCCTTATGAGTTCTGCCGATTCCCTTGCAAACTGAAACATTATTGGTCGGCAATAATGCACTGATGACGGACGTGGATTTTTCCAGTGCAGATTTAAGCCGCAAAGGAACAACAGATGTCATAAACATATTTCCGTCCGATATTGTAGCGTCATCGGAAGATATCCTTTGCTTATAAACGCTTTGTCCGGATGATCCATCGGAGCCCCATTTGCTGATCAATGTCAACTTCTCAGGAAGAATTTTCACCTCATTTTCAGGAAGACTCTCCAACAACCGTTTTGCTGTATGGCCCATGAGATCCTGCAGATTGGCTTTCGCAGAGACTTCCGTAAACTCCGTATGCAGTGGTCGTGAATTTATTTTGGCTTGCGTAATATGCTTGCATCCGGGTAAAACGTCAGCGCCGTGTCGCGTTAAAGATGCCCGTAGTTTCTCATATTTCTCTTTGGAAAGTTCTAAGTCCATAAACAAGGCCAAGGCTTCTTCGGATCCATACTTTTTAATGTGTGCGTTTGTGGGCGTGGGAATGCTTTCCTTAATCCTTTTTAGTCGCAGTGGGCTTGCATCAGCAAAATTGAACACTCCTCAATACTTTTTTTTGCCTTCCTTTTGCTCCTCTGGTTGATGTGGTGGGTTTATCTACTGCCAATATATCCAGGATGGTGTCTTCATTAAGCCAGTCCTCGTATTTGGAGTTGAAGTTCAGAATGGTTCGATTAGATTTCACCCATTTTGCCTTAATATTTGCATATATCAGATTCAAATTATTTTTTATAATTTCAATATCAAGTTCTTCTATAGCAGCTTCCGTGAAAAACTTTGGTGTGGTTGACTTTCTAAACAGTTCAAATAATTTAAAATTGTTCAACGCCATGTTTTCAGTACTTAAATTGTTTAATGGTTTCAGTAATTGTTGCGCCAACTTTCAGTCGTAGACTAATCCAGGCATTATGCTTATTTTGCAATATATGGGCTTATGCTACCATGCCTAAAAATTTACCTGTTCCCTGCATACATATGGATTTAGGCTGAATAATGCAATTTTGATATTATGCACGTGTCCAAATAAGATTTGTGCCTACCTGTAGGGACCATAAGTCAATATTGTTCTTGACCATTTGTACGCCAAAGTATTGTTTAAGTGAGGTACGTACCTGCTAATTTCAATGAGTAGTTTCTTTCAAACTATTAGATCAAACTACTGTCAGTCAAAACATATAAGGGATGGACGCCATACAATTTCTGCAAACATGTCTTTTTAACCTTTTTACCTCTAGAAGCCAAACGGGCACGTACGGGTAGATAAAATTTTTGAATTATGTAAAGAAATAATCAATGAACAGGTTTTGCAAATATGGCAAATATAGATTTTTTTTATTTTCCGTCAAAGTTGAAAAATAGTGAAAAAAACGGATAGTTTTTAAATAGTGATTTACCAGGAGAAACACAAAGCAAACAGTTAATTTTTTTTTTATCATTATACATTTAATAAATACATCAATCAATACAAACAAAAAATAAGGCGATTCGTTACCTATTTTTCGTGATATTACACCTGAAATCGCAACAAATTGACTAAGAATTGTGTGTTTTTTTGAAAACCGAAAGTCGGTCAACTTTGAACGGTTATATCTTCTAAACTAAAAATGTGATATTATTAAGAGTGGCAGATTTGAAATCGTTGAAAAGTTTCCTATAACATGGGCTTATTCAAAACTTCGTCGGCGCTCATGAAAATTTTGATTTTTGCAACCTCGTTTGCTCTACGGGCGCTACTGTGCGACGGCGGCAAAAATACAACCGTTAGCTATACCAAATAATGTAAAGTGCGACTTTAATGTTTGTTGTTTGCAAACGCTCTTTAAAAACATTCGTATATTTTATAAAAATGGTAAAGGCAAAATCATTAAACAATGAAAAAATGCGCAAAGAACATAATATTGTTATTATTATTCTTTGCATTTTTAATTGTTTTTTAGTGTTACAATTTTTTTCAAACCACTTATATTCGTGAGTTTATTTGGCCGTTCAAAGCGGGAACTATTCTAACAAAAATGTTACACACACTTTTTCTGTTAATTGGCGAGTAATTTCCTTACGAGACAGCAAGTACTCGCCAAAAAAAGTTACAGACACAGTTCTGGGCCCAAATCGTCGCAGTCGTGATCGAGTGACTTTGATCGAAATTTTACTTTTTGAGATTATGCCATTCGATAACGAGTAGTCGATCGAATGACTTTACTCGAAATGTCATTCGATAGGTTAAGAGCTTTCGTAAAAACATTTAATTGTTTTTTTACAAACATTTTACACACTTTTTGGGAATAATTATTAGATTTCTTTAACAAATAGCTAAAAATTTAAATATTAAACTTTTTTCAGCAATAAGAAATAAAATAATAACATTCAGTTTTGCAATTTTTCGCAAATTATAGTCATAGATAGAAGCGATTTTTGTATTGAAAGTTTTTAGATTCTTTACAGCTTTAACGATTTTTAATAAATAGTAGACTTTGCTATTATGCCGCTGTTAGCAATTTTTTGCAAATTTCCCCTAATTTAGGAATTTTTTTTCAATTCCTTATATTTTTATGGACTTTTAATCAATTTTATGGCTTGTTCGAATTATTAAAAACTTTCGCCAATTTTCGCTATTTTTGCAAAAAAAAATTTTTCTTAATTGTTGACATTTTGTTTTTTTTTAACGGATTTCAAATAAATTATAGGGTTTGTTTCCAAGTTTGCGATTATTTGCGACTTTGCTTTCATGCCGCTGTTTGCAAATTTCCGCTAATTTAAAATTTTTAATCGAATTTTTGCCATTCCTTGTAATTTTAGGGACTTTTAATCAATTTAATGGCATGTTTGAAATGTTAAAAACTTTCGCGAATTTTCGCTATTTTTGCAAATTTTCTGAATTTGTAAAATGTTTTCCGAATTTTTGCAATTTTTGCGTTGCTTTGTTGCTCTTTTTGTCAAGCGCCGCCGTTATTAAAAAAGCCACAGTCAGCTATTTTATAGGGCACTATCAACATTGTTGTTTTGTATGCGGCGAAAAGTGCTAAGCCTTATGCCATTAGTATACAAGCATAAAAATCTATTACATTTTTTAAAAAAATTTCGATACGAAAGCTTTCGAATGCCGCAATCTCGTTTTTGATACGTCACGAAGTTTTATTCGATACGAAAGTTCATTCGATCACGTGTGCGACGATTTGGACCCTGTTTGTTTCAATGTATGGCATTTTTGTTTTATTTCACACATTTCAATCGAAAAGTTCTCGACGCGAGAATTACAGAACATGGGCACAGAACTACTTTTGAAATCACGGAAAGATACGTTAAATTTAAAAACAATTTAATTGAAAATATCCATCGATTTAAATTTTACGTGTTGGCCGATAATTATAGTTAAAAATTAGATTGAATGACTTTTTCCAATCAGCCTTATTCCGGTTGTCGTTGTCGTAATCGATCAAGTTGTTTTTTGTAAGAGATTAAACAACACTGGTTGTGTGTTACTTTAATCTCTCACAAAAAGCGACTTGATCGATTACGACAATGACAACCGTAATAAGGCTGAATAATTTCCCCAAATTTGACAATAACAAAATGGGTCTCAGATTGTTGATATCTGTAGGAATAGGATTCTTTTTGATCGGATAAATTTTGGATATTTTTTTAACTTTTTGGAAAATACGCAATATTTAAACAATTATTGAAAACTATAACTAAAAGTTTAAAATTTTATTAATACATGCGAATTTATTAGTGTTTTTCAAATCAGGAAAAGAATCATTAAAAGTGAATAGACTATTTTGATCCAAAGTAGACAAAATGTTATCTACATATATCAGAAGAATCTCTATCTAAAGAACTCCCAGCATAGACTTCTAAAAAATTGTTTATTAATAAATTAAATTTATTGCTATCATTTTCGATAATAAAGACATTTACCAGTTTCATGATCTGAAAATCATTTAACACAAACCTAGGGTCTGTTTGCAATTTTTAGCCATGTGACCTTAATTTTGGCAACAATAACATTGTTCTACTTTCTGATTTTTCTTTGGTTTTTCCCAAGTAACAACCTGTTTTAAAACAAAAGGAATACTAGTTCAATCATTTAAACACTGTCTCAAAACAAAGCAAAAAAATTCTCTTTCATAACTACATTTGTACATGTGAAATGCAAAAACAAAGAAATCTCATTTCTTACCAGTGATGGCAACTCTTCACCACTAAAAATGGCTACATTTTTACCCCCTTATTCATAAAAAATATTTCAGTTTTATTAAAGGTTAATTAAGCAAATTTTCATACAAAATTCGTCTTATAAACCTGTTATAAGCATGGAATATTGTTTATGAATAAGGCCTTTAGTAAAAAATGGCTAAAGAAAAAAATAGCAAAAGGCCTTATGACACTACATTTTTAATGCATTGTTTAAGTTTTAGTGAACAGTGCAATTATAATGTAGTAGAAAAATAACCCAAGTGCAAAGAGTTCAGCTGTATTAGGATAAAAAATGAAGTTATGTCAAAAAAAAAAATGTAAAATTGTTCAACTTAAAATCGACATTTCAAGCTTGAAATGTTAAAAGTATTGCTGAATAAGCAGTTTATGCTTGTTTTGTTTTTGTGCGTCTCATAAACAAAAAGTTGACAACATTTTACAAAATAAACAATATCATAACAAAAGAAAAACTGAAATAAATTTTGTTTACATTTTTTAAAGTTGGCTGGTTCCAACATTTAATGTTTCTTTTTATCAATTCTATATCAATTCAATGAAGAAAAAAATGAGTGTCATAAGGGCTTAAACAAGATTTTATGACAAAAAAAAACGCATCAATATTAAACAAAACTTCCAAATGTTTTTTTTTTAACTGAAATTTAATTTTTTTACAATAAAATGAAGTTATGAAAATCTTTGAATAACGAAAAAACTGAAAGTATCGATATTGTTGGTGTAACTAACATTTTTAAAACATGAAGGAAATTTGAGTGAAGATTATGCCTAATGGCTAAATTTTCTTAAGAGTACTTTACACTATCACACAAGTTTTACGTATTTTAAGGAAACTACAACCCTGTCATGATAAGTTGTTATTGTTTTTTTTTTAATTTCGAACAATAATAAGATTAGGGAAGCATTTTCGTAAATACTTAAGACTTTTTGGGATAGTGTTTAACGGCCTTTGCCAACACAATCATAATTAGGGTTTTTTCCAGCTTGAGACACTTTTACACGATATGTATTTTTAAAATCAACAAATACAGAAGGTTTGTAATTTTTGCTTTCACACATTTGGTTTGGTTTCATCTGACATAACCGTAAATTGTTCATAACAGCAAATTATATACATACTGCTTTATATTTCTATTCACTTTTAATTGCATTTCAGTTCAATAAAAATTTCGTTTTTTTTTTAAAAAAAATGTGTAAATAAATAGATTTTAGTGTATATTTGCCGCCACAGTCAAATGACTTGCAAAACAGCTGATGTCAGATGGTACATGTCAGTTCAAAATAATTAGAACACGCTCTAATTGAACATTTTTACCCTGTAAATTCGAGCTGCATTTAAAGAATCAAATTTTTTTGCTTTTACACGACATGTTTGCAATTTGCAGTGAGGAATTTGTCAAGTACACTGCTAAATACATATCGTGTAAAAGTGCCTTTAGTTAGGTTTTCATCTTTCAGTATTGATTCTAGTCAATATTCTATAATATTAAATGTATTTTAGTAAAGCCTCACTCTCTTCCGTATAATCACCAAAAATTTCTAATTTTCTTTTTGCTGTCAACCATTCACAATAATATGAGAACATACATTTTATACACACCCAAACACATGTGTATGTACATACGTATAGCATACACAATGTTATCATATTTCTTGTTGTGATTACAATTTCTTTTCAATTGTGGCAGTAATGGCGTTTTTTTTTTAAATTTTTATTAATTGTTTACTTTAGTTATATGTATATACTTAAATTGTATGCCATATTTCAGTTAATAAAACTAAAACAAAACAAAAATGTTTAAAGATAAAAGTGATGGAAACAAAAGGAAGAAAAAAACACTTAAGCACACACAAAAAAAAAGAAAATTAAATAAAAAAGTAAAGAAAGAAAGAAAGAACTTAACGGAACACACTTAACAAAAAGTCTCTTCTGATAAGCAGAAAAACACAAGATTAATTTATCAGTAACACTCTTGATAATAATTGTAAACAATGATTTGGTTTTCTTTCTAAATATTATTAATTATTGCATACGCTCTCTCTCAAGTATCTAGATAAGAGTAAAAGCTATAGGCTATCATAATACTTTTCTAGGTATTAAATGATTAAAAGATATTGGTTTAAAAATCCAGAAAATTTTGAACTAAATAGATAAACAATTTTATGTCCTATTTATTAATAATTTTTCTGTTACTTCGTTTGTTTCATTACTTTTCTGGTAAAGTTCAATAAAATTTTTGCTTACTGAGAGGGGAAAAAAGTTAAAAAGTTAGAAAACGACAAAACCAAATTTTTGTATCACAAACAAAAACGTCAGAATAAAGCTTCTAACCGGTCTTCAATTTTTGGACTCATGTAATCGTAAGACTTCTTCCAATAATTGCTTAAAAACTATTTAAATGACAGATAATTCTCGCAAAGTGAAGATGCAGAAACACTTGTGTGAGAAAACCCATTTTTTTTTGGTTTCATTTTAAACTGCTTTTGTTGCAATTCACTCGTTGTATGCCAAAACGGACAGAAGATAACAGTAGATAACATGATACAGGCTGAGTTCCAAAACATCAATATACTTTGCAGCACAAGTCAAAAATGTATATTCAAGTTTAATAATGCACAGCTTTTGTATTATGTTCTCATTAAATACTTTTTTGGTGCACATTGGGACAAATAGAATTGTAATAACCTACACGGTTGCATTGTAGCATGCATTTAAAAAAGATAGTTGCTTTGCAACCGACGTTTTGGAACTCAGCCACAGTTTAGTTTTTTAATGTATTTGATGTGAAAAAAAAAATTAAAATTTTCACCCCTATCGTGAATAATATTTCCCTCGTAATTTTTCCCCTTTTCACATATTTACGATCATAAAAAACTTCCAAAATGTAATTCAAAGGAGAATAATAACGTGAAAAAATGTTCACGGGAAAAAATTCCCCTTATCGTGAAAAGTTTTTCCCTCGTAATTTGTTCACGTTTCCATTAGATTTTCTCACTTTATTTTTGCTAGGAAACAGAACATGTATGTAAGTAGTTCCTCCTATAAATCGAATATTATGGGCTAGATCCGTTAATAAGGCACAAACCGATATATTGGTCAACAAAATGCAAAACAACAGGTCGATTCCCTGCGGATTTGTGAAGATTTCGTAAGACGTGGTGGCAGAATTATGGAAAATATTTTACTGCATAAAATTTAAAAAGTGCAAAAAGCTAACGTTGTATTCAAACTATCCCCCCCCAATACTAAATATTTTGCTTTATTAATTTCATTGATTTTTAATTTTTTTCTATTTTTCTGTTTTTTACATTCACTGGAACTGATAGCGTGAAAAATTTTTCACATGAGATTCACGATTGCATTTTTTTCCCTTCCAGAGGAATGAACATTTCATGGGAACAAAAATTGTACTTGTTATTGACATAGGGATGCCAGACGTACTGTTTTTAGCAGTACATGTACGATTTTGGTCAATTGTACTGTTTTATGCACAACACCCATATCAGTACGCAAATGTACTGTTTTTTACACTTTGTACTGTTTTTGTTCTAATTTTTTGGTCTCCAAAAAACATAGATATTAAGGAAAACCCGGTTACAGTAATACACATTTGGGAATTTTCAAAGGTATGCTACCAAGCCATATTGTCATAATATCCTAATATTTTACAATATATAGTTTAAAAAAATTATTGTGTTCCAAACAGAAAAGTTCTAAAATAAAAAGAATTTTTGTGTTGCGTTTATTGTTTTGTCGTAAATACACAGAAGAAATCTAAATTATGAGGGGTTGCTCACAGCAGTCATATTTTTTCGTGTTTCTAGGCATCTGTGAAGTTGCCATTCTCTTCGAACTCTTCTTTTTTCAACCAAGAGTCGCTCGACATCTGCCAAATATATTTTGTTGCAAACAAATATTTTCAGGAAATTTAAATACTCTGCCGGAAATTACGGTTCCAGGTTCCTAAAATTTAAGATTTTAAGATATTGCTTTATACTAAGGTATTAAACGGAACGGCAATGAACATTTTAAACCTTCCCTAGATATAAATATGTTCTATTGCCATTCCAAACAATTAAAAGGGGGTTTTCGACTAACAAAATCTTTATGAAAGCGATTGATAAATTGAATAAGGTGGAATTAGAGGGTCGTCAAGCAAAATCAGACTATATCAATCGAAAACTTGTAGAATATACCGCTTAAAATAATGCGCCACAAACAATGTTTTAAGGTAAACAAATTCAACAAGTAGAGCAAACAGCGAAATCTTATTTTTACTGTTCATTAAAACTTTTATTGCGAAATAAATTACTGAACAAAGAATTTTAATTACATTTAAACTGAAAGATAAGCGATTTTCAATATAAACTCTCGAAAAATATCAAGTTTTTTTTACCGAAATAATTAAAATAAATGTTTAAATATCTTTAAAGTGGTTTTAAAATTAGCTCTTGACTTTCATTTAAAGTTTGTTAACAGGTGCAACAGATTGTTTCTAATAATAACTATATTTCCTGATTTGGGCAGTATTTTATTTCAAATTGCTAATTTATGTCGAATTTCAGGATCAGACTTTTGACAACAAGTAGGGGTGCGGCGAATATTCGAATTCGCATTCGTATTTGCGAGCTTTGGCTTATTTTTGCTATTCACTTTCGCTTATTTTTGCTAATCGCTTCGCTTATTTTTTCTATTCGCTTTCTCTTAAATGTATGCGAATACCTAACGATGGCAATTTTTAAGAAATTAAAATTTTACAAACTAAGGTGAATATTAAAAAAAGATTCACATGGAGTAACAAACTTATGGTACAAACCAATTTTACATTTTATTTAAAAAAAAGGCAATTTGGTGTTCGTTTCTTAAAAATGCTTTGCTCTCTAAATGGGTGGTTTGTTTTATTCTTTCTAATGGCATAAGTCATTGCACTTTAAGCCCATAGCTGCAAGATAAAATGTGTCGGAAATCGGCATATTTTGAAAAAAAAAAAAAAAAAATCGTCAAATTGTCTTACTAATCGTCGAATTTAGGGTATAAATCGTCTAATCGTCAATGGGCCAATTTTGGACCCCAAAATTGTTAAATTGACGATAAATCATCAAATCTGGCCCCGTATAGATCGACAGTGTTGATAATGCCCTGTTTATTTATAGGGCTACCAGACGAAGTAGGAAAAAAATCGTCTCTAATTAGGACAGTTAAACTGTTAAATTTCATTTTTATTTTATAGTAAAAAACATAAGAACGCATTACATTGTTAATGGTAGGTTGTCAGTTACATAAATTTAAGTAGATTCGGTGTTATAATATTGTTCTTAAAAAAAAAATCGTCATATCAAAATATCTTAAAAACTTCGGCAATCTGGCAAAGGTATTTTCTTGTTTACATATTTTATGAAAATAAAAGTGGTCATCAATTTGATTTTGCAAAAAATCAATTGTTAAGCGCGCTGAACAAAATGTCGTTGATGTTTAGTTGATTAATTTTTGGAACCAGAATTTCAGTCAGCATGGCGCTCGCCATTCACCGTAAAGGCAGCTCCTTTCTAATATTTTTCTGACTTTCTTCGTTATACACAATTTTTTGTTTTGTTCATGTTTTTAAATCGCGCAGAGTAAAATTAGTGCGAAAACGATGGATAACTGCACGAATTGCTTGCTCACTAGGCCGGTTATATTGACCGTAATTAGCTTTGCGAATATTTTTTTTTTTTAAGTTAATTTCCGCAATTTTAATTTTTGTTCTAGCTAAAAACGATTCATGATAACTTGCCAAGCCTTTCCGAATATAAATGTCAACACATTCTTAGCTGTCAAACCATAGTTATCGATATCGAAAGTTCTCATGTAGCTAAAAACACCCGATACAAACCTAATAATGAAATACATAACATCGACCTTTTGTCCCAGATACATTTAATTCCCGATTCGCCAAGACATCATACGAAGCAAGTTTGGATGGATTGGTCACACGTAAAGTTCAGAGAAAACTATCGAGCTAGAACTGAAACGTGGATACCCTAAAACCACTTGGCGGCATCAACCCTAAAACAAGTAACCAAGTCACAATTTAAGTGGGACGATGCAGTAGGACAACACAAGACAGAACCAGATCGAAATTTCTAATTAAGGCCGTTTGCTTCTAAGTTGGAGAATTGCGGACAAAGGTGTTCGAACCCTTTTAATTCGACAATTTGGCAAAATTAATCACTCTTTGATAAACAGTTGATATTTTATAATTTTTCTTATTGTTGAATAACCTTTTAAACTTTTTACAACTAGTATTATGATTGTCCCAAAACTTGACAGTTTAAGCTTTTTGTCTGAGCGATAACCACTGCTTAATTTTTAAACAATAAAATGAAATTGCGTAATATCTATACAAACAAACATACATTAACAATTCACTTACTTATAATTTATTAACTTGTGTACTTAATACTCGTATGTTTGTTCAATTGTTTGTTTTAAATTCTTTTTGTTCAAAATAAATTGCACATGTTTTGTTCGCACAAATGTTTTGAAAAAAAAGTATATTCAATAAATAAAAAGTATTTAAATTTATTATGAAAAATTGATATTTATATAAAAAAAATTGAACAAAAAAAAAAAATAAGAGAAAAAAAACGGCCTCCACACCTGGCTGATCATGTGCAGAGTTGAGCAAAGTCAATTACACAAAAGCAACTAACAGTCAGTCAGTCAGTCAGATGATATTTTGTAAGCTCTTCAATGATTTTTTATTTTTTAATAAAATTTTATCTTCAAAAATCAAATCGTATGGAAAAAATATAAGAAATTTAACATTTTGGTACTCAAACACTCTGATAGGTCTTTTTTTTAAGTAATTTACTAGTTTTTGTTGATTATTATTATGACAATCATTGTTGCCAATTTGACGGTTTCCTGCGATTCTAGTGGTTTTTGTGTGCCCTTTGCACTAAAATTTCCGTTTTGACGGCTAGTCGGAAATCTAGCGGTTTTTTATTAAAATTAGAATATACAATTTTTGTTCTAGGTATTTCAAATTTCAAATTTTTTTCACAAAATAAGAGACCTCAAACATTTTTTTAATTGAAGTTATATTGAGCGCTTACCGCAAAAAAAAACTTAAGCGAAAAAAGCACAATTTTTTTTATTATATTCAATAAAAATTTTGTATGAAAGTTGGCGCTTAAGCTAAAATTGTTACGGTACCGTATGTGACCATAGCATTTTAGTAGATGATGCAAGTGTTGCCAGTAAATTCATTTATTAAAAAAAAAAAACGAAAATTTAAAATGATGTCTCTTAAGCTATTTTTGCGGTAAGGTCTCACTAAACTTCTTTTTTTTGGTTGAAATTGATTTTCTTTCCGCTATAAAAATATTTTGCAACGTTTTTTAAACAAATTTTAAAAGTTTTCTGATTTGGATTATTTGTTATTCTCTCAAAATTTTGTTCCACGGACTTGTTGCTTTTGTAGTTTTTGTTAACTGAGCGTATCAATGTATGACATGCTATTAACAGTAGTCAACAAAATAATAAAAAAAAAAGTAGGGAGCAGGAACTATGTTATGTGATTTAAATTGACTTTAGCGTGCTGAATTCAAATCTATTCACAGATTGATACTATCACTTCTAATTTTTTTATGGTTTTGAAAAATATTTCGCCCGAAATTATCTATTCGTTTGTAAGCTTTCAAGCATTTTTGAAATAATTTTGGAATTTAATTTCCTTCTTATCTCTCACGATTTTTTCTAAATTGCCAAATCTAGACAAAAGCATTTAATTATTCTAGATTTGGCATTGATGCCAAACCATTGATGCAGACCAAAGGTTAAACATGTCTGTTGAACTTACAGATTACAAGCAATAAAAATCCCTTAATTTCATCTGATTAAACAAATTTTGTTGCTTAACTTCAACTTTTACGCACTTTTATAAAAGAAAAACTTTGTACTTTCCCTGGACTAAAAAATCGTTAAGGAAATTAAAAACCTTACTATAAATTTGAATTAATGGGTCGATTACAGATGGCAGCACAACTGAAGCTAAGTTGCCACCAACGAAATCTGGCAGCGCCGCTCATGAAAAAAAAAATTATTTAATGTTTTAACATGAGCTGGCAACTCAACTTCAGTTCAGTTGGCATCCGTAATCGACCCATAAACTGTGTACACCTTTAAAATAACAAAATATTTACCCCTTTATTCATAAAAAATATTTCAGTTTTATTTAAGGCTTATTAAAAAAAATGTCATATAAAATTCGTCTTATAAACCAGTTATAAGCATGGAAAATTGTTTATGAATAAGGCCTTTAGATTTTAGCGATACATATTTTTAAAAAGCATTTTAGGCAAAATAAAAAAAATGTGCAGTTTCTAGCGGGTTTTTAAGTGCGATTTGAGGGGAATCTTTAAAAAAAGTTGGCAACACTGATTACAACATTTAATTGAAATTAAATGACGAAATTCTCTTAATATCAGTTATTCCGATGTCGGGAAGCATGACGCTAAAGTTTTTTTTTTAAATTTTGCATAAGTGTTGGCATTTTTTTTTTTTTTTTTTTTTGCAAGAGTGTTGTTGCTTTTATTTTAGCTGATTTTAACTCGTTTTTTGTTTGCTTTTTTTAATATATGTATTTAATTTCTTTATTTAACTTTGCTTTTTCAGCAGTTTCTGACGCGGATGTACAAATTTTATTTATAAATAAATATGCAGAGTTGGGTATACAGAGTCGTGAATTAAAGTTAAATTTTGTTATTGCGAGTATGAACAAGTTGCCACGAACTTTAATGGTTTTTGTCCACAATCTTTATTGTATCGGCATGTTTCAATAGATATCTAAAATATATATATGCTATTTAGGGCTATATGCTATCAATTTTCGTTTTTTTTTTTATAAATGAATTTTTTTGCAACACTTGTGTCATCTTCTATAATGTCATGGCTACATAAGGTACCGTTACGATTTTAAATCAAAAACAACCTTCATACAAAATTTTTATGAAATAAAATAAAAAACCCCTTTTTCTGTAAAATATTGGTTTTGTCGCGGTAAGGCTCGCTCGATATAGTGACTTGCTATTTTGACAAACATATGAGATTTCTATTAAGCTAAAAATGGGAGATTTTGCTTTTCGAAGTAGTTACTTCATTGGTTCATAATTTTATTATGACAAATTTATTAACCAAAATTAAAATATTTTTTGCATATGAGTTTTGAACAAACTGTAAGTAATGGGTTATCCATTTTTCGGTTTCATAAGTAATGCTAGGAACACATTTGGGTCGCACGTCGTCAGAACGTAGGACGTAAGGCAGTACAATTCCATCGTAAACGTATTTTGTTTTCTTTTGAAATTAATGTTAAAAAATCCAAATTTATTAAAATTATCCACCCCTATCGTGAATAATTTTTCCCTCGTAATTTTTCCCCTTTTCACATATTTGCGATCAAGAACAGCTCCCATGAAAAAAATGTAATTCAAAGGAGAATAATAACGTGAAAAAATGTTCTCGGGAATAAATTCCCCTTATCGTGAAAAGTTTTTTCGCTCGTAATTTGTTCACATTTCCCTTAGATTTTCTCACTTTATTTTTGCTAGGGAATAGAACGTGTATGTTAGTTGTTCCTCCTATAAATCGAATATTAAGGGCTAGATCCGTTAATAAGGCACAAACCGATATATTGGTCAACAAAATGGAAAACAACAGGTTGATTGCCGCCGGATTTGTGAAAGACGTGGTGGCATAATTTTGGAAAATATTTTACTACATAAAATTTAAAAAGTGCAAAAAACTAACGTTGTTATCAACCTATCTCTCCAATACTAATTATTTAGATTTATTATTTTAACTTTCCTTTAAAATATATACGTGTATATTTTTAAACAAAAATTTCAATGATTTTTAATTTTTTCTAATTTTCTTCTTTTTTACATTCACTGGAACTGATACCATGAAACATTTTTCACATGAGATTCAAGATTGCTTTTTATTTAGTTATCAAATATCCAATTTGAAAACTCAATAATAATTTTATATTTCTAATTTCTTTTTCTATGACAATATGGTCGTAACCGGCGTATGAAATAGAATAAGATCGTCGTCGACACACGACGTAGACACGCTTTTGCGTTTGCGCCAGCTTTTGTGTGCTATTGTATTGAATATTATACGTTTTAATTTGACAACGTATATACGTGATACGCTACTACTTTGATACGGTGCAATTGTGTTCCTACGGTAAAGTTAAAAAAAACACACTAAAGCAATGATTTGTTTGATGGGAGGCATTGGGACTGGCTAATCGAAGGAACCTTTTATCTAAAGATCAGAAGTGTGCTTCAATCGGCATGCCAGGGGCCATAAGAAGTACTCCTGGACATCAGAAGATCATATAGGCTTCCTGATGACTGCAGTGTTTTCCAGGCGTAGGGTTTAGGGGTCTTGAGGGTCGTGGAATTGGTAAGGAGCAAAATTTCTAGGGGCTCGTAGGCCCCTATTTATGTTGACAGCCGGGCGGCTCTTAAGACCTTGATGGGCTGTTATGTGAACTCCAAGCTAGTAGATGTTGATTGTAGAAGAGCTCTTGGAGTAATCTTAGGGGTGTGTGTGTTAAGGCTGAGCTGGGTACCGGGTCACTGCAACTTCACCGGCAATGAGATGGTTGATGAGTTGGCAAGACTGGGCTCGGAAATGGAGGATCCTGACTGTCTGAAGGCGGTCAGGACTCCATTAGGCTTCTTTTGCGGAAGGATCAGGGAATGGGTTCTGGGCGGGACTTATCGGGCAGAACCGTGCGGACTTCCTAGTATCGCGCACGCTGTGGCCGGCGCTTAGGAAGTTTGACTTGGGCAAGAGCAGGGTCTACGTTAGAGCCATAAAAGGTATTATCACGTGCCACTGTATGATAGGCAGTGAGGATAGAATCCGGATATATGCGGGTTGTGTTAGGATCCGGAGGACCTAGAGACTGTTGAGTACATTCTGTGTCACAGTCACATTAACTTAAGATTATTTGTAAAACGTTTATTTTTATTGATTTTTATGTTATTTTATATGTTTTTAGGTAATGCTGAATTGTTCTGTTTTGTTATTTTTTGTCTCTTAAAACATGTTTAACTGTATTTAAAATAGCTTATTTTGGTTTTCCAATTTTTTTTTTTAAATTAAAGTTAAAAATAACAGGGCCCAAATCGTCGCACACGTGATCGAATGAACTTTCGTATCGAATTAAACTTCGTGACGTATCAAAAACGGGATTGCGGCATTCGAAAGCTTTCGTATCGAAATTTGTTTAAAAAATGTAATAGATTTTTGTGCTTGTATACTAATGGCATAAGACATTGCACTTTTCGCCGCATATAAATCAACAATGTTGATAGTGCCCTATAAAATAGGTGACTTCGGTTTATTTATGTGGCTTTTTTATAGCGGCGGCGCTTGCCAAAAAGAGCAACAAAGCAACGCAAAAATTCGGAAAACATTTTAAAAATTCAGAAAATTTGCAAAAATAGCGAAAATTCGCGTAAGTTTTTAACATTTCAAACAAGCCATTAAATTGATTAAAAGTCCCTAAAATTACAAGGAATGGCAAAAATTCGATTAAAAATTTTAAATTAGCGGAAATTTGCAAACAGCGGCATGAAAGCAAAGTCTAGTATTTATTAAAAATTGTTAAAGCTGTACAGAATCAGAAAACTTACAGAAAAAATCGCTGCTATAGCGAACATCTCTAAAATTCGCAAATAATCGCAAACTTGGAAACAAATCCTAAAATTTATTTCAAATCGGTTAAAAAAACAAAATGTCAACAATTAACAAAAAAAATTTTTTTGCAAAAATAGCGAAAATTTTTAATAATTCGAACAAGCCATAAAATTGATTAAAAGTCCATAAAAGTATAAGGAATGGAAAAAATTCTGTAAAAATTGCTAAATTAGGGGAAATTTGTTAAAGAAATCTAATAATTATTCCCAAAAAGTGTGTAAATTGTTTGTAAAAAAACAATTAAATGTTTTTACGAAAGCTCTTAACCTATCGAATGACATTTCGAGTAAAATCATTCGATCGGCTACTCGTTATCGAATGACATAATCCCAAAAAGTAAAATTTCGATCAAAGTCACTCGATCACGACTGCGACGATTTGGGCCCAGATTTTTTTTTTTTTGAAATTTGCCATTTCTTATCAAAATCACCTGGCACTCCTGCCCATAACACATTTTATGTTTTTTCATAAAACAAGTAAAATTTTAAATAATTTAGAATCTTAACATAAGTACACAGAAAAAAATTTTTGCGCCAGTAAAAGAATTAATCAAAAATAAAATCAGTTTTAATTAAATATTTAATCAGGTGAATTAAACTTGTAATCAAGTGAATTAAACGTTTAATTGAAATATTGTAAACATTTAATTGAAATATTGTCAATTAAACATTTAATACACTTGATTAAAAGTTTAATTCACCTGATTAAATATTTAGTTAAAACTGAATTTATTTTTGATTAATTCTTTTACTGGCGCAAAAATTTTGTTCTGTCTACTTAAATTAACCATCTGTAGTATCAAAAGTTTTCTTTTTGGCATAAATGTGTTTCGCCTTTATTTTGCCTTTTACCCTTCTTGCAGCCGCACAACGTGCATTTTTCTAATAATGTTGCCCAGCAAAACCAAAAAAATGTTACATGTTTTAGCCTTAATTTTTAAAATGCAATTGCCTAAGACTTACACAAAAGAAAATTACATAATTGCCAATGAATTTTTGTACTCGTTAAAACAACACATTATGAGGGTGTAAGTCACCCTTAATAAGTGGTACAAAATATAAAATGCCAACATTTTGCCTCAGATAAGAAAACGCCATATGTGTAACGGCGATCCCCTTAAATCAATAGATTCAAATTCGTTTCAATGTTAGATAATAAAATATTTTATTTAAGGGTTTCAAAGAAATTATTTTTATTTTAACAAATCTCAAATGCAATAAATAATTAACTTAAGTAGTAAATTAATTGCTTTAAACAAATTTTATTGAAGGAAAAATAATGTAGTCTCAATAAAATTCAAACGGCGCTCATAGGGGTTTTTGCCAATCTAGGCGGGCATTAGGCAAAAAATTAAATTAAAGAAATGTAAAAATTTAAGTAAGCAGCAACTGACAAGAAAATTCTGCATCGTATAGTGAATAAAAATCAGGAAAGTTGAGTAAATTGCACACGTGTTAATTGACTTTTTAGTATATACATATATTGATTTTTATATATACTAAAATTTTTTGAGATAAAAAAATTCGTGCGAAATCTAAAAAAACCATTTTTTGTTCACTTTTTTGTAATAGAAATAAAAAGGTTTTTAAAATTTAATTTAGTTGCATTTTTAAACATTTTATACCTCACAATAAAATTGGAAATCTCTACTTTTAAACTAAAAAAAAAAAACGTTGGGCGTTTTTGCGCCATTTTTTTTTTTTTTTTTTTTGCTGAATTTCACCTTTTTTCTGTTTTTGCTCATCTTGCAGAGGTACATATGATAGATACCCTTTCGTCAGCCATGAAATGTTTTGGTTGACTTTTATTTTAGATATAACATCTAAGACTAATATTACATGTGTAAAAAAAGGAACGTGTGGCAATTAAGATTGGATGAGGGCAAAATTATTTTTAAAGAGAGGGAAAAAACCATCCATGAAAAATTTAGAAGTGAATTAGGGCAATTAGTGGATGTACTGAAAACTTAATTTGAAAACAGCAACGATGGTAGCACCAGCAGAAGATTTTTCTCCAATCCCGAATTAGCTGCAGAAATAACTGGAACTGCATTTGATTTATCTACCGAATCAAAGTTATTATTGAAGTACATAGCAACAAGTGGTTACAAAATCCATTTGCACGAGTTTGCCAATTATTGCTTAGACACTGCAAAACTATACGTTACTCTATATCCCTGGCATACTGTAACACCTACAATGCACAAGATTTTTATTCACGGCGCAACTGTAATGAGCGAAGCATTATTGTCTATCGGCCTATTATCAGAAGAGGCGTCTGAGGCATGAAATAAATATTTTCGGCTTAACAGGCAGAATTTTGCTAGAAAGTTTTCGAGGGTTCAGTGTAACAAAGATATTATAAATAGACATTTGCTCAGTTCTCCACTGATTACTGGCATAAGACCAACTTCAAAAAAAGTCATCGTCCTTTACAAAAGAAGCAATTTCTTTTATGCTTCCACCCGTACTTGTCTCTGAAGAGAATTCAGATTCGGAAGAGGACTTTGAAGAAACAGAGGAAGAAGAACCATGGCACTCATCATCATCTTAGTGCAAAAGAGAAGTTGTTTTAAATTATTTTCAGATAAATTAAATATGTACTATGAAATACATGTCACATAAAAGCATAAAAATTAATATTTTGTGGAAGTTATCAAAAAATTAAAAAAAAACAAAATTTTTTTGACAGGGTCGTTCCGGGGAGTGGGTTTGGAGGGATACCTCCCCCTGCCCATAAAAGTTCAAAATATGTAATAATGTTATGGTATTGTATTATTTTATGTAACCGCACACAAAAGGGGACTAAAGGTGTAATTTTACGATCTCCTGGGTCCAATTTTAGGTTTTTTAACTTTCTCCGACGTTAAAAGTTGCATTTGCTAAACAAAAGTATGGGAAAACTTAAAAAAAAAATTAATTTTTCAGAGGTTGGATTAGTTCTTCTAGAGGGAACTTTTTCCTCCTTGGTCCGATTTTATTTATTTTTGAGCTTTACCTGCCTAGGACCAGAACACATATTTCTGTCAAGCTTCAACGATCTGGGGGCACTCAATAACTTATAAGACGCAATATAAGCTAAAACAAAAAGTTGTGTCCGGCTAGAATTGCAAAATACCCCAAAATACTGCCTGGTACTTTTTTCCTTGTCTCCAAAAAGTTAAAAATAAATCCCCAAAAATGCTCAAATTAAAAACAAAACCTTAAAAAGTCATGTAATATTTTTTTGTGTTTTTTTCTGACCAAATTTAAAATTTTTTTTAAAAAATAATAAGAAAAATTATAATAAGAAATCCCCAAATAAAAAATGTTAAGTAAATTTTAAAATTTAAAATTTTTTTTAAATTTTTTTATGCGATTTCAGTGGGGAATAACAAGCAGAACAACATGCGGGTTTTGAGGACGAATGAGCCAATTTATAAGAATTTGGAGCTTGTTAAATCGGTTTTAACCATCCTTAAAAGCAGCAATAAAAATACACGTATCCCTCATTTCTTTACAGCCTGTTCGTCGATTTCGAACGTTCACGTTCGCATAGAAAATTACATTTAAAACTAAAACAAATTTTCGAATTTTGTTTTAAATAAATTTTCTATGCGAACGTTAACGTTCGAAATCGACGAACAGGATGTTAATACTTTGATGCATTCTTTTTCCCAAACTTTATTATATTGTCTTTCATATTTACTTATCAACGGTTTAAGATTCTTTTTTTTTTAATTCTTGTTTTTCAATACACTCACTCAAGAATAATAACATAAGTTTATTAAATACCTTTTTACAAACTCAACAAAAATGGTAATTTTAATTAGGACCCTTTACACCGTATTCGATGTTGATAAGAATTTTCTACTTTTTTTGATTTTTTATATACGAAACAAAGAAAAATAAGCGTAAATAATAAAAAGGGAAAATATATTAAAAATGTGTAAAATCCCCAAAAATCCCCGAAATTTTTTTTAAAATGCCCAATCCCCAAATGACTTTCTTTGTCCTTTTTGAATGAAATCCCCAACTTTGGGGATAAATCCCCAAGTCTGGCAGCCCTGCTATGTGCGGCGTCAAACCTCATGATCTTTGTGGCCAAGAGGCGTCGCCAAAACGTGAAAAGCCAAAATTAGTAATGTTGTGTTGCTCGTTGCACCGTCCTGTTGAAACCACATATCGTCCTAATATTTGTTTTACATTAGAATGGTAAACATTTATTCGATAAACAATTTAGAAATTTTTTGAAAAAGGATTATTTTCATTAGTTTATGATTAGTAAGCAACACTGATAGCACGATAAGACTAAATCCTAAAATGTGTTATCAATGTAAAAACAAAATGAATCCAAAACAAAAAAGGTCATCTTTTTTATTTTGCACTTTTTTTTTCAATATTCTTATCGTTATTTTTATTATATCTCACACAATTTATTATTTGCCTTTTTTGTCTTCCTATTTACAACGCTAAACATATTCTCCCTCGTTCTGTACACATACAGACTCATACATTCAGATGTAAGTGCTTGTGTAAATGTGTAAGTATCTGTTTGTTTGTTGCCTTTTTTCATCATTTCTGTTCCTGCTAACAATGGCCAAAGAACTTACAACAAACATGTGATTAACAAAAAAATCTATTTTTTTTTTTTTTCATTCCAAAACAAACAACGAAAACAACGTATGTACTTTACTCAATGTGGCAAACACGTGGTTGGAATTGCTGAATGCGACAAAGGCAAGAACGAATGCATTGTCACAAAAGACACAAAATGATGAAAGTTTTAAAGTGCAACATAAAAAATAAAAAGATACATATGTTTGTATGTATACATATTTACTAATACATTGTATGTATCTGACTACAAATGAACGAACATACACAATTCTATAAAGAATTCTTAATTTGTAATATGCTCCGCATGTAGGAGACACTGACGGCTAATAAATTAATGCTTTTAAATTGAAAATCCTCTTCTGAAATTCAATAAAATTTTAACGGGACATTCCAACTAAAAATTTGTTTAAATTTCTTTTATGTACCTATTAAGAGATTAACTGTAATTTTGGTGTAAATGTCAAGGATTAAATTTAAGAAAAAAGGAAAAACTAAAAAATAATCGGTCTAAATAGAAACGGAAAGCAAAAAATATTTAAAAATATACAAAAAAAAAAGCGATAGTATGCATACTAAGGCTGGGTTGTTGAGATCTCAGTTAAACTAAGTTTAGGTAATCTGAAAACAGATTTGTGCCGCCATTACCAAGTTTGTATACAAAACAGTAGCTCGTTTCTGTATTTCTCGCATCGTAAAATTTCTTACATGAAGTGTGAAACAAAAAATTCCATCGTTTCTCGATTTATGAGATAAAAGTGTTTCTGTATTTGAATGCGAAAACAGACACAACAAATTCTGTTTATACTGGAATATTTCCAGTAATTAAGTGTCAAATAAAAGCGAAACGTCAACAAAAGCAATAAATATAATAAAAACAGGGCTGCCAGATTTGACGAGTTATCGTCATCTTGACGATTTTTTGTTCCGATATTAACAAAGTGACGTTTTGATGATTTTTTCTAAAAAAGTGACGAAAGCAAAAACAAAATCAAAAATATTTTATAATTTTGTTGTTACTTTCTATAGAAATTCATCTTGAATTTTTAAATTTCAAACACTTCTATTTTGTGGCGTTAAAAATTGAAAAAAAAAAATAATATGAATGTCTGTAGAAAGCAACAACAAATTTATAAAATATTTTTGATTTTATTTTTGCTTTCAATGAAATTGTTGGCGTTGCGTTTTACACTATAAGCCCCTTAGTCTTCGAAATAAGATAATTGTAAATATTTTTATATGTTTGTTTATTAGAAAAAAAGATATCTTTAGAAACAAGGCTGCTTAAATTTTTATATTTATCCCTATTGTGAAAATTGTCCTCGAAATTGTTTGTTTCTTCCCTAAAAAATGTATCGGCAAAAGCAAAATTTCGAGGGAAAGTAATGGACCGACTTGGCTTATTTTGAACATTTAATACTTCTTATATACATATACAAAATATGATTGATATTTGATATTCTTATCTTATATGTACACTTTTGTGCCAACACCATTATTCCGGCAAGAAAGAAATTTGTTTGTCTCCCATTAAAAACTTTTTCAAAATGGATAGCTTCTTTCACTAGTTATTAAGTAGCTTTCTTCCATAAGAACTTCGATAACTACTTTTTTCTGAATGTATTAAGATAAAAAAAAATGACTTACTTTTGAATTTGTTCTTTTTGGCACAACCCTTGTAAAATTCATTAGTTTTTCAGTAGAATTGTATGTAGTGCTTTTATGTGTTTCTGATTACTTAACATATTATTTTGTAGGCGAAGATTTTACTGGGTCTTTAACCCGTTTATTTATGAACCGATTTTTTTAATTTTAACTACAAGGTATTCTACTAAGTCTATTTCAGGTAAAAAAGAAAAAGATTATAGGAATAGGTAAGTTAAAGCTTTATATCTCGATTATTAAATAATAATTATTAAATACCCATGAACTTTAACTATGTTTTTGTTTGATTATTTTTTAATAAAAGTCGAAACAAATTTGTTTAAAATTGAGTTTAAATTGCACGATTTTTAAAACAAAAAAGACGATCTTTTTTATTTTTTTCTCAGGAAATTGACGATTTTGACACAAATTTATCTGGCAGCACTGATTAAAACCAAAACAAGAAAAGGTTAACAAAAATTTAAACTAACAAAATATAACAATTGTTTTTTGTTTATTTTCATCATATAAATTATGCATTTATCATTTATATTCCTTCTATTTTTTTATTTATTTAAAAAAATAGTATATAAACATATTTTAAATTCAAAATATCTACATTTTGTTTTTCTCGCCACCAATTTCAAATGTGACTTATTTTGACAGTTCTTGAAAGAAACTTTTCGCAAAATATTGTTATAGAAACACTTTTTCTCGCATCCTTCCAATAATTGCTGGAAAATTATTTAAATGACAGATAATTCTCGCAAAAAAAAAGATACAGAAACACTTCCGTGAGAAAAACCATTTTTTGTTTCATTTCACACTATTTTTGTTGCAATTCACACGTTTCATGCGAAGAGTTTTACGATGTGAGATATACAGAAACGGGCTACAGCTTAGTTTTGCTTAAAATGTTGGTCTTTAACGAAATAATAAAAAAAAATCACTTTTCGCCGGAAAAAACTGATTTTCAGACTACGTTAAACAACATTTAAACTTAATCCACATCTCTAAAACCTGGCCTAAAAGCTTCATTGAAAAACTTTTCACTACTATTTTGTTTAGTAAATTGTTGACCGAAATTAAAGAAGAACAAAATTAACCGTAGAAACACGTAAAAGTGTATCTATGACAGAGATCTAATTCTATTTAATACGCCGGTTAAGACCGTATTGTCATAGAAAAAAAATTAAAAATTAAATTATTATTGTGTTTTTAAGTTAAATATTTGATAACAAAATAAAAGGTTTAAAAAAAACAATAATTTTAATAAATTTTAAATTTTTGAATATTTTTATCAAGAGGAAACAAAATATGTACGTTTGCGAACGCATTGTGGGTAAGTGAATCAATCGAATTTCTAAAAATTTCTGCCGTTAGGTCCTACGTTCATACGACGTACCACTCAATTGTGTTCCTAGCATTATTGTTCCAGTTTAACCCTTTAGCCTAGAGTATAGAGCGGGGAAAATGTACGTGTAAAAAATCAGTTGCGAGGACAACTTTCGAATAAAGAAACAGAAAGCGTTTTTTGATAGTGAAGTGGCAATGTGTAAACATCAACACAAATTTCGTGACCAAAACAAAACACAAACCACGTTAAACAGCATTAGTTTAACAAACGTTGTTTTTTGCAAAAAAAAAAAAAAAAAAAAAAAAATTTGTAACATTGTTTTGTGTTGTAATGTTATTTACTTACTTAAATATTATTTACTTGGTTGTGGTAAACTTAAAAGTTAATTTTTACAACAGTTTCGCAAATAAATCTCAATTAAATGAATTTTTTGTTCAGTGTATTGCGGCTAAGAGAAACTTTTTTACATTTCAGCTTTCAAAGAGAGACAGAAAAAACACAATCACCCCTATTATGTAAGTCGTCGTCGACAATAATTTTAACTTAATAGTCGACGACTTCATCACTTCGACGTTAATTTGGTATTTTATAAGAATGTTGTATCGACGTCGACTAGTTATCGAAAATTTAAAAAAAAAATCCCATCTCTAAATACTTTTTTATTATTTTTGTTCTTCATCATTATAGCTCACTTTTTAACGCTATTTATGCTATTTTCCGACATATTTTTTGAACCGATTTAGCTTTTTCAAATTAAGTGTAAAGTTCGTTTCCAATCTTAAATTTGTTCGCGAATTTGTGCCATGTTTTCGATAAGAGATATTTGTACTGTAAGTTTTCTGATTCTTTTTAGCTTTACGGTTTATTAATAAATATAAGACTTTTCAGTCAAGACTCTGTTAGCAAATTTTTGCGAATTTCCGTTAATTGAGCAATTTTCACAGATTTTTTGCCATGCCTTATAGTTTAAGGGACTTTTAATCAATTTTATGGCTTGTTCGCTATTTTTGCATAAAAATTTTTTTTTTATTTTCCGAAATTTTGATTTTTTTTGGCCGATTTAGCGATTTTAAATAAATTTTAGGGTTTGTTTGCAATTTTCGCGAATTTTAGCCATGTTCGCTATAGAAGCGATTTTTTTCCATAAGTTTTCTGATTCTTTACAGCTTTAACTATTTTTAATAAATATTGCAAATTTTTGCGAATTTTCGCTAATTTTGCAAATTTTACCGAATTTTGGCCATTCCTTATAGTTTTAGGGACTTTAAATCAATTTAATGACTTTTTTGATATATTAAAAATGTTCGCGAATTTTCGCTATTTTTGCAAACTTTTCCGAATTTTCGCAATTTTGGGTCTTTGAGGCTTTCGTATTAAATTAAAAATTTTCGCTATTTTAGCAAACTTTTCCGAATTTTTGCTTTAAATTTACTAATAAAATTTGTGCCCATAACTTCTTTTAAATTTGCATTTTTATATTTTAAACGTCTTCAATAAATTTATTTAAAATTTCTTTATTTTTGATTTGAGTCGTCGCAAAATTTCCTGTCGAGTAAAACAGGGACAATACTACTCGACGTCGACTTAAAAGCGCCTTAGAAAATATCAATTGACTGTCAATAGTAATCGATTATTGTCAATAACGACTAAGAAAAAACCATTACTGTTCAGGTGCCGTCGACGTCGACTTTCATAATAGGGGTTAATATATTCCGTCTCGAGTCGCATCTATATAAATACTTTGTGTCTATAGTTAGGCATTAAAAATTGCGAAATACGTTCAATAAGCCCCTTTCATGCGACTCACATTGACTTACAATCGTTTTTCAACGGTAAAAAGTCTGTAAGTTTTTAGACAGTAGAGACCCAGAAAGTGATACTAAGACGGTGTGTATACAAAAAGGTGGGTTTAGAATCAATATTTTTATCGTAAATCGTACGATTTCTGTGGCTTGTTCACATCACCTTCATGTGAGATGAGCATGCTCTGATACAGGGTGGCGCAGAATGAGCTATATGGTTTGAATTCTTTTTAACATTTTTTAATTATTATTCTTTCTTTGTTTTTTTTCAGCATTTTGTGAAGAATACTTGGGGAATTAAATATAAAAAACTATAGAATCGAACAAAAATAAATGTACCCGAAATTTTGCGAAAAATTATGGAAAATATGCTAAAAAGAGCTAAAGCAGAAAATGGACATCACTTACAGGATATCATTTTTCAAAGCTAATTGCAAAAAATTCCTAAATAATATATTGTATTTAAAAAAACAAAAATATATAATAATCGCATAAATAATCTGCGCCACCTTGTATTAGCTGTGTGGCACGTAGCAAAGTCTTGTTAAACCAAATGCCGTTAGTGTCTAAGTATATCTATCAATTCAGACTAAAAAAAAAAACGTTTGCGATGAAGATAGCAACCATTAATACTATTGTCTAGGCGAGGTCTAAAGACCCACTCTTGAAAACTTGCAAATATTTGTAATACGCATTCCAGTCTATGCACAGTCATACGCACAGTTAAACAGGTATTTAATGTAAATCATATTCAAAAACTATACGATTTGAAACTAAATATTTTTTCTTTGGGTTGGCTAAAATATTTACATATCTTTCATAGACTTATCTTTCTTGTGAGGTTAAGAAATCTATAATTAGTTGTGAAATCTATATTTGGTTGAGAAATCTCTAAGTTGAGGTTGGAAATAAATTAAAGAAAAAATTGTAATAGTTCTTACCTCTTCTTACCTCTTGTGTAGAGGAACTTGAAGAAAAAACGAGAGTATTTAATAAAATTATGAGGGTAATTTTATTATTTCTAATAAATAGGTACGGAGTTAAGTATGTTACACTTGGTAAGTAGGAGATATAAAATTTGACGAGTGATTAATTCAGAAGAAAACTTGTAAAAAGTAACAACTTCTAAGGTTGAGAGAAAATGGCTAAGAAATAAATTTATCTTCAAATTGGCGCAACATCGGTTTTTTTTTGCAAAACCGAGGGATGGATAAATTTGACAGAATAATTTCAGTGACTCTACTGAAATTTACACTCAAAGAAGTTTGAATTCATTAAAGATTTTAATTATAATTACATAAAAAATATAATTTTAAGTGCCTGTTTCACCAATTCTATTTAAATATCAATTTATGTTTAACATTCGTTTTTCATGGCAAATAAAAATAAAATTACTTATATACATATATAAAAAAACTACATCAAAATATGAATTGATTTGTAAATAGAATTGGTGAAATAGGACCTAAAAACATAAATGTAAAAAAAAAATATTGTTATGTTATTAATAAATAAATGATTCATTTAAAGTTCCCCATACCAATAACTGGTACTAACAAATCAATTTTTCTTTTATTTGTTTTCTCTCTATTTCTCTATACTCTCTTAAAGGAAAAGTCATTTTTATTTTATTTCTTTTTTTTCAAGTAAAAGGCAAAAATCAAGTAAATAACCAACCACATCGCAATGAAGCAATCACAACAAGACACTCAAAACTCAACTCCATCCATGTGGTTTGATGAAAATGAAAAAATCACAGCACCAAACAACACATAACATTGGATAAAGCTAAAAAAAAAAAAAACAGTTTCGAATGATTTTGAAAATGATAGTGAATGGAGGAAATTAAAACAATGTGCGTTATTATCTAATACTACAAGTCGGTATACAATGAATACTTTTAGTTTTTTACATACTTGTAGATATTCATTCAACCCTATTGTGAATAACAAGTGGAATTTTTGTTACCACGAAATTTTTATTCCCCTCGAAGGGAAAAATGCTATCGCAAATCTCCCGTGAAAAATTTTGCACGCTATCAGTTCTTAGTGAATGTAAAAGAATAAAGAAAAAACAATTCAAAATCAAAGGAACTTTTGTTCAAAAATATACACGTATATATTTTAAAGATAAGTTAAAAAAAAAACCAAATATTTAGTATTGGAGTGATAGTTTGTTTGACTGCAACGTTAGCTTTTTGCACTTTTTAAATTTTATGTATAATAATTCCAAAATTCTAAAATAATTTCTAAAATTTTGCCACAACTTTTGTTCAAAGCTTAACAAATCCGCAGGCAATCAACCTGTTCTAATGTTTTTTTTTTTTTAGCCATATATCAGTTTGCGCCTTTTTAACTGATTTTGCCCTTAACATTTATTTTGTAAACTTTAACATTCGAATTACGAAAAGAACTACTTACATCTATGTTCTGTATGATGCCCAGCAAAAATAAAGGGAGAAAATCAAAAAGAAAAGTAACAAAATTACGAGGGAAAAAAGTACTCACGTTAAGGGGAATTTATTGCCAGCCACATTTTTTCTCTTTATTATTCTCCTTTGAATTGCCACAAAAAAAATTTTTGTGGAACTTTTTCTTGATCGCAAATTCGTGAAAAGGAAAAAAATGTTAATAGGAACAATTATTCACGATTAGCAGGATAACGATCTAATAAAATACCTCGAAACACTGTAAATCTTGGATCCAGAAATATAGCATTAAAGTTTTCGATTGTCCCATCCAACCCAACCTTATTGAGAAATTATGGGAGATTGTTCAAATTAAAATCAATTAGGAAAATTTTAAAACAAAGTCGGATTTATTTAAGGCAGTTAAAATGGCTTGGAATAGTAAATATCAAGAAACAATCGATATCTTAATTATCCTCTATGCGTAAGAGATAAGAAGCAAAACCAGGGCTGTGAAGTCGGAGTTGAGGTTTTTGTACCAGAATCGGAGTCAAAGTACTCGCGACTCCGACTTTAAACTTTTCCGGCACAAAAAATTTAAAAAAAAAATCCTGCTTTAAAAACTTTGAAATCAGAAAGTAAGGACCCGTTAAATACTTATGGACATTTCCTTCGATATGTCAACCGAAACAAAAAAATTATAAGTTCTTGAAAAGACTTTGTTTTGACAAATTTTCACAGGGAAACAATCAAATTTAATTAATGTAAAAAAATTTTATATTTTTTTCTAATGCAAAGCCGAACAAGTGCAAATTTTTTTGTTTGGATATTTCAATTGTACGTTTTTTTTTTAATAAAAGCTCTTTTAGATGAGATGCATTGACTTTGTCTATCTAAACTCTTTCAGTGGGTGCAAAGAGTCAAAAAAGAATGTATAAGAAACTTCGCAATTGCAAATAACTGTAATTTTTTTTCATTGTATTATCTCATATTTCGATGTCACGTGCGACATTAAAAAACAATATTTTCTAGCAGAGCGTCGAAAGTAAATGCAGAAAGCTCATCAAATATCGGGAACAAACAAAGATTTTTAACAAAATAAAAATATAAAAAAAAACCTTTCTGAAAAAAGAAAATTTGCGATCTTGGTACTTATATAAAGTAGGTCACGTGCGACATCCATCGTACACTAATTAAAAATTGGAAAATTATTTTTTTATATAAATGATTTACTTGCCAACACACATGCACACACCTTTACAAACGCACTGGTTCTCTCGAAATATATTGTTTTGCTGCAGTATAGTATTTGGTTGTAGTCATTTGTCTTATTTTTAAATTAATATTTATTTATTGACCTTATGGTCTGTTATTTTTTTTATCCAATATTTCGTCACTCCTTTGTGTGACTTCTTCAGGGAAAATTAGCGCTAAAAAATTTTTATTAATTTTTGATGAATTACAATTTTTTATGATTTTATAGCTAAATGAAAGTAAAGAATAAAAGGATATGTATATGGAAAGCCATTTGTTATATTTTCGTAAATTTTAATAGCTCTTATTTGAAGAAAGAATCACAAATAGATACATATATTCGTACATAGTATGTAGGTATACAGATTTATTTATGCAGTAGCGTCAAGTGGTGGAAATTCGGCCATCGGGCGAACCTAGAACATGAGTACTTCTGTTTATTTAAAAAATTTTTATCTAAGCTCGTTTATATATACAATTTTGTAAAAGTAGAACCAGAAACAACATAAATGTAATGATGGCAAAAAATGTCACGTGCGACATGTCACATGCGACAGTGATTAACACTTACTTAAAAAAAAGTATAAATCATTTATGGGTAAAAAACAATTTAAAGTTTGTCGCATTAAAATATTGCCACAGGTTTCGCTTAATTCGCCGTTTGAATTGGTGGCCCGAAAACCACTTTTGTTTTTCACGTGCGAATGCCTTGATTTTTTGCAATTGTCTTGAAAACGATAAAATTTATCAAAATTAACAAAAGCACTAATTATAAGTTTAATTAAGAGCTATAAGTTAAATCTATTGTCAAAACAAAAATCCGTTTTATTTTGACTTTTTTAACTTTAAAGGTGTACGACGGTCACGTTCGACATGATGGAAATGTTCAGAAGTTTTTATATATAATATGTATATAATAACTTAAGTGGTTTTTTTAACTTTACTTGTTTTAACATTTTTAATAGAAATATTACCGACTGAAGAAACAAATACTAAAGGGGTGCCTTAGTTTTGATCGATACTGTATGTACCATATGTATGTATTAGAGTATCCACTCGATTAATCGTTGTTCGATTAATCGAGGAATTACAAAACTACAACTACAGGTGGTGTCGGAATTACAACAATCCAAAAACAACAGAAACAACATAACGTTTTTTGCATTGTATTGTTAGTGCTTATAGCTCGAAATGTCAACCATTCTTAGCAAAACATTAACAAAGCTAAGCAAATAAGCTCGAACTGTCAAAATCAGATGCCGTTTCGACACCACCTGTGGTTAATTCGAATTGTTATCAGCCAAGTTCTGGAAACCGAATACATACGAGTGAAATTGGAATAAAACGAATTTAAAAAAAAAGATCGTGTTTTAAAAGTTTATAACAAATCCTTTTATATAATATACATTGGATTCTTAACTTCTCTTAAAATCAGGAAAAACAGCGATGATTTTTAAAAAAAAATTTACGGTTAATCTCCATCGATTTCAATTTCACTCGATTTTAAGAAATAGTAAAATGGGTTAAAATGTTTTTCATAACTGGCTGGCACCTCTCACCCAGGGTGGTTAGATGTGACGAGTTTTCGTCATTTTGACGATTTTTTTGAGAAAGTACAGTAAAATGACGATTTTTTTACTAAAAGTAAGTGTTATGACGATTTTCTGGCATCAATAAAACACTTACAAGAATTATTAACAATTATATTGGGAACAGTCCAAAACGTAATAATCAATTTTTAGAAATACAAAAATTATTGGAAATTAAACAAAAAAAAAAATTCTTCCCCCATCACAAATCAGGTGGCTTTCATTAGAAGCATTACAATTACATATATGCATGCCATCGATACTGCAAAAAATATACACACGAGCCCCGATTTGCGTCGGTCCTATTTGCGTCGCTTTTTAAAAATTGGTTAAACCCGCTTTGCGTTTTTATGATTTCGATTTGCGTCGCTACATACGATTGCATTTTTTCGCTGATGTCATCATCACATGTGAAGAATTTTTCTATTTGCGTGTAAAAAGGCGAAAACACATTCACCCCTATTCTGCGTTTCGATTCGGATCGAAATTTTCTCCGTTTTTGGCAACTTTGGTGTTTTGTGCCAATGTTCTGTAACTCCCGCGTTGAGAAACTTTTCGATTGAAATGTGAGAAATGAAACAAAAATACCATAAGTTGAAACAAACATGTCTTTCTCACTAAACTGTTACTGAAACATTTTTGGCGAGTAATTTCCTTACGTTACAGCTATTACACACCAAAAATGATACAGTAACAGTTTAGTGAGAAAAACATGTTTGTTTCAATTTATGGTATTTTTGTTTCAGTTCTCACATTTCAATCGAAAAGTTTTTCAACGCGGGAGTTACAGAATATGGGCACAGAATACCAAAGTTGCCAAAAACGGAGAAAATTTCGAGCCGAATCGAAACGCAGAATAGGGGTCATTTAATTCTGTTAGGTAAGTTATTCTAAGTATAGTTGCGCGTTAGGAAGTAAGAAGTTAGTTCTTAATAAGAAGTTGTGTAGAAAACTAAGCGCAAAGAGAAGAAAATGCAAGTCGGGTAAAAAGGCTGTTGATATAGACAGAACCCTTGGTTTAGCACCTTCAACATTAAACACAATTTGCAATAGTGATAGCGCTAAAAATTAATCCTTTAAAGATAGCTCGAGTTAAAAGCAAATGAGATTTTAATTTTTATTTAATATATTTGTGAATTTGGATAAATGAAATAAATAAATTTTTGTTTTGTTATGTTTTTATGCAAATATATTTTTTCTTATGTATTTATTTCAGCCCACTTGCTGAAATAAATAGAACAAAACTTAAACATATCACTTTCATTATAAATAGAATTTCTTGCTAAAAATTGTTATTTTTGAACCAATCAATGCAATAAATTGTCTCTGATTTGTAATATTTAAATATTTGACGATTTTTTGACGATTTTGTTAAATTATCGTGACGATTTTGAAGAATTTTGCTTAAACTTTTGACGATTTTTTAAGAAAAAAGCCTAATAATAAAATAAAAGTATGAGTTCAAATAGAGATGTTTGCTTTTTCCCATTCGATAAAATTATTTGAATTCTTCGAGTAATTTGAACAATTTAAAACCTTTATTCGATTAATCGAGCAATTTTAAAATTCAAAAATCGATTAAATCCTTACTCGAACAAAACCTAAACTCGAATAATTGGATACTCTAGTATGTATGTATACTGTATGTAGGGCAGTTTTAATAAAAGAAATAAACCTGTGTATTTTTTCTTTGTTGTAAATATTTATCGTTAAATCAATATAAACGGCTTTATAAGCATATTTCATCAGTCTTAAAAAAAAGATCAAATTTAATCTTCATTTTTAATTTTTTTAATATTGTTACTGAAATGCTCAAAAAACTTTAAGATGTACAACTAGTTAAAAAAGATTAAACAAAAACCACTTGTCTATTTATTTTTTGGATAAGTTTTCCTTACATGTATGTATGTATTTATATACTCTGCAGGAGAATGCTCAAATAAGCATTGACTGTGCTTGGAACATTGTTTGATTTTTTTTTTTTTGTAGAAGAAATTTTCTTAGTATATATATGATGATATTTATATTACTAGTACTATTGGTTCTAGACGTGTACTAGTACACTTGGACCACATTGGGTGCTTTTTGCATTAGCATTTTGCATTTTAAAATTTTTTTATAACAAAAATGCTATAAATAAAGGATTTTACATCAAATTTAAGAAGCAGTATCAAAATAGAAATATGAACTGGAATTTTAGTTTTGTTACAAAAAAATTCCATCAGTCTACAAGTAGTGCCCTTGTACTACCTCAAGTACTGGTACTCATATGCACTTGTATTTTTATATAAAAACTCTAACCCCGTAAGCTCTAGTACTTCTTGTTCTAGTAATTGTACTAGTAGCATTTAGGCAATTAACTCTTAATCTTCTGCAGGGTATGTACATATTTATGGGGGTTTCACAAGGTGTGCTAACAAGTCATATTGTCATAATATCCTATCAAACAAAAAAAGTCCTTAAATAAAAAGACTTTTTATGCTGTGATTACAGTTTTGTCATAACTACACACATGCTAGCTGGACCCAGTTTCACAAGACTACAAGTTACAACTCTACAAGTAAAATACGTAAAAAAGAGTAATAATTTTATAATTTTTATTTTTGTTTCAAATATATTTTACTTGTGGATTTGTCACTTGTAGTCTATCAATTATGAGGGTTTGCTCACAGAACTGAAATTTTTCCTTGTTATTATTTTAAGACATATTGTCAGCTCAGAATTGGTTTGGCACATATCATGGTTAAATTACCATAATATGCGCCAAACCAATTCTGTGCTTACAATATGTCTTTATGACTACCTTGTGAACACCCCAATAGTGTCATAAAACCGGAGATTTAAAAATTCGAAATACTTTTTCTTATAAAATTGTTTGCAACATTAATCGTGTAGCACTGTAGTGTTATATTAGCATAGATGTATGTTTTCATGTTTAAAGAGTTGTAGCTAGTAAAAAGTGTGTTTTTCTCTTTTTTGGACACTTCTTGTGTACATACACTTTTATACAATGCATTTAATAATTTTTGTTTACTCCATATTTTTATTTTATTTCTTCGATTCCTTCTCCTTTTTCCTTATGCAATCAGGCCAGACAATATTCGTAGATCAATTCAATTTATACTACGTTTTCTGGTCGCCAGAGCTCAAGACTTTAAATTAATACACACTTAATTGCCCGCATGTATAGTGCACACAAACTTATGTACAATTTATAACAAATGGGATTTTTTTTACTCAGTCAGCCAAATAAAGTAGACATTGTGACTGACTGAATGACGGTATGACAGACAGGCAACGAGCAAGCAATTCGCAAGGCAGATTCAATGAACTAAACAAACTACATCCATATGTCAGTATGTACATTAGGGTGGATCGTCACGATGTTTTTGTGAATTTCAATTACAAATAGCACTTAAAAGTTGCATTTTATTCTCAGAAAGACATGGGAAAAATAATGAAAACAAATTAGGACCTACTTTTAGTTCTCTATCGCAGCATCAATATTTTGAAAATAAGATCAAATCGATCAATTCGTGAAATTTTAGATGAAACTTTAGATGATTCAAGTTTTTTTTCGGTTTTGTAAAGTTTGGGATAAAGTTATAAGGCAAATTTTTGAATTTCTAACTTTTCGTCATACCTGAAATTAAACAAACATTTTCTTAACTAAAATGAGGTCGGCCTCTTAACCGGAATATGAAATTCATTTACTTTTCTATTCGTGAAAAATAAGCTTATTTTGTTTTTGTTTATCGGCCAAAATTTTCAGAACGGTTCATCTGATAAAAAGTTTCACACAGTTAAATAGATATTTCGCTATTTTTTCAGCATATATAACAATTGTGATGATCGATGATTAAAATGTATTAAATTACAGTCCTTAAAAGTTCAAAAAATAATTTTTAGACTTTTTTTCATTAACTAGCGTTTGGCCATAATTAATATGCAGATGTGAAGAAAACATACATATAAGTACATATTTACATGTTAAAGAACGAAAAAGGACCAAAAAGATCCCTTTTATAGATTCTCACCCACACAAGACATTGTATGTTTAATTTTACTAGTGTTTGCCTGGTATTCGAAATTCGACCATAATGATTTATTTATTTTCAGCTATAAGGACATTAAGAATTAAACTCTTTTATAGTTCAGAGGATTACATTCAATTTAAGTATATATGAATTAACATGTTTCGAGCATTTGTTTTTTTTTTTTGTCTTGGCGTACAATTTGTCGAAGTTCTAACCTTCGGTCTATATATTATCTTCCACTCAAGTCCGGGAATGTTTAATTTAGTTTTGTAAGTTCAATTATACAAAAAAATCAGAAGGTAGCAATTGAAAATCAAAAACATACGAAAAAGTCTCCTCTCATAGTTTCTCAATGAACTCTGCATGTTAAATTTTATGTTTCTAGTTTCAGTATTAATAAAAATTCCAAAAGCACCATTCAAAGAACGAAAAATTACAAAGAAGATTCTTATTTACTTAGGACCTTGCATGCTTAATTTTATGTTTGTAGGTGTAGCACTGACGAAAATTCAAAAAGTACCAGTTTAGAACAAAAAATTACCAAAAGTTCCCTTTTATAGATTCTCACCCACTCAGTATATTGCATGTTTAGTTCTATGTTTCTAAGTCCAATATTAACAAAAATCCAAAAAAGTACCTGTTGTATAACGAAAAAGTACCAAAAGCTCCTCCTTACAGATTCTTATACACTCAGAAAAATTCATGTTTTATTTTATGTTTCTAATCGCAACTTCAACGAAAATTCAAAAAGTACCAGTTGTAGAACAAAAAAAAGTAACAACATTCTTCGTCTTATAAGTTCTCATTTACTCAGGACCCTGCACCTATAATTTCATGTTTCTAAGTTCAATATTATAGAAAATTCAAAAACTCCATTTGCAGCACGGAAAAGTAGAAGAAAAAAAATTAATTTCCCGTGTTTCCCTGTCTTGGTACTTTTTTCTCCCCATTAAAGTATGAAAAATTTGAATATTGTAGTGGGGTCATAAAATTTAATACGAGAGAAAAATGTTTTGTAAAAAAGAACCAAAAATAGGAACGATTTTCAATTCTTAAACGTTCGAATTCCGAAAAAGTACCAAAGTTATATTTGTATTTTTTAGATAAATTAGGAATTTGGTATAATCTTTATTTTTATATTTATTGGTTTAAACTTTAAAGGAAAAAAAGGAAAAAAAGTACCAAAATACAAGTTTTTCCCGTTTACTCACCAAAAGGGCCGAATTTTAAGAGTACCCGCTTATTTTGTCGATGAATAAGAATAAGTATTAAATTTTTTTTATCTCTTTTACTTAAGGAGATATGAGATTAGCGAATTTACCTGTTTGTACCCTTTGTTTAACCCACTTCTAATAAAATAAATATTGTGCACCTCTGTAAGTAAATACCTTTCAAATGGTGTATTGTTTGTTCAAGCCGGTGGACAAACAGAGAAGGAAAGTGTTTTTAGCTGTTTTGCTAAGATATGATATGAAAAATAAACTAAATATATATGTGTATAATATAAAAAAAAATTATATATAATAAAGCAAATTAAAATAAAATTAATAAAATTACTCTACTTTCCAGCCCTGGTAGAAGGCTAAAAGACATCTACATATGTCGGAAAATTTAAAAACTTTGTTGTATATCATTTGGGTAGATGCAACATTCTGGAGGTATTTGAAATTTACTGGATGACCTTTTTTTTTCTTCGTACACCGATGCTCCACCCTAATGTACATGAAAACAGTAAAATCTCCTTTAACAGCCATCTTCCTTAAGCGCTGTTGCCTGGTCCCGGCTGCTCTCCAATTAGAAATAATTTAATTCATTTGAGAGGACATCACCCTTTTATGAACACAAATCGGTGAGCTCGTCGATGTCCGGTTATCAGAGATTCCCCAGTATATACCTACGCTCTATATGTACATAAATGCACATTTACTACTTACATACAGAAAAATATCGCAATAATGGTGGTAAGCAAGCCAATAGGCAGGCATCTAGTCAGACATTTAAACGTTTCGTCTTACAAGTAAAGTAAGTGAACAGGAGAGGCAACCAACTAAGCACTTTTTAAAAGAACCCAGCTGTACTAATACCTTGACAAATTAACACAAATACATGCCGTATGAATGAGTGTTTATACTTGAGAAATAATGTATATGCCAAGGATGGAAAATTGTGTTGTAGGATAAACTAATTTTTAGTTATTTTACAGTTTAAGGTGGTGTTATACGACATGGATTTTGCAGTGGCTTTGTCAAATGTTTAATACATATGTAATTTTTTAAAGAAAATGTGTAAACAAATAGATTTTAATCTATATTTGCAACATGTCAGTTCAAAATAGAACACGCTCTATCTAATTGAAAATTTTTAGACCGAAAATTTGAGCTAACAGTTACAAAAGTGAACGACATGAATGTATTTTGCGGTGGGAAATTAGACAAGCACACTGCTAAACAACTGTCGAAACACAAATGGCCCCAAATTACAAGTTTTAGAACTACCGGACTTTTATGTATCTCAATCAGTTAAAGTAGAATTAAATTTCTTTTGAATTTTTGTAGAAATTCCATCCGGCTTTATATTATATTTATAGACATTCTCACTAATTACTTTTCAGTAAAACGCATGTCAGAAAGGTGGTGCGAAATATGGCCTCAAAAAATAAATAAAAATTTACCCCAAATTTGGGACTATTTTTCATAATACGCCAAAAAAAAAATTAAAAATAAAATGATATATGACCCTTAATTAGGGGTAATTCTTCATTATGAAAAATCACTTCAAAATTGATAATGAATTTTAACCCCAAAGAAGAACACAAAGAAAGTTATATTAAAAATTTTGGGTGGAGTTCATATGCCCGAAATTAAAAATCCCAAATTTAGAATCCCGATTTCAAAATACGAATAATTATACCGTTTTGGTTTTAAAAATCTTACGATTGATAGCATGGTTGGGCTTTCGGCCATGCGCAAGGATTTTTTCCTCTATGGTATAACGAACACTGGCTTTGCTTACTAAAGCTTCACGTTATAGCCGGCCTTCAGCCGTGCTCAAGGATTTTCTTTTCTATGGTATAACGGACACTGGCTTCGCTAAGTAAAGCTTCTCTAAATAGCCGGCCTTTGGCCGGGCGCAAGAACTTTTTCCTCTATGGTATAACAAACACCGGCTTCGATAACTAAAGCATCTCTGCATAACCGGTAAGGATTTTCTCCACTTTGTTATAAGAATTTTTTTTTTTTTTTTTTTGTGTGTCTCGCATTGTTCTTGAAAATAATATTAATATTTTACTGTTTAATTTCGTGTTTTACATAAATACGTGTTCTCTTGGTCATATTTAATCATTCTTCTTTTAAGTAAAATTCGTGTTTTTTCGATTTATCGTTCATCTGTGTTTCTCAAAAATAAATCATCATAAAGCTGATGATACTGCATAAACGTTGTTTATAATATCTATTTGCACTATATTAATCAATTGTTTTTGTATTGATCATATGTTTTAATTTGCTGTTTATTCTGGCAATTCTGTGAACTGTATTATCGACGCTGACAATATTGTGGTTTGTGTATTTGATAAGCTGTAATATAGCATTTGCATTTTTACCCATAAATTTCCTGTGCTGTCAAACCTTTTTTACTAATTATGGAATGTTCAAACGTAAGCTGCCAAATAACTGGGAATGATCGTATGGTATCCTGCTGGCTGTGTGTGGGGTGCTATCATTTGAAATGCTGTGGCCTAAAAGCACGCGATGCGGATGCTCTTGCTGACCCTCAAAAATCTCTGCACTGGACATGCCCAAATTGCAGAACTATTGGTGTTGAATTTTATAACCTCTTTAAAAACTCTAAAGATGAATTTAATAAAATCAACAAGGAATTTCTGTTGCTGCAAACAAAACTCAATAAATTTGGAGAATTATTTACCAAATACCCTAATTTGGAAAAATTTACGTCTTCAGCGAATGATTCGTCTCCTAAACGGAAAAAGACAAACTCTGGCTCTGTTGCACCACATATAACCTCCTCAAAAGCTGCAGGATCTACATCCTCGTCTGAAATAGATACAAATTTAACTGTCAATAATACCAATACAAACATCAACATAAATCGTTCCCCTATTGAACCTACAAATATAAATATGATACCTGCCAATGTTATCCCTCCACTAGGTAATATTCCTATATCCGATTCTGATACTGGATCTTCTGGATCTAAGAATAATGCTGATCTTATTCCTTATCCGTCGATTTCTGGTGTGGTAACTAATGTTGCCAGTTTAACAGTACCTAAGCCATTAATTATAGTGCCTCCAAAACGTACATTATTTATTTCCCGTTTGGCATGCGATACAACCGTAGAAGATATTGATTATTACATTAAAACAAAACTCGGTCCTAATGTTGATATTGTTATAAACAAATTTTCGTACTCTCAACCCAGAAGTATAACATCGTTTAAAATTGCTGTTGCTGCTTGTGTCTTTGATCAGATTGTTGATACCTGTTTTTGGCCTGCTAATATCATTGTTCGTGAATACATCTTTAAAGAAAAACAAAAATCTACAAATATTGCTCGTTTGCCACCTAGAAATTCATTTGTTTCAAAAAACTAATTGGCTCTAAGAATCGTATAAATATTATTTATCAAAATGTTCGTGGATTAAATACCAAATTGTCTACTCTCTTGGTTAATAGTTATGACTTCGCCTATGATGTAATTATTTTCACTGAAACCTGGCTTAATGATGATATTTATAATACCGAAATTCTGTCAAATAAATACCAAATATTTAGGTATAATCGAAATGCACGTAGAGGTGGTGGAGTTATGATTGCTGTCTCTTGTTTATATCCATCTGAAGTTGTAGTTACTGATACCCTTGGTATTGAATTTGTTGCTGTTGTGGTTAAATTAAAAAATAAAAAAATTTACTTCACCTGTTCCTACATTCCTCCGGATTCTGAAAGTGCTATTTATTTAAAACATGTTCAAGCCATTAATTCTGTTATGATAAATGTTTATAATGATGACTTTATTTTTGTTGTTGGTGATTTCAACTTGCCCTCGATATCATGGATGCAAACGTCTGATACGCCTTATTTAATTCCTGTCAAAAATAAAAACTGTCATGAAGACTTCTTGAATGAAATTCTTGGTTTATCGCTTTTTCAAATTAATAACGTATACAATGACTATGGTAAACTGCTTGATTTGGTGTTTGTAAATAATTCGGATGATTGTATTATTACTCGCTCAGAACCTATAACGTTGCCTGAAGATCGTTATCATCCGACTCTTGAAGTAAGTTTTTCAATTCCATCGGAAGTAACATTAAAGCCCTTTAAGGTTGATAAAGTTTTTTGTTTCAAACGGACTAATTACAACCTTTTAAACCAATTAATAAGAAATACATGCTGGAGCAGCGTCTTTCCTGCTCATTTAAACAACAGCTCGGATATTGATTTGATGGTTTCTATATTTTATAATAAAATTTACGCCTTTTTTGATATGTGTGTACCCAAACAATCTATTTATACTCCAGTTGGCCCACCTTGGAACTCTAAACAGCTAACTAGGCTAAAAAACCTAAAGAATAAAAATTATAAAAAATTCAAAAAGTCTGGATCATTTATTGATTATGGAAAATACTCTGTCAGTCGTTCAGAATATAATCTGCTGAATCATGCTTTATATAATCAATACATAAATAAGGTGAAAAACAATTTCGTTCGTGACCCAAAATCGTTCTTTGCATTTGTCAATTCTAAAAGAAAATCTAATGGATACCCATCTGTTATGAAATTTCGTTGTCAAGAATCTGGAGATTCGGAGATCATTTGTGATATGTTTGCTGATTTTTTTGCCACAACTTATTCTGATGCTGCATACAACGATAGTAATGGTTATCCCTATGTGCTCTCATCAAACCAGACAATCTCTTTCCCTGCTTTTAATAGCAATGATATTTTGGTTTACTTAAAAAGGCTTAAGATGTCTTTTAGTCATGGTCCAGATCTTGTTCCAACATGTATTTTAAGTCAGTGTGCTGAATCATTAGTTACGCCATTAACTTTAATGTTCAATGCGTCGATTATGTATGGCTATTTTCCCGTATTATGGAAAGATTCGTTTATAAAACCTTTATTTAAATCTGGTAATAAATCGGATATAACAAACTATAGAGGAATTGCCAAATTAAGTGCTATTCCAAAACTTTTTGAAAAACTAGTCACTGACTTCCTCTGCCATCACACCTCGTCGTTACTGGCAGCATGCCAGCATGGTTTTAGAAAAGGCTGTTCAACTACAACTAATGTACTTCATTTAACAACTTTAATTAATTCTGCATTTACACAAAAGAAACAAACTGATGCTGTTTATACTGACTTCAGTAAAGCGTTTGATAAAGTTAACCATCAACTTCTTCTTACTAAATTGGATTTATTAGGTTTATCGGGTAAAAGTTTAAGCTGGTTACGTTCTTATTTAGTTGGTAGAAAGCAAAAAGTACAATTCAATAATTGTATATCCAAGTACATTTATGTTTCGTCCGGTGTTCCCCAAGGCAGTCATCTTGGCCCACTTTTATTTTCGCTGTTTATTAATGATCTGCCCAACGTTATTAACTTTGCCAATATATTGATGTATGCTGATGATGTAAAAATTTTCCATTCTTTTAATTGCTTTGCTGATCATTTTTATCTTCAAGCGGATCTTAATAACTTCTTTTTATGGTGTAATCATAATATGATGGAGCTAAATCTAATGAAATGTAAATGTATGCGTTTTTATAGAAATACCTGTATTGAGGTTTATTATGCTTTGGGTGGTCATCAACTGGAGTTGGTTGATTCGTTCCTTGATCTTGGAGTCTTACTGGATCCTAAATTAAACTTTGTTTCGCATATTTCATTAACTGTAAATAAAGCTCGTGGTGTTCTTGGCTTTATTAAGCGCTGGGCTAAAGAATTCACTGATCCATACATAACGAAGCAACTGTACGTGTCACTCGTTAGACCTATCTTAGAATATGGGTCAATCATTTGGGATCCGTATTACAACATTCATAATTCTCGTATTGAATCTGTCCAAAAACAATTTTTATTATTCTGTTTACGTGATCTTCATTGGAGTTACTCGACAAACTTTCCTTCCTATGCTAGTAGACTGGCATTAATAAAACTACCATCGCTCAAAAGTCGCCGTACAATGCTAAATGTATCTTTTATGGTTAATCTAATTAATGGTAATGTTTCTTGTGATTTTCTTTTAAATTCTGTAAAATTTAATATACCTGGTCGCAATACTCGTCATTATAATCTGCTTTTTGTTAAATTTTATAGAGTAAATTACGCCATTGCTGATCCTTTTTCAAGGTTATGTAGACAATTTAATTCTTTATCACAATTTGTTGATTTTTCTTTATGTTTAAATTCCATAAAGCATAAAATTATTGTTTTTCTGAACTCGTAATTTTTTATTTACATATACTCTGTAAAGTTGGTTACTATATTTTAAAATTTATAATGTTATTTATTCATTTTAAGTCAATATTGTTATTAGTCAGTAAGGATAATGTCCATTGATTAAATAAATAAATTATTATAATTATTATTATAATTCGGGTTTTTTATACTATCCCTAGAATTTTTTACATAAAATATTATATAATTTGTGTAAAAATGTTTGTTTCTTAAAATTTGCTTTTTTTATTAGTAAAAATTGTGATTTTATTTGGGGCCATTTTTCATTCCTTGGTTTTGGGGTCATTTTTCATTCCACTTAAAATGTAAAAACACCCTAACGAAAAAATAAAAAAAATAATAACCCCAAAAGAACCAAAAAATTGCCCCAAAATTGCGTATTGTTGTGTCTCATGTAAAATTTTCGGGCCGTTCTTTACTTTCCTTTTGGGGCCAGTCTTTCAACAAAGAAAAAATACAGACTTCTAGGAAAGTTTAACTGAAGAATCTTGAAGAATTCGTAGATTATTAAACTTGTGCTGCAAAAACATTCTTCAATTCACTTTAAAAACTGCATTTCGTCATATAAAATGCAAAAGAGGGTATCATCATTTTTAAAATTTTTCAGAAGAGATAAAAAAACTTAATAAAACTATTGTCATAGGTCGGTGTAACACCACTAGTGGAGTTCCCGAATAGAAAGGATTTGCGTGAATCCAGGCTGAGATCCTAGCGATCTGGAGGGCAACGGAGGTAAAACTGGGTCACATCTTCATGGGGTCTGTGGTGAAAATTTGCGTCGATAGTCAGGCTGCACTCAGAGCATTGACAGGTTATACGGTGCGTTCTTGCCTGGTCGCACGGTGTAGGAATGCTCTGAGGAAGCTCATGGGGCTATTCAAAGTAATGGTGTTTTCTTTTCTACAAAAAAATGTGACATTTTATTTAAAAAAATGCAATTTGGTGTCTGTTTCTTAAAAATTTTGCTCCCGAAACGGATGAGTTTTTTAGAATAAAATAAGCCATAAGGCTGTGTTAGGTACCCGGACACTGCAAGATGGATGGCAATGAGGTAGCGCACGAACACGCGCCACAGGGTTCAAACTTGGACGGGGGGGTTTGACCCCCCTTATGTCACTGTTATGGGGTGATCAAGGATAGATTCCGCGATACAGTTTACAGGTCCTGGGTGTATGTTGCAGGGTGTCTTGGGCATTATGGCCCGGATTGGATGCAAAAACAACCAAGGTTCTGTTAGGCTTGGATAGGAGTGTTCTCAGGACTATTATAGGGTTTTGAAGGGTCATTGTTCTGTTAAGGCTTTAACGAGTAAATGGGACAATACAATACCAGACTTCAGCAGATTATGCAATGATGCTGAGGAGCTAGAGACGGTTGTGCATGTACTGTGCCACTGTCCTAGGATGCAGATTCTCAGGCAGAAATGGCTAGGAGATAGGTTTCATGACGAACTGGGGAGTATCGCTAGATGTAATCCAGTAGATTTACTGGGTTTTGTCAGGGAAATATGCCGGTTATTTCTGATGAGGGGACAATAGGCCGCATTGGTCTCCAAGTGCAGGTGTGCCCTTGCACGCATTTTCCTTCTTAACCTAAAATAACCAACTATTGTGATCATAACGCGATCTTTAGTATTATTAAATAAGTATGAATTAATGATACTATCCTGAGCAAAAAAAAACAGTTTTATTTTATTTTTATTTCTTATCGCTCCTGAAAAATTGTTTAAAATTATGACAGGCACTTTTGCTTTTAATATGACAATTTGTGTCCATGCAGGCCCAACTATTTTGCCTATGCAAATGGCAGATTCTTAAGACTTAACAAAATATTTTCTTAAGTTCAATATAGTTTCGACACATATGATTTACATTTATTTGCACAGTTGCTTAAGCCAGGTTTTGCACATTATGTCTGGGCCTTACAATGAAAATTTGGGTTTGCAGCGATAAAATAAAACTTCCATCCCTGACACACACTAGATTACAATAACCCGCACATATGTGTTTCACAGAGCAAACCAATAAAAAAAAAATTAAATTAAATGTTGATTACAACACGAATATAATGCAAAAAAAAAAAAAACAACGCGATTCCAACACGAAAATTTACTTAGGAGAGCCACAAAGACTTGTTTTTTTTTATTTTATAAAAATATTATTTATGGTTGTTTTTATTAAAAAATAAAAAAAAAACTTTATAAGAGAGAATGCAAAAAAAAAACTAACTGAGCGATGCCAGAGTAGCGTTATATTTTTTTACATTTTCTTAAACGGAAATTTCGTTCGAAATCAATGAACAGGCTAAAATGAATTTGAAGTTGAAATTTAAGGAATTTCATGTGCATTTAGACAAATTCTCTGTTTGGAGAGAAGTGTGGGTCGGTGAAGTTAACGGTCAGATGATGATAAACAGGAGCGGTTTTCATATGGGATGAATATGTTCTGCTTAAAGTAAATTATTTCAAGGATAACCTGCTATATCTCAGAGAAATCCTGTAAAATATGGTTCCCAAGCAACATACTATCAGCCATGTCACAGAGTACAATTCCGTTCGGAATGATTCCGTTAAAAACCGAAGAAAACACTTTTGTTTATTGATGGAAAGTCTATTTTGATACTTTTTTGCCCTTTCAGATACAAAAAACTCCACAGAAAAAAATAAAACTTGATTTCAATTTAAAAATTTGTGATATAATTACCAATTAAACGTTTGATTCACTTGAATAAACGTTTAATGCACTTGATTAAATGTTTAATTCACTTGATAAAATTTTTAAATAAAACTGATTTTTTTTTTTGAAATATGCTTTGATTGGTGAAAATTTTTGGAGGATTTTTTTCTGTGTCCCATTACGTTCATGAAAAAAAAATGATTTAATTCCGAAAAAAATTTTCGTCATTTTGTGAAGCACCAAAATACAGAAAAAAATTCCGAACGGAATTGTACTGTAAATTAAAAGCTGTCTGTCTCCTCAGTTTCAAGTTCTTTGTTAATTAAAGAAAGTCCGAGTCGGTTAGTGTGTCTACCGATCATCCAGTGACCCGTTAACACATGAATCAATCATGAGATGTCTTTTCGGTTGTAGTTTTTAAAATGCCTAGAGCGTACTTTGTAGAATGTGGGCCACGTTTTCCTTATTGGTCTTGCAGCTATTTAGTTTGATTGCCTATCGGAAACGGTATCAAGATAGTCTTTAAAGATTTAAATAGTTCCCAGTGGTACTGCAACTGGTACATCTTGGGAATTGTCTTAGGCAGACCAAGTTTAAGCTAGCTCGTCTGCCTTTTCATTACCCTAAAAGTCTCTCTATGAGAAGCCACCCAAATTAAGGTACAATAAAATAGACGGCACATTCTGGATTGTACTTTCTTATACCTGTTAACGAGAATGGACGTTGTCTAATGTGATTTGAGTCACATGAGTGCAGCCGGACTATCAACAAATATTCCAATTTCAACGCGAGTATTTCTGTGATATAGGGATCTGCATGATTCTCTAATTGTCATTCAAAAACATACCAAATTAAATAATTACTAAAAAATACTTAATCACCCCTATCGTGAATAACAAGTGGAATTTTTGTTTCCATTCAATTTTAATTCCCCTCGAAGCGAAAAAAGCAATTGTGAATCTCCCGTGAAAAATTGTTCACGCTATCAGTTCCAGTGAATGTAAAAAAAATAAGAAAGGTTAAAAAAAATTAAAAATCAATGAAATTGTTGTTTAAAAAAAAACACTTATATATATATTAAAGAAAATTTAAAAAAATAAAGCAAAATATTTAGTATTAGAGGGATAGTTTGATAATAACGTTAGTTTTTTGCACTTTTTAAATATCATGTACTAAATATTTTCTAAATTTCTGCCACCACTACTTTCGAAAGCTTCATAAATCTACAGGTAATCGACCTGTTGTTTTGCATTTTGTAGGGCAATATATCAGTTTTTCACTTATTAACTGAAATTGCCCTTAATATTTGAATTATAAGAAGAATTACTTACATATATATTCTGTTCCCCAGCAAAAATAAAGTGAGCAAATTAAAGGCAAAAGTGAACAAATTACGAGGGAAAAAACTATTTACGATAAGGGGAATTTTTTCCCGTGAAAAATTTTTCACGTTATTATTCTCCTTTGAATTACCTCTAAACAAATTTTTCATCGGAGTATATCATGATCGCAAACATGTGAATATTTTTTTTTTTTTTTTGATATTCTTTAATTAGGCTTGAGTTCATTAAATGTAATTTTCATTAAATTATTTTCACTGAGGAAAGAATTTTACAACTTGGAATTTTTATTAAAATTTATTGATAATTTTTCCTTGGCTGAGCTGGGATTTGAACCCGGGTTGATTTTTACATGTTTCAAGAATCACCACATTCTATCTTCAGAAAATCTTTGAGTTCTAACCACTGCACCACTGCGGTGCCTGCCAGCCAACAGTCAAACATCAATCTTTTAACCAGTAGTACTGGTGGTTAGAAATTTGCTGTTACTATTTTAATTTTTAAATTTCAAATTACACGTTGCCTCCTTTTCTCTGTTTTTTCATATTCTTTCTGTCAAGACTTTGTCTTGAAAACCTGAATACATTGGTTTATTAGGTTTTTTTTTTTTTTTTGTGGTTAGAACTCAAAGATTTTCCAACCACGATAAGGGTGAATGGCTCTTTTACGAGAGAAATTCAATTGGCTGCCACGATCATAAGATTTGACACCGCTGGACTTCTTTCTTTGGGGATATTAAAAGAAAAAGTGAACGTCAATAAGCCAAGAACAATTCAAGAGGTGTGCCACCGAAGCCGTAGCGAGCATATGGCCGATATTTTGTTTCACATATAATTGTCATTGATCCTTCTTTCATAATAAAAAACATTAAGATAATTCTCTGAAAACTTTTTGTTTTACATATTTACAATTAACATCGAGCGTTTTGAAAATTGAAGATATGCGAAGATATTTTATGCTGGTTATTTAAGATCCATGTTAGTCCCTGTCCAGACTTGCAATTTTTGTTGCAGCAATTCTTTGATTTGTAATTCTGAGTTTTCAATTTTAAGCAGCGTTCTCAGTTTTAGAGATTTGTCCCAAAAAAGAAGATTAATATTTGTTATAGGGGATAAAAATTAATCCTATTGGATATTTTTTGGAATAAGCCGTTTTTCGTTGTCGATTTTTGGGGATAATATATTATAAATGCCATTTGTGCAATGGCAAGACCGATTTGGTCAATTTGTTGGTAAAAATTTAAGTCTTTTTTGATAATTCGACATCTTTTCAAGAGCTTGCTGAAATAGTTTTATATATGTATGTATTATTGTACCAACAAGTAAAGCTTTTGTTGAACGAGTATTTTCTAGAATAAATACAGCCAAAGTTCGCAGCAGGATGCCGTATGTGTTAATAGAAGCTCCTCTTAGAAAAAATACACACTTTCAAAAAAATTCAATTTGCTGTGAAAAATTAAGTCCATCTTTTCTGGATTTAATAAAAAAAAAATATGTGTGCATATCTTTCTTTTGACATATTATTTTATTTTTAGGGTTATTTTTGGGCATAAGAAAAAAGTTATTTTGGGGATTAGGGGGATAAAAAGTGGCAAGTTGTGGATAAGGTATAAAATAAAACTGAGAACCCTAACTTGAAGTTGGTTGTGTGTAGTTGCACGTGTGTTTGTATTTATATATAAAATGTAAAAATGAGGACAGGAAAGACGAGACGGGATAAAAATACAAAAATTGCAAAGCTAGAATACGGACACTAATGCAATTTCAAAGCAGTTTTAAAAAATTGCATGCCTGGACGATGATTTACTTACTACCTACATGTATCGTTAAGATTAAAATTGTTATTAAAAAATTTAAACAAAAATGCGATTTAATTTAATCTGGTGCTACGGTATTCAACTATGGGGCACTGCCTCGGCCTCTAATATCGAAAAAATTCAAAGGCGCCAAAATAAACTTCTTCGAATAATCACAGCGGCTCCCTGGTATATTAAAAGCTCAAACATTCATAAGGATCTCAATGTGCCATTAGTGAAAATTATGATTAACAAAATATGCAGTAAAATATTTAAAAAGGCTTGAACAGCACCCAAATCCACTAGCTCGAATTATTTTAAATCATGGCGGACACGCTCGCTTAAGAAGAAGAGACACTGCAGCCCTTATCCATTTAGATGAGTGATTATCGCCAACATATGTATGTGAACAGAACCCGTGTTGAAGAAAATTTTTGTCTAGCACTGGCAGGACATAAATAAAGTATTAGGATATTTTTAATATGAAGATTCAATAAATTTACACAGCGTTTACATTTGTCAGTACTGGCAAGACAGTAAGCATACACATATTAGTTGGCAAAACAATGCATAAACAAAATAGCTGTAAAAGTGTTTATGTATTAGTGAAAAAGTTTGAATGAATTGCTACTGTCCAAGGTATATTTACACAAGGTAAACTCGTTGGCTCATATGTTTGTCAGCTGTTTACCCCTAGTTGGAGCCAAAACGTCAAATTGCGTGTATATGAGCCAAAATTTGTACATGTGTGCGTTAAATTGTTTTTGTTTTATATGAAGACAATTTTGACAAATTGGCTCCTTTTATAGAGCAGCATGTCTACACTCCCAAATGAGTCTACCTTGTGTAAATATACCTTGCTACTGTCTTGCCAGTACTGGCAAATGTAAACGCCATGTAAGATAGAAAAAAAAAATTAAAAAAAAAGTTCGGGAGTAAAATAAACAGCTATTTATGTATGTATAACCCGGGTGGAACCCGCAAGGAAGTCGCAAACAAGGCCGACTACCCATACGATTATTAAAGAACTATTCTGGAAAGAGATTATTAAAAATCTGGCAACATTTTTCTCAAACTCAAATGATTGGAAAAAACCCCAAAGTGGTTGAACAACAAGTGATCGAACGACTTTAAATACAATACAAAATAATAAATGAAAAAAAAAACAGCAACAGCAAAAATACATCAATACAAACAAAACCATAACGGCGATAATAACAATTCTTGTTGTAGTATGTTTATTTTATTTTATATTGTTTTTTTTTATTTTTATTTCATTTAAAAATTTTTTTTTTTATTATTCAACTTTGTATTTAATAGGAAAAAAGACAAAGTCAGCAAAATACGTATGAATAGTTTGTAGTTAATCATTCATTCCCCGACTTTATTCTGGGTCTTTTTTTTCCGCTCACGTTATTGTTGACAATGGAGACAGAAATCGAGAATGAGAGAATGAAGCCTGAGACGCCGCTTAATAACACTGTGACTTGTGCTTAAAATAGCAACAACAAAAACTAATAAAGAAACAAAAAATATTAAATGGTTTGAAAGAATAAAATAAATAAAAAAAAAAACAAATTAAATATGTACAATAAAATGAAGTAAACAAAAAAAAAATTTACTGCAGCAGCAGCAAAAAGAAGGCACTCACTGAATGTTTGTTTTAGTTTTGTTATCGCCATGGCAGGAAATGGAATTTATATTTAATTTTTTTTTTTCTGAAAACTAGAGAGTTTTGATGAAATGGCAATAAATTAATTACAAAAACATCAAATTTTACATAAACACTCGTTGAAACTAAAGTAATAATGGCAGAAAGAAATGCAAAAGAATAGCAAATTTACAACACTCAATATGTATGTACATGAACAGTGTCGAACAAAACTATTTTCACAAAATTCATACTTCGATAAAACCGCTCATTTGACAAATTTAAGGTATAATTTTTAATTAAAACTGGTTTTTAAAATTTTTTAATACAGTAATGTATTAATTGTGCTAGAATAAAGCGAAGATCAGCTGTTTAAAACGCCTCATGCCGAGTAAATTGGTTATCCCGAAAATTAAACATACAGCCGTACATAAACAAAGTTGTCAAATATTGTCATGCCCATACAATTTGTATGAAGTATCTCTAAATAGCACGGCGTCAATGCTTTGCAATGGGAAAAACCGATATTGACAGCGCGTTTAATAGTGAATTTGGTCGCTATTGTTAATAAATAATGGCAATTTAGCTATTTTTCAATCTAGCGGTTTTGTCTCCATTTTTTATTGCATTTATGCAGGTTTTATTAAACAAGAAAGTTAACAATACTGTTCATGATACGTTTATTTAGGTTTGGCATATCGGCGTAAAAGCTAGGCGGCATGAAATAACCCCCCAAAAAAAAACCCTCAAAAAAAAATAATGAAATAACCCCCCAAAAGTTTGTACAGAGCACAACAACAACGAAAAATAATAACGCCCCAAACAGAAATTAAATAATTCCTAATTTGTTAGGGGTTTATTTCATATGAAATAAGATCCCATATTCTGAAATGAAATAAGACCCCAAAATATATAATACAATCAATTGTACAATTCTGCTTTAAAGAATCGCGCGATAAATAGCATGGTTGGGAGTTCGGCCGGACACAGGGATTTCCTTCTCTATGATACACCAAAAACAAGCTTCTCTAACCAAAGCTTCTCCGCACATGAAAAATAACCCTAAAAATAAAATGAAATATGTCCCTAAATTTGGGGTAATTCTTCATTATGAAAAATCACCTCAAAATTTATAATGAATTTTAGCCCCAAAAAAGAACACAAAGAAAGTTATATTAAAAATTTTGGGTGGAGTTCATATGCCCGAAATTAAAAATCCCAAATTTAGAATCCCGATTTCAAAATACGAATTATTATACCGTTTTGGTTTTAAAAATCGTACGATTGATAGCATGGTTGGGCTTTCGGCCAAGCGCAACGATTTTTTCCTCTATGGTATAACGAAAACCGGCTTCGATAACTAAAGCATCTCTGCATTACCGGCAAAGATTTTCTCCACTTTGTTATAAGAAACTTTTACATACAATTTTATATAATTTGTGTAAAAATGTTTGGGATGATTTTTCATTTCTTAAAATTTGCATTTTCTATTAGCAAACGAAAAATAGCCCCAAAGTAAAAATTGTGATTTTATTTGGGGCCATTTTTCATTCCACTCAAAATGTTAAAACACCCTAACGAAAAACTAACCCCAAAAGAACCAAAAAATTGCCCCAAAATTGCGTGTTGTTGTGTCTTATGTAAAATTTTGGGGCCGTTCTTCACTTTCCTTTTGGGGTCATTTTGCGCACCGCCATGCAGAGCAGCTTTACTTAGCGAAGCCGGTGTCTGGTATACCAAAGAGGAGAAATCATTACGTCAAAAACCTTTTCATTATAAATTTAAAAATAAAATAATTGCCTAAAAAAATAATGGGTGATTTTTTAAGCTTAGTTTTTTTAAAAATCTAATAAAACACTTAAATTTGCATCATATATTCAAAATGTTTATTGGAATCGATAAATTGGTCTTTGCCATTTACTTTTTAAATAACTTCATGTAAATGTTGCCCGCGACTCCGGTTCAAATGGTCCATTCGTAAGGTCCAATTTTGCACCACTTTTTCGAGCATTTCGGCCTGTATTCCATGAATAACAAGTGTTATGTTATACTCTAAGGCTTCAATCGTGTTTGGCTTGTCCACATAGACCAACGACTTCACATAACCCCACAAGAAATAGTCAAGAGGAGTCAAATCACATGATCTTGGCGGCCAACTCACAGGGCCATTTCGAGAGATAAACTGCTCACAAAATTCATCCTTCAATAAGTCCATTGTTTCACGAGCTGTGTGGCACCGTCTTGTCGAAACTACATATCAACCAAGTCCAACTCAGCCAATTGGGGCAAAAAAAGTTGCGTATCATGGCTCGATATCGTTCGCCGTTGACTTTAACGTTTCTTCAACGGTCGTCTTTGAAAAAAAAATGGACCGATGATGCCACCAGCCCATTAACCACACCAAACTGTCGTTTTTTCGGGATGCATCGGTAACTCTTGTACGGCATGGGGCTGTTCTTTACCCCAGATGCGGCAGTTTTGCTTGTTTACGTATCCACTTAGCCAGAAATGAGCCTCATCACTGAACACAATTTTTCAATGTAACAAACGATGAACATATCTCACAGAGCACGAATTTTGATAATAAATTTCAACGATTTGCAGTCGTTGCTCGTTTGTGAGTTTCTCCATGATGAAGTGGCAGAGTATACTGGACACTTTTCACTTTCACAGATGTAGTTTGGACACAATTGCCAACCAGTACTGCCAGCCCGAAAAACTTAATTCATAAAAAATCACCCTTTATATTGGGGCTTTTTTTTTTTTTTTTGATTATTTCATATGAAATTAAATAACACCCCAAACAAAATGAAATCGTTGTTGTTGTTCTCTGTATAAACTTTTGGGGGGTTATATTATGCCGCCCAATTGTTATCGTATTTCATGTGCCGATAGTGTGATGTGACAATCTGTGCCGAAATTGTGCTTACTGTGGACAATTAAAATTAACACTATTGTGCCGATAGTTTGAACACTCTTTCGCAAAATGTGGATCAATCAAATTTTTAAATATGCACCCATTTTTATCGGCCACTTGTGCGCCGATCACAGTCGACACTAAGCACCGATACAAGGGATGGCAAAACGAGATTTTATAATTGCACTAACTGGCTACTAAAATTTTATTTTTTTGAGCTTAATTGTAGCAAAAATACATTTCGTCGACTTAATTTGCAAATCTGCTATTTCCACCTTTTAAGTAAATTAAGATTTTAATGCCGTGTGGTAAAAAACGATATGCCTCATCGACCAGCATGTAGTTTTTCTTAAATTTGAGTCTTGAAGTGTGTACAACCAACTATATTTTAGGTTTTCCTTTCAAGCTCCTGTAAAATGTGCTGAAAGGGAGTTAGCAGGTTTGCATATTAAGCCGACGATTTGTTTTATAATATAATTGTACTGTAGCACAAAAGAAAACAAGTCGATTTTACCCAAACATTGCAGTTGTACCGATGTTGTCATCCCTGGTTTGCAAACATCTGTTTACAAAACAACAATTATATAAAAAAAACATGCTTAAAACAACGAACTGCAGTTTTAATAAAATTTAAGGATTTTTTTATTATTATATTTTAATACATATATTATTTAAAATTTTTAGGACACATAAATGGATTATTTAGACGAAGTTTTGCGATGTTGCCTGCCAACAAGCAAATAAAAAAAAACAAACGATTTAATTTGCCCAAATAGCAAATTGAGTTTTGGCCGATATGAACCGAAAAAAATTATCACAATTTGCGACGATAATGGGACCACACAATTGTGCAATGTTTTTAATACTATGTTTCCACTATGAGCAAAACAACTTGTTTTGGGCAAAACGTGTCAAAGTGTTTCCATTATGTAAAACTGGTTTTGGTTTTCGAATTTTCGAAATCAGTTTGAAATTTATGCTGTAAACAAACATGAAAGCAAAAAAAATATGTGTTGAAAAATAAATATTTTTCTTTAACATGCAATTTTCTTTTTTGTTTTTAATATATGTACGTATATAAAGCACATAGTTTACTACCTTTTTATTATATTATTTTATTATTATATTTACGCTGCAAACAAATAAATCAGCTGGAGAGTTGCATAAACCTATTTAATAAGTCTTGATATTTTGGTAAATATGACACTTTTTTCGAAATTGTCAATCACCAATAATTGATAACACAGAGTTGTATTCATGATTTTCGACATGTTTTGGAGCAAAACCAGTTTTTGTTTGAGTTTTTCGAACATGAAAAATGTATGGGAAAACAAGTAGCAAAACACTTGTTTTGCTGCAAAACTAGTTTTGTGGCCCAAAACATGTAAGTGGAAACGTAAAGCAAAATCTTTAAAAATTGATTTCTAATAGGTAAATTTTTCTCTTTAAAAATTACTTAAAATTTATTTTACCAGCGTTTAAAAAACTTCAGTCAAAGTAGAAAAATTTACATTTCTTTGACTTCTTCATTTGTCATTGGCCAAAAAAAGCTGGTGCTTTAACTTCTGATTCATTAAATGTAAACAGTTGCTGTCAAACCAACTCAAAAAGCGAAAAGTTGTAAAGAAATTTTCGTTTTTTGTTCGTCAGCTTTTGGTTTCGACTGCAGTTTTTTAAGCCCAGTTTTTACACCTTTTTCCAGTTTCTTTATTTATCATATTATTTATCAAACAAGAATAGGTATTTAACTTTTTTCAAAACGCGTTGGACACACAACTTCCTTGTTTTAACCAGCATGAAATATGTGCTAAAATATTTGTCCTTCACTGTATCAGCGGAAAATTTATAACTAAATCAAGAGTGAAAAATTGAAACTGAAATATATTAAAAACTTTATAATTTTGTATAAAATTGTTTAATAATTAAAACAATGTGAAATTATTTCATTAAATTAGAATTAACTGTGTGTATAAAAATATGTGGTTTTTTTGCTAATTAAAAAAAAAAGTAAACAGTATACTGCGTCACAGCAGATGTTGAAAATATTTAAACATGGCCCACAATAATGCAGGGTTGCAAAAAACCCAACCCAGCGGGGTTTTCATGGGTTTTTGGGTTTTATTGTGTTTAATTTGGCTTTATTGGGTTTTATGGTTTTTTGTGTAATGTTCTAATATCACTGTGCTCGAAATTGACACTTTTTTTGGACACTTGGCGTTTTAACCTAATTCGCTGGTGTTTACCGTTTTTCAAAATTTGGATTAAAAACCATAAATAGTTCAACAAAATAACCACAATACTAATTATTGTTAAAGCTAAGGCTCGAGCTCTATGTTTACATTTGTCCTTCAAGTTGTGCTGAGAAAGGTCAACAAGAAAATGAAAGACAAAAAAAATGAAAAAACAAAAAATGAACTTTGGACTTCCAGAAGAATTCTTGACAAAAAGTACGAAAAAACAGAAGTAAGGAAGAACATGTAAAATCAATTAAAAAAGATAATCATTCAAAGCAAATTTCGATCTGCCAAAGGTTAAATACAATTTGGTTTAAAGATTGATGTTTGACTATTGACTGCCAGCAGTTGTCGATAGCTGCGAGTGTTAAACGGCAAACCCCTCTGAAGAGATTGAGTGGTTGCAATCGAAACATGTAAGGGTAACCTGTCCGTAAAAGCCTGGGTTCGACCCCGGCAGCAGTTAAGAATGAAAAATTATCAATAAATTTTAATTAATTTTCATGTTGTAAAAATTCCTTCTTCATAAAAATAATTTAATGAAAATTAAATTTGATGAACTTTAGCCTAATTAAAATATCAAAATTTGGATTAAAAACCATAAATAGTTCAACAAAATAACCACAATACTAATTATTGTATATTATATATATTTTTTTTTTTTTTTTTTGTATTTTGGTGTAAAGCGCATTTTAGATAAAGCGAGGAAAATTGTGAACAACATGCGTCCAAAATACAAAGCTAATTGCTTGGTGGCGTAACGTGACAATTCTGTGGAAGTGCCCATGTTCGGCCTTTTCAAAATCAAATTCAGGTTTTTAAAAAACAAACTTAGAATTTTCGAAATCAAATCATAAACAAATCTTATTCAGCATTTTTCAAATCAAATTCCGTACTAAATATCAAAATCAGCCTCTGTGGAAGTGCCCATATAAGATTTTAACTTTAAATTCGGCCTTTTCAAAATCAAATTCAGGTTTTTAAAAAACAAACTCAGAATTTTAGAAATCAAATTGAGTATTTTACAAATCATATTCAGCATTTTCAAATCAAATTCTGTACTTTAAATATTTAAATTAGCCTTTTTTTAATCAAATTCATTTTAAAAAGTCTGGTTTTAGTTTTTTAAATGTCGAATTTGCATTAAAAAACTGTAAATTTATTTTTAACAACCAGTGGCCAAATCGATTTCGATCGAAATTGCAATACAATTTAAATTGGAATATTGATCGATATCGATTGCCGCAATTTTCTCTCTGAGTATGTTTAAATTATTAAATAGAGAAAAGTCCACTAACGTTAAATGTATGAATTTTATAATAAGTTTTTTTTTCTTTTTTTCTGTAAATAAAACATAAAAATTATAAAATCTTTGTTTAAATGAATAAAAAGAAAAAAACCAACTTCGGTTTTTTTTTAAACAAACTACCCGTTAAAACCCGGGTGGGGTTTTCTAGGTTATCCAGTGTGCAGCCAACCCTACTATAAAGTAGCTTAAAGACGACTTAAACTCTCATCATAAAAAATAATTTTTAACAAAATTGGACGAATCTGTCGCAAGTTATAAAAAAAATCTATGAAGCACTCTCTTCAAATCTCAATTTTTCCTTAAATCAGGATATTTCAGTTTATTGTGAATACTATTCACATTTATCCAACGATTTTCTTGAAATGAACTTTGTTTTATTTTGAAATATTCCCAATTTTAACAAAATGTTTTGAAAATATGTAGTAGGCTTTTTCCATTTCCATTTTAATTTTTATACCCTCCACCACAATTAGTTGTGAAGAGGGTATACTAAGTTTGTCATTCCGTGTGAAACTTTTTTATTATTCATCTCAGACCCCATAAAGTATATATATTCTGGCTGCTTGAGTAATTCTAAGCCGATTTAGCCATGTCCGTCTGTCTGTCCGTCTGTCCGTCTGTCCGTCTGTTGAAAACACGCTCACTTTCGAAAAACTCAAAAGAAATAAACAAACTAGGTGTCAAAATGCTTGTAGTTATCCTAAGCAGTTTGGGATTGAATTTCAGCAAAATCGGTTCAGTAGGACCAGAGCTATGAATCAAAATGTGGAACCACCACCTTCAAAAACTTGATTATTTTGTTACAAAAACAAACATAAATGATGCAAAAATGCACGGAATGACATAAGATTTTGCACAAGTCTGTTTTATTCGACTAGAAATTACACTGTAAAATTTCGCGAAGGTCGGTCCATAATTTACCCTAGGCCCCATATAAACCCTACTCCCGGAAAACAGTTTAGTACGCCTTAAACCGTAAAAAATAATGCAATCATAACAAATTTTGGCTCGTCACAATTTTATAGGACTTTAAATGATACTGTAAAATTTCGTGAAGATCGGTACATAATTTACCCTAGGCCCCATATATGCCCTACTCCCGGAAAACAGTTTAGTCTCCTAAAACCATAATTAATAACAAATCGTCACAGTTTAAGATAATAATAATAAAAAGACATCATACAGATATTACTCCTTAAACATTCGAACTGTCGGTGGAGGGTATCAAAGATTCGGCACAGCCGAATATAGCACTCTAACTTGTTTTTCTTTAAGTTTTTTATAAATAAAAAATTTTCAAATTTTGCACAAAAAAAAATATTTTTCATCATTGCGGTCTGCATTACAGTACTTTGTGCATAATACCAATACCCTCTCCGCTATTGTGATGTGGGTATACAAATTTGTATTATTTGCAACTAAGAAATTATATTCAAAAAATTTATAAAAATTTATTTAAAATTTATATAAAAGCCATACTTAAGCACGGTAAACAAAAGGCAATATATCATTATTAGTATTCATGCATATTTTAATTTTAGTTAATAATTTTTAGCTGACCTTTTGTTAAATAAAAGTCGCATTTTTTTTTTTTTTTTGCTCTTTCCTATTAATTCATACATAACAAAAAACGAAATAAAAAACCAACCAAGCAACAATCATGCAACAAACCAGCCAACCCAACCAACCAACCAACCATCCATCCAACAAACAAACTAATAAAAGTTTAAAAAAACTCAACTCAACTTATCTAACAAAACAAAATGCAACAAAAATATATGAATACAAAATACGAGTAGACAGATAAAAAGATGTCTTCATCATATCCGCATGTAAAGAAATACATACAGAAAAAAGTAGTTGAAGTTTACAGAAACTTTTGCCTGGTTATTATTGTATATGTATATTTACAAAAACAAAAAACAGAAAAAATGTTGAAAGTAAAATGGTCCAATGGGTCAGCCAGCAACAGCCAGTCGTTTGTATTACGTAAAAAGAAATAAAATTAAATTAAATAAAATAAAAAAAACACTAAGTAATAGGAGTACGAGTTTATAGTTAAAACCACAAAAACAAATTATAAAACATATTTACAAAAACAAAATAAAAGATTTGAATAAAGTAAATAAATCTATGTATGTTTGTTAATAAAAATAAAACTTGATTTCTGCACTCTTTTTTCGATTAAAATATTTTTATAAACTTCCTATTGCCTTTACCACTCACTAACTTACCCCAACAACCATCCAACAACCCCCCCCCCCCCCCCCCTTCCCTCCTACGCAGCAGGTCTTGGTATTTAAAATATATAAAAAAAAATAAATTTTAAATATTATTACTACAAGTGTTTTGAAATTAAAACCTGTTATGATTATCTTAATATTCATTGGTAAAAAAAGTGTAAATATCAATTAAGCTGCCAAGAATTAGGGTTCTTTATTTTAAGGATTTCTTTCTAATCTCAAAAATGTATTCATTTATTTTAAATAAACAGTAAAGCCCCAATAATTGGTAAGCGCAAGGGCCCAGCCATTTTTAAGGAATTACAGGGGGATTTTCAGTTCAACAGTATTTCGGTTTTACGAGGTTAAAATAAGAAAAATACGAATTAACGGAGTGCTTCTATTGTTTTAGCAAAACATTAAAGCGAAAAAAAAACAATGAAACAAAAACATTTAGATACGTATTCATGACAAAAATCCATAAGTGTAAGTCACAACTTAACTTAATTTGACATTTGTTTGTTTCAGTGTTTGACAAAATCAACAATGGAGAGGTACACAATTGAACAGCGCGTTAAGATTGGTGAAGTCTTTTACGAAAACGAGCATAATCGAATCGAGCAAATCGACCACAATCGGGAGAATTGTGCGTAAATTTTAGCCAATTAGGTCTTTAGGAAATGGACAAAGAGTGACTGTTTGGTGCAGTTTATGGACTGGTGGCGTCATCGGCCCGTACTTCTTCGAAAGTGAGGTCGGCCAAGCAGTTACCGTGAATGTGGTTCGCTATCGCGAGATTATAACGGACTTCTTGTGGCCAAAAATTGAGGATATGGACCTGGACGATATGTGGTTCCAACAGCATGGTGCCACTTGCCACACAGCCAACGAAACAATGACGCTTTTGCACGAGAAATTCAATTGCCGTGTTTTCTCACGTCGTGGGGATGTTAATTGGCCGCCACGATCATGTGATTTGACCCCGTTGGATTTCTTTCTTTGGGGATATTTTAAAGATAAAGTGTACTTAATTAAGCCAAGAACAATTTAAGAGCTAAAGGATGAAAGTGTCTCCGTAGGCCATCTGGTAGTGAGCTAATCTTTCAGCGCCGGGGTTGCTGGTTCGATTCCCGCCAGAGACTCTGGTTTCTGCAGACAAGCGTAAAGCTTCGCGGGATTAGCTTAGGGAATTTAAAAAAAAAATAATAATAATAATTCGGCACATTAACGACATTGAACCTCAATTATGTCTCAGAGTCAATAAAAATATGGACCATCGGATACATTTATGCCACCGAAGCCGTGGCGAGCATTTTGTTTTACACATAACTGTCATAGATCCATAATAATAATCCTTATAATAAAAAATAAAAAGATAATTCTCTTAAAACTGTTTTGTTTTATTTACAAATAGCATTGTGCGTTTTGGTTGGTCCACCCTTTATATTGAATGATTGCGATAAAAAGCGATTTTATTTCGAATTCTTGAGATTTTCGATTTAACAGGGTAGAAATTATCGCGATTCTACTGTAGTATTTATTTAAGCAAGCCTAATTCGGCCAATGAACAGCTGCAAAACCGATCAAAAACAAAGACTATGTAAATGTGCTTATCATACCATAAGAGATGATATCTCTGACACTGAGAGGCAATTAAAAACCTTAAAAACAGCAAGTCACCAGGACTAGACAATAGAGCGGGTCGGCCTCCATACATAAAAAAGTTGTGCCAGTCACCCCCTAGAATAAAAGATATGTCAATTAAGTTTCTAAAACTGGAGAGGTATTACGGTAATGATTATAGTACAAATCAGTGATGGAAAATTTAAAAATTTAGATGGTACTGACTACTAAGCAAAATAGTACTTTTTTCAACATTTTGGTACTTTTTCAAAAAAAAATTTTTTATTGCAAAATAAACTTAAAAATAAAAAACTAAAATACTTCATTTTTTTGCTCATATCTCAGCCATTTAGGAACCGAGCTGGCTAAATTTCAACAGCAAAATTCTGAAGAGGATATCTGACATTAAAAGATAACAACAAGGATATATACTTTTGATAAGCATAAATTTTGTGTAGGCAATGTTGTCAAGAGGGCTGTGGAGTCGGAGCTGTATAGGCGGAGTTGAGGTCCTTGTAACGGAGTCGGACTTGAAGTACCAACAAAAAAATCGCGACTCCGACTTTTTCGGCATAACAAATTTAAAAAAAAATATTTCAATTCAGTTCAAAATAAAAATACTTTGAAATTGGCGATGCAATATTTAAAATATGATTCGAATATTTTACTGAATCCTTTTCTTCCTATATTTAATCATTTAAATGGTACTGTATTAAAAAAGTGTTTAAAGTCAAATAAGGACCAGTCTCATATACATTTAACATTAAGGTTCAGTTAGGACTCGGAGTTGGTATTTCAGCAGTTGGAGTCGGAATTAGTACTTTTTGTTGACAACTCCACAGCCCTGGTTGTCAATGTTAAAAAAATATCAACGCTTACAGCCAATCCCACGATGTCACACGTTTCTAAAATTTGTTTTTGTTTTAAATGTTATTATCTATGCGAACGTTAACGTGTGACATCGTGTGATTGGCTGTTAATTTCTAAACAAAAAAGCATAACAAGAAGAGAGTACTAAAACGGACGTGGGGGTACCGTGGTATTTTTGAAAGGAAAAAGTACTGAAAATAGTACCATAGTACTGAATTTTCCATCACTGGTACAAATAATCAACAAACGTCTTTCCGACGCCCTCGACTCCGCTTAAATCTTTCACCGACCACATCACCAGTCTTCGTATTATAATCAAGCAGTCCCGCTCGACATTATATCAAGCATTTATTGATTTTGAATAGGTCGCATCCTTGTAGAGGCACACCTGGGGACGAAATCGAAATACGAATGGAAGCTGTCGCGTTCTTCAAAATGTAAATATAAGCCGATCAATAAATAATCAGCCTTATTCTGGTTGTCGTTATTGTCATCGACAGTGTCGTTTTTTGTAATAGATTAAAGTGACACACAGCCTGTGTTCTTTAATATAATGAAGTTCAATTGGTTTAAAAATATAAAAAATACTTTAAAAAAATTGCAATAAAAGAGAAAACTTGACAAATGGTAACGCTGCTTTCAAAACAAACTTTCTTTTGTCAGTGATGCCACAATAATAATACCATGTTCACACGGACAGAAATATTCGTGTTTCGCTCTCCCATTCCTGTTTCGCGCCCCAAACATGATTGAAACAACATGTTTTGCCACACAAAATTTTGAGAGCGAAACAGTTTCATGCTGCATTTTCCAATTTTTTATGAATTTTTAACAAACAAAAATTTCCAAATTTTGATAAAAAAAAAAATTTATTTATTAAAAAAAGTTTAATTTTATTGCAAAATTTCGTTTTTGAAATAACGGTATATCTCGCAAACAAAAACTAACCTAAAAAAAAAACGGTTAGCACCACTGAATTCAGCGTACCCGAATAAGGTTAAAACGCCAGGTGCCCCGCTTGTCTCAAAAAAAGTGTCAAATGCTAGGCACAGTGTAATAACCCTTAAATTTCCCCTCAAATAATTGTCGAGAATTTTAAAAATATTTTTCAATAACAAAAACCCTATCATCAATATTCCAGCTTTATATGTATAACAAATACAAATACTCAAATTATTTGTTTATATTTGTGATAAAATAACAAACAATGCATTTGGAAAATATCTGAATTGAAAAAAAAACAGAACTTGTTAAACATTGCTTATTCTTTGTTGTTTATAATCGTGTTTTAAAATAAATTTATTTTAGTTCACATGACATTTCATTTAATAAATATTTATTTTAATAAATTTATTTTTTATTTCTTCTGTATTTTAATACAAATAAAAAAAAATAATTATAAGTTTAAGTTTCATGTAAATTTCTGAGTCATATTTAATTATTACTTAAATTTCGGATTGTGTAAAATTTTAACAGAATTGTTAATTTTGTTATTTTCAACAATTCATCATTTGAAACGTTTCTATAAATTTTAATTTGGGAATAATCTAAATTTATTTCTAATTAAAAGCTGTTATTTTTTAAAAAATCTTTTGTATTAAAACTTCTGTATAGAACAGCAGAGTAGTGCAAACAAAAAAATATTGACTTTTAAAATAAAAATGCATAAAGTACTGCGACATACTTTTAGTAGTTTAATCGCAATCAGTGTTGCCATAACTGTTTGCTAAACATGCCAGAACAAGGTTTAAAAATTGTTTACAAATGTTCGTATTTTTAGTTGGTTTGACAACGACTGTTTACATTTAATGAATCAGAAGTAAAAGCAACAGTTTTTTTGGCCAATGACAAATGAAAAAGTGGAAGAAATTGCAGTGTTTCTACATTGACTGCAGTTTTTTAAACGCTGAGCCAGAACTTAGAAAAAAAATCTGTTAAATCGTAAAATGATTAAATTTGCTTAAAATCAGCTGAATTTGTATAAAAAAATATGATTAAGTCTGCTAAATAAAAAGGAATTTTTATATATTTTTCATAAAAATTCTTTGTTTTTAATAAAATTAAATATGCTTATTTTAAAAAATAAAAATCTGCTTTTGTTCAAGGAAATATGCTAAAAAGCAGTAAGCAATAGCCCATCACAATCTGCTAAATCTAGTAGAATATATGCTAATATGGTAACACTGATTGCAATACCTTTAAGTACAATATTAATAAAATAAATTCAAAATTCAATAACAGCTAGTTAACGTACATATAATGCTAATTTGTTAACCCTTTATGAAACGTCATAAATTTTAATAAATTGCCAAAGTATTTTTGAAATTTAAAATATGTATATTTCAGGCTAAACTCTGTCCATCTAATCGTTGGCTTTATTACAAAAATTATTTTTCCGTCTGAATTATAGGCTTATTACTTAAGAAAATATAATTTGCAACCGCTTTTCTTAAGGTTTAAAGGAAAGAAACCGGGTTTTCACAAGAAGTACTGTAAGCCGTTTCAAGTGTCAATGCAAGCCAGTTATTCATAATGCTGATGGAAGTTAGCGAATTTTATTTCCCGTTTAAAAGCACCGAAAGTCGGTCATATTGTTTTGTAAATAAAACAGAAAGTTTTCAGAGAACTATTTTAATATTTTTTATTTTTATAGAAGGATCTATGACGATTATGAGTGAAACAAAATATCGGCCAAATGTTCGTCACGGCTTCGTTTACACATCTCTATCCGTTAGTCCATATCTTCAATGACTCTGAGACATAATTGAGGTTCAATATCGTTAATGTGCAAGATTATCTCATCATTTAGCTCTAGAATTGTTCTTCGCTTATTGACGTACACTTTTTTTTTAAATATCCCAATTAAAATCGCCACGACGTAAGAAAACACGGCCATTGAATTTCTCGTTCAAAAGCGTCATTGTTTCGTTGGCTGTGTGGCAAGTGGCACCATGCTGTTGGAACCACATATCGTCCAGGTCCATATCCTCAATTTCTGGCCACAAGAAGTCCGTTATTATCTTCACGGTAACTGCTTAACCGACCTCGTTTTAGAAGAAGTAAGGCCCGATGACGCCGCCAGCCCATAAACCGCACCAAACAATCACTCTTTGTGGATGCATCGGCGAACTGGTCGAGCATGCACAGGTGTTTTCACATTTCCAACACACCCGGTTCGCTGAAATTTGCGCACAATTCTCCCGATTGTAGACACATTTTGTCGATTATGCTGACCAAATAAAATTCTGCCGATTGTTAACACAAAAAAGTCACGAAGTGCATTTTAATTTGAACGCCCATTTTCGTAAAGGGCTCAAAATAATCTTAACGCGCTGCTACCTTTCCATGGTTGAATTTGTCAAACAATTAAACAAAGAAATGTCAAATTAAGTTGGGAAAAAAACTTGACGTTAATAAGGTGTGACTCACAATTAACATCGTGCATTATGATTTTAACTTTAATTCTTATTGTGCGTTTAACAATTTCGAATGTTAACGTTCGCATTGAATATTTCTATGAAAAACACTGTTTTAAAAATATTTTCCATATAAAATTCTATGCGAACGTTTACGTTCGAAATTATTTAACAGGCAGTTAATCATCATTTTTATTTTGATTATTTATTTTTTATTGTTCTTTTTGTTAAATTTTAAATCACAATTTACGAAATTCTAAAAACTAACCCGGAACTAAAACAAAATTGATTATGAAAGAAATACACCAATACAATCACATCCATCCATACATGTTTACCATAAGTAAATAAATAAAAATAAAAAAAAATATAACAATAAGAACAACAAATAATAATAACCTGCTTCGAAAAGAGATTAACACATAAATTGTGCTAATTCTGATAAGCTTAAAAACAAATTTAATAAAGCTTCCCACTAACAACACAAATCTATTCATCAAGACCAGTGTTGCCAATAAAGAATTCGGAAATTACACATGACTGTGTCCCAAATTACACAGTTGAAGCAAGATTACACACACAGAAAGTAGCTTTAATAGAATGAATTCGCCGGGTATAAATAATCTAATTGATATTTCTTGTTTGCACAATAATGGGCCTGTTCGTAAATGCATCACTGCACTGCATAACATGATTATTATGCGATGACTTTGCTAATCAGCTGTGCATGATGCTTTTATTTGCTCATTTGATTGTTTGCATTGTTTGCATACTTACTCTTCCATTGCATCAGACATTTTTATGATTTATATTTGCTTTCGTTTGCGCCTAATCTACTGCTGTGTTGCATTTTCGACCATGTGACAGCTGCAGTGTTGCCACTGTTTGCATTTATGAACATACTGCACATCATATGCAGCGCAGTGATGCATTTACGAACAGGCCCAATGGTTGATAAAGTAAGAAATGATTTTATTTCCGAACATAAACAATATCGCCGGCAGAAGAACACTACAAAAATGTTGATATACAAGCTACAGAAATTTATAAAATTTCCTGAGTATGGTTTTGTTTGATGCAAACAAATTTACAGGGGTGTTCTGGAAATCGAAAACGCAAGAAATTTAAACGTCGTTTTTTTGTAAGATTTCTGTAGTAAAATAATTTTATGGCAAATATTATACAAATTAAACAGAATTTTATAGCAAAAATTATAATACATAATTAGATTAAAAGTGTTTTAAAAACAAATTTTCAAATTCTAGAGTTTTGCGTTTTCGATTTCCAAAATACCCTTGTTAATTACTTATAGGTATTCTGTACTGCACACTCGATAGCCTTTAATTAAAACATTAGGAACTTAACACTTAAATTCTAAAATCTGTAAAATGCACACACTTTTTTTATAATTTCACGCAAAAAAAAATAATCTCAAAAACATGACAATCAAATTTGACAGCTTATGTTTAACATTATTTCCTTTAAAAAATTTTTGAGCAATTTTTCCGCAATACTTGTGCACATAAATGTTTTTGCGGTCTACACATGACAATATTTCAAAGTTTATTGCATGTTACATTTATTTAAACGTTAATGTTGGAATGTGAAAAAAACGAGTATGACTGTGATAGAGACTGCGAGAAATAACAAAATATTATCAAACAAGGCGAATTTACACCAGGTGAAATTATCTTGCTACGTAAGCAGCAGCTGATAACTAACCATGTGTCAAAATGGTATACCGTCCTGGTGGTTCTGGGGAATCTTAGCTAAATTCTATAAATTTCGCTTAAAATTTTGATATTTAAAATTATTTAAAATTAATAAATTTAAAAACACACAATTTAAAATTAAAAACAAAATGAAATATTTGTTTGAATTGTGTTGTATTATTTTTGACACAACGTTAAAATATTTTACAGTGTTGTAAACGTTGATATCAAAGAACGAAAAGAAAAACTCGACTGTCAAAAATTAATGAAAAAATATAACTCAAGTAAAATAACCAGCATTTAAAAAACTGAAGGCAAAGTAGAAAAACTGCCATTTTTTCATTTGTCATTGGCCAAAAAAAACTTTTACTTCGGATTCATTAAAATCATCAAAAAGCGAAAAGTTGTATACAAATGTTCGTTATATAACACACAATATGTGAATTTATACACGGATTGGCATCACTGATCAATACGCTTAATAAAGCTAATAACAAATTCAGAAGAAAAAAAGCTTATATGAGAATACAGTAGACGCTCGCAAAAATGAAACACTTTGTTTTTAAGGCAATTCCAATTTTTAAATGTTTCTAATGTCTGGATTTTTTTCATGGTATCTTCATTATTTAAACATTTTACTTTTTTTAAACTTCTTAATAACATTATAAGGACCATGAAATTTGTGTTGAAGTAATTTCAATACTTGATCATTTCTTAGAGTGGGTTCACACTATGAAAGTTTTCTTTCAGAAAGTCTGAGTTTATGGGTAAGAGAGGAGAAAAGAAAAGCATGTTCTCTTCCCCTCTCACCAATAAAACTTTCATAGTGTGATCCCAGACTTATTCAGACATGAGAGCTTTGTTCTAAATTCATCATGTGGGGTTTGCTCTTGACATAATTCGTCAGGTTATTATTGTTTTAGCCTACACGCCATCAAGTCGGTTTTGAGAAAAACGATTAAATAGGTTTACAATAAATTTTCTCAAAAACTACTCGATAGATTTTTGTTAAACGCACCTAATTGATTTCTACGTATGTTTTTAACAAAACTATACATTTTCATGAATTTACATGCAATAAATCAAAAGTTTTAATGCTTTTTCTATATTAAAATTTTGTCGTTTTGTGCTCCATATCAAATTTTATTTCGTATTATGATGTTTTCTTTGACGTGGAGCAAAGTAAGTCTATGGCAAACACAATTGATAGTTGATAGTTAATAGAGATTTATAAGGACAGGTTGGTGGCATGTTTTAGAATGGTGATAACTGCTAAACTCTCTCCTATAAGCCCCGAACTGCAGATGCAACATAATATGGAAAGAAAATATATGTTAGCTAGCGCAAATCAATATTCAACAATTAGTTTTGTTGTGGGCTCCATAATCATCTCAAGTGTCACATTGTGTCCAATAAATTTTTACTATTGTGACGGTTTATTTTGACCTACGTTATTCATTATTCGAATAGCGCAAAGCAATATTGTTATGTTCGTATGCAAAATTTGCTCCATATGCAAAAAATTGTCATATGTAGCAATATAACGTTCAATGAATCTAAAAAATGTGGATGTAGACCAAAGTCTATGCTAAATATCTCAGATTCTATACGTGATATTGAAAAATGGATTTTGGAATATTAAAGAGAACATTGATGCCATATATAATCCATTCCTAACTCATTTTTTTAAAAAATGGCGTTTAGGCTAAAACAAAAATCACCTGACGAATTGTCTTCAAAAGTGTTGTGAAATCATAACTGTTCATTAAGATTGTGGAATTGTTAAAAAAACTGTCCAACTGTTATGGAATCTTTGGTTGACGATCGTAAGCCCAACAAAACTAACGGCAATACTTTTTTAGTCCACTGAGATTCTTTGTGGCATGAAATTTATGCTTTTAAGATTCTATGGAAGCAATCATCTAACCCATTTGATTGTGGGTGATAAGATGTTAAGAAGTTGATTTTTGTTCCTAAAAATTGAGCTCAACTATTAACTGACGACCTATATCGGTGTAAACTATGTACATCAGGCGAATCAAATCTTAATATCCAGCCATTCATAAACGTTTCACAAGCAATATCGGATAAACAATTTGGCATAGGAAAAATTTTTAATCTGATTCTAGAACAGTGAAGGGCATTTTGGCAAATCCTATGTTCGCGTCGACACATGTACACTATAAACTTCTTCGTGTGGTCTGTGACAATGTACGTTCGGCTGTGGCTTTGTCATTTCATGTTGATGAGCATCATTTGTTTTCTGCTGCTTCCCACACAAGCATAAATGTGATAATATGTGTGTTGCCCTTCACTGCTCTAGAATATCCGAAACGTGTGGCAAAAAACTAGAATCCATATTGGCAATTACTAGTGTCCGACCGATTAATCGACTTCGGTACTGGCCAAAAATTGCTAATAAGCCAATAATCAGTGTTCGGCATTAATTTGGATGATTTTTGCGAAACGCCATGATATGCTTATTTTGCAAAACCATGCAAAAATAACCAACTATAACTTTTTCCAAAACAAGCAAGCAATATCCGAAGAAAAAAAAGGAAAAACATATTAAAGCTTATAAAGGGTCCGCCAAATAACTTTTTTTTTTTGAAAATGCTATAATAAAAACTACTGAATATTTTCTCTAATTTCTTTTTTTATTTGAAAGTACAATCCTTCCGGTAAATAATGGAAAATAATTTCATTCAAATGGCTGTCTCGGCTGGCCATGCAGTAGCCTACACGATCGGTCCAAATTTTAAGCACATTATCGATTGTGTGCAGCTGTATTTCACCAATGGCTTCACGAATATTGTCCTTTAAAGCGTCAATTGTCTCTGGCTTGTCGGCGTAACACTTATCTTTGAAGGCACCCCACAAATAATAGTCCAACGGTGTCAAATCGCAGCTCCGAGGTGGCCAAACGACATCAGCTCTGCGGCTGATAATGCGATCTTCAAAAACAGGGCGCAAAACATCGAGTGTAGCTTCGGCTGTGTGGCACGTAGCGCCGTCCTGTTGAAACCAAATGTTGCCAATATCCTCCTCTTCAATTTTTGTGAACAAAAATTCGTTCAACATGGCCCGATAACGATCGCCATTGACTATAACGGCCACTCCTTGCTCATTTTCGAAGAAAAATTGCCCAATTATTCCTCTGGACCAAAATCCGCACCAAACAGTGACTCGTTTTGCGTGCATCGGCTTTTCAATGTATGCGTGCGGGTTTTCTGTGCCCCAAATGCGACAATTTTGCTTGTTTACATACCCGCCAAGATCAAAATGAGCTTCATCTGAAAAGATGATTTTTTTTGGCAAAATCGGCATCTTCTGTAAGTCGATCGCAGGCCCACTTAGCGAAGCGAAAACGCATTGGATGGTCAGTTGGCTTCAACTCCTGAACCAATTGGACTTTGTATGGCGTCATACCAAGGTCTTTATGCAAAATTCGTCTCAATGATGTCTCCGAAATGTTCAATTGTTGAGAACGACGCACAGTGGCGCCATTTGAGTTTTTTCGTTGCAAAAATCATATCTTTTGAACCGAATAAGATAATTGAACAGTTTAAACAGCATATGATAGATAACTGTTCAATGAGCGTTTGGAAAGGGTGCTACGCTTTGTAGGGGCCTACTTATGGGTTATCAAAGTTAAAATTAGTAGAAAAATCAATTTTATGGTAACTAAAAAAATTATTTTTACATTTTTAGATTGCTTTTATTTTTTTTCTTTAGGGTTTAATGTTTTAAATTATTACCCAACAAATTAAAAAAAAATATTTTTTTTTTAAATTTATTTTTTCAATCCTGCAGATTGGCTTTCGCAGAGACTTCCGTAAACTCCGTATGCAGTGGTCGTGAATTTATTTTGGCTTGCGTAATATGCTTGCATCCGGGTAAAACGTCAGCGCCGTTTTGCGTTAAAGATGCCCGTAGTTTCTCATATTTCTCTTTGGAAAGTTCTAAGTCCATAAACAAGAACAAGGCTTCTTTGGAACCATACTTTTTAATGTGTGCGTTTGTGGGCGTGGGAATGCTTTCCTTAATCCTTTTTAGTCGCAGTGGGCTTGCATCAGCAACAGATTTGGTTATCTGCGACCTAACTCTTTCACTATCCTTTGTATATTTAATAGAAAGCGCGTCCGATAATTGCTTCGTGGTCAAGTCATTGGTGGCATCGGCAAGTTTCCTCTTTCTTGTGAAAATTGAACACTCCTAAATACTTTTTTTTTTGCCTTCCTTTTGCTCCTCTGGTTGATGTGGTGGGTTTATCTAATGCCAATATATCCAGGATGGTGTCTTCATTAGTCCTCGTATTTGGAGTTGAAGTTCAGAATGGTTCGATTAGATTTCACCCATTTTGCCTTAATATTTGCATATATCAGATTAAAATTATTTTTTATAATTTCGCTTCTCTCAATATTTCCGTATAAGCTATCAAGTTCTTCTATAGCAGCTTCCGTAAAAAACTTTGGTGTGGTTGACTTTCTAAACAGTTCAAATAATTTTAAATTGTTCAACGCCATGTTTTCAGTACTTAAATTGTTTAATGGTTTCAGAAATTGTTGCGCCAACTTTCAGTCGTAGACTAATCCAGGCATAATAATATGGCAAATATAGAAAAATATAGATTTTTTTTATTTTCCGTCAAAGTTGAAAAATAGTGAAAAAAAACGGATAGTTTTTAAATAGTGATTTACCAGGAGAAACACAAAGCAAACAGTTAATTTTTTTGTTATCATTATACATTTAATATATACATCAATCAATACAAACAAAAAATAAGGCGATTCGTTACCTATTTTTCGTGATATTACACCTGAAATCGCAACAAATTGACTAAAAATTGTGTGTTTTTTTGAAAACCGAAAGTCGGTCAACTTTGAACGGTTATATCTTCTAAACTAAAAATGTGATATTATTAAGAGTGGCATATTTGAAATCGTTGAAAAGTTTCCTATAACATGGGTTTATTCAAAACTTCGTCGGTGCTCATGAAAATTTTGATTTTTGCAACCTCGTTTGCTCTACGGGCGCCACTGTGCGACGGTGAATTGATGTTGATGGCGCTTCACGCACACTTTCTGCCACAGCAGCAATATTCTCGGGTGTACGCACTATTTTTGGCTTTTCACGCTTTGGTTTATCGATGAGGATGCCAGTTTCTTTCACTTTTTTCACAAGATAACGAGCATACGGAGCTGACGGCGCTTCTCTTCTTCCAAAATCCGTACGCAATTTTCGCACACATTCTGCAACATTACCATGAATTTCAAAGTAATGTCGCAATATTTCCCAGCGTTGTTCAAGCGTATACACAACCATATTCGTTCAGCGGAATGATAAAACTAATTATCTGTCAAATCAGACATGAGCTTAGTGTTACCATTCACGAAATAAGCACTAGTTGAAAAAAAAGTTAGATGGCGGACCCGTTATATGGTAATAGAAGGACTTAATTTCTCACATTGAAGTGGAAGAAAATAATGAAAAGATTTTCGAAAAGGAGTTACGAATTTATGTAAACGAGCCCATAAGCATATTTAAGGGTTTCACGACTGCTTGTCATATTTTTGTATCTTTTTCTCTAAAACATCCCAGATAAGCTCAATAGGGTTTATATCAGGTGATTGGGGTGGGAAATTTAATTGCCTCGGGGACTAATATAGAAGCCAGTCTAGTACAACGTGAGCGATATGCTTCGAGTCATTGTCTTGTTGAAAAATCCTTTGATTACCAAGGCCTAAGCTATCAAGAGATGCCTTCAGATTTCCATCCAATAAGTTATTATATTGAAAGCGATCGATATTACGTATTACAACCAAAACTAACCGACCCACTCCAGATAATGCCATGGCGCCCCAAAACACAACACTGCCGCCACCATGTTTAACTGTTGGTAATTGTAGGATCCAGTGCAGTGTTAGGCTTCCCCCAAACCTTTGATCTTCCATCATTTCCGAAAATATTGAACTTACTTTATCAGTAAATATAACACGCTTCCAAAAGTCAACATCTTTGTTAAGATGTGCCCGAGCAAATTCAAGCCGAAGCTTACGATTTTTCGCAGAAATTAGTGGCTTTTATCGGGCCACTCTGCTTTTAAACGGTAATAACTGTTCTTGGTGTAAAAGTAACATTGCAACAATTTTCAAGGTTTTCCACTAGTTTTGGGGCACTAAGTTTCGAATCACGCTTTACTTCTTTCAGCCTTCTGCTAACATCACGTCTCGAAAGCTTCGTAGTGCGTGGTTTGTTTCCTGTGCTCTGGTTGCTTCATAATTTGTAAGTATTGTATTCACTTTTGCGCGACTAAGCTTTACTATTTTGGAAATTTCGCCATAAGATTTGCCTTCCTTCCGCTCACTGACCACAATATTTCTAACAGAGAATGGTTCCTCTTTTCTACCTTCCATTTTTATGGTTAAAATTACATTTATTTTACTTCTTCCACTTAAATTTGTAAATTGAATTGAAGATAGTGATTTTAAGACCAAATAAAATAAAAAATAACGGTTGCTTTCTCCTTTCTGTCCTTAATTTTCTACTTACTGCATGGAGTTTTTGTTATTATTGTGTTCATAATAGCATATTTTTTTTTTTTTTTCTTTTATTAATAAAATTATTTAATAGTGGCTTAAATATAAGCATACCAATTTTTCTCATTATCTTTATAAACTTCCTAAAATCGCAAAATTATGGGGTGTATTTAGACTTTTTTCTTAAACTGTACATTTTGTGTTCTTATTCGTCTATTTTGACAATATCTTTTATATTTAATTTCGTTATCCAGAGTTAATTGCGTAGTATGTGTGATTTCGTACAAATGTGTTTCAGAAAGAGAAAAGCCAAAATGCGCATATATGTACATACATTCATACAAATAGAATAACGGAATAACTAATAAGACTCGCATTGTGTGAACGCCAAAGATAGTTCAAAGAAGAAATTTTGATAAGTTAATCAATAAGACTTGCATCGTATGTACAGGGTAGCTGATGAAAGCTGCTACCAAAAAAAAGGTAATAACTTTTTTCTGTGTAACTAACCTGTTCCATTTTTATTTTATTTTATAGATTGATCTTTAGATTTAACGAAAATGGAGAATTGAGACCATGAAACAAGAATTTGGAAAGTGCGCCGCTTTCACGCTTTAGAGTGCGTAGTTTTCGTCCAAAGAGAATATAGGCGCACGTTTGGAGGCACCACTCCTAGCAGATGGACTATAATGAGGCTCGTGAATAATTTTTCGGAGCGCGGCAGAGTCGCAAGAATGCCTTATCATCGAGATCCCTTAGTTCGGACGCAGGAAACTATCGCTGCTGTAGCTTCTGCCATACAATCCAATCCTAGAGTTTCGACAAAAAGCTTACAAGAAGATGTTGAAAGAGTTTTTCTTTCCAGAACTACGCGGAAAGAGAATCCCTTTCAACTCTGTGTGGTTTCAACAAGATGGGGCAACTTGTCACATAGCCACGCCTGTTATGACAGAATTGCGGCGAAAATTCCCCAATAAGCTGATTTCAAGAAACTCCACATTCCGTTGGCCTCCCTGATCTCCCGATCTTACTGCACCTGATTTTTTTTTAGGATTATTGCAAACAGGAAGTTTACAAAAGAAACCCAACAAATTTGGATGATTTAAAGCAATTCATTCAAAGCAGTAATGAATAACTTTTTAATAACATGTCGCAGGTGTGTCACCGAGGGTGGAGGCCATTTGAATTCAATTATTTTTAAAAATGAATTACTTTAATTAAAATGTATTATTTTTCAAATGAATTAATAAAAAATAAATTACATAAACTTTAGAAAAAGTTATTTGAGTTTCTCAATGTAGCAAAATTCATCAGCCACCCTGTATATTGGGCATAGTGCTGGTTCACATACTTCAAGTTTTAGCCGTCAAGTCTTGAACTTTTAGGAGAGAAGGGAAAAGAGAATGCCATTTCTTTTCCTCTCTCTTCTAAAGTGAACCAGCACTCACTTACTACTTTCAAGTGCAATTTTTTTTTTTTTTTTTGCATCCTTAAACTTCGTACAGACGATGGTCAATATTGTAAGCTGGCGTTGCAAACAGCAATATTTTTCTGACAATAATGCGATTGTCAGATGCATTAATTTTGCCCTTCTGCAAATACAAATGAGCTTACAATGTTCACACAGTTGTAAGACATTTTAGCCAATTTTAATGCAATTTAAGCAACGCTGCTTAAAAGCTTTACGTAAATTACGCCTATGCTCCTTATAAGAACGACAATAAATGAAAATGTTAAGAATTTCGAAAATATTTTTTGTTTCAAGTAAATAAATTTAAAAAAAAGTAAATAGTTCAGATTTAATGACAAAAAGTTTGAGTTCGGCAGAACTTTGCAAAATTTACCGAAGTTCGAGTCCGGATTCGGTCTGAAAAAGTGCGTTCGGTTGGACAACAATGTTATTATTTAGTCGAAAATACACCAAGACAATTGTTTTAATAGACTTAATAGAAATAAGCAACACGAAACTCATTGTAATTAGCTTTACAATAGTTTGTAACAACAAAAATAAAAATGGTAGTATGTGTGTATGTGAATATGTGTTGTATGCCATGAACTGTGTTGTTCAAAGGTTGGTTTTTCAACTAAAGTGGTGGTGCTGTTTTTTCGCATATTTGCTGGTTTATTAAATAGCTGTTTTCAAATACCCTTCTCACAATTGAAAAAGGCATTAACACTTAAAACACAAGTTTGTTTTTGAACTTGTTTTCCTACAATATTAAAATACTTTTAGAACGATGTTAATATGCTCGGAATATTAATATACATGTTTGAAATATACCCATTTAATTTTAAAATATTGTAACGTAAATAAATTTAGTAAAGAATTAGTTGTATTTATTTAAAGTTAAAATATCCGTTAAATTAAAATACAGCTTCAATATTAGCGATGCCACAATGTTAGTGTAGATAATGCCATAGTTGCATAATGTTAAATAACATAATAGACGTTAAGTTTGAAAAGTATAGCAGAAGTTAAGGCTCGAATATTCTGGAAGTATCTAGATGATTGGGCTTGAGAAAAGGCAGTAACGTAACAGTAGATAAGTACATATGTATAAAGTCTCAGTTAGCCGGGAGTAACAGTAACTTAACCTTACCGTAAAAAAGTAATGCCAATCTATTTCTTACAGATTGAGACGTAACATCTTACTGCTAACTGTAATCGTTCTAATTGCTTTACATACAACAAATTAAGCAGCTGATTTGCAACGTTACTGTTACTCCCGGCTAACTGAACATTAAGGAAATAAGCAGCATTGAAGGCTTTTTTCAACAATTTTGAAAAACTAAAAATTTTCTACTTTGCATGTTAAGATGAAGGGTATAAAATAGTCAATACTACCGCGTGTATTTCTGGCACTACTTAGTTTTATTTATGATATGCTTGAGTAAACTCGCCATGTGGAAATTACTTTAAACCAGGAAAATCTCAGGTTGAATTATGAAAACAAACTTGTATCTTAAATTACAAATGATCTTATTACAGGTATTTTTGAAAAAAAAATAAATAAATAAAAGAAAGGAATAAATATTTATTTATTATCGAGATTAGTTTGACTTCCTATAAAAACAATAAATAATCTTCCAACTAATATTTTGGCAGGTTTTGTATTGAAAACATTTCTGAACCAATTAAGTATTTATCGCTTATATTTATCTATGCACACTGGTTATAAGCATTAAACGTTTTTATGCATTTCAACTTGTGCAAATATAGTTTAGTATTTAAAATAGCCCAGGAGAGCATTTTAATGTTTTTTGTCTTAAATGTTATCATTTCCTAGCCAAAATACGAATAAAATTGGGTTTATGCATTATTTGTTATGTAGTGGGGGTTAATGGAAAAGTGACGCGAATACAAATGAGTTATCATATTGTACACACAGCCAATCCTTTTCAAATGACAACCTCACCCTCTGTCCAGAAAGGACTTGGTGACCCCTGTTTTTGACAAACGAGGCCCTGTCGACCGATCTTAGGCGGTATAACCTTAACAACCGCACAGAGGAAATTCTGTTGCCAACCTGGAGTGTCAGCGAACCCTGAATGGCCAAAGTGCGTCTCAGGAAGTAGGAGATCGCGAATAATGGATCCTCTGAAACACTGGCTCCAAACACAGCACGTTTGGGTGCTTAGATAGCAGCCCTATCACCAAACTAGGGAACGAAGGCTAGCAACCTACGTTTCTGAACTTAATTGCTAACGAATCGCTAAAAATAAATGGCGCCCTATGCTCCAATGGGAGTTAAAGGAACATATATATGTATATATATAACATCTTTTGTTATGTGTTAAATAAAAAAAAGACAAATATTTTTATTTTAAATACTTAACTCAATTTTCCAAAAAAAATTCAGTAAGGTCAGTTAGTAAAAACAGTAACGATATGTATGAACTTTATCCCATTGATCAAATTGTGCAAAAAAATATTTTTCCTCGAAATCCGTAAAAATTAAATCGCTACCCTACCCAAGTGTAACGGGTTATAATTTTAAATTTTTTTATTTTCGTTCTCTAAAAAATTATATTACAGAAATCAATTTCAAAATCTTTAAGGTGTGTGCTGGAATTTCTCTTGGCACATTAGTGGTCTGATGCATTATTTGTTACTGGGCTAGTTCTTAACCGATTTTGGGTTTTAAAATTTTTTTGGAGACACAATTGTATCTTCAGTTCGATTAATATAGCATCTAGAATTTAAACATTTTAAAAATTTGACAAAACTAAGGAAGTGACTTTTTCGCCTTGTATTCACTATTCAGGATTTCAGTCGCTTTGTGACACCTCTAAATTTTTTTTTATTCGTCCAAAATCTTGTGTTTCTTAGTTTCTTGTGTGACCCTATATTTTAGATTATCAATTAATTATCAAACGTTTGTCGTTTGATAAAACGTTTGACTTTCAATTTGAAATTAAACTTCAGTGTTTGTTGGGTTTTTATCTTATACATTCATACATACAGTATACTTTCTAGGTGCATAAAATGCGAAAAACCTGGTACTTTATACCTTTGGTAGTTTTTCTCTTTTCGAAAACTATAAGGGTATTCATTTCAATTTTTTTTTGGTTGGAAAAATGGAAAAAAGAAAAATTACACCTTATTGACGTGAACGGTTTTTTTTTTTGTAAAAAGTACAAACTATCACAAAAAAAAAAAATCTGTCAAATAATTCGTGGAAGTACTAATTGATATTTTTTAAGATGCCGAATAAAATTGTTAAAAGTGAATTAATTAATTATTTAATTTAAAACGAAGTGAATGGTGTTATTTTCATCATAATATTCGACTACAAAAAGTTACCTCAAAATGGCGATTGTCTGCCAAAAAGTCGAGTATTTTATTAACTTCAGCGTCTGTCCATTTTTTGACCCCATTTCTTTTTTTAGTTCTTTTTTAATAACTTTTTTCATTGAACACATTCTTAATATGAATTTTTCTTTTTGAAAGATTAAATTAGAAAGAAGTTATCTTTGAAATGTTGTAACTATAAAAAATAATTTTTAAAATCAGAGTTGTACAATTCAAGAGTTTATAAAAAGAGATGTAAATTTTAGTACTTTGTATTAAAAATTAACAATTTTTTATGAATGGCAACATCATTTCGTTTGACGTTTATAGTGGAAAATTACATCTTTTTATCCTGATTTTTTTACACTTGGTTATAGTAAGGGTATTCATTTCAGTTTTTTTATTTGTTGGAAAAATGGAAAAGTGGAAAAATGTAATTTTTGTTACAACAACCACAAGAAAAAAAAATTCCACCAAAAGTTACATTTTTATCATACTATAACCAAGTGTAAAAAAATCAGGATAAAAAGATGTAATTTTCCACTATAAACGTCAAACGAAATGATGTTGCCATTCATAAAAAATTGTTCATTTTTAATACAAAGTACTAAAATTTACATCTCTTTTTATAAACTCTTGAATTGTACAACTCTGATTTTAAAAATTATTTTTTATAGTTACAACATTTCAAAGATAACTTCTTTCTAATTTAATCTTTCAAAAAGAAGAATTCATATTAAGAATGTGTTCAATGAAAAAGTTATAGAACAAGTCTAGTTTACCAACGCAGCTCTAAATAAAAAAAAAAGTACATAGGATGATAGAAAATTGAAAAATAAGAAGAAAAAATTAAATGGCAAAATTCTCGGAAACGCATAGTTTCCGAGTTATGGACCTCTGAAGTTTTCATATGAATTTGTGATTTCCCACTACATTTTTGAACGTATATGGCCAATATTGGTACCATTTGAAAGCTTTTGAACAGATCTTTCTGGAAATGCAAAATTTTTTTAAAACTTTTTAACTCTTTAGCTCCTAATACAGTTTTTACAAAATTTTATATCAAAATGTTACGGAAGTGCACTAGGTAATATAAATTTAATTTAAAAATCCCAGCTTCGCTAAATAAAGCTTCTCCACATAGCCGGCCTTCGGCCGGGCGCAAGGATTTTCTCCTCTATGGTATAACAAACACCGGCTTCGCTAAATAAAGCTTCCCCGCATAGCCGGCCTACGGCCGGGTACAAGGATTTTCTCCTTTGTGGTATAACAAACACCGGCTTCGCTAAATAAAGCTTCTCCGCATAGCCGGCCTTCGGCCGGATGAACAGATTTTCTCCTCTATGGTATAACAAACACCGGCTTCGCTTACTAATGCTTTTCTGCATAGGTTTCCTCCTCTACCAGTTTATTTTAAAAAAAATTGGATTAAAAAACAAATTTAAAACATAAATGCATATATTGGTTTTTATGCTTACTAAAAACTTTTGTTTTTTCATAAATTCATCGCCGCTCCTTAATGGATTAAGAATTTTTAAATAAAATGTTTATATCCAGAAAGATCTATTCAAAAGCTTTCAAATGATACCAATATTGGCCATATAGGTTCAGAAATGTAATCGGAAATCGCAAATTCATATGAAAACTTCAGAGGTCCATAACTCGGAAACTATGCGTTTCCGAGAATTTTGTCATTTTATTTTTTCTTCTTATTTTTCAATTTTCTATCACCCTATGTACTTTTTTTTTTATTTGGAGCTGCGTTGGTAAACTAGACTTTAGCCAAAGTTATTAAAAAAGAACTAAAAAAAGAAATGGGGTCAAAAAATGGACAGACGCTGAAGTTAATAAAATACTCGACTTTTTGGCAGACAATCGCCATTTTGAGGTAACTTTTTGTAGTCGAATATTATGATGAAAATAACACCATTCACTTCGTTTTAAATTAAATAACTAATTAATTCACTTTTAACAATTTTATTCGGCATCTTAAAAAATATCAATTAGTACTTCCACGAATTATTTGACAGATTTTTTTTTTTTTTTTGATAGTTTGTACTTTTTACAAAAAAAAAAACACCGTTCACGTCAATAAGGTGTAATTTTTCTTTTTTCCATTTTTCCAACCAAAAAAAAATTGAAATGAATACCCTTAGTATGATAAAAATGTAACTTTTGGTTGAATTTTTTTTTCTTGTGGTTGTTGTAACAAAAATTACATTTTTCCACTTTTCCATTTTTCCAACAAATAAAAAAACTGAAATGAATACCCTTTTTATATAGAAAGAGCATATGCCCCAAATTAAAATTTAGGGTTATGATGTAAAAATTGAAAAATTTGTACTTTTGGTACTTATGATAAATTCGGTATACAAATTACCTATGGTCCAGTGGACGGATTATATATTTTTAAGATACCCCTTGCTGTTCAAATGGACACTTGAATATCGTTTATTCAAGAGTATCGAGTGCTGAAAACTTATATGTATGTATTTATGTGTAAGCGGAAAATAATTCCTATAATATTGTTAATAGAAATATTTTTACATTGACTTCTTTGTATCGCACTAAAAAATCACGATTTGCTGACAATTTTTATACAAATGTATGTATGCATGTTAATTTGTATCTCTTTGTTTATTTCTCTAAACATTTATCCTATCTTCTCCTTTCCTTGATACGTTTTAAAATTTAAGGGGTATTCAAATACCTTTCTATAACACATCAGTTTTTCTTTTTTTAATATATTGTTACCTAAAAAAGGCCTTAGCCTTAGGATTGAAATTGAAAAACGCCAGATTTTTTTATGGCGATTTCAAGTCAGAATCGCAAATGTTAAGCGTTTGTTTGTCAGAACATGACCGTATAATTAATTTTTCTTATATTTTCATGTAAAACCTACCAGTTGTTTTACAATTGACAACGTTGCATATTATTCAAACTGTTAGTTAAGACTTTTAGCGTTTATCATATAATCTTTTGTAGATAGGGCCATTTGATTATTGTTAATAAAATTTATATATCATTATAATTAGGGAATGATAAAAGGATTCCAAAATCGATTTTTCGATCAACCTTTTTAAATTTTGATTTTTGAAATCAATTAATCAAAATCGTTTTTAAAATCAATTTCAAAATCGTTTAAAATAAATTTGCAAACCTATACCTTATATCACATAGGGGGATACAACTAAATTCTTTTAAAAATATGTACTAGAGAAATTGAACTAACATTTTTCCAGTGGGTAGATATGGCCATTGTTTATCGTTTTCCTGAAAAAAAGTAAAAATATGTAAATTTTGAATTGACTCCATTTAGTAAGTACATTTCACAGATTTAAATTGTGTTCTTGATTAAAATTATAACAAAAAGTTCTGAATTTTAGCAATATTTTTTTTAATCAATTAAATACATTTCAAAACATTGCAAATTAGTCAATGTAAAGTATTTCAAATGATTGTGACAATAGTTCTTGTTCGGTGTCCACTGTTTCTTTGCTAACTTACTATTAAGTTTTGTATATTCAGAAAACGAACGTTTGCATGTCATTGATGTCGGAAGGATGCATAGATATTCCCTTGCAATTTTGTATTTGTTAGAAAAAATTACTTTCTGTGTTTCCACTCTGCTAATAACTAGATTTTAATACGGTTTGATAAACCTGTTGTGTTTCAATAATATTATGTGGATTTTCCCAAAGCTCAATTTCATTGTTTGGTTCAGTACGTTATGTTAAGGACTGTTTTGTTAAATGTCCACTGATGAATTTTTCTGAAGTATAAGAAGACCTTTATCAAAGTTGGAAGTATACCAGGGGTACTAATAGGTAAATACGTGAAACAACAACTTTTTTACTTCAAACTTGCAAACTACGTGCACATATTTTATCGGTTTTATAGAGAATAAAATTAAGAATTGCCAAAATGTTGATAAAAATAAAAAAAATCGATTTTAAAAGCCTTATAATCGATTTCAGTATAAAATCGCATACGTAAATTCGATTGCGAAAAATCGATTTTTTTTAACACAAAATCGATTTCGATTCCAATCGAAAATTGATTTACCATTCCCTTATCATGATCAATAAAAAAGTCAATTTTGAATTTTGGGTTAATTAGGACCTTTTGCGATGTAGGTTACGATATTTATTTTTTAGCTTTTCTGAACATATTCTTATCTAAATATGTATGTATGTACATTATATTCCATAATGTACATCGTCAGCTAAAACGCAAAAGGCCATAACTAACAAAAAATTAAAAATGGGTTTTTTCATTAAATTTTTAAGTCTTTCGAACAACATTAGCGATTTTATTGACAAAAAACTAACGGCGCTATCTACAAAAGATTATAGGTATGATATTGAATGGTTTTTTCTTTTCTAACATTTTCAAAATATAAGATAGGGCCTTTTCCGTTTAAGGTGACGACATATTATGTACTTACAATATTATTTCTACAAAAAAACTTTAAAAAACGTTGATATGTAAGCGGTTGGATTATTTAAATCGCTACATAAGTACATTAATATATATTTTTTAAAAGACCTTCTTTAAAGCAGATGCTTTGTTTGAGGGTGTTGTATATGTATCGAAAACCGGATACGGTTAATAGTATCCGACATTTGGCTGGGCGAGTTTTTAATTAGTAAAAAAAAAACGTGTCATTTTTTTCGAACGAAATTTTTCCGCGATGAAATTATTTTATTTTGTACGGACTTTGAAACAAAAAAGTGAATCCAACCAAAATAAAACTGTTTTATAAATATTTATAGTAAATATATGGGGATCGACGTTGGCATATGTAGATTTGTTGACAATCTACTGAGGAATAGGGTCATTTGCTCTACAATAGGTGAAACCAGTGTTCAGAGGCTGGTGAACAGGGGTACTCCCCAGGGGGAGTTCTATCCCCACTATTGTGGAACCTGACTATGAACACCATGTTGACAAAGTTGGACAATATGAGGATCAAGGCAGTGGCGTATGCTGATGATGTGTCAGTGGCTATAACAGGGAAGCATTTGGGCGTAATGTCCCAGTGTATGGAGGCTGCCCTGAGGGTACTAAGCACCTGGAGTGCATCATGCGGTCTGGGTGTAAATCCGTCTAAGACGGAACTGGTACTCTTTACGAGGAAGTATAGGACCGAGGACTTTAAGCTTCCGAGGTTAAACGGAACTGAGCTTCAGATATCTCGCAGTGCCAAGTATCTGGGCGTGGTTCTGGATAGCAGGCTGTCATGGGGACTAAATGTCCGGATGAGAGTGGAGAAGGCAATAGTTGCCATATATGCGTGCAGGGGTGCAATAGGCAGAAACTGGGGTATGAGCCCGAGGTGTGTCAATTGGATCTTTGAGGCAGTGGTAAAGCCGACCCTGTACTATGGGGTCGTTGTATGGTGGACTGCACTGGAAAAGGGCATACACCGCGGGATGCTTGAGAAAGTATACAGACTTGTCGCGTTGATGATCACGGGATCTATGCGATCTACTCCCACGAAGGCGCTGTTCACGATTTTGAACTGGCTTCCGGTGGATATAGCGGCCAAACAGTTGGCTCTTTGCTCGGCGACACGGCTGCACGCGGCTGGCGGCTGGTCGACCCGTGACTATGGACACGCCGGGATAATCAGAAGTACGATTGTCCCTGATGGAGTGGACTACTGCACTCCGGTACCGTTCTTTGGTGCGGGGTTTGTTACACGAGTGGCACACGGAAACGTGCTCTTGGATACTTTCCGGGAACCGACCCTGGGGGTCTATACCGATGGTTCGAGGAAAGGTGAGAGGGCTGGCGGAGGTTTCTTCATAGAGGAACTGGATGTGAAGGTTTCCTTTCGTCTGCCGGATGGATGTAGTGTCCTGCAGGCGGAAATCTCGGCTATAAGGCGGGCGGCAAACTGGCTGAGGTATCATCGCATATCGGGAGATATACGTATATTTACTGACAGCAAGGCTGCCCTTGCTTCTTTGGCGGGTGTCTACTCGACATCTAGGTTGACTGCAGAATGTCGGATGTCTTTGAATGAGATTGCGAAACATTCAAGGGTAACGCTTATATGGATACCTGGTCACTCGGAGTGCCCAGGCAATCTAGTGGCAGATGGGCTGGCTAGACAGGGTGGTCGCATGGATGACGTATTCATCGATCAATTTGTTGGTCTTCCAATAGCCCACTGTAAATTACTCATCGAGCGCGAGTCTTATAGAATAGCGCAGATGCGGTGGACCTGTGAGTCCACCTGCTTGATATCCAGGATCCTCTGGCCTGGATATGATAAACGGAGAACTGGCTCTCTACTTGGGTTCAGCAGGAACCAGATTAGGTTGGTGATATCGGTTTTGACTGGACACTGGCCGGCGGGGACTCATGCTGGAAGAATGGGTCTGGAATTCAACGACTATTGTAGGAGTTGTCAGAACGAGGAGGAAGAGGAGACTGTGCTTCACTTCCTCTGTCACTGCCCTGGACTGCGGGGCATAAGGGAAGAATACCTGGGGGGACCGGTGTTTTCCTGTTTGGGGGATCTGTCTGGGATGGAACTAAAATCGCTCCTTCTCTTCACTAGGAAGACGAAGTAGTTGGAACTTGCAGTGACACCATCTGAGTAACTGCTCCAATGGATGGGCATTGGCGCCGGGTATCACAAAGGGACCAATTGAGGACCCAAGTGAGCCGTCTTCTGATGGCTGCCCATGGAACCTAACCTAACCATATGTAAGTAGGTACTACCTATTAGGGTATTCATTCGGTTAACCGTTAATCGGTTGACCGATTAATTACTACCCAATTAACTGATCGGTTAATTTAAAATTTTCTATTTTCGATTAACGATTAAACCGGTTAATTTCAGTCGATTAACCGATGTTACATAATTTTAATTTTTTTGAAATATTATAACAAATTGTTTGTGTTTAAATTAATTGTTTGGTTTAGAAAATATTTTTTATACAATATCAGCCCAATTATGAATAAAAATTCCCCGGGAGTTTTCTCTCTTCTCCCATTTTTCCTATGTTAATTCAATTGTAAAAATGGGAAAATGTAAAAAACTCCCGGGGAATGTTTAATCAGAATTGGGCTGTATATTTCCTTCTAGCAAAACATTCTTAACAGAATTACCCGAAACAATTAGAAGTGTTAAAAATTTTTAAAAATTAAATCAGGACTCTAATGGCACAATGGAAGATTTAATATGTTAAGAGAAATCCAGGAAAAGGACTGAGAAATTAGATATTCTTTATTATGGCTGCTTCTGATTCCTCCAGCACCCACGATAAGAGAAAAAAATTTTCCAAGTCAAGTGTTGTCAAAAACATTTAAACAAAATTTTTTTCAACATTTATTCAATCTCTTTAAACTATTGAAATAACTAATAAATAATAATAATCTAATTTTTTAATTTAGTTATAAAATTCTGTTTAATAGGGAAATATTTTTCAATAAAATTATTTAACTACAGAAATCTTATTAAAAAACGACGTTTAAAATTCTTGCTTTTTGCGTTTTCGATTTCCAGAACACCCCTGATGGTGTATTACTTTAAAAATACATATCACATATTTATGAATTATTTTTTTGTTTGCTCGTTTTAGATCAAGAATTGTTATTTTTGTTTTTTTAATAATAAACTCCAAAAAATAAATAATTTATGCATTTTTAATTATTGAAATTACCTTATTTATTAAAAAAACTTTATTAATCGGTTAACCGATCAAAAACCAAATTAACCGATTAAACCAAAACCTCGGTTAATTAATCGAGCGATTAACCGATTAAAGCAAAAGCCCGATTAAATGAATAACCTACTACCTATATGTATTTCGAAAATAAAAAAATGCTTCAGATAGTTTTTCTTTTTCATTAAAGACTTTTTTCTAATTGCGCCGTTTGTAAAATAAATAAAAGTGCAAACACGTGAAACTTTTACAACTGCGTGAATAGGTATGGATAAATAGAAATAGATGCTAACCTACTATCTATACATTTACATATCGTTACCTAAAACGAAAGTGGGACTAACATTTTTAAAATTTTACAGGAGGAATTGAATTGCACCCCAAAAGTACCAACTTTAACTAAAAATGTTTTTGATTGTTTTAGTCAAACCAGTAAACATGAGATATGGACATCGGGAGCACTCTCTGTTTTATGTGCTCTCCTGCCAATCTGCTTCTTGTAGCCGGCACTGCTTATTATAATGCAAATCATTTTAGATCTTCATATTAAAAAAACATATTGTTCGAAAAACGGCTAAAATTTTGAGTTTTTAATGAAGACTGATTTTAAAAATATCGAATTCGTATTTTAATATCGATACATCGGTATTTTAAATATCGGCGATATATATCGATTATTTTTTTTAAATATCGATATTTTGATATATCTATATTTATTGCCCATTCCTAATAAATAGCCTTAACCTGCTTATAATTTATTTTTCTTGTAAAACCTACCAAATGTTTTGATAATTTACAATTTTACATATTGGGTGATTTTTTAAGAGCTATACGAAAGTTTAAAAAAAAACACATAAAATTCAGAAAAATGCATGAAATCTTTATTTGAATCGATAGTACGGTCCATATAATTTAATGTTTGAAGATTATTTCATGCAAATGTTGACCGTGACTGCGCCTCAAATGGTCCATCCGCTTAGTCCAATTTTGGCATACTCTTTCCAACATTTCGGCCGGTATCTCATGAATAAATGCTTCAATGTTGTCTTCCAATGCGTCAATTGAAGCGGGCATGTGTTTATAGACATGAGCTTTAACATAGCCCTACAAAAAATAGTCTAAAGGCGTTAAATCGCACGATCTAGGCGGCCAATTGACCGGTCCCGAACGTGAAATAAAATGTTCACCGAACTCGCCTCTCAATAAGTCCATTGTTAAGCGTGCTGTGTTGCATGTGGCACCGTCTTGTTTAAACCACATGTCATGCAAGTCAAGCTCTTGCATTTTGGGCAAAAAAAAGTTGGATATCGTCTCACGGTAGCGCTCACCATTCACAGTTACGTTACGATTCGCATCATCTTTGAAGAAGTACAATCCAATGATGCCACCAGCCCATAAACCGCACCAAACTGTGACTTTTTCTGGATGCATTGGTAGCTCTTGCAATGCTTCTGGCTAATCTTCACTCCAAGATCGACAATTCTGTTTATCAACGTACCCATTGAGCCAAAAATTAGCTTCGTCGCTGAACGCAATTTTTCGATAATAAAGTGGATCGCATTTTGATAATAAAATTCAATAATTTGCAAGCGTTGTTCGTTTGTAAGACGATTCATGGTTAAATTATAGACCAAACTGAAGATGTTTGACAGTGAAACAAAACACGAAACGTGCGTCAGCTGTTTAAACCAGTGTTGCCAAAAAGATAATAGCTAAAAAATCACCCGATATTATGCAGACTGTAAAGTTTTTAGATGGGGCCGTTTGTTATTTGAAAATAAAATCGCTAATTTTGGTCGAAAGATACCAAAATTGTTTGTGGAAATTTGTGTTGTTGCAATACATCGGGATCAATGAAAAGGTTTTTTTTATTAGCTGCGTTCGTTTACCGTAAAATTTTTACAAACTTGTACAGGATTTTACTGAAATGCGGTCGCATATTACTCACCTACTGGATTTTACTGGGATTTTACTGGAAAAGTAAATGAACGCACATATTTTTAGTTGGTTAGAACCGTTTCCGTTTTAAGTAACGATATAATTCCTTGTTCTTTGTTAGAGTAGAATTAGGTATAAAACGAAAAGAATATAGTTTCTTTGAAGAATGGTACAAAATTGTACCATACTTTGAAAGTTTCGCGCACAGTTAAATTATTTACAGTATAAAGCCAATCGTAACTAAGTGCATGTGCATGCACATGTATATTTATGTAAGTAATACCGTTAATATTACTTTTTTTTAAATAACACTTAATGTCCTTTTTGCCCTTGAGACTATGTACCTATACAGTTGGCGCGAAAAGCAAAAAAAAAAAGAAAACAAACCAATTTTAATGAAACGTATCAAACTTACCGTTGTAAAAATGTCACCGCAATCAAAATACATGGTTCTGGAGGAATTTTTAGTGGTGGCGGTGGTGTTTTGCACAATTGCTGCAGACATTGTTTCAATTATTTCTTTGTTGTGTTTTATTAAAAAAAACAGAAACTTGCAACAGGGTATTTTGAATCCTTTTATTGTAACTAGTCGAATATTTTGTTGTTGTTTTAACACACTTGGCACTTGTTGATTTAGGTATATTTGTTTGCGTATTTCTTCTTGTTGTAATAATTTATTAGTTGTTTAGTTTGTAATATTTGTTAAAATAGAAAATTAATTACATGTATCCATTCATCATTTATGTATATATGCATGTATGTTATTGAATGTGTGTTTCTTTAAAAACTATTAATTGTTATTAATATTTTCTTATTTGCGTTGATTGTTATAATATATATGTATATTTATTTATTGATTTGGAGGTAATGGAGAAGTAAGTAAAGATGACAATTGATGCAATTTTTTATCTTCTTCAAATTAGTTTCCCATTGATTTGTGGACATTACAAAATGTTCAATCAACTTGTGTTTTTATTTTATAAACCAAATGATCAATGTTCACCAAATTACGCGTTTTTTATTTATTTTTTTATTTAGTTTCAGCACAAGTAACAAACGAAACTTCTCCAGTCGATACCACAATGATCGGCAATTACTATTTTGTATTTATTGGAAGACAAGGCGCGCACACATTTACTTACATTTAAATTTTAAAAGCACAGACAATTAAAGAAGAGGGGCCAGCAGTTATTCTGACGAAGCGAAGTCGATTCGATGTTTTTTATTATTTTTTTTTATAAATTATAAAAACGAAGAAACAGACGACAAAAGCAGCAGAAGCAAAGAAAAAGGAATCAACAGCGAAAACAGATTAAAGTCTCATAAAAATGTATTTACACATATAAAAAATACTTGTATTTTTGTTTTGCTGATTGTTATTTTGATATTTTAAAAGAATTAAAAAAAACTTGGTTGCTTTATTACTTTTTGTTTGTATGTTGTTTTCCAACAGTTTTTTTTTCAATTTGATTTTGCCTGAATTTGCTTCGTTCTATATGCACATTTATAAAAACACATTCACACACAAATCTAAGTCTTTGTATATTTATGCATGGCTGTCTGTCTGTCTATTTCTTATTTATTTTTTGTTGTTCTCGTCGTTTTTTTAAACGTGTTTTTCTTTACTTTTGGTTTCTTCTCTTGTTTTCAAGATTTTTGTTATTCCACCCTTTTTGTTTCTTATTCGTTAGCTCAGATCTATTTCATATCCCAACTAGTGAATAAAATGACTAAAACATAATTGAACACAATACAATAATAATAATAAGAAGAAGAGTGTGGCAATTGTAATCACTTCATGTGCGTTTTCGTCCGATCGCAGCACTGTGTTTTAGATCGTAACTTGGCGACTGTTAATGTGAGACTAGTACAGCATTGAAGTTTGTTTCTTTACTTAACATTATTTCAATTTTTTGTTTTATTTGCTTCATCGACAGACTTGATTTGATTTTTTATTTTTTTTTTCTTGGTTATATTATTACGTTGTGGTGGTTATTTTTTATTATTTACTCTGGAGTTTAGTAGTGGTCCGAGCTGTCACGATCTAAAAATTATTACAGCCAAATTTTTTTAAAAAATTACCACATGTGAAAAAATATAACCAAATTTAAAATGCCTTGTGTTAATTGAGAAAAACATTAAACTTTATTTTAAGTTGCATTGCAATACAAAGGATATTTGCACTTTATAGTTAACTACCTAGTAATTAAAAATCAAAAAACAAAACAGAAAAAAAATTTTTTAATTCTTATATGTACATATTGGAAAAAATAACGAGAACCCTTATTCATAAAAAACTTTTCCGTTTTATAAGAGTAAAACCCGTCAAAATTTCATAAAAATCCAGTTTATTAAAAGTAACGATAAAAATAAAAAGGAAAAATTAAATTATTTTCCACTTTTTAACTGTTAAGCGGCTCATAGACTTGCAATAAAATTGTTCAATTTTACATGATGTTCAATTATATCGTCAATGTGTATGTGATATTCGAAGGTGGCACAATATATTTGCAACAATCAAAAGACTTTTGATTTTTATTGCACAACGAAAAGAAAGTGAAGTGTGCTGGCAGCATTGTACAATGCTGTCTATGTTATTCCTATAGGTTATGTTCACCTTTTTATTGAATTTTTTTCCGTGTGAGGAATAGGGATGCCAAACGGGAAATCCCGAAATCCCGGGATTTTTCGGGACTGACAAATCCCGGGATTTATTTTAATGAATCCCGGGATTTTTCAATTTAACAACTTTTCTGTATCAAAAATTTTTATATGTATAACAATATTCGTTTAATTAAATTTTTATAATTTCTAATTATTCATTGTTTTATGGCCGTTTTCTCATTACGCGATTATCCTTTTTCCAACGAAAAACTGCACATTAAAGAAATTTGGTTTTCTCAATGTCTCATTTGTTTTCTATTCTGTCGCAAAGCTAACCAGCATTCATCTGCCAATTACACTATGCCACAAAAAATGAACCTCAGAAATGAGATATTGTCTAAGCTAAATTGGTGCTGCTTAACACGAATATGGCATTTATTTATTTTTCCCATGAACCGTTTTCGAGATATACGCGAAAATCGTGTTTTTCAGCAGTTGTTTAAGGTATTTCGAAAAATCTCGAGAACAGTTTAACTGAATTGTACAAGATTTAACATTTTGAATAGATATCTCTCCCCGTGTGGGTCGGATAAAGATTTACTGAGCTACAGGACTTTAAAGTTGAAAAAAATGTGATTTTTTTAATTTTTTCCAAATTCACATTTTTAATTCGCTCCAGTAATGCAATAAAAAAAATAAAATTTTGTTTTTAACATGTATCTTAAATAATATTTTGTTTTAAACGTAGTAAGCGTAAAATTTTTATCGTCGCACAAAAAATTAAGAAATAACGACATAAAAATTTGTATATAAAATGAATTGTTTTGTTAAGTTTTCTTTTTTATAAATAAAAAATATATATATTTTAACTTTTGTTTATAAGAAAAAGTTGTAAAAGAATTGTTCTGTTAATTTTTCTTTTTTAAAAATTCAAAAATAAATAAAATTTAGTTAATTTAAAAAAATTTTCTTATAATTGTTTTGTTAAGTTTTCTTTTTTAAAAATTGAGACATAAATAAATAAAGTGTTGTTGTTTTTTAAAAAAATTTGTATATTAAAGAAACAAATTGATCCCGAAAAATCCCGAAATCCCGGGATCTCGAAAATCCCGAAATCCCGGGATTTTTTAAAATCGATCCCGTTTGGCATCCCTAGTGAGGAATCTTCTACGATTTAAAAATGCGGTCATCGCCGATCAAAGGCGCTCTTCAGGAGACTCCCAGTATCTCTTACACGATTGAAAATGCTAGCTGGGTATGAAGTAATTATGTTTTTGTTTGAATGTTTTCTTTTTTTATAAAAATCGAACAAAAGTTGTTAAAAAAAAACTAAATTTTAAGTTGTCCGATTTTTTTGACGGTTTTTCGAAACGTGAAAGACGTTTTTCTTATTTTTTGAAAGACGTTTTTCTTAGAAAATTGACGATTTCTTCACAAAATTTATCTGGCAGCTCTGATTGTATATAACTTAAGGCCCGTTTACACGGTATTACAATAATTACGACATGATGTAAAATGAGAAAATGTAAAAGCAAAATGTATTGAGTAAGAGATAGAGCTGTCAACCGATTAAGAATCAAACAAAATCAAACTCTTGTTCGAATAATTTTAAATAATGCCGATTAATCGAACAATTTTTTTTATTAAAAAATAAATTAAATAAAAGCTTAGAATTTGATTTATTCTCATACGTTTTTAGTGATTTTCTAAAAAATGTAGGAAAGTTAAATAATGTTGTAGCCATGGCCCTGACTGTAATTAATCTTAATTTTTATTAAGCAAAAATCCTGTTGAGTACTCATAGTATGTATTTCAAAAATGTATTTTATGTTCTTATTGAACAAATCTTTTACAAAAAATTGTATCAAAGAAAGGGGCTTTTTCAATTTTGGGTAAAAAACTTAGAAATTAACAAAAAGCTAAAAAAATAAAGAATATAAATCATATCATGAAAGTAGAAAATGTTGTTGTTGTATTATAGTTTTTGTAAATTATATATATTTTTACCATTTGCGTGTAACAATAATACCATTGAAAACGATGTATATAGTGGAAGATAATCCGCCGACATCAAAAAATGTCGAACTTGGTCCAATGAAAAAAATACATAAAGAGTGACAGCGGTTGCTCTATAGAAGAAATTGTATGCAAAAGTTTATCTGAAGGTGGCAGGTCTGCCAACGCCAAAGTAATATCGGAATTAATTGTTTTACAATGCCTTTAAAGGCTAGATTACACTATCTCACAAGCATTACGTATTCCATAATACTTTGTGAGATAGAAATCTAATGAGTTTTTTTGCGACTGTCAAAAAATCTAATTTAACACACAAAGTATAAACACTCACACATGAAATAAAATGCAAACCTGATCCAATGAAAAGTATTATTGCTTAGAAATTTTTCAAAAAACGATGAAGTCGTATGGGATGTTAAAATTTTTTCATCATACTTGTCATTTTCGTGACACATTGCGTTCACACTATCACACTTTGTCATATTACATGAGTTTTTGACATGTATTAATACAAAGTATAATAGTGTAATCTAGCCTTAAGGAATACAAACATATGAAGTTAAGATGAAAAGTTTTACGTTAAAAAAAAGAAGAATTCATAGCAGATTTTAGTAAAAATAAAGAAGAAAATGGAATTTTTCTTTAGTTGTAGATGAATGGACGAATGTAACTTATTAAAAATACGTTATTTTTTTGTAAAAATTATTTGTTTTTTAATTCGTTATTCTCATCGATTAATCAATTAATCTTATAGATTTATTCATTTGATCGAACGAACAAAAACAATTATTTGAATTATTCGAACAAAGTTGAAATGCGAATAATTGACAACTCCAGTAAGAGAGAATACGAATACAAAATCAACTCAGGAAATTTCCATGTTGTTTTTGTAAAAATTGTAAGAATGTAACCATCTCCTTTTTTTTATTATTTTTGATTTTACTATTAAAGTTATATTTGGGAATACAAAATTTTACAAGATTTTGTTAGTCATGCTTAATTCCCAATTTTTATTCTTGATAAAAACACTGAAATTTATTGTTGAAGGGATAAGCTTTTCCTATGCGCATTTCATTGGTTGCTTAGGCCAGATCGTCAGAAAACTTCATGCAAAGATTTTAGAAAAACTAAAGATATTAAACAAGTAATAACTGTTAAGCGAATAAGAATTACTTATAAGCAAAAGTCTTTCTTGAAACCATATCAAAGCTTTAACAAAAACAACAACAATAAACAGTGAATTTATCTTTTCTTACATTTCCCATCATGCCATCCGTGTTAACAAGTAATATACTTATAACAGACTTTTATAATTTCTTTTAAACACGGAGAGAATTTCATATTATTTTGATTCTACAAAGTCGTAATTCATTGTATTGCGTGTAAACTGGCCTTTAGCAAGGGGTCAGCTGTTTCTGAGACCACCTTGTAAAAAAACTCACTTTTTTATGATATTTTTTGTATTTGGTAGTGCTACCATACTTTTCTCTTAATTAAATACGACTCAGGGCTGTCAGTTTTTTTGAGATCCAACATTCGCAAAACCGGATGTCAGAAATCGCCAAACGTCAATTTTGTTCAGTTAACCTTTTTTTTTTTTTTTTTTTTAATTTTACATGCAAAAAAATTGACAAAAACTGAAAAAAAAAAATTAAAAAACTCGCCAAAAGTAAATTTTGTTTAGTTTCTGTTATTTTTTTTAATAACATAAAATGGAGATCATATATTCAGTTAAAAAAAACTAAAATTAAGTTCACAAGTCTATAAGATCGTACACTTCAGCCTCATCGATTTCATTATTGTTGTTTTTACCAGCATACATACTATTAGTAACAAAACAAAAAATCATGTGAAAAAAAGTTTGCCAGTTTTTTTTTAAATTAGTTATGATAACAAAAAAATGACAAGTCGCTGAAATAATATAAATGGTAAAAAAGACAGTTATACCAAAAATTTCCACAAAAAAAGTGGCCCGTCGCCAAATGAAAAATCCCACTGCCAAACACGTTTCAAAATCGCCACGTTTGGCAAGAAATCGCCATGTCTGACAGCCCTGATACGACTTTTCAAATTAAATTAAAAAACTCAATCTGTATTTAAATACGACTTAAGTTTATATGAAAATTAACATTATATAGATTTAAATACTAACCCGAAAATTGGACATTTGAGGCATTTTCTTACAGTAATAAATTTTAACTTATATATTGTATTTTATTCGACCTTAACCTATATATATATATAAATAAGTTGTCCTATGTTCGTGATTTTATAACTCCCAGAACCACTCCACTGATTTTCAAACGAGTACATGCGTTGTAAAGGTCTGCTTTCACTGATGGTTTATAAAAAACTCCCGATAGGTGGCGCTGTTGTCGTGATATTTAAATTTTTTTATTGATGGTAGATAGCGCTGAGGTCAAGTTATTAACAAAATTCTCCAGTATTTCATTTTTTATTTTTATTTAGAAAATCCCGAGCAGCTCCGGTACCAAACAGCTAGTAATATATAATTAAAAGAACTTTTTTTTGACCTCGAGCTCAAAAAAAAAGAAGTTCTTTTGTTTATGCAATAAATTATCTATAAATAAATTTTTAAAATTCCTGTACGATTTCTTAAATACATATTAAAATATACTACTGGAAATAATCAAAAAGACTTCAATTTATTCATTTTAATCTATTTATTCGAACAGAGTTATATTGAAGTCGTTTCCGGGTCCACTAAAGCTATCGGATTCGCTCTAAATTTTACTTCTTTTCTTTTTTAATCAAAAAGACTTCAATTTATTCATTTTAATCTATTTATTCGAACAGAGTTATATTGAAGTCGTTTCCGGGTTCACTAAAGCTATCGGATTCGCTCTAAATTTTACTTCTTTTCTTTTTTAATATAAAGGAACAAAAATCTGCTCGGTAAACTATTTAGAATCAAAACACTTATAAATTTCTATACTAATAAGAACACCTTTAATGGTTAGTATTTAAAACAAAATTATCTTCAAAAAAATTTTAATATTTAAAGATGCTCTTAAAAGAATTAATAAAATAAAACTTGAATATATTTAAAGTATATGAACATTTTTCCATTACACACAAACAGAATCCGTTGCTGTTTAAGATATTTTAAAGATTTTTATAAATCCAAACGTACCTTTGGATGTTTATGAAACACATGAAAAAAATTAACGTTTGCTTATTGAAGTGTATTTTAGTAATGGTATTCAATTTTTGTTTTGGCCAACATTTTATAGCTATAAGAATACGGCAGATACAATTTTAAAGAAATTGCTTTGGCTGTTCTTTATATGCTGGTAATTCCAACTAGTAATGCCTGTATTGAAAGAGTATTTACAATAATGAACTCTGCTAAAACTCGCTTTCGGAGTAGAATGAAATACGAACTTCTTGCCTCGTTTTTACGAGCTATAAATTATGTATATAAATGTGAGAATAGTACGATTTGTACTTTTTGGTACTTTTATTGAATAAATAAGCTTTTAATAAGATTACTGTAATACAAGAATTTTAAGAGAAATATTATACAAATATTACTCTATTAAACAGAATTTTATAACAAAAATTAAAAAAAAAAAAAAAAAATTATTAAAAATTTATTAAAAACGACTTTCAAATTCTTACGTTTTCGTTTTCCAGCACACCCCTGTGTACCTTTTTTGTATTTACTAATCATTTTTACTTTGTTCTAAACAGTTGTAAAGTGGGTATACTAAGTTTGTCATTCCGTGTGAAACTTTTTATTATTTATCTCAGAACCCATAAAGTATAAATATTCTGGCTCCTTAAGTAAGTTGATTTAGCCATGTACGTCGGTCTTTCCGCCTGTTGAAAACACGCTCACTTTCGAAAAACTCAAAAGAAATAAACAAAATTTGTGTCAAGTTGTTTGTAGTTATCCTAAGCAGTTTGGGATTGAAATCCAGCGAAATCGGTTCAGTAGGATCAGAGCCATGAATCAAAATGTGGAACCAGGACCATAAAAAATTGATAGTTTTGTTACAAAATGGAACAATGCACGGAATGATGTGAGATTTTGCAAAAATTCGTTTTATTTGACTGGCAATCACACTGTAAAATTTCGTGAAGATCGGTTCATAATTTACTCTAGGCCCCATATAAACCCCTGCTCTCGGAAAACGTACGCCTAAAACCATAACTAATAATGCTATCATAACAAAATTTAGCACGTTACAGTTTTTTAAAACTAGAAATGACACTGTGGAATTTCGTGAAGATCGGTCCATAATTTACCCTAGGCCCCATATAAACTTTACTCCCGGAAAACAGTTTAGTACGTCTTAAACAGAATAATATATAATGCTATCATAATAAAATTTGGTACGTCGCAGTTTTATAGCACTAGAAATTACACTGTGAAATTTCGTGAAGATCGGTCCATAATTTACCCTACTCCCGGAAAACAGTTTAGTACGTCCAAAACGCTACCAATTTAAATGCTGACGTCTGTTTTTATAAATATTTATTAATGAAGAACAGAACATTATATAATGTTCGGCTCTTTCTTGAAAATAGTTACCAACCATAGTTGGGGGTAGTGCACTTATGTAATATTGATTTAAATCAGCAGTGCACTATTACTAAATAAAACTGGAAAGAAATTAGTTTGCACTCTTTTTTACCAGCTTTAGTGATGATTGTTATTTTTTAACTACCACTAAAAAATGTTTGGTGATATTGCAAATTTTTTCACTATCACTTAACGCAGATTGAATGCAAAAATCTGCACTCAATAGTGCAAAATTTGGACTTGCAATAAAAAAAGCTGCATACAAGTATTGTATCACTAAAATTTTAAAAATGTAACTTTGTATGTGTATGGTTTTTGATTTTTTTTTTTTTTTTTGGAGGTTATGCATAAGCAAAGAATATTAAACAAAATGAAATTTTGCCAATAACGGTGTAATTATTGGCTTTAATCATGAAAAAACAAGTTTTTGATTTTAAATTTAGTGCAACAATTTTAGTTGCACTCAAATGAGTGAAGAAAAAAAGTTGCAATAAACTAATGACTGCTTTTTTTTAAATCAAACCATTTTTTTTGAGTGCAACATTTTTTAACATCACTATCACTCATGTTGAGTGAGGCTGCAAATTTTCAATTCATCACTCAACATCAATAAAATGATTGCAATATTTTTGCACTATCACTAATCGTCTATACAATCATTAAAAAAATAGATATGGTTCTTGGGTGTGTGAGCCGAACGCTAAAGGCCGGGATTCACTATCCTAAACAATCGTACGATTCATTCACACGAAAATCTTACGGATTATATCCAACATAAAAAAATTTCTTCAAAATCTGTTGTCAATGCCGCACAAAAACGATGCCAACTCAAACGACTCAGCTACTTTACAAGAAAATGTAACTCTGATCGCATATAAACTATCATTTTATGAAAATTTTCATAAACATTTACAAGTCGGACACTCAAGGCCACACTATCCTACTTTATGAGCACACACGATTTTTTTGACAAATCGTACGACGCACGTACGCCGGCACATAACATACACTTATCAAATCACACAAAATTTCATTAAATGAAATCTTTAAATATGTACATCTGTATTTGTTCGAAATAAAATTGTAGTAACGTGAATGCCGAACGAATTTAATTTTTTGTTGTGCATTTTTTACAAAATTCTCTAACTTGAAGTTTCTGTAAGTCGAACTTTTTTGTCGGGATAATGGAGTTTCGAGTTATAGAAGTTCAACTGTATTTATAATTGTGAAGTACAAATTTCGTTGCAAAATTTGAAAAACAAAGAATTATTGAATTTAGATTTATCAAATTTTATTTAACTAACGATAAATGTCATATTTTAAATGCTTATTAGTTTTAATAAAAAAAAAAATTAAGCAGGCAAAAAATTTTTGAAAAAAATTCCACTTGTGGAAGTGTGGCCACGCGTGGTGCAAATTCTTTACTTTGAGTTAGGGAATGGTAAATGGATTCCAAAATCGATTTTCGATTTTTCGATCGACTTTTTTTATTACGGTTTTTGAAATCGATTAATCGAACGTCAAAATCGATTTCAAAATCGTTTAAGACTAATTTGCAATCTTATGCCATGTTTCCACGACGATTTGAATCACCTGCTTCGCTCTCTGAATCATGTTAATGAATCATGGTGTTTACACGACGTATCTACTTGCTTCGAATTGACAGTTGTCTTTAATAAACAAATCAGTGTTGTTAACTTTGCATTTTCAAAACGAACCAAAATGGAGAAAAAAACGCAGCAAGTTTAGAATTTCTTTTTTATTTAAAATATTTTTATATTAAAAATACAGCAGAATGTGTTTATTATTGCATTTTTTACAATTAAATACCGCTTAGAAAATTTAATAGTTCGAAAAAGTTAACCCCTTGGAATATTTCTGTTTCCTTTTTAACGATTCTACTGTAAAACAATTTAACAGTCTTTACAGTTCAGAGTTTTTAGGAAAAAAAATAAAATTTAACAAACATAAAAAAAAACTACACAAATTTGTTTGTATTCATTCAAGGCGAATTCAACAAGGTACTCTTAAGAGCAACTGCTCATAAGGTGTTAAGTCCAATTTGTCAAAAAATTTTCTTCTTTATTTTATTTGTTTTAATTATGTACATTAAATTGTCGATGTTAGTCTGTGTTCATACGGCTCATGTCTTATTGACATGATTGCTACTTTATAGGCGAGAGGGACGAGGGGAAAAGAAACGAGTACACAGATGCATGTACTGTCTTTACGTTTTGCTTTTTCGTTGTTTAATTTTGTTATTGTTTTCAATATCAAAAAAGCACACGTGCAAACGCACGACTATACAAAATAAAAAACATGTCGTCAACATGACATGAATCATTTGAACGCCAATTCATGTTCAAAGAAGAAAAAGGAAGAATCTTGTCAATAAGACATGAGCCGTATGAACTCAGACTTAAAATTTTTTGAGAAAAAACTCATTTTGTGTGAAACTTTTATTAAAATTGATTACATAGTATGTATACTTATGTTGTTTTTGTAAGAGTTGTAATTGTTGTATGTTTAATGACAACATTGCAAGATCTGACCATCGTCTGTACGAAGCTTAAGGATTCAAAATTAACAATAGTTCAAAATTTATCGTATTTAACATAGTTAAAAAAGAAAAACCAAAAACTTTATAAAACAAATTAAACTAATTTCTACATAAATACAAACCCCCATATTCACAAAAAATATTTTGGGTTTATGACAGGTTTATTAAACAAATTTTCATTGAAAATTCGTTTTATAAACCTTTTATTAATCAAAAATATTTTTTATGAATATGGGGGATAGTATTTATGTTTGCATTCATTTGAACGAGATGATACATTTTTGTTAATTAATTTAATAAATTATGCGTAAAACATTTTAAAAAGAGATCAAAAATTTATAATAACTCCAAATTAATAAAGTTAATATTTTCATCATTATTGTTATCGCAGAAATAATTTAAAAAAGCACCAAAAATGGAGCGAAACGCACCGAGTTGACAACTCTGAAACAATCGATTTTTACAGCTAGTTCAGATAAACTTGCGATAAAAATTGGAGAAGAGAGTAATTTTTCGTGCTTCGCAAGTAGATTCAATATGAATCTACTTGCTTCGCTCTCAAAATTTTGTATGGCGAAGCAGTTGCTTTGTTCATGATTGGCATGCGAAGCATGAATAGAGAGCGAATCACGTACCGTGGAAACATGGCATTATACATTATATCACAAAGGGGGATACACCAGCATTTTTTTGGCAAACTACTAGAGAAATTGAACTGAGATTTTTACAGTGGGTAGATATGACTACTTTTTACAATTTTCCTGTAAAAAGTAAAAATGTGTAAATTTTGAGATGTCCTTTAGAAGAACAAGTGCATGTACATTGCACATATATATTCAAATTGTATTCTTGTGTAGTCAATCAGGCCTGTCACATAAATTGGTTCCGATCGAAAGTGGAAGTGATTTTGTATCTTGCTTCACATAAAACGAAATCACTTTTGATGGGAATTGATATATGTGACAAACCTGAATGTATGTTTAGTATTTCAAAGGATTATGACAATAGTTCCTTCTCGGTGGCGACTGTTTTTTTGCTAACTTACTATTAAGTTAGTTTTAGAAAACAAACGTTTGCATATCATTGATGTCAGAAAGATGCAGAGATACTTTCCTGTAATTTCGTATTTCATAGGAAAAATTACACACTTTTTGTTTTTTTACTCTGTTTATAACAAGATTTAAATATCGCTCACACACTGGTCTGTTTGCATATTAGCATATTTCCACAGGAAGGCCATGGCTGACTTTCAGTGTTTGGTTCGATACGATATGTTAAGTACTGTTTTGTTCACTGTCCATTGATGACTTTAATTTCTGAAGAACAAGAGACCTTATATAAAAGCTGGAAGTATACCAAGGGTACTAATAGATAAATACGTAAAACTACAACTTTAAACTTGGAAAAATGCATAAACATATCTACAGACGTATGTATGTACGCACAAAAAAAAATAAGATTATTGTGCATGCCCATAATTTATCGATTTAATTAAGATTACAATTAAAAATTGCCAAAATTTTGATATAAATAAAAAATTGATTTTAAAAGCCCAATAATCGATTTCAGTATAAAATCGCATACGTAAATTCGATTGCAAAAAATCGATTTTTTTTACCACAAAATCGATTTTCGATTGGAATCGAAATCGATTTACCATTCCCTACTTTGAGTTATAGAAAAATTCATGATAAAGAAGTGCACGAGTTCAAGTTATAGACACAAAATCATGTGAATTGGCCTGTCTACCGCTATTGCCAAAAGATTCCCTTCGACTTAAAGAATTTTCGACTTACAGAAGTTCGACTTATAGAAGTTCAACTGTAATAGCCTTTTCACACTTGTCAACATTTAACATCTAACATTAATTTCCGAAGATGTTAAAATGTTCCCATAAGAAATACAGAGCTTAAAATCAAAACTTTTCAACATCTTTACAAAATGTTCCTATATTATTGCATTCCTTTATACATCTTCCGATTATTTTAGTGTCATCACTAGAAAAGTGCCAATAAATTCTATTATTATTGTGGCATCTCTGACAAAATGGAAGTTGCTTTGAAAGCAGCGTTACCATTTCTCAAGTTTTTTATTTTTTGCAAGCCCTATTTTGCTTAATTTTGTTCAAGTTATTAAACAAAATAAATTATAAATACATTTTGGTGTTATCTTTTAAAATTTTGTCACTTTTGTAGAAAAAAAGTAATTAAAAAAAAATAAAAGTTTTTTTTACAGAAATGGTGACGTTTTTTATTGATAGTAGATGTTACCCTAGATCTACACTAACGCTGGGTCTCCACGTTGCAATTTTTGTTGCTAAGTACAAGCAAAAACGTCGGCAGAACAATGACAGAACAATGGAGCAATAATTGCTGAATTTATTGCTGGAGAACACTTGAAATTGCTTTGCCATAAATTTGCAATTTTCACCGCGAGTAGTCGTATAAAGTTTTGTGGCTGTACATATTTATAACAAATGTTTTATGTTGTGTTTTGAAGTGGTTGTGAAATTTTCTTTTTTAAATTAATAAAATAGTTAATTGTAATTGTCGTAGCTGTGCTTTGTATTACTTTTTTGTTTATTTGCGTTAAAAAAAAGTTGAATTGTTCTATTGAAAAAATAAAAATATACAAAAAAAATAAATTCGTCGTTTGCTTTTGTTGATCTTTACGTTTATTAAAAAATATAATATATAATAATATATTTATTGATTGCTTTTTTAATAAATAAACACACAAACAAAAAACAACCGTACAGAGAAATAAAATGTCAGATAAATTACAACTGATTTGACAGCATATTGCTAAGCAATAATTGCTCAAGCAATAAGAAGAGCAATCATTGCGCAATGGATTGCCACTCATGGCAATATGCGGTCTATAAGCAATCAAATTTGACGTTTGCCGCAATAAATATTGCTACGTGGAGACCCGGGGTAAAGATAAATATCTCAGCAATTTGGCAATAACGTCGCCAGAATAACAGAGCAATATTTCCTATTGCTCCGCTTATGTTAAAGGCATGGGAAAACGTATTTATGTTAACTCATAATTTGAAAAAAATCAAGGAAGAAGGTGCAGTGTAAAAACTGGCGCTATCTTGCAAAACTTATTTTTATTATTATAAATTCTTTCTTATTCGACTTTATTATTTAAATGTATATTAATTTGTTTAAGCTTGAGGTCTTTTTTTATATAAAAATATTAATTTTTATCAAATTAATTTTTTTTTTTTTTTGATAAAATAAAATTTATATTTTTATATAAAAAAGAACTCAAGCTTAAACAAATTAATATTAATTTAAATAAAAAAGATCGAATAAGAAAAAAATTATATTAATAAACATATTTTTTGCAATTTTATTGTAGTGTTTATTTAATTCTTTAATTTATTTTACTACAATTATAATTTGCTACTAGACGGGCAATAAATATTTTTTATTTTTGTATATCTGGAGAACGGCATTAGCCAAAGTTTCCAAATTAGGAACAAGCATCTTGGTTATCAAAACACAACATCGGACTTCGTCGGGAAAGGACAAGTGGACGTGGCACTCCCCATACAAAGACATTATAGATTTCTGTATATCTGGAGAACGGCCAGAGCCAAAGTTTCCAAATTAGGTACAATTCGACACAATTTGGACGAGATTGGACAAGTGGGCGTTGCACTTTCCATACAAAAACATTAAAGATTTCTGCTTATCTGGAGAACGATAAGAGCAAAGTGGCTACAAGCATCTTGGCTATCAATTTACAACATTGGACAAAATGTGAGCGGGATTAGACAAGTTGGCGTTCCACAAAGTTGAATTATTTTCTATTTAAAGAACAGTATTTACTTTTTTTACTTTTACTCCCTAAAACGGCCAAATTTCAAAAAAGTGCTAGACACCTGTCCGCTTATTTTCTTGTGTATCTCTTTTAGCTTTTTAATGTGAGGATATCAAATTTACCCATTGTTACCCCATAAACATTTGAAATTTAATACTGAAGCTGTATTTTAATTTAACTATTATATGCCCCATACACGTTTCAATTCAATTGTCAACTGAGTCTTTCAACTGAATTGATGCTTGGCCACACACTTCATCAACTGAATTGAAAGATTTTAAATAAATTTTAAAATTTAATGAAATAAAAGACAATTTAAATTTAAAAGATTTTGTTATTCGTGCTTAATTCCCAATTTTTATTCTTGATAAAAACACTGAAATTTATTGTTGATGGGATAAGCTATTCCTATGCCCATTTCACTGGTTGCTTAGGCCAGAACGTCAGGAAGCTTCATCCATAAAGATTTTAGAAAAACTAAAGATATTAAACCAAACAAAACTGTTAAGCGTATAAGAATCAAAAGCAACAGTTCTGCTTGTAACAATATCAAAGTTTAAACAAAAACATCAACAATAAACAGTGAGTTTATCTCTTCTTACATTCCCCACTACAATTGATTGGAATTCTTCCAACATTAATTGTAGTTGTAAGTAGGTTAAGAAAAAACAAAATGCAAAAAACAACTTGCAAAAGCATGTTGTCAGTTAAGTTTTTTTAGACCGTGCACTTGCCAGTTTAATGAAAAATTTGCAAAATAAAACTACAAATATTGATTTTGACAGCTGATCAAGAGACTCGAGCACACACAGTACGAATTGAAAGACTTAGTAGTCAACTTGAAAAAAATCAAAATCTTTTGATTTTTCTTCTCGACAACCGTCAAACTAATCAATTGACAAAGCCATACACGCTTTGATTTGGACAACAACCTACTCAGTTGACAATTGAATTGAATCGTGTATGGGCTGCTTTATACATCATAAAACTAAAGTACACCTTAAAGCGTAACAATTATTTGGCTGCTCGAAACTTCTATACAGTGGGGTTGAAATTCAATTATGTATAATCATTTTAACATTACATTTGTACTAGAAAATTCTAAACAGTGAGTTTTTACCCTTTAAATATGCATAACTAATATAATAACTCTGAATTTACACGTTTCATCTTTTGATGCTCAACTCCTTTTCAATTCCCTTTTAAAGATGCCAATATAATCACACGCAGCAACGGGTTTCAACTTTTTACGGTTCAAAACAACAACAATTTTAATAACAGCAAATCAAAGGAAAAAGAAAAGAAAAAATTACACGCAGCCATCGTTGTGCATATACCAACGAATAAAAACACAAAGCGTACTGACCGAGTACAGGCATCTCCGTACTAACCCCCTTTCTTCTTTCTTCCCTCACCTAAAAACATAGGAGTTGAGCATCAAAAGATGAAACGTGTGAAAGCAGACTAACAATTTAATCTAAAAAAATAACTACCAAATAAAAAATAATTAATAAATACATGATAACTAATAAATAAAACTAATTCTAAACTAAAGTTACTTTCTTTAGAAAGTGTTCGTCCCGAATAGGCTCAGATTCACCTCTTCCATAAGGGGCCTGCCGTCCAAATGTACAATTTTCAATTCGTCTCTTGGACATTTGTATTTCTGTATACGAAATACAACTTAGTTTAATTTCCGGCATAGACCGATAAAGAACGGAGCAGAAAAAAAAGAAAAATATACATTCTTATGTTGCATTGCCGGGTTGACAATCTTTGGTTGTCGTTGTTGTAGCAGCGAGACCTGAAGAACAGGTGTTCCTAAGTGGACAATCCTTGGTCGGTGTTCGCTGAACTCCAAGTCATTCCGGCGCGTAGAACCGATTGTCTGTGCATTTGATGCTTCAAGTCGATCCGGTACGTAGACTTAATTGTCCCGGGAACGGACACGGTTTGTTGTCAACATCGTTTTTCAAACAAATATGTAACTAGGCGGCCACACGATCAAGTTTTGCGATTTAATTTCTTTCAATTCACTCACACTTTCTAAGTCGACCACTATATTGCTTTTAAGTTGATCTTTCCATTTATTTACAGTTTTATGTTTATATTTTGTGTTTCCTTTCAAAAATATTTCTGAAAAAAATAAATGTGCCTATATAAAAATATAAAAAGAACTCAAGCTTAAACCAATTAATATACATTTAAATAATAAAGTAGAATAAGAAAGAATTTATATTAATACATAGAAATTATTTTTGCAAGATGGCATCAGTTTTTACCCTGCACCTTCTTTCTTGATTTTTTTAAAATTATGAGTTAACATAAATACGTTTTCTCATGCCTTTAACATAAGCTGAGCAATAAAAAATATTGCTGTTATTCTGCCGACGTTATTGCCAACTTGTTGAGATATTTATTTTTAGTGTAGACCTAGGGTTATGTAATCAATAGCAAAAAAAGTATTCATGTACTTTTGAATAAAAAAAAAATAAACCGGACACAAATAAGCAAAATGAAATAAAATAAAATAAACCAAATATGAAAGATTACATTAAATAATTTGTTTGTATTTTCTAAAATGTATGTGTTATAAAAACTATTTAAGCTAGTATCAATTAGAAACCGAGGTTAATAGTCAAAAGTTCAAAACCTTCTCAACACCATGGTGAAATAATTAGAAGGTGGCAGCACTACGGGATATTTTTTGCTCAATGCTACCCTAAATTTTACGAATTTTCACAAGGTTTCCGTTCGCGTACTTTTTTGGGCAAAAGTTTTTTTATTGAGAATAATTTTCAGTTTACTTAGTAAGTCCTCATCCATATTATGGAACATTTGCTGCAAAAACTTTTTTCAATTCTCTTTTGAAACAGCATTCGTTTCCATAGAATACAAATTTTGTTTTATAGCATTGAGTCATTTGCTATGCCTTCTCTCTTTCTTTTAATAACAAACTTACAAAAACTGCTTGTACATGAAACAAATTACACTTTTCCATTCGTCTTAAGCTGCCCATACACTTGCAATATTATTGTATATGATATTCGCCATATTATTTCCATTTTGTCCTATATTATGCAATAAGTCGCACAATGTTTTCATTTATTGAATAAAAAGGAGAACATAACTTATAGGAATAACATAAACAGCATTGTTCAATGTTGCCAACACACTTCACTTTCTTTTCGTTGAGCAATAAAAATCAAAAGTCTTTTGATTGTTGCCAATATATTGTGCCACCTTCGAATATCACATACACCGCTTTACGCATTTACAGCATTTTACTGTACTTGAACGCACCTATTACTGCTGCATCTTTTCTTATGCTACCCACAGACGAGGCAACATTAGTTGAAACATTAGCATGATTCACTTTACTTGGTGGCCACACGATCAAGTTTTGCCTTTCATTCCATTAAATTTGCAATACACTCTCACTTTTTTACTAACACACTCACACTTTTTAAATTGACCACGAGATGGCTTTCAATTTTACCTTTCCATTTGTTTGGCAATTTTACTTTCAATTTAACAGCTGTTACATGTTTGTCTTTATAAATTGTTTTCTTGATGAAATCTTGACAGTAAATTGCTTACAAATTGAATGCAGCCTACGTCACAGCTTTCAATTTATGTAAATTTTTACAAGCAGTATATGTAAAAGACTATCAAGAACAACTTGATCGTGTGGCCGCAGGGTTATGTTGCTACGTATGTAGTAATGTTTCTGGTTGATATTCTGTTACCTTTGTGGTTTCTCAAATTTTAAAATTTTTTGATATTAAATTTATCATTTTATTTCTCATTTTGTTGAGAGCAGTTGCTAAGTGTGGTGTTTTTGCAATTTGCGGAGAAAAATATGACGAAAAAAAACCCAACAAAGGGCAACAACTTCAAATTATGAGAATTGGAAAAACATAGTAATTTTTTGATTTATGGGACATAAAATGTGATAGGCATAAAACAATATAAATTTTTTTTTAGTGATATATTAAAAATACACGTAATACTCATGTTTCAATTTTAGTTTCGTCGTGTATGGTAAAAACTAAACATGAGTAGTAATGCATGTTTCAGCTAATGTTGCCTCGTATGTGGGCAGCATTATACTTAAGTATGCTAGAGATGGGAAAAATGAAAAAATATATCGATACATATAGTATCAATCGAGGTCTATCCAATAGATCTGCGTAAGAAGCCAGATGTTTATTTGGTTATTCCTCACTTTACACAAACCAACTATTGTTGTACCAAAACCACATTAAAGAAATGTTTTAAAGTTTCTTAGGAAAACCCTCGTTTTTTTATATTAGTAAAAAAAGGTCGAAGAAAAAGGATTATAATTTATTAGTAAAAAAAACAATAGTATTGTAGGCAGTTAAAAATCGGCCAAAATCAAGGCGAATCCAATTACAGGGGGTGAAGAAACGCCATCTAATTTTGGTTTTGATTTGATAGTGTTTTGCTAATGCTATGTTCAAGGTATATTTATAGCTATAAATATACCTTGGCTATATTCATACGACAATATAAACCACTCGTTTCGCTCTCTGAAACAGTGTTGCCAGTGGATTTTTCGAAAAAATACCTACACATGCTAAAAAAAATCCGATTTTTCCCTACACGTTGAAAAAATTTCCCCTACAAAAATCCCTACGCATTATTGTCGTTATAAAAAATAAATTTTTTTTTGAATATGTATATTAAAGCTTTGACAAAAAATAAGTGCAAAACTTAAAAAAAATATGGTACATATCTCACTTGTTCAACAATACTGTATTAACTCAAAATTTCAAAATTTTCAGTAGAAGCAAAACAAATTTTGGAAATATGGAAGGCATATTAAAAGGATTTTTTAACGAACCGTTTCTTAACCAAAAGGTACTCAAAATAGATCGATATTTTTACAGCGGGTAGATATGAATAATAACTGTAGATTTTTTCCAAAAAGTGAAAAACTAATAATTTTCAGTTAATACAGTATTGTTGATTAAGTACGATATATATGTACTTTTAAAAATTTAATCAAATGATATCTTAGAAAAAAAATATACATTCATATTAGTGTCGCCAACTTTTTAAACCACAAACAACTCTGAAAATATATTTTCAAGCGATTTTAGTGAAAAAAAAATTTTTTTCAACTGCTTTGGACAAGAAAATATCACTAACAAAACGTTTTTCTGAATTTATTTTATAAATAATGCGATATGACGAAAAATCCCTACATTTTGGTGATTATAAAAAATCTGTCCGATTTTCCCTACGCCTCTATTTTAGTAACAAAAATACCTACATGTAGGGATTTTTCCCTACTTCTGGCAACACTGCTCTGAAATTAGTTTGCCAAACATGCTGTCCATACGATTCATTCTTGTTTCATTTTGATATTTTTTTTGTGTAGTTAGTGTGATTTTTTTTTTAAGTGGATAAAAAAGTAAATAAAACTTAAGAAAATATATTATTTAATACTTTTATTAATATTATTATGTTATAATTATCACTTTATTTTATTAAACATCAATTTTTATTTTGTTTTTTTATTTGTTTTGATTTTTTTTTGAGAGCTAGTTCAGATGAACTAACGATAAATGTTATCAAAATTGGAGATGATAGTAACTTTTTCCTGTTTCGCAGCCTGTTTCAAAATGAAACGACCTGTTTCGATCTCAAAATTTTGTACGGGGAAACAAGTCGTTTCAATCATGTTTAGGGCGCGAAACAGGAATAAGAGAGTGAAACACGAATATTGCTGTCCGTGTAAACATGGTATAAGAATCGTTGACATTTTGAGCCGTAAACACTAAAGGCCCAACCATAATATGCATAGCCTTGCTTAACCTAATGTCAAAAATTAACAAGAAGTCTCTCAAATGTATTTAAAAAAAAAAAATAAAATCAACAAACATTTGATTCCGTACAGAATGTGCGATCAGTATCGCACTTTGCTTAAGCATATGACAGTTCCATAAAATTTAACAAAAAGTTTCCTTAAGTTCAATATGGTTTGCCTCATATGATTTACATGTATTCGTTCATTTGCTTAAGCCATCTTAAGCATATTATGGTTGGGCCTTAAAGCAGTTATAACCACTCCATAGACTCGCGACCTAGTCTATAATCGTATTTTTCACACACACGGTCGGCAATTCACATGTATACAACAACTTTGTTCGTTTCAAAACATCAGCATATCATCAGTCTCTGCTCAAGCTTTGTGAAAGCAACACCATGCACGCTTGTTTGGTATTGTTTTGTTTTTTCGTTACATAGCGTCTTCACCTGACAATTTGTTGTCATACCAAACGTCAAACTTCATATTAAAAAAACGCTGACAAAAATTTTCGAGTTTTTTTTATATAGACTTTGACGTTTGGTATGACAAAAAATTGTCAGGTGAAGACGCACACTTATCAACACAAAAGCACACAGAGCAACAATGTTCAATAATTCTTGGGAACTGATGTTTTTTTTTTAATAAATATTTTATACTAGCTGGCCCGGGTACCCGGCGTTGCACGGGATCCAATAATTTCATTAAAAAAAAATATTGAAATAAAAAAAAAATTATAAAAAATTAATTAAAAATAAAAATTGTATGGGAGGTACCACGCCTCTTTGTCCAATCTGGACCTAATATACTGTGAAAATTTCATGAAGATCGGGTCAGTAATTTAGACGCCTATAAGGAACAAAGATATATAAATTCAATTTCATATATATAGATTGTTACACAGTGTACAATGCGACAGCGACCGCAGCTTCTGTTTGCAACCGCACACAAGCACATAACATCTTTGTTTACGTGCGTTCGGGGCTTGGTTAACACTGCACCAAGGCGAATTCAACTACAGGTGGTGTCGGAACTACAACAATCCAAAAACAACAGAAACAACATAGGGTTTTTTGCATTGCATTGTTAGTGCCATTAGCTCGAAATGTCAACCATTATTAGCAAAACACTAACAAATCAAAACAAATAAGCCCGAACTGTCAAAATCAGATGCCGTTTCGACACCACCTGTAGTTAATTCGCCTTGCACTGCACTAATAACCCTGCCTTTACACATGCAAGTAGTGGCATGCCATTACTGTATACATATTATCAAAGAAAATTTGTTCGAAATTGTCGAATCTCATGCCATTAGCTTTTGTGTTTACACATGCCACTGCGAGTTCATTTTCAAAATGTCTTTGAAGCGTCAACTTGATATAATTTGTTGACTTCTCAAATTAAAAAAAAAAGTATCAAGAAACCAAATAGAGTTACCGAGTTAATCATATAAGCACATTTTTGGGGAAATGGTTTACATTTATTTATATAAGCATTATTTTAACAATATTAATGCTCTATAATTAACAAACTTGCTTTTATTAATGCGCGTTTCAAAAAATTAATCATAATAATACATTTATCAAGTTAAAACTTTAATTACAGTTCGACAATAATCCAGTAAATTTGCATTAAATTTTTAACAGGGTAACTTTGTTCATCGTTTTGTCATTTACATAGCGTTTACATTTGACAGTACTGGCAAGACAGTAAGAAAATACATATTAGTTGCCAAAAACACTGCTAACTGTCTTCGTGACGTAGGCGTCCAGACAGTAGTTAAGACAGTTCACTTTGAAATATATGTCAAACGTGAATGTTGCGTGAATGTTGAACCAAACAAACTTAAAAACAGCCTAAAATAACTATATTTTGTAAAAAAAAAAAACATAACACTTAACTAAAACATAAAAAATCAAAGCAAAATATATTTATTTTTTACGATTTTTTTCCTTTTGCTAATAAAACTTCAGATTACTATTAGAAAATGACAAATCACTGTCCAATTTTACTGTCTGCAAAATTTGCTAGACAGTAGACAAGACAGTTGGAAAAGTGTGCATGGATTAGTAAAAAAGTTTGCATGTATTGCTACTGTCATGCCAGTACTGGCAAATGTAAACGCCAGGTTAATGGCATGCAAGTGCCAAATTTCCACTCGCATGCCATTGCGAAAAATGTGAGTGTATAAGTAAAAAAGTGTGAGTGTATTGAGTTTTGCGAACTGGCAGTGGCATGTGTAAATGCTAGGTAAAGCTATGTTCACAATATGTGTATTTGTCATGTGGATTGTCACTTTTTCACGTTAAATTTGTACATATCGTCTGAACCCCTTCAAACAATATCATGTGTTATTTCTCTAGTACAGTACATATGACATTTTTTATTTAGAATGAGTTCTATTTTCAAGTGACAAAGCATCTGACATCAGCTGCTTTTTATAACCAAAATTTTTTGTGGCGGCAAAAATTAATTGAAATTTTAATAAATACATATTAAAATAGTAAATTAATAATAAACCAGATAAAAAATACACAAATTTCTTATTAAACATGTTTTTTTTTATAGGTTATGTCAAATGTACGTAGCTTAAGCGGCTCATACAATTGCAATAAAATTGTTCAAATTTACGTATTGTACAATCATATCGCCAATGTGTATGTGTAATTCGAAGGTGGTACAATATATTGGCAACAATCAAGACTTTTGACTTTTATTGCACAACGAAAAGAAAGTGAAGTGTGTTGTCAACATTGTACAATGCTGTCTATGTTATTCCTATAGGTTATGTTCACCTTTTATTGAATGTTATTGAATGAATGAAACCATTGTGCGACTTATTGCATAATACAGGACAAAATGGAAATAATACGGCGAATATCATATACAATAATATTGCAAGTGTATGGGCTGCTTTACCAACATGGGAACATGTAAATTATAAACCTTATGTAAAACTCAAATTTTGACATACACATGATATCACATGTGGGTAGAAAAGTGAGATTTTACATGATAAATTCACATTATGTGAACATAGATAGCTTAACAATACAATGCAAAAAACCCTGTTGTTTCTGTTGTTAAAGTTCTGTAGTTGAATTCGCCTTGACTCAAATTTTAATTTTTTTGTAACTTGGTGGCCACAGGATCAAGTTTTGCCTTTCAATTCCCTTCAATTTGCAATACACTCTCTTTTTTTTACTAACACACTCACACTTTTTAAATTGACCACGAGATTGCTTTCAATTTTACCTCTCCATTTGTTTGGCAATTTTACTATCAATTAAACAGCTGATTACATGTTAGTCTTTATCAATTGTTTTTTTTACGACATCTTGAAAGTAATTTGCTTACAAATTCAGTTTTTGTAAATTTTGACAAGCAGTATATGTAAAAGACTATCAAGAACAACTTGATCTTGTGGCCGCAGGGTAAAGATTTCTTAAAAATATGGAGTTCGATAGTTGTAAATAACTTAGATACGATTTTTTATATATCGGTGATATATACGATTTTTTTAATATCGATATTAATGCCCATCCCTAAAATATATTCTACTGTGCAAAAATTTACAATTTTTTACGCATATGTAAATTGGTAAAAAAAGATTTAATAAATAAATGTTAAGCACTTGATAAATTATATACGGAAAGAAATAATGCTAAGCGATAATGCCATAAAACTCTTGGTAATTGGCGAGAGTGGTGTTGGGAAGTCCAGGTAATATATTCTAAGGGATCTGCTACGCGTTCAATATATGTATTTACATACATATATGTATGTATACTATGTATATTGTGATATTTGGATCACGATCCATTTAAATGGATTGATGAATCACATAAAATAAGGCTATTCTGCGATATGGATCCATCAATACTGCATGGTCAGTATATATGGAAAGTGTAGCAGTGCCCTAAAGGGCATATGTATATATATATATACATATACATAAATAAAGAAAATAAATACCAATGCGAAATAAACTAAGTGACCGTTTACATTGTAAAATTTTTGTCGCTGTGATTATGGGTGAGAGGAATTAATCAGCCTTATATTGTGGCTGTCACTGTAAACGATTGTGTCGTTTTGTGTTGTAGATTAAACACAGGATGTGTGTTACTTTAATATATTACAAAAAACGACTCAGTCGTAGAGGGGTATCTGCGTTTGTGCCCATGTGTGTAACACTAAAAGATTGGCCACCCTTTAAGTATACCGATCGCCTCAATATCAGTTTCTGAGTCGATTTACCGATGTCCCTCGGTCCAAGTGGCAAGCAGGCTTACTGGTTTTCTGTCCATGTCACCTTGTACTCAAAGTACAAGTCGCAATTTGAATGTTATTTAATGAAATTTCGTACATTGGTTTCTATTCATAAGGACGAAGACTAATGGAAATAGTAAGAATCAATTCATAATTTCACATAGCCCCTATACAAACTTCTTTTCTGAATAGTGTTTGTACCTATAAAACATCTTAACATGTTGGTACATATTAAGATTAAATTTGGGCCGAACTTATTTCAATCTTAATCATCTTACCTAATTTTATTGGAATTGGTCCATATTTGACTATAGCTTCCAAACAAATACAACTTTCTTATAAGAAAAAAGGGAATGCCATTTCTTTTCCCCTCGTTCCTAAAAACTCAAGACTTAACGAGTCACACTTGATGTGTGTGAACCGGCACTTATATTACTGTCAATGTGCGCCATCTTTAATTTAATAACCTTTTAAGCTTTAAATATCATACCGAGTATAAACGTCTAATAGGCGCTTAAGCGAGGTAAATTTGCGTGCCTAGATCATTGTTACCACCAGAAAAATTCCAAATTACACTTGAGAATTAAAAAAAAAAAAAAAATTTACCCGATTTAAAAAAAATACACCTGATATAAAATTAACGTTTATTTTATAAAAACGCTACCAAATTAGGCAAATTTACTTTAAAAATCCTCCTCTTGGTCCTAGTTTTGAAAAATTAAAAAGCCCATCAGGTATGTGATGGAAAACGATTTTGAATATAAAACAATTTAAGACGATAATGTCGTTTTCAGTATCTTTAAAAATTGATTTGTAATACATTTTCTTGTCTATAATCCTTTGAATTTTTTTTTATTATACATACATACATACTAGCTGTTTGCACCCGGCGCTGCCCGGGATTTTCTAAATAACAATTACATACTGGAGAATTTTGCTAATAACTTGACCCTAGCGCTATCTACCGGGTCAAAACTTTATCAGGAAACTTATTTTTGTTTAATAAGTATATTTTGTGAATTTCAGCCAAATCGTAAAATAAATAAAAAAAATTAAACTTCACGACAACAACGCCAAGTATCGGGATTAAACTTAAGAGAAACCTGGCTCCAGACTAAGGCCCCTATTACGGCTTACAACAAAATAGAAAGTGACCTAAGGGTTTTGTTCAGGAGAGCCATTTTAAAGATTTAAATACGTGTATCTTTGGTGTACCATCACTGACCGTGTTGGTATTGGTCTCATTTAAAAGCGACACATCTCATGACGTCAGGAACGTGTTGGTCAACCTTGAAAACGCGCATAGGTCGTCCCTACCTCTTGTTTTGTGTAGTTGGTTTTTACTGTTCCCTTTACCTTACTGGTCCCTTTCTCTATGCGCTGTCACATATGTAGAAAACGAAAAATATTTGCGTTTTACGTTTTCGTACGAATTTGGTTTCTGTGACACACCTGTATATTTACCACATATACTTTCATATATCGGACACTAAATCACAAACAGGCACAACTCAAAATTCCACAATGTTTAGTAGAGGCAGCAAACTGGTTTCAAACATATGGCTGCAATTTTTTGATCAAATTGAGTTTCACAAATGTTAAAGAAGTCAGTGGCGTAAATGAAATTTTCGCGGTCGCTACAGATTTGATTTGCACAATAGTTTATGAAATAAAAAAAAAACGATTTTGGCAAATTTTGAGTTGTGTATTTTGGATTTAGTGTGCGAGACATACTTATTTTTAACTTGTAATATTATTTTTTAAATTCTAGTCTCGTACGTCGTTTTGTAGACAATAAATTTGATGAAAATCATGATGTTACAATTGGTATGGACTTCAAAACTAAAGTCATGAAGATCGATGGTGTTGACTACAAATTAGCCTTGTGGGACACAGCGGGCGCTGAGAGATTTCGTAGCCTTACTCCGAGTTTTTATCGAAAATCTTTGGGTGCAATTTTGGTTTATGACGTAACAAACCGGGAATCGTTAGCAAAATTGGAAATCTGGTTTACAGAATTGGAAAATTACACTGATTATCCAAATATAGCAACAATTGTTGTTGGTAATAAAATTGATGAAGAACGAGTGATCAGCCGTGAAGAAGGTTCAAAATTTGCTCGCAAACATCGCTCGCTGTTTGTTGAAACATCTGCTAAACATGATAAATTTGTTGCAGATGTTTTCAAAGATATTTGTGAAAAGGTAAATTTATGTTTGATTTTCAAAAACAGGTGTTCTTAAAAATATTTCTTGAAAGTTTTAACCAATAATTTTCCGCAAGTCATACTATGCCTAGAACATTCAATTTTTAAAACTACTTTAAGGTTTTTGGAGCAATTTTTTTTTAAAGATTTTCTAGAAAAAAAACTTGATTCGATCGTATATAAATTACGGCAGGTATTTATATAGATACTTCTGAAGGCATTTGTACGAGGACCAGGTAAAATAATGGTTCTAAGCACATAAAAAAAATAACTGTATGTACATAAGGGTTATGGCTAGTGAAACCGGAAATATGCTTAAATAAGTGTTTTATGCGCATAAAATATAAATATAATAGAACACAGAGATTAAAGAACACAGGCTGTGTGTTGCTTTAATCTTTTTTAAATTGTGGCAACACCAACAACATGATAGTTTTTTGACGTATTAGATCGTTGGCAATTATTACAATGAGTTCAATTTCGCTCGAAAATCGAATTAAAATAATTAAAATTCACTATGAAAATGCTATGAAGCGATCATTTTATTGCAAACCAAATTTCCCGATCGCATAATTTCCAAACTTTTATCTTCGTAATACATACAATAAAAATTTGAATCATGTTCATCTAAATTTTTTGTTTTAGAAAGCAAATTTCATATGGTCAAGTTCGACCATGTGATATTATACACGACAATATTTACAGACAAATATCCTAGTGTTTTTAATTTGGGTCCGATTTGCAGTAGTCGCCACAACATAACAAAATTATATTATGAGCTTAAGACTCATTTAAGAGTTATTTGTGCCGAATATTATCTAGATTTATACATCTTTGAGATTTTTTTGTCTTAAAGTGGGAGACGTGTTTTATGTGTAAATTCTGGACTTCCCATTGTTAAGTTTTGCTATTAGATAGTAGCTATTATAAAAACTATTTGAGCCAAATATATCAATATTTATTTTTATAACGAAGTTAAGGCATTGGAAGCTATTTTAGGGAGTGGTATTTGTATGAGAGCTAAAAAATTTTAAAAGCGGATTTAATTTAAATACTCACATAACGAGTATTTAGATTTAATACAATTTAAACGTGTGTACCAAAATTTTAAATTAATTTTTTTTTCCAAAAATCCCAGCTGTACTTTTCGAACTAGTAATTCAAGTAATTCTAAGTGACGTGTATACTAAAAGGTAGCTCTATATTTATGTGTTACTTTTCTATTGTGGGTATAAATAGAAAAGAAATCTGGTAAACAAAATTTAATCCATTTTCTTTTGTTCCGTACTTGTAAGAACCGGGAATCGTTAGCAAAATTGGAAATCTGGTTTACAGAATTGGAAAATTACACTGATTATCCAAATATAGCAACAATTGTTGTTGGTAATAAAATTGATGAAGAACGAGTGATCAGCCGTGAAGAAGGTTCAAAATTTGCTCGCAAACATCGCTCGCTGTTTGTTGAAACATCTGCTAAACATGATAAATTTGTTGCAGATGTTTTCAAAGATATTTGTGAAAAGGTAAATTTATGTTTGATTTTCAAAAACAGGTGTTCTTAAAAATATTTCTTGAAAGTTTTAACCAATAATTTTCCGCAAGTCATACTATGCCTAGAACATTCAATTTTTAAAACTACTTTAAGGTTTTTGGAGCAATTTTTTTTTAAAGATTTTCTAGAAAAAAAACTTGATTCGATCGTATATAAATTACGGCAGGTATTTATATAGATACTTCTGAAGGCATTTGTACGAGGACCAGGTAAAATAATGGTTCTAAGCACATAAAAAAAATAACTGTATGTACATAAGGGTTATGGCTAGTGAAACCGGAAATATGCTTAAATAAGTGTTTTATGCGCATAAAATATAAATATAATAGAACACAGAGATTAAAGAACACAGGCTGTGTGTTGCTTTAATCTTTTTTAAATTGTGGCAACACCAACAACATGATAGTTTTTTGACGTATTAGATCGTTGGCAATTATTACAATGAGTTCAATTTCGCTCGAAAATCGAATTAAAATAATTAAAATTCACTATGAAAATGCTATGAAGCGATCATTTTATTGCAAACCAAATTTCCCGATCGCATAATTTCCAAACTTTTATCTTCGTAATACATACAATAAAAATTTGAATCATGTTCATCTAAATTTTTTGTTTTAGAAAGCAAATTTCATATGGTCAAGTTCGACCATGTGATATTATACACGACAATATTTACAGACAAATATCCTAGTGTTTTTAATTTGGGTCCGATTTGCAGTAGTCGCCACAACATAACAAAATTATATTATGAGCTTAAGACTCATTTAAGAGTTATTTGTGCCGAATATTATCTAGATTTATACATCTTTGAGATTTTTTTGTCTTAAAGTGGGAGACGTGTTTTATGTGTAAATTCTGGACTTCCCATTGTTAAGTTTTGCTATTAGATAGTAGCTATTATAAAAACTATTTGAGCCAAATATATCAATATTTATTTTTATAACGAAGTTAAGGCATTGGAAGCTATTTTAGGGAGTGGTATTTGTATGAGAGCTAAAAAATTTTAAAAGCGGATTTAATTTAAATACTCACATAACGAGTATTTAGATTTAATACAATTTAAACGTGTGTACCAAAATTTTAAATTAATTTTTTTTTCCAAAAATCCCAGCTGTACTTTTCGAACTAGTAATTCAAGTAATTCTAAGTGACGTGTATACTAAAAGGTAGCTCTATATTTATGTGTTACTTTTCTATTGTGGGTATAAATAGAAAAGAAATCTGGTAAACAAAATTTAATCCATTTTCTTTTGTTCCGTACTTGTAAGAACTAAAAAAAATTAACAATTATCGAAATATGCTTTAAAAAGATGAAATAGGCATTATAAACTTCTTAATGTTCTGCAAAAGTATGCACTAACAAATTGATGCCAAAATTCAAAAAAAGTTTTAAAACGGATAAATATATTGTTTGTTCCTTCATTAGTCGCACAAGGAAACGGTTTTCTGCTTATGAATTATTTTTTACAATGTACCCGGTGGCGTTTATGAGCGACATTGTCATTATGACATTTTGATCGATGAATAATCGCACTACAGTCAGTAACAAGTTGATATTTAGGGAGTTATGCATGACAACGGCTTTGCAATGTCATTATTCCCTTAAAAGGAAAAACTAAGCGACATTGTTTGTTATGAATAGATCACGAAGTGAACGCTGCAGGACTTTGTCTGCTACATGTCTCCGTCAATGAATAAATCAGAAATAACGGACCGTTTCTTTTTTCTGTTTGTTCTGTTCCATTTATTACTTGAGTTTATTCTGTGTTTTCCTTGTCACTCTACCTGAAAAATTCACTAATGAAAGTTGATGATATTGTCTGTTAGGACTCACAAACAAATGGACGCCTACAAGACAAAATCAACATTGGTCATCTATGCCAGTTTGGACAAATACTTTAAAAATTCATATACGACACCAAAGTAAAATCAACACTTGTCATCGATGATTTAATATTGTCAGCGTTTGTCACTTTGCAGTGGCGCCATCTGAGTAACTGCTCTATAGGAGGCACCACCTTATATAGGGAGATATACGTATATTTACTGATAGCAAGGCTGCCATTGCTTCTCTAGCGGATGTCTACACGACCTCTAGGTTAACTGTAGAATGTCGGATGTCTCTGAATGAGATTGCGGAGCATTCATAGGTAACGCTTTTATGGATACCAGGGGGGTTACCGCGTATTTCGTTTCGAAAGAAATCATTAACGAATTCGAACAATTTGTACTGTGTATTACTTTCATAATATGTGTTTCGAATAAACGGATCTTGTTTATACTTGATCGATAACAAAAAAACAAATCCATTTCTTAACAGCCACTCTCTACTAAGAACAAAAAGTTTTTATCAAATTTCCCATTTTTTTAAAAATTCCCATTTTTTTAAAAATACAACCTCTGCCATCGTTTCGAACGGTTGCGAAACTCGTTACACACAGTGCAAATTGTTCGAACTCGTAAATTATTTCCTTCGAATCGAAATACGCCGTAACCCCACAGGGCACTCAGACTGCTGGGGTAACCAGATAGCAGATGAGCTGGCCAAAGAAGGTGGACGCATGGATGACACATTCATTGATCAATTCATTTGCCTTCCAATGGCTCATTGTAATTTACTTATCAGGCGCAAGTATTATAGAATTGCGCAAAAGGGATAGACCTGTGAGTCCACCTGCTCCATATCCAGGGTACGTTGGCCTGGTTATGATGAACGGAGAACTGAATCTCTAATTAGGTTGTAACTGGACACTGGCTTAGATTGCTTCTTCTCTTCATTAGAAAGACGAATTGTTTTAACTCTAATATGACGTCATCTGAGTAACTGCTCTATAAGATGGGCATTGGCGCTGGGTATAACAAAGGCAACAATGAAGGACCCAAGTGAGCTGTCTCTCGATGGCTGCCCATAAAACCCAACCTTACCTAAATGCAACTTCTAAAAATTCACATATTTTTATACCCTTCACAACAGGTGGTGAATAGGGTATATATAAGTTTGTTATCCGTTTGTAATTTCTATAATATTGATGTTAGATGCTATAAAGTATATATATTCTGGGTCCTTATGAGGAGCGAAGTTGACTTAACGATGTCCGTCTGTCCGTTGAAATTGATTTTCCGAAAACCCCATATATGATGGGGGCCAGGTTATTATACATTTATGTCACATATGGTCCGGAATTGTTTGCTATTGAAATTCAGCAAGATCGGTCCACAAATGGCTGAGATATGAGTAAAAAACCACGACTGCCTCAAATTTGTTCCTTTAAAGGTCCAATTAGACGTGACATTACCATACCAACACTGTATTACCAAAACGACATAAACATACCATACAAACCAATTCAGTTTTGGTTTCTACGGTCATACAGTCGCTATGGTAATACAGTGTTGGTAATGTGGTTTTTTGTTGTTGTTGTTTTTTATACTCTTAACTACAAGTGGTGGATTTTATTTGTAATGTGTTTCATTTTACGCATCCACATACACATTAATGCATGTATATGATATGCCGCTCAAATAAAGAAAAAAACTAATATACTCAATATATTTTAATTTAAAGCTTCTTCAGTAAAAGCATTCGTAACCGAGTTGTTAAGATCTCTCCTGAGACTTATGATATTGCCAGTTCGAATCCCAAAAAGAATTTTTTTCCATTTTTTTAATTTTTTTATTTTTTAATTTTTTTATGTTCTTAAAAATGATTTTAAGATTATAAATCGAATTTCAAACATCAACTTTGGCAAAAGAGGAAACGGGCTTAGGCACATATATAAATTTTTTGTTTTTTTTATGTTCTTCGGCATGACGACATGAAAAGTTGGCGTGGCTCAATTAATCAACCTGATCACGGTTGGCGTTGGCGTATTACGCCTGAGTCGTTTTTTGTAGTAGATTAAAGAATACAGGTTGTGTGTTACTTTAATCTGCTACAAAAAACTACTCAGGCGTATATGCCAACGCCAACCGTAATCAGGCTGAATATTTATTTATACCTATCTAAAGAACGTTATTTATGTATATAACTTTTTGTTCTTATCTCATCATGGTGAAGGTTATATAGCCGAATATAGCACTCTTACTTGTTTTCAAATAACATTAGCGGAGGGAGTATAATATTTGGTGCAAATGGTCTTGCGAAAGAGCAAATGTAAAAAATCTTGTTAAGCTTTACAACAAATTAAACAGTTTCCATTAGTTAACCCAATGCCATAAGGCCAGTTTACACGGTAATACAATGTATTACGACTTTGTAGAATCAAAATATTATGAAATTCTCTCCGTGTTTAAAAGAAAAAAAGAAAAATCTTTTGTAAGTATAATTCATGTTTACACGGATGGTATAAGTAAAATCAAAAATAATAACAAAAAAACAGATGGTTGCAGTTTTAAATTTTTACAAAAACAACATGAAAATTTCCTGAGTTGATTTTAGTTATTTTTGTAATTGTATAAAAATGCTGCCAACTTCAATATACTCCGTTAAAATACACCTCTGGGGCCTTACCGCGTAATTTTGTTCGTATCGAAAATCGTTTCGAACAGAACATACGAATCGAAAAGTATTTCGTACTGTGTAAAACTTTCGACTCGCGTACAGAGTTGTATCTCTTAAAAATGGGATCAAATTAAAGCAAACCTTGGCATCACTTTACTTTTCTGTCAAAATATACAAAGAAAGAAAAATTATAAGAGATAATTACAATATCATGAATCTTAGCGAAAAAAAGTATGTAAGTAAGAAAAATGTTTTATTGCCAAGATTACTGTAATGTGTTGTGTTTTCTTTTAGTTTTGTGAAAAACTTTAGACTTAACAAGTCATCATCATTTATTAAAGACGACATGTCAAGCAATTTTGTATATAAAAATTACTCTTCATTTTGTATTTTAAACCATTAAATTTTTTGTTTAAAATTAATATGATACATATGTACTTACATTTTAATAATTTTTTTAAATTTTCACTGCCAAAATTGCTTTCGAATAATTTACGAATGTTTTCAAGCTTTTTGACAGTCGTTTTCGTATTACACGGTTGCATTTACGAACGGGAAATTTTTATTTTCGATCAGCGACAAAAATTTCTTTACTTTCGATAATTGATTATCGAAAATCGTACTACACAGTACACATCTATCGAATTCGATCAGTTTTTCTTTCGAATCGAATTACGCGGTAAGGCCCCTGGTGTGATGAGAATACATAAGCTTCTAAAATGATTTAGAAAAAAAGCATTTACCGAGCGCTTGTCAGATTTTGTATTCGTATTCTCTCTTACTCAATACATTTTGCTTTTACATGATAAGATTTTTCTCATTCTACATAATTTTTTGCAATGTCGTAATACATTGTATTACCGTGTAAACCGGCCTTTAGAAAACACTATTTAGAGCATGTGAAAGATTAGCGATTAAATTAAAATTAATTTTTGAAAGTCGTTTTTAAGTAGTCGATTATTTTATTTGTTTTGGAAGTCTAAACGCCCAAAGTTTGGCAGTTTAAACTTGCGACAGAACTGGAAAAAAGGACGAACAGCTAAGAAAAAAAATATAACTGATGAATGTAAAAACTATCGGAAAAGGTTATTAAAATAGACTGGTCAAGTGTTTAGAAGGGTTTTAAAATATTTAAACATTTAAATACGACAATTATTAGAAAACCAAGAGCTATAAGAACACGTCTATATAATTTTAATTAATTTATTTATTTATTTATTCATTTATTTACGTAATATTAAGCCATTTAGGCCAAAAAACAATATTACAAGTAATAAGTGCTTAAGCTACATAGCAAATTATTTGTTAGAAAGTTTCGATCGACCAAGCAATCCATGGTTTCCTTTCTTGTATTCATCAGCAGGTTTATTGAATTTTCCACTTCGATAGATAAAATTGCTAAGGTATTTGGGTATGTTTAGACTAGGGATGCCAAACGGGATCGATTTTAACAAATCCCGGGATTCGGGATTTTGGAAATTCGGTATTTTCGGGATCCCGGGATTTTACGGGATCAATTTGTTTCTTTTATATACAACTTTAAAAAAAAAAACAAGAACACTTTATTTATGTTTGAATTTTTAAAAAAGAAAACTTAACAAAACAATTCATAAGCAACTTTTTTTTAATTAACTAAATTTTATTTATTTTTGAATTTTTAAAAAACAAAAATTAACAGAACAATTCTTTTACAACTTTTTCTTATAAACAAAAGTTAAAATATATATATTTTTGTATTTTTAAAAAAGAAAACTAAACAAAACAATTCATTTTATATAAAAATGTTATTATTTCTTAATTTTTTGTGCGACGATAACAAAATATTTTTTAAGATACATGTAAAAAAAAAATGTTGATTTTTTTATTGCATTACTAAGCGAATTAAAAATGTGAATTTTGAAAAACATAAAAAAATAAAATTTTTTCAAGTTTAAAGTCCTTTAGCTCAGTAAATCTTTATCCGACCGACACGGTATAGATATGTGCTGAAAGAGATATCTATGCAAAATGTTAAATCTTGTAAAATTCAGTTAAACAGTTCTCGAGATTTTTCGAAATACCTAAAACAACTGCAGAAAAAAATACGATTTTCGCGTATATCTCAAAAACGGTTCTTGGAAAAAATAAATGAATGCCATATTCGTGATCAGCAGCACCAATTTAGCATAGAAAATATCTAATTTTTGAGGTTAATTTTTTTGTGGCATAGTGTAATTGGCAGTGCTTGTTAGCTTTGCGACAGAATAGAAAACAAATGAAACATTGAAAAAACCAAATTTCTTTAATGTGCAGTTTTTCGTTGGGAAAAAAGATAATCGCGTAATGAGAAAACGGTCATAAAACCATGAATAGTTAGAAAGTATAAAAATTCAATTAAACGAATATTTTTATACATATAAAACTTTTTGATACACAAAAGTTGTTAAATTGAAAAAAATCCCGGGATTCATAAAAATAAATCCCTGGATTCGTGATTTGTCAGTCCCGAAAAATCCCGTGATCTCGGGATTTCCCGTTTGGCATCCCAAGTTCAGACGTAACAAATATTTGACGAAAAAATCTAAAAAAGAGTGACCATTAATTTGTTCAAATTTAGCTTTATTTTTAACAATTTCAATTGATTTATTAAACTTTTTTTGTAAGAAAATAATTATATAATGTAATATAGAAACTGTAAAAAGATGTTTGATCTAGCCAAACGTTTTGCAAAACAAATAATTGTTAAATAAAACTAGGGGTTACGTGTAGGACGCTAAATATTTAATAAGTGTGAACACCGCTTAATTTGTATAATTTTTGTTATAAAATTCTGTTTAATAGAGAAATATGTGTATAATTGTCATAAAATTCTTTTATTACAGAAATCTTTTAAAAAATGACTTTTACAATTTTTTCGTTTTACGTTTTCGATTTCCAGCACACCCCTGAACATTTTTATATTTTTCACGTTACGAGCAATAATTTGTTGACATTTGTTTTAAAATGCCGTACTTATACTCAAGTAATTTTAAATCGGCGCGGCGCGGCACAATTATAAAAAAAGTTGTTTGTTCAGGGGGGCTACTCTCTGTTGCGATGCGAAAACAATTTTGATGCAAAAGCTAAATGCCAACTTGATACTCTCTATCACTTTCGCAAAATGTTTTGAAAATGGAGCAAAACCGGCAACAACAATGAAAGGTGGCGCAGATTGACAGTAATAAAATGCTAAAATATGTAAAAATATTTGAAATTGGAAAATTTAAATAAAATAAATAGTGATGATTTGCGAAATGAAAAAAAAAAAATAAATAGATGCGAAAGACAAATGCGCAAACGCATTAAAGAGAACCAATCGCCAGATTTGCTACCATTTTCTTTCGCATCGCAATATCAAGAAACCTTTTCCAAAAGATTTTAAAAAAGCTAAAAATACTATACAAATTAAACTGTAAAGCGAATAAGAATTATAAACACTCAAAGTTTTACTTTTAACAATATCAAAGCTTAAACAAAACACCAACAATAAACAGTGAGTTTATCTTTTCTTACATTACCCACAACTGGTTAGATTTTTTCCGAATCGAATTGTAGTTTGAAAAGTGTAAAAAGAAAAAACAAAGTAAAAACCCAATTGCTTCATTTTATTGTTTCGTAAGAAGAAAAAAACCAACTTGCCATTTCAGTTTTTTTATTTTTCAAGGGCACATGCAAATTTATTATCAGTTATTTCTGGGAATACATCTTGCTAAACTTTCCACTTTGGGGCCCGGCTATTATTGTTATTTTGTTGTTAATAATTGGGGGGGATGCAGTTCATAAATAATAGTTATACCTATACGGAAATGTTCTGGAAATCGAGATGAATTGGATTTAAAATCGAGCAAATTTTAAAAACGACCCAGTATCAAGTAGCATTTACAAGAAAATCTCTTAAAACTAGTCTCGTTGGATTTCAATTTAACTTCATTTCGATTTCTATAACATGTCCGATAATTTTATTTTAAATAATTTGTATGTACTTTTAAATTCAGAATTTACATTTGTAATATATTTGTGGCATTTTGAAAAAAACATCTTAAGTCCAGATAAGATAGTAAAAAAGTTTTAAAAAAAACTCGGTTAAAAAATCATTTTTATTTATAAATAAAATTAACGAAAAATATCGTTGATAATACAAGATTTTAAAAACGATAACCAAAATTTTTTTTAATGAAAATTCGTACTATTGATTAAAAAAACTTTTTTAAATTTTACTTGGGGATGTTTTGTCAAAATGCCACAGATATAATTTTTGACTTTAAAGGCTTTTTTTTATATTTCTTGGATTGAAATAAATAAAAAAAGAGGAAAATGTATTCGAAATCAACAAGGTATATTTACACAAGGTAAACTCGTTGGCCCATATGTTTGTCAGCTGTTTACCCCTAGTTGGAACCCAAACGTCAAATTTCGTGTATATGAGCCAAAATTTGTACATGTGTGCGTTAAATTGTTTTTGTTTTATATGAAGACAATTTTGACAACTCGGTTTCTTTTATAGAGCAGCATGTCTACAATCCCAAATGAGTCTACCTTGTGTAAATATACCTTGGAAATCAATTTTTAAATGATACTGAAAACGATATTTTAGTTTTTAAAATCGATTTTCGTCACATACCTGATTATGTATGTACATGTTGAATGTTGGCATTTTAATAAAAACCATCAGTATTTATACAAAAATCTTTAATAAAAGCTTGGTATTTTTTTCAGTAAGCAGCTAATGACGGAAAAATGAAGAAAATAATTTTTTTTTTTCAAGTTTTAAAATTAAAAGTATAAATTAAACATAATATGTAAATGTGATTATCAGATATTGAATCCAAAATCTTTATAAATATAAATATAATAATAATAAAGTCTTTAATGCAAAAAACAAACAGCCTTAAGGCTCAGTTAGTCTTTACTTTCTGTTCTGTTACGAATCAGCTGATGTGTTTTTGTTATTAAAAAACCTGTGAAATTGATTAGTTTTTCTGTTCTGGGGGGTTATTATGTAATTCGATTCGAAACGAAAATACTTTCGAAAGAAATTTCCGTATTGAAAATGAAATGGTATTTTCTAATCCGTTCGAAAGCCCCACAGATTTGTATTTGGTAAAAAAAAGGGAAAAACAAAGTGCTGCCAAATTTATAGCCGATAAATTTGACAGTACCTGTCAATATTGACAGAAATTTTTTGAAAAACAAGCGTTAATAAAAAAACGTTAAATTTTCCGCAAAATGTAAATATAAGTGAAAACTTCAAAACAAAATAAAATAACAAATAACACTAAGTGACAATTTTTTGACCAAATGAATTTTACACCTAATCTTTATGTAAAATTTTCCGCTGAATCCGAATATGAAGTCAGAATTGTCAAAAGTAGAACAGTTTTTGAGATATTCCAAAATAACCGTTATTTGTGTTTTTAAAAAAGATGCTGTGACTGAAATGCAACTATCTTTAAAAATTTTAAACGGATTATGTAATTCTTTCTTTCTAGTGAAAGGTTATAAAAATTCTAAAATAACCATGGATTGCTGACTTCATATTCGGATTCAGCGAAAAATTTTACATAAAGATTAGCTGTCAGATTCATTTGGTCACGACTTTGTTGAAATTTTGTCACGTAGTGTAATTATTTATAAAAATATAACGGTCTAAGAACATAAATTCTGTTCCATTGTGGTTGGAAGATAGCGATAAAGAAAGTGATGCAATTGCAGAAAGAGTTCAACGGAAAATAATACGAGATACCTCCGACATTATGAGCCTTGATAATAGTACGTAAGAAAGATTTTTAATTATCAAATTTAATTATAAAAATACTATTTTAAGTTTCGTGAAAAACTTTTGGCTTAATAAAAATTCATTTATGTATGTAAACAATTGTATATACATATGTAGGGTGATTTAAAGCCACCTGAAAGATCGACAGTCATTGCACCTTTGATGAAATTAGCTTCAACATTAAAATGTTTGGTACAAGGTGGATACCAACATCAGATTGACCAAGATCGTCTTGTAGGACTTTCACACTCATCAATTTCCATATGCTTATCTGAGGTATGCGAAATAATCGAACAAAATATTTGTCCGAAGCATATTGTCTTTGAAATGACTGAAGAAAAAAAGATGGAGGCGAAAAGATGGTTTTTTTAATAAATGTGGAATACCTGGAGTAATTGGCCAAGTAACGATGAGCATTTATACTTCAACCGAAAACAGACATTTAACTCTTCTCATACCTAGTAACATAGCACATTTGTAAAAATAGTTAATACAAAATCGAAATGAAAACTCACTTTTTTCCACTTTTTCAATTCACGATACGGTGGACCAACCGCATCTTAATCCTTTGATAGTCTTTGCCACAAATCCTTCGACTTGCTTTTATCATTTGCAACATTGAGGTGCCCCTTTGCTCAATATGCATGTGCAATTATAAAATCAACCATCACCATATGGGCATTTCCGTCAAAAGGTCCACTGTGACCAAAAATTTAAAAGTTAAAAAAAGCTTATTATTTTACGATATTGTTATAGAGAAATATTTAGATCTTACTAATTTTATAAATTTACCCATAAATTTGTTCACTTAGATAAACAATCAGACTGCAAAGTTGTGCAAACGTAATTTTTTAATTGTGAGAATGTTTTATTGCATGTTTTCTTTAATATTATCTTCCTTAAAAGAAGTGATATTTGATGAAAATTATTCCAAAAAAATTTTCTTACATGGTCCGTAGTCTAAGAAAGAGCTCGAAGAGAAATATGTTATTCGAATTAACGGTAAATTTGTATTTTTTTTTAATCATTATTCAGTTAAATTATTATGGAAAAAATGTCACGTTCGAAATGTCACGTATCGAACCAGATTTTGGCTTAAACGAAAAAAAATATTGAAGATTTTGGAATCTAACCAAAGACATTTAAATGTTACGTTGCTACGTAAAATTCTGAAAGTAGTTTGACTAAAAAATTGCGCCAGGTTTCGCTGAATTACGCCTTTTTCTACATGGCCACAAAAACTACTTCTATTTTTTTCACGTTCGAACCGCTACTTCTTTTGCCATTATCTTCGACATAGAATCGCGCCCCCCATAAACTTTAGCATAGATAATAGTGCTTTTTTGGTGCTATAATTTAAGGGTTAAAAGAACGTAAATTTATTTGTCGCTTAAAATGTTATTGCATTTTTGATGCGTACTACTGTCACGTTCAACACTTTGGAATTACCCATATTCTGTCTTGGTTTTGTAAACATTGCTTTGTTTAAGCTTTCCCTAAACACAACCCAAATTTAAAAAAATTACTATGTATAAAAATTTTCAGACTAAAAACAAGGAGTTGTGACAACAAACACAGTATAAATTGTGATTTCAAGTCACTCACAGTTCTGAATATAGAGGAAATCGTATGTTTTAAATTATATTTTACACTTTTTGTAAAAAGTTTTATTTAATTACTTACATTTTTAAATTTTTTATTGTTTTCGCAAGCACAGCACCTTTCGAATAATTTACGAAAAATTTAAATGAACTGACATTTGCTTTCGTATTATATAGTTGCAATTGTAAAAGGGTAATTTATAATTTACGAAAAGGGGTTAAAAAAATCCCACAAAAAGAAAATATTTCCGAACGTTCGAAAATAAATTTTCGAAAAACGTACTACATAATACAATTTGTACGAATTCGTAAATCTTTTCTTTCGAATCGTATTACATAATAACCCCCCTGTTGCGGTTCAGTTTGTTAAAATCAAAAACTTGTTAAGTAATTGTAAGTGACAGCAAAATAAATAATAAAAAATACATTTTTGTATTGAAATAAACTATTTTTTTATTTTAAGAATTCAAAAAATTTAATTTCTTCAAATTCATGTGCTTAAAGTTATTGAAATAAAACAATGGATGGTGCAAAACTAATAAATTTGTCATAAATGGCTGATAAGTTGCTACAGAAAAAGTAACTATTACAATTTCGTAACAGAACGGCACGGAACGGAACAGAAACAGAAAGTAAAGACTATAGGTGTGTTCCACAAGATCTCGGGCAAGTTCGGACTAATGAGAGTAAAATGAAAATTACTCTCTAAATTTGCGAAAACTACCCAAAATAGCTGGAACGCAAAAAACCATTTTTGCACTTCTTTTAATACTAATGGTGCTTACTTTTTAAATTAAAATCTATTTAAGTGATTTTAGACGCTTAAAAGCAATAACATTATAAAAACAAAACATTTGCATCATTGCCAACAGATGTTAAAAATAATTTAAAAAAAACTGAAAGAAAAGCTGAGCCAGTGTAAATTTTTTAAAAGTATTTATAAATTTTATAAAATATCTATTCACTAATGTATTTACCACTTTAACTTTTTCATTAAAACCTTCCATTTTGCTTTTTAATATATTTTTTAACAAAAACTAAACTTTTTCTTTTGCTTGCAAATTTTTTTTTTTTTTTTTTTTTTTTGGATTTGGGTGCAAGATATGTTAAAAATCATATGCTTGCAATGGCAAAACCCTAGGTTTATATACCATCGACCTATACCATCGTATAGGAAGATGGAAATCCTGAAGTCCACTCCACGGATTCTCTCCAATTGAATTTTGAATGGTCTTCTACCAGTAGCTAGTTTTTTTTCTTTATTTTAAGAGTTTTGATTGGAACTCTACCAGTTAGTTAAAGAGTTTTAAATGGTCCTCCACCAATATCTATCAATTTAAGTCAAAAATCGTTGGCCACTTATTTCCACATGGTCACCGCCAAGCAAAATAAGGTTAAAACGAATGCATGTGATTAATGCCGAAAACACGAAAAACTGTAAATTATTACAGTTACACGACGCCACGCCATCAACCAAATGCTGTGAAACGCAAAACGCAAGAAAGACAGACAAACAAGAACGACCTGATTGTCCTTAAAATTAATGACAACGAGCGCGAGCTGCTTCCCCGTCCAGAGCAGTTTTACGAATGGCTTGCAAATTTTTTGATTAATTTTCAGTTTCATATGTAAACAAAAAACAGCTGATTGTTAAATTCTTGTCCGAACTTACCCAAAGAAAAAGTTCGTGCAAATTTGTACAGGAAATGAAAAAAATTACTCTCTCAATTACTCTCATAATTGAACAAAAATTGTTATGTGGAACGCTTTTGGGTAACTTTGGGCAAGTTCGGACTGTTTCGTTACGCATGTGGAACAGAGCTTATCTGAGCCTTTATTGTTATTGTGTAAGGCGTTGTCGTTAACGCCTAAGTGTTTTTGTAGTAGATTAAAGAACATGTCTTGTATGTTACTTTAATCTATTACAAAAAACAACTCAGGCGTTAACGACAACGCCTTACATACACAATAAGGCCGAATACTTTTTTTAGAAGTTATTTGATAAATTGCAATATGCATATTTACTTGCGAGATGGGCTAACCGAAAATTAAATTAGGCTAGGCAAACTTACCGTGATAATAAAATAACTTCTAAATTTCTCTTTTATAGATTGTATCATCGGATTATTATAAAAGTCTAGACAATGATAATACTGTCAATGTTAATGAAGATGGAAATGTTGCAGATAAATCTAGTTGTTTCCCCGGTTGGCTTCTTTCGTGGTTTTATTAAATACTAAAGAAATATTTTTACAATTACTTTTATTTAAATTTTGATTTTTTTTTTCTTAAATCATTATGTTTAGTAAATATATAAAATATTTGTGTACCAATTAAGATATATATGTAAAAATTAATAAATAAAAAAGTAGGTTGACAAACCTAATAATAACAAAAATATAAAAACTGTTTAAACGAATTTTACAGCGGAACACATCATATCTCTTACCGTAGATGATGGTAAAGAAAACAATTAGATTTTAGATGTTCATTTAAATAGTGGAAATCTTTTGAGATTTATTGAAGTAAAAGGTTCTTTTTAATATTTATTATTCTATGCAGCTACTGTAATATCTACAGCAGCTAGTAACGATTTTAATAATGTGTTTAAATTGAATATTTATCTATCTAACGGTCTGTCGATCGTTTGGTTAGTCGTTCGAATTAACTGAAAGATAGATCTAGTTGTTTTTATTGGACTGTTATCGTAATGTGGTTATTAATTGATATTTCTTTTTTGTTTATTTGTTCTGATCATTTTATGTTGTCACTATAATTATTATTTGCAAATATGTAATTTTGTTAATACACACAAAAAATGAATTGCATTAAAATTATAATTTTAAATTATTTACCTAAACCAATTTTTTTTGCATCCACTTCGTAGATGAGTAGTCTCCACATTTTTACAACAAACACTTCGGCTTCTTCGTCAAGTACCTGAGAAACGATATTGAACGAGTATTTAAATATTCAAGTTTTTCCGAGTATGTATAAAGAAATTATTCTTACCATCTGAACATCGTCCAGTATACTCTGAGGTGAACTGCCGGCTAAAACTTTAGAACATATAAAATCGACCAGTGTTGGCTCGGGTTCCCCGATATATTCAATAATCTTCTTATTTATCCAAGGACGAATTTTACGTTCCATAAGGTTGTTGTCAATTTCATTGCGATCAAGTTTGTAGTTGAAGAGATCCTCCTTTTGGGTGGGTATCCTGTCAATAATGCTTTTTATGTGGCGTCGTTTTTCATCGTGTACCTTTGTACCACTACTATCATCCTTTTTGCTATTTGCTGCATCTGAATTACCAGCAGCTGCAGCAGAAGTATCATTCTTACCATGTTTTTTGTTTGTTGTTGCATTTCCTCCCTTTCCAGCGCCGCCACCAGCTGTTGACGATCCATTGCCGGTACCAATTCCACCACCTCCATCGTGTCGGTCATTTGTGTGCGCACTAGACGAATGTAGGCCCTGTTTTGCCTGATTGTCTTCATAGTCTGGAACGTGTGCAAAAAATTAAAAATCTTCATTCAAATGTTTCGCAATAAAACTTACCTAAAGGTACTAGTTTTCTTTTTTTAGGATTTGAAAGGTCATCGTTGTCATCATCATTACTAAATACTCCAGCGGTCGTTTCTATTTTCTTTTTCTTGGCATTGGCGCCCAAATTCAGACTTATTCCCACTGTAGGCATCATAGGCGGTGTTGATGCAAAATCATTATTTTGAGAATGTGGAGCAAAAGCTTGAGGTGTTGCAGGTGACATGGATTCTATATCGGGAGCACTTGTAAAATCATGTGACTCAGAGTTTTGGCGACTATATCTACTGCTTGCATTAGACATTGTCTCATGTCTGGAGGCAGCATCATCATTGGAGGATGAATCAACTGAACCGGCTTTAGAAAGTGGTCTCTTAGGCGCAGCACCAACGCTGCCAACCACCAACACACTGTCATCATTTCTATGGTAGGTTTCATTTGGGTTTGCACGCTTTTCCGAAGTCAAAATAGTACTGCGTTTATCCCTGCTGCGTTCTTGTTCTCGTTCTTTTCGTTGCATATTCTCTAAATTAACATCAATGATTATTTGAGGCCGATATAACTTTTCATGCTCCTTTTTTGCTCTTTCATATTCTTGTGAGGGATTCTCGAATTCTCCGCTAAAAATTTTATTTTTAAGTTCTTCCAACTCTTCCTGTTCCTTGTTGCGATCCTTAGCGTCTAAATCTGCCTCTCGAACTCGTTCCGCGAGACGTCTTTGCAACTCGCGACCCCTAAACAGTTAATTAATCTTGTACAAATGCTTTCAAATCAAATTTTTGTGTAAAAAGAAATAAAACTTACTTGTAATATTTGACATCGTCTCTTTCGTCATCGTAGTCTTCTAGGAACTCTTTAAGACGCTTCGCCTCTTTTTCTCGTTCATCTTGTTTGACCTTTTCCTTTAAACGTATCTGATTTTAAAAACAAGTTAAATGTTAGTAGTTGTAATAAGTTCATGAAAATTAAACCGACCTTTTCGTATTCCTTAACTTTGCGTTTTTCTCTTTGCTCCCAGTTGAGTAAACGTTCTTGATAAGCTTCTTCCTTCTCACGTGCTTTCTTTTCCGCCTTTTTACGTTCACGCAGTTCCTCCTCAATTTCTTTTTCCCTCTGAACATCTCTGACATTTTTCACAACCTTTTCTTCGCGTTCCCTAAAAGTTTATCAAATTTACACTTATTGTGTTTGCTATTACAAAAACTTTCATATAAAACATTTATTGATTTTTGGAGTTTTGTATTGACAAAATTTAATTTATGGGTCGATTACGGATGGCAACACAACTGAATTTGAGCTGCCAGCAGGGAAATCAGGCAAAGCCGCTCTTGTTAAAATATGCAATTTTTTATATAACCAAATGTTTGATATTTTATTCAGGCTAAAGTTTATTGAATTGAATTCTCATTAAATTATTTTTTTGAAGAAAGGAATTTTACAACATGAAATGAATTAAAAAATCTTTTCGCTATAATATTTGCATTCTTTTCACGGACAGGCTGTCCTTACATGTTTCGATTGTAACCACTCAATCTATTCAGAGGTGTTTGCCGTTTAACACGCACCGTCATTGACGACGGCTGGCACTCAATAGTCAAACATCAATCTTTAATCCAAATGATATTTAACCTTTGGTAGATCGAAATTTGTTTTGAATGATTATCTATTTTTAATTGATTTACATGTTCTTCCTTACTTCTGTTTTTCGTCAAGAATTCTTCTTGAAGTCCAAATATATAATTTGTTTTATTTTATATTTTAACATGTAAATATATATAAAATATACCTTTCCCGTTCACGGTCACGTTCTCTTTCCCTTTCTCTTTCTCGCTCCCTTTCACGTTCTCTTTCCCGTTCACGCTCCCTTTCTCTTTCCCTTTCACGTTCCTTTTCTCGTTGCTCTCTTTCACGTTCCCTTTCACGTTCGCGTTCTCTTTCGCGCTCACGTTCCCGTTCTCTGTACTCACGTTCTCTATCTTTGGAACGTGATCGACTACGTTTACGCCGTGAATCTTTTGAGTCGCGATCTTTTTCCTTTTTAATGGGAGATAAAATATCTATGCGCTCAGTTTTATTTGCAGCCGTTATTGAAACACCATCAACGCCACCAACACCTTGTTCCTCCGCATCCCAGTCCAGCTCATTAACACTTTCGCTTCTCTTTTTCTTTTCTTTTTCTTTTTCTCTTTCTCGAGTTCTTTCTTTCTTTTGCTCTTTGTCGCGTTCCTTTTCTTTTTCGCGTTCTTTTTCCTTTTCCTTGCGATGCTCGTCAGCTTCTGCTCTTTTTCGGAATTTGCCAATTTCACTACTAATCAGATTACGCTTCTCCTCCTCCAGATTAGTTTCATGAAGTACTTTGGGAACTTTAATTTCATCACTGCGGGTAGGCTTAGTTTTAACACCACGAACTCCATACATATCCGTCCGTGCATTGGGATCAAATTCGTCCATTTCATGCTTGTGCTCATCGATAATTCGACGCATTGAACGCAGCGCATCTTCGTCGTCAATTTTCTCATCTGGCATATCCGCAGCTCCATTTTTTCGTTCCTCTTCTTTATAGTTGTCCAACAAAAGTTTATTTTTAGCATCAACTTTTGCCACCAGGGTTTTACCATCCAATTCGATTTCGCTAAGTAATCGAACGGCTCGCATTCCGGCAGTGGGTCCACTGAAATTTTCATTAGAAAAATAATAACAAACTTTAACAAAATGTTTAAGGGCTTACTCGTATTCACAGAAACCAAACGTCGAAACACGTTTCCAATTAACAACTTGCCCACATGTAGATAATATACGTGTTATTAAAATCTCTGGAACCCGTTCACTAATATTTCCTGCAATAATGAACATCTTCTTGGTCAAAAAATAAATTGAATAGTAGAAAGTATTGTATTTACCGACAAAAACAGTTATAATTGGTCCTTTAAACTGTGGTACTGGATCTGGTGGCCTTTGATAAACCGTAGGTTGAGAACTGATAGTTGCTGAATTTCTATAACCTCTTGGACGTGGAGGTGGATTACTCATCGGTCCCATCATCTATTAAGTAAATATAAAATATCAAAAACTATCTCCCTACATACAATACTTTTTTGGTTTTGTAAATACATACATGAGGCGGTGGTATGGAGGGATTCATGTATGGTGGCATAGGTGGGCGTGGTGGATATGACATTTTGTTGTTTACAATCTTTAAGTACAAGCTGAAATTGCAAAAACTTTTAAATATTTTAGTTTCGAGATCCTATTTAATTATCTGCTTCGATTTTTTTGCTACAAGTCAATGGTTGGCATGCCAAGTGTCAACCGTTCTAATTTGACGGGCGCCGTATGCACCTAATATTTGTTTGTTTGCTTTCTATTTTTTATACGTAGCCAGTTGAGTTTTGTAATTTATATTTCATTGACATCCATTTGTCTATAAAAATAGTATTTTTAATAGAAAAATTACGCGTGAAATACTTAAAAATTCAGTGAACAAAAAATAAAACTTCTTCTCTTTTTCCATACAGCTACACAACGTTTGAGAAAATCAGACTATATTTTAGAAATACCAATTACTTAGTTGGAAAAGCGGTTACTACATGCGGCATGGCACAATGCTGCCATACTTGTATAAGAATTAAGTGCTGCTATACGTTTAATATATAATCTTTGTTTAGACTTGCAATTTTTGTTGCTGCAACTTTTTTATATTCTGCTTTGAAATTGCACAAGTGTGCAGCTTATGAATTTTAATCTTGTTATTTTTATACATAAATACAAATACACCAACAGCCAACTTGAAGTTGAAAAGTGTAAAATTTTCGAAACAAAACGGAATTGCAGAGTACATGCAACTAAGAGCCCCACCCCAATCATCACACCACTAAACTTAAGAATTGCTGCAACAAAAATTGCAAATCTGGACGATGACGTGAATAATATAATAAACAGGTGGCATTACTACGACAGATGACGATTTTTTTGCTCAAGTATTGTTGGTCTAGTCCATTGATGCCCACGGTAGTAGTATTGGTGAGAGTGACGAAATAACACTGGAAGAAAACAATTTGCTATTCATTTTATTTAGTCGTCAGCGAGATTGCGACGAAAGCACATGTGTGACGGGTGTTGTCATTTTTTTTCTGTTTCTTTGTTTAACAAAAGGGAAATTTAAAATTAATGAATGTACATATTTAAGTAATACACTTGGTGAATGTATTTATTTTAGTAATTCTCTTGATGAATGTATTGATTGGTATATATATATCTATAATACATACATATATAATTTATATATGCGGACATCTGGATAGTATAATATATTTCGGAATAAAAAGATTCTTCGAAGTGTTTATAAATTTATGGGTAAGAAGATGTGTTTTATTGATGTATTAATGAAACTTGTTGGTTTCGCACTATTTTTATTGCTTACTTTTTTATGCCACAAACTCGAAATTTTACAGGGAAGGTTTTTTTTAAATAAAATCAGTTTGAATAAATAATATTTACATTATAAATTTTAAAATAATGGCTTTTTTCAAACTGATTTTATTTAAAAAAAACCTTCCCTGTAAAATTTCGAGTTTGTGGCATAAAAAAGTAAGCAATAAAAATAGTGCGAAACCAACAAGTTTCATTAATACATCAATAAAACACATCTTCTTACCCAAAAATTTTACCTGCTGTCACATTTGCTTTTATGTGTATAGGTTTACACATAAATTGTACGAAAACAAGACTTTTTTTAACTTGTTTTTTAAATATTTTTACTTACTTAAGAAAAGTGTTTTCAAAGAAAAAAACCCACCGACGCGATTGGTACAGAAACAAAAATATTTTTACAAGCACAAAATACCAACAAATTATTGTGGCTATTTTTTCTTAATAATTTCTGCATTTAGGTACGTCTTTTTAACGAAAGTAAAAGTGACCCTTTTCAGGTACAAAGAATTTTTTTCACAAACAAAACACATATCGTTAGCTTAAATGCAAAACAATGTAGATATTATTTGAAAATTACAAATTAATAGAATACAATATTTTTTCCTTAATTTAGTAATACTCTTTGTGAATGTATTTATTTATTTGCAAATAATTCATGTCTTTGTGAACATCTTCAAAATGTTTTTTTAAATTATATTTCTTAGTTTTTTTAAATGTCTTATGACAAATAAGACATTGCATGTCATCAAAAGCATTTTGTAACATAAAATAATTTTCGACTGACATCATTAATAAATCGCAATAATTTCAATTTATGTGTTAACTCACAGCAGTCTCGATGACGATTAAAATAAGACACAGAAGTTCTGCCAGTGTAGTTTGTCTCTCGCACTCAACATGCTGATTTCCTATTGGTTGATTGACGATCAAACAAAAGAGCGTAAGTATACGTGTGAGTTTCATTTGCTGATATCAGCCACTACTGGGCATCTTTGGTCTAGTCTTATGTCAAAGTTCTGTTTATTTTTACAAAAAGTCCACATTTTGTAATGTGATTATTGTATTGCATTAAAGTTTTTGATTATTTGAAATTAAATATGATAGTAGCCATAGTTAAATAAAATTGGCTAAAAATTTATTTATTTCATCGCGTTCGGCAGCAAAATTTGATTTTAGCTTAAAATAAGTATTGATGTATACGGAGACTTTTTAATTTTTGTTGTTGCCATCCAGAGATCTGCGCCGAACGGCTGAAAGCCGGCTGAGTCGAGCTGCTGAACATTTTGAAAAGTCGCCGCCGGCGAAAATAATAAAAAACCGTAACAACACTTTTTATAAGTTTACAAGAAAAGCAAAAAACTTTACAATATCAATAACAAAAAGGTGTTTTTTGAACATGTAGTTTAATAAAACGAGCAAAAATCAATCAAAAAGCCAATTTTGAATTTTTTTATGATACGTTGTTTTGTATTTTAGGTGACGATATGTTCTTATATTTATTAAGTAGTACATCGTAGATTTTTTTCAGAAATGGAACAGTTATGCCCAATTTTTTTAAATACCCATTTTCGGAAGCCTTAGATTTTCCTAAGCCAAGTTTTATAACCCATATTAATGGTAAATTTCTTCTTAAACTATATAAAACTGTCAAATCGGTTCAAAAATGGCATAAACTGACTCCAATAATGAGCTAAAAAACATCAAAATATTTATATAAACTAAAATTTTAGGTCTCTGGTACCTCCTGGTATGTATACATCTTATCAGGGTTATGAACTATTTCTAATTGACAAGCGCCGTGTCCCCATTCAAAAAGAGCAGACATATGACTTAATGACTACCTTGTGAATTCCCCAAATATGTTTTTGATAGTTATAACTGATAGCTATTTAAAACTGAACTTGGTGAAATTGGCCGTAAGTTTGAATTTTTTTTTCACATTTTAATATATATTGCTAAATTTGTTAAAAATTATAAAATTTTGCCAGATAATCAAGAAAAAACCCCTAAAGAAGGCACACAAAGAAGTGCCGAAATATTGGCTAAAATAAAATTAAAAATTCAACATTTTTTATTTTTCGAATTGCTAAATTGAGCTAAATATCAGTTATGTATTTTATAAGGCTTTTTTGTTATAGTCCTATTCCTTCAATTTTTAGGAATGACTTTATACACTACTAGACTATTATATTGTATCTTCTTGTTACATTTTACATTAGCTATCCTTTGGAGAGCAATGAAGTATATTGTATGTACAGAAAAATTTACAATTTACAAGCAGAATGTAATGCATTCTCTTGCACGCTATGGCCTTCGTCAGCATTCTTTGTGTCACACTGGATAGTGATACATTACAAATTGAATGTATTTAACTCGACAATTTTAACAAATAGAAACTGGGAATTATTTCTTTTCATAAGTTACTTTATTATATTCAAATTTTTAATTTTCGAATTTATTCCATGGGCTAAATTTCAGTTATATACTTTATAATGTTGAATATGTAAATATGAATATGTGAATGTGTAAACAATTCATCTATACTTTCCTTTTTGTGTCGTTATTTTATCTAAGTTGTGCGAGCAAAACAAAAACTTTGAACCAGTGTTCGAAAATAAACAGAAAATTATTTAGCGTTCGGCTCACACAACCAAGAACGATATCTATTTTTTGTGTTTGTGTTGAAGAACACAACCCTTAATACCGTTCGTAACACTGCTTTGAACACGTTTATTTATAACTTTTTTTTTTAGTATTGACGACGTTTCAGCAAATATGTATAACTGAGCTAAATAACAGCGTCAAGTGTTTTTTTTTATGTTAACCCTTCTCATTTTTATACAGTTTATACGAAACAAACCTTTATATCGCGAATTTAACATGTTTTGGCAATAGACTATTCATGTTTAAAGAAGAAATTTGCCAGTTATTTTGGTTATAAAACTTGGACTCGGTTCCCGAAAATGGGTATTTTTCAAAAAAAAATTAATATTTTGGTCATAACTTTTTCGTATCTGAACCGATTTTCCCGAGTTTTTCAGAAAATATATTATATATCCGATCTTTTGATATAAAAGGCGTAACCATAGGTCATATGACAGTCCAAAAAATCAGGTTTTTATAAAATTTTTGATATTTTTTGTACGGGAGGTACCACGCCCACTTGTTCAATCCCGCCCACATTTTGTGGGATGTTGTGTATTGATAACGTTAATGTGTGTACCTAATTTGGAAACTTTGGCTCTTGCAGTTCTCAAGATATACAGAAATAAATAAAATACAACAACAATAAGGGATTTTTGGGCAAAATCAGAGACAGTCGTGGTTTTTTGGTCATATCTCAGCCATTTGTGGACCGATCTTGCTGAATTTCAATAGCAAGAAATGGTAGACTATATAAGACATACATGTAAAACAACCTAGTCGCTTTCATGTCTGGAGTATCCGGAAAACACATATCAAACGTAAGACGGACATCGTTAAATCAACATCTCTCCTCATAAGGACCCAGAATATATATACTTTATAGGGTCTAAGATCAATATTCTAGAAATTACACAAGGAATGACAAACATATATATATTCCTTTTCCACCTGTGGTGAAGGGTATAAAAACATTTGATTCCGTACGGAATGTGCGATTAGATTCGCACCTTGCTTAAGCAAATTACAGTTTCATTAAACTTAGCAAAAAGTTTCCTTAAGTTCAATAAGGTTTGCCTCATATAATTAACATGTATTCGCACATTTGCTTAAGCCAACCTAAGCACATTATGGTTGGGCCTTAAGTCGATTCGTTTTACATTCGCCAACACCTTACTACTCTAATTGAACACGAACAAAAACATGTGGATGTGAATTGCAGAACACCAAAAAGGCTGAAGTGAATTCGGATTCAAGAACACACCCGATAATAAGCGAAACTAATATGCATTTAGCCTTGTTGCATAATTATGTCAAAACAACGCTTTAACTCGTATCTTCAGAAATGACATTTACGTGTAGGCACAAAAAGTCATGTGTATGTAGTGAAAACAAAACATTAGATGAGCATAAATGCAAAGTTTTTATTTTTTAAACAATATAATTAATATTTTTTTTTTATTTTATATTTATTATTATATATTTTTACTTTTTCAATATGCACTTAACATAATGTACTTACATTATTATTTTTTTTTTAATTAAAAACAGTTAAATAATAATCATACATAATAATATCATAGAGCATATACCTACAATTATAATCAAATACGTACACTTAGAATTTCCATTTTTATTTGTTGCTTGTTTTTCTTTGGAAAATGACTTTTAATATGAGCTTCAGTACAAATCTGTGATTTTCATGAATAGCCATGTATTGTTTTCATTAAAAAGTAAAATAAATCATATTACCTTAAAGGTTAACAAAGATATGTATAAATGAAAAATTGATACATGCATAGTTTGTTTTATAAAAACAAGTTGGTAAATATGTATAAACAAATTAAAAAAAAAAAAAAACTAACTGCATGTTCAACAATTTTTTACGAAAACGTTATCATAGAGAACATTTCTAGGAAAAACACTCAGTTTTAAAAATGTTTTTCATATTAAATTCTATACGAACATTTACGTTCGAATTTTTGTTGAACAGAAACTAAATCAGGCCCATTTTCAAATTAACATTCCAAAAAATAAATATTTTTAGTACATAATAGTTAAAAAAAAGTTTAACACAAAACCTTTAAATTTATCAAATTGTGATAAATATGTACAGTGGCACAGAAAACTATACATACCCCACCAAAAAATGTGTTTTATATAAAAATTTTAATTTTTTTTTTTAACAAAAACCATATTGTATCATTCCTTGTAATTTTTTTTTTTTTAATAAAATTTAATCACAAAGTGCAAACAGGAAACTAGTGACAATTACTTCATGTAAGAAACCAGTGTAAAAAGTGTCATCTTAGACAACTTTAAATTAAAGCCAGTTCCCTCCTCTACGAGCTTAAAACATAAAACTTGCATTTGTTATTATTAACTACTACTCTGTTTAAATGTTTTGAAGTAGTTCGCTTTTTGCACTTAGCTATTCAATTATAAACAATGGAGTATGTATGTATACTTTTCTGTATATTAAAAACTGAATTTATTTAATTTTTTAATAAATATCTTCTTTTCCTAACATTTTTGTGTTTAAAGTTTTTTTGTATTTTTTACAAGAAATGATGCAAAAGGTGCGTTCGAGAACCCAAAAGTTTATATCATTTACTGAACTTTAGTGTATTTTACTAAATTGCGTTCGCGTACACAAAATACAGTAAATGAGAACACAAATTAAAAGCGTAAAGTGACAGTTCTTGACTGAGTATTTAATTTTTATTACAGAAATTTTTGCAGTAAAATTAAATAAAACATATGCTTCAAAAGGTAAACAACCAAAAAGCATACACATTTTAAAAATTTGTTTAATAAAAGAAAATTTTAAATTAAAAATGAAACAAAAATTTATCATTATATGCACTGCAAACTTACAAATTTCAAATTTGCACAATGACCATCGCGACTAACCTTAAAAAAAAAAATAATTACATTAATAATTCGAGCCCTAACAGCGAAAATAACGTAATCGACATCATGTTAATTTTTTTTTTTTTTTAATAAATGACTTTATTGGAAACACTTGCATCATCTTCAAACACAGCGGGTACATTTGTCAGTACTGGCAAGACAGTAAGATAATACATATTAGTTTCCAAAAACACAACTTACACGTAGATGTTGCAGTGCAAGTCCAGCTTAACGTGTTTTATATGAACTAAACAAACTTAAAAACAGCTTAGAATACCTATATTGTGGTAACAAACATAACACTTTAATAAAACATAAAAAATTAAAGCAAAATATATTTATTTTTTTTTACATTTCGATTTTTTTTTTCTTTTGCTAAAAAAAACTTCAGATTACAGTTAGCAAATGTCAATTCACTGTCCAATTTTACTGTCTGCAAATTTTTCGCCAATTTTTATTTAATTATGGTCAATATCTTATTTATTTTAATTTAAAATTATCAAAAACTTTAATAAAATAGAATACATAATCACAGCACAAAACGTGGACTTTTTGTAAACATAAACAAAACTTTGATATAAGATTGGACAAATAATGCAAGAGCAACAAATTGTAATCTGGCGTAGTGCTGACACCTGTATTATTTACCATGGTACCGTTACGATTTAATAGCATAATCAATTTTACCGTAAGCGGTAAATTTCATACAAAATTTATATGAAATAAAACAAAAAAAACTCTCTCCTGTAAAATTTTTGGCGCTTGTTATTTTCGAGGTTAGGGCTCGAATTTGTTTGTATTTTCCTAAACTGTCCGTGTTATAAAAAGTATTTTATTTATTTTTAATATTTAAACACTTCAACACTAAATTTATTTGCCATCAGCTGCTCTCTAACTTTGACGAGTTTTTACAAATTTTCAGTTCGCGTACTTTTTTGGGCAACAGCTTTTTTTGAGAGTAATTTTTCAGTTTACTCAATAATTTACTGCATTTTACTGTAAAAATACTCGAAAGCACCTAATATCGTTTTTGTTAAAATATAATTAAAATTTTTACAAAACACATTTTTTTGTGAGGCATGTATAGTTTTCTGTGCCACTGTATGTACTTGGTAAAATATGAAAATCACAGAATTATGTGTGTGTGTGTTTGTAATCATTAATTAAATAATTAATGATGACTATAGCAACAAGGACTAGAATGTTTGGTGATGTTTATAAGATTTTGGTTTGGAATTTATTTTTACCGTTTATGTTATTAAACGTGGTGCGTGTAAGCCGTGTACACTTTCAATTGGCGGACAATGAGTTGCTCCTGGAGGACCCCAATCGTGAAGACCACGAGAGTTTGCTAAGCGGTGAGTAAGACGGTGGGCAATACTAAAACCACCACTTCCTTCCAACTGTGTGAGCACAATAATAACTTGTCTTTACGGGCGCATTACAGGAAAATTAAAGTACAATTAATATTATTTAAATAAACACAGTTTTACAGCATTGAAAATTAACCACTCACCTCTGAAGTGGGGGCACAGAATCAACGGTCTTTAATTCACCTCTGGTAGAGACAACGTTGTAACTTTCTTGGCAGTCGCACTTGACATGTATCCACTTGTTTTCATGGCGATTTTCAACCATAACGACAAGGCCAGCCCAACCCTATAATAAATACATATTGGTAAAAATTGAAATTTTCGATCACACTTCATTAAAAGTACCTTTGTCAAATAGTAGGCAGTCATTCCTTCTCTACCCTCGTGGCGTTGTCCTTTTGTCAGAGTTAAACTGATGATGGCATCGGCCAAGAGATGTGGTGGTGGTGTTATTTGTTCTACTAGTAAACGCTTTGAACTGTGAATAGCTAAAATACAACGTGGATACTGGTGGGGATCTTCTAGCCCTGTATGCCAATGATTAAATGCTAAACAAACTAATAAGTAAATGTCACGTTCCAACATTTTATGACAACCAACAAAACCCCGAACCTAAATTTGTGGTGATATTTAAAAAAATTTCCAAATGTTGTTTTATTTATTTTTCAAATTTACCTGGCGTTTGCTGTGTTCAACCAAACGTCCGATTTCTGGCGAAGCCGGAGATCGCGTACGAAAAATTACCACACACAAATCTAGCTGGGAACGTTGTGATTTTTCTGAATTTCTTTGGCCCTCTTGGAACAATGTAAACTCTGCCTCAGTTGGTTCTAAAACTGTAAGCAAAACACATGACATTGAACACAATGGTTGTAAAGTTCCCTAAAACAATTCAAGAAAATAATTAGCAAAATCTTAAAGCCGTTTTGAAGACATCCCCATTCTTACCTTTAATCGTACTTCATTCCACCCTGACCTTACTTTGCAAATATCAATGCAGTCGAAGTAATTCAAAACATCTTCAAATGAAATCCAAAAAACTCCTTCTGATGCCCCATGTGGCATTAGAGATTCACGCAATTCTTCCGTCCACAGATCAGAGTCGTCTGACCAGTCACCGCGCCACGAAAAATGACCCCAAGGATTTCGCAGTTTAAGCAATCGATGCCCATGTATGTCCTTTACATCGAGAACAGAATAAGCATGACGTGGTCTAAGACCTCTGCGGTGGTACTCATCTTCATCTACTTTCATATTGCCTCCACCACAACTGGCACCCATCAGAAAACGGACACCTCGAGAACTTAGCAATTGAGCCCAGATAAGATCTTTGTCTAATTCATCTTCACTGGGCATTGGCAGAGAACTAGCTTGGAGTGGTATGCTTTCGCAAGGAGCTCCTGTTAATGTAGCTAAACCTTCAATGGCTCGGCCCGATACTAAAGCTTCATAGCAACCGTGAATTTTTGCAACCGCCTTTTCGATAAGTGGCACCCAGAGTTGTTTGCGTTTGGCTTGAGAGTAGACTAGATGGCCGCGTTTATCACATGGCAAAAGATCATCCACGAGCACTGTTGTCCATTTTCCATCCTTGCATAAGCGGACTTGATAAGCGCCTTGAGGACAAATTTCTTTTGTTACTAACACTTCTCTTACGAGATCTTCCCGTTCTGCCAACACAGCCAGCGCACTCAAAAGCCAACAATTGCCCAAAACTCCCTGACAGATATCAGATGGCAATGGGGTTCGAAATACCGCCCAAGGTGGGAATGCTCCGCCGTCACAGTTTATTTCATGAGGACGACGCCACTGTACTACTGGATTTCCTTCGGCCATACTTTGTTGTGGATTGTAATAGAGACTCTTGGGCGCTGGAGGAAACGAGTCATCTACAAAGAGTTCATTATTGTCTCGGCAGTATTGTATTATGTTTTCCCATTTATGCAAAGCTTCGGCTTCCTCTATTCGTCTTAAGTTCTCCATGAGCTTACTCTCCTGTTGTAGCTCCGCAGAATGCCTATTGGTTTTATGCAGCAGTGCCATTTTATTGATATTATTAACTAGACCTCTAGGACTCGAACACATTTCACAAACAACTGAGGCTGAACAATTTTCATACGTACAAGCGGGACATTGCCACGTTTTTACAAAACCACTTACGTTAGAATTTCCACTAGAAATATGCCGATTCATTTGCTGACTACTACTACTACTGCTGCTGTTTCCGCTACCGTTGCTACCTGAGGTCGAGCCAAGTGGTGTGTTATTACGTGATATAATACCCGCTCCTCCGCCCGTACTGTGTCGTTTAGGAATGGCTCCGGAAGCTGACCGATTTTGCCGCGGTGATGGACTTCTAGAAGTGCGAATAGGCGGAAGTTTAAGATTTGCGGTTGGCGTTACACTGGTTGGCATTACGCGCTGTTGAGCAGACGACGGAGAAACTGGATCCGAAATTAGAACGTTACTAGCACCAATATGATTCATACTGCGATGTAATTCTAAAATGTCAAAATTCGAAGAAGTTCAAGAAATATTGCTTTTTAAAGTGATATCTTACCTTCAGGTATTGGGACCACAATGCGTTCTCTATCACTTTCAATTGGCAGTGTTCTCACAGCTTTGCAGGCGGTACACACTCCAAAAGCTAATGAATTTTTTAAAGTACATTGTGAGCAAGTCCAAAACTCTCCTTTACGCAACGTCATATCTTCGACAGATGATATACTCTTCAACTTAGAACCTCCACAAACGATACAAGCATGATCTTTGCTTGAGTTGACCAGAGTACATTTTTTACACGTCCAAGTATGGATAGGTCTTTGTATATTTTCTATAAGAAATTAAGACAACAAAAAATGTTTAAAGATACTGTAAAATTATTACAAAAATACACTTAAAGTTTATTCTCACAGAATTTTACTACAAATGTAATTCCGTATACCGCCGGCCTTAAATCAAAACAAGAAAATTTTTATCCAGAATGGAAACAAAACAACATTTTAGAAAAATAAATTGAAAAATATATTTTTTAAACTAGTCCAAGGCGAATTTATACAGGTGCCCGCAGAGAGAGTTGTGCTGGCTTAAAATTAGTTTTGTGTGGAGTTTGACATTTATAATACATACATAAATATACCTACATACAAAAAAGGGACAGCTAGCAAAACTCTCTCTCTGATGCAGTCACCTGTACGAATTCGCATTAAAACCCTGTGTTACATACACTAATGAATGTGCCTTGTTTAAATCCAATTAGCAACTTTTTTCTAATTTGGCATACTAGAATGTTATTGAAAAACATTCTTTAATCAAACGGTATGACTTTTTGCTTAGGGATCGTGCCTGGTCGCTCGGTGAAGGGATGCTCTGAGGGAACTCATGGAGGTATTCAAAGTAAGGCTGTGTTGGGTACCCGGACACTGCATAGATGATGGAAATGAAGTGGCGGGGGGACAGGGGGATACAGCCTGCCCCTATTTTACTACTATGGGGTGATACGAGAAAGATTCCGTGATGACGTTAACCGGTCCTGGAGGGATAGAACGGACGCAGGGGCAACCAGTGTTCTACTAGGATTGGATAGGGGTGGCCTTAGGACACTTATAGGGTTCTTGACGGGTCATTGTCATGTTAGAGCTTTTACGGGTAAATGGGACAATACCATACCGGACTTCTGCAGATTATGCGATGATTCTGGGGAGCTCGAGACGATTGAGCATGTAATGTGCCACTGTCCTATGATGCAGGTCTCAGACAGTAATGGCTAGGAGATAGATTTTACGACGAACTGGAAGGTATCGCTGGATGTAATTCAGTCGATCTACTAGGGATTGTCAGGGAAATAGGACGGTTGTTTCTGTTGAGGGGGCTGTAGAGCGATTGGGTAATTGTTCTACGTAGTTACCTACTAACTTTCTTAATTTTATTTATCTGTTATTTCTTTTCTTCTTCACTTCTCTCTTTTATCTACCTCTTTATTGAAGGGATTCACAATGTACCGCATTGGTCTTCCAGTGTAGAAGTGTGCCCATGAGCGCATAACCCTTCTTAACCTAACCTAACCTAGGTATGACTTTTTTCTCTTATACTGTATGACCGACTCAAGTAATCACAGTCACACAAAACCAAAAGATGGTCCTTTTCAATCAATTGTATAGGAATTTGTTTTTCGAAATCCCATTTGCCTTCATGTAGAAGTCTTAAATGATTTTTTCAGTGTTTTCCTTAATGCCATCCATTTTTCACTGACCCAGTGATTTCGGTCCTTGCCTTGCAAATTGTGGTTTATCAATTTACATTTTCGTTACAACGAGTAAAAAAGTGTGGTCATGCGCAAATACGGTTTACGTGGATCACTTAACAAATAAATAAATTTAAGTCCTGCTCTAGCCTAGTGAAGTGTTTAAAAAAATTTAAGTCCTGCTCTAGCCTAGTGAAGTGTTTATAAATATTGAAATTTAATATCAAATATCGGGAATTATTGTCAGAGTAGGGGAATTTTATATTCGGGCATGTTCTATAACCCAAAATTAAGCGGATTTAAATCGCCCAAAATTAAGCGGATTTAAATCGCACAAAACGAGCCTGTAAAGAAAGTTTATAAAAAAATATCCCTCTTTATATACTTCATACATTGAGTACCAATTATCTTAACAAAACAAAAGGAAAACTACAATGAGATCAAAATCTTGTTCGATGCCAATTCCACTTCATATTGATTTCTAGAACATGCCGTCTTAATACAAAAAATAAGATATATTATCATACCAGTCGTTGTAGTATCTGTTTTTGTAACAGTTATTAAATTGGGTTGAGTTAATGAAGGTTGAGTACGCAGATTTTCACAGATTTCGCAACGTTCAGTCCACATACGATTGTATGCATAGGAACAGTTTGTACAAGTCCACATTCTACGCGAATTTGGAATTGAATTATTGTCAGTTCGGGCACTGGCTGCAGATCCACTTATATTATCACCAATTCGATTTGAACATGTTGGAGCATTTAATCTGCAACAAAAACATGGAATAATACAATAAAAACATTTTCATAACAAAAACGAATTTTAACATTGTAAAAGATTGTTAATAAGAAATGAAAATATAATAAAATTAATGTACATTATTCAAATGTACATACATTTATTAATTAAAATGTCGAATGAGTCTTTGAATTCAATTGATATCAAAAATATAATTTTAGTCTTTTTTTTAGTAAAAATTAATAATTTATTGAAAAGTAACGAAAATAAACAATTAAATTATAAAAATTGTTAAAGAAAAACATAAACATGTAAAACTTTGTTTTTAGTGTTGTATTTTTGTCATACATTTTAGATTCACTGGTCTTGCGTGGACCTTTCCATACTTTGGCATATATGGAATGTTCTGCATTGCTGTCGCTTCTCATATCGGCTGTAATAGATGTTGTTGTTATCATTGGATCGAACGACTGCGATGATGTAGTCTTGTTACCCGTTAAGCCCTGATGTAAATAATGGTGCTGTTGCAACTGATGATGATCACCACTATTTCCCTCTAGGACATTGGAATCTGTTTGCAACATATTGCCCATGATATCGGACGTGCTATCAGAAGAACAAGTTAAAGAACTGGAAGGATGGTTGCTTGTCTTTAATTTAATATTGTTGTTGCTATTATTGGTAGTATTGTTGTTATTGTTTGACAATAAGTTATTCGTTGGTGTTGCTACTGAATCATTTACGGTTTGCTGTTGCTTTAAAAGTGCAGCAGCATTAATCATTTCACTTGATGGCTTATTTCTTGTCTTGTTATTCTTATTGACCACAGCATATAACGGATGATTAGCTACACAGGATGCAGTACTACTGATGGCATTATCATCCAACAACTCTGTACATTGTAGCGAGGTTGGTGTGGAAGGTGTTGTTGCTAAAGCAGCATAAACGCGACCTTGTACCCCTGCAGCTGGCGATGACCTTTGTATAATACAATCATTCTCATAAATATGTTGTGGTTTATACATTCCTTTGCTAAATGTTGCATAACATATGCCACCACTATTGCTACCACTAAGGGTAGCACTTTCGTTTGAACTCCGCCTTTGAATAGATTTTCGTTCAATGCTGTCGCTTTTATCACAATATTGAGGCAGGGACTCAGCCTTTATAACCGGATGGCGATTTCTTCTCTTCTCATCACTACCAGCCAATGCACTACCAGTATCAGTGTTCACTGTTTTCCCAGAGCCACCCACCACTCCTTTCTGTGTCTCCAAATCCTGTGTTGCCCAACAATCATTAACCGCAATGAACACGCTATTACGAGGTATGGTAAATTTCCTAGTATCATTTACCGCCTTATTACTGCGCGACAAAGTTGTTATAGTAAAATTACACTTTGGTTCGCGATTCTGATTATGTTTTCTGCAAATTGTGTCTTTTCCACCAACCAATTGATTTAAGCGTCTTGATGATTGTTGTTGCAACGGCGGAAGAGGTCCAAATGTTGTTCCTAAAGATTTAAAACAATACATTAAGCGTTCGGATTATTTACATTTTAAGTTATTGTTAAATAAAATTGTTCTTCTTTAACTCAAAAAGTGTTTATATACAAAAATTTAAACCAAGACCAAAGAAAATCAACAAAACAATATTCAAAAATTAACAAGGATCAGCAAACATTAGAAAATATTATTATAAGTTTAGTCCAGTAATTTCGTAATGACTACATTATTATTCTACTTTTTTAATTCTGTTCGTTAAATTAGGTTAGACCAATGGGAGTCTATTTAGTGAAAATAAAAAGACAGAAAGGTGAAATTGAGATATAACACTATTCAACTTTTAAAATATACCTTCTTATTTCCATAATAAAACCGATACATTTTCCCTAATCCTAGAGATATGAATTAATCTGTAATAGAATTTTTGTCTCCGCCTCTTGTTTCATAATCTACAGATAAATAAAGTGATACTATGCTATAACGACTATAATAATTTTCTCCTTAAGTTTGCACTTTGTGACACTGCAACGTTCCACATAAACGATTCACCTAACCATATAGGCCTATAGTCCTTTACCAAATCCAGTTCATCTGCCTTCTCATATAATTTCAGAATTTTGGTATACTGCTATCTTATCTGTTTAATCTAGATCTAATGGATGTTCTTGTAAAAGTCGAATTTAGACGCGGTTAGGCCTGCCCAAGGCGAATTCAGTACTTCAGTAATCTCGATACTACAACAAGTACTTACAACTTGTATAAAAACCACAAGCAATTTGTTTTTGTAAAACCATTGATTGTACAGTGTTAAAAACCGAAACAAAGATAATAAACAAAATTTTGACATCCAGCAATTATAAAGCTACAAAAAGTTATCAGCAGGGCTTTTAAGATCACCTGTAAAGAATTCGCCTTGGGAATGCCAAAGAAAAAATCTTTATTCAACTAACATCGCATTTGGTACTAACAAGTCCAAAGTGGAGACCAAAAAAGCAGAATGTATGCCTGAAATGTTCGTTTTTAATGTATAAATGACATCAGCACTTCCTCTTTCCCTCCACATCCCTCATACAGTTTATCGGATCCTGACCTTAAATGTTTTTTTTTTTGTTTATGGCTTCTTTTTGCAATATGAACTCTTAAATATGTAAAACAAAAAATAATTATATCTATTTATTTGAAAATATTAGATAGTGTCCCTATGAGTTGCATAATCTGTCAGTTCTACGCAAGATCAATCCCTATAACCTCAATTCATTTAAAATCATGAAGTAAGCTACATGCATATTTAATTTGTTGAATTTAGCAATAGTGGTTCATTGGTTTTTAATAAATTTCTTGCTCCTATTTAAGATACATATTTCTCAATGGACAAGTGAAAAATATTGTGTACAGCCGTTAGAACAATATTACCCATAGTTTTAGGCTGGGATTCTGAGATCTCAGTCAAAATAGGTTTAGTTAATCTGAAAACAGGTTTGTGTCGCCATTACAAAGTTTGTATACAAAATTTTGAAGGAACAGCTTAGTTTTGCTTCAAATGTTGGTCTTTAATGAAATGATAAAAAAAAACTTTAATTTCGCCGAGTTTCAGTAAACCAAGTTTAAACTAAATTTTCCCATAATGCCTTACTGCCTGTTTAACGATTTCGAACGTTAACGTTAAAGCAAAAACAAATTTTAGAATACCGAAATAGAAAACCCGTGTACTTCACCTTCGACACCTCCACTAGAACTTGAAGAGTTAATAAAAAGTAAAATTATTTTTTTTTTTTTTAATAAATCTTATTATGTACATGTAAATACTAATTTTAGAACTACTTAAATGTTAATCTTGAAATAAATAAAAACGCAAAAAATAATTTAATTAAGTGTATTCTTTTACTTTGTGAATCTTTTACAAAATTTTGCTAGTCGAAAATTTTAAACGGTAACATAAAATTGTAAATACGACTGCAACTACGACAGCATTCGTTTTTCGACTACGCCAAACACAAAAAGGGTGATTATTAGAGAATAAGTTGATATCTTCTTATAAATTAGCTGCCTGTTTTTTTATTTCCGAACGAAGACGTTGTTCGCTTAACTTACATTTAAAACAAGAACAAATTATAGAATATTGTTTTTGTTGTACATGTAAGTTAAGCGAACGAAGTCTTCGTTCAAAATCGATAAACAGGTCATAAATTCATTCCGAATCTTGTCGTTCGAGTTTATTGAAAGAGTCTGAAGAGGTTGTTTCTTAATTAAAAATATACAACAATTTATGTAAAATTTGTACAAAAAATCGATGAATGTTACTTAAAGCAAAACAAAAACTACAGCATCTATTTACAACGAAAAAAATAAAAAAAAAAAAAATTCATAATTTGCTCACCAAATAATTCATCGGAGCTTTGAGCTCCACTATTGGAAGAACATTTGTTCATAAATGTTTCCGGTAAATTGAAAATATCTTTACGATTGTTGACAAAGCATATGTGACAGCTGCGACATGAGAATGATTTTTCTGATGTTAAACTTTGTGTTCTACGAAAGTATGGATTTTTTTTAGTGTTACGCTTTGATTTGTTGTCAAAATTTTGGCCTCCTTCAAAACTTGATTGCTTATGGTGTGGTGGCAATTTACGATGATTGAGGGTCTCCTTGTAAATCGGTGCCAAGTAGCTAACTGTATCACAAATAAGACAGTGCCATGTAACGGAATTATTATCTGTATCACATCTGTCGCATATCCAACGACGATTTAAAGATGGATTTGAAAAATGATGGAATAACTCTATAGAATTTTTTACGTATTTTCGCGTGTTCTCACAGTCAACACAATTGGCTGGTAGGTTTTGCTGGTTACGTTGTGGTCGTTTAAGACAACCTCTTAGTAGGGACTTATAAACTCGTTTATATTCATTTCTGAAATATGAAAAGTTTTGTTTCTATTATTTTTAAAGGGTTTTTTTTTTGTCTTTTGTTGATAACTTAAAATATGTGTATGTATAAAAGTAAAGATATCATTAAAGGTTCGAATGATTAAAATTTTTTATTAACTGATTCATTCCACACAAATTGCTAAAAAAAATTTTTTTTGTGTTTTTTAATTGCAGTTTTTCGTTACTGTTTTGTTTCACAAGTTAAGAGCAAACTATTGTTAATCACGATATATATTCTTATATTTATGTAAATGACTAATAGATACTAATATTTTAATATTAACAACAAATGCGGTTAAATGAAAAGGCATTTTTTGTTTTGATTAATACAAGTTAAATTATTTACCAAATATTTACATATATATTCGTATATAGTATCGTTATTTGTACACGTGTTTGTATTTCAATAATAGAATCACTAAGCGCAGAAAGGGATCTACTTACATTTACTTCATGTATCTTATACATGTCAAAAACTCAAGTAATATGTAAAAGTGCGATAGTGTGAATGCAATGTTTTATAAAAATGCAAGTGTTATGAAATTAAATTTGACATCCCATAAAACTTCATCGTTTTTTTAATTATTTCAAAATTTGGTCATTTGCTTAGGGTTACATTTAAACAAAAGCATGTTCATGTGGGATAGTGTGAACACAAACTGTAATGATAAATTAGATTTTTTGACAGTCGCAACAAAACTAATTAGATTTCTATCTCACAAAGTATAGGTGAAAAGTGTAATTTTAGACAACTTAAAATTAAAGTCAGTTCTACCCTCTACGAGCTTAGAACATAAAACTTACCTTTTTTTTATTAATAAATACACTGTTTTAATTGATTTTCTCAAAATGAATGTTTTGAAGTAGTTCTATTTCTGTACTTAGCGGTTCAATTTTTCTAATTGTATGAAATATTAAAAGTAAAGTATGTGTGTCTCATTTTAAAAAATATAAAAATATGTTTAATATTTGTAAACGATTAAACTAATGCGCGGTTTTCACAATACGGTTTTCACAAGTGATTGAACGTGGAGTAAAATTTCTATGAAAAGTATTCAGTTTTTTCTAGTGTTGAGTGAATATTTGTTAAGTGTGAACATACTCTCAGTGGTTCTGTAGACAGTGTGTGTATGCGAATTCTTTAATCGATTATATTAGCATTTATGCAGACAATTTATTTGCGGCTGCTTGTAATCCGAAGGCAATTGCCTCAAATCTGAACTTTTTGGATGACAGAGCACGGTAATGGGCAGTAAGCAGGGACGCCGTCTTTCCTACTTACAACATTGGTAGCATTGATATTGAAATTTCTATTAGGATGAAGGTTTTGCCTAAAATCTTTTATGGAACCACCAATTGCAGCAGGTGGCAAATTAAATTAAACTATTTTGCTGTCGGAATAAGCGGCACCATATATAAACGGCACTTAATATTGGTTCTAACTCCGTTCTACCTCCGACTACAGCCGTTGACATTTTTTAATTTCAACTTCAACTCCGACTTCGACACTAAATGTATGTATGTATATGGGCATTAGTGTGTCCGGATAAATTTTGTTTTGGTTTCACGTAACACAAGACCTCTCAAAATTTGCATTATTGAACGTATGTTGATAACCATAATAACTTTTAAAATAAAATTAAACTAAATCTCGAGTCCTCTACCGCTCTTTAAAGTTTTGAACATTTTGCGACTACTGAGTTCAAGAGTTTAGTAAATCATTAGCCAGAGTTTGGGAAATTTATTATGAAAAAACTTTGCGTTAACTTAATGCCAAATTTTCATTATGAATACGGGCTGTTAGTAACCTAAATTATTTATATACTATACTAGCCTGAACACGGAGTTGCCCACCCAGAGTTAATTTTATTATTAAATAATAGAAAAGATCCTTATATCAAAACAAATTTCCACTGATTTCGAACAAATTTGTAATAAGCCATCGATTCCAATAGTAAGTCATCAACAAATTATAGCACGATTGATTTCGTATTACAATAAGTCAAAAATATGAAGAAATTGCGCAGTGAAGACAAGAAGCAAACACTTTTTAAGGAGACTCAAAACATGTTATTTGACAGTGCAACATGCAAGTGTGCTTCCAGAAACATATGTATGTAAATGAATTACTAATGTACATCCTGCGGAGGAAAACTTTTTAAAGGACCAACGAGATGAACTTGTGTATATTGGTTGTGTGGATACGCTGTAAACAAAATCTATTCGACGTAAAGAAGTTAGAAAACGAAAGTATGATTCATGTGTGGAAGAAAACATAACTATGAGCTTCCTCGTCTATGGCAGTATCACATTTATCATACAGTTGTTGTCATGTGAGACATCAAATTCGGATTGAGGTGATTTTTGCCTATAAAAAAAACAGGAATCCTAAAAAGGAAAAAAACAGGAGGGATATAATTAGATGAGACGGATTTCTATCTGATGCATTGATTTTAAGGCCCTAATTATGTAAAACGCAACGTAACGTTAAAGAATTACATTGAAAGCAAAAACAAAGTCATAAATATTTTGTAATTTTGTTGTTGCTTTCTACAGATTTTCATGTACCGTTTTAAAATTTTCAACGCCACAAGTTTCTGTAGAAAGCAACAACAAAATTACAAAATTTGTATGACTTTGTTTTTGCTTTCAATGTAATTCTTTCGCGTTGCGTTTTACATAATTAGGGCCTAAATGCAGTAATGTTTAATTTAAACATTAAAGGAGTCAAAAAATTATTAAGCGTAATAGATTAAAATAAAAACGCCGGGAAAGAAAAAATAAATTTCGCAAAGAATTGAACTTTACTAGCAATGGAAAAAACTTTGGCGTGTATTTATTAAATAAAATTATTTTTTATTATTATTATTAAATAAATACACGTCAAATAATTTTTTTAGTTTATTTAATTTAAATTTTAACAGTTTTATTTGGTTTAATATCTTTAGTTTTTCTAAAATCTTTATGGATGAAGTTTCCTGATGATCTGGCCTAAGCAACCAGTGAAATGCGCATAGGAATAGCTTATCCCATCAACAATAAATTTCAAGTGTTTTTATCAATAATAAAAACTGGGAATTAAGTACGAATAACAAAATCTTTTGAAATTAAAATTTTGTATTCCCAAAAATTGAAATTACTTTGTGATAATAAACAGGCAAGTGCACGGCCTAAAAAAACACTTAATTGACAACATCTTTTGTAAGTTGTTGTTGTTTTTATTTTGTTTTTCTTAACCTACTTACAACTACAATTAATGTTGAGAGAATTTCAACTAATTGTAGTGGGGAATGTAAGATGAGATAAACCCACTGTTTATTGTTGATGTGTTTTGTTTAAACTTTGATATTGTTACAAGTAGAACTGTTGCTATAAGTCTTATACGCTTAACAGTTTTATTTGGTTTAATATCTTTAGTTTTTCTAAAATCTTTATGGATGAAGTTTCCTGATGATCTGGCCTAAGCAACCAGTGAAATGCGCATAGGAATAGCTTACCCCATCAACAATAAATTTCAAGTGTTTTTATCAATAATAAAAACTGGGAATTAAGCACGAATAACAAAATCTTTTGAAATTTAAATTTTATTTTAACGGTCGGAAGTCTAGATTCAGGAAAAGCAGCTAATATTGTAAGGAATGTTGTTGCCTTTATGGAAGGAAAATATGAATGTAATTCGCCTTTGATGGCATTTGAATGTGATGGCTGTCAATACAGGGTATGAAATGGAGTTATTGCTTTATTAAAAAAAAAAAATTTAAACGTCCGTTAAAATGGCCCAATGACCCCTTGTAATTATTTAAAAAAAAAATTTTTATTAAATTGGACCCGTAAGTTTCTTGAAATGTAGATATGAAGCCACTCATTTTGTTGCAGTTTCTGAAAACTTTAACATATTTGCAAGTTTCATAATTTACATCTGGGGTTCAATGGTATCAAAAGCCTTTGAATGGTCAAGTAAAATCAAGAATTCTATATTGTTATAATCCAAACTAACTCGGATGTTTTCAGCAACTGCGGTTAAGGCTGTAGTACAGCTATGCTGAGGTCTTAATCCAGATTGGCGATCCGTTAAAAGATTATTATCAGAGATGTATTTGGAGGTCTGTTTATGTGGGAGGCGTTCGAAAACTTTAGTAGGGAAGAATGGAAATTGGCCTGTATTCCTTATCATCTTTAGGTACAGAAATAAATTTCGCACACTTCCACCCAGATGGAAAATTCTTGTAGTGACTGCCGTAATTGCAGTGGCAATTTCTTTTCCCTTCTCTTCTAAAAGCTCAAGACTTGACGTGTGTGAACCAGCACTAAAAGTTCAAGACTTGACGAGTCAAACTTACGTGTGTGAACCAGCACTAAAAGCTCAAGACTTGACGAGTCAAAATTGACGTGTGTGAACCGGCACAATTGACATGATGATGTTTTTACGTGGTGTACGTGACAGTAGAATAGCATCCAAAACACACACCAAAAAATATATGGCTAATGGAAATATTTGCTGTTTTCTTGTTGTAACATTAATTTTTAAGTCCGCGAAAAACGTTGTAAAAGCCACTTTTTGCAATATCAGTTTTTTTGTTTTTTTTTTGCAAATTATCGTTAACATTACTCTCTTACATTGTTTAAGCATCATATCACCCAAAATTATGCACCTTAACCACTTCAAAATGCAATATAAAGAATCAGCCAGTGAAAGAACGTTGCTAGTTACAAAAAAAAAAAATGATACAAACTTACGGTTTTGCAACGTGGAATAACGTTTTAAAAGCCGCTTGCGGAATGGAAAAACGTTTTAAATGACATCGCGATTGTGGATATGAAACGTTTTTTCACTAAAAAATTATAAACTGTAAATTTGCATGTTGTTTTAAATTCAAGTTTGTTGTTATTTTGCATACAAGTTAACATTATCATTAATTTTGATAATCTAAAAAAAAAAATTAAAAAAGGTAATTCAGCATTTTAAAAACGTTTTTTGCTCTCCTGAAAAATAATTATTTTGTCACTTATAACGTTATTCGCGGCTGTGCTTCATCTGTAATAAGTAGGTCCCGCATAAAACATGCACTAAAAATAGAAAAATATTTCTTGATTCGCAAAGATATTAAGTTTATGTTAATCTCGGACTGAAAACAAAAAATATGCATTTGCATATTTTCCCACCATATATGGAAACAATTTTCAATTTTTTTTTTGAGTCGTGGTTGACATTCTCATGGAAATGTCCATATGTTAATTGAAAAAAAGATTTAAAATCCAATTTAGTTTTTATACCCACACCACAAGAGTGGAGACCCTACGGATAATATTGGACTACATGGTCCATTGTGGCTTAAATGGACTACTTACAACATGGTCCAATCTACTGTAATATGGACCATGTTATAAGAAATTAACATGCAGTGCTGCCAACAACTGCATGATGTATACTTTTCTATAGTTTACAGTATTACACATTGGTAGCCCTGATGGTGTCCATTATTAATTGCTTATTTAAAAGTGAAAGTTTGTGAAATTTGTAAAAAAAAGGTAAACAAATTAAAAATACCAAGTAAATATATTTAATAATAGCAATAATAGACTACAGAGCACGCCATAAAAGGCGATTACTAAAAAATTAAAAATGCTTAAACTACCCCTTTAGTGTACTCCATACTGTAGTGGCATGGAGTACTTTTAAAACTAACACACTTTAGTACTCCATGGAGTAGTTAAGGGACTACTTCGGTGGGTTATATAGTCCCCTCCTAGGACATCGTAATGTTAAATGGACCACCTTTTACACATATATTTGGAGTAGTTTTGGAGTACTCCTACTCCTTTATGGACTACTCTTTACATGCATGTATGGACTAGTCTCGTTATCTGCAGGGGAGCGAATTATGACTTTGTGCTGATGTTAGTAACACCTTAAAATATTGGTCCTAGACAGGGCTGCCAGATTTGACGATTTATCGTCATTTTGACGATTTTTTGTTCCGGAATTAGCAAAGTGTCGATTTGCTGATTTTTTTCTTAAAAGTGACGATTTTTTTCAGTCTCCAAAGTCTGAATAAAACATTAAATTTTCTGACACGTTCGTTTTAAAAATTTGGAATGATTAACAGCCGTACCTTAACAAGAGCGGAAGGCGGAACGTTTTCTTTCGCTTAGCTTTTACGCTGATATGCCATACCTAAGCAAGAGCGACAACGTTGTGTCACCAACATAAGTGATAGCTTTCTTGTTTAATAAAACCCACAAATTATAAATAAAAATAGAGATAAAAACGCTAGATTGATCAAAAAATTGCTAATTAAGCTAATTGCTAAATTATTTATTAACAATAGCGGCAAACTTCACTATTAAACGAGCTGTTAAAATCGGGGTTCCAATTGCAAAGCCTTGAGACAGCTCTATTGAAAAGCTAGAAAACGCGTGCCGCTTTTGTTAAGGTACGGCTGTAATATGCGAGTCTTAAGAAATTCTTTAAATGATTATTTTCAGAGTACAATAACAACAATGTTACACTTTGTTTATCTTTCGTCAAACCATCATCGAATGAATCTTACGATTTTCTGTATAAATCATATTTTACCGAGTTGTAAAATAATATCTACGCTCTGTATGAGACTCCCAGTATCTCTTAAACGATTGAAAATGCTAGCTGGGTATGAAGTAATTATGTTTTTGTTTGAATGTTTTTTTTTTATAAAAATCAAACAAAAACTGTTTAAAAAAACTAAATTTTAAGTTGTCCGATTTTTTTTGACGATTTTTCGAAACGCGAAGGACGATTTTTTTATTTTTTCTCAGGAAATTGCCGATTTCCTCACAAATTTATCTGGCAGCCCTGGTCCTAGATGCTCTTTTAAGTATACAGATTAGGGATGCCAATCACGAAATCCCGATCCCGATTCGCTGAATCCCGAAAATACCGGGATTTAAATGTTTTAATACCGTGATTTAAACAATCCGGAAATCTTTAACTGAATTTTTTTGTTTTACCTTTTTTATAAAAAGAAATTCTTCATATAGAATAATTTTTCCCTTGAGAGAATAGGAAACATAATATAAATCTTTAATATCTATTTGATTAAATCTGTTATTGAAAACAAAAGAAAATAGTTAAACTTTGTTATTCTTTTTGGGCGTGTCCAACAATTAAAAAAAAAAAATTAACGTTAAAAGTAATCAAAAGGAAGAAAATTAATTTAAAGAAAAAATTACTTTTGAAATGCACAACAATTACACCAAATTCAAAATTTAACCTTTACTCTTTACAGGGTTAGGATTATTCCTACCACTAGTTGTGGTAGGTATAAATATGTGTTTTTGTTGAAATAAGATTTTTATGGTTAACCAAATAAATTGATTTTGTTATTTAATTTCGATTTAATAAAAATTTTATTAAAACCTTACAAGTAAATCAATTAATAATTAGTTTGCTCTATGCAATTACAATAATAAGTATTGTTTTATTTAGTTTGAATCAACTGAGGTAATTGAATAAAATATAGGGGGTATTCACGTCACAAGTTGCACCCTTGCGAAAAAGCAAAAGTGCAAAAATATAACAACAACCACACAGACAATTAGTTGTGCGTAAATAATTGTCTTTGTGGTTGTTGTTATGTTTTTGCACTTTTGCTTTTTTGCAAGGGTGCAACTTGTGACGTGAATACCCTTATAGATTTTATGGTAATTATTTTTGAATTTAATCAATTAACAGATTGTTTAAAATCGTAAGTTGTTTTTTTTTATATTTTTAATTAAATTAATCATTATTTAAGAAAAAAAAACCCAATTTTCAATTTTTACAAATTTTAGTAATCAATATGAAATAATCAGGGGTGTAATAGAAACCAATCTTATCGGTATTGGATTTGAAACCGACAAAAAAAAAAAAAAAAAACGTTGGTGTCATGAAATCCAATGTTTTCGGTTTTCTGTTTGAACTAAAATTTTTGTCGGTTTTTGGTGTCAAAGAAACCAATGATATCGGTATTTTATTGAAAATAAACCAAGCAGCTTACAGATCTTGTCTTTTTTATTTTATTTTTTCAACAGTTAGATTTTTTTCCACAGATTGATAAATTGGTAAAATAGTATTTTTTGCATGTTTCCGGCAGAGGGCTGCTGCAAATTCGCAAAAGTCTTCTTCCTTCTTTTTCTGCTAACATTGGTCAATTTACTTATTTATAACGTTAAACAACAAATTTGTTTATATTTTTAATAAACTCGCTTTCTATCTACATATTTTTACAAAACAATAAAATTACACAAATGAAAACAACGAATGCAATGCAAGTAATACAACGATGGCATTTATTTTATATGTTTACTGTATTACCACTTCTTATTTTCTTTTCTATAATTTTCCTTTAATTATAAACACAGGTTTTAACAATATTTTAGCGCAAATCATAATTTAAAAATTGTTAAACGTAATTGCATTTAATGCTGTAAACACATGAGCCAAAACATTAAACATCTGATTCGAATATTGGTTTTATTTGTATTCGAAAATAACAAATCCGACTTGTTTTCTTGACACCAAATGAAACCAGTATCGGATTGCAAAACTTTTGTTTGTAAACCTCTTTTAAAGAAGTTTTTTTTTAATAAATGTCTATAAAAAGCATTTATCTCTTAATTTTCAAAAACCCCGAATCCTGAAAAATCTCGATTTCCCTTAAAATCCAGGAATTTTTTGAAATCCCGAATCCCGGCATTTGCGAAAATCAGTCCCGATTGGTATCCCTTTCCTAGTCGATCTAACAATGTCCGTCCGGCTGGCTTGCCTGATAACTGTCCATGTAAGCCTTGTGCTCAAAGTACAGGCTGCAATTTTAAAGATAGTTTAATAACTTCGGAACATACAACAGTGAACTGGAAATCGAAAACGTAAAACGCAAGAATTTTAAAAGTCGTTTTTTAATAAGATTTCTGTAATGAAAGTTTTTTTGACAAATCGTCAGCTCAGAATTGGTTTGACCTACCGACCATTTTTAAAAAAATTGAGTTAGGTATAGGGTATATATATTTTGAATACCCCCTTTTTGAATCCAAAATCTGTTTCGCGAAATTTTTTGTGGTTTCTGAGATATAAAGCATTAATTTTGCTGCATATCAACTGTTTCAAAATTTTTCAAGTTTTGTTTTGCTCTACAAGCCACTGTTTGGCGATTGCAGCAAATTCTTCATACAAAAACATTCAAAATAAATTTTACTGTTGCTTTGCTTTATTGCCGTAAGAAAAAAAGTAGTTAAAGCAAAAGCAAAATAAAATGACAACAAGAAAATAAATTTGTGAAAAATAGTTTTATAAAATAATGGACCCAACCAAGTGTACGGTTTGCTATGATTTGCAAAGTGTTTTTAGCCTACCTAAGGGAAATGCTTCAACATTTTACTGCAAACGAAAATTAGGCAAAAGTGCAGTTTACGAAAAAAAATTTGAACCCCATCTAGAAATAAAAACAAAAAAACCAAAATTAAAATTTCAGGGGGCTGAGGCCCGTGGGCCCCCTGGATCCAAAAAACCGCCCGCCAGCTTGGTGGAATATGTGGGTACTCAAATTAAAGGTAATTGTACAAGAAAAACGAAAATAATAAAATTTAGGGCGGGCGGGCCTTTTAGGACTCTCTGGGTCAAAAAAAAATGCCTCCATCCCACTCATATCTATGTGTAGGTACTCAAGTTAAAAGTAATTTGCTCATGATTTTAAATATGTATTATGTTTTATTTTGTATTTTTTAATGTTTTATGTTCGATTTTATTATTGTGCCTTGTGGAGGGCTAGTGCTTTAATTAAAATTTTAAATGAGTTAATAAAAGATTATCCACTAATTAAAACTTTGACATTATGGAGCGATTCTTGCGTACCTCAAAATAAAAATCGAATTAACTCAACCGCAATCAAAATGTTCATTAAACAAAATAATTGATGCCGTTATACAAATGTCTTCAGAACCAGGATATTCTTTAATTCAAGAACTGGACTGTGTCCATGGTGTTATTGACCGGTTCTTAAAGAATATTGAAATTCATAGTCCTCTTCATTTACTAAATTTGCTTAAAACAATGCCAAATAATAAAACTAAATTAAAAGTTATGGAAATGCTTCCGGAAAATTTTCGCACATACTCGTTGGAAGCAAATAAAATGAACGTTCGAAAGTCCCTTTTGCTAAAATTAAAGTACTTCTATACAGTAAAAATAATGATTTATGTATATGTACATTATAAAACTTCTACGAGAGAGGAAAAATTTAAAAATGCAATTTGGGTTAAGTCTGCATCAAAAAATTGTTTGAAAACTCCTGAGAATTTGTTGACAAATGTTTTGAAAATGTCGAAACCATCATTTATTTCCAGCGATAAAAATAGAGGCATAAAAGACTTGCTTATATTTCTTCCACATGTTGATAAAACTTGTTATAAAAATGAACTCAATATTTAGTTTTAAATTTTAAGTGTTTTTTCTTGATTCTATTTTACTTTTGCATTATTTAAGTTGTTTACTTTGTGGCTTTTTATGTACCTTTTCATAACAGTAGAACTGTTTTTTCTGCTTTTGGAAAATAAAACCAAATAAAAAATTATTCATTAATGTTGACTTTTTATTAGATTGTTAATATAGAAACATTCATTTCAACAACAAGTTGCTCAATACACAGCAATAAGTATACGTATACAGCACAAAAAGCCACTTTTGAAATTTTTTTTTAGAAAAGTGGCGTATGCGGCACAAAACAACATTTTTCATTTTCAAAAAAATACTATTAAATTCTAACTTTATTAATGAAAGTGCGCAAAAATTTACATTTTTCTTCAAAACATATGCCGGAAGCAGTGGTAAAAATATAAAAAAATTCTATCGGGTACAATTTAAGAAATCTTCATGTAAATCTTCAATTCTGAGCTGACGAAATATTATACAAATATGTTTCTATATTATACAAATATTTCTCTTTTAAACAGAATTTTAAAATTTAAATTACAAAAACTAGATGAAGAGTGTATTAAAAACAACTTCCAAATTCTTCTGTTTTACGTTTTTGATTTCCAGCACACCCCTGATAGTTTCTAATTGGCCCAAAGATTAAGCCTATTGAAAATGGGAAGATTCGGTTTATAATTTAATACCTTCCATATAAGCTTTTTTTCGAAATAGGGTCTTTCTGGCTATAAACCGTCTTATTATGTTGGTATTTTGATTAAGTTTGGTGCGAACATATTTTATTGCAATCAAAATTATCTTACCAAATTTTGTTAGAATCGGTTATTTTTTTTATCCTAATTTCCAGACAAATACTACTATTTAATGCCATAAGTTTCTTATAAATATTGGTGTTGACATCAAAATTGGATACAATAACTTTTACGATAGCTACTTGGTATTGACAAAATGTTGTGCCGGTAGGTCTATCTCTATAATGTTCAGCACAAATAAATAATCTAAATAATGTTCAGCACAAAAGAGCTTTTACATGAATTTTAACTTCATAACATAATTTTGTTTAGGCGGCTCCATGATTGCCATGGTTTCCAAATAGGGTACACTTTTGAAAACTTTAAATACTGTAGTGTAGGATATCATATGGTCGGGCTAGATCGACTACACATTTTTACTTGTTTATAAGTCCTTATAGGAACAAATCTGCTGAAAATAAATCAATCCAATGTTATATAGTTTATTTCTTAATCTTTTAATAATATGTATGTGTATTTGAAATAAAAAAACTTTGCATTTTTGCCAACGCATTTTTAAAAAGTTTTTTTTGACAACAAAGAAAATAATTATTAATTTAAAAAATTTCAAATTTATCCTTTAACCCTTTTAGGGTCAAAAATAATTTGTGGCGAAATAAAAATCTGAAAATTTGTATTTAAGGTAATGTCATGGCGCTGAAGTCGGGAAAAATATTAGTTTTCGTCTCCAGTCGCTCCCCTGGATTTTAGGGAATGTCGAATATATTCGACATTGACTTCCAAGGATACCTATTGTTAAGTATATATGCTTCTCTTTTGTACGGAAATAAAAAAAAAAAAAAATAGATTTTTTACCATTTATCCGTTAAATATTTATTGAAATATGAAAACGGTGTAGCAATTTCACACATGTTGTTGTTTTCTGACAGTGGCACAAAATCAATGCCTCCGTGGTTTTCGGGTATTCGAACTGTTCACCAACTTATATTGCTTTTAGGAGTCAATACAAGTGGAAACTTCGGAGCTCAGTGGACTTTCTGATTGGACCTATATATATATCGTCAATATATTTATTCTGACATAACGTTCTGCTCGGCAGGCACAATATCCTTTGATTACACTTGTGGGATTTCATATATGACGTCATCATCATCTTCAATTACGTGTAAACAGCTTCTAACATGGCCATTATCTAATCATTATATAATTTTTCCTTTTTTTATGAAAATCCGCAGAGAAAATGTTATGATTTCTAAATAAAAACATTTTTTTGTAGTGCTTACTAATAAAAAAATACAACCTCTTTAGGTAATTGTCGATTATATTCGACAACCGAAAAAGGTCCACAAAAGAACAACACAATTTATTTTTGCAATATTTTTTTCAAGCAAACACTAATTTACGTCTGTATCATACAATTTTTTTAATATCGCCTGATCACCGAAATTATTATTTTTTGCTTCCTAAATACATATAACCTTTTTACAAATTTCCTGACTAGTGTACGACAATGGTCTCAATAATAAGAAAAGAAAGTCAATGCCTACTATAATAAAAATTTAAAATAGCAAAAGTGTCTCTCTTTCAGATAAAACAAAAAAAAAAATATAATAAACTGTACATTTTTATACATTAATAGGGCCTAGAAACAGAGTACAATGAAATGTCGAATATATTCGACAAAAACACTGAAAGGGTTTAATGTTATTTTCAAATTATACAGTTGGTTTTATTTCTAATTAAGAACGATTTTAAATGAATACCCCATGGTGAAATAAACCATGGAATACCCTTTTACGGTTTTCATTAATTTAAGTTAAGTTTCAACTCGAATTGAGTTGAATTTTACACCGTAATAGGGGCATAATTTTCTAATACTAAATATTTGCAACACTGTTATTGTCAACAAAGTGTATCCCCAATGAAATAGCCAAATATTAATGTTACAAAGTTTGTTTTCATTCTTATAAAAAAAAAAGAAATTAAACGTTCTAATTTTGCTGCGGGTTTATTTTATAATTTGTTCTGGAAAAGATAACACTATCGGGCATTAAAAATCGAAATGAAGTGGATTGAAAACCGGGCAAAGTTTAAAAACGACCCATTTTATCTACTTTAATCTTTATTACTTTTACAAGAACAACACTTAACACCAGGAAAAGCTACGGTATTTACCAAATAATAATTAAACGTAAAATTTCGTTCGATTTCCATTTCGATTTATAGAACATGCCCGTATGTGTTGTTTTATATTTATTGAATTCGCAAGCTTTTGCAGCTTTGGATCTCCTTTAAGATTTAATGTATCCAAGACTTTCAATTTTTTTGTTTTTCTTTTAAATATACATACTTATTTGACTTCTTTATTTTATTTATTTCTTCATTTTCATTCATTTCGGTTACAAACTTCTACTAAAAAAAAAAAAAACAATCTACTCGCAAAAAACCAATGCTTATAAGAAAAATATTATATACATATTAAAAATATAATAACCATATATAAATTAAATTAATAACAATAAATTCATATGTTAAAAAAAAAGAAATATATACATTTTTTTTTTTTTTTTATAAATTGATAGTTAAAATCCCAAATAAAACAAAATCTTAACTAGAAACTCTAATTAGAAGTAATCAAGTAAAACTGTATGATATCAAAGCCTATTAACCTGGATATTTTGTATATGTGAGCTCAGAGCATCCAAAACTCTTTAATGAGTTTGGTAATTTATTGTACACACGAGCTATTCTTACTTGGTACGACCGTTCCATAATTGGCGTTATTTTTGGAAACATTATCTGCTTATTCCTGGTAGATTTACTGAACCTAAACAATTTAACTAAGAATATTGGTGGCTGCATTTTAAGAACCTTGTGTATTTTGAAATAAAATACGTTATATTGGACATTTTTGCGTATTAATAAATGCTTTGAACAAAAATTTATAATTTTTTATTGCAAAATATGTAATAAACATTTTGTTTTTTTTTTGTTAAAATTTATAACAATTAATTAGCAGAACAATTGTGATTTTTAGTTGAACTGTTAGTTTAAATTTTGATATTTTTTTAGTTCGGCTTGAGTTAATAAAATTAAATTTTCATTAAATTATTTTTACTGAAGGAAGGAAATTAACAATATGAAGTTTTATTAAAATTCATTTATAATTTTTTTGGCTGAGCTGGGGCTCGAACCTGGGTTGAATTTACATGTTTTAAGAATCACCACATTCTTTCATCAGAATACTTTGAGTTCTAACCTCTGCACCACTGCGGTGCCTGCCAGCCAACAGTCAAACATCAATCTTTAACCAGTGGTATGTACTAGGGTTGCCAGAAAACAAAAGTAAAATAACTGGACAATGGAAAAAATTCACCTGGATTTTGAAAAATAAACTGGACAATTTTAACGAAAAGAAAAAATAAATTTTACTTCAGATTTTATTTTGTAATAAAAAAATTTTAAAAAGCAAGGAAACGTAACGCTTTAGTTCAGTCTTATATCGTATTACAAAATTATAATTAGGACGAATTCACTACAAGTGGCAACGAAAAGGCTGCTGACTTTGTAAGTTCGAACCAATTTGTTTTGGTTTCATAATATTTTATTTATAAATAGTTGACATTTCGAGCCGTAAACATCTGCTGTTTCTGTGGTTTTTGTTTTGTTGTAGTATTGCTGCCCCCGTTTATATAAATTAAACTTAATATATATTAAATTAAATCAAATTAAAAAGTACATAAACAGCCATGTTTTGGGTCGAGTGCAATTGAAATCAATGGAAAGTTCCAGTTAAATTACCGTCGTGTTTATATTTTAAGATAAGTTCTAATGAAGATAAGCTAATATCATAGTATGAAGTATATAAAACAAAATTATTTAATGAACTTTAAACTTAAACACTGGATCGTTTATAAAGTTAGTTCGATTTTGTTTTCACTCGAATTCGATTTCCCAAACATGGCTGATAATTTATTGTTTAGCCACATATATATATATATATATATTTTTTTTTATATTGTTATTTGAAGAATATGCAAAAATGTTTGAAACATTTTGCAACTTTCATCAAAATTTAGTATTATTAAAATTTAAGCCTTTATTCGATCATACATATGAATGGATTCTTGTGAATAAAGATTATCAGAAATACGTTAAGTCCTTGCACAAAAGGTATTGCTAGTTGGCATGACTAACAAACGAGATCGATTCACATAAGTTTTGTACGTTATTTTTATCGCATTGAAATACTGAACCTCTCTCTCTATCTCATTAATTGGAATGTCTGTCGGCAAATTAGACATTTTTTCCTTACAATTTTTTCTTAGTATATGATTTTGTTTTAAACAATAAAAAATATAATTAATAAAAAAAGTAATTTTTCAAAATTAAATAAAGTTTTTTAACTGGACCAATTTTATTTTGCCTGGAACCTGGACAACACCCAAAAAAACTGGACAATCCAGGTCGTCTGACAACCCTAAGTGGTATTGGTGGTTCGAAATTTGCTGTAATTATCATTTCAATTTTATATTACATGTTGCTTCCTTTCTTCTGTTTTTTTTTCGTATTCTTCTGTCAAAAAAAACCTGAAAACCTGAATACATTTGTTTATTATGTTTTTTGTTGTCCATTTTATTTGTACAACTTGAAGTACAAATGTAAACATTAGAGCTTGTGCCATAGCTATTTTAAGAACAATTGTGATTTTTAGTTGAACTGTTAATTTTGATATTTTTTTAGTTAAGCTTGAGTTCAATAAATTTAATTTTCATTAAATTATTTTTACTGAAGGAATCGCAATTAATTAGCTTTATATAATACAATAATGTGACAGCAGAAATACTTATCAATTATTTTATGAACATACATATATTACAATAGTACTTGAAATGGTCCAACAGCTACTTAATAACAATTTAACTATACAAAATATAAATTAATGTTACAACTTTATATGTATATTAAAAAAAATGTGTTTTTTAATTTAAATTTTTCATTCTTATGACGTTAAGAAATTCAAGGACATTCATTGCTTCTACAAAACTCGATTTTAAAGAGTAAGAGGCGACAACAACCACAATCCTTAAATATGATTACAAGCTTAATGGGTATAAATTGGAACTTTGTTTTTTTTTACCATTTAATTTGTGTTAATTTTATTCGTTATGCAAACGGTGTTTAAAAATATTTATAGGTTTTTTTTTTTTTAAATATTTTTTCAAAAACTTAAACCATTTATGTATTTAGCTTGCAACAATTGCATTTATAAATTAGTAAATTTTTTAAATTTTAATATAAAAAAAATATTATGTGAATTTAGAATTATTTGATTTTTTATACTGGCTCACTTGCAAACACGCAATAACACACGCACACCCCACAAAACATGACGTTTTAACTTGGCATTGATGTCTTCGTTATCCAACTCGTTATTTATTTTGTTAGAGCTTTTGACAACTCCTTTCGTGTTTGTTTTCGTGTGAGTGTGCATTTGACAGCCCTTTTAAAAATCGATGATAACAACCATGTAAACAATTCGTTTACAATTCATCGATTTTTCAAACAGATGGAAGAAAAAGTGCAAACTTTATATTTACATACATACATATGAATAAATCTATTTTAGTGTATGTATAGATGTTTGTTTGTATGTAATAAATATATATGAATGTACTTACGAATGCATGTATGTAAATAAAATCGCAAAAACGCGTTGCTATGACTACAACAAAAATCATTGAAGTTGACTTGCAAAGAAAATTGTGACAATTTATATTTTAATAACAATAACCAGACAACATTAATATCGCTTTGTGGAGCTCCTAAAATGTTATTAAGATACGAGTTTATTATAAGTATACATACATACCTGTTGGCCAATGTTTCATCACGTTCAGTTTCAAGTGCTTGATTGAGGATGGGTGTAACTTCAAGAGGCTTTTGGATTTGCCTTTCTTGTTGTTGCTGCTGTTTATTAGTAGTATGTGTTGTTGACGACTTGTTGTCTCCCGGTATTGTTGGCTCCTTGTCCCCTCCATTATTTGTATTTTTACTTATTCTCATACTACTGCTATCTGACAAATGCTTTAAAGTGCCTTCACATACCTTGCGCACTGTGCCACAGTTTAGACATTTTAAGGATTCCGTTGGATTAATAACATTGCAATTTGTGCAAGACCATTGCAACACAGATGCTATAGTACCCATTTTTAATTTTCTGTCCTGTTTAGAGGCAAGACAAAATTTACCTTATATCAGTATTCTTTGGTTTTGTTTTATAAACTTTATCACACCGTTTATCAACCACAATTCTTAAAAAGTTTATTCATTTTTATGCCTCCCGCCACCCACAATATTTTTCCAACCCCTTTTTCAGATTTGCTGGTGTCTACAAAATTTCATTTTCTAAGTATACTTTTTAAAATACTCTTAAGCATTTTGAAAATTCATGATACTTAAACAAGTTCTTTTAAAATCTTCATTTAAGTATTAATTCAAATACATTTTTCCAACTTTTATCACTTATTTTTGCAAAGAAAATAATATTTGAGAAAAAATCAGTCTGGCTTTGTGCTTATCAGTGTTTGCAATTTGTTTTAATTGTTAATCATTGTTTTGAAAAACGCTTAATATAGATAGTTTTAAATGTTATGATAATCGCTAAATTACTTAAAACGTTTGCGATATTCGCAAAAAATTAAAAAAATATGTATAGGTATACACATGATGAAATAAACAGGTGGCACTACAACACCAGATGACGATTTTTAACTAGAGTATGCATGTTGGAATAACCAGGTAGCATCGTTACCGCAACAAATACAACATTGCAACAAAAATGGAAATTTTATCCCAGTTTAGGTCAAAAATATACTTTAAACAAAAATCAAAGCGTACGTACCGCTGAACGTGATGAAATAAATAAATTTTAAGCCAAATGGTTTTTAATTATGGTCCATGTCTTATTTATTTTAATTTAAAACTATCAAAACAAATGTACTCAGGTATTCAAGACAGAGTCTTGACAGAAATTACGAAAAAACAGAAGAAAAGAAAGAAACATGTAAATAATATTGAAAAATTATAACACTGTGATAGAAACTGACACTTTTTTTAGACAAGCTGGGTACTTGTCGTTTTAATGTAATTCGGGTACGCTAAATCCATTTGTGCTTACCGTTTTTTTAGGTTAGCTCTGGTTTTCGAGATATACCGTTATTTCGAAAATGGAGGAGGTTGCACAACATATGTTCGCGTAACTCAAAAACGCTTTAGCTTATTGAAAAAACTAAATAACCGAAATTCCGCAAAAATAATTTAATTAAAATTTGATGAACTTTGGCCTAACTAAATATCAAATTTTCAAACGCGTTTAAGCAGCTCGATCGTGGTTAAGCTCTAATCACATCAAAATCGAGATGATTACCCATACATTGAAGTGATTTGTTAATCACTTCAAATTGACATGATTACAACAAAATCACTTCATTAATCACGTAGAATCCACTGAACATACCTCAAACTGAATATATTGTAGAATCGGCCAACCTGAACGTGTACAACCGACCACGATTTCTGCTTTATGTTTTTATTTTTTTCCTTAAAAAATCCATTAATTTTCACAATTTCATCATTAAAATGATTAAAATAGTCTTCTGATAACTTTATAAAAGTATTTTTATCCATTTTTAATACTTTAAATAAATATATATTTGTTTGTTGCGTTTTTTTTTTTATCTTCTGTCATCTTAAACATCTCAAATGTTGTGTGAACGGCTTTGATTAACTTAATCAATATTTTGCTTAAACGCGTTTAAAAACTCAAGTGTGAACATAGTATTAAATAATGTGATAAATTTTCACAATTTCATAATTAATATGTTTTAAATAATCTTCTCATAACGTTATAAAATTATTTTGATCCATTTTTAATACTTTAAAGAAATATAAACTAGTTTGTTGTTTTTTTTTTTTTTCTTAATCATCTGTCATCTTAATCATCTCAAATGTAATGTGAACGGCTTTGATTAGCTAAATCAACATTTTGCTTAAACGCGTTTAAAAACCTAAGTGTGAACTTAGCATTAACATAGTATCAAACAAGGTATATTTACACAAGGTAGACTCATTTGGGAGTGTAGACATGCTGCTCTATAAAAGGAGCCAATTTGTCAAAATTGTCTTCATATAAAACAAAAACAATTTAACGCACACATGTACAAATTTTGGCTCATATACACGCAATTTGACGTTTTGGCTCCAACTACGGGTAACCCTGCGGCCACACGATCAAGTTATTCTTGATAGTCTTTTACATATACTGCTTGTCAAAATTTACAAAAATTGAGAGCTGTGACGTAGGTGGCACTCAATTTACTTTCAAGATGCCATAAAAAAAAAACAATTTATAAAGACAAACATGTAATCAGCTGTTAAATTGAAAGTAAATTGCCAAACAAATGGAAAGGTGAAATTGAAAGCCATCTCGTGGTCAATTTAAAAAGTGTGAGTGTGTTAGTAAAAAAATGAGAGAGTTGAGTAAATTGAATGGAATTGAAAGGCAAAACTTGATCGTGTGGCCACCAAGTAAACAGCTGACAAACATATGAGCCAACGAGTTTACCTTGTGTAAATATACCTTGGTATCAAATCATAAACAAAACTTTGACAATGGGTTGGACCAAGGTCTATTGAATAGGTCTGCGCAAGAAGCCTGATGATCATTGTTTATGTTCTTTTTAGCTGTCAAAAGTTGTTTACATTTTGCTTACATTTGCATGTATATGTTTGTTTACGTTTATTGTTTTTTCCCACACAAATTAAAGCGCCATTGATTTTATGTGTATTATAGTTCAAGTTTTTTGTGTGATTTTCGGGTTTTAAACAATCGTTTTTATAAAAGTGTAGTTAAAATTTCAACCCCAAACTTGAAATTTTAAAAAGTGTTTTAAATTTAAAATACAGTGTTTATAAACAAAATAATAAAAATAATAACAAAATGCGTTACTGTGCAGTTTGTAAAAAAAAATTTACAAGTGGGTGTGGAAATTTGTTTAATGTCCCAAAGGACCCAGTTAAAAGAGCAAAATGGGGTGAAATTTGTGGCAGGAATTTCTCCTTATGGAGCCTTATTTGTATTGACCATTTTCCGGAGCGAAGCACTGTTCTAGCGGGCAAAAAATCGTTCCTTTTGGCAAATGCCGAACCAATAAAAGGTTCATATGGTTTTACGTTGGAGCAACATCCAACTTCAACAAATTATTATCAAAAGGCAAGCGAAGAGTATAATGCTACAACAGGTAATGAAGTAATGGTGCCAATAAATGACTCTTTGTCATGCGATTTTACGCGGAAGCAAATTGCAACTCCATCATGCCGTGTTAAAAAGGATGTAGAAACGCAAACAGAGTAAGTGAATTAAAATTTTAGGTATATAAAGTTTACAATAAAAATACACATACTTTGGTGTAGCAAGTTAACAGAAGTTGACACGAGAACCATTGTTAACTTGCTTTTATTAAAATATCTATGTATATTTTCAGTATATCAAAGATCGTGAGTGAATGTAAAGAAAAAATTCGTGCCTTAGAAGCCGAAAATAAAGATTTAAAATTGGAACTTGAGCGGGCAAATCTTGCTATTAATTCCATGCGCAAAATTTTTTCCGACGGTCAAATCAGAAAACTTTTGACTCCTGCGCAAATTCAATGGAAGTGGGAAGATATTTCCAATGCAATTTGCTTGCATGCTGCTGGTCCAAGAGCGTACATTCATCTGTACAAAAAAGGATTTCCTTTACCGCACGTCAGTACTCTGCGCCGGTGGTGTGCAAAAGTAAATATTGACGAAGGCATTCTAAATGCTTCAATAGAGTTTATGCGGCGAACAAACGATTTGGATTTGGATGATAAAATCACGGTATTGTCATTTGATGAAATGAAGGTAGCCGAAGTGTTCGAGTACGAACCAAAAGATGACGTAGTAAAAAAACCATCTAAGTTTGTGCAGGTAGTGATGGCGCGAGGCCTAAGAAAATCTTCGAAACAGCCGGTTTTTTATGGCTTTGACTGTAAAATGACAAAAGAGCTTTTGGGCCGTATAATTTGTGCCCTAAATGAAGCAGGTTTTCCGGTAGTGGCAACCGTCTGCGATTTAGGGCCAACTAACCGTAAGTTGTGGAATGATTTAGGTGTTTCCGCAGGTAAGTAAAATTTAACAAAACACCAAAAGATTTCTAACTACAAAAATACACAACCTCTAACAACAAACACAACTTCAAACGCTCAACAGCAAGGGACAATTAATTAAAATTGTCCGTAATAAAATTATTTGTTCATAGTTAACTCCTACGGAAGAGATCAGGATGAAATTAGGTAATCATGATTACATATATTTATGTTTAAGATTTAATTAAAATAGTTAAGATGGGTGGTGTTTAATCTAAATAATTGTCCTATATTAAGTTTTTTAGTTTTACTTCTTATTTACGTTTAAGTGAATTTTCATTATTATAATTAAATTTCAGTTTGGTTTGGGTTTTAAAATATTATTCATTTCTAATTACAGTAGTTAAAATGGGTGGTTTTTAATATAAATAATTGTACTATGTTAATTTTTTAGTTTTACTGCTTTTTTTATTTTTAAGTGAATTTTCATCAAAATAATTAAATTTCAGTTTGGTTTGGGTTTATTCATTTCAAATTACAGTAGTTTAAATGGGTGGTTTTTAATATAAATAATTCTCTTATATTAAGTTTTTTAGTTTTACTGCTTTTTTATTTTTAAGTGAATTTTGATTACTTAAATAGTATTCAGTTATTTATCGAAAAATACTTTTCACATTTTATAACACAATTGTTCTTCTATTAATTCCCTTAAGAAAAACCCTGGTTTTCCAGTCCTGCGGGCGCAGGTCAGAAAGTGTTCACCTTTGCGGATGCCCCACACATGATTAAACTTGTTCGTAACCATTTCCTAGATACAGGTTTGATGTTCGAAAAAACTTGGTTATCTTCACGCACTATAGTAGATCTACTAAAGCAGACATCGCAATCCGATTTGTCTATATCGTTTAAAATTTCGGAGGAACATCTTTCGGTGAAAGGAGCAGGTAAACTCTTATTGCTAAACAAAAATATACAAACATATGTACATATTACTAAAAATTCAGGCCGGCAAAAAGTCAAGCTTGCAACGCAGTTGTTTTCAAATACAATTTCCAATGCGATTAGACGATGTTGTACCCATGGACTGGAATTGTATAACCCAATTAAAACAGCTGATTTTATTCAGCTTGTTAATGATTGGTTCGATGTGCACAATTCTTCGCTCAGGACATTTCATTACCCTGGCAAGGTATTTGTTATTGTAATATTTTATTTAATGACTTAGCTGAAAGTACTAAATGCATTGCAGGAACCATTCGGTATTAGATCAGAGGTGCAAAAGGACATTTTATTAAAAATGAATAGCGTAATGTCCGAGCCAATCGTTCCCGGAAGGAAAAGGTTGGAACCTTTTCAAAAAGGGATAATAACTTCTAACAACGCGTTGATAATGCTGCACGAGTATGTCGCTCAATATAACATGACATATTTAGTGACATACCGTTTAAATCAGGATATCCTGGAAAACTTTTTCGGAGCTATCCGTAGCAAAGGTGGGTTAAATGACCACCCTTCCCCTAAAGATTTCAAACATAGACTTCGGAAGTACATCCTTGGTAAGTTTGCAACTCTATTTGCAATTTTAATTATATACATACTTTAATGTTCTTATTCGTAAACATATTAAGCAAGAAATACAGAGCATTTAAACGGTACTGGAAATGTGGAGAATGACAACACAGACTGGCTGAACAGTTCTAGTGCTTTGGATGTATCGATTGTTGAAGGCAAAGAAGAAACACAGGACTGCGATCAGGAACTACCAACAGAGGTAACGGATAGTTATGATGACCTCGATGAAGCGAATGTAGACGATATTGGTATTCTTCAAGAAGATGCTTTAGAATACGTAGCTGGCTACATAATTAGAAAGCATAATCTGGAAGAATTTGAATATTGCGGAAGTTCGTATTCATGGGTCGATCAAGTATCGATGGGATCCCTAAAAAAGCCTTCTGAGAGTTTCTTGGACGATTTAAAGAAACTGGAAAGAATTTTTTATAAAATGAATGGCAACGAAATTTTACACTGCCATAACTTAAAAGAAACCTTGGTACGCAGAAGTCAAAGCGTGAATTTGCCAGAGGTTGTAAAAAAATTGTTTTTTAAATGCCGTATATTTTTCCGCGTGCGACATTTAAACAAACGCCTTACCATACAAAAAGCCAAACAAAGAATTATGGGTTACAAGAAAATGATTAAAATAAATTTATAAATATTCCACATATTAAAAATGTAAGTATTTAAAAATACGTACTGAATATTACATTTAAACTAACATGTTTCCGTTTTATACACACAGTGGCAACGTAATTCTCTACAAAATCACCTACAAATTATCTTTTTATTGGGATGGGCAACCCTCAACGCAAACCCCACCATTACCTAAGTTTATAAATACCAAGGTCACATTCGTCTATAACTCTCTACAAATTATCTTTTATTGGGATGGGCAACCCTCAACGCAAACCCCACCATTACCTAAGTTTATAAATACCAAGGTCACATTCGTCTATAACTCTCTACAAATTATCTTTTATTGGGATGGGCAACCCTCAACGCAAACCCCACCATTACCTAAGTTTATAAATACCAAGGTCACATTCGTCTATAACTCTCTACAAATTATCTTTTATTGGGATGGGCAACCCTCAACGCAAACCCCACCATTACCTAAGTTTATAAATACCAAGGTCACATTCGTCTATAACTCTCTACAAATTATCTTTTAACATTGTTTCAAAAACGTTTATTAAATTAACAAAAATTTTTATAGAAAATTTGTTTTGTAAAGCTTTATTAAATTAGAAATAATTTTATTATTACATATGTAAGTTATAAAAACGTTTATTAAAGTAAGAAACAAACATGTATTATCAAAAATTTTCATAGAAAATTTGTTTTGTAAAGCTTTATTAAATTAGAAATAATTTTATTATATGATAACCTATAAAAACGTTTATTAAATTAACAAAAATTTTCATAGAAAATTTGTTTTGTAAAGCTTTATTAAATTAGAAATAACTTTATTATATGATAACCTATAAAAACGTTTATTAAATTAACAACAATTTTCATAGAAAATTTGTTTTGTAAAGCTTTTTTAAATTAGAAATAATTTTATTATTACATAAGTTATAAAAACGTTTATTAAAGTAAGAAACAAACGTGTATTATCAAAAATTTTCATAGAAAATTTGTTTTGTAAAGCTTTATAAAATTAGAAATAATTTTATTAATAAAACCGTATACATTTTCATTAAATACTTGTGTTTTTTATTTAGGATAAATGCATTGGTACAATAAGTCTAATCTATAAATATAAATTATCGGGTGTAATTTTAATTTTAGATAAATTTTGGAACTCGTACACCATACGCTGATAAAATAATTCTTCGCTATAAAGTGAATATAATAAAGTGTTTATTTTATTTAGGCTCTTATTGTGAAATTACCTTAATTTGATAGTATTTGCCATATAAAGTTGAGTGTTTCATGCTAAATCAGTGCTAAATGTTAACAAATACCATTTCCTTTAACATTATTCCTCTATTAATCGCACAACCTTTTTCGATTTGAGGTCATTGAGGAGCTACCCGAGTCACTTATTGCTACCGCACCAATATACATATAAAAAATGTATATAGTTCCTGCTCTTTATTGGGCGTACGTATCATAGCTTTAGCATACACTTTTTCCCTAAAGAATTTCTAAACGACTGATAAGGTTCAGAGGTAACTGTGATACCGGGCAGTTGAAGTTGTTTGTAGAAAGTACAGTGGATTTAATGCCTAGCAGTTGTCGTTTTACGTGTGCCTTTTTTTGTCTATTATTTCTTCTTCATAAAGGAAAATAACTTCGTGTTTAGTGCGATGAACATTGACATTGACCCTTAGGTAAAAAACGATGATTAATAAACAGCAACATTACCTATATCCTTTGCAGCATTCTAATTAACTTTTGTTATAAAGCCCTTTTTTAAGTTTTTGTAAATCATCTTTTAACTCTATAGTCATATGTAAGTTCTTTAGCAATTTAAGCGCTAAATATAGTTTGTATATTCAACTCCTGCTGTTTTCACTGAAGGTTGTTTGCCATATTTTTTCAACATGAAGCCAACTTTTGAATTGTGCACTGCATACTTTGACAAAACATCAGATATTTTTGGAACTCTTCATTAAGTGATTTTAAAGCCTATTTACGTTGAGGCATATTGTAAAACAAATCTTCTATGGTAACAATGGTACCCTGGGTCGAGGCACAAGGTTAAGCGGGAGCCTTAATTTCACATCTTCATAAGAAGTTCTAAGTAAAATTTTAATTATTAAAATGTTGCCTTTAGTAAAAGTAAAGTGAACTTACTTTTAACCACACTTTTCCTTGGATGTTTTTGTTTGTAGAGTTAAATGAGCTACATACATAGCTTGTGCTAGATAAAGCTTAACCTCGGGAACCAAAAGTGGATGTAGTTGTTTCCAAATCTTCTTTACATATACCCGTACGATTATCCTGAATTTGTATTCTCCCGATTTCACAGACACCCACAATAAAGGCTTGGCATTTGAACTATATTACAACCACTAGATGTAATTCTTTTTTCTCAAATTTAACGGAGCTTCCTTAATTTGCAATTTAGCACTGTTTTCACTTTTTTAATTTTATTTTTATTTAAAGTGTAAAAGAAATAAATTATTTTTCTAATTTAACAAAAATTTGAACTTTTTTATACATGCAAATGTTTGTTTACGTTTATGGTATGTCACACAAACACGTTTTTTCCTTTTGCTTTGTGTATGTGGTAGTAAGTTTTTGACAGCTAAAAAGAAATTTTACACAAACAAAATACATGTCGTTTTTTGTTTTTGTACAAGTAAGCAGACCTATTCAATGGGCCTTGGGTTGGACAAACAATGCAAGAGCCAAGGCGAATTAACTACAGGTGGTGTCGAAACGGCATCTGATTTTGACAGTTCGGGCTTATTTGTTTTGATTTGTTAGTGTTTTGCTAATAATGGTTTACATTTCGAGCTAATGGCACTAACAATGCAATGCAAAAAACCCTATGTTGTTTCTGTTGTTTTTGGATTGTTGTAGTTCCGACACCACCTGTAGTTGAATTCGCCTTGGCAAGAGCAAAAAATCGTGGTAGCGCTGCTTTCAAAACAAACTTGTTTTTGTCAGTGATGCCACAATAATAATAGATCTTATTTCTACTTTTCTAGTGATGAATCTAAGTCTGAATTTACACGTTTCATCTTTTGATGCTCAACTTCTTTTAAATTCCCTTTTAAAGATGCCAATATAATCACACGCAGCAACCGGTTTCAACTTTTTTAGGTTCAAAACAACAATAATTTTAATACCAGTGAATCAAAGAGAAAAAAAGAGAAAACAATTACATGCAGCCATCGTTGTGCATATTTAGAGGAATGCGTGGAAGATGTTGAAATTGAGAAAAACTTGTTTACATTTGTAACATCTTTCATCGTAAAAACATTTGTTTTCACGTGTAAGAGCGAATAAAAACTAAATTAATAATATTACTGTCCTGCTCTTTTGTATTTTTTTCTAATGATGGTATATACTTTTTACCAAATTATTTGGTTTTTATAGTGATACACCAAAATAATCGTTAGATGTCGAGTGAAACAACATGAGTTAGGAACAGAAAGATTTTGATTTTTAGCCCTGTACAATTCTTATGGGAAGATGTTATCATCTTTGCGATAAGATGAAAGAAGTAAGATGTGAGCAAGTGTAATAGCCTTTTCCCACTTGTCAACATTTAACATCAACTTGCGAAGATGTTGGAATTTTTCCATAAGAAATACATAGGGTTAAAAACCAAAATTTTTCAACATCTTTATAGCCTTTTCACACTTGTCAACATTTAACATCAATTTGCGAAGATGTTGGAATGTTCCCATAAGAAATACAGAGGGCTAAAATCAAAATTTTTCAACTTCTTTACAGAATGTTATAACATGATTGAAACGACTTGTTTCCCCATACAAAATTTTGAGAGCGAAACAGGTCGTTTCAATTTGAAACAGGCTGCGAAACAGGAAAAATGTACTATCATCTCCTATGTTGATAACATTTATCGTTAGTTTATATGAACTAGCTCTCAAAAATAAATCAAAACAAAATAAAAATTGATGTTTAATAAAATAAAGTGATAATTATAACATAATAATATTAATAAAAGTATTAAATAATATATTTTTAAGTTTTATTTACTTTTTTATCTATTTAAAAAAAATCACACTAACAACACAAAAAAATGTCAAAATGAAACAAGAATGAATCGTATGAACAGCATGTTTGGCAAACTAGTTTCAGAGAGCGAAACGAGTGGTTTATATCGTCGTATGAACTTAGCATTACTATCTCATTTTGTTCCCTTTTACATTTTCGATTCTTTTAGTGTCATCACTAGAAAAGTGGCAATAAATTCTGTAATTATTGTGGCATCACTGACAAAATGGAAGTTGCTTTGAAAGCAGCGTTACCATTTCTCAAGTTTTTCCTTTTTTGCAAGCCTTATTTTGCTAATTTTATTAAACAAAATGAATTAGAAATACATTTTGGTGTTATCTTTTAAATGTTGTTTTATTGAAAGTAGATGTTAGATGTTTCAAGTGTGAACGCGTATTTCACATTTTCAACATCTTCCATGCGTTCCTCCGGAATTTATGCAAGTGTACAAAGGGTATAAAAAGCCTGTTATGTTATACTCTTTGTACACTTGCATACATTTCGGAGGAACGCATGGAAGATTTTGAAAATGTGAAATACGCGTTCACACTTGAAACATATAACATCTACCATTAATAAAATATGTCACCATTTCTGAAAAAAAAAACTTTTATTTTTTTTAAATACTTTTTTTCTACAAAAGTGCCAACATTTGAAAAAATAACGCCAAAATGTGTTGCTAATTCATTTTGTTTAATAATTTTAGCAATATTAAGCAAAATAAGGCTTGCAAAAAAGGAAAAACTTGAGAAATGGTAACGTTGCTTTCAAAGCAACTTCCATTTTGTCAGTGATGCCACAATATTAATAGAATTTATTGCCACTTTTCTAGTGATGACACTAAAAGAATCGAAAAATGTAAAAGGGAACAAAATGAGATAGTAACATTCTGTAAAGATGTTGAAAAATTTTGATTTTTAGCCCTATGTATTTCTTATGGGAAAATTCCAACATCTTCGCAAATTGATGTTAAATGTTAAATGTTGACAAGTGTGAAAAGGCTATAATAACGCTGCTTTCAAAGCAACTTCCATTTTGTCAGTGATGCCACAATAATAATAGAATTTATTGCCACTTTTCTAGTGATGACGATAAATGAATCCAAAAATGTAAAAGGGAACAAAATGAGACAGTAATGCTATGTTCATACGACGATATAAACCACTCGTTTCGCTCTCTGAAACTAGTTTGCCAAACATGCTGTTCATACGATTCATTCTTGTTTCATTTTGACATTTTTGTGTGTTGTTAGTGTGATTTTTTTTTAAAGTAGATAAAAAAGTAAATAGAACTTGAAAAAATAATATATAATACTTTTATTAATATATTAGGTTATAATTATCACTTTATTTTGTTAAACATCAATTTTTTTTCTTTGTTTTGATATTTTTTGAGAGCTAGTTCAGATAAACTAACGATAAATGTTATCAAAATTGGAGATGGTAGTACATTTTTCCTGTTTCGCAGCTTGTTTCAAAATGAAACGACCTGTTTCGCTCTCAAAATTTTGTATGGGGAAACAAGTCGTTTTAATCATGTTTGGGGCGCGAAACAGGAATAAGAGAGCCAAACACGAATATTGCTGTCCGTGTGAACATGGTATAACACTCTGAAATACCCTTTGTACACTTGCATACATTTCGGAGGAACGCATGGAAAATGTTGAAAATGTGAAATACGCGTTCACACTTGAAACATCTAACATCTACCATTAATAAAAAATGTCACCATATCTGAAAAAAAAACTTTTTTTTTTTAATACTTTTTTTCTACAAAAATGCCAACACTTTAAAAGATAACACCAAAATGTATTTCTCATTCATTTTGTTTAATAATTTTAGCAAAATTAGCAAAATAAGGCTTGCAAAAAAGGTAAAACTTTAGAAATGGTAACGCTGCTTTCAAAGCAACTTCCATTTTGTCAGTGATGCCACAATAATAATAGAATTTATTGCCATTTTTCTAGTGATGACACTTAAAGAATCGAAAAATGTAAAAGGGAATAAAATGAGATAGTAACATTCTGTAAAGGCCATGTCAGATAAAACTTTTGCTTCGCGTTGCGTTAGAGATTCGCTTTGACATCTAAGATGAAATATTCATACTTATACGAAACATGTCATATAAAGAACTTTTAACGCAAAGCGAAGCGAAAAGTTGGGCAACTCTCATCTTTTTGCGCGCTTTGACAATCTGCTTGTATAATTTTTTTTTATTTATTTTCTTTTTAACACACAATGTGTGAGTGTTGTCAAAGTTTTTATTGTGACATACACCTTTTGCGTTATACTTTTCTGTCACAGTTAGAAGTGTCACGCAAAGCGATGAAGTTTTTTCTGACATGGCCTTAAAGATGTTGAAAAATTTTGATTTTTAGCCCTATGTATATCTTATAAACATCTGCATGAAACTTAATAATGATGTTCATGAAACCTTCATTATAATTTTGTGTTCGCTTCATTCGTATTCAGTAAGATGAAATACTATGAAATGAAAGCAATGAACACTCGATATTTAAGAGACGAATAAGATGAAATTAGTTTATTTGCTTATACAAGAGAATATGAACATTAACAACCATGAAACAGAACAACCATTGAACAAATCTCGAATAAGTTCATGAAAAAACAGTATGATTTAAATGTCAGTGTTGCCAGTTGTAGAAAAATAAAACATAAGAAAGTTAAAAAAAAAAAAAATAGAAATAACCATGAGGGGTAAATGCAACATGTTTAAGAGATACATTAATATTGAAATAAAAACTCAAATTTTTTTTTGTTTTCAATGCAAATTTTCAATAAAATTAAATATATTTAATTTTATTTTCAAAAACATTCACTAACATTAAAAAATTTTCGGCAATATTTTTGTCTTAAACAGAAAAAAGTAGATAGCTAATAAATTCAAAATGCTTCACAATCTACAGATATTATTATAATGAGAACTAAAAAATGAGATAATTCATGGTTAAAATAAAAGTGATAAATTCTAGGCAAAAAAGTGTCATATACATCATCCAGCACGATCAACATCCATCGTTTTCATATTATGATGTAAAAACATAATTTGTTCGACTGACGTTGTATTCCACCCAATGATGCAACGTTTTTCGCAAAGTAAATTTCTTGCTGACGAAAACACCCGTTCTGAAGAGGCACTGCTAGCTGGTGTGGCGAAAATTTTGCATCTTACCTGGTATAAAAGAGGAAATTTTGATTTATTTATTTCCCACCATAGTAACACATCAAAGCTATCATGAAATACTTCATGGAAAACAACCACGTGGTCAGACTCCTAGGACACTTACAAAACTAACAATTAAATTTCTCATAAACTCATTCCTCCTTTTGTTTTTCATCTTTCACCTAAAAATGTGTGTGTTTTTTATGAGTTCGTTTCATTTCAGGGTCATGTGCAGTACATAACAAGACAATTAAATCTTGCCATGTTTCAAAGATTTGTATTATTCAAAAATGCAAATGACAAACAAAAAAAAACATATTTTGCATTTTATTTATTGTTTATATTCCAAATATGTATACTATACATATATGTGTATAGGTATATCTAAAATTTAAATTACACATGGGCAACGCATGCAAATAATTATATGAATTTACTGAAGTGGCAGCATTGCTATTGAGTATTAATAAAAATAAATGAGAGAGAATGAAAACTATGAAACAAAGCCCGTTTCATTGAACAACCTCTGTGTGTTTACGATATGAAATGAAATGTGTTCATAGCAGCATGAATAAAACAACAGTTTGTTCGGTAATCACAATTTTATTCGAACACGACTTTCAGTGAATAAGCATTTCAGTATGTTTATGAATGAAGTTGTTCATGCAGCCCTTTAATATCTTATGGGAAAATTCCAACATCTTCACAAACTGATGTTAAATGTTGACAAGTGTGAAAAGGCTATTAAATGTTAAATGTTGTCAAGTGTGAAAAGGCTATTACATGTGTAAACGAAAAATTCTGGCAACACCACAGGTGACCTATGTAAATGGCCAGATCACAACTGCTGCCATTTTTATTGCTTTGGGGTGGTAGTGTTTTATATTTTGCAATTAGCAAAGGAAATATTTCTAAGATGTCAACAATATTGCATTGTGAATTCGAAGTATTTGGAGTCGTCCAAGGTAATAAAAGTTTTTAGCTTATGGAAATCTGTTATTAACGAAATTTTTATTTTTAGGGGTCTCATTTCGTATGGTGAAGAAAAACCTTAATCATAATGCCAGAACTTTTAAAGAATAAGTTCATTTCATTTAACCAATCTTTAAGGAACAAAGGCTGAAATGCAGTTTAAAGGGCACATAAAAAAATATGCCACACGATTCAGAATTAAAAAGAACCAAAATTAAATTTTAAGGAGCTGAGTCCCGTGGGGCCCCTGTATCCAAAAAACGGGCCGCCTACTGAGTGGTATGTGTGGGTACTCAAGTTAAAGGTAATTTGCTCACGATTGCAAATATTTGTTTTTGTATTCGTTCATTATCAGCCCAATTGCGAATAAAAATTCCCCGGGAGTTTTTTCCCTTTTCCCATTTTTACAATTGAATTAACAAAGGAAAAATGGGAGAAGGGAGAAAACTCCCGGGGAAATTTTATTTTTAATTGGGCTGTATATTTCCCTCTTAGTTAATTTAAGTATATTTTAGATGCAGATAAGCTTTAGTTAGCGAAGCCGGTATTTGTAATACCTACCATAGAGGAGAAAATCCTTGCACCCGGCCGAAACCATCTATGCAGAGAAGCTTTAGTTACAAAACAAACATTTTTAGAATAAATTGGTCTTAAAAAATATATAATAATAAAAAATAAAATATTTACAATCGTGAGCAATTTACCTTTAATTTGAGAACCGGCACATACATAGATCTAAGTTGTTTTGCCCCAGAGGGCCCTAGAATTCCTGCCCGCTCTAAATGTTATTATTTTCGTTTTTCTTGCATAGTTACCTTTAATTCTAGTACCTACATATACCACTAAGTGAGCGGGGCGGTTTTTTTTAATCCAGGGGGCCCACGGCCCCTTAAATTTTAATTTTTTTTTAATTCCAGAAGGGGTCCAATTTTTTTGTGTGCACCATAAACTGCACTTTTGCCAAATTTAATAATATGCAAATAGATCTCATTGATAAACATACATACATACACAATTACATTGGCTTTACCGTGATCGGAAGGATTATAGTAGACATTTGAAATTTGGTAGAAACTTCTTCGATCGGTTTGAAAAAGTTTTTACTTTTTACGGGTTAAGCCAGTATTATACAAAATTTGAAGGCGCTAAAATTTTTCAGAAATGTAATTTATCTAAAACGTTACAATCGTAGGTTACAAAAAATTTTCACCAAACACTTTCAAAACCTTTAAAATTTTTCAATTTGATTCAAACGTTGCATTAGTTTTGTTGTTCACCCTGCTACTAGCAATATTAGCAAAAAGATTTTTTTATATAAAAAACTTACACTAAAAAAATAATTCGCTTAAAAAAAAGGAAAAAATAAATTGTTTAAATATTACCATGACTAAATTCTAACACAGCCCTACTTCAACTAACAGAAAAACAAACATCAAAGCAAGGGTTAACCCTCTAATGACTAAGAGTGCCTCAAGGCATGCTATACAAAATTTACGGACGTCCAATATATAAATTATTTATATTAATTTCCATTTTTTTACAATTGCTTAAAGATCTAGAAAAATATTTGTAGAAGCTTCAAAAGCTCTTCAAAGCTCAAAAAGCATTGTAAACAATATCGAACACAATACTTTTGTTTAAAATGCAAACTTCAGTTATGCTGCGCAAATAATAAAATTGTTTTTTTTTTGATTATCATAAACAAAACCAAATATTTTTAATTTGTTTCATTACTTTTTATTTTCAATACAAACTAACAAACAGAATTCACAAAAATTAAATGTGTTTTTATTAATTACTAGATGCCCAAGGGTGCCTCAAGGTACTCCTTGATGTTTTCTCACCTGGAACGTAAACAACTCATTTTACTGGCTTTAAAATATTTTTTTTTTTTTTTTGAAAATACCATGGTACATATATAAGTACAAGGTATAGTCATTAGAAATTTTGTTCTCAATTTCAAAACCCATGTAACGTCAGACAAAAGAAAATATGGAAAAAAATTAAAACAAGCGTCAAAAATATTCCTTTTTATAAACTCCATACTTTGAGTACCAATTATATCTACAAGAACAACTCTTAAAAACAGGAAAAACTACAGTCATTTTGTAAATAATTGCAATCAAAATTTCGTTCGGTTTTATTAAATCCACTTTATTTCAATTTGTAGAACATGCCCGATTATTTCTGAAAATTGTTTCAAAAAGAAAAAAAATTTACAGTTTTCCACTAAGGAAAGAAGTCAGATAAATAGTAAAAGTATTTATTTTAGTTATTTTATTAAATACTAGCCGTGCCTGCTGCGTTGCCCGCCCTGTGTCTTATTGTGTGTAGATTAATCTACATATGTTTTAAATTTCCTCAAAATCGGTAAGATACATAGTTTAGGATAGACGGATTTTGACAGATTTCTAGCTTTGATAAACATATAAAGCTTTGATAAACATAATATGTTATATTATAAAGCTATCTATTTAAATTTTATCAAAATTGGTTCGATATTTTCGGAGAGGCAATAATTCTCCTTATGCCCCCTCATGGTCCTCGCTGTAAAATAATAGGAAGCTTATATTTCCAATTTCATTAAAATCGGTTCAGCTTTTTAGCATATAAAGCGTAGCAAACGCAAGACGCTTTCGCATTCTGTACAGACGGCCGCGCAGTAATATAGACTGGAGGCGGAATGGAGGGTGAACAACGTACTCACGTTAAAATAGTATTGTTTTTCTTTCGAGTACGGAAAATATTGCGTAATATATCTATTTTAAAACGATAATTAATCCTTTCTAAGTATAGGAGGTTTAGCACCTCTGAACCATATTCTAAGTTAGTACAGTTACAGAACGACAAAGTACAAACAAAAGCCCTCTTACAGATTCACATTTACTCATCTCTTGCATGTTTAATTTGATGTTTTGGGTCCAATATTAACAAAAATTAAAAAAGTAACAATTAAAGACCTTTATTAAATAGAATGTGTTGTAGTTTACAGAAAAACAAGCAAAATCTTTAGGTGTGCGTGGTTGGTGCATGAATACACGAAATGATACCGTCAAAGGAGAAATCGAAGCTACACCGAAAGATTTTTCGCAAATGTAAGGAAACTTTAATGATTTCTTGAATATATGTATGTTAAACTTTGTTCATTAATTTAGGAAAACTTGGCTCGAAAAAACTGGAAGCCCAACTAGTCGTATTGACAAAGTTATATTTAGTGATATAAAAGAACTCGATAGTTTTACATTTAACAGTTTTACCATAAAATATTAATAAAATTGTTAATTTATTGAATTATCTTGTATTTATTTATTGTTACAAAATATGTACATACATATATAAATAAACAAATGATAAAAATGCAAATTTAAAAAAAAACGGTGCTAAAGTAGCATAGCTCTCCATAGAATGGGTTTGCTATACATTGGTATGTAATTAAACAAAAATGAAAATGTACATAATTTTTTGTTGTAGTTACAATTTAAGTAAATTTTGTGATAACCCATAGTATAATAAGTACCAGAGGCCTGATTCTGGCAGTCTTGATTGAGTAATTTCTCGATTCGAAAGCAATTTAATATCTAATTATTTCAGTCAATACTGAACGAATTTTTTTTTTTTTTTTCAATATTTATTTATTGAATCTTCATATATTTAATATGAACTAACAATAATTAATCAAATCTTATCCTAATACTTTATTTATGTCCTGCCATTGCCAGACAAAAATGTTTTTCATCACGGGTTCTGTTCACATATATAAGTGTTTATCGCTCATCTAACTGGGTAAGTGCTGCAGTGTCTCTTCTTCTTAAGCGAGTGTGGCCGCCATGATTTAAGATATTTCGAGCTAGTGGATTTGGGTGTTGTTCAAGCCTTTTTAAATATTTTACCGCATATTTTGTAATCATAATTTTTACTAATGGCACATTGAGATCCTTATGAATGTTTGAGTTTTTAACATACCAGGGAGCGGCTGTGATTATTCGAAGAAGTTTATTTTGGCGCCTTTGAATTTTTTCGATATTAGAGGCCGAGGCAGTGCCCCATAGTTGAATACCGTAGCACCAGATAGGCTTTAAGATAGAGTTGTAAAGTAGAAGCTTGCAATCGAGACTAAGGACAGAATTTCTTCCAATAAGCCAATGAATTTGAATGGCTTTCAGTTTCATTTGAGTTAATTTTGCCTCTATATGGCATTTCCACGTTAATCGCCGATCCAGATGCATACCGAGATATTTTACGTGCGAATGTTGAGGAATTATTTGTTTATTGATTGTAATAGGGGGGCAAGATTCCCGGCGCAAGGTGAATGTTATATGTACGCATTTTTGCTCATTGACCATTATCCTCCATTGTCTTAACCATATTTCTAGTTGAAATATGTGATCCTGTAAGTAACGAGATGCTTCATAACGGTTTTCGTGGACGCTTAGAAAAGCTGTATCGTCTGCAAATGTTGAAGTTTGTGTATAGTTGCTTGTTGGCATGTCCGAAGTATAAATTAAGTATAATAGGGGGCCCAGGATGCTGCCTTGTGGGACTCCAGCGTCAATGGGCTGAGGTGAACTTAAGAAATTTCCTTCTTTAATAATAAATTGACGACCGACTAAGTAGCTTTCTAGCAGCTTGTGTGTGTTTGCTGGTAAATTTTGCTTCAATTTATGTAATAAGCCTTCATGCCAGACTTTATCAAAAGCTTGCGAAACATCGATGAAGAGTGCTGAGCAATATTTCTTTTCTTCAAATGCTTTTCTTATGACATTTACTATTCGATGAGTCTATTCGATTGTGCTGTGTTTTCTTCTAAATCCGAACTGATGGTTTGGAATACATCTATTTTCACTTAAAATCGGTGTTAATTTTGAAACTAATAATTTCTCAAACAGCTTTGACATATTTGATAATAAGCTAATAGGTCTATAAGACTCAACTTTTGTATGATCTTTACCTGGCTTTGGTATCATGGTAACTAAGGAAACCTTCCATTTTTGAGGATAGTATTCGAGGCGTAAAATAGCATTAAAAATAAAAAGAATAATTTTCTTTGCTATGCGAGGTAGCTCTAAAAGCATTTTATTACTGATCTTATCAATACCAGGTGCCTTCTTAGTGTTTAAGTCACAAATAGCCTTTTCGATTTCTCTTATCTCAAATCTGAAGGGTATAGCTGCTCTAGCAGCAACAGGTGGTAACTCGACCGCAATATTGTGAGATATATTTCGTGTAAATACGTTTTTTAAATGATCGCTTAGAGACTTAGAGACAACTGGCCTTTTGAGATTTCTAGCTGCACGCCACAATGAGTAGTCTGATTGTGGAGTTGCATCAAGTTCCTTGAGATATTTTTCCAGTGAAGCCGTTTTCTGAGTCTGCAGTAACATTCTCAGCCTTTTTGTACAGTCTTTTAGTAAGTTCTTAAGTTGAGGGGATCTGTGCAATTGCCACTCTCTACGAGCTCTCCTTTTTTCAGACAAAAGACGCTCGACATCTGAGGAATATATTTTATTATTTTTGGTTTTTTTGGGGGCAATACTGGAATGTTGAACAGCTAGTTTTAGAAAACTGTCAAAATTGACAATAGAGCGATCTATATACTCCGGTGTGCTAAGCGGAATATTTTCTGTGCAATGGGTACTGAGATATTTTTTATATTTTAACCAATTTATATGTGTAGCTGACGTCGCTATGTATCCAGAGGGAGATTCAATTCTATTGGTGTTTATTATAGTAACTATTGTAGGTGTGTGATCAGAGGATAGTTCTAAGGAAGCTTCAACGTGAATCGTTTTTGTGGGGATGTTTTTAACAACGCCAAAATCGATGAAATTCATTTTAGAGATTGTATTAAACAAAACACGACCCTTTGGTGTTATTAGTCGTGACCCCCAGAAGGTATGTTTAGCGTTATAATCGCCAGCAGCCAGGAAACAGGGCCCCAATGACTTATAATATTTATAATATTGGCTTTCTGATATTGAAAACCTAGGTGGTGAATATAAAGATGAAATTACTATGTTTCGATTTATTTCTTCAACACAAATGTTCGTTGCTTGGAGATAATCTTCACGATGATCACACATTGGGTAGTGCTTAATTCGGTTTTTTATTAAAATGGCAGAACCTCCACAAGCTCTATCTCGAGGGTCCTTGGTATCATATAGAGTATAACCATTGATTTTGAACGTATTTCTTGAGGTCAAATGAGTTTCAGAAACCATCATGACATCAATTTGTTTATTTTTAAGAAAGTATTCTAATTCATTTTTATGTTGGCGGATGCCGTTTGCGTTCCAAAAACAAATTTTTAAACAGTTCATGGCTTGTTAAGTACATATTACCCATTGTGTTTGTAAAATTATTTACTGTTTGCACTAATGTTTCCATTGTTTTTTCTAGCCGACTTAGATTAGAAACTGGAGTTTCGTCATTACTTGTCGAAGCGCCTTGCATTGGTACATTGTTTGATTTTAAGACGTTAGCATAAGAGATTCTGTTACTACTAGGCTGGGGGGCCTGAAGGTCATTACTGTTTACTTGATTTGTTACCTGAGGGGGATTAGTTTTCGGTCCAACCGACTGCTTGACGATAGTATATACAGGGCATCCTCTATAATTGGCAGTGTGATTGCCACCACAGTTGCTGCATTTTTTTACGTTGGGGTCGGTTTTAGACTTGTCGCAAAGAACTGTACCATGTAATTCGCCACATACTACGCAAACAGGGGGTAAGTAGCAGTATGCCTTAGTATGGCCAAATTCTTGGCAGTTCAGACATTGAACGGGACCACCTCTTTTGTGCGGCTCCTCTATAGTTACTTTTCTGTACAGAATGTATTTTAAGTTATAGATGGGATGCGTTTCATTTTTTTTAAGTTTAACGTCGCCGGGCTCAAACTCCACTCGAAAAAGTGGTTGGGGAATTTTTTCTCTATTTTTAATGTTTAATACATGTTTTACCTTGAAGCCTTTTTCTTCAAGGAATGTTTTTACCTCTTCTGGGTCCACACATGAGTCAATACCCTTAATCACTACCTGAAGACCTTTACTGCTTTTCAGTTGGTATGTATAAAAATTTTTTTTAAGTGCCTCAAAGTTGCTTATAATTTTGCGAAAATCATTCTCATGATTGATTTGTATTTTTGTTTCGTTTATACTACCACGCTTGATAGCAGCTACGTAAAACGAATTTTCACCTATAACCGATATCAAACTCTTTATGAGCTCATTAGAATTTTGCTCCCTCAGATATATCGGGGGAGGCTTGGACGATTTTATGACGGTTTGTGCTTCAGAGGATTCATCCTCCAGAATTGCAAAACGATTTTGAGAATTAATTTTATCAAAAGATGGTACTTTTGAGGCCGAAGCAACTGCTGCAGAGGTAGGGCTGCGTCCCCGTTTAAGCACTGTTATGTACCTGTCCATACCAACTTGTACTGTAGGCTTTTGAGAAGTTTTTACTTGAGTTATTGAGTTGTCCATAGCGGCTGTTTTGGGGTTAACCGTTTCATCACTTATTAAAGTTTTTTTTTGCTCTGTGGCAACGCTTGCAGTTAATAAATTTGTTATTGTATTACGATCGACCGTATTTTTAAATAAAGAGGGTGAGAGGGAGGGAACACGTTCGAGTAATAGGTTTAGCCGTTAAATAATTGCTATCATCGATTCTTTTTTCTACGTTTGTTTCGTCAACACTCAATGTAACATAAGCATTTCTTTCGTTATGTTTTATTGTTTTTGCATTATATGCATTCATAAGAGTTTTTTTTGTATATTACTGTTTGTTTAATTGTGCTCTTCTTTTTATTTGTTGTTTAAAAAACCCCGAGAATAAAAAAAAGAGTAATAGGTTTAGCCGTTAAATAATTGCTATCATCGATTCTTTTTTCTACGTTTGTTTCGTCAACACTCAATGTAACATAAGCATTTCTTTCGTTATGTTTTATTGTTTTTGCATTATATGCATTCATAAGAGTTTTTTTTGTATATTACTGTTTGTTTAATTGTGCTCTTCTTTTTATTTGTTGTTTAAAAAACCCCGAGAATAAAAAAAAGAATAAAGAAAACAAGAAATGTTTTTGCTTAAAATGTATATATGTATATGTATGTGTGTACATACATATATTTTTGTTAATTGTAAGGCTGACTTCCTAAACGCATGTTGCTTTGTAGTAATACATTGCAGCGTATTCGTAAATGCAACCATGAAAATTTTTACAATGTATTTTGTTCCCTTTTGCAACACTGTTGTAGTTAATACGCAAGGAAAAGCAACAAAGGCATCCAAATAAAAGTAGATGCAAAGCGAATGCAAGACAAAATACGATGGCGACGCAGGAAGATAAGTAAGCATTTTTTTGTTATAGTTTATTATATTTCTCTATTCAGTTTTATTTTTTCTTTTTATTACAGTAAAAAATGGACGCATAATTTTTATGTTTTCTTTTTATAATGTTTACAGCAATTTTGAGGCTGGAGTTTCCCTGTTCGCACAAATCTAAAGGCCCAACCATAATATGCATAGCCTTGCTTAACCTACTGTCAAAAATTAACAAAAAGTCTCTCAAATGTATTTAAAAAAACAAAAATAAAATCAAAAAACATTTGATTCCGTACGGAATGTGCGATCTGTTTCGCACTTTGCTTAAGCAAATGACAGTTTCATAAAATTTAACAAAAAGTTTCCTTAAGTTCAATATGGTTTGCCTCATATGATTTACATGTATTCGTTCATTTGCTAAAGCCAACTTAAGCACATTATGGTTGGGCCTTAAGACATTTTCCAATAAAATATGTTCTTCCCCCATTGTTCGCTTTATTATGAATGATACAATGCATATAAATGTTCCTAAACGATTTCAGTGTTGCAAAGTATTAATATGCAACGTATTAAAAAAGTTACTACACAATGTATCACCTCGGTTTAAATACTGTATTGATACATTGTTAATATACGTTTAGGAAGTCAGCCTAATTTTTAATATTTGTATTAAAAATTTTATGTTCAAATAGAAACTGGGAATTATCTCCTTTCGTAGGTTACTTTATATTATATTCAACATTTTTTTTATTTTTCGAATTTATTCTATGAGTTACATTTCAGTTATGTATTTTATAAAGCTTTTTTGTAATAGTTCTATTCCTTAAATTTTTAGGAATGACTTTTATACACCACCAGACTATTATATTGTATTTTCTTGTTACATTTTACCTTAGCTATCCTTTGGATAGCATTGAAGTATATAGTATGTACAGAAAAATTTACAATTATTAGACACCAGCAGAATGTAATGCATTTTCTGGCCCGCTACGGCCTTCGTCAGCATTCTTTGTGTCACACTGGATAGTGATACTTTATAAATTGAATGTATTTAACTCAACTATTTTTAACAAATAGAAACTGGGAATTATCTCCTTTCGTAGGTTACTTTATATTATATTCCAAAGGATAGCTAAGGTAAAATGTAACAAGAAAATACAATATAATAGTCTGGTGGTGTATAAAAGTCATTCCTAAAAATTTAAGGAATAGAACTATTACAAAAAAGCTTTATAAAATACATAACTGAAATGTAACTCATAGAATAAATTCGAAAAATAAAAAAAATGTTGAATATAATATAAAGTAACCTACGAAAGGAGATAATTCCCAGTTTCTATTTGTTAAAAATAGTTGAGTTAAATACATTCAATTTATAAAGTATCACTATCCAGTGTGACACAAAGAATGCTGACGAAAGCCGTAGCGGGCCAGAAAATGCATTACATTCTGCTGGTGTCTAATAATTGTAAATTTTTCTGTACATACTATATACTTCAATGCTATCCAAAGGATAGCTAAGGTAAAATGTAACAAGAAAATACAATATAATAGTCTGGTGGTGTATAAAAGTCATTCCTAAAAATTTAAGGAATAGAACTATTACAAAAAAGCTTTATAAAATACATAACTGAAATGTAACTCATAGAATAAATTCGAAAAATAAAAAAAATGTTGAAATTTTATGTTCACTTATTAAAAATTATTTTAAAGCGTCTATTCATTCGCTGATCTTATATTATTTAAAAAAAAATAATAATGTTATTATATCATAAATATACACTTATTTATGTTAAAAAAAAACCGCAAGCCGAGTTAAAAAAACACGTCTGCATTCAACGAGCACGCAAGCAGAATGACTGAACGAATCGAAATTATTTTTTCAGTGTTGTAAAGCATTAATTTGAGTTTCACAATACTGAAAAAATAATGTCGATTCGTTCAGTATCGACTGAAATAAAATTGCTTTCGAATCGAGACTCGATCACGACTGCCAGAATTAGGCCCAGGTATGTTCATTAGGGAGAGTTTTCATTATTTACCCATGTAATATCAAAATAATTTATTTGATTTTTGACGCTTGTTTTAATTTGTTTCCATATTTTCTTTTGTTTGACGTTATATGGGTTTTGAAATTGAGAACAAAATTTCTTATGACTATACCTTGTACTTATTCTACCATCGTGATAACCTAAAACATCTGTTTATAATCAAAAGTGAATAAATATTAATTAATTAAACTTGTGTGTGAAACAAGTACATATCAGAGAGCGGCTTTGTGTGATTGCAAAAAATTCGCATTTAATGAACAACATCAAATACACTCATTTGTGTTCATACAATCAAACTTTCTCAGCCACACACAATGGTGTTTTTTTAAATTCATTCAAGTCATGCACAGCGTATTGGCTTTGCCATTCATACCATGTTTGGCTTCGTTCGTCAATTCCCAGCGGGAAAACTCAGAAGACCTTCTTACTTCAGGCCTTTTTAAAGGCCTGCTTAAAAGATTTTTTGATTCAATTACTATTCTTATCTAACTGCTAAAGAAGGCCTCATAGAAGGCCTCGGCTCTTTCGTATAAAAGATAAGATACACCTTCCACACTCGCTTCTATGAGAAGGGAGTAGAAAAGGAGTAACATTTTTTGTATTGTTTTTTTGCACAAGCAAAAGCAAAATCAATTTTTTTTGGTCCCGTTACCCTTCTTATGTACCTGCTGAAGAAGCGAAAGCGGAAGGCCTTCTCCGCAATGACAACGTGTGTAAAAAAGATATGAGTATGGAATGGAGCAAGAAGGCCTTGTACATCCAAAAGAAGGGGTACAGAGGCCTTCTAGAAGGCCTTCCTACTCCTTTTTCCCGCTGGGTTATTGCTTAGGTAAAAAACACAAACAAAGAAAAATACAAAAAAATCATTGCTTTGATGCCTATTCAGCAGTTGCTATGTATGTAGTACGTATTAAAGTTTTTTCATATGCTGGATTCGAAAAAAAAAAATTGAAATGAAACTAAACGCACATAGGTACAAAAAATTTCCACAGAAACAGAAGACTGTTTTTATTTTTTCAAATGTTTGACTTTTACATTTAAATTAAAATTGATAATGATTTGAAAATAAACATTTGACATCAAATGTTTTATCAATTTAATGTCAAATTGATAGAAAATGTTAAATTCAAATCAAAACTTAACTTGGCAATACTAAAGCGAAAAATAAATGTAAACAATAAAAATGGCGATTAAAGTTAAATTTTTACCTTGTGGTTAATGTGTTTGACAAGTGAACGATTTATTTCTTGTGAAAAATAAAAAATATTTGTGAGTAATTACAATGATTACAAATAATAATTAAAAAAATAAAACGGGAAAGTGAAGAAATTATAAGTTTGTTGTATAATCGCGGTGCTACAATCCTCAAAATAAAAGGGTGCCAATTATTTCGTCTTTAGTGGACGGAAAAAACATTATTTCATATTTTAGCTATGATGCCGAATGTTAATCTCACAGTTTATTTAAATAAATAATGAATTTAAATTAAAAAAATAAAATATTTTTGTTTATGTTCCACATTGTGTTATAATCCACATTTGAAAAACGTTTGAGAATTACGTTTGAAAGCAAGTTGAAAATAAAGGCATATTTCAATTTGAAAATAATTTCCCCTTTTTGTTGAGAATGCTATTATTTACAAATGATTTTTAAATCATTATCAAACGCTTGTCGTTTGAGAAAACGTTTGATTTCAAATCATTTTCAATTTGAAATCAAACCTCCGTGTTTGTTGGGGTAGAGTAAATGTAAATTTATGCGTATGAGTAAACCAAGAAAAATAGTGGTTTTTGCAGTTCTCTGGTACATATACTTAGCTATGGCTCAATACCAACTTTTAAACTTTCTCATGGAGATTTTTTTGGATTGTTGTAGTTCCGACACCACCTGTAGTTGAATTCGCCTTGAACTTTCTGTTTTTTATTTTATTTTGTTGGAGTTGTAAAAGTGTAAAATATTTGGGTACTTAGTACTGTACGTGGTACAACTACACAAGGTAGACTCGTTGGCCCATATCGTCAGGTTATTATTGTTTAAGCCTATAAGCCATCAAGTCGGTTTTGAGAAAAACGATTAAATAGGTTTACAATCAATTTTCTTAAAAACTCCTCGATAGATTTTTTTAAACGCTCCTAATTAATTGCTACGTATGTTTTTTTAACAAAACTTTAAATTTTCATGAATTTACATGCAATAAACACAAAGTTTAAATGGTTTTTCTTAAATAACATTTTGTCGTTTTGTGCTCCGTATCAAATTGTATTTCGTACTACATATGATGTTTTCTTCGACGTGGAGCAAAGTAAGTCTATGGCAAAAACAATGAAGTTGATAGCTAATAGAGATTTATAAGGACAGGTTGGAATGTTTTAGAGTGGTGATAATTGCTAAACTCTCTTCTATAAGCCCCGAAATGCAACATAATATGGAAAGAAAATATAATGGTTTTTAAATTTTGCAATATTTATATTTTAATATCAATTAAACACAAAAAAAGTTCTACTGTTATGATTAAAAAAAAATGTATTGTCATTTGTATATACGTGAAGGCCATAAGCACCACGACCCAGAGGATCTTTTGTGTAGCCCTGTGTCTAACCATGTCAGGGTTGGGCTGCGTATAAGGCCCATTACCCTGCCCCGTGAAAGATTATAAATTTCAGACGGGCCCACTATTTGCCCCCCGAAAAATTTCCGCCTAGAAGTCCCCAAGGCGGGACAGCAGCAAAGCAGATGTTCCGACGTTTTGTCATCCATCTCATAGAATCTGCATATTTTGGTAGATGAATTACCCAACATAAACTGGTGGTGTCTAAAACCACAGTGCCCCGTGAATAGGCCAACAAGCAGTCTAAGTTCCGCTTTCTCAAGCAGCAGAAACCTGCCTGCCCTGCACCGGGACAGTGACACAAATCTTTTGGATTGTCTTAATCCAGAAGAAAGGCTCAGGGCCTATAAATGGGCGACGAGCGCCCCTGTTTGCCAAGCAATCAGCCCTTTCATTGCCCGCATGGCTCTCATGGCCGGGAACCCAACACAAATTCAGTTCATTGTGTTTCCCTAACTCATTCAGAAACGCAAAACAGTCCATGACGTCCTGGACTTGATCTCTAAAGAAGAAAGTGCCCTAAGAGCGGCCTGGCTATCCGACATTATATACAGTCTCAAGCCCCTTGCCCTACTCCTCAGACATTCCCCAGCGCATATGATGATGGCGTAGATTTCCGCCTGAAATGTAGAAGGCTGTTGCCCATTGGCAAGCCCCTTTGGAAACCCGGGCACATGATGCCCACACCAGTATCGCCGTTTACCTGTTTCGAACCATCCGTAAACCAGACCTGGACCGCGCATGCGCGCCACCAGGATTGGTCCGCCCATTGGTCCCTTTCAGGTATAAGGACATTTAAATTCCTATACAATGCCAAACTAGGCAGCATATGATCAGCCACTACAATGGATGCATCATTCCAAATGATATCCAGGATCCGCATGTGACCCACCATGTCACCTGCCTTATAGTCAGCAATGCGCGGCATCCTGCTAGCTCCCCTGCAGGCTTCCTCCCTTATAGAAATGTGCAATGGAGGAATGCGCATGATAGCTCCCAAAGCCAAAGTGGGACAGGTCCTTATGGCACCCGTTATCGATACGCAGATCAGGCGGTAGACCTTATCGAGTATCACTGTAGCTTTGATCTGTTCGGTCTTAGTCCACCACGCCAGGGTGGCGTAGGACAATATTGGTCTAATAATCGTAACAAAAGACCAGTGGATCATCCTGGGTTTCAGACCCCATGTCTTCCCGAAGAGTCTTCTTTCAGTCTCAGAACTCTACGTCTGGTGAATGGTACCAGAGTAGTTTTTGCTGGGTTAATATTAAGTCCCCTCTCCCTGCACCAACCAAGTGTCAAGTTCAGGGCCCTCTGCATCGCCTCCGAAATCGTCGCTTCATCAAAACCGGTCAGAGATATAACCAGATCGTCAGCATAGCCATAAGTTCGGAAGCCCAGGTTATTAAGGGTTTCCAATAGCTCGTCTATAACCAAGGTCCACAATAGAGGCGATAGAACGCCACCCTGTGGGCAACCTTCGGTTGCTTCAATGGTTCTCGACGAGCCACCCAGATCCAACTTGATCACCCTGGATGCTAGCATCTCCCCTATCCAGTTTCTTATGAGAACTGGAATACTCTTCCTTGTAAGAGCAAAGTTAATTGCCCCATAGGAAGTGTTGTCAAAGGCTCCCTGAATGCTGACGAACGCACACAGAGCTATTTGCCTTGCATCCAGTGCCTTCTCAATCGTACCCACAACGTGATGAATGGCGGTCACCGTAGACCTGCCCGATTGATAGGCAAACTGAAAGCGATGTATCGGGGTTTCTTATGAATCTATCTATTAGTTTTTCCATGGTCTTCAGGAAAAACGAGCTGAGCCTTATTGGTCTGTATGACTTGAGCAATTGTTCGGACTTTCCCCCCGCCTTGGGTATAAATACCACTTTAACCTCCCTCCATGGCTCTGGCACATGGCACGCCAGTAAACTGGATCTGAAGATCCTAGTCATTTGAGAATTGATAGCCCTCCCCCTTGCTGAAGACAGCATGGAAGGACACCATCCGGTCCAGGTGATTTGAATGGGCTGAATTTGGATACAGCCCATATCACGCGTTTCGCATCAAAGATTCTACTCGCCAACCTGATGTTCCTTTTGGACGCCGAGGGCGACCACGTGGACAATCTTTGTGACGAAAAGGGCAGAGAATCTGGAAAGTGGGTCGCAAGTTCCTTTGGCGACTCAGTAAATGTTCCATCCGGCCGCTTAAGTGTGTAAAGACCATTAGTGTGGTCCTGTCAAAGCGCCTTTTGCAGCCTGAGTGAATCAGGAAGGTTGTCAATCCTACCGCAATATTCGCGCCAAGTTGATCTCTTGGACTTCCTGATTTCCCTATTATATTCAGTGCTTGCAGGTTTATAGACGCTTCACGCACCAGTTTTCTTAGCTTTGTTGAGTAAGCGTCTGGCCTCAGCCCTCAGACCCTCCAGATGTTCATTCCACCAGGGAACATCCCTTTTAGGACTGCGGATCCGGGGTCGACAGCTCCTTTCAAAGGCCTCCCGGATATTCGTACAATGTGTGTTGGATTCAAAATCAATGTCCCTTGAGCTTGTAATCGTGCCCCCTGACAAGTTCTCAGTAAGAGCCAGATGATGGCGAAAAATGTCCCAGTTCGCGTTCCTAGTAAGTGTCAGATCCAAGACCTCTTGTCTAATAACGTTCCTAAAAAATGTATAATAAATAATAGATTTTGTACAGCCTTTTTTTATTAGTTATATACATATAAATATAAAAGTATCAGAAACTGAAAACTAAAAGAAATCAGAGCTGCTTATAATGTTTTGTGTTAGCTAGCGCATATCATTATTCAACAATTAGTTTTGTTGTGGGCTCAATATTCATCTCAAGTTTCACATTGTGCCCAATAAATTTTAACGATTGTGACGGTTTATTTTGACCTACGTTGTTCATTATTCGAATAGCGCAAAGCAATAGTAAAGTATATTTTTGTTATGTTTGTATGCAAAATTTGCTCCATATGCAAAAAATTGTCATATGTAGCAATATATTGTTCAATGAACCTAAAAAATTTGGATGTAGACCAAAGTCGATGCTGAATATCTCAGATTCTATACGAGATATCAAAAAATGGATTTTGGAATATGAAAGAGAACATTCATGTCTTATGTAATCCAAAAATGGCGTGTAGGCTAAAACAGTAATCACCTGACGATATGTATATTGTTTTTTCAATTTAATTGCTTGTGGTCAAAAACAGCAAACTGAACACCAATGCATTTTTATATAAAATTAAAATTTTCACTTTCTTATAAAAGGAATTAATAGTTTCACTTTAATATGTATTTATACCCACACTACAATAGTGGAGAGGGTATTATGCATTTGTGCTGATGTGTGTAACGCATTAAAATATTGGTCCTAGACCCACCTTAAAGTATACCGATCGACTCAGAATCACTTTCTGAGTCGAACTAGCGATGTCCGTCCGGCTGGCTGGCTAGTTGTCCATGTAACCTTGTGCGCAAAGTACAGGTCGCAATTTTGGAGACAATTTGATAAAATTTGGGACATAGGTTCTATTGAAAATGGGCCAAATCGTAGGACCACGAGGGAAGATAGGAGGAAATTTCTTCCTCTCAGAAACTATCAAACCGATTTTAATGAAATTTAAAACATAGATAGATCCATATCTATATGGACACATAAGCTATATAGTTTTTCAAAAATAGGACCACAAGGGGAGGTAGGGGACAATTTCTGCCTCTCACAAACTTGCAAACCGATTTTAATGAAGTTTATAAACATAGATAAATCCATATTTATATGGACACATAAGCATGATGTGTTTTTAAATACTGTGGTGTAGGGTATCATATGGTCGGGCTTGACCGACTATATTTTCTTACTTGTTATATTTGTTTTATTATTGTGTGATACCCTGGCATTATAACTTAAATAGTTCGCCAAAAACTTTATTTTTAAAAAAAAAAAAAAAAAATAAACAAGCCAAATTTTGCATAAAATTTGTATATTTTTTCGGCTTAAGTCTAGTTTACCAACGCAGCTCCAAATAAAAAAAAAGTACATAGGGTGATAGAAAATTTAAAAATAAGAAGAAAAAATGAAAAGGCAAAATTTTCGGAAACGCATAGTTTCCGAGTTATGGGCTTCAGAAGTTTTCATATGAATTTGCGATTTCCCATTACATTTCTGAACCTATATGGCCAATATTGGTATCATTTAAAAGCTTTTGAATAGATCTTTCTGGATATAAACATTTTATTTAAAAATTCCTAATCCATTAAGGAGCGGCAATGAATTTACGAAAAAACAAAAGTTTTTAGTAAGCATAAAACCAATATATGTATTTATGTTTTCAATTGGTTTTTTAATTCACTTTTTTCTAAAATAAACTTAACTTTTATACATACATACATACTTATTTCTATCTACACGTAGAAATTAAAAAAAAAATTAAAAAAATTATTCGCTCTCTGATTCCTCTTCCAACGAGCTCTCTGCTGCCATTAAGGTAACATTTTCAATATTGTTATTGGGCTGTAAAGGGTTGTACATTTTACATTTATTTAGCGAAGCCGATGTTTGTTATACCATAGAGGAGAAAATCCTTGTGCCCGGCCGTAGGCCGGCTATGCGGAGAAGCTTTATTTAGCAAAGCCAGTATTTGTTATACCATAGAGGAGAAAACCCTTGCGCCCGGTCAAAGGCCGGCTATGTGGAGAAGCTTTATTTAGCGAATCTGGGATTTTTTTGATTAAATTTTTATTACCTAGTGCACTTCCGTAACATTTTGATATAAAATTTTGTAAAAACTGTATTAGCAGCTAAAGAGTTAAAAAGTTTTGCATTTCCAGAAAGATTTGTTCAAAAGCTTTCAAATGATTTCAATATTGGCCATATACGTTCAGATTTTCTATCACCCTATGTACTTTTTTTATTTGGAGCTGCGTTGGTAAACTAGACTTGTTCCATTTTTTCTTACCTAAAATAGTTCTTTTGTTTCAATTTTAATACGGCACAAGTAAATAAAGACTATATTTTTGTATATACGGCGTTGTAGCGGTATAAAATTATTGTAAATACAACATTACGAAACTAACGTCGTATATTTGTATTTGGGGTGTTGTTGTGTAGAATTTTTGTAAAAACAGTATTAAAAAATTAAGGTTGTAATTTTGTAGCTACAGTGTTGGACGGTACAATATTTTTGAAAGAGTCAAAATTTTGTATTTGCAGGATCGTGGCGGCACATAAGATTTAGAGTCGTAATTTCTGCCTGGATAGTTTCATGTACTCAGCAATTTTTTTTTTGTTTTTAATTCTCAAACTTTTTAACCTCAAGTTGGCTGTAGTTGTATTTGTATTTATATATGAAATCTAAAAAGGTAAGAGGAAGACAAGATAAAAATACAAAAACTGCAAGACGAGAATTTCATAATCTGGACGCTAGTGCAATTCCAATGAAAAATTTAAAAAAAATTGCTGCAGCAAAAATTGCAAGTCTGGACGATGACTGAATTGGTGAGAAGGGCAGCGTTGTCAATTTTAAAATTTCAAAACGCACCAAAATGGAGAAAAAAAACCAGCGATTTAAAGTCGATACTGAACGAATCGAAGTTGTCACAACACTGTAAAAATAATTTCGATTTTTTCAGTATCGACTAAAATAAAATTGGTTTCGAAACGAAAAAGTATTTGGTCACGACTGCCAGAATTAGCCCCCTGCTTACATTTAGTCGGATGTTGTTGCATTTTATATATTGATAACCAAGAGGCTTGTACCTTATTTGTAAACTTTGGCTCTTGCCATTCTCCAGATAAACATAAATCTATAAAGTCTTTGTATGGCGAGTGCCACGCCCACTCGTCCATTTCCGCCCACATTTTGTCGGATGTTGTGAATTGATAACCAAAATGCTTGTACCTAATTTGGAAACTTTGGCTCTTGCAGATCTCCAGATATGCAGAAGTCTTTAATGCCTTTGTATGGGGAGTGCCACGCCAATATTGTGTTTTGATAGCTAAGATTCTTGTGCCTAAATTGGAAACTTTTCTCCCGATCTCCCGATATAAAATTATAAAATAAAACAACAACAACAACAAAGGATTTTTGGGTAAAATTATCTGGGGGTTTCGAAAAACCCTTTTCAACGGACAGACAGACAAACGGACATCGTTAAATCAACTTCGCTACTTATATTACAAACGGAATGAAAAACTTACTGTCTTTTTCTTCGAAAGCTGCCCTCGCAACTGATTTGGGCCTTTTTCACACGTCACTTTTTTCAGTTCTTTGGTATTCTGTGCCATGTTGTAAGTAGTCCATTTAAGCCACAATGGACCACGTAGTCCAATATCTGTAGGGCTATCAACTCCTTTGCTGTTAGACAGTTCTTATCACATAACAAAAATAAAAAGCCCTGTTGTTTGTTTTATTGTACAATTGTTGTTATCTCGCGGCTACCTGCTATAAACATACATTGTACAAGGTATAGTCCAAGGCGAATTTGTGTAAATTCGCCTTGGTATAGTCATAAGAAAGTTGTTATCAATTTTAAAACGTCAAACAAAAGAAAATGAGGAAACATATTGAAATAAGGGAACAAATCTAGTTTAGGGACGCACACCCAAATAAAAAAAAGTACCTAGGGTGATAGAAAATTGAAAAATAAGAAGAAAACATAAATTAAAAAATTGGCGTAAACGCTTTAACGTTTTTAGTTTTCATAGAAATATGTAATTTTTCCACTACATTTCTAAAGGTATATGGTATCATTTGAAGGTTTTGACTAGGTCTTTCTGGATATATAGAATTTATTTAAAAATTTTTAACTCTTAAGCTCACATTACAAAAAGGTTTACAAAACAAATTTTGTATGAAAATTTGGCTTAATAAACGTTTGTTAAATTTAATAATCATTTGTATATACGGGGGTAAGTGTATAAATTTAAATTTTTTTATTTATTTTTTTTTTTTTCAAAAAGATGTTTTATTTTTATGGAAATCAAAATGTATTAACAAAGTGTCCTCAGTACTACAACAATGAAACAATAGAAAAAACAACAGGCATTTTGTTGCTAGAATTGAGACGGCAAATGTCAAAATGCCTTATAAAAAAAGTAAATAAACAAAAAAAATGACGACAAACGTCACACACGAAGAAAATCACTGCAAACAGCTGTGCTTGTGAGGTCACTTTATTAGTACATTCTGATGGAAATATTTAAATAAAAACAAGTAAGAAAGTATAGTCGGTCAAGCCCGACCATATGATACCCTACACCACAGTATTTAAAAACACATCATTAGGGCAACCAAAAAAAGCACTAAAAAACAGTTTTAAGCTCTTAAAAAAAGCGTTTAAAAACATGAAAATAAGCTGTTAAAATTAAAAAAAAAGCAATTTAAACTTGTTTATTTTCCACTTAATTCGTTTAATAAGTTGTTATAGTAAATTATAAGTTGATGCAATATACCTGCTAAAAGAAAACTATGTCTGTTTGGAGTCAGCAATTTCTCGTACATATAAAAAGTTCTTCCTACGTCTACCGATGTTAAGAGAGCATATTTAAATTTGAGTATTCGCTCTGAAGTATATTTTATACGATTGGACTCACAATTCCGCTCGCCTCCCAAAATATCCAAAATATCTTTTAGTACCGAAAATCCTTAATTTTTTAATGAAACTGATTTAAATTTTGTATTAACTTTGTCTCCTATATCTCCTGGAACGCGGGACATTTTTCTTACGGTCCACAACTATGTTCACTTAGAAAGCCGATGAAAGATTTTTTGTTTCCAAATTTGTTACAGCTTCGTGTAAAACCCCAAAATTTGCAGAAATTAACAATATTTGATATACAGAGAATTTCTTAATAGTTAAACTATATTAAAAAAACCAAAAATAAGACGTTACTATACCAAAAACAGATAGACGTGGAACTAACAGACGTTACTTTATACAAAAACTATATTTAAAAAGAAATAAGACGTTACAGACTGAGGAATTTGATCGTAAGAATACAGCTATGGAATTTTCGAGAGAAAAGAACTTAAACAAGCAAATAAAAAAATAAGTTGATTAAAAGGCTTAATACTAAAAACATCAACACATACAAATTATACACAACACTATAAAAAGTACGTTACAGTACCGCTAAGACAGAGTTGCATAAAAATCCAGTAAGAAAGTATAGTCGGTCGAGCCCGACCATATGATACCCAACACCACAGTATTTAAAAACAAGTTTCGAGAGTGTATGGCTATATGAATAAGGATCTATCTTTGTTTTAAATTTCATTAAAATCGGTTAAATAGTTACTGAATATAAATAGCAGAAATTGACCCTATCTCCCCTCGTAGTCCTATTTTTTTAAAAATGCATACCTTACGTGTCCATATAAATATGGATCTATCTACATATGTCTTAAATTGTATTAAAATTGGTTTGATAGTAGGCACAAAGACTCTCTTCCGGCTATCAGCTTGCATGGGGGCAGAAAGACCCTCTTCCGGGTAGCAGCTTGTATGGGGGCTATATTAAATTATGGACCGATTCACCCTTGTGCAAATTAGAACCCACGTACCAAATTGCATTAAATAATCTTTTAAATTTCGACCTGCACTTTGCGCACGATGTTACAAGGACAGCCAGCCAGCCGGACGGACATCGTTAGATCGACTCAATAAGTGATTATGAGTTGATCGATATACTTTAGGAACAATATTTTATGGTGTTTCTCACATCAGCACAAATGCATAATACCCTCTCCACTCTTTAGTGTAGCTATAATAACATTCAGAGATAATATAGGTTTTTGGGATTATATTATTCAAGGGAAGCACAAAATATTGAAAAATTTGAAAAAAAAGTTGCACATAAAAAAATAATAATAACGATTTTTTTTCATATGAAAAAAAATGAAAATTTATCTTAAAATGGTAAAATAAGTAAAAAAAAGCCGATATTGCCAAAATAAGCAAAAAAAGCTCTAACAAATATAGCTCATTTTCTTTGTTTTTTAATGATCGGAATTTGTGTTCAATAAAAATATTTCTATCTTGTAAAACAAAAAATAAGCATTGGCTTTTTTTGGTTGCACTACACATCATGCTTATGTGTCCATATAAATAGGGATTTATCTATGTTTATAAACTTCATTAAAATCGGTTTGAAAGTTTGTGAGAGGCAGAAATTGTCCCCTACCTCCCCTTGTGGTCCTATTTTTGAAAAGATGCATACCTTTTGTGTCCATATGGATATGGTTCTATCTAAGTTTTAAATTTCATTAAAATCGGATTTATAGTTTCTAAGAAGAAGAAATTTCCCCCTATCTTCTATCGTGGTCCTACGATTAGGCCCATTTTCAATAGGCTTGGTCCTTGTGCCAATAAGAACCTATGTCCCAAATTTTATCAAATTATCTCCAAAATTGCGACCTGTACTTTGCGCACAAGGTTACATGGACAGCCAGCCGGACGGACATCGTTAGTTCGACTCAGAAAGTGATTCTGAGTCGATCGGTATACTTTAAGGTGGGTCTAGGACCAATATTTTAAGGCGTTACACACATCAGCACAAATACATAATACCCTCTCCACTATTGTGGTGTGGGTATAATTAGTACATATGTACTATATACAAAACTAATAAAAAAAATTAATAATTTTTTTATTTTTTTGTAACTAATAGCCTATTTCCGATGTGCTAAAGAAGGATTTTGTCCGCTAGGGTATAACAAAAACCGGCTTCGCTAACAAAAGCTTCTCTGCATAGACGACCTTCGGCCGGGCGCAATGATTTTCTCCTCTATGGTATAACAAATATTGGCTTCGCTAACTAAAGCTTCTCTGTATAGCCGGCCTTCGGCCGGGAGCAAGGATTTTCTCCTCTATAGTATAACAAACACCCGCTTCGCTAACAAATGTTTTCTGCGCCTAAATGATACTTAAATTAACCTAAAGAATAAAATAATTGTGCGAATACAAAAACAAAATACATATTTGCAATCGTGAGGAAATTACCTTAAATTTGAGTACCCACACATATCACTAAGTGAGCGGGGCAGTTTTTTGGTTCCAGGGGGCCCCACGGACCTCAGTCCCCTTAAATTTTAATTTTGGTTTTTTTTTCTTTTTTTTTATTCTGAATCGGGTGGCATATTTTTTTTATATTTTTTCGTAGCCCCTTAAACTGCACTTCAGCCAAATCACTTATTTATATGAAAACTAAAAACGTCCATAACTCGAAAACTAAGCGGTTGCGCCAATTTTTTTATTTCGTTTTTTCTTCTTATTTTTCAATTGTCTATCAGCCTAGGTACTTTTTTATTTGGGTGTGCGTCCCTAATCTAGATTTAAGCCAAAATAAGCGTCAAAAATCAAAAAAAAAAAATTAGACATTACATGGGTAAATAATAGCTGGGTTCATTTACTAAAAATTGTTACAATTTGTATCAATTGTTACTTGTAACAAATGACAACTCTCCCTAATGCACATACCATGTTCTTATTGTACCATGGTAGTAATTACATTCTGATATGTGATGAACTGAATAAAAATTGTTCGCTTAAAAATGTTACTAACTTTATGGCTCGTGAAGTCGGGGTGCTGCCGAAGAAAAAATAATGAAAGCAAGTGTCAAAACAGAGAAAAAAATATATTTAAACAATACACAATTTTTTTGCCTGTATAAAACGAACTTTAATATAAAAATATATATTTTGTAATATAAATTTGTTGAAAGATATGTATAAATTAAGTAAAACTAAACTCTACAGTAGATTGAATAATAATTTTCATATCTCTTAAACAATACGCAAATGATCATACTAAAAAGATTTTATCCACTTGTGTTTTGTGTTCTTGTTTTTTACTTCATATCTTTGTTGTTCACATTTCTCTCGACGTCTCCTCACATTTTCAGTAAATCGAGTGCCATAAAGCAAGATGTAAAAGTCAGTTTAGTGAATATTTGCAAATTTTTAATTTTTTTTTTTGTTACAAAAGTGATTAACTTTATTAAAAAGACAAAACTTGAAAATAATTAGTCATAAAATGTAATAGCGGTTCCATTTGGAAAGTATTTTCCGAGTAGAGAAATATGTATGGTTTAGACTTGTGGCAATTAATATTCCAGTTCTTGATACACAAACACAGCGATTTATTTGAGTTAGAAAGGACATTTTTTGTGTAACGCCCTTGTGAATTTGTTATTGAAAAATACGCAAACAACAAACATCTCAAAAAATCCTTAAAAAATAAGTTATTAAAATATTATTGTGTCAAAAATTTCGAATTCGATAAACCGCACAATAAAATGGATCAATTCTCACATGATCTAACAGTGGCCTTGGAAGAAACTTCCTTACTAGATCGTGCACGCGTCAGTCGTTGGGGCCAACAAAGAAGACGTACGCGGTCAACTGGCAATTTACGTAAGTAAGATCTTATTTTGCTGATAACAAACTGGAAAGTAATTTTTTTTGTTGTTTAAATGTGTGACAAAGGCAAATGTTATAATTTTTGTATTTTCTTATTGCTAGCTTGTGCACCTCAGCCCACAGAGGATTCTAGCAGTCCAACTGATATAGCTCATGGAACTTCACAAAGTGCGCTCCATCCTACTAACACCAACAATAAAGATGGACTCGATACTCAAAACATTCATTTGCCGAGTGACTCGGATGATAAAGATGAAACGGGCGCGCCACGTTTGCCCTGCAAGGCTTTAAATCAAACGCCGGCACGTCTAATGGGAACATTAGAGTCAGATTCCCTAAATGAGAATTTTAGTCCAGCCAGGTATTAAAACATAAAGTTTAGTTCGAACATATTTTTTGTCATTCTTATGTTTAAATTTTAACGCCCATTGTTATACAAAATATAACAGGACTATAAAAGATTTATAAAACTAATTTTCTTAGAAAATCCTTAAGTTACACAAACTAAAACAGGTTTATTAAAAAAATTTTCTTAGAAAATCCCTTTGTTATAAAAAATAAAATAGGGTTATAAAAGGTTTATTAAACAAATTTTCTTAGAAAATCCATTAATTATGAAAATGAAATAGGTTTATAAAACAAGTTTTCATAGAAAATCCCTTTCATAAACTTTCTTTATATTTATTGTATAACTAACGCCGTTGATATTTATGTGTGTGTAAAGAAACTCTTCCCAGGTTAATCAAATTCGCATTTTACATATAAAAGTCGACGCCAGTGTTGTCAGGTAATTGTTTTCTTCCCTCTAAAAAGAAAATTAAACGTATTTTGAAAAAAAATTAGATAACAATTTAACAATTATTAATTTAACTTTACTCAGTTTTAATTTAAGTACTAATATCATTACCTAAATAAAGCAAAAATCCCCAAATTTTTAAAATGTTAATGAAATTTGGATTAAATATTGATACTTTATTTATGCTAAAGTTCATTGAATTTAATTTTCATTAAATTATTTTTATGAAGAAAGGAATTTCACAACATTAAATTAATTAAAATTTATTGATAATTTTTCATTCTTGACTGAACTGGGAATCGAACCCAGGTTTTCACGGACACGGCAGGGCAGCCGTTTCGATTGTAACCAAACAATCTCTTCAGAGTGGTTTGTCGTTTAACACTCACCGCCATTGACGACGGCTGGCAGTCAATAGTCAAACAATCTTTAAACCAAATGGTATTTTAACTTTGGTATATCGAAAATTGTTTATGATTATCTATTTTAATTGATTTACATGTTCTTCCTTACTTCTGTTTTTTGTACTTTTTGTCAAGAATTCTTCTTAAAGTCCAAAGAACATTTTTTTGTTTTTCATGTTTTTGTCTTTCTTTTTCTTGTTGACCTTCTTCAGCACAACTTGAAGGACAAATGCAAACATAGGGCTTGGGCAACCTGTCCCTGAAAACCTGGGTTCGACTCCCACTTTACTCAAGAGTGAAAAATTATCAATAAATTTTAATTAATTTCATAAAAATAATTTTATGAAAATTAATTTCAATGAACTTCAGCCTGATTAAAATATCAAAATTTGGATTAAAACCCATAAACAGTTCAATAAATTTAAAATAATACTAATTATAGTTTCTTGAATATTTTTTAATAAAATATCTAAAACCCAAATTATAAACCGTTTAAAAAAGACGGTAAAATATGGATGGAAGCGAAGTAATTCAAACAGCAACATATTATGGTCTAATTTTGTTACATATATATTATCCTATTATCTGGCGGGTAGCGTCTGGAAAAATAATCAAATAAGACATAAACCCCTCTACAAGAAATGGATGACCGAAACTAATACATATGCACTTTTTGTTACGACTGGCGTTGCCACTCGTTTTCGTTTTTCTACCAAATTACGAATATTTTTCAAAGCCCAACTTTTATTAATCTCTTCTTTTAATATATATATTAACTTAATAATACATAATATGTTGAATATATCTGTTAATAAGTTTCATAAATTTTAATTATTATAAGAAGTAAGCTAAATTTGTATTAATTAATTTAAACAAGTTAGAGTGCTATATTCGGGTGTGCCGAATCTTTGATACCCTCCACCCAGCGTTACCGTTCAAAATTTTCAAAAAGGGGCACAAAAAGGGGATTTTCAAAAAAAAAGTGTCACAAAAAGGGGAATTCTGAGAAAAAAAGGGGCAACTTTAAAAACAGGAAAATTTTCAAAAAAAAACAAACATGTATTTATTAAATTATTTTCATCAAAAACTAAACAAAAAATAAACTTAATATTTATAAAAAATACATTGTATTTAATAAAATCACATATACATATATATATCGTGGAAATACATTTCTTGTTTGCAAGTAAACGTTTATGAACTGTTTCATAAAATTTTTATTTTAATTACTTACAAAAACAAAAAATAATTCATAATATGATTTGATAAAAAAAAAACACTTTACATTTAAATAGATAGAGATATGTATATATCGTTAGCTAAAATGCAAAAAGGCGCAACTAACAAAAATATAATTTTACAGGAGAAGCAAAAAACGTTATAAAATGAAAACTATAAACATCCAAAAAAACATGCATTGCTAAGTCGTTCATGGAATTCTTCAAACAATTTTAAAAGGAACTCATTTCATTATAATTTGTTAGAAATAAAAATGGGTTATTACGTAATTTTGCATTTGTAAAATAAACACTCTCGAAATTACGTCCCTTTGTTTTTTGTTAATTAAAGCGTAATTTTTGATCGCAGAAGTGTAAAATTTTGTCAAGACATGTAGTTCAATGGCATTCATAATAACCAAACAAAAACACGATTTTGAATTTTTTGTTAGTTACGCCCTTTTGCATTTTAGCTAACGATATATAAGTATATGTACATAAATATTTGGCACTTGGATTATTTTACTTTTTTATCAAAAAAAAAAAAGTTACGAAAAAACCCCGAGGAAAAGCATATAGTTAATATCAGGTACAGATCAATTTTTTTATACATTGCAGTGTTATGTTGTTTCTTCAATTATTAAATATCTAATTTTTTGAAAACGTGAATTTATATTTATTAATCAATTCATCACTTGGAATCCAATCTTCCAAGTTATTTTGATACAAATTTAAAGCGGATAACATGGACTGACAGGTATCTACTTTCATTCTATTTGTCAATTTATTTTTTAATAATGCTAACTTAGAGAAAATCCGCTCAGCGGATGCACTACTATGTGGTAAAGTAAAAACATACGAAGCAAATTTATACAAGTTTGGATATAAATTGTCACCCAAACAGTTTTTTAAATGGCCAATTTCGTACCAAAATGTTTCAGGCTTAGATATTTTAAAAATTGCTTCATAGCTTTTATCGTTTGATCTGTTTTCTAAAAGTTTGAACTCTTTTACACTTTGTAGTCACGGCTAAATAGCCGTTACTTAAATATATGTAGTACTTTTTTTTTGTTCAAGAGACATATATAAAAGCTGGCAGGATCAGCGCCTTCATTGATTGCCAGTATAAAAAAATTTGGTTCAAAAAGGGGCAAAATGGGCACAAAAAACTACAAAATGATACAAAAGGGGATTTAAAACAAAGGGGTCAAAAAAGTGGCACGGCATTAAAAAAGGGGCAAAAATGCGACTTTAGTCGCATAACGGTAACGCTGCCTCCACCGACAGTTCGAATATATCAGGAGTGATATCTATTTGGTATTAATTAATCTTTATAAAAACAGACATCAGCATTAAAACTGGTTGCGGTTTAGACCTATATTAAATTATTGACCGAAAATCTTGAGTAAAATATCATGATTCGAAACAATAAATTTCAATACAGTGAATTTCAGAAGGCTGCTAAATATGGGATCTAAGGTAAATTATGGACCGTATATCACAAACTTGCATGACATTTTTTCTGGACATGTAAAGCTAAGTTGGAAGCAATTTTACCGTAATATCTATATCTGCTACGGTTTTCGGCGTATTTAATTAATTTACCAGAGTGGGCTTTGAATCATCACGAAATTAATTAGCGTGATTTCAAGTCAAATAAAGCTGTGAAGTATTAAATTTTATTCTGATAGCATTATTAATAACAGTTTTAGGCGTACTAAACTGTTTTCCGGGAGTAGGGTTTATATGTGGCCTAGGGTAAATTATGGACCAATCTTCACGAAATTTCACAGTACAATTTCTAGTCTTATAAAACTGAGACGTGCTAAATTTTGTTTTGATAGCTTTATTAATTATGATTTTAGGCGTACTAAACTGTTTTCCGGGAGTAGGGTTTATATGGGGCCTATGGTAAATTATGGACCGAATTCCTGAAATTTTACAGTGTCATTTCTAGTCCTATAAAACTCTGAAGTGCCAACATTTGTTATGGTAGCAATATTTATTACGGTTTAAGGCGTACTATACTGTTTTCCGGGAGTAGTGCTTATATGGGGCTTAGGGTAAATTATGGACGGATCTTCATGAAAATCTTAAATCATTCCGTGCATTGTTCCACCATTTATGTTAGTTTTTGTAAAAAAATTATCAATTTTTTAAGGTGGTGTTTCCACATTTTGATTCATAGCACTGATCCTACTAAAGCGATTTTGCTGGATTTCAATCCCAAACCACAATGGTTTCAATTAAAATATGGCGCAACTCTTAATAAAAAAAGATAACCTTTAAACAAAACAAATTTAAGCACTTTTAACTTTTTTAAATGGCAAGTAGCAGTTAAAACCAGTACACACAACTAAACAAAATTTCGTAATATTTTTTTGCAGATTCTTCAAACCAAATGCGCGCCGGAAGCGCAAATTAAAACGTATAACAATGGACTATGAAATGAGCACAGGCGATCAGCCACAATGCGATTTGTTGGAATCTTCAATGATACCAAGCTGTTTATCACTCGGTGCTAGTGGCAGTAGAAACGTTGATGGTGACATTACAAATGGACCACATACGACTTCAGCATGCACGGGTATGATGCGCAAACGAGTCCTCAAACCGGATTCAAACTCCCGTTCTCAACTCTTCTTTTGTGGCAAACGAAAGCGTTCGAATCGTGATCGCTATCATGAGATCGATCACTCATCTAGTATGCCCCGCCACAACAATCATCTTGATGAGTATCGTATGCGACCACGTAGTTTTTCTTCTACTTCTAAACCTCATAGTGACCGCCTCTTGCCCTTAAACAAAGGCTTATTATCAAAAATTGAACGCATCTCACAGCAACAGAAGACTGAAACTACGACCGCGAGCAGTGCAGCGCTAGAGTTGATGTCGTCGACATCAACAGCACAGCAACAAGCTGATGGCACTTCCTCTACTACCCTAGATCAGGACACTGCAACATCATTTTGTAACACCGATGGAGAAACACAAAATTCCACAGGAATGTTTGTACCTTCACCTCCAATGGCAGCCGATGATATGGCCGAAAATATTGAGGAGGCACCCCTGCCCCAGATGAGTCAAGTGCTTTCAACAATGACGCAACAACAGCAAGAAAAAAATTTTCGTAATCACCGCAAAAAAAGCAGTGGCCATCATAATCGTCGTCGTCTTTTACAATTTGCGGTCGACCAACATTCTATGGATTGCGAAGAATTAAATGACTTTAGTTCAAGTTCTCTAAGTTCTTCCGATTCGGAAGACAACCATGCTGCCAACGATACCGATCGTGAGGGTGATGATGAATTGACCGATTGGCCAGGCAACGAAAGCATATGTGCTGAATTAAAGTATGATAGCAAACGTAAGCTTACAAAACGTAATGCTTTGCCGCAAATAAAATCCGACCCGGAAAGTGTTAATTCTATGTTAATGGCTGAAGATGATACTGTTATGTCCAATACTACAGCCGTTGGCGATATTACCTCCTTAAACTGGCCACCTTCAAGTGCTGCTGAGTTTCGTGATACTGTCGACTTACCATTTCAATCGTCCGAACCCATAACAATAACCGCTAAAACTGGCTTTTCTTCTATCTGTCGGGGTAATGTAAACATAGCAGCTGATGAGCATTTGATAATGCCACTAAAGCAAATTGAAAGTGAAATGTCAGGTGAAACATCTAATCCATTTCTCTCCTCGCCACCGTGTCAACCGAACGAAGTACGTGAGATACGGGCTGGTTGTCGTCGAGTTAAGGGTGAACGTCCAGGTTTCAGCATTAAAACCTCTGTAAACGAACGTTTAGCTCGCTTTCTTCAAGATCCACGCCAATTGCAAATACGTCTGCCGGACATCGAAATCTACGAACATGAGAGTCTCCTAAATTTAGCCACTTTATATTCATTGCAGATGACACTAGATAATGGTTGTGCAGTGCTGAATAAAACAAGGTAAATAAAACTTTTTTTCAACAAATCTCTAAAGAATTACACTAAAGAGCATAATATACATATTGTCACCTAAAAAACAAAACAACGTATCATTAAAAAATTCGATATTGACTTTTTGATTGATTTTTGTTCGTTTTATTTTTTTTTTTTTTTTTTTTTTTTTTTTCCAATATGATAGATCCAAAGATCCAAGGTTGGACAAGCCTTACAGACTTATATTTCCAGGGTCAACGTCCAAAAAGCTATAGCAAGATCCATGTCAAAATTTTAAAAGATAGTTGATTGATGAAAAATAAGAAATGTGTTAAGTGTTGACTGATGAAAATTTTGATTGACGAAAATGTTGATAGGTGAAAAATTATGTGTGTATGTGAATAAATTTCGATTGCAGATATGCAGTGAATAAAACTTAGAAAATTATAACCAAAAAGTCTAGAGTTCAATACTCGACTTCCTAATGAATAGACACAAATCCTTATAAAGTTCAAAATTTTCCGCATCCAAGATATCTTTCAAGTTGTCAAATTCTTTAAAAAAGGCGAATTTTTCCCGATTGCATTCATAACGTGGGCATTTGAAGATAACATGATCATTAGTCTCAGAGACCCCACACGTAGTACAATCAGCAGAAGAACATATATTAATCATATTCAAATATATTTTATTATAGGAATGGCCAGCAAAAAGTCTGTTTAGGGTTTTCACATCTTCAGCACCAAGTAACCTTTTCTTATAAAAAACCTTTGTAGAAATTCGAGCCTTTATTTCATGAAACCATTTTCCCTTTTCAGCAAAAATTTGCTCAAATTCTTCTTTTTGTTCATTGTACAAAACATCTTTTACATTACGTATTGCCTCGACTGGACTGAGTTTGGCCTCAAAGATAGCACCAATGTCACAGGCAGCTTTTGCCATCTCATCAACAGTTTCATTAAAGCTAATTCCAACATGGCTCGGTGTCCATAACACGTCCACAGACTCCAAAGACGAATTTGCAATTAGATTATGAATTTCAGCAATATACAAATATTCAGTACTTTCCGCTTGAAGAAGTTGACAAACACCCAAACTATCCGTAAAAATAGCAACATTCCGCCTTCCATCCTCCACAGCAATTTTAACAGCATGATATAGGGCAACAATTTCAGCAAACAGAGATGATGTATTAAAATTGATTTTAAAGTAAAATTTTTCATTGTTGGTAACATTATAAACTCCACATCCAGCAGCATTGCTGCAGACAGATGCATCAGTTGCAAATATCGTAAAATTCTTCCTTTGATAATTCTCCATTTTTTCTAAGTAATGCTGGATCATAACAATGTTAGACAAATTCTGTGTTCGTTTTATTAAACTACATGTTCATAACTTTTTTAACCCTGCGATCTAAAATGGCGACTTTATCAAGTTGTTATTGATATTGTAAAGTTTTTTGATTTTCTTGTAAACTTATTAAAAGTGTTGTTACGTTATTTTATATTTTGGGTGACAATATGTCAGGCGCGGATCCAGCTTGAGCCTTAGGGGGGGGAAATTTTGTATGATACAAAAAAAAAAATTTGTTTTTAAAAGTTTATTAAAAACAATATGTGTATATTATATTTAAAAAAAAACTCAACAATAAGGTTAAATAAAATATAAGATCAGTTCAATATAAATTGAAATAAATTAATCTTCTTAAATAAGCAATTTATGAATTCCTTGTGAGGCAAATTTAGATGGTACAGTCTATCTTCCGTCATTGTTGATCTGAGTCATGTTTTTATTCGACGAAGGGTAGGAAATGACCTCTCGCTCGTAGCATTACTGACGAGCATTGAAACGAAAATTTGAAATATTTTTCTTAGATTTGGGTAGATATCTTCATCACAGTTTATTAAAGCATCTTCAACGTTATCTGATAGATTTTCAGATATTTTCCATGTTTGTTGCCAATGCAACAGTTCAGGCTCAAGTTTAGTTGTTAGTAGGTGTTTATCTCTTTTATCAAATATAATCAGCTCATCAGCTAGTTGTGGTTTTACAAGTTTTGTATCTCTATATATGACTTGATTACAATTTGAGGTAGAAGTTTAGGTATGTTCAATACATTTCGGATATATATTGGGAAAGGTGTTTTGAGATCTTCTAAAATAAATTCAATAAGAGGAATGTAACCTTCAACTCGGTAGTAATCTTCAACATTTCGGATGTGATTATTTCGTTCAAATCTTGTCTTTTCGATTGGAACCTCGATTTGAACGAAAATAACCTTAACTTTTTCAAAAACCGCTTTAAATTGTTCTTCGGCTTTATTTATTTGCTCTTCAAGGCACATGATTAAAGTTTTGATAAGGCTGGATCCTTTTTAAGATCTATATCGTGCTTTTGTAAAATGATACTAAGCGGCTGTGTTACATTAAGTATCACACTTAATATGTATATTCCGCGAATAAATTCAAAAGAACTAAGTGAGTTCCTTAATATAAAGGTAGAGAATCTACCTTTCCACTTAAGATATTTTTCCAAAGCTTATACTTATGATGTACACTTGTTGGAAAGTGTAAAATTGAGTCGTGACGGTCCACCCATCGTGTCTCGCATAATGTAGAGAGTTTGGCTCCCAAATACTTTGCTAAAACTGCGTTTCGCTTGGGATGATTATATTTAAAAAATTTTGTCGTTTCTTTAACAAATGATACAAATTTTTGGATTAATGGCACTTTATTGCTTTTAGAAATTAAGTTGTTTGATTTATGGGTTTCCAGAATTTTTTAACAGCTCCATTTTCTGCTGACATCAGAGGGCACCCATCTGTTCCAACTCATACACAATTTTTAAGGTCAAGACCAAAATTTGTCAAAGCTTTAAGAACTATTGATGATAGTGGCTTCGCATCAATTGACACATCAACGTCATCAATATCCTTTGAAGCCTCTTCAAATGCGTTTACAACAAAGCCAATAAATTCTTCCCTAACAACTTTTTGTTGTATGTTGAAATATCTTAAAGATAAGGAAATCTTTCCCCGACAAATCCGAGCTTTCGTCAAAAATTATAGAATAGAATTTTGATTCATATAACACAAATATACATAAATATTGCATAAACTAAGGCTTATTAATAATTCAACCGTACGCACTATCAAGTAAAACGTTTACTCTTTGGATATAGATGGCACACGCTGGGATTGAATGTAGAATAAAAAGTATTTGAATACGGCAAACTAGATGTTTTATTGAAAATATCTAATAAATAACTATAAGGATTAAGATTTAGATACTTATTGAAAATTTCGTTAGAGATTCAATAAAAAAAAAACACAAAATACTTGTTGAAAATTTCGTTAGAGATTCAATAAAAAAAAAAACAAAAAATACTTGTTGAAAATTTCGTTAGAGATTCAATAAAAAAACCTTGCTGAGATTTCCAAAAAATTTGTACATTTAAAAAAATATTATTATTGTGAATTCTTGTATTTTCGAAATAAACAAAATATATTTTAATAATTTACGGGGGGGAAATTTCCTTTTTTCACCCCCCCTGAATCCGCGCCTGCAATATGTACATATTTTCTTTCATCCTTTCATTTTCTTTGAAATAATAAATTTAAAATAATAGAGAAAGCAATCTTTTAAAGTTGATCTAATTATATCAAACATTTTTCATACATATGTGCTTTTTCAGTAAAATTTTATGCAAATGTTGACCGTGACTGCGCTTCAAATGGTCCATCCGCTTAGTCCAATTTTGGCATACTCTCTCCAACATTTCGGCCGGTATCTCATGAATAAATGCTTCAATGTTCCTTCCAATGCGTCAATTTAAGCGGGCATGTGTGTATAGACATGAGCTTTAACATAGTCTCACAAAAAATAGTCTAAAGGGGTTAAATCGCACGATCTAGGCGGCCAATTGACCGGTCCCGAACGTGAAATAAAATGTTCACCGAACTCGCCTCTCAATAAGACCATTGTTAAGCGTGCTGTGTGGCATGTGGCACCGTCTTGTTGAAACCACATGCCATTCAAGTCAAGCTCTTGCATTTTGGGCTTCGTCGCTGAACACAATTTTTCGATAAAAAAGTGGATCGCATTTTGATAATAAAATTCAATAATTTGCAAGCGTTGTTCGTTTGTAAGACGATTCATGGTTAAATTACAGACCAAACTGAAGATGTTTGACAGTGAAACAAAACGCGAAACGTGCGTCAGCTGTTTAAACCAGTGTTGCCAAAAAGATAATAGCTAAAAAATCACTCGATAGCTATTGAGGCAAATAAGAGATCGGCATAAACCGAAGTTACTAACTTCTAAATTCTTACGTTTTACGTTTTCGATTTCCAGCACACCCCTGGATATATTTATAGCGGGTAGATTTAAATATTACGTGTCGATTTTTATCAAAATGTAAAAAAATTTGGAGTTAATACCCTTTTTATGATCAAGTGAATATGTACTTATATTTCCCATTAAATTTTTACCACTCATCGAGTTTCGACCATCTGTTAAACCACGTAATTAAGAAGCAAAATGTTTTGTAAGGGACCGCTCGCTACTATATTCTATATTGCATTTTTTTGAAGATGCTATATATTTCTTCAAAACTAGGACCACGAGGCATATTAGGGAGCAAATTATGCCTCTCCGAAACTACCTAACAGAATCTAACGCAATTTTTATGCATATTTTAAAAAATAGGACAGGGAGGGCAGTTAAGGGGAAATTTCTGCCTCTCCGAAACTATTTAACAGATTCTAATAAAATTTAAAACATACGTAGAGCATATGGACACATTAGATATGCATTTTTTTTATAGAATAGGACCACGAGGGAAGGTAGGGGGCAGTTTCTGCTCTCCAAAGTATTCTAACTGACTTTAATGAAATTTCCCTCTTAAGATAAAAAAAAAAAATTGGACTACGAGGGGAGGAAAGCGTGTTTGCTACTACGCTGTGTATCCGCTAGTTTATTATATTTATTTATTTTGTAAAATAAAAATATTTGAATAATGTTCGTTTAAATATTTTATTATTCAAAAAAATAATTAAAAAAATTAAATTTAAAATCATGCGTATTTTATTTGATGACCGATGTTCAGTAGTTTATTAGATATAACGTTTTTTACTTTTTCTATAAAGGGGCGGGACCACGCCGACTTTTTTAATTAAACGTATTTCTATTCATGCCAACAACATATACATATACCAAATATTATCGCCGTAGGTCAAAAAATCTCATAGATAACATGATTTAAAATTTTGGGTTGTATGGGCGTGGCATCGCCCCTTTGCCCAGTCACAATTTTATATAGCCTGATGTCTCTTCCAGGGTCACAGTTACATGCTGTGAAAATCGGCCATCGGTCAAGTGGTTTGGCCTCCTATAAGGCACAAAATATATATATTTTTTTCAATAACAGTTAAATTAATTTAGAGATTATGACGCTCAATCATAAACATATTGCTTATGATTAATTTTGTATGAGCTTAATTAATTTAAATAGGATGATTAAGTGGGCTTGGTTTGTTTCTGTGCAGCTGTCAAACAATGGGTCCGCTACCAACTGAAGAAATACAATTCCTTTTGGTGGTATTAAGTCAAATTTGCATACACAACGTACATTTTAGATTTTTTAAATTTTCGACTTTCATTTTTGGCGTTTCTTCTTCTTCCTTTTTTCGCAATCATCGCCGTGATAAGACGTACAGAAAATAACAAAAATTTTATAAAAACCAAAATTTTAGGGCTGTCATATGACCTACAATAAAATTGGTTTAAATAAAAAAAAAATTATGACCAAAATAATATTTTTTTTTTTAAAAAATACACATTTTCGGTAACCATAGATCTTTCCGAGTACAAGTTTTATCCCCAAGGTAAATGATAAATTTCTTTTTAAAGACGTCGGTATATAAATCTTTCAAATCGGTTTAAAAAAGGCTGAGTTATAACCAAAATGCTGAAATCCCAAAAATTACTCTTTTTTTATAAATAAGTTTGTCTTTTAATATACATATATTTAATAGCACGCAAACATGTGCAAATAATTAAATGCAATTAAGCGATAAATACTATATATAAATATACATATTTAGATATACAGTCGGAGACTAAAGTTTAAATACACACTTAAAATTTGGAGTTTTTGGAAAACTAAAGTTTTTCCGAAAATTTGTGGTATGCAGTTTTCTCTTCGTTGATGATATAAAATGAAAAAAAAAATATTGACTTAATTGACAATAACGGTAAATTTAAAAAAAAAAAAATAACGAGGACAAAAGTTTAAATACACATTGAAGTTTATCGAATTTATACCATTTCTTCCTTTTATGTTCCCGTTATTATTACTTATTTTGATGTCAAATTTATTGTTCATCGTCCAATTGTTTCTGTTAGTTATTTTTTTGATGCATAATTGTAAAATTTAACGCAGACTATGGGTAAAGGAAAAGAGATAGATTTCGGCGTAAGATCTTTCATAACTAAACATTTTTAAGAGGGAAAATCCTATCGAGAAATAGGAAAATTGTTGAATTAACTATTTTCCAGCGTCCAGAACATCGTTAGAAATTATAAACAAACAGCTTCAATTGAAAAATGGTTAGAAGCGGCCAACCAAAAAACTTTATAATTGAGATCCTAGCTATGATCCACGATAAGTTACGAAAAATCCCAAAGTAAGCGCAACCAAAATAGCGGATGATATCGCCAATTCTTTGAATAAACATGCTTATTCAAAAGCAGTTTAAAAATCATAACGGGAAAGCAAATATAACAGCAAAGTTCCACGGAAAAAACCACTCATAAGTGAGAAAAGTAGAAGGCTTAAGATGGAGTTTGCCAATAAGTATAAAAACAAAGACGTGGAATTTAGGCAAACTATCATTTTTACATATGAATGTAGATTTAAATTGTTTGGAAGAGATAGGAGATCAAAAGTCTGGTGAACACCTAATACTGGCCACCAAAACAAAAAAAAAAAAAAAAAAAACAAACTCCATCCTAAGCCTTCTTCTTTTCTCACTTATGAGTGGGTTTTCCGTTGTATAGCACACTTACTTGTTTTTATTTGGATCGATGCTCAATGAAATGAACTGACTAGAACATTTTTAATTGCACTATTCTTCTTAGCTAACTCAACTATTTAATATACAAACGATCGAAATGGATGCGATTCCGATAGAATTTGTTTACGATTCTTTAAATCCAAAATTTAATTTTTTGAAGAAGCAAAATACGGAATTACTCCACTTTCGATCGAAACTGTTTCAAATCTTGAAAGAAAAATTAATCTGTCTGTATTTCTTTTTTTTCAGCAATACCACACAATCCGTTAATATTGATCAGCAAGGTCTTCAAAGTCGCTTATTGTTGAGTGATTTTAAAAGACGCTGTTATGATAGTAAAGGCAGTGAGATATTACATAAATAAATCAAATAATGAAGCTTAGCTCTTTCACCTCCTCCTCCTTTAACTTATCTTTGTATAATTTCAATTTAAGCAACTTAAATCATTGAAAACTACAATTCTATTTTCTAAGTAATTAATTTATACTTAAATGTATGTATGTGCACCTATGTCTTAGTAATATATTTTAATGATTTTAATATGTAATAAACATAATCATTCTTGCAAATTAGAGAAAAATAACACACAATGATTTATATTATTTTTAAATATAAAGAATACATATATATTTTTTGTTTTTTTAAGCTTTTTATGTTCTTCCTTTTTTTATGATGACATATTTAAAAAAAGATTGTATCTTAGATTATAAGAACATTAATATTATTATTTTTTTGTTGTAAAACAATTAATTGCAATATTCAAACAAAAACAATGTACAAAATTTTCGAGTTTTTTTTTTTTAAGTTTTATAAAAATTTTTTAAAAGTATAAAACAATACTTAAAGAAAGATAATAGTGTAAATATAAATAAAAAGTAAAATGAAAACCTGAATTCAAGGTAAAAAAGAAAGTGTTTTGAAATTAAAAGAAAAAAATACACACACAAAAGGTGAAGAAGAAGTTATTTTAATACACATTCAGTAAAGTTTTTTTCTAAATTTAAATTTGACCTTTTCCAAAATTTTGAATGTATTTAATTTTAAGCTCCAGGTCTTTTTATATAAAAAATATTTATCTATTTAATTATTTTCTCGAATTTTTTTTAAAGATGCTGACCAAACGTTAGCGAAATATCGAGAGAAAATTTAAATAAATAAATATTTTTTATATAAAAAGACCTGGAGCTTATAATTAAATACATTCAAAAGGTTTTTTTCTAAATCAATAATGATTTTAGTTAATATTACATAATTTTTAATTGTATTTTTGAAATTTCAAAACTATTTAACTACACTGAAAAAAAATTTCAGAGTTACAATAATTTACAATTCATTTTTTTGCACATTCGTTGCAAAAATTTTCTGTTTTCAAAATAATAATTTCATGTTTCACAAAGTGTAATTAAAAACAAAAATTAAAAAAAAAAAAATAAAATTAAAAATGAAATATTAGTGTTGTTCATTAAGATAAGAATACATTAAATATACTCCATGATATATTTATCTTAACCCTATTTTTTAAGATTTGTATAATTGGAATTTGTTAGGCGAGAAGTGGCTTTATTACAAAAAGGGAAAACACATTTTAATAAATGCATCCCTCCTCTTCCTCTATTAAATCTTCTACATGTTCTTTGCTGTAAATACGTATGGGCTCTTCATAATCATCTTTGCGTGCCATGACTTGTTTATTTTGGCGAAATACTGATCTATAGTTAAACATTTTCAGGTTAAGCGCATAATCAAAGAGCGTATTGCCAAATGCATTATCGAGTATATCCCTAAATGTAATACCAACAGTCTCATTAAAATATCTAAGTTTATATGCGTTTTCGTAAAACGACGTTCGTAATTCTGCTTCTTTAAACTGCACCAATAGAGTGTTTTCCTCTTTAACAAACAGTGTTCTAATGATTTCGCTGCGTGGTGCATAAACATCCATTTTTCGACCGATATAATAAACGAAATTATTTAAATTAGATCCCGGTATAATTTGGGCTCCCATAATTTTTAAGCTGGATTTACGCATCAATGTTAAGATCTGACTTGTTATATAAGTATTTGGCGTTTCGTTCAGATCTTTTACACGATTATTTTCGGCTTGGAGACTTGCAACGTTCTGTTGCAAATTATTATTTTCTATTCCTAAAACACTTAGGCTTCTTTTCAATGTATTTATTTGTATTTGCATATTGCTTATTTTAACATTAGCTTCATCGAGTTGCTTTTCCAAGCTGCTGTTATGTTCCAAAGTGTTTTCGAGAGTTTCTTCCAACATTTGACATTTTATGGTGTTATTAGTGGATACACTCTTATTGGCCTTTTTGTTTTGCATCTCTAACTGTTGTATTTTCGTTTGACATTCTCGCAGTTGCTCTTTAAGACGAGAGTTATTTGGCTCGTCATCATTTAGTTCCAGGTAAATTTTATGTGTTTTTGGATTGTATGCGCGGCACTGAGGACAGCTGGTGCTTCTAAAAAAGAATACAACTTTGTTATTAAATGGTTTAATGCTGTAAAATTGTACAAATATTTTATGATTTCGAAAGAAAATGTTTGAAACAAACTTTCGGGAAATTTTTTACTTTTGCGGCCACCTAAACGGTGCTAAGAATCATTCCTAGGAAGTTCATATGTTCAAGATAATTATTTATCTTAGGTACATTTTTGTAGTTGATTGTTTCCTCGAATTTTTAACGGTTTGCAAACTATGGACCTGAACAGGGGGAAAAAGGTAAAAAAAAATCGAATTTCTTAAAGTTTTTTGCGATTTTGATCTTGAAGATGAAGTTTTTTTTGATATGTTCAGAATTTTTGTTCTTTATGGCAAGAGTTACAACTTTATCTCACAGGGTGAATTAAAATTCCGAACGATTTGCAAGATATGAGCCTGAGAAAATTATCACTTTTTTGCAAAAATGACACCGAGGCCTCAAATCTCTGGAGGCCCATAAAAAAGTGCATGACTTTGGGCAAATCTGGGAGACACGGGTCTTTTTTTTTTGTCTTATCACCTAGAGTTGTCCTTATATGGTTATTTGTCCATGACTTAAAAAATTATACACAGTGTTATTGAAATTAATTTTAGTTGTTATAAAAATTTTATACTTTGAAAAAGGAAAAAATTCACTAGCCTGATAAAAAATAAGTTAAAATTTTCCTACTCAAGGACAAACAATTAGTCGATAGTATCAATAGTGAAATCTGAGCTTTCCATAAATATCGATAGTATCCTGGCACTAGTCGGAAGACGTACATTTGGCGTTAAAATTTCTATATTGTGACTACAGCGTAAATTTGGTAAACAGTACGTTGTACTAAATAAATAAATATTTTTACTTACTTTACTTACGATGTACTGATGTTGATAGTACCCCATCAACTACGACAAATCGCAGTGCTGATTGATTTTTTTTTGCATTTTTTTGCATAACTCGAAAACTTAAAACGCAAGAATTTTAAAAGTCGTTTTTTAATAAGATTTCTGTAATTAAAGATTTTTATGACAAATATTTCTAAAATTTTATTAAAAACAACTCCCAAATTCTGGCGTTTTACGTTTACGATTTCCAGCACACCCCTGTATGCGTTTCCGAGACTTTTTCTATATAATAATTTCGGTTTAAAACCTAGTTTACCAACGCATGGCTAAACTGCAATTTACGGGGCACACTAAAAATAAAATATACCACCCGATTCAGAATTAAAAATAAAATAGAAATTAAAAGTTAAGGTGGCAGAGGGCTGCCCACTTAGTGGCATGTGTGGGTACTTTGCTAATTTGTAATTTGGTAATTTGCTCATGATTGAAAATATGTATTCAGATTTTCTATTCGTTCATTATTGGTAAACTTAAGTATATTTTAGTTGCAGAGAAGTGTTAGTTAGCAAAGACGGTGTTTGTTATACCATATAGGAGAAAGTCCTTGCGCCCGGATATGCAAATAAGCTTTAATTAGCAAAGCAGGTATTTGTTAAACGATAGGAGAAAAAAACAAAATAAAAAAAATATTTACAATCGTGAGAGAATTTCTTTTTATTTAATTACTCATACCTTGATATATATGAGTGGGGGACACTTTTTTTGCCCCACAGAGTTCCCGAGTTCACGCCTGCCCTAAAGTTTATTATTTTTGTTTTTCTTGCACAATTACCTTTAACTTGAGATCCAGGGCTCTTTTGATTGATCTGCGTACTGTATCCGCGGAAACACTTGTCCATGGACTCTTTCAACTCGGCAGCAATCTTTGGTGCACTTTTAAAGGGGTCATTCCTAATTAAAAACACCATTTTTCTTTCTTCTCGGATACTAAGCTTGCGAGGACGCCCAGACCTGGTCTTATTTTCAACTCATTTTTCTTTTTGAAAGCTATTTATTACCTTTTGCGTTGTTGACTTACTTCTTTTAGTTATTTGAGCAATTTCAGAATATGATTTTCCCAATCTATGATTATTAATAATAATATTGCACTCCTCAAACGATAGCTCCTTGCGAGTCATTTTATTTAACACTTTTTTCAATAAAAACCCAATTATTACTACTGATATCAACAAGAAATAACTCTGAATACATTCTAAATGTAACCTTATTAACATAGAGAAAAAAAATTTTAAATAATAGAAGTGCCAAAACTTAAACACTGTAGAGGATACCAGGACTTTTGCTGTGCAAAATTATGGAGTTGTCAGGTACTTAAGGAAATTTAATGGTTGTTTCTTAGAATAAAAGTGCAAAATTTTGCTGGTCTGTAGTAGGTATATGAATAATTTTACAAAATAGGAATAAATTACACAAACTTTCTTAGTTGTTTTTAAAAATTTTTTAGAAATTGTTTTATTTCAAAAGAGGTACCTTGATTTATGCTTCGCACTGTAAATACTTATACGATTTTTCACTAATTTCTGAAAGAATATGGCAAATATTGGTATCATTTAAACGTTTTTGAATATATCTTTATGGATATACAATTTTTTTTTTTAAATTCTTAACCCATGGGATGAGTTTACAAAATTTTTTTTTGTAAAAAAAATTTAATTAAAATTAATTTTGACGAACTTAAGCCTAATTTATATCAAATATGTATATCAAAACTTTTTATTTGTTTACACTTTTATTGGAATAAGTTTTTACCTAGTGCACTGCCGTAACATTTTGATATAAATTTTTTTAGAACATGTATTGGAAACTAAAGAGTAAATAATTTTTAAATTCAATTTGTTTAATCAGAGAGATTAAGTCAAATGAAACCATTACTGGCCATATACGTTCGGAAATATAGTGGAAAATTGCATATACATGTATGAAACCTTCAGAGGTCCTTAACCGGAAAACTGTGCGTTTCCGAAACTTTTACCATTAAATATTTCTTTATTATTTTTAAAATTTCTATCACCCTTTGTAATCTTTATGTTGCTTAGAGCTGCTTTGGTAAACTAGATTTGTTCAAATTTTTTATTTTTAGTATTTTATAACTCGGTAACTTTTTACTGTTTATTTTGGCACCCTATGAACCAGTGGGTTATAGGAATATATATATATATAGGTATGTATATAACTCCTATTTACTTTTAATAATTTTTTTATCACCTTATCTGAAAGATCCTATTCTTCTGTCCACAAACTAGGTTTATTAAAACAAATCAACAAAAATGCATCTAAAGATAAGGATAGTCTTTTTTTACCACTGAATACAAAGATAACTCTGCAATTCATCATTGTGAAATAGGTATAAAAAGTCGTGGAACAAAACATAATGGACAACACAATTACCATTACTGTTATAACAAAAACAAAATATATTACCGGCTTTTCCACTGCTGCATACAGGCAAAATGATAAATGTGACCACAAGTAGTGGAATATAAATTGTTATCTGATCCTTTAAACTGTTCGAAGCAAATTGCGCAAGACATTTTTCTTTGTTAAGGAATTAGCGCACCCAAACACCAACCAAAAAAGAACACTTATCTTTTCTTTATGTCTGCGATTTTTATTCCACCAAAAACTTTTTAAAAAAATTTGCTGACTTTTCAAATTAAGAGTGATGACAATTTAAATTTTACCTTTTACATTTTTAGTGCTTATCGATGCATTTAATTATTTAAGAGTTCAATTGAAGTGCTTTAAAACTAGACCAGCGCAGCGTTACCGTTGTGCGACTTTAGTTGCAATTTGCAACCTTTTTGGCGCTCTGACACTTTTTGTGCGACTTTTTTAAAATCGTTTAATTTTGCAACTTTTTCCAATTTTTTTCGACTTTTTGCCCCTTTTTTGTAAGTGAAATATTTTTTTACAGTTTAACCTCATTTGATTGATCAGGTGATTATTTTGTATCCAGACCATTTTAACTAGTGAACTGTATTGTATATGCCTTGTTTTGTATCGTGTTCATTGAATTTCCATGCCAATCTAGGATGATCGTCATTATTATTAAAAGCGTTTTAAGACCAACTTTTTACCGCTATTGATCTCATATCTTTATTTAAAAATGTTGTAAATGACACAGGCTTTTATTAACGAATTTAAGTTGTTAAAAAGTAAACCCATTGATTAATCATACGATTACATTTTTAAAAAAATTACAAATGCTAACCATTTTTGGCATACAGTAGGAAGCTTAAAACAGTGCGTGTGCTGATAATTTTTTTTTTTCAAAATTAATGAAAAATAACTTAACCAACAGGTTAAAAGTAGAAACCTGGGTAGACTCTATCAACTCTAAATTTTCTAGATACTGAAATAGGTTGGTTGGAAGTTATGAACTTGTGCGAAAAAAAAACAAAAAAAGTTAAAAAACATAAAACGTTTAGTTTATACATGTGTATATTAAAGTAACTATATACAAACATATTATTTAAAATCAATCAAATGTAAAATTCATACACAAAAGTGTATTTAAACATTTTTAACGTATTATTTCTCAGCTATTTATATCGTTTAAATTACCAAAGAGTTTCATGTTCATCGTTAACCAATACCCACCCGGGTATTATTGCATGTCTATAAGCGATGAGAACAAGTTATCGTCATACAACTTTTTTTCGGTTTTAAGAGAGTTATTAAAGAAATAAAGCCGAAATTAATATGTTAAAAAAAAGTGTGAGGGTAAAATTTGAAAAAACGACTTTTTTGTGCGACTTTTTGTTTTAAAAACGACTTTTTGTGCGATTTTTTCAAAATTCTCAACGGTAACCCTGGACCAGCGAAGTGCAGATCAAGGTATATTTATAGCAGGTAGCCGCGAGATTACAACAATTGTACAATAAAACAAACAACAGGGCTTTTTATTGTTGTTATGTGGTACGAACTGTCAAACAGCAAAGGGGTTGATAAGAGACAAAAAAGACAAAAGATAAAGACAAAAAACTTGTTTACTTGTTTTCTATACAAAATTTGACAGTTCGTACCACAAAACAAGCAAATAAAAAATAAACAGCTGGCTTTCCGAGACTACCTGCTATAAATATACCTTGGTGCAGATAGAGAACATTCAATAAAAGAGAGTAATTTAGTTGATTTACACTTAGAGAAATTTTTGAAAATATTTTCAAATTGTATGTAAATATGCAATACAAAAAAAAGGAGTTCATTAAAAATATTATTTTTATATAATTAAAAAAAAAATAAAAAATTATACATATATATACATATGGTCACCTGAAATCGAAAATGCCGTGAGCAAAAACTTCAAAATGTGTACTATAGGTATGGAAATATGCAAAAAAAAAAAAGGAATTCAGTAAGAAAACTTGATTATTATATAATTCATCATCCTACATGATTGCTGAAAAAATTTTAAAACAAGCTGAAAAAAAACACATGAGCACAGCTTGATCACAACCAGTGCTGCCACAACGAATACAATTTTTACAACCAAAATTTTTGAAAAAGTTATCATATGTAAAAAAATATAACCAAATTTAAAATGCTTTTTATTAATTGAGAAAATCATTAAAATCATTGTAATACATTGTAACACAAAGGTTATTTGCACTTTATAGTAAAACAATAATTAGAAATCAAGAAAACAAAACAAGAAATTTAATTCTTTTACATATTAAGAAAATAACGTGAAACTTAATTAAACGTTTTTATTTATTTGAGACTTTTTTCGTAAAAAATTTTTTTTTTATTTTTTTTGGCGCCCTATGGTCCTCCAATGAGAGTTAGAGGAATTTAAAAAAAAAAAAATTAAATATTTTTTCATATGCCAGTTATAAATAACAAAAATGGATAATAGTTTTCCGCTTTTTAGCTGTTATTGGCAGGACTGTCAAATGTGGCGATTTCTTAATCCTTTTGGCGAAATTTAAAACAATTGGCGATATGCGAAATGCATTTTATTTAAATTTTTTCTAATTTACATACATATATCTAAAATATTATAAAAACTTTTTTCTGTTTTGTGTTAATTTTATTTCAAATTTATAATTCTTATTATAAAAAAATGTTTCAAAATTCTTCTAATATATCATAACGTACATTCAATGGGGAAAAAGTATATGACTGACGGTCGAAAGTTTTTTTTTACCAAATAATTATCTTAAAAAACATTAAATAAATATACATACCGACAAGTTATAAACAGTAAAATTTCAAATTTCATTAAACTTACAGCCATTTCTTACAGAAAATTCCATAAATTTTAAAATTATATTGATAAATCAATGTAATTTTAAAAAATCTTTAAAATTCCTACGTGTATTTTCAAATGTGTATATAAATATCAGGGCTGTGGAGTCGTCCGAAAAAAGTACAGTAGACGCTCACAAATTAGAGCTTTCAGTAATTCGAACGTCCAGAAATTAGAATCAGTGTTTGCAATACATTAAACGCTCTAAAATTCGAATTTATAGTTCTAATTTCAGAGCGTTTTTTTTTTTTTGTTATTTGAACACAAGAAATCCGCAATTTATTTTTATTCTGTTTGAACATGTAAAACTAAAAAGGGGAATTACCAAATTTTAGATGTGTTTACTTATTTGTTGTTTTTTTGTCTTATTTATATATATTTGTGGCTAGTTTATTTGTGAAATTCGAAACATGTGTACATATTTTGGAAGTCTCTATTAAAAAGTGAAAGTGTATCATTCGAAATGTCAAATAAATGTAAAAAAAAACACTTTATCATTGGAAACGAAGGTCAAAATATTAGAAAAGCTTGAAAAAGGGTTTGAAGGGAATATTAATGTTACGACATCTTCAATCAGCTATATCAAATCACATAGAACAGCAATATTAAATGCTGTTTTCAACACATATCAGGAAGCAAGCAATAAATCTTTGCACAGCGCTGAATACCCAAATATGGTAAGTCGTCTGTATGAGTGGTTTAAAGAGAAAGCTAAAAAAATATTTAGAGAGGAATATCCCTATAAAGATGAAAATGCATTCCGTGGAAGCAATGGATAGTTTTCCAAATATAAGAAACGACACGGTATTTTTAATTTTAAAAAATACATTTAATGTCAATCAAATAAAATTGAATTAAAAAAAATTTAAGTAATTTTTATTTTTTATTCGAAATAAAAACGTCCAGAAATTAGAATAATTCAGAAATTAGAATTGCCTCAAAAACAAAGCGGTTCTAATTTGCGAGCGTCTACTGTACTAACTCCGACTCCAAACACTGAAATTTTTTAAGTGCGACTCCGACTCCAACTCACGACTCCTACTATAATCTTGATGCTTAATGTATATGAGACTCAGTGATGTTAATTTGTATTTTTTTATTACCGTACGGCCTTCTAAAAATTACCGTTTTTAAGAAGAAATTAGCGTATGCAAACATTAATGTGCTGTTTCCAAATGACAGGCGATTGATTATGTAATAAAATTATATATAAAGCGCTCAGTCCATCGCCTGTCATTTGGTAATAGCACATACGAGCAGTATCCATAAACCATTTATTAAAATTTTAAATGTGTTTTAAGAAAAAATTTGATCAGAAATTTTTGTTTAAAAAACATTTTAAGCAAAATTAATGTATTTTTATAATACTATAGATACATAGATACATATAGATACATACATACATATACATATGTATATTCATTTAACTCAAAATATTTTTTTTTAATACGCTTAGCGTGCATATGTATGTGATAAACATAAAAAAAATAATATTTTCTTTAATTCATTTAATTATATATTTAAAGAAAGTTATGTACTATAATAATTTTTGAATTGTTACAGTCACAAGAAAAATTAATCCATCCGTACTTAGCCAAGGCAAAGTTGTGTCAATAGTACGGTAAGTACAGATTTTTTTAAATCAAGTGCAGAATGCTTGACTTAAATACGGATTATTCAAGTGCCAAACACTTAACTCTAGCCCCATTTAATCCTTGATCCGTACTTAAAATAATCCGAAAACTATAGCAAAATTTATTAGCTCACGGCTATTTGATATGTACATAAGTATGTTTAAATACTGTTGATTTTTAAAAGTTTAATATAAAATTAATAATAACTATACAAGCATAATTTCAGTTTGCATAATTGGACTTATCGATGTTACGAAAACATTTGCAAAAACATTACGTTCTTAATTTTTTGTTCTAAAATTGATCTATTAATTATTAAACATTCATACATATGTAAGCACGTATATGTATACTAAAAATCCAAATTTCTTTAAATTACCGTTTTTTAAATAAAATTAACTTGCTACCTTTTGCGGCCCAAAATTACCCGATAAAAGGGTAATTACCGTACGGAATGAGGGTATACTAAGTTTGTCATTCCATTGGAAACTTTTTTATTATTCATCTAATAAACCTGGTTTCTTGAGTAATTCTAAGTCGATTTAGCCATGTCCGCCTGTCTGTTTGTTCGTCGGTTCAAAATACGCTCACTTTCGAAAAACTTAAAACAAAAGTTTAATCTTGGTGTCAAATTACTTCTAGTTATAATAAGCAGTTTGGGAGTGACATCCAGCAAAATCCGATCAGTAGGATCATAGTTATCAATAAAAATGTAGAAACACCACCCTTAAAAATTAACAATTTTGTTACAAAAAATTAAGTAAAAGGTGCCATAATGTACTTCTAAAACCGTAATAAATATTGCTATCATATTTAAATATGCTTTCGTAAAGATTGGTCAATATTTAACCATAGGCCCTATATAAAGCCTACTCCCGGAAAACAGTTTAGTACGCATAAAAACGTAATAAATATCGCTATCATAACAAAATTTGGTACGTCACAGTTTTATAAGACACTGCAAAATTTCGCGAAGATCGGTCCATAATTTGCTATATAATGCCCCATATAATGCTCACTCTAGGAAATTATTTGAATACACCTAAAACCGTAGCAGCCATAGATTTTGTAAAATTTGGTCCAATTTTGGTTCATATGGCTAGAAATAATACCATGCAATTTTCTGATTATCGGTCCATATTTACCTTAGATCCCATATTAAGCAGCTTACTGAAAAGCACTTTAAGCGCTAAAACAAATTTCACTACTGTATTGAATATTGTTCCATTTAGATATTTAATAACGGAAATCACTATACAGGCTTTCGTGATGATCCGTCCATAATTTATTTTTTAAAAAAAACCTCTTATTTCTGAAAAAACCCTTTTTTTTACAAAAGTGCCAACATTTTTAAAAGAAAAAACAAAAACATGTTGTAAGGCTTTTTATATTACTGTTAGATAATTAAATGAAAAAAAGTATTAGAATTCATTTCATTTAAAAATATATAAAAATTGAATCTAAAAATGTTTTTATTTTGAATACGCCCTCGCGAAAATTTTCAATATTTTGCTCTTTCTATTAATTATGTTACTAAAATTAAAGCTCAAGCTATTCATTATTAACTTCTTCAATATCACTCAAATAGACTAGATTTGCCACTTTTTGCATCTCAAAAAACTTGCAAAAAAAAGGGAAAACTTGATAAATGACATGGCTGCCATGGGATAATATAAATGTACCTCCTGAAAATCATTTTAGTTCGGCATAAACTGTTACGAATCATGATATATTATTCAAGTTAGTTCAAATTGCTAAGAAAAAAGCATAAAACTTTCTGATTGTCGTATAATTGGTTTGAACTGGAACCAATTTTTATACTGACGTCCGTTTTATAAAGATTATTTAATAATTTATAGCTCTCATATATTCTAACTTTTCGGAACATCCGAATATAGCACTCTAACTTTTTTAATGCATTAGCTTTTAAATAGTTAAATATAGCATAAAAATTATTCTTAAAATTTTCAAATCGATATTTGAAATATTGCATCGTCAATTTCGAATAATTTTTATTTTGGAAAATTTTTCTTACATTTTTTATGCCGAAAAACTTTGGAGTCGGAGTCGCGAGTTTTTGTGGGTACTACGACTCCGACTCCGGCACAAAAACCTCAACTCCGACTCCGACTCCACAGCCCTGATAAATATACTTCTGGAAATAACCTAAATTCAGAACCTTAAACTTATTTTCAAGTTTTTAAAAACACTGAAACGACTTTTGTGTAATTTTTCAGTAATTTTCTAAAATCGATTCCGGATGATTTTATGCACTTCCTACTTTAAGTACTAATTATCTTTACTTCTCTTAAAATCAAGAAAAACTTCATTTGTTAACGATTTCAGATCATGGCGTTTTTAATATAAAAATCACAAATGGCGATATTTTCTTAGCAAACATCTTAAAAAAATCATTTGGTTGCTGTTTTGAAAGGGATTTAAAAAACTTCCGTTCATTGGTAACAAATAATGAAAAAATCGTAGTACACAGTACAAATTATTCGAGCTATGTAATTTTTAAATTCGGCAAAACCGAGCATATTTAGCTTATATGTATGTGCATATGTACTCAAATAAAAAATTGCTTTTATATCTCAAATATTTTCCATTTTACAACGTTTTTTGCGCCGCCTATAAACTTATGAAAAGTGCATCTACCAATGCACAAGTTTTGTCTAAACAACTCTTATTCTCGGACAGTGTTACCGTCGGATATTTTCAAAAAGTACCAAAAAAAGGGGATATCTACAAAAAAAGTGGCACCAAAAAGTGGATTTTTTAAAAAAAGGGGCACATCTTTTAAAATTAAAATAAGTACACCACATTATGTATTTTTTACGTTTTTTTTTTTCTATTTATTATAGTTTTAAATGGTATAAAAACTTAAATAAATATTTTGTAAATATTTCTCTCGAGAAGTAATTTTTATAAAATATTTACTTTAATGTTTTGGTAATTCAAAAACGTTAAACTTGTTTTCTGCCAAACATGTTTTTTGGATTATGACACTGTTGCAGCAAATAGAAGATGTTTATGAAATGTTTTTTATAAATATACATTTAGTAATATATTTCTTGTAATATTCCTTCTGAATACATTTTCTTTGATTTATTTAAGACACTGTATTGCACAGGTAGACATTTGAATACTTTTTAGAAATTTATTTGCCCATTCCACCAGATTCTTATGTTTTTTGGAATGCTATGGCCGAATATGAGCACAGTTTTCTCCCATCACGTCACATTTAACAGATACACCAATTATTGTAATTTCAGATGATGTTTTGTACCACAATTAATAACAATAAAATTTCTTTCGTATATTTGTTTTGAAAACAAAAACAAATTTTGGTTTTTATTATTGTTTTCAATATATGTAAATATGCGAAAGAAATGTTCTTGTCGACTCCGTCGGCTTGGCAGCTAAGCTATAATCGGATGAAAACAAGAAATCCTATAACAAAAAAACGAAAATATCACTTTTTCAAATACTTTATATCTGTGGTTTTCATGGGCAACCGCGTATGTCTTAAAATAAAATTTTTTAAGAGAGCCGAAAAAACCATTCTAGTACAAACTATGGACTAGGTATTGTACCTCTTGAGCTTTGTAATTAAGTAAAAGAATCGGAATGGGTCTATCTGTTTGCAAAAATTTTTAGAACCATGTAAAGAGCGTTTTAAATTAAGCAATATGGCAATATGTGTTCATAATTGGTGTCATTTACTTAACTCTCTAGAAATTTAAATTCATGTATAAATGCATCTGGGTCAGTTTTATTATCTTTAAACTCTGAAACTAATTCGAAATAGTTTATATCTTCATTAGACATTATAAATATTGGGTCTAAATACTTCAATATATTGAACTTTTTGTTTTTTATATCAATTCTTATTATCAATTTATTACACAATTTTTGGTAAAAACTTAGATTTTACTTTTAATGTCAATTACACAAATTTAAGACAAGTTTTCGGTACACAACAGTTCGGTTTCTGCTTCATGACTTCTGAGGAGAGACCAAATACTTTTTTTTACCAACTATTTTAAACTTTTTGCTATATATTCTTTTAAATATTTATAGGAATTTTTCCTAATTCTTGATTTATAAAAGAATATTTAGCAAAAAGTTTCAAATATTTGGTAAAAAAAGTAATTTGTCGCTTTTGAAAAGTAGTTGTTTTTGAGTTACGAGGTTGCGGAAGAAAACCAGCGATATGTGAGATATCTTTATGCCCTTATTCATAATAAATAAAACAGGTTAATATAAAGTTTATTAACCGGTTAATTACCGGAAATTTAAATATTGGAATTTTTTTATGAAATTTTCAGAAACGTTTAATTAGAACATAATCAACATTTCCCAAAAAAAAATTTTTTTTTGGACGAGTAGTTTCGCCAAAAATGGTACCACGCTGGTACCGTATTTAGTTAAAAAAAAATTTCGGTTAATTTTATTTTGTTGTCTTTTCTGGTTATAGATTTCATTTTGCAACGTATAAATCATACACCTGACGTAATTAAAACAACATTAGTAAAAGTAAGTAAGCAAGTTTATATTATTTTAAGTTTTAAGTATTTATTATAAAAAAGTAACTATGGAATTATTTAATTCTTGGTTTTTTGTTTGAACGTGTGGCACGGCGTTTTATATAAAATTGTTTGTCTTCGTGAAACAACTTGAAGCAATTATCTGAGTGCAGATGGACGTTACACTTCTCACACTTAAATATGGTGGCTTTTGGTGTGCACACAATGCAGCGACGACGATCACTGCTTTTTAAAGGAACGTGCAAGCCGTCTACTCTCGGAAGGTTTTGTTGCCTATAATCTGTGTCTGAATCTTCATCAGGCGAAGGTTTGTTCATTGCATCCTCCGACGAAAGCAACAGAGACTTAGTAACAGAATTTTTAAAGTCAAGCTGTGGCAAAGGCTTCGCATTTTTCAAATTTTCTAAGACACGATGCAGCTTCCAAGCATTTACAACAGCGCTATCCAAGCATTGTTTGGCGAATCAATGGAATACCAAACGCTGGATCTAAGCTCCAAAATAAATTGGTCTGTGGGACATTGTGATATCCAGAAAACAAAAGAATTCCTATAAAACGTTGCATAAGATGCTTATCGCATATTTGACAGCATATCGATTTGTTTCATCTACAAGCAATGCAATTATTCATCATCAAAAAACAATTTAAAAAAATCTCAAATGGGGTTTTCTCGCTTATTGCTCTTGGCTCTTGCTTTTTCTTTTTCAATGGCTCGTGTTCCGCGTGAATATCGTAGAACGTTTGCTTGGTTTTTTGCCAAGCCGGTTTGAACTCAGTCACTGGGTTTTCATCGCATGTAATATTCGTTGATATTATTTTATCGTCAATTACTTCACAATCGGAATCACCGGCAGTATTATTGGGAGGCAAACAAATTACAGATTCAATCGCGGAATCTCTCTCATCTTGGTCATTGTCATCATCGCTCAAGTTATCGATGATATATTGCAATTCTGCATTTGTTAAGTACTCTCGACGAGACATTTTACAAACTTTAATTCCTAATTATAACAGAAATTGAATTATTTGTGCTGTTTACACAAAGAATACACCTGTTCAATAAAAAAATACGCGCCAAAACTATCAAATGTCAAATTGAACTTGCAGTACCAGCGTGTACCAGCAGTACCACGCTGTTATTTACTGCCACCTAGCGGAACATATATCCATCGGTGTGGTGGAAAAATGGTATCATATAAATTTTTGTTGGCTTGGTAATACACTGCAATACATATATAGCAATTCTGATTTTTATAAACATATTATAGAATTAATTTAAAAAAAGTCTATTTTTTGATATTTACTTTATAAATTCCCTCCAGTAGAGGGATGAGAGGCTTGTGAAAATGTAATACAGTTATTTCCGCTTAATTGAGTTTCTAAAAATGCACGACTTTTGACGCAATTAAACGGGAACTCAATTAAGCAGTACTCGGTTAATTGAGTCGCCGACGCAATTAAAACGAAAATCGCTTAATTGAGCAAGATGTGCAATAAAGCGAAACACCCATGTGTAGATAGAAAATGTAACTCATTTCTTTATTTATTTTATATAACATTTATTTATAAAACTGAAACATGAAACATGACTTTCTTGATTTTTGTGGAGCAAAAACACATTAAGTAGAGGGAAACAATTAACCGAAACATTTGCTTTTGTTTTTCGCAATGTGGTCTTATTTTGCGAAATAATTAAGCGGGTGACGCAATTAAACGGAACTCAACTAAACGGGTATTTTTACATAGACTGTTATACTGAATGATTTCGTTCCATGGTTTTTAGTGCAATAAAACGGGAAACTCAATTAAGCGGGGCTCAATTAACCGAAAACTACTGTAACACTATTTTTTTGTTTGTAAGTCTCCAAACCTTAATATAAATGCCCCATACATTTGATTATATAAAGTTATCTGTGTTTTATATTAACTCAAAGTTGAGAAATGATAAAAGTGTGTTCAAACACACGGCGGTAAGAAATGGGTTAAACCGATTTTCAGCTAACCACGCATGACAAGAAAAAAATTCATATAAACTTGCTTACATATACATATATTAAAGCTGGGGGTTATAATAAAACAGAAAGAAAAAAAGTATATTTTCCTAGCGTAAAAAGTATCAAAAAAGTGGCAAGAATCGCAAAAAGTACCACATTTGGGTGCATTTTGTAAAAGTGGCCAATTAGTATCCAAGCAGTCGAAAAAGTGGCAAATTGCCACTTTAGTGGCACCAACGGTAACGCTGTTCTCGGAGAAAGTTTTTGTTGAACAGTTTGGGTCAAGGCGAATTGACTAGAAGGTGAAGTCAACTTTACAACAACACTACTTCTGTGGTCTATGTTGACTTGACCCCACCTTCTAGCCAATTCGCCTTGGTTTGGGTAATTTTTATAACCAAACTAACCACATGTTTGTACATTAGGGTGGCCGTTATTTTTTTTATTTTGATTTCTTATATTCTCCCCCCTAAATCGGTTCAGTTTTATGTAAAAAAAAATACAAAAAAATTTCGTAGCGATAAGTTGTGTTTTAGGGGGGGCGTCCGTCCCTCAAAGTTTGCCATCAAGCCATTTATTCAAATGTAATTTGTTTGCGTATGACTATTTTCTAAAAACAACATTTTACAAGAATATGATATATGGCAATATTTTAGCTCTTCTAGTCAACAACATAAGCCTCTAAGAAAGTTTTTTGCTAAAATCAATATTTTAGAAAATAATTAAGAAAATAAAAACAAAATATCAAACATTTTATATATATATAAAAGGGGGATTTAATGTCAAGTGACCCAATTTTGAAATAGATGTCTTTCGATTTAAATGAAATTTACACCCATTTTATTACTGTTAGATAGTAGCTTAGACACAAATTTTCAACAAGATCGGTCAAAAAGTTTCTGAGTTAGAGGGGGTCAAAGTTTGACATTTTGGCCATACAGGTGTTCTTTCTCATCCATGTAACTTATTGCCTATTGGTGTAAGCAAAATTTGTCCCAAGTAGCTTAGATAGGTTTTTGATCAAACTTTTTAAAAAAAATTTTTTTATTTTTTTAAAAAATTTTTTAAATTTTTTTTTTAAATTTAACACTTGGCTAAAAAAAATAAAAAAAAAATTTAAAAGATTTGTTATTCGTGCTTAATTCCCAGTTTTTATTCTTGATAAAAACACTGAAATTTATTGTTGATGGGATAAGCTATTCCTATGCGCATTTCACTGGTTGCTTAGGCCAGATCATCAGGAAACTTCATCCATAAACATTTTGGAAAAACTAAAGATATTAAACCAAATAAAACTGTTACGCGTATAAGAATCATAAGCAACAGCTCTACTTGTAACAATATCAAAGTTTAAACAAAAACATCAACAATAAACAGTGAGTTTATCTCTTCTTACATTCCCCACTACAATTGATTGGAATTCTTCCAACATTAATTGTAGTTGTAAGTAGGTTAAGAAAAAACAAAATGCAAAAAAACAACTTGCAAAAGCATGTTGCCAGGTAGTTTTTTTAGGCCCTGCACTTGCCAGTTTATTATCAAACTACCTGGCAACATGCTTTTGCAAGTTGTTTTTTTGCATTTTGTTTTTTCTTAACCTACTTACAACTACAATTAATGTTGGAAGAATTCCAATCAATTGTAGTAATATTACAAAATTTTTTAAAAAAAACAAAAAAATATTTTCAAAAAAGATTGATTAAATAGCTATCTAAGCTACTTGGGACAAATTTTGCTAACACCAATAGGTAATAAATTACATGGATGAGAAAGAACACCTGTATGGCAAACTTTGACCCCCTCTACCTCTGAAACATTTTGACCGATCTTGTTGAAAATTTGTGTGTAAACTACTATCTAATAGGACTAACCTTGGTGTAGATTTCATCCAAATCGGAAGACATCGATTTCAAAATTGTGTCACTTGACATTAAATCGCCTTTTTATATATATAAAACGTATATAAAATGTTTGGTATTTTGTTGTTATTTTCTTAATTATTTTCTAAGATATTAGTCTTAGCAAAAAACTTTCTTGGAGGCTTATGTTGTTGACTAGAAGAGCTCAAATATTGCTATATATCATATTCTTGTAAAATGTAGTTTTTAGAAAATAGTCATACGCAAACAAATTACATTTGAATAAATGGCTTGATGGCAAACTTTGAGGGACGGACGCCCCCCCTAAAACACAACTTATCGCTACGAAATTTTTTTGTATTTTTTTTTACATAAAACTGAACCGATTTGGAGGGGGAGAGTATAAGAAATCAAAAAAAAAAAGTTCTCCATACAACTAACGGCCACGCTATTGTACATATGTAAGTATGTATGTTGTTTGGATAAGATGCAGTTTGCGGACATAGAGGACAAAATTCTTGCGACCGGCCGAATGCCGGCTATGCAGAAAAGCCTTAGTTACAAAAAAAATAAAAATTTTGTTAGACCCCTTTCACACTCAGCAAGTTACTTGCGCAAGTCTCTAGCGCAACTGTTGGTTTGTACACGTCAGCGGTAAAGGTCGGGGTAAGGAAAACAAATTTAGTACAGACTTTGTTGTACTCGGCAAGTAACTTGCGCAACTTACTTGCCGAGTCTCAAAGGGGTCTTAAAAAAATAGCGCATAAAACATTAAAACAAAAAAAAAAAAAAAAAACATACAAAATAAAAACAAAATACATATTTATAATCGTGAGCAAATCACCTTTAATTGGAGTTCCCACACATACCACTAAATGGGTACAGGGGGCCAACGGGCAAAAGCCCCCTTAAATTTTAATTTTGTTTTTTTTTCCTACGCCCTGCACTTTTGCCTGCTATTTTATATGAAGCCTTTTTAAATACTAAATTATACATCTTTTTATATTAAAAGATAATACAGTAGTAATGTACTTAAATTTTAAGTCTTAGCCTTTTTGCATTTCAGGTTACAATACAATCTTATTTGTTTTGTATATACGAAGAAGAATTAAGAAGATTTTTTAAATTTTTATTTATTAACAAACAAAAACAACTAATAAGAATTAGAATTTAATAATAATTACACTTTTTTCATTAATGTGCTTCATGAGCGATTTTTGCAGCTATTTAAGCGGTTTCTGCACGCTATTACGGCTTGGAAGCAAATATTGGAATTACCAAAGAAACAAGAAATATGCTCTATAACACGTTTTATGAGCACTAAATATGCAGTAAAAACTTGAAAATATGTCCTGGAAATTGTTAAAAATATGCCCCAAAATATTCAAAAATTGTTAATTCGGAAACAAACTATTCAACAATTTAATAAAAGCAATCCAAAAATTAAATCGGAAAAGCCCATACACCATAGTTGGGCTCACAAAAAGAGGTTAAATATCATATAAGAGTTATTTGTGCGGAATATTATCTAGATATTAACATTCACATAAGATTTTTTGTCTTAAAGGGATGTTAGGGACGATCGCTAAATTGTTTATTAATTTTTTAACATTAAAAAAAAAAAAATTTTAATTTTGCCATTTTAATATATGTATACGTTTTGTTGAACTTGTTTAAGAAATTTTTAGTTTTTTGTTAAAAATAAAGAAAAAACCCTGCAGAAGGCACCAAAGAAGTGCCGAAATATTGGTTTAAATAAATTTATAAAACAAAGTACAGTAAAATCCCGATAATTCGTACCCCGATAAATCGTAATTCCCGATAATTCGTAATAAACTGTCGGTCCCTTGAACAAATCTCGTTAATTCGTAAAATTTCCATACATTTTGGTCCCCTCGCTAATTCGTAATTTTTTTTCAAATAAAATCATCTTTACCTCTTATAAATCGTAATTGTTTGCTAACTACCACTTATAATTCGTAATAAAAACAACAGAAACATGGAAAGAATGATTTTTTGTTTACCGCTATTTTTTTTTTTTTTTTGGGTGGGTTTTTGCTTGCGTGTGTGTTTATTTTTTTAAGATCAGTTTGTTACATGAATAATTTTTATATATTTTATTTTAAACACATTTAAAGACAATTCTTATATGTTTTTTTTAACCGTTTTATTAAATAAATTGAAACCCCCCGTTAATTCGTATTTATTTTATTTTAGCCCCGTTAAATCGAAACCCCGCTAAATCGAAAACCCATATTATTCGTAAGAAATGGCCGGTCCCTTGCGATTACGAATTATCGGGATTCTACTGTATTTTATATAAAAAAATAAGACCTTAAGCTCGAATATTTAATTTATATATACATTCAAAAGGAAGTTAAAACTATTTATAGATGGAAGCTTTGGGCAAATGTGAACTGATTCGAAAAGAACTTCATTTGCAGTACAATATTTTTGGGGCAATTTAATAAATACCAACATAATGAGATGGTTTACAGATATAAATAGGCTAATTTGGAAAGAAGTTTTTATGGGGAATATGTAAAATTATAGACCGATTCTCCCCATTTACATAGAATTCGGCCTTAGTACAATTAAAATGTATTTACCAAATTTGATAAAATTATCTGCAAGATTGCAACTTGTACTTTGCTCACAAAATAAACATGGACAGGCAATCTGCCAGACGGATGGATGGTTATCGTTAGATCACTTTAAAAAGTGATTCTAAATCGATCGCCAAAAACGTATCTAATTGCTTTTTTCTTAACTTTTGCTTATTCATATAAAACATTTTAAAGTTTAAGATAACATTTGTCTTCAATGACAACCTGCTTTGTCTTACAATTTTCGAGTAAAAACTAAATGTAGATGCTGAAATTGAAGCAACACGTTGGACATAGGGATAGATATTAAAAAAGAAATTTCAAAAATTTCGCAAAAAGAAATGTATTTGTTGCCGTAACGATGCCACCTGCTTATTCCACCATGCTTATTTCCTAGTTTTGTAATTGCATCGTCAATTAGGTTGTCAAGTATAACATCCGCTATAGTTAGGCTTGCCATTTCTATTTTGAGAAAAAGAGGACGCCAGCATAAAAAATGTAGGACATTTGTTCGAAAAAAGAGGACACTTCCTAAACAACTTAATATTAATAAAATTAACGACGGCACACAAAAACTTAATTTCGGTAATTCCATGTCAAGTCGACCAAGAGTGGGACTCGACCCCTTTCGATTTGAATGCAATTTGGCGAGAGGGTTTATTTGATCCCATAAAGAACACATATCAACGAAAAACAATTTTTTAATTTTTTTTTCAAAAGTTATGTCATATTCAAATTGTCATAATATCGCCGAATAAGCCGAATGTGTTGAGTTTATTCTTTTAATATCTCGAAAACTACTTTACATACGAATATGATTTTTGTCAGTTTAAAGAGAATACTTGAGGCTACAATAAATATATTGAAAAAAATGTATATGCAAAATATCAAATTTTAAAAATGGACTAAGTCAAAACCATATTTTTTTGCTGATTTTTTTTTATAATACTTCAAATTGTTTTTTAAAAATCCTAAAACTTCGAGGGATGTGCTTTTTTTAAGATATGATTTTTTTTTTCTTTCCAAAAAGAATCTTAAAATTAAATTTTAATGTAATCATTTGAGCAATAAATATTTATTTGAACAAAAGTAACGACATTGATAAGGTTGCTTTTGCTTATTTGTTCCATTTTTTTTGGAAGCTCCATTTTGGGCACATTCAAAGAAAAGTACTCTTTTTGTCACGTTACGTCCCCAAAAATTAAATCATACCTATCTTAAAAAAACCCGAGCACCAAAAGCTTTTATTTTAATGAATTTTGTGAACTGTGATTTAAATCCAGGAACAAATTTACAATGAAGGTGTAAAAAGCCGGACAACCCCGGACACTTGATGAAAAAGAAGTAGGACTGCCCCGGATACCCAAAAAAAGAGGACGGTGTCCGGGGAAAAGAGGACGGATGGCAACCCTAGCTATAGTGGGTTCCCCTTTGGCATACCAAAGATTTTGGTATAAATATTTTCACCAAACATTAAATAATTATTGTCATTTAGACAAAATTTGAGTATTCTTGATTTTCTTGTGAGCTTCTTAAAAATATTAAATTTTTTCATGATTGTGTTTATTGCCGTCTGAATTGGGATGTTCGTGAATAATAATATTACGTCATTATTGTTAATTTTCACGCCGCTCAGTTGCTCCTTTACCCGTATGGAATTTTTAACTTAATATTTGTCAGAAACTATGACTTTAAGAATATTACTTACGTATTTTGATAACTGGTAACATGTTACCTGAACTGATGACACAATAGGTCTTAAGGGGGTCCCTTCCTTGTGTATTTTGGGTAAGCCGTATACTCTAGATATATATTTTTGTTTTTTTTACAGTCTATATACATCGGGAATAGCGTCTGAAGAACGACATAGTTATTGCCTTTTACCCTTACTGCCTGTTTTTAGAAAACGTAAACAAGTGAGTGAGTGAGAAGTTATATTGAAAACAACAATAAAAAACGAAAATTTGTTTTTGTTTTCAATATAATTTCTCACTCACTCACTTGTTTACGTTTTCTAAAAACAGGCCCTTAGTCTAGATAAGCATTTGTTTGGCAATTTTTGCATAAGCAAATATTGAATTCTATTGCCAACACTTACATATGTGGAGCAACAAATGTTATAATACATAGCTGAGCAATTATCTTTTAACACAAGTTGCCAAAATCAATTAGCAGTTACAAAAAAGGAAACATATTAAACTTAAAACGTATAAAATTTAAATACAAAATTTACAAAGTAATAATAAAAAAATAATTAAAAATAAATTTGGTTGCCGTAGAAAATGTAAGTATTTATTTACATACAAATTCATGTTTTGTGTTTAGAAATACGTTTACTCCACTCTGAAAAATATATTAAACATAGAACATTTCTGTGATATCATCCTGCTGACGTTATTGCTTTTGTTACAAATACAAATTGCGCGTATAGACGTGAAGTGATAGCAACAGTTTTTAATTTATCATTGAAATTGTTTAACCAGTCAATACGGTCATCTTCGACGTTCCCTAGGCCATTTAAATGTTCTGCGTTTTTCGCTTAAAATATAAAACCAAAAAAAATAATTGTTTTAAAAATCACCCTTATTCCATTTAGCGTTATCAATACGAAACGATATCGTTTTGTGTCGATTGGTGCAAATCGGTATGCCCATTGTCAATATCAAGTTTTATCGATAAGCGTCGATGTATTTTTGGTATGCCGTACGCAACGTTAACGTTGGCATCGATTTAAATTGACTCTGTTTTTGTCGTCAGTCTTATTGGTGTCGAAACAGTTTTTTTTCTTTTTTATTTTTCAAAAATAATAATGCTGAATTAAAAAAATGAAAAAATAGCAACGAAGTTTCGGGAAAATTCCAAAAATAGCGAAAATTCGCGAAAATTTTATGTATTCCACACAATCCAAAAAATTGATTAAAAGTTCCTAAAACTATAAGGAATAGCAAAAATTCAATGAAAATCGCTAAATTACCGCAAATTCCCGAATTTTAGCCATGTTCGCGATAGAAGCAATTTTTCCTGTAAGTTTTCTGATTCTTTACAGTTTTAACGATTTTTAATACACATTAAATTTTTCTTTCATGCCGCTTTTATCAAATTTTTGCGAATTTCCACTAATTTTGCCATTTTTATGGAATTTTTGCCATTCTTATGTTTTTGGGGACTTTAAGTCAATTTTATGGCTTGTTTCAAATAAAAAAGAATTTCGCGAATTTTCGCTATTTTTGCAAATTTTCCGAATGTTTGCAATTTTCGCGTAACTTTTTGTTGCTCTTTTCGGCAATCGTCGTACCGTTCTGTTTTTTACAGGGCGCTATCAACACTGTCGATTTATACGGGGCGAACATTTTTTTAGAATAAATCAAGCTACCCTCTTTGAGAGCACAACATTAATAAGAAACGAACATCAAATTGCACATTTTTAATAAAAACTTATTAGAGATGTTCTTAAAAAAACGATAAACAATCGACATCGTTACATTGCTGTTATGGCATACAAGTTTTGTATGGAATTGATGACGATGTCGATAAAAATTGATTTTGATATTCAATTGATGACGATGACGACGACGTTAAATGGAATAAGGGTGAATATTTCCGTAGCCTGTATTTAAAATCTCGTGGCGACGGATGGTCGTTCAAACCACCTCTGCTTCTTATGGCACCAAAGAAATTCTCTAGAACATCCTGGTTAAGCCGGCTCGACACGAGATATGTCATATTGTACCTCTCAACATATTTTTGCAGCATTATCAAGGCTCTAAATTTTTTTCTGCCAGGTACAATTGGAGACGACATTAAATTTACCATTTACCGTACGGTTCCTGATATAAGTTAAAATGTTTTTTATACCCTTCACCACAGGTGGAAAAGGGTATATATAAGTTTGTCATTCCGTTTGTAATTTCTACAATATTGATCTTAGGCCCTGTAAAGTATACATATTTTTGGTCCTTATGAGGAGAGAAGTTGATTTAACGATATCCGTCCGTCTGTCTGTCCGTCTTACGTTTGATATGTGTTTTCCGGAGACTCCAGACATGATAGCGGCTAGGTTGTTTTACATTTATGTCACATATAGTCCACCATTTCTTGCTATTGAAATTCAGCCAGATTGGTCCAACAATGGCTGAGATATGACCAAAAAACCACGACTGCCTCTAATTTTTCCAAAAAATCCCTTGTGGTTGTTGTATTTTTATTACTTTTTTCTGTATATCTGGAGAACGGCAAGAGCCAAAGTTTTCAAATTTGGTACAAACATTAAGGTTATAAATACACACCATTCCACAAAATGTGGGCGGGATTGGAGAAGTGGGCGTGGTACCTTCCATACAAAAAGTATTAAAAATTGTATAAAACCCTGAATTTTTTGACTGTTATATGACCTATGGTTACGCCTTATATATCAAAAGATCGGAAATTTAATTAATAAAAAATATTTTCTGAAAACTGGGGAAAATCGGTTCAGATACGAAAAAGTTATGACCAAAATATTAATTTTTTTTTTTTTGGAAAATACCCATTTTCGGGAACCATAGATCTTCCCGAGTCCAAGTCTTACAACCAAAATAAATGGCAAATTTCTTCTTTAGCACGTCGGTATCTTTCAAATCGGTTCAGAAATAGCAGAGTTATGACCAATATACTGAAATCCCAAAAATTACTCTTTTTTTTGTAATTAAGTTTGTTTTTTATACCCTTCACCGAAGGTCCTGCACCCTATAAAGTATATATATTCTGTGTCCTTATGAAAAGCGAAGTTCAAATCCGGTTGTCGTCTCATCTCTCCCCCCCTTCGCATTTGTTTACATATACTAGCATAATGCCCAATATGATTTTCGTTTATTATTTCATCTATTTAACGAAATAATTTTAACAAATAGAAACTAGGAATTTTTGTGTTTTTTTTCTACTTAAAAACTCGCCAAAAGAGATAAAAAATGACAACAGTGCCTCTACAAAAAGAAAACAAACAAAAAACTGTGTTGAGTTGTAAACAGTAAACGGTCTATATTTCATTTTAATGATATTTAAACAGCGTTCCTTCATGGTAGGGGGTGTGTTAAGTTAGAAACTGTCAGTTCCCTGGTTCGAATCTTGGTTTTTTAAAAAGAATATTTTTTTAATATTGTTATGTTCCAAAACAATTTTAAAAAAATATTTACCAGTTTTCGCTTTTTAAATTTCATTTATAATGAAGTTTTAAGTATTGTAAATATGTATGTATATGTAAAAATTATTTAGTTGCTCTGTATTCTGCTCGCACAATGGTGAAGGGTATATAAGATTCGGCACAGCCGAATATAGCACTCTTACTTGTTTTTATTATAACATTAGATAAATAAAAGTTATTAACTAACCTTGCCAGGGTATCTAAATGTACTTATACTTGAATTGACTAGCTGGAAAAAATCTGCCGTCTTGGTCGGGTTGTAAAGTTGCATGTCACGACCTTGCAGGAAATGTCGATAGTAAAATTACACTGACTCGCTTTTGACTTTGTCGCCAGTACTACTGTCTAATTATACCCTATACAAGGTTTAGCGCCATTGACATTTAACATGTGCGTGTCATTGAAAATCCAGTAGTAACATTATAACAGTTGACTAGATATTGACTGGATAGTTTTTATAAAACCATATGGAGACATTCGAACCAGGAATTTAATAGTACGTTTCTATAAATTTTGGAACAAAGCTATAAGGAATGTCAATAGTAAAATTCTGGTGTCACGCTAGCGACTTTATCACTAGTATCTTTTTGTACTTTTGTCTACAATAATTGTACATGTTAGCATTTCCTTGACAAATAAGTTAAACCAGGCTTTTTCGTTTTAATAAAAATATACTTTTTATTATTTAAACAAAAAATTTATATAAAAAAAAAACTATGAATTCACAGATCAATACATATATAAAATTGCGCACATTTTTTCAGGACTGGCTAAATCCTTTTTAATACTTATTATACTAATAACATCTTAGTACTTATTAAAAATATACAGTAGCGATAAAAAAATGCAAAAAAATTTATAAGAGATCATTTGACTCACAGCTTCAAATATTAAATATTCGTTATTAAAAATATCGCACATTTTTTCAGGGCTGCCTAAACCCTTTTAAAATATACATATAATATAAACCTAACTGCACCTCAAAATTAAATAAAAAAGGTACATAAAATCATTTGAAATATGTTAAAAACATACATATATGTTTGTGTTTAAGTTCAGTTGACAACTAGATTAATTGAAATGAATAAAAAATTGCTCTTTAACAAAAGGCAGGGTTGTGCCTTCATTTTCTTTTTGTTGGGAATTGCTTTTGATTTTTTCACGACTGCTTTGCTAAAAAAACTTTTTCTTTTGCCTTTGAAAAGCTGTTCTCAAAGTCTTGTCCGGCAAATCGTTGATTGTTGATATTATATCTAATTATTGAATAAGGTTAGTGTTTTTAAAAATATTTGAGAAATTATGTTACAAATTTTGTTACCTATTAATGCTGTGAACACATTGCCGTAATGACGCAGTCGTTTTTTTTAACGAAAACACCGTCGATATTAAAGTCCATGATGATTTGTTGTCCAAATATAAGGTGTAAATTGCGCTCTACATTTCTAGCGATTAGAATTTTAATCTGTCGTTTTAAAAACAAAAAGTAAAATTAGATAAATTATTTTTTTTTATAAAAAGAAAATGCTCTATTACATAGGGATCTGAATGTGAGCTTAAAAGAGAGTCTAGGTCTTTTAATTGCTCCACCGTGTTTATTGGAAATATTTGCATAATGTTATCGACGGTTGCATTTTGGGAAACCAACTTATCAAGCAAAATTTTGTGTTCGGCTAAAATTTCAAGCAAACTATTTAGTTTCAAGTCTTTGAGATACTTCTTGGCAACAGCACTTCGAATTAGCTTAAAGAAAAAATAAAAACATAAATCAGAAAAAAGTGTCAACAGGAGAGAACATTTTTGGGTGTAAAATTAGTCAATATAGCACTGGTGTCTAACGCGAGTCAATACAGTGTTTCTATTGACATTTATTTCAGGATATTGACGCGTTTGTTGACAATGTTACTAGAAATATACTACATCTGTTGTCTCTTTATTTTGTTTATTGACGCATACACTAGATATATACCACATCTATTGTCGCTGTATTTTTTATATTGACGCTTAAAAAAAAATTGGAAACATTTGAACTACTAGAGTTGTCACTAGTAAAATGAGTAAAGACATGGAGACATTTGGTCCCAGTCTGACTGCAGGGGAGTGTAGCATCTTCTGATAGCATGCGCCGTTGTATTGGAAAATAGTTGCGCCGATAATTTTATTTTTTGTCTTCCTAGAAGTAGATAAAATAGCACAAGATTTGAGTTAATACACTATTGTATATGTATATTTTTAAGTTGAACAATGACCTACCTGGATCTTTTACTGAGAGATGTTCGTCGTGATGTTAGAGCCAACAAATCTCTAATGGTTCTCGAAGATACCACGATGTTTTCAAAAACTACACCACTGTCGAGGAAACGATTCCGTTTTAGTTTTAACAAATGTGGTGCATCCGCAAACACAAACACCTTATCGTTTGCACACACAGGGCTTAGAAACCAAGGTGTATCTAATGAACATCAGGAAAATATATTATTAAATATAAAAAATTAAAGTTTTTATACATAGTTGTGTACATGACAAATTCTTCTAACATAACGTAAATTAAAAAAAACCTTAATATTAAATACATAGTAAAAATTATAAAAATAGTCTTAACATTAATTTTCACAACCGATCTTAAATATTATAAAAATAAAAATTAAATAATTAATTTCAACCATAATTCTTAACGAATTTATTTGAAAAAAACTTATTGTTAAATCTTAAAACGAAAAGTATGTCTAATATTTTATTTACAATTTTTTATGATTCCTTTCATTGAAGCCATGGTACAACTACTGTTTATTTGTACAACAGTTGAAGCAAGGCATAAACTAATATTGACATTCCATTTAATGTCAATATAATTCGTCCTTGGAGTAGTGTTGTGTTATATGCATTTATATGTTAATTGTGTTTTAATATTTCATTTACTTACCTGTGGTACCACCTAAATCTTTCAACAACTTACGATTCGTTGGTCCCATTTCGCAGACAATAGCCACTACCGGAAAACCAACATTGTGCAGTTGTATAATAACTTCGGCCAAGAGGTCTTTAGTAATTTTTCGATCAAAGTTGTAAAACACTGGCTGCTTCCATGACATTTTAAGACCTCGAGCCATTACAACATGCACTTAATTTTAAGGCTTTCTGACCACATCATCAACAGGGTCGTACTCAAAAGTCTCCGCTACCTTCATTTCATCAAATGCAAGCACGCAAATTTTTTCTTTGGGTGTCAAATCATGGGTTTGTCGCATGAAGTGAATTTTTGCGCACCAGCAATGTGGATTTATGAGGTAGCGGAAAACCCTTCTTGTACAGGTGATTGTATGCTCTAGGTCCTGAAGCATGCAGACATATCGCACTTGATATGTCTTTCCATCTCCATTGAACTCCGCCAGGTGACATTAGTTTACTTATTTGCCCTTCTGAAAATATATTACGCATTGCGTTGATATCTAAATTGGCTTGCTTTAATTGGCATTTAAGTTTTTTGTTTTCGGCTTCCAAAGCGCGAATCCTTTCAAAATAGTCTTTGGCGTCCACTCTATGAATTGTTTAAAATTATAGATGATAGGAAATATCAGTTTAAAATTTCATACCCCTATATTTTTCCCAGACAGACATATGAACATAGCTACATAAATATTCGTTTTTACTTACTCAGTTTGAGTTGTTTCAACTTATCTTATCTTATACATATATACACATAAAAACATTATATTTATATATTAAAGGCAGGTACTCACAGTTGACGTTGGCCCATAAAAGGTTCAGCATTTGGTAAAAGTGTTATTCTGTTTCCAACATTAACAATGCTGGAAGGCAAAAACTGGTCAGTACAAATGCGAGCGCATGCTGACAGTTTTACACCGCAAATTTCGCTCCATTTATTCATCCGTTCATCCTACACGGAACAAAGTTCCAGCTCCCTTAAAATATTTGTTTTTGCACACTGCACAGACACGAATCTTTAAAAAAGTTTTTATATTTTAATTTGTGTTTATTATCTAGATTTCTTCGTAAAAAAATCTTTTAAAATTAAATTTTTAAACAAATCAAAGGTTTTAACAATCTCAATTTTTTATTTTAAAATGTAAACAAACATGAAACATTTTTGACATTTGGGGTTTAACTGGGGTAAACAGCCAACATTCATATGGGCCAACGAGTCTACCTTGTATACCTGTACCATGATGCTTAAGCTTCGTACAGACGACGGTCAGATCTTACAATATTGGTAAGCAGCGTTGCTTAAGTTGCATTTGGGCATTCGAAATGCCCAAAATACAATTTTTGTTCGGGCCATTCATATTAAAAAACACCAGAGTCGTTGCACGAATACTAAACTATGCATTTTGCATTTATTTCTTATAACCATGGTGGAATAAGCAGGTGGCATCGTTACGGCAACAAATACAACATTACAACAAAAATGGAAATTACATCACCGTTTACGTCAAAAAATACTTTAAACAAAAATCAAAGCGTGCCGCTGAACGTGATGAAATAAATAAATTTTTAGGCAATTTTTATTTAATTATGGTCAATATCTTATTTATTTTAATTTAATATTATCAAAAACTTTAGTAAAACACAATAATCACAGCACAAAACGTGAACTTTTTGTAAACATAAACAAAACTTTGACATAAACCTAGACAAACAATGCAAGAGCAAAAAATCGTCATCTGGCGTAGTGCTGCCACCTGTTTATTCCACCATGCTTATAACTACTTAAGGTTCTTTTACACGATCTGTATTTAGCAGTGCACTTGTCAATTTTCCCATTGCAAAATCATACATGCCCTGTAGCTCGTTTCTGTATTTCTCGCACCGTAAAATTTCTTACATGAAGTGTGAAACAAAAAATTCCATCGTTTCTCGATTTATGAGATAAAAGTGTTTCTGTATTTGAATGCGAAAACAGACACAACAAATTCTGTTTATACTGGAATATTTCCAGTACTTAAGTGTCAAATGAAAGCGAAACGTCAACAAAAGAAATAAATATAATAAAAACAGGGCTGCCAGATTTGACGAGTTATCGTCATCTTGACGATTTTTTGTTCCGATATTAACAATGTGACGTTTTGATGATTTTTTCTAAAAAAGTGACGAAAGCAAAAACAAAATCAAAAATATTTTATAATTTTGTTGTTACTTTCTATAGAAATTCATCTTGAATTTTTAAATTTCAAACACTTCTATTTTGTGGCGTTGAAAATTGAAAAAAAAAAATAATATGAATGTCTGTAGAAAGCAACAACAAATTTATAAAATATTTCTGATTTTATTTTTGCTTTTAATGAAATTGTTGGCGTTGCGTTTTACACTATAAGCCCCTTAGTCTTCGAAATAAGATAATTGTAAATATTTTTATATGTTTGTTTATTAGAAAAAAAAGATATCTTTAGAAACAAGGCTGCTTAAATTTTTATATTTATCCCTATTGTGAAAATTGTCCTCGAAATTGTTTGTTTCTTCCCTAAAAAATGTATCGGCAAAAGCAAAATTTCGAGGGAAAGTAATGGACCGACTTGGCTTATTGTGAACATGTTGTATTCTTATCGTTTTCAGGGTATATCAATTAAAACACTTTGTTTTAAGTATAATATAAAAGGGTTTTATTACTATTAAATGGTATAATAAAAAAGGTACTGATCAATATAAATCTCAAGCTTAGAATGAATCTTATGTTAATTTCTCATTTGACAGCTGATGACAATACAAAGCTGCTATCAATTTAAGACGGCGTTTAATTGTCTTTGGTATTGCCAACATCTCCCCTAGTTTTAGTTATATAATATGGTGCCCAAAAGGGAGGTTTTCTGCTTCTACTCGATCTCCGTATTTCCACATCGGAGTTGGTGTGGGTTGCAGTATTCGATGTTGGTGGAGCAATTGGATACACAGCTGGATGTGTCATTCGAAATTCTTGTTGAATATTATTTCGTTCCGCGGATTCATTGTTTAAAGGAGGGTCATCTTGTAAAATAGCTTGATGCTCTGAAGAAGACTGATCAGTGATACATACCGGTTGTGGATCTATAGGCGGTTCATCTTGATTAAGTTGTTGTTGTTGTTGTAAGTCTTGTTGACTGGTTTCCATTCTCTCCTGTTCATTATTATTATTGTTTATTATTGCTGATGGGTTAAAAGATATTGGTTTTAAGTCAAAGCAATCCAGTATTGATGTTAATGATGAAGTGCTGGAAGCAATGTTGTTTGAGAACCCTGGTCGAATTTGATTTGCATGACATCTTACATTTCTGAAGTTAGGAATATTTGTAATTTTTACCTCGTACATAACATTACCAAGTTTCTTTATAATAATTCCTGAACCCCATTTCATTTTATTTAATTTGTATAATTTTACTAAAACTTTTTCTCCGATGTTGTACGTTCTTTGTTTGGCTCCATGTTGATTATTGAATTGATTTTCCATTGTTGTATTACGAATAGGAACATCTATTGGTGGTTTTTTTATTAAGTCTAAATTTATCCTTATTTTTCTCCCCACGAACAATTCAGATGGTGTTTTACCCGTTGTTTTGTTTGGCGAAGACCTGTAACACTGAAGAAATGTGTATAAATTTTCTTTTGCTGTTCCGGATCCCTCTAACTTTTTTAGTGCACGTTTCATGGTATCCACGAACCTTTCCGCTTGTCCGTTGGATTGGGGTTGATACGGTGCTGTGAAAATGTGTTGAATGCCATTTAGTAAACAAAAGTTGGAAAAACTCTGGCTGGAAAATTGAGTTCCATTATCACTCACGATTAATTCTGGATTACCAAAAGCTGTTGTAAAATCATGTAGACTCTCAATTATAGTTGAAGATGAAATTGATTTTATCTGGTAAATTTGAGGCCATTTTGAGTAGGAATCCACAATTATAAAATAATAAAAATTGTCCATTGGACCAGCTATGTCCATATGGATACGTTGCATTGGTCGATTTGAAATTGGCCAAGAATGTAATGTTGTTTTTGGTAATGTTTTTGCTACTGACGCGCACTTTAAACATTCTTGAACATATTTTCTTATGTCATCATCTATACGCGGCCAATATACATAGCTTCGCGCTAGCATTTTTGTGCGCTCAATGCCATCGTGACCTTTATGCAATTCTTTTAAAACTTTCTTTTTAAAACACTCAGGTATGACGATTCTGTCGCCGTACATTAAACATTCACTAGCATAACTCAATTCGTTTTTCCGAGAAAAGTAGCATTTTAAATTTGTATCAATTTTATAAGGCCACTTACCAGATTGTAGATATTTTATTACGGTTTGAAGTTCATCATCTTTTGCGGTTGCAGCTCGAATCATGTTGTATGTAATTGGCAAAGCTTTTGTTGTATCCTCAATGACCAATTTGATGTCTTTTTCTAGTTGAATGCAGGCTACTACTGTTTCCTCGTTTGATTTAGGAACGTTGTCGATTAATCTTGATAAGATATCAGCAGCACCAAAATTATTTGTTGAAATGTATTGTAATTTAAAATCATAAGACATTAGTGTTAATGCCCAACGCTGAAGGCGATTTGCAGAGTGTGCAGGAATTCCCTTCTTACTAGAAAAAATTGCCAAAAGTGGCTTGTGGTCTGTTTGAAGAATAAATTTTCTTCCATACAAATATTTGTGAAATTTCACAACGGCAAATACCAATGCTAGGGCTTCTTTCTCAATTTGAGAATAATTTTTTTCAGCCGGTGTAAGTGATCTTGAGCTATGATATATAGCTTTTTCTGTACCATTTGGAAATACGTGACAAATATACGCACCCAAGCCAACATTTGATGCATCCGCAGCCACTTTAATTTGTTTTCGCGGATCATAATGCGTTAGTAGCAAGTCTGAAGACAAAAATTGTTTAAAACGTTGAAAACTTTGTTGACATTGTTTTGACCAATTCCATTTGGCGTTTTTCTTTAAGAGGTTGTCCAAGGGATCTCTTAATTTCCGCATTTCTAAAAGAAATTTTCCATAATAATTAACTGCCCCCAAATATGATCGTAGTTGACTGATATTTGTGGGTGGTGGCAGTTGACGAATTTGTTGAATTTTGTTCTTATCTGGGTATATGCCTTTACTATCAATGTGATATCCCAGATAAGTACATGATGATTTGAAAAATTGACATTTATCAAAATTGACTGTCATGTTGTACATTTGTAATCGTTCTTAAACTTGTTTAACAACTTTTTCGTTTTGTTCGCGTGTTACTGTTGCAATAACTACGTCGTCCAAGTAGGAATATGCACCTTCAACACCTGACAGAATTGTTTGTATGGCCTGTTGAAAGGCGCCAGGCGCTGATTTCACTCCTTGAGCAAGGCGGTTAAATGTAAATAGACCACGATGTGTGTTGATGACCAATAGTTTTTTCGTTTCGTCATCCACTTCTAGTTGCATATATGCATTATTTAGGTCTATAATCGAAAACGATGCACAGTTGTTGAAATTTACGAAAATATCATCTGGTAGTGGTAACGGAAAATTGTGTGGCTCAAGCTGGTCGTTGAGTCCTGTTGAATAGTCACCACAGATTCTAAGCTTACCAGATGATTTCTTTACCACAACAATTGGAGCGGCCCAGTCTAGTTGATAGTTGATTGAACTGATTATGCCTTCTCGCTCTAATGAGTCGAGTGTTTCATCCAGAGATTGCTTTACGGCGTATGCTACCTGTCGCTTAGGTCGGAAAACAGGAACTGCGTTTAGTTTTAATGGCAAGTGGATTTTGAAACTCTTGACGTGCCCTATTTCCTCCCTGAAAACCGCTGGAAATTGTAGGCGTAACTCCATTGCGGTTAGTGATTTATTGAGATTTACGTTGAAACATGATGTATATGAATCGACAGCTTTATTCCACAATTTAAATTTTTCGATTAGGTCAGACCCAAAAAGATTTAAATCTGGAATAGAAGAAACTAAAATGTTACAAAAAATATCGGTGTTATTGATAGATACCATCGCCTCGAACTCTCCAATAATGTGTATGTTGTTTGTTGAAGCATCACGGGGTATAAGACTTGATGTCTGTAATGATGGCTTTCCGATTTTTATCCACGTTTGTTTAGAAATAATTGTAACATCTGATCCAGTATCATGCTGTAGTTTCACCTTTACCTTGTTAATAAAGGGTGGTTAAATTGTAAGGGACGATGTTGAATGTGAACCACACCTAAACGCCAAGTTTTTTTCCGAATTTTATTCGACATTTTTCAATTTCAGACTAACTCAATTTGAATCATGGAAAGATACACAATCGAGCTACGCGTTAAAGTTATTCAGGCTTATTATGAAAATAGGAAATCAAATCAAAATGCATATCGTGCAATTTTCGAAGAAAATCATCTTCAGTGGATTCGTCAATAAGCAGAATTGCCGCATATGGGCGAATGATAATCCCAGAGTGATTGTCGAAAAACCAATGCACCCACAAAAAGTGACCGTTTTGTGCGGTTTATTGGCTGGCGGCATCATCGGGCCGATTTTTTCCCAAATGAGGCCGGTCAGGCAGTTACTGTGAATGGTGTTCGCTATCGTGAGATGATAACGAACTTTTTATGGCCCGAATTGGAAGATATGGATGTGGACGATATGTGGTTTCAACAGGACGTTGCCACTTGCCACACAGCTAACGAAACAATGGCTCTTTTGCGCAACAAATTCAATGGCCGTGTTATCTTACGTAATGGCGATGTCAATTGGCCGCCAAGATCATGTGATTTGACACCGTTGGACTTTTTTCTTTGGGGTTATTTGAAAGAAAAGGTGTACGTCGATAAGCCAGCAACAATTCAAGAGCTAAAGGATGAGATAATTCGGCACATTAACGGCATAGAACCTCCATTATGCCTCAGGGTCATCGAAAATTTGGACCATCGGATGGAGGTGTGCCGCCGTGGTCGCGGCGCCCATTTGGCCGATATTTTGTTCCATACATAATTGAGTAGTATCAATATATCAAAATAAAATAAAATTACAATAATTTCCTAAATAGTTTGTGTTTTATTCAAAATCAACATCGTGCCTTGAAATTTTAACCACCCTTTAGATAAAACGACATACCTTCTGCATTTGATTGTTGTGTTTGTTGTTGCTGTATGCACGCTTTTAATATATTTTTGTTTGCTGAATTTTTGTTTTGAATGTTGTTTAAATTGTTGTTTATTTGTGTTTTTATCGGGGAAACATGAGCAAACCCCTTCCTTGTGGCCTGTTTTACCACATGAACCACATTTGTGTTTTGTATATTTGCAGTCACGTACGAAATGCATTTCTCCACACTGCCAACAGGGTCGTTTTGGCAATTGTGTAGCTGTGTTGCCCAAACATGTTGTTGTTTTAATTTTGTTAACATTTGCTGTTGGGTTAACATCATTAACGCTGACGTCGTTCTTAACACTTTCAATGCGTTGTATCTCTGCCACTAATTTGTCTATTGTAATTGGTTCTGTCTCTGTTTCCCTCTCTAATAAGGTTAACAGGCGCGCTTTTATGTCGGCATCTTTTTCATTCTTTAAACCATTTACAAAAATTAGGCATTTAAAGTTGTCAGCACTGCATTTGTTAAGCAAAAAATTTTCGCAAAGACGATTTACAATGGCGGCATAACCTATAATGTCATCTGTTGCGCCTCGAACATTTTGCATACACTTGACACGAATACTAAATAAACTTTCTTTTCGTCCAAACAATTTTTTTAATATTTTAACTGTGTCGGCAAATTTTACATCCCGAGGTTTTCTTGGGAGTAGGTAATCCCTGTACTTATTAAATACTTCCGTATTTAATTTTCGTAGGAGTAACCTCACTTTTGATGCATCATCAAGATCGTGTGCCTCTGTTAGGAAAATGTCCTCGTACCTGTCGTACCACGTAGCAAATATGTTACCTTCCGCCGGATCATAATTAAATTCTCTAATGTTTTTAGAAATTATGTCCATCAACGTTTCTGGTGCAGTGGATGTGCTCGATGCTGATGTAGACGATTGTGTTGCAGGTGTGGAGTTGCTTTGTGATATGTTGATAAGCATTTCCATCAACCTCTGTTGCTTGTCCATCGCCTCTTGCTGTCGGGACAATATTTCACCAACCACATTTTCCAACGATCTTGTTGCCATTTTATTCAGTTTACCTCGTCGCCACTTGTTGTATTCTTATCGTTTTCAGGGTATATCAATTAAAACACTTTGTTTTAAGTATAATATAAAAGGGTTTTATTACTATTAAATGGTATAATAAAAAAGGTACTGATCAATATAAATCTCAAGCTTAGAATGAATCTTATGTTAATTTCTCATTTGACAGCTGATGACAATACAAAGCTGCTATCAATTTAAGACGGCGTTTAATTGTCTTTGGTATTGCCAACAGAACATTTAATACTTCTTATATACATATACAAAATATGATTGATATTTGATATTCTTATCTTATATGTTCACTTTTGTGCCAAAACCATTATTCCGGCAAGAAAGAAATTTGTTTGTCTCCCAGTAAAAACTTTTTCAAAATGGATAGCTTCTTTCACTCGTTATTAAGTAGCTTTCTTCCATAAGAACTTCGATAACTACTTTTTTCTGGATGTATTAAGATAAAAAAAATGACTTACTTTTGAATTTGTACTTTTTGGCACAACCCTTGTAAAATTCATTAGTTTTTCAGTAGAATTGTATGTAGTGCTTTTATGTGTTTCTGATTACTTAACATATTATTTTGTAGGCGAAGATTTTACTGGGTCTTTAACCCGTTTATTTATGAACCGATTTTTTTTAATTTTAACTACAAGGTATTCTACTAAGTCTATTTCAGGTAAAAAAGAAAAAGATTATAGGAATAGGTAAATTAAAGATTTTTATCTCAATTATTAAATAATAATTATTAAATACCCATGAACTTTAACTATGTTTTTGTTTGATTATTTTTTAATAAAAGTCGAAACAAATTTGTTTAAAATTGATTTTAAATTGCACGATTTTTAAAACAGAAAAGACGATCTTTTTTATTTTTTTCTTAGTAAATTGACGATTTTGACACGAATTTATCTGGCAGCACTGATTAAAACCAAAACAAGAAAAGGTTAACAAAAATTTAAACTAACAAAATATAACAATTGTTTTTTGTTTATTTTCATCATATAAATTATGCATTTATCATTTATATTCCTTCTATTTTTTTATTTATTTAAAAAAAATAGTATATAAACATATTTTAAATTCAAAATATCTACATTTTGTTTTTCTCGCCACCAATTTCAAATGTGACTTATTTTGACAGTTCTTGAAAGAAACTTTTCGCAAAATATTGTTATAGAAACACTTTTTCTCGCATCCTTCCAATAATTTATTTAAATGATAGATAATTCTCGAAAAAAAAGATACAGAAACACTTGTGTGAGAAAAACCATTTTTTGTTTCATTTCACACTATTTTTGTTGCAATTCACACGTTTCATGCGAAGAGTTTTACGATGTGATATATACAGAAACGGGCTACTGCAAACGCAAAAGAATTTGCTTCTGCAAATGTCAGATGGAATAAGCAGTGTAAAATGTTTCAACTAGAGCGTTAAAATTTAAAAGTGATGTTTTCGATAGACTCTATGAATCTATGTATATCTGAAGTCAAATTTAAAGGTTAATTCTTTCTTTTTAAGATTTAGGCTTATTATATTACTGCAAATGAATAACCAAATAAAAATTAAAAAAACATTTGTTTGTTATTACGTATACACATAATAGCGTAATGTGACATTGTGACGAATTGTAACGTAACGTAAAACAACAGACACGGTTAGAACTTACCAAAATTCCATTTCACTTCCATTTTTTTGAATTCATCCAGAAAGTGATGAGTCGGCTTTTTTAAATAACCCTTCGATACTTCACTGACCCATGAAAATGAATTGTTACGACACTGGTAGTCCTCAAGATGAAGCTTTTTGATTACATATCCTGATATGTATTCTAGGGCATCCTCTTGAAGAATACCAATGTCATCAAAATTCATTTCCCCTAGGTCTTAAAGTTCTTCTGTTTTGCTTGGATCAGCAAAAGAGTCTTCAGGGTCAATTGTTTCCGCTTGGCCTTCTGCTCTGTTTTCTGGTACCTTAAGGTCGAGGGAACAGTTTAGCTAGTCAGTGCGGTCATCTTCGACGTTTCCTAGGCCATTTAAATGTTCTGTGTTTTACGCTTAAAATATAAAACCATAATTATTTAATGAAAAAATAATTGTTTTAAAAACTTACCCAATATTTCCGTAGCCTGTATTTAAAATCTCGAGGCGACGGATGGTCGTTGAAACCCCCTTTGCTTCTTATGGCACCAAACTATATCTCTAGAACACCCTGGTTAAGAGGGCTCAACACGAGATATGTCATATTCAGTGATGCCAACAGTAGGGAATTTTCCCTTTTTGTAGGGACTTTTTCGGAAAATTTCAAGCGTAGGGAAAAAAGGACAGATGTTTTATTTTAAGGCAAATGTAGGGAATTTTCATAATATTATTTCATTTTCAATATATTGTCTAAAAATTCGTAAATATTCGTCTTATTTCCATTAAAAATTTAAATTGTTCATATACAATAGCACCAAAGTACAAATGTAGTATTTTTAAACAGAAACCCTATACTATGAGTCCTTACAGCCTGGCAATCTGCAACAATTGCCAAAATAATATACTCAAATATAATTCGCAACCTAATACATAATTTGGAGGCGACGAATATTTTCGTTCGCATTTGCGAACTATTCTTCTATTTTTGCTATTTGCATTCGCACTCACATTCGCTAAAATGAATGCGAATATTAAAAGCGAATATCTAATTAATGAAATTTTTACATAGCAATTAGTTTGTAAAAAAACACGCCTTCTTAACTAAGAGAAATAAAACAATATAATTTTGAATTTTCAAATAATGTCTAATGAAAACTTTTAAGGATAAGTCGCAATTTACACTAGGGACATTTCTTGCCGGACAGACGAAGCTTGAAGGCGAGGGGTCGAAAAGGTAGAGCGTGTAGTACATGACTATCTGTACTGGACATTTTTTCATTTCTCTTTCTTACTTTTCGTAGTTTACATCTTGTTGCTTAATATTATTTTTCTGTCTGACTTCATATGTAAACGCTTCAGGTAAGATTAAATGTCCCTAGTGTAAATTGGGACTAAGGAAGGATATATTTTTAAAAGAAAATTTTTTTATATTTTAGTTAAGGGGAACAGAAAAATTTTTTTTTTAAATTTTGCAGCCTTCCCTTTTATTTGGTACTAAGTTTACTAAAAGTTATTAAAAATAAGTATTCTTGAAAAAGATTAAGCTCTTCAAAAGGGACAAAAGACGAGGAAATAAAAAATCAAATACGAAGTTTGACTATGTTTCGTCTTTAGATTAAAGGATATATAGTGGCGTTTCTGCCAAAGTTTTATTTGTATAGTATCTTTAGTTTTTCTAAAATCTTTGTATGAAGTTTCCTGACGATCTGGCCTAAGCAACCAGTGAAATGCGCATAGGAATAGCTTATCCCGTCGACAATAAATTTCAGTTTATCAATAGTATGAAATGGGAATTTAGCACATTTAAACGAAACATTGTTAATGAAAAAAATTTAATTTGTCACACATTGTTATTTTTGAAATTGAATTTTATACATATACATATTTATTTTGGGTTTTTCTTGCTGTTAATAAACGCTTTTATTACAATATTTACAAACTGTTAATAAAATAAGTACTTATTTGTTTGCCTGTGGCTAAAAACAATAAATTTTTAACGTAGAGAAAAGTGTAGGGAACAATTTTTTGGTTGTAGGGAAAAAAGGGATTTTTTTCTTAGACACGTAGGGATTTTTTGAAATTTCTCCTGGAATCACTGTGGGGTAATTCTGTAACTTTTTAACGACGAAATTTTGTCGGTAAGTAGTAAATTTTTAAAATTTTTACTCAAAATATTCTACTTAACGACAAACTTTTGTCGTTAAAAAGTTACAGAATTACCTCACTGGTCATATTGTACCTCTCAACATATTTTTGCAGCATCATCTATAACAGGGGTGGGCGCTGGTTTGCCTGGATTACGAAGTTTTTCGGGTTTTTACATTTACTCTTCGTGTTTTTTTGTACCAGAGCTGCTACCAGCGCTGCCAGAAGTAAGATTTTACCTTATTTTTTAAGATTTTTTAGCCGAAAAAAGATTTTAAGATTTTTCCCCCAAAAACAAGATTTTTTGTTTTGTCTAGACGAAGGTTAGGTTCAATTAAAAAAAACCTTCTTTGTTCCCATTTGAAAATTTTTAAAAAATACTTAAGGCCCAACCATAATGTGCTTAAGTTGGCTTAAGCAAATATACGAATGCATGTTAATTATATTAGGCTAGCCATATTGAACTTAAGGAAACTTTTTGTTAAATTTTATAAAACTGTCATTTGCTTAACTGATCGCACATTCCGTACGTACGTTTGTTGATTTTATTTTTGTTTTTTTTAATAGATTTGAGAGACTTTTTGTTAATAGGTTAAGCAACGCTATGCATATTATGGTTGGGCCTTAAAACAAAATAACAAAAAAAACACATTTCGCCGGAAAAATCCGAGTTTTAGACTAAGTTAAACTAAGTTTAAATTTAATCCACATCTGAAAAAATCGGCCTTAATGGAAAAATGTTTAATCCGAAAAGGTAATTTTAAGTGCATCAAAATACCTTTGAAAAAGGAGCTTATCAGGGGTGCCATGCAAATCGAAAACGTAAAACGAAAGAATTTGGCAGTTCTTTTTATTAAACTTTTAATCTAATTTTTGAAATTTTTGTTAAAAAATTCTAATTAATATAGCTTAATTTGTATAATAATTGTCATACAATTTTTTTATTACAGACATCTTATTGAAAAACGACTCTTAAAATTCTTTCGTTTTACGTTTTCGATTTCCATGACACCCCTGTATATCCAGATTTATATAAATAAACGTTTACAAATGTTTAGATTTTAGAGGTATTTTTAAGAAAAATCCCGCTAAATTGAATATTTAGCGGTTTCTAGCGGTTTTGAAGTCCGATTTGGCGGGAATCTTTAAAAAAAAGTTGGCAGCTGTGGAAATACATATTGATATGTTTTAAAGTTAATTTTAATAAAAAAACTACTTTTTTTTCAAAAAAAAAAAAAGATTTTTTTTTCCAAAATAAGATTTTTTTTTAATGAAATTAAGATTTTTTGCTGCAAATTTCTGGCAGCCCTGGCTGCTACAAATACAAAAATTTCCCTACTAAGATATTCCCTAAAATCCCCAAAACATACCATACACTTGTTTTATTATATTTCTTTTTTAATAAAAAAAAGTACGTTTAAAATGAAGAAAATGAATAAAAAACTACTTTCTAGCAGTCAAAACAAAAAGAAATAACAATATCAACAATGTAGATTCTACATTGAAATCAGAATGTGAAAAAATTTACCGTACAACACATACAAGTGTTTGTGTGATGTTGTTTTGGCTCATTTACTAATACACACAAACTGAAAACCAAGGTATATGAAAAAATAACATTTTATATAAGAAATTATTTGTTCATATAAATAAGAACCTTCATTTGTAAAGGCTAGTTTACACTATTATACTTTGTATTAATACATGTCAAAAACTCAAGTAATATGACAAAGTGTGATGGTGTGAATGCAATGTGTCACGAAAATGACAAGTATTATGAAAAAAGTTTGATATCCCATACGACTTCATCGTTTTTTGAAAAATTTCTAAACAATAACAGCCGTACCTAAACAAGAGCGGAAAGAGTTTTCTAGCTGTCAAAAATTCTCATGCCCATACAATTTGTATGAAGCATCCCTAAATAGCGCGGCGTCAACGCTTTGCAATTGAAAAATCCGATTTTGACAGCGCGTTAAATAGTGAAGTTGGACGCTATTGTTAATAAGTAATGGCAATTTAGCTGTTTTTTGTTAATCTAGCGGTTTTTTCTCTTCTTTTTTGCATTTTATTTCATGTGTGAGTGTTTATACTTTGTGTGATGGTGCGAACACAAACTGTCATTTTAAATTAGATTTTTTGACAGTCGCAACAAAACTCATTAGGTTTCTATCTCACAATGTATTATGGAATACGTAAGACTTGTGAGATTAACAGTTTAAGCCGAACTTAAACGATTTTCAGGAGGGGGATTTATATTGGAGCCATGGTAAGTTATGAACCAATCATCTCAAAATTTCGCAGAGGTATTTCTGGTATTAAAAAACATAAATTTCAATACAGCGGTAAAATTAGTTCAATCGTATACAGAGAATATCAAATAAATTATGGACCGTATATCACAAAATTGCATGACATTTTTTCTGGCCATATGAAACTAAGTTGGAAGAAATTTTTCCACAATAAATATATCTGCTACGATTTAAGGCGTGTTTAATTAATTTACCAGAGTGGGCTTTATATAGGGCCTATAGTAAATTATGGACCGATCATCACGAAATTAATTAGCGTGATTTCAAGTCATATAAAGCTGTGAAGTATTAAATTTTATTCTGATAGCATTATTAATTACAGTTTTAGGCGTACTAAACTGTTTTCCGGGAGTAGGGTTTATATGGGGCTTAGGGTAAATTATGGACCGATCTTCATGAAATTTCACAGTGTGATTTCCAGTCGAATAAACCGAACTTTTGCAAAATCTCATATTATTCCGTGCATTTATGCAAATTATTAATTTTTTAAAGTGGTGGTTCCACATTTTTATTCATAGCTCTGATCCTTTTGAACCGATTTTGCTGGATTTCAATTCCAAACTGCTTATGATAACTACAAGCAATTTGAAACCCGATTTGTTTATTTCTTTTGAGTTTTTCGAAAGTGAGCGTGTTTTCAACAGACGGACAGACAGACAGACATGGCTGGCTAAATCGACTTAGTATTACTCAAGGAGCCAGAATATATGTACTTTATGGGGTCTGAGATGAATAATTAAAATGTTTCACACGGAATGACAAACTTAGTATACCCTCTTCACAAGTTATTGTGGTGGAGGGTATAACAAATATGGCGGCTTTGTAATTATTAATGATATACATATACACATATTATATTATTTCTTGGGTGCCCCGGTAGGCTAGTTGGTAGTGTGCTAGCCTATCAGTGCGGGGGTTGCGGGTTCGATTCCCACCAGAGACTCTGGTCTGTTTCACTACAACGGGCTGAAGGTCTACGTTATTATTGCTCGGTTTATTACGTTGGAATATAAGTTGTAATTGTATTTGTAACTTATTAAATAAATAAGAAATAATATATTGTTTCTTGTAAATATCAGATGACAAAAGACCTGTTTGGAATAAAATTCCTACTAATGAAACAATATCCAAACGGTTCGATATCACAGATGAACTTTTCATTTTATTATTTATGTACATATATCATTCTTTTCTAGTGCAAAATTGGTTCGCAACTCAATTTTTGCCAACATTTTTCTTTACTATAAGAGCAACAAAAATGTCAACACCAAACTCTTCAACATACATACATATTTTTCAATTTATGCTCTAAGATATGTGAAATATGAGCTTAAACATTGGCAATTTGACGCACTTAATCTTCCCGCATTAATGCTTGTGTTAAGACATTACATATTGCTGTTGTGGTCGATTGCAGGAAACACAAATTTTGGGGGTTACCAACAATATTTTTGTTTATAAAGTTGTAATAAAAGTATTGCCAGTACAAACTGCTTTTACGACAGTTGTTAAAAGTGGATGAAATATATAACGGTTACACTATACTGTTACTATTTGCGTAAATACCGACTACTCACTTGAATATTTGTCATTCATTTCCCTTCTCATACATAACAATGCATTCTAATACAGTTTGTTGTCAGTGTTGCAAAAATAAATAGTGTTTTAAAAAGTTCACGAACATCCTTTATCATAATCTAGTTTATAAAATCTATGCTGCCATAATATAATATTTTTTTGAATTTACTGGATTTTACAGTAGTAGCAAATTTATTAAGAGTTTCTTACTGGTAAAAATACGTTTTCTTTTTTTTTAATTGTGGTTGTTTTGCATTTTTTTGTGTGCTATAGCCGACATTGACGACCTCGTTCGAGGCCAATATGCAATGTTCTCGTTAAATTTGCGGTGAAAATTCATTTAAACTATTTTTCGTTTGGAGTGAATGAAGTTGTAAGAATTTGAACAACAAAAGTTGTGATACTTAAACATATATAATATGTTTTTTATATAAAAAATTAAATATATTATTAAAAAAAAATTAAATTAAGTATTATGTAAAAATTAACATAAATAATTTATTAATTTAATTAATTTTGTTTATATGTGCTGGAAAAAAGTGTTATTGATTGAAGGAAAAACCTCTTAAGGGAAAAATGGTATGTATATATTAAAAATATTTTGTTATAGGCAATATTCCTTTTTTACTTTTAAATTGTTTAAAAAACAATTTGAAGACATTTGTGTTAAAAAAAGGAAAATTGTAGAATTATTAAACGAAAATATTTGTGAATTTCAAAGAGTTAACTTCATTTTATAGAGTTGAGGTCGTTTATTGATTTTTCGCAGAAACTTACAGTTATTTCTCTCTTTTTCCTTTTTCTTCCCCCCCTGACTTTTTACGCATAAGCTGTTGATAATATGTAGGTATTTTGTTTTTTATCCAGAAACAAAAAAAAAAAAAAAACATCAAATGTCAATCACACGGTTACCATTATAAGGTTTTTATATTAAAAATTTGATAACAATTGTTAATTGTTAATTTTAATATATGTATGTAACTAAATATTAAATTATCGATATACAGTGCACTCGCGGTTACGTGAACACCGCATTGTGTGGATCCCGCTTAATGTGAACAGCTTTTTCTTTTAATTGACTACACAAAAAGAAAAAAATCGTACTAAATTTAAGTTTTTCTACTTACTTTTAGTACGAGATGAACTTAAAAATTTATCACATGGGACTTAAAATTATTATGTACTGATTTCAAAATATCACAAAAACTTTGTCTCATAAGTGATTTCTGCGGATTGAAGGGCGTACTAAAGTGTATTTCAAAAGTAAGCTTTATATGGGGAATATAGCAACTTATGGGCCAATCCTAACGAAGTGAAGTGTGATTTCTAGTCCTATAAAACTACGATACACAAAATTTTACTACCATAGCATTATTTATCATGGTTTTAGGGGTATTAAAGTATTTTCCAAGAGTGGGCTTTATACTACAACAGCATTATTAATTACGTTCTCCGAGAGTGGATATGGTAAATTTTGGACAGATCTTCACAAAATTTGGCAGTGTAATTTTTAATCTTATAAAACTTAAACATACCAGTAAGATTTACTACAGTAGGCGAACTTAAGTGTTTTCCGAGAGTGGGCTTTATATGAGGCACATAGTAAATTATGGACCGATGTTCACGAAATTTGATGGCGTAATTTATAGTCTTATAAAACTGTGGCAGACCAATTTTATTACAATAGCATTATTCGTTACGATTTTACGAGTACTAGGGTAGTACATTTGGGTTGTTAAAACAGTGGCGGTATTTTGTAATTCGCTAAAAATCTATAAAGTTAATTTAGCGATTTTTGCTTAATTTGGCAATGCCATAAAAATTTAATTGGCCGCAATTTTATCTTTTAATGTCATCGCCAAAATTTTAAAATGTTGTATTCTGCAAGGCATTTTAGCGATCGAGATTTAGCTTAAGCTAAGCGAATTACAGAATACGGCTGCAGATATCTGATGAATAAATACTATATTTTGCAGTTTCAACTCACACTTAATGATAGTGCAAAAATATTGCAATCATTTTATTCATGTTGAGTGATGATGATGCAGCCTCACTCAACATGAGTGATAGTGACGTTAAAAAATTTGCACATACAAAGTTGCATTTTTTAAATTTTAGTGAGACAATATTTGTATGCAGCTTCTTTGATTGCATGTCAAAATTTTGCACTATTTGATTTGAGTGCAGATTTTTGCATTCAATCTGCTTTTAGTGCTAGTGAAAAAATTTTCACTATCACGAAATTTTTTTAGGGGTAGTTAAAAAAATTACAATCATCACTAAAGCTGGTAAAAAAGAGAGCAAACTAATTTTTTTGCAGTTTTATTTAGTGATAGTGCACTGCTGACTTAAATCAATATTTAGTGCACTAACCCCAACTATGTTTTAGAGCAAAAACATTTGTCTTCTCGAGACAAAAGCTTACATACTTTATCGTTCTTTAAGATCCGACTTTAAATGCCAAAATATAAAGAAAAATTTTAAAAAGTGAGCCCTATGCTCGGCAAAAAAAATTTTTTGTTTTCGAAACCGCCTTGCAAAAATACTTAATTTTGAGGTACGGTCTAAAAAACATATAAAGTAGATATAGATTTATATATATATAGTAAAGGTATATTATTAAATGAAAGTTATTTTTGACAGATGGTATATGATATGAGCAGCGTTGCCACGACAAAAAAATTTGTAACCAATATGCAAAAATAAAGTAACTAAAAGCGAAAAAAGTAACCAAATTTATTTTGTATCAAAAGTACTATTTTATTTGTACTTCAGTTTAAAAATATGTCTAAAGAAGAAATTAATTTTGTTTGTATATTGTAGTTTCATAAGCCGCTGGACTAATTTTTATAAAGTTTTGACAGTATATTACCGATGGTGTAAAAAGAACAATAGGCTTTATAATTTTTGTTTTCATCAATTTTAAAACCTTTATGAGCTAAAGTTTTCAACCTTTGGTGAAATATAATTATATTAAACGGTATGGGATCGGAAGGACTTTGACCTTATAGTAACGGGTTATCCATTTTGCGGTTTCAAAAGTAAACGTAAATAAAACACATATAAAATCTTTTTTTTTCATGATATTCATCATATCATTTAAATGACCACCACGCGAAGTGTTGCAAGCATACTACAAAAATTGTGATTCTGGCACAGCCACATATCGTGCTTTAAGAGGAGATTATGGTTTACATAATCGTCCAACTACGCAAGCAATTGGCAAAATTATGAAGAAATTTGAAGAGACTGGAGCGGTTACAGATATTGTAAGGCTAGTGCATCATCGTTCGCTCGTTCCGCTGAAAATATCGTTGCTGTAAGTGAAAGTGTTGCCGAAGACCCGAATGTGTCGATTCCTCGTCGTACTCAGGAATTAGGACTGTATGGTCGTATGAAAACCGACTTTTTTTGCCTGCTATTGCAGAATACGACTTAGAGAATAAGTGGTTTCAACAAGACGGTGCCACATGCCACACAACTCGAGCGAATATGGCTTTATTGCAAGAGACATTTCCTGGCCGTGTAATTTCTCGTCGTGGCGACATCAACTGGCCACCAAGATCATGCGATTTGACACCATTACACTTTTTTGTGGGGCTAAGCGAAATACCGTGTTTATGCAGATAAACCTTTAACTCTTGAGCACTTAAGAACCAAGATTCGTCAAGTTATGGCTAAGATACCGCCCAATTTGTGTCAAAAAGTGGTCCAAAATTACCCCAAAAGAATCAATGCTTGCAACACTTCGCGTGGTGGTCATTTAAATGATATAGTCTTTCACACATAATGTCAACGTTCAAACTTTATAATAAAAAAGAAATATCATGAAAAAAAATATTTTATATGTGTTTTATTTACGTTTACTTTTGAAACCGCAAAATGGATAACCCGTTATAACTAGCAAATTGTTTTAGTTAGCCCTACGAAGCATGAAGAGTAGCAGAAAATGGTCATCTACACTTCAAAGTATATACTTAACATGGTTAACTTGGTAGTCTTTTATAGTTTAAGCTTCTAACAAAAAACCATTTTTAAGTAGATGAAAAAAAGTATTGGTTTTAAATGCACAAATGAACAATAAACAAACAATTTTTAAGGACCAAAAAAGCGGGTAGTTCTTGTTCTAAAACAAAAAATTGGTTATTTTTGTGTTGAGAAAAAGTAACCATAATGGATAAAAGGTACACATCGAGAAAAAAAGTAACCAATTTTGGTTAAAAGTTACTAAAACGGCAACGCTGGATGTGAGATCCCCTACCGATCGGTTGCAATAAAGTGATTTTTGAGAAGAGGGCATACAGTAGTTTTGACTTAACTGCCTTTTATTTACGTGCACTTTTGACTTTACTGCTCAAAATTTATAATTTTTGGCATTATTCTTTATAATCCCATACAAATTCCTTTTTTAAGTGCACTTTCTTTACCTGCACATTTAAGATTATTGCCCAAAATTGTTGGCATTTTAAAATTATTTTCATACAAAAAATTCAAGTTAGCTAGCTGCACTTTGAAAATACCTATACAAAATAAAAAACATGGCGTAAACATGACATGAATAATTTGAACGCCAATTCATGTTCAAAGAAGAAAAAGGAAGAATCTTTTCAATAAGAAAATGTCGTATGAACTCAGACTTACTACCAAGATGTCATCAAGAAAACAATTTATAAAGCAGAGTTCCGAATATTCATTCACTATTCACTCATGGTCGCGAATAAAAAAATTTATACACTGTTGTGTGCTTTTTATTCGTGTTTAAAAACACAAAAAAAACTTTTGCTATATTTATTCTTGTATAAAAGTATTTTCATTGTTTTTTGTTTTTACAAAACACATGAGATTATAAGAGAAATTTTTCTTTTTATATATTTGTACATGTGAGATTTGTTTTTTTTAAACTTCTTTTGTTCGTCTTGCATTCAGACATACTTCCAAATATTCGCTTGGTATTTACATCATAATCTCTGTTGTGTTTTGCTTTATTCGTGTTTAAAAACTCAAAAAATCTCTTGCTGTATTTGTTCTTGTATTTGTATTGTTTTTTGTTTCTACTAAAAACATGAATTTAACATTGAAAAAGAAAAAAAACAAATTATGTATAAGCAATTAGTGTTTTTATTTCTTTTTTTAGAAAGGAAAATTTAGGAAAATTTGGAGAAAACAATTTTTTTAAGTAAAACTACTGCACGTAAAAGAAACAAAAAAAATGATATGTAATTTATTATACATACCTACATATGTATATTTTTTTTACTAAAGCTTTAAAAGAACATAACGCAACACTTTTAAAATAAATAATTTTTTAAAAAAAGTTAAAATTAAATATTGAAATTTGTACTTAAATTTAGATAAAAACATATCAAAATCAAATTTGCACTGTTGTCATATTTTCAATTGTTTAAAATAAAGTTGCAAGTATTTTTATTTTCTTAACGATAAAAGCAACATGAATAAACATGAATGAAAAAACAATTTTATCATGTACAAAGTAAGGCTACAAATACTATTAAACAAAAACAAAGGATGCAAGAGATTTTTGTGTTTTTAAACACGAATAAAGCAAAACACAACGATTAGCCTATGATTATCCACATACGCGCATATGTACAAACTAGAAAATAAAAAACAATTTTATGCATGTGCTTAAAAATAAAAAAAATTCTTAGCTATTCATTTAACAGTGCGAAAATAAAACAAAAAATTTTGCAAGCAATATTCATGTCAGTTTATCATGTATGTTGGATTTTTAGTATGCATACATGAATATTTTCGAACCCTGTTATAAAGACAAGCGAAAAATTTGCTCACTAACCTTGAAAAAAGCTGTTTTCTTGAACGCAAATTGAAACACTCACTGGAAAGAGAATTTTAAAAGCAAGTTTGTTTAAATTTTTAACACATTGACTGCCACGTCGGACACATATGTGTGACAATACTGTGTGGCTTACGCCACCTCGGACACATATGTCCGACGCGATTTTCATTCTTTCTAGCCATGTCACTCAAAAGTGGCTGACGATAAATAAAATAAAATAAACGGCACCCCTTGAAATTTCTGTAAAAATGGTTTCGGCGCAGCTCAAAAATTAATAAATTTTTTTTTTTTTAATTCAATTCATTTTATTATACACAGTTAGAAAAAAAAAGTAAAAGAAAAATTATTTTACATATTATTCTTATAATGCAAAGACACAAATTAATACGTAATTAGGAAAAATATAGAGCGATATGGAGTGTTTTTTGTCGTGCATATATGTCCGACATGGCCTTGCATTAAAAAAAATCGGGAGGCGCCACGTCGGACACATGCGTGCGACACTCTTATTTGTAAAACACTCTCTGTTTTTAAGCAGTAAACATTACTGGTAGTATCCTAAATTCCAAGATAAAACGCAAAAAAATGTTGTGGCCCCAGCATCTTATTTGCTAAAAGTGTGAAGAAACATGCTGTTGTTTTATACAATCAAAACTTAATAAAATAAACTAAACTTAATTTTAAAATTGCCCTGGTTAGAAGTATAAGTTTATCAGAAAGAGAATGTACAGTTCAATGAATATGTAGATATAATATTTTGTATTGACCAATATTTTGATATGTTGGCACTCATATAAAGACCCTTTTCGGAAAGGTTTACAGTGGGTCAAACACTACTTAAAAAAATTAAATACAATTCAAGAGCTTTAGGTGCATTCAAAATATGTAATTAAACGAATAATTTTCATTATCTTATTATGTATTATTAAATAATTTTAATTTGTTTTGAATTTTTATTATATTTTCAGTTATTTAAAATGTGGAACTGATTAAAAAGAAACTCTAATACCAATATGGGAGAAAGTGACAACGAAGAAAAGAAGGTCAGCAAAAGTGGTACAACCGAAACAAAATCAACCCCAAAGAAGCAGGAAAATGATCTTTCTGAAATGGACAGCAGGAATGGTATGTTTTTTTTATTGTTGCTAAATTTAAGGCCAAGAACGAATCAGCCTAATTTCGTATACTCTGTCCGGAAGTAAAGCGTTTTCCAGTGAGAGCGTTCTGTATTTATCGTAGAAAGTGAAAGTTGGACGGGACAGACAAGTCATATTTTATAAAACAAAACTTCCCCAAACACTATTTTCTAAATGGTCATAATTGATGAAATATTTTTAGGAAATTAACGAACCTTACTTTGGGTAACAAATAAAAACGCGAGTGGTCTATTATACAAGCTTTCTTTTTATGATTCAAGATTAATGTAAGAACAAACAAACATATGCATAAGAAAAAAATAACAGAGTACCGTTAAATAGTTTGAAGTATCAAAGTAAGAAAGTTAAAATAGTGTATAAAAAGTTTTTCATTTCCAATTTACCAAGAAAACCTGTCAAGTAAACTTTTCTCATCATCCAAGGAGTCCCTTAAGAAGTGATGGCAAACATCTTTATGTTTGCTTCGCAGATGATAATTTCCTCCTTTTTTTAATGCCCATCAGATTAGCGCTCCTTGCCTTATAAAAATTAAACCACTTACAGATTTTCTTTGATCCAAGTCGGCCGCATTGTCATTTTGTAAAATTCGACACACGGTCCAGGCGATCTTTGCCTGTTGGGCCCTATTTGCCCTTTCTTGGCCTGTCAGGCTTTGCAGCCGAGGCAGAGCTAGACGGTTTGTCCGAAATTCTTCAGAACTGCTGGCGTGTTCAATGGCGGACTTTGTTTGGCCAACTCTGTCACCTGACTTTGTCCTCCTGTGTACGTTATTAACTGCCCAGTCTTGACGATTAGTGAGCCTTATATGGACTGTTCCGTACCCATAGCCAATATGATGATGCTTCTGCCTAACCGTGAAAGCCGTGCTAGGGTCAATTGCAAAGTTTATCTCAGCAATGCTTCCTTCGTTGACCCGATTTAGCACTCTACACAATTCGACAGAGAAGTCAACATTCTGTCTTTCAATGAGGGCAAGTATCCTGTTGGTCGATGCCTTGGGCTTCTCAGGGAGATATGCAATCAATATTTCAGCCCTTGGTACCTTTTCCTCAGAAACGACCTTCAGTACTGCATCCTTCCAGGGTTTTATTGAGGGAACATGATCCCTGACCCATTTCGATGACTTTTCACCCTTGCAGTTAAAGGATAAGAAACCTGGCTTAAAACTGCAAACCCGCAAGTTGTGGTTTTATGCTGCCCGTCCTGAGCTCCACAATTTTGTTTAGGACTGCAGCTTGGATGAGTTTTTACTTATCCTCTGACCACACACATTCTGTTCTACTGCCCCCGAGGCATTTGCACTGGCTCTATTAGCGATAGTCGTCATGCTACCTGCGTTCCGAGGAATGCGTTTGTCCGGCGAAGAACGTGCAATCGTCCCCTCATCTTGGAAGTTTTTAAGTTGCACAACTCGTTGCGAACCTTCCTCATTGGTTTTGGGCATAGCTCACTTGCCCCTTTAATGCTCATGTCTTCTTTCAAGTAGAGCTTTAGATGCTTACATGCAGAACCAGGCAATTTAAGCCCACCTTCTGCACTCTTGGTCTGATTTGCTTTGGCTGATGAGTATTGTTGCGTGTTTGACACAAATTCCAGGAGCGCATCCTCTTCATCCGTTGGAATAGGTTTCTCAGTGACGTTGGGACCTGAGTCCCCCTGCATTAAGGTATCAACTATCGATTCGCAAAGAGATTTCTCCGCAATGCAAGTGTTATGATACAAAGACTCTAACACAGATTGTACTGTGTCCATTGGGTCATGTTTTTCTCTATTTGGTTCTAAATCTGCGATCCGCAAAATCAGGACGCCGCGTATTCTCTTTTATTCTAGTATAGTCGCAGTTCTAAATTCATATCCATTGAGAATTTTGTTAGAATGGAAAAATTTATAGCGCATCGTACAGCAGAGCCCCATGCCATAGGTGGGCACAAGCTAGAACCAAGACATTGCCAGGGTCCGTAGCCCACACCGTTATTAGACACATTCATCCCAGGAACATGGTTCGGATAAGATCGGGGATTGGGAGTTTTTACCGAGCGTCCACTCTAGATCCGCCATGTTCAGCCTATAGCAGAGGCACCTCGTGCAGGTTGTGATACTAGATCACGCATGGACGTTTACTGGAAAATGAAGTTGCCTTGTTAAGTAGCCAGTTAACAAGAATCACATAGAATCTATCATTTTTTACAAATTTCCATAAACATTTGCAAGTCTGACAGACTTGTCAATAAAATCTGTCACTCAACTGCATTTTAAGGCCACACTATCACATTTTTTGAGCACACGCGATTTTTTTGAAAAATCGTACGACTGAATAGAATAGTGAATCGCCGCACAGTGGGAAATTTTACGAGAAGGCGGTCAAAATTCTATAACTTTTGACTGGATCGGTATTTTTTTATGCGATTGCTCGATAGGTGCGATGTTAGGCTTTAATTTGCGCTATAAAACGTAAAATTCGATTTTCGAATTTTTTTGTTGAGTTTCGGTGTAAAAGTTGAATATTTCAAATATGATTTTTTTATAATTTATCATTATTTCTCTTGTATTTTACAACTGATACTTATTTTTTATTGTCGAACTTAGATCCTGTCAGAAAATGCCAATATTTGGCCCCTGTAAATTTTTTAGTCCCAACATTCACAGGGGCCAAAGGTTGGCTTTTTTGGGACGAGACGAGTTGTTATAAGAATAAAACTGAAAAGGAATATTTTGAAAAATGCCCAAATAGCATTCTTGGCTATCGATAACATTTTAGGTAATTCAACTTTTATTTTTGGTTTGAGATGTATGTGTATTTTATTTTTATATATTAATACAAATATATACTTAAATCAAAAACAAATTATAATCTATAAACAATTTTAAATTAAACAATATTAGTAAAATTTTCTTCTAAATAGCTTTGGGTTTCATTTTCCAGAAGTTGTTTAGCTTCTTCCTCTAATTCGATTGAGGTTGATTTCCATTTTTGTCGAATACTGGACATATATGGATCTGATGTGCACAACAAAATAGTAATAAGATCTTCATTAGTACAACATCTGGACATTTTTCTTGTGTTATGCTCGCGGAAGAATCTGTAGTCTTTGTTCCTTATTTCTTGCGCTTCTTCAGATAGATCTCCAATTGGTAGCATATTGTGTTGAACTATTTCTTCCCCATGGTATAAAATTTTATGAACTGTGGTTGGCATATGTCTCCAAGAGTATTTTTTGTTATAAAGAATTGCTGTTTCATTTGCATACTGGCCAAATTTGTTTGCATTTATCTTTCTGCTACATGATATAACTTGTAAAATGATCAGGAATTCTTATTAATTCAAAATGTACTCTTGTGATAGATGCTGCAGTTTCTGGATCGGAAAAGAATCTCCTTGCAGTGTTTCCATCATTTGAATATCCTTCTCCTTGTTTTGGCTGATCAATTATAAGGCTTATGTGAAGGTATTTTTCTTGAATTTGTTTTTTTTTTGTTTGCTTCCTTTTTTCCACATTTTCTTTGTTTTTTTTTTCACTGTTTCGCCTAACGGGCCAAATTCCAAATCATAACCCAATTTAAGAATATGCTCCATAAAACGAATTCTGGTATGAAGATTGGACATTCCAAATTCGTATGCTTCATTGAAACTATTGTCTTGTGATGGGGGTTGGCTTAATTGACTTGATGTCTTTGGCATATGGTACAGCTTGACGAAGACTTTGTTTCGGTTAATGGTTGTGCAACTTTTCCATCGATAATTGTAAGGAACATTTGAAAATTAATTTCAATGCATTGGTCATCAAATTTAAATATTGCCGGTTGAAGTTCTTTAATTTGATCTTTTATTTTTCGAACTTCTTCACTTATGACATCTTTAGTTTCCTTTTTGTAAACAAACTTTATTGGTCTGCAATACTTTGTTGAAGAGGGAATTTCATTTTTCCATACATCCATTTCTGTAACTCTACTGGTTGACGGCTCTAAGCCCATATAAGTTTTTCTTAAACGTAATGGAACTAAAGATACTATGAATAAGTTAGCATCAGATGAATTTTCTGAATTACATTGCTTGTATTGTTTCTGACCAGAGCTTCCATCACATCCCCATTTAGAAAATAAAGTGATGCTGCAATTTTTAAGTTTTTTTAAACAGTCAGCATCAAGTGTATTTAATAATTGTTCTGCAGTGTGTTCGAGAAGAGCCTGCAATTTTACTTCTGCTGAACTTGAAGTTACACTAATAGCCGTTTGTGAAGGTTAGCACTCTTTTTTGACAGAAACTAAATCTCGTTATGCTGGAAAGATTCCACAATTTCTTTCATTGGTTCGCTTTCGCAGTTCTGTATACTGATTTTTTGTCAGTTTTAAATCCAAAAATAGTGCAAATGCTACTTCTGGAGTAAATTTCATTTCTTCAGTTGGTGTAGGCATACTTTTTAAAATCCTCTTTGTGCGTTTAGGGCTCGCTTCCACTATTTTTTTCAATTATTGCAATTTTTGTTTTCTTATTTTGCGTTGGTTGAATTTGATGCAGAAATGAATCCTTTATCATAATTTTCACGTAAAATATAACTGCGTGCTAGTTTTTTTTACCATTTACCTGCTCTTCCATTTTTTTAAATTAAGTTGCAATTTTCAGGTAATTAAACTATGTAGTTTATGTTGCGGCTATTTACTAATGTTTAACCTTTTAACTTACTTAGAAATCTGACGTGTTAGTCTATTTATGTCGCCTATTCGTTTTGCAGCATCCGTTTACCCACAATAAGTTAATAACAATGGCAATACCTTTACCTTCTCCAAATTAATTGATAACCTGACGTGCTAGATAATTTATGTGGCCTGAACTGCTTTATTTGTCGAAAATTCTTTAAGATTCACCTTCTTTAATTTCAGTAATGTTTCCTTGCAGGACTTATTTTTTGAACCGAATATCTTACCTTGGGTCACAGAAATTGCTGTAGTTCGCAAGGCCGTATCCAGATGTGTGTACAATGGGGTATAGAAATGTAGGTTAGATTCTGGACTACAAGAGAGTATAGATTCTTTTTTGACGCACAGGACTTATGCTCTATAAAGTAGGAAATTTCCGGGAAATTTTGACATTAAAAAAAAAATAAAAATTAAATAGTTGTAGAGGTCGCAGAGTTTAATGCTTTAAACCACGTATAGCTAATAAAATAAACTAATACACAAAACTTATTCTGTCAAAAAATCTTAAAAAACAAAAAAGTTGTGAGCATTTCAACTTCAAAAATTGACTCAGAAATTCAAAACAATAACCAAATATTGAGAAAGTCCATTTCGGACCACCCTGTTCTCAATGAAAAAGTTGAAACAGGGTTGAAATTTTTTGGCTCCCGAGGTTCACTAGTATTTACTTTCACATGAATAAAAAAATTTTTAAATCGGAGAACATAAAAAAAAATAATTTTGGTCGCCTTCTCAAGATATGAACCAGTGTGCGCCGGCTCTAACGCTGCACAGTTTGCTTAATATGTATGAATCTTGGGAAAGATAACATTGTAAAATTCTACACGGTTGCATTGTAGAATGTAATTCAAAAAGCGTGTTGCGTTTTGGAACTCATCTATTCTTAACTGATATTGCAACATGTGGCCGAGCGTTGTCATGCTCGAATATAACGGCTTCATATCTAGTCAGCTTAGTTAATGGTTTTCAGTACAGATCCCCTGTGATCGACTTACGCGATTTAAGCAGCCATAATAAACGGAACCCTTCTGACACTACCAAGTTCAGATCATTGCCTTCGAGCCATGTATATTCGGTTTCGGCGTTGAATTGGCAGGTTGGTCGGACTAAACATTTCTTTTTTCTTGTACTTGGAGTTATGGCAATGGATCCATTTTGCTATTGCCAGTAATCTTTCCATGTATTTAATTTCTTTTTACGGCGTTTTAGTAGAATTTCGTATATGCAATTTGGACTATCGATGTTTCCCTAATTGTTGCATGAATAGCTCCTAGTAATTTGGAAAGTTCTAATTGAGTGTAAACATGTGTTTAATTCATTTTCTTCGAATTATTAGGTCAGGCTTATTAAATATTTGACGAAAAAACGGGACCAACAATCAAACTAAAAAATCTTTTCGCTTAATATCAATATTTATTTTGATTAAAATACCACATCTTACAAAAAACTGTTTTTTGCTATGTCTAGTAGTATAATTAGTTTATTTTGTAATATTATGACCATTTTAAATCTCACTAACTATTAACAAAAGTATGGGTTGCGCTTATTTGATCAAATATTTAATAAGTGTGACCGTAGCTTAAGACTCCTTTGTCTAACTTGGATATACTTTCTTGTGTGCTTCAGCTGCACTTTTTTCATTTTGAAAAAGTTAAGTAAAACTTTCCGCAAGTGATGTTAAAAACGCGATACGATATTTTAAAAGCAAACAAATTTTGTTGTTTACACGATTTCGGTTAATGAAAAAGAGAAAAAAGTTATGTATATGACTACCGCATTTTTAAGTTAAAACCTAATTATGTATGTATATTCCTTATCACTTTTCTTTTGAATATTTTTCATTAAGGCGATCATGATAAGCCGGACAAACATACACAAAAACCTAGTGCACAAAAATCTAAAGATGGTGTTAATGCTAAGGACAACAACGATTCCAAGGAATCTCTTTCAGCAAAGCAGACTCTCGCTATTGCATCATCGAAAGATACGTTTAAGAGCAAAGAGCCAATACGTGTCGGTTTCTATGACATCGAAAGGACCATTGGCAAAGGAAATTTTGCAGTGGTAAAACTTGCTCGACATCGAATAACTAAAAATGAGGTGAATATCGAATCATGAGTTGAATTGTATTTTTCTGTTTAAAGTGTCCATTGCAAATATTATTACATTTTCTAAAGGTTGCTATAAAAATTATCGATAAATCTCAATTGGATGCAACTAACTTGCAAAAAGTTTACCGTGAAGTGGAAATTATGAAGCGTCTTAACCATCCCCATATTATCAAGTTGTACCAGGTAAAGAATTAAATACAATACTGATTAAGTCGGTGTAGAAACATTAACTTTATATAAAAAAAATTTACTTTTTTTTGAAATTGTAAAGGTGATGGAAACCAAGAATATGATTTATATAGTATCGGAATATGCAAGTCAAGGAGAAATATTCGGTAAGTCATTATTCTTTTTTAAATATAGAACCAATTTTGCTTAAATATTTAGTTTCTCAATGAAATTTTGATGGGTTAGAATGTTTGTAAGAGAATAATTAAATTAAAGCGAAAATTTATTCGATTTTTCTCAATTTCTTTTACAAATTTCCTTGTAAGTTTTGAAATTTAATAAACAAATCATAATACATAAATAAATTTTTGCTAAGCCTTTATTTCTAATGCAATTTTTATGGGTGTGGCCAGACTCCTACGATGCACTTACCGTATCATAAGGCATCGAACATCAGAGGGTTAATAGAATAAGTCTACAGTTTCGAATATTTTGGAAAAGAATTCTGCACTTAAATTATTAGTGGAAAAGGCAAATAACTAAATCCAAATATGTGCATATATTTTTGAATAAAAAAAATGTTTGATTAATCATAAGAACTTGTAATTATTTTATAAAAAGAAAATCCAAACTTTCACTAGAAACTGATGCATTCTTTTCACTAGCTCTAGCTTAACAGCTATCAAAAAAAGCCTCTTTTTTCTTTAAGACAGTCAAAAGTGTAGACTATTTGTTGACAGTGTCACCAAAAAGTCACCAAAATAATCGACAAAAGTGTCGACCTGAAGTGACATTCAAAAACTTACAGTAAATACAACCAATATGACACAATAGAACACATTGTGAATTACCTAAAGGCTTCAAATCTTTACTATATAATATTATAAAGCTAAAAAGTTTATATGCATGTGTGCCGGTCCACTATAGTTGTTAGAATAGGGCCCAGGGACACTAAGCCTCCTATACTCAATAAATATTAATTATCGTTTAAGAAGAGATATACTAAAGCAATAGTTTCTGTACTCAAAAGAAAAACAAAGCTATTTTAACGTGAGGACGCTGTTTACTCTCCAGTCTGGCTGTCCGCTCGACCGTACCCTGACCGAATGCGAAAGTGACTTTTGTGTTTGCTACGCTTTATCTTAACCGATTTCGATAAAAGTTGAAATATAGCCTTTCTATTTTTAAAACTAGGACCAATTTTGTTGAAATTTTAAACAAAGATAGATCAGCGTAACTAAAACTTACAGGGTTCACATTTTTTTCAAAGCTAGGAATGTGAAGGGACAGATATGCACTTTCTTCATATCCGAAACTATCTTATCGATTCATACAATAATATGGTCCTAATATTTGTTTTAAGCCTTGGAATGATAAGAGACAGAAAACCAATTCCTGCATCTACGACTCTATATTTAGTCGAAAATTAGCTATGGGCGGGCAACGCCCCGGTCACGGCTAGTAAAATATAAAATACATTTTGTAGAAAATATTTTGAATCTCTTCTTCTATCTTTATAAATAAAATTTTTTCAGAAAACAATTAACTACACTAGCCAACAAGGTTTAGGACTAGAGCAACTAATTATCTTTCCTAGGGTAATTTGGTTGGCTGAGTTCTAATCTGTAATTGGTAATTGTAATTGCGATGTAAAGTAGTTGATTTTTGACCTGAAAGGGCCAACATAGATTTCCAGAGGGCCATCGAACACTCAAAATTGCCACAAATGGCCCAATTGTGCCAAATATTGCATTACTGTGGTCAAGTCTAGACCCCTATCAATTCTCTTTTTTCGCTCTCTCCTAAAAACTTAAGACTTGAAGAGTCAAATTAGATTTGATATAAAAAAAAGTTGTAAACCTATCGACAATATTTACCTGAACTCATACAAAAAAAGGAAGGGTTTTTATGTTTTAATTTTAAAGGTTTGTCCCAAACGAATTCGTCCAGAATATTCAAAAATACATAAACACAGTGTTGTAACATTATATTATTTTTATTTAGATTATATTGCTAAATATGGTCGAATGTCAGAAACTGCAGCACGTTTTAAATTCTGGCAAATATTGTCAGCTGTGGATTATTGTCACAAGAAAGGAATTGTTCACAGAGATCTTAAGGTAAATTAATAAGAAAAAAATAGTAAACCATTTTTTTTTTGTTATTCATAACGAGTTTGTTGCAGGCTGAAAATCTACTTTTGGACAATAATATGAATATAAAAATAGCCGATTTTGGATTTTCAAATCATTTTAAAGTAGGCGAACTACTTGCCACATGGTGTGGCTCACCACCATATGCAGCACCCGAAGTTTTTGAAGGAAAACAATACACGGGACCAGAAATTGATATATGGGTAAGTTAAAAAATTAATGAAAGTAATTAATTATTTACGTGGACCTGCAGTCAAACACAAACAACCAACAATAAGTAATTATCAACAGTGTGCGTTGTCGAAAATGAAAAATAAACTGTAAAAGTGATTGTCTGACTTTAAAATTTTTTATGTAAATTGGTAGTCGAGACATACTTTAAAAAAATTAAAGAAGTTTTCTTTGAAATTAGACAAAAAGGTCATAAGTCGGAACTTGTAGTTTTTTAATTGCCTTATTTTATTGAATTATCTCCCAAAGATCAAATGATTACGATTTAAAGCAGTAATGCTACACGAGGGCTGCTATACGTCCTGGTTTTCCAGGATTTAAATACATTGTTTTTTGATACAGATTAATGCGGACCAAAATGTAGCTTAAGCTGGTGGTTGTTGCGAAAAGAGGTTAAGCTTTCTGTTATAACGTTGTTTATATGAAGCAATTTTACCAGCAACTGTTGCCTGGGGTAAACGTCTTTCAACTAATCGATTTAATAAAGTTAAGCCAGTGTTTAAATTAATGTTTTATTTTTGTTTATTGTTTTTTATATTCAATTTTTTATCTCTTTTTAATTGTTGGACTTAAACCTGAAATATATGGTTGATGCATATATGTATAAAAAAAAAATTTGAACGGGATCAGTTTTATACGATTGGTTTTTGGAATATATAAGGTTTGCTTGTACGTTAGTTTGTGATTTGTGTTATAAGTGGCCAGTGCAAAGGCTTCTGGCAGCCCTATGCTACCCATATGTCATTGATATCAAATGGAAGAGAATAAAAAATTTAGCTAAGCCCAATCAAAAACTCAAAAGTCATTTTTTGACTACCAAACAAACACGGAGGTTTGATTTCAAATTGAAAATGATTTGAAATCCAACGTTTTCTCAAACGACAAACGTTTGATAATGATTTGAAAATTATAGCATTCTCAACAAAAAGGGGAAATTATTTTCAAATTGAAAAATGCCTTTATTTTCAACTTGATTTCAAACGTAATTCTCAAATATTTTTCGAATGTGGATTATATCACAATGTGGAACATAAATAAAAAAATTTTTTTTTTATTTAATTTTAATATTCTTTCCGGCCTCTAATTCTTGGAAAGACGAAACACTTGGCTCCATTTTATTTCGAAAATTGTAGCACCGCGATCATACAACAAACTTATAATTTTTTCACTTTCCCGTTTTATTTTTTTAATTCGTATTCTTAATCATTGTAACTACTCACAAATAATTTTTATTGTTCACAAGAAATAAATCGTGCACTTGTAAAACACATTTAACCACGAAGTAAAAATTTAACTAATCGCCATTTTTAATGTTTACATTTATTTTTCGCTTTAGTATTGCCACGTTTAGTTTTAGTTTTAATTTGAATTTGATACCAATTTGACATCAAATTGATAAAACACTTGATGTCAAATGTTAATTTTCAAATCATTTACAATTTGAATTTAAATGTTACAATCAAACAATTGAAAAACGTTTGAGAATTGTGTTTGATGTCAAATAATAAAATCATTTCATATCAAAGGTTTGACTTCGTGTTTCTTGGGTTAATACATTTTTGCCTAACCTCAAATATATATGTATGCATATTATTTTTCGAAATAGCTCACATTATAAAATACATTAAACAACAAGATAATATCGAAAGGTTTTTTCTTATTTCGATTTTTATTCTAAGTCTATCTTAAGGGGTTTTCTTTAAGCACATCCTATCTTTAAATTCAAATAAAACAAAGTGTGTGTGATATATCATCGACATTTTTTATCCGTTTGAAAGACTTATTGATGCCGTTATGTGTGGAATGCATCCGAAATGTCCAATTTTATATGACTCTGGCTCTTAAATCAGGCTGAATGTAACCGATCCCATGGGTTATGTTGGCTTTGAGGACCGCTGTGGTTTGTGGCTTTTTAGCACACACCTGCGGCTTAAGAAAACTCCACAAGAAAAAGTCTAATGGGATCAAATCGCACGAACTTGGTGGCCAACCCACATCAGCTCCATGTGAAATGACCATGACCTCAAATCGAACGTCAAAATATTCAATGTGGCATGAGCTGTGTGACAAGTAGCACCGTCCTGTTGAAACCACATGTCATTGGTGGCCAGATCATCCTATTCAGGTCAAAAGAAGTTAGAGCGACCTATAGTGCTCGTCGTTGACAGTCATGACCTGTCCAGCGTCGTTATCAAAGAAATATGGATCGATGACGCCGCCAACTCCAAAATCCACATCAAACAAAGACCTTTTCTTGTTGGGGTTTCTTAAGTCGCAGGTGTATGCGAATAAGCAACAAGCCACAGCGGTCCTTAAAGCCAATATTATCCACGCTATCGGTCAAACTCAGCCTGATTTATGCGCCGAAGTCATGGAAAATTGGAAATTTCGGATGCGCTCCACCCAGAAAGGCCATGGCGGATATTTAAAAGATGTTATATTCCGTACATAATGGCATCAATAGGTCTTTCAAACGAACAGAAAATGTCGAGAACATCTCAAACACACTTTGTTATATTTAAATTTAAAGATTTGAAGCGCTAAATAAAACACTCTTTACTTCCTAGTCCCTTGGTGTTGTACTTTACGTTTTGGTATGTGGAGCACTGCCATTTGATGGTTCAACATTGCAGAGTCTTAGGGACCGTGTACTCTCTGGGCGTTTTCGTATACCATTCTTTATGTCTTCAGGTAAGTTTTTGCTTAAGCTTTCTTTCGTCATATATTTTACTCCTAATCCTTTTTTCTCTTAGAGTGCGAACATTTAATAAGACGTATGCTGGTGTTAGAACCATCACGACGTTATACCATCGAACAAATTAAACTTCACCGCTGGATGTGTCCAGAAATTCTAGAACTATCAAATATAGCCAAATTCAACGTAAACATGGATGGCACAACGAACATCGAACCCAACGAGGACATATTGCGCATTATGTCCGAATTTGCTGGCATACCACCGGAAAAAACCAGAGCCAGTCTTAAAAAAAACAGTTACGATCATGTGGCGGCCATATATCTCCTATTGCAAGATAGAGTTTATAATAAGAAACTGGCCCAGGAAAAACAACAAAGCACTAGTCTTAACAGCAGTTCAAGCACTATCGCATCGTCGTCTTCACTGCCAAAATATGCCGGTGGTAATAAGCAGCACTCATTAGCAGGATCAACCTTATCGACCTTATCCACTTTATCGTCGTCCTCAGCCGCATCCCAATATTCGTCCAAAATGTTGTACAAACATAATAGCAAATCAGCTGCAGTAGCAACAGACCACCATCGACTAAAAGCGAATCATGTACTTCATGAGGATCAGGTTAGCAATAATTTACACCTAATAAAAGAACACTATAGTCTTTTATCGAAACTAAGTCGACAGACCCCATTGAGTGAGCGTTCTGCCCCCGGGCCAACAGACCATCTGATACAATCAAAAATCATCGATAATCATCTTAGATATCATTCGGAGAAGAGTGGAGGTCGCATGTCTCGTCAGGATTTTGGGAATAGCCAACGACCTATTGGTTGCTCATCTTACAGTATAGACAATAACAAACATTCCATAACGAATCTGAACAGTCGCGAAGTTCTGGCATCAAATCAGCGCTTAAATGGTGGACCACCGGCTCGCGTTATTGACGAACGCTCAATGCGTGAACGAATGTTTAGTGGTGCTGCTGGTATTGCTCATTTTAATATTGAAGAAAGTATCCTAAAACAGAGTTCAGAAGACTGTAGGCTTTTACTGCAAAAGGCCACTGCCATATCAGAATCCAAGAACAGTAAACACCAACAAAAACTAAAAACGACTGAGGACAAACAAATGTCCGATACAAAACTCAACGAATCCAAACCCCTATCGAGCTCAACTAGTTTTGATTCATCTGCAGTTTTAGATCAAAGTCTTAGTTTTCGCTACAAAATGTCTGCAGAAGCCACAAAACTTTTCCAAACTTTACAAGAAAGTCCTCTGCCGGTTGAAGTGAGATTACAAACTTCGCTACAGTTTTCTCTGTAAACTTTAATTATTTCTCTGTTTTTTTTAGGAGGCCGAGAGCAAGGAAGGTGCAAAAACAAAATCAAATCTTACTCTCAATTCGAATAGTGAAAATATGCCAAAATTACCCGATAAAAAACTCAAGCAAGACAATTCAGACAACTACACAGGGTAAGATAAATCCCTGATTTTTTTTGGGTTCAACACAAAAAAAGGAGAAATCTCTGAAAAGTTTCCATGTTAAATTAAAATCACCCCTAACTTGAAAAATTTTTCTCTCGCAATTATTTCCCTTTTCACATACATATTTGCGAACATGAAAAACTCCCTTGATTTTTTTTTAAGTTAATTCAAAGACTAATAATAACAAAAAATGTTCACGGGAAAAAATTCCCCTTATCGTAAATAGTTTTTTCCCTCGTAATTTGTTCACCTTTCCCTTTGATTTTCTCACTTTCTTTTTGCTGGGGAACAGAATATGTACATACAGTTACGGACAAAAAAATAGGGCCACGTATAAAAAACATAAAATTTTAAAAAATTAATAAAAATTCATGAAGTTTCCAAAAGTTTTCTTGATCAATAATAGTGATTATGTTTTGTGTTACCATATGGCAACGTTATTTGAAATAAAGAAGTATGGTACAACAAATATCAGTTGATAGCATGGACAAAAAAATAGGGTCGACGGTAAACAACAGTTACAAAAAATTAAAATCAAAGAAGTAAAAAGTGTTTGTGTGTAAAATTGCATTTTAAGTATTATTTTCCTTAAATCTGAGGAAAATTTAAAAATAATAATTGATTAAAATTGTCAAAATTGCACAAATATGGGTCGTGCAAAGCATTGCACAGACGCTGAGCGTCGCATCATAAAAAATTTAAAAAACAATTTCAGCAGGACAATGATCCGAAACACACTTCGGGTCTTGTCAAAAAGTGGTTTTTGGATAATGGCGTGAACGTAATGCAATGGCCTGCACAATCACCGGATTTAAATCCGATAGAAAATTTGTGGAAAATTTTAAAGGATAGTATTGGATCACAAAATCAAGAAATAAAGAGGAGTTGTGGGAGAAAATTCAAAGCGTGTGGTATTCTATTCCAAAGAAGACCTGTCGATTTTGGAGATTTGGTGGAGTCTATGCCAAGAAGATGCAAAGCAGTCTTAAAAAATAACGGCTTTAGTACAAAATATTAAATTTTTTATCCAATTTTTAAGGCGAATTCTTTTCTTTTTATCACTTTAATTGTTGACCCTATATTTTTGTCCATACTATATCAATATATTTTATTAATAATAATTAGTATTGTGCTTATTTTGTTGAACTATTTATGGTTTTTAATCCAAATTTTTAATAATTTTAATTAGGCTTAATATTTTATTAATTTTAGATATTTTTAACTTTATAGTGAAAGTTTGTTAAGTTTTTAGTATATATAAGAAAGACATTTAAATATCACAATAAAATAAAATGAATACTAGTAAAAAACAATACGACATTTTGTCCATTTTTCGCTTTATACAAATAATTTTCAGGTGACCCTATTTTTTTGTCCGTAACTGTATGTAAGTACTTCTTCTTATAAATCGAATATTAAGGGCAAGATCCGTAATAAGGCACAAACTGATCTATTGCTGAACAAAATGCAAAACAACAGGTCGAATTTTGGAAAATATTTTACTACATAAAATTTAAAAAGTGGAAAAAAGTAACGTTGTAATCAAACTATCCCTCCCATACTAAATATGTTGCTTTATTATTTTACCTTTTCTTAAAATTATATACGAGTATATTTTTCAACAAAAATGTCATTAGCTTTTAATTATTTTAGGGCCCGTTTTCACAACTTACCGATAGCTAAAATAAGACTTTAACTGGCCTTATAAAAAGTGTTCCATTATTAAAACTTCACTTTAACATAAAGTGAGAGATAAAGTAAATTAATACTATGTTCACACGGACAGCAATATTCGTGTTTCGCTCTCTTATTCCTGTTTCGAGCCCCAAACATAATTGAAACGACTTGTTTCCCCATACAAAATTTTGTGACCGAAACAGGTCGTTTCATTTTGAAACAGGCTGCGAAACAGTAAAAATGTACTATCATCTCTAATGTTGATAACATTAATCGTTAGTTTATCTGAACTAGCTCTCAAAAAAAATCAAAACAAAATAAAAATTGATGTTTAATAAAATAAAGTGATAATTATAACATAATAATATTAATAAAAGTATTAAATAATATATTTTTAAGTTTTATTTACTTTTTTTTATCTATTTAAAAAAAAATCACACTAACAACACAAAAAAATGTCAAAATGAAACAAGAATGAATCGTATGAAAAGCATGTTTGGCAAAGTAGTTTCAGAGAGCGAAACGAGTGGTTTATATCGTCGTATGAACATAGCATTATAGTACGTTTCCACTTACATGTTTTGGGCCACAAAACTAGTTTTGCAGCAAAACAAGTGTTTTGCTACTTGTTTTCCCATACATTTTTCATGTTCGAAAAACTCAAACAAAAGCTAGTTTTGCTCCAAAACATCTCGAAAATCATGAATACAACTCTGGGTTATCCATTATTGGTGATTGACAATTTCGAAAAAAGTGACATATTTACCAAACTATTAAGACTTATTAAATAGGTTTATGCAACTCTCCAGCTGATTTATTTGTTTGCAGCGTAAAAATAATAAAATAATAGAATAAAAAGGTAGTAAACTATGTGCTTTTATATAAGTACATATATGTACATCTGTGTATTAAAAAACAAAAAAGGAAATTTCATGTTAATGATAAATATTTTTTTTTTTTAACACATATTTTTTTTTGCTTCCATGTTTCTTTACAACATAAATGCCAAATTGATTTCGAAAATTCGAAAACCAAAACCAGTTTTACATAATGGAAACATTTTGACAAGTTTTGCCCAAAACAAGTTGTTTTTCTCATAGTGGAAACATAGTATTAGGTTCATTTAAAAATCTTCCTTTAGCTATCGGTAAGCTGTGAAAACGGGCCTTAATCTTTCTTCTTTTTTTTACATTCACTGGACCTGATAGCTTGAAAAATTTTTCACGGGAACAAAAATCCCACTTGTTATTCACGATAGGGATGAATATGATTAAGCAGTGCCTAGGGATTGAAGTGTGACAGGAATTTTTTTTAACAGAATCCTTTTGGAATTTAAAATTAAATTCATAATTTCATCTATGCCTCATATAAATATCTTTCCGAGTTAAGGGTATTGAAGCAAGTCATAACGGGGGAAAAAAGATAATTTTTTCCCTTTTCCAATCTTTACAATCGGATTTACATAGGAAAAATGGGCTGTTTAAAAATGTTTGTATAAGTAGCAATAGATTTGTTTGATTCTTAAAAATCTGTGAAAAATTTTTTGAAATCTCTAATAGAATTCAACTGTTAAAATAATTGTAATCGATGCATTTAAAAATTCTCGTTAAAAAATTTTTTTTCTGAATCGAACTGTAAAAAGTTTTCGTCCATGTTATGAAACATTTGCTGCGAAATGAAAAAGGTGTACTTTGGAAACTGAATGGAAAAGTGTACTTTGTTTCAGGTACAAGCAGTTTTTGTCAGTTTGTTATTGAAAGAAAGAGAAATAGCATGCAAAATGATTGAATGCTGCGAACAAACGTTTTATTCTATGGTCACGAATAGAGTTTCAAAAAAGTATTGAAGAGAAAATTTGTGCAGCAAATGTTTCATAACATTGACGAGGACTAAATACGTATGAAAAAAAAGCCCGTACATGTTCCGATGTTGGAGGATGTGAACGTTCTTATTTTGTGTATTGATAAATATTTTATTTGCATTTTAGTACAAATGGCAATGATAGATCTTCAACGAAAGTTTTATCGAAAAAAGTTTCTGCTCAATGTAGTTCAAGTACAGACGAAGGTTGTGACACTGACATGGGAGGAGCAAGTGATAACAAAGGTTTGTAAATTAAAAATTAAAAAAATCTGAAACTTTTACTAGTTAAAATTATACATTTAGATACTTCGCAATCTTCAATAGATTTAAGAAATCAACGAATACAATCATATGCCAGTAGCAGTTCTTCGAGTGGTGTGATTGGTAGTTATTCAAAAAGCTTAAGTCAAAATCTGAGTCGAGGATCCTCGAAGAGCAATTGTTCAACATTTGAGAGCATTGATTTTAATTTAGTTACAAGTATCGATCTTGCCGGAAGTCTACCATCGTGTGCAAGTAATTCCACTTTAGCTGCATCGGCTTCTGGTAATAGTGCTGCTGGTGGAAGTGGTAGTGTCAATTCTGAACATTCATCGGAACGTTCATTTTACAATAGCAATAATTCGTGTGTGTACATGCCACCAGTAACAAGCACATCATCAATGCTGTCCACTAAATCGACTCCTTATAACGATAAAAGGTCACCGATACATTTTAGGTATGTACTGAAAACAAATAGATATACATAATTATTACTGATGTTACGAATATAAATTTTTATTATTTTTAATATACCGAATAAGAATATTCAATCTTAACTTTAAAGCCACTCGTATTCAAATTTTATTAAAAAAAATCCCACTACTAAACGTAATTAACATTCCCAGGAAAAACTTTTTTTTTTTTAGTAATAGGTGGTAGTTATTTCATAATTTACCTGGAAAGTAGTTGTCATTAAAATTGTCATTATTTTGAAAACTTCAATTAGTACTTATTAGTAATGACCTCAGCAACTACTTATTACTTCTATTATTTTCACTACTGAACATTTGCTTACTAAAAATTACCTAAATAACTACTTATTAGTTGTGTTGTTTTCAGTACTGAATATTTACTTACCGGTAACGTACTAAATAACTACTTATTAGGTATATAAACTAGTGATTTTTTGGCTTCTAGTAAGTACTTACAATTCAACTTATGGTTAATAAATCACTGATGGTTTAAAGGCTAGTTTAGTTGAACTAAACTTGAATTTATATGTAGTTTAAACTCAACAACTGTAAATCAGTGTCCCATGTTTTATATGTTGTTAAAAAATAAGATGTGGCAGCACTGCGATAAATATTAAATTCATATGGTCTGTGTTGGTAGTTTAAACGCCCAATTTTATGCGTTTAAAGATGGTTTATATGTTAAGTAATTTATAGATTTGTTGGTTTAAACACATTTTAAACCAAAAAGAGAGTTTAACTTTTTCTGATTTTTTTGCCCTTACTCGTAGTTAAATAATAACTAGATATTTTTTGACTTCTTGTAAGTGTATTATAAGTACTGAATTGTGTGGACACCTCGAACAAAAATAAGTAGTAATTCAGCCGAAAAATAAGTAGTGTTTATTTTGTCCAACATTATTTGATTACTTACCGGGTAAGTAAAGTTTTTGCTGGGTTATAATGACATCCCGATCGTTAAATTTGAAATTATCAACTTTGCACCTGAATGCAACTGCTAAACATTTTTAAATTTTTACACTTACATTAAGAGTAATCACGATGGTCATTGTGCAAATTTGCAATTTGTAAATTTGCAGTGCATATTATGATTGATCGTGAGCATATCACTTATATTTTTTGTGTGCAAATGTGATATTTTTCTAAAACTTAACTCTGGCAACACAAAAAACTTCTGGCAGCACTGTACAAAATATACATTTGCTTACATTTATACACAAGCAAATTAAAATAATTTGTTTTCTTTTTCTCTATTTTATATTAAAACGCACGAAAATGTTTAATTTATAAGTTTCCTTAAAGAACAATATGGCGCTTAATATGTCAAATGTTACATTCGTTTGCAACTGAGCAAATATGCACTACTAATTTTGCTCATGTTTTTATACCCTCCACCACAATTAGTTGTGAAGAGGGTATACTAAGTTTGTCATTCCGTGTGAAACTTTTTTATTATTCATCTCAGACCCCATAAAGTATATATATTCTGGCTGCTTGAGTAATTCTAAGTCGATTTAGCCATGTCCGTCTGTCTGTCCGTCTGTTGAAAACACGCTCACTTTCGAAAAACTCAAAAGAAATAAACAAACTAGGTGTCAAATTGCTTGTAGTTATCCTAAGCAGTTTTGAATTTCAGCAAAATCGGTTCAGTAGGACTAGAGCTATGAATTAAAATGTGGAACCACCACCTTCAAAAACTTGATAATTTTGTTACAAAAACTAACATAAATGATGCAAAAATGCACGGAATGACATAAGATTTTCCACAAGTCCGTTTTATTCGACTAGAAATGACACTGTAAAATTTCGTGAAGATCGGTACATAATTTACCCTAGGCCCCATATATGCCCTACTCCCGGAAAACAGTTTAGTCTCCTAAAACCATAATTAATAACAAATCGTCATAGTTTAAGATAATAATAATAAAAAGACATCATACAGATATTACTCCTTAAACATTCGAACTGTCGGTGGAGGGTATCAAAGATTCGGCACAGCCGAATATAGCACTCTAACTTGTTTTTTAGTCCAAATGAAGTAAAATAGAGCAAATTGCAAATACGCAAATTTTTTTTCTTATTATTATTATTATGTTTAGGCCAAAAGCCCCGCGACCAGCATTGCCAGAAGCTTTGGGAAAGAAATCATCATTTGGAGAAAAAAATCACATTTTCAAGAGAAATATCATCAAATTATTTTTAATTTAACCCTCTAATGCCAAGTTTTAGAATAAATGGGAATTTATTATGAAAACAATTTTTAATGGTATTTTTGGGCCCCTGAATTCAAAAAAAATATTTTTAAGCCCGTACGATGAGTCGTGCCAAGTAAGAAAACATCTAGGAGTACCTTGAGGCACCATTGGGTACCTAGTAATAAAAACACATTTAATTTTTGAGAATTCTGTTTGTTAGTTTTTATTGAAAATAAAAAGTAATGAATCAAATTAAAAATATTTGGTTTTGTTTATGATAATTAAAAAAAAACAATTTTATTATTTGAGCATCATTAATAAAGTTTGCACATTGAACAAAAGCATTGTGTTCGAGATTGTTTACAATGCTTTAACAGCTTTGAAGAGCTTTCGAAGCTTCTACAAATATTTTTCTAGATCTTTAAGCAATTGTAAAAAAATGGAAATTAATAAAAATTAGTTATATATTAGGCTTCAGTAGAAATTTTGTAAAGCATGCCTTGAGGCACTCTTAGGCATTAGAGGGTTAAACATTTTTTCACAGAGACAAAATACATGCATACATACAACATTTAAAAGATCATTTTAAGCACTTTGAAATTATATATACTTTTATTGCGATCCTTAATATTGAAAATGTTACATAATGAATTGACTTGCAAACTATTACGCAGAATAGCTTGCAAACTAAAGGCTTCGTAAGTTCTATTAGTTTTCCATTTCGGTACTAAATACTTGGACTTTTCTGTTTTTTAATATATAAAAAACATTAACAAGTTGTTTAAATGAGGTAAATTCCCAATTATTACTATTGATAAACTGAAATTAATTGTTGGTGGGATAAGCTATTCCTATGATCTCCCCGAGTTTCTTTAAATGTCTTATGCTCTTCATTTATAATTTCGTATTTATTTCCGATAGATGATATGCTTTGTTCAATATACCGCAGCGAACGCATATCCAATTTGTTCAATTGGATTTAAATTATGTTGATATTTAATTGGCCCATTCCGATAATTTGCTTATGAAAGTTAGACAATTGCTTCAAATTATAGTATGAATAGGAATGCTTAACATTAAATTGAGTAAACTTCACTATTTTTCTAATTTTGGTTTGCTTTTTACTTTACTTAAAGAAGATTTTATTTTGCATTTAAGACAAATCACACTGGTTCCTCTAAAGAAAATCAACTCAAAATTTTTAAATTTTCACTTTTTGCAAGAAATCGATGCAAAGTGGTCATATCTACGCATTGTAGAAATCTTAGATCAATTTCTCTAATATTTTGGCAAAAAAATACAATTGTAACCCACTTTGTTGTTTAAGAGTACATATAAAAAGAGAAAACAGTTTTTTTTTCTCTACTGAAAACCTAAAAATTTTGTGTTAACCCCCTTTAAAGGAACCAGTGCGAAATGGATTTTAATAAAAAAAAAAAAATATTGAAAGTTCATATGTTTTGTATCACGTTATGTATTTTTTTAAACGTATTCGCAAAATATTCGCTTGAATTTGGCAAATACGAGTTTAAAAAAATATCCGAAAACCATGCATTTTAAACGAATATTCGTAACATCACTAAAATATATCGTCAGCTCAGAATTGGTTTGGCGCATATCGTGGTTAAATTACCATAATATGCGCCAAACAAATTCTGATCTGACGATATCTTATTCAGTATTAATTAGCAAATATAAAATACTGGAAAAAAGGGGAAATGTAATTTTTAATTAGGAAAAACATGTTTTAGGAGCTTTTAAAAAAGTTTAAGAGGTTTATGTTTAAAAATAAATGTTAGAAATTAAAGCAATCATTTAAATTTGCAAACATAAATGGATCCATTTTTTACAACTCTCTTACTTATGTTTATAAAATTTGTCCAACTTACTAGGGAAGGACGTCGTGCGAGTGATGGCTTAGTAGCTCAAGGAATTGTCAGTCCGGCGGGTCCTCTACACAATGGTACATCATGTGGTAGTTATCGCTACGATACCCACAAACGAAATGGTTGGCTTGAACTCCAGCAGCTGCAAAGAGAAGCACATACCCTAAAGTCAAAATACAGATCAAATCTGCCATTAGATGAATTTAACAACTGTCAATTTCAACATAGTCAATTTTATACACTGTCAAACAGATTACCCATGGAATTTCATCAGCCATATCCGCCACATTTGGTGCGTGCAATGGAAAATATGGACAACTTTTCCGATAAGAATGGAACAATACATCCGTCATTATATCATTATTTACGTTTGGATGCAGCGAATGCCGCTGCATTTGCTGGCAGTATGCCCAGAGCCCCACATGAGGGTTTGCTTTACAATCAGCTGAATGCGGCAGCCATGTTGCCCATGCAAAAACCACCGCTGCAGCAACAATTACTGCAGCACAGATTGCTGCAACAAAAGCGACAACTTTTTCAAAAACAATACGCTTTGGAATCACAGCTTTCACGGCCACATCACATTTTTAGGGAGCATGGCTACAAATTAAGTCCCCATCCACATGTTGTGCCTATTACACCGACATCTACACCACCGCCTTCAGCAATGTCACATCCCGATGAATTAATGGAGTTGCACATGCTCGAACGTAGTGGAAAACTGCATCATAATTCTTTGGCACCATACTCCAACAGTCATCATGGCGTTATTAACAACCACTATATGAAAACAACATACATTAAACAGCAATCTGCAGATGTGGCAGTTCTACCAATGACCCGAAGCCGAAGCCCAAATATGAGCCGAAATGCATCAGAAACCTGGAATTCCTTGAGTGCGGCGAGCATTGTGCACAAGAAAATGTCGCCGGTTAAAATGGAAAACGGTATGAGTCGCGGATCAGTATCAACACCAACATCTGCATTAACACCGCCACCTGCAACACATGCATACCATGTAATTGTAAATCCATCATACGTTATATTTCGAAATTATTAATTGGTCAACTGTATGTTTCTCTTTCTTTCTCTTTCATGCAGCCAACATCTTCATCAACTCCATTAACATTAACATCATCCCCAACTCCACCGCCACATCCTACAACATTACTTACACTCTCGTCGCCACCTACCACACCGTCATACTCACTGGCACCATCCGCATCATCGCTCTCATTGGCAAAACAATCATCTTCCACCTCATCGTCATCATCGTCCTCATCTTCATCATGCACAACAGCAACAAATTTATATACACCGAATTGGCAGACTGTCATTAAACCGCTTAGCGAAAGTCCTATTTTAGAAATGGCCGAGCACATGGAATCTGTTTAAATGCACTCTCTCTCTTTCTCTCTCCTTCACTGTCTTTTCCTTCTCTTTGTATTATTTTGAATTTTATTTCAAAACTTTGTAAATTGCATGTTAAAATTTACCAACTGCATTTCAGAGATTTTAGAAGAGTTAAATTTTATTTCAGAATTTTCCATTCATACTTAAAAATTTTAATATCGAAGTTTTTATTTATAATAACGAAGTTTCTATTTGTAAAAGAGAAAAAAGTGTTCGTTTTCAATGACTCTTTCCATAGATACGGAGGAACATGAAAGACGCCGTAGGTTTTGTAGATATGGAAAGCAGCTGTCTGTTTGGCTTTATTGTGTATTGATTTAAAAAAAAACCCTACAAGAAAGGAAAATGCTAAGGCGACAAGTACAACACCAAAAAAACAACATTTTATTTGTTGCTTTCGGTGGTCGATATGTCAAAAACACAAGTAACCTTTGACATTCCTCTCTCTAAGTAAGAGAAAAAAAGTATCACAGCTGTGCTTCCAACGCTTCTGAAAAATGAATTCACCTTAGAAAATGCGTTAGTATTCATCTGAAGCGCTGGTCCTGAGCTGATAGTCTTATTAACATTTTCTTTGAAAAAAGAAGAAAAATCAAACTGTTTAGGCTTTCACAAATTTTAAATGAAATGTTGAATTGGATATTTCTATTTCCCGAGTACAAATTTATGTAAAAATCTGCCTTAGACCACATACGTTAGTACGGCTGTGAAGCTGCCTTGCTTTTTATTGTTATCTTTAATTTGCTTACCAAGTGTTGAAGGAAAATGTATAGTATTGGATCAATGTTTGCATCAACTGTTAAAGTTTTTCAACAATAAAGTTGGGCAATTTTTTCACAGTTATTTAATAGCCACTTTTCGTTCGCCTTTGTCTTGGTTCACACTATGAAAGTTTTCTTTCAGAACATCTTAATTAATTGTTTAGTAGGGAGAGAGGAATAGCATGTTCTGTCCCCCCTCAACCTCAATTAAGTTTTGTAAAGTTTTCACAGTGATTTAAAGTGGCTTTCGTTCGCCTTTGCCTAGGTTCACACTATGAAAGTTTTCTTTCAGAATATCTTAATTTATTGGTGAGAAGCGAAAGAGAGGAATAACATGTTCTTTCCCCCCTCAACCTTTTACAAATAAACTCAAAAAACTCCGAAATACGTGAATCATTCTGCAGAACATTCTCAGTAAAAGAATTTCTCTCCGGACAAAAATATTGTTGGGAACGCATTATTGAATCCAACTTTAGTTTTTCGTGATAAAAAGGGAATCCCAAAATTTAGAAACCAATCCTTTTTTTCTGAACTATTTACAACGACAAACAATCATTTATTTTTACTTTTGCTCAATATTCCTTGCAAAATATTTCCGGGAAGTAAAAGAAAAATTTCAGACATTCGCTAAATTAAAAAGAAAAATCCGTAAAATTTAAAGTCCTAGTACTAATTGGAAGGAAGTACCGGTTTCATTGACCCACCTTTGCATGAATTGAATTTTTTGAAATGATTAGAAATTGTTTTGAAATTCGTAAATATAAATAAAAACTTCTTCAATAGTTAAGGAAATTTCGAAAACTTTGGTAAAGATTTGAAAACTTCTGAAAGTTTTTTAACATACATGGTACATATATAATTAGAAACTTCGGAACTAAATATGGAATAGTTTAAAGAATTTTGTAATTAAATGTTTTTGAAATGCAATTGTAGTCCTGCCACTTAAATACTAACTAATTTGTTCTGTCACAGAAACCAAATATGTACGAAAGTGAAAAGGTTTTTACCTTCTCTAATACCATGTTCACACGGACAGCTTTATTCGTGTTTCGCTCTCCCATTCCTGTTTCACGCCTTAAACATGATTGAAACAACATGTTTTGCAACACAAAATTTTGAGGGCGAAACAGGTCGTTTCATTTTAAAACATGCTGCGAAACTGGAAAAATGTAATATCATTTTGATAACAATTATCGTTACTTTATCTGAACTAGCTCTCAAAAAAATCCAAACAAAAAATATTTTGAATTTTTACTTACATTTTTATCTTTTTTAAAAAAATGTCAAAATGAAACAAGAATGAATCGTATGTACAGCATGTTTGGCAATCTAGATTCAGAGAGCGAAACGAGTGGTTTATATCGTCGTATGAACATAGCATAATAGCTACTTGGAGAGCACTTACATAAAAGAAAAGTTCAACAAATATTTCAAATGATAAATAATCCTGTTGTTTCCTAAAGGTGCTTTTACACGATCTGTATTTGGCAGTGTACTTGTCAAATTTCCCACTGCAAAATAATACGTGTCGTGTAAATGCAAAAAAATTGCTTCTGTAAATGTCAGATGGAATTAGCAGTGTAAAAATTTTCAATTAGAGCGTGTTCTATTTTGATCTGGCATCAGCTGTTTAGCAAGTCATACGTTTGTGGCGGCATATATCAATATTTATTTGTTTATTTACACATATTCTTTAAAAACCACATTTTTAAATGACTGAAATAAAATTAAAAGCGAATAAAAGTATAAACATGTAAATAATTTTCTGTTAAGAACGATTTTAGGTTATGCCAGATGAAACCAAAAACGAACGTGTAAAAGCAAAAATTATAAACCTTCTGTATTTGTCAATTTTGACAGACATGTGCAATTACATATGGATTTTACATCTGACAAACCCACTGCAAAATACAGATCGTATAAAAGCACCTTAAGCTGTGTCTTGAAAAATAGGCAAAACTTGTTTAGATAACAAATTTTATATATCTCTAAAAGTTTACCAAATCAACTAGAAAAAAATGTCAAAAGTAAACATAAAAAAGCCCTGCCATAATTTTTTTATCTTCTCTGTTTTCTATCATAGCCGCAATTATTCAAGCACCGGGCATATTGCTATTTAGCAAGTTTTTCAAGCACAAAATTTAGTTTAGAACAACTTTTTTAATTTATTTTCGAAGTACCCCCAATTATTTCTATTTTTTTAATGTTACAAAGAAGCTATTTAATAATGATGTCATATTTATTAACAAAAAAAAACAGTGTTTTGATTTTTTCGGATTTATGAAAACATATGAAAGCTAAAAAAGCAAACCGAAAACGGTACGAATTGAAAATTATATATAATATTTTCACTTTCGTACAAATTCTGTGACATAACTGAATATTTCTTTTTTTATTTGCAAAAAATTACTTTTTTTATCACAAATAAGTAACAAGCAACTCTTAATTAGTATTAACTTACTTTGGTTTTAAATTATTTAATTGAAAACGTTTTTAATTCGTTAGAGACTTAAAGGAATTAAAGATCAATGATCTGAAATTAATTTATAAATAAGTTTTCTAACATTTAAATTTCCTATAAAAATATGGAATGAAATCAAAGCTGCGACGTTTAAGCGAATCTTTGATTACACTAGTTAGTATAGATTTAAAATTTTTACATACTTGTGTATGTATTAACACAATTGCATAAATATACACATCCGTACATACATATTTTTTTTCAAAATGTGTTCAATATAGAACTAGATACATAATTAAAGAAAACTAACTGATACACTTTCATCCATAATTATATACAATACTACCTTTGTATAGTATACAATACTACCTTTGTATAGTATACTCAATACTATACATCTGTTATACAAATATACTTATAAATATTTATAGTTATTATAAACTATATACGAATACTTATTTACAACAACAAACAACACTATAATAAAATCTCATGTGCAATGTATGCATTTAATCGGTAGCCGAATAATAATAAAAACACATCACTATGTATTACATTTCGCTCGTACGTACCGTTTAGTACTTTAAGATATGTACTTACAAAAAAAAAGTTTCCCCAATATACCCTCAAACAAGGCGAATTGACTAGAAGGTGGGGTCAAGTCAACATATGGTGTTTTTTTCGGTGGTCGACTTGTCAATGTTTGTATACAAACTAGTTTTTTATGTAAACAAACCTATTTTTTTTACTAGCAATTTTTTTCACAACCCGACCACAGAAGCATTGTAGTTGTAGAGTTGACCTCACCTTCTAGTCAATTCGCCTTGCCCTCAAATATAAAGTATTTTTGTAAGGAAGTTTCGAAGAAATTTTTTTTCCCCAACGTAGGGGTCGTCTTTTTACATTTTTCGTTATATCTTAGGCATTACACTCCGATTAAAGTATGAGATATAAATGTTTTTGTCTCGAGAAGACCAATGTTTTGCCATTAGGGGTCATTGAACTCAAGTATCTCGTTCTAGTGTTTCTCCACCAGATATCTGTTCGTACCACCCAAATGTACCACCCTAATGTCAGAAAATTAAAGCTCGCAATAAACTATTAAACTTTTTCTAAGGAACTTATTCGATAATTTCAGCAGAAACATTTTTAAATATAATGTGAAAATTAAGCCTCGCAAAAAATAACACTAGCCAACAAGGTTTTGGACTGGGGCAACCAAATATCTTTCCTAGGGTAATTTGGTGGGCTGAATTCGAATCTGTAATTGGCTTTTGTTTATTACGTCAGGTTTTCGAGATACAAAAAAAATTTTTTTTTTCGTTTTTTACATAAAAAATCACTAGTTTATTTAAAAATCAATGAATTTTCAAAAGTGAATGGCGTTATTCGAACGTCGTTTGTATTTTGTTGGTTCGGTTTCACGTATTAGAGTCCAGCAATAATCTCCCAGCATGCTTTTGTCCCAAAATCCTTGATAATTTGTCTCAATTTTCATTAAATCTTGGTGAGCACGCTCCCCTAGTTCGTCGCTCACCGCGACTAGTTTTTGTGGAAAAATATCTAAATGAGAATGGAGAAAATGCAAAACATTGTCGGTGTCCACGGTTTGCCCAAGTTTCGGACTGCAAAACCAAAATAATGTAATTATGCATATTTTAATGATTCTGATATTGCACATCCTTTTTTTCCAACCAAATATTCACCACACACGAGGCAAAAATAGCTTGAATCAATAACACCCCTACAAGAAGAGAATGAGCGAGTTGTCACTTTTTTCACGTTGGTGTTAAGAAAATGATAGAATGAAATGACCGAAATCAAGTTTTCTGTCATTTCTTTCTATCATTTTCTTAACACCAACGTGAAAAAAGTGACTACTCGCTCATTCACTTCTTGTAGGGACACGATCTCCCTGACATGCTTAAACGCTACTATTATGAAGATTTAGAATAAATGTGGGTTTCTGTCAAATAAACAATTGTGAAATTAAGTTTCAGTATTGACTGTTTTACAGTATTGCCAGCATGCGATTAAAAATGAACAATACGAGATATATCTATATGATTATTATCTTTCACTAAAAAAAAGATATACATAATCCGTTTAATATTTTTTAAGATATTTGCATTATAGTGACATCATCTTTTTTAAAATCACAAATAACGGTTATTTTGGAATATCTCGAAAACTGATTCTGACTTCATATTCGGATTCAATTTTACATATTACAGATTAGGTGTCAAATACATTTGGTCAAAAAACTGACACATAGTGTAATTATCGTAAAAATCAACATTTGGTGGCAAAAAGTCCACAATTGACCACAAGCAAGTGATGTACGGGCTTGCACGACTATATATATTTTTTGTTGATCAGTATAAAAACTGAGGCTAGTTCGTATAGAGAGCGAATTGCTTTTTTTAAAAACTATATCGATATCTCTTTATAAACTTAAGAGAACAGTGGAAAGAAAAAAATTACCAGATTCTAATCATCTTTATCTATGCTATACGAGATACGTGTATGTGGACTCTGTAGATTTATTTTTTTGAGCATTCTAGAACACTTTTTTTCCGCTCGTCCTATTATCTGTCCATGTTAATCGTGTACGCATGGTACAGGTCGGTTTTGGTCCGTTGTCTCACATAGCCCCCATACAAACTTGAATTAAAGACGGAGTCTTTGTGCCCATAAAACATTCTATTATTTTTTTTTTGGATTAGATTTAGAAAAAAACAAAAATATTTTATTTTCTTATCAAATTTTATTGACATCACTCCCGAAAATAGCTTTTACTGCCATAACTTTCTTTTAAATTTTAGTCTTAACATAAAACTTGGCGACAATAACTTCTACAACACCTACTATGCCATGTACCGGTGGGTTAAGTATTAACCATAAGTCCCATATAAACCCCGTCCCTAAAATCACTTCTACAAAAAAAAAAAAATCCATATATAATATATATAGATATCTTGATGATATTTGGCACAAAGACTCCTGTATGACTCTTAACCTCATACCTTAATTTTGTAAATACTGTGGTGTAAATTATTATAAAGTCGGACTTGACCGACTAGACTTTCTTACTTGTTTCTATTTAATTTTTTCTTATATTTTGCAAAATCTGGATATTAAAATTTTGCCTTATTTCAAGATCTCAAGAAATACGAAATGCGTTGTGTCTCGTTGCATTTTTTTATCTTAAATCAAATCCAAAGAATAATTCATAATCGTATATATTATACTAGTTAAAACATCTGCATATATACATACATACATAAAACGTTTACATATACATGCATACATACTTACAAACATACATACAAACATAAAAAACAAATATTTAGATATAAAATATCAAATCGGATTGCAATTATATTACAATAATAAAACAAATTGAATAGATTTTTTTTTTGGTTTTTTGGAAAATTCTACATAGTCTAGTATTAATTATAAATATACTTAATTATAATATTCAGCCATGTTCTGAAAACCGAAATCAAGTAAAATTCGAACTAAACAAATCTTAAAAACTTGGTTTTCTTTATACTTGAGTTCCACGGTACTAGAGAACTACTCTTGTGCCCAGTTTATGACTTCGTTTTTAAATACGTATTTAGTAAATTTTTACTTAAATTTAAGTTATTTTTAAATACAGTTTTAGTTTTTAAGTGCTACTTGATTAGGCTTATTTAATTAATATAAATGTATGGAAGCACTACTAAATTTAAAAAAATATCATAGAATTCCTGTTTATATCCTTTGTACACATGCATACATTTCGGAGGAACAAATAGAAGAAGTTAAAAATGTGAAATCGCGTTCACAGTTGAAACATTTAACATTTACTATCCATAAAAAAATTTCACCATTTCTAAAAAAAATTTATTTTTTTAAATACATTTTTTCTACAAAAGTGCTAAAATTTTAAAGGATAACACAAACTTGTATTTAGAATTCATTTTGTTTCATAATATAAAAAAATTAAGCAAATTAAGGCTGGCAAAAAAAAGAAAAGCTTGAAAAATGGTAACGCTGCTTAAAAAGCAAATGCCATTTGGTCAGTGATGCCACAATAATAATATAATTTATTGCCACTTTCTTAGTGATGACACTAAAATAGTCGGAAGATGAAGAATGAAATACAATGAAATAGGAACATTTAATAAAGATGATGAAAAATTTTGATTTTTAGCTCTGTGTATTTCTTATGCTATGTTCATACGACGATATAAACCACTCGTTTCGCTCTCTGATACTAGTTTGTCAAACATGCTGTTCATACGAATGATCCTTATTTCATTTTGACATTTTTTTGTGTGTTGTTAGTGTAATTTTATTTAAAATAGATAAAAAAGTAATTAAAAGTTAAAAATATATAATTTAATACTTTTATTAATATTATTATTGTATAATTATCACTTTATTTTATTAAACATCCATTTTTATTTTGTTTTTTTCTTTGTTTTGATTTTTTTTGAGAGCTAGTTCAGAGATGATAGTACATTTTTTCTGTTTCGCAGCCTGTTTCAAAATTAAACGACCGGTTTCGCTCTCAAAATTTTGTATGGGAAACAAGTCGTTTCAGTCATGTTTGGTGCGCGAAACAGGAATAAGAGAGCGAAACACGAATATTGCTGTCCGTGTGAACATGGTATTATGGGAAAGATGATAGATGTTAAATGTTGACAAGTGTGAAAAGGTTATAAGGCAAAATTAGAAACAAGTGAAGTGTATTTATTTACAAGCTGGTCTCAAAGAAACAGCTTTTTGTTTTTCGCTTTGCCTGTTGTTTTGCATTGTTGTGATATTAAGGTAACCTTGTCAAGTAAATCCACCATGGAAACCTAAATAAACCTTAAATTAGCAACGTATTCTATTTAAGTATCATTTATAATAGCATTGAAAACTCAATTTCGTATTTAAATTTAAAACTTAAAGATAAATATTACTTTAAACGAAGTCAAAAACTGGTCCTTAAAATCAAGAAAATAAAATAAAAAAAAAAAATACTGAAAAACTCCAACGATTTCAATTTCACTCGATTTTGCTTTCCTGGACATGGCCGATTGATAACAATAATATTTCTCCCTAGTTGTGTTACTAAATTATAGTTAAATTTGATTAGAAAAAAACAAAACAATACAAAAAATTAAGAAATTAATTAAAACAAAACGAAAACAATAATCTTATTATATTGAATATTTAAAATATTAAAAAAAACAAGCAAATAAACAAAAAAGAAATTTATTAATAAATAAAAAATTCAAAACAGTTATCAATTATTCAAATGCATTTATACAATTAAAACTAATGGTAATTATTGATTATTAAAAAAAAAAAATATGAAAAAAAACTAAAAACAAAAATAATAAACATCGATGATTGTTCATAAAATATAAAAACATTTTTAAATATACTTATTTATTTTTCATCTTCTTAAATTTGGATAGTAAGTTATGCTGAAATTTTTGAAAACGAAATAGGAATTCTGCTAATTGTTAATATCTGTTTTTTTAACCCTAATGTTTTATATGTAACTTTTCTTTAAATCGTGACATAAAATGTATCTACGTGTATCTGACTTAGAGAGAGATCATGGCTCAAGTTAACAATTGCGTACTAACACAATATTGTTTATTAATTGAGCGAGGAGAACCGATAACATAGGAAATTGGGTACCGTTGAATTTTTTATATATTTTTACATTATACGCATTACAAAATGCGTTGAAACATTAATCACATCTCTTATTTGTTTGCTATTAGAAAGTTTAACTCAACGGTCACCAGCAGCCGTATTCTGTAATTCGCTTAGCTAAAGCTAAATCTCGATCGCTAAAATGCCATAGAGAATCAGTGTTACCACCAGCAAAATTCAAAATTGCACTTGAGATGAAGCAAAACTACCCGATTTAAATTAAATTACATCTGATACTATGTATTTAGATTCTGATTGTAGTTTAAAATAAATTATAAAAATAACATTAAAGACTTAAAACAAATTAGCTAAACATAAAATAAAACTCCTAAAATAATGAGTTAAACTTCCACATTTGGTTCTTTATATCACAACGTTTATTGCCGTTCCTTTTTATAGGCGACTTTATGCGCAACTTTTTTTTTCACAAATAAAGCCGACATGTTGATTTCAAAAATATAATCTGTCAATTATTCTTCATGGTCGCGCGATGTGACGCCTCTCAATTATTTCCCGTGGGGCAACGTGAAATCACTGACAAAGCAGCAACAATTGACGCCTTGGAGGCCAACATTGTATATGTTATTTGTGACATACAGCCAGCAATGCTCGAAAAAGTAAACCAAACTTGGAAATATACAATGCGTTGCGTCAAGGACAGGCTCGGTGACTATATGCTTGAAATCTGTTTCAAATGTTAATGCTCTGATCGATTAAAATCAGTTTTTGTAGGGGTTTTATACAACTGTCTCTTTCGTAAATTCGAATTTCAACAGTTAAGTGCTCGAAAAATTCTCCCAACTAAAAGGGCTCGAAATATTCTTCCAACAGAATTGAAAAAGCATTTAAAAGTTGCAAAATATAAATAAAATTTATTATATGTTGGAATATTGAAAACATATCTTCCCTTAGGTTAGTTTTTAGTTTTTAACAACTTTTTCCAATAAAGTTCAGGTTCTAAATCACTCTGATAGTCATCTTTATGCAAACCTTAGAGTCAATCTGGCGACACTCATTACCAAACTTTTGAAAAAATATATTTAACGATTAAAATCATTTCTTTAAAAGAAACCGCGACTTCGGATTAGAAGACTGTGCATTTTTTATCAACAATATTTAAAATTAAATACAACTAAATTAGATCTTGATTTTATTTGGGTAACTAAAAAAATAATTTCAATCTACAGCTAATTTACACCTAAAAGAAATTACCCACGGCAGAAAAAATTATACCATGGTCACACGGACACCTACTTTCGTGTTTCGCTCTCCCATTCCTGTTTTGCGCCCCAAACATGATTGAAACAACATGTTTTGCCATACAAAATTTTGAGAGCGAAACAGGTCGTTTCATTTTGAAACATGCTGCGAAACAGGAAAAATGTACTATCATCTCCAATTTTGATAACAATTATCTTTAGTTTATCTGAACTAGCTCTCAAAAGAAATAAAAAAAAAATTAAAAAACAAAATAAAATTAATGTGTAATAAAATAAAGTGATAATTATAATATAATAATATAAATAAAAGTATTAAATAATATATTTTTAATTACTTTTTTTTAATCTATTTTTAATACAATCAAACTAACAACACAAAAAAATGTCAAAATGATAATACGACGATATAAACCACTCGTTTCGCTATCTTAAACTATATTGTCAAACATTATGTTCATACGATTCATTCTGGTTTTATTTTGACATTTTTTTGTTATTTAAAAATAGATAAAAAAATGTAAGTAAAAATTAAAACTGTATTGTTTAATACTTTTATTAATATTGCTATTTTATAATAATCACTTTATTTTATTTAACATGAACTTTTATTTTGTTTTTTTCATTGTTTTGATCTTTAAGGCTCAGTTAGCCGAAAGTAACAGTAAAAGTAACCTTACCGTAAAAAAGTAAGACCAATCTATTTCTTACAGATTGAGATGTAACATCTTACTGCTAACTATAATCGTTCTAATTGCTTTACATAGCGTCTTTACCTGACAATTTTTTGTCATACCAAACGTCAAACTTCATATTAAAAAAACGCTGACAAAAATTTTCGAGTTTTTTTTATATAGACTTTGACGTTTGGTATGACAAAAAATTGTCAGTTGAAGACGCTATGTTACATACAACAAAATGAAGCAGCTGATTTGCAACGTTACTGTTACTCCCGGCTGAGCCTTTATTTTGAGAGCTAGTTCAGATAAACTAAAGATAATTGTTATCAAAATTAGAGATGATAGTAAATTTTTCCTGTTTCGCAGCATCCTGGTGGCGAACATCATGATGATTCATCATGAAACATACTGACAATTTTAAATCATCAATGCCATATGCTGAATTTTCTTTTGCGTCATGCATGAATTTTTTAAGAAATTGCCCAAAATGTCGTAGATGACCCGAATTGATTTTGTTTGGTAGGCGTCAGCGTGTTAGTGAGTCCTAACAGACAATATCATCGATATGCATATATGAGTTTTTATTTTATTCGTCGCCATCCTACCTTCCCTGTGAATTTTTCTTTTATATATGTATCGTCATAATAGAGACTATTTGAGGAATTTCTTACTATTGATTCATAAATGAATTTTTATGCTATGGGTTGTATTCCTAGAGAATCTTAACGGAAAAATCACTGATTCATTTTTTTCCATGATGTTCTATGCGTTATTTAAAATGTTTTTACTAACGTTTTAGTAATGAATAATCTAATATGAACTCCTTTATCCAAACCTAAAACACAAAAAGGTTTTTTTTAATAAACATTTACAAGTTTTTATTAAAAAATGCTTAAAAAATTAATTCAGTTAATTTATTGATTGCTAAAAATATATTAATGTGTAATACATACATGTATTACATATTATGTATGTATTATAGGAACGAAAATAAAATTAAAAATTAAACCCAAATAAAATAAGACATTCATAATTCATTTTTTTGGTTGCCATTGTAATGACCTTAAAAGAATAAGTTTTAAAAAAGTTTTAAATAGGTAATTTTTACATTCTTAAACTTTGAATTTATTGCAGTTCCTTGGCTGTCCATAGATGTGTTTAATTCGTCTTTTCTAGAGTGGCGTTTAGCATCCCTATTTTTAACTTTTTTAATAGCCGAGCGGAAGTAGCAAAGGAATTTTTCAAAAGACTCGAAGCTTGTACGATTTAGCTACGATTTTAAGTATAAACTTGATATTAATTAAAATCTGGTTTATTTACACTAACCTTTCAAAGCCGTTGTTAAGCTCGGATACAACTTTAGTGCTTTCTTGCCTTTAGTACTAACATAATTGTACTGGGAAAGTAAATCCGAGTAAAAAATTCTTTCTAAGTTTTTAGTAAAATCTTCGCAAAGTAATCGGCGCATAGATACCACCTTAAAAAAATGTTTTGGTAACAATTTTTTGCTTTGCTTTAATATTTTTACACTTACATACTAAGTTTTCGCGATTTTCTCCCATAAGGTCATCTTCAAGTAATTTTTGATCATCCCAATAAAATGTTATGCTCGCCTAAAATTTTCGCCAATTCGTGCTGTTTTTTAAGTCAATTGTCAAGCTTTATTTCCAGTTGAACTTGCTGACGCACTATTACATCAATAGTTGCAGGTAAATTGTCTAGTCGCTCGAACTTTTTTAAAATGAGATCTAATTTAGATTCGAAGTTCATATCTAAGAATTAAAAGATCCAAAGCCAAGGAATTTTATCGCCCAAAAAATAACATAAATACGAAGATTATTTTATTAAGTTTATTAATAAAAAAATTATTTTACTCAGTTAACAGTATGAAGCAAGGGAAAATCAACTGTTCTGTTTTCAAATGGTAGCAAAAACATTTTTCAATGAATTTGGTTAATAAAGCTTCTAGTATTGGGAATTTGTCTTCCTTTGACATTATCTCCAGAAAACGATGATATTTTTACAATTATTATTTTATGTTGCTCTTCACACTTTATTGAACATAAGTTATTTGGAAATTCCGGACTTATGTAATAAGTCGTGTTAGCTATTACTATAACTCTTCCCTTTTTCAAATTTCGTTTAGTGTATATGGTGTAATTGTTTACCTACTGTTGATGCATTCTTTAGCTTTGTTTTTAATTGTGACAACACATTAGAAGGACGTCGTACAAGTTTCTTTATATGTCTAAAATAATTTTCAAAATCATAAGCCGCAAAATTGTTGGGCAGTCCAAAAGATTGAACGCAATCAGGAAAGTGCAATAGGTTGTTCACGTTATACACCACGTCGCTCACAGAACACAAATTTGGGTAAAACGAAAGTAGTAGTTGTCTTGCTGTTTCTATGTTGGTCTTATAGTGAAGAGGACAAGACAATAACCTGTAAGCGACTCTTAGAAGAAGAAAATGATAATAAATATAATCATTCATGATGCCTTTTAGCGCAACTATCCCCAAATATATTGAGACTTACAATTTTTACACCCATAAGCTCAAGATCGCTTTGCTCAGTTTTAATTTGTATGCTGTGATGCTCAAGTTGGCTTCGAAGCCGAAAGTTTTCATCTGTTCTCAAAGGCCCAGACATTGTATTTAAAACCGTCACATTTCCTACTCTTCTTGCATTTTGTTGACAACGACTACATTCATGAAAAGAGCAATGACCCACAGTACCGGCTACAAAAGCGCGAGCTGGTGCATCACAAATTAATAGCCTTATGTTAAACGGTAAAGTTTTATCATTACAAGTAAGACCATCAGCTATTAATTGTTTTGCTTCATAAATAAAATCATGTAGAATAGCACTTATACTTTTAGGTTTTCCTTCGCCATAAAATGCTCCAATTAAAAATACAGATTTCATTGTGGGACTAACGATTTTGCCCAAAATGGGCCACAATGCCTTGTTTGTGCTTTTAAATAATGGAACTCCATTAAGTCCAATATCAATACTTATACATTCAGTTTCGGTAAAGTAGTTGGAAATTTTCAATAACTGGGGCCTAATTCTGGCAGTCGTGATCGAGTACTTATTCGATTCGAAAGCAATTTTATTTCAGTCGATACTGAACGAATCGAAATTATTTTTTCAGTATTGTGAAACTCAAATTAATGCTTTACAACACTGAAAAAATAATTTCGATTCGTTCAGTATTGACTGAAATAATTAGATATTAAATTGCTTTCGAATCGAGAAATTACTCGATCACGACTGCCAGAATCAGGCCCCTGGTGTGTTAGTCCCAAATGATAATATTGCTACGAAGAACCATTTTCTCTCTCTTGATATTAAGAAGAGTGTCAATATTTAGAGGCACATCCATATGTTCGTCTTGTAAAACCTTTAGCTACTCATTACAAAAAGCTTTCCGAATATTATATTTAACAAAAAGCTTTTTTAATTTTTCCTGTATACCAACCGGGGTATCCTCCCTTCTTCCTTTATTTGTACCAACTTCAAAAACACTTTCGGAAGAAGTTTCGCTAATATTTACGTTTGGGCTAAGCTGATCCAAACGTTATAAATATTGCGTCTGTTTGTTTTTTATTGCCCTTTTCAATGTTCTTTTCGATGACATTTTAACTTACTTGTAATAATTTTTGAAACTTATAAATTGCTTCTAATGTAAATTATATATTTTTATTCACTATAATAAACCTCTTTTCATTGAGAACTTTACTAAACTGAAGAAAAAGACATTTATCAAAAAGAAAAAGAAACAAATTTAAAAAAAGAACAGTTATATTTTTTCAATTGTTTACGCACAACAGACAACCCCAGCTTTACATCCACTAATAACAGACAGTGTTGCTAAGTTAAAAAAAAAAAAAAAAAAAAAAAAAAAAAACAAATATTAAATAATCCGTTACTTTTTTCTTCAACCATTGACAAATACTTCACTAAGAGAAAAATGACGATCTGAATTTAAGAACAAAATTCTTGAATTAAGATTGCAGAAATCTTCAGATTTCAATCTTGAAATTTGGTCAGTAAGATTTACGTTCTCAAATTTTTAGAATGAATTCTAAAAATCAAGATCGCAATCTTAATGTTAATACCGTGTTCAGATATACCTTTTTTATTGAGTCAATATTCGGTTTATTGACATAATTATCTTTCTGTTCACATATACACAATTTAGCTAATTCAATTTATATTACTACTACATACAACATTCAACGTAAACACAAATGTACATGTATAAGCAAAATGTAAACAAGTTTTGACATCTTTAAGGAATAAACATCTGGCTTTTGCAACGACCTAATTGATGGGCATTTGTTTTGTTGTAATTTCAGTTGCCAAATGTCAAAACCCTGTTTAGTAAGCTGTGTTATGCTCAATAAACACACTTGTGACAGGGTCGCATTTTAATTTTACTCAATATTTATAACAATTTCGTATTAATTGAGCAATAACTAAATTGCAATTTTATATGGATAATTGAGCTCAATAATGTCGTTTATTGCGTAAAACTCAATTAAGGTGCATATCTGAACACGGTATAAGATCGTATTCTTCAATTAAAAAACGTGGACTTAAGCTGTAAGAACACATTCTTAAAATCAAGAACGCATTCTTAAAATCAAGAACGTTATCTTAATTTTAAGATCGTATTCTTGAATTTAAGAATATATTTTTAAAGTTAAGATGTACTTCTTGATTTTTTTTCGAAATTTATCAACAATGAAACCGTGTTGTGTAATTAATTGCAAGACGTTGAACAAAGAAGACGTATTTAGAAGAAAAGCAAAAAGAAATATTAAAAATGAAAAATCAGAACACAGATGAAATAAATGGTTTTTATAACCATACCAGTGCACAATGGTCTCCAATACCTATTTTTTTGGCCAAAACTCAAAACTTTTTTTTCTATATTTGTTGTTGGAATATTGTAGCAAACACTTCAAATAAACAAATAAAATATTTTTTTTTTGCAATTCTATTAAGTAAGGAAGTTCAATGCTTTAAGTTCAGTGATAAAGTGAAACACGTGGTGTAGTTATTTGTTTTATTTAAGTCACAGGTTACACGAAAATAAAAAAACTTTTAAAATATATTAGCTATGGATATTAATGACGATAGTAAGTCTTTAAATTTTTAATAGTGAAATATTCAATAAAGATTATGGAAATAAGAAACAACATAAAAAACTTTCATAACCTCAAAATCAGTGATTTTAGCTTTTAATAAAAAAAAATATATTATTAAACTTAAAAATTTCAAGTGATTTCAACGAACTAAAAATACACAAAGTTTTTTGCTTAATTTTAATGTATCAATTTTTGTTTCAGGAAACTTTTGCTTCGAAAATTGTGAATTACTCAGAGTTTGGCAGAGTGGAAGTAAAAAACAAGAAAAAATCGAACGTGTTTTTAGCTAATTTTGGAAAAAATCGGTGAAACAAATATTTCTAATGAATATAAGAAATATCTTATTAAAAAAAATCGGGTGTACTGCGTGAGACTGGATGTGAAATGGCAGAAATCTTCAAGATCAATTGACCAATTTAACACAAAAAATGGTACCTGTCTTCAAAATGAATTTGTATTCAACAAACGCGCATATATCAACGAATGCGCTTAACATTTCCACCAGAAGTTATTGCTTTATTAAGCTGCGAGGATCTTCCTGATATTTCAGCTCATGAAAAAAATATAGATAGTGAAGAAAATTCAGACGATGAACCTGAACAAACAAAATGAGGAAGATAACTTAATTTTGGGAAATGAATTAATTGAGTAATTTACATATGTGTTATCAGAATACTTCTTACCTTATAAACCACATGAAGGTTTATTGAAAATCAAGTACAAATCAAAAATAAATGAATTCCAAATTTCCAGTCCCTGCTTGATTTTTACTTGAATTACACTTGAATAATAATCTTTAAATAAAATAACTAGAAGATTTAATTAAAAAACCAAATCATTATAATCAACAAAAAAGTACAAATAATATTATTATTTAACTATAGTTAAAAAAAATTAAAAAAGTGAAGTAAATAAAATGTTTCTTTGGCTCTAGATGGGCTAAAAAATAGATCTTAATTATTAAAAACTAAATAAAATTTATGTTTTTTTTGTTATTAATTGTGTCTCTTCTTTGAATTCATGTATATAAGTGAATATTTTAGTTTTGGACGAAAAAATGTGGCTCGCCAGACCAATGTGCAGTGAGTGAGGGTTTATTACCGCTGGAAAATGGACAATATAAAATGATCAGCACGCCGGAGGAAATTGCATCGGAGTTGTCAGACGACGCATTATTAAGAAACCTCCTACAAGAGTTCCAAATGGAGTCTGTTTTCATGTTTCTCAAGGGTAAGTACTCCTTCTTATTTATACAAAAACAGTTATGGAAACGATAATAAAATAAATATGTGCAAATAAAAAACTTATTTAAATCCCTGATTTATTTCACCACCTGTTATTTGTTTCAGACTCAAAAGTGACTTTTAAAAGTTTGCAATATATGAAGAAAGAAGACATACAAGAAGCGATCCCTCCTCTGGGACTTAGAATGGAGTTTCGTGAAAAGTTGTTTGCGTGGAAAAAGGAAGAGGTAATAACAAAAAAAGGAAAAAAATTAAAAAATCTATAAAGTTTGATTTTAGTTTGGAATAGACGAAGATACGCTTTCAATGCCATCAAAGGTAGGTGAATGGCTGAAAAAATTGTAAGGATACATTTTCCACACCAACTTCTTCAGTAAATAAAATAAAAAATGTTTGAGAAGATAAAGTCGTAACTTCTAGTTTTAAACATATTACATATAAACTGCCCTACAAGAAGTGAATGAGCGGAGCGAGTAGTCACTTTTTTCACGTTGGTGTTAAGTAAATGATAGAAATAAAGACAGAAAACTTGATTTCGGTCATTTCATTCCATCATTTTCTTAGCACCAACGTGAAAAAAGTGACAACTCGCTCATTCTCTTCTTGTAGGGTATATGTTCGTTTCATATTTTTATATAAGTATGTAGGGTTTGGTTTCGTTGTTGGCTGAGTCATTTATTGGCAATGACATCCTAGAATTTTATAACCTGCATAAAAATCTTACAAGTGATAAGCTAGACGAGATTATCCGAATCATAGTTGAGGAAGTTTTAAAAAAGAATCTCACAAATGCCAAATGTTCTCAATTATATTGACAGAAATTTGCGAAGTTTTTCCTACTGAGAGTGAAGTTAAGGTAATTCTAATAATAACAAGTTCTAATCATGACTATATTCAATAACATAATGTTTAAATTTAAGGAATATTATTGTATTCCACGAATGGGGGAAAAAAATATCGAAACAAAAGAAGCAAGAAAGCCAGACTAACAGGTGCATCACTCAACAGTGTAGATGCAAGCTCATCCCGTTTGGAAGAAGCAGATGTTTAAACCGGGTCAACAAATCAAACGCAGAGTTCGGAAATTGATGAATGCGTTGTAGCTAGTTATAAATTATCATTGAGTAGAGATAGTGCTGATAGGGAGGGAGTTTGCCACAAATGGAAGCTCACATACAGTTTGCGGCAGAAAGATTTGTCTTGAGTTTTTACGTGAATGGCCAACACTTCGTCATTCAAGAGCGTTCGAATAAAGAAAGAAGTAAGACAGTTTTCGTAGCTGATTACAGCTTAACCCATTTACTCTTAAAATTGTCAGATTAACATTGACTTTTAAGTTATGTATAAGTAGGGTTGCCATCCGTCCTCTTTTCCCCGGACACCGTCCTCTTTTTTTGGGTATCCGGGGCAGTCCTACTTCTTTTTCATCAAGTGTCCGGGGTTGTCCGGCTTTTTACACCTTCATTGTAAATTTGTTCCAGGATTTAAATCACAGTTCACAAAATTCATTAAAAAAAAAGATTTAGGTGCTCGGGTTTTTTTAAGATAGGTATGATTTAATTTTTGGGGACGTAACGTGACAAAAAGAGTACTTTTCTTTGAATGTGCCCAAAATGGAGCTCCCAAAAAAAAAATGGAACAAATAAGCAAAAGCAACCTTTTCAATGTCGTTACTTTTGTTCAAATAAATACTTATTGCTCAAATGATTATATTAAAATTTTATTTTAAGATTCTTTTTGGAAAGAAAAAAAAAATCATATCTTAAAAAAAGCACATCCCTCAAAGTTTTAGGATTTTTAAAAAACAGGTTTTGATATTTTGCATATACATTTTTTTCAATATATTTATTGTAGCCTCAAGTATTCTCTTTAAATTGACAAAAATCATCTTCGTATGTAAAGTAGTTTTCGAGATATTAAAAGAATAAACTCAACACAATCGGCTTATTCGGCGATATTATGACAATTTGAATGACATAACTTTTGAAGAAAAAATTAAAAAATTGTTTTTCGTTGATATGTGTTCTTTATGGGATCAAATAAACCCTCTCGCCAAATTGTATTCAAATCGAAAGGGGTCGAGTCCCACTCTTGTTCGACTTGACATGGAATTACCCAAATTAAGTTTTTGTGTGCCGTCGTTAATTTTATTAATATTAAGTTGTTTAAAAAGTGTCCTCTTTTTTCGAACAAATGTCCTACATTTTTTATGCTGACGTCCTCTTTTTCTCAAAATAGAAATGGCAAGCCTATGTATAAGCATGTATGTACTTGTAAGTATTACATTCTCATTGCGTTTTCCTTCTTTTAATACATATAATGGGTGATTTTTTAAGAGCTATAGGAAAGTTTAAAAAAAAAAACACATAAAATTCAGAAAAATGCATGAAATCTTTATTTGAATCGATAGTACGGACCATATAATTCAATGTTTGAAGATTATTTCATGCAATTGTTGACCGTGACTGCGCCTCAGATGGTCCATCCGGGCGGTATCTCATGAATAAATTCGGGCGGTATCTCATGAATAAATGCTTCAATGTTGTCTTCCAATGCGTTAATTGAAGCGGGCATGTGTGTATAGACATGAGCTTTAACATAGCCCCACAAAAAATAGTCTAAAGGCGTTAAATCGCACTATCTAGGCGGCCAATTGACCGGTCCCGAATTTGAAATAAAATTTTCACCGAACTCGCCTCTCAATAAGTCCATTGTAAAGCGTGCTGTGTGGCATGTGGCACCGTCTTGTTGAAACCACATGTCATGCAAGTCAAGCTCTTGCCTTTTGGGCAAAAAAAAGTTGGATATCATCTCACGGTAGCGCTCACCATTCACAGTTACGTTACGATTCGCATCATCTTTGAAGAAAAACGGTCCAATGATGCCACCAGCCCATAAACCGCACCAAACTGTGACTTTTTCTGGATGCATTGGTAGCTCTTGCAATGCTTCTGGCTGATCTTCACTCCAAAATCGACAATTCTGCTTATTAACGTACTCATTGAGCCAAAAATGAGCTTCGTCGCTGAACACAATTTTTCGGCCAACTTTCCAAGAGCCCATTCACCAAAATTTCTACGTTGCGGTAGGTCGTTCGGCTTCAATTCTTGCACCAGCTGCATTTTGAAAGGCTTCACACCTAAATCCTTCCGCAAAATTTTCCACGTTGTTGAGTAACAGAGGCCCAATTGCTGCGAACGGCGACGAATCGATAATTGATGGTCATCATTAACACTGGCCGATACAGCTGCGATATTTTCTTCACTTCGCACTCTACGTAAGCGTGTTGGTGGTTTAATGTCCAACAATGTAAATTTGGTGCGAAATTTTGTCACAATAGCCCGAATAGACGCTTCAGTGGGTCGATTAAACTGACCATAAAATGGAAGAAGCACGCGATGAACTTTCTTAACAGAGCACGCATTTTGATAATACAATTCAATAATTTGCAAGCGTTGTTCGTTTGTAAGACGATAAAGCTCTGTTCACAATCAGAGAAACAATTTCGTTTTTTCTTCTATCTTTTTTCTTCTTAAAGTATTTTATATAGTTTCTTTTCATTTTTAAAACAAAAATGTAACTAAAATTTTTTTAAAAATGTAACTAAAGTTGAGCCAACTAGAACTTCAGCAACAATTTGTATGAAATTGTTTCTGACGTTTAAAATAATTTTATTTAGTTTTGAATGAAAATTGCAACAAAATGTTGTAAAAAATAATAATAAATACATAATATTACAAAAGAAATTGTTGCTCTATTATGAACACCAAGTGAAAATGTTTTTTTGATTGTGAACGAAGCTTTAAGGTCAAATTATAGACCAAACTGAAGATGTTTGACAGTGAAACAAAACACGAAACGTGCGTCAGCTGTTTAAACCAGTGTTGCCAAAAAGATAATAGCTAAAAAAATCACCCGATACATATGTAAATGTTTAAATAAATAATTTTTAAAAATTTGAATAAATAAAAATATGTGTTTTGAAAGTCTTTCACACATAATGTCAACGTTCAAACTTTATAATAAAAAAGAAATATCATGAAAAAAAATATTTTATATGTGTTTTATTTACGTTTACTTTTGAAACCGCAAAATGGATAACCCTTTATCTGTGTGAAAAGTTTCTAAAATCTTATAATAAAGTGAAAATTACAAATCTATTCCGATTTCTACTGGAATATACAAAATTTGAGAGGGAAAGAAACAAATAAGGTTATTAAAGTGTTTTTATTGAAAACAGTTATTGAAAACAGGGCAGTTTACGAATATTAAAGTGGATATTTTATGAATACGATTTCTGAATATAAATTAAAAAAAGAGTGAACACATTCGTTGTTCCTGAAAAACTATGCAATTTTTCTGTTATTTCCTTGGTGACTACCAACTGGAGGTTTTAGATGTTTTCTTGGATCTTGGTGAATTATTCGACACTAAATTGAAGTTATTCAACGATGGTCAAGGGAATTCTCTGATTCTTCTACAACAAAACAGTTGTTTATGCCACTTGTAAGAAATATACAACGTTGATAGTGAATGTATCGAGTAAATCCAAAATAATTTTTGGTTTTCATTTTACGTAGCTCTTATTCAAATCCATCTATCTATCTTCCCCTATATAGAACCAGGTTATTGTAGATCAATTAACCTACTTTAAGAACCTGATTAATGGCAATATTTCCTCAACGTACTACACGTTATTACCAGCCGTTGACAATTCGAGACTATTTGCTGAATATTTACGTCGAACATGTGTTAATTTCAATGATCTGTACAATACTGTCAATACAACTTTGGTTATTAATACCATCAAACGGAATTTATAATTTTATACTTAACCGGTGGGTCACACATGGGCCATGTGTTCCAGCGGTGGTGCACACGTATACATTATCTGTTGGTCACATAGATAATAGTTTCCTTTGTAAAATATATTCTTTTTACTGTATATCATATTTTTAGGGCTCTGCTATTTTTTTTATTTTATTTAACTTATTATTTTTAATTAGTTTTTGGACATCTTAATTCATTTTGAACTTGAAATTTAATACATAAAAGAGAAAAATATTGCATTAATATAGAAAAGTCGCAATATAATTAGAAATTAAATGATTTTTATCGAAACACTCCAGGCATAAGGCAGGTTCACCATTGCAACGACCACAATATGTTGATCCTTTTTTATAGCCTTTTTACTGAGGCGCCTCTTCCTTCTATCGGATTTTCCAATAAGGACTTGACAACTTTTTGTGGCACCGTCCTGTTGAAACCAAAAATAATCGGTAATCATGGTGTGATAACGATCGCCATTCACAGTAACGTGACGATCGTTATTGTCGACGAAAAATATGGAAAAATATATTTGTGATGAAATTCATCATCTTGGAGCATCTTCTCCTGAGCCCAATCGGAGAACGTACAAAATTCGGCTTAAAGTGACCTTGGCACGGCAGCATCAGACAATGAATATGCAGACTCAAATTTTTGCAATAAAATTGTTATTGCTTGTCTACTAGGGTGAGAATAACGATCGAAAATTGGAGGTGACGCTCTCATAGTTTCGGTCACCGACTCCCAATTTCGGTAGGACATTTTTATAATTTGCATACGTTGTTCGTTCGTGTACTTTGCCATCATGAAAATGTTGTGTTTACTGAAAAAAGTACCTATTGGAAAACCTGTTACTTTTCTTATTTCCATATAGCAACAACGTTTTCTAATTTTTCTGCTAGATTTGTCCCTGCATTCGAATTCCTTGAACTCGTGTTTGACTCTGCTTGTTTCATGTTAAGGACCAACATCACAATGCGACTCGCAGATCAACTGCCTGAATTGAAAATTTGAATATTTTTGTTGATACGCTTGTAAAACATTAAAGCATTTACCACGAATGTTCTCAACAGATATTCAAATGCAACCTTATGCAATGTTCATACGACGATACACACCACTCGTTTCGCTCTCTGAGACTAGATTGCCAAACATGCTGTTCATACGATTTATTCTTGTTTCATTTTGACATTTTTTTTGTGTTGTTAGTGTGATTTTATTTAAAATAGATTAAAAAAAAAGTAATAAAAATTTAAAACTATATTATTTAATACTTTTATATATATTGTTACGTTACTGCCTTTCAATAACGTTTTGGTTTATTTCCTTTATAATAAACCGTTTCGAGTTCTTTATTGCAACTTTAATAAATTAAATAAAACACAAACACTAAACACTATTTACAATTTACTCAACTCTATTTAGTACTAAGTCTTTTTAACAACCGTAATTTATAGCTTTTATTCACAACCAGCTATAATTTTCTCCACGTTATACGTTATTGACAAAGTCTAGTATTTATACTGCAATTTGGTTGTCTAGAACATTCGAAATGTTTTTTGAAGGTTCGAGGCTTTACTATTCACCACACTTTAACTTGATTTATGGCAGCACTTATGTTTACATAATTTTACCTCTTATACTGAAGCTTTTTTAACGGTCATTTCTAGGACTTTCTGCACATTAAGATTGAAGTGTACTAAATTATAACAATTTTTAATAACAATGTAAACTAATAAAATTACTAATAAATACAAGTTAACTAATAAATACAAGTTAAATAATAAATACAAGTTAACTAATAAATACAAGATAACTAATAAATTCAACTAATTCTTAACTAATAATTACAACTAACTCTAAACTAAAGTTATATTTCGTAACAATATTATTATTTTATGGTTATCACTTTATATTATTAAAAAAATCAATTTTTATTTTGTTTTTTTTCTTTGTTTTGATTTTTTTTGAGAGCTAGTTCAGATAAACTAACGATAATTGTTATCAAAATTGAAGATAATAGTAAATTTTTTCTGTTTCGCAGCATGTTTTAAAATGAAACGACCTGTTTCGCTCTCAAAATTTTGTATGCCAAACATGTTGTTTCAATCATGTTTAGGGCGCGAACAGAAATGGGAGAGCGAAACACGATTATTGCTGTCCGTGTGAACATGGTATTATGATACCATCTAATGGATTAACGCAGAGGTGTAAAATAGCAAGGCATCTGGTCCGAAATATCAATTCCTTGTTAGCAAAATCGATTTCGATATTCATTTTTAACTTTTTTTATTTCGACGTTAATGCGGTTTCGCTTTTCAGTGGCAACAACAGCTAAGTTGTGTTTAGTGGTAAGCGTAAGGACTTATCCTTTCATTTGGCAACAGCAAATCCAGAGTTTTCGAGTCCAATTACGTAATTTTTTAGTTTAGCACTTACAACATCCGGCGGATTTTCAGAACTATTTTTTCGAAGAGTTCCTACAAGATGCGTTTCTGGAACTATTAAAAATTTTGCTGGCGACACAGATGTATAAAAGTTACCGGTTGCAATTGTTCTGCCTTTATCCAAATATCTTTTCCATAGGTCTGGAACAATATGTGTGCTATGGGAAGTGTTTTCTGTAGGTCTACCCCTCAGGTTGTTTTAACCATAAATAGCGTAGTATATTTATATACAGTTGGATCGCAAAGCTTGTATACTTTGACACAATATTTATATGAATTTCCAGGATTATACTGGCGAAACTGGAGTATTCCACGCTATGGAGTCTTGCTTTTATCAACAGCTAAGATTTGGTCAGGGTTTCTAGTATTTTCTTTTTTAACTTTTCCCAAACGGCTGCTTTCGATTGTAGAGTTGTCAGCAAAGTGAATAAATTAATACTTGACATAAATCAGAGGACAAAATAATTTTGACAAAATGGGTCGTTACACTCGTACGAAGAGATCGTTGGATACCTGGTTTCATTTGTGTCAGCCCATCTCTTTACTCGGGATCCTATAGTTATAGTCGAATTTGCTACGAATTGTTGCGCATTCCAATTCATTTGGTATATTATTGACTCGTTAATCTCATTCGTTACCATCATATGAAAAAAATTAATTGGTTTTGTTGTTCTGCTACTTATTTAGTCTATTTCGGGCCCAGATTGATAGTCTAGAAAATTGAATATTTGTTGTTTCACTGCAATTAAAGGAGTAGATGTGTTGGTGAGAATATGTATGTATATCAATATCGGTCTCAATATCCTCATCATCTGACGATTCATATCAACCACTTTCAAGTACTGTTGATGGTTTATACACACTAGAGCTTGATGCCACAAAATCTAAGTCCTCCTCATCAGATTCCTAATTTTTATATTTTATTTCGTGCAAAAAGTTAGTTATTCGCCGGTAATGTTAATTTTCACCATTATCACCATTTCAAAAATTATAAGAGGACTTCGGAGAGTTAAGGTTTATAAGTAAAAGATTAGAGGCTGTCGTGGTATTTTGCTCATAACTCAGTCATTTATGACCCGATCTGGTTGAATTGCAATAGCAAAATTTAACGGGGAATATGTGACATAAATATAAAACACCATCGCCCCCATCATATCTGGGGTGTTCGGGAAATTTATTTCAACATACTTACGGACAGAAGCACATACGGACATCGTTAAAACATTTTCGCTAGTCATAAGAACTCAGATAAATATCTTCCTTATACGGTCTAAGATCAATATTGAGGAAGCTACACACGGAATTAATAACTAATATATACCCTTTCTACCTGTGGTGGTATGATATAAATTCCCATTATAAAACTTAAACTCGACTATACCCATTCATGGTTTAATCCAAATTTTCACATACATATTTTCTTTCATTCATGAATCAGGGAATGGGTTTTGAGCGGGACCAATCAGGTCTGGGGAAACCGCACAGACTGCAGGGTATCGCGTGCGCTGTGGCTGATGATTAGGAAGCCCAATTTGGATTCGCTGCTGGGCAAGAGTACAGTCTACGTCAGGACATGATGAAAGTTATCAGTGTATGATAGGCAGGATGGCGGTGAGATTGGGATCCGACTTGTCGGAAATATGTAGGTTGTGTGAGGACCCAGAGGAGTTGGAGACAGTTGAGCCATTTCTGTGTCACTGCACTAGACTACAAAACAGCAGACTTAGCTGGCTGGGTATTCGATTCCTGCGCGAATTAGGAGATGTCTTGGGCGGCGGGCTCGACAATCTGACAGGATTCGTAATGGGAATGGCCTGGCTGCGCAATAGGAGACTGGGGACTGGGAACATCAGTTTAGTAGGGTTGTTTTTGCTTGTGTTGTCCGATTTGTTTTTATCATCCGCCACTTTCTATTTTCTTGTGCTTTCACTCTTTACTTCCCCTGTTTTCTTCTTACTAAAATCCTTTCAATAACTAAGGTGTAACAATGGACCATATTGGTCTCTGGATGAGGGTGTGAAGTTTACTTCGCACCAGGCTTTCTAACCCAACCTAACCTAATTATATTTATTCATAAGCATATTTTAACCTTCAATAAAACTGGACAAACCATATAAAATTTGCAGGGGCCTGATTCTGGCAGTCGTGATCGAGTAGTTTCTCGATTCGAAAGCAATTTAATATCTAATTATTTCAGTCAATACTGAAAGAATTGGAATTATTTTTTCAGTGTTGTAAAGCATTAATTTGAGTTTCACAATACTGAAAAAATAATTTTGATTCTGAGATAAAATTGCTTTCGAATCAAGAAATTACTCGATCACGACTACCAGAATTAGGCCCCAGATTTTATTTTTCGATAATCTCATTGTTGGATTCAGCGTTTTAACTAGATAAATTCAAGAGGATGGGAAAACTAATCGAAACTTATAGGCAAAACATAAAATCGTATATATTATTTCTAAAGAACTTTTTTTTGTTGGTTGCAAATATCTCCCATACCACCGCATCAAATTTAATGAATGATATTTCATTTTAAAGCTTATTTCTAACACTAATGACGAAAAATAATTAGAAATTGAAAAATTAATATTTTCATTGATAAAAATTATATTTTATATAGAACTGCATGATAATACTGTTGTCATTATGATTATATGTTTTTGTTCAAATGTGGTAATACAGGGTCGCTTAATAGTAACGCAGTTCTGTGTTACAAAAATGACAACTAACGTTGCGAAATATTCGCACGGGTCATCTAGTAATCTTAAAATCAAACTAACTGAAAAAGAAATAGCATCTTTAAATATTTTTCTATTCTAAGTTCATTAAAAACAATAATACTTTTATTCGATCATTAAATAATGTGCAATACATATTTTGAATGTACTTATTTATGAATATTTCAGCCATTGACAATACGGCTTCTGAAAAACGTCAGTCCTTCAGCATTTTTAAATGCATTTTATGTTTTTGCAGTGCGATTGAAATCTTTTTGCGATGACAATGTTTTACATCGGCATCTTAGTAAATTCCAATAGGCTTGTCGATATTCCGATGACATAAGAACATATATAATCGGATTGATACATGTCGTTAGATAGACGAGCAGATAACCGCTTATATTGAAAATATGATTGTCGTTAGCTCCTTTCCAGACTTTTGTTAATGTTATGGGCAAATAACAAATTACAAAGGACACAAATATTACCAAAATCATTTTCAAAAGTCTGCGATCTTTCACACTCATACGTCCAGGATATATGGCTGATGCATTCGATGTATTGCCCATGGAAACATAATAATTTTTACGAGGACTGAATCGGGTAAATGAGGTTTTAATAGATGTTTTAATGGGATTATGGCGTCTACAAAGGTGAAGTAGGAAAAAAATATATTTAATATTTGTGGGTAAAAATATTTTAATTGCCAACTTACGCCGATGAAATTTGTGTTCCTGTAGTTGAATTTTTACTATTTGAGTTACTTAAAGGTTGAGTAGATTTGATTGTTTCCTAAAAATAAATGCATGTGATATGAATATTTCAATGGTTGTAACTTTAATTGAAAATTTGTTTAAACAATAGAATTTATATTCTATAAAATTAAAATTAATGTACTTAATCAATTTCATTTAAATGCATATGTTCTGAAATAAATAAATGAAATAAATGAAATACAAAGTGATTTTCTGAGCTACTTAAAGAAAAGCGTCAAGCGTATTTATCATGTCAAAACTTCTAATTTTCACGCAACTTATACGAAACAAACCTTTCGAAAGCGAATTCAATACCACCCGGTTGGAAAATCTTATTTGGAAGATCTCTAGAGCGGCTTGTTTTATTCAAAATGTATTGACAATAGAATTTTTATGTTACAAAAAAAAAGACGCTTGACGATTTTATTTAGGTAGCTCAGTTATAAAGCCACTGTAAAATTTTAAGGTATACATATTAGGAATTTTTGTAAAAGGTATTAATCGAAAAAAGGTTGATTTACGGAAATAGTATGTCTGATATGATAACTGTGTCCCAGTATGAAAGTTTATATCATCCCATAATATTTCTTCCAGTCTACAACTGACATAAAATGCTTAACATTAACACTAACATGATGTAAGTGTTAAGTATACCCTTATAATGTTGGAAGTTTTTCTCATGTTTTATAGCATAATTTCTTAACATCATTTGATGGCTAGTGGAGACCTAGGGTAATGTTTACACTATTGATGTTATAGCCCGTTTACATTGCAACGAAATCTAGTACTTACGAGATTTCGATCAAAATCTAGTTGTTTTTAACTAGCCTTCCAATACAAAATAACATCTACTTCGTGACTAGATCTTTACGAAATCTACTAAAAATCTTCAAGTACTTCTTGGTGCAAATATGGTTTTTTCATATAGTATTAAAAAATTTAAGAAAATAGTAAAAGAATGGAATAGATAAATAATATTGATAAAATAAATGAATCGCTTAGTGCAGAAAGGAAACTACTGATATTTTTGACCAAAATAAGTTAATAATGTATTCATATAGATTCGAAAACGTAAAATGGGTTCATTAATTGGGTGCGAAAATTATTTGCTAAATTATTTTTAATTTAAAAAGTTTACAAATTTCTATTAAGTGCAGTGACCCCTTTCTGCACTTAATCGAATATTTTTTTTAATTTTATATGTACACTATCCGCACAATTCGGACACTAACATCTATGTGGGTGCCCCATTATTTATCTACCTGTGGGAAGCATAGCTGAATGCAACCGGACGCGTCTTGGATTGCGAAAAGTGGTAGATCCCGCAGATATGCGGTGTATTTTTTTTATGCAACATCAAAATCGGTTCATATTTAACCACAGTTTCCATAGAAATACCACTTCCGATAAAGCTTTAAGTGCCATAACTCTCTTATAAATGTTAGTATTGATATAAAATTTGGCAACGATACATTTTATAATAGCTACTATGTCATAGCTTGTACTGGTAGGTTAGGAAATAGACCATTGATTCCATATAAACTACCTCTTCAAAATCGCTTTAAGACGAACAAATCTCTATCGATGTCGATATTAGAATAATATTCTGCACAAAAAAACTCTTATATAAGTAATTGAAAATTCTTTCCACAGTTGAATTTTTTGTACAAACAAATACAAAAATTTAGAACATGTAACACATATGCAATATATTTTAGTCTTGGGCTTAATCGTTCGTTTAGGTGACCGGTCATTAACGTTCAATTCGAAACAGTGAACGAGTTCGTTCATTTCGTTCAGTCGGTCATTTCAGGTCACTTGTCTTTTGGGTCGGTTGATCGTTTGGATCAGTCGGTCTTTTGTATCAGTTGCTCTTTTGTGGTTTTCGTTCAGTCATTCACAATTGATTGAATACGGCAATGTGTTAAAAGAGTATAGCAATATTCATTTAAGAAATATGTATACAATAATAGAAAACAATAAACACAAAGCAAATTCGAAGAAACATTTTGCTTTGTGTTTTGCATTGTTTTTTTTGAATGACTGATTCAAACTGATTCAAAAGACCCAAGTGAACCATATTGAACGATGTATTATGAAAATGTGTAAAGCAATGTGACAATGAGTAAAAGAAACAAGTATATTATTCTGGCATAACAAACATATACACAAGAATAGTACTGTTGTTTCTTTTCAATCAGTTGTTCGGTAAGCAAGTGAATGACTGATTCAAACTGATTCAAAAGACCTGAAAAGACCCAAGTGAACCATATTGAACGATGAGACTGAACGGCCGTTCAACGTTCATTTGACTGATTCGTTCAATTGAACCGGGTCGTTCATGACCGACACAACTCTAATATATTTCTCTTGGATCATTAAAGTCAATAGGTAGAAGTCGCTTGCCTTCTTTTGTTGTTAAATTCTTAATTCGTGATAAAATCGAATCTCTTTCATAAATTATTTTAATTACATATATTAACCATTTTTGGAAGGTGCCTCTATGAGTTGAATTTCAATTGATAAAGCTTTTTACAATAGTCCTATTCCCACAATATTTTACATACTTTTTGCTTAAGCCAACCTTTGGGTAACATTGAAGCTTTAGATATGAGGAGCCGCAGACCAAAACTTACTTTTTCACACATTTAAAATTTTTGGGAAATTGAGGTTTATTTATTTCAACCCCTTAAAAACTGCATGAACCTGGAAATGGAAACAAGTTTTTTGCTTACCAAAAGATGAATCAAACTGCCGTAAGTCAACACATTAAATGTCAAGGATGTTTAATATCAAACCAATTTTATATCGAAAAAAGTACGTTTTGTTAAAAAAAAATAAAAAAAGTAAGTTTTGTTTAAAAAAATATTTAATAAAATATTTAAATTTTCTACAGATTCTTGTAATTCCTCCATGTTTTTATTAAACTATTGTATTACAGTAATTTTGACACAGCTGCACAATCTCCTTTGCACGATTTTTTGTGCAGGTAAATCAAAAATGCAGCTATCTTAAATGCATTTACCTGCCTTAATGTGTAGGTACACAATTGTGGTTACCTGCACAAAAGTGCAGCTAAAGTACAGTGTTTAATCTAAAAGTGGAATAAAAAATCTTTTTATTAATACAGTTATTCCCGCTTAATTGAGTTTCTAAAAATGCACGACTTTTAACGCAATTAAACGGGAACTCAATGAATTGCCGACGCAATTAACACGAAAAACGCTTAAAAATGTTTTAGGTTTTTTAAAACAAAATTAAAATCAGGAACGTCCAGTGTACAATCTTTCTAGCCGCAAGATATTTTTTTTAACGTTTGTGTAGCGAAAACACATTAAGTAGACGGAAACAATTAACCGAAACATTTGCTTTTGTTTTTCGCAATGCGGTCTTATTTTGCGAAATAATTAAGCCGGTGACGCAATTCAACGGACCTCAACTAAACGGGTATTTATTTTTATATTGACGGTTACACTGAATGATTTCGTTCCATGATTTTTAGTGCAATAAAACGGGAAACTCAATTAAGAGGGGCTCAATTAACCGAAAACAACGTACATAAATTTATATTTTATTTCAAATAACAGATCATTTTATACATGTATGTATGTATTTTTTATATAAAAGGAACATTAACAAAAACAATGAAAATTCACAAAGATCATACTAATTTCTGAAAAAAACCAAAATAATCGCGATTTATATTTTTATAAACAGCTTAAATTGGATATTTATGTGAAAAAGTGGCCACCATATTTATTTCATGTGTGCAGCTAACTTTGATGTTTTGTATGAAAATATTTTACAGCTGCCCAAAAATATGAAAAATATGCAGGTATACAAAATGCACGTAAACAAGGATTTTGAAGAATAATTCCAGAAAATATGTGTTTTGGGCAGTTAAGTCAAAGTGCAGCTAACTTAAATTTTTTGTATAAAAATAATTTTAAAATGCCAAAAATTTTGGGCACTTATCTTAAATGTGCAGGTAAATGAAGTGCACTTAAAAAAGGAATTTGTATGGGATTTTAAAGAATAATGCCAAAAATGATCAATTTTGTGCAGTTAAGTCAAAAGTGCACGTAAACAATAGGCAGTTAAATCAAAACTACTGTAATTATTTTTTTCATAACACTCATTCACCAAACAATAGTTGTTAAATTATTGCAATTATTGGTGGCTATTCTTGAAAACTCGTCGAAGAAATACAAATTTACATTAAAACAAAAGCAAAGTTTTAAAAATAGTTTTTGTTTATCATACATTTCTAAATTAAATAAACGTGAGAATTTTTAGGAGTTTCTCTCTCTTTAAAAAACGGTAAATTGTATGATAAACACAAAAACAGTTTCTTAAACTTTGTTTTTGTTTTAATGAACATTTTCTGTTAAAATTAAAATTATTTAACAGTTAATTTTAACGAAAATGAAATGACATAAATAAACGTCAAACAAATTAAGAATATTAAGAAATGTTATGTTATTTAAACAACTACACAGAGAAATGGCAAAAATAATGAAAAAACGCGTTTTTAAAAAGAATATGTAATAACGTACTTTTGTTTTGTTATGCACAAATTTTTTTAGAACCCATTTTCTTGGTAAAAAAAATATGCTAATTAGATTTTTTCTTAAAGATTTCAACACAAATATTATAAAAATAACAAAAAACTAATTTGTCAAAGAATGCGAAAAAGTACGTTTTGTTCTGCGGCTCCTCATACGTACATACCCTAGAGGGAAGCGAACTGACACCGAAGTAGTCCCGTGATAGGTCTTTGGTGGTAGAGACCGGTTCTAGTTCTAACACTTTATATGAATAAGGCCTATCACTTTTACATGGGGTTGTCATTGGAGGGGGTCAATTGATACCATTTGACCAGTCACAGGTCTATTCTACATGAACGTATTTAAGCTTCGTACAGACGATGGTCAGATCTTACAATATTGCAAGCAGGCGTTGCCAACAGCAATATTTTTCTGACTATGGTGCGATTGTCAGATGCATTAATTTTGCACTTCTGCAAATACAAATGAGCTTACAATGTTCACACAGTTGTAAGACATTTTAGCCAATTTTAATGTAATTTAAGCAACGCTGCTTACCAATATTGTAAGATCTGACCATCGTCTGTACGAAGCTTTAGTGTCAGTTACTATAATGTAGTATTATTTCAATAAAACAAGTCCTAGAAAGTAGCAAAAAATGTGTCACAGCACCGGTGAGGACTGTACTGTAATTCATTACTTTTTCTACCTTTTTGTTCTTCATAAATCAGTTCAGATTTGGTTCTTCTTTCACTGTTAATGAGTCCTTTTTTTTTTGTACTTGTTCTATTTTCACAAATCCCAGGACTAGTCTGTTGGACCAATTGACACAAATTTCCCGCAGGGTATGTACTTATTTTTAGGAATGAATGCAATATCCAATAATAAGAAAAAAGTCTTAATAAAAAGAAATAAAATTGGTAATGGATGTCATTAGCCCATTGAGACCGTGATGCATCGATTGTGCGGGTGGGTTTCGGGCTCAATATTTTCCCTTCTATTTGACCAACGTCAAAAATACCGCCATGCATTGACTGCGATGGTTGTTGTTCATGTTTGTTTCTTCAATTTTTGCTTAACCGTTACTGGAATTATTGCGAAATTCTTGCGTCACATTTCACTTTTGCCAAAATAAGCCGCATATATTAAGTTTTGTTTTAAATTACAAAATTGTAAATCTTTAACAAATATGGAAGTGGGCATGTTTTAATTAAAAAAATGATGAATTTTAATGTTTCAAACCAACTGAAGCCATTTAATGCAATAAAAATGCGTTTTAGCTAAAAAAAATTAATGAGATGCATAAATTCTGCATGTCCTGAACATCCTTGAAGGATATAAAAATGGTAGAACCTAAACATTGATTTTATTTGATACGATAAAGAGATAATTTATTCCAAAAATTATGAAAAAATTCCCAGTAGTTTTGCATCAGGTCTGGAAGGGTTAGAGCTATTTTTCTATTAGATGCTTTAAATAAGGAGATTGGAAATTTCCCAGAAAAGTTCCTCCTTATTATGTTAATTAAAAAAATAAATTTTCCCAAGAAATTTTTTTCCGAATACGAACCCCACTATAAACTTTTAGCACTCATACTTACATTAGTGTATTTTGTGGACGTAATTAGTCTTGGCTCTGTTTTTGGGCTAATTCTTTCATATGTTATTGGAAGATTATCCAAGGAATAGTTATCATCTATGAACTGAATATCTTCGGCAACATCAAAAGGTTTTAGATCTAAATAATCATTATCACTTCCAGCATCCAAAACCTTGTTGATGGTTTCAACATTTTCTTGATCAGTAGCAACATTTCGATTAGGTTCGTTTCCTTTAGGTGATATCGATTTCGTTGCCGGTTCTCTGGATCGGAAGGCAGCTTTACGTACCAAATAAAATATGCGCGCATAACAAAATACAATGCACAGACAAGGTACCATAAATGCCAACACAAAAAGAAATTCCTTGGGCGAACGATCGTTGTAGTCGCGAAGTATTGAACATGAGCCAATTGCAGCGTCTAGACCAAATTCACCCCAGATTCCACGCCACGTTGGTATCATAATTGAAAAACTTAATAGCCAGGTACCGACCACCATCAATGCCAAGTAGCGGTGTCGATAAAGCCTTGTTAAAAAATGTTATCGCAAAAAGGGTAATTACTTGGAATATAAATCATTTAAGGGATTTTGTTCTCACCTCGTATACTGTCTAGGATGGGCAATTATAACATAACGATTGATGGTGATCAAAGATACTGTGAAAAGCGACACCGCCAATAGACCATAACGCAAGAGAGGAAATAAACGGCAAAGCAAGTCACCGTGTATCCAGGAACGTCTTAAAAATGTGGATGCAGCCAGTGGCAAGTTAAAGCATCCGAATAATAAATCGGATATTGATAAGTTTATAATAAATACAGCTGTGGAATTACGATTCTGAAATAAAAATTATTATTTCTTTTGTTGTCAATTTAAAAAATGAATGTTTGTCACCTGTTTCCCCCGCGATAGAGCGACAATGGTTAAAATATTGCCTGGCACTCCGATGACCACAAATGCTATGCACGCTATAGCAGCAAAATTTAAAAGTTCATCAGAATAGCCCTCGAAAAGTTCATTTGGAATTTTATTTGGTGAAATACTGTTTGGCATTTTCTAAAATTAATTTGTGTATTCTAGAATAACTTGAAAAATATATTTTAATTACTACTTTAATTTTTTTTATTTAAAACTTAAATTTTTGGCTAACTTTTTGTGGTTATATCAGTAGGCTATCGTCGGTTAACCTAAAACTTCGTATAGGCCGAACACTTCCAGAATCCGTTCCTAAGTATTACCGTCTCCACCAGTAATCAATCTAAGTTATAAATCATACACCACCAGTTGCTGAGTGTTACTTATGTATTATGTACTCGACCAACTCATTTCCGAGTTTTTTAGGTTCTTTACCAGACAAAAGCTTAAAAACAAATGTGGAAAACTGTAATCGGTACAGTGTTGTGACGCCAAACCGTTAGCCAAAGCGAAATGAAACTCAAATCGCTCAAAAGGCAGACAAAGAAGGACAAGGCCTGATTGTTCTAGGCAAGGAACAGTCGCAAGCTGCTTCCCTCTCCAGATCAGATCTGATCCAAAATCAGCAGTGATCTTTAAACTTAAATATGTTTTTTTTTAATAAGGTAAAAGGAAGTTTTATTTGGGATGACACTTTCGAACATTTTAAGTGAGTAACACAAGTTAAATTTTAATTAAATTAAATATTTGTAATTACTTAATTTGTTGTTTTAAGAAGATTTTGAGAGATTTTTTAAATTTTTTTTTAAAGTGTGGAACTCCTACTCTACTTACATGTACTTTGTGAATCCAACAACTTTTTAAGAAAGAAACTAACACAAAACAGAAAATTTGAGGCCCGAATTCTGTAGAACGGAAACGCAACGCCAAAAATTACTTTGTAAGCAAAAACAAAAACAAAAGTATTTCATAATTTTGTTGTTGTTTTCTACAGAAATTCATATTGAATTAAATTTCAAACGCTGCATATCTTGGGGCGTTAAAATTTTTAAAACGCAATATGAATTTCTGTAGAAAGCAACAACAAAATTATGACAAATTTTTGACATTATTTTTGCTTTCAATGTTACTTTTGGCGTTGCGTTGCGTTTTAAACAATCAGGGCCTAAATTTAAAACGAAACGCAACGCCAAATAATTACATTGAAAGCAAAAACAAAGTCATAAATATTTTGTAAATTTGTTGTTACTTTCTACCGAAATTCATGTACCGTTTTAAAATTTTCAACGCCACAAGTAATGAGGCGTTTGCAATTTTAAAAGGCAATGTGAATTTCTGTAGAAAGCAGCAACAAAATCACAAAATATTTATGACTTTGTTTTTGCTTGCAATGTAATTATTTAGCGTTGCGTTGCGTTTTACATAATTAGGGCCACAGTGTGTTAGTAAACACTGTGGCCACCTTAGTAGGTGGGTCGAAAAAGAAGTTGTGCCTGTCATCTGTCTATGAAGTTTCTAAGACATGAACATTTTTTTTCCACGCCCCTGAAACGTATAGCTTTTAAATGCACACCTTTATGACACGCCTCCAAATTAAGCCTATTTTTTACATACATATTACATTAAACCAAGTAGAAGCGAATAGAGCGTGTTTTTTTTAGAGTGTAACAACTTTTTTTTTTAGCAATTGCTTTGAAATTTCATTATGTATCGACTTACACCAGAGCAACGTGTGCAAATTGTTGAAATCTTTAATCAAAATAATTGTTCTATTCTTCAAACTTCTTTGGTTTTCGGACCACATTTACTGTTACTGATAATTTGCATCTTGTGTGACGCCGAACATTGCGCACTGTAGCCGGTGTGCAGGAAAGCATTGAAGATGATCCTAATCAATCAATTCGTCGCCGTTCTCAGCAACTGGCCAAGATCCTTTCGTAAATTCTTCCATAAAGTGGAAGGACACAAACTTTATGGAAGATTTTACAAAAGGATCTTGGCTTAAAAGCTTCAAGATTCAACTTGTGCAGGAATTAAATCCAAACGGCCATCGTATGCCCCGCCAAGTCGGCGAATGAGCTGAAGCACAAATTGATATTGTTTTTGAATTTCCATTCAAAATTTTATTTAACGATGAAGCCCATTTCTGGTTGAATAGGTACGTAAATAAGCAGAACTGTCGCATTTGGAGTGAGGAGAATCTGCAAGCTTTTGTCAAAACACGATTACATCCACAGAAAATAACTGTTTGGTGCGCTTTATGGGCTTACGGAGTCATTGGCCCATATGTCTTCAGAAACGATGATGGTCAGAATGTTACTGTCAATGGCGAACGGTATAGAAACATAATTCGAAATTTTTTCGTACCTCAACTACGTGGCATTTTTCTTGCTGATATGTGGTTCCAACAGTACGGAGCCACATGCCACACAGCGGGCGCTACAATTGATTTACTCAAAGAAACTTTTGATGAAAAAATAATTTCACGTTATGGCCCAATTAATTGGCCACCAAGATCGTGTGATTTTACCCCATTTGTTTATTTTCTTTGGGGTTATGTTAAGTCACTTGTCTACGTCGATAAACCACAAACAATTGAACACCTGGAAATCAACATTGCGCCTTCGACGCCCTAGCTGTGGTGGCCACATGGCAAAAATCATAATTGAACATTAATTTCATAAAATTTCCTATCCAATAAAGCCCGTTTCGTTGATATTAAAAATAAATTTCTTTTTTATAAAATTAATTAAAATATAAAAGATTTTGTTATTCGTGCTTAATTCCCAGTTTTTATTCTTGATAAAAACACTTGAAATTTATTGTTGATGGGATAAGCTATTCCTATGCGCATTTCACTGGTAGAGCACAAGTAGAGCTGTTGCTTATGATTCTTATACGCAGTTTTATTTGGTTTAATATCTTAAGTTTTTCCAAAATCTTTATGGATGAAGTTTCCTAATGATCTGGCCTAAGCAACCAGTGAAATGCGCATAGGAATAGCTTATCCCATCAACAATTAATTTCAAGTGTTTTTATCAAGAATAAAAACTGGGAATTAAGCACGAATAACAAAATCTTTTAAATTAAAATTTTGTATTCCCAAAAATTACTTTTGATAATTAATTAAAATATTTATTTCGATATTTCGATTTCCGTTGGAAATCTTCTTCAGGAAATTTTTAAATAAAATAAAATTACAAAATTGTGTTTGACAATAAATGGAAAAATAAATTTTAAAATTTCAATTAACAAAATTATCATAAAACATTTAAAAAATTCCGATCTACAAACAAAAAGGAAAAAACAAAATTTTAAATATATTAGCTGCGTTCGTTTGCCCCAAAATTTGTACAAATTTGTACTGGATTTAACTGAAATGCGTTCGCGTACACATAAATTTTTAAAATTTTCATATTACTCACCTACTGGATTTTACTGGGATTTTACTGGAAAAGTAAACGAACGCACATATTCAAAGCCTAAAACCTATTCTTATATCCCTTTCCGTCAATAGTTATTTTCCCCTCATAAATTTTCACCAACTGAGCTTTGCCTTCTGAACTTCATTTTACAAATAATCAAGGAAAAATACCTACATATTTATAATTATCCCTTCCATAAACCTATTTATTTTTATTCAATAAATGTCTATAAATCTGAGCTAAGCCCTCAGTATCTTTCTTAAAATTAATCCTTTTCTTCAATGGAACATTATTTATCTGCAACATTTCTAACTTATATCTACGTTTTTTAAAACTTTCTGTATTCAAAATTAATGTGCTTTCAAAATCAGGATAATGATTAAAATCCCTACAATGGGTTGATAATGCCGTTCCATGGGCCGAAGTACAATTCCTATATTTTTGGTCATGTTTATGTCCTGCTAATCTAATCTTCAGTTTTGTCCCAGTTGTTCCTACATATAAAGGAGATTATATGTCAAGAATTGAAAACATTTTAAGTGACGATACTATTTTTCACACATAAGAAAAAGATCCAACAAGCAGATTTGAGAATTTATTGAAGAACTTTTCAAATTAAATGTGATAACATTAGTGGAAAGACACAAACTAAAAACTTTCATATCTGTAGCACCAAGATTATATGGATTACCAATAATTTATAAGGACAATTTACCTTTAAGCCCTATTTGTTCGTCCATAAATTCACCCTCACATAATCTTTGTAAATATATTACTAATTTACTTAAGAAGATAACGGAGAATTCTTAGTAAATTGTTAGTAATTCTGTACAATTTAAACATAAGTTTGAAAATTTAACGATTCAGGATAATGAAAAATTAATATCACTTGATGTTGTTTCATTATTTCCTAGTATTCCAGTTGACTTGGCAATAAGAATTATTAAAGAAAATTGGGACGAAATTTCAGGATTAACTTAATATTCGAAATTTCAGGATTAACTTAGGATTTATTTTTGAGAATTATAAAGTCCTGTATAGTAGATAATAGATATTTTCAATTTGATAAGAAAAAAAGGGGCTACCTATGGGTTCTCCAGCTTCTCCAATAGCTGCTGATATGCTTTTATGGAGAAATTATTAGATACATGTTTAGGAAAATTGACAATTAAACCGAAGATCATAACGAAATATGTAGATGACTTATTTGTTATAGTTAATGAGAATCAGATAGATACTCTGTTATCAACATTTAATTCATTTGATCAGAATATTAAGTTCACTATTGAAAGGGAATTGAATTTTTCAATTCCATATTTGGACACACTGGTGATTAGGAAAGGAAGTAGATTATTGATAGATTGGTATCAAAAACCAACCGCATCAGGTATAATTTTAAATTATTATTCTAAACACCCGAGGAGAATTATCATTAACACAGCTAGGAATCTAATAGATAGGATATTAACAATTAGTGACAATTGATTTCATAGGAAAAATAAGGAAATTATTGGAAATATTTTGAAGAATAATAGTTTTCCTAACAAACTGATTTGCAAATTGGTAAGACAATACAATATAAGGAGATCTCGTAATATTGATGAGATTTCGGAACCACGTATTTATAAGTCATTAACTTATGTACCTGGGGTTTCAGAAAGATTAGAAAACTTGAATATATATGATAAAAGGAAATACAGAATGGCGCATAAGGTGAATAATAATGTTGGGAGATTATTCACAAAAACTAAGAATAATTTACAAAAGTCAGATAGGTCGAATTTAGTTTATAAGATTCATTGTGGTGGCAATGATAATGAACAATGTAGGAAAATATTTGTAGGAACAACTGGGACAAAACTGAAGATTAGATTAGCAGGACATAAACATGACCAAAAATATAGGACTTATAATTCGGCCCATGGAACGGCATTATCAACCCATTGTAGGGATTTTAATCATTATCCTGATTTTGAAAACACATCAATTTTGAATACGGAAAGTTTTAAGAAACGTAGATATATGTTAGAAATGTTGCAGATAAATAATGTTCCATTGGAGAAAGGGATTAATTTTAAGAAAGGTACTGAGGGCTTAGCTCAGATTTATAGACATTTATTGAATAAAGATAAATAGGTTTATGGAAGGGATAATTATAAATAGGTATTTTTCCTTGATTGTTTGTAAAATGAATTTCAGATGGCAAAGCTCAGTTGGTGAAAATTTATTAAGAGAAAATAACTATTGACGGAAAGGGATATTAGAATAGGTTTTAGGCTTTGAATATATTTAAAATTTTGTTTTTTCCTTTTTGTTTGTCTTTTTGTTTAAAGTTTGTAGAATGTTTTAAATGTTTTATGATAATTTTGTTAATAGAAATTTTAAAATTTATTTTTTACTTTATTAAATTATTTAAGCTTAAGGTCACTTTTTAAAAAAAAAAATTAATTAAAATGTTTTTATTCGATATTTCGATTTCCGTTGGAAATCTTCTTCAGGAATTTTTTAAAATAAAATAAAATTTGACAATAAATGGAAAAATAAAATATGGAAAAATAAATTTTAAAATTTTAAAAAACAAAATTATCATAATAAATTTAAAGTTCCATTCTACAAACTTTAAACAAACAAACAAAAAAGGAAAACAAAATTTTAAATTTATTAAAAGCCTAAAACCTATTTTAATGTCCCTTTCCGTCAATAATAAGCTATGCCATCTGAAATTTATTTCATAAACAATCAAGGACAAATACCTATTTATAATTATCCCTTACATCAACCTATTTATTTTTATTCAATAAATGTCTATAAATTTGAGCTAAGCCCTCAGTATCTTTTTTAAAATTAATCCTTTTCTCAAATGGAACATTATTTATCTGCAACATTTCTAACATATATCTACGTTTCTTAAAACTTTCCAGCTAATCTAATTTTCAGTTTTGTCCCAGTTGTTCCTACAAATATTTTCCTACATTGTTCATTATCATTGCCACCACAATGAATCTTATAAACTAAATTCGACCTATCTGACTTTAGTAATCTATCCTTAGTTTTTGTGAATAATCTCCCTACATTATTAATAACCTTATGTGCCATTCTGTATTTCCCTTTATCATATATATTCGAGTTTTCTAATCTTTCTGAAAACCCAGGTACATAAGTTAATGACTTATAAATACGTGGTGCCGAAATCTCATCAATATTAGGAGATCTATCTTTATTGTATTGTCTTATTAATTTGCAAATCAATTTGTTGGGAAAACTATTATTCTTCAAAATATTCCCAATAATTTCCTTATTTTTCCTATGAAATCTATTGTCACTAATTGTTAATATCCTGTCTATTAGATTCCTAGCTGTGTTAATGATAATTCTCTTCGGGTGTTTAGAATAATAATTTAAAATTCTTGCTGATGAGGTTGGTTTTTGATACCAATCTACCAATAATCTACTTCCTTTCCTAATCACCAATGTGTCCAAAAATGGAATTGAAAAATTCAATTCCCTTTCAATAGTGAACTTAATATTCTGATCAAAAGAATTAAACGTTGATAAAAGATTATCAACTCAGTGTGAAAACAGTGTGTTATAGCACTATTTATGTTAGTTTTTTTTTAACAAAATGATCAATTTTTTAGGGCGGTGGTTCCACATTTAGATTCATAACCCTTATCCTGCTAAACCGATTTTGCTCAATTGCAATCCCAAACTGCTTAGGATAACTAGAAGCGATTTGACACCAACATTGTTCTTTTCTTTTGAGGTTTTCGAAAGTGAGCGTGTTTTCAACAGACGGTTGGACGGACAGACAGAAGGACATGGCTAAATTGACTTAGAATTATTCAAGGAGCCGAAATTTATATACCCTGCGGGAAATTTATTTCAATTATTCTTAAAGCACTTATTCCTTGACCTATGTACACAATATTATAATAAAGAGGAACGAATTGTGATAGGTAAAAACAAGATGTATATATCACTTAACTAATAATAATGTGTTTAAATTGTAGTTACTCCAGAGGAAAGATAATTGACACAAAAGTAGATGTGCCTGGATTATGTGCGGGTACTCGCTGATTCTCTCTGGTTCAATTACTTTATATGAAGACAATCTATCGTATAAACATGGGTCACTCGGGACAATATCTGCGACAGCCATTATTTTAATCGAAATGGAATGTGTCCATTTAGGTTATTTTAATGACCTGTAGCAAAGCGTACAAAAGGTGTCAATTAACCCCATCCTAGGTCACCGCCATGTTAAAATGACAAGTCCCCTTTATAAAAATGGATAGAACTAGAACCGGTCCCTACGAGTTTAGAACTGTCACGTGACACGTTTGGTGTTAGTCATACTTAGTATACCCTTACTGATGGTGGTGGTGGAAAAAAAAACAAAACTTTATTTAAATCGTTATCAATGGTCACTTGTGACGAAGTTCATTTGTAGAAAAAAATTGAGTTAGGGCCGTTCTACATGAGACCAACGATATACTACACATACACATATCTAAATTTCTAAACAAATTTTTCTGTAAGTATACATGTTATATCTTTAAACACTTACTAAGAAGTATGTATAAATATACTCAGGCATACATCAATATCAATATGGGAATGGAACTAAAAAAAATATTTGAACTACATACAAACATATGTATGTGAATATGTATATGCATGTGTTTTTATATTCAGTATTTGCATTTATTTTTCATTAATTAATGAAATTGTGTTAATTTTCCAATTTGTTTTTATAATTTTGTTATGATGCATTCAACATTTTGATTTATGCACTTAATGAATATTTGGATTTTAAATTATTTTCACTGTATTTTTTTTTTATTGCTGTTGTCATTTAAATAAAATGTTTACACATTTTTTGTTTGTAACTTTAAGCACCTTTCTAATTTCTTTATTAAAAAATAAGTGTAGATTAATTTTTTTTTTGATAATTTTTAAACAAAACTTTTGTTACAAAAAGATTTAAAATGCTTTGAAAATATTCAATAGTTTAAATAAAATAATCTTAAAACTGTTTTCCATTATGAAAGAGTGAGTGAGAGAGCGAGAGGGTGGAAATGGTACACGTTGCGATCTGGAAAGATTATTTTCTTTTATTTTAGATATATTAACGCTCGAAACAACTGAATTATACTAAAATAAGAAATCGAAAGAAATTTGAAAATTAAATAATCATAATACATATAAGAAAAAAAAAATAATAAAATAAACTAGAGAATTAAATTCTTGTATACAACAATTGGCTTTATCGAGTAATTTTGAATGAGATTTGTTTACATTTATGTATTGTTATTGTTGGTCTTGTTGTAGTTGTTATATTATTTAAACAATTTCATCAAGCAAACACTAAAGAAAAATCGTGCTAAAAGTTTATTCTGAATTTTTCAGTTTGGCTAAATAAAATACACTTGAGAAAATATTTGAAATATTTACGCTGAAAGAAAACAATATCAAGGCCTAGAACATAAAATTCGGGAATTTTTCTTTCTTTTAAACGTGATTGGTAGTGAAATCCTCTATAAATTATAAAAATAAGTTGAAAACGGCTAAGCCGATTTTAATGAAATTATGTATTAAAATAAAATATGTTTAAGTGACTGGTGAACGTAGCATTCCGCTTTACACCCTGAATGTGTTTTTACCAGTGTTCGAAAATAAACGGTACATTATTTAGCGTTCGGCTCACACACACACAAGAACGATCTATTTTTTTTTAGTGATTGTGTAGACGAACACAACCTTTAATACCGTTCGTAACTATTTTCAATAAAGAGCCGAACATTATATATTGTTCTGTTCTTCTTTAAAAAACAGAACGATTGTAGTGATACTGTAGACAAATATTATATTTTAATGTTCTATAATGTTTCATTTTTTTACATGGATAAAGAAATGAACAAACAAAAAATTTTATCTACGACCGCACACGAACAGCGTTTTTGTGTATTGTGTATATGTTTTGTTTGTGTAAAATAATTTTGCTAGCTTTTTATTTTTTTCGTACGTGTATTTTGTTTTTGTAAAAACCTTAACGAGCCGAACCGAACACAATGAAGTTTGTAGCTTAAAAAAAAACAGAACAGAATTAAATGTTTTAATCTTTTGTTGAGTTTGATAAAGACAGTATTATTTTTGTGTTCGAAAGATGATTAACCCCCCGTTTCCACATGCAGGTAATTACTTGCACGTAGTGTATACGTATTATCAACGAAAAATCGAGGAAACAGCCGATTGGCTGAAAGTACAGAAATTGTGTGAATGTTAGTGAAAAAGTATGAGTGTATTGAGTTTTTCGAACTTGCACTTGCATGTGGAAACGGGGGGTAAGAGGGAAACGTTATTTTCTTAATGATTTTCTACACAAACACTATTAGCGTTTGTGTTTTTCACAAATCTACCGAACCGAACACTTAGGAGCGATATTTATGGCTAATGAATCACTGATGGTTTAAAGCTGGTTTAGTTGAACTAAACCGCAATTTATATGTAGTTTAAACTCAACTGCTGTAAATCAGTACCCCATATATTACATGCTGTTTAAAAAATAATAATGTGGCAGCACTACGATAAATGCTGTCAAACTCTTATGATTTGTATTGGTAGTTTAAACGCCCAATTTAATGCGTTTAGAGATGGTTTAAATGTTTATTGAATTATAGATTTGCTGGTTTAAGCACATTTTAAACTAAAAAGAGAGTTTAACTTGCACCGATTTATTAGCCCTTAGTGTTTTTTTTTTTTTTGAACACTTGGTTTTTACAGTTATTTTTTAAGTATTCTCCCTAACAAATCTACTTCGTAGTAAAGTAATGCCGTTGCACTTGAAATGTTGGTTTTTCTTTCATAAAGCTTGTTAAGAGTTCCTTCACTTACTTTACTGCATCTCTGTATGTCTTATTGTTTAGCGCATAATTGTGGGCTTATTTTTATTTATTTATTTTTTATAACTATAAAATAATAAAATTATTATGCAGTTGTTGTTACGTACGAATATTAATATTTACGGCATGTCACTTAAATTAACTTTTTGAAAATCGGCCTTTTAGGTGGTAAAAGTGGGTAAAAGGGAAATTTTAGGTAAATATTTATCAACCCCATTTAGACTGCAAAACTTTAAAAGCTAATTTATTTTTTAGCTTAAACTATCACCAGGGATAAAAATTCCCCGGGAGTTTTCTCCCATTTTTCCTATGTATATTCTATTACAAAAATGGGAAATGGCAAAAAAACTCCCGGGGAATTTGTATTCATAATTGGGCTGATAGATTTAAAAAATTTTAACTTACCTTTTATACTTAAATATTTATTTACTGAATCTGCCTTATGAAGTCCTAACAACAAAAAAATCTTAAAACTAAAAATTTTAGTCGCACTTCAGTTACACATTAATGTTTAGATGGTTCTCCACCTAGCAGGGTGAAAGATCGGCTCTGCGATGCCTTGTTCGCGTTTGAAGTTGAGAAAGCTGTCTTGCAAGCGGATGTGGCTGGTTTTTCAGTTTAAAAATAAACTGCATATTTTTTTTAGTAATCGTATGTTTACCGATAACTGTTTTAATATTTTGCGAATGAATATTAATTTTTGCATTTGTAGAAGTGGTTGTTAATGCCTCACCCATACTACAATCATTTGTTGGGCTTTTCGGTTGAAAGATGCTTTGCAGCAGGTGATGTATTTTCTTTCCTTCTTCTTCTGAGATAGCTCTTTTGTTACCACATGGTACCCTTTGTAAACACATTTTTTTTAAATATTTTTGGGCAAGCTTGAAATATTCGTCAGTACAATTAAATGTTTAATTGAAAGGGCAGCCACCAACAATTGAATTTGTAAATACAAAAAGTTATTTTGCAAAAAAAAAATTGTTAAAACTCAAAAAATATTTTTAATAATGATTTTGTTATATTGAATAAAGTTTTTGTTAACAATTAAATTTATTACGAAATTGTCATATAAACAACATTTTTTGTTGCTAACTAAATTGCAATAAAAGATGGATTGAAAAGTTGTTTTTATTAATTTTGTTAGCAGAATTTATTAAAAATCACATCACAAAAAGCATTATAGCTTATTTAAACACCAAATATTGACCTGGATGCACTATGAGGTTCAAACATCAACCTAAAACGGAATCTTGACCTCATTAACTTATAAATTCCAGTAGGATTCCTCCTTTTGGTATTTCATCGTCTGAGGAAATCAGCTGCACTCAATTCCTGGAATTCGGCAAAAATCCAAAATTGATAAATAGCAGGATATTTTCACGATCTCTTACGATTGCGGCTGCCCAGAGAATCTTTCTCGTACGGAAGCCAGTAGCCCTCGGTGACTTGCAACAGACTCACTATTAATTGAGGCCTCCGTTAGTATGCTTCTTGTTTTCAGGAAGAAAGTTTTGCCTTTCCATTTCAAGGATACTTTCGGGGATCACATGGTGGTTGTGGTTTACTTGGAAAATTCGCGAAAAGGGATATCCCACTAAAGGGGTGATTTTTTTACCAATTGTAGGAGAGTTCGGCTTGAGAGAGGACTATCCCTACGTGCAGTTGCAACTCAACAGATACCGCTAGAATTTTTCCAAAAGTATTGAAAGTTAGATAGCTGCAGCTCCCAAACAAGGGGCGAGTGTATACACGGGGGGCGGTTGCTTATCGCATTGTTTGTCACCCAAATGGATAAGATCCACCATGACAATAGCCCAACAAGGCAGTTTCTCATAGAAATCTTTTCCACATCTGTATTTGTAGCATTGAAATAATTAGAATTTCAAGAAAAATATTGAACACATTTTATATAATACTAATCGATAATTTTTTTAATTGAGTATTTTTTCAGTGTACTATAAAATATAAGCAAACATATATACATACATACATATGTATGTAGGCACGTAGTATATTTATATATTTTTTATTTGAATCAGTAGTTTAATGGTTTTTTGTTATATTTTTTTATAACAGAAAAGAAAATTGTTGCCTTTAGATGTGTGTTAACGTCTAAGAAATAGACATACATACCAACATACATAAAAACTACTTAGTGGAAAACATAATATTTCTTATACCCTACACCACCAAAGTTGGGGATTCAGAATCACTTTCTCAATTGATATCGATCCAACTAGCTTATTTTTTGTCTTGTTAAGGCCTCGTTACTCATGCGTTAATGTTGCGGACGACATGTGGTGCTGAAATGTGTTAAAAAGAATATAGAAAATTTGTTAATATTTGAAAAGAATGATAACAAAAAAAACTTATCATTAGTTTTAGCTTTTGTTATTTGTGCGTATGGCTAAAAAAATATTAAAAAAAATCGCTGTGTGCTTCGATGGGATGTTCGCTCTGTCAATTAACATAAAGTTATTTAGCATCTGAAATGTAAAAACGAAGAAAAATTAACATTTTATAAAGAGCAAAAGTTTCTAATTTGGCAACTTTTGCCGTACAAGCATCATGGTTCTCAATAAATAACATCCGACAAAATGTAGGCGGGATTAGTGGAGTAGGCGTGGCACTTCCCATACAAAGGCATAATAGATTTCTGTATATCTAGAGAACGGCAAGAGCCAAAGTTTTTGAACAAAGTACCTATATCTCGGTTATCCATAGTCAACATTCGACAAAATGTGGGCGGGAGGAAATAAGTGGGAGTGCCACAAAATAGATTCATTTATATTTAAGTAACAGTATGTGAAAAATTATCCAAATTTGTTACACAAAGCTGGGTTATGAATACAAAAAATCAAGGCGGGATTAGAGAAGTGAGCGTGGCACCTTCCATGCAAAGACATTTAAGATTTCTGTATATCTGGAGCAGAGATCAGCAATGAGTAGTGAAAAAGTGAGTAGAGCTAAATCATGACTCATAAATTCTTGTTCTTATACGCACTCATACTTATTCCAATGTTATTTAAACTCATATTCACTTAGCAACATTTGTAGTGGTTGATTTAGAATCTACTCAAGTCAATGTGTACAGGCGAAGCAAAATGCGAGGCTGCCAGATCTGTCCCCGAAATAGCAAAGTGACGTTTTGGCAATTACAGTTTACTAAAGTTACATGTATGAAGTGGACGATTTTTCGGCAAATTTATCTGGCAGCGCAGATTATGAAGTTGGGTTTTATCTGTTGTGTTAAAACGGTAAATGGATGAGCTTAATGAGTTGAATCATTGTGAGTATTGTAAGTATTTTCCTGAAATTATAAATCAAACTGACGTCATTTATGAGTATGCGTATAATGTCGACGTCGCACTCATATTAATTTCTCTTGTGAGTATGAGTGAATCAGAGTAGTTTCCCGGTGGCGTTTATGAGCGACATTGTCATTATGACATTTTGATCGATGAATAATCGCACCACAGTCAGTAACAAGTTGATATTTAGGGAGTTATGCATGACAACGGCTTTGCAATGTCACTATTCCCTTAAAAGGAAAAACTAAGCGACATTGTCTGTTATGAATAGATCACGAAGTGATCGCTGCAGTACTTTGTCTGCTACATGTCTTCGTCAAAAAATAAATCAGAAATAACGGACCGTTTCTTTATTCTGTTTGTTCGGTTCCATTTATCACTTGAGTTTGTTCTGTGTTTTCCTTGTCACTCTACATGAAAAATTCACTAATGAAAGTTGATGATATTGTCTGTTAGGACTCACAAACAAATGGACGCCTACAAGACACAATCAACATTGGTCATCTATGACAGTTTGGACAAATACTTTAAAAATTCATATATGACACCAAAGTAAAATCAACACTTGTCATCGATGATTTAATATTGTCAGCGTTTGTCACGCTGAATCACTATGACGTTCGCCACCGGGTTAGTTTAAATGATTTCTACGCACTTATACTTACAATTGCATGAGTCAGTATGAGTAGCGAAAAAACGATTCATTGCTGATCTCTGATCTGGAGGTACAAGCATCTTGGCTATCAATAGACAATATTCGATCAAATGTGGGCGAGATTTAAGAATTGGGCGTAGCAGAAAATATATGTATTTATATCTAAAGAACAGTATTTATATAACTTTTTATTTGTATCGCACCATGGTGAAGGGTATATAAAATTTGAGTACTATGACTTGTTTTTATTTTGTTTTTTCCTGCTACAAAGTTATGCTCCCACTTTTATAAGCTAACCTTTTATTCACTTTTTAGCCTGCAGGTCATCAGTATTTCTGATTTACTTGTTTGTAATTAAAAAAAAAGAAAACGAGAATTCTAAGCAAACAAAGCAAGTATTTGAAAAAATCCCGCAATTATATTGTTTAATTTAAGCATATTTGAAGTAGGGAGGTAAAAACACAAAGAAACAACATTTTATTAACCGCTACAATAGCAAGAATAGTTTGTTTGTGACCAGCACTTAAAAAACTGCAGTTTAAGTGAAAAACTGCCATTTCTTCCACTTCTATATTTGTCATTGCCAAAAAAAGCGGTTGCTTTTAATTTGGATTCATTAAATAAAGGGTGGTTAAATTTCAAGGGCCGATGTTGATTTTGAATAAAACACAAACTATTTAGGAAATTATTGTAATTTTATTTTATTATGATATATTGGTATTACTCAATTATGTATGGACCACGGTGGCACACCTCCATCCGATGGTCCAAATTTTCGATGACCCTGAGGCATAATGGAGGTTCTATGCCGTTAATGTGCCGAATTATCTCATCCTTTAGCTCTTGAATTGTTGCTGGCTTATCGACGTACACCTTTTCTTTCAAATAACCCCAAAGAAAAAAGTCCAACGGTGTCAAATCACATGATCTTGGCGGCCAATTGACATCGCCATTACGTGAGATAACACGGCCATTGAATTTGTTGCGCAAAAGAGCCATTGTTTCGTTAGCTGTGTGGCAAGTGGCACCGTCCTGCTGAAACCACATATCGTCCACATCCATATCTTCCAATTCGGGCCATAAAAAGTTCGTTATCATCTCACGATAGCGAACACCATTCACAGTAACTGCCTGACCGGCCTCACTTTGGAAAAAATACGGCCCGATGATGCGGCCAGCCCATAAACCGCACCAAACAGTCACTCTTTGTGGGTGCATTGGTTTTTCGACAATCACTCTTGGATTATTATTCGCCCAAATGCGGAAATTCTGCTTATCGACAAATCCACTGAGGTGAAAATGTGCCTCATCACTGAAGATGATTTTCTTCGAAACTTATCATCCATTTTCATAATAAGTCTGGATAACTTTAACACGTTGTTGGATTGTGTATCTCTCCATGGTTCAAATTGAGTAAGTCTGAAATAGAGAAATGTCAAATAAAATTCGGAAAAAAACTTGGCGTTTAGGTGTGGTTCACATTCAACATCGGCCCTTACAATTTAACCACCCTTTATAAGCAGGCGCTGTCAAACCTCTTTGAGTTGGTTTGACAGCGACTGGAAAAGTTGTACAACAATTTTTCGTTTTTTGTTCGATAGTTTTTGGTTTCGACTGCAGTTTTTAAACCCTGTTTGTGATTATTGCGGGGTCCATAATATGTTTATTTTTTATCATACTTCAACCATGTTGTTTTCTGCGTTCAGCTTAAGAAATTTTACGGAATTTCTCTCAAATAATTTTCACTTCGTGACATGTTTGCACTACATTTCTTCTCTTTGGTATGCCCATAATTGATCTTAAACCCAAAATAATTAAGTTGTATTGTAGGGAATTTTATGCTTGGAACTGGCATGATTCTATTTTCCTATTCGTTACATATACATTTTTTTAGTTTTTTTTTAGTGGGAACGTACACTGCACATACATATTTATATACATAAATATCTCTATGAAAATTGGGTTTAACGCACGTAATCAATTTTTTTTTTATTCAACATTTATGTAGATTTAGTAAAATGATTATTTGATCAAAGTCTTCTATATTCAATGATGCATTTTTTCTACAAGAAAAAACAGAAATACTTTTTAGAAAATATCATTATTACGAGAATGTACATCATCGAAGTCTTACATTAATTTACCTTTTTGAAACATCTCAAAAAGATTTTGGCGGTAGGAACAGAAATGAAGATGCAAAGGTAAACAAAGTCATTGATTGGCCTGTGCGGCAATTACTGGTGCAATGAACTTAACTCCACAGACATGGTATCATCCAAGAATGATAGAATACAAGATTACGATATGCGCACCATTTACCGTTAAATGGCGTAGTTTGTCGGTCGTTAGAGTTGCTGTGTGTAATAGTTTCTTAGATTCGCTAATTATACCCTCCCCACCACTAACAGTGAATAAGGGGAATACCAAGTTTGTTATTCCGTGTGAATCTTTTTAAGTTCACCTAAGACCACATAAAGTATATACATATATTCTGGTTCCTTGAGTAATTCTTAGTCGGTTTAGACATGTCCAACTGTCTGTTCGTATTTTTTAGTTTTTCTAGCAGCTTGGGATTGAAATCTAGTAAAATCGGTTCAGTAGGCTAGAAGTAAGAATCCAAATGTAAAACAACTATCCTAAACAATTGATATACATTGATTAGAAATCAAACTGCTGAATTTCGTGAAGATCGGTCCGTAATATACCATATGAGAATGCCTAATTTTCAAGGCTGTTGAGTCGGAGTTGGGGTGTTTGTACCAGAGCCGGAGTCGAAGTACCCACAAAAACTCGCGACTCCGACGCCAACATTTTTCTAATATTTTTAAAAATAAAAAAATAATTTAGTTTAATATCATCGACCTTTTTATTATTATTTCTTCACAATAAATCTTCAAGCTCAAGGTCACTTTTATATAAAAACTATTTATTATTCTTTATCTCAATGGACAAATTCTTCAGGGATTTTTGGTTTTTTAATTTTAAACAAAATTTTCAATTATGAAAAATAATAGAAATTATACACAGGAAACAAAAATTTTTCTATTCCATTTTTATAAACTTATTGTATTTCCTATCTTATTATTATAAATTAAATGTCTGTTATTTTTATTAATAACACTGTGCATGAAATTGACACTTTTTTTTCGTGACAAGCCGGGCACATGGCGTTTTAACATAATTCGGGGACGCTGAATCCAGTGGTGACCGCGGTTTTTTCAGATTGGCTCTGGTTTTCGAGATATACCGTTATTTCGAAAATGGAGGAGGTTGCACAACATAAATTCGCGTAACTCAAAAACGGTTTAGTTTATTGAAATTACTAAAAAAACCGAAATTCCGCAATAAAATTTCATTTTAGAAAAGTAAAACTCTTTTTCTAATATGAGTAGCCGTTATTGAAACATAATTTTTTTTTTGAAAAAAAAATTAATTTTTTAACAAAATTTCGAAATTTTTGTTTTTTAAAAATTCATAAAAAATTAACAAATGCAGCTAGGATTCTAATTTTTTGCAGACTTATAAAAAACGAAGCTACAAACAAAACAAGCCATAAATGATTAAACTTTTGATTTTATTCACAAAAGTCGACAAATTTTAATCAATTTAAGAATTTCCCTTAGGGTGCTCCCATACAAATATTACGTTTTATGAAATTCTTAAATTAATTAAAAGTTGTCGACTTTTGTGAATAAAATCAAAAGTTGTAAACAGATTTTAATCATTTATGGCTTGTTTTGTTTGTAGCTTCGTTTTTTATAAGTCTGCAAAAAATTAGAATCCTAGCTGCATTTGTTAATTTTTTATGAATTTTTAAAAAACAAAAATTTCGAAATTTTGATAAAAAATTAATTTTTTTTTCAAAAAAAAAATTATGTTTCAATAACAGCTACTCATATTAGAAAAAGAGTTTTACTTTTCTAAAATGAAATTTTATTGCGGAATTTCGGTTTTTTTAGTAATTTCAATAAACTAAACCGTTTTTGAGTTACGCGAATATATGTTGTGCAACCTCCTCCATTTTCGAAATAACGGTATATCTCGAAAACCAGAGCCAATCTGAAAAAACCGCGGTCACCACTGGATTCAGCGTCCCCGAATTATGTTAAAACGCCATGTGCCCGGCTTGTCTGTTTTTTCAACTAGCATAGTGTAATTCATACTTTTTATATAAAAGCGAACTTAAGCTTGAAGATTTATTGTGAAGAAAAACAAAATTTAAGAGGGTCTGCTTTAAAAATTTTGAAGTTAGATAATAAGGTCCAGTCTACTTTACATATGAGTAGGTGAGTTGCAAAACTCGTCCGTTTCAAAAACTAAAAAAATTGAGATAACAATTGATTCTGCAGATCTTTTAGTACTTTATGATAATAAATATTAGACTGCATCGAACCATGTCCTTTTCTATGTTTTTATGTGACCTAAAATTGCAGTTGGTAACAAAATTGCTTCCTTTCACTTACCAGACATTTTCAAAACTATCTCTTTGCATTCTCTATAACAAAACCCGCTGGTTCACTATTATGAGAGGTGAGTTGATGAAGGGGAGCCGAATTAGGGAATTTAAAAATGCAAATTTTTGAACAAGTTCGCTTTGACATACATATTTGTTTTTTATAAATCGTAAATTGAAAAATATTTTTGTAGCGATGTTCAAATACATACATATATGATTGGAAATCTGCTTTAGCCCCTGTGGTGAAAGCACTAAGTGAACTACATTTAAAATTCCAACCTTAAAAGTGAATGATAATAGAAAAAAAGGAAAAGGAACTCGGAAAAATACATCACATTATTCCAGATATAATTCCAATCCATGATGGTGTTGGTACTGCTCAATCCCTTGAGACAAACAGCACCAAGGCTAGGGTGTTCAATTAATCGGGTTTTATTTTTGTTCGAATTAATGATTAATCGATAGTTGGCATTTTTAACTTATTCGATTGAACGAATAAAATTTTAAAATTAATCGATTAATCAAATAATTCTTAATCCTGAAATTTTATATATTACGAAATTTTTTTTTCGATAATTTTAGAAAAAAAAGTACTTAAGTAATAAACATCCTTTTTTTAATAAAACTTGTCAATGTTGCTTCAAATTGTTGTTTCACTTTCGGGCACTTACATTTTTAAAGAGTCAATATAACTTTGGATTTTTTGAAACTTTTCACGGACAATCCAGGTTCTGCTAGGCTTCTGCAAATAATTTCCTCTAGAGAATCGATCGAAGTATCTTGTTTAAAATATTTATTCTTTGGACCACTTGTAACCCGCTTTGATTTTGTTGGTGGAGCATCTTCTTCAAGCACTATATTATAGTCACTGTGTAAGTGGTAAATTAGTAAAGTTGTTGAAGAACATTGACGTTAATACATTTTTGGACACCTTTTACAACCAGCATTATAAGATTTATCCTTCGTACAATATTTTAAAACCAAACTCATTCTAAAGAGAATAGCGCATGAACTAATTTGTTGAAATATCGTATTCTAGAAATCGAAATAAAGTGGATTTAAAATCAAACAAATTTTAAAAACGACCCTGTAATAAAAGTTAACCCTCTAATGCCTAAGAGTGCTTCAAGGCATGCTTTACAAAATTTATACTGACGCCCAATATATAACGAATTTTTATTAATTTCCATTTTTTTACAATTGCTTAAAGATCTAGAAAAATATTTGTAGAAGCTTCGAAAGCTCTTCAAAGCTGTTAAAGCATTGTAAACAATCTCGAACACAATGCTTTTGTTCAAAGTGCAAACTTCATTAATGATGCTCAAATAATAAAATTGTTTTTTTTAATTATCATAAACAAAACCAAATATTTTTAATTTGATTCATTACTTTTTATTTTCAATACAAACTAACAAACAGAATTCTCAAAAATTAAATGTGTTTTTATTACTAGGTACCCAATGGTGCCTCAAGGTACTCCTAGATGTTTTCTTACCTGGAACGTAAACGACTCATCGTACAGGCTTAAAAATATTTTATTTGAATTCAGAGGCCCAAAAATACCATAAAAAAAAATGTTTTCATAATAAATTTCCATTTATTCTAAAACTTTAAGTATCTATTTTTTTGCAAGAACAACACTTGAAACCACGAAAAACTACGGTCATTTTGTAAATAGTAATTGAATTTAAATTATCGTTCGATTTCAATTTCACTTCATTTCAATTTCTAGAACATACCTGATTATCAGTATCTATATATAAATCGGCTAAGGCAAAACAGTTAAGAACACTTTCCTCCTCTGTATGTCAACCGATTTGAAAAAAACACACACCAGTTGAAAGATATTTACTTACAGAAGTGCACAATATATATTTTAATAAAATCTGTTCAATATTTTCGGAGTAATAAGCGTTCAAATTAGCTACTAACACATATGTACAAAATACAAAATTTATTTTTTTTTAATTATCAAATAATAAAAAAAATAGGGTGCTCGATTATTCGACATTTTTAAGAGACCGGTTTTCGGAAAATTAAATTTCTTTATTTTACTTTTCCGTGCTGCATGTGGTGATTTATTAAACTTAGAAACATAATATTATATGTGCAGGGTCCTGAGTGAATTAAAACCTATAAGATGAAAAATGAATAAGAACATGTAAGGGCAGCTTTTTGGTACTTTTTCGTTCAACATCTGGTTTTTTGATTAATTTTCGATAATATTAGACATAGAAAAAAAAAAAATAAAATGTAATGTCCTGAGTGGAATACAATTTACAAAGGAGATTTTATGATACTATTTTGTTTTTCAATTGATATTTTCTGATATTTTTTATAGTAGAAGATAGAATATGAACCAGAGGTCCCTTGCCAAATCGATCCACTATGATGGAAAAAATGAATGCTCCAAACATGTAAATTCATATATACTTAGATGCAGTATCTTCATATGAACTTTAAAATTTATGGTCGAATTTTGACCATTAGGCGAACACTCGTTAATATAAATCTTTGAGTTGAGTTGAGTTGAGTTGAAAAATGTAACAAAAATATAAGCTTAATTACTCACTTAACATGACTTTTTTTTTAATTCCAACGGACACCTACATTTGGTTTGTTTATTCGACATAAAACTTTTAAAAAATTATACATTTAACCAAAATACTATATATAATTATTATTCGTTTAATCGGTATAAGTTCTTCGATTAATCCTTTAATCGAAATTAGCAATTTTAAATTATTCGAACAATTGATCATCTAAAATGGTTCGATTAATCGAACAAGAATTAATCGACTGAACACCCTAACCAAGGCCAACAACAAAAGGTCTGCTATTTCCCACAAATAATACAAGGCTTACAACAATTATTTTTTTACCTACTTCTCTCTTCAAAATGTATTATACAATTTATACAAGTAACAACTGAAGGCACATCTGCATGTTTATATAAAAATATTTAATTTTCCTGAGAATGATTAACAAAGTTGGTCGAAATATTTGACTAAACAAATAAAATAAAACCAAAATGAATGAATAAAACAAAAGACCTTACTTTACAAATTACAAAAAAGGACTCCTGCAGTTCTTTGCCTCTACAAATTCAGTGGTAAACAACACTAAGTACACTGGATGCCCTTTACGTTTAAGCAAGTTGGACTTGGTGTTGTTTTCAACTTTTCTATCTCGAAAACTACATTAGATAATACTTATGGGAATTTACACAGCGATAGAGGAAAAATTCTGATTCTAACAGCATAAGAAACGTATTTTGAGAAAGATGTGAATTGGTGAAGTTTATCTCTCCCCTGCAGAACTATTGTTCCATAAATAATAAATTAATATAAATTTTTAAATATACTAAGGTTTAATGATTAATATTCCTGGTGGGCTATAGTGTGTTGCAAAACTAGTTCGATCCCATATGGATTGTAGCAAAACTTGTTTCTTTCGAAAATTCGTAGTAAAACTCGTTATTTCATAACACTTCAGAATCAAAAAGTTCAACTAATGTGCTCCATTAAATCGTGCGCTGTAAAACCTACTCATATGTTAATAACTATGTATGTTAAAGCTCAATGCGGCACGTGTTAGAATTAAAATATATATTTGAAATTCTTACAGAATCATTTTCTTGCTATATTTTACCATAACAGGTACTGCATTAAAAACAAGGTTTAGGGTCAAATAAGGATCAGTCTCATATACATTTAGCATCAAGGTTAGAGTAGTAGTCGGAGTCGGAGTTGGAGTTGGAGTCGGAGTCGTACTTAAAAATTTCAGCGGATGGGGTCGGAGTTATCACTATTTCTTGACGACTCCACAACCCTGTTAATTTTTTCTTAGAATAAACAAAATTTTTCTAAAATTCAAGAAAATTTTTTTTTAATCTGGGAAAAAACACACTTCAATTCTTAAAACAAAAAAGCTTAATTTCTGGTTGCTTAAACCAGTGAAATGCTCATAGAAACTGGCTTTCCCTCAACAATAAATTTCAGTGTTTTTATCAAAAATAAAAATTGGAAATTTAGCACGTCATGACGCGTCATAGAGAAATCTTATTAAAAATAAATATCTTTATTTTTAAATTAAATTCAGAAATTAAACAAATTCGATGTTGAACTCAATACACAGAAAGAAAAACACTCGGCATAAATTTAGTTTTTATACTTACCCTAATTACGAGTCGTACTTAAAAATTTAAGTGAGAATAACACTAAAACGTACTTAAAACTATTCTAACGCCCAATTTTTAATACATTTTAAGTTAATTTTCATATAAACTTAAATCGTATTTATATACAAATTGATTTTTTGAGTTTTGTTTAAAAAGTCTTATTTAATTAAGATAAAAGTGTGGTAGCACTACTAAATAAAAAAAAGTATCATAAAAAAGACTAATTATTTGCAAGGTGTTCCCAAAAAACGGCTGAATGCTATTGATTTGCCTATTGTTGTTGTATTGGTTTAGTATTGACATCACCGTGCTAAGTTTTTCCAATGGAAACTTAAAATGAATTTAAATGTACCACATCGGTGAATTAAGTTATATTTAAGTGTTTAAGGCTAGTTTTCATAATACTTTGTAAGAAAGAAATCTAATGAGTTTTGTTGCGACTGTCAAAAAATCTAATGTAACATTACAGTTTGTTGTCAAACACTATCATACATGAACATGCTTTTGTTAAAATGCAACCCTGATCAAATGAAAAGTATTAAGCTACGGTCAGACTTATCAAATATTTGACGAAAAAAACGGGACCAACAACCAAACTAAAAAATCATTTCGCTTAATATCAATATTTATTTTGATTAAAATACCACTTCTTACAGAAAACTGTTTTTTTTTTGCTATGTCTAGTAGTATAATTAGTTTATTTTGCAATATTAAGACCATTTTAAATCTCACTAACTATTAACAAAAGTAGGGGTTACGCTTATTTGATAAAATATTTAATAAGTGGGACCTTAGCTTTATTGTTTTGAAAACTTTCAAATAACGAAGAAGTCGAATATGATGTCAAATTTTTTTTGTAATACTTGTCATTTTCATGACACATTGCATTCACACTAGCTGCGTTCGTTTACCCCAAAATTTGTACTGGATTTAATTGAAATGCGTTCGCGTACACACAAATTTGTAAAATTTTCATATTACTTACCTACTGGAATTTACTGAAAAAGTAAACGAACGCACATACTGTCACACTTTTACATATAACTTGAGTTTTTGACATGTATTAATACAAAGTATAATAGTGCAAACTAGCCTTTAGTAGGAGGTAATCTCCGTAACTGCTGAACCCGATCTTTATGAAACTTTTGCAGAACTTTACTGATCGTTTTGTTTTAAGCTGTGCGAGTCACTTCCCTTACAAAAACAATATAGATTTATGTGTTTCTGCAGAACTTCAAGAGCTAAAGTTTTAAAATTTGGTAAAAATAATTAGTATTGTGGTTATTTTGTTGAACTATTTATGGTTCTTAATCCAAATTTTTCATACTTCTAATTAGGCTTAAGTACTTCTAATTAGGCTTGCGATCGAAACATGTCATGGTAACCTGCCGGCCCGGGTTCGAGCCCCGGCCACGGTCAAGAATGAAAGACTGTCAATAACAATTTTAATTAATTTTCATGTTGGAAAATTCCTTTCTTCATAAAAATAATTTAATGAAAATTAAATTTAATGAACTTAAGCTTAATTAGAAGTATGAAAAATTTGGTAAAAATATTAATATGCATCTGGGTGGGATTGGAGCATTGGGCGTTACACAAAAAAAGTTTCTTTATATCTAGAATACGATAAGAGAAAACATGCCCAAATTTGGTGCGAAATACATAAACAAATTTTGGTATCCAATTAGAAAAGGCCTTTAGTTATTTCTTTCAGAGTTGCGTGCAGTCTTGGTTTAGAATACACAACATTTGTACCAGCCACGGCGCCAACTTGACCGATTTCTTTCGTGTTTGTATTGTCGATCGATTTTTCTGTTTCTTAACCACGGCACTATGGGTAATACATATATACAATCAAAACTAATGACAGCTGGAATGGAAAGTTTTTCGGATTGCCACAGACGTTTTTAGAATAAAAAGGCTCTTATTAAAGACTTAAGAAGATCTTAAAATATTTGCACTGATTCTCCTAGTGTTCCAAGTTTAACCAAACTGGGATTTGAATTTTTTTGATTAATTTTTGATCTGAGAAGTTTAACAAAGGGTATTTTGACATCCAAATGTATGTATGAAAATTTAATTCAGTTCTTATTATTACATATATTAAAATAAAATGTGGCATTTTTATGCGGGGTCGAAAAAAAATTTCTAAAATGTCTTTTTTATTACTTAATTGAAATATTAATTTTCTAAATCAATATTATCCAAAAGGCTTGTGTATATGGGTTATTGACATCATGAAGTGTTGACATCATTTTCGTCTTCACTATCGCTAAGATACTCAGTGTCTTCAAAACTAAATGGATTAAATTTCGCTATAGGCGAAGAAGAGGTTGCCCACAAAAAATGGAATATTTCAAAAAAACGCAAAAATCGGAGCATGAAATTTTTTAATAAATAAACTTAAAATTTAACACATAAAACCCCCTTATTAATTTCAGCTTAATTAGTGCTCTGTCTGGTCGGTACTTTCTAATGGGGTTGAAGCATGGACGCTTAAAGTTACTGAAAAGACTTGAAGCATTCGAAATGTGGAGCTACCGAAGATTGCTCAAAATACCATAGGTGAATAGAGTAAGTAAGTACTAAGAAGAATGAACAGAGATCGTAAATTACTTTCAAGATGAAAACTGTGAACTTTTACAATTAATACTAAAAGGAAGACGAGGCATTGGAAGAAAGCAAATAATCTGGCTGAGAAATATAAGAAAAAAGATAGAGCTAAGAACAATCGGTGATCTAGAACATACAACAAGAAGTCGAGATAAGTTTCGAGATATAGTCAAATATTTAAATTAAATCAATTTTACTAAAAATTTCAATTACAATTAATTACACAAGGTTTTTGTTGGTGAAGAACTGAATGTTGTTTTTAAGGTAATTTGGGACGCTGAATCCAAATCTGCAATTAGTTTTTTTAAGGCACTTCCGCAACATATATTGAAATAACTTGAAAGCGGCTCACCATATTCGTTTAAAAAAAAAAAAATTTTAATTTGTCAACGATATTATCTTTAAGCCGTGCTTACATTAATTTTTAAATTGCCCAGTAGTTTTAGAGATATCGTTGAAGTTTTAAAAAAAAGAAGAATTTAAAAAAAAAATAAAATTTTTGTTCTTTAAAAATTCATAAAAAATAAAAATGCGACAAAAACATTTATGTGTGGTTTATAGAGCACGAGCGCCTTACTCGTCCGTTCAACTTTCATTTAAAACAAAAACAAAATTTCGAAATTTATTTCGAACCAAATGCACTTTATTTCATTGTAAGTGGTACACAACTTTTGATTTTATTAACAATTTACTGAGGAAATTTAATTGATAAAAATTGCGATTTCTTTACAAAAATAACATTTCATTATGGGCGTATTTTGCTTCACTTAAAAATGGGGAACCTTCACTTAATTGTGAATAAAAACGAAACGAGTTCATCGATTTTTGTGATCTATATCTCATCTTGTTTATAGGTTATATGTAGGAATTCGATTTCCATGCAAATTCATGTTTTTTGTCGATAATCTTAGATCGACCAATTACCTTTCCGAATCATTAAATTTGCCTTAAAATGGCATCGATTTGTTTTTGCATAATGTTGCATATTTTGTGAAAATGCATATTTTGGTTTTAAAGGCTTATTTTTGCATATTTTAACATTTTTGAGTGATATATTTTTTAAATTTCCATATTATAAAATAAATTTCTACAAAGAAATTTCCAAATACACAAAAAAAGTCTTCCACAAAAAATTTTAAGATCAATAAATAAACTTTTTTTGGAAAAGATTTTCAAAATTTAGACAGAAGATCCTTCTATATATATTTTTAACCGATGCAGCACCTTACATGTTTAAGGCTGCCAATGAGCTTAAAATATTTTTACCAAAACGGTTCACATACATGTTACTTGCTTGGCACATGAGCTACAGCGAGTTGCAGAGGAAATTTGAATCTTATTCGATAATATTGAACTATTGGTTTCATACGTGACAAATATATTTTTAAAGGCTCCTTTACGAGTTGCAATTTTTAATGAAATGTATCCCTCCCAGCAAAAACTTTGCTTACAAAATAAGCAGAAAAATAATGAGAACTTGACGAACAGACTACTTATTTTTCTACTAGAAGAAGTACTTATTTTTGTTCGAGATGTCCCAAAAGTAATCCTTTATAATTTAGCCTATTATAATCTAAAAAATAATATGTTTTTTTTATACTTAAAATTTTTATAAAAATATATAGTTACACAAAGTCAATAAAGTAAAAATTTTTTTATTTTTTTTTAATTTTTTTTTTTTTGTTTTTTTTTTTAATTATTTTATTTTTATTTGATTTGCGGGATTTGATCCCGCAACCTCGGTGTTGATAGACTAGCTCTCTACCAGCAAGTCTACCGGGGCAGTGTAGTTTTTGCATTAAAAAACTATGTTTTATGACTATAATGACATTTTTATTGTCATAATGAAAATACAAATTTTTCTGTATATTTAAGATATAATAATAAAGTTATTATTTAATATATAACTAATAATCCAAAAAGTGGCGAATAAAGCTACAAAGTAATGAATTCTTGAAGTCATTAAAAGTAGGATTGTAAGTAAAGTTTTTGCTGGGCTTAGTACCCTTACCACCGCAGTCAGTATTAACCTGGCTAGATGCTGTAGAATACTATTAAAAAATTTTTGAGCAATTTAAAAATGTTATTGAAGAACTTGTTCCTACCGGGGCTTATGCAATTAAAAAGGTAAAAGAAATATTAAATTTCAATAACATTAAAAGTCAATAAGCATTTTTATTTTCCAACTACGGATATATTGGTGTAACAAAAACTAAGTTTGAGGAATATTGTTCACTTAAGACAACTCAAGTCAAATTAACTGATATGCAGGAAGTAAAATTAACAATGTGGAAGGAAGACTAGCCCGACCAATTAAAACAAATCCAAATATCTTGCAAAAAAATTAGGGACTTCAAAAAATAAAACAAATTTCAACTATTTTTGATCTGGAATCGAATGTGGGATTTGAATTAGAAAATTAATATTCTCCAAATGAATATTCAAAAGACTAACTTTTCATAATATAAAAAAGTATTTTTTTGTTTATGCAAACAAAAATTTAAATTACAGAGTTATTTAAACTTAGTTTTAAAAAATGTTAGACTGAACTTTTTATTTTATTTTGTTTGTTTAAAAAAATTTAAAAAACGCCTTTTTAATGAAAATGTTCAAGATTTTAGTGCATAATTTTTATTTTTTTAAGGCATATTTTGGAGTTTTCAACACATATTAAACGCGCATATTTTCGCATCCCTAGTTATATGACTTTACGTGAAAGTAATAAGACTTACTTTTTTCCGTTTTTGATTTTTCATAATTTTTTAAAATACAAAATTTGTAATTTTTGTTTTTGTTTTTTTTTTTTTTTATTTTACGTAAACAACCTCAGCCATTTTGTTTGTGATTTTTAAAAATTTACAGGTACTAATCAAGGCGAATTCAGTTTTCAGGTGGCGTTGAAAGCACAGATGTGCTACTTTTTTTTCTTAACTAGAGAGAGAAATGTCAAAAGTTCCTTGTGATTTTGACATATGGATCAACGAAAGCAACAAATAAATACATTGTTGTGTTTTTGGTGTTGTTACTTGTTGTAGTATCGACACCACCGTTTACATGAATTCGCCTTGGTACTAATCGTGAAAATGACGGAGATTAGATTTGAACTCAGCGACTTCAAATTAATTAAAAATTGCATCAAACTTCCAATCAACACAAAAAAAGTTAAATTTTGTTCCCTTGTGCTATGAATGTGATCACTGATCACATATACTTATCCGGTAATGTTTAAAGCTGGGATCACACGATTGCCGCAAATGCACCAATATGACACAATTTTTATTGTGCTTTATTGACGCACAATAATGAAATTGGACCAATAAAATATTCTGAAATCACACGATTGCCCTGTTTTAAACAAATTTAATTGCCGCTAGTTGGTACAAAGCGAAATGGTTACAACAATTGCCGCAGCACAGTCACACGATTGTTCTTATGTGAAAACTACAAATACAGCTGTAGCTTATTTATTTGTTTGAAAGTTCTTGTTGGTTTGTTAATTAAATAAAATTAAATATGTATCATATATGTATGTACTTAAACAAATTTTTGTTGAATATTTTTATTTAAATTTTTTTTAGAAATTCCAAAAATTAAGTCTGTTCAACAATTTCATATGTTAAGGTTCGCTTAGAAACTTAAATAAAAATATTCGCACTGAACAGCTAAATATGCTTGTGAACATACATACATACATATTTTGGTAATAGCAATACCAAAGAACACAATAAATATTGGTGCATTTTTGTTATTTTTATTGACGCGCGGTTGCATAGAAAACAGTCACACGATTGCCGCACCAGGGTTGCATTTTATTGGTAAAAGTAAGCACAATATTGTCCTTGATTGGTACATGAGCACTTCCTATTAATGTTGTTTTCCATACTTAACTTTATTTTTCAATACTTTTCTTATTACAAAATATTGTTGCTGTTTTTTATAAAAACAAAATTTATTTATATTTGCTTTGAAGTAAATTTAATCATATTACTACAAAAAATTCTCGATTTTCTTAAGTGCGTAATTTGAATTTTGGCCAAAAAACATTTTATGAGATATGTACCTTTTTAGGCTAGGTACAATCATTGATTGATTCTCACCCTTTTTAATAGAACTCGTACATAGGCAGCAAATGTAATTACATTTTCTTCAAATCAGCGGCCTCTTAAAAAAATACCAACACCAACAAGACCGTTTTTGAGTAAGGCGAATATATCTGTGGCAAAAACCCAAAACAACATAAGTCGAGTTATGTCCAAAACGTGTTTTTGCATTTTCGGAATGCCCATACCCGGTTCCATATTGTGTCAAATTTTTATAGAAATCGGATTATAACTTCCTGAGATATTGGTTTGGCATAACTACATAACTCGCTTTTTTATTTTCTAACAATAAACCATAACATCATAACTGATTTATGTTGTTGTTCCTCATTAATAAATCAACATTCGTTGTAGAAGGTACAATATCTTTAATACGGTGGCATAACTGCATATCTGAGATATGCAGTTTTTCCTTAATTTAAATGTCAATTATGTTGTTTTTCCAAAATTAAAAAAAAAATAAATAAATATTTTTGTTGGAGTTATGTAGTTATTCCAAAACTCGAAATAATATAAAGAGCTGTATATCTCAAATTATGTGTTTTTTCTAAATCAACATTATAAAAAATTTAAAACATATCTATAAATATGTGTTTATGTTAAATTAACAAATTAAAAACACTAAAGCATATCTATAGTTGTGTGTTTTTTCCAAACCTCAGTTTTTAAAAATATAAAATATATATCGAGCTATGTTTTTATTCAAAAATTATAAAGATAAAAATAATTGTATTATCTCAATTATGCGTTTATTCCAATGACAATTTTAACAAATTTTTCAACTTATGTTCTTTTACAGGGTTAAACACTTTTAAAAAAATGGCAATGAATCAACAAAAAAAAGAAATTAAAAGAAAAAATGAAGTCAGCTACGGAGATGAGTTATTTAAACGCACCTTCAACTTCAAAACTAGCAGGGATTATGTCGATAATAGCACTTGAGATATTTACATGCACAAAATTTTGAAATCTTTTAACCCTGATTTGGCATTTACATATAAAGCTTAAAAATGCTCTCCTGAAAAGTAGTATAAAAACACTTATGCACTTATTCCTTTTTGCCACAGATATGTTGTGCGACCCCCTCCATTTAAAAAAAAAAAAACGGTATATCTCAAAAAACAAGAGCTAACCTAAAAAACGGTTAGGACCACTGGATTCAGCGTGCCCATACAGTGTTTATTGGGTACAATGAATTTGTAAAGTAATTTTTATTATTATTGTTTTATTTGTGATTAATGATCTTTTTTTAAAACGAATTTATATTTAAAAACAAAAACCAACAACAGTAGGAATTGTCATTTGTGGTACCAACCTCTAAATAGAGTAGAGAACTAAAATGAGAATAATAAGAAAATAAAAGTATTTGAAAATAAAAAAAATATATATGGGCATTTCCTGGGGTCGCGAACGTACGTTCGTACGGTTTTGATGTACAAATAATATAGAAAACAAAACTTTTCCTAGCTTTTTTTTTGCGATTCGATAGCATTTAGGTAAATGTATGTTTAGTGCAAAAGATGGATTTCATCGAGTTTAAGTTTTCATAATAATAAGTATAAACGTGTGGTCACGAACGTACGCAAAATAGAAGTCAACTTTGGCTGACGTAGTGAAATGTAAAAATCTGCGTAATGGAACGGAATATTCAAAAGTGATTAATTTATTTTAAAAGTGTATTAATGAAGGTCTCCATACAGTATTTACAAAATAAAATATCTCTTTTGGTTTTTGTTTAATTGGCTTATGTACCGGTCACGAACGTACGGGTCGCGAACGTACGCTTTTTCCATATGTTTTTTTATTATTATCACCATGCAGATTCCCGTAAATATCTTCAAATTTCCTGAACAAGCAACTTAATACTCAATTTACAATTGATTGTAATGGAGAGATTATGAAGAAAGAGTGTAAACATAACATATTTTTTGCATGTAAAATATGTACATAAAAATGTCTTTAGAAGTAGAAAATATAAAAAAATATAAAATTTTCCAGTTTCCAGCACAATTTCCTCAAGTAAAACAGCTGAGATATGCTATGAAACCATTCTTTTATAACAACATAGATTTTTTTATAATAATAAACAATAAAAGACGATGATTATCAACATTTTATTTTTTCATCCTGGTAGACCATTCTGGGGAAATGCCCATATATACAATAAACTTTTATTTTCATTGTAATTGATTATGGTGAGTGTGAGTATCGGAGAGATTTGTAAAACTATGCTGGTTCTTTCAGCTAAATCGCCGGTTGAAAATTGTTCCGGTCCGGCAATAGAGGGGAGACACAACTCAATTTTATTTTACTCTTTAGTGTAATGGTGTGTGAATGAATAAGGTGTGTGTGAATGAATAAGGTGTGTGTGTGTGTTAGATTTTGATCATGTTTTGTTATTGGTATTAAAATAAATACTGAGACAGAAGCAAAAGCGATTGATTTGGCATTAGTTATTCGGTTTTACCAACAAAACAATATCTAACATCAACGACAACAAAAAACATTAGAAACTGTGTTTACAGTACAACTGGGAGTGTAAATTAAATGCCTTAAATTAAATGTTCGAATAACAACGAAGATTACAGTGAAAACAATTGAACAATGCTCAAACTTGAAAGAAAACAGAATTGCGACGACAAGCGATATCATCGAATCTTATGATTATGATTTCCACAAACTTTGTTTTTGCCATTTTATTAAAAATGTCTTTGATTAATGTGTGCAATTGTTTAAAAAAAACCGGTAGCTGCATCGAAAGTAGAGTTCCTAATTTCCCGTATTTTTCCATAGTCGGGATTGTATGTATATAAACATACATATGTAGATATAAATGAATATACCTATGTATAATATTTTAAGGTGCAAGCATCTTGGTAATCAAAACACAACATAAAACTAAATAAGGCGGGATTGGAGAAGTGGGCGTGGCACCTCCTATACACAGATATTATAGATTTATTTTTTCTTTAGAACGCCAAAAACCTACGTTTCCAAATTAGGTACAAGCATCTTGGCTATCAATTTACAATATCAGACAAGATTTGTCGGGATTGCAGAAGTGGGCGTGGTACAAAATAGATTTGTTTATATCTAAAGAGTGGTAAGAGATAAATCGTCTAAGCTTGGAACACATAGCTGGCTTATCAACACTCAACCTCAACACTCCAAAAATGGTTATATCTGGAGAACGGAAAGTGCAAAGGTTTCCAAATTAGTTGCAAGCATCTTCGTTATCAATACTCAACATCCAACAATTTATTGATATCTAAAGAACGGTAAGAGAAAAATTCTGCAAATTTGATTAACTTCGCTGGGTTATTAATACACAACATCTGTCAAAAAGTGGGTGGGAGCGGATACGTGCTCGTGGTGCAGACTTGAATTCTGTATGTATAGAGAAGCGTAACAGCTTCGGTTTACAAATTAGGTACAAATAGCTTGGTTTTAAATGCACAACATCTGTCAAAAAGAGGGATGTATTGCAGACGTCGGCAGGGCACTATCAATACAAAGACAATATACATTTCTGTAAAACTGGAGAATGGTTACAGTAAGAGTATTAAAAAAAGTGTTAAACTGCAAACCCTTCTGAAGAAATTATGTGGTTACAATCAAAACGTAAAGACAACCCATCCGTAAAACCCTGGGTTCGATTCCCAGCTCAGTCAAGAATAAAAAATTATCGATCAATTTCAATTCATTTTATGTTGTAAAGTTCCTTTCTTCATAATAATAATAATTTAATGAAAATTAAATACAATGATCTTGAGCCTGATTAAAATACCAAAAATTGGATTAAGAAAATTTACTTATTTTATTTTAAGAGGGTGGCGAAGTTAACTGGGTTAAGCTAGTAATACATATTTGTTTTCATTCCTGAACATTTCCGGAAATTTGTTAAGAACAATGCGAAAAAAGTACATAAGATTTACGCTATTATTATGAAATAATTGTTCTTGTAAACAGTTAAATATGAATGGTTTGTATTCTTTGGAATCTGTTTAAGCACCACAGAAGTTGTTAATCTTTTATATTGTTATAAAATTGTGTTATCGGAGTCAAATCTTAATGAATGCCCACTAGTTATTTGTTTGGGTCGCCTAAGATTTATGAAAAAAAAAGAAAACGTGATTCAAATTGAAAGCATTATTTATGAATGGGGGTCAAGGAAAAGTGAAGTGATTATACAGCCACTGCCCTTTTAAGGATCTGGTGTCCCCTGTTAACGCAAACTAGGGTCTGTCGACCGACCTTAGGCGGTATAATTCTCAAAATTGTACTTTATAGTTAAGGACATAGACTTTTTGAGCAAGAATGATTATGTTTGAACTAAGATTTAAATTTGTATACATTCAAAAGATTCAGCTTGCTCAAAGATTAAAGCTTACTGACCACTGGTTGCGTCGTGCGTTCGCTTATTGGTCGAATGCGGCACACCTTCGGGTTAATGGATGTGTCAACAAGAAACATTTGCCGAAAATGGAGTAAAAACAATCAAAGACATTTAAGTCAACTGTTTAGTGTCGGTTATAAATCAAAAAAATCATCGTCGATATTTTTTTGGAAAATATGAAGCACGACCTGCAGTTATACAGGGTGGCCCAAAATTAACGAAGGGGTTTGAATTGCTTATAACTTTTTTATTATAATTATTCTTTTCAGTCTTTTGTAAAGAAGACTTGGGGAATTTAAAGTGGAGCAGTACTCAATTGAACAACGTGCCCAAATTGTTGAGCTTTATTTTTAAAATCAACGATCCATTGTTTTGACTCAGCGTGCATATCGTTGTTATTTTAATGTGCGTCTACAAAATTAAGCCCAGACATACATAATCGGCGTATGATTAATGCTTTTAGCTACTGGCTTATTTCACGAAGTGAATTTGTTGCTTGGCCTTCGAGGTTGTGCGACTTAATGCCTCTTTAGGGGTATGTCTAATTCTGGCAATCCAATCCACTTTAGCAATTTGAGGTCAACATAACATATGCCATTAACAAAACAATACCACAAGTTCTTCAAAAATCTGACTGAGTGGATACTGTAGGCTACTCAATTGTTCTATATGTTAAATTAAAGTTAAACTGAATTTATTAAAACATCTTTTGTTACTTCATATGATGAAGTACAATGAATAGGGAACAATTTCGTATAACACATCCGTAAGTCTAAAGTATACAGATTTTCAATTTTGATTAGTTAATAACTACGCTTTACACCAAAATCAGTGAAGAAGCGGCTGTGGCAAAGATTTTCTTTAATTTTTTAAATTGCTATGTGAAGAAAATAATTGAGCTTTAGATTCCCTTTTTAGTGCATTTTATAACACATATTCCTCTATTGGGGGACCATATAAGAGTCAGGTACAGTAAGGTACTTAAGTTTGTGAAGTTTTCTTCATTGCAAAACTTGAAAAAATTTCCTTTTGTTTTTCAAATAATTATCTGATTGTTTTTTACGCCCTACCAGAACAGTGACAGTCATTTGACCTATCATATGACTGGCATTGCTGTCGCGAATATCCATCATCGCGTAGAACAAAGTTTCTATCATTTTCTTAAGGCCAACGTGAAAAAACTGATGGAAACTTTTGTATACGTGTGATTTTGCATCCCTCTTTAACCTTTGAAATTTGTGGTTGATAAAATATATAGCTGAGTTGTTTACTCTTATACTCTGTAAACATCAGTACTGATGTATAAACCGGGCACAGCTGCCTAGTCAGTACTGATGCATACAACGGGCACAGCTGACTAGTCAGTACTGATGGATACATTCGTCACTGTTGACGTATTTTTAGCTTAAATAAAACACAATTCATCTCATTCAATTCTCATACATATTTTTGTCTATATTTAAAATAATAAAAAATAATAAATAATAATAATAAATTTTTAAAATTTTAGAAGTGTATTCGCCTCTAATCATAATATAACATCGGGATGAGCCTCTTCATTGAGAATACGTTCAGCACCCCCAGCAGGAGCCAAACTAATTAATTCCCAGTAATCTACATGCAATTCATGTCCACCTGGTGCCTAAAACAAAAAAATTAGTTTCTGCAATATTGTTCACAAAACTTACTTACCGCTTTGCCTTCTGGCACAGGTTTTAGTGTACCAAACAATTGTACCAAACATTGTAAAAATCCGTAATGTTGTAAAAATTAAACCTTTGCCTTGACGTCTTAAACGATGTACCCAGCCTTAGATTTTAACGTTTCTGTCAATTTTCGACAACTTCAAATATGCGAATTTTCTTGGCAGCTGACCAACTGGGATCTTCGGATGTGACAATCTTTTTGGCTTCATCCAAATTTTGTTTACGTTTTTCCGCATCTTCACCTTCGCGTTTTTCTTTATCGGCATTTTTATAACTTTGACGTAACCAAATCTTTTGGATTTTCTTTATTTGTGACTTACCTGCAACCTCATATTTTTCTGCAGCTCCAGGTTCTTTGCTGCCGACATAAATTAAGGGATAGGGCTCCTTTCCAGCATGTCTCATGGCTTGAAAAATTAATGAAATATTTTGCAGTATTAAATTTAAACAATTAACAAATATTAGCCAGTAAAGCGTATGACAAAAATTTATAAAAAAAATTGGCATTTTTTGTCGTGTTTTTAGTTGTTCTACTCTAACATATGTGTTAGAGTGGTACAACTAATGTAAAATTGTTGCAAGTGTGTTAGTAAAAATTTTTTTTTTTTTAGTTTCGGTCATCCATTTCTTGTAGGGCGTATACTTAAGATAAACAACTTTGGAAACTTATGGGGTCGTCCCCGCACATTAAAGTTCCACATTTATTTTTCTATTCTATTCTATTGCCGATTGTCGCATCAATTCCAGCAAGTAAGTTTTTTTTTTAATGAAAACTGATTATGAGTGATGACAGAAATACTCACACACCACAGATCATTTTGATTTATAAATGAGTAAAAAACACAGTTAAAAAACACACAGATATAAAACAATAACAAAAACAACAAGAAACACTCATCTGAAATTACGAAGTTTTCAACTTGATTATTGCAGACGCAAGAGCGAACGGATAAAGCGAGCGCACGTTTATTTATTAGGCGCGAAGTTAAATATAATGGTAAAACGCCCGCTTATAATATTTTATTGCTTATATGTATGTATTTTTTTTTTTTAATTTTACGTCGTATTATAATATTAAACGGGCTTCATATTGACTCTCCAATAAGTTTCTAAAGCATTCGTTGATAAACGATCAACAGAGTCAGAACCGCAAACAAACGGCGACAACTGCAAACCATTTTAAACCAACAAAATCCGATCGAAGTTTAAACATTTTTTTATTAAGATCGTCTGTCTTTACGCTGTGTGTGTGTGTGTGTTTTTTAAGTAAATGTGTTAGTGTTTCAAAATTTTAAACATTTGTCCACTGTTCGTACATATTAAGTATGCGTATCTGTTGTTGGTGGCCAAACTAAATAAGTTGCTTATCGTTTAAAATAAATTTTAAAAAACCAAAACAAATGAAATGAAATGAAAAAATGTCTATCGGTCAGTTTTGAATTACTATGTATTACAACTATCTAATTTTGTTACGATAAGATATTTACATAACGTAAACACTTGATTTCCATTTAATTAAAAATATATGAGAATAACATAAAAGTTTTGCAAATTAATCAAAAATAAAAAAAGTTTATTTTCCTGCAAGTCTGGTAGTCTGTTCGCATTTTTATTTAGTTTTGGCAACTTGAAAGCGTTTTTTTTTTGCTTTTGGTGCTCTACTGTTGTGTTTTTATGTGCAGTCGTTTGTGAGCGTGTGTGCTTAGAATAAATTATGGAAATTTTAAGTTGGCGATTTTTTGCTTTATGTTTATTTTATTTTGTTTTAACTCGAATTTTGCGCGAATTTTACGATAATTATATTAGTGTTACTAACACAAACATCCCTGAATAGTTTACATAATAACAGTATTAGAAATTTTTAAAATATTTTATATACAAAAAAAAAAAACTTAAAAATTGAATACAGATAACAAAATATTTTCATTTTATCAAAAATACAAGCAAACAGATAAAAACTAATAAATCATTTAGTAGTGAAATCTCATGAAAACAACAACGAACGAAAAAATTCTTACTCTTCTTCTCTCTCTTTCTCCCGATTTCTTTGCCATAGTGCAAAGGTAAACAAACAAACAAACGATCAAACAAACCCAACAATAATAAACAAAAACAAACTTTTGTGAATGATGACAAAATAACAAAATTATAAATAAATAAGAAAAAATATAAAAGCAACAAGTGTTTTAGTTTGATTCAGAAATTTGATTACTCATCAGATTTTACCAACCAAAATAAAGTCATACACTCTCGATTTGTTTTTTCTAAATGATGTTGCAAACAGTGCTCAATGCTGAATCACCGTTTTATACAAGTTAAAATTAAAATTACCTGGAATTCCTACTAATACTACAACAGCAAATTCGTTACTACTACCGCAACAACAGCTCTCATATGTAGTTAATAACCAATGAAAAGAGCAAATAAGCAAACAAACAACAAGAACAATTAAAAAACCTTCTGTCAACTCAGCATCTTTAAAATTTATTCATGTAAGTATTTAACAGTTAAAACAGACAGCTTTGGGCTCAAAACCTATTCATTCAACCAGTCAGCCAAGAAGTCGTTTCGGTAAAGGGTTGCCACTGCCACCTTTGTTACAAATATTGATAAATAACCAGTTTGATCTGAATTGCAACTTCTGAATTAAATCGTAAATCAGAACGAATTTTTTTTTATAAATTCTTGACATTTAGGTTATTTAAACTTTTTTGTCTATTTGCGTTCTAAAAATTAAAATAATCTTAGTAGAGTCCATATTCTGGGTATTTTTGCAGTGTCATTCAGGCCGAGCTTATAACCATATACAAAGCTGCGGGGCACATTCTGTAAGGTAAGATATCTGGTAGGGATATTCACATTATTACTGATAGTAAAGCGGTCATAAGATCCCTAGAGAGTGGATTTATCGCATCGGAAATTGTCCGAGAATGACGGATATCTCTGGAGGAGATAGCGAGACACTCAGTGGTTACTCTTAATTGGATCCCTCGACACAGGGGCATACATGCAAACTGTATGGCTGACTCTTTGGCGCATGCAGGATTTACCTTGAATCGTATATTATATATGAAGGAGTTACGCTCCCAAGGCGTAAGCATCTCATTTCCAGCCAAAGGTTGTTTGATGAAACTACATGCGGGGAAACCAGGGAAAACTGGACCATCATAGAGAAAAAAGGGCACGGAGTGCATTAAGACTGTCCATACTTCACCTTCAAAACTTAATTGTGGTTATAACTGGAGTCTGGCCAGTTGGGAAGCACGACCAAAGGTTGGGACTCTCTTACAAAGACCTATGTCTAAGTTGCGCCAACGAGGAGGAGTCAACAGAACATATTCTCTGCCATTTCCCGGCATTTGGAGACCTAAGCCTCAAACTGTTTGGTCGAAGAACCCTTAGGGTTCTTTGTCACTGATTTGAACAACATCCATCCCATCATTGGATTAACCGGGTGGCTGGGTGAGAATGTCAACACTCAGGTAACATAGGAACCTTGGGAGACGGTGTAACATGGTAGCACAGTGGGATCTAATTTCTGGACCCACGTGAGCTGTGTTAATTGCGGTTGCCAATGGAACCTAACCTAACCTTGAGCCAGTTTTTTATATCGAGTTTTTCAACAAGAACTTTGTTTTCTATAAATAAATAAAAAAATTAGATGAAGATTATTCAAATTTGTATTGTATAACGGAGAGAAAAGTTCGGCAATTATGACTGAAAAATGATATCTCGTAAATGTCCACCACCAGCACAGCACGCTGACAGTTGTCGATTCATTCATCAACACTTTTTGGCAAAAGGCTGCAATCGATTCGATTGGCTCCGTAAAGACTCTCTGCCTGTTTTTAGAAAACGGAAACAAGTGAGTGAGTGAGAAATTTTATTGAAAACAAAAACAAATTTTCGTTTTTTATTGTTGTTTCAATATAATTTCTCACTCACTCACTTGTTTACGTTTTCTTAAAACAGACAGTCTGTCCTTAACATATCGTCAGCTCATTATTGCTTTGGCGCATATCATGCAAATTTCAACATGCTGACTATATGTAGCCCCACAAAAAATAATCCAGTGGTGTTAAATCACACGATCTGGTCGGCCACTTAACAGCTAATGTTCGTGAAATTATGCGATCGGGAAATTTGGTTTGCAATAAATTGATCGTTTCACTGGCTGTGTGAGTGTAACTTTAACAGAACCACCATTTTCATAATGGATTTTAACTATTTTAATGCGGGTTTTTAGCGAAATTGAATTCATTGTAACAATTGCCAATGCGTCTACTACGAATACGTCAAGGAAATAAATGTCGAAACTATCATGTTGTTGGTGTTGCCACAATTTAAAAACAAAATTCTGGTTGAAAAACCCTTTACTTGGTTTGAGTCGAAGTAAAAAAAACTAAATTTTAAGCGTAGCAGACTCTTTAAATTTTACATTTTACTGCTTTATTTCCAAATCAGAAGCAGAAGTTATAGTAACCCAGATAAAACTTTTTGATTTTTAGTAATAGGTGGTAGTTATTTTATACGTTACCTGGTAAGTAGTTGTCATTTCAATTGTCATTATTCTGACAACTTCAATAAGTACTTACTAGTAATGTACAACTACTTATTACTTCTATTATTTTCACAACTGAATATTTGCTTTCTAATAATAAGCTCAATAACTTCTTATTAATTGTGTTGTTTTCAGTACTGAATAAATGCTTACTGGTAACGTGCTCAATAACTACTTATTAAGCTTTGTACAGACGGTGGTGAGATCTTACAACATTGTCATTATTCTGACAATGGTGCTATTGTCAGGTGCATTAATTTTACACAGATGCATTAATTTTACACATCTGCCAAATGAAAATGAGCTAACAATGTTAACAACATTGTAAGATCTGGCCACCATCTGTACGAAGCTTTAGGTGTATTAAGTAGTGATATTTTGGCTTCTTCTAAGTATATTGTAAATACTTACAATTCAACTTACTCGTAGTTTAATAATAACTAGATATTTTTTTACTTGTAGTAAGTAAATTGTAAGTACTGAATTCTGTGGACATCTCGAACAAAAATAAGTAGTCATTCAGCCGAAAAATAAGTAGTGTTTAATTTTCTCCAACATTACTTGCTAACTTACCAGGTAAGTAAAGTTTCTACTGGGAATAGTCTATTAAATTTAAAACACAAAACTAATATAAACAGCAGTAGAGATAGCAATAAAATGGCAAGAGAGGTAACATAAGAAGTAGCAATTAAGTGAGATATGATGTAGCATATGAAGTAACAAAAGAGTAGCATATTAATATTTAAAAAAAACAACAAATTATTTTTATCTCAATTATATTAGCAAGCGCTGTTATTTTTCAAAGGCTAATTTAGGCAACACCTTTTTTGCATTTGAATACGACATTCACTCGGGTGGTACTGCACTTCCATACTAATGCTTATAGGAGATGAACAAGTGTTTGTCACAAATTTGTTTGTTCAGTGAGTAATAATTTCCTTTCAACAGAACAACAAACTTACAGAATTCTATAAGAAAATTATATAAAATGGAATAAGAGTGTATTTAAAAGAACTTGAAAGTTCTTGCGTTTTTTTAATATAAACATACATATGTATGTTAAAAATATATGTTACAAAAACAAAATTTTTACAGGCACCGCGAAGAAAACAACTCTTTCTAAAAATGAATCCTAATGTTGCACTTCCACCGTCTCCATGCCCAACTCGTTGGGGTACTTGGTTAGAAGCGGCAATGTACTACGCTGAACATCTTGAAGAAGTTAAAGCCGTTGTTTTAGAACTTGGCAGTCAAGATGCCGACTCAATTGTGCAATCCAAAAAAATATTTGAAAACTCCGAACTAAGTTCTCAACTTGCATTTCTAAAATACAATTTTGCAAACATTTTGGTTGCTATAAAAAATTGCAAACTGCGGGTTTATTAATTTCAGAGAGCACTAATGCTTTATCGGCAGTTTTTGACGGACTATGCAAGATCAAGGACCAACAATATAAAAAGAAATTTGAGAAAATATTAAAAAGAAATCCCGGATATCAGCAGTTTTTGGAAATAAAATATATTTTAGAGTCTGGTACTGTGCCAAAAGATGAATATGTAAAAAGTTTGTCCTCTAATGAAATTCTCAAATTTAAATATGCACCCTCAACCTCCGTTGATGTAGAAAGAAGCTTCTATTTATACAAAACGCTTTTAACAGATCGACGTAGAAAATTACAATTTGAAAACATAAAAGCCCACATGATAGTATATTGTAATAATTTTGATGATGTGGAAGAATTAGAATAAAACATTTTTTAGTGCTTTTTTTTGCTGTTTTATCAATTTTTTTTGCTTTTTTTATAATTTCTTTTTGCTGTAAAAGTATTGAATATTGCTTTTTTTTGTCTTCTCTGGTTATAATAATTCATAATAATTAGTATTGTGGTTATTTTGTTGAACTATTTATGGTTTTTAATCCAAATTTTTAATATTTTTAATAAGGCTTAAGTTCATTAAATTTAATTTTCATTAAATTATTTTTATGAAGAATGGAATTTTACAACATAAAAATTAATTAAAATTGATAATCTTTCATTCTTGACCGTGGCCGGGATTCGAACCGCGGCCGACAGGTTACCATGGCATGTTTTGATCGCAACCACTCGATCTCCTCAGATGGATTTGCCGTTTTACACTCGCAGCCATCGACGACTGCTAACGTCAATAGTCAAACATCAATCCTTAAGCCAAATTGTATTTTAACCTTTGGTAGATCGAAATTTGCTTTTTTTTTTGAATGATTATCCATTTTAATTGATCTTACGTGTTTTTTCTTACTTCTGTTTTTTCCGTACTTTTGTCAATAATTCTTCTTTCTTCATAAAAATAATTTAATGAAAATTAAATTTGATGAACTAAAGCCTAATTAAAAATATTAATAATTACACTGGTTTACACTGAAAATGTACATTTGATGAGATGTGATTTTTCTTATGTATTTTCTTCCGCTGAATTCAGAAATCAAGGTTAAATTTTTTTTTATGGAACAGTTTTTGAGATATGGTCATTTTCTAATTTTTTCGGCCTTTTTTCACTTGACAAATTATATCTCAAGCTAGATATGTCCTATTGGGTCGTTCTTGGTACCAAATGGAAGGTATTGAGATGACGAACAAATATGTATAACTTTTTGATTGGTAAAGCGGTTCAAAATACATTGATGAAAATATGGCACATTTTCAAAAAAATCATATTTTATTTTTTATATATTATATTTATATTTTTTATTTTTTTTGAAAATGTGCCATATTTTCATCAATATATTTTGAACCGCTTTGCCAATCAAAGATCCAGTTATACATATTTGTTCGTCATCTCAACACCTTCCGTTTGGTACGACCCAATAGGACATATCTAGCTCGAGATATAATTTGTCAAGTGAAAAAAGGTCGAAAAAATTAGAAAATTACCATATCTCAAAAACTGTTCCATAAAAAAAAATTTAACCTTGATTTTTGAATTCAGCGGAAGAAAATACATAAGAAAAATTACATCTCATCAAATGTACATGAAAAAAATTTCATTTTGTAAACTAGTGTTATTTATAATATTTAATTATATTGATCAATATTTATTATTGACCTGTGTCGATTATCTATGTTGTTGTTTTTTATTTTGCACAAATTTTTGTATTTTTAGTTTGGTTTTTTATTTTTTATCCGATATTTCGACCATACATCGATGGTCTACAAAAAAGTTGATACGTCCTCACTGCTTGTCAGTTCATGAAAATATTACAAGCAGTGAGGACGTATCAACTTTATTTTAGTTTTTAGTTTGACAGTGTTTTAAATCCTCTGAAGATGACCATCGATGAATGGTCGAAATACCGAATGTGAAAAATAAAAAACAAAATTAAAAATACAAATATTTTTGGATTTTTAATATATAATTTTTATATGACATTAAGCCAGACAAAAAACAACAACATTTATTTATATTATTTTTATAAAAGTAACTAAAATAAATTCTCTTAATCACCAATTTCTGTTTGACTTTTCCAATTGAAATTGTCTTAATTTTTAAGTAGCAACTTCCTCAATTTAGCCCGTGAGAATTTTTTGTTTCCCCAGCTTCATTTATGATTATAGACAATTGGCATCATTATTAGTTACTCATCTCCTTGTTACTTATCTTTTTAAAAGAGAGTTTTTTTATTATTAATTTTTAATACCTTTTATCGCACACATTTGTAAATACATATTTGTAAATAAATATTTATATCTATAAGTTTACAACACTTTTACAACTCATATTTACGAATCTTACAGATTGCGTATTTATTGTTGTTTTAGATAAACGAGTTTTTTTCATTTTCTTTTTTCCATTCACACATTGAATATGTGTTCGACAAGTGCAAGTTCTACTGATAAGAATCGTCTAAATGTACGTACGCATTTGTATACAGAGCTGTTGGAAAATATGGCACAGAAATATTCAAGAATATAGAAATTAATTTGTAGTTTTAGCTTAAACATAATTTTTAGAATTAAAATCATTTCCTAAGCAACTTTTACAAGCAGTAAGAAAGCAATTCTCATGGATACATAATAAATTGGCAATATCGCAAATAATCTTTTAGAAGAAAAATATTTGATTAAAATAATATTTGTTTTTTTAATAAACTAATTTTAAAAATTAAAGCTCCCAGTTCGAAAAAAATTTTCAGAATTCCAACACTTGGCTCATTTTTAACTCTGGATGGTTATTGTTCATCGAATCGACAAAGCTCATTGTACAAATAACGCCCTTATTGTCAACAACGTTACATGATGCCATAAGCTTGAAGTGAGTGTATGTGCGCTGGATCCTCACATTTTAAAGTTGAAATTCAGAGGGTTGTACTCGTTGCAACGACGAAGAGTAACCTTAGTTAAGTTTTTGTTTTTAATTTTTGGTTTTTGAAATATTACTTTTGTCAACAGCTACGTCAAATATACTCACAATATGTTCCATAAAGATTGAAAATCCAAACACCGACGACAGTACCTGAAAAATCTTCATTAATCTCTCGTGGCTCTCTCTTTTAAGAGACATCTTCGAGACAACTAAAAAAATTCAAAATCAAATCGAAAATCGAAAAGAGTCCGTCGAAAATGTTGTCAAAGGGCCAAAAGAGCGTAGAATTTGTCATGTCTGTCCCTATAGCAACAGAATGACGAGAAGTACATGTAATATTAGCCAGAAAAGCATTTGTTGTGAACATAAAATTAAACTTTGTGTCTCATGCGTAAAATAAGGCTAATAACTAAACATTTTTGTTCTTTTGTATTATTTGACTGATTATATTTAAAGGCTGAGTAAGTAAAACGTATTTTTTACCTTTTTGGTTTTTGTTGTTTTAAAAAGTTAATTAATTTGAAAAACAAACAAAAATCGTAACGAATTTTAGAGACAAAAAGAAATTTTATTTATTTTTAAATAACAAAAAATCTTAATGGATTTTTTTGTATAAAATAAAATAATTTAAACTTGTAGAATTGTTGTTGGAAATTGTCAAAACTTGAGCTATATTTAATTAAATCAATCAACACATTGTTTGAAACGGCAAAGTTTTTTTTTAAATTTTTTGAGTTAAAATTAAAAATATCATTTTTTCAAAAAAAAAGAAATACTAAAAATTTTAAACTTTTACAATTTTTGGTAATCTATATAATCATTTTGGTAATAGGTGCAAAAACAATAAATGGGCTGCTTGATTCCATGAATTTGGTGATTAGAGACTTACCCCCATATTCATAGGAAATTCGTTTAATAAACCTGAACCTGAAACCGGAAATATTTTTTTTGAATAAGGCCTTTAGTATACAACTAGGACTTGTAATTTCATACAAATGCTTATTTTAACTCGGAGGTATAAGTACTAACCTCCTTATTTATTAAAAATAAAACACGCTTATAAAGATTTTATTTTACAAATTTTTATAGAAACCAGAAGCCTTTTGCAACCAGTTTTATTTTTTTTACATGAATTCTATTATAGACATATTAAATAAAAATAATTCAATTTCGTTGTCATTTTGACAGATGACAATTTTTCAGCGTTTTATTACGTTTAGTGTGTATTTTTTATATATGTTAGAAGTGCTATACTTTTAATCAGCACTGCATTCTTTATAATGATCCGCTATAAAGATAATTTCATAGACGGTTTATGAAAAACGCAATAAAATTAATTCGATGCCGTTTTACTTATTCGAGTCAGTAGTCGTATAATTGTAATCTTTTTTTTACAATAATTTAATTTGAATTATTGCTTTTTATGAGGTGTAAATTAGCCTCTTTTTTTAATTAACAAGCAAAAAGTCAAAGAGATCAATGAAGAACAAATAATTGTGTTCAAATTTTATTTTTATTCTGAAATGGAAAAAAATGTGATGTGAATGTATTAAAAACTATACTGGGAAATATTTGTTTATTAAATTTTATTATTAATAAAAAAAGAGTTTTATTATAATGTCAATGAGTCATCGTTATGAGTGGTTTTTATTCGGCTAAACAAAATAAACTTGAAATGCTGGTGATGATTGTTTCATTAGTAATTAAATGACAGTAACAAGCGATTGCCACTAGACCGTGTGTCAATGGGTGAATATATTTCCTGAAAAAACAAGTAAGAGCGCTATATTCGGCTATGCCGAATCTTAGATACCCTCCACCGACAGCTAGAATATTTTAGGCGTGGGCCCTATGTGATCTCTAAATTATTAAATAATCTTTACAAAAACGGAAGTCAGTATTAAAACTGGTTGTGGTGGACCGATTTGCACGGCATTTACTACTGTGATTTGAAGCCTTATGAAACTACGAAAGACCAAATTCTGCTAAAAAAAAAAAAAACATTAATCGTTGCTGTTTTAGGCGTACTATACTGTTTTCCGAGAGTAAATTGTGGACCGATCTTCACGAATTTGTGCAAAATTAAACATCAATCCTTTGATTATACCTCCATTTATGTTAGTTGTTACAAAATTGTAAATTTTTGAGGGTGGTGGTTCCACTTTTGGATTCATAACTCTCATCCTACTGAATCAACTTTGCTGGAAGAAGACGCAAAAAGAAAGTTAAGTCTGTCAAGTCCTACTATATACTTTCAACACTTATGGCCGTTTTCTCATTACACGATTATCTTTTTCCCAACGAAAAACTGCACATTAAAGAAATTGGGTTTTCTCAATGTCTCATTTGCTTATATTCTGCCGCAAAGCTAACCGTGCCCCGGTAGGCTAGCTGGTAGTGAGCTAGTCTATCAGCGTCGGGGTTGTGGGTTCGATTCCCGCCAGAGACTGGTTTCTTTTCTGCAGACAAGCGTAGAGCTTCGCGGGATTAACTTAGGGAATTTAAAAAAGCACTCATCTGCCAATTATTTATTTTCTTTTCATTTGCCATACAGATAAATTCAATCAGCTGACTCCCAACATTTACATGTATTTTGAGTGATGTTGCCAACTGAAAACAATGTTTTTTTTTTTTTTCTCATTATTTATTTATTGAATCTTCATATATTAAATATGAACTAACAATAATTAATCAAATCTTAACCTAATACGTTATTTTATGTCCTGCCAGTGCCAGACAAAAATTTTCTTCATCACGGGTTCTGTTCACTTATATAGGTGTTTATCGCTCATCTAATTGGATAAGTGCTGCAGTGTCTCTTCTTCTTAAGCGAGTGTGGCCGCCATGATTTAAAATATTTCGAGCTAGTGGATTTGGATGTTGTTCAAGCCTTTTTAAATATTTTACTGCATTTTTTGTTATAGTAGTTTTGACTAATGGAACATTGAGATCCTTGTGAATATTTGAGTTTTTTACATACCAAGGGGCAGCTGTGATTATTCGAAGAATTTTATTTTGGCGTCTTTGAATTTTTTCTATATTAGAGGCCGAGGCAGTGCCCCATAACTGAATACCATAGCACCAGATTGGCTTTAAGATGGAGTTGTAAAGAAGAAGTTTGCAGTCGAGACTAAGGACAGAGTTTCTACCAATAAGCCAATGAATTTGAATGGCTTTTAGTTTCATTTGAGTTAATTTTGCCTCTATATGGCATTTCCACGTTAATCGCCGATCCAGATGTATACCGAGATATTTTACATGCGAATGTTGAGGAATTATTTGATTATTGATTGTAATATGGGGGCAAGATTCCCGGCGCAAGGTGAATGTTATATGCACGCATTTTTGCTCATTGACCATTATCCTCCATTGTCTTAACCATATTTCTAGTTGAAATATATGATGCTGTAAGTAACGAGATGCTTCATAACGGTTTTCGTGGACGCTTAGAAAAACTGTATCGTCTGCAAATGTTGAAGTTTGGGTGTAGTTGCTTGTTGGCATGTCCGAAGTATAAATTAAGTATAATAGAGGGCCCAGGATGCTGCCTTGTGGGACTCCAGCACCAATGGGCTGAGGTGAACTTAAGAAATTTCCTTCTTTAATAATAAATTGACGACCGACTAAGTAGCTTTCTAGCAGCTTGTGTGTGTTTGCTGGTAAATTTTTCTTCAATTTATGTAATAAGCCTTCATGCCAGACTTTATCAAAAGCTTGCGAAACATCGATGAAGAGTGCTGAGCAATATTTTTTTTCTTCAAATGCTTTTCTTATGACATTAACTATTCGATGAGTCTGTTCGATTGTGCTGTGTTTTCTTCTAAATCCGAACTGATGGTTTGGAATACATCTATTTTCACTTAAAATCGGTGTTAATTTTGAAACTAATAATTTCTCAAACAGCTTTGAAATATTTGATAATAAGCTAATAGGCCTATATGACTCAACTTTTGTGTGATCTTTACCTGGCTTTGGTATCATGGTAACTAAGGAAACCTTCCATTTTTGAGGATAGTATTCAAGGCGTAAAATAGCATTAAAAATAAAAAGAATAATTTTCTTTGCTGTGCGAGGTAGCTCTAAAAGCATTTTATTACTGATTTTATCAATACCAGGTGCCTTCTTAGTGTTTAAGTCACAAATAGCCTGTTCGATTTCTCTTATCTCAAATCTGAGGGGAATAGCTGCTCTAGCAGCAACAGGTGGTAACTCTACCGCAATATTGTGAGATATATTTGGTGTAAATACGTTTTTCAAGTGGCTAACAAACAGATTTCCTTTTTCAATATCGTTTCTTGCCCAACTACCATTCAAGTTTCTTAATGGTGGCTTAGATATAACTGGCCTTTTTAGATTTCTAGCTGCACGCCATAATGAGTAGTCAGATTGTGGAGTTGCATCAAGTTCCTTAAGATATTTTTCTAGAGAAGCCGTTTTCTGAGTCTGCAGTAACTTTCTTAGCCTTTTTGTGCACTCTTTTAATAAATTCTTAAGTTGCGGGGATCTGTACAGTTGCCACTCTCTTCGAACTCTCCTTTTTTCAGTCAAGAGCCGCTCGACATCTGAAGAATATATTTTATTATTTTTAATTTTTTTGGGGGTAACGCTGGAATGTTGAACAGCTAGTTTAAGATAACTGTCAAAGTTAACAATAGAGAGATCCACATTCTCCGGTGTACTAAGCGGAATATTTTCTAGGCAATGGGCACTGAGAAATTTTTTATATTTTAACCAATTTATTTGTGTGGCTGACGTCGCTAAGTAACATGACGGAGATACAATTCTATTTGGGTTCGATATAGTAACAATTGTAGGTGTGTGGTCGGAGGATAATTCTAAGGAAGCTTCAACATGAATCGTTTCTGTGGGGATGTTTTTAACCACGCCAAAGTCGATAACATCTGGAATTTTTTGCTGATCAGTAGGCCAATATGTTGGTTGTCCGCTCGCGACCACGTTTAAACCCATTTTAGAGATTGTGTTAAACAAAACACGACCTTTTGGTGTTATAAGTCGTGACCCCCAGAAGGTATGTTTAGCGTTATAATCGCCAGCGGCGAGGAAACAGGGTCCTAATGATTTAAAATATTTATAATATTGGCTTTCTGATATGGCAAATCTAGGTGGAGAGTATAAAGAAGAAATTACTAAGTTTCGATTAAGCTCTTCAACACAAATAGTCGTTGCTTGCAGATAATCTTCACAATGATCAAACATTAAGTAGTGTTTGATTCGGGCTTTTATCAAAATGGCAGAGCCTCCACAAGCTCTATCTCGAGGGTCCTTAGTATCATATAGTATATAACCATTGATTTTAAACGTATTTCTTGAGGTCAAGTGAGTTTCAGAAACCAACATGACATCAATTTGTTTATTTTTTAGAAAGTATTCTAATTCATTTTTATGTTGGCGGATGCCGTTTGCGTTCCAAAAACAGATTTTTAAACAGTTCATGGCTTGTTAAGTACAGCTTGCAATAACATCGATTGCATTCTTAGAATTTCCTGCATCATATTACCCATTGTGTTCGTAAAATTATTAACTGTTTGCACTAATGTTTCCATGGTTTTTTCAAGACGACTTAAATTAGAAACTGGAGTTTCTTCATTAATTGGCGAAGCACCTTGCATTGGCACATGGTTTGATTTTAGAATGTTAGCGTAGGAGGTTCTGTTGTTACTAGGCTGTGGAGCCTGAATGTCATTAGTGTTTAGCTGATTTGTTACCTGCATTTGAGGGGAATTAGTTTTCGGTCCAACCGACTGCTTTACGATAGTGTATACAGGGCATCCTCTATAATTGGCTGTGTGATTACCGCCACAATTGCTACATTTTTTAACGTTGGGGTCATTTTTAGATTTATCGCAAAGAACTGTACCGTGTAGCTCACCACATACTACGCAAACAGGGGGTAAGTAGCAGTATGCCTTAGTATGGCCAAATTCTTGGCAGTTCAAACATTGAACGGGACCACCTCTCTTGTGCGGCTCCTCTATAGTTACTTTTCTGTACAGAATGTATTTTAAATCATAGATGGGATGCGTTTCATTTTTTTTAAGCTTAACGTCGCCGGGTTCAAACTCCACTCGAAAAAGTGGTTGGGGAATTTTTTCTCTATTTTTAATGTTTGCTACATGTTTTACCTTGAAGCCTTTTTCTTCTAGGAATGTTTTTACCTCTTCTGGGTCCACACATGAGTCAATACCCTTAATCACTACCTGAAGACCTTTACTGCTTTTCAGTTGGTATGTATAAAAGTTTTTTTTTAGTGCCTCAAGGTTGTTTATTATTTTTCGAAAATCATTCTCATGATTGACTTGAATTTTTGTCTCGTTTATACTACCACGCTTGATAGCCGCTACGTAAAACGAATTTTCACCTATCACTGATATCAAACTCTTTATGAGCTCATTTGAATTTTGTTCCCTAAGATATATCGGGGGAGGCTTGGACGATTTAATGACGTTTGGTGCTTCAGAGGATTCATCCTCCAGAATCGCAAAACGATTTTGAGAATTTATTTTATCAAAAGTTGGTACTTTTGAGGCCGAAGCAACTGCTGCAGAGGTAGGGCTGCGTCCCCGTTTGAGCACTGTTATGTACCTGTCCATACCAACTTGTACTGTAGGCTTTTGAGAAATTTTTCCTTGAGTTACTGAGTTGTCCATAGCGGCTGTTTTGGGGTTAACCGTATCATCACTTATTAAAGTTTTTTTTTGGCTCTGCGGCAGCGCCTGCAGTTAACAAACTTGTTATTGTAATACGATCGACCGTATTTGTAAACAAAGAAGGTGAGAGGGAACGCGTTCGAGTAATAGGTTTAGCCGTTAGGTAATTGCTATCATCGATTCTTTTTTTTGTTTCTACTTTTGTTTCGTCAACACTCACTGTAACATATGCATTTCTTTCATTATGTTAAATTGTTTTTGCATTGTACGCATTCATAAGTTTTTTTTTTTTTTTATTTTACAGTTTGTTTAATTGTGCTCTTCTTGTTATTTGTTGTTAAAAACCCCGATAATAAAAAAGAAGAATAAACAAAAACAAGAAATGTTTTTGCTTAAAATGTATGTTTGTATGTTTATGTATGTATGTTCATACATACATTTTTTTATTAAATTATAACTTTTATTATTTTAATTATTGACGTTTATGTTCACAAATTAAAAATTATTTTTAAGCGTCCAATTCGCTGATATTATATTATTTATTTAATAAATAATATTATGATTTTATAACAACTTATTTAAGTATGTTAAAAGAAAACAAAAACCGTATGCCGAGTTAAAAAAAAACACGTCTGCATTCAACGAGCACTGTGATGAACTGTTAACGGACAGTTTATCGGTCTTAATGGCCAATTTCCCCAAGTTCGGTTAAAACTAACTTTCAATTAAAGTTCCAGTTACCAATATGTTTTGACAGCTATAACCGGTAGTAAATTATAACCGAACTTAGTGAAATTGGCCGTAATAAATTTATGTTGACATCAAGTAACAGAGAGTTTGCCGTTACATTGAGAAATTGACCATTTGTGTTAATATAGAACTGCGTCGATACCACATTTTCCTTAAAATTTTACATAAAAATGTGTCGTTTAAAAAAAAACATTTGTACGAGAACTTTGTTTTAAAATACATTTTAAACGTACTTATGTGCTGTTTTAACAACACAAGTGATTGAGCGTCTAGTAAAATTTATATGAAAAGCACTAAGTTTTTTGAGTGTTATACTATGTTCACACTTGGGATTTAAAACTCGTTTAAGCAAAATGTTGAGAAACATGTTTAATTAACATGTTTTCCCATATATTTTATTGTCATAAAAACACTTACAACGCTTTATTAACCTGTTTTATTTCTTATAAATAAGGCCGTTAGAATTTACGTGTCAGGGAAAGAAGTGTGTTTTGAGGTGTGTTCAGTAGATCTTTTGATTTTAGCTTTTTACTGAACATATTTCTAATGACATTACGTTAAAAATTTATTCATTCAAAATAAATAAATAAATTGCTGTTGGGAAAAATTAAAAAAAGGATAAAATGAAACGGAAAAAAGAAAAGAAAGAAATAATGGACAGCTGAACAAGAGGAATTGTTAATAGAAATTTGGTCAGAGTACATAATTTAGCTTAGAGGTGCGCACTAATATATCCATGTTTTTGAAGACCTGAAACGCCAGCTTCAAATGTACGGATGCTAAGTTACATCATTAATATAATTTTAATAAAATCTCGAAAATTTTATGAATTGATTTTTATCCATTTTTATATTTTTTTTTCTTTTTTTTGCCGAAGGTAACAAGGTGTCAAATCAAAACATGATAATTATAGTGTGAACACCTTTGTTTAAGTTTTTTTTAAAGTTGCTTAAGCATGTTAAACTTTAATAGTGTGAATAGAGTATTAAATAATTGTTTATGAATCTGATATAAATGTATGTATATCAGTACCCTGGAGGTATACTGCACTATGTCGACATAGTGTTGCAGTTCTTAACTCAGTTATCGATATCGATGAGGGAGTATATTTTGCCGTGTATTAATGTCGTCACAAGCAAAAGTGGCAACATACCTCCGAGATATCGATATTTAAGCTTTGGTTAAATAATTGTATGTGTGTAATATAATCGATGATTTACAAACAAAAACATACTGTTACGTTTTTATAAAACACGTTTTATAATTTATAATAAACCTTTCAGTTGTTTTAATTGCAAATCAAAATAAATACACACACTTATTCAACTTAACAAACTTTATTGAAATTAATTATTATGTTCACAAAATTTATCCACTGTTTAATGTCTCAAATAAAACTAAACTAACATTTATGAGTCAGCTTGTATTGATAGTTCACATAGTTCTAGTCGCTTCCAGAACTTTCCGTTCGAATTATATTTAAATAACTTTTATTCATCTTAATCTAAAGTATTCCTTTAGGCGTTCCATTACAAGAAAACTTCGTACAGTGGAGTTCATAACAATTTCCAACTAATACGACATAACAGTATAATTTCCTAGATAACGTATTTATCTTTATATATAAAAACGTTTGTGCCCTGTATGTGCCCCTTAAACTCAAGTACCGCTGGACCTATTGACACGAAACTTGGACAATAAATTATTTTAGTCGGGAGCCAATTTTCTCTTAAGTTTAATCCCAATAGGTGCCGCTGTTGTCGTGATATTTAAATTTTGTTTGTTTATGATACGATTTGGCTGTAATTCACAAAATATATTTATTAAACAACCCGGTAGATAGTGCTGGTCAAGTTATTAACAAAATTCTCCAGTGCTAAATTTTTTATTTTTATTTAGAAAACCGGGACCAAGCAGCTAGTACTACTATAAATAATTCTTAGACAAATCTAATTTCTTAACAATACTTTAATCGAAATCGTTTCATAAAATTTTTGAACATAAAGGCATAAGTTAGCACTAAAAAGCTTTAAGATCCCGAATTCCAGGATTTTCAAAAATCAGTCCTGTTTGACTTCCCTAGTTTGGGGGTAACCATATTTTAAGAGCAATATACCAAGATTGGATTTTAGCAAAGATAATTTTTGTTGTTAATAATGTTATGGTTTAACATGACCATACTATGGTTAAAATGAACCATAATTTTGTCCAAAAATTAGCCATAGCATGGTAAAAATTAACCTTATAAAGGTAAAATTATCCATATTTTGGTTAAAATTAAGCTATATAATGGTCAGAATTAACACAATAATATGTTTAATATTAACTATATTTAAGTTATTTATTTCAGCTAATTTTTTAATGTGCTTGTTGAGTGAAGTTGTATTTTATTTTAATATATTTTGTCCAGTCAGTTGTAAAAAAAAGTATCTAACAGCTTTAATTCGGGACAAAACCTACTGTCTAGAGGTTTTGTTTTTGTAGGAACTTAGTCTGGTTTTTTAACATTTCCTACAGACCCGGTTCGCTGAAATTAGCGTACAATTCTCCCGATTGCGGACACATTCGGTCGATTATGCTGACCGAAAAATCACAAAGTGCACGAAATGCATTTTGATTTTAACGCTCAGTTTCGTAAAAGGCTTCAACAATCTTAACGCGCTGCTCTATTTTGTACATCTTCATGGTTGAATTTGTAAAGCAATGAAACAAAGAAATGTCAAATTAAGTTGGCATTATGGTTTGACCACCCTTTTAAAAAAGAGTTATAACTATAATTATTGTTTCCGCAATCATGTCAGTTTGGTAACACTGTTTATATCTTTGACAATAACTTCCCTACAAGAACAATGACAGTCATTTGATGCGTCATGTGATGGGCATTGCTAATGGATACATCAGAAGTTTCTATCATTTTATTAAGGGCTATATGAAAAAACTGAGGTAAACAGTCGTGTACGTGTGACATTTTTTCCCACTCATACTTGTGAACTTTAATATAAATACGTAAATTTAATACAAAATTGCAAGTGTGTTATAAGTTTATAAGTTTTGTATGTGTTAGTTTCAATCAGCAATTTCTTGTAGGGTTGCTGCAAGTGTCGAAAAATCACTGTCTTTACCCCCCGTTTCCACATGCCAGTTCGAAAAACTCAATACACTCAAACTTTTGCATATGTAACCCTACGTAATTACTTGCGTGTGGAAACGTAGGATTGAAATCGAACGAGGTTTTGATTCAAATTATTTACAAAATAACTGCAGTTTTTCTTCTTTTCAAGAGTTGTTCTTGTAAGAATAATTGGTACTCAAAGTATACAAAAAGAAATATTTTTATGAACTTTCTTTATGGGCTCGTTTTCCGAATTTGTTCGATTTTAAATCCACTTTATTTCCATTTATAGAACATGCCCGATAGACTTGACGGAATACTTGCACGGCAACATTTCAAATAAAAAGAAAATAAACACACAAATTATTTGTATTTCTTGGTTTCAATATAAACAATAAATAAGTGCGTGACTGTAATTTTGAGTTAAATATTTTTGGTCATGTGTTTTGTTGCTTGACTATAATTTTATTTTAATTTGCACATGTGTAAGAATCAATTAATTTCATTAACAATCTTTAAAATATTTACGTTTATTTATATTTTGAAGTTCAATAACAATAACAAAAAAAATTAATAGCAACCATACTATAATAATAAGTACTTATTCTACCATGATAGCAACAAGATCGTCATAACTGAAAAAATAAGATTTTTGTAGAGTAAAAGTTTTTTCTTTCTTTGGGTTATTTGTTCCAATATCTCAAAAATTAAAATCCTAGACCGCCAGAGGTCCTAAATACCTTTTTTCCGAAAAGCTGATCTTCGGGAGTTGGACTTATATGTGAGCTATAGTCAACAATAGAATTCGCAGCTACAAACTTTTTAGAGATTTTTGGTTTCCATAAATATTATCTGTACTAAATAACAACTTATTATCAGTTTTTATTCGAGTTAAGGTAATTTTTGCTAGTAGTCTCTATATGAGTCCTAAAGTTAATTCCAAGCCGATTCCAAAAAGTTTGAGCTATGTGATTTATTTTTATATTTATTTATGATTAGTAACTTATTCGGAAAACTTATGGAATGAATTCCCATTTTGGGATAACTTAAGGTTGTGGAACTTGTTTAAATAATGTACTTTCAATTAGATTTGTACTTATCTGCACAAGTTTTATATGAAAAGTCAGTTCTAAAAGAGCTTGTGAGTCAATTGTGGTAAATTAAAACTGGGTCTACAATAAATATTTCGATCCGATATAAACAAATTAGCGCAAAAGAATAATATATTGTACCCTTTTTATATAATCCCATATCAGAATACTCTTAGCTTTTCGATTTTAATCCAAATCATAATAGGTATATCGAACTATTTAATGCATAATCGCTCTCGAAAAATCGAAATGAAAAATATTTTTGAAAGTGAACTTTAAACTATAAATTCACCGAATCCAAAAGTTGAATGAATTGTTTTGTGTAGTTATTAAAATGATATTTCCGAAGACCCCAGTAGAATCTTATATACAAGGTGGCGCAACATGAGCTATATGGCTTAAATGGTTTATATCTTTTTTATTTATGCCATTTTTATAATTTTTTTTTTTAAATACAGTATATTATTGGGGAATTTTTTGCAATTAGCTTTGAAAAATGATATCTTGTAAGTGATGTCCATTTTCTGCTTCGCCCATACGTGCTCTTTTTAGCATATTTTCCAAAACTGTTCGCAAAATTTCGGGTGTAATGGCCATGATTTCATTTTTTCAATATTTTGACCAGTGTGCACGGTATGTGTTCTTCCTGCACCAGGAAAGGTTCTTACAGACCCATGTAGGACGAAAGTTTCTACAGCTGACGCTGTGTGTGCAATACGCGCATTAAAATGACGAAGACATGCACGCTGTGTGAACACAATAGACTGTTGGTTTGAAAAATAAAATTTAATTATTTTTGTACGTTGTTCGATCGTGTTATGATTCATAATTAATTCCCCAAGTCTCCTTCACAAAATGCTGAAAAAAAACAAAGAAAGAATAACAATTAAAAAAGTTATAAAGAATTCAAACCATATAGCTCATTCTGCGCCATCCTGTATTTCAATTACAAATAGCTTAAGGAATTTCTATCAGATCAGTTTATAAATGAGGAGCCGCAAAATAAAACGTACTTTTTCGCATGTGTGGACAAATTGGCTGTTTAGTATTTTTGTAATGTTTGGGTTAAAATCTGCAAAAAAAAATGTAGTAAGCAACCCTACAAGAAGTGATCAAGTGAATCAAGTTTTCTGTCATTTCTTTCTATCATTTTCTTAACACCAACGTGAAAAAAGTGACTACTCGCTCATTTGGCTTATACACACGAATTTGACAATTGAGGTTTATGTCTGTCTGCTAACGAGTCTACCTTGTGTATAACATAGTTTGGGGTAGTGCACTAAATATTGATTTAAATCAGCAGTGCACTACCACTAAATAAAACTACAAAGAAATTAGTTTGCACTCTTTTTTATCAGCTTTAGTGAAGATTGTTATTTTTTAACAACCAATTTAAAGTTATATGGTTAATTATTAAAAAAAAAAAAAATTATATGATTTAACTGAATATGTTCAGGGGCAAATACAGGTATTCTAATTTTAAAGGTCTACAATTAAATAAAATTATTTTATTTTATTTATTTATTCATTTAATATTAAGTTACATAATTTCTTACATTCTAAGGAAACAAATATTGCACAGAAATGGCTTTGCCTTATATCTTAAATATTAACAGGTTAATAATAAAAATTCAAGTATATTTATAAATAATTTATAATTTTGAAGGAAAACTATTAGCAAAAACCTTCAATATGAGTCTACAATTAAAAAAATTTAAATATAGAATATTATGTGAACCGAATAGAAGTTTCATGCATCACTAACAATAAAATGGCAGCAAAATATAAAGAAAGTTGCCATACTTAAACACAAAATCGCTACAAACAGTTAATAGTAAAAATGCTGTTAATGTACGTTTATGAATACAAATTTTTATAAGAGGTTTATAAGACAAAAAGAGTTTAATAGTTATTACATACTATAAGCTTTAAATAAGAACTTTTTATGAATATGGTTGTTATTATATTTTAGTTATTTCAGTTAAGTCAACGAATAATAACAATAATTTTTTTAAATAAATTTAATATGAAAAAGTAACGCCTCAATAATTTTTGTGATTAAATTGACAATGTTGTCACTGGAATTTTTTTTACAAAAGCGTTTTATAAAATTAAGTTTTTAAACCTTTTTTTTTCAAATAAATCAAAAATTTTTTTTATGAATATGGGGGTTAATATAACAAAAAATACAATTGCATTTGAAAGAAAAAGCTTAAACTATTTTGGCGACCACTTTACCCAGGATATTTCTGTGGCAAATGTTCGTTAGAAGCTCAGAAAATTTTGGTCATACAAATTTGCCGTTCTGATGCAGCGCAGGCAGTACTTAAATGTAAGAACCAAGGGATATTATTACATATTTTTAAAGATTTGTATGTATTTTAACATATTACAATGAAAGGCAAAAACAACAAAAGAAATTGGTTACAATTTGAAAGCAAAAATTATTTTAGCTTGAGCGCCCACCTTCATGCAAAATTTGTATGAAATATATGTATAAAACCTTCTCTTGTAAATATGTGTTTTTGTCGCTTTAGCTTTTTTTTTCTTTGAATCATCCCAATAATATTTTTTTTAATATTTTCAGCTGTTTCGGCGTAATTCAGAAATCAGTAGCGATAAATTTTTTTCATGCAAAATTAGTAGTACATACATACATATTTTTTTTTTTAATTCATAAAAAAAAATAATAAGGACAACAATTTTATATTATTAAGAATAAAATGAGCAGTGTATTTATCAGGATTAAAATTGGAAATTAAGCACGACAAACGAAATCTTATTAATTAAAAATTATGTATGTATTCCCAAAAATTACTTTGATAATGAGCCGTATATCATGAAAATCTGTGGGCAAATGCTAATTTTATTTATTAATCAAAAAATATACGCATAAAATATGCACTAAAAGGTGCTGCATCGGTTAAAAATTGATAGATCTTTTGTCGAAATCTTGTATTTTAAGCAAAGTTTCAAAAAAAATTACTTATTTATTGATTTAAAAATTTTTTATTTTTTTATACAATTTTGAAATTTTTTGAAGAACTTTTATTTATAACATGGAAAAATAAAAAATATGTCACTCAAAAATGTTAAAATATGCATTTAAATCCAAAACATGCAAAAAAATGCATTTTCACCAAAATATGCAAAAACAAATCGATGCCATTTTAACGCAAATTTAATGATTCGGAAAGATAATTGGTCTACATCGATCTTAGACTATCGTCAAAGAACATGCATTTGCATGGAAATCGCACCCCTATTAATCATTATCAGGGCAAGTTTTTTATGGCATATTATTATTATTATTACATTATATTATATTTTTTTGCCATTTCTTCAATTATTTCGTTAAAAATACTTGAACACATTCGAAAACTAAAAATGGTTGATTCTTTAACTATTTTACAAATATAATTATTCAAGTTTAATCAGTAACCTAAACAAAACTTCGACCTGGGCAATTTAAGTACATATTTCTTCCTCAATAATTTCAAATCGCAAATACAATTTAGTATTTTAACAGTACATATTAATAATTCTAAACAAACTCTTCTCTAAAATGCTGAGAATAATACTTAATTAATGAATAATTGATCTTTGAACTTTTTATGTTTAATTTTGTTGTTTTTGTTTTTTGTTTTGGGTTTTTTTCTAACAACAACACTATGCCACAAAAAATAATTAACCTCGAAAATGAGATATTTTTTAAACTAAGTTGTGGCTCCTGAACACGAATGTGACATTCATTTATTTTTCTTAAGAGAAAAAAATGGCAAAACTATTTATCCTGATATAAAATCAGTTAAAGTTTAAGCAGTCAAGTCTTGATCGTTTAGGAGAGAAGGGAAAATAGAATGCCATTTTTTTCCTCTCTCCCCTTAAAACTTAAGACTTGATGGCTAAAACTTTAAGAGCGTGAACCAGCACTTACAAAAATTGCTTCACATTCTTTTCTGTACACAAAACTAAAATTCTCAGCAAATTAACATAAATTAATGAAGAAGAAGATTTAGATTTGAGTTTTAATTTTACTGGTAATTCAAATATTAAACTAATGAGTCAAAACGCGCTGAATGTTTTTTGTCGTGACCTAAACTTGTCAAAAGAGTACCTGGAATTACTCGCTTCACGTTTGAAAAAGAGGATTTTTGGACACAGGGACACGCGTTTTTTTACTATCGCAATCGCTTCAAGTTATATGGAAGTCTAGCCAGAAAGTAGTAAGTGGGTTTTAAGGAGATAACAGAAGCCATAATGACAGTCAACTATTTTCAAATATGACGGAAGACTTTTATATCATAGTTTTATATCAAATAAATTAAATAAATCAGTATTATTTGAAGTCTAAACAGATTTCGTGTAATAACAGCAGCACAAATGTCAGTGAAAATGCATTTCCTCAATAACCATTTATACTAATTTTCTCAAAATTTAGGTGGTGAATGTAACGAAAAAAGTGAATGATTTCACCAAGATCTTGTAGTATTGGGAAAGCATTATCACCGTCATTGGGATCATGTCATGATGGGTGCAAATTCAAGAAACGTCGTCTTTACGCTGGGTCCCCACGTATTAATTTTTTTTTTTTTGTCTAAGCACAAGCAAAAACGTCGGCAGAACAATGCCAGAGCAATGGCGCAATAACTGCTGATTATATTGCTGGAGAACACGTCAAATTGCTTTGCCATAAACAAACGTACAGAAAAATGAGATATCAGATAAATGACAACTCATTTTACAGCAGATTGCTAACCAATAATTGCTCAAGCAATCATTGCGCCACTCATGGCAATATGCAGTATATGCGTCGCAAATTTAATCGAGCAATCAAATTTGACGTGGAGACCCGGGGTTACATGAAAGGAGAAAACAAAGTCGAAAAATTTTCCATTTTTGTCCAAAAATTGAATTATCTTAACAAATAAAATTGTCGCTTAACAAAAATTTTTATTTTTTAAAATCTAACTCAGTGAATTTTTATCTGATAAACACAGTATAAATATAAACATCAGCTCTCAAGATTTTGTGAAATAGCGCTACAAACAGAAAAAAAAACATATTTTTCGAGAATATCTAGAAAATGCTTTTAAGGAAAAAATAAATGAATGGCTCAATTTAGCTTAGAAATCATCTCATTTTTGAGGTTATGCCAAAAAGTTGAAAATTTGTGAACTAGTGTAATATAATACAAATCATTACTGGTGGAAAAGGCTTTAAATATATGTACGTACATATGTTTGAACGAATATGAATTAAATTCTAGTTCTTTATGCAGTAACACTCCTACATAGATACACATATTAAGGGTGTTTTCTTTAAACCCGATAAAATTTTTAATTGTAAAAATATGCAAAAAAAACGTTTACATTTGCAGCTCTAATCACATCGAAATCGAGATATTGTCCATACATTTAAATGATTTGTTGATTACTTAAACATTTATGCCTGTATTCACAAAAATGTTTTCAATTTAATAAAGGCTTAAAGAACAAATTTACTATAAAAATTATCCTTAATAAACGTTTGTTAAATTTAATAATCGTTTATGAATACGGGGGTTAATTAATTACACAGAATCCTTTGAGCGTACCTTTCAGATGTACTACCAACGACGGTGCTTTCTTTATGTTTTTATTCAGACCTTCAGTAACACAAATTTTAAACTTTTTGCTATAACCTCAAAAATAATATATTTTCTAAGGTTAATTGGGGCGGCTGGACACGAATATGGCACTCATTTATTTCTCACAAAAAGCGTTTTCGACATATTCGCGAAAATCGTGTTTTTCTGGAGTTATATTAGATATTTCCAAAAATCTCGAGCACTGTTCATCTGATCATATTAAAAATAATCTGGTGATAACTTCATTAAATTGTTTCTTTAAATTTTTAATGCTTTAAAAAATAAAAATTTGTTTGCTGTTTTTTATTTATTAATCAGCTGTCTTTTACTGTCAACTTAATCATCACAAGTATAATGTGAACAGCTTTAATTAACTTAAACCAAATTTTGCTAAAGCTATGATCACACCTACAAAATATTTGATATCCTACACGTAGCCACTAGTTTTGTTACTTGTTTGCTTTTGCGGAACGTTTGCTAGATCTAACCTTAAAAGCTTAAAGTTTCAATTTTGATACCGAACTTTAAATAGAATTGTGCACTTGCAATCAATAAATTTTTTAACATTTTCAAAATAAAAAAAATATTTTTAGTATCAAAACTGATACTTGCTATTTTTTGAAATTTAATGTATAAACATTATTTTATTCACCAGCTAGAAGGAAATATAATAAAAAAAAATTATATTAAAAACATTGAGATTTTTTTAAAATCATGCATTTAGCTTAAACATCATTTACCAGTTTAAGTATTAACTTATACATTTATCTTACAAATAAAATTAAGGTAATCAATTAAATTGGTAAAAATAAAGTTTGATCAATTTACTGATCACGCTGATTTTTTCTTGTTAAATATTGGTTGGGTCTGAACATAACTTTAAACGCGTTGTAAAACTTCAGTGTGAACAAAGCATAGAGCGAGCTCCAACTTAATTTTTAAAGAGATAATGTTGAATGATGCCACGAAAATGAAAACCGCACTAAACGATAAATTTTTCTAAATATAATAGAGTCTGTAGGGTCTGGGGCCTAATTGTGGCAGTCGTGATCGAGTTCTTTCTCGATTATAAAGCAATTTTATTTAATTTGATACTGAACGAATCGAAATAATTTTTAAGTATTTCAGTATTAATGCTTTACAACACTGAAAAAATAATTCCGATTCGTTCAGTATTGACTGAAATAATTAGATTTTAAATTGCTTTCGAATCGAGAAAGTGCTCGATCACGACTGCCAGAATCAGGCCACTGTTGTTGATTGGACTCACTTCATAATGAGCCTCATCTCTAAACACAATTTTGCCATCGATGACTAAATTTCAAAGTTAATTTGGTAGCGTTGTTTAAGCGTGAATCTTTTCCGGATGATTTGCCACTATAGACTGATCACAAATGCCAAAAAGTAAGCGCAGTTCGTTTGGCAGTTAACCCTTTCTTATGTTCTATAAGGCTTAAAAAACACCCTTTACATGGAACTGGAGACACTGCCTATACATATTCATCATTTGTCGAACGACAACTGTTTAAAATAAATTATTGTATAGACTGACTGATTGACTGACTGTACATTGCCAACACAATCATGTACACATCCATCTATCTAGCCATCCCTTCACCCATTCACTCAATCATTCATTTTGCTTTTGTGTAATTTTTTTTGTTATTCATTATTAATATTTTTTTGTTTTAAACTTTAAATAAAATAAAGTTACATACGAGTAAATAACAGACTAAACAAAAAACAAACAAATATTTCGATGTCTATAAGAAATAATACAAATAAATATCTGCATATGTATGCACACACTGAGATACATTCATAAATATACATACATACATACATATGTATGTATGCATCTGTGTATGTACGAAACAAAACTGACCCCCTTAAATTATTTAATTGACACTAATTTAAAATGAGAGTAACGTAACCCAAATGTTGGCACCAATTTAACCCAACCCGCTTGGAATCGTATGTCAGTCAGTTTTTTCTTGCCAGTATGTATGTATGTACATATGTATGTTTCTTTCAGTGTATGATTGCAACGTTATTCCTATAGACAAATTAGGCGCATATATTCTCTAGCAGTACATATTCATTACACATACGCATTTATCTGTATGTATTTTTATTCATTAATTTTAGTTTCTTTTTTCCAAATAAGATCTTGGGTTCTTCTTTTTTTTCAAAAACTTGCACTTTGTTTCGAAACTATTACAGTCGAGGAATAAGTTCGCGCTTAAAGTGTGTGTCGGTTTGTTTCCTGTGAAATTATCTAATAAAAGAAAATTGAATAAGAATCAAAAATCGATAAAAAAAATTCGCAGATAGAATAAAAAAACTCAAAATATCTATACTCAAAATATACACAGTTGGTAAATAAATAAAAAAGTTCTATTCTAATGCACGCTAAATAAGTTTTAGTGTAAATAAGAAATAAGGATATGCCATAAAAGTGATCATTAGCAAGTTAGAGTGCTTTATTCGGCTGTACCGAATCTTTGATACCCTCCACCGACAGTAAGAATATTTAAGGCGTGAACCCTATATGGGATATATAAATTACACTGCTGTACAAATTTTTAATTTAGAAAAAAACCAAGAACGCCACATGCCTAGATAAGTTAATTGGGACCTCCTGAACACGAAAAACGCTGTAATTTTTTTTCTAAGTACCGTTTTTTAGATAACGGTACTTTTGTGTTTTTCGGTGTATGGTCCCACTCAAACCCTCAAAGTTTTTATTAAGGATTTTGTGGAACGACAATATTTTCATCTTCATTGCTCACACACTATATTCGGCGTAAATTTAAAAATTTAAATGACGAGCGTCTTGAACTTTGCGTTTTTTTCGGATGGATCTTCGCGAATGAGGAACCAACAATAGTCCGGCATCATTTGTTCATCCGATATGCCATTTATCTCGATCGGACTTTTCGGTTGGGCCCCATAAGGGTTTAAGTGGGACCATACACCGAAAAACACAAAAGTACCGTTATCTAAAAAACGGTACTTAGAAAAAAAAATACAGCGTTTTTCATGTTCAGGAGGTCCCAATTAGAGTTTTTTTTTCCCGGATTTTTTCGATTCCCGGGAAAGCGGGAATTTTTTTTAAATTTCCCGGGATCCCGGGATCCCGCTCCATATAAATAATACAAAGTAAATTTTGTTATTAATTAATGAAAAAAACTTTTATAAAAAAACGTAAGGGAACTTCTTTACAAAGAAAGTAAAAGAAATGGTTCAATACTAAAAAATTAATTGAAGATTGAAATAGGAACTTGAATTATTATCACCTCACGCCTTTATTCCCTATTATTATGCTTTTATTCAGAATTATTATGCTTTGGATACAAGATAAAAAGATAACATAAACATAACAATTTAATTTATAAAACAACAATAAGAACAAAATAAAAATTAAGGTTCTCAAGATATGAGATCAAAAAGTAAATTAATAAAATAGATAAAATATTTTAAAGAAATATATAACATTTTCTAATGGCTTAGGAAATAACTTTCTGATACACTCAAAGCGCTTTGTAAGTCGTCAAAAAGTATATTCCTGATTTTATTTACTAATTATCATGTTTCCGAAAAATTTCGTTCATTTTTTACCGAGGTTGGACAAATAGTTAAAATTTTTCTTTTTTATAAACAATGTCTATATCAGTGAAATGTATGTCAAGGTTGATGCAAAAATAGCATCAACTGGACTGGTTCTTACAAACCTTATCATTTTAATAGATCCATTTGTAATCTTTGGGACAATGTGTTTTTCAAGTTCAAGTTGTATCTTACACGAGTTTCCAAAATGTTACTTTATTTCGGTTTCCCCGCACTTCACGGGTATATAAACCAACACAAATTGAGAATTTGTGTTTATCACCTAATAAACATATCGCTCCTTCATTGCATCATAGTCATATCTCAAAATTTTAAGTAACTTTAGCAAAGTTTTCCTTCATACCTTCTCGTATTATATCTCAAACTGAACCGAAGTTATAGCAAAATATATCTTTAAATCGGTACATTTGTAAAACTTTAATCGCATTTTGCCAAGAATTATTGTACTTTATTAACTCTTCACTTCACTAAATGTAATAATTATCGACTGTTGCACTGCCCATTCTGCTTTTAGTAGATTTATTGCATCAGGAGACATTGATTTAACATGTACTCACTTCTTGTAATTGATCTAATCCACAACCCATCCACAGATGCTAATTTTTAGAGAATAGAAAACTAAATTTCAAAGTATAAATAGCTATTTTCTGAAATTATGAGGAATTTTTTTATTTCCCGGGATCCCGCAAGAAAAATCCCGGGAAAACGGGAAATAAAATAATTGAAATTCCCGGGAAATCCCGGGAAAAAACCCTAGTCCCAATTAACTTATCTAGGCATGTGGCGTTCTTGGTATTTTTTGGCTGTAAACCAGTGTTATTAATTAATCTTTATAAAAAGAAGCTTTATGCTATTGAATGCATGGTCAATTATGGACCAATCATTAAAAAACTCTGTAAAGTGATTTCTGGTATAAAAATCCTAATTTGGAACAAATTTAGATTTTAAAGTGGTTTTCGGAGGGCTGCTTGATATGGCCCCTTAGGTAAATTATGGACCGATTATACCAAAATTGCATGGTATTATTTCTGGCCACTTAAAGCTTAATAAGACCCTGCTACGGTTTTAGGCGTATTATAATAATTTCTCAGAGCGGGCATTATAAGGAGCGTATGGTAAATTATGGACCAGGGGCCTAACTCTAGCAGTCGTGATCGATTACTTTCTCGATTCGAAACCAATTTTATTTCAGTCAATACTAAACGAATCGTAATTAGTTTTTCAGTGTTGTGAAACTCAAATTAATGCTTTGCAACACTGAAAAAATAATTCCGATTCGTTCAGTATTAATTGAAATAATTAGATATTAAATTGCTTTCGAATCGTGAAATTACTCGATTACGACTGCCAGAATTAGGCCCCAGTCTTCATAAAATTTGACCGTGTGATTTCTTTCTTCAAACTGTGACATACCAAATTTTATAACAGTAGCATTATTTGTTGCGGTTTTAGGCGTACTATCATAACGCACAAAGCCTTAACAACAAAAATAACGAATTCAGAAATGTCAAATTCTATCACAGTGTAATTGCTGTTGATTTTAACTGAGATTTATTTGAAACCACTGATCTGTCTGATTCAATGTTGCAGTTTGGTCTTTCATCTGATCATTGTAACTTACCTACTCATTTCAGAAACACTGCGAGTACTCTTCTTGATCTCTTCCTGGTTAAGGATGTCTCCAAAGTGCTGTTATATGTATGATCAACTGTCGGCATCATACTTTTCTAGACATGATTTAATTTTTAAAACTTATGACTTTCATTTCAAACATAAAATCGAAACTTTTTCATATCGTGATTTAAAATATATCAATTATCAAGTTTTGTCTGATATTTTTTATTATATTGACTGGGATTCTATTCTTAACATATATAAATATAGATGTTCGCGTCGTTCCTATAAGGAGCATAAGGCCTCTATTTTTACAAGCCGTCTGTTAATGACCAGCTGTTCTTTTTGGAAACGAGTCTTCTTCATATATGTATATGATCATGTTTTCTCCATAAAACAAAAATAAAAAAAAACTACCAGACCTTGGTTTACTGTGTCTATTAAACTTTTAATTGAAAAAAGAAATAGAGCTTACTGAGCTCAAAGAAGAATTTTCTAGAGGTAGAATAGAAGTAAATCGTCAAACAAAAAAGGTTAAATCCGAATATTATGCTAGGCGTTTTAGTAGAGCAATTGATGGAAAAAGTAAATGGAAAACCATACGTGAAGTTGGTATTGCGAAGATCAAAAATAATAACATATCCGTTAATATAGTGCAGATGAACTTAATGATGTTTTACAAGATTACCAATTCCTTCGCGTGGAGAGCACAACTATAATTTTGATAATAACCAGAACCGTCGTTGCATTTTTTAAATTTTGCTGTGTAAATGAACCTGAGGTTTTTTTAAATATCATTTCTATTACTTCCTCAGCTGTTGCCATTCACTACTCACGTGACTAGTCTCTTTTCAACTAACTGGAAACATGCGAAAATAATACCAGTTTTAAAGTCTAACTCTGAGTTCAGGCCTATAGAAATTCTAACATTTCAGTCCAAAATTCTTGAAAAAATAATATCTACATGGACAGATAAGTGATCAATTAGCTCAATATAATCTACACACCACCAGGCAATCCAGATTTTGACATAAGCACAGTCGCATCACAGCTTAAATTGACGTTACATAAGGTATACGTTGTTCTTATGATGGCGGGAATTTAACACTTTTAGTTCTGCTAGATCTCTCGAAAGCTATTGATTCTGCTAATCACTCCCAAGTTTGCTCAAAACTATACCGCTTATTCTTGTTATGTGACACATCAGTATTATTAATTAAATCCACCTTGAAAAACGTTCTCAATCCGTGTTCTTAAATTACTCTTATTCTAGAGCTTTATCAGTTACCCGACGAGTACTACAAGGTAAAAAACCGAAGATAAATATTCTTTTTAACAACATAGCTAGATATGTATTTAGTCTTCACACTCTTGCTGGAATTGCAACCTTAGGTAAAAAACTTTACAACTTGACATTTAATAATCTGGTCAACATCAGGACACTAACGCTTCTGCACAAAATTGTGTACACAAATGTGTCGTCATAATTAAATATGTAATCGGATAACTTTAGCAAGGTCTAATAGGGGATATAAGGTGATACAAATTGCACACAGATGTAAGATAACGGAATGTCAATTTTATTATAATGCAATCCATCTCTATGGAACAAACTTTCGAATAAAGCACAAACAAACAGCAACTAAAACACTTTTAAAACCGAAATAACAAAATTTTAAAATTATCATCGCCACAAGATATGCAGCGTTTAAAATTCAATATGAAATCCTGTAGAAAGCAAAAACAAAATTATAAAATATATTTTTGACTTTGTTTCTGCTTTCAATGAAATTTTTGGTGTTGCGTTTTGCGCATCATCTTGCAAAGTCGTATTAACCATGGTGGAATAAGCAGGTGGCATCGTTACGGCAACAAATACAACATTACAACAAAAATGGAAATTATATCCCAACTTACGTCAAAAAATAAATAATTTTTTTGCCAATTTTTATTTAATTATGATCAATATCTTATTTATTTTAATTTGAAATATTTAAAAACTTTAATAAAATACAATAATCACAGCACAAAACGTGCACTTTTTGTAAACATAAACAAAACTTTGACATAAGATTAGACAAACAATGCAAGAGCAAAAAATCGTCATCTGGCGTAGTGCTGCCACCTTTATTATTTCACCTTTATTATTTGCCATTAGGATACGAAAGATACATTTTTCGTATCTTTTGATGGCTTCAGGTACCATGTTTAATCCGGACATTTTTCGTATCTTTTGAATCTGTACGCAACATGTACTAAAACTTATTAAGACTGATCATCGTAACCATGTATGGGCAAATGCAAAATGAAAATGCAAAAAGAGCGAATGATGTGTATACATCAGTGTGGCCCTTTTAGCATTTTCACTGCTAAATTTAGCATTATTTATTTTGATTTAGCGGCGAATTTTTCAAATAGCATTTAACATTATTTTCAGCATTTTTGTAATATTTTTTTAGCATTTTTAAATCTTATAAATTTTATATATTGCTATTTCACAACATAACTTAACATTTCTGTCAATCTCTGTCATTGTATTTTGTCATTTATACGTTCATACAAAAGTATAATATTAGTAACCCTGTAAACACCAAAAAAAAAATTTAAAGAAGAAATTGTAGATTTTACTAAAGAAGAAATAACGGTTTTGCGACAGCAATGGCTAAAGCTTAATGCATACGAATGGATGAACCAAAGTTCACCTATTGAATTCTAGATAGATGCTTATAGGAACAAAAACGCTTTAAAATAGAATGCTTTCAACGAGTTAGCTTCTTTTGTTATGAAGTTTTTGGTTTTGCCATTTAGTAACGCGGAAGTTGAAAGAATTTTTAGCGGTATGAACCTTATAAAAACCAAGATTAGAAATAGGATGGTATTAAATTCATTGATTTACGTTAGATGTGGACTAAAAAGGCTCAATAAATGTTACAGTTTTTATCATTACTGTTGATCTTATAAAAATGTGTGATGAAAACAGATTATATTCTAATGGTATTTTGACCAACACTTTGGCAGTTAAGGAAAACTATTCAAATAATGATGTGTTTAATGTGTAATAAAATTTACTAAAAATGCTGTTTAATAGCCTTTTATGTTTTCAATGACAAATTTTGTTTATACTTAAATATGTATGTATATCGTTACCTAAAACGCAAAAAGCCCTATCTAACATTTTGAAAATTTTATTGGAGAAGCAAAAAACTATTTAAAATGATAAATTTATTAATCGTCTTAAACTGTTAACAATTTATTTTTCTTCCACTTTTCTTGTAAAACCTACCAGTTGTTTTGACAGTTGACAATGTTGCATATTTTGCAAACTGTATGTTAGGGCTTTAAGCGTTTATCATGTAATATTTTGTACATAGGGCCTTCTGTTTTTTTGGTTAAAAAATCGCTTACTTTTGTTAAACTATTCCCAAATTTTTTGTAAACATTAAAGTTGATGCATACCTGGTGCCCATTCCTGATCGTAACCCACTCAATACTAATACAATAGCAGATTTAATAATGGTGAAAGAGAACATTAAGGAAGTTTCAACATACGATCCACCTAAATCGAGGATTACTAGTGGTGCGAAGTTGTTCTGAGGAAATATAAACATCTTTTTTATTTTCAGGAAATTTATATGAACTTTTTGATATAATCTTCTTAGTATAAACGCCTTAACACGTATATTAATTTTTACAAAAATGAATTTGTTTTGATAGTGACATATCGTCATCTTAAAGACCTAATAACCTATCTGCAAACATTTCAAAATTGAGTTTTTTATGGATTTTTTTTATTTCCTATATCATAACGCATATGTGTGCAAAATATTGAACATGTAATATTAGAAATGATAAAGTTTTTGTATTGGACAGTTAGGTTGCGTACAGAGTGGCCGCTTGTTTCCGAGCCGACTGGCGATTATTGAGAGAACTTGTTCATGCGAGAAACAAGTTTGAGCGTGCATAGTGGATGCGAGAATAAGCGCTGGTATTTTATCTATTATTTGTGTTTTATGTATGCTTGTATGCATTTGGGTTTGTTTTAATTTTTTTATAATTGTTATAATTTTATTAAGTTTTTATTTTATATTTCGTTTAATTTTTATTTTATTTTTTAATTTTTATTTTCTTTTTAATTTTTATTACTTTTTTAATTTCTTTTTGCATGTTTTATTTACTTTTTCTTAAATTTTTGTTTTTAATTTTTTTAAATGTTTTCCAAACAAGTTGAAATCATAACAACATAACATAAACAATGTTTTCGGCGCTGAAATACGCTTTGGAACTGTTTTCTCGCATTCAATCAGCTTTGGGCTCTGACCAGCTCGGCGCCACTATGAACTGTTCGCGCTTATTTGTACTAATTGGTATAGTACCAGTTTTCTCGCATTGGTTCTCGCAATAAGCGTTAGTCGGCTCGGCTCGGCAACAAGCCGCCACTCTGTACGCACCCTTACGCACTGAAAAAAGAGAAAAATGAATCATCAAAAATCACGATAAAAGTTTAATTTTGTTGCATAGTGTAATTTAAGCAAACATTAAGTACTTTTTTTTGCTCAAACCAGTAAAAGAAACTATTACTGTAATTATTTAATGTATAAAATATTCATATGTATAACGCAATTGTTATTTATTAATACTTATTAGTTAGTACTGCTGATAGGTTATTTGGATTCAGATTTTTACGATTCCAAATAACGTAAGTGACATAACATAAGCTGTGTTTAGAAAAACAAAATTTTCTCAACCGATATATATTTCTGGTTTCATTTCATATATATTTCATAGGTAATTTCGTCTTTAAGGTGACGACATAATTGATTTTATAGTTTGCTTAATTTATTTTAAAAAATTACATGCTTATATTTATGACTTAGATAAATAAAAATAAAAATGAATTTATATGATTTAATTTTCTATACAATATTCATTATATGTGAAATAAAAATGTTACGTTAATAAATGTTAAACGTTAAAAATGAATTTTAAAATTTTTAGCAAAATGTATCTTTTTGGGAAAAAGTGTATCTTTTTGGAAACTAAAATGTATCTTTTTCGAAATTTCACTGGTAGGCATACCAAAATCAGACCTTCGTTCTTATCGGGCTGTCGAAATTGGTTGTGTAATTGACGAGGAGCTGGAACATGTCGATTTGCTTTTCCTACGTTTGGTTTTTGTTTTTTCGAAAATAAAATAAAATCTTGTCCATTTATCGTCACATTAAAAAAGTTTGCTACTACTTCTATCGTGAAAAAAATTTCCCCTTTCCCCTTAAAAATATGTATTAAAAATTGAATTTTATTTACATTGAAGAAATTTAGGCCCTATTAGCTTGACAAAAATAATATTTATAAATTCTTCACTCTGGCCAAAGGAACAACTACAACTAGAAAAAAATTTAAGTTTGAAACAGTGTTTGACCGTTAGATTTTCTTATTCCTGTTTTATTTATATTTGAAAAAAAACAACAAAAATAGAAATAAAATGAAAACACCATTTGAAAAAAATGTTAAGCAATCTTGTAATAGTTTCTTCTTTTCATTACAGAATGAGTGATACAACTTATGACAACATCAGTACCATAAACGATATGGATGCCGAAGATGGGTAAGTTTAAGGGAAACTAAACTCTTTAATTTTAAATAGTTTAAAGTTTAGAAAATTTAATTTAAATAACGTATTGTGCACAACTATATGCTACAGTGAAGAGCAAAAGTGTTGAAAAATATTGTGAATTGAAAAGATAATTAAAAAATAAAATCATATAAAAAAAACACATATTCAGATTTATGCATGTCAGACCTTTCTCTAAACCCCCAAATTGTAAACTAAATGACCAATATTATATTTCGACATTTATTTGAAATTTTTTGATTTAAATTAAATTTTTTTCTCCAAAAAAAACACAAAATTAAGTGATAATTTTCAACGAAAAAGCTGTTGTCTAACTAGTGGTTAACCAATTACATTTGATAGTTTAACTAATGGAAAGCAGCTTATTTTGTTAGATTGAATTGTTTAACATGTATCACTTCGAGCAATTACACATAGTTAACATTTAAAAAATGTTACATGTATGTATATAATGTAGCATATTTTTCGCAGAAAAGAAATCGTGTTATCCTAACATCACAACAATGTAAACACAACAAGCATAGAAAAAATAAGAAAGTATAGTAGGTCAAGCCCGACCATATGATACAATACACCACGTATTTAAAACACATCATGGTTATTTGTCCATATGAATATGGATTTATCTATGTTTATAAACTTCATTAAAATCGGTTTGAAAGTTTGTGAGAGGCAGAAATTGCCCCCTAAATACCCTTGTGGTCCTATTTTTTAAAAAATGCATAGCTTATGTGTCCATATAAATGTGTTTATATCTATGATTTAAACTACATTAAAATCGGTTTGACAGTTTCTGAGAGGCAGAAATTTCCACCTGTCTTCCCTCGTGGTCCTACGATTCGGCCCATTTTCAATAGGATTGGTCCTTGTGAAAGTGATTCTGAGTGGATCGGTATACTTTAAGGTGGGTCTAGGACTAATGTTTAAAGGTGTTACACACATCAGCACAAATGCATAATACCCTCTCCACTATTGTGGTGTGGGTATAACAATCATCTATTTCTTTGAGGCTATCATGTAAACAAATTCACTTTACAAGTTTCTTTATTTAAGATAACAGCTGTTTTATGATATTTGTTTTTTTTTTTACTTAAGGCTCAGTTAGCCAAGGTTAATGTTGCAAATCAGCTGTTTCATTTAGTTTTATGTAAAGCAACTAGAACGATTACAGTTAGCAGTAAGATGTTACGTCTCAATCTGTAAGAAATAGATTGGTCTTACTTTTTAAGGTAAGGTTAAGTTACGGTTACTCCCGGCAAACTGAGCCTTTACTCACAGGTCCCAAATAAATGCGTAAATTTTTGTTTATTTCGAAATAAATCTTTTCCATTATACGAACAGTTTTCTTTGCTATTGTTCAAAATAAAAAAATAAAAAAAACTATGAATTAAATGATCGCACTTGGTAAAAAAATAAAACGATGTTTAAATTTGTCTTTCATTTAGATAAGATGATGTGTTTTTTTTTTTTTTTTGTAAGTTGTAGTTGATTATTTCTAAATGTAGTTTTGGTGACTTTTATGACCCAATACAATTGATCTCTTTCTCTCCTTTTTCACTCACTCCTCTACTTTTTCACTAAGAAACCCAGAAATTTATTCTCTCATATAAAATTAACAAATAAACACAGATAACGAAGTGATGCAGTTAACAATGACTGGGATTATGTTTACGATATTGAAACATACCCTGACTGCGTTACCCAATATGAACGGTTGTATGTTTATTTGTATTTGTCCACTGAGCTCAACTCAACCAAATACATATTTAAAATATCTTTGGGTTTGTCATATACACATACATATTACATTGACTAATCAAAGGGTTTCATTGAAAATTGAAGAAAAAAATATAAAAAATTTCATAAAAACACCAAAGAATTTTGACAGAACTAAATGTTAATAATAATAATGACACTTCCTTCTGATAAAGAGGTTATCGCAAATAATAGGAAGAGAATAAATACAGAAAAAAAAATTTTAAAATTAAAGTATATTCTTTTTTGGGAATTACAGTTGCCTTCATTCATCCAAAATCTTACAGTGAGTACACAGCGCACTTTAATCGAATCTCTCCAAAGTAAAAAAAATTAGAAAAGTATTTTAATAGATTTACTAGTTAATTTTAATTTGCCTAGAAAAAATTAAAAACCGGTGTTTGCGAATTGTTAAAAATATGCGAATTTTATAGCGTAAAGTTTGTAAAAATAACTATCCAAAAGTGGAATTAATTTTGATTAAAAATAAATAATATTAAATATAACAAAAAATCAGTGAATTACTAAGATTTCAAACGGAATATTGGCAGCCTAAGTAAGTTTTCATTGTTAAACAACTTGTTAAATTCGTTAATGCTGTCACAAATAGTTTTTTCTCCGCAAAGTTATGAAATCGGCCGGCAATATTCTGTATACACTAAAGACCGGTATATGTATTTGAAAATCAAACCAATGCAAAAATCAAATGTGTGTACAAAACGTTTATGTACAACAACACTGACAAATGCTATGCGTTACTGTTCGTCGTACAATTTAAAAAGTGTTGTAAGTGTTCAAGAATTCAAATAAATACACTCCAGACGGTGCTTGTTTATTTTAAAACCTTTTAATACATTAAAAAAATTTTCCTTTACTTCTAGAAAAGTGCATAGAATTGGTTTTGCAAAAAATTGTTGCAATATTATCAAAGAAATTAGCATAGAAAATATATCGTACACACATATCCCAAGCTCACATTTAGAAAATAATGTGTGTAAATTAGTTATTTCCTTACTCGTTTCCGCGTGTATTTTTTCTTTGCTTGTTACTTTTTGAAAGTTTTTTTGAGACTCGCCTTTCATTTGGCTTCCACTATATTGAAGCTTTTTGTTTAAGCTTCTACACGTTCACACAGTATGTATTTGCTGGCGACCGCGACTTCAATGTGTGTTTCAATGAAATTGTTGTATACACCCAATATTTTCTTTCCACAACAAAGCTTATGTGCGGTTTCCACAATACAGGTGATTGAACATGTAAAATAGCGCTCAAAAAATGACTTCTTTTCATATTAAATTTGCATACAATTTTTCGCTTTTTGAGTTGGTTTGACAGCGACAGTTTGACAGTTTACATTTAATAAATCAGAAGTAAAAGCAGCTGTTGTTTTTTGGCCAATGACAAATTAAGAAGTGGAAGAAATTGCAGTTTTTCTACTTTGACTGCAGTTTTTTAAACGCTGATAAATAGTGCTAGAGAAAACCATCACATGCTTTAAAATGTTTTTTGGGAACATCACTTTTCTCTTAACTTAAATAAATTGAACACTTCATAGATGCTGATTATAAAGGCCGACTAGTTGGTGCCCTATACCGCAGTATATAAAGATAAATTTTCAAAAGTGAAGCCAATTTGGGACCCATGGCTAGTCATAGACCCGGCAAAACAAAATCATGTTATGAGGTAAAGAATCACACAAATGTTCTTTTTGCGGAATATTATCTAAATATCAACATCTATATGAGTTTTGTTCGTCTTGAAGCGATTTTTACGAAGGAATTTATATGGGACATGATCCTTTCTGAACCTACCATTACAAAATTTGGCCATACATAGCATAAATTATATAAAAGTTATAGTTGCCAAATTTTATACCAACATTTAAAAGGACGTTATGGTTAGGGATTCCAATACCGGTATTATCAGTATTATTTATGGAATAAAAATATCTAAATACAAAACACCAAGGAAAAAACAACTTTCCAGTTATAAAGGGTGGTTAAATTTTAAAAACTTAAAAATCCCGGTATTCTCAACACCGTATTTCGGTATTCAATTAAAGCCGGTAATACCGGTATTTCGGTATCGGCAACACCGGTAGTGGAATCCCTAGTTATGGTAAAATATGGGACGTTTTAAATAAAAATTTTGTAAGGCGATTTACGTTGCAACAAAACATTTTTAAGCCAAATTTCATCTAAATACCAACATAATCAGATAGTTTATGGGCACAAAAACTAATCCGGAAAGAAGTTTGTATGCGTGCCAGGTGATATTTTGGGCCGATTTTCACCATTTTCAAAATGGTATGTACCAATTTTTCACCAAATTATCTTCAGCCTGCCAGACGGACGGACATCGTTAGATCGCTTAAAAAGTGTATCTAAGTCGTTCGGTATACTAAATGGTTGGTCTAGGACCAATATTTTTTAGTGTTACACGTATCACAACGATGGCGTAATACCCTCTCCACTATGGTGGTTGCTGCTCCTCCAAAGTCGAATTAAAAATTTAATTAGGAAAGCTTTCAGTAATTTCAGTAAAATGTTTAGGTGTTTCTACTCAAATTTTGATATATTTTGGTGTTTTTCATAGCCCAGCAATTTATTAACGATGTTTTTTTTTTAATTTTTTTTATATAAATATGAACCGCTGGACTTCAATTTATCAAAAAAAAAAAATCGGTACTCTGGGAGGGTATTGCACTCTTATTGGGGAAAAAAGTTTAAATATACAGAATACTCTAGCCGAATTTTACCAACCTAATATGTTTTGTTCGGCCGCTATCTTGCAAAAATCCTTATAACCAAAGTAGCCCTTTCGAAATATGTTAAAAAAATGGTCAAATAAGTGAAATCAACACAAAAGCAAAATTTCCATTCCGTTGAGACAATGACCCGTATTTATTGAGATTAGTAGAATATTTTGTATTATTTTCCTATAAATTATGGTCAGATTATTATTCGACAGCTTTGATATGTGGACAAGCTTAAAGCTTTGGCGGACTGGTATAAATAGATTGTATACCAAAAAATTTTAATTAAAATAAAAAAATTATCTATATGGAGACACAAATTATCGAAAGGCGTTAGGAATAATCCTCCAAACACATGGTTGTAATTTCTTGTAATTTCAATAATTTTAATGATAAATAAACCCTATTTCAGACTAGGTCTTGTCTTGTCTGAAATAAGCCCGAAAAAATTCGCTTCATTGCCGCTCCACATGTTGCTGTACAAAAAAAAACTATTTCAAAAACTGTCTATAAGCAATTTTACCTTACTCTATCTAACTTGCATTTATTTCGATCGACACCTCGCTGGAATTTAATTTAGTCTCATTCTGTCGAAGATTTTTAAAATTTACTTGAGCAGGGGAGGTTAAATCGTCGCATTCGTCATCAAATGATTTTTATCGAAATCTCACTATTTAAAATGTCCATACACGATAGCGAATAGCTGGTACCATATTTAGTCAATAATTCTTTTCTGAAACACGTACTTACTTATAAACATGGCAACTTTTGCATGGTTTTTGGTAGTCTACTTTACAAATTTACAGAATTATTTCCTTGCTATATTTAACCATTTTAAAGGAACTGCATTAAAAAAAAGAGTTTAAAGTCAAATAAGAACATGGCGATGTCCTAGGAGGGGGTTAATTATCACTATTTTTGTTTTTATTATTTATTTACTAACGTAATAAAAACAAGTAAGAAAGTAAAGTCGGTCAAGCCCGACCATATGATACCCTACACCACAGTATTTAAAAACACATCATGCTTATGTGTGCATATAAATATGGATTTATCTATGTTTATACACTTCATTAAAATCGGTTTGAAAGTTTGTGAGAGGCAGAAATTGCCCCCTACCTCCCCTTGTGGTCCTATTTTTTAAGAACTGTATAGCTTATGTGTTCATATAGATATGGATCTATATATGTTTTAAATTTCATTAAAATAGGTTTGAGATGCAAAAATTGCCCATATCTCCTCTTGTGGTCCTATTTTTTAAAAAATGCATACCTTTTAAGTCCATATAGATATGGTTCTATCTATGTTTTAAATTTCATTACAATCGGTTTGATAGTTTCTGAGAGGAATCTTCCCTCGTGGTATTACGATTCGGCCCATTTTCAATAGGCTTGGGTCCCAATAAGAACCTATGTCCCAAATTTTATCAAATTATCTCCAATATTGTCCTACCAGCCAGCCGGACGTACATCGTTAGTTCGACTCAGAAAGTGATTCTGAGTCGATCGGTATATTTTAAGGTGGGGTCTAGGACCAATATTTTAAGGCGTTTCACACATCAGCACAAATGCATAATACCCTCTCCACTATTGTGGTGTGGGTATAATAATAGATTTTATATATTTTGTCAATTAATTTAAATGTTTACACTAATTTATGTTATCGTCAGGGCAAGTTTAAAAAAAGCTCGAAAACTGGTTCAAAATGGCTGACAAAATGGCACGAAAGAGTATAAAAAATGGCAAAAATTAACATGTTGTTACTTTATTTTATTAAGTTTGGATTGTATAGTGCAATAGCATGTTTCTTCAAATTGTCAAAAATAAATAATCTCCTGTTATCGCATAAAACAGTTCAATAAATGGAAAACATTCTTTTAACATCGCAAGATGTAACTGAAGCCTATTTGAACGCTAATAGTTCAGATGAAGGAAGGTTGTCAATATAGTTATTCATCTGTCTCACTTTAATTTAAGTATGAGTAGTTCACTTGCAAAAACCGCTAATTTAAAAAGAACAAAATTCTGAAAACATCGATTAAAACAGTTTTTTAAAATTTGAATGCGCGTAACGTAATTGCGCGAGATAAAAAAAGTGACTTATAAAAACTGCCTAAATCATTTGTGAGGGCAGCTTTCGAAGAAAGAGAAAAAAAACGTTATTTTGTAGTGAAGTGGCAATGAGTAAAAACAGGGAGATAAAAGTGAAAAACGGCTAAATTCAGTAACCTTATATCTCCAAAACTAAAAGAGATACAAAAAAAAGTCAATACTTATCGGGGTTCTTTGGAAAAATAAGCAGACAGGTGTCTGGCACTTTTTTGAAATTCGGCCATTTTAGGTAGTAAATGGGTAAAACCTGAATTTTGTTATTTTTTTTTTTTTTTGGTCACACTATCTATCTTTTAAACCAATAAACATAGTTTATACTACATTCGAAACTTATCAGAAAATACGAATACAAATTTGGTACTTTTTCGAAATTCGAACGTTTAAGGGGTGAAAATTTTAACTATTTTGGTACTTTTTTATAAAACATTTTTCTTCATACATTGACATATTCGTACTAAATTATGGGCCCTACTACAATACTGAAATTTTTGATAATTTAATGGGGGGGAAATAGTACCAAAATGGGAAAATACGGTAAATTTAATATCTTTCTTTAGCTTTTTGGTTACAACTGGTATTTTTTTTTTAATATCGTTAATATTGGAGCTTAAAACATAACATTCAACAAGCAATGTCCTGAGTGGATACGAATCCATGAGGGAACTTTTTGGTAATTTTTTTGGTCTTTAACTGGTATTTTTTGAATTTCCGTAAGTGTTGGACCTAGAAACATAAAATTTAATATGCAATGTCCTGAGTTAATGAGAATCTATAAGAGGGACATTTTTGGTACTTTTTCATTCTTTAACTGGTACTTTTTGAATTTCCGTTAGTATTGGACATAGAAAGATAAAATTATACATGCAAGGTCCTGAGGTAATGAAAATCTGTAAGAGGCCTTTTTGGTACTCTTTTGTTCTTTAAATGGTACTTTTTGAATTTCCATTAATATTTGACGTAGAAACATAAAATTACACATTCAAGGTCCTGATTGAATGAGAATCTGTTAGAGGAATCTTTTTGGCACTTCTACGTTCCTTAGCTGGTACTTTTTCAATTTCCGTAGTTATTGGACCTAGAAACATAAAATTAAACATGTAAGTTCCTGAGTGAATGAGAATCTGTACGAGGAATTTGTTGGTTGTTTTTATGTTCTCTAACTGGTACTTTTTTTTAATTAAATTGGTACTTTTTAATTTCAATGGTTATTGTTGTTCATTAAATAAAAAAATTTTAAATCTTATTGCAATAAAATCATATTTTTAATAAAAAAAAAAAAAAAATCAGCGAGAACTTATTTGTACTTTTAATATTTTTCATTAGAAATATGTTGTACATCTTAAAATTTAGACCATAGTTAAAAATTATCAAAGTGAGAAAGACCATGAAAATAAAATTAAATTTAAAACTAACCTATTAAAACATTTTTGGGGTCTTGTTAAACCAATACGGAAGTTTCATATTATTTAAAAATGATAAAGAGTTATTTAGCTTGTATTGCAATATTGTATTGAGTCATTTAAAAGGAATTGAAAAATACCGCAGTTCTTTTTATATGACTCTTAGGTTAAATACGTAATGCTTCTGATAAATTTTTATTAGGTAACGAAGTGTGTAGTCTAAAGTTTTTTTTTACATAATTTGCACTTAAGCACAAGTTTTTACAGTGATAAATAAAAATTTTGTATTTAAACATTTACTTTCAGATTTTCATCATCAATGCTCACTTTTGCAGCTGTTATGACTTTGCTGATCATGATTGTGGGAATTTTTGGTAATTTTCTCACTGTCGCAGCTTTAATAAAATGTCCAAAAGTTCGTAATGTAGCAGCGGCTTTTATAATGAGGTAATTTTATTGAATATTTATATATATAAACATCAAAATTAGAAATTCATTGTTTTAATTAAATAAAATTAAATAAGTGCAAAGTAAAAACCCTTTAAAAAAACAAGCTTTTATGTGTTTGGTGTCCTCCGATGGAGGATCTATCAGATTTTAAGCTGATGAGAACTACACTTTGATCTTAGCCATAAGGCCGAGAAGCTTTTATATCATTTAAATTACGTAATGATGTTATAAGTTGATAGTAAAAGTTTGTTTTTTTCTTGCTAGCGCATTTAAATAAAAGCCTTTTTGTTAAAAATGGTTTTTACTTTTAATTTATTTTTTCCTTTTTAGTGCATTAAATTAAAAGCTTATTTTCAAAAAGGCTTTTTGTTTTTAATTTATTTAAAACTCGCATTTGTATTCTCAGTAAGTCCTTTCATTTGTTACCTACATATCGTCAGCTCAGAACTGGTTTGGTGCATAATGAGCTAGTCTTCATATTTCTAACGTTAGCTTTAAGAAAATGATGGGAGAAATGTTAGAAAACTTGATTTTCTATCATTCCTCCCATTATTTTCTTAACGCCAACGTGAAAAATATGATTATTCGCTCATTCATTTCCTGTAGGAAGTATTATGTTTGCTTTGGCTTGTTATCTTGCGGTTTATTTGTTTAGGCTAGTCTAATATTTTTCATAAGATAATACGTTGTGTGTTTGCTTAGGCTAGTCTTATATTATTCACTTAAGATAAGAAATATACACATGAGTAGTAGATTCGTTTTAAGATTTTCAAAGGGATACCCCCTTCTCTACTTTCCCAGCCCAGCGAATGTGGTTCTCCTGAGTTACGGCAAAAATTAATCCCACTTCGGAATTTTTTTAAATCTCCCTCCACCTTTAGTTTAAAATCTCAACCACCACGTGATTCCGGAAGGTTTCTGGTCAATAAACCCCATCATAACATCTGCCAATTTTTAAGATTTACTGAGCAAAGATGTATGTGCCCATTAAGACGCATACACACAACTCTCAGGGGAAAAGAGACAAAACATTCTATGTTCACTTTACATTTTATGTATGTCAGGTTTTTTTAACGAATTAACAATTATTAAATTTTTAAACCAGCATTGAACAACTATTTTTAAATAAGTATTTTTTTTTTTTTTTAATTTTAGCTTATGTATAGCCGATCTATTATTTTGTGCTTTGGTTTTGCCATTTAATGTGTTTCGTTTTATTGAGGGCACCTGGAAGCCTCGAGACTTTCTCTGCAAAATGATACCATTCATTCAGTATGGCAATATTGGTGTTTCGCTTCTATGCATTGCTATGATTACCATAAATAGGTAAGTAAAACGCATTAGTGGCTCTACACCAATTTATTTATATTTCCAGGATTTTTCGACAAAGTTCCTTATCATTTTAGGTTTCGTTTAATTGTCTTTCTCTTACCATTCCAGATATGTTATGATTGCACATCACAGTTCGTATGGCAAAATCTATAAAAGACATTGGATTGCTGCCATGATAATATTCTGTTGGGTGTTCTCCTATGGCATGCAATTGCCAACATTAGTGGGAGCTTGGGGCACGTTTGACTATGATCCCAAATTAAGAACGTGTTCCATAATGGAAGATGATCATGGTCACAGTAGCAAGACAACACTGTTTGTGACTGCTTTTGTAATACCCTGCATAATAATTATAGCATGCTATACAAAGATCTTTTGGGTAGTCCATAAGTCGGAACAACGTTTGAAACGCCACGCCAACAAGCAGAATTCAATTCCAAATAATTTGAGAACGACACCTGTTGCATCGGCAAGCAATGTTGAGACGGGTAATGGTCAAAGCAGAATATCTTCGGCCGATAGCAGTAGTTTTTCGACCGATGTTAAACAAGAATCAGTGCAAAAGCAGACAACTCGCATAAAGGACCAAAGAGAGGTGAGAGCAAAACGCAATGAATGGCGCATTACAAAGATGGTGTTGGCGATATTTTTGAGTTTTGTCATCTGTTATCTACCCATTACTATTGCCAAAGTAGCTGATCAAGATGTGGAGCATCCCAATTTCCATATACTCAGCTATCTGATGCTGTATATGTCGGCTTGCATTAATCCCATTATTTATGTGATTATGAACAAACAGTATCGCAAGGCCTACAAAACCGTTATTATGTGTCAACCGGGTCGATTCCTGTCCTTCGGGAAACATACTGGAGCAGGTGGCGGTAATAACGGCAATGGCAGTAGTGTGGCAGGTATGTGATTGTATTGTTTATTTGAGGAGCGGTGTTGGGGCAAAAAACTAAGTCACTCTCATTTGTTTTAGAGAAATGGAAAGATACCGGATTGAGCCACATGTCGCACAGCCGCACAATGGTTTCGGCAGTGGATCCACAAAATACCAGCTTCAGCAGTTCCGCCCAAACGCTAACAGCCATGGAACTGAGCAGCAAACCGAACGAAACGAAAGCCAAAGATACGATAGAATCAACACCAGAGTTGACGTTGCCGACATTAGGGCCCACACCAGTTCCGACATCTATAGAGAACGCAAACATACCAGAGATGAATACCGAAGAATTATTGGGGGCAGCGGCAATGACGAACGAACAAATGCACATGCCCACTCTTGCCCAGAGTCACAACAAGAATACCAACAGCAGCAACAACCAAAACGATCAAATCAATATTCCCACGAATGTGATAACACCAAGGACTATCAAGCGTATAGCTCTAGTGGGCGGGGATATAATTTTAGAAGAGGAAGAGGAGGAGGAGGAAGAAGAGGAGACGAAAACGAATCAAAAAATACAGTCGCAAGCGGAAGTAAAAGAGAAGAGAGAACAAATACCAACGACCACACCATCTCCCCCAGCGATTTTGAACCAACGGCCGACACCAGTGTACGTGAATGCGAGTGTACTGCACCAGAAGAAAAACCCATCCTACGGCCAGAATATCAACGTCATTCCCGATAATAAAAATTCCACAAAACTATTAACCAAACCGAAACTTTAAAAGACTACTTACAATGCTTTAATTACAAACATACATACCTAAAAATATATATTTTTTTAATACAAAATTGATAGACATGTATTATGCTATAAATACAAGAAAATATGTATTTAGTTTATCAAACATTCCATTTACAAATATAAAATGTAGTCTTTATGGTTACAGTTTACATATCGTATTGGTTATCGGTTTTAGTACACGTGTCGTAATTAAGGAGTCAATATTAAACAATTTTACACATTCCAAGCAATCAAAAACCATTTTTTTTATACAAACAAATAATTTATTAGTTTTTAATCTAAAGTTATAGTGTAGGTATACTTTTAAGTTTCTTATTTATTTTTTATATAATAATATAAATATACAACATTAAATTTTAAATCGAATCGTGCCTATATTTTTACAACATCAGCATTACCATACTGTTTATTTTTGTATACTATAACATATTTAATTTGTATCTAAAATAAACGATAAAGAAGCTTTGTTTATAATAGAATTTTTTTATTTTTATTTTATATTAACCTTTGGCTAACTATTAGGGTTGCCAGATACCAAAAGTCAAGTAACTGGATAATAGCAAAAATTCACCTGGATTTTGAAAAAAATATCTGGATAATTTGAAAATACACTTTACTATAAGAAAAAGTAAAAATTTACTTTAGATTTTATTTTGCAATAAAGGAAAAAAATTACTGCCAGTTCAATAGGGAGATCGTTTATTCGACTCTTTTCAAAAACCGGTTTTCGAATATTCCGAATAGCTGCTATTTTAAAAAACCCGGCTTTCGGCTAAGAATGTTAAAAATAACCGCTTAACCGGTTTTAATTCGAATACATAAAAATACAAAAATCAAATTAGTTTTTATAAAAAAAAGTTAATTTGAATAAAAACAAAACAATCGTGAATTGGCAAGCGACCATCAAAATACATAGATATGACTTAAGGTATGTATGTTCAGACCTAACAAATATTTGACGATAGAATCCAAAAAAAGCGTGACCAGTAAATTGATCAAACTTAAGCTTTATTTTTTATAATTTCTATTTGTTTACTAATTTTATTCCTAAAGCTTCGTACAGACGGTGGTCAGAACTTACAATGTTGTCATTAAAATTGACTAAAAATATCTTGCAACTGTGTGAACATTGTACGCTATTTTCATTTGGCAGATGTGTTAAATTAATGCATCTGACAATGGCACCATTGTCAAAAAAATGACAACATTGTAAGATCTGACCGCCGTCTGTACGAAGATTAAGATCATAATTGAGAAGCTTTATAACAAAACGGAACAATTACAGTATTTGGATAAATGAAAGTCGTGACAAAATAAATCTGACAGCTAATCTTTATATAAAATTTTTCGCTGAATCCGAATATGTAGTCAAAATTGTCAAAAGTTTTTGAGATATTCCAAAATAACCGTTATTTATGTTTTTAAAAAGATGATGTGACTGAAATGCAAATATATTCAAAAATTTTAAACGGATTATTTCTTTTTATAAAATTTCTAAAATAACCATGGATTGCTAGCGAAGATTGGTCAAGAAATGACAGAGTTGTAGGGGATAACATTTCAAGCTTCATTGAAAATTTTATGATTTGGTTCAATTTTTCTCTTTTCAAGTTATTTTTTTTTAACCAATGATTTAAAATGTTAATGTTTTATTGCATGCGATATTAGATTATTTTAATATGAACATTTTTTGTCCAACAATACATATATTGGTACAAAAATAAAAAAGCTACAAAAGATTTAGTAAATTATGATAAAAAACTACATAATTTAAATTTACCACAAACAGCACTTGATTTGCTCACTCTGCTAAATATTTCCGATGTTGATGATGATAATATTAAGATTATGATTTTGATGAAGGTGAAGATAATTATGAAGATGATTTTTAATTCCATATTTAAGCAATGAATGTGCCTTGTTTCAAACAAAAATATATTGTTCGAAAAAATTACACTTATTTTTTTTAAGTTTTTAGTTTATTTAATAAAACAAAATTAAAATTCTACTAAAATTTTACAACAAAAGTTTTTTTTATTAATCAATATACACAGAGTCAAAAAAAAAAAATTATTGTCAGTAATTACAGGCTTCCCTGAATTAATCCTCGTTTTGCATATGTTTTACCCCACAGTGCATCGATGTTAAACATCGATGTATCGTATTTTTTAACATCGATGCTTATCGTAGAAACATCGATCTCTTCAAACATCGATGTTTTTCAGAGCGACGTTGCATCCCTAATTGCAGGTTGTCTAGGGCATTATAGCCCGGTTTGGACGCAGGGTCAACCAGGGTTCTATTAGGATTGGATAGAAGTGATCTCAGGACCCTTATAGCGTTCTTAACGGGTCATTGTTCTGTTAGGACTTTTACGAGCAAATGGAACAATACCATACTGGACTTCTGCACGTCTTAGGAGCTAAAGATGAGCATGTACTGTTCCAGTGGCCTAGGAACATCGCTGGATATAATCCAGTCGATATACTGGGGTTTGTCAGGGAAATAGGTTAGTTGTTCCTAATGAGGGGCTTGTATAACCCTTTCTTACTTAACCTAAGGTAATTTTGTAAAAAAATTGAACTTAGATTCGATTTCATCTCACTTCATTTCGGTTTCTAGAACATGCCAGAATATTAAATCAATATTTCAATGCGATGTAGTTTTTATAAATTTATAAAAACTAATTTAAATGTTTTAAGAGTGTTTTAACTACAATAAACTCATTTTTCTCTCTTTCGGTTGGCATCAATAACAGAAAAACAGTGGACTAACTCTGGCAGTCGTGATCGAATACTTTTTCGATTCGAAAGCAATATTATTTCAAATTCTTTCAGCTGATACTAAACGAGTCGAAATTATTTTTCCAGTGTTGTGAAAACTAAAATAAATGCTTTACAACACTGAAACAAAAATTCCGATTCGTTCAGTGTCGACTGAAAGAATTAGAAATAAAATTGCTTTCGAATCAAAAAAGTATTCTATCACGAAAGCCAGGGGCCAAATTACGGCATTCGATATAGATCAAAATTCCCATTCAAATTGTATTGTAATTTCGATCGATATCGAATGCCGTAATTTGGCCCCAGAATTAGCCCCCAGAACTGCGTCGAGACTACATTTTCCATACAATTTGACATAAAAATTTGTCATAGAAAGCAGTCGTGAAATCCATTTTATTTTGAGAACGTTTAAGTTACTGAGAACTTTAAGTTACTGTCGGCGTTTTAATTATGGGCTTTAGGACTTTTAACTGAAGTTGAAGACTTGATTCTGTTTGAACACTAACGGCCAATTTCACCAAGTTCAGTTAAAACTAACTATTACTTTAACTTCCAGTAAACAATCACCCCTATCGAGAATAATTTTTCCCTCGTAATTAATATCCTTTTCACATATTTGCGATCATGAAAAACTCCCATGAAAAAAAGGTAATTCAAATTAGAATAATAACGTGAAAAAATGTTTACGGGAAATAATTCCCCTTATCGTGAAAAGATTTTTCCCTCGTATTTTGTTCACATTTCCCTTAGATTTTCTCACTTTATTTTTGCTAGGGAACAGAAGATGTATGTAATTAGTTCCTCCTATAAAACGAATATTAAGGGCTAGATCCGTTAATAAGGCACAAACCGATATGGGCATTTCCGTCAAATGGTCCACCGTGACCGAAAATTTAAAAGTTATTTAAATCTGATTATTTTACGATATTGTTATAGAGAAATATTTAGATTTTACTAATTTTATAAATTGACCCATAAATTTGTTCTCTTAGATGAACAATCAGACTGCAAAGTTGTGCAAACGTAATTTCTTATTTGTGAGAATGTTTTTTTGCATGTTTTCTTTAATATTATCTTCCTTAAATGAGGTGATATTTGATAAAAATTATTCCAAAAAAATTTTCTTACATGGTCTGTAATCTAAGGAAGAGTTCGAAGAGAAATATGTTATTCGGATTAACGGTAAATTTTTATTTTTTCTTAATCATTATTCAGTTATATTATTATGGAAAAAATGTCACGTTCGAAATGTCACGTATCGAACCAGATTTTGGCTTAAACAAAAAAAATACAGAAGATTTTGGAACCAAACCAAAGACATTTTAATGTTACATTGCTACGTAAAATTTTGAAAGTTGTTTGTCTAAATAATTGTGCCAGGTTTCGTTGAATTACGCCTTTTTATACATGGCCACAAGAACTACTTCTATTTTTTCACGTTCAGAAATCGCTCTATTCAAAAACTAGAAAACGCGTGCCGCTTTTGTTAAACTACGGCTGTAATATGCAAGTCTAAAAAAAAATCTTTAAATGATTATTTTCAGAGTACAAAAACAACAATGTTACACTTTGTTTATCTTTGGTCAAACCATCATCGAATGAATCTTTTACGACTCTCTGTATAAATCATATTTTCACGAGTTGTAAAATAATATCTACGTCAGGGTTGCCGGACTTGGTCTTTTCGGACCAAATTGGTCGGATATTTCATGTTTGGTCGGATGGTAAGCCAAACCTAATTTTGGTCGGTTTGAGAAAATGTACTACATTTATTTTAACAAATTTAGTACACTGGTCGCAAAGCATACAAGTGCAAATCTAATATCTTTTTAAAAAACACAAAATTTCTTTTTGATTGTTGATTAAGCCATGGATGTGGCAATGAAATTAAATGTTTTACGTTAGTTACTTTGACGTTGTTAGTCTCATAAATCATAGTTTTGTCTTTTTATTTAATGGCGTTTTCTTTTCTGGGTAAAATTCTGCATTTATTCTGCCTTTTACATTTTTTTATGTTCTTTTCTGAAAAACATGTGTTATTTAAAAAGTGTAAAGCGTTCTTTTCTGATGATGTTCCCTTTAAAATTAATAAAAATGCTACATGTTCAACACTCGTTTTAATTAAAGGGGCATGAGTGCAGCACTAGATCAAGGCGAATTCAGTACAAGGTGGTGGCAAGTTTCGAGCCGTAAACACTAACAATGCAATACAAAAGACATCTGTTGTTTCTTTTGGCTATGGATTGTTTTAGTCTTGCCACCACCTGTAATTGAACTTACCTTACGCTAATTGTATTTTATTGTTTAATGCCGAAATATGTGTTCTTTTGTAAACGTAAAATATGAAACACTTCTTGAAAATTTGGGGTGCATTTAAAAATGTTGCCAAGTCACATGTAACACTTATGCAGCACTTTTTTCAGAAAAGAAAACGCCATAAGCTTACCAAGTCAGATGCCGTTTCAATTTTTCTTTTTATAAAAAACTTTTTATCAAGAAAAAATATTCCTAAAAAAAAGCTTGATCGAATTGGCAACAAACGACACTAACGTCATGACTAGTAATGTTGGTAAGCTTAAATCTTACTTAGCAATGCCAAAAATGTTGAGATTCTTTGTTTAAAATTTCAAGTTTTATTAAGTCTTATACAAGTTGGACTTCTTTGGAGGGAGATATTGTAAGAATTATAGATCTGTGGGATGCTTTGATACATTATTTTGTATCATTTTTTCATAAAGTTAATGGTACAAGAGCCGCAAAACTTGCAGAAAGTATTTTTTTATCATTGGTTTTTTTTTTATTTGTATTATTCACGAAAAGAATTATTTACTAAATCATCAGAAAATGTGGCTTGAACTAAGAAAATATTGCATGATCTCGTCCAAGCCAAAAATTACTTATTCTAAATATATGTGTTGCTTGGTTAATGAAAAGTGTTTCTTTCAGCCGAATGACTGTCAATCAAGGCCCTAGTGTTAATGAAAAAAGACATGCAACAAAAAATTCATCGTATGAACGCACAGAATTTTTGGAATTTACTTCAAAAGGGAATGAAGAAACAACTACGTCGTAAAAACCTTCATGTGAATTGGGTGTTTATTTAAGAAAATTTTACTCACTACAAACTAAATAAGTTAAAATCAAGAAATTATTTTGGATTTTCTTGTTTTAAAAAACGAAATTGATTTCTTGAGAAAATAAACTTCTTTCCATGTTGCATATGTTCGATGAATAATTCTAGTTTATAGGCGTTATTAAATGAATTTTTATATATCTTTTTTTTGTTACTTTTTTGGGTTTTATTATTAATTGCATATTAAACAAGTTAGAGTGCTATATTCGGCTGTGCCGAATCTTTGATACCCTCCACCGACAGTTCGAATGTTTAAGGAGTAATATCTGTATGATGTCTTTTTATTATTATTGTCTAAAACTGTGACGATTTGTTATTAATTATGGTTTTAGGAGACTAAACTGTTTTCCGGGAATAGGGCATATATGGGGCCTAGGGTAAATTATGTACCGATCTTCACGAAATTTCACAGTATCATTTATAGTCCTGTAAAATTGTGACGAGCCAAAATTTGTTATGATTGCATTATTTTTTACGGTTTTAGGCGTACTAAACTGTTTTCCGGGAGTAGTGTTTATATGGGGCTTAGGGTAAATTATGGACCGACCTTCGCGAAATTTTACAGTGTCATTTCTAGTCGAATAAAACGGACTTGTGCAAAATCTTATGTCATTCCGTGCATTTTTGCATCATTTATGATAGTTTTTGTAACAAAATTATCAAGTTTTTGAAGGTGGTGGTTCCACATTTTGATTCATAGCTCTGGTCCTACTGAACCGATTTTGCTGAAATTCAATCCCAAACTGCTTAGGATAACTACAAGCAATTTGACACCTAGTTTGTTTATTTCTTTTGAGTTTTTCGAAAGTGAGCGTGTTTTCAACAGACGGACAGAAGGACAGACGGACAGACAGACGGACATTGCTAAATCGACTTAGAATTACTCAAGCAGCCAGAATATATATACTTTATGGGGTCTGAGATGAATAATAAAAAAGTTTCACACGGAATGACAAACTTAGTATACCCTCTCAACTAATTGTGGTGGAGGGTATAAAAATAAATTAAAGCGTTTATCCAATAAAAATTATACATACTTGATATCAAAAAACTGTTTTTGTAATCACAATAGTTTACTTTTTATTAAGTTTCTTATCGCTTCTCCTGAAAACTTTTTAAAAATAATGATAGGCTCTTTTGCATTTTATATGACGATATATTTGTTTTTAAATATTTTAAAAATTTGGTCGGTTACAAAGGATTATGGTAGGTTTTACAGACAATTTTGGTCGGAAGCACATTTTTTAAACGGAAACCCTGATCTACGTTCTGTATGAGACTCCCAGTATATTTAACTCCACGTCTACAACTAACATGATTTGCTGTTATAACACGATGTTATAAAAGCGTTGTTAAAACATTTGTATTAACAACCGTGTTATAACATGAGAAAACCTCTAACATGATGAGTCTATACTTAACAGTAACATCATATTACTGTTAATGTTAAGCATTTCATGTCAGTTGTAGACTGGGAGTAAACGATTGAAAATGCTAGCTGGGTATGAAGTAATTATGTTTTTGTTTGAATGTTTTTTTTTATAAAAATCAAACAAAAACTGTTTAAAAAAACTAAATTTTAAGTTGTCCGATTTTTTTAAACAAGTGTTAGAAAATAAACAGTAAATATTGCTCCTTCGGTTCGGTAGATTTGTGTAAAACAAAAGCGCTAAAAGTGTTTGTTTAGAAAATCATTAAAAAAAATAACGTTTCCCTGTTTGTCATCTTTCGAACACAAAAATAACACTGTTTTTATCCAACTCAACAAAAGATGAGAACATTAATATTCGTTCGGTTTTTTTTTTTAACCACAAACAGCGTTACCGTTGTGCGACTTTAGTTGCAATTTGCAACTTTTTTGACGCTCTGACACTTTTTGTGCGACTTTTTAAATTCGTCCAATTTTGCAACCTTTTCCAACTTTTTGCGACTTTTTGTCCCTTTTTTGTAAGTGAAATACTTTTTTTACACTGCTTAGTTTCACATATTTTCCTACTACTGAACTGTATTGTATATGCCTTTTTTTGTATCGTGTTCTTTGAATTTTCATGCCAATCTAGGATGATCGGCATTATTATTTAAAGCGTTTTTAGACCAACTTTTTTACCGCGATTGATCTCATATCCTTATTTAAAAATTTTATAAATGACACAGGCTTTTATTAACGAATTTAAGTTGTTTGAAAGTAAATACAATGATAAATCATACAATTACATTTTTAAAATTACAAATGCTAACCATTTTTGGCATACAGTAGGAAGCTTAAAAATTGCTTTAAATTAACCATTGTACCTTAATTTACACAAATAAGCAGCGCATGTAGTTTTCGTCATACAAATTGTTTTCAGTTTTTTTAACGAAAACAATTTGTTCTGTAAGTAAAAATTTCTCTTTAACTGAAGCAAATTTAAGAGAGTTTTTAAAGAAATAAAACCGAAATTGTCTCCCGGGTGTAATTAAATTAAAGTAATTAAAACGTTAAAAAAAGTGTGATACTTAAATTTAAAAAAACGACTTTTTTTGTGCGACTTTTTGTTTTAAAAACGACTTTTTGTGCGACTTTTTAAAAATTCCCAACGGTAACCCAGACCACAAACTTCATTGTGTTCGGTTCGGCTCAGTAATGCTAGGAACCAGTGTGACTCTTTTAGCATTTTCACTACTAAATTTCGCATTATTTATTTTGATTTAGCGAAGAATTTTTCAAATAGCATTTAGCATTTTTGTAATATTTTTTTAGCATTATTTACCATTTTTAAATCTTATAAATTTTATATATTGCTATTTTATATATTTTGTCATTTATACGTTCATACAAAAGTATAATATTAGTAACCCTGTAAACACCAAAAAAAAAATTTAAGGAAGAAATTGTAGATTTTACTAAAGAAGAAATAACGGTTTTGGGACAGCAATGGCTAAAGCTTAATGCATACGAATCGATGAACCAAAGTTCACCTATTGAATTCTAGATAGGTGCTTATAGGAACAAAAACGCTTTGAAAGATAATGCTTTCAACGAGTTAGCTTCTTTTGTTGTGAAGTTTTTGGTTTTGCCATTTAGTAACGCGGAAGTTGAAAGAATTTTTAGCGGTATGAACCTTATAAAAACCAAGATTAGAAATAGGATGGTATTAAATTGATTTACGTGAGATGTGGACTAAAAAGGCTAAATAAATGTTACAGTTTTTATCAGTACTGCTGATCTTATAAAAATGTGTGATGAAAACAGATCATATTCAAATGGTATTTTGACCAACACTTTGGCAGTTAAGGAAAACTATTTTAATAATGATGTGTTTAATGTGTAATTAAATTTACTGAAAATGCTTTTATGTTCTCAATGACAATTTTTGTTTTTACTTAAATTTTGTATTTATCTTCTATATATAAATCGGCTAAGGCAAAACAGTTAAGAACACTTTCCTCCTTCGTATGTCTACCGATTTGAACAAAATATACACCATTTGAAAGGTATTTACTCACAGAAGTGCACAATATATATTTTATTCAAATCTGTTTAATAATTTTAGAGTAATAAGTGTTTAAATTTGCTACTAACACATATGAAGAACACATAAATAAAAAATTTGTTTTTTTCAATTATCAAATAATAAAAAATAGGGTGGACGATTATTCGACATTTTTCAGAAACCGGTTTTCGAATATTTCGACTATATAAATCTTATGTATAAGTCGGCACAGGCAAAACAATTAAGAACGCTTTCTTCCTTTGTTTGTCAAGAAAAAAGGAGCAAAAAAGGGAAATACGGAAAATGCTGCATGTGATAATTTTTAAATTTTCTATAATGTTGAAATTAGAAGCATAATATTCCTGAGTGAATGAAAACCTATAAGACAAAAAATGTTAGCACTTTTTGTTTTCAATCTGGAACTTTTTGAATATTCGGCCTATAAAGATAAAATTATACATGTGAGGGGAGCTGTTTGATACTTTTTCGTTCAACATCTGGTTATTTGATTAATTTTCGGTAATATTAGACAAAGAAACATAAAATTAAAGATGTAATGTCCTGAGTGGATGACAATCCATAAAGGAGACTTTTGTTACTTTTTTTTTTTTTTATATTGAACTTACAAAATTAAATTAACTTACGTAGAAGATAAAATATGAATCGAAGGTTGGTCCCTCGCCAAATCGATCCACTAAGACGGAAAAAAATAAATGCTCAAAACATGTAAATTCATACATACTTAGATGTGCTATATTTACTTCATATGTATGTATGTACGTAAAAATGTATGGTCGAATTTTGACCATTAGGCAAACACTAGTTAATATAAATGTATGTATGTATTTCGTTACCTAAAACGCAAAAAGCCCTATCTAACATGTTGAAAATTTTACTGGAGAAGCCAAAACTATTTAAAATGATCAATTTATTAATCGTCTTAAACTGTAACCAATTTATTTTTCTTCCACTTTTCTTGTAAAACCTACCAGTTGCATATTTTGCAAACTGTAGTGCCTGTATTTATAAAAAATTTTTAAATTTAATAAAGGTTTACAAAACAAATTGTGTATGAAAATTCTCCTTAATAAACGTTTGTTAAATTTAATAATCGTTTATAAATACGAGGGTATGTGTTTAAGGACTTTAAGCGTTTATCATGTAATATTTTGTACATAGGGCCTTCTGTTTTTTTGGTTAAAAGATCGCTTACTTTTGTCAAACTATTCCAAAATTGTTTGTGAACATTTAAGTTGATGCAATACATAAGAATCAATGAAAAAGTCGATTTTTAATTTTTGAATATTTAACATAGTTGGGCACATTCCAGTACCAGTAAATTGTTTTACTGGTAATTGAAATAAACTTCAAGTACCAGTAAATTTTTAATGGTAATGAAAATGAAATTCCATTACCAGTAAATTTTTACTGGTAATTAAATGAAAATTCCAGTACCAGTAAATTTTTACTGATAATTAAATGAAAATTGCTGTACCAGTAAAAATTTACTGGTAATTAAAAAAAATATGCATTACCAGTAAATATTAACTGGTAATTAAAAAAAATAGCAGTACCAGTAAAAATTTAATAAAATTAAAAAAAAAATTCTTTTGAACCACTGGGAACATCATCCCGAGAATCGTCTGATCTATCATTTAGAGAATAATTCTTTGCATCAACTGTAGGATCATATGATTCATCAATCATCGAATCATCCTCATCAAAATCACTTAAATCACTCATTTTTATTTATTTTTTTTTTTAATTTTATCAAGACTCTTCATTCAACAGGTATCACTTTAAAAATTGGAACTCAACTAATACTCAAAACAACTTTTCAATTAAGTATGAAACGACAGCTTCATTAGCAGTACCGTTAGAATTACAGTTTATCACTTGTTGCATTCACTGATGCCAGATTTGACGAATTATCTTAATTTTGATGATTTTTTTTATCTTCCAATCTGGCAAAAGTGGTTGCATTTATTAAAACATCAGAAAAACACGGTAGGCACGTGTCATTATTGGATAAGTCCGACCATATGATGCCCTTCTTTAGGTTATATGAATACGAGTCATCGATCACTTTTAGTTCGATTATGCATTTTTTTACACGACAAAATTACTATTTATTTTTTTCTAAAAATTAATTTTTTTTAACATTACAAAATATACTGCATTACTATTTCCATTACCAATAAACTTTTACTGGTACTGCAATTTTTCATTTAATTACCAGTAAATGTTTACTGGTAATGTAATTTTTGTTTAATTAGAAATAAATATTTACTGGTACTGGAATTTAATCTTCATTACCAGTAAAAATTTACTGGTAATTAAATGAAAAATTGCAGTACCAGTAAAAGTTTATTGGTAATGGAAATAGTAATGCAGTACTTTTTTAATGGTTTTTGCCCATCTATGATATTTAATGTACCATAAGACTTAATGACTTAATACATATATATTTTACAAAGTTTTTTAATAAATCGTCGTGCGGGAGTTTATGTGCTCTATCCGCCATTTTACACATTTCGAGTTAATTATGCCACTTTAGGTTTTCGACCCCAAATTTTTCAAATATGTAATCCGTTTTCGGCTTTCTCATAAATTTTATCTCAGAAACTAGATGAGAAAGCCGAAAACGGATTACATATTTGAAAAATTTGGTGTCGAAAACCTAAAGTGGCATAATTAACTCGAAATGTGTAAAATGGCGGATAGAGCACATAAACTCCCGCACGACGAAATGTCGCAAGATGTACCCTTAGATTTGGATAAAAATACCTATCATAGTGATTTAGAACCTGAAGTTTATTGAAAAAAGTTATTCAAACTAAAAACTAGCCTGGGGGAAGATATGTTTCCAATATTGCAACATATAATTAATTTTATTTCTATATTTTTAATGCTTATTTAATGAAGAATATTTAACGCCCTTTACAGTTGTAAAACCGAATTACGAAAGGTTCAGATGTATAAAACTCTGCAGTCATTTTGTTTACTAAATAAGGTTAAAATGGCATTTTTTAAGACCATGAAACTAAAAATGGTAGACAACCCAAATAATCGCAGATTGATACTAATTCCAAACAAATAGGCACCGCGCCTGTCCTTGACGAAACGCATTGCAGACGCCCAATTTTTTTTCTCTTTTTCGAGCATTGCTGGCTGCATGTCACGAATAAAATGAACAATGTTGACCTCCAAGACGTCAATTGTTGCTTTTTTATCAGCATTTACCGGTGACTTCACAGCCCTACGAAAACCCATCATGAGGAGTCATATCCCACGGCCTTGAAGTCTAATTGACAGTTTATTTTCTCTAAATCAACACATCGCCTTCATGAAGTCGCCTATAAGTTCAAAAATCGATGGCTGATTTTCAAAGTAAATTTGGATAATTTGCTGGCGTTGTTCAAGCATAAATTTATTCATGATGATGTTCCTGAGCGAAAAGTAAAAGCAGTATGACAGTTTGTTTGACAGCTAACCTTTTGTAAGGTCGATGGCGCTAAAAAAAACACCCATTATAAAGGAATGGCAATGAGCGGTTTGAACCTTCCCTAGATATATGCAACCAAATGTTGAAGTTAAACTTATTATTTTAGAAGTTTTCTTTTATGTTTTGTTAATTGTTTTAAGTCTTTAAAGGTTTTTTTGTAAATGTCTTTTTCTTAAATAAAACTTCAATTTTATATCAGGTGTAATTTTATTTAAAACGGGTAATTTTGCTTCATCTCAAGTGTAATTTTGAATTTTTCTGGTGGTAACACTGCTGTATATGTACTTTTTATGTGATTTAATATATTCCAATGCGAATTTATGTACCTATACAGTGGCAGCAATTCTATAACAATACAAAAAAAAAAAAACAACAGAAACATTGCATTGTAAAAGCCCAACCAGAATGTGCATAAACAAACTTAAGCTACTGTCAAAAAGAAAACAAAAAGCCTCTCAAAATAACAAAAAGAAAATAAAACAAGTTAGAGTGCTATATTCGGCTGTGCCGAATCTTTGATACCCTCCACCGACAGTTCGAATGTTTAAGGAGTAATATCTGTATGATGTCTTTTTATTATTATTATCTTAAACTGTGACGATTTGTTATTATTTATGGTTTTAGGAGACTAAACTGTTTTCCGGGAGTAGGGCATATATGGGGCCTAGGGTAAATTATGTACCGATCTTCACGAAATTTCACAGTATGATTTATAGTCCTATAAAATTGTGACGAGCCAAAATTTGTTATGATTGCATTATTTTTTACGGTTTTAGGCGTACTAAACTGTTTTCCGGGAGCAGTGTTTATATGGGGCCTAGGGTAAATTATGGACCGACCTTCGCGAAATTTTACAGTGTAATTTCTAATCGAATAAAACGGACTTGTGCAAAATCTTATGTCATTCCGTGCATTTTTGCATCATTTATGTTAGTTTTTGTAACAAAATTATCAAGTTTTTGAAGGTGGTGGTTCCACATTTTGATTCATAGCTCTGGTCCTACTGAACCGATTTTGCTGAAATTCAATCCCAAACTGCTTAGGATAACTACAAGCAATTTGACACCTAGTTTGTTTATTTCTTTTGAGTTTTTCGAAAGTGAGCGTGTTTTCAACAGACGGACAGACGGACAGACGGACAGAAGGACAGACATACGGACATGGCTAAATCGACTTATAATTACTCAAGCAGCCAGAATATATATACTTTATGGGGTCTGAGATGAATAATAAAAAAGTTTCACACGGAATGACAAACTTAGTATACCCTCTTCACAACTAATTGTGGTGGAGGGTATAAAAAACATTGATTCCGTACGGAATGAGCGATTAGATTCGCACCTTGCTGAAACAAATGACAGTTTTATAAAACTTAACATAAAGGTTTCTTAAGTTCAATATGGTTTAACACATATGATTTACATACATGTATTTGCTCAGTTGTTTAAGTCACGTTATTCACATTCTGGTTGGGCATTAAGTGTTTACGGCTCAAAACCATTTCAAAACAAAACCAGGGCTGTCAGACTTGGGGATTTATCCCCAAAGTTGGCGATTTCATGTGAGCAAAAAGAACAAAGAAAGTGGATTTTATACTTTTTTATTATTAACGCTTATTTTTCTTTGTTTCGTATATAAAATATGAAAAAAAGTAGCAAAACGTTTATCTTACTCTTATATAGTGTAAAGGTCCTAATTAAGATTACCATTTTTGTTAAGTGTGTAAAAGGTACTTTATAAACGTGTTATTTTTCTTGAGTGAGTGTTAAAAAACTTAATATACCCTCTTCACAACTAATTGTGGTGGAGGGTATAAAAAGAATTTAAAAACAGAATCTAAAACCGTTGACAACACACAATGTTGAAGCAAATATGTATGTCTTTCCAAAAAATAAGTAAATATAAAAAACAATATACATAATAAAGATTGGGAAAAATATGCTAGGCTATTGGTAAGTAGTTATGATGCATCGAAGTACTTAATAAATGAATATATGTATTTTTATTGTTGATTATAAGGATGGCTTAAGCCGATTGAACAAGCTCCAAATTCTTATAAATTGGCTCATTCGTCTTCAATAACAGCATATTGTTCTGCTTGTTATTCCTCACTGGAATCGCGTAAAAAGGATTTAAAAAAAACATGCCGAAACCAGTCGCTACAAGCAAAAAATGATTTTTTTGACTAAAAATTTTTATTTGGGGATTTCTAATTAACATTTTTCTAACTATTTTTTACAGCACTTTCGTTAAGTTTTGATTACATTTATGTATGTATTGGGTAGATCTTCCCAGCGGTAACAAGAATAAGTAAAGAGGCCTAATATAAGGCCTTATTTAGCAGATGCAAGCCCTCCTCACCGCATTTTTACACAGGTTCTCATTGGGAGCAAGACCTTTCACACTCCCTTTAATTACAAGGTCACTTAAAAAAATAAAACTGAACAAGTTTCTTTCTCCCTTCTTAAAGAATGTGTACTGAATATTTTAGGTCTTTCCTTCTAGAAGGCATACTCTACAGAAAGATATAAAAATTGACTTCAATTAAAAAATTTCTGACATTAATTAAAAAATTAATTAAATTTGCACCAGTGAACAAAGTAATAGTTTCAATTTAAAGTTTAATTCACTTGATTAAACGTTTAATTAACTTGTATAATTTTTAATTAAAACTGATTTTATTTTTGATTAATGCTTTAATTGCTGAACAATTTTGGAGAATTTTTTCAGTGTTCTGAAGGTACGATATCATACATAGCGAATCTTTTATATATGAGTATAGAGGCCTTCAAAAAGGCTTGCCACTTGCAGTCCTTTCAATAGTTACCGCTGTGTTGGTATGCATATACCCAGCGGGAAAACTCAGAAGACCTTACTTCAGGCCTTTTTAAAGGCCTGCTTATAAGATTTTTTGATTCAATTACTATTCTTATCTAACTGCTAAAGAAGGCCTCATAGAAGGCCTCGGCTCTTTCGTATAAAAGATAAGATACACCTTCCACACTCACTTCTATGAGAAGGAAGTAACATTTCTTGTATTGTTTTTTTGCACAAGCAAAAGCAAAATCAATTTTTTTTTTGGTCCCATTACCCTTCTTATGTACCTGCTGAAGAAGCGAGAGCGGAAGGCCTTTCCCGCAATGAAAACGTGTGTAAAAAAGATATGAGTATGGAATGGAGCAAGAAGGCCTTGTACATCCAAAAGAAGGGGTACAGAGGCCTTTTAGAAGGCCTTCCTACTCCTTCTTTTTTCCCGCTGGGTAAATACAAATGCATACATACATGCATTACTTTTTATTATACATATATTCTTTTGTAACCAATTATCTATGTAAATACTTAAAATCTTAATTCATTAAAGGCGAAGGCCCTGGCAGCCAGTCCTTTTTTTCTTTATACATTTTTTGTAAATTAAATTTGCACTAAATAAATATTAATAATAATAATAACATACATACATACATATTGTATATACAATATGTAAATAATAACGGCCTAATTTATAAAAAATAAAACAGATTAATAAAGGGTTAATAAATCGGATTTCCATACAAAATCTGTTTCATAAAGTCTTTATTAACCTGTTTTATTTTTTATAAATAAGGCAGTAAATATATTATCTCAAAATATCTTTATTCAGCACAATATTTAAAAACTATTCAATTAAGAGCCAATCACTGTGTAGAGTGCACGTACAACTCCCAAAACAGCTACATACTACAATTTGAGAGTGACGATTCATTTTACACAAAATAAAACAAAGAAGTGTAAGTTTTTTTTAAATTTTTAATTTTATATTCTCTTGTATACGTATTTTTTTAATATGTATTGTATATTTTAGTGTTTTAGCAACAAATTATGGAAGATGTTAATTTAACCAGACCAAATGACCAGCTTAAAAATGCCGACACCCGCATTATATCTTATATTCTAATGCTGGAAACAAAACTGCGAGGCAGTATTTCTTCGGAGAATTCCAACAAAGAAAATGAAACCAAGTTTCGGAATCTGCAGGAGGAATTGTATTTATTAAACCTGCAAAAAAATAAAAGTTCTCAGAATGAAAAACTCCATAAAAAAGAAATTCAACTCCTAGAGGCCAAGAATTTAGAACTAATTTCTGAAAATAAACAACTTAAACAGGAAATAGTTGTACTCCAGCAAAAAGTGCAGCAAAATGAAAATAATAGGAATGGCATTGAAAGGCATTCTCCATCTTCATCCAACGAATGTAAAAACCAACGAAAGCAAATAAACAGTTTTCCTGATAACGATAATGCCGATGCAAACAGTGTTCTGGTAAAAGGTTTATCTGAATTACAACTTAATGCAATTCCCAAAATAATTATCATTAATTTGGGACGTCATATGAAAATTAAAATATCCGATAAAGACATTGTAAAAGTTTACACTATGGAAAGAAAATTTTATAAACGCCACAATTTGAAACCCGACAAAACAATATTGATTGTACAATTTCGAACGCCTGAGTTAAAAATTGAATTTCTAAAAAATAAGGAAAAACTAAGACTTCACTCGAACTTAAACGACATAGAAATCATCGATTATGTCAGCGATGAAGTTTACAATTTGTATCAATATGCGAAAACTTTAAAATCCCATGGCTACGAATTAATCTACTGGAGAAACAATGCGGTATATGCCAAGAAAACCCGATCGACCTTTTGCGAACCAATATTAATAAGATCACAAAACGATGTAGATACTTTAAAATTTGGAAAAAACAAATAAATTTGTATATCTATACTTTTCTGAATTTTGTTATTATTATTTTTATTTATTTTATTATGCAAAAAAGAGTGACGTTACCGATAGCTAAAGGTAGGATTTTATCGACCGTAAAAAATGTGTTCCATTATTACAACCCTAAAAACAAATGAATAAACAAAGCTTTAAAAAACGACATATATTGCTGTTAGACAGTTCGTATCACATAACAACAATAGCTGCGTTCGAGAACACAAAAGTTTTTACTATTTTTTACTGAACTTTACTGCATTTTACGAAATTGCGTTCGAGTACACAAAATGCAGTAAATGAGAACACAAATTGAGAGCGAAAAGTGACAGTTCTTGTCTGAGTATTTACAAATTTTTACTGCAGAAATTTTTGCAGTAAAATTTTGTAAAACAAAAAAACATATGTTTCAAAAGGTAAACAAACAAAAGTAACAAACAAAATGCTTACAAATTGTGAAAAAATTGTTAAATAAACGAAAAGTTGATATAAAAATTAAACTAAAACAAAATGTGAAGAAATATTAATTAATTTAACTTGTTTGTGAATCATTTACTTGGCTAAATAAAAACATTTGAAACTTATTTTGTTATGTTAATTTTTTAGAGTTGTAAAAGTGCTAAGTACTTGGGTACTTAAGTAATCAATAGCAAAAAATTATTCATGTTCTTTTAATAAATTAACCCACCACAAATTAGTAACATCAAATAAAATAAAAAACAAACAAATATGAAAGATTACATAAAACAATTTGTTTGTATTTTCCAAAAATTTTTGTGTTATAAAAAGTATTTAATCGAGTACCGATAAGAAAACGAGTTAAGTAGTCAGAAGTGTTAACATTTTTCAACACTTCAATTATTTGTCATCAGCTGTTGCCTTTATTTTACGAATTTTAACAAAATTTGAGTTCGCGTACTTTTTTGGACAACAGCTTTTTGTGAGAGCAAATTTTACAATTTTCTCATTAACTGCATTTTACTGTAAAAGTACTCAAACGCGCCTAATAAAAAGCCCTGTTTTTTGTTTTATTGTACAATTGCTGTAATCTCGCGGCTACCTGTTATAAATATACCTTGCCACAACAAAACAAAATATTAAATATTGATTCGCGCAAGCTAAAACAATAAACATGGATTTATCAGAATTGTTGTCGGAAAACTTTAAGAAAGTTTACTGTTATACCAAACTGAATTGTTTTTGTTTTATTATAGTATGTAAGTACGAATAAGATTTACAATACCTTTTTGTGTTATTTATAATAAATAAAATAGTTTTAAGTAAAAAAAAACATTTAGTACAATTAAGGTCAAGAAGTACAGTTTTCAAAGTTTGTTGGTACAATTTTAAAATTCTCAATGCCATCCCTGGGTTATATACACATTAGACCTGGCGTAGCTTATATGGGGTTTTTTATTTTTTTGAATCTTGAATGTGGGTAGCGATGGAAATATGCGATTTGATACCAAAATTAATGTAGCAAATTTTCAGGTAGATCGGATGGTGCCAACCCGTGCCATGATGAGGTCAAAGGTCAAAACTTTGAAAACCCACCAAAATACTCTTATTTTGTATTTTATAAATTTTTTAATAAAAAATACTATTTATAAAACTACTATAAATAAGAACATTATTAATAAGTTGTATTATCGCTGTAGTATACAATGCCACCAGAATCAAAGACATTTAGGTATATTATAATATTTAATTGAGCTCTAAGTAGAAAAAATGTATGGTGCTTTTGCTATTATAGTAAATGCTAGCAATATTTATTAGAAAAACGGTAAAAAAAGTATACAGGAAGATAGAGACTTCTTAACGAAGCAGCGATGGGCGTGTTGGTTGCATGACTTGTGTCGATCAAAATGCCACAAATAAAGAAAAAAGAAAGGCACAACGATTGGTAGATGAAAAACGTCGAAAACAAAATTATGAAGAGAAAAAGGGCACTTCAGGTATGTAATTATTATGTAGTATTTTGACGCACAGTATCTATTTTCTGGTGCTCTTAATTTCATGTACAGACTTGACTATGGAACATGTTGAATTTGAGAGTGACGAATCAGGTGAGGATGTTCAGGCGATAAATGTAAAACAGACTGATAACATTCCAAGTTGCTCCAAAAAGCCAATTCGAAAACGTGGAAAGAAGAATTTTATAGACGACAGAATGCTAGCTTGTATGGATGCTGGCAATATGTCAACTCCACTAGCTATACATTTCATCAGCGCAACTGCCTAAGCTTTGGGTCACAATATTGAGGATCTTGTTCTGAATTGCACAAGTTTGCGTGAACAACGTAAAAAATATCGTCGGCGTCATGGCAAAGAAATTATTGAAAATTTTAACGTAATTTTTTTTATTTTGGCCAAGTTATGAGTTTTTCTTTGAGCTTAAGTTTTTTTAGATCCCTGAAACATTTGTTTTGCATTGGGACGGAAAGCTACTTCTCGCTATTCCTGGGAAAGATAAAGTGGATCGCTTGGCTATTGTGCTCACGTCGGAGAACGTTGAAAAGTTGATAGCTATCCCCATCATTAAAGATGGAACTGGTGCTGCAGTCGCTCAATCAGTATACGACTATTTGGTATAAATGAATATGCTGCATTCATTAGAAATGATATGTTTTGATACAACTGCTGCAAATACTGGACCTTTTAGTGGTGCTGGAACTTTATTGGAACGCAAGCTGGGGCGCAGCTTATTGTGGTTACCATGGCGCCACCATATTGCAGAAATTCTCTTAAGAGCTATTTTTGAGATAAATTTCGGAAAATCAAGTGGCCCAGAGGTAGCAATTTTTGAACGTTTTGCACGGGAATGGAGCACCCTTAACTCAAAGGCATACATCAATTGTATGCAGGATGAACAAGCTTGGCGTGTCAAATCTGTCGAGGAACGCGAAAAAAACAAGCACTTTTGCCTTGAATATTTAGCGAAAGTCCACATTCGGCATGATTATAGAGAACTACTACAACTTGCATTAATTTTTCTTGGTGGAAGCATTCCCAATTTTACATTTCGTGCACCAGGAGCGACGTCTCATGCAAGATTCATGTCCAAGGCCATCTATTGTTTAAAAATGTATATTTTTCACGCTCACTTTAAAATTTCTGCAAGTCAGTTGAATGGAATTCGTAATATGTGCATTTTCTTAGTAAGTCTCTATATTCCATACTGGTTCAGCACCGCAAATGCAGTTGAAGCGCCAAATAGAGATATGCAACTAATAAAGGGGATTATTGGCTACTTTGAGAAAAAAATATCTAAACTGCTATTGGAAAAATTCGAAACCATCTGTGGTATTTATCAGAGGAATTTCTATGGATTTCTTACGCATTAATCCAGCAAATTGGCCTAAGAGCGAATTATTTTGTAAAGGGGAGCAGATCGTGAATAGCATTACTGTTGTGAATGTTCCCGCCGAAAGAAAAGTCAAACTAATAACTGACTTTAACAGATGCTTAACACACAACGAAGACGATAAACTTGCTACACATTGTAGAGGGCTACCGTAAAGACTTCCCAGCCTATACAAAATCTTTATCGATTTAACATAAAAATAATAAAAATAATAAACAAAAATTAAAGAAAAAAACTTTATTTAATTAGTATGTATTATTAAAAAAATTTATAAAGTTAAAAAATAGTATTTTGGTGGTTTTTCAAAGTTTTGACCTTTGACCTTTGACCTCACCATGGCACAGGTTGGCACCATCCGATCAGCCTGAAAATTTGCTACATCAATTTTGGTATCAAATCGCATATTTTCATCGCTACCCACATTCAAGATTCAAAAAAAAGTTTTTAACGCCAGGTCTAATACACATACATATAAATAAATCTTGCCTAAAATTGGGAGTCCCCTGAAAACACTTTGTAAGAATCAAGGCCCATCTATTAGGTCTGCTTACTTGTACAGAAACAAAAAACGATTCTTTTTAGTTGTCAAAAATTTACTACCACATATACAAAGCAAAAGGAAAAAACGTGTATGTGTGGCATACCACAAACGTATACATGCACATGTTGACAACTAAAAAGAACATAAACAATGAACATCAGGCTTCTTGCGCAGACCTTTTCAATGGGCCTTGGTAAGAATTATGATCAGTGTTCTCAATTAAGCCTTTATTATGTATATGTACACAAAAAATAATAAAAATTCAGTGGTTTTATTCAGAACAAGGCGAATTTATAACAGGTAAGTGCAACTCTTCAACTACAAAAAGCCCCATGTATTTTGTTTATGCAATTTTCTGACTGGTTGTCAAATTTCAGTATAGAAACAAAATAATATTTTGACCAAGGTATATTTATAGCAGGTAGCCGCGAGATTACAACAATTGTACAATAAAACAAACAACAGGGCTTTTTATTGTTGTTATGTGGTACGAACTGTCAAACAGCAAAGGGGTTGATAAGAGACAAAAGATAAAGACAAAAAACTTGTTTACTTGTTTTCTATACAACATTTGACAGTTCGTACAACAAAACAAGCAAATAAAAAATAAACAGCTGGCTTTCCGAGACTACCTGCTATAAATATACCTTAATTTTGACGTTTCACCATTTTTTTAATTCGCCGTGGATACGGCTGACGAGTTCAGCTTACCTGGAGTTAATTCGCCTTGATTCAGAATGTCACTTTTTTAATACATTTTGGGCAAGGCGAATTTACACAAGGTAAGTGCAACTCTACAACTACAAAAAGCCCCATGTATTTTGTTTATGAAATTTTCCCACTTGTTGTCAAATTTCAGTATAGAAACAAAACAATATTTTGAAGTTTCACCGTTTTTTTAATTCGCCGTGGATACAGCTGATGAACGGCTGACGAGATGAGTTACCTTGTGTAAATTCGCCTTGTTCCTCTCTATAATTAAGAAAAAAAGTAGCACAGCTGTGCTTTCAAAGCCACCTGAAAAATGAATTCGCCTTGCTATGGACCAAGGTCTATCCAATAGGGCTGCGCAAGAAGCCTGATGTTTATTTGGTGTACCCCTCAAAGATTGTCACGTTTCATTCCCGAGATTTAAACTGAAAAAAATTTAAATAGAAAATACACAAACGATCGGGTGAGTCACCGTCAACCCTATCATCCCACCCTCGACAGTTCCACTCGGACTTGTTCCCGTACTGCACACTGGCTACTTTGCAATTAATGCTCGGCTATGACTCGCGGCATGGGTGAAGGTTCTTTGCAGTACAGAAAAACAAGAAGGACATTAAAGTTGAACCAGTGTTCGCGGAAACTCAACGCACTTACATCGTTTCACCACCACACACTTACCTCATGCCCTCACTGTAAATTATTCCATGATTTTAAATGCCGTATATGGTTTCAAATACATGTTCAATATCAATTCTGATTTATTTAAATATATTTCTCTCTTTTTCTTTTCTTTTTGGTTTCAACCTAAATACAAATTTTCATTTCATACATGATTTAACTTTATAATTGAAATTGTATAAATGGTTTGCACCTGCTTAAATTATCTGTACTTTACATTTAACTCTGCTAATGAATTGATATAAAATTACCGTAGCCTAAATTATTAATATTTAAATAAGATTTATCAAATTTGTCAATTAAGATTTGCCAAATTATGGGCCAATACCAACTGTCATTGCTTTAACTGACTTTTAATTCAAATTTGTTAATGCATTATCAAATAAACCTTCTGAGGCCACTCTTATTTTCGAAAGTATACTTAAATTGTCCAAAATTTAACTTTTGGATTTATTGCTTCATTTGACAAATTTTGACTTAAGTTACTTAAACTATTTTTAAATGATCTAAAATTCAGATCCAGGTTTGTTAATTTATCATAAGAACTTTTACGTTCAGGTCACTTAAACTATTTTGAATTTGATTTTACTGTAATTTAAATTTAGGTGCGTTTACCCAACTAACGAACATGGACCCTCGGTTACATAAATTATTTCGAGTTTACAGTAGAGTTTAAGAAAACTAAGTCTATGTTCGCTCATTCGTTTGTCTACTTTAGATTTTCATTAAAATTGCACCTAAATTTAAATTATTTAAAGGTCAAATTCCGGTTTGCTAATTCATTCAATCGTTACTTAGGATTTTTTTCTCGTACATTTAAAAACTATGTTTTTTCTTTCTTTTTTTTTTCTTTATTTAGTTTAAACAATCTAAACTTCAAATTTATATTAGTTAATTCCTCAAAAAAAATTTTAACTTTCGGATGCGTAAATTACTTTCTCTTTAATTAAAATTTGGTTATGGCAATATTGAGTTTCAATTTTCATTGCTTTATTTATCTTGGCCTCTGACTGGCCAAATGGTCTTAAAATTTGAAATTTAAATCGTTCAAACGCTTTACATTTCACATCAGTATCTTATTTATTAATCTTAGTGGCTTGTGACGTTATTTTTTCTTAAACTTAAACTTTGTTCGGTTAACGACTTTGACGGGTGACAATATTTTAACGTTTTGATTATTAAAAATATTTTAAATTCGATTCGGACCCCTGCTTAAAATTTTGTTGGGTCAAAATAATATTTAAAATTTTTCGAACAATTATTTTTAATTTTTGTTAATTACAAGTAGATTTTAACTTATGAGGGGTAAAAATTTTTTCCTTTATTAATTTGGATGAGTAAAAATATTTTAACTTTGATTCTAAAAATTGTTTTGTTGGAAAAATAAATTTTAAATTTTGCTGGGTATGCAAATTTTCATCCGGATAACTATTTTTTTTTCATAATTTTGTTGGGTAAAAGATTTTAGATTTAGATGGGTAAGCAAATTATTTTAAATTATATTCTATTCACTATTTTTAATATGGATAGGCTAAAGAAGATTTTATATATTGATTGGTAGGCAAATTATTTAAATTTTTATTTTATTCATTATTTTTAATTTAGATGGGTGAAAGATTCTCAATTTTATTTGGATACTTATCCGAAATTTCGATTGGATTGCTACTTCAGATTTTTATTTCAAACTTTATTCGGTTAACTATTTTTAATTCTGTGGGGAAAAAATATTTAAAATTAAATAGGTAGGCAAATTTCAATTGGACGTAGATATCATGATCTTAAATTTCAATTCCGTCCCCTGTCGAGAGTACCCAAAGTGCAATCTGGCAACCGTGCTCTTCTAAATTATTTCAAATTCAACTTTTTAATTATTGTCACTTTACAAATTTCATTTGCTTAAAATATTTTACATTAGGTTTCAAATTACTACCCATCACTTTCCTTTTATTGAATGCGTCACTTCAAAATAAAATTTCGCCAGATCAGAACGTTTTAGTTTACATTCCAAATGCCCACAGCATTCGGATATCAAATCCCAAATCTCAATCGTTTAAACTATTCAGTTGACACCAACTGAACTACAAATGAAAACCGTAGCTACTTAATACTTATCTTACAAAACCCCGGACAGTTTTCCCCTGGAGTCTTTTGCTGATTCTTCGATAATGTGATGATTAACGTTGTTTGGCCCTTTCCTAGAGGTACGTATGAATGTTGTTGTTAGCCGGCACTAATAAACTTTTGTAGTTGGCCGGCACAGGTGAATTTTGTTGGCCGTCACAGATGAGATTTGTTGTGTCTTGCTGTATAGATAATGGTGTGGTTTGTGGTGCAAATAAAGTTGGTATATCTTGCGGCTTCTTTATGAAGGGATGCTTTACGATGTTTGTCTTGTAGCGGCTGGTTTACTACATTTGGCCTTTCAGCGGGCTTTCACGGTGTTGGGGTACAGGTGAGTTTTGTTGTTGGTGTGGTACAGAAAAAAAACACTCGATGAGGCTATACCAGACGGCTTGACGTTTGCTAAAATTTTGGGAAACCTCTGGCTATACACTCTTACTTCTGGCTACGGCTACCCCCAGGATTCGGATAGATATTTCCGTTCGGTTTAGGTGGTTTCGGTTGACTCTCCCGATTTACAAACGGTGGTCCAGACAGACGTTTCCAAGACACACTGGGATCCAATCACCCCTGTGGTCTAGTACAATTGGTGGCACAAAATCTAACCATGGGCCGGTGGCAGTGTGGTACAGTTAGTTAATGAACCTGCGAATGCTATCGTTGAACAAAAGCAAAATCGCTTGTCCGTGGCTGTAATCCGATAAGGCCCCTGTGTCGAAATATCCGAAATTATTCCTAAATCTGACTCATTTCAGTATGTTTTTGCTTACCTGTGCGTTTTACCGCCGATGTCTTCACCAAATGTTTCTTTCACTTGGGGATTTCTTCCGCTGAAAATCTTTTTGTGCCTGTTGATCCGTCCACGTCCAGATATGAAAAGGCCGGATGTCCTCCATTTTGTCTTACGTATCAATTTGCTCCACATTACATGCTTACCGGCTCAACTGCAGCCACCTTCGCTACCCATGGTTCATAATCAGGGTAGTAGTACTAGCGATTTAACATCGACTCATCCTACTTTTAACATCTGGCAACCAAAACTACCACACGGTCGCTGTAGACTCCAGCTGATCACTTTAAAGTTGTAATTAATGGTTCGGTGTTGAACACTTTAGCGCTTTCTTTGTTTTGTGCTTCAGTACTGCCATGTTCCCACCGAGTTGAACCGGTACACATCCCCTTTCGTCGTTTGGGGTTTCTTTATCATATTAGCGAACCAAGTTTGCTAATATGATAAAGTTCACTTGTATACTCCTCGGCTTAAAACTGCTCACGCCTTAAGATCTTTGGCATGGAAAATACCAAGGCTTTTTCCCTGTAGGTCTTCGATTTCATAGAGGCTATTACCTACTGGCTTGACGATCCTGCACTTCACAAACTTTTTACAGAGTTTAGCGGATATTTGTTTCGAAAAATCTGATAATTGAAAATTCCTCCGATATACCTCCTGTCCCACTTTAAAGCTAGTGTCTTTACACCGGGTGTTGTAACGTTTAGCGTTATCCTCGTAGCTTTTATGTAATTGTTTCTTAACTTGATCATGTACCAGTTCCATGAATCCGGCCTGACTTTCTATTCGGTTCTCAGGATCTTCCAGGGTATCCAAAGTTCTAGCTATTTTATACGCCGAGGCGTGTGTTACCATATTAGTTCCGAACAACAAGAAATAGGGTGTTACACCCGTAGCGCTGTGAACTGCCGACCTAAGTGCACACTCGATTTCGCATAAATGTTTGTCCCAATCCGTTTGATTGTCTTTCAGGTAAGACCGTATAGCAGCCAAAACCGACTGGTTGACCCTCTCGGAGGCATTTGCCTGAGGTGCATAGCTAGCAGTTTTCATATGCCTAACTCCAAAAGATTCTAGGAAAGCCGCAAAATCTTTTCCAATGAATTGCTTCCCATTGTCTGACACTAACGTTTCAGGGACACCGAACTTATAAAATACTTCCTTTACCAAAAACTCAATAACGTTCTTCGAATTGGCCTTTGCCATTGCCTTCAATAAAACATATTTAGAAAAATAATCTAGCACAATAAAAATGAACGAATTACCCCTTTTCGAACGCACATACGGGCCTAAAAAGTCGATATATATCCGTTGGAATGGTCTACTAGCATCTGTTTCACGTCCCTTTGCTGGTCTGAGTATCTTATTTGTAGGTTTGCTTTCCTTACAGATGTCACATTGATTCACATAATCGCGGACGTGTATGTTTAAATGTGGCCAATAAAAATACTCGCGCAATCGCCGAATTGTCTTACCGATACCGCCATGCGCTGCTGTGGGTGGTTCATGAGCTTTTTCTATTAATTTCTGTGTCAATCTGATTGGAACCCATAGTTTCCATGTATGTTCCTCTTGTATTCCGTTCCCATCAAATGGTACAGTGCGCTTATAAATCCGGCCTTCAACGATTTTAATGTCTGGCAAACAATTTCGGTTGCTTTCGATTGATTTCACCAATTCTTGGTAGTCATCGGCCTGGAATTCAGGGGAATTTAAATCGCATACTGGGGCCATGTCAATCTCGTCCATGTCGTATCTAGAGAGGGTGTCGGGTACGACGTTCTGCGAACCCTTGCGATGCTGTATTTGGAAAGAAAATGCTTGCAAATTTAGGCTCCATCTAGCCAAGCGTCCACTAAGATCACGTTGACCCATAAGCCATTTCAGGCTGGAATGATCTGTTATTACCACAAAACTCATTAATTCTACATATGGACGAAAACGTTTAACAGCCATCACGACTGCGAGACACTCGCGTTCTGTCACCGAATAATTCTTTTGGGCGGTTGATAATTTTCTAGAAAAATATGCTATTGGGTGTTCGCTCCCCTCGGTGTCTTTTTGGAAAAGTACGGCGCCTATTCCTACATCTGATGCATCACACTGGATGAAAAAAGTTTTATTAAAATCGGGCTGGGTTAAGACGGGACTGTGGGTCAAACAACTCTTGAGCTTATCAAACGCTATCCTGGCCTCCGTGCCAAAAGTGAAAGTCTTACTTTTCTTAAGGGTTTCAGTTATAGGTGCAGTTAATGTGGCATAGTCGTGGATGAACCTACGGTACCATCCTGTGGTTCCCATAAAGCTTCGTACCTGTTTTACCGTTTTCGGATAATCCAGCTTAACAATTGCCATAATTTTCTCCGGATCCGGTCTCAATTGGCCTTCACCCACTATATAACCCAAATATCGCAATTCGCGGCAACAGAATTTAGATTTTTCCACATTTATCGTAAGACCAGCATTATCCAAACAAAGTGCTACCTCCCGCAACAGATCTGCATGTTCCGCAAAACCAGCGGACACCACTAGCAAATCATCCAGGTAAACGAAAACCTTTTCCCTTAACCGCGCCGGAATAACCTTGTCCATTAAACGGCATAACCTTTGGGCCGCGTTGCACAACCCAAAAGGCATGACCGTAAAATGGTACAAGGGTCTCCCAGGCACCGTAAAGGCTGTCTTTTCCCTGGATGATCTCGCTAGTGGTATCTGCCAGAATGCGTCTTTCAGATCTATGCTCGAAATGAAATGGGTATCCCCTAAACGACTCAACAGACCCTCAATATGAGGAAGCGGGTATGCATCTTTAACCGTGTGTTCATTCAACTTCCGCGCGTCCAAGCAAATTCTCACCTTTTCACCCTTAAGTACCATAGTGACCCGATTGTTCCAAGGGCTTTCGCTGGGCTCGATAACCATTAGTGAGAGCATCCGATCTAACTCACCGTACATAAGCTTTTGCACCGCGGGCGACACTGGGTAAAACTTCTCCTTTACCGGCACTGCTTCTCCTGTTTCAATGTAATGTTCTTCTAGAGTTGTCTTGCCAAGACCTTTTTTAATGAAACACGGGAATGCCCCAATAACATTATTCAAAACTTTCTGCTGCTGACCTGTTAAACTATGCATCCTTGGAAAATCTTCCTCGGGTTCTTCACCGCTCTTCCCTCCCAGTGTGTGCAAGCTGTCTACATTAAACCTTATTAAATTGAAACGCTTCATAAAATCGACCCCTAAGAAAAGCTTTTGACGCAACGTAGGCACTAGATAAAAATCAATGGGCTGTTCCCCTCCGTTAAATTTGATATCCGCTCTTACTTTTCCGATTATTTTGTTAACGCGACCGTCAGCTGTTCTAATATCGGCCTGAAATGGGTAAATTACTAACATCGCTTTCTCAACAAAGTCTAAACAGTCCTTTCCTAAACACGTGACGGTGGCTCCGCTATCAAGTAAGCCTTCAATGGAATGACCATTGATCTCCATGGTTGTGTATATACGTGAATCCGGGCCTTCATAAATGCTAGCTGATGAAATCTCCCACCTTATCTTTTTCCTATCTGCATACCTTTCACGGGCTTTTAGAATTTTCTTTGACGGTGTAAAAATTCTGGCTCTTGCTGCCTCGTATGCTGCTTCTCTTTCTTCCAGTGCTGGTTGTCGATTGCCTTCGTTAACTCTCACCGCTTTTTCAACTATTGGTGGGCTTTCCCGTTTTAAAATTTGAATAACTTTTCCCTTCTGGTGTTCTACGGCATACTTCGATGTTTGGTTCATTGTTGTAATTACTGGAGTTGTGGTGTGGGATATTGCCTGTTCGAACGAGCCTCCATCCCTTGTCGAGACACGTTCTGTCCTCGGTTTCCCTGACAATTTGGGCATCTTGGTGTAACGGTATTTTCTAAGCCGCATTTGTAACAAAATAAGGTTCTCTGTTCGGCTGGACAGTCTACGAAAATGTGGCCTTCCTCATGGCAATTCCAACACTGTAGGCGTCGTGCGGTTTGAATCGCGTCTACTTCTACAACATTCTCCACTAACACTGGTTCAGTTTCTATCGCATGTAAGGATCTCATGGGTTGCCTCCCGCTAAATTGTCGTTCGCTGGCAAGTAAATTTTCTGCACGGCGGCATTCCTTTACAAAGTGCGCTAAACTGGTTGTTTGAAATGGGAATAGTAACTGGGCCATCGGTGCTTTCAAGTTTCCTTTCATGACGGTAATTAATTCTCTCTCACCTAAAGGACAACGTAACTGATTCCTAAGCTTAATTATAGAATTGTAAAAATCTTCAAATGATTCGCGATCGTTTTGACGCCTATCAAGAATTTTCCGTTGTATATCGAAATCACTATCAAACCGATGAAACTGAGTCAGCAAAGCTGCCTTTAAATCTCCCCATCTAGTAACGTTATTAAATCTGCGGTGGTCCCAGTACCATTCCTTAGCTGGTCCGCTTAAAAGTAGTTGAAATGAGCGTAAAATCTCTTGCCAATCTCCCCCAAAGTCTGCCTGTAAGGTTTCGACCTGAAAAACAAAATCCTCCACACTAGGTCCTTTATACGTGCCATCAAAAGTTATTCCCCATTTATCAATTCTCAATCCGGTGTTTGCTGAACGTTGGTTATTTCCATATGTTGGTGGTATTCCCATCCTACAATTGCTATTCTCCTGTCTGCGGTTTGGTAACAAATTAAACATATTGTCCGACCAGGGTTGCATTTGCATCTGTTGCATTGGTCGCGATGGTGGTGGTTGGCTTACATCTGGTATCGATATATTACTGCTTCTATTTAAATTTTCCCTTCCCTGGATTTGACTTCGGGCATCCATACTTTGTTGGATTATGCGTGGAACCAATTCTAATAGCCTTTCCTCAAAATTTCGTAAATCAGCATGTGTCACTTGTCGGTTGCCTCCGCCCATCCTCTGTCCAGGTGGCCTTAATGGTTCGTTGTGTTGTCGGAACGCCTCTCTCACTCCTCTAGCGGTTATGCTGCTAAACGCCGGTGATGTTATTGAGTTTTGCTGGGCTTGACTTTCTTCACTGGTGTCTAAGTCATCTCCTAGATGGCCTTCCATAAGAGTTCTATCCTGGTCTGTTTGTGGTGCGTTTTCCAATGACCCCGCTATAGCCGTTGTTGCCACATTTACTGCTGACGTGTTCGCTGCTGTAGTCGTCGGTGCTATCGACTCCTCATTCTCCGATCTAGTCTTAGATCTTGTCACATACATCTTGGTGCTATGACGGCTCCAAGCAACAGACAGCCAAATCGATTCTAACCTACTTACGAACCCTTACGTTCAAAAAAAATCCCCTTCCCGTAAATGTTAAACCCGAAGTATATCCCGAAACACGAAAAGGATAGTCGAATGTCAAAAAAAAAGAAAACTTAATTCCGCCAATCACAGACACAGGAGAGATCAGTATAGATCTAACTGCAGCAAGAAGTCAAAAACCAAGGTCAATTAATAAAACTCCCAAACAACAGGGTGAAAATTGATTTCAACCTGGGATTAATATACGAAAGTGAAAATTTCACCTACCGAAATACCAAGGTCCAATTAAAATTGACAACGCAAAAAAATAAAGATTAAACAAAGTTTACTAATACTCAACAATCCACGGATCGAAATTTTAAAAATCGATGGATTGTTAACATTAGAATTCAATTTTGAATCAACTTAATCCCCACCCGACTCAAATTTAAGAAAAATACAATCAACGTAAACTACCAAAAGGTACCAGAAAGCATTAAAGTTTTAGAAGTCCAATGAAAATTCAAAAATAAAAAAACCACCCTTGTAATTTAAAGATAAGACCAAAATTTAACGATTATAAAAATCAATCAGTTTTAACTCAAATCAACATAAAAAGGTAAAATTAAAGAATCGATAGGAAAACTCAAACAAAGTTTACGAAAAAATTAAGTTTGAAAATCAAGCAAAATTTTATTTTATGATTTAAAGTTAAAAATGAAAATTCATATACAGTCAAAACCAATCAAATGAAATTAGTCAGACCGAACTGTAGTTAGATATAAAAAAAAAGATCAAAAATTTAGTCAAAATCTACCTGATAAAGAAAAATAAATAAAAATAAAAATAATAATAAAACCAAAGTTACCTGAAATAAAATTTCAAGAATACAAAATAAAAATCGAAAAAAAATCAAACAAAAATAAAATTTTAAAATCAAAATGAAAATAATAGACCACTCCAAATATAGTCTAAATTACACCATCCAAAATTTCAAGAGTACGCAATTATAAATCGGAAAAATTTATCCGTCGATTTGTAAATTGACCAATAAATTTCAATCCAAGTAAGATTCAAGAAAAGCGCAGGGATAAATTAAAAATCAAAAAATGTACTTTATGAAAATCAACTAAGAAAATATAAGAGTTATCATAATAAAAATGGAAGTGAATCGATATTGAACATCTACTGGGAAATAATAATGTTCAAATCTACATCCCATTAGATTAAATACTAACATTAAAATAAAGTAAGTGCAAATAGAACTATATAATAATAATACTGTTCAATATAATTGTAAAAGGAATTATACCTATGTTTACTTTTCAAAAGGAATGAGCAACAAATTTTTTACAAAATAAAAACGAATTTAAGAATGAAGCAACGATTTGCCATCAAAATTTTAATTAAAACTACAAATAACCTGTATTCGCTATTTTATTTAGAATATATATACGATCTTAAACGGTTAGAGGTGTGTTAGGTGGCGAAACTTTATAAATGGGTTTCAATCCCGCAACGAGCCTAAATAAACCTTTGGACTACAGATTACCATGTAACGATTTCAAGAATAGACGTACCTACTAGTGGCTACCGGTGCCAGTAAAACCCAACCCCAGGACTCACTAAACTAACCCGCCGCGAAAAGTTCCCCTAATTTAAGTCGTCATCAGAGGGCCTACTATCACGCCCCTGCGCCTTACCAAATTCGACAAAACTCCCCACTGACCGGACACAAACACAGTGGCTAACGGTTGGTAATTAATTCCCTGCCTCGACTCACCGCGTCCTAACGTCGTTCCTACGTACCTCCTATTCATTCCGAAATCGACCCAAAGTAACCTATCCTACAGTCTATCCCTAACTTCAAAATAATGTGAGTACCGTACCACAAGTGATTGTCGGGCCCCACGTTGGGCGCCATTTTCTGTCACGTTTCATTCCCGAGATTTAAACTGAAAAAAATTTAAATAGAAAATACACAAACGATCGGGTGAGTCACCGTCAACCCTATCATCCCACCCTCGACAGTTCCACTCGGACTTGTTCCCGTACTGCACACTGGCTACTTTGCAATTAATGCTCGGCTATGACTCGCGGCATGGGTGAAGGTTCTTTGCAGTACAGAAAAACAAGAAGGACATTAAAGTTGAACCAGTGTTCGCGGAAACTCAACGCACTTACATCGTTTCACCACCACACACTTACCTCATGCCCTCACTGTAAATTATTCCATGATTTTAAATGCCGTATATGGTTTCAAATACATGTTCAATATCAATTCTGATTTATTTAAATATATTTCTCTCTTTTTCTTTTCTTTTTGGTTTCAACCTAAATACAACTTTTCATTTCATACATGATTTAACTTTATAATTGAAATTGTATAAATGGTTTGCACCTGCTTAAATTATCTGTACTTTACATTTAACTCTGCTAATGAATTGATATAAAATTACCGTAGCCTAAATTATTAATATTTAAATAAGATTTATCAAATTTGTCAATTAAGATTTGCCAAATTATGGGCCAATACCAACTGTCATTGCTTTAACTGACTTTTAATTCAAATTTGTTAATGCATTATCAAATAAACCTTCTGAGGCCACTCTTATTTTCGAAAGTATACTTAAATTGTCCAAAATTTAACTTTTGGATTTATTGCTTCATTTGACAAATTTTGACTTAAGTTACTTAAACTATTTTTAAATGATCTAAAATTCAGATCCAGGTTTGTTAATTTATCATAAGAACTTTTACGTTCAGGTCACTTAAACTATTTTGAATTTGATTTTACTGTAATTTAAATTTAGGTGCGTTTACCCAACTAACGAACATGGACCCTCGGTTACATAAATTATTTCGAGTTTACAGTAGAGTTTAAGAAAACTAAGTCTATGTTCGCTCATTCGTTTGTCTACTTTAGATTTTCATTAAAATTGCACCTAAATTTAAATTATTTAAAGGTCAAATTCCGGTTTGCTAATTCATTCAATCGTTACTTAGGATTTTTTTCTCGTACATTTAAAAACTATGTTTTTTCTTTCTTTTTTTTTTCTTTATTTAGTTTAAACAATCTAAACTTCAAATTTATATTAGTTAATTCCTCAAAAAAAATTTTAACTTTCGGATGCGTAAATTACTTTCTCTTTAATTAAAATTTGGTTATGGCAATATTGAGTTTCAATTTTCATTGCTTTATTTATCTTGGCCTCTGACTGGCCAAATGGTCTTAAAATTTGAAATTTAAATCGTTCAAACGCTTTACATTTCACATCAGTATCTTATTTATTAATCTTAGTGGCTTGTGACGTTATTTTTTCTTAAACTTAAACTTTGTTCGGTTAACGACTTTGACGGGTGACAATATTTTAACGTTTTGATTATTAAAAATATTTTAAATTCGATTCGGACCCCTGCTTAAAATTTTGTTGGGTCAAAATAATATTTAAAATTTTTCGAACAATTATTTTTAATTTTTGTTAATTACAAGTAGATTTTAACTTATGAGGGGTAAAAATTTTTTCCTTTATTAATTTGGATGAGTAAAAATATTTTAACTTTGATTCTAAAAATTGTTTTGTTGGAAAAATAAATTTTAAATTTTGCTGGGTATGCAAATTTTCATCCGGATAACTATTTTTTTTTCATAATTTTGTTGGGTAAAAGATTTTAGATTTAGATGGGTAAGCAAATTATTTTAAATTATATTCTATTCACTATTTTTAATATGGATAGGCTAAAGAAGATTTTATATATTGATTGGTAGGCAAATTATTTAAATTTTTATTTTATTCATTATTTTTAATTTAGATGGGTGAAAGATTCTCAATTTTATTTGGATACTTATCCGAAATTTCGATTGGATTGCTACTTCAGATTTTTATTTCAAACTTTATTCGGTTAACTATTTTTAATTCTGTGGGGAAAAAATATTTAAAATTAAATAGGTAGGCAAATTTCAATTGGACGTAGATATCATGATCTTAAATTTCAATTCCGTCCCCTGTCGAGAGTACCCAAAGTGCAATCTGGCAACCGTGCTCTTCTAAATTATTTCAAATTCAACTTTTTAATTATTGTCACTTTACAAATTTCATTTGCTTAAAATATTTTACATTAGGTTTCAAATTACTACCCATCACTTTCCTTTTATTGAATGCGTCACTTCAAAATAAAATTTCGCCAGATCAGAACGTTTTAGTTTACATTCCAAATGCCCACAGCATTCGGATATCAAATCCCAAATCTCAATCGTTTAAACTATTCAGTTGACACCAACTGAACTACAAATGAAAACCGTAGCTACTTAATACTTATCTTACAAAACCCCGGACAGTTTTCCCCTGGAGTCTTTTGCTGATTCTTCGATAATGTGATGATTAACGTTGTTTGGCCCTTTCCTAGAGGTACGTATGAATGTTGTTGTTAGCCGGCACTAATAAACTTTTGTAGTTGGCCGGCACAGGTGAATTTTGTTGGCCGTCACAGATGAGATTTGTTGTGTCTTGCTGTATAGATAATGGTGTGGTTTGTGGTGCAAATAAAGTTGGTATATCTTGCGGCTTCTTTATGAAGGGATGCTTTACGATGTTTGTCTTGTAGCGGCTGGTTTACTACATTTGGCCTTTCAGCGGGCTTTCACGGTGTTGGGGTACAGGTGAGTTTTGTTGTTGGTGTGGTACAGAAAAAAAACACTCGATGAGGCTATACCAGACGGCTTGACGTTTGCTAAAATTTTGGGAAACCTCTGGCTATACACTCTTACTTCTGGCTACGGCTACCCCCAGGATTCGGATAGATATTTCCGTTCGGTTTAGGTGGTTTCGGTTGACTCTCCCGATTTACAAACGGTGGTCCAGACAGACGTTTCCAAGACACACTGGGATCCAATCACCCCTGTGGTCTAGTACAATTGGTGGCACAAAATCTAACCATGGGCCGGTGGCAGTGTGGTACAGTTAGTTAATGAACCTGCGAATGCTATCGTTGAACAAAAGCAAAATCGCTTGTCCGTGGCTGTAATCCGATAAGGCCCCTGTGTCGAAATATCCGAAATTATTCCTAAATCTGACTCATTTCAGTATGTTTTTGCTTACCTGTGCGTTTTACCGCCGATGTCTTCACCAAATGTTTCTTTCACTTGGGGATTTCTTCCGCTGAAAATCTTTTTGTGCCTGTTGATCCGTCCACGTCCAGATATGAAAAGGCCGGATGTCCTCCATTTTGTCTTACATATCAATTTGCTCCACATTACATGCTTACCGGCTCAACTGCAGCCACCTTCGCTACCCATGGTTCATAATCAGGGTAGTAGTACTAGCGATTTAACATCGACTCATCCTACTTTTAACATCTGGCAACCAAAACTACCACACGGTCGCTGTAGACTCCAGCTGATCACTTTAAAGTTGTAATTAATGGTTCGGTGTTGAACACTTTAGCGCTTTCTTTGTTTTGTGCTTCAGTACTGCCATGTTCCCACCGAGTTGAACCGGTACACGATGTCAAAAGTTGTTTACTTTTTCCTTATACATACATGTATATTTTCGTCAAGCCCTATCTAATAGGTTTGCTTACTTCTACAACAATACAACAAGCATTTTGTTTGTGTAAAATTCCCCGCACTTGTCAAAATCTTACTACTACATAACGAAAACAAAAGGAAAAATGTGATTCGTGTGCAATGTATGTATGTGTGGCAAAAAACCAAAAACGTAAACCTTGGAAATGCCCACAGTGTAAATTTCGACTTACCAAAATAACCGTTTTTTTTATTGTGCCGTTTTTAAAGCTATGTAAGCTGTTAGCATCACCTAGCTACTCCATTTGCGAAGATTTTGCTGATCATAAAGTGCGCTCTGTATTGCTGATAACATTTAAATTCCTTCATACTGAAGCAAAAGTTTGAAACAAATTTTGAGAAAAAAACATTTTTGTAATATGCCAATACTAAATATTTTGTGTCCAATATGTACAGAAGTTTTTCAAAATCCTGATGATGTCTACAGTACCAGTTGTGGACATGTTTTCCATTTGTCCTGCCTGAATTCCTGGCAAAGGCAGTAAGTAAAAACTTGTATGTTTTACTGTATGCATTTACTAATTTTTAATTTTTTTTTTGTCAGAGGAACAAGCTGCCCTCAGTGCCGCGAATATAATCCAACAACCCATAAACTTTACCTTAGTTTTGACGAAACCGGGGAGAATTCAGAAGAACTAGAAGAACTTAAGCTTAAATTACAAAGTTCAAACGAAAAAAACGCTCAACTCCAAGATCAAATAAATGATACTGAATTTAACTTTTTACAAATTCAGGAGCAGTTTACTATTTCTGAACAATCTAAGAAAAATTTGGAAGAGAGAATCAATCAAATGAATGACAGCGAAGAGAACTTTTTACAGCTTCAAGGACAATACACTGAAACTTCAGAACACGTTAAAAATCTTGAATATCGCATACAACAATTGGAAATAGAGAACGAATGCAAGTGCAAAGAATTAAAATTAAGAAATATGGAAAACGAATCTCTTAAAGCCGGCATTGAAGTGGGACAGAATTCCTCATCCAACAGTATACTTAATGATAAGGTAAGGATGTTAGAGCAAAAATTAAAACTCATTTCTTCGGAATTTGAAAAGGAAATTACCACTAGTACACAACTGTCTATAGAAAAAATGAAATTGCAAAGTTATATTAACCATTTAAATTCAGAGGAGAATACTAAAAAGACGGTGCCAAAGTTCCATGCTCCAAATAACAATGAAAATTCTTTGCCAACGCTCCATGCTCCAAATAACGAAAATTCTTTGAAAAGACGCGAACACATTAAAAAATTAAATAAAAACAACAATCAAATTAATCGCGATACGGAAAACAGTGTGTTTATAAAAGGTGTGCCTTTGAAATTAATAACAGCACCATTGGAAGATGTTATTGTAAGTCTGGCTTCCAAAATGTGTTTGACTATCAACCAAGGCGATTTAATTAAGGTAAATCTTGCTAATAACGTTGAGAATAATTCTTCGAAAGATCAGCTGTGCGCTCAGTTTAAGAGCATAGACTTAAAAAATAAATTCCTTTGTAATAAACATATTTTGAAAAACTATTCGGAAACTGCATCCATTATATTAGGTGATTATATGGACGATTCACTTTATTCTTTATTCAAGTATGCCAAAGAGAAGCTTCGAAATATTGGATTTAAATTCGTTTTTTGCAAGAATGGTCAAATTTTTGCAAAAAAACATCGCAGTCATAAGGTTATACGTATAAGTAGTATAACGGAAGTGGACAATTTAGTAAACACAAATAAACCTCCTACAGAAGCATGTAATCCTAATAAATTAAATAACGTTGATGAAAATTTGTGTCAAATCTAAATACATTTATTTATTAGTTATTTACAAAGTATAAAGTTACTTATTACTTATAGGTACATAAATTTATTATTTTGTATTGTTAATTCTAAAATATTAATTTCATTTTATTTGTTCTAATTTCGACGGAATAAAAACACAAAATTTAATTTTTTTATTTACTATGAATTACAAAAGTTACAAATGCTATAACAAATTATTTTCTAATCTCTTATTAAACGGGCAATAGTAACTTCAGCCCGTTGCACAGTAGAACATAGGGATAGGCAATAAATATCGATATATCAAACAATCGATATTTAAAAAAAAATTGATATACATAGGTATAGGTATCGCATATATTTAAAATACTCGAAAGTTATTTCGATATTTATTTACAATTCAGATTTGAGGTTTTTAGGAAATCTACAAGAAAATTAACATTTTTGCTGGCAAGAAAAATACATTTGTACATTTTCATAGTTTACACAGTCAAGGCAAAGAAACTTAAAATATTTTTTTATGTGGTTTTGGAGTAATAATAGTTTGTTTGTCAGGTGTGTTCTAGGTTTCGACTCGAAAACGCAAAATTTTTTGAATCCGCATAGTTAAAAATTGGGTGCTCCCAAATCCGCATGATTTTGTGTATTCGAAGTTTTTATTTAAATAAAATCTATTAGCCCAATTAAATATGAATAAAAATTCCCCGGGAGTTTTTCCCTTCTCCCATTTTCCTATGTAAATTAAATTGTAAAAATGGGAAAAGGGAAAAAACTCCCGGGGAATTTTTATTCATAATTGGGCTGTATATGTCAAAAACATAAAACACAGCTTTTTATCCGCTGTTCAAAAAAGATATGTTGTGTTTTCTTAATTGTAACAAAAATTATTTTTAAAAAATAAATTTTTTTTGCATACAAATACCAGGAGCTTTTGTTTTATCTTGTATGAAATTCACAATGGCCCGCATTGTTCTCCGAGTGGAAGTGTGCCCTAACCTGTGCACATAACCCTTCTTAACCTATATGAAATTTCAAATGATGTTTAATATAAAACATTTAAAATTTTAAGAAAAGTGAAAAATTTTTTTTTAATGGAACATTATTAATTGTCAAAACAACTGGTAGGTTCTACAAGAAAAATAGAGGAAAAAATAATTATAAACGATTTAATGCAATTTATTATTTTATCGTATTAAATAGTTTTTTCTTCACCTGTAAAATTTTCAAAATGTTAGCTAGGGCCTCTTTCGTTTTAGGGGAAGATATATATTTTTAAACGGTGGTATCGATACTACAACAAGTACAACACCAAAAACACAACATTGTATTTTATTTGTTGCTTTCGTTGGTCGATACGCAGCGTTGTCAACTTTGAAATTTCAAAACGGAGATAAAACGCGCCATTTCAAGAAAAACGCACCTACTTTTTTTAATAATTAATGAGTTGAATTTAACATAAAAAGTATAATTTTTGTATTACATACATATAACAATAAAACAGTCTTTTCAGTTCAGGGTTTTTAGAAAAAAAAAAAAGAAAAAACTTAACAAAAAGAAAGAAAACTTAACAATTCATTTGTATTCTCCATTTTTCATTGAAATTGAGATAATTCCTAATAAAAGTTAGAATTTAAATTCGAAATTGAGAAAATTCCAAATAAAGTTGAGAATTTCAATTTAAAATTAAAAAAGTTCCAATTGAAATTGAGAATATCAACTTGAAATTGAGTAAATTTCAAATGGGATTGAGAAAATTCCAGTTGAAATTGAGAATTTTTTTTTGAAATTTAGAAAATTCCAAACGAAATTGAAAATTTTTTTGAAATTGAAAAAATTCTAAATTATATTGAGAAGTATTCAATATGTGTGTTGTTCGACCTTTTGTTGTAATTTTAATGTGAATAATTAGTGGAGCTCAAATTCAGTTTTTTTATTTTTTTATTTATTTAAAATATGTTTCCAATATTTCGAAATCCATTGGATCTCATCTTCAGGGTAAAGAGGAACAATAATAAAAAACACGTCACACACGGTTTTACATTTAAAATAATAAAAAACACGTCACACACGGTTTTACATTTAAAATTGTACTGACGTGTTTTTTATTATTGTTCCTCTTTACCCTGAAGATGAGATCCAGTGGATTTCGAAACTGACCTTGAGCTCCACTAATTATTCACATTAAAATATTTTTTTTTATATCATTTTAATCTCTTTTTTAAAAGTTTTGTATCGGAACTTTTTAAAAAGAGATTAACGATTAATAGTATGGATTCAAAATTAATAATACAACAATTTTCATATAATGAAAAATATTTTTTGCTTTACATAGTACAAATTATCTACAACAAGACCGTTTTACTTAGTGCATTATTACTTTGTTGTTCTTATTGTGGTATCTAAAATTGTTTGTAAAAATTTTGCACTGTTAAATGAAATGGTATTGAAACAGGTGTATTTAATTGCAAGAATGATATAAACAAGATTACGCATTGCGCATGTTTACAGAATTCAACTGTTTAATATGACGTCACATCAGCATATAATACTCATGTTTGTTTGCTTGTGTTTCTATATTTTAGCTGCATAAGGCATTAAAAGAAGCCATTTTTTTGACTGCAGTTTTTGAAACCCTGCTTCTATCGCGAACATGGCTTAAATTCGCGAATTTTTGCTTTTCCTTATAGTTTTAGGGACTTTTTTAGACAATTTAATGACTTGTTTGAAATATTTAAAATTTTAACGTATTTTCGCTAATTTTGCAATTTTCGCGAAGCTATTTGTAATAGATTATAAATTAAATACCTGCTGCAAATGGGCGAAATTTTGTGAAAATGTTTGCAGCAAGGATTTGAGTCATGGAATCAATCAACCAAGGCCCTCAGTAAATTGGGTGATAAGTAGGGCAACCAAAAAAAAGCACTAAAAAAACAGTTTTAAGCTCTTAAAAAAGCGTTTAAAAACATGAAAATAAGCTGTTATAATTAAAAAAAAGCAATTTAAACTTGTTTATTTTCCACTTAATTCGTTTAATACGTTGGTGTAGCAAATTATAAGTTGATGCAATACATTTTCAAAAAGAAAACTATGTCTGTTTGGTGTCAGCAAGTTCTTGTACATAGAAAAAGTTCTTCCTACGTCTACAGATGTTAAGGGAGCATATTTAATTCCGCTTGCCTCCCAAAATATCCCCAATATCTTTTAATACCGAAAATCCTTCATTTCTTAATAAAACTGATTTAAATTTTGTATAAACTTTGTCTACTATATCCCCTGGAACATGGGACATTTTTCTTACGGTCCATAACTATGTTCACTTAGAAAACCAATGAACGATTTTTTGTTTCCAATTTTGTTACAACTTCGTGTAAAACCCCAAAATTTGCAGAAATTAACAATATTTGATATTCAGAGAAATTCTTAATAGCTAAAACTATATTAAAAATGCCAAAAAATAAGACGTTACTATACCAAAAACAGACAGAAGGGGAACTAACAGACGTTACTTTATACAAAAACTATATTTAAAAAGAAATAAGACGTTACAAAGTATGATGGTAAAAGACGTTACAGACTGCAAATAATAAAATAAGTTACTAAATACTAAAAACATTAACAAATAAAAATTATACACAACACTATAAAAAGTACGTTACAGTACCGCTAAGACAGAGTTGCATAAAAATCAAGTAAAAAAGTACAGTCGGTCAAGCCCGACCGTATCATACCCAACACCACAGTATTTAAAAACAAGTTTCGCGAGTGTATGGCTATATAAATAGGGATCTATCTATGTTTTAAATTTTAATTGACCCTATCTCCCCTCGTGGTCCTATTTATTAAAAAATGCATACCTTACGTGTCCATATAAATATGGATCTATCTACATATGTCTTAAGTTGCATTAAAATTGGTTTAATGGTGGGCACAAAGCCACCTTCCGGATAGCAGCGTGTATGGGGTCTATATTAAATTATGGACCGATTCGCCCTTGTGCTAATTAAAACCCACGTAGAAAATTTCATTAGTCTGGGTTCACACTATGAAAGTTTTCTTTCAGAAAGTCTGAGCTTATCGGTGAGAGAGGAGAGAAGAAAAGCATGTTCTCTTCCCCTCTCACCACTAAACTCAGACTTTCTGAAAGAAAACTTTCATAATGTGATCCCAGACTTAAATTATGTTTAAAATTGCGACCTGTACTTTGCGCACTAGGTTACATGGACAGCCGGCCAGCCGGCCGGCCGGACTAACATCGTTAAAACGACTCAGAAAGTGATTCTGAGTTGATCGGTATACTTTAGGACCAATATTTTAAGGCGTTTCTTACATCAGCACAAATGCATAATACCCTCTCCACTCTTTAGTGTAGGTATAATAACATGTAGAGATAATATAGGTTTTTGGGATGATATTGTTCAAGAGAATCACAAAATATTACCATAACGTTGAACGATTTTTTTAACCAGAGTTGTTACAGCACAGAAATGGTTGATTTTTTAGTAATTATAAAAAAAGATGCACATAAAAAAAAATAATAATAACGATTTTTGCAAAATTTTATTAAATAAGTTTTTTTTCGTATTAAAAAAAATGAAAAATTATCTTAAATGACAAAATATGTAAAAAAAAAAGCCGATATCGCAAAAATAACTAAAAAAAAGCCGATATTGCCAAAATAAGCAAAAAAACAAGTTAGAGTGCTATATTCGGCTGTGCCGAATCTTTGATACCCTCCACCGACAGTTCGAATGCTTAAGGAGTAATATCTGTATGATGTCTTTTTATTATTATTATCTTAAACTGTGACGATTTGTTATTAATTATGGTTTTAGGAGACTAAACTGTTTTCCGGGAGTAGTGTTTATATGGGGCCTAGGGTAAATTATGGACCGACCTTCGCGAAATTTTACAGTGTAATTTCTAATCGAATAAAACGGACTTGTGCAAAATCTTATGTCATTCCGTGCATTTTTGCATCATTGATGTTAGTTTTTGTAACAAAATTATCAAGTTTTTGAAGGTGGTGGTTCCACATTTTGATTCATAGCTCTGGTCCTACTGAACCGATTTTGCTGAAATTCAATCCCAAACTGCTTAGGATAACTACAAGCAATTTGACACCTAGTTTGTTTATTTCTTTTGAGTTTTTCGAAAGTGAGCGTGTTTTCAACAGACGGACAGACGGACAGACAGACGGACATGGCTAAATCGACTTACTAAGCTACCTAAATAAGAGCGGCAGGCGTTGTTTTTATGTCAAACCTTCTCATTTTCCCATAGTTTATATGAAACAAACTTTTAGAACGCGAATTTAACACCACCAGTCTGGAAAATCTTATTTAACAGATCGCTAGGTCGGTTTGTTTTATTAAATATGTATTGGCAATAGAATTTCAATGTTTAAAAAAACGCTTGCCGCTTTTGTTTAGGTAGCTCAGTTAGAATTACTCAAGCAGCCAGAATATATATACTTTATGGGGTCTGAGATGAATAATAAAAAAGTTTCACACGGAATGACAAACTTAGTATACCCTCTTCACAACTAATTGTGGTGGAGGGTATAAAAAAGCCCTAGCAAATATCGCCTTTTTATACCCCTCACCACAGGTGGAAAAGGGTATATATAAGTTTGTCATTCCGTTTGTAATTTCTACAATATTGATCTTAGGCCCTGTAAAGTATATATATTTTGGGTCCTTATGAGGAGAGAAGTTGATTTAACGATATCCGTCCGTCTGTCCGTCTTACGTTTGATATGTGTTTTCCGGAGACTCCAGACATGATAGCGGCTAGGTTGTTTTACATTTATGTCACATATAGTCCACCATTTCTTGCTATTGAAATTCAGCCAGATTGGTCCAACAATGGCTGAGATATTACCAAAAAACCACGACTGCCTCTAATTTTTCCAAAAAATCCCTTGTGGTTGTTGTATTTTTATTACTTTTTTCTGTATATCTGGAGAACGGCGAGAGCCAAAGTTTTCAAATTTGGTACAAACATTAAGGTTATAAATACACACCATTCCACAAAATGTGGGCGGGATTGGAGAAGTGGGCGTGGTACCTTCCATACAAAAAGTATTAAAAATTGTATAAAAACCTGAATTTTTTGACTGTTATATGACCTATGGTTACGCCTTATATATCAAAAGATCGGAAATTTAATTAATAAAAAATATTTTCTGAAAAACTCGGGAAAATCGGTTCAGATACGAAAAAGTTATGACCAAAATATTACTTTTTTTTTGGAAAATACTTATTTTCGGGAACCATAGATCTTCCCGAGTCCAAGTCTTACAACCAAAATAAATGGCAAATTTCTTCTTTAACACGTCGGTATATAAATCTTTCAAATCGGTTCAGAAATAGCAGAGTTATGACCAATATACTGAAATCCCAAAAATTACTCTTTTTTGTAATTAAGTTTGTTTTTTTATACCCTTCACCGAAGGTCCTGCACCCTATAAAGTATATATATTCTGGGTCCTTATGAAAAGCGAAGTTCAAATCCGGTTGTCGTCTCATCTCTCCCCCCCTTCGCATTTGTTTACATATACTAGCATAATGCCCAATATGATTTTCGTTTATTATTTCATCTATTTTTCGAAAACTCGCCAAAAGAGATAAAAAATGACAACAGTGCCTTTACAAAAAGAAAACAAACAAAAAACTGTGTTGAGTTGTAAACAGTAAACGGTCTATATTTCATTTTAATGATATTTAAACAGCGTTCCTTCATGGTAGGGGGTGTGTTAAGTTAGAAACTGTGAGTTCCCTGGTTCGAATCTTGGTTTTTTAAAAAGAATATTTTTTTAATATTGTTATGTTCCAAAACAATTTTAAAAAAATATTTACCAGTTTTCGCTTTTTAAATTTCATTTATAATGAAGTTTTAAGTATTGTAAATATGTATGTATATGTAAAAATTATTTAGTTGCTCTGTATTCTGCTCGCACAATGGTGAAGGGTATATAAGATTCGGCACAGCCGAATATAGCACTCTTACTTGTTTTTTTTATGATCGGAATTTGTGTTCAATCAAAATTTTTCTATCTTGTAAACTAAAAAATAAGCATTTGCTTTTTTTTGGTTGCCCTAGTGATAAGCAAAGAGCCCATAAAGTTTAAGCAGAGGCATTGAAATGCAATTACACTAACTGGAAAATTTGGGAAAACTTTATGGTGGTTTACGTAGTCACAAAACATGTTGAAGATGCCACGAATGCCTTTAACCGTTAAACTGAATTGAAAACCAACTATTTGAATTTAGAAGTGTTATGCTTTACTATTAAAGCCATGACCGAGGGTAAACCGGATGCTTATGGTCAATCCCCAGAACGGTTACTTAAGAAAGCAACGACTCTTATGGGTCAGCAGTTTGGGATTGAAATCCAGCAAAATCGGTTCAGTAGGATCAGAGCTATGAATCAAAATTTGGAACTATCACCCTAAAAAGTTTATAATTTTGCAAAAGTTCGTTTTATTCGACTGGAAATAATGTTGTACAAATTCGTAAAGATTGGTCCATAATTTACTCTAGGCCTAGGGTTGCCAGACGGCCTTGAATGCCCTGAATTGTCCAGTTTTTTTTCGGTGTTGTCCAGGTTCCAGCTAAAATGCAATTTGTCCAGTTAAAAAATTTTTTTTAATTTTGAAAAATTAGATTTTTTATTATTATTTAGAACGAAATCATATACTAAGAAAAAAATTCTGATTTGCCGACAGACATTCCAATTAATGAGATAGAGAGAGAGGTCCAAACAAAAACGTATATAAATTGATCTCGTTTGTTTTGTTAGTCATGCCAACTAGCAATACTTTTTGTGCAAGAACTTAGGTATTTCTGATAATCTTTACTCACAAGAATTTATTCATATGACCGAATTAAGGCTACAATTTTAATAAGACTAAATTTTGATGAAAGTTGAAAAATATTTCAAACATTTTTGCTTACAACTAAAGTAATAGAGTAATTAAATTCTTCAAATTAAAACAAAAAGTTATCAGTCATTTCGGGAAATCGGATTCGAGTGAAATAAAAATCGAACAAACTTTAAAAACGGTCCAGTGCTTAAACAAAAATTTAACTGGAAATCTCCATTGATTTCAATTTCACTCGATCCATAACATGGCTGTATATGTACTTTTTTATTTGATTAATTTTAATATATACCAAGTAGAATTTATATATACGGTGGCAGCGATACTACAACAAAACAAAAACAGCAGATGTTGATGGCTCGAAAAAAACCAAAACAAATTGGTACGAACTGTCAAAGTCAGCAGGCTTTTCGCTGCCACTTGTTGTGAATTCGCCCTGATTATAATTTTGTAATATGATATAAGACTGAATTTAAAGAATTTTAAGGGTTAGAGATTAGCGATTAAATTAACTTTAATCTCAGTATTTACTTTTTGAGTGGTATTTTTTAACTTTATTTTACTAGTTTAAGCGGCCAATGATGGTGGTTTAAACCTAAGTTCAAACTGTCAACAATAACATGTTTGGTTATGTTAAACTGTTGTAAAAATATGAAACAAAAAATAATTTTTCAAAAATGATATATTGCTAAGCACTTTTATATAATTTTTCCTTTCTATATTATTTTTTTAATACTTTTTTTATTTGAACACAAAAAATTTCTACCTTGTAAACAAAATGAAATTAGCGCATTTTCTTCTTCTTCTTTAAAAACATCCATATATTTTGAAAAAAAGATGACATTTGCAAAAAAATGTTGCCATTTATTTGTGCTCAGTATGGTAACACTACATGGTTTAAACCACCACCCAAAAATATTTATTGCAATTGATAGTAGATTAACTTATTTCTCAGATTAGATAATTATAGGATTAAATTAACTTTAATCTCAAACCCAAAAAGTGGCTCTAAGTGTTACATTTCCTTGCGTTTTAAAAATTTTTTTATTGCAAAATAAAATCTGAAGTAATATTTTATTTTTTCTTATAGTTAAGTGCTTTTTAAAATTGTCCAGTTATTTTTTTTTTAAATCCAGGTGAATTTTTTCTATTGTCCAGTTGTTTGTCTTTTGGTATCTGGCAAACCTACCTAGGGCCCATATAAAACGTACTCCCGGAAAACAGTTTAGTACGCCTAAAACCGTAATTAATAATGGTATCAGAATAAAATTTAATTCTTCATAGGTTTATAGGACTAGAAATAATACTAACAAATTTCGGGATGATCGGTTCATAATATACTATAGGCCCCATAAAAAAGTTCACTCTGGTAAATTAATTAAATCCACCCAAAACCGTAGCAGATCATTTGTTGTGGTAAAACTTCTTCCAACTTAGTTTAATATGGCCAGAAAAAATGTAATGCAATTTTGTGATATACGGTCCATAATTAACCTAAGATCCCATAGTAAGCAGCCTTCTGAAATTCTCTGTAAACGCTAAAACTAATTTCACCGCTGTTTTGAAATATATTGAAATTTATGTTTTTTAATACTAGAAATCACTGCAGAATTTTGGGAAGATTGGTTTATAACTTACCATGGCTTCAATATAAATTCCCCCCCTGAAAATCATTTAAGTTCGGCTTAAACTGTTACGAATCACGATATTTTACTCAAGCTAGTTAAAATTGCTAAAAAAAAGCATACAACTTTCTGATTGTCGGTCAATAATTAAATATATGTCTAAACCGAAACCAATTTTAATGCTGATGTCTGTTTTTATAAAGATAATTTAATAATAAATAGATGTCATGTAAATATCACTCTTGAAATAATTGAACTGTCGGTGGAGGATATCAAAGATTCGGCACAGCCGAATGTAGCACTCTTGTTTGTTTGTTTTTTTTACAAAGTTCTTTGAAAAATAAATTTAATAGTACACTCGTTTGGTTTTCAATGGAACTTGGTGCTTCCATTGTTTATTTGGACGCCAATGAAACACTTGAAGCTTATCTAAATTAACTTTCAGCAAATCCACCGCACTTAATTTTATTACACAGATAGCGAATTATTTTTCTGAATCGAATTTAACTCACAAATGAGTGGCTTAGAGCACAAGGGGTTTAAGTGCCTTTTTTCTAAAATTGAGGTTAAATATGAAACAAGTAGTTTGAAGTTCAGAGAAGTTTAGAGCATAAGAGCTGAATGTGGGATTCTGATCCGGTAGCGAGATATGGCGGCCAATTCTAGCACTATGTATTCGTTTTGTATTTAAGGCATATGAAAAAGAACTTTTAAACCAATCGTTTCCTCATAAGAAAATGACAAAAGAGCACTATATTTTACGTAAAAAAAAAAAATTGGGGTTAATATTCTCTTGCGTTATTCGACTTTTAAAAAATCCTGTCTTAATTGAACGATACCAACTCCGGCCCAAATTTTAACTGTTTTTTAGCTTCAGTCGTTTAGGCTGTGCGATGATAGATCAGTCCGTCAGTAACGTTAGAATTTGATTTACTTATATGATGGATGATTTTACTTTCGTATTGATAAAAAAATACAACAATTTTGGTTTTAAATGTATTTTAAACAAATATTTGCATTCAAATTTTTCATAAAACACATTTAAAATTTAAATAAATTGTTTTTGAATACTGCTTTGAATGTTTAAATTAAAAAAACGTTTGTTTTGGAGGGCCGTACGGTAAGACCCCTTTCAGACTCGACAAGTTAGTTGCGCAAGTTACTTGCCGAGTGCAACAAAGTCTGTACAAAATTTGTTTTCCTTACCGCTGACGTCTACAAACCAAGAGTTGCGCAAGTAACTTGCCGAGTGTGAAAGGGGTCTAATAAAAAAATAAAAGTTAACATTACCGCGTGGGGATAACATTTTATTAAGGTTTCGTAAACTGAAAGAACACTTTGTTAATTTTAACGTACGAATTCAGTATAACAGCCCAACGAACACTTCATTAATGTTAACGTTCGAGTTTATAAAATTAATGGGCATTTGTGCTAACAAGACCTAATAAATGTTTCGTTGCCTCAAAGAACATTTTATTTACTTTAACGAACGTTTTATATAAAATATTTAATAAATATTTAATGCCTTATTCATAAACAATATTCCATGCAGGTTTATAAGACGAATTTTATATGAAATTCTGTTTAATTAACCTTTAATAAAACTTAAATATTTTTTATGAATAAGGGGGCTAATAAATTGTGTCAATGAACACTACTTAAATTTCAATACCTGAATAATTTTATTTTTCATTATATTAACGAATAAATCATTGAGCTAACGAAAACTATTCTAATCGTTGCGCGTTAATATTATGAACACTTTTTGGTTCAATGTATGTATTTTAATTTTAAAAACATTTAAAATACAGACGGATAAAAGTTTGTTATCTGAAATTTGTTTTTGCAACATATACTTTGTTTTCGTTTGGGTCGACCAGTTTGAGGTTTTTGCAATGCTCGAGTTGATTATTTCCATTCCCAAAGCCTACTTAAAGGTGGCATGTCATAATGTCCATCAGAGCAGTGTCATAACGTCCGTGGATATGATAAAACATGTACCGGCTTCGCTGACTAAAGCTTATCTTCACAGCAGGCTTTCGGCCGGGCGCAGGGACTTTCTTCTCTTTGTTATAACAAATATCGGCTTCGCTAACTAAAGCGTCTCTGCGTAGTCGGCCTTCGTTCAGAAACAAGGCAAATTTGAGGAGCTTTATTTAGCGAAGCAGGTACTTGTTTAACCATATAGGAGAAAATCCTGGCGCCCGGCCGAAGGCCAGCTGTACAGAGAAGCTTTAATAAGCGAAGCCGTTACTTGTTTTATCATAGAGGAGAAAATCCTTGCGCCCGGCAGAAGGCCGGCTATGCCAAAACGCTTTAGTAAGCGCAGCCGGTATTTGTTATACCATAGAGGAGAAAATCCATTTCGATATGACGTGATATTTGTACGAACAAATGTAAAAAATTTAAATGAAGAAGTCAAATTTGTAAAAAGGTTTTATATATTTGAAAAAGTAATTCAGAAAAAGAATTACAACAATTGACCCTAAATGCCCAAATATAATATGCTTAAGTTGGCTTAAGCAACTGTGCGAATACATGCAAATCATATAAGTCAAACCATATTCAACTTTAGGAAACTTTTTATTAAGTTTAAGGAATCTGTCATTTGCTTAAGAAAAGTGCAAAACAGATCGCACTTTCCGTACGGAATCAAATGTTTTTTGATTTTATTTTGGTTTTAATACCCTCCTATACTAAGTTTGCCATTCCGTATAAAACTTTTTTATAATACATCTAAGACCCCATAAAGTACATCGTTAGCTAAAATGCAAAATTTAAAATCAAAAAATGATTGATAATTATAAATGCCATTGAACTACACGTCTTGACAAAATTGTTTGAAGAATTTTTTTTTTTTTTTTTATTCAAAATATTTATTTTATACTAGAAGTAGGTGCCGCAGCGCCACTAGGACTTTAAAGAGGCAAGCTAGCAACTATTTACAAAATTGTTAACATATTCATTGATTTTAAATTATATAAAACTGAGATTATTCTATAGCAGTTATAGCAGAAGCATTTCCAAATTTTCATATAAATACTCTTTTAATCTCTTTTTATAAATTGAGATTGTTTCAGCCTCTTTAACAAATTGTGGTAATTTGTTATATTCCACACTACCCAAGTATTGAATTCGCTGTTTTGTAGTTTCTAAGCGACATCTTACTACACTGAGATCAGTACGGTGTCTTGTATTGAAATTATGATGACCGGTTTCCAATCGGATACTGTGATATCCTATGTTATGCATCACTTTATAAACATAAATTAGTAACTGCAATCTATGAAGGCCGAAAATAGGCATAATACCTTTAGCAATGTTTTTATACAAGTCCAAAGTAGGGTATGATCTGGGAAGGTTATATATCAGCTTCAATGCCTTATTTTGGAATACTTGCAAAGATTTTATATCGGAGTTCCTTTAATGTCCATATATAAGTACAAGGTAATTCAGATGGCTTTGAATTAAAGATTGATAGATAAGCAGCTTTGTATGTCTATCGAGTATGTTTCTCATCTTATATAAATATCCAATGGCCGATGATAATTTACGTTTTAGTTGATCTATATGCGACTTCCAGGATATATGGATCCCAAGGTATTTAATGACGGAAACCTCTTCTAGTTCTTTTCCATCAACAAAAATTACACAATTTTGTTCAATACGATTTGACTGCGCTTTAAACCGAATGAACTTTGTTTTAGTAGCATTCAGTACCAGTTTGTTAAGTCGTGCATATTCAGATATAAACAGCGCATCTCTTTCGGCATATGTTTTTAATACTAGTTCATTCTTATATGGATATAATAAACATAGGTCATCAGCGTACAAAAATATTTTCCCGGTAAGTCCAAGGTATAATTTGAATAACAACGGTCCCAAAACACTACCTTGAGGCACACCACACACAACATCTTGTATTGAACTTTGACTTGTATTTATTTGAACATATTGTTTTCTGTTTTCGAGGTAGCTCTTAAATAACTCCAACTCTTGGCCACGAATACCATAAAAAGGTAATTTTTGACATAAAATGACATGGTCTACAAGATCAAATGCTTTTGAAAAATCGTAAAAAAATACCTCCAACACCAGAAAACCCTCTGTCTAGTCCATCGCACACATAATTCACGACATTGATTACTGCTTCCTCGGTACCACAGCTTTTTTTGAACCCGTATTGATTTTCATACAACATATGATTATCTTCCAAGTACGTGGATAGCTGTGTGAATAATATTTTTTCGTATATTTTGTCAAGAATAGACAGTAAAGCTATAGGTCTGTATTGTTGAAACAAGTTTGCATTTGGTACCTTTGGTATAGAAACAATTTTGTGATTTTTTAAAGAATCAGGATATATAGAAGTGTTTATAATGTTATTAAAAATGTTTACGAAACATGGACTCAATTCTTCAACGCATTCAATGAAAACTATTGGCAATATGTCATCACTTCCAGCACTCTTGCTCTTCTCAAACTTTGTTATTATATCATACATTTCTTCTGTTGTAGTATTTTTAAATTTGAACGTACGGTTGTGATATTGAAGTGTTCGAAGTGAATTACAGTTCTCGTTTTGATATACAGTGAAAACTCTCTATAGTGGACAGCTGCGGTCGCCTGAAATTTGTCCATTATTGAGAGGTGTCCACCTAAGGGGAGGTCTAATAAAAAGTGCATAATATTTGTTTTATTTTATTTAATAACAAAAACAAAACCAAAAACAGATAATTTCAATTCCATTAATACATACATGTTCACTAGTTTATAATGTTTTGTAATTTATAATTTTAAATCGCTTTAAAAAAATTGTTTATATGAAAGCCGATGTGAAAGCTGAAAGAAGATCAATATTAATTTGATCTACACCTAAATAGCACATACAATTTTATAATAACAAACCTTTGTGCTAATTTCCGAACCAAACATTTATCTTTTTTTGAGGATTCAATAATTTCCACTTTTTCTTTTAATGTTAAACACTTTCGCTGTGAAGCCATTTTTGACACAAAACCAATAAGTTAATTTAACAACAAAAACTAAATTTCGTGAATTCCCCATACACAGCAGAAAAACATACATACATATTTAGTTGCTTCAGAGTTACCAAATGAATAATATTTGAAAACAAAACGAAAATATGCAAATGCGATGCCAGATAAAAAAAATTATACAAAAATATTTAAAAAATTTTCAGCGATTTAATGAAGATGTCCACATAATGGAGGGTTTTCAACCAAAATATATACAAAATGCTTGACCATGTCCATATAAGGGAGTGTCCACCTATCGGAGGTTCATTTACATGAAAATTATTTTTTGGTGCTACGTTTCAGAGTTTTTGTCCATTAAAAGGGGGTGTCCGCTAAAGAGAGTGTCCACTATACGGAGTTTTTACTGTACTTCAATTTGCCGCCTGAGGTCCGAAACCGAATCCAAGAAATATTTATTAAGAGCCTCTGCTTTTATATCATCACTTATAATGTGCTCGCCTTCCTCATTTTTCAACAATATCTCTGATTTAACATTTTTTCCAATTATATTATTCAGAAATTTCCAACATTTTTTCGGCTGTAGCTTGAATTTTCTTAAATTGTCCTCATAGTAGTTTTTTAGTGATTCCTTGCATGCGTTTTTAATTATTCTGCTAATTCTTTTTAACTTGGCCTCTGTGTCAGGGTTCCTTCTCTTTCTTCTAGTTTTGAGCAATGTGTTTTTGTATTCAATGAGCTTTTGCAGATTACCATTGATCCATAGAGTTATTTCATACTTAATTAGTTTTTTCCTTCTTGACTCAATTGTAGAACACCTTACTGCATTTGATATACATGACAATACTTCTCTTGTGTCAGACGAAACATCGCCGTTGAGGTTTAAACTATCTAAATTTTGACGTAACCGTTCCTTAACACAATTATAACTGCAGTGTTGTCGTTTTATTTCAATAAAATCACAGTTATCCCTGCTCAAATTTAGACTGCAGGAAATAATATTATGGTCTGTAAGATTACATTCAACAGAATCTATATGTATACCGATTTGCAAATTGCTATATACATTGTCTATTGAACTGCCGCTGCAGGGACGAGTAATCATACTATGCCAGTTAATGTATCCATAACAGCTAAGTAAACTCAGTAAAAGGTGCTTACAGGAACAAAACCGCTTTAAAAGACAATGCTTTCAACGAGTTAGCTTCTTTTGTTATGAAGTTTTTGGTTTTGCCATTTAGTAACGCGGAAGTTGAAAGAATTTTTAGCGGTATGAACCTTATAAAAACCATTAGAAATAGGATGGTATTAAATTCATTGATTTACGTTAGATGTGGACTAAAAAGGCTAAATAAATGTTACAGTTTTTATTATTACTGTTGATCTTATAAAAATGTGTGATGAAAACAGATCATATTCAAATGGTATTTTGACCAACACTTTGGCAGTTAAGGAAAACTATTTTAATAATGATGTGTTTAATGTGTAATTAAATTTACTGAAAATGCTTTTATGTTCTCAATGACAATTTTTGTTTTTACTTTAATTTTGTATTTAATAATATAAATGTATGTTTGTATTTCGTTACCTATAACGCAAAAAGCCCTATCTAACATGTTGAAAATTTTACTGGAGAAGCCAAAAACTATTTAAAATTATAAATTTATTAATCGTCTTAAACTGTTAACAATTTATTTTTCTTCCACTTTTCTTGTAAAACCTACCAGTTGCTTTGACAGTTGACAATGTTGCATATTTTGCAAACTGTATGTTAGGGCTTTAAGCGTTTATCATGTATTATTTTGAACATAAGGCCTTTAGTTTTTTTGGTCAAAAAATCGCTTACTTTTGTCAAACTATTCCAAAATTTTTTGTGAACATTTAAGTTGATGCAATACATAAGAATCAATGAAAAAGTCGATTTTTAATTTTTGAATATTTTATGTACCATAACTTTTCATATGTACTGTTTATTTTCGAACACTGATATAAATTGTTCTCGTTTGTTATTCAAGTCAATTAAGGCCGTTACACCCTATCCCACAAAGTCTAAATAATTTTTCCAAAATGCTTTTCTGATATAAATACTGTTTGAAAATTTAAAAAAAAAAATAACAACTTATCATGACAGGTATGTATTTTTTTCAAAATACGTAAGACTTGTGTGAGTGTTAAGTAGCTAATAACAAAACCATTTGTGAAAGGACTGTAGGAATTTTTAATAATCGTCACTCACAAGGAACCATTCCTTTGACCAAATGAAGGCTACAATTTTATTAAGACTAATTTTTGATGAAAGTTGCAACATGTTTCAATCATTTTTTGCTTGCAACTAAAGTAATAGAGTTATTAAACTCTGCAAAAAACCTTGTTCCGAGTGAAATTAAAGTCGATCAAACTTTGAAAACGAACCAGGGGCAAAATAACGGCATTCGATATCGATCGAAATTCCCATTTAAAATCGATATCGAATGCCATAATTTGGCCCCAGTGTTTAAAGTTCATAAGATTATTTTATTTTATGTGCTTTATACTATAAGTAGCATATCTTCATTAGAACTAATATTAAGAGCAGGAAAAACTATGATCATTTTAAAAAAAAGTTTAGCGGGAAATCTCCATTGGTTTTAATTTCACTTGATTTGGATTTCCATAACATGTCTGTATATCAGTGTTGCCACTTTGTGGGTAATTACCCGAATTTGGTATAATTTTTACTGTCGTGGGTAGAGCGTGAGTAATTTCTCCTAGGAGTTATTCAGGTGTAATTTAAAATTCTTACTCAAGATACCTAAATAAAATCAAGATTCGATTTCAGTAATGACATTTATTTCTTTTAAAATATTGCTGCTTAAAAATGCACAGTCTTCTGAACCAAAGTATCGGTTTCTTTTTAAAAAAAGACTTCAATCACTTAATACATATATATTTTACAAAGTTTTTTAATAAATCGTCGTGCGGGAGTTTATGTGCTCTATCCGCCATTTTACACATTTCGAGTTAATTATGCCACTTTAGGTTTTCGACCCCAAATTTTTCAAATATGTAATCCGTTTTCGGCTTTCTCATAAATTTTATCTCAGAAACTAGATGAGAAAGCCGAAAACGGATTACATATTTGAAAAATTTGGTGTCGAAAACCTAAAGTGGCATAATTAACTCGAAATGTGTAAAATGGCGGATAGAGCACATAAACTCCCGCACGACGAAATGTCGCAAGATGTACCCTTAGATTTGGATAAAAATACCTATCATAGTGATTTAGAACCTGAAGTTTATTGAAAAAAGTTATTCAAACTAAAAACTAGCCTGGGGGAAGATATGTTTCCAATATTGCAACATATAATTAATTTTATTTCTATATTTTTAATGCTTATTTAATGAAGAATATTTAACGCCCTTTACAGTTGTAAAACCGAATTACGAAAGGTTCAGATGTATAAAACTCTGCAGTCATTTTGTTTACTAAATAAGGTTAAAATGGCATTTTTTAAGACCATGAAAATGGTAGACAACCCAAATAATCGCAGATTGATACTAATTCCAAACAAATAGGCACCGCGCCTGTCCTTGACGAAACGCATTGCAGACGCCCAATTTTTTTTCTCTTTTTCGAGCATTGCTGGCTGCATGTCACGAATAAAATGAACAATGTTGACCTCCAAGACGTCAATTGTTGCTTTTTTATCAGCATTTACCGGTGACTTCACAGCCCTACGAAAACCCATCATGAGGAGTCATATCCCACGGCCTTGAAGTCTAATTGACAGTTTATTTTCTCTAAATCAACACATCGCCTTCATGAAGTCGCCTATAAGTTCAAAAATCGATGGCTGATTTTCAAAGTAAATTTGGATAATTTGCTGGCGTTGTTCAAGCATAAATTTATTCATGATGATGTTCCTGAGCGAAAAGTAAAAGCAGTATGACAGTTTGTTTGACAGCTAACCTTTTGTAAGGTCGATGGCGCTTAAAAAAACACCCATTATAAAGGAATGGCAATGAGCGGTTTGAACCTTCCCTAGATATATGCAACCAAATGTTGAAGTTAAACTTATTATTTTAGAAGTTTTCTTTTATGTTTTGTTAATTGTTTTAAGTCTTTAAAGGTTTTTTTGTAAATGTCTTTTTCTTAAATAAAACTTCAATTTTATATCAGGTGTAATTTTATTTAAAACGGGTAATTTTGCTTCATCTCAAGTGTAATTTTGAAATTTTCTGGTGGTAGCACTACTGTATATGTACTTTTTATGTGATTTAATATTTTCCAATGCGAATTTATATACCTATACAGTGGCAGCAATTCTATAACAATACAAAAAAAAAAAACAACAGAAACATTGCATTGTAAAAGCCCAACCAGAATGTGCATAAACAAACTTAAGCTACTGTCAAAAAGAAAACAAAAAGCCTCTCAAAATAACAAAAAGAAAATAAAAAAAACATTGATTCCGTACGGAATGAGCGATTAGATTCGCACCTTGCTGAAACAAATGACAGTTTTATAAAACTTAACATAAAGGTTTCTTAAGTTCAATATGGTTTTACACATATGATTTACAGGCAAAGCTCGGTATAACAAATACTCACTTTAACGAAAATCCGATATAACGAATGAGCAAGTTTTTTCATTAGCTACCTTATATAACGAACGATCAACTTTTTTTGCTCCCGGTTTAACGAATGTTTAAGAAAAACAAAGCAAAACCAAAAAGTCGGTACAATACCGTTTGTTTGGATGTGCTTTTTTTGTTTGTTACAAAGTATGAGAACATGCAGATTAGTTTCAAGCATAATAAAAGAGTTTTGTTTGAAGTGTTGCTGAAGCAAAATGGTGAATAGGAAAGCATATCATTCAGTGAAAAAATAAAATTTTTAGAATAATATAAAAAAGGTGTAGTCTTTTTCTTATATCGCGTATTGAATATGAATACGCTGATAGAGGAATTTGTTATTATTTTTAAACATATGAGTGTAAGCATACATACATATATACTACAGTTTATTTTGGATAAATAATTTGTCCCAATATGTAAACACGTAAGTATGTACTTACGTATGTAAGTTTAATAAACATGCATATAACATAAACAGCTCGATTTAATAGTAAATGTAGCTAAATTTTTATTTAAAAAAAAGTTCGGTGTTACGAATCTCTCAGTTTAACAATAGGGGCTGACATTATATCATTCGTTATACCGGGCTTTGCCTGTACATGTATTTGCTCAGTTGTTTAAGTCACGTTATTCACATTCTGGTTGGGCATTAACAGCCTTATTCAAAAAAAGTTACTAAAGGTTTACCAAGACTTATTAAGTAAAAATCGTTAAAGTATTATTCAAAAGCAATTATTAGTCTAAAATACCTTTTGTAACTCAATATTAAAAGTAAGAATTTTAAAGTACCTTCAACCCTACTTTAAACCTAAATTAATAATATTACAAAGACAACAAACTTTGAGAAAATAAACAAAATAATAAAAATATACATTTTACAATATTATATTGGTATTTAAAATGGAAACACTTAGTTTTATAGAACGAATTGGTAAGTATTATGATTATTTAAAAAAATAAGTAGGTTTTGACTTGTCTTCTATTTTAACGGAATTTTTAATCGTTTTTAGAACATAAAAATATTAAAAAAAATTTCTTTTTAAAAAACCAAGATTCGAACCAGGGAACTCACAGTTTCTAACTTAACACACCCCCTAGACAACTGAACCACGAAGGAACGCTGTTTAAATATAATTAAAATGAAATATGGACCGTTTACTGTTTACAACTAGAGAAGAGACGACAACCGGATTTGAACTTCGCTTTTCATAAGGACCCAGAATATATATACTTTATAGGGTGTAGGACCTTCGGTGAAGGGTATAAAAAACAAACGTAATTATAAAAAAGAGTAATTTTTGGGATTTCAGTATTTTGGTCATAACTCTGCTATTTCTTAACCGATTTGACAGATTTATATACCGACGTGTTAAAGAAGAAATTTGCCAGTTAATTTGGTTATAAATCTTGGACTCGGGAAGATCTATGGTTCCCGACAATGGGTATTTAAAAAAAAAAATTTATTTTTTGGTCATAACTTTTTCGTATCTGAACCGATTTTCCCGAGTTTTTCAGAAAATATTTTCTATTAAAAGTTTCCGATCTTTTGATATATAAGGCGTAACCATAGGTCATATTACAGTCAAAAAATTCGGGTTTTTATACAATTTTTAATACTTTTTGTATGGGAGGTACCACGCCCACTTCTCCAATCCCGCCCAAATTTCGTGGGATGGTGTGTATTTATAACCTAAATGTTTGTACCTAATTTGAAAACTTTGGCTTTTGCCGTTCTCCAGATATACAGAAAAAAGTAATAAAAATACAACAACCACAAGGGATTTTTTGGAAAAATTAGAGGCAGTCGTGGTTTTTTGGTCATATCTCAGCCATTGTTGGACCAATCTGGCTGAATTTCAATGGCAAGAAATGGTGGGCTATATGTGACATGTAAATGTAAAACAACCTAGCCGCTATCATGTCTGGAGTCTCCGGAAAACACATATCAAACGTAAGACGGACAGACGGACGGATATCGTTAAATCAACTTCTCTCCTCATAAGGACCCAAAATATATATACTTTACAGTGCCTAAGATAAATATTGTAGAAATTACAAACGGAATGACAAACTTATATATACCCTTTTCCACCTGTGGTGAAGGGTATAATGATATTTCATTGGACAGAAGAGGATGTGGAACATCGGCAGATTTGCAGGTATTGGTAGCCTTGCGCAGTTGGGGCAGAAGAGAAGTAAGTTTTGCAATTTATAAGAGCGATGCTAGTGACATTCATGGCCTATCTCAAGCAACGGTCAGCAGAATTTGTGCAAAAGTGGCTCGAGCTATCGCCAAACTAGCAAACGATAAAATCAAAATGCCTGCTACCGTGCAAGATGAAGTGAAAGTTTTAAAACAATTTAAAGAAATTCGCAACTTCCCCACTGTTATTGGGGCAATTGATGGAACTCACATAAGAAATAGAAAAACTGGTGGTGATTTAGCTCAATATTACATAAATCAAAAGGGTTTTATTCGCACAACAAATAAAATAATGTTCAATCAATTTATTTTTATTCGAAAGAAACTATAGTCATGTATGATTATTGATATTTATTAATGTTTTTATTTTCTTTTTTTATATTTCTGAATAAAATAAAAGCAAACAAATTTTTTTTTATAGAAAAATATTTCCTTTTAGTCTATAGATAGGTAAAATAATTTACAAGTACGGTTACGGATAAAAATAATATTCATTTTTTTTGCATTACTAGAATTGAAATGTCAAGTGCATGTAACGGTGTTACCAGTCTTAAACTAAAAAAATTCTTAAAGTCATTATTAACTAATGTACGTTTTTTGTATACAAATTTTTACAAAAAGGTTATTAAGCGTAAAGTGCTTATTAACTAATATGTTCTTTAAACCAAAATTAACATTTTTTTTTGAATAAGGCTGTAAGTGTTTACGGCTCAAAACCATTTCAAAACAAAACCAGGGCTGTCAGACTTGGGGATTTATCCCCAAAGTTGGCGATTTCATGTGAGCAAAAAAAACAAAGAAAGTCATTTTGGGATTGGGGATTTGAAAAAAAACTTCGGGGATTTTTTGGGATTTTATACTTTTTTATTATTAACGCTTATTTTTCTTTGTTTCGTATATAAAATATGAAAAAAAGTAGCAAAACGTCTATCTTACTCTTATATAGTGTAAAGGTCCTAATTAAGATTACCATTTTTGTTAAGTGTGTAAAAGGTACTTTACAAGGCGAATTCAACTACAGGTGGTGTCGGAACTACAACAATCCAAAAACAACAGAAACAACATAGGGGTTTTTACATTGCATTGTTAGTGCCATTAGCTCGAAATGTCAACCATTTTTAGCAAAACACTAACAAATCAAAACAAATAAGCTCGAACTGTCAAAATCAGATGCCGTTTCGACACCACCTGTAGTTGAATTCGCCTTGGTACTTTATAAACGTGTTATTTTTCCTGAGTGAGTGTTAAAAAAAAAGAATTTAAAAACAGAATCTAAAACCGTTGACAACACACAATGTTGAAGTAAATATGTATGTCTTTCCAAAAAATAAGTAAATATAAAAAACAATATACATAATAAAGATTGGGAAAAATATGCTAGGCTATTGGTAAGTAGTTATGATGCATCGAAGTACTTAATAAATGAATATATGTATTTTTATTGTTGATTATAAGGATGGCTTAAGCCGATTGAACAAGCTCCAAATTCTTATAAATTGGCTCATTCGTCTTCAATAACAGCATATTGTTCTGCTTGTTATTCCTCACTGGAATCGCGTAAAAAGGATTTTAAAAAAACATGCCGAAACCAGTCGCTACAAGCAAAAAATGATTTTTTTGACTAAAAATTTTTATTTGGGGATTTCTAATTAACATTTTTCTAACAATTTTTTAAAAAAAATTTAAAATTTGGTCAGAAAAAAAAAACAAAATAAAATATTAACTTTTTAAGGTTTTGTTTTTTGGTGATTTGGGGATTTTTTTAATTTTTTGGGGACAAGAAAAAAGTACCTGGTGCGAACTTCCAAGTCAGCAGGCTTTTCGCTGCCACCTGTAGAGCATTTGGTGCTCAGGAAATCTGAAAAATTCTACTTTTTTGGAAATATTTATTGCAATTGGTAAACAGTTGGCCACTATCGCTAAAAGAGGGCTTGTTTAAAAGGAAATTTTCTCAGCTTTCTATATCTGTGCTCATTTTTAGAAAATTCTGTACGCAAATAATTGGTTTAGCGGTTTTTGTCAAAATAATCATAGTCAAGCTGGTTAAAACCTAAAACTGTTACAATTTTGCTACCCAAAAATTAAATAAAATAATTTAACTAAATTTTTATTCATAATTGATTAAAAAATTAAATAATTCAAAACTTAATTAAGCGAAAATTTCTTTAAAAACATTTAAGCAAAAACTGAAAATTAAAAAAAATAAAATATTTTTTTAACAATTAGAATCTGGGAATTGTTTTTCATGGTGAGCAACATTTATTATATAATTTTTCATATTATTCGAATGTGTATTCTAAGTCAAATGACAATCCTCAAAAGCTTTTATACTTTAATAGTCTTATTCCTTTGATAAAAGCTTTTGAGGATTGTAATTTGACTTAGAATACACATTCGAATAACATGAAAATTTATAAAATATTTTTTATTAGGTACATATTATTCTATTTTTTTTTAACGCACTTTTTAATTTCGAAAATTTACTAACTTAAAAAAAGGAACCGAATAAAATATTCGTGGTATTCTGTTGCGGCTTTCCATAGTAACTGCCAAAATATCATCGCGATTACATTCTATGGCACGCCTGGAAACATTGGTAAGCAATTGTACAAATCGAGCAGTTCCCTGAGTATGTGCCGGTATTCCTAGATCATCAAATTCAATGTATCCCAGCAAATGCTCGTAGGGGATGCTTGTAGTAAATGGCGGCTCAGACAAAATACTATTGTCATCTAAGTCAGTCATGTCAACGTAGCCTGAGCAATCAAAATTTATTTTAGGTTTTTCGTAAGCTCTAAGTTTGCGGCCCTTTGCTCCTACTAGGAACCACAGGACATAATATATAAGTGTTGACGGATCTTAAAGGTTTTTATAAAAATGCAAGATGTTTATGCATCTCTCACGCAAGACTTTTTTGTCATCGAAAACATTGTCAATAAATCATTTTCCGCTTGATCAAGGTACGCATAATTTGAAAACAAAAATTTAAATTTTAAAAAGCTTGTAATTCTCTCGTTGTATCACACAATTTACCGCTTCTAAAAGAGAGAGGAACGCGTTAAAATTCTCACGTTTATTCCATTTCAGAAATGAATGGTAAACAAAAAAAATGTTTTAAACTTTGTTTTAGTTTTATAAAATTGTTCACTTTTTCGACGCGTTTTCAAGAAAAGCCAGCAATATTTAAAAATGTATAAAAACACGTATTAAGCGCATAACTTAATAAGTGCTGTTGTGGTTTAGTGGTTATGTCATGCTTTGTGACCCAGGATGTCAGGGTTTAATTCCTGGTTTGGCCATTATTTTTTCTTTTAAATACATTTTTATTGTAATTGCTAATTTAATTTTTTTTTTCATTCAGTTTCTTTTTTAAAAAGGTAGTGAATTTTTGAAATAGAAAAGTGAGTTTTAGTAAAAAATATTATATGTACATAAATTTTTTTATTTATAGTCAAGCTATGATTATTTTGACAAAATCCTCTTAACCTATTACTTATGTACAGAATTTCCTAAAAATGAGCACAGATAAAGAAAGCTGAGAAAATTTCCTTTTAAACAAGCCCTCTTTCAGCGGCACAGGTCAACTGTTCACCAATTGCAATAAATATTTCTAAAAAAGTAGAATTTTTTCCGATTTCCTGAGCACCAAATTTTCAAGCCAAAAACCGGATTTTGAATAATGGTTTCTTTAGGAAAAGTTCTTAGAATTTTCCGTAAATTACGATTTTGCTATACGCTTTGTTACTTTTATTAGGCACGAACAAATCGACCCACCCTAATATACAAACATAATTTTGTAATATGACAAAAGGCTGAATTTTAAATGTTACGTTTCCTTGCTTTTATGTTTTTTTTTTTTATTTTAAAAAATATGAAGTAAAATTTTACTTTTTTTTATAGTTAAGTGCATTTAAAAATTGTCCAGTAAGTTTTTCAAAATCCTGGTGAATTTTTTCTATTGTCCAGTTATTTGACTCTTGGTATCTGACAAGTCTACCCAAGGCCAAAGGGCCTAGCAACATTCAATAGTCCAGAAAATTGCCCAATTGCACCATAAATCCCTTCACTTAATGGCATAAAATTCGACTATTTCGAACAATTTTTCCTTGCTATTTTCCCAGGAATTTAGAAACCCCTAGTTCGTAGGTATTTTGAACCGCATTCCAATATTACCCATATTGTTAATATCGACTACATACTAAACGATATATTGCAAAATTATCTAAAAAAAATGACTTATAACTCCTCAAGTAGCTGCGTTAGCGCAAAAAATATTCATAATATTTTAAATTTCAAAGCTGTTTTAAGCTTAGTCTAGACGATATGTTGAATCAGCAAATGTATGCTTACAATCATATGCTTCAAAATAATAACAAATGCCTCTATTAGCATATTCAATATGTTAGGTGTCTAGACGATATGCTGAAAATACCAAATTTTTCAAATTCATCATATGCCAGCAAATGATATTTCAACATATAAGTTAGCATACAATTTTTGTGTCTACACGATATGTTGAATTTTGTATGTTGATATGTATGTTGAGTATTGTAGTCATTTGGTTAAAAATAACAAATAAATTTGACAACGCTTTTGTTCTATTTTTTAATGCAACTACAATTTTTGCAATAAAATTTATTTTAATCAATAAAAAGAAAAAGTTATGTCATCAGAGGAAATATCAATAGCTATTATTTGTGCAGCGCTAGTTTTTGATGACGACGAAACAAAAGCAAAAAGACGCAGAGTTTGGAAAAGAAAATGGGTAGAACGGCGGGAGGAAGAAGGTTTTTGTGTGAAACTATACAAGGAATTGGAAGAGGAAGAAGAATCTCTATACAAAAATTTTCTACGTATGGATATCCATCAGTTCAATAATTTGCTTTCTTTGGTATCACCAATAATAACTAAACAAGACACAGTGATGCGCAAAAGCATTACAGCAAAGGATCGACTTATTTTGACCCTTCGTTTCCTAAGCAGTGGTGATTCATTTTCTTCATTGCAGTTTCTTTTTCGTATCCCAAAATCGACTATTAGTACAATTATTCCACATGTGTTGGATGCGATTTATACAGTGCTTGTAGGGAAATATATGAAGGTAAGACCTCTCAAGTATTTTTGAGTTTATACGCTACATCTTTTTCTCGATAATGTAGATGCCAACAACTGCAGAAGAGTGGAAAGCTTTAGCGAAAGCATTTAAAGAACGGTGGCAATTTCCAAATTGTATTGGCGCTATTGATGGCAAGCATGTGGTAATGATATCGCCGCCGAATTCTGGTAGTATTTATTACAACTATAAAGGTACACACAGCATCGTACTAATGGGAGTTGCAGATGCTGAATACAAGTTCATTTACATTGATGTCGGTCGTAACGGACGTTTTTCTGATGGTGGTGTTTTCAATCGCTGTACCTTTAGATAATAATAATTTTTTATGATTTCTATTGAAAAAAGAAAACTTTAAATAATAAAATGAAACGAATTGACAGCACTTTCGTTAAGTTTTGATTACATTTATGTATGTATTGGGTAGATCTTCCCAGCGGTAACAAGAATAAGTAAAGAGGCCTAATATAAGGCCTTATTTAGCAGATGCAAGCCCTCCTCACCGCATTTTTACACAGGTTCTCATTGGGAGCAAGACCTTTCACACTCCCTTTAATTACAAGGTCACTTAAAAAAATAAAACTGAACAAGTTTCTTTCTCCCTTCTTAAAGAATGTGTACTGAATATTTTAGGTCTTTCCTTCTAGAAGGCATACTCTACAGAAAGATATAAAAATTGACTTCAATTAAAAAATTTCTGACATTAATTAAAAAATTAATTTAATTTGCACCAGTGAACAAAGTAATAGTTTCAATTTAAAGTTTAATTCACTTGATTAAACGTTTAATTAACTTGTATAATTTTTAATTAAAACTGATTTTATTTTTGATTAATGCTTTAATTGCTGAACAATTTTGGAGAATTTTTTCAGTGTTCTGAAGGTACGATATCATACATAGCGAATCTTTTATATATGAGTATAGAGGCCTTCAAAAAGGCTTGCCACTTGCAGTCCTTTCAATAGTTACCGCTGTGTTGGTATGCATATACCCAGCGGGAAAACTCAGAAGACCTTCTTACTTCAGGCCTTTTTAAAGGCCTGCTTAAAAGATTTTTTGATTCAATTACTATTCTTATCTAACTGCTAAAGAAGGCCTCGGCTCTTTCGTATAAAAGATAAGATACACCTTCCACACTCACTTCTATGAGAAGGAAGTAACATTTCTTGTATTGTTTTTTTGCACAAGCAAAAGCAAAATCAATTTTTTTTTTGGTCCCATTACCCTTCTTATGGACCTGCTGAAGAAGCGAGAGCGGAAGGCCTTCCCCGCAATGACAACGTGTGTTAAAAAGATATGAGTATGGAGTGGAGCAAGAAGGCCTTGTACATCCAAAAGAAGGGGTACAGAGGCCTTTTAGAAGGCCTTCCTACTCCTTCTTTTTCCCGCAGGGTAAATACAAATGCATACATACTTACATACATACATATTGTATATACAATATGTAAATAATAAATATATTATCTCAAAATATCTTTATTCAGCACAATATTTAAAAACTATTCAAATAAGAGCCAATCACTGTGTAGAGTGCACGTACAACTCCCAAAACAGCTACATACTACAATTTGAGAGGGACGATTCATTTTACACAAAATAAAACAAAGAAGTGTAAGTTTTTTTTAAATTTTTAATATTATATTCTCTTGTATACATATTTTTTTAATATGTATTGTATATTTTAGTGTTTTAGCAACAAATTATGGAAGATGTTAATTTAACCAGACCAAATGACCAGCTTAAAAATGCCGACACCCGCATTATATCTTATATTCTAATGCTGGAAACAAAACTGCGAGGCAGTATTTCTTCGGAGAATTTCAACAAAGAAAATGAAACCAAGTTTCGGAATCTGCAGGAGGAATTGTATTTATTAAAGCTGCAAAAAAATAAAAGTTCTCAGAATGAAAAACTCCATAAAAAAGAAATTCAACTCCTAGAGGCCAAGAATTTAGAACTAATTTCTGAAAATAAACAACTTAAACAGGAAATAGTTGTACTCCAGCAAAAAGTGCAGCAAAATGAAAATAATAGGAATGGCATTGAAAGGCATTCTCCATCTTCATCCAACGAAAGTAAAAACCAACGAAAGCAAATAAACAGTTTTCCTGATAACGATAATGCCGATGCAAACAGTGTTCTGGTAAAAGGTTTATCTGAATTACAACTTAATGCAATTCCCAAAATAATTATCATTAATTTGGGACGTCATATGAAAATTAAAATATCCGATAAAGACATTGTAAAAGTTTACACTATGGAAAGAAAATTTTATAAACGCCACAATTTGAAACCCGACAAAACAATATTGATTGTACAATTTCGAACGCCTGAGTTAAAAATTGAATTTCTAAAAAATAAGGAAAAACTAAGACTTCACTCGAACTTGAACGACATAGAAATCATCGATTATGTCAGCGATGAAGTTTACAATTTGTATCAATATGCGAAAACTTTAAAATCCCATGGCTACGAATTAATCTACTGGAGAAACAATGCGGTATATGCCAAGAAAACCCGATCGACCTTTTGCGAACCAATATTAATAAGATCACAAAACGATGTAGATACTTTAAAATTTGGAAAAAACAAATAAATTTGTATATCTATACTTTTCTGAATTTTGTTATTATTATTTTTATTTATTTTATTATGCAAAAAAGAGTGACGTTACCGATAGCTAAAGGTAGGATTTTATCGACCGTAAAAAATGTGTTCCATTATTACAACCCTAAAAACAAATGAATAAACAAAGGGAGGTGTGCTGGAAATCGCAAACGCAAAACGCTAGAATTTGGAGGCTGTTTTTCTACACTTTTAATCAAATTTTTATAATTTTTGTTATAAAATTCTGTTTAATAGAGAAATGTTTGTTTAATATTGGTCATAAAATTCTTTTATTACAGAAATCTTACTAAAAAACGACTCTTAAAATTCTTGCGTTTTGCGTTTGCGATTTCCAGCACACCCCTGAAAGTTTAAAAAAACGACATATATTGCTGTTAGACAGTTCGTATCACATAACAACAATAAAAAGCCCTGTTTTTTGTTTTATTGTACAATTGCTGTATTCTCGCGGCTACCTGTTATAAATATACCTTGCCACAACAAAACAAAATGTTAAATATTGATTCGCGCAAGCTAAAACAATAAACATGGATTTATCAGAATTGTTGTCGGAAAACTTTAAGAAAGTTTACTGTTATACCAAACTGAATTGTTTTTGTTTTATTATAGTATGTAAGTACGAATAAGATTTATAATACCTTTTTGTGTTATTTATAATAAATAAAATAGTTTTAAGTAAAAAAAAAACATTTAGTACAATTAAGGTCAAGAAGTACAGTTTTCAAAGTTTGTTGGTACAATTTTAAAATTCTCAATGCCATCCCTGGGTTATATACACATACATATAAATAAATCTTGCCTAAAATTGGGAGTCCCCTGAAAACACTTTGTAAGCATTATGATCAGTGTTCTCAATTAAGCCTTTATTATGTATATGTACACAAAAAATAATAAAAATTCAGTGGTATTATTCAGAACAAGGCGAATTTATAACAGGTAAGTGCAACTCTTCAACTACAAAAAGCCCCATGTATTTTGTTTATGCAATTTTCTGACTGGTTGTCAAATTTCAGTATAGAAACAAAATAATATTTTGACCAAGGTATATTTATAGCAGGTAGCCGCGAGATTACAACAATTGTATAATAAAACAAACAACAGGGCTTTTTATTGTTGTTATGTGGTACGAACTGTCAAACAGCAAAGGGGTTGATAAAAGATAAAGACAAAAAACTTGTTTTCTATACAACATTTGACAGTTCGTACCACAAAACAAGCAAATAAAAAATAAACAGCTGGCTTTCCGAGACTACCTGCTATAAATATACCTTAATTTTGACGTTTCACCATTTTTTTAATTCGCCGTGGATACGGCTGACGAGTTGAGCTTACCTGGAGTTAATTCGCCTTGATTCAGAATGTCACTTTTTTAATACATTTTGGGTATAAATCAAGGCGAATTCATACAGGTGACCGCATCATGAGATAGAGTTATGCTAGATATCCCTTTTTTTGAAAAAATGTCAAAATTATTTGTTTATAAAAAATACACAATTGCTTTAGAAGGTAAATTTTTTTCCTGTATTGCAAATTTATTGTGGCTCCACTTTTTCCTTACGCCTTTTAAAATCCTTGTGTTTATATTTTATATTAACTTTTTTGTTTTTTAAATAAGTTTTTTTTTCAAGAATTTATATTTTTATTGAATTTTAAATTAAGTTTTAACAAATTTGTTCATAAAATGTAAACAACGCTTGACATTCAGTTTACACACAAGGTAATAAACATTAAACAGATGACTCGAAAATGTCTCCTTTATGAATTCGCCTTGGTATAAAAAATAACTGCCGTTAAAAAACAAAATAAGTTTGAAATGTGTTTTAGGGCAAAATTTTCATACAAATTTTCATAAAAAATAAAAAAGGTTTGAAAAGTGTTTTAAATTCAAACAAAAGAAAATATAGAAAACATTAAAACAAGCGTCAAAAATCAAATAAATTATTTTGACATTACATGGGTAAATAAGTCCCAATTTACACTAGGGACATTTGTTGCCGGACATTTTTTTAATTCTCTTTTAATCTTACCTGAAGCGTTTACATATGAAGTCAGACAGAAAAATAATACTAAGCAACAAGATGTAAACTACGAAAAGTAAGAAAGAGAAATGAAAAAATGTCCAGTACAGATAGTCATGTACTACACACTCTACCTTTTCGACCCCTTGCTATCAAACTTCGTCTGTCCTCTCTCTAATGAACATACCTGGTACTTATTATACTATGATTATAACAACAACAATCAATACTCACTTTTGAAAAAATGTAACCTAAATGTGTTTTTTGGACTGTATCCATATCCGTGTGCAACTTTTTTATTATTCATTATTATTATTATTCATTCTGGCTCCTTGAGTAATTCTAAGTCGATTTAGCCATGTCCGTCTGTTGAAACACGCTCACTTTCGACAAACTCAAAAGAAATAACCAAACTTGATGCCAAATTGCTTGTAGTTATCCTAATCAGTTTGGGATTGAAATCCAACAAAATCGGTTCAGTAGGATCAGAGCTATGAATCAAAATGTGGAACCACAACCCTAAAAAATTGATTATTTTGTTAGACCCCTTTAAGACTCGGCAAGTTACTTGCCGACAACAACAAAGTCTGTACAACATTTTTTTTCTTTACCCCGACCTTACTGCTAACGTCTACAAACCAAGAGTTGCGCAAGTAACTTGCCGAGTGTGAAAGGGGTCTTACAAAAACTAAAGCTTCGTATAGACCCACCGTCTTACAATGGTGTCATTAAAATTTACTAAAAATGTCTTGCAACTGTGTGAACATTGTACGCTTTTTTCATTTAGCAGATGTGTTAAATTACACCATTGTCAGAAAAATTACAACATTGTAAGCTCTAACCATCGTCTGTACGAAGCTTAACATAAATAGTGGAATAATGCACGGAATGATATAAGATTTTGCAACACTTCGTTCTATTCGGAATAAGCTGTTTAGAAAATCTCGTTGAAGCATGTACCGTTAAATTTAGCGCTTTTTTTAAAAAAATATGAAGGAAGATTTGTATTTATTTTAAAAGTCTGACTCGTCTTTACATAAGTTTTGAGTCAGTTGAGCAATGCCCATAATTTCTACAAATAGATATCTAGCTGTGTGTAGACATCTATAGTGTAACGAATTTTTTATAATCAACACGTATTTCTTAAGGCCAAGATACATTGATCAAAATACTCATCAAGCATTGTGGTTGTATAAGTGAAAATGTGCTTGATGAAAAATCAAAAAATTTAGATATGACGGCGAATATTACGTCCAGCACACGTACACGTTGAATTCGCCGGCTGGACAAGCATTTGACAAGTGTATTAAGGCCTTTACCTTAACCTAAAAACTCAATTAAAATGCATATCTGAACACGGTATAGGTTTCAAACTTGAGTAAAATTATTTGAAAATCCGTGTTTACAATAAATACAAAGATACTAACAATACTATTATGTTTTCCCTTAATGTACATTATTGGTTTGCTAACTTTATGCAAAAGAAAATAGGCCTCAAGTTTGCGTCAAATTGTTATAATTTTCGCCTTAACATTATATCTTCTTACTATGTTTCATAAAAATCGGTTTGGCCGTTTGAGCGTTCTACTACGTACCCCTTCTTGTTTGTTTGAAAACATTTATAGCTTATGTGTCCATTTAAATAGGGATCTATATATGCTTTAAATTTCATTCGAATCTGTAAGATAGTTTCAGAGAGGCAGAAATTGCACCATAACTCACCTCGCGGTCCTAGTTTTGAAAAAATTAATAGCCAAAAACCATCTTCACAAAATTGCCTTTCTAGTGAAGCACATCGGTTGGACGGCTTCAGAGTCTATAACGAACATAGGTAAAAACTTGTGTATTTTATATATACATATAGATAGTCATACATATATGTATTCATATATACATATATATCATAGATTTGCATATATATGTTTATGTATATATTTTTTAAATTGATTTTTAAAGAGAACCTCATTAATGGAATTTAAAAGCAAACCGCTGGTTAATAAATTTTGTTGACAATACTGCTTGAAAACAACACTTGTCAATATTCGCCGTCATATCTAAATTTTTTGATTTTTCATCAAGCGTTGTCGGTGTCACACATACAAACACATTTTCACTAATACTACCACAATGCTTGATGAGATTTTAATCAATGTATTTGGGCCTTTAAATACCCGTCTCCACTATCCATCGACTAGGTAAGAACAGCATGTCGCACATGAATTCTATTCGTGTAGACTGTTCACGTTCATGTTTCGTCCATGTTCTGCCATCGTTGCCTAAACAATCGTCTTAACATCCATGTGCGCCATGATGTTAGCCATACAATGTATTTTCTGTATACAACCAAACCAAAATTGTGGTCAATCAGAACATGAACATCAACACGTATTCGCCACATACAATAACGTGAACAAATTAATACCGTTGCTCTGTCGGCGTTATGGTTATGAAGAGGTGGGATAACTGCCCGTCTATACCAGATATAAATATTGCGACATATATTGCAGTAAATGTTTTAATATCATTACATAGCGTCTTCAACTGACAATTTTTTGTCATACCAAACGTCAAAGTCTATATAAAAAAAACTCGAAAATTTTTGTCAGCGTTTTTTTAATATGAAGTTTGACGTTTGGTATGACAAAAAATTGTCAGGTAAAGACGCTATGTTAATGTAGTCAGCACTTTTTGTACATCTGTATTGTCGGCAATTTATGTTCCAATAATTGTTAGTCAATTTTCGTTGAGAATTATTGCCAACAAAAAACGTCAAATTTGGTTATCAACTGAAAAAAAGAAGCAAAATAGAAGCAAATTGTGTGGGAAAGAAATTAAGTTTATGAAATCGTAGCAAATTATAATTGTAGTAAAAGAATTAAATAAACACTTAAATAAAATTGCAAACATTATTTTTATTAATAAAATTGTTTTCTTATTCGGTCTTTATTATTTAAGTTTATATTAATTTATTTAAGTTTACAGCTGATACGTAAAAACAGAGAGAAATTTGAATTTTACCAGGGGCCTGATTCTGGCAGTCGTGATCGAGTACTTTCTTGATTCGAAAGCAATTTAATATCTAATCATTTCAGTCAATACTGAACGAATCGGTATTATTTTTTCGGTGTTGTAAAGCATTAGTTTGAGTTTCACAATACTGAAAAAATTATTTCGATTCGTTCAGTACCGACTGAAATAAAAATGCTTTCGAATCGAGAAAGTACTCGATCACCACTGCCAGCATTAGGCCTCAGGCTCATCCACAACGCAACGTTAAGTTTACGTAAGGGTACCTATTTATACATAAGCTTGTCAGCTGATCCGCAACGTACACGTAAGAGTAACGAGGCCTTTAATCCTAATTTACACTATGGACCAAGGCGAATTCATGTATAGGATGGTTGCCAAGGCGAATTTACACAAGGTAAACTCACCTCGTCAGCCGTTCATCAGCTGTATCCACGGCGAATTAAAAAAACGGTGAAACGTCAAAATATTGTTTTGTTTCTATACTGAAATTTGACAACAAGTCGGAAAATTTCATAAACAAAATACATGGGGCTTTTTGTAGTTGTAGAGTTGCACTTACCTTGTATAAATTCGCCTTGATGGTGGCGATACTACAATAAGTAAGTCGCACTTTACACTGTGGGCATTTCTTGCCGAACAGAAAAAGTTTGTTACTTGCCTCTCTCGCCAACAAACTTTTTCTGTCCGGCAAGAAATGCCCACAGTGTAAATTGCGACTAACAACACCAAAAACACAACATTGTATTCTATTTGTTGCTTTCGTTGGATGATATGTCAAAAACACAAGTAACTTTTGACATTCCTCTCTATAATTAAGAAAAAAAGTAGCACAGCTGTGCTTTCAAAGCCACCTGAAAAATGAATTCGCTTTGCTATGGACCAAGGTCTATCCATAGGGCTGCGCAAGAAGCCTGATGTTTATTTGGTGTACCCCTCAACGATGTCAAAAGTTGTTTACTTTTTCCTTATACATGTATATTTTTGTCAAGCCCTATCTAATAGGTCTGCTTACTTCTACAACAATACAACAAGCATTTTGTTTGTGTAAAATTCCCCGCCCTTGTCAAAATCTTACTACTACATAACGAAAACAAAAGGAAAAATGTGATTTGTGTGCAATGTATGTGTGGCAAAAAACCAAAAACGTAAACCAAGGCGAATTTACACAAGGTAAACTCAAGGCCCATTGAAAAGGTCTGCGCAAGAAGCCTGATGATCATTGTTTATGTTCTTTTTAGTTGACAAAAGTTGTTTAGATTTTGCTTACATGTGCATGTATACGTTTGTGGTATGCCACACATACACGTTTTTTCCTTTTGCTTTGTATATGTGTTAGTAAATTTTTGACAACTAAAAAGAATCGTTTTTTGTTTTTGTACAAGTAAGCAGACCTAATAGATGGGCCTTGGGTAAACTCATCTCGTCAGCCGTTCATCAGCTGTATCCACGGCGAATTAAAAAAACGGTGAAACGTCAAAATATTGTTTTGTTTCTATACTGAAATTTGACAACAAGTGGGAAAATTTCATAAACAAAATACATGGGGCTTTTTGTAGTTGCAGAGTTGCACTTACCTTGTGTAAATTCGCCTTGACGTAAACCTTGGAAATGCCCACAGTGTAAATTTCGACTTAGCAAAATAACCGTTTTTTTTATTGTGCCGTTTTTAAAGCGATGTAAGCTGTTAGCATCACTGATCGACATCTTTGTTTAAAAATAAAAACAGCTACTCCATTTGTGAAGATTTTGCTGATCGTAAGTGAGCTCTGTACTGCTGATTACATTAAATTCCTTCATACTGAAGCAAAAGTTTGAAACAAATTTTGAGAAAAGAACATTTTTGTAATATGCCAATACTAAATATTTTGTGTCCAATATGTACAGAAGTTTTTCAAAATCCTGATGATGTCTACAGTACCAGTTGTGGACATGTTTTCCATTTGGCCTGCCTGAATTCCTGGCAAAGGCAGTAAGTAAAAACTTGTATGTTTTACTGTATGCATTTACTAATTTTTAATTTTTTTTTTTGTCAGAGGAACAAGCTGCCCTCAGTGCCGCGAATATAATCCAAGAACCCATAAACTTTACCTTAGTTTTGACGAAACCGGGGAGAATGGAATAAATTCAGAAGAACTAGAAGAACTTAAGCTTAAATTACAAAGTTCAAACGAAAAAAACGCTCAACTCCAAGATCAGATTAATGAAACGGAATTTAATTTTTTACAAATTCAGGAGCAGTTTACTATATCTGAACAATCTAGGAAAAATTTGGAAGATATTGAAGAGAATTTTTTTAAGCTTCAAGGACAATACACTGAAACTTCAGAGCACGTTAAAAATCTTGAATATCGCATACAACAATTGGAAATAGAAAACGAGTTCAAGTGCAAAGAATTAAAATTAAGAAATATGGAAAACGAATCTCTTAAAGCCGGCATTGAAGTGGGACAGAATTCCTCATCCAACAGTATACTTAATGATAAGGTAAGGATGTTAGAGCAAAAATTAAAACTCATTTCTTCGGAATTTGAAAAGGAAATTACCACTAGTACACAACTGTCTATAGAAAAAATGAAATTGCAAAGTTATATTAACCATTTAAATTCAGAGGAGAATACTAAAAATACGGTGCCAAAGTTCCATGCTCCAAATAACAATGAAAATTCTTTGCCAAAGCTCCATGCTCCAAATAAGGAAAATTCTTTGCCAAGACGCGAACACATTAAAAAAGTAAATAAAAACAATCAAATTAATCGCGATACGGAAAACAGTGTCTTTATAAAAGGTGTGCCTTTGAAATTAATAACAGCACCATTGGAAGATGTTATTGTAAGTCTGGCTTCCAAAATGTGTTTGACTATCAACCAAGGCGATTTAATTAAGGTAAATCTTGCTAATAACGTTGAAAATAATTCTTCGAAAGCTCAGTTGTGCGCTCAGTTTAAGAGCATAGACTTAAAAAATAAATTCCTTTGTAATAAACATATTTTGAAAAACCATCCGGAAACTGCATCCATTATGTTAGGTGATTACATGGACGATTCACTTTATTCATTATTCAAGTATGCCAAAGAGAAGCTTAGAAATATTGGATTTAATATCGTTTTTAGCAATAATGGTCAAATTTTTGCAAAAAAACATCGCAGTCATCATAAGGTTATACGTATAAGTAGTATAACGGAAGTGGACAGTTTAGTAAACACAAATAAACCTCCTACAGAAGCATGCAATCCTAATAAATTAAATAACGTTGATGAAAATTTGTATCAAATCTAAATACATTTATTTATTAGTTATTTACAAAGTATAACGTTACTTATTACTTATAATATACATAAATACATATGAACGTTTTTATAATCCTTATTCAAATTTATTATTTTGTATTGTTAATTCTAAAATATTAATTTCATTTTATTTTTTCTAATTTCGACGGAATAAAAACACAAAATTAAATTTTTGTTATTTACTATGAATTACAAAAGTTACAAATGCTATAACAAATTATTTTCTAATCTTATTAAACGGGCAATAGTAACTTCAACCCGTTGCACAGTAGAACATAGGGATAGGCAATAAATATCGATATATCAAACAATCGATATAAAAAAACAAGTCAGAAAGTATAGTCGGTCAAGCCCGACCATATGATACCCAGCACCACAGTACTTAAAAACACATCATGCTTATGTGTCCATATAAATATGGATTTCTCTATGTTTAAAAACTTCATTAAAATCGGTTTGAAAGTTTGTGAGAGACAGAAATTGCCCCCTACATCCCCTTATGTTCCTATTTTTGAAAAACTGTATAGCTTATGTGTCCATATAGATATGGATCTACCTATGTTTTAAATTTCATTAAAATCAGTTTGAGAGGCAAAAATTGCCCCTTTCTCCACTTGTGGTCCTATATTTTTTAAAACTGTATAGCTTATGTGTCCATATAGATATGGATCTATCCATGTTTTAAATTTCATTAAAATCGGTTTGATAGTTTCTGAGAGGAAGAAATTTCCCCCTATCTTCCCTCGTGGTCCTACGATTTGGCCCATTTTCAATAGGCTTGGTCCTTGTGCCAATAAGAACCTATGACCCAAATTTTATCAAGTTATCTCCAAAGTTGCGACCTGTACTTTGCGCACAAGGTTACATGGACAGCCTGCCAGCCAGCCGGACGGACATCGTTAGTTCGACTCAGAAAGTGATTCTGAGTAGATCGGTATACTTTAAGGTGGGTCTAGGACCACTATTTTAAGGCGTTACACACATCAGCACAAATGCATAATACCCTCTCCACTATTGTGGTGTGGGTATAAAAAATAATTGATATTATAGGTATAGGTATCGCATATATTTAAAATACTCGAAAGTTATATCGATATTTATTTACAATTCAGATTTGATGTTTTTAGGAAATCTACAAGAAAATTAACATTTTTGCTGGCAAGAAAAATACATTTGTACATTTTTATAGTTTACACAGTCAAGGCAAAGAAACTTAAAATATTTTTTTATGTGGTTTTGGAGTAATAATAGTTGGTTTGTCAGGAGTGTTCTAGGTTTCGACTCGAAAACGCAAAATTTTTTGAATCCGCATAGTTAAAAAATGGGTGTTCTCAAATCCGCATGATTTTGTGTATTCGAAGTTTTTGTTTAAATAAAATCTATTAGCCCAATTAAATATGAATAAAAATTCCCCGGGAGTTTTTCCCTTCTCCCATTTTCCTATGTAAATTCAATTGTAAAAATGGGAAAAGGGAAAAAACTCCCGGGAAATTTTTATTCATAATTGGGCTGTATATGTCAAAAACCTAAAACACAGCTTTTTATCCGCTGTTCAAAAAAGTTATGTTGTGTTTTCTTAATTGTAACAAAAATTATTTTTAAAAAATAAATTTTTTTTGCATACAAATACCAGGAGCTTTTGTTTTATCTTGTGAAATTCACAATGGCCCGCTTTGGTCTCCGAGTGGAAGTGTGCCCTAACCTGTACACATAACCCTTCTTAACCTATATGAAATTTCAAATGATGTTTAATAAAAAACACTTAAAATTTTTGGAAAAGTTAAAAATTTTTTTTTAATGCAACAATAGCTGCGTTCGTTTACCGCAAAATTTGTACAAATTTGTACTGGATTTTACTGAAATGCGTTCGCGTACACATAAATTTGTAAGATTTTCATATTACTCACCTACTGGATTTTACTGAGATTTTACTGGAAAAGTAAACGAACGCACATATTATTAATTGGCAAAACAACTGGTAGGTTCTACAAGAAAAATAGAGGAAAAAATAATTATAAACGATTTAATGCAATTTATCATTTTATCGTATTAAATAGTTTTTTCTTCACCTGTAAAATTTTCAAAATGTTAGCTAGGGCCTCTTTCGTTTTAGGGGAAGATAAATATTATTAAACGGTGGTATCGATACTACAACAAGTACAACACCAAAAACACAACATTGTATTTTATTTGTTGCTTTCGTTGGTCGATACGCAGCGTTGTCAACTTTGAAATTTCAAAACGGAGAAAAACGCGCCATTTCAAGAAAAACGCACCAACTTTTTTTTAATAATTAATGAGTTAAATTTAACATAAAAAGTATAATTTTTGCATTACATACATATAACAATAAAACAGTCTTTTCAGTTCAGGGTTTTTAGAAAAAAAAGAAAAAACTTAACAAAAAGAAAGAAAACTTAACAATTCATTTGTACTTCACCATTTTTCATTGAAATTGAGATAATTCCTAATAAAAATTAGAATTTAAATTCGAAATTGAAAAAATTCCAAATAAAGTTGAGAATTTCAATTTAAATTTAAAAAAATTCCAATTGAAATTGAGAATATCAACTTGAAATTGAGTAAATTTCAAATGGGATTGAGAAAATTCCAGTTGAAATTGAGAATTTTTTTTTTTGAAATTTAGAAAATTCCGAACGAAATTGAAAATTTTTTTGAAATTGAAAAAATTCTAAATTATATTGAGAAGTATTCAATATGTGTGTTGTTCGACCTTTTGTTGTAATTTTAATGTGAATAATGAGTGGAGCTCAAGGTCAGTTTTTTTATTTTTTTATTTATTTAAAAAATGTTTCCAATATTTCGAAATCCACTGGATCTCATCTTCAGGGTAAAGAGGAACAATAATAAAAAACACGTCACACACGGTTTTACATTTAAAATTGTACTGACCGAGGGTAAACCGGATGCTTATGGTCAATCCCCAGAACGGTTACTTAAGAAAGCAACGACTCTTATGGGTCATCAGTTTGGGATTGAAATCCAGCAAAATCGGTTCAGTAGGATCAGAGCTATGAATCAAAATTTGGAACCATCACCCTAAAAAATTGATAATTTTGCAAAAATTCGTTTTATTCGACTGGAAATCATGCTGTACAATTTCGTAAAGATTGGTCCATAATTTACCCTAGGCCTAGGGTTGCCAGACGGCCTGGATTGTCCAGTTTTTTTTTCGGTGTTGACCAGGTTCCAGCTAAAATGCAATTTGTCCAGTTGAAAAATTTTATTTAATTTTGAAAAATTAAATTTTTTATTAATTATATTTATTATTGTTTAGAACGAAATCATATACTAAGAAAAAAATTCTGATTTGCCGACAGACATTCCAATTAATGAGATAGAGAGAGAGGTCCAAACAAAAACGTATATAAATTGATCTCGTTTGTTTTGTTAGTCATGCCAACTAGCAATACTTTTTGTGCAAGAACTTAGGTATTTCTGATAATCTTTACTCACAAGAATTTATTCATATGACCGAATAAAGACTACAATTTTAATAAGACTAAATTTTGATGAAAGTTGAAAAATATTTCAAACATTTTTGCTTACAACTAAAGTAATAGAGTAATTAAATTCTTCAAATTAAAACAAAAAGTTATGTCATATTCGGGAAATCGAATTCGAGTGAAATAGAAATCGAACAAACTTTAAAAACGATCCAGTGTTTAAACAAAAATTTAACTGGAAATCTCCATTGATTTAAATTTCACCCGATCCATAACATGGCTGTATATGTACTTTTTTATTTGATTAATTTTAATATATACATACCAAGTAGAATTTATATATACGGTGGCAGCAATACTACAACAAAACAAAAACAGCAGATGTTTATGTCTCGAAAAAAACCAAAACAAATTGGTACGAACTGTCAAAGTCAGCAGGCTTTTCGCTGCCACTTGTAGTGAATTCGCCCTGATTATAATTTTGTAATATGATATAAGAGTGAATTTTAAGTGTTACATTTCCTTGCTTTTTAAAAATTTTTTTATTGCAAAATAAAATCTGAAGTAATATTTTATTTTTTCTTATAGTTAAGTGCTTTTTCAAATTGTCCAGTTATTTTTTTTAAATCCAGGTGAATTTTTTCTATTGTCCAGTTGTTTGACTTTTGGTATCTGGCAAACCTACCTAGGGCCCATATAAAACGTACTCCCGGAAAACAGTTTAGTACGCCTAAAACCGTAATTAATAATGGTATCAGAATAAAATTTAATACTTCACAGGTTTATAGGACTAGAAATAATACTAACAAATTTCGGGATGATCGGTTCATAATATACTATTATAGGCCCTATAAAAAAGTTCACTCTGGTAAATTAATTAAATCCACCCAAAACCGTAGCAGATAATTTGTTGTGGTAAAACTTCTTCCAACTTAGTTTAATATGGCCAGAAAAAATGTAGTGCAATTTTGTGATATACGGTCCATAATTAACCTAAGATCCCATAGTAAGCAGCCTTCTGAAATTCTCTGTAAACGCTAAAACTAATTTCACCGCTGTTTTGAAATATATTGAAATTTATGTTTTTTAATACCAGAAATCACTGCAGAATTTTGGGAAGATTGGTTTATAACTTACCATGGCTTCAATATAAATTCCCCCCCTGAAAATCATTTAAGTTCGGCTTAAAATGTTACGAATCACGATATTTTACTCAAGCTAGTTAAAATTCCTAAAAAAAAAGCATACAACTTTCTGATTGTCGGTCAATAATTTAATATATGTATGTCTAAACCGCAACCAATTTTAATGCTGATGTCTGTTTTTATAAAGATAATTTAATAATAAATAGATGTCATGTAGATATCACTCCTGAAATAATTGAACTGTCGGTGGAGGATATCAAAGATTCGGCACAGCCGAATGTAGCACTCTTGTTTGTTTGTTTTTTTTACAAAGTTCTTTGAAAATTAAATTTAATAGTACACTCGTTTGGTTTTCAATGGAAGCACCCATTGTTTATTTGGACGTCAATGAAACACTTGAAGCTTATCTTAATTTACTATCAGCAAATCCACCGCACTTAATTTTATTACACAGATAGCGAATTATTTTTCTGAATCGAATTTAACTCACAAATGAGTGGCTTAGAGCACAAGGGGTTTAAGTGCATTTTTTCTAAAATTGAGGTTAAATATGAAACAAGTAGTTTGAAGTTCAGAGAAGTTTAGAGCATAAGAGCTGAATGTGGGATTCTGATCCGGTAGCGAGATATGGCGACAATTCTAGCACTTGTCATTAAAATTCCTGCTTCGCTTGGAGCACAAGGGGTATATGAGAACTTGTACGCCTTTTGCTCTAAGTAAGTATTAAAATTATTTTTTACATGGACCGAGTGCGTGAAATTCTGAGAAGTTCTGAGCTGAAATTGGCGACTTATTGTAGCACTTGTTCTCAAAAAATCTGTTTTTTCTTATTGCACAAAGTATTTGATTTATTTTATTTTCGGACATTGGTTACACTTTGAGAAGGATGACCCTTGAAACCCTTGAAGTAAACATGAAAGCTAAAATGTTGAATGAGACGAGCCGTTACTCCTACAACTTCCTACATAAATCAGCGTTAAACCAAAAATTTTCGAGAAATTCAAGAACCTCCAGTATTTTGTTTACTATATACCACCAATTTAACATGAACTGTTCAAACCACTTCCTCACTATGGAATGGACGAAATTCCGGAAAGAATCGAAAGCGAAGGTGCGGATGAAGATGAGCCTTATGATGCTTTGGCATCTGATTTTTACTAAAAAATTTAACGAAGTACCATATAAGCTTTTCATAATAAAATGCTATTTTAAAAATTAAGAGTATGTGGTGCTCGTATTAGGTATTACTTAAATTCTTTTTAGATACAAGTTCATTTATTTAGAAATTTTAAAAAAGTTTAAGTACGAGTTCGTTGAGCCGACAACACCGACAAATCAAGGGCCTAATTCTGGCATTCGTGATCGAGTACTTTCTCGATTCGAAAGCAATTTTATTTCAGTCGATACGGAACGAATCGAAATTATTTTTTCAGTATTGTGAAACTCAAATGAATGCTTTACTATAACGAAAAAATAATTCCAATTCGTTCAGTATTGACTGAAATAATTAGAAATTGAATTGCTTTCGAATCAAGAAAGTTCTCGATCACGACTGCCAGAATCTGGCCCCAAATGTAAATTTTATGCGTGGGGAAGGTGATGTTAACCGTACGGTAATTACCCTTTTTTCGGTAATTTTGAGCCTCAAAAGGTAGCAAGGTAATTTAATTTAAAATACGGTAATATCAAGATTTGGGTTTTTGATATTCATATACATACATACTTACATATCAAGGCTTTATGATTTTAACTTTTGAGAGGTGATTTTCAACGGCAGTTTTAAAAATAGATGAATGTTATACAAAAAATTGACAATGGTATGTTTCTACAGTGATAAGTGTAAAATATGAAAATGTAAATAACTCGTTGTATATTATTAATTTTCTTTTAAACTTTTTGTTTGTTTCAAAATCAACAATTTTTAAGCATATAGCCGAAATGTGATGCATTTAACTATAGCAAATATTAAAACTTTTCAGTAGAAGCAAAACTATTATGTATTCATTTTGTATTTAATAGCACTATATTTTACAGCGGGTAGATATGAATATTGCGTGTCAATTTTTTCCAAAACGTAAAAAAATAAAAAATTTGGAGTTTATATTCTCTTGCGATATTCGACTTTTAAAAAATTCTGTCTTAATTGAACGATACCAACTCCGGCCCAAATTTAAACTTTTTTTTAGCTTCAGTCGTTTAGGCTGTGCGATGATAGATCAGTCTGTCAGTAACGTTAAAATTTGATTTACTTATATGATGATTTTACTTTCGTATTTGTTGTGAACAACTACTTTAGATAATATTTATTATTTTAATCAATATACCTAAATTAAACAGAAAATTGTTACTTATGTACTTTGAGAATAATATCAAATAATTTTATTTTAATTTAGTTGGAAATAATTTTATTGAAAAGAAACTATTAATTTTGAAGTTAATTTCCTAAAATAAATAAATTGTTTAAACTCGAATAGAATTTACTTTCAAAAATAGTTTTTATTTCCAACAATCTTCAAAATTAATACTAACTTAAGAATGTTTCGTACGCCTCCAAATAATGATAGTAAATCGAATGATCAAATCGGCGAGGGCAAAATGGAAAATGTTCCCGATAACCAATTAAACAGTTGCGGCCAATGCAACATGGAGAATACTGACGAGATGGTCCAATGCGATATATGTGATACATGGTATCACTTCTCATGCGCTGGCGTAACCGACTCTGTAGAGAACCATGATTGGATATGTTCCAAGTGCAAGGAAAAAGCAACAAACAACAGAACAGTAAGTGAACGAATCGTAACTAAATCGAAGCCTGCATCAATATGTTCTGCCACATCTTCAAAGCAACGTTTGCTTGATTCTAAATCGAAGCCTGCATCAATATGTTCTGCCACATCTTCAAAGCAACGTTTGCTTAATTTGGAACTTCAACGTCTTAATGAAGAAAAAGCTTTAGAATCCCGATTTTTACAAAGAAAATTTGAGATTCTCGCAATGTCAGAGGACTGCATAGGGAGTACTTGTAGTGAAGCGATTTCTCGTACAAGGGAATGGGTTACGAATTTACCAAACTTTCCACCAGTCCAAATACGAACTTCCCTAGGTAGGTCACCCGTTCGTTTGGAAGAAAAACACCAGCAAAAACTGGAGAAAGGAGCAATACCTAAGGAAAATTTGTTTGTTCATGAACACCCTTTAACAAAAAGTCAACTTTTAGCAAGAAAGGCCCTGTCAACCGATTTGCCTATCTTTTCTGGAAAACCTGAAGAATGGCCTCTATTTTTTAGTTCTTTTGAAGAAAGTACAAAGCTATGTGGTTATTCTGATTCCGAAAATCTTTTAAGGCTGCAAAGGACTGTATTGGAATCAGACCAAAAGAAACGTCTTTCAATTTTTATGTTAGGAATACTACAGATTATATTTCCTAAGCGAACGCCTAATACTGCTGCCATTAATTCCATGCGTGGAATGGATAAGGGCTGTTTTGGAGCGACTTTAACTTTAGCGCTTACTAAGGAAACTCGAACTCCATCAACTGATGATATCCGAAAATATGCTACAGCCGCATAAGCCAGCTCGCTGGCATCAACAAATATGTGAAGTTGAACTGTAGATTCAGGTTGGATCGTATACCATCGAGGAATTTTGACCTTTTCTATATTTGGTAGAATATTAATCCAGACCCTCCATTTATTAAATATATCGTCATTTACTTCATCAGTCCATCCTTCGGTCGTTCTCCAAACTTCTTGAAGCAATATTTTGAGATATACCACGTAAGCCGACAAGAAACCAAAAGGGTCAAAAATAGACATTAGTGTTCGCAATATTTCGGTTTTTGTAGGACGTTTTAAGCCAGATAAAATTTCTTTGTTAACTCGATTCAGTTTTAACGAATATGTAAAGTTATCATCTGCTGTAGACCACCACATACCTAATACTTTTTCTGTATTCATCTCGATTCTATTGGCACCAATGGGTATCTTGGTTTTATCTTCTAGCTCACCAACACTGTCCATTACAGCCTTTGAATTCGATCTCCAATTTCGGATAAAAAAACCACCTTTGTTATGAATAAGGGCCACGTCTTTTACTAGTTCTATTGCTTCGTTTTCAGTATCTGCACAGTCAAGTAGATCGTCAACATAATGATGATTAATAATTGAATCTACAGCTTTTGGAAAATGTTTTTGAAAATCAAGCGCATTTGTATTTTTAACGTATTGTGCCGAGCTTGGCGAGCATGCAGCACCAAACGTCATCACTTGCATTATATAAACATCAGGAGTTCTGTTATTTTCCCCATTTCGCCAGATAAACCGTTGCGCATTCTGATCTTCCTTTCGAATCAGCACCTGATGAAACATCTCTTTGATGTCTCCACATATGGCAATTTTTTTCAAACGAAAACCATACAGAACTAAAAGTAACGGTGCCATCAAATCAGGACCTTTCAACAACATCGAATTCAAAGAAACACCCCTCACTTTTGCCGCCGCATCCCAGACCAACCGAACTTTACCTGGCTTGTTTGGGTTCTTTACTGTAAAAATTGGAAGGTACCATGTTATTCCGTTAATTTTTGCCACTTCTTCTTTAGACAATTTTCTTGCATAACCTTTTTCAACCAAGATATCAATTTGTTTTGTAATAATTGGAATTTCTTCCGGATTTGTTTTCTTCTCGAGACACTGAAGTCGTTTCATTGCCATTGGAAGACTATTGGGAACATCGATAATATCTTTCTTCCAGAGCAATCCTGTTTCAAATCTTGAACCAATTCGCCTAGTTGTCGTTTGAAGTAAAGACTTTGCACGTTTTTCTTCGGGTGATATCACTTTGAACTTGTATCCAACATTTTCTAAAGACAAATATTCGGTTATTATTTTTTGTAACTTTTCGATTTCAGAACTGCATTCGCATTGTTCGATTATATGGTAACACAGAGCTTTCTCAACAGCTACATCACATCCTCCATGAATTACCCATCCTAGCCTTGTTTTTGATGCACAAGGTTCAGTTGCAGAACCTTCAACTATCTTTAACGGATTGGATACGAAACCATTATTTAAGCCAATAAGAATTTTTGGGCAAACTGTATTATATGTTGATAAAGGTATATTTTTTAGATGATGAAACGCTTCCAAGTCGTTTTTGGTAACACTTTGTACTGGCAAAGAAAGGTTTTTAATACTTCGTACATTAAGAAGTTTATATCTTTTCGAATTTTCCCCACGTGCTGATATACAAACGCTGACTTCCATTGATTCTTCTTCTATGCGACGAGTGTCTGAAGTCCACTTTAAACAAAGATTATTTATATTACCTTCCAGACCAAGTTGATCGCAAATATCTTTTTGTATAAGTGTGACATTTGAACCGTCATCTAAAAAAGCAAAGGTTTCAATGAAAGTCCCATTATTGTGTAAAGTAACGGGCAAAATCTTAAAAAAAGTTTTTTCGCCAATATTCGAACTCGAATGCGTTGTTACAGTAGACTTCTGGCAAAATTTGTGGAGCAATTTGTGGTGTCTGGCTTCGCAGCCTTCAATTGGGCACTTTGAATTAGAACAGCGATAATAGCCATGCTTTTGAAGACATAAACGACACAACTTAAATTCATGAACTTTGTCCCAACGATCGGACAGCTTTAATTGAGAAAACTTCTCACATGATTCCACCAAATGATTTTTATTACAGATAACACATAATTTTTTATCAATGGCTGATTTCTCCATTTCGTGCTCATGAATGTTTCCAGTTACTTTATGTGAACTTAATAAAGGACTAACCTTAGCTACTGCTTCAGCTATATCAAATAACCATTTCGAAAACACAAATATGTTAGCATCTTTAGCTGCTACATACATAGCCCAATTTAGTTTTGTCTGGGCTGGCAACTTGTCCACGAGTTCCTGGAGAAGTAGCGGGTTATTTCTGTGAGCCTCTAATCCAGAAGCTTCAAGGGTTGAACAAAGATTTCTAACTGAAATAGCATAGTTTATGAGAGTATCAAGTTTATCTGCTTTCGGAGCTGCTTCTGAACGAATTTTATCCAGAAGCGTATTAATTATTATTTCTGGTCTACCAAACATCATCTTAAGCGTGCGAATCACCTCTGGCACATTTCTTGGCAACAAAAGATGACAACTTACAGCATCAAGGGCTTTTCCTTTTAAACATCTTTGCAGCCTTAAAAGATTTTCGGAATCAGAATAACCACATAGCTTTGTACTTTCTTCAAAAGAACTAAAAAATAGAGGCCATTCTTCAGGTTTTCCAGAAAAGATAGGCAAATCGGTTGACAGGGCCTTTCTTGCTAAAAGTTGACTTTTTGTTAAAGGGTGAAATAAATTGTTTTTGAATACTGCTGTGAATGTTTAAATTAAAAAAACGTTTGTGTACGGTAATTTCTTCTCAAAAACGGTAAATTTTGGAGGGCCGTACGGTAAGACCCCTTTCAGACTCGGCAAGTTAGTTGCGCAAGTTACTTGCCGAGTGCAACAAAGTCTGTACAAAATTTGTTTTCCTTACCGCTGACGTCTACAAACCAAGAGTTGCGCAAGTAACTTGCCGAGTGTGAAAGGGGTCTAATAAAAAAATAAAAGTTAACATCACCGCGTGGGGATAACATTTTATTAAGGTTTCGTAAATTGAAAGAACACTTTGTTAATTTTAACGTACGAATTCAGTATAACAGCCCAACGAACACTTCATTAATGTTAACGTTCGAGTTTATAAAATTAATGGGCATTTGTGCTAACAAGACCTAATAAATGTTTCGTTGCCTCAAAGAACATTTTATTTACTTTAACGAACGTTTTATATGAAATATTTAGTGCCTTATTCATAAACAATATTCCATGCAGGTTTCTAAGACGAATTTTATATGAAATTCTATTTAATTAACCTTTAATAAAACTTAAATATTTTTTATGAATAAGGGGGTTAATAAATTGTGTCAATGAACACTACTTAAATTTCAATACCTGAATAATTTTATTTTTCATTATATTAACGAATAAATCATTGAGCTAACGAAAACTATTCTAATCGTTGAGCGTTAATATTATAAACACTTTTTGGTTCAGTGTATGTATTTTAATTTTAAAAACATTTAAAATACAGACGGATAAAAGTTTGTTATCTGAAATTTGTTTTTGCAACATATACTTTGTTTTCGTTTGGGTCGACCAGTTTGAGGTTTTTGCAATGCACGAGTTGATTATTGCCATTCCCAAAGCCTACTTAAAGGTGGCATGTCATAATGTCCATCAGAGCAGTGTCATAACGTCCGTGGATATGATAAAACAAGTACCGGCTTCGCTGACTAAAGCTTCTCTTCACAGCAGGCTTTCGGCCGGGCGCAGGGACTTTCTTCTCTTTGTTATAACAAATACCGGCTTCGCTAACTAAAGCGTCTCTGCGTAGTCGGCCTTCGTTCAGAAACAAGGCAGATTTGAGGAGCTTTACTTAGCAAAGCAGGTACTAGTTTAACCATACAGAAAATCCTGGCGCCCGGCCGAAGGCCAGCTGTGCAGAGAAGCTTTAATAAGCGAAGCCGTTACTTGTTTTGTCATAGAGGAGAAAATCCTTGCGACCGGCCGAAGGCCGGCTATGCCGAGACGCTTTAGTAAGCGCAGCCGGTATTTGTTATACCATAGATTAGAAAATCCATTTCGATATGACGTGATATTTGTACGAACAAATGTAAAAAATTTAAATGAAGAAGTCAAATTTGTAAAAAGGTTTTTTATATTTGAAAAAGTAATTCAGAAAAAGATTTACAACAATTGACCCTAAATGCCCAAATATAATATGCTTAAGTTGGCTTAAGCAACTGTGCGAATACATGCAAATCATATAAGTCAAACCATATTCAACTTTAGGAAACTTTTTATTAAGTTTAACGAATCTGTCATTTGCTTAAGAAAAGTTCAAAACAGATCGCACTTTCCGTACGGAATCAAATGTTTTTTGATTTTATTTTGGTTTTAATACCCTCCACTATCACTAGTGGTGAATAAGGGTATACTAAGTTTGCCATTCCGTATGAAACTTTTTTATAATACATCTAAGACCCCATAAAGTACATCGTTAGCTAAAATGCAAAATTCAAAATCGAGTTTTTGATTGATAATTATAAATGCCATTGAACTACACGTCTTGACAAAATTGTTTGAAGAATTTAATGGACGACTTATCAATGCATGTTTTTCTGACATGTTTTTAGTATTCATTTTACAAAGTTTTTTTTTGCTTCTCCCGTAAAATTATATATTTGTTAGTTACGAACTTTTGGATTTTAGCTTACGATACATATTTTGGCTCCGTGAGTAATTCTAAGTCGATTTAGCCACGTCCGCCTGTCTGCCGTCTGTTGAAAACACTTTCACTTCCGAAAAACTCAAAAGAAATGAACAAACTTGGTGTCAAATTGCTTGTAGTTAACTTAAGCAGGAAAATCGGTTCGGTAGGATCAGGGTTATGAATCAAAATGTGGAACTACCACCCACAATCGCACTGTTAAATTATTTGAAGATCGGCTTATAATTTAAAATTTCCTCCAACTTTGCTTCATATGGCCAGAAAATATGTAATTTAATTTTTTTTAAATTGATATTGGCCTACTGATCAGTAAAAATTCCAGATGTCATCGATTTCGGCGTGGTTAAAAGCATCCCCATAGAAAAGATTCATGTTGAAGCTTCCTTAGAATTATCTTCCGACGACACACCTACAATTGTTACTTTCATGAACCTCAAAAGAAATGTATCTCCGACTGGTTACTTAGCGATGTCAGCTACACAAATTAATTGGTTAAAATATAAAAAATATCTCAGTACACATTGCACAGAAATTATTCCGCTTAGTACACCGAAGAATGTAGTATTGCCCCCAAAAAAACAAAAAATATTAAAATATAGTCCACAGATGTCGAGCGTCTCTTGTCTGAAAAAAGGAGAGCTCGAAGAGAGTGGCAATTGAACAGATCCGCTCAACTTAAGAACTTACTAAAAGAGTGTACAGATACGTTAAGAAAATTACTGCAGACTCAGAGAACGATTCTCTTGAAAATTATCTTAAGGAACTTGATGCAACTCCACAATCAGCTAGAAATCTCAAAAGGCCAGTTGTCTCTAAACCACCATTAAGAAACTTGAATGGAAGTTGGGCAAGGAATGATATTGAAAAAGGAAATTTGTTTGTTAATCGTTTGAAAAACGTCTTTACCCCAAATATATCTCACGATACTGCGGTCGAGTTACCACCTGTTGCTGCTAGAGCAGCTGTTCCTCTAAGATTTGAGATAAAAGAAATCGAAAAGACTATATGTGATTTAAGCCCAAAGAAAGCCCCTGGTTTTGATAAGATCAGCAAAAAATGGTTTTGGAGCTAACCAACACAGCAAAGAAAGTTATTCTTTTAATTTTTAATGCTATTTTGCGCCTTGAATACTACCCTCAAAAGTGAAAGGTTTCCTTAGTCACCATGATACCTAAACCAGGAAAGGATCCCACAAAAGTTGAGTCATATAGGCCTATAAGCTTACTGTTTGAGAAGCTGTTAGTGTCAAAATTAACCCCAATTTTAAATGAAAATAGATGTATTCATAAACACCAAATCGGCTTTAGAAGAGAGCACAGCACAATTAAACAAACCCATCGAATAGTAAACGTCATAAGAAAAGCCTTTGAAGAAAGAAAATATTGTTCCGCTCTCTTCATCAAAGTTTCTCAAGCCTTTGATAAAGTCGACATGAAGGCTTATTACCAGAGAAGACAAAAAAAAAGCAATATTCAATACTTTTACAGCAAAAAGAAATTAAAAAAAAGCAACAAAAAATTTATAAAACAGCAAAAAAAAAAGCACAGAAAAATGTTTTATTCCAATTCTTCCACATCATCAAAATTATTACAATATACTATCATGTGGGCTTTTATGTTTTCAAATTTTAATTTTCTACGTCGATCTGTTAAAAGCGTTTTGTATAAAGAGAAGCTTCTTTCTACATCAACGGAGGTTGACGGTGCATATTTAAATTTGAGAATTTCATTAGAGGACAAACTTTTTACATATTCATCTTTTGGAACAGTACCAGACTCTAAAATATATTTTATTTCCAAAAACTGCTGATATCCGGGATTTCTTTTTAATATTTTCTCAAATTTCTTTTTATATTGTTAGTCCTTGATCTTGCATAGTCCGTCAAAAACTGCCGATAAAGCATTAATGCTCTCTGAAATTAATAAACCCGCAGTTTGCAATTTTTTTATAGCAACCAAAATGTTTGCAAAATTGTATTTTAGAAATGCAAGTTGAGAACTTAGTTCGGAGTTTTCAAATATTTTTTTGGATTGCACAATTGAGTCGGCATCTTGACTGTCAAGTTCTAAAACAACGGCTTTAATTTCTTCAAGATGTTCAGCGTAGTACCTTGCCACTTCTAACCAAGTACCCCAACGAGTTGGGCATGGAGACGGTGGAAGTGCAACATTAGGATTCATTTTTAGAAAGGGTGGTTTTCTTCGCGGTAACATATATTTTTAACATACATATGTATGTTTATATTAAAAAAACGCAAGAACTTTCAAGTTCTTTTTAATACACTCTTATTCCATTTTATATAATTTTCTTATAGAATTCTGTTTAATAGAGAAATATTTGTCATAAAATTCTTTTACTACAAAAATCATATTAATAAAACGACTTTTAAATTCTTGCGTTTTCGATTTCCAGAACACCTCTGATTAATATTTATATTTACCTTTAAGAAAATATTTTTAACATTGGAAATCAATTTATTGACATTTTCAAAGTTTGTTCGAATGAATTCAGCTAATCGATGGATACCATGTGCATTCTCGACATTTGAGAATATTTCTCAATGAAATTTTTGAAACTGGGAGAACTAACTTTTTTTTTTTGTATATTGGATTCTAACAATGCTTTACAAAGATCCTTTTGAAATGTTATGGCAGTTGGAGTCACTGGATATTCCGTAATAAGTTTTTGTGGATGGTTCTCTTGCTTAGAAGACGCCAATTGGTGTTTCCCACATCTTATATGTTGATCCACATTAGACTTTTTCGAACAATTTATTTTGCAGCAGCATATATTGCAAAAGAGCCAATTTTCTTCAATTTTAAAGACACCTTCATATGTTTTTACCATTTTTAATAATAAATTTCTATTACTTTTCTCTTTCGGCATTTTTTAAACTTTTTTTATTTATTTCTATTTTTAACAGCCTACTATGATTTCAGTTGATTGTTTTTAAAATGAAAACAGAGTTGCAAAAATGTAGTAACGAAGGCGAATTCACTTTAATAGAGGAATTCGCCTTGGTAGTAACATACGAAGTTTTTAATACAAAAATGGGAAGTTTAAACAAAAAAATCCAAAAAAAGCAACACCATTGTAAAAGAAGCAAAAAACAGCAGGTGTAATAAAAAACTGCTAAAAAAAAGCATTTTAGTCTTCTCTGCTTATTACATATGTAAATTGAAGCTAAACTTACCAATAAACACACAAAAGCAGTTAGAAAGCTACTTAGTCGGCCGAAAGTTTATTATTCAAGAAGGTGATTATTTTAGCTCTCCTCAGCCAATTGACGCTGGAGTCCCTCAGGAAAACATCCTGGTCCCACTTTTATACTTAATAAAGGGTGGTAAAATTTTAAGGGCCGATGTTGATTTTGAATAAACACAAATTATTTAGGAAATTATGGTTCAATTATGTATGGAACAAAATATCGGCCAATGGCCGCCGCGACCTCGGTGGTACACCTTCATCCAATGGTCCAAATTTTCGATGACTCTTGGAGTATTATCCGGCCAAATGCGGCAATTCTGCTTATTGACGAATCCACTGAGTTGAAAATTTGCCTCGTCACTGAAGATGATTTTCTTCGAAAATTTATCATCCACTGTTTAATACCTTAAACGCGTTGCTTTAAATTAAGTTAGTCTGAAATTGAGAAATGTCAAATGAAATGCAGAAAAAACTGACAGTTAGGTGTGGTTCACTATCAACATCGGCTCAAAATTTAACCACATGGATACACTTCGGATATGCCAACAAACAACTACGCCCAAACATCAACATTTTCTGATGATACAGCTTTTCTAATCGTGCACGAAAACAGCCAAGAAGCGTCTCGATACTTACAGGATCATATATTTCAACTAGAACTGTGGTTAAAACAATGGAGGATAAAGGTCAATTAGCAAAAATGTGTACATATAACATTCACCTTGCTTCGGGAATCATGCCACCTATTAAGATAAATAATCAAATAATACCTCAAAATTCGCAAAAAAGGCTCGAATTGCATCCGAACCCATTAGCTAGAAAAATTTTAAATGATAGCGGCGACATTCGCTTAAGGGGAAGAGTCAGTGCAGCCTTTACCCATTTAGATGAGCGATAAACACCTACATATAACGGGTGATTCAAGTATATAGCCTTTTTTGACAGATCACGTGTGAGTCGTGTGTGATAAGTTTAATAAAACAATGTGTTTGACTGCTAGTTCAAAACTAACTTATTCATTTCTTATTTACATAAATATACACATGGCATAAATATACATGAATACTTAGGAATAACTTATTTACTAAAGAACCTTATTATAATACACATCATTCCTCCCAGCTTAAACAAAATCACTTCCCTTCTATAACTTTTGCCTTTCCAGCCATACTTCTAGTTTCCATACGTTTCCCTTCTTCCTTATTAATACTACTCTGACCTTCCATAGAAGTTTCATTTAAACCCCCACGAGTCCCAACCAAACCAAAGTCCAAATTTTTATTTTTTCTCATTTGATCCGTATGTGCCTGTTTCAGTATTCCATTGACCATAACTAAGTACCTACAACTACTTAGTTTGCTTATAACCTTTCCCTTTACCCATTTTACAAAATTGGAAAAAACATTCCTGTACCATACTTCCTCTCTAACATCAAAATGTACTCCTTTATTCTGAAAACATTCAGAAACATGTCCTATTCTTCCCTTTGGCCCAACTGATCTTAAATTGGTTTCCGCTTTCACATCCGATTTATTAGAATTTAACACATTGAGCAATGTTCGGGGCTTGTACTGAAAAATCATTTCTCCCGGTGTTAAGCCAGTTGACAAGGTCGGAGTTGTTCTATACTTTAATAAGAATCGGTCAATTCTTAGCTGTAAAGATTTACCGACCTCTCTTTGATCCAACAGTGATTTCTGCAATCCATTTTTGAAAGTTTGTACCGCCCTTTCTGCACTGTTATTAGATTGGGGGTGGTATGGAGGAGACTTAAGAGGAACTATACCATTAGATTTACAAAATTCAATAAATTCTCTGGAGCTAAATGGTGGCCCATTATCACTTACAATACTAAATGGCAACTTAAACGTCGAAAATATTGACCGAAGTTTTTCGCTTACCACCGCTGCAGTAGTTGTTTTAAAAGGAATAGGCTCCATCCATTTGGAAAACGCATCATACAAAATCAAAATCGATTGTCCATTTAAAGAACAGAAGTCGATATGAACTCTCTCAAATGGATATGTTGCCTCTATCCAATTTGATAGATTAGCCGGCTTTGAGTTTTGTTTAGACTGACATACATCGCATTTATTATTAAATTTTTCAATATCTTGATCTATGCCCGGCCACTATACAACTGTCCTCGCCAACGCCTTACTTCTAACTATTCCTATATGTTGATCATGAATTAATCTCAACACCTTATCACGTAAAGTAATCGGTATTACCATTATATCGCCATAAAATAAAACCCCATTTTCCGTTGCTAGAGATTCCCTTTTTAAATAATATTTCTGTAGCTCCCTTGCCCTTTCCATTGGCCAAACGCCCGTTATAATTGAATTATAAACTTGTTTCATAAACGATTCATTCTTCATCGCCTCTTCTACATCTCTCATACTCAATGGAAAAGATAAATTATTTAAACTATTTATATTTTTATACTCAATACCTGTATTATACCCCATTGGCAGTCTCGATAATGCATCCGCATTAGCCATTTCCCTTGCCCTTTTCTATTTAATGTCATATGAATACATTGATAAGAAAATTGCCCACCTCTGTAGACGATTAGCTGCCACACCAGAAATATCTGATGATCACTGTGTATAGTAAAATTGAACCCAAAAATATATTTGTGGAATTTTTTACCGCAAATATAATGGCTAGTGCCTCTCTATGAAGCTGAGAATAGTTCCGCTCCGCAGCACTCAATGTGCTTGATGCAAACATCACTAGACGTTCCACACCATCAATAACCTGAGACAATACTCTACCCACTCCATATGGACTTGCATCCGCAGACACAATGATCCTCTTTGTAGGGTCATAGTGTGTTAATACATTTATATTATTAACCAATCGCTTACTGCGTTGAAAACTTTCACTGCGCTCTTTTCCCCTTGACCATTTCGCCCTTTTCTTCGTCAACTCATACAAGCAATGTAGTTCGGCAGACAAATTAGAAATACACTTATTATAATAATTGATCATCCCCATATTGAAAGAAAAATGCTTCATATATTTAATGAATCGTTTTCATAAAAAAAATTTCACTGGTTAAATGAAAATGTTCATTGTCCAAATGGAATTTCGTAGTTATAATGAAGTATTTTCGTTAAAATCGATTCATTGGATTTCGTAATTACGTTAAAAATTTTCATTGGATATATGAAAACTAAAGTTTGTCCAAGTTAAACAAAAAATTTTAATTGCGAACATAAAAAACAATATACAAACATAACTATATTCCTAAATTAATACAAACTTATAGTTTCCTTAAAAATATGTTTAATTGTTAATTATAATATGCGATTAAATTTATGAAATCAAAAATTTTTTTATAAAAGCGACATACATATTTCAATAATTGAAAAAAAAAATTATTTTTAACATTCAAATAACTATGGTCTCAATAATTAAAAGAATAAAAATATTTCGAAAAAGCACGCTTTCATAAATTTAAATTTTCATTATGACAATGAAAATTAACATTGTAGTAATGAAACAAAAACTTTCAATCCATAAATAGGTATGTTTTTAGTTTTCTTTGTTCTCTCTTTATGTGGTCTTTTTTTATTATTCGTTAGCAAAAAAAATCAACGTTGTTTTTGTTGTTATGGGCAATTTAATCTCATATTTACGCTCTTAATTGAGAAGTGGCAAAAAAACACAGTTTTTTTATTCAAAAATTACACTGCCCCGGTAGGCTAGCTGGTAGTGAGCTAGTCTATCAGCACCGAGGTTGCGGGCTCGATTCCCGCCAGCGACTCTGGTTAAAAAAAAAAGTTGAATGAGAACAACTTTGATTAAAAAAAAAAATCCCAAAAATAAAAAAAGCTATCATCGCCCGAGGTTGCGGGATCGATTCCCGCCAGCGACTCTGGTTAAATTAAAAAAAAGTTGAATAAGAACAACTTTGATAAAAAAAAAAATTAAAAAAAAAATTTTTGTTTACTTTTTTGAAAGTATTGAATAACATTCATAGATCTAATGTAATGTTTCATTAAATACATTTTTATGAAACAGGTTTCATTGATCCAACGAAGCGCTGCATAGGTTCCTTTTTAATGCAATTTTTCATGGGATTAATGTGAAAATTCATTGGTATTGAGAAATTGAGTTTTGTTGCTTGGCTCTGGAGCATTAGCAACGGCTTCCACCTTCTGTGGGCAAGGTGTTATACCCATTTCATTTATTCTATAACCCAAATAATCAAACTCCGATTAATAAAAATTCGCACTTTTCTAAATTCACCTTTACCTTGTATTCTTACAACCTATCTAAGACCCTTAACAAATTGATTTTGCAATCCTCCTCAGATTTATCCCCAATTATTATATCATCAAAATAAACTTGAACATTTTCTAGTGAACTGAAATAACCCAATATGGGTGTTGATGGTTAGCAATTCTGAAACAGCGACCTGTATATAAGCTCCCGTTAAATCTAGCTTGGTAAACACTTTCCATCCTACCATAGATGCCAATATATCATCTATACGCGGTATTGCCCCGTGACCCATCCCCTTTACTAACAATTACCAATGGGCTTGCCCAATTGCTTCTCGTTACGGGTAGTATTAGCCCTCAAACCATAAGGAACGGTGTTTGCTTTACAAAAAATGGGATATGAATCATTTTTTAGTACAATTTCCGCCTTAAAATTTCTTATAACAGAATCATTCGATTTAGTAAAAATCGCATTATACTTCTCCAAAAACTCCATTTAATTTAAATCCAATTCAGAATCAGTTATCACAAAATTAACGCTACAATTATCAGATTCAGTAAAAAAATGTTTCCAACCACTAAAAATTACATCCATCCAATTTCTACCCAGCAATGCGTTGGCCAATATGTTTGTCAGCTGTTTACCCCTAGTTGGAACCCTAGCGTCAAATTTCGTGTATATGAGCCAAAATTTGTTCATGTGTGCGTTAAATTGTTTTTGTTTTATATGAAGACAATTTTGACAACTCGTTCTTTTTATAGAGCAGCATGTCAACACTCCCAAATGAGTCTACCTTGATCGGGATAAAGTGAAATTAAAACTGAACAAGATTTTAGATCAATTATTTACAAAATGAACGTAGTTTATTCGTGGTACTCAAAGAATGAAGTAGATAAAAAGCAATATTTTTATGAACTTTTATTTAACAGTCCATTTTTAAAATTTCATCGATTTTAAATTTACTTCAAATCTATTTTTAAAAACATGCCCGAAAATGTGTCTTTAACAAGTAGTTTCTGTGGTTTATTTTGACCTTAAAACATTATTGCCTGTAACTTATATCTGGCATCTTAGGTCTAAATGAATTTCTGCTGTTCTTTTTTGTGTTGTTTTTCTTCAGTTTTTATTTGGTGGTGAATATTGTGTATTGTGCAAAACCGCGTCGGATAGGTCGTGCAAATCTTTACTGTTGCAATTTAATTAATTTAATAAAAAGAAAATAAGCAGTGAAACAAAGATACATAAAATTAGAACAAGTAAGAGTTTGTTTGTTATAAAAGTAAATTTATAAAATTGCAAAGAGAGTAACAAAAGTGTAAGTTTTTTTTGTTTATAATTGTATTACATGTCGGAAAGAAAGAGAGGAAGATAATCAATGAATATTGTGTTGTTGTTAATAATGCCAATGTACTTAAAAAGAAAGACTAAATACGAGTGCATAATGCAATTTATAAACAATTAGTTTGAGGTGAATTTTTTTTAGCTCAGAGTTGCCAATCCAATGAAATTAAACAAAAATTTAGGAATTGTGTAACGAGACCATTGGGTCGATAACGGATGACAACACAACTTCAGTTGCAAAAAGCAACGCAACTGATATTAAAATTGGTATTAGGTACGGCCACATTGTTCAGTTGTCAAAAAATTATCTATTTAATCTATTTTGACAGTTTGGAAACTGAAACAAATTTAAAAAATAGCAAACAAAAAAGTTATTCAAAGTGAAATAAAAAAAATGATAAAACGTAGATCGATTATTTTCTGCTCTCAAAATCTTCAGATCCGATTTGAGAGCATCAATGAGCCATATATTGTTGAGGCTATCCTATTTCTAAAGACAAATTTTCTGTTTTATATATATCATTTGAAGTTTTGTTAATTTTTTTAAAGTTTTGTTATTTTAAGTATCCGATATTATAGTATTTTGTTATTATTCAAATTATTAATAAAAACAAATAAAATTTTATATTGCATCAATTACCCACAGTGCTGGTTACTCTTAAGTGAGTCAACTCAAAAATTTGCACTCACTTTTTGCAAGAAAATGATAAACAGTGGTTATAAATGGATACTATCTTAGATCAATTTCTCTAATATTTTGCCATTTCTGACAAATTTTGTTCATAATTCAACATTGCTGGGAAATTATTTTAATACGGCTAAAATCGTATTAAATGTAGATATTGCGGTAAAAGTTGGTAAATTTGAGCATTATATAGTTAGAAAAACACTATATAATTTCCGAAAAGCAAAAAAAAAAATTATTGCTGTATCAAAATTTGTATAAACTTGATTTTTTAATACTAAAAAAAACTACCGAATGTTGTGTTGAACCATCCATACTTAACTATATCCACTATCCAATAAAAAATATCATCCAGAATATCACTTAAATAAGCGTAATAATATTATATTCGCACTCATGTTTATTATACAAATTGACTGCGCATTTTTATTTTTTAAAAATAGTATCATCAACTTATTTTGATGTTCGAATCGATGAAACTCCTTGTTTTCAAACATAAAAGCGCGAATATCTGGAAAATTTAAAATTAAACACGAAGTTTTTTAAAAAAGTGGAGTCTACTTCAGCAGCAATGTGTATGAAATTGAAAATTATGTTTATAACGATTTTTTTTTAGTTTTGAATGGAAATTTTAACACAATGTTTTAAAATAAATAATAAAGAGGTAATATTGTTGTGGGCAAAATTTGAAAACGGTTTCTTAATGCAAAAAGTTTTTGAAAAAAATTATTGCTGTATTTTGAACACCAGTGAACATGTTGCTGCCTATTGTGAACGAAGATTTACTCTTAAAGTTAACGAGAAAACAGTTTTATCGCACTCTTGCAAAATTGTGATTATGGAGAAAGTACTATAAAATGGAGATAGCATTATAAAAACTATCTACTGAAAATTTATCGACCATGTCATGGAAATTGAAATTACCGCAAATTTAAATCGAACAAATTTTGAAAACTCCCGTATTCGAAGTAAATTCGATTTTATAGATTTTGTTCTATTTGCACATAATTTATGTTTTTTTAACCTCTTCAATAAGTTTTTCATCTATTATTCACAAGTTTGTATAAATTATTCTTTTTTATTATCATTATTTGTCAAAAATAAAGTTAACCAACTTTCTTTCGCAAACGCGTTGAAATACTTTTATGTAACTTTAAAAAAAAAGTTTAATTTTTTTTGGCAAGAGTCTACAGCGTGCTAGCACTTCTACCTTAAAATGATTATGTGGTAATAAGGTTATCATGCTTGTTCTAGGAATCAAATTGAAGTGGATTTCAAATCGATCAAATTTTAAAAATGACGCTGTGTTAAAATTCATAAAAATATTCCTTTCTATACACTTCATTCTTCGAGTATTAGTTATTTCGACTAGAACATCTCTTTAAACCAGGAGAAACTAAGTTTTTCCATAAAATATTCTCTTCTTATTTTAAAATTTTTTTTACTTATTGCAATGACAGTGTTGTTACTATTGTCAAATTTTTGAACTTTCAATTATTACAATCAATTTGTAGTGTTTTGGATAAGCAAAAATGACTAAAAGTTTTATGAAATTTTTCGTAGTTGGTTTTTTCAAATGCAGATTCGCAAATAAAAGATTTCAAAACAAGAAATTACATGCAGTTGTTAAAACTGAAACATTCGTATACACACTGAAAAATTTTCCTCAATAACATTTCAGTGACTTATATTATTGAACTACATAGTAAATAAATAAAAAAAAAACAAAAATATATAATAAATTACAACAATAACATTAAATATCGTTTATGTTAATATTAATTAAATAAATAGAAAGCTTGGCAACCCTTTTTCTTTTGCTATATAAACAACTCTGCTAAGATTACACGGTTTTGCGAACAGTTTTTGTTATTCTTGTTTTTCTTTGTGTTGAAAATCGGGCTAGTAAATTTAAGTGGTGGTGAAATTGTTTCTACATGAGAAAATAAAATGTCGACGCGAAAACTTTTCTTTCATTAGTCAACCAGAATATAGAGATTCTTTGTTTGCAAAATTATATTGTGAAAAATAAAAACCAATAAGCAAAAGTTAAATGTATTAATACAAATTCTGTGCTCTAAATTAAGAAAATTGTGAGACTAAGAGGCAGACATTAAATTATCACAATGGATAATGGCGAGCAAGATGCTGGATTCCGATTGGCACCTATGTCACCACAGGAGATAAAGCCAGACATTTCACTACTAAATGAAAACAATACAAGCAGTTATTCCCCCAAACCTGGAAGTCCTAATCCGTTTGCAATTGGATTGCAAGCAATAAATGCAGTTGCTGCTGCGACTGCAAACAATCAAAATCAAATGTTGCAAACCACTCCACCACAACAGCAGCAGCAATATCCTCCCAATCACCCGTTAAGTGGTTCGAAGCATTTGTGCTCTATTTGTGGTGATCGAGCCAGTGGAAAACACTATGGTGTTTACAGTTGTGAAGGCTGCAAAGGGTTTTTCAAACGTACCGTACGCAAGGACTTGACATACGCATGTCGTGAAGACAGAAATTGTATTATTGATAAGCGTCAAAGAAACCGCTGCCAATATTGTCGTTATCAAAAATGTCTGGCCTGCGGAATGAAACGGGAAGCTGTTCAGGAAGAACGTCAACGTGGAACTCGGGCTGCCAATGCAAGGGCTGGTGCTGGTGGGGGTGGAGTAGCTGGGGTAGGTGTAAGTAATGTTGGAGTTGCTGGCAGTGAGGATTTTAAACCCAGCAGTTCCTTGCGTGATCTCACTATAGAACGTATCATTGAGGCCGAACAAAAAGCGGAATCTCTTAGCGGGGATAATGTGTTGCCCTTTCTGCGCGTTGGCAATAATTCAATGGTACAGCATGACTACAAAGGTGCTGTGTCACATCTCTGCCAAGTGGTGAACAAACAACTTTTTCAAATGGTTGAGTATGCACGTCGTACGCCACACTTTACACATTTGCAGCGTGAAGATCAAATACTTTTACTTAAGGCAGGTTGGAATGAATTGCTTATTTCAAATGTTGCTTGGTGTAGTATTGGCCCCTTAGATGCTGAATATTCTACGCCAGGTACTGTTCGTCAACCACAACAAATCTTCCTTAATCAAAGCTTTTCGTATCATCGCAATAGTGCTATTAAGGCCAATGTTGTGTCAATATTTGACCGCATCCTTTCGGAATTGAGTGTCAAAATGAAGCGTTTAAATATCGATCGATCGGAACTTTCTTGTCTGAAGGCAATTATTCTTTTTAATCCTGACATTCGCGGTCTCAAATGTCGTGCCGATGTAGAGGTGTGCCGTGAAAAAATTTATGCATGTCTTGACGAACACTGCCGCACAGAACATCCTGGTGATGATGGTCGTTTCGCTCAGCTGCTGCTGCGATTGCCCGCTTTGCGTTCTATCAGTCTGAAATGTCTTGATCATTTGTTTTTCTTTCGTTTAATAGGCGAAAGGGCATTGGAGCAATTAATTGCTGAGCAATTGGATACGCCAGTCTGCTAAGTGACGATAAATGTTAGAAAATTAGCTACTTTATGGAACAAATGTTAAAGAAAAGGATTGTGGTGGTATTTACGTGTACTGTTAGGAAATTAAGAATTAATTATCAAAGGCCAAGCCTTGTAAGCACTAGACACCACAAATAAATACGACTTTTAAACGGTAGCATTAGTTTCTGTCCTCTTTTTTGTTTGGTCTACTTTGATGTTTTTTGCTCTTTACATAGTTAAGAAATAAAGTAACAATATTATTACAAAAAAAAAAACAACCATATTCAACACCTACACAGGCATTTGCTGTCATGTTTTATAAATTCTGCTTTAAATATAAAAATTAGTTTTTAAAATCTGGAATTATCTCTTCTCTCTCCCTTAATCTTTAAAGTTTTTAAATGTGATTTAGGATTTTTTTCCTGCATTTTCTTTGCTCTTTGCATAAATAAATACCAGTTTGATGATTAAAGTAATTTGAATTTACAAACCAAACTTCTGATGAATTATTAAATAAGTTTAAGCAAAAGCTCTTTAAATGACTTTAGTTCAACAATACTGTTGGAGCTTTTTACATATTTTTTTAGTTAAAATATGACTTTAAAATAAATCTTATAGGTTTACTAATTTTTTTATTTAGTATCATACTTGTATACAAACATATAACGTTTTTTCCTCTTTGTTTTGTTTATTCGATACGAATAACCTTTTAGTGGAATAGTCTAATATATAACTTTTATTTCCTTTTATTTTATTGTTAAGTAATAAATGTTTTTTTTTTTTTTTTGTATATTTTATAAATAAAAACTTACATACTAACACTCTATACATAGTTATATTATACATATAAATATATGAAAATATAGATATATTTTATTCTGTTGAAACAACAACTTGCAAGTCTTTTATTTTAATATTAAATACATATGCAACTGGTTTATTTGCATATACCTACACCCTTATCATGAATTCCACATGTGAAAATTTCGGAATTAAATTTTTTATTCACATGGATTTTAATTCGTATCGTGAATTTCCTGTGAATAAAATAACATACCTGATTTTAAAAACCTGAGTGATTATATTTGGAGTTGTAAACAAAAAAACAATTAATGTATATAAGAAGAAAATTGTATTTTTTGGAAATTTATGGAAGCTAATTCCATATTTGAATTAAATATCGCTAATTTGCAAGAATCACAGGGAAAATAGCTTCTATTGCGAACTTGGCTTCAATTCGCAAAAAATTGCAATCTTCTTAACGAATTCTAAAATTTATTTGAAATCGCTAAACGGGGTAAAAAAACAGTGCCGGAAAATAACAAAAAAATTTGCAAAAATAGCGAAAATTCGCAAAAATTTTAATATTTCAAACCAGAGTATGAAAACAAACAAAACATTTCGCAAACGTTTGCAAAATGTACAAAACTATTGAAAATTTTTAAATTGTATTGTACATGAGCAAAACCAAAACAAAAACTTTTCAAGTGTCAAAGAGAGAAAACGAAACAATTGGCTTTCCACTCATCTGCATTATTTAATTTACCGTTACAATCGTACATCTGAGTACAAAACAGATAGAGAAACGTTTTGTTTTGAGCAGGGTACGAAAAAAAACTGTACATTTTCGTAACGTATTTTTCTAACACACAAACTATAAAATTTTTTTTTGTGTATGTGAATGTGTGCACAAACATATACGGTACACAGCGAGAGTGAGCTGACGCACACAAACACTACGATAACGTACATAACATCTTTTAACGTACATGTACAGTATTTTTAGCGTACTTATCTGTACTTTTTATTGAACACGTATGTGTATTTAACGTGCGTGTGTGTGTGGTATGTATGTATTTTTAATATCAAAAAAGGCCAAAAATATGATTTGAAATCGAGTTGTATAACAGGAGTGCAGAAATATAAGAAACATGCAAAAGTACTAATATTTTATGGAGCAGAGTAGTTATTGGTGCCTATTTCAGTAAACAATTGTTTTTGTTTTTTACGCGAAGAATTAACGTGCGTGTGTGTGTATGTATTTTTTTAAAGCAAAAAAAAATTTTTTTATAACATCAAAAAAGGCCAAAAATATGATTTGAAAGCGAGTTTTATAACAGGAGTGCAGAAATATAAGAAACATGCAAAAGTTCTATGGAGCAGAGTATTGGTGCCTATTTCAGTAAACAATTGTTTTTGTTTTTTACGCGAAGAATGCACATGTGCGCGGCTGTGTTTAACTTTGTTCAATTACAGTGTGTAAGATAAATGGTTATATAAGGAATTAAAAACATATTTTATGATAAACAATGTCTTTGTCAATGTCCACAGTCTTTTATATTATTAAACATATGAATGGCATAGGGAAAATGTTATTAAGAGGCATTATGATTATTTTTGTAGCTAAATTACTGAGTACACTGATAAGAAAAAAAGCTTTTTATTAGAATTGAAAAGAATTTTTGGCATGGTTAACAGGCGAAGAAAATTATGAAAATAAATCAAATTTTATTTAAAAAAAAAAACAAGTTTTACAACCAAAACAATTTTTTGTGATTAAATATTAATAAAAATTTTGGGCTGGATTTTGCCTGTCACTGTACATTCTCTCGCAAAACATTTTTGTGCATCAGAGAAAATAATGTTGTAAGTAATGATCAGCGTTGTCAACTTGTTGCGTTTCGCACCATTTTGGGTGCTTTTTTAAAATTTTTGTTCGAAAAATACTTGGCAACAAAGCAAAGACAAAAATTTGTCGTTAAGCAGTCAAAATTTGTAAATCAACTATAATTGTCTTGAGGAGGTATTCTGTAATGAAATTTTATAAATGTCTATCGGTAACCAATATCGGTAGCTAACAACGCAAAAAAAGTTCTTGTTAAAAAAAACCAATATTATGTGTGAACAAAAAAAAAAAAACATGGTCAAATCTGGTCCGCTTTGCTACGCTGATTTAGGTTGCACCACAATATGTTTGTACCTTATAAAACCTAAATACCTAAAAACCAAGACAGTTTATGGGCACAAAAACTCTATTCCGGAAAGAAGTTTGTATGTAAGCTATGTAATATTATGAACCAATTCGCACCATTTTGAATAGGATTCAACCTTGTAACAATTAACACATATCCCAAATTAGATTCAATTTTTTCCAAAATTGCGAAAGTATAGACTTGCGCACAAGGTTAACTTTGAAAGACAACAGACCTCGTTAGATCGACTCTAAAATTGATTCTGAGTCAATCGGTATACTAAACTATTTAAATGTATTACACATACATAATAGTACAAACTCATAAAATCCTCTCCACATACAGTAGTGTGGGTATAGAAAGTAAGAGCAGAATGTTGTGCTGGAGTGGCTCGGGTTTATGACAGTTGAATGTGATGCCATTTGGACTTTGCATGCTTGGTGCACTTTGACGACATTATTGTCATGGGGAAAACACTTGACGAACACTTGAAAAATTTGGAAGAAATGTTGAAACGTATATCCACGGCAGGACTTCCAAAAGGAAGTAAAGTACCTGGGACATCGCGTAACCTCCAAAGGCATTTTAACAGATAAAGATAAAATAATACCTGTAATGGATTGGATAGGCTTAGTGCATACTAGTGATGTTACGAATATTTGTATTCGTATTCGAAATGCCGAATATTCACCTGCTTTACGTTATTCGTACTCTCCAAATACAAGGGAATATTTCGCGAATATTTTGTTAATGCATTCCAAGGAAGAAAAAATACAAAAGTGTAAAAAATACATAAAATTAAACAAAAAGTATTAATTTTTATTAGAAAAGATTTTTGTCATTTTAACACAAAAAAATCTTCTTTTAGAAAAGTGAAAAACAAACAAACATTAGAAGTTTGTGCCGGTACAAAACTATTTTATGAAAATTACTCAAGTTTTAACTTCAACTTTTCCAGATTTATTATCATTTTAAGCAATGTGCTAATTATCGTAAGAAAATTATCGACAACTGGATTTCAAATTTAGTCATCGGAGTGAGATAATAAATTTAAATATAATTGGTAGTGTGACAGTTTTTTTACAATTTATTTTTTAAAACGAAAATAAAAGATTTATTATATCGAGTGGCGTTTTAGTTCAGATTGGATATTCGCTGAATATTGGCGCAGATATTCGTATTCGCGAATATTAAAAATTGATATTCGTGACATCACTAGTACAAATCAATAGAAATAAATTTGTTGGGTTTTTTTTATTTTTGTTAAGTTTTATATTTTTTTCCTAAACCCCTGAAATGTAAAAGACTGCTTTATTATAATATTTTTAATACAAAAATATTTTACTTTTTATTTAAAATTACTCAAACGAACATTTTAAATTAAAAAGAAAGTCTAAACTTGGTGCGTTTCTATTTTTAAATGGCGCGTTTTCTTCACCTTTTTGGTGCGTTTTGAAATTTCAAAGTTGACAACGCTGGTAATGATCAGTTGTAGAGAGTATGCGTATATTTAAATATGTATAATTGTTTGTGCACATTTTGAAGTGGTAAACAGGGTTGCCGAACTTGGTATTTTCGTTTGGTCGGATGGTAGGCTAATCCTAATTTTAGTCGGTTTGAGAAAATTTACTTTTTCATTTTATAAATTGACTTTTTAAATGTGGTAGGACATAGTCTGTTAAAGCAACTGACTATATCGCAAAGCATGCAACAGAAAATGGAATATTTGTTAAAAAAAAAACAGAAGATCTTCTTGATTGTTGGTGAAACCTCGGATGTGACAATAAAGAAATGAAAATAAAAAATTTTTTACAACAAACAATATTTAAAAAATATTATTGAATTGGCAACAGACGGCGCTAACGCCATGGCGGGTAAAGTAACTGGACTAAAAAACTTACTTAGAAATGAATTTGTTTAATTTACATTAAGTGCGCTCTCTCCACCTGTGTTCAAGTTACGCATGTAAAATGCTGAAGGAAAATATAGAGCTTCTTTGTTGTAATATTAACAGTTTTTTCCCATAGCCCTTAAAGAATTACTGAACTAAACGAATTTCAGGAATAATGTTCGGTACCACCTCATAAGATATAAGCTGCTTCTTATACAAAACGCCTATTTTGGAAGTTGTTATTGCAAGAATTTTTGAACAGTGGAATGCTTTAGTACTATATTTTGTATCCTGTTTTTACGAAGTCAATGGTTTAAGAGCTGTAGAACTCGCCGAACATATGTCTTATAAAGTCAAATGCCATTTTTTATTTGTGTCAGATACAAGTATATTGCGATTCTGACTTGAAATCGAATTATAGGTGCTCTCTAAATCGCAATCGCAAGAAGTTAGCCATCTTCAAAAACCATTTAAGATCGGAAGCAAAACGCATGAGTTTTCGAACAACATGAAATAAATCTAGCGTCTTGCGACTTCAAATCGTGCGATTGTTAGAAAATGGCAGACATACTAGTCATAATTAATAATCTTAATAAAGAATATCAACCAGAAGTATATCGTTTGTCATATTATAATCATGTTTAAAGTCCAATATTTTTACACATTTTTATTAATTTTATAAAAAAGGCGACACTAACATAAGTCGATTTCGATAAAAAAAAAATAATCATGTTGATGTCTTAAATATTTTTATTGACACAGAAGCTAAAAAAGAAATATGTACTTAAATTTAAAATTGGGCTTCTATATAAAATAAAATCTACAGGGGTGTGCTCGAAATCAAAAACGTAAAACGTAAGAATTTTAACAGTCGTTTTTTACTTAGATTTCTGTAATAAAAGAATTGTATGAGAAACATTATACAAATATTTGTCTATTAAACAGAATTTAATAACAAACATTATAAAAATTGGATTTAAAGTGTATTAAAAAGAACTCCCAAATTCTTGCGTTTTAAGAAATTAAAATATTACAAATAAGTACTCCTTTTAAGTTATTGTCTAATCAAGATTTGCCTATTTATATAGTCACACATTCTCAAATTTGCCAATCTTGTAGATTGTTAGCTTAACAGAAATTAGCCTTTCAGTAGACTTAGGCAATGATATATTTTCGAATTAAGTGAATTCCATTAAAAATGGATTCAAATAAAAATATTTTACGATCATGCCAACTTTGTCTCTAATTGCATATTGCAAAAAATTAATACCTTTATCAAATAAAAATTGTGCTTTACATCAAAAAAATACATTCATATACATATGTAAATTTTTAAAAATTTGAAAAAATTAGTCGGTTTCAAAGGATTTTGGTAGGTCTTATAAACAATTTTGGTTGGATAAAAACTTTTAAGCGGCAACCCTGGTGGAAAATTGAACGTCGAAAATTGTTGTTGTGCTATACATTATTCGAGTTTATTTGAAGAAAAAAAAAATATTTTAACACTCATAAAATTATTACAGTAACTGATTGTGGGTTATAAAATTCGTTTTTCGTACTATTAAAATTGAATAAATATATAGTTAGTTTTCAAATAACTTTGTTTTTAACATTTATGTTTGTTATTCAAAAAACAACTTAGCAAAAAAAAAAGTTTAAGTTTTAAAAGCAACAACTATTAAATTTTACGGAATATGCTGTTTAAAAAATAAAAATTTTAAAATTAATGTAAAATTCATTTATTTTAAAGTAAAAATTAATTTTAAATTAAATGTAAAAATTTATTTTAAATTAAATAAATTTTCAGTTCTTTAAAATGAACTTTCTTTTTGAATATACATAGCTACATAATTTTTTGATTGTATGAATATTATACTTTGGGATGAGTGCTCTTGTTTCTTTTTTATAATTTTTTTTTGCAGTAAAAGAGTTTGTGTTTTTTTTTATATATTTTAGGTAAATCCTTTTTTTTTACCTAGTTATTTTTGTATGCACTTGCTTAGACATTGGTTTATTTAGCAATACTTATGGCGCCAACTTTAACGCTGTAAAATAATTGTATACAACATTTGACACAATTGATGTGCATATGTACGCCTACCTAAGTACATATGTACAAATGTGAAGATCCTTTTTATGGGAATTTTTTACTTGTGCCTTGTATATTTGAAGAAAGAAAAAAAAACATTTTTATGACTGATCTTGTTTTTTATAATAAACAATTTTTTTCAGTTAAAGAATTGTACATACATTTAAGGTAATTTTTTTTCTTGACTATTTTTATGAGCAATATTTATGGCACCAAACTCTTTCAGATGAAATATCATTCATAAAAAACGTAAAAGCAACAAATTCGCAGAAAATTAAGGAATTTTCGCGCCCTCAAAACAATTGTTTGTGCACATTTGTAAGTGGTTAATCAAAAGTCGAAAATTGTTATTGTGCTTTGCGTTATTCGAGTTTATTTGAAAAAAAAAATTTAAGAGTCCTCTTGTTTTTTATAATTTAAAATTTTTTTCAGTTATTTTTTATATTCATACATACCTTTTAGGTAAATGTTTTGTATTTAATTTTTTTGTATGCACTTGCGTGGACAATGGCATATTAAACAATAATTATGGCACCAACCTCTTTCGCGAAAAATTTAGGAATTTTCAGTTGACTTCAATCATTATGCATTTTAAGTGATCATTTAACATTTGATTGCCCTAAAAATAATTTTTTGCACGATTATTTTAGTTTAATCGATGAAAGTGACGTATTTTGTGATAATGGAAGTTGTGAAAAAAAAAATTAAATAATCATACCGGAAATCTAGAAAGACATTTAAAACGGTTCCACCCTACTTTATATTCAGATTATGTTGCAATAAAGTGTGCAAATATAAATAAAGTCAATGATTTAAAAACCAAAATAGTTCCAACCTACTTCAATCAAACTAACATTGAATTGGCGATTGTAGAATTATTTACAAGGAATGGACGCCTACTCCGTATGGCGAAAGATAGTGCTTTCAAAATATGAGTTCAACCGGCTTTTGATTCTTTGGGAATAAATGTTAATGAGCATAACGTAGCTGAAAGAATACATATTTATCATACTTACAAAACGTTAATATTGTTTTATTTTGGCTTGACATTTCTAAATTTTTAAGTTTAAAGAAATTCGCAGAATAGTTATTCGTAAAATAACTATATTTTTATTAAATTAAAAACGAACTAAATAATCCACAATCAATTATGGTAATAATTTTATGAGTGTAAAAATAATTTTTTTTCTGCAAATAAACTCGAATAACGTATAGCACAACAACAATTTTCGACGATTCATTTACCGCTTACAAATGTGCACAAACAATTACCTAGCGGGAAAAGTCAGAACAGCTTCTTATTTAGGCCTTATTTAAGGCCTGATTTGACATTTTTTGATTCAATTACCATTCTGATCAAGGTGAATTGACTAGAAGGTGGGGTCAAGTCAACATATGGTTATTTTTTCTGTGGTGTAGTTGTCAAATATTGTATACAAGCTACAGTTTTTTACAAACCTTTTTTTACTAGCAATATTTTTGACAATCGGACCACAGAAGCAGTGTTGTTGTAGTGCTGACTTCACTTTCTAGTGAATTCGCGTTGATTCTGATTTAACTGCTAAATAAGTTCTCTTATAAGGCTTCTGATCTTCCGTAGGTATAAAAGATAAGATCAATATTCCACATTCCCTTCTATGAGAAGGGAAAAGAGAAGGACTAAGATTGTAGTGTACCTCATAAGTTGCCACCGCATACCCTTAGACCACTCTGATAATTACATATGCCAACTAAAACAGAGTAGGGTATTTTACTAGATCAAATAACGACAAACTGACTGACAACAAATATAAAAACAAAACTGATCAATCAGAATGTTTTGAGTTTGGAATGCACTCAATTACATTCTTCACTCAATTTAGATTGAGTGCATTCCAAACTCATGTAATGTAGGAAAGTACTGTAATGTAGGAGAGTTGGCAGGATCGCCATGTAATGTGTAAACAATGCGTGTTGGTGTATTTAGTTCCCTATAGCCCTTGGTTATTTTTGTAGCTGTCAGGGTTTCAGCTGATTTGCAAGGCGTTCAAAGGAACTGCCGAATTAGTGTGAGACTTGAAATTATTACACTAATTCGGCAACAACCTGCCTTGTGTTTAATTAAAGCCTCACACTAATTCGGCAGTTCCTTTGAACGCCTTGCAAATCAGCTGAAACCCTGACAGCTACAAAAATAACCAAGGGCTATAGGGAACTAAATACACCAACACACATTGTTTACACATTACAAGATATTTAGTTTATTTGCGCGTTATAAAATTAAAATTGCATAAAAAAAAGACAAAAACAGAATACAGAACAGTTAAATGAAAAAGAATAAATCATTTTAGTTGAGTTTAATACGTTAAAATTCCTTTTTGTTTTACCTAAAAATAACTGCTAAAAAGTATTAAAAAAAGTTTAAAAATTAAAAAATAAGTGCACAATCAAAACTTAATTGTTTTCTGATTTTTAGTGTAAAAACCATTTTTACCTTAAAACCATCTATTAATTATGTATAAAATATAATAAATATCCATTAAAAGTGCACAATTAAATTTCTATAACAAAGGAATTTGGCCCATTTTCCGTAAATTTGTCTAGTTTTATTTAAATTTTGACATAAAGAGAAAATTTTCATATACCATGAATGGTTTTTAGAGCCAATAACTTGAAGCTCTTTAAAAATACATTTCTAAAAGACTCTTTAAGATTACCTTTATTCTAATGCCTTTTGAAAACCATTCTCATCTCATGACAGCCTTCTAAAAGACATTTATTTAAATGAATTTCAGAATCTCTGGCGAATGAAGCCAGAGTGGAAGGCCTACCCCTCAATGACAACGTGTGTAAAAAAGCTTTGAGTATGCAATGGAGCTAGCAGGCCTTGTACATCCAAAAGAAAGTACTGAGGCCTTCTAGAAGGCATCTGTATGCCCTCTTTTTCCCGCTGGGTATACATACATATTTACATATACGCATACTCTTAACACTTTACAACTGATCATTACTTGTTCTTTTCTCTACTGCATAAAGAACTTTTGCATGTTTCTTATATTTCTGCACTCCTGTTATAAAACTCGCTTTCAAATCATATTTTTGGCCTTTTTTGATGTTATAAAAAAATTTTTTTTTGCTTTAAAAAAATACATACACACACACGCACGTTAATTCTTCGCGTAAAAAACAAAAAAAATTGTTTACTGAAATAGGCACCAATACTACTACTCTGCTTCATAAAATATTAGTACTTTTGCATGTTTCTTATATTTCTGCACTCCTGTTATACAACTCGATTTCAAATCATATTTTTGGCCTTTTTTGATATTAAAAATACATACATACCACACACACACGCACGTTAAATACACATACGTGTTCAATAAAAAGTACAGATAAGTACGTTAAAAATACTGTACATGTACGTTAAAAGATGTTATGTACGTTATCGTAGTGTTTGTGTGCGTCAGCTCACTCTCGCTGTGTACCGTATATGTTTGTGCACACATTCACAAACAGAAAAATGTTTTTTTTTTTATTTTGTACTCTTGTAACGAATGTGAATGTGTATTGTTCATGGTAAAATACGGTATGGTACTCTTAATTGTGTACTTTACAGTTTTTTTTCGTACTCTGGTTTTGAGTAATTGATTTAGTTCTTGCTTGGTTTTTGTAGTGGCATAACAAGAGTAAAATCCACAATGCCTCGTCTTTTTTTTTAATTTATTTTTTTTTTCTTTTTTCTTTGAAATACTTTTTATTTAATTTCATTTGTTGTTTTTTTTTTTTTTAATTACTATAGTAGTAAAAAAAAGCATTAATAAAAACAAAAAAACCTCTTTTTATTTCACTTAGAAACATAGTTATATATATATGACGAAATATTATAATGAGTAAATCAATAACCAAACGTTTGTCAAACGTTTTTACTCTAAATGTTTCAATATTGTTCTTACTCTTTTCTTTTCCAGCTGTTTACTTTTATATTAATGTACAATTTGCGCTCACGAGCAAAAATAATACAAAACAAAATGGCACAATCATTCTCATTGTTTTGGTTTTGTTTTTGTTTTACTCACTGCAAAGAACAAAACAAAACGAAAGCAAACGTTTCGTTTTGTTTGTTTTCGTACTCTGTTTCAAACAACCCATTAAATTGATTAAAAGTTCCTAAAACTATAAGGAATGGCAAAAACTCGGTAAAAGTTGTTAAATGAGCGGATGTTCGCTTAAGATGTAAAGGAACAAATCGCTTCTATTGTAAACATGGCTTAAATTCGCGAAAAATTGCAAAATTTGAAACATACCCTTAACTAATTTGAGATCGCTAAATGAAATAAATTAACAGCCAATACCACGATGTCGTATGTGCTTTTTAAATTTTTTTTTTTTTGTAATTTTAAATATAACCTTACATTTTCTTCCTTTTCCAACACACATGTGAGCTATTTACAATCGTGTGAATTTTTTTAAATAAAGCAAATTCACAAGTAATTTTTTCGGAGTTTAAAGATGTAAACATTCGAAAATTTCCACAACACATTTTATTCATGATACCAATTGTTCACACGTTCAGAAATTTACATGTGAAATTTTATTCACTACAAGGGTGATATTAGCTGCGTTCGAGAACACAAGAGTTTTTACTATTTTTTACTGAACTTTACTGCATTTTACGAAATTGCGTTCGAGTACACAAAATGCAGTAATTGAGAACACAAATTGAGAGCGAAAAGTGACAGTTCTTGTCTGAGTATTTACAAATTTTTACTGCAGAAATTTTTGCAGTAAAATTTAGTAAAACAAAAAAACATATGTTTCAAAAGGTAAACAAACAAAAGTAACAAACAAAATGCTTAGAAATTCTGAAAAAATTGTTAAATAAAAGAAAAGTTGAAATAAAAATTAAACAAAAACAAAATGTGAATAAATATTAATTAATTAAACTTGTTTGTGAATCATTTACTGGGCTAAATACCAACAATTGAAACTTTTTTTGTTATGTTAATTTTTTAGAGTTGTAAAAGTGCTAAGTACTTGGGTACTTAAGTAATAAATAGCAAAAAACTATTCATGTTCTTTTGAATAAATTAACTCGCCACAAATTAGTAACATCAAATAAAATAAAAACAAACAAATATGAAAAATTACATAAAATAATTTGTTTGTATTTTCCAAATATGTTTGTGTTATAAAAAGTATTTAATCGAGTACCGATAAGAAAACGAGTTAAGTAGTCAAAAGTGTTAACATTTTTCAACACTTCAACTATTTGTCATCAGCTGTTGCCTTTATTTTACGAATTTTTACAAAATTTGCTTTCGCGTACTTTTTTGGACAACAGCTTTTTGTGAGAGCAAATTTTACAATATTCTCATTTACTGCATTTTACTGTAAACGTACTCAAACGCACCTATTGTCAAAACTTTGTTTAAAAAAATCTTTGAGAGATTCTTTAAACGAGACAAAATTTTTAAATTTGCATTACTTTTATCTACCACTTTGTCTTTAAAAGTACATTTTGTCACCGTTAATCCAAAAGGCCTTAACTGCACTTTTATTTTTTTTTTTTGCAGTAGAAGCAAATTTTAGAATCAGGGATAGAAAACTAATGTGGATGTAATTAAAAAAAAAAACCAGAAACATTAGTGTCGAAGCGACTTCAGACTTATTTTAGTTTATTTCTCCGATTTTCTTATGTTTTTTTAATTTTCTTTTATTTTGCTTATTTTCTTTAATTTTTAATTTTCTTTGAAATTTATTATTTTTTATTTAAATTTAGTTTTCTTAAATTTTGATTTGGTTGCATTTTGTTTTTAATTTTTATTAATTTGCATTTAGTTTTTTTTTGAATATGTATTTCCTTTTCTTTAAGTGTAGAGTAATCTCCAATTTTTTCTTTTGCTTTTTGCTATAATTCTCTCTTGAGTTTGTTCCTTTTGTGAGTTTTTTTTGGTTGCTACGAACCTTCATATGTATAATTATTTAAGTACTAGTTTAACCACTACCGAAGCAAGAGGCTTAAATAAATTTGTTAAAATTTGAATTAAAAACCAACCGTGTTTTTTTTAACTTACAAAAACTATTAAGAGGCTAGGAAGCAAGTCTAGCCTACATTTTGGTCCTTCGAAAAATCCTAGAGGAGCTAGGATTGGAATTACCAGTGGCATACATGTCCACCGTGAGCCGGCGATAGTTGTTCTCCCGTAACAACGTCGGCAAATTTGATTGAAGTGTCGTCAATAGTTGTTCCACCGCAACAACTACGACATCAACAGCAGTCAAGAGGGCTACTAAAATAAATCTGAGGTGTATCCCGTACATTTGGTTCCATCAAAAGGAAAAAAAAGTTCCCAATTGCGCTAAACATTCCAAGAAGGAAGAAGAGTCTACCAGACGAGTGATTTTCGAGAGGGAAAATCAATAAGGTAAACGCTAAGAATCAACAAGAGGATTAGATTGGGTAAGTGCAGTGTTTTAATTATATTTAGTGCGATTGAGTGATTTTTATTAAAAAAAGTGCAAAAAAATTAATTAAAATTACTGCATAATCATATCCAACAAGTAATCGAACATAACCTTAAAATTTAATAAAAGTGCCATCACTGATATAAAAAATCCCCAACGTGCCAACTCTAGTAAAAAGTACCAACACTGGTAAATAAGAAAAAATAACGGATTTTAATTACATATATTTTGCTGTTAAATATAATTGCCATACTAGTCACACTCATTATTAAGTGTTTCAATTCCTACACGTTCCCCAACTTTGTTATTTACAATTGAATTTTGACCGGCAACTTTACACATAAAAGGAAAAAAAAAATCAAAAGGTAAACGCGATCGGAAAAAAAATGATGTAAAAAAAAAAAGTGCTGTTGAAAATATTAAAATAATAAATTAATATTAAAACAAAGAGTTTTGTATTGGAAAAAGAAAAGAGTAAACAAAAACCACTGAATTTCTTCTTGAGAAAAAATATATGTACCTACATAGTGTGGAAGAAATTTAAATAAAAAATTAATATACAAAGTAAAAGAAAAATATATTGTAACCGGTGCTATTAAAAAGAAAACAGTGGCTAAAAAACAAAAAGGAATAAAAAGCGCTGAATTTCTTCGAGAAAAAATTTAATTAAAAAGTTAAATAAAGTGGTTACAAAGGAATAAAAACAGAACACAACAACAACTGTGAAAAGGCTGTCTCAAATAAACGATGGTTCCCGGTACGGAGTTTTTAACGGGGAAACGGTGAGTGTGTGGCATTTAAAAAATTATATATTTTTGTGAAGAATTTGGCACGGAATATTAGAATTAGAATAAAACAGTGTTTGGCATAGTCATTTAAAAAATAATAAAGAAGTATTTTTTAAAAAAAAAAATTTTTTACACGGTGACCGTTCAAGTAGTACAGAAAATTTTTTTTTTGAAGCATTATTACAATTGAATGCACAGTAACATCGAGTTTAATAAAGTTTGAAACTAAAAGGGTGATTCGAAAGGTGCTGATATTTTAAGAAAAATTTACAGTGTGGCCCGGCAAGTGGTACACAAATCTTTGAAAAGAGCATTAATATTGGATGCAAAAATGCATCAAGTTTACTTAATTTTGAAATAAAAAGGGTGAACCGAAAAGAGGTAAATTTAAATAAAAAATTTACAAGGTGACCCTACAAGTGGTACATATTTAAAGCATTATTTAATTAAAAAGCTGAATGCTTATGAACAACCCGTTCTAAATTTGTTATGAAGTGTGTTCGATTATTTTTGAAAAATTGTATGGAGAAAAGAGTGCGTAATTTTTGAAAAATTTAATTTAAAGCACAATTATAATAATTATATTGGGAATTTTGATCAGTAGATTTTTTAATAAATTTTACGAAATCTGAGTAAAATTGATTTGTGGCTGAATATTGAAAATAATTTTATGGCAATTTTGAGGCGAATATTTTTGAAAATTTTTTGGTGAAATTTAAAGCTGTTTTTTAAACATTCTGCATCGCTTTCATTCGTCGCGAATAATTTTAATATACCTTTGTATAAGGTTGAACTTCTTCACGATTATTTTTTGTAAATTTTTTTTCATTTCATTTTGAGAAATCGTTGAGGTGTAAAATATTTTAAGGCATTGAGCAACAATTTTAAAAATGGTTTCGGAAAGAGCGTGTAAATACGACATTCGACAAGTAGTGAATTTCTGCGCTACTTTTGAAAAAATTTCTTCAGAAGCTTTGACGATTTCACTATTAGAGGTAAAGCAGGCTGAACTTGAAAGAAGATGGCTGAAGATGATAGAAACATTTGAAGAATTCATCAAAGGCTATGAAAAGGTGAAAGAAGAAGAAGATTTTCCAGATGAAATTACTCTGAGATACGAAGATGCCTGTGAACAGTGCCAGATGCTAAAGGCTAAAATAATGGACTTGTTAAAGGCTAAGGCTCCACAACAAAAAGCGGCAGATACAACAGTACGTCAATCATCTCTAAAGTTACCTGCGGTTGAAATCCAAACGTTTGAAGGGGGTTTCGACAAATGGCCAGCATTTAGGGATATGTTTAGGGCAGTGGTTGGAAACGAGCCTTCAGTGGCGCCAGCGCATAAACTGTATTATTTACTTGGCAAGACGAGGGGGGAGGCCTACCAGCTCATAAAAGATTATGATTTGGTAGATGCTAATTTTGAGCTAGCTTGGCAGGCTTTGAAAAATCGCTACGAAAACAAGCGAATTTTAATAAATAATCAAATTAGGAAAATTTATGGCATCCAGGCCCCTCAGAATGAAACTTTGAAATTTTTAAGGCAACTTCAAAATACTGTTAGCGATGGTTTGTCGATTATTGGTTCGTTTCAAGTTGAGGTAGCTGATAATGACCCCTTTCTTATGCATATTTGCACTTCAAAACTCCCTGAAGAAACTTCGCGTGCGTGGGAAGATTCTCTGACTAACCATAAGGAATTGCCTACTTGGCAACAACTTAACAAATTTCTGTCTGAGCGGATTGAAACTTTAGAAACTTTTACAAATTTAAGGAAGCCGCCCAACCGAGACAATAATACCTCCAAATCTCAAGTTTTCTATTCTGATGCTGAAACTGATAAAGGTAAATTTAGCTGCAAGAAATGCCGACAGAATCATCCATTACGATTCTGCAAATATTTTAAGGGTTTGTCGGTCCATGATAGAATCAAATATGTTTATACGAATAAATTTTGCGCGAATTGTTTTTCACCCAGTCATTTCAAGACGAAATGTCAGAGCACCAGTAGCTGCAACAGATGCAATCAAAGGCATCACACCATGTTGCATATTGAGGAAGAAAAAGCGAGAAAGGTCCCCACTCAAAGGGCGTCAACTCATCAGCAGTTTCAAGGCGACGAAAGGCCTTCAGGGTCGGGCACACAGAACAGCAGCAGGCTATCCAGTTCTCAATCGGGACGATCGGGCGCAAATGCGATGGAGTCAGTTCAGGTTCATTTGTCTCAACACAGCGGAACTACAATTTTACCCACCGCTTTGGTTCATGTAGAGCATTTAGGCGAAAAATTCACTGTTCGTGCGTTAATTGATACAGGGTCGACTAGAAGTTTTATCCTAAGGCGTGTTCAACAGAATTTAGCGATCCCCTTAGAACGCCATCACAGCGAAATATCAGGGTTCGGTGATACGGTGGTAGGGAGTTCGAAGGGAAGGTGTTATGTCACAGTTAAGTCTCGAATATCCGATTTTAAAATTAAAATCCGAGCGATTGTGGTACCAACATTGGCACATTTTATGCCCTCACGGCCGATCCCAATACAAACGGTAAAAGATATAAAAGGTTTGGAGCTTGCAGATCCCTATTTCTACAAACCTGCTGCAATTGAAATGATTATTGGTAGTGATTACCTGCCTTTTATAAATTTGAGCGGCGTAAAAATGAATATCGGAAACAATCTTGAAGCCCGAGAGTCTCACTTTGGCTGGTATTTGCTAGGCCCTGAGCCAGAAACTAGAGTTCAATCTTTCCATACTTTTGTCTCGCCCTGCAGCGATGTGGCCCTTCATGAGCAATTAAAAAAGTTTTGGGAAATAGAAGAGGCTGAAAAAACAGATTTTCAAGCTGAAAGTGACATTTATTGTGAAAATTATTTCAAACGTACCACAATTCGACAGTCTGATGGACGTTACGTAGTTCGACTGCCGTTCAAAGAACAATTTCCGAAAGAGATTTTTTTAGGCCCCTCCCGTAATATGGCTCTTGCGCAGTACCATAGAATGGAGAAAATGCTCGATAAGACCCCAGATTTGAAAGCGCAGTACGCTGAAGTTCTCCAAGAATATTTGGACTTGGTTCACATGGAACCAGTTGTACATTTTGAACCTAAAGCAGAAAAAGTTTCTTCATTTTTTCTACCCCACCACGCGGTAATCAAGCCCGAAAGTAAAACCACAAAAGTGCGATTGGTCTTTAACGCCTCAAAGAAAACCGGAAGCGGATTTTCATTAAATGATGTGCTTTACCAGGGCCCAACGCTTCAAACGGATTTGATGCAACTTGTCTTACGTTGGCGAAATTATAAGTACGTATTCACTGGAGACATCCAGAAAATGTATAGGCAGATTTTGATGCATGAAGCAGATCGCCCCTATCAACAAATTTTATTTCGCAACAACACGGAGGGATACGTGAATTCATTTCAACTTAAGACTGTTACGTTCGGCGTGAATTGCGCCCCCTTTTTGGCGATTAGGACTCTACTTGAGTTAGGTCATGATTGCAGACACCTGTATCCTAAAGCATCTGCTATACTGAAGAACGAGGTCTACGTTGATGACATATTGTCCGGGGGACACACGCTTGAAGAGGCCAAGCAGAAGCAAGTGGAGCTCATTACAGCTTTGAAATCTGGTGGCTTTCCCCTTAAAAAGATGACAGCAAATCATCAGTTTCTACTCGAAAGTTTGCCCCGGGAGGATCTTCTAGACGAAGATTTCTTAAAGTTTGATGACTCCAGCTCTTTAAAAACATTGGGAATTCGCTGGAATGCGTTGGCGGATATATTTTACTATGCTGTAGAGCCGATTGAAATTACCCCATCCGCTACAAAACGAAAAATCTTGTCGGTAATTGCAAGATTATTTGACCCTCTAGGTTGGTTAGGCCCAGTCATTATTAATGCTAAGACTTTGATGCAGGAATTGTGGGAAGAAAAGTCTGATTGGGACGAAGGGGTACCTCCACACATACTTGTAAAATGGAATTTATTCTTAAAAAACTTGCCATCTATTTCGACAATTAAAGTACCTAGGTGGGTAGATTTCTCCCCAGGATATAAGATCCAAATACATGGCTTCTGTGATGCCTCAGAGAAGGCATATTGTGGTTCGGTATACATTCGAACAGAAAGCTCAGAAGGCCAAATAAATAGCCATTTGCTGGTAGCAAAAACGAAAGTTGCTCCGATCAAGCGGACTACCGTTCCGAAACTCGAATTGTGTGGAGCTTTATTGTTGGCTAAGCTCATCCGTAGCGTAGTCACGGATTGTCAGTTCCCCTATGAACTATTTGTGTGGACAGACTCGTCCATAGTACTGGGTTGGTTGCAAAAACCTCCCTACACGTTGAAAACTTTTGTCGCAAATCGTGTGACTCAGATCATCAGCATCGCCAGCACTCAACACTGGAAACACGTCAAAACTGAAGAAAATCCTGCAGATATGGGCACTCGAGGCTGCTCCCCGCAGGAGCTTGCAGACAATCAACTCTGGTGGCATGGCCCCACCTGGCTACAACTTCCCACACCCTTGTGGCCAGTACCTCGTACCTTTGACCCAGTCGACTTAGAGACCAAAAAGTCTATCATCAACTTTCATCTTGACGTAAATTGCGCAGATATACTTGAAGAATTTTCCTCTTTTCCAAGGGCGTTGCGAATTCTTTGCTATCGACTTAGATTTGTCAACCGAGTTCTCAAGAAACCATTCTCCACCGAAAAGTTTATTACCGCTCAAGAAATTAGCTCAATGAAGACTCGACTCCTCTCGCTCGCTCAAAAGAGATATTTTTACCGTGAATACGATTGTCTGAAGGAAAAGAGACCGCTAAGCCGCAAAAGCAGATTGCTTAACTTGAATCCTTTTATTGATAAGGACGACCTTTTACGAGTTGGTGGCAGGCTTATTAATGCAGGTTTAAGCTACGAGGAACGTCATCCAGTTATTGTGCCAGAAGGGTCTCATTTCGCGAGGCTTTTAGTTAGTTTCACGCATCGTATTATGCTCCACTCTGAGCACCATATAATGCTACGTGCGATTCGCCAGGGGTTCTACATCCCACGATTGAAAAATCTTGTTCGAAAATGCATCAGAGAATGCAAGGCCTGTACGATTTACAAGCATAAGGTCCAGCACCAAATCATGGCCGCACTCCCCCCAGAACGTGTGAACTTTTCCCTGCCCTTCACATATACCGGAGTCGACTTCGCTGGCCCCTTTAATATTAAGTCCTCGACGTTGAGAAATGCGAAGATTCTCAAAGGTTACGCTGCTGTGTTCGTATGTTTTTCTACCAGAGCCGTCCATTTAGAGGTCTGTTCAGACCTCTCAGCCGATGCCTTTTTAGCCTGCTTTCACCGCTTTACCGGGCGCAGAGGACTCCCCAAAACCATGTTTTCCGACAATGGTCGCAATTTCGTTGGCGCAAGCTATGCTCTTCTTAAAGGCCACAACGAGTTCTTGAAATCGATTGAAAAGACTTTAGTCGAAAAGTACTCCACCTTGGGCGTTACCTGGTCTTTTATACCGCCATATGCACCTCATATGGGTGGCCTCTGGGAGGCCGCAGTCAAGAGCATGAAGTCTCACCTGAAGAAAGTTACCAGCAACCTGTCTTTCACCTTCGAAGAATTCAGCACGCTTCTAGTTCGCATTGAAGCCATTTTAAATTCGCGCCCTCTATCGCCTCTAACAGAAAACCCGGGTGAAGTTCTACCACTGACCCCAGGACACTTACTCAGAGGGGCTCCAATTACAGCACTGCCAGAAGCACCTGCTGAACCTCCGCTCGAAGACGTGCCGTTTCTGAAACGTTGGGAAAGGTTAAAAGCGCTACAACATATTTTTGCTCGACGGTGGAAATCTGAATATATCACCGAGCTTCAGCGTCGTTTTAAGTGGCAGAAAGAACGCGACAACTTAAAACCAAATGATATTGTTATAGTCAAAGAAGACTTACTCCCACCTACCGAGTGGCTCCTTGGTCGCGTTAGTAACGTAGTCTATGGTCGAGACAGCAAAGTAAGAGTTGCTGAAGTAATAACCAAAAAGGGTACAATTTTACGCCCAGTAGTAAAACTATGTTTGCTACCGACAAACACCACTATGAGTAAACCCCAACCACAACCTACCAAATAGTCTACCAAATTCCTCAACAAAAATAGAAAATTAGAAAACTCAGTCGCATTAGGTATTTTTTAACACTGTATATACTTCTTTCTTTTCTTTTGCTAAAAATACAGATGAAGAAGCGACCACGATGCCATATTTGCCGACTCAACCGCCCTCTGCAATACTGCCTGAATTGCCTGGCCTACAATCATGTTCGAGACCATTGTACCTTAACCAAAGGATGTGCAGTTTTGGTCAACTGGGTGGCCTGTAATGCCTTTCACCGTACTTTGCTACACCCGCAAGTCAAAAGATGTCCTCGCTGAACCTCAGCGCGAGGGACCCGTGTTAGCTAGAGCTCAGGCAGCCATTTCACCAAACAACGCAGTGGCAACACTACAAGCCACAATCTCTCAACTAGAGGACACCCGATTGGCAGCCGTGGCCAAGAAGCTTCATCTTGAAGAACCCTTCTGAAGGGGGTGCTCTCGCCACTCTCCGGGGGGAGCATGTCGAAGCGACTTCAGACTTATTTTAGTTTATTTCTCCGATTTTCTTATGTTTTTTTAATTTTCTTTTATTTTGCTAATTTTCTTTAATTTTTAATTTTCTTTGAAATTTATTATTTTTTATTTAAATTTAGTTTTCTTAAATTTTGATTTGGTTGCATTTTGTTTTTAATTTTTATTAATTTGCATTTAGTTTTTTTTTTGAATATGTATTTCCTTTTCTTTAAGTGTAGAGTAATCTCCAATTTTTTCTTTTGCTTTTTGCTATAATTCTCTCTTGAGTTTGTTCCTTTTGTGAGTTTTTTTTGGTTGCTACGAACCTTCATATGTATAATTATTTAAGTACTAGTTTAACCACTACCGAAGCAAGAGGCTTAAATAAATTTGTTAAAATTTGAATTAAAAACCAACCGTGTTTTTTTTAACTTACAAAAACTATTAAGAGGCTAGGAAGCAAGTCTAGCCTACAATTAGTATTTTTTCCTTATGCTAGTTAAGGCCTTTTGGGATAGCTTTATCTGAAACCAAACGCCGTAAGTGCACTGTTTTTTTTTTAATGAAGGTGATAAGTAGGGACGCGATTTCCATGCAATTTCATGTTTTTTGTCAATAGTCTAAGAACGATGTCGACCAATTAATTGTCTTTCCGAATCATTAAATTTGCGTTAAAATGGCATCGATTTGTTTTTGCATATTGTTGCATATTTTTGCAAATTTAGGTTTTTAACGCATAGTTTTGCATATTTTGACATTTTTGAGTGATTTTTTTTTAATTTTCATATTATAAGAAAAATTTTTAAATAAACAAAAAAACCTTTCAAAAAAATTTTAAAATAAATAAATTTTAGAGCTTTACTTTTAATACAAGATTTTCAAGATTTCGACAAAAGATCATTCTTTTTTAAAACGATGCAGCACCTTACATGGTTAAGGCTTCAATGGGTAAAAATATTTTACCTAAAACTGTTACAAGTTACTTGCTTGGCACATGGTTAAAACCGCGTTGCAGAGAAAATTAGATAATATTGCAGTTTTTAATGAAATGTTTCCCTTGATTCCCCTTTCACTGCAGAAAGTGGTAGCAAGAGCTTGTTGATACCGATTATTAAAATTAACAATGTGGAAGGACGAATAGCCCGGCAAATTAAAAAAAAAATCCAAAACGTTTTGCAAAAAAAAAAAAAAAAAATTAAGAATTTCAAAAAGTAAAATAAATTTCAACTACATATGTATTGCTGATCTGAAATTAAAGTGGGGAATTGAAAATAAATTTTTTCAAAGTGCATTGGCATTCTTCAAGTACAAGACAAAGTTTTACTTTTAATGAAACAGTACTTATTTATTTAAACTAGGGATTGCTGTAAAAACCGAAATCCGACCAAAAAACCTTGGTTTTAGCTTTTACTTAAAATGTATACTTATGCTAAATGAAATTGCAAATAATACATAATACTCGTACTTCATAACTGTATACATTCTTTAAATTTAAATTCTTTAAATTTAAAATAAGTACTAAGAAGAACAAATGATTCTTTTTTAATAACCTGAATTGAAACAAATAAGAAAATATTGTATTACATACAAAAAAATATATATGTATGTACTTTTACTTGGATATTTTCAAAACCGAAAACCGAACCGAAACCGACCGGTTTTAATAATTTTAAAACCGAAACCGCGGTTTCAGATTTTTAAGGTTTTTAGCAAACTCTAATTTCAGCAAACAAACATTTTAATTAGTTATTTAATTTTTTTAAAGATATTTGAATAACAAAAGACTGAATTTTGTATATTGTTTTTTAGTAAAATTGAAAACACAACAAAACAAAATCTTATTAATGAAGAAATTATGTATGTACTTCCAAAAATAACAGTGAAAAAAATTATGGGTATGTTTGTAAATGCATCACTGCGCTGCACCAGTGATTTCAAATGTTTAGTCTGCTTTCACACGTTTCATCTTTTGATGCTCAACTCCTATGTTTTTTGGTGAGGGAAGAGAGAAGAAAGGGGGTTAGTACGGAGATGCCTGTACTCGGTCAGTACGCTTTGTGTTTTTATTCGTTGGTATATGCACAACGATGGCTGCGTGTAATTTTTTCTTTTCTTTTTCCTATGATTTGCTGTTATTAAAATTATTGTTGTTTTGAACCGTAAAAAGTTGAAACCCGTTGCTGCGTGTGATTATATTGGCATCTTTAAAAGGGAATTGAAAAGAACTTGAGCATCAAAAGATGAAACGTGTAAATTCAGACTTATATACATATACAAAGGGTGATTTTTTATGAGCTAAGTTTTTCGGGCTGGCAGCACTGGTTGGTAATTGTGTCCAAACTACATACATCTGTGAAAATGAAGAGTGTTCAGTATAATATGCCATTTCATCATGGAGAAACTCACAAACGAGCAACGACTGCAAATCGTTGAAATTTATTATCAAAATTCGTGATCTGTGAGAAATGTTTTATCGAAAAATTGTGTTCAGCAATGAGGCTCATTTCTGACTAAAGTTACCGTACAAGAGTTACCGATGCATCCCAAAAAAAAACGACAGTTTGGTGTGGTTTATGGGCTGGTGGCATCATCGTCCATTTTTTTCAAAGTCCCCTTTTACAAAGTGACAGACAGAAGGCAGACAGACGAAGTTTGTTGATAAGGGGGCGACGCTGTATGCGTGACACACTTTACTTTTTTCCTCTCTCGCCTACAAACTTCGTCTGTCTGCCTTCTGTCTGTCACATTGTAAAAGGGGACAAAGACGACGGTGGAAGAAACGTTACCGTCAACGGCGAACGATACCAAGCCATGATACGCGACTTTTTTTTGCCCCAATTGGCTGAGTTGGACTTGGTTAATATGTGGTTTCAACAAAACGGTGCCACATGCCACACAGCTCGTGAAACAATGGACATATTGAAGGATGAATTTGATGAGCAGCTTATCTCTAGAAATGGTCCTGTGAGTTGGCCGCCAAGATCATATGATTTGATGCCTCTTGACTATTTCTTGTGGGGTTATGTGAAGTCGTTGGTCTATGTGGACAAGCCAAACACGATTGAAGCCTTAGAGTATAACATAACACGTGTTATTCATGGAATACAGGCCGAAATGCTCGAAAAAGTGGTGCAAAATTAGACCTTACGAATGACCATTTTAACCGGAGCCGCGGGCAACATTTACATGAAGCTATTTTTAAAAGTAAATTCCAATAAAAATTTTGAATATACATATGTATGATGCAAATTTCAGTGTTTTATTATATTTTTAACAAAACTACGCTTAACAATCACCCATTATATCAGTGAAGTAGATGTGGACCAAAAAATGGTCATACTCCACAAAAATAATAGTCACACAATAAAAAAAATATAATTATTTTTCTATCGGCTTTTAAAAAAATTTGCTTTTCTGATGCAGCGCAGTGATGCATTTACGAACACGCCCAATTTTATTAGGGAGTTTTGTTTAGAGTTTTTTTTAATGATATTCTAAAATATGAAGTTTTTGATATTTTAATTAGGCTTAAGTTCATCAAATTTAATTTTCATTAAATTATTTTTAGTAACGGAAGAAATTTCCAATATGAAATGAATTAAAAAAATTTTTTTTTTTTTGATAATTTTATTTTTGACTGAATATGGGATTGAACTTGGGTCGAATTTACATGTTTCGAAAATAACCATATTCCCATCACCAGAATTTTTGCCGTTCTACCGTTTGCACCACTGCGCCTGCCAGTCTTTAGTCAAACATCAATCTTTAACCAATGGTAGGTGGATCAAAATTTGCTGTAACTGTTTATTCAACTTAAGTACATTTGTTTTTTATGTTTTTTTTTTTGTCTTTCTCGTTGACCTTTCTTTGTACAACTTTCTTGCTGTCATTTGGAATTTTGAGATTTGCCGATATATCGGTATCGGCGATATTTTACTTTCGATACGACGATATTTCATATATTTTTTAGAGTTTTTTTTTTGCATCTACAAACAATTAAATTTTCAATGCTTGTTTTTGCATACAACAAAATCAGAGCAGAATTATAAAATTTTTTCTCTTAATTCTTAACACATTAAAAATAAAAGAATTGTGCTAGACGGAAGGTGGAATGCCATCATCATAAGAGCCCAATTTCGACAAATAAACAAAAGCTTAAGTACATATGTAATTTTAAAAGAGATTTTGATGTATTTTCCTTAGACACTAAAAAATCGCTTGAGAGGACAAAACGGAGTATACCACTGTATTCTACGGCCCAAAATGCTTTTCGGTATCAATATCGCCGATATTTCATTTTGAGTATCGGAAATATGTAGAATTGAATAAAATGAGATTGGATCATCTTGTAAAGATGCTGATTTTTAGCCCTTTGTATTTCTTATAACTAGGGCAACCAAAAAAAAAAAAAACAAATGCTTATATTTTGGTTAACAAGATAGAAAGATTTTGATTGAACACAAATTCCGATCATAAGAAAACATTTTTTGGCAATATCGGCTTTTTTTACTTATTTTGTCATTTTAAGATAATTTTTTTTTTTCATACGAAAAAAAACTTATTTAATAATATTTTGCAAAAATCGTGATTATTATTTATTTTTATGTGCAACTTTTCTTATAAATACTAAAAATCAACCATTTCTGTGCTGTAACAACTCTGGTTAAAAAAATCGTTCAACGTTATGGTAATATTTTGTGCTTCCCTTCAACAATATCATCCCAAAAACCTATATTATCTCTATATGTTATTATACCTACACTAAAGAGTGGAGAGGGTATTATGCATTTGTGCTGATGTAAGAACCACCTTAAAATATTGGTCCTAAAGTCATATCACTTTCTGAGTCGATCTAATGATGTCCGTTCGGCTGGCTGGCTGTCCATGTAAACTCGTGTGCAAAGTACAGGTTGCAATTTTAAAGATAATTTAATGAAATTTTTTACGTGGGTTCTAATTGGCACAAGGGCGAATCAGTCCATAATTTAATATAGCACCCATTCAAGCTGCTATCCGAAAGAGGGTCTTTGTGCCCACCATCAAACCAATTTTAATGTAATTTAAGACATATGTAGATAGATCCATATTTATATGGAGACGTAAGGTATGCATTTTTTAAGAAATAGGACCACAAGGGGAGATAGGGTCAATTTCTGCCCATCAGTAACTATTTAACCGATTTAAATGAAATTTAAAACATAGATAGATCCCTATTCATATAGCCATACGCTCTCGAAACTTGTTTTTAAATACTGTCATACGGTCGGGCTTGACCGACTAGACTTTCTTACTTGATTTTTATGCAACTCTGTCTTAGCGGTACTGTAACGTACTTTTTATAGTGTTGTGTATAATTTGTATGTGTTTTTGTTTTTAGTAATAAGCCTTTTTATCAACTTATTTTATTATTTACTTTTTTAAGTTCTTTTCTCTCGAAAATTCCATAGCTGTATTCTTGCGATCAAATTCCTCAGTCTGTAACGTCTTTTACCATCATACTTTGTAACGTCTTATTTCTTTTTAAATATTGTTTAGTTGTATAAAGTAACGTCTGTTAGTTCCCCTTCTCTCTGTTTTTGGTATAGTAACGTCTTATTTTTTACTTTTTTAATATAGTTTTAGCTATTAAGAATTTCTCTGTATATCAAATATTGGTTATTTCTGCAAATTTTGGGGTTTTACACGAAGTTGTAACAAAATTCGAAACACAAAAACTTTCATTGGTTTTCAAAGTGAACATATTTATGGACCGTAAGAAAAATATCCCGTGTTCCAGGGGATATAGGAGAGAAATTTAATACAAAATTTAAATCAGTTTCATTAAAAAATGAAGAATTTTCGGTATTAAAAGATATTGGGGGATATTTTGGGAGGCAAGCGGAATTATGAGTCCAATCGTATAAAATATACTTCAGAGCAAAAACTCAATTTTAAATATGCTCCCTTAACATCTGTAGACGTAGGAAGAACTTTTTCTATGTACAAGAACTTGCTGACTTCAAACAGATATAGTTTTCTTTTCGAAAATTTATTGCATCAACTTATAATTTACTATAACAACGTATTAAACGAATTAAGTGGAAAAAAACAATTTTAAATTGCTTTTTTTTTTAATTTTAACAGCTTATTTTCATGTTTTTAAACGCTTTTTTAAGAGCTTAAAACTGCTTTTTTAGTGCTTTTTTTTGGTTGCCCTACTTATAACATTTGTACACTTGCATACATTTCGGAGGAACGCACGAAAGATATTGAAAATGTTAAACATGCGTTCACACTTGAAACATCTAACGTCTGCTTTCAATTAAAAATGTCACTATTTCTGAAAAAAATCTTGTATTTGTTTTTTAAATACACTTTTTTTCTACAAAAGTGCCAACATTTTAAAAGAAAACATTAAAATATATGTGAAATTCATTTTGATTAATAGTATAAAAAGTTAAACAAATTAGACTTGCAAAAAAGTAAAAACTTGACAAATGGTAGCGCTGTTTTCAGTGCTGCCACAATAATTATAGAATTTGTTGTCACTTTTCTAGTGATGACACTAAAAAAAATCGAAAGATGTAAAACGGACCAAATGAGATTGGATCATCTTGTAAATATGTTGAAAAAATGTTGATTTTTAGCCCAATGTATTTCTTATGGGAAAATATTAACAACTTCGCAAATTGAGATGTTAAATGTTGACAAGTGTGAAAATACTATTATGGAAAGATGTTAACATCTTCGCAAATTGATGGTAGATGTTGATCAGTGTAAAAATGTTATAACAGTCACAGCTTGACCAGCTTCATTTTCAAAAAGTATGGTCATTCAGCTTAAAATCGGAACCAAACAGTAATACTTTTAGGATGAATTTGTTTTTCAACATTCATATGTGAGTTCTTTAATCCACTTGTTCGGCAAAATTTTATTTTCCGATGAACAGAATTGTCGCTTTTGGACGCGTGCAAATTGTTGAAATTTTTTAATCAAATTTGGAGTGAGGAGAATCCACATGCTTTTGTCGTAACACCATTACATCAACAGAAAATTACTGTTTGGTGCGCTTTATGGGTTATTGGTCTTCAAAAACGATGATGGTCAGAATGCGAAAAGTTGTTGAAAATTGGTGTTCCAGATTGCGCCTTCTACGCGCCAGCCGTGGCGGAAACATGGCAGAAATCATATTTAAACATTAATTTCATAAAATTTTCTTTCATATAAAGCCCGATTTATTGATATTAAAAATATATTTCTTTGTTTCATTATGATTTAAACTTGTGTCAATCTATAAAAAACACTCGATATATGAACATTTCCATAGAAAAATTTACTTTTTTGTAGAAACGAACATTGGGAACATTTGACAACATGGGCCTAAAATACAAGCTTATTTGCTTGCTGGCGTTACGTTACAAAAAGTAGACTTTCATCACACCTGCTAAAAACGTTCGTTTTGAAATCGATCGATTTTCATCACATCCCTGATTGTCTAATAATGAAAACAATATTCTATTGTGTAAAGCTCTCCTTTTAATAACCTTTAAAGACTACTTTAAATTATCATACAAGTCTCACGAATTTTGAGGAAAATACAATCCTGTCATGATAAGTTTTTAATGTTTTCTGAAAATTTTCAAACAATAATAAGATCAGGGAAGTATTTTCGCATATGATTGAGTTGTCAACACTACACAAATAGATGCAAATTCAAAACCTTCTATATATAAACTTTCGAACATTTTTAAGTTTTCATTTCAAGAAGCATTCAACTATCCGATGTTTGTCCGATGCGTTTATTTTTATCAGACGTTTCTGTCTTAATTTTTATCTCATAATGACTACAAAAGCTCTCCTTTAAATCCGTTATCTTTTAATATTTAGGAAAACAAATAAAAATGTTTTATGTACAATTGATTTTAAAATAAAATTTTATTAAAAATTCCATACACAATTAATATATTTTAATGAAATTGGTTAATAAAATCCAAAAAAAAAAAACACTAACGCATACTATTAGAAAAAGATTTTTGAATGAGGAATGAAGAATATATTCATATACGCACCCAATGATCCACCCAAAACGGAACGGTACCTACGTCAGCATATTTTTCTACAAGTATTTTTATGTTTATTTTATTTTTATATTTTTTGTTGTTGCTAAGAATGTATGTAAGTAGGTTTTTATTTAAATTTAAAGTATTAAAAATAGACAATATGTACAACTAAAAAGTGTTTTAATATCCCAATAAACCATAAAACGATATGATAGCGAAAACGATATTATATTTTACGGCTATTATAATATAATAATAATTGGGATCATCCGGGCTATATGCAAGGATCATATAGCTTCACAACGCTGGAGTAAAGCAAATATGCCCTTTATCACCTCAACTGTTCATCATCGTGCTAAATGATATAATGAGCGAAGGATTTTTTGGGAGAAGAAGAATTATTTGGAGTCTCTCACGCCAACTAGAGCATTTTTTTTCAATTATAATTTTTTTTTTTTTAAATTCCCTAACCTAATCCAGAGTCTTTGGCGGGAATCGAACCCGCAGCCCCGGCGCTGAAAGACTAGCTCACTAGCAGCTATCCTACCGGGGCACTCCAAATTTGGATTATGCGGATAATATTTGACTGTTGGACATGAGATCAACACCAAGAAAACGAAAGCCATGAGTATAAACAATGTTAGCACAGAGAACATCATGAAGCGAATACGAATACGAATAGTTGAATACGTGGACAGCTTGTGCTAAATAGGCAGTACAGTACCAACAAAACAGCAAAAACAGACGCAGGTTCAAAGATGGGATCAACAAAGCGATAGCGGCATTCGAGCGATTCAATACGGAATCAATACGGAGAAGCTCGCAATTATCCAGACGAACCAAGCTCAGAATATTCAATGAATGTAAGTCTATTTATTCTGTTGCACCGAAGTGAAACCTGGATATAATCAGGCACAAAAAATCCACAAGTGCCTCAGAATCATATGCAGGATATTTTGGCCAAACATTATTAGCAAGACGGATCTCTGGAACCTAACCAAAGAGGATCTTATACTGAAACAAATTTAACACAGACAATGGAGGTGGATCGGCCATACTATTAGTAAGATGTCCGAATGTATTATAAAGATGGCGGTAAAGTGGAATCCTTAAGGCTTAAAAAGACGTAGTCGACCCAAGAACAACTGGAGACGCATGATACTCCCAAGAACTAAGACAATGTAATCTTACGTGGAAAGGCGCGAAAACAGCAGCACCAAATCGAGTAAGATGAAGATTCTTTGTGGTAGCCAATATTATATAAGTATATAATAACACAGTGCATTTTTTACGGTAAAAAATTCGTTCAGCTTGTTTTAAAAAATATTCGTACAACATATTTTGCATATCTATTGTAAAATATAGGGCTATTTTTTCCAAAAAAATTTTCATACCATTTTTTTTTTTGTATAAATCCTAATATCCCATTTAGCTCAGAAATACTTTACACTGTTTTAAAATACATGATACTTTTCGATTTTGTTTTATTAAGCCGTTTACATATATTGTAAGAACTTTAGGTCTTAGAGGACCCCTAATGAAATATTCGTAGAATATTTTACCCCTCTAGAGTGCCGTTTTAGTATACTTTTGTGTGAAATTTGGAAAAAGGACAAAAATTACCTACCCCTTAAAATAAGAGAGAAAATAATCGTAATACAATTCTGCTGAAGACATCTGATATAAGTTTTTAGCTCAGAAGTACATTTAGTATATTTTTTTGAGTTATTCATTTCGCATTGCAACTATTAAGGCTGTTTTTTTTTTGTTGAACAGTGTAATTGGCCTTATTTTGTGAGGCGTTGTCGTTTACAAGTGCATCGTTTTTTGTAATAAATAAATAAATTAAAGTTACACACAACCTGGTAACGACAATGCCTTGCACAATAAGACCAAATATAAAAACGATATCGTTATGACATCACTGTTTAAAAATATTTCCTTTCCAATTAAAAATCAAACATTTAAAAAAAACATCAAACATCAAATTTAAGCATAGAAAATTATTTAAACAAAAAATTGATTAGCAAGATGGTATAAACTCATCGCACTTAATAAACAAGAGCGTATTAACTCAAAATTGTAATTTGTTCCCTCTTTGGAAATAAAATTGACACGTTATATTCATATCTGCCTTTAATGTTTAATTAAAAAATTGTTTTGCTTCTACTGAAAATGTTTAAATTTTGAGTTAATACCTTTTTGTTTATCCAATACGATATATGTATATATATATAAGAAGTAACCAAAAAAGTTCTTTTTAGAATAAATTACGAATTTTCTTCTTATAATAAATACAAAAACTGTAAGTAATAGCTGCTTAATTGAAAGATAATTTATAATATTTTAATTATTAAATTGTTTGTTGCATAAAAAAGTTTAGTTTCTCTTAAAAGAATAATTTGTTTATTGCGAGAATTTCTCATTGATTCTGATGCATTGCATTAACACAAATGGCCTCAAACAATTTTGGAATCTTTCGACCAAAATGATTAATCTTAACAAAAAACAAAAGTCCCTATCTACGAAATATTATATGATAAACGCTAAAAGACCTTACTTTCAGTTTGCATAATATAATATGTTTAAGACAATTTATCAGTTTATCATTTTAGATAGTTTTTTTGCTTCTCCTGTAAAACTTTCAAAATGTTAGATAGTGCCTTTTGCGTTTTAGGTGACGATATGTATATGATATCGTTTCGATATCGTTACAATATCGCCTGCTTTATTGGGATATAATTTTATTATTATTTTAAATAAACAATTCTATTTATTAATAATTTTCTTTTTGTTCTTAGTTGAAAGCGCTTTTCTCTGCAAAACTAATTTTGACATAAAACAACATGCAACATTTTAAAGGTGTTTCATTATGCTCATTGTGCAATTTGTAAATTCAATCAATCCTAAACATTGATGCTAACTAAGCCCTTTTTGTGCCAGATTTGGCCCTTTTTATGGTAAGATTTTGTTTTTTCTGGCAATATCGAATGGTTAAAACTGGCCTTTAAAATTTAAAAACTCTTAAACATACACCCAGCTAGCATTTTGTATCATAATCGAATCTTTTAGAAGTCAGCTTCAAGAGGAAGATAACCTCATATGAGCTCATTTTTCGATCATAAATGATACTCTCGTTGTGAGAAAATGGTACCCTACCGATGAATCACCTCAAAGAATCAATCAGTTGTGATACAATTTGCTGATTTCTTTTTGATCATATGAATGAATCATATGTAGAGTTTTTTTTTCCCCGGACTTTTTCGATTCCCGGGAAAGCGGGAATTTTTTTTAAATTTCCCGGGATCCCGGGATCCCGCTCCATATAAATAATACAAAGTAAATTTTGTTAATTATTAATGAAAAAAACTTTTATAAAAAAACGTAAGGGAACTTCTTTACAAAAAAAGTAAAAGAAATAGTTCAATACTAAAAAATTAATTGAAGATTGAAATAGGAACTTGAATTATTATTACCTCACGCCTTCATTCCCTATTATGTATTATGCTTTTATTCAGTATTATTATGCTCTGGATACAAGATAAAAAGATAACATAAACATAACAATTTAATTCATAAAACAATAATAAAAACAAAAAAAAAATTGAGGTACTCAAGATATGAGATCAAAAAGTTAATTAATAAAATAGATAAAATATTTTAAAGAAATATATAACATTTTTTAACGGCTTATGAAATAACTTTCTGACACACTCAAAGCGCTTAGTAAGTCGTCAAAAAGTATATTCCTGATTATATTTACTAATTATCATGCTTCCGAAATATTTCGTTCATTTTTTCGCGAGGTTGGACAAATAGTTAAAAGTCACCGTTGTAGCATGCTTCGGATTCACAATCAGAAGCAATTTTTTCTTTTTTATAAACAACGTCTATATCAGTCAAATGTATGTCAGGGTTTATGCAAAACCTTTTCATTTCAATAGGTCCATTTGTAATCTTTAGGACAATATGTTTTTCAAGTTGTATGTTGTAGTATCTTACACGAGTTTCCAAAATGTTATTTTATTTCGGTTTCCCCGCACTTCACGGGTATATAAACCAACACAAATTGAAATTGAAAATTTGTGTTTATCACCTAAGAAACATATCGCCCCTTCATTGCATCATAGTCATATCTCAAAGTTTTAAGTAACTTTAGCAAAGTTTTCGTTCATACCTTCTCGTATTATATTTCAAACTGAACCGGAGTTATAGCAAAATATATCTTTAAATCGGTACATTTTGAAAACTTTAATCGCATTTTGCCAAGATCGTTTGTTTTTGTAGATATGACTATGTTGCAATAAAGGGGCGATATGTTTATTTATCTCTTATTTTTAAGACGTGTCCATAGAAAATGAAACTTTACTGCCTGCATCTTATTTTGAATTAATGTTCTTTATTAACTCTTCACTTCACTAAATTTATTAATTATCAACTGTTGCACTGCCCATTCTGCTTTTAGTAGATTTATTGCATCAGAAGGCATTGATTTAAATACATGTACTCACTCCTTGTAATTGATCTAATCCACAACCCATCCACAGATGCTAATTTTTAGAGAATAGAAAACTAAATTTCAAAGTATGAATAGCTATTTTCTGAAATTATGAGGAATTTTTTATTTCCCGGGATCCCGCAAGAAAAATCCCGGAAAAACGGGAAATAAAATAAAATAATTCCCGTCCCGGGAATTCCCGGGAAAAAACCCTAATCATATGTGAATTCTTTTATAATCGCTCTAGTGATAAATCAGTTTTAAGTTTAAAACATTTAGAAATCATTATTTGAACCCAGCTAGCATTTTTTGAAATTTTTCTTCTAGTCTTTTTTTTAATCTTCAGTGCGATTAAAAAACCAGAAGGTGCGCTCATTTTCTGATCGTAAGTGGTACTTTTTTCGGGAGAAAATGGTAACCTACACGCGACTCTTCTTAATGAGTCATTTATGATTCGTTATAAGTTTAGAGACATAATTCGTTATAAGCTTAGAGACATTTTTACTCCTTTTTTTTTGAATAAATTTTCATTGAATTTTAAATCAAACAATTTAAAATCATAAGCCCGAATAATTTTTGTGTAGATTTTAATACACGCTTTATTCAGTTTTTAATTATCAAAAGTACTCAAATAACTTTTACAGACAGTGATGCCAGGAGAAAAAATCCCTTTTTTCCCTACAACCAAAAAAATGTTCCCTACGTTAAAAATTTATTGTTTTTAGCAACAAGCAAACAAATACATATTTTGTTAACATTTTGTTAATGTTATAATAAAAGCATTAATTAGCAACAAGAAAAAAACCAAAATAAATGTGTTAATGCCATACACGCTCATAACAAAATCCAACTTCGAAAATAACACTGTGTGACAAATTTAAACATTTTCTTTTTGGCAGAAACGCCTTTATATATCCTTTAATCTTAAGACGAAATATAATCAAACTTTGTAATTGATTTGATAAAAATATATCCTTCCTTCCTTTTCCTTGAAAGTCCTCATTAAATGTTATAAAAATTTGAAATTGTATTGTTTTATTTCTTTTAGTTTCCACAAATTAATTTCTATGTAGAAATTTAATTCGTTAGATATTGGCTTTTAATATTCGCATACATTTTAGCGAACGTGAGTACGAATGCAAATAGCAAAAATAAGAGAACAGTTCGCAAATGCGAACGACCCCCAATATTTAATTACTAATTACGCTGTTACCCTACGTTGCCACAAGCAAGTAATTACTTGCAAGTAGTGAATACGTATTATCAACAAAAAATCGAGGAAACAGCCGATTGACTGAAAATACAAAAATTGTGTGAATGTAAGTGAAAAAGTGTGAGTGTATTGAGTTTTTCGAACTTGCACTTGCATGTGGAAACGCGGGGTTAGGAACCTTAGTATAGGGTTTCTGTAAAAAAGTACTAAATTTGTACTTAAATAATTTTATAAGAAAAATTTTAATTTTTAAATGAAAAAGGCGATGAGATAATATCGAGCCCATATAGCAAAAATGATGTAACCATCAAAAATAAAATTTTACAGGAGAAGGTTTTTTTTAAATATTTTTGCTTCAAGTCTAAGGTGTCGTTTGAAATTGCTTTTGCTCTTTTTCGTAACGGTACTTCCCAGAGATATGAGATTTTAAGAGATGATGCAAATAATCAAAAATTATTGATTTTCATCAAAAAACAAAAATCTAAAATGTTGTTGGTTTCATCATTTTCGCTATAAGGGCTCGATATTTTGAAAATTCCCTAAATTTGCCTTAAAATAAAAAAATCTGTAATATTTTCCCTACTTTTGAAATTTTCCGAAAAACTCCCTACAAAAAGGGAAAATTCCCTACTATTGGCATCATTGCTTACAATCTTCCAAATGCCGGCAGGGTAGCTGGTAGGGAGATTGATTTTTCGTTTTTTTTCAAGAACCGTTTTCGAATAATCCGAATATTTGATTTTCTTGAAAAAAGCCGGGGTTTGGTTAAGCATTTAAGAAATAACCGGTTAACCGTTTTTATTCGAACAATTAGAAACACAAAAATCAAAATAGTTTTTAAAATAAAAAGTTAATTTGAATAAAAACAAAGCAACGCAACGCCAAAGAATTACATTGAAAGAAAAAACAGTCATAAATATTTTGTAGTTTTGTTGTTGCTTTCTACAGAAATTCATGCACCGTTTAAAAATTTTCACAATCTATGAGGAGTTTGAAATTTTAAAACGCAATAAGAATAAGAATGTTGCAAAAAAATTACAAAATATTTATGACTTTGTTTTTACTTTCAACGTAATTCTTTCGCGTTGCGTCGCGATTTACATAATCAGGGCCATAATTAAGACTTAGAATTTTTAAAAAACTTTTGTTTTAAAAAAATTGAAGAATTAAATAAATTTATTATTTGAGATATTCTCCCTATTTTATTTAAAATGAGTTTTAATTTGTTGGTGGCTAAGGATGTTTATATGCATTAGTTGACTTCAACCATATTTTTGAACGGCCAATTTTTAGGCTTAATTTATATATTTATTAGATTTTCGAAAAATTTACATTTAAATATAATCGGCTGGGGAAAAACTAAAAAAAACCGGTTAAAACCGGTCGACTAATAACCGTTCGATCTCTCTAGTAGCTGTGCATACATATTTATACATACTACATACAAACATATCGCTCATTTACTTAAATAGTGACATAACTCAAAAAAATTTCTTTCGAGATAACCGTGCTTAAAGTTTTGTATTTACTTTAAGCATCACTTGGAAAAAAACGACACATTCTCTTCAAACGGGGATAGATAATAAAGATGAATTTAATACAAAATATAAAGAAAAACGTAGCGAACAATTATGCATCACTAACTTTAAAATTAAATTTTTTGATTTATGTCACTATTGAAGTAAATGAGCGATATGTATGTTTTTCAAAATCTGTTCTGCGAAATATTCATAATTCATTATTTCTAAATTCTTTGTTTTTAGCAAACATTTATTTATTTACCTTGTACTGTTATTTTTGATCATAATTACTCTTCTTCTGTTGTTTATGTTTAAAATTGCTTTCTCATGATGTGGGGCACTTTTTCTTCGCCGTTAATGAGTGGGTGTGAGTATAATGAACGATCTGCATCAATGTGTGTGACTATGATAATTCACGCAGTGACCAATATTAGTGTAAAGTTTTTTTTTTACGAAAATTAAGTCTTGTAGAACATCTACATATTACTCATTTACTTAATAGTGACATAACTAAAAAAAATCAATTTCGAGATAAACGCGTTAAATGATTTTGATTTGCTCTAACCTCTTAGGAAAAATAACTACACAATCTCTTTAAATTGGGAAAGTATAGAAGATATAAAGATGAATTGTATACACAATATAAAAGAAAACAGCGGAAAATTCTGCATCACTAACTCCAAGATTTCATTTTTTGAGTTATGTCACTATTGAAGTAAATGAGCATTATGTATTTGCAAAACTTTAAATAAGAGCGTATTTTTGCAAATCCAAAAATTTTAAATGTATTGACAGGATCGTGTCCGACCATATGAAATCCACATAACCAGCGGCGTTGCACAGCGGGAGATTTAGGAAAAAATGGAAATAATTCTGTATTTTGTGAACGGTTGGTCCTATTGGAATAAAAATTCAGTAGGCAATTAAGGACTTGAATTCGAGTTTTAGTTTGAATTTCGGGTCTATAGACATATCAGATGGGCCGCCATAGGTTTCCATAGTAGGGCACCTCGGGCATTGCAAAAAATTAAAAACGATCCAGGATTCTTTATTTTAGCCCGATTTAAATTTTTAAAATTTGAAATTTTTTTTAGTCCGTGAAATGTACTATTCGGGCTCTACAAAGTTAGCGACATGTGTATCTTCTATAGTTTAGAAAATATCCGAGTTTGAAAATAAAAACTCGCTATTTTTGGCAATTTGGGTGTTGAAAGATTTTGGTCAACATTTTATGAGCTAAAAAACTGTCTTATTGAACTTCTGTTTCCTTATTTAAAAAATGGAATAACTTTCCTTCTCAGTCTGCCCTTTTTGAACTGTTCAGTGAATATAATTTTTATCAAATGAGTATTAAAAAAAATTACATTAGGAATAAATTGTCGTCTAAGAAAATATATATAAGGTGGTGGCTATTGGACGGTATTAAACAATTTTGATAGGCTAGCTGTGGAAAACCATCCTACATGCACACACTGCAGTCTGCAGGTGCTAAGGGACATTATTCGCAACGAATATTTCTCGTCGGAAATAGAACGCATTGTTGTATATGAAAATACACACAATAATTGCGTTGACCGAAATTTGTCGTGCGTAACGTTACTCTGCGATTGGTTCAATTATATATCTTAAGCAGACGAACGCCGAATAAATTGGGACTGGGTGAGCGCTTTTTATTCGAATTGTTTGATTGTTTGGGTAAATATGTAATGTGAATTTTTCTTTAAAGATAGTTTTTATTTTATCTTTACTACATATATTATTATAAAGCTGAAAAGTTTGTATGTTTGTAAGAGGTAATCTCCGGAACGGCCGGTCCGATTTGAACTATTTTTTCAACAAAAAAGCCCACAAAAGGTTTAAAAACCTTTTTTATTTTTTAAATTGTGTTTTTTTATGTATTTATAACAATATTTTAAAATTACGACTTCCCTGCATAAATGGCCACTTTGCATACCCACTGTGCGTCGCAAACATTTCCTTTCGACTAAAACAGAGTTGATTTTTAGATGGCGTCTAAACTTAAAAGCGCCGTAGAAAATTCCAAGTGACTGTCAGTGTGGCCATATCCAAAAATATTTTACAGCTAAATCGGCTTTAAAATAATGCTAAAAAATGCTAACAAAAATTTTAAACTGCCAAAAAATAATGCTAAAATTTAAATTGTATTATTTTTTGTTATTTTAGTTAATATACCTTCCTAGGGTCACGAACGTACGTTCGTACGTTTTTGCTGTACAAATAATATAGAAAACAAAACTTTTCCTAGTTATAAACATAAACATTTGGTCACGAACGTACGCAAAATAGAAGTCTACTTTGGCTGACAGTAGTGAAATGTAAAAATCTGCGTAATGGAACGGAATTTATTTTAAAAGGGTATTTATGTAGGTCTCTATCCAGTATTTACACAATAAAATATCTCTATTGGCTTTTGTTTAATTGGCTTATGTACCGGTCGCAAACGTACGATTTTTCCATAAGTTTTTTCTTTTTGTTATTATCACCATGCATTTTCCCATAAATATCTTAAAATTTCCGTAACAAAAAACTTAATACTCAATTTACAATTGATTGTAATGAAGAGATTATGAAGAAAGAGTGCAAACATAACATATTTTTTGCATGCAAAATAGTTATATAAAAATGGTAGCTTAAAAAGAAAATATAAAATATTCGAGTTTCCAGCGCAATTTCCTCAAGTAAAACAGCTGAGATATGCTATGAAACCTTTACAACATAGACTTTTTTATAATAATAAACAATAAAAGACGATGATTATCAACATTTTAAATGTTCATCCTGGTTTACCTTTCTGAGGAAATACCCATATATGATTTATTTTACATAATTCTTCCTTATAAACTTACATCATATCAATAGAACAAACTGATTAAAATAAATAAAATATTTAGTAAACATAAAAAGTCTTAAAAATATAAAAGAAAAAATCAAAGGAACTTGACCTATAAATGGCTTTCATTTAGTATTTCAATAAAATGTATAACATGTTTAATAAAAAATTTCATTTTATTAATTAAATACGTCATCAAAATTAATATTATGCTTCAACTTCTGAAGAATCGATCGAGTTATCATTATAATATATGTCCTAATCGCATTTTTATGTGAGATCGTACATTTTTTTAAAACTATGGCAAAATTTTAAACCACACTTAATATAAAGTAGCGAATTCAAAGTCTTTAACGTCAGTCTATTTCGAATTTTCATTTTCAAGAGATTTATACAACTAAAAACCTATTTTAACTTCCGCGTTGCTAAATGGCAAAACCCAGAACTTTATTGCAAAAGAAGCCAATTCACTGAATGGATTTTCATTTAATGCATTTTTATTTTTATATCCATATACATTTATCCAGAAATCAACTGTTGAGTTCTTATTGAACAATTCATATGAATTTAGTTTCTGCCACTGATGCTCCAAAGTTGTAATTTCTTCTACAGTGAAATCTATTATTTCTTCTTTAAAATGTTCGCTAAAGTTGCATTTATTAGCTTTTAAACTGTTTTCTACACAATAAAAGTTAGTATTTGTTAAATTATTACAACTTTTTGGCAATCGTTGTCTAAGTTGACATATTCATTGGGCTATAAAATCTCGGCATGTAATTCATATTTGTTTTTCTATTTCAAAAGTTATGGTATCACTTTTCGTTTCCAAAAATTTTTCAAAATCGTTATTGGAAAAAATCAGCTTAACATGAATTTAATGGATCAAACTGATCAAATTTTAAAACAATTTGATATGAAAGATCTTTAAAAAGATTGTACAGTTTCTATAACAAAAGAGTAGGGTTTTGTATGTGCATTCAGCAAAAAAGTGTGGTAGATTTTCAAAAAAATAATACTTGAATATTCTTAAATTAAATAATGCTAAAAAATGCTAAATATTTAGTTGAAAAATGCTAAAAAAAATGCTAACTGCTAAATGAAAAATTTGCAGCAAAATCAGACAAAAAAAATGCTAAATCTAGCTGCAAAAATGCCAAAATGGCCACGCTGGTGACTGTCAATAGCAATCAGTGTTGCTAAAACTTATTGAGGAAAAAATGCTGATCGACAGGTGAAACTGAACTGTGCACAGCACATAAACTTAATACTGTCTCTGCTGAACGTTGTTACAAATTCTTTTAAATGGATGGTTTTTAGTTATGCCCGTAGCATTTTTGTGTTTTCTTGTTTCTGCATGTTGCTCCAGGCCACTAAATTAAGAAACAATATAGCATTTCCAGTGATTTCAAAAGGTTTTTTTAATCTGTTTCTTTCACCTATTTTTTAACTTTAAGTGCTGTTGCCAATCTTTGTGAAACTTTTTTGAATAGGTTTTACTAATTTTGAAAATGTTTCTTTTTTTAATTTTTATTTAAGTTTAATTATATCCACATTAATAGGCATTTAATTGTTGCATTTCTTTTAGATCTATTTCAATGTTTGTATTAAACATTAATGGAAAATATTTAAAGTACCAGAAGAACTAAAAAAAGCTAGAAATTTTTAAATAATGCTAGAAAATATGCTAGATGCTAAATCAGTTTTTTATGCCAAAAAAACGCTAGATCTCCTCGCATGAAAAATGCTGAATTGGCAACTTTTATAGCAATCGATTGTTGTCAACGACTAAATTTATGTTCAGACCTAACAAATATTTGACGAAAAAATTGAAAAAAGCGTGACCAGTAAGTTGATCAAACTTGTTCAACTATTGGAGAGAACAGTACGACCATAATGTTGTCGTTTTAAACATATTATTTTTAATTTAAAAGTAAACATACAATGTTTTAAAATATTAAAATTTAAAACATATTATTTTTAACAAAAAGAAACTAGGAATTATCTCCTTTCGTAGGTTACTTTATATTATATTCAACATTTTTTTTTTTTTTTTTTTTATAAAATACATAACTGAAATGTAACTCATAAAATAAATTCGAAAAATAAAAAAAAAAAAAAAAATGTTGAATATCATATTATTTTTTGATATTATTAACCATAACGTGCTTGGAGACAACATAATATGGGTATGCCGGTGACAATAATATGGTTAAAGTGTCCATAATATGTTTATTTGAAGTTTCAAGGGAGGTAAACACTGCATTGCTAAATAGAAATAGTGTCCGACCGAAGCTGATTGTTAAATAGAAAGAAAATATTACCAATAGTGTCCGACCGAAGCCAATTTTTTCGGCCGATGCCGTAGTTCGGCCCAATTGGCTAAATTCGGCCGGACTGAAGCCGAACCCGAACTTTACTTATCCGAATTCACAACAAAAAAACTTCAACATTTTTAATATAAATTAATTTATTAAGCAGAAAACTCCATTGATTTAAAAAAAATTTTTATTTTTCGAGTTCCACTGCGATGTGAGGAATTAAGTCCTGCATTTCCTATATAGAAACTTTAATTTGTTTTCTTCCTTATTTTCGATATTGCTTGCTTGTTAAGCTCTTTTAGAAACAATATAATTTACCACAACAGAATTTTTAATAAAATATTTAAGTGGATTATTTGTGCATGATTTTGTAACCTTTGCATAAAATGCTATAAAAAAGTTCGGCCTTCGGCAAAAATCGGCCAAATTAATGTCGAACACCGATTATCGGCCGGTTAGCGATTTTTAGCCAATACCGAAGTCGAAGCCGATTAATCGGTCGGTCACTAATTATCAATCGTGAAAAAGTTCTTTTTGAATAATATCTTTAGATTTTCCAAAGTCTTTAAGAAAAGGTTTCCTGATGATCTGGCCTAAGCAACCAGTGAGATGCGCATCGGAACTAGATTATTTACCCCCCAACAAAAAATTTCAGTGCATTTATCAAGAATAAAAATTGGGAATTTAGCACACAAAAAAATCCTGTAAATAAATAATGAATAAGAGATATGTGTTAATCCATATACTGAATTAACACGTTTAGAAAAGTTCACTATGCTATATATTGACTAAACCCGAAAAACACTTGACCCCTTTATTAATATGTATTTATTTATTTAACATATTTAGGTCTATGGATAAATCCTTACAGCCTAATACAAATGAGTATTTAACTTAAGTATAATATTACGTTTCACAATATTTACATTTAGAGAAAAATCAAAAAATTCAAACATTTCATTAAAGCAACAACACAGTTTTCTAAATGGGTCTGCCATCGCATAGTTAGTTCGGAAAGTTTTTATAAATAAGGGATTATAGAACCGTACCGTACGTCGTGGAATGTTAAATGATAATCTACTTAATAAAAAATTAAAGCATACTTTTCCATTTATTAAGTTTATTACAAATGAGGCACTTAGCATAACTCTGCGACTTTTCAGTGTTGGCAAACGTATTAAGGATAATTTTGTAGAATATGAGGGGAGATTATCATAACCTCGATATGTATCTCTCAGGCAAAAAAGCAAGAATTGTTTTTGAATGGATTCAATATGATCAGTATGAACCATATAATGTGGATCCCATACAATCGAACCGTATTCCATGATTGGTCTAATTAAGTTTTTACATAGGTCATTAGAGAATGCATCCCGGTTTCAGGGTCAAAATTAAAGTACCTATGTTTATTCAAGTTTTGGTTTAGATAAAAGGTTCTGATGGTTAATGTTATCTAAACATTGCTAAACCTGGAACTATCTAATATCTATAGGATTCCAAATATAATAAACTCTCTTAATGGGTTATAACAAAATCTATTGATTTCAACAAATCCATCAGTTTTCTGCTCATTTAATGACAAATTAAAAAAAAATATCTTTTTGATCTTGCGACAGTGTACAACATCGCAAATTTAACAAATTTTTTTTTTTATAAAAAATAATTGTAGTCAACCATAAAATCAGAAATCCTATAAACTCAATAATATTTTATTTGCATTCTTTTGAAGATTAGAATACTTAATTTCAATTTATTTATTTGTATTTTGTTGGTAAATTTATAATTATTAAGAAAAAATGTATATCATTGACTACTGAAGTGTAACTCTGAACACATAATCAATTCTCACACTTTATGATTGCATGAGTGAAGTGTCAAGCAAACAAGTGACGTTTGTGGGTGTTTGATGTGTGACCATAAGCAAACTGTCTGCACTGTATTGCAAATTTTATACAAGTAATTGTTGTCTCATCGTGTCGTTGTGGCTGATAATTCATTTCCATTTAATTAAATATATTTGTATCAGAATTGTAAAGGTATTCTGTAAATTAAATATAAACAAATGTGATATAAAAAGTTTAAATTTGATATGTTTGTTAAGTGTTCTGCGGCTCAAATTGCTTAAGAAAAAACAAAAAGAAGGTTTAAATTATTAATGAAATGCTCTATTGGAATATTCCGAAGACCATTTGGAATACCTAAAGTCAAGATCCCAATATAATAATAATACTTAAGCGAAATATCTAATGTAATTAATACAGAATGTTAAGTATTTGATGGAATTAGAAGAACTTTTTGGTTTAACAGGTGATAAAATCTAGCTTAGTTTATCGCATAAATCATTGACAAAAAATGTATAATGTATATAGATATGTAACTATAATTTTACAATAGAAGTATACTCTTCCTTTTTTTTAATAGCAAAAAACAGATGAAACTTTTTACCTCCCCCGCTTTATAGATCGGAAGACAAAAATGACTAAAAAGATTTTGAAAAATATATATTCATCTTACGCTGCTGCCGGTAAAGACAAAGGGTTTCTTTTATCTCTTATCTCCTTTCTAATGCGTATCATCAGACGAAGATAAGCAAAACAAAAATGAGGTATTAATTTCAAATTTCTTTTAAAAAGAAAAAATTCGCGCACAAATGCTGTTCAACTTGCTTGTATTTTATTTGTTTACCTTTTGAAAACATATGTTTGAGAATCTATTATATTTTGCTAAACAATGCTAAACGTATCGAAATCTAAAGCCTGGTACTCTGTTCAACATTTCACGTGAAATGCTGTCAAAATGCATATGAAAAAAACTTGTGCGGAATATCTACGAAATAATGTTGATGGAGTTGTACTCTGTTTATTTTGTGAAAAAGTTCCGAAATGTTTCTGGCAACATTTTTTTTACAACTGCGAAATAATGTAAGCTGCCTTTATTTCACGTGGAATTTTAAGCAAAAGCAAAAAATATGAACTTAATATTAAAAAAGAAATAAAAAATTAAAATAACACAATCGGTAACAGTTTTTTATCCATATTTACTTTTTTTTATTAAATTTTTTATTAAAAAAAAATAATTTTAGTAAAATACATGTGGCGTTTGTTTACATACACGAAACAATGTAGCAACTTTGAAGGAATAAAAACGTCAAATTGTACAAACTCGCAAGATTGGTAACATTGATAAATGCCAAAATTTTCGTGTGGAATAATCAATGTTGCTCAACATTTTTCACAAATTTGAACAGAGTACTAGGCTTAAGTCGATACGATAGTGGACTCGATATCGAATGCGGTGATTAGACCCCCGACCTTTCAATAGATGACATCGATTGGCGGCTGGCTTTCACCTACGACAACGATACTCATAATAACGCCGAATATAATTGAAAAAAACAATGAGAACTTTATTTAATATTAAAATATAAGTCTTGCGAATAATAAAAAAGTGAACTTTTTAAACTGTATATCCGAATATTTCCACTTTGGCAACTCGGCGGCACAGTTTTAAAATAAAAGGCTAAATTATGTTATATATGAAGATTCAATAAATAAATAATAAAAAAAAAAAATGTTAAACCTCTGGTTTTTTTCGGCGTTTTGCGAAATATTAAACAAATTTGAGTTATACCAATCGGCCGATCTTATTAATGGAAACTATTTTATTACTTAGATGGCATATTTATTTACAAAATATGGTATAGTCCATCATTCCCGGTCCTCCAGGTTGTCCTTGTTTACAAATTCCTCCTAGAATCATACAGTTTATGTAATCCAAACGTTGGACATGTTTTCAGTTTTCTTGTATTCTCAATTTGCAGAACTTAAAATTGTCAGCACTGTTTTCTGTGACAGTTGATTTGACAATTTTTTTTTTTGTTTTAAGGTTATATTGGTTAAGCAATTCACACTTGGGGATAGCAAGAAGCGATTCCTTTGTGTGAAATTCCCAAGCATCTCACAACTTTCGGTCTTAGACCAAGTGTTCCCTGGAAATGTTATTCAGGCACCCGTCTGATGACAGCTAAAGTGAGAAGGCGTACAGAACTGAGTATCCTGAGTGCAGGCTTACGCCGACGCGTCGCAGGAAAATAGGTGACAACTGATAACATTTAGTCACTGAAACTCACCTGTATTAAACCGGCCTAGCGGTGTTGGCAGCCCCAACTCTAGGGTCGGAGGCTTTGGCCTAATCATTCAATCAACGTCAACAAATTTAAATTTCACTTTATGGTCCTGTTATTTGGCCACCAAGATCGTTTGATTAAACCGCATTGGTTATGTACAGACATTCGTCTACTCTTATAAACCAGAGACAGCTGTGGAAAAGATTTACCGCCTGTCATATGGCTTCATGGTGGATCTTAACCACTGGTTGACAAACAATGCGTTGTCACCACCCGAGTGTTAGTGCAACTGCCACACCCAGAAAGCAAGATTATAAATCGCCGCCCTTTGCTAAAGAGCTAATGCTGTCTAACCTGCGCTGCTTTTGGAAACCGGAGGCCTTTGATAAGGCGAACAGATTTTGAAAATAAAAATAAAGGACATAAAGAAAAAAAAAGTAAAAATTTGTTGACTTTAACATTTTTTGTAAAGTAATTACTTTATTAGATTAATCTAAAAAAATAACATGTATAAAAATTTACATATACATGCTTATAAATAAGTAAATAAGTAAAAAAATAACGAAACTTAAAAATGCATTGCACTAACTTATTCAAAATTTCTTACTGCAAGTGTATGAGAGTTCAGTAGGAGTACGAACAGAACAAGCATGACAAGACATTTTCCATACGATTTTACAGAAAAAAAACCGGTGACCGCCGTGAAATAAAATTTATTTTAGTTATCAAAGAAATTTTTGGGAATATAAAAGTTTCAATTAACAAGATTTTGTTAATAAATCTTTAAAAATAAAAACAAATATTGATCATGCTTTTAAAAATAAATATGGCAAAGATGCCAGATTATGAAAATAGATCACAGAAAGAGGATACAAATTTTATAGATGACAGCCAGTTAGAAAAGAGTACGTATGGTCACGTTACCTTAACCAATAGTCAATTCGGTGCTAACTCATTGGGAACTACTGAATCCCGTGGTACCAAATAGGAATTCTTGTAACCGCGATAGTACATTTTTCTTGAGATCTGTTAATTTTGAATTTCTGGCGAGTCCCAGCTATTGACTGCACCTGATGTCTCCGGATGATGTAACACCAAATGGTGAAATATCCTGGAAACCAACATTTGACGAGTTATTTGCCACAAATTCTGCGAAAAGTGTGAAAATTTAAGTTTCGGATTGCGCTACGTACGCTCCAGCCGTGGCGGTCACCTAACCCAAAACTTATTTGAACTTTTATGGCATAAAATTATATATCCGCTACAAAAATTTAAAAAAAAAATATTTTTCTTTGCTTTATTTTAATGTTATTTAAAAAAACACCCTGTACAATATCCTTTATAAAAAAAGCTAAAAGGATAATACAGATTTTTAGATCTTTTTAAAACTGAGACTGATTCAGTGTTGCCAGTGGATTTTTCGAAAAAATACCTACACATGCTAATAAAAATCCGATTTTTCCATACGTGTTGAAAAAATTCCCCCTACAAAAATCCCTACGCATTATTATCATTAAAATAAAAGAAAAAACATTAGTTATAAGAAATAAATTTTATTCGCATATGTATATTAAAGCTTTGAAATAAAATAATTACAAAACTAAAAAAATAATGCATGTGTATGTACTTTTAATGAAATTTAATTAAGTTTTTCAACATTAGGTGTGATCCTGTACTCAACGTTGGGAGCCCGCGGGATCCCAATCTTACCGAAAACTGTTCCTATACTCAAAGTTTGGTAAGGTGGAGCTTTTAAGAGAAAAATATTCTTCTTCTTGCACGAAGTAGCCCGAACTTTTTTTTTTGGGCAAATTTATAAAATTGTTAAACAATTAGCTGTGTCAAAAAAAAAAAAAAATAATAATAATAGAAAACTGCAAGAAGTTAACCAAAATAATTAATATAAGAAATATTTGAAGCACGACCGCGAATAACGTTGTAAGTAACAAAGTAATTATTTTTCAGGAGAGCAAAAACGTTTTTAAAAGGCAGGATTACTTATTTTTTACTTTTTTTTTAGATTATCAAAATTAATGATAATAAAAACTTGTACGCAAAATATCAAGAAATTTGAATTTAAAATAACATGCAAATTTGCAGTTTATAACTTTTTTTTTTGTGGAAAAACGTTTCATATCCACAATCCCGATGTCATTTAAAACGTTTTCCACTACGCAATCGGCTTTTAAAATGTTATTCCAATTTACAAAACCATTAAATTGTATTATTTTTTTAGTAACCTACAACGTTCTTCCACTAGTTGACTCTTTAAATGTCATTTTGAAGGCGTTAGGGTGATTTGAGGTTTAAACAATGTAAGAAAGTAATGTTAACGATAATTTGCAAAAAAACTGATTTTGCAAAAAGTGGCTTTTACAACGTTATTCGCGGCTGTGCTTTATTTATAAAATAAACAATGGAAAATGTTGAAATATGTAAGTAAATGCTTGAATTTTAATTCTATGCACGTTAATGTGTCATTTATGTATTTATTTAAACATACATATTTCATATTAAAGTTTTCTTTTGGATCAGAAATTTGGTTTTTGTTGTTCCCGTACTTTTGTCTATTAGACAAAAGTTCATTTTACCGAACTTTACCCAAAAAGTACGGGATCACACCTACATACATTAGTGTCTCCAACTTTTTAACCCCCAAAAAACTCCAGAAATATATTTTGAAGCTATTTTAGGGAAACATTTTTTTCAACCGTTTTGGACAACAAAATATCATTAAAAAAACGTTTTTTACTGCATTTATTTTATAAATAATACAGTATGAAGAAAAAACCCTACATTTTGGAGATTATGAAAAATCTGTCCGATTTTCCCTACGCTTCTATTAAAGTATCAAAAATACCTACATGTAGGGATTTTCCCCTACTTCTGGCAACACTGGACTGATTATATAAAAAACTATTTTCGAAAAAGTTCCGACTAAATTTCTGCTTAAAGGCCTTAAGGCCTGCTTAAAGGCCATAAGCTTTTGTCAAAAATTAACAAAAAGCATTTAAAAAAACAAAATCAAAAAACATTTGATTCCTTACGGAACGTGCGATCAGTTTCGCACTTTGCTTATGCAAATGACAGATTCATAAAAGTTAACAAAAAGTTTCCATAAGTTCAATATGGTTAAACACATATAATTAACATGTTGCTTAAACCAACTTAAGCATATTATATATGGGCTTTAAGGTGTGTCAAGTTTTCTAAATTTCAATTTCCAAATTTTATTTTATAAAATTCTTTTTTTTTATTCTGTGCAAATTTAGAGAAGAAACCACTCTTTGAAGTGTTTATATACACCTGTGTCGCGCACCAGAGTGGGGACGCAAACCACTTGAAGTGTTCCAAATCTCAAATTAAAGTGTGTTTGGCCCAATTTGCTTAAAAATAAAAATTTAATAGATGACTTTCATTGCCATCTTATTACAATCACGATTAATTGTTCATCTAATTTACCAAATTATTTTGTTTATATTTTTGCGATCATATGGAAGAGTAGCTTAAGTCGACATAAGACAAAATTAAGTTATTACAATTAGAGAAGGTAAAAAATCTTTAATATTTACTAAAAAAATGTTTAACATATACTTGTAGGCTCTATTGAAGTTGTTACACTTATACGATTATATACAAACCTAAAGCGAAAAAATCCTCGAACAAAACTTCATAAAAACTGAGTATATCTGCAAACTACAATATTTTACATAAGCTACTTTTTCATATTGGCACAGATATTTAAAAAAAACTTTAACAGATACACATGGGTTTTTATGAAAAAATTGCGTTATGAGGTTTATGCTAATCTACATAGATATTTAAACAATAATTGGATGTGTCAGAAGCTAAAAGGCCTTACTTTTCAAAAAAAAAATTATTTTGTTATATTACTATCTAATTAGTTGTGAACTCTAGTAATATATTTTTGATATCAATGAAACGGTCTTTATTGGATATAAAATTTTATGACATTAATGTATAAATATGATTTCGGCCATGTGGCCGCAACGGCTGGCTTGTAGAATGCGCAATCTGGAACACCAATTTCAACAACTTTTCGCATTCTGACCATCATCGTTTTTGAAGACATATGGTCTGTGGATGTTATACTGTTTCGACAAAAGCTTGTGGATTCTCCTCACTCAAAATGCGACAATTCTGCTTATTTACGTACCCATTCACCCAGAAATGGACTTCATCGGAAAATAAAATTCTGAATGGAAATTCAAATTCAATATCAATTTGTGCTTCAGCCCATTTGTCGAATTATTTTGATTAAAAATTTTAACAATTTGCACACGTTGCTCTTGTGTAAGTCGATTTGTAATGAAATGTCAAAGCAAACTAAACAAAAAGCAATTATCAGCTGTTAAATAGGTGGTCAAATAAAGCTGTGATGCCAATTCAAAGTTGTATCACTCCAAAAAAACATCCTTTATATTGTTGTAATATGAATTACTACGCTTCACGTTTTCGGCGAATTCTATTTTGGAAATCAATTTTTCAAACATCACTAATTTACTCTACTTCTTATTTTGTAGAAGAACTCTAAGCATCAAATATATTGCCTAATTAGACCTCATTACTTAAATTAATGGAACATTTTCGTAAAGTTTTACACTCACAATATTCTGTTCGTAAAATTAACTAAAATTGTAACAAGATTAAAGGAAATAAGCTTACGTTCTCCTTAATCTATTACCAAACAGTCGAGGCGTATTTTAAATTCGCCAACCACGATAAGGGTGAATATGTTTTTGTAAAATCATTGTACAATGTCAAAAACAGAAACAAAACAAAACAGGAACAAAGATAATAAATAAAATTTTGATATCCAACCAGGTTAATTTATAAATTAAGCATAAGGCCGGTTCTTATGTATGCATTCTCGATATGGTTTTCATTTTCACCTTCAGTAATGAATCAATTTTAAATTATTGAATGTAAAGTTGTAAGACTTTGCGTTAACAAACACTTTGAGCGGGTTTATAGGAAGTTTTCTAATGAATATATATATGATTTAACAAAGTTTAACCCTAAGAATCGTATGGTTTTGATTTAATGAAACGCTTTATTGACTCTTTGCATAATCTCGATAATGTTTTGATTCAAAATGTCTTAAATGATCAAGTGGGCTTAAAATGGCTCAATACCGACTACTACTCACCCTTAGGTTATGTGGAACATGAAATTATATGTGTAAATAGCTTACTACCGAAATTTTACGTTTCAAAAATTGCAGGTGCCCACAGGGGTTAATTTTTTTTTGCTTTCTTTTATTTGTAGCTTTAAGTTTAGTTTTTAAGCACATTTAATTTTTACTACCCTAAAATGTTGTGCCGGCAGCAAGCACTTTAATCCTTAATGTAGGTGATCTTTCACAAAACCTGATAAGTTTGTTACTGTTAAACAATAATATTTATTAATACAAAACATTATAGTTTTAAGCTTTCTTTGTAATTTGACTCATAATTTGTATACCCTTCACCACAGGTGGAAAAGGGTATATATAAGTTTGTCATTCCGTTTGTAATTTCTATAATATTGATCTTAGACCCTATAGAGTATATATATTCTGGGTCCTTATGATTTAACGATGTCCGTCTGTCCGTCTTACGTTTGATATGTGTTTTCCGGATACTCCAGACATGATAGCGGCTAGGTTGTTTTACATTTATGTCACATATAGTCCACTATTTCTTGCTATTGAAATTCAGCCAGATCGGTCCAAAAATGGCTGAAATATGAGCAAGAAACCACGACTACCTCTAATTTTTTCCAAAAATCCCTTGTTGTTGTATTTTTAATACTTTTTTCTGTATATCTGGAGAACGGCAAGAGCCAAAGTTTCCAAATTAGGTACACACGTTATCAGTACACAGCATCCGACAAAATGTGGGCGGGATTGGAGAAGTGGGCGTAGTACCTCCCGTACAAAAAATATCAAAAATTGTATAAAAACCTGACTTTCTCGACTGTCATATGACCTATGGTTATCCCTTATATATCAAAAGATCGGAAATCTTTAGTAAAAACATATTTTCTGAAAATTTCGGGAAAATCAGGAACCATAGGTCTTCCCAGGTCCAAGCTTTATAACCCACCTAACTGGTAAATGTATTCTTAAACACGTCGGTATATAAATCTGTCAAATCGGTTAAAAAATGGCTGAGTTATAATCAAAATACTGAAATCCCAAAAATTACTCTTTTTTTATAATTAACTTTGTTTTTATTTATTATTTTTTTTTATAATTAAGTTTGTTTAAATATATGTATGTACATATATGTACGTATATATACATATATACCTATAACCCAATTTAATGGTAATATTATTCTTAAGCACGTTGGCATATAAATCTGTCAAATAGGTTAAAAATGGTTAAGTTATGAGCAAAATACTCAAAAAAAGTACTAAAAACATTAAATTTTTATAAAAAATAAAATTTTAGAGCTGTAATATGACCTATTCATACGTTTAAGATATCAAAATATCGGAAATCTTTAGAAGAACATATTTGCTGAAAAACTCGGAAAATCGGTAAAAAAAGTAATGTCAAAAATATAGTTTTTTTTTAAAATACCTATTTTCGAGCACCATAGAACTGCTCGACTGCAAGTTTTATCACCAAGTAAATGGTAATTTTATTTTTTAAGATGTCGGCGTAAAAATGTGTCAAATCGGTTACAAAATGGCCGAGTTATGAGCAAATACTGAAATTCGATCAAAACTAAACTTGCTATATATTAATTAAACTTTTAATATAAGTATTTAATACCACGCAAACATGTGCAAATAACTAAATAAAACTAAACGATATATATAATATAAATAAACATGACAAATATATATATAAATACATATATTTAGATAAATATATAAACTTCTGTTCTTTCCAAACCATGGTGAAGGGTATATAAGATTCGGCATAGCCGAATATAGCACTCTTACTTGTTTTCTTATGTGATTGTTTTAAAGTCTCAAATAAACTTAACTTAACTTGATATCTAACCAGTGATGGGAACCGTACGGTAATTACCCTTTTTTAGTGTAATTTTGGGCCGGAAAAGGTAGGAAGGTAACATTATTTAAAATACGGTAATTTAAAGAAATTTGGATTTTTGGTATGCATACATACAGTGATCGAAATAACTAAATGTGCATATGTTTTTTCTACATGTTTCGCTCTCTATAATTTAATAATCCTACTAACGGCTAAATTGAGGTATACAAAAAAGTTGATAGATTCTCTTCACATCATATTGTGAAATTATTTTTAGAATTTGCTTCTCAATAGTACCGTTATCAACATGTATTAATTGTTAATACTAATATGTGCAAGATTAAAATTTTGTTTTATTTCAGATCTATTTCAATAAAATATGGTAAAAACTTATTTATGCTTGTAAACTAATATTTAGTATGACCACCTCTGTTAATTTGCACACTTGTTATTCGCCGTGGCATTGAATCAACGAGTCGATTTAGAATATCTTCGTCCAACTTGGCCCATTCTTCTTGAATGGCTGTTTTAAGTGATTTTAAATTGTCAAATTGCCTTCCGTTCTTATAAACTTGATTTGACAATATGCTCCATAAATTTTCAATCGGATTTAGATCCGGACTGACTGCAGGCCACTTCAATACGGGGATATTTCTTTCTTCAAAAAATTGTCTTATGTGTCTGGCATTGTGTATGGGTGCATTATCTTGCTGAAATATCCAGTTATCGCCATATTTTTCACCTGCAAACTCAATAAGCTCGGAATCAAGAAGCTCTACATAATGTTCAGCATTCAGAGATATCCAAATGCAGCCCACAACATCAGCGATCCCCCTTGAAAGTTGCGTGCACAACGCGTTTGACGGGAAGCCTTAAGTCTTGCCAACTCATTTGATAACCGTCAGGGCCATCCAAATTAAATTTTTTCTCATCTGAAAAAATAACTGATTGCCACTCATCGTCCTAAAATTTATGTGTTTCTGCAAATCCCATTCTGGCAACTTTGTTCTTCTCCAACAACTTCGGTTTGGGAAATCGTTTTCGATATTGATATTGTATGTAGGGTTTAAAATTTTAACTTTCGATAGGTGATTTTTAATTTTAAAATACATAGATAAATGTTAAAACGAAAAAATTAAGAACATTATGTTTCTATAAATGTTTTCGTAACACCAATAATTGCAAAATAAGAAAAATTAAATTATTCTTGTATATTATTAATTTTATATTTAACTTTTTATTTGTTTAAAATTCAACAATTCTTAAACATATGAAATAGCTGCAATGTTATAAATTTAACTGTTGTTTTCGGATCATTTTAAGTACGGATCAAATTCAAAATTATTTTACTACCTTATTAATAAAAAATACAATAATTTTGGTTAAAAATGTATTTTAAGACAAAAATTTACATTCAGATTTTTCTTAAAACACATTTAAAATTTAAATAAATAGTTTGTAAATATGAATTGCTCTCATGTGCTGTTAACAAATGACAGGCGATAGAATGAGTGCTTTTCATATAAATTTTACTACAACATCAATCGCCTGTCATTTGGAAACAGCACATTAATGTTTTGATTAAAAATCTTTGCGAACGGTAATTTCTTCTCAAAACCCGTAATTTTTAGAGGGCCGTACGGTAATGAAAAAATAAAAGTTAACATCACTGCATTCAACAATGATAAAGCTTAAAAAAAGTTATCAGCAGGGCTTTTAAGACCACCTGTCATGAATTCGCCTTGTTCATTTAATTTTTACTGTTCGTTAAAAATAAAGGAATTTTCAGTTATTTTATATAATCGATAGTTTCAGAACACTAGTTATAAATTGTATTAAGCAAAATTTTAACAACATAGTTTTGGTGTTTGTTTAGAAAAATCTTAAGTAAAAATAAGAAAAACGTTCAATTTCTTACGATAATTACAAAAATATTTATTTTTTCCAAAATTTCTTTGCATTTCATTACTTTTTTAAATTTAAGAAGGCACATCAAAATATAAAAACCTTAAACAAAACTGGTTGTTTGCAAGCCATACACACAGATAGCAACGAATACTAAAGGAATGGTGTGAATGTTTTCTTGTGCTTTCATGTGGCATCAGGTTATTTCATAGCTTGATGAGCAACGGCATCACAAAAAGTGATTGTAAAGAAGGCAATACAATAAAATGAAATGATCTTATACAGAGCAATGAATATTTAAATTATTGTCTATTAAAGGCAATGCAATGTCTATTAAAGGCAAGGATACATCTTGGGGATATTTAACCAATTGTTATTACATATTTTGGGGATACAGGTGCAGCCAATACTCGTTATTCGACAAATGCAAAATTCGAGGAAGATCAGAGCTGCCCAGATTTCCTAATCTGGCCCTAATGGATCCAGACTTTGGTCTTAAATTAATAATTGGTGATGCTTTTTTGGGAATCACATGGTGGCTGTGGTTTATTCGCAAAAGGGGAGATCTTTAAAAGTCAGCTTAAGGGCTTAAATTTCACTTACTGGTGTCAAAGTTGGGCCTGCTGGCGGATCTCCCGAGAGGCTGCTGCTAATCAACCGAAGCTGCTGTATTTTAGCAGTGGAGGGTAGAATGCTTTAAATCCTAAGCATTGGGCGAATGCAGTGATACCAATAGCAGGGAATTTTCCTTTTTGTAGTGATTTTTTTTCATATCAATAAATTGCGTATAAAGAATTTTAGAATATTCTGTTTAGCATATTAAAAGTTTGATTTAAATTGTATCTGGCCTTCAAAGATATGCAATTGATTTCAAGCGAAATCTATCTAGTGTCTGAAAATTTGGATAGAGTTATAGCTAAGTATGGCCAATACTTTCTCGGATACAAAAATTAAAAATTTTTTTGAAAACAAAGCCATATTTTTTTTTAAAAATGCAGCGAAAAATTTTGTATACCATCAAATAATGTATTTAATCCAAAAACTTTTATTCTCTTATGCAAAAAAACTACTTTATGCAAAAAAGTTAAAGTTCACATTAGTTAATAACACATTAAGGCCAGCAAAATTGAATGGATTCTTATGTGTTGGTTAACTAACGTGAACTTTAACTTTTTTGCATAAAGGGGTAAGTTAAATAACAACTTTGCTAAAGATATACAAACATTTTTTTTAATCGGACTATCTATTCTTTATGAAATGGCAATTTTTTCATTACTTAATTTTCCGAAAATCAACCACTGTGTTATAAATAATATTCCAGTACCCATTTTACAGCAAACAAAAAAAAATATGAATGTGCCTCTTGGAACTTACACATTGTAATACTCGTTTGTCGACAGATACTGGGTCAACAGCATTTGTGTCAAACAACAGTAGATGATCGTCGAGAGACGAGAGACAAGATGAATATTGACCAAGTGAGTAAGTGCGTGTATAGATGAGCAAATGTAATACTACAGCATAATGAGTGAGTGATTGTTTTTGTTAGTTCGTTTCTTTTTCTGTCCTTGTGACAGACAGGGTTTTCAGATGTGGCGATTTCTCGTTAGGCGTGGCGATTTTCAAACTAGTTTGGCGACCTTATTTTTGGCGATTTATAAAATAGTTGGCGATTTTGTGGGATAATTTTGATGAGCCATGAATTTGTTTTAAAATTCGTTAAATTTAATACGAAAAAATAATATTTTTTTTATTCTAGTCATTGTTGATGAAGATATCGAAAATCTTCGAGAAAATTGTTTTTCATATTTAAAGATGCTATTGGAAGAATTAATAACTAGATTTCCTTATAACATGAATATATTTAAATATTATGAACATTTTTCTATCCAATCCAATTTGTTATCGCAGATAAAATTCGTTGTTGTTAAAGATATTTTATGAAGATTGTGGCTGCTAGAAACTTATCATACGAGGATCTTGTACGAAGGGGAAGTGGGAAATTGGCAAGAAAAATCAAGATAAAGTAACCAATTTAAATCGTGCTATATATATATGGCCAAAAACATGATTTCTGGTAGAATAAGGTTGTTATTTGTTTATAGAAAGATTTTGTTATTTTCACTACCATTATTCCAACGAGTTTATTTTATGTGAAAGTTACAAAAAAATAAAATTCTTAAATTATAGCAAGACTTTAAAAAGTAAAGATTTATGTTTAGAAATAAGGGGCATTTATAATTTATTGCTGATAGCTGAGCCAGTTATGAATCAATATGGCGGAATTTCTATACGCGATATAATACAAACCAACGGACGGATAGACGATCATTGTTCAATCAGCTCCGATACGTACATATAACATCAGTATTGTAAAAATAACAAACTGAACAACAATATAAATTTGTTTGTACTTTTAACCGAATTTTAAATAGTCAAGAAAAATCAAGCTTTTTCTTTTGAATGTCAAGCTTTTTGCCAATTTAGATCTGGCAAGCCTACCACCAGTGGAGTTCCCAAATAGGAGAGATTGGCAAGGACCAAAACGGCTGTTTGAGGAGTGCGCAGTTCTTACGGACGGGTCCAAGACGGGTACTGGTACTGGCACTGGTGCCGGTGTTTATATTGCTGATACTGACGTGAAATAGGTAATTCAGACTCCCGGACGACCTGGAGGGTGACGGAGGTGATACTGGGTCACATCGTCGGGTGGTCTGTGGTGACAATTTACGTCCTAGTCAGGCTGCACTCAGGGCATTGTCAGGTTATACGGTGCCATCTTGCTTAGTCACACCATGTAGGAATGCTCGGAGGGAGTTCATGGGGCTATTCACAGTAGGGCTTTGTCGGGTACCCGGACACTGCAAGATGGATGATAATGCTGTGGCGGGCGAACTCGCGAGACAGGGTTCGAACCTGGACTCAAATGTATGGGACGGGGGTGATAAAACCCCCTTTATGACACTACTATGAGGTTATCCGGAATAGATTCCGCGATTCCGTTAACCGGTCCTGGAGGATTGCGGGGTGTCTAAGGCATTATGGACCGGAGGGGATGCAAGTGCAACCAAGGTTCTATAAGGTTTGAATAGGAGTGGTCTTAGGACTTTTATAGAGTTCTTGACGGGTCAATGTTCCGTTATGGCTTTTACGAGTAAATGGGACAACACCATACCAGACTAATTATGCAAGGATAATAAGAAGCTAGAGACGATTGAGTATGTACTGTGCCACTGTCCTAGGATGAGGGAAATATGAGGGCTATTTTTGATGAGAGGACCGTAGGGGTAGTTTTGTTCTTTCTATTGTCTACTAACTATCTTAAATATATCTGCCAATTCTTTTCTTTTTTACTTCTCTCTTTTTTCTTTATATTGAAGGGATTCACAATGGACCTCATTGGTCTCCTAGTGAAGGTGTGCCTTTGGGCGCATAACCCTTCTTAACTTAACCTTACCTCAAGATATTTTAAAGATTTGTATGAATCCTAAAGTACCTTTGGATGTTTATGGAACACAATGGAAAAAACTACCGTTTGTTAATTGAAAGAGTTTTTTTTAATGATGATATTCCATCTAATTTAAATCAGTTTTGGCCAACATTTTATAACTACAAATTTTTAGGAACTTGCTTTGACTGTTTTGGCGGAACATCTTAGTTCTGCTTTAAATGTTGGTCTTTAACGAAATAATAAAATAAAATCACATTTCCCTGAAAAATCCGAGTTTCAGACTACGTTAAACTAAGTTTAATCTTAATCCACATCTCAAAAACCCGGTAGACTACTATAAAATTTTTTTTAGTAAACTTTGTACCTTTTTTGTGTTTACTAATAATTTTTTTTGTTCTAAATAAAAATTAAACAAAATATATATTCTTTTTAATTTTTGGCGGATTTAAGCGATACGGAACAAATTTATTTCTTAGGATTTATGAAAAAAATATATTTTTTATAATTTAATATACATACATATATTTTACTGTCAAAAACTAATAAATAAATAATGGCTTAGGCGACTGCATTTGGCGAAAAAGTTCAAAATTATTCTGACAACCCTGATGACAGAACGTTGCAAAACATTTTATAATTCATAGGCTTACTTTCTTTTAGAAGAAGTCTAGTCATTGCAAAAAAGAATCTTTGTTAAATGGCTTGATTTTATTTTTAATATATTTTTTCAATAAAAATGACGTTAGTGATATTGACATCGACAACGTCAGTGATAGCGACGACGATGCTGAAGCTGTTGCTGCTTCAGTCGACGCGTTTTAGCTTTAATTGAGTAAAGAAAAGAGGGAAAAAACAATAAGCAGCATTTAATTTTCTGGTTTTTCTTCATTTTATTGTGAGTAAAACACCTCACAGCAAATGCACACAACACGGATCACATAAATTTAAGTTGCACAGATCAAAACAAAAAGTTTTCAACGAGTTCGAACGCACGATTATCGCTGGCGCAACATTAGTTTTGAGTTGGCTACCAACGCGAGCGGGTCATTCTCTTTGCAAGCGACACACGTACATATAAATTTTTCTTATTTTATTTATTTTTTTTTTTTTTTAATATAAAAATATTAAATAAATACTTATTTTTTTTTTTTAACTTTAATTAAAATAAAGTGCATGGATACTTGTTATTATACAAAATTAATCTCTTCTGCTTTAAAAGTATAGACTTTTTTTGTAAAAAAAAAGCTAAAGAAAAAAAAAGAATAAAAAGTTTAATTGAAAAAATGTTAAATTTTGTGTTATACAATCAAATGAAATTAAAACGAATGAATTTATTAAATGCAATTAAGATATTTTCATTGAAATATTCTGTATTAAAACTTAATTAAAAAAAAGAAGAAAAACAACTTAAATAAAAGAATATGCTTATGATTACAAAAATTGCAAATATTTGCTGATAAATAATTAAAATTATAAAAAAATGCAAAGAAAATGCTTACGAAATAACTGAAAGAGAATATTTATTTAAACTTGCACAATTTTTTTTTCTTAAACTGTGCCAAAAATATATATTTTTATTTTTGTGATTAAAATTAAACTTGGATATTTAATTTTATTTAGCTGAAGAATTTTTTTCTTGGCGTTTTGCTGTCAATTAATTTTTATTGTTTTTTTTAATATTTTAGATTTTAGAATCTTAAGGATACTCTACTACGAACGAAATAAATTTTTAAAATATTCAATTACTTCACAACTGTCTTTTTTGTAATTTCTTGTTAAATTTTAATGTTAATTTAAAAAAAAAAAAAAAATAACTCTTCAAAATATCTCCTTCACCTCAACAAAACTCTTAGCAATTTAAAAAAAAAAATTTTTTTTTGTTAATTTAAACTCCTTCCTCATAATTTTTAAAAGCAAACTTAATAAGCATTAAACAAAAGAAGAAAATATAATTAATAATTAACAAAAACACATTATATACAACAACAAAATTAAGAAAAGAAACGAATAATTTTTTAACGGTTAAAACGTCATTTCAATAACAGTAACACGAATTCAAAATGATGATGGAGAACGGACTCTCCATGGAGTATGGAGATGGTTATATGGAACAAGAAGAGGAATGGGAGCGTGAGGGACTTCTGGATCCTGCCTGGGAGAAACAACAAAAGAAGGTGAGTTAAATATTATTTTTATAACCGTGAAAGGAGATCGTTCTGCTCTCTCTATCACTCTCCATTACCAATAATATTGATATTATAAAATATTTTTATTAACTATATGAAATTAATAAAATAAAAAAAAATGGAATTTAAATTTAGATACAATTGATATATAATTAAAATATGTATCATTCTAGATGTATAAATATTTCTCCACACATACAAACATTCAAATATTTTAATGGTTTTCTACTAATACATATAAGTTTCAAAGAAAAAAAAGATAGATCTTTTGAATATCTGCATATAAATTTGAATGTTTTTGCATGTATGTATGTAGTCTACTCTATTTTGTTATTCACCAATACGTTCTTAATTTTAACCTGAATATTTAAAATATATTTTCTTTAGGGGTTTCATTTGTCAGACAGTATTTTGAAGATTTTCCTCAAGATTTTTTTACTAAACCCAACAATAGCAACACAGCAACAGCAACAATAATAAATAGAATGAAAATGTTTTATAAATAAATAATATTTTGTCGCTTTTGCAAGATTTTTCATGATTTAACCAAAACCAACCAACCAACCACCCACCCACATACATTTTATTTATTTTTTTCTTTCGAGGTATTGAGTGCCATAAAAAACCATTTTAAATTTCAGTATTTGAAAAGTTTTTGCTAAGAAAATAAGATGTTTTTTCATTATTTTTTTTCTTTCAAAATTTGGCACAATTTTGTTTGGAGCAATTACACTAGACAACAAAATTTTAATGGCCTGTTCATCAATTTCGAACGAAGAATTCATTCGCTTAACTAACATGTAAAAACAAAAATATTTAATAATATGCTTATAATAGATGAACAGGCAATAAATATTCGTTTTGGCTTACCTTGAGCCAATTTTGAATTATAGAGGAAACAAAGCTTTTCCGATTTAAATCTGCAAATAAGTTTTCTAAAAGCTTTACTATTAGCTTTATTTCCTTTTTGGTTAAAGCTTTCTAAATAAACGATTTTTTAAGTGCTTAAATTGTCAAATGTTAGGGTGCAATTGTTTAAAACTTATTTTTATTTCTCTTTCCTAAGGACTCTAGCTTTTAGAATTAGCGAATTTTTCTTATATAAAAAATTAAAGTTTAAACCAACTGTCATCTCAAAGCTGGGACAAAAATGACGCACGCTAATTTTATATAGCAAACAAGCTCACTCTCTTACGCTTGATTTATATGAAAAGTAATAACAATTACGTGCGATTCACGCATGAAACGGCCATGCCTCTTTTCCAAAAGTGTTTGGAATTTTATTTACTTTTATAAAACGTCACATATTTATATCAGTTTTTTCTTATTAAAAAAACAAAAATTCATTACCATTAATTAGACATTAAAGCCTCATTTACAATGAGAGAAATAATTTGGTTATTCTTCTGTCTTCTTTTTTTTTCTAGAAACTTCATCTTCATCTTCTGTCCTATTCTTTTTCTAGGAACTTCATCTCTAAACTTTTAAAAATGTGAAGAAAACTTTATTAAAAATTGAGTCTACTTTTCTCTAAAGCAATAATTTGTATTAAAAATAACGTTAGTGGAAACTTTTATAAGTTTTAAATAAAATCTATAACAATTTTGAACGAACTTTAATGCTGCACTCACTTTTTGACGTTTAAGATCAGTATACTCAGCGTTGGACAGTATTTTAAATATTTGTATTTAAAAATATGTATGCAACGACACGCATTTTCAATTTAATCAGGCTTAAGTTCATCAAATTTAATTTTTCATTAAATTATTTTTATTATTTTGTTATTGATAATTTTTCTTTCTTGACTGGCCTGAGATTCGAACCCAGGCGGCTGGATACCCTGACATGTTTCGATCACAACCACTTGATCTCCTCAGAGGGATTTGCCGTCTTTCACTCGCAGCCATCGATGACTACTGACGTCAATAGTCAAATAATAGTCATTCAAAACTAAATGAAATTATTATAAACGGCATTTTCTGTTTCATACAAATTGTTCTTGTAGTAGAAGTAGACTCGACTTTTTAAAAAAACTTTAGTTACATTTTTGTTCGAAAAGTAATACTTTGGGAAGAATAAGATTGCAGAAAAACGAAATTGTTGCTCCCATTGTGAATGAAGTTTTGTGGTATCAAAGTACATTTTCACAAAATACTTCTTCTTTATAAGGGATGACATCCTGTTCATAATACTACACATTTACGGCCTAATTTATAAAAAATAAAACCGGTCCGTTTAATAAACCCTTTATTAACATGTTTTATTTTTTATAAATAAGGCTGTTAATAATTATAATGAAACATATATAATGTACACTGCTTCTCTTGATAAATGAAACTAATCCCCAACTTGTGGGCGACTTTACGGTTTGGGGTTCTTGATTTTTCCTTCAAGTGCTATTTTTGCAACATTGTTTTCAGGCATTCTTCTCACGTGATCTTTACTACTTTCGTCTTCCTCTTCTTCTTCAAGTCAGCTTCATCTTTGTTACAAGTGTGTGTAATTTGTTCATTAGAACTTCTATCAAACCTTGTCCTACGTGCTAGTGTTCGTAGAGTAGTAATCTCGATGAACGTAGAGATTTGGTGGCACGAGTTTCGGCTGCATATGCTGTCACCGGTCGAATGCTATTTTGCTATCGTTGGTCATATATTTATTTCGTCATTTCCCTTCTGAGAGACATCCCGATAATGTAGCAGCTTTGTTAGTCTGGATCTTAGATTATTTTTGAGATCTTGGCTGCTTGTTATAGGGGTGCCTAAGTTGTTGAATTCCAAGAGTTGTTCAATCGGTCTTTTTGCTGACTAACTTGACTAACTGGTATCTTTTTGGTTCTTTTGATATGACTAGGAATTTGATTATTTTCCCCCGAAATTTTCGCATTGAAAAATTCTACTGCCTTTTCAATTCGATAAAGAATTCAATGCAAGTTGTCTTGAGTTTCGGCTGAAAGAACTGCATCAACTGCTTAATATTTTGTCTTAAATTCGACAGTGGACAGTCTATACCCGGAAATGCTGCTTTCACATTCTCGAAAATGTGTTCTATTATGACGTTGAATAGGATTGGGCGTAGGCTGGCTACCTGTCTGATTCCTAAAGATGTCTGTACCTTCTCTAAAAAAAAAATAAGTTGTCTCACATATTAAGTTCTTTGGCCATTATGGACATAAATACTTATCAGCCCAATTATGAATAAAAACTCCCCGGGAGTTTGCTCCCTTCCCTTTTTTTTCCTATGTTAATTGAATTTTAAAAATGGGAAAAGGAAAAAAACTAACGGTGATATTGTAGTAATAATTGGAATGCTTACAAAAAATTCTCGTATTAGAAAGAATCTTAAATTTTTTGGAATATTTTCAAAAGGCCCAAATCGTCCAAAGTTATAATAGACTGTCTCGGCCACAAGTTATTTTGTCCATGCCCCACAAGATGGAACTCTCTTTATGACTCTTGACTACAGCTTTTGAAAAATAAATGCAAATTCAATGAATTATTTGATAAGTTGAGTTAAAATAACACTTTCTCGGATAATAATCTGGAATTTAAGAATTTATAGTAAACAGTATTGCAACCAATTGCTACATCCTTTAGATTACATTCAGGGCAACTAATTGTTATTAAGAAAACCTCTGACTACCTTAGTCTTAGTAAGAACCAGATTATATCGGCATCAGAGTGACAATTTGAGATATTTAGTTTTTGTTATACAACAATTATAAGATAGCTTTGAAAACATATTGGACAAGTTTCCTAAACTGTCATCTGAAATAAATTTAGCTATTTTGGTGTCACCACACCATCAGAAAGCATTATGGCAAATGAAAGGCAGATGATAGTATGCTGTGACAAACCATTATGAATATATAGACGCTTAAAAAACGCTATCAAATTGCACAAGTTTGTTTGGCTCACGTCTTATATTTGGCTTAACGGGTTGGTTAATTAACGAAATTGCCGCATGTAGAGTGAGATCAATCCACAACAGACTCTACATACTTAATTACATCCAGAAAATGTACCGTTTGTTGCGGTTTGTACGTTGGTGGCAGCATCGGACTTTATTTCTTCAAAATAAAGAAAATTGGACGACCAGAATGCGCCTTTTCAAGAACAGTAGCAGTGCCGCGCCCATATGGTAGAAATCATTTTAAAATGTTATTGCTAAACTTTCGATTAAAATAAATTGTTTTAATTTTTATCTTTTTGTTTAATTTTTTATAAGTAAAAGTTCTATCTGGAGCCCTATAGTTTTTTTATATTGTTTAGGGCGTAGTTTGCATATAGTTCTTCGAAAATTAACGAGCTTACAAACAAAATTACTATTAAAGCTTGCCATGCACGACATGTTATTTACATCTGACTTGTCAACTTTTCAACTCACATAAATTTCTGCATGGCTGTCAAAATTGTTGTTTTACAGAAAGTTTTATATATTCGGTCACAAACGTACCCAATAAAAATTTTGATCATTTTGCAAAGCACTAATGGTTCATTAAAAAAATAGGCGCACAAATGCATAAGCGCTATTGCCTAGCGCCTATCGTGGGTGATTTTCGCTCGTAATTTTTCCCCTCCCATGAAAAAAAAAGTAATTCAAAGGATAATAATAAGATAAAAAATGTTCACGGGAATAAATTCCCCTTATCGTGAAAATTTTTTCCCTCGTAACTTGTTCACGTTTCCCTTTGATTTTCTCACTTTATTTTTGCTAGCGAATAGAACATGTATGTGAGTAGTAGATATATTGGTCAACAAAATGCAAAACAACAGGTTGATTGCCGCCGGATTTATGAAAGACGTGGTGGCAGAATTTTGGAAAATATTTTACTACATAAAATTTAAAAAGTGCAAAAAACTAACGTTGTAATCAACCTATCCCTCCAATACATATTATTTAGATTATTTTAACTCTTCTTTAAAATATAAACGTGTATATTTTTAAACAAAAATTTCATTGATTTTTAATTTTTTCTAATCTTTCTTCTTTTTTTACATTCACTGGAACTGATAGCGTGAAAAATTTTTCACATGAGATTCACGATTGTTTTTTCCCCTTCGAGGGGAATGAAAATTTCATGGGAACAAAAATTCCACTTGTTATTCACGATAGGGGTGATAAAGAGGCAGTAAAGTAAGTGAACGAACTTTTAACAAGTTTTAGAAAAGAAAAAATAACATTTCAAGTGCCACGGCATTCCCTTACTACGAAGCAGGTTCGTAAGGGAGAATACTAAAAAATAGCTGTAAAAAACATTCAGTGTGTAAAGCTGATAGCTACGTTCGCCGGTATTTATATGCGTTGAATAAAGCGCTTTTTGTGTCAAAAATGTATTGCTTCAAAGTGGGAAGTCACCATATCAAATTCATACCTTCCGTAATCGAGATGGTAAGCGAAACTCTTGCATTTCCCTCTTACAAACCTGCTTCGTTTGAAGCTCAATTTTTTTATTGGGGTTCATGTAAATTGCTTCTGACATAGAGTCGGCTTTTTTCGCAAAGTTTTTAAAGACACCAAAGCCGTCCATGTTAAAAGAGATCAGCCTTTTTTAGGTTTTTATTCTTTAAATTCCAAGTACGAATATAAAAAAATTACTACTAAAGGCCGTTATACACTATCCCACAAAGTCTTTATGCAACCCTGTCATGATAAGTTGTTATTGTTTTTTAAAATTGTTCAAAGAAAAATTAGATCAGGGAAGCATTTTTGAAAAATACGTAAGACTTTGTGGGATAGTGTGTAACGGCCTTAAATGGTTAATAGAACATCGGTATTGTAAAATATACACCTCAGCCGGCTATTGTTTTCTTCAATAGTAGACTGCCGATGCTGGTTTTCTTACGGCATAGATTTCTGGCAGGATATTTTTCATAATAAAAACCTCTGCTGGCAGATGGTTTGTCCCCAAAAAATAGAGCACGGTGTAATCGAAATTTCGGCAGACGACTTTGCGTCTGACTTTTACCGAAGAAATGCTTAAAATGTAACGCACGACATGTATGTATTTTGCAGTAGCAAATTTAACAAGACAGATGTAAAAAGCATGTCGTGTATGGCAGGCTTAACTTTGTGAACACCCGTTGAAAATTTTTCTCCGGCTTTATTAAAAAAATGTTAATGCACATTTGACTTTAAATCAATTTGTAGGTTTTAAAATAAAAAAACAGAGTTAAAGAAACAGAAATTTTTAAAAATTTGTTTAGAATCATGGTCAAGGCGAATTTACACCAGGTTTGAATTGTTTACTACAGTATGGTATTATTTTTGACACAACGTTAAAGTATTTTACAGTGTTGTATCCGTTTTCAAAATAAGACCAGCTTGTATGAATTCGCCTTGATCATGGTAGAATAATTTCCCATGTAATGTCAAATTAATTTATTTGATTTTTGACGCTTATTTTAATTTTTTTTTATACTTTATTTTGTTAGACGTTATATGGGTTTTAAAATTGAGAACAAAATTTATAATGACTATAGTTATAAATTTCTTGTTTCTTGTCTTTTTATATTTTAACATAAGTCAAATTCTTTCCAATTCTTTCTCTTGACAACAAATCAGATTATCCATTTTTGAAATGCTTGTCAGAAGCAATATAAAATTTTAAGTTTTTATAAAGTTATTTTTAAACAAGTGATCATGAGATTTTTAAAACTAAACAATAAAAAGAACCGATGAGGCATTGCTTGCGGTGTTTGAGAGAAAGATCCTCCGCAAGATTTATGGCCATCTACGTGTTAATGATGGTATCCAAATTAGAATGAATAACGAGCTGTACAAGCTTTATGCCGATGCAGATATACTTAGTTAAGCGTATTTAATAAACAAGGAACTCCGTTGACTTGGACACACTTGGCGAATGAAAAATGATGCTCCGGCCCGTAAAACATACAAGGAAGAACCCATTGGCCACGTAGAAAAGGGCAACCGAATCACCGTTGAAACGTCCAGTTGCAACAAAACCTAACAGCACTTGGTGTCTCCAACTAGCGCCAGCATGCAGAAGGCACAAATAGCTGGCGTTCTATTTTAATTCAGGCTGAAACCGACTGCCGGTTGTAATAGCCATCTAAAGTAAAAAATAGTAATTTTTCAAAAACCCTAAGGGGATTTTTAAGTCTCAACGATCTACTTTAATTTAAAAAATTATTTATCTTTGCTATGATTTTCTGCAAATTAGCAATTTTCCACAAAGTCAAAAAAACATAAAACTGGAATTTGAAATAATTTTTCAAAACCCTTTGAGGATTTTTTTAATAACCAATGGTCTTCTTCTATTTCAGATTATAATTATTGTTTTCGCTTTTGCTAAATATTTTCATTTTCCCTGTGCCCCTTTTTTCCCTAAATTGTCTATCTACGACAAAGTCTTCTTATTTTCCTATCTATACTCATTTGCATTTCTGCCATACGTTCAATTCTTCAATTAAGTTTCAATATAATTTTATACAATTTATACAAATAAGAAAAAGCTTTTTCTTTTTGTTGAATTTTCATTAAAATCTTTAAAAATAGAATTTTCATTTCTTTCTTCGCTTTTTGTTTTTCTGCTTCACGCAATTCTTTTATTGTGTGTTTTCGTTAAAGAATTTTTCTCTCAATTTTTTTTTGTTGTTTTTGGATGTGTATGTTTGTGTATCTACATACATATATCTCATTCCTATAAAATTCGAAAAAGAAATATCTTTAAGATAACTGCTGTAGAACATGAAAAATCTTTTCGAAATCGTTGTACATTTTTCATAGGAATGTCAAAGAAAACAAATTATGAAATATGAATTTTTAAATCATAAATAATTTTTAACCCATTGATAACCAAACATTCTTACAAGACCAACCATAAACAATCTGTAAGACATTTTCCATTTTCAACAAAAAAAAAAAAAAAAAACTAAAATGAAAATACAATTTTAAAACGGGTAGTCAATATTAACTCTTCGCATGTTTACTTTTACCTTATGACAGTAAAAAAAAGGGGTTTGATTTTAACCGGATACCACTTCTTAATCGTTTTCAAATATCGTTTTTTTTTCAATTTGATAGCAAATAGTGTCAGTAGCTTAAGAACACCTTGTTGTCATTTTGTCCACAATTTCTCTTATTTTGACAACGCATTGTTATCATTTTAACAGCGAATTGTTTTAATTTTGACAACGAAAAACGATATCGTACCAACAACATTTATATATAATGTATCTGCCAAGGCGAATTGACTAGAAGGTGGGGTCAAGTCAACATTTTGGGTTTTTTTTCGGTGGTCGAATTGTCAAAGTTTGTATACAAACTAGTTTTTTATGTAAAAAAAACCTTTTTTTTACAAGCAATATTTTTGACAATCCGACCACAGAAGCAGTGTTGTTGAAGACCTTCTACTCAATTCGCCTTGGTAGCTGCAAATGACCAGAAAATCCCTTCATTATATTAAAACTTTTCTAAACTGATTGACTTATGAATCGATTACGGATGTCGACTGAACTGAAGTTGAGTTGCAGCCAGCGAAATCAGGCAACGCCGCTCATGTTAAAATATAAAATAAAATTGAGTATGTTTTAATAGGAGCGGCGTTGCCTAATTTCGCTGCTGGCAACTCAACTTCAGCTGTGTTGCTATCCGTATTCGACCCATTAGAATCACTTTCTGAATCGATCTAATCAGCCTCATTACGGTTGTCGTTGTCGTAAAAGACTGTATCGTTTTTTGTAATAGATTAAAGTAACCTCAACCTGAGTTGTTTAATCTACTACAAAAACGACTTAGTCGTCTACGAAAACAACAACCGTAATAAGGCTAAATTTTTCAATAATTGCTTCGCTAAAAAAAACTCGAAAATAAAAAAAACCGTTAATTTATATATTAAACATGTCAAGATGATTGTCTAAATATGTTTTAGAATGAGGAAGAAGAACTTATTAGATGTCGTCTGTTTCGAGAAGTCTTTTAGTTCTTTCCACCTTCAAAATGATGTCACACTATTTTGATTAAAAAGTATATGTTTTTTTTATTTTGTTGACTTTGTTTTCAATTAAAATTCATTTCTTCAGTTAATCAAGGCCGTGTTGGAGTACAACAGCTGCTTTATAAAATAATTTAGTGTGCGAGTATTTAATATTACTGGTACTTAATTTATTTTCTATTCTATGTACATAGATGAGAATAGGTGAGACTCTTTTTTTTGCAGGCAGCAGCAGCAGAAGTATGATAGGCAGGCAGGCTGTAGACACGTAGAGGAACGCGCAGAGACGTTTGAAAGCGGATCACTTACATAAATAAGTTCATGTGTTTTGTCTGCGTAGATACTCACCTGAGACATGATGCTTTAATTAAAAACATTTTTGCTTTTTTTAATTGTTTGTATTTTTAAAAGATAAAAGTACGAAATGTAAAAAAAAAACAAGTAAGAGTGCTATAATCGACTATGTCGAATCTTATATACCCTTCATATAAATATAAATTAATATATAGATATAAATTAATTGTTTTTGTGCCATGCCCACTTTTCCAATCCCGCTCACATTTTGTCAGATGTTGTGTATCTATAACCAAGATGCGTGTACCTAATTTGTAAACTTTGGCTCTTGCAGATCGCCAAAAATATAGAGAATCTGTGCGGGAGGTGCCACGCCCATTTCTTTAATTCCGCCCATTTTTTTCAGAGAGGTTGTATATATTAATAACCCAGCTATGTGTACCAAATTTGGACACTTTTTTTCCAACCGTTCTTTTGATTTAAACACAACTTTTTTGTGCCACTTCTGCAATCCCGCCCACATTTTGTGTGATGTTGTGTGTTGATCACCGAGAAGTTTGTACATAATTTAAAAACTTTGTCTCTTTCCGTTTTCCAGTTATATACAAATTAATAAGGCTTTGTATGATAAGTACCACGCCTACTACCCTAATTCCGCCCAGTCTTTTTTAGAGAGGTTGTTTTCTGATAACCAAGACGCTTGTACCTTATTTGGAAACTTTGGCTCTCGCCGTTCTCCAGGTGTACAGAAAAAGAAAATAAAAAAACAACAACAAGGCATTTATGGGTAAAATTAGAAATTGGACCGACCTGGCTAAAAAGCAGTAGCATACTTTAACGGAGTATCTGTGACATATAAATATATCAACCTAGTCCCCTTAATTTTAAGGGTCTTCAGAAATCCCATTTCAACACACGCGGACAGAAGGACAGTCGGACATCGTTAAATCAACTTCGTTAATCATTAGGACCCAGAATATATGTATATTAGAGCGACTGATTATTCCCAAAATAGTTTGGGTCCAGCTCACGGATGGTCAACGCTAGAACAAAAATATTTTGGGAATCATCATAAAACAAATCAAGCTTTATTTTCAGAGGGGTAACGGCTCCATACAAGGTGAGTCGGTCTAATGTATATACTTTCTAGGGTCTAAGATCAAAATTGTGAAATTACGAACGGAATGACAAACTTATTTATGTCTACCCTTTTAACTTCGGTGAAGGGTATACTAAAAACAGAAAAATAACTAGATAAGACTTAAATAAAATGGTACCAAAAATGATGGGAAATGAAAAAAAAGTTTAAAGAAGACTAAAAGAACAAATATTTGTAGAGTAACAGCGATAGATAATTGAAACAAGAAAATTTTGTTTAACCTTTGAAATATGTAATAATCAGGGCAAGTTTTAACAGGCACAACAGTTTTTAAAATATTCATGCAAATATTACAAAATATAATCGTATGTTTTTTTTTTAAGTTTTCCAATTGAAACGATCTTCGAGTGTCACACAAAATCGTAGAATATATTGAAAATAAGCTCAACATCAAGTCGATGTTACTAGCGCATACTTAAATAATTTTAGTTCACATGGAGATTAATCTGTTAGTATATTCATCGATTTCGCTTTTATTAAAATATGTATATTGTTAGCTAAAACGCAAAAAGCCCTAACTAAACTTTTTTTCATTGATTCTGATGTATTGCATCAACACAAATGTCCACAAAAATTCTGGAATCATTCGCCCAAAATTAGCGATTTTATTAACGGACCTATCTACAAAATATAGTTTGCATTAGAGGTTGCTAAAAACCGTAAAAATGCGAAACCGCGGTTTTTGGTTTAGAAAATATTTAAGTAAAACTAAATACATATATATTTTTTTGTATAAAATACCATTTTTTTATTTGTTTGAATTCAGGTACTTTTATTAAAAAGTACTTATTTTAAGTTTAAAGAATTTGGAAATACCTTGCCATTGTTTCAGGCTGTTATGTATAAATTTTTTTTACATGAAGTTGGAGTATTATGTATAATTTGCAATTTTTTTTAGCATAAATATATAAATATTTAAAGTAAAAGCTAAAACCGAGGTTCTTTTGTCGGTTTTCGGTTTTTAGGCATTAAAACCGCGGTTTCGATTTCGGTTAAAACCGAACAGCAATCCCTAGTTTGCAAAATAGTGCATTTACACTTGTAATTTTCAAACTAGCTTATGATCGTAAGCTACTTTCATAAACTATACCGTTTACATCAGCATTTTTGACAGTTAAGTTGTTTATCTTTGACAAGTTCTTAGCCCCAAAAAAAAAAAAAAACGTTGATGCACATACATACGATCATATAAACAAACCTTTTATTTCCGTAGTCCATCTAAAAGAAAATATGTAAAAAAAACTAACATTTCTTACAAATTTTGAATTTTTTTAAACATTTTCTTTGTTTATTTTATTTTTCTTACTACTGTTTTGGCTATTTTACAGACAAAAGTGAATTTTTTTCACTTGATTTTTTTTATTTTTGAGGAAATGTCAAATATCAGTAGCATTGCCAGAAAAAAATTTTAAAAAACAGAGTTGCATTAACAAAAACTGGTTGTTTGTAACTAGTTTATCTCAAAAGCTTGTTACAAACGTGTTTACAATTTGTATGGATAAACAAGTTTCTCAAACTAGTTTATCATCATAAACAACTTATAACCTGTTTATGGTGTAGGTATAAATGCACTATAATATGCAACATTGTCAATTGTCAAAACAACTGAGAGGTTTTACAAGAAAAATAGAAGAAAAATAAATTTAAGTTCAAGGCAATTTTTAATTTTTAAAAAAATTTTACAGAAGAAGCAAAAAATTCTTCTGTAAAATTTTTAAAATGTTAAATAGGGACTTTTGCGTTTTAGGTAACGATATGTTGTTTTAAGTCAACCGTTTGATGACCAACATTTCGATTAAAAACTTTGTTTAGCTTTTCAATAAATATTTCACTCTTAATATTTTGAAGTTTTTCTTTAACATTTGAAATTTTGTTATTTATTCAGGCTTGAGTTCATCAAATTTAATTTTTCATTAAATTATATTACTATAGTATAAAGGAAGGAATTTTACAACATGAAATTAATTAAATTTCATTGATAATTTTTATTATTGGCTGAGCTGGGGATCGAACTCGGGTTGAATTAACTTTTCATAAGAATTCTTTGTCGTTCTACCCTCTGCACCACTGCGGAAACTGCCAGCCAACAGTCAAACATCAATCTTTAACCATTGGCATTGATGGTTCGAAATGTATTGCAATTAATTATCAATTTTTTTTGTTTTCAATATTTTCATGTTTCTTCTGTTTTTTCGTACTCTTTATGTCAAGACTTTGTCTTGAATACCTGAGTACTTTCGTCGACATTTTATTTGTACAACTTGAAGTTCTTTTACGTCTTCTATGACAGATAAACTTTCATTTAAAGCACACAAATTAGAACGGAATAATCCAATCTCAAAATTCCTGGGTTATCTTTCACCATACGAGCATTAGAGGCTTTTTAAATGTCTTTTAAAATTTTTTAAATAATACACTATCAGAAACAAAACATTTAAAACTGTTCAGTAACAGTTTATTTTAGAAAAACTTAACACGATATTGTTGCTGTATTGTATTGTTGCGACCCCTGAAGGCGTTGTTGATTTGAAAGAAAAGGACTTATATATTTTTATTTTGTAATTGCAACAGATCGACAAATTTTTATGTTAAAAACGTCTGCCAAACTACGTAAAATGCAAATTTATGCAAAATATATCAAAAATTCCTTTTTTTTTTTTTAAAAAAACTTAAGAAATATGCAAAAGCCTATTTTTCATGCAAATAGCATGAAAAACTTGCCCTCTAATTAAAAAAAGTTTAAACATAAAATTTGTATCCCGGGGGCTATTTGTTATTAATACGCACACTGGGAGATTTTTTTAAAAAAGGGGGAAAAAGGAAGTTGGAACATATGACCAACAATCAAAATTTTGAAAAACGATGGCAACTTAGGAATACAAATTGCACCGGTTCTTAAAAGAGGTTATCTCAAAGTTTCTAAATTTTCAGTAGATTTTTGCCTCTCTTTTTTTTAATACGTACACGAAAACAAGTTTAGTTTCTAAAGTAATCAATTTCGTTTCTTAAAACAAGAAAATACAAAATTCAAAAACAATTTCTTTATTTTAACTTATTTCATTCGTATTAAGAAAATTTTTTTAAAATGAAGATACATTTTGCTTAAACGAAGCGACACATATATTTAGAATAAGTACTTTTGGCTTGGACGAGAATCATGCAATGCAAAGTAGTTTAGTGCCTTGGAACTCAGCCTATATATTGAATCAGCCGCAAAAGACGACTGCTATCCCGAAAATTTCAAGAGAAAACACCCAACAATTTGCCTGAGGAAACAATTCGTTTCCTAATATTTTACTTAAGTCTCGATTATTAAGAACATGCTAGTGATGATGATATTGATATTAATACTAATTATAATAATAATGATCTTTTTAATTTGCCAAAATACGAAAAATATATAAATTTTACTTTTTAAGAACTTTTGAGACAGTTAGTTATTGTGAGCGATAACGTAATAATTGTCATTCAAATTTGAGTCTTACTATGAAATATAATGTCACAATACAAATGTCAAAACCAGCCACTTTTGTTGTGGTTGTCGGCAGCTGTATTTTTGTGGCTTAACTTCATGTTTTGGCGATTTAATTTTTAAACTAGTGCTTAATTTGTGGAATATTTGTCGCTCGTTTAGGTTGTCGATCGACATCGTGGGCCAGGCTGTAAAAGTTGTGAAATATTTTCGTTGGGCTTATAGTGAACTCTTTTTCTAATGAGCTTATGTCGTCGTTCTCTTAAAAGCAGTCTTCGAAAATAAACATTTTAAACTGTTTTTTAGTTTAAAAATAAAAAATAAAATAATGTAGTACATTACATTAATGTTCGTTCGTTTCAGTTGTACTTAGCGCCCTTTTGGCTGGTAAAAAAATCAAAAATTTTTTCCAAAAAAAAAAAAGCTATTCGTGCTGTGGTCGTTGCTAAAATTATTTGTTTGCTCATTACTTTATCAATGTTAATAAGAAACACTATAGAACATTAAAATATAATGTATGTCTAAAGAACCACTAGAATTGTTCCGTTTTGTAATGAAGAACAGAATGTTCGTTACTTTCTTGAAAATAGTTTTGAACGGCATTAAGGGTTGTGTATTAAACACAAACACTAAAAAAAATTGATATCGTTTCTAGGTGCGTAAGCCGTACGCTAAATAATGTTCTGTTTATTTTTGAACACTGCTTAAAAGTTCTTTTTAACCGTGTCGTACTGTACTGTGCCCACATTTTGTGCTACAGATTTGCATGTTTATTTTACATTACCATCTGTATGTATCTGTAATAATAATTATAAATAATTGCAAATAATTAAAACACCTTTTTCTACATGTTAAACCTTTTTTTTCGTTTTTTTCGTCTGGTGCAATAATTGAATGAAATAAAATTTTATTGTACAATTAAAATGCCAACAGCCATTTAATTTCTTAAACTTTCATTGTAAAATTCACATTTTTTTTACAATATTTGTATATTCATATTTTTAATTATGTATTTGTTGCAGTTGCTTTTATTGTTTTTTTATAAAAAATTTTGCAAACATTTGCAAAAACAAAACAATGAAAATAAAAACAACAATCTATATATATAAAATTGTAACGTTACTGACTGACTGACTGACTGACTCACTGATTCATCATCGCACAGCCTAAACGCCTGAAGCTAAACACTTGAAATTTGGACCAGAGATTAGTCACACCCCAAATCGATCCACTAAGACGGGATTTTTGGAAATTCGAATGCTTAGGGGGTAAAAAAGGGTAAAAACGGGAAAATTGGGTAATCTTATATCTCCAAAACTAAAAGAGATACAAAAAAAATGTAATACTTATCGGTGTTCTTTAAAAAAATTAGCGGACAGGTGTCTGGTACTTTTTTGAAATTCGGCCCTTTTAGAGAGTAAACGGGTAAAACCTGAATTTTGGTACTTTTTTGACACCCCATCTATCTTTTGATCAAATAAATATAGAAACAAAGTTTATACCACATTCGAAACATCAAAAAAATACGAATATAAGTTTGGTACTTTTTCGAAATTCGAACATTTAAGGGGTGAAAATCGTAACTATTTTTGGTACTTTTTTTTACAAAACATTTTTCTACATTCATTGAGATATTCGTACCAAATTATGGGCTCCCACTACAATACTGAAATTTTTGAAACTTTAATGGGGGGAACAAATAGTACCAAAAAAAGGAAATACGGGAAATTTTATATTTTTCTTTAGCTTTTTGGTTCTACATCTGGTATTTTTTTAATTATCGTTAATATTGAACCCAAAACCATAAGATTCAACATGCAATGTCCTGAGGGGATAAGAATCTATTGCGGAACTTTTTGGTACTTTTTTGTTCTATAACTGGTACTTTTTGAATTTCCGTTAATATTCGACCTAGAAACATAATATTTAAAATGCAATGTCCTGAGTGCACGAGAATCTGTAAGAGGGATCTTTTTGGTACTTTTTTATTTTTTGACTGGTACTTTTTGAATTTCAGTTGGTATTGGACCTAGAGAGATAAAATTAAACATGCAAGGTCCTGAGTGAATAAGAATCTGTAAGAGGGCTTTGTGGTACACTTTTGTTCTTTAACTGGTACTTTTTGAATTTCCGTCATTATTGGACCTAGAAACATTAAATTCAACATGTAATGTGCTGAGTGGATAAGAATCTATGATGGAACTTTTCGGTACTTTTTTTTCTTCAGCTGGTACTTTTTGAATTTCCGTTAGTATTGCACCTAGGATGAAAATCTATAAGAGTGAACTTTTTGTTACTTTTTTATTCTTTGAGTGGTACTTTCTAAATTTCCGTTGTTATTAGACCTAGAAAGATAAAATTAAACATGCAAGGTCCTGAGTGAATGAGAATCTGTAAAATCGCTTTTTGGTACTTTTTGTTCTTTAACTGGTACTTTTTGAATTTCCGTTATTATTGGAACTATAAACATAAAATTGAATATGCAATGTAATGAGTGGATAGGAATCTATAAGAGGGAAGTTTTTGGTACTGTTTTGTTCTTTAGCTGATGCTTTTTTAATTTCCGTTAATATTGCACCCAGAAACATAAAATTAAACATGCAAGGTCCTGAGTGGATAAGAACCTGTAAGAGGGCTTTAAGGTACTTTTTTGTTGATTAGTTGGTACTTTTTGAATTTCCGTTATTATTGGACCTAGAAACATAAAATGCAACATGCAAGGTCATGTGGTCTTTTTACAAAATATTTTTCTCTATTCATTGACATATTCGTACTTAGTTATTGACTCCCACTACAATACTGAAATTTTTTATTCTTTAATGGGGGAAAAATAGTACTAAAAAGGGGAAATACGGGAAATTTGATATTTTTCTTGAGCTTTTTGGTTCTACAACTGATATTTTTGGTATAATTCCCGTCCAATACTGAGACCTAGAAACATAAAATTTAAGATGCAATGTCCTGAGTGGTTGAGAATCTATAGGAGGGAAGTTTTTTGTACTTTTTTGTTTATTAACTGGTACTTTTTGAATTTCCGTTATTATTGGACCTAGAAATATAAAATTCAATATGTGTAATGAGTGTATAGGAATCTAAAAGAGGGAAGTTTTTGGTACTTTTTTGTTCTTTGGCTGGTACTTTTTTAATTTCCGTTAATATTGGACCTAGAAACATAAAATTAAACATGCAAGGTACTGAGTGAATGAGAATCTGTAAGAGGGATTTTTGGTACTTTTTTGTTCATTAACTGGTACTTTTTGAATTTCGGTTAGTATTGGACCTAGAAACATAGTACTAAACATAAAAGGTTCGGAGAGAATTCGAATCTGTAAGAGGGCTTTTTGGCATTTTTTGTTCTTTAACCGGTAATTTTTGAATTGCCGTTAATATTGCACCTAGAATCATAAAGTTCAACATGCAATTTCCTGAGTGGATAAGAATTTATAAGAGGGAACTTTTTGGTACTTTTTTTATTTTTTTACTGGTACTTTTTAAATTTCCGTTAGTATTGGACTTAGAAAAATAAAATTAAACATGCAAGGTCCTGAGTGAATGAGAATCTGTAAGATAGGCTTTTTAGTACTTTGTTGTTCTTTAACTGGTACTTTTTGAATATCCGTTTTTATTGGACTTAGAAACATTTAATTAAACATGCAAGATCCTGAGTGAATAAGATTCTGTAAGAGGGCTTTTTGGTACTGTTTTTTGTTCATTAACTGGAATTTTTTGAATTTACATTAATATTGAACCTAGAATAATTAAATTCAACATGAAATGTCCTGAGTGGTTGAGAATCTATAGGAGGGAAATTTTTGGTACTTTTTTATTTACTAACTGGTACTTTTTGAATTTTCGTTAGTATTGGACCTAGAAAGATAAAATTAAACATGCAAGGTTCTGAGTGAATAAGAATCTGCAACAGGCTTTTTGGAACTATATTGTTCTTTAACTGGTACCTTTTCAATTTCCGTATTTGTTGGACCTAGAAACATAAAATTAAACATGCAAGTTCCTGAGTGAATGAGAATCTGTAAAAAGGTTATTTTGGTTCTTTTTCGTTCTCTAACTGGGAATTGTTTTAAATAAACTGGTACTTTTATTTAATTTAATATTAATTTTTGTACATTAAATAAAAAAAGCTAATAGCTGTCTGGTACTTTTACGAAATTCGGCCCTTTTAGGTAGCAAACGGGTAAAACCTTTATTTTGGGTCTTTTTTCCACCATCTAGCTTTTAAATCAATACACAAAGAAATTAAAATTATATAACATTTGTAACTTATCTAAAAAATACAAATGCATATTTGGTACTTTATGGAAATTCGAACGTTTAAGGGGTCAAAATTGTAACAACATATGTTTGTTACTTTTAACAAAAGATTTTTTCTCCATCTATTTATCTTTCATCGCAGATCCTAAACGTCTAAAGCTAAAAGTTTGACATTAGGACCGGGGTCTGTCCTCTCGCTAAATCGATCCTGCTAGCCTCAAACCTCCTAAGCTAAAGGAAAACATTAACATTTATTGTTGTTCATTAGAAAAATTCGCTAACCTCATATCTCCTAAACTAAAAGAGATTCAAAATTAAAAAATTAACAGACTGGTGTTTGGTACTTTTTTGAAGTATGGCCTTTTTGTGGAGTAAAAGGGTAAATACAAATTATATCACATTCGTACCTTATCTTAAAAAATACAAAACAGATTTAGATTTTTTTTGATTTCAAATGTTTAAGGTGTGAAAATCGTTCCAAATTTTGTTATTTTTTCACAAACTTTTTCTTCATCTATCTATCTATCGATCTATATATATAAAATTGTAATGACTGACTCACTAATCGCACAGCCTAAACTCCTGTAGCTAAAAACTTGACTTTTGGAGCAGAGATAGGTGACTCCCCAAATCGATCCACTAAGACGGGATTTTTGGAAATTCGAATGTTTAGGGGTAAAAAAGGGTAAAAATGTAATACTTATCGTTGTTCTTTAGAAAAATAAGCGGACAGGTGTCTGGTACTTTTTTAAAATTTGGTCCTATTAGGAAGCAAACGGGTAAAACCTTAATTTTGGTACTTTTTCGGCACCCCATCTTTCTTTTGAACCAATCAACATAGGAACAAAGTTTATACAACATTCGAAACTTATCAAAAAAATACGAATATGAATTTGGTACTTTTTCGAATTTCGAACATGGTACTTTTTTTATACAAAACATTTTTCTCCATTCATTGACATATTCGTACTTAATTATGAGCTCTCACTACAATACTGAAATTTTTGATAACTAAATGGGGCGAAAAAATATTACCAAAAAGGGGAGATACGGGAAATTTATGTTTATCTTTAGCTTTTTGTTTCTGCAACTGGTATTTTTTTATTATCGTTAATATTGGACCTTAAAACATAAGATCCAACATGCAATGCCCTGAGTGGATAAGAATTTATAAGAGGGAACTTTTTGGTACTTTTTTATTCTTTGATTGGTACTTTTTTAATTTCCGTTAATATTGGACCCAGAAACATAAAATTAAACATGCAAGGTCCTGAGTGGATAAGAACCTGAAAGAGGGCTTTTAGGTACTTTTTTGTTCAATAATCGGTACTTTTTGAATTTCCGGTAGTATTGGACCTAGAAACATAAAATTTAACATGCAAGGTCATGTGGTCCTCTTTTACAAAATATTTGTCTCCATTCATTGGCATATTCGTACTTAATTTTGGGCTCCCACCACAACACTGAAATGTTTCATACATAAATGGGGCGAAACAAGTATCAAAACGGATAATACGGGAAATTAACTTACTTTCATTTGCTTTTGTGTTATACGAGTGGTACTTTTTGAATTTTCTATAATATTGAACTTAGAAACACAAAATAATAGGTGCAAAGTCCTGTGTAAATATCAACCTATGAGATGAAAATTTTGGAACTTTTTTGCTAAAACATAGATACATATTCTTTGGCATATAAATATGTTCATGAAAGATTAAAAACTTGCGGGTTAAATGCTTGAATTTAAACAAGTTTAAGCCTAGAAAAGTAAACTTTGGCATAAAAATATGTCCACGAATAAAAGGAGACGCTAACGAAGTAGCGGGTTAAATGCTAGTAATAAAATATATTCGTGCAATGACACACAATTGTTGTAAATTAAAATGTATAAGATTTTTGTCTTTAAATTTATTTTTTTTTATTTGCGTAAAAGAAATTACTGACAAAATTTTGCACACATAAAATGACAAATAAAAAAATATATATACAATGCACCCTTAACGGACACCATTTTTAAGAGGGTCGATCGGTTTCGACAGCGTTCCATTAGGAGAGGATTGAGTTCTAGGACATAATCCTTGAACGGGCAGATATCAATGTTTAGTTCGGTGTCAGGTCATAAGAGATTTCACTGTATCTGTTCACATGTGTTATGATTATTTTGCATTTTTATCTAATTAATGTATATATTGCATTTTTTTTTTAAACGTTAAATAACAGATTTTATAAATAACTTCCTTTTTTAAATATATGTAGAAACAGTGTCTTAAAATATAATAGAGACACATACAATTTTTAATATTTTTTTAAATTTTTGCTTAGTTTTTCAAAAATAAAATGAAATATCCTAAAACTAAAATTTGTCTTAATTAAAAATTAAAAAAAAAAAATGTGTCCAGCTGTATTCGAAAAATTTAAGTAATAAAACATATTTTTAGAAAAACATAGTAAATAGCATGTTTCCGCGTACTTCGATTTGAAAAACGGTTTTCTCATTATTTTTTTGCAATGGACGGAAGGAAGTTTTTTATACTTTATCGAAAAAATCCGCTTTAAAAAGCCACCAAATATTTTTTTTAAGATTTTTGTTAAGAAAAAAAATTGCCAAATATAATTTTTTTTATTAGAAACGGTCATGTTCTGAAATCGAAATGAAATGAAGTTTTAATCGATGGAGATTTTCAATTCATTTTTTTAGCGTAGCTTTTTCTGATTTTAAAAGCAGTAAAGACAATAAGTACGTTAAGTAGGAAGTGCATAAAATCACGCGAAATCGATTTCAGAACAATACTGAAAGAATACACAAACGTAGTTTTTTAAACTTAAACTTAAATATAAGTAAAATGTTCTAAATTTACTTTACTTCCAGTAGCATATTTTAATATATGGAAATAGACATATGAATTTTAAAGATTTTTCAAAAATAAATTGATATATAAAAACTATAATTTTAGAATTTATGAAATTTACTCTAAGAAAATGGCTGTGAATTTAAGAAATTTGAAATTTTACTTTTTATAACTTGTCGGGATGTACATTCATTTAATGTTTTTTAGAAAATAATTTGGCAATATTTTTAATTTATAAAAGAAACCTTTGACTGTCGGTCAAATACTTTTCCCTATTGAATGTGCATACGTTCCGAAATGTCAATTTGTTTATATTCGCCATAATACTATACAATTATTCACCAAATTTATTAAATAGAATAATTTTGAAACAGCTGTAATAACAATTATAAATTTTAAATAAAATTAACAAACACTAGAAACAGTTATACCCAGTTGCAAAAATGCATTTTGCATATCACCAACTGTTTCCAATTTCGCTAAAACAATCGCCATATCGATAAACGTAAATTTCCATCGCCAAAAGGATTCAAAAATCGCCACATTTTACAGCCCTGCCACTGACAGCTGAAAAGTGGAAATCCATTTAATTTTTCTTTTTTTTGTATATACAACTGTGAAGTACAAATTTCGTTTATTGTTAAGGACATAATCAAAAATATTCAATTTATTTTATTAACTTTTAGTATCTTAAATTTTGTATGTTCTCAAACAAATAATAACTTTTAATTAAGGTTTCTCGTTATTTTTTTAATATGTAAAATAACTACATTTCATGTTTTATTTTTTAATTTGTAATTAATATTCACCTATTAAGTGCAAATAACCTTTGTATTACAATACAACTTAAAATAAATTTTTATATTTTTCTCTATTACCAAAATGCATAATTAATTTGGTTAAATTTTTTCACATTGGCAATTTTTTCAAAAATTTTGGTTGCAAGGGCTGTCAGATACGGGGATTTTGAAACTAGTTTGGCGGTGGGATTTTCTATTTGGCGACTGGCGATTTTTTTTTTTTTTTTTTTTTTTGGCGATTTTTGATATAACTGGCAATTTACTTGGCTATTTCTACCATTTATCGGGCATGTTCTGACAATCGCAAAACGCTTAACATTTGCGATTTTGGCTTGAAATTGCATAACTGGTGTACTGTAAATCGCGATCGTGAGAAGTTTGCGACTTCAAGCCACAAAGGTATGCTCAAGGAAACTTTAAGAAACTATTAGAGATCGCAAGCAAAACCAACGAGTTTCAGAATATCATAAAATTAATTTGGCGTATTGCGATTATAAATCGTGCGATTGTCAGAACATGGGGCGTATATTATTTCGGCGATGCAAGGGAGACAACAACAACAGCTGTGACTTAGTTTACATTGGTACGACCAAAAGGAATTTGGAGACAAGAATGGGAGAACACAATTCAGACATAAACAAAAACAAAGAGAGCACTGCATTATCACAGCACATATTACAAACAAAACACAAACCTGATTTTGACAACATAAGAATACTTGACAAGGTAAATAACGTGAGGAAAAGATATACAACAGAAAGCTTAAGAATTCAACAGAAAATAAATAGAACAATGAATAAAAAAGAAGATACTGACAATTTAAGCGCCAGTTATAGAGTTGTTTTGAAAAACAGTAGATGACACCACTAGTGTTGGCTTTTATGTTTTTAAAAATATATTAATGTAATACAAATTTGTTTCTTTTCACTGTAAGTTCGTTACATTTATATTTATTGTATTATTAAATGTTGATGATTTTATTTTATATTAATAGACGAATCCCCTGAAGAAGTGAACATAAAATTCACGAAACGTCGGGAAAAATGAAATAAAAAATTTTGCATTTTTATTTTCACAAATGGAGTTAGGCCTCACCAGCTAAATATATATAATAAAAATATATATTAATACAAAAAAAAAGATTTTTTTAACAGTTTATCATTATTTGTTATCATTACTAATTTTAAAAAAAAATCTGGCAACTTTTTTCACATGATTTTTGTTTTGTTATCATTTTAAGTGAATTTTATATTCAGTCACTATTTAATTCTAATAGTATGTATGCAGGTCAAAACACCAGTAATGAAATTGATGAGGCTGTAGTGTACGATCTTATAGACTTGTGTACTTAATTTAAGTTTTTTTAACTGAATATATGATATTCATTTTATGTTATTTAAAAAAAATAACTGAAACTAAACAAGATTTACTTTCGGCGACTTTTTTGTATTTTTCTCAGTTTTTTGGGATTTTTGACTGAAATATTATTAAACTAGCTTTTTTTGTGTGCAAAATTTAATTTAAAAAAAGAAAAAAAAATTTACGAAAACTGAACAAAATTACGTTTGGCGATTCCTGACATCCGGTTTGGCTCAAAAAAATCTGAAAACCCTGATCTGATGTACTACAATAGTGAGGCACACTAAATTTGATGTGTGTAAAGCCTGCAGTACACGGAATGTAAAAAGCCTCATGCGCATTTGGTTCTGACGTAATTTTGACATCACTACAAAGCCACAATAGCAAGTTCGTGGTGTGTGATGAAGACAAAATTACGTCAGAACCACATACAAATGTGGCTTTTTACATTCCGTGTACTATAGGCTTAACTCTTAACACAAACTGCATGTTACAAAAAAATCTTGGATGTATAGAAGAGGGGAGACGGATAACCCCCTACAAAAATTATTATTTCTCTTATATTTAAAGAACAACAATGTGATGCACATTAAATCTAGTGTGTTTAACTCTCAGAAAACTGCAAGTTCTAACAAAATCTCGGAGGTATAGGAGTGGGGATTCCCCCAAAATTATTTATTAATTAAACGTTATTTTTTATTCGCGCACGCTCATGCTAAATGGCCTGAATTGAATGACGAATTACCCAAAAATTAATTCTTTTTTTTGGGCAAGCCTATAAAAGTTAGTTCGTGAGTGCGTGAGAATTATACTTTTTAAAGCATGCACGCCATTTTTTAAATCAATATAATATACTAAAATAGCCAGGATCAGGCGTGACTCATGCGGAACTCACACATGACTCGCCCATAACAAATCACGATATTTTCACATCTCTAACAAAAAAAAACATAAAACAATGACAACAACAAGAGCAGTAAAAGTGTTATCAGAAGGCGCGAAGAGTTTTTTTTTTTGTAAATTCAATGCGTGAGACTATTACTAGTTTGTATGTGGGTGATGTTAAATATGTTGAACTTAATATGTTTCGACGTTACATTTTACGTCTTCACATATTTTAAATATGTTTTTCGTATTTGGGACATTTTTCCAAATATGTTTTAATATTTATGACAAACTATTTAATATGTTTTCGTATTTGTGACATATTAAAAATATCAAATTATTAAATATCTTCGTATATGTTACATATTGATTGAAACTTGAAAGAACTTGAGAATTGTATTAAAAATACAGATTCTCTAACAGATTTTTGGAAATTGTGGATAAACTGGAAGACCTTACAGGATGGGACATAACTCATTTTAGAGATTTTCTAAAATGACGCTCATTTGTTCAATCTTTAAAATAAAATTAAAATCTCTGCCTAATTGAAACCAATATAAAATGGCCATTAATTTAAAAACGTAATTTTTTGGAAGATTAGAATATAAAGTGTAGAAAAAGTTACAACCCTACAAATAATGCGACTAGTCCATACACGCAGGTAAAATCTAGCCCATAAAGGACTAGCCCAAAGGTAACCCCAATGTTTGGAAAAAACATGGTCTATTTAACATTACGATGTCGTAGGGCAGGACCATATAACCCTGCTTTGCATTACAATGGAGTAGTCTTACAACTACTCCATGGTATACTCCAGAGGATTAGCTTTGAAATCGTTTGAAAACGAAAACATGCCGTTAAAAAACGAAGACATGTCGTTTCACTACAAACTCTTTTTTAACAATGACATGGTCTATGCTTGCATTACTTTGGACCAGTCCAGGGAGTAGTCCATTTGATCAAAATATATCAAGTAGCCCAATATTATTTGCAGGGAAACTCTAGTTCGATTATGCAATGCGATCGATGCGAGTCACTGTAGATATAAATATATAAATAAGATTAATACACGAACTAGCAAAAACTTTTTAATTTGTATCTTAAATAAATAAAATATCTGTGGATATTTAAATTAATATCTATGTATCTATTTACGTATTTAATTATGTTTCTTGAAAATTGATTATTAAAGTTTTTTTTTTATAATATTTTTGTTTAATATACTATCATTTTCACACAATATTAAATTTTTGTATCTTATTAAATTAATTTTGTAAATTATGAAAAATTTTCTATTTTATTATTTTTTTCTTCTTTAACCAAAGAAATTATGTGGGACGCGGGTGTATTTTAAAACGTGTAGGTGTAAATGTCAGAATTTCTATTTTGTGTGTGTGTGTGTATTGTGTGTATCTGAAGGTGTGGATGTTTTTATGCATAAATAAAAAAGATTCATACATTTTTTAATGGCACATTTCAAATGTGATCTTGAAACATTTTTCTGCAGAAAAAAAAACAAGTCAATTAAATTTTAACATTATTATACACAAACACACTCAAATGTGTACATATTTAATAAAATATGACATTTTATTGAAAATTTATAATGAAATAAGAGTTTAAAATAAAATGTAAAAAAAAGTTTAATTTACTGCTAAATGCTTCAGGCAATAACAATATTAACAGCAAGTGAATTTTTCTAAAAATTAATAATTTATATTCTCAACAATTTCGAGTTTTCATATTCAACAATAGAAAATATATAAAAAAAACTTACACTTATACAAACAAGTATAGATGCTAACACAGATACATCTACTTGCATACGTGCGTATGTATTTAAATGTGTACACAGATTTTCAAACGTATTTATACTCTGTCCTTGAAATAATCTATAAGGAAAATTTTATTCGATTTATAAAATCAAGTATGAATATATTAAATAAAACAACTTGCCAAATGATTTACGATAGAAAATAAATTTTAGTAGATTTAGAATTAAAACAAAAAAAAAAAAAAAAAATATGTATAAATTAAAGCTAGAACTTTAAAGTTTTCATTTGAGGAACTAAATATTAGTTTTTAACCAATTGGTTCATTAATTAGCTTGATCGCTTAAAGGTGTTTTATGGCCATAATATCTGACACCTGGTCTCCGCGACTGTCGGTCCAATTTTGCACCACTTTTTCGAGCAATAGTGCGTAAAATGTTGCCTTCTAAATGACCAATCGTTGCAGGCTTATCAGCATAGACCAGAGATTTGACGTACCCCCATAAAAAGTAGTCCAAAGGTGGCCACAAGTAAATTTCTGGAAATAATTCGATCACCAAATGTTATTTGGCTCAACAAAGGGATGTTTTCACGCGCTTTATGCAATGTTTCTTCGACAAATGATTTTCAATGACATGAGGAATGAAAACTCACTAATTATGTAGCGTTCGCCATTCGCGGTACACACAAAAAAGTAGAAATTGATTTCAATTAAAAAATTTGTGATATTAATTAAAAAATTAATTAAATTTGCACCAGTAAACAAATTAATAGTATCAATTATCTACAGGGTGGCGCAGATTGAGCTATATGGTTTATATATATATATAACTTTGTTATTTATGCGATTATTATATATATTTTTTTTAACAATATATTATTGGGAAATTTTTTGCAATTAGCTTTGAAAAATGATATGATGTAAGTGATGTCCATTTTCTGCTTCGCACATACAGTGCCGGTCAAAAAAATAGCAACACCCAACACCCTATTCTATGTTCATTCTAGTGAAAACTAATATATTGTGCTAATTATTTTAAATTAAGTATTAGGGTATTCATATTCGATTGACGGTTAACCGATTAATTACTACCCGATTAACTGATCGGTTAATTTAAAATTGGCTTTTTTCGATTAACGATTAAAGCGGTTAATTTCAGTCGATTAACCGATTAACCGATGTAATACAATTTTTAATTTTTTGTAGTATTATAACATATTTTTTTGTGTTTTTAATTATTTGTTTCGTCTCATATACAAAAGGTGTGTGTTTAGAAAATATTTTTTCATACAAACAAAGGTGTTCTGTGATCTTTATTTCAACCCATTTTCCGCCGACTGATTTCAATGTTCAATCAACAGGAATGTGGCGAAAAATGGGTTGATTGCCAACACATTTTTTTTGTTTCACGTACTTTTTATATGTATGTGTTTAGTTATTGGTTTCTTCTCATACCTTCTCATATCAGTGTTTTAACAAAATTAACCGAAACAACTAGAAGTGTTAAACATTTTTAAAAATTAAAACAGGACTCTAAGGGCATAATGGAATATTTTATATGTTTAGAGAAATCCTGAAAAAGGACTGAGACATTAGATATTCATCTACGATAAGTGAAATAATTTTTTCTAAGTCAAGTTTTGTCAAAATAAAAGAAAATAATCGATTTACTCCTAAACATTTAAACCAAATTACTTTTCTAAAAGATTATTTTATAAGATCTCCTTTAACTATTGAAATTACTAATAAAATTATCTCAGTCTATTTTTTTATAAATACATACTTGGGGGATCCACAAGGTAGTCATAAAGTCCTTTATTTTTAAATAATTACTAGAAATATATATCGTAGGATTAATATGCAAACCGGCTAAATCTACTTTTTATGTAAATTGAGATTTTGATGCCGTGTGGTAGAAAAAGATACGCCTCGTCGACCAGCATGTAGTTTTTCTTCTATTTAAGCCTTGAAGTGTGTAACACTAATTGTATTTTCATTTTCTATCAAGCTGCAAATAGAAAAAATAAAAGGTTTTTGGTCTCTCCTGTAAAATATGCTGAAAGGAAGTTAACAGGTTTGCATATTAAGCCGACGATATGACTGTTGTGGGCTACCGCTAATAATTTATATTTCTACTGTGCAGTTATGACGAATCAATGAGCGCTGCATTAAAATTTTTATTTGGTTTGAAACACAACAATATTTATTTTAAGCAATTGAAAAATATTGTTTTGGACATTATAATTATCGTCATATATGACGATATGACTTAATAGCACACCTTGTAAATCCCCCAATTATGTATTAATTGAAAAATGTATATTACATATTTATGAATTGTTTTTTTGTTTGCTTGGTTTAGTTCAAGAATTTTAATGTTGGGTATGTTATCGTTTTTTTACTAATAAACTCCAAATAATAAATAATTAATGCATTTCTATATATGTATTGAAATTACTTAATTTATGAAAAGAACTTTATTAATCGGTTAACCGATCAAAAACAAAATTAACCGATTATTGACCGATTAAACCAAAACCTCGTTTAATTAATCGAGCGATTAACCGATTAAAGCAAAAGGGCGATTAAATGAATACCCTATTAAGTATGCAATACTGTTGTAATATGTATATTCTCTCTGAGCGTCATTATTTTTTCCAAAAAATGTTACCGGTTCTTTTCCAATGATCGAAATTATAAAAAAAACTCCACATCAGTACAGTCATTAAAATAGCACCGAATAACAAAAATTCTTTTATAAATATTAATAGTGATTTAATAGTTGAAATAAAAGGATCAAATACTAAAGGTAAAAAAAATAAAATAATTCATCGCATATTACATTATTGATTTTAATAGAAATGGGACGTGGAAAGAATTGTACACCTGCAAAACGTGCTTTTATAAAAAAATGGTTTCTGAGCATAAATCATATTCTTAAAAAAGAAACTTGATTGGGTGCTCCAATAAAATGATTGTAAATACAATAAAATTTACTCAAAACTCGGAAACACGTGGTCACAAGAAAGTTTTGCCACCATAAATGGTTAAGCGTTTGGTCAGACAATGCAAGAAGAGCCCGTTTATGCCAGCTACAGAGGTAAAAAAGGAACCAAGTGTGACCGCAAGTGTTGAAACTATTCGTCGGAGGTTGCGAGACAACAACTTGAATGCCTGTAGTCCCCGAAAAGTGCCCCTGCTCTCACTTAAGTATGTTGCAAAACGTTTGGAGTTTGAAAGAAATCATTTGGAATGACCAACTGAAAAGTGGAGCAATGTTATTTGGACAGATGAATCCAAGGTTGTTTTATTTGGAGGCAAAGGATCGCGTTCTTACGTCAGAAGACCCCCTAACGCCCTAACATGGTGGTTCAAGCATTATTGTATGGGGGTGCTTTTCCTACTATGGAATAGGACCTATATATTGAATCGGAACAATCATGGATAAGAAACTTTACTTTAATATCCTTCAGAAAGTAATGCCACCATATGTTTCTAAGGAAATGCCGATTCGTTGGGTGTTTCAGCAAGACAATGACCCGAAGCATACCAGCAAACTTGCCAAAAAGTGGTTTCAGGACAATAAAATAAACGTTATAGAATGGCCAGCTCAGTCCCCAGATCTAAATCCAATCCAGAACTTATGGACAGATATAAAGAAGGGAGTATCCCAAATACAACCAACAAGTTACAAAGCGCTTTAAGTGGCAGTTCAGCAAATCTGGAACCAAATCTGGTGCCAAAATCTAGTGAAATCGATGCAAAAACGTTGTGCAGAGGTTATTATCAATAATGGGCACGCAACAAAATATTAATTTCAATATGAGAAGACATCATAAAAAACAGAATTCAAAATTTTTAATTTATTTTTAGTTTAAGTATTAATTTTTAATAGAATAAGAGCTGTAGTACTACTTTTTTGACTGAGTGTTTTTTAAGTTATTTTAAAAAAGTTAAAAAATGTATGTCAAATAAAAAACCAAATCAATTGCTTTTTATTAAATATTGTTTGACAGTCCTGTAAGTATCTTATGACAAGTATTCAATGAAATCAGTTTGGCCTATTTACAAATATCTAACGAAGAATTTTTTTCTATATCCTGGTGCTATTTTTTGGACCGCAGCTGTACGTGCTCTTTTTAAAATATTTTCCATTCATTTTTGCAAAAATTTCGTGTGTAATTATTTTTGTTCGAGTTAACAGTTATTTATAAGTCAATCTATTAGTCTTCTTCAAAAAATGCTCGAAAAAAACCAAAGAAAAAATAATAATTAAAAAAGGGTAATTCCATGTCAAGTCGACCAAGAGTGGGAACTGACCCCTTTCGATTTTAATGAAATTTAGTGAGAAGGTTATTTTTATCCTATAAGGAACTTATATGAACAAAAAAAATTTTTTTTGCAAAATTTATGTCATATTCAAAATGTCATAATTTCGCCGAATTAGCCGAATGTGTTGAGATTATTTCTTCAATATCTCGAAAACTACTTTACATACGAAGATGATTTTAATGTCATTTTGAAGAGAATACTTGGGGCTACAAACCATATATTGAAAAAAAAACAATACAAAATACTAAATTTTAAAAACGGACTAAGTCAAAAACCTATTTTTTTATTTGGCTGATTTTTTTTTTCATATAGTACCTCAAACTTATCTTTAAAAATCCTGAAACTTTGAAGGAGGTGTTGTTTTTTAAGATATGATTTTTTTTCTTTCGCAACCTTTAAAAAAATAACCTTAAACTAGAATTTTAATATTGTAACTTTGAGCAATAAGTTAAAAAAAACAGACAACACAAAAAAAGAACTAATAAGTAAAAAAATTATAAGTAATTAACACCCTATAGCTCATTCTGCGGCACCCTGTATAATAATAAATCAATTGAATAAAAAATGTAATGTTGGCGCCTGCTTCGGACTTAAAGACAAATGGGTCGATGACCAAAATGTGATTTTGTGGCATGCGATAGAGTCTTATAAGGATTGTGAACTCCAAAAACTCCAGTTCTGCTTGTTTGCATACCCGTTAAGGTAGAAAAAAGCGCCTTATCGCTGAAGATAATGTTGATATGCTGAGTAAAAAAAAAACAGATTTACTTCAGTAGTAACTGTAAAGCTAGCTGCCACCCTCTACACCCTCTACTTTAACCAAGTGTATTTCACTAGCCCCATTGAAATAAGTACATTTTTTTAAATAAAGATCTTGTGTATTAATAACGAAATTTTTTGTCCAAGCTTTAACTGCCGTATTCATAAAAATATTTTTAATTTAATAAAGGTTTACAAAACAAATTTTGTATGAAAATTTTCTTAATAAACTTTTGTTAAATTTAACAATTGTTTATGAGTACGGGGGTTAAACTTTAACTGTTACCGTTCCCTAGATATACAAACATTTATACGCCCACTTCTCTTATCCAGCCCACTTTTTGACAGATATTTTGAATTGATAACAAGCTGATTGTTATTTTGTTCTCTAGATATATAAACATCTATATTGCCTTTGTTTGGGAGGTGCCACGCCCACAATTATGTATTATAGCCTGTGTTAAGCTGTGCAATCTGTTTGAATATTGTATAATATTATACTTTTTTTACTTTTAATGATTCTTTTTTGAGTACAAAAAACCCCAACTGTTTATTTTTCCTTGCCTAGGGCTCTTACTTTTTTGGTGTGTCCAACACTAAAATTGCTTTGCTGTAAGTGAGCAAATGAGAATTGCACTTTAAGAAATTAGTGCAACTTAGTTTAATAAAAAAGAAGCCAGTTTATGTGTTGCATCTTGAGATGTTTTTTTTTGTCAAATTGTTTACCGTTATCGTTATTTGACAGTGTACCAAGTTTTAGTTTTTTTTTTTTATTTACTTCATTGACTACTAAAAATAATTTTAATTTAATAATGTTTGTGTTTGTGTTTATTAATAAACATTTGTGATACAAACATGCTTCAGACGTTTTTTATATCTTTGATAAAATCGCTTGTGTGGTTTATTTGGCCCTTAGCAAACAAAACAATGTTCCAAAATAAAAAACTGTTCGAAACAGTGAGAAAAATACATTGAATAATGTACTGAAGAGTTTAAGAAGTTAGTTGAAAGTGCCACAGGGCCATCAAACATTCAAAAGTGCCACCGTTACTGATGTTTACATAGACGTAGAAATACATAAAAAAATGCTGCGATAACAACTGCACAATGTGTACTTTTCTACATATCTATAGCTTCAATTTTAACCAAAGGTTGGCTTAAGCAAAAAAGTATGTGAAATATTTAGGGAATAGTACTATTGCAAGAAAACTTTATAAATAGAAATATGATTAATATAAGACATTAAAAAAATAAAAATTTCAGCAAGATCAATGCCAGCTAGTTGCAACATTCTGACTATCGTTATTTGTAAACACATGTGGACCAAGGATTCCACCGGTCCATAAAGCTTACCAAACATTGAGTTCTTGGGGATATGATGGTGTGTCGACAATAGTTTGAAAGTTTTCATCGCTCCAAATGTGACATATTCATTTAACCAAATCTGTACTTTATCGAAAAAAAAATGGGCAAACGTTGCTCTCGCGTAATTCTCTTTATGATGAAAAACTGTTAAATCAGCTGTCATAGAAGACAGGGCTGACAATTTTAAAACCTTCGGCTCAAAAAAATGAAGAACACTGAAGTAATTTTGCTGCCCAGTGTTATTTGTTGGTATTGTGTTGTTATTACTTTAATTTAAACTATAGATACATGTGTATATTTAGTTGTGCACATTAGGTATGGGAAACGCTAGACAAGTGTTGCGCCATAACGGGAAGGAAATAGTATTTTTGCTTCAGGTTGTAGCTGAAAATCGGAAAAAAATTTCCATCCCATGACAAAAGCCAATAAAAATGATATTTAAAAGATATATTTTGACGCTTAACAAAAATTTCAAATAAAAAATAAATAAAGCCGCCATTTTTGTATGGGAGCCCCACTAAGGGGTAGAGAAAAGGGTCAAGTATGTTTTGAGAAAATGTTTAGGACAAAAAACTAATCAATGTTGGTTATATATTTCACCCCCCTAGGGGGAATTTGAAGATATACATTTGACCCATCTAGGGGCATCCTAGGAGCTGTGGAGGTTACATTTCTTACAATTTCATTAAATTTTCAACTTTTTAGAGGAGCCCCTTAGGGAATAGAGATAGGGGAGGAAAAATCAATGGGGATCGTTCCTTCGGCCTCTGTAGCAGCTATGGAGTTTTTTGAGTAAAGTTTTTCCCTTTTGCTCCCACTTTGAGCTCGATGAGCGTCTACTTCCCCTCGTCCTAACCTCCCACATTTTAATCTCATGCATTTTTTTCCGAACTTCATAAAACTTGGATGTGAAGCGCATCCAAATCCTTTTACTCCATTCATCACAATTCCACAACTAACTTGCATATCCTTAGTCTCATGTAAAAAGGCCCTAACTCACATAAATGCAACTTTTCAGGAAAAGGTAAAAAATCGCTTTAAAACCCGTTATTTTTGATACTACTTACTCAACTTTGCTATATTGCGGTAAACAAAAACATAACAAAAATTACAACTGATCACAACCGTAAACAACCGTTGTGAACCGTAAAAGGGGCCTAAATTTCAAAAAATCGAATAAGGGCCTTTCTACATGAGACCAACGATATGTACATATTATGTATGTATGTGCATATGTTGCAGCTAATTTATAATTAGTTAAAATAAAAAACATCAAATATCGTTTTAATTATATTTTTAATATCGTATTTTTTAAAAGAACATGGGAACCTTCAAATGTCAACATGACAATAATTAAGATCAATATTCAAATATAAAACAAATTTGTTGGAAATACAAAATCAATTTAATGACAAATAAAAACCAAAAATTAAAAAAGAAAATTTTCTCTGTTGACATTTGACAGTTTTATTGACAAATGAAATATTTAACATTGTGTGATTACTTTTTTCTTTACAAAGTAGTTTATAGAAACATTAATGTAGCTACATGATTTTGTGTTGGCATGCGAAAGAGCATAAAATTTGTTGTTTGATGACTGTCTGTCTGGCTGGCTGGCTGGCTGTCAGTCTGCAACATTAGCAAGCAACATCAGTCATAGTTTGCTGCGTCAAACTTAATAAAACTGAACATATTTTTGTTTTTCTTTTTAGTTTAGATTTTTTTATTTTTTCTCTTGATTTCTCTCTAATTCTTCCTTAACTTAAATTTGTTGACTGGGGGTTGGATGGGTAAATAACAAAAAACAAATAAAAAAAAACAGCATCAAATTACATTCAGCCAAAAATGGATCGCCCAAGATTAAAGTGCGCCGGTCAGAGCTTTTCGAAAAGCTTTAAAAACTATGAAAAATACAAAATTCTTCTTCCACCATCTCCCTGACACCTCTTTTACACTCGAACAGCATTTTGTTTTCAATTTGTTGTTGCCGTAATTGTCTGCGAGAAAAATTTAAAAAACAAATAAAAAATAAATCTGAAAGCAGGGAGTGGTAAATGTTTTACTAAATCTCTAATTATTTTGCGCATGCGCATAAAAAGTCAACTACTAACACAAAAAAGCTCTTAAGAACTCAATCTCTGATATACAATAGAAATTAATTTGTTTTCTTGGATATGATCTTTAATAGGTGAATGTATGGAGTGAGTGGGTATGTGTGCTCAAATGTATCTTGTTGTACACAGTTGCACAAACAAACATCGTATATCTTGCTAAATATATACAGACACACAACTAATTTTTGTTTTTTTAGAAAAACGAATGTCAGGTGCCGTCACTCATTTTATTCTGACAGTTATTTTTGTTGTTGTTCTGTTCTAATTTTAAATACATATTTCATAACATTTTGTTGGTCTTCACGAAAATAATAAAAATGGCAAAACAAAAAACAACCAACAAAAAAAATTCATACCAAAGAATTATTTTTAGTTGTATTATATAATTTTATTTTGTCTATTTTAAAACAAAAAAAATTGTCTTTCGTTATCTTTTAGTTGTAGCTGCATTTGTTTTTATTGAAATTATTTAATAATTTTAAAAGAATTTTACGAGAGTATGAATTAAAATATAATTACATACATACGTATTTGTTTACATTGATGAGATTTTTCTAAATTAATTTACCTGTCCCAATGTTTGCGCTCTTTTTTTGCCAACAGGTGTATACACAACTGACACACTGTTAGATTATTTTTAAGGTCAAATTCATTTGCAGCCTTCGAAAGAATATGATGATTCATAGGTCTTGACTAATTGCTATGTTATAAAGAACGATCTTTCAAATCGGTTTATAAAAATCTTTTTTAACCAGAGTTTTTTTAGTGCCCCACTTCTTGTTAGAAGTTGTTAAAATTGAAAATGTGTTCAGAACTTCATTTTAGCTATTGACAGTGTGAACAAGATTTACATGGAGTCCTATTTAACGTCCTACTTCATGGTAGATCTTATCCACTTGGGTAACAAACTAAGAACACAGAGTATACACAGAGCAGACACGAGACGGAAGGTATTGCGTTTTTTATGTCTCTTTCATCGAAAGCTGCCCTTTTTGCCTTTCTCTTTGCAGCATCTTTTATGCCGCAATCAGGGCTGTTATATAAAAAATATGGTGTCCACTTTTTCATTAAAATATCCAATTTAAGCTGTTTATAAAAACTAAAATCGCAAACAAGTCAAGTTGGCATCATTATAATTCAATTATTTTGTTTGCATGTACCTACATTTATGCATATGGTTTGTGGTTACAACAACTTTACCACGATTATATGAAAGGAAACTACTTTAAAACTGCCATTTTTAACTTTTGGCAGCTTGCAGCGCTATTCTTAACGTTGTGCTGTAGTACTATTATGTTCCCTACTTTATTGTTACCAATTTGGCTACCTCGTTCATTATAAATATGCAAAACAATTATCCATTTTAAACACTTTACTTTAGCTGCACTTTTATGCAGGTAACCACAATTGCGTACCTGCACATTAAGGCAGCTAAGTACATTTAAGATAGCTGCATTTTTGATTTATCTGCACAAAAAATCGTGCAAAGGAGATTGTGCAGCTAAGTCAAAATTACTGTACTATCTTTTTTTTGTATGCAAAATTTTATTTAAAAAAAATGTTACGAAAACTGAAAAAAAATCTGACAACCCTGGCTGCAATACAGTAAACACAAATTTATTTAGTTAAGATTTATTTTCAAAACTGTAAATAATATTTAATAAAAAACAAAACAGTATTACTAAATACATTTTTTTTTTGCACAAAACAAAACGTTTGTTTGCCGTGTTTTTTTTATTTTTTGTTTTTATCACGCAGTTTATGTTGACTGCAGCGGCTGTTTTTACGCATTGCCCCTTCACTACCAAAAAACTATTTCTGTCTTTTACTTAGAATGCTGCCTTTGCAACTGATTTAGGCCTTTTTCACGTGTCACTTTTTATCTGTACTCTGCGCTATGAGTTTACCAAACGCCCTTAAGTGCGAGAGCAACCAGCACACGCAGGTAGCAATTTGAGTGTATAGTCCGGCAGAATTATACTCTCGCCCCTTGCTTAACCTTCGATGCTTTAGGAATAGTCAGCAGCATCTGTTGAATAACAACAGCCACTTGGGTTGATCCCTACTCACAATTTAACTTTGAAACGCGAATGCTCTTATTCAGTTGAGGAGCTCCCTTTCCTCGTTTTTGGGATTTAGCGACAGCCATCACGTGATTCCCAAAAATATACTACTTTTTATACATATCGGCACTTGACTCTTTATCCACTCTCACCATATCCACAACTCACTCCACATAAACACCGGTACCCCTACTTTTTGCAATCATCAACCACCAAGTCTTCACCACTTCCACCAATGTAACTTTAAACACCCAGAAAAACTCCAATACAACTCTTCATCCTCGGTCCCTGAACTATTTGCCACTTTCCAAAATCCACTACTTTACCAATATTGCCTCTTAACTTCATTTAGTCCACAACTACTACAAAGTCTTTACGCCATCAATTGCCGCTCTCCATCCAACTTTAGCTCCCTGTTCAACATGAGCATCACCAAAATTATTTAACCAGACATCACCCATTTTTCTTGATCGTCACATAAAATGTAGTTATTCCGCCGAATTCCAAATATTGGCTGCACCTGTTTCCCCCGGAGGATATAACCACCAAAATATAAAATATCCTTAGGATGATCTCTACACCCCCGGGGGATTTAGTTATTTACAAGGGAAATTCTTTTCAAATCGGTTTATCCCGCGGATAAATTTGAAGCCAAGCCAATTTTCTAGTTGAGTTTACAATATTTTAGTTGCATCAATTAACATTTTATTTTCTATGTTATGTTTTATTTTTGGATTGAAACGACATTATTCGGTTATCACAACTAAAAAGTTTGCCTTTTTGCAGTAGTTTTGCCTTTGGGCTTTTTATATTCATGATTTTCTTGTTGTTTTCGTTAATCATGTACAAGTTTTAAGCGCAAAAGTATTAATTTTTTTTTTTGTTATTGGTTTAAAATTGTTTTTTGTTTTGTTTAACAACAACAACAAAAATATATTTGTTTTAAATTTTTTGGTTCAATTGTAAAATTTGTGTAGAATTAGTCATCTTCTTTAACAAAATTTGAATTTAAATTTAAAATGTGCTATATTTTGTTTTGTATATATATAATATATGGTTGTGTGTATATGTTTATATATATTTGTATTAGTAAATTTTTATTTATAAATTTAAATTGATTTTGTACATACATACACATAATTACTCCACATACTACATTCTGTATGTACCACCACGGTATTCATTGATTAAATGTTGGAAAAAAAGTTTATTTAAGTTTTTTGTTTACAAAATTTATTTCTGACTTAAAACAAAAAATCTTAAAAATTTGGGCCATTCATTTCTACAAACAATTTTCACAGTGTGGGTTGTATGTGGTCCATTACTTTTTAGACTGACTGTATAAATATTATCGATAACAATTAGATTGTGAATGAAATGTTATTTATAAATTTACATTAAATAAAAAGAAATTTTCACAAACTTAACTCAAATTAAAACCAAATCATACAAAAATTGTATAAAAACCTGAATATTTTGACTATTATGACCTATGGTTATGCCTTATATATCAAAAGATCGGAAATTTTTAGTTGAAAATATTTTCTGAAAAACTCGGGAAAATCCGTTCAGATACCAAAAATTTATGACCAAAATATTAATTTTTTTTTGAAAATATCCATTTTCGGGAACCAAAGATCTTCCCGAGTCCAAGTTTTATAACCAAAATAACTGGCAAATTTCTTCTTTAACACGTCAGTATATAAATCTGTCAAATCGGTTAAGAAATAGCAGGGTTATGACCAAAATACTGAAATCCCAAAAATTACTCTTTTTATAATTAAGTTTGTTTTTTATACCCTTCACCGAAGGTCCTACACCCTATGAAGTATATATATTCTGGGTCCTTATGAAAAACGAAGTTCAAATCCGGTTGTCGTCTCTTCAAAGTTTCGTAACTTTTGGTACATGTCACAGAATGAAGTAATATTTTTAAAAAAATACTTCATTCATTTATAAAGATAAAACTCAATGACATTTTACTTATAGAAAAAAATTATCCCGGAGTCGCTTTAAGATTTAAAATAAAAATCATTTTATATTGAAGTTTCAAAACAAACAAGGCTAAAAATTTTTCAATCATTAAAATGGTAAATCCTATCAAAGGACAGTCTTTCAATCAAAAAAATTTAACCAACTTCTGAAACTTATGGTGTTTTCTTTTCTACAAAAAATGTGACATTTTATTTAAAAAAAATGCAATTTGGTGTCTGTTTCCTAAAAATTTTGCTCCCGAAAAGGATGAGTTTTTTAGAATAAAACAAGCCACCCTTTTCGGGAGCAAAATTTTAAAAATACAGACACCAAATTGCATTTTTTTTTTAATAAAATGTCACATTTTTTTGTAGAAAAGAAAACACCATTATATAGACTGAACACAGTTTTCACACGTTTATCTATTTATTCTTAATTATGTTCCTGTTTAATAATTTTAATTGTTGTCTTGTTATTATCGCTGAAATGTGGAATAAAAATATTCTATAAAAATCGAATAAACTATTTTATATTCAAGGAATAATTCAAAATGTAAATTTTGACAAAAAACGTAACTTTATTGAAAGAGAAGCCTAACTTTTTTTTTATTCTTCTCCTGGCAACACCTAAAAATGCCTTGACTGTCCGGATATTTTAGGTCTTAACACACAACAAAATAATATTCAATTTTTCAAGCTAAAATCCGAATTCTAACTATGATACCAATGTTTTGACAAAAACATAAAAAACATAAGAAAATTGTAAGTGAAACAAAACCTGTAAAAAAATCTTTACATCTTTATAGAGATCTATATTAGAAAGTTCTTATCATTGAAAATACATTTTTTTGTAGAATTTTCAAGCTGTATTCCTATCCAATATTAGTTGTTTCTTGTTTTCTTTAAAATATTTTCCAATTTGTTAATTTGTTTTTCGAATCTGGCAGCTCAAAGCGAAAAACACATTTTGATTTTTCTTATTGTACGGATGTGTTTGTATTCATATGGTGGTTACCAGTTTGTAACCTGCTGCTCCATATCTGTTCTTATAAATACTTACTTACCTCTAGTTTCTGATGGAAAACGGTACATTTGAATGAAACCGGCTTTGCTCTGCCTCTCAGTGTGCTGAACGAATTATTTAGAATGTTGTTATTTTTATAAGCAACGAAAGAAAAAAAAACGCTTTTATACTGCTTTCTCTTATATAATAAAATAATTATAGATATTAACCCTTTAGTCACCCATTTATGTTGGCATTAAATTAAATTTTTAAAACATTAATATTTTTCTCATATGACCTCTCAAAGTGTTAATTAAAACTTTTCTATTAAATCTTCATCAATTTAGTCGTTTTTGAGGTTTTCATGAAACCACCAGTAAAATTATCGCTGGTAATGCAGAAAATCACTTTAAAACATTGTAATATTTTATAAAGTTGTCATTATTTCCATCAACGTCATCATTAAATAAACTTGATTCTTATTTTTGTATTTTGCTTTCTACATTTAAAAGAACATGATTTAAAGAAGAATGTACGTCTTTTATGGTCAGCAAAAATTGTTTAACTAAGAAAAATTAAAAAAAAAGTAGTAAAAGCTCAACGGTTTATTGTCAAGTGTTTAAGGTTAAGCATCTAAGCATGCGTTAATTTATTTAATAGGAACATTTGTCGATATCATTTAAAATAAATAGTTATTTAATAGTAAGAAAGCGGTCTCAAAAATTGCCAAACTATCAAAGGAAACACCATAAAGTAGGGAAATTTTCTTTATTTCTCAACTTCTTATTTTTTTTTATTAAAAGTTGCAAATACAATTACAAATAATATTCTAACTTTAATAACCAAGCAATGTTAACTTAGTCCTTCAGCCCATTGTAGTGAAACAGATTAGAGACTCTGGCGGGAATCAAATTCGCAACCTTTAGCACTAATAGACTAGCTCCCTAACAATAAGCCTAACAGAGCACCCTTCCCAACTTCTTTTTTAGCTCGTTTCTTCTTCTTTTAGCTCGATACACTTTTTCCAGCGATATTTCAGCTGTCTAACTCCTTAAAATAGTCATCAAACGCACACTCCACCTCTTCATTATTGACAATTCTTTAACCATTTTTTACAAGTATGTTAATAGAAAATATAACCCGATGGAGAAAATCCTCTATAATTATTTTGCATTATTAGAACTATTTTGAAATTTTTATACCTACAACACCACAATAGTGGAAAGGGTATTTTTCGTTGCACCTTTTTATATACCGAGCGACTTTCACTTTTTGCATCGATCTAACGATGTCCGTCCGTCTGGCCGGCTGCAATTTTGTAATTTAATTGATTAAATTTGGTACATAGGTTTTAATTGACGCAAGCACCAAGCATATTGAAATTGGCAAGAATCGGTGCATTATTTTACATGGCCGCCATACAAGCTTTCTTCCGGAATAGAGTCCTTGGGCTCATAAACCATCCTATTATGTTGCTATTTAGATTAAATTTGGTCCAAACTTATTTTTTGTTGCAATCTAAATCATCTTACCAAATTTTTTGGAAATCGGTCCATATTTAATCATAGCTCCCACACATATACAACTCCCGAAAATAGATTTTAATGCCACAACTTCATTATCTATATGAACTTATGAAGAAAGTTTTTGCAGCAAATATTTCATAATATGGACGAGAACAAAAAATCTCAAAGTGAAGAAATTTAAATAAGACTCGCTCGGCACTTTTACACGAATCTTAACCTCATAACATAATTTTGTTCTGACAGATACATTATTTATATATTCCCCATAAGTTTCAAATAGGGTACACTCTCGAAACTTTGTCTCTAAATTCGGTGGTGTAGGGTATCCTATAGTTGGGTTGGACTTACTATACTTTCTCACTAGCTAAGTTTTGTACCACGGTGTAATATTTTCTTTGTTCATTAAACACTTTTAGTACAGAAAAAAAATACTTAATTAAAAAGACAAATACATAAAAAAAATCGGCTTCAGAAGCCAAACACTTCACATCACATTTACTTAAGTGTGGGATTAAAATAGAAAATCAAATAAAGAAAAGACTTAAAATAACATTTAGTAGAGATATCAAATATTTGTTTAAACCAATACCAAAATATTTTAAAGATTTTTCTAAATATTCTGTCACTTTTTATATGTAGAGTTGACTGATACCATAAAATTGCTAAGAAAAAAATAGTGTTGCCGTAAAAAATAGCGGTTGAATGAAACGGCATTAACTTGTTCTTTTTATTGTTTTTTTTTCTTTATTTCTTCTCCTTTTTTTCTTATTAAGACGGTTTTGTGAAATGCATTTTCAAGCCATATAAAATAATTTCAATAAACCAATTTAATTCTTTGGAAACCAATGCGAGCTGGACCTAATTCTTCTTTTCAAGAGATTTAGTAAATTTTCTATTTTATTATTTTCCAACACACATGCATACTTATGACGTTTGATGGAGATTGTGCGTGAGTGTTAAGCTCACCACTCACCATTCACTTGCATTCAAAAGAGATGAATAGTGTGGTATGATATTGTGGACCGTTATAATGCATTTTAATATTAAACGTGTTTGTTAATTTTACCAGAATTTTGTTTTCTTTTAATTTCCATATACAACTGTTTAACATTTTATGAATCTTGTTGTTGTTCAGATATTTTGTTAAATAAAATTAAAGCCATAAATATTTCTATACAACTTAAGTGTGACGTAAAATGTCATTTTACACTAAAACACACATCTAGATTTGTGAAAGTAGGAGTGTAATTAAGAACCAAATTATTACTAAAAATAAAAACAATATGTACATAGTTACTACTGTGAAGTATTTTAATTTGTGAACTAAAAATCATTTAAGTTTTATAGTAAACAAGTTTTTATTTATTGTCTTGGGTAAGGAGACTTAAAAGTCATTAAAAAGCAATATAAACCCACACAAAATGGGTCGGTTTTTACCGAAAACCCGATAATGACCGATAACGATAAATGACTTAAAAGTTTTTACATAAAATTTTACAATCTAAGTGAAATGTCATTAGTCTTTAGCAAAGGTAAATGTACCTAAACACCTAAAATGCAAAAGCCCAAACTAAACGAAAAGTTACAAATTGACTTTTTCATTAACTCTGATGTATTGCATGTAACATTTTGCAATATTTCTAATAAAATTAGCGATTTTATTAACAAAAAACAAACGGCCCTTTCTACAAAAGATTAAATGATAAGCGCTAAAAGGCCTAATTTACAGTTTGCATAATATGCAACATTGTCAAAACAACTGGTAGATTTTACAAGAAAAATGAAAGACAATAAATTATAAACAGTTTAAATAGTCTTTTTTTGCTTCTCAAAATTTTAGATAGAGCCTTTTGCGTTACAAATATTTGCCTATATCATGACATTCGTTTTCGTATTCGCCAAACTCAAGCGAATATTTTGCAAATACGCTCAAAGAAAAAAATACAAACGTATAAAAAAAAACATAAAATTAAACAAAAACTATTAGGGTTACCAGAAACCAAAATCCAAATAACTGGACGATGTTTAAAATACCCTGGATTTTGAAAAAATAACTGGACGTTTTTAAAATATATTTATACAATAGTTCAAAGAAGTAAATTTTATTTAACAATTAAAATTCAGTCTAATGTCATATTCCATATCGTCACCTAAAATCTAAAAGGCCGTAAATAACAAAAAAAAAAAAAAAAAATCAACTTTTTGATTGGTTATAATGTGTTTTGGGTAATTACATCATGATCAATCAGATATATGTACTTATATATTTATTATGTATTATTTTTTTATAGAATTTACTAACGTTTGTTTAAGTCATAAGCAAAAATGTTTACCAATGTTTAAACCTTTCATTAAAGTTTAGTCTTCTTTAAATTTCGGAAGGACATTATATACCTTGTTTTTTGGGTAGACTATATGAAATACATACTCAAAGTACTTTTACAAAATGGAATCGAAAAAACAAGCGAAATCAATTTATTTTAGGTATTTTGTACGTTATTTATATTTACTATACAAATATTAAATAAAAAAAATTATCTTTTAAAATTCCAGAAATTTTTTATAACTGAACAAATTGTATGTTAGCTGGTAACTGGAAAAGACCCAAAAAAACGACTAAAAATTTCATTGAAAGCAAAAACTAAGTCAAAAATATTTTATAACTATGTTGTTGCTTTCTACAAATTTTCAACGCCCAAAAAAATGAATTTCATTTTATATTGAAATTCCAGAATAACGATTCCTTTTGTACTGAAAATGGTTGGCGTTTTTTTTTGGCGAAAGTTAGACGTTTTCAAAAAATGGTATCGTGGTTAGCAAAAATGACAACAAATACGACCGACACTGTTTACAAATCTATTATAAAAAAGATTATCGTAGTTGGCGCATTTGTTGCAAAAACTGCCATAAAGTCGTTTAACCCTAGTAAGATAACGGGTTTTTTTTTACTTAAACGATAACGATACGTCTGAAAGACGTATCCTTGTTTATATCCTTTAAAGGATATCACCGAAAATAATATTGATCAATTTTATTGTTGAAATCATTTATTTATTCCTTTTCTTTTAAAAAATGTCATTTTTAAAGCCAGGTAAAGTTCGGTTGGTCTGGGATGCGGCGGCAAAAGTGAGGGGTGTTTCTTTGAATTCGATGTTGTTGAAAGGTCCAGATTTGATGGCACCGTTACTTTTAGTTCTGTATGGTTTTCGTTTGAAAAAAATTGCCATATGTGGAGACATCAAAGAGATGTTTCATCAGGTGCTGATTCGAAAGGAAGATCAGAATGCGCAACGGTTTATCTGGCGAAATGGGGAAAATAACAGAACTCCTGATGTTTATATAATGCAAGTGATGACGTTTGGTGCTGCATGCTCGCCAAGCTCGGCACAATACGTTAAAAATACAAATGCGCTTGATTTTCAAAAACATTTTCCAAAAGCTGTAGATTCAATTATTAATCATCATTATGTTGACGATCTACTTGACTGTGCAGATACTGAAAACGAAGCAATAGAACTAGTAAAAGACGTGGCCCTTATTCATAACAAAGGTGGTTTTTTTTTATCCGAAATTGGAGATCGAATTCAAAGGCTGTAATGGACAGTGTTGGTGAACTAGAAGATAAAACCAAGATACCCATTGGTGCCAATAGAATCGAGATGAATACAGAAAAAGTATTAGGTATGTGGTGGTCTACAGCAGATGATAACTTTACATATTCGTTAAAACTGAATCGAGTTAACAAAGAAATTTTATCTGGCTTAAAACGTCCTACAAAAACCGAAATATTGCGAACACTAATGTCTATTTTTGACCCTTTTGGTTTCTTGTCGGCTTACGTGGTATATCTCAAAATATTGCTTCAAGAAGTTTGGAGAACGACCGAAGGATGGACTGATGAAGTAAATGACGATATATTTAATAAATGGAGGGTCTGGATTAATATTCTACCAAATATAGAAAAGGTCAAAATTCCTCGATGTTATACGATCCAACCTGAATCTACAGTTCAACTTCACATATTTGTTGATGCCAGCGAGCTGGCTTATGCGGCTGTAGCATATTTTCGGATATCATCAGTTGATGGAGTTCGAGTTTCCTTAGTAAGCGCTAAAGTTAAAGTCGCTCCAAAACAGCCCTTATCCATTCCACGCATGGAATTAATGGCAGCAGTATTAGGCGTTCGCTTAGGAAATATAATCTGTAGTATTCCTAACATAAAAATTGAAAGACGTTTCTTTTGGTCTGATTCCAATACAGTCCTTTGCTGGCTTAATGCAGATCCTCGAAACTACAAACAATTTGTAATGTTTCGCATTGGAGAAGTGCTTGATAGTAGTAAACCAACAGAGTGGAGACATATTCCCACAAAATACAATGTAGCAGATGACGCAACAAAGTGGAAGACAGTATTTGATTTTGATATGAAGAGTCGCTGGTTTGCTGGGCCAGATTTTTTAAGGAAAGATGAATGCAGTTGGCCTGAAAATAAATCACATATTGCAAAAGTTTCAAAGGAACTAAGAACCCATATTGTTTTGGTACACAGTGCCGCAATTGATGATAGTTTGATTGATTTTCATAGATTTTCTTCTTGGAAAAAACTGCTTAATACTATTGTAAACCTGTTCAAATTTATGAACATATTAAAAATGAAGTTTCAAATGTCAAGGAAGCAAAAGTTTATATTTTCTGAAGTATCTGAACTACATGTAATGGCAGAAACTATGATTTTTCGTAAAATGCAATACGAGTATTTTAAGGACGAATTTGCTATTTTATCGAACAAAGGTAGAGAGGTTCCAAAATCAAGTGCCTTATATAGATGTTCTCCTTTTATTGATGATCTCCTGGTGATTAGAATGAATGGAAGAATTGGTTTGGCATCCTGTAGCTCGTTTCTGTATTTCTCGCATCGTAACATTTCTTACATGAAGTGTGAAACAAAAAATTCCATCTATTCTCGATTTATGAGATAAAAGTGTTTCTGTATTTGAATGCGAAAACAGACACAACAAATTCTGTTTATACTGGAATATTTCCAGTAATTAAGTGTCAAATAAAAGCGAAACGTCAACAAAAGAAATAAATATAATAAAAACAGGGCTGCCAGATTTGACGAGTTATCGTCATCTTGACGATTTTTTGTTCCGATATTAACAAAGTGACGTTTTGATGATTTTTTCTAAAAAACTGACAAAAGCAAAAACAAAATCAAAAATATTTTATAATTTTGTTGTTACAATAATTTTTAAGTTTATTTTTTTATTCGACCTTTTTATTTTAACATAAAATAAGTAATTAATGGACCTCGAGCTTAATCAATTACTTATTTTATTTTGTTGTTACTTTCTATAGAAATTCATCTTGAATTTTTAAATTTCAAACACTTCTATTTTGTGGCGTTGAAAATTGAAAAAAAAAAAATAGTATGAATGTCTGTAGAAAGCAACAACAAAATTTATAAAATATTTTTGATTTTATTTTTGCTTTTAATGAAATTGTTGGCGTTGCGTTTTACACTATAAGCCCCTTAGTCTTCGAAAAAAGATAATTGTAAATATTTTTATATGTTTGTTTATTAGAAAAAAAGATATCTTTAGAAACAAGGCTGCTTAAATTTTTATATTTATCCCTATTGTGAAAATTGTCTCGAAATTGTTTGTTTTTTCCCTAAAAAATGTATCGGCAAAAGCAAAATTTCGAGGGAAAGTAATGGACCGACTTGGCTTATTTTGAACATTTAATACTTCTTATATACATATACAAAATATGATTGATATTTGATATTCTTATCTTATATGTACACTTTTGTGCCAATACCATTATTCCGGCAAGAAAGAAATTTGTTTGTCTCCCAGTAAAAACTTTTTCAAAATGGATAGTTTCTTTCACTCGTTATTAAATAGCTTTCTTCTATAAGAACTTCGATAACTACTTTTTTCTGGATGTATTAAGATAAAAAAAATTACTTACTTTTGAATTTGTTCTTTTTGGCACAACCCTTGTAAAATTCATTAGTTTTTCAGTAGAATTGTATGTAGTGCTTTAATGTGTTTCTGATTACTTAACATATTATTTTGTAGGCGAAGATTTTACTGGGTCTTTAACCCGTTTATTTATGAACCGATTTTTTTAATTTTAACTACAAGGTATTCTACTAAGTCTATTTCGGGTAAAAAAGAAAAAGATTATAGGAATAGGTAAATTAAAGATTTATATCTCAATTATTAAATAATAATTATTAAATACCCATGAACTTTAACTATGTTTTTGTTTGATTATTTTTTAATAAAAGTCGAAACAAATTTGTTTAAAATTGATTTTAAATTGCACGATTTTTAAAACAAAAAAGACGATCTTTTTTATTTTTTTCTCAGGAAATTGACGATTTTGACACAAATTTATCTGGCAGCACTGAATAAAACCAAAACAAGAAAAGGCTAACAAAAATTTAAACTAACAAAATATAACAATTGTTTTTTGTTTATTTTCATCATATAAATTATGCATTTATCATTTATATTCCTTCTATTTTTTTATTTATTTAAAAAAATAGTATATAAACATATTTTAAATTCAAAATATCTACATTTTGTTTTTCTCGCCACCAATTTCAAATGTGACTTATTTTGACAGTTCTTGAAAGAAACTTTTCGCAAAATATTGTTATAGAAACACTTTTTCTCGCATCCTTCCAATAATTGCTGGAAAATTATTTAAATGACAGCTAATTCTCGCAAAAAAAAGATACAGAAACACTTGTGTGAGAAAAACCATTTTTTGTTTCATTTCACACTATTTTTGTTGCAATTCACACGTTTCATGCGAAGAGTTTTACGATGCGAGATATACAGAAACGGGCTACTGTATACCTGAAAATTTAAAGCGTCAAATAATTTTACCAAGAAATCACTATTGCACAAAATTATTAATACAGCACTTCCATGAAAAATTTCATCACATTCATCATGATACGTGTCTTAATGAATTGCGTCAATACTATTACATTCCCCGATTAAGAGTTGAATTAAAAAAGGTACGTAGAAACTGCCAATTTTGTAAGAATTTGAATGCGTCACCAGTGGTTCCTGAAATGTCTATGCTACCTAAAGCACGTTTGTCACCTTTTACGCGTCCATTTTCGTACGTTGGTATAGATTATTTTGGGCCTATGTATGTCAAAGTCGCCCGGCACCAGGAAAAACGTTGGGGAGTACTCTTAACATGTCTAACTGTAAGAGCAATACATATTGAAATTGCTCGTGACATGACAACGGACAGTTGTATTATGGCAATACAAAACTTTGTGGCTCGGCGTGGTACACCTATTGAAATATATTGTGATAACGGAACAAACTTTAAAGGTGCTGAAACAGAACTGAAAAATGCAATAAAAAATATTGATTTAAACAGACTTTCCATAAAGTTTTCGACTTCTTCAACAACCTGGCGTTTTAATCCACCAGCGGCGCCACATATGGGTGGCAGTTGGAAGCGTTTGGTTCAATCAGTTAAGAAAGTATTGCACCAAATTTCGCAAAATTTTTTATTCAAAGATGACACGCTTTACAATGGGTTACTTGAATGTGAACGAGTTATCAACTCTCGACCATTGACATATGTAGACTTAGAATCAACTTCTGATGAAGCATTAACCCCAAATCATTTTCTATTGGGATCCTCAAATGGAGACAAACCACTAGGTGAATTTTCTCAAGGTGATTGTATTCTAAGGAAAAATTGGAAAAAGATGCAGTATTTTGCAAATTTATTTTGGAAACGGTGGGTACTTGAGTACCTTCCAACAATTACAAAACGTACAAAATGGTTCACCAAATGTATCCCACTTGACGTTGGAGATATAGTAATCGTAGTCGATCCAAATCTACCAAGAAATAATTGGCCTAAAGGTATAGTCAAATCAGTCTGCAGATCTAACGACGGGAATGTAAGAAGTGCTACAGTTCAAACAAGAGGTGGTGTGTTTAATAGACCAGTTACAAGGCTAGCCAAACTTAACGTTAGACAATCAACGGATGCTACGAATGATATTTTGGTAAAAATGTGATTTTACGATGGGGAGAATGTTGTGAACAACTACTTTAGATAATATTTATTATTTTAATCAATATACCTAAATTAAACAGAAAATTGTTACTTATGTACTTTGAGAATAATATCAAATAATTTTATTTTAATTTAGTTGGAAATAATTTTATTGAAAAGAAACTATTAATTTTGAAGTTAATTTCCTAAAATAAATAAATTGTTTAAACTCGAATAGAATTTACTTTCAAAAATAGTTTTTATTTCCAACAGAATTAAAAAAAAAAAAAATAAATGTTAGAAGAAACCACAATAAATATATCTGCTACGATTTTAGGCGTATTTTATTAATTTACCAGGGTGGGCTTTATATGGGGCCTATTGTAAATTATGGACCGATCATCACGAAATTTTTTAGTTCTATTTCTAGTCCTATAAAACTGTGAAGTATTAAATTTTATTCTTATAGTATTATTTACTACGGTTTTGTTATGATTGCATTAATAATCACGGTTTAAGGCGTACTTAACTGTTCTCCGGGAGTAGGGTTTATATGGGGCCTAGGGTAAATTATGGACCGATCTTCATGAAATTTTACAGTGTCATTTCTAGTCCTAAAAAACTGCGACGTGGCAAATTTTGTTAAGATAGCATTAATAAATTATGGTTTATATGGGGCCTAGGGTAAATTATGGACCGATCTTTATAAAATGTCACAGTTAGATTTCCAGTCGAATAAAACGAACATTTGCAAAATCTCATATCATTCTGTGCATTGTTCCACCATTTATGTTAGTTTTCGCAACAAAATTATCAATTTTTTAAAGTGTCCTACTAAAGTGATTTTGCTGGACTTCATTTACAAATAGGGTTTTTTCAATTATTTTACTTCCCGTTTTCCCGGGATTTTTCTTGCGGGATCCCGGGAAATAAAAAATTCCTCATAATTTCAGCAAATAGCTATTTATACTTTGAAATTAAGTTTTCTATTCTCTAAAAACTAGCAGCTGTGGATGGGTTGTGGATTAGATCAATTACAAGAAGTGAGTACATACATGTATTTAAATCAATGTCTCCTAATGCAATAAATCTACTAAAAGCAGAATGGGCAGTGAAACAGTTGATAATTATTACATTTAGTGAAGTGAAGAGTTAATAAAGTACATTAATTCAAAATAAGATGCAGGCAGTACAGTTTCATTGTCCATGAACAAGTCTTAAAAATAGGAGATACCTAAACATATCGCTCCTTTATTGCAACATAATCATATCTACAAAAACAAACCATCTTGGCAAAATGCGATTAAAGTTTTCAAAATGTACCGATTTAAAGATATATTTTGCTATAACTCCGGTACAGTTTGAGATATAATACGAGAAGGTATGAAGGAAAACTTTGCTAAAGTTACTTAAAATTTTGAGATATGACTATGATGCAATGATAAACACAAATTTTCAATTTCAATTTGTGTTGGTTTATATACCCGTGAAGTGCGGGGAAACCGAAATAAAATAACATTTTGGAAACTCGTGTAAGATACTACAACATACAACTTGAAAAACACATTGTCCTAAAGATTACAAATGGACCTATTGAAATGAAAAGGTTTGTAAGAAGCAGTCCGGTTGGTGCTATTTTTGCATCAACCTTGACATACATTTGACTGATATAGACGTTGTTTATAAAAAAGAAAAAATTGCTTCTGATTGTGAATCCGAAGCATGCTACAACGGTGCACTTTTAAATATTTGTCCAACCTCGGTAAAAAATTAACAAAATTTTTCGTAAACATGCTAATTAGTAAATAAAGTCAGGAATATACTTTTTGACGACATACTAAGCGCTTTGAGTGTGTCAGAAAGTTAATTCCTAAGCCGTTAAAAAATGTTATATATTTCTTTAAAATATTTTATCTATTTTATTAATTAACTTTTTGATCTCATATCTTGAGTGCCGTAATTTTTTTTTTGTTTTTATTATTGTTTTATGAATTAAATTGTTATGTTTATGTTATCTTTTTATCTTGTATCCAGAGCATAATAATACTGAATAAAAGCATAATAATAGGGAATAAAGGCGTGAGGTGATAATAATTCAAGTTCCTATTTCAATCTTCAATTAATTTTTTAGTATTGAACCATTTCTTTTACTTTCTTTGTAAAAAAGTTCCCTTACGTTATTTTATTAAAGTTTTTTTCATTAATTAATAACAAAATTTACTTTGTATTATTTATATGGAGCGGGATCCCGGGATCCCGGGAAATTAAAAAAAATTTCCCGTTTCCCGGGAATCGAAAAAGTCCGGGAAAAAAAACTCTAATTACAAACTGCTTAGGATAACTACAAGCAATTTGACACCCAGTTTGTTTATTTCTTGCGAGTTTTTCGAAAGTGAGCGTGTTTTCAACAAACAGACACACATACGGACATGGCTAAATCGACTTAGAATTACTCAAGGGGCCAGAATATATGTACTTTATGGGGTCTGAGATGAATACCAAAAAAGTTTCACACGGAATGACAAACTTAGTATACCCTCTTTACAACTTATTGTGGTGGAGGGTATAAAAAAACATTTAAAGTTTTTTTTTTTTGGAGACTGAATAAAATCGTCACTTTTTAGAAAAAAATCAGCAAATCGGCACTTTGCTAATTTCGGAACAAAAAATCGTCAAATCTGGCAGCTCTTGCTGGAATACGCTTCACTTCAGAGGATATCAGATATCATTAAGTTGCGAGAATCGTTACCGGTCTAAAAAGATTAACTGCCTGTTTTTCAAACTAAAATTTTCGTTTAAAAATTTTTATTGAAAACAAAAATAAATTTTAGTATTTTTATTGTTGTTTTAATATAAATGCCCAAACGTTATTTTATTTTGAAAAACACGCACCAAGGAACTTTTTAATTGGCCCACGTTTGCACTTGATACTTGAATCCGTATCCAAATTATTACAGTCGTTTATGCATTCGTTACCATAATAAACTTTATAAAATATAAAAGAAAAATCACATTTAAAATTACATTTACAGTTTTGTTCGCGTCTTATTTCAGTGTTACAGTTTCTTTTATAAATTTTATTATTATTTTTTTATTTGTTTATAGAAAATTTAAATGCATCCCGGCTGACAATGCGAAAGCATCATTCATAAAGTGGTCAGAAAAAATGTGAATCTAAATGCTTTGTAATTTATGGAAAAAATCAAGAAGCAACATTTCAGTTTAAATAAACAAAGTAATTTTTTGTTTAGACTTTTTAATTACTATTTTTTGTAAAAGGATTTTACCTTAATTGAGAAATATAAATTTGCATTTTAATCGAATTTTATGCCGGAATCAATGGTTTGGATATAAGTTTATAAATCACTAAAAATTTTCCTTAAATACTTACCACATTATGCAAAAAAAGTTCAAAAAAATCCCACCAAAAGTGAATGGACTTTTATGTGTTGGTTAACTTATGTGAACTTTAACTTTTTTGCATAAGGAGTTTAATACAATTTGAAAGGGGGTTTACAAGAAAGTTTTAGGCACAGACATAAAATTTATAGATTTTATTCTAAGTAAATGACAACTGTTAGTTAAAACTATTTGACCAAATTAGCCCGGGGTTTTGAGATGTGGATTGAGTTTAAACTAAGTTTAACGTAGTCTGAAACTCGGATTTTCCGGCGAAATGTGATTTTTTTTTCATTATAGCCTAGTACTCTGTTCAAATTTGTGAAAAATGATGAGCAACATTTATTATTTCACACGAAAATTTTGACATGTATCAATGTTACCTATCTTGCGAGCTTGTACAATTTGACGTTTTCATTCCTGTAAAGTATGCAACATTGTCTTGCGTATGTAAACAAACCCCACATGTATTTTACTAAAATTTATTTTTTTTAATAAAAAATTTAATAAAAAAAAGTAAATATGGATAAAAAACTGTTACCGATTGTGTTATTTTAATTTTTTATTTCTTTTTTAATATTATGTTCATATTTTTTGCTTTTGCTTAAAATTCCACGTGAAATAAAGGCAGCTTACATTATTTCGCAGTTGTAAAAAAATGTTGCCAGAAACATTTCGGAACTTTTTCACAAAATGAACAGAGTACAACTCTAGCAACATTATTTCATAGATATTCCGCACAAGTTTTTTTCATATGCGTTTTGACAGCATTTCACGTGAAATGTTGAACAGAGTACCAGGCTTATATCATTAAACCCCAACATTTTTAGCAAAACTAAACTGTTCCATCAAAATGTTGTATACAAACTTGGTAATCTCGAAAACCCAGCCTTAAAGATAGTTATTTCGGAATGGCAGTAAACGTATTGAAAATAGTAAATTTTTTTTTTACAAAGCCTCCACACAGAAAATGTCTTCCCGGAATAATACATTTTTTTCATATTAGTTAACCAACACATTAAGCCAAGCAAAAGTGTATGGGCTAAAAGTTTTGGTTAACTTATGTGAATTTTAACTTTTTTTGCATAAGGGGTTAAGTTATGCTTACCACAATTATAGTTAATATTGATAGATGTTTTAACTTTTAAAAAATTATTAATATCTACACATTTTAGTTCAATATTGCCTTGAACATTAACAATTGCACCTATTTGCCCAAACATGCTGTTAAGGATCTAATACAAATAAATTCCGTTTCCATTTCTAAAATAACATTTTCTTTCATTTTATTTCTTAATTAGCTCCTTATTAATTTATTTTTCAGCTTATATAAATATTTCTTTACCATAGTTGCAAATCTAAATTTTGCACTCAAAGCCAAAAATGTTGTTGCACTCGTCTTGTACGTCAGAGAAAAACCTGCATGGGAATTAGACGAGTATTATAAAAAAAATAACTGAAAATAAAATAAAAAAACATAGTGAATGAAAGAAAACTGGCGTGTGCTCATGCGCCTAATATGCAGATGTGACACCGACACGTTATACTACCACTAAAAATCTCTACAATGACAATTAAATAAAAAACACACACACCAATTACAATGACGTCTTTAAATATTAAAGCACATATGCACATACAAAATAAGCGCATTTATAATATACACTTAACAAAAACTCTGTATGCATTCTCTTTATACAGAATTCATTTGCAACCAAATAGAATTTGTAACAATACGTGCAGGGCGAATTCACTAAAACAGGTGGTGGCGAAAAGCGCATACATGGAACATTTTTGTCAGAAAAGGAAACACCATAAAGGTTTAACATTTTATACACAAAAATGTACACAAAAAAAATTAATACCTCCGATAAATTTTTTAATTTTGTTATATACTCCACTTTTTGGGAAATATTTTTTACTTTATAGAACATACGTGAAAAAGAACAGATAAAAACCGCTCTAGTTTTAAAGGGTGTTTTTTTTAAGCCCGATATAACTTGAAATTGTAAAAAATAACACAAAAAATTAAATTGTAATCAAAGATCAATACGTGACATTAACATTTGAAAATGATTTCGGGCATATGGGCACCGCGGCTGTTCTTGACGAAGCGCATTCTGGACATCCAATTTTGGGCCACTTTTTCGAGCACTGCTGGCCGTATGTCACGAATAACACGAACAATGCTGGCCTCCAAGGCGTCAATTGTTGCTGGTTTATCAGCATAAACCAGTGACTTCACGTAGCCCCACAGGAAATAATCGAGAGGTGTCAAATCGCACGACCGTGGAGGCCAATTGACAGGTCCATTTCTCGAAATCAACTTATCGCCAAATTTTGATTTCAATAAGTCGATGGTTGCGTTCGCCGTATGGCACGTAGCGCCATCCTGTTGAAACCACATCTCCTCCGGATCAATGTCATTCATATTTTCAAACAAAAAATCATTGATCATGGTGCGGTAACGATCTCCATTGACCGTAACGCGAGCTCCGGCCTCATTTTTGAAGAAATAAGGTCCGATGATGCCACCAGCGTGAAAACCGCACCAAACGGTGCATTTTTCTGGATGTAATGGAGTCTGTAGGGTCTCTTGTGGATTGGTCTCGCTCCATATGCGGCAATTTTGCTTATTAACAAACCCGTTAAGCCAAAAATGCGCCTCATCGCTGAACACAATTTTGCGTCTATAAGTTGCGCGAATCGACGACTGATTTTCAAAGTAAATTTGGATAATTTCGTAGCGTTGTTCAAGCGTGAGTCTATTCATGATGATTTGTCAGAGTATACTAAAACGATAAAAAAAAATATTTCATCAAAATTTAATTTTTTGTGTTACTTTTTACAATTTAAAGTTCTATCTAGCTTAAAAAAACACCCTTTAAATCTCCACAGTTATCTTCACGCATATGCACTGACGTAAAAAAAATGGTTCCAAAATCTGTTCTCAATGCCACATTGTTACACAAAAAAGGTGCGAAAATATATAACTAAGTGGCTTTAAACAAAAATCGCAACTCTTATCGGCCAGAATCTGTCAATTCATGAAAATTTTAATAAACATTTGCAAAACGGACAGACTTGAAAAAAATCAGTCACACAGTGGAAATTTTATGTTGTTGACACATCGTACGACTAAGGGCCATTATTACAACTTAAAGTTAGCTAAAGTTAATATTATGTTGACAGATAGTTACGTGTTATCTGTCAAAAAGCTTCTATCAGCTGGATAACAGCTAATGTCAAGCTATAATAATGGTCCTAAGTAGAAGGGAAATCGTTTTTATCAGCACAATACTTTTTCATGTATCCCCGTGATAAAAAAAAGTTTAGAAAATTTAAACCCTACTACGAACAAACTCGTTTTTAAAATAATATTTTAAAGAACTTTTAACTGTTTTATAGTAGAAAACATTTCTTTTCATTATTTTTGGCGACATTCCAATCTATTTCCTATTAAAATTGCTTAGTCACGGTTCACGTTATGAAAGTTTTCTTTCTGAAATTATCTAAAACTCTTTCATAAGTGGCTTCACATCGAAATTTTTTTAAAACAAATACTTTACATAATTTCTTTAACAATTTAATTTCTTTTTAAATATTTTTTCTGTTTTCATTCTTTGTTTAATTTCTGTTTTGATATTTTAAAACAAAAGGTAGAGCGAGTTAGCCAAAAAATTTAATAAAGAGAATAGAAAAGTAAAAGTGTTAAAATCACGTCCAACTTCAGGTTGACATTTACGAATTAAAAACAAAAGAAAATTTTTAAGTACAAGAAATTCTGTAGCAATTGTTATTCTTCCCTCCTCTCTCCGCAATAAACTCGTACTTCCTGAAAGAAAACTTTCATAGTGTAAACCAGGATTTAGAAATATTGTCGAGGCCTGTTTCAACGGAAAATGTATCTTGTGCAATAGGCAAATTTAAAAGGAAAATCTTTGAAAATAAACGTTTTCGTCTGGGGTAATAATTCTATCGATAATGAATTAATTAAAAAAATACAAATTTTTATACTTTTCAGTGTATTATTTAAAGACTAGTGACATCAAATCTTGTTTTTTCTCTTTTAAACTAGGAATAAGATATGAGCATGGCAAGTTTCTAACATTGGTTGTTGTTTATAATTTTCTTAGATGCTGTTATTTGCTTTTTTACCAAACGGGGACAAAACTGCTTCTAAACCAGTTCACACACAGTACAAAGATCTTTTTATATCTTTGTTTTGAGTCTTTGTTGCAGTTTTAATGTGTGTCTGATATTTTTTTCCATATTTTTTTTTTTTTTTTTTTTTTTGCCAACAACTATTTCTAGCTACTCATCCAAATAGGCAACTTACTTCCAACAACCACTAAACCAAACAATGAACCCACCAGCCGCTTGCCTGGTTAACAATAGCTATATAGTGTGTATATGTACACACTCTTAGATAAATACATATGTATGAATGACTTTGTGATAGTAATAGTATGACCTTAGTTGCATTTATTGCATTCATTGTTTTTTCTTTGTGTGTACTTTTTATTTTATTGGGAATAATTACAATGTCTGTGGGAATAATTTACACGAGTGTGAATCATGTTAATCAGTTTATAATTTATTTTATGTTTTTCTTTATTATAAAAAAATATTGTTCTAATAATTATTAAAAGCTTATGATTTTACACAAATGTGCTCTTCTCGCTTTAGAGATGATAATGTTCAAAGCGATGAACGACCCACCAGCAAAAACTGATTATTCGATGTACAATGTGTTTGAATTGTTAAAAGGTTTTAGTATTTGATTTTTTTTATTAATAAAACTCAGTTTAAGCTCGAAATGTAGTTTTCACTTTCAAATTTGTTTTTTTTAGTAACTTACATCTATAAATTCTGTGGTTTTCATGGGCAACCGCGTATGTCTTAAAATAAAGTTTTTTAGGAGAGCCGAAAAAACAATTCTAGTACAAACTATGGGCTAGGTATTGCACCTTTTGAACTTAGTAATTTAGTTAAAAAATCGGAATGGATCTATCTGTTTTCAAAAATTTTTAGAACCATGTAAAGAGCGTTTAAAATTAAGCAATTTGGCATCAACATTTCAAAATCGAAAAAATAGAGGGCATGTTCGTAAGTGCATCACTGCGCTGCATTAGTGATTTCAAATGTTTATATAAATATCAGTGAAGTAGATGTGGACCAAAAAATTGTCAAATACTACACAAAAATAATACACAATAAAACAGATTATATTAATAATTTTTTTTATCGGCATTAAAAAAAAGTTTGCTTTTCTGATGCAGCGCAGTGATGCATTTACGAACATGCCCATACATACGCACAGCTGTTTAGTTTAAACTACATATAAGTTCAAGTTTGAAAACAATTTTTAATATTTTCCAAAATTGAAAATATAGAAAAATTGAAAAATTCGTATAAAGACGCAACACCTTAAAGCTTCTGACAATTAATTTTCATAACAGACCACTTTGTCCACAAATTCTCCTAGTATTTTCCTGGAATACGGGATAATTTTCCAAAGCAATTGTAAATTTAAAAGAAGGTTTAAAAACAAATTAATTAAAAAAAGATAGCAAATTACAGACAGTAAATTAAAAAAAATAACAAAATAGTTTGACATTAAACGGCTGTTTTTCAAAAGTTGGCAAACGGTTGGCAGCTCGTTAACAAGAGACTAGCAAATCGTTAGCCAGAGTTTGGTAGTGTATTGTGAATAAACTTTGCCAAATTTTCGTTATGAATACGGCTGTTAATGTTTAACTTAACAAATAAAATTTCAACTTAATTAAAGAAACATTTTGCTTATTTACATTTCAGACATTTACAGCTTGGTGCAACAGTCATTTGCGTAAAGCTGGTACCTCCATCGACAATATTGAAGATGATTTCCGCAATGGTTTGAAATTGATGTTGTTGCTCGAAGTTATCTCTGGTGAAACTTTGCCCAAGCCCGATCGTGGCAAAATGCGTTTCCATAAAATTGCTAATGTCAATAAAGCCTTGGATTTTATTGCATCTAAAGGTGTCCATTTAGTATCGATTGGTGCCGAAGAAATTGTCGATGGCAATTTAAAGATGACACTTGGTATGATCTGGACCATCATCTTACGCTTTGCCATTCAGGATATCTCTGTTGAAGAGATGACCGCCAAGGAAGGCTTGTTGTTGTGGTGCCAACGCAAAACCGCCCCCTACAAGAATGTCAATGTACAGAACTTCCATCTTTCATTCAAGGTTAGTGAAATTAATAAAATATAAAAACAACAAATAATCGTCTTAATATCATTAAAAAAAAATAGGACGGTTTAGCCTTCTGTGCTTTGATCCATCGCCACAGACCCGACTTGATTGACTATTCCAAACTTTCCAAAGACAATCCATTGGAAAATCTCAACACTGCCTTCGATGTTGCTGAGAAATATCTAGATATTCCTAGAATGTTGGATCCTGATGGTGAGTACATTTATAAAACTAATTTATTAGGTTATTTTATAGCTCTTCTATTACTTGAAAACTTTTATAATAAAGGTATTTTATTTAAAAATACATAGTTTTATTTATTTAATAAATTAGTAACTTTTATTTAGTTTTAGTATAGCACCTTTCTTTTATTTTTCCCAAACACTTTTACATTTTATCTTTCTTTTATTTTTTTTTATTTCTATTTATGTTTTATTTTTTAATAAACTTCGTATCAACCTAAAAATAAATCAATTAATTTATTTATCAATATTTGGTGATGGCTAACTAATGAAAAAATCAAAATGAAATAAAAAATCAAATAAAAATTCAAATAAAATATAGATTTGATCAACACTCCTAAGCCGGATGAACGTGCTATTATGACTTATGTCTCTTGCTACTACCACGCCTTCCAGGGAGCTCAACAGGTTGGAAATGTGACGCATGTACCCGAACCCACAAGACAATACACCTACGTCCCGAATAATTACAATGTGACTAAACTTCACATCAATACACTTGATACATATTCTTTATTATTTTTTTTATTTTTATTTATTTTTCGTTACTGCAGTTTGTTTTTTGGAAAATCCTATAATTTTTCATCTCTTTTCTTTTTCTCTGGCTCTTGCTCTCTATTTATATTAAATTATTTTTCTACGTTTTTAATTTTTTATATAAATACAAGTAACAACTTTAAGGCTTAAATGTACTGCCATCATTTCTATAGAGATTTTTGTGGCCTTAATATTTTTAAACAATTGATGTTGTACATTTTATGCATTCCCTTTAACTTTGCAAATCTTAAGAAAATCTTTAGTATATGGAATGAAAGAAATTGATGAGAAGCCACATAAATATTAAATCGATTTATGCATTTCTATATACTTACATATTTGTTTTTCTTAATAAGGCGCTTAATTAAAACCACAAATTAAAATTCGCTTTACTTTCTTAATATGTAGTACATATGTATATTGCAATTTGAAAAGAAATTTTGCTTTTATTGTGATTTCAAGGAATCATTTTATATATTTTTATTTGATTTCTATTGATGGTAAATCGGCGAATTCATATATCAGATGACAACAATCCTACAGCCACAGGAAAGTTGTTGTTTCTCTTGCTGGTGGAACAATGTCAAAATTCGTTTATACTTGTAAAGAAAAAATTTATTTTGACTGTTTAATCAGCAAGCAAACAACCATAGCCAGCTGATCGGTTGACCCCAACTGATATGTATAGAAATTTGCCTTGTTAATAACAATGTATAAATATTTTCCAAAAGACAAATTTTCAATCATGACATTCAATAAAGAACATTACATAATAAAAGAAAAAGAGTATTGCATTCAAAACTTAAAACCAAGACGACTTCATTTAATCCGTCTTGTTAAAAATGTTTACTGGGAAATTTTATATTTCTCTAAAATTTAATATTCCTTAAACAAGAAATGAAAACTGCTCATTATTATTTTTGAAAAATGTCTTTTTGTGGCTTAAAAATTTTAAATAATTATTATAACTTTTTTTTTTTTTTTGTTGGAAACACACAAGTCGAATTAACTACAGGTGGTGTCGAAACGGCATTAGTGTTTTGCTAAGAATGGTTGACATTTCGAACTATAAGCACTAACAATGCAATGCAAAAATCCCTATGTTGTTTTTGTTGTTTTTGATTATGGTAGTTCCGACACCACCTGTAGTTGAATTCGCCTTGGAAACACATTGCCGAACAAATCTATCCCAGCTAGCATTATGTATCATGATCGAATATTTTAGGAATCAGATTCAACAGCAAAATAATCTCTCGTTGTGAGAAAACGGTACCCTACCGATGAATCATTTGTGGTACTGATTGCTGATTCCTTTTTGAGCATATGCATGAATCATGTGAGAATCCTTTTTTAATTGCTCTAGTGATAAATTCGCTTTAAATTCCAAACATTTAGAAATCATTATTTGAACATATAAATGAATGATATATGAATCTTTTAATAATCGCTCAAGTGATTAATCAGTTTTTAATCATCAAAGTAATCTGAAAAGACTGATTTAAGGGATTTTTACAAAAAATTATCACCCAAATGCTAGCTGGGATATAGTCCATTATTTGAATTGAAAATTGTCCGTAAGAATTTTATTTTTTTACTATATATTTTTGTTATTGACATTAAATTAAAATGGACAATAAGAACCAATACAACCATGTTATGGAAATCGAATTATAATGAAATTAAAAGTGAATAGATTTTGGAAACGTCCTATTTTAAAATTTCCTATTATATTCTTCAAAATTAATATATAACTTATCTTAATCGGAAACCCAGGAAAAATTATGGTAATTTTTAAAAAAAAAAATAACTTAAAATCTTCATTGATTTCAATATAGTAATTCGATTTCGAATTTTAGAACATGGCTAATAGATAGAATAAGAATGTTATTATTGAAATCGGTAGTTTTTTTTTTTAACTCCGTTTTTCGAAATCAATACTTTGTTAATCTAATTAATGTAATTAATTACTTTATAAAATTTTTTCGGACAATATAAATTTCGGATCATTTCTATATATATTAACGCCGTATTCATAAAAAATCATTTTGATTTCAAACGTACAGTATACTTGGGATAGAGGGAACTAATTCATGCAACGAATATTTCCTCCACTCAGACTGTCCCCCTCAATCGAGATTAAAAAACAGAATATTGAAAATCAAAAAAGTGCTTCTTAAGTGTTTTTGTAGTATATGCAAATGATATGTACAGTTTATGTATTTATGTATGCTTAATAAGAAATACATATAAGTCCAACATAGTGCGTTGTTTTTGCTTAGCTTCCAGTGATTTTTGTACAGCAAAACTCTGGGCAGTTATTTTTTAATTCGATTCGAATCGAAAAGACATTCAAAAATAATACCCGATTCGGAAAACAAATCGTATTGTGTAGTGCGTTAAAAAGATCTGCATAGTTGCTTTTAAAGATTAAGGGGAAATTTTTAGTATGTAATGTCTATTTTTTTATGCGAAAAAACTTGGCAGCACTTTATTTTAAAATAATTCCTAATTTTATGACAGAAACTCCTTCTAAAATTCGTTAAAAACTAAAATGAACTACAAATTGTTTTAAATAAATGGATTGTGTTTTGTTGTGGAAAAGTAATGAAGAATATGGTGCTTCAATCTAGTAGTATTGATCATCCTTTTAATGTGGTCATTTATAATCAGTAGATCAGCAACTCATAATGAAGTTAAAAAACAATATTTACTTTGCCCTCCTCCAGTTGCAGAAATGCTATTTATGTTTCAGCACCACTTTACCTTAATTTGCTGCTTATAGTCTGCCCACACCTTTAAACGTATAGTAAAAAGTTTCCATTTGAGAGATAAAACACACAAAAAATATTTTTCACTATTCTACCTCATGTGGAGGTGGACCTGCAGCATTTAAATCTTGCGATAATCTTTACCGCAATTCTCTTGATTTACTTTTGGCATTTGGAGTTCATTTGATAAATTCTCTTTTAAAAAATTATATAAACACCATACTTGTTTATGCAAATATATAGAAAATATTCCAATAAGTATATATGAATTTAAATGTTTCGAGCATTTGTTTTTTTTTGTCTGTGAATTGTGAATTGAAAATCCAAGTTTCTTTGTATAGTTTCTCAATCCCTCTGGGATCTGCATGTTTAATTTTATGTTTCTAGCTCCAATATTAACAAAAATCAAAGAAAGTACCAGTTTTAGAACGAAAAAGTACCAAATTCTTTTCATCATATAGGTTCTTATACACTCAGAACTATAATAAATTTATGTTTCTAAATTCAATTTTATAGAAAGTTTTAAAACTACCACATGCAATAATAAAGGAAAGACATTTTATTTCCCGTATTTCCCTTTTATGTACTTTTTTAAAAAATTTCAATATTGTAGTTGGAGCCCATAATTTAATACCAATATGTGAAAAAATGTTTTAAAAAAAGTACCAAAAATAGGTTAAAACTTCATCCCTAAAACGAATTTGGTATAATTTTTATTTTACTTATGTTTATTGGTTTAAAAGGAAAGATAGTTCAATCGATAATTGTACATTTTTGGTTTTTTTTCGTCATGCTCGTCCTCATTATAGTAAACTAAAAGAAGCATAAGTACATTATTATCACCAACTTATTTCCACTCAAGCTTACAATCTCTGTATACAATACACGCACGAAATGAAAAACAAGCAACGGATATATATTTTTAAGAGTACGCACGTGTGTTTGGCCTTCTTTTTTTAGTTTATTATGTGTGAGGTTCTTTCTACTTAGTAGTCATCAGATCGTAGGTTCCCTCTTTAGAGTACTTAAGGAAAGAATTTCTTCCGTCTCCTCGATCGAGTAGTTTTTCCACTTCAGGATAGACTCTGTCCCTAATCTACTGTATTTTAAAACCAAGTTTCCTTACAAATTTATCTCAAAGGTAGATTGAAATTTAATTAAGTTTTTATGAATACAGCAGTTAATATTTACCTTTTTGGTATTAAGAACTTCTTACTTAAACATATTTTTCATTCGAACTCATTTCTTAAAAGAACGAGTATGATTCGAAGTGTATTTCTTTTTTCGGTAATTGCGTAGAATAAAAAATACAAAAAATAAAAACTGGGAATTATTTCCTTTCGTAGGTTACTTTTTATATAATATTCAACATTTTTTTATTTTTCGAATTTATTCTATGAGCTTTATAAAATACATAACTGAAATTTAGCTCATAGAATAAAAATAAAAAATGTTGAATATAATACAAAAAATATTTAAAAAAAAACTCTCATTTTTAAATGCAGTACTGCTTAACTGGACGACAAATACTTTTTAATTCACTACAAAACAGTCAAATTTTATTTATCATTTTATAGTTTTATTAACAAATTTTTGTTTAAATTGTTGTTAAGTAAATCCTTGAAGTTGTATAAAACAAATTTTCCCAATTAAAGCCTTTATATCACAAGTCTTTAAATTTGAAAATGAAAATATCTTTGTAAAATTGTAAATATGCTACTTATGTATGATTAATTTTATTGCCGCGCATGCCTGCATTGTTTCTTATTGTAAATATTTAGTTGTAATTCTTATTATGTTAATGCATGCTTATTGTTTTTTTGTTTTGATACAATAACTAACCTTTTTTTATGTTTTGTTTTGTTGCTTTTTTTCTTCTACTTTACAATATGCCATTCTAACAGACCTGCAGAATACCGCTTTGCCAGATGAAAGGGCAGTCATGACATATGTTTCATCATATTATCATTGCTTCAGTGGTGCCCAAAAGGTTAGTTCCTTTTTAAACTCTATCTATCAGAGAACAAATATAAATACATAGTACATAGAATGGAAGCTATTGCAAGGCGAATTCAACTACAGGGGGTGTCGAAACGCCATCTGATTTTGACAGTTCGAACCTATTTGTTTTGATTTGATGCCAAGAATGGTTGACATTTGGAGCCACAAACACTAACAATGCAATGCAAAAAACCCTACATTGTTTCTGTTGGTTTTTGATTGTTGTAGTTCCGCTACCGCCTGTTGTTTAATTCGCCTTGTACATCAGGGATTTTGTCAGGGACTGAAATTGAGGTCCGATTTGTTTGTCAGGTTATAGCTTTAAAAATAGAACACTTTTAAAATAATAAAGCTTTATATCAACGTTAGCTGTAGTAGAACCAGTTATTGCTTTTACAACAACAACAGTAATTAGTAAATAACGGTTTATAGTACCAACGTTAACACCACTATCCAAAATAATTTTTACTGCCGTAAATATCTCATAATTTTTTATACAGCTTCAAAATGTTACACACTAGACAGATTTATATATATTTACAGGTCTCACATAATACGCCCATGTTCTGAAAACCAGGCGATTTGCTAGCGTTTTGCTTTTTTTCGAATTTGTGTTTGAGCAAGGAAAACTTATGTTGTGTCATAAAAAAACGTAAACAAACAAATAATTTACAAATTAGTTCTGTGAAATAAGTTTAAAATTAAAATGCCTACAGCGTTCTTACATGTTCATAAGTAAACTACTGCGACAAACAATTGACAAACTCAAAGCAAATTTTCAAATTGAATTTTTTTAATTTAAATCGTGAAAAAATGTTACATGTTTCCTTTTCTCTTTAAAGTGCAGTTTTAATAAAATAGACCAGATCGCTTAAGTATACACTAGCGGTTTGAAAACGCCAAATTTCTAGTGTTTTCGTTTTTCAGAACACCTGTTTGGCGTTTTCAAATTGGAAACGCAAATTTTAAGCGTTTTGCGCTGTTCAGAACATGGGCGTACAATTTTACTAAATTAAACCATAAGTCCCACCTAATTCCTTCTCTCGCAAATCAGTCTGCAACAAATCTCGTTTAAAAGTTGGAATTATGATTAAAATGATACATGGTCAAATTTTTTTTAAAATATGACTTAAGTTTTAGTTCTTACCATTGATATGACACACAACTATAAACTTTTCGAATTTAAAGGAAAACAAGTTCATAGGAAAAAGTCCTAAAACAATAACGGCCGTATTTATTACCAAAACTAAGTCACTGCTTATACATTTCATACAACGATCTGCTCCCTTAGAGACCGATTAGGCTAAGCAGAGAGATAGCAAAGAGTTTATTTAAAACGAATTTTAAGCAGTCAGAAATAATTTGAATATCAACTCTGAAAAGTGTTGCGTATAGCCAACTATTTATTTGAAATTCAGCTCTAGTGTATATGTGACATTTCTATTAAAGTTTTTCCCGTCAAATTCACGTTAGTTTACAAAATAAAGTTGACACAAAACAGCTGTATTGATAGTTAACATCAGTTTAGCAAATATATATAAATTCCTTTTGTTTCTATAAGGAGCATAGGGCCTTAATTTAGTTTAGCAAATGGATAAGATATACATTATTCACAATACCCATTCTAAATTCATGCTAAATTTTGGTTATAAATACGGCCGTTAATAACTAAAATGCCCTTGTTAACAAATGCTACTAATGCAACTGATAATGTTGTTTGTTTTTCGTTGTTAATATTTCTATTTGTTTTTTAACTTTAAAAAAAGGAGAAGCGTTTTACGATACTGTATTAATGTATGGTATTATTTGGAATGTACAATATAAACTAATTGCATCTTTTTTTATATTTCAAATACACCTTAGGCCGAAACTGCTGCTAATCGCATTTGCAAGGTTTTGAAAGTAAACCAGGAGAATGAACGTCTTATGGAAGAGTATGAACGTCTGGCCAGCGATGTTAGTTAATAAAACCCCGTTAAATATTATTTAATGCATTATTTCACTATTTATTTAGCTTTTGGAATGGATTCGACGCACTATGCCTTGGTTGAATTCCCGCCAGGCCGATAACTCTTTGGCTGGGGTGCAAAAGAAATTGGAGGAATACCGCACCTACCGTCGCAAACACAAGCCACCACGTGTTGAACAAAAAGCTAAGCTGGAAACTAATTTTAACACTTTGCAAACAAAATTGCGCCTCTCGAATCGTCCCGCCTACTTGCCTACTGAAGGCAAAACAGTTGGTGATATCTCGAATGCCTGGAAGGGTTTGGAACTCGCCGAAAAGGCCTTTGAAGAATGGCTTTTGGCTGAAACTATGCGTTTGGAACGTTTGGAGCATTTGGCTCAGAAGTTCAAGCACAAGGCCGATGCTCACGAAGACTGGACTCGCGGCAAGGAAGAAATGTTGCAATCGCAAGATTTCCGTCAATGCAAATTGAACGATTTAAAGGCATTAAAGAAAAAACACGAAGCTTTCGAATCCGATTTAGCCGCGCACCAGGATCGCGTTGAGCAAATTGCTGCTATTGCCCAAGAACTTAAGTAAGTTTTCTCCAAAAAGAAATTCAACAAAAACTATCGGCCCTGTTCTGGAAAACGAAATCACGTCGTGAAATAAAAATCGAACAAATTTTGAAAACTATCCTGTGTTTAAAGTTCAAAAAAAAATGTTCTTTCATATGCCTCATACTTTGAGGACCACTTTCATTTACCAAAACAACTTTCGAAATCAGGAAAAGCTGCTTTCATTTTTACAAAAATGTAATGGAAAATCTTTATCGATTTCAATTGCACGTGATTTCGGTTTCCAGAACATGGCTGTATATTCATTTTTAAATATATATTTAGTAATGGCTATTAATATTCCTTTGTATTTATTTATTCATTATAATTTTACATGCTTACAAATATTTATAAATGGTCTTAAGTGTGAGGTTCGATTATAAAGTTAAATGTATAATAGTTGAAAATAAAAACACACATATTTTCATATCATTTTAACATTGGAATAAATTCGCCCATTCTATTAGTACATCTAACATCATTATTCATTAATTTAATAGATAGTAACCATTTGTAGAACTTAAAATCTGTAAATATGTTTTTTTCATTAGTTAATTTTGTACACCCTGTAGCTATAGCTTTTTTACTCTGTTGTGCAAAGTTTATATTTCGAAAACTTTTGATTTTCATACAAATAAACATTCGATATTTTCACAGGAATATTTTTTGACTAATTTTTTTTTTCTTTTTGGTATAAAGAATCTCATCTAGAATTGTATCACATTTGTTTTTCGGAAATGTTTCCCCATTTTCTATTTAATAACAATTTTTTCAAATGTACATACAATAAATTTTCAACTTAAACTTCTTCACAGTAAACGATCTTCAGAAAAGGTTTAAAACAATTTGGTTTGTCTAATTTGTCTAATAGTGAGTTGAAGTTTCTTAATTATGTACATATCTGTGGCATTTTTACAAAACATCTTAAGTCGAGATAAGATAGCAAAAAAGTTTTAAAAAAAACTCGATAAAAAAAATCATTTTTATTGAAAAATAAAATTAACCAAAATTAAAGAAAATTTTCAATTATAATAGATAATTTTAGAAACGTAAACAAAAATGTTTTTTGAATGAAAATTCGTATGATAAACCACAATTTTTTCAACTTTTTAAATTTGACTTAAGATGTTTTGTCAAATTGCTACAGATATGTATGTGCCGCATTTAATATTTGCTTAAATTTTTCTTATCTAGTTACAAGCTGATTGATTTTGTGCGTCAATTTGCAAAGAAACTCGTTTAAATTAAAAAATTGAATTGAAGAAAAACTTTTTTGTTCTCCTTTTTCATCAGAAACCTCCCAATGTGCAATAGTTCAAAAAATGCACAGTGTGTTAGACCGCTTTCCCACACGCAAAGTTGAATTTGACAAAGTCCAAGGCGAATTCATACAAGGTGGTCTTATTTTCAAAACGTTTTACAACACTGTAAAATATTTTAACGTTGTGTCAAAAATTCAAGCAAATATTTCATTATGTTTTCATTTTTAAATTGTGTGTTTAGAAATGTAATAACTTAAAAAAGTTTTAAATATCATAATTTTAAGCGAAAATTATAGAATTTAGTAAAGATTCCTCAGAACCACTAGAACGGTATACCATTTTGACACAAGGTTAGTTATCAGCTGTTGCTTACGTAGCAAGATAAGTTCACCTGGGGCCTGATTCTGGCAGTCGCAATTCAATATCTAATTATTACAGTCAAAACAGAACGAATCGGAATTATTTTTTCAGTGTTGTAAAGCATTATTTTGAGTTTCACAGTACTGAAAAAATAATAATAATAATAATATGTATAACAAATCTATATAATAAAAATGAAATGTTGTGTGTGTTGCTAATCGCATAACTTGAGAACGGCTTGACCGATTTGGACGTTTTTTTCCTTAAAATGATCGCCATGGTCCAGCTTACGCCTACTTTTTCCGATTAACCTTAAATCAGACAACAGCTCCATCGATCATTAGTAATCAGCTACCGAGCGAAGCCGGGTCGGCCAGCTAGTTTTTAATAAATTTTAAATATTTTTCCTATTTATTAACACCTGTTAATTATGTTACAAAACTATTTTTTTATTAATAAGATTTAGTTTTAATGTGCTAAATTCCAAATTCTTACTATTGATAAACTGAAATTTATTGTTGGTTGGATAAGCTATTCCTATGCGCATTTCACTGGTTGCTTAGGCCAGATCATCAGGAAACTTCATCCAAAGATTTTAGAAAAGCTCAACATATTATTTAAATAAAACTGTTAATTAAATTAGAATTATAAACCCCAGTTTTACTTGTAACAATATCAAAGCTTAAACCAAAACAACAATAATAAACAGTGAGTTTATCTTTTCTTACAATCCCCACTACAATTGGTTGATTTGTTTGTCAATTCTAATTCAAGTTGTAAGGAAAACAAAAAATTAAAACAAATTACTTTATTTCAATGTTGCCAGTTCAGTTTTTTGCACTGCCACTTGCATATTTGTTCTCAAAAGTTTTCTTGGGAGTCAAAAAATTTCATTAATAAGATTTAGTTTTTTTTTTTTGTTGTCATTTTATTCTGCTTTTAATCATGGTCCAATTATTAGGTCTATGCAGAAATACAAAAATTAAAAAAACAACACGCGCTTTGTTTATGTATAACATGATGAAGAAATCAAAAACAATTGCATGAAAAAAACACTATTCTACAAAAAATCAGCAGTCGTTTTGCTTAGACCTACTGATTTGACGATGCTTTTGCTTGAACTACTTTTTCTTCTTACGGTAATGAAAATTTATTTTGTACGTTTTTATATGAAGAATTTGGTGCAATCGTCAAATAGTAGCGTGTAGAAAAGGGGTATTAAAAAAATATATACTCCATACCCAACAAATTTTTTAAAAATTGTCGGTAATGATCTGACGATGTGTAAAAACGGTGAGCAAAGAACAAAGCAACTTTGCGAATGCAGCAAAGTGTGCACTCTCCACCATTCTGCTTGGCCTTGTCTCCCACAAACGATAACTTTGCGTGCGAAAAAAGGATCCTACCACTTTTAAAATTACCTGGCGTAGTTTAAGTCCAAAAGTTCTAAAAATTTTTTTTTTTTCTTTCTTAATAACTTCAGACTTTGAAAGTGCACCAAAAAAACATTAAATTATAAAAGTGTGTATTCAAAAAGGGTTATATCGTACAAAATATTATTAAAATTGTACTGCATATTTTATTTTGTCACATAGTGTAATTATAATAAACGTTCAAATTAATTTTCCTCACCTCTGTTATTCACCCTTATAGTGAATAAAATTTGTTGCCAAATTTTTTAGGAAAAAAATACTTCAAACTTTATTCACTATGAACGTGAAGGTTTAATCAGGATCACAATTATCACCAATTAAAGTTTTAATATTTATTTAATTTTCCACCTATTGTATTTAAACATTTTTTTGTGTGTTTTTATAAAGCACCCTGGAATATCACGATTGCATATCGGTGAATTCTCGTTGCCAACGCATTTGCGATCAATGGGATCGTTTAGGAGCCTTGACTCAACGTCGCCGTACTGCTTTGGATGAAGCCGAGCGCATATTGGAGAAAATCGATATCTTACATCTTGAATTCGCCAAACGGGCTGCTCCATTTAATAACTGGTTGGACGGTACTCGCGAAGATCTTGTTGATATGTTTATTGTCCACACCATGGAAGAAATTCAAGGTCTTATTCAAGCCCACGATCAATTTAAGGCCACTTTGGGCGAAGCTGACAAGGAATTCAATTTGATTGTCAACTTGGTACGTGAAGTTGAGTCGATTGTAAAGCAACATCAAATTCCCGGCGGTTTGGAGAATCCCTACACCACTTTAACCGCCAACGATATAACACGCAAGTGGAGCGATGTTCGTCAATTGGTGCCACAACGTGATCAAACATTGGCCAACGAATTGCGTAAACAACAGAACAACGAAATGTTGCGCAGACAATTTGCCGAAAAGGCCAACATTGTTGGTCCCTGGATTGAACGTCAAATGGATGCTGTTACCGCTATCGGCATGGGTCTCCAAGGTTCACTGGAAGATCAAATGCATCGTCTCAAGGAATACGAACAAGCTGTGTATGCATACAAGCCTAATATTGAAGAATTGGAGAAGATCCATCAAGCCGTCCAAGAATCGATGATCTTCGAAAACCGGTACACCAACTACACCATGGAGACCCTTCGCGTCGGTTGGGAACAATTGCTCACCTCCATTAACCGCAACATCAATGAGGTCGAAAACCAAATTCTCACCCGTGACTCTAAGGGCATCAGCCAAGAGCAATTGAACGAGTTCCGTTCCAGCTTCAATCACTTTGACAAGAATCGTACAGGCCGCTTGACACCCGAAGAATTCAAATCCTGCCTTGTCTCATTGGGCTACTCTATTGGCAAGGACCGCCAAGGTGAAATGGACTTCCAACGTATTTTGGCTGTTGTTGATCCCAACTCCACTGGTTATGTACACTTTGATGCCTTCCTTGACTTCATGACACGCGAAAGTACAGACACTGATACTGCCGAACAAGTTATTGATTCATTCAGAATTTTGGCAGCTGATAAGGTAAGAGCCAAATTTCTTTTTAATGATTCTTAATGGAGTATTAAGTGTATTATTTTACCTTTCAACAGCCATACATCTTGCCCGATGAATTGCGCCGTGAATTGCCCCCAGATCAAGCTGAATACTGTATTCAACGTATGCCACCCTACAAGGGACCCAACGGTGTACCCGGTGCCCTTGATTACATGTCATTCAGTACAGCTTTGTACGGTGAAACCGATTTGTAAACAAAATCTACTCATGTGCCACAACCTAAAAGATTTTTATATCACTCACCAACTCAATTACTAAAAATAAAAAAAGAGTGAGCGCGATAGACGAACAACCTAACCGTTCGATTGGCTTTAGGACCAAACTCAACAACTAGAATAGTTAAGTTAAAATGCAAAAAAGCATCAACATAATTTCTTTGTTTCATACTAACCCGCCCAAAAACAAATAGTTCTTATTTTGTTTACATTAAATTTGTTTTCGGAATACAAAAACTAAATGTTCTTTAAATACTAATCCCCAACCTATTTTCACAGTTACGCAATTAAATTAAGTATTTTTGTTTTTTAAAACAATTTACAATTATGAATTTAAAGGCACTACAAAATTAACCAAAACAACCCACCATTACTATTCAACGTCCTCATTAAATTCCCCACAATTAATCGAACAAATCTTAAATCATCTGTCATAATTTTAACTAAAAATAAATAATTATAGGAAAGAGTTTTTAACAACAACAACAACAAAACTATCAACATCAACAAAATAGAGAGAGAACTAACTCAACCTATTTATTATTTATTTACCAATTCATTAACATATTTATTTTTACTAAAGATCGTACTTAAGATGAAACTCGACTTGTGGAGAATTTAATGAAATACTATTTACTACTAATGTGCGTCCCATTTCCTCAGCAATTCGCACTATTGAAACACTTGTCGATTTCTGTTTTCGATTTGAGTTTATTTTTTTTTACCGATTATTAAACGAAAATTTATAATGAAAATAAAAAATGACTGCGGAACTTTGTATGGAGTGGGACGACAAAAATGTTTTAGCATAAAAACAAAAAGGAAGAAAATTTTAGTTAATATTATTAAATCACAATTAAATATTTTAATTTAAATATAAAATTTATACACATTTAAATATATACGAATAAATGTATGTATGTATGTTTAAAAGGCGAAAAGGGAGCGCAAACAACATCCACAACAAACAAACAAACAAAATCTAAATATTTTTATTTCAACATTTTCATTAAAGATGAATTTTTTTTAATAAGAATATTACACATAACTTTGATATTTTTATAATTTTATTTGTATTATTTTATTTGTATTTTTTATATACATATATACATACTTATATTTTATTTGTTTTATTTACTTTTATTATGATTTTTGTTAAATTAATCATTAATTTATTATAACATTTACATTATTATTATTATTACCCGCCCATATAATTTTCATTTTTATTTATTTTGTTTTTTTTTTTTTTTAGTTTTGCTTATAAAATGTCATCATTACGTTTAATTTATAAATATTGTTTATTTTGCTTTACTTAAATTATCTTTTAGAAAAAAAACATTAAAAAAACAAAACAAAAAAAATAATTTAATATTTTTAAAAATAAGGCAACATAATACTACTACTACTACTATTACTTGATACTATTATAATATAATATTTAAAAAAAGAGAGAGTAAATTATTTTATTACTATAAAAATAATAATAATAATAATTCGTGAAAGAACACCAAATCTATCAATGAATAGAACAACAATTTATGTAAACTGTCGAATGATACAAAAACCAACTGAATCATTTTAATAAAAAAACTATTTACAAAACACAATTAAAAAAAAAAGTAAATAAACTATTTAATTAAAAATTCGGGGATAAACTCTGGGAGTTTAGAAAAAAGGTTATGGTAGTAAAAGTACAGTGCACTCGGGATAGAGTGAACCCAAGATCGAGAGATTTTCTCGATCGAGAAGTAGGCAAAATAAGCACAAAATAAAGCAAAAAAAAAGAAGGCAAATATCACATGCGTATACTAAAAAATATAAATTTGTTGATTTCACATCGCCATCATGAATAACGATCTTAAAGTGATGTGGTGGCTTAAGTCTAGGCTGTGGTTCGTGTCTTGACCCTGGGCATCGCAAGAATCTGGTGATGCCTGAGGTGAATGCAGTGAACTTAAAGGTCTAGGCAACGAAAGGTTATCCATCCTTCAAAACAAGGTGTCATGCGACCCGTGCCTATCGGTCTGCTTTGCAGTCAGGGGATACCGAATGTATTATCACGTGGGCGTGGTCTATTTGCAGAGGTGCACGTTAATGCGGGCTAAGACGTGGCGGACTTTTAACATCCCTACACTCGTGGGACCAAAAACACAAAATGAACAATACTTCTAAAAACAAAATACTTAGCAACAACGATTGACACGGACAAGGATGGGAAGACGAATCAGTCGGAGGCTGTAACAGTCCAGAAGGCGGTTGCTCCAAAAATTGCGCCGAGGGACGTCTGATAAATAATAAATAAAAGTAGTACCTCCAAAAATACAATAGCCCTTTGCGTCAAAGGTACGGAAAATTGCGGCTAAATTGGGAAGGACTAAGTCATGCAACAAAGCATCTTCCCATGTGCCCATTGTGCAAAGAGAGACGGCGATGAGAACATCCTGTCCAAAAGTTGCTTCTCCCCCGCCAGCTACATCGACCGTTAAAAATCTCCTAGGCACAAAAACCCTACCAAGAGTGAATCTGAGAACCCTATTACGGTTCACAACTCAACTGAGTTTCTTAATTTTTGTATTATGGTTTACAACTTTGCTATATTGCGGTGAACAAAAACATAACAAAACAAGTTAGAGTGCTATATTCGACTGTGCCGAATCTTTGATACCCTCCACCGACAGTTCGAATGTTTAAGGAGTAATATCTGTATGGTGTCTTTTTATTATTATTATCTTAAACTGTGACGATTTGTTATTAATTATGGTTTTAGGAGACTAAACTGTTTTCCGGGAGTAGGGCATATATGGGGCCTAGGGTAAATTATGTACCGATCTTCACGAAATTTCACAGTATCATTTATAGTCCTATAAAATTGTGACGAGCCAAAATTTGTTATGATTGCATTATTTTTTACGGTTTTAGGCGTTCTAAACTGTTTTCCGGGAGTAGTGTTTATATGGGGCCTAGGGTAAATTACGGACCGACCTTCGCGAAATTTTACAGTGTAATTTCTAATCGAATAAAACGGACTTGTGCAAAATCTTATGTCATTCCGTGCATTTTTGCATCATTTATGTTAGTTTTTGTAACAAAATTATCAAGTTTTTGAAGGTGGTGGTTCCACATTTTGATTCATAGCTCTGGTCCTACTGAACCGATTTTGCTGAAATTCAATCCCAAACTGCTTAGGATAACTACAAGCAATTTGACACCTAGTTTGTTTATTTCTTTTGAGTTTTTCGAAAGTGAGCGTGTTTTCAACAGACGGACAGACGGACAGAAGGACAGACGGACAGACAGACGGACATGGCTAAATCGACTAAGAATTACTCAAGCAGCCAGAATATATATACTTTATGGGGTCTGAGATGAATAATAAAAAAGTTTCACACGGAATGACAAACTTAGTATACCCTCTTCACAACTAATTGTGGTGGAGGGTATAAAAATTACAACTGATCACAACCAGTTGTCTTAATTACAACTCAACTGAGTTGATCCCATGGCAGCCTTGCCATTTATAAAGTTTTCCCTTTTTTTGCAAGTTTTTTGAGATGCATAATTTAAAATTTGCGGTATATTGGATACAAATATTAAGTCATGTTTTCATGTTATTAAATGGTCTTGTATTTTCTCTGTTTTTTATTATTTTCTTCGTAGAGAACCAAAATTTTTTTTAGATTCTAAAACATCTTTAGCACTAATTTTGCTTAAAAATGTATTTTAAACAAAAATTTCTAATCAAATTTTTTCTTAAAACACATTAAAAATTTAAATAAATGGTTTATGAATACTGCCCTTATGTGCTGTTTCCAAATGACAGGCGATGGACTGAGTGCTTTTCATATAAATTTTACTACATAATCAATCGCCTGTCATTTGGAAACAGCACATTAATGTTTGCGTATGGTAATTTGTTCTCAAAAACGGTAATTTTTAGAAGGCCGTACGGTAATGAAAAAATAAAAGTTAACATCACTGAGTCTCATATACATTTAGCATCAAGATTATAGTAGGAGTCGGAGTCGCACTTAAAAAATTTCAGCGTTTGGAGTCGTAGTCGGACGATCCTCAGGAAGAATCCAGACCCACCTCCACAGTGCGATGATGCTGGCTGGTACCAGGGTCACGTGAAGTGTACGTTGTGGCAAAACGACGTATTCATCTTTCATATTGTTTAATAATAAATTATTCCCGAAGGATTATATCCCAAGGCGCGACTCATATTAACAGTTGGGTCGCCAGTTTTTTATCTGTATTTAAGAAACTAAATTTTTTTGTACAAATTTGTTAGGTGTGTATTAAAAGTTAGCGCTAATATTACTTTTTGAACAATAAAAAAATGTTAAACTAAGAAAACACCATGAATTATAAAATAAAACGGTTGCCGCATTTGTTTTATTTGAAAAAAAGTTAGTTACGGCTTTTTGGTTTCGCCATTTGTTGACAGTGTAGTTAAGGCCTTTTGAATTTCGTTAATTAAATCGTCATTTTTAAACATATCCAAGTAAAATTTTAGGGAAAGGTGTATTTTTGTTTTTCACATTATAATCAATTAAAAAAACCCATTTTGAATTTTTTGTTAGTTGCGGTCTTTTAAGGGCCAAATACACTTGTCAAATGCTTGTCCAGCGGGCAAATTCACTGTGTACGTGAACTTGACGTAATATTCGCCGTCTTATCTAAATTTTTTGATTTTTCATCAAGCGTTGTCGGTGTCACACATCCAAACACATTTTCACTAATACTACCACAATGCTTGATGAGTATTTTGATCAATGTATTTGGGCCTTTAGATTTTAGGTGACGATAAAAAAAACAATAAGGTTCGAAAAATTGTGGATCAGAATGTACTAATAAAGTGACCTCACAAGCGCAGCTGTTTGCAGTGATTTTCTTTGTGTGTGACGTTTGTTGTAATTTGTTTTTGTTTATTTAATTTTTTTAAGTAAGGCATTTTGACATTTGCCGTCTCAATTCTAGCAACAAAATGCCTGTTGTTTTTTCTATTGTTGCATTGTTGTAGTACTGAGGTCACTTTGTTAATACCAAGGCGAATTGACTAGAAGGTGGGGTTTTTTTTTTGGTGGTCGAATTGTCAAAGTTTGTATACAAACTAGTTTTTTATGTAAACAAACCTATTTTTTTTACTACCAATATTTTGACAACCCGACCACAGAAGCAGTGTTGTTGTAGAGTTGACCTCACCTTCTAGTCAATTCGTCGTGGTTAATACATTTTGTTGTGGATGTTTTTAACTTATTAAATTAATGAGTCAAAAAATTAGGTGGTGGGATGGGGGTAAATGGCTCATCATCGGGGTCAAAACTAGGAGAAAACGATACAAAAGCCAAAAAAAGCTTCACAACTGTCCCTGAGTCGATAGAGGGGTAAAATGTAAGACTGACTCCAACTAATATTCTCCCCCCCCCCCTACATTTTTTATTAACATACTAACTCCCTATCTGTGTTCCTTAAGGGAACTCCCATACGAAATATTATTTTTTATCGAAATTACCCGCCACCGCCCTAACTAGCCCCAGAGTGGGCCTAGAGGAGTCAAATATATGAAGGACTCCAATATTTTTGCTACCCGAGCATTTTTTCAGAACATACCTAGCCTCCATCTTTAATCATTAGGGTGTCCCCATACAAAAATTTTGAAAATGGAGGAGTTGCACAACATATGTTCGCATAACTCAAAAACGCTTTAGCTTATTGAAAAAACAAAATAAATCGAAATTGAAAGCCAACTGTGCGAATATATGAAAATCATATTTGTCAGCCAATATTGTACTTAAGGAAACTTTTTGTTAAATTTTATGAATCTGTCATTTACTTAAGCAAAATTTATAGTTGGGCCTTAAGATTTTTAGTAGAAAAGAAGAATTTAAGCAGTCCGTAAGTATTATTGCAAAGAAGTTTTAAACATCGATGTATCGTGTTTTTTATCGATGTTTTTCAACATCGGTGCTTATCGTGGAAACATCGATGTCTTTAAACGATGTTGCATAACTAGCCCAAGGACATCGTAATGTTAAATAGAACATTTTTTCCATACATTGGGGTTACATTTGGACTAGTCCTAGTCCCTTATGGGCTACATTTTACATGCATGTATGGACTAGTCGCATTATTTGCAGGGTACATGCAAACTTTTTTACTAATACATGCACACTTTTCCAGCTGTCTTTTCTACTGTCTAGCAAATTTTGCAGACAGTAAAATTGTACATTAAATTTTTACGATGATTGTTTTCCCTATTTTTAAATCATTTCTTTTTTCGTTTGATAGCGAGCGGGGTAGCGATGCAGGGTAGAAAAAAAGACACGAATCTCATTTTCTGTGTTTCTATTTTGACATTCCTCTTTTCTCTTATTTGTGTGTTTTAATTAATGTTTTATTCTTATTTCGAACTTAAAAATATAGAAAAATAAAAAAATTTTAATAAAAAATGCAATGCATATTAAAATTATGTGGAAGAAATTTTAAATATTTTTTTAAGAATAAGGAACTAAGGAAACCAGAAAAAATCAAGCCTGACTGCAAAAAAAGAAACATGGTGAAAGTTTTTGGAAGTTTCTTAAAAAAAGATATACAACAAGTTAGATTGCTATATTCGGCTGTGCCGAATCTTTGATACCCTCCACCGACAGTTCGAATGTTTAAGGAGTAATATCTGTATGATGTCTTTTTATTATTATTATCTTAAACTGTGACGATTTGTTATTAATTATGGTTCTAGGAGACTAAACTGTTTTCCGGGAGTAGGGCATATATGGGGCCTAGGGTAAATTATGTACCGATCTTCACGAAATTTTACAGTGTCATTTCTAGTCGAATAAAACGGACTTGTGCAAAATCTTATGTCATTCCGTGCATTTTTTCATCATTTATGTTAGTTTTTGTAACAAAATTATCAAGTTTTTGAAGGTGGTGGTTCCACATTTTGATTCATAGCTCTGGTCCTACTGAACCGATTTTGCTGAAATTCAATCCCAAACTGCTTAGGATAACTACAAGCAATTTGACACCTAGTTTGTTTATTTATTTTGAGTTTTTCGAAAGTGAGCGTGTTTTCAACAGACGGACAGACGGACAGACAGACGGACATGGCTAAATCGACTTAGAATTACTCAAGAAGCCAGAATATATATACTTTATGGGGTCTGAGATGAATAATAAAAAAGTTTCACACGGAATGACAAACTTAGTATACCCTCTTCACAACTAATTGTGGTGGAGGGTATAAAAAAGACATGTCTTTTAAATTATCGTGAAAATTTGGTGTTATTTTTGATTTGAAAAGATTCGTTAACTGAAATTTCTTTCCACTTCTGCATTTGAAAAAGAAATTGTTAATAAGTTTATTACTAACATTGATAATTTAATAAATGGGCTTTCATTAACTAAAGTTTTAAAATAATGTATCTCAATCTGAAATGTTTCAATTTCTTCTCTAATATTCCATTCAAATACTTTTAAATTATTAAGATCATTTTCCATTTCTTCAATTTCGTTAACTCAGCGCACTTTAAAAAAAATGCGATTTTTCGTCTGCTAAAAGCGCTCAATCTAGCGCCAAAGGCCCGTAAGTGGCTTCTCTGCTTAAAAAATCATACTAAGTTATGGTGTTTTCTTTTCTACAAAAAAATGTGACATTTTATTTTAAAAAAATGCAATTTGGTGTCTGTTTCTTAAAAATTTTGCTCCCGAAAAGGGTGGCTTGTTTTATTCTAAAAAACTCATCCCTTTCGGGAGCAAAATTTTTAGGAAACAGACACCAAATTGCATTTTTTTTAAATAAAATGTCACATTTTTTGTAGAAAAGAAAACACCATTAGAGATGGCAAACCATCGATATTTACAGCGTTCGATGTTTTTGCTTGCTTGTTGATGGTGTCCACAGACGAGGCAACATTAGCCGAAACATTGTCATGTTCTACTTAATGTTGCTACGTGTGTAGTAATGTTTCTGGTTGAAATCGTGCTACCTTTTTGGTTTCTTATATATCAAAATTTTTTGATATTTTACTTAAGCAGCCCATACACGATTCAATTCAATTGTCAACTGAGTCGGTTGTTGTCCAAATCAAAGCGTGTATGGCTTTGTCAATTGAAGTTTGACGGTTGTCGAGTTGGTTGAAGAAAAATTAAAAGATTTGGATTTTTTCAAGTTGACTACTAAGTCTTTTAATTCGATTGTACTGTTTGTGCCCAAGTCTCTTGATCAGCTGTCAAAATTAATTTTTGTTTTTAAGTATTTTAAAAATTGTCTTTTATTTCATTAAATTTTAAAATAAATTTAAAATCCCGGCCACGGTCAAAAATGAAAGATTATCAATAACAATTTTAATTAATTTTCATGTAAAATTCCTTTCTTCATAGAAATAATTTAATGAAAATTAAATTAAATTTAATGAACTTAAGCCTAATTAAAAATATTAAAAATTTGGATTAAAAACCATAAATAGTTCAACAAAATAACCACAATACTAATTATTAAATTTAAAATCTTTCAATTCAGTTGATGAAGTTGTAACTGAGTTGAAAGACTCAGTTGACAACTGAATTGAACCGTGTATGGGGCGCATAACACAATGTTTAATCGTGTGAAGCGATGCAGCAAGGTATATTTATAGCAGGTAGTCTCGGAAAGCCAGCTGTTTATTTTTTATTTGCTTGTTTTGTGGTACGAACCATGGTGGAATAAGCAGGTGGCATCGTTACGGCAACAAATACAACATTACAACAAAAATGGAAATTACATAACCGTTTACGTCAAAAAATACATTAAGCAAAAATCAAAGCGTGCCGCTGATCGTTATGAAATAAATAAATTTTTAGCTAATTTTTATTTAATTATGGTCAATGTCTTATCAAAATTATCAAAAACTTGAATAAAAAACAAAAATCACAGCACAACACGTGGACTTTTTGTAAACATAAACAAAACTTTGACATAAACCTAGACAAACAATGCAAGAGCAAAAAATCGTCATCTGGCGTAGTGCTGCCACCTGTTTATTTCACCATGGTACGAACTGTTAAATGTTGTATAGTAAACATGTAAACAAGTTTTTTGTCTCTATCTTTTGTCTTTTTTGTCTCTTATCAACCCCTTTGCCCTTTGACAGTTCGTACCACATAACAACAATAAAAAGCCCTGTTGTTTGTTTTATTGTACAATTGTTGTAATCTCGCGGCTACCTGCTATAAATATACCATGGGTAAGGCGATATGTTTTATAAATAATAAATGAATAATAATAAAAAAAAAAATGTTGTAAGATTCACTTTGATTCCAACGAAAGTTCATTAAAAGTTCATGCGACGCCGATAAATAAGGTTCGGATTGGTTCACTAAACCTAAATTGCTAAATACGATTTTCAACGACCGTATCGCTATCGAAAAGAAGCCATCGATAGTCCAATGGAAGCAGAACTATATTTAGGATGTATCGATAGTTTGCCAGCTCTACAATTTGTACAATAAAAATAGTTTATTTACGAAAACGTACAATTTGCATTTTTGTTGCAGTTATTTACTTTACTAATTCTTAAAACATGGGCTTATATGATGGAACCGGCAACAGTTCACCAAGTAATTTATTAGTATTTAATTTTTTTAAATTTTTACAAAATCTTAAACTAAAAAAGTATTTCTATTGAATTGTGATTCATTCATAAATTACATACAGATGTACACACATGTTGTCAGCTCACTATTAGCTTGGCACATATCGTTACCTAAAACGCAAACGGTCCTTACTAACCAAACATAAAAATTGCCGTTTTCTGATGTATTACATCAACACCAATGTCTACAAAAAAAGGCAAAAGTGCACTTTACGGGGCGTACGAAAAAAAAAAAAAAAAAAAAAATTTGGACCCCCTCTGGAATAAAAAAAGAAAAAAACCAAAATTAAAATTTAAGGGGGCTGAGGCCCCTGGGACCCCATGGATCAAAAAAAGCGGCCCGCCCACTTAGTGGTATGTGTGGGTACTCAAATTAAAGGTAATTGTGTAAAAAATACGAAATTAATAAAATTTAGGTCCAGCGGGACTTCTGGGTCCCTCTGGGGGGTTAAAAAATTGCCCCTCCCACCCTTATAACTATGTGTGGGTACTCGAATGAAAGGTATTTTGCTTACGATTGTAAATATTTTTTTTCTATTTGGCTTTTTTAATGTTGTATAAAAATCGCGGGATTTTTTTATTTTTTTGTAACTAAAGCTTTTCTGTATAGCCGGCCTTCGGCCGGGCGCAAGGATTTTCTCCTCTATGGTATAACAAAGACCGGCTTCGCTTACTAAAGCTTTTCTGTATAGCCGGCCTTCGGCCGGGCGCAAGGATTTTCTCCTCTATGGTATAACAAAGACCGGCTTCGCTAACTAAAACTTCTCTGCATACTTATAAAAGATACATAAATTAACCTAGAGAGGAAAATATTAAATGAATACAAAAACAAAATACATATTGGCAATCGTGAGCAAATTACCTTTAATTTGAGTACCCACACAGATACACATAAGTGTTATGGGGGGAAACTTTTTTTTGCCGCAGAGGGCCCTTGAAGTGCCGCCCACCCAAAATTTTATTATTTTCGTTTTTGTTGCACAATTACCTTTATTTGAGTACCCACACATACAATTCAGTGGGCGGGGCGGTTTTTTGGACCCAGGGGTCCCCACGGGCCTCAGCCCCCTTAAATATTAATTTTGGTATTTTTGTTTTTTAATTCTGGATCGGGTGGCATATTTTTTATATTTTTTTTCGTACGCCCCGTAAAGTGCACTTCAGCCCAAAAAAATTTGGAAGCTTTCGAACAAAATTTAATATTATTAGCAAAAAATAACAGGCCCTATCTACAAAAGATCGGGTAAGTTCTGTAAATCAAAAGGAAGTGGATCTAAATTTTAAAACGGAACAAATTTTAAAAACGAGCCTGTAAAGAAAATTTGTAAAATATTCCTTTTTATATACCTTATACTTTAAGTTCCAATTATATTTACAAGAACAGGGGGGTTACTGCGTATTTCGATTCGAAAGAAATCATTTACGGATTCGAACAATTTGTACTGTGTATTGCGATTTTCGAAACGATGGCAGAGGTTGTATTTTTAAAAAATTTAAAATTTGATTAAAACTATTTGTTCGTAATAGAGTGTAACTGTTAAGAAAGGGATTTTTTGTTTTCGCTAATACACAGTACAAATTGTTCGAATTCGTAAATGATTTCTTTCGAATCGAAATACGCTGTAAGCCCCCAGGGGCCTTTTTTTCAGTGTTGTGAAGCTTAAATTAAGGCTTTACAAAACTGAACAAATAATTCCGATTCGTTCCGTATTGACTGAAGTATTAAGATATTAAATTGCTTACGAATCGAGAAAGTACTCGATCACGACTGCCAGAATCAGGCCCCAGCTCTTTAAAACAAGAAAAACTACAGTAATTTTGTAAATAATTCATTTCGATTTGTAGAATATGCCCGTATATGGGAAACGCTAAATGGCCTAACTAACAGTTTGCATAATATGCAATATTTATCCCAATTATGACTAAAAATTCCCCGCGAGTTTTCTCCAGTTAAAATGTAGTTGACCGACGCAGCTCTAAAAAAAAAAGTACCTAGAGTGATAGAAAATTGAAAAATAAGAAGGAAAAATTAAATAAAACAAGTAAGAGTGCTATATTCGGCTATGCCGAATCTTATATACCCTTCACCATGATGATATAAGAACAAAAAGTTATATACATAAATAACGTTCTTTAGATAGGTATAAATAAATATTAATTGAACCACGCTAACTTTTCATTTCGCCATGCTGAAGAATATAAAAAAAAAAACAAAAAATGTATATGGGCATTTCCGTCAAAAGGTCCACCGTGACCGAAAATTTAAAAGTTATTAAAAGCTTATTATTTTACGATATTGTTATAGAGAAATATTTAGATTTTACTAATTTTATAAATTTACCCATAAATTTGTTCACTTAGATGAACAATCAGACTGCAAAGTTGTGCAAACGTAATTTCTTATTTGTGAGAATATTTTATTGTAAGTTTTCTTTAATATTATCATCCTTAAAAGAGGGGATATTTGATTAAAATTTTTCCAAAAAAATTTTCTTACATGGTCTGTAATCTAAGGAAGAGTTCGAAGAGAAATATGTTATTCGGATTAACGGTAAATTTTTATTTTTTTAACCATTATTCAGTTAAATTATTATGGAAAAAATGTCACGTTCGAAATATCACGTATCGAACCAGATTTTGGGTTAAACAAAAAAAAAATACAGATGATTTTGGAATCAAACCTAAGACATTTAACTGTTACACTGCTACGTAAAATTCTGAACGTAATTTGACTAGAAATTGTGCCAGGTTTTGCTGAATTACGCCTTTTTATACATGGCCACAAAACATACTTCTATTTTTTTCACGTTCGAACCGCTACTTCTTTTGCCATTATCATTGATCTAGAATCGCGCCCCCCATTAACTTTAGCATCGATAATAGTGCTTTCTTAGTGCTACAGATGATTTTGGAATCAAACCTAAGACATTTAACTGTTACACTGCTACGTAAAATTCTGAACGTAATTTGACTAGAAATTGTGCCAGGTTTTGCTGAATTACGCCTTTTTATACATGGCCACAAAACATACTTCTATTTTTTTCACGTTCGAACCGCTACTTCTTTTGCCATTATCATTGATCTAGAATCGCGCCCCCCATTAACTTTAGCATCGATAATAGTGCTTTCTTAGTGCTGTAATTTAAGGGTTAAAAGAACGTAAAAATATTTGTTGTTTAAGATGTTATTTCATTTTTGATACGTACAACTGTCACGTTCAACACTTTGGAACTACCCATATATGTATGTATGTACCTAAGTCCGTTCCCTCTTTAGCCAAAGTTGATGTTTGAAATTCGTTTTTTAATCTTAAAATCGTTTTTTAGAACATAAAAAAATGAAAAAAAATAATTTTTGGGATTCGAACTGGCAATATCATCAGTCTCAGGAGAGAACTTAACAACTCGGCTACGAATGCTTTTAATGAAGAAGCGTTAAATTAAAATATATTGAGTCTATGAGTTTGTTTCTTTATTTGAGCGGCATATCATGTACATGCATTAATGTGTATGTTTATGCGTAAAATTAAACACATTACAAATAAAATCCACCACTTGTAGTGAAGGGTATAAAAAAAAACAACAAAAAAAACACATTACCAACACTGTATTACCATTGCCACTGTATGACCGTAGAAACCAAAATTGAATTGGTTTGTATGGTATGCTTATGTCGTTTTGATAATACAGTCTTGGTATGGTAATGTCACGTCTAATTGGACCTTTAAAGGAACAAATTTGAGGCAGTCGTGGTTTTTTACTCATATCTCAGCCATTTGTGAACCGATCTTGCTGAATTTCAATAGCAAACAATTCCGGACCACATGTGACATAAATGTATAATAACCTGGCCCCCATCGTATATGGGGTCTTCGGAAAATCCATTTCAACGGACAGACGGACATCGTTAAATCAACTTCGCTCCTCATAAATATATACTTTATAGGGTCTAAAATCAATATTACAGAAATTACAAACGGAATGACAAACTTATATATACCCTATTCACCACCTGTGGTGAGGGGTATAAAAATGGGAAAAGGGAAAAAAAACTTCTGGGGAATTTGTATTCATAATTGGGCTGATTGTCAATTGTCAAAATAACTGATAGGTTTTACAACAAAAATAAATTATAAGCCGTTTAAGGCAATTTATCATTTGAAATGTTTTTTGCTTTTACAATATTTTCAAAATGATATATAGGGCCTTTTGCGTTTTAAGTGACGATATGCCAAAAAGTCGTAGTGAAGAAAAACGACAATAAAGGTTTACATGAAGTTTTCTGAAAATATACCCGATAGAATTTATTTTGTGTTTTGTGCTTCTGAGATATGTTTCGAAGAAAAATGTAAATTTTTGTGAAAGTTCTTTAAAGAACTTAGAAGTTAAAAGTATTTTAGGCTGAAGGTTATGGGCACACGAAATAAAATATGCCACCCGATTTAGAGTTAAAAAACAAAAAAATTTAAATTTAAGGAGGCTGAAGCACTTAACTTAAATTTAAGGCAATTGTGCAAGAAAATCGAAAATATTCAAACTCTGGGAGGGCGGGACGTCAAAAAAGTGCCCCCACTTATATATTGTTTTTGTAGGTTATTTGCTTATTATTTTTTTCCAATAGGTTAATATGTATCTAAAAGTAGTATGTATGTATCTTTTAGATGCCAAAAAAACTTAGCGAAGCCGGTGTTTGTTATACCGCCGAAGGCCGGCTAAGCAGGGAAGCTTGAGTTAGTTTTAGTTTCAAGCAAAATCAAAAAAATGCATTATTGTTATTTTTTTGTATCCATTTCTGAATCCATGACTTAGAATAAACCGAGGGTTAAACCAATTTTACTATTACTCTACACGAGTTTAAATATTTCTACCTGGCGATTTTGTCTTTCTTGTAAGGCAAAAACTAAAAAAATTGAAACTATCAATGGCTTATATTTTCCTGAATTGTTCATTCTTTTATTAATATTTGATATTCATACCCTCCACAACTAGTTTTTAAGAGGATATACTAAGTTTGTCATTATAATTTGCTTAGTTTTTATTTAAAACATTAATTTTTATTTTTTAATAAATAACTCTATTATTTTAAATTCAAATTATTTTTTAACTTATCTAATCAAATGGTTTTTTTTTCATAGATGTTCGTAGTGAATTCTCAGAGTTTCCAAAAACACTAAATAATTTAGAAATTAAATGCGAAAGTCTGGATAAACACGTTAGAGCAGAAACAGATGAAAATAAAAAACTTAAAACTGATGGATTAAAGAATAAAATAAAATTTAAATTAACGAAATGTAAAAGTCGTAATACTAGACTTTTACAAGTTAATAAAAAAATTACTAATAAAATTACTAAGCTAGAAGAAGAGCTAAAAAAACAGAGTGTGATTAATGCTCAACTTTCTAAAGAGAATTTAAAAATACTTGAGTTCAATTTTACAATCTCAAATTTAAAAGCCCAACTTAAGCAGGCATCTTTGAAATTAACGAATGAAACTTCAAAATACCCCCAAATTTTACAGAAGAACGAAGATCTGAAAAAACAAATTGGCAGAGTAACAAGGTAATGATATAAATCAAATCAAGCTTAAAATAAATTTTTCATATCAGAATTATTAAAAACTGAAGAAAAGTATTTATTTTAAAGAACAGTTTAATAAACAAAATTTAAATTGCTTAAATCTTTCTAGAGAGAATTTAAAAATACCAGAGTTAAATATTGAAATCAGAGCCTTAAAAGAACAACTAACGCAGTCATCAATTAAGTTGCAGAACGAAATTTCAAAATGTTCTCAACTTAGTTTTAAAAACGTAAGTCTGAAAGAACAATTGCAAGCCGAAACAATTCGAAATAAATCAAATCAAGCTGAAATTAAATGTGTGAAATCAATATCTTTAGAAACTAAAAACGAAATTATTAAGTTAAAAGATGAGCTAAAAAAAACATCTTTAGCACTTAATGCACAGAATTTAAATTGCGAAAGACTTTCTAAAGAGAATTTAAAAATACCAGAGTTTAATATTACAATCGTAAACTTAAAAGAAAAACTCAAGCAGAAATCAATTGAGTTAGAGACGGAAATTTCAAAATGTTCTCAACTTTTACTGAAGAACGTTAGTCTGGAGGAGCAATGCAAAGCATTAAAAAAGGAAAATAAATCAAATCAAGCAGAAATTGAATTTGTTAAATCCATATTTTTAGAAACTAAAAATGAAACTATTAAGTTAAAAGAAGAGCTAAAACAAACAGCCCTAGAACTTAACGAAGAGAAATTAAATTGCGTAAAACTTTACAAGGAGAATTTAAAAATACCGCAGTTAAATACTATAATTGAAAACTTAAAAGAACAACACAAGCACACATCTATGCAGTTATCGGATGAAATTGCAAAATGTTCCCATATTAAAATCCAACAACTTGAAATAAAAGTAAAACAACTGACATTAGAGCTTGAACGGCAGATTTCCGAAAATATTGCTCTAACTGAATACAAGGAACAATTAAATGACTTACCACACGGATTGAGTATAACAAATCAATCAGACAATTTCACTCTAAGTGAAAATTTTCAGAATTCGGAGGAACCACTAAATGATGACAACAATTGTAAAATTCTCATTCGAGATTTACCCACTAATCAAATAATCAAGCCATTAGAAAATACTGTGATTGTGTTGGCATCAAAAATGTCCATATGCATTGACAAGGATGACATAGTTAATACCAATATTGTAGATCGTAACGATTTAAGCCAAATTTCCCTTAATGTTTCACTGTTGGTTGAATTTAAGACATGTGAAATCAAAGAAAAAATTCTTTCCAATCGTGATAAATTAAAATTGAATACCTTTACTAAATATGTTCAACTTGAAGAATATGTCGAAAACGAAACATATTCTTTATACTTTTACGCCAACAAGCACTTACGAGCCAATGGGTATAAAATGATTTGGTGCCAACAAAATAAAGTCTTTGCTGCAAAAAATGACTCAGATTCTACAATAGAAATCAAGACTCAACATGAAGTAGATGAAATTATCAACCCAAATATGAATATAAACTCCCAAGGAATTTTAACTCTCAAATGGGGTGTATAGTTTAAATATTTTACTATTTTACTATAACTTTTATTTTTTTTAATAAATTTTCATTTATTTATTTTGGTATTGACGTTTCTTACAAACTGCCAAATTGTTTACAATAACACAAAAGGGGCTTCATGAAACAAGTCTCGCAAGTTTGCCCATCTTAACATTAGCAATTTTAAGCGATAACATGAAAATCATTATTTTTCATTAATTCCTTTTTGCAAAAATCTGACACTTATAGTGACATGAGTTTATGTTAAAACTCCCGTGTCGACCCTGAGTGGTGTTCAATTTGGTTCAAACTTATTTCATTGCAATCTAAATAATTTTAAAAAATTATATTGGAATCGGTTCATATTTGACCATAGCTTCCTTTGATATAAATACTACTCCCGAAAATATCAGTTTTATAATTCTATGCCATGGCAAAATGTGCTGTTTGTAGATCTAAAATTAACCATTTGTCCCATATAAACGCCCTTATCTAAAAGAAAGAAGTAGATATTAAAATAATATTCGGCACAACGAACTTTTACATTAATCTTAACCTCATAACAAAATTTTGGGCTTAAATCTAGTTTACCAACGCAGCTCCAAATAAAAAAAGTACCTAGGGGGATAGAAAATTGAAAAAAAAAGAAAAAAATTAAATTAAATATTTGCGCAAGCGCTTAGTTTTCGAGTTATGGACGTTTTTAGTTTTCATAGAAATATGTTATTTGGCTGAGGTGCAGCTTAAAGGGCTACGAAAAAAATATGCCAAACATAGGGGGCTGAGGCCCGTTGGGCCCCCTGGAACCAAAAAGCTTCTCCGCCCACTTAGTGTGTGGGCCCCCTGGAACTCAAATTAAAGGTAATTTGCTAACGATTGCAAATATGTATTTTGTTTTTGTATTCGCATATTATTTTCCTCTTTAGGGTAATTTAAGTATTTTTTAGGTGTAGAGAAGCTTAAGTTAGCGAAGCCGGTGTTTGTTATACCATAGAGAATAAATTCTTTGCGTCCTAAAAATGAAGTTTTTGTTTTCGACATTGGTGTTTGTTATTTTATAAAATTTGTATTACACTTTTATTTAAATAAATTATGCACTTAGTACACAAAAACTGTAATGTGAGCTTAAGAGTTCAACATTTTGAAATAAATTCTATATATCCAGAAAGATCTAGTCAAAACGGTCAAAATGATACCAATATTGGCCAAGTACCTTTAGAAATGTAGTGGAAAAATTACATACATATTTCTACGAAAACTAAAAACTTCCATAACTTGAAAACTCAGCATTTGCGCCAATTTTTTTATTTAATTTTTTCTTCTAATTTTTCAATTTTCTATAACCTTACGTACTTTTTTTTGTTTGGAGCTGCGTCGGTAAACTAGGTTTGTTCCAAATTTTGTTTTGGCGGGTCCATAATTGCCTAATGGGTCCCAAATATGGTACGCTATTGAACATTTGTTTATAAATATACTTTGTTCTCAATTTTTCTAAATGTTCTGTAATTCCCTTATAATTTAGGATTTTTTAGACGTAAATTTTAACATACGAACATTTTTTAATTCGATTTACGTTGTTTCGATATACGTTGTCATTTTCCAACATTAATCGCTACGTAAATCGGGGAATAACTGTGCATATCGCACATAATCAACAATCAAAACAATTTAAAAAAAATTAACATTAAAGGCATCTAAAAAATAATTTTTAAACTAACCTTTTCTTTTTTATGTAAAGAAACCATAGCTTAAAATATGAATTAAATACAAAATTTAATTTGTTTTTTAAAACCTTTTCTTTAGCTTCACTTCGGAAAATCAAATCTTGTAACGTTAATTTAACCGCCTTATACTCAATGCAAATGGATGAAACTTTGCAGGCATACATATTCCCGATGACAATACACGAATACATGGGCGTAGCCAAGATAAAATCTAGGGGGGGGGGGAACACGCAAAAAAAAAATTTTCTTTGGTAAAATGCTTTTTTGACCGCCTTTTACTCAATTCAAATGGATGAAACTTTGCAGGCATACATATTCCCGATGACAGTAGACGAATACATGGGCGAAGCCAGGATAAAATCTAGGGGGGCGGGCAAAATTTTTAAAACCTTTTCTTTAGCTTCACTTCGGAAAATCAAATCTTGTAACGTTAATTTAACCGCCTTATACTCAATGCAAATGGATGAAACTTTGCAGGCATACATATTCCCGATGACAATACACGAATACATGGGCGTAGCCAGTATAAAATCTAGGGGCGGGGGGAGGAGGCAACAATTTTTTGACCGCCTTTTACTCGATGCAAATGGATGAAACTTTGCAGGCATACATATTCCCGATGACAGTACACGAATACATGGGCGTAGCCAGGATAAAATCTAGGGGGGGCGGGCAAAATTTTTTAAAAATGTTCTTTTTTAAGAAAAGCGTTTCTTAAAAAAATTTTTTTTTAAATGTTCTTATTTTATTTTTAATTTCTTTTTATAAAAGAAAGTAAAAACAATTTTGGTTTTAGATTTTTCGTTAAAATGTTTGTGCCATTAGGTTTTATAAAATCAAATAAAATTTTAATATATCTAGATATTTTTAAATAAAATCTCTAAATAAATAAAAATTACGTGTATGTTCGTGATCGCTAAACTCAAAAACTACTGGACAGATTTTTACCGATTTTATATGCATGCTCTATGGGCCGTGAGTAGTGTTTCTGTGTACTTTATCTTCTTATCTAATCAACCGGTTTTCTTAAAATTTGACATGCAGACACCGTAACATCGAATCATTAAATTTGTGATTTGAAGGGAAATAGGGCAAAAGGGATAAAGGGGGTAAGAGCTCCTCCTTCCTATATCTTCTTAACTAATCAACCGGTTTTCTTAAAATTTGACATGCAGATACTGTAACATCAGAAAGGAAATAAGTAATAGGGCGGGAAATAGGACAAACGGTGTAAAATCTCCCCCTCCTTATATCTTCTTAAATAATCAACCAATTTTCTTGAAATTTGGCAGGCAAATAGTGTAACATCTGGAAGGAATTATAGCCTATATTTTTTAACTTATCAACCGGTTTCCTTTAAATTTGGCATGCAGACACTGTAACATCTGAAATATGGCAAAACAACGTCTGCCGAGCCAGCTACATAGTTTACTATAAAAAAGAATGAAAGATTATCAAGAACAATTTTAATTGATTTTCATGTTGTAAAATTCCTTTCTTCATAAAAATAATTTAATGAAAATTAAATTTAATGAACTTAAGCCTAATTAAAAATATTAAAAATTTGGATTAAAAACCATAAATAGTTCAACAAAATAACCACAATACTAATTATTGTTAAAGCTAAGGCACGAGCTCTATGTGTTCATTTGTCCTTCAAGTTGTGCTGAAAAAGGTCAACAAGAAAAAGAAAGACAAAAGGAAAAAAAAAAAATGTACTCTGGACTTCAAGAAGAATTCTTGACAAAAGTACGAAAAAAACAGAAGTAAAGAAAAAAAAAAAAAAAAAAGATTATCAAGAACAATTTTAATTAATTTTCATGTTTAATGAATTTTCAAATTTAATGAACTTAAGCCTAATTAAAAATATTAAAAATTTTGGACTAATTAAAAATATTAAAAATTTGGATTAAAAACCATAAATAGTTCAACAAAATAACCACAATACTAATTACTTTTTAATAATAAATAAGTTGGATTCTCAAAAATGTTCTACAATTCTTTTCATATTCAAATATTCTAAGCTGAATATATTCAAATCAATTTAAATCAAATAAGAAAATGTGATTTGTAGTTTTAAGGTCCAACTATAATATACTTAAGTTGGCTTAAGCAATTGTGCTAATACATGTGATTCATATGTATCGAACCATATTGAACTTAGAAAACTTTTTGGTTTATTTTATGAAGCTGGCATTTGCTTAAGCAAAGTGCGAAAATGTTACAAGAAGATACAATATGTATAATAGTCTGGTAGTGTATAGTCCTTCCTGAAAAATTGAAGGAATAAGACTATTACAAAAAAGCTTTATAAAATACATAACTGAAATTTAACTCATAGAATAAATTCGAAAAATAAAAAAAAAAATGTTGAATATAATATAAAGTAACCTACGAAAGGAAATAATTCCCAGTTTCTATTTATTAATTTTTTTAAATTTTTCCTTGAAAAATGAACACAATGTAATAAACTACCGGGAAAAAGGGCTGCTCCATTTAAAAAAAAACAAACGTTAAAAGATTTTGTATTTGAAAAATTTAAATTTTTTACGATATTATACAGTTACTCTTTTTCCATGGCATTTAGACATACAGGGGTGTGCTGGAAATCGCAAACGCAAAGCGCAAGAATTTTAAAAGTCGTTTTTTAGTAAGATTTCTGTAATAAAAAAATTTTATGACAAATATATATAAATTATAAAAATTAGATAAAAAGTGTATTAAATACAGCCTCCAGATTCTTGCGTTTTGTGTTTGCGATTTCCAGCACACCCCCCATAAATTCGCGGAAAACTGGCCAGAAACTAAAAGCAATATTATATTCCTTAAATTATGAATGGACTGAGTTCTAAACACTTTGTAATAAAACTTCCTTGCCATTGTTTTCCAAATAGCAACGTGCAGTTATGTGCTGGAAATCAACTCGACTAAAATTTAAATAGCATAGACGAATATACCACTCTGACTTATTACATAAAAGCTCATTACAGGGTGGCGCAGAATGAACTATATGGTTTATAACTTTTTTATTTATTCGATTATAATTCTTTTTTTTTTTAAATACAGTATACATATTACAAATTAGGAAATTTTTTGCAATTAGCTTTGAAAAATGATATCCTGTAATTGATGTCCATTTTTTGCTTCGCAAATACGTGCTCTTTTTAGCATATTTTCCATAACCGGACCTTGAAATTTTTGAATTTTTCGAAAACCCGTTTCACATACATTGCACGATTTCTTGGGCTTAGAAGAGCCCTAGTAAAATTTAATGCAGAAAATATTCGTCAAACATTTTAACATTCTAAAGTGCCGTTTTCGTATACTTTTGTGTCGAAGTTAAAAAAGGGCAAAAATGACCCATTAAAATGAGTGTTAGAGGGTTAATATATTCTAAGCAAAGAATCGCCATACAATTCTACTGAAGACATCTGAAATAGTATTTTAGCTCAGAAGTACATTTAGTATATTACTTTTGACTATATGACCTGTAATGAATTCGCCTTGTTCTACAATGTTACTTTTTTACGTTGATGAAGAAATGAACAAACAAAAAATTTTAGCAACCCAACTACATACATAATTTAAAATGATTAAAACCAGTCGGTTTCGGTTCGGTTTTGAAAATATCCAAGTAAAACTACATACATGTTAGTGTGTCCCAAACAAAATTTTCTTTTTTGATTTTCATGGGTGCTCAAGCGTAATTTAAAAGCTTTTAGGGCAGAGTATTTTTGAGATTATTCGGAAGAGGTTTAGAGGTCGCTCAACCCGAATTTTTGGCAAACATCGGGTTCGCCGGTCGTTTTTGAGTTTTCTTCATACCTTTGTCAAAAACCATGATTTTCTTCACTTTTAAGGAAATAATTTAAAAGAAAAAGGTCAAAGCTTTATTATTGTTTGCAATAACTATAAGTTTTTGCAATGAATTTGCTTATTTAGGTACCCTACATTACAATTTTTCGTATTTTTTCCATAAACTTCGTAAACAATAACGCTTTATAACTTTTAAAATTTTTATGAAGATGAAAAAACTAACAGCGCAGTTGGAAAGATTAATTCATAATTAGTATTGTGGTTATTTTGTTGAACTATTTATTTTTTATACATGCCAAAATGTAGGTATTTTTTCTCATATTGCATTATTTATGAAATAAATGCTCAAAAATGTATTTTATTCCATTTAACGTCTTTGTCATCGTCATCAATTTAATATCAATATAAATTTTTATCGACGTCTTTTTTTTTTTTTTTTTTTTTGGATTTGTGTGCAAGATATGTTAAAAATCATATGCTTGCAATGGCAAAACCTTAGGTTTATATGCCAGGACTAGAAGATTTGTATGCTATTCCTTCACATACAGTTGCATACTATAAAAAGGGAGGTGCTACAAGGATTGCACAGAACGACCTATACCGTCGTATAGGAAGATGGAAATCCTGAAGTCCACTCCACGGATTCTCTCCAATTGAATTTTGAATGGTCTTCTACCAGTAGCTAGTTTTTTTCTTTATTTTAAGAGTTTTGACTGGAACTCTACCAGTTAGTTAAAGAGTTTTAAATGGTCCTCCACCAATATCTATCAATTTAAGTCAAAAATCGTTGGCCACTTATTTCCACATGGTCACCGCCAAGCAAAATAAGGTTAAAACGAATGCATGTGATTAATGCCGAAAACACGAAAAACTGTAAATTATTACAGTTACACGACGCCACGCCATCAACCAATGCTGTGAAACGCAAAACGCAAGCAAGACAGACAAACAAGAACGACCTGATTGTCCTTAAAATTAATGACAACGAGCGCGAGCTGCTTCCCCGTCCAGAGCAGTTTTACGAGTGATCGACGTCTTTATCAATTCGATACAAAACTTGTATTCTATAACAGCAATGTAACGATGTCGATTGTTTATCGTTTTTAAAGCACATCTCTAATAAGTTTTCATTAAAAATATGCAATTTTATGTTCGTTTCATGGTGAAATTACTACAAGGTGGCAGCACTAGGTGTTGTTGTACAACAATACAACAAAAACAGGCAAATTTGTTTGTGTAATAAACTCCGTGCTGTCAAAAATTATGTGCAACAATGTTGCCATTGTTTGTCTTTTCCGACAACATTTGGTCGGATAATTTTCGCTTGGTAGGATGGTAGGCTAAACCTTACATAGGGTCTCCACCTGAGATAAGATATAAGATTTTTATATCAGCAAACGTCAAATTCAATCGCAGAGAGTATTATCTTACGTGTGGACTCTCAAATAGTGTTAATATTAATATTATAATATATATTATGAGACAGTTGTTATGAGAAATCTTATAACAACTATCTTATAAGATGAGCTGTCAAAAATACACATACATACATAAATATAAAACAATAATAAGACGCATTCTTTAAATTGTTAAATTTTTTACTGCAATTAGTGAAAATCTTGTGATAAGTGTTTAAAAAAACAATATTTTAAACAAAAACAAAAGAAAAAACTAAAAAAAAGAATAAAAACGATACAAGTTTACTGTACGAGAGTCATTCAATTATGAAATCTTATAAGATACGTGTTCCCCTTGTTTAAGATTAAGATTAACATGAAGAAATTTGTTATCTCATTCTGCCGACGTTCTCTCACATATTATATCAGATATTATCTCAGGTGAAGACTCAGTGTTACATAGGGTCTCCACCTGAGATAAGATATAAGATTTTTATATCAGCAAACGTCAAATTCAATCGCAGAGAGTATTATCTTACGTGTGGACTCTCAAATAGTGTTAATATTAATATTATAATATATATTATGAGACAGTTGTTATGAGAGATCTTATAACAACTATCTTATAAGATGAGCTGTCAAAAATACACATACATGCATACATAAAAAACAAAAATAAGACGCATTCATTAAAATGTTAAATTTTTTGTACAAATAGTGAAAATCTTGTGATAAGTGTTTAAAAAAACAATATTTTTAACTAAAAACAAGAAAAAACTAAAAAAAAAAGAATAAAAACGACAAGTTTACTGTGCGAGAATCATTCGATTATGAAATCTTATAAGATACGTGTTCCCCTTGTTTAAGATTAAGATTAATATGAAGAAATTTGTTCTCTCATTCTGCCGACGTTCTCTCACATATTATATCAGATATTATCTCAGGTGAAGACTCTGTGTTAGGGCAATGTTACACGTTTAATAAATACATATATAACAAAATCGAAAAAACTAAAGATTAAAGCTATTTAAAGATATTAAAGTGGTCATTTTAAATGCTTAAGGATCATAGAAATCAATATACGTATAAACATTGCATAATGAGAATGAAAATATTGAAGTCTAAGTGGAATGCTATTTCTGAAAGGGCGAATAGAAACAGAAAGCTAAACATTACGAAGTAGGAATTCTGAAACAATTTCGTTATTAAACAAATTGTGCGTTAAGGAGAAATTTAATTTATCATATTACTATGTTTATCATTCTATGTGAATTTTTTTTTTTCAATATTCATCGAAGATTCCATAAAGTATATCGTTACCTAAAACGCAAAAGGCCCTAACTAACAAAAAATTAAAAATCGACTTTTTCAATAAATTTGATGAATTGCAGCAACACTAATGTCCACAATAAATTTTGGAGTCTTTCAACCAAAATTAGAGATTTTATTAACAAAGAACAAACGGCCCTATCTACAAAAGATTATATGATACGCGCTAAAAGACCTAACTAACAGTTTGCATAATATGCAACATTGTCAATTGTCAAAACAACTGTTAGGTTTTACAATAAAAATAGAAGAAAAATAAATTATAAACAATTTAAGGCAATTTATCGATTACCATTTTTAATGGTAATTTGCTTCTCCTGTAAAATTTTCAAAATGTTAGATAGGGCGTTTTGCGTTTTAGGTAACGATATATATTCTGGGTCTTCTAAGTCGATTTAGCCGTTTGGGTTACAAATTGTTTCTAGTTCTTCAAAGATGTTTTTATTAGAAAAAGAGTTAAGCTCCCAAATGTGAAACTACCCCCCTAAAAACTAACATAAATTTGTAGCGGAATGCACTGATTGTCATTAAATTTCAACAAAAACCTTTTTATGACACCAAATATGGTGAAGGTCTGTCCATAATTTACCTACGGCTCCATGATAACTCAAAATTTAAAAATTTTCAGTAGAAGCAGAACAAATTTTAATTTTATATTAAAGGTATATAAAAAAATAAGTTTTAAACTAACAGCTATAACTGGTAGTTAATTATAACTAAACTTGCTTAAGTGTATCAATAATAGAAAACTTGTCGAGTCCAAAGGATTTTGGTTAATAAGTTTGGTCGAATAGAAAATTTTCAATGGCAACGCTGATCTGAAACAAATAAACGAAATATATTATGAAAAAAATACTAAAAGATTCATACTTAAAATTTTAATTTTTTTGAATTAAAAACAATTGTTTTTCCACTTTTTTTTCACTACAAGTCCTTTGGAAGTTTAAAGAAAGTGGCGCACAAGCGCATATCAAAAATATACGCATTTTTCAAACGTACACACGACGTGGTCACATACACAATTATTTCTGTTTTTATTTATTATTAAAAAAAAAAGCTGTTAGCACAACTAAAGACGCACATATAAAAACCACATACGATTTATTTTTTGCAATTATTTTAATTGTTATGCACAATTTTCATTTAAAAACCGCACAAAAATGATTTTTTTAAAATTGTTTTTCAAGAATGTAAGCATAAACAAAAAAAAAAATGACATCTTCGGGTTTTCACCACAGTTAAGCAAAAAATTACCAGATGCCGTAGTGATGCCACCTTGTAGTAATTTCACCATGGTTCGTTTCTTATTAATGTTGTGCTCTCAAAGAGGGTAGCTTGATTTTTTCTAAAAAAAAAACACACTTGCTAATGGCATAAGGCATTAATTACACTTTTTGCCCCGTATAGGACGACAGTGTTGATAGACTTCGGTACGACGATTGCCGAAAAGGGCAACAAAAAGTTACGCGAAAATTGCAAACATTCGAAAAATTTGCAAAAATAGCGAAAATTCGCGAAATTTTTCAATATTTAAAACAAGCCATAAAACTGATTACAATTCCCAAAAAACATAAGGGCAAAAATTGCATAAAAATGGCTAAATTATCGGGAATTTGCAAAAATTTGCTAATTGTGTTAAATTATTATTTTTAATATTTTTAAAAATCGTTAAAGCTGTAAAGAATCACACTAAAAATTCGCTTCTATCACGAACATGGCTAAAATTCGCGAAAAATTGCAAACTTGGAAACAAATCCTTAAATTAATTTATGCTTGCTAAATCGATTAACAACAAAATGTCGAAAAAAAAAAACAAAAATAATATGCAAAAATTCGTGAAAAGATTTAAGATTTCAAACAAGCCATAAAACTTATTAAAAATTTCTAAGACTAAAAGAAATGGTAAAAATTCGGTAAAAATGACAAAATTAGCGGAAATTCGCAAAAATTTGATAATAGCGGCATGAAAGAAAATTTAATATTTATTAAAAATCGGTAAATTTGTAAAGAATCAGAAAGCTTTTAGGAAAAATTGCTTCTATCGCGAACATGGCTAAAATTCGCGAATTTCCGTTAATTTAGCCATTTTCATGGCTATTTCTTATAGTGTTAGGGACTTTTAATAAATTAATAAAGTTTTGGGCTTGTTTGGAATACATATAAAAAATTTTCGCAAATTTTCGCTATTTTTGCAATTTTTCCGAAGCTTTGTTGATATTTTTCCATTTTTTTAATTTAACATTATTATAATTGAAAAATGATGACGCCAAATGGAATAAGGGTGAATGATATAAAATTTAACGAAATGGAATTGTTGAGCCCAGAGCATGTTTTAAGAGAAAAAAAAGAGATGAGTACAAATTTGAGCTATTCAGGTATATGATGATAAACGATCGTTTTCAAAATGATCGTTTTTAGCAGGTGTGATGAATTTTGACCGAGTTTTAAATCCATTTCTGAAGTAGTCTTAAGGCCCAAATACATTGGTCAAATTCCCATCCAGCATTGTGGTAGTATTAGTGAAAATGAGTTTGTATAAAATTTAGATATTTAGCATGCTTGACGAGTGATTTTGATGAATGTATTGGCGTTACTCTTCAAGCACCCACACACTTTTAACGTGATTTCAAACCGAACAGTCGCTAAAAATGTCGGATGAAAAAAAAATGCTTTGGAGGAAAAAAAACATTGATGGAATTATGGAAAACTTTTTAATTAATAATTTTCTTCTTCTTTTCTTCAATTTTTATTTTTATTTATTAAAAAGCAACAATTAAACACTTTTTATCTATATTTAAATATTTGGTTGCTCCTGCTGTTGTCATTTCAATATAAAATGCAAAATGAATGCTTCACAGCTGATCCAGCAAATGTATGTTCTAATGTCAAGCACACGTACACGAGCTTGATTTCAAGCCTTTGACCAGTGTATTTGGGAATTTAATTTTTTGTTCAAAATACAGTTCAATTAACATATATTATAAAGAATTTAAAAGAATATATACAAGAAAACAGAAGAAATTTATTGGAAATCAAATTTTAAAGATACTGAAAACGACATTATCGTTTTCAAATCGTATTTTTTTCAAAATCGTTTTCCATCACATACCTAATTGACTTAACAATTTAGCTAAAGTCTCAATGCTCTCATGTATGAGTGGAGAGCAATTAAAATTGTGAAACATTTTAAACATGGTTTTGGAACAGTTTTGACGCGGTTGGATTTCCAAATTTAACGAAACTGGTACGGATTTTGTTTAATCTCAATTTTCCAATAATTTTAGATGCTCCTATCAAAAAACGAAACAAATTGACAAACAACTTTAAGTTCAATTTTTATTATAAGATTATTTCTGCAAAACAGTGAAATAGACTGTATAAATTTCGAATGCACTAAGAGTAATTTTAGAAAATTGATGCCCCTATTGCGGTTCTCCACTTTTGTAACAGTTTGGTTGTCTTTGATAAATTCACATTGCCATTCTCAACTCAACAGGCAGTTGGCTATTCAGTTGTGTATCTGTTTGTTATGTGGTATTGCCGTTTTCAACTTTGTAAAAGTTTGGTCAACAGAAAAGTTAAATACACACAACTGCTAAAAAGTTGTTGTGTTATTGGCAGTTAAAAATTATATTTTTTAAATTCGGTGAAAATAGAAAACAAAATGGAGAAATCGTATGAATAAATTTTTGTAATAACTTTTTCGGTTTTTTTTTAAAACTTTTTTTGGTTTGAAAACAAAAACGAAAGCTCAATTTGAGCGGCCCGTCCAGCTTATTTAGAGAAACTTAGAAATGGTTCGTGGAAAACACCAAAGTTTGGTATGATGAAAAATTCATGTAAGGAGTTATGGGAAGAGTTTATAGTTTAGTTAAATTGTTTGGGACCACGACAAAAACTTCTTTTAAACACTTATAATCTTCTTAATCTGATTATAATATTCTTGGTACAGGTTTGGATACACTACGGCAAGTATACACAAAAACTTGCCAACAATAAAAAAAAACACTCAAGCGACAGGGGGAGGGCTATCACAAGAGGTTCCATTAAATAGCCTTGAGGATACTGTTTCGCAGCTCTTGCAAGTCCGGCCAATTATTTGGATTTGGTGTTGAAAATCATTGAAAATATTCCACCATCAAGTGACAATTTTACTGAGTCAGTTGAACCAATAATACAACCAGCAGATTGGCCAACAGCATCCCCAACCAAAAGAACTCATCAGGCACAAGAAAGTTTCGTTACTTATTAGAAGTTCTTACTTGGCACTGGGAAGTTCAAGAGGGTTGGAATCATCACGAATTTGTCTTCTTGTACGTAGCGCATCTATACAAGAGTTTTCCTTTTCATCATCATAAAATAAATCGACGTTAATATCAATTATAAATACTTTTCATTCAACGCAACAATCAAAAATACTTTTAGTTTCAAAAATTATTTAATTTTATAAAATTTTCACTTGTCAAACGATATATTTAAAGTTGGCAAATCGATATTTTAAGTTGGCAGCTTTATAGCAAATTATACTAAAAACAGTTGGGTATCACAATACCTAAAATGAGTTTGGTTGTGCAAAAGTTGGGTTGACTCCAACACGACCAAACTGAGTTGAGTGGAGAACCGCAATAGGGGCATGAGTTTTGTAGCTGACTTTAATTAAAATTATCTTTTAAAAATGTAGTTCATATAAATATTTAAAAAACTTCTTGTTCTTGTGATTGAATTTAATCAAAAGTTCGTACAATATGCCTACTGAAAATGGTGAGAATCGGTTCATAATTTCAAATAGCCCCCATACAAATTTCATTCCGGAATAGTGTTGGTATTTTTATTAAATTTGGGCCAAACATATGTTATTGCAATCTAAATCATCTTACCCTATTTTATTGGAATCGGTCTATATTTGAGGATAGATAACTTCCATATTATTACTACTCTCGGAAATAGCTTTTAATGTCATATCTTTCTTAAAAATATTGGTATTGACATAAAAATTTGCTAAAATAACTTTTACGAAAATGTTGGTACAATTTATGTTAATTTGGCACAATTTTGCCATTGAGACGGTACAATTTAAGAATTGTCAGATCCCAACAGTGTTTTGCCATACAAAATTTTGAGAGCGAAACAGGTCGTTCCATTTGAAACATTCTGCGAAACAGGAAAAATGTACTATCATCTCCAATTTTGATAATATTTATCTTTAGTTTATCTAAACTAGCTTTCAAAAAAATCAAAACAATGAAAAACGCAAAGTAAAAATACATGTTAAATAAAATAAAGTGATAATTATAAAATAAAAATATTAATACAAGTATGAAATAATATATTTTTAACTTTTAATTACTTTTTTATCTATTTTAAAAAAAATCACACTAACAACACGAAAAAAAACGTCAAAATGAAACAAGAATCGTATGAACAGCATGTTTGGAGATCTAGTTTCAGAGAGCTAAGCCAGTGGTTATATGTATCATCGTATGAACATACACTGAACCAAAAAACGCTATTTTAAACAAAATTTTGCGTTTTTATTTTAAAATTGCAGCAATTATTTTGAAAAAATATTAAAAACAAAAATATTCAATTTTATTTAAAAAAGAAACGGTGTGGTTTGCAAAATTAGGCAATAAAAATCATATTTGAAACAAAATGTTCGTTTTTGTATCAAAAAATAGGTACTATTTTTTAACTAAAAATTTTAAGAACAAAAAGGTTTTCTTTTATATTAAAAGGCAGCACTTTTGTTTTTACTATAAGAAGCAGAAAATTATTCTAAAATTAAAAATTTTTCGTTTTTTGTTAAAAAGCTTAACAATTTTGAAGAAGGTATTAAAATCAAGACAGTTTTGTTATTGAAAATAAAAAAAAGCATTTCAATTTTAAAAGTTGACAGCTTCCTTTTTTGTATATGTCAATTTTTCTACAACAGTGTTAACGCCATCTTGTCTTTTATAAAGTTAAAAAATTAAAGTGTTAAATGATTGAAAAAGAGAGAGAAAAAATTTAATGTAAAAGCGAATAAATATGTATATTTTAACAAAAATTTAAACTATACCTAATTCAATAAATATTGTTTTCTATAAAACAAGCAAACATTAAAAAATGGAAGACCACTCTGAAGAAAAGTACATATAATGCAAAGTATTCCATTAAAAATTTACATCCAATGAATTTTTGTAATTATTTTAGCACATAAAAAATAAGTTGTATTATTTTATAACATTAAATACATCTAATCAATTTTTGTAAATATTTTAGAACATAAAAAATAAGTTGTATAATAGTGTTTTCACACCTAAAGCAGAGAAAGCCAAAAAGTTATATTTTTAATACTTCTAACCTATTCATACTCCACCGAGCACGAGTACAGACAGGTATGAATACCAATAAGTATGAACATAAATAAGTTTGTATAGCAACCGGTATGAGTATGAACAAACAGGCATGCGTATGGATATTAGTATGAATGCGTATGAGTATAGGCATGTATCGATGAGTATCGACAAGTAACTTCAACAACTCGTATGGTTATTGTAAAGCAAGCAGTGTAGCCAGGACCTAAAAATGTTTGATGCAGAAAAGATATTACTATTTTAAGTATTTTCCAAAACAAATATAGCACTGAATAAATAAGAATTAATTAGTTTGTAAAAGCTGAATTAAAACATAAATATTTTCTAATATTATATAATTATGCTTCTATTAACAATAATAAAAAATAATCTTTTCTACGAAAGGGGTTTGTTTTTTTAAAAATTAAAAACAGAAGGCTATCAACTATTTTGGAATCTATTTTGTTTCTTTTTTTATGTTTCTAGCTAAAGAGAAAACTCGTTTTGATGCTGCGCTGCAGAAATTTACATGATTCTTGATTTTTATAAAGATAACCGTGAGTATCTTGTGGAGTTGTTTTTCCACCATAGCGTGATGTTGTAGTCTTCTGTAAGGCTAACATTTTCGTTGGCATACTGATCGACTTCAGCCTTTAAATTTTAAATGTCTTAAAAATGCAACTGCCAACAGATAAACATCTCAAAGTCATACTATGTATGAATTTACCTGTGATATCACATTTCTTAATTCCGAATATTAGATTTATATTTTTTTTTTTTTGGTATTCGGCAACTTTTTGTGTATTTATTAAGAACGATTCAAATAAAACGACGTATTTTAATTTGCATCCATTTTGTCATTTTTTCGGAATTTCTTAAAAATAGTTTTTTCTATTTATGTATATAAGAACGCAGATCTTTATATTCCGAAGATTTTTGTAAAGTCAGAAATAACAAAAAAAATTCTGGCAACACTAATGAAAAAAAATTAATAAATAAAAAATGTTTGAAGTCAATGATATATCTATGGGTGTATGTGGTTATGTGCGAGTATGAAATACAAAAGGTATGATAACATACATGAATGAAATCAAATGCGCAGGGATATACACAAGTATTAGAATAAATAGATACGAGTACGCACAGGTATTGAAAATTTTCGATATGTGCTAGAGTACTTTAATTTTTTTATACCCATTGTCTTTCTCTGACCTAAAGTTAAAACCTGGTTTTAACATTAAAACTATTTACAGCTGATTTTGCGTTCACATTAAAAGTTTTATTAAATCAGGTTTTAACTCACAGTTTGTCTAATAATTTTTTGCAAAATAAAATTAATTTCTTGTAGAATTAAGTAAATTTGTATAAGAAAAGAATGCTTGGGAATAAAAAATTTTATATAAAAAATAAATTTTAGAATATTTCATCGGTTTGACTTTTTTTTATTTTTTTAAATTTATTTATTTTTATTGAGCGCCATCCCAGCTAGCATTTGGGTAATAACTTTTTGTTTATATTACCTAAATGAGTCTTCTTAGATCCCATTTGATGATGAAAAACTGATTTATCACTTGAGCGATTGAAAGAGTTCATATATCGTTACTTATAACGCAAAAGGCCCTTACTTACCAAAAATTAAAAATCTTGTTTATCATTGATTCTGATGTACTGCATCAACACAAATGTACGCAAAATTTGGAAATTTTAGAATCTTCCGACAAAAATTAGCGATTTTATAAACAAAAAACAAACAACCAAATCTACAGATAAACTTTTTATGAATAAGGGGGTAAATGCTTAACGCTAAAAGCCCAAACTAGCCGTGTGCATAATATATAATATGATATCGTCAATATATTAAAATAATGATTTCTTAATATTTTTAAATATTTTGTATTTTTGTTCATTCGTCTTGTCAAATTAAAAGATAAAAATATATATTTTCGTGTCAGCCAAACACATTAAAAGTTTGGCTAAAAAAAGCACAATCATTACTGTTAATTAATGAAAATAAATGTAAGTGCGAATGGTTTCTTATTTCATTTACGAGAACCTGATAACTTTTGTTCAAAATTAAATATTTTTATATACTCAATGGGCACTTTTATCAGAGAAAAAAAAAAATAAAAATTATTTACAATATAATTAAAAGCTACATGTGTATAAATTAACGATTAAGAACTGAGACGAAAAATACTAACTAATGATTATGAAAACTACCATTAAAATGCACAAAACAGAATCCGAAAATTGCATTACGAATAATTCTTTGAGGTGATATATCGGTAGTGTAGCATTTTCTCACAACAAGAGTATAATTTATGATCGAAAAATGCGGTTATGTGAAGCTGATTCCTAACAGATTCGATTGTGATATAAAATGCTTGCTGGGACTAAACACTTTCAGCTGTTTTCAATCTTTTTAACTTGGTAGCACTGAATTTAGTACAACTAAAACATGGTTGTCAAGGCGAATTCATTTTTCAGGTGGCGTTGAAAGCACAGCTGTGCTACTTTTTTTTCTTAATTAGAGAGAGAAATGTCAAAAGTTCCTAGTGATTTTGACATATGGATCAACGAAAGCAACAAAAAAATACATTGATGTGTTTTTGGTGTTGTTACTTGGTGTAGTATCGACACCACCGTTTACATGAATTCGCCTTGATGGTTGTGTTTCATAAAATGTACTTAAAACCAAATCAAAAAAGGTTTTAAGTTGGTTTTAACAAAATTATTTTGTATGGTAAAACCAGGTTTTAATGATTGGTTTTATCGTTAAAACCAAAATTTGTGTTAAAACCTTAAGTGTGAAAACACTATAATAATATAAATATTTTTAGTTGTTTAAGTTAAAGGTCTTTTTTTATAAAATATTCACCCTTATTCCATTTAACGTCGTCGTCGTCGTCATCGTCATCAATTGAATATCAAAATCAATTTTTATCGACATCGTCATCAATTCGATACAAAACTTGTATGCCATAACAGCAATGTAACAATGTCGATTGTTTATCGTTTTTTAAGAACATCTCTAATAAGTTTTTATTCAAAATGTGCAATTTGATGTTCGTTTCTTATTAATGTTGTGCTCTCAAAGAGGGTAGCTTGATTTATTCTAAAAAAATCACCCTTACTAATGCCATAAGGTATTGATTACACTTTTCGCCCCGTATAAATCGACAGTGTTGATAATGCCCTGTAAAAAACAGAACGGTACGACGATTGCCGAAAAGAGCAACAAAAAGTTACGCGAAAATTGCAAACATTCGGAAAATTTGCAAAAATTCGCGAAATTCTTTTTTATTTGAAACAAGCCATAAAATTGACTTAAAGTCCCCAAAAACATAAGAATGGCAAAAATTCCATAAAAATGCCAAAATAAGTGGAAATTCGCAAAACTTTGATAAAAGCGGCAGAAAGAAAAATTTAATATGTATTAAAAATCGTTAAAACTGTAAAGAATCAGAAAACTTACAGGAAAAATTGCTTCTATCGCGAACATGGCTAAAATTCGGGAATTTGCGGTAATTTAGCTATTTTCATGGTGTTTTTGCTATTCCTTATAGTTTTAGGAACTTTTAATCAATTTTTTGGCTTGTTTGGAATACATAAAATTTTCGCGAATTTTCGCTATTTTTGCAATTTTCCCGAAACTTTGTTGCTATTTTTTAATTTTTTTAATTCAACATTATTATTTTTGAAAAATAAAAAAGAAAAAAATTGTTTCGACACCAATAAGACTGACGACAAAAACAGAGTCAATTTAAATCGATGCCAACGTTAACGTTGCGTACGGCATACCAAAAATACATCGACGCATATCGATAAAGCTTGATATTGACGATGGGCATACCGATTTGCAACAATCGACACAAAACGATATCGTTTCGTATTGATAACTCTAAATGGAATAAGGGTGATTATATTTATTTATTTCTATTGATATTTCGCTAACCCTTGGTTAGCATCGTCTCTAAATGGAATAAGGGTGATTATATGCCCCTATTGCGGTTCTCCACTTTTGTAACAGTTTGGTTGTCTTTGATAAATTCACATTGCCATTCTCAACTCAACAGGCAGTTGGCTATTCAGTTGTGTATCTGTTTTTTGTGGTATTGCCGTTTTCAACTTTGTAAAAGTTTGGTCGACAAAAATGTTAAATACACACAACTGCTAAAAAGTAGTTGTGTTATTGGCAGTTAAAGTTTATTTTTTTTTTAAATTCGGTGAAAATCGAAAACAAAATGGAGAATTCGTATGTATAAATTTTTGTAATAACTTTTTCATTTTTTTTAACTTTTATTAGTTTGAAAATAAAAACCAAAGCTCAATTTGAGCGGTTCGTCCAGCTTATTTAGAGAAACTAAGAAATGGTTCGCGGAAAACACCAAAGTTTGTTATGATAAAAAATTCATGTAAGAAGTTATGGGAAGAGTTTATAAAGGAGTTAAATAGTTTGGGCCCACGACAAAAACTTCTTTTAAGCACTTATAATTTTCTTAATCTGATTATAATATTCTTGGGACAGGTTTGGATACACTACAAGGCAAGTATAAAGAAAAAATTTGCCAACAACAAAAGAAACACTAAAACGACAGGGGGAGGCCTATCATTAGAAGTTCCATTAAATAGCCTTGAGGATACTGTTTCGCAGCTCTTGTATTGCAAGTCTGTCCAAGTATTTGGTGTTGAAAATATTCCACCATCAAGTGACAATTTTACTGAGTCAGTTGAAACAATAATACAACCAGCAGATTGGCCAACAGCTTCCCCAACCAGAGGAACTCATCAGGCACAAGAAAGTTTCGTTACTTATTAGAAGTTCTTACTTGGCACTGGGAAGTTCAAGAGGGTTGGAATCATCACGAATTTGTCTTCTTGTACGTAGCGCATCTATACAAGAGTTTTCCTTTTAATCATCATAAAATAAATCGACACTTATATAAATTATTAATAGTTTTTATTCAACACAACAATTAAAAATACTTTTAGGTTAAAAAATTATTTAATTTTATAAAATTTTCACTTGTCAAACGATATATTTAAAGTTGGCAAATCGATATTTTAAGTTGGCAACTTTATAGCAAACTCAACTGAAAACAGTTGGGTATCACAATACCTAAAATGAGTTTGGTTGTGCATAAGTTGGGTTGACTCTTACACGACCAAACTGAGTTGAGTGGAGAACCGCAATAGGGGCATAAATTTACAAAATTTTAATATCAATAACACAAAAAAACAAAAACAAAATTTTGAAAATTTTTTTCCTAATTTAAATTCAAAAACCTATTTTTCATAAAATAATTTCAAGAAGACATAATTACAAAAATTAAATATAATTAAAGTATATACAGTGCTGCTCAAAACATTTGCAACCATGCCAACGGTTGACTAAACTCCTTAATTTTATTGAAAATCAAAACAAGAATGCAAATATTTAAATGTAATTTTGTTCTATATTAATTCACTTTAAAGAATTATATAAGATAAATCATTTATTGACAACGATTTTTTCATAATTTGTAAAATAATTAACCAACTAATTTTTTTCAGTGCTCAAAACATTTGCAACTACGTAACACCCTGTCTCCTTTTATCGTTTTATGGTATTATTTTCGTAATTTTATAACGGTAATTAGTATGTCAGTTTAAAAGTGGAACATATTAACGTAAAGAAAGAGCATCCAAGCAGTTTAAGGCAGTTTATTTCATAATTTCGTCACAAAGTGATCGGTACGGACCCATGTGCTATATTTTTGTATAAATTCGACAAAATGGGTGGCAATAAATATAATCAACACGTTAAGAAGCAAATTATTAACGATTATAAGGCAGGTGTATCCCAAATAGACATTTCCAAAAAATATAACGTGCACAAGTCAACTGTGTCTCGTGTTTTAAGTAGTGGAAACACCGAAACTATTCATAGAGGCGGAAGAAAACGGAAGACAACACCAAAAGAGGATCGCAAAATTAAAAGAATAATACAACAATTCCCTCAAATTTCCTCCAAAGAAATAAAAAATACGTTTAAACTGGAAATATCAGCGCAAACGATTAGGCGCAGAGCAGTGGAAGCTGGACTTCGAGCTTATAAAACCGTTAAAAAACCATTCATTTCAAAGAAAAATAGGTTAGCTCGTCCCCAGTTTGCTAGAAAATATCTTAAATGGTCTCTTCAAAAGTGGAAATGTGTTCTATTTTCTGACGAAACAAAATTTAATTTACACGGTTCGGATGGAAGGTGTTTCGTGCGAAGGCCAAAAGGTGAAAGTCTAAACCCGAAGTATACCAAAGGTACTGTCAAGCATGGTGGGGGCAACGTCATGGTGTGGGGGTGTTTTTCCGGGCAAGGAGTTGGCCCGATTCATAAAATCGAAGGAATTATGAGAGGTGAGGACTACAAAACCATTTTGTCGGACGTAATGTTGCCATACGCCTCTTGGGAAATGCCGCTTGCTTGGGTGTTTCAACACGACAATGACCCCAAGCACACGTCTAAGGTGGTAAAACAATGGATTTCAAACGAACAATTGTGTGTGCTTGACTGGCCTGCCCAGTCGCCTGACATAAACCCCATAGAGAACCTTTGGCAAATTGTAAAAACAAAAATTGGAAATAAAATTTTTAAAAAACCTGAAGATCTCTATGCAGACGTGAAAGAGCAGTGGAATACCATCCCACAACACATAATTGACAATTTGGTTCATTCCATGCCAAGAAGATGTGATGAGGTTATAAAACGTCGCGGTTACGCTATCAATTATTAACAAAAATTCATATTTTCTTCAATACCACTTGGACACTTAGTATAGGTTGCAAATGTTTTGAGCACAGCTAAACAAGAATTGTTAACTTATTTCATATATTATCAAAACAATGTTGGCAATAAATGATTTATCTCATATAATTCTTCAAAGTGAATTAATGAAGAATAAATTTGAATTTAAAAATTTGTTTTTGCATTTTAATTTTCATCAAAATTACAATGTTTGGCCAAAAGATGGTGTGATTGCAAATGTTTTGAGCAGCACTGTATGTATAACAAAAAATTTTTTAAAACTTTGATATTGTTTTCTTGAGTTATTCATATTAAAATTTTGTAAATTTAATTTACTGACTGCGCTAACCAAAGGTCAATAAATAAATATAATATTTTATAAATAAAAAGACCTAAGCTTGAGGAACAATTAAAAATAATTTAAAAAAAGAAAGGTCAAATAAGACTAAATAACATTTAAGTTGTATTAAGCTGTATATTTTTATACTGTAATAAACCTTAAGAATTTAATAATTCCTTTTTAGTTGATATAAGTTTTTACTTATTGCCTGGTATAAAGTTAAGTATGAGGCAACGTAGCTTCAAAATTAGGTACTTTTAATTTAAAATTACACATTTGTAATTTAAAAATATTACATTCTTGATTTAAAAGTGCTTAACAGTTTTATATGTGTAATATTTTTAGTTTTTCTAAAATCTCTGGATGAAGTTTCCTGACAATCTGGCCTACACAACCAGTGAAATGCGCATAGAAATAGCTTATCCCTTCAAAAATTAATTTCAGTTTATCAATAGCGTGAAATGGGAATGTAGCACATTTAAACGAAACCTTGTGCTATATTCTTGTTTTCAAAACTATAATTTTTAATACAAAAATGGTGAATTTCCATTAAAATTGATTATCACAAAATTTTTGATTTAAAATTTTTTTTATAAACATTGCACTTTTTAAAATAAAAACGAAAATTTTTAAAACAATAAGAAACCAGCTTGGCTCGATTTCATAGCTGTTTTTTTTTTTTTTTTGTGTAGCATTATGGAGTTTATGAAGATATTCCTTTTAGTGATGCATTGAAACACTGCGCTTATGAAATCAGCCTAATTGACTGTTTTGTTTCATTTGTTTATTGGTTTTGCTATGCTTTTTTATTAATAAAAAAAAAAAACGTTAAAAATTGATGTGTGACTTTTATTTTCTCAAACGAGAAACGGTAGCCCTGTTCTGGATCTCACCTTCTAGTGAATTCGCCTTCTGATTGTGTTTATTGCAGTCATGCCAACTTAGCTACTATGGGGCTATATTTAGCTCTTTTCAATTACTTCTGGCCCGTAATTTTTTCCGTAAGCTCCTTTTTTAAAAAAGAGCTAACACAGGCTCTTTTCAGATGTTATATCGGAACGTTTGACACTTTTTACATCTATCAGTAAATACTCCCGTTTTTACCCTCTTGTTTCGTCTTTAGTTAAATTTTTTGCTACGGCCAAAAGTATAGAAAGGTTTGGGAATCAAATCCTGTGTATGAAAAATTAATTGAACCAACAATATTACAATTAATTAATAAAAGCTAAACATATTCATTTAGTACAATATTCGAAGTACAAAAACATAAGAAATGTATGACACCATTTAGCGATGTTGTACTATCCCAACCAGATATATCACTAGATATTCCAACAGAAACGCAAATTGCACACGCAAATCTTGTTTTATATATACAATTTTGAGCAATGAATAACCTTTGCGAAGCAAGCGTGTTTGTAAAAATAAATTCAATTGAAACATATAAAAAGTCAAAAATTAACACTTTTTGAAAATGACTTTTCATATTTTTAATTATATTTATTGAAATGTTACATATTGTAATGTATATATGTATTTGCGTAAAATTTTTAAGTATAAATATTATTAAACATTAATATGTACATATGTATATAAAATTTGTTTAATATAAATGAGTTTGAAGAACAAAAATTAATAATAAATGCATTTTAAGCAAAACAATCTTTAATTTTTAAATTTAGCACTTTTAAGCCCTTTTTGACTACTAGGTCGGCACATTTTGCCATTAAATAGTTGGCATCTCTGGTTTATTGAGCAATGTTGCAAAATTTAAATTTTGAAATGGTACTAAACTTTAACTAAAAGAGTACTTTTTCCAACAAATAGTACTTTTTGTTAAAAAATAAAATAATTGTTTATAAAAAAAAATATTTTATTGGTATTCATTTATCTATGTATTAAAGAGCCAACAGTATTAATATTAAAGGTATATAATATTTTTGTTATACATAAGCGTAAGGTAAGTTTTTTCAGTATTTTCTAAGGAAAATTAAGAATAATTTTATGAATAAGTAAATAAATTAAAAATTGTATTTTTGTACACATAAAGAAATTTAGTAACTACAACAGCAACTATAATTTGATTTTAATAGGAACTTATGTGCTGTTTTCACAATACAAGTTACTGAAAGTGTAGAAAAATTTATATGAAAAACACTAAAAAAACTGAGTGCTTTTCATATAAATTTTATTACACGTTCATTCACTTGTGTTGTAAAAACAGCACATTAGCTTAAAACATGAAACAGTTTCTACGTGTAAACGATTCCTTCCTTTGATTTTTTACATCATTTTGCATTTAAAAATGTACGTCAACTGATGTTGAGAAATGTGGTATCGATAAAATTCCAAAAGCAATCCGTGAAATGTCAGCAAACAATAGTTCATCCATTTCGCGCTTAATTAAATATTTTCAGTTCTGAAATGCTTTTTTTCTGAGAGAGAATTGAGAATAGTTTTTTTTCTCGATTGTTAAAAACATTAATAACAACGGTATTATGCTATTGGTTTTCCCAGAAACAATATTTTCTGGATTGAAGCTGCTTATAATTTAAAAAAAAAAAAACAAATGTTTCGCCAAATTTCAAATAATACGATTTTGCAGTTTCTTTCAATTCATAAACAAATTCGTTGTTAACTGTGCATGTTTCTATAAATATGTCAATTCGAGTTCCCTAATAAGATACATATAGAGGTAAATGTTTTTCATTTAAATTTTGCACAAATATATTATCCAAATCCAATGCATCCTTTTTTATAAATTTCCTTGCCACTTGTAAGAGGAAATATCCCATTCTGAATAGCAAAATATGAATCCTGGCGTCCTCGCTTTCATTTCAATATTAACGTCGTTAATTATATTTAATAAACAACAACATAAATTTTGCAAAACACATGATTAGCAAAGTCTGTTAATTGAAATGATCACATCACAGTTAAAAAACGCAAAGGATAAAAAAGTACTAAAAACAACGCGGGGGTACTGCGGTATTTTTAATATGGAAAAGTACTGAAAAAAGAACTAAAGTACTGAATTTTTCAACACTGTTATTGAGTGTTTACGCGGCGACTTTGCAATAGATTTATTTCTATTTCATACGTCGGCGAACGACGAACAAATCAGTTACCAGGTGACCATGTTTGATTTTGGTTTTCAAGTATTTTAGTACATTGTTTTCGGTTAGTTGAGCCCCGCATATGCCCGTTATTTCTACAAATAGATATCTAGATGTGTATAGATATCTATCGTTTTTTCAATTTTAAAATGTATTTCTTATCTACAGGTTAAAGTGTAGTGTATTTTACACCATCGATTTTCGATAGTTAATTCTCGTAGGTAAAATTAGCGTTTAAATTACCAACATAGTGTTACCGGATAGGTAAAGATAACTATTAGGTACGAACACGACTAGATGTCTGTTTGCAGAAATTACGGGCATTAATTGAGTTTCCCGTTTTATTGCACTAAAAATCATGGAAGGAAATCATTCAGTATAATTGTCTATGAAAAATACCCATTTAGTTGAGTTCCGTTTAATTGCGTCACCCGCTTAATTATTTCGCAAAATAAGACCACATTGCGAAAAACAAGAGCAAATGTTTCGGATAATTGTTTCCCTCAAATTAATGTGTTTTTGCTCCACAAAAATAATTTTGCGGCAAGAAAGTCTTGTTTCTGTTTTATAAATAAATGTTATATAAAATAAATAAAGAAATGAGTTATATTTTCTATTTACACATGGGTGTTTCGCTTTATTGCACATGTTGCTCAATTAGGCGATTTTCGTTTGTCAATAATTTAAATTTGTAACCCTGCCTTTACACATGCAAGTAGTGGCATGCCACTGTTGTATACATATTATCATAGAAAAATTGTTCGAAAGAGTCGAATCTCATGCCATTGGCTTTTGTGTTTACACATGCCACTGCGAGTTCATTTTCAAAATGTCGTTGAAGCGTCAACTTAAGATAATTTGTTGACTTCTCAAATTAAAAAAAAAGTACCAAAAAACTAAATAGAGTTACCGAGTTAATCATATAGGCACATTTTTCGGGAAATGTTTTACATTTATTTATATAAGCATTATTTTAACATTATTAATGCTCTATAATTAACAAACTTGCTTTTATTAATGCGCGTTTCAAAAAATTAATCATAATAATAAACGTATCATGTTAAAACTTTAATAGCAATTTGACAATAATCCAGTTAATTTGCATTAAATTTTGAACAGGGTAACATTGTTCATCGTTTTGTCATTTAGTGGCAAGCAAGTGCCAAATTTCCACTCGCATGCAATTTTTGCTGCCACTGATGCTGCCATTGCGAAAAATTTGAGTGTATTAGTAAAAAAACGTGAGTGTATTGAGTTTTTCGAACTGGCAGTGGCATGTGTAAATGCTAGGTAAGCAATTTACCAAGGTATATTTACACAAGGTAGACTCATTTGGGAGTGTAGACATGCTGCTCTATAAAAGGAGCCAATTTGTCAAAATTGTCTTCATATAAAACAAAAACAATTTAACGCACACATGTACAAATTTTGGCTCATATACACGCAATTTGACGTTTTGGCTCCAACTAGGGGTAAACAGCTGACAAACATATGAGCCAACGAGTTTACCTTGTGTAAATATACCTTGGCAATTTACTTTCAAGATGTCGTAAAAAAAACAAGTTATAAAGACCGCATATTGCCATGAGTGGCAATCTATTGCGGAATGATTGCTCTTCTGATTGCTTGAGCAATTATTGCCTAGCAATCTGCTGTCAAATCAGTTGTAATTTATCTGACATTTTATTTCTCTGTACGGTTGTTTATTTATTTGTTTATTTATTTATTAAAATAACAATTTTTTTCAAATGAAAACAAAAAAGTAATACAAAACAAAGCTACGACAATTACAATTAATTAGTTTATTTAGTTAATTTATTAATTGAAAAAAGAAAATTTAACAACCACTTGAAAACACGACATAAAACATTTCTTATAAATACAGCCACAAAACTTTGGACAACCACTCGCGGTGAAAATTGCAATTTTATGGCAAAGCAAATTTAAGTGTTCTCCAGCAATATAATCAGCAATTATTGCTCCATTGTTCTGTCATTGTTCTGCCGACGTTTTTGCTTGTACTTAGCAATAAATATTGCAACGTGGAGACCCAGCGTAATGGAGCAATCAAATTTGACGTTTGCCGCAATAAATATTGCTACGTGGAGACCCGGGGTTAACGCACGTCTCAAACATAAGCAAAAACGTATTCAGAAGAACAGTACCAATATTTTTAGCTTAGCCCCCCGTTTCGACATGCAAGTGCAAGTTCGAAAAACTCAATATATTCACACTTTTTCACTAACATTCACACAATTTTTGTACATTCAGCCAATCGGCAATTTCCTCGATTTTTCGTTGATAATATGTATACACTACTTGCAAGTAATTACTTGCATGTAGAAACGTAGGGCCATTTGCTTGCAAGTAAATTTCTGACACTTGCAGCAAGTAAAATGACTAATGAAAAAACAGTGCTACCGTAGACGAGTTCTGTATCAATTTACTAGTACTTAGCAAAATAAAAATTATGTTTATAGTTGATTTTCTGTGTTTTTATAAAAAAATAAAAAACAAAAAAAAAAAAAAAAACATTGCTTTACATTCCACTATTTTGGTTATCATTGACTAATAAAAAGCAGCAGAGTAAGCAGTACAGATATATGTTCCGTAGTCGACTGGAATTCATTAGTTAGAAAGAGAGGCAAAATCACATGTACACAAAAGTTTCGGTTAGTTTTTTCATTTTGCTCTTAATAAACTAATAGAAACTTTAACCAATCTATTGGTCAACACTACCGGTTATATAACTAGTAAAATGACCGGTAGTCTTCTTGTAGGGTAGCAACCCTACAAGAACAGTGACAGTCATTTGATGCATCATCTGATGGGCATTGCTGATGGGTTCATACATCAGAAGTTTCTATCATTTTATTAAGGCCAATATGAAAAAACTGATGTAAACATTCGTGTACGTGTGACATTTTTTCCTACTCATACTTGTGCACTTTAATATATATACGTGAATTTAATACAAAATTGCGAGTGTGTTAGTTTATAAGTTTTGAATGTGTTAGTTTACATCAGCAATTTCTTGTAGGGAATTCATTCAAACTTTTTCACTAATACATAAACACTTTTACTTTTACAGCTATTTTGTTTTTGGATTGTTTTGCCAACTAAAGGTGCTATCAGACGATATGTATTTTACATATGTACTGTCACTTTTCTTACCCATATGCAATTCCGTATGTATGTCAAAAGTTTCTTAAATTTTTCTTTACAATATATTTTTTCAAAAAATTTCGTTTCAAAACAAACCAGCTGTTTTGTTTATGTTTGCCACAAAAAAATAGAGCGCGTTCTAATCGAAAAAATTACATATGTATTTCCACATGTATTTTACACATGCAAAGTTTCATATGTATCACACGATGTGTACAACTTTTACAGATGGAAAATTTGACAGTACATATGTAAAATACATACCGTCTGATAGCACCTTAATATGTATATGCTTACTGTCTTGCCAGTACTGACATATGTAAACGCTGTGTAATATCACTTTTTAAAAATAAGTTTTAACATTAATATCACTTTTTAATAAAAAAAAATATATTAACAAATAATATGTCTAGCAACACTTTGTTAACAATTGAGAAATTAAAGTTTTCTAGAAGTTTACTTGTCGACGACATTTTAAAATAAACTTGCTATGTGCTGTGTAGCCAATAAAATAATTGTGTTTTTTAGCATTTCTCCTGATCAAGGTATATTTATAGCAGGTAGTCTCGGAAAGCCAGCTGTTTATTTTTTATTTGCTTGTTTTGTGGTACGAACCTAAAACTAAACCCTGGTTTTCGGCCAACATAAAATTTTTAATTTGCAAGAGAGACATTGCGTATTCTAGGTGGAAACGTTTCAGAACCTCAGAGTTGGAAGCAGAATTTAAGGCTGCTAGAAGAACTGTGAATAATATGATCAGAATTGCTAAAACAGAATACTATTCTAGACGTTTTAGTTCTGCTGTCGATTCTAGGCAGACATGGAAATGCATTCGTGAGATTGGAGTTGGTAGGACGGAAAATGCAAATAATTGTCAATTAGATGTGGAAGAGCTTAACAAAACTTTTACAAATGTACCTCTGGTACCAATTGATAACGGTTTTTACGACCTTCCAAATCTAGGCCCCAATAATCCTGTAATCGCTTTCAATTCGCTTGTGTGACGCAATCTGAAGTCACCCTATGTTTTAATTTAATAAAGTCTAATGCAGTGGGCTGTGATAACATGCATCCAAAATTTGTAAAGATGCTGCTGCCAGTACTTTTGCCATATATAACCCATTTATTCAACAGTATCATTATGACTAGCACCTATCCGTTGAAATGGAAATATGCAAAAATAGTGCCAATACCAAAAACTGATTCTGAATTTAGGCCAATAGCTATTCTGTGCTACTTGTCTAAAGTACTGGAGAAAATTCTTCATCTTCAAATGATATCATATATCAGTGCCAACAATTTGTTGTCTGATAAACAATCAGGGTTTCGTATTAATCATAGTTGTGTTTCTGCACTACTGGATGTGTCTGAAAATATACGGCGTGAACTATATGATGGCAAGCTAAATTTCCTAGTTCTTCTTGATCATTCAAAAGCCTTTGACACGGTTGACCATAGTATGCTTTCCATGAAACTTGTGCATTTTTTTAATTTTTCGGAAACATCAACACGACTTTTATCTTCCTACCTCTCAAATCGTTCGCAATTTGTCCAATCAAACAATGTGCAATCTTCTTCATTACGTTTATCTAGAGGTGTACCTCAAGGGTCAATTCTTGGACCATTGCTTTTTACGCTCTATATAAACGACTTGCCAAAACATCTCGTTCACTGCAATATACATATGTACGCAGATGATGTGCAGTTGTACTTAAGTAGCCCAGTACAATCTGTTTCTCAAAACATCATGAGACTCAATGATGATCTGGATAAAATTTATCGTTGGGCAACGTCTAACGGACTTTGTTTAAACCCTAATAAGTCGAAGTGCATAATAATACGTAAGAGATCACTTGCTTCTAATATTGGACTTGATATTTTAATTAATGGGGAAAAAATCAATATTGTGAATGCGGCCAAAAACCTTGGGCTAATTTTCAATGACAGTCTTACTTGGACAAATCATGTCAACACACTTGCTGGTCAAACTTATATAAAGTTAAGGTGCCTTTGGTCGACACAATACTATACTCCTTTTAATATTAGATTAATGATTGCAAAATCTTATCTTCTTCCGGGTTTAATGTATGGCTGTGAACTTTTTGCCAATTGTGATTCCATTAGTAGAAGGAAGCTGAATGTCTTATATAATCACATTGTAAGATATGTGTTTGGCCTTGGTAGATATGATCATGTGTCACATGCCTCTTTAAAACTATACGGCGTTTCATTTGACAATCTTTTAAACATTCGTGTACTCTTACTATTACATAAACTTATCTATTCGGAGACTCCACGATATCTTGGCGATAAAATTAGGTTTGCCAGATCACTCAGAGGTAAAAGAATTATAATTCCCTTGCATAGCCTTCTTGTATCTGAACAGAATTTTTTTATACATGCGTCACGTCTATGGAATTGTCTTCCTCAAGTTCAGCAACTTAATAGCAACGCAAGTAGCTTTAAAAACTTCTTATTTAAATACTTTGCACCGCAGTAGATAACTGTTATCATATTATATAAATAATTTATAGTTTAATTTAATTTAATTTAATTTCATTTAATTCAATTGTATGTGATGATCTCTTAATGTAATTTATGAAACTGCTTTCCTGTACTTTAAATATAAGATTAAATCTTGTTGTACAGGAATTGAATATATATAATAAATAAATAAATAAATAAACTGTCAAATGTTGTATAGTAAACATGTAAACAAGTTTTTTGTCTCTATCTTTTGTCTCTTATCAACCCCTTTGCCTTTTGACAGTTCGTACCACATAACAACAATAAAAAGCCCTGTTGTTTGTTTTATTGTAGAATTGTTGTAATCTCGCGGCTACCTGTTATAAATATACCTTGCTCCTGATTTTCGTTAGTCCTCATCCATATTATGAAACATTTGCTGCAAAAACTTTCATAAATTTTCTTTGGAAACTGGAATCGTTTCCATAGAATAAAAATTTTGTTTTACGGCATTTTTCCTACATAAATTCAATTGTAAAAAACGGAAAAGGGAAAAAACTCCCGGGGAATTTGTTTTCATAATTGGGCTGTATGCCTCCTTTCTTTTAATAACAAACTTAAAAAAAACTGCTTGTACATGAAATAAATAACACTTTTCCATTCGTCTTTCCCCTTTCATCAACAAGCTCAAATGTTTCATAATATTCATAATATGTTGCTTGTGGCAACGTAGGGTTAAGCAACACAAATTCTTAAAATTCGCGGAAACAAATTTATTCACTTATGGGTATCCTGTATTGCCCTCTTGATAGTCTTAAACAAATTGCACACATATTTCTAAGACAATAAGGAAAAAGTGTTTGAGTCCATTTTTTTAAGTTTTGCAGATATCAGTTTTAAAGTATATTTTTGAAAATATATTTTAATTCTAATGTAACATCACTTCTGTTCGGTTTCAGTTTTTTTCAAGTTTTTATTCCTAAAAACTTCTAACGTCACAATTCGGTATTAAACTTAAGCTTTTATTCTAAATATTATTCCACATTAAAAATGAAAATTAGCAATAAGTATGTGCTCCTTAAACACAAGAACCGATGGACCGATTGACACAAAACTTGGACAATAAATTAGCTTTGTCTAGAGCTAGGTTTCTCTTAAGTTAAATCCCGATAGGCGGCGCTGTTGTCCTTTTTGCAAAATATTTTTGTATTTATTTATTACCGACTCAATAGTCGTAAAATAAATAGCACAAATACATATTTATTTTTTAATAAAGCACTAGGAGCTTACCTCTTAAAATCTATAGAATGTAGTAACTCGAGCAATAAACAAATGTCAAAAAAATGGCAATTACATTTGGTAAACATTAGTTCTTCAAATAAAAATCAAAAGTCTTTTGATTGTTGCCAATATATTGTGCCACAATCGAATATCACATACACATTGGCGTTATAATTGTACAGTACGTAAAATTGAACAATTTTAATGCAAGTGTGCAAATAAAAAAGTAAAAGAAATATTATATTTAAATAATATCAGAAGTAAATTAGCATTTTTATTTTCCAATTACGGAAATACACTTGCAATAAAATTGTTCAATTTGACGTATTGTATAATAATAATATTGTATAATAATATGAATATTATATAATAATATGAATGTGAATGGTGGCACAATATATTGGCAGCAATCAAAAGAATTTGATTTTTATTGCACAACGAAAAAAAAGTGAAATTTGTTGGCAACATTGTACAATGCTGTTCGATAAATTAAAAAAAAATCCAAAACGTTTTATAAAAGATTAAGGATTTCAAAAAATAAAATAAATTTCAAATACCTCAAAAGAACCCATCTTTTATTAAATTTCAAATACTTTTGATCTGATCTTGAATTAAAGTGGTATCTAAAAAAATTCTTTTGCATTGGCATTCTTCAAGTACAAGACAAAGTTTTACTTTAATAAAACAGTACTAATTTATTTAAACAAACAACAATTTTAATTATTTATTTAAGTTTATTTAAGATATTTAAATAACAATAGACTTAATTTTTTATTATATTGTTTTTAGTAAAATTAAAGAACGATTCTTTTTGGAAATTTTTCAAGTATTTATTGCATATTTCTTATTTTTTTAGTGCATATTTTCGATTTTTTAGTGCATGAAATTCTCACCCCTAATAATTACACACGGACTGGCAGCACTGTTTTATTGTGAAATGTGGGTATTCCCCCTTGTGCTATTCGTAACAAACAACAAAAATATCATTTTTTGCATGAAGTGTTCCAAGGCGAATTTAGTAAATTCGCCGTGGAGTGTTCTTTGTTCGTGTTCTTTTAGTTTATAACAAATTAGTTTTGAGTACCGTAATCACAGAGTAATCTGTGACAATATTAAAAAAAGAAAAATGCTTGCCTTAAACATATCTTGCGCAGTTTGCAAAAATACATTTAAAAGTTCTGATACCATCTATTCCACTAGCTGTGGTCACATTTTTCATTTCCTTTGTATGAATCAATGGAAATCCAAGTAAGTTTATATTAACTATTACATACATGCATACGTATTCTTAATATGAAGGATCTTGTGTAGATCATCTAGCTGCCCTCAATGCCGAAGTTATAATCCCACGACGCATAATATCTTTTTTAACTTTGAAGACACGCATGAATATGAAAAAGTTGTGAACAATTTAAAGATACAACTGGAAAGTTCTAATGAAAATGTGAAAAAAATTCTTCTGGAAACCGACAAAAAAAACAAAAGAATTGATGAAATTAAAAGACTGTACAATATTTCTGAGCAATGGAGGGCAGAGCTCGAAGATAAGATAAGAAAATTAAACAATGAACACAATGAGCAGAAGATGAAGCTCTCCAAAGAGGTAGAATTAAAATTAAATGAAATTTGCACATTAAAAACTCAAATCGAGCGAGTTGGAATCGAAAATGGAATCCAAGAATTGCTTGAAAATATTAACAAATCAAACGAAGAACTGAAATTGACTGTAGATCGCTTAATCACCGAAAACTCAACACTTAAGGAGAAATTTTGTGAAAGTGAAACATCAAAAATGATTTTAAATCACAAATTGGAAATGCAAGAACAAAGACTAAAACACATTACCATAGAGCTTGAAAAACAAATAGCCGAAAGTATTAACCAAAACAGTCAACCAAAAGAAAAATTAAATCAAATACCCGCAAAAACACACAACAAACGTAACAGACGTAAGAATCCAACTGGAAACAACAGCAACACGGTGGAAGATTTAAATGCATCTGTCTCTACTCTTAAACAGCCCAAAGAATTAGCAAACCCTAACGATAGTAGAGTTATTATCAACGATTATCCCCACTATCAATTGAGATACCCTTTAGAAAAAACGGTAATCTTACTGGCCTCCAAAATGTCCATAACTCTTACTTCCGATGACATAACAGCAGTCAGTCTCATACATTCAAAAAATTTGAGTCATATTTTAACAGTCACATTATTGGTTGAATTTAAAACAGTTGATGGAAAAATCAAATTCATTACGAACAAGCATAGATTGAAATTGCATGCAGCTACTGATATGATACAAATAAAAGAATACATTGACCAAAATATTTATTCGATTTTTATGTACGCTAATAGAAATTTAAGGGCTAATGGATATGAATATATTGGTTGCAAAAATAATAAAGTGTTTGCCAAAAAGAAACTTCATGACGTCGACGAGATACTTATACAAAATAAAAATGATGTTGATATACTTTTGCTACATAATAAAAATAATGATGTAGTCAATTTTAGAAACTCGACAACCAGTATCTTGTCGAATTGTTTGCCACGAGCAAGTTCCGAAAATATTCAGGTATGTGATGAAAAACGACCATTTTATGATCGTTTTTAACAGGTATAATCTTAATTTTTTTTTTTTCAAAATACAGTTTAATTAACATATACATATAATAAAGAACTTGAAATTATATATATATATAGTAATACAGAAGAAAATGTATTAGAAATCAATTTTTAACGATACTGAAAACGATATCGTTTTTAAATCGTATTGTTTTCAAAATCTTTTTCCATCACATACCTGAATAAAACGTACATACCTATGCGTTTTAGAAATTAAAGGAGATTAATTTCCCTATTCGTATTGGAAGATTAAACCTTGTTATGAATTTTTAAAAGAGAAATCTCTGGAATTTATATGTTATTTTTAATTCTGTAAAAATTTGTTTAATTCTTTGTTTCCTATACCAAAGTTACTTAATAAATATGGATATAAAAAATGTATAAAACATTTTTAATTCCTTCAAGATTTTTAATATAAACAAGTAAGAGTGCTTTATTCGGCTATGCCGAAATTTATATACCCTTCACCATGGTGCAAAAAGAACAGCAAGTTATATAAGTACCATTCTATTATATTTTCTTCAACACTCACCTCTCTGATGCCGCCCACATTCCATCGGATGTTGTATACATATTTATAACCAAGATGGTTGTATAAAATTTGGAAACTGTCTCTGGGCAGACAGACATCGTTAAATTAACTGCATTATACAAAAAAAGTCTACCTGAAACAAGGTACATATATATTGTCTTCTAAAACTCAAAAGGCCCTATCTAACATTTTGAAAATTTTACAGAAGAAGCAAAAACTATTTAAAATGATAAACTTATAAATCGTCTTAAACTGTTTATGATTTATTTGTCTTCTTTTTTTGTAAAAACTACCAGTTGTTTTGACAATTGACAATGTTACATATTATGCAAAGTGTTACTTGGGCCTTTTAGCGTTTGTTGATAGGGACTTTTGATTTTTTTTGCTAATAAAATCGCAAATTTTGGTCGAAAGATTACACAATTTTTTGTGGGCATTTGTGTTGATGCAATACACCAGAATCAATAAAAAAAGTAGATTTTTAATTTTTGACTAGTTAGGGCGTTTTGCGTTTCAGGTAACGATATTTATTTTATACCATGTTACTTTCGGTGATGGTTATAAAAAAACAATAACATGGGATTTTATGAAAAACATGTCTTATATGTCTTAGCTTTTTGCTGACATCAGCCATTTATGGACCGATCTGGCTGAATTTCAATAGCAAAATTGTTAGGGAAAGATGTGACAGAAATACATATGTACACAAAACTCATTTAAACAGACAGACGAACTGAATATTTGATATGCTTTATAGGGGTCTAAGATCTAAGATTGTAGAAATTACAAGCGATTTGACAAACTTATATATTGAGTCAACTCAAAATTTTTTACTTTCTGCATGAAATCGATGTACAGTGGTCAAATCTTAGATCAATTTCTCTAATATTTTGAAAAAAAAAATAAAAATACAATTGTTTCCGCCTTCGTAGTATGTAAAGAGTAGGTGAGTTGCAAAACTCGTAAGTTTCAAAAATTAAAAAACTCGGATAACAATTGATTTTTACAGATCTTTCAGCATCTAATGAGAATAAATTGTATCGAACCATGTCCTTTTCTATGTTTTGAGGTCACCGAAAATTGCAGTTGGTAATAAAACTGGTTCGTCCCACTCACCAGACATTTTAGCTGGTTTAATTAGGGAAGTCGAATTAGGGAACTAAAAAATGCAAATTTGACATACTTATTTGTTTTTTATAAATCGTATATTAAAAAATATTTTTGTAGCGATGTTTATATATACATATGACTGGAAATCTGCTGTAGCTCCTATGGTGAAAGCACTTAGTGAACTATATTTTTAATTCCATCCTTTAAAGTGAATGGTAAAAGAAAAGGAAGTCGGAAAAATACATGACATTGTTCCAGATATAATTCCCATCAATGTAGGGGTTAACACGAAATAATTTGAGAATACTTTTATCTACTCACTTTGGGGAAAATTGGAGCGAAAATAAAGGATCTCAATTTTATATTTTCTTGGACAATAATAATATTGATTATGGCACAGAAATACCTTTACTTATTAAATTGGACTTGGTGTTCTTTACCTTCCATGATAGTACCAAGTCCAACCACAAAAAGGTCTGCTATTTCCCAAAAATATACAATTCTTACAACAATTTTCCTACTTTACTTTTCTCTTCAAAATGTTTTATAAAAATTATGCAAGTAACAAAAAAAGCGCATCTGCATGTTTAAATACAAATATATTTAATTTTCCTGAGAAAAAAGTTGGTCGAAATATTTGACTTAACAAAAAAAAATAAAACCAAAATGACATTGTTTTAATTTATCTATATTCAAAACTCCTGATGTTCTTTGCCTCTACAAATTCAGTGGCAAACAACACTAAGTTTACTTGACGCCCTTTACGTCTAAGCAAGTTGGACTCAATGTTACTCTTAACTTTCCGATCTCGAAAATTACATTAGATAATACTTATGGGAGTTCACACATCGATAGAGGAAAAATTCTGATTTCAACAGTATAAAAAACGTATTTTGAAGAAGATGTGAATTGGTGCAGTTTCTCTCACCTACAGAACAATTGCTACATTTTTTAGCACTGCTTGCATAATTTTAATAAATTAATATAACTTTCAAAATATACTAAGGCTTAATGATTAATTTTCCTGGTTCGCAATAGTGTATTACAAAACTAGTTCGATCTAATATGGATTGTAGCAAAACTCGTTCGTTCCAAAATTAAATCTATTATGTTTCTATATTTCAGTTGGTTTCAATTTTTCAAATCTTGAGTTATAAATCAAGAATAGCTTTACAGTTCAGAATCAAAAATTTCAACTTATTCGATCCATTAAATCGGGCGCTATATGTTTTTTGCATTTTCCCAAAATTCGAATAAAGTGAAACGAACGAGTTTTGCATCTCACCTACTCACATATAAAAACAAAAAAGTTTTTGTCTCTACTGAAAATTTATAAATTTTGAGTTAACACCCTTTAGAGGAACCAGTGCTTTATATCATTTAACCTCCGGTGAAGGGTATAAGAAATAAAAAAAAATTTAATAAAAACATATTTTTATGCACGTAATTGGATCTTTATCACCCATGGTTGCAACTTTATATTTACCTTCACAAAAATATTGTAAAAGACATCACTTACATATGAAAACTAGTAAAGCGGTCTTTTTGCCAGTTTTGTACGGTAGTTTTGGGTTTCAAAAGGTAGAAAGAAAAGTACATTTACACAAGGTATATGCGATGTACACTAGAGATAAATAGCCTGGCTGTCCCTTTTTTTATATGTTTTTTTTTTATGTCAAATCCATGTGTTCTATATTTCAAGACCATATAAGTAACAAAAAGTACGGTAATTTAAAAATATTGTTACGAAAGTAACTTTAGTTAAGAATTAGTTGTAATTATTATAATTTTTAGTTATCTTGCATTCATAAGTAATTTTATTAGTTTACATTGTTATTAAAAATTGTTATAATTTAGTACACTTCAATCCCAATGTGCAGAAAGCCCTCGAAATGACCGTTAAAAAAGCTTCAGTATAAGTCGTGAAATTGTGTAAACATAAATGCCGCCATAAAACAAGTAGAGTGTGAATAGTAAAGCCTCCAACCTTCGAAAAACATTTCGAATGTTCTAGATGGCCGAATGGCAGTATAAATACTTGCGGCGGCTAATATAGTTAGATCATTCTAAGTTCAGACTTTGCCAATAACGAATAACGCGGAGAAAATTATAGTTGGTTGTGAATAAAACCTATAAATTACGGTTTGTTAAAGTGACTTGTACTAAATAGAGCTGTGTAAATAATAAATAAGTGTTATAAATTGTAAACAATGAAAAAAGTGTTCAAAGTTGCAATAAAGAACTTGAAACGGTTTATTATAAAGGAAATAAACCAAAACGTTATGGAAAGGCAGTTACGTAACGATATTTTATCTTTTAAAAGGTGATTGTTAACGTCAGGTTTATGTTATATCAAAAAATTAAGAATGGTTTGTTTAGGTCACACATATCGTTACCTAAAATGCAAGAGGGCGTAACAACAAAAAAATTCCAAATAGAGTTTTTGATTGATTTTTGTTCGTTTTATTAAAGTACATGTTCACAATAAATTTATAAATAAAAAAATATCAGTGTTTTTTGTTGTTATTAAATGTTGCTAAACGAACAGTTATGTCTTTCTTTATGTTTCAATTGGTATAAAGTTGCAATTCATAAAAGTGACATATTTTTAGTGGTGTTAGAAAATATAATGGTAGTAGATTCCTACCGCTTAGTGCTAAACTAGTCTGAATTGAAATTGGGACAGCTTTGATAAAATAAATCTTTGTTACAGTTTGTAATTATAAGACTTGTGTCAGTTTAGAATTTGGCAAACGTGTCCAAACTTGAAAATAATTCAGCTAAAGTGACATAACTTAAATATTCTTTTGTTTCTGAAAAATATTTCAATTTAATCGCGAATAATTTTTATTTTATGGTTGATATAGTACATAACAAATTATAAGCTTTTCAAGACAATTTTATACTGATTTTACTTTTTTGATAGAAATTTTGGGCTACTTCGACAAGGGCTACAAAATCCATAAGCAAGGCTACTGCTACATTGTGTGATGTTATTCCGCTCGCTAACAGCCTTCGAGCATTATTAGAAAATATAATAAATGAACAAACTGAGATAGAATATAATTCAGAGGCCCACAAATTGGCGACGTACTTAGCACTAGTTCTGAATGAAAGATTTGAGTGTTTAGAGAATAATGAATCCTTTTGTTTATCTAAAATTCTTCGAATATTTTAAAAACAATCGGCTTCAATCGAATCGAAAAACGTCTTAATGAGCTACTATGACTATGCATTCTGAAACTGTAGAGGACCTTCGGCTTTTGGAGCGTTTGTAAACGAAGTAAAAGAAAATCCGAAGTCGAGATATTCCCTAGACCTCCCAAAATTTTTCCGCTTGGTGCAGAAATTCGCATCTCAGAGACTATTTTCCACTGCAGGTCTGGTTTAATCAGATTTTCTTTTCTGTAAAAACATTATATATTTTTTTGCTAATTTTACCAAAAAATTAAATACGTTATGTTTTAAATTATGTATATTAATATAAAATTGAGTGCTCCGGTAGACTAGCTGGTAGAGAGCTAGTCTATTATCGCCGGGGTTGCGGGTTTGATTCCCGCCAGAGACTCTGTTCTTTCCTGCAGACAAGCGCAGAGCTTCGCGGGGTTTAGCTTAGGAATTAAAAAAAAAAAATATAAATTTTAAATACATACTAACTGCCTTTTTAATAATTGCGAACGTTAATGTTCGCATAGAATTTTATATGGATAATATTTTTAAAACTGAGTGTTTCATTGAACGTTCGAAATTGTTGAACAGACAGTAATAGTCTCCTACACTATAATTTTGTATATGTAATAAAAAAATTATTCAACCTCAGTTTTGTCAATTTTATCTTGAATTCAAATTTCATATTCGTATCGGTATTGCTGATATATATTTCTTTTTGAGTACACTAGAGCCCCGATTTGCGTCGTTAAGGGTGAAACGACGCAAAAAGGATACATTTTTTCTATATATTTAAATACACAGATTTTTTATTAATTGGTTCAAAAATAGAAATTTTTAACACGCAACTTTGTTTAGAATAACTCACCTAATAGAATAAAAAGGTTATTCCCTTTTTACACGCAAATAGAAAAATTCTTCACATGTGCTTATGATTTCAGTGAAAAAATCCAATAGTATGTAGCGACACAAATTGGAATCAAATCGACTTAAAGCGGATTTAACCAAATAGGACTGACGCAAATCGCCGCTCTAGTGGATTGGTATCGTACCGTTAAAAATCGTAACCCCTTACTTTAAACCGTCACAAAATGATTTGTTGGTCTGGCAGCAGGGCATACACAAATAGAAATTTAGTGACATCTGCTTTGAAAAATTAGAAATTTTAGATCGATAACCGTTTTAATTTTTGCTGCATATTGATGTCACGTGGATCCTAAAAGTATGCTTCAAATAAATTTAATCGTTATTACAGCTTAATGTTAGAAATATTTAGAAAAATTCGGCCAGTCGCAGCTATCCAACATTCCGATTTTCACCACGTCATCATCAATCATGGACAAACACCATGGTGAGAAGAAATATTTTTCACAGTTATTTTAATCAACACTAACAACCAATTAATTGTGGTGTAGTTAGTTCAATAAATGTACGACCGAACACATGATTAAGAAATGTGAATCTGTAGTCCTCTCACCAGTGTTGGGCAAAATACATGGTTTGCGGTATTTAAAATACAAAATACAAAATACTTGCTGGTCATGTATTTAATATACAAAATACTTTCAGGTTATGTATTTAAAATACAAAATACAAAATACTTACACATCCTGTATGTATTTAAAATACAAAATACTTACATATCCTGTATGTATTTAAAATACAAAATACAAAATACTTCCATTTATTGGACGTATTTCAAATACAAAATACAAAATACTTTCACGTCATGTACATTAAGGTTATAACTTTTTTTTGAGTGCAAAATACCACTCCAGCGCCATGTGGTGAATTTTGTTCTGATAATAAAAAACTGTTTTTTAAGCTGATTCGGTGAGAAAAGTTTCCGCACCGTAAGCGATTCCTAAAACTCCATATTATGTGTAAATTTTATTTTTGGAAATTGAAACCCTTTTGATTTTGCATTAGACTTATTAAAAATGGTTTAATGTTGAAGATTATATATGAATTTAAACAAAAACGAACTTATTTAAGACAAGAGCCACTGATTTAATGATGAAAATAAAAAATAAAAACAAAACTTCAACGCTTTCGGTGCGGAAACATTTTTCACGAAAGATGAAAAGTGACACCATATTTTTTTAAAATTTTGGTATATTAAAATGCAATCAACCATCAATAAACTGACAGAATATATTTTGTAACCTATGATTTTAAAATACAAAATACTCCCATTTTTTTATGTATTTAAAATATAAAATACAAACTACTTATATTTATTGTATGTATTTAAAATATAAAATACAAAATACTTGCTGGATATGTATTTAAAATACAAAATACAAAATACTTGCACGTCATGTATTTAAAATACAAATACAAAATACGTATTTGTATTTTAAATACGTATTTCAAATACATGTATTTCAAATACTGCCCAGCCCTGCCTCTTACATTGCACTATTAGAGATTACATTTAACAATTTTTATCGAAAAAGTAAAAAATACCTTTTAAAAATAATCCAGCCGAATACCAAATTAGGGAAGATAGAGAGTTGTGGGTATGTTTTTTTTTTAACAAAAATAGCACATAGCAAGGAAAATTTTTTTGGGCTGATATATAAAAATAGAATAGAAAAAATAACTTTCGTTGTTTCTTATAAAGAGTGAAATAAATAAGGCATTAATAACAAAGATTTTTCTGGGGAATTATTGTTAAGAATTCTTGTTTCATAAGCAGCAAAAAATAAACTATCTGGAAGGGAAGCTTTATTTGTTACATTGAAATTTTCAAGGTAGTTAAAAAGTTCCATACATGTATGGAACTAACACTTTAATTTTGCGCCACTGTGCACAGCTGAGCAGAATTAAAATTTGTAAGAAATAAATTTCCAATTATTAGCGGTTGGAGTGGATTGACTTGAGAATATTAGAACTTAAGCAACATTGTATGGTCCTTAAGTAGGACGGAAAACTTAGACACGTAAAATTTTTAGTGCTTAAAACTAAAACATGTCATTTTTTAAAATGAAACTAAATTAGTGATATTTTTGCAATTTTCTAAAATATTGGGCACAATTTTAACCAATAAATTTCTTGAGTTAAATAAAACCATTTTGAAATTTCTTATTTTAAAAGAATTTTCGAACAATTTTTCAATTTTATATTTTCTTTCTATTAAATCGGCTTTTTATTTTTTGTTCGGAAACACACTGACACTTAGGCTTGCCAGGTATGAAATCCATAAAAACAGTACATCGAGGAAAAGAAAAAAACGGCAGTACATTAATGTAAAAAGAAGTATGTACATTCAATTTTTTTTATTTTATTTACTTAAATGCATTAAATAGCAATTCATAGGAAGTGCAGGAAAAATGGTACATAGGTTCTAATTGGCACAAGGACCTATTGAAAATGGGACTTCTTTCCGGAATAGGGTCTTTGAGCCCATAAACCATCTTATTATGTTGGAATTTAGATTAAATTTCATTGCAATCAAAATTATCTTATCAAATTTAGCTCCCATACTCCCGAAAATAGATTTTAATGCCATAAATTCCCTATTAATGTTGATATTAACATAATTGGCGATAATAACTTTTACGATAGCTACTATGTCATGACAAAATTTTGTCTTGTTAGGTCCAAAATTAACCATATGTCCCATATAAATCCCCATCTTAAAATCTCATATCGATGAAGATATCTAAATAAAATTCGGCTGAAAGAACTTTTACATGAATCTTAACCTCATAACATAATTATTTTTATATACCTTGGTGTAGGGTATCATATAGACGGGCTTGACGGACTATACTTTCTTACTTGTTTTATTAACAAATTGTTATTATCAGGTGTGTTCTAAGTTTTGACTCGGATTGAAAACAAAACAATTTTTTTAATCCGCATAATTCATAATTTGGTGTTCTCAAATCCGCATGTTTTGGTGTATACGAAGTTTTTGTTCGAAAAAACTTTAGTTGCTAACCGCAGCATGATAGCAAAGTCTAATATTTATTAAAAATCGTGAAAGCTGTAAAGAATCACAGGAAAAATCGCTTCTATTTGGAACATGGCTAAAATTCGCGAAAAATTGCAAGCTTTTAAACAAACCCCAAAAATTTATTTAAAATCGCTAAATGGGTTAAAAATGTCGGAAAACAACAAAAAAAATTTGCAAACTAGCAAAAATTTCAATATTTCAAACAAGTCTAGCAAAGACTACTATTTATTTTAAAACATTAAAGCTGTAAGGAATCAGAAAACTTACGGGAACAAATCGCGAACATGGCTAAAATTCGTGAAAAATTGCAAAACTTGAAACAAACCAAAAAAATAATTTAAGATCGCTAAATCGATTAAATAAAAATAAATTGTCGTCAAAAAAAATTGCATCAAAATCAATGAAAAAGTCGATTTTAAATTTTGGGCTAGTTACGGCCCTTTGCTTTTAGGTAACGATATATTTTTGATTAAATTGGATAAAGAACATTTTAAACTAAAAACAAAATTTTTTTCTGTTAAAAATGTTATCACATATAAGAATAAAAGTCGATTCGTTTTACTTTCACCACCCCCTTACTACTCTAAATGAAAACAAATAAAAACATGTGGATGTGAAATGCAGTGAATTCGGATTCTAGAACACACCCGTATAATTGATAGTTTCAATATCATTAAAAAAAGTTTAAGCCTAAATGTATGCAGCAGATTTAATCTTAAGACTAGACTGCAATATTCGTGACTTTTTCCAGAAAATTCATAAGTTTGTTCAGCGATCGGATCCTTTTTTTGGTTGCAGTTAGACGACGCACAGTGGCGCCATTTGAGTTTTTTCGTTGCAAAAATCATATCTTTTGAACCGAATAAGATAATTGAACAGTTTAAACAGCATATGATAGATAACTGTTCAGCCTATGAAATGAGCGTTTGGAAAGGGTGCTACGCTCTGTAGGGGCCTAATTATTTCTGTAAAATATTCATCACAGTTCGTAAGGGAAGGTATATTTAAAAGACTAACCATTTCTAAACTATAATTATTTTCTAACTCTATTCTTGACTTCACATGCCGCAGGGAAGAAATAAGTGGATCGAAAGATGCTGCCAACATGTTGAAGAGGTCCTCATTTTGCCTTACCCTTGACGCTTTGAATATGTTCTGCAATCTATATTTTTTATAAAATTTGTTAAGAGACTCCTGTGCTTCTTCAGAAAGCTCTCCAATTGGCAAAGACTGGTACTCTATTATATCTTTGCCATGCGCCAATATTTTATGGACGGTCGGGGTCAACTTCTTCTGTGGATACAATTCTGCTAAAAGAGATGCAGTTTTCGACGCATATTCTCCATATTTTGTAGAATTGACATTTTCTTTGCAGTTTAAAACATCCAAGATCGTTCCCAATCTTTTCACGATTTGATTGTCAATTCCAGTGATTCTAGTTACTGCCTCATCATTTTCAAAAAATCTCCTAGAAGTGTTTCCATCGTTTGAGTTACCGTATCCGTGCTTGGGACAGTCTACTTTTAGTCCAACTTGTTTGAAAAAAGCATCCTGTATTTGCTTCTTTCTGATCTTTTCCTTATTCTTTATTAATGTATTTTCATCTAAGCTACCATGCCGAAAAGTTTACCTGTTCCCTGCATACATATGGATTTAGGCTGAATAATACAATTTTGATATTATGCACGTGTCCAAATAAGATTTGTGCCTACCTGTAGGGACCATAAGTCAATATTGTTCTTGACCATTTGTACGCCAAAGTATTGTTTAAGTGAGGTACCTGCTAATTTCAATGAGTAGTTTTTTTCAAACTATTAGATCAAACTACTGTCAGTCAAAACATATAAGGGATGGACGCCATACAATTTCTGCAACCATGTCTTTTTAACCTTTTTTACCTCTAGAAGCCAAACGGGCACGTACGGGCAGATAAAATTTTTGAATTATGTAAAGAAATAATCAAAGAACAGGTTTTGCAAATATGGCAAATATAGAAAAATATAGATTTTTTTTATTTTCCGTCAAAGTTGAAAAATAGTGAAAAAACGGATAGTTTTTAAATAGTGATTTACCAGGAGAAACACAAAGCAAACAGTTAATTTTTTTTATCATTATACATTTAATAAATACATCAATCAATACAAACAAAAAATAAGGCGATTCGTTACCTATTTTTCGTGATATTACACCTGAAATCGCAACAAATTTACTAAAAATTGTGTGTTTTTTTGAAAACCGAAAGTCGGTCAACTTTGAACGGCTATATCTTCTAAACTAAAAATGTGATATTATTAAGAGTGACAGATTTGAAATCGTTGAAAAGTTTCCTATAACATGGGTTTATTCAAAACTTCGTCGGCGCTCATGAAAATTTTGATTTTTGCAACCTCGTTTGCTCTACGGGCGCTACTGTGCGACGGAGGTTGACGGAACTAACTCCTTTTTTTCCAAGCAAAACTGAAAACGCTGAATTTTATAAGGCCTTTTTATTTCGCTCATATCTAAGAAACTATATATAGTCACCTAAAACGCAAAAGGCCCTATCTAAGATTTTGAAAATTTTACAGGAGAAAATGATAAATCGCCTTAGAGCCAGTTTTTGACATAAAGATCAGCTATTAAATTACAACTAATCTTTGAAACTCGTTTTTGGGTAGTCGATTATTTAATTTTGTTTCCAAGTGTAAACGCTCAAAGTTGGCGGTTTAAACTTGCGACAGAACTTTCAAAAGTACGAACAGCTTATAAAAGTAAATATTACTTATGAAAATAAAACTTTTGTATAAAATTAATAAAATTAACTTTTTAAATAATAAAAAAAACTTAAAAATATTTGAATATTTAAACAAGACAAATATTAGTAGACCAAGGGCAATAAGAATAGGGCCCCAAATCTTTTTTTATTTATTAAATGACAATTTTTTTTTATTTAGAGTTTTATTAAATATTCCACCTCGTAATATAAAATATTGCTTGATTGTTTTGCTTCTTTTTCGATTTCAATTATTCAAAAATATATAATATTATATAACACAATACAAAATTCTCGCCTTTTTCACGTTAAGAACAGTAATTTGAGGACAATTTTTGGCATTTGTTTCAAACTGCCATACTTATACATAAAAGTATTGTAAATTCATATGGCAATGCTAAAAGCTTTAATCTTTCACTCAAAAACGCCAAAGAGGATTAAGGCTAGATTCATTTTATTATAAGATTAACAAATCTTACTATTGATCCTGGTTTAAACTCTAAGTAAAAAACCCGCTCTTAAGCTGTTAATAATTAATTTTTCTTGTAAAACCTGCCAGTTGTTTTGACAGTTGACAAAGTTGCATATTATTGCAAACTGTAAGATAGGCCTGTTACCGTTAACCATATAATCTTTTGTAAATAGGGCCTTGTGTTTTTGGCTAATAAAATCGCAAATTTTGGACGAAAGATTCGTAAATTTTCTTGTGGAAATTTGTGTTGATGAAATACATGGGAATCAATGAAAAAATAGATTTTTAATTTTTGGTTAGTTAGGGCCTTTTGCGTTTCAGGTAACGATATGCAATCTAAATAATTTTTTTTAAATTAAAATGAAGGTTCTGTATTTTAATAAATAATATTTTAAAAAGCTACTGAGTTAATTGAAAACTTTCATCAGCTTTTCCCCCGCGAATCCCTTCCCACGACTTTGGTTTTAAACCACAAACACCACATGATCCCCGAAAGGACCTCTTGTCAGTCGTGGTCTCAAGAGATCTGTCAAATTTTAATTAAATATGATTAATATGCCGAATCGCAGGTATTGGCTGCACCTGATTTCCCGGGGATGAAGTGATACATAAATGGTGTTTTTATAGAGTGATACAAGTTTAAATCATAATAAAACATAGTAATATATTTTTGATATCAATGAAACGGTCTTTATTGGATAGAAAATTGTATGATATTAATGCTTAAATATGATTTCGGCCATGTGGCCGCCACGGCTGGCGCGTAGAAAGCGCAATCTGGAACACCAATTTCAACTTTTCGCATTCTGACCATCATCGTTTTTGAAGACATATGGGCCAATGACTACACCAGCCCAAAAAGCGCACCAAACAGTTATTTTCTGTGGATGTAATGCTGTTTCGTTAAAAGAAAATAAAATTTTTAATGGAAATTCAAAATCAATATCAATTTGTGCTTCAGCCCATTTGTCGAATTATTTTGATTAAAAATTTCAACAATTTGCACACGTTGCTCTGGTGTAAGTCGATTTATAATGAAATGTCAAAGCAAACTAAACAAAAAGCAATTATCAGCTGTTAAATGGGTGGTCAAATAAAAAACACACCCTTTACAACGGAATTCAATTCAAACAGTATTCCTGCTATGATAACTTAAACACGCCGTAGTATCTAACAGCTGGGGTCTAATTCTGGCAGTCGTGATTGAAACTTTTTCGATTCGAAAGCAATTTTATTTCTATTTTTTTCAGTCGATACTGAACGAATCGAAATTATTTGTTCAGTGTTGTAAAAACCTAAATAAAACTTTACAACACTGAAAACATTATTTCAATTCGTTCAGTATCAACTCAAAGAATAAGAAATACAATTGCTTTAGAATCAAAAAAGTAATCGATCACGACTGCAAGAATTAGCCAGCTGATACCTCTACTTGACTTCCAAAAAATTCCTTTTCTTTTACTATTGTAACTATTAAAAAACTATTTAGCAACAAGTAGCAAATCAAAAATGAAGAGTAGGACAGGATTTTCATTATGACTTTTTTGCTTGGGGGAATTGAAACGATTTGAAGTTGTTAAAGCTAATCAAACAGTTTAATTAGAAGAAATTAAAATATACCATGTTTTAGGCCGGTTGTTTGAGTTGTGGATTAAGCTTAAACTTAGTTTAACGTAGTCTGAAACTAGGATTTTTTCCAGCGAAATGTGATTTTTTTTTATTAAAGACCAACATTTTAAGCAAAACTAAGCTGTTTTGTATACAAACTTTGTAATGGCGGCACAAAAAAAGGTTTTTAGATTAACTAAGCCTAGTTTAACTGAGATCTCAAAAACCCAGACCTTAGAAGTTGAAATCAAAGAGATTTAAGTTACATTATTTTAAACATGACCGTAGATTTTTCTGATTTTCAAAGTAATCGTAAAGTTCTGGTAAAGATATTTGGTACGTAAACTTTTCAAACAGGATCGTTTTTACTGTTTGTTCGATTTCATTTTAACTCACAATTGATTTTCAGAACATGGCAAATAATTTGAATTGAACAAATGTTTTCATAATTGAAAATTTTATAAATAATTAGTATTGTGGTTATTTTGTTGAACTATTTATGGTTTTTAATCCAAATTTTTAATATTTTAATTATTTTTATAAATGTTGAGTTTTTATTTTTTTAAACAATTTCTATATCCTGATCCTAAAACTAAAAATTATTTTTTGCTTTAGTTCGTTTCATTGTACGTTTCTTAACCATCTGTTGCTGGTCTTGATAAACCAATAAAAATGTGCAAGAATTTATTAATTTTTCATATTAAATTTTGTTTTTTTTTGCGATCAACGATCAAATTGAATTAAAAAAGTTTTCATATAAATAATTTTTTTTTTTGAAATTGATAACATGTGTTTTAATTTAAGTCACCGGAAATTACTAAATTTAAAGATGAAAAGACCAACAGCTGTTGGGCGTTTTAATAAAGCAATAAGATCTTTTTAAGAAAAAAAATAATAATTTTTTTCTGGTAAAGAAAATAATTACAATTCACAAAGTGTTCTATTGTGTCATATTGGTTGTATATCGAGGGCCTATATTCACTTTTTCCTATCCACAAAAAAAAAAAAAAAAAAAAACAATTGTTCAGGAGAGCAAGAGAAGTGATTCGTATGCGAACAGGATTTTTTCCCCACACCACAATAGTGGAGAGGGTATTATGCATTTGTGCTAATGTTTATAACACCTTAAAATATTGGTACACCTTTAAGTATACCGATCGGCTCAGAATCACTTTCTGAGTCCGTCCGGCTGGATGGCAGGCTGGCTGGCTGTACATGTAAACCATGTGCGAAAAGTACAGGTCGCAATTTTGGACATAATTTGATGAAATTTGGTACAAAGGTTCTAATTGACAGAAGTACCTATTGAAAACGGGGCGAATCGGTCTATAATTTCACATAGCGCCCATACAAGCTTCTTTCCGGAATAGGGTCCCATAAACCATCTTATTTTGTTGCACCATGTGGTATTTAGATTAAATTTGTATATCTATGTTTATAAATTGGCAAAGGCAAAACAGTTAAGAACACTTTCCTTCTCTGTTTGTCAACCGATTTGAACAAAACTACACCATTTGAAAGTTGTTAAAAAGGATAAAAACGGTTAAATACGGTAACCTCAGGCACAAAAAAAGTTGTTCACTAGAAAAATTAAAGGACAGGTCTCTGGTACTTTTATGTAATTCGGTCCTATTGGGACTTCTTAATCACCCAATCTATCTTTTAAACCAATAAACATAGAAATTAAGCTTAACATAAATATGGTACTTTTTCGAAATTCGTACGTACTTTTTTTTACAAAATATATTCTGCATTCGTTGTCATTGTCACATCCCTAGAGGGAAGCGAACTGACACCCGTGATAGGTCTTTGGTGGTAGAGACCGATTTTAGTTCTAACAATTTACATATATGAATGAGACCTATCACTTTTACATGGGGTTGTCATTACAAGGGGTCAATTGACACCATTTGACCAGTCACACAACTATTTTCAATGAACTTGTTTAGTGTTAGTTACTAATAGGGATGAGAATTTCATGCACTTACACAGAAAAAAATTTTGCACTAGTAAACGCATTAATCAAAAATAAAATCAATTTTAACTAAAAATTTAATCAAGTGAATTAAACGATTAATCAAGTGAATTAAACGTTTAATTATGTGAATTAAACGTTTAATTGGTATTATTAATTTGTTTACTGGTGCAAATTAATATTGTCAATTAAACGTTTAATACACTTGATTAAACGTTTAATTCATTTGATTAAACGTTTAATTCACTTGATTAAATTTTTAATTAAAACTGATTTTATTTTTGATTAATGCGTTTACTGGTGCAAAATTATTTTCTGTGTAAAAATCGAAAATATGCGCATAAAATATGCACTAAAAACTCCAAAATATGCATTAAAAAAATAAAAAATATGCACTTAAAACTTAAACATTTTCAATAAAAAAGCGTTTTTTTTTTAATTTAAAGGTGTAATATTTATTTCAACTTTATTTAAATTACTAATTTAAACGTTTGTTTGCATAAACAAATGAATACTTTTTAAAATAACCAAAATTAAACCTATTCGGACGCAAACAACTTTTCTACATTAAAAATAATCTCTCAACGTCAACCGAAGTTATAGGAGCATACTTGAAGGATTCCAATTCACTTATAGAATATACATATATTTTCTTATTCAGATCCCACATTTGATTCCAGATCTAAAATGGTTGAAATTTGTTTTATTTTTGAAAACCTATATGAGCAGTTCCAGCGAAAAGTCTACTTTTTGTAACGTAACGCCAGAAGTACTTTAAATTGTTTCTCAAACAATTTTATATTAATAGTTTACTTTTTTATATTTTGGTGTAAAGCGCAACTAGCTCTACATTTAGTAACAAAAGGAATAACAGTTGAACAACATGGTCCTAAAATACAACCTTATTTGCATTCTGACGTTACATTAAACAAAGTAGACTTTTTGATGAAAATGCCAATATTTCCTTAAAACGAGCAAAGATTTTTAAATTTTATAGCTTGAATAATAAATCTATATAAGCCCAAAGCTTACTAAAAAAGGTTTTATACAAAACGTATTGCTCAATTCGCAGTCTTATTCAGTTTTGTAATGCAAGTCGAAATCCACTTCCGTTTTTTTAACGTCACGCCAGCGCATATTTTTGCTAATATCTGCAAATCCTTAGATCCCTTTCACACTCGGCAAGTTACTTGCGCAAGTCTCTTGCGCAACTCTTGGTTTGTAGAAGTTAGCGGTAAGGTCGGGGTAAAGAAAAAAAAAAAAAATTTTGTACAGATTTTGTTGTTGTCGGCAAGTAACTTACGCAACTAACTTGCCGAGTGTGAAAGGGGTCTTAGCGACGATTTTTCTGAATATAGTCCTACTTCATTACTTTGTATATATAAAAACCCTTTTTACAAATTTGTATTTTTTTTTTTGCAAAACGTTTTGGATTTTTTTTAATTTGTTGGGATATTCTTCATTCCACATTGTTAATTTAATTTCTGCAATATTAATTAATTTGAGCTGACTATTGAGTGAACTAAACTCCCTCCGATTTAGTTAATGCTTCACCAATATATCCGTAGTTGAAAGCTACAAATGCTAATTGATTTTTCACTTTTTAAATTGGATAAGCATGGGTAGCAACAAGTTCTTTAAAAACATTCCTAAATTGCTCAAAGTTTTTTGAATAGTATTCTACACTATCTAGCCAGGTTCCCCATCTTGTTAATACTGGCTGCAGTGGTAACGGTACCAAAAGATATATTCCTTTAAAAATTGCAACTCGTGAAGGAGCCTTTAAAAATATTTTTTTCCGTATGAAACCAATAAATAAATTCTTATTTCCTCTGTAACTCGGTGTAGCTAATGTGCCAAGCAAGTCACATGTAACCGTTTTGAATAAAATATTTTAAGACCAGTGGCAGCCTTAGCCATCTAAGGTGCTGCATTGGTTAAAAATCTTGAAAATCTTGTATTTTAAGCAGAGCTCCAAAAATTGTTTTTATTGATTTGAAAATTTTTTTGGCAAGATTATTTTTTGTTTACAGGGATATTTTTTGAAGAACTTTTTTTATAATATGTAAATTAAAAAAATCTATCACTCAAAAATGTTAAAATATGCAAAAATATGCATTAAACCCCAAATATGCAAAAATATGCATTAAAACGTAAAATATGCATTTTTACTAAAATATGCAACAATATGCAAAAACAAATCGATGCCATTTTAACCCAAATTTAATGATTTGGAAAGATAATTGGTCAACATCGATCTTAGACTATCGACAAAAAACATGCATTGCCATGGAAATCGCATCCCTAGTTACTACAATGTAGTATTTTGAAAATTTTCAATACAATGTAGTATTATTTCAATAAAACAAGTCCTAGAAATAAATTTAAGAACCAAATTTTAGAAGGTCCCAAAAAAATGTACCACACCGCCGGTGAAGACTGTACTGCAATTCATTACTTTTTCTACCTTTTTGTTATTCAAATACCAGTTAAACGATTGGTTCTCCTTTCACTAGTAATTTTAGCAATTTTAACTAGCTTCAGTAAAATATCATGATTCGTAACAGCTTAAGCCGAAAATAAATAATTTTCAGAAGGGGAATTTATATTGGACCCTTTGTAAATTATTGACCACTCATCTCAAAATTCTGTAGAGTGATTTCTGGCATTGAAAAACATAAATTTCAATACAGCGGTGAAATTAGTTTTAGCGTTTACAGTGAATTTCAGAAGGCTGCTAAATATTGGATCTAAGGTAAATTATGGACCGTATATGACAAAATTGAATAACATTTTTTCTGGCCATATGCAACTAAGTTGGAAGAAATTTTACCACAATAAATATAACTCTATATGAGGCATATAGTAAATTATGGACCGATCATAACGACATTTTACAGTGTCATTCCTAGTTCTTTATATCTGTGACGTGCCAAATTTTATTCTGATAGAATTATTTATTACGGTTTTATGCGTAAAAACTGTTTTCTGGGAGTAGAGTTTAATATAGGCCGAGGGTAAATTATGGACGAATTTTAACGAAATATTACAGCGTGATTTCCAGTCGAATAAAACGAATTTTTGCAAAATCTTATATCATTCCGTGCATTGTTCCACCATTTATGTTAGTTTTTGTAACAAAATTATCAATATTTTAAGGTGGTGGTTTCACATTTTGATTCATAGCTCTGATCCTACTGAACCGATTTTGCTAGATTCCCAAACTGCTTAGAATAACTAGAAGCAATTTGACACCAAGTTTATTAATTTTTTTGAGTTTTTCAAAAGTGAGCGTATTTTCAACAGACGGACAGACAGACGGACATGGCTAAATCGACTTAGAACTACTCAAGGAGCCATAATATAAAGGGTTGTGAAGTTTAAAGGGCGATGTTGATTTTGGATAAAACACAAATTATTTATGAAATTATTGTCATTTCTTTTTATTATGATACTATTGGTATGGCTCAATTATGTATGAAACAAACTATCGGCCAAATGGCCGCCGCGACCTTTGCGGCACACCTCCATCCATTGAGGTTCTATGCCGTTAATGTGCCGAATAATCTCATCCTTTAGCTCTTGAATTGTTGCTGGCTTATCGACGTACACCTTTCTTTCAAATAACCCTAAATAAAGAATTCCAACATTGTCAAATCACATGATCTTGGCGGCCAATTGACATCGCCACCACGTGAGATAACACGGCCATTGTTTCGTTAGCTGTGTGACATGTGGCACCATCCTGTTGAAAACACATATCGTCCACATCATTTTGAAAAAAATACGGCCCGATGATGCCGCCAGCCCATAAACCGCACCAAACAGTCACTCTTTGTGGGTGCATTGGTTTTTCGACAATCACTCTTGGATTATTATTCGCCCAAATGCGTCAATTCTGCTTATTGACAAATCCACTGAGAATGTGCCTCATCACTGAAGATGATTTTCTTCGAAAATTGATTATCCACTGTTGCCATTTCTCTCCACCATTCTGACCATTGACGACGTTTGGAATGGTCAAGAGGCTTTAGTTCTTGAGTCAATTGCACCTTGTAAGCGTGTAAATGCAAGTCTTTATGCATATCATCATGCATTCATCAACGACGTGCGTGAGAGGTGCAATTGTTGGGCACGACGACGAGTTGAGGTGGACGGCTCTTCAGCCATACTATCGCGAACAGCAGCAATATTTTCTGCAATACGAGCATGCACTGTTGTTTTCACATCTCCTACAGACCGGGTTTGCTAAAATTTTTGCACGGTTTTTCCGATTGTACATTTGGACGATTAAATTGACCGAAAAAATTCCCAAGGTCCACGATATGCATTTTGATTTGAACACATTCAACATCGGCCCTTAAAATTTAACTACCCTTTATGTACTTTATGGGGTCTGAGATGAATATTAAAAAAGTTTCACACGGAATGACTAACTTAGTATGTTTACCCTCTTCACAACTAATTGTGGTGGAGGGTATAAAAAGTATCAAAAAGGGGAAATGGGGGAAATAAAATTTCTTTCTTTTACATTGCCGTGGTGCATGTGGTAAATTTTGAATATTCTATAATATTGAACTTAGAAACATAAAGTTATACGGTGCAGAGTGCTAAGTGAATAAATAGGTTCTTATGTTATTATGAACAATTTTGGTACTTTTTTATTCTTCAACTGGTACTTTTCGAATTTTCGTTAATATTGTAGAAAGAATTATAAAATTAAGCACGAACTGTCCTGAGTGGATGAGAATCTATAAGAGGGAGGAAATTTTTTGGTACTTTTTTGTTCTTTAACTGGTACTTTTTGAATTTTCGTTAATATTAGACAAAGAAACAGAAAATTATACAAGCAATATCCTGAGTGGATGAGAATCTATAAGAGGGAGGAAATCTTTTGGTACTTTTTTGTTCTTCAACTGGTACTTTTTGAATTTTGGTTAATATTGTAGAAAGAATTATAAGATTTAACATGAAATGTTCTGAGTGGATGAGAATCTATACGAGAGAACTTGTTGGTACTTTTTTGTTCTTCAACTGGTACTTTTTGAATTTTTAGTAACACTGAACAAAAACATAAAATTCAACACGCAGAGTCCAGAATGATTCAGACACCATAAGAGGAGACTTGTTGGTACTTTTTTGTTTTTCAATTGGTATGTACTTTCTGATTATTTTATGTTATTGAACTCATAAAATTAAATTAAACATTAAGCACGCACAGCACCATCGTCAGCATAAGCAGTTACCCTAAAGCCGTAGGTCTCCCTCAAAGTAGTAAAAAATAACGCTTAAATTCAACAGTTTTTTTTATCCTTTATCCAAAAATGTACCTTTTAAAAATGTTAAATATTAATGTTAGAATGTGATCTTCCCCTCTGGACGCTTACAGAAAGTCAATTCTTGTAATTCCAAAATTTCCTTTTATATTATTATTTTCAAATAACATTTTAATAAAGTTGAACAAACTTTACGAACATGAACATCATTTGAAATGGTTATTTTTTGGAGAAATAATTACTGATGAATGCGCCGGAAGGCGAATGCAAAAATAATGTTCACACTTCTGGCCAGTGTGATATTTAATAAAGATAGAGACATAAACCATAATACCCTAAACGTAAACCAGACTGAGTAACTAATATGCGATTTAATATTTGCTACACATTTATTTATTTATGTTTAAATATAAGCGTTCAAATACCTCTCCGATGGTACTCGTTTATGAATACGAGAATACTCTTGAGAGCTCACGTAAATAATTCTGAGAATGTGGTCATATTTTTTCAATTATCGTTAAGTTATTTATCGCCTTGTGCTTTTCAAAATCCAAAAAAAAGTTTATGGAGGGCGTATGAATTGAAATCAAAATATGTCCAAGTATAAAATGAATAGAGAAATCAGTATTAAATACTTTACGCTGGAAAACGTGTGCATCTTAATCCAAGTCGCTAAATCATACAAAGAATACAAACAACTAAAACTGAAGGAATTGAAATACTTGCCAAGATCAAAAGTATTCTCACTTTGGGGGCGTTACCAAGTTTAATACATTTATTACAAAAACAGCAAAAAGCGAAACAAAACGAAGTAAAAATGTTTGTAAAAAATTATTAAGAACCAGTGCACAGTGGGAATGAATTTAAAGATTATTTCAAAAAGCTAGAGTTAATGTAAAAGCGGTCGCTATAAGCGAAGCGTTGCGAAATACAATAATGTTTCGGCGATTAAAAAACTAAATGATGTCGGAGTGAGAGGTAAAATGTGAAGTACACACACATGTATACGCACATAATAATAGGTGCCTCGAGAACAAGGCGAATTCAACTACAGGTGGTGTCGGAACCACAACAATCCAGAAACAACATAAGGTTGTTTGCATTGCATTGTTAGTACCATCAGCTCGAAATGTCAAACATTTTTAGCAAAACACTAACAAATCAAAACAAATAAACTCGAACTGTCAAAGTTAGATGCCGTTTCGACACCACCTGTAGTCAATTCGCATTGCTCTAGTACCAAAAGTTTTTACTATTTATTTTACCATTTTTTCTATTTTTCTTAAAACACAGTAAATGAGAACAAACATTGAGAGCGTGAAATGACAGCTCTTGACTGAGTTTTTACAAACTTTAACTGCAGAAATTTTTCCAGTAAAAAAACATATGATTCAAAAGGTAAACAAACAAAAGTAAGCACACAAATTGTAAAAAAATTATTAAAAGCAAGTACGAGTGTTATTTTTGGTTATGCCGAATCTTATATACCGTTCACTCCGGTGCGATACACAGAAAAAAATATCAAAAGTTATTTAGTAATTAAAGAAAATTTGTTGATACTTTTTTAATATTTTTAACAATTTTCTTAATTAAGAAGTTTGTAAATTGTCATATTAACAATTTGTCTCATTTGTAGAAAATGAATAGAAAAAAATAATTTTGTGTTAAAAAATTAAAAATATAAAATAAATAAAATCTGGATTTTCGATCTAAAATTTTTGAAAGAATAAACGATATGATGATTATTGAGAAATTTAATCAATCTATACGGTTAGTAACGTTATTATCTAATAATTTATAAATAATTTTTAACCATTCTTTTATAAATTATTGATTTTGAAATATTACTGATAATGGTGCCAAGATTCCGTTTTGTGCTAATGTATGAACCTCCCAGTGCATCCAGGTCTTTATTTGTGGCTTAAAGAAAGTATAATGTTATGAGTGATGTTACATATTTAATATATTTCTAAGAAAAAAAATAATAAAAACAACTTTTAATTGAATCTTTTTTTTTCAACTTAGTTAGCAACAAAATATTTTGTTAATATGACAAGCTCACAATAAAAAATTATATCTAATTGTTAACAAATATTTCATTCAATATTACAAACTCATTGTTAAAAATATTTGTTGAGTTTTAACAATTTTAATTAACAAAATAATTTTTTGTATTTACAAATTTAGTTGTTGGTTCCTTTTCAATTAAAAAGTTAATTGTATTGACGAATATGGTATTCAATATGACAATTGATTTTTCGTAATTTTTTTCTGTGCAAGAACAGAAGGTTATATAAATAAATATGTACATATATGTATGAATATATTTGATCTCAGAACCGGTGGAAACCGGGTCTAACGCAGTACCTTAGACCACTCGAACACTAACACACATTGCGAAAAACAATGAAATAAGCTACCGTCATTATTTGATCGAATAATTAAAATGGTCAATTTCAAATAACTCGAACAATTTATGTCAATTAATCGATTAAAATTAATTTCTTAGAAAATTCTACTCTTTTAATATATAATTTTTTTTAGATTAATAACTAAATAACATCTTGTTATCTTCTGCATTTATTTTCATTGCACATTTTCAACATATTTTAGTCCATTTTAGATGTGAATGTATGTGTGACAAATAAAGTGAACCAAATGAATCGCTTAAGGCCATGCCAGATAAAACTTTTGCTTCGCGTTGCATTAGAGATTCGCTTTGACATTTAAGATTAAATATACATACTAATACGAAGCATGTCACATAAAGTACTTTTAACGCAGAGCGAAGCGTAAAGTTAGGCAACTCTCATCTTTTTGCGCGCTTTGAGAATCTGCTAGTATATTTTTTTTTAACACACAATGCGTGAGTGTTGTCAAAGTTTTTATTGTGCTTTACGCTTTTCTGTCCAAGTAAGAAACGTCACGCAAAGCGAAGAAGTTGTATCTGACACGGCCTTTAATTATGCAGCACTTGGGGTTCACAATCCACCCAAATTATACACTCGCCCCTTGGTTAAGCAGCTTTCTGACAACCGCTAGTTTGTAAATATGACAGCAGCTTCTGTTGAGTAGAAACAACACCTTGGGAAGATCATCCCTCCGACCGAACTTTCCCACAAGTGGTGAAAAATCCGCCCTTTAGGATTTTCAGGATTCCTCTATACAAGACTTTATATAGTTAACCGCAACCACCACGTGATCCCAGAAAGTATATTTTCAAAAGAAAAGCGAAACTTTAGCAAAGACAATCTTCCGGAAAGACAGAAAGCCTTTCGCGCAAGAAGCATTCTAACCGAGGCCTCAAACAGTATTTAGTCCAGTGCCTTCTCACTGGGGGCTACGTGGTTCCAGATAGGTCAGCTGCAATTATAGAAGCTGATGCCTACATACCCTGGGAGGTAAACCGAAGTAGTGTTCTTCGCTTACAATTTGTTTTTATTTTGTTTTCTAATCTTGCTACGATTTTTTTATTTCGTCGAAAACTTTTTTTGCAGCCGGGTTTTTAAACACGGCTTAAAAACTGCAGTCAAACCAAAAAACTGTCGAACAAAAAACGAAAATGTGTGTACAACTTTTCGCTTTTTGAGTTTGTTTGACAGCGACTATTTACATTCAATGAATCAGAAGTAAAAGCAACAGTTTTTTTTTTGGCCAATGACAAATGAAGAAGTGGAAGAAATTGCAGTTTTTCTACTTTGACGACAGTCCTTTTAACGCTCTTTTTGAATTTTTTAATAAAATTATTTTATTTAAATTTTTAGAACTGTATATCGCTCATTTGCTGCAACCACTTAAAGTTTTAAATTTACACAAAACATGATGGAAAAAAAAAATTGTATTCTTCTCTGAAGAGTTGAGTTTAAATTAATTTTATAAGAAATATTAATAATATATTCAAAAGAATGATTTACTATGCATTTGTAATAATAAGTCAAAATTTGCGAATCATGACGTTGTTGCACCAAATGAGCGATTTTTGTTTCATTGTTTTTTTCTGTTTGTTCATATAAAAAAATTATCAAATCAAAAAGACATGAATGTTTTCCCCTTTGAATAATATTATTTGAATTATTCGAATAAGTTAAAATTCTTCTTCGATTAATCGAGCAATATTTAAATTTAAAAATCGAATAATTCCTTAATCGAACAAAACCATAAAATCCTTGTCCGTCTGATCGTCTAATGAAATTACGCTTAATTTCTTACTTTTTGAAATAAAAGACCAGCATGGCTTTCAATTTATTTCTAATTCCCCTAAGCAGCTTGCGATTGAAATCCAGCACCAGTTTAGTTGAAAAAGAGTTATGAATCCTAATGTGGACCAACCAACCTAAAAATTGACATTTCTTTTAAAATTGTTACTAAACTTTGCAAAACTCGTTTTATGTATATGGCAAGAAATAATACTACTATCATACTATACCGGTCCGTAATTAGCCATGCGTCCCATTTATAGCCCCCTCTCAGTAAACCCTTTAGTACGCCAAAAACCGCAACGAATAATGCTATTGTAGTAAAATTTGGTCTCTCATAGTTTCATAAGACTAGAAATCACACTTTTTAATTTTGTAAATATTAGTTTATACACTGTCCCCGGACACGGGGACATACTGGGGAACTGCATGGCGGATTCGTTGGCGCATGCAGGCACCACCTTGAATCGAGACGGTTCAACATATAATGTAGGTGCTTCACTCCCAAGGAGCAAGCAACTTATAGCGCACAAGTTTCATATTATCGCCAGTCGGAGGTGGCACGATGAAACTACCTGTGGGGAAACCAGGAAAATCTGGCCCGTCATAGATGAAAAAAAGGACACGGCGGGCACTACAGCTGTCCAGACATCATCTAAGAAACCTGATTGCGGATATAACTGGCCACTGGCCTTATTGGGAGGCACGCCCAGAGGCTGGGGCTCCCTTACAATGACTTTTGTAGAAGTTGCGGCGACGAGGAGGAGGAAGAGTCAACGTAACATCTTCTCTGTAATTGCCCGGCTTTCGGAGATCTAAGACTCGAAATGTTTGGTCGAAGAGCCCTTGGGGACAAAACTTGTCTCTCTGATGTTGATGTAAACAGGATCCACTCCTTTACTGAATCGATCGGATGGCTGCGTGGGAACACTAGCAGCCAGACAACATAGGACCCATGGGAGACGGTGTGACATGGTAACACAACGGGAACTAATTAATGGACCCACGTGAGCTGTGCTTGATCACGGCTGCCAATGGAACCTAACCTAACCTAACCTAGTTTATACACTCATAGAAAAATGTATCTTTATATTGATGATGCCCTAACATCAGAATTGTGTCATCAATGTTATTACTAGGGCAACCAAAAAAAGCAAATGCTTATTTTTTGCTTTACAAGATAGAAAGATTTTGATTGAACACAAATTCCGATCATAAAAAACAAAGAAAATGAGCTATATATGTTAGGGCTTTTTTTTTGCTTATTTTGGCAATATCGGCTTTTTTTAACTTATTTTGCCAATTTAAGATAATTTTTCATTTTTTTTTATACAAAAAAAAACTTATTTAATAAAATTTTGCAAAAATTGTTATTATTATTTTTTTATGTGCAACTTTTTTTTAAAAATACTAAAAAATCAACAATTTCTGTGCTGTAACAACTCTGGTTAAAAAAATCGTTCAACGTTATGGCATTATTTTGTGCTTCCCTTCAACAATATCATCCCAAAAACCTATATTATCTCTATATGTTATTATACCTACACTAAAGTATACCGATCAACTCAGAATCACTTTCTGAGTCGATCTAACGATGTCCGTCCGGCTGGCTGGCTCGCAATTTTAAAGATACTTTAATGAAATTTGGTAGTTGGGTTCTACACAAGGCACTGGCACAAGGGCGAATCGGTCCATAATTTAATATAGCCCCCATACAAGCTGCTATCCGGAAGAGGGTCTTTGTGTCCACTATCAAAAAAATTTTAATGCAATTTAGGACATATGTAGATAGATCCATATTTATATGGAGACGTAAGGTATGCATTTTTTAAGAAATAGGACCACGAGGGGAGATAGGGTCAATTTCTGCCCATCAGTAACTATTTAACCGATTTCAATGAAATTTAAAACATAGATAGATCCCTTTTCATATAGCCATACGCTCTCGAAACTTGTTTTTAAATACTGTCATACGGTCGGGCTTGACCGACTATACTTTCTTACTTGATTTTTATGCAACTCTGTCTTAGCGGTACTGTAACGTACTTTGTATAATGTTGTGTATAATTTTTATGTGTTTATGTTATTAAGCCTTTTTATCAACTTCTTTTATTATTTACTTGTTTAAGTTCTTTTCTCTCGAAAATTCCATAGCTGTATTCTTACGATCAAATTTCTCAGTCTGTAACGTCTTTTACCATCATACTTTGTAACGTCTTATTTCTTTTTAAATATTGTTTAGTTGTATAAAGTAACGTCTCTTAGTTTCCTTCTCTCTGTTTTTGGTATAGTAACGTCTTATTTTTTAATATAGTTTTAGCTATTAAGAATTTCTCTGTATATCAAATATTGTTAATTTCTGCAATAGTTTTGTGTATAATTTTTATGTGTTTATGTTTTTAGTATTAAGCCTTTTTATCAACTTATTTTATTATTAACTTGTTTAAGTTCTTTTCTCTCGAAGTTGTAACAAAATTGGGAAGAAAAAATCTTTCATTGGTTTTCTAAGTGAACATAGTTATGGACCGTAAGAAAAATGTTCCGTGTTCCAGGGGATATAGGAGAGAAATTTAATACAAAATTTAAAGCAGTTTCATTAAAAAAATGAAAGATTTTCGGTATTAAAAGATATTGGGGATATTTTGGGAGGCAAGCGGAATTATGGGTCCAATCGTATAAAATATACTTCAGAGCAAATACTCAATTTTAAATATGCTCCCTTAACATTTGTAGGCGTAGGAAGAACTTTTTCTAAGTACACGAAGTTGCTGACTCCAAACAGACATAGTTTTCTTTTCGAAAATTTATTGCATCAACTTATAATTTACTATAACAACATATTAAACGAATTAAGTGGAAAATAAACAAGTTTAAATTGCTTTTTTTTTAATTTTAACAGCTCATTTTCATGTTTTTAAACGCTTTGTTTAAGAGCTTAAAACTGTTTTTTTTGTGCTTTTTTTGGTTGCCCTAGTTATTACAAATAACATCAATGAGGCAATTAGTGACATCAATCCAAAAGCGAACGTCATCATACAATTTTTGGTTATTTTTTTGCGTCATCTATGCTTTGACTACAGTGACATTAATTCGATGCCACATTTTGTGTGTTATTAACAATATTTTCATGTTTCAATAGTTTAATAAGAAGCAAAAATTCCCAGATTCTATTTGTTTAAATTATTTACTTAAATACATAACATTTTTAAAGTAGAATGATTACGAGTACCATATCGGGCAAGCTGCCGGTGCATTAAAATTGAGAGTTCTTCTGTAAAAAAGGGCGGAATACAACAAAAGTGGAACAAACATGTGTAACTGGCAAGTAAATAATAATATTCTCTCGCTTTGACTTGAGTCAATCCCAATGACTCAATTTAGGGCCTGTTCGTCGATAACGAATGAACACTTCGTTCGCTTTAATTGGATTTAAGACAAAATCAAATTTTAAAATATTGTTTTTGTTTAACATATAATTTAAGTGAACGAAGTCTTCATTCGTTATCGACGAACATTAAGTTAATGACAGTTTGTCATTAATGAGTCCTTTCTCCGATTAAATTGAGCCTAATGAGTTCTTTCTCCGATGTTACTGAGTCATCGCACTGATGACATTTTAATAACTGACTCCGATCGTCCTTTCTGTGATGCCGATGTAACATAGTTGGCCAAGTGATGTTTCAACGGACACACAAGCAGAGGGACATCGTAAAATCAACTTTATGGAGTCTAAGATCAATAATGTAGAAATTACAAAAGGAATGACAAACTTATATTAACGCCTTTACCTTCGGTGAAGGGTATAAAAAGCAAATTAATATCAACAAAAAAAGGAATCCAGAGCCATAGTGCAATAAAGTTCAACTCCAGCTATGGAGGTAATAATTATGTTTCACGTTGTTATCCTAATTTACGTCGAAAACGCGCAAACTTGAAAACAATTTTTACTTAAAAGACTTTAAGTTGGAAGATTCACAACCAACTGATCATGATCATCATCGACTTCATCGTTTGCGGATCGTCCGCCAACAATATTAAGTTGGTCAGCAATAAATTGCTTGTTACTCTTTGACTACCACCTCCAGTTGAAATCCAAACATACACACTGGAGTTTTTGAATACATTTTTGCGTGTACGAAAAGCCGCCAGCACTAATAATGAGGGCACGCCATTAAAAAACAAAACAGACATTCAGAATCACTTCTGTCCAATGTTTGTGCCATGTTATTGCATTATGTTGTCCCGACTTGTCTGTTGTGTTGTGTTAATCCCAGCCCAACTAGCCAACGAATAAGGCTTAACTTAACCGCCAACCTTCTTCAATGCCTGGTCATAAATTCATCCAATTCCGTTAATGTTTTTTTTTGTGTGAAGAGTGAAAAAAAAGATTTTGAAAATTGATTTCTCACCTTCGTTCACGTTTACATTTCGTTTGCAGTCGATAATGATGCTGTTTCGGTTTTAGAGGAGTTGTACACGTTAAAAAAAATCTCAACGAAAATAAACAAAAATTAAATATTTAAGTGAAAAAATTAATTAAAAAAATTTGGTTTAGGCAGGTGTATTGTTTTTAACCTGCATTAAATAAAATAAAAAAAAAAAAAAATTAATAGTTAAAAAAATATTTATTGCCTCTTGTTTTTCCTCATTTTATTAATTATACAGTTGTTTAAATGAAATAAACAAAAAACCGAAGAACTTTTCGTTAGTTAAAACACAACTTGATAAAACGTAGCTACGATCGTAATGCAGAATAATTGAAATAATTATTTTTTTGGATTTTGCTTAAGTTATAATGCCAGGGTATCACACAATTTTTGGAGCTTCAACCACAAAACCTCGTTCGACCTAAACTTTCGTATAGGAAGGCGAGAGCTTCCAGAATCCGCTCCAGAGAATTTTGGTCTCCAACAGTAAACGTCTGAGTTATTTCCTTGGTACTCCACCAGTAGTCTGAGTTATATATGGTTCTCCACCAGTCACGTTGAGTTAATTTTGGTTCTCCACCAGACAACACATTAAAACATTGAGGTTAAAAATGATTGCATATAGTTAATGTAGAAACCGCAAAAACTGTAGCTCGGTACAGTTATACGACGCCGAACCACTAACCAATGAGGGGTGACAACGCAAAACGCACAAAAAGCAGACAAACAAGAACGACCTGTTTGTCCTTAAGAAATCATGACAAAAAGCGCGAGCTGCCTCTCCACTCAGAGCAGTTTTACGAGTGTTGAAATAATTAAAAAAAAAACGGAACGGAACGGAACGCAGAATATCAAAGTTGCCAAACGCAGAAAGTTTCGTTCCGAATCGAAACGCAATTATGCTGTGATTATGTTTTTATCTTCATCTACAATAGACCAACGATTTATCGACTCCTTATCGCAAAAATAGCTTAAGCGACATCATTTTAAATTTTCGTTTTTTTTTTTAATAAATAAATTTGTTGGGAGCACTTGCATCATCTCCTAAAATGTCATGGTCACACAACGATTTATTAGCAAAAACTATTTTAGCTTAAGCGACAACCTTCATACAAAACTTTTATGAAATAAAATAAAAACCCCTTCTTCTGTAAAATTCTGTTTTTGTCGCCTAAGCTTTTTTTTACGGTAAGGGCTCGATATTATAAAGAATCTACTAGTCCAGAATTAATTTAAATTTAATATAAAAAATATTTTATCCGAATTGACCTAACTTTTTTTTTGCAAAATATTGTCTTATAACGAAAAGATTTGAAGTTTTACAAAAAGTACTAAATTTTTTTCCGTGTAAGAATGAGTTATACATGAAATTTTGACTTAAAAAGATGTTGTTTTTATAATTAATTAATACTTACTTCGTTTATATCTTTGTTTGGTAATATAGTTTTTTTTTTTACTTTTCTTTAAAGACTGACATTAAAACGTGATTGCCTCCTTTTTTAGTTTTGGCTCTTAATCGTGTTACTGTATGAACATTTAAGAATTTCAGAATATTCAAAGATTGCAATAATCAATTCAGTATTTTATTTATTAAGAATTATATTCTAACATATATTAGTTTGCCGAGCAAATATAACGTACAGTCTCCGTCGTAGACCTTGTGCGTGTTGTAGTGAAACTGATCAAAGATTCTGGCGGAAATAGAAAACGCAACGCTCTCCCTGATAGACTAGCTCGCTACTCCCCTAGCAAGGGGAAAATATGAAAGTTCAGTAACACAAGGGTGACAAGCAATTGATTGTGAAATAAAATTTATATGAAAAGCACTCAAAAAACTTTGTGATTTGCATATAAATTTTTCAACATAAATATTTTTAATTTGTTGTATTACTTTTTATTTTCAATACAAACTAACAAACACGATTCCCAAAAATTAAATGTGTTTTTATTTCTAGATACCCAAGGGTAACTCAAGGTACTCCTTGATGTTTTCTCACCTGGAACGGCTTAAAAATATTTTTTTCGAACTCAGAAGCCCAAAAATACCTTAAAAAATTATTTTCATAATATCTACCCATTTATTCTGAAACTTGGCATTAGAGGGTCAAAATAACTTTTATTAATAAAAAAAAAAATGAATAAATTACTTCAATTTACTGATTGCTTTAGCATTTTTCATATACAAAGAAACAGCTAAAGGCGGTTATTTAAAATATATTTTAATTGTATTTTATTTCAAACTGATAGCAGCTTTTGGATTTTTATGAAATCAATGTTCCTATTTAAGACTTTAATTATATTAATCTTAATATATTCATATGCAGTTGAAGTTGGTAAATAATATACTTTGTGTTGCATTCTCCCTCTGCGTTTCCACGACAATCGGTTCTAGTTACCGGAACTACTCGGAGTTCAACGAACATCGCCCAAGGATTGTCATCAACTTAGCAACACCTGTTCTTCAGATCTCGCTGCTACAACAACAACATTATCACCCTTTGTTTACGGAAGAACTCACAAGTAAAGAACACCAGCAGCATCCCGGTATTGTTTTCGTAATCATTCTACTCTGCAAATGTATTAAACTAATTAACTCTAACAAATAGAATTTGGGAATTTTTGCTTCTTATTTTGCCTTTTAAACATAAAAATAATGTATGTTTTTCTTCTTGTCGTGTTGTTGTTGTTCACAGAAAAAAAATCAAATAATTTTGTCAACTTCTTTTATAGTGTTTTTGTTGTTTATACAAAAAACTTTTACAAACACACGCATGCGTATGACCGCATATTGGGTTTTCAGGGTTATTCGTACTTAAATTGTTTAGTTTGATTAGTACTTTAAGTAAACAGAAAAACTTAAACTAAGTACGAGTTTCTTCTTTCTCGAAGCTTGATTGGTCATGTGTGCATTAGGGTGGAGTGAAAAAAGTCAATGTTTTTTTTCGAAACCGGGTACCCTTCAATGGCTGTGTATGAGCCTTAGTAACAATTCTGTATAATATTAAATTTTAACGACGTCATCTTGAGTCTGCACATTTGACTTAAAGTTTGAAAATTTTTTACATTTTTCCCAAATTTTTTTTAAGTACGAAAGAAAAATAAATCAGACGGGAAGTTACTGAAAAGTTGAAAAAGGTCTTAAATAAAGGCAGAATTTTTTAAAAACATTTTTGGGTCGTGGTTTTAGTCTGCGCATTAGGCCTAAAGTTCGCCAAATCGTCCGAAATTTCCGATATTTAAATTTTTTTACATAATCAGTAAACGGCCTCTCAGACTGCATTGGTCGTGATAGGGAGTGAAAGGTGGTGTGTTATATCTAGTCGTCTACTTATATACGTTCTACGGTTCAAGTACAGTGTGCGCTTTGTGTGTATATAACTGCGTTATGGCGTTCCCTAGGACTCGTGGCAAGGATTTACCTCATCCTATCCTAGGTAATGGTCAAGATATGGGCGAGTCTTTGCTTCCTACTCGTAGAGATGTGTTAAAATACTGCATTTATGTTTGGAACAAAGAAAAAATTAAGCAAAATGACAAAAACCCTAGTTTTTTAGTGTCAAAGATTGTTGTTGATAAATTGAATTTAATATGGGGAAAAGCTTCGATCCCATGCATTACCTCTAAAACTATTACAGATTTGTTAAAAAAAGAAGTTGATTTAGTTCAAACACTCAACAAAACATACAAACGTGACCAAGATAAGCACAGTTTCAAAAAAAAAACTAGTCGAATTTAACAATAGGGTTGAGATTTTGTTCGATGTTAGTGCATGCAAATGTAAAGATTTTCAGCTTTGTAAATGTGATCCCTCTAAGAAGGTTCCAATACTTGAACGCAAATTCTTGACCGATCAAAGAACTGTTCGGAAAATGTCGATTGGAAGTGTTGATATAAAAGTGACATCAGCAAATAAAAAGAAAATAGCAAGGAAAATGATAAAAGAAGAAAGATTGTGTAAGAAACGTTGTGATGGATATAAAATTGGCTTGTATAACGACAATGAGGAAGCAATGGACTTAACTGTACCACTTCAAGAAATGGGTTGTATTCCAAAAGATGTAGTGGTAATTTTAGAGGAACCAGTTCCCGCCCCTTCCACAGCCACTACCATAAATACTCAAACTAGGTTAAAAATACCATCGTTTTCTCGAGTTTGTGATAGGTATGGCGTACCTGATCGCGCAGCAGCAGCTTTAGCCTCTGCTCTCTTACACGATGTACAGTCTACTCATTCTTTAGATAATGTTATAAATGACGTTGTGGTAGACAGGAGTAAAGTAAGACGCGAGCGAATCAAATCTCGGCATGAAGTTCTGAATAAGGAAACAAAGGTAGAAATACAGGCCTTATACTTTGACGGTAGAATTGATGATACCCTTCGTATTCACAAGACAGACGATAAGAAAATGCACAGAGAAACTGTCAAAGAAGATCACATTTCACTCATACAGGAGCCTAAATCGAGATTCATCGGTTACACAGTTCCATTGGAAAAGCCATTGACATTGGAAAAGCCATTGACATCGCTTACTTTTCTGAGCACAATCTTACAATGTCAAAAATGGTTTGCATTGGTTGTGATGGATGCCCTACAAACACAGGCAAATATAGTGGAGTAATTCGCTCACTGGAAGATAAACTTGGAAGACCTCTGCAGTGGGTTATTTGCCAATTGCATACAAATGAACTTCCACTACGACATTTAGTAGAAAAGCTGGATGGATCAACAAGCGGACCAAAAGGATTTGTTGGACCTGTCGGTAAAAGTTTAGCAACATGTCATGTAATGAAAGTAGTTCAGTTTGAGCCCATTGAGTTTATTACTAATATGATCGATCGTGGTGATGAAAAGGGTTTGAGTACTGACCAACAATACCTTTATGATATTTGCAAAGCTGTTTCGAGTGGGAAAATATCTCAACAATTAGAAAATAGAAGTCCAGGAAAGCTTTCCCATGCAAGATGGTTGACTACAGCTAATAGAATTTTAAGATTATACGTAGCTACAAAAAATCCATCGCGTACATTAAAAGAGCTGGCAACCTTTATCGTGAAAGTTTATGCACCTAGCTGGTTCAGGATCAAGTGTAATCCCAAAGTTTCTAGTGGCGCTCAAAACTTGTGGGAAACCATAAAGAGTTGCAATTGCCTATCTGAGGGGAATCGGAAAATTGTATACAAATGTATACAAGACAATGGGTACTTTGCTCATCATGAAAACATACTCATAGCCATGTTGGATGATAAAAGAGAAAATATAAAGAAACTGGCTTTTAGACGTATAATCAAGGCTCGGTCTAGAAAACAAGCCAGTAAACCACTTAGACGGTTTGAAATCCATAAAATAAGTTTTGGAGCATCTGAGTATGTCAATATGATTGCATGGAATGATGTGGAAGTGACAGAACCACCTCTCACAAGTCATTTGACAAATAAGGATTTGCAAAGGTTACTGGAAACCGAGAATATAAACATAGCTTCGGAGTGCACTCTTTTTGAACTACCATCACACACTCAAGCGGTAGAAAGAGCCGTCAAAGAAGTCACTGCTTCCTCAAAATTGGTCTGTGATCAAAAGAAAAGAGAAAGCTTAATCAAAACAAGAATGTTTGATAGAAATATTAGTCCAATATATCACACGAAGAAACAATTTACCTGTTGAAGACTTTTCTTAAAGATATATATAAATGCTCTAATGGTTGGGTGGTTGGGAGGGCATGGGTGGGACTCGAAGTGCAACCACCTCCCCGTAGTGAGTGCTGGGTAGTTTAATATGAACTAGCAAAGAGTTGCACAATACAAAGTTGATTACCGAGAGCTATATAAACAAGTTTTAAAATCATTATAAGAGGATATCAGAAATTATAAAACGTAAAAAATATCAGAAATTTACTAATATTTGGATAACTTAAAGCATCATGTGCAGACACAAACCACGCCCTAAAAATTTTTTGAAACGCCCTGTCATTATTTGTTCAATTATTTAGTGATTACTCGTTAGGATTTTTTTGTTCCAAGTACTTAAATAAAAATTGGGAAAAATGTAAAGAATTTAAAAAATTTTCAAACTTTAAGTCAAATGTGCAGACTCAAGATGACGTCGTAAAAATTTTATATTTTACAGAATTGTTACTAAGGCTCATACACAGCCACTGAAGGGTACCCGTTTTTGAAAAAAAATATTGACTTTTTTCACTCCACCCTAGTGTGCATGTTTTTAACGATTATGCGAAGAAAGATCCTTAAGATTTAATTTCCTTCATTTTTATAAACTACGATCATCCAACATGTTTAACCAAAACGCCTCTTATCCACTCCACTAATAGTTTACCGACATTGAGAATCTTTAGTGACTTACCGATGACCCCAATTGAGGAGGTCCATAACAAAACGCAACAATTACACCATAACATTGTTTTGGATAAACGACAAAATTTAATTTAAGTAAGTAGCACATAATTTTTTTAGAAAACAATTATTGAGGTATTATTGTCTACAAAAAATAATAATTATGTATCACAAATTTATTACTTTATCTGACAGTATGTTTCAAAGTTATTTAGATAGAAAATTTGGAATTATTGCGTTTTGGTCGGAACCATAGTATTTATTCATGTAATTATTGCGTTTCCTTACGTTTTCCAGTTATCTAATGGTGTTTTCTTTTCTCCAAAAAAAATGTTACATTTTATTTAAAAAAAATGTAATTTGGTGTCTGTTTCTTAAAAATTTTGCTCCCGAAAAGGGTGGCTTGTTTTATTCTAAAAAACTCATCCTTTCCGGGAGCAAAATTTTTAAGAAACAGACACCAAATTGCATTTTTTTAAATAAAATGTCACATTTTGTTGTAGAAAAGGAAACACCATAAGAGTAACAACCAGAGCATAATTTATTTATAATGTTGACATTTTTAAAATTTCTTGTAGCGATTTATTGCAAAGATGTGTAATTATTGCATTTTGCTCTGAACCATTATAATTGATATTGAATTGCAGTGTAGTTATTGAGTTTTGGAATACTTTATAATAAAGATAATATAGATTTCAATGTGTTGTATAGGATTCAATCAAAAAATCAAAAAACTTCAAAAATGAAATTATTGCATTTTGTTATGGACCTCCTCAATTAAAATATGATTTAAAGTTTAGATTGGAGTTTCATTATGAGAAGTATCACTTTTGTAATTTTCAAAAAAAAAAAAAAAAAAACTATACAACATGAAATTTAAAAAAAAAAATTAAAAATGTCTGAAACTTGTCGAACTCTTCACAAAATATTTCAATAAAAAACCGTTTTGAAAATTTTAAGAATTTTCAGGATTTGTAATAATAAATGATAAAACAGCCGGCTTATCAATTAAGCTTCTTTAGCAATGGTACAAAATTCCTACCATTGTTGCTACTACCAACAATTTCGTTTGTTCATCTCTCTTATTTCCTCCCAAAGTATTTCATATATTTTCCTTTCATCATCAAAATTGTTCTTGGGAGTAAAAAAAGTCACGAAGAAGATTTTATTTTAACGTTTTAAATTCCTAATTCTTAAGGCTTAGTTAGCCGGGAGTAACAGTAACGTTGCAAATCAGCTGCTTCATTTTGTTGTATGTAAAGCAATTAGAACGATTAAAGTTTGCAGTAAGAAAATACGTCTTACGGTCTAATTTATAAAAATTTCTTATTTCAGCTTTAATGTTTACAGTATTTATCAAACACTTTTTGTTTTATAAACCATTAATAAAAAGTCTGATTTATAAAGGCTTATAGGAGTGGATTAACAATTAAACGTTTTTATTACTTTTGAATTTTTATGTTGGCAACATGTTGTTTTAATTGTCATTTTAGTCTAGTGATGCATACAACGAACGAATTTTAAGTGAATTTCTATTTTGTTTTTAATTTAAAATGAATTTCTGTTTTATATTTTAAATAATTTTGTTTCTTTTTTGTTAATTAAATACATACAATTACAAAAAGAAGCGAAATGTGTAAATCATTTATTAGCAATAGCAAATTTCCACTTTTTAAACTCTGTAGGTCCCAAAAGAGTTTATATAGCTTTATGCATGTGTGTATAATAGGGGTATAACCAAATTTATGGCATGGAGTGGCCAAGAATGTTTTAGTAATGAAAACACCTGTCTCCCGTCGTTTTGCAAAACAAAACCTCACGCAGGGAAGCAAAATTCTAAAACCTTCCAAGAAATTTTGAACCGCGATGAATTGTATACCGTTGGAAAATTTTTATATCTAAAGCCAGGGCTGTGGAGTCGTTAAGAAAAAGTTATAACTCCGACTCCGACTCCTTTTGGTGAAATTTTTTTAACACGACTCCGACTCCGATTCCAACTCCGACTCCGACTCCTACTCTAACCTAGCATTATTTAAGAGACTAGTTTTTTTTTTTGACTTTAATTTGACTTTTAATTTAGTACCTGTTAAATGGTTAAATATAGCAAGAAAATGATTCTGTAAAAATTTCAAATCGATATTTTAATTCTAACGTGCCGCGCATTGAGCTTTAACCTACTAGTTACTAACATATGAGCCGGAAAGCTGCAAAATTATTTATTTGGATTTTGGAAAAAATGTAAAAAACATATACCGCCCGATTCAATAGACCAAATGAGTTGAACTTTTTTAATTCTAAAGTGTTATGACATTCTTGACTTATAACTTAACAGTTGAGAAATTTAAACCAACTGAAATATAAAAAAATAATAGATTTAATTTTAGAACGAACGAGTTTTGTTACGAACTTTCGAAAGAAACGAGTTTTGCTTCAATCCGTATGGGATCATTGAACTTTAGTATATTTTAAAGGTTATATTAATTTATTAAAATTATGCAAACATTGCTAAAAAATGTAAAAATAGTTCTGTAGGGGAGAGATAAACTACACCAATTCACATCTTTTTCAAAAAACTTTTTTATACTGTTGGAATTTATAGATGTGTGAATTTCCATAAGTCCTATCTAATGTAGCTTTCGAGATAGAAAAGTTGAAAACAACACCAAGTCCAATTGGCTTAGACGTTAAAGGCATCATGTGACTTAGTGTTGTTTACCACAATATTAATAGAGGCCAAGGACAGTCCTTTTTTGTAAATTGTGAAGTCAGGTCTTTTGTTTTTAATATACATACATAAATTCAGACACTGCCATTTTGGTCTTGTTTTATTTATTAAGTCAAATCTTTCTCAGGAAAATTTAATATAGTTTATTAAAACATGCAGATGCGCATTCAGTTGTTAGTTCTACAATTTATATAACACATTTTGAAGAGAAACGTAATGTAAAAAAATGTTGTTAGCCTTTTATTATTTTTGGGAAATAGCACCCGTTTTGTTGTTGGACTTGGTGCTGTTTGTCTCAAGGCATGGAACAGTACCATAGAAGGTAACGAACCTTTTAGGACGTAATTTTTTAAGTATATCATCGTCATAAAAAAAATATGTTAGGATCAACATGTTTGCGCGGTCTGCTGTAAAGTTTTCAAAATGTGGCTTGATGTAGTTTATCTCCCACCTGCAGAGTTAAAAAAAATGTGAATTTTTAAACTGCTAAATTTAAATCTTTTTCTTCAGTGTACTCGCCACTGCATTTTTCCGTTCCTAATTCAATATTATTATTGTCCAAGACCGAAATTTGAAATTGCAAGTCTTTATTATCTCTCCAATTTTCCCTAAAGTGAGTAGATAAAAGTATTCTCAAATCATTTTTCGGGTTAACCCCCACATTGATGGGAATTATATCTGGAACAATGTCATGTATTTTTCTGAGTACTTTTCCCTTTATTCTATTATAATTCACCTGGAAGGTTGGAACTTCAAATGTAGTTCACTTAATGCTTTCACCACAGGAGCTACAGCAGATTTCAAGTCATATTTATGAACATGGCTATTTTTGGCTATATGGCTATATATTTGTTAATATACGATAAATAAAAAACAACATCTTTACAAATTTAATTTTTAAATTCCTTAATTCGGCTCTATTTCATTAACGATATCTTGGCGAAATTCAAATAGTGAACCCGCTGGTTTTTGTTACAGAAATTTGAGGTCACATTAAAACATAGAAAAGGACATGCTTTGATACAATCTATATAACTATTCTTATAAATTGTCAAAATAAGATGTTATCTCAATTTTTTAATTTTTGAAACTCACCTACTCATATGAAAAGTATACTGGTCCTTATTTTCAGACTTCACAATTTCAAAAAGCAGACCCTCTTATGGCCAATTCCACTAATTTATCTAAATATCAATTTATGTTTAAAATTTGTTTTTTTATGTCAAATAAAAATAAAATTATTAGCAAAATTATATTTAAATATGAATTGATATTTAAAAAGAATTGGAGAAATTGGTCATTAAAATTTTTTATTCTAAAAAATATTAGAAAAATTGTAATGCAAAAAAGTCGGAGTCGGAGTCGCTAGTTTTTGTGGGTACTTCGACTCCAACTCCGACTCCGGTACAAAAACCTCAACTCCGACTCCTCAACTCCGACTCCGACTCCACAGCCCTGTCTAAAGCAGTGGATAAATTCCAAAATAGCATTTAAGTGATACGTATAGGAATATATACAAATATCAGGTGTATATTTTTTAAAATTTCCGTGAGATAAAAATGGTTGTTTCAAACTTCAACCCGGCCCCTGCGTGAACTTTTTTAACAATCCGAAAAAATTATCATATATTTTATTAATAACAAGGGATGCGATTTCCATGCAAATGCATATTTTTTGTCGATAGCCTAAGAAAGATGTCGGCCAATTATCTTTCCGAATCCTTAAACTTGCGTTAAAATGGCATCGATTTGTTTTTGCATATTGTTGCATATTTTGGTGAAAATGCATATTTAGGTTTTTAACGCAAATTTTTGCATATTTTGACATTTTTGAGTGATTTTTTATAAAATATTATAAAAAAAGTTCTTAAAAAATTTTTTTAAATTCACAAAAAACCTTCCAAAAAATTTGTTTCAAGATTTCGACAAAAGATCCTTATTTTTTTAAACGATGCAGTACCTTAAATGGTTAAGGCTTCCAATACGTAAAACTATTTTACCTAAAACTGTTACAAGTTACTTGCTGGGCACGTGGGTTATACCGCGTTGCAGAGGAAATATTGCAGTTTTTAATTAAATGTTTCCCTTGATTCCCCTTTCACTGCAGCCAGTAGTAAGAAGAGCTTGTTGATACCGATAATTAAAATTAACAATGTGGAAGGAAATTAAAAAAAATCCAAAACGTTTTGCAAAAAAAATTAAGGATTTCAAAAAATAAAATATATATCAAATATTTCCGATCTGAAATAAATTTTTTCAAAATGCTTTGGCATTCTTCAAGTAAACGACAACGTTTTACTTTTAATGAAACAGTACTTATTTATTTAAACAAACAAACAAACATTTTAGTTAGTTATTTAATTTTTGTAAAGATATTTGAATAACAATAGACTGAATATTTCATATTTTTATTTAGGAAAAATTGAAAAATGATTTTCTATAGAAATTTTTTTAAGTTTAAAGTTCATATTTTTTTAGTGCATATTTTGGATTTTTAAGTGTATTTTTTAAGCGCATATTTTCGATTTTTCAGTGCATGAAAATCTCGTCCCTATTAATAGCTTTTAATGCTCTACACGACTATACTATGCCGTTTTTTATATTCGCAAAAAGTGTGAAAAAGTTATCGCCCTAATGTATAATGAATAAAATTTAACCCACTTTTATTATACATTACGCAGATGTTATGAAAATAAAGCCTCCTAGCTTTTAACAAAACATTTTTAGCCACATATAACTGCTAAAATATTTTAGGTTCAAATGTTTTTACTTTACAATATAATATAATTTTCCTCAATAGCAATGTTGTGAAGTACATCCAACAAGCAGCGAAATCGTTGCTTCCCAACCCCGAAGCAACGTTCAACAGAGTTTCTAGTGCCTATCTGTGCAGCATTAAATTTGTTCTCCTTTTCATTTTGTGGTTTGGATAGTGGGGTGAATAAATAAGTCTGCAGCTTATAGCCTGAGTCTCCCAACAAAATACCTTTGAACTCTACGCTTTCCAAATACGGCAGTCAAGCGTAGTAAAAGATTTCTTAATTATGTATTTCTAATACATAATTTACCTGAACATTCAGGGAATAGTAACCCTTTCTGTTTATATAATATTGGGCTAAATACCCTCCGGGTTTTTTGATACGTATGTGCGTACCAATAACGCCTGGGATATTTTTAATTGTCTTAAATTTCCTCTATAAGAGATGAAGGCATTTTAATTTTTCTTTTGCCCCAACGAGCTAAGACACGCGCCACTCAGGCTGAAATTCTACACACTGTTGCTTGCGAGAACCCATGAAGAGCGGCCGCATCATCTTAAATCAACAAATTGTGTTTTGAACAAACGGCAATTTTTTTCACAATCATGCATACTTCTCTTCGACCCAACAACGCAATGCTACCAAAACTTGCAAGTCGGCAAGCCTCTTCCATCTAACTTAATTTCCGCCTTAACCATTCCAATAATTTTTTAACGGTGGATTTGTTAAACCGGTGTCTTGCTTTGAATAGCTCCTCGGAATTGCAGGCATTGCTTCTCTTCCTTAAAGTTTTGGGACGTCTTGCAGTCGAAGTTTTGACGATAGATTCTAAAATCATCGTTTTTGCAAAAATTATTTAAATTGCACAAATTTATTATACTCACTTATTCTGGAAATCAAATTTACTATATCCATTGTTATTTTTGCTAGTTTTTTATATATGTATATGTATGTGTATTAAACTTTTTAATTAAAAGTAATGAAGAGACAAAAATGTTTACTTTTTCGCGCAATTACTATAAAGTTTTATGTAAACAAACATGGACATTAGGGTAGTAACAAGAAGTCAATGTTGGATTTTCCATCGGGGCACCCCTCTAAATAACGCCAACACGTGCCTCATTGAGCATAAATTAAGGAAAAACAGCGAATTTTCACGAAAATTCGTATTTCTTTGTCTTTATAACCGAAACCATTTAATTTTAGGAACCTAATTTTATTCTTATTAATTTTGATCATGATAGTTTTGTTCCTTATACCAATAGATAAAGAGATATTTAGCATTAATTAAGGGCAAAGAAATACGAATTTTAGTGAAAAATCGCTATTTTTCCCTAATTTATGCTCAATGCAACACGTGTTGGCGTTATCCGATTGGGCTTTTACTTTGGCCATCGGATTTTCTAGGCTATTGGCACATTTAAGAGGGGTGCCCCAAAATATAGCCGCTAAAAAATTTACCATATACCTTGTAACCACCCTAATGGACATGTTACTTTATTAAACACTTAAAGAAGGGTAAAGGCTACAATATGTATTTCAAATTTATGAACTGTTTATTTAACGTTTATTAGGGTATTAAACATTTATAAATACTCTTTTTTCGACTTTTGCTTATTATTGACTTATAAAGCTGCAATGATACGTTTATGAATTAGACTGTTAATCTGTAAAGCGGCTCATACACTTGCAATAAAATTGTTCTATTTTACGTACTGTACAATTATATCGCCAATGTGTATGTGATATTCGAAGGTGGCACAATATATTGGCAACAATCAAAAGACTTTTGATTTTTATTGCCCAACGAAAAGAAAGTGAAGTGTGTTGGCAACATTGTACAATGCTGTTTATGTTATTCCTATAGGTTATGTTCACATTTTTATTGAATAAATGAAAACATTGTGCGACTTATTGCATAATATAGGACAAAATGGAAATAATATGGCGAATATCATATACAATAATATTGCAAGTGTATGGGCCGCTTAAGAAATAGATTGGTCCTACTTTTTTTCGGTAAGGTTAAGTTACTGTTACTCCCGGCTAACTGATCATTTACTCCTGATACATACACTGAAATTTAAGCTCAAATTAGACGTGACATAACCGTAGCTATACAAAACAGTTGCTTAAACCAACTTTATGGGCAACGCTGTATTTGATTATAGGTGATTTACCATAACGACGTAACCATAACCATACGAACCAATTGATTTTCGTTACGGCTATGACATTATGTTTGTGTCACGTCTAATTGAACCTTTAAGCTTTGCTCACAATAGCAGCAACATTCACTTTGTGTTCAGAATAAAAAAACGATTTTTTTTTTCGCAACCACACGTTTGCAAATTTTGCCCACAACAATATTACGATTTTTTTTTAACAAATAGAAACTGGGAATTATTTTTTTTCGTAGGTTACTTTTATATTATATTCAACATTTTTTATTTTTCGAATTTATTCTATGAGCTTAATTTCAGTTATGTATTTTATAAAGCTTTTTTGTAATAGTTCAATTCCTTAAATACATTCAATTTATAAAGTAAGAAAAAAACGAAAGTGTTTTGACATATGGCAACTGAAATGTCAACAAAACAAAGGTCCATCCGTTAGGTCTGCGCAATAGCCAGTTGTTTATTTTGTTTTTTCTTTAAAGATGTCAGAAGCTGTTTTCATTTTGCTTAAGTTAATTGCTAATTGATTCAGCTCAATTGTGTATGTGTCGAGGTACATTAACACAAGGTAAACTCATTTGGGAGTGTTGACATGCTGCTCTAGAAAAAGAACCGACTTGTCAAAATTATGTGCGTTCGTTAACTTTTCCAGTAAAATCCAGTAGGTGAGTAATATGAAAATTTTACAAATTTATGTGTACGCGAACGCATTTCAGTAAAATCCAGTACAAATTTTGGGGTAAACGAACGCAGCTATTGTCTTCATATTCAACAAAAACCATTTAACGCACACATGTACAAATTTTGGCTCATATACACGAAATTTGACAATTATGTTCTAACTGGGGTAAGCAGCCGACAAACATATGTATGGGCCAACGAGTCTACCTTGTGTAGTTGTACCATGGTATGTGTGAACAGAAAAATAATTTTGTCAATAAACCGAATATTAACTCCATTATAAATGTTTATCTGAACACCATATAAAGCTGTAACTAAAGTTTTTTTTTAAAAAGTTGAGTCTATTTCTACTTCAGCAACAATTTGTATGAACATGAAAATGACGTTTATAATAATTTTTTTTAGTTTTGAACGAAAATTTTAACAAAAGGTTTTAAAAAATAATAATAAATAAGAAATATTGTTGTGGAAAAAATGTGTGTGTTTGAAAAAAAATTGTTGCTGTATTTTGAACACCAGTGAATGTTGCTGACATTGTGAACGAAGCTTTAAGCTGTTTTAATCGCACTATCGTTAAGTGTATAAGATACGGCATGGCCTAATTTACTCTTACTTGTTTTATGTTAAAATAAGATTTTGACTTACTTTTATAGTTATATTGCCAGGGTAGCACACAAAAAATAGGAGACAAAAACTTATGAACTCCACTCCTGAGTACTATGATCGGTAATCAATCAATGTTATAAATGTTACTCCACCAGTTATTCATTGGAGTTGTAAAAAGTGTTCCAATAGGGACTTCCGAACTTTGACAGTAAATAGCGGCAATATCTTCGATGGTCCTTTATAAAGTTTGTTTTGCCAAATCACCATGAACGGATTAATCGATCAACAGAATGTGCAAATGATAAAATCTTAAGCCGACCATATATTCATTTTAAACAGGTAAGTGGAACTCTACAACTACAAAAAGCCATATGTATATTGTTCTGCAATTTAATAGCTTGTTGTCAAAAACAGCAAACTTAACACCGACGCATTTTTATATAAAATAAAAATGTTCACTTTTTTATAAAAGGAACTAATAGTTTCACTTTAATATTTATATTTATTTTATTATAAAAATATTTTTCACACTTTTGAATCAAATTTTCTCTGAAAATTTTTCTTTTAATATGGCGTAAAACATAAACAAGTTAATTGATATTGACACTAACGACATGTGGTTTCAACAATTCACTTGGAGTTTATGTGAACTGGTCATCGAGATTCTGCGACACGACTCCTTTAGACTGTTTTTATGGTTCTTTCTAAAGTGGGAGGGGTATACAAATACTCCATGAAAATAGCGGTACTCACCGCCAACATAACCCATGCCGGTCAAATGCAGCATGATTTAGAGTCATGAATTATTGAACATGTCACATGCGCGCCACTTAGCAGGATATTTTTGAAAAAATGGAAATAGTTGTGGATTTTAAAACTGTAAGTCCGATTGGAATAAAATGTAAGGTGGCAATTAAAGAGTTGTAGTGGAGTTGAAGTTTTGGATTTGGATTGTGGGATTCGTTTTAAAAATTTAGAAAAATGTTGCTCTCTAAAAATATTAGTTAATAAAGATTTTATTGCACTGTCAAAAAATCAAAAACACATTTTTTCCAAAATGTCTTTAACGAATATTACAATTTCTTAAAACTATTTTAGCTTTTAAAATCTAGACAAAATTCCCTTTACATTGATGTATAATATGTTATACATGAGGTGCCCTACTTGGGGAACCAATGTCACCTTTCCTGATAAGTGCAGACAACCCAAATCCAAAAATTAAGCTCGACTACAACTCTTTAATTGCAACCTCAAAATTAAATTTAATCGGACTAACCACTTTTTTCCAACTGAACCGATTGTGCTGAATTTCAATCCCAAACTGCTTATGAGATCTAGAAAGCGTTTGACATAAATTTTGTTCTTTTCAGTTTAGTCTTTTGAAAGTGAGCGCGTTTTCAACAGACGGGCATGGCTAAATCTTCTAAGAACTACTCAAGGACCCAAAATATATATACTTTATGGGGTATTAGATGAATATTAAAAAAGTTTCACATGGAATGACATACTTTCTTTTACTTCTACACACGCAAATTTTACTTTGACATATTTTGTATTCTTTTGTTGATGTTTGTCAAATTAAACATGCACCAAAATTCAACTACTACATACATATATGTATAAACGACAAGCGAAGAACAAACCCAACGAACCAAAACGACATAAAAAAAATTTGTAGCAAGCTTACTAACATAAGCCTTAAGCTTAGAAAAGTGTTGTGATTACTATTATAAAAGGCTTATTAATAATTGTTTAATAATAAAAACTGATCCCTTGCGATAATATTACTTGTCTATAATATAATTTAAGCTTAGAAGTCTAATCATAGAATAAGCATACAGAAAAATACTTTTCTAATCTATAATAAGATTCAATTTTTTACGAACACTTTGTTTTAATTTATATGGCATATTTACAAAAAGTTTTTTATTTAAGTAATATTTAATAACTGTTTTTAAATTGTGCACTGTTTAAAACTCTTTAAAACACTTCACTCTTTGAACAAAACACTTCAAAAACACTTACGAAACTATTGCGAGAATAAGTCATTTGCAATCATATTGGTTGTCATGTTGTAGGAAATCTCTTATGATAAGCTTATTCTACAACTCATTTACATTTTGCTCTGTTTTGGTCCGTTGGGAAGCAACTTTGCGAATATATCAATGCTTGTACTCACCACCCCCATTCCTTTTTCCCTTCTCTCCAACAAACTCATGACTTTTAATAGTAAACTTTGCATTAATTATTGTTAGTTCATATTTAATATATGAAGATTCAATAAATAAATATTGAGAAAAAAACTTTGCATGTGCAAAAGGGGTTGGCAAAGCAAAAAAATCTTTCCTTTTTAGTCAGATTTTCTTCACTATTGGTTTTTAGTAATTCAAATGTGTTGAAAATATGAATTCTTCCTTTAATGGTCTAAAGAAATCAAAGATGTTTCTAATTGCCATACCCGGTACTTTTGGAAATTAAAACTTAAGCCCTGTTGCACGCAGATACTTTAAACATTTTTCTTGCCTTATCCCCCAGTTAAACAACGAAATATGCACATACATACACATACATTCAAAAATAAAAATAATTACACAAATTGTACATGATACCAAACAAATTTAAATTAATATACGTCAGAGTCTTGAAGTCTTTAAGAGTAAAAATTACTAGTTTCCATTACAAACCTCAACTCATACAAAAAATTAAGAAAGAAAAAAGTGTAAAACTGCAATGGCAGGGAAATACAATAACTGTTTTGTGATGGAATGAATTAACGCCTTTAGGTGATGATGACTTGGCACAATGCTGCAGATGAAGACGTTATCTGGAAATGATGTCCGTGTTAATTTCGTATGCACTATTAGTATGGTTGTAATTTGAAGATGTTTGTATCCAGGATTGAATATAAGTCGGTGTAGCTCTACACTTTGTATAAGCACATGATGAGTATTTTGGAATGCGTACTTGGGAGGTGTTTGAAAGAATAAATTCACGAGTTCTGACGTGCTCAAATAAAGCAAAACAATTTCCTGTTTGTGAAATACTTTTTGATTTATGGGAATTATACTGGGAATCTTCCTTATAGCGTTGTACTCTCGGTGGAATCCAATAAAGTACCACGGATGCTAATGACTACAGGATAAAGTGCCCCCCCGGTAGGCTAGCTGGTAGTGAGCTAGTCTATCAGCGCCGGGGTTGCGGGTTCGATTCCCGCCAGAGACTCTGCTTCCTGCAGACAAGCGTAGAGCTGCGCGGGATTGGATTAGGGAATTTAAAAAAAAAACATTCGGACTCTGAACTATATATAATTTAAATTCTAACTTTGCCGAAGAAAATTTAAAAGATAGAGATCGAATTAAAGAAGGTAAGAATAGCCAGGCGACAAGTAACTTTGCTTTGAGAAAACCTTTTGTAAGCCGTTCATAATATAGCTTTAAGAGCCCGGTTAATAAGTGAATCGTTCAAAATTCCAGCACGTCTATCGGAAGCATAATTACATTTTTACAAGGGATAAGCTGTGGAAAAAATTTACATGGATACCTGCTCTAGAGCCTGCTCCATGGAGGATCATAACCTCTGGGTAAGTAACAATGAGCTTAAAAACCGCTCCTGAATGTGAGGGCAACCAGCAAAACCAAGTAGCAATTTGTGTAAATGATACGGCAAAATTGCTCACTCGGTCCTTCCCCAGGAGCTGGAGCTATCTAACCTCCGCTGATTTTGGAAATATGATAGCAGCATTTGTTGAGTAGCAACAGCACCTAGGAATAGTCCTCTCTCTTAGGCCGAACTCTCCCACAAGTGGTAAAAAATCAGCACTTTCATTCACTTTACAGGATATCTCTTCGCGCCACATTAGGTTTAACCCACAACCATTCCGAAAGTATCAATTCGTCAAAAAACGATCAATCCGTTGCACTCAAATTTTAAAAGCAAGCTTTAATCGGACGGAAGTGCAACCTTGGAAGGTCTAATTATCAGAAACAATCTTCCAGAATGACAAGAAGCACTTCCCGTAGGAAGTATACTAATGGAGGCCTCAACCAATAGTCAGTACGGTGCCTGCTCAACGAGGTCTACTGACTCCCGTGATACCAGATGAGCCGCGATCGCAAGAGATCGTGAAGATTTTGACCGAATCTAAGGTATTGGCTGCACTTGATTATACCTCAGAGGATGCAATATCAAAAGGTGAAATATCCTTAAGATGATCCCAACCCCCCAGGGGTTAAAAAGTTCAGTTGAGTTTTAGTTTTGCTCATGAGGGGATATGACGAGAATAAGGCCGGCTATGCAAAACAATATTTTTAGTACAATTGGGGTCCGAAAAGTACAATTTTATTAGCATGTTGGTACAATATGGAAATTCTCATTTTGCATCCCTGAATTGGATACTTCATTTGCGGGTTTATATGTAATTGCAACGTTAAGCTTTCGGAAAAAGACAAGTCGACATAACAGGGTAAAAATTCGTACTTCTTGGTTCATTTTTGTAAGCATGTTTTTTTATAAAATAATTTTGCTTAAAATTGAAACCTATGTTCTTTACAATAAAGGCAGCAAGCAAATGAAGTACGTTTCAAGAGCAAAACAGGATAAACATTCGTACTTTCGCTACTTTTTATAAACACGCTTTTTTCAAAATAATTTTGAGCAGACTTAAAAACATATGTCTTTAAACGTAAAGGCAGCAAACAAGTAAACTACATTTGAGGGGAAAAACTGGGTAAAAATTCGTACTTTTGGTACTTTTTGTAAACAAATTCTTTTGAAAATAATTTTTCGCAAATTTTAATCCTTTGTTCTTTAACACAAAGGCCGAAAGAAATATGGTACATTTAAGGGGCAGCACAGGGTTAAAATTCGTACCTTTTGAAAACACTTCTTTTTAAAATAATTTTGCGAAAATGTAAAACCTATGTTTTTTAAACAATGCCAGCAAACAATTATTTAGGGGGTGGGTGCCCCGGTTAGCTAGTTGGTAGTGAGATAGTCTATCAGTGCGGGGATGGCGGGTTCGATTCCCGCCAGAGACTCTGGTCTGTTTTACTACAACTGGCTGATAGTCTACGTTACTATTGCTCGTTTAATTAAGTTAGAATATAATTTGTAATTGTATTTGTAACTCTTATTAAATAAATAAATAAATTATTTAAGACACTTAACTTGGTAAAAATTCATATTTTAGGTACTTTTTGTTTACACGTATTTTTTCAAAACAATTTTTATCGAACTTGTAACCTTTGTTCCTAAACATAAAAGTAGCAAGCAAGTAAAGTACCTTTCAGGGCAAAACACGGTGAAAATTCGTACTTTTGGGACTGTTTGTAATGTAAGCAAGTTTTTTTATAGAAATATTTTAACATTTATTTATTGAAATGGTGCTCTTATTTTTAAGTGAACGAAGCCACGTGTAAAAGCTAGTATACTTATATAAATAGTCCTGATTTTTCCACAATTATGACTCTTTCAAATTTGGCATTGCAACACTAACTTTTTGAGTTGCCAATAAAATGGCGAGCCAATTTTGTATGTTTTAGTGGTTCCGTTAATTTTGATTAATTTTTTCTGTGTCGTTTGTAAGCTGCAGTTAAACGTTTAAGATTTTATTTTAAGTTTTAAGCACATAGTGCTGGTTCAGACACGTCAGGTTTAGTTCAACAGATTTTCTTCAATTCTCAAAAAATACGGAAAAAAACAAGAGGAAAAAAGAAAATTACCGAGTTCGCACATGTCGGTACCTCTTTCCATTCTCTTTTTCCCTATCTCCTAAAAAACTGAAGACTTTACGAGTCAAACTTGATATGTGTGAACCAGCACAAACAGCTTGTTAAAACTCAATTAAATATAAAGTGTCACAACAACAAGGAAAAACGAAAAATTGTTCATTAAAAATCAGCTGTTTTCTTGAATTTTGACATTTCGAACCGTAAACACTAACAATGCAATGCAATAAACGCTATGTCGTTTTTGGATTGTTGTAGTATCGACACCACCTGTAGTTGAATTCGAAACACACAACTGTAGCCCGTTTCTGTATATCTCGCATCGTAAAACTCTTCGCATGAAACGTGTGAATTGCAACAAAAATAGTGTGAAATGAAACAAAAAATGGCTTTTCTCACACAAGTGTTTCTGTATCTTTTTTTTGCGAGAATTATCTGTCATTTAAATAATTTTCCAGCAATTATTGGAAGGATGCGAGAAAAAGTGTTTCTATAACAATATTTTGCGAAAAGTTTCTTTCAAGAACTGTCAAAATAAGTCACATTTGAAATTGGTGGCGAGAAAAACAAAATATAGATATTTTGAATTTAAAATATGTTTATATACTATTTTTTTTAAATAAATAAAAAAATAGAAGGAATATAAATGATAAATGCATAATTTATATGATGAAAATAAACAAAAAACAATTGTTATATTTTGTTAGTTTAAATTTTTGTTAGCCTTTTCTTGTTTTGGTTTTAATCAGTGCTGCCAGATAAATTTGTGTCAAAATCGTCAATTTCCTGAGAAAAAAATAAAAAAGATCGTCTTTTTTGTTTTAAAAATCGTGCAATTTAAAATCAATTTTAAACAAATTTGTTTCGACTTTTATTAAAAAATAGTCAAACAAAAACATTGTTAAAGTTCATGGGTATTTAATAATTATTATTTAATAATTGAGATATAAATCTTGAATTTACCTATTCCTATAATCTTTTTCTTTTTTACCTGAAATAGACTTAGTAGAATACCTTGTAGTTAAAATTAAAAAAAATCGGTTCATAAATAAACGGGTTAAAGACCCAGTAAAATCTTCGCCTACAAAATAATATGTTAAGTAATCAGAAACACATAAAAGCACTACATACAATTCTACTGAAAAACTAATGAATTTTACAAGGGTTGTGCCAAAAAGAACAAATTCAAAAGTAAGTCATTTGTTTTATCTTAATACATCCAGAAAAAAGTAGTTATCGAAGTTCTTATAGAAGAAAGCTACTTAATAACGAGTGAAAGAAGCTATCCATTTTGAAAAAGTTTTTACTGGGAGACAAACAAATTTCTTTCTTGCCGGAATAATGGTTTTGGCACAAAAGTGTACATATAAGATAAGAATATCAAATATCAATCATATTTTGTATATGTATATAAAAAGTATTAAATGTTCAAAATAAGCCAAGTCGGTCCATTACTTTCCCTCGAAATTTTGCTTTTGCCGATACATTTTTTAGGGAAGAAACAAACAATTTCGAGGACAATTTTCACAATAGGGATAAATATAAAAATTTAAGCAGCCTTGTTTCTAAAGATATCTTTTTTTCTAATAAACAAACATATAAAAATATTTACAATTATCTTATTTGGAAGACTTATAGTGTAAAACGCAACGCCAACAATTTCTTTAAAAGCAAAAATAAAATCAAAAATATTTTATAAATTTGTTTTTGCTTTCTACAGACATTCATATTATTTTTTTTTTTTTCAATTTTCAACGCCACAAAATAGAAGTGTTTGAAATTTAAAAATTCAAGATGAATTTCTATAGAAAGTAACAACAAAATTATAAAATATTTTTGATTTTGTTTTTGCTTTCGTCACTTTTTTAGAAAAAATCATCAAAACGTCACTTTGTTAATATCGGAACAAAAAATCGTCAAGATGACGATAACTCCTCAAATCTGGCAGCCCTGTTTTTATTATATTGATTTCTTTTGTTGACGTTTCGCTTTTATTTGACACTTAAGTACTGGAAATATTCCAGTATAAACAGAATTTGTTGTGTCTGTTTTCGCATTCAAATACAGAAACACTTTTATCTCATAAATCGAGAAACGATGGAATTTTTTGTTTCACACTTCATGCAAGAAATTTTACGATGCGAGAAATACAGAAACGAGCTACTGGAAACAAAATATAAGTATTGATTTACACGCTTAATTTTTTAGTCATTAATTCATGAGAGAAAAAAATATGACATTTTCTTATTCCAGCTCTTCAAACATCCAAGACTCGACGACTAAAACCTGAAGCGTGTGGATCACCTCTTACAAGCAAGTTCGTATCGAGTTAAAAAGAGTACATGTGTATCAGTAAAAATGAGTGATTGTATTAAAACTTCGGGGCAAAACTTGTAATCCCAATTTAACCAAATTAAGTTTAAGATCCGCTAAAAACTTATATCAGATGTTGTCATTGAAGCGAAAATTTATGGTACTCCTTGATCTAAACGACAGTGTGTTAGTCTATTAAACCGAAGATTACGGGTTAAGAGACCATTGGCAGCGGGACTTACTATTTTAAGAGAAGAACTAAGCAAGCGTTTTTAGTATTTGTGCAAAGAAAAGTAAAAATCGCAAAAAAGTTCGATATCGCAAAAAAACTAACTTAGAAATTTTTTAAAAATTTTTTAGGAGTGAAAAAATATCCAATTAAAGCTTTAACTTAATAAATTAATTCTAAAATCGAAAAAGTCTAGGCTTAAAAAAAATTTCGAAAATCAATTGATTTTTTTAAACCTGGTCTTTTTTGATTTTAGAGCTAATTTAAAGCTAAGTTAAAGCTTTATTTAATTGGATATTTTTTCAATCTTAAAAAATTTCTAAGTTAGTTTTTTTGTTTTTGAATTATTTCCTTAAGACTTCTGATACTCGGGACTAATCTGTTTTAAAGCATATTTTTCTTTTTCATATTCTGTTGCATTTCTTTTTAATTTTGTTTAACATTTAATGTGTTTGGTGCGCGTTTGTTACGGCGCGTTAAGAACTGAAGGCGCGAAATTAATGAATCATTCACACCTGCATGACGGATTGCATGTATTCATTTGTGTTTTAAGACTTTTTGAATAATACAGACGTAAAATTACCAACAATATTCTACATGCTGCATATGAGTTGAATAAAACAACCGAAAGTGATTGTAAGCAAGTCAGAGTTGGGCCAAAATGCCTTTAGTTCCCTCCATATGAATTTAACGGCAGAGCTTGTGTGAGTGTGTGCAAAGGAGTTTCCTTAACAATTTATTTGACTAAAGTGTGTACGAGTTTTATGAGAACTATTTTTCTTTTAATTTAATTTCATTTTAACTATGGACAAACAACTTGTTATTTGGCCAAGTTAATTAAGATGTTTGAAAGAAATTTTGTTATTTACTTTAACTTTTTTTTTAGTGGGTTTTATTAATAAACTAAGCGCTTTAATTTGTTTGATAATTAAGATGTTTGAAAGCAATTTTGTTATTAACTTTAACTTTTTTTTTAGTGGGTTTTATTAATAAACTAAGCGCTTTAATTTGTTTGATATTTCAACAATTTGTTAAAATAAAAATATTTATGTCTTGGCATGCAAATTTTTATTTAAGATGGAAGTTTTTGCATATTTTAAGATACATTAAAAAAATATTCATAAATAAGTGTGTTATAAAAAAAATCAATAAATTATTTATTTTTTAAGCCATTAATATTTGATTATTGTGCAACTGGAAAAAATAGTTTCATGTTATGTCATTTATTTGCGATTTTATACTAAATCGGTAGGTTTAAAATTTTTATTTTTCATATTTTTACATGTTCATTTGTATTATTTTTAAATTCTAATATGTTACAAGCAAATCATTTTTTTGTCCTCCTTCAAATTCCTTCTTATTGCTATTCAATGGATTCAGACGTTTTATATCGAGACGTTCCAATCGATTAAAGGAATAGGAATTCTTACAATCAGAGCTAAACCAGCAACTAGTGCCGTTTTCGGTATCGCCCACAACATCGATTAGAAAAATCTTCATTGCCACCACTCTTAGAATCTGATAAAAGTTAACATTTGTTGGATGAAGGGCTTAGGTGAAGTACACGCTTTCGAACATGAATGACTGTTTTGCTCAAATTTTGGCATGCTTGAGAGTCTTGCAGCTATTTTTCGTCAGTGAAAAATTTTTTTATGGTTTACTTAATGAAATTTTAGTCTGTCACTCAAGTTCGATAGTGTGTACTCAACCCACACTTAAGTGATGTGATGTTCCGCTATTCTCCTGCTAGGGAGCAAACGGTCTCAATTAATGACTTCCAACGGACTCTGTTGTGGGCTGTTCTTAATGCCTCGTTCAATGAAAACTCTGCAGTTGTCAGCTCACGTATGGTTGCGATGCGCCAAGTGGTTTTTGGACGTCCACGACGCCGAGAACCCTGGGGGCCGTACTGAAGCGCTGCCTTTGCTACCTCGTTATCAGATCTCAGTGTATGACCAATCCATCCAAATTTCCTTTTCAGGATGTAGTGCTGGATTGGCTGTTGGTTCGTACTTCGAAGCAACTCAGCGTTAGATATTGTGTTGGGCCAAAAACATCGAATAATCCTTCGTAAGCAGCGGTTGGTAAAAACTTGCAGCCGTCGTACGTCGCTTTTGGATAGGCCCCAAGTTCCACATCCGTACAGGAGTATAGGTTTCACACATGTATTAAATACTTTGGTCTTCAGTTGTATTGATATGTCAGATGATACCCATACTTTTTTTAAGCAATGCATGGCATGACGGGCCTTGTTGATGCGCGCAGAAACGTCTTCGTTTGCACCACTGTTCGTTGTGATTGTGCAGCCAAGGTAACAAAAAGATTGTACATCCTCTATGTTGTTATTATCGAGAGTTAGAGAGGTGGTATTGGTGGTGTTAATTCTCATTAGTTTGGTTTTCCGCCAGTTTATTCTCAAACCAACTTTGAGAGCGTTGTTATGGAGAGCCTTTAGTTTGTTCTCTATATGTTCGAACCTATGTGCTAAGAGACATAAATCATCAGCATAGTCAAGATCGTTAAGTTTTGAGAAGGGCGTCCACTGAATGCTGTCGGGTGCTTCAATGTTTGTTATTGCCATGACATCATCTAGGACAAGCAGGAAAAGAATTGGTGACAAAACACAACCCTGGCGTACTCCCGCATCGATAGTAAATGTTTCAGACGTTTGACCCTTGTATAGCACCTGATTTTGGGAGTTGTAGTACAAAAGTTTTATAACGTCTATAATAGATTCCGGTACACCTCTGCGATGCAGTGCTCTCCAAATGCTCGTCCTCAAGATTGTGTCGAATGCCCTCTCAAAGTCCACGAAGAGCATATAAGTGGGCGAGCTGTGCTCATTTGCCTGCTCGATTATAATTCGTAATGTCGACACGTGATCTATGCATGATCTACCTTCGCGGAAGCCTGCTTGTTCCTGCCTTAACGTATCGCAAAGAGGTGACAGCCTTAGCATTATAATTGTTGCAATAATTTTTTGTATAGTGTTTAGAAGGGTTATGCCCCGCCAGTTTTTGCATTCTCGAAGGTCTCCTTTCTTTGGTATAGCTATTATAAGGCCTTCGTTCCAACGGTTTGGTATTTGTTTATTAACCCATACATTGCAGATTAATGGTGTTATTACATTTGCAATCCACGTAGGATTGGTTTTAAAAAACTCTGGAGGGATGTTATCTGTTCCCGCAGACTTATTTGTCTTAAGTTTTGCGATTGCAGTTATTACCTCCCTTGTGGTGGGGGGATCGGCTGGTATTTCCGTGAGTCGTGACGGCAGTAGAAAGTGGTTTTCTACAACTTCAGTTGTGCTGTTATGTTGTGCAGCGAAATGCTCCTTCCATCTACGAAGTTGTTGGTCTGTGCTGGTTAGGAGATTTCTTTGTGCATCGAACACACACTTAAGTAATCACACCTTTATTGCTTCAACTTGCTGGTTTCTAAAAAAGTAAGCAATAAAAATAAAATTCTGTATATTTTTTTTTAAATAAAATATAAAAATTTAATACTTTAGTTTTGTTTTAATTCTTTATTAGGTGGTATGAGCTCTTACAAACATGTTTTGGGGTGCAACTGGTGATTCCGTTCCTTTTTTAGTATTTTCTCTTTTTCGCCATTTTGTATGCAGTTTTGCAACCACACCTACAATAAAATTTTCAATTTTTAATAAAACTGTATTTTTTTGCTTTTAAATAAACTTTATAAATAATTTTATTAATATTTAAGCACTACTTGCCAGTTTTTCACTTCGTAATAAGTTAGTTTTTATATAAATTTAAGTTGAATACAGTTTCAGTTTAAAGGGCTAAAACAGTGCAAGTTAAACTCTCTTTTTTAAACACATTTCAAACCAGCAAATCTATAAATCAGTAAACATATTTATAAATAAAAAAATATTTATAAATCCATCTGAGGAGATCGAGTGGTTGCGATCGAAACATGTCATGGTAACCTGCCGGCCCGGGTTCGAGCCCCGGCCACGGTCAAGAATGAAAGATTATCAATGACAATTTTGATTAATTTTCATGTTGTAAAATTCCTTCCTTCATAAAGATAATTTAATGGAAATTAAATTTAATGAACTTAGGCCTAATTAAAAATATAAGAAAATTTAAATTAAAAACCGTAGATAGTTCAACGGAATAACCACAATACTGATTATATTTATAAATGATCTCCAAACGCTTAAAATTAGCCGCTTAAACTACCAATTTGACAACATTTATCGTAGTGCTGCCACACTATTATTTTTTAAACTGTATATGTATAATATATGGGGCATTTACAGCTGTTGAGTTAAAACTACATATAAATTTAAGTTTAGTTCAACTAAACCAGTACTTAAACATTTACTGATTAATTAGCCATAAGTGCTACTTAATTAATCTTGTTTAAATAAGCTGTTTAACCAAAACAAAGAAACTTGTAAAGTGTATTTATTTGCAAGGTGGCCTCAAAGAAACAACTGATTGTTTTGCCTGCTGTTGTTTTGTTATTTTTGTGTTATTGAGGCCGAGGCCACCTTGTCAAGTAAATATACTATGATAACTACAAAGCATACAGAGGGTGTGTGTGAAACGCTAGCAAAGTACTCATGGAAGTAAAATTTTGACACTATTGAGGTGAATAAAATTTCACTAGCCCTGGGGGCTAGTATAAATTTTGACATTAGTGTAGAAATTTTTGACAACCACAAAATTATTTTTTTTTATCAAATTTGCTTAAACAAAATAAAAAATAATATGGAAAAAGGACCAGCGTCAAAAAAATTAAAAAGAATTATACAAGATGTAAGTATTTACATATGTATAAGCTTTTTTGCCCACACTTTTTGTAAAAATTGTTAATATAAATGAACGAATTCATCAAATAGTTGGGACGATCTCATTTCCAACAGAATTTAAATGATTATTGGTAAAAACTTGATTAATTTATTCATTTTCACAAAACTACTAGTAATTGTTTTTTTCTTTATGTCAAAATTTTACGTTGTCAAAAATGTTACAATTTCACACAGCACAAATATGAAAATTTTCTACCACAAACAAATTTCATTTCACCATAGAACTTTGCTACCGTTTCACACACACCCAGAGATGAAAAAAGTGACGTATGACAAATGCTTAAGTCATTTGCGAGGGCAGCTTTCGAAGAAAGAGAAAGAAAACGTTTTTTTGTAGTGAAGTGGTAAATGTAAAATCAGGCCGCTACTATCAACACAAATTGCGTGATCAAAACAAAAAATGCAAAAAGGGCAGTTTTGAAAGAAAAGAACAGAAAAAACACAATCTTTTCTGTCTCGTGACGCCTCTGTGTGCTCTGTGATGGTAACTTAAATAGACTTTAAATAAGCGGCGTTAAGTATCATTTAAAAATGCGCTAAGAACTCAATTTCGTATTTGAATTGAACCTAAAAATAAATAATATTTAAGTTCGAAGTCAAAAACTGGCGCGTAAACTACAAAAGTGTATTTTATAATCTAATTTATTATTCATATTTAATTAATATTTTTAATTTGTAATCGCTAGACGGTCATCAATAACTCTTACTTTTATATTAAATTAAGTACTTAATAAATGATAAGCTTAGTACTAAATAAATGTAGCTAACTGCTTCAATTAAAGGTTTAACTTTTTTTTAATTCATTATTAATGCCCGTAATTTCTACAAGCAAAACTGTTTTTGTAATTTCAACGTTAATTTGGCTTACGCATTTTTGCCTCTAAATTTTCTTTAAAAATATGGCAGCATTTGTATTTTTTTTTAGTTTTTGAATTAAATATCGAAAATTGAGGGTGTAAAATATTGAGTCTATCACGTCTAGTTATTTTATATGTATATTTCGCCCGAAATAAGGCGGTTATGCTAATATATTTTTAATCATAACTTGAGAACTATTTGTCCGATTTAGATCAAAACACTTACCAATGATTAGGAATTAACTGTCCACCCATTTTCATTATAAATGGTTTATATACTAAAAAATCGAAAATATGCGCTTAAAATATGCACTAAGAAATCCGAAATATGCACTATAATAAAAAAAAATATGCACTAAAATCTTAAAAATGTTCACAAAAAATTTTCATAAAAAAATTAAATGTCTAATGAAAATTTTTGTTTGTTGAAATAAATAAGTACTGTTTTATTAAAAGTTAACTTTTAAGAATGCCAATGCATTTTGAAAAATTTATTTCCAGATCCCACTTTGATTCAAGATCACAAAAATATTTGAAATTTTTTGACCAATAAATCCGTAATTGGAAAATACAAAAGCTAATTGACTTTTGATGTTATTTAAATTTAATATTTCTTTTAAATTTTTCATTGCATAACTATCGGTATCAACAAGCTCTTCTAACATTCTTAAATTAGTCAAAGTTTTTTGAATAGAATTCATAAGTAAATAGCCAGGCCTCCCGGCTGCGGTGAAAGGGGAATTAGGGGATACATTTCATTAAAAATTGCAATATTATTGAAAGCTTCTAATTTCCTTTGCAACGCGGGATACCCCTTGAAAATCTTGTAAATATTTAAAGCAAAGCTCTAAAATAATTTATTTATTGATTTAAAATTTTTTTTGGAAGTTTTCTTTGTATTTAAAACTTTTTTGATAATATGGATATTAAAAAAAAAATCACTCAACAATGTCAAAATATGCATTTAAAACCTAAATATGCATTTTCACCAAAATATGCAAGAATATGCAAAAACAAATCGATGGCATTTTAACGCAAATTGTTGAATGTTCTTGGACTATCGACATAAGACATGCATTTGCATGGAAATCGCATTCCTAATAATAAATAATAATATTCTGATATAAGATAAAAATATAAAATGTTTGTCCATATAATTTTTCAAGAATTTTTAAAAACAAATAAATGATTTAAAGGAAATTGTATTTCTTATCATTTGTAAGTGTTTTAATCAAAATGGGACAACGGAATACTTATCAAGTTGTGCTAAAATGTATTGGCATAACCACTTATTTCGGACGAAATATAAGCCAAGCCCATAAAAAAACTAGACATGATAGAAAAAAATTGAACACGGATTTGAATTAAGCGCTTTAAAATCTTATTATCCATAAATTTCTTTTTTAACAATTTTTTCTGCAGACCTGTAGCCCGTTTCTGTATTTCTCGCATCGTAAAATTTTCCGAATGAAATCAGTGAATCGGGACAGAAACAGTGAAAAATGAAACAGAAAATGGTTTTTCTCACGCAAGTGTTTCTGTATCTTTCCTTTGCGAAAAGTATCTGTCATTTAAACAATTTTCCAGCAATTATTGGAAGGATGCGAGAAAAAGTGTTTCTATAACAATATTTTGCGAAAAGTTTTTTTCAAGAACTGTCAAAATAAGTCACATTTGAAATTGGTGGCGAGAAAAACAAAATGTAGATATTTTGAATTTAAAATATGTTTATATACTATTTTTATTAAATAAATAAAAAAATAGAAGGAATATAAATGATAAATGCATAATTTATATGATGAAAATAAACAAAAACAATTGTTACATTTTGTTAGTTTAAATTTTTGTTAGCCTTTTCTTGTTTTGGTTTTAACCAGTGCTGCCAGATAAATTTGTGTCAAAATCGTCAATTTCCTGAGAAAAAAATAAAAAAGATCGTCTTTTTTGTTTTAAAAATCGTGCAATTTAAAATCAATTTTAAACAAATTTGTTTCGACTTTTATTAAAAAATAATCAAACAAAAACATAGTTAAAGTTCATGGGTATTTAATAATTATTATTTAATAATTGAGATATAAATCTTTTATTTACCTATGCCTATAATCTTTTTCTTTTTTACCTGAAATAGACTTGTAGTTAAAATTAAAAAAATCGGTTCATAAATAAACGGTTTAAAGACCCAGTAAAATCTTCGCCTACAAAATAATATGTTAAGTAATCAGAAACACATAAAAGCACTACATACAATTCTACTGAAAAAATAATGAATTTTACAAGGGTTGTGCCAAAAAGAACAAATTCAAAAGTAAGTAATTTTTTTTATCTTAATACATCCAGAAAAAAGTAGTTATCGAAGTTCTTATGGAAGAAAGCTACTTAATAACGAGTGAAAGAAGCTATCCATTTTGAAAAAGTTTTTACTGGGAGACAAACAAAGTTCTTTCTTGCCGGAATAATGGTTTTGGCACAAAAGTGTACATATAAGATAAGAATATCAAATATCAATCATATTTTGTATATGTATATAAGAAGTATAAAATGTTCAAAATAAACCAAGTCGGTCCATTACTTTCCCTCGAAATTTTGCTTTTTCCGATACATTTTTTAGGGAAGAAACAAACAATTTCGAGGACAATTTTCACAATAGGGATAAATATAATAATTTAAGCAGCCTTGTTTCTAAAGATATCTTTTTTCTCTAATAAACAAACATAAAAATATTTACAATTATCTTATTTCGAAGACTAATGCCCGTAATTTCTACAAATAGATATCTAGTGGTGTTCATACCTAACAGTTATCTTTACCTATCCGGTATCACTATTGTGGTAACTTCAACGTTAATTATGCCTACGTGAATTAACTACTGAAAATCGATGGGGTAAAATACATTACACTTTAACCCGTAGGTTAGAAATACGTTTTAAAATTATGAAAACCATAGATACATATACACAGCTAGATACCTATTTGTAGAAATTATGGGCATAAGGGGCTTATATGTAAAACGCAACGCCAACAATTTCATTAAAAGCAAAAATAAAATCAAAAATATTTTATAAATTTGTTGTTGCTTTCTACAGACATTCATATTATTTTTTTTTTTTCAATTTTCAACGCCACAAAATAGAAGTGTTTGAAATTTAAAAATTCAAGATGAATTTCTATAGAAAGTATATTTTATTATAAAATATTTTAGATTTTGTTTTTGCTTTCGTCACTTTTTTAGAAAAAAATCATCAAAACGTCACTTTGTTAATATCGGAACAAAAAATCGTCAAGATGACGATAACTCGTCAAATCTGGCAGCCCTGTTTTTATTATATTTATTTCTTTTATTGACGTTTCGCTTTTATTTGACTGGAAATATTCCAGTATAAACAGAATTTGTTGTGTCTGTTTTCGCATTCAAATACAGAAACACTTTTATCTCATAAATCGAGAAACGATGGAATTTTTTGTTTCACACTTCATGTAAGAAATTTTACGATGCGAGAAATACAGAAACGAGCTACTGTGTAAATAATCAAATTGATTTAGATCGCGAACAGTGCTGTCAAAATAGTTTTTGGCTCATTTCCGCCAATTTATAGTTTGATGTCCCCAACAGTCCCCATTTTTTTTCGTTATTAACTTTGCATTTCACTGCCTGTTTTTAGAAAACGTAAACAAGTGAGTGAGTGAGAAAAAATATATTGAAAACAAAAACAAATTTTCGTTTTTTATTGTTTTTTTCAATATAATTTCTCACTCACTCACTTGTTTTCATTTTCTAAAAACAGGCAGTAAATTTAATCAACTAGTAATTTTCAACATAAAATTTTCATTTTATTTGTTATAAAACATCTTGTTTCCAAGGCTAATTTAAAAAGGTATTGCAAGTCGTCAGCCGTTCATCTGCTGTCTTCACGACGAATTGCAAATATAATTCCCAAACGTCAAAATATACTTTTGTTTATGTTTTGCGCAAAAATAATCGAAAAAATTTCTGAGAAGAAGTTAATTGAGAAGTGCGAAAAATATTATTTTTATAAAAAAAATTATTATTTTTTTTTTTTTTAAGTCAAAATTCTAATTTTAAATAAAAAAAACGCGTTGCTGTTCAGTGTTTTTGACAACAATATATTAAATTGCAAAAACAAAATATATGTGGCTTTTTGTAAAAGTGTGTTGACTAAAATGCTTCCCTGATCTAATTATTGTTTGAAATTTTTGAAAAAACAACAACAACTTATCATGACAGGGCTGTATTTTTCTCAAAACAAGTAAGGCTTGTGTGATAGTGTAAAGTACCCTTTGAGAACATGTCTATTTGTCTTATTAAACCATTTTGTATGTATGTATGTACAATTATTATTTATATTCTTTATCTATATTAATTTCCCTACACTTAAGACATCATATTGATTAAAACGTGTTCACCGTTCGATTACAAAAATATTAGTTTTCTATAATTTTGTTCTCTTTATGGCATTTTAATACGAGTCTAATGTATAAAATAGTGAATTATTAATAATGATAATGATTAAATAATAACTATGAATTTCATGTTGAATGATTATTTTAAATCGAGCAATTTGTCACAAACTGCTTTTTAGATTTTAATAATACGGTTCCATTTAATATCACATTAACAATGTGTGTAAAAAACTATCTAGTTATGTATGTATATGTGTGTATTACCCAGAAAACACTTAACATCAAGCTAGGAAGATATCGTTGAACGTTAGAAAAGATTTTGTTTTTTTAGTTTTCTTAACAACAGAAGGAACATTTTTCTCATTTTTTTTTTGTTATTTCCTAAAAGTTTTTATTATGACTTTTGATATCAAATAGAAGCCCTTATTCTTTCAATGTTTGTTTGTGTTTGCTGGGTAGTTAGTACCCAGCGGGAAAAAGAAGGAGTAGGAAGGCCTTCTAGAAGGCCTCTGTACCCCTTCTTTTGGATGTACAAGGCATTCTTGCTCCATTCCATACTCATATCTTTTTTACACACGTTGTCATTGCGGAGAAAGCCTTCCGCTATCGCTTCTTCAGCAGGTACATAAGAATGGTAACTGACCAAAAAAAAATTGATTTTGCTTTTGCTTGTGCAAAAAACAATACAAAACATGTTACTCCTTTTCTACTCCCTTCTCAAAGAAGCGATTGTGGAAGATGCTTATTATCTTTTATACGAAAGAGCCGAGGCCTTCTATGAGGCCTTCTTTAGCAGTTAGATAAGAATAGTAATTGAATCAAAAAATCTTTTAAGCAGGCCTTTAAAAAGGCCTGAAGTAAAAAGGTCTTCTGAGTTTTTCAGCTGGGTATAACTACAAACTACTTTCACTTATTGTACTAAATTTCAATTTGTACATAATTGAAATAACAACCAGAATTTATTAACGAGTGTTTCACATTTTCTACATCTTTGATGGTAGATGTTAAAGGTCCAATTAGACGTGACATAACTATAATGTCACAGCCGTAACGGCGAATTTAGAAACCAAAATTGAATTGGTTTGTATGGTATGTTTATGTCGTTATGGTAATACAGTGGCTATGGTAATACAGTTTTTATATGGTTATGTCACGTCTAATTGGACCTTTAAACTGAAGGTCCACACCATGCGTTGATGCATATGATACTTTTTGTGCATTTTATACGTTTCTTATTTCAAGTTAAATGCAATGCGTTTTATGCGACAAATTGTTTTTTTTTATCAGCTGTTGTGAAAATATTTTTATCAAATAAAAATAATTTTGTCAAAAATGGAGAGTGTTATTAATATTTTAATAGAATTTATTTAAAAGGATTCAAAGAGGAGAAAGCATTTATTATACAAATATTCATGATTTTTCACGGTATCAATAACTTTCCAGTTCATGGCATTTGTTAAAAAAAAAAATAAAAAATAATAAACACAACTTATACCATGTTCACACGGACAGCAATATTCGTGTTTCGCTCTCTTATTCCTGTTTCGCGCACCAAGCATGACTGAAACGATTTGTTTCCCCATACAAAATTTTGAGAGCGAAACCAGTCGTTTCATTTTGAAACATGCTTCGAAACAGGAAAAATGTACTATCATCTCCAACTTTGATAACATTTTTCGTTAGTTTATCTGAACTAGCTCTCAAAATAAATTAAAATAAGAAAAAAACAAAATAAAAATTGATGTTTAATAAAATAAAGTGATAATTATACAATAATAATATTAATTAAAGTATTAAATTATATATTTTTAACTTTTAATTACTTTTTTAACAATTTTAAATAAAATCACACTAACAACACACAAAAAAATGTTAAAATGAAACAAGAATCATTCGTATGAACAGCATGTTTGACAAACTAGTTGCAGAGAGCGAAACGAGTGGTTTAAGCCCTTAAGCCCTTATGACACTACATTTTCAATGCATTGTTCAAGTTTTGGTGAACAGTACAAATATAATGTAATACAAAAATTTACCAAGTGCAAAGAGTTGAGCTGTATTAAGATAAATGGCAAACTGTCAAAAATTTTACCAAAGTTATCGATAAAAAATGAAGTTATGTCAAAAAAAATGTAAAATTGTTTAACTTAAATTTGACATTTCAAGCTTGAAATATGAAAAGTGTTGCTGAATCAGCGGTTTATGGGCAAATTCAGCGATTTACCGCTTTTTGTTTTTCATTTTCTCATAAACAAAAAGTTGGCAACATTTAATAAAATAAACAAAACAGGGATGGCGAAGTTGTTTCAATTGTACTTTTTTGTTGATACTTTTTAAACAAAGATTTATAATACCTTTTTGTGGTGTTTTTTATGAACATAAATAAAATTAATTTCAACTAAAAAAATCTTTTAGTACAATTAGGGTAAAAAAGTGCAATTTTTAAAGGTTGTTGGTACAATTTTAAAAATTCTCAACGCCATCCCTGAAACAAAACCATAACAAGAGAAAAAAAACTAAAAAACTTTGTTTACATTTTTTTATAGTTGGCTCTTTCTAACATTTACTGTTTCTTTCTATCAATTCTATATCAATTAATGAATAAAAAATGTAGTGTCATAAGGGCTTTATGACACTACATTTTTAATGCATTGTTAAAGTTTTGGTGAACAGTACAAATATAATGTAATACAAAAATTTACCAAGTGCAAAGAGTTAAGCTGTATTTAGATAAATGGCAAACTGTCAAAAATTTTACTAAAGTTATCGATAAAAAATGAAGTTATGTCAAAAAAAATGTAAAATTGTTTAACTTAAAATTGACATTTCAAGCTTGAAATATTAAAAGTGTTGCTGAATCAGCGGTTTATGGGCAAATTCAGCGATTTACCGCTTTTTGTTTTTAGGTTTCTCATAAACAAAAAGTTGGCAGCATTTAATAAAATAAACAAAACAGGGATGGCTAAGTTGTTTCAATTGTTCTTTTTTGTTGATACTTTTTTAACTAAGATTTATAATACCTTTTTGTGGTGTTTTTTATGAACATAATTAAAATTAATTTCAACTAAAAAAAATCTTTTAGTACAATTAGGGTAAAAAACTATAATTTTTAAAGGTTGTTGGTACAATATTAAAAATTCTCAACGCCATCCCTGAAACAAAAACATAACATACATATAGTTTGCTCTTTCTTACATTTACTGTTTCTTTCTATCAATTCTATATCAATTAATGAATAAAAAATGTAGTGTCATAAGGGCTTTATATCGTCATATGAACATAGCAATAGATGACACTCAGAATATAAAAGTAATCGATAACTTGGATGGCAAAATTTGTTCGAGTTAAAATTGTGGTAAAAATTAATTTTAATGCCTTTTATTCTTTAAAGTTTATGCAATCTTTATTACGAAAGCATTTTTTATTAAAAACCTTTTTTAATGCAAGAAAATAGCAAAAAATAAACAACCACACAAACATAGTTATCGATAACATTGAAGGGCAGGCGCATAAACGCATGGTGTGGACCTTCAGCTTTAGATGTTGATCAGTGTAAAAGGCCTATAAGGCGAATTTATAATAAGGTCGTCCCAACTCTAAATTACAAAATTGTGAAAATTCATTTATAATTTTTTTGTTTAATTATTGAATTTTTCTTGTCGAAATTTACAATATGAATTCAAAGCTTAATCCTAATTATTATTTTTAAGTTTTTACCAGGGAAACCATTAATATGCATTAATATCCAAACAATATATTTATCCGTTTTAGAGCTATTTATGAATCTGGACATCAATATTTTACCCTTTGCAGCATGTTTGTGCATAATTTAGTTAAACGAGTTCTTTGCAGCATTTTTGAGGTTTATAGTGCCTATTTCACCTTTTTGAAGCATATTTTGTTACGTGTTCAATGTGATTAAATGCCTTAAAATGCTTACGTAGCGAATCAATTTTTTTTTTAAATTCTGGTTAACAGATGGCTTTTTCTAACTGTTAAATTTTATACATAAGCAAAAGTTATGTAATAAGCAATTATATACATAGAAATCTATACCGCTCGGCTCAGAATCACTTTTTCAAGTGATTTTACGATGTTCATCCGTCCGTCTGGCTGGTTGACTGTTTATGTAAATCTTGTGCACAAAGTACAAGTTGCACTTTTGTAGATAATTTGATAAATGTGGTAAATAAACGTTAATTGTACTAAGAACGAAGCCCATGATAAGAATCGGTCTATAATTTCACATAGTCCCATATAAACATCTTTCTGAAATAGACTCTTTGTGCCATAAACCATCTAAAATATTCTACTGCAAGTAAATTTTTTTTTTGGAATCGGTCGACATTTAACTATTCGTAAATACTTATTTGAAATGTTTTTCGTTTTCACGACAACGACAATATAAAAAACCTTATTGCGGCGCAGAAGATTTGTGGTAATATCCTAGACTATGCTAGATGTTTGATGTGCATGCAGAACCCCATAATTGGATGCCATATTGGTTTTATGATGGACCTGTAAAACTTTGTTGTCAAAGGACAAATTTAAGTTTCGACTGAGGAGCCAATGTAGTTGAGCTGCTTTAAGTTTCATAGCCGTTATTTTCGCTTCTTATGGCGAGACCATCTAGCGTCTATCTTTATCAACAGTGAACAGTGATGTTATTTATTTTTACTGCGTTTATCTTCTGAGCGTGAAAGTTAAGTGAGCACATTGAGCGGGGTAAACCTTAATTTTCCATTTTTCTAGGCAGGCCTCTAGTTCATTGATATGGGATTGTAGATGCTGCGATGCAAATTTTGGGTCATGATTGACCCTAATACATGCTGTGTCGTCTGTAAACGTAGTAGAATGTGTGCGCGGCAGTGTTGCCAGAAGTAGGGGAAAAATTCCTACATGTAGGTATTTATGATACTAAAACAGAAGCGTGGGCACAGATTTTTGATAGTCTCCAAAATGTAGGGACTTTTTGTCATATCGCATTATTTATGATATAATTGCAGAAAAAAAACGTTTTCCCCTAAAATCGCTTAAAAATATAACACTTATATGTATGTATATGTTTTTTCTAAGATATCATTCATTATGTATGTTTTTATAGTTGACCTTTTTCCGATATATATAAATTATTTGTTGTTTTTGCATTAAAGATGAGCAGCAAGATTCTTGAAGCAGACGTAGGTAAGTTCTTTAACATTTAGCCTGTGATGCGGTCAGGTTCGGGAGATTTTCTAATGTTGACATTTTCTATTGCTGATTTTACTTGAGTTTGTTTTAATTTTATTGTAACGTTAACTGTATCAGGAATAATTGCAACGACAGAAACAAGTACATATGTGCATCGTGTGGCGTGAAGACTTTCTCCAAGTGGAGTGCAAAGGCGTTTATTTTTTTTATTTGTGTTTTTGGGCCAGGTTCGGGTTTCTAGTCTTAGTGAAGATTCGTGGGTTATAGGGCATTGCATATGTCTTAAAGCCTTACATAAGCTGTAATTGTGTCAATTTGTTGCGTAGAGTTGTCTGGCATAACCGTAGTTGGGCCTTGATGGTTGGGGAACGATTATTTTGCCATTGTCTTCTCAACTTCCTTTTTTCCCGGACAAGGGTTTTTATATTCACCGATATGTTATGCAGATCACGCCTAATTGTCCGATTAATTGGGAATGCGTTTCTTGCCGCAGAATCCAAGACTTCCGAAAATCGGTCGACAGCTGTTTGGTTGTCAGATGCATTTTTTTAGGGGAATGCCCTGAGAAAGAAGAGAGCTCACATACATTTTATACTTCAACCAATTTGTGTTTCTGTTTGGATAGGAGATAGAGTTTACAGTTGCGTCTTCAAAGTTGCCATTTAGAATAAAGACTGAAGGTGAATGATCAGACGATAGATCATATGAGGAACTAGTTAGTAATTGATCGCGCTTGATGTTTTTAATTACGGCAAAGTCGATAAGGTTTGGTAGCTTGTTGAAGTGGTAATAATTATGATAACTTAATAGGAACCGTTCAAATAAAATGCAATAAATTTGTCCTAACAAACTAATTCCGGCCTGAAAATTTTCATCAAAGTGAATTAGCGTAAAATCTTTAAAGGTAGTCTTACGTGCGTCCTATATTCGTTATGCATATGTACTTGCACTCTTCACGGAGAAAACTGTTGTGCATTATTTATGCACAAGCTGTTCATAACTATAAAATGATTAGGTACATTTTTGAATATGCAACTTTGCGCATAAATTATGCCTAATAATCATAAATTCTGCACAATCTAATGAAATTGTGCATAAGTTATACACAAAAAATGTGCACAGTTTGTGAACATTGTTCATAGCTTAATTATTTGAAAATTAAACACAATTGATCATAATATATGAACATTGTGCATGAACGACTATTAACACTTATTGTTCATGAGTTATGCCTACTTGTGCATGGATTTTGCCCAACATTTTGATATGTGTGTATCTTGTTCATAAGTTGTGCACATTTATGCATAGATTATGAACAATATTATGTTCCTTGTGTCAAGAGCGCCGGTTGTGTTTAGAAGCGACAGTAGTTGAAGTGAATTGAAGTGAATATTTTTTAGAAATATATAATTGCGCAAATCAAGAAAACCAGAGGTAAGTATTGAGTTATTATCAAATATTTATCACAGAACAAAGATAACTGATACAGCCAATTGTTTTTCTGACTGGGTAGTTGCTTGACGAACTATTTATGGAGTTCTGCTTCAGCTGATTTTGTTTACTTTTTGTTTGTGTTTTGCAGAAAAACTTCCATTGAAGTGCTAAATATGGAAAACTTCGCAGGTCAACAAAGACGTGAATATACTTATGTTTTCTACAAATTTAGAAGGTATTAATTTATATTTTAATTTAATTTGCTGTTATTTCTGTATATTGAATTTCCTAATTGAATTTCCTAAACCCTTTGAGCTTCATCCAATATTAAGCACTAGACTATGTTTTATGATAAGAATTTTATAGATATGTAAAAAAATTAATTACTTTATAAATTATATAAAATAAACATATTAATACTGAAGTATAAGATTTATTTTATTTTAATATGTGTAAATATAATATTAGTTATAAAGTGCTTGTACTTTGAAATAAAGACATTTGAAAATAAAATGAAAATTTGTTTCTTTAATATTTGCAGGAGGTGTAAAATATTTCCTACTTGTTCACAATCTATGAAAATGTTGTTCATAACCTATGCACAGTTGTACATAGTCTTTTCCCAGTTGTTCACAATCTATGAAAATGATGTTCATAACCTACGCCCAGTTATTCATAAAACATGCTCATAGTGCTGAACTTAAGTTATGAACAAGTGTGCATAGATTATGAACAACTGTTCTTGGTCGTTTTTCGTGAACAATTTGTGCATAAGTTGTGCCCATAGCGCATAATTTCTGCACATAATTCTCTCCGTGTTCTGTTATTGTAGTTTTAATTTGATAGAAGTTAATATTTTCATTGGCAATAGTGGCGCTCACAGTGGAGCTTAAACGATTTAGGCAACACAAAGTATTTGTTTGAGTATTTTACAAATTTATATCGTTTGCATGTGGCTTTCAAAAAAAATCTTTATAGAATTAAATATGAAAACAGTTCTACTACAGAAGTGTGTTTGAGTGCATTTAATTGTGTGTAACTGTCTATCTGTATAAGTTGTAGTACATATGAATATACTAGTGTAATGACTAAATTCAATATAAAATAGTTTTAAAGTAATTTTCATTTAATTTCAATACATTGAAAATTATTTTTTTGTAGCAGAAGACATGCAATTTTCATTCCAAGCAAACATTTTTATTTAATAAAGATTAAAAAAAAAACTGAATAATGAGTGGCATGTACGAGAAGTAGTGGTAGCTTTTTACATTAATCAAATTTCCTTTCGTCTTAAAAGTAAAAGGTGTTGTTTTAAAGGTGCACAACTTTGAAATAAAATAATATCCTAATATTGATTTCAGGTTTTAAAAAAACTCATTACTTTTCTCTATGAAATATTTAAAAAAAAAATATATTTTTTACAAATTCTAGACAGAAAATTTTAGATTTATGGAAGTTAGAATAATTTAAGGCAAAAGTGTTTGAATATGGTTTCGTCTGGCTCGAATGCTAAGTTATTTTGGGTCCAATTTTCAAATACTTTTTTAGGAAAATCAACGCTTTATTTCGGCAAGGATCGACACAAATGACAATATTTCACACCCTTAAGGTTTCCGATTTGCTTGCATATCGGAGGGATTCAGCGAGAGAAAGTAATCCAACATCGACCACATTATTACAATTGTAAAAGGTTTCCTTTAGCAAAAGATTGCTTGACTGTAAATAATCAATCGAAACTGCGTTCAAGGCAAGGCGGATTCAAACAGGTGACGTTTTCGAGTCATCTGTTTATTTATTTGTGTGTATGCTTAATGTCAAGCTTTGTTTACATTTTGTAAAAAAATTAGTTTAAATTTAAAATTCAGTAAAAATCTAAATACCTACTTGACACAAAAGTACAGCAATATTCGTGTTTCGCTCTCCCATTCCTGTTTCGCGCCCCAAACATGATTGAAACAACATGTTTTGCAATACAAAACTTTGAGAGCAAAACAGGTCGTTTCAAATTGAAACATGCTGGGAAACAGGAAAAATGTACTATCATCTCTAATTTTGATAACAATTATCGTTAGTTTATCTGAACTAGCTCTCAAAAAATCAAAACAAAGAAAAGAACAAAATAAAAATTTATGTTAGATATAATAAAGTGATAATTATAAAATAATAATATTAAAAACAGTATTTAATGATATACAAACTTTATTACAACTTTTCGCTTTCTGAGTTGGTTTGGCAGCGACTGTTTACATTTAATGAATCCAAATTAAAAACTAATGACAAATACAGAAGTGGAAGAAATATCAGTTTTTCACTTTAACTGCAGTTTTTTAAACGCTGATTTTAAATAAAATCACACGAACAACACAAAAAAATGTCAAAATGAAACAAGAATGAATCGTATGAACAGCATGTTTGGCAATCTACATAGTTTCAAAGAACGAAACGAGTGGTTAATGAACAAACCATAAGGAATAAGTGGAGCCAAAATAAATTGGCAATACAGGAAAAAGATTTACATTCTAAAGCAATTTTGTATATTAAATAAACAAAAAAAATTATACTTTTATCAAATAATTTTGACAGTCACTCTAACTTTTTACAATAACAAAACACATAGTATTTTTCGAAAAAAAGGATAGCTAGCATAACTCTTTCTCATGATACGGTCACCTGTATGAATTCGCCTTGGTCCAAGGTGAATTCAAGTACACGGTGGGAGCAATACTACGACAAAACAAAAACAAGAGAAAATGGTGTTTTGAATTGAATTGATACGGCCTAATTTATAAAAAAAGGGTTAATAAAATGGATTTTCATACAAAATCCGTTTAATAAACCCTTTATTAACATGATTTATTTTTTATAAATAAGGCTGTTACGGTTCTAAATGTCACCAATTCAAAAAAAGAAAAACATTGTTAAACCAAGCTTTTTGTTGCCTTCTTTAGTGAATTCGCCTTGATTGCTACGACACTAAATAGTGTTCAAACAGAATACTAAAATTTCTCATAGAAAGCCGTCGTGAAATATTTATATTTTATTTTGAGAACGTTTTTTCTTAGGCTCTCACATATCGACACTTATTTTCTTAGTCTGTGTCCAGAAGGCTCTTGTCTTATTGACATGATTGCTACTTTAATGGCGAGAGAGATGAAAGGAAAAGAAACAAGTACACAGTTGCATGTACTGCAGGTATGGGCACCACTACATTGAAAGCTTTGCATGTGTGGCATTGTATTGGTTTGTTTACGTTTGCATTTGTTGGTTTTATGCTCTTTGCTCTTTGTTTTTTGTGTATGTATACACATCGTTCGCTCTTTTTGCATTTTCATTTTGCATTTGCCCATACATGATGTACTGTCAGCACTTTTTGCTTTCTTATTCTTATTTAAAGACTAAAAAAAATATGTCCTTAACAAGACATGAATGGTTTGAACGCCAATGAAAGTTCAAAAAAGAAAAAGTAAGAATCGTGTCAATAAGACATGAGCCGTCTGAACCCAAACTTAACAAATCTATCGCACTTTTATTTAATTTTATATATTTTGTAAACAAAGAAAAAACAACAAAAGAAAAAAAAAAAGAAATGAGAGAGCATTTAAAGTAACTGCCGACTATGGTAGAAAGAATAAGTACAAGATATAGTCATTTGCAAGGAAACCTGAAATATGCTCTTAAAAACGCGTTTTATGCGCATAAAATATGCAGTAAAAACTTGAAAAAATGCCCTGAAAATTCTTAAAAATATGCCTCAAAAAATGTAAAAATTGCTAATTTGAAAACAAAATATTCAACAATTTAGTAAAAGTTCAATGTTATAAAAACAATCCTAAACTTTTAATCGGGAAAGCCCAAACTCCAATGTATTTACAGACAAATTTTCAAGATGGCCAGTAATCGACTCACATAAACAAAGTTATGTAAGGAGGTTAAAATTCATATCAGAATTATTTGTGCCGAATATTATCTAGATATTAACATCCATATGAGATTTTTTGTATTAAAGGGATTTAAAGGACGATCGCTAAATTTCTTATTAATGTTTACTTTTTAAAGGAAGTTAAAGCTATTTAAGCTATATAGATGAAAACTTTGGAAAAATGTGAACTGATTCAAAAAGAATTTAATTTAATTGCAGAAAAAATATTTTTGGGGGGAATTTAATCTAAACAACAACGTATTTAGATGGTTTACCGACACAAAGAGTCTTATTTTGAAAAAAGTTTTTATGGGTATTATGTGAAATTATAGATCGATTCTCATTTCGTCCTTAGTACAATTAAAATGTATTTACCAAATTTGATGAAATTACCTACCAGACTGCACTTGTACTCTGCGCACACGGTTAACATGAACAAAGAACCAGCAAATACGGACGGATGGACATGGTTAGATCAATTAAAAAAGTGATTCTGAGTCGATCAGTATACTAAAAGATTTGTCCAGATTTCTATGTGTTACACACATCGCCAAAAACGTGTATTATTGATTTTTCCTTAACTTTTGCTTATTCATATATAAAATTTTGTCTTCAGCGACAACCTGCTTTTTCTTACAATTTTCGAGTAAAAATTAAATTCAGATGGCGAAATTGAAGCCACATGTTGGGTAAACAAGTAAATATTTAGAACACAAAGCCAAAATTCCGCAAAAAAAGGCATCTAAAAAATTCAACATGTATCAAAATATGCCTCAAAAAGGCAAAATATGCGCTAAAAACTTAAAATATGCTGCAAAAAGGCTCTTTTGACTAATTTTTGCAAAAAAAAATGCTGCAAAGGGTAAAATATGCAAAAATATGCACTAACAAATCGATGCCAAAATTCATAAAAAGCTCTAAAACGGATAAATATATTATTTCTGCCTTCATTGGTCGCACAAGGAAAAACATGCAATTCCATATTTATGGTTTTCTTGGTCATTAGAAGTGTTGTTTTCAATTTTAAATCCTACAAAAATTCAAAGCCATGCTTTCTTCTCCAAGCAAAATCGTCATCCATTATTAAACGTTTATGTTGTTAAGACTTTAAAACTACATAGACATGGACTGAAAGTAGTGGTCAGACGTTATTTTGATAAATAAATTTTCCATCACGGCTATCGTGAAAAAGGGGAGCCGTATTTCCCACAAAATTTTGCTATAAAAGAAAATAAATTTCGAGGGAAATTTTATTTACGATAGGGGTGCATATTTTTAACGATCCGTAAAAAAATTATTTTTTTACAGGTCTGTTAAAAAATTAATCAAAAAAATCAATGAATGCATCGTTAAATGGATGTTGTTTACGGTGGAATGCCCAAGCCTACTTCCGATTTCCATTCACGAGTTCAAGTCAGACAACTTCATTTTATTTAAATAAACTACTTAACAACCCTCGAACTTTTATTTGAACCCTTTTACTAGGCATTCCTTTAAAGTTTTTCTATCACAGAAATTGATGTATCATGCCAAGAAACAATTTAAGCTTAAATGTCATTTTTGCCCATAATCACAATCGACATGAACCTTTTTCGATGATTGTTGGAGCAAAAACACAAAGCAGCAACTGTCAAGTGATGATCATAGTCGTGCAACCTATGCATGTGGAGGCACCAACAAAATACCTTAAGCACACAGACGAACATATGAAAACAGTTGCAATTTGCTCTTTTTTTCTGATGTGGAGCAATTGAAATTATTTAATTTGTGCAACATAAATGAAATAAATGTAATGGCAGATAATAATGTTGTAATGATGCAAGAAAACAGGATAATTGGATTAAAGACAATTGAATGTTAGTTGCAACATGTAAATACAGTTTATTAAATTTGAATAGCAATAAGGTAATATGTACATACTCGCAAACCAACCAACCAACAATCATCGAAAAGATAAAGATAAAACAATTTTTTTTGACAGCAATACGAGAAAAATTGGTTAAAATTTTATTCAAAGTGGCGCTTTTTCTAAACTCTTATGTGTACGGCATAAAAACTCCTTCTATTGTGCGGCATGGTACGCGGGTAGCTACATGGAAGTTACGTATAAAACAAGCATTTTCGCAATAAATATCTATTTTAAACACTGCAAAATATTAAGGGGCTTGGGAAAAGATACTTAATACTATTAACGCTTTACTTCATATTGATTCTCGAATGTCTGTTTCAAGTTATAAAAAAATTCTGTGGAGCACTCTTTCAAAACTCAATTTTTGCTCTTATCAGGATATTACACTTTATTGTGAATAAAATCCACACTTATCCATCGATTTTCATGAATTAAAGCATGCCTACAATAAGTGAATGAGCGAGTAGTAACCTTTTTCACGTTGGTGTTAAGAAAATGATAGAAAGAAATGACAAAAACTTGATTTCAGTCTTTTTATTCTATCATTTTCTTAACACCAACGTGAAAAAAGTGACAACTCGCTCATTCTCTTCTTTTAGGGATCTTTTATTTAGAATTCACGTAGTTTTAAGAAAATAGTAAGTTTTAAAAAAAAATTTAATTTTAAAATTTTGCAAAAAAAAAAAATTTTTTTTTTCATCATTAATGACGCAATTCGTCGTGCGGGAGTTTATGTGCTCATAAATTTTATCTCAGAAACTAGATGAGAAAGCCGAAAACGGATTACATATTTGAAAAATTTGGGGTCAAAACCTAAAGTGGCATAATTAACTCGAAATGTGTAAAATGGCGGATAGAGCACATAAACTCCCGCACGACGAATTGCGTCTAAATTATTCATAAGCCGTTGAGTATATAAAAAAAAGATAATGTTATCACAACTTAAAGACAATTATTCAGCATTTCTTGTAATAACACTGGATATCGGTTAAACAGTAGGGTATTCATTTAGTCGGTTTTTTGTATTAACCGATTAATCGCGCGAATAATTATTCGAGGACAGACTTTAAATGAATGCATTATAATATTATTCTGTTAATCGCATAATTTTAATTTTGTCTAGTTTAGAAGTTTAAAAATAACACCAAAAATTATACTTTTTAACATACAAATTTAATTAAAAAAAATAACAATTTAACAAAAGGTACTTTATGTAATAAAAGGGGAAAACTTTTTAATAAAATGTAGCATTAAAATTTAAGCTAATTTTCTAATGTAGTATTTCAAAACGAGTATATGGCTTAAATGTTTATGTTTCAAACGATATCTTTCTTTTGTTTTGATTAAACTTGATTTAAAAAAGATTCTTTCACTTTCTCTGTTCTTTTTTTTGTTTTTTTTTTCTAAAAATAAGTAGTCTTCCATTATACCACTTGAATCTGTTTTTGATTTTTTAACAATTTTAATACTTTTAATAGTCTTTTTAAGGTCTGGTAGAAAGTTGTTTTTATTCGTCTCAAACAACTCATCTTCTTCATCCAAATCATTGTGGTTAAAGCCTGTTCTAAACATTCTCCAAAATAAATTATTCCTAAACGTGTTGGTTTCATTCTTTGCACTATACTTTATTTTAAAAATTGTTATGCGAATGAAATGTTCCTGAGTTAAGAAACAATAAAAGGGCATTTAATACGTTCCGGCTTGTTTTTTTACATTAAAGAAAAAACTAATACTGTGAAAAAATAAATTTTCGATTAATCGATTAATCGACAAAAATTATTCGAATTATTTGTTAATCCCAAAATTAATTGATTAATCGAACAACGGTTTATCGTTTGAATATCCTATTAAACAGCCTCTTCCAAAGCCGCAAATTGAAAAAAAATGTATCCAATGAATTTTAAATTTCGACTGTTTTTGTAGTTAGTGGACCATAAAACATCAAAAATATAGTGGTCATCAAAGTTCATGACTCATGACAAAAGTTCAAATTTGTTGCATAGTGTAATTTGTGTAAAAAATCTTTACAAATGAAAAGACTTGGAGACTGTTTTACAAAAGAAGAATCACTACTTGCGATTCGCTAGTGCTGTGAAACGATGGAACCTTTTTATTTCGCTCCCCCTTTTTCATATGAAAATATTTTGACATTTGTTTTAATTTTTTTACTTATCAGGAATCAAAATTATTATGAAAATCTGAAAAAACTTTTAATTTCACCGTTTAACAGAACGAGAATTGCCCCTCTGAGAGTAAATTCGATATTAATAACTTACTTAACTAGCCTTAAAATGTTTTTTCTTTGGGTTACAGTTCTTAAGAAACTTGTGAGCTTTGAGATTAATTTGTATAAAAGGAGAGGTATTAAAAAACAGCTACCACCCAGCAGGAAAATGAGGAATAGATTACATAAGTAATTAAAAAAATAATGTATTATTTTCGAACATTTGCAGAACATGGAATGAATTGTTTCCGTTCGTTAGTATTACTCGTGTTTTTCTATTACATAGTAGTAATTTCTACCAACTAAAACCATTTAGATTTTTGTTTTTGTAAAGCTGAGGTCACTTTATAAGTACTTTATTAGATCTTTATATTTTCGTCACAAAGTGATTCTAGAAAGACAAATTATACATATTAAAATATTTTTGCTTTATTATTTGCAACTATTGTAAATGTAAATGAGACTTGGAATTTTCAGTTGTTTGGATTAAATAAACGGAAAAGTGATGAATTTTCCCCTCCGCCCCTCGATTATCTCGTTTTAGACACTAAAAATAAATTTATAGCAAAAAATAGTTAATTAAAATTATTGTTACCCATCGCAAACTTATCTGAAGCTTATGCGTTCTTATGATGTTTTTCTATTTGCACGTTATTTAATATTTAAGACAGTTTTCACAACTTGAACAGCCAGAAAAACAAGAAATTTAACCAACAGCAAAAACGGGCTAAAAGGGCTAAATTAAAATTACAAGAAGGTCAAATATGCGCGTTTTTTAGTTACGGACTAAAAATTTTTTATCGCGTTCCATGTACTTTAAAAAGGGCTAAATCTAGCCCGTAAAGGGCTAAGTTGACATCACTGCTTGTAAAAGGTGTTTTTTTTAAGCTAGATAGAACTTTAAATTGTAAAAAGTAACACAAAAAATTAAATTTTGATGAAATATTTTTTTTATCGTTTCAGTATACTCTGACAAATCATCATGAATAGACTCACGCTTGAACAACGCTTCGAAATTATCCAAATTTACTTTGAAAATCAGTCGTCGATTCGCGCAACTTATAGACGACTTCGTCATTTTTATGGCGTACATAATCGTCCATCTGAACAAGCCATTCGTCGAACTGTGGATAGATTTCGTACCACATACTCTCTAGAGGATGCAATAACACCAACACGTCGAAGGAATGTGCGTACTGAAGAGAATATCGCCGCTGTAAACGAAAGTGTGGAAGAAGATCCAAATTTATCGATTCGTCGTCGGTCGCAGGAATTGGGGCTCTGTCCGTCCACTACGTGGAAAATTTTGCGCAAAGATCTCGGCCTACACCCGTATAAGATCCAGCTGGTGCAGGAATTGAAGCCACGAGACCATTATATGCGTCGTTCTTTCGCCGATTGGGCTCTAGAGCAGTTGGCAACTGACCCGTTGTTTTATCGCAAAATTGTGTTCAGCGATGAGGCGCATTTTTGGCTTAACGGGTTTGTTAATAAGCAAAATTGCCGCATATGGAGCGAGACCAATCCACAAGAGACCCTACAGACTCCATTACATCCAGAAAAATGCACCGTTTGGTGCGGTTTTCACGCTGGTGGCATCATCGGACCTTATTTCTTCAAAAATGAGGCCGGAGCTCGCGTTACGGTCAATGGAGATCGTTACCGCACCATGATCAATGATTTTTTGTTTGAAAATATGGATGACATTGATCCGGAGGAGATGTGGTTTCAACAGGATGGCGCTACGTGCCATACGGCGAACGCAACCATCGACTTATTGAAATCAAAATTTGGCGATAAGTTGATTTCGAGAAATGGACCTGTCAATTGGCCTCCAAGGTCGTGCGATTTGACACCTCTCGATTATTTCCTGTGGGGCTACGTGAAGTCACTGGTTTATGCTGATAAACCAGCAACAATTGACGCCTTGGAGGCCAGCATTGTTCGTGTTATTCGTGACATACGGCCAGCAGTGCTCGAAAAAGTGGCCCAAAATTGGACGTCAAGAATGCGCTTCGTCAAGAACAGCCGCGGTGCCCATATGCCCGAAATCATTTTCAAATGTTAATGTCACGTATTGATCTTTCGAATAAAAAAAAATTTTTGATTACAATTTAATTTTTTGTGTTATTTTTTACAATTTCAAGTTCTATCGGGCTTAAAAAAACACCCTTTACTTCAACCAACGTAGCACTAGCAGAAATTTCTTAACTAATCACGCGCTCCGTGAAATTGAGAATGTGTTTGAGAGAGTGTTCGAAAATAACCAGTACATTATTAAGTGTTCGGCTCACACACCCAAGAACGATATCTATTATTTATATTTCGTAACTATTAGCAACAATGAGCCGAACATTATATAATGTTCTGTTCTTCGTTGAAAAACAGAACAACTGTAGTGATTCTATATACAAACAGTATATTTTAATGTTCTATAATGTTTCTTTTTTTACATTGATAAAAAATGAACAAACCAATAATTTTAGCAACGACCGCAGCACGAACAGCTTGTGTGTGCATTGTGTATATGTTTTGTTTGTGTGAAATTGTTTTGCTGGCTTTTGGTTTTTTTTCGTATGTGTATTTTGTTTTTGTAAAAAATGTTGGGTTTTTTTTCCAGCTAAAAGCGACAAACATTAATGAACCGAACCGAACACAATGAAGTTTGTGGTTTAAAAAAAAAACCGAACGGAGTTAAATGTTCTCATCTTTTTGTTGAGTTGGATAAAAACAGTATTATTTTTTGTTCGAAAGATGACAAACAGGCAAACGTTTTTTTTTTTGTTAATGATTTTCTACACAAACATTATTAGCGTTTGAGTTTTCCACAAATCTATCGAACCGAACACTTAGGAGCGATATTTAGTGTTTATTTTCAAACACCGGTTTGAGCACTGCTTTAAAGTTTTTATTTACGACCGATGTGCTTATCACGTTTACGTACTGGTGATTGTTTAATTAATTAATTAGTTTTTTAATTTTTAACAATTTTGTATTATAAACCGAAACATTATTAATTTAAATTTTAAATTGAATGAGAAAATAAACGACAGGACACTATTTGAATAGCAGCAGCAACAAAAACAATACATACAACAAAACAAAACTCGTACAGTCGAAAAGTCAACAATGACAATGATTTAGATAATTTTATTTATTATGCCCAAGAGAGAACAGGACGTTGTACAAAATCCAAAAACAACGGTAACAATAAGTATTTAAAAAGGGAAACGGGTTGCAGAAAGTACTTTTTTGTTGTTTATTTATTCTTTTTACTCTTTCAAGTACAATAAGTCGAATCGTAACTCCCCATTGTTTTCTAACCAACAAACATTTCAAACACACACGCACACACACAATTGAGAAGTTAAAAATTCCACTTGACATTGAAAATGTAACAGAAAAAGGAAAAAGAGGCGTAAGAACTGGGGAAGGAGAGATATTGTTTTGTTAGACGAGAATGAATGTGTTCTTGTTCTTAATATTTCCAAAGTTTATTTTTTTCATGATAAAATAGCAACAACAATTACAACAATAACACATACGAATAAAAACACCAACAATAATGTTATACATATTTAAAAATCACAGATATGTGATGTATTGAATTGTAATAGAATCTCTTTTGTTTCATCTCTTCTATCAGTTGGTAAACTCTTGAGAATTTTACACATTATCAAGTGCGGGGACGTGTCACGACTTCTTAAAATCTTATTTATTATTTAGTGGTTTACCTTAAATTTTAAATTCATTTCCATTTTTATCGTTTTCTTTTAAATTTCTTACTAGGGGTTTTCTTACGGACTTTTGTTTTATTCCCTGGGCCGTATGAAATTTATTGTTCATTTCTGGGAATTTTTTTTGGTAAGTATAATAAGAAAAAGTTGATTTATACGTGCAATTATCTATTCAGACATAAGCGCTTAACCCTACGTTTCCACATGCAAGTAATTACTTGCAAGTAGTGTAAACGTATTATCAACGAAAAATCGAGGAAACAGCCGATTGGCTGAAAGTACAAAAATTGTGTGAATGTTAGTGAACAAGTTTGAGTGTATTGAGTTTTTCGAATTTGCACTTGCATCTGGAAACGGGGGGTAACAGAAGTTCCCTAGTTTTACTTTTGAGAAGAGATTTTTTATGACAGGTATTAAAGCTTATATTTAGCTTCCATTATTTCCAGAAAAAAGGAAAATATTATGAAAACTTTTCGAGGAACATCAAAGAAATATTTCGAAATAATGAACCCTTCTGCTTCATGATATTAACTTTAAAAGCAATGTTCCATCCTCGCAAAAAAAAAACGTTGATGTAATTTTAAAGTCTGAAAGCTATCATTGTTTAATGCTTACAATTTCAATTACAATTTCTTTAATTTGCCTTAACTTGCTTCAAAAGGAAATACAATCCTAAAGAGCAAAGACATAATTCAAATTAAAATTATAAAAGCTTATTATGCTTATTATGTATTTACTTCGGTCCAAAATCTTTTCGAAAAACCCTTTTTTTGACAACGTTTAACTGGCAGTTAGATCTTACGAAACGTCGTATTTAAGCTAAAGATTTTGAAGACAAATTCCTAAAAAAAAATATTCGTATACAAATTTACTTCAACATTTTTTACCAATAGAAACCCTTTTTATCAGTAAAAAATTGTATATGATGTATGTATATGATTTCATTTGAACTAAAGCCCCAGTTAGCCGGGAGTAACAGTAAAGTAACCTTGCAAATTAGCTGCTTCGTTTTATTGTTTGTAAAGCAGTTAGAACGATAATAGTTAGCAGAAAGATGTCACATAACCGTAATGTCTACTAAATCTGTACAAAATTGATTTTTCTTACTTTTTTTACTGAACGGTTACATTACTGTTACTGTCAGCTAACTAGGGCTTCTTGCATTTAAATAAGAAACTATTAGGAAAGTGTATTCCATCAAGCCTGACAAGTTTTCGAGAGTGTGACCTATATGAGACCTATGGGCAATCATGGATCCGCCAGAACAAAATTATATTATAAATATCTTTATCTATATGAGATTTGTTTGCCATTAAGTGATTTAAGGAAGGGGGCCCCTATGGCCCTTGACAAACCCTGCAGGAAATTTGTGTCAATTGCTCTTGAAGCACTTATCCCGTGTGCTGTGACCACAATATTATAATAAAAATTACTTTAAATGAAGGGGATCTGTCATATTAACATGGTTCACTCGGGACAAAATCTGCGACAGACATTATTAAAAACACTTTATATGAAGGGGATTGGCCACTCTGCGCTTTAGATGTTAAATGTTAAAGCTCTTTCCCTTTGGGTATCTCTAGAGGAAATAAATTTACAAAATTTAATATTAACGTTAAATCTGGTTCTTATAATTAACAGACCTCCGAAGATCACAGGTCTTTTTAGATCATGGATCGGTTGTTGGTAAGGTGGGGAGAGAGATCTAAAAAACGCTATAAAACAGATATCTTTGCAGGTGAGGTTGAATTGCTCCAAATTCTAACAAGAGCTTAATTGCAACCTTTGTGTTGGTGTCCACTCACAGAGATGTTAGTATTCACCCTGCGCTTAGAGCTCGGTAAGGTCAACACGAAAGGTACTCACGTCAATCTTGAATATTTAATATCCATAGTCCTATCTAGTACAACGGGTACCAGTTATCATCAACTGTTTAAAAGGAGCCTGATCCCTAATAAACCCTTTAACTTGATTTCTTTGATATTCAAGGGTGTTTCCTAAAATATGGATTACTAGCTGCAGATGAACCACATAGTATCTAAAATTCAAAATTTCTCATTTCTAATTTAGATATTACATATTAACAACACCTGCAACCGTATTCAAAACGAAAATTTGTGTACTCCGACTATACTCAGCTCATCGAGTGAACAACTAAAATGTTTATTAAGCTTAATCACTATTTAGTCATGAGTTTATTCAAAACATTTTTAAATCGCCCGATTTAGAAAAATTTGTACATCCCTGTACCCATGTTCTGTAACTTTAGTGAGAACTTCTCGCGTCGAAAAGATGTGAAACAAAATATTCCATCGTTTCTCGAAAAGTGAGAAAAAAGTGTGTCTGTAACTCATGTCGAAAACGTCGTTACGTTATAAATGTCATAACATTGGACTCGAAGCCGATGTAACATTGCAGACGCTGAGAACGCCAGCAACACATATCGTTGACGGCGACCAAAATTTACTAAAATGGAAAATTTTTCAACGACGGCGGCGAAAATAAAATTTTCGGCTATACCAAATAATGTAAAGTGCGACTTTAATGTTTATTATTTTTAAGCGAGCTTTGAAAACATTCGTATATTTTATAAAAATGTTTAAAGCAAAATAATTAAACAATAAAAAAATGTGGTAAGAACAAAATACTATTATTATTCTTTGTATTTTGTATTTTTAATTGCTTTTTGGAGTTAAAATTTTTTCTCGAATTACTTTTATTCGTCAGTTTATTTGACAGTTCAAAGCGGGAACTTTTCTCACAAAAATTTTACAGACACACTTTTTCTGTAAATTGGCGAGTAATTTCCTTACGTGACAGCTAACACTCGCCGAAAAAAGTTACAGACACAGTTTAGTGAGAAAACAGCTGTTTGTTTCAATATATGGCATTTTTGTTTCATTTCACACATTTCAATCAAAAAGTTCAATTGACAGAAATAGCAAATTGACAGCAGTTGATTAGGCGTTAAAAAGTCTTTGATCATTCGATAATCATAGTTTATTAAAAAGTGTTTTGAATAAGAAATCCTTAATCAGGGGATATGCAGTAACTAAGTTTTTGTTTTGAATACGGGTACAAGACGGTGCCACGATCCACACAATAAGAAAGATTTTGGTTATTTTTCATGGAAAGTTTCAAAAACACGTAATTTCACGTTTCACAAGATCATGCGATTTTACGCCGTTGGACTTTGTTTGTGGGGCTACATCAAAGACCGTGTCCACGCAGATAATCCTCTAGCGTTGGAACTTTTGAAAACCAACATTCAAGTTATCGCGAAATACCGCATAACCGAATTGTTTTCATTCATATTTTTATAAAATTGAACATAAAGATTGATTTTACTTGCAAAAAAAGGATTTAAAATAGTAAGCTACTTTCTAGCCTTTTTCATTCTGTTTTAGCGATATTCTTTGGGAAGAAAGGAGCACTTATAAAGGCTAGATTACACTATCTCACAAGTCTTACGTATTGTGAGATAGAAATCTAATGAGTTTTGTTGCTACTGTCAAAAAATCTAATTTAACATGACAGTTTGTGTTCACACCATCACACAAAGTATAAACACTTACACATGAAATAAAATGCAACCCTGATCCAATGAAAAGTATTATGGTTTAGAAAATTTTCAAAAAACGATGAAGTCGTATGGGATGTCAAACTTTTTTCATAATAATTGTCATTTTCATGACACATTGCATTCACACTATCACACTTTGTCATATTACTTGAGTTTTTGACATGTATTAATACAAAGTAGCCTTAAGTTCTATCACATATTACGAAATACATTAGATTGTGTTTGTAATTGTTTTAACTTATTTACAATCTACATTGTTGGTATCTTATAAATTTACATAAATAGATTTTAATTGTTTACAATTATTTCTAATTGTATCTACCTAAATGTCAGTTTGTTGGTGTTTGTTTTATGGATTCTTTGTTTCTTTAAATGGTTACTTTGCTAATGTCTGAACTACTTTGCTTTAAAGGCGGTGTCTGTAAATTGACGTGATATAGTGGAATACATATTAGATTTGAATATGCACTTATATACATAAGTATGAAAATTAGTCTGGGAGTATTTAAAATAACACTGTGCTGCACTAGAAAAAAAGAGGGTTTCTGTCTTGTCGGGGTCCGTTGAAAATATTTTGAGTAGTTTCGTAATCTAAAGAGTGCTTTAAAGCAAAATTGGTATAGTGAGAGGGTATAATGCGTTCGTGCTAGTGTTTGTAACACATTTAAATTTTGGCCATAAACCGACTGTGTAGTATACCGATCGACTCAGACTCACTTTTTAAATCAATATAAATATGTCTGTCCGTCTGGCTGGCAGTCCATATAAACACAAAATACAGGACGCAATTTTGGAGATAATTTGATGAAATATACAGGTTCTTATTGCTACAAGGTCCAATCCTATTGAAAATGCTGATAAGACTTATTCACAGGCGGCAATCACTTGCCTTGATATTCCGAGTATCGTAGGCATTCAGAACATGTTAGGAGTCCGGTGCCACCCAGAAACCCTCTGAGACTCTCCACTTGACCCCGCTGATTGCACTTGCAGCTGTGCTAGCGTAAGTTGTAGAATGAGCCTGCACTATCCATTCCACTTCCGAAGGCGGTATATATTGACCATAATGAACAGAAATTAGCTAAACATTTATTTATTTCAGCACGTTCAGCGCCACAATTTTATTTTTGTTTAATATAATTTTTGATGCATAATTGTATTCAGAGACAAATTTCGATTTTTTTTTGTGATGTTATATTTGTTGCCCTAGTGCTGCCACCTGTATTTTAGCACCGTGTATGTAACTTAATTTTATTTAGAATTTTTCATTATTTTTGTGCTATAATGTTTTTTTCTTTCCTGCTTAGACGGGTTCATAATGGGCCACATGGGCAATCGAGAGGATTTTACAAAATTTTAATGCTCAATCTAAGTATTTGAGACAGGTCTGCGTACATATCCTAATAAATTCCAAGTTTGAAATATGAATATTGTATAAACGATTTCAAGAACTATTTGCGATCACACTCATAGAAAGAGCTTAATGTGCTGTTTTTTTTAACAACACAAGTGATTAAACGTGTAGTAAAATTTATATGAGTAGCACTCAGTTTTTTTGAGTGTTTTTCATATAAATTTTACTACACGTTCAATCACTTGTGTTATGAAAACAGCACATATGAAAGTGTGTTTAGAAATAGTTACTTTAAAATTTAAAGAAAATATACTCTTAATTTCCAAAATACGAATAACTTTGTTTTAGATGGGAACCAGTACAATTAAGTTAAGATTGATGGTAAAGGGTTTCCCACGTTTGTTTTGAAAATTCGCCAAATCATCGTTGCACGTTGACAATTTAACGCCTTAAAAAAATCATTAATCATTTTAGGCAGTTCGCTAAAGTTAAGCAATACGATTTAAAATTCTAAAAAAATGACAGGGGTAAGTTTTTTTTTTTAGATCGAGTCATGTGTCATTTATACGGTAATTTGTTTAAGAAAAAAAAAAATAGTAAATCTGTAAAAAAATAATCGTTAATTAGATCCTAAATGTGTTAAAGTTACCCATTTTTTTACATACATTTCAAATAAAAAAATAAAATGAAAAACAAATAAAAAAATGTATACAAAACAACAGACAACCTTTAATTAACCCACGGTAAATGTCTCAAAAAAAATCACCAAAAAAATTTCAGTTTTGGCCCACAATAATGACTTCTAAAGAATTAAAAAGGCAATGAATTTAAATGTAAAAAAAAAAATATATGGGTAGACAATAGATTTTTTATTTGCATTTTTTTCACTAATTTTGTTATTTTTTTTCTTATTTGCTACATTTTTTCTGCATAACGAGCCTTCAAATCAAATTTAAACAGGCGTTTTTTATTAAATTTTTTCAACATTTTAATGCCTTTTTGTAAAACATAATGGAATGGAATGTTCCTTTGGGAAAGATTCTAGTTAATTTTGGGGTTGTTTTATTTATCACCTAAATTTTGTAAGAGTGCACCTTAAAGCAGACAAAAAGTAACAAAAAAAAAACGAAAAATTCAGATTTTGAAAATGAATTTTGAATGCTTATTTTATACACCAAGGTAGCGTCTACACAGTATTGGTGGTGGGTTTAATGCTTGGTGATGGGTACAACTGGTATGAGGGACAACAGTAATGAACGGTAATAAGGTATTAACAACGTCTACACTGCGTTTTGATTTGGTTACACTTCAGTTTGTGTGTTTAACGACCTTTGAAATTAAAAACAAAAAAAAAAAAAAAAAAAAAAAAAAAAAAAAAAAACAAACAATAAGAAAAAATTTAAGAGCAAAAACTACATTAATAATGATCATTTATTTTTGAATTTACATAAACAATTTTCGAAATAGCAAACCTTAATTAGATGCAGATTAACGGAAAGTCAAAAGTCCATTATTGTCTTAATTTTAACAATGCGCAGTTTTCATTTTGACAGCACATCGTTGTTATTTGACGCCAAAATGTCATTTCGACAACGTACTGTTTTTAGTCTGGAAATAAATAATCCTGTGAGCACCCAACCAATATAAAAAGTCGCAATATACCGATCCCTTTGCGCGAAATTATCGCATATGCCATTTTTTTTTTGAAATTGAGTTTTTGATGCAATCTTGTTCTACATTCAAAGACACGTCACCTGACAAAATATTGTAGGCGAATTCCACTTCGTTACTCCAAAAATTGATTGTATATTTTCATTTTGATATTGCAAGCGAATGCAGAGAAAAGTAGAAAAATGGCTTTCCTGTAAAATTTGGTTTTTGTAACATACGATAATTTCGCGCAAAGGGGTCGATATGTACCTATATATGTACATATTTTGATTAATCGCACTATGCAATAAATTTGAACTTTGTCATGACTTTGATGCCCCCTATAGTTTGGTGATGTGTTATGGTCCCCTAACTACAAAAACGGTCGAGATTTAAAACTTTATTTTTCTAAAATTTGGGATGTTGTTCCACTGATTTTATTAAAATTAAGGAAGGGGTTATCCGCTTTCATTACAAGAAACGCCAAGTAACTGGAAATAAAATTGCCTTTAAGTCGTGCTATTATTATTTTTTTTAATATACTAAACAGTTCCGAAATAATTCAGACCGCAATGGTGAAAAATATAGTTTTTTTTTTTGATAAAATTGGAAAATTTTTATTTGCTAAAAACTTTTAAAAAAATTTTAAATGAAAGAAACTTAATACTTTTATAACATTTGTCCAATTCACAAGCCCGATAATGCATATATGTTGTATTATCGTGTAGTTATACAATGTTTTATTTTTTTTTGTTGGCAATTTCCATACAAACGTATGGAAATTGTTGTCTCGTTTTATGATTGATTTTTAGTCGTTTTGAAAAATTTTGGATTTATGTCAGACCTGGAAATGTTCGATTTGTTTGGTTAATTTGTAAAAAATCTTTTTAGAGCCACCACTGTGTGACACAAAAAAGGTGTCCGAAGATTAAGGTATCATTTAATTACACTGGTTCACAAATTTTTAAATTTTTGCCATAACCTCAAAATTAAAATGATTTCATAGATAAATCGGAGCTGCTAAACCCGAATATGGCATTCATTTATTTCTGTCTATACTAATATTTGTGTTGTTTAAATATTCAAATACTTTTAAGTTTTTTTTATTATTAAAAAGTTAATTTTATTAATTTTATACAAAAGTTTTATTTTCATAAGTAATATTTACTTTTATAAGCTGTTCGTACTTTTGAAAGTTCTGTCGCAAGTTTAAAATGCCAACTTTGGGCGTTTAAACTTGGAAACAAAATACAATTATCGACTACCCAAAAACGAGTTTCAAAGATTAGTTGTAATATAATCGCTGATCTTTATGTCAAAAACTGGCTCTAAGTGTCAAAGCGCTCAGTTTAATATTCGTATCACCTATAGAATTAAAACTCAAATTGATTTTTTTTAATTAATAAATAACATAGACATTTAGTCCCCTGTGCACTTTGGTCATGCATTCAACTGGCTCACCGAATAAAAACATCAAGATCTTTTTAATTTTACAACAGGGTTTTGTTGATTTTATTAGATGTGGTATTTTTTTACTATATTATAATATAACGAATTTATTGTTGGATACGATATTTTAGCATTTCAATTAATAGTGTCTTATAACAAAAAAACAATTAACTGTTTGAATCTTCAATTAAAAACTTAATTGCTTGTTAGAAGAGGCCTGCGTATTAACACGAAAATGTCAGAGACTATGATAAAAGGTCGCGATAAAAACCAACATCAAAAATCCAAGGCAAGTCGAGTCACAATTAGCCAGGACGAAAAGGGGGATAAGGATTTGAATCGCAGAATAGTCACAACAGCCAATCTATACTTCGCCTTAAGGAAAAATTTCATTAGTAAAAAGGAAGCCTCAAAGGGAACAAAACTTGCAATACTCAACTCCACTTATATACCAACCCTCACGTATGGATAAGAACAGAGTTCAGGCATCGCAAATGAAATATTAACGCCGTGTGGCAGGTTAAACACGGCGGGACCGAATACGAGCAAGCCTTTCGACAGAACATTTGAATGATAGGACCGAGCGATAAAAGCTAAGATGGTTTTGAAGTGTTGTCAGAATACCGGAGTACCGCCTACCGAGAAGAGTATTAGAAGCAAGACCGATCGCTACTAAAACAAAAGAAGAAAAAGAGTAACTTGGCAAGACAAAGTCAACAAGATTCTGACTTAACTAAGAATCGAGCCTGGAACAGCCAAAACAACAACAACAAAAACCTCTAGAATGCAAGGTGACATGAAAGAGGTCCGGAATACGTATGTAAGTAAGTCCCCATTTACATTATACGATTTTTGTCGTTTCGGTTCTTACCTTATAGGCGAGAGGGGAGAGAGGAATTAAATGGGGTAAACAAGCGAGTGAGCTCTTCGATTAGTTTTATTCGCTCATTCGTTCTCTTATTTGATGAAAAATGTATTTAAATTCGGTGGCACAGAAAAAGTTGTAACGACAAAAATCGAATAATGTAAACATCCCTACAAGAAGTGAATGAGCGAGTAGTCACTTTTTCACGTTGGTGTTAAGAAAATGATAGAAAGAAATGACAGAAATTTTGATTTCGGCCATTTCATTCTATCATTTTCTTAACACTTACAGACGTACCTAAACAAGAGCGGTAGGCGGAACGTTTTCTTCCGCTTAGCTTTTACGCAGATATGCCATACCTAAACAAAAGCGTAAACGTTGTGTCACAAACAGTAGTGTTAACTTTCTTGTTTAAGAAAACCCACATAATAGAAATAAAAAGAAGAGAAAAAACCGCTAGATTGACAAAAAACAGCTAAATTGCCATTATTTATTAACAATAGCGGCCAACTTGGTTATTAAACGCGCTGTCAAAATCGGGTTTTCCAATTGCAAAGTGTTGACGCCGCGCTATTTAGGGATGCTTCATACAAATTGTATGGGCATGAGAATTTTTGACAGCTAGAAAACGCTGTCCGCTCTTGTTTAGGTACGGCTGTAACGTGAAAAAAGTGACAACTCGCTCATTCTCTTCTTGTAGGGATCAGACCGACTTTAAGGAACAATAATCGCAACGACTAAGATCGTATAATTTAAATGGGGACTAAGTAAGTATAAATTTTAACAACGATCAAACTCATCTGATATTACAAAATAAATCTTCTCTGAGATTGTTAAAAAAAAACTGCAAGTTCAAGCTCTTTAACCTGGTTACACTTAAATTCTCACGTTCAGCATTTTACTTATCCGTAACGGCAGCAACCACCATAAATGTATAAAAGAGTTAACAACATGTTGAGCGATTAAATTTTGATAATACTTGTACTACAAAAGAAAGAAAAAAAGACTACAACAACAAGCAACAATGAAAAATCAATAAGTTTTACGCATCTCGTTACACTCTTTATTCAATATTCCATTGAAAAATACAGGGATTGTATGTGAAAATATTGTTACTGGACGGCCCAACCTTTTCCAACTGACAAGAAAATCAACAGCAACAACAACAACAACTACGATAATGGTAATAAAAATATCTGCAGCAACAACAATATTCATGTTATTTTGTGATGTGAGTGAGTGAGTTTTCAATCGATATGTTGCAAGCAAAACAAGTATTAATTTTCTACAATGTTGATGATGATGATGATGCGGAAGACAGTGTTTGGTGCCTAAAATGCCGTCTAAATGTTTTGTTGTTTTAATAAAGACGTTTTCGGGATGAAACACACCTTTTCTCTAAGACCCTCTAGTAGGCTCTACATAAAAATTGTTATTTTTTCAATCTCATTTTCTGGTTTTTTTTCTCGACTTCTTTGGTACTTTTTTTTTAACCAAAAAAAAAAAAAAAAAAAAAAATAAAGAAAAAACAAACGGAGAATTGAAAATGTTGAACATACTGCATAAATATTTTGTGATGAAGTTGATGTTGTTGTTGCTCTATCTTTTATTTTCCTCTTTAGTATTTTGCTGAAACGTGTGCAAATTGATCGGTTGTTTTTTTTTTGATACTGTTGCATGCCAAACTTTGGTTTCCAACCTTTTCTTCTTGTTTAAAGATTGCATGTCTTTTTATTTTATTTTTGTGTTTTTTTATTTTTTTTTTAATAAAGTATGTAACTATCTAAATACACTCGAGAAAATTTAGAAAACGTTTGAAAAAATCTTTGGTTTAGAATACTGCCACCAAACGATGAGATCCTTTGAAGTTTAGATGTCCTCATCTTCATACATAAACGCACGTTGTTAATTGTAAATAAAACAAAAAGTTTTAAGAGAATTATTATAATATTATGCTAGAAGAATCTATGACAATTATGTGTGAAAGAAAATATCGCCAAAAAGCTTGCCACGGCTTCGGTGGCAAACCTCTATCCGATGTTCCATATTTTCAATGACTCTGAGACAGAATTTAGGTTCGATGTCCTTAATGTGCCGAATTATCTCATCCTTTAGCTCTTGAATTGTTCTTGGCTAATTGGCGCACACTTTTTCTTTTAAATATCCCAAAAAAAAAGTCCAACGGTGTCAATTCACATGATAGTGGCGGCCAATTAACATCGCAACGAAGTGAGACAGCACGGCCATTGAATTTCTCGCGTAAAAGAGCCATTGTTTCGTTGGTTGTGTGGCAAGTGGCACCATTCTGTTAGAACAACATATCGTCCAGGTCCATATTCCTAACTTCCCGCCACAAGAAGTCCGTTATCATATCGCGATAACGAACACTTTTCACGGTTACCGCTTGGCCGACCTCATTTTTGAAGAACTACGGGCCGATGACGCCGCCAGTCCAGAAAGAACTGGGCGAGCATGCACAGGTGTTTTCACATTTCCTACAGACCCGGCTTTCTGAAATTTGCGAACAATTCTCACGATTGTGGACACAGTTGGTCGATTATGTGGACTAAAAGAAATCACGAAGTGCACAAAATGCATTTTGATTTGAACGTCCATTTTCGTAAATGGCTTCAACAATCTTAATGCCTAATCAGTTGTGTATAGTAGGGTATTAATTTAATCGACCTTTTGCTTTAATCGGTTAATCACTCGATTAATTAACCGAGGTTTTGGTTTAATCGGTCAATAATCGGTTAATTTTGTGCTTGATCGGTTAACCGATTAATAAAGTTTTTTCATAAATTAAGTAATTCCAATAAATAGAAATGCATTAATTATTTATTATTTGGAGTTTATTAGTAAAAAAAACAATAACATACCAAACATTAAAATTCTTGAACTAAAACGAGCAAACAAAAAAAACAATTCATAAATATGTAATATGCATTTTTCAATTATGTAATACAAAATTGGGGGATTCACTAGGTAAAAATTTTAATGCTGCGCTCATTGATTCGTCATAACTGCACAGTAGATAAATAAATTATAAGCGGTAGCCCACAACAGTCATATCGTCGGCTTCATATGCAAACCTGCTAACTTCCTTTCAGCACATTTCACAGGAGAGACCAAAAACTTTTTATATTTTCTATTTGCAGCTTGATAGAAAATTAAAATACAATTAGTTTTACACACTTCGAGACTTAAATAGACGAAAAACTACATGCTGGTCGACGAGGCGTATCTTTCTCTACCACACGGCATCAAAATCTCAATTTACTTAAAAAGTTGATTTAGCCGGTTTGCATATTAATCCTACGATATATATTTCTAGTAATTATTTAATTACTTTACAACTTTATGACTACCTTGTGAATCCCCCAAGTATGTATTTATAAAAAAATAGACTGAAATAATTTTATTAGTTATTTATTTTCTTTTATTTTGACAAAACTTGACTTAGAAAAAGTTCTTTCACAGTGTCACAGCACCGGTGAAGACTGTACTGAAATTCATTACTTTTTCTACCTTTTTCTTCTTCATAAATCAGTTAAAGGATTGGATTATTCTTTCACTGGTCATGAGTCCTTTCTTTTTGTACCTGTTCTATTTTCACAACTCCCAGGACCAGTCTGTTGGACAAATTGACACAAATTTCCCGCAGGGTGTTTTATGGCCAATTCAGACTCAGCTGATGATTATCCAAATGATTTGGATGATATTTTTTTTTTAAATAATAATAATACATTCAAAAATGTTTATATACAAATGTAAAAACATATATTTATTATTTAATCTCAAATGAAAATGGTCCCCCATAAACGCCGTCGACTTTTTTTTAAAAGTTTGGAGGTATATATGTAATGTTTGGCACAGCCGAATGCAACTTGTTTTGTGTTTAATTTTTTTGCTTGAAATAGTGCTTTTTTAAATTTTAAAGTGCTTTTTGTTCTCAAAAAGTTGGCATCACTGTATTTCGACATAAGTTACAGACACATTTTTTTCTCACTTTTCGAGAAACGATGGAATATTTTGTTTCACATCTTTTCGATGCGAGAAGTTCTCACTAATATTAAATTTTTGAAGTTATTTTTAACAGGGTGACTCACGTTTATTTAAAAATAACTAGTTGCATTTGATAAAAAAAAATTAGCGCATTTTTACTAAACCCAAAATCTGCGGGATTTTTACGTAAAAATCCCGGGATTCGGGACTTGAATTTTACAATAATCCTGGGATTTCGGTATTGGCATCCCTAGTTGTGTACCTCTCCTTGGTTGAATATTTTAAACACTGAAATAACGTGTCATTTATACATATGCACCCAAACCAGCATTTGTTGGAGGAGTCTGTAGCCAATTTATTTTAAAGACGTTGGTCATAATGAGTCAATAATAAGTCTGAACCAATTTTACCAATTCCATTTTGCTTTTAGATGTTTTGTAGAGGACCTCTCACATTACGCATCTTTTGAATAAAATAGCTTACTGCTCTTAAATATGACCGCAATTAACTATTATTTGTCAACGGTAATAGTTGTTGAATTTGTTTAATTTTATTTTTATCTGGTGAGATGCCTTTACAAAAAGTACGAAAAAATAGAAGTAAGGAAGAACATGTAAATCAATATAATCATTAAAAAAACTAATTTCGATCTACCAAGGTTAAATACCATTTGGTTTAAAGATTGATGTTTGACTATTGACGTCGTGTATGGCGGTGAATGTTAAACGGCAAACCCCACTCAAGAGATTGAGTGGTTTCAATCGAAACGTGTAAGAGCAACCTGTCCGTGAAAGCCTGGGTTCGGTTCCTAGCTCAGTCAAGAATTACAAATTATCAATAAATATTCATGTTGTAAAATTCATTTCTCAATAAAACAAAATTAATAAAAAATTAAATTTAATAAAACAAACTACTTCTTTAACTTTCAGTTAACAATATGTTTTGACAGCTATAACTGAAAGTTAATTATCACTGAACTTGGTGAAATTGTGGGTTAGCCTGATAAAAATATCAAAATATCAATATTTGAATTAAAAACCATAAACAGTTCAACTAAATAACCACAATACTAATTATTCATAATTAATGTAAAATTCATTTCTCAATAAAACAAAATTAATAAAAAATTAAATTTAATAAAACAAGCTACTTCTTTAACTTTCAGTTAACAATATGTTTTGACAGCTATAACTGAAAGTTAATTATCACTGAACTTGGTGAAATTGTGGGTTAGCCTGATAAAAATATCAAAATATCAATATTTGAATTAAAAACCATAAACAGTTCAACTAAATAACCACAATACTAATTATTCATAATTAATGTAAAATTCATTTCTCAATAAAACAAAATTAATAAAAAATTAAATTTAATAAAACTAACTACTTCTTTAACTTTCAGTTAACAATATGTTTTGGCAGCTATAACTGAAAGTTAATTATCACTGAACTTGGTGAAATTGTGGGTTAGCCTGATAAAAATATCAAAATATCAATATTTGGATTAAAAACCATAAACAGTTCAACTAAATAATCACAATACTAATTATTCATAATTAATGTAAAATTCATTTCATTCATTCATTTTAAATGAAATGTAATTGATCCGTTTAAATGAATTTTAATTTAAGTATTTTGAGTGTATATCAAAATATATACCAATAAATAGTTTGTAAATATTTCAGAAACAAGCAAACAATACAAGGATACAAAAAAGCAGTTATTCTTACGCATAACAGCCATAGATAAGCAAGAGCAGAAAGCGTTTTATAGCTGTCAAAAATTCTCAAGCCCAAGCTATTTGTATGTAGCATAACAAAATATTGCGGCGGCAACCCTTTGAAATTGGAAAATCTGATTTTGGCAGGGCGATTAATAGAAAAGTTAGGCCTAGAGTACACGGAATGTGAAAATCCACACCAAAGCCATTATAGATTTCTATATATCTGGAGAACTGCAAGAGCCAAACTTTTCAAATTAGCTACACGCATAATGGTTATAGATGCATAACATCCGACAAAATGTGGGCGGGATTGGAAAAGTGGATGTAGCACTTCGGCAATATTGTTGCTATTTATTTAAAACGGAGGAAAAATATGAAATAAAGGAAACGAATTTGGAGTAATATATTATGTCCTGTGGTTCCTAGTAGGAACAAAGGGCCGCGAATTTGGAGTAAAGAGTATGAAACAACGTATGAAAATGGTTTTAAAGCTTCTTCATCAACGTCTTCACTCTGCAAAGTTTTCGCTGAAAGAATTACATTTAGCACTAGACACTACAAAAAGCTTAGCAAATATCCAACATGGCTGCCAAATATTAAAAATGTTCAATATAAAGGGTGGTTAAATTGTAAGGGCCGATGTTGAATGTGAACCACACCTAAACGCCAAGTTTTTTTCCGAATTTTATTTGACATTTCTCTATTTCAGACTTACTCAATTTGAACCATGGAGAGATACACAATCCAACAACGTGTTAAAGTTATCCAGACTTATTATGAAAATGGATGATAAATTTCGAAGAAAATCATCTTCAGTGATGAGGCACATTTTCACCTCAGTGGATTTGTCGATAAGCAGAATTTCCGCATTTGGGCGAATAATAATCCAAGAGTGATTGTCGAAAAACCAATGCACCCACAAAGAGTGACTGTTTGGTGCGGTTTATGGGCTGGCGGCATCATCGGGCCGTATTTTTTCCAAAATGAGGCCGGTCAGGCAGTTACTGTGAATGGTGTTCGCTATCGTAAGATGATAACGAACTTTTTATGGCCCGAATTGGAAGATATGGATGTGGACGATATGTGGTTTCAGCAGGACGGTGCCACTTGCCACACAGCTAACGAAACAATGGCTCTTTTGCGCAACAAATTCAATGGCCGTGTTATCTCACGTAATGGCGATGTCAATTGGCCTCCAAGATCATGTGATTTGACACCGTTGGACTTTTTTCTTTGGGGTTATTTGAAAGAAAAGGTGTACGTCGATAAGCCAGCAACAATTCAAGAGCTATAGGATGAGATAATTCGGCACATTAACGGCATAGAACCTCCATTATGCCTCAGGGCCATCGAAAATTTGGACCATCGGATGGAGGTGTGCCGCCGTGGTCGCGGCGCCCATTTGGCCGATATTTTGTTCCATACATAATTGAGTAATACCAATATATCATAATAAAATAAAATTACAATAATTTCCTAAATAGTTTGTGTTTTATTCAAAATCAACATCGGCCCTTGAAATTTAACCACCCTTTATCTACAAACATGTTTCAAATGTTTGTCCAATTAGCAAACAACCCAATTAACAACACCAACAATTTGTACAAACCTAACAAGTTTGCCAACCAATTTGTGTGGTTTATTTTGCCCTTTAGAACTTCGTTTTTTAAAAATCGTACGAATTAAATAAGATTATTTTTTGAGATATTCTCCCAATTTTATTAAAATTAAATTTTAATTTGTTGTTGGTTAAGCATTTCTATATGCATCAGTAAACTACAACTATATTTTTGAAAAAATACGAACCTAGATTGTATGGCTCATTTACTTCAATAGTGGGATAACTCAAAAAAATCCTTTTCGAGATAAGCGCGTTTAAAGTTTTGAATTTTCTCTAACCACTTAGAAAGAATAACGACACATTCTCTTCAAAGGGGGAAGGATAAAAGATATAAAGATGAATTTTATACACAATATAAAAAAAAAAACAAAAACGTAATTATTTGAGTTATGCCACTTTTGAAGTAAATAAGCGCTACACAGTCCGAAGCGATATCAATATTACGTTAAGTACGGATTTTCTTGGATCAACTACATAAAGATTGATTCAAGTACGGATTATTCAAATGCAAGATACATACTTACTTAAATGATCCATATTTGATCCCGAATTCTTACTTGAAATAATCCAAAAATGATAATAATTAAAGTAAAGCTAAGATTTAAAAATGCGCTTGATTCAAGTAATATACAGTTGATTTAATCCCGAATTTGTATTTAAAAAAATTCGAAATTAGTTTGATTCTAACCTTAAAAACTTACCCCAGAGAACCAGAGACAGAGGGAGAATATTATTATGATTGATTTACTTACCGGTTTTACACCTTACAGAATTTCAATTATAAAACACCAGCATCATGTCCGAAATAGCTTCTACTTTAAAAATTTGATGAATATATATGGGGGATTTCATGTCAAGTGACCCAATTTTGAAATCGATGTCTATAATATATATATTTAGTTGAATTATTAGTACATATAAGCTAAATGGGAACTTTAACTCTTTATTTTTCTTTTAAGCATGAGAATAATAATATTAAATTAATTAATAATTTATAATTAATATTAAAACATACATATATTATATGTTTTATCTTGTTCTGTTGGTTTTTCTATTTCTACACAAAGCAAGCAAATCGTTTTTTACGTAATTGTGTTGTTGTAGTTTATACAACAAACTGTGACAAACACACGCATATGCACGCATAAAGAATGCAATTCTGAGAGATGAGACTAATAATTTATAAGAGATTAAAACGCTAATGCTTTAAACACATTCGAGACAGCAAGCTACCGACTTCAATATGTCAAAACTAGAATACATGTGTGCATATGGAAATGATTATTTTCACGACGCCACGGATACATGGCTGCAGGTTGTTGTCTGTGCTTATTTTGTCGTTGTAGTCAAATTAAACTAATTTCTATTTTTGTCCACTACAAAACAGAAAAAGTGCTGCTAATATAAAAAAATATTTAAAAAATAAGTGCTTAAAATTTTTTTTTTTATTTAACAGAAAAGAATCGGCTTGAAACAATAATATTAACTCGGCTCAACACCAAATTGTTATTTATATAATAAGTTCTATCGGAAGATGTTTTTCGCGCCAACGCTTCTAGTTCAGGAGTTATAGGTCGTAAAAGTTTCAAAATACTTTATCCATATCTCTTTAGGTATAAGATGAATCTATAAAATATGGGAATCATTGGAAAATTCTTTAAAGTGTGTTCCACATGGCGTTTATGGCACACCGATTAACCAATTAAGAGCCAATTTTATATATTTATACTCCGTGGCTGACTTTTTTTTTACAAAATTGGCTTTATCTTTAAATCATGTCGATATAACAATAATTATTTAACCCTAAGATATTTGCTTAATAAAGTTTTTCTGAATTGCTGTTTTTCGGCGTTGCAGAACACTTATTATTTATGTACATATTACAATAATGCAATCATCCCAATCATGAATAAAAATTGCCCTGGAGTTTTTTCCCTTTTCCTACTTTTACAATTGAATTAACATAGGAAAAATGAGAGAAGTGAGAAAACTCCCGGGGAATTTTCATTCATGATTGGGATGAATATGTAAGAAGTACATAAATTATTACCAGATAAATACTTTTAATCAAACTTTTAAATAAATTGACTAATTTTCCAAAATAAAATTTTTTAAAGCTTAATAAATTTAAAATTTTATATGATAAAGTTACTAATAATATGGTATATAAAAGATTAAGTGTTCTTCCCTAAAGATTAAACATAATAATAAATATGTATATTGACAAAATTTTAAGTTTTGTAGAAAAATCTTTCAAGAAATATTTATTTTTGAAATTGGCCCTTAACGGGCTAATAAATCAGAATTTTTTAAAGATCAAGTGAAAGCCATTTCGAAGTAGTTTCTAATAATACCACTACTTCTTAGATCCAGTTTTTACCTAAAAAGTTATTGATAAAGGGTACGTTCGTAAATGCAGTTGTTGGGTATCACTTGCGCAGAAGTAAGAAACTTGGCATCACTCTCATATGTCAAAAGTTTTTATGCAGTAATGCCGCAGCTCTGCAGCAAACTTTGGCAATTATTGCTTCAGTTAATTTTCTGAAGCAATAACTTTTGACAAAAAAGAAATCGTTTAATCGTCATTTATAAGAAAACTGTTACTTTTTGGTTCAATATTTTCAATTAAATTTGTCATCTTTATTGTAAAAAGCATTTTTATTATTATGTAATGTTTGCTAATTAAACTTTTGAAATTTCAAAAATTCAAACTTTGCACAGCTGTTGTGCAAAGTATCAGCAACACAACTGCAACTGGTAATCACGCATCAGCAACAACATTTTGCATCACTGCAGCAGTGATACATAGTTTTTATGCATTTACGTACGTACGTACGTAAAGTGTTCTGAAACTTTTACGAACTATACCACGTGTGTTGAAGGAACAAATTTTCTTATTTTAAAAGCATTTTATATGTATTTTTTGTTTAATCTTCCGTTAAAATTATATTGTTTATTAGTTACAAAAACAACAAAATTAAAATATTTTAATTTTTTTTTAAATAAATTCATTTGTTGATAATCTTAAATTAAGTTTGAATAAGAGTCTGCAATTATGCATGTTTTTCCCTTTTATAAAAGAAAAAAAAATGATTGTGGCACCACTGAAATATAAAGACGTAGTAAACAAAAACAGCTGTTTGTATTTTTTCAATTGTAGCTGCCGTCTTCAACATAATTCAGTAGCTGACTACACGACTAAAATTTCAGCCAGCAGCATTTGTAGTATTGTGTTCGTGTAAAACAAAAACAATTTTTTGAAGTTTGTTTTTTAACAATTTTTTGAAGTTTGTTTTTGTTTTATATGTTATTTGTGCGAACGTAGACGTTCGAGTGACATCGTGAAATAGGCAGTAAATCTTTTTTTACTTTGTTTAAGCATATGTACTTATTTTAAGAAATTCCGGCATTGGTTTTCAAAAGTAATCCCATTAAGATCGGTTTAAGTACGTTTTAGTGTTATTTGTACTTAAAATAAGTATAAACAACTTAATTTAACCCGAGTGTTTTTCTTTCTGTGTATGTTCTATTACTTTTCGCAAAATTTCGTATGTAAAGGCAATATTTCGAATGTTGGTTTTGTATTGCTTACACTATTGACCAAAAGCTTTTAACATCCAAATTGTCTTGACATAAAAAGGGTATGCAAATATTTAATCGTTTGAGGCGAAATTACAGAAAAGTTTTATGATTAAAAAAAAAAGTTCAATTTGCCCAAATTTTTGGATATTTACGCAGAAATCTGCCAAGCTGTTTTGCAGGCTTTAAGCTGAAGGTCCACACCATGCGTTCATGCGTAGATGCGTATGATACTTTTTGTGCATTTTATGCGTTTCTAAATTCAAGTTACATGCCATGCGTTTAATGCGCCATATTATTTTTTGGATCAGCTGTTGTGTTAAAATTGTTATCAAATAAAAACAATTTTGGCAAAATGGGAAGTAAAATTTAGATTTAAAAAGAATTTATGAAATTCATACATAAGTACATATGTAAGGAGTAAGCTTTTATTGTTATAAATAAATTATTATAAAGTTATTTATAATAAATATTCGTGATTTTTCACGGCATTAATAAGCTTCTCCTCCATAGCACTTGTTTTTTAAAATAATAATAAACACTACAGTGATGGTACTCAGTACTTAAAAGTAATCGATAAATATAATACAAATCGATAAAGAGAATACAAAATATAAAAATTGTATTTAAAATGAATTTTTATGTATTTTTTTTCTTTAAAGTTTATACAATCTTTATTACAAAAGCTTTTTCTTTTATTAAAAGCCTTTTTTAAGGCAAAAAAATAGTAAAAAGTAATCCACCACACAAACATATTTATCGATAACATTGAAAATAAAATATGATTTGTCATCCATGGCCATCAATAACAGCTGACTTTTATTCACCACACATGCGACGGATACAAAAGTAGAAAGTAAACCTACTTTGATGCGTTCATACGTCTATGCATTCTATGCATTTTGGTGTGTAACTTGTCATATGCAATTACACTGATTCAACTTTTTTGTCAAATGCATAAAAAGGACAGACGCATAAACGCATGGTGTGGACCTTCAGCTTTAAAGATACTGCGGCGATAGTGCGAATACAAAGTAACTCATTGACTCTGGATGCACGGGCAAAATATATGTCTTAAAATTCCTACTTAATTCCCGGCACTGTGTCAGATATTTCTATACCGTCTGCGTCTCTTCACACAATAACTTTACACACAAAAGGACACCCCTATTTTAAGGTATCTATAATGTAAGTTTTGCAATCGCTTTTGTACAATTCTATGTTATAAGCGTCTTTTTTTGGTGTAAACAGCGACTATCATAGTATTTCGAGATACTACTCGTACAAAAAAAAATTCAATTCCATTTCAAAACACTTAATTAACTTGAATTAAAAAAAAACCATAACATTTTACTCCGATAAATGTTCGAGTGTATTCATACAACTCTCTTTCATATTATGTAGGGTCTAATTATTGTGGCAAGCCCCTGAGGTATAATTTGCCTGATTGATTTACATAACGATCGAAAATGATCAAGACATTAATTTCTTATTAACGTTGCCTCAAACGCAATAACAGCCTTAAAATAGCAACAGCCCCATCCTCGGCCACAGCAACAGCAACTTCAACATCAATAATAATAATAACAGCAATAATACATATTGGCAACAAAAAAAGTGCAACACACAAACGAACCCAAATCGATCAATGGCAAAGATGTTACGACGTTTGTGGCTTCATTTATTGGCAGCACCATTCACGTACATAGTTAAAGTCTTTATTCTGAACAAAGGAGATGTTTCAATTTAATACCTTCTGTTCGGTTCTGGTTTTATGCGAAGTGAAGAATGTTTTAAAACCACAAAAATTGCCAACTGATGCTTAAACACGTCAAACATTTTTTTTTTTTTTTGGTTTTTTGCATTTTTGGTTAAAGCCGAGAAGAAGAACAATTTTGGATAATTCAATTATGTAATTGAAATTGTATTTTTTTTAAGTCTTAATAAAGTCATGTAATTTAAAATAAAAACGCTCGTAAGGCAATTTATTAACATGACGATGATTAAAGGGGATTTTTGTGGTCTTAAGATAAGTAGTGCGTACTTGCCGTGCACTTTATTTTTATACCAACACCAACATAGTGGAGACGTTATAATGTGTTTGTGCTGATGCGTGTGACACCTTGAAATATTGGTCTTAGACCCACCTTTTAGTATAGCGATCAACTCATAATCACTTTTGCATCGATCTAACGATGTACGTCCGGCTGGACGGCTGTCCATGTAAGAAGACCCAAGCCAAGAATCGGTCCATAATATCCTAAAGCTTCTTATTTTGTTGGTATTTAGATACAAATTTTTTTTCTATCTTTATATAGCTATCTCTAAATAAGGCGTCACAATGGACCATATTGGTCACTGGGTGAAGGTGTGAAGGAGACTTCACACCAGCCTTTATACCTACCTACCTAGATAAAATTTGATCCAAATTTATTTTATTTCTGAAACTGGGATTTTCCTGCAAAATGTGATTTTTTTATTATTCTATTAAAGACCAAAGTTTTAGGCAAAACTAAACTGTTCTGTCCAAATGTTTTATACAAACTTGTTAATGGCGGCACAAATCTGTTTTCAGATTAGCTAAACCTAGTTTAACTGAGATCTCGAAAACCCAGCCTAAAAGGATTATCGATTCTGACCACAGATTAAGTAAAGAAAATAAGATGGTATTTTTAAAAAATCTGTGTACCTTAACTTAACAATCCGTCTACCTGTTTTCAGCTTGCCAGAAATTTTTAATTTTGTTACAATATCTACTCATCGTTGGAAGATCTTGGTGCAAGGGACAAATTTAAGACACAAAATTCTCTCTTAAACTCGCTGGTCGGCTTGACTTGATGCATATTATGCTTTGGAAAAAGAGTGGACTGCAATAATTGCTGCATTATTGCAGAAAACAAAGACTAGCAACTGTCTACACGATCTAAAGCTATTGGATAACAACTAAACTTACAGTATCTAGTAGCAGCTAGTCTAGTTATTGATTAGAATGTAGTTTTGGATAGTTTCAATACTGTTAATAAAAATCTTCGGAAATCTCTCTACCAAATTTATGGTTCCATAGTTTCATTTCTTCAGGATAGAAGAAATAAACAATTTTCTGAATTTGAAGAAATGAGTTCAATTATCAATATGATTCTCATCACAATGAAACAAGAAAATTTCAATCAGATGAATCAGGGGTACAAATATTTGTTATCCCATTTTAAACACTCTCTCCCTTATTTAGAAGCGATGATTAGATTTTGCAAACGTTTATTAGGAAAATTTTCATAAAGGGTGGTCCAACCAAAACGCACGATGGTAATTGTAAATAAAACAGAAAGTTTTCCGAGAATTATTTTAATATTTTTCATTATGATAAAAGTATCTATGACAATTATGTGTAAAAAAATATCGCCTTAATGCTCGCACGGCTACGATGTCATACATCTTTGCGATGGTCCATATTTTCAATAACTCTAAAACATAATTGGGGTTCAATATCCTTAATGTGCCGAATTATCTCATCCTTTAGCTCTTGAGTTGTTCTTGGCTTATTGACAAACACTTTTTCTTTTAAATATCCCCAAAGAAAGACGTCCAGCGGTGTCAAATCACATCGCCACGACGTGAAATAACACGTCCATAGAATTTCTCTTGCAAAACAGCCATTGTTTCGTTCGTTCTGTGACAAGTGGCACCATCCTGTTGGAACCAAAAATCGTCCAGATCCCTATCTTCAATTTCTGGCCACAAGAAGTTCGTTATCGTCTCACAATAGCGAACACCATTCACGGTAACTGCTTGATCGACCTAATTTTAGAAGAAGTAAGGCCCGAAGACGCCGCCAGCCCAGAACGAACTGGGCGAGCATGCACATGCGTTTTCACATTTCCTACAGACCCGGTTTGCTGAAATTTGCGCACAATTCTCCCGATTGCTGTCACATTTGGTCGATTATGCTGACCAAACAAAATTACGAAATGCACGAAATGCATTTTGATTTGAACGCCCATTTTCATAAAAGGCTTAAACAATCTTAACTCGCTGCGTACCTCTCCATGGTTGAATTTGTTAAACACAGAAACACCCTTTAGAACATTTGTTTTGTAAACCTTTAATAAATTAAAAATATTTTTACGAATACAGGCATCTGAGTGTAACTTAAAAACGCATACGAAAAACTTTACGTTAACTTCAACTTTTTTGATAATTTATCTAAAATTAACAATTGAGATAAAATTTTAAGCAAATAAACTCGTCGAAAATGTTCTTGATGATCTAGAAGAAGCATTAGCAAATCAATGCATGCATTTACATTATCAACTTAAAAAAGCACAAAGCTCTGCACAAAATGTATTGAAAAATTCAGAGAGACTGGATCCGTTGGAGTAGCCAAACACACTGGTCGTCCAAAAAAAGACGATCAAATGACAATATCGAAGCAGATCCAGCCTCTCTGAATTTTTCAATTAATCTCTTTACAAATGACAAAGTTAAAATACTATTCCGACCATATTTTGAATGAAGTTTTAAAACTGCAGCCAAGCTTTCATTATTTTTCAAATATGCTTCAATAATGAAGTTGCGTTGTTCTATTGTGAAACGCTCCATTATTACCCTGCCGTCAAATGAGTAGCTAACTACAAAAAAACCAACTTTAAGTTAGCTTGTATAAACTAACTTAAAGCCAACTACTACGCAATGCAAAATTTATATTAATCAAAGTGTATACAAACACTGTGTAGTATACTTTAAGTAGAGAGAGCCAAGTCGATTGGCAAACAACGGCTCCAAGACCCACAAAAGACTTAATTTATTTAGGGCCATTATTACAATATACGGAGTAGAAATTTGTAATCGGTTATGGCCAGGCTATAGTATACATAATTAAAAAATTAAATAAAATAACTAAATACAATTTTTCGATTTTGACAGGTGATTCAAATCGAAGTGGAAACATAGCATTATTTATAGTTTTGCATTATAACAACTTGTTTAGATATTATTTGTAAAAATATTAAGTATGTAACAATCGGCCTTAATATCGTTTTTATATGTATATTTCCATACGAAGTTATAAAAAACTAACATATGAAGACTAAATATTTATTTTATCAGTAGCTTATATATTCTTTCAACAAAATAATTTTTAATTATGTCATTAAATATCGGCTTCATTCATATTGAATCAGCTAACGGCCACCGACGCCGTCTAATTTTGAGCGCCGTCGACTTTAGTTAACTTCTTAGACATTTCATTAGTAAACAAACCAGCGTGTAATTTTTTCGCTTAAAATTGTATTCTGTGGTTTAAATTGTAAATATTGGTTTTTTAATATTTATAATTAAAAAAAATTGAGTTTGTTATATATTCAAAAGTGTTTAGAGTTGAAATTAATATAATATTATTGTGTGTGGTTTTTTTTTAATGATATTGCTCACCAAATTTATTCTATTTTTATGTGCCTTAGATTTTTTTAAATAATATACTATTTTATTTCATGAAAAAATCATAATTTTTAGAAATTTTTGAATAAATTTTTGTTTTCTATAGGTATTAAAATTTTTAAAAACTGTTTTATTTCGAATAATTAATATGATAGCTAAGTTTGTAGCAAGTTACAACTAACTTTTCGTTGACTGAAATTTAACTAACTTATAGTTAATTTAAAAAAAAACCAGCTTAAAGCTAACTTTAAGTAGTAAGTTTATAGCTAGCTACAAAAAGTTCACTTAAAGTTAATTGAAAGTAATGCAGAGTCGGACAATTGACTACTTCCCAGGACATCGCAATGTTAAAATAGTTAGTTAATTCCATATAAAATTAATGCAAGTGTCAACCACCACTACTTGAGAAATAGTTAGCTTTCAGTTAATTTAAAGTTAACTGAATGTCCGTCAGGGTACTAACCCTAACAACTCAATACAGTCACACTTTGTTGCTATCATTCACACAATTTTTGCACTTTCAGCCAATCAGCTGTTTCCTGGATTTTTCGTTGATAATACGTATACACTACTTGCATGTAGAAACGTAGGGTTAGCTGCCATCTGTCGAAATGGTTTAGGGTTGTCAACACAAATGAAGACATATTTAAATCTTACATTAATTTTGGTGTTTTTTTGATCATAACCTCTTTTTACGTAAACAATAAGGGCGGCATATCAAAGTGTGCCTAGGAATAAAGCAGGCCTAAGTCCGCAACTAGTTGTTGGGGACGTGCAAACCAACCGGTATTATTTATCCATTCTTAAAAAATCGCTAAGGATACTTTCTCTAGGCAGTCCAAATTTACAATGTAAGGTACCAGTTTAAGTTTGTTGTCGGATTGTCACGAGCAGGTATTTTGCTGATTTCTTTTGCCAATTCTACAATCATATAGCAGGCAATCAAGATAGCCACAAGACCTCTTACTGAATACCTTTAAGAAAATAATATTATTCACCGTGTAAACCGAACAAGTTGAGTTTCTTACTGGCTCTCGAATAAAGATTAATCTGTAATAATTCCTGTTATTCGTCATAAATTGTGTTCTGTTGCTGTATTTATTTATGTTTTATCCCGGGCGATTGGAGTTTTCATTTTCCAGACTGGTGATTTCTCGTAAAATATGTTTAAACTTTTGCAATTTTTAACAAAAACTTTTTAAGCAACAATAAGAGCTTTTTGCCTATACTAATTGAAATCATAGAATGCGGCTGAATTTTTAATTACTTCTGCTTAATTCCCTAAAGTCATGAAGTCGATATCAGAGAACAAAGAAAATTGAATAGACATTCGATTGTCCGCATTAAAACAAATACACGATTTCGGTAAGTTGAGGTCATGGAAATGAACTGCAGCGTACACTTCTGCCAAAAATATTTTACAGGCTTAAGGTAATGTGAAGGTAATCGAAAGGTATAATCCTTCAGAAAGAATTAGTGTGTCTTAATAAGTAACGTGAAGGTCCAAGTTTAGGTTTCAGTCTTTTATTTCTAGTAGTATAACTTCAAAGCTTCGATGAAAATATTTCAAGGAAATTTAACCTCTTCGCTGTTCCAGGGTCCAATGCGTATTAGCCTGAGAGTATTGACTCTCTGGGACGCAGTGCATTAGTTATTGAAAAACAGGCACCTTGTACAAAGTTATTTAAAGCTTTTGCCCTCTGTCAAACAAGTGAAATATGTACCAAAACTTTGTTAATTGATATTAAATTTTCAAGTCTAGAATATCTAATCTCTGGGATTCCGACATTTTTTATAACAGCAGTCGTATTGTTATTTCAAGCCCCAAGTATTCGAAGTTTGTAATGACTGTTGGGTTAGGTTAGGTTAAGAAGGGTTATGTGCCCAAGGGAACACTTCTATTCGGAGATCAATGCGGTCCATTGTGAATCGCTTCAATGAAAAGAAATAACAGATAGATAGAGTTAAGGAATTTAGTAGGTACTACGTAGAACAATTACCCCTTCTACAGTCCCCTTAATAGAAACAACCGTCCTATTTCCCTTACAAGCCCCAGTAGATCGACTGGATTACAAGCAGCGGTAAACTCCAGTCCGTCGTAGGGGCTTTACCCCCGTCCCTTACCACTAAGTCCAGACTCAAACCCTCTCTCCCGAGTTCGTCCGCCACCTCATTTTCATCAACCTTGCAGTGTCCGGGTACCCAACACAACCTTACTTTGTATACCTCCATGTGTTTCCTCAGAGAATCCCTACACAGAACGCACAGGCACGATCGCACAGTGTAATTTGTCAATGACGATGTGATCCAGTATCAATTCAAACACCGGCACCAGTGCCGGTTTCCATCTTGGATCCATGTATAAATACTGTCCACCCGTCAAACAGTTTATTTGATCCACGCCAAACTTCCCTATCCGGGAACTCCACTGGTGGTGTTACACTGAAGTCTAGGGTCATAATCCTATGATCTGAAATTCCTTCGAGAATAATGTCCTGATCAAGCAGACCCACTTCGTATAATATTCTCGTATGATCATCCGGCCTAAGTCTAACCAAAGAAGACTCGTAAAGTCTAAGTAAGTTCCTAGCAGCCACACTCCTCACATAATGCTAAATAAGAGACAGATATAGTAGGATATCCAACGCTGCCTGTAGTGTGCTTCTCCTTGCTTATGTGATGCCAAAAGATGCACTCCTTTGAGCCTTGCTGAGCATCTTCCTATAGCTATCCACGCTCAACGCATCCCGCCAAACAGTGACGATTGGAGTGCCACCTAGTTAAGCAACATAATAGCGGTAAGTACTCAGCTATCAGCCTTCCTTTTTAATTCTGTCCCTGATGCAGTAATGCATAGCGCCACAAACCATAGAAGAGGACTTACATGGGGTTTGTAAAGTTGATTAAAGGACCTGGACTGAATGAAACCGCCTTATATGTAGGTCTTAAAATACATAATGACAAAACAAATACAATGAGTTTAAACTTGAAAGATAAAAGACAGCTTGATAACGTAGAATCTTTCTGCTACTTGGGAAGTAATTTCGATAGGAGTGTACTCCAGCAGTCGAGTGGTGTATTTTCGGCGGATACATCAATCCACATCAGCAAAGCTCGGCAATCATTCGGATAGCTAAGCCAGATCTAAAACTCGTCTTCCATTTCTTGACGGACGTAGCTAAGCCTACTTCAATCTAACGAAAAATCTGCCTTGTTTAATGGTTGTGAAAAAGCTTCAACAAAAGATATGCATTTCATTCAAGTATTTATTAACAAATGCTTAAAAAAGATACTACGTGTGCGGGCGTTGGCCCTCAACAATAACTAACACGGTCGAAAATAAATCGGCTAACTGTCAAACTTGAAATCCGCCTAAAACAAATAGTAATTTAATGGAATGAAATAAATTACCGAGCAATTGCTCGAGAATATTGGAAAAAACTTGCTTCGGCCCTCGCAGAAGTAAATCAACCAATATGTGTATATATAATCAGCTTACGTCGTTGTCGTAAGCGAATGTGTCGTTTTTGTAATAGATCAAAGTAACACACAACCTGTGTTCTTTAACCTACTACAAAAAAAAAAAAAAAAACAAAACGACTTGGTCGTTTACGACAACCGTACTAAGGTTGAATGAAAATTGGCCTGATTCGCAAAGTATTTTTTATTTTTATGTATGGTTGGGTTTGATGGCATTACCTTTTTGGGACTTGAAGTATTTGTGCAATTGGAATAACTTTTGGAATGTCGTTTTATTTTTTGGTAGACTTCAAACTGGTGAGAGCCTTTTGGATTGTTAAATGGAGCGAAGTAGGTTTTTTAAGCTAACAAACAATCTTTTTTAGCTTTAATTGTATCTAAAAAGGCTACTCCAAAAAAAAAATAAATACTTTTAAAAAGTATTCGTACCTTCACTAAAATCTTTAAATTACATAAATAACTTCAACTTAAATAAACACTTTAATGATTTTACATTGCTCTAAAGAAACTTCCGTTATCTCAAAAAAATCCAAACATTTATACACTAGTACATATGTATATAAACATATTATATTAAGCATTTTTCAATTTAAATTCCTTTAATTATTTAAAATGTTGAAATTCTACAATTCACAAATGCCTGCATTGCAATCACAAATGCCGAGGACACGCAAAAATCCATCAACAACCGGTTGTGAGCATTAAAACAAGATGAACCCAATCCATTTTGTTGCATTCACCACCATTCGGTCCGAATGCTGTATTCGAACTTGTCTGTCCGTTATGTCCAAATGAATGACTTTCATGTTCAAATTTAAGTATGTGGTGTGTGTACATCGTTAAAATAAATGGCTTACAACACTTTTATGGAGCATGATTGAGTTGTCATATTTTATCACCGTAAATGACTACTTTTGCCAAGAACGGCCGGCCGGCGCGCCAACTCTGTGACGCAATGCAACGAAAGAAACATACAACGAATAAAAAAGGATCATTTACAAAATGACTTTATTACTGAACAAAGATATGCAGGCAGTTCTTTAAATTCTCGCTGACGATTGCCATTATAGGGCTGCCAGATTATTCATAAACATTTTCGAATGGTTGTCGTGTAAAACCAGATTTTGGATTTGTAAATAAAATTGTTTCATATGGGGAAAATTGGGTTTATATATCGAGCCCTAACCGCGAAAATAAAATAATCGCCAAAAATCAAATTTTACATGAGAGAGTTTTTTTTATTTTATTTCATATAAATTTTGTATGAAATTTGTCGCTTACGATAAAATTGTTCTTGCTATAAAATCGTAACGTTACATTTTGTGGCCATGACATTTTAAAAGATGGTGCCAGTGCTGCCAATAAAGTCATTTATTAAAAAAAAAAAACGTCAAATTTAATATGATGTCGCTAACGTTATTTTCGCGGTTAGGGCTCGATATGATGTATGATTCCCAAATGAAAGGTATTGAAAAATATTCTTTTGATTTTTTGTTTTAAAGTTTAAATTGTCCATCGCCATTTTTAGAGGTGGCGTAAAATTCGTCGAATTTAAGCGTTTTTAGGGTATCGGGACCGCCTTTTTTTAAGCTTAAAAAGGTTTAATTCTTATTTTATCTGTAATGTACTTTCTTTAACTAAAAACAATATTTTTTGTCTGTAAGTACAGATCGCTCATTTGCTTCAAAAGTGTCATAATTCAAATATGTAACATTTTTTTTTCCAGTAGAGCCGTATAAAGTTTTTGATCAAAAATATCGTTCTTATACAAATTATATTGTTTATTCTGAAGAAACCTACGATCTTAACCTTTTGACGACCCTTGCAAAACTGAATTGTGTTATTGTGATAAACAAAGACAAAAAAAAAAAAAACAACGTTACAGAAAGAATTTTATTACACAACAGCGGTTTTTACTCTTGTCAGTAAAGTTTACTTGTAGACCTTATTGGTCTTGTTAATGAAGTTTAAGTACTAATATTTACAACACCGCAACAACAAAATGTATTTAACTTTAATTTACTACGCTATGGTTAGGTAAGGTTCCGCTGGCAGCCGCAATAAAGCATCGCACACATGGGCCCAGTAATTAGTTCCCGTTGTGTTAACATGTTACCCCGTCTCGCAAAGTTTCTACGTTACCTGTCTGTTGACATTCTCACCCAGTTATCTGGTTGATTCAATGAAGAAACGGATCCTGTTCAAATAAGTGTCATAGAGAAAGCATTTGTCTTTGATGATTCTTTTGTTCTCTTTTCGTCTATGTTGGGCCAGATTTTTCTGATTTCCCCACATGAAGTTTCATCAAACCACCTCTGATTGGCAATGCGATGAAATTAGTGTGCAATAAGTTGCATACTCCTTCGGAGTAAAACACCTTTATCAAGGGTCGAACCGCTACGACTCAATGTGGTTCCTGCATGTGCAAACGAATCAGCCATACAGTTTCCATCTATGCCCCTGTTTCCAGGAACCCACTGAATGTCTATGGTAAAAAAATCACACAAAAAGCTGTATTCAACACTTGTGTTTAATTTACCATAATAAAACAGTTGACGAAACTGTCTCTTTTGATCTCTCTCTCTAAGCAGATTTATCAGACACTCACGCTTTGTAATAAAATAGTAGAAAATATAACAGAAGGTGTGTGTGAAATGGTAGCAAAGTACTCATGGAAGTAACATTTTGACTCCGTTGAGGTGAACAAAATTCACTAGCTCTGGGTGTAGGGTTGCCAGAAACCAAAATTCAAATAACTGGAAAAGGTAAAAAATTTAACTCGATTTTGACAAAATAACTGTACAACTTAAAAAAAAACTTATACGATTGTTCAAAAAATTTACATTTTATTTATCGTGACCTTAAAATTTTAAATTTCGTAAGGACATTCTAGTCCTTTGTTTTTAGTATGGATTATTTAATATACTAAAAGTTCTTTCACAAAAAACCTTTCTAATTGGTATGGCAAAAACAAACGAAGTCAATTTATCCATATGGAATTTGTACATTATTTATATTTAGTATATTAATTTTATGTTGAATTATAAATAATAAACGAAATTCTATTTTAAAATTAAAGAAAACTTTTTAACTGGACAAATTGTATTTGAGTTGATAACTAGACATGACCCAAACAAAATGGTCAATCCAAGCCATTACAGGCCGTCTGGCGTTGCGTAGAAAGTCTTGACATTTTCGCCATAGAACTTTGCTACCGTTTTACACACACCCAGAGTTGTAAACTCAAAGGGTGAAAACCGTTAATATCATTCATTATATTGCGCACATTTTTGCATACTTGATTAAAAATCGTGCTTTTTGAGTTATACCACTATTGAAGTAAATGAACGATATGTACGTACATACATATATTTTTGTTTAAAATACGAGTATTTAAGTTATTTTTCTATATTTCGAATAAAAGGGCCGACACCTGTAAGTGTTTTTAAGCCATGAATTTATTTTATTTAAGTGGAAACAAATAAAGACATCAAAGGTGTGAGCTAAGAAAAAAAATACTCAAAAACAAACCAAAAGAGTGGTGGAAGACACATGATTTGTATGTTAAAACATTTACAAAAACGGCTTGAGAAGCTGGTAGTGCGATCGGTTGGTTACACAGGTTGAAATGGTGTGTAGTGGTTTTTGTTGGTTTATTGGCAGCATGTGAGTGTAGCTTTGTGTATATGTTTGATATTCAGGTGATAATATACCCGCCATTTTCGTAATGGAAAGTAATTATTGTTTGTGGTACACGAATTACAGTAATCGTCATAAAACGTTTCCCCATGACTGCCTTGAGTAACAGGCACAAGAATTTAAATCAGCTAAAGTCAGTTGGGCCAACCAACCAACCATCCAACCATCCATCTATACATCCATCCATCCATTCGACACAGGTCGCCGTTAAACAACAAGTCCAATATCATTATCGCCATACGAACATTCGTTTTACAGGAAAGCAAAGAGACAGGCAGACCTACAGACATGTATGAGTATTGCATGAAGTTGCATTTAGTGTTTGTAGTTATTCGGTAGTGTGTGGTTATCCATTTTGTGGTTACTTATGCATGTAATGGTTTTAAAATAAAAAAAGTTGTTTAGCTTTAATCTACTTAAAAAACGACTCATGCGTTTACGCCAACGCCAACCGTAGTTAGGTTAGGTTAGGTGCGTACCCAGTTAAAGATCTGACGTCCAAATTGGGAAAAAATAGCTACGTTAAGGTTTACAGTTAAGAAAATCCAATAAGAAGTGGCACAAGTGTTCTTGTGAAGTTTTGTGTTTATTATTATTATTATTATTATTATTTTATAATTGTTTCCATACCCCTGGGGATGGTTAGTTATGCTAACCGAAATATTGGGCATAATATACAACTATAAAACACAAAAATCACGAGCTTTTTATTTTATTTATTTACGTGGACCTGCAGCCACACAAAAACAACTAATAGTTAAGGTTTACTGAAAGACAAAGCATTTGTAAGAAATTGTCTGTTTCGGTTTCATATGCACATTTTAACAGATAACAACCACAATCTTGACGGATCTTTTAAAAGTTACATTTTAAACTGGTTGCCAGTGATACCCTTTAAGCGTTCATGTAATGATTGTATATTGTCCAAACTTAAATCGAGGTGAGGAAAATTTTTTGAGTTACACATTCATATGTATGTATATCAAATACCTTATTTTCTTCTTCTAAATCGAAGTCCTTCTTAAAGCATTCAAACCGATCTCTACAGAGAAAGCACCGCATTCGATATCGAGTAAACTATCGTATTTTTCTGCATACGATAGACGCTGACGTATCGCATGAAAACTCGAGAGATGTTATATCTTTGGATACTCGATGTCGCATGCTATCATCAGAAATTACGATACATTTCATTCGATATCGAGTGTCATGTTGCCGAAATAAAAAATTTCGATAAATTTTGCTCGATAAAGTTTGCGGTGATTAGAACCCAGCTTCGATTAAAATTAAGGATTAGTCAACTTGCATGGGACTGTAGATAATTAAATGCATGCTCCAGCTAAAGCTTAGGCCAGTTCCTGGGGCGGTGACATCATTAAACATAGTTTTCAAATGATATTGAAAGCGGTCATTATTTTTTCTGCAGCAGGTAAACAGATCGATCAAAATTGGGAGTTAATAATGACATTCTATATTAATCGTAATTTTCATTTAAATTGATTTTTGATTTTGATCGATATTGAATGCCGTAATTTGCCCCCAGTTCTTTAGATTTCTTAACCCTTCTTTGCATGATTTTTTCTTTTTTTGTGAAATTAATCACAGAGATGTAATTCAAGCTCTAGATTAAGGAAAAAATATTAAAAACAATTTTATTATAAATAAATAGTATAAAAAGGTAAAAAACAGAATAATGGAAATTTCAAATTCGCCTGTCAAGCTCAGTACTAAATAATTAAAAATCAGAATAAATGCGCAGATTATTACTTAGACACTAAAAACAATCAATTTTTCCACTCATACCCACTTTTATTTAACAAAAAAGTTTCAAATCAGCTTTTAAAAAAAATACCACGAATTATGCAAGTTTTCTCTAACTTAAAAAAAAGCGGAGTAACGAGAAATAACCAATAAATTTCAATGTTATGCTTCTTCTTTTTTTACCGGTATGATCCAATGTATATATGTAATGGTCATGAGGAATGATGTCAACAGCAACCAATTTACTGTACACCAGTTTGTGTGCGTTTTCTTTTTCAATAAATGTTATGATGGAAATTTCCATCACCATGCAAAGAAGGGTTAAACTTAGCAAAATAACCGATTAATCGCATAATATAAAAAATATTTGTATCTATTATTCCATGCCTTGGAATCCAATTCTCATATTTCTGTTTGTTTGCAAAATTGCTGGCCACTTCTTTATTCGTTTACTGCTCTTCTCTTCTGGTTGTTTTTCAATTTTTCTTTTTTCTCTTTCAGTTGTTGTTGTTGTTTTTTTTTGTGAATTTTTATTGTATATAATCAAGGCAAATAACCATTTCGTTTTAGCGTTAAAACCAACATTAATTATGTTTAGCGCTATCGTTCTTTCGTTCGGACGTAGCACGATCGTTTATTGCTCATTTCAGTTGAATGTTGTTTGGTTTGTTTTGGTTTGGCTTGATTTTCCAATTTGATCCAGCCAAGCTGCCATCATCATTAACTCGGCTGAGGAATGTTTCAAGTGTTAAAATGAGCTCAAAGTTCATTATTTTACTGCAAATGTTTATTATTGTTTTTCAATATGCTTACAGACTCAAATTTTCGTACTAATTTATGTGAATTTGATATACATAAATAATTTTTGAAATTTATAATATAATTTAAGGAGATTAGTATAATCATTAATGAGTTTATTAAATTGTCAGATAATTTATATTATTTGTAATAATTTAATATTTGATGGTTAATTATTAACTTGAGTTATGAGAGATGCATATACAGATATAAGCATACATTGGTTTTTAATCTTAGACGAGCCTGTATAATTTCTAGGTTAGGTTAAAAAGGAACTCTCGAGTAGAGTGCAAGTAAATGTCAATCAAGCTTGAATTTAGTGCCTTTGATAGAGTAATGCCATATTTATTCCTTTTAAAAACGAGTATAATTAACTCATCTGGCTCCACCCGCCAGTAATTCTCACAGCAAAACTGTCCATAATTGAATTTTTGACGTTTTGGAACCACCATTTAGCACGCCAGTCAAACGTATAAATTATTTATTAAGAGTTCCACACACAATTACAAATTATATTCTAGCTGAATTAGCCGAGCGATGGTTACTTGGACCTTCAGCCCGTTGTAGTGAATCAGACCAGAGTATCTGGCGGGTTCCGAACCCGTATCCCTTGCACTGATATGATGACCAACCAGCCTGCCAGAGCATTAAAAAATTAAATCAATAAATATCAGAGTACCATTAATTTTTTTAAAGGTGCAATATGAGCAAAATTTAAACATTTCGGCCATTCTTTTCTAATTTTATTCATCAAAAACTCTGGTTTCCGAAAAGGCCATTGGTATGGGGACAAAAGCATGTTGAAAATAAATGCATTTCGTAATTTGAGAATAATTTTCCTTTATTGTTGAGAATGCTAGTTTCAAATCATTATCAAACGTTTGTCGTTTTAGAAAAGTTTTGATTTCTAGTCATTTTTAATTTAAAATAACCCCCTCTCTGTTCGTACTAAACATTTTTCTATCTAAGTTTACGGGCATGTTCTACAAATCGAAATGAAGTGGAATTGAAATCGAACGAGATATTGATCTCAATTATTTTTCAACAGTGGTTCTTGTAGATATAATTTGTACTCAAAGTATGAATTATATAAAAAGGAATATTTTTAAGAACATTCTTTACAGGCTCATTTTCAAAATTTGTCAGATTTTAAATCCACTTCATTTCGATTTACAGAACATGCCCGATAATCAAATCTTATATAGTTATTGAGTAAAATCAAGACGATTAACTTTTGTACAATTATAGGCTTTTTACACTGATCAACATCTAACATCTACCATCAAAGATGTAGAAAATGTGAAACACTCGTTTACATTGCTCACATCTTACATCAACCATCAAACAAAAATGTCACCATTTTTGAAAAAAAAATGTTTTGAAAACAAAAAATGTTTTTTTTTTGTTTCTACAAAAGTGTCAAAATTTAAAAAGAAAACACAAAAATGTATTTGAAGTTCCATTTGTTTAAAAATACAAAAAATACCTAACAAAAAAACATTGCAATAAAAGAGAAACGTTGACAAATGGCAACGCTGCTTTCAAAAAAATGTTTTTTGTCAGTGATGCCACAATATTAATAAAACTTATTGCCACTTTTTTAGTGATGACACTAAAAAAATCGAAAGATGTTGAATGGAATAAAATGAGATAGGAACATCTTTTAAAGATGTTGAAAGATGTTGGTTTTTAGCCCTATGTATTTCTTATAGCCTTTTCACACTTGTCAACATTTAACATTTAACATCAATTTGCGAAGATGTTGGAATTTTCCCATAAGAAATACATTGGGCTAAAAATCAAAATTTTTCAACATCTTTACAGAATTTTACTATCTCATTTTGTTTCCTTTTACTATTTCGATTCTTTTAGTGTCATCACTAGAAAAGTGGCAATAAATTCTATTATTATTTGTGGCATCACTGACAAAATCGAAGTTGCTTTAAAAGCAGCGCTACCATTTCTCAAGTTTTTCCTTTTTTGCAAGCCTTATTTTGCTTAATTTTGCTAAAATTATTAAATAAAATGAATTAGCAATACATTTTGGTGTTATTTTTTCAAATTTTGGCACTTTTGTAGAAAAAAAGTATTTAAAAAAAAAAGTTTTTTTTTCAGAAATGATGAAATTTTTTATTGATAGTAAATGTTAGATGTTTCAAGTGTGAATGCGTATTTCACATTTTTAACATCTTCCATGCGTTCCTCCGAAATGTAAGCAAGTGTATAAAGGGTATTATGGAAAGATGTTAACATCTTCGCAAATTGTGGAAAATTGATGGTAGATGTTGATCAGTGTAAAAAGGCTATTAGACCTAAAAATTATTTCTATTTTAAATATGTAATAACAAAAAATTTAATTTAATTTTTTGATATTTTATTTAGGCTTAAGTTCATTAAATTAAATGAAAATTGAAGGAAGGAATTGACAACATGAAATAAATGAAATTTTTTTTTTTATAATTTTATGTTTGACTGAACCAGCGTTTAAAAAACTGCAGTCAAAGTAGAAAAAGTGACATTTCTTCCCCTTCTTTATTTGGCATTGGCAAAAAAAAAATGTTGTTTTTACTTCTAATTCATTAAATGTAAACCGTCGCTGTCAAACCAACTCAAAAAAGCGAAAAGTTGTACACAAATTTTCGTTTTTTGTTCGGCAGTTTTTTGTTTCGACTGCAGATTTTAAACACTGGACTGAACACGGGATTGAACTGAGGTCGAATTTGCATGTTTTGAGAATAACTACTTTCCCATCATCACAATATTTTTAAAATATTTCAATTAGACCCCAGTTCAATTCCGTGTTCAGCCAAGAATAGAATTATCAAAATAAAAAAAATTTAATTAATTTCATGTTCTAAATTCCTAAAAACAGTTTAATGAAAATTAAATTTAATGAACTTAAACCTTATTTTAATATCAAAAACTTCAATTAAAAACCAACAGTTGAATGTAAATCACAATTGTTATAAAAAAAATTTATTTAGCTAAAATAAAAGCACATTAATTTTTTTTATACGAATCGTATAATTTTCAATGTTTTTATGTGTGTTTATTATACCGCGGTTTGTTTTGATTCTTTTCGTGCTGTTTTAATTATTTTGTTTTGCAAAATTTCAATTAATTTTCCATAATTTTTTTACTCGCTCATCACATTAAAACAAAAATTATAAAGTAATTAATGTGGTATTAAAAGCACGCAAGCGCATAAAAGTTATAGCATAATCAAGCATACATTACGTTGTTAAACAAACATATTGAAATGTTGTACATACAAATTTGTATTTAAGAAGCTTAATATGACATTGCAGCATCTATAAATAAAAATGAAAGTGCGTTTGCTTGTTTTTTTCCCAATAGACTCCTAAACAACTGAACCGATTTTGGAGTTTTCACAGTAATTTCCTGTTTACCCGGCACTTAGCATATGCTATACGTAAAGGGTGGTTAAATTGTAAGGGCCGATGTTGAATGTGAACCACACCTAAACGCCAAGTTATTTTCCGAATTTTATTTGACATTTCTCTATTTCAGACTTACTCAATTTGAACCATGGAGAGATACACAATCCAACAACGTGTTAAAGTTATCCAGACTTATTATGAAAATGGATGATAAATTTCGAAGAAAATCATCTTCAGTGATGAGGCACATTTTCACCTCAGTGGATTTGTCGATAAGCAGAATTTCCGCATTTGGGCGAATAATAATCCAAGAGTGATTGTCGAAAAACCAATGCACCCACAAAGAGTGACTGTTTGGTGCGGTTTGTGGGCTGGCGGCATCATCGGGCCGTATTTTTTCCAAAATGAGGCCGGTCAGGCAGTTACTGTGAATGGTGTTCGCTATCGTGAGATGATAACGAACTTTTTATGGCCCGAATTGGAAGATATGGATGTGGACGATATGTGGTTTCAGCAGGACGGTGCCACTTGCCACACAGCTAACGAAACAATGGCTCTTTTGCGCAACAAATTCAATGGCCGTGTTATCTCACGTAATGGCGATGTCAATTGGCCGCCAAGATCATGTGATTTGACACCGTTGGACTTTTTTCTTTGGGGTTATTTGAAAGAAAAGGTGTACGTCGATAAGCCAGCAACAATTCAAGAGCTAAAGGATGAGATAATTCGGCACATTAACGGCATAGAACCTCCATTATGCCTCAGGGTCATCGAAAATTTGGACCATCGGATGGAGGTGTGCCGCCGTGGTCGCGGCGCCCATTTGGCCGATATTTTGTTCTATACATAATTGAGTAATACCAATATATCATAATAAAATAAAATTACAATAATTTCCTAAATAGTTTGTGTTTTTTTCGAAATCAGAATCGGCCCTTGAAATTTAACCACCCTTTATTTGGAAATTTTAAAGTGGGCGTGGCAACTCTCGTACAAATACAGTAAAAGAAATCAAACAAACAAATGCTTTAAAACTTCATCAGAAGACGGCAGCCAAATACAAAACGCCACTACTCATTTGTAGATGACAGCACGATAAAACACCAAAGAGAACACACTGTACTATCAGCTATTTACAGTAGGAATGGGCAAAAAATATTGATATATCAAAATATCGATATTTAAAAAAACATAATCGATATATATCGCCGATATTTAAAATACTGATATATCGATATATCGCTATTGAAATACAACTATCGAATTCGATATTTTTTTAAGTCAGACTTCATTAAAAACTCAAAATTTTAGCCGTTTTTCAAACAATATATATTTTAATAATTGGCATCACTGCATAATGTCATATTTTTTTAAACTAATATGAAGATCTTAAATGATTGACATTTATAAGAAGCAGTGCCGGATACAAGAAGCAGATTGACAGGAGAGCACATAAAACAGAGAGTGCTCCTGATCTCCATATCTCATAATTACTGGTTTGACTAAAACAATCAAAAACATTTTTAGTTAAAGTTGGTACTTTTGGGTTGCAATTCAAATTTTAAGGTAAGTTGGTACTTCCATGTTTACTTCGTAATTTACTTTTTTTGTTTTTGCTATAATTGCATTTTTTGTTTTGATTGAATTTTTTGTTCTTATTAATTTTTTGAAATAAAACGAACCAATAAAAAGTAACAATGGCATTACATATAATATGTTTGTTCATAAATATGTATGTACAAAGGTATATTAAATTTTTTAATATGGTAATAGTTTCAGCAAAATACGTTCGATATATCGATATTTTTGAAATAATTAATATCGATACTCTTAAAAAATATCGATTCGATATATATCGATGTATTTATTAAATTTGTCCATCCCTAATTTACAGAACGGTATCTATATTTGAAACAAGCAGTTTGGTTATCAAAACACATCATCTGTCAAAAAGCGATCGGAAGTGGGGAAGAATAATTTTTAGAAGTTAGAAATTTGGTAATTTTTTTTTTTTTCGTTTTGAATACACGAGACGAGATCTGTTCTGAAAAAAATTACTAATTTTAGTTTAAATGAAGAGCACCAAGTTAATCTAGTTTTAAAACTTTTTACATATTCATATTTAAAATATTTCTCCAGTTGTCATTTCACTTTCATGTTTGATGGGTGAAATGACCATGACTTTTATAGAAATTAGTGTTCTTAATTTTAAGGCCGTAGCGGGCCAGAAAATGCATTACATTCTGCTGGTATCTAATACTTGTATAAATTTTCTGTACAATTTACTTCATTGGTAGCCAAAGGATAGCTTAAGTAATCCTCGTAATAGAAACACAAACACAAATTCTGATAGTACATAGAAAATATTCCTGGAAAATATTGAAGGAATTAGACTATTAAAGTATAAAAGCTTTTGAGGATTGTAATTTGACTGAGAATACACATTCGAATAATATGAACATTTATATAATGAATGTAAAATAAACAAATAAGAGTGCTATACTCGGCTATGTCGAATATTATTTACTCTTCAGCATAAAGTTATGAAATTACCGCTCTTTAGATATCAGTAAATCAACTTTGTGCCACGCCCACTTGTCTAGTCCCGTCAACATTTTGTCGGATGTTGTGTATTGATAAACAAGACGCTTGCACCTAATAAAAAAAGAAAAACAACATGGGATTTTTGGGTAAAATTAGAGGCAGTCGTGGTTTTTTGCGTATATCTCAGCCATTTGTAGACCGATCAGGCTGAATTTCAATAGCAATTCAGCAATTCATCAGTTCAATAGCAAACAATTCTGGACTATATACGGCAGAAATATATAACTATCAAGTCCCCATCATGTCTGGGGTCTTTGGAAAACCCATTTTAACGGACAAACAAACGGACATCGCTGCTTATAAGGACCCATAATATATATATACTTTATAACATCAATATTGTAGAAATTGTAAACGGAATGACAAACTCATATATATATATCCTATTCCTACGGTGACCATTAGTTTTTTTTTTTAAGAGGACAGTCCTTTTTTTGTACGATGTCCTTTGAGATTTTTTTTTAAAAGGACAGTAGATTGTCCTTTTTTAAGTGTCCTTTTGTTAAATTATGACTTTTTCTTTAAAATCAAAAACTATAAGTTTTATTTCCCCAAAACCCAAAATTTCAACTTTAATACACCAAAACTCGCTGGTTAACATTAATGCCAGCGTTAGATCGAATTCTAAAATTGCTCGTTCCATTGAAAGAATATTTTCTCTCTCAACAAAGGAGCCTGATAATATTGCAAAAATTATTTTGATGATCCATTTGCAGGATTTTGGTTACTTTTGGCACATAGCCAAGCCTTTATATTCCATAAATATATCTGTATTTGTCGTCTAAAGCCTCAATATATTTCAATGCCTGAGGCTGCTCTTAATTTAAAGGACTTTAAATTAAAATGAATTGCAAGCAAAGAAAATGTGTTTTTACCATTGCTTATTAAAACCATTTTGGCACACCAAGTTGGCAGGTAGTATTCTGTATTGAAGAATTAAATCAATGGGCTGCAGTGTTTACAAAAATTTTACATTTTGGTTGGCTGAGAAGTTGAAAAGAGAAGATACATCAGTGGATCAAATATAGATGGAACATTTTGGCTATTTCAATGAAAAAAATTTTGGAGATAAAATATAATGAATAAAAAAAAGTATGCCACCCTATTCAGAATAAAAAAAAAGAAAAAAAACCAAAATTAAAATATAAGGGGGCCCTGTAACCAAAAAACTGCCCCGCCCACTTAGTGATATGTGTGAATACTTAAATTAAAAGTAATTTGCTCACGATTGCAAACATGTATTTTGTTTTTGTATTTGCATATTATTTTTCCCTCTAGGTTAATTTTAATATATTTTAGTTGCAGAAAATCTTTAGTTAGAGAAGCCGGTGTTATTAACACCATAGAGGAGAACATTTTTGCGCCCGACCGAAGGCCGGCTACGCAAAGAACAATTCTTTCGCACATCGGAAATAGGCTTGTTGTAACAAAAAAATTACAAAAACTTTTAGAAAAAAACCTAGCAGAAACATTATAAAATACACAATAAAACAAAATATTTACAATCTTAAGCAAATTACCTTTAATTTTGAGTACCCACACATATATATAAGTAGATGGGGGCGCTTTTTTGACCCAGAGGGCCCCAAAAGTCCCGCTTGCCATACATTTTATTAATTAAGTTTTTCCTGTACAATTACCTTTAATTTGAGTACACACACATTCCACTATGTGGGTGGGGCGGTTTTTTGGAGAAGGTTCAATTTTAAGTGCAAATTTAATATGGATTGTGCAGAATTTTAATAAGTTTTTAGTAACAAGTCATATTAAAAAAAAAATTACTTCTATATATCAATTATTTTTAATAATTAAATTTTTTTGTTTTAAAGACTTTTACATAATTTTTTTATATGTATGAATTTCTAGGTATAATAAATGTATTAATAGAAGTTCTACTTGCTTATATCATATTCTTTGAATTATCTTATTATCTATCCAATAACCTTGATACTATTTATCATGTTTACTACATTTCGAAATGTCCTTTTTTTCGTTTGAGTATATGGTCACCGTACCTATTCCAACACCTTTGGTGAAGGATATAATTTAGAGTTTGCTAAAAACCGTAAAAATGTGAAACCGCGGTTTCGGTTTTAAGTAAAGTAAAGTAAAATTAAAGTTATATAGTATACTATAGTATACATACAAATATATTTTTTTGTATGTAATAAAAAATTTTTTTTGTTTCATTTCAGGTACTTTTACTAAAAAAGAAACATTTGTTCTTCTTAGTACTTATTTTAAATTTAAAGAATTTCGAAATACATTGCCATAGTTCCAGGCTGTTATGTTTACAATTTTTTTATATGAAGTACGAGTATAATTTGCAATTTCTCTTAGCATAAATATATATATATATTAGGGTGGCCGTTATTTTTTTTATTTTGATTTCTTATATTCTCCCCCCCTAAATCGGTTCAGTTTTATGTAAAAAAAAATACAAAAAAAAAAATCGTAGCCATAAGTTGTGTTTTAGGGGGGCGTCCGTCCCTCAAAGTTTGCCATCAAGCCATTTATTCAAATGTAATTTGTTTGCTTATGACTATCTTCTAAAAAAACATTTTACAAGAATATGATATATGGCAATATTTTAGCTCTTCTAGTCAACAACATAAGCCTCTAAGAAAGGTTTTTGCTAAAATCAATATTTTTGAAAATAATTAAGAAAATAAAAACAAAATACCAAACATTTTATATACGTTTTATATATATAAAAGGGGGATTTAATGTCAAGTGACCCCATTTTGAAATAGATGTCTTTCGATTTAAATGAAATTTACACCAATTTTAGTACTGTTAGATAGTAGCTTAGACACAAATTTTCAACAACATCGGTCAAAAAGTTTCTAAATTAGAGGGGGTCAAAGTTTGACATTTTGGCCATACAGGTGTTCTTTCTCATCCATGTAACTTATTACCTATTGGTGTAAGCAAAATTTGTCCCAAGTAGCTTAGATAGCTTTTTGATCAAAAAAAAAAAAATTAAAAAATTTTTTAAAAAAACAAAAAAAAATTTTTTAATTTTTTTTTTTTTAAATTTAACACTTGGCTAAAAAAAATAAAAAAAAAGTTTTAAATTTAAAAAAAAAATTTAAAAATTTTTAAAAAAAAAACAAAAAAATATTTTTAAAAAAGATTGATTAAATAGCTATCTAAGCTACTTGGGACAAATTTTGCTAACACCAATAGGTAATAAATTACATGGATGAGAAAGAACACCTGTATGGCAAACTTTGACCCCCTCTACCTTTGAAACATTTTGACCGATCTTGTTGAAAATTTGTGTGTAAACTACTATCTAATAGGACTAGCCTTGGTGTAAATTTCATCCAAATCGGAAGACATCGATTTCAAAATTGTGTCACTTGACATTAAATCGCCTTTTTATATATATAAAACGTATATAAAATGTTTTGTATTTTGTTGTTATTTTCTTAATTATTTTCTAAGATATTAATTAGTCTTAGCAAAAAACTTTCTTTGAGGCTTATGTTGTTGACTAGAAGAGCTAAAATATTGCCATATATCATATTCTTGTAAAATGTTATTTTTAGAAGATAGTCATACGCAAACAAATTACATTTGAATAAATGGCTTGATGGCAAACTTTGAGGGGCGGACGCCCTCCCTAAAACACAACTTATCGCTACGAAATTTTTTTGTATTTTTTTTTACATGAAACTGAACCGATTTGGAGGGGGAGAGTATAAGAAATCAAAAAAAAAAAAAGTTCTCCATACAACTAACGGCCACGCTAATATATATATATATATATAAAGTAAAAGCTAAAACCGAGGTTTTATGGTCGGTTTCGGTTTTTAGGCATTAAAACCGCGGTTTCGATTTCGGTTAAAACCGAACAGCAATCCCTAGTATAATTAATTTAGGAAAATCTTTAGCTTTTAAAACTCAAGTTGTTTGCCTTTGGAGACCATAATACTCTGGAGCGGATTCTGCAAGTTTTCGCCATCCTAAGGCTTAGGTCGACCTATGTCTTAAGATCAGGCTCCAAATTTGTGTGATACCCTAGAAATATAGAAAAAATAAATTTATTAAGATTAAAAAAAATTAAATGGGTACTTTTCAAAATAGCAAATTTTATATTTAAATATATATGGCAACTTTGAGTATGATGTTTTTGTTCTTTTTCCAAAAAAATCTTCGGAAAATTTTATTAAAAATATTTTTTTTTATATATAAAAAACTCTTTTTGGAGTGTAAAAAATTGGAGGTTTTTTTGACTAATGGCTGGGTTTTTGAGATGTTGATTGAGTTTAAACTTAGTTTAACGTAATCTGAAACTCGGATTTTTCGGCGAAATGTGATTTTTTTCATTACTTCATTATAGACCAACATACTAAGCGAAACTAAGCTGTGTCGTCAAAATTTTAAATATGTAAACGACTTAATGAGGCTGTAATAAATGTTAAACTATAAAAAAAACATGAGTCCATAATTCGGGTGCCTTGGTAGTTACAAATCAATCGATTTTCTCTATTATTAGAGACGAGAATGGGATTAGAAGAATTTTTATGGGCAGACAGCCTATTTTAAAATTTTTAGGTAGAATAATGAAGTATGAACTAAAAAGTGCTTTTGAGCCATGGCCTGCTTGCAAAACATCAGGTCAAAATAGTTTAGTTTTGCACAAGATTCTTGATTATCCAATAGGGTCATTAGTTTAGCTTTTTCTTAAAAAATTTACAAACTAATTTAAGTAGAGTCACTTTCTGATATGTTTTTACCAAGCGAAACTATTTTGCTGGCCATTTCAGTTCAAAAGTGTTATAATACCTAAACAAGACCTAAAACATGTTTTGTTTTTATTTTTTGTTTTGTGCTTAAAAACAATTGAGCGCCTGCGGCCAGAAAATCGGTGGCATGTGTAACTTTTAGCGCTTTTAATTAACTTTTCAATTAATAAAAACACAACGACTGTATCTACAAACATTGCTCGATGCCATTGTATCTTTAACTAAATACACACATGTATGTATGTAGACACATACATACAAACGTACGTACTACATGTTTTTTTTGTATTTATGTCTGTTTGAACATGAAATTCTGTCTGTTAAAATAAATGTAGATACCAACACACACGTATGTATTTATTTAGTTTAATAAAACGATTTTTTTTATAAAAAAAATTTTTTTTTATTAGAGGTGATCAGAAAAAACAAAATTTTTGTATAGTAAATATAATTTTATCCAAATTCGGTCCATCGGAGACTGATAAAATGTTTTAACTATAATATTTTTTTCTTTTGGAAAAAAACCAACCTTTAACAAAACTAATAACATGTATAACATAAGAACGAATTAAATTTGTTTGAGGATTCGTTCACCTTTATGGTTTACATAGTTCCAAAAAAACACTTGATTATTTAAAGTAGTTGTACAGAAATTATAATATGCAGTTTTATAAAAATATTCGCATAATCGCTCCAAAATTAAGGCAATCCGACAGCTCAATATTGGTTTGAACTACCGACCATTTTTTAAAAAAATTGAGTTAGGCATGGGGTATATATATTTTGAATAACCTCTTTCTTAATCCAAACTCTGTTTCGCGAAACTTTTTATCCTTTCTGAGATATAACGCAGCAATTTGGGTCCATATCAACTATTTTAGAGTTAATTAAGTATTGTTTTGCTCTACACGCCACTGTTTAGCGAGTGCTGCAAATTCCTCATACAAAAACGTATAGAATACATTTCACTCTTGCTTTGCTTCATTGCCGTAAAAAAAACCCAAGAAGTTCAAGCGAAATTAAAATAAAATGGCAGCAAGAAAATAAATATAACTCTCACTTCGCTTCATTCCGTAAGAAAAAAAATAGAAAAGCAAAATAAAAAGTTAACAACTCAATACACAGCACAAAAAGCTACTTTTTAGAAATAAATTTCGAAGAGTGGCGTATGCGGCACAAAACAATAATTTTTATTTTCAATAAAATAGTATGAACTTCTAAGTTCGTTCATAAACTTTCACAAAAATTAACATTTTTCTTCAAAACATATGAAGATACAAAAAATTCTATCAGGTATGTTTTCAGAAAACTTCATTTAAACCTTCACTGCCTTTTTTCCCCACTACGACTTTTTGGCCAAACCAAACCAATAATAAACTGACGAAGTCTCGACAAAACTTATTAGCACCCTTTCTTAAGGAGCCAGAACGTTGGCAGACTATCCTTTTTATGTTCATTGATGTGGGATAAACGTATATTAACAATCAAAATTGCGTTTTTTTAATGGACATGTTGGACATCGTTGTGGAAAAAATGTTTGAGCAAAGCTGTTTAAACAAGAATAACAGCAGTGTGCACTAGCCACATTCGTGTTTGCACTAGAAATAATTTGTTGTTTGAACAAGATTGGCTGCTGAAGGCGGTGTGTAACATATAAAAAATCCTTACACAATTTTTTTTATAACATTAATTTAAGTTTCCTTTTTTCAGTTAGTTACAATATTCTAAGTTTAGGGCCAAATAAACAACACAAACATATGTAAAAGTATGAAGCATGTTTATTGGAATATTAAAAATTTTGAATATTTACACAAACATTTTGTTTTTTTTGGCGATGCGCAAATTGGCCCCAGGAAATATGGCCCCAAAAAATGGAAAGTGACACCAAATCTTAGGCTCCTTTTCATAATGCAATATAGTCCCATTTTTTATTTCCTGGGGAAATATTTTGCACCGCCGTTGTTGTTGTCAAACTGCTTGTATGTTTAATTCAGTGTTCTAAATTAACAATAAGAGTCGTTCCTAAGTGTTCGGTTCGATAGATTTGTTTGTAAACACAAACGCTAATAGTGTTTGTGTAGTAAATCATAAAAAAATAACGTTTCTCTCTTTGTGATATTCGAACACAAAAAAACTGTTCTTATCCAACTCAGCAAAAAAGATGAGAACATTTAATTGCGTTCTGTTTTTTCTTAAAAACCACAAACTTCGTTGTGTTCGGCAAAAAGATGAGAACATTTAATTGCGTTCTGTTTTTTCTTAAAAACCACAAACTTCGTTGTGTTCGGTTTAGCACATTAATGCTCGTTCGTTTCAGTTGTGCTTAGCCCCCTTTTGGCTGTTAAAAAAAAACTAAAAATTTTTTACAAAAACAAAATACATATTCGAAAAAACAAAAAGCCAGCGAAAAAATTTACCCAAACAAAACATGTGCAGAATACACATACAAGCTATTCGCGCTGTGGTCGTTGCTAAAATTTTTTGTTTGTTCATTTCTTTATCAATGTAAAAAATAAACATTATAGAACATTAAAATGTAATGTTTGTCTACAGAACCACAACAATTGTTCTGTTTTAAAGCACACTAGATAAACAGAACACTATACGTAGTTCCCGCTTAAATGATTTCCCCTCTTAAATGCGCAAAATGTGCTGGCAAGCAAAATTTTCACATAATTACATGAACAAAATCCCGCTTAAATGGCCTCGCTTAAATGCGTTCCCCGTTTTAAAATTTCAATATTTTTGTCCGAAATTACATAAATTTGAACAAAATAAATAGCTTAAATGCGTAACCAAAAAACTTGGATTTTTTTTAAATATCCGGCAAGGCATTTATAAAGTTAGTAACCTCTGGCGTTTACATTTGCCAGTACTGGCATGACAGTAGCAATACATGCAAACTTTTTTACTAATACATGCACACTTTTCCAACTGTCTTGTCTACTGTCTAGCAAATTTTGCAGACAGTAAAATTGGACAGTGATTTGACATTTTCTAACAATAATCTGAAGTTTTATTAGCAAAAGGAAAAAAAAACGTAAAAAATAAATATATTTTGCTTTGATTTTTTATGTTTTAGTTAAGTGTTATGTTTTTTTTAAGTTTGTTTAGTTCATATAAAACACGTTTAGCTGAACTTTCACTGCAACATTCACGTTTGACATATATTCAAAGTGAACTGTCTTAATTACTGTCTGGACGTCTACGTCACGAAGACAGTAAAGGTATGTTCAGACCTAACAAATATTTGACGAAAAAATCAAAAAAAAAGCGTGACCAGAAAATTTATCAAACTTAAGCCTTATTTATAACAATTTCTATCGATTTACTAAACTTTATTTGTAAAAAGATAATTGTATAATGTAATTTAGAAACTGTAAAATGATGTTTGTTCTAGCCAACTGAACTGAACATTTTTCGATGCGCACTTAAGCGGGAACTACTGTATAATGTTCGTTAATTTCTTGAAAATAGCTAATACCGGTATTAAGAGTTGTGTTCGTATACACAAACGCTAAAAAAAATATATATCGTTTCTGGGTGGGTGACCCGAATGCTAAATAATGTACTGTTTATTTTGGAACACTGGTTTATTTGGCCCTTTAGTCTAATCTAGCAGCGTTGCCATGTTCATTCAGTATTCTAAATCAAAGTAGTCTGATTCTGCGCCATTCGTTACTGGCGAATAACATCACATTCTAACTTTTTTTTTGTATGAAAGATGAGCCGGTCTAATATATGTATATATGTTTGGACTAAAATGTATGTGTAATTGTAGGAATATACTTAAAGTTATTTAACATGATACAGAATAGACATATGTACAGACATTTAGACGGACAGATAGACACTTACAATTCATAATTGAGGTAATAAAGATGTCAGCTTATATTTAAAGCCTTCATACTATGGAATGCAAAGGGAGAACACAAGTTAAGTTAAAAGCACTTGCGAAAATAACCGAATAAAATTAAATTCTTTTGTACTTCGACTTATTTTTTTTTTTTTTTAAGTCAATAATAACGAATTTTTTGAATGAATTTTTTTGTTCAAGTCCGAGTTATTGTTCTTTGTTAATAGTAACTCTTAAGAATTTACCGGTGATTTTCCAAAGAAGTTATCCTTATTTTTTACTCTTCTCCCTGCTATGAATCTATTTTATATCTTAAGTATTTACTCTTTAAGGGTATTTGAGACTATCCCACAAGTCTTGCGTATTTTGAGGAAAATACAGAACTGTCATAATAAGTTGTTATTGTTGTTTGAAACAATAATTAAATCAGAGATGCAATTTCGTCAAAATACGTAAGACTTGTCTGAAAGTGTAAAGTACCCCTTAGCAATTAATCGTTATAACATAAAATAACCATTGGATTGGCAACACTAAAACAATTAAAAATTCATATTTTTTTTATAAAAACTAAACTACAATATATGTTCATTGCCTGTTCTTTCTTCTTTATTCTACAAAGTATCTTTAAAGTACAACGTATTCGTCAGATACACATTTACAAGATGTGTATGTGTGTTTGTGTACGGACATGATGTTACTTTTAAATTTTAATAACTTGAAAACTTTTGCCTACTATATATTGCAGATATTGATTGAAAAATAACAATTTTTTGGGTTGGGCTCAACTAAATTTCAATTTATGATGCATTAAGAATAAAAAAAGAGCAAACTGAATAAAATAATTATGTCGATATTAACTGATTAGATCTAGACGTTGTATATCACTTCCTGTGCTTATTAATTTCCTTTTGCTGAATTAATTTCTGGTTTGTTGATATTTTTAAGATTTTTTTTTTTCATTTTCTTCTTTAATGCTGTTAAACAGCAAACAAAGTCTTAATTTTAAATCTAATTCAAAGAACCAATTTGTGCAAAATTTTAACGGGTATCTAGTACCTCAGCCTATTTTCACTACACACAATGGCCTTTAATTAGATGCCGTGGATATTTACAGCGCTAGCCATACCGCCGTTAGAGTTTTGACTACTACTTTTGATGATCAGCAAGGATGCGTGCCTATACTACTATTACTACTAAGATAAAACTGAGGAAGTCCTGCAATGGCGAGAATCCTTCGAGGATTTGTCTGATTATTTTTGGCATTGAGTTTGACTGTATTTTGAACTTTTCAAAGAGTTTGGGTGGATTGTACGATGGGGATTTTGTTTTATTAAAATTAATATGAACAAGCCTGCCAGTATGAGAACGGATCGCCATTTCTATCGAACTCAATGTTCTTTTAAAACGGACCACAATATAATAATGTGAAATCCTTTTGATTTTCCAAAGCCTCATATGTAAAACATTTACAGACAGAGCTTTTTTATAATGAAAATCCGACTCTTACTTAAAATTTATAAGATCTCTTATGTGATCCCCGAAGGCTCTTTGTAAATAACCAGTACAGAATATTTATTTCTTGGGGGCTATTGATTCAATGCATCCTACGCTTTTGCTCATGTAACTTTTTACATATAACTATAATGATTATATTTTTTTGACAGCTGCGTAAACAGCGAAAATGCGTGTGGCGCGTGGTGTGGACCTCCAACTTCAAGGTGAAATCATCCTTGCAATTCGAAAAACCTTTTTATCCGTAGAAAATTTCTTTACTGAGAGTGTCCTGCAGAACGATTCGACCATTTCGGAAAATTTATCCGGGAAAACAACGCTACCATATGATTAACAGATCCAAAAAATTATACAAATAGGCAGCATAAACTACTTAAATTGAATTGTTTTCTAAAAGTGTGTTAAAGAAAAAAAAAACCAAAAAAGGAAAGTGATTTTAATATTAAAAATTATAATTTTTTTTATTTAATTATTCAGCAAAAAAACAATTGTTGTAATATGAATGTGAAAACACTTTATGATGTGGCAGCTCAATTCAACTTTTATGTACTAGTTGAAAAAAGTGGCATCTCAGTTCATTTTGTTCTGAACAAGAATACAAGTTAAACAAATTCAAGAAAAAACTTGTCGAACAAAATAATTTCTCTCGCTCTCAAAAGTAAGACACCAAACTCATTTTAAAAAATTATTTCAAAGAGCAATTTATGGAAATCTCAACAAAATTTGTTAGTATTATTATTAACTTACAAGCTGAATAAGGATTATTTTGTATATAATTAACAAATTAAGCCTTCTTTTTTCAAATCGAGTCAACAAACCTTCGCTGAATAATATTTTATGAAGCTGAATATCTTATTAACTGTACAGGAAGCGCTTTTAAACTAAATGATAAAACAATGAGTGCCCCGGTAGCCTAGCTGGTAGTAAGCTAGTCTATCAGCGCCGGGGTTGCGGGTTCGATTCCTGCCAGAGACTCTGGTTTCTTTCCTGCAGACAAGCGCAGAGCTTCGCGGGGTTGAACGATGTTTTCAATACAGTTTGACATAAAATTTTGCTAGAAAATGAAATAAAGTCAACTTTATTTTGAGGACGTTTTTTAATGCTCTCACATATAGACACTAATTCTCTTAACAATGCTACCATACTTTCGTTCAATTTCATACCTTTTGTAAACAAAGAAAAATAAGAACAAAAAAAAAAAAAAAATAAAGAAATGAGAATTAATTTGAATTAACTGCCGACGTTTTAATTATGGGCTTTAGGTTTTTTGCCTGAAGTTGAAGACTCAATTCTGTTCATCATTCATCATTATTAGTTAAAAATTTAATAAGCTCATACCAAATGTTGATAAAAATCAATGAAGTTAAAACAAATACAATTTAATGGGAAGATTTATGTATAAAAATATATTGTAAAGACCAATTTATTGGTTTTTGTTTAGGGGTTGCGGGTTTGATTCCCGAAATAGCATCTAGTCTGTTTTAATACAACGCGCTGAAGGTTTGCAGTACGTTTGCTCGGTAAATTTAGTTAAAAAAAAAGTATTTGTAAGTTGAAAATATTTAACTCAAAAAACTTTTGGTGAATAACACTTTCTAGGGCTGTCTTTTGGGCGACATGTTCGTCGACGGCCTGATCGACATTTCAATGCCCCACTGCAAGACTCTCATCAGACGTAAGTCGTACAGAAGGGGTCAGGGGAGATGACAGGGGAAGCATATCTGCTTAATAACCAGGACTTTATGGCTTGGCTACGACGCGGCGAGAACGCGCGTGCTAATTGGTCTCGGTAGGGACCAGATAAGGACAGTGATATGGGCCATTACGGTTCACTGGGTGATAGGGACTCATGCAAGGAGAATTATTATTGCTTATAATGACTACTGTAGAAGTTATCATGATGAGGAGAAGGAGGAGACGTTGTTTCACTGCCTCTGTCAATGCTCCGGTCTAGGGGCATCAGGTTTAGGGAGACCAGAATTGCCATGTCTGGACGAAATGTCTAATGTGGGACTGAAATAGATCTCTCTGTTCTGCGGGGAGTCGGGTTTGTTCGAAGCTGCAGCGGCCTCTGGGGTATCACAAAGGGATCGCTGTAGGGACCCAAGTGAGTCGTCCTCGTGTCGGCTGTCCATTGAACCTTACCTAACCAATCTGCCCATTTCAATTTGCTAAAAAAAGCTTTTAATCCGCTAATTTAGCAACACCAGAGCGGAAGTTTAATCACCCCATCCATATTTAAAGAAAATCCCAAAAATAAATTATTTTATTTAAATTTCAAATGCAATTTCAGTACAATTGTCCATTGCATACATAAATAAATTTCAGATTAAATTTAAATGAAATCCGTTAAATTCAATATCAAGTCAATTATATGGTTTAGCAAACTGGCTAATATAATACTACCATGAATATAAACATCAAGGACGAATTTTTTATTTCCTGGTTAGCAAAGCCATCAGACAAACATCCTTAAATACAAATAATAAAAAAAAAATACATACTTGAGGGCTTTGATTCGATTATAAGGTCTCTAAGGGACAACCTTACAAGAAGGCAGTCAACGACAACAACAAAAATCAACTTTGCGCAAATTCAACATGAAATTATGTAAAACTTAAGTAAAAGATGAGCTCGTCAAGAATTATGACACTCTGGGGAATATAAATACAAAAAACCGAACAAACAAACAAGTGAGAAGAAGATAGAGAAGAAGAATAAAGTCAGTTACAACAAAAATGCTACACATTATGAGCAACATGATGATGATGAAAGTTATACCAACAAAATATGAACATACTCTTACCAAAATAAAATCTTGCAAATACTACCACCCAACTTCATGCTCTAACAACAACAAAATATGGGAAAGAGGATAGCGGGAGGTAGTAAGTTTGGCTGTTATAGAGAAATGTCCCCCAAGAATATCATCGCTTATGTTTGTTTATATTGAAACAGATTGCAACTCTTAAACAGCATTGTGGTTTTTCGTATTTGAAACAAACGACTGCCAAACACTAAATTTACCAAGCAACTACAGCAACAATACTAATAATAAAAAAAGACTCAATTGTGGTTGGGATACAGAACATTTATTTACTCTATCAGTCAGTCAGCCATTCATCCTCGTTCCCTGTGGCGTTAAGTGGCCATCCGATGTTGGTCTGAATAGAAAATTAGAATTTATTTAAAATAAACAATAACGTTATTTAAGTCCTTAACTTTTTTTCTTTCTCTTTAAACACTTACGCTAGAGACGAGGAATTGGGGATTTTACAGGACATTTAACTTGAAAAACTAACAATTGTGGTCCCGATTTATGTCTTTATTTATTGGGGCCAAAAGCCTCTTTTTCGCGGATCAATTCATGTCTCCTCAGCTACAATAGTGAGGCACACTAAATTAGATGTGCGTGACTCACAAGAATGATAAAATAAAGATTACGACATGCGCATGATTTCCCGTTATGTGACGTAGAAGGGCCATTCAAAGGGTTACCAAGAATATTTCATGTGTTAGATTTAAAATTTCTTGCGAAAAAATGTATGTATTATGTGATAGTTGGTAACCTTGTAATTGTTGAAAAAAGAAAAACGGACAAAAAAAAAACAACAACAAATATAAACATGAAGTGTGCAGTGGGCAAATGTAAGCAAAGCAGCAGTAAAAAAACAAGTGAGAAAAAAAATTAAATTTTGGATATTTTTAATGGAACTAATATATTTTTTGCCATAGATGTATCGTTTTACAAATTTCCCAAAGATGCAGGACAAAGAAAGCTTTGGGTTATGTTTTGCAATCGATGCAAACCCATAGATGTTAAAAATGATAGAATTTGTGCCTTACATTTCAAAGAGGAGGATTTTGAAAGAAATTTGATATTTGAAATGGGTAAGTCAACATATATTTAATTGTTGCAGTTCACTGCTTCATAATTATGAATAGGATTTACCAATCGGCGTGCACCAAAGATGAAACTGGGAGCAGTTCCGACCATTGACAGCAGTATTGAAAATGAAATTCCAACTCAATTTGAAATTCAAAATGAAAGTGTTTTGTCTTTTATTGTTACATAGATAATTTTTATTAAATGCAATAAATAGAAATAAAAAATATAAATAAAAAGAAAAATTAATTTTTAGCTACAAAATAATTTGAAGAGAAAAATTATAATTTGTCCCACTGTTGTGTTTACTCATAAACATTACAGTTCGACAGCTGCAAATTATTAGCCAATAGAAACACAGAATGTGTGACGTCACAGGGCCAACATGCGCAGAACATTTTAAAATTTTAAGCTTGTTGGCGTAATCTTTATTTTATCATTCTTGCGTGACTCATAGAACCAGTGTTGCCAGTGGATTTTTCGAAAAAATTCCTACACATGCTAATAAAATCCGATTTTTAACTAAAAAAATTTCCCCTACAAAAATCCCTACGCATTATTATCATTAAAATAGAAGAAAAACATTTGTTATAAAAAAAAAAATTTATTCGAATATGTATATTAAAGCTTTGACATAAAATAAGTACAAAACTAAAAAAATAATACATATGGTAGGTATGTACTATTAATTAAATTCAATTAAGTCTTTCAACATTAGGTGTGATCCCGTACTCAACGTTGGGAGCCCGCGGGATCCCAATCTTTCCGAAAACTGTTGCCGTACTCAAAGTTTGGTAAAGTGGAGTTTTTAAGAGAAAAATATTCTTCTTCTTGCACGAAGTATCCAGTACTTTTTTTTGGACAAATTTATAAAATTGTTAAACAATCAGCTGTGTCAAAAATAAATAAAAAACTGCAAGCAAGTTAACAAAAAAAATGTATACAAGAAATATTTACAAAATAAACAATAGAAAATGTTAAAAAATGTAAGTAAATGCTTGAATTTTAATTGTATGCACGTTTATGTGTCATTTATGTATTTATTTAAACATATTTCATATTAACGTTTTCTTTTGGATCAGAACCACAAACAACTTTGGAAATATATGTATTTTGAAGCTATTTTAGGGGGAACATTTTTTTTCAACCGTTTCGGACAATAAAATATCATTAAAAAACGTTTTTTTAAGCATTTATTTTATAAATAATACAATATGACGAAAAATCCCTACATAAAATATGAATTTAGCCACGGTCACGTGTGACTCATGGGAGACTCACGCGTAATAAATCACAGCATTAACAAATCTAATAAGCACACATAAAAAAATGACAACAATAACAGCAATAAAAGTTTGGTTTTGTCGGGAACACTAGCTTCAATTTTCTAGAGTATTCCATCCTAATAACATGCCCATAACGTCTCAGTCAGGGCTGCCAGATACATTTGTGAGGAAATCGTCAATTTCCTGAGAAAAAATAAAAAAGTCGTCTTTCATGTTTCGAAAAATCGGACAACTTAAAATTTAGTTTTTTTTCACAATTTATTTTCGATTTTTATAAAAAAAAAAACCATTCAAACAAACAAAAATAATTACTACTGGGAGTCTCATGAAGAGCGTCTTTGATCGCCGATGATCGCATTTTTCAATCGTAGAAGATTCCATCCACGGGAAAAACTGTAACACGAGTGAGATTATTCCATAACGCAGCGAAAAACGCTTCTTCAATCGTTGTGAAAATCTTTTAGGACGTGGGTAAAGATTATCTAACGAGTCTTTCATGTCAAGTATCGTATGAGACTAATGTAGATATTATCTTACAGCTCGGGATTGTGATTTTGATTGATAATTGTTAAACAATTTGATTAAAAGGTTCATTCGATGATGGCTTGACGAAAGATAAACAAAGTGTAACATTGTTGTTTTTGTACTCTGAAAATAATCATTTAAAGATTTTCTAAAGACTTACATATTACAGCCGTATCTAAACAAAAGCGCCACGCGTTTTCAAGTTTTCAAAATCTGTCATGTCAATAAAATTTGCATGAAGCATACCTACTAGGGTATTCATTTAATCGGGCTTTTGCTTTAATCGGTTAATCGCTCGATTAATTAACCGAGGTTTTGGTTTAATCGGTTAATAATCGGTTAGTTTTTTTATTGATCGGTTAACCGATTAATAAAGTTTTGTTATAAATTAAGTAATTTCACTAACTAAATATGCAAAAATTATTTATTATTGGAGTTTGTTAGTAAAAAAACAATAACATAACGAACAAAACAATTCTTGAGCTAAAACGAGCAAACAAAAAAGTAATTCATAAATATGAAAAACACTTTTTATAATTTATACATAATATTTTTATGTATTTATTAAAAAATAAACTGTGAGATTTTTATATTAATTATTTCAATAGTTTAAGATGTTATAAAATAATCTTTTGGAAAAATAATTTGGTTTAAATTTTTAGGACTTAAGCGATTCTTTTCTTTAGTTTTGATAAAACTTGACTTGGAAAAAATTCTTTCAGCTATTGAAGATGTTGAAGAAATCGGAAGCAACCCATGATACAGATTCATGAATGATAAAAGCAAGATAATGCATTGCACATGTTCACAAAATTCAGCTGTTTAATATGACGTCACGTCTGCATATTATACACATGTTTGTTTGCTTGTGTTTCTATATTTTAGCTGTACTTATACGCTGATGTGACGTAGATGCGCAAAAGCATATAATTTTTAAAAGCTGTATGCGTTATCTTGGTTTCTTTGTATCATGATACAGATTATCTTATTTCACAGATTATCCTTTTCCAGGATTCTCTCAACATATAAAATCTTCCATTATGCCATTATTTCGGCAAATTTTGTTAAAGACTGCTTGTGCTAGAATCGGGAGTTTGTGCTAGAATCGGGAGTTTCTTCTATTGTCAGGATATCATCTGACTCATCCTGACAAAGCTCAGCACCGAACATTCTGCGAAAAATGTTTTTCCGAACCCCTAGTTTCTGTGTTTGTACTGTATTTTAAGAATTTATTGCTTGAAGGAAATGTACTGTATGAAAAAATATTTAGCAAACATATACCTTTTTTATATGAGACGAAACAAATAATTAAAAATACCAAAAATATGTTATAATACTACAAAAAACTAAAAAATTTTATTACATCGGTTAATCGGTTAATCGACTGAAATTAACCGGTTTAATCGTTAATCGAAAATTGCCAATTTTATATTAACCGATCAGTTAATCGGGTAGTAATTAATCGGTTAACCGATTAACGGTTAACCGAATGAATACCCTAATACCTACATAGAGCGGCGTCAACGTTTTGCAATGGGAAAAACCGACTTTGACAGCTCGTTTAATAGTGAAGTTGGCCGCTATTGTTAATTAATAATGGCAATTTAGCTATTTTTTGGTCAATCTAGCGTTTGATGACGCTCTTGCTCAAGTCTGGTATATCAGCGGAAGAGCTAAGCGAAAACGTTCCGCCTTCCGCTCTTGTTGTTAAAAAAAAAAAATTTAATGTTTTATTTATACTTTGGAGACTGAAAAAAATCGTCACTTTTAAGAAAAAAATCAGCAAATCGGCGCTTTGCTAATTTCGGCACAAAAAATCGTCAAAATGACGATAAATCATTAAATCTGGCAGCCCTGGTCTCAGTGTACTTGTTTCTATTTGTTTATCGAGTGCTACAACTTCCAGATTGTTACTAATGGTATCATTTTGATTCTATCTCTTCTGGTTTTCCTGCTACTCTACGTAGGTATTTAATTTGTGTAGCCCGCACTTGGCTTTTCCTTGAGGAATTAGTCGCTTTACAGGCGTAGATAAGAGTAGGGGTATAATTTGAATTATACACCGATAATTTAGTATTCGTGAGTACTTCTCGTTTTTCCATTAAATTCTTGTCTAGAGCATGATAGAGTTTTCTGGCTGCGGAAATTCTAGCACTTAGATCCTTATCTAAATTAACTTCTTCGCTGATTATAGCCCCCAAGTATTTTAAATGTTGAACTTGTGCCAAAGCTTCCGTTCCAAAATATCGAGCCCTTACCGCAAAAATAGCTTAAGCGACATAATTTTCAATAATATATTTATTTTCAATAAATGACATTATTGGCAACACTTGTATCATCTCTTTAAAGTAACATTTTTTATATCCTAAGCGACAACCTTCATATACAACTTTTATGAAATAAAATAAAAAAACCTTCTCCTGTAAAATTTTTTTTTTGTCGCTTAAGTTTTTTTTTTTTTGCGGTAATGAGTCGATATATTTAATGAGGTTCTTGCTCTCTACTTATAACCATTGCCTCAGTTATCCTTATGTTTATTATCACACCTCTTTTGATTATTTCCATCATAATAATATTAAGGTTTTGTTGTAGATTTTCGGCCAGAAAGACAATGTCGTCTACGTATGCCACTAACATTTTTGCGGGTTTCATTTTCCAGTAGCCTTTTAATTCCTTGATTATATCTTCCATTATTATAGTAAACAGATATTGATTTAATATATCACCTTGTCTAATACGATGACATGTACTTAACGCTTCAGATGTCGTATTTATAATTTATAAAGATATTATATTTATTTTTCGTACAATCAACACTTTTTAGTACCAATTTTGCAAAGTACTATTTGCCCTTTTAATAAATTACACTTCACATAAAAGTGGGTGGTATTGGATGGTAGATATTTCTGCTTCCGGATCAATGGTCGCATTAATGCATACATAGAAACATGTGTATAAGAGATAAATACATGTGTGTATTTATGTATTTAGAAAAACTAATTCATTTTGGCGCATGTCAAATGTTAGTTGTAGTGAATTTTATTGCTATTGTATATTTAAGAATAACAAGTTAAAGTGCCATGTTTGGTGATGCCGTATCTTTGATACCCTCCACCATGAGTAGGAATATTTTGGGATTGGGTTTTATATATTTTGTTGTAGGCTGATCATTACAAAGCGTTATGACTTTAATTCTAGTCATTTACAATTTAATTGAACCTAAAACATACATATAAAAAAATATCATGATGCATTTCGGTTTTAGGCTTGTAAAGTGATTTTCAGAAGGAGGGTTTTTATTGGACTTATGGGAAATTATGGACTGATCATTACCAAATTCGGTATAATGATTTCTAGTATTAAAAAAAAACTAAATTAGACCAAATTTCAATATAGTAATACATATTTTTGCGTTCTAAAGTGCTTTTGGGAAGGCCGCTTTAAATGTGACCAATTGCAAATTAATGAACGCCGGAATTAATGATCGTCACAAAATTTGATTTCTAGAGTCATAAAACTGCAAACAGATCAAATTTTATTACAATAGCATTATTCGTTACGCTTTTAGGCGTACTAAAGTTTTTTACGAACCAAATTTACGAAACTTGGCAGTGTTAATTTAAAATAACACGAGTTTGTGCAATAACAATTAATGATGTAGTTTTTGTAGCAGAATTATCAATTCTTAATGTGGTTGTTTCTCATTTGGACTTATAACTCTATTAATACCGAACCGATTTTGCTGGATTTCAATCCCAAACTAGTTAGGAGAACTAGTAAGAATTAGACAACAATATTGTTCTTTTATTTTGAGTTTGAGTACACAGAAAAAAATAAAAATTGATTTCAATTAAAACATTTGTGATATTAATTAAAAAAATAATTAAATTTGCACCAGTAAAAAAAATAGTATCAATTTAACCAGTTAATAGTATTAATTAAACGTTTAATTCTCTTGATTAAACGTTTAATTCACTTGATTAAATTTTTAATTAAAACTGATTATATTTTTGATTAATGCTTTAATTGGTGAACTATTTTGGAGAATTTTTTCTGTGTGCTCATGGGGCCTTGAATGAGTGTTAGGAATAGGAATTAGGAATGAAAAACATTGTATACCCGCATTCACCACTAGTGGTGAAGAGTATAAAATATGTTTAAAGTGCTATGACTACTAAAATACACTGAGAAACTCTTTGAAACACTTAACAAAAGAATTAAGTTTTAAAGTGCCTCGACCATAACCAGGAAACCCGTAAATAAGAAATTGCATGTTTTTTCTGCCGAAACAAGATTGTACAAATAAGATTTGTACATTTAAAATAAATCTCAATACAACGTGTATTTGTTGCTTAAAATTATATGAAAAATAAAATTATAATTTTTAATAATTTTTTTAATAGGCCATTTACATTACAACGAAATCTAGTAGATTTCATTTGAAATCTTCCTCAAAATCTAGTGCGTTTACATTATACCGTTTTGACATTAGCGAGATTTTGTTTTTATAACAAATCAATGACTAAAATATTTTTGAGTAACACATACAAACACAAAAAGAAATAGACATTAAAAATTTGCATTATCTTTAGTTTATAATCAACATCACTTTTTTACCAATTATTTGTCCTTTTTTTATTTTTTACAAATTCTCAATTTTTTTTTTCAACAGTTTTTGTTTTGTTTTTAATTAAAATGTCATATTTTTGTTATGCATTGTTATGTATTTTTAAGTGCAATATGGAAAAAACCAAAGTTGCAAAACTAAGTACTACTAGATTTTGAGTAGATTTCGTTGAAATCTAGTCACAAAGTAGATTTTGTTTTGTATGGGAAATCTAGTCAAAAACCACTAGATTTGGCTCGAAATCTCGTAAGTACTAGATTTCGTTGTAGTGTAAATTGGCTATAAGATCACTTTTAAATGTTAATAGTTTTGAATAACATTTATCTTCATCGAAAACTTGCTTTAGCTTACAATTGTAGACTGAAAATTAAATGTAGAGACGAGATTAAAGCAACATAAAATTCATCTGTTAACCAGAATTGTAAGCAATTTATTTTTATTTGCTGAACATGTATGAAAATATGATACGAAAACTTAAGTTATGCGTGCAGCAATAGCTAAAATATGCAAATTATTCACAAACAGATCGATACCAAAATTCATAAAAAGCTCTAAAACGGATAAATATATTGTTTCTGCTTAAATTGGTCGCATTTTTACGGTTTCCCTGATCATAAGTTTGTATGTATGAGTACGCTTTTGTAAGTAGCCGCTGCACGCATTTTGTTGAACTTTTGGTAGTAAGATCTTCTGATACTCAAAATTAAAATAAAATAGCAGCGGAGAAAATGGTTCCCCCCATGGGGCGCCAATGTTTAATATCGCATATCTTAAGAACTGTTATAGTGAGAATGTTCAAAATTTGTAGAAGTCACTCTTATGGTATACTACACTTTTGAAAATAAATATAAAGCGGGTAGGCGCAGTGTAGCGAAGCGCACCGCGTTAAGCTAGTCCCTTTAAAAATTGTTTAAGCTCCATACAAATGCCACTCCCAAAAATAGCTTTCAATGTCATAACTTCCGTATAAATATAGATATATTTGGCTACAAACCCTTTTATAATAGCTACTACATATGCCATGGCAAAATTGTACAATGGTAGGTCCAGAATTGACACACATAGTTTAGGGGCATATTTTCAAGTTTGTACTGCATTTTAAATGAGCATAAAAAACTATTTCCGGTTTCCCTCATCATAATTGATAGCTCGAATTAGGTTTGTAATTAAGATATGTTATATGTTTTTTTTCTGAAATGAAAAAGGCTCTAACTAACGAAAAATTAAAAATCAACGTTTTCATTGGTTCTGGTGTATTGCATCCACACAAATGGCCATAAAAACCTTTCGACTAAAATTTACGATTTTTAAAAAAAAAAAAACAAAAGATTATATGGTAAACGATAAAAGACCTAACTGACAGTTCGCATAATATGCAACATTGTCAATTGTCAAAACAACTCGAGGTTTTACAAGAGAAATAGGAAAATTAATATATTTTAAACAGTTTAAGGCGATTTATTCATTTATCATTTTAAATAGTTTTTGCTTCTACTGTGAAATTTTCAAAATGTTAGATAGGGCCTTTTGCGTTTTAGGGGACGAAAAATGAGACAATCAGCCTGATTACGGTTGTTGTTGGCGTATACGCCTGAGTCGTTTTTTGTAATAGATTAAAGTAACAAAAAACCTAAGTTCTTAAATCTGCTACAAAAAACGACTCAGGCGTATACGCCAACGCCAACCGTAATCAGGCTGATTAATATAATAAAGTTTGGGAAAAAGAATGCTAGGATATTGGTAAGTATTTACTTATTGTGCATCGAAGTATTTAATAAATGACGGATATATGTTTTTTTTATTGTTGATTTTAAGGATGGCTAAAACCGACTGACTGAACAAGCTCCAAATTCTTATAAATGGTATGTTTTCAAAAACAGCATATTGGAATCGCATAAAAATGTTTAAAAAAAACATGCCAAAACCAGTCGCTACAAACAAAATAAAATAATTTTTTATACTCGAAATTTTTATTTGGGAATTTTTGGGAATTTTTCTTACTATTTTTAAAAAAATGTAAAATTTTTCATAACCAAGATTTAAAATTTGGTCAGAAAAAACAGAAAAAAAATTAACTTTTTAAGGTTTTGTTTTTTAGTTTGGGGATTTTTTTTAATTTTTTGGGGACAAGGAAAAAAGTACCTGGCAGCCCTGTGCGTTATACAGATTTTTTCTATAATTTTTCTCAGATAGATCCTTCCATTGGAATTTGAATGTTTCCCTTCTACGTCTTACTTCGAGCTCGAATTCGAATGATTTACTCGCCGCAGCATTCTCAGCCGCAACCGTTGTACTTTGATTCGCTTAACTATGTTGATATCCTTGTACAACTTATATAGCTCGTGACTCATTCGATGGCGATACTCTCCATCGACGCAGACAGGTCCATATATCTTGCGAAGAATCTTCCTCTCAAACACTACAAGAACAGTTTCATAAAGTAGCACGAGAAATATAAGCGTTCCATAGAGCATGTGTTTAGTTCGTCGAGAGAGGGCTTTGTTTCTAAGCTGCTTGCTGAGCCCGAAAAAGCATCTATTAGCAAGAATAGTTCTTCGTTTTCTTATTAAACTGATGTTATTTGTTTGATTTATGGCGTTAGCGAGATAGATAAAGTTGTTCACCACCCCGAAGTAAAAGTCACCAACGTTTACATATTGAGCCAGTCGTGTTGTTCCTTTGTTCGTTAATACCATTAACTTTATTTAATCTTCATGTACTACCAGACCTACTTTCTCCGACTCAATTCGATACTGGATATCAATATCATCTGCGTAAGCGAGTAGCATATGTTTTTTTTTTTGTTGTAAATTGTGTCTGCTCTGTTAACTGCAGCATTACGCAGAATTTTTTCCAACAAAATGTTGAATAGATTACAGGATTTGCTATCTATCATCTTGTCGAAAACCTCGTTTGGTTTTACACGTCTCGGAAAGGTCTTTTCCAATTTTATGATCTTGTATCAGTTAATGTCCCCTGATATGCCTTATATCGAACAATGTCACAAAAATTGGAATACAGTGCCACTGTACAATAAACATTATTAAAATTACCTACATATTTTTTTCAAGTGTGAATCTGAAAATAGAACTAAATCTTTTTTTTCGGTTTTTGTTTCCTACAGAATTCTGCTGGTGTACGAATGTACATGTTGAACATGGATAATTTGTTTGTTGCCTTGTCAAGCATTTATCCTTGTTATATACTTGTGGCTTGTTGTTGTTCTCATTCTTGTTTAATGATGGTTGTTTTTGTAGTTGATGTATTTTTTTTTTTTTTTTGGAAGGCATTGAAATAGTGTAAGTTACAACATATTGTTGCAACATTATGGGTGGTTGTTACTGTTGCCTTTTGTTTAAGTATTATTTTGTTCCATGAATGTGTCTGGTTGTCTGGGTGTGTGGGTGTTTTCCTTTTTGTCTTTTGATACATGCCATCATTATACACGTTTAGGCCGCTTGTAAATTGGAAAATTGGTGTTATTTTGTTGCCGTTATTATATTTTCCATCTTTTTTTTTGTTTTGTTTTGTTGTCTTCCGTTTCCTACACAAACTCCTTTGCTAACAAATACATTCCATGAACAAAAAAAAAGCAGTATGAAATAGAATAGAATAGATTTGGCCTATACAAGGAAGGATACGCTTGTTGGCGTATTGCCTGTATTTTCCAATAATTTGTATCCCCACCACAAATGTCTATATTTTGTTTTGTTCTCTCTCTCTCTGCCTCTCCCCCACTTCCCTTAATAAACTTAAATGAAGGCAATATTGTGGCGCTATTTTGGGTTTATATAGAAACAATAAAAACGAATTGAACACACTTTAATATGGTATTTTTTCGGATTTTTTTTAAGATTTAAATGCCGTTTAGAATGAAATATATATATATAAATATATATGTGAGTTAAATTAAATTTATTTGTATCTTGTCTTTAAGACTTAATTAAAATAGATTTTTAAATAAACTAACTATTTCATATGTATGCACAAGAAGGTTATAGATCTTGGTTAATCTATATTTTAATAATTTATCAAATCAGAGACAAAGAAAGCTATTTTTTATTTTACTTAAGAATCCTCTTGGGAGCTTCCGGCCATTCATTTATATCGAGTCATTACCGCAAAAAAGCTTAAACGGCAAAAATAAAATTTAACAGGAGAAGGTTTTTTTATCTATTTTATTTCTTAAAAATTTTGTATGAAAGTTGTCGCTTTAGCTTAAATTTTTTAGCTATAAAATCGTAACGCTACCATATATGACCATGACAGTTTAGGAGATGATGCAAGTGTTGCCAAATTAAGTTATTTAAAAAAAAAAACGAACATGGAAAATGATGTCGCTTAAGCTTTTTTTTCGGTAATGATTCGATATTTCGTCTTACAATGATAATATACATTCATATACATATCGACCCCTAACCGCGAAAATAACGTAAGCGCTAAAAATAAAATTTTACAGGAGAGAGCTTTTAAATTTTATTTCATATAAATTTTGTATGAAATTTGTCGCTTACAATAAAATTGTTCTTGCTATAAAATCGTAACGGTGCCTTATGGGACCATGACATTTTAGAAGATGATGCAAGTGTTGCCAATAAAGTCATTTATTAAAAAAAACGAAAATTGAAAATCATGTCGCTTACGTTATTTTCGCGGTTAGGGCTCGATATGTATAATGCAGTGCAAACTAAGAATCGCGGCGCACTCTTTGCTTTTCAATTTTCCTTGCGTAGAAATTCAATAAAGAATCGTTCGAGCAGTGCTATCGACGTATAGCTGCTAATCATAGTGTTAAGAACTACTTAAAGCTTTACCAATTGAGCCAAACAATGTTGGATTGTTCGCCATTTTAATGACTTGTACGCAGCGTATAACTACTACACTCAGAGAAAAATGTAGTTTAATTTTGTCGCGGACAAATTGTTCATTATGTTTGTATAAAATTCAATAGTAATATTCGATTTAGTTTATCACACCAAAGACATCTGATTTTGACAGTATCAGTTAATTTGGTTTGTTTTTGTTAGAAATGTTTGACATTTCGAAACCATGAATATTGAAAAATACAACTTCATACTGATGATGCCCTTACATCAGAACTGTGACATCAATATTAATACAAATTACATCAATGAGGCAAAAAGTGACGCCAATAAAATGACGAACGTCATCATAAAATTTTTTCATATTTTATGCGTCATCTATGCTGTGACTACAGTGACATCAATTCGATGCCACATTTTGTGTTTTTTTTTTTTAACTTTACTTTCATGTTTAAAAAGTAAAATAAGAAGCAAAAATTCCCATATTCTCTTTGTTTAAATTATTTATGAATATAAAGATAACGAAAACTATATCGGGTTACTGCTGGTATCTTGTAATTGAAAGTTTTTCTGTAAAATAAAGGGCGGAATTTGTATTATTATACAAATAATTAAATTGAGCCTAATAAGTTCTTTCTCTGATGTAACTGAGTCATCGCACTGATGAGAAATTTTTATTAAACTGACTTCTGCGATGCCGATGTGTCATCCCATTGATGACATAACTTCACCTGATGACAATTTGGCCAAGAGATTTTAAGGCTGACATCACTATGATGAAAAGTATCATGAGCTTAAAATCGAAGACACTTGCCTTAGAAAATGAGTGGTAGAATAAGCTTATCATAAGAGATTTCCTACAACAGGACAGCAAATACGATTGCAAACGACTTATTTTCGCTATAGTTTTGTAAGTGTTTCTGAGAATGATTATTGTTTGAAGAGTGAAGAGTTTTAAAGTGTTTTAAACAGTGAACAATTTTAAAAAAGTAATTAAAAATTATATAAGTAATAATTTTTGTAAATATGCCGTATAAATTTAAACAAAATGCTCGTAAAGAATGTAATCTTATTACCTATAGATTAGAAAAGTATTTTTCTAACTAGACTTCTAAGCTAACATTATATTATAGACAAGTAATATTATCACAAGGGATGAGTTTTTATGATTAAACAATTTTTTATAAGCCTTTTATAATAGTAATCACAACACTTTTCTAAGCTTAAGGCTCATATAAGTCAGCTTGCTACAAGTTCTTTCTAAATCGTTTTGGTTTGTTGGGTCATTCGTTGTCAAGTTGAGCACAAACAAGGCTAGTTCACTTTTAGCAATTGATATTTATCTGGCAATCTGTTTCTCTATGTAAATATCTGTAAGCAGTCTGTTAAAAGAGAGGCTGAATAGCGTTTAAAATAACCCCCAAAATCTTATTTGGAAAATTGAAATAATCTTATACATACTATGTTAAAATTTTTCTTTCACTATGTTTTGGTACTAAAGGCTTAGGCACAAGTACCTTCAATTTAACCCAAAATACAAAAACAAAAAATTAATCAAATAAAACTTAATTGTCCTTAAAAATAAAGAGTTGTTTTCATATTTTTTTTATCCATTCCTTCGAAGAAAATATATACATACAAACATATAAATTTATTAACGACATCTCAGTTAAATGGGACAATTTTCGTTGTTGTACAACAACAAGAACAAAACTGATTAAACCCTCGACTAATTAACTTTAACTCTCAACGAAACACAAAAAGAAAAAAAAATTAAAGAGGGTAAATTATATGTTGTTGTTGTTGCTTGTATAAAAAAGTACTCGTTAGAATTTTCTTTTTTTTTTACCTAATTTGCATAAAATAAGGAAGCGAGGCGGTTACAATATGCCAGCCTTCTGCAACCCAATGATTGTGCCATTTGCCACACAAAACAGGAACAATAAAGTGAACTCTTGTTAGTTTGATTTTCCGGGTGTATATGTTTTGCCAACAACGTTGCCAACCTTTGTTACCCAATAGACAGGGATTTAGGGAATAGAGAAAGTTGGCATTAAGACGTTTGATATGTTTCTTGGAATAAATCAAAAGTTTTAGGGCTTTAACGGGGTTTTAAGCTATTTAAGGACTCCTCCTTATCCCTGTTTTAAAACTACAATCAACCCGAGAAAGAATCTTAAAGGACAAATCAGGCCGAATTCTCCCACAAGTAGTGAAAAATCACTCCTTTAGTGGGATTATCAGGATCTCTTTTCCCACTACCACGTGCTCCCCGAAAATATTCTTTCATTTGAATAACGAAACTTTCACAAAGACAATCTTTCTAAAATACAAAAAGTATTTCACGCAAGTAGCATACAAACGGAGACCTCAACCAATAGTCAGGCCGGTAGCATGTCACCGGGGGCTACTTACTCCCGTTGTACCAGATCCCCTGTCAGCCGCGATCGCAAGTTTTCTTAAAATCTGTTAATTTTGGATTTTTACTGAATTCCGGGTATTGAAGGCACCTGATTTCGCCAGAGGATGTAGCACTAAAAGGTGAAATAGCCTTAACCCATTTTTGCCGACCGGTGAATTTAATTACCAGCACTTGCTGTTAATAACTGACAAGTAAATCTTAGGGAAGTACGTCCTGAGACTGTGCTGGGTGCCGAGTCACTGCAACTTGGAACTTGGTGCCGCGAAAATTGGGTAAAGGTTATCCCTATAAACCCCTGGGAGAGTTTTAGGGACATGTGCATATTCGTTTTAATGTCAAAGGCGGTCCCTTAATCTGTGGAGAGTCAATAACCTTAACGAATTCAATGAATTAAAACACCTAAATGTTTGATGGGTAATCGATATTTCTATTTACGAATTTGTATTGTTGTACATAGAACAAAATAGGCTTGCATATCGTTAGCTGAAATGCGTAACCACGTAACTTACAAAAAATGCGGAATAGTTTTTTTGATTGATTACGATGCATATCAACATCATTCATGTCCTCTACAATTTTTACTCTCAGATAATGTAAATAAGGCATTTTATAAGCGAAAATCGGAAGTACGTTAATACAAGTGAAATATTATATCGAGCCCTTACCGCAAAAATAGCTTAAGCGACATCATTTTCAATTTTAGTTTTTTTTTTAATTTAATTATTGGCAGCATGATGCAATTTTAGCTTAAGCGCCAACCTTCATACATATAAAAATATGAAATATAAAGAAAAAAAGCCTTCTCCTGTAAAATTGTGTGTTTTGTCGCTTAAGCTTTTTTTGCGGTAAGGTCTTGATATTTAAACCAAAAGCACGTAACTTCATACTTGTTGCTTGAAAATATTCTATAATACATTTTTATTTCCATTGAATGGGTTCTGATATGAGTGATACTAACGTTGATTTTCGTAGAAGACGATTTTACTGGATAGTGCTTACACTTCGAAAACCACCTGAATAAATTTTCCAACGCGCTCTTGTTTACAACCCCCAAGGAAAGAGATAAAGAGGATGGCCCAAAAACACCTGGCGACGATCAATACTGCAGGAAATAGTCTTGGATGAATAGCCGAACTTCGACTAAGATGGAGAAAACTTATAGACCTCCTATGCCCAGTATAGCGGCAGTTCGTAATCCGTATACGCCTGAGTCGTTTTTTGTAAAAGATTAAAGAACACAGGTTGTGTGTTACTACAAAAAACGACTCAGGCGTATACGTTAACGCCAACCGTAATCAGGCTGAATATATATTTCTTATCATTAAGCTTTGTAAGCAATTCCACCATTTCCTTTTTTAACTTGTGTACCAGGTAAGGTTTTGTTACGTTTTTACTTTATAAAACGCGTTTCGGGGTATTTCCTCTATAATAAACCTTTGAGTTCTTTTACTTGCAAATCAAAATAAATACACACACTTCTTTAACTTAAAAACTTTATTGAAATTAATTATAATGTTCACGAAAACTATGCAGAATTGTTAGTAACGAACTGAACCGTTTAATGCAGTGTTCGAAAACAAACAGTACATTATTTAGTGTTCGGCTCACACACCCAAGAACGCTATCTATTTTTTTTAGTGATTGTGTAGACGAACACAACCCTTAATAGCGTTTGTAACTTTTTTGTAGAAAGATCCGAACATTATATATTTTTCTGTTCTTCGTTAAAAAAAAGAACAATTGTAGTGATAGTGTAGACAAACATTATATTTAAATGTTTCTCTTTTACATTGATACAGAAATGAACAAACAAAAAAATTTAGCAACGACCGTACCACGAACAGCTTGTATGTGTATTGTGTATATGTTTTGTTTGCGTAAAATTATTTCGCTGGTTTTTTGTTATTTTTTGTATGTGTATTTTGTTTTTGTGAACAATTTTTGGTTTTTTTACCAGCCAAAAGGGACGATAATTAATAAGCCGAACCAAACACAATGAAGTTTGTGGATTTAAAAAAAAAAGAGTTTGATAAAAACAGTATTATTTTTGTGTTCGAAAGATGACTAATAGGGAAACGTTATTTTTTTAATGATTTCCTACACAAACACTTTTAGCGTTTGTGTTTTCTACAAATCTACCGAACCGAACACTAAGGTGCGATATTTAGTGTTTATTTCCGAACACTGGTTTAATGTCTCAAAACAAACTAAGCAGTTTATGAGTCAACCTGCTTTTATAGTTAGCAAACATTCTTGTAGACTCAAGAACCCTTCTAGTCGCTTTCAGAACTTTCTGCTCGAATAATTTTTTAATAACGTTTATACATTTAAATATAAAGTCTTCCTTTAGCATTATATCACTAGAAAATTCCCCACAGTGCGAGCACTTACCGCAAAAAAAGCTTAAGCAACAAAATCAAAATTTTACAAGAGACGGTTTTTTTTATTTCATATCATAAAAATTTGAAAGTTTTCGCTTAAGCTTAAATTGGTTTTGCTTTAAAATGGTAACGGTACCTTATGCGACGATGACATTTTAGGAGATGATGCAAGTGTTGTAAATTAATTTATTTATTAAAAAAAAACAAACAAAAATTGAAAATGATGTCGCTTAAGCTTTTTTTTGCGGTAATGGCTCGAGTGGAGTTCACAACAATTTTAATCTAATACGACATATGTAATACTACAAAATATTTAAAAGTTTAGTTAAGTGGCTTTGAATTTCAGCTAACGATATGCAAATGCTACACATTGAATACAATTTTGACGCTCATAGTGAGTGAATATACTGGCAAGCAATAAACAGAACTACTCGCTGCTTACAAAAGATCTAAATTGTTTCGTTAAGAGTCATTTGGTAGTGAAATAATGCTTGAATATATTTACTGTACCAGTACTTAACCGCTGCCACCACCAACAACTACCATCCTTGCAGTCCTTCAAACATTCCAAACAAAAAGCCGAGCCAGTACATTCAAAAAAAGAAGCAGTTAGTCAGTCAGTCATTCAGCCATCTCATTGTCCTTGCAAGCAGCCAGCCAGCCAGCCAGTTAGTCAACCAGCCACAAATAGGCGTTTTTGTTGGCTAAACTTAAATTGAAAACATTTAATAAAGGATCAACATTATTTTTGCTCTATTTTTGTTGTTGTTTTTGCTATTTCTTAACTTGTTTTTCAGTATGTTTTTCTTTTTTGCATTTTATTTTTCCAGTTGTTTAAAAAGATTATTTTGTTGAGATTAATTTAATGTTTTATTTCTTGATTTTTGTTAGTTTTTTTTTGCAATTTTCTGTGGGTCTTAAATTATTTTTTTGTGTTTATTTCTGTTTAGTAAATTTCGTTTATTTCGAGATTTTCTTGATAATAAGTTGAATGTCTGAATTACCTCGACTCTGTACTTGTTGTTTTCTATTTGTTGTTATCTTGAATTTAAGTTAAATAATAAAATCTAAAAACATTAAGGAGATTTAGTGAAGACTGTGTCAGTAATTGTATTACTTTTTTTTTTTTGTAATTAAAGGCCTCTAATTAAAAGTCCATTAGGTTGATGGAAATATTTGCTTAATACCATGTTTCTTATTAACATCTAAATCACCTGTATGCCATAAATTGCTGCAATTTAAATCAATACGAATACCTGCATACAAAACTCCTTTCGATTTTTAAATTCAATTTTAGAATGTCTGGCAATATTTTTGGTTGCAACCCTGTACAATTTTGAGTAATTTAATAAAATTTACGCCGCACTACCGTATTAACATAGCCCTGCAAGAAATGCATAACCAAAACTAAAAAAATTATTAACACACTTGCAACAATTTTAGACTAGTTGTTCCACTCTAACATATATGTTAGAATTTCCCGGGACGGGAAATCCCGGGAATTTCCATTATTTTATTTCCCGTTTTCCCGGGATTTTTCTTGCGGGATCCCGGGAAATAAAAAATTCCTCATAATTTCAGAAAATAGCTATTTATAAATTTGGTGGTTAAATTTCAAGGGCCGATGTTGATTTTGAATAAAACAAAAACTATTTAGAAAATTATTGTAATTTTATTTTATTATGATATATTGGTATTACTCAATTATGTATGAAACAAAATATCGGCCAAATGGGCGCCGCGACCACGGCGGCACACCTCCATCCGATGGTCCAAATTTTCGATGACCCTGAGGCATAATGGAGGTTCTATGCCGTTAATGTGCCGAATTATCTCATCCTTTAGCTCTTGAATTGTTGCTGGCTTGTCGACGTACACCTTTTCTTTCAAATAACCCCAAAGAAAAAAAGTCCAACGGTGTCAAATCACATGATCTTGGCGGCCAATTGACATCGCCATTACGTGAGATAACACGGCCATTGAATTTGTTGCGCAAAAGAGCCATTGTTTCGTTAGCTGTGTGGCAAGTGGCACCGTCCTGCTGAAACCACATATCGTCCACATCCATATCTTCCAATTCGGGCCATAAAAAGTTCGTTATCATTTCACGATAGCGAACACCATTCACAGTAACTGCCTGACCGGCCTCATTTTGGAAAAAATAAGGCTCGATGATGCCGCCAGCCCATAAGCCGCACCAAACAGTCACTCTTTGTGGGTGCATTGGTTTTTCGACAATAACTCTTGGATTATTATTCGCCCAAATACGGAAATTATAACGGTGTCAAATCACATGATCTTGGCGGCCAATTGACATCGCCATTACGTGAGATAACACGGCCATTGAATTTGTTGCGCAAAAGAGCCATTGTTTCGTTAGCTGTGTGGCAAGTGGCACCGTCCTGCTGAAACCACATATCGTCCACATCCATATCTTCCAATTCGGGCCATAAAAAGTTCGTTATCATTTCACGATAGCGAACACCATTCACAGTAACTGCCTGACCGGCCTCATTTTGGAAAAAATAAGGCTCGATGATGCCGCCAGCCCATAAGCCGCACCAAACAGTCACTCTTTGTGGGTGCATTGGTTTTTCGACAATCACTCTTGGATTATTATTCGCCCAAATACGGAAATTATCGACAAATCCACTGAGGTGAAAATGTGCCTCATCACTGAAGATGATTTTCTTCGAAATTTATCATCCATTTTCATAATAAGTCTGGGTAACTTTAACACGTTGTTGGATTGTGTATCTCTCCATGGTTCAAATTGAGTAAGTCTGAAATAGAGAAATGTCAAATAAAATTCGGAAAAAAACTTGGCGTTTAGGTGTGGTTCACATCCAACATCGGCCCTTACAATTTAACCACCCTTTACTTTGAAATTTAGTTTTCTATTCTCTAAAAATTAGCATCTGTGGATGGGTTTTGGATTAGATCAATTGCAAGAAGTGAGTACATGTATTTAAATCAATGTCTCCTGATGCAATAAATCTACTAAAAGCAGAATGGGCAGTGCAACAGTTGATAATTATTACATTTAGTGAAGTGAAGAGTTAATAAAGTACATTAATTCAAAATAAGATGCAGGCAGTAAAGTTTTATTGTCCATGAACAGGTCTTAAAAATAGGAGATACCTAAACATATCGCCACTTTATTGCAACATGGTCATATCTACAAAAACAAACGATCTTGGCAAAATGCGATTAAAGTTTTCAAAATGTACCGATTTAAAGATATATTTTGCTATAACTCCGGTTCAGTTTGAGATATAATACGAGAAGGTATGAAGGAAAACTTTGTAAAGTTACTTAAAATTTTGAGATATGACTATGATGCAATGAAGGAGCGATATGTTTATTAGGTGATAAACACAAATTTTCAATTTCAATTTGTGTTGGTTTATATACCCGTGAAGTGCGGGGAAACCGAAATAAAATAACATTTTGGAAACTCGTGTAAGACACTACAACATACAACTTGAAGAACACATTGTCCTAAAGATTACAAATAAACCTATTGAAATGAAAAGGTTTGTAAGAAGCAGTCAGGTTGATGCTATTTTTGCATCAACCTTGACATATATTTGACTGACATAGACGTTGTTTATAAAAAAGAAAAAATTGCTTCTGATTGTGAATCCGAAGCATGCTACAACGGTGCACTTTTAACTCTTTGTCCAACCTCGGTAAAAAATGAACGAAACTTTTCGGAAACATGATAATTAGTAAATTAAATCTGGAATATACTTTTTGACGACTTACAAAGCGCTTTGAGTGTGTCAGAAAGTTATTTCCTAAGCCATTAAAAAATGTTATATATATCTTTAAAGTATTTTATCTATTTTATTAATTAACTTTTTGATTTCATATCTTGAGTACCTCAATTTTTATTTTGTTTTTATTATTGTTTTATGAATTATCCAGAGAATAATAATACCGAATAAAAGCATAATAATAGGGAATAAAGGCGTGAGGTGATAATAATTCAAGTTGCTATTTCAATCTTCAATTCATTTTTTAGTATTGAACCATTTCATTTACTTTCTTTGTAAACCAGTTCCCTTACGTTTTTTTTTATAAAAGTTTTTTTTTCATTAATTAATACCAAAATTTACTTTGTATTATTTATATGGAGCGGGATCCCGGGAAATTTGAAAAAATTTCCCGCTTTCCCGGGAATCGAAAAAGTCCGGGAAAAAAAAACTCTAGTTAGAATGGTACAACAAACATTTCCCAAATAATGCCAATATTTATATTTTTGTCATACGCGTGTAAAAATTTGTGAATTTCTTAAATTTAATATTTGCGATTGGTATTGCAGAAAAAAAACAATTAAATTAAATTTATAATTTGTAACTAAAGTAGTGAGACAAAAAATTAAAATAAAAAGTGACACCGGCAGAAGGCTGTAATCAGAATGCTAGTGGTAAAGGAAGGCATATTGATGGCGGCTTCAGAGGACGTGGTGCTGGGTTATCAGGAAACAACAGAGGTCATGTGCGGAAAGGTCGTTTTGAAAGTAGTGCTTATTTAACAGGTAGCGGTCATTCGGGAGGTGGCTTTGGCCAGGATAATCGTTTAAGATTTGGTGATGATAATAAAGGAACAAAAAGAATTACTTAAAATCCTGATGGCTTTTCAAGTATGTATAAAATTTTTTCCACAAATTATCAACAAATAAAATGTCTTTTTTAGATCTACGATTAATTGATTGGAAACACGTATGTTTACCTACATTTCCAGACTCATGCAAGAAGTGGAACGTTAAAGAGCAGCCACAGAAATAATGGTACGTGGTATTTACTTTACTGCAATCTAATTTCCATTTTAATTTTTTTAATAAAAAATTTAATTTAAAATGAAAATTAAAAAAAAGTATTTTTTATAAAGGTTAGTACTAACTAATTTTTACGTTATAAATAACTAGTTAGTGCTAACCAATATTAAGGTTATGACTAACTAGTTTGCATTAACCACTATTTTGGTTATCATTGACTAATAAAAAGCAGTAGAGTAAGCAGTACAGATATATGTTCCGTAGTCGAGTGGAATTCATTAGTTAGAAAGAGAGGCAAAATCACATGTACCCAAGAGTTTCGGTTAGTTTTTTCATTTTGCTCTTAATAAGCTAATAGAAACTTTAACCATTATATTGGTCAACACTTCCGGTCATATAACTAGTAAAATGACCGGTAGTCTTCTTGTAGGGAGACTATGAACGTAGAAGAGTATAACGTAATCACGTTGTCAAATTACATGCAATAGCTGGCATAGACGTAAGAGCGTATCTTCGTCCTATATCGACATAGATCTTGCTCTACTTAAAACGCCTGTTGCGTTGCACTGTCATAGAATAAAAATTGCGTTGCACTGTCATAGAATAAAAATTAGATGCAATAATTTTTGTGCTCTCAAATTTAATAAAAAAAAGGAAAAAATAAACAATTAATTTAATAAATTTGCATTTTTCTTATATTCTTTTCAAAAGAAACCAAAACATGTTTACGGAATTATGAGGCAATAGAGCGTGCTTTCACGTCCGACGTCTTTTCGACATGCGGTAGGGATGCCAGATGATGAAAAGGCGAAAGGAGCACATTTTATTAAAAAAGAGCACACTTTACCAAGGCACATTTAATGTGCCTTGCGCTTTCCAAACATACGAACAACATTCAATTTTATTAAAATGTTGAAAAAAATATATAAATAAACAAGAAATAATAACAAATTTTGTGAGATAATAAGAATTTATTTGAAAACACACATTAATCTGTGGCAATATGGAAAAAGTGATGAAGACTATTTTTTTTATTTTGAAGGAGAGCGATTTTTAAAGGTGATTTTTAAAATTGACTCCTATTCTAATAAAATCATCACTTCTCTGTTGTTACAGTTTTTTAAACTTTTTGAATGCATCACTGCGCTGCATCAGTGGTTTCCAATGCTTAAATAAACATATATCAGTGAAGTAGATGTGGAACAAAAAATAGTCAAATACTCCACAAAAATAATAGTCATAAAAAAAAAAAAATTTAATTTTTTTATCGGCATTAAAAAAGTTTGCTTATATGATGCAGCGCAGTAATGCATTTCCGAACAGGCCCAATGTCACAGGTCGGAAGAAAACTTAAGTTTTATTCCAAATGTTATTGCCGCCATGGTGGCCGATCCCTATCCCTATGTGCCATTGGTTTATTTGCCAAGGCACTCCCCATCTGCAGTGCATTCATCAGTAGACCCCCTGCCGCATAAATATACTCTGTATAATCATCCTGGGCTGGATAGTTTCGTTGGCTGTGTGGCAAGTGGAACCACATATCGTCCAGGTCCATATCCTCAAATTCTGGTCACAAGGATTTCGTTATAATCTCGCGATAGCAAATACTAACGAAGGTAACTGCTTGGTCAATTTTCGAGGAGTACGGCCCGATGAAGCCCGATGAATGCTGCAACTCTGCTTGTGAACGAATCCACTGAGGTGAAAGTGTGCCTCGTCGCTGAATATGAAGTGAACGAAATACATTTTAATTTAAGCTCCCAATTTCGTAAAAGGCTTCAACAATCTTAACGCGCTGCTCAATTGTGTACCTCTTCATGTTAAATTTGTCAAACACTGAGACAAAGAAATGTCAAATTTAGTTGGGCAAAAAACTTAACATTAACGGGTGACTCACAAATAACATAGTGCATTGTGATTAGACCACCCTTTATAATAAACAAAATTGGATAAATTAAAAATTTAGTAAGTCTGAGTTCATACGGCTCTTTCTTTATTGAAAAGATTGCTACTTTATAGGCGAGAGGGGCGAGGGGAAAAGAAACGAGTACACACATGCCTGTACTGTCTTTACGTTTTGCTTTCTTATTCGTTTTTTAATTTTGTTTTTGTTTTCATACGCACGACTATACAAAATAAAAAACATGGCGTCGACATGACATGAATAATTTGAACACCAATTCATGTTCAAAGAAGAAAAAGGAAGAATCTTTTCAATAAAGAAAGAGCCGTATGAACTCAGACTAACAAATTTCTCAAAAAACTACTTATTTTACTTCTCCGTTAATGTTTATCCTAAAAGGTAGACATGAGTTGTTATTTCAAAAGTCCACAGAATATGGAGAAAATATTTTTTAGAAAATATTAGAATGTAATCTTTTTCGCAAGGCGAATTTATTACAGGTGATCTTAAAGGCCCTTTTTTAGCTTTATAATTGTTAGATGTCGAAATTTTATTTATTATGACCCCTTTCACACTCGGCAAGTTACTTGCGCAAGTCTCTGGCGCAACTCTTGGTTTGTTGACATCAGCGGTAAGGTCGGGTTAAGGTAAACAAAATGTTGTACAGACTTCGTTGTACTCGGCAAGTAACTTGCGCAACTAACTTGCCGAGTCTGAAAGGGGTCTATCTATATTACAAAAACAAATTACGAGTTGTACTTGTAGTATACGAGACTACCTGTAATGAATTCGCCTTGCTCTTCTGTCTTAAGTGTTCAGAAAAACCTTAATATATTTTAATTCACTAACGATTTCCAATCACAGCTCTGTAATTAACTTAATACAATTTTCTTTGATCGAAATTTTAAAATAACGTTACAACTAAATACAAGTATTGGTAACATAAAACTTTTGATTTAAATTAATTAAATTTTCTAATATTTTATTAAATTTATCTTGTTAAATTAACATTAATATGCCAACAACAAGCAGCAGCAACCACAACAACAACAACAACAATGCCAATTGAAAAACTGAATGAAAAACATTTTTATCGTGTTAAAAATTAATTTCACATTTAAATCGGTGCTCTGGGGATGGATGAATGGCAACAGACCGACGCCTGCTGCCGGTTTAAGCAACAAACTAAAAGACTGGCTGACATTCAATCAGTTGTTGGACTATAGAAAAAAACAAGCCAAAAGACTTGGTGCGCAAATTTTACAGCGAATTTGTTTGTGGAGCTGCTTGGTTGAAACAACAGCTGCAACAACTTTCAGCTATGCATGCAACAAAGTACATATTGGTAGCAATAAGAAGGAATTTTCTTTCCCCAACCACCAATTCCTACTTGTATGCCACGAAATACTATTTCAGTTGAAACGACTCACAAACTGACAGCCAATAATTGTAGGGGCCCAGCAGAAGCGAATTAACACTGTTCAGGTTTATTTTAAGTGAAAATAATGCAATGCAAATGTGACTGTGACTGTGGCTGTGTGAGAGAGTAGAAAAAACATAAGTGGATGAGTTGGGGAGTGTACATTTCAGACTGCAAACAATTTCATTAGCATAACGATGTGGTATGTGTGTTTGTGTGTTTTTTTTTATAAAGTTTAGTTTTAATATGTTTGTTGTCTATTTGTTTTAGCCGTTCTATAAAAGATACTTATTAAATGCAGTCAGTAATTGAAAAGAATCAGTTCATTTCTCATCAAACATATGAGATAAAATAAAAAAAGGAACTTCTTAAACAGGTTTATTTCAAGCAAAAACTTTTATTAATATTTTCAGTTCAAAAAAGGACTTTATTTTTAATGAAATTATTTTTTTTTAAGTAGAGATCGTCGAAAGCTTAATCAATTTATTACGGATGATATTTAAAAAGAAATTTAAATATTTTTAACGCCATACGAATCAAATCAAATTAAGATAAACACTTTCACCTCAAGTCCCCGATCGTGTTATGAAACATTTGAGTTTGAGGGGGGGGAATAGGGGCAAGGCAAATGAAAAAGAGTATATTACTGAAATAACTAAAAGTTAAATTATTTTGGATACGAATGCAGTTTCCAAAAAAAAAATTGAAGAATTTTTCTGCAGCAAATTTTTCATAATATGAACGAGGACAAAGTGATGCGTATTTCTGCCAAATTGTAGCGAATCGATTAAAAACCAATAAGAAGTCAGACAGGACAAGGACTGATTGCTGTCGACGTAAACATTTATAAAGCTTTTGAAGTTTTTAATACAAAACACACGCTTTATGTTGATGTCGCTTATTAAGCGAGCTTTACTGATTTTGATTTGGTTTTCGGATTGCAATAACAATCAGTGTTGCCAGAAGGCAACTGTTTTCTACATTCCTAAAACATTATGCCAACATTTAAATTTTTTTTTATACTTTCATCAAATTTTTTATAGTATTCGAATGTACGTGTAAAAAAGGTCTCATGTAGAAAGGCCCAAACATAAATTTTTCGAAATTAAGTTTTTAAGTGATTTCAATACGTTTCATAAAAACACCTCTTCACAAAAATTGAATGCAGTAGAATTAACAACAGCGGGTTAACAAGAAAATGCACAAGCAATTTTACATTTTGATAGACAGAGTTTCTATTATGTTTCTACCTTCTCCTGAAAAGTTGCAATTATGTGATTAGGGATCATTTTAGATGATATGTAAGTTTATCATTCCATCTGTTCTGGATTTTAATGAGTAGAAGAGTTGGTTAAACTCTGTTCGTCTGTGTGTTGGTTGAAATGGGTTTTTCGAAGACCCCAGATATGTCATTGACTAGTTTTCTTTCAGGTGTGTTCTGGAAATCGAAAACGCAAAACGTTTTTAATACACTTCTAATCTAATTTTTATAATTTTTGTTATAAATTTCTGTTAAATAGAGAAATATTTGTAAAAAAAATTTGTCATACAATTTTTTTATCACGGAAATCTTATTAAAAAACGACGTTTAACATTCTTGCGTTTTGCTTTTTCAATTTCCGGAACGCCCCTGTATATTTTTATATAACACTCAAAAGAAAAATCAATCAAACCCCCCACCACTAGTGGTGGATGAGGTAATAAATTTGTCAATCCGTGCTGAACTTTTTAAATATTCACTTGGATCCTTGAGTTATTTTTAGTCAATTTAGCCATGTCCGTCTGCTTATCTGTCCGTCTGTTGAAAAAACGCTCACTTTCGATTGACTCGACAATTTTTATGTCAATTTGTTTCTAGTTCTCTTAAAGGGTACTTTACACCATCACACAAGTCTTACGTATTTTGAAGAAAATATAACCCTGTTTTAATAGATTGTTATTGCTTTTTTTAATTTTTAAACACTAATCAGTAGCCCGTTTCTGTATATCTCACATCGTAAAACTCTTCGCATGAAACGTGTGAATTGCAACAAAAATAGTGTGAAATGAAACAAAAAATGGTTTTTCTCACGCAAGTGTTTCTGTATCTTTTTTTTGCGAGAATTATCTGTCATTTAAATAATTTTCCAGCAATTATTGGAAGGATGCGAGAAAAAGTGTTTCTATAACAATATTTTGCGAAAAGTTTCTTTCAAGAACTGTCAAAATAAGTCACATTTGGAATTGGTGGCGAGAAAAACAAAATGTAGATATTTTGAATTTAAAATATGTTTATATACTATTTTTTTTAAATAAATAAAAAAATAGAAGGAATATAAATGATAAATGCATAATTTATATGATGAAAATAAACAAAAAACAATTGTTATATTTTGTTAGTTTAAATTTTTGTTAGCCTTTTCTTGTTTTGGTTTTAATCAGTGCTGCCAGATAAATTTGTGTCAAAATCGTCAATTTCCTGAGAAATAAAAAAGATCGTCTTTTTTGTTTTAAAAATCGTGCAATTTAAAATCAATTTTAAACAAATTTGTTTCGACTTTTATTAAAAAATAATCAAACAAAAACATAGTTAAAGTTCATGGGTATTTAATAATTATTATTTAATAATTGAGATATAAATCTTTAATATACCTATTCCTATAATCTTTTTCTTTTTGACATGAAATAGACTTAGTAGAATACCTTGTAGTTAAAATTAAAAAAAATCGGTTCATAAATAAACGGGTTAAAGACCCAGTAAAATCTTCGCCTACAAAATAATATGTTAAGTAATCAGAAACACATAAAAGCACTACATACAATTCTACTGAAAAACTAATGAATTTTACAAGGGTTGTGCCAAAAAGAACAAATTCAAAAGTAAGTCATTTTTTTTATCTCAGGAAGAAAGCTACTTAATAACGAGTGAAAGAAGCTATCCATTTTGAAAAAGTTTTTACTGGGAGACAAACAGATTTCTTTCTTGCCGGAATAATGGTTTTGGCACAAAAGTGTACATATAAGATAAGAATATCAAATATCAATCATATTTTGTATATGTATATAAGAAGTATTAAATGTTCAAAATAAGCCAAGTCGGTCCATTACTTTCCCTCGAAATTTTGCTTTTGCCGATACATTTTTTAGGGAAGAAACAAACAATTTCGAGGACAATTTTCACATTAGGGATAAATATAAAAATTTAAGCAGCCTTGTTTCTAAAGATATCTTTTTTTCTAATAAACAAACATATAAAAATATTTACAATTATCTTATTTCGAAGACTAAGGGGCTTATAGTGTAAAACGCAACGCCAACAATTTCATTAAAAGCAAAAATAAAATCAAAAATATTTTATAAATTTGTTGTTGCTTTCTACAGACATTCATATTATTTTTTTTTTTTCAATTTTCAACGCCACAAAATAGAAGTGTTTGAAATTTAAAAATTCAAGATGAATTTCTATAGAAAGTAACAACAAAATTATAAAATATTTTTGATTTTGTTTTTGCTTTCGTCACTTTTTTAGAAAAAATCATCAAAACGTCACTTTGTTAATATCGGAACAAAAAATCGTCAAGATGACGATAACTCGTCAAATCTGGCAGCCCTGTTTTTATTATATTTATTTCTTTTGTTGACGTTTCGCTTTTATTTGACACTTAAGTACTGGAAATATTCCAGTATAAACAGAATTTGTTGTGTCTGTTTTCGCATTCAAATACAGAAACACTTTTATCTCATTAATCGAGAAACGATGGAATTTTTTGTTTCACACTTCATGTAAGAAATTTTACGATGCGAGAAATACAGAAACGAGCTACAGATCAGAGAATCATTTTCGACAAAATGCTTGTGGGATAGTGTAAAACGGCCTTAACAAAACTTGCGATTGAAATCCAGCACAATCGGTTCAGAAGGAAAAGAGTTATAAACCCAAAGGGTTGTTGACGGAATTTACTTATTAAATTTTGCACAAAATTTGTTTTATATGGCTGTAAATCATACTACTAAATTTAATGAATATAGGCTCATAATAATGCCCAATCTCGGCTAACAATTAAGTACGCCTAAAATCGTAACAAAAAATTCTATTGTAGAAAACTTTGTAGAAATCACACTGACGAATTTCGTCCAGATTTCTCCACAATACATCATAGACCCCATATAAATCGTACTTTTGGAATAGATTTAATAAGCGTAAAAATACAATGAATTACAATGGTATGAGGTTAGTTTTTATAAATGTCGGTTTCTAATTTATAGATGTCATATAAAGGCTAATCCAGAAATATTTTGACTGTCAGGGGACGGTATCAAAGATATGGCACTGCTAAATATAGCACTTTAACTTGTTTATTAAACCTAGTCCCCGCTCAAATGTCGGCCCGGAATAAGGGTTTTTACATTAATACGAGAACAAAAGCAGAGCTACATTGTTGATATAAATTGTTAAACACATCTTAATAGCGAAGGATAAAAAGTTTACTTAAGTATCTTATCTGAACGGCTTCAAAAGCTCTACAGAGAAGGAAAATCACTCGGGTTAAATTGAATTTTTTAAACATACTTTATGTACGAGTCGTACTTAAAAACTTTAGTACGAATTACCCTAAAACGAACTTTAAACAATCCTGAATGGGATTACTTTCGAAAACCAATCCCGGAAGTTCTTAAAATAAGTATAAAATTCTTAAATCAAGTAAAAAAAAAGATTGAACTTTTCGTTGGTAGTGCCACTCTGAGAGTTAAATTAGAAAGTGAGCGTTTTAATCTCATATAACTTATTAGTCTCATCTTTCAGCATTTCATTATTTATGCGTGCATACGCTTCTGTTTGCAAAAGTTTGTTGTGGAAACAAGTAGGTAAAAAACGATTTACTTCTTTTTCGTAGAAACAACAACAACAACAAAAGATCAAGAAGAAAAACATACATTATTTTCATGTTTAAAAAGTAAAAAAAAACCAAAAGTTCTCATTTAGTTAAACACAACAAATTTTTAAAGTAGAAACCATGTCGTCGGGCATGATGGTGGTGTTTTAAAATTGAAATTCTACAAGGTGTCTCCGGGATAAGTGTTTTAGGTTAGAATCAATCTAATTTAACGTTCGGATTATTTCAAGTATGATTTTGCCATAAAATCAACTTTATAATACTTGAATCAAGCGCATTTTGAGATTGATTTAATCTTAGTTTTACTTAAATTAATGACATTTTCGGAATTAAATATGGGCATATCCATGAGAATGTCAACCACGACTCAAAAAATTAAAACGCTTATAGCTTATTACAAGTTTTAAAAAGCAAAAAATAAAAGTTTAAACTGACTTTCTGTTTGATTCATTTTTAGTAACTGAAAGTAACAATTTTCAATTTTCTTCCGATTAACTCTGGCAACTCTGAAATTATGCTTTAAAATTAATGTTACAACAACAATAAACAATATCCATGAGGAAAGACCAAATATATAGTTCGATTAGCGGTATATTTTTTGGTTTGTTTTGGATACTATTCTAATGTCACGTACGTGGTGCAAAAACAACATTTGTCTTTGTCATTTCTGTTTGGCCAGTCTTAGGTGTTTCCAAATAAGAGTTCAAAACAAGATATTTGCTGCAAAAAAATATGGATCGGATTTTTTTTTAAATTAAATTTTTATAAGCTTTTTAAGCTTGTCACGTACGATATTGTAAGTACTAAAATGCAACTATATGCATCATCTTATTATGTTGGTATTTAGTTTAAATTTGGTCAAACCTTATTTTATTACAATCAAAATCATCTCACAAATTTTTTTTGGATTCGGTCAATATTTGACCATAGCTCCCATACAAGTGCTACTCCCGAAAATAGCTTTTAATGCCATAACTTCCTTATACATGTTGGTATTTACATAAAAATTGGCGACAATGACTTTTGCGATGGGTACTATGTCATGACAAAATATTGTGCGGGTAGGTCCAAAAATTAACCATTGGTCCCATATAAACCCCCTTCTTTAAATCGGCTAGGGGCAAACAAATCTCATATAGATGGAGATAACTAAATAATATTCGGCACAAATTACTTTTTTATAATTCTTAACCTCATAGCATAATATTGTTCTGGCGATCTTGATTGGCCGTGGGTCCCAAATAGGGTACACTCTCAAAAGTTTTTTTTTAATATTATAGTGTAGGGTATCATATGGTCGGGCTTGACCGACTTGTTTGCTTTAAATTTGTATATACATATATTTACAAAAAATATATTTCATGCCTTGTAAATACTATAAGAAAAAATCTGTCACGTATCTACAGTATGTCACGAACGATATTACAGTTTGTTCATTATAAAACCATCCAAAAAAAATTTTTTTTTCCAATTACGGATTACAAAAAAAAAATATGTGGTTTAATGTAAGAAATTAAAAAAAGAAGAAAAACCTCCCACAATTCGCAGATTTTCGTATTCACCCCAAAATCACTTCCGTTTTATGCCACATACGATATGCACTTACTTTGCTTGATATTTTGGACAACAAGGTCCCGAATTGTATAATTTTTTTTTCATATATAGTACCCTCTAAATGAAACATAATGAAAAAAAATTTCCAGTTAATACTATTTTGGCAAAATTTCTATCTTTCTGAAGGCGTACAAATGTCACGTATGATGACATGGAAATGCCCATATAGATAAGTTAAGTATTGCGCACTTGAATAGTCCGTACTTGAATCAATCTTCCTGTACTTGATTCAAGAAAATCCGTACTTACCGTACTATTGTACCGCTTAAGATTGATTTAAGTACGGATGGATTGATTTTTCTTTTGAGTGTAACAATATAAGAAGTGCTTATTTTGTTACCATTAAGCTCAAAAGTATGTGGTACAATTTCGGAAGCAAATTCATTTAATTTAAAAATTCCTATTGTTTCATAATTTTAAAATTATCTTCTATCTTGAACTTTTCAAAAAAACTTTAATTTTGTCCCGTTTTCTCATGCTCTTTACAGAAAAATTATTTAATCCATTTCACTCTCTGTTGAATAAGTAAGCAACAGACACAATAATTTGGTAGCAATATAAAAAAATTGTGGCGACGGTAGCCAGAGTTAATAAGTTTAGTACCCCTTTTCTCTATCTAATGGGTGCAACTCATTACCATAACATTAGGAATGCATACATTGGAATTTGTTAGAAATTTTAAAACATTTTCATTTATTTTTCTTCTTTTCTTGCTCTTATTTTGGTGTAAAATTAAAAACAAACTCATTAAATTTTTAGTGCTTCATTTATAATAATTATGTAAAGTTTTAATTAAAATTCAATTTTTTTTTTCACGTTGCTATTTTCTTTTATTAAGTGCATTATATTTTAATGGTTAATTACCCACCCCGTTTATGGCAGCCCCAACCAACTGCACGCATGCACCAAGTGTAGCATGTTGCAACTATAACTATTTTGTAAATATGGAGGCAACAAAATTTAAAAAACTATTTGTAACTTTAATATCATGGGCGTTAAATACAAATGGGAGACTTTTGTAATAAATATTAAAGCTTACAGTCGAATAATTGCAACACCTCCCGGAACAGACGCTGCTGTTTGTAACTGCCGATGAAAAAAAATTTAATTTGCGAATTGATTAAAATGGCAATTTCAACTTTATTGGAAAATTGAAAATCAACAAGAGCTTTTTTTGTCTGTGTATTTTGTATTAAACAATTTATTGCAGCCAACTAAATTTTAATTGTTTATTGTCATTTATTTATAATTATAAAAATAATAATAATAATGTGTAGTAATGAAATTTTTACATCGACACGCAGACTAAAATATTTATTTTTCCTGGGAGAGAAGTCGAGAGTTGGGAAAAGCGTTTTCCCACATGCGTGAGTTATCCGCTAGTATTTGTATCTAAAAACTTGTGTATAAATGTGTGTATTTGTATATTGAAATGTGGGTTTATAATATTTAGTAATTTTCTTTTCATTAAATTATTTTGCATTATTTTCCAGTTGACTGCACAGATATTTTAGTTTGTTCATGTTCGTGTTTGAAAATCTGCTTGTAATCACAATTGAATTGTTTTTAAATTCCATCATAAAATAATCAATTTTAAATGAAAATTTATATTGAAATAATGAGTGTTTTTTTTTTAATAAATCTTTTGGTTTCTCTAATAAGAAGAGCTAAATATTATAAGAAGTTTGAAATGAATTGGGATTTTAAGTTATAAAGTCTGTTTTGCCTTCTTCGTTCGAAAGGAATTGAAAACAAAGAAAATCTTTTTGTTACTCCTGAAAAAACGATGCGCCAATTCCTTAATTTAGCACTCGATCCTTTGCATTTTTAGGGCACATTCGAGGTTTATTTTTAAAAAAATCTTTTCAATTCCTATCATCTTTAAGGCAGCCAATTGATAAAGAATCAAATAATTATGTATGTACTTAACAGTTCTCGGTGTTTGATGGCCGAGACTACCACTCGAAGCTGACCAAATAATTTTTTACCGAAATATTTTAATTTCTTCTAAAAACATTAAGCATACAGCGGATTTTTTTTTGCAAAATAGGTATTTTTGGGGGAAATTTTGATTTGATTAATGCAAAGAAAAAACACAGCCTTTTTTGGCGAACATGTTCTCTCACTCTCTCACCAGTTGTTAAAAAACGGGGATGCTGAGTATTGCCAGACTTTGGTCGGCGAACAGGTTCTTTTAAAGATTGATTCTGACTTTTAAAAGATTATGATCTTGACTTCTACTCTATCCCAAGTCTCGAGATATTTCCGGAACATTCGAGCTTGTATTTTGAAATAGGCTCATTTCAGTCTTTTTGTTGTGTACTGGCTACTTTCCGCAAATGTTCCGCTAATAAACGGTTAAATCTTTCAAACATGCCGTCAGATTGCGGATTCAATGTGATTCAATTGTTCTTCTTTTCCTTATTCCGAACAATTCTAACATTTTCTTGAATATAACAGATTTAAAATTTTTGGCCCTGGTCAGAATGTTATTCTTATGAAACACCGTGGCGACACACTCACTTGTTCACAACCGTCCTGTCCTTGGGTTTGGGATGGCATATACATCCATTTAGTAAAATAATCGATGACTTCTTACACATATCTGTTAGCGGCATTACGCACAGGAAAAGGACCAGCTATAACCATTGCAATTCGCTCAAATTGCTGAAATGTACTGTTGTAGTGGCCCACGATTTCTACTTACTGGACCTTTGGCGGCAATGCATTGAGCGCAATTTGTTATCCAATCAGCTGCAGATTGCTCACACACAAACCAGTAGAACCGCTGTTTTAATTTTTCTTGGGTTTTTGTTGCACCGAGATGACCACCGTTATGGAATTCGTTCAGAGCTTCAGTTAATTTCGATGACGGCACTACTATCAGGTTTTTAACTGATTTTTCGTCTGTACTTTCCCACGTACGTATGACCATTAGCTAAACCAAAAATTTAACATTATATTTACAACGGGACAATGATTGTCTTTATGCTCTTCCAGCGAAGAAATATTTTAAAATGGCAGATGGAAGGTTTTTCCTTTGTTTTCATCGATCCTAAACCATCTGAGTCCACTTCAATTTACTTTTTTGTCTTAAAAGATGAGATTCGGAATCTATCGAATGAAAATTTTATGGAACAAGATCAGAGTCATGCGAAAATTTTTCATTTTCGATAAAATAGGAGCCAAATGTTGTAAAATTTAATAATTCGCCAGATGCTGAATAAACTGATCAACACTTTAGAAAACAGTTTGTTAAAGGTTACTTTTGAAAGAGCAGGGAGATTTATCCTCAGTATCTCCTTTGTTTCCTGAGAGCCCAGTTCACAAAAGGGCTCGGACCCACCACTTAAGCGTTCGAGCTAGCCCAAGCAAGTTCATCAGCCCTATCATTTCCCAGGACCCCTGAGTGCCCCGGCAACCCAACAGAGTGTCGCTCTATTTCTCGCTTCTAGATCCTGTAGCCTTTTTCGGCATTCCGTCACCAGCTTCGAGGAGAGTTTTCAGGAAGAGAGTTCTTTATTGCTTTTGCCAACCATTCCCTTGTCGAGAATGTTAATGCAACACATATCAATAGCGTGAATGTCGCCCTGGAATACACTAGGCTATTGAGATTTACGTATTGAGTCCAAATACCCCATTACCCACTCCATGCTCTGATTTTCAACCATCAGTATACCAGTGTAGGCCTTGTATTTCATGGCAGGGATTTACATTGTCCCAGGCTCCCCTTTTAGGGAGGATAGTCTAGCACCTTTTGTTAAAGCCAAGTTCCGTCATCTAAATGTCCGCTCTTGAGCAGATTGATAGGCTGATTTAATGACGGCAGCATGTCCATGGACACAATCTGTAAGTCCAGATGTTAGCTGGCTCCTTAATGGTAGTATACCCCCTATGGCTTCAAGTGTTGCCGTTTGACATGTGCGCATCACCCCCATCAGGGCTAGACAGACCATCCTTTGCAACTTTTTGCACTTTCTGAGTGCAGACACTTGTTCGATCTTTGGCCACCATACCAAGGATCCATTGGTGATTGATATTTATTATAGGGGAGCCATTATTAATACACAGCGATAATTTTTTGGTAGATCCGATATCAGTCGTGCTTATCTGACTTTTCTAACTGGTTTGAAACGTTTGGATATTCTGCAGTAACATCTTTTTATCTTATTGTTAGATACCGAACTTTTCCTTCTACTTTGTTCATGGTGATCTCTTTCAATCAAGCTCATGGTTAATTTTATTCAATTCCACACTGGAGTGACTGGAATCTAGACCAATTTTTATAAGCTTATTTTAGTTGCAAACCAACTTGGTATGCCTCAAGTACTTTCTATTAAAGAGATTCCACAAAATGACTCGACTCCCCTTAAGATATGCTAAAAATTTTTTAAAATGGTAGACAAGGCGATAACAAACACATATCGCCCTACACTGTATCGTTTTATTATTTAATAAGAAAACCTGTGACAAAACAAATATTGCATATTGAATATTGCAATTTACCCTTGAATTGTGGAATTTGTTTTACCATTTTAATGTCTGTATGCTTTATTGATAACTTTATTCACCTTAGGACTACAGAGAATCCCAGCTTAACCTCCATTAAAGCATGATTTTCTTATTCTCGCCAGTAGTTATTCAATAAGTCTTAAGCTAATATATGCAGCATATACCTGAGCAAACGGCTTCTGGTTCCTATTAGGAACATAGGGCCACAGCGAACTTTCTCCATTCGGTTCGGTTTGATTAGAGATGTTTTATATGTCACCACAGTTAACTTCGTTCTTGACTTGGCGATGGCAAGTGTGTGATGGTCGTCCAGTTTTTCGAGTTTTGCGCTGAGGGTTCAATCAATAGCAGCTCTTTTAATGTTACCTTGAGGCCTTCGCAGCATGTGACCAATCTAACGCCATTTCCAGCTTAGGATTTCGATTTGGATTGGTGTTTAACCAAAATATCTTTAGGAACTTTTGCAGGCAATAGTTAACGAATACTTGGATTGCGCTAATATCGTATGGTGACGTGTCCCATGAATCACAGGTGTATAAAAGCACTGACTTGATGCAAGAATTGAAGATCATGATCATGCTGCGGTTTGAGATAGCTGACGATTTTCAAAAAGGGCGTAGCATATCAAATGATTGGTTAATCTTTGCAATGGATCGTCTCTGTATTCGCCCGTGTGCGTTAAAACATCGCCAAGATAGCAACAGGATTTTACATATTCTAGCTAAAGGCTCTGTACCGGGGCTATGTTGACGTTCAGAGTGTTGCAACGCATCACTTTGCTTTTCTTTAAATTTATCTTAGTTCAGTTTTTGCACCTTCGATTTAAAGGCTGCCATATAGTTATGATTGTGCGATAAAAAGCAGATATCGTTAGTATATTTTACTACACAATCAATTGCCTGCTACCTGGAAACAATACATAAATCCCCATCCTATTCCTAAGTTCACTCGAGTAGCATTTTGTATATAAACAGCAAGAACAATATTGAAGAGAAGAAGGAATAGACTGCTTCGCAACTTATTATTATGAACAATGTGGCGTCTTACATCTCCGTACAGAGCGCGTATAGAGCGCTTTAAATTGCATTGTGGTTCAGTTCGCCGAAGGACTTTAGGAAGTGAACGAAAACCATGTAGAGGAGTGATTGCCATTCTACGAAATGCTCTGTTATAATACCTGGTCTATTTATGTGTTCAACACACGACTTTCATGGGCATCTGAGACACTTTCATTTTTTTTCTTAACGACCTTCTGGGTCTTACTTCCAATCCTATCTATTATTTCAAGACAACAGCAGCATGTGTCATTTATTTTTCTTTAATCATAGACCAAACCTTACTGAGGTTGAAGCTATGAGGCAGGAGATGAAAGACACACTCAATCATGACCTAACGACAATCTCCGAGTGGGATCTTGCGAATAGGTTCGAATTTAATGCTCGCACGACCCAATGTTGTATGTTGACCCCCAGACGTCGTATGAAGTCTGCGTCATCTATATTCATGGATGGTATAGCTATTGAAGAATCAGACACCCTTGATCTTCGAGGCAGGAAAATCCAATGTGAAGTTCGTTGAAACCAACATGTTTTTCAAGTGTCGAAAGAAGCATTCAAGTGTCTTGATTTCTTTAAACGGTGCAAGAATTACTTCACTCCGTCTGATCTCCTCACTATTTATACCGCCTATATCCGACCAAAAATGGAATACAACTCCCATATCTTGGCAGGTGCTTTTGAAGCTTCTGAATCTATTGCAAAGGGGTGCGTTGAAGCTCATCAATGACAGTAGGGTGCACAACTCTATTGAGGCGTTGGAGCATCGTCGGAATGTGGGTTGTGCGTCATTGTTCTATCAAATATTTCCACGGTTGGTAATCAGCTGAGATAAGCGAACTCATTCCTAAAACGTGGGTGCATGCCCGTAGTACCCTTTCCAGCAGATCACATCCGTTCGTTGTTGACTGTCCAATGTTTTTGCATAACGCATTAGAAACAAAATTCGTTTCTCGGTCGAACTAGCCGTGTGTGGAATGGACTCCCGGCAGAAGTCTTCCCAGTCGACTACAATTTCGAAAAATTCAAATTAAATGTCTTCAAACACTACTCCCTCTTCCCTTCTCCTTATAACCTGTTTTCATAATGCCAACACAATGATTGTGATTAGTAGGGGACATCCCCTGAGTGTTGGCTCAAGGTAAAAACAAGTAAGAGTGCTATATTCGGCTGTGCCGAATCTTGTATAGCCTTCACCATTGTGCGAGCAGAATACAGAGCAACTAGACAAAACCTAAATAATTTCTACATTTTTGGTTATAAAACTTGGACTCGGGAAGATCTATGGTTCCCGAAAATGGGTAATTTTCAAAAAAAAATAATATTTTGGTCATAACTTTTTCGTATCTGAACCGATTTTCCCGAGTTTTTCAGAAAATATTTTCTATTAAAAATTTCCGATCTTTTGATATATAAAACATAACCATATGTCATATGACAGTCCAAAAAATCAGGTTTTTATACAATTTTTGATATTTTTTGTATGGGAGGTACCACGCCCACTTGTTTAATCCCGCCCACATTTTGTGGGATGCTGTGTATTGATAACGTTACTGTGTGTAATTGGAAACTTTGGCTCTTGCCGTTCTCAAGATATACAGAAATAAAAAAATACAACAACAACAAGGGATTTTTGGGCAAAATCAGAGGCAGTCGTGGTATTTTGGTCATATCTCAGCCATTTGTGGACTGATCTGGCTGAATTTTAATAGCAAGAAATGGTGGACTATATGTGACATAAGTCTAAAACAACCTAGCCGCTATCATGTCTGGAGTCTCCGGAAAACACATATCAAACGTAAGACGGACAGACAGACAGACGGACGGACAGACGGACGGATATCGTTAAATCAACTTCTCTCCTCATAAGGACCCAAAATATATATACTTTACAGGGCCTAAGATCAATATTGTAGAAATTACAAACGGAATGACAAACTTATATATACCCTTTTCCACCTGTGGTGAAGGGTATAAAAATAGCAATTTGCGGTATAATTTTGGTCACTGCAATAAGAATATTAATACAAAAAGGTAAACTTAAGAAATTTTGGGTTGACAATAATGCTTGATGGTTTCCAGTCTATTTGCAATTCTTAAGTCAAAGAAATCTTTGGAGACTTAAAAGAATGCGAGCTCTTTAGTAGAAGGTTTGGTTGGTTTATGTGGTAGCACGCCCCAAAACTAGGCGTGCTGCAAGCAGAGTGGACAGTGACTCCCTTTTGACACCATACAACCCATCAATAGTAGGAGCCCCGGATCAAGCGGGACACCAGGGCAACACTGAGGTGGCTTATAATCCATATCGTGTTGAATTAAACACTGGGCAATCAAAATATGTGAACATGGTAAGGTGTAAGCTGTTTAGGGACATCCGGGTAAACCTCAATGTAGGATGAACAGTGGGACTAAGGATCCCAAAGGGAGGGAAAATATTAGGGCATTTACCTGCCTAATTATACGTTTTATTCCTTTTTAAACTTCTTCAGCTGGTATGAATCATTTTTTTTGTGCCCGGGATTACTGTCAGCAGGTCGGCAAGAACCACCCCATCCGGCGAGTACAAAATAGCCATTTCTTTTCCCCTCTCTCCTAAAAACTCATGACTTGACGAGTCAAACTTGACGTGTGTGAACCGGCACAAAGGAGATGAAATGCTGTCTTCTCAGTTCCACGTTTGCTGCAGCTGTGGTAGCATTAAAAGGGAGACCGAATCTCATAGCGTGGTTCCGGATCGTCCACTGACCAGTCCCGAAATGTAAGTAGAAGGTTTACTTTAAATAGTGGATACTATTAGTAAATGGGGTATTGGACGCCATACTCGGCTGCGTGCCTCATAATAACAACTACTGCCAATGTAACACATAATAGCAAGTTTCCATAAAACCGATATTTATTTAATATGGAAATATTATTAATAAAAAATTTGTATAATTAATTTGAAGTTGCTTAATAATTACATTTTTAAAAAACCCTTAGATATAACAAAATCAGTTTATCAAGTGGAATCTGAGAATTATTTCTTTCATAAGTTACTTTTTGGTACTATTCAACATTTTTATTTTTCAAATAATCAAAATGTTGAATAAAATCAATTTATTTAAATAAAAACTATTCCACTTAATTGCAACGTTGCCATAAATTTGTATTAAAATTTCTTTCACTTTAGCAGCAATTAAGGCAACAACAACATATAGTTTCAAACTGGTGTTATTTGGTAACAACAACAATTTTATAAAATTAAGTAATTATTCCAAAAGTATTTCATTGAATCTTTATCTTAACTAATGAATATTAAACTATATTCAGGTTATTTATTAAAATTTAATTACTGGTTGCCTGCCACAAAACCCAAAAACGTAGACTACATTTTTTTCTTTTTTTTTTTTAATAACTGGAAAGTTAAACCACATATCCGTTGCCAAAAACATAAAAACACAATAAAGTCATTTTCAGCTGCACAACTTCGAACTACAATAACAATTTTCTAATTTGTTTTTATTGTATTTTTTTTTTTTTTTGTTTATTTATGTTGAGCATCCACAAATGTATAACGACCGAAAATAATAAAGAAGTCAAAATGTTTTTCAAACACGAAAAATATCAATCTTCTTAACAAATAGAGATCCAGTGTTTGTTGCGTTGGTAAGTGATTAAAGCGCCTGCTTGCCTGTATCGCTCTCTTAAAAGGTTTCCACAATGAATTTGTGGCAATTAAGTATTGAATGTGTGTGTGTTTGTCTGTTGAATTTCTGAACATTGAATGAGATATACTGTAAGTTATGCTGCCGCCACGGCAACAACACGCCTCTTTTGAAGCAAAACTACAACGATTTCAGCTCACACCACAACATTATGCCAAAAAAAAAAAAAAAAAAACTGTAAAACAGGCCAAGTTGTATGGATTATGACCAAAAAAATGTTGGTTTGAAAATAACATTTTTCTAAAAAGCTGCTCGAAAATATTAAGATTGAATAATGATGTTTGTCGCTTAGTACAAGTTTCTATTGAACATTTTTTGCTTTGTAAAAATTTTTAATAGAAATTGTTTCGTTCAGCACAAATTTTTATAGAAATTTTAAGCAGATTAAAAATTTCTAAGACACTTTTGTCGCCCAGTACAAATTTTTATAGAGATTTTGTCGCCCAGCACAACGTTTTATAGCAATTTTGTCGCTTAATGCAAATTTGTGTAGAAAATGTGTATAGGAAATTTGTCGCGTAGTATAAAGTTCTGTAGAAAATTAGTCGCCCAGAATATTCAATATAGATTTTGTCGCCTACTATAATTTTGGTCTACAGTTAAAAATAATACAAATTTTTGTAGAGATTTTGTCGCCTGGTACAAAGTTTTATAAAAATTTTGTCGCCCAATGCAAACTTCTGTAGAAATGTTGTCGCCTAGGATACATTTTTTATAGAGACTTGTCGCGTAGTATAAATTTCTGTAGAAAATTTGTCGCCTAGTACAATATTCTATAAAAATGTTGTCGCCTATTAAAATTTCTGTCGACCGGTAAAAATAATACAAATTCTTATGGAGATTTTGTCGCCTAGCAAAAAGTTTTATAAAAATTTCGTCGCCCAATGGAAATTTCTGTAGAAATGTTGCCGCGTTGTACAAATTTTAATAAAAAATTTGTCGCCTTGGGCATTGTTCTATATAATTTTTTTCGCCTAATATAATTTTGGGCGTCAGGTTAAAATAATACAAATTATTATAGAAATTTTGTCATCCAATGCAAAGTCTTATAAAAATTTTGTCGCCCAATGAAAATTTCTGTAGAAATGTTGTCGCCCCATGCAAATTTCTGTAAAAATGTTGTCGTTTAGACAAATTTTGAATGAAAATGCGTTGGGTTGTATAAATTTGTGTAGAAAATTCATCGCTCAGTACAATTTTCTATGAAAATTTTGTCGCCTATTAAAATTTTGGTCGACCGGTAAAAATATTACAAATTTTTATAGAGATTTTGTCGCCCAATACAAATTTTTATAAAAATGTTGTCGCCCCATGCAAATTTCTGTAAAAATGTTGTCGCTTAGGCAAATGTTTTAGAGAAAATGCGTTGCGTTGTATAAATTTGTGTAGAAAATTCATCGCTCAGTACAATATTCTATGAAAATTTTGTCGCCTACTATAATTTTGGTCGACCGGTAAAAATATTACAAATTTTTAAAGAGATTTTGTCGCCCAATACAAATTTTTATAAAAATGTTGTCGCCCCATGCAACTTTCTGTAAAAATGTTGTCGCTTAGGCAAATGTTTTAGAGAAAATGCGTTGCGTTGTATAAATTTGTGTAGAAAATTCATCGCTCAGTACAATATTCTATGAAAATTTTGTCGCCTACTATAATTTTGGTCAGGTAGAAATAATTAAAATTTTTCTAGAGATTTTGTCGCTCAGTATAAAGTTTTGTAACAATTTTATCGCCCAGTACAAATTTATAAAAATATTTTCGCCCAATACAAATTTGTTTAGTCTGGGTTTACACTATAAACAATTTTCTAAGTCTGGCTTCACATTATGAAAGTTTTCTTTCAGAAAGTCTGTGTTTATTGCATGTTCTCTTCCCCTCTTACCAATAAACTTTCTGAAAGAAAACTTTCGCAGTGTTTATCAAGACTTAGAAATTTGTTTGCGCTTTACAAGTTTTTGTCGCCTGGGACAAGATTTTTAGACAATTTGTGGTTTATTACAGATTTTGTCGGCCGATGAAAATTTTCAACTGAAATTTAATCAAGTGACTTAAACGTTTAATTGATTTTATTAATTTGTTTACTGGTGGAAATTTAATATATATAACAAATTTTTTTAATTGATATAAATGTTTATTCTTTTCCGTGTAGCAAAAGCTTTTAACGTCATCGAACTGCTGATTTTAAGTGCATAAAATTTTGGCTCGGTATTTGCTTGCATTCACTCACTCGCCTTGTATTATTTTGATATGAATTTAATTTTTTTTTTTTCAAAAATGGTCATAATATTTTAAACATGTACTGTACTCATTTGAACATAAAAAAATAAAATAAATTCTTGAGCCAACAGCAAAAAAGGAGCGAAAAAGGAAATTAACAGCCATTAGTCATTTTTTATTGTAATGCGGCTAATTTGAGAAATGTTTTGGTTTCTGTCCAACCAAAAAACAATAAAACCCCTAAAAATAAACAGAAACTCAAATTAAACTGAATGAAAAAGAAAACCTAGAAAACAATAAAGAATACACATTCTCTATAATTAAGTTGGAAATAATTTAGAAATGTTTTCATTTGGAACAAACACAAATACAAGTAGTAAAAACTGAAACAATTTGTAACTGAGCCATAATGACAGACAGCAGCCAGACCCAACTTAAAACGAAAATCATGCAAGAGAAAAAGCCAGAACAATTTAAATCAAATATATTTTCAAATTACAAACATTATAAAAGAACAAAATGAAGAGAACAAAAAAAAAAAAACGAATTAATATTTCCCTTTTATAGCAACTTCTAACAATTTAATTAAGATTTCTTTACAATAGTTACTTGAGCTTAATTGGTTATTGTTTTAAATTGGTTTGGAGCTGGATTGGGCTGGATTGGGCTGGACTGGGCTGGCTTTAGTTTTATAATCTACGATTAAATGCCACAACAATTCATCACTTTCCTAATGATCGTCTGAATGTTTTCATCATTCACATTATAATTGCTTAGTATTCCTAGTGAAAGTTAAAAAAAAAACTTAATTGATGAATACACAGAAAAAAATTTTTTTTACACAATTCCATTTTAACACACATTCAAATCATTGAAACATTTTTAAACTCTATACTGTAGTGTCGCTGTCACAAACAAATATTGAAGAGAAGTGTAGGCGACGGATTTACGTAAGTGTGAACACCTGTAAAAGCAAAATAAAAATAGTGAATAGTTTTCGTGAAAGTGCGGGTATGAAAAATACTCCCAAATATTGGCAAGGGAATGAAAAACACACGCAGCAATGAGAGGGGGAATAAAAAATACAAACATTATTTATTTTAATGTGTGTTTGGAATATGTGTGTAAAGCTACGGTCACACTTATTAAATATTTGATCAAAAAAGCGTAACCCCTACTTTAGTTAATAGTTAGTGAGATTTAAAATGGTCTTAATATTACAAAACAAACTAATTATACTACTAGACATAGCAAAAACCAGTTTTTTGTAAGATGTGGTATTTTAATCAAAATAAATATTGATATTAAGCGAAATGATTTTTTAGTTTGGTTGTTGGTCCTGTTTTTTTCGTCAAATATTTGATAAGTCTGACCGTAGCTTAAGAAATATTTTTTATGTTCATTTTTATTGATAATATTACAACAACAATTTTTGGCAAACACGATTCTCTGTATGCGTACGCAACCTCTTAGCGAGAAAAAGAAGGAGTACGGAAGCCTTCTAGAAGGTCTCAGTACCCTTTTTTTTTGGATATGCAAGGATTGCTCGCTCCATTCAATACTCATATCTTTTTTACACACGTTGTCATTGCGGAGTAGGCCTTCCGCTCACGCTTCTTTAGGAGTTACATAAGAACGGTAACGGGATAAAAAAAAAATAATAATTTTGCTTTTGCTTGTGCAAAAAAACAATACGAAAAATGTTACTCCTTCTCTACTCCCTTCTCTTAGAAGCGAATGTGGAATATGTGTCTTATCTTGTATACGAAAGAGCTGAGGCCTTATAATTGAATTAAAACAAATTTAAAGCAAGATCCCAGCGGGAAAACTCAGAAAACCTTCTTACTTCAAACTAGGGATGCCAAACGGGATCGATTTTAACAAATCCCGGGATTTTCGAGATTTTTTGGATCCCGGGATTTTCCGGGATTTCGGGATTAATTTGTTTCTTTAATATACAACTTTTTTTTTAAAAAAACAACAACACTTTATTTATTTATGTTTGAATTTTTAAAAATGAAAACTAAACAAAACAATTAAAAGCAACTTTTTTCAAATTAACTAAATTTTATTTATTTTTGAATTTTTAAAAAAGAAAAATTAACAGAACAATTCTTTTACAACTTTTTCTTATAAACAAAAGTTAAAATATATATATTTTTTTATTTTTAAAAAAGAAAACTTAACAAAACAATTCATTTTATATACAAATTTTATTATTTCGTTATTTCTTAATTTTTTTTCGACGATAAAAATTTTACGCTTACTACGTTTAAAACAAAATATTATTTAAGATACATGTTAAAAAAAAAATTTTTTAATATTTTTATTGCATTACTGGAGCGAATTAAAAATGTGAATTTGGAAAAAATTAAAAAAATCACATTTTTTTAAGTTTAAAGTCCTGTAGCTCAGTAAATCTTTATCCGACCCACACGGTATAGATATGTGCTGAACGAGATATCTATGCAAAATGTTAAAACTTGTACAATTCAGTTAAACAGTTCTCGAGATTTTTCGAAATACCTTAAAAAACTGCAGAAAAACACGATTTTCGCGTATATCTCGAAAACGGTGCTTGGGAAAAATAAATAAATGGCATATTTGTGTTCATCAGCACCAATTTAGCTTAGAAAATATCTTATTTCTGCGGTTAATTTTTTTTTGTGGCATAGTGTAATTGGCAGATGAGTGCTGGTTAGCTTTGCGACAGAATAGAAAACAAATGAGACATTGAGAAAAGCAAATTTCTTTAATGTGCAGTTTTTCGTTGGGAAAAGGATAATCGCGTAATGAGGAAACGGCCATAAAACAATGAATAATTAGAAAGTATAAAAATTCAATAAAATGAATATTTTTATACATATAAAAATTTTTGATACACAAAAGTTGTTAAATTGAGAAATCCCGGGATTCATAAAAAAAATCCCGGGGTTCGGGATTTGTCAGTCCCGAAAAATCCCAGGATTCGGGATTTTCTGTTTGGCATCCCTACTTCAAACCCTTTTAAAGGCTTGCTTAAAAATTGTTGCCTTGGCTCTTCCGTATAAAATATGGTATACACATTCCGCATTCCCTTCTATGATGAGGGAAAAAAGAAGAGCATACACGCAAAGAAAAAACATGGTTGTGGTAAACATATTCTAAAAGCAACATATTATGATAAGAATTATGATTGTAGTCACCATATTAAGATTATTATTGAAACATATTATGACTCAATATACTCGTAATATGTCATCATAATATTTTTCCCTTAATCATATTATTATTCTGTTAATCATACTAAGTTAAGAAGTAATAAAATTATTGTCATGTTAATCATAATAAGCTAAGAAATTAATCATATTATTGTCATGTTAATCATAATAGATTTAGAAGCAATCGTATTATGATACAGCACCTTTCATAGCTGTCATAAAAATACAAAATAAATTTAAGTATTTTTGAATCGATTTTTTATTTTGTGGCTTTTTACAATTTTTCTTAAAGTTAATCAAATAGCGGAGTTCAATATAAGGCTTGCAAAAGAGCAAATGAAAAATCTGTGGTTTTCATGGGCAACCGCGTGTGTCCATTTTTTTGATTTTAAGATGTTGATGCCATATTGCCTAATTTTGAACGCTCTTTATATTTTTTTTAAAAAAGATGGATCAATTCCGTTTTGTAACGTAATGACAAAGTTTAAAATGTGCAATACCTAGCCCATAGTTTGATCTAGAATGGGTTTTCGGCTTTCCTGAACAATTTGTTTTAAGACATACGCGGTTGCCCATGAAAACCAAAGAAATATCGTAGCACTTTTATAAAATATAACGAAATCTCTGTGTGTTTTGTTGTTGGATTTTACAAAAAACTATGATATTTTGCATTTACACTATAACATCACTAATACTTGAATGAACTCCTTTTTAATTTTTTTAAACTTATTTTTTTTATGGAATTTTATCTTTTAATTGTTTAACCGCTCACAAATAAAAAAAACGCCACAACTTCTTAAAAATTATTTTACAAATGACGCTAACATAATATGATTAGAGTAAAAATAGTTTGATTGCATCTTTAACATAATATGATAAATGTATAGAAAGTTATCATGTTATGGCTATTAAATATCATGATATGGTTGTGAGAAATATAATATGTTTAGAAAGTTATCATAATTAAGTTGTTAGAAAAATAATTATTTTTCGGTCAACAATACTCAAATTCATAATTGCGATAAACATTGATATGTTTACAGTAACTATAATATTGTTGATATTAAATAAAAATAACAATTATTTGTGTACGACAACAATATATTGTTACATTAAACATAGTGTTGTTGCCGTTGTTGTTACCATGCCCAACCATATTTTTTCTCTGCGTGTAGGCAAATTTTTTTTTACTGCATTGAAAGGTTTTGATAGAAATAAACACTATCTGGTGTGTATTTCTTTGAATTCTTGAACCCTTACAACACTATTTTAATCGTGCGACGAACAGTAACGCGCATTGCATTTGTCTTTGTGGTTGCACAAAAACGTTTTGTACTTTGATTTGATTTTTGTTGTGTGTTTGATCTTTAAATACGTTCTTTACCAAATGGCTAAAACAAATTTTTCGGAGCTCTCCAGAAGTTATAAAAACTTCAATTGCCATTAATTATTTTATTCTAAAATTTCTTTAAGTGTATTAAAGTAGCGGTATATTTCCAAAATGTAATTGTTTTCTTTCACCAAAATGAAACGACTAATCAGATGATCTTGTTTACCCATCATTTAATTCTGTCTGATCAATTAAAAAACTTTGTCTTATCGTGGGCTTAATGACTTCCCTTCTATCAAAAAAAAAAAACCTCAAGACTTAATAAACTCAACACAAGCTATTTAAACGAATCCAAAAGAGAGATTTTTTTTGGTACTGCACATCATCATAGATTAAATAAAACCAAAATTCCAAAACCAATTATAAAAAAAAATTAAAGTGGCCGACAAGTAGAACATTGTTAATAATTACACTGATGCTTAAATGGCTTCATAGCGCAACTAACGCAAAGTTCCAACTTTAAAATGTTGTAATTTTTTTTAATTCTCTCATTAAGCGTTTTTGGCTTTGGGCCATTTTAATATCAGTAAAATACTTAATGAGATTTTTATGAGCTGCACAGCAAAGTTGACCGTTTCAAAATTAAGGCAACGCTTATGATTGAAAATAATAAAATAGTTTCATTTTGAGGGGAATGTAATTAAATTTAGTAAGATCTTGATATTTTATTGTTTTCTTGTAGTATTTGATTATACCCTTCACCACAGGTGGAAAAGGGTATATATAAGTTTGTCATTCCGTTTGTAATTTCTACAATATTGATCTTAGACTCTATAAAGTATATATATTCTGGGTCCTTATGAGGAGGGAAGTTGATTTAACGATGTCTGTCTGTCCGTCCGTGTTACGAACAACGTTCCTTCATTGTTCAGTTGTCTAGGGGGTTTGTTAAGGTTAGAAACTGTGAGTCCAGTCCGCTGGATCGAATCTTGGTTTTTCAAAAACAAAATTTTTTTTTTTTAATTTTTATGTTCAAAAACGATTTTAAAAAAATATTTACTAGTTTTCGCTTTTTAAGTTTAATTTATAATGACGTTTTTAGTATTGTCAATATGTATGTATGTATATGTAAAAATTATTAAGTCTAGTTGCTCTGAATTCTGCTCGCAAAATGGTGAAGGGTATATAAGATTCGGCACAGCCGAATATAGCACTCTTACTTGTTTTTTTTTTTTTTTTTTTTTTTTTTTTTTTTTTTTTTTTTTTGTTTTCAATTACAATTCGTGACAATTTTTTGACCAAATGAATCTTTGTGTACAATTTTCCGCTGAATCCGAATATGAAGTCAGAATTGTCAAAAGTAGAACAGTTTTTGAGATATTCCAAAATAACCGTTATTTGTGTTTTTAAAAAAGATGATGTGACTGATATGAAAATATCCAAAAAATAAAATTTTAGCCTATTTCAATACGAACATTTTGTGCCCAATGGGATCCAGATCGGTGCAAAAATGACAAAGTTACAGAAGATTAATTGAATTAAACCACAACAAATAAATATACACAGAAAAAAATAGAAATTGATTTCAATTAAAAAATTTGTGATATTAATTAAAAAATTAATTAAATTTGCACCAGTAAACAAATTAATAGTATCAATTAAACTAGTTAATAGTATTAATTAAACGTTTAATTCACTTGATTAAAGAAGAATTTTTTCTGTATACAAAGCTAAATTTTTAGTAACAATAAATATTAAAAATGGCTTGAAAGTTTTGAATTTCTATGTGGGTTTATTAGTAAGTCTTCTGTAGCCTTTTAATTTTTGCAACAATTTATGTCTTGTTGGGCGCAAAATTTTCATATTAAAATAATCCAATGTCGCATGCAATAAAACGTTAGGATTTTTAAATCATTAGTTAAAAAAAAAATAACTTGAAAAGAGCAAAATTTAACAACATCATAAAACTTTCAATGAAGCTTGAACTTTTGCCCCCTGTAACTCTGTCATTTCTTGATCAATCTTTACAATATAAATACATAATCCGTTTAAAATTTTTGAAGATATTTGCATTTCAGTCACATCATCTTTTTAAAAAACACAAATAGCGGTTATTGTGGAATATCTCAAAAACTGTTCTACTTTTGACAATTCTAACTTCATATTCAGATTCAGCGGAAAATTGTACATAAAGGTTAGCTGTCAGATTCATTTGGTCACGACTTTGCTGAAATTTTGTCACGTAGTGTTATTTTCATATGATCAATAAAATGTAGGTCGGATTAAAATGCAATAATTGTCAATATGGCATTAAAAATCAATAAGATCGGAGAACTGGTTTTTATTGACTTTTGGCCACTTTAAAGTACAACAACACAACAAATTAGGGAATTTATTTTTCTTTATTTGCCAACATAATCTTTTCCCAGCGACATTCAATAGCTTTGATACCATATTTAAAGTAAAAACAGTCTAGCTCCTTAATAAAATATCTAGCAACCGCATAATTTATCTCCTCATTGCCGGCATATCTTATATTAACGAGACATTTGTTTAAGTTTGGATAAAAAAAAAAACAAAACCCCAATCAGCTAAATCGGGCAAAAAAGGTGCGTAGTGAAGCAATTTGAATTGCAGTTCATTGATTTTGGCCATCGCAATAGTGTATTTCTGAGCTAGTTCATTGTCTTGATGAAAAAACACCTCTAGGGCAAAGAGAACTAACACCGAACTTCTCACGTGACAGATCTGAAGTGGAAGAGACTGGTTCTAGGTCTAACACTGTATAGGAAGGGGATTTGTTAGTTTAACATGGCGATGTCCTAGGAAGGGGTTAATTGGCACCTTTTTGACACTTTGTAATAGATCACTGAAATAACAAACACATCTAATTTCATATAAAAAAATGCCTTTCGCCGATATTGTCCCGAGTGAACCATGCTATTATGATAGATACCTTTTATCAGACCTGTCAATTCCGATAGAAAGAAAGTGGAAGTTATTTCGTATCTGGGTTCACATTAAACGAATTCACTTTCGATCGGAATTGATTTATGTGCCAGGCCTAATATAAAGTAATAGAACTAGATAGAACCAGCCATTTTATTTATTTATTTAATTAAGTCTATAGATACAATCCTTACAGACTAAATATTAAATTTAGCAATTTTCTTAATATGACTGCAGTTACATGTTCAAGCTTAAAATAATATTGCGTTTAATAACATCAACATTTAAAGAAAAATTACCTGTCCTCTGGAATAACTGCACTTTAAACACATTATCACCAGTTAAGTCATCTGTCTTGTTTTCACCCATCACAATTCTTTCGTTTTTATTAAAATATTGCATTCACTGATCAGGGGAATAGTGCTTTAAGAGCAATGTACACAAATTTCCCGCAGAGACTTTCTTTTTCGCCAAATTTTTCTTAATTTGATTACTTAAACGCTGCAAAAATTTTCACAGTCTATTGTTTTTCTTTTTTAAGGAAAATAATAAAAAAAAAAATGATCCCATGCGCATTCCAAAAAACCAGACGCCATGACTTTGCCTGCAGATGAAACTGATTTCGACTTCTTTGCACATGATTCTCCCATTTCAGTTCACTATTTTGTCTTCTTCTATGTCTCAGGTGTAAAGAGGTGGACTAATGTCTCATACATGGTTAAAAATTTACGCAAAAATTCGGCTTTATTACAGTTAAACCTCATCACTAACATCTTGTGCACAGCTTTCTCATATTCAAATTATCGATCAGTATGCGATATCTGGAGCGCTTTTTGAAATCGCTATTATTGCAGTTAGCTCAGGGGGGGTGCCATGATGGCTTTATTGCTCAATTGAATGGGAGATAAAGCCATAATGGCCTTATTGGACAATCATTGAGGGACAAGGTCATATTTAAAATTTTGCAAAATGAGAGATATAGCCATATTTTTTTCCGCAAATGTGAGATAAAGTCATATTTTTCCAGAATATTGTTACTTTACTTCGTGTTTCCGGGAAAAGTCATTTTTTTATTCTTGTGACGCACGCAGGAAAACTTTATTCAGCGAAGCCACCTGCCGTGTCCTACTGGAGGCGAAAACCGGTAAGCGCGGCCGCAGGCCGCCACGCAGAAAAACTTTAGTATGCGAAGCCAGATTTCAATACTTAACTTTTGTGTCTCCGGGAAGACTCTTAATTATAAAAATAAGAAAACTATTAATCAATGTAAAATGCAAAAGTTCTTCAAAACTGAAATGAGAGATAAAGCCATTTTCTAATATCGCTAATGTGAGCTAAGGCCATGATGGCTTTATCTCCCGTTCAAATGGGGGAAAAACAAAAGGCTTTATCTCCCTATTGAATGAGAGATAAAGCCATCATGGCCTTATTTCGCATGACTTTTTGTATTAATTTATGAATATAGTTATGTTTGTATATTGTTTTTTATGTTCCCAATTAAAATTTTTTGTTTAACTTGGACAAACTTAAGTTTTCATATATCCAATGAAAATTGTTAACGTAATTACGAAATCCAATGAATCGATTTTAACGAAACTACTTCATTATGACTACGAAATTCCGTTTGGACAGTGAAAATTTTCTTTTAACCAGTGAAATTTTTTTATGAAAACGATTCATTAAATATATAAAGCATTTTTCTTTCAGTGTAGATTCCTCCAGAGTAGAATTTAGCTCGGCTTTAATATTGTTGGACTGTGAACTTTTCAAATAGAAGTATTTATTAACATAACGGTTATCAATGTTTACAAGATCGTTTATTTAAATATTTTTTTTTATTAAATAAGAGTAACACATACAATTACAACTTTTATTCGAAGTTAATTAACCGAGCAATAGTAACGTAGACCTTCAGCCCGTGGTAGTGAAACAGACCAGAGTCTCTGGCGGGAATAGAACCCGTATTTAAATAATACAATAACTTTCAAAATAAGTTATTATTAAAAAAAATAAATAAATAAAAACTAATGCCATCATCTATACGTCAGGTCTGCTAGCTTTGGCAGCGCTCTTATATTGAATCTATTTTTTAAATTCATCAAAAGTTTTTTTAGTTTTTTTAGAATCTATAAAGAAAAGAAGCTTCTATGAGGGCTATGTGAAATTATGGACCGATTATTGCCATTACCTTGGCTTGGTCCTTGTAGTAACTAGAACCTGTGTACCAAATTTCATCAAATTGTCGCCAAAATTGTGAACTATACGTTGCGCGCAAGATTTACATGTATGTACATCTAGCCAGCCTGCATGCCGGACGGATGGAAGGACGGACATCGTAAGATCGATGTTAAAAGTGATTCCAAGTCGATCGGCTTACTAAAAACTGTGACAAGGAGCTATATTTAAAGGTTTCACACACATCAACACTCTCACTAAAATTTACGTTTGAACAACAACAAATTCATTGTCTCCTGGTTTTTCTGTTCTTGTCGTCTTCTATGCCTTAAGTTCTAATACATGGTAATATTTAACATACCGTCCAGACTCTCCTTGGGTTGTTATAACAAGAACACAACGTTGGCAGAATTAAAAAGTAACAAGATGGCGTTTTTTTAAATGCAAATAATGCAGTGATGTTAGACATCTTTGTGAAAACAATTGTTTTAACAACGCTGTTTCAACAAGAACAAAACATCAGCAACAGCAGTCTTTACTGGCCAAATTCTTGTGTTCACAAGAAATTGTTTGTTGTTTTAACTTAGCAATGGCTAATCTAGACGGCATGTTATGGAAACTGAGACAGAATACACGGTAAAACAAGAAATTTCTGATGCAGTATATCGAACGTAAATAAAAATAAGCTACATATTTGGTAGTCATAACCTCCTTCAAGGCTTTAAAAAGTTATTACGAACATCTGGGGGCTGATACTTTTTCGATTCGAAAACAATTTTATTTCCCATACTTTCAGTCGATACTGAACTCATAGAAATTTTTGTTTTCCGTCTTGTGGAAACTCAAATAAATGCTTTACAACACTGTAAAAATTGGTACATAGATACTTTTGAACATGAAGTTCTCAAAGGTGCCCTTAACTCAAATTTAGCTTAAGTCAACTTAAACAAGTTTTCCTTTTTGCCACAGCTAAATATTTTCGTTAGCTTTAAAAGAATTTTTTAGCAAAATTTATACACAAAATTATCCAATAACAAGCGTTTGACTATAAAAATTAATTTTGTATTATTTTTATTACTCGTAAACAATTTTAGATATAGAGAGCGAAACAGGTTTAAATTGAAAAAATAATCACTTACCATCATCATCATTCGATTCATTGCCGTCGGCAGCTGGAGGTCCTTGTGGTACATTGTGTTTAGCATGTTGCAAATTAGTCTTTTTGCAAATTTAAATTAACTAGCGCTTGTGGCTGCTGCTGCTGCTACGGAAGAGGTAGCAGTGGCAGAAGCTGCATAGAGTGTGACAGCTACAAGTGCTAAGGCATAAGGCATTGACTGAGCTTTTAGGAGATTTGTAGAAAATAGCAAGAAATTTGCTCCCACCGGAGAGCTGGAGTTTGTTGTTCTGCTGGCAAAGACGAGGGATCAAATATTTTGTTATCAACGTTGGGAAGTTGCAAGAAAGGCACCCAAGGCGGTATAAGTAAATTAGTTGCAGCTGTTACATAACAATTGCAACGCAGAAGTTGAGGCTGCAGCGTTAGTATAGCTTGCCGATCTCAGTATTAAAAGTAGGCAAACGATTGGCGGAAGCAACTGTGACCAAACCGTTTGTTTTATGATGCAACAGTTGACGTCCGCCCATTTGATGCATCTTCATTTTATTTTGTTTTTTATAATTTAATAAAACTAAAGTTGATTTAATTAAATTTAGAGATAATTGTTTAATTTTTTCATTTTAGTTTCTAATTTAATTTATGTCACACAGTTCTTGCAAATTAAAAAGAAAATAATAAACTGAAATTTTTTTGTTTTATTTTTTTAAAGTAAATTGTATTTAAAATTTGTTTATATAAAAAAACACTTGTTTGAAAATATATTTTTTTTTTATTAAACGATTTATCGTTTAAACGATTAATCGTCTTAAGCATTCGATTAAAGCAGCACAACATTGCAGGCCGTTAGATGTCAGAGCGAGCACGTATGAATGATGTTGGAACGTTCTGCCAACAGACCAACTGTGGCACTGGGTACCTAAATGTTACGCAGAATGTTTCCTTTTTTCGATTGCCTCTCTTTTCTATTTGCCACTGCATATATTGATTCGTTTGTAAATGCGTCTGTGTCTGTGTGTGTTGTGTGAATTGTGGTTGAATAAAATGAAAATAAAGTAGGTATGTAGAAGAAATATTGGTTGCAAGTCAATAATAAACTGTACTAAGCGAATGAAATGAACAAAACCAAAAGATTGGAGGTGGCTGTTGTAGTTAAAATTGCAGCAGAACTTGCCTTTAAAAATTGATTCAAATTACTATTTGCGTTCTTAAAAACAATCATACAAAATCGAAAAAATTACAACTTGTGTAAGTGTGAATGCGTATCATAAAGAAATACTCATACATTTCCATTCAAAACTGTCCACAGTGGGAAATTTTTCAAAAAAAATGCCAAAAAGGCAATTTTAAATTCGTAGCCCGATTTTAATTAAATAAGAAATATATAGCAGGATTTTATTTTAAATATTTATCAAAAATTATTTCGATTTTTAAATTTTAAATTCAACACAGAAACTCGACTACTCCTCTAGACAGTTGAAAAAAAGATTTACATGTATGCCTGCCCTAAAGCCTTCTACATGTTGGAATTAAACCACTGGATGACAAAGAATGCGTTTACCAATGACCTCTAAATGTATGAGCAACCAACAGGTAGCAATTTGACTGCATAATCCGACAAGATTATACACTCGCTTCTTGTTTAGGAGCTGCAGCTAGATAGCATCCACCACTTTTGGAAAAATGCTAGCAGCATCTGTTGAGTAGCAATAGCACCTTGGGAAAATCCTCCCTCAGGTCAAACTCTCCCGCAAGTGGTGAATAATCAGCCCTTTAGTGGGATTTAAAGGATATCCCTTTCCGCGATTCGAGAAAGTAAGCAACAATCACCACGTGAATACCGAAAGTATCCTAGCAACGAACAGGTGAAATTTGCGCAAAGACAATCTTTCGGAAAGACAAAAACATTTTCCGCAAGCAGTATACTAACGGAGGGCTCAACCAATAGACAGTCTAGTGCCGTGCCAACGTGGAGTACGGACTCCCGTGGTACCAAATAGGATCTCCGGTCAGCCGCGTTCGCAAGATATCTTGAAGATCTGCCAATTTTGTATTTTCGCGGAATTCTAGACATTCGCTGCACCTGATTATGCCCCACAGGATGTAACACCAAAAGTTCGAAATGTTTCCTGCACCCCGGCCTTCACTTAAAAAGCGCACTATTTGAGTAATTGAAATTATATGTACATACTATGTATATTGCAAATTTATTCCACTTATTTTTTTTGAAATTTTTTTTTTACAATCAACTTTTTATTTTTAATTATTTAATTAAAAATAATAAATGGCAATACTTTTTTAATATAACTTTTATTAAATTAAATGGGTTTAAGTGCGCAAACTCTCGCTCTCTCTCTCTCTCTTTCTTTTGCATTATTTACGCTGCGAGTGCTTCAAACATTATTCCTGTATTTAAACTTCAACGCACTTGTAAATACACAATAATCGCATTTCACTTTTAGGAAATTTTTTTTTTTTACGTTTTGAATGTCAACATTGCCGACCATTAACGTTTACAATGTCAATTAACACGCAGCACTTCCTGGCCATAATCAGATTCAGAGCCTGCAACTTAAAAATTTACTTCCCCTTTTAAGAATTCAAATGTGTTTGTGTGTGTGTGTGTCTTTGGGAAAAAAGAGACAGAAAACAGGAAAGCATGTGTATGAAAAAAGTTTCTCTCGTAAAGAAAATAATTCGTCACTAACACTACGATGGTGCCAGCACTTGGCCACCATTAAATTTTATCCACCTGCTTGGCCGTTTATTTATTTTGTTTGCCTTCCCCACTCGTTCGCAGACGAATGGTAACCGCAACTATGGAGTTTTTACACTGTAATAAAAAAATTAAAATAAAAAAAAAAATAAATGAAATGCAAATTAAGTAATTGAAATTCTGCTTTAATGTCACATTGACAGGGACTTTCAATGTCGTGTTTTTTCCTCAATAATAATTTGCCAGAGTTATTGATAAATTTTTTTTGACAGGTGTCAAGTAATAATGTAGAAAGCCGTAAGATTTAAAATAATTAAAATCCTTACAAAAAAGGAGGATCTGTGAAAACTACATTTGTCTTTTAAAGGCTGAAATAAAAATAGTTGCAAAAAATTTGCATGTAATGACTCTGTACAAAACGGAAAAAAATAGCTTTTTGGACGTTCTACTAAAAATATCGCCTCTTTAAGGAAAAACATTAAAGATGAGTTAAAATTGTTATTTGGAAAGTGTTTTGTGTTGCTTATTTAGCCATTTAGTGGTCTTTTTCTAGTCTTTTAAATCTAGTTTGGTCAAGAGGAATATGTTTTTCCATTTTTATTGATTAAAATTTTGTAAAAAATATACGATCATATAGTCACCTAAAATGCAAAATTCAAAATCGAGTTTTTGATTGATTATTATGCAAAAGACTAAATTACATGTCCCTGTATAGGTAATTAAAAAAAGAAAATAAAAAGTGATGTTACGCCTTTTTGAATTTTAGGTGACGATATGTATCCCTACAAATTAAATCCTCCTAAGTAATTTTTTTGCATAGTTTTCTGAAAGGTTCTGCTCAAAAAAAAAATTATTTTTAAAAGCGTTTTTTCCGGGATAGGGTGTTTAGGGTGTTTCTTAATCAAAAATGGGGATGCTTTTTAGTCCACTGTCTTAAGATCTTTTTGGTCTACATAACTTTCAAATTTCATAGCGATATTTTTATCCATGAAAGTTTCATGGAATGTCAAACATTAAAATTATTATTATCATCAAAGTAATTTTTGGGAATAAAAAATTTTTAACTAATAAGATTTCGTTTGTCGTGCTTAGTTCCCAATTTGCTAATATCTTTGGCTTTTCTAAAAATTTTTTGGGAGAATGTTTCCTGCCTAAGAAACCAGTAAAATGTGCATAGCAACTAGCTTATCCCCCAACAGTAAAGTTCAGTGTTTTTATCAAGAATACAAATTTAGAATTTAGCACATCAAACAAAATCTTATTAATTAAAATTATTATTTCTATAGAGTAAATGAATGAAAGTCCTTTTCATATGAGTGAAAAAATAGAAATTTTAAGGTTTGAAATTGAAATTCGGCCGTTATGTAGATTAAAAAGTTCTTAAAGCAGTGCACTTTAAAACATCTCTGTCGTTTCAAAAGTTACAGATTTTTTGCCGATGAAAAACGATTTTCAGCCAATGTGCGACGAAGCCTATATCCGTTTGAATAGCTACCGGCCGCATTTTCTAATTAGACATATCACAATAATATGTTAGAAACTTCAGCTCATAGCAACTGATAATAACATAATGGCGAGGAATTTTTTAAAAATCGGTTAAACAAGATTGGCATTCGTTAGCTTGGATTCTTTATCATTGGCAATAGGTGACTTTTGGCGCCAACAAACCTCTTTCCTATTAGAGCAGAAACGACTTAAGCCTAATTTTTTTCTACCACCGGTCAAAGTAAAGCGTTTTCAGTTTATTGGGTTTGGGTCGAACAAAACAATTTGTGGTTATATGTCGTACTCTATTCAGTTCCATTTACAATTTTTTGAATAAATGTCTACTGCAGCAAGCCAAAAGTTTCAGATATGGGAGCACAATTCATCTTAAAACGCTTATTTGTTTATCAGTTTAGTTCTTCGGAGTGACATTGAATAGTTTTTCGTTGATTTATTCGTTCTAAGCAGCCTATACAACAAAATATATGTAGCTCTCCAAATACAAAATACATATTATCTTTCTAGGTACAATTAATATTTTGCTTAAGCTTTGATTTTGCTTATTTGGTACGTATTATCCCAATATATGGTTTGAACTTTTCATTCTGAGACAATTCAGTTTTTTAACATCGATCACAATTCTTTGTTAAAAGTCTTCATGATAATTTCTAGCATGCTAAAATAAGATTTCAACAGAATTGTGCAAGAAAAAAATTAAGACGCAAATTTCAAAAATATCTATATAAAATCTGAAAACGTATTGCTGTTAAGAAGCATTTGAAGTGAAAGCGTATCTAATCACGACCCAAAATTTTTTTATTTTACATGTACATACATAATAGGTACTTAACAAAAATGAGAATGAATGTCAAAGTGGAAAAACAGAAAAAACAAATTTAAAACAAATAAATAAAAATTCCACAAAAAAATTTTTCCTTCTCACATTTTGCCTGTTAAAAGAAAAAAAATCCATTAAATTAATTATCTGTAAATTCGGATATTTTTAAAAATCCAAAAATTTCTCCGAAACACAGGAACTACATATAAGTATAACGTAATGATCTTAATGAAAAAAAGCGAAAAAAAGGAAATTATACAAAAATTTAAAAATTTTGCACAGTGTAGTTCAAAATTTACCTTTCAACCGAACTCCCACACAAATAATAAAAACTACAAACTTTAAATCAAGAAAAAAAAAACAACTCCAACAAGAAAGTGAAACAAAAAGCAACAATGTCAAGCTTCCATTCCTTTGCATCAGAGTAAAAGAGAGAGAGATAGAGAGAATTTCATTTAATCTTTTTCGTGGACAATGCCAAATTGTTGTATTGTGCAAAAGAGCAGAGCAATAAAAGATGAATGAAATTCTATTAGAAAAAAATGGATTCACTTAACGGCGACACTTAAGAACAAACCAAAACAACAACATAAATTAAAAAAAAACAGTTACTGAAAAACCAGCAGCAGCAAAAGAAATGAAAAAAATTTCTGCTTCGGCAAGCAGAAGTTTATAAGCAAAGAAATCACACATACACAAAACCACTACAGCAACAACAACTACGAGCGACAACACCATCAAAGTCAACAAATGAGAAAATAATCAATTTGCCTGAACAGCAAACCACATTTACAGGCGATTATCAAAAAGAGAGAAAGAGAGGTCTATAGTTTGTTTTAAATTTAAGTAAAGGTGTGGTTATGAGAAAAATACTGGGAAATTTTTGTTTTTGTTTGTGTACAAATTGAAAGAGTAACTAAAAATTTGTATTTGCAAGTTGGTTTTGTGTGGTTGTGTTTTTGTATATGGGAGAATATGAAAAGCTTATATAGATTAAATCTGAAATTAACAACAAAAAAAGATAAAAAAAAAATAAGAAGAAAGTTATGGCAACAAAGATGTGAATAAGAATAAATAAACTTTTGCCTAATTGTAAGTGCAAAAGTGTTATGTTTGGTTGTTGTTATTGTTTGTAGTTTTTATTTTCTTTTCCGTATAAATGTACATATGTATGGATATTGTGTAGGTGTGTGTGTGTGTGTGTGCATTCTGCCATACAATGAAAACAACTACAAAAATTAATAATTTGTTTAAGTGTATTATAGTATCCTTACACGAACCATTCTTATGTATTCAGACATAAATCAGTTTGTTCTTCAATGTATTGTAGACATTTTGTAAAATTATCATTCTTTTTATTATTACGGTTATTATTGCTCATTTAACACAATGACATTATGATGATTAACTCTGAACATCAGGGTTGATAAATGACATTTTCGAAATTGTACTTAATTCAGTAAGCAATTGTACCTTTTTGAGCTTAATTTTTACAAAACCCAAAAAATATATACCTTTACCGAGAAAAAAGTCCAAAACGTCCTTATATCCTGTTTGACCAAAATTTACAAAACCAAGTTAAACAGTCTTCGTTTAAATCCCTTTTAAAATTACAGATTTACATATCGAGGCTGTTGCGTAAAAAGGGCCAAACTGCTGTTTAAAATCATGTTTCTAAGATGAACATATTTTGAGGGCAATTAAAGCTACCTAAAGTTGTCTACAGACAGGCGTCCTATCGCCTCTTTTGTGGACCTTGGTCTTGGATGAATAATATGAACTTTTAACGATCTAGTGATATCTGTGACTGGATTTGATGACACGACGATTTGGTTTAATTTGATTTAAATTAACACATGGTACCATTCACCAGACGCAGAGTTCTGAGACTTAAAGAACCGGGCTTGAGCGATACGGTTATTGCATTCTCTGTAGAGGTGTAATACTTGAAGATCATTCTAGATAAAACCCTTGACTGGAACGCTCAGTTATCCCATATCACCAGAAGGGCAATATATGCCTGCTGAAAACTCTTCGGGAAGACATGGGGGCTAAAGCCTAGAATGATCTAGTCTTTTGTTACGATAATTAGTCATGGACTAAAGCTAGAGTGATACTCGATTAGGTTTATAGCCTGAATTGTGTATCGTTCACGGGCGCCATGAAGACCTGTCCCACTCTGGCCTAAGGAGCTATCCTGCACATTCCTCTTTTGCACATATCTTTAAAGGGGGAGGCCTGCAGGTATGCTGGCTGGACGCCGTGCATTGCTGATTGCAGGGCAGGTGACTTTGTAGCTCACTTGCGGATCCTTAAAATTCTGGGGAATGATCCTTTTATCTTGGTCGGCGGTCAAATGTTGCCTAGCTTGGTATTGGATAGGAATTTTAATAGGGAGCAATACCTAATAGGCCCCTGGTTGCAGGGGAGCGCGGGCCAGGTCTGGTTCTCAATGTTTCGAAACAAACGAAACATCCTACGATCTTTCAGTTGGAAGTCTACGCTATCATCATATGCGCTGGGGAATGTCTGACGAGGAGGGCAAGGAACTTTCGATTATTTATAATGTCGGATGGCCAATTCGCTCTTAGAGCTTTATCTTCTCTGAACAATCTTGGAAAATACAATGTTTAAATTTGTGTTGGTTACCATGTGGGCTGACTGCTTGGCAAACAGGAGTGCTCGCCTTCCATTAATAGGCCCTGAGCCTTTTTCGGCGTCCCTAATGGTCACGTTAACGCACAATACAAGCATTGGTCCGAACGTGAATTCCTTTATACATGGACGACTACTTTTATACAATAAAAAAGCGTTATCAATTCAAAGTCAATACGCTGTTAGTTTTTTAAGTAAACTGGAGTTATAGACACCCAAAACCGTAATTTTTTTAAGTTTCTTATCTTTTATTTTCATCTTCTGTCCTTCCTTTATTATATTTAATAAACTTCGATCTACACAATTCCTTAGGAACAATAAAATCCTGGCCATATTTATGTATAGAGGCACACACACACATACATAATTTAACTAAGTCTATGAGTAATTGTGTGTGTACCTCTGTATAGGTATATACATCTTTCCTTATTGTGTTTTAAGAATGAATTATTGTTAACAATAATTTAAGTTGTTTTTTTCTTTTCTAAACGAAAAACAAAAACTTTATTTTGTGTTCTTCTTCCTGCCATGTGCACTTAGTCCTTATACTCTCCAGGTCCTTAAGATTCATTAATATTTTTATGTGTTCATTAAGTAATAATGGTTTTATAACTTTTTTTTTTATATTGTATATATTTTTAGTTTAAAAATAAAAAATATTTGATTGGAAATCCTATTACCTTAAACAAACACTACAGCACAAGTTGGTTGGTCTACAACCAGGTTTGAAAATGTAAAAAAATTATAAAAATATGTTTAGTGTTAGAATATTTTTATTATTTGAAAAGCGAACGCTTAATCTTTGTAATAGTGTTCGATATTATAGAACAAGTAGGAAAGTACAATCGCTCAATAAATAAACCACAGCATTTAAAAACTAATTTTTGAGGTCCCAAAAAGAGTACATTTGGCATCCATGGGCAATCATGAACAAACCAGAACAAAATTATGTTACTAATGCTTAAGCTCTTTTTAGATATCTTCATATAAATAAGATTTGTTTGCCTTTAAGTGATTTTAGGAAGGGGTTTCTATGAGGCCTGTGGTTAATTTTGGACCTACCACAAGGACCATTTTTATTATAGTCAAATATGGACCGATTCCAAAAACATTTTTTTAAATCATTTAGATTGCAGTAAAATAAACTTGTGCCAAATTTAACCTAAAAACCAAGATAATAAGAAGGTTAATGGGCTCAAAAACCATTTTGGAAAGAAGTTTGCATGGGGTCCATAAGAAATTATTGACCGATTCTCACTATTTTCAAAAGGCTTGGTTCTTGTGACAATAATCCAAATTTTGTTATATTAATCAGGCTAAAGTTCATTGAATTTAATTTCCATTAAATATTTTTTTTTTTTTTATAAAGAAAGGAATTTTACAACATGAAATTTTTCATTCTTGACTGACGCGGGAATCGAACCCACGATCACGGACAGGTTGATTTAACGTGTTTCGCTATTAACCACCACGGTTGATAAAGTTGGTACAATTGTAATTTTTTTTGGTAAAATTCAAACTAAAAAGTACTCTGGTACCCCCGTGACTCATTTGGTACTATTTTAAATTTTTTTCAAACCTATAGTTAATTGATAAAAAATGAAACTCGTAATGAATTTTAATTAAATTTTGTTTATAAAATAAAATTATACAAAATGATTTAGTACTATTGGGGGCGAAAAAGTCGATTTTAATAGTACGTTGGTACGATATAGGTTTTCTCACTTATCCTTGATGGTAACCACACTATCACTTTAGAAATCTTTGCCGTTTAACACTCACCGCCATTGACAACGGCTGGCAGGCAATAGTCAAACATGAACGTGAGTTCGATTCCCGCGGCAGTCAAGGATCAAAAATTGTCAATAAATTTTAATTCATTTCTTGTCGTAAGATTCTTTTCTTAATAAAAATAACTTAATGAAAATTAAATTCAATGAACTTTAGCCTGATAAAAATATCAAAACTGTGTACCTTATTTCATCAAATTATCTGTAAAATTGCGGCTTGTACTTTTCGAACAAGGTTTTCATGAACAGTAAGCCAGTCATCCAGCCAGGTGGACGGACGGACATCGTTAGATCGAATCAAAGTGTTTTCAAGCCGATCGGTTAGCTAAAAGTTGGGTCTAGAACCAACCATTTATGGTTTATCAAGCGCATAACAAATTCTCCCTTTTTGTCGAGTGAATATAACTACCCAGCGGGAAAATGAGGAATTGATTACACAAATAATAATTAAATTTTCGAAAGAATAATAATGCATTCATTGGAATCGAAAAGGCCATTTTATCAGACAAAATAATTATGAATTGATTATCACGTATATTCCCACATTTGCAGAACATGGAATGAATTGTTTCCGTTCGTTAGTATTAATCGTGTTTTTCTATTACATATTTTCTTATTAAAATCCGTTGTTTCTTGCTGTTTTTATGTCGTCTACTAATTTTTATTATCAAGGATGAATTATTTAAGTCATTCGCAGGATACATTAAAATATTTTATTACAATCATAGGACATGGTCTGTGTGAAGAATAATGAATTCTGGAATCAAATATTATACAAGATATGTATTACTTTCTCGATTCCTATTGATTCAATTTTCCCGCTGGGTACGGTTGAAGTTTAAATTCTTAGACTAAGTTTTCATAAATGTACTAACACGGTGTTCATTTCCTTATCCTTAGCTATTAATGTTAATATAAAAAATAAAATTTCATAAAATCTAAATATTTCAATTAAATAAAATATAATTTTTTTTTTTAATTTTCTCTTTTTTATTAAATTTATCATAAATAAAATTAATGTCTATTCCACAAGTATCTACTAATTAAGATTTTATTTTTGTTGTTGTTTTCTTCGTATTTAATAGAAAAAACAAAAACGTATTTTCAATTCAGCTCCATTTTTGTTTTTCTTATGTTTTGTGCTCTTGTCTTTTTAAATTTTGCTTTTCATGCTTGAAAAACTTTTTTACCCGCTACAGGCATAATATAAATACACCACTTCCAAGGAAAATTTCCAATTGATAAGGTAAGGAAAATTTGTTTTCCATAATTTTGAAAATTTAAACAGCAATAGACATTCCACTCCAAAACATTTTGCCTTCCCAGTTGGAGTTTTTTTTCAAGATGGAATCTAAATATTTAGAAAAAATTAAATAACAGGAATTTCTTAGTTAAATTCTAACCGCTACAAAAAGGACAGATCGGCAAAAAAATATACCAAAATCTATATTATCTGATTTCGAAAGAGAGCTAAACACTTTGTGCCCAATAAAAATACCTTGTTGTCATTTTGCCCAACATTGTTCCTATTATGGTTTTTTTTATTGGCTACGTCCTTGATACCACCAGTGTTGTAAACTGTACGCCTAGACTGACTGCCATTTGGTTAACTTTTTGCAATTTGGATCTTCGCAATGTGTTTCTTGGACGAACTCCTTTTCTGCTTCCCTGTTGGTTATTGTCAAGAGCGCGATTACATATCTCCTCAGGGGGTTTTCGAAGTGTATGACCGATCCATCCAAATTTTCTTTTCCAGATTTCAATATTGATGTCATTTACTTCTGCTCTTGCCCAAAGTTGTTCGTTAAGTATTTTACGAGGTCAAACGATTCTAAGTATTCTTCAAAGACATCTGTTAACAAAAACTTTAAATTTATTTTTAAAATTCTCGGTAACGGACCATGTTTCGCATCCATAGAGTAATACAGCTGGGACACATGACTTCAATATTTAAATTTTCGGCTTAACACTATGTGTAGTAGAGTTCCAAACATTTTTAAGTTGTGTAAAAGCTCCAATTGCCTTTTTTATTCGACTTTTGGCATCTCTGACTGTACCAGTTACGACTCTGCCAAATATTGGAATTCTAAGTTAAGTATTAGGGGTTCATCCAATTTAGAGTTAAGACGGATCTCCTTTGTTTTCGATGAATTTTTTTTAAGGCCAAGGTTACTTGATTCATAAGCCAGGTCGTGTAACTGAATGTCACATAGCCTGTGCGGCAGTTCACATTTGTCATCAGCATAGTCTAATGGCTCCAGGCGTTCATTAGGTCTGGTTGGGTTCCACACGATACCTCGGGATTTGTTTTCGTAGGCACGCTTCACATCAATAATGATCAGGAACAGTAACGGCGATAAAATACAACCCTGACGTTCACCTGATATGGTGGCATTTAAAGCCACCATAACTGTTTCATAAAATGGAGATTATCTTTTCCGGTTCACCAAAACTTTGCAGGTTGGTTCATATGCACTCTCTATGTAAAGAATCAAACGCTTTTTCGTAATCAATGTACAGTAAATATCAGATTTTAAAAAACTGCAGTCAAAGTAGAAAAACTGCAATTTCTTCCACTTTTTCATTTGTCATTGGCAAAAAAAAAACTATTGCTTTTACTTTTGGTTCATTAAATATAAACAGTCGCTGTCAAACCAACTCAAAAAGCGAAAAGTTGTACACAAATTTTCGTTTTTTGTTTGGCAGTTTTTGGTTTTGACTGCAGTTTTTTAAACCCTGGTAAATATAGCTGAGAGCGCATCTGCACTGCTTGTTCAATAATAATCCTAAGCGTGTTAATATGACCAACACACGATCTGATCTGTTGCCCCGAAAACCGACTTGTTCAGGTCGCAATTCTTTGTCGACATGGGTGATCATCCTCTTCAGAATGATTTTCATGAATACTTTCATGTTAACGCAAAAAAATGGTAAAGCCTCTTTAATTGTTGCGGTCTGTTGCGTCGCCTTTTTTGGGCACTTTCACTATAAAATCTTGCAAAAATCATTAGGATAACATTTCGCATTTCATATCTGTGCAAAGAGGGGTTGTAGTATTGTAGAGAATAATTCGGGGTTTACCTTAAACGCTAACGCCGCAATATTGTCTACACGCGCTGCCTTACCATTCGTGAAATCCTTAATTTATTATAATATAATCTATTATTTTTTTTTCTTCGGCACTTACAAGTTACTTAAATATAAAACCAGAAATCTAAACAACAGGGTGACAACGTATTGATTTTGATTTGACAACATGTCGTTCTTGTTGAGACAACGTGTGGTATTTTTTATTTCTTTGTTCTTGATTTGCAATGTTTTTTTTATATAAGATTGACAAAGGATGTTTTCGCAAATGTTAAAAACGGATGTTGATATCATCCGTTAGAAATTTAAGAAGGGGTTTTTATTCGAAATGTGAAGTAAATTCATAAAGTGACTCTTAAGGTGGATTTTGACGGTTTTTGGTGCTTAAGGCTGGGGTTTTTTGAGATCTAAGATGAGCTAATATGAAAACATTGCCGCCATTACCAAGTTTGTATACACAATTTTGACGTAACAGCTAAGTTTTGCTTAAAGTGTTGTGCCTGTATTCATAAAATTTTTTTCAATTTAATTAAAGCTTGTGAAATTTAATAATCTTTAAGAAATAATAAAAAATCACATTTCGCCGGAAAACTTAATCCAAGAACCTGTCCTAAATACACTGAATGAATTTTCTTCGCAATACCAATGAATTTTGACATTAATCCCATTAAAAATTGCATTAAAAAGGAACCTATGCAGCGCTTCGTTGGATCAATAAAACCTGTTTCATTAAAATGTATTAAATGAAGCATTACATTAGGTCTATGAATATTATTCATTGGATGAATCTTTCAATAAAGTAAAAAATTTTTTTTCTTATTTTAATTTATTTTTTTTATTTATTTTTGTTTTTTTATTTTATTTTTATTTTATTTTTTTTCTGTCTCTGGCGGGAATCGATCGCGCTACCTCGGTGCTGATAGACTAGCTCTCTGGATAAAAAAAAAACTATGTTTTTTACTCAATTAAGAGCGTAAATATGAGATTAAATTGTCTATAACAACAATAACAACGTTGATTGAAAGTGGATTGAAAGTTTTTGTTTCATTACTAAAATGACATTTTTATTGTCATAATGAAAATTTAAATTTATGAAGGCAATTATTGAAATATGTTGCTTTTATAAAAAAATGTTTGATTTCATAAATTTAATGGCATATAACATTAGATGTATGAAATAGTTAAATTTTACATTTTGTAATTAACAATTAAACATTTTTTAAGGAAACTATAATTTTGTATTAATTTATGAATATAGTTATGTTTGTATATTGTTTTTTATGTTCCCAATTAAAATTTTTTGTTTAACTTGGACAAACTTAAGTTTTCATATATCCAATGAAAATTTTTAACGTAATTACGAATTCCAATGAAGCGATTTTAACGAAAAGACTTCATTATAACTAGGAAATTCCATTTAGACAATGAACATTTTCATTTACCCAATGAAAATTTTTTTATGAAAATGATTCATTAAATATATGAAGCATTTTTCTTTCAGTGTATTTAAATGTGTGAAAACATTCGTAAAATAAAAAAGGGATTTTCGATTCTAAAGAGGTCGTAGTATCAGAACAGGCGATCGTTTAAATATTTAATACGATATACATATTATACGATAGATATATTAAAAAATTAATTAAATTTGCACCAGTAAATTAATAGTATCAATTAAACGTTTAATTCACTTGGTTAAATTTTTAATTAAAAAAATTAATGCTTTAATTGGTAAAAAATTTTGGAGTTGATTTCTTGTGTTGAAGCGTTTTTAAAGATATTTTTTGCCTAGACGATTGCTAAGAATTTAAATAGAAAATGGTGTTTATAGGTATACACATGTATAAGTAAATAGATACAATAAATAAGGACTCCGTTTTACCCACACAGTCATATATTTACCTTATACTTAAATACATATATGTACATACAAACATACATATATAAAGACATTGAAAATAATTTGTTTTCCATTATCATTTTACACGAATCTATATGAACGCACACTCAATTCAATTAATTTCCACTTGCCTGACTGTCTGCCTTCTGACGTTACTGCTGATGTCTCTGCTTTTGTTTTTTTTTCTGCTATTGTTGCTGGTTTGGGGCTGCCAAGCAAACAGACATCTAGAGTTTGAATAAATGATACCATTCTGACAGTCGAAAAAAAAACTTTTCTTTCCAACACCCAATAAAAAACAACTCCCCTTTTTTCCTTTGGCATTTCGACTCTGAACATATACATAAATATATTTTTACATATACATACATACGTAAGTCATGTAGAGTATCTGTGTGTTTTAATTTTATTTGTGTTGAGTGGAGGATTCATTTTTTTAATTTGTTTCCTTTATTTTGTTTGTTTAATTTCCTTGTTAATAAGTTCCTTTTTTGTTGTTTGGTTTATTTTTTGCATAAATCCGATAGAATCTTTTAACATTTTCCACTTTTTTTTTTAAAGTAATTTCTCTTAAATGGTTGCCTCTTGGACTCAGAAAAAAGAAATACAAAAAGATTTTCAGCGCACTAAAGTGAAACAAATTTCCAGGTCTAAGCAACAAGTGGCCTTTAATATGTCTTAACACCTGCCGTTTTCCTCTTTTTTGACCTTTTTCAATAGATGAAATTTGTCCCAATTTACTAAAATTGCTTATGTAGATTTTTTACAAATGTACAAAAAAATCTGTAAAAAAACGCAATGATCAGTGTTGACTGATTTCCATACAATTAATTTTGATCCTTGTTAGTAATATGTGTTGAAACTAGTTTTAATCATTCCCCACATCAGCTGGGGACTAGATAGTTTTTTATATATTTCTCACATAAAGTATTATGAATTTTGCTATTGAAATGCCGCAAGATCGGTTAATAAATAAATTTTTACCCACAAAACTTAATTCTTGAAACAATTTTTTTATACCCTCCTCTATATTTTTAACTTTCATTAAAGACTCCATAAAGTGTTGGGCCTTGAGTAATTCTTCGTCGTTTCCTCGATTTGACCATGCCATTGTCTGGATGTTCTCACTTAAGAACAACTCAAATAGTTTTTAACCCTTTTAAGCACTTTGGTTTTGAAGTCCAAAACAATCTGTTCAGTAGGGCAAGCGTTATGAACCCAAATGTGGAAAACACCCCCCCTAAAAACTGTTAATTTCGTTTACAAAAACGAGCAAGACATTATAGCCGAATTATTTTTATTAAAATTTAAACAAACTTATTCTATGCGACTGGAAATCATACTAATTAATTTCGTAAGAATCGGTCAACAATTTGCCAGAGGTCGCATATAAAGCGTACTTTTGGAAAGGACTTAAGTTCGCCTAAAGCCGTAACGAATAATGATCAAAAAGCCAAATTAAAGTCTGTCACAGTTTCATAAGACTAGAAATTATACTTCGAAATTTCTCAGAGATCGGCTCATAATTAAACATAGGCCTTATAAATGGTGTTGGCATCCCTGTTTTATTTGAGCACCCACTTAACAGCTGAGAGTTGCTTTTTGTTTAGTTTGCTTTGAAATTTCATTATAAATCGACTTACACCAGAGCAGCGCATGTAAATTGTTGAAATTTTTAATCAAAATAGTTCGGCGAATGGGCTGGAGCACAAATTGATATTGATTTTGAATTTCCATTCAAAATTTTATTTTCCGATGAAGCCCATTTCTGGTTGAATGGGTACGTAAATAAGCAGAATTGTCGCATTTGGAGAAAGGAGAATCCACAAGCTTTTGTCGAAACACCATTACATCCACAGAAAATTACTGTTTGGTGCGCTTTATGGGCTGGCGGGGTTTCTGGTCCATATGTCTTCAAAAACGATGATGGACAGAATGTTATTGTCAATGGTATTGAACGGTATATGAACATGATTTGAATTTTTTTGGTACCTCAATTACGTGGCATTAGTATTGCTGATATGTGGTTCCAACAGGTCGGATCCACATGCCACACAGCGGCCGCTACAATTGATTTACTCAAAGAAACTTTTGATGAAAAAATTATTTAACATAATGTCTCAATTAATTGGCCACTAAGATCGTGTGATATAACCCCAGTGGATTATTTTATTTGGGGTTATGTTAAGTCACTTGTCTATGTCGATAAGCCACAAACAATTGAACACCCGGAAATCAACATTCGAAGAGTTAACGGCGAAATATTGGTATTCCAGATTGCGTCTTTTACGCGTCAGCCATGGCGGCCACATGGCGGAAGTCATATTTAAACATTAATTTCACAAAATATTCTTTGCAATAAAGGCCGTTTCATTGTTATTAAAAATATATTTCCTTGTTTTATTATGATTTAAACTTGTGTCACTCCATAAAAAAACACCCTTTATAAAGCCCACTTTAGGAAAACCCTTTAATACGACTAAGGCCGTAACGAATAATATTTATTTTAATTAAATTCGGTCTAATTTAGCTTTATATGGTTAAAAATAGCACCATGCAATTTTGCGATTATCGGCCCATGTTTTACCAAAGGTCCCATATAAAACGTTCTTTTGGAATAGGCTTTAATACGCATAAAACAGCAACAAATAATACTACTGTGAGGTCAGTAGAGTCTACTCCTGAAATACTCTTACTCTTGGTGGAGGATATCAAGGATGCGGCACAGCCGAATATATCACTTTTTATTTGTTTCCTGTATTATTTCTCTTGGAAACAAGTACTTTCCATCTTATTCTATCGTAACAGAGAGTCCAGTAAAAAATGGAGCTTACTGGTAATCTGTTTTGTAAGGGAGAGAAGCACAATTTCCCCTTACAAACCTGCTTACAGAAGGCATGATTTTTATATGGCGAATTCCCACTTCGAAGCACTACTTTTTTCTCTCTGCTAAAAAACAATTTGATGAAAGTTTCCTGATGATCTGGCCTAAGCAGCCAGCGAAATGCGAAAAGGAACTAGCTTCTCTCCTCACAATAAATTTTAGTGTTTTATCAAAGAATAAAAATTAGGAATTTATCATAATTAATAAGGTTAGGTTAGCAGAGCTCACGTGGGTCCACTAATTAGTTCCCGTTGTGCTACAATGTCACACCGTCTCCCATGGGTCCTATGTTATCTGGCTGCTAGTATTCCCACGCAGCCACCCGGTCGATTCAACAAAGGAGTGGATCCTGTTTAAATCAATATCAGAGAGACAAGTCTTGTCGACCAAACATTTCAAGTCTTTGATCTCCGAATGCCGGACAATTACAGAGGAGATGTTCCGTTGACTCCTCCTCTTCCTCGTCGCCGCAACTTCTACAGAAGTCATTATAAGGGAGTCCCAGCCCCTGGGCGGGCCTCCCAACTGACCAGTGGCCAGTTATAACCGCAATTAGGTTCCATAGGTGATGTCTGGACAGCTGTTATGCCCGTCGTGTCCTTTTTCATCTATAATGGGCCAGATTTTCCTGGTTTCCCCACAGGTAGTTTCATCGTGCTACCTCTAACTGGCAATAAGGTGAAACTTGTGCGCTATAAGTTGCGTCCTCCCTGGGAGCGAAACACCTACATTATGTTGAACCGTCTCGCCAACGAATCCGCCATGCAGTTTTCCTGTATGTCCCCGTGTCCGGGGACCCAATTAAGGGTGACCAGTGAATGACTCGCTATCTCCTCCAGAGACATCCGGCATTCTCGGACAATTATCGATGTGATGAACACATTCTCCAGGGATCTTGTGGCCGCCTTGCTATCGGTAATAATGTGAATACTCCTTCCAGATATTTCACCGTACCGGATGCGTCTCGCGGCTGTGTGGATGGCCATTATATCGGCCTGGATTACACCGCAGTGGTCCGGCAGCCTTATAGGAATACTCCAGTTTAGCTGCTCGGAGTATATGCCGACACCATACAGTGTTTTAGACCCGTCCGTGAATATTCGTATTGGTAGAATACATTCCTCGGGTTAATTTTGGCCACTGGCCCTTTTGCAGCAATATAATGCAGTTGCCGCCTTATTAGTCCTGGAAATGGTGTTCATCTTCCAGTTCAGTTTACTGTCCAATATTAGCCCAAGATACTTGGCGCTGTCAGACAGTTCCAGTGAGATCCCCTTTATTCTCGGGGTATCAAATTTGGGAATTTTGTATCTCCTTGTAAAAAGTACCAGTTCTGTTTTGACAGGATTTACATCCAGTCCACATTCCTGGCACCATTTTATTAGGATGTCCAATGCGGACTCCATTTGTTCAGGCAATAGTCTGGGGTCTTTACCGATAGCTACAACTGCAACGTTATCCGCATACGCGATCGTCATGCAGCACGCCCTTCCATGGCCCTGAGTAGGGTATTTGGATTAAGATTCCAAAGTAAAGGTGACAGTACACCACCTTGCGGGGTGCCCCTAGTCGCAATCTTGGAAATGTTCGAGGCGCCCAAGTTGGATACGATACGCCTGAAGTGCAAGATACTGCTGACAAATTAAATGATCACTGGGTCGATTTCCAAAAGTCTCATGGCGTTAATAACCGAATCAGGTCTAACGTTGTTGGAATCTTCCTCAATATCCAGGAATGCAACTAAAGCCAATTCCTTGTAGTGCAGGGATCTCTCTACGTGGCCCACCAATGAGTGAAGTGCAGTTTCAGTGGACCTTCCCCTCGTGTAGGCGTGCTGAGCCAGTGACAAGGAGTTATGTCCCAATGATGACCTAATATGAATATCCAAAATCCTCTCCAGTGCTTTCAGTAGAAAGGAGGATAGACTAATTGGTCTAAAGTCTTTAGCCATAGTGTGAGACGTCTTCCCTCCCTTGGGGATGAAGACGATCTTATATGTTGTCCAAGTTGAAGGTACATGTGAGAGACTCAGGCAGGCTCTAAATATTGCCAAGAGCCATGGCATCAATATTCCCAGGCTCTTCTGGAGATCCGCTACGATAATGCCATCCGGGCCTTGAGATTTAAAGGGATGGAAGCATTTGACCGCACATTCCACACGATGGCGACTTATCGGAATATTAGAGATATCCCGAGTGCCACTAAATGTTTCCTTCCTAGGCCCATCATCAGTGCAACCTGCGAAGTGTGTATTCATCATAATTAATAAATAAATAAAGATTCGACAAACATTTTGTTTGCTTCATTCAACATTTTCAACAATTTATTTTAACAAATCGCGTAAACATTTTGTTGAAAAAAATTATTTTTTATTGACTCAATAAACTTGGTTGTTAACGTCATCGCAAGAAATTCAAAAATTTTTGTAATCAAATAAGTAAAGTTATTCAATCATTGAATAAAAATAGTCACTTAAATGGTACTCGCTTCTCTGCTGCTTCTTAGTAGTGTGTAATAGCCAGCGCATATATAAGCGCTCATGTAATTGTCGTGCTTTCAGAAACCTAAAATTTTTTTACTGGAAGGTTACAATTCTGTATTTAGGTTCCTTCGCCATGTATGTTTAGGTTGGCCACTTTATCTTCGTTGTCCATGAGGGTTCCATTGGATTGTTCTCCTAATAATGCTCTTGGCTGTTTCTCATCTTCATTTCAGTTTTGATTACAGTTTTAGAGGATTTATCTTACAACTTTACGGTTGTAATTGTATTTGGTTAGAAGATTTTCAACATTATGTGGATAATTTTGTTTATTTTTGAATGGACTTTGTGTATAAGTGCTTTAGAGATGTGCCAGGTCTCACTACCGTAGAGCAATGTTGTTTTCACGCTTGTGTTGAAGATTTGAGGTAATCTCCATATTTTACATAGCCTAGCGAATGCAGTTTAGGATTTACCCAGCTTATACTGGACATCTTTCCCTGTCCTGCTTTGTGTAGGCATCATAAAGGGTGGTCCAATCAAAACGCACGATATTAATTGTAAATAAAACAAAAAGTTTTTAGAGAATTATGTATGTTAATATTTTTTATTATGATAGAAGGATCCATGACAATTATGTGTGAAACAAAATATCGGCCAAATGCTCGCCACGGCTTTGGTGGCATTCCTCTGTCCGATGGTCCATATTTTTAATGACGCTGAAACATAATTATCTCATCCTTTAGCTCCTGAATTGTTCTTGGCTTATTGACGTACACTTTTTCACATGATCTTGGCGGCCAATTAATATCGCCATGATGTGAGACATGCTGACCAAAAAAATCACGAAGTGCATGAAATGCATTTTGATTTGAATGCCCATTTTTGTAAAAGGCTGCAACAATTTTAGCGCGCTGCTCAATTCTTTGCCCCTTTTCATGGTTGAATTTGTCAAACACTGAAACAAAGAAATGTCAAATTAAGAAACTTGACGTTAACATCGTGCATTAATGACCACCCTTTACATCGTAAGTAGAAAAATCTGCCTTCCCATTCGACTAAGGTATTTATTATTCACATAAAGGTGTTTAATGTTGGTGTTGTTGATGCAAATGGCTTTTGATTCCCCAAGGGATCCCTCGTTTCTTCTTTGCACTTCCCCCATGTCTTCATCAAAGACACTTGCAAATTGTAGTGGTGAGAATTGTTCACTGTAAAATATGCGAAAATTTCGTTTTTACAATAACTTCCTTTAATTATGAACAAAAATATTTTATATTAATTTATATTTTCAATAATAATTATTAAACACTCCTAATTCGTTCCAAATTATTCGCGTTTTTGGATTTTTTTAATTATGGAAAAAGTTATCGATAACAAACAAAAATACTTCTTTTTTAATAAAATAATTATTAACATGAGTTGCGTATGTTGAAAAATTTTCTCAAATCAAGGAAAGGTGATTTGTAAAAACAAGTTTTTTAACCAAAAATTAAAAAAAAAAAACTAACGAAAATACACAATTGTATTCAAAACGAACTGATTTAATTTCATTGGTAAAAAAAAATTAATATTGTAATTTAAGTAAATTACTTTATACAAACGACAGTTGATATGAAATTAAAAACTAATTAAAATAAATATAAGATCACTGTCATTTTTGACAGTACAAAAAGCAAATAATTGTAATTAAAATATTCATGACATAAAATTATATCTGAACAAAAGAAAAAAAAAATGAAATAAATAAAAGTTTCATACACTCAAATAATAATTATAATAATGTACTCGTGTACTACGAAATACAATAAATTAATACTAAACACACATTCACCGATATTTGTATTAACTATGGATTCCAATAAGTGTCAGTTGTAGTGCAGCCCAAAAACTAAAAAAAAACAGGCCAAATCGAAAATTGTATATCCGTACATAAATAAGAACATACAAATTAACAAATATATTTATATTTTATTATTCATTTAATAATGATAATTAATATTTTCATAAAACTAATACACATCCTTACGTTGATATTAGGGTATTCATTGCATCGGGCTTTTGCTTTAATCGCTTAACCGCTCGATTAATTAATCGAGGTTTTGGTTTAATCGGTTAATTTGGTTATTAATCGGTTAATCGGTTAACCGGTTACTAAGGTTTTTTCTAAATTAAGTATTTTCAATAAATAATAATTAAAAATTATTTATTATTTGGAGTTTTTTAGTAAAAAAAACCATAACATTTCAATTCTTGAACTAAAATGAGCAAACAAAAATATAATTAATAACTACGTAATACATATTTTTTAATTAATACATATTCGTGGTTATTCCAAAATACGCGTCGAAGAAGTGAACATTTACATGAAAACAAAAACAAAACCAAATTGACAAAAATTGTTTTTGTTTATCATACAAAATTTACAGTTTTTAAAAGAGAAAGAAACGCATTTAACTCTCGCGTTAATTTTATTTTAGAAGTGCATAGATAACAAAAACAATTTTCATCACTTTGGTTTGGTTTTGTTTTTGTATTCATGTAAATGTTCACTTCTTCGACGCGTATTTTGGAATAGCCACGATTATGTATTTATTAAAAAATAAACTGTGAGATATATGTATATGTATATTAATTATTTCAATAGTTAAAGGAGATCTTAAAAAATTATATTTTAGAAAAATAAATTGGTTTAAATGTTTAGGATTTAAGCGATTCTTTTTTTAGTTTTGATTAAACTTGACTTGGAAAAAATTTTTGTCACTTATCGAAGAAGTTGTAAAATCGAACAACAACATAACACAACTATCAAATTTCTCAGTCATTTTTCTGGAGTTCTCTAAACATATAAAATCGTCCATTATGCCATTAGAGTCCTGTTTTAATTTTTTTAAATGTTTAAAACTTCTAATTGTTTCGGCTAATTCTGTTGTTGTGTAACCATCGAGAGTTTTTTCTGTTGTCAGGTAGGTCTCATCTAACTCATCCTGACAAAGCTCAGCAGACATTCTGCAAAAAAGTTTATTTCCGAATTCCTTAATTTCTGTTTTTGTACTGTATTTTAAGAACGTATTCCTAGAAGAAAATATATTGTTTAAAAAATATGTCTAAACACAACTTTTTTGTTGTACTTTGGTAATTTTTTTGGTGAACTTTCGTACAGATAACATTGTAAAATTCTACATGGTTGCATTTTAGATCGCATTTGAAAAAGCGAGTTGTTTTGCAACTGACGTTTTGGAACTCACCCATAATTAAAAGCACACAAAAATATAGTTTAATACTACAAAAAATTCAAAATTTTGTTACATCGGTTAATCGGTTAATCGACTGAAATTAACCGGCTTAATCGTTAGTCGAAAAAAGCCAATTTTAAATTAACCGAGCAGTTAATCGGGAAGTATTTAATCGGTTAACCGATTAACGGTTAACCGAATGAATACCCTAGTTGCTATACAAATGTAACGTAATAACAGTTGTGGTTAAAATTTGAGAACATTGATTTTAATATTTTTTTTAATCTCTCTTTTCCCGAAAGATTTGCTTGTATTTCAATGCAAGGCTCACAGTAGCTCGGAATTTAGTTGCAATGGCCAAAAAATAAATTTTTTGCTATCATCAATTTCCAAAATGTTAATGCCATTCAACATTTTACAACAAAGGTAGCCAAAAAATTAGGTCAAAATTTTGTTAATTGTGGGCGTGGCATGCTGTTAAAACCAAATATTTTACGCTATTGTGATTTTTTTTAAATTCGATGAGAAATAAATTATCATTCCTCGGAAACTATTATTGATAAAGGGCTGCAATTTGTATGCCCTTCACCGAAGGTTACAGGGTATATAGTATATAAGTTTGTTATTCTATTTGTATTTTCTGCAATATTGATCAAAAACTCTTTTAAGTACAAATGCTCCGTATCTATCAAAATTAAGCCAGCCCGATCGGTCCATAAATTAATTTATAATAATTTTCCCCATAAATCCCTTGTTGTTGTTTTTTGTATGTTTTCTGTATATCTCGAAAATGGCAAGAGCCAAGGTTTTTAAATAAGGTACAAGCATCTTGCTTAAGGCGTCCGTACACGACATGTTTTTGTCATCTGACATGTCAAATTCCCCACTGCAAAATACATACATGTCGTGTGTTACCTTTTAAACTTTGCTTCTGTAAAAGTCAGACGCAAAGTCATCTGACAAAATTTCAATTATAGCGTGCTCTATTTTCTTCTGACAATCCACCTGAAATCACTGTTGTTATTTTGAAAAAAATGTTGTTAGAAATCTATGCCGCAAGGAAGCCGGCCGCGGCGGTTTAGTACTGACGGAATCAGCTGAGGTTGTTAATTTACAATACCGATAAATGTATGTTCTTTTAACCTTTTAATAGAATTAATGTACACACATACATATATAAAAAACCTTTCATTATTATATCCAAAATTGGCATCTTCGAATTTAAAGAAAAATTTTTAAGATGGCTGAACTCTTTTACGGCGCAAATAAAAAATGTTTGTGACGGCAGCACGTTATTTTGTCTGTGTTCATACGGCTCTTTTCTTATTGAAAAGATTGCTACTTTATAGGCGAGAGGGGCGAGGGGAAAAGAAACGAGTACACAAATGCCTGTACTGTCTTTACGTTTTGCTTTTTCATTCGTTGTTTAATTTTGTTATTGTTTTCAATATCAAAAAAGCACACATGCAAACGCACGACTATACAAAATAAAAAACATGGCGTAAACATGACATGAATAATTTGAACGCCAATTTATGTTCAAAGAAGAAAAAGGAAGAATCTTTTCAATAAGAAAAGAGCCGTATGAACTCAGACTTTCGAATCGAGAACTACTTCGGTTTCTGCAATAACTATGTAAAAAAATAGAGACAATGTCAGAAGCAAATTACATGTACGTTTGTGACCGAATATTATAAACCTTATGTAAAACAGCAATTTTGACTGACATGCACAATTACATGTGACTTGAAAATTTGGCATGTCAGATGACAAGAACATGTCATGTACCTTTATTAAAACACAACATACGGCAAAATATGGGTAGGATTTGAAAGTGGGCGTAGCACAAAATAAACTTATTTATATCTGATGAACGGTAGTTCCATACATTTTCTGTTATTATTGCAACCTTGTGAAAGGTATATAAGATTTGGCATAGCCTAATACAGCAGCACTCTAGCTTGTTTTTGTTATATAGGTAGGATATTGGCTTCAAACTGTTTTCTAAGGATCTATATTTTCGTCAAAGGAATAGGAAAAGTTAACCACCAGCAGGATGGTGAAAGTGTCCTCTTTAACCCCATAAATACTTTTGAACCCACATGTAAAAAACTTTTTTCATTCGAATAAAATTATTTAACAGATAAAAAAATCTCTACAATTGTATTATGCGTTTGTGCTGATCTGTGTTAAATATAAGAATATTAGTTCTAGACACATCTTTGAGTATACCGATCGACTCAGAATTAGCTTCTGAGAATTAGTTTCTGAGTCGATCTAACGATGTCTGTCCATCCTGGCTGGCCGGCTGGCTGGTTGTCTGTTGACGTTACCTTGTGCGCAAAGTACAGGTCGCAATTTTTATATTTTTATGTAATTTGGCAAACACGTTTCAATAATCTTAAGGACGAAGTCTATTTAAAATGTACGAATCAAACAATAATTTCACATGCCCCAATAGAAACTTCTTCCCTGAATAGTCTTTGTACCCACAACTTATCTCATTATATTGGTGTTAGGGCACGTTTGGATATTGAACCCTTTTTAGGGCCCATAGGCAATCATGGACATGTCACATTAATATTATTATAAATATGATGTAAATATTCTTTCTTTGTGCCCAGGGTTATCAGATTTTTTTGAGCTCCATCGCCAAACCGGATGTCAGAAGTCGCCAAAAATCGCCAAACGTCAATTTTATTCAGTTTTCGTAACATTTCTTTCTTATTTTGTTTTCAAAAAAATTAAATTTTGCATACAAAAAAAGCTAGTTAATATATAAGTTTCTGATATTTTTAAGTTTTAAAACAAAAATTAAGTACACAAGTCTATAAGATCATACACTTCAGCCTCATCGATTTCATTACTGGTGTTTTGACCTGCAAACATCGCTGTAGATACCGAGACTAGTCCATACATGCATGTAAAGAGTAGTCCATAAAGGAGTAGGAGTACTCCAAAACTACTCCAAATATATGGTGGTGGTCCATTTAACAATACGATGTCCTAGGAGGGGACCATATAACCCACCGAAGTAGTCCCTAAACTACTCCATGGATTACTAAAGTGGGTTAGTTTTAAAAGTACTCCATGCTACTACAGTATGGAGTACACTAAAGGGGTAGTTTAAGCATTTTTCATTTTTTACTAATCGCCTTTTATGGCGTGCCCTGTAGTCTACTATTGCTATTATTAAATATATTTACTTGGTATTTTTAATTCTTTACCTTTTTTCACAAATTTCACAAACTTTCACTTTTAAATAAGCAATTAATAATGGACACCATCAGGGCTACCAATGTGTAATACTGTAAACTATAGAAAAGTATACATCATGCAGTTGTTGGCAGCACTGCATGTTAATTTCTTATAACATGGTCCATATTACATGTTGTTAGTAGTCCATTTAAGCCACAATGGACCACGTAGTCCAATATTATCTGTAGGGATACCATTAGAATTAAATAGCGACTGAATATAAAATTCACTTGAAATGATAACAAAACAAAAATCATGTGAAATAAGTTGCCAGATTTTTTTTTTAAATTAGTAATGATACCAAGAAATGACAAACTGCTAAAAAAAAGATCGCTGAAATAATATAAATGGTAAAAACAGCCAAGTAAATCGCCAGTTATATATAAAATCGCCAAGAAAAAAAGTAGCCAGTCACCAAATGGAAAATTCCACCGCCAAACACGTTTCAAAATCGCCTTGTTTGGCGAGAAATCGCCATATCTGACAGCCCTGTTTGTACCAAATTTTATCTACACTTAAAAGAAAAATTAATCCATCCGTACTCAAATCAATCCGAAGCGGTATTAATAGTACGGTAAATACGGATTTTCTTGAATCAAGAACAGCAAGATTTATTCAAGTACGGATTTTCAATCCCGAAATACTTAGCTTATCCATATTCAATCCCGAATTCGTGCTTGAAATAATCCAAAAATGAGACCGATTTAAGTCTTATATTGAATCAATCTCCTAATGCGCTTGATTTAATTATTATAATTTATAAAGTTGATTTTATCCTGAATTCGTGCTTGAAAAAACCAAAAATGAAATTAAAAGAAGGGAATTGTTATGATTCATTTCCTTACCCGTTTAACGCCTTACAGAATGATAAAAAACCAGCATCATGCCCGATATGGTTTTTACTTTAAAAATTTATGTACATACATATTTAACTAAAAATATAAACTAAATAAGAAGCAAGAGTTCAAATTTACTTTTTAAACATTAAAATAATATACCAATAAGCAATTTTGCTGGAAATCAAGTGCAAAACTATTGATATTCAAATTCGAATTCCAAATTTCAAGGGTTGAGATATACTTTTGTTGCACTTTGCTTCAATCCAGTAAAATGAGAAATCAAGTGAAAATAAGTAAAATATTTTGAAACTTGAATAGCATTTAAAAATACGTTTGAACTCAAGTTTATTTTTTAAGCACTTGGTTTTTTGTTTCTACACACAACAAGCAAATCGGTTATTCCCTACTTCTGTGGTGTTGTTGTAAATCTACAACAAACTCTAATAAACACGCCTATGCACGCATAAAAGAATGCAACGCTGAGAGATGAGGCTAATAAGTTATATGAGATTAAAACTCTTTCTTTGTAATTTTACTCTCAGAGTGTTACTACCAACGAAAAGTTAATTCTTTTTTTATTTGTTTTAAGAATTGTATACTTATTTGAAGAAATTCAAGGTTTTATTTTCAAAAGTTACGCCATTTAGGATTGTTTTAAATACGTTTTAGTGTTATTCGTACTTGCATTTTTGTGTACGCCTCGTACTTAAAGTAATCATAAAAAACTTGATTTATCCCGAGTGGTTTTATTTCCGTGTATAGAGTTCTGCATTCTACTCTCCTTTTGATTACTTTAGTCTGAAATACGCTTGCTTGATCCGAAAGACCTTCACAGAGATTAATTTTAATTTTTCAGAGAAAACACCAGAGGCGAAACAGCAGCTCATTTTAGATCCTTGTGCTTTATGCACTAGGAAGAACCTTTCTGGTTCATTCCCTCCTTGACGGAAATTCGACTATCAATTTTTTTTCAAAGTCACTTTCGGAAGTCATGTAGTCAGTCGTTCTTTTCAGAAATAAGATTTAAATATGAATATGTTCTAGCTTTCCAACATCCTAATGCCGAGAGCATCACCGCACTAGGAAAGTTCAGTTATTCTGTGTAAAAACTATATTCAAAAAAACAATCCAATAAATATTAATTACAAAAATAAAATACTTAAATATTAAGTAAACTTATTTATGTCCCTATATTTCTAAGCACGACTGTATCTTTGGGCATAAACTAATAAAAATGTATCTGGTCTTTCGATATATTAAAATAAATAATTTACCAAACAAATAATTTTTATACCAAAATCCATAGATTTTCCAAAATACATTGAATATCTGTGCAACGAATATTTATTTATTAGATTTAAGGCAACAACACGTGTACAGTGTTGCTGTTCATTTTTAGAGTTGATATCAATTCTAATCTAATTTGTTTTTAATTTAAGTGTTTGAACATTCGTAACACCTTGATAGAGTTTTGATTATGCGGTATTAATAAACATTTTTTTTTTTTGAAAATAATATTCAAACTAGATGGAGTGAGTGTAGAATATTAATTAGATTGATTAAAAAAAATAATGACAATAATAAAAATATGATTGATTTCTTATAGAAATTTACCTAAATATAGACACAATGGGATTACCAATGATAATTTTAATGAAAATGCTGTCACGAATAGAAAATAATGATTGTCTCTATGACAAATTCAAATATACAATATTTTAATATCTCATTGTAATTGTATCTTTTTTGTTTTTTTTTGTTTTTTTAATTTTGTCCTTTAGATAACAATGAAAATTTTCCCATAATTTTATTTCAAATCAAATTTTATCATTTGTATCTTTTGTTTTATGTGTTATTAGAGAACCCTTCCTCCCTTTTTTTTAAACACTTTTCCCCCAACAATCCTCGTACATTGTGTTTATGAACATGAGATTTAAGGCCACAATGGTTTAGAGGAAAATAAGAGGAGAGATTTAATGTGATAATAAGAGCGTAAATAAAGGGCTGACTTACATGCCATACAAAACATATACATACATATAAACGCAAACAGACACACGCTTCCAATCACAATCTATTTGAAATGTCATATTAAGCAAACATAACACCCAAATATCATACATCATCGCAACGTTCACTTTTGGTCGCTTTGACAGTCGGACGTTTAAAAATGCAATTTATACGAAGTAAATCTACGAACTCGTAGGTATAAAAGATACACGTGTTACTTTTTTAACGGTAGTTAAAGCAATCGGAATTTCTTATTAGAAGAACAACGCAGACTCCAGACTTTTGAACATTTAAATGATGGCTTTTGAGGAGCGACATTTTTGGATTTAGATCTCCTGCAATAATCCTTTTAATATCGAATATTTGTTTTATTATAAATTCGTTATTCTTTAACTTTTGAAAAGAGACACAGAAAAAATTCTCAAAAATTTTTCACCAATTAAAGCATTAATCAAAAATAAAATTAGTTTTAATTAAAAATTTCATCAAGTGATTTAAACGTTCAATCAATTGAATTAAACCTTTAATCGATACTATTATTTTGTTTACTGGTGAAAATTTAATAAATTTTTTAATTAATATCACAAAATTTTTAATTGAAATCAATAATTGCGCAAATGAGTTTTTTAGAAAATATTTTCTACTAAAAATGTCCGATTTCCGAAGGCGTAACCATAGGTGATATTAAAGTCAAAAAATTCAGGTTTTTATAAAATTTTTGATATTTTTTGTATGAGAGGTACCACGCCCACTTCTCCAATTCCGCCCACATTTTGTGGGATGGTGTGTATTTATAACCTAAATATTTGTGCCTAATTTGGAAACTTTGGCTCTTGCCGTTCTCCAGATATACAGAAAAAAGTAATAAAAATACAATAACAAGGGATTTTTGGGAAAATTTAGAGGCAGTCGTGGTTTTTTGGTCATATCTCATCCATTTGTGGACCGATCTTGCTGAATTTCAATAGCAAGAAATGGTGGACTATGTGTAACATAAATGTAAAACAACCTAGCCGCTAGCATGTCTGGAGTCTCCGGAAAACACATATCAAACGTAAGACGGACAGACGGACGGATATCGTTCACAACTTCTCTCCTCATAAGGACCCAGAATATATATACTTTATATGCTCTAAGATCACTATTGTAGAATGACAAACTTATATATACCCTTTTCCACCTGTGGTGAAGGGTATAATTAAAACATTTTTAAAGGCTTAAGTGATTATATGAACCACTTTTTGTGGTGATGAAGATAATTTAAAAGAATCAAATAGGAAATCTTAAAAAAAGTAACAAAATTACTCCAAAATCAGGAACGTCCTTTAAACCTTTAAGGATCATCCTCTACAACCCTTAATACAAAATATTTAAGCTTCTTAAATGAAAACAGTAGCGGGCAGTGGCGGAGGAAAGCTTTTGAAAAAACGACAGTGGTACCTTTATACTGCCACAGATGCAACGACGTAATCAAAAGGAACGTCACCAGCAATAAAGCAATCAACGAGAGTGATGTGAAAGATTGAGGTGAGCACGGTGGTGTTAGCACCAGGTTTACCAACCGCGCAACCAACACACACAGGTTTAAATATATGTTCCTTTTACTCTTTTAAGCAGCAAAGGGCTGTTCTTGATCATGATTCGTCTTTAAGACATTGTCGTTCGCAAAGATATATTTTATATAACATGCTAATATCTGTTAAATTAAAATCAGACTTCAATAAAATTGTCGAATTGACACCGGGAGCTGATCTTTTGCCTTTATGAAGATTTCGATAACAAATTGGGATATAGTAAGGAAAAAGAATGATGACATCGAAAATGACAATTCCAAAGAGGCTAATGGAACAGAAGCTGCCTCTACGGCAAACAAGAAATCAAAAGAAAATAAAAAACGTGATGAGACAGGTGGACACTACCACAGACGATGCTGCCTTAACAGACAAAAAAGTCTGATGATGTCAAAGGAATGAGACTTCCAAAATTTTAGACTTTTCTCAAATTAAAAAATCAAAAGAATTTTTTTCTGTCAGAATTTTGTATAAGTCTGAAAGATTTCTGCTGTTAAAGCTGTGCCCAATGTTTGAAGATGTTGGCTCTCAACACGACACAGAAAAGACGCAATAATGTAAGAAACGTAAAGTATTTCCAAAAAGTAAGACAAAGAAATGAACTATTCAAACTGCGTTGCCTGAGTACTAAGTGTATCCCAAACAATTTTGATTTACCATCTACAACAGAGAGAGAGTCCCACTCTCTCTCTATCTCTCCCCAACTCTTGTTTATTTGCTCTTGCTCTTGGATATACCACTAGATTTGTTTGCTCTGATAACACTTAAATTAAGTCTTAATGCTAATGTCGCTTGTCGCACACGTGTCCTTTTGTAGAGGGGGTACCACTTTCCTTCTTACCAGTCAGATTGTTGGCATAAGAGCAGGGCCATTTATTATTGTGCAAAATCGGCATTTAATTATTTTGTATTTTGTTGTGATTATAAACCAAAATTTGAAAATAAACTAATAGATGTGTTAAGTGAGCAATATGAGAAGAAAATCTAAGTTAAAGAGCCAGAACTTGTAGTTGAAGGAGGCAGTAGGAAAGTATGTATGTGCATGTGTGAGTTTAAATGTGTGTGCGTCTGCCTGTATGTGTGTGAAAACTAAAACCCTCTTATACGCCTGCCATCATGTCAGTGCAGACCTAAATCACGTTAAGTTATCTTATCGATCTTATTGTGACATTTTCACACTGCGTAACAGCGTAAATGTAACAGCATTGGGCTTTGAAATTTGAAATTTTTTGTTCAAAAACCAATTTAAAGATTGTTTAAGATAAACGAAAGAACGGCACCCTTTTAAAAAGTACCAAGACTGGTAAAGAACAAAGGTAGCGAACATGTTTGGTATTTTATTTATTTAAAACAATAGACACAAATTTGACACTCAAATGTTGAGACTGTCAAGCGATGTTGAGGTGCGCGACAAGAAGTTGTATAGAAGAGCGCAGTTCAAAATAAATGTTTAAAATGCTGCTGTTTCCACCTGCGGAATCAGAACGATGAAATTAATAAATATACGCATGCATATTTTTCAATATAGTTACGGCTGACAAAACTATTTTTAACTGAACATTTCCAAACAAAGTTCGTTTAGGAACTATAGGAAACATAAAAAGCTGCTTTCAACAAATGCATTAGAACTATGGACATAATTGTTTGCATTATTTAAAGTATGGCGTATCTCTTTTCAGTAATAAGATAAAATAAATTTGTCTTTTAGGAAATATACAACGCCAAATAAAACGTTATAGCTGCCCGTATTGGGATAAGAAAAATGTAGTAGAAATTGCATATGATATTTAAACACTTTCCTGCGTTAAGAACAGCTTCTTTTGGGAAACCGTCTGTTCTGTTCATTTTCAAAGAGCATTTTAAAACTTCTTTTAAATTCGGTGTTAATTATAAGGACTCTATTTTAAAAGCCCAAGTAAATTACAATAAAATCAAATGTATCAGACAGTGTTAGACATAACCTAACATTTTTTATTTTTTCGAATTTATTCTATGAGCTAAATTTCAGTTATGTATTTTATAAAGCTTTTTTGTAATAGTTCCATTCCCTAAATTTTTAGGAATGACTTTTTATACACAACCAGACTAAAAATTTAGGGAATGGAACTATTACAAAAAAGCTTTATAAAATACATAACTGGAATTTAGCTCATAGAATAAATTCGAAAAATTAAAAAATGTTGAATATAATATAAAGTAACCTACGAAAGGAGATAATTCCCAGTTTCTACATACACCTAACCAAAGTTCGAAACCAACACTACGAGGACGGGTGGATAAGTCTGACTTTTTGTATTAAACACAGGTTTTTAGACAAAAAAAACATTTAAATTTTCAACGTAATCTCCTATAAGCTCTTTTCACTTTGTCCAACGATCTCCAATTTTTATCAGGTATTTCGTTCTGAAATGATTTCATCGTTGGAGTCAAATTTCCGCCGAGCTATTACAGAAAAAATTTTGCACCAGTAAAAAAAGCATTAATCAAAAATAAAATCAGTTTTAATTAAAAATTTAATCAAGTAAATAAAAGGTTTTATAAAGTGAATTAAACTTTTAATCAAGTGTAATAAACGTTTAATTGACAATATTTATTTTCACCTGTAAAAAAATTAATAATTTCCGCCGAGCTATTACAGAAAAAAAATTTGCACGAGTAAAAGAAAGCATTAATCAAAAATAAAATCAGTTTTAATTAAAAATTTAATCAAGTAAATTAAAGGTTTAATAAAGTGAATTAAACTTTTAATCAAGTGTATTAAACGTTTAATTGACAATATTTATTTGCACCTTTTAAAAAAATTAATAACATCAATTAAACGTTTAATTCATATGATTAAACGTTTGATTCACTTGATTAAATTTTTAATTAAAACTGATCCTATTTCTGTGATTTCTTCAGGACTGGAAACAAGAAATAGTCATTCGAAGCTTAATCTGGTGAATAGGGCGGATGAGGAAAAAATCTGTAGCCTAATTCATACCGGTTTACCGGTTTTTTTACAAACTCTCATCAAATCTGTCCAATAATTTGATATAGTTTGCGCCATTGGTTGTTTTGCCTTTTTGATAGCAGTTAATGTGGATTTTACCGCATTTTATTCCAAAAAACGGTCTCCATGACTTTATTGGCTGACAAACCCATCCTGTCCCTCTTTGGCACCGATTCACCCTGAGAAAGTCACTGTTATGACTGCTTGGCGTCCTGAACTTTCGGCACCTTTCGTGTTTGTGAGGGCAATACAAAGTTCAGTTAATGACTTTTTCCCCACTGAAATTGATTATGCAAAGCTGCCATTGTATTTATTAGCTTAGTCTATGTTCACATTTGGATTTTTAAACCATTTGAGAAAAATTATGATTAATTATTCAAAACAGTTCACATTTACATTTGAGATGATTAAGATGACAGTTGATTAATAAATAAAACACAACAAACTATTTTCTATTTAAAAGTTAAGTATTAAAATTAATTTACTTTAATAAAGTTATCAGACGATTATTTTAAACATATTAATGTTGAAATGGTAAAAATTGATGGACTATTTAAGGACGAAATATAAACATTAGGAAGAAATCATGGTCGGTGTCGGACGCGTTTAAAAATCCAGGTGTGAACATAGCATTAGCTTTGGTTTGAGTGATGGTTTTTTCCGCAAAAAATTATGCATAATGGGCACTAGATATTCACTGTTTTCAATTTCTCCTCAAATCCCGCGGTAGTCTGCTAGAAAGTTAACTGACAGATGCCTGTTGACAGGATCGTTGTTGCCCTTAAATTTCTTAGGCGGAAATTTAAAAAGTCATTGACTTATTGATCACTACTTTTTATGAGGATTAGTTATGTACTTATTTGTTTTTTCCCAAGGCGACAGAGATTCTCAGATATTGGCACAAAATTCAGATCCGATTAGTCAATCAAACTATTGAACATTTTTAAATGAGACTTTTTTATACCACTCTGTTAAAAACACACTTTGCACAAAAATACTAACTTTACAGGTACGAAACTAAACACATGATCTTGGCGGCCAATTGACATCGCCACCACGTGAGATAACACGGCCATTGAATTTGTCGCGCAATGAATAAATTTCACCTTGTAAGCGTGCAAGTCTTTATAGATAATGTTCATCAAAGCCGAGTGGATGGCTCTTCAGCCACACTTTCGCGAACAGCAGCAATATTTTCTGCATTACGATCTGTACGAGGATGCACTGGTGTTTTCACATCTCCTACAGACCCGGTTTGGTCAAACTTTTGCACGATTTTTCCGATTGTATGCACATTTGGACGATTAAATTGACCGAAGAAATCGCGAAGTGCACGATATGCATTTTGATTTGAACGCCCATTTTCATAATAAGCCTGAATAACTTTAACGCTTTGATCGATTGTGTATCTTTCCATGGTTCAAATTGAATTAGTCTGAAATTGAGAAATGTCAAATGAAATGCAGAAACAACTGGACGTTTAGGTGTGGTTCACAATTAACATCGGCCCTTAAAACCACCAGTTAGTTATGGTGTTTTCTTTTCTACAAAAAATGTCACATTTTATTTAAAAAAATGCAATTTGGTGTTCGTTTCTTAAAAATGCTTTGCTCTCTAAGAGGGCAGCGTGTTTTATTCTAAAAAAAAATTCACCCTTAAATGTCATAAGGCATTGCACTTTACGACCCGTATAAATCGAGAGAAAAAATCGCCTCTAATCAGGACAGCAACATTTTTAAGTTTTAATAGTAATTTTGTCTATTATTTTATAGTAAAAACAAAAGAAAGCATTACACTATTAATGGTAGGTTGTCAGTGACATAAAATTTAAATGGATTCGGTGTTAAAAAATTGTTTTTGAAAAAAAACGTCAAATCAAGAAATCGTAAAAACTTGGTGTTAATAAATTCGCAATCTGGCAAAGGTATTTTCTTGTTTACATAATTTATGACAAAATAAAGAAGTTGGAATTTGGTCATTCATTTTGTTCAATTATTTATTTATTATTCAATTATTTATTTATTTAATATTAATATATTAACAAATTTTGGTTTATGTGTATTTTTTTTTTATATTTTGAAGAACATCCTTTTTGATTTATGTACATATTTTTTTATATATTGAAGAACAAACTTTTTGCCAGCTGTTAAAAACAGGGCGATCCAATTTTGTGTTTTGTTCTCGTCAAATAAAAAATTGCATTATTACATGTAAGGCAAGACATTTTATAAATGCACCTTTTAAAATGTGGTATTTTTTTTGTAGAAAAGAAAACACCATTAATTAAATTAATTGAAGTGTTAATTAAAGCGACTGAAGTGACATCTATTTTAATGAAGTTATTCTGTATTGATCAAAACAAATGGACCTGAAAAATTTAGCTAGAACTTTCTTTGTTCTGTGTGAAACATCAACAATACATACATTTTTTTCTTTTAACGGAAATTCGCAGGACTTAGATTTCAGTTTGTAAGTTTTACTAATAAACCATTTCGGTTGTAGATAAATATTTGCGATTTTTTTCCAATGTACACGAACTATTTTGAGAGACATTCAAGCTTCAATCTATTTTTAAGATTTAACTGGTCCAATTGCAGTCGCTTTTCATAATTATGGCGGTGAAGTAAGACTCGCATAAAAAACTAAAGACGATTTTCGAATTGATCTCAATTCTTTTTTTGAATATTGAATTATGCAATACTGTATTCAGTGGACACCGAGGGGTATGTAGGGAAACATAAAAAGGATACACCACCATTTGGTGTGACATCTTCTGGGGAAATTAATGCAGCCAATACCTGGGATTCAGCAGAATATAAAATTGGCAAATCTCTTTGAGATCGCGACTGACCAGAGATCTTATCTGGATGCACGGGAGTCAGTATCCCCCGGTGGCACTTTGTTTGAGGATCCCGTGGTTTATACCCAAAGTCGCGAACAGGGAGAACATAAACGCCTACTTCGAGGTCTGCTTTTCCACCACTTGTGGGAAAGTTCAGCCTGTGGGCGGATTTGCCTAGGTGTTCGTGCTATTTAAAAGTTGCTGCAGACTATTTTTTACGCAGAAAATCGACTTTAATTAAACAATTCGTTCAGACAATAAAATGTTTTACTAATTTTGCCCCTGCAAAAGAATTGATCATATCAATTAACGGATTTGTATTTTCGTGTCATGCGACACAAATTTAGTCAATTAAAAAATTAATTGCATAAATAAATAAATTTATGTGTTTTAATTGAATAATTAATGTGCACTTTTTAATTTCATGGGTGCTCAAGCCTAATTTAAAAGCTTATAAGGTAAGTATTTTTTTCAGATTTTTCGGAGGAGTTTTAGAGGTCGCTTAAGTCGAATTTTTGCCGAAAATCGTGGTTGACGGTCGTTTTTTGAGTTATCTTGATAACTTTGTCAAAAACCCCGATTTTCTTTACTTTTAAGGAAATAATTTAAAAGATAAATGTCCAAGCTTTATTTTTGTGTGCAGAAACTACAAGTTTTTGCAACGAATTTGCTCATTTAGGTACCCTACATTACAATTTTTCGTAATTTTTCCATACATTTTTCATAAATAGCGCTTTATAACTTTAAAAATTTGTATGAAAATGAAACAAACTAACAAAGCCGTTTGAAAGATCAATTAATTTTAAATATTTTTGAAACAAATATTTTTAAATTTTCTCTTACCGCTCCTGAGTTATACTGGTTTTCAGATTTGTACCCAGCTTATGATGTTATTACTCATACCCAACATACAAGTAAAAATCAAACGTTTTGCCTTCGCTTTGCTTAAAAATTATTTTTTGGGGTTCTGAAAATCTGTTTCAGAAGTTGTGACATTGAAGTTAGTGTAAGCCAAAGCCGCACCTCGTTCTGCCAAATAATTAACATTTTGAAAATGTTGATCTTTGTTCTTTTGGGACCACTAATGTACATTAATTAATTATTTAATTGAATAATTTTTGGCAAACATTTTTTCTGTGTAAAGCAGCGGAAGTTAGATAGCTGCGGCTCGTAAGCAAGTATATAATTCTGTCGAAGATTTAAATGATTTTATGTTAATTTATTCTTATCAAGAAATAGATAGATTATTTGAAATAAATTATTGGATTTTAAGGTTCTTTCAATAAAACCTTCCAACCAGTGTTGCCAGTGAAATTTCGAGAAAGATACATTTTAGTTTCCAAAAAGATACACTTTCTCCCAAAAAGATACGTTTTGAAAAAATTTGATAATCCATTTTTAACGCTTAATATTTGTTGTAACGTGTAATTTGGCTAGCACGATAGGGTATTAAGAATGCACGACTTTATTTAATTAAAATTATTTATTAAGTTATTTAATACAGAGATATTAAATAAGCAAAAGGAAAAAATGTAGTATCTCTAACAAGGTTAAAATGAAAAAGTAAAAAAGTACGTGAAGCGTACAATCAACATAGACACGTATTCGGTGTTGCCAGATTATTAGCTACCTGAGACCACAACAATTCTCCCCCACTTAAGAACACACATTCACGGAATCAGTGTTTTATATAATCTTCATGGCGGCGTGGTGGTCTCCGCTGTCGACTAGATGATCGTTGGCCTGGTGTGACTTCCGGCTCGGTTCGTGCCTGCTGAGAGCTTGACGGCTGTTCTTGTTCTTCCGAATTCTTGTCTCCGGCAGGTGGTTGAATCGACAATGGAGGAAAGGAAACTGGTAGTTGAATAATTTGCTGGTCACTCGTACCAGTTCCTGACTCTGAATCAGGCTGTAAATTTGGCGTAGAGTCAGACATTTGTATTTCTGTAAGACGAAGTTGGTTTATGTGGCGTTTAAAGGAGAATCCGTTGTCAAGACGAACAATATAATGAAGACGACCTAGCTTCTTAACTATAGTTCCAAGTTTCCACGTAGGTTTGTTTAAAGCGTAATATCTGGCTTGTACTCGATCTCCTTCTTCTAGCTGTCGGACTGCCACTTCCGGTTCAGGAGCTTTAACCAACGTAGCAGGCTTCAATGCATCCAGACGAATTCTCAATTGTCGTCCCAAATACTGTTCAGATGGCGACTTCCCATTTTGTAGAGGTGTTGCCCTATAACGGGAAAGTATGTCCCGCACTTTCTTTGACACCGGTGATGGGTCATCCGCCATAGCATTCAGGCGTTTCTTTAAGGTCTGGACATTCCTTTCGGCCAAGCCATTTGTTGCCGGATGCCCAGGTGCAATAAATTTTTGGAAAATACCAGATTCCCGACAAAACTTTTGAAACTCCACACTTTTAAAGATGGTTGCGTTGTCGGACACTATCACATTAGGGAATCCGTTTCTCGAGAATATGTTAACTAGCATTTCAATTGTTAATGTAGACGTAGGTGAAGAGGAGCAGACGGCCACTTCGGCCCATTTAGACTTGGCATCGATGACCACCAGAAATTGATACCCTTGATAAGGCCCGGCGTAGTCAATGTGCACACGTTGCCAATTTTGCTGTGGTTCTTCCCATGGGTGTAAAGCTGCTCTTGTTGGATTATTTTGAACAGAGCAACAAGCAGCACAGGATCGCACATATCTTTCAATGTCCTTATCGATCGCAGACCAAAATACATACCTCCTCGCTAACTGCTTCATTTTGGTTGTTCCAATATGCGTAAAATGGAGTTCATCTAGCACAGCTTGTTGCAGCGAACTTGGGACCATGACCCTATTGCCCTTGAACAAGATATCTGAATCAATTGTAAATTCAGTATCAGGTACGTTTGAAGAGCGCAATTCAGTTATGATTTTTGACAGTTTTTCATCTTTCTTTGTCGCCTCTCGAATTGAATAATAATTTAACTGAGATGAGTTTATTTGATTTAGGGTTGAATAACAAATTGACTGCACTTCCTTATCTACAAAATTACTAGAAGTCATCTCTGAATTTATAGGTGCTCTGGATAGACAGTCAGCGTTAATATTCTCTTCACTTTTTTTTGCTACTATTTCGTAATTATAATTAGTAAGAAACACTGCGTACCTTTGAAGCCTTGAAGATGTCATTTGTGGTAATTTGGAGTTTTGGTGGAAAATTCGTGACAACGGCTGGTTGTCTGTTACGAGCTTAAAAACTCTACCATAGATGTATTCATGAAAGTGTTGAACAGCATACACAATTGCCAACGCCTCCCGGTCAAGTTGCGAGTAATTTTGTTCCGCCGGAGTCAACGATCTCGATGCGAAAGCGATTGGCCTCTCCTCTCCATCAATTACGTGAGACAAAACCCCTGCTATTCCCGTAGGACTAGCATCACACGCGAGTTGAACTTGTAACTTAGGATTAAATGGCATCAACACACGTTCACTTGCAATTTCATTTTTCAACAGATCGAAAGATTTTTGGCAATGAGAATTCCACTTAAATTTTGAATTTTTACATAATAACTGACGTAAAGGTGCAGTCATTGTAGATGCATTAGGTATGAATCTGGCATAATATGTAACCATACCTAAAAACCGGCGCACATCTTCCACACTCTTTGGTTGTGACATCTCAACAATAGCCTTTATCTTAGAAAACGATTTTCGCACTTTATTATGTTCAACAGTATGACCCAAAAATTCAATTTGTTTTTGAAAGAAGGTGCATTTAGAAAGATTTAAGTGAAGGTCATACTTTTTTAGTTGAGCTAAACATAATTTTAAATTATTCTTGCATTCAGCGAATGATTCACCATGTACCACGATGTCATCGAAGTAGGATTCTGCCTTTGGAACTTCATGTAGAATCTGGTCGATAATTCGGTTAAACTCAGCAGGCGCAGTTTTGATCCCAAATGACAGACGATTCATTCGAAATGTACCACGATGTGTTGAAATTGTTTGAATTTCAGATGAAAATTCATCAACTGGAACATGTAAATAGGCCTTGTACAGGTCAAGGCGACAGAAATACCGGGAATCCTTCAGGCTGTTGAAAATTTGGTCCACTTTACGTATTGGGTAGTGCGCATTCACCAATCTTTGATTAACCCCTACTTTGTAATCTACGCAAAGCCTTACGCCTCCGTCCGCCTTCTGTATGACCACCAATGGTGACCCCCAGTCACTATTAGCCACCTTAGTTATAATACCACGTTTCTCTAAATCTTCCAGCTCACTATTTACTTTTTCTGTTAAAGCGTAAGGTATTTGACGCTCCCTAGTATACACAGGCGTAACGTTATCACGTAGTTGCAAAGAAACTTTATAATTAGGAAGACACCCAATTTTCTGCTCGAAAACAGATGCAAATTCAGCTTTTAAATCTTCTATGTGGTTGGCATCAGTGATGACATTTGCTACAGTTGCATGTGAATTAATTTGATCTAATTCGTTGAGGTTAATGCCTAGGCGCCGTATCCACGTTCGACCTATGAGGGCCGCACACCCATCTGGAACAATATAAATATCATCAACGATAGATACGTTATTGAATGCGACATGAACTCTGGCCTTGCCATCTGGAGTGAAAGTATTGTGTGTATACGATCGAAAAACAATATTTGTTGATAATATTTTGTTAGTTAATTTAAGTTCTTTAAACATACTTCTTGGTAAAAAGGAGTATCCGGAACCAGAATCGACTTCAAATTTTACAATTTTACCCTCTATTAATATGTTTGCGTAATAGCGTTCAGAATTTGTATTTATGTACTCACTGTTGTATACGTCGACAACTTTGTAAATTCCGTATTCAGAATTTTCACACTGGACTAGATTAGTCGAACTTTCCCGTGCACAGGGTTTATTTTTAGGTCCGGCCTTAGGACTATTTGCCAAAAGGGAAGCAATGCAGACTTTTGCTACATGCCCGTGTTTTGTGCATAAGCTGCACTTTAATTTTGTAGTTGAACGACACTCTCGAGCAAAATGATCACTTTTGCCACAACGTAAACACAACCCAGCAATTCCCAGCTGTTCGTAATTTACTTTAGTTTGTTGTTTAGAACGACTAAAGGGTTTCTTCTTGTCACCAATTTTGTTAATTGTTGCACTTGCTGCACTTGTTGTAGCATGCGACAATTCTTTTGCGTCACACTTTGCCGCTTCAAAAGCCAAAGCCTTCGAAACAATTTCCTCAAACTTTTGCGAGCTTGATTGAAGCAGTTGTTCACGAATACTATTGTCATTTAACCCTCGAATAAATTGCGCTCTTAAAAACAAATCAGCAATAGAGCTTTTGCACTCACAATCGGACACAAATTCACAGTCATTAATATCAGTGCGAAGAATCGCCACAAAATCTGCCACTGATTGCCCTTCGCCCTGGTATTTTGAAAGGAACTTGTGCTGCGCCACCAGAATGTTCCTTTTTGGCGCCAAATAATTTTCTAGAAGTTTTAACAATTCGTCGTATTTCAGCTCTGTTGCCAATTTTGGCGCGGCAAGTGCTGTAACCTTATTGAAATGCTTAGCGCCAATAGAATTTAGAAGGAGCTTTGTACAATACTCTTTATTGGTATCAATTCCCTTCATATTAATGTAGTTTGTAAACCGCTGTACGTAATTACGGTATGATTCTTTTGACGCATCGAAACTGTCAAAGTTGGGCACTAGCATAGTGTTAATGGCGTTATTGCTACCGTTTTGCACTGAAGTTGAAGTAGAGGCGCCAACTGCCATCTTTGATAACTGCTCCATTAGTTGTTGTTGCACTTTCATGAACGTTGTAAATTGTTCGGCATTCATTTTGTTTTATTTTACCTGCTTTTTTTTCCGAACACAATTTTCCTTATAATGCACAATATTAATTTAGCTGTGTTTTTATCCTCGTCGCCAATACTGTTGTAACGTGTAATTTGGCTAGCACGATAGGGTATTAAGAATGCACGACTTTATTTAATTAAAGATATTTATTAAGTTATTTAATACAGAGATATTAAATAAGCAAAAGGAAAAAATGTAGTATCTCTAACAAGGTTAAAATGAAAAAGTAAAAAAGTACGTGAAGCGTACAATCAACATAGACACGTATTCGGTGTTGCCAGAGTATTAGCTACCTGAGACCACAACAATATTTATTAACACCAAAATGATTTCGTATAAATTAATTTTTATATGTATTTATTTAAGTCATAAATATTACATATGTAATTTTTAAAAATACAGTAAGCAACTTTAATACTAATTATTAAAATTTAAACGAAACCTTGTTAATTAATTTTTTGAATCCCAAGAAAAACTTTGATAACTAATATGCATGTGTCAGTGTAAATAAAACTAAAATGGGAAAATAAAATAAAGTAATTTTTTTTTATTTTTGTTTTTTCTTTTCCCACTTACAACTACATTTAGAGTTGACAAAAAATCAACCAATTGTAGCCGGGAATGTAAGAAAAGATAAACTCACTGCTTATTGTTGTGGTTTTTGTTCAAGCTTTGATTGTTACAAGTAAAACTGTGGATTATAATTCTTATTCGCTTAACAGTATTATTTGTATAATATCTTTAGTTTTTCTAAAATCTTTGGATGAAGTTTCCTGACGATCTGGGCAAAGCAACCAGTGAAATGCGCATATGAAAGCTTATCCCTTCAACAATAAATTTCAGTTTATCAATAGTATGAAATGGGAATGTAGCATATTTAAACGAAACCTTGTTAATTAATTTTTTGAATCCCAAGAAAAACTTTGATATGTAATTATCTTTGAATGTTATCAAAACAAATTAATCCTTGTAAAAATTAATATACGAGTTAAGGCGTTTATAATAAGGTGATTATATCAACGTTCATATAAATTTCCTGAAAATAAAAAAGATGTTCATATTTCTTGAGAACAACTTCGCACTACTAGTAATCATCGATTTAGGTGGATCGTATGTTGCAACCCCTTAATGTTTTCTTTCACCATTATTAAAGCTGCTATCAAGGCGAATTCACTAGAAGGTGGGTTCATGTCAACATATGGTGTTTTTCTTTTCGGTGGTCGACTTGTCAAAGTGTGTATGCAAACTAATTTTTATGTTAACTAACCTTTTTTTACTAGCAATATGTTTGACAATCCGACCACAGAAGAAGTGTTGTTGAAGAGTTGACCTCACCTTTTAGTCAATGCGCCTTGGCTACTATTGTATTAATATTGAATCGGTTACGATGATCAGTCTTAATAAGTTTTAGTTGGCTAAAAATTTTCGAATGTTTTGTTTCTGTACATTTTGCTTACAGATTCAAAAGATACGAAAAATGTCAGGATTATACATCGTCGTTCACAGGTTGACAACTCTTAACTCGCAAAAAAATCGAATCGGGTTTTTGATGCCAAAAGACTGTGTCTGTCCTTCTGCATGTTAGTACGTTTCATTTATATTTTTACACCACAAACAAAAAAACATGTTAAGAGTTGTCAACCTGTGACCGACGACATGATACCTGTAGTAGTCAAAAGATACGAAAAATGTATCTTTCGTATCCTAACGGCAACACTGCTTCCAACTATTGAATGTTTAAAGCGGCCCTAATGTTCAAGCTACATCTGTCGAATTGACTGTCATTTATTCAACAACACAAATTGTTTTATCAAAAACAGACCCCAGTTTTCATCAAAAAATTATTTGTAGCGATGAGGAGGCGCATTTCGGGATGAGTGGGTATGTTAACAAAGAAAATTGTTGAATTAAGGATGATACATTTAAATTAATCTCTTTTTAGTGTAGATTTTACACTAGCGGGGTTATCGATTTATATTTCTTTAAGCAAAACTTTGGCCAGGCCATAACCGTAAACAGCGAGCGCTATAAGTCCATGACTACCAACTTATTTTGGCCTAAATAGGAAGATATGAACACCAACGATGTTCGATTTCAACATAGTTCATGTCACTTTGTGCATTCTGCACGAGTGATTTGATGGCGTGGAGGTGAATTAAACTGGCCATCGAGATCGTCTGATTTTACCCTCTTATACTATTTCTTGTTTTGTGATGTCGCAGATCAATGCGAATTAAGCACAAACTACAGCTGATTTCTAAGCCAACACAACTCAAACTCTTGGCTAAATTCAGGCGGATCAATGTGCAAGAGATATGGAAAATTGGCCATTTCACACGCACGCCACCCAGTGAAGCCGCGGCAGAGACTTGCACGATGTTATATTCCATATATCGAGCCATAACCGCAAAAAGCTTAAGCGACAAAAACCAAATTTGACAGGCGAAGGTTTTTTTATTACAAAAAAATTGAAAACATACTAGAAAGAGCGCTTGAGCTATAATTACTATAAAATCGTAACGGTAGCTTGTATACCATCAAATTTTAGGAAATGATGCAAGTTTCGCCAATTAACTAATTTATTAAAAAAAAAAAAACGAACATTGAAAATGATGTCGCTTGAGCTATTTCTGCGGAATGGCATCGATAGAACTTTCAGACGAATAAAAAATTTCGATAATATCTCACACATACTTTTTTATTTACATTCAAAGAAGGAACTATGGCACAAAAAAATTAACCTTAAAAATGAGATAATTTTAAGGCTAAATTGGGCCGGCTGAACGCGAATATGGCACTCATTAATTTTTCTCAAGAAGCGTTTTTGAGATATTCGCCAAAATCGTGTTTTTCGGGAGTTATATTAGATATTTCCAAAAATCTCGAAAACGCTTCTTGAAAGAAATAAATGAGTGTCATATTCGTGTTAAGCCGTCCCTATTTACCTTAGCAAACGCCTTGTTAACCAGCGTAATAAGCGCTTAATAAAAGTCCTTTTACTAAATCTATTAATTGTAGAATAATTGAGAAAGTATATAGGGTGGTAGCGCTGATGATCACGGGATCATCAGACGATACCGACGAAAGCGCTGTTTACTATGCTGAACTGGCTGCCGGTTGACATCATGGCCGAAAAACAGGCCCTGACGCGCATCATATGACCTGGCGGGGCTGGACTATTGTACCCCGAACCCTTTTTCGGTGCTATGTTCACAGTTCATCGTGGTGATGATGATGAGCTGCTTGATAACACGCGATTTCTGAAACCGGCCCTACGGGGCTGTACCGATGGTTCTAAGATGGGCAATAGAGTAGGTGGAGGCTTCTTCATCGAGGAATTGGGCATTAGGGTCTCTTTCAGGCTGCCAGATGGAAGTAGTGTGCTGCAGGCGGAAATCTCTGCCATAAGGCGGGCGGCAAACTGGCTGAGGTACTACCCCAATAAACCATAGAACGATATGATAGCGAAAACGATATTATATTTTACGGCGTTTATAATATTATGTTCTATTATTTAAAACGTTATCGTTACGACATCACTTTTCGAAATATTTTTTCCAATTTAAAAACAAACATTTGAAAAAAACATCAACAATTTTTTAAACATAGAAAATTATTTAAACAAAGATACATATAAAATTTTTAAAATTTTTTTTATTAAAATACATTGTTATCGAATTATCTTAAAAATATTACAAAAAACTGCAATTAATAGCTATTATATTTAAAGATATATTTAAATTTTGATTAATTGTTAAAATTTTTGTTGCAGAAAAATTTGAATATCTCTTAAAACAATAATTTATTTACTGCAAGAGGATAAATCGCTAAGAACTTTAAGTAAGTGTGTCTCTAAAAATAAATTAGGTGCATATGTTTGTCCTTCGGAAATTCAGTTTAGGTGGCCAGCAATGAAGAGGGTATTTGCAAAATTTAAAACCAAGAAAAGGTTGATAAGGATGCAATTCATATTAATTTTGATTCAAAAAGCAGCAGTTGCTATGAAACTGATAATCTAGCTTGTATTTACTCTTATTAACTTTTGTTACTCTAGCTATAATTTACTATTATTAATTTTTTATTGACCTTTTATAAATAATAACTATATATCACATATAAAAATAAAAACTGTTTTTATTTTAAAGATACAAATTTGCACCTATATATAGTTTTTCAAAAAATTAAAAATACGATTTCACTATCGTTATTATTGGAAATTATGATATCGAAAACGATATCATAATTTAATGGAAAAACGATATTATAAGGAAAGGTACAATTTAGTCCGAAAAAACTATCGTTTTCGATTCGTAAACGATTATTACTTGTGATACTTTCTATCACCTATATGATATCGTTACGATATCGTTACAATATCGCTTGGTTTACTGGGACGGTATATCGAGAGATATATGTTTATTTACGGACAGCAAGGCTGCCATTGCAGCTCTGGCTGATGTCTTCACGACATTTATGTTAACAGTGGAATGCCGGATGTCTCTAAATGAGATCGCGGAACATTCCAGTGTAACGCTGACATGGGTACCAGGGTACAGTGGATGCCGGGGTAAACAAACTGCGGACGGTCTGGCCAAACAGGGCTGTCTCTTGGACGACATGTTCGCCGATGGCCTGATTGGCATTTCAACGGCCCGCTGCAGGACTCTCATCAGGCGGGAGTCGTACAGAAGGGCTCAGGGGAGATGGCAGGAGGAGCATACCTGCTTGATGGCCAGGACTCTATGGCCTGGCTATGACGCGACGAGAGCGCGCGTGTTACTTGGTCTCGGTAGGGACCAGATGAGGACGGTGATATCGGTCATTATGGGTCACTGGGTGATGGGGACTCATGCTAGGAGAATGGGTCTTGATTACAATGAATACCGTAGAAGTTGTCATGATGAGAAGGAGGAGGAGACGGTGCTTTACTTTCTCTGCCAATGCCCCGGTCTGGGGGACATTAGGTTTAGGCATTTTGGGAGACCGGAATTGCCACGTCTGGACGATGGGTCTAATGAGGAACTAAACGGGAGGGACTGTTCGAGACTGCAGTGACCTCTGGGGAATAGTCTGGTTGACACTGACTGACTCTTGTCACTGGCTAAGGGTATCACAAAGGGACCGCCATAAGGACCCAAGTGAGCCGTCGTCGTGACGGCTGCCCATTCCTTCCTCCTGATTAAGGGAAGGACCAAATGTTTTGTTGTTTTTTAAACAAACTTTAATATTCTTTTAGTAGCAAATGTTTACAGAGTCAATCAGCAGTTGTAAATGTATCTTTATTCGTTGTTGTTGTTTTAACAATCCCCTATTTACACATACTTTAAGATACATCCACACATTGATTGTTAAAAAAAAAACAATGAATGTGTATGTATCTTTTTTTATTGTCTTTTGATGTTGTTGTTGTTGTTGTAATGTCGTGATGTGTTGATATTTATCTTCTGCTTTTCTATTGTAATTTGAAACACATTCGGTAGTGAGTACACACGAGTGGATAGAACCAGCAGCGGTAAATGCTGTGGTTGTGCTGATTTTTTTCATTACATTGGTTGGTTGGTAGTCATTTACCGTCAGTCAGCCAGTTTGTCGGTCTCATGGTGTGGGTTTAATTAGATTTCACTCATCATCGATCACTTTTCATTTGATGGCTTATTGCTTCAAGTGCTCATTTAGTAATGATTAAATGAGATTTAGTGGTGATGATGATGATGTCTGTCCTTCCATCTTTCCTTCTGTCTTTCTATTTATAGCCCGGCTTTAATAACTATTTACTTACTACTATTACATGCATCAAAAATCTGCAGTGGAGAGTTTATAAATATTTGTATTTGTTTCTTTTTTTTTGATTTTTGTAATTTTTGTTTCTGTGGTTAAACATGTCATTAAGTTAATTAGTTCTTAATAATTTTATTAATTAAATGTGCTGTTATTAAAATAAATAAATTTTTAATAACTAAATGACATTCACACGTGTTATAATATTAGGTAAACAATAACTACCCTACAAGAAATTAATGAGCGAATCATCATATTTTTCACGTTACCGTTAAGAAAATGATAGGAAGAAATGGCAGAAAACTTGATTTATTACACAGAAAGAAAAGCACTCGGTATAAATCTAGTTTTTTGTGATTACTTTAAGTACGAGTCGTACTAAAAAATTCAAGTACGAATAACACTTAAACGTACTCAAAACAATCCTAAATGGGATTACTTTCGAAAATCAATCCCGGAATTTCTTGAAATAAGTATGAAATTCTTAAATCAAGTAAAACAAAGATTAAACTTTTTGTTGTGTTTAACCCTCCGGCCTACGCATGTTTTAATTTTCTATACACATTGAAAAAAGGTCTGGCGAGACTCATGTTCACCACTGAGGGTTAAAAAGTAAATTTAAACTCTTGATTCTTATTTAGTTTAGATTTTTATATAAGATTTCTAAAATAAAAACCATATCGGGCATGATATTGGCGTTTTCTGTAAGGTGAAGTTCGGGTAAGTAAATCAATCATTATAACTTTTTCTTTCTAATTTCTTGATAAAATCAATTTTATTCAATTCAATCTAATTTTCGGATTATTTTTAGTACGAATTCGGATTAAAACAATTTTATAATTCTTAATCAAGCGTATTTTGAGATTGATTAAATCTTAGTTTTACCTAACTCAATCTCATGTTCGGATTATTTCAAGTACGAAACGGGCTTGAATATGGATAACTTAAGTATTTTGTGATTGAAAATCCGTACTTGAATCAACCTTTCTGTAGTTGATTCAAGAAAATCCGTACTCACCGTACTATTAATACCGCTTCGGATTGATTTGAGTACGGATAGATTGATTTTTCTTTTGAGTGTATTACAAACTTTTAAAATTATTTATATTTAAACAAATAATTTTCGCATCATTTGCTAAGTGCACTCATTAAAAAGATCGTATTAGAATCTATATTAATTTCGACGAACATTATCTGTAGTTCTCTTTCTGCACTTAGCGATTCAGATTAAACTCGTTGTTTGGTGGTCCGAAATGTTCTTTTGTAAAGGTAAATTTCATTCAGATTTCCTTGTACACAGAAAAAATATCTAAAGAAAATTTTTAACAACACAGTTTGTAAAAAATAAAATTTTAGGTCAACAAATTATTTATTTGATTCAAAGAAAAAATTTATCAAAATTACACTTTGCAAAATAGAACTCAATAAAACAATATTTAATAATGAAATATTTCTTCATATTCAATAAAAAAAAGTTTTGAATAAAACTAAGGACAGTATTGTTAAAACTTTTGTCCATTTTTTAGCTAATAATTTTCATTCGCCTTACAGTTTTTGTTGAATAATATCCAAGTTTTCCAAAGTCTTTGAAAAAGGGTTTCGTGATGATCTGGCATAAGTGTATGTATCAAAGAATAAAAATTAGGAATTTATCATAATTAATAAATAAATAAAGGTTCGATAAACATTTTGTTTGATTTATTCAACATTTTCAACAATTTATTTTAACAAATCACGTAAACATTTTGTTGAAGAAAGTTATTTTGGGCACAGGGTTACCATTCGCCCGACTTAAATCGCAATTTGATCCTTTTTTAGTGGCCTGCGACTTTTTGTGAGACTTTATTTATCACCGACTCTTGCCACTTTTTTAAATTTTGCCAATATCTCACAAAAAACATTTAATTTGCAGTAAATTTGAAATTTTCTTATTAGTTTTATCAAAAAAAATCTTCAAAACTTAAAGCAATTCACCGATTATTGTTCATTTGGAAACAATTTTATTACGTTTTGCAACATTGAAACTCTGGCCGCTTAATTAATTTCGATGCCTCGTCTCCAGTTCCACCTCCTTCAACTTCAACTTCTTCTATTATAAATCATCATAATATTTTAACGTCTTCAGTTCCATCTACATCATTGTCGAATTCTACTATTATGAATCATCAAAATATCTCTACTATAAGTCAGCAAAGAGAATTACGAACAATAACGCCTAAAAAGACTATATTCGCCACCCGTTTTGCATTGGATACAAAAGCTGAGGAAATGAAATTTTATATACTTTCGAAAATTAGCAATTGTTGTCAGGATGAAATTCGTGTTTTCAAAATAAATTCGAAAAACAGGGCGTCATTCAAAATAATAGTTCCTGAAAATCTTTTCCAGCAAATTGTTAATCCTGAATTTTGGCCTAAAAATGCATTAATCCGTGAATTTATTTATAATGAAGAAAATAATGCTCGCCTGCCTAATATAGCTGGTGTAAATTCAAAAAACTAATATCGATTGTATATCAAAATGTCAGAGGCATAAACTCGAAATTATCTTCAATATATTGCAACAGCTTTGGCTTAAATCATCATATAATAGTATTTACTGAAACCTGGCTTAGCAATAAAATCAATAACTCAGAAATTTTTTGTTCTAAATATCAGATTTTTAGAAAAGATAGAGAAAGTTGTGTGCAATACAATAGCAACACAAAAAAGTCTGGAGGGGGTGTGTTAATTGCCATTACAAACGAATTCTCATCTGAGGAAATTATTCTCCAGGAATTTTTACACATAGAACTTGTATGTGTTTATGTAAAAATACATAAGCAATCTTTATATATTGTGTGCTTATACATTCCTCCTAACTCATCTCTTACTGTGTATGAAGATTACTTAAAAGCTATTGAAACACTTTTAAAATCAATTAATTCGACAGATCTTGTTGTTATATTTGGAGACTTTAATTTGCCAAAGATTTCCTGGAATACTGGTTCGGACATAAACTACCTGATCCCAGCTCAGGCCTCGGAAGTCTCAATGAATTTTATTAATTGCTTGCTTGAACACTGTCTTTTTCAAATTAACTCCATCTCTAATGCGTTTGGTAAAATGTTAGATCTAATATTTGTTAATGAACCATCAGATTTTTCGATTTTGCGACATACACCAATCTCTAATCCAGAGGATCAATATCACCCAACTGTTGAGATACACTTTTTTTATCAATCTCCCATTCAACAGAATAAAAAAACTCAACAACAGAAAATGTTTCGTTTTAAATCAACCGATCACAGCAAACTCCATTTTCAATTGTCACAGATTGACTGGTTAGACGAATTACACATTTTTGGCGATGATTTGGACCGTTGTGTTATGAAATTTTACCAACTTCTTTATCAATGTTTTTCGTATTCAGTGCCTTCGGTAAAACCAATTTGTTATCATGGCCCGCCTTGGAACACAAAATATCTTACAAGACTTAAAAATAAAAAAATAAACTGTATAAAAATTTTAAAATAAACAGTTCAACAATAAATTATTCCAAATATTCCTTAGCACGATCTGAATACAGTATCGCTAATCGAATAGCGTATAATGCCTATTTAAATAAAGTTAAAAATAACTTAAAAAATTACCCTAAATCATTTTATAAATTTGTTAACTCTAAACGACGAGCAGCTGATTTTCCTACCATTATGAAGTTTGGTGACATTGAATCTTCAGATGATAATTTAATAAGTAATTTGTTTGCTGATTTTTTTGCGTCAACTTACTCATCATCTACATTTAATTCGAATGATCAGTATTCATACTCCATCCCTGAATTCAATAACTTTAATATAGCCGTAATAGATCTTCTAACTGTCTCAAAATATATGAAAAACATGAAATTGTCGTATGTTCCAGGCCCTGATTTGGTTCCTAGTAGTATTTTAAAGCATTACCATCATTTATTAAGTACTCCATTAACTTACATTTTTAATAAATCACTTAAACTTGGACATTTTCCAACTATTTGGAAAGAATCGTTTATTATACCTCTATTTAAATCTGGATCAAAGGCTGATATCTCAAATTACAGAGGAATTGCTAAACTCAGTGTTATACCAAAACTGTTTGAAAAAATTTTATATGATACACTATCACATCAGGCGTTATCTGTTTTATCTCCATTCCAACATGGTTTCTCTAAATCACGATCAACAATCACAAATCTTCTAGAATTTACAACTTTAGTTACCGAAGGATTTATAGCTGGCAAACAAACCGACGTCATTTACATTGATTTTAGTAAAGCGTTCGACAAAGTAAATCATAACTTACTTGTTCATAAGCTTAACCGATTAGGATTTAGCACTTCGATAATGAAATGGATTGAGTCTTATTTAACGAATAGAAAGCAATGTGTAAAGTTCCGCAACACGTATTCTAATTACATAGATGTATTATCTGGAGTGCCTCAGGGCAGTCATCTTGGGCCGCTCTTATTTACTCTTTTTATAAATGATCTTCCTTCTGTTGTGAAAAGTTCCAACACACTGATGTATGCAGACGATGTTAAAATGTTTATTACATTCAACAACATTGATCAACAAAAACTTCTGCAAGATGATATTAATTACTTGACATCTTGGTGTAGTGATAACTTAATGGAACTAAATGTAAAAAAATGTAAATATATGATATTCTCAAGAACGTCACCAAATAATGGCCTATATACTATGAATGCTTCTTTTCTTGAATTGGTTGATTCCATCAATGATTTAGGAGTACATTTTGACAGAAAGTTGGATTTCAAGAATCACATCACGTTAACTACTAACAAAGCTACTGGTGTCCTTGGATTTATAAAAAGGTGGTCTAAAGAGTTTTCAGATCCTTATGTTACCAAGCAACTGTTTACTACTTTGGTTCGACCGATTCTTGAATATGGATCGGTGATATGGGATCCACAGTACTCTGTTCACTCCAACAAAATCGAGTCAGTTCAAATCCAGTTCTTATTATTCTGTCTTCGCGGATTGGGTTGGGACCCTCACAATAGATTACCATCCTATGTTAACCGTCTGGCACTTATTAGGTTACCAACTTTAAGAAGTCGTCGGAAAATGTTAAATGCTCTTTTTCTACTTAAGCTAATAAACGGAAGCGTCAATTCTCAATACCTTCTGGGAAAAATCAGACTTAACGTACCTGTTCGTCTATCAAGATATTATAGCATTCTGAGTATTAAATATTATACTACAAACTTTGCTCAGTTTGATCCATTTCGTAGAGTCTGTGATGATTTCAATAAGTTATATAAATATATTGACTTTAAAAAAAACATTAAAACCATAAAGAGTGATATAATATCATATTTAAATTCGTTAAACTAATCGTTTGATTAAATGTAATTGCTAAAGCTTGTATTTTTATATTTTCTAAATTTTTCAATTTGTAATAGTCTGTAAGGATTTTTCCATAGACTTAAGAAATAAATAAATAAATAAATAAATAAATTAATACCGCAAAAATCGTCATCGCAGAAAATTCAAAAATTGTATGCGATTTTCGTATGCAAATATGAAATTTATTTTTCTGTGTAGGATTGTAGGTAGGGTCGTAGTGGTAAATGTCCTATTTTTGGAAACTTTATTTTTTTTAATATATTCATTAACAATGTTTAAAATATTTGGCTATTTGCTGAGTGTTATTCTATGTAACAGTAATTTTTAAACTCAGCTGGAAATGTGTGTTTTTTAAGTCTAATTACACTGTACAACAAAATCTAAGTTTTTGAACAAATAACCGGATTTCAACACTGACCTTATTAATTTATAACAAGGTTATGTTTTTAAAACGCAATTTTTTATTACATTAAAAAATAAAATAAACAAATTCTCCATTGAAAAGTAATAACCAGGGAAACCAGAAATATATGCTCTAAAAAGCGCGTTTTATGCAGTAAAACCTGAAAACTGTAAAAAATATGCCCCAAAAAACTCAAAAACTGCCAATTTGAAAACAAAATATTCAACAATTTCAACAGTTCCATGTAATAAAATCAATCCTAAAATTATAATCTGTAAGGTATGTATTAACAGACGAATTTTCTAGATTTTACCTTATTTTAAAACGATAGGCAGTCATCGGCTCATGTAAGATTTGTGCAGAATATTATCTAGATATTAACACCCATATGAGTTTTTTTTGTCTTAAAGGGATTTTAGGCACGGTGGCTTAATTGTTTATTAATGTAAACATTTAAAAGGTAGTTAGAGCTATTTATAGATGGGAGCTTTGGCCAAATGTGAACTGATTCGAGAAGCATTTAATTTGCAGTAAAATATTTTAGGGGCAAATTTAATTTAAATACCAACATAATTAAATAAAAAAGTTTTTATGGGGAATATGTTAAATTAAAGACCGAATTTCATTATTTACATAGGCATAGGCTTTAGTCTTTAGTACAATTAAAATGTATTTACCAAATTTGATCAAATTATCTAAAAGATTGCATGCAACTTTTACTCTGTGCACAAGGTTTACATAGACAGACAACCAGCCTGACGGACGGATGGACATGGTTAGATCACTTTAAAAGGTGATTCTGAGTAGATCGGTGTACTAAAGATTGATCCAGATTTCTTTGCATTACACACATCGCCAAAAAAGTATTTTGATTTTTGCTTATATGTTAAATTTAAAAGTTTAAAATAACACACAGCCTGCTTTGTCTTTAAATTTTCGAGAAAAAATTAAATGTAAATGGCGAAATTGAAGCAACACGTTGGGTATACAGAGAGATATTTATTTAGATATATAAAAGCCAAAATTTTGTAAAAAAAAATTTTATTTTTGTTTGCTGCTAAAATTTTGCAAAATGAACAAGGAAACCCCCATACATTTTCGATTCAGAAGGTTAAAATTAGAGTTTGCTAAAAATAGTAAAAATGTGAAACCGCGGTTTCGGTTTTTTCTCTTTATCTCTGGTTCTGTATGGTTAGTGTTAAGGTAAGAATCAATTTTACTTCCGGATTATTTCACGTTAGAATTCGGGATAAAACAAACTAAGAAATTTTTGAATCAAGCACAGTTTGAGGTAAAGTTTTATCTCGCTTTTACTTAAGTCAATCACGTTTTCGGATTATTTTAAGTATGGGGCACTTGAATTGAATTATCCGTACTTGAATCTGTACTTGATTAAACGAAATCCGTACTTTTGAAACTTATAAGCAGGGCTGTGGAGTCGGTGTTGAGGTTTTTGTACCGGAGTCGGAGTCGAAGTACCCACAAAGACTCGCGACTCCGATTCCAAATTTTTTCGGCAAAATAATTTATAAAAAAATTTTCTAATATTTTCCAAAGTTGAAAAATTTAGATTTTTATGGGCTATAAAGGGCTAAGAGGGTCTGCCTTAAAACTTTTTAACTCATAAAAGAAGGACCATTTCAAAAGAACGGCATTAAAAAATAGAGTTTATAGTCAAATAAGGACCAGTCTTATATACATTTAGCATCAAGGTTAGAGTAGGAATTGGAGTTGGAGTCGGACTTAAAAAATTTCATCAGATGAAGTCGGAGTTATAACTTTTTTTGACGACTTCACAGTCCTGCTTGTAAGGCCCACTATTAACCTTCAACTTCGAAATTTTGTGGCGAAGTTTAAACAAACATAAAATTTATTTGTACCTAACTTAAAATCTGTGTAATATATAAAGGGTTATACATTTTGCGGTTTCAAAAGTAAACGTAAATAAAACACATATAAAATATTTTTTTTCATGATATTTCGTTTTTATTATAAAGTTTGAACGTTGACATTATGTGTGAAACACTATATCATTTAAATGACAACCACGCGAAGTGTTGCAAGCATACTACAAAAATGGTTATTCTGGCACAGCCACATATCGTGCTTTAAGAGGAGATTATGGTTTACATATTCGTCCAACTACGCAAGCAATTGGTAATATTGTGAAGAAATTTGAAGAGACTGGAGCGGTTACAGATATTGTAAGGCCAGTGCATCATCGTTTCGCTCGTTCCGCTAAAAATATCGCTGCTGTGAAAGTGTTGCCGAAGACCCGAATGTGTCGATTCCTCGTCGTTCTCAGGAATTAGGACTGTATGGTCGTATGATAACCGACTTTTTTTTGCCTGCTATTGAAGAATACGACTTGGAGAATAAGTGGTTTCAACAAGACGGTGCCGCATGCCACACAACTCGAGCGAATATGGCTTTATTGCAAGAGACATTTCCTGGCCGTGTCATTTCTCGTCGTGGCGACATCAACTGGCCACCAAGATCATGCGATTAGACACCATTGGACTTTTTTTTGTGGGACTACGCGAAAGACCGTGTTTATGCAGATAAACCTTTAACTCTTGAGCACTTAAAAGCCAACATTCGTCAAGCTATGGCTGAGATAGCGCCCAATATGTGTCAAAAAGTGGTCCAAAATTACCTCAAAAGAATCAATGCTTGCAACGCTTCGCGTTATGATATAGTGTTTCACACATAATGTCAACGTTCAAACTTTATATTAAAAAAGAGATATCATGAAAAAAAATATTTTGTATGTGTTTTATTTATTTACTTTTGAAACCGCAAAATGGATAACCCTTTATAAAGCACAGGTTCTCTCGAAAGTAAATGTCAAGTGGTCGAATTTCGGTCACCGGGCGATCCTAGTATAAATAAAAGTTATATAAAATAAACATAGAAATGAGTTTTTTTCTACCTACACGTGGATGTTTCGATTTATTGCATATCTTGCTCAATTAAGCGATTTTCGTTTTAATTGCGTCGGCGATTCAACTAACCGAGTACTGCTAAACTGAGTTCCCGTTTAATTGCGTCAAAAGTCGTGCATTTTTTTTCTGGAAACCATGGCCCTCTTAAGACCATGGCTCCAATTTATGTAGAACTAATTTTGGTTTGTAAAAATATATTTACTTGGTACAAATGATGTTTGACTAACTGTATTTTAAGAAGTTTTAAAAGGTTTATCATCTTCCGTCAGTTAAGATCATAGAAACCGACTAGAATAGAAAGAGAGAAAAAAATTATCTCAAAATTTAGCCAAAATGTAGACGCATATCTTACTTACAAACTAATCTTAATAAATAAACCCAGCGGGAATACTCAAAAGACCTACTTACTTCAGACCTTTTTAAAGACCTGCTTGAAAATTTTTTAATGACATATCTTTTCTTATCTAATGCCATGTTTCCACGGTACGTGATTCGCTCTCTATTCATGCTTCGCATGCCAATCATGAACAAAGCAACTGCTTCGCCATACAAAATTTTGAGAGCGAAGCAAGTAGATTCATATTGAATCTACTTGCGAAGCACGAAAAAGTACTCTCTTCTCCAATTTTTATCGCAAGTTTATCTGAACTAGCTGTAAAAATCGATTGTTTCAGAGTTGTCAACTCGGTGCGTTTCGCACCATTTTTGGTGCTTTTTTAAATTTTTTCTGCGATAACAATAATGATGAAAATATTAACTTTATTAATTTGGAGTTTTTATAATAAATTTTTGATCTCTTTTTAAAATGTTTTACGCAGAATTTATTAAATTAATTTACAAAAATGTATCATCTCGTACAAATGAATGCAAACATAAATACTATCCCCCATATTCATAAAAAATATTTTTGATTAATAAAAGGTTTATAAAACGAATTTTCTATGTTTGTCTAAATTTTTCTAAATTTGTGTAGTTTTTTTTATGTTTGCTAAATTTTATTTTTTTTCCTAAAAACTCTGAACTGTAAAGACTGTTTAATTGTTTTACAGTAGAATCATGAAAAAGTAAACCGAAATATTCCAAGGGGTTAACTTTTTCGAACTATTAAATTTTCTAAGCGGTATTTAATTGTAAAAAATGTAATAATAAACACATTCTGCTGTATTTTTAATATAAAAATAAATATTTTAAATAAAAAAGAAATTCTAATCTTGCTGCGTTTTTTTTCTCCATTTTGGTGCGTTTTAAAATTGCAAAGTTAACAACACTGATTTGTTTATTAAAGACAACTGTCAATTCGAAGCAAGTAGATACGTCGTGTAAACACCATGATTCATTAACATGATTCAGAGAGCGAAGCAGGTGCTTCAAATCGTCGTGGAAACATGGCATAACTGCTTAAGAATGCCTCATAGAAGGCCTCGGCTCTATCGTATAAAATATAAGAAACAAATTCCACACTCGCTTCTATGAGAAGGGAGTAGAGAAGGAGTGACATTTTTTGTATTTTTATTTTTTGCACAAGCAAAATCAAAATAATTATTTTTTTTTAATCCCGTTACTGTTCTTATGTACCCGCTAAAGAAGCGAAACGGAAGGCCTACTCCGCAATAACAACGTGTGTAAAAGAGATATGAGTATGGAATGGAGGAAGAAGGCATCCGTACTCCTTCTTTTTCCGCTGGGAAATAATTTACTAACCCAACAATAGAGTTAGGTTTTCGCTCTTTCTTCTCCAGTCGTTTTCTATGGCTCTGATAGACATGTTTATGTTCTTGACGACTACTGTTATTTAAAGAATTGAATCATACAGAAGAGTAGTATTTTACCAGAAAATTACATTTTCATATGTCTTGAGATTTTCTTTTACGAAGGTGAAATGGTGAGTGAAACAACCTTTATTTTTTTGCCAGCATTTCGATTACAGTTAATTGAAATGTAAATTTTGTGCTGATTTTGTGCATTTTAAGCAGTCAATTTGACGCCTTTTTCCTTTAAAAGACAAAAAAAAATAAACATTATTTTATGGGGTAAAATTTAACATATTTCTGTTTTTACACATAAATATTAGGGAAACGCCTTTTTAACGAAACGATACCGATGCAGAAAAAGAAATATCGGCGATACCGATGCACATATTGATTTGAATTCAAGTCAAAATTAGCAACATTTAAGTAGATTAATTTTTTTTTTACATAAGGTTTAAAAAACCACGAATGTAATAAAAATGTGGGTTAAAATTTACAAAAAAAATATACAATTGTTTTTTTTTAATACAAAGAAACAGTCTAATGGCCGTTTTCTCATTACGCGATTATCTTTTTTCCCAACGAAAAACTGCACATTAAAGAAATTTGGTTTTTTCAATGCCTCATTTGCTTCTATTCTGTCGCAAAGTTAACCAGCACTCATCTGCCAATTATTTATTTTTCTTTTATTTGCCGTACAGATAAATTCAATCAGCTGACTCCCAACTTTTACATGTATTTTCAGAGGTGTTGCCAACTGAAAACCAAAATCTTTAACGGACAGTTTATCGGTCTAATAAATTTATGTTGATATTAAACAACAGACAGTTTGTCGATACATTAAGAAAATGGCCATAAGAGATTAAAGGTCAGTGTTCGAAAATGAACCGAACATTATTAAACAAACGGTACACAAACCCAGAAATGAGATCTTTTTTTAGTGTTCCTGTATTGGTAAACAACCCCTAATACCGTTTATAACTATTTTCAACGAAAGAAACAAACATTATGTAGTGCATTACAATTGTAGTGGTACGCATACATTATTATATTTTAATGTTCTGTAGTGGTTTTTTCACGTTGGTGAATAAATGAGCTAACAAAAAATTTTAGCAACGCTTCTCACTAGTATTGTTGCTTTGCAATATGCACGACCACAGCACAATTAGCCTGTGTGGGTATTGTGTACATGTTTTGTTTTTGTAAAAAAAAAATTTGTTGGCTTTTTGTTTTTTTTCTTTAAAAACACACATGAATTTTTTTCTGGTAAAAAAGGGCGCTAAGCACAACTGAAACGAACGAAGATTAATGTGCTGAACACCGAACACAACGAAGTATGTGGTTTTTTTTTACTAAAAACAGGTTTAGTACAGTACTCTTATTGTGTACGAAAATCAGAAACAGAGAAACGATTTGTTGAGGTATTTACTACCTTACACTATCTATCAGCCCAATTATGAATATAAATTCCCCGGGAGTTTTTTCCCTTTTCTCATTTTTACAATTAAATTTACATAGGAAAAATGGGAGAAGGGAGAAAACTCCCGGGGAATTTTTATTCATAATTGGGGTGTATGTGTTTTCCATATTTCTAGCATACAGAGCACTAAAGTAAAGAAAAAAAATATTTGAAATTAAAAAACAAAGTATTCTAAGCTTTTTAGGACCGTTTGGAAAATAGTCGCGCAGATGCGACAGAACTCATTTTTAAACTAAAGGAGCCAACAATTCATTAACAAGGTTTTATTAAAATGTGCTAAAGTCCCAATTAAATAAATTGATAAACTGAAATTTGTTGTTGTTGTTTAGTTTAGATCATTATAAATTGTGTTCCAAAGATTTTTTGGTTAACATGTCACTGCGCCAGTAAACAAGCGGATCTTCGTACCCAGAAATATAAAGAGATCTAAGGCATCTTCTTAAGCTGAACCAGAGCTTATGATGGACAGCGGCACATTCTCCTCGGATTCTCTTATATTTTTTGCACAGACGATCCAAAGGCCAGTTCTCGTAGATTTATTAGTAGTTTTTCTAGGTACAGGGTTGAACGTGTCTTTAATACTTTCGAAAGGCAGATCATTTTAAGTAGCTCTATTAGACATTTTTCGATAAGATTGAAGACGATTGATTTTGCAATATTCGAGCTTTGTATCGAGAGTCAAGAATTGTGGACTCTGAACTATTCTTCATCTACGTTAATTCATTTATTATATTTTCTTATAATGTTCGAAGACCGTTAACTAGCTGAATACCATCAGACAATGTAGCAGTGGCTTTTCTTTTGAACTCTATAGTCTCTCCAAAGTAATCCAAAATTTGCAGCAAAATGATTTTTTGTGAGACATTAATGAAAATGAGTTAATAACTTTTAAAACTTATACATAATACATACAAAATTTAGCAACGAGAGAACATTTTACAACTACAGTGCAAAGCAAAACGGTTAAGCTGGAGCGGTACACCACACGTTCTATGCGTTGTTGTGCTTGATCAGCATTTTCTAAGACGCATGCGACGCACACAAAAGTACTAAGTAATCCTACTACCTACGTTAGATGCGTATTTGCTTTCTACGCATTTGCTGTGTAACTTGTCAATACAATTTAACACTGATTCTACATTTTTTGACAGATACATAATCGCATTATCACGTGGTGTAGACCTCCAGAATTGAAAGAAACAATTTCATATGCTGTTTAGATTTTATTCTCTGATTTTTAATTTGTTTCTTCTCTTAGTTTTTATGTAAAAAATTATTATTGAAAATTAAATTTTTTGTTCAAAAAGTCTTAGAAAATTGTAAAAGTTTCGTAAAGTATCGGTTATACTGATATATAGTCCAACTGTAGTATCGCCGATACATCAGTATCGGTTACATCCCTAATTGAAATATGTATGCGTGCACTAAGTTGGATGTTTTTATTCATTGTTTTGATGTAAGTATTCTCTAAGGTGTTATTTTGTTGCTTTCAATATGTATTTTATATTCGATTTCTTTTTATTTTTTTTTATTAAAGAAATGAACACGTAAGACGGATGGAGAAGGCAGAAAATAGTGAAGCAAAAGGGTAACATTCTCTTTTTTTTGGAAAGGAATTCACAATTATGATTAGCATTTGATTTTATTGTCTATTGTGTGTTTGTGTAAGAAGTAAGTATGGATTATTTTAATATTTCTGTGGAAAAATGGTTAACTGCTTATGTGAGCATTCTAAATATCCTGAATATATAATAAGTGGCAAACTAGTTAAAGTTTGTCCAGATGCTTTAACGCTTGCCAGTTTTCGCTATATCAAAAAGGTTCCATTTTTTGTATCTTAAGTAGAAATTGATCTCAATCGTCAGTATCCAGATGTTTTTCTATTAGTAAGTTGTAACTCAAAAATACAATACTTTGACGATTTTTCTTTTTAAAATTGCAAATTAATCAAACAATAAAAATATTATCCAAATAAAACAATCCAGATAAATAAATTTAACATTTGGTACTATTAAGAACCCTAAAGTTAAAGGGCCTTGCTTATTATTACCTCAAACTTTATTATAAGTTTATTATAATAATATATTCTAAGGCCTCAATGTCATGATTCTCTTTTCGTTCTTTTGGTTTCATTAGTAAAACAAGTTAAAATCACCTCGATAGTTGATCCTTTCCAGTTGGTTCTTATTCTTTTCCAGTGTCTCTTTTAAAAGTGATTATCTTTTAGTACAAAGCTAATTGACCCTGATTACTGTCAGCATTTGCATTATTTCTATACCGGCAGCTTTGCGACTAATGCTGACCGAAAGGTAACGCAAAGTGTCTCACATTAAGTTTTTTGTAAAATTTTTTCGGCTACGAATAAATATGATCACTTATCATCGCAACCATTGCCACAATCATAATATGGTTTCTTATAACCATATACATGTATTTTTGTTGTGCTTTAATCTTGGAATCATGTTATAACGGTACTTACATTCAGCGTTTAAAAAGCTGCAGTTGAGATAGTAAAAGTCATAAGAATGTGCTGTAACTTCGACATCTTCATTTGTCATTGTACACAAATAAACCGTTGACTTTACTTCTGATCCATTAAATGAACCCAGTCGCAGTGAAGGCAAAAGCAAAACACGAAATGTTGTACACGACAAAGAACATCGGCAGTCGACATGTTCGGAAGTGTTTGGTTTGACAGACCAAAACTTTTAAAAAATCCCGTAGTTATCGAAGATGGGACGTTGTGTTTGTGTTTTTATTTTCCATATTTTTTTTAATAATACATGCGTTCATAAAAACATAATATGTACATAAGTACATATTTATTATTTTTAAGCTTAACAAATCTTTTTAATTTTTTGAAATCAAATAAAACTGTAAATAACATCATCGCTTTCATATATATACAATGAACACAACGTCCCATCTTCGTTAACTTCGGGATTTATTAAAAGTTTAAGTCGGTCAAACCAAACACTTCCGAACATGTCGACTGCCGATGTTCGTTGTTGCGATCAACTTTTTGTTTTTTGATTTTGCCTTCACTGCGACTGTTTTCATTTAATGAATCAGAAGTAAAGTCAACGGTTTATTTTTGTCCAATGAAAAATCAGAAAGTGGAAGAAAAAGCAATTTTTTGATTTTGACTGCAGCTTTTTAAACCCTGCTTACATTAGTTTTCAATACAAAATGATATTCTGTCCGTGATCTGGGCTAGTGAAGTGTGCAATATCCGTCATTTCAGAACTTTTCTTTTCGGTAGGATTTGTACTTTAAATATAAACCTAAGACGGTCAGGGAAAGTACATTCTTGATTTTTCCCAATTGAAACCCTAATTGCAACATTAAAAATTAGTTAACAAAAGTTAAACTGCCTTGCCAGTATTAGCATCAAAATCTGGGATAAAAGTGTGGCCCAAATTATCGGAGACTGTAAACTATAAGGCTGTAGGAGAGCAAATGGATCTGTATTGCCGTCGTCTCAGTTTAAATATGCCAATGCTACGTTCACTGATGATACACTTGAAAGAAATCGATCCATCCGTGATCAAATTAAGCCACGGCGCACACTGGTTCATATTTTGAGAAGGCGGCCAAAATTATTTTTTTTTTTGTTCTCCGATTTTAAAATTTTTTTATTCATGTGAAAGTAAATACTAGTGAACCTCGGGAGCCAAAAAATTAAAACCCTATTTCAACTATTTCATTGAGAACAGGGTGGTCCGAAATGGACTTTCTCAATATTTGGTTATAGTTTTGAATTTCTGAGTCAATTTTTGAAGTTGAAATGCTCATAACTTTTTTGTTTTTTAAGATTTTTTGACAGAATAAGTTTTGTGTATTAGTTTATTTTATTAGCTATACGTGGTTTAAAGCATTAAACTCTGTGACCTCTAGAACTATTTAATTTTTTTTTTTTTTTTAATATCAAAATTTCCCGGAAATTTCCTACTTTATAGAGCATAAGTCCTGAGCGTCAAAATGCGTCAAAAAAAAATCTATACTCTCTTGTAGTCCAGAATCTAACCTACATTTCTATACCCCATTGTACACACATCTGGATACGGCCTTGCGAACTACAGCAATTTCTGTGACCCAAGGAAAGATATTCGGTTCAAAAAATAAGTCCTGCAAGGAAACATTACTGAAATTAAAGAGGTGAATCTTAAAGAATTTTCGACAAATAAAGCAGTTCAGGCCACATAAATTATCTAGCACGTCAGGTTATCAATTAATTTGGAGAAGGTAAAGGTATTGCCATTGTTATGAACTTATTGTGGGTGAACGGATGCTGCAAAACGAATAGGCGACATAAATAGACTACCACGTTAGATTTCTGAGTAAGTTAAAAGGTTAAACATAAGTAAATAGCCGCAACATAAACTACATAGTTTAATTACCTGAAAATTGCAAATTAATTTAAAAAAATGGAAGAACAGGTAAATGGTCAAAAAACTAGCACGCAGTTATATTTTACGTGAAAATTACCTACATGTTACCTGTTAATTTATTGCCGGTATGTTATCCTTTTAAAAAGTGTGAAAACAGGGGTTTTTTATGTTTCAAAGAAATGCTAATAAAAGATTAAATTTGTATTTAAAAAAGGGTTTTTATGTTTTAAAGAAGTAGTAACAAAAGATCATTTAAAAAAACTTCTATCAAGAGTATAAAAGTGCATGCATTCATAATTTTACCTTCATTATTGTTTAAACAATGGCTAAGTTCAGTTATAAAGTTCTCGCAGATATATATTTTCAACAGAAAGATGAAAAAGATTTTGTGTTACACATAATGAATAATCCATTTTTTAAATTATGCAACGAACAAGAAATCAAAATTCATAAGATAAAAATTAAAAATTTTTCATTAACATTAAGAAAACGGTACCTGAAATGTTCTAGAAACAAGAAAAAGTTTTATTTACACAACGAAAAATGGCTAACAAATGATCTGATTTTTAAGAAGCTGTCAATAACCGCTAAGGAAACTGGAAAAGTGGGTCGGCCCGCAAAACAAATTGACAATTGCAGTGAAAGATCACGAAGACGCAAGCTAGCAAATATCAATGAAGAAATTTCTCATAGTATGATAAAGGATTCATTTCTGCATCAAATTCAACCAACGCAAAATAAGAAAACAAAAATTGCAATAATTGAAAAAATAGTGGAAGCGAGCCCTAAACGCACAAAGAGGATTTTAAAAAGTATGCCTACACCAACTGAAGAAATGAAATTTACTCCAGAAGAAGCATTTGCACTATTTTTGGATTTAAAACTGACAAAAAATCAGTATACAGAACTGCGAAAGCGAACCAATGAAAAAAACTGTGGAATCTTTCCAGCATATCGAGATTTAGTTTCTGTCAAAAAAGAGTGCTTACCTTCACAAACGGCTATTAGTGTAACTTCAAGTTCAGCAGAAGTAAAATTGCAGGCTCTTCTCGAACACACTGCAGAACGATTATTAAATACACTTGATGCTGACTGTTTAAAAAAACTTAAAAATTGCAGCATCACTTTATTTTCTAAATGGGGATGTGATGGAAGCTCTGGTCAGAAACAATACAAGCAATGTAATTCAGAAAACTCATCTGATGCCAACTTATTCATGGTATCTTTAGTTCCATTACGTTTAAGAAAAACTTATATTGGCTTAGAGCCGTCAACCAGTAGAGTTACAGAAATGGATGTATGGAAAAATGAAATTCCCTCTTCAACAAAGTATTGCAGACCAATAAAGTTTGTTTACAAAAAGGAAACTAAAGATGTCATAACTGAAGAAGTTCGAAAAATAAAAGATCAAATTAAAGAACTTCAACCGGCAATATTTAAATTTGATGACCAATGCATTGAAATTAATTTTCAAATGTTCCTTACAATGATCGATGGAAAAGTTGCTCAAGCATTAACCGAAACAAAGTCTTCGTCAAGCTGTACCATATGCCAAAAGACATCAAGTCAATTAAGCCAACCCCCATCACAAGACAATAGTTTCAATGAAGCATACGAATTTGGAATGTCCCCTCTTCATACCAGAATTCGTTTTATGGAGCATATTCTTAAATTGGGTTATGATTTGGAATTTGGCCCGTTAGGCGAAACAGTGAGAAAAAACAAAGAAAATGTGGAAAAAAGGAAACAAACAAAAAAACAAATTCAAGAAAAATACCTTCACCTAGGCCTTATAATTGATCAGCCAAAACAAGGAGAAGGAAATTCAAATGATGGAAACACTGCAAGGAGATTCTTTTCCGATCCAGAAACTGCAGCATCTATCACAGGAGTACATTTTGAATTAATAAGACGATTCCAGATCATTTTACAAGTTATATCATGTAGCAGAAAGATAAATGCAAAAAAATTTGGGCAGTATGCAAATGAAACAGCAATTCTTTATAACAAAAAATACTCTTGGAGACATATGCCAACCACAGTTCATAAAATTTTATATCATGGGGAACAAATAGTTCAACACAATATGCTACCAATTGGAGATCTATCTGAAGAAGCGCAAGAAAAAAGGAACAAAGACTACAGATTCTTCCGCGAGCATAACACAAGAAAAATGTCCAGATGTTGTACTAATGAAGATCTTATTACTATTTTGTTGTGCACATCAGATCCATATATGTCCAGTATTCGACAAAAATGGAAATCAACCTCAATCGAATTAGAGGAAGAAGCTAAACAACTTCTCGAAAATGAAACCCAAAGCTATTTAGAAGAAATTTTTACTAATATTGTTTAATTTAAAATTGTTTATAGATTATAATTTGTTTTTGTTTTAAGTATATATTTGTATTAATGTATAAAAATAAAATACACATACATCTCTAACCAAAAATAAAAGTTGAATTACCTAAAATGTTATCGATAGCCAATAATGCTATTTGGGAATTTTTTAAAATATTCCTTTTCAGTTTTATCCTTATAACAACTCGTCTTTCCTAAAAACGCCAACCTTTGGCCCCTGTGAATATTGGGACTAAAAAATTTACAGGGGCCAAATATTGGCATTTTCTGACAGGATCTAAGTTATACAATAAAAAATAAGTATCAGTTGTAAAATACAAGAGAAATAATCATAAATTATAAAAAAATCATATTTGAAATATTCAACTTTTACACCGAAATTCAACAAAAAAATGAAAATGCATTTTGAACTCCCCATAACTTTTGCTCCTATCAGTCGAATTTTACGTTTTATAGCGCAAATTAAAGCCTAACATCGCACCTATCGAGCAAAAAAAATCGCATAAAAAAATACCGATCCAGTCAAAAGTTATGGAATTTTGACCGCCTTCTCGTAAAATTTCCCACTGTGCGGCGGTGTAAATAGTACGTTACGTACGGTTTTACTTAAATCAAGTACAGAATGCTTAAATCAAGTGCGGAATATTTAAGTGCCCCGTATTAAAAAAAAATTCCGAAATAGTATTGAATTAAGTCAAAGTGAGATAAAAGTTAATCTCAACTTGATTAAACAATTTATAAGTTGTTTTAATTCAGAATCCGTTCTTTAAATAATCCGAACGTGATATTGATTCTAACCTAAACACTTAACCCAGAGAACCAGAGATAGAGAGAGTAATAATATTTACTTTCCCGTTACACATGTTTGCTTTAATTTTGTTGTAATTCGCCTCATGTTTACAAAACAACTCTCAAATATAAGACACCAGCAGCATGCAAGATAAGGTTTTCGTAATCATTCTACTTTGCAAATTCGAGGCATTTAACTAAATAATTTTAATAAGAAGAATTTGGGAATTTTTGCTTCTTAGTTTAGCTTTTAAACATGAAAATAATGTAATTTCTTTTTGCAGTGTTGTTATTGTCAAGAAAATTATTTTTTACCTGCTTTTGTAGAGTTGTTGTTGTTTCTACAACAAACTTTTACAAGCACATGCTTACGCACGCATTTTTGGTTTCGAAAGTTATCCCATCTTGGATTGTACTTTAAGCGTTATATGTACTAAAATTTTTAAAAATTTAGTACTTGTTTTTTTCTGTTTAATCCTCTGCATTTTAGTTCTGCCACTGTCAGATCATATCCACTGTAGTTTAACACCTTATCTCATTTTAGTATAAAAACAGCTGATATTCTTCGGGCCGGTTGCCTCAAAGCATATATTTCACAAGCAAGGAATATTCAACACTACGTGGAAAACTTTATTTAATATGAAGAGCAGCAACCCGTCTAATGGTGCTTCAGAGTGATGCAAGTTGAAGCTGTGTAACATGTATGTCCCTCTAATTTTTCCTTAAACTTATCTATGGCAGAGGGACTTAGGACTTTAAGGCGCCCAGTCATGTAGCCTGACTGATTAAAGTACATCTTAACGTCTCAGACAAGTAGGCAAATTACATGAATATTTGCTGAAGCATAACTGCATCGTGGGATTGAACACGAAGATAGCAGCCCTATCACCAATCTAAGAGAGGAGGGCTAGCAACCTACTTTTCCGAATTACAATTTGCTAACGAATCGCCAGGCGCCCTATGCTCCTTTGGGAGTTAGAGGAATATACAATGGCAGAGTCAGCTAAAGTTGATTTTTTAGCTTCTAAATCAAATTTTATGAAGAGTATTTTATAATCGGATTCTAATTCTCGCCCAAGGGGGTTTCTAAAGATCATCTTAAGGATATTTCACCTTTTTGTGTAAAATCCTATGGGAAAATCAGGTGCAGTCAATTTCCGGGATTCAGCAAAAAATATAAAATTAACAGAACTCAGGAGATCTTCCCGATCTTTTGCGATCGCGGCTGACCAGAGATCCTATCTGGTACCACAGAAGTCAATAGCCTCCGATGACATGGCCCTAGACTGATAGGTTGAGGCCTCTGTTATTATGCTTTTTGCAGGATATGCTTGCTGCCTTTCAGGAATATTATCTTTGCGGAAGTTGCGCCACAGATTACTAAATAGATATGTCACGAGAAGGAAGATTTTGCGTTTTTTTTTGTCTCTTTCTTCGAAAGCTGCTCTTTTTGCATTTCTCTTTGCATCATCAAATTAATTAAGTTGAGACTTATTTGCAAAACTGTTGTAAAAATTAACTTTTAAGTTTACCACAACACGATTAAATAATATTTAAGTGGGTAAATAACATTATAAAAAAAACAATATTACTAAATAAATTTTTTCTCGGTCAGTACGCTTTGTGTTTTTATTCGTAGGTATATGCACAGCGATAGCACATTTATTCTTTTCTTTTTCTCTTTGATTTGCTGTGCTGGTTTTTTGAACCGAAAAAAAAGTTGAAACCGATTGCTGTGTGTGATCGTTATATTGGCATCTTCAATAGGGAATAGAAAAGAAGTTGAACATCAAAAGACGAAACGTATAAATTCGGGATAGGGGCTATTTTTTCACCACTTGTGTTAGAGTTAAGCTTAAGGGAGGATTATCCTTAGAAGCTGTTGCTAATCAACAGATGGGGTAAGGCCGACATGGCAGCAATTTATTTAGTGTCAGTTATGTCTTATCTCCAAGAATAGAAGAAGCAAAGAATACTATAACCGTTGCCTAAAAAGGATTTCCACCCGCTGGAACTCTGTTTGGTCGAAGGACAGTTGCTAGGATTCACATTAGCGCATCTATTTATGTTGATTCCCTTCGATGATTTGACTGTTTTCCCGTCAGTGTTTTTATCTTTGATATTTTCGAATTTTGTTTAGTAAAGAGTGGTACTAGACTACCATACCATAAAGTATTCGTGTAAGAAATAGGGTAAATTATTAACGGTTTAAACTTTTAATAATTTGTTTGTCTCAAAATTTTATTATATTTTCAAGGGATACACCCAGCAAAAACTTTACTTACCAAGTAAGTTAGCAAATAATGTTGGAGAAAATAAACACTACTTATTTTTCGGCTGAATAACTACTTATTTTTGTTCGAGGTGTCCACAGAATTCAGTACTTACAATACACTTACTAGGAGTCAAAAAATATCTAGTTTTTATTTAACTACTAGTAAGTTGAATTGTAAGTACTTACAATATACTTACCAGAAGCCAAAAAATTACTAGTTAATAGACCTAATAAGTAATTATTGAGTGCGTTACCAGTAAGTAAATATTCAGTACGGAAAACAATACAAGTAATAAGTAGTTACTGAGCTGATTATTAGTAAGCAAATATTCAGTAGTGAAAATAATAGAAGTAATAAGTAGTTGTTGTGGTCATTACTAGTAAGTACTTATTAAAGTTTTCAAAATAATGACAATTGTAATGACAACTACTTACCAGGTAACGTATGAAATAACTACCACCTATTACTAAAAATCAAAAAGTTTTTCCTGGGCAGGAACTCTTATTAACGTTATTGGCTTTAAAGCAGGACAATGTGTGGCAAGTGTTTTGTGTGTCAAGGGCCCTGAACTTAAATTTGTTTTTTATTTTGTTATTTTATTTTTATTATTTTCTGTTTATCGTATGCTTTTGTTTTGATTCGGTTTTTATTATAGTGTTTGTTGTTTTGTTGTTGTTCTTTTATGCTGTTTTTGTCAATTTTACAATAATATTATGCTGACATTTGCAATATTTAATTTTATACCCCTTTTTTTTGAGGGGGGGGGGGAAAGGGGGAGGGTTTATATCGTATTTTTATTTAGATTTTTATAACAAAAAAATTTACACGTATTTACCTCTAAATACTTGTAATCATTTGGTTTATACGTTTTGTTTTGTGGTTTGTTTGTTTTATTTTATGACATTTTTTTTTGGGGTCTCTTTAGGATTCAATCGTTTTAGATTCTTTAAATTTGCATAAAAGAATTACAAAAGTTGTAAATTTTATTAGGTTCTAAAATATTTTCGATATTACAAAAACACTTGTTTTTTATTTAAAATCTAAATACAAAATTTATTTATTCTCTTATTTGAATTCTTAACAGTTTATGATCTGTTTTGAGGTTGGGGTTAATTTTGAATGTCAATGAAAATAAAATTTATTTGCATTTATTTTATTTTTTTAATAATCGTTAAATGAGTGTAAATATTATTGTGTGTAAAAAGCCTTTTTTAAGGCATCATAAAAGGTTGCAAAGGGAATTGATCATAGACTTTTATTTGTGTAAATTCTAGGTATAGAAATTTGTTTAGTTGGCGACATTTTGTATCAGTGTCAGCAATTTTAATACTGAAAATAAACAAGATTTTACAGTATAAAAAATTACAACAAAAATGGAAAACAGTTTAATATACAAAAAGACTGAGTGCTGCATTCGGCTTTGCTGAATCTTATAGACTTTTCATCGAAATACTGAACACTTTTTATAGTTTTAAATTTTTAATAATTTAATTGTTCTGAGTGCCCATAATTTAATAAATGAAGAAATTACTTTGATAATAATGAAGAAAAATGTTTTGTAAAAATAATTACCAAAAATAGGTACGATTTTTATCCCTAAAACGTTCGAATTTCGAAACAGTACGGAATTCGTTTTTGTATTTTTTAAATAAGTTACGAATTTGCTATAATCTTTATTTTTATGTTAATTGGTTTAAAAGATGAATGGGGTGACAAAGAAGTTCCAAAATTAAGGTGTTATCCGTTTACTCCCCGAAAGGGCTGAATTTCAAAAAAGTACCAGACAACTGGGCGCTTATTTTTCTAATCGGCAACTATAAGTTTAGAATTTTTTTATCTCTTTTAGTTTTGGAGATATGAACCGAATTTACCCGGTTTTACTCTTTTAGCGCCCGATTTCAAAAAAATCGTTTCTAAATGCATCTGCTTTCAAAAGAGGTACCTGGTGGCTGTTATTCGATCTATGTAAAGTTTTTGCGCAAAGTACAGGTCGCATTGTTGCCGATAATTTAATGGAATTTGACATGTGCATTTAAATTGTCATGCACTAAAAATTCAAAAATTTTAAAATAAAAAATAGTTTTTGAATTTTATTAAAAACAAAAATATAAAAAAATCAGTCTATTGTTATTCAAATATCTTTAAATACTTAAAAAATTAATAAGAAGAGATAAACTGACTATTTATTGTTGATGTTTTTGTTTAAACTTTGATATTGTTACAAGTAGAACTGTTGCTTATGGTTCTTATGGCCAATTTTCAGGATTGATATTAAAACACATTTATGTTTAAAATCGTTTTAAATACAAAATTCTCTTCTTCACTAAGGGTGTGTGTGAAACGGTAGCAAAGTTCTATGGTGAAATGAAATTTGTTTGTGGTAGAAAATTTTCATATTTATGCTGTGTGAAATTGTAACATTTTTGACAACGTAAAATTTTGACATAAAGAAAGAAACAATTACTAGTAGTTTTGTGAAAATGAATAAATTAATCAAGTTTTTACCAATAACCATTTCAATTCTGTTGGAAATGAGATCGTCCCAACTATTTGATGAATTCTTTCTGATATATTAACAATTTTTACAAAAAGTGTGGGCAAAAAAGCTTATACATATGTAAATACTTACATGTTGTATAATTCTTTTTAATTTTTTTTGCCGCTGGTCCTGCTTCCATATTATTTTTTATTTTGTTTAAACAAATTTGATGAAAAAAAATAATTTTGTGGTTGTCAAAAATTTCTACACTAATGTCAAAATTTATACTAGCCCCCTGGGCTAGTGAAATTTTATTCACCTCAATAGTGTCAAAATTTTACTTCCATGAGTACTTTGCTACCGTTTCACACACACCCAAAATACTTAAATCAAACTTAATTCACCGATGTGGTACACTTAATTTCAACTTAAGTTTCTATTGTAATATTTTAGCAAGGTGGCCTGAATATCACGACAATACAACAACAAGAGGCAAAGCAATAACAATCAGTTGTTTTTTGAGACCACCTTGTAAATAATTATACTTTTTTATGATATTTTTTGTATTTAGTAGTGCTACCATACTTTTATCTTATTTAAATAAGACTTTTAAAATAAAACTCAAAAAATCAATTTGTATTTAAATACGATTTAAGTTTTTATGAAAATTAACTTAATTTAGATTTAATTACTATCCTGAAAATTGGGCATTATACGCTTAACAATTTTATTTGGTTTAATATCTTTAGTTTTTCTAAAATCTTTATGGATGAAGTTTCCTGATGATCTGGCCTAAGCAACCAGGAAAATGCGCATAGGAATAGCTTATCCCATCAACAATAAATTTCAATTGTTTTTATCAAGAATAAAAAAAAAAAATTAATTAAAATTTTTGTTTGCTTTTATAAATATGTAAGTACTGTTTTTTTAAAAGTAAAACTTTGCCTTGTACTTGAAGAATGCTAATGCATTTAGAAAAAATTAATTTTCAGATCCTACTTTGATTCCTTAATTTTTGTTGCAAAACGTTTTGGATTTTCTTTTCAATTTTTCGGGCTACTCTTCCTTCCACATTGTTAATTTTACTTTCTGCAATAACAATTACTTTGACTTGAGTATCAAAGGTGAATACATACATGCGTTCCGAACAATATTTTTGTCCGGAAAATAATAATTTTACTGAGAGTGTTTTGCAGAAATATTCGCCTATTTCGGAAAATTTGTACGGTAAAAGAAAGTTACAATTATACAAAATGGCAGCACAACTAGCAAACCACTTATTTTGAAGTGTTTTCTAAAAGTTTGTTAAAGAAAACGGACGACAAATTATTCAGCAAAAAAAAAAAAATTAAACCAATTCAAAAAAAAAAACTTGCCGAACAAAACATATTTTTAATTAGGCTAAAGTTCATCAAATTTAATTTACATTAAATTATTTTTATGAAGAAAGGAATTTTGCAACATGAAAATAATTTAAATTTATTGATCATTTTTTATTCTTTACTGAACTGGGAATCGAACCCAGGTTTTCACTGACAGGTTGCCCAGACATGTTTCGATTGTAACCACACAGCCTATTCAGAGGAGTTTGCCGTTTAACACTCACAGACGTCGACGACTGCTGGCAGTCAATAGTCAAATTACATTTTATTTGTTTTTCATTTTTTTTTTTTGTCTTTCTTTTTCTTGTTGACCTTTTTCAGCACAGAAGTAAGACGTCAAACTCTATATAAAAAAAATTTGTCTGAACAAAAATATTGTTCCGAACGCATGGGTGAATCGAGCTTTAGTGAACTAAATCCCTAAATTATTTATTTGGGAGATTCACAAGGTGTCATAAAGTCATAAGTCTTAAAATAATAACATGAAAAAATATGACTGTTGTGAACAACCCCTTATAATTTAGTGTGCTATTTTGAATTTAAATCAGCTTGTCCGAATTTGATCCAATGATTGAGGAATAAAATTTCCTTTTAATCATCCAAATAACATTTTTTTATATTTTTAGCTGTTTCGGAGCTATTCAGAAGTAAGCTATGATAAATTTGATTTTTATTCAAAACAAAAAATAGAACTATTTTTGGTTTTCAAAATGTATAAAAAATTATAAAGACGAAAGTTTCACATTTTTATCATTTATCAAAAAGCCAGATATATTACGAATAAAATAAGAAATATATTATGAAAATGTCTAATATTTCGGCAGAATTAAGGCGGATTTGTCCGATTTGGATTAAATTACTAGCAGATGACTAGGAATAAAATTCAATTTAAAGCATGGCCACCTTATTTCGGAAGGAATAAGGTGGCTAGACGTAATAGAATCAATCTGTAAACAGATTTGAATTCAGTACGCTAAAGTCATTTAAAATCACATAACAAGGTTCTTTTTTTCGCCTTTTTTATTTTTCCGACCAGTTTTTAATCAAATATGAAACTACGAATTATTTTTGTTAGCTGAACATAATTTTACAGAATTCCAATTAATCCTAATCAAAAATTTAATAAAAAAAAGTTGTAAAATGTTTTTATAGGTGAAACGAATTCAATTTATGAATTATTTTATGAAAAAAATTTAAATTTTCAATTATCTAGAACAAAAATTTTATATTCTATTGATATAAAAAAAAACGCTAGATTTCCCGCTAATCGTCAAAACGGAAATTTTGCCGCAATGGGCACATAAAAACCGCTAGAATCGCGGTAAAACCGCACAATAAACATAGCAAGCAAAGTTCTAAGCAACCAGCGAAATGCGCATAGGAAGTAGCTTTATGCGCCCTACAATAAATTTTAGTGTCTTTATCAAAGAATAAAAATTGGGAACATAGAACATCATAATGACTAAATAAATAAATAAAGATTCGAAAAACATTTTGTTTGATTTATTAAAAATTTAAAAAAAAAAATTTTTAACAAATCACGTAAACATTTTGTTAAAAAAATTATTTTATTACTTTTCTTGTTGACTCGGTAAACTTTGTTGTTGACTAAAAATTCAAAAGCTATACATACAAACTTTTTTGTCAATCGAAAAAAATCGTCATCGCAGAATATTCAAACATTTTCTTAATCAAATTTGCGATTTTCGCATTCAAATAAGAAAATTATTTTTTTCTGTGTAAGCGGCACCTCAATCTTTTGTTTAAATTTTGAAAAACTTGTATTTTTAGCAAAGCACTAACTTTAAAATTTTTTTTAGAGTCTTAACAGAATTTTTTTATTGATTTAAAAATTTTGTTTTGGAAGATTTTTTTTTGTGCTCTTGGAATTTTGTTTAAAGAACTTCTTTTAAAATATAGAAATTTAAATTTTACGCAAATTTAATTTAATTTAGAGATAATTGTTTGACATCGTTCTTAGACTAACTATCGACAAAAAACATGCATTTGCATGGAAATCGTTACCCTAGTCATAAGGATCAAGGTGTGAATCGGACTATAATTTAACATGGCTCCCTTTAAAACTTATTTGTTTTTTTACACACATAATATTAAAAAATTTATTTATAAAGAAAATCACGATGGGTAGTACAAAGTGTGCAAACGATGCAAATGCGTGCAAAAATACACACATTTGCACAACACAACAACAAAATGTACGTAATTGCAATTTGCTCTATTTTACTTCGTTTGCACTAAAAAACCATGAGCAAAGTTAGTAGTGCATATTTGCTCAACTGCAAACAAATGTAAACAATAACATTTCACTTATTAAGCGCCATATTGGTTTTAAGAAAATTTTTAAATTTAACACTTTCGTGGGTTTTAACCAGTGTTGCCGTTAGGATACGAAAGATACATTTTTCGTATCTTTTGACTACTTCAGGTATCATGTATAATCCTGACATTTTTCGTATCTTTTGAATCTGTATGCAAAATGTACAGAAACAAAACATTTGAAAATGTTTAGCCAACTAAAACTTATTAAGACTGATCATCGTAAGCGATTCAATACTAATACAATAGCAGCCAAGGCGCATTGACTAAAAGGTGGGGTCAACTATACAACAACACTGCATCTGTGGTCGGATTGTTAAAAATATTTCTAGTAAAAAAAGGTTAAGCTTCGTACAGACGGTGGTAAGATCTTACAATGTTGTCATTAAAATTGACTAAAAATGTCTTGCATCTGTGTGAACATTGTACGCTATTTTCATTTGGCAGATTTGTTATATTAGTGCATCTGACAATGGCACCATTGTCAGAAAAACGACAACATTGTAAGATCTGACCATCGTCTGTACGAAGCTTTAGTTTACATAAAAAATTAGTTTGCATACACACTTTGATAAGTCGACCACCGAAAAAAACACCATATGTTGACCCCACCTTCTAGTGAATTCGCCTTGATAGCAGCTTTAATAATGATTAAAGAAAACATTAAGGGTTTGCAACATATGATCCACCTAAATCGATGATTACTAGTAGTGCGAAGTTGTTCTAAGGAAATATGAACTTCTTTTTTATTTTCAGGAAATTTAAATAAACTTTGATTATCCTTAGTATAAACGCCTTAACTCGTATATTAATTTTTACAAAAATGAATTTGTTTTGATAATATTCAAAGATAATTACATAAAATTGATTTTAAAGTTTGCTTACTGTATTTTTAAAAATTACATGTGCACCTAATATTTATGACTTAAATAAATATAAAAATTAATTTATACGAAATCATATTCTTTACAATATGCATTTAAATATGAAATAAAAATGTTATGTTAATAAATATTAAACGTTAAAAATGGATTTTCAAATTTTTTTAAAACGTATCTTTTTGGGAAAAAGTGTATCTTTTTGGAAACTAAAATGTATCTTTCTCGAAATTTTACTGGCAACACTGGTTTTAACATCAAATAGAGAATTCAATTTAAATAATTCAAAAAGAAAAAATTTACTTTAATTTGCTTGTGTTGGTATAATTTTAAACAAATGCAGATATTTTACAGTGCTGCCAGAAGTTTTTTGTGTTGCCAGAATTAATTTTTAGTAAAATAGCACGTTTGCACAAAAAATATACGTGGTATGCTCACGATCAATCATAATATTCACTACAAATTTACAAAATGCAAATTTGCACAATGACCATCGTGAATACCCTTCAACAAAAAGTTTGTTATACCCTTTGTACACTTGCATACATTTCGAAGGAACGCATGGAAGATGTTGAAAATGTGAAATACGCGTGCACACTTGAAACATCTACTATCAATAAAAAATATCACCATTTCTGAAAAAAAAAAGTTTTATTTTTTTAAATATTTTTTTTCTACAAAAGTGCCAACATTTTAAAAGATAACACAAAAGTGTAATTCTAATTAATTTTGTTTAATAATTTGAGCAAAATTGAGCAAAATAAGGCTTGCAAAAAAGGAAAAACTTGAGAAATGGTAACGCTGCTTTCAAAGCAACTTCCATTTTGTCAGTGATGCCACAATAATAATAGAATTTATTGCCACTTTTCAAGTGATGACACTAAAAGAATCGAAAAATGTAAAAGGGAACGAAATGAGATAGAAACATTCTGTAATAGGCTTTTTACACTGATCGACATCTAACATCTATTATCAAAGATGTAGAAAATGTGAAACACTCGTTTACATTGCTCACATCTAACATCTGCCATCAAACAAAAATGTCACCATATTTGCAAAAAAAAGTTTTTAAAATAAAAAATTGTTTTTTTCTACAAAACTGCCAAAATTTAAGAAGAAAACACAAAAATGTATTTGAAGTTTAATTTGTTTAACAATATAAAAAATACTTAACAAAAAAACATCGCAATAAAAGAGAAAACTTGACAAATGGTAACGCTGCTTTTAAACCAATTTTTTTTTGTCAGTGATGCCACAATAATAATAGAACTTATTGCCACTTTCTAGTGATAACACTAAAATAATCGAAAGATGTAGAATGGAATAGAATGAGATAGGAACATCTTTTAAAGATGTTGAAAGATGTTGGATTTAAGCCCTATGTATTTCTTATGGAAAGATGTTAACATCTTCGCAAATTGATGGTAGATGTTAGATGTTGTTCAGTGTAAAAAGGCTATAAAGATGTTGAAAAATTTTGATTTTTAGCCCAATGTATTTCTTATGGAAAAATTCCAACATCTTCGCAAATTGATGTTAAATGTTGACAAGTGTGAACAGGCTATTAGAAATTGATGTCCAAACTAAATAAATATTTATTAAGAAAAAAATTTTTTTTATTTAAATTTTATAAATGTTTGTGTTTGAATTTATAATTCTTTTGTTGAATTTAATTTGTGATTAATTCACCAAATTCCTTTACTCTATTTGCAACTTTTTTTGACCAATAAAATATGTTCAGTATTCGGATTTAAATAATTTTAATTTGTTGAATATTAATTTCTTTTACACAAAATAAATGCCTCAATGAATGAATGATAGAAAATACAATTCAAAAATAATTTTTATAATATTTTTCCATACATATATAAAATATTAATAATATTATTTTTAAGTATTTAGAGCACATTTGATTGCAACTATTCCCATGATAATGACCATTCATAAATTTTTTTTTGAAAACCCATTACAATATGCAACAATCTCATTTTTCGGTGGTGCTTCATCGACATCAAAAAAAAAAATGAGAGAAATAAATGCATATTTATACCCTACACTGTTAACAATATGTATTATTAGTTTATGACAAGCTTTGCAGAAGTTTTTAAGTTTGCAAAATTAAAATATCCAGACAGAAAAAAATAAAAATTGATTTTTATTACAAAATTTGTAATATTAATTAAAAAATTAATTAAATTTGCACAAGTAAACAAATTAATAGTATCAATTAAACGATTAATTCACTTGATTAAACGTTTAATACACTTGATTAAACGTTTAATTCTTTCGATTAAATGTTTAATAAAAACTGATTTTATTATTGATTAATGCTTAAATTGTTTAACAATTTTGAATTTGTTCTGAGCATAGTCAAAAATCAAATTATATTAAACGTCCTAAAACTTAACATTAATTTATTCTCTTAATAAATTAAGCAAAGAGTAAATTTAGGGCGTGTTAGATCGACATGAGTTTCTGTCATATTTGCCTTACTTTCACATTCAAAAAAAGGTAAAAAGTGTTTCCCAGCAAGCTTAAATTAAAAAAATAAATTAGGTTAAACTTAAAAATTTAGTAAAATTTTTAGTAAAAAGCCTTTATTTTTCAGATGTTATCAAAGAAAAAACAAACTTTCAAAACTCTATACAAATCAAAAATGTATTCCCAGTATTTGCTTGGTTAGTCTGTGCGTGCGTTTGCACATCCAAATGCAAGTACATAATTGTACGAGTGTGTTTGTGTAAATCTAAAATCATAATTCATGTGTCTTTTGAACATTACAATTTTATTGGTTACATTTAAAAATTGCAAACCAGATTTGAAATTGGATGTGGACCTGGTTGAATACATATTTATGTATATAGTTCTCAAATGGACACACATTCGTGTAAATTGTATGTTGCAAGAACATTTTTTTTTGGAGCCTGGCACATGTGTCGATCAAAGGCAACGAAAAAAAAACAACTTTACAAAAATGAAATGAAACAAATGTTCATACAATATTTAAATATGTATTTCCATAGTAACATGTCCATTTTGCATGAAGAATCCATTTGATAACGAGCGAACGTATTAATAATATTGCACCATTATATCGAATGCTCACACACACATGCATTTGTAAGCATTCACATATCAGAAGAACATTTTGAAATAATGCTACCACTAGCACCCCCTCAATCATTTTCATACTTAAACCATAGAACCCTATAAATATTAGGGTGGTTAAGTGTAAAACATTGAGTAAAATAATTCAATATTAAATTAAGCATTTATTTATTTTCATCCATTCATTCATGTAGTATAAAGCCTTTCCGGGCAAAAATCAATATTACAAGTAACTAATGCATTTAGTTTTTTTAATTGTACCAAAGTCGAAATCTCTCCAATTTTTAAGGATAAAGATTTTAAGATACCTCTGGCAACACTGGCATTAACAGACACCATACTATGGCGAAAAGCATTGAAACACGCCTAAAGCCGTAGCAAATTTAGATACTGTGCTAAAATTTGGTCCAATTTAGCTTTATGTGGCTAGAAATAGCACCATGAATTTTTGTGATAATCGGTCCATAATATTAAGCCCTTACCACAAAAATAGCTTAAGCGACATCATTTTCAATTTTCGTTTTTTAATAAATGCTTTTATTGGCAACACTTGCATCATTTTCTAAAATGTCGTGGCCACATAAGGTACCGTACAATTTTATAGCAAAAACCATTTTAGGTTAAGCGCCAACCTTCATCGATATATTAATAAAATATAAAAAAATCTTCTCCTGTAAAATTGTGTTTTTATCGCTTAAGCTTTTTGTGCGGTAGGGCTCGGAATAAAACTGGACGCATAAAAAGCGTCCTTCCGAAAAGCACTTTAGAAGGTAAAGAAATTCATTACTGTTTTGAAATTTGGTCTAATTTGGGTTTTTTAAAATTATAAAAGTTTCAGATGGTATGCCCATAATTTAAAATAGTTCGGTCTAAGCCGCAACCAATTATAATACCGACGTCAGTTTTCAAAAAAAATTGGTTTATTTATAGATTCCATATAGAGCTTACTCCTGAAATATTCTAACTGTCGGTGGAGGGTATCAAGCACTCGGCACAGACGAATATAGCATTCTAACTTGTTCATGCTGAACTTTTTTTTGGTAAATACATAGCATTTTTTTTAGGATGAAGTTGTCTGATCTGATGCTCCGAAGTTCCTGGAAACTATAATGCTTTTTAAAAAAACAGCTTTATTCGGCAGTGCCGAATATTGTACACCCTTTTTCTCAGGAGTATGTAGGGAAATATTAAAATATAAAAAGCAGAACGGGAGATCCCGAAAAGCCTGCTCGTGGGAAGGTACAGCACTTGTAGGAAGGTTCAGCCTGCGGGAGGATTTTCCAAAAAAAAAACGATACTAAATGACAAAAAAAACGATACTAAATGACATGTTCGACGTGCCGCGTTCTAAAAAATTTGAGTTGAATAACAGAGTGATGAGAATTTCCATAAATTTTATAAGGTGTCTACATTTGTAGACTAGCGGCCAGGAGATGATAATTTTGAAAGGTCGGGTCTGGGGGTTACTAATTAAACTTTTAAGGTTGTGTCAAGTTAGAAACACCCTGTCAAAAACGAATAAGACAACTCTGTCTTATAGTCACTGAACATACGGCTTAGAAGACGCCGTATGTTTCTTTTTTAAACCAAACGGTCATTCGTGGCACAAAGTATACAGAGATGAAAAAAGTGACGTGTGAAAAAGGCCCAAGTCAGTTGCGAGGGCAGCTTTCGAAGAAAGAGACAGAAAGCTTTTTTGGTAGTGAAGTGGCAAGGTGTAAAAACAGGCCGCAACATTCAACACAAATGGCATGATCAAAACAAAAATAACAAAACACAAATCACGTTAAACAAATGCATTAGTTCAACAAACGTTGTTTTTTGTGGAAAAAAATTTATTTATAATATTGTATTGTTTTATAATGTTATTTACTTACTTAAATATTATTTACTCGTGTTGTGGTGAACTAAAAAGTTAATTTTTACAAAAGCTTTGCAAATAAATATCAACTAAATAAATTTGTGTTTATTGTATTGCGGCATAAAAGATGATGCAAAGAGAAGTGAAAAAGGGCAGCTTTCTTAAAAAGAGACAAAAAAAAACGCAAAATCTTCCGTCTCGTGACATCTCTGTATACTTTGTGATTCGTGGTCACGCATTAGAACGAGCTAGAAGCTTAACAATATTTTTTATAAACTTACAGCCGTGTTCATAAAAACTTATTGATGATTAATTGACCGTTTTTAAGCAACAATTGCTAAAGTTGTATTCATAAACGAAAAATAGTCTATTGAACCTTTAAAAACCATTCATAAAGTAAGAAAATTTATTGTTGGATTTGCCCTTCTTTAAACCAAAAATAAAATGACATTTTGCAGTGTTTGCATTTTATGATATTATTTTTGTGAAATATGTTGAAAAATAATGACAAAAATGTTTTATTTATTACAACGGACATATTAAATACATTTTACTAATTTTTTATTTTATTTTAGACAGCCAATTTAAAGTTATATTGATAATTATTTAAAAAAAATTTATAGGATTTAAATGAATATGTTCAAGGGCAAATGCAGATATTCTCTTTAATTATTTATTAAATTATTGAAACTAGTTGTTTTTTTTGTTTAAAACAACAAATTATTGTTGAAAATATAAAAAAAAAACAAAATAAGCAAATCATAATAATAGTGATGTTAATAAAAAGTAAACAAACTTTTTATTCGACTACTTTCTTATCGTATATTTAAAAAAGGTTCAAACAAAAGTTTTTATGATACCTTTCGGAAACATTTTGTTCAGAAACTAAAATAATATGTAGTTTTATTTGATAAGAATAATTTTGAAGGTCTACAATTAAAAAAAACTATAAAAAAAATTTAAATATAGAATATCATGTAAACCGAATAGAAGTTTCGTGCATCACTAAGCAGCCAAATAAAAAGAAAGTTGCCATAATTAAACAGAAAATCGCTGCAAACAGTTAATAGTAAAAAAACTATTGTTGTACGTTTATGAATACAAATTTTTATAAGAGGTTTATAAGACAAAAAGCGTTTAATAGTTATTACATACTATAAGCTTAAAATAAGAACTTTTTATGAATATGGCTGTTAATCTATTTTCTTAATGAATGAAAGTCAAAACCACTATTAAAAACGTTTATTTAATTTACGGGAGCTATCCTTTGACAGTTGTTTATATTAAGTTAGTTTCCTTACTCTAGCTTGGAATCGTTCTCGTACTTGAAATTTGTGGAAATGAGACCGGTTTTAAGAAAATAAAATTCTTTTTCTTCGTGCACGATACAACTTAAGCTGGGCTCACACGATTGCCGCAATGCACCAATTTTTACACTTTTTAATACCCCAATCGTGTGACTGCACAACCAAATGGCTCATGTACCAAACGAATACAATATTGTGCTTACTTTTACCAATCAAATGCAACCCTGGTGCGGCAATCGTGTGACTGTTTGTTATGCAACCGCGCGTCAATAAAAATTACACAAATGCACCAATATTTATTGTGTTCTTGTGCGGCAATCAAACAACACAATACGCGCCAATATTTGCCTTTTTTTAATAAATTTCCTTTATATTGTTTCTTTTAGTAGGTAATGAAAATAAATATGTATTTATTTATTAAGCATTTAAATTTTTTTTTAATTATTGCTATTAACAAAACATGTATGTATGTTCACAAGCATATTTAACTGTTCAGTGTGAATATTTTTATTAAAGATATTTCTATGCAAACCCTATTTTTGAAATTTCTTAAAAAGTTTAAATAAAACTATTCAAACAAAATTTGTTTAAGTATATGATACAAATAGAATTTTTTTTAATGAACAAACCAACAAGAACTTTTAAACAAATAAAAAAGCATAAAAAAGCATAAAAAAGTTTTCGCAGTTAACACAAGTAAGAACAACCGTGTGACTGTGCTGCGGCAATTGTTGTAACCATTTCGCTTTGTACCAACTAGCGGCAATTAAATTTGCTTAAAACAGGGCAATCGTGTTATTTCAAAATATTTGATTGGTGCAATTTCATTATTGTGCGTCAATAAAGCACAATAAAAATTGTGTCATATTGGTGCATTTGCGGCAATCGTGTGATCCCAGCTTAAGACCTTATTCCTTATTTACACAAGATAGACACATTTGGGAGAGCATTACAAAAATACCTGACTTGTCGAAATTGTTTCCGTTTAAAACAAAAACATTTTAACGCACACATGTACATCATTTGCCTCAAACATATGTACGAAATTTGAGAATTAAGGCTTATGTCTGTCCCCTTATGAGTCTACCTAGTGTAAATGTACCTTTTACACTTGTCTATTTATGAGAGAAATTAATTCTTACTCTCGTTTTCACGAACTTTACGCAAAAACTAAAAATAATTTTGTTCATTTCTATAAATTTAATCCAAATGATACAGAATATCTTTTCTTGTTTAGGAAAAGCAATGTTACACAATTTAATAAATATTACCACCCTAATGTAGGAATTGCAACTAAAAAAAATCATTGCCGAACTGTTCGATGACGTTCTGCTCCAAAAAATATGGCAATATTAGTGTGAAGAGCAAAACGAAATGGCTTATCGTCTGTCATTTATGGCCGTTACACAATTGGACATGTAAGGAATGGCGGATGGTTGGTTTGATGGTCGGTTGGTTGGCTGTTGGAGCTGTGCAACCATTCGCATGCCCATTCATATTCATGCCACAGTATTTCTGTGAGTGATGATCAATAAATTTGGTATTTTAACAACGGATGCACATTTTGGTTATGAATAACGAACGTATCTTTAATTCCAACATTTCAAAAAAAAAAAAAATAAATAAAAGGGAAAAACGAAGGATAACTGGAAAAAAAAATCTAAATGAATTATTCTTTCTTTAAAAAGAATAATAGGGCTTCTCTTGTTTAGTAGAAAAAATATTTTTTTATTTCAAATTGTGCTTGAGAAGTTAAAGCTACAAAGGAATTTATTTGAAACCTAGTTTTTTGCGATTTCCTTAAGTTCTTCAAGGCGAAAAATTTTGATTATGTATCAAGACTTTTGTTAATTTTTAAAATCTAGTTTACTGTTTTTAAAGCCTCATTCACTGAGAGTTAAAAACTTTAACCTTCCAGTAAAACCTAATTTTATACTCATCTATTTCTTTCAGTACATTTTCTTCCAAAAAAAAAAAACAAAATGATTTAAACAAAATCACAGATATTTAACGACATCAAAAATCCCCCCTTGAGTCTTGTTGGGGTCATCATGTAATGTCACTCCATCATCATTGTCGCCATGATACGAATGTACTTGTATTTCTTTGTTTCATCGTCATAAATTGTCGTTCCAATTATCTCATTTGTCGTTGATTAAAATAATCTCTTGTTCCTGTTAATTTATTTCATAAATATGATCCCTTCATGGATCAAATCAATAAAAAAAAAACAAACAAAAATCCACACAGCACAACAATTTTTTTTTATTTTATTTTTGTTGGTTTTCAGACATATGACATTTATCAATACACACAGATGTAGAATGGTTATATGAAATACAAGTTCGTATGTATGACAAGTCTCTGGAGTGTAATTTTGTTGGAACTCAATTCAAAAAAAAAAAAAAAAAAATTAAATAAAATAAATAAATAATAAAAATAAAAAACAATCGCCTGTTATTCATGCCCATTTTCAAAAAAAAAAAAACTTTTTTTTCTTCATCTCTAACTGAATATGAATGGTTGACAAACGAATGTAAAATGTACAAATAAATAAATTAACAAGAAATCAACCAATAAACCGACCAACCCACCAACTAGTTTGTCTGCCAGACTTTAGCAGCCAACCAGCGAGATTGTTCTCTTATAAACAATTCATTTGTGATTTGTAGTGCAACATAGTCGCACAGACATCGAACAAGCAGACAGATAGTTACAGTTTCAATTCGTTTTTAAATCTTATCATTTAAATGCCAACAATCCATAAACTGTAAATAATTTTAGTTTAATTTATTACAAATCTTTTTCTAAATTTCCCATATTCGTATTTAAGATTATTACATCTAAGACTCGGTTTACAGACCTAAAGTTCCAAAGTGTATTTCAATGAAAATTGAATTTTAACTATTAGTTTTCTATTCTCAGCTGCTCTTTAAAGTTTAAACTCTAAAATGTCCTTCAAATCAAGGTTTCAATTATAAGAAGCCAAAGAGATCAGAGTTGGATATTCTAATGGAATTAGGGTTGGAGTAGGCGTTGGTTTAATAAATAATATTTTTCTTGAAAGAAAGAGCCCTCATATAACTGAGCTAAAGAACTTGATTGAAGTTGTAGACTTCATGAACAGGGGTTCAAAAAAAAAAAAATTATTTTTTTTAAAAATTTCAAAATTTTTGTTTTTTGAAAATTTATTAAAAACTAGAAAAATGCAGCTATACTTCCTACACGTATAGAAGATAAAGTTCTAAACCAAACAAGCCATAATTAATTCAAATCCCTCTACAACTTTGAAAAATGTTAATTAAATTTAAGAATTTCATAAAACGCCATATTTGTATAGGAGCCCTCTAAGAAGTGGTGATAAAGAGCAAGTATATTTTAAGAAAACGTAAGGGAAAAAACTAATTAAGGTAGGTCATGCATTTTATCCCCTTAAGGGCGACTACTAGGCAATTATGGGACTTTTTCTTCAATATATTCCTAGCCTGTATTGAAAATTTTGTAAGGGAGCCCCCTTAAGAAATGGAGATTGCGGGTAGGTATGTTATGAACAAATGATGGGGATTAAAAACAAAGTGGGGTTGGTCTTACATTTGCCCCGTCTAGGGTTATCCTAGCGCTGCAGGGGCCAAATTAAAGAATTTCATTATTATTTCATGGGGGGCTTTTGTCGTTGGCTGGGGTAGTTCAGTTGTGTCCAAGATTAACTTTAGTGAACACACCAGTGTTTTAGCCTTTTAGGGTCAATAACAATCTTCATATATCGAGCCCCAACCGCAAAAATAACGTAAGCGGCAAAAATCAAATTTTATAGGAGATAGTTCTTTTTATTTTATTTCATATAAATTTTGCATGAAATTTGTCGCTTCCGATAAAATTGTTCTTGCTATAAGATCGTAACGGTACCTTATATGATTATGACATTTTAGGAGATAATGCAAGTGTTGCTAATGAAGTCATTTATTAAAAAACTAAAATTCGATTTATTGAATATTTTCTTAATAATATTCAATACTTTATTCACTCGATTTATATAAAGCTGGTTCGGGTCTCTTGTTTACTAGGCAGTACTTGGGTGGCTCGTTCTTACAGCAGGTATTTAAAATATAATAATTCATGCTAATCACTGATGTGTAAATATTAAAATGTTGGTTAAGACTAAACTAACTACTGACTTAACTAGAAGGCGATCGAAGTCGCCGTATCGAACTGACACTCAAAGGCGCAGTACTAAAACTGGCCCCCAAAAGCGCACACTAAACAGGCAGCCGAAGTCGCTGTATCAAAACTGGTGACCGAAGTCACAGTATAAAAACTGATGACCGAACTCACAGTTTTAAAACTGACACCCAAAGGCGCAGTATCTAAACAGGCACCCGAAGTTGCTGTATCAAAACTGATGACCAAAGTCACAGACAGATAAAATGTGCTGAAAATCGTCAAATTTTGCGGAAAATCGGCAAGTTGACTTAATTCAATCGTCACAAAAACCGTCATTTTAAAATAACACTAACTTTTGTTAGTTTTCATAAGTTTTAAACCAATAAAAGTTATTCACGCTCCCCTTAACGGTGTAAACAACTTTTAACTTATTTAACAGGCCAGCCAAAATTAGAGCGTCTAGAGTTTTTCAAATGTTAAGAATTCGGGTTTTTTTTTTAATTAAAAATAGTAAAGTATTTAAAACATTGATAGTTTAAGTTGATTCTCGAAGCTTGTAAATAAATGAATTTGCTGGCTGTAAATAAATATGTGACAATTAAGGACCTTCAGATTAATAGGTCGATTACGGATGAAGACTGAACTGAAGTTGAGTTTCTAGCAACGAAATCAGGCAACGCCGCTCATGTTAAAATATAAAATAAAACAAAATTTTTATATTTTAGCATGAGCGGCATTATATAATTTCGAAATCAGGCAACGTCGCTCATTTTAAAATAAAAAATAAAATAAAAATTTGTGTATTTTAACATGAGCGGCTTTGTCTAATTTCGCTGCTGGCAACTCAACTCAGCAGTTGTGTTGCTATCCGTTATCGAATCATAAGTTTTGGATTTGGGATCAATTCACATATCAGGAGGGCCGCAATAGTTTCCCAAAGCAGGGCACATCGGGTACTATAAAAACTACTAACGATCCTGTTTTATTTTATTAAAAGGTTTAAAAAAAATCTTCTTAAATCCGTCAAAAGTGTATATTATTGTATGTATTTTACGGTTGACTTTATATCTCTTTTAATACTTGATTATTTCTTATTTATTTCATTATTTTTATATTTTTTTAAAGCAAAATAAATATTTTCTTATATAGTTTTTTTTTTTAAAGATAGATTGTCTATAATTTGTCCGTTACTAATTGGATTTATTAAAATAAAATTTATTATGTTACGCTCACTTAATAATGAATTTTTTTTTTATAAATTTAAAGCTGTTTTTGTTCTACACAAAGCAAAATCATTTCATTCGAATAATCGTAACGTTAAAATTTTGATTTTTTTAAAGATTGTTTTTAATAAAGTTGGTATTAAATAATTTTATTGAAATAATTAGAGGTTTTCTTTTTATAAATTAACCCTCATATTCATAACAAATATTTTTGATTTATAAAAGGTTTAAATTTTTAATAGGATATTTGGTTAATAAACCTTTTATATATCAAAATAATTTTTTATGAATATGTATGGGAGTAAATATATTAAAAGTATTTTTTTTTTTTAAATTACGAAAAACCTTCGTCTATGTTTAACTACCCACTTTTATGGTGAAACTCATTAAATATGCGCAAAATGTTGCAAGGAATTGAAAAACCATTTCTTATTAAATCCATCATTTAAAGTTTGTAACATGTGTGATTCTCTATGAATATTTTGATGTCAACACCTTTTGAAGCTGAATAGTAAATGATTTTGATTAAAAAAAAAAAATTCCACCTTCATTGTTATTCAACTCCACTTTCAACTTCTGAAATAATCATTTTTGATTTTATGAAATTTCTTTTTTTTCTGAAATTGCGTTAATAAATTGTTGGCCATTAATAACAATATAAAAATAGATAATCGTCGTCTAACAAATTCATAATGTTCTTTGTTATTTTTGTGGTAGTTGTAAAATATTATTTTTCATTAACCTCATGGATACGATACATGCACATAAAAAGATACACCTACACAAACATTCATATATCATGTAACCGAAGTGGCATATTTAAACACATGTAATTTCACTAGAGAATTAAAAATATTCTTTTTGGGTTTTTTTTTGTAAGAAGCACTTGTCATTATGAACATTTTGTTGTAAAGTGTGAAAAGGGGGCGGATAGTTGAGAAACAATGACAGACATATGCATACAAATATAATTATAAAAGGTGTCTGGAAGAAATGAAAACGGGAGGGTTCTATATACCGAATCAGAGCCAGGTAAACACATTCATTGATATATTTTAGTAGTATAAGTGAAAATAGAAATCATCCCAGCGGGAAAACTAAATATGGAAATCGATAATCAGTTTTCTAAGTAAATTGCGCACAGAAAAAATTCTCCAAAATTGTTCACCAATTAAAGCATTAATCAAAAATAAAATCAGTTTTAATTAAAAATTTAATCAAGTGAATTAAACGTTTAATTAATACTATTAACTGATTTAATTGATACTATTAATTTGCTTACTAGTGCAAATTTAATTAAGTTTTTAATTAATATCACAAATTTTTTAATTGAAATCAATTTTTATTTTTTTTCTGTGCGAATAAAATCGAAAGTTGTGCACCGATTACAATGAAACAAACCTCATTATTATACCTCAAATTATGTTAAGATAAATGTTTTTAGAGCAAAACTTGAATTTTTAAACAACAAAAAACCTTTTTTTCAGATATTTCCTTTATTTAAAAAATTCAACGATATCTCTATAACTACAGGGTAAATTTAAAAACAATGTAAGCATGGCTTAAAGATAATACTGTTGCCGAGTTTCGGATTTTTTTGTTAACTGAATATGGTCAACCGTTTTCAAGTTATTCCAATACATATATGTAGTGAAAATGCCTTAATTTCAGACATAACGGTATATCTCCAAAAGAAGAGCTGATATACAGAAAAAAATTTTAGTAGTTTTTTATCAATTAAAAAAATTATTTAAAAAGTACATAAATTTAATTAATTTGAATCAATTATTATTTTTTTTTTTTTTTTTTTTTTTGTTGAAAGAAAATTAAAAATATAATTTTGATTTAACTAACATTTTAGTTGTTTTAAAATAAATTTTGAATTAAAATATTAATTAAATAACAAAAATTATTTCGTTTAAAATAAAATAATTTAGACTTGTGAAATTGTTGTTGGAAATTGTCAAAACGGCAAACTTTTTTAATCATTTTTTTAATTAAAATTAAAAATATCTTTTATTGAAAAAAAAGTATTCAAAATATTCAATTTTTAGTAATCAATTTAAACATTTTGGTAATAGGTGCAAAATCAACAAATGGGTCGCTTGATTCTATGAATTTGGTATGAATTTTGTGATTAGAGACAATTTTTAATGTTTTCTGGGTAGAGCAAAATGGAGACTTGATTTGAAATCAGCGACTTCGAACTAGTAAAAATTTGCAAACAAATTCCAGACCGCAAAATGACTGTCCCGCCGTGGAATTCAAAAATATGTTATACAAAAAACAGTTAAACTGTAAGACCATTTTATTAACTATTTTAATAGTTTAAGGAGATCTTATAAAATAAGCTTTTAGAAAAATAATTTGGTTTAAATGTTTAGCATTTAAGCGATTCTGTTCTTAAGTTTTGGTAAAAATTTACTTTGTATATGAGATGAAATAAATAACTAAAAACACAAAAAATATGTTGTTAAACTACAAAAGACTAAAAATTTTGTTAGATCGTTTTTCAAAAATAGCCAATTTAAAATTAACCGATCAGTTAATCGGTTAGTAATTAATCGGTTAACCGTTAATCGCTTACTTAATAACCAGACATCGAGCCTGAGATCTGCTGAGAAAACCAGCGATCCTCAACTGTTATTACCAAACTCCTTGCGACTTTCTAGGAAAACTAATTGTAGTGCAAAAGCTTTTACAAAGATTAATAAGAGATTTCATGCAAAATCTGCCGTTAACGATGACTTTTAATGAGCTCCCTTCCTAAGATTGTGGGTATAAGCTACAATCATCACGTGATTCCCGAAGGAGCATTACTAACAGCTAGACCAGGACCGAAGTCCCGGCTACTGGTTGTCGTGGCACCAAATATGAATCAATGGTTAGCCGGGCCAATTTGTCGTCTGCCGAATAACTGGTATTAACTGCACCTGTTTCCCCGCACAGAAAAAAATAAAAAATTCATTTCAATTAAAAAATTTGTGATATTAATAAAAAAATTAATTAAATTTGCTCCAGTTAACAAATTAATAGTATCAATTAAACGTTTAATTCACTTGATTAAATTTTTAATTAAAATTGATTTTATTTTTGATTTAGGCTTTAATTGGTGAAAAATTTTAGAAGATATTTTCCGTGTATGCGGTGCTACAGAAATCATTAGCCTTTAAGACTTTTTCGATCCTAAAAAGGCTATTGTTGTAGCAGCAAGACATGCAAAGTTTGTGTTCCCGGTTTGACAATTCTGGTTCGGTGTTAAACTACTAGTCGTTCCGTTTGCTAAGAATCGATTGACATGGGAAGTGGTCAGCAGTTCAAGGTTTGATTTAGACCTTATTTCGATTATTTGTGTTCTTTTGTTTTCTCACAGCTGTAGATTAAGTTAATGTTAAGTTAAGTTGATGTTATGGATCTGTAGGCTTCAGAGGTCCCTATTGTTTCGAGAACCTTATTTCTAAGAAGGTGCCTTCATAAGTTGTAATGTTATTGTATTTAGAACGGCTGTGGCTCTATTTTCCCCGTTATAAGTCATTGAGTATACTTTACAATTTCGAATGTTCTTTTTGTTGTCATTGTTGGTACTGGCATCAGTTGTAAGCTGTGTTGAGCAAACACTCACATACGCGTGTAGCTACTAAAGTATTTGTGTATGTTTTTGTGTTTTGATGTGGTAGCGATGTTACCCTCTTGGGATGCTTGTTGCGGTGAGGATTCTAAAGTAAATTAAAAGTCACTCACCCCCACATAAACACACACTCACACTACATTCATCCCAATCTACTTGTTCCTGTACATTATTAAATATCATTATTATTATATCGTCGTCATCATATTTGGTGTCAGGAACACCAAAACATACCATCAGAGAGTTGCCTGGTTCCCCCTTCCCCTTATAGAAACAGCAAACGGGGCAAGAGACGAAACAAGCCAAAATGAGACGGTCAGGGGAAAACTCAATTATAACAATCTGTTCAGATTTTCTTGCAGTTGGCTGCTTTAAAAAATTTCAACACCAAAATAGAAAAGTTAAATCAAGAAAATGTTTTAAGGATTTTCATCCCCATATAAAATTTATGATCTCATTTGATAAAGAATTTTCTACGAGTACAACAAATTCAATTGAATTTTACGTTGCGCTATGAATCCCTGAAAAGGAAAACTTGTTTCAAACAAACTGATGCAAGTGGACGCTGGAAATACGTTTCTGGCAAAAAGATTTTATTGCAACTTTAACAACAACAACACAATTCTTATTTTATAATTTTTGATTTAGCAAGTTAGTAGAGGTTGTAAAATAAAGACAAAGGAACAATGGATTTCATAAAGCAGTTTGTAAGTTGGGCAATAAAATGTTCGTTTAACTAAAGATTATTTAATTACTCTTTATATACATTTTATATTGTTGTATTTGCTGGGACTTTTGAATAGAAACAATTTTTATGTAATTATTATCTTAAGATAAGATTTCCTTCCATCCCTTAACAGCAAAATGTGTTAACTACTTAGATACCACCCCTCGAACTGAAGAGTTTTGAAATGTTTTGTAGGGATTTGCACGTCGACAATGGTGTTAATAAATAAATATTTGAGGATTATTTTTGAATACATTTTAATTGCACTGATAAATCTTGCCATTAAACGAAATGTTTATAGCGTCATTTGTCTTAGGAAAAATTCTGGTCAACTGGTTATTTATTTTGGGCTATTTTCTCCAAGACTATAAATAACAAGATAGATAAATCTACTTTTTGTATAAGTTGCAGTATGAAATTATAATTCGAGTATAAAACGTTTTAAACGCAAGTTTTTGTATAAAACGTATGATTAACTGCCTGTTTTTAAAATAAATTTCTTAAAAAAAATAATTGTTTAAACGAAAAAAACGCTTATAAGAAACACTTTCATGGTTTTTTTTTCAATTTTTTTTGTATCCGTTACATGTAAAGGCTAAAAGAACCGCGACCCAAAGGATCTTTTGCGCACCCCAAGTATGCACTGAAGTAGAATTAGGCTACAAATAAAGCCGATTATTCTACACTTTAACAAAAATAACTCCAAGGAACTTCATCCTGCTCGCGAACTTATGCAGCCCAATTACGAATATTCTCAAGGATTTTTTTCTCACGGAAAATACTTTTCTCAAACCGGTATATATCGTCGGTATATCTCGAAAACAAGAGCTAACCTAAAAAACGGTTAGCACCACTGGATTCAGCGTACCCGAATTAGGTTTAAACGCCAGGTGCTTGGCTTTTCTGTTTTTTTTTAACTAGCACAGAGTAATCAGTGTATTCCGCAACAAATTAGTATTAGGTTTTCTTACTCAATTATCAATTTTTAAGGTTGGCTGGTCCGCATTCGGATTCATAACTCTTTTCTAACTGATCCGATTGTGCTGAATGTCAGTTCTAAGCTTCTAAGGAGAACTATAAGCAACTTAACACCAATATTGTTTAAGTTTCTGGAATTTTCGGATTTCTACACGACGGCTTAGGTCCACCGATTGATTTGACGGAAGCTGATATTTTGTGTATAGCTTATTGTATGGCTTATAGACTCTTAAACTACTGAACTTTTTACAGTAACATCAAGTGAGCCCCGAAAATCAAATACATAGGCTACTTATTTTTTCGAAAGAGTCTCTATAGGACGCCAATATTAAGTATCTCATATCTTAAGAGCCGCTGCAACCATTTTTTTAATTTTTTGCAGTAGTATCTTCTGAGCTCCAAAATTGAAATAAGATACCAGCAGGGGAAGTGGAACCCCATAGGACGCCAATGTTAAATATCGCATATCCTAACAACTCTTAAAGTGAGAATGTTCGAACTTGGTAGGAGCCACTCTTAAGGTAAAGTACACCTTTTTAAATAAAATAAAGGGGGTAGGTGCAGGGGGTAGGGGAGCAGTACCCCATAGGACGCAATTGCTTACTAAAATGTATGACTTAGTCAAGTGACTAATTCATCATCGCGCAGCCTAAACGGCTGAAGTTAGAGACATGAAATTCGGACAGTTAATAAGTCCTCCACCGAATAGATCCACAGAAAATAGATTTTTGGAAAATTAAATATTTCGAGGATAAAATGGGTTAAAATTCTTAAAATAGGCTATACATATTTAAGAAATTCCAAGTGGGCGTGGCAACTCCCTAACAATGACCATATAAAAAGCTCCATATCTAGGGAACGGTTACAGAAAAGTTTTCCAATTTAAAACAAAAAACTTTCTTATCAATACAGTGGAGTGGCTGCTTCATTACAAAGATAGTGTAAATAACGTGGATCCGAAGAACGGTTACAGGAAAAAATTAAGATTCTTTACAAATATTTAGTTTGGTTATCAATACGCAACATTTATCAAAAAGTGAGCTGGGGCCAGATTCTGGCATTCGTGATCGAGTGCTTTCTCGATTCGAAAGCAATTTAATATCTAATTATTTCAGTCAATACTGAACGAATTGGAATTATTTTTCGTTATTGTGAAGCAATCATTTAAGTTTCACAATACTGAAAAAATAATTTTGATTTGTTCAGTATTGACTGAAATAAAAACTGGTTTCGAATCGAGAAAGTACTCGATCACGAATGCCAGAATTAGGCCCCTGGACTGGAGAAATTGAATGTGGTACCTCCCATACAAACACAATTTAGATTTCTTTTTATCTGGAGAATGGTCACAAATAGCAACAAATAGCTTGGTATTCTGTACAAACTATCTTTCAATATAAATTTCTGCATACGATAGACACTGACGTATCGAATGAAAACTGGAGAGATGTAATGTCTTTGGTTACTCGATACCGAATGCTATCATCTCAAATTACGATACATTTCATTCGATATCGAGTATCATGATACACTTCTCGTTATCGTATGCAGTAATTAGACCGTAGTATATTAAGAACTCTGCATACAATGTACAAGAGAATATATTTATTATGTTTTTGTCAATTTTAGACAATAAACCTTACCATATACGAAACAATATAAATGCAATATTTAATGCTAATTTGAGAGTGTCGAAATAATAAAGATTAATCTGGTTGGCAATTCTTGTTGTCAGCCAACAAAATATTAAAATTTTTTATTTTTTTTAATATACTGACTTATGCTAATTTACATTAAAATTTTCTAATGAAAACCCTATCATAGGCACAAGTGTTTAACGTATCAATGTCTGGGAAATATCACATCATTATCGATGCCATCATTAAAGCTACCATTCACACTAAATATTAACTTAATATTCAATATTATTTTTTTGTATGGAAGCATATAAATTAAATATTAAAATATACCTAATGATGTCTTTTTATTAACACATTTTTTAGATTATTGTTTGAAATTCATTTAAATTTTAATTCAATCACAAACTATAGCAATCTGATCGTAAATTAAATATTTCATTGATGTAAGCTGCATTCATTCGGACTACAATATTCATAAAGTCATAATTTATAACTTTCTTTGAGGGATAAAAGCGTTATGAGCTGCTTTAAAGTGTTGGCCATAAAACATGTCCAATTTCAATAAAACCGAATTCCAAATTAAAATTAAATAAAAGAAGAAAGACTGAAAAAAAGTAAACAATATTAAAAACATCAAGAAAAAATTATAAAATCATCTTACAATGAAATTAATTATAAATAGCTACACACACACACACACACACACATATAAATTTTTTGATTTTACCATATACAAAATTAAAATACAAATATTAAAGATTAGAAAACTTTATAAAAGGGCTAAACAAAAATAACTAAACATCCATAGAAATATTAAAGAAAGAAGTTTTTTTAAAATATGAATAAACCAAGTGTGAATAAATTTTACCTCACGACCTAAACAAGCCCGATTAAACGCTCTTCTAACTGAAAACTAGAAAAATAGAACTAAAACCAGAAAGATATACATATATATATATAAATAATAAAATCAACAATAGATCGATAGGCTGTTGAAGCGATCATTTGTGTGAATAAGTGACTAAATCAACGGATCATAGAACATCTTAATTAACTGATTCTCATCCGCTTAAAGTATTTATGTTTATTTAATTAAAAACTAAATAAACTAAAAAAAACAAGTATGAGTGCTATGTCGAATCTTATATACCCTTCACCATGGTGCAATAAGATCAGAAAGTTTCATAAATACCATTCTTTATATATAAATAAGTCTTGTTCCTGGGACCTAATTCTGGCATTCGTGATCGAGTACTTTCTCATTTCGAAAGCAATTTTATTTCAGTCGATACTGAACGAATCGAAATTATTTTTTCAGTATTGTGAAACTCAAATGAATGCTTTACAATAACGAAAAAATAATTCCGATTCGTTCAGTATTGACTAAAATAATTAGATTATTAAATTGCTTTCGAATCGAGAAAGTACTCGATCACGAATGCCAGAATCTGGCCCCTGGTCGGTCAAATGTTGTGTATTGGTAACCAATATACGGGTAAAATTAGAGCTCATGGTTTTTTACTCATATCTCAGTTATTTATGGACCACTCTGGATGAATTACAATAGCAAATTTTTACGGAGTATATGTGACATAACTATATAAAAAACTAGTCCTCATCCTATCTGGGATCTTCGGAAAACCCATTTCAACAGACACACGGAGAGAAATATTGGCAGATGTACAGACGGACATTCCTAAAAATATATACATAAGGTCTTAGATAGATTTTGTAGAAACTTAAACGGAATGAGAAACTTATATTAAAAACGAACTTATACAATATGTATACCCTTGCGACATTGGGTGAAGGGTTTGTAGGTTTGCTTATATGGTATTAAACGATTTAATTAAAGTTATAATCGATAATCGTTTTGAAATCAAATTTCACTTTTCTAGTAGAGATATAGCCAAAAATATGGTGTGGCACAATTAGGCTATTTGTGGCACTTTCGAATGTTTGATGGTCCTGTGGTACTTTCCATTCTATTTTGGCCTTTTTATGTCAAACTGCAACTTCATAACTATTTTTAACCGTTCACCTAATTGTTCAATCTAATTTCTCACTGTTTCGAACTTTACTTTTATTAATAACATTGTTTTGTTTGTTAAGGCCCAAATAAACCACACAAGCGGTTTGAAAAAAGATATGAAAAAAGTATGAATGAAATTTTATATTCACACAAACATCTTGTTGTTATCAAGCCGCTTGTGTAGTCTATTTTACCTTTTAAAGAATTAACTCTTTACTTTTATTTGCGAATCTGTCTTAATTCCCATGGTTATACGCAAATATATTCCAAAAAAATTTTTGAACATATCAAATCATCAATTTGGCCCTTAAAATGCATAATATACTACAAACTCAAAATGGTGATAATTTCTTGTTTTGGATCTGACTTAAAAGATCGTTCTTTACATCTGTAACAGTGATGTTATATTTAAAAAATCCCAATTTTTCCCTGCGCGCCCGAAAAATTGTCGCTTCAAAAATTCCTGCAACTTTTAAGTGATAATATATCCATTAAAACTACCACATAAATGGCCAACTTTCAATACGCAGTGTTGCATTGAATAGTAGCCGTTGTATGCTAACCGTATTCACTGAAAAACGGTAGCAAAAATTCTTGAATTGTTTTTATTTTATTTCCGACGCTTCGTCAACGCATTTGGTTTTAGTGATGCTTTGGAACAGTTAGTTTAGAAAGTCAGCCAAGAGTTACATGTATGGCAGCACTGATTATACAGCAAAAAGTGTTTACGAAGGGACCGTAAAACAAAAACCTAACTTAAGGCATTGAAAAGGCGCAACGTTACACGTTATTTTTGAGACACTTCAAAAAGTTGTATGAATGTTTTCAAAAGTGCTTTGCACTCAATGAAATAGACGTACTCCAGTTAAATGAAAAAAATTTATATAAAATTAGAAAAACTAAAAGTAAATAAATACATTTTTTTATTGAAATTAAAAAATTTCAATAGGTATGACGTTTTTTTTTTTTTTTTTGAAATTTCTCGAATAGGAGTCAAGTTGGCTTCGCAATTCTGGTCGAAATTCGACCATAATAATTTAGGCAATTATGAAAAAACATACATAAAAGTATAAATAAATTAACAACTTGCAATCATTTGTTTTTTCCGTCTTAGTAAATCGATTTGGCGAGGGACAAACCTCCGGGCCAAATGTTATATTTCACTTAAGTCACTTAATATAAGAAAAAATCAGAAAGTACTAATTGAAAAACAAAAAGTACCAAAGTCTCCTCTTTTAGTTTCTTCATCACTCTGGACTCTGCATGCTGAATTTTACGTTTCTTGGTTCAGTATTAAAAAATTTCAAAAAGTACCAGTTAAAGGAGTAAAAAGAACTAAAAAGATCCCTTTTACAGATTCTCATTCACTCAAGACCTTGCATGTTTAATTTTATGTTTATTGGTCCAATGTTAAGGAAAATTAAAAAAGTACCAGTTGTAGAAAATAAAAGTACCAACATTGTATATCTTATAGGTTTTCATTCACGGAAAAATAAAGGAAGGAAATTTATTTTATTTCCCCTTTTTGATACATTTTTTCTCCCCATTGAAGTATCAAAAATTTCAAAATTGTAGTGGGAGCGCAAAATTCAATATGTATGTGTCACTGAATTGAGAAAAATGTTGTGTAAAAAAGTACCAAATATATTATGATCGATTTTCACCGCTTGAACGTTCGAATTACGAAAAAGTACCAAATTCTTTTTTATTTCTATGTTTATTGGTTTAAAAGATAGATGGGGTGACAAAGAAGTTCAGAAATACAGGTTATACCCGTTTATTTCGTAAAAGGGCCGAATTTTTTAAAAAAGTACCAGACAACTCTCTGCTTATTTTTCTAATAAACTAGGTAAGAATTCATTTTTTTTTTATCTCTTTTAGTTTTTGCGATATGGGATTACTGAATTTACCCGTTTTTACCCCCTCAGATTTTAATAAAATACCTATATATTGTGCACTTCTGTAATTAAATATGGATATTTGTTGTGTATTTGTTGTTCAAATCGGTTGACAAACAGAGGAGGAAAGTGTTCTTAACTGTTTTTCCTTCGCCGACTTATAGTATATAGATAATGCCAACATGTAGAGAGAAAATAGCAAGTATTTCATTTTGAACATCGGCTACTGGATAAGGAAATAACTTTAGAAACATTTTTATGTTACAAGCCCTTCAAGCGAATTTAATGTACCATATTTAGTGTATGTAAAATACCTTAACTCAAAATAATTTTAAATAAATACAAATTCAATAACAAAAATTTAATTTAAAAAACCCAAAACAGTTGATGTCTTTATTATTGAATAAAATCCAAACTTGGAAATTGGAAAACAATAAAGAAACAATCGTGTGAAGCAACAACAATAATTACAAGAAATTTTTAACGAATAAAATGAGAAAAAAACATATAAATCTGGCTTTTTAGCCACAATTCATTTGCATGTAAAACCAATTGAATTCAAATCCAAAATACAACAATAGCAGCCAACAACCGCAAACGAAAAAAGGCGGAGTAGATCCAAAAGAAGTTGAAAAGTGTAGAAGAAAGAAAACGCTGTACAAAAAAAGGAAACAAGTTCACAAGTCACGCACAATTATCAAAATATACATTTCAATCTACACAGCCAACATGAATTGAATAAATAAGAAAGAAAAAAAAAAACCAAAAACAAAAGCAAAAACTCAAATGTGTTTAAATGAATATAAAAATCCCTGTTTGTGATCCACCCATTATATATAGTTAATACAAGGGTTTCTGTTCAAGGAAAAGTAATTTTGATTTACCCGGGAAATTTTTAATTTTCCCTTTAAAGCTTTTGACTTAAATACGGGCTTATTTCACACTAAATGGCACTAACATTTTCCACTAAAATTTGTGACGCTAAATTGTGACGCTAAATGGGTCAATGGAGGTTTTTTGCGAAGAAATTTCCGTAAAACTAAAAAACCCTAGTAAGTACCCTACAGACAGCTATTTAAAAAAATTATCTACAATTTAATAAATTAAAAAATATTTTGGGCGATTTTCATAAAATAGAAAATGTTAAGTCTACATTTAGGAATTTTTTCCTATTTCAGGCAATCCCGTTATACACTTAGCATAGAGTATGCAGTGAGTAGCAGTTTTTCAAAGTGGTGACTGCGATATAAAAGTTTTTCCATTAATCGCGATTATTCACTAAACGCATGATTCCTCATTTTGATTGAAAGTTAAAATACTGATTTCAATTAAAAAAGTTGTATTTAAAAAATTAATTAAATTGCACCAGTAAAAAAATTCATAGTATCAATTAAACGTTCAGTTCACTTGATTAAACGCTTAATTCACTTGATGAAGTTTTTAATTAAAACTGATTTAATTTGTGATTAATGCTTTAATTGGTGAATAGTATCAATTAAACGTTCACTTGATTAAGCATTTAATTTACTTGATGAAACTGATTTTATTTTTGATTAATGCTTTAATTGGTGAAATATTGGTGAATAGTATCAATTAAACGTTTAGTTTACTTGATTAAACGTTTAACTCGCCTGATTAAACATTTAATTCACTTGATGAAATTTTTAATTAAAACTTATTTAATTTTTGATACATGCTTTAATTGGCTTTAAGTTTTAGAAAATTCTTCTATGTACATCATCCCAAATCACAATGAAAAAAAAAGCTTTTTTGCATAGCTAAAGCAGCATTTTTATAGGCAAAATCAACTTTCAGGGATTGCAGATTCCCTATTTTTGCAAGTGTGGATCTAAGAGGTTCATAATCAGCCTGGTTTAGACAAGCAGTAGTATTCTTACATCATAAATTCGATTTGGAAGCTGAATTTTCACTTATCCCCCCTGAACTGAACCTTTGTATCCGCCCTGGATTTGATGTCATAATTAGGGTATTTCTAATAGTCCCTTTACACCGCCATAATTTTAATAACACAATTTCTCTGTACAGTTTTGTATTTTATTGTTTTTGAAAGATATTATTTTTTAATATAATTCATACATTAAAAGTTATAATGATAATAAAATAATAATCATATCATAACACTATTAGTTTAACCAGTTCAACAGTTAACAAAGAAGCCTTTTGCCAACATACGACTACGACAAGGGAATACAACCACAACAACAACAACTTAACTCAACTCAACTCAATTTAAGTTAAACTCCAACTCCACATGATACGACACCGTTTCAACAATTCATTTGTTTGCTCGTTTGTTTGTTCATTTGATCATACATACGTTCGTTCTTTCCTTTATTCATACGTTTAATTTCATTTATATTTCTTTATTTACAGGTTAAAACAGATGTGAGAATGGACGGACAGACGTCTAGCAGACAGACAGACAAAAAATATTAAAAGCAGTACGACTTTTCAGCTTAACTCAGTTAACAAATGCTTTAAATGCTTATAATGCGGCCAAAACAAAAAGGTTTAAAGCGAACTTCTTTCAAACCTACACACACACACACACACACACTTATTAAGACACATTGATACACCTCAACTTTTGGAAAATGTTGAAAAATTAATAAGCAATAAAATTGCCATGAAATTAATATTCCCATGAATCTCGTGAACATCATGCTGGGCCAAATCAGCTGGAGCACAAATACTCGGCCAACATTAAAAAGGTTTTACGCTCCGCACTTTTTTCTCTGGTTGAATGTGTTAAATAAATTGAAAACAAAAAAAAAAAAAAAACAAAACAAAAAAATATTTTTAATAAGAGAATCAAAATTACCGGTTTTTAAAGTAAAAAAAGAAAAGAATCTGTGCACACAGAAAAAATTATTGCCGAATTATTTTCAAACAACCGCTTGTTTGAAAATTTTTTTAATTTCTATAAATATTTTTACTGATTCAATCAATATTTTTGTTTGATTTTTATTTAACCAACAAAAATGTGGACAACTCTTCAAAAATAAAATAAACGCGTTATTGGTGTCAAGTTTTCATAATTTTGTATGAAATATTTAACGCTCTTTAATGTTGTCGTCTTTTTGCATTTTTTTATTTGATCGTAAGCAACACTTCTTTATGTGAAATATAAGAACAACAACAAAAAACACACACAGTCTATTTTTGGACGCTTTAAAAAAGTGCAACTATAAGAAAAACAATAGCAGACACGACATTATAAGAAACAAAATCCCGTATTCAATTTTTTAAAACTGTTTGGTTAAATACATCAAATACAAAAATAGAATGATGACGAAAAACATATCGAGTCGGTCTGCTGCCGTTTTTGGTTACATTTCTTCTTTAGCAAAGGAAAGGATACAGCAACAGAGAGTGATAAAGAAAAACATTGTGTTGTGTGTATAAATAAGACTTCGTTCAAAAATTATTCCAACAAAAAAATGTGTTTCAAAGCCAGTCGGCGGCTCTGCTTTGCCGTCACCTTCTCATACAGTGCTTACTTGTGTGCGCGTCATTGCTTGTGCAAAAACTTTTTTTTTTTTGATTTTGAATTTCAGTAAACTTTTTGTTTGATTCAGTTAAATTATTTGTTTGAAAAAATTAGTGTTTTTTTTCAGTAAACAAAATGCAAATAAATTGTTTGAATATGCAAATTTGTTTGTAGGACCGATTTCAGACAAAAAATTGTTTGATTCTACAAATTTTTTGTTTGAATTGGAAAAATAATTTTTTCTGTGCAGCACATAAAACCCAAATAAACATATTCATACAATTTAATTTTGACATATTTAGTTTAAAGTGGGTATTAACGAAATATTTTATAAAGATTAAATCATTTAAACGGTATAATTACAATAAAGTCTTGAATCTAGTTTGGTAAATATTGTTTCAACAAAAGAAAAGTAAGTTGAGAAAGTTGTTAAGATAAATATTAATGAAAACTTTCATATTAATTCGAATGTGTATTCTAAGTCAACACATTCGAATTAATATGAAAATTTATAAAATATTAATGAAAACTTTTGAATTAGGTTGTACATCTGGCAAAAATAGGAAAATAATGTTAAAGCTTCGTGATCAGATCTTACAACAATATAAGGTCTGACAATGCGCTGACAATATACTGCCAAAGAAAATTAGCCACCAAACGTAAATTGGTAGTTCCGACGATTGTAAGAAAACCATACAATACAACTGTCTGACAATAAATTCATCTGCCAACAAAAATTATCAGTTCACACGGTTATCAGACAATTGCAAGGCCAGATCTGTTTTTAGACATTGACAAAATATTAAAAACTGCGTTTTTTTTATAAATTGGAAAAGTGAAAATATTGGGAAAAGGAAAAAAACAATAGCAAGGATTTTATAAACTGACAATCCTTTTTCTGACAACGTTGTCAAACAAAAATTACCAGTGCACACGGTTGCAAGATATTTTAAGCTAATTTTACTGACAATATTGTTAGATCTGAACACAGTTTGTACGAGCTTAAGTTCCCTTAGCAAATAGGAGAAATGAGTGGAATGAACTAACCAGCGTTTAAAAACTGCAGTCAAAGTAGAAAAACTGCAATTTTTCACTTCTTCATTTGTCATTGGCCAAAAAAAAACGTTTGCTTTTACTTCTGATTCATTTAATGAAAGCAGTCGCTGCCAAACCAACTCAAAAAGCGAAAAGTTGTAAGCAAATTTTCGTTTTTAGTTCGATGGATTTTCGTTTCGACTGCAGTTTTTTAAACCCTGAAACTAACTGCTTTAGCATCGGACATAACGAAACATGAACGAAGTACAAAAGACAAAATATGATTCCAATACTAGGTTACAAGAGCGGTCCGAAAACTAGCCGAACTGATGTATATATTGTGGCAGTAGTTTGAAAAATTACTTTTTAAAGCTTGTGTTTAAAGTTTCCAGACACCGTATTATACAATATTTTTTGAAGCCATCAAAAATAAACGATCTTACCAAATAAACAATTTTAATTTTGCGAAGCACTAAAGGTACATTTATATGCGCTGAATAATGCGCTTTATGTGTCAAAAATGTATTGCTTCAAAGTGGGAACTCGCCATATAAAATTCATGTCTTCCGTAAGCGCAATGGTAAGCGAAACTTTTATTTTTCTCCCTTACAAACCTGCTGCGTTGGAAGCTCCATTTTTTATTGGGTAGTAAAACAAGGAACAAATTGCTCACCTTTATGTTATTAGATACTATCATTTGAAAGATCTCAGTTCAATCCATATTAAAGCCTAGCTAGATTTCTTTCCTTAAAGGGTACTTTACACTATCACACGTCTTATGTATTTTGAGGAAAATACAACCCTTTTATGATAAGTTGTTATAGTTTCTTTTTTAATTTTCAAACAATAACACTGTGATAGTTTTTGACCCGAAAAAAATGAACTTCGATGAATCCTTTTCGAACTATTAGGGGGAGTCCCCTGAGTGCGAAAGTACATTTAGAAGTGTCAGATTGGCTCCAGTTTTTGAGAAATCGGTATATATCTATTTTTCATGGATATAGCTAAGTCTGCGCTATTTAAAAAAATTTTATTCGATTGTACTATTTTTTTTGACTATCGCAGTGTAATTAGATCAGCGATGCGTTATCGTCAACATACGTTAAACTTGTGTGATAGTGTAAAGTTTCCTTAAGTAGCAGGGGGCAGAGCTTGAACGAGGTAGTAGGCGACTTACTGAGGTGTCCACACCAGAAACGGCTAAGAAAATCCACAAAATGGAATTTGGCGATCGTCGGCTTAATGTGCGTGAGTTTGCTGAGATGACAGGCATTTTAAAAAGTGTTATATGTACATCGGAAATTGACCAAGAATTTAAGACGAGAAAGCAGTACGCCAGATATTTGCCGTAACGGCTAAGTAAATAATAAAATTCTCTCCAATGACTCAATTTAATGGCAAACTTTCAGGACAAATGACTCATTAGTAATGAGTAGTTGTCCCGATGTTACTTAGTCATCGCATTTCTGTGATGCCGATGTGTCATCAAATTTCACCTGATTACAATTTTGATGTTTAGTTTGACATCACAATGATGAAAAGTGTCTTGGGGTCAAAAATTAAGCGTCCTTAAGATGTTTCCATAGAGGGTTTGGCGATATTTCACCGCAATAAAGCCAAGTAACCCTGGATGAGACATCAGACCACCACATCTATAGATCTTATATAAAGGTTCTAAACTCGAACGACGCAACAGGCAAGACAGTGGACTGAAATGGGAGAAGTCGAGGACAGTTTTTTACGATGCGCGTGGGATAATTTTTTTTTTGATTATCTTCAAAAAGAAAAACTTACTGCAGGCGCAAAAACCAAGTGCTATTTCATCCAGACAATGCACCAATTCATGCATCCACCTTTGTGAAGGCCAAAATAAACGAATTATTCGCCACATTTAGCTCCCTTGTATTTTTTTCTATTTCCAAACTTGAAAAAATTACTTGGTGGTAAAAGATTTGCCAACAACGAAGAGTTTGAGTTTGCGGTTTAAGGAGACGGATTGTTCTTAACTAAAAAAAGGGTATCAAAATTGCTGAGAAAATTGTATCAAGCAAAATCAAAAAATTAATAATTGATTAATAAACCCAGAATAAATTTTTTTTGTAGGATAATAGTTCATCCTCTTCCCATTAATAAATCATAAAATGTGTTCCAATCAGGGCTATGGAGTCGGAGCTGAAGAGTCGGAGTTGGGGTTTTTGTAGCGTAGTCGGAGTCGAAGTACTCACAAAAACTCGCGACTCCGACTCCAAAATTTTTCGGCATAAAAAATTTAAAAAAAAAATGTTTTTATCAGGCCAGCATATGATGTGGGTGATCTGTCGCTAATGTGCTTATTGGACTTTTCAAAGGCCTTCGATAGAGTAGCTCATTCACTACTTTGTAGGAAATTGGAATGCTTCTTTGGCTTTGCTCGAAGCGCAGTGTCCCTCATAAGTAGCTACTTATCTGATCGTGTACAAAAGGTTGTTATCGGTTTAAGAGAGTCAGGTTTCAAGGATGTACATTCTGGAGTTCCACAGGGCTCAGTTATTGGACCTTTGCTATTCAGTATTTTTATCAACGATATATTTAATGTCGTCAATTTTGTTAACATTCATGCATATGCTGATGATATCCAATTGTATATATCTAGTCGCATTGGTCTTGTTGATGATATGTGTTACAAACTTAATGAGGACCTTAAAGCTGTTTATCAGTGGGCTATAGCTAACAACCTTATGCTGAATCCGGTAAAATCAGTTTTATTACCCATCAGTAGGATGAAACTTGATTTTAATCAGCTTCCAATTGTTTGCTTAGGCGACACTCCACTTGCATATGTGGAAAAAGTGAAGTACGTTGGTTTTTACATTAACTCAGCCCTGTCATGCAGTGATCATATTAATAATGTAGTACGCAGTCTGTATATGACACTGCGCAATCTACGAATAACCTCTGGTTACACACCGATGGAGATCAGGAAACGTCTTATTGCACAGTTAATTATGCCCCTTATTGCAACTTCTGCGGTGGTGTATAGCAAATTGGACTCGTGCACTCTACATAAATTACAAGTCTCGTTTAACAATGCAACTCGTTATGTATACGGTATTCACAGATTTAGTAGTGTTTCATCTTGGAGAACCATGATTCTTGGTTGTGACTTGGTAGATTACCTTCGCCTGCGAAACCTATTATTTCTTCACAAATTATTAAATGATCGATCACCGACATACCTGTTTGACAAAATTTCATTCGGTAGATCGGCCAGGGGTGTGACCTTAATACCCCCTCGTTACAACTATTTAAACTCAAGCAGATTTTTCTTCATCAATGCCATAAAGCTTTGGAACTCGTTGTCCTCAAATATAAAACTAATTGTTGACAGACAGAGATTCAAGAAAACTCTTATGGATTATGTTTCACTAAATGGCTAGCCTTTAACTCCATCATTCTCTTTATTATTATATATTTTTTTTTCCTCTTTTTAATAACTGCTTAGTAAAATTTTTTTTAGTATGTACCATTTAATTTTGCTCTAATTTTTATTTTCTTTTGGTTTTATTACTTATTGTTTTGTTCAAAACTTGATTTTATAATTATATTATTATTACTATTGTTATTATTACTACTATTATTATTATTATTATTACTTTTATAATTATTATTATTATTATTACTCTTGGTGTTCATTATGTAATCCTCTGGACTATAAAAGAATTTAATTCTTAATGTCCTTATAGCTGAAATAAATAAAAAATAATATTTTTCAAAATAAAAATTCTTCGAAATTGGCGATGTAATATTTAAAATACCGATTTGAAATTTTTACAGAATAATTTTTTTTCTATATTTAACCGTTTAAAAATTACTGCATAAAAAAAGAGTTTACAGTCAAATAAGCAACAGTCTCATATAAATACATTTAGCATCAGTGTAAGAGTAAGGAGTCAGAGTTGGAGTCGGACTTGAAAAATTTCAGCGGTTGTAGGCGAAGTTAGAACTATTTATGACGGAGTCAGAGTTGGAGTCGGACTTGAAAAATTTCAGCGGTTGTAGACGAAGTTAGAACTATTTATGACGGCTCTACAGCCCTGGCTCCAATTAAAAACACGAAAATATTTTAACAGTTATTTCAAAAACAGGTTTAACAAAATGTTTCTTTTAACAAATCGACCTGTCAGAAATCCATTTAATTCCTTTATTTTAATTCTATAAATTATCGTAATTAAAAGTATTAACCGTTTAAAATTAAAAACAATAAATTTAAAAAGAATTCAACAGATACCCAACCATAAATTACACACATTTAAATACGATCAAAATGGTTTTAAAGAAGTTGTCACATTTTAGTTTTTGTCTATACTATTTCTTCCATTTTGACAATTTTTCACACCTGAGATAAAAAAAAGGTGTCTTGCTGCCTACATATGTATCTACAATGCTACCGCCATGAGTATTTCAATTTTGAATGTGGATTCAGTTTAAACCATCCATGACAACTAAGACACAAAATCGACACCAACAAACAATACAATCAAATGTTTATGGATCAAATTAATCCTTTTATTTATGAATATTTTCATTGTTGCATACACATGATCGTAAAATCAAAAGAGAAATGTGACTTATTCATGATCTTTAATACTTCAATTCATTCATATGGTTTCAGTTCAGGTTGCATGCAGCAAGAAAGCCAGCCAATTCATTTTTTATTTTTTCTTTTTTGGATTTTGTTCTGATCATACGAGTATTTAAATGTATTTTTTATTCATTTTTATTGGGTTTCTTTTGAAAATTATCACTTTTGTACGTTTATCTGTTTGTTCGCTCAATCGATCCCTTGTTTCAATTTTTTATGATCGACTTTATATGGGCATTAAGTTGTTTAAATATCTTTAAAGTTTTATTGTCTGACCAATTTGTTGTCGTTTATAAAGATCATGTTGATGATCATGTTTACGATAATGTTTCATTTGAATATTTCGGTTTCAAACTGTTCACAAATATTGAATAATTTTAATGCGAAGTGAAAATTGATAATTCATTTAGTAGCTGTTGTAAATAAAAGATAATGAATGTATGAATGGGATCAAAAAGTCTAGGCTTTTTTGTTAGACTGTAGATTCAAAGTACAGATCATAAATATCTGCTGACTTTCTCCAGATTTCTAGAAAAACATGCTTTATAATTACAAATAATTTTCGATCTGGGTCAATTATAAATTATAGAACGGAAATCAGATGGAAATGGACGTTCCGGAAGTACCTTAAATGCAACGCGCTCAGAAAACTGCGAGCTTATTTTATAATAAATTTATGGTTAAGAAATGTGTGGAAGAAGACCGTTTTTTTAGTTGAAAATTGTAACATAAGGTTCACATGATTTGTAAGGAAGGCGCGTGGCGGCGGCTCTCTTCGCATTCAATTTGACGATCGCGGCACACAACCTATTTCTCGATCATTAACCTGGGGCTTACACATGAAAGTACCTTTTTGCAAGTAGAGTATCCGTATTATCAACGAAACATCGAAGAAACAGTCGAATGGCTGTAGTAAAAAAATTGTGTGTATCTTATTGAAAAAGGTAGAGTGTATGGCAACTTTAATGAAATTACTTTCATGTGTAAATGCGAGGTAAATTAATGCGCGATTTTCAAATCTTCGAGACGAGTTTAAATATAAATGTGTATGTACTCTTAATTCCATTAAGTACACACAAAAAAAAAGACTGTACTGCCAAAAGAAATTGATTTTGATTCAAATAGAATTTACATTCGGATTGTGCCCAACAAGATTTTGCATTTGTAGTAACAAGTCTGTTTCTTTTGTCCCAAAGTGTAAATTCATTGTTCAAATACAATTATTTTTACGACAACAGTAATATTATTTGATTTAAAAAATAAATATGTTATGGCAACAAAAATTGTTATTTCCTGCAAATGCAAATCATTTACGTCAACAGCAATTTTCAATGTGCTTTTATTTCAGAGGAAAACCTTTAACGACAAAAGATATTTCATTTGCAACAAATAATTTTGCTGTTGATAAACTTCAAATACTTTCATGTTGTTGCGGTAAAAAAAATTTAGTTGGAAATTTTCTTGCGACAAAAGGTTTTCATTTACGACAACAAGTTTTTGTTTACCCCAACAGCATAATCGTCAAATGCTCAAATTATTTGGCATCACAATATTTTTTTTTTTTTTTTTTTGTGTGTTAAGTAGAAAGTTCCATAAAGTAGGCTAACGTCAAACCTGTTTCACCTCAAACAGAGAGTTGAGACAATTACTAACATGGTTAGCCTTAACATTGCTATTCTATACGGGCTATAAACTAGAGCTCTGTACAATTCCGTTTTAACACACATTTAAAACATCGAAAATTTTTGTAAATTTTTAATTAACAACATTTTGTTTTTTGTGCTTAATTCCCAATTTTTATTTTTGATAAAAACACTGAAATTTTTTGCTGATGGGGTAAGCTATTCGTATGCGCATTTCACTGGTGCACGGCTTAAAAAAAACTAAGCTGGCAACTTGCTTTATTTTGTGATTTTGACCCCTTTTAGGCTCGGCCGAGTACAACAAAGTCAGTACAAAATTTTTTTGCATTACGCCGACCTTACCGCTGAGGTCTACAAACCAAGAGTTGCGCAAGTAACTTGCCGAGTGTGAAAGGGGTCTTTCTTGCGAAAACAATAAAGAAAGTTCTTTTTTTTTCTCTTTTTAACCTACTTACAACTAAAACTAATGCTGGGAGAATTGCAACTAATTGTAGTGGGGAATGTAAGAAAAGATAAACTCACTGTTTATTATTGTTGTTTTTGTTTAAGCTTTGATTTTGTTACAAGTAAAACTGTCGCTTTTAATTCTTATTCGCATAACAGTTTTATTTGTATAATATCCTTAGTTTTTCTAAAATCTTTGGATGAAGTTTCCTGATGATCTGGCGTAAGCAACCAGTGAAATGCGCATAGGAATAGCTTTTCCCATCAACAATAAATTTCAGTGTTTTTATCAAGAATAAATATTGGGACTTAAGCACGACAAACAAAATCTTGTTAATTAAAAATTTTGTATTCCCAAAACTGACTTTGATAATTTTTTAAAATCTAAACTGTAGTGTCGCTGGCACAAACAAATACTGTGTGAAAGTTTGGAAAAAAAACAAATGCTTCACTATTTGCGGAAGTCAAATGAGAAGCGGGTATAAAATATTTTATCAAAAATTAAAAACAACGGATTGAAAAATGCCGTCTGTGACTGTTTGAGCGACATTGTCTTATAATTTATCTTCCATTAAACTCTATGTGGGACAGTACGAGCGACATTGTCTAAACAGTTGTCTTGTATAAAAGCTATGGATGACAAGGTTTTCTTTTGAGGAAGTTGAACGCCTTTCAACCATTTGCTTGGTTTGCTTAAAACTCCCACATTCTTTTTTTTAATTGTTTATTTAAATAACTACATCAAATTTACGAATTAGCTCAAACAAGTACAATCGAAAAAGGCCGATGAATTTGCGGGCTGGAAAATGGATTGCATGCAGTTTATACTTTAATTCAATCCAATTCAAGGATTGCTTATCAAAGTTGAATATATAATATATAACATAAATTAAAATAGCATCTATACAAAAAATTTGTCTGAAATAACTAAACATATAATATTTTTTGTCGCAATCTTTCGATCGAATGAACGAAAAGAAGAGAAGAGAAAAAAAACAATTATTTGTATAAACACGCAACATTCAACATACAAGTAAACATCGCAAATTCTCGGAAAATGCATCAGGTAATTTTTAAGCAGTTTGAGTGAAGACAAAAAATTTTTGTTGTATTGAAAGGTTTTAAAAAATACAAGTACTGTCTGGAGTGTATTTCTTTGAATTCTGGTGTATATTGTGAGGTCTCAAAATGGATATTTTTTTTTACTCTGAAAATTTTCTACTTGCTTTAATTCAGATAAGCAACTTTTGTAATTTTATTTTTTTTTTTGTAAAAACTTTTTGTCAAAAATTTTCATTTAGAATTTAATTTTTATAGTGTGTGCTTTGAAAAGTTAAGTGCGCAAACAATTTTTTTTTGTTTGCTAAATTTAATTGCTCGGATATTTTCCTTTGAAGAAGGGACAACAATTTTAATTCAAGATATTAGAAATAAATTGGCAAAAAGGTAAGGTCACTGTTGACATATTTGTAATTTCGTATTAAATTGTGCGGTAACTTTGTTTATGAATGTAGATTGTTCAAGAGGGGGAAAATTCCATTGAAAATTCTTTTTTTTTTGAACGAAAGCTCAAATCCTGTATAGGGAATTAAGCTCCTGCACAATTGTGTGATTATCAAGATAATCCTAATCGTTCCAGTTTTCAAAATATTGCTTTCGTGGTGGATGTGTTTTGGAGTTAAGCATACGATAGTTAAAACAGGTTACCCTACACCAAGTGCACATAAACATCATAAGGATTAGAAATTGCGGAATAATAATATTTGTTTTATAAAACATTAAACTTCTTTTGTTGATTTTGCTAGCCTCCATTGGCATACGGGTTTTACATTTCGGTTATGGAAACAAACTTTATTGCTTGTCCTAACTGAGAATATACATATCTAAAAAAATATATATATCACGTTAAAAATTAAAATTAATTTGTAATCTAACGTTAAAGTTAAATTATTATCTTAACGTAACATTAATTAACAAAACGTAGAAAGTTCGCGGTTAGTTTTTTTTTTTTGTTAAGAGAAAGAAACAAATAAGGAATCTTTATATATGTAAAAATTTCAAATTTTAAAACCTAACATGTTTGCACATACCCTACACACATAACCATTTATTTATTTTATCAATTACACAACATACATACATCAACTCTAAACCCTATATAAATACATGCACCCTGCTCTAATAATATATATTTTTGTTCATACATTTTAATTACTTTGTATCCTATGTAACTATCATAAAACCTAACTTAAGCTGAAGGTCCACACCATGCGTTTATGCGTCTGTCCTTTTTATGCATTTGACAAAAAAGTTGAATCAGTGTAATTGCATATGACAAGTTACACACCAAAATGCATAGAATGCATAGACGTATGAACGCATCAAAGTAGGTTTACTTTCTACTTTTGTATCCGTCGCATGTGTGGTGAATAAAAGTCAGCTGTTATTGATGGCCATGGATGACAAATCATATTTTATTTTCAATATTATCGATAAATATGTTTGTGTGGTGGATTACTTTTTACTATTTTTTTGCATTAAAAAAGGTTTTTAATAAAAGAAAAAGCTTTTGTGATAAAGATTGTATAAACTTTAAAGAAAAAAATACATAAAAATTCATTTTAAATACAATTTTTATATTTTGTATTCTCTTTATCGATTTGTATTATATTTATCGATTACTTTTAAGTACTGAGTACCATCACTGTAGTGTTTATTATTATTTTAAAAAACAAGTGCTATGGAGGAGAAGCTTATTAATGCCGTGAAAAATCACGAATATTTATTATAAATAATTTTATAATAATTTATTTATAACAATAAAAGCCTACTCCTTACATATGTACTTATGTATGAATTTCATAAATTATTTTTAAATCTAAATTTTACTTCCCATTTTGCCAAAATTGTTTTTATTTGATAACAATTTTAACACAACAGCTGATCCAAAAAATAATATGGCGCATTAAACGCATGGCATGTAACTTGAATTTAGAAACGCATAAAATGCACAAAAAGTATCATACGCATCTACGCATGAACGCATGGTGTGGACCTTCAGCTTTACTTCGAGATAACAGCGCTGGGATCTTCGATGGATTTTGTTTGGTAAGTGAACATTTATAAGAACTATTATTTTTTTTATTGAAGTTCAACACTATTACTGCACAATGTTAACTATAAAAATATAAATTGAACAAGAATGGGGAAAAATTGATTAACATACATATACTACATACATATATAACGCAAATTTGAAATTTATTTATTGCTTCCATTTCTATTTTGTTGTTTTTTGCAACATTGTTATTATTAATTTTTCATTCATTTCATTATTCAAATTTGTTTCATATTTTTTTTTAATTCCCTAAACTTACTATGTTTTCTATTATAAATAAGATATCTTTTGAATGAATAAATGTTCTTTTGGTTCACAATGATAAACTTAATTGTAAATAATTCCACGAAAAGTTTAGGTACAATAAGGTCGGGTTATTTTTGGGCTATTTAGAGAATATGAGAGTAAAAATAGCATGGTAGGGTGGGTAGAGACAGAGGGCTAATTCTATCCTTGTCCTCAACATGAACTCCTACGCATATTTCGGTTTTTTTTTCTACTTTGTTGTTTTTGTTTTTAATTTAAATTATTTTTATTTGTGTGATCGACTTAGAAAATTAATTTTCTGCTACCTTAATTAAACTATTTTGTTAATGGTTAAGTCTACCTATAAGGAAGAAAGAACACCCCTCATTTTCCCTGAGCACGGTCGGATTCATAGGTAGCATATTTTCCGAAGTGGTAGGACTAGTTCGACCGTTGCAATATGTTGTGCGACATTAACGCATAGCATTTTTAATTGGCTTTGTACACAAACGTTTTGTTCACATTTTTTACGTTTGTTGTTGCTTTTTCAATACATTTATGCACACCTTTACTATATACCAGTCCAAAAATTAAAGAGAAATCTTCAAATTCTTCGCTGCAAGCAACTATAATTATTACTTATATATATAATCTTAAATAGCACTTGTGACTTACCATTTAAAAGAGCTGTAAAGCATCATTTTGGCGTCAAAGAAATCCGAAACTAGGGAATACAAAATTTAAATTGAAAAGATTTTGTTATTCGTGCTTAATTCCCAGTTTTTATTCTTGATAAAAACACTTGAAATTTATTGTAGATAGGATAAGCTGTTCCATTTTACTGGTTGCTTAGGCCAGATCATCAGGAAACTTCATCCATAAAGATTTTAGAAAAACTAAAGATATAAAACCAAATAATACTGTTAAGTGTATAAGAATCATAAAAAAAACTTACCTTACCTACTTACAACTACAACTAATGTCGGAAGAATTCCAATCAATTGTAGTGGGGAACAGTGATGTTAACTTTTAGTTTTTCATTACCGTACAGCCCTCTAAAAATTACCGTTTTTGAGAAGATATTACCGTACGCAGAGATTTTAAATCAAAACATTAATGTGCTGTTTCCAAATGACAGGCGATTGATTGTGCAGTAAAATTTATATGAAAAGCCCTCAGTCAATCGCCTGTCATTTATTAACAGCACATAAGGGCATTTATTTAAATTTTAAATTTGTTTTAAGAAAAATCTGAATGTAAATTATTGTCTTAAAATACGTTTTTAACCAAACTAATTGTATTTTTAATGAAAAAGGTAGTAAAATAATTTTGAATTTGATCCGTACTAAAAATAATCCGAAAACTACAGTTAAATTTATAACATTGCGGCTATTTCATATGTTTAAGAATTGTTGATTTTTAAACGAACAAAAAGTTAAATATAATATTATTAATATACAAGAGTAATTTCATTTTTCTTATTTTGTACTTTTCGGCGTTAAGAAAACATTTGTAGAAATATAATATTCTTAATTTTTTTGTTATATTATTAATCTATGTATTTTTATGTATACCAAAATTAAAAATTTCTTTAAATTACCGTATTTTAAATAAAATTACCTTGCTACGTCTTGTGGCCCAAAATTACCCTAAAAAAGGGTAATTAACGTACGGTTAACATCACTGGTGGGGAATGTAAGAAGAGATAAACTCACTATTTACTGTTGATGTTTTTGTTCAAACTTTGATATTGGTAAGCAGACCATACACGATTCAATTCAATTGTCAACTGAGTCGGTTGTTGTCCAAATCAAAGCGTGTATGGCCTTGTCAGTTGATTAGTTTGACGGTTGTCGAGTTGGTTGAAGAAAAATCAAAAGATTTTGATTTTTTCAAGTTGACTACTAAGTCTTTCGATTCGATTGTACTGTGTGTGCGCAAGTCTCTTGATCAGCTGTCAAAATTAATTTTTGTTGTTAAGTATTTTAAAAATTGTCTTTTATTTCATTAAATTTTAAAATAAATTTAAAATCTTTCAATTCAGTTGATGAAGTTGTCAACTGAGTTGAAAGACTCAGTTGACAACTGAATTGAACCGTGTATGGGGCGCATTACAAGTAGAACTGTTGCTTATGATTCTTATACAATGTTGCTTACCTTGCAGGAATAAAAACGTCAAATTGTACAAACTCGCATAATAGGTAACATTGATAAATGTCAAAATTTTCGTGTGAAATAATTAATGTTGCTGAACATTTAGTCTGTGTTCATACGGCTCTTTTCTTATTGAAAAGATTGCTACTTTATAGGCGAGAGGGGCGAGGGGAAAAGAAACGAGTACACAAATGCCTGTACTGTCTTTACGTTTTGCTTTTTCATTCGTTGTTTAATTTTGTTATTGTTTTTAATATCAAAAAAGCACACATTCAAACGCACGACTATACAAAATAAAAAACATGGCGCAAACATGACATGAATAATTTGAACGCCATTTCATGTTCAAAGAAGAAAAAGGAAGAATCTTTTTAATAAGAAAAGAACTCAGACTTATCACAAATTTGAACAGGGTACTAAGCTTAACACAGAAAAAAAATCTCAAGAAAATTTTTAACAACACAGTGGGCAGCAACTTTTTTATTGACTCAATGAACTTTGTTGTTGACTAAAAATTCAATAACTATACCTACAAACTTTTTTATCAACACCGCAAAAAATCATCATCGCAGAAAATTCAAAAAATTTTTTATTCAAATATGCGATTTTCGTATTCAAATATGAAAATTATTTTTTCTGGGAATTTCTGAACAAAAAGTTTATTATTAATTTTCTAGTGGTGTTCAAAATATGTTTTTAAGTGTTGCGTAAAAATAGTAAATACTTAATCAGCCTTATTTCGGTTCTCGATGTCGAAAACGACTCAGTAGTAGATTAAAGTAAATTAAATTAAAGTTCTTTAATCTACTACAAAATTCGACTTACTGTGTTACCGACAACGAGAACCGTAATAAGGCTGAATATGTTATACTCAGCCTTATTTCGGTTCTCGATGTCGAAAACGACTCAGTAGTAGATTAAAGTAAATTAAATTAAAGTTCTTTAATCTACTACAAAATTCGACTTACTGTGTTACCGACAACGAGAACCGTAATAAGGCTAACTGTTACCGAAACCATGTACCCAGCTAAAAAAAAGTACTGCAAATAGTACCATAGTACTGTATTATCTATGTTTCTTGCTAAATATAATTGTTTCATAATCAGCCTTATTTCGGTTCTCGATGTCGAAAACGACTCAGTAGTAGATTAAAGTAAATTAAATTAAAGTTCTTTAATCTACTACAAAATTCGACTTACTGTGTTACCGACAACGAGAACCGTAATAAGGCTGAATAACTGTCGGGTATCAGTGCAGGGGACGTAGAGCGGTGTGGAATTTTCTTTAAAAAGGCCACTTTTAATCCGGATCATTTGCAAAGGCTTTCCACAAGAGTGAGCCGTTTAGCCCTGCCGTCCTTTGCCTGGTTGGTCAGGGAGCATTAATTAAGAGTCTCAATTCTTTCTTACTGCTCCTTACAGTTTGTAGAAGGTAAACTTGAGTATTAACAAATTGTTTGCCATTAAATTATTCTCTATTCAAACTGGAATAGTTTTACTAGAACCTTCAGTAGCCAAAACAAGAGTTTAGACGACTTTTTCCGACAAGATATTATGCAAATTTCTGATGCCTTTTGACGTGCCCGCTGACTTCCTTGTGGTAGCCTGTCTTTTGCAGTTGGATGATTTGGGTATTCCCAAACTTCCTCCTGCTTTCGTCTTGAGACTTATAGCAGACAGCTTAAATTATTTAATTCCTACACTCATTTAAAATCCTTGATCCAAATTATTGCTACAAAATTTAATAAAAAAAAAATAAACTTTCCGCCAAACAGCAGACATGTTTGTTCATATAATTTACATACATAAGCAACATAATAATTAACAATGTTTCCCATAAAAATTCGAATTAATTTTTATATAATTAACAACCTCAATCGATTAAAATTTAATTTGAGGTTGAACATAAAAAAACCCAAGAAAAAAACGCACACATACACACAAATACAAACAAGAAGAAGAAAATTGACAGGCTCCTCTAACTGAAATTAATTAACAAGATGTTTTTTGAAAATTGTTTATACGATGATTAAAAGTAACAGGTCAGATTTTAATTATTCTGAAACAAAAAGACAGAAGAAATACCTACAAGAAGAAGAAGCAGAAAGAAACACAAAACAGCAGCAACAACTACATACAAAACACTGTAATATAGTTAATAATGTTATTATTACAGTGTTGTTATAAATCGCTGCAGCAAAAACAAAAACAACAGCAACCACAACCACAACGAACGAACCTCAGATCAAAGAAGGGATCTTTCTTGTTTACTGCCCTAAAACTGCAGCACCAGGTTCATAAATCAAAAAACACGGTTCAAAGCCAAAAGAGAAGTTGGTTATTTGTACGCTCGCTGTTGGTGTTGCTGCTGCTGCTGTTCTCGCAACACTCACTACACTTTCAAAGTCACTTTGTTGTTGCAAGTATTGTTTTTAATATTTTTTATTTTGCTGGCCGTTTTTGTTACACATCCGTTTAACAACTTGATCATTTAACTTCTTGGCATCTTTCAAAAGTTTATGGTTTTATTTTAAGCCTCTTGGTATACCTGTATGCATCATGATCATCATCATTATTTACCCCGATATCGTTGCGTATTCAATAAAGAATGTTAAGGCAGACCAAAAAACATAAAGTAAAAATAAATAAATAAAATTTGTTCAATTTTATTATTATTATTGTTGTTGTTGTTTTTGTTAATAATAATTCGATTAAGTCATATTCACACATACTGTTTGTTAACTAACTCTTCCTTCCACTTTAAATTCGCTTTAAACTAAAACTCATGGAAGCACCTCATCAAGATGGATAAACCAAATGCGCCATCGTCTTCATCATTATCATCCCATTTTTACTACGAAGTTGTTTAATGTTAAACACAACAACTAAAAGTAGATAATTTAGCTTGGACCATCTTGACCATATGGTCAAATTATATGGCAGTCTGTGTTGTTTGGAAGCAACCATTTATGTATTTCATTTCGTTGGATACACACTCTTGTGGAGCTTTGATTTCTGTTAACTCTCGTCTCGTAAATTAATAAAGATTTCTTATTGATTTTAAAGTGTTTCGTGTTGTCTGTTCACATGTTGGGATTTAATTTTCTTTATCGCCACACCGTTATTAGTTTTTTTGCTCATAAGTTTGTGCGCCCTACAGGTCAGCATAGAACATTAACTGAATTCATATATTGACTCACCATTAGGTAACAATTTTCTCAAGATCTCTAAAGCGAAGAAAATTTTGTTTTTAGTGTCGAAAAATGTTTGTGTAAAGAACATTAGCGGAGTTCAGTATTTGTCTTGCAAAATGGCAAATGCAAAATATCGTAGCACTTTAATGAAATCTAAAGGAAACTCTGTGTACTTTGTTGTTGAAGCAACCAAAAGAGGTGCGATATTTTGCATTTGCACTTTTGCAAGCCGTATACTGAACTCAGAGACCGTGGGAATTCATTGGCGGCGACTCAAGCAAAAAACACCCTCCGTCGCACAGTGGGAAATTTTACGAGAAGGCGGTCAAAATTCCATAACTTTTGACTGGATCGGTATTTTTTTATGCGATTTTTTTTGTTCGATAGGTGCGATGTTAGGCTTTAATTTGCGCTATAAAACGTAAAATTCGACTTATGGGACAAAAAGTTATGGGGAGTTCAAAATGCATTTTCATTTTTTTGTTGAGTTTCGGTGTAAAAGTTGAATATTTCAAATATGATTTTTTTATAATTTATCATTATTTCTCTTGTATTTTACAACTGATACTTATTTTTTATTGTCGAACTTAGATCCTGTCAGAAAATGCCAATATTTGGCCCCTATAAATTTTTTAGTCCCAATATTCACAGGGGCCAAAGGTTGGCGTTTTTGGGAAAGACGAGTTGTTATAAGGATAAAACTGAAAAGGAATAATTTGAAAAATGCCCAAATAGCATTCTTGGCTATCGATAACATTTAAGGTAATTCAACTTTTATTTTTGGTTTGAGATGTATGTGTATTTTATTTTATTTTATTTTATTGGTTCGCTTTCGCTGTTCTGTATACTGATTTTTTGTCCGTTTTAAATCCAAAAATAGTGCAAATGCTTCTTCTGGAGTAAATTTCATTTCTTCAGTTGGTGTAGGCATACTTTTTTAAAATCCTCTTTGTGCGTTTAGGGCTCGCTTCCACAATTTTTTCAATTATTGCAATTTTTGTTTTCTTATTTTGCGTTGGTTGAATTTGATGCAGAAATGAATCCTTTATCATACTATGAGAAATTTCTTTATTGATATTTGCTAGCTTGCGTCTTCGTGATCTTTCACTGCATTGACAATTTGTTTTGCGGGCCGACCCACTTTTCCAGTTTCCTTAGCAGTTATTGACAGCTTCTTAAAAATCAGATAATTTGTTAGCCATTTTTCGTTGCGTAAGTAAAACGTTTTCTTGTTTCTTGAACATTTAAGGTACCGTTTTCTTAATGTTAATGAAAAATTTTTAATTTGTATCTTATGAAAGAATGGATTATTCATTATGTGTAACACAAAATCTTTTTCATCTTTCTGTTGAAAATATATATCTGCGAGAACTTTATAACTGAACTTAGCCATTGTTTAAACAATAATGAAGGTAAAATTATGAATGCATGCACTTTTATACTCTTGATAGAAGTTTTTTTAAATGATCTTTTGTTACTACTTCTTTAAAACATAAAAACCCTTTTTTAAATACAAATTTAATCTTTTATTAGCATTTCTTTGAAACATAAAAAACCCCTGTTTTCACACTTTTTAAAAGGATAACATACCGGCAATAAATTAACAGGTAACATGTAGGTAATTTTCACGTAAAATATAACTGCGTGCTAGTTTTTTGACCATTTACCTGTTCTTCCATTTTTTTAAATTAATTTGCAATTTTCAGGTAATTAAACTATGTAGTTTATGTTGCGGCTATTTACTTATGTTTAACCTTTTAACTTACTCAGAAATCTAACGTGGTAGTCTATTTATGTCGCCTATTCGTTTTGCAGCATCCGTTCACCCACAATAAGTTCATAACAATGGCAATACCTTTACCTTCTCCAAATTAATTGATAACCTGACGTGCTAGATAATTTATGTGGCCTGAACTGCTTTATTTGTCGAAAATTCTTTAAGATTCACCTCTTTAATTTCAGTAATGTTTCCTTGCAGGACTTATTTTTTGAACCGAATATCTTTCCTTGGGTCACAGAAATTGCTGTAGTTCGCAAGGCCGTATCCAGATGTGTGTACAATGGGGTATAGAAATGTAGGTTAGATTCTGGACTACAAGAGAGTATAGATTTTTTTTTGACGCATTTTGACGCTCAGGACTTATGCTCTATAAAGTAGGAAATTTCCGGGAAATTTTGATATTAAAAAAAAAAAAAAAATTAAATAGTTCTAGAGGTCACAGAGTTTAATGCTTTAAACCACGTATAGCTAATAAAATAAACTAATACACAAAACTTATTCTGTCAAAAAATCTTAAAAAACAAAAAAGTTATGAGCATTTCAACTTCAAAAATTGACTCAGAAATTCAAAACTATAACCAAATATTGAGAAAGTCCATTTCGGACCACCCTGTTCTCAATGAAATAGTTGAAATAGGGTTTTAATTTTTTGGCTCCCGAGGTTCACTAGTATTTACTTTCACATGAATAAAAAAATTTTTAAATCGGAGAACAAAAAAAAAAATAATTTTGGCCGCCTTCTCAAAATATGAACCAGTGTGCGTCGGCTCTAAGCCGGCTGTAAGCCGATAGAATATATCAAAAGTAAATGCACATTTGAGTGTACATATTTTTGTGTTTAATTTATAACACAAACAATTGAAGCCATTTTCCTCCTCTAATTCACTACTCTTAACTCATTTTCGTATATGTCGTTATTTGAAAAAAGTTTTATCAAATTTTGGTGATTAATAAATAAGAACTGACAGTATTGGGAGGCAGACATTATTAGAGTTGCTCTTTTTAAAGATAGTCAAACAAAAAAGGATGTGGTTAGGTGTTTAAAAAAGAGAATAAAAATTCTTTAAATAGTAATTGGTGGCTAAGCTGGAGCCGATTTTTAACTGAAAAATTGACGGCGGCGGCTACAAATTTTTTTACAGGCGGCTGGCCTAACCGGCTGTTAGCCGTTTCGGCGCAGGTCTCTGACTGAACTCCGCTATTGTGTTTAAGATTTTTTAACCAAATTGTTTATAAACCGGGAAAGAATTAAGACATTCGTTGTAAATCAAATACAGTCGAAATTCCTTATAGTGAATTTCTATACAATAAAGCTTTCCCATTTATGAATTACTTTTAAAAACACCGCTTTTTCGTTTAAATTTAAGTGCAATTAGATCTCCTTAAAATGAATATTCATATACAGCCCAGTTATGACTAAAAACTCTCCAAAAGTTTTCTCCCTTCTCCCATTTTTCCCATGCAAACTGCAAATTGTAAAATTGAGAAAGGAAAATAACTCCCGGGGAATTTTTATGCATAATTGGGCTGATAGTGGATTTTTCATTGCAATTTTTAATGGAAATTTTATGCATTTTTGTCTCCATGTTAAGAATTGTTAAAAAAATGTTTTCTGTTAGGTGATTGTCAAAGGTGAAAATGAGATCAAAAGAAAAAAGTCTACGATAATAAGTTTGGGAGCAGACTGCCCGTGTTCTCTAAACAAAAATATTGCACCGATGTGACATTTTTCTTTTAAAAAAATGTTTTAGTAGTAAATAAAATAGAAGATAGGGGTAACAAAAACAAAATAAAGCGAAGCAGTGGGTGATTCCTCCCTGCACTTTACCAAGTTTTAAAAAATGCAATGCCGTTATTCTAAAAACAAAGAAAACAAGCCGTTATTTAGTAATCGCTTTAAAACTTCAAAACTATCATTTAAAGATTTTGATAAAGCCATGCTTGAATTTACAACTGCCGCACGTGGAAAAGTTTTTTCCAAACTAAAACACTCGATTATTTAACGTAAAATTAAAAATCAAACGGTAGAACGGCAAAGAATTCTGATGATGGTAAACAAGTTAATTCGACCAGAGTTCAATCCCGTGTTCAATCAAGAATAAAATTATGAAAAAAAATTTTAACAAATAGAATCTGTGAATTTATTTCTCATAGTTAAGTCAAATTACAATTTTTTTTAGCTTTTATAGAAAATATTCCTGGAAAATTTTGAATTTTAAAATTGTAATTTGACTTAGAATTCACATTCGAATTAATATAAAAATATATAGAAAAAATTTTAATTAATTTCATGTTGTAATATATTTCCTTCACTAAAAATAATTTAATGAAAATTAAATTTGATGAACTTAAGCCTAATTAAAATATTAAAAACTTCAAATATAAGTAGAAATAATATAATTATCGTATAATGAAATATCTTTATGGTCCCATGCAGTTTTATTAAAGGGGATCCCTAACTTCCATAACTTAGATTCTTGCACAGAAAAAATTATTGCCGAATTATTTTCAAACAAACGCTTGTTTGAAAATTTTTTTAATTTCTATAAATTTTTTTACTGATTCAATCAATATTTTTGTTTGATTTTTATTTAAACAACAAAAATGTGGACAACTCTTCAAAAATATAATAAACGCGTTATTGGTGTCAAGTTTTCATAATTTTGTATGAAATATTTAACGCTCTTTAATGTTGTCGTCTTTTTGTATTTTTTTATTTGATCGTAAGCAACACTTCTTTATGTGAAATATAAAAACAACAACAAAAAACACACACAGTCTATTTTTGGACGCTTTAAAAAAGTGCAACTATAAGAAAAACAATAGCAGAAACAACATTATAAGAAACAAAATCCCGTATTCAATTTTTCAAAACTGTTTGGTTAAATACATCAAATACGACAATAAAATGATGATGATAAACATGTCGAGTCGGTCTGCTGCCAAGGAAAGCATACAGCAACAGTGAGTGAAGAAGAAAAAAAAGCATTGTGTGTATAAATTATTCCAACAAAAAAATGTGTCTCAAAGCCAGGCGCCGGCCGCTCTGCTCTGCTTTGCCTTTACCTTCTACAGTGCTTGCTTGTGTGCGCGTGCGTCATTGCTTGTGCAAAAAAAAAAGTTTTTACTTTTTTGTTTTTGTTATACCTATGATTTTCAGTAAACTATTTGTTTGATTCAGTTTAATTATTTGTTTGAAAAAATCAGTGTTTTTTTTCAATAAACGAAATGCAAATAAATTGTTTGAATATGCAAATTTGTTTGTAGGACCGATTTCAGACAAAAAATGTTTTGATTCTACAAATTTTTTGTTTGAATTGGAAAAATAATTTTTTCTGTGTGCGTAGTTATGAAGGATCTTTCAATAGGGAGTTTAGAACATTGAGAGTTGATAGCGGCGTTATGGTTGCAGGTTCATCTCTACAATTGGCTGTAATTTATTCAGTCTGGTTCGCCAAAACACCATGCACGGATACAACTTTCAGCAACAAGTCCAAATAATAAAATTGTCCTATCAAAATGGATGTGGAAAACTGATCGAAAAAGCCAGCGTTGAAAAAACTGCAGTCAAAGTAGAAAAACTGCCATTTCTTCCACTTCTTCATTTGTCATTGGCCAAAAAACTGTTTCTTTTACTTCTGATGCTTTATATGTAAACAGTCGTCAAGCCCACTCAAAAAGCGAACAATTGTACACAAATTTTCGCTTTTTGTTCGAAAGTTTTTTAATTTCGACTGCAGTTTTTTAAACCCTGGAAAAAACTTGTTCAGCGATGAGGCCCATTTCTGGTTAAATGGATAAGTCAACAAACAAAATTGTCGAACTTGGAACGATGTCAATCTAGATAAGATCCAAGGGCGCCCAATGCATCCCGATAAAGTTACTGTATAGTGTGAACTTTGGGCTGAAGGTAGCATCGTTCCATATTTCTTCGAGAATAACGTTGGCCAGGCCATCACTAACTCTTTTGGCTTGAACTGAATGTTATGGACAGCAATAACATGCGGTTTCAACAAAACGGCGTTAAAAGCCCACGGCGCATGCCACATCAGACATTCTCTAGAAGCAGTGTTGCCAAGTCGTCGCTACTTAAACTGGCTAAATTTTTAGTAAAAAGTTTTGGATAACGTGGTTCACTATGACAACCTACAAATTTTCGCGAATGCAAGATATTCACTTACAGGTCTAATGCACTGTATGGAGTATTCCTATAAAGCTGCCGGACCACTGCAATGTCATTCAGGCCGAACTAATAGCCATGTACACAGCCGCGAGACACATTTGGTATGGTGGAACATCTGGCAGGGATATTCATATTATGCCGAAAGCAAGGCGGCCATAAGTTCCCTGGAGAATGTGTTCACATCGAGAACTGTCCAAGAATGCTGGCTGTCTCCGAAGGAGAAAGTGAGACATGTAGTAGTTACCCTTGAGTGGGTCGCCGGACAAAGGGACATACATGGAAACTGTATGGCGGACTCGTTGTCGCATGCAGGCACCACTTTGAATCGAAAAGATTTAGCATATGATATAGGTGTTTTGTTTCAAGGACTAAGCTACTTATTGCATACAAGTTTCATCTCATTGCTAGTCAGAGGTGGTTTGATGAAACTACATGTGGGGAAAGCAGGAAAATCTGCCCTTAAGGCTGCCCTGACTTCACCTCAGAATTTTTTATTTCGGTAATAACTGGGAACCACGCTCAAAGGCTGGGGGCCTTTACAATGACCTTTGTAGAAGTTGCGGCAACAAGGTGTTGAAGGAAGATCTTCTCTGTCATTGTTTGGCATTCGGAGGCCTAAGACTCAAACTGTTTGGTCAAAGAATCCTTAGAGACAAAACCTGTTTCTCTGACATTGATTTGAACAGGATCCATTCCTTTATTGTGCGGAAAGCTATCGGTCTATTATCCACTTGGGGATAGCAAAAGCGATTCCTTTGTCTTGAATTTACCAAGCATTTCACTGCTTCCGGTCTTGTACCAAGTACAGTGAAAACTCCCATAAGCGGACAGCCACCGTCGACCAAAATTTGTCCGTTGTTGGGAGGTGTCCGCCTATGGGAGTTTCATAATAAAAGGACAAAAAAATTAATTTTTATTGTTTATTTAGAGCATTAACACAAAATTCAATTCATATCTACTAATTAACAAAAAAGGTTTAATGAAAAAAAAAATTAATAAATTAAAATAAAAATGTGTTACTTATTAAAAAATTCATGGTAAGAGTTGCTTTAAAGGCGCTAAAAGGAACATTAATTAGTATATACAAATACGCATTTGTACTTATTTTGAAATAAAAAAGTCTTTTATAGTTTTTTGTTTCATATTTGCTTGCTTTTCTGTCGCTAAACGAGTTTGAAGGTGATTTTCTAAATTTTTTACAAATGTAAAAGCTGCATAATCAGTTTTTACAAATTCCTTGATGTTGTAAAGATATTTCAAGGCATCGGTACAATTCATAACTATATTTGGAACTGCAATCCAATTTTCTTCCTTGGATTTTGATTGGAATTTGTACTGCCAGACTGCCATTGGGAAAGCAAATTTTCTTTGTTTTTTAAAAGGTTTGCTGCTTGTGTTTTTCCGATGTCAAACCTTGAACAAAAATGTAATGAAATTACAATTTCATTTTATTATAATTATTGTGCACTTACTTTGATGCTATTGCTCGAATTGGTAATTTATATTTTTGTGAGGTTTCTATAATATCAATATTTTCTTTAAGCGTCAAACATTTTTTTTTTTGACGGCATTGCAACAAAATTCATCAAAACAATATTTTTTTTGACTTTACGTAACAATATAATCAGCTGAATAAGTATGTAGTTGCACATGCATATTTTAAAGTGAGAAAAGTCTGTGTTCACACGTAGGCTTTTTATAGCGCCTCGTGTTCTATTGTAAAAGAGTGCAATTGTTAATATTTTGCTTTATGTTGAATTATTTTTGTCCTCTTATTTTTGACCTGGGGGATCTCAATTACATTTCAATTACAATTACAATTACATGTAATTTGTAATTGAGGTAGTCTAAATTACAATTACAAGTAATTGTAATTTAAAGTAGGGACTTAACTCAATTACAATAAAATGTAATTGTAATTAAAAAATGTCAATTACAATTACTTGTAATTGTTAATTGAAAAAAATCAAATACACATTACATGTAATTGTAATTGAAAATGTTCAATTACTAATTACAAGTAATTGTAATTGTAATTAATCAACAAATAATTACTTGTAATTGAACAAAATTCAATTACATTTTTAAAACCATAAAATAAAACTTAAAATTCTTAAAACGATTTTCTAAATTATATGAAAAAAAATTGTTGGATGTATAAAAAAAATTATAGAATAATTATGAATTTATTAAAATGTATTGTACAAAGTTCGGTAGAATGATGAACGTTTTCTTTTAAATATTAGAATACAATATTAAATATCGAAACATAAATTTAACAAGAAACAACAAATACATACTTTGTACTCTTTCTTTTTTGCATGCATAAAAATAGTAAACAACCCAAGGCCATACATCACATTTCTCTTTTACTAGTAGCTAAAAAAAATGATTGTTAATAACCGGTTTTTGTGTAATACATTCTTGTTGTTGTTGCTGCATCGATATTAATGCTATAAACACATTCGAGACAGCAGGCTACCGACTTCAATATGTCAAAAATAGAATACATGTGTGTTTATGAAAATGATTATTTTCACGACGACACGGATACATGGCTGCAGGTTGTTGTCTGTGCTTATTTTGTCGTTGTAGTCAAATTAAACTAATTTCTATTTTTCTCCACTACAAAATAGAAAAAGTGTTGCTAATATTAAAAAATATTTAAATAATAAGTGCTTAAAAAAATTTTTCTTTTTTTTATGTTAACAGAAAAGAATCGGCTTGAAACAAGAATATTAACCCGGCTTAACACCAAATTGATATTTATATAAGTTTTTAGTATCCTTGAAAGAAGTTCTATAGGAAGATGTTTTTCGCGCCAACGCTCCTAGTTTAAGAGTTAACTGTAGATCGTAAAAGTTGCAAAATAGCAATAATTATTTAACCTTTAGATATTTGCTTAATAAAGTTTTTTTGTATTGCGGGTTTTCGGCCTTGCGGAACACTTATTAATTATGCACATATTACAATAATTAAATATGTAACAAGTACATAAATTATTACCACATACATATATATTTTTACTCAAAATTATAAATAAATTGAGAAATAAATATTATATTGTGTTTAATTCGACCTTTAAAATTTATAAATAAAAAGCTTAATAAATTTAAAGTTTTATAGGATGGAGTAACTAAAAATATGGTATGTATATTAAAGCTTGAAGTGTTCTTCCCTAAACATATTTGCTTGTATTCATAAAAATTTTTTAAGTTTAATAAAGGCTTAAGGAACAAATTAACTATGAAAATTAACCTTAATAAACGTTTGTCAAATTTAATAATCGTTTATGAATACGGGGGATTATATATTTTTGAAATTGGCTCTTAACGGGCTAATAAATCGGAATTTTTAAAAAGTGTACGTTCGTAAATGCAGTTGTTGGGTATCACTTGCGCAGAAGTATAGTTTAATGTTCGTAAAAGCATAACTTGTAAGAACCTTGGCATCACTCTCATATGTGAAAAGTTTTTTATGCAGTGATGCCGCAGCTCTGCAGCAAATTTTGGCAATTATTGCTTCAGTTAATTATCTGAAGAAATAATTTTTGACAAAAAAGAAGTCGTTTAATTTTTATTTTGCGATGCTTTTTCTTGTCGTTTATAAGAAAACTGTCACAATATTTAGTATAGTTTTTATGCATTTACGCACGTACCCAAAGTGTTCTGAAACTTATACGATCTATACCTCGTGCGTTGATGGAATAATTTTTTATTTTTTTTGTATTTTAAAAGCAATTTTTATGTGTTATATGTTAAAATTATATTGTTTTTTAGTTCCAAAAACAACAAAATTAAAATATTTTTAATGTTTTATAATAAATTTATTTGTTTTTACGTTTTAAAATGTATTATAAATAAGTATTTATATATTTATAATCTTAAATTAAGTTTGTATACGAGTCTGCAATTATGCATGTTGTTTCATTTTATAAAAGTAAAAAAAAAAATAAAAAATGATAGTGGCACCACTGAAATATAAATACATAAAACAAAAAACAGCTGTTTATAATTTTTGAATTGTAGCTGTCGTCCTCAAAATAATTCAGTAGCTGACTACACGACTATAATTCCACCCAGCAGCATTTGTAGTTGTGTGTTCGTGTATCCTGCTGTGGTGAATGTGTTTAATGCATAAGGTTGTTTGTTGTTCGATATTAAAAAATATTTAGATTTTGCAAGTTCTTCGCTCTTTAGAAATTTAAAATAAACATCATTATTCAAAACCTTTCCATCTTGAAAGTCGTGTTAACAAGTGTAATTGATAACAAAGTGTTGTAAATAGTTTAAATAAATTTTGAAAATAAATAGTTTTGCTAGAAAAAAAATGGATATATTTTCACAAAGTAGCACCACATCAAGTTCTACATCCGAAAACAATAATTATCTTTTAAATGAAATATTTGAAATACAAGTAAGTTAAATAGAGATTTTTAAATTGTAAAGTTTTGTTATTTCATACCTGTGAAAAATCCCAAAATGTTCGAAAATTTCAAAAATTCACAAAGTTTCAAAAATTAAAAACCTTATTTAACTGTATTATAAAAAAAAAATTGTTGAACTGGGATTAAATGTTAACAAATATTTTAATTGATTTTATTTTGATGCTATTTTTTTCTGTGTATCATTCCTTAAATTTTAATAAAACTTATAATTTTTAAATTTTTGTTAAGAGTTCTGATGATGTCGCATCATCGTCTGGATCAAAAATAAAAAAGTTGAATGCAAATTGTTCTCTTTGCATTAACAAGACTACAATTATTAAAGCAGCAAAAGGTGTGACATCCAATTTTGAAGAAGATAGTAGTTTAAAATGTGAGCTTCAGCTTTATTTGCACGATAAGGATTCATCTTTAACTTGCCTCAAAAAATATCCTACAATTCAACAGGCCTTTCTACGGTCAAACACTCCCTTAACATCTTCAGGACCAGTTGAAAGACTATTTTCGTTCGCCGGTATTATTTTAACACCTAGGCGCCAATGTTTAACGGATGACAATTTTGAAAAAATGGTGTTATTTAAAGCAAATAATAAATTTTTTTAAATTGGTTCCTTGTCTTAATTATTTTTCAATCAGGTATGTGATGAAAAACGATCGATTTCATTTCGATCATTATTGAAATTTCAATTCGGACGTGTTCGTAACATTTTTAAACTGAAAATTATTAAATGGTAAAGACTGGCTTATCTTAATAAACTTAATCGATTAGAAAGACTTTGGCTTTACAAATCACTATTAAAATTTCCAATTTTAACGAAATCAAAAACGACCGTTTTCATCACATACCAGAATATTATTATTTAAGCACGCCTTATTTAGTCCAATAAATAAGGTTGTTGTTATAATTGTGAAGTTCAAACAGAACTTCAATGTTCGTTTCAAATGTTATTTTTGTTACATTACTTGTTGCATTCTGTTTTATTTTTATATATAACACCTTGTTTAATTATATAAATAGGATACTTGTTAGTCTGCTTTCACACGTTTCATCTTTAGATGCTCAACTCTTATGGTTTTTGGTGAGGGAAGAAAGAAGAAAGGGGGTAAGTACGGAGATGCCTGTACTCGGTCAGTACGCTTTGTGTTTTTATTCGTTGGTATTTGCACAACGATGGCTGCATGTAATTTTTTTCTTTTCTTTTCTTTTTCTCTTTGATTTGCTGTTATTAAAATTATTGTTGTTTTGAACCGAAAAAAGTTGAAACCGGTTGCTGCGTGTGATTATATTGGCATCTTTAAAAGGGAATTGAAAAGAAGTTGAGCATCAAAAGATGAAACGTGTAAATTCAGACTTATGTTTGAAATTTTTTTATAATATGTAATTGATAATTTTTGTAATTAAATACTTTTTTGACAATAAATACTTAAAAAAGTAATGATTACTTGTTTTTTTTAAATTACTTAATGAAAAATTTTTTTTCCCAATTAAATGTAATTGTAATTGGATTTTTTTCCAATTACAATTACATGTAATTGTAATTGGAATTTTTTCAATTACAATTACATGTAATTGTAATTTAAGAAAACTTCAATTACAATTACATGTAATTGTAATTGATTTTTACTTCTTTTTCAATTACAAAAAAAATGTAATTGTAATTGAAAAAATTCAATTACAATTACATGTAATTGTGTAATTATAGGTGTAATTAAATACAAAATGTAATTGAGACCCCCCAGGTCTGTATGGGAGGTGTCCGCTTAAGAGAGTGTCCGCTATTGGGAGTTTTCACTGTATGTTGCAATAAAGGAGCGATATGAAATTTCCTTTCGGCGACTTTTTTGTATTTTTTTCTCAGTTTTTGGCGATTTCTGGCAGTTATATTAATTACACTAGCTTATTTTTGTATGCAAAAATTGACGTTTGGCGATTTCTGACATCCGGTTTGGCGATGGAGCGTCTAGAAGTTCGTAAGGCATTCTTCGAAGGCGAGTTTTTGTGGAGCTCATAATTTCAACAAAGGCAATACTTGTTGTAGTTACCAGAATATTAAGTACAACCAAAGCAAGTTCTTTTAAATGGTACGTACCTGCCGTATCCATGTAGCTATAAACTTTTGGGCTAAACCTAAGTATATAAATTAGATAAAATACATATCCCCTGGTAATGCGAGTCGGATACCCATCTGACCGCAGCTAGAGTGGGAAGGCGGCCATTGAGTAACCTGAATGGTATATTAACAACGTTGCGTCTCAGATTACTAGGCGACAATCAACTAAAAACAGTCACTCGAACTCAGTTGTTTTCTTTCTACTACTTCTTTTTGCCGGTTTATGGCTTGCCTGCCTAGAGGTTGTTGGCAACCCCAACACTAGGATCGGTCAAGGTGGTCCAATAAGTCGATTTGTCTTAAACAAACACTATTACTGAAACCCCTGAATCCACGTGAGCTGTGCCTAGTTGCGGCAGCAAGTGGAATCTAACCGAACTTATGCGCCGAATTCAGGGAGAATTTCGGCCATGTTTCGGAAACCGAAATCGAGTAAAATTTAAATCGATGAAGATTAAAAGTTACATATTTTAAAAAAGACCGTAGTTTTATTGATTTCAAAAAAAGGTTTAATTAAGAAAATTGATAGCTTAAGTATGAAGTACATAAAAGGAAAAAAATGTTATGAACTTTTTCAAAATTGGTTCGCTTTCAATTTCATACTAATTTGATTACCAGCACAGATTTCCGATTTCAAAAAAAAAAAAAATCAAACAATTCACTAAAAGTTAGGAACTTATTTATTCAAGACCTTAATTTTATGAAAAAACGTATCTAGAAAGATTTCGCACACAGTGCGAAAGGTGCATAACAGTCGCCTTTTATTAATAAACTTTTTTTGCAAATTTTTCATTGTCTTTTTCTCATACCCATAAATTGATCATTAAAGTATTAGTCTGGCTTTTATTATTTTTTAATGCTTTATATTGTTTATCATAAACCCGCACTGTGGGTATAAAACAAATTCAGGCTTTTCACAAAAAAAAAATATATCGACAATGGAGCAAATGCCTTAAAGTTTATATTTTTTTTCAGTTGTGGAAACCTTTTTGGCATTTAAACGAAATTGTCTTTCCAGGTAATTGATTTTTTTGTTTTTTTTTTTTTGTTCTAATTTGTATAATTTCATTTAAAAACCATTAAAATATCCAATACAAATTTTTTATCGCGTTTAAAATATTTAAAGTCCCACTGTTCTTTTATTGACGCTTGACGTAATGTGTAAGCATATCGCCTGAGTACTAAAAAAATATCTACATATTGTGTTTAGTTTAGTTCATTTCGTTCGTTCGTTATTAATTTGTTCAGTTATTTAATTAACATGTATAAAAACAAGATTTCCTGTTGCAAATTGATTAATGCTTGAATTGCTTTTTTTAGTATTGTTGTTGTTGATCTATTGTTATTTATTATTGTTATTTTTTTTTGCTGGAAATCAATTGACTATAATCAATATTAGTTAAAATAAACTTAAGTATAAATTAAAAATGTGTGAATAGGTGTTGAATAAATTGTTGTTTTCAGTTATAAACCATAAAAATTAAATAATTAACAATTATTTATTATAATTACTGTTTTAACTTGAATAAAAGATTATTTTCAAATTTGTTTATGATTTAGAAATTGTTACCGGAGTCTTCATGCACACCATGGGTTATCTTCAATAAATGTAAAAGATAGACAAATAAAATCCAAACATGACTTTCACTTGATACAGAGTTATGGCTTGCACTGAAAGAATTTTCTTCACAGATCTAATGGATTTTGATATTAATCCAATGAAAAATTACATTAAAAGTCAACCTATGTAACCCATCATTGGATTAATGAAGAATGTTACATAAGCCCCCCGTTAATGAAATGTTTCATAAAATCGATAAAAATTTTAATTTGTTCAATGACATAAATTCATTAAATTGGGTCATTTTTATGACAGTCTTTTATTAGTTTAATGATTGCTATGGTTATATATTTATGTTTATTTATTTCAGCCATTTTTTCAATGTGTGTTTTAAGTTGTTGTGAATTATATTTTTTTTTTATTCCTGTTTCAAATCATCAAGTTATATTAATTTTATTTCGTTTATATATTTCTGTTACATCTTGTTATGTTCTACATAAATTCTTGTATAAGCTTACCTTTTAGTAAATTGTATTTAATTAATTTTCCAGCCTGGGACGACCATCATCTTGCTTCTTTCCATTTTGCTGGCTTGTACTACTACGTTAGTTTTGTGTATTTAAATTGACAATTAAAGAAAAAATCATGTGAGAATTGTTTGCACTTGTGTTTTCATTCTTTGTTTTTGAACCTATTACTAACATGTAGCTAAATTCAGTGTTTCGTTATGAATTTTTTCATTGATGTTATGTAACATTGAAATTTACAATTTTTCATATATTTTCATGTTTATTTAGTGACATTTTTCATGGAAAATATGAAGTTACACTTTTTTTCATTAACTGAAAAATATTTGAATACATTAATTAATAGTTAATTTTAATGTTAAAAAACCTATTGAAATAATGTATAACAATTATTCGAATTTTTCTTTTAAAAGAGATATTAAGTTGTCATTAATTTAATGAAAAATTTTCGTGGTGTTAATGAAATTGTTTTATTATGTTTGTAAAATTTCATTTCCGCAATGAAATTTTTCATTGGATTAAAGAAAAAAATTTGATGAAATTGATGCATTACATTTATGAAGCATAATGCTTTCAGTGTACATGTAGGCGCAAAATATTCGGAAAGGCTGTTTTTACTAGTTTATTTTAGATTTAAATATGTATTCTAAATAGATGATTTATTTATTTTTTAATCAGAACTCCTAATGCCAAACCACTTTTTCAAATATGCAATTTAAGTTTGCTTCTTAATGAAGTTTACTTTTAATATTTAGAAACATTATAAAAAACGATTAATCGTTAAAGCTTAGAATTATCACTCGATCACACACTGACAATTGTTAATACAATTTTATTATACATCCTAATAGAATTGTTTTTCCATCTGGTTACTTACACACAGAGAAATTGCACAGAATTTTGCCAATTTTTTTTTTTCAATTGAACCATCAATCACAAAAAGAAAACAAATAAAAATTTATTTCAATTAAAAAATTAATTAAATTTGCACCAGTACATAAGCAAATTAATAGTATTAATTACCCGTTTAATTCAGTTGAATAAACGTTTAATTCCCTTGATTAAACGTTTAATTCACTTGATTAAATTTTTCACTTAAAACTGATTTTATTTTCGATTAATGCTTTAATTGGTAAGAAATTTTGTAGAATTTTTATGTTAAAATAAAATCAGTTCTAATTAAAAATTTAATCAATTGAATTAAACGTTTAATTATATCAAAAAAATTAGTGCAGAAAATGTTGTTATTTAAAAAAAATATTTAATTTCTACTAATAATTTGTTTATTTTGTGCAAATGTAATTAATTTTTTTAATTAATATCACAAATTTTTTAATTAAAATCAATTTTTATTTTTTTCTGTGTGGTTATTACTCTTTTCTTTATGTATTTCAGGCTTTAGATGAACTCCACTACAAAAGAACTGCTTACGTTTTTATTAAAATTAGTCGTATTCCAGCCGAGTTGCTCTAAAGCGATAAGCAGAATTGAACGGGATAAGGTCAATATAGCGGGGTCAGTTAACAATTTTTATGCACTCTTTTTTAAAGTAGTTTTCTGGAACAGCAACAAGAGGACAAGCTACACAGAAAAAAATAATTTTCATATTTGAATACGAAAATCGCATATTTGATTACAAAAATTTTTGAATTTTCTGCGATGACGGTTTTTGCGGTATTGATAAAAAAGTTTGTATGTATAATTGTTAAATTTTTAGTCAACAACCAAGTTTATTGAGTCAATAAAAAAAATTGTTGCCCAAAATAATTTTTTTTCAATAAAATGTATACTTGATTTGTTAAAATAAATTGTTGAAAATGTTGAATAAATCAAACAAAATGTTAAGTGGATTTTTTTTTTTTTTATTTATTAATGATGATGTCATAAATGTTTATATTTTTATAAAAACACTAAAATTTATTATGCGGGGAAAAGTAAGTTCCTATGCGCATTTCACTGGTTGCTTAGGCCAGATCATCAGGAAACCTTTTCCAAAGACTTTGGCAAAACTAAATATATTATTCAAATAAAATTGTAAAACAAATGAGAATTATTAGCTATTTAAAAATGGACAAGAGTTGTTAAAATACTGTCTTTACTTTGCTTCAAATATTTTTTTATTGAATATGAAGAAATATTTAATTATTTCATTATTAAATATGTTCTATTGAGTGCTATTTTGCAAAGTGTAAATTTGATAAATGTTTTCTTTGAATCAAACAAAAAGTTTGTTGACCTAAAATTTTATTTTTAATAAACTGTGTTGTTAAAAATTTTCTTGAGATATTTTTTTCTGTGTATTTCATGATAAAAAAATAAATCTGCTTAACATAATTATTCTCAAAATTTTTTCATAATTCATCTTTTTTCAAGGATGTTCCGGTACGCTAGTTGGTTGTAAGATAACCTAGTGGGGATTAGGGGTTTAATTTGACACTGTTCTATTTCACTCAGTGTTTGAAAATAAACCGAACATTATTGAGCGTACGGTATAGTCATTATTCGAAATAAACACTAAATATCGCTCCTTAGTGTTCCGTTCGGTAGTTTTTGGAAAACACAAATAGTTTAGTTATTACTTTATTAATGTTCGTTCATTCTGTTGTGCGGGCGCTTGTAAAAAAACGAAATATTTTTTACACAAACAAAATACACAAACGAAACAAAAAAAAAAAAAAAGCCAGAAAAATAATTTTACACAAAGGCTGACTTCCAAAACGTCAATTGCTTTGTATTAGAACAAAGTATAATGTTTCAGAATGCCGCAGTACAATATATATACAATGCAAACCCTTCCAAAACGTCACTGCTAAGTATTAGTAACGCATCAAATAAGCAATCAGAGCATCGGTTTTAAAGTTGATGCTTTGTGACATTTAACATTTAATTTGCAAGCAATACAGATTTCTTTTAAAAGTATTATGCATTGCATCACTTACATTTCAAAACGTTTTAATAAACAAAACACATAGTTGCATTGTTTCGGTACTTTGTACGTATACATGGTTGAAATACAGTAGTAAAATTGTGTACGAACTTTGTATTAGTACGTTTTGGAAGTCAGCCAAACAAAACATATACATTTACAGCTGTTCGTGCTGCGATCGGTGCTAAAATTTTTTGTTTGTTTATTTATTTATCAATGTAAAAAAAAAAAACAGTTCTGTAATGTTTTTTTTTTTACATTTACAATAAAATATAATGTTTGTCTAAAGTATCTCTACAATTGTTCTGTTTTTTTTTTAACGAAGAATAGAACACTACATAATGTTCGGCTCTTCTTGTAAATACCCTGCGGGAAATTTGTGTCAATTGGTTCAACAGACTAGTCCTGGGACTTGTGAAAATAGAACAAGTACAAAAAGAAAATAATCATGCCCAGTGAAGAAAGAACCAATCCCTTAACTGGTTTATGAAGAACAAAAAGGTAGAAAAAGTAATGAATTACAGTACAGTTTTCACCGGTGCTGTGACCCATTTTTTGGTACTTTCTAACATTTGGTTCTTGAATTTAATTTTAGGACTTGTTTTATTGAAATGATACTATATTTTAGTAACTGACACTACGTATGTTAATGGAGAATAGACCTGTGACTGGTCAAATGGTGTCAATTGACCCCCTCCAATGACAACCCCATGTAAAAGTGATAGGTCTTATTCATATAAAGTGTTAAAACCAGAACCGGTCTCTACCACCAAAGACCTATCACGGGACTACTTCGGTGTCAGTTCGCTTCCCTCTAGGGTATTTAGGAACAGTACAAACACTAAATAAAATAGATATCGATCCTGGGTGTGTGAGCCGAACGCTAAATATTGTTCTGTTTATTTTAGAACACTGTGTACCGTACACACATCCAAAAACGATATGATAGATTCTGTGTGAATTCAATACACCTGAGAACAACAAAACAAAATTTGAAATTTTTTAATTTAAAATTTTTCATAATATAACAGTTTTTGTTTAATTGAATGCCCCAAACACATAATTAATAATTTTTTCTTTTTAATTAAATCGTTTTGCAAAATATTTTTATTTTTCACAAACTATGTAAATATTTGTTTTAATTAATTTCTTTGACACTTATTTTTCATGTTGTTGAAGCCAGCAGAGTAGCATTTATGGTATGAAAAACAAATTTAAATCTTATATTAATTAAAAATTTTCAGATTTTGTAAAATAAAAATGAAACAAACTTTGTTTTTAAAAGTTTATAAATGCAGACATCATTTAATTAATTGCAAATTGTTCGAATTTAAAAAAAATTTCATCCCCACATTCTATTCGATTTTGTGAAACTTTTTTGGAAATACTCAGCGGAAAAACTCAGAAGACCTTGTTACTTTAGGGCCTAAAGTAAAGTTTAGGCTTTTTTAAAGGCCTGCTTAAACATTTTAATTACTATTCTTATCTAAATGCTAAATAATGCCTCATAGAAGGTCTAGGCTCTTTCGTGTAAAAAATAAGATCCACATTCCACATTCGCTTCTACGAGAAGGCTTTAGGGCAGGAGTTTAATATTTTGTTTTTTTTTTTGCCTTTGCCATTCTTATGTAACTGCCAAAGAAGCGAGAGAGGAAGGCCTACTCTGCAATTACAACGTGTGTAAAACAGATATCAGTATGAAATGAAGCGATATACAAGGCCTATCCAAAATAAGTAGTATAGAGGCCTCCTAGAAGGCTTCCCTACTCCTTATTTTTTCCGCTGGGTTGTTTAAAACCCCATTCTAATATCCTACACATAGTGACCATCACTGTCTACAACGCAGCAAGACTCAGCGCATCTGGATCTTGGAGATCAAGAACCCTTGTAAACACTAGATTTTACGCTTAATGATCTCGATCTGACTTTATTACTTTACCAACGATCTGATTAGTTAACTCACATGATGATTTTATTAGTAAAAGTTTAAATTCAAATTCGCTCTAGGAGCAAGTGGCGTAGGGTTTACCTAATAGACATACATATGTATATAACAGCAAGATATACACGGATTGTTTATACAGAAACCACGGTGCTAGTCTGGTGTTTTTTGCGACGAGCTTGGGATAGGAAGCTCCCACCCGTTTCCGAATGACTGAAGTGTTTTCGAGGCCGAGATTTTCGTATTTATGACAGCCTGTAAGGCATAATATTACTGAACAAATCATCGTAATATTGGGTATTTTGTCGGGCGGCGCTTCCCTCACTAAATTCATACACTACTACATCTCTATTGGCCAGACAGTGCAAGTATGAGTTGTCGAGGATGGTCCGTCTGCATGACATTACTCCCTGCGCATAGTATGAACAGTAGAGTTTTTGTTTCCCCGGACTTTTTCATTTCCCGGGAAAGCGGGATTTATTTTTAAATTTCCAAAATATTATATAATTTATACCGTAGAGAACTGATGATTATATTAAATTCGGAGTAAATTTCCAAAAGATAAAACTAAAATATAAAACTTAACAAATAGACTTCAACACTTATTGCCACAGAAATAATTCGAAGCCATCAGCATTTATATAAAAGACCAAATAAGTTCGATTATTTAGACAAATTGTTACAAAATATTTCTTTTAAAATAGGATTTTAGTTCAGAATAAGCTTTTACAGAATCGTTTGAAAGCCTATTTCTAATTTTTATCAAGAAGTTTTCAATGAGAAAACACGTTTCCTTTCTACGGATGTTTGCCTTTATAGTCAAAGCAACATTAACCACTTTTAGATTTCTTAGCACTTCCTTCAAAACTTGTAATTCTTTTTAAAAAAATTATTTTCTTCGAATCGATTAAGCGTTTTCTTAATTAATAACTTTTATCATAATTTCTCACAGAATCTAATCCAAAAAATCGTTTATGCAGCTGCTCTTTATTTTGTTTTTGTAAAATATATCTGGATCTTTAAACAAATTCAAAATTCTGCACATTTTTACTCTTCTTCTTTCGAAATTTCAGAGCATAAAACATTGCCTTACTTATCGGATATGAGTTAACATCTCTTTGGCAAAACTGTCTTTAGTCAGAAACTGTAGTTTTTCGTTACGTAAAATTTAAAACTATTTATTTGGTGTATTTCATAGACTTTTTTCCTAAGATGAAGTGATTTTAACCAAACAAAAGAGAAAAAAAAAATAATCAAAGCCAATAAAAAACTCAAAGTGGGTTTTTTTACTTAAGACCATTTTTCCTAACGCCTAAGACCAATTTCATGACACAACTTATTTACAAATTTATCAGCAGTAAAGTTGCCTAATTAAATTATAAAAAATCCCGGGAATTCCCGCACAAATATCCTGGAATTTTTTTCCCGAAAAATGTGCGGAGTCCCGGAATTTTTGTCCCATGAAATCCCGTATGATAAACACTAATGAACTGGCAAACGAGTTGGCCAGAAAGGGATTTACTTAAAAACCTTATATGCGGCGCCAATCAATATTCCGCAATTTTTTTATTAAAAGTACTATCTTCAGGCTCTTTTGGAAAACATATGATGCAGTTTAAGCACATGTAGAGTGGCCAAATTAATGTGACTCTTTTTTGATCAGAAAAGCACATCAATGACGCTGGCAGAATAAACGGAACATTGGATGCTGGGTATGCACGCAAATCGACTCCAACTTTCCTTCAACAACCACGTCCGCAGTTGCAATGGTAGGGAAAAGAAGAAACGGTCTTCCACCTCGTTTTGTTAATGCCCGTCCCCAGTGTAAGAGATACTTCACTTCATCGGATCTTCTTAATATTTATACCACCGATGTCCAACCGCGAATGCAATACAACTATCATGTGTGAGCCGGTGCTTCAAAGTCTTATTGGTGACAGTAGAGTATAAACATCGATTGACTCCCTTGAGCACCGTCGCAATGAAAATAAAATTAGGGAACTGGTTCCGGAATCTCGTAAGTTTGTAAGTGATGCACGTTTTTCTCAAGAGCCCATCTTTTTGTGGTCAATTGGCCAGCTCCAGAGCAGAGGCCTGATTCTGGCAGTCGTGATCGAGTAATTTCTCGATTCGAAAGCCATTTAAAATCTAATTATTTCAGTCAATACTGAACGAATTGGAATTATTTTTTCAGTGTTGTAAAGCATTAATTTGAGTTTCACAATACTGAAAAAATAATTTTGATTCGTTCAGTATCGACTGAGATAAAATTGCTTTCGAATCGAGAAATTACTCGATCACGACTGCCAGAATTAGGCCCCAGATTGGTAGAATGTTGTATGGCACTACTGCAATCTCCAGTAGTAATAAATGTCTTAGAAGCCTTGATCAGAACTTATCTTTCGTAAAATTGACGAAAGAATAAACTTGCAGTTTAATTAACAAGTTTTGACCTCTCTACTGTGGAAAATACTCTGCGCGGAAAAATGTGTTCCATAAAAGCTGTTCATATGTTCAACATGGTTGGTATCGAGTTGGACTGCGCAGTCAATTCCTACATCCCGTGGTACAAACATACACTTAATTGGTGCAATTAGTGCATCAGTCATTCGTTTGATGCTGTCAGCGCAAATGAAACAAGTTATTTTTGACAATTCTCCAGCTATGCTCCTGCGATTGAGCCCCGTTGCTTAACCCCATTGAAATTATTTGGTCAAAAATAAAAAGTGCGGTGAAAACAAAGATGAATGTACCGAACGTAATTCCCCACAATGTAGGAGAGCAGAGGCTTGCCTTTTTAGAAGAGGTGATTAAGGCTTCTAAGACATGTAGGACGACTGGAGAATGCAGTAGAGCTATACAACATACTACAACATTTTACCAGTCTGCTCTGAATCTGGAAGACATGCCTGTTGGTCAATAATACTGTTATTTGTATTTATTTTTTCCATCCTTATGTTTGCTGTATGAATGTAATAAAAATTATATAATTCAACTTTATAAATTTAAAATTAAAATTTCTCAATTTCATTAGGGATTTTCTCAATTTCATTTTGAGTTTTCTCAATTTTATTTGGAATTTTCTCAATTTTAAATTAAAATTTCCCACTTTTCATTTCGAATTTTCTTAATTTCAAATTCATTTGTAATTTTTTCAATTTCAAATTGATATTCTCAATTTGAATTGGAATTTTCTCAATTTCAATAAAAAATGAAGAAATACACTGGTTGGTTTTAACTTTAAACAAGTTGCACTTTTGATTTTTTTTTCTTATATGAAAATATCGTATTAAACGTTGGGTTGTCATAGGAGACCAACTTCGTCATTCATTCTTATTCATTTTTATAATATGTAGTTTAAAATTAGTTGCTTTATTTACTAATAAAAGCAAAAGTAAACTTGACAATTTCCCTAAATATTTTTTTCATACTTACAGCCTGTTTTTAGAAAATGAAAATATTTGTTCGTTCGTAAAAAAACGAACGAAATCAGATTTAGGTTTTCATAAAATTAAAAAACATTTCCGGTGAGTGACGAAAAAAGCTTTAATTTTTTTCTACATATTTTTGGTTCTTATAAAATGAACATCTTCGTAATAAATGAAAACAAAAGTGAAAAGTAGACGATAAGTAAAAGGCATTCGTTTAAAAAACAAATCACCACAAAATGAAAAATGGAAAACATGCTTTTGCAAGTTGTTTTTTGCATTTTGTTTTTTTCTTAACCTACTTACAACTACAATTAATGTTGGAAGAATTCCAATCAATTGTAGTGGGGAATGTAAGAAGAGATAAACTCACTGTTATTGTTGATGTTTTTGTTTAAACTTTGATATTGTTACAAGTAGAGCTGTTGCTTATGATTCTTATACACAGAAAAAATTATCCAAAATTGTTCACCAATTAAAGCATTAATCAAAAATATAATCAGTTTAAATAAAAAATTTAATCAAGTGAATTAAACGTTTAATTAATACTATTAACTGGTTTAATTGATACTATTAATTTGTTTACTGGTGCAAATTTAATTAATTTTTTAATTAATATCACAAATTTTTTAATTGAAATCAATTTTTATTTTTTTCTGTGTACGCTTATTTGGTTTAATATCTTTAGTTTTTCCAAAATCTTTATGGATGAAGTTTCCTGATGATCTGGCCTAAGCAACCAGTGAAATGCGCATAGGAATAGCTTATCCCATCAACAATAAATTTCAAGTGTTTTTATTAAAAATAAAAACTGGGAATTAAGCACGAATAACAAAATCTTTTAAATTAAAATTTTGTATTCCCAAGAAATTACTTTTGATAATAAACTGGCAAGTGCACGGCCTAAAAAAACTACCTGGCAACATGCTTTTGCAAGTTGTTTTTTGCATTTTGTTTTTTCTTAACCTACTTACAACTACAATTAATGTTGGAAGAATTCCAATCAATTGTAGTGGGGAATGTAAGAAGAGATAAACTCACTGTTTATTGTTGATGTTTTTGTTTAAACTTTGATATTGTTACAAGTAGAGCTGTTGCTTATGATTCTTATACGCTTAACAGTTTTATTTGGTTTAATATCTTTAGTTTTTCCAAAATGTTTATGGATGAAGTTTCCTGATGATCTGGCCTAAGCAACCAGTGAAATGCGCATAGGAATAGCTTATCCCATCAACAATAAATTTCAAGTGTTTTTATCAAGAATAAAAACTGGGAATTAAGTGCGAATAACAAAATCTTTTAAATTAAATTTTATATTCCCAAAAATTACTTTTGATGATAACTGCGATATTTTGAAAAAGAAAACCTTAAAAAACCAATACTTTTATAAAATATTCTATAAAGGTTCACTTATAATTAAAAAATTCTAGAAACAATGGAACTACATACGCTCAAAAATATGAACATATGAATGAAAGGAATGTCAATGATGTTTCTAAAGCGGTTAAATTTTTATAGCCACGCCTCCATATGCAGCCCATTTAGTTTTTTAAATATAGCGCTGCCATTTAAAGTCCGATCACATCGTGTCGCGTACCGTAGTTCATGACATAGTACGTACTCCCTCTAAAATTGGAACTTAATAATTACTTACAAGGCATCGACACACTGTCAAAATCAATCTACAAAAAGTTTGTGTCAATTTCCGCTAATTATACTTTTACACTTATAAGTTAAGGCTTAGTCTTTACTTTCTGTTCTGTTACGCTGTCACTTACAATTACTTAACAAGTTTTTGATATTAACAAATTAGAACGTAACAGAACGGAAAAACAAAAACAAATCAGCTGATTCGTAACAGAACAGAAAGTAAAGACTAATTCTGCCTTTAATTCGACAGCACAGATAATTTTACGTACGATGCCAAATAGAAAACTGTCCTTTTTAAATTAAGAAGTTTGAAAGGAAAAATAATATACGGAAAGTGGCACAAGATAAACTTGCAAGCAAATTCTTAAGTCAGCAGTAATTTTAGAAAAAAATATTACTGTTTTGTTAAAATAGGTAAGAAAACAAAGGACATTTGTAATGAAATGCGTGCATATATTTTTAAAAAAAGGAACGATGGGAATTCCCTGAGTTCAAATTTTAAAATTGTTGGACGTGTCAAGTCTACAGTGCAGACTGTAATAAAGCACTTGTCTGAGTCTCAATTTCTAGTAAGCAATCCAAAAACTGGACGCCTACCCAAAATTTCTTTACGAGTTGAGCAATTTATATAGAGTGTTGTTAGTGAAAATCCCAAAATAACAGCCGTGCAAATTCGAAACACTTTGGAAAATTACCACAATATTAATGTTCATTCAGAAACAGTGTGAAGTGTTCTGCGAAAAAGCGGATCACATAGCCGCGTACTAAGAAAAAACAAACATTAATTGGGGATACAAACATATAAAAGCGACTCGACTTCGCACCTAAGTATGCGGACAAATCAATAGTCTTAAATTCAAATAATGAAATAAATATTTGCTTTCATTTAAAAATTTTTGATTTATATTCAACATTTTTTATTTTTCGAATTTATTCTATGAGTTAAATTTCAGTTATGTATTTTATAAAGCTTTTTTGTAATAGTTCTATTCCTTAAATTTTTAGGAAAAAATTAAATTTTTAGGAAAAAATTTAAGGAATAGAACTATTACAAAAAAGCTTTATAAAATACATAACTGAAATTTAACTCATAGAATAAATTCGAAAAATAAAAAATGTTGAATATAATATAAAAGTAACCTGCGAAAGGAAATAATTCCCAGTTTCTAATTTTTGATTTATTTATTTTTTTAAATATCTCTAATTTTTGGAAAGTTAAAGAATTATTAAGGCGTACGTACTATTATCTGTGTGACTGTACATACAGTGTAGTGTAAAACACTACCGTTCTTCCGAATATTCCAAAAAATTATACCTATCTTCGCAAATGTCTTCTACATATCTATATGTTGATGTGCAGCAAACGATCTTCTTTATGTACTTCTTTTATTTATTACTATTATTGTTAACATTTTCATTCAACACTTTTATTTTAGTAATACTTTTTATAAAATATTTTGTTTTTGAAACTTTATTTTAATTTATGTATTTATGTATTAATTTTAGAATAATTCTAAGCACTAAAACATGGAACCAGAGATAAAATTATATTATTTTTTTTCTTTTACACCATGTTTAAATTTTTTTGAATTCCCCTTTGTTTTCAAAATTATAAGAAACTAGCACAACGCACTAGAGCTGGCAAACTATCGATAGTATCGAATTTTTTGTAGAATACCTTAATTTAATTTGTAAGTAATTACCGTACTTGTCCATGTAGAAATATAAAGAAATACAATTTTCCAAATTTGGAATAAAGTTTAATCTTTCTTAGATTATCAGTCATTTTCCTTATCACAATCTAAATTTTTTCAAATATGTATTAAAATATACATACAGTTTGCAATAATTCGGGTTCCACTAAAAAAGTTGTCATATTTCAATTTATTTATGATTGCATATGATGTTGAATTTTCAAAACTTCAAGAATAATAATGTGCATTGGTTAGTATGTAAAAAAAATTAATATGTATTCAAAATTTTTCAAAATACAATAAAAATGTAAATAAAACTGAACTGGCAAAATAAAATAAAGTAATTTGTTTTTATTTTTGTTTTTTCTTTACCCACTTACAACTACATACATTTAGAGTTGACAAAAAATCAACCAATTGTAGTCGGGGCTGTAAGAAAAGATAAACTCACTTTTTATTGTTGTTGTTTTTGTTTAAGCTTTGATATTGTTACAAGTAAAACTGGGGTTTATAATTCTTATTCGCTTAACAGTTTTATTGTATAATATCTTGAGTTTTTCTAAATTTTTTGGATGAAGTTTCCTGACGATCTGGCCTAAGCAACCAGTGAAATGCGCATAGGAATAGCTTATCCCTTCACCAATAAATTTCAGTTTATCAATATTATGAAATGGGAATTTAGCAAATTTAAACGAAACCTTGTTAAAAATTTTCGTTTGGGAAAATATACTGAAACAACAATAAGACAACTCAACTTTGTTTTTGCTCTCAATATAAATTTCTAAACGACAATCTTTATTTTAGTTAATATAGAAAACTTTAATAAAGGTAAAATTACTTTAGTATACTCTTTTTATTTAAACTAGTATTTGGCGACTTTAAAATCTAAAAATATTAAATGTTGGCGATTTTCGATATACTATTTGGCGATTAGGTGGAAAATAATTTGAGAAACCTGGTACATACATTTATAAAAATTTTTTCTTTGGCATTAGGATAAGCAAGGCTATTCAAAATGGTTGATCCTTAAGTCGATTAAATAACTGCCGCAACTAGCTAAGCTGTGCGGCAACGACGGCTGACTTGTTATTGCCAAATCGAAACAAAAAATTATTGATAATTTTCTTGAAAAAAAATTTCTACGATAGTATCGCTATCGAAAATAAACTATCGATAGTCCAATGGAAAGACAACTATCGATACTATCGATTGTTTGCCAGCTCTACAACGCACCGATATGGTTTTCGTCATCATTCTACATTGTAGAATTTGATGTATTTGACTAAATAATTTATAATTACAAAAGGAATACGGGAATTTTCCTTCTTTTTATTTATTTTTTAAACATGTTTATAAATTGTCTACTCTAAAACCAACCAAAAGTGTACGTTTTTCTTCTTGTAGTGTTGTTGTTGTTTCTAAAACATTTATAATATATTAGTATTGTTTTGTTATCTGCATTTGTAGAGTTGTTGTTCTTCCTACATCGAACAAGTAATAAATCGTTTTTTTTTTGCCAACTTTTGTAGTGATGTTGTTGTTGGGTGATTTTTTAGCTATTATCTTTTTGGCAACACTGGTTTAAGCAGCTGACGCACGTTTCGTGTTTTGTTTCACTCTCAAACATCTTCAGTTTGGTCTATAATTATACCATGAATCGTCTTACAAACGAACAACGCTTGCAAATTATTGAATTTTATTATCAAAATTTATCAAAAAATTTATCGAAAAATTGTGTTCAGCGACGAAGCTCATTTTTGGCTCAATGCGTACGTTAATAAGCAGAATTGTCGATTTTGGAGTGAAGATCAGCCAGAAGCATTTCAAGAGCTCCAATGCATCCAGAAAAGTCACAGTTGGCGGGGGGGGGGGGGGGGGGTTATGGGCTGGTGCCATCATTGGACCGTACTTCTTCAAAGATGATGCGAATCGTAACGTAACTGTGAATGGTGAGCGCTACCGTGAGATGATATCCAACTTTTTTTTTTGCACAAAATGCAAGAGCTTGACTTACTTGCATGACATGTGGTTTCAACAAGACGGTGCCACATGCCACACAGTACGCTTAACAATGGACTTATTGAGAGGCGAGTTCCGTGAACATTTTATTTCATGTTTGGGACCGGTCAATTGGCCGCCTAGATCGTGCGATTTAACGCCTTTAGACTATTTTTTGTGGGGCTATGTTAAAGCTCATGATTATACACACATGCCCGCTTCAATTGACGTATTGGAAGACAACATTGAAGCATTAATTCATGAGATACCGGCCGAAATGTTGGAAAGAGTATGCCGAAATTGCAGTCACGGTCAACATTTGCATGAAATAATCTTCAAACATTAAATTACATATATGGACCGTACTATCGATTCAAATAAAGATTTCATGCATTTTTCTGAATTTTATGTGTTTTTTTTTTTAAACTTTCCTATAGCTCTTAAAAAATCACCCCTTACAACAAACGGTCACGTATAATGCTGCGTAGCAGATATCTTATCATCTTTCTCATTTTTCGACTCCTAACAACTAGTAATAAACTAGTCCAAAAGCTTACTAGTAACGATCTTAACTGCAGGGGTTTAATACTAAATTTGTTAGTATGTATGTATATGAGTAAATATCGGTTGAAATGAAAAAGTGTGTGTGTCAACATTACGAATTTGCACCAGCCGAGAACTTATTTGTACTGCCAATATTTTCTTAAGAATTCACCTATTTTGCCTTCTAATTTTTCTAGGACAAATGAAAAGACACAATTTTTATTTATTTAATGCATTTTTTTAATTTTCCTGTTTTATTTGTTTACTTTTTTATTTAAATTTATTTACTAATAAATTATGTATACACATCTTAAAAATTAAATAAAACTAAATATACAATAAATACAATTAAATACAATACAATTTTCAAATGTATGAACGCAGGATGTACTTAAATCTAATGAAAGTACTTTCATACATACATTCGTGCATCAATAGGAAACATTTTTTAAGGGGGAGGGGGCAAAAGTCTTTTTTTAATGTTTTAGCAATTGGATTTTTACTATTTACAAAAACAAATGCAAAGTATTCGTTAAGGAAATGGTGTAATAAAGCAATAAAACTTAAAAACAAAAGTTTTTTTTCTTATATTATGGAATATATATATATATTTTTTTTGTTTTATTTTTTTATTAACAATTGAAAAATATGAATTATTAAGAATTCATTATATTTTATAAGAGTTACTTAATTTATTAACAAGTCTAATTAGTTCTACACATATTTAAACTTAGACATACTTACACATGCACTTGCAAGTTGTTTTTATTTTTATTTTTATTTTATTTTTTATTATGTTTTTATAATAAAACTTAATTAAATTATTAGTTTAATAAAAAAACATAAAAATTCAAGTCTCTTGGATTATTTGGGTGTGTAAAATTTTATATTTTTTATGCATCAAATGGAATCATAAAGTGTTAATTAATCTTATAATAAAAATTGTTAAACAAAAAACTATATTAAATAATAAAAAATTTTCATAATAAAAATACATAATTACAAAATTTTTTATACAATAAAAGTAAAAAAAAAAATAAAAGACAAAAAGTTACACTAAAGTAAAGTAGGGCCTCAATTAAATTAAGACTAAATTTCCTTGTTTGACAATGAATAATAAGAAAAAAATATATAAAAAACATAAGAGTCATAAAAACAAAATATGAATAGTAAGAGAAGATAGCATTAAGGGTATTCACAGTGAGTCATGATCTCGTATTCACTCGTATGCCGTAAACTTGTGTAGTTATAATTGAATAGTGTTTTTTTAAAGATAATTAATTTATTAACAAAATGGTCGTTCGACTTTTCTTAGCGGATCTCTTAAGAAATTTCGTTAATATGTGATATGTTTATTTTCTAAGGTCTTTCATTGAAAACCTATTGATCTAATTAATCCATGGTGAAATAATACAGGTAGCATCGCTACGGCAGAAAAATAAATATTACAACAAAAATGAAAATTAGTCCCAACGTCAAAAATTATTTTAAACAAAAAATCAAAGCGAGCCACTGAACGTGATGAAATAAATTTTTAGCCAATTTGTATTTAATTATGGGGAATATCTTATTTATTTAAAATGAAAATAGTCAAAAACTTTAATAAAATACACTAATCGCAACACGAAACGTGGACTTTTTGCAAGCATAAGCAAAACTTTGACATAAGATTGGACAATGAACAATGCCAAAGCAAAAATCGTCATCTGGCGTGGTAATACTTTTTTAATAAAATAACAAGCTTAAATCCAGTTGAATATTTGCCCAGTGGTAGAAATTCAACCATAAATATTTACGCAAATATAAAGAAAAATAGGTACATTTAAGTATAACTGAATTTACATGTTTCGAGCAGTTTTTTTTCTTTCGTCTTAGTGGATCGATTTGGCGAAGGTTTAATTTTGTAAGTTCAATAATATAAAAAAATCTCAAAGTACCAGCTGAAAAACCAAAAAGTACCAAAAAGTCTCCTCTTATAGCTTCTCAATCACTCTTAACTCTGCATGTTGAATTTTTTGTTTCTAGGTTTGGTATGAATAAAAAATAACAGTTAACAAATGAAAAAGTACCAAAAAGATCCCTCTTTAATGGTGAATTTATGTGTCTAGGTCCAATATTCACCCCTATCGCAAACAACTACTCCCATGAAAATAATCCCCTATTATTTTATTTCGTATTTTGAATGATTCCCATAACAAATTTTTTGGGAATATATTCCCAACCTTTAAAAATTTGGCCTCGCCAATGTTTACTCCAGCGATTTTTTTTTTACTAAATAAATTACCATCAAGTGTAAATGTGAACGAGAAGGGAACATGTAAATTTTATTTTTGTATTCTAAGGTAGGACTCAATTACATTTCTTTTTTCTTTTATTGATGGAGTTTTAATAAAGTAAATGAAGATAAACACTTTTCATTATTTATTTTATTAGAATTTTATTTTGTATATTTTTCATTCAGAATACAAGCACTGACAAGTTATTCGCAATAGAGACTTTTGTTTGTAAAGCACTGCAAATAATGCACAATAGATATTTCTACTCCTAACATATTTGCGATACCAATTTGTTGGGGATGGGAATATAGGTTTGCTCCCATATAACATATTCCCATAACGTTCGCGATTGGGGTGAATACTTTAATTAAAAAAGTATCAGTTGTTGAATGAAAAAGTACCAAAAAGCTATCCCTTACAGATTCTTATTTACTCAGGACCATGCATATTCAATTTTATGTTTACAGGTCTAACAAAACGAAAATTCAAAAAGTACCAGTAAAGAGCAAAAAACTACCCGCAGGACCCTGAATTTTTAATTTTATGTTTCTAAGTTCAATTTAATAGAAAATTCAAAAATTACCACATGCAGCACGGAAAAATAAAAAAGGAAGTTTATTATCCCGTATTTCCCCTTTTTGATAATTTTTTTTCTCCCCATTCAAGTATCAAAAATTTCAATACTGTAGTGGTAGCCCAGAATTTAATATGAATGGAATGTTTTGTAAAAAAGTACCAAAAAAAGGTTCGAAAAAGTACCATTTTTTAAATTTTTTAGACAAGTTACAAATTTCGTATAATTTAAAAAAAAAGTAAACGAAAATTTTATTAGCATGCTAAGCCAATTAAAAAAATTTCGCAGAATGATCGTAAAACAGAGTGTTGAATACGACTCAAACCTCTATCTTCTACTAATTGGTTTCTTAAAGGTGTTCGACAGCTGAAACCGTGAATGCATTTGGAATGCCCTTTATAGAAGGAATATCGCATCCGCTCAATTTCATAACATAGCATGCAACGTTTTGCATAGAGGAAAGTTATCACAAGCAGGAAGTAAGTGGAGTGAAGCAATTTTTCATACTATCACCTCTACTGTTCCTGCACGTCCTAGAAAACGCGATGTCGTAGACGACATAAGCCTTTTATTACATAGAGCACAGCACCAGAAGTTTTCGATGTCTGCCATTTAGCATATTTTCAGCCGTTGATGGATGTGGAGCACATTCACGGTAGAGGTTCAGAAGGATTTGGAATATTATCACTGATTAAGCAAAACAATAACATAAACCTGTGTAGTTAACTGCAAATATTTGACTATAACTCAAAATCGAATTTGCTCTATGGTTGTACAAATAGTGTATCCCAAATAAATTTTTTTTTATTATTTTCATGGGTACTCAAGCATAATTTAAAAGCTTATAGGAAAAAGTATTTTTGGGATTTTTTTCAGATTTTTCGGGTTTGCCGGTCTTTTTGAGTTTTCTTGAAAACTTTGGCAAAAACCAAAATTTGCTTCACTTTAAAGAAATTAATTTAAAAGAAAAATGTCCAAGCTTTATTTAGTTTTTGCAAAGAATTTGCTCATTTAGGTACCCTACATTAATTTTTTTTTTAATATTTCACAATTTTTGTAAATAACGCTTTATAACTTTTAGAGTTTTTATGAAGATGAAAAAAACTAACAACGCAGTTTGAAAGATCAATTTATTCTAAATAACTAATAACAAATATTTTTGAATTACGCTCTTAACGTTCCTGAGTTATACCGGTTTTTCAGCTTTGTGCCCAGTTTCTGTTATTATTACTTATACTTAACAAACAATTAAAAATCAAACGTTTTGCTTTTGCTTAAAATCATTTTTTTGGGACACACTAATGTACAACAAAGGAAAGCATCGCCCATGTTCTGTAACTCTCGCGTCGAGAAACTTTTCGATTGAAATGTATGAAATTAAACAAAAGTGCCATATATTGAAATAAACAGCTGTTTATCTCACTAAACTGACACGTAAGGAAATTACTCGCCAATTTAGAGAAAAAGTGTATCTGTAACATTTTTGTGAGAAAAATTACCGCTTCGAACTGTCAAATAAACTCACGAATAAAAATGGGGCGAGAAAAAATTTTAACACTAAAAAACAATTGAAAATTCAAAATTCAAGAATGTTTTTAAAGCTCGGTTGCAAACAACAAACATTAAAGTCGCACTTTACAGTATTTGGTATAGCCGACGGTTGTATTTTTTCGCCGCCGTCGTTGAAAAATTTTTAATTTAAGACAATTTTGGTCGCCGTCAACGATATGAGTTACTGGCGTTCTCAACGTCTGCAGTGTCACATCGGCTTCGAGTACAATGTTATGACATTTATAACGTAACGACGTAATCTTTTTTTAATGGTTTTCGACATGAGTTACAGACACACTTTTTTCTCACTTTTCGAGAAACGATGGAATATTTTGTTTCACTTCTTTTCGATGCGAGAAGCTCTCCCTATAGTCACAGAACATGGGTACAGGTTACCGTTATCATCACTCAACTCACGAAAGCTTAAAAAACCCGTTGTCTTAGGCGAATTTTGCGTGTTTTCTGGCCATTGGTGCCATCAAATGCGAATTTGTCACAAAAAATCAATTAGAAATTAAAAAATTAAATAAGCGGACGAAATTCGTAATGGATTGGTCATGTACCGCGGCTTGAGAATAACAGTATTTCAAAGCGTGCTCTACACTGGAATCCCTTTTGCCAAGCGAGGCGAAAAGTTGGGCGATCGCGAGATACTTGAAGGCGTTCCACAGTAGTAGAAAAGAGAGATCATTAAATTCAACATGGAACGAGCTCAAAAATAAAGCCCTGAATCGATTACGTTGGAGAGCGGCTATGGTTGGTGCCCTATGCTCCAGCGGTAGTTAAAGGAATAAACATATAAGTTTTAAATTAACTGCCAATTTCACGTTGCCAAAAGAACGCTTTATTTCGCATAAATACATTTGAAACAAAAACAAAGTTTTTAGAAATTGTGTTTTTTTTTTAAATGTAGTTCTGCGAAAGAAAGAGTTAATTCGCATTAAGTAAAATAGGCAGTAAAATTAAAATCGAACTAATTTAACAACTTGTTCGTTTAAAAAATTTGGCTGTACACTGTGAACGCCCTTAATATTATTTTGAATAAGTACTTTTGTCTGTATGTGGATATGTATGTGCTTTACTTTGTATTTGGTGTTGTTGTAGAAATAATGAGCCATTTGTTATACATCATTTAATTTAATGGCTGAAACAAGAAAAAAACTTAAACAAAAAAAAACCAAATAAAGTTTAAATATGGCGAACCAACGAACGGTAACAAAACAACAACAACAACAAAACGCACTAAAAAAAGAGTGAAATTTGTTTAAAACAAATTAAGTCAATTGATATTTTATTTAATATTCTCATTTGTAAATGATTTTTATGTTGTTGTTTTTTTTTTTTTTAATGAAATTAAGTTCTGTATGTCCGTCTGTTTGTATGTGTTGGATGTGTATGCAGTATAGTGCGTTGTTGTTTTGTGCATTAACTGTGTGTAAGTGTATATAGGTATTTATATATATTTTTGTTACTTTTATTAATATTTAATTAAAATTACCATTCATTATAATACAAGTACAAGTCAATTACTCTAATATTGCGCAATTTGTTCAGAATTTTGTTTTCATTAAATTTAATGTGCTGGCTGTTTTGATTTAATTTTTTTTTCATAATTTATTATTTTAGTTATTTTTTCACTCTGTTTATTACATTTTTGTTGTTTTTCATATTTTTTTTTTGGCTGTATGGAAACTAAAAAAAAAATAATGAGCTTTTTTTTGGATTCTTTATATCAAGTTGAAAAAATATTTATGGAAAATTTATTTACAGAAATTGAAAGGTAACAGTTCTTGTTGAAAAGGAATGTTGATAAATTTTCAAAAAGGGCAACTTGGGCTAATAGAAAATTTAAAAGAGTAAGTCCTGTTTAACAATTGAATTTGAGATACCTATAATACCATAAATAACACTTCTTAGTGAGTGAAGATCTTTCAAAAAATATAGTAATCAAAAGACAATTTTTGACAATTTACACGATGTGTGAATTTAGAAATCTTAAACCTGATGTTCACCAATCACAAGGCATTAATCGAAACCTTTTCCATATATTTCTTATAATTTTGCAAAAATAGTTGTTCTAATGTTGTTGAAAAATAGGAAAAAAAACCTCAACTTTTTTGCTTTTGGAATTTTGTTCTAGAATTTTCTAAGATTAAAAAAAAAATCTGAAAAGAAAATAATGTAAAGCAAGACTAACTAAAATACTACATAGATATAAAACATTTATAAAAGCAAGTCACACCTACATATCGAGCCCTTGCCGCAAAAATAGCTCAAGCGACATCTTTTGAAATTTTCGTTTTTTTTTATAAATGAATTTATAGCAAAAACAATTTTAGCTTAAGCGCCAACCTTTATACAAAATTTTTAGGGAATATAATAAAGAAAAACCTTCTCCTGTACAATTGTGTTTTTGTTGCTTAAGCTTTTTTTTGCGGTAAGGGCTCGACATGTGACTTACATTCGATCTTTATACCCCTTATTACGTGTTACAACCCAATTTTAGTTCAGTTGAAATTTTGCAGTTTTATAATACTGTTCACAACCCTGTATTAGTGCTGTAACAAAAACATCAAACTTTTACAACTCATAACGAGCAGTTATAAAGTTAAGTTGTTTATGGCGATTTTTTTTCAGAGAAATATGTTGCATACATGTTCTACATTTTTGTGTTTGTTTGTGCAAAAAATACAACTGTGACAAACATTTCCAATATCTTTTGCGAATATGTTGCATTAAAAAAATTTAAACATGTTGCATATTTTACCTTCACTTTTATTAAAGGTATTCAAACTGCCCTTGTTGAAAGCTGATGTACTTACTACTTGGATTGTACAACTAAGTTATGATAAATATAGCTCATACAGACCTGTTCTGAAAATCACTTTAACTCTTTAACCTTTTAAAATCACACACGTGTTTGATTTGCAATTGCCGAAAGCACGCCGAGAAACACAAACACGGTCTGACTTTTAGAACACCACAATATCATACGTGTGATTTTAAAAGCACGTGATTTTCAAAACATGCCCTATAATTTCAAGAAAAGATTGCTTCAACACAAAACATAAAAATTAAAATGGAAATACGGAAAAAAACTATTTTGTTTATTTTTAGGTTTTAGTTTTTAAAAATCGCTGTTAATGTACATTTATATTAAAAGTGTTATAGTTGTTTATAAATGCAGCTTATTTTGTTCGATTAAACATGTACAACATGTTACACTTCGCATGAATATACGTAACATTCAAAAATGTTACATTTATATAATGTAACATATTTTTCTCAGAAAAGATATCGCCATAAGTCTCAACTCAAGTGAGTTGAGTTGTAAGCAGTAATAGAGGCATAAAACTCGACTACACCTCCAATATAAACATCGAAATTTTTAAAGTGTAACATTAAAATGTCTACATTTAGTTAGTGCCGTTTGTCGCTGTAACTCTTACTTTCTGGGAGAGAGAAATTAAAGGGGATGCACCCGTTCATTTTCTCTTAAACTCGTGTTATCATTTGACAAAAAAAAATGTATTTTAGTTAGTTGGAAAATCTGTTACAGATGCTGCTCTAAAAATTGCACAATGTAAACACAAATGATGAAATGACAAAAGCGGCAAAATTCGCTCAGTGCAAAAGGCTATATGCACAAAATTGTTTTTGGTTTTGCAACCAAATATTTTTAGCAGCGAAATGAAAATTTGTCAATTGTGGAGTTGTGGAAAGTTCAATGAGTCTAAACTCGCCTTAACCCTAAAATTGAATAAAATTTCTCTTTAACTATCAAATGTTCCGCCAACAAATGAAATAAAATATTTTTTTTTTCTGTAACCTTAAAATTAACTGATATGTGATAAAAGCGGAGTTCAGTATTTGAGGCAAATGGTAGTGCAAAAGAGCAAAAATGCAAAAAATCTTAACGCATCTGTTAAATCGAACAACAAAAACAGAATTTCTCTTTGATTTTATCCATTTAACCCCCAGTTTCACCAAGGGGTTAGAGAGCTAAAGTTTACTTTGCAAAGTCTTAAGTCTAAAGAAGGGAGGGGAAAAGAGAATAGCGGTTATGTTTTTCCTTCGTAGTTTATACTTGAAGTTGGCTGCAACTTCATATTTATATAAAATGTCAAGATATGAAGATGGTTCAAATAAAAAAAACAAAAATTTGTTAAATTAAACTTTGTGTGTCTAAACACGAAAGAAAGTTTAAAAGAGATTTCAACAAACTTTGTCAAAGTAAGCTTTGACTTGACTGTTAAAAAGGGGACTTCCAACAAAACCCTACAATATTCAGTATTTGCTCTGTCGCAAGTCCGGATTTTTTGCTAAAAGAGAGAAGGGTGATAATTCATTTAAATTTGAACTTGATAATTTTTACATCAACTTGCTTTTTCCAAGTCTTCAAAAAACCCAACTAGTTTACGTAACCTAAAAATCTGAGTTAAGCAATATCTTTCCTTTGACCATAGCCGGCAAACAAATTAAACTCTTCCGCACGAAATGACTCTTTTAAATTCCAGCTTTATAGTTTTTACATCAATATCAAATATACATAAGTCGTCTGGCTGACTGGCTGGTCAACTGCCAACATAAACGACATACAGACAAATAACTATAACACAAAATATGCATGTATGTTTGCATGTATGTATTTGGATAGAGGGGACTACTACATGTTCCATTTATTATGCCTGAAGTCCTGATAAAGTAATTTCGTTTATGATTCACTCATAAACAGCTCTGAAATTAAGTACTTTAAAGTTATTTTCTTTTATGGTCATAATTTTGTTTGGGACCTTGTCTTCCTTTTCGTGGTTGTTATGAAGAATACAATTAAATCATTAATTTTTGGTGTTAAATAATAAGAAAATGCCCCTACACTTCAACAAAAATGCTGCCAAAAAAAACCTTTTCTCAGTTGTAATGATGATGAGGTTGGCTGTTCGCTGGAAATTTCTTAACAAATTTATAAATTATGTGTACGAATATACAACAATGTTAATGAGTCCAACGATTTGTCATTTTTGTTGTGGTTTTTTTTTAACATATTCCTTAAGTTTCTTCTTTTAGTTGTCTTAAAGTAGTTGCTAAGTTTTACATTTTCGTTTTTTTTTTAGTAAAAGATATTTTTGGTATAACATTTGTCTAAACAACTCCTCTCAGTCTACAAAACTCATGTATTGTTGAACAGCAGAGATTCTATACTGAATGGATTACTACGTCGTATACTAATCGGTGAGGTTTGCTGATGATTCGGTGAGGAGGAAGATGATGACGATGAGGTGGTATTTTGTAATTTCAAATGAAAATTCGTTGCTCGGCCAGGAAACAGGAACGGTTTCTCATCAACGCCCACATGCAGATTATGTTGATTACTATTGTTATCATCGTCCCGATTGTCGTTGCCTCCGTTAGACATGGGACTGCCAAGACCGTTGGGACTGCCACTGGGTGAATAGCTGTTATTGGCTAAATCACTACCGCGTGGACTTCGGAAGTCCAAGTCATCGTCGTCATCACTCTCCGTACCGCCTACCACATCGATTTGTATGCTGTCATCTTCGAGATCTGAATCAGAAAATGTACCATTGGCTTTGTGTTGTGATATGTATTCAGCCTTAAGTGCTTCAAAATCAACGGTTATACCTTTTGCCTGAAGTTTACGAGCCTGTCTGTCAATAGCTTTGGCCAGTTTCTTTCTTCTGCGAGCTCTGCAAATAAGAGATGAAGAAAAACAAGTGGGGTTTGTATTAGTTTCCTTCGATCTGGAGGTATATTAAAATCGAATTTGAGTAAAATTTACAATTTTAGAAGATCTCAAATTTGTTGATCAAAAAAAGAGGCATACTTCCCCGACAAAAAGTCTAATGTTTAGAGATCTACATTACTAAGCTTATTAAAAATGAATTAATGATAAAGAACAACTAGACTTATTACAGACTTTGACTCCCAAGTTTAAAATCTTAAAAATTTAAGGACCGATTTGTAGAGACCATTTTCTTTTAGAGGTTCAGTCAAGGGCAAATTTTTGTTTTTTTTTTAAGTTCTTACCTTTCTTTTGCTTTCAGTTCGTTGGGCGGGATTGGTTCACCAGAACAGGTTTGTGGCTGAGCATTGTGGGCGGGTCTTCCAGGTCCTTTTTTGGTATGCTCGCGCTTTCTAACTTTGGCACGCCGATTCTGGAACCATACCTATCTGAAACAAAGCGTATAATTTAAGAATAAGTTCAATATCTAACAAAAAGTTTTTTTTTTTAGTTTTTACTATATACCAGTGTTGCCAGAAGTAGCGGAAAATTTCTACATGTAGGTATTTTTGATACTAAAATAGAAGGGTAGGGATAATCGGACAGATTTTTTAAAATAACCAAAATGTAGGGATTTTTCGTCATATCGCATTTTTTACAGTTTTGTTAGTGATATTTTCTTGTCCAAAACGGTTGAAAATTTTTCTTTTCACTAAAATCGCTTAAAAATATATTTCCAGAGTTGTTTATGGTTTAAAAAGTTGCGACACTTATATGTATGTGTATGTTTTTTCTAAGATGTCACTTATTTGAATTTTTAAAAGTACATACATATAACAACTATTCAACAATACTGTACTAACTCAAAATTTTTAGTTTTTCACTTTTTGGAAAAAGTCGACAGGTATTATTCATATCTACCCGCTGTAAAAATATCGAGATATTTTGGTTGGTTTAAAAATACTTTTTCATGTTAAATTAAAAAATGTTTTGCTTCTACTGAAAATTTTAAAATTTTGAGTTAATACAGTATTGTTCTACAAGTGCGATATGTGTTATTTTTTTAAGTTTTGTACTTATTTTTTGTCAAAGCTTTAATATACAGTTTTGAACAAAATTTATTTTTTATTACTAATCATTTTTTTTTTTTATTTTAATTACAATAATGCATAGGGATTTTTGTAGGGGAAATTTTTTTAACGTGTAGGGAAAAATCATATTTTTTTTAGCATGTGTAGGTATTTTTTCGAAAAACCCACTGGCAACACTGCTATATACCGAGTATCGAAAGCAATGCCTGCCTTATTTATAAAATTCTTTTGTATTAAGAAACAAAATGTCTAATTTTATAAAATTCTAGAATATAAAAAAATATTATTGGAAAACATAAATTTAGCATCTGAACCCGTTTTAAAAAGCAAGAATTACAATCAAGATGGCGTTTATTTATATCACAATACTGTGTTTGATGCCTTTGACATCCTTGTGCGAACAAATGTTTGTACAACGTTGTTTGAACAAGAGTAAAGAGCCGTCTGTCTACACGAGTTAAATTTCTGGGTGTACACAACAATTGTTTGTTGTTCGATTATAACGATGGCTTCAAATCTTTTAGTAATTATAAAGTTTTTTAAAGATCATTAATAAGATTTTGTCTGTTGTGTTAAATTTCCATTCCTGATAAATACACTAAAATTTATTGTTGGAGGATAAACTAGATCCTATGCGTATTTTATTGGTTGCTTAGGCCAGATCATCAGAAAACCTTTTTGCAAAAACTTTAGAAAAGCTAACGCCTATAACCTGATAATCTGGTATAATTATAATTTAGATTTTTTTACCGACGGCAAAACAAACTGTCTGAACTCTAATAAATTGCTAAAAAGTTACACTTTTTTTACTCAAAATATTCTCAAAAATTCTGAATTCCTTTAAACCGATTACAATTTCTAAAGCTAAGAGTTAAAATAAGTAAGATCTTAATAAAGACTCTGCTTTGTTTTTCACGGAATTTTCTTAAAAACCGCCAGTTTAGAACTAAACTTACCGCAACACGACTCTCCTTGAGATCCAAGCGCATGGCCAAGGCTTCACGCATAAATATATCGGGATAGTGACTGGCCGAAAACGCTCTTTCCAATTCTTCCAGCTGCCAAGAATTGAAGTTTGTCCGAGATCTACGACGTTTGGCAGCACTACTTTCATCCTCGCCATCTGCAGAAAAACCTTAAACCAGGAGATAGAAAAAACAAAAAAATACAAATAAATTAATTAAAATTTATAATTATGAAAAACTATGCTAATTTAGTTGTTGGAAGTGTAATTAAATATTTAAAATTATAGTCTCAGGCTTCAAAAAATAATGAAAATAAATAATTTATTAACATGAGTTCTTACGAGTTTTTGGTGTACAATTTTGAATACAACTACAAAACTTTAATCATTAGAAAAAAAAACTATTTGAAATGTTAAAAGAGTTTTCAAAAAATTCCCTTAAGAACTTAATTTTGTTTGAAATGAGGGGGCATGGACTGTTGTCCCATTTATAACAATTTTAATTACAGGCCAACACTTTAGCACACACACACTCATGCAGTTACATTCCCACATTTATGTATGCGATAGTGTGTGTGGTTGTGTAAGTTAAACAACTGCAATAAATATTCATAATCATATATTTCAATTATCAACATTTTTGTTTTGTTACCATAAATATTGTATAATGCAGATGAGAAAGAAATTATAGCAGTAAATATGAAATGAGTATTAGAGTAGTAGAAGTAGACGTTTTTGAAATGAAATCTTTTTGAAAATTGTAATAAAATATTTTAAAAACCCTGTACAAAATTTCATTTTCTATAAAAAGAAAATTTCAATATTTTTAGGAACCCGTTCAAAACATTTTGGAAATTTTAACTCAACTTTCTAGTTTACAAAAATAGGAAAAATTGCCCATAAATAAAATTTTTCTGGAATCTTTGCAGACTAAACCACAAACTTAAAAAAAAATTACAAATCTAAAGGAAATCCTAATATGGAAGGGAAATTTTAAAAACAAATGTCAATATGTAATATTAACCTTTTCTTTCAAAGGAAATTTTAACACATTTTATTTTTAACTTTTTCACATTTTTAAAAACTATTTAAAATTGTTCCAAAATTATTATTTTTTAAAAGAAAATTTAAAAAATCTTTCCTAAAGCTTTTGTATTTTAGGGAAATTTTTATATAACAGAAAAATATTAACAAAAAAGTTACTAAAAATCATTTTAAACAGTTATATTTTCAAGTAAAACGAATAAAATTTAATAAAACCAATAAAAAATATCCCACAATAGACAATTTTTATACATTAGGGAAATTTCTTTGTATTCCAGGGAAATTTTCGAAAAAAACAAAAACACTCAAATTTTTTAAAATATTACTGATTTATTGCCAAAATATTAAAAAAAAGTTAAATATTATGTTGTAATAAAAATTTCCTTATAAGGGAAATTTTTAAAACATTTATCAAATTTTATATTAGTTTATTTTCTTTTTTTGAATAAAATTAAACAAATTGTTAAAACATATCCATAATAAAAATTAAATTTCCCTTCCAGGATATTTCTAAATAATAAAGGAAATTAAAAAAGATGTAAATTTTTTTTAATAAATAATTTTTTTAAAAAATTTTCTTTTAAAAATATAATAAAAATTAAATTTTTCTAAAAGGATTTAAAGAAAATAGAGTTATTTTTTCTTTTTTTAAATAATTTTATTATTTAAACATTTTTTTCTGGTAGGTAGCAAGAAATTTTAAGGAAAATTTCATTAAAAAGGGACGTTTTTTTTTTAATTTTATCAAATTTTATTTTAGTTTACATAACTTTTTTAAATAAAATAAAAAAAAAATTGTTAAAACATATGTATAATACAAATTAAATTACCCTTAAAGGATATTTTTTAAAAATAAACGAACTTAAAAATAAAATTTAATTGTAATGTAATAATCACCCCTATCGTGAATAAAAATTCCTTGGGAGTTTTCTCCTTTTACAATTTTTACAATTGAATTAACATAGGAAAAATGGAAAAAGGGAAAAAACTCCCAAGGAATTTTTGTTCACGATAGGGGTGATTATTTTCAAAAAAATTATTAAAATAAAATTTCACTAAAATAATTTTTTTATATAATTAAAGAAAATGGAATTTGGGAATTATTTTTTCTTTTTTATAAATAATTCTATTATTTAAACATTTTTTTCTGGTAGTGTTAATATTCATTGTAAAAATATTTGAAAAAAGCAAGAAATTTTGTTATAATATATGAAAGAAAATTGTATCAAAGTTTATTTTATTTTTTTAAATTAAACTATAATATTGTTTAAACATATCTATAATAAAAATTTTTTCTGGTAGTCCTTAGAATCATTGCAAAAATATTGACATTTTTTAAATTTTATTTTAGTTTATTTTATTAAAAAAATCGTTAAATAAACAAAATCGTTAATAGAAATAAAATTTCCCTTTAAGGATTTTTTTAATAATAAAGGAATTAAAAAAATTTTAATTTTTTTTTTTAGTAAATAATTTTTTCAAAAATATCCTTTAACGGAAATATTAAACGATTTTTTTATATAATTAAAGAAAATAGAATTTGAAAATTATTTCTATAAACTATTTTATTAATTAAACATTTTTTTTCTGGTAGTATTTAGAATTATTCCTAAGAAGATATATGAAAACGTCTGAAGCTTCAATGTTAACCAAAGGTTGGCTTAAGCAAATAAAATCTTTTTTAATTAAAATTTGATTCAAAGAAGCTTAAGCGAGAAAAAAATTAAAAGGAATTTTAAATAAATAAGAGAAATTTAAAAAACATTGTATCAAGTTTGATTTTTTTTCTCAGATTAGAAATTTTTCTTAAAACTTTAGTCATAACAAAAAAAAAATTCCCTTTATAAATGCTATAATTTTTCTTTTCTTAAAACTTTAGTCATAACAAAAAAGCAATTCCCGTTATAAATGCTATAATTTCAAGCACCTCTGTCAACATTTTAATAGTATTTACGGTAGTTTGTATATCTAAACAGGTCATTTGTATTCTGGTAAAATAAAAACATTTTAATTACAAATCATTTTGTTTACAGTTCAGACCCTCTCGCTTTAGAGAACAGAGTGTGTTGCAAGCCTACTGGAGAACCAACCACTCTACCACAAACTGTAAATAGAATAGAGTAGTTAAAATTGTAGCAGTACACAAGTGGCATAAACAGATTGTGAGAAAATACAACAATACATTCACACAATCGTAATCATAAATGTTCATTTGTTAAGAGAATTTCTATTTATTTAAAGATAATGGATTGTTTGGTCGGTTGTAGGGACAGACAGAAACACGGAATGGTGTTAGAAAAGTCAATTATAGAATGTGTCCAAAAGCCTTGAGTGTGTCTACCGTTGTTAACTGAAAATAACCATAATAAATACAACAAAATGACCAACAAAAGACCATTTAAATAAATAAAAGAAAATGGGCCTGGCTCAGGTTTTTTTTAACAAAAGCAAAAAACAAAAGGAAATGGAATTGATAATGATCATTATACTCTTTGTTAAACTAATTTTTCTAATACTAAATATTAATCAAGGGTTAGGTTACAAAATTTTTTTTTTTACAGGTTGCAAGTTGTTCATTCATTTTTAGATCCTTAAGACAGGGGTTAGCACTTGTATTTAAAATGGTCACTTTTACGTTAGAGTAAATGTTAAAGCGGCCAACATGAAAAAGAACTAAAGAAAATGTTTGGTTTGTGCCACAAACAATCTTATCAAATATAATTGAGTCATTAACGGTGTTAGAGGTTGTTGTTATTTCTTATTTATGTTTGTTGTTACCAACACATAAAACAAAAATGCACTTCTCTCTCTACACAAAACCCAAAGAATGATTTTAAAACGGAAAAAAGGAAAAAATAATTCAAAACACCAGAAAAGTAGGAGGAGACTTGCATACATTGCCAACGCCCTAGAGACAAATAATTCTTACAATTTTAAAATTAAGGGGTGTCACTTTTAAGTAGTGGCATATTTTCAGTTTTATTTCACATTTCTTCTTCCTCTACAGACTCGAATGAAGTTGAAAATTTTTTAATGCAATTGCCTGCACATTTTTAGCTACAATATCCTTGCTGCATGTTGCATTTTGTGCAACATAATGTTTATTATATCCAACATTATTTTTGTATTAAACTCTTCTTTCACTTGTGGCAAGTTAGACGGACGGACCGAACGCTAAAGTGTGTTGTGCTGTTTAAAAAGATAATTGAAATTTATTATGATTATGATTGTTATAAATGATCCTGGTAACCGAGAGTTTCGTCCACTACTCAGTTGCATCTACGGCAGAAAGAAGTTAAAGTGCAATTGTCCATTTGGCTGTTAAATATAGTCAGTCATTCTGCAAACTTCTATAAAACTGCTGCAGTGTCATTGTATCTATATGGGGTTAGAGCTAGATGGAGTTGCAACAAGCAAAATTAAAATTAACTTGAAGTTGCATTATGAATTGCACAAAATTCAAACTCCAACATGTTATATAAGCAGATGTGGGAAAGAGTTTAATAATCTGGCGACTTTCGATTTTGATTTTTAAGATTTTACAGACCCAAGCGATAAAAGCTGTTCTCTAAAATTTGGTTCAAAGTTGTAACTAACGATACTTGAAAAATTCGAATACAGAGAGATGGCAATTCCGGCACATGAATGTCTGATCTATGCGCTATAATTCTTAAGTTCCGAATTTTAATCGTATATACTCTAATTAAGGTATTTAACGAAAATGTTAAGTGTCGCATGCTGCGCGAGGACGCAATCAATTACCCAATAAACATCGAAATATGTGTGCGGCAAGGATGCCCTTTATCTTCTTCCAACACTAACAACAGATTGAAAAAGTCCAATCTTTCTGCTATCTGGGCAGCATAATGACAACGAGTGGGGCTCGAGAGAGGACGCTGTGAACCGATTAAACAAGGCCAGGCAAGCCTGTGGTCAAAAAAACCGTGCGTGGAAATTCCCCTCCATCTCCAAAGTTAATATCTTCAACAGCTGCTAGAATTCAGTTGCGCCCTACGGCTGTGAATCATCAAACTCAAATCAATGCCGTTCAACCGCTGCCATCTCTAACCAACGTTTATGCACGCAAAGAAAAAACATGGTTGTGGTAAACATATTCTAAGAGCAACATATTATGATAAGAATTATGATTGTAGACACCATATTAAGATTATTATTGAAACATATTATGACTCAATATACTCGTAATATGTCATCATAATATTTTTCCCTTAATCATATTATTATTCTGTTAATCATACTAAGTTAAGAAGTAATCAAATTATTGTCATGTTATTCATAATAAGCTAAGAAATTAATCATATTATTGTCATGTTAATCATAATAAATTTAGAAGCAATCATATTATGATACAGCACCTTTCATAGCTGTCATAAAAATACAAAATAAATTTAAATATTTTTGAATCGATTCTTTATTTTGTGGCTTTTTACAATTTTTCTTAATGTTAATCAAATAGCGGAGTCAATATAAGGCTTGCAAAAGAGCAAATGAAAAATCTGTGGTTTTCATGGGCAACCGCGTGTATCCATTTTTTTGATTTTAAGATGTTGATGCCATATTGCCTAATTTTGAACGCTCTTTATATTTTTTTGAAAAAAGATGGATCAATTCCGTTTTGTAACGTAATGACAAAGTTTAAAATGTGCAATACCTAGCCCATAGTTTGATCTAGAATGGATTTTCGGCTTTCCTGAACAATTTGTTTTAAGACATACGCGGTTGCCCATGAAAACCACAGAAATATCGTAGCACTTTTATAAAATATAACGAAATCTCTGTGTGTTTTGTTGTTGGATTTTACAAAAAACTATGATATTTTGCATTTGCACTATTACATCACTAATACTTGAATGAACTCCGCTAATATTTTAATTTTTTAATTTCTTTAAACTTATTTTTTTTATGGAATTTTATCTTTTAATTGTTTAACCGCTCACAAATAAAAAAAAACGACACAACTTCGTTAAAATTATTTTACAAATGGCGCTAACATAATATGATTAGAGTAAAAATTGTTTGATTGCGTCTTTAACATAATATGATAAATGTATAGAAAGTTATCATGTTATGGTTATTAAATATCATGATATGGTTGTGAGAAATATAATATGTTTAGAAAGTTATCATAATTAAGTTGTTAGAAAAATGATTATTTTTCGGTCAACAATACTCAAATTCATAATTGCGATAAACATTGATATGTTTACAGTAACTATGATATTGTTGATATTAAATAAAAATAACAATTATTTGTGTACGACAACAATATATTGTTACATTAAACATAGTGTTGTTGCCGTAACCATGCCCAACCATATTTTTTCTCTGCGTGTGGGATGAGGGCGGACAAACACCTGTTTAAGCTGAAATCAGAAAACGGAAATGGCGCTAGATTTGCCATGCCCTGCGATTGCCTTTAGCAGACATTACCTGAAATACATTTGGCAGGAACCCTTAGAGCAGCTGAAGAAAAGCTCGGAAAAGTCAAACCTGGCGTTGACAACTAGACGTCGAAGTCAACTAAACGAGAATCGATATAAAGAATTTAGCAGAAGAGAAAAACAAGAACGGAACACAATTCTTAAGCCCCTAGGCCTGCCGGTGGTATGTAGTGAAACATTAAAAGGGTATTCCAGCTTTTAATGTTACAACAGGTGCAGTCAAATCTCTTGAGATCGCGACTGATTAGAGATCCCATCTGGTATGTACCACAGGAGTCAGTAGCCCCTGGGACTTTGGTCTTATCTAACTATTGGTTGAGGGTTCTTCGGAGATCATGTTGTGGTAACTGGAAGGAAACTCTTTAAAATTTATCTTCAACGGCTGAATTTGGATAATAGGAAAGTGCGGCTAGATGCTGATAGCATGGCAAAAAGCTCTGGAGGTTCGATAGCTCCTGCTCCCAAGCAAGGGGCGAGTGTTTCTCACACACAGGGGCGGTTGGTTAATGCATGCAAACCCGGCAGTAAATTTTTCCATATCTGAGCCCCTATTTTCTAAAAGAAACAACAAGAATTTATATATTAAGAAATGTATGTTTATACACTAAAAGAATTTTCTTCGCAATACCAATGAATTTTGACATTAATCCCATTAAAAATTGCATTAAAAAAGAACCTATGCAGCACTTCGTTGGATTAATAAAACCTGTTTCATTAAAATGTATTTAATGAAGCATTACATTAGATCTATGAATATTATTCATTGGATGAATACTTTCAATAAAGTAAAAAAAATTTTTTTCTTATTTTATTTTTATTTTTTATTTTTTTTTTTTTATTTATTTTTGTTTTTTTATTTTATTTTTTTCTGTCTCTGGCGGGAATCGATCGCGCTACCTCGGTGCTGATAGATTAAATCACTACCAGCTAGCCTACCGGGGCAGCGTAGTTTTTAGATTAAATTGTCCATAACAACAATAACAAAGTTGATTGAAAGTTTTTGTTTCATTACTATAATGACATTTTTATTGTCACAATAAAAATTTTAATTTATGAAGGCAATTATTGAAATATGTTGCTTTTATAAAAAAATGTTTGATTTCATAAATTTAATGGCATATAACATTAGATGTATGAAATAATTAAATCTTACATGTTTTAATTAACAATTCAACATTTTTTTAAGGAAACTATAATTTTGTATTAATTTATGAATATAGTTATGTTTGTATATTGTTTTTTATTGTTCCCAATTAAAATTTTTTGTTTATCTTGGACAAACTTAAGTTTTCATATATCCAATGAAAATTTTTAACGTAATTACGAGATCCAAGGAAGCGATTTTAACGAAAAGACTTCATTATAACTAGGAAACTCCATTTAGACAATGAAAATTTTAATTTACCCAATGAAATTTTTTTATGAAAAAGTTCATTAAATATATGAAGCATTTTTCTTTCAGTGTAAAGAGTGGCCAAAAGTAGACACCCGATTTTCTTTGACTGTAATTTTTTTTAATAAATAAAAAGTTTAATATTTTTTTCATTAATTTGGAAATATGATATCGGCCAAGTGGCCGCCGCCAGAATTACGCCATTTTGGTGTAACATATTCCTCATTAAAAGTAAGATTTTTTAGATTAAGTTTCAAAGGACCATTTCATATTCTAATTAACCAATTCTGTTGAAAAATAACTTAAAAAAAAATACATGTAAAGAAGGAAATTAAAATAAGTTTGCAAGATTTAAAAAAATAAGTTTTATGGTAAAAACACAATTGAGTCGCACGTCGTAAGACGTAAGGCCAAACAAACTTAATTTGCACACAATTCAGACGTTTACGTACTTTTTTATATATATGTATATAAAACTATATTAGAAAACTCAAAACATGTTAAATTTTTTTATCATTTGCTTCTTTTGTTTTGTTCTCAAATATTCAATATGAAAACAAAAAAAAATTTTATATAATTTTATCTGAAAAATACTACGGCCTGTTCATCGATTTCGAACGAATACTTCGCTTAACTAAATGTAAAACAAAAACAATAGATACACAGGCAGTTAGTTTGTCTACATTCATATTGATGATGCCCTGACATCAGAATTGTGACATCAATGTTACTACAAATGGAATCAATGAGGCAAAAAGTGACATCAATCCAATGACCAGGTATGGGCACCACTATATTGAAAGCATTGTATATGTGGCATTGTATTGGTTTGTTTACGTTTGCATTTGTTAGTTTTACGCTCTTTGTTTTTTGTGTATGTATACACATCGTTCGCTCTTTTTGAATTTACATTTTGAATTTGCCCATAGCTGCCAATGACGAATGTCACCATTTTTTCATATTTTATGCGTCATCTATGCCACTTCTTGTGTATTATTAACATTATTTTCATGTTTCAAAAGTTTAATAAATATCAAAAATTCCCATATTCTATTTGTTTTAATTATTTAGTTAAATAAATCGAATTTTCACAGTAGATCAATCACGAAAAACATATCGGGCATGCTCCTGGTGTCTTTTAATTGAGAGTGTTACTCTAAACAAAAAGCTGAATACAACAAAAGTGAAAGAAACATGTCTAACGGGTAGATAAATAAAAATATTCTCTCACTTTGACATAAATCAATCCCAATGACTCAACTTAATGACAGTTTTGTCATTAAATGGAACCCAATGCGTCCTTTCTCCGATGTTACTGAGTCATCGCATCAATAACAGTTTTTTTAAATTCGTCATTTCTGAGATGCCGATGTCTCAACCCATTGATTTTAATTTTTTACCTAATGAAAATTTGGCCAAGTGATGTTAAGGCTGATTTTCAATAATGAAAAGTGTCATGGAATCAAAGACACTTGTCATAGTTCTGTTCTGTCAAAATACATCCGCGTTATGACGTCTTTTTTTCAGTGTATGACAATACGGTCAATGCGGGCGTATAAAATAGAATTAGATCTATGTTGTCGTATAAGGTAGACACGCCTTTTTATAATATATTATTAGTTTTAATTTTACAACGTATTAACGTCGCGACGTACACTTCACCGTTCACACGGTGCAATTGTGTTCCTTATTCTTTAAAATAATTTTGTTCAATATAAAAAGTTATTCTTAAATTATGTGAAAATTTATGAAGTATTTTGAGTTAATAATAAAAACAGTTGGAAGAATATGTTTTTAAAAGTTTTTTAAAAAATTTTCAATTTTTATAAGAGATTTCATTGCTTAACCACTTAAGTTGTTTTATATAAAACATTTTTTGTTTTTCACCTAAAATCTAAATAAAATTATTTTTTTTAGTATATTAATTAATCAGTTCTCTTGCATTAATCACGCCAACACTAACTAAAGGTGTTACCACATGTGGCAAGTAAATACATACATTTTAAATTTATTAAAAAAAAAATGATATAAAAACTAAACAATAAATTCATTTTAAGTTCTGTTGCTCTTGTTGTTGTAGTTTTTTACTATTGCCGCTTTAACAAATAATTGTTTGTTCTCTTGTTGCATATCATAACATTTACATTGCTGCATGCAACACATGCCGCTCTTAACCACTTGTATACAAAAAAAAAACAAGTATTTTCCATACACAACAATTTTAATTTAACACATGCATTTGTTGGTTTTTTTCTTCTGGTGGCTGCTATAAAAATATTCCTAAAATTCATGGCGAAAACCAAAACTGAAATTATTTTCTAAACTTAAAACTGATCGACATAAAAAACCAAAATTGAAATTCAAGCGAATTTTAGTTTTTAATTTTTTTTTTATTTCTTTCTTCGCTTTTTCTGTTCATTACTAGTTTTTTCTTTTTTGGGGTAACGTTGCATGACACAGTGTCAAATGACTTAATGGACAGAGAAAATGACTTTTCCACATGCCACCAAAAGCATGTTTCATGTTCTAGGCAATACAAAGAAACATGTGTCTGTTACATTCGCTGTTCATTTACAACGTTTGGCACAGCAACAACAACAACAAAATTTTGCCAGCCAACATTTTATCAAAGAAATAAAAAAAAGAAAAAACTTAAAATTGGGAGTGAAGTTTTTAATCATTTCCAATTATGCCACTATTTTATCTTGATTTTTTAATTATAATCTAAATCTGTATAAAAATTTAGCATGGAAAACTCAATCCTGAAGAGATTTACTTAAGAAATGAAAGTTCGGGTCAAATGTATTTTTGTTTTTTTTTGTTAAATTACCAAACATATTTTGAACTAATTATTTTATTAATTAAATGATACACATTTGTTAGTTATTTAGGAATAAAATAGAAAACAAGTTAAAGCTTAACTTGGCAACAGTAACAGTAAGGTGAACTAATTACTGGACCCACGTCAAATGTGCGGCTGCCAATGTAACCCTACGTTTCCACATGCAAGTAATTACTTGCAAGTAGTGTATACGTATTATCAACGAAAAATCGAGGAAACAGCCGATTGGCTGAAAGTACAAAAATTGTGTGAATGTTAGTGAAAAAGTGTGAGTGTATTGAGTTTTTCGAACTTGTACTTGCATGTGGAAACGGGGGGTAAGATAAGTTGGCAAGAAACTTTTTTTCGAAGCATAAGTGGGTCACTTAATATAGCAACTCTGGCACAGGACCTTCCGAAATAATATCCTTTTAGCACACGCAATATTTGCCAAGAGAAAAGACATTTTTCAATATGGTCCCTCAGACAAAACTATTTTTAACGAACATTTTTAAACATATTACGGTTTATGTAACCATCATATTGTCACCGGCTGCCATATAACGGTTAAATAAGTTCTACATCAAGAAGCCACAACCTTTAACAAATTGTATCTACTTTTGTTGTTGTTTCTCAAATTTGGCATGCAACCAAACACAATTATCTACAAACGAAGAACGAAGAAAAAGCTAATTTAGGGTTTTTTAAGTCTGTACACACCTACAGTCTACTTTCAGCCCTTATCTACCAAAAACTCAAGAATTTACAAAGCAAGCTTCACGTGTGAGAAAGGAGTCTAACCTGTACTTCAGAAAAATCTCCCGAGAGTTTTTTTCCCTCTCCCATTTTTTCTATATAAATCAATTATAACAAGTAAGAAAGCAATATTCGGCTATGCCTAATCTTATATACCCTTCATAATATAAATAAATCAACTTTGTGCCACGCCCATTTGTCTAATCCCGCCTACATTTTGTCGGAGGTTATGTTTTGATAACCAAGATGCTTGTATCTTATTCTGAAACTTTCTCTCCTGAGGCTCTTCAGATATACAGAGATCTTAATTGCCTTTGTATGAAAAGTACCACGCCCACTAATTTAATCTCACCCACATTTTGTCGGATGTTGTGAATTTTAAACCAAGGTGCTTGTATCTAATTGGGAAACGCCCTTACCGTTCTCCAGATATACAAAAATCTTAAATGTTTTGTATAAGAAGTGCCACGCCCACTTGTACAATCTCGCCCACATTTTGCCGCATGTTGTGTTTTGATAGCCAAAATGCTTTTATCTAATTTGGAAAGATTCTCTGCTGACGTTCTCCAGATATACACAAATCTTTAATGTTTTTGTATGTGAAGTGCCACGTCCAACTGTCCAATCCCACCCACATTTTGTGGAATTATTATTTGGAAACTTTGTCTCCTGACATTTTCCAGATATACATAAAAATAAAATTGAAAAAACAACAACAACAACAAGGGATTTTTGGATAAAATTAGAAGCAGTCCCACGACTAATTGGACCTTTAGAGGAAAAAATTTGAGGCAGTCGTGGTTTTTTGCTCATATCTCAGCCATTTGTGGACCGATCAGGCTGAATTTGAATAGCAAACAATTCCGGACTGTATGTGACATAAATGTATAACATTTTAACGGACACAGAAACATTGTTAAAACCACTTCGCTCTTCATAAGGACCCAGAATATTTAATTTATAGGGCCTAAGATTAATTAAACTTATACATACCCTTTAACCTTCGGTGAAGGGTAAAGAAATGGGAAAAGGGAAAAAACTCCCGGGGTATTTTTTTGTATAATTGGGCTTATTAACTTTTGGTTTAGGCGTTAAAACCCGAATCTTGAAATCTTTTTTCACCCCAGCGTTGCCAATGTAGCCATTTTTCATCTTCTTTAGCCATAAGCCAATTTTATATTGCAAAAATTTACTTTAAGCTTTAAAACAATCTCCTTTATTCTCAGATTTTTATTTAAAAAACTTGCAAATATTTTTCTAATTACATTATTAAATTGTTAATTTAATATATTAAATATACAAAATAATTGAAATTCATAACACATTTATGAAAACAGTTTCAAAAAATGATAAATGAATTTCATCAATTTATGACAGTTTTCATTTCCGGTTAGAAAAGATTTTAATGGAATTGTACAAAAAAAAATCTAAGGAAGAAAAACAAACTAAAATAAAACAAATGATGAATCAAATGATTTCATGTATAGCAAGAAAAACTACAACAAAAAACATGACTATTGGCTAAAATCGGTATGCTACAAAGCCGAACAAACAAAACATCTTCATCATCTTTCACAATATCCTCCGCAAACTTCTCCTCCTCTCAAGCACTAAAGAGCATCTTAGAATTTTCATAGTTTATCAAAAAGGATGTGTCAACGAGTTTATCAAATGACGTTTTCTTTTTTTTTTATTATCAAATGAAACTCTTGACGTTAAAATGTTTGGATGACAGCAGGCGGGTTTTTCGTTTTAATACGCATCGTTGGCTTGCGTAGGTATCATAAGGTTTTGGTTTTCTTCTCTATTTTAAGACCAAAACTTCCAAAAGAGAAAAAAACGCGAAGAAAAAAATGAGCGCTAAAATTTAACTAGAAAAAGTTTTTCGTTTTTTTTTAATTTCATGGAATTTTCAATTTTTCTTTTTGTTTTTCATTTTGCAAAAAAAAAACCTACAAAATGATTAATGACTTTTTGGCAGTCATACACACAAAAGAAGAAAAAAAAAACACACTCACGTATTAAAGTATGTATATAAAAAAATAGATTTAATAATAATTATTAATATGAACAAACACTCAGTTGCACGCGAATCTGTACGATTATTAATAACAACAACCAACACTCCTAAAAAATATTTATTAATTTATTTTTTTTATCAAAATAGTGATTATATTTAGATTTATCGTATGCGTGTGTGTGTATTTAAATCCCATTTTACTAACAGGGGGTTACATAAGAAGTCGTACAACACTTTTCTCTATTATAACAAGTAATGTGTCCATATAAATATGGATTAATCTATGTTTATAAACTTCATTAAAGTCGGTTTGAAAGTTTGTAAGAGGCAGAAATTGCCCCCTACCTCCCCTTGTGGTCCTATTTTTGAAAAACTGTATAGCTTATGTGTTCATATAGTAATGGATCTATCTATGTTTTAAATTTCACTAAAATCGGTTTGATAGTTTTTGAGAGGAAGAAGTTTCCCCCTATCTTCCCTCGTGGTCCTACGATTCGGCCCATTTTCAATAGCCTTGTGCCAATAAAAACCTATAATCCAAATTTTACAGCCAGCCAGCCGGACGGACATCGTTAGTTCGGCTCAGAAAGTGATTCTGAGTCGAGCGGTATAACTTAAGGTGGGTCTAGGACCAATATTTTAAGCCGTTACATACATCAGCACAAATGCATAATACCCTCTCCACTATTGTGGTGTGGGTATAAAAAATCTTTTCAGTTGATATTCTTCAGTTTTCAACTGATTTTTTGCCGATTTTTCACAGCAGCTACAAACCAAGAGCGATAAAAAAACTTGTGGAAAATATTTGAATGGATACCTGCCCTAGGGTCTACTCCATGGGGGATCTTTACCACTTGTTAACAAACTATGCTATGCTTACCAACCGCTCCTAAGTTTAAGAGCAACCAGCGCACCCAGATTGCAATTCTAATGCATAATCCAGTATTATACACTCGCCCCTTGTTTAAGAGCTCTAACTATCTAACCCCCGCTGCTTTTGAAAAAATGTCAGCAGCATCCGTTAAGTAGTAACAGCATCTAGGTATCGTCCTCCCTCAGGCCAAACTCTCCTACAAGTGGTGAAAAATCAGCAGTGGGCTTTTCAGTACTATCCCTTCCACGTGATACCCGAAAGTATCCTTTAACGGAAAGGCAAAACTTCCGCAAAGACAATCATCCCCAAAGACAAAAATGCATTTCCCGCAAGAAACATACTAACGGAGACTTCCAACAATACTCAGTTCGGTGCCGTGCCGCCGGTGAGGATGGAGGGTAGATAGAAAATTCAGTCAGCTTCTATCGCAAGACATCGCGAAGATCTCGTGATATCTGTCAATTTTATATTTTTCCCGAATCCCAGGTTATGCCTGCACCTTATTATGCCCCCGAGGATGCAACACAAAAAAGAGAAATATACTTAAGATGATCCCTACACCCCCAAAGGGCACAAAAAACCCGAAATTAATTATTTTTGAATTTAACTAGCAATAACTGACAATTTTGTTATTTAAATATTTGATCCAACCAACTGCAGCCAAATTCACATATGTAAATAAAAGCAATGATATTATTTTTTATAAATTTCAATTACCACCTTTTTGAATTTAGATATCAATATCAAGCAATTTTAAATAAAAAAAAATAACTTTAATAAAAAATCACAATGGCTTTTTTGTGTTAATATGTTGCTTCATTTTTGTTTTTCTTTTTGTTTTAAAAATTTCTTGCCACTCTGTTCAAATGTACTTATATGCATAAATCTTCTATACCGATTTTGAGAAAGTTTTAAACAAATTATTTCTCATATTAAAATAAATTAATCGGCTGAGGTAATTTCAAATAAATACAAAAAATATTAATAGTTTACAAACGTGAAATTCACATACAACAGTTGTCAATAAAAATACTTTTACCATGTAGATTTTTATCGAAAGAAAAAAGTTGGTACAGAAAAAAATTTTTGAAAAATTTTTTATACTATTAAAATTTTTCAAAAATTTCTTTTTTTAACTTCAAGTTGTTATATAAATTTTTTGATTAGACTGTCAGACATACAAAAAGCGCGATATTTTCTTTTTAGATACTTTTTATGTTTCTAGATCCAATATTAACGAAAATTTAAAAAAGATTCTTCTAACTGATTTTCATAGGCCTTTGTATGTTAAATTTTATGTTTTATCTTTTAGATTATCATCCACTCAGGTCGTGCTTAATTTTATGCGTCTAGGTCCAAAAAAACGAAAATAAAAAAGTACCAGTTAAAAGACGAAAAAGTACCAAAAATATCCTTCTTACAAATTTGTATTCACTTAGGACCTTGCATGTTTAATATAATGCTTCTAGGTCGAATACCAGCGAAAAATCAAGAAGTACCATTTAAAGAACAAAAAGGTACCAAAAAGTTCTCTTTTATAACTTCTCATCCGCTCAGGACATTGCATGTTTAATTTTATGTTTCTAGGTCTAATACTCTCTTCAAATCCCCTTGGCAAAAAATTTTAAATTTAAACTTATTCCAAAATTAAATGACAACATTTAAGGTTTATATGTTATTTATAAATCATGAAGTTGGCTGCAGTTGATTTTCCAATACAACAATGGCTCCATTAATAAATCTATAACCAAAGTAAATTGATAGCAGGTAGACTCGCTACAATTCGCTTTAAAAAAATGCCCACTTTGGTTGTCAAAATCAGTTGTTGCGTCAAACGTATTTTCAAGAATATTATTCAATCCAAGGCGAATTAAACTACAGGTGGTGTCGAAACGCCATCTGATTTTAACAGTTCGAGTTAATTAGTTTTGATTTGTTATTGTTTTTTAAGGAGTAGTTGGCACTTCGAGCTTTAAACACTAACAATGCAATGCTAAAAACCCTTTGTTGTTTCTGTTGTTTTTGGATTGTTGTAGTTCCGACACCAGCTGTAGTTGAATTCGCCTTGATTCAATCTATTTAAAAATTTGGCACAAGTTAGAACAATTACACATGAGCAGTCAATACCCCGTGTTATAAATTCGCCTTGATCTATTACATTATTATGTGTTACAGTACTTTTCGTTTATAGTCACATCCTTAAGTTGCAGCCTAAACGTGGACTATATCGTTAATGTAACTTTAAGGCTAATTCACATGTATATGCAACTATGAGGCATATAACCAAATTCGGATATAATCAAGTTATGTGAAAAAAGTAAATAAAAAATGCATATAAATTACACCGACATCAGGCTTATAGCTTTGCAACAGAGTTGTTAAAATAGTTAAAATAATAACGATATATGTATTTTATAACTGATACCAAAGCCAAAAACTAATTTTTTACGAATAGAGAGTTTGTGACAAAAATTAAACGATTAAATTCTTTCTTTCTTTGGATGGATTGTGGTTTCGAAAACTAAAAAGAACTTAGTGCCCATTTAGACAGGGAAACATCGGGAAGGGAAACATTTTGTTTGGGAGCAAATTACGGGTGGGGAAGAGAGAATGGTTTTTGTGACATTTACTTTGCTTTTTGAGAAAAGAAACAGCAATATTAACAGAATGTTTCCGGCAACATGTTCGTCTGTGTGACCGCGATTGAAAAAACTAAAGAAAATTCCAGATGTTTTCCTTCCAAATGTTCGCTCGTCTAAACTTGGACTTAGTAAATATTGCTAATGTGACTATAACGCCATTAATTTGCTTTACTTTTCCCTTTGATGACTGTTGATAGATGGCATAAATGGCAAATGTGCTTATATCGCTAAACGGACTATAAAATTAATACTTTATATTAAATTAACCTTCTGTAATCGACCCACAAATATTAAGGCACACAAATTTATTTATGAACTAAATATTGTTGTTACCCAAGTTGGTTGAATCTTACATTGCGTAGCACGAAGTTGGTTGCAGTATGATTTTGCAGTTTTATACTATAGTGGATTTTCTAAATCAATTATTTCTTAAAAGTCGCTTCGATCGTGGTTCTCAGACTTTCCGATTATTCCCTCTGCATATGCTCAATGCTAGAATTGCTGTCCGTATCCTTTTATTGGATAACATGTGTCCAAATCGATTTAAAAACTGATGACTTTATAGTCAAGGCGAAGTAAAAGTTTGCCACTAATTAATTAGTGAACTCTAGAGACTGGTTACTTTAAGTGAAGTCTCTTTGTTTTTATATCTCGACGCAAGTAAGTTGTCTATCCAAATGTATACCAAGGTAAATATTATTGAGTTTTTTAACAGTTTGTTGGACCACCTACTAAATACAAGTAAGCATTTCTTTTTGTTGGCTTAAAATTTTGCCATTTTTAATTATAAGGAAATGGCAACACTGAATGATAAAAAAAAAGATTACACCAACCCAGAAACACATTTGAAATCTTCTGAGCACATCAGACAAATGACGTCACACGAACTGCATTTCCATTGGCAAATAATTTCAATCGGACAATAAAAAAATTCAGGAATTTTACGACCTGTCAACACTTGCCAGGGACAAACTACGTCATCAAACGGGAAATCATGCGCGTGTCGTAATGTTTTATTCTCTCCGTTCTTAGTCCATCAGACTTCCATTTGCTTTCTAGAAATGTCAATGGTCTAGACTTATTTTAGCGAATAAATATATTTTTATATGAACTACTTTTCTCGCTCATCTTTCTTCAGCGAAAAAAATTTGTTGTTAAATTTTGTTTTTTTCTTTTTAACCAGTTACAATTCGACTCAGAAAAAAGCCAACCAATTGTAGGGGAATGTGAGAAAAGATAAACTCACTGTTTATTGTTGGTGTTCTGTCTAAGCTTTGATATCGTTTGCAAGTATGACTTGAAGGTTTGTAATTCCCATTCATTTTAAGGTTTTATTTGTATTATACCTTTAGCTTTTTTAAATTCTTTGGAAAAAGGCTTCCTGAAGTAACCAGTAAAATGCGCATAGAAACTGGCCTTGACTCAACAAGAAATTTCAATGTATTTATCAAAAAAAAAAATTGGGAATTAAGCACGTTATAGAGAAATCTTATTAATTAAAGAAACGTATTTGAAAAGTAACCCGAAAAAGTTTAAAACCGCAATTTGGTGTACATATGTTTACCAGGAAACACACACAAGCTGCTAGAAAGCTACTTAGTCGGTCGTCAATTTATTATTAAAGAAGGAAATTTCTTAAGTTCACCTCAGCCCATTGGCGCTGGAGTCTCACAAGGCAGCATCCTGGGCCCTCTATTATACTTAATTTATACTTCGGACATGCCAACAAGCAACTACACCCAAACTTCAACATTTGCAGACGATACAGCTTTTATAAGCGTCAACGAAAACCGTTATGAAGCATCTCGTTACTTAAAGCATCATATAGTTCAACTAGAAATATGGTTAAGACAATGGAGGATAATGGTCAATGAGCAAAAATGCGTGCATATAACATTCACCTTGCGCCGGGAATCTTGCCCCCATATTACAATCAATAATCAAATAATTCCTCAACATTCGCATGTAAAATATCTCGGTATACATCTGGATCGGCGATTAACGTGGAAATGCCATATAGAGGCAAAATTAACTCAAATGAAACTAAAAGCCATTCAAATTCATTGGCTTATTGGTAGAAACTCTGTCCTTAGTCTCGACTGCAAACTTCTTCTTTACAACTCCATCTTAAAGCCAATCTGGTGCTATGGTATTCAGTTATGGGGCACTGCCTCGGCCTCTAATATAGAAAAAATTCAAAGGCGCCAAAATAAAATTCTTCGAATAATCACAGCTACCCCTTGGTATGTAAAAAACTCAAATATTCACAAGGATCTCAATGTTCCATTAGTCAAAACTATGATTACGAAATATGCAGTAAAATACTTAAAAAGGCTCGAATTGCATCCGAACCCACTAGCACGAAATATTTTAAATGATAGCGGTCACACTCGCTTAAGAAGAAGAGACACTGCAGCACTTTTCCAATTAGATGAGCGATAAACACCTAGATAAGTGAACAGAACCCGTGATGAAGAAAATTTTTGTCTGGCACTGGCAGGACATAAAATAACGTATTAGGTTAAGATTTGATTAATTATTGTTAGTTCATATTTAATATATGAAGATTCAATAAATAAATAATGAGAAAAAAAAAATATGTTTTTTCAATAAATTAGACTTCAGAAAATTAAAGAAATTTTTATAACCAATTGTTGGGAAACAGTTTTTGGATCCGATAAAATTTTAATATTTTGATAAACTTCAATTCAATTAAATTATATAAAAGTTTGGCTTTAGAAGCCATTATAAAAACATGGCGCTTGTCAAAGGTAGAATTTTATCAGGCATATAAAAATGTTTTTCAGTGTTTCAACTTTACTTTTAATTAACTGCTTTGAAATTTTCATTCGGTTTTCAATTTACATTTGAAGTCAATATTTCTTAAATGTTACAAATTACATTCTAAAGGGCCAAATAAACGACACAAGCAGTTTGACAACAACCACAAGATGCTTGTGTGAATATTCAAAATTTTTAATTTTCCTACAATCGTGCTCTATTCTTTTTCAAATGTTGATGTAGTCGTTTGAGTGGTTTATTTGGCCATTAAATTAATTTACCGAGAAATAGTAACGGATCTTCAACCCGCTTTAGTGAAACAGACTAAAGCCTCTGGGGTGAACCGAATCAGCATCACTCGCACTAATAAACAAGTTCATAAGGCTTCCGGGGCGTGGCGCCTATTTTTTTTTGTTTAAGTGGTATTTTATTATGATGTAACAGTTTAACTCCCACAGTTGCAAATTTGGAGTTGTAGCTTTTTCTTTGAACTTTTTAAATAAATACGACTACTAACTTCTTGATCAAAAATAAATTTCATAAGAATGCAAGAATAAACGTTAATTGTATATTTTTGCATTCTTATTATACGACTTCATAAAGCAAAGCAAATTCATCTAGTCTGTTTATTGGCGTGTCGCAATCAGTCATAAGTCCAAAATTTGTCAGCAGTTTTTAGTACTGGCCGTATGAAAGCATAGTCTGCCCAAAGATTATCTAGTATGGAGATATGTCCCATTCTCTTTGACCATTCCTAATGTAGGAACATGATGCCTCATTTATCGAGCGATTTACCCACTCACTGGCATTCGCTATGAAACTGTATACAGTTAATGAATGTTAAGTCAACTTTTCCCAAAGAAATTCTTTAAAATCCTTGCTTTGAAAATGCGACTATAACCTCAGAAACGCCGTAACAAGCAAACACTCGGATGTAACTTATAATCGCCTTTTTAACAAAAGTCGTTGTCGTGGTCGAAGTCGTAGTCATGTGAATTTTTTGTCGATATACATAATTTAAAATTTACGACAATGACAATGTAAAACACATACGGGGGATTCAAAGGGTAGTTATAAAGTCATATGTTTAAAAAAAAAATAACACAAACAAATTTAGTGCAGCGAGCAACCTCTTCTAAATTAGATTTCTGCTGTATATTAACTGAAAAATAATAAACACAGGACAAAAAGTATTATTATTTTAGAACTTTTTTGTTTGGAAAACAACAAAATTTTTTTTAAACTATTGTAAAATAATAGGATATTATGACAATATGACTTGATAGCACACCATTTGAAACCTACAATAGAAAGTTTAATGCATTTGTTTTTTTTGTGTCGTTTACGACAATCATAAAATAAATTTTTAAAAACTACTGGTTTTCGACTGCGACAACGACTCTCATTACACAGTGCTACAAAATCGGGTCATCGCCGCCAGCCTCAATACTTGCGACGTGAAATGAAACTAGACTATTGGTAGAGCAAATCCGCCAAAGGGTTTTGAAAAGTTAGCTCGGGTTCCCGAAATATCGGCCCCTAAAGTTTTTGAATTTTTTGAAAAGGCGTTTGTTATAAGTCAAAAAAAAATATAATAAATGTTCTTCTGAGCTAAGTACTATTTCAGATGTCTTCAGTAGAATTGTATAGCGATTCTTTGCTTAGAATATATTAACCCTCTAACACTCATTTAAAGGGGTAATTTGTTCCGTTTTTAACTTCCACACAAAAGTTAACTAAAATGGCACTTTAGAGGGTTAAAATATTCTACGAATATTTTCTGCATCAAATTTTACTAGGAGTCTTCTAAGACCAAAAAATCGTGCAATGTATGTAAAACGGGTTTTTGAAAAATTCAAAAATTGCAAGGCCCATAATTTCGAAAATCCGTTTTACATACATTGCACGATTTTTCGGTCTTAGAAGACCCCTTCAAGTACGAAAAAATAGAAGTAAGAAAGAACATGTAAATCAATTAAAATAGACAATCATTCAAAAAACAAATTTCGAACTACCAAGGTTAAAATACCATTTGGTTTAAAGAATGATGTTTGACTATTGACTGTCAGCCGTCGTCAATAGCAGTGAGTGTTAAACGGAAAATCCCTCTGAAGAGACTGTGCAACCTGTCAGTGAAAACCTGGGTTCGGTTCCCAGCTCAGTCAAGAATGGAAAATTATCAATAAATTTTAATTAAATTCATGTTGTAAAATTCTTTCCTTCATAAAAATAATTTAATGAAAATTAAATTTGATGAAATTTAAGCCTGATTAAAAATAACCATAAACAGTTCAATAAAATAATCACAATACTAGTTATTATTAAAAATATTTTTGTTTCAGTTTATTACAAATAGGTTCCGGTTAAAAATGAAAAGTTATGTCAGTCAAAACGAGTTGAGTAGTCAAAAATGTTAATATTTTTCAACACTTCAATTATTTGCCATCAGCTGTTGCCTTTATTTTACGAATTTTTACAAATTTTGCGTTCGCGTACTTTTTTGCACAACAGCTTTTTGTGAGAGCAAGTTTTACAATTTTTTCATTTACTGCATTTTACTGTAAAAGCACTCAAACGCACCTAATGACAATTTAATTTAACTTACTAATTAAACAAGATATCATTTTACAAATGCTTTAAGGTCTAATCAAATTAGCGGCATTTGAAAAGATTAACAAACGATTTAATTAAATTTACAAAATTGCAAAATCTAACGGTTGTCTTTCAAAGTCAACATTTTTTAAATTTATTTGTTTGCCTTAACCCGTTGATGACCATAGGCAAGAATGCTTGCCCGCGGTGGGTTTTATATTTGTCCATGTAAAAGATAGAGCATTAAAATATTATGTATGTCAAAGCAACTTATATTTCGTTGTTCGTAAATTATTTTATTCTATGCCGCAAAATATATAAAAAATTGAGATAAGGCTGATTATAAGGCCGAGGCCACGCAATGAGCGGCTAAGCGTCAAGCGGCTGAGCGATGAGCGTCAAAAAAATAAAACATATGAAATACTATCGAAGTGGCCACGAAATGAGCGGCATGCGATCGAAATTTTTGAGCGGCTAAGCGGCGTCGCTCAGGAATAAAACTTGTTCTAATTTTTAGTTGTTTTCTGAGCGTCAAAAAATAAACATGGCAAAAGTGAATGTGGAGGTTACAATTTCATCTGTACAAAGCCGACCGCTATTATGGCAAGACAGATTACCAAATTTTAAAAATAAAAATATAACCGAAAATTAATTTTTTGGTTTTGACAATCTAGTGTTATCTGCTTGCAACAGCAAATCAATGGATTTCACATTTGGGTAGATTTGTATATATATGGTTAATGATGAACACCAAGGCCTGTTCGTCGATTTCGATTAATATACATATATATATTATAATTTGTTATTATAATTTGTTTTTGTTTTAAATGTAAGTTAAGCGAACGAAGTCTTCGCTCGAAATCGACGAACATGCCGCAAATTGTTTTTTTTTTTCTTAATAAACGCATTAAATTCATATGAATACGATTTTCGCGTAATAACATTAAACAATCCACTCTTTACAATAGCATTTTAACAACTAACCGCTCAGAACTGACGCTCAGTAATGAGCCACTTGCCGCTCAAACTTGACGCTTTGACGCTCATCGCTCAGACGCTTGACGCTTAGCCGCTCATTGCGTGGCCTCGGCCTAAGGTTAACTTATAGAAATCTATCGATCTGTGTAATCGAGATAAGACATAGAGCGACTTTTGTGCTTTACAAACACTTTAGTCCCAATTTACACTAGGGGCAAATCTTGCCAGACATTTTTTGAATTCTCTTTTAATCTTGCCTGAAGCTTTTACATATGAAAAATTAGAAGTCAGACAGAAATGTTCTTCTTGTTTATTTCTTTCGTACAGTTTTGAGTCTTGTTATTGTTGCTACAAGCCAAAATGACGACGGTTTGAGAAAAACGATAAGAAGCAACAAGATGAAAACAACATAAAGAAAGAAAGAGAAACGAAAAATGTCCAGTAGAGTGTTTTTTATAGAGTCACCAGTGTTGCCACCAACGAAATGGTAAATTACACATGGATTATGCCAAAATTACACATGAAAATACAAATTACACATGCAATCTTTTATTTTCAATCTCACGAGTTTTGTTTTGAATTTTATAATGTATAAACTTTTCATTTAGTTAAAAAAAAGCGAATGCGTTTTTTTTTTTCAAAAAATTAACTAGTCATTCATTGTTTTTTAATTTTAAAAAAATAACGGTTCAAAACAAAAAATTCATACTATTTTTTTAAGTAATTTATTACTAAAAAATAAAGAAAGTAAAATACATCACATTTCCATTGAAATAGATTTTTTTTTTTTTTTGATTTTTCCAATTATTTAAAGCTTCTACTTTTTGTTTATAATGATTGGAATAGGAAAGTTTGGGTCACCATTTATATGTATTCCTTTTTAAATCTGTCGTACAATTGTTTAAATTGCTCAATATTCTTTCCGCAGCAGCATTTGAAAAGACTAAAACGAAAATAACTATTTTAAATAATCTGTCTCCCAATGAATTTTTTATTTTAACAACCTTTTTCCAATAATATTCTGGCTCCAAATTACTATGAAGCTAAAGTTTTTCAAAATGTAAGAGTGCACGTTGTCGCGAAAATATGTATTCTTGAAACTACTTAAGTTTGCCGAGCATTACTTCTAATAAAACAAGATATAATATTGCGAAGTAAATTTTCGATATATGTTGGAAGGTTTAGACAGGCCTTTGACGCTACGAGCATTTTATGAAAGCAATATATAGCTTTTTGTCTTTTAACATCTGAATTATACTGCACAAACATAAAATTAGGTGTATCTGGTGCATCCAACTAGATTTTCAAAAGGAATCCGTTTCTCTATAGTTGTGCTTTTGAGAAGGTCAAACATTTCTTTTGCAGTCAATGAAAAAAACGAGAATGAACCCGGGATGTTTTGTCGTTATAGGTAATAAATTGTGACAAAATCTATCTAAATGCCAAATGGTTAGTAGTTAATGATCCAACCATTTTTAGTTTAGCTCTTTTAACGCTTCCATTCTATTAATTAAATTTTTAAGTTCTGCCAAGAATATTAAACCTTTTTACATCTTGTGACAAAATAATAACAAAAATCAGTGCTACAAAACGTTAAAATTTAAAATTACACATGAATTACACATGGAGCCAATTACACAAGGGCTACACATGAAAACAAAAATTACACATGATATGTGTAATTACACCTAAGGTGGCAACACTGAGAGTCACACAAGTTTAAATCATAATAAAACAAGGAAATATAATTTTAATATCAATGAAACGCGCTTTATTGGAAAGAAAATTTTATGAAATTAATGTTTAAATATGATTTCTGCCATGTGGCCACCACGGCTGGCGCGTAGAAGGCGTAATCCAGAACACCAATTTTCAACAACTTTTCGCTGTATGACCATCATTGTTTTTGAAGACATATGGGCCAATGACTACGCCAGCCCATAAAGCGCACCAAACAGTAATTTTCTGTGGATGTAATGGTGCTTCTACAAAAACTTGTGGATTCTCCCCACTCCAAATGCGACAAATCTGCTTATTTACGTACCCATTTAATCAGAAATGGGTTTTATCGGATGATTAAAAATTTCAAGGATTTGCACGCGTTGCTCTGGTATAAGTCGATTCATAATGAAATTTCAAAGAAACTAAACACAAAGCAACTATCAGCTCTTAAAGATACCAACTCAAAGCTGTGACACTCTAAAATAAACACTTTTTACTACACTCTACCTTTTCGACCCCTCGCCATCAAACTTCGTCTGCCCAGCGAGAAATGTCCAAAGTGTTAATTGAGACTTAGTGACCAGCTTCGTCAGCCATTGTGCTCTGTTTGCAATAAATCTTGCATATGGAACAAAAGTAAAGCAAAAATAGTGAATAGAAAACAATTATGTTTGGTTCTACTATATCCAAGACCAAACAAAATTGGTTTAATTTATGGTGTTTTCTTTTCTTACAATAATGTTCCATGTATGCTAACATTCGCGCGGGTTTTTGTTCTATTCTAAACAAATATGCAAAAGTGTGAGAAGTTGTCGTTTTCCTTTCTAAATATGTTGCAAAAATAAATGGCAAATTTGTTCCATTTCTTACCCCCAGCTATAATTGAGTGTGAGATAATACCCTTTTTTGCATCTGCGTTAAGTACATTTTTATGCAAGCAAGAATTTTTCTTATTAACTTTTTTCTTGTTTTTGCGTACAATTTGTGTTGTACTATTGTAATTTATGGTTTTATTGTGATGGATAAATAAACCTTTTGTTTTTCGTTTGTTTTACGTTTATTTAATAATTTTTTTTTTTTTTTGGCATAATTTTTAACATCAGCTGACTTTAATTATTGAAAATCAGTGCCGCTAACGCTTATTGGAATTCAAAGAAAATTTAATGTTGATAACCGCTACAACCGTGGTGAATATCGCTTATTAGTAAGAACTTTGCATTCAATATTTAACACGCTAAATACACATTAGTGTTGAGTGTAAAACGTAGCAATTATTTTGTTCCATTGTAATTTAGAAAAATGTATCACTTTGTAAGGGTGCGTGTTACCTGATAAATATATTACACAAATATTATGCATTATTATTTTTTAGAAAAAAAAAAAACACGATTGGAGTTTTTCGTATTATACCCGCACCACAATAGTGGAGAGGGCATTATCCGTTTTTGCTTATGTTTTTCACAGAAAACACCAAGAGCTCCAGCACCTTTCTTGGTAAAAAGGTCGCACCAATTTTTTCGGCAAAGTTTTTTGTAATTATAACTTAAACTTTAACAGCGATTTACCAAAAAAGAAACATTTAAGTCATAAAGAACACAATAAATTACGAACGACGATTTGTCAGGCTAAGGGACTAAGAGGCTGCCCAGGATGGTAATAATTTTCCATAACAACTATTATATTCCATAGATCATGAAAATCCCTAGTGGAAAGGGAACCAACACCAAACTTGTCGGTTCAAGCTCTAACAATTTATATGAAGGGGACTTGTCACTTTAACATGGCGATGCTCAAGGAGGGGGTTAATTGGCACCTTTTTGAGAGTTTGTAACAGGTCACTGAAATAACCTTAATAGATACATTCAATTTCGGTTAATATACTGCCTAACACAGATATTGTCCCGAGTGAACCATGTTAATATTATAGACCCCCTTCATATAAATTAATAGAATCATATAAAGTTTGCCACTATCCGCACAAAATCCAGACAGATGTGTAGTTTTATGTAAATTACCTTTACTCTGGAGCAACTACACTTTAAAAAAATGATCACCAGTTAAGTGACTTGTCTTGTTTTCACTCATCACAATTCGTTCCTTTTTGTTATAATATTTTGAGCACTGTACCCATGTTCTGTAACTTTAGTGAGAACTTCTCGCATCGAAAAGATGTGAAACATAATATTCCATCGTTTCTCGAAAAGTGAGAAAAAAGTGTGTCTGTAACTTATGTCGAAAACTATCAAAAGAGATTACGTCGTTAAGTTATAAAAGTCATAACATTGCACTCGAAGCCGATGTGACATTGCAGACGTTGAGGACGCCAGTCACACATATAGTTAACGGCGACCAAAATTTACTAAAATTGAAAAATTTTCAACGACGGCGGCGAAAATACAACCGTCGGCCATGCCAAATAATGTAAAGTGCGACTTTAATGTTTGTTGTTTGTAAACGAGCTTTGAAAAAATTCGTATATTTTATAAAAATGGTAAAAGAAAATAATTAAAAAATAAAAAAAGGGCCAAGAACATAATTTTATTATTATTATTCTTTGCAATTTGCATTTTTAGTTGTTTTTTAGTGTTAAAATTTTTTTCTCGCCCCATTTTTATTCGTGAGTTTTTTTGACAGTCCAAAGCGGGAACTTTTCTCACGAAAATGTTACAGACACACTTTTTCTGTAAATTGGCGAGTAATTTCCTTGCGTGACAGCTTGTACTCGCCAAAAAAAGTTACAGACACAGTTTAGTGAGAAAAACAGCTGTTTGTTTCAATATACGGCATTTTTGTTCTATTTCACACATTTCAATCGAAAAGTTTCTCGACACGAGAGTTACAGAACATGGGCACTGGTCACGGGATAATTGCTTTAAGAACATATGATACAAATTTCCCTCAGGGATAATACGAATAAAAAAAATGATTAAGCCGAAAATTTTCGGTTCTCAAAGGGTTAAAGCAAAAAGTTGCTTTCGTTTAATTAATTTAATTAGTATTATGTACGTGCATTCATAATTTTAAATTGATTTATTATTATTTTTTTTTAGTTTATTGAATTTATTAAGTATTTTTTTTTTTTTTTTTTTTGACATTTGTGTTAATATTTTTTCAATATTTATTGTCAGTTATTAGCAAAAAGCAAAAAAAAAACTATATTTAAGTTTGCAATTATCAAACAGTCTAGAAAATCATCAATAAAAATAAACAATTGATAAGTATTTACAATGTACTCTTATTATATTTTACTAATTATTAAACAAGGTTTTTGTGTGAAATTCCATTTAAATTGATTGATTATCGTTGTATTTTTTTTTTTTTATGAAAAAGTTGATTACATTGAAATAATCTCTTGTACATAAATAATCAATTAGATTTATTGTATTCAATTTGATTATTTTTTAATGTTTATGAATGTTGAATTAGATTTGAGTTTTTCCAAGCAGAGAATAATTGAGTAGAAATGTGAGTGAATAAGGTTTGAGCTTGAAATCTAAGGTCAAAGGTAAGAAAATGGTTTGTTAAATATTTAAACAAAATCACTCCCAGAAAAACTTTGAGAACTTAACTTTAATTCCTGATCAGGGTTTTCATATTTTTTTGAGCTCCATCGCCAAGCCGGATGTCAGAAATTGCCAAAAACCGCCAAACGTCAATTTTGTTCAGTTTTCGTAACATCTTTTCTTTTTTTTTTAATTAAAATTTGCACACAAAACTATTATTATATTTCAGTCAAAAATCGCCAAAAACTGAAGAAATATCCAAAAAAATCGCGAAAAGTTTTCCCTCAACAATAAATTTCAGTGTATTTATCAAATTTTTTTTTAGTTTCTCATATTTTTTTTTTTAAATAATATAAAATGGAAATCATATATTCAGTTAAAAAACTAAAATTAAGTACACAAGCCTATCGTACTTCAGCCTCGTCGATTTCATTACTGGTGTTTTGACCTGCATACATACTATTAGAATTAGATAGGGACTGAAAAATTCACTTAAAATGATAACAAAACAAAAATCAAAGTTTTTCCTGGGACTCAAAAAATTACATAACAAGATTTCGTTTAAATGTGCTAAATTCTCATGTGAAAAAGTTGCCAGATATTTTTTTAAATTATTAATGTTATCAAAAAATGACAAACTGTTAAACAAAAATTGCTGAAATTATATAAATGGTAAAAATAACTAAGTAAATCGACAGTAATATAAAAAATGGCCAAAAAAGTCGCCAGTCGCCAAATGGAAAATACCACCGCCAAACACGTTTCAAAATCTGCCACGTTTGGCGAGAAATCGCCATATCTGACAGCCCTATTCCTGATCTCTCTATCCCGCAAACAATTAAAAATTTAAAAAACATTTTTAAAATTTTCTGGAATACAATTATAAATTTCTGAAAATTATCAAGAAGATTTTGCATAATATAAAAAAAAAATCAAACAAGTAGAAGAGTATAGAAGGTCAAGCCCGAACATATGACACCCTACACCACAGTATTATTAAAAAACAAATTTTTGGGAGTGTATCCTACGTGGGAGCCATGGGCAATCAGCGATCCTTGAAAACAAAATTATGTTATAAGGTGAAGATTCATGTTAAAGTAATTTGCGCCGAATATTATTTAGATATCTTCATCTTTATGAGATTTGTTTGACTTTACGTGATTTTAGGAAGGGCATTCATATCGGACATTTGGTTAATTTTGGACCTTCCAGCACAATATTTTGTTATGAGATAAGTAGTAGCTATTGTAAAAGATATTGTCGCCCCACATGTATAAGAAAATTATGCCATTAACAGCTATATTCGTGAGTAGTTTTGTATGGAAACTATGGTAAAGTATGTATTGATTCCAAAATAATTTGGAAAGCTGATTTCGATAGCAATAAAATATATTCGGACCAAACTAAATCTAAAAACTTATGTAAGGAGATAGTTTTTGGGCACTATTCTGGAAAGAAGCTTGCCTGAGTTCATACTGTGAAAGTTTTCTTTCAGAAAGTCTGAGTTTATTGATGAGAGGGAAAAGAATAATAGCATGTTCTCTTCCCCTCTCACCAATAAACTCAAACTTTCTGAAAGAAGACTTTTATAGTGTGAACCTACCCCTAGAATGGGGACTATGTTAAACTATGTACCGGTTCTCACCATTTTTAATAGGCTTGGTCATTGGATAATAAGAACCTATGTACCAAATTTCATCAAGTTATCTTTTAAATTGCGGCATGTAATTCGCGCAAAGGGTTTGCATGGACAGCCAGTATGCTAGCCAGGCGAATGGACGGACGGACATCGTTAGATTGATTCAAAAATGATAACAAGTCGATCTATACTAACACACGGTAAACGCTACAAACATCAGCACAAATGCATGATACCATCTCCACTTTTGTGCTGCATGTATAAAAACATATTTGAAAACTTTAACTAAAGTTAAAAAAAAAATATTTAAAATTTTAAAATATTTAAAATTTTACTAACACATTTTTACAAAAATTAACTGCCTGTTTTTGTAATAAAAATTTAAAGTTTCGTTTGGGAATTTTCATTGAACCAACAATAAAAAACAGAATTGAATTGGAATTTTCTGGAATACAGATGGAAGTTTTATAAAACTTTTAAAAATGTTTTGAAATATAATTTAAAATGACAAAAACATAAAGATTTTAAAACAAGTGAAAAAAATTTTTCATGGAAATAAAATCTATTGACGGAAAAGTGCTTTTCCCCGAGGGGGTATCTGTCACAATTCAATTTGCTTTATTGCCACATTTAGAAAAATAGTTTTTTTTTTTATTTTATTTATTTATGTTTTAACTAAAATACTGCAATACCTCTGTTTCAGAATAAGCGTATTTTCTTTTAGTGTCCCATCGAAAATTCGTATACGTTCAGACATTATGGATTTTGTTGAAAGCTTTAAGCTACAACTTGACATTCAAGTCTTAAATTCAAATTTAACTATTCAATCTCAAAAATTTTTACGAAGCATATTAAAGAGGGACATCAAATTGTTGCTTAATTTTAAATTTCGTGCGACATTGTTTGCGCTGCGCACATTGTCTGTGCGACAAGTCAGAAACAGGTAAAATTTTTCACTCAAATATCAGTGTTTTTATAAGTCCTTAAAACCCTGCTAAGCAGTTTTTATTTCCTCCATTTAATTTAAACTTACCGGCATCATCGTTAGATCCTTCACTCGGTGGACCCGTTGGTGGCATATTCTGTCTATTGCCAATCATAAGGCGATGTTGTATCGCTACTGTGGCCACAGCGGCGGCCGCTGTTGTCTGAACGGCGGAAACATTACGCATAGCCACACTTAGACCGGTTAAATTGGCAAACGCATTGCTGGCATTAACGGCCATCTGAGAAGCAGCTGCTGCGGCGGCATTCTGGGATGAAGTGCCTTCAAAACGGGGACGGCCTAGAAATGGAGCTCCACCAAAAACGCCGGGTACCCCAAACTGTAGAAAAGGGCTCCAGGGTGGTACACGTACGCCGCCTGGTGCTAATTGAGCTGCGGCGGCATATAATTGCAAAGCAGCGGTAGGATGTAAACCCTCCGACGGCATGGCTGGCATACCGTTTGGGCTGGGATTTCTGTTGTTACTATGATTGTTGAGGGCTACTGCCGCGTTAGGTGGTGACAGTTGTTGAGGTGGTGGTGAATTTTTTTGTGAAGTAGGCTGTTGTTGTTGTTCCAAAACCATTATTGTGGGAGCAATATGGATTAGGAGGACAACTTGGTAGGGCAATTCAACATGCAAGTGGCAATAATCTTTTTAGTTTTTTTTTATACTTTGAATTATTATCTTTTTTTAATTTTTTTAGACAAAAGCATAGATTTGTATTAATACATAAATACGTGTAGGTATTAATTTTATTCTTAATTTAGTATTTTTTTTTTTTTTAATTTATGCACAAAATCACTTCACGTTTTTTTTTTTAATTTAAATAATTTATGCAATTTTTTTAAGTCTTGGGTAAGATTGCCAAGCCGTCGATTTGTTTTAAAATTAATATTTACTATCCATGATAAAATTAATTAATTAAAATTCAATTAAATTTTTTTTATGAATTTTTAATTTTTTTTCTTTTCGCTATTAAGCTTTATAAGAAAAAGTATTAATTATTTTTAGTTGCTGAGTTCCGCACTCAAAAAATAAAAACAACTTGTGTTAAATCAATGACGTTGTTAACTGCCAACTAAAACGTTTATGCACTACAATCCGGTTTTTGTTGAGTTTTCTTTTAAATTTAAATCACTACAACAACAGAAATAAAATCACTTAAGTTATTCCACATCTTTTTTCCACTTAATTTTCCCCCAAACAAAATCACTTTTCATCGTTTTGTTGTTGTTGTTGTTTTAAGTTCCAATAAGAAATTTGCTCCCTTTTTGATTTACCGTAACGAAACCAGAAGAAATGGGAGAGTTATACAGGAAGAGCAAATATATGAGAGTAAATTACCAGCGTAAGTGTGTGTGTGTGTGCGAGTTAAAAATTTATGGTTAATAAAATGGTAGTTTTATAAAAATGAACCAAAAGTAACAACCGCCGACGGTAAGAAAAACGAAAATTTACAGTTTTTAGCCGTTAAATGAATAACAAACACTCACAATGAAAATTCAATTTGAACTGAGAGCTGCAGCAGCAACTATTGAGCCAAGTAAACGAGCCGCAAATGTTTAACCACCAACTAACCAACCAAACGAACAACCAACCACCAACACTACTAGAAAAGAAAAAATACAAAAACAACAACATTTTGTTATACCCATAATGAACACACACAATTACACAAAAATATAAACAAAACACACCCGTATAAAAAAGGCAGAAATAAAACAACAACATAACAACTCTCCTCAAGTACAAGTTGAGTTATTGAAACGAATGGCGTTGTAGATTATTTAAAAGGCAGCAAAGCTCTGCCAAAATTTGCAGAGCAGAAAGATTGTTGCCATTGTTGCATTCATTATCGTCATCATAATGGAATAAACGTCCAATGGTTGCCCTCATCCTACCAACACAACGTGGAACAAACAAACGCACATACTTTGCTTTAACACTTATTGTTTTGGTCACTCACTCTCCTATTAAAAAATAACAACAATACAACCCACTAAGAGAAATGGACTCTTTCACACAACTCCACACACACACACAAATACATTAAGGAAAGAAAAACAATAGCACAATGATGGGAGTGAGCAGATCTTGTGCGAGAGAATGAGACAAAAATTCATAAAACAAAACATTTAATTTTATTCCTCCGGCGTTGTACAATCAATTTACCAAACGCCATTAGAGTTGCCAAGATATAATTTTTAAATAAATTTTCAAATTAATTTAAATAATTCTAAAATTCAATAATATAATATACAAGAGCTTCTAAGATTTTAGGGTTAAAAAAAGGTAATAATCTGCGCCAAAGTATTAAGTTGATCATCTTCTATTGGCTGAGTTATAAGCGCATATCGGAAGATATATGTTTACTGATAGCAAGGCTCCCATTGCTTTAATATCGGGTGTCTACACGAGAGGGCAACGCTAATATGGATACCAGGGCACTCGGAATGCCAGGGCAATCAGATTGCAAATGAGCTGGCCAAACAAGGTGGTCGCATTTAATTAGGTTTAATTGAGACCAAATTAGAACAGTGGTATCAGTTGTAACTGGGCACTGGCCGGTGGGGGGCACTCATGCTAGGAGAATGGGTCTAGAATTCAATTACTGCTGTAGAAGTTGTCATTATGAGGAGGAAGAGGAAACCGTGATTCGCATTCTTTGTCAATGCCCTGGGATACGGGGCATCAGGGAAAATACCTAGGAGAACCAGTGTTTGCCTGCTTGGAGGATCTATCTAGGATAGAACTTAGATCGCTTTTTCTTTTTATTAGGAAGACGAATTGGTAAAACTTTGCAGTTACGCCATCTGATTAACTTCTCTATAGGAGGGGCATTGGCGCTGGGTATCACAAAGAGACCACTGAAGGACCCAAGTGAGCTGTCTCTTATTAGCTGCCCATGGAATCTAACCTAACCTTGAGTAAATCCAAAGTGGTTTCAATTTTGAGATTTAAAAATAATTCTGCTGGTGAGTTTTACTACAATCTCGGTGTTGATCTATACATTTTAAGAAAAGTTTCCAAGTTCTCTTATGTGTACCTTCGTTTTTGAGTTTTTTTAAGAGCCCGTCTTCACATTTGAGCAAAACGTTCAGCTTTCCCGTTTGATTGTGGGTTATATGGTGCCGTTTTGAGATGTGTGGTTTCTCTATCCTCTTTAAACTTGTTGAACTGAACACTTACGAAAAGAGTGCCATTGTATGAGACAATGGTAACAGGGTTTCCATATCTAGCGAACATTTCAGTTAGTCTTGAAATACATAATAGTTACAAGGGACCAGTAATATTTATGTGAATGCGTTCCTTAGGTTTATTTGCTAAAGGCCATGATTGTAGAGTATGTTTAACTGATGCATAACCATATCTTCGTCGATACCAGGCCAGTAAACATGGCTTCTTGCTAAAGACTTCATTCGTTCTTTACCTGGATGCCCTCGATGAAGTCCTTCTAGAATGCGGTTTCTAAATTTGGTTGGTATTACAATCCAATAGTTAAACAGTTTACTATGCTTAATTGATCTCTGGAGAAGTGTTGACGACTACTTGCTCGATTCACCGTTAAGTGCTGCTATGACTGATTGAAATGAATTGCATTTGTGTTGAATGCAAAACCATATTTAAAGTAATCGGTAGTAAATTGAAATGAGCGGATGCCATTCGTGCACAATTTTCTTCCATGTTGGAATCGATTAGCCTTGATAAAACATCTACGCAACCAAAGTCTTTGTTGCTAAAGTATTCGATTTTTAAATCATACATCATTAGTGTTGGCGCCCATCTCTGCAATCTATTTGCTGCATAAGCTGGAATGTAAGATTTCCTGACAAAAATTGTCAAAAGAGGCTTGTGATCAGTTTACAATATGAATTATCGACCATATATGTATGTTACGATAAAACTTGCTTACGGCAATTATTATAAGCATGGCGTGAAGCATGAGCGATGACTTTCTCCAACTTGCCTTTACCTGATGCATCTGCTTCAACCTTTATTGGCAATGCTGGAATGAAAGATGTTTGGCATTAGGAATTCTACGCAAATGTGACATTTTCCTTTAAAATTAGTCATTTAGTCATAGTCATTTTATGAATTTATTTACTATAATAGCGTATCGTCCTAAGAAAGGATCTTAGTTCTGATAAAGATTTTGACGGTGGTAAATCTTAAATAGTTTTTATCTTATCAGGGTCTGGTCATAATCCATTTTCTGACATTATTTTGCCAAGATATTTGACTTCTTTGGCAAAAAATTTGCATTTTTCATACTTGATATGAAAATTGAACTCACGTAGTGATTGCAAAACCTTGTTGACATTTTCCAAATGCTTTTTAATTGTTGATCCACCAATTATTATATCGGCTATATAATCTGCATCATCTATACCAGTGAGCTTTGTATCCATGGTTTGCTGAAAAGCGCCAGCAGCTAACCGGTTAAAAGTAAACAGTCCTCTAGGTGTATTTCTTGTAAAAAGCTTGGCTGAATCTGATGTGACTTCTGTTTGGAGATAAGCATCAGAGAGATCATGTGAGTGCACATGCAGCTGTCAACTAGTTTTGCATATAGTTCTTCTGGCCGCTGAAGTGGGTATTTACGTGGTTCCAAAACATGATTTAGTCATCAAAGTTATTTACGGGAATACAAAATTTATCATTAATACGATTTCTGTATGACGTGCTAAATTCCCAATTTTTCATATTTTATAAATGCACTGAAATTTATTGTTGAGGGAAAGCTAGCTTCTATGCCCATTTCACTGGTTGCTTAGGCCAGCTCATCAGGAAACCTTTTCCTAAGATTTTAGAAAAGCTAAAAATATTATACGAATAAAACCCTAAAGCGAATAAGAATTTTAAACACTCAAAGTCTTACTTGTAAGTAACAATATCAAAGCTTAAACAAAACACCAACAATAAACAGTGAGTTTATCTTTTCTTACATCCCCCTACAATTGGTTGGGTTCTTTCCGACTCGAATTGTAATTAGTCTAGTTGCATAATGCCCGGTTTCCTTATAGCAACAATTGCTGCTGCTCAGTCCGAGAAATCAACGCGTGAAATTATTCCCAATGACTGTAGACGGATAACTTCATTAGGGGAAGGATCTTAGAATTGGTTGAACGCCTTTCTTAAGATCTAGTTGAAACTTTATTTTGTTCTTTTTGCTAGTGTGTCTTGAAAAGTAACAGCAAAATTTCTTCGTTTTTGAATTAGAACATCTGAACCAACTTCATCTCATATGCAAAAAATATCACGCGAATCAGTACCAAATATTAAAAGCGTATCAATTTCAACAACAGAAAAACAACATAATTGTTCTTAACCTTTTAGCCTGACTTGACAATCAAACTCGACTAAAAGTTTGATTTTGTTGTTTGATGCACTCGTTACAAAACGATTGTTGAAACGTTTTCCGAGTTTTCCCGTTTTTATCTAAAAGATTTTTTAATAATTGAAATGTCTGTTGCTGTATCCACTTAAAGTTTAAAATTAAACCAACGATAACGTTGACCAGAAGATAAAGGTTTAAAAATGACCATGACGTATTTTCGCGTGGATGCGTGCGAAATCTTGTTGATTTGAACAACATTTGATTGTGGACAGCCTGATTTTTTCTTCTTGTTTTCCTTCCTTTAGGTACATTTGTTTTTAATTGAACTATTTTTACCAGGGCTTTTGCAGTTTCCCCCCTTATGAAGAACAACGTTGCATTGACCACATCAATGATTAATGTTTTGCAAAATACATCGAGCCACAGTTCCAACATGGCGTCTTTGGAACTTCATTATTGTCAGCATGTTTGAAGTTTTTTAAATTTTAGTTTGTTTTCAGGACGTTGACTGATATTGTATTTTCCTCCACCATAGCATTATCACGTTTCAGATTTATCATACTTTGAGCCGTTGCCACTAATTTCTCAACTGTCTGTCTTGGATCATTCCATATCTGAATGAGATTGTCGCACACAGCCATAAACTAGACATTTGAACTGATCTGCATTTATTCCCGATTGACTGATTATTACGAGCTGCATAAGATACCAAATCCTCTTTTGGAGTTTTTACTGTTTGAAGCCATTTGTTGCGCATACTGAACAAGGATTCTTGAATACCAAACATGCTTTTTAGGATTTTGATTGTTTTAGCGAACGAAATATCCCTACAATTTTTCGAAAGAATGTAAGCAGCATATTTCCCATAAGCTATGGTATTCAACTTTCTCATCAAGAGTCTAACTCGAGCTGCATTTTCTTAGTTTTTGCCATTTACTAAAAAAAAATCTTCATGGCGACTGTAACAAACATTTAAAGAGATGGAATTTGCTGGGTTAAACGAAAAATTCTGATATACAGTTTGACAATTTATCCATTAATTGTTCTTGATATATTAAACCCCCCATAATCTAGCTAAGAATTCTCCCAGCTTCTGTAATAATTCTAAAAATCCCAGGATCTGTTGCCATTATCCCATCCTCGTGGGCACAAAATATTAACACAAAAAAATTAATTCATTCAATTTAAAATAAATTCAGGGAAATCCCGCATGACCGGACACGAAGACAGCTGCCCGGGCAATGGAACAGTGTTCGTTGAAAGGATAGGTAGAGGTATTCCACCGAAGCCGTAGCGAGCATTTGACCGATATTTTGTTTCACACGTAATTGCCATATACCTTTCAATCATAAACTCAATCTTCATATAAAATGTTCTTTATATATCTACCCATCCTAGTTTATACAAAACGCCAGTTAAAATAAAACCAATTTAATGGTTAATAACGTAAACAATTTAGTTTTCAACATCACTTAAACTCTAATAAATATCGCAAAACTTAACACGTATCTATAGTATTTCTTACTGTCCGACAAAATTTTGTCAAGGGAAACGATATTTTAACCCTATAAGCAAGATTGGATCACAATTAATAATTTACCCCCTTTTAATAATTTAAACATATTGGCAATCCTAATGAACACTTTGGGCAAACTGAGCGCAGCTTAATTTATTTTTCATTTCTTTTTGCCTAAAGTTTTCTTATATACTGGTATAGATACATACATACATATAGGTTTCTATTTTGTAATTGTTGCTGCTTTTTAACAACTTCCGCCGTCTAGGTATAAAGTATAATGCCAACTTTACCACAATGGCTCTCTTACCTTTAATAATTCATAAATGTTTGCACAGAACAAAGAATAAAAACATCGTACAAAATAACAACAACGACAAAATTCAATTTTCAAATTTACAAAAACACGCACAAACAACCACTTGCCAAGCAAACGAGCTCAGTTAGTATTCAGCAATATAGCGGCTTTTTATTTTTCTATTACTCCAAACAAAAGAGATAGTTATATTAATTATGCTCTATGTACATCTCTTTTACTCTTGGGTTTAATAGAAAAATAACGGGAAATTCTTTGCTCTCACCCAGTGTGTGTGCATATTCCCCCTAAAATTCATGTTTTTAATTTGTTCTTTTTGTTTTTTCAATTTATTATTTTCTTATTTAATTTGTTGTGTATTTAGTTGTGGTTGTTGTGTTTTGTTATTGTAGCGTTTTTCTATTAGAAATAAAAAAAAAGAAAAATACAAGTAGTTGTGTGTGTGTGCGGGTTGGTGTGCTGCTGTTTATCGCTGCTTCTTACAAGTTGATAATTTTGTGCAGTTGTCGTTCATCTTCTGTTTACTGCAGGGCGGAGTTTTTCGTTATTATTTCAATTTACCCTCATAAAATTATTATTTGTGCATTTGTTGCTGTAAGTGGTTTTCATTGCTTATTTCTCTGCTTCCTACTGCGCCTCTCTTAACAAACTACAAAATAATCAAGAACTCTTGTGCTTTTTTCTTTCTTTTTTTTACTTGTAGCTCTGCTTCTTCTTCTTTTTAGAGTTGTAGGAGTGATGGGTGGTGTATTAAATAACATTGTGTATACAGTTTTTATGTTTGTGTGAAAGTTTGTTTTATGTATTTGGCTTTTGTCCAAAATTGTTTTTGAGTGGGAATGTGTGTGTGTGTATATGTATAGACTTTTTCAATGCTGACGATTTTCATTAATGTTGCTGTTGTTTCTTTCTTTCATTTGTTTTGTTGTTCGTTTATTTTATCGTAAATTGGTTTGAATTGAATTTTGCTTAAATGATTCGTTATTATTATATTAATTGATTGATATTCATTTTATTTTGGATTTTTTTTATTTCTTACACTACTCGTTTTATGTGGTTGAACATGTTTTATGGAAGCTTAATGGGATTTTTCTAGAAGTTATAATTGAGGAGTTTAAGAAAGTAAAATTTATGAAAATTCCAAAAATTGAGCTGGCTGAATAAAGTAATAGACTAAAAACTATTTTTTTATTTAATTTTTTTTTTAATTACTTACTTTAAAATTTAATACTCAGCTAGCTGAATATAGTATACCAATATAATATAGTTGTAAATTAAGCTAGTTTAATAAAACTTTTAGCAATAATCTAGTGTTATACCTACCTTATCCAATTTTTTTTTAATCATTAAAACTTTTGCGTTTTAAGCGTTTTCAACTTAAATTTAGCTGTTTGAATATTAAATTAATTTATTTCCTTATTATTTTCATTACTTACTCCAACATAAACAGGCTGAATATATTGAAATATATTGTAAGAAAATCATTATCATTTAATTTATTTTGTTTTATTTCATTATTTGCACAAATATTCTATATTCAGCTAGCTGAATATGGTTTTAAATAAATTCTATTCAGCTGATTGAAATTAGCATTTTTAAATACATACCTAGGTAGTGTTATAAAAGTTATTTTGTGTTTTACATGATTTTACAGTTATTCAGCAGACGGAATTTGGTTTTAAATAAATTCCATTCAGCTGATTGAAATGTAGTTTGTTTAATGATTTTTATATGTTTTTAGCTTTTCTTTATTTTATGTTTTACATATTACATCATGCATATTACAGTTATTCAGCAGACTGAATGTGTTTAAAATTATAATTCATGGTGGGGAGTTCTAATACTGGGGCGTTACAGGTTACAATTTTGTATTTCTACACTTGCAAATTCGAAACAAGAAATTTTGCTACTTAAACTATTTGTGATCTAGCTGAGGCTTCGTAAACTTTATAAGAAACACATTTTGTTGACATCGCATTGTAAGATATTTTGTGATTGCACTTTCTAAAATACCGGGTCATCTGGTACCTCTATATAGCGATAATTAGGATTAGTGTTTCTTTTAGACTACCAGAATAACTAATAAGCTTTACTTTTAATCCTAATACCTATAAGATCTAATATTTTTTTGCAAATAGGTATTACGAATATGTAGACTGACTGTCTTGAATCTTTAGTTACAAGCTATTTGTAGCATTTTTATTGCTTGAACGAGTACTCGTTTGCTTTTCAGGCAACAAAGACTTGCAAACAGCTGGACAATACTAGTACATAATTAGAAAGCCTTGGAATTTCTTAGATTTTGTGAGGGTTCAATTCCATCCAGAGAATCTGGTATCTTTTACTACAACGGGTTGCTTTTTCTCGGCTACTTGAGCTAAAATATAATATGTATTTGAATTTGTAACTCTTATTAAAATAAATATTATTATGTTTATAATCTGATCGCCAAGTACCAGATATATATTCGGTTTTAGAAAATAGATAAAATTTGCATAAATTAAACCTGATCCATTCAGAGCGGATATTTGTTTAAATTTATTAAGAAAAGAAAACAATAAAGATAAAATTTCCCTTAGACCACAGTAGTACATACTTATACATATTTCCATAAATAAGTATATAGTATAGGTACTTTAAGTATACTTATTCAGGTATTAATGTAACATATACTACTACATGGCAATACCACGTTACAAAAGGCAACATTAGTGATGGTGGTGGAAGGTGTTGGCAGTGTCAAATGTTGAACACAACAACGTTGGCAGGTTGCTTAATTGGTGTGTGTACCATCGTAGTGATAATTTTATTAATGACATCTAGAATTTTCATTTTGTGTTGTACTTCTTTCTTACTTTTATTATTCATACCAAAAGTAACCGAAAAAAAAACAGAATTAAACATCACACAACAGTTTACAGACACTTTGTACAGTGTTCGGTAAAATATGAGCACCATTTGCAGTAGATAGAAAAGAAAGTAAAAGTGCCCTTGGGATGTGTCGAATCTTTGATACCCTCTACGGACGGTAAGAATATTATAAGCTCGGTAACACTACGTGACAGTTTTTTGACCAAATGAATTTGACACCTAATCTTTATGTAAAAATTTCCGCTGAATCCGAATATGAAGTCAGAATTGTCAAAAGTAGAACAGTTTTTGATATATTCCAAAATAACCGTTATTTGTGTTTTTAAACAAGATGATGTGACTAAAATGCAAATATCTTCAAAAATTGTAAACGGACTATGTATTTCTTTCTTTTTAGTGAAAGGTTACAAAAATTTCTAAAACAACCATGGGTCGTTTGTGAAGATGAGTCAATAAATAGCAGAGTTATAGTGGACAAAATTTCAAACAGTTTTGCTATTTTCAAGTTATTTTTTTCACTTACGACATTACAGAAGATTAATTGAATTAACCCACTTTTCGATTTGTATCAAATCAAAGAAAAACACAATAAATAAATATACAAGGCTAAATTTTTAGTAACAAGAAATATTAATATTAGCTTTGTCATTATTGTACCAATCTGTCTTATTGGGCGCAAAATGTTCATATTAAAATAATCTAATGTCGCATTCAATAAAACATTAGGATTTTTAAGTCATTAGTATAAATATTTCTGGCAGTAAGAAGGAGTGTATTTGTTTAGCAATTGGTCAAGAGGTCTAAGTGTATTAATCAAGACTATTTTCCATTTTTTTTTACCGCAACAACATGAAAGTATTTGAAGTTTTTCAACAGCAAAATTATTTGTTGCAAATGAAATATCTTTTGTCGTTAAAGGTTTTCCTCTGAAAAAAAGCACATTGAAAATTGCTGTTGGCGTAAATGATTTGCATTTGCAGGAAAAAACAATTTTTGTTGCCATAAAATATTTATTTTTTAAATCAAATAATATTACTGTTGTCGTAAAAAAAATTGTATTTGAACAATGAATTTACACTTTGGGACAAAAGAAACAGACTTGTTGCTACAAATGCAAAATCTTGTTGGGCACAATCCGAATGTAAATTTTATTTGAATCAAAATCAATTTCTTTTGGCACTACAGTCTTTTTTTTGTGTGTAGAATCATCACCTCATCAGAAAGTCTTATCCGTTAGATTTATAAAGCCCGAAGTCCCTTAGGTACGCCTTCCAAAGTTGATTTCCCTTAAAATTCTGGGATAAATCACTTTTCTCTAACGATTACCAAAATGAATTCTTCAATTAAAAGGAGACGACGGCACAAAGCCATTGAGTGGTGCTTTAAATCGGGCTCGGCAAAGCAAATTATTGATTGCTGTGACTGACTACTGATGTCTAATTAATATCCCAAGAAAAAACATGTCTTCACAGTAAACATTTTTCTGTTATGCACTGTAAGTTGCCATTTAATACCACTGTGAGTACAAGGACCAACTCTGGTTGTATACAAATAATTTGTTTGTTTGCCAAACTGTCGTTGTTGTTGTAAAAGTTGCTGCTGTTAGCTTAACTTGAGTTGTAGTTGTTTTGTTGGCTTTGTAATGGTTGTTTTGTGGCGGTTGTATTTAACTTTTATATGGAGTAGTATTTAACAGTTACATTTTATATGGCTGTGTACTGGAGAGAGAGAGATGGAGGGTAGCATGGAGGCAAAGAGTGAGAGAGACAATTTACAAATACAGGTTACCACAAAATCTTAATTTCCTCGTAAAGTATGAAGCAATTGTAGCTAAGTTTGAGTGTGTTTGTAACCCAGCAAACACGAAGTCAATTCTCAAGCGTTTTTCAAGGGTTCGATTTGAGCATTTGAATTTAAATTAATGATGATTTGAAAACAATTTTTACAAAAATTGTGTTTTCAATTTGTTGTCAAATGTTATTCTAAATTTTAAAAAAGGAACTCTCCAAGCCGTCCACTATTTTCGGATTACTTGTATTGGCATCGATGCTATTTATACTAAATTTATTATTTTTTACTTTTACTGATCTGTTTTGTATATGTATGGGATGTGCCGCGCCCACTTATCCAACAAGAGAAGCTGGGTATTGATGACCAAGATGCTTGATTCTAATCTAGGCTCTTGCCGTTCTCTAGATATACATAAAACTATAATGTTTTTATCCGGAAGGTGCCACTCCCACTTTTCGAATCCTGCCAATTTTTTTTTTTTAGAGGTTATGAATTGTTAACCCAGCTATATAATATGCGAAACTTAAAAAATTTTTTTCTTTTACCGTTCTTTAGACATAAATAAATTTATCGTGCCACGCCTACGTCTTTCTATGGGAATTGCCACGCCCATTTCTTCAATCCCGCCCACATTTTGTTGAATATGGTTTATTGATATCCAAGATACTTGTACACTGAAGAAACAAATGAATCCATCCGTTCTTAAATCAAGCCGAAGTGGTAAGTAAGGATTTTCTAAATCAAGAACAGAACGCTTGATTTAAGGACGCATTATAATGTGAACTACTTAACTTATCCATATTTAATCCCGAATTCGTACTTAAAATAATTCGAAAACAGGATTGACTTAATTAAAAGTGAGATAAAAGTAATCTCAAACTATGCCTGATTCAAGAATTTCTAAGACAGTTTAATCGCGATTCGTACTAAAAAAAATCCAAAAGTAAGATTAGATTGATTCTAACCTATCCACTTACCCCACAGAACCAGAGAGAGTTTATTATTTTACTTACTTACTCGTTACACATTTTTATTACACTTTTTTTATTCCGCCCTTTGTTTACAAAACAACTCTCAAATATAAGACACTAGCCCAATATGGTTTCCGTAATTATTCTACTTTAACAATTTGAGGTATTTAACTAAATAATTTTAAAAAATAGAATATGAGAGTTATTGCTTCTTATTTTACTTTTTAAACATGAAAATAATCTATATTTTTCTTCTTGTAGTGTGGTTGATGTGTCAACAACAAATTTATTAACACACGCGTATGCACGCATTTTGGTTTTCGAAAGTTATCCCATTTTGGATTGTTTTAAGTACTTTTAAAGGCTAGTTCACACTATCTAACAAGTCTTACGGATTGCATCATACTTTGTGAAATAGCAATCTAATGAGGTTTGTTGCGACTGTCAAAAAATTGTATTAAACATAACAGTTTTTGTTCACACCATCACACAATGTATAAACATTCACACATGAAATCAAATGCAACCCTGATCCAATGAAAATTATTATTGTTTAGTAATTTCTTAAAAATCGATGAAGTCGTATGGGATGTCAAATTTTTTTCATAATACTTGTCATTTTCATCACACATGCATTCACACTATCAGACTTTTACATACTACTTGAGTTTTTGACATGTATTAATACAAAGTATAATAAAGTTAGTATTATCCGTACTTAAATTTTAGAGAACGTATCGTACTAAAGTAAGAAGAAATAACTTAAATTTAGTACGAGTTTTTTCTTTCTGTGTACCTAATTGGGAAACTTTTGCTTTTCGCGTTCTTCAGATATACAGCAAAACAAACTACAACAAGGGATTTATGGTTTTTTGCTCATATTATAAGCGTTTTATTTTTCTTTTAAGAAATTATTCTTTATAAGAAAATTATTTCTTGTTAAAGCTTTTACTTTATAAGAAATTTATTATAATTTCGAGGGTATTAAAAAAAATTCAAAGTATACTTTCTCATTTATGTTCCACATTGTATTACAATCAACATTTAAGAATAGCGTTTGAATTTGTTGAGAATAATAGGATTTTCAAATTATTTTCAAATCATTTTCAAACATTTTTGTCGTTTGAGAAGGGGTAGGCTTTTAAATCATTTTTAATGTGAAATCAAACCTCCGTGCTTGTTGGGATGATACCGTTAGGCATACAAACCAAATTACAGTTACAACCACATACAAACATTATTTTCTATTTTGTTGTTGGTAATTTTAATTAACTACATACACCGTAAAACAAACATTTGGTATGGGGGATTGGTAAAAAATTTTTTTTTTATACGAAGAGAGTGGAGTTCCCCAAAAACCGCTCCGATTTATTTTGAAACTTAATTAATTCTGTTCCTAGTTTTTAAGTTATTCTATTTAAAGGTTGTAATTGTAAGTGTAAATTTTTTTTTTTGCTACTTTGACAATTTAAAGTAATTTTGTTGATTTATTTGGAATTTTATTGAAATTTATGTATTATTATTTATGTTTTCTTTTGTTTCACAAGACGATAATGAAAATGTAAGCTAAACGAAATCTAAATATTTTTTTCTTAATGGAAAGACATTCAATATCTTTTCGTCTTTCCAAAGTTCAAATTTCGACTTTTGATGTTGATAGAATTTGACAAACAATTCAAAGGGAAAAATTCGATAGTATTTGTGGCAGTTTGTAATAATTTAGTTTCGTTGTTAAAGCATCGTTTAAACTTTCTATAAGTCTTTTTGCTAACACAAAGCTTAAATATATTTTGTATGGTCTTAAAAAAATCATATAGAAAATCCTTTTAATTGTACACTATCGTCTACAAAAAACTCGTTGTATAATAGGTATAAAAAGCTATTCATTATAAAAAACATTTTTACTTTTGTTTAAGAAGCGCTTTAAGTTTTGGCCTGATTTTAACAGATATTAAAAAGTAAATAAAAGTTAAATGCTAACTAGCACATAAAATGTTATATTTCTTTAATAACACTGTGCTAGAATTTGACACTTTTTTGTTTGAGACAAGCCGGGCGCCTGGCGTTTAACCTGAATCCAATGGTGCTAAAATTTTCAATACAGACTAGAAATATGTATACTGAAGAAAACGCCCGATAACCGCCATGGAGGCACCACCAAGGGGAATTAAATGTATGACGAGCCTCCTTTGGTTTTTCGTTCTTAGCATTTTCTTAAAATATACTTGCCATATACATATATCCACCCCTTAGGGGGTTCCCATACAAATATGGCCGTTAAATGAAATTCTACTAATTTTAGGCGATGCAGGGGCCAAATTTAAGAATTTTATTAAACCGCCATATGTGTTTAGTTGAAATTCTTAAATTTGGCTGCTGCAATCCCACTTTATTTTTCATCTCAATCATTAATTTCTAACATACCTACCCGCTATCTCCATTCTTTAAGGAGGCTCCTATACAAAATGTTCAATACAGACTAGGAATATATTGAAGAAAAAGTTCCATAACTGCCCAGAAGTCGCCCCTAGAATAAATATGTTCTCACTTTATCTCCACCCCTTAGGGGGCTCCCAAACAAATATGACGTCTTATGAAATTCTTAAGTTTGATTAAAATGTTTCATCTTTTGTGAATAAAATTAAAAGTTGAGACCCAGATCGATTTGTGTGGCCACTTTCTCGTTTAGCATCCACAGATTCTATAGTGCGAACAGGCCGAGCAGCAGTTCTACGTGGTTCATTGCCTACTGAGCCCTGCTTTTAAACAAATCTTCTATGCAAATTATCATCTTTAAAATTGTGGAGAATAAATGAATGAAGTGGACATGCAAAAGAGTCCGGCAAACAAGAGAACAACTAAGGTTCCCAAAGTTTTGGTATTATTTTATATTGTTACTAGCTGACCCGGTAAACGTTGTCTTGCCATATAACTTATTTCTTTTAGATGTTACAGCATGCCAAAATTTAAGAAACCCAGTTGAACAGTTATGAAGATATAGAGAGGAGAGCTTTTATCCGTCTTGCCCTATTTACTTTCAGATTTTACAGAGTCTGCATGCCAAGTTTTAAGGAAACCTGTTGATTGGCTAAGAAGATATAGGGAGGTGGAGTTTTACCGCTCTTGCCCTATTTAACGCCCTAAAGAATAAAAATTATATGTAATAGTTCCTTTCAGTTGTTACACTAGTTGCCTGCCAAATTTCAAGATAATCGGTTGATTAGCTAAGTAGATATAGCGAAGGGGAGCTTTTTCCCCTCTTGCCCTATTTCACGCGCTATTCCCTAGTTCCTTTTAGATATTACAGTGTCTGAAAGCCAAATTTTAAGAAAACCGGTTGATTAGTTAAGGAGATATAGGAAGGGGTAGCTTTTACCCTTTCTAGCCCTATTTCACACCCCAAATAATAAAAATTATAGGCTAAAGTTAGTTAGTACATACATAACATCTTGAGTTGAGGTGCGTTAACAAACCAGTTTTTTAAAACAAAAAACTTGGTGAAAAATGATTTTTATTAAATTATAAATAAACCAGGTTTTCGTTTGTAATACAATATTTTAGAAACGTAAACAAAAATTCTTTTTTTTTTCTTTTTTTGAATGAAAGTTCGTATGATTCGTAAATTTGACTCAAGATGTTATGATTAAACGACACAAAAATGTAAATATGTATATAGGTATAAAGAATTAAGTTTTTCTTTTGCTTGTAACTTTTAATTACTTAGGTATTAAGACTGTGTAATATATTTTTAATGGCCCACATGGGCTTTGTATTACCTAACCGATGAATAAATAAATAAATAAATAAATAAAGTTTCTTCTAAATGTTACACTATTTGCCTGACAAATTTCAAAAAAATCCATTGGTTAGTTAAGAAGATATAGGAAGGGGGAGCTTTTCCCCCTCTTGCCCTATTTCACTCGCTATTCCCTATATGCTTTCAGATATTACAGTGTCTGCATGCCAAATTTTAAGAAAATCCGTTGATTAGTTAAGAAGATATCGGAAGGGGGAGCTTTTACTCCTCTTGCCCTATTTCACGCCCTATGCCCTGTTTCCTTTTAGATATAACTGTGTCTGCATGCCAAATTTTAAGAAAATCGTTTGATTAGCTTAGAAGATATAGGGAGTGGAGCTTTTACCCCTCTTGCCCTATTTAACGCCTAAAATAATAAAAATTATAGGCTATAGTTCCTTCCAGATGTTGCACTATTGGCATGCCAAATTTCAAAAAAATCGGATGATCAGTTAAGAAGATATAGAGAGGGGGGCTTTTACCCGTCTTGCCCTATTTGCTATATCCTTTCAGTTGTTACAGTGTCTGTATGCCAAATTTAAACCTAACCATACCTTCATACAAAACTTAAAAAAAATCGGTCAAGCCGTTTCGGAAACGAGAATTTTATATATATGTATAGATTTTATTTTAGAATTTTCCTTTAATTTAATATTTTTTTATGAATGTATATTAATCGTTTAGATTAGAAAATTGTTAGTTTTAGAGAATGTATTATGTTAAAACAATAAAACAAATTACATTTTAATGTTAATACACGCGACAGTTGGCTTTTCAATTAAACCATAACGAGCGTGTTAATTGCCACAATAATGTTGCAATATTGTTTTACAAATCGCACTCTCAAACGTACGTACACCACTTGCTTGTCACTTGTTTCCAGCGGCAACAATACAAACAAAAGCATATGCAGTGTAACGTGTCATAATTAGCTCATGCCACAACTGCTGCTGCTGCTGTAGCAACTACTTGTGATACAAGTATTTATGATGATATTGCCGGTGTTTGGTCTTGAATGTTAAACGTGATCAATTTTAATAAAGAAAAAAAAGAAATCACAAAAATTAAAACATGTGTCTAAACACTCCCCCTCGTTGGCCCCTTGTTCAGCATATAAATAAGCATATAAAATATGCATTAATATGCATACATCTTACCTCATATTTTTCTTTATTTCTATGGCAAAAAAAAAAAAAGATATTTATAGGAGGATTTACACCTAATCAAAAATAAAATGGGTATCTTTCCTTCACACACAACCTGGTAAATGTTTGTACATGACATAAATCTGTAATGCAGTTGTTGTTAATAATGATAATGACACGCCCACTTGTAATTTGGAAAAGATACAGACAGACAAAACGAAAATAAAATAACGGGCGAAACCATCAAATAAATATAAAAGTTAACCACAAAACAAACAATTTGTCGTGGTTTTCGCATCTCTTGTGTTACGAAAATAATCAAAAAAATAATTTTCGCAAATCATCCCTTTTCCAACCGCAGCGTTTTTTTTTTTAACAATTAAACTTGGTTGTTTTTAATTTCACTATAACTAGATATAAAAAAAAAAACAATAAAAAATTACGTAATTATTAATGTGAACGTCCCTAATGGTTTTACTTTTTATCATTCCTGCATTGTTGTTGAAACATTTTATTGCCTCCGAGTGTAAAGCTGGCCCATTGTGATGTCCTTTTTATTTGCCATTCTCTAGCAAACATCAGTTATCTATTTATTCTTTTGTATCCAGTATATTTTACGATCGTTGTTTTTTTTTTTTTGTTATTTCGAGCACATTTACAATCTGTTATGATTTTGTTTTTTGACCCCGTAATAAAATGAAGGTAAAAGTAATTTAAGTTTTTTTTTTACAAAATACAATTTATTAAAGAAAAAGATAAACTGATTCACAATTGCAAATAAAACATATATTTTTCCTTTCTTAAAGTCTAAAATCATATTTTAAACACAGGTGGCCACGCCATTTTGACATCCTAGACGTTAAGTTAAGGACAACTAGAACAATTTATCAACGTAATTTTCGAACAAGGTTTGCAAACAGTTCAAAAATTAATTTGTAGAGCACAATTAAAGATAATTTTTTTTGGAAAGGAAAAATTCACAATTGTTCTGTATCAAACATCGATAACAACGTCGTCTACGGCAACGAAATTGGCATATTCTCTCTTATATTTACAGAAAACAAATTGCTTTTGTGAAGAAGAAGATCGTCTAAAATCAAAGGTTATATACTATATGATACCAAGGACCCTCGAGGTAGAGCTTGTGGAGGTTTAGCTATTGAAAAAGAGTTCGAATCAAACATTTCCTAATGTATAATTTTTGTGAAGACAACCTTCAAGCTACAAACAGTTTTAATGTAACTAGTAACTTTAAAATTATTTTGCCACCTAGATTTACCATATCAGAAAGCGAATATCATAAATAAATATTATAAATCACTAGACCAGGATATAACAACGCTAAGCATACCTACTGGGGATCACGACTTATAACACCGAAGGGTTGACTTTTATTTAATACAATTTCTAACCTGCGCCTAAATGTGGTAGCAAGCCAAAAACACACCTACTGGCCTACTGATCAGCAGAAAATTCCAGACATCATAGATTTTGGCGTGATTAAAACTTTCCGACGAAAGCGGTTTTTGTAGAAGCGTTCTTGAATTATTTCTGGTCACACATCCACTATAGTTAATATAATGAGCTCTACAAAAAATGGTATATAAACGTGTTTCGGTTTATTCCCGTTACAAACCTTTGAGTTGTTTTAATTGCAAATCAAAATAAATAAACATACTTATTCAACTTAACAAACTTTATTGAAATGAATTATAACGTTCACAAAATTTATCCAATATTGTTAGTAACGAACTTAACCGTTTAGTGTCTCAAAACAAACTAAACTAACATTTACGAGTCAGCCTGTATTTATAGTCCACATCCGGTGTAGTTGTAGAGTAGTAGATTCAAAAACCTTCTAGTCGATTCCAGAACATTCTGTTCGAATTTATTTCTACAATTAATTATAAAGTCTACAATACAGTGAATCAAATAACAATTTAAACTAATACTACATAATTACATACAAAGATACTTTGACTATTGTTAATAAATTTCCTAAAACACAAAACCACTTTTGTTTTTCCTTACTTTATTTTTGAGCGACTGTTGTAAACACCAATTTAAAATTATTTTTGGTATAAATACTGTATTTTCTTAAAACATTAGTAAGCAAAAAGTTCACTACGCGTTCACTACAAAATACAGAACAAGTACACTAAAAACACTACAAATGCGCTTAAACAAGTTCGGTAAGCTCGTAAGTTCGTCAGTCATATTTTGCTTGTGTACACAAAAATATTTTTTTTTTATATTGTATTCTTGTATGGAATGTGTATGTGTACTGTTCTTGGCAAAATACGGTATAGTACACTAAGTTGCTGTACTATACTTTTTTCTAACTCTGATCTAAATGATTATTACCAAGCATATAATATATAAAATACTTGAGACTCCGTTTTGTGGCTGTATTTAAAAAACCCCCCTCCGAAACTGGAATGGAAGTTGGTCAGGAAGTGATGTTGAATAAGAAACCCTGTTAGTTGACTTTTGATTGATTTTTAATGATTTTAAATGAATTGAACACTATTCTTCAGGATGAAAAGCCTCTCTTGTTACCATGATACCCATTTAATTAAAAAAAATTATTAAAAAGCAAGTAAATAATTACAGTCGGTCGATCCCGACCAAATGATACCAAATGATCAACACAGTTATTAAAAAAAAAACTTCGGGAGTGTACCCATGGGCAATAATGGGTCCGCCAACACAAAATTATGTATGAGGTTATGACTTATGCAAAAGTTTTTTGTGCCGAACATTATTTAGATATCTTCATCAATATGAGATTTGTTTGCCTTTATGTAATTTTAAAAAAGGCGGTTTATATGAGACCTGTGGTTAAATTTGGACCTTCCAGCAAAACATGTTGTCATGCCGTAGTTGCTATCGAAAAAGTTATTGTCGCCCAACATTTAAGAGGAAGTATTGGCATTAAAAGCTATTTCCGGGAGTAGTATTTGAATGGGAACTAGGGTCAAATATGGACCGATTCCAATAAAACTAAATAAAAAAGCTGGGTTTTTGAGATCTTAGCTAAACTAGGTTTAGTTAATCTAAAAACAGATTTGTGCTGCTTAAAATGTTGGTATTTAATGAAATAAAAAACAAATCACATTTCGCAGGAAAAATGCGAGCTTCAGACTACGTTAAACTAAGCTTAATCTTAATCCACATCACAAAAACCCGGCCGAAGATGATTTATCGGCACAAAGACTCTATTCCGGAAAGAAGCTTCTATGCGACCTATTTGAAATTATGAACCGATTCTCATCATTTGCAATTGCACAAGAACTTTTGTTTTAACTTTCATCAAATTATCTCCTCAATTGCGCACAAGGTTCACATGGGCTGTCCATGTCGGACGGACGGACATCGTTAGATCGATATACTTAAAGGTGGGTCTAGGGCCAATATTTTTAAACGTTACAAACATCAGCACAAGCACATAATACCCGGTCTACTATTCTGGTGTGGGTAAAAAAAAATTAAATGTAATCGGTCTAAAATGAAATAAATCTTTATTTCGAAGGCCAGTTTGACTGTAAAAATTTCTCCATGTTTTCAAAATAGTAAAACACTAAAGTTCACTTAACCTTAATAAAGACAATACTGCTGTTTAAATATAAACATTTCTTGTTTCTTCATTATATCAAACCCTTCATAAATTAACAAAAAAGAAACATCCAATTATAATTTAAAAAAAAATTATTTTCAATCCAATCGAATTGCGTTCGAGATAAGCCTTTCAATTTGAAATGATTTGACCCTGATTAACTAGAATAACGAAAACATTCAGCCGGTATCATTTATTTATTTATTTATACGTTCACTCAACCGTACATAATTGAATAGTAATATTATTTCCATAAAGGATAAACGACCACAAGACGGCGAGGAGGCCATAACAAGGATCAGGATAAAGAAAATAAAAGACAAGAAGAAAAAATCCGAATAGAAGCAGTATCATCAGGCTTGTGAAACGGAATTGTTACAAATAAGCCAATAACTAGAAAAATTATGGTTAAAAAGACCAACAGCTAAGAAACATTTAAGTGCCCTAAACTGACACCTCTAACTAGAAAGACGGCATTATCAATTTTCTTTATACGAAGTGATTGTTTTTAAGAATAAGTTCTGTCCAACCAGGATTATTTGTAGCCTTTAACCAAACTTTCCCAAACTCAATTACATAACAATCTGTTCACATTTTTTCACACACCATCAACTCCAAATGAAATAACCAGTGGAAACGAAAACAACATCAACAACAACAGCAATAAGGACTTGTAAAAAAGGACCTGAAAAATAATAAACAAAGGCAGTTATGTTTTCGTACGAACTACCACCAAATCTCCACTCCCCCACCCCGTCCTCCCCAAAATATTCGAGACAGCAGAAATCATTGAAAATAATTTTTCAACTTTCAAGAGTCACCACTTTAAGATGAATTAAGAGAAATGAGTTTGATGTTGCTTGCCACAGCATGAATACCGACACAAATTACAAAGCAATTTATATTCGTCTACGACAACAAAATAACAAACCAGCCTCCTGTTCGAATGGGGCCACCAAAACAACCACCCCTTTATCAACAGCCGGAATATGGAATAAATTTAATACGACGAAACAACTACGAATATCAAAAATCAATCTCTTAGACCCAGAGCTGATGCCTTCCACATTCAACCCCTGTTTTAAATGGTTTTTGGTGTGTTTGTTTTTATTTTCATAGTTGGCTGCCACATAATGTTGCAATATTGGGTCATTGATATGGCTCTTTAGAAAATAAATTGCATATAGAATATACACACACAAACACTCTTACACTTATAGATGAAAAAGGTCCTGATGTTTAGTGTGTGTGTGTGTGTGTGTTAGAGTGTGTTTCTAAGGTTTGTTTTTATGTGGACTCAATGAGGCCCAAAACCAAATCATACCACAAAAACCAATAAAATGTCAACTGAAGTTTTATGTTCGTCAGCGCCATTTAAAGACATTCCAGCAAAATAATTAAGTTCTATATTAAAAAAATTTTATATGTTCTTTTTGCTAAAAAATTGTACACATAAATTTAAGTTTGGCCAGGGCTATCAGAAAGTCCCTACTCTTTGCAAACTCGATCCTCGGCGATCGACTATCAATATCGTTAATGACAGATGGCCCGCGAATACTGGATGCAGGATTGCCAGGCAATTGTTGCTGCGCATGGATGGCGGGCGAACTATGTCTCTTCTATTGATGATTAAGAGGGACGTATCACTTTTGGTGTCTGTTGTCACTGGACACATCCTTAAGATGGCATGGCTAGCTTCTGCAAGCCGGTCACCGTAATTACTGCCACAGCTGTAATGACGAAAATGAAGAGGAGACAGTAGAACAACTTCTCTGTCACCAGAATGGGATCCGCCACCTTTGACGGATTGCACGATATCTCTCGCGTTGAACTGAAGTGCATTTTAAACTTCGTTAGAAGATCGGATTGGTTCTGGGGCGATGGGGGTTCTGATTAGTGGAACTCCCTGGTAACACAATGGATCGATCATTGGATATATGTGTGCGAGAGGGACACTGACTGCCATTGCTACCTAACCTATCACCATGTCTCGCTTCGGATCGTTTAAATCGCATCTCTTTGATTTTTGATTTAGTTTAATCTTCCTAATGTCACAGTCCGACAAACAACCAAATCTATTTATGATTTTATGTGAGTTAATTAAAATTACTATATAGCAATAGGCCCTAGGTAGATTCGCCAGCAGCCTAACTTCCCCTCAAGGTAGAAAAGCAGTCTTTGAAGCCGATTTTTTAAGATTCCTCTTGGGTTAAAAACCACAACTACCACGTGATCCCTGAAGACCACTCGCCAATAGTCAGTCTGGGGCCAGGTTTTTTTTGATTTTTTTTAATTTCCTAATCTAATCCCGCGAAGCTATATGCTTGTCTGCAGGAAAGAAACCATAGTCTCAGGCGGGAATCGAACCCGCAACCCCGGTGCTGATAGACCAGCTCGCTTCCAGCTAGCCTACCGGGGCACTCATGTGATTGCAAGAGATCTGTCAATTTAATACTCTGTCGAATTCCAGGTATTTGCTGCACCTGATTCTTTGGAAAATGTAACACCAAAAGGTAAAATATCCTTATAATGTATTCCTATAAAACACTGGGGGATGCTTTTGGTTGAAAATTAGCTAAACAGTGCCATTATCTGGCTCCCATAAAATTGCCTTCTTGAATTCAGAGTGTTGGGATAGGGTCTATGCAAAACAAGCCAGTAACCATGTTTTGTAACTTTTTTGAAAATTTCTCGCATCAAAAAGATGTAAAACACAAGAAACAAAAGTGGGGAAAAAATGTGTCTGTAACTCATGCCGACAACTATCAAAAGAGATAACGTCGTTACGTTATAAATGTCGAAACCGATGTGAAATTACAGACGTTGAGAACGCCAATCAAATGTGGCTCCTTTATTGAAACATAGTCAAATCTCAAAAAAAATTAAACTTGGCAAAATGCGATTAAAGTTTTCAAAATGTACCCTTTTTATACAGATTTAATAAATTACACAATCGAACAAATTTTAACTTTTTTTGTGCGGTCTGGAATTTGATTGCAAATTTTTACTAATTTGAGGTCGCTGGTTTCCGAATCTGAATTCAGAGCCAAGTTTAGGTGGAAGCATAAAAGAAATTGCTTCTTTTGTAAAGGGTAATGACTTTTTTTGAAGTTGGTCTTATGCCAGTAATCACTGGAGAACTGAGCAAAGTCTGTTTATGATATCTTTGTTGCACTGAACCCTCGAAAACGTTCTAGCAAAATTCTGCCTGTTAAGCCGAAAATATTTATTTCGTGCCTCAGACGCTTCTTCTGATAATAGCCCGATAGACAACAATGCTTCGCTCATTACAGTTGCGCCATGCCAGGGATATAGAGTAACGTAAAGTTTTGCAGTGTCTAAGCAATAATTGGCCAACTCATGCAAATGAATTTTGTAACCACTTGTAATTACTTCAATAATAACTTTGATTCGCTAGATAAATCAAATGCAATTCCAGCTATTTCTGCAGCTAATTCAGGATTGGGAAAAAGTCTTCTGCTGGTGTTAACATCGTTGCTGTTTTCAAATCCAGTCTTCGGTACATCCACTATTAGCCCTAATTCACTTCAAAATTTTTCTTGGATAGTTTTTTTCCTCTCATTAACAATAGTTTTGTCCTCATCCGATCTTAATTGGCACTTTTTACTGTGAGTTTATACGGTAGGTGTAATATGCTCTCAAATAGACAAATTCTGGCGTGCAAAGTAGATAATCCGAAAGAAATTGCATCTACGTCTATATCTTTTTTGATTTCCAAATTGTTAAATTCTTTTGAAGTAGCCCCACAAATATAGCACTTCATTGTGGACGTAGTTTGTGTTGCGGCATTGCATACTTTTGCATCTATCATTGGAAATATCATTGTATGTTTTATGGAATATAACTTTCTTTTTGTTGTTAATAATTTTAAAAGTTATGCAAAACTGGTACAGTCATTTTGCTCCATAAAATAACGTCATTTAGCTGCCGCACAGGTGGTTAAACCCCGTTACTTACTGTTTCGCACATCTCTTTTTTTACACAGGTAATATTAGTCTTAGATGTAATAATTTAAATAAAAAACATCTACGTACAACCAAAACATTTTATGACTGACGAAAGGGTTTCTATCATATGTACCTATGCACGATGAGCAAAAACAGAAAAAAGGTGAAATTTTCAAAAAAATCATAAAAAAACCGGCGTAACAAAGCGCAACGTTTTTTTTTTTTTTTAATTTAAAAGTAAAGATTTCAAATTTTATCGTGATGTATAACATTTTAAAGAACTCAACTGGCTTCACTTTCAAAACCTTTTAATTTTTTTTTACTAAAAGTGAACAAAAAAAATCGTTTTTTTTTTAGTTTCGAACGAATTTTTTTATCATAAAAATTTGTAATAAAATTTTTCTAAAAATTTTTATAAGTAGCTGTTAAAATATTCTTTCACAGAAAAATCAATGTAAAATCTTTATTCGTTTACCCACAAAAATATATATTGTAAACCACCCAAAACCATTAAAAGTCAATGAACACGCATGCAATTTAATCAACTTTCCTGACTTTAACAGTGTCCCACCACCACACATCAAAAAACTTGAAAACTCACTATACGATGCAGAGCTTTGTTGTCTGTCGAGCTGCGTACTTAAATTTTAACATTTCTTAAATTTAGTTTTTTGCCTAATGTCCGGCTAGATTGGCAAAAAACCCATATGTGCGTCGGCTAACTAAATAATGTAAAGTGCAGTGTTGCCAAAACTTGGTGACCAAAAATGGCTAAATTTACAGAAAAAAATGGCTAAAAATCGGCTAAAAATGGCTAAAAACTTTTTTAAATAAAAACACATTGAAATTCAATAACAGAACAAATATAAACCATTAAAAATGTTTTAGAATGAAATTTTAACCTAAGATTAATTTTCTACATAAGAAAAAAAAAAGTAAATTAAATATTCTGACATTTAAAAAATTAAATCATCGGTAAATTCGATGTCGTTATCGTTCATAAATAAAAAGGTAAACCATTATCATGACATCCTTTACCCAACCTTTTGAGTCCAAATCTACATTAGAAAATACAAAAAGATAAAAAATATTTTATTGGTAGAGCCAAATTTTTTACCTAATTCATAAAATAGAATTTACGGTTGCCTATTTCTCAAGTTACTTTTAAAAATGTTAACTTAGCTATATACTCAATTTACTTGAGCAACTTTACAGAAATACTAAAATTTCTAAAACTTCCGACCAGAAAGAAACTGTTGCTTTTGTTGGTCCATTTTATAAATTGAATATTTTAATATTGTTTCAAATATTACTAAATGTTCGAGCTTAAGGTCTTTTTGTTATAAAAAACTTTTAACGTTTATTTTAAAACCAATATTTCGGCACTTCCTTGAGTGCCTTCTTCAGGGTTTTTTTCTTAATTTATAAATTTTTTAACAAATTATAAAAAATTTAACAATAACTGACAAATTATAAAATTTTTAATTCAAAAACAAAAATATAGAAATATATCACAAAAAACAGCTTTATCAACTCATTGTGTTAATCTAAATCATTATCCAGATTTTGAAAATACAACTGTTTTAAACACAGAAAATAATTATTAACGTAGATTTATGTTAGAAATGTTACAAATTATAAAGGTTCCGCCAATTTCAAGAATTAATTTTAAGTCAGACACTGAAAATGTAGCACAAAATTATAGACACTTACAGCCTGTTCAACGATTTCGAACGTTAACGTTCGCATAGAAAATTACATTTAAAACAAAAACAAAATTCGACAATTTGTTTTTGTTTTAAATGTAATTTTCTATGCGAACGTTAACGTTCGAAATCGTTGAACAGGCTGTTAATTTATAAAAATAGAAACGGAAGTTAAAAATTTATTTATTTTGTAATAGATCAAGTTTGATTTGAAAAATATTTTTTTGTTTTTGAATTAAAAATTTTATAATTTGTCAGTTATAGTTACCATTTTTATAATTTGTTAAAAAATTTATAAATTAAGAAAAAACCCTGAAGAAGGCACTCAAGGAAGTGCCGAAATATTGGTTTTAAAATAAACGTTAAAAGTTTTTTATAACAAAAAGACCTTAAGCTCGAAAATTTAGTAATATTTGAAATATTAAAGGTCGAACAAAATACATATTATATTAATATTGTTTCTATTATTTTACTACAAAAACTGCAAAAAAATTTTATGGCTAAACAATTTGAAAAATGGCTAAAAAATTGGCTAATGGCTAAATTCTTTTTTTAATGGCTAAACAAGATGAAAAATGGCTAAATCTAGCCACTAAATGCCTAAATTGGCAACACTGGTAAAGTGCGACTTTAATGTTTGTTGTTTACATTTAAGCTTTGAAAACATTCGTTTATTTTTTAAAAATGTTAAAAGCAAAATAATTAAATAATGAAAAAATCTGCAAGAACAAAATCATCCTTATTTATTTATTTATTTTCAGCTATAAGGACATTAAGAATTAAATTCTTTTATAGTCCAGAAGATTACACAATGAACACCAATAAATCTTTCGTATTATTAATCATTACATTTTGCATTTTTATACATTTTTAAGTGTTAAAATTTTTTCTCATCCCGTTTATATTTGTGAGTTTATTTGACAGTTCATTGCGGGAACTTTCTCACAAAAATTTTACAAACACACTTTTTCTGTAAACTAGCGAGTAATTTCTTTACGTGACAGCTATTACTCGCCAAAAATGTTACAGACGCAGTTAAGTGAGAAAAATAGTCGTTTGCAATCGAAATTTTTCTCGATGCGGGAGTTGTTGCCTATTTGTGCTTTTCAACCTTCCAAGAATATTTTTTGGTTATTTTATTTATATTTTAATAAAAATACTTACAAGTTTTTACAAGCTTCCTTTAATGTTGCAGATGAAAATGTTTAGCGGTAAAACCAATAACATATGAGCATATATTTGAAAAAAGGCTATATTTTTCCCGTCGAATATTTTGTCCCTTTTGTAGTTGATCAACCAGGGACGGTAAAGCTAAATTTCTTACGGAATATTTGATTATAATGGGAGTAAAGGGGAAAGTTTATGATTGGGCTGATGTTAAAAAAAATTATGTTGATAACGTTTATGTTTGGTTAATTTAGTTTGAAAAAATTTCATTTACATCTAAGTTAGCTCTATCCATCCACTTTGGGCCCGGTAATTATTAATATTTTATAACTCAATGTTTTATTAGGCTGGGAAGCCAATTCGTAAATAATTGTAAATAGTAGTTATTTTGTACATAATATTATATTATAAAGGTTAATCACGATGGGCATAGCAAAATGTGCAAACGATGCAAATGTGTGCAAAAACTTTGAGCAAAAATAATAGTGCATATTTGCTCACTTGCAAGCAACAGCTTTTGACATACGGACCGCCATGTTTCTTTAATTTGTAAAAATTTTTTTAATTGTAAAATTTTTAATTAAAATGGTTGATGACCGCTTTAACGCAAAAATAAAATAGAAGCTAAAATGCTTGTGTATAATTGTAACTGCCGGTTCACACACGTCAAGTTTGACTCGTCAAGTCTTGAGCTTTTAGGAGAAAAGGAAAATAAATGGCATTTTTCCTCCTTCTCTCCCAAAAGCTTAAAACTTGACGAGTCAAACTTGACGTTTGTGAACCGGCACTAAACAAATAAAGATTTTTGACAACTTATGCTAGTGCTGCCAGAAGTTTTTTGTGTTACCAGAATACATTTTTGGAAACTTAGCACTTTTGCACAAAAAAAATCAATCATAATATGCACTGCAAAATTACAAATTTCCACAATGACCATCTTAATGACCCTTATAATTTTATTTTTTATTAGTTTTGCTTTGAATTCAAAATTTACATTTACATTTTTTTGCAATATATAATTTTTGGCGTTATTGATTGAAGTAAATAAAATCTATATATGTATATAAAATTGTTACGTTACTCACTGATTCATCATCGCACAGCCTAAGAGAGCAGACACTGTTCACTCCCCTAAGACGGTATTTTTGAAAATTCGAATGTTTAGGGGTGAAAAAGAGTAAAAGAGGGAAAATTCGGTTACCTTATATCTCCAAAACTATGAGAGCCAAAAAAATGTAATACGAATTCTGGCGTGCAAAGTAGATAATCCGAAAGAAAGTGCATCTACGTCCATATCTCTTTTGATTTTCAAATCGTTAAAATCTTTTGAAGTAGCCCAACAAATATAGCACTTCATTGTGGACGTAGTTTGTGTTGCGGCATTACATACTTTTGCATCTATCATTGTAAATAAAATTGTATGTTTTATGGAATATAACTTTCTTTTTGTTGTTAATAATTTTAAAAGTTGTTCTTTAGAAAAATAAGCGGACAGGTGTCTGGTACTTTTTTGGAATTCGGCCCTATTAGGGAGTAAACGGGTAAAACCTGAATTTTTTGACACTCCATCTATCTTTTGAGCCAATTAACATAGAAACAAAGTTAATAACACATTCGAAACTTATCATAAAAATACGAATACGAATTTAACACTTTTTCGAAATTCGAACATGTTAGGGGTGAAAATCGTAACTATTTTTGGTACTTTTTTTACAAAACCCTTTTCTACATTGATTGACATATTCGTACTAAATTATAGGCTGCCACTACAATACTGAAATTTTTGATATTTTTATGCTTTAGCTTTTTGGTTCTACAACTGGTATTTATTTAATTATCGTTAATATTGTACCTTAAAACATAAGATTCAACATGCAATGTTCTGAGTGGATAAGAATCTATTGCGGAACTGTTTGGTACTTTTTTGTTCTTTAACTGAAACTTTTTTAATTTCCGTTAGTATTGGACCTAGAAACATAAAATTCAAGATGTAATGTCCTGGGTGGATGAGAATCTATAAGAGTAAGCTTCTTGGTACTTTTTTTATTCTTTGACTGGTACTTTTTGAATTTCTGTTGGTATTGGACCTAGAACGATAAAATTAAACATGCAAGGTCCTGAGTGAATGAGAATCTGTAAGAGGGCTTTTAGGTACTTTTGTGTTCTTTGAATTTCCGTTATTATTGGACCTAGAAACATAAAATTCAACATGTAATGTCCTGAGGGGATAGAATCTATGAGGGAACTTTTTGGTACTTTTTTGTTCTTTAACTTGTACTTTTTTATTTTCCATTAGTATTGGACCTAGAAACATTTTGTGTTCTACGAGTGGTCCTTTTTGAATTTTCTGTAATATTAAACTTAGAAACACAAAATTTTAGGTGAATATCAGCATATGAGATAAAAAATGTTGGAACTTTTTTGTTAAAACCTAAAAACATAAGCTTTTGCGTATAAATATGTTCATGAAAGAAAAGGTCCGATTACAAAATAGCGGGTTATATGCTAGAATTTAAACAAGATAAAAACCTAGAAAAATAAACTTTGGCGTACAGATATCTCCACGAAGAAAAAGGAGACGCTAACGAATTAGCGGGTTAAATGCTAGTAATAAGGGGTGATTTTTTAAGAGCTATAGGAAAGTTTAAAAAAAAAACACATAAAATTCAGAAAAATGCATGAAATCTTTATTTGAATCGATAGTACGGACCATATAATTCAATGTTTGAAGATTATTTCATGCAATTGTTGACCGTGACTGCGCCTCAGATGGTCCATCCGCTTAGTCCAATTTTGGCATACTCTTTCCAACATTTCGGCCGGTATCTCATGAATAAATGCTTCAATGTTGTCTTACAATGCGTTAATTGAAGCGGGCATGTGTGTATAGACATGAGCTTTAACATAGCCCCACAAAAAATAGTCTAAAGGCGTTAAATCGCACGATTGACCTGTCCCGAACGTGAAATAAAATGTTCACCGAACTCGTCTCTCAATAAGTCCATTGTTAAGCGTGCTGTGTGGCATGTGGCGTCTTGTTGAAACCACATGTCATGCAAGTCAAGCTCATGCATTTTGGGCAAAAAAAAAGTTGGATATCATCTCACGGTAGCGCTCATCATTTTCAGTTACGTTACGATTCGCATCATCTTTAAAGAACTACGGTCCAATGATGCCACCAGCCCATAAACCGCACCAAACTGTGACTTTTTCTGGATGCATTGGTAGCTCTTGCAATGCTTCTGGCTGATCTTATTAACGTACCCATTGAGCCAAAAATGAGCTTCGTCGCTGAACACAATTTTTCTATAAATTTTTTGATAATTTTTGATAATAAAATTCAATAAGTTGCAAGCGTTGTTCGTTTGTAAGACGATTCATGGTTAAATTATAGACCAAACTGAAGATGTTTGAGAGTGAAACAAAACACGAAACGTGCGTCTGCTGTTTAAACCAGTGTTGCCAAAAAGATAATAGCTAAAAAATCACCCGATATATAAATGTATTCAATAAAAAATTAAATAAATAAATTATATTTTAAATTACTGTTAATAAAATTGACTTAAGAGTATTATAATTCGTTGCGGTTTTAAAAAAAGTACGCTCTATATGGTGACCGATTATAACGAAATTTGGAAAGTGATTTTCAATCTTACGAAACTGTGAAAGACTAAATTTTACTACAATAGCAATGTTCCTTACGGTTTTGGCCGTACTAAACTGTTTTCTGAACGTCAAAATGATATTGTGAAAAATTAAATGAGAATCGGGGCATTCAGTCACTAATTTTAGTAAGTTTTTGTTACAAAATTATAAATTAAAGTTTTTGATAAATATTTTAATCATCAAATTTAATTTTTATTAAATTATTTTTAGTGAAAGAAAGAATTTACAACATGAAATGAAAAAAATTTTTTTTAATCATTTTCTTTTGACTGAATTGATTTTACATGTTTCGAGAATAACCACATTCCCATCATCAGAATTTGATATCAAAAACTTCAATTAAAAACCAATATTAATGAAAAATCACAATTGTTATAAAAATATAATTTTTTTAGGCAGGTTGTTCCACATTTGGGTTCATAACTCTTTTCCTACTGAACCGATTGCGCTGGAATTTCTTCCGAAAATGAATAGGAGAACTAGAAAGAATTTTATACCAATATTTTTTTTTCTTTTGAGAAATCAATTTCAACAGACGGTCAATGGACATGGCTAAATAAACTTAGAATTCCTCAGTAATTCAGAAAATATATAACGGGTCCGCCATCTAACGTTTTTTTTCAACTAGTGCTTATTTCGTGAACGGTAAAACTCATGTCTGATTTGACAGATAATTAGTTTAATCCTTCCGCTGAACGAATATGGTTGTGTATACGCTTGAACAACGCTGGGCCCACTTCGCTAAGTGGGCCTGCGATCGACTTACAGAAGATGCCGATTTTGCCAAAAAAAATCATCTTTTCAGATGAAGCTCATTTTGATCTTGGCGGGTATGTAAACAAGCAAAATTGTCGCCCAAAACAAGTCACTGTTTGGTGCGGATTTTGGTCCAGAGGCATAATTGGGCCATTTTTTTTCGAATATGAGCAAGGTGTGGCCGTTACAGTCAATGGCGATCGTTATCGGGCTATGTTGAACCAATTTTTGTTCACAAAAACTGAAGAGGAGGATATTGGCAACATTTGGTTTCAACAGGACGGCGCTACGTGCCACACAGCCGAAGCTATACTTGATGTTTTGCACCCTGTTTTTGAAGATCGCATTATCAGCCGCAGAACTGATGTCGTTTGGCCACCTCGGAGCTGCGATTTGACATTGTTGGAATATTATTTGTGGGGTGCCGTCAAAGATAAGTGTTACGCCGACAAGCCAGAGACAATTGACGCTTTAAAGGACAATATTTGTGAAGCCATTGTTGAAATACAGCTGCACACAATCAATAATGTGCTTAAAAATTGAACCGATCGTGTAGGCTACTGCATGGCCAGCCGAGGCAGCCATTTGAATGAAATTATTTTCCATTATTAACCGGAAGGATTGTACTTTCAAATAAAAAAAGAAATTTGAGAAAATATTCAGTAGTTTTTTTGTATAGCATTTAAAAAAAAAAAAGTTATTTGGCGGACCCTTTACTTTATCGGGTCTTAAATGAATATTAAAAAATTTTTACTCGGAATGACAAACTGAGTACCGTTATTCACCACTAGTGGTGGAGAATATTAAAATGTGTTTTATCTGCGTTAAAAATTTGATTCCAGTTTTTCTACCTACGGAAGTTGAAAATAATGGTGTTTTCTTTTCTACAAAAAAAATACCACATTTTAAAAGGTGCATTTATAAAATGTCTTGCCTTACATGTAATAATGCAATTTTTTATTTGACGAGAACAAAACACAAAATTGGATCGCCCTGTTTTTAACAGCTGACAAAAAGTTTGTTCTTCAATATATAAAAAAATATGTACATAAATCAAAAAGGATGTTCTTCAAAATATAAAAAAAAAAATACACATAAACCAAAATTTGTTAATATATTAATATTAAATAAATAAATAAATGAACAAAATGAATGACCAAATTCCAACTTCTTTATTTTGTCATAAATTATGTAAACAAGAAAATACCTTTGCCAGATTGCGAATTTATTAACACCAAGTTTTTACGATTTCTTGATTTGACGTTTTTTTTCAAAAACAATTTTTTAACACCGAATCCATTTAAATTTTATGTCACTGACAACCTACCATTAATAATGTAATGCTTTCTTTTGTTTTTACTATAAAATAATAGACAAAATTACTATTAAAACTTAAAAATGTTGCTGTCCTGATTAGAGGCGATTTTTTCTCTCGATTTATACGGGTCGTAAAGTGCAATGCCTTAAGACATTTAAGGCTTAGAGAGCAAAGCATTTTTAAGAAACGAACACCAAATTGCATTTTTTTAAATAAAGTGTGACATTTTTTGTAGACATTTTTTGTAAGAGGTTGAAGGCAAATTAGTTTATTGTAAATTCCAAAAAATTCAATGCCAAAAATGTAAGCTAAATAATGAGTTTCTAACATGTCTTCATATGCCATAACCGTCTTTTACGTTGTATTTTGTAACACAATTATATTTTTTTCACTTTTTTATTGTCACTTGTCATGATTTCTATTGTCTTTCACTGCTATTTTATGTGCTTTAATAGCAAATTCACACTTCGTTATTGTCTCTGTATGTGAGCATGTTTGAAAGTATTGCAAAGCTTTTCTGATTTACAGTTTTGCTGACTAATGAATTTTCTTTAACTGAAGACATAAAAGTATAATTTAATATCGATTTTATTTGAGACATGTAGAATATTGAGGGAAAATGGTAAATAAATTGGGTCAAAGATGGGCATAGTTGGTAACTGTATGTGTCAATTTATGGCACAATATTTTGATGACTTACCAGCCGTGATTTAATTTTCAAACTTTATAAGGTTGTTTTTTTTGTAACAAAAAATGTAATGTCATTTTTATTAACACTAGAAAGACTGGCAGGGGTCATTTCACCCATTTGCGTATCTGACTGCCTTACATTCTAGTCTTAATGACCTGTTAAAAGTTTTAGATTACACAGGTCTGCAATGCAAATATTTTTTAAATAATTTCATATAAAACAGGGAGATGTTGGTCTATATATTACAAATACAAACTTCGTTTCAAACAAGATATAATTCATCTTCATCTCATCTCAATTCATCTCAATGGAACCAGCAGTTCACTCTTTATGGCGCCTGAAAGAGAAGTATGAATCGAAACACACAGATGTGCCGTTATCTCTTACCAAGGACCACTAATAATTATAGTTCAAGAATAAATTTTTCAAAAACTGTAATTTCGCTAGTCTGTGTTTTTATTGAAAATTTCAGCTTTGGTCAACAATTAAAAACAATGTTCACTTTAAAATGTAAAACAATTGTAGCTTTTCCATGATATAAAAATGTATATATGTTACGCCTTGGTTAAGACCGGATTTCAAGCTCGTGTCTTTGTATTTGATATTTAACATACCCAATAAAAAAATGGAGCTTCCAACAAAGCAAGTTTGTAAGGGAGAAACGTAAAAGTTTCGCTTACCATATCGCTTACGGAAGACATGAATTTTATATGGCGTGTTCCCACTTTGAAGCAAGACATTTTTGACACACAAAGCTAGGCTTGCCATTTCTATTTTGAGAAAAAGAGGACGCCAGCATAAAAAATTTAGGACATTTGTTCGAAAAAAGAGGACACTTTCTAAACAACCTAATTTAAATAAAATTAAAAACGGCATAAAAATTAACAACCAATCGACCAAGAGTGGGACTCGACCCATTTCGATTTAAATGAAATTTGGCGAGAGGGTTTTTTTTCATCCCATAAAGAACATATATCAACGAAAAACAATTTTTTAATTTTTTTTTTCCAAAGTTATGTCATATTCAAATTGTCATAATTTCGCCGAATAAGCCGAATGTGTTGAGTTTATTCTTTTAATATCTCGAAAACTACTTTACATACGAAGATGATTTTTGTCAGTTTAAAGAGAATACTTGAGGCTACAATAAATATATTGAAAAAAAGGCTTTGCAAAATATAAAATTTTAAAAATGGATTAAGTCAAAACCCTATTTTTTTATATATAATACTTCAAACTGTTTTTTAAAAATTCTAAAACTTTGAAGGATGTGCTTTTTTTAAAGATATGATTTTTTTTTTCTTTCCAAAAAGAATCTTCAAATAAAATTTTAATATAATCATTTGTATTTATTTGAACAAAAGTAACGACATTGATAAGGTTGCTTTTGCTTATTTGTTGCATTTTTTTTGAGAGCTTCATTTTGGGCACATTCAAAGAAAAGTACTCTTTTTGTCACGTTACGTCCCTAAAAATCAAATCATACCTATCTTAAATGAATTTTGTGAACTGTGATTTAAAGTTTAAATGCAGGAACAAATTTTCAATGAAGGTGTAAAAAGCCGCGGACACTTGATGAAAAAGAAGAAGGACTGCCCCGGATACCCAAAAAAAGAGGACGGTGTCCGGGGAAAAGAGGACGTATGGCAACCCTACACAAAGCGCATTATTCCGCGCATAGAAAAATTGGTAAATGTAACCATCAGCTCTACACACTAAATGTGTTGTTACCGTTATTCTTAAGTATTCTCCCTTACAAACATGCTTTGTAGTAAGGGAATGCCGTGGCACTTGAAATGTTATTTTTTTATACAACTTGCTAAGAGTTCGTTCACTTACTTTACTGCATTTCTGTATGTCTTATGGCGTAGCGCATAATTGTGCGCTTATTTTTTAAATGTGCCTTTAGTGCTTCGTAAAATAATAAATTTTTTTTTTGATTGTGTAAGTTTGTACCACAAACATAAAAAACCAAACATTTAAACAAAAATCTATCTTTCATTACAATCAAAAATAATTTCTTAAATAAAATCTTTAACAAATAGAATGTGGGAATTATTTCTTTTTCACAAATTATTTATTATTGTTTATTTTATAGAAGCACATTCGAAAAAATGGTTAATATTATAAAATCTTTGATTTTAAACTTTAAATAAAATTAATTATTTATTTATCATTCCAATTTGACATGACTACTTTCTCTGAATTACTCTTTTTTCGAATTCATTCGCACGGTTTCTAAACAATATAATTTTCACTGTTGATCATTATTTCATGGTAATACAAATCGACAAACATGCAAGATTATTTTTTATATTATTATTATTGTATAAATTTATAATTAAGATAGAGATGATCAATTTAAAAACTGTACCAACAGTAACACAGTGATGGAGAAAAAGTGATCAAATTTGGACCAGTTTCTGTTTTGTCTGAATTTTTGACTGGTGGCATCATCGGTCCATATTTCTTTGATAACTACGTTTGCCGGTTCACAGCCTGAATTAGATGACATGGTCACCAATGGCAAGTGGTTTTAACAGGAAGGTGCTATTGGCCGCACAGCTGATGTCACATTGGACTTTCTTTACGAGCGATTTGAGAGAATGTTCATCTCACGTGAAGGTGACTCGAGATCGTGCGATTTGATCCCGTAAGGCTTTTTATTGTGTGGCTTTTATTATCGCAGGTCAATGCGAATAAGCCACAATCCCCAGCGGGTCTTAAAGCTAACATAACTCACTCTATCGTTCAAGTTCAGCCTGATATTTGCGCAAGAGGCACGGAAAATTGGACACTTTGGATGGGTAGGATTTTGGACGATCTTATATTCCATACATAGTGACATCACTCATACCTTGTCTAATTCACGATAAAAGATAGGATGCGCTTAATGGAAGAAAACAAATTAACATTTCAGACTACGGATTCCAATAAGAATTTTTATTTATTGTAAAATTGTTCTTATTGCAGTTCTATTGTTAATGATGGTCTGCGAACATGGATAACGGGAAACCCAAGTTTTTACTATCCATGACCAAGAGGGAAGTATTACTATCTTTGTCACTGTCCTGCACTGGCGAGAAGGCCGAAATGGGATCCTTTGACGGATTGTATGATATCTCTGGCGTTGAATTGGATCGCATTTTAAACTTCGTAAGAAGTTCGAATTGGTTCTACGGTGGGGAACTCCATGGTATTACAATGATTTATTAGGTCTAAGAGTGTCATACACTGATAGAAAAATGCATCTTCATATTGATGATGCCCTATCATTAGAATTCTGACATCAATGTTACTTCAAATGGCAAAAAAATAACATCAATCCAATGACTAACGTCTTCGTACAATTTTGTAATTTGTTACGTGTCATCTTTTTTATGACTATAGTGACATTAATTCGATGCCACATTTTGTATATTTTTTCATGATTACAATGTATTATAAGAAGCAAAAATTCCTATATTCTATTTCTTTTAAATTATTTAGTTAAATACATGAAATTTTTAAAGTAGAATGATTACGAAAACCATATGAGGCATGGTGCTGGTGTCTTATTATTGAGAGTTCTGCTGTAAACAAAGGTCGTCATTCAACAAACGTGAAACAAACATATGCAACTGTTAAGTAAATAATAATATTCTCTCACTTTGACTTAAGTCAGTTCCAATGACTTTGACTTAATGACAAACTGTCATTAAATTGATGCTTATGTGACCTTTCTCCGATGTTACTGCGTCATCGCACTGGGGACAAGTTTGTCATTTCTGTGATGCCGATGTGTCATCCCATTGATGACATAATTTCAATTTTTGACCCTGATGACAATTTGATCAAGTGATGTTAAGACTTACATCACAATGATGAAAAGTGCTATGTGGTCAAAAACGAAGACCCTTGTCATAGTTCGGATGTCAAAATACATCAGCATTATGAGGCCTTTTTCTATCAGTGTACCTAACCTAACCTAGAGTTTTATTCTATTTCTATTAAGAATAAAAAAGATACTTTTCCTTTTTTGCAAAATGCACCATATGTACACATTTTTCACCTTTTATTTAAATCCCTCTACAAGATCTTTTATATCAATCTTAAATAACTATGTTAGTACATTCATTTAAGTCTTAATGCATATCCCCATGTATGTACATGTGGCACTGACATTGTAAAAGTGTCTGTTTATATCAGTTTATACATCTGACTGAATCTGTAATTTTCGTCATATCATGGCATTGCAATTAATTTCGAAAATTACTAAACAAGAAAGAAAACGCGCTCAAATGAAATTTATTTCTATTACAATATTTTGTTTTTTTTTTATTGTTAACGAAAAGACGCATTTAAAATGAGCCTTTAGTGTTGCCGTTAAGCCGTTACTTTTAAGTTTCTTCTGTGGCTGCCGATGCGCCTTTACGATTGTTGCTCTTTCTGCTGCTGCTGCTGCACAATATCCCAATTAATATTTAAGTAACGCTCCTTAGGCCACAATTAGTTTTATACTTGCACTTCTTAGCCAATCATTTATACATACGTGAAAATTTTTAATAGGGCTTAAAGGAATGAGTTCATTAGGTGAAACTATTTTCATATCATATGTCAAAACCTTTATTTCGGTTGTATAAAATTGAAGTAACATGAAATTATGAAACAGTTTGGTCTAATATCCATAATAAATCAGATATATTTCTTTTTAGTCTTCTTTTGTAGACTCAATAGTGTCGGTATCTAGACTAAATCCGATAATCAGGGAGTACACTTGTTTGGAGGTTAAGGAAAAAATCAACCATAAAGCGATTTGCAAATAGATGTATCGCCATATAACCAATTTACTCTGATTTTCACACATAAAAAAATAAAAACTGATTTCAATTAAAAAGTTAATAAAATTTCCACGAGTACACAAAATAATAGTTTCAATGAAACGCTTTATTCACTTGATTAAATTTTAAAATAAAACTGATTTTATATTTGATTAATGCTTTAATTGGTGAATAATTTTTGCTGTGTAGCGTTAAGCTTTGTACAGACGGTGGTCAGATCTTACCATGTTGTCATTTAAATTGAATAAAAATGTCTTGCAACTGTGTGAACATTGTACGATATTTTTATTTGGCAGATATGTTAAATTAATGCATCTGACAATGGCACCATTGTCAGAAAAATGACAACGTTGTAAGATCTGACCATCGTCTGTACGAAGCTTAAGTTAAGCGAACGAAGTCTTCATTCGATTTCGACGAACAGGAAGTTAATGTAAAAATTCTTTTTTTTAATAAATTTCCTTTTTTTATTTCTTTAATGAATTAATCCATTTAAATTTCTGCTCTCTGTCAAATAAAACACTCTGGCATTCATACACCAGATTTTACTTTATTACATTATCACTCTCAATCTGCTACAAACGAATACAACGTATTTAAGTAAACGCACATAGTGTGAATGTGTGTATATACTTTTCTTTAGAGCAAATTTGTTTAACAAACTTTATTAAGATCTCAAGACTTTAAGTGATGCCTTTTCATTCCGATACGGTCACAGTGGGGCGCAAAAGGTGTGAAATACCTGCTGGGTTTGTAATGCAGTTAATAAGAAGCACGCGGTATTCTCTATACACTTTCCTTTCTTCTGACAGTCATTCTCTACACTTGCACACATAAATTCGTTCAAACTTGTACACACACCGATACTGTAGGTGTAATTGTCTTTGGGCCAAATGCAAAATGAATTTGAAATTGGAGAAGAAGAAAAAATAACACATTCATGACCATTTTGATTTGGCCAACAACTATAACTGAATATTATTGTACGTGTAGTACAAATAGATGCCGTCCGACAATTTTTATTTGAAGGAAAATAGGCTGACTGAGTGAGTGCATTTGTTACTAAATTTCAAATTAATATTGTTAGTGTGGCAATGTCGTAAGAGGGAGACATACACTTGAAGGACTTGTACAGCAAATCATGTCGAAATTCTTTATACAAGTTTTTTTAAACACACGACAATAGTGGAGAGGGTTTTATGTCATTGTAATACCTTTAAATATTGGCCCTAAGCCAATCTTTGGGTACACAAATCGACTTAGACTATTTTTTTTTTTTTTAATTAATCTAACGATGTCCATCCGTCCGGCTTGCTGGCTGTCCATGTAAACCTTGTGCGCAAAGTACACGTCGCACTTTTGGAGATAATTTGATGAAGTTTTGTACATATTTTGTAATTGTCACAAGGACCCGCGAGGCCTTTTAAAAATGGTGAGAATTGGTCTATAATATCACATAATTTCTTTCTGTAGTAGATTCTTTGTGCCCATAAACCATCTTATTATGCTTTTATTTAGAATAAATTTGATCCAAACTTATTTTATTATAATCGGAATCATCTTACCAAAATTTATTGGAATCGGTCCATATTTGACCATGGCTCCTATACAAATCGAGTCATTGCCGCAAAAAAAAAAAGCTTAAACGACATCATTTTCTACTTTCTTTTCTTTTTCATCTCCTAAAATGTCATGGATAAGGAACCGTTACAATTTTGTAGCAAAAACAATTTTATCTTTAGCGACAACTTTCATACAAAATTTTAATAAAATAAAATAAAAAAAACCTTCTGAAAAATTTTGTTTTGGTCGCTTAAGTTTTTTTTTGCGGTAGTGACTCGAAATACTACTCCCGAAAACATCTTTTAATGCCATAACTTCCTTATACATGTTGCTGTAGACATAAAAATTGGCGACAATGGCTTAACCGATAGTAACTATTTTATGACAAAAGTTTGTGCTTGGTAAGTCCAAATTTAACCACAGGTCGCATGTAAAACTCCATCCTTAAATCACTTAGGGTGGGTTTTTAACATGGAGATTAGAGATTTAGTCATCTTTAATCTGTGTTTTTAGTTTTTAAGTTGAGGATTAATTTCTTTTATTTGTCAGTATAAGCGGCCAATGTTGGTGGTTTAAACTTAATCATCAAATGTCAACGCATACACATGTATGTATAACAAAAGCAGCTGTTAAAAAATTTTTTTACAAAACAGAAAAATGGATTATTCTTGTAAAGATGAGGACTTTAGTGATTCTGAAACATATGAAAACCTAAATAAAAAAATTATAAGAATTAATTTTCTTTTTATAAGAATTAAAAGGGCGAAAATTCGTCTTCTTCTGTATAAAAAGCTAAGTGGATTGATAAAAAGTTGCCATTTTTAAATATGTTGTTGCCATTTGTTGTTATTCAGTATGGCAATGCTGCGAGGCTTAAGCTACCTCTTAAAAACGGCAAACACAATTAGTACTAAATTAAATTTATAGTTTGCCTCTAAGATTAAACTCGATGTTAAAACCCACTCTTATGGCTAATACATCACTGAAGGTTTAATCGCTGGTTTAGTTAAACTAAACTTGAATTTATACGTAGTTTAAACTCAACAACTATAAATCAGTGTCCCATGTATTATATGTGGTTTAAAAAAATAACATGTGGCAGCACTACAATATATCTTATCAAATTCATATGGTCTGTATTGTTAGTTTAAACGCCCAATTTTATGCGTTTAAAGCAGAGACCTGCGCCGTCAAATTTTGTCGGCGGCGGCGGCTTGTAAAAATATTGCCGGCGGCGGCTCAAAGCCGGCTTAGGCCGAGGCCACGCAATGAGCGGCTAAGCGTCAAGCGTCTGAGCGATGAGCGTCAAAGCGTCAAGTTTGAGCGGAAAGTGGCTTATTACTGAGCGTCATTTCTGAGCTGTTAGTTGTTAAAATGCTATTGTAAAGAGTGGATTGTTTAATGTTATTACGCGAAAATCGTATTCATATGAATTTAATGCGTTTATTAAGAAAAAAAACAATTTGCGGCCTGTTCGTCGATTTCGAGCGAAGACTTCGTTCGCTTAACTTACATTTAAAACAAAAACAAATTATAAAATATATATATATTAATCAAAATCGACGAACAGGCCTTGGTGTTCATTATTAACCGTATATATACAAATCTACCCAAATGTGAAATCCATTGATTTGCTGTTGCAAGCAGTTAATACTAGATTGACAAAACAAAAAAATAAATTTTCGGTTATATTTTTATTTTTAAAATTCGGTAATCTGTCTTGCCATAATAGCGGTCGGCTTTGTACAGATTAAATTGTAAGCTCCACATTCACTTTTGCCATGTTTATTCTTTGACGCTCAGAAAAAAATTAAAAATTAGAACAAGTTTTATTCCTGAGCGACGTCGCTTAGACGCTCAAAAATTTCGCTCGCATGCCGCTCATTTCGTGGCCACTTCAATAGTATTTCATATGTTTTAATTTTTTGACGCTCATCGCTCAGCCGCTTGACGCTTAGCCGCTCATTGCGTGGCCTCGGCCTTAAGCCGACCTAAACTAAGGCCAATTTAAAAATTATTTTTTCACCAACTTTTCATATTTTAGTTTGAATAATAACTTTAATTCTAGTGACTAAAATCTATTCCTAAATGAGATTTTAAATTTTTACCGCAAAACCTTTAAAAATATACAAGGACTATCTATATCTTACTCATACACATTTTTATTTATTAAAAAAAACTATTTTTATAAAAAATAAAAAGAATGGAAAAAATTTTTTTCTAGTTTTGGATATGCATTTCTTGTAGGGAATATTCGATTAAATGACTGTGACCGGCGGCTGATTTTAAGCCTACTTTAGTCGATAATTTAAAAATAATCGGCGGCGCTGCTCAGCCGGCTTCAGCCGTCAAGGCGCAGGTCTCTGGTTTAAAGATGGTTTATATGTTTAGTGATTTATAAATTTGTTGGTTTAAACACATTTTAAACCAAAAAGAGAGTTTAACTTGCTCTGATTTTTTAGCCCTTAAAGGCAAACAAATCTCAAATAGATGAAGATATCTAAATAATAGTCGGCACAAAGAACTTTTCATTGCATCCTAACCTCATAACATAATTTTCTGGCGGGTCCATACTTGCCCATGGGTCGCATACGGGGTACACTCTTGACCGACTATACTTTCTCAATTGTTAATTAGTCTGGGTTCACACTATGAAAGTTTTCTTTCAGAAAGTTTGAGTTTATTGGTGAGAGGGGACAGAGGGGAGAGAAGAATAGCCTGTTATCTTTTCCTCTCACCTATAAAGTCAGACTTTCTAAAAGAAAAAAATTATTGTGTAAACCCATACAAAGCTAGTTAGTCTATGTGATCGTAGAAAGCTTTTTAATTTATTGGGAATATTGCACAAAATTTATAACAACATTTCGGTAAGTTTTTAGAAAATTTGCGCAAGTTTAAAACGAAATTTACCATTTTATAAGAAATCTTGTGAAATTTTTATTATTTTATAGAAAATTTTATATATTTTATAAGAAATTTGATAAAATTGTTACTATTTTATGGCATGTCCCTTTTTTAAAGCAAATATTGAAATATTTCACCATTGCAAAGTTTCATTTTTTTGATTTGATTTTTTGATTTAAATTTTTTTCAGATATGACTATTAGGGTGAGTCACTGATGTATGAGACAAAATAAAAGTTCTCGAATTATATTGTAATAGCAACATTTGTTGTCTTACGTTAAAACAAACAAAAATTCAAAGAATGTAAAAAAACTCACATCTTGAGCCCGCACAGGAACTCCTAAGAATTAAGTATACTTGAAAAAGTCCATTTTTTAAACTTTAATATGTTTTTTACTGTCAATTATTACCCAGCAGAAACTTTACTTGCAAACCTACTTTTAATGCCTTCCTAAATTTATTACTTTGTAGCTTTATTCGCCACTTTTTTGATTACACTAACAATAAATTATTAATATTTTACAGAGGTCTAATGCAAAGAAAAATACAACGTATTTTCGATATTAGAAGTCGATAATAGAAAAACAAATTTTTTGACCCACCCTAATGATTATGTTGCAATAAATGAGCGATATGTGTATAACTCGACATATAAGTATAAGTATAACAGAGATTTTTATCTGCAGGACACTTCAATTATTCGGTAGCTGAAAGGGAACCTCTAGACCTATTTCCTATATTTAGCAACCCCCATCTACTCCAGTTTCTCTGATTCATTAGTATAAAACAAGGCTGGTTCTGGGAAAGACATCACAAAGTACAACTCATCCCTATGAGCCGTATGTTTTGCATTTTACGCACCGAAAAAATGTTCCAGGATGCAGTAGTCCACCTCACCAGGTACAATTGGGTGATTTAAAATGCTAGCGTGGCTATTATCACGATGTAACCATTAATGCGCAGCATTCAATCGTATCGTCGAGCCCAGAGCCAACTGTCTAACGGCAATATTCACCGGGAGCCAGTTAATAACGCCCTTGTGTGAGTAGAAGGTTGCTGAAATAATCGGGTTTTATTTTTGTTAGATTCAACGATTAATCGGTATTTTGCATTTTTGACTTATTCGATTAAAAGAATAAAATTTTTAAATTAATCGATTAATCGAATAATTCTTAGTTCAGAAATTTTATAAATTATAACATTTTTTTCGATAATTTTAGAAAAAATTGTCACTTGAGTAAATAAACATTCTTTTTTAAATAAAGCTTGTCAATGTAGCTCCAAATTGTTGCTTCATAATCGGGCACTTAGATTTTAAAAAGAGTCAATATAACCTTGGATTTTTTATAACTTTTCATGGACATTCCATGCAAATAATTTCCTCTAGAGAATCGATCGAACTATCTTGCTTAAAATATTTATTGATTGGACCACTTCTAGCCCCTTTGATTTTGTTGGTGGAGCATCTTCTTCAAGTACTATGTTATAGTCACTGTGTAAATGGTAAATTAGTTTAGTTAGTTGTTGAAGAAGATTTTCTAATAAATTTTTGGACACCTGTTACATTTAGCATTATAAGATTACTCCTTCATACAATATTTTTAAACCAAACACATTCGAAAGAGATAAACGCATGAACTATTTCGTTAAAAAATACGGGCGTGTTCTTGAAATCGAAATGAAGTGGATTTAATATTGAGCAAATTTTAAAAACGACCCTGTAATGAAAGTTCATATAAATATTCCATTTTATCTACTTCATTTTTTAAGTATCTATTTATTATTGAATTTAAATTATCATTCGATTAAAATTTCACTTTATTTCGATTGCTAGAACATACCAGATAAATTAATATAAATCTTTGCGTTAATATACCTTTGTCGTTTTTTCTTTTGGGAAATGAATTATTAAATTGTGTTGAAAAAATGCAACAAAAATATAAGTTAAATTACCCACTAAACATGACTGTTTTTTTTAATTCCAACAGACACATACATACATTTGGTTTGTTTATTAAAACTTAAAAAAATTAATCATTTAACAGAAATACTATATATTATTATTATTAGTCGGTTAATCGGTATAAATTCTTCGATTAATCTTTTAATCGAAATTAGCAATTTAAAATTATTCAAACAAATAATCGTTTAAAATTGTTCGATTAATCGAACAAGAATTAATCGACTGAACACTCAAGAGTAGAGCGGATTGATCCCAATAATCAGAATGTAGAATGTATAATAGAATATAATTTTTAATGGTTTTTGTAACATATATTTTAACAAAGTTTTACTATTCCATAAAGGAAATTCTGCGAAATCAATTGGAAGATATTTCTTCTGCCTTTTTTTTTTTTTTTTTTTTTTTGCTTGTAGAAATTTGAATTCCAAAATTATTTTTTTTAGTGTAAAAATATAACAATTCAGCGTTCATCGTTCAACAGTATCATCAATTTTCATAAAATATTCTTAAATTTTTTTTTTTTTTGTACTTTCAACGAACAAACTCCTGCAGGCTATTAGAAATATTTAGTTTCCAAAAAAAAAACTTCTCACTTGTCCTTTTCTATTCTTCTTGCCAGCCAGCTTTACAGGTGATTGTTTCTGTTACAAATTTTTTAAACTGAAGAAATGAAGATAAAAAGAAAACAAGAACAAATACTTGAAGGCGCCTGGACACATCATTTTGATTAATGATTGCATTTTCCAAACATTTTCGGGTGCGATGGCTGTAAGAAAGAAAAAGATTAGTTTAATTTTTGCACTTGAAAATATTTATTTTTTAGAAACATGTTTTTAGAAAATGTTAAAATTAGTTTAAAGAAATTTGTAGTTTTCATTTCAAGGTGTTTTTTGTTTTTTTTTTTTTTGTTCTTCAAAACATTTGAAATAATTATTTTAAAACGGAAATTAAGTTGTCATTTAAGAACTTGAGGGTGTTAATTTATTAATTTATCAAATTCGAATGGTTAAATGCACGTAAAAATGTATTAATGAATAAAGAATAGAGTTGTTTTATAATTAATAGAAATGAAACTGAACTATCATTAACAATTTTTATTGTCTTCATTTCCTGAAAATGAACATTATGTAATTATTAAGTTGTTTTTGCTTTAACCGGCTTTCATTTGTGTAAAAATGGTTTGTGTATTCCCAGCTAGTTGCCTTCCACAATTTGAGATCTTAGAAGATTTTTTTTTTTGAACGATATTAAACGTCGTTAATGCCTCACCCTCCATTTAATGCCATAATTTCTGCGCATTCGCCTACACTCATAGAAAAATTCATCTTTATATTGATGATGCCCTAACATCAGAATTGTGACATCAATGTTATAACAAATGGCATCAATGAGGCAAAAAGTCACATCAATCCAACGACGAACGTCATCATAAAATTGGGTTATATTTTATGCGTCATCTATACTATGACTACAGTGACAGTAACATTATTTTCATGTTTTACAAAATAAAATGAGAAGCAAAAATTCCCATATTCCATTCGTTTAAATTATTTAGTTTAATAAATCCAATTATAAAAATATAAAGATTACGAAAACGATGTCGGGCATGCTGCTTATAATTGAGAGTCCTTCTGTAAACAAGGAGCGGAATACAACAAAAGTGAAAAAAACATGTGTAACGGGTAAGTAAATAATAATATTCTCTCACTTCGACTTAAGTCAATCCCAATTACTCAATTTAATGACAGTTTGTCATACATTTTTTGAATACAGTGCAAATATTTAAGGTGTAAAGACCTGAAATTTCTAACCTAAAACTTGGGGTACGTATCACGAAAATATGAAAGTTCTAAAGCGAAAATGCTCCTGGCAACAAGACCTTGAAATTGTTTATGAAAAAACCACTTGCTCATTTGCATATAAGAAGAAGTAATTAATTGCTGACTTTTCAAAATGTAAATTGTTTAAGGGGTAAAAACCCGTTTAAATACATTTTTAAACGTAAAATTTTTTGTTTTAACGCTGTAAAACCCCGATCAATAATCTTCTGAATATGGTCAGATGTTAAGCTTTTCAGGGAAAGAAACTCTGGCATGTGTACAATTTGTACCAATTCGATCTATCGAGCCATTACCGCAAAAACAGCTTAAGCGACATCATTTGAAATTTTCGTTTTTTTTTAATAAATGAATTAATTGGCAGCACTTGCATTGTCTTCTAAAAGAATATGGTCACATAAGATACCGTTATGAATTTAAAGCAAAATCAATTTTAGCTTAAGCGCCAACTTTTATACAAATTTTTTATGAACGTCTGGGTTCACACTAAAGACCTGCACGAGTGTATCAGTAAGTATTGTTAAAACAGATACACCAGATATTTATCCTTTACTACTGATATAAATGAGAGAATTAGTGTAACTGATATTGTATGGTTTTGCTTTTGCCCACTCACCATATCTTAAAAACAAAAACAGATGCTTATGGTTTTGGATTGAGTGTGTCATAACATTTTTTTTTTTGCTTACAAATATCTGTTGTCACCATAAGTATTTCTACAATATCTGTGGTTATCTGTTGTATGCTAAAATATTGTTGGCGAGTTGATGAAAATAAGAGAGTTTATAAAAACTTGTATAAGATCTCAACCAGGGGTGCCAGATGGTTTTAGTAAAAAATCGGCATATTTTCAAAAACAAATCGGAAATCAAATTATGAAAAAACGGCAAATTAAAATTATTGGCCCATAATCATAGTCAAACGCTAAAGTCGGTTCTTTTTAAAAACAACTTTAAAATAAAAACATTCTTTTAATTATTTTGCTACTATAGTCGAAATTAAAGTAGGTTTTATATTAAACCGACTTTAACTGGGTGCCACCTCAAATGTAGAAAATTGTTTCATATAACTTACAACAAAATATAAGCAAGGGGCAACTCTAAGCAGCTGACATTGAAAATTAATATATAAAAAAAACACTGCATATCTTGCGGAGTTGAAAATTTTTAACACGCAATATAAATTTATGTAAAAAGCAACAACAAATTACAAAATATTTTGGCTTCGTTTTTGCTTTCAATGTAATTTTTGGCGTTGAGTTTTACACAATTAGGGCCTATACAATGTATTTTGTGTATCTTTCCATAAAAGTTTTCCTCCAAATCATTAATAATTGCAAAATATCGGCCAATATCTTGTAACATAATCATTTTTAACTTTTTGTAAGTACTTTTTTGCTGGCGGAAAACAGCTGATGCTGTTGTTAAATGAGTTAAAAACAACTTCAGCTGGTTTTAAAATTAACATCGGTTTTAACGTGTAAAGTATGCTTTTACTTGTCTATAGTAGATCAAAAGCATATTTTTAAGAAAAGTTTACTTTAGAACTCTTAAAGTATGCTTTGTTTATGACTATAGTTATGGGCCACTGTTTAAAACACAATAAAACATTTTTTTTAATGACAAAAACAACAAAGCAAAACAATTAACCATTACATAATGCTTTAAAAAAAATAAATAAAAATAAATGTTTTATAAATTTTATTTAATTAAAAAAATTCCGGGGTATCTGATAGCAGATTAATAATTTCAAACTTAAATAAAAAATGTAATAATTGACACAAAGTTTTATTAAAAGCATTGAACGGTTAAATGGAAATGGATTTTATTTTTTAAAGAATATGTCATCCACATGTCATTTGTCGACTTGAACACACTGTTCAAAACGGAGCCTTGTTTTTCGAGAATTTAAAAAAAATTACCCAAAAAAAAAAATCTTGTTGTGTTTGTCTGGCATCAAAAATATCACTTGTCGTCGTAAATTATTTCTCAGCAATAGTGTGACTTTTAGCAACCTTTTGTGCTGCTATTATCTCCGATTTTGCGTCTATTAGAATACATTGGTTTTTGATTTGGCGGCTAACAGACAGAAGCTGTTTGTTTCATTCTTTTTCCTACAACATAAAAGTGATTGCCGTTGCTTTTTGAGCTTGTTTAAATAAAAAATTTTTGCCATTGTTAAAAAAGCAAGTTGCAGCTGCTTTTGAAAAGTGTGGGCTATTTTAGCAGTAGAACTTTTCAATTTTGATTTTTTTTAATTAAGAAAATGACAAAATTTGGCTGCTTTTGCTAATATGGCGATAGCATTTTAAACCCTGGTTTACATAGCCAGCCAGCCGGACGTTTGAATTTCTTTAGATCGATTAGCCTTGTGCTTTAAGTCCCTTATATGAAGTTGTATATTTTTCAAAATGTGTTTGTTGTGTTAGACATACCATAAAAATACTGCAAATATGGAATATATATGTATAACCATTTTTTCCCTAAGTTACCCAAAATTAATAATTTATATAAAATAAACCAAAAATTACTGTATTGTAAGTGTTTCTCAAAAAATAGGCACTTTGATAATTTAGAGGCAAAAATCGTCCAAATGCCGATAAATCGTTAAATATGGCAGGCCTGATCACAATGATTCTCGCTTGTGTTGTTGTTGTTGCTCGACAATTTGTACTGCCACAGCATGAACACACAGTGTGTGTTTGTGAAATGTCTGGTTTTTTCTTGGGTTTTTGTTTTCTATACCCTCTGCCGCAACTAGCTGGATATACTTAGTTTGTCATTCCGTGTGAAACTTTTTTATTATTCGATCCTTAACCGCGAAAATAACGTAATCACCAAATTCAATTTTACAGGAGAGAGCTTTTTTTTAATTCATATAAATTTTGTATTAAATTTGTCGCTCACGATAAAATCAGGGACCAAATAATGGTTATTGTTTTTTTAAGGATACGGCAAAATTCCTTTTATTTTCATTTGGTTATTTTTAAGCATTATCGTAACTTATATTTTATATTGGTTGTCGTAGCCAATTAAAATAAAAAATATATTTTTTTTGTTAAAACCATTTTATATTATTTTGGTTCCAAATAACCTTTAAAAAAGTAATTTTTTTAACAAACTGTGTTGTTAAAATTTTTCTTGAGGTATTATTTTCTGTGCATATGTTTTTATGTATATCATAGCTGGGCGATTCTATTCTAGACAACTTTTAACATAAATTTTCAAATCACACTATTTGACACTTTTTTGATACCAATTTTAAGTAAAATATCAATATTTCAAAATACATAATATAATTTTTTTAGACGTTAGCTTAAATATAAATTTGTTGTGCACTTCGAATCATTAAGATTCATAGATTTGGCGCGAACAGAAAATTCATTGCATGGTGCACCCGTCATGGCTTAAAGAGCAAATTTCTTATTATTGGATTATATTTCTCTAAGATGTTTGATTTGATAATCATCGTCTGATATCTCATCTTTCACAATAAAAAAGAATAATACAATAAAAGTTTAAAAATTAACAGAGTTTTGTGTTTTTGTAGTATGATCTTATGAAAGTGGGCCAATTTGGTTGCACCCGTTATGCACTTTAAAGCTCTCTCGTTGCTATTTGATCGTGTCATATAAATTCTTGTATATAGATAACAATAGTATATAAAAAAAATGTTACCCCTTCTAGAAATAACTAAATTGCAAATGTGTTTCATTCTATTAGTAAAAGACGTTTAAAGCGTCTTAATGTTGCACCCGTCAGAATAGAATCGCCCAGCTATTCATTGTACATTATTTGTTAAATTTATTTAATTCTTCTTTAAATTCACTATATGTATATCAGTTTCAAATAATTTACGATAATGTCTTTCAAATTTCATTTCTTCTTTTGGAAGTTTAATTCACTATTATTCCAATTTATTTTATTCAAATTAATATTATATTATTATAGGTATTATTTATTTATTTATTCCACATATGGTAACCTGCCGGCCCGGGTTCGAGCCCCGGCCACGGTCAAGAATGAAAGATTATCAATAACAATTTTAATTAATTTTCATGTTGTAAAATTCCTTTCTTCATAAAAATAATTTAATGAAAATTAAATTTAATGAACTTAAGCCTAATTAAAAATATAAAAGATTTGGATTAAAAACCATAAATAGTTCAACAAAATAACCACAATACTAATTATTATTTATTATTTGTTAAAATCGTTATTTATAACCAAAAAAATATTTTTTGCTTTGATTGGTTACGACAACCAGAATAAAATATATATGTATACATATTAAATGATAATTGTTATTTTTAACCTTTACTTATATTTCATCAATATTAATGGTTATATGTATATGATTTTTTGTCGTTTCTCTTATAACTGTTAGGGTCTCTGAATAAAATTGTTCTTGCTATAAAGGCGTAATGGTACCTTATGTGATCATGACTTTTTAGGAGATGATGCAGTGTTGCCAATAAAGTAATTAATTAAAAAAAAGGAAAATCGAAAATGACTGTTAGACAAACACATTTGCACAAAGTCACATTTGCTTTTATGTATGTAGGTTATTTCCACGTAAAATGTAGCATACTTTTTCTTTAATGTTTTCAAATAACACATTTTTGGTTTGTAAAAGACCCAACATTTTTTTAACAAAAACAAAATACATACATGTGTTCAGTTGTTTTAGTAATTTTTTACAATAATTTTTGTCTACATGTCTTTTAAACAAAAAAAAAAAAAAAAAAGAGCATCAAAGAAAAAAAAAACAAATATATACCGTTACTAAAATTTTCAAAAATGTTTGCTTTAGCAAAAAGCAGCACGTCGCACAGTGTTGTGAGCGTGGCCATATATAGAAAAATCCAATTATGGAAATTAAAAAAATGGCTAATGGCATTTAATAAAAGACACTTTTACTAATAAGCGTAAAAAAAATTAGATTAAAACAATAATTTTTTCTAAAGATATGGCTTTTCAAAATTGTGGTTTGAAATAACTGCAATTTTGTATAAAAAAGGAATAAAAATGAGCATGTACTTCATAGGGTTAAATAATTGAATTTAGTTGGCAAATAAACAAAATTTGTACTAGATGAGTTGTTGTATTATGTTTTAAGTATATATACGGTATTTTTAATTACATATGTAGATAACAGTGTATGCATCATTATAAGAATGATATTAATAAAACAAAACAAAAGTTGTTGTGATAAGCAAACACATAATAGTGAAGAAAAAATAATTTTCAAGTATTACCGGGATAATTTTTGTTTCATTTTATAACAAAAAGTATGTTAATTTATAAAAATAAAAATTTAGCTGCGCTTAAGTGCGCCAATTTAAATAATTGTTATTTTTTTAGTGTCGACTCAAATGAAAATGCGAGGCTTTTTTAATTCTTGGATTGAGTTAAAGGAAAACAAAGATGTAGTTAGAAAATTATCAGGAATTGTGTGAGCTCAAATAGGGAAATCTTTGGAAGCGAAAGACGTTCAAAAAATATATAATTTAAATTCAAAATTAAAGCGGATGTGGTCCGATTGCAACCTAAAAAGGGACCGGTTCGAGTGTAAGTTCGGTGACTGGCTTAATACCGATTTGCCAATACACGAAACGAAGTAAATTTGAGTGATGTTTGTATTTTTTTAAATTAGTAACTGTATTGTAAATGCTTTTAATAGTTTTTATTATTTTTCGCTTTTGCTTTGTGGAACCCTAGTACTAGCCATGTTCGTGGTAGATCTTCTGTAGCCTTTGAAGAAAGTTCGAGTAGGTCAAAAAGAAGAAAGGTACAAAAATTAATTCCAGCCAACTCTGCGGAGGCAATTAAGAAAGCAGCAACGAAGGTTGATCCCTGTATAGAAAAAACAATTTCTGTAGAAAAAGCTTTGGCTTTATACATTGATATGAACCTTTCATATCGACAATATAATATGATGAGGTCTGTTGTAAATTCCGTTCATAAAAATTGTTTTCCGTCATATTACTGTATTGCTAATGCAAAGAAAAATTTTATACCTGATGATATTGTTGCTACAGAAAAATCCGCCAAGGTTCCCCTCCAAAGCATTTTAAATATAACTGCAAAAAGTATTTTGGATTTACATAATTTTGATTTAAAAAATGATATACAATTAGAGTGCAAATGGGGATTTGACGGTAGTTCAGGTCGCAGTATATACAAACAAAAAAGTAGGGATGCAAATCTAATGGATGAATTTTTATTTGTTGTATCATTTGTTCCAATAGCATTTTTAGATTGGGAAAATGAAGAAGTTCTATGGGAAAACAATAGACATTCATCCACAAGATTCTGCAGGCCGATAAGATTCATATTTGAAAAAGAAAATGGAGAAGTTATTACAAATACACAGAGAAGTATTGAAACGGAAATACAGAAACTGACAGCTTATTGTTATGAGTCAAAAGGAAACAAAATTAAGGTTCATTTCAGAATGAAATTGACAATGATAGATGGTGCAGTATTAAATCTTTTAACGGGAAATAAGAGTTCTGCTTCCTGTTTTTTGTGTAAAGCTAAACCGTCAGATATGAATTTTGAGAAAGTTTATGAAAGGTCAGTAAATGAAGAATTTTACAAGTATGGTTTGTCCACCCTTCATGCATGGATAAAAACTTTTGAGTGTTTACTTCACATTGGATATAAGCTCCCATTAAAGATGTATAGAGTTTTTGGAGAAGAGAAGAAGCAAATTGTTTTGGAATGCAAAACTCGTATTCAGAATGAGTTTAAAAAAGAACTTGGTTTAATTATTGATAGAGTTAAAACTGGATATGGTACCACAAATTATGGCAATACTGCTCGTCGCTTTTTTCAGAGGCTAATATATCATCGAAAATAACAAGAGTAGATGTAAATTTAATCAAAAACTTTTCGATCATATTAAGAACCTTATCTAGTGGAAAGAATATAAATGTAATAAATTTTGAAAAATTGTTAAGAGAAACATTTTTATTATACATATCACTATATCCTTGGTACTGTATGCCACCAACAGTACACAAGATATTGGTTCATGGTATAGAATTTATTAAATATTCCACTTTACCAATAGGGATGTTATCTGAAGAGGCTTTAGAATGTACCCATAAAGTCATTAGAAAAGGAAGGTTAGACCATACTCGAAAAAATAGCAGACGAAATACAAACATGGATTTATTTGTGTATTTGATTCTGCAATCAGAACCGGCAATTTCATTACAAAGCCAAGTAAAGAAAACCGATCAAAATTGGTTAAAGAACATAAAAAATTATATAACTTTAGAAAAACATGAGTCCCAAAATGTAGAGGATGATAATATAGAAGATATATCTTTTGAAACTGTATCACTGCATAGTGAAGATATGTATAGTTCAAGCGAATCGTAAAGCTATAATAAATCTGTTAAATATTTTTAGATATTTATGAAATAAAAATTTTTTATTTCTTGTACAAAATTTAAATATATGTATATATATATTGTAAATTTTTCTGTACATACACTATACTTCATTGCTATCCAATGGATAGCTAAGGTAAAATGTAACAAGAAAATACAATATAATAGTCTGGTAGTGTATAAAAGTCATTCCTAAAAATTTAAGGAATAGAACTATTACAAAAAAGCTTTATAAAATACATAACTGAAATGTTACTCATAGAATAAATTCGAAAAATAAAAAATGTTGAATATAATTATTTTTTCACTATAGTATTTTACTCCAACTTTACTATCATGAAAAGTATTACTTAATAAGTGAGTTATATTTACATATTTCGTAATTTAAGGCCAGTTCCTAAAATCTCGAATATATTGTACATAGATACATATATATGTATATACTTAAGTTTAAGGATATATTGGAGGTGAGGGCGTCCATTCATCTAATTGAAAAAATATAAGTGTCTTGTCTTCGGAATTAATTTAAAAAAAATTTATTTAACTTTTAATTTTTTTTTTAATTTTTAAAAAAAAAAATATTTTTTAGCCTAACGTGTGCCTTATCTGAATTGAATCAAATTTGGTCAAATCATTAAAAATATCACATCCAATTACATACTATGAAAAAAATTTCATAAAGTTAGCATTTTTTCTAACTTTTATAACACTTTTAAATTTCAGGATATACGGAAAGGACACGAATCCTTGCTCCGAATTTTTTTAAATTTTAAATTTTGTTACGTTTTGCCAACCTAAATATATGTGCCAAATTTCAGCTCTTTACAATAACTTTTTCTATTTATGGCCACTCGTTATATGAAGTCACGACACTGTGCGTCGTAGGTATAATAAGAAACTAGTAGTGTTGTTGTTGCTTGGCAATTTGTACGACCACAGAACGAGCAGCCTGTGTGTTTTGTTTTTGTAAATTTTTTTGTTTGGCTTTTTTTCGCTCGAAATACATTCACGCTCTCTTTCATTGAAAATAACGGTATCGTACAATAAGTAACTTATTGTATTCCATAAGTATCCACTAGTATCTGCTTTTGCGAAACAGATATAAGCAGATATGATACTCTCTTTCGCTTTTTTATCAACTTACATCCACTCTTTTACAAATCATATCAACATCAACTTACTGCCTGTTTAACGATATCGAACGTCATCGTTCGCATAGAAAATTACATTTAAAACAAAAACAAAGTTCGTACAATGTTCGAACTTTGTTTTTGTTTTAAATGTAATTTGTACTGTTTAACAAATTCATCGCGGTCCCGTTTCACACCAAGGTTCTAATTATTCTTACCCGTACCCTGTGTTGCTCAGCTGGCAGAGGGCCAGACTGACTAAACGATGGACGTGTTAGCTTCACTATTACTGCCACACTGACAACTTAGGCAAATATGCACGGCTATGGCTCGTCGGGCCTGGGCGGTGGTACGTTGGAGTAATAGTGACAACAACACAATACAACTTTTGTGCCAGTGTATATAAATAACCTGCCGTTTCTTCCCCGTAGGACAAGGTGTTATTGCCTACGATTAAATATACCCTCCCCTAAACCATGGTAACCGTTGACATTCCAAAAGCTACCCCTTTTATGTATCACCACTCGATACCTACCTTTATAGCCGCATTAAATTAGTCGCAAAACATTTTGAAATTCATTTTCAAATCCAAAGAAATATATATTCAGTATTATTATGCTTATTCGTTACATATAATTACAAACTATTGACTTAAGCCATCGGGCTAATAAAACTGTTCCCTAAGTTCGAACTATATTACAATCAAAATTGATCCTGGCAGTTAAGTTCACTTATGTTTATTTACATGTGTATCGTAAGATTCTTATAGTATAATTGTACATTTGGTGAAGTTTTATTTTTATTTTAGGTGGTATTTTAAAACCTTAATTTAGTAACAATTTTGTTTTTCTCTTTTTCTTTTTTTTCACCAATAACTATTTAGCAGATATTTATATTTGGAATTAATTTGTTTTTTTATTTTATTCTTATGGTTACTAAGCTATACCGACGTTAAACTTTAAATTGTTTTGTTATTTTCATTTACAATTACAATATGACCATTGAAATTCAGATATACATTTAATTTGTTGCTCTCGTTTGTCTTAGCTGTTAGGGTAAACCTCAAAAATCAAGTTTAAAATGAGTTTGGAAGTTCTTCCCATTCAATCATTAACGATATTTTATCCTCTTAATATTCACTAGGACTTTGATCCAATTCTTTTCGAACCAGTTTAAACCTAAAGTGCATTTTGTTTCCTTCCCGATTGTTACCAAACGGTTTCGAATTTATATTTATTTTGTCGTACTCTATCTTTAAATTTAAACTTAAATCGATTTTGTTTTCTTATGATTAAACAACGGTTTAGAACTTAACTTTTAATTTATTCGGTTTTCTTTTTCCCTTTCCCCAGTTGTTAACTAAGTTCTTATAAATTTAATTAAATCCTATTGCTAACAAACGAGTTAAATTTAAAATTATCTTGTTCTTTTATTCCATTCCTAACAAGATGGTTCCAAATTTAAGCCTAATTGTTTTTTTTTCTCTAATGGTTTATTAAACTGCTCAAAATTTTAATTCGATTCGAGTGTTGATATTAGTTTAAACAAAATAAATTTTGTTTTTAAATTTACTTTATACTTCCTGTTGTTTGCAAAAGTTCAACTTCTTATTTATTCTATTTTCTTACCCGACTGGCAACACTGTTTCTAATGTTCATTTGTTTTGGTTCTTTTCGTAAACAAAACAAAATATTTCCCATCATCAAACAATCAAAATTAAAACGAAAACATTTTCTGTGAATAAATTTAAATTTGTTACTCCTCTCAATAATTAAGACGTGGATTAAAGCTCAACCGGTCATTGGACGTTAGCTTTGTTGGGGCTAGGTATTTATAGTTTTGGTAAAACTCTTCACCCTTATTAACAACCTTAAATTTATTCAACTTTTTCTTTTACTTTTTCATGAAACTTAACGAGACAACTTTGGCGATTCTTGGAAAAATATTTTGTTATTTGCGAACTGGTTGCAGGGAATTGTTTGTTTTCTTTCCTTGATATTGTCGCAAGAAAACAGAATAAATAAAATATAAACTTACAAAAGGAAAAATTTATGCTCCAAATTGAGCTGAGGATTTACTGCCGAGATTTTATTTTTGTATGCCCAAAACATACGTGGTCAAATATAGGTGGCCGTTTCTTGTTTTATTAGGCAAAAGAAGCCGGTCAAAAGAAAACTAAGAAAAATGAGTTCAAACAAAATTGAAAACGATTTGTGCTCCAAATTGAGCTGAGGATTAACTGCCGAAAAATTTTATTTGCATGCCCAAAACATGCGTGGTCAAATATAGGTGGCCGTTTCTTTTTTGATTAGGCAAAAGAAGCCGGTCAAAAGAAAACTAAGAAAAATTTACGTTACAAGGGACGTTACTAAAGGTAGAATTAGTCTTTACTTTCTGCTCCGCTACGAACCAGCTGATTTGTTCTTGTTATAAGAAAAACTTATGAAATTGATTAGTTTTTCTGTTCTGTTGCGGTTCAGTTTGTTAAAATCAAACTACTTGTTAAGTAATTGTGAGTGGCAGCAAAATAAAAGAAATACGTATTTATGTTGAAATAAACTGTTTTTGATTCTAAGTAGGTATTCATAAAAATTAATTTTTTCAAATTTGTGTGCATTAACGGTATTTAAATAAAACAATGGACTGTGCAAAACTAATAAGTTGGTCATAAATGCTGATAAGTTACTACAAAAAGTAACTATTACAATTTCGTAACATGACGGCACGGAACCGAACAGAAACAGAACGTAAAGACTAACGGAGCCCTAAGTTGAGTGTACAACTTTTATACAACCGAATGACGCACCCTACGTTATTTTGAGGGAAAACTTAACGATAAGCACATGTATATATATATATCAAACTAACTACCACTACTTATCTGTTACTCTCTTGTAGGTTGGCTGAATGAAGATCTTGTTATTGGGCCTGTGTCGTTGTTGTAGTTTATGTTGATACTGTTGTTATCCTTTATGTTGTTGTTATCCTTTATGTTGTTGTTATCCTTTATGTTGTTGTTATCCTTTATGTTGTTGTTATTGCTGTACTTGCTGTTGTATTGGTATTCCCTTTTTGTTGTTGTTATTGCTGTGGTGGTATTCTTCTTTTATTGTTGTTAATGTGGTTTCTTGTTGTGGGTCTATTTCTGTTAATTTTTCTTGTTGGAAAAAAAATTGATGTTGGTTGTTGTTGTTGTATTGTTTTTTTGTTTGAGATTTCGCCAGGTTTATGAGGTTGTCGGACGCTGGTTAACTTGTTTATTGCTGTGATGTAGTTTTAAGTTTTATCATATACGAGGGTTGGCTTTTGAGTTCGGTGACACTAGATGGAAATTTTCATACCTTTATAAAGAGTTTCGAGCGACTTTGTTGGCGGACATTTTGTAATCCTCGGTGACGTTGGTGATATTGTTACTGTAGTGGTTTGGTAATGGTATACTCAGTATGTTTAAATTTATCACCTCTTACCATTTTCCACCCATTTAAATTATTGCACCTGTTTCCATAAATTTGATCAACGGTTCAAAATTGTATACCGGAATTGCGTGTTAGGAAAGTGATGCTTTGCGACCCCGGTGTTTTTTTTTTGCTTTTGTTTAAACTTCGTAACGGGGCGGTCGTCGCAAATTGTTGTTACCTGTTCTTCTCCGGAGGATATTGTCCTTTTAAAATTTTTGGATGGCGGTATTCTCTTTCCTGCCGGCCTTTCCAAGTACGATTACAAAATCTCCACCAACTTCTCGGGGTTGTCCAATTGCCTTCTGTTTCCGTCGTGGGCTGCCTTCCAGGGTTTTTTTCCTTCAATGACCCGAGTGTCTTGCCTTCTACCGCTAAGCTGTATCAAATAGAAAATCCATAAATCTCCATATCTTTCAACATAAGTTTCTTTTTTTGTTTTTCCCACGGATCCCAGTTTTGCATCACCACACTTACCTTATTTTCCTTTTCTGGTCACTTCTGTTCGATGTACTCCCAATTGCCTAAGATTTTCGCGGCTAATGTTTAATTAAGCATCTTCTTCCCACGACGTGTAAATCCAAAGGTATACACCCTGGAATTTTCCTTGTGGGTTTTCAACTTCATAAAGATTATTTCCAACTGGCTTTAAGATTCGACATTTTACAAACTTTTTGCACAATTTCGCCGAGATTTGTTTGGAAAAGTCTGAAAGTTGAAAATTGCGTCGGAATACCTCCTGACCAGGCCTGAATTTTGTCTCTCGACATCTCACGTTGTAACGTTTAGCATTGACGGTGTAACTTTTGTGTAGCTGTTGCTTCACATTATCCCGAACTATTTCTAAAAATTCACTTCGGTTCTCCATACGATTTTCTGGCTCTTCTAACAAATCTAGTTTCCTGGCTAGTTTGTAAGCTGATGCATGAGTTATCATGTTGGTTCCGAACAGTAGAAAGTAAGGTGTCACGCCTGTAGCTGAATGTACGGCCGATCTTAGAGCGCATTCTATCTCGCAAAGATGTAGATCCCAATCATTTTGATTCGATTCCAAATACGAACGTATGGCTGCTAAAACTGATTGGTTCACTCTTTCAGAAGCGTTGGCTTGCGGCGCGTAATTCGCTGTACGTATATGTTCTATTCCAAAACATTCCATTAACTCTGCAAAATCTTTACTGACAAACTGTTGTCCGTTGTCGGAAATAAGCGTTTCCGGACATCCAAATTTATAGAAAACTTCCTGTATTAAAAAGTTGATAACATTCTTCGATGTAGCTTTAGACATCGCTTTTAGTAATACATACTTTGAAAAATAATCAAGAACGATAAATATGAAACAATTGCCTCTTTTAGAGCGTACATAAGGACCTAAAAAGTCAATGTATACACGCTGAAACGGTCTACATGCATCGGGTTCTTTTCCCATAGGTGGTTTTAAAACGCTATTTGCAGGCTTACATTCCTTACATGTATCGCAACGATTGATATATTCTCTCACTTGAACGTTTAAATGTGGCCAGTAAAAATATTCCCGTATCCGATGTATGGTTTTTCCTATGCCTCCGTGAGCTACATTTGGTGGTTCATGAGCTTTTGATATGATATTCTCTGTTAGTCCTGACGGAATCCATAGTTTCCATGCGTGGTTTTCTCTGTCAATATCCCCGTCATACCTAATTGTTCGCTTATACACGAAATTATCGACAACTTTAATATCGGGAAGACTAGTCTGATTATTCATAACGGTTTCTATTAAATCCTTATAATCTGGGCTACTAAATTCTGGTGAAGTTAAGTCTATCAAGCGGTTGTCAAATAATTCGATTTCATCCATCGAATATCTCGACAAAGTATCTGGTACTATATTCTGTGCTCCTTTTCTATGACGAATCTCGAATGAGAAAGTTTGAAGTTGTAAACTCCATCGAGCAAGACGACCACTTAAATCACGTTGTGACATCAGCCATTTTAACGACGAATGATCTGTGATCACTATAAAGTTCATAAGCTCTACATAAGGTCTGAAACGTTTCACGGCAGTGATCACTGCTAAACATTCACGCTCAGTGACCGAATAGTTTTTCTGAGCCGGTGTGAATTTTTTTGAAAAATACGCGATAGGGTGTTCTCCACTCTCAGAATCTTCTTGAAATAATACTGCTCCCATACCAACATCAGATGCATCGCATTGTATAAAGAATGGTTTGTTGAAATCCGGATGTGTCAACACTGGGCTTGCCGTCAGACATTCTTTCAGTTTGTCAAAAGCTTCTTTAGCTTCGTCTGGAAACGAAAATTTCTTGCCCTTTTTCAAAGTATCGCTGATTGGTGATGTAAGAGAAGCGAAATCCGCGATAAATCGGCGATACCACCCGGTAGTACCTAAGAAACTGCGTACCTGTTTCGGTGTTTTTGGATACTGAAAATTAATAATTGCCTGAATCTTTTCGGGGTCGGGTTTCAATTGTCCCCCTCCCACGATATAACCTAAATATTTTAATTCCGCGCATCCGAACTTAGATTTGCTAACGTTGATGGTTAAGCCAGCTTTATTTAGACAATCGGCCACTTCGGCCAAAATCCGAACATGTTCCTCAAAGACTGGAGATACCACCAGCAGATCATCCAAATAGACAAACACTTTCTCTCTAAGTCGCGCTGGAATCACCTTGTCCATTAAACGGCATAACCTTTGGGCAGCATTGCACAACCCAAAAGGCATGACCGTGAAATGGTACAAGGGTCTTCCAGGCACTGTGAAAGCTGTTTTCTCTCGGCTCTGTTCTGCCAGGGGTATCTGCCAGAACGCATCCTTCAGATCAATGCTGGATATAAAATGGGTATCACCCAACCGACTTAAGAGTCCCTCGATGTGTGGGAGTGGATATGCATCCTTAACCGTCAAATCATTAAGGCGTCGCGCATCCAAACAAATTCTTACTTTATCTCCTTTCTGCACAAATGTTACTCGATTGTTCCACGGGCTTTCACTCGGCTCAATTACTCCTAATGACAACATCCTATCCAGCTCTCCATACATTAATTTCTGCACCGCCGGTGACACTGGGTAATGTTTTTCCTTAATTGGAACAGCCGCTCCTGTATCAATGTGATGGGTTTCAAGTGAAGTCTTACCTAGGCCTTTGCGCGTAAAACAAGGGAACGAATCTATAACAGTCTCTAATGATCCCCGCTGTTGCGCACTCAAAACATGCATTCTTGGAAACGAATCATTCTCGACCCCTATTGAGCAGGTATCCATACTATCTACATTAAATCTTATCAAATTAAATGCCTTCATAAACTCTAGACCTAAATAAAGTGGTAATTTAAGAGACGGAACTAAAAAGAAATCTATCGGCTTATTAATTTTACCAAACGAAATATCCGACCTAACACGACCAATTATAGGATTCAACCTCCCATCTGCTGTTCTTATTTCAGATTCAAAGGGATAAATAACAAGGTTAGCTTTTTCGATGAAATCCAAACAGTCCTTTCCGAGTACTGTGACCGATGCTCCGCTGTCTAACAATCCTTGTATAGGTTGTCCGTTTATATCGATGGTTGTGTAGATCCTTGTATCGGATCCTTCATAAATACTTACTGCCGAAATTTCAAATCTGACCCGTTTTCTTTCTTTATACCTGTTCCTTGCTCTTAGAATTTTTTTAGTCGGTCCAAAAATTCTTTCTTTGGCTTTCTCATATTCTTCCATCCGTACGTGTAATGGTTTTAGTGGGTAAATCCGGTTTAAATGTTCTTGCTGGGTAACTTTTTGTAAAATTTTCGTGTGAGATTCTTCATGACGTATATCGGGTTCACACTCTTTTATTGCTGCTTGGGATACGGTGCCCTGGAACGTGTCTCCATCCCAACACGAGACAAGTTCGCCTTTGGGTTTCCCTGGCATCCTGGACATCGTGGCGTAACTGTATTCTCAAGTCCGCATTTGTAGCAAAACAAATTTCTCTTTTCCTCAGAACAATCCATAAACGTGTGACCTTCAACTTTACAATTCCAGCAGATTAATTTTCTCGGAACTGTGGATAATGCCTCCACCTCCGGAGTATCAGTCGTTGTGACTACTTCACATTCTATCTCATTAACTGTTCTAGCAGGGAATCTATTGTTGAAATTGCGATGACTACCTAACAAATTTTCAGCACGACGACATTCCTTGGCGAAATGTGCCAAACTGACAACTTGAACTGAAAACAATAATTGAGCCATAGGTGCTCTGAGATTACCTTTCATTATGCTAACTAAATCTTTTTCACTAATTGGACTACGAAGCTGGTTACGTAAACGAATTACCGCATTATAAAAATCATCAAAAGTTTCTTGATTTTGTTGTCTCCTATCTAGTATTTTTCTCTGGATGTCGAAATCACTGTCAAAACGATGAAACTGTGAAATTAAGGCTGCTTTAAATTCTCTCCATCTAGACACATTATTAAATCTTCTGTGGTCCCAGAACCACTCAAGTGCTGGTCCACTTAACAAATGATGAAAAGATTTCAAAACATCTTTCCATTCACATCCATAATCCGACTGTAGGGTTTCTACTCGAAAAACAAAATCTTCAATGCTGGTTGTACGTGTGGTACCATCAAAAACAATCCCCCATTTGTCAATACGTAGATTTGAACTATGTGAAACATGTCTCTGACTTGTTGGTAACGACGTAGGAGGAACTTCTAGTTGAGTAGGAAACTCACTAGGAAAATTTGTATTTGGGTTATAAGAAACGTTAGGCCATTGCTGAACTTGTAATTGTCTTTGAGATGGATTAGAGAACGATGGAGGTGGTTGACTTAAGTCTGGAAAATGATTACTATCTCTTGGTTGTGAATGATTTGCTTGTGGCCGTGGAGAAGGGCCAGGTAAACTTTGCTGAATTATTCGGGGTACTAAGTCTAATAATCTGTCCTCAAAATTTCTAAGATCCTCATGGGTTATACTTCTTTCAGATCGAGTAGGTTCTGGACGACTGACATAATTCGGAGGTGGTCTTAAAGGAACATTTTGTTGTCTAAATGCTTCCCTTACTCCTCGAGCACTGATACTACTAAACGGTGGGGTTGTAATAGAGCTATTGGCGGAAAAACTTCCTCCACTTGCATCTAAATCTTCAGCCCTATTGGCTTCCATAATAGTCGCGTTCAAATCCTGTCTCCTAGGAATTGCTCCAGCAGTATTTATCGACGTAGTACTGGTTGTAGTCGTCATCCCGGTAGTGGTAACGATTGGATCGTCGTTTTTACTAGTAGACCGTGTCCCTACCATTGTTGACTAATAAACAAAACAAACTAAACTCCAGCTAAATACTACAGAAGTAAATTCCAATACTGTTCAACCAAACTATCTTAAAGTTCAGACTAATTAAAAAGTAACCCTCAAAGGCTTAAACGTAAAATCAAAGTGAAAGTAAATCAGGTAAAACGAATATCCGCGAAAATAACAGTAAAAGCAACTTAACTCGTTACTAAGTTTCTCGCAAGATAAACAAAACGAACTCAAAATCAAGTTCCCAATTCAAAGCAGGTAAATGTCACCTGATGTGACGTAAGTCCGGTAAAAATCAAAATGAAAATCCAAGTATAAAGGTCTGTACTTCGCAAATGAATCCCGCAAGAAAAATAAAATCAAATGGCCGAATATTTAAGATGAATCCGGTAAAAGTAATTTTATTTATGACGTAAATCCGGAAAAAATAACTGTTATCCGCGTTAATAAACGTAAGCGCAGCTATACTTCGAGGAAAAAAAAATCCCAATGTATAAACAAAACGACCTAACTCGGAAAATCGAATTCCCAAGTCAACTCGGGTAAACGCAATGTAATTTATCACCGAATATTTCCCAAATCAATATATTTAAAAATTATCACCGAAAATTAAAGTATAATCTATACTTAGTAAAGAAATTCACCAAAAGACATGAAAAACAAACAAATTCTGTAAATCAGATTTCGGGTCAAACCAGAACAATGTCAATGTGACGTAAAACAAATTTCACGAAAATATAAGTTTTATAACCATATAAATTTGATTTTTAATTTTCAAAAGGTATGCTGAAACAAAATAAATTTAGGTAATCCGATTCTCAATTCAAATCGGGTAAAATAAAATAATCAATATGAAAAAATATAGGATAAAAGTATTTATAAACATGATCAATGCAAAAAAACAGAAGATATATGTTCGCAATAAAATTTCAAACGGTAGACAAAAACCAAATAAATTTCGAAAATTGGATTTCAAAGTCAAATCCAGTAAGCGTTCAGTAATATATCAGTAAGTAAATTATACTGATAGGTTACTTAGTTAATGAATAAATATAAAAGTGTTCAAAAATTTCATAATGGCTAAGATGGTATCGAGATGGTGATTAAAAAAATTGGGAAGAAACGCAGAACGAGCTAGGTTAAACTATTGGTTATATCGAGTATCTATCGGAAATTAAGCAGTAAAACCAAAGCGGCAAGCAAACTTCAATCTAAAATTGTCTAAGCTAGGCCTCACATCAATTCACTACTAAACTATTGCCAAAGAATCGTTGCAATTAAAGAATCCCTAAATTAAATTCGTAAGACTAACGAAATCTCAGCTAAAGTCTCTTTGTTAATAAAGCCCCGGTGGCCTACAAATTGTTACATTGGTGACTAATCGGACTCACCAAAGCTTTCCTAATACACGTAAAATTTCAATCCCATAAATACCGAATGATAACCTCAAGTTTGTTCCTAAATGTGGATAATCTTGACTACATATACTAGTAAACTATTTAGCTACTCAAGGTTGTGCCTTAAGTTGGCCAATCTTGAATACCTATACTAGTAAACTATCTACTTAATCAAGGCCGTGCCCCACGTTGGGCGCCATTTTTCTGTACTGTTTAACAAATTCATCGCGGTCCCGTTTCACACCAAGGTTCTAATTATTCTTACCCGTACCCTGTGTTGCTCAGCTGGCAGAGGGCCAGACTGACTAAACGATGGACGTGTTAGCTTCACTATTACTGCCACACTGACAACTTAGGCAAATATGCACGGCTATGGCTCGTCGGGCCTGGGCGGTGGTACGTTGGAGTAATAGTGACAACAACACAATACAACTTTTGTGCCAGTGTATATAAATAACCTGCCGTTTCTTCCCCGTAGGACAAGGTGTTATTGCCTACGATTAAATATACCCTCCCCTAAACCATGGTAACCGTTGACATTCCAAAAGCTACCCCTTTTATGTATCACCACTCGATACCTACCTTTATAGCCGCATTAAATTAGTCGCAAAACATTTTGAAATTCATTTTCAAATCCAAAGAAATATATATTCAGTATTATTATGCTTATTCGTTACATATAATTACAAACTATTGACTTAAGCCATCGGGCTAATAAAACTGTTCCCTAAGTTCGAACTATATTACAATCAAAATTGATCCTGGCAGTTAAGTTCACTTATGTTTATTTACATGTGTATCGTAAGATTCTTATAGTATAATTGTACATTTGGTGAAGTTTTATTTTTATTTTAGGTGGTATTTTAAAACCTTAATTTAGTAACAATTTTGTTTTTCTCTTTTTCTTTTTTTTCACCAATAACTATTTAGCAGATATTTATATTTGGAATTAATTTGTTTTTTTATTTTATTCTTATGGTTACTAAGCTATACCGACGTTAAACTTTAAATTGTTTTGTTATTTTCATTTACAATTACAATATGACCATTGAAATTCAGATATACATTTAATTTGTTGCTCTCGTTTGTCTTAGCTGTTAGGGTAAACCTCAAAAATCAAGTTTAAAATGAGTTTGGAAGTTCTTCCCATTCAATCATTAACGATATTTTATCCTCTTAATATTCACTAGGACTTTGATCCAATTCTTTTCGAACCAGTTTAAACCTAAAGTGCATTTTGTTTCCTTCCCGATTGTTACCAAACGGTTTCGAATTTATATTTATTTTGTCGTACTCTATCTTTAAATTTAAACTTAAATCGATTTTGTTTTCTTATGATTAAACAACGGTTTAGAACTTAACTTTTAATTTATTCGGTTTTCTTTTTCCCTTTCCCCAGTTGTTAACTAAGTTCTTATAAATTTAATTAAATCCTATTGCTAACAAACGAGTTAAATTTAAAATTATCTTGTTCTTTTATTCCATTCCTAACAAGATGGTTCCAAATTTAAGCCTAATTGTTTTTTTTTCTCTAATGGTTTATTAAACTGCTCAAAATTTTAATTCGATTCGAGTGTTGATATTAGTTTAAACAAAATAAATTTTGTTTTTAAATTTACTTTATACTTCCTGTTGTTTGCAAAAGTTCAACTTCTTATTTATTCTATTTTCTTACCCGACTGGCAACACTGTTTCTAATGTTCATTTGTTTTGGTTCTTTTCGTAAACAAAACAAAATATTTCCCATCATCAAACAATCAAAATTAAAACGAAAACATTTTCTGTGAATAAATTTAAATTTGTTACTCCTCTCAATAATTAAGACGTGGATTAAAGCTCAACCGGTCATTGGACGTTAGCTTTGTTGGGGCTAGGTATTTATAGTTTTGGTAAAACTCTTCACCCTTATTAACAACCTTAAATTTATTCAACTTTTTCTTTTACTTTTTCATGAAACTTAACGAGACAACTTTGGCGATTCTTGGAAAAATATTTTGTTATTTGCGAACTGGTTGCAGGGAATTGTTTGTTTTCTTTCCTTGATATTGTCGCAAGAAAACAGAATAAATAAAATATAAACTTACAAAAGGAAAAATTTATGCTCCAAATTGAGCTGAGGATTTACTGCCGAGATTTTATTTTTGTATGCCCAAAACATACGTGGTCAAATATAGGTGGCCGTTTCTTGTTTTATTAGGCAAAAGAAGCCGGTCAAAAGAAAACTAAGAAAAATGAGTTCAAACAAAATTGAAAACGATTTGTGCTCCAAATTGAGCTGAGGATTAACTGCCGAAAAATTTTATTTGCATGCCCAAAACATGCGTGGTCAAATATAGGTGGCCGTTTCTTTTTTGATTAGGCAAAAGAAGCCGGTCAAAAGAAAACTAAGAAAAATTTACGTTACAAGGGACGTTACTAAAGGTAGAATTAGTCTTTACTTTCTGCTCCGCTACGAACCAGCTGATTTGTTCTTGTTATAAGAAAAACTTATGAAATTGATTAGTTTTTCTGTTCTGTTGCGGTTCAGTTTGTTAAAATCAAACTACTTGTTAAGTAATTGTGAGTGGCAGCAAAATAAAAGAAATACGTATTTATGTTGAAATAAACTGTTTTTGATTCTAAGTAGGTATTCATAAAAATTAATTTTTTCAAATTTGTGTGCATTAACGGTATTTAAATAAAACAATGGACTGTGCAAAACTAATAAGTTGGTCATAAATGCTGATAAGTTACTACAAAAAGTAACTATTACAATTTCGTAACATGACGGCACGGAACCGAACAGAAACAGAACGTAAAGACTAACGGAGCCCTAAGTTGAGTGTACAACTTTTATACAACCGAATGACGCACCCTACGTTATTTTGAGGGAAAACTTAACGATAAGCACATGTATATATATATATCAAACTAACTACCACTACTTATCTGTTACTCTCTTGTAGGTTGGCTGAATGAAGATCTTGTTATTGGGCCTGTGTCGTTGTTGTAGTTTATGTTGATACTGTTGTTATCCTTTATGTTGTTGTTATCCTTTATGTTGTTGTTATCCTTTATGTTGTTGTTATCCTTTATGTTGTTGTTATTGCTGTACTTGCTGTTGTATTGGTATTCCCTTTTTGTTGTTGTTATTGCTGTGGTGGTATTCTTCTTTTATTGTTGTTAATGTGGTTTCTTGTTGTGGGTCTATTTCTGTTAATTTTTCTTGTTGGAAAAAAAATTGATGTTGGTTGTTGTTGTTGTATTGTTTTTTTGTTTGAGATTTCGCCAGGTTTATGAGGTTGTCGGACGCTGGTTAACTTGTTTATTGCTGTGATGTAGTTTTAAGTTTTATCATATACGAGGGTTGGCTTTTGAGTTCGGTGACACTAGATGGAAATTTTCATACCTTTATAAAGAGTTTCGAGCGACTTTGTTGGCGGACATTTTGTAATCCTCGGTGACGTTGGTGATATTGTTACTGTAGTGGTTTGGTAATGGTATACTCAGTATGTTTAAATTTATCACCTCTTACCATTTTCCACCCATTTAAATTATTGCACCTGTTTCCATAAATTTGATCAACGGTTCAAAATTGTATACCGGAATTGCGTGTTAGGAAAGTGATGCTTTGCGACCCCGGTGTTTTTTTTTTGCTTTTGTTTAAACTTCGTAACGGGGCGGTCGTCGCAAATTGTTGTTACCTGTTCTTCTCCGGAGGATATTGTCCTTTTAAAATTTTTGGATGGCGGTATTCTCTTTCCTGCCGGCCTTTCCAAGTACGATTACAAAATCTCCACCAACTTCTCGGGGTTGTCCAATTGCCTTCTGTTTCCGTCGTGGGCTGCCTTCCAGGGTTTTTTTCCTTCAATGACCCGAGTGTCTTGCCTTCTACCGCTAAGCTGTATCAAATAGAAAATCCATAAATCTCCATATCTTTCAACATAAGTTTCTTTTTTTGTTTTTCCCACGGATCCCAGTTTTGCATCACCACACTTACCTTATTTTCCTTTTCTGGTCACTTCTGTTCGATGTACTCCCAATTGCCTAAGATTTTCGCGGCTAATGTTTAATTAAGCATCTTCTTCCCACGACGTGTAAATCCAAAAGGCCGGATGTAGACGAGATTTTCTCCATCTTCTTGCCTGCCATTACAATTCGCTGACAACTGCAACCTACTTCACTTTCTCGGTTGATAACGTAAGTAGTGTTACATGCCGCTACCTTTCAATTTTTGCAATTTTGCCCATCTGGCACTTTATGTTTTTTCATACTAATCAGGGTTGTAATTGCCCTGCCAGTGGGGTCCACACGGCACAAATTTTCTATGCGAACGATGACGTTCGATATCGTTAAACAGGCAGTTATATCAGAAACACAAGAGCACTCATCCATACGCATCAACTTTAGAAAAAACACAGAAACAGATATAAACAGATACATCTGTGCAGGTCTTTAGTTCACACTAGATATGAAAGTTTTCTTACAAAAAGTCTGAGTTAATTAATGAGAGGCGAAGAGAACATGCTTTTCTTCTCTCCTTTCTCAAACAAAAACTCAGACTTTCTGAAAGAAAATTTTCAAAGTGTGACCACAGACATATATAAAGAAAAAAAAAAACTTCTGGTGTAAAATTGTGTTTTTGTCCCTTAAGCTTTTTTTCCTGTAAGGGCTCGATATGTTGACAAATAGCAAGAACTTGTGAGTAGAGTCTATGGCAGATTTTATTTGATCAATTTAATTTGTGATCATCCTATACATATAAATGGCCTTAAAACAAACAAATACGAGTGTACATATACGCATGCATTTTGTATTGACTTTACTTTTAAATTGTGCATCTTTTAGATGTTAAATTTATGCTGCATTCGAACTAGAACCATTACTTAATTTTTATTACTGTGTAAATATACAAGAATTTCTTAAATCGGTAAACTCAATTACGTTGCCAAATATACATACAAAAAAGTTAAACCTCTTTTAAGCATTTAGTCACTAAATGCTTAAAAGAGGTTTTGATTTACAAGCCAGTGCGGCATCGAACTTATTCTTACGGGCTTGTAGATGAATTGTAAACGTGGTTTTATGGTGTAATTAGGGTTTTTTCCCGGGATTTCCCGGGAATTTCCATTATTTTATTTCCCGTTTTCCCGGGATTTTTCTTGCGGGATCCCGGGAAATAAAAAATTCCTCATAATTTCAGAAAATAGCTATTTATACTTTGAAATTTAGTTTTCTATTCTCTAAAAATTTGCATCTGTGGATGGGTTGTGGATTAGATCAATTACAAGAAGTGAGTACATGTATATTAATCAATGTCTCCTGATGCAATAAATCTACTAAAAGCAGAATGGGCAGTGCAACAGTTGATAATTATTACATTTACTGAAGTGAAGAGTTAATAAAGTACATTAATTCAAAATAAGATGCAGGCAGTAAAGTTTCATTGTCCATGAACAAGTCTTAAAAATAGGAGATACCCAAACATATCGCTCCTTTATTGCAAGATAGTCATATCTACAAAAACAAACGATCTTGGCAAAATGCGATTAAAGTTTTCAAAATGTACCGATTTAAAGATATATATTTTGCTATAACTTCGGTTCAGTTTGAGATATAATACGAGAAGGTATGAAGGAAAAAGTTACTTAAAATTTTGAGATATGACTATGATGCAATGTCATATCTCATATCTTGAATATGTTTATTAGTTGATAAACACAAATTTTCAATTTCAATTTCTGTTGGTTTATATACCCGTGAAGTGCGGGGAAACCGAAATAAAAAAACATTTTGGAAACTCGTGTAAGGTAATACAACATACAACTTGAAAAACACATTGTCCTAAAGATTACAAATGGACCTATTGAAATGAAAAGGTTTGTAAGAAGCAGTCCGTTTAATGCTTTTTTTGCATAAACCTTGACATACATTTGACTGATATAGACGTTGTTTATAAAAAAGAAAAAATTGATTCTGATTGTGAATCCGAAGCATGCTACAACGGTGCACTTTTAACTATTAGTCCATTAAGTATTAAGCCATTAAAAAATGTTATATATTTCTTTAAAGTATTTTATCTATTTTATTGATTAACTTTTTGATTTCATATCTTGAGTACCTCAATTTTTATTTTGTTTTTATTATTGTTTTATGAATTATCCAGAGAATAAAAATACTGAATAAAAGCATAATAATAGGGAATAAAGGCGTGAGGTAATAATAATTCAAGTTCCTATTTCAATCTTCAATTAATTTTTTAGTATTGAAATATTTCATTTACTTTCTTTGTAAACAAGTTCCCTTACGTTTTTTTTTATAAAAGTTTTTTTTCATTAATTAATACCAAAATTTACTTTGTATTATTTATATGGAGCGGGATCCCGGGATCCCGGGAAATTTAAAAAAATTTCCCGCTTTCCCGGGAATCGAAAAAGTCCGGGAAAAAAAACTCTAGTTGTAATAGAACATTTAAGGAATGTAATGGGTTATTTGGTTGGATTGATGATTGCTTGTAATGGTGGGCGAGCTTGAATAACGATCACATTTAAAAAACAAGCAAAGTTTCCATTGCTCTCTCTATCTCTCTTTATCTTCCAAAAAAAAAACATGTTCAGAAAAATATTCTGAATGCTAAGATGAAAAACAAATAGATATAAATCTTTAGAGGTTAATATTATTTCAAAGCTTTTGTTAGAAAAGCTAGTAAGTATTCGTAAAAAGTTTGTGTTAAAAGATTTTTTACGACTTCTAAATTAGATTTTCGATAGTAAAATACAAACTAAAGTACAATTTCCCTAATAGCAAACATTACTCATATACATACATACATATTTGTTATTTTTTATTTATTCAATTACTTATAGTGGTTTCTTTAAAAAAAATGTGACATTTTATTTTAAAAAAATGCAATTAGTTGTTCGTTTCTTAAAAATGTTAAGCTCTCTTAAAGAGTAGCAAGTTTTATGCTAAAAAATTTTCCCTTTATAATTGCATAAGGCATTAAACTTTTCGTCCCCTTTTAAATCGACAATGTTAAGAGTGCCCTGTAAATCTATTTTTAAAATGGCGACGATTGCCTCAAAGAGCAAAGCTTCTGAAAAATTTAAGAACTCGAAAAAGTTTGCAAAAAAGCGCCATAAATTTGATCAAATGTCACTAAAACTAACAGGAATAAAAAAAATTCGTTAAAAATTGCTGAATTTACCAAATATTTGGTCACAGCGGTATGACGGCAAAGTCTAATATTTATTAAAAATCTTAAAAGCTTTAAAGATTAAAAAAAACTTACAGGAAAAATCGCTTCAACCACAAACAGGGCTAAAATTCGCGAACAATTGCAAAATTGGAAAATTGGAAAATAACCGTAAAATCGATATAAAAAAAAGAGAAAATGTCGGAAAATAACATAAAAAGTATTAAAAAAATTGGTTATAATGATGAACTTCCATTGGTAATTCTGAAGTACGAGTCGCTTTGTTACATTAACAACAATACATTGTAAATTACGAAATGAAAAACATAAAAAAACAGTCTTCTATTTCTATGGAAATTGTTTGTACCTATGTGCGTTTGCGTTTCATTTAAATTTTTTTTTCTTGAACTACATAGCAACTGCTGAATGCCTACATGAGTAATGAATGCTTGATTTCCGGCTTTTTTGTTTGTATTTTTTTTTCTTTACCAAAGCAATCATTGTCGGACCAAACACACAAACATCTTAATTGACACACGAAGCTAAACGATGGTATAAGTAACAATGCACGATGTGCATTATTTGAATGACTTACAAGTTTGATTGTATGACCGCAAGCGAGTGTATTTGTTGGTGTTCATTAAATGCGATTTTTTTGTTTTCAAGATGCATACAAGAATAGAAAGAAGTCATAATTTATGCGTTTGATACGCATATGCATTATACACTTGTCTATAAAATTTTACACTGAATCTAAATTTTTGACAAATGCATCAGCGCATTAAACGCATGGTGTGGACCCCCAGTTTTTTTCTACACGATTGCAACACCATTAAAATCGCTTCATGTACAATACATAAACCACAGATTAAATTAGCTTTCAGTCTCAAAATAAAAACCTGCTTCGGTCCCACAGACCGAATATTACTGAATATACCAAGACGTATTCCAGTAAAAAAATGGAGCATACTGGTAAGCAGTTTTGTAAGGGAGAGATGCACAAAACCGCCTTACGAACCTGCTTACAAGAGGCATGATTTTTATATGGCGAATTCCCACTTGAAAGCACTACTTTTTTCCTCTCTGAAAAAAAGTTTTAATTTTTATGTTCGGTAATATTTCGGGAATGCTCGTAGAAAACACATTTTAAAATCATTGCAATAACAGAAGCACTAAGAACTTTGTGCGGGAATTTTTTTTTTTAAACAATGATTTAATTACTCACTTACAACATGCTAACTTATAAGGGATAATGCGAAGTTATTCAATCATTTTTATTTACTAAAATTCAAAATTCACTTTAATGGTATTTGCTACTCTGCTGCTTCTTTGTAGCATAGAAAAGCCAGCGCATATATCAGCGCTTAGTACTTTTCTTGCTTCCAGAAACCTTAAAATTTTTTTCTGGCATGCTTCGTAAAAGCACGTGGTACATATGCACTAAAATAAAGCTTGCAATTAATCCGGCAATTACCAGAAACCTTAACTTTTTAGCGTTTCTGGAAAAATTGATACGTATATAAAAGTGTTTCGTTGGACTCATAGACAAACGCGCGGTTACAGGAGGTAAAGAGCTTGCTCAGTATTCTAGAACTTGTATCGATTCATAAATTCCTAAATTAATTCAAGCAACTTTGAAGCCCTTTAGAATTCTTGGAGACTGTGTTTATCTCATCGAGAATTGTTCAAGAATGGTTACCCTTAATGGGTCCCTGAAGACAGGGGTATATGTACATGGAATGTAGTCACCACCTTTAACCAAAACGGTTCAACATATCTTAAAAGTGGTTTGCTATCGAAGAGTTAGCAACTTATATCACACAGATTTCATCTAATTGCTAGTCAGAAATGATTTGATAAACTTCTTGTGGGGGCTTCAAAGCTGTCTAGACTTCACCTCAGGAACCTAATTGCGGCTATAACTGGCCAATGGCTTTTTGTGAAACACGCTCAGAGGCTAGGACTCCCTTACAATGATTTGTATAGAAGTTGCGACAACGAGGAAATAGGGGAGTCAACGGAACACACACTCTGCATCGAAAAAGGATGTTTTGAAAAATTTCACGTATATTGACCCCATGTGGGAACAGCCATTTAATCCGGAACCAATAATTTGTTAATGTTGTTCCTAATAAGATTCAGCGCAATAAACGCATGGTGTGGACCATAAATGTCCTTCTAGTTTGTATCTGGGTCCAAATGGGTTTACCTACCAAAGTACAGAAAGTTGTTAAGTGTATTTATTTTTAAGGTGGTCTCAAAGAAACAACTGATTGTTTTTGCTTTACCTGTTGTTTTTGTATTGTTTTGATATACAGGCCACCTTGCCAAGTAAATACACAATGAAAATAGACTTTAAATGAGTAACGTAGGCATATTTTTATCTCATTTAAAAAGTACTGGAAAACTTAATTTTGTATTAAAATAGAGCTTGTAGTTAAATAATTTTTAAATACGATGTCCAAAATTGGCCATTAAACTTACAGAATATTTTTGTTTAAAATTTTGGAAGAAATTTTTTTAAAAAAGTATACATTTTTGAAAAACATTACGTTTACTTGTTCATAATCCTTTTAATAAAAAAAAATCATCTGCAAAAGTTCAAAAACATTAATATACACACACTTTTAAGAATGTTATGCTTTCAATAAGCCCATTGGGACTTAAATGCTCAACTTGCACTTTCTCATATTCGCCTAATATTTCTATCAGCATACGGCAATCGAAGCAAAAAGTGTGCCAGGGATTTCACGAAACAAATTTTACGCCTTTTTGCAGCCAAAATTTTATGGAAATAGAAGAAAAAATTCAAACGCAAAGTACACACACAAAACAACCACCAAATTTTGGCTGTTAATCCAGCAAAAGCAAGTGAAACTGATTCGAAACTACTGCTGCTACTTTTACATCAATTTAACACACTGAGGGGATTTAAGGATTTCGAAATTCCTTGAAATGCCCACCAAAACAATCTTCAAGTAAAAATCAGAGAAAATATAATTTATACATGTGCGAAACTATTTGGGAAAATTTGAAGGAATGAACTCTTTTTTTAGAAGTTAACAATTTCGAAAGTGACAACTTATTAAAGAAAAAATTTTACTATTATAGGGCAAATTGCGATATTCTATGAAATATTTCACTATTTCGCATAATACTGACTATTTTTTAAGAATTTCCAAAAAATTTTTACTATTTGAAAGGAAATTTTTTTATAGGAAATTTTACACAATTTTTCTAAAATTTAATTTTTTTAAAGTAATTATATTACAAATTTTAATATTTTGTAGGAAACTTGTTCAAATTTCATTATTTTATAGAAAAATAATAAGACTTTGCAAAATTTTAATTTTTTATGGGATATAGGAATAGTGCAAATTTTATAGAATATTTTGTTTTATAATTTCACTACATCACTTAATTTTTTTTTTATAGAAAATTTCTTGAAAATTTTCTTTTCTTATAAAAATTTTATAACAAATTTTATATGAAGCATTGGAAAATTTCCATATTTTATTAGAAGTTTTGCAAAAAATTTTTACTTTATAGGAAATTTTGCGAAATGTCATTATTTAATAGGAAACATTTGTTTTAGTTTATAGAAAATTTGGTGATATTTTTTTATTTTTTTTATGATTTATTTTATGGAACATTTGGCGAGCTTCTTTTATTTTATATAATCCCTTTTTTGTTATAAAAAATGTTGGAATTTTTTTTTTATTTTTAATGAATTTATTGCAAAATTCTTAATTTTATAGGAAATTTGGCAAAATTGTATTATTATATATTTTACGAAATTTTTTATATTTTTTTCATTTTATCGCATAATATTTTTATGTTTTGGGAAATTTTGCAAGCTTTTATTACATACTTTATTAAAAATTTTGTTTAATTTTTTTATTTTATAGGAAATTTCTTTGATTTAATAAAAGTTTTGCAAAAACTTAAAAAAAAGAAACATTTTACAATATAAAGAAGAAAAAAATTGGTTTATTTTAATACTTTATAGGAAATTCTGGGAATAATTTGTGAAAATTTTCATACAATTTTATTTAAAATTATTCGAAAATTTTGCAAATTTTGGAAAATTTTTTAAAATTCCAAAAAAAAAAATTAATACATACTTTAAAAAGGAATTAAGTGACGCACACTGGGGATTTTTGTATAGATGTGTGGAAAAAAGGTTTTTTAATAAAATATCAAAGTAATTATTTTTGATTTGATTGTAGCAGCTATTCCGTAATTTAAGCATATGCTTAATAGAATACGTTAATAGTATGTTGACAATTTGTCTTTTTTACTTCGATATTTTGTAAGCCATTTCAGAAGATTGATGGCTGAAAATAACCCCTTTAGATATAATGCATATGGGTATTTCCACAGAAAAGTCTACTTTTTGTCACTTTATGCCGTCAAGCATTTTGTTTCTCAAATAATAATGTTTATGTTTGTTATTTTTTTTTTTTTTTTTTGTATTTTGTTGTAAAGTGCAATTTATTGAAAGAGAGAAACGAATTTAGCAACATGGGTCTAAAATACATGATTATTTGCTTGGTGGCGTAACGTGACATTTCTGTGCAAGTGCCAATATAACGGTTAGGCATCTCCGGTGGAGAGGTTGTTCACAACCCTTAATTGTGAAACTTTCAAATGAATCATTATGAATCGCTTATAAATCTTGTAACAAAGAAAGTCTTAAAATGTGTAACCACTAAAAATACGTTCTTTCCGGCTGATCAAGTCCTCATAGAATATTTCATATGTAACAGCATCTTTCTAACCTGTACCCATGTTCCGTAACTTAAGTGAGAACTTCTCGCATCGAAAAGACGTGAAACAAAATATTCCATCGTTTCTCGAAAATTTAGAAAAAACTGTGTCTGTAACTCATGTCGAAAACTGTCAAAAGAGATTACGTCGCTACGTTATAAATGTCATAACATTGCACTCGAAGCCGATGTGACATTGCAGACGTTGAGAACGCCAGTCACACATATCTTTGACGGCGACCAAAATTTACTAAAATTGAAAGTTTTTCAACGACGGCGGCGAAAATACAACCGTCGGCTATACCAAATAATGTAAAATGCGACTTTAATGTTTGTTGTTTGCAAACGAGCTTTGAAAATATTCGTATATTCAATAAAAATGTTAAAAGCAAAATAATTAAACAATGAAAAAATGTGCCAAGAACAAAATGTTAATAATATTATTTTTTGCATTTTTAAATGTTTTTTTAGTGTTAAAATTTTTTCTCGCCCCATTTATATTCGTGAGTTTATTTGACAGTTCAATGCGGGAACTTTTCACCAAAATGCTACAGACACACTTTTTCTGAAAATTAGCGAGTAATTTCCTTACGCGACAGCTTGTACTTGCCAAAAAAAAGTTACAGACACAGTTTAGTGAGAATAACAGCTGTTTGTTTCAATATATGTATGGGATTTTTGTTTCATTTCACACATTTCCATCGAGAAGTTTCTCGACGCGAGAGTTACAGGACATGTGCACTGGTTATGTGTTTTTAATAATAAACGATTTTTAATAAGAACAACACTAATGCACTACACAGAAAAAACTAAAAAATGTCTCTAATCACCAAATTTATTCCAAATTCATAGAATCAAGCAACCCAATTGTTGATTTTGCACCTATTACCAAGATGATTATATTGATTACTAAAAATTTTAAAAATTTTATATTTTGAACATTTTTTTCCAATAAATTATATTTTTAATTTTAATTAAAAAAATGATCAAAAAACTTTGCCGTTTCAAACAATGTGTTGATTGATTTTGACAATTTCAACAAAAAAAAAATAATTGATTCAATTATCACATTTATCAAATTAAAATACTTCTTAAATAATTTTTTTTAATTGATAAAAAACTACTAATAATTTTTTCTGTGTAATTCAATGTCAAAGATTTAATTCCTTTAAATTCCAGCTAATGGCGCACTCATAAACTTGTCTCAAAGTCCTTGTTAAGCTCAAAATACGTGTGTGAATTCTACAAAGAGAGACACACAAAAAACTTTAGTAATTTTTTAATGCAATTTAATCAATCGAAACCGATTTGTCGGCTTAACATGTTTCCATCAGCATCCAGAGTACCAAGACAGGGGTGGTTGTTTGAGCAAATGACTCTTGATCCTTCTCTCAATGCAATAATAAATGTTACAAATACATATATAATTCCTAAAGAGGTTGTTTGTTTATTTTGCGGGTAATGTTGCTCATTTTGTTTCGTAATAATTTTAATTTTTTCTATTGTTCTTTTTGTGGAGTGGTGTCAAAATGACACTCTGTTTTACACTGTCTCGTATAGTCAGTGATAAGAGACAATTTTGTGCGTGTGTTGTTATTTTGACTACGATAATATTAAGAAGTTCTTTTGGGTTACCGATAGAACACACGTTGCGGCTTTGTTGCACAACGATTTGTTGTTCTTTTAATCCTATTGAGTTACATATTTCAAATAGTGTCACATAAAAATACTACATTTATGTATTTTAACAAATTTTTTGTGTTATACATTTGAGCCTTCGTTAGCGGGGTTTTTGGTTTTATTTTAAGATGCTTGATTATTGTAGAGGGGAACTAGAAGAATCTTTTTATAATTAACGCCGTTTAAAGGATACTAAATTGTTTGGTTGGTCTTTATATTGAATGTAAAGTTTTTGAACTAATGGACCTGGATCTTTGAGACATTTATGTGCGTGTCCGCAACATTAACGTATGAGTAGCGAGGTCCTAATGCGGGTTAAAGCTTGTTCCGGTAGATCATTTGTATGGGGCACAGAGGATTATTTTTGCAGGATATCCAAACTTCGACTTCGAATTTTATCAACCAGGGATAGATGTAACTCGATTTTTTATTCAAAGTACTTTTTGTAACTATATTTTGTATGAATGTATGTATATGTTTATGGCATACTGTTACTGTTATTAAGGTAATTTGATTGTGATAAAAACCAAAACAAGTTTTATTCCTTGTACTCGTATTGTACTATTTATTGTTCTTTTATGTTGTAGTTGTTTGTTAATATTTGTTACTTCCCCTATTCATCTATCCTTCTCTTATTAGTACATGTGTATGTAGGTAAAAGTTTCCACATAAATTTCACTTTGTTCAGGTCAGGGTTGGCAAAGTTGGTGCAATTGTACTTTATTGATACTATTCGGTAACCAAAAGTATAATTATTTTGCACTATACGGCAATTTCAACCTTGATATAAAAGAACTAAACCCAAAAAAAACCCCTGACTATGGACCAACTATTGATAACAGTAAATCACTATTACACTCACAATATTCTGTACGTAAAATTACCTGAAATTGTCATATAAAATAAATGAAAATTCAGTTAAAACCCGGTCTACTTATTTTTCATTTATTTTTAACGAAAAGTTCATTTAATTTTTCCCCATGTTCCGTAAAAACTAATGAATTTTCAGTTATTTTATAAAGGGTTATCCATTAAAAACACATACAAATATTTTTTTCATGATATTTCTTTTTTATTATAAAGTTTGAACGTTGACATTATGTGTGAAACACTATATCATTTAAATGACCACCACGCGAAGTGTTGCAAGCATACTACAAAAATGGTGATTCTGCCACAGCCACATATCGTGCTTTAAGAGGAGATTATGGTTTACATAATCGTCCAACTACGCAAGCAATTGGCAAAATTGTGAAGAAATTTGAAGAGACTGGAGCGGTTACAGATATTGTAAAGCCAGTGCATCCTCGTTTCGCTCGTTCCGCTGAAAATATCACTGCTGGAAGTGAAAGAGTTGCCGAAGACCCGAATGTGTCGATTCCTCGTCGTTCTCAGGAATTAGGACTGTCTTACGGCACATTATGACGTATTTTGCATTTGGATCTACACCTACATCCATATAAAGTCCAGCTCACACAACAACTGAAGCCAACTGACCATTCACAACGTCGTAGATACGTGGAATGGGTGCTTGAACAACAGGCGGTGGACGGCGATTTTTCGAACAAAATTTTCTTCAGCGATGAAGCTCATTTCTCGCTCGGTGGGTATGTTAATAAACAAAATTGTCGTATTTGGGGTTCTGAAAATCCTCAAGTAATTGAAGAGAGGCCATTACATCTACAAAAAGTCACTGTTTGGTGTGCTCTTTGGTCCGAAGGTGTGATTGGACCTTACTTCTTCGAAAACGACGATAGAACGACTGTCACCGTCAATTCGGAGCGTTATGGTCGTATGATAACCGACATTTCCTGGCCGTGTAATTTCTGATCGTGGCGACATCAACTGGCCACCAAGATCATGCGATTTGACACCATAAGACTTTTTTATGGGGCTACGCGAAAGACCGTGTTTATGCAGATAAACCCTTAACTCTTGAGCACTTTAGAACCAACATTCGTCAAGTTATGGCTGAGATACCACCCAATATGTGTCAAAAAGTGGTCCGAATTTACCTCAAAAGAATCAATGCTTGCAACACTTCGCGTGGTGGTCATTTAAATGATATACTGCCTTATTTATAAAAAATAAAACATGTTAATTAAGGGTTTATTAAACGGATTTTGTATGAAAATCCGTTTCATAAAGCCTTTATTAACCGGCTTTATTTTTTATAAATTAGACCGATAGTGTTTTACACATAAAGTCAAAGTTCAAACTTTATAATAAAAAAGAAATATCATGAAAAAAAATATTTTATATGAGTTTTATTTACGTTTACTTTTGAAACCGCAAAATGGATAACCCTTTATATCTACGAACGCGGTTGATATGGCTCTCGGCATATCTGGCAATTTGTTTATGCTGTATCTTTCACGGTTTCTGCATTCTAGTGAAAGGCGTCCGTCTAGTTTACTGCAGTGTTAATCAGGAATAGATTTTGGCAAACAAAAGAGGTTTTTATATTTAAAACATGGCTTAGCCATCCCTGGTTTGTTTGTATCGTTTTATTTTTTTCTTCATTGTGCATCTAGTAGAGGTGGTTAGTTGGTAGGTTGGTTGATTGTTCCTACTTGAATACGGTTGACTGCTCTGGATGCTGGAAATAATTTGAAAATTGCTTTTTATTTACTTTTCTTGTTGTTATTGTTGTTGTTTATATTCAGTTTAATGAAGGTCGGTCGCGTGCACATTGATCTTAGATAAGTTTAAATAAATAATAAAATTTGAGTTGATAAGTATTTCTCGTATTTCGAAAACATTTTCATTCATATTAAGGCATAATTTCAGTCGTATCTTGTAAAAAGATTTAATTTACTCATCTTTTACGGTTAAAATATGATGTTTTGCAAAATGAGCTAAAATTCTTATTTGAAATGAAAATGGAAATGAAAAAAAGAAAAGCAAATGTAATTGACTACATGTAAATAGAATTTAGATGGGAAGATTTTCTTCGATTTTTTTTATTTATAACATTCAGACGGTAAATAACATCGTTTGTGTTGCTAAGTTCAGAATAAAGATGTACATAATAAAACTTTAACAGAACTTTTTAATTTAAGTAGAAGCCATTGTAATTGTTAATTTTAGGTTGTCTGTTTTAAGTTTGAAAAAGTGACACAAACTCATAAGAAAAAACCATTAAGAATGTAAAGTCGGTCAACCCAGACCATCTGATGCCCTCCACTACAGGATTTACAGACACATTTTCGAGAGTGTACCCTTTTTGGGATCCATGAGCAATCGTGGACCTTGCATAAAAAAATTATTTTATGAGATTAAGATTCATTTAAGTATTCTTTGTGGCCGATTTATCTAAATATCTAAAGTCCTAACGTAATTTCAAAGAGGGTGTTTAAATGGAACCTATTGGCAATGTTAAAAAATTTTAATATATGATTTTCTCAAGAACGTCTTAATATAAGGGCTTATACAATATGAATGTTTTTATCATTTAACCGGTTGTTTCCTTGAATGGTTTAGGAGTAAATTTTTAAAGAAAGTCGAATTTCAGAAATCACGTCATATTAACAGCTTAAAAAGCTACTGGGACCTGGGATTTATTGAAAGGTGGTCCAAAGAGTTTTAAGATTCTTATGTTACAAAGCAACTGTTTGCTACTTTGGTTCGACCGACAAACTAAATCGAGGCAGTTCAAATACAGCTTTTATTATTTTGTATTAGTGGCTTGGGTTGGGTTGGGACCCTCGCAGAAGGTTATCATATTTAAGCCGTCTGGCACTTATTAAGCTACAAACTTTAAGCAGTCGTCGGGAAATGTTTAATGCTCTTTTGATACTTAAGCTTATGAACGGATGTATCAATTCTTAATTCCTCAATTATACCTGTTCGCCTATTAAGACATTATAACATCCTGAATATTTACCCAATATTAAAATAAAAAGGAACGAATTGTGATAAGTGAAATCAATAAATTTTTTGTTTATTTTTATTTTTTATTGAGGATGCCCTCCACTAATGCAATGCATTGTGTTTGTATTAGGAAAATAGGTTATGCGAAAAAGGAAAGAGCATTTAATTTGAATTTTTCCAAATAGTAGTCGACTGGGAAGATTTCTACCGGGAGTCTATTCCACAAGCTGCTAGTTCCACCGAGAAAAGAATTTTCTCTGTAGTCCGTTGTGCGATACAATGGGCAGTCGACAAGGAACGAATTTGTTCTGCTGGAAAGGCGAGTACTACGGGCATGCACCCGCGTCTCAGGGATGAGTTTGAACATCGCAGATTTACCGTGGTAATTTCGATAGAACAATGACGCCCAACACACATTCCAACGATGCTCCAATGAGTCAATAGAGCTGGATACCCTACTGTCATTGATAAGCTTCAACGCACTCCTTAGCAACCGATCCAGAAGCTTCAGGATACCTCTTGAAGCAAATGTCCAGGTATGGGAATTGTATTCCATTTTCGGTCGGATATAGGCGTTAAAAATAGTGCGGAGATCAGACGGAGAGAAGTAATTCTTGCACCGTTTTTAGAAACCAGGACACTTAACTGCTTCTTTTGACACTTAAAAAATATGTTGGTTCCAACAAATATCAAATTTCATGCCAAAATCATAAAGAGTGTATGATTCCTCAATAGCTTTACCACCCATGGATACAGATGACGCTGACACCACAAGACGTCTGTGGGTCAACATACAACATTGGGTCTATCGAGCATTAAAATCGACCCTTTTAGCAAGACCCTACACAGAGATTGTCGTAAGGTCATACTTAATAAGGCTTGAATAAAAGGAAAATGAATGACAAATGCTTCTGTAATCTGCTAAAGAATAGATGGGATTGGAGTAATACCCAGGAGGTCGTTAGGATCTATAACAACACGTATAGAGCGGTCCTTGAAAAAGCTTGATAAAAATCGAGAGAAATCACTATCGACACCAAACGCAATAAGCTTTGAAACGAGTGCACCATGCCACACACTATCAAACGCTTTGGATATATAAAGAGCAACCATTTTTCTTTCTTGAAATTCGTGAATAGAACGACTCCAACATTCAAAAAAAAGAAACGCTAACATGTCTTCCGTGAACAACTTCTACGAAAGCCATATTGGGCGATAGTTTTCAGGGTTTGTAGCCTTACCTTTTTTAGGATTGGCTGTACGTTGGCCACCTTCCAGGAAGAAGGAAACACTCCTACCCGGTACGAGTAGCTAAATAATGTTTCCAAAAGACGAGACAACGACAATGCGCAATTCTTCAGGACTACAGCCGTAACACCATCCAGCCCCGGGGACTTGTTTATGTTGAAATTTCATGGACCCTTTTAACTGCAGGCTCTCGAAAAATATCTCGGACATAGTAACGGATACCCCGGTGGTTTATTGCTTTCCGACAAGTATGCTTTTTTTGTAAACATGTCGGCAAAAAGGTCTGCTTTTTCGGGTCTGTAAGTACTTGGTCATTCATTTTAAAGGTTTAAATGGCTGAACTAGTATTATTCTTAACAAATGACCAAAAGGTCTTACTTCCCCTTGGCACGCAGACGCTGTTCGTAAAGAAGCTTTTCACGTCTGAGTACTCTGGCAAATTTGTTCCTCGCCTGTTTACGTAACGCATCAGTAATTGGGTTTTTGTCATCACGCCAATTACTGAATGCAACCTCACTGGATCTGACTGCATTCCCGCACGTCTGATTAAACCAGCATATCATACCACTTAGCTGGTGATAATGTGTTCTGGTTTAGGTTGATTTTGGCCAGCCGGGCAACGTTAGACTGATTTAGAAAGTGATTCTGAGTCCATAGGTTCATTAATATTTCTATGTGTTAAGCACATCATCACAAAAGCATGGTTGGAAAACAAAAAATTTTATTTATTAATTGAACTTAGACTTCCAGAGCGAAAATTTGTAATCACTTTTGTTTACCACAAAAAAAAATAAATAAATAGTTCAAAGGACGAATTCAAAGCTCATAAAAAAATTATTGCTTGGCGGTATTTGGAGTTTAAATGAATAAATTAACCTTGTTATTTTAGGTAAGGTTCAATGGACAGCCGACACGATGGCGGCTCACTAGCGTCCTTACCGCGATCTCTTTGTGACACCCTGAGCAAGTGATCAGAGCCAAGCCAGGTTATTCCTCAAAAATTACTTCAGCCTCGAACTATTTCGATTCCCTGCAGAACAGAGAGAACGATATTAGCCCTACATTAGACAGAGCATCTAAGCATTGCAATTCTGGTCTCCCAAAATGTCTCATCATAGTAACTCCGAGACTGAATCATTGGCAGAGAAAGTGAAACATCGTTTCCTCTTCCTCCTCATCATCATCAGCACAACTTCTGCAGTAGTCACTATAACCCAATCCATATCGCATGGGTCCCATCAACCAGTGACCCTTTAAGTTCATCGAAAAGAAATTATACACCAACACTCTTTTTAGTTTAGTTTTGAATGTTTACAGAAATTAATCAATTTTAACTTGTGAAGAATATTTTTACGAGGCACCAGACGTTCATAAATCACGACAAGTATCCCAAATTATACTAAAAGTAAGCTTTTTCGATAAAGTAGAGAAGGTGCTTTAAAAATAAAATAGAAATGAGAAAAAAATATTTTTTTTTTCAAAGTTTGGTTCATTTCGGCTCGAAGCTCTTCCATTAAGGAAGTCTGCATCTGGTATTATTACCACGATAAAAACGTTTAAGATCTTTTGTCAATCCCCGCGTATCTTCATAAGCAGGGAAACCAAAAAAAAAGTTGCAATCTTGTAAATGATTTTAATTGTACTAAGAACGAAGTCTAAGTAAATGGTGAGAATCGGTCTATTATTTCACATATTACCCATAAAAACTTCTTTCCAAATTAGACTCTTTGTGTCCGTAAACCATGTTATTATGTTGGTTTTAGATTAAAAAAATATTTTACTGCAAATTACTTTAATTTCTTTTAAATGTTAACATAAATAAACAATTTAGGGGCTGTCCCTAAAATCCCTTTAAGACAAAAAATCTCATATAGGTGTTAATATTGTTACGTTGCTGCCTTCGTTACTGCCTTTCAATAACGTTTTGGTTTATTTCCTTTATAATAAACCGCTTCGAGTTCTATTCTTTGCAACTTTAATAAAAGTAATAAAATACAACACTTTAAACACTGTTTACAATTTATACAACTTTATTTAGTACAAAGTCACTTTAACAACCGTAATTTATAGCTTTTATTTATTACCAACTATAATTTCTTCCGCGTTATACGTTATTGACAAAGTCTGAACTTAGAATGATCTGACTATGCTAGCCGCCGCAAGTATTTATACTGCAATTCGGCCATCTAGAACATTCGAAATGTTTTTCAAAGGTTCGAGGCTTTACTATTCACCACTCTATTTGATTTATGGCGGCACTTATGTTTACATAATTTCACCACGTATACTAAAGCTTTTTTAACGGTCATTTCGAGGGCTTTCTGCACATTGGGATTGAAGTGTACTAAATTATAATAATTTTTAATAACAATGTAAACTAATAAAATTACTTATACAAGATAACTAATAAATACAGGATAACTAAAAACTATAACTAATTCTTAACCAATAATTACAACTAATTCTTAACTAAAGCTACTTTCGTAACAATATCTAGATAATATTTGGCACAAATAACTTTTATATGAATTTTAACCTCTCAACATAACTTTGTTTTTTTTTTTTTTGAGCAGATGACTGACTGCTCATCGTTTCCAACTGGGGTAAAATTTCGAAAATTCGTTTGTTAATACTATAGTGTTTGGGCTTTACCATTTTTATTGAATGGAACTGTTATTAAATTGCTGAATATTTTGTTTTTAAACTAGCAATTTTTTAATATTTTGGGGCCTATTTTTAACAATTTTCAGGGCATATTTTTAAGTTTTTACTGCATATTTAATGATCATGAAACGGTTTCCCTGTTCATAAGTGATAATTACGATATTTACATTTTTTTTCTACTTTCAACTGCATCATCCTACGAGCAGCGTTGCCACAACGAAAAAAAAATTTGTAACCAAAATGTTAAAATAAAGTAACCAAAAGCAAAAAAAAAAGAAACAAAAATTATTTTGTATCAAATGTACATACTATTTTATCCGCACTTCAGTTGAAAAAAAAGTCTAAAGAAGAAATTGCGTTTGTTTGTATCTTGTAGGCTCACAAACCGCTGGACCGATTTTTATAAATTTTAATAGTGTATTACCGATGGTCTGGAAAGAACAGAAGGCTATATAATTTTTCGAAATTTTTAGTGGACGTACACTTCCTTTACAAAGTTAAAACTTCAACCTTTTTATATAAGGAGCTCTTGCAAGTAAAATTTTTTAAGTCTGTTATTATGGTTTCAAAGTGCAAAATTTAACTAAATTTTGCGGTAGATCTTTTATACATATCTGTGGCATTTTGACAAAACATCTTAAGTCAAATTTTAAAAGTTGAAAAAAATTTTGTGAATCATACGAATTTTTATTTCAAAAAACCTTTTTGTTTACGTTTTTAAAATTTTGTATTATAAGCGAAATTTTTCTATAATTTTGGTTTATTTTAATATTTAACAAAAATAATTTTTTCGCATAGTTTTTTAAAAAAACTTTATTGCTATCTTATTTCTTTTTGCCCGGTGGAAATAGAATCCTATTAAAAGTTCCGTTGACTTTGACCTTATCGTTTGTCTGGAAAAGTATTTCAGTTAGACCAATAAAGAATTAAAAGTAGCAGATAACGGTCATCTACACTTCGAAGTATATACATATGGTTAAGTTGACAGTTTTTTAAAGTTTAAGCTTTTTTAAGTATGACGATAAAAAAAGTATTGGTATTGGTTGCGAATACCACACATAATTTTTAAGAGTCAAAAAAGCGGAGCGGGTAAATCTTCTTCCAAGACAAAAAATTGGTTATTTTTGTGTTGAAAAAAAGTAACGAAAATGGAAAAAAGTACACAAGTACACATTGTAAAAAAAAGTAACCAATTTTGGTTAAAAGTAACCAAAACGGCAACGCTGGCTACGAGTATTTAAATTTTTTTTTTACCTAAAAAACTTAACAACATCTTTAAGATTGACCACATCTATTCATACATACATGAATATGTAAAATGCAGTTGAATTTTTAAACTTAAACAAAATCAACTGTAAAACAGTCCTAATTACTTTCGTAATTATTTACATTAATATGCCCCCCTGCAAAATTTATTCTTATTTATATCTGCATGTACGATTTGTATGTGGAGTATTAAAAAATCGGAAAAAAAATAAAACAAAAATCGGAAAAAAAATAAAACAAAAAGCGACAAAAGAAATATTAAAGTTAAATGCAAGTGCACTATATTTTATACGATTCGTATGGCAGAAGCGATTTTCCCATCATTAAGGTTGGATGGACGCAATTGCAAATTAATCAAATTAAAGTTATTTTTTCGTTGACACCTTTATTTGTTCGTACGTTCGTTTGTTCGTTTATTTATTTATATTTTTTTTGTAAATGTACTTGCTGTATTAAATAAACTATAACGCGTAAAAAAGTTTTATCAAAATACACTTAGAAAAATTAGTAGAATTGAGTTGAATGGATTGAGGAAGATTTAAAGGATTTACAGGCAGTTCTGTCAGATGTGCCGATTTCTCCACAAACGTGGCGAGTTTAAAACCCTTTTGGCTATGAAAATTTGCGTTATTTGAAATTGTTGCCGGTTATTTTGGCGATATGTGAAATGCATTCATTATTGGATATATTTTCTAATAATTTTATAAAAACGAGTAAAATTATTTGTCTCCTGTTTGTAAATTCTATCTTAAATCTATAATTGTTATTATAGATTGAATTAATTAATGAAAAAACATTAAATAAATACTTCTATGGGCAAATTTCACAAACTTCAGTTTAAACTAACTATAACTTTAACTTCTGACAGTTATAACTGATAGGTTAATATAACAGAACTTGGTGAAATTGGTAGTAAATGTTATAAAATAAAGGATAGTTTAACCAAAACGCACGATGTTAGTTGTAAATAAAACAACACTCGAAATCACATCACTAGATTTTATGAAGATCGAGTCTAAATTTATAATGCCCCGAATATAAAACACGCTGTCGGAAAATACTTAACTACGCCTTAAACAGCAAAACTTTATAATATTATTGAAACATTTACATGATTTTGATAGTCGTGCTTAATTCCCAATTTTTATTATTGATAAAAACACTGAAATTTATTGGTGAAGGGATTAGCTATTCCTATGCGCATTTTACTGGTTGCTTAGGCCAGATCGTCAGGAAACTTCATGCAAAGATTTTAGAAAACCTGACTAACAAAATCTTGTAAATTAAAAATTTTGTATTCCCAAAATTTACTTTGATAATATTATTCAAACATTTAAGACGGGAAATCAAATTTCGTGAAGAGAGGCCTATAATTTACCATAGCCCATATATAATTCCCATTCTCAAAAATTTGCTTAATTAACCTTTAACTGCAGCAAATTGGAACATTGTGGTGAAATTACATTGGAAAAAACAACTAAAGACAATTGTCCCACATAGGTTTACTGAAGTTTATTTTCAACATTTCCTGAGAATCCCGCAATAATTTCATGGGAAAGCGGGAATTGAAAGCAATTAGAGATCCCGGGAATTCCCGTCTCGCGAAAAAACCCTGGTTGGTAGTAACAAAGGGCCACGGATCGACTTCAATGGTTGGTAGCTACTAAAAATTACCTGCTTAAATATTGTTACGTTTTTACTTTATAAAACGTGTTTCCGTTTATTCCCCTTAAAATAAACCTTTGAGTGCTTTTAATCGCAAATTAAAATAAATACACTAAATGCAATTACTACTGCCGAATCTTATATACCCTTCACGATAATAAGATCAGAACAATAAGTTATAAACATAAATAACGTTCTTTAGATAGGTATAAATAAATATTAATTGAGCCACACCAACTTTTCATTTCGCCATGCCGAAGAATATAAAAAAACAAAAAATTTAAATATGTACCTTAGCCCGTTTCCTCTTTTGCAAAGTTGATGTTTGAAATTCGTTTTATAATCTTAAAATCGTTTTTTAGAACATACAAAAATTAAATAAAAAAAATGAAAAAAAACAAGTAAGAAAGTATAGTCGGTCAAGCCCGACCATATGATACCCAGCACCGCAGTACTTAAAAACACATCATGCTTATGTGTCCATATAAATATGGATTTCTCTAAGTTTAAAAACTTCATTAAAATCGGTTTGAAAGTTTGTGAGAGGCCGAAATTGCCCCCTACATCCCCTTGTGGTCCTATTTTTGAAAAACTGTATAGCTTATGTGTCCATATAGATATGGATCTACCTATGTTTTAAATTTCATTAAAATCAGTTTGAGAGGCAAAAATTGCCCCTTTCTCCCCTTGTGGTCCTATATTTTTTAAAACTGTATAGCTTATGTGTCCATACAGATATGGATCTATCTATGTTTTAAATTTCATTAAAATCAGTTTGACAGGCAAAAATTGCCCCTTTCTCCCCTTGTGGTCCTATATTTTTTAAAACTGTATAGCTTATGTGACCATACAGATATGGATCTATCTATGTTTTAAATTTCATTAAAATCAGTTTGAGAGACAAAAATTGCCCTTATCACCCCTTGTGGTCCTATTTTTTTAAAACTGTAGAGCTTATGTGTCCATATAGATATGGATCTATCCATGTTTTAAATTTCATTAAAATCGGTTTGATAGTTTCTGAGAGGAAGAAATTTCTCCCTATCTTCCCTCGTGGTCCTAGGATTTGGCCCACTTTCAATAGGCTTGGTCCTTGTGCCAATAAGAGCCTATGACCCAAATTTTATCAAGTTATCTCCAAAGTTGCGACCTGTACTTTGCGCACAAGGTTACATGGACAGCCAGCCAGCCGGACGGACATCGTTACTTCGACTCAGAAAGTGATTCTGAGTAGATCGGTATACTTTAAGGTGGGTCTAGGACCACTATTTAAAGGCGTTACACACATCAGCACAAATGCATAATACCCTCTCCACTTTTGTGGTGTGGGTATAATTATTTTTGGGACTCGAACTGGCAATATCATCAGTCTCAGGAGAGAACTTAACAACTCGGCTACGAATGCTTTTACTGAAGAAGCGTTAAATTAAAATATATTGAGTCTATGAGTTTGTTTCTTTATTTGAGCGGCATATCATATACATGCATTACTGTGTATGTGGATGCGTAAAATTAAACACATTATAGACAAAATCCACCACTTGTAGTGAAGGGTATAAAAAAACAACAACAAAAACCACATTACCAACACTGTATTACCATAGCCACTGTATGACCGTATAAACCAAAATTGAATTGATTTTGATGGTATGTTTATGTCGTTTTGGTAATACAGTGTTGGTATGGTAATGTCACGTCTAATGGGACCTTTAAAGGAAAAAATTTGAGGCAGTCGTGGTTTTTTACTCATATCTCAGCCATTTGTGGACCGATCTTGCTGAATTTCAATAGCAAACAATTCCGGACCATATGTGACATAAATGTATAATAACCTGGCCCCCATCATATATGGGGTCTTTGGAAAATCCATTTCAACGGGCAGACGGACATCGTTAAATCAACTTCGCTCCTCATAAGGACACAGAATATATATACTTTATAGGGTCTAACATCAATATTATAGAAATTACAAACGGAATGGTAAACTTATATATATCCTATTCACCACCTGTGGTGAAGGGTATAAAAAAGGGCTGGATTTTTTCTTCCTACTCTCATTTCTGCGTGTATTTTTTATTCCCTTGTTAATTTTTGAGAGTATTTTTTATACCCCTATCACATTTGACTTCCACTATAGTGAAACATTTGTTTTTTGTTTCTCCACGTTGTCACAGTGTTTTCCAGCCGGAAAAGGGAGTAGTAAGGTGACCTTCCTTATATACACATAACGCCCTCCAGCCGCATTTCAACTTCATTTCTCATTTACATGGCATGTCATTAGTGACCAAGGCCTTGCCTCGCGCATCTACACTAAAGGCCTTCTAGAACAACAATTAAGCTTTATCTCAGCATAGATGTTGTTGCACATAATGCGATTTAAATAAATTAATAACGCTTGATGTTGCGTATTTTTTAAACATTTCAGAAGTAACTCGTTACGGACCCTGTCAGAGACAAATTCCATGATTATTAAACGTTGAAAAACCAATCCGAGGTAATTCTTGACATCTCATATTTATAAAATAATTCCTCTGTTAATTTCTGAACCAACTGAGTTTTAAATAAACTTCATATTTTCGTTCAGTGTAAAAATATCTGTCCGTGTGAATACATTTTTATGTACCAAGAGATGTAAATCTGATCGAATGAATTCATTTGCTACAGTTTTATTTTATTTAACTTTATTATTATTTATTTGCTTTTTTCAGTTTTTTTTTTGCAAAAACATTTTTCATAAACCAAATGCCTAAAGGGATGGCTGTACTTCTTCTACAGTAGGCGAGCCAAGAACTTCAGGTAATCGTAAAAAGCGCAAATTTTGTATTCATGTAGTACAAATGAATGCACGAACAAATAAATGGATGGACGGATGGATGCACTGAATAAATAAATGGTTGTTCATTTGGACAAGCCATCACAAAGAATTAAGATGTCAACGAAATATGTACGAGTACATAAAAACTGAGGTAATTACTTGAATAATTCTTTATTTTATTTTAGCTTCTGTATCGGGAAAAAATATAAATTTTTTTATTTTTTGGTCTTCTGGAAATATTAAAAAAAATGTTTAATAATAATGTGAATATAGAACGGAAATAGCTGAAGGGCTTGTGACCAATGCTGTAATTACTTGGAGGTTACCCTAAAAATACTCTTATACGTGTTAGAGAAAATGTGTGTGTTTACGAACGAACGCCTCTTAAAAAATATTTAACGACTTTAGTAAATATTTACATGGGGTACATCTTTGTTAATGGCTGGTGAAATTAATGAAAAAGTCACTTAAAGAAATTGGTGTTGTTTCCCTAAAGATGGCTGTAAACAGCCCTTATACATAATTTAAAAAATTTGCCAATATTAACATGTATTTTTATTTTTTTATTTATTTATTTAATTTTACGTTTTACAATCCAATACAAAGATTAAATCTTATATTAAGTACTGGATAATATACTGGGTATACAAAAAGTGGTTACACATAAGAAAGTATAAAACTATAAAAAATTTAAATTTATAAAAAATAAAAAATACAATTTTTGAGTTATATATAAAACTTTGAAAAACTTTTTAAAAAACTTTTTTAAAAAAAACTTTTAAAAAAATATAAAAAAAAAATAAAATACATTAAAAATGACTCAAAATAACAAAGTTATAAATAAAAGAATTTTGTTATTTAAAACATTTTACACTTGCCTAAAATGTTTAAATATTTCAGTTTTAAATTGCGTTGCATTGTTGATTTTTTGCAAACGAAAGGGTAATTTATTCCAAATTTTAATGGCATTTATATAGAAATGTTGATCAGATATATGAGTTCTGTGTCTAAGTTGCTTAATACGGTTTCCTCTATTTGATCTAAGAAAAGTGATTCTGTTAAAAAGATATTGCGGACTTTGCAAATATATAATCTTGTGTAAGTACAATAACAATTTACATTTCAAAAGATTCTCAAAAGATACATCAAATATTTGCCGTGTATAAAAAGATATTCTATCGAATCGTCTTAAGCCAAATACGTATCTGGCTATGTTATTGTATGCTACTTTGAGTTTTTTCAAACTGGTAGAATCACAATTTATAAAAAGATCGCATCCATATAGCAAAGTCGGAATTAAATATGTTTTCGCAAGCAGCATTCGAATATTCTGTGGTATGAACGATTGCGTACACCATAAATTTCTTAACATCGCATACAACCTTCCCGTAATTACATTAATATGATCACTCCAATCTAGATGATTGTTAAAAGTAATACCAAGGTTTTTAACCGTTTCGACTACGGTAATTTTTGAGTCTCCCAGAACCAAATCAGGAAAACAAACATTATTCTGAGTCTTCTTGGTAATAAGTAGACATTTCGACTTTTTCGGATTAAGACATAAACCGTTAGTTGTAGCCCAGTCATATATTCGCTTTAGATCAATATTTATTTTTCGGGTGCAATCGTCAATTTCCGTTGCTTTGCAACTAAGGTATAGTTGAACATCGCCAGCATACATATGTACATTGCAATATCCTAGTTGTTCTGTAAGATCGTTTGAGTAGATTGAGTACAACAAAGGACCTAAGATGGAACCTTGCGGTACACCTCTAGTTAACTCAATTTTATTCGAAATCAAATTCCCATAAAAAACAGATTGAGATCTACCAGTTAGATATGATCGCATTAATTTCGTTGCCGAGGAGGAAAATTGGAAGCTATTTCTTAATTTAAATGTTAGAATTTCAGTATTGACGGAATCGAATGCCTTCGAGTGATCAAGAAGAATTAAAAAAGTTATTTGATTAGCATCAATTTTTGACCTAATTTCCTCGGTTACATCAATTAGTGCGGAGACACAACTATGCTGAGGACGGAAACCGGACTGCCTAGCAGTAAGCATGTTATTATCATGTATAAATTTACTTATTTGGGAGTGCATTATACGTTCAAGTATTTTCGACAAATATGGGAGAATAGCTATTGGACGAAAATCGTCCTTAGTTTTTGGTATTGGGATAACTTTTGCATGTTTCCAGAGCGTAGGGAAAATTGATGTAGTAAGAATCATGTTGTAGAGATTGGTTATATAAGGTAGAATCACCGGTAGTATTATTCTTACGAATTTGGGATCTATTCCGTCAAAGCTCGTTGCATTTGATTTAATACTAAGAAGGTTTTCCAATACATCAGCCTGCGTTACACAACTAAAAGTAAATCCAAAAGAGTTATGGGTATCAGGAAAACTCCTAAGGTTAGTAATATCGGCAGATGGGGCAGGTAGTACTGCGAATTTCTGATTAAGTTTATTGACATCTACATCTCTACTACACACATGGGTATCATTTACCAGGCCAATATTTCGTATTTCCTTCCACTTACTTTTACTATCTAAGCAGTTTGAAAATTTTGTGTTAAAAAAAGAACATTTTGCTGTTCTTATTTCAGCAGTAACCCTATTACGCAAAGAACGAAAAGATGCCAAAAGCTCAGGAGTCTTAAACCTTTTCCATCTTGTATATGCTAAGTTTCTACTTTCAATAAGACTTTGTATATTAGGCGTAAACCAAGGGTTGGTAATTGATTTTCTTCTTATCGTCTTTAAAGGAACAAATTCTTCAAATAACTGTGTGAGATTTGACTGTATAAAATTAAGTTTTTCGTCAACAGTTTCCATATAAAAGATGCAGTCCCAATCAATTCGAAGAAGTTGCTCATTTAATGATTGTGTATTTATGTTCTTAAAATCTCTATAGCTATAATTTTCATCTAGTTTGTTAGGTACAAAGTTATAACATGTGAAAATCAGATCATGTTTTGAAAAAACCGGTGCAGATATTTGATCAAACGTAAGAATTTTCGATAAAGAACTGGTAAAAAATACATCCAGAAGAGAATTAGCACTATGTGTATAGTGTGTTGGTAAAGTACTGTTAACAGGATACAGTCCAATGCATTTCATTTCATTTGTAAAAGTAGATTCCACCATGATGTTGTCATTAAAATCACCCGATATAATTATATTTGTAAAACCAACAGTTATATGAGACAATGTTGAAAAGAAGTCTTCAAACTTTACTCCCCTATGAGGTCTATAGACATTACCAATCAACATCTTCTCATTACCACTTTGTAGTTCCATTGATGCTTCATTGGAATGTTTACTGGCAATCAGCATTAATAGTAGGGGATTTGAAAATAAGGAAAGAATTCGCATGAATATTATAATGTATGAGAATTTAAAAAAAAAACACGTAACATTGTATAGTCGATAAAATTCGACCATTTAATATCCTACACCTAATTATATAGAGACAACATTTCGAGAGTGTACCATATCGTGGACCCTGCAAAACATAATTTTGTTATGAGGTTAAGATTCATATAAGAGTTCTTTATGTCGAATATTACCTAGATATTAGGAACGCAAATTCAAAACAAGTAAATCCCGGGATTTTCGAAATTCATTGAATATTGGAATTTTAATTTTTAATTCTGGGATTTTTGGCATTCGTTCATTCCTAAATTTGTTTTTTAAATTTTTTTGTTTTGCCTTTTTTTAAAAAAATAAATTCATCATAACTTTCCCCCATGAGAAGATAAAGAACACAATACTGATATTTTATATTTATTTGATTAATTATTAGATTCATATAAGTTGTCTGAAGTTGATGTAATAGACCATGAGGTTTATTCTTTTAAGTTGTATGTTGCACTTTTTAATGGATAACTATGATCCTACTGATCGGATTTTGCTCGATTTCCCTCCCAAACTGCTTAGGATAACTAGAAGCAATTTGACACCAAGATTGTCTTTTGAGTTTTTCGAAAGTGAGCGTATGTATTTTCAACAGACGGACAAACGAAAATGGCTAAATCGACTTAAAATTACTACTCAAGAAACCAGAATATATTTACTTTGTGGGGTATTAGTTGCATAATAAAAAAGTTTCACATGGAATGACAAACTTAGTATACCCTCATCATATTTTAAGGTGTTACAAACATCAGCACAAATGCATAATACCCTCTCAGCTATTTTGGTGTGGCTATAAATAAATAATAGTGTCAAAAATCCATAAAATGAAGCTAAAATATTAAATTTCAATAATTTCTATCAAAAGAAAACCCTTTTTCTTTAACGCAAAATAACAGAAAACTTCTTTTAATAAAGTAAAAAATAAGGAATCATAATAAGTATTACGCCGCCACAAAAAGAATTAATGAAAATTACTCAAGTTGATATTAAGCATTCCTAGATAAACTACCATGAGCAGCATTAGCAAATTATGGACAACTGGAATGGGTCAATTTAATATCAAGATAATTCCAATTTCCATTACACAAATTTGAAATGCATTCGCTGCGGTTGATTCAACAAAGTTATCTATCATCTTTCAGCAATAAATTGGAAAATATGATTGAAACATAAAAGCACGAGACATTTAAAGAACTCGATGAGATTTTTCATTCTGGTAACAGTAGTCTGGAGCAGGAACTCTGCTATGTGATTTTAATTTGACTCTAGCGTGCTCAATCCAAATCCGTTTTCATTTTTTTTCTTTTACGTCTAGTTTTTTATATGGGCGAAAATAATATTGCGACCGAAATAGGGCGGTTCTGCTCATACATTTCATCATAACCTCAGAACGATTTGACCGATTTTAATCAAAACACATTTAAACATATTTCTGCGAAAGTTTTTTCTCCTAGAAATTGAATTTATTGACCCCAAGATAAAAATTCTATAGTGTAAATGTTTGGCTTTTCATGTTAATAATTTTGTAATTCCAGCTTTTCTTAAACTGTAAACTATAATTAATTAATCTGAGAATAAATTTAATTGAGTACTAAGGGCTAAAAAATCAGAGCAAGTTAAACTCTATTTTTGGTTTAAAATGTGTTTAAACCAACAAATCTATAAATCATTAAACATATAAACCATCTTTAAACGCATGAAGTTGGGAGTTTAAACTACCAGTACAAATCATATGAATTTGCCAACATTTGTCGTAGTGCTGCCACATGTTATTTTTTTAACAACATATAATACATGGGACACTGATTTATGGTTGTTGAGTTTAAACTACATATAAATTCAAGTTTAGTTCAACTAAACCAGCATTTAAACCATCAGTGATTTATTAGGCATAATTGTGTTTATTAGGCATAATTGTGTTTGCCGATTTTAAGAGGTAGTTTAAACCTCGCAGCATTGCCATACTGAATAACAACAAATGGCAACAACATATTTAAAAATGGCAACTTTTTATCAATCCACTTAGCATTTTATACAGAAGAAGAAGAATTTTCGCCCTTTTAATTCTTATAAAAAGAAAATTCATTCTTATAATTATTTTATTTAGGTTTTCATATGTTTCAGAATCACTAAAGTTTTCATCTTTACTAAAACAATCCATTTTTCTGTTTTCTAAAAAAATTGTAATTTTTTGATGTTTTTGTTCGCCGCAATATAGCAAAGTTGTAAACCATAATATAAAAATTAAAAAATTACAACTCAACTGAGTTGAGTTGTGAACCGTAATAGGGGCCTAAATCTCTTATCTCCATGTTAAAAACCCACCCTAAGATATATAAACTAGTCTAAAATATATTTTAATATAAGATTTTGAATCAGAGCAACGAATAAATTTAAATCGTTTGCATTTTGCCCTCATCAGAGGTCTTGCGGGCCGCCTGAATTTTATAAAATATAACCAATTATAATTATGTTAATGATGAGTTACAAAAAATTTATTTAGTTTTTGAAGTATCAAAAATTTCAATATTGTAGTGGGAGCCCAAAATAAAAAACATAAGTAAAGGGTAAAAAATTAATAAAACACAAATTATTTAGGAAATTATTGTAATTTATATTTATTATGATAATATTGGTATGGTTTAATTATGTATGGAACAAAATATTGGCCTAAAGACCGCCGCGACCTTGGCGGCACACTTCCATCCGATGGTCCAAATTTCGTTGACGCTGAGGCATAATTGAGGTTCTATGCCGTTAATGTGCCGATTTATCTCATCCTTTAGCTCTTAAATTGTTGCTGGCTTATTGACGTACACCTTTTCTTTCAAATAACCCCAAAGAAAATAGTCCAATAATGTCAAATCACATGATCTTGGCGGCCAATTGACATCGCCACCACGTGAGATAACACGGCTATTGCATTTGTCGCGGAAAAGAGCCATTGTTTCGTTAGCTGTGTGTCAAGTGGCACCGTCCTGTTAAACCACATATCGTCCACATCCATATCTTCCAATTCGGGCCATAAAAAGTTCGTTATCATCTCACGATAGCGAACACCATGTACAGCCTGACCGGCCTCATTTTGGAAAAAATATGGCCCGATGATGCCGCCAGCCCATAAACCGCACCGAACAGTCACTATTTGTGGGTGCATTGGTTTTTCGACAATCACTCTTGGATTATCATTCGCCCCAATGCGGCAATACTGTCTTTTGACGAATCTACTGAGGTGAAAATGTGCCTCATCACTAAAGATGATTTTCTTCGAAAATTGATCATCCACTGTTGCATTTATTGCAACCATTCTGACCATTGACGACGTTTAGAATGGTTAAGAGGCTTTAGTTCTGAGTCAATCAACGACGAGCGTGAGAGGTGCAATTGTTTGGCACGACGACGAGTTGAGGTGGACGGCTCTTTAAGCCCTTATGACACTACATTTTTTATTCATTAATTGATATAGAATTGATAGAATGAAACAGTAAATGTTAGAAAGAGCCAACTATAAAAAATGTAAACAAAGTTTTTTAGTTTTTTTTTCTCTTGTTATGGTTTTGTTTCAGGGATGGGGCTGAGAATTTTTAAAATTGTACCAACAACTTTTAAAAATTTTACTTTTTTACCCTAATTGTACTAAAAGATTTTTTTAGTTGAAATTACTTTTATTTTTGTTCATAAAAAACCCCCACAAAAAGGTATTATAAATCTTAGTTTAAAAAGTATCAACAAAAAAGTACAATTGAAACAACTTAGCCATCCCTGTTTTGTTTATTTCATTAAATGTTGCCAACTTTTTGTTTATGAGAAACCTAGAAACAAAAAGAGGTAAATCGCTGAATTTGCCCATAAACCGCTGATTCAGCAACACTTTTAATATTTCAAGCTTGAAACGTCAATTTTAAGTTAAACAATTTTACATTTTTTTTGACATAACTTCATTTTTATCGATAACTTTAGTAAAATTTTTGACAGTTTGCCATTTATCTTAATACAGCTTAACTCTTTGCACTTGGTAAATTTTTGTATTACATTATATTTGTACTGTTCACCAAAACTTGAACAATGCATTAAAAATGTAGTGTCATAAGGGCTTTAGCCATACTATCGCGAACAGCAGCAATATTTTCTGCAGTACGAGCTGTACGATCATGCACTGGTGTTTGACATCTCCTACAGACCCGGTGCGCTCAAATTTTTGCACGATTTTTCCGATTGTACGCACATTTGGACGATTAAATTGACCGAAAAAATTACGAAGTGCACGATATGCATTTTGATTTGAACGCCCATTTTCATAATAAGCCTGAATAGCTTTAAAGCGTTGCTCGATTGTATATCTTTCCATGGTTCAAATTGAGTTGTCTGAAATTGAGAAATGTCAAATGAAATGCAGAAAAAACTTGACGTTTAGGTGTGGTTCACATTCAACATCGGCCCTTAAAATTTAACCACCCACCAACCAATCGTATGGCAATGAATGGAGAAATATGTTTTTTTTTAAATAGCTAAAATGTTCACCCCTTAAACGTTCCAATTTCGAATAAGTACCAAATTTATAGTTGTATTTTTTAGTAAGTTACGAATGCGATATAATTTTTATTTCAATGTTTATTGGTTTAACAGGATTTTCCCGCTTACTAACCAAAAGGGTCTAATTTCAAAGAAGTGCCAAACACCTGTCCGCTCATTTTTTTAATGAACAACAATAGTATTAAATTTCGTTTGTATTTATTTCTTATAGTTAAGGAGATATGAGATTAGAGCATTTACCCTTTTTACCCCCTAAACATTAGAATTTCCAAAATCCCCGAGTTAGTCGATCGACTTGACGAGAGACCAACCTGTGGTCCAAATTTTAACTTTTTAGCTTTAAGCTTTGCGCTAAAGATTCAGTGAGTCAGTTACGTTACAGTTTTATATACTGATATAGATTTTAAAGAATTCTTAAAGCATATTTTCAAGTTTTTACTGCATATTTAATGCGGCTAAAACACTTTTTTTTAAAAAATAAAACAGCTAAGGAAATAACGTTCATATTTTGCAAACGGTTAAATATAATGAAATTAATATGATCTTTTATAATTCTTATTTTATTTTTTTTTTTTGCTCCACTCGAAACAACAGTTTACACAAACAAAACTTTTTTAACAGAAATTTGATGCGACGGATGTTGTCTGGAAGTATGAAAAAGTTTTTTGGAGGGGTAAATCAAATTAGACTGAGTGTTTTTTTGCTTTTGCAGAATGTTTGCGGATGAGTTTGATAACAATTTTAGCCACAAGTATGTGATGGAAATTTTAGCAAAGTGTTATGAAAATAAATGTCTTCTATTACGGATATTTTGAGGCTTCATTGAGCTTGACGTGTTTTATTAAATGGTTTTCCATGATTACGTTTACGTGTCAACGATAAAAATGTGAAATTGATGCTGTAATAGTTTCAAAGGAAGCAAAATCCGGCTCATTATTTATGATCTATGAGGAATTTTAGATAAAAAAAAATGTATTCCATATTAAACAACTATTTGACGAAGAAAAGAAAAACATTTACTAAATGCTTTAACATAAATAATGTTTAAGACAACGCTATAGATTTTAAAAATTTTTACAAAGCGGAGCAAAAGTAATCACCCAATGTTCTTTTGCTGTAATTTTTATTAATGAAAAACTTTGGTTCTGCATGTAAAATTTGTTTATTTCTGCAAATCACTTTTACTCAAATCACGTGATTTCAGATCACATGTGCCTACTAAAATCACACGTGTGATATTTTAGTGTCCCGTTTTTGTGTGTTTTGGTGTGATCTTCAATTGCCGAAAGCACAGGGAGAAACACAAAAACGCTATGACTTTCAGAAAACCACCAAATCACGCTCGTGATTTCAAAAACACGTGATTTTCAGAACAGGCCCGTATACCACCAAGTTGGGAAAATTATATCGGCCAAGTGGCCGCTGCCAGAACTCTTACTTTTACTCTTACCAGAACTTCGGGCGACAGGTTCTCGAATTCCCAACAAATATTCTCCTTAAGGGCTTCACGAGTCTAAAACTTGTTGACGTAAAGCATTTAATTCAAGGCCATATGAGGAGATCATTAAGAAAACGCAGCAATCCTACTTTTTAAAATTTTTTTTATTCAATACTTTTCTACATATTTAAACTTAATCTATATAGCCATTGTTATATAGCTTACCACATGTCAAAATTATAATGTTATTCAATAACAGATATAAAAGTTTCGATCAAAATTAAACTTTTGCTTATCTATGCAATAAACAACTTCGAAATAAAAGTAAGATTAAAAACAAAAAGTTAAAATGACAGTCATCCCTATTATATAAGACGTAGTCAAGGTCGAAGTCAATTTTACGTTGCCGTCATCTCAAGTCTACGACTACATCGCTTCGACGTTAATTTGGTATTTTCTAAGAATGTTGTGTCGATGTCGACTATTTATAGATAATCTTAAAAAAATATCCCATCTCATCATATCTCTGCCATTTGTGGACCGAGCAGGCTGAATTTCAAAAGCAAACTTTAAAGGTGTGTACGCCCAGAAAAAATAGTCCAGCGGCATCAAATCACAAGAAAGAGGCGGCCAATTAACATCGATAGAAAGTTCTGATGCAATAACTGAGTTCTTTAGCGGGCTGTGTAGCCCGTGACGCCGTCTTTCTGAAATCACAGGTAATGATTTCAACATTAGCCAATTGCGACCACAAAAAATCGGTCACCGAAGGAGCCTGATTACGAAATAATGCTGCCAGAATTTTGCGAAGTGATACATTAAAATTTTTAATATTTTGATAGTTAGTTTTCACAGCTAAAATTCGTTGTTCAAGAGTGTAGCGTTCCATGGTTAAAATTTCCCAAGTTTGCACTAAATAAATGCCAAAGGATGGCAGCTCAATTCTTGACATTTCATTATTTGAAGCACAGCCGAAAATAACGTTGTAAAAGGCACATTTTTCCGGGATCCCGGGAGCCCGCTCTATATAAATAATACTAATTAAAATTCGTTTTTAATGAATGAAAAAAAATTTATAACTTTCTGACACTCTCAAAGCGTTTAGTGAGTCTTCAAAGATTATATTTCGGATTTTATTTAAAACTACTATGTTTCCAAAATATTTCGTTCACTTTTCTGCCGAGGTTGGACAAATAGTTTAAAGTGCACCGTTGTTGCATGCTTTTGATTCACAATCAGAAGTAATTTTTTCTTTTTTATAAACAACGGCAATATCAGTCACATGTATGTCAAGGTTGATGCAAAAAATATCATCAACCGGACTACTTCTTACAAACCTTTTCATTTCATTAGATCCATCTGCAATCTTTAGGACAATGTGTTTTCGAATTGTATGTTGTTGTATATTACAACAAATTTTTTTATATCGATTTCCCCGCACTTCCCGGGTATATAAACCAACACAAATTGAAAAAAATTTGTGTTTATCACCTAATAAACATATCGCTCCCTTATAGCAACGCAGTCATATCTCAAAAAAATCAAAAATTTTAAGTAACTTAAGCAAAGTGTTCCTTCATACCTTCTCGTAAAAAAAAAACTGAACCGAAGTTATAGCAAAATATATCTTTAATTCGGTACATTTTGAAAACTTTAATTGCATTTTGCCAAGCTTGATTTTTTTGTAGATATGACCTTGTTGCAATAAAGAAGCGATATGTTTGCACAATATAATTTACTGCCTGCATCTTATTTTGAATTTATTCTTTATTAACTCTTCACTTTACTAAATTTTTTAATTATCAACTGTTCGCTACCCATTCTGTTTTTAGTAGATTTATTGCATCAGGAGACATTGATTTACGTAATTGATCAAATCGACAACACATCCACAGATGCTAATTTCTAGAGAATAGAAAACTAAACTTCAAGGTATAAAATGCTGTATCCTAAAACTATGAGGATTGTTTTTTTTCCGGGATCCCGCAAAATAAACCGGGACAGCGGGCTTTTATTTAACGTTGGGCGAAAGAATTCAATGATCCCTTCGGCACTAAGCAACTTTACACATCTCTCGTTAGACCAATCATGGAATACGGTTCAATTGTATGTGATCCACATTATAAGGTTCATAATGATCATATTGAATCCTTTCAAAAACAATTTTTGCTTTTTTGCCTGAGAGATACATATCGAGGAAATGATAATCTCCCTTCATATTCTACAAGATTATGCTAAATGTCTCATTTGTAATTACCTTAATAAATGGAAAAGTATGCTCCAATTTTTTATTAAGAAGATTATCATTTAACGTTCCACGACGTACGGTACGGTACGGTACTATAATCCCTTATATATAAAAACTTTCCGAAAGAACTATGCAATGGCAGACCAATTTTGAAAAATGTGTTGTTGCTTTAATGACATGTTTGAATTTATTGATTTTTCTCTAGATGTAAATATTGTGAAACGTAATATAATACTTAAGTTAAATACTCATTTGTATGAGGCTGTACGGATTTATCCATTGCTTAAATATATTAAATAAATAAATAAAAAAAAAATAGGAAAAACCCCTACTCACAACGTTATTCGCGTCTTTGCTTCATTTGACAGCCTATTTACACCCTAACCTAAACTTTGATCACCCCTTATAATAAAATTCTATTGAAAAGTTTCATTAAAATCTGTTTATTAGTATTTCGCAAAAAAAAGTCACAAACAAACAATGCCGTTTGTTAGTGTGTAAAATAAAAATCATTATTAAACATCAAAATTTCTTTAATTCAAATAATTTTGGACAAGCGCAAAGTATGCGACATTTTATTTTATAAATGAATTGTGTTTCAATCTTATTTTACTCGAACTACTGAAGAAGTCATAAAATAAGAAGTTTTTTTCATTTCCAATTCCAATAAATCAATAAATGCCGAATAAAACTTTGTTGTATAAAAATTTCAATTTCGCGGTCAAATGCATTTGCAAATTGTAAAAAAATATAAAATTGGCATAGTTGTACAAAATGTTTGGTACAAAACAATTCATATAACGAGCTTAATATAAAAAGGCCTTTAGAATATGTATGAATCGTGCTTTAAGTCATTGTGTTTTGCCTTGGTTTGATGAGAAGGAGGGTACTTTTTCGTGCCAACGGGAAAAGAAGTAGAAGATTGGTCTTCGAATAGGCTTTGTGTGCTAGCATAATGGGACGAACGACGAACTTCGCATAGTACGACGAATTCGTTACGTAAATTCGTCAAATTAGACACAGTAAGTGCGTGAATTCCAGGTATTAATGTGACTTGATTTTTTTTTTTTAATTTTTAAAAATAAATACCTTGAACGCTAGACTTTATTAGCATTTTCATGCATTTTCATCTTTTTTAACTGGCAATAAATTTTATTAAAATCTCGTTTGTAATTTATTTGTTTGTTAACATTTATCAAATCATAGGTTGGCCATATTTCAACAAAAAAAAAAAAATAAAAAAAACTATTAATTGGGTGTGTTCTAGAATCCGAATCCACTCGAAAGCATTTTTGGTGTTCTGCATTTCGATTTAGCAAACTCAAATTAGTTATTGGGTTTGTTTCAAATTTTGCAATTTTTCGCGATTTGTTCCTGTAATATGTCTGATTCTTTACAGCTTTAACAATTTAAAACAAATAGTAGACTTTGCTATCATGCCTTTGTTAGCAAATATTTGCGAATTTCCGCTACTTTAGCAATTTTTATCGAATTTTGGCCATTCCTAATAGTCTAAGGGACTTTTAATAAATTTTATGGGTTCTTTAAAAAATGAAAAATGTTCGCTATTTTTACAAACTTTTTTATGTTATTATCAGGGACCGTAACAGTTATTCCTTTTTTCATAAAAGTCAGATGAAAACAGTTATTTCTTGATTTTTAATTTTTTGAACAAAAATAACAGTTAATTTTTGATTATTATTTTTTTGAGCAAAAATAAAAGTTATTCTTTAAAGAAATGTACGTGTAATAGCAATTTAGTTGACTTTAAATATATATTTTAATGTGCATAAGAACTCCCAATGATGATTACACATTAAAATAAACACTTAAAGCATTTTTAGCATAGACAAGTTCATAATGATCAATATGGTATACTTGAATCAGTTTTTCCACATTTACTTCTATATGCTTTTTTGTTTTAAAATTCAAATATAACTGTTATTTTCGGTCCCTGGTTATTATCGGATATTTTAATTTTTTTAACTGATTTAGCGATTTTAAATAAATTTTTGCGTTTGTTTCAATTTTGCAATTATGGCGAATTTTAGCCATGTTCGCAATATAAGCGATTTTTATCTGTAAGGGTTGCGATTCTTTACAGCTTTAACGATTTTTAAAAAATAGAACACATTGCTATTATGCCGCTGTTAGCAAATTTTTGCGAATTTTCGCTAATTTAGCAATTTTTATCGAATTTTTTCCATTCCTTATAGTTTTAGAGACTTTAAATCAATTTTAAGGCTTATTAAAAGGCTTTATTAAAAATTTTCGCGAATTTTCGCCATTTTTGCAAATTTTAGCCAAGTTCGCAATAGAAGCGATTTGTCCCTGTGATTCTTTACATCTTTAACGAGTTAGCTGCAGTTAGCAGGAAATGTCGCATCACATATACTTTAAAGGTTTCTAGTTAACGAAGCCAGTGTTTGTTATACCACAGACGAGCAAATCTTTGCAACCGGCCGAAGGATGGCTATTTAGTGAAGGTATAGTTGGCGAAGCCAGTGTTTGTTATACCATAGAGGAAAAACTTCTTGCGACCGGCTAAAGGCCCAACCATTTTATCTATCGTGCGATTTTTAAAACCAAAGCTGTATAATTATTCGTGATATTAACATTCAGGATTTTCAAATACTTTCTTTGTGTTTTTTTTTAGTTTAAGTTTTTTAAGGTAAAAATGCATTAAACATTTTGAGGTGATTTTTCATTTTGAAAAGTTATCCCAAATTTAGGGTCATATTCATTTTAATTTTAGTGGTAACGAAAAAAACCCCAAATTTGGGATAAACTTTCATTTTTGTTTTTGGGCCATATTTCCTGGGGCCATATTACGTAGCGCCTGTGTTAATATAAAGTTTCCTCGATATTACAACAAATACATTTTGTATATTTTTTCGTATGCAGTTTGACAATCATCATATACCATGGTGACGTGCAAAATTTTCCACTTTTATACAATACTAGCTTAACCCGGTGCGCTTCGCAACACGGCCTTAACCACTACTTCAATTGAGGGATATTAAATATATGCATCCTATGCGAGTTATTTTCCCCCTGCGCCGACCCGCTTTATTTGTACTGTAGTATACCATTAAACTGACTTCTACAAAGTATTAACATTCTTACTATAACAGTTCTTAACATATGCGATACTTAACATTGGCGTCCTATGGGGGCAACACTTCCCCCGCTGCTATTTTATTTCAATTTTGGGGCTAAGAAGATCTTACTACCAAAAGTTCAACAAAATGCGTGCAGCGGTTCTTATTAATATTTCTATCTATGAGGGGAACTGCTCCTCCTCTGTCAACCCCACGCATTTTTATATTGAAATTTATATTTTACCATAATAGTAGCTTTAACCACGTTTGAAGACTCTCCCTTTAATAGTTCTTCATTTGAGCTATATTTAATATATGCATCCTATGGGAGGTATTTCCCCCCTGCGCCTACCCGCTTTATTTTTGTTGTCAATAGTGTAGTATACCATAAGAGTGACTTCTACAAAGTTAAAACATTCTCACTATAACAGTTCTTAAGATATGCGATAATAAACATTGGCGTCCTATGGTGGGTACCACTACCCCCGCCGCTATTTTGTTTTAATTTTGGGGCTCAGAAGATCCTACTACCAAAAGTTCAACAAAATGCGTGCAGTGGCTCTTATTAATATTTCTATATATGAGGGGTACTGCTCCTCCCCCGTCTACCCCGCCCATTTGTATATTGAAATTTATAGTTTACTATAACAATAGCTTTAACCACTTTTGAAGACTCTCCCTTTAATAATTCTTCAGTTGAGTGATATTTAATATATGCATCCTAAGGGAGGTATTTCCCCCCCTGCGCCTACCCGCTTTATTGTTATTTTCAAAAGTGTTGTATACCATAAGAGTGACTTCTATAAAGTTTGAACATTCTCACTATTACAGTTCTTTAGATATGCGATGTTAAACATTGGCGTCCTATGGGGGATTCCACTTCCCCCGCTGATATTTTATTTTAATTTTGGGGCTCCAAAGATCTTACTACCAAAAGTTCTGCATAATGCGTGCAGCGGATCTTAATATATGCGATAATTAATATTGGCATCCTATTGGGGATACCTATTCCCCTGCCCCTATCGAAAAAATAAGTAGCCTATTTTATTTTTAGGGCTCACGTGATGTATCTGTAAAAATTTCAGGAAAATCGGTTCAGTAGTTTAGGAGTCTATAAGCCAACAAACAAACAAACAAACAAACAAACAAACAAACAAACAAACAAACAAACAAACAAACACACATACAAACATTTTTCATTTTTATATATATAGATATACATAAACACATGCAACAAACAATTATTGCGGCCACCTTCTAATAAAACATGGTAACAATACATGGCGTTCCGGTAAAATTTTAGCCGTCAGCGACTACATATCGTCACCTGAAATGCAAACGGATGTAACAACACATTAATTCAAAACGGTGTATTTAATTGATTGTGGTTCGCTTTATCAAGCTACATGCAGTTGCAAATTTGTAGACACCTGTGGTAAAAAAGTGGCGACTTTATTGAAGAAATTCAAACTCCAAAAACACTTTATTATTATTGATCTTGTAATGTTGTTTGCTTCTTCCGTAAAAAAATTAAAGTGTAGTTAGGCCCGTTTGCATTTAAGGTGACGAAAAGTTATACAGGTTTTTAATCTTAATTAGGCTTAAGTTCATTAAATTTAATTTTTATTTAATTATTTTTTTTTTTTTTTTTTTTTTTTTTATGAGGAGATCGAGTGGTTGCGATCGAAACATGTCATGGTAACCTGCCGGCCTGGGTTCGAGCCCCGGCCACGGTCAATAATGAAAGATTATCAATAACAATTTTAATTAATTTTCATGTTGTTAAATTCCTTTCTTCATAAAAAAAAAAATAATTAAATAAAAATTAAATTTAATGAACTTAAGCCTAATTAAAATTATTAAAAAATTTGGATTAGAAACCATAAATAGTTCAACAAAATAACCACAATACTAATTATTGTTAAAGCTAAGGCACGAGCTCTATGTATTCATTTGTCCTTCAAGTTGTACTGAAAAAGATCAACAAGAAAAAGAAAGACAAAAAATGAAAAAAACAAAAAAAAAAAAAATGTACTTTGGACTTCAAGAAAAATTCTTGACAAAAGTACGAAAAAACAGAAGTAAGGAAGAACATGTAAAATCAATTAAAATGGATAATCATTAAAAAAAAAAGCAGACTTCGATCTACCAAAGGTTAAAATACAATTTGGTTTAAGGATTGATGTTTGACTATTGACGTCAGCAGTCGTCGATGGCTGCGAGTGTAAAACGGCAAATCCATCTGAGGAGATCGAGTGGTTGCGATCGAAACATGTCATGGTAACCTGCCGGCCTGGGTTCGAGCCCCGGCCACGGTCAATAATGAAAGATTATCAATAACAATTTTAATTAATTTTCATGTTGTTAAATTCCTTTCTTCATAAAAAAAATAATTAAATAAAAATTAAATTTAATGAACTTAAGCCTAATTAAAATTATTAAAAAATTTGGATTAGAAACCATAAATAGTTCAACAAAATAACCACAATACTAATTAGGTTTTTAATCTTTAATTAGAATTTTTATCAGCTCTAGTTGTTGCGATATGTATAGCACTATATTAAAAACTAAGCCACTTGCTGGACATACATTAGCATAACTTGGAAAGGCTTTCAGCCGTATTCATAAAAATTTATTGATGATTAATTGACCGTTTTTAAGCAAAAATTGCTTAAGTTGTATTAATAAACGAAAAATAGTCTATTGAACCTTTAATAAACCATTCATAAAGTAAGAAAATTTATTGTTGGATTTGTCCTTCTTTAAACCAAAAATAAAATGACATTTTGATAAGTGTTTGCATTTAATGATATTATTTTTGTGAAATATGTTGAAAAATAATGACAAAAATGTTTTATTTATTAATATGGACATGTTAAATACATTTAACTATTTTTTTTTTTTTATTTTAGACAACAAATTTAAAGTTATATTGATAATTATTTAAAAAAATTGTATTTGATTTAAATGAATATGTTCAGGGGCAAATGCAGATATTCTCTTTAATTATTTATTAAATTATTGCAACTAGTTGTTTTTTTTTGTTTAAAACAACAAATTATTGTTCAAAAATAATTTTTTTTAAAAAATAAGCAAATCATAATCATAGTGATGTTAATAAAAAGTAAACAAACTTTATTCGAATACTTTCTTATCGAATGTTTAAAAAAGGTTCAAACAAAAGATTTTATGATAGTTTTCGGCAACATTTTGTTCAGAAACTAAAATAATATGTAGTTTTATTTGATAAGAATAATTTTGAAGGTCTACAATGAAAAAAAAAATTATAAAAAAAATTTAAATATAGAATATCATGTGAACCGAATAGAAGTTTCATGAATCACTAACAATAAAATGGCAGCAAAATATAAAGAAAGTTGCCATACTTAAACACAAAATCGCGACAAACAGTTAACAGTAAAAAAGCTGTTAATGTACGTTTATGAATACAAATTTTTATAAGAGGTTTATAAGACAAAAAGCGTTTAATAGTTATTACATACTATAAGCTTCAAATAAGAACTTTTTATGAATATGGCTGTTAGTCTATTCAGTTAAATAAAAAATTCAAAACTCGCAAATCAATGAAATTGGATGCGTTCCACTAATATACATATAAATACACATAACTACTAATATTTAAATGTTACCTACACTTAAAAAAAAAAAAAAATTTAATAAATCAGAAAATATATCACAATAAATCCCATGTCCTATCCAAGGAGTGGAAAGGGGTAACAAACAACTTCTATGGACCCCCTGGTACATACTTAAAGTTTTAGTTAAAATCGTATGAGCGGATCTTTGGGCAGGAATTAATGGGTTAGCATTCTTTCTGTTTTACTGTACCCATGCTCTGTAATTTTGGTGTGAACTTCCAATAAAAAATATTCCAACTTTTCTCGAAAAGTGAGAAAAAAGAGTGTCTGTAACTCATGTCGAAAACTATCAAAAGAGCTTACTTCGTAACGTTATAAATGTCATAATAGAACGCCACTCACACTTATCGTTGAAGGCGACCAAAATTTACTAAATTGAAAATTTTTCAATGACGGAGGCGAATCGACTAATAATTAAATACTCACGGAGCTAGAATGTATATACATGATGGGGTCTGAGATGAATTATAAAAAAGTTTTACACTGAATGGCAAACTAATAATACCCTCATTCACCACTAGTGGTGGTGAAGGGTATAAAAAAACTGTACGACTGCAAAGTCAACAAAGACTTTTCAACCGTTGATAATTAATTTTAACAGCAGCAACGAAAGCAAGAGTTTACTTGTTGAACTTAAAACTGTTTATTTATTTATTTACCTAATTCGCCAATGAAACTAACATTTCTTACTGACTGGTTAAAAAACGGCTTTCATACGGAGGTGTAGGACGACAGAATAAAAGAAATTGCTTTTGGGGATCTCAGACGACCGAGGCGTATTCCAGAATAGGTCTCACTAATGAAATGTATAATTGTCTTATGACATAGAGATCGTCAAACTCCTTCCCCCAGCGTTTAATAAATCCAAGGACACCTTTACCCTTGTTGACAGTCTGCTATATACATATGCCCATTAAAACACAATTTATGACCAAATAAGACACATAGATCAAGCAACTACTTTACTACCCGTATAAATTGTATCAGTTTGCATCCCAGAGAAATAAGAGGATATCACCAAAGATGCAAATTCCAAAAGATTAGTAGAACTCGAACGTCCTTTTCTAAATCCATGTATAATATCCTTATCATGGTTGGCTAATTTATAATGCGCCTGCGATTTTTTTCAAAGAGTTTAGGAACAACACTTAATGTAGTTATAGTTCGAAATATTGGATCTACATCCGGATTTGAACAAAGGTAATATGAAAGACTTTTTCCAGTAATCGGGGAAATATCCATTTAAAGGTGTAACGTTATATAAATACGTTATGCGCCCCATACACGTTTCAATTAAATTGTCAACTGAGTTGATGCTTGGCCACACAGTTCATCAACTGAATTGAAAGATTTTAAATTAATTTTAAAATTTAATAAAATAAAAGACAATTTTTTAAATACTTAACTTTTTTTTGCAAAAGAAAACTACAAACATTAATTTTGACGGCTAATCAACAGACTCGAGCACACACAGTACAATCGAATTGAAAGACTTAGTAGTCAACTTGAAAAAATCAAAATATTTTGATTTTTCTTCAACCAACTCGACAACCGTCAAACTGATCAATTGACAAAGCCATACACGCTTTGATTTGGACAACAACCGACTCAGTTGACAATTGAATTGAATCGTGTATGGGCTGCTTTCAAGGCGAAATTAATGGTGTTTTCTTTTCTTCACAACAAATATCGCCTTCTAAAAAGGTGCATGTATAAAATGTCTTGCCAGCCCTGTAATAACGCTATTTGATATTTGACGAGAACAAGGCGAATTCAACTACAGGTGGTGTCGGAACTACAACAATCCAAAAACAACAGAAACAACATAGGGTTTTTTGCATTGCATTGTTAGTGCCATTAGCTCGAAATGTCAACCATTATTAGCAAAACACTAACAAATCAAAACAAATAAGCCCGAACTGTCAAAATCAGATGCCGTTTCGACACCACCTGTAGTTAATTCGCCTTGGACGAGAACAAAACACAAGATATGAAAAAGTAAAATGCCCTGTTTTCAACACCTGACAAAAATTGTTCTTCATCATTATAGGTAATTTTTTAACGCTTTTTTCATTATTTTCTGACATATTGTTTTTTAACCGATTTAGAGATTACAAATAAAATTTTGGGTTTGTTTCCAATATTGCAATTTTTCGCGAATGTTCGCGATAGACGCGATTTTTACTGTAAGTTTTATGATTTTTTAGAGCTTTAATGATTTTTAATAAATATTAGACTTTGCTGTCGTGCCGCTGCTAGCAAATTGTTGCGAATTTCCGCTAATTTAGCAATTTTTCACGAATTTTTGCCATACCTAAAAGTCTAAGGGACTTTTTATCAATTTTATGGGTTCTTTGAAAAATTAAAAACTTTCGCGAATTTTCGCTATTTTAGCAAACTTTTTTATATTATTTTCCGATATTTTGATTTTTTTATTTAGTGATTTCAAATAAATTTTTGCGTTTTTTTCCATTTTGCAATTTTGGCGAATTTTAGCCATGTTCGCGATAAAAGCGATTTTTATTTGTAAAGGCCAAAATACATTGATCAAAATACTCATCAAGCATTGTGGTAGTATTAGTGAAAATGTGTTTGTATGTGTGACACCGACAACGCTTGATAAAAAATCAAAAAATTTAGATACGACGGCGAATATGACGTTCAGCACACGTACACGTTGAATTCGCCGGCTGGACAAGCATTTGACAAGTGTATTTGGGCCTTAAGGGTTGTGATTCTTTACAGCTTTGATTTTTGATTAGACATTGCTATTATGCCACTATTATGTCCGCTAATTAGGAATTTTTACCGAATTTTTTGCCATTCCTTATAGTTGTAAGGACTTTTTTTTATCAATTTTATGGCTCGTTTTAAATGATAAAAATTTTCGAAATATTTCGCTACTTTTGCAAACTTTTCCGAATTTTACTATGCCATAAGTAAGGGTAAATGTGAGGATAAAACATGCTTCCCTATTAGAGAGCAAAACATTTTTAAAAAATGAACACAAAATTCCATTTTTAAAATAAAATATCACATTTTTTTGTATTATTTTAAGCTGTCACTTAAAAAAAAATTTTTTGTTTAAAAATTTAAAATATAAAATTAAAGTGAAACGTGACCACGGGGTATTATGGTTGTTTTCAAATTAGCTTCAGTGGAGTTTCATCCCACTTTTTTACATGCTGAACTTTGCTGCAAATCATTTGGTCCAAAAAGAATTTTGTTCCATAAGGAATGTGAGCGTTTCCAATTGCTGTTTACGACGTTGGACTTGCATAAAATGAACAAAACTGATAAAGAATATGGTATTTGGTATACGAACACAAAAAAATTACAAATAGTTACATTTTCAACAAGTTTTTTACATTTATTTGCACCGTCGAAAGCAAATTTGTTTTCGTTGAAAAATTCGATGTACAACGAAATTTTCGACAGTGCTGCCAACTCATAATACCAAATTAACATTCGATGTTCGATAGCCAGCGAAAATCGTTTGAGGAATATAACTCATAATAGGGGTCCAAGTGATTGGTACTCTTTAATGCGTTTCAATTTTTTTTTACATATTTTGACATTTCGTTACTGTCAATCTGCGGCATCTTTAATTTGTATTGCTTCATTTTCAAATAATTTTGCGGAAGTGATAGAGAGTAACAAGTTGGCATTTAGCTTTCGCATCGCAATAGAGACCCTACAAGAAATGAATGAGCGAGTTGTCACTTTTTCACGTTGGTCTTAAGAAAACGATAGAAATAAATGACAGAAAACTTGATTTCGGTCAACTCGCTCATTCTCTTCTTGTAGCGGAGAAGCCCCCAGATACTCGTCGCTTTGAATTCTCAAAGTTATAAGAAGATCTTGGATCGCTTCTTAAGTTTTCCTTAACTTTAGAGAATCTTTAGAGAGATCATCATTGTAACATTGGATATTAGCTTAACTGTAAGCTGATCTTGTCGTTGCGTATCTAGTATAGTCTATAGAAAGACGACTTTTTATATATCTTATAGTATTAGTCTTCATCTATTCCAAGGTGGACCACATAATGTTTTTTTCTTTTGATTGGAATAGATTCTCTAAAGATATATATCAAAAAAACCATCACAAAACTGTTCCAAAATAGAATCAATTTTAGTAGGAGATAAATTATTTGTTGGATAATAAGTAAGCCAATTTCTAGTAGCGAGTAAGTGATTCAATTTACTAAAGTTAGCATTTTCAAAGTTAAAAAACCATGTTCTCGTTGGTTCTAGTATTTACAACTTGTCGGACTAGAACGAACAAAATTAATTTCCAAAGTAGGATGATAATTGCCCTCAGGTGTTTGAAAAAGGTTTGATACGTTGTATGATGAAATCTTCAGGTACAAATACCAGATCAAGGTGTCTTCCCAATATGTTTGGTATACCATTTATTTGGAAAAGACTTAAATCTGCAAAAGTGTTCAATAGTTCGTTATTATGTTCCAAGTTAATGGAGGGATTAAAATAATTTGTGCCAGTGTTTTTGGCCCAAATTATGTTTGCAAGATTAATGTCTCCAACAATTAACAATATGTCGCCAGGTCTGGATAGACCAACCACAAGTTCAATTGCACTAAGATGGATGCTGGAGGAATGTATGAACATGTTATAAACATTTTTTCGGATTCTCATTTAACGCATACGGAAAGCAATTTAATTTCTTGGACTTCTGTTGGAGTAATGTTTTCAGATGGTAAAAGAGTCGATACTGCAATCAAAACTCCTCCACCATCTATGCCAATTCTGCCGCATCAATATATTTGGAATTTATTACACGTGGTTTCAGAATTGCGGATATTTTTTCCAGGTTTATCACGTAGCCATGTTTCAGTAAGTACTATAATGAAATGTTCAATGCCAAAACTTTGTAGATAAAAAGGTTTTAGCTTTGAATTTATACCTCTTACATTTTGGTAAACAATATAAGTAAATTAGGGGCGATTTTTTATTTTTAATTTTTGCTACAACCATTATTTATTTGAAAAAAAAGATTTATTACCTTTTTTGGATTTGCTTTAGGAAGTGTCACATTGTTGTCTTTGCGATAAATAAATTCCCGAACTATTGTGTTTCTTGGCCAAAATTCTGGACTTACAAGTCTATTAAATAGGATTTCCGGAACAATTTTAAAAGATGCTCTGTTGCGTGCATTTAACTTATAAATATGGATGCCGTTTTATGAGTTTGTAGGAAGATTTTACCTTATGTGGTGTTCCACATAATTTGGCGTTGTGTTAGATGTAAAACGGGTAGCAAATATAGTTTCGAGGGGCAATTGTCCTAAGTGGCTTGGGAGTCACGACCGCGGCTTGGCTTGCCGCAATACAATTATCTGAATACTCCAGTATTTGCTCCAGTGGATGATGGAGTAAGAAAAATTTGTTCAGAAGGATTTATATATGCTGTAGAGTTAAATGGTAAAGTTAACTGAGTTGCAGCAATTTGGTCTGAAGGAACCTGGTTGGAATCATTTACATTACATAACGTATTCACGGATGTAGATTGCGAATGTGTAATCCCACTTGAACTGGGAAAATTGTCATCTTTCTGATTTGACTTAACGGCAATTTTATTAGATGAAATTAAAGGTTGCTGTAAAGCAACAGCATAAAATTTTAACTTTTGCTTTTCTGTCTCCTTTTTTTAAAGACTGTGAACTGTTGCTTTTATTTTACTTTGTCAAACAACTGATAGGTTTTGCAAGAAAAATAAATTATAAGCACTTTATTGCAATTTATCATTTTGAATAGTTTTTGCTTCTTCTGTAAAATTTTCAAAATGTTAGATTGGGTCTTTTGCGTTTAAGGTAACGATATATAATTGCTTTTATTTCAATACAGAATGCTTATTAAGTAGAAAGTTTCAGTTTTAATACAATACTTAATATATATTATGAAACTGTTAATTTAAGAACTACTTGCAAATTTGTGGGACGATTACGGATGGCAATACAACTTCAGTTGCGTTGTCAGAAAGTCATCGCCCAGATTTGCAATTTTGTTACTGCAATTCTTAAAAATTCTGCTTAAAAATTGCATGTCTAGATTATGTAATTATAGTTTTGCATTTTTTGTATTTTTATCTTGCCTTTCCTTTTCACCTTTTTATATTTTACATAATATTACAAATACATCTACAGCCAAAACTTAAAGTTAATAAGTTTGAGAATAACAAGCAATCTGTCCTGTTACCAATAAACTCAAGAATTTCTTCAACAAAAATTGCAAGGCTGGACGACTAAAAAGCAACGCAACTGACATTTAAACTAGTATTAAGTACGGCAACATTGTTAAGTTGCCAAAAATTTATCGATAATGCTATTTTGACACTTTGGCAACTAAAAATAAATATACAATTGAAAAAAACGAGCAAAACAGTAATTAAAAGTAAACAAAAAGTTAAATAAAATTTAAAAATATGAATAGTTCTGTGGACCTATTTTTCGCAAATCGGTAAACGTGGCATATATTAGACACCATATAAGAGCCTCTACTGTTTGTTGTTGCCACTCGTTAGTATTTTGGAGCTCAGTCTCTTGTTCCAAAGCTAAGTTTGCCTAAAAGACACGTCCTTTAGGATTTACTACCAGCTCTATATGTAAAAGCTCGGCAGCAGCGTGTTCAATCGTGGCCAAACTTTTTTCCTCTGATTAGTTTCTATTTCATGGAATAAAAGTTCAAACTGTTTCCGAATTAAGTTTACCATTTTGAAATCTGAAATTAAAGAAATATATACTACATAAATAAATAAAAAACACAAACGTTTTATAAAAATATTTTTACTTACTAGATTTTCCGCCTTCTCTAGTTTACAAAATATTAGCAGCAAGTACAAGTTTATAAGTAGTATTTGTTACCAAAAATATTATTATTATTTTTTATATGTCAACTGAAATAAAAAGCTATTAGTTGACAGTTGTCATACGTAATATAAATTTGGCAACTAGCAACGCAACTTCAGTTGTGTTGTCATCCTTAATTGACCCATTAGTTAATATGTAAATGTATATATCTATATATATATATATATATATATATATATATATATATATATATGTATGTATATATATGATTGTGCAGTATGAAATTTTATTATTGATTACCCTCCACAGCAATGTCCATTATGCTCTGGACATAATAGGGACCTTCATTGATATAAGTGGACAATTGTATGTTCGTTTGAACATCAAAGTCATTACTATCTGCCAACAACTTAATGACACTGAATTTTGCATATTTAGCTTCTTTATCAAACTCCACTTTACGATCTAGTAAAAACTCCAAAAAACCAGCTGTATTTTTCAAAGCCCTAATGCCCCAAGGATACAAACACAGAGAACCTATTAAATTCAATGTAGAAATTTTGATATCAGGAAAGGGATTGCGACAAAAGTCCATTAAGAATTGCATATTATTCGTGTTATCATTCAAATAATTAAACCAACGTTGCAAAATCAAACTACAAGAAATAAAAAAATATCAGTCTTAAATAATTTAATAAAACAAAAAATTTACCTTATTTCAGTTGTAACTATAGATTCAAATGTAAAAATATGTTCTAAACTGCTAAATGCTCGATTTTTTAAATCAGTTGGCAAATTACGCAAATAAGAGGAATAGTTTTCAAAAACATCTTTTAACGCATTACCATAACTTCGTTCCAGCAGGAGAACTCCTTGTTGACTTTGTGTTAAATTGGCTAATAATGCAAAGTATTATGTATAAAAAATAAATAAACATTATATTTAAGTCAGATTTTTAGTTTTTACCCAAAGTATCAAATGCTGCTGGTAAAATAGATGTATCTCCAGAATTTAAACATTCAAATAGACATCTAATCATATGTGGATAGCCACTGATAATTTTTTGCGGCTGAACGCTAGAAATTTTACCAAAGAATTTCATTATACCTGGTATTAAAAGACGATCAAGCGGATTTATTTCCGTTTCTTCAACACGTTTGCTTAAAACATCAAAAACTTGTCGCTTCTCCAAGTAGAGAAGACCATGATTTTGTTCAGCTAAGGAAACGAATATTTCCAATATATTTACTTGTAACAATATATCATCATTATCGAGTTCTGCTAAAGCATGATCAAGTAAAAGTTCTACTTTTCCTAGAGTTGCAGCCGAATGTTTTCCCAAATTTACTGCCATTTCATATAATCGACATTTAACCACTTCATTCTTTTTCAGTGCTTCCAATAGTATTTCTTTGACAAATTTTTCTTCTAAACGATCGCTTAACACTAATGATAAAATGGCTAATGCAGGCCTGCCTAGCTCAGTCTCAGGTTCTTGTACCGCATTTAAAATATGACGCAAAAGTTCATCTGAAATGCAGTCTCCCAAGTTATCATCTCCGATTTGGTTTTGCAATTCCTTTAAGATGGTATTTAATGCAAGTGCTCTAATGCGTGTTCTTTTATGAAGCAAAGCTCTATGCAACAAGTGTGGTAAATCAGTTTGCCTTAATGTCAAATTTGCCATACATATAGACAAAATATCACTGACCAAATCTAAGGGTTCAGTATTAGTAGTTTCCTCGCCATCAGGGTCTTCTAGGCAATCATAGATTTCTGAAGAGCTTAACAAACGGTTTGTTACTTTAGTTTCCAAATTAGGGGTTTCATTAAGACGAACACGTATTTCTGCTAAAGTGGCTAAACGATTTTCTTTTATTTTAAGGCTTTCAAGTTTTCTACAACACCAATCTTCTGTCATTGTTTAAATTATTTATTTCAAAAATTTTTGCCGAATCACCGAAAAGCATAACATAAACAGTTGCCTTTTTTAATAACTTGGTAGCACTTTATATTAAAATGTGTCATTTTGTTAATGCTGCCATGTATAAATTTTCATACACAGTAAAATATATTGCAGAGTTCACAGACGAAAAATATTTAAGCCAGTGTTCGAAAATAAACATTAAATATCGCTCCTTATGCTATGTTCACACTTCGGTTTTTAAGCGCGTTTAAGCAAAATGTTGACAAAACATGTTTAATTAACATGTTTTCCCATATATATAATTATCATAAAAACACATAGAGTTTTAAAGTTAAACTCTCTCCAAAACAAGTAAAAGTCAGGGATCGAAGTGTGCTTTGAGGTATATTCAGTAGCTTACGTCAAAAACATTACATTACATTAGGTCAAAAATTAAATGATTAAAAAAAATAAAATGGTGTTGGGAAAAACAAAAGAGTGTATAATGAATCAAAAAACGGAAGCAAAGAAAAGAAAGAAATCATGGACAATTGAAGAGGAGGAACTGTTAATAGAAATTTGGTCGGAGTACATTAGTTAGCTTAGGAGTGCGCGCTAAAATTGACACGTTTTATGAAAAGTACGGATGCGAAGATGCATCGTTAATATAATTTAATAGTGTGAATACAGTTTAGAGTGAAACAACAAACATTTCATAAATAAAGCCATTTTTTAAAAAAAATTTTGTCAAACGGTTGTAAAAATGTGTGAATTGTGAATCAATTAATTTACTTCTTTAATTTGGTTAGTTTGAATATTAAGGTAGAGCTAAAAAAAATTGCGAGAATGATAGTGGTAAGGTACTGATGGCGGATTCAGAGGACGTGGTGGTGGATTCTCTGGAAACAACAGAGGTCATGTACGAAGCGGTAGTTTTGAAAGGAGTGGTCGTCCAACAGTTAGCGGCCATGCGGGTGGTGGGTTTGACCAGGATAATCGTTTAAGATTTGCCGGTGGTAATGTTATTAAAAATCCTAATAACTTTTCAAGTATGTATTTGATTTTTTTGGTCACAATTAATTGGTCACACGTACGTTTACCTCCATTTCCAGACCCATGCAAGAAGTGGAACGCAGCCACAGAAATAACGATACGTAGTATATACTTTTCTGAAGTCTAGTTTCCTATGAATTTGATTATAATTATTTCATTAAAAAATTTAATTAAAAAAATTATGAAGGTAAGTACTAACCAATGTTTACTGCACGACTGTGGAGTCGTCCGAAAAAAGTACTAACTCCGACTCCAAACGCTGAAATTTTTTAAGTGCGACTTCGACTCACGACTCCTACTATAATCTTGATGCTAAATGTACTTATATGAGACTCAGTGATGTTAACTTTTATTTTTTCATTACCGTACGGCCTTCTTAAAATTACCGTTTTTGAGAAGAAATTGCCGAACGAAAACATTAATGTGCTGTTTCCAAATGACAGGCGATTGATAATGTAGTAAAATTTAAATGAAAAGCACTCAGTCCATCGCCTGTCATTTGGAAACAGCACAAAAGAGCAGTATTCATAAACCATTAATTTAAATTTAAAGGGTGTTTTAAGAAAAAATTTGATTAGAAATTTTTGTTTATAATACATTTTAAAGAAAAATTATTGTATTTGTATGAATATGGCAGTAAAATAATTTTAAATAAAATAGGTACATACATACATATACATATATATGTATATTCATTCAACTCAAAATAATTTTATTTAATGCGCTTAGCGTGCATATGCATGTGATAAACACTAAAAAATAATGTTTTGTTTAATTCATTTAATTATATACTTAAAAAAGTTATGTACTTTAATAATTTTTGAATTGTTACAGTCACAAGAAAAATCAATCCATCCGTACTTAACCAAGGCAAAGTTGTGTCAATAGTACGGCAAGTACAGATTTTCGTAAATCAAGTACAGAATGCTTGATTTAAATACGGATTATTCAAGTGCCAAACACTTAACTTTAGCCCCATTTAGAGCGGGTTTTTTACTTAGAGTTTAAACCAGGATCAATAGTAAGATTTGTTAATCTTATAATAAAATTAATCTAGCCTTAATCCCTGATCCGTAATTAAAATTATCCGAAAACTCTAGTAAAATGTATTAGCTCACGGCTATTTGATACGTAAGTATGTTTAAATATTGTTGATTTTTAAACAAACAAAAAGTTTTATATAAAATTAATAATAACTATACAAGCATAATTTATAATAACTATACAAACATATTTTCACTTTTCTTAATTGGACTTTTCGCTGTTACGAAAACATTTGCAAAAACACTATGTTCTTAATTTTTTGTTATAAAATTTATCTATTTTTAAATTTAAAATCACCTTTCAAAAGTTAAAATTATTAAACATTCATACATATGTAAGCATGTACATACAGCGTTTAAAAAGCTGCAGTTGAGATAGTAAAAGTCATAAGATTATGCTGTAACTTCGACATCTTCATTTGTCATTGGACAAAAATAAACTGTTGGCTTTACTTCTGATTCATTAAATGAACACAGTCGCAGTGAAGGCAAAAGCAAAACACGAAATGTTGAACACGGCAAAGAACATCGGCAGTCGACATGTTCGGAAGTGTTTGGTTTGACAGACCAAAACTTTTAAAAAATCCCGTAGTTATCGAAGATGGGACGTTGTGTTTGTGTTTTTATTTTCCATATTTTTTTTAATAATACATGCGTTCATAAAAACATAAATATGTACATAAGTACATATTTATTATTTTTAAGCTTAACAAATCTTTTTAATTTTTTGAAATTAAATAAAACTGCAAATAACATCATCGCTTTCATATATATACAAGGAACACAACGTCCCATCTTCGTTAACTTCGGGATTTATTAAAAGTTTCAATCTGTCAAACCAAACACTTTCTAACATGACGACTGCCAATGTTCTTTGTTGTGTACAACATTTCGTTTTTTGCTTTTGCCTTCACTGCGACTGTTTTCATTTAATGAATCAGAAGTAAAAGCAACGGTTTATTTTTGTTCAATGAAAAATCAAAAAGTGGAAGAAAAAGTCTGAGTTCATACGGCTCTTTCTTTATTGAAAAGATTGCTACTTTATAGGCGAGAGGGGCGAGGGGAAAAGAAACGAGTACACACATGCCTGTACTGTCTTTACGTTTTGCTTTCTTATTCGTTGTTTAATTTTGTTTTTGTTTTTATACGCACGACTATACAAAATAAAAAACATGGCGTCGACATGACATGAATCATTTGAACACCAATTCATGTTCAAAGAAGAAAAAGGAAGAATCTTTTCAATAAAGAAAGAGCCGTATGAACTCAGACAAAGCAATTTTTTCATTTTGACTGTAGTTTTTTAAACCCTGTGTACATATATGTATACTAAAAATCCAAATTTCTTTAAATTGCCGTTTTTTAAATAAAATTACCTTCCTACCTTTTGCGGCCCAAAATTATCCTAAAAAAATGGTAATTACCCTTGGCCCTATATAAAGCCTACCCTCGGAAAACAGTTTAGTTAGTTAAAAAACGTAATAACTAATGCTATTGTAATGCAATTTGGCACTATCACGCTATAAAATTTCTAGAAGATCGGTCCATAATTGTCTATATAATGCTCACTCTAGGAAATTATTTAAATACACCTAAAACCGTAGCAGCTATAGATATTGTAAAATTTGGTACAATTTTGGTTCATATGGCTACAAATAATACAATGCAATTTTCTGGTTATCGGTCTATATTTACCATAGATCCCATATGAAGCAGCTTTCTGAAAAACACTTTAAGCACTAAAACAAATTTCACTTCTGTATTGAAATTTGTTCCATTTAGATTTTTAATAACGGAAATCACTATTCAGGATTCCGTGATGATCAGTCCATGATTTATTTTTTTTTAAAAAACCTCTAATTTCTGAAAAAAAACTTTTTTTACAAAAGTACCAACATTTTTAAAAGAAAAAAACAAAAACGTGTTGTAAGGCTTTTTATATTACTGTAAAATAATTAAATAATAAAAATTCTATATCATGTTATTTAAAAATATATAAAAATTAAATCTAAAAATGTTTTTATTTTGAATACGCCCTCGAGAAAATTTTCAATATTTTACTCTTTTTATTAATTATGATCTTAAAAATTAAAGCTCAAGCTATTTATCATTAACTTCTTCAATATCACTAAAATAGACTAAATTTGCCACAATATCACATAATTGAGAAATACTCAATTGGTAACCTTTTATTACATAAAATAGTGCAAGATCTTTGACGTGTTTAAGAAAGTCGTTATCAAAATCGAACAGACCATTAAAAAGTGCAACATTAAACTTTAAAGAATAAACTCCAAGATCTATTACATTTACTTCAGATAACTTATATGAATCTAGTGCTAAAGATATTTCAGAATCTAAAAAAAATTTGGGATCTTTACGAAAAAGTTAACACAGTTAAAATAATAAAGAACAGAGAAAATACAAAACCATTTAATAACACGAAAACATCACTTAATATTTGTATCCAACATGCTGCAAATTTAAAATTATGCATCTTAAAAAACTGTTACGAATCATGATATATTATTCAAGTTAGTTCAAATTGCTAGAAAAAAAAGCATAACACTTTCTGATTGTCGTACAATTGGTTTAAACCGGAACCAATTTTTATACTGACGTCCGTTTTATAAAGATTATTTATTAATTTATAGCTCTCATATATTCTAACTGTCGGTGGAGGGTGTCAAAAATTCGGTACATCCGAATATAGCACTCTTACTTTTTTAATGCATTAGCTTTTAAATGGTTAAATATAGCAGAAACATGATTCTTAAAAATTTCAAATCGATATTTGAAATATTGCATCGTCAATTTTGAATAATTTTTATTTTGGAAAATTTGTTTTAAATTTTTTATGCCGAAAAACTTTGGAGTCGGATTCGTGAGTTTTTGTGGGTACTACGACTCCGGCACAAAAACCTCAACTCCGACTCCACAGACCTGGTTTACTGTATGAATAACTAGCTAGTGCTAACTAATATTTACGTTTACGCGGCTCATAACTTGCAATAAAATTGTTCAATTTCACGTATTGTACAATTATATCGCCAATGTGCATATGATATTTGAAGGTGGCAAAATAGAAATATCAGATCGTGTTTTGAAAAGCAAGGTACCGATAGTTGTTCATAGAGTAAGACTTTGTGCTTACAGCTAACGAAAAATATGTCCAGCAGTGAGTCAATTGTTGACGTATAATGAGTTGGTATTGTGCTATTAGTTGGAGTTAAGCCAAAGGTTTTCATGCAATCAATTAAATGAACTTCACATAGTAAGTTGGAATTAAAGTCACCACAAATTATATATTAGGGTATTAAACATTTATAAATACTCTTTTTTCGACTTTTGCTTATTATTGACTTATAAAGCTGCAATGATACGTTTATGAATTAGACTGTTAATCTGTAAAGCGGCTCATACACTTGCAATAAAATTGTTCTATTTTACGTACTGTACAATTATATCGCCAATGTGTATGTGATATTCGAAGGTGGCACAATATATTGGCAACAATCAAAAGACTTTTGATTTTTATTGCCCAACGAAAAGAAAGTGTTTATGTTATTCCTATAGGTTATGTTCACCTTTTTATTGAATGAATGAAACCATTGTGGGACTTATTGCATAATATAGGACAAAATAGAAATAATATGGCGAATATCATAAACAATAATATTGCAAGTGTATGGGCCGCTTAAGACTAATTAGTTAACGTTAACTATAATTTAGGTTATCATTGACTAATTAAAATCAGCAGAGTAAGCAGTACAGATATATATTCCGTAGACGAGAGGAATTAGTTAAAGAGAGAGGCAAAATCACATGTACACAAAAATTTCGGCTAGTTTTTTTTTCATTTCGCTCTTAATTAGCTAATAGAAACTTTAACCAATATATCTGTCACCACTACCGGTCGTATAACTAGTAAAATGGCGGGTAGTCTTCTTGTAGGGTAATAATAATATAACTGAAAAAAATAGATAATGGTAGCAATGGTGCCGTACCATTTCTCAAGGTGTACAAAGTAAGTTTTATGTTGGCAGTGCTGCTGTATTTATTAAACTGTGGTGAAATAAATTTGACATTTGGCTGGCAAAATGGCGTCATTTTACCACAAAACTTTGCGTCGTTAAAAAGAAGTACTTAGTTTTTCCTTGAAAACTTTCGGAAATTTTGTTAAATAAGATGGCTCAGAGATTTGCTCCTGGTCAGCCAGGGCAATCACCAGTGCCTGGACAACCTCGTTATCAACCACCACCACCTCAAGCAGCGGGTATGCGTCCATATGCAGCAGGAACAGGTTTTCCGGTATGTAAAAACAGATCGATAGAAGTGTTCATAGAAACCAATACATACATGACAAAATTGAATAGAAATAAATTTAATTTTTATTATTTTAGCAAAGAGGGTTTCCTCTTCATCCCAGCAATCCCCAACCTGTGCAGGCTAGTGCAAACTCTCCTGGAGGTCCCCCGCTTCATCAGCGTGCATCTCAGCCGGGATTTCAGAGTGGGTTACGTGGAACGGGGAGTGGTGGGGGTGGTAAACGCGCAGCCGAATCCCGTAGCATAAGTAATACACAAAACAAAACTGAATTTTCAGCAGCTAAAAAAAAAAAGAAATTGGCCGACAAGATATTGCCACAAAAAGTGCGTGATTTAGTGCCAGAGTCTCAAGCCTATATGGACTTGCTGACTTTTGAAAGAAAACTAGATGCAACTATAATGAGAAAACGTTTGGATATACAGGAAGCTTTAAAAAGACCTATGAAACAAAAGCGCAAACTACGCATTTTTATTTCAAATACTTTTTATCCGAGCAAAGAACCCTCTAACGATGGTGATGAGGGTGCGGTGGCTTCTTGGGAACTGCGAGTGGAAGGACGTTTATTAGAGGATGGTAAGGGTGATCCCAATACAAAAATAAAAAGGAAATTTTCTTCATTCTTCAAGTCGCTTGTTATTGAACTCGACAAGGAATTGTATGGTCCTGACAATCATTTAGTTGAGTGGCATCGCACCCATACGACACAAGAGACAGATGGTTTCCAAGTTAAAAGACCTGGCGACAGAAACGTACGTTGTACTATTTTGCTATTATTGGATTATCAGCCATTACAATTTAAATTGGATCCTCGTTTGGCACGTTTATTAGGAGTTCATACACAAACACGGCCAGTTATAATTTCAGCCCTTTGGCAGTATATTAAGACCCATAAACTTCAAGATGCCCATGAAAGGGAATACATTAACTGCGACAAGTACTTAGAACAAATCTTTGGTTGTCAACGCATGAAATTTGCTGAAATTCCTCAAAGACTCAATCCTCTTCTTCACCCCCCAGATCCAATTGTAATCAATCATTTTATTGAAAGTGGAGCTGAAAACAAACAGACAGCTTGTTACGACATCGATGTTGAGGTAGATGATACACTTAAAAACCAAATGAACAACTTCCTTATGAGCACCGCCAGTCAGCAGGAAATACAAGGTCTTGATGCCAAAATCCACGAAACTGTGGATACCATAAATCAAATGAAAACGAATCGGGAATTCTTCCTTAGCTTTGCTAAAGATCCTCAAACATTCATACAGCGATGGATAGTTAGTCAAAAGCGAGATTTAAAGGTAATTTGCCAATACTTATCTTTTATAATGACTTAATACAATACGAATTTGTACATATTACAGGCTATGACAGATGTGGCTGGCAATCCGGAAGAAGAACGCCGTGCTGAATTTTATTATCAGCCTTGGACACATGAAGCCGTATCTCGTTATTTCTTTACTAAAGTTAATCAGAAACGTGCGGAATTGGAACAAGCTCTGGGTATACGAAATGGTTAAGATACAGATAGGACGTTTTACAGTTTAGTTTTAAATTCTATCTCATTTAATTATTTTTTGGTATAAATCAGAGCGACAAATTTAAATAATAAAAGTATAAAAAAATTGTAATCATTTTATTGCAACATGATTTTACATATAAAAATATGTTTTCAAATAAAAACTAATTCTATTACGTCTCGTTACCTAAAACGCAAACGTCCCTAATTAACCAAAAATTAAAAATTATTGATTCTAATGAATTGTATCAACACAAATATCCACAAAATATGTTGGAATCTTGTGACCAAAATTAGCAATTTTATTAACAAATAACAAACGGCCCTATCTACAAAACTAATTCAATACACACATATATTAAAATCCCTTAATAACCATTTGTATAATAAGATGTGTTCATTTACTAAAAATTGATACAAATTTGTAACAATTGTTACTAGTAAAATTTTTTTTAACATGTACTTTTAACATTTACTTTCAACAATTGTTACAAATTTTTAAAAATTTTTCGTAAATGAGCACAGCTATATGCAAGATTATCAAAACAACTGGCAGGTTTAGTATCAAACTTTATTTTTTGAGGAAAAATAAATTGTAAGCAGTTTTAAGGAAATTTATAATTTTAAATAGTTTTTTCACCTGTACAGTTTTTGAAATGTTAGGTAGGGCCGTTTGCGTTTTAGGTAACGCTATGTCTGCTTTCACACGTTTCATCTTTTGATGCTCAACTCTTATGTTTTTAGGTGAGGGAAGAAAGAAGAAAGGGGGTTGGTACGGAGATGCCTGTACTCGGTCAGTACGCTTTGTGTTTTTATTCGTTGGCATATGCACAAGGATGGCTGTATGTAATTTTTCTTTTTCTCTTTGATTCGCTGTTAATAATATTGTTTTTGTTTTGAACCGAAAAAAGTTGAAACCGATTGCTACGTGTGAATATATTGGCATCTTCAAAGGGGACTTGAAAAGAAGTTGAGCATCAAAAGATGAAACGTGTAAATTTAGGAGTATTTATTGGATTTGATGCATCCCTCAGCCTTTTTCGTTGAATATTTTCAACTTTATTTGAATTATTAACAATTAAAATTGATGCCGATAAAATAAATGCCATTTTTAGTTTTATTAAAATTAAACGAATGCTTACTTTTTAAATCAGAAAGTTGTAGTTTGACATAAAACGATTTAAAATGAAACAAAAAATGGAAAGTGAAACCGTTCGTTTTTCATCACATCTCATAGCAAAGCGTTCGCTTTCAATATTCGATTTTACTTAAAAACGAATCGATTTTCATCACATACCTGTATGAGATTTCAAAAGAATCTTATAAGAACATTTTCCCCCCTATGTGAACGGATTTATCCAAAAAATACACAATTTAAAAGGTATTTACTTACAGAAGTGCACAATACATGTATATCCGCACATCAGCTCAAAGAAGCCCTAAGTTACATAAAACTAATTTTACAGGAAAATCAAAAATCACTACATTGAAAAATAACCTAAATTAAAATTTTTTTTTTTTAAAGAAAGAACACAGAGGATCATCTTTTGATAAATATGGTATGCAAATTGGTCTAGATAAAAATTAAGGTAATTTTTTAGGGATAAAGTTGGTACTTTTTTAGGGTAAAAGTGGAATTAAATTTGTAATTTTCTTTTTTCAATAAATTTGATATACAAACACATTTTACCCTACATTAACATACAGTATACTTTTTTGGGGCCTAATATGAGGAAAAGATGATTCTCTTTTACTATTGGTACTTTTCCTCTTTTTGCTAAATTTGCAATACAGATTACATATGGACCAGTGACCGGAATATGTATATTCAGAGACCCCTTGCTTTTCATTTAAACAGTTAAATGTCGGCTGCTCAAAAGTATCGAGTACTCAAAACTTATATCTGTTGGCGAAAATAATAATTCCTTTAATGTTGTATATTTTTTCATAATTTTCTTTACATTTTTTATAGGATAAACCATTTTCTTTAAATCTGGCTCTAATTATCACGTAAAATAAGTCACGGGTAAAAGCTAGTGCATACTTTTTAAAAATTTTGTAAATTAAAAATAAATGCATAATCCAAACATAAGCCTGGGGCCTGATTCTGGCAGTCGTGATCGAGTAGTTTCTCGATTCGAAAGCAATTTAATATCTTATTATTTCAGTCAATACTGAACGAATCGAAATTATTTTTTCGGTGTTGTAAAGCATTAATTTGAGTTTTCCAATATTTAAAAAATTAATTTCGATTCGTTGAGTATTGACTGCAATAAATTTGCTTTCGAATCGAGAAAGTACTCGATCACGACTGTGTACCGTGTTGACCACACTGGTCGGTAAATACAACTCGGAATGAAGTTGAACGTCAGCAAACCCAACTCTGTATAGTTAAAGTGCTAAAAGGTGCCAGATCGTAATATGTACGAAAATCAACGAGTATAAGTTAGGGGGACTACTGTTTTTATCAACCGGTAATGGTGAAGTTGGCTGCAGTGGCGAACTAGTTCGTAATGGCCGTAATGGTGGGAAAATGTTGCGACATCCGTCCTTTCTGATTGGCATGTCGTAGGAAGAAGTTGGGTCTAAACTTTTATCCGCAGGAATCTAAGAAAATCGTGTGAACTCAAAGCTGGAACGGATTTGGAAAAGAAACGAGGTAAGTTTTATAAGCTGGATAAAGTGTGACGATAGTGAACGAATAATGGATAAGTGTTAAAAACAGTGTAATTTTATCTTATACGTGTACAGGGCAGTAATTGGACCTTAAAGGAAAAATAGGAAGCTGGTAGTTTTACCAATATATAGTTGTACGAAGTGTGCATCTGCATCTTTAGCCCCTGCCGTGTAAGGTGCAACATCTAACCGGAGCGAAACGTTATCACGCACTCCCATGACATGCCACGAGTCACTCAGCACATCAGCCGTAACCATACCACCTAAATAAACCTCCTGCAACACCCACATCCTTAAATCCAACTAAACATCTATGCCGTCTGCCCGATAATGGGGCAAAGTACCTTAACTATCGGCAAACCACAAGTAGCTATCTCCGGCCAACAAGACGCTGCAACATATGGATAATACCACCTGCGGTTTAATTTGCAACAACATCACAATGAATACAGCCACCAAAATTTTACAACATCAAGGTATTTAAAAAGAAAAAACAAAAAAAAATAGTCTGGAAAATTTTAGAACAAAAGTGCAACAAGGAACTAAATTCTATCAACAATAGTGTAGCAAGAAAGATTTTCAACGACAAAAGGTAACAATAAACCAAATTAGTAACAACTACACAAAAATCCAAATTCAACACATCTATCGGAATTGCTAAGTATTTGGTTATACGTTCAAAGCAGTTACTGCCATAAATTGTATCATAACCGTTGATGCGACCAAAAATTCAAACTCAACGACTGTATCGCAACCTTAAACTTAGCAACACTAAACAATTAACGCCATGATAACAATAGACACAGCAGCAAAAATTTTCTCCCAGCAAAACAGATTTAGATGCCAACCAAAATTTTAACACCCATCTTGGTAACAACCATAAGTGCTACGAAAATAACCTGTAACCAACAGAGAGGTGAATTAAAAATTATTGATTACAACCAGGAGTAGCGAAAACAGCTTGCTACTGAAATAAGGGAAGCACAAAGAATTGGTTACCACCGTAAGGATCGTGAAAACAATAAGTTCCAACAATTAGTGTTAACTGCAGCAAAAATTTTCAACAACAAGTGAAAGCTGCATCAAAAATGTTCAACAATAATTTCAAACACTAATAAATGTGGACAGTGATAGTGCAAGCGTACCAGTAAACTACAGCGGGCATGCGACAAAATCAACAGATATAGCACCAGCACGACTAAGACCTCAACCACAGCATACCGATAATACCGGTCCTAAAAACTACAACCACTATATCTAACAAAAATTACGTCACACCTGGAACAACAACAACAACAACTGCTTATAAGAGGAAATAACCATGGAACAGCACATTGGAAGATAACATCAGCATCTATATCAGATAAGTGAAGTAGCTAGTTTTTATGTCTCTGTATATTTAATTAAAGGCATTTATTCGTCTCCATAAGTTTGTACCGGTTAGTTTTATACTCGCGAATTCGGTGTTCGTAAATATTTTAAGTTTTCTTTTGACCGTGGCTTTTGCCTTATGAAAACAAGAAACGGCCACTTTATACTTGACCACGCGTGTTTTGGGCACGCAATTTAATACATTTCGGCAGTTTAACTCCGCTCAATTTGGAGCATAATTAGAAATTCTTTTTTTTTTCACAAATTTTAAATATTTTTTTTTAAGTTTTCTTTTGACCGTGTCTTTTGCCTTCGTAAAACAAGAAACGGCCACCTTACAATTGACCACGTATGTTTTGGGCATACATTTAAATAATTCGGCAGTTTAACTCCGCTCGATTTGGAGCCTAAAAAACAATTTTTTTCAAGAAAATTTTGTGTATATTTTAATTTTATATTTTTAAAAATTTTTGTAAATCTTTTATTCGGTAAATTTTTTTTTGACATTAAATTAAAACAGAACAAAAAAAAAAAAAATATATACAGTGAAACAAAAATTTATAGCATAAAACAAAAATAAAGAAAAAATTTTTAGTATCTTGTCCGAGAAAAAGAATAAATACAAAATTATATTTAAACCTTAATTTGCGACATGAAATAAACTCGGGTTTTTATTCGAATAATTAATTCCAGAATTTTATCTTTAATTGAACCTGAGTATTGTTCATAGAAATAATTTTTGTATTTTTTTTTATCCAAAAAGAAATACAACAGTTCATATTAGATAAAACCAAAACTCGTATTTGGAAATAAATGTTGTGCTTTTTGATTGAAAATTAAATACAAAATGTATTCTGGTCTCTTACCTTGATTCAGATTATATAATGATTTTTGTATTTTTGTTCGAAAATAAATACCAAAGTTTAACGTAGTTTAAAACCAAATTTTGTGTTGCAAAAGAATTCTTGTATTTCTTGGTTTAAAATTAAATACAAAGCTTATCACAGACAAAAACCTTAAATCGTAGTACGATATATTTTTGTGTTTTAATCGAGTGGTAAAAACCGAAGTTTATAGCACATAAAAATCACTATGCGTATTGCGGAATAATGTTTGTTGTTTTTAATCGTAGAATAAATATAATCACCAGAGTTATTCGTATCGCCAAATAAGTTTGTTTTTGTTCAATAGGGGAATACCAGATTTTATATTAAAACGGAAAATACCATTAGTTTTATGCTATAACTTTTTATTTCTTATTCGTTGAGGCAATACAGCATTTTGTGGCAAAATAGAAACACAATTAGTATCAAGTCATAATTTTTTTTTATTTTTATATGAGAAATAAATACAAAAGTTTATCGTAAATTTAAAATAATTCGTATAATGAAAAACTTTTGTATTTATATGCGGTAAATACAGATCAAAGTTTATGGTAAAATAAAATGAACTTGTGCAATGCTATAAAGTTATATTCTCGTCACAAAATCATGATCAACTGAATTGATAATACCTATAAACATAAGTCTCTTAAAAATCAAAATAAGTACAAATACGAATTTCATTATTTCTTACTATAGATTTAAGATAAACTTATATTCAGGATAGAGTGTACATAAAGTTCGAACTTAGGGACCTAGTATTATTAGCCTAATGGCTTAAGTCGATTTTAAGAATATTTTGTAATGGACGGAATAAATAAAATTGAATTGTCAACTGTATTCAAAATGAGTTCTGAGTAAGAAAGAGGCTAACAAGGTAGGTATCAAGTGGTGATGTCGATTAAGGGGCAGTCGTAAACTGACTTTATACTGCCATGGTTCAGGGGAGGGTTGGGAGTAACAACACCTATACTCCCATGAAAAGAATCGCAAACATTTTTTTTGTTACTGACACAATTAGTAATGTTTATCGAAGTTTATCTCTTTTTGCTACAACGTACCAACGCCCAAGCCCGACGAGCCTTAGCCGTGCACTAGCTACAAGTTGTCAGTGACGTGGTGAAAAGAGGTTAACGAGTGAAGAGTTTGGTGGGTCGTCGCTGCCACCTTTTATTTTAACGTTCACTTACAATTCACGGGAATTGACAATCCTACTTTGGTGGGAATGTTTTTGATTCATGCGGTAAACAGTACAGAAATGGCGCCCAACGTGGGGCACGGCCTTATTTAACTTGGTAAAGCTAAATAAGATTATCCACAATAGGTATAAATTCAAGGTTATTTATGAAGATTTGTTTTGACGTTAAGTTGAGGAGTCCATATGATTAACATTGGTGATCATGTGTAGCCATCGGAATAACCGTTGAAGCGGGAATACTTATTTGACTATCGTAAGTCTTATTGGTCCGTCTGTGGGATATATAAATTGCGACGATTAGTTAAGGGTGTTTCGGCATTGAGTATTGTAAGTCCGAACTTTTAGATTTGGAATTTGGGAAGTTTGTCTGCCACATGCTTGATAATTTGGGAACCTACGGGGTTCGTTAACATGACCTTTAGTTTAGACCTAGGCTCAATTTTGCGATTCTTTTTATATTTTTACATCACCTACTTGATACCTTCTTAGCCAATAATTTTGAAATTTTATTTGCATTTAAATTTTGAACTGAAGAGAGTTCATAACTGGAAAAGAATACTCAATACTGTTTAAGCGTTTATATAAAGTTTTAGTTCAATTTAATTTTGAACTGAATAGAGTTCATACCGGAAAAATAACATTCATTACATTTATTGTAAGCCGATTTTAATAAGAGAGAAGCGGTTTATAAAAAACATAAAGTTTACTAATTAAGATTTGGCAATTTAAGTGAAGTGAAAATAAATAAAAGTAATAATATTTTATAAGAAATTTTGGTTAAAATTTTTAATTAATATAAAGTAAGAATAATAACTTGTATAAGGAATTGTGATTAAAAATTTTAACTAAAATAAGGTAATAATATACCATTTGTCTTATATTAAAATACTTGGAAAAAAAAACATTAACTTTTAAAATTTTAAGGATATTTTAATTTAATTAAGAGTTTGGGATTAATAAATTATATGGACCCATAACTCTTATAAAGATTTATTGAATACTTGTACGACTACTTAAACTTTTGAATTTGTAAGGAATAATAATATGATTTTAAGCGACTTATGAATAACGTTAAATTTACTGAAAGAAGATTACTATAAGAGTTTTGAATTAACTCTTATATTGAATATTTTGAAATAATTGCGGAAAACATTTACTTTGATTTTTTTTAAACCATTATCTGATTTTACTTGACCTTAAGCATATTAAACATTTTGATCTTGAACTGTACGGTGAATGCGTACATGTAACTTAATATAAATAAAATTTTGTTTCAGCATTTTTAAAAATTTTTTCAGATTGGTTAATTGAAAATACAGTAAGGGTTATCTTAACGTGTCTTTTAATTTTTGGGTAATTTTGAAAGTATTTTAGTCTGTCCGTTTAAGCCCTCGGTAAATTTTTATCACTTTCGGGGAAGATCGAAATAGTTTTTGCGATTTAGGGTTGTAACTTTTAAGATAGTTGAGGCGAATTAGTAGACAATGGTCGGTACAAGGTCCAATAGTAGAAGTGAGGTTTCGGTAACTACCACCGCGGTAACCGCTGCTACAACAAGCACATCGTCGACAAGTCAGACGGGAGCGATTCCTAGGCAGGTAGATTTGAACGCCACCGTAATAGAAGCACCGATACGCGAAGATTTTAACGCGACAACAATGGACGTACCTAGACAAGAAGATTTAGATGCAAGCGGAGGAAGTTTTTCGACAAACAGCCTTATCGTAACTCCACCTTTCAGCAGTATGAGCGCGCAAGGAGTTATCGACGCTTTTCGCCAAAACAATGTTCCATTGAGACCACCGAATAGTAACATTAACCGGCGTGGAAACATTAGATCTACAGGAAACGTGACACAAGCAGACTTGAGGAATTTTGAAGATCGTTTATTAGATTTGGTACCAAGGATTATTCAACAAAGCTTACAGGCACAGGCGCAACAATCCGGTTCAAGTCAAATACCACCAAGACAGAATGAACGTTTTCCAGATTTAAGTCAACCACCTCCATCATTTTCAGATGCACCGTATAGGCAGCTGCAAGTACAGCAATGGCCTAATACAACATTTAACCCACAACCGAATTATCACAATAATTTTGCTACAACTCCAGAAGTCCCAGTAAATGCGATACCACCTTTGCAAAGGAATCAACCATCACAAGGTACGAACATAAGGATCGACAAATGGGGAATACTGTTTGATGGCAATCGAAACACAACCAGCGTAGAGGATTTCGTATTTCGTGTAGAAACTTTAAGAGCAGATTATGGATGCGATTGGCAAGATATTTTGAAGTCATTTCATCACTTATTGAGAGGTCCAGCTTTAGATTGGTTTTGGGATTATAGAAGATTCAACCATGTGAACCGTTGGGAAGATTTTAAGACAGCGTTAGTGACACAATTTCACCGTTTTGATAGCGATTTTGACATACAACGTAAAATTTTAGATAGAAAACAACATAATCAGGAAACTTTTGAAGATTTTTACAATTCAGTTATTCGTCTTCGTAACCAACTTCGCAGCCCAATAAGCGAACAAGATATTGTCAGTATAATGAAAAGCAACCTTAAGGCTCCCATGGCACAGTTGTTATTTTCAGTGCAAGTTAACGGATTGGCACAATTTGCTAAAGAAGGACGTCGAGCTGAAAATCTATTGAACAATCATCGTCCCATTAATAACAGCTACCCGCCTAGAGCTATTCACGAATTGGAATATGAGAACGTAAAGAATGTAGAACATCCTGAAATAGATGCATTAAATACCAGCCCTAGAAAACTGATTTGCTGGAATTGCAAGACTGAAGGACACACTTTTATGGAATGTGAGGAGGAGAAAAGAAATTTATTTTGTTACAAATGTGGATTGGAAAATACAGTAACACCTAGATGTACAGTTTGTCAGGGAAACCAAAAAGCGAACTTGTCTCGAGTTGGGATGGAGGCTCGTTCAAAGACAACGTATCCCAAACAATATTAATTGACAATAAACCATATATACATCTAAGGCGAGAACGAACAGAAAATTTACAAACAATCAAAGACAACAGCAATTCAGATCAGATCGTTCCACGAAAACCACTGCATGTAAGAATTAAAGAATATCAGGAAGCAAAAGAAAGAATTTTTAAACCATCACAGAAAATTTTAAAAACTCGAGAAAGATATAAGAATAGGAAAAAGTTAAGGTTTGAAATAGCGTCGGCTAGTATTTATGAAGGTCCAGATACACGGATATACACCACTATAGACATAAATGGTCAAAGCATACAAGGCTTATTAGACAGTGGAGCATCGGTGACAGTACTGGGAATGAATTGTTTAGAGTTTGCGGAAAAAGCAAAGTTGATCATATATCCATTTAAATCTGAGATCAAAACTGCAGATGGCAGATTAAATCCAATCATAGGACGTGTCAGAGTGGATATTACATTTAATAAAGTCGTAAAGCCTATTGATTTCTTTCTGGTGCCAACGCTAAAATTACCATTGTATTTAGGACTCGATTTTATAAAAGCTTTTAATTTGATCCGTTTTGAAATAGACAGTTTAGAAAAGGAAGTAGACGAAAGCGGAGGCAACACTTTTCCTCTAATGCACAGTTTAGACCCGTATCAGGAAAAGGCTTTGCAAACGATTATATCTCTTTACCCTTGTTTTACACGTAAAGGCTTAGGCAAAACGCCATTAGAAACTCATGTTATAGAAACTGGAGAAGCAGTGCCATTAAAAGAGAGACACTACCCAATATCACCCGCAGTTCAAAAACTGATGTTCAAGGAGTTGGACAGAATGTTATCTCTGGGAGTTATTGAAACAAGTGAAAGTCCCTGGAATAATAGAGTAACTATGGTGCTTAAAGGAGAAAAAGTGAGGATTTGTTTAGATGCCAGGGGACTCAACAACGTGACTGTAAAAGATGCCTACCCACTTCCGAATATTGAAGGACTTTTAAGTCGATTAGGTGACACACATTTTATCTCAAGTATAGACTTGAAAGATGCGTTTTGGCAGATACCCCTTGCAGACCAGAGCCGAGAGAAAACAGCTTTCACGGTACCTGGACGGCCTTTGTACCATTTTACGGTCATGCCTTTTGGGTTGTGCAACGCTGCCCAAAGGTTGTGCCGTTTAATGGACAAGGTCATTCCAGCGCGACTACGGGAGAAAGTGTTCGTCTATTTGGATGATCTGCTGGTGGTATCACCTAATTTTGAGGAACATGTCGAAGTTTTAGCTGAAGTCTCCGGATGTTTAGATAAGGCAGGACTCACCTTTAATGTGAGCAAGTCAAAGTTTTGCTGTCGTGAACTGAAATACCTTGGATATATTGTAGGAGGGGGAATTTTGAAACCTGACCCAGAAAAGATACAAGCAATTGTTAACTTACAATATCCTAAAACGACTAAGCAAGTTAGAAGTTTTCTTGGAACCACTGGATGGTACCGTAGGTTCATTTCCGACTACGCCACTACCACCGCACCAATTAGTGACACATTAAAGAAGGGTAAGAAATTTGAATTCACCGAGGAGGCCAAGAGTGCTTTTGATCAACTAAAAAAATGTTTAACTGCTAGTCCGGTATTGACACACCCAGATTTCAACAAACAATTTTTCATCCAGTGCGACGCATCAGACATAGGTATGGGAGCAGTATTATTTCAAGAAAACGAAGAAAAGGAAGAACATCCTATAGCATTCTTTTCAAAAAAATTTACGTCAGCTCAGAAAAATTATTCAGTAACGGAGCGCGAATGTCTTGCTGTGGTAGCCGCGATCAAACGTTTTCGTCCTTACGTCGAGCTCATGTCTTTTACCGTAATCACAGATCATTCGTCACTCAAATGGTTAATGACACAACGAGATCTTAGTGGACGTCTTGCTAGATGGAGTTTACAGCTACAATCGTTTTCATTTGATATACAACACCGAAAAGGAGCACAAAACGTTGTACCCGATACATTGTCCAGATACCCATTAGATGAATTGGAAATAGATAATAACGCTTTAGTAGATTTGACATCACAAGAGTTTAGTAACGCTGATTATAAAGAACTAATAGCTACCGTAACGGAGAATCAGAAAAGTTTGCCTGATATTAAGGTTGTAGATAATTTCGTTTACAAACGCACTATTCCATATGATGGCAATATAGATAGAGAGGACCATGCGTGGAAGTTATGGATTCCATCCGGTCTTACAGAAAAGATAATTGCACATGCTCATGAACCTCCAAAACACGCTCATGGTGGAATAGGTAAAACGATACACAGAATAAGGGAATATTTCTATTGGCCACACCTTAACGTACAAGTACGAGAATATGTGAATCGATGCGATATATGTAAACAGTGCAAACCGGCCAACACAGTTTTAAAACCACCTATGGGACAAGAACCAAACGCGAGTAGACCTTTTCAGCGGATATATATAGATTTTTTAGGACCATATGTGCGCTCGAAGCGAGGCAATAGTTACATTTTCATTGTTCTTGACTATTTTTCGAAATATGTTTTGTTAAAAGCCATGTCTAAGGCGAATTCTAAAAACGTTATTAGCTTTTTAACACAAGAAGTGTTTTATAAGTTTGGATGTCCAGAGATAGTAATATCAGACAACGGACAACAATTTGTTAGCAAAGATTTTGGAGAATTTTTAGGTAGTTTTGGCATTAAACACATGCGAACCGCTAACTACGCGCCACAAGCTAACGCAGCGGAAAGAGTAAATCAGTCCATATTGTCAGCTATTCGGTCATATTTAGATACCAACCAAGCAGACTGGGATTTACATCTGTGCGAGATTGAATGTGCATTGAGATCAGCAGTACACTCAGCCATTGGCGTAACACCATACTTTGATTTATTTGGAACTAACATGATTACTCACGCTTCAGCCTACCAGTTAGCACGAAAATTAGATTTGTTGGAAGATTCTGAAAATCGGATTGAGACCCGAAACGAATTTCTTGAACTGATTAGAAGTAACGTGAAACGCAATTTGCACAAAAGCTATGAAACCAATACTAATCGTTACAACGTACGATGTCGAGAAACCAAATTCAGATCGGGACAAGAAGTTTTCAGGCGTAATTTTCAACTCTCGGATTTTTCAAAACAAATAGCGGCAAAGTTGTGCAAGAAATTTGTCAAGTGCAGAATTATCAAACCGGTGGGGAACAATCTTTACGAAATAGAGAATATGCAAGGAAAATTCCAAGGAGTGTACCATGCCAAAGATTTGAAGGCGTGAGAATAACACTACCAAAGAAACATTTATCATATTAGCAAATTGAGTTTGCTAATATGATAAAAACTTCTTCACCACGTAAGAGGATGTGTACCGTGTTGACCACACTGGTCGGTAAATACAACTCGGAATGAAGTTGAACGTCAGCAAACCCAACTCTGTATAGTTAAAGTGCTAAAAGGTGCCAGATCGTAATATGTACGAAAATCAACGAGTATAAGTTAGGGGGACTACTGTTTTTATCAACCGGTAATGGTGAAGTTGGCTGCAGTGGCGAACTAGTTCGTAATGGCCGTAATGGTGGGAAAATGTTGCGACATCCGTCCTTTCTGATTGGCATGTCGTAGGAAGAAGTTGGGTCTAAACTTTTATCCGCAGGAATCTAAGAAAATCGTGTGAACTCAAAGCTGGAACGGATTTGGAAAAGAAACGAGGTAAGTTTTATAAGCTGGATAAAGTGTGACGATAGTGAACGAATAATGGATAAGTGTTAAAAACAGTGTAATTTTATCTTATACGTGTACAGGGCAGTAATTGGACCTTAAAGGAAAAATAGGAAGCTGGTAGTTTTACCAATATATAGTTGTACGAAGTGTGCATCTGCATCTTTAGCCCCTGCCGTGTAAGGTGCAACATCTAACCGGAGCGAAACGTTATCACGCACTCCCATGACATGCCACGAGTCACTCAGCACATCAGCCGTAACCATACCACCTAAATAAACCTCCTGCAACACCCACATCCTTAAATCCAACTAAACATCTATGCCGTCTGCCCGATAATGGGGCAAAGTACCTTAACTATCGGCAAACCACAAGTAGCTATCTCCGGCCAACAAGACGCTGCAACATATGGATAATACCACCTGCGGTTTAATTTGCAACAACATCACAATGAATACAGCCACCAAAATTTTACAACATCAAGGTATTTAAAAAGAAAAAACAAAAAAAAATAGTCTGGAAAATTTTAGAACAAAAGTGCAACAAGGAACTAAATTCTATCAACAATAGTGTAGCAAGAAAGATTTTCAACGACAAAAGGTAACAATAAACCAAATTAGTAACAACTACACAAAAATCCAAATTCAACACATCTATCGGAATTGCTAAGTATTTGGTTATACGTTCAAAGCAGTTACTGCCATAAATTGTATCATAACCGTTGATGCGACCAAAAATTCAAACTCAACGACTGTATCGCAACCTTAAACTTAGCAACACTAAACAATTAACGCCATGATAACAATAGACACAGCAGCAAAAATTTTCTCCCAGCAAAACAGATTTAGATGCCAACCAAAATTTTAACACCCATCTTGGTAACAACCATAAGTGCTACGAAAATAACCTGTAACCAACAGAGAGGTGAATTAAAAATTATTGATTACAACCAGGAGTAGCGAAAACAGCTTGCTACTGAAATAAGGGAAGCACAAAGAATTGGTTACCACCGTAAGGATCGTGAAAACAATAAGTTCCAACAATTAGTGTTAACTGCAGCAAAAATTTTCAACAACAAGTGAAAGCTGCATCAAAAATGTTCAACAATAATTTCAAACACTAATAAATGTGGACAGTGATAGTGCAAGCGTACCAGTAAACTACAGCGGGCATGCGACAAAATCAACAGATATAGCACCAGCACGACTAAGACCTCAACCACAGCATACCGATAATACCGGTCCTAAAAACTACAACCACTATATCTAACAAAAATTACGTCACACCTGGAACAACAACAACAACAACTGCTTATAAGAGGAAATAACCATGGAACAGCACATTGGAAGATAACATCAGCATCTATATCAGATAAGTGAAGTAGCTAGTTTTTATGTCTCTGTATATTTAATTAAAGGCATTTATTCGTCTCCATAAGTTTGTACCGGTTAGTTTTATACTCGCGAATTCGGTGTTCGTAAATATTTTAAGTTTTCTTTTGACCGTGGCTTTTGCCTTATGAAAACAAGAAACGGCCACTTTATACTTGACCACGCGTGTTTTGGGCACGCAATTTAATACATTTCGGCAGTTTAACTCCGCTCAATTTGGAGCATAATTAGAAATTCTTTTTTTTTTCACAAATTTTAAATATTTTTTTTTAAGTTTTCTTTTGACCGTGTCTTTTGCCTTCGTAAAACAAGAAACGGCCACCTTACAATTGACCACGTATGTTTTGGGCATACATTTAAATAATTCGGCAGTTTAACTCCGCTCGATTTGGAGCCTAAAAAACAATTTTTTTCAAGAAAATTTTGTGTATATTTTAATTTTATATTTTTAAAAATTTTTGTAAATCTTTTATTCGGTAAATTTTTTTTTGACATTAAATTAAAACAGAACAAAAAAAAAAAAAATATATACAGTGAAACAAAAATTTATAGCATAAAACAAAAATAAAGAAAAAATTTTTAGTATCTTGTCCGAGAAAAAGAATAAATACAAAATTATATTTAAACCTTAATTTGCGACATGAAATAAACTCGGGTTTTTATTCGAATAATTAATTCCAGAATTTTATCTTTAATTGAACCTGAGTATTGTTCATAGAAATAATTTTTGTATTTTTTTTTATCCAAAAAGAAATACAACAGTTCATATTAGATAAAACCAAAACTCGTATTTGGAAATAAATGTTGTGCTTTTTGATTGAAAATTAAATACAAAATGTATTCTGGTCTCTTACCTTGATTCAGATTATATAATGATTTTTGTATTTTTGTTCGAAAATAAATACCAAAGTTTAACGTAGTTTAAAACCAAATTTTGTGTTGCAAAAGAATTCTTGTATTTCTTGGTTTAAAATTAAATACAAAGCTTATCACAGACAAAAACCTTAAATCGTAGTACGATATATTTTTGTGTTTTAATCGAGTGGTAAAAACCGAAGTTTATAGCACATAAAAATCACTATGCGTATTGCGGAATAATGTTTGTTGTTTTTAATCGTAGAATAAATATAATCACCAGAGTTATTCGTATCGCCAAATAAGTTTGTTTTTGTTCAATAGGGGAATACCAGATTTTATATTAAAACGGAAAATACCATTAGTTTTATGCTATAACTTTTTATTTCTTATTCGTTGAGGCAATACAGCATTTTGTGGCAAAATAGAAACACAATTAGTATCAAGTCATAATTTTTTTTTATTTTTATATGAGAAATAAATACAAAAGTTTATCGTAAATTTAAAATAATTCGTATAATGAAAAACTTTTGTATTTATATGCGGTAAATACAGATCAAAGTTTATGGTAAAATAAAATGAACTTGTGCAATGCTATAAAGTTATATTCTCGTCACAAAATCATGATCAACTGAATTGATAATACCTATAAACATAAGTCTCTTAAAAATCAAAATAAGTACAAATACGAATTTCATTATTTCTTACTATAGATTTAAGATAAACTTATATTCAGGATAGAGTGTACATAAAGTTCGAACTTAGGGACCTAGTATTATTAGCCTAATGGCTTAAGTCGATTTTAAGAATATTTTGTAATGGACGGAATAAATAAAATTGAATTGTCAACTGTATTCAAAATGAGTTCTGAGTAAGAAAGAGGCTAACAAGGTAGGTATCAAGTGGTGATGTCGATTAAGGGGCAGTCGTAAACTGACTTTATACTGCCATGGTTCAGGGGAGGGTTGGGAGTAACAACACCTATACTCCCATGAAAAGAATCGCAAACATTTTTTTTGTTACTGACACAATTAGTAATGTTTATCGAAGTTTATCTCTTTTTGCTACAACGTACCAACGCCCAAGCCCGACGAGCCTTAGCCGTGCACTAGCTACAAGTTGTCAGTGACGTGGTGAAAAGAGGTTAACGAGTGAAGAGTTTGGTGGGTCGTCGCTGCCACCTTTTATTTTAACGTTCACTTACAATTCACGGGAATTGACAATCCTACTTTGGTGGGAATGTTTTTGATTCATGCGGTAAACAGTACAACTGCCAGAATTAGGCCCCTGATATTTTTTTGATTTGGGATTTTGCCCTTTTGAATAGGCAATGTGTTCCAAATAAAAAAAAAACTCAAAATGCATCACTGTAATGAACACTTTCAAGCAGTGATGGAAAATTTTGAAATTGAAATTGGCGTCAACCAGCAAGCAAAAAAGTACTTTATTCAACATTTTGGTACTTTTAATAAACCATATTTTTTCATTGAATCATAAGTTAAAAAAACAACATAAAACTAAAAAGTTTATTAATATTGATACAAAAATATACATATGCATGTAAATGTGTATGTACATATGGGTAATTCCAAAGTGTTGAACGTGACAGTCGTACGCATCAAAAATGCAATAACTTTTTAAACAATAAATATTTTTACGTTCTCTTAACCCTTAAATTATAGCACTAAGAAAGCACTGTTATCTATGCTAAAGTTTATGGAGGGCGCGATTCTAGGTAAAAGATAATGGCAAAATAAGTAGCGGTTCGAACGTGAAAAAAATAGAAGTAGTTTTTATGGCCATGTATAACAAGGCGTAATTCAGCAAAACCTGGCACAATTTTTTAGTCAAACTACTTTCAGAATTTTACGTAGCAATGCAACATTAAAATGTCTTTGGTTTGATTCCAAAATCATCTGTATTTTTTGTTTTTTAAGCCAAAATGTGGGTCGATACGTGACATTTCGAACGTGTCATTTTTTCCATTATAATTTAACTGAATAATGATTAAAACAAAATAAAAATTTACCTCTAATCCGAATAACATATTTCTCTTCGAACTCTTCCTTAGGCTATAGACCATGTAAGAAAATTTTTTTGGAATTATTTTTATCAAATATCACCTCTTTTAAGGAAGATAATATTAAAGAAAACATACAATAAAACATACTCACATATAAGAAATTACGTTTGCACAACTTTGCAGTCTGATTGTTCATCTAAGTGAACAAATTTATGGGTAAATTTACAAAATTAGTAAGATCTAAATATTTCTCTATAAAAATATCGTAAAATAATCAGCTTTTAAGAACTTTTAAATATTTGGTCACGGTGGACCTTTTAACGGAAGTGCCCATATTTGCTTTGATTTAATTAAGGTACACACATTTCTACGTCTAAGATTGTTAAGCACTTTGCCTAATGGGATCATTAGTAGAATTATAACCAGGTAAACCATAATTATGCAATTGCATGTTTTTTCTTGTGCGACCAATGAAGGCAGAAACAATATATTTATCCGTTTTAGAGCTTTTTATGAATTTTTGCATCGGTTTGTTAGTGCATATTTTTGCATATTTTACCGTTTGCATTATTTAGTTAAAAGAGCGTTTTTGCAGCATTATTTAATTTATAGGGCTTATTTTGACTTTTTGAGGCATATTGTGATATATTTCATTTTTTTTTTGGATACAAGATCTTTCGCAGCAAATAAAAAAATAATTTTTTTGCGAAATTTTGGCTTTTCTGTTTTAAATATCTATCTATATGTATACTCACGCTTCAATTTAGCCATCTACATTCTACAATCAAAATCTTTACTCGAACATTATAAGACAAAAATGTTATTTTAAACTTTAAAATTTTATATATAAGGAAAAATCAATTATATACGTTTTTGGCGTGTAATACATAGAAATCTGGAACAATCTTTAAGTATACCGATCGACTCAGAATGACTTATTAAAGTAATCTAACGTTGTCCATCCGCCCGTCTGGCTGGTTGTCTGTCTATGTTAACCTTTTGCGCAAAAGCGACCGTCCCTAAAATCCCTTTAAGACAAAAAATCTCATATGGATGTTAAAACCTAGATATTATTCGGCACAAATAACTCTTATATGGATTTTAACCTCTTAACGTAACTTTGTTTTTGTGAGCCGACGACTGCCCATCATGTCTAAAAAGGGTTAAATCTCGAAAATTCGTCTTTAAATATTATGGCTTTACTGATTATAATTTTAGGATTGTTTTTATTAAATGGAACTTTTATTAAATTGCTGAATATTTTGTGTTCAAATTAGCAATTTTTGGATTTTTTGTGGCATATTTTCAACAATTTTCAGGGCATATTTTCAAGTTTTTACAGCATATTCAATGCACATAAAACACATTTTTTAGAGAATATTTTTGGTTTCCCTGATTATAACTGTAAAAACAAGAATAATTTGATCTTATAGATCTTTACTGCCTGATTTTAAAGAACGAAAACAAGCGAGTGAGTGAAAAGTTATATTGAAAGAGTTTTTATTTTCAAACGATTTCTTTTTTTAGTTTTTGTAACATTTTGCATTGAAAATTAAGCCCAACTGCTGCTCACGGATGGAGTATTGACAAAAATTCCGATAGTAAAACGTGAAATATCAGGAAACATTAATTCGTATTTTAAATGTTTTATTTCTGGCAGATCCGTTTGTATTGTATTCTGTATGTTTTTGGTATGTAGTTAAAAGAAAAAAAACAACACTGAATTTCTAAACATGGAAGAAAAACATTTTTAATATGAAAAAGTATTGAAAATAGTACAAAACTATTGAATTTCCCATCACCGCACTCCAGTTATAAATTCGTAACAATTTATAGTAAATGAACGCACCTATTATCTTCTGCATCTACGAAACAATAGCACAGACACAATTTGTATAATTTGTGACTATAGCTATGGGACTGTATTTATAATATGATATACGCTATACAGCTCTGATATCAACTAATTATGAACACCTAATAAAATAAGAAGAAGATAATACAACCGGCTGTCAGTTGTCACTCAATAATACAGCTGTTCGACTTTTTTTTTTCAATTTTGTGAGGCGTTTTCTGATGATCGTTTCCCAAATTTAATGGACGAAAATTGATCGAAAACTGCATAAAAATGGCACTTCCATCGATTTCCACAATTTTGGGTGTAGCGTTTCTCGGCTACATCGGCCACTCAATGTGGATGATGGCTCAATTGTTTACTACACTAAAGTGTAGCGACATTCCTTGCTACACATCATTTCTAACAAATAAACCACGTATGCAATTGGCCTTGTTTAGCTCGATAAGTGCGAATCCCATTTCCACAGAGGTAACAAAACTAGAATCTATACAGAACTTTAATTATTGGGAACATTATGAGAAAGACTATAAAATTCAAGTGCCATCGAAAACGAGACGCAATGGTACTTTATATTTTCAAGTGGTCTTGGCTCTGGAAGGTGAACCTTTGGAGTGGAAGACGCTTAAAAGGGATGGGCCAACTGTAATACATAGTTTAAGTGTCACGGAGTATATGGTACCAAAAGCAGAAGCATTTAATTTATTAGGAGAGAGTAATGTAAGTGATTTTTAGTCACAGGCTTTAAGTAGAATAAAAACAAAAGAATTGAAAAAAAACTATCTTATGTTTTTTTTTTCTTACAGAAAGACCAGCAAAAGGAGTCAAAAGCAAAAAAGGCTTCAACGGCTGTAGTTAAGCCCAAAACACATATTATGTCTGAAGTACATGTTTCACTACTTACCGATCTGATCTCACTATCCTCAAAAGATGTACCTCCTGAAATGGCACAACTGATACATGTTAATCGTCATCAACAGATTTTACCAATTTTAAAGACTGACTTTTTCAATATGCGCCTGAAAAATTTAGTACCAATTAATCGCAACATGACTTTATTTTCTGTTACTTTCCATTTCCATCCAATGAGCATTGGCAAATTACGTTTAATGCTTATGATTGAGCATGCTATGAAAATGATGCTTCAAATGGGTTTCACGAAGAATGATGTTGAAGAAGTGAAATCGGTATTGTCCGACACAAATCTTTATTTCTTATTGGCGACTATTTTTTTGGCTAGTATTCATGTAAGTACAAAAGGCAATAAAGTGCAGAAGAAATAAATTAAAAAAAAAAAATTAATTCGAATATTGGCAGTAGTATTTTTCGTTGTATTGTCAGGTGATTATTGTTTTAGCCTACACGCCATTTTTGAAGAAAATTAGTTAGGAATGAATTATATATTGCATCAATGTTCTATTTCATATTCCAAAACCCATTTTTTTATATCTCGTATAGAATCTGAGATATTCAGCATCGACTTTGGTCAACATCCACATTTTTTAGGTTTATTGAACATTATATTGCTACATATGACAATTTTTTGCATATTACTTATACTTTACTATTGCTTTGCGCCATTCGAATAACGAACAACGAAGGTCAAAATAAACCGTCACAATAGTTAAAATTTATTGGACACAATGTAAAACTTGAGATGAGTATGGACCCCACAACAAAATTAATCCTTGAATATTGATTTGCGCTAGTTAACATATATTTTCTTTCCATATTATGTTGCATCTGCAGTTCGCGGCTTATAGGAGAGAGTTTAGCAATTATCACCATACTAAAACATAGCAACCTGCCCTTATAAATCTCTATTAACTATCAAATTTATTGTTTTTGCCGTAGACTTACTTTGCTCCACGTCAAAGAAAACATCATAATACGAAATAAAATTTGATATGGAGCACAAAACGACAAAATGTTATTTTCGAAAAACCAATAAAACTTTGGATTTATTGCATGTAAATTCATGAAAATAAATAGTTTTGTTAAAAACATACGTAGCAATCAATTAAGAGCGTTTTAGTAGTTTTTGAGAAAATTCATTTTAAACCTATTTTATCGTTTTTCTCAAAACCGACTTGATGGCTTATAGGCTAAAACAATTATAACCTGACAATATGTACACTTTTTTTGTTTGAACTTTCGTGCTTTTTAAAAATGTTCGAAAACTTGAACTCAGTTACGAGAATTCGAAATATACTATAAAATATTTTTCATATGTTTATGGCTTTACAAAAAATCTATATATAAATCGGTTAAGGCAAAACAGTTAAGAACACTTTCCTCCTTTGTATGTCAACCGATTTGAACAAAATATATACTATTTGAAAGGTATATACTATTTAAAATATCTTATTAAAATCTGTGCAATAATTTTTTTTTTTCTATTATAATAAGTATCGAAAAGTTGCTGCATGTCATAATTTTAAAATTTTCTTTAAAACTGAAATTATAAACATAATATTATAAGTGCAGGGTCCTGAGTGAATGAAAACCTTTAAGATGTAAATTTTAGTACTTTCTGTTTTTCATCTGGAACTTTTTGAATTTTCGTTAATATTCGACCTATAAAGATAAAATTATACATTAAACTGGATGAATAAGAACATGTAAGGGGAGCTTTTTGGTACTTTTTCGTTCAACACATGGTGGTACTTTGATTAATTTTCGTTAAAAATGTTTTTTTTGGCAACTACCATAACTGTAAATAAGAAATTTTGATGAAAAAACTTTTTGAAAAAACTAACAGACGGTCATAAATGGAGGTCATAAGTGGAGGGTATAAAAAAGCTATTGTATCATGAAAACTAGAGCTGATAGAGACAAACTGATTACAGATTTGAATTCAGCGCACCAAAATCAACTAGAATCAGTTAATAAATTCAAAGAAGCAAAAAATTTTTTTAAATTTGTCGGGCTGTGTAATGTACTGCCTGTATTTGAAAAAAAAATAAATTGTATTTTAAATCTGTTTTGAGAAAAAATAGTTTTAAAATACGTTTAAAATCTAAAGTATTGTTTACAACAGTGTTGCCATTAGGATACGAAAGATACATTTTTCGTATCTTTTGATGGCTTCAGGTACCATGTATAATCCTGACATTTTTCGTATCTTTTAAATCGTTACGCAAAATGTACAGAAATAAAATATTAAAGAATTTTTAGCCAAATTAAACTTTTTAAGACTAACCGACTCAATGCTGATACAATAGCAGCTTAATGAATGGCGAAAGAAAACATTAACAGCCGTATTTATAACAAAAAGTTAGCCACAGTTTGTACACTACGTACAACGAGCTGCTAACTAGAATGCCGATTAAGCCTAGCAGCTTGTAAGCACAGAGTTTATTTATAACAAACTTTTGTCCAACTGCTAACTAAAAAAAATCAACTCTGAATTTTAATGATGCCACATTATATTACTGAAAAATCAACATGTTTGTATTAATCATCGCTGGTTTGGAATTTTTTTGTAAATTGTTTTTGTTTTTTCCTCCACATATAACAAATTTAAAAAGTTTTTAAAATTAATATAAAATAAAAAAGAAAGAAACATAAAATAAAACAGTAATTAAAATAAAACCAACCAAATTGTTTAACATTTAACAGCTGTTTCTTACAAGTTGGCAAACGTTTGGCAGCTGGTTAAAAAGAGTTTAGCAAATCGTTAGCCAGAGTTTGGTAAGTGTATTATAAATAAACTTTGTGCTAACTTCATGCCAAATTTCCATTATAAATACGGCTGTAAGGATCTAGTAGTGCGAATTTGTTCTGAGGAACTGTTTTATTTTCAAGAACTTTACACGAACTTTTTGATATAATCGCCTTAGTATAACCTCCTTAACCCGTATATTAATTTTTACAAAAATTAATTTGTTTTGATAACATCCAAACATTATATAAAATTTAGAGTTCGCCACAAATTGTTCACTACGTACAACGAGCTGCTAACTAGAATGCCGATTAAGCTTAGCAGCTTGTTGGCACAGAGTTAATTCATAATGAACTTTTCTCCATCTGCCAACTTTTAATAAATCAACTCAGAATTTTTATTTGTATTCACTTATAAAACAAAACTGTTTGACATTAAACGGCTGTTTTTCACAAGTTGGCAAACGCTTGGCAGCTCGTTAACAAGATTTTAGCAAATCGTTAGCCAGAGTTTGGTTAGTGTATTATGAATAAACTTTTTGCTAACTTCATGCCAAATTACGACTTAAATGAATATAAAAATGAATTTATATGGATATCATTTTCTTTACAATATTCATTAAATATGAAATAAAAATGTTATGTTAATAAATGTTAAACGTTAAATATCGGTTCAGTGTAAATATTCTTATTCAATATATTTAATAAAATTTTAATTAAACTAAGCATTATTTCTTTTTTAGGAATATTGAATGTTTGTTTTTAAATCATATTGCTCAAACTGAAATAAATTTAGTTTTCATCATGGTCGAATAAGTACAATTTATAGTCGTTAGAAATTTTGTTCTCAATTGTAAAACCCAAATAACTTCAAACAAAAGAAAGTGAGGAAAAATTAAAACAAGCTTCAAAAATTAAATAAATTAATTTGACATTACACGGGTAAATAAAGACAACTCTCCCTAATGAAACTACCTTGTACATACATACTTATTTTACTATGGTACTCATATATTTGGAATAAATCTATTTTATTTTATTTGTTGTTCAAAAAGCTTTTTTCACAATGCAAGCAACAATTTCGTTTTTTCTTCCATCTTATTTCTTCACAAAGTATTTCATATAGTTTCATTTAATATTTCGAACAAAAATTTAACTTAAGTTTTTTTGATTTTATTCATATTGCACAGATATTTAATTTAACAAACGTTTATTAAGAAAAAATTTCATAGAAAAATTTGATTTGTAAACCTTATTAAATTTAAAATATTTTTAGGAATACACCCAATCATCCATCTTTAAAAATATGTTTATAATCACTTCTATCGTGAATAAAATAGAAATTATTACCTCGTAATTTGTGTTTTCTAAAATTTTATTCAGGATAAGCCTGACTATTTTTTAAAACTTGAAATTTTTTATTAATATTTTTACAGCGCAAGAAGAAGAAAATACAACGTGATTTTTAATTCTAATTATTATTATTCCTTTTGCAGACTCTTTTCGATTTTCTTTCCTTCAAAAATGATGTGATATTTTGGCGCAAACGAAAATCTTATCAAGGACTTTCTACACGTACTACGCTTTGGCGTTGTTTTTCCCAAATTGTAATATTTCTCTTCTTGCTTGAAGAGAAAAGCTCTTTATTAGTTTCAATACCTGCTGGAGTTGGAGTTTTAATAGAATTGTGGAAATGTAAAAAAATACTTAAACTAGAAATCACTTTTAAAGGTATACGAAAACGCCAAAATGACGGCGATACTAAAGCTTTTGGTACAGCTGAATCGAAAACAGAAGAATTCGATAAACAAGGCATGCGATATCTGAGCTATCTTTTGTATCCGTTATGTATTGGAGGAGCTATTTATTCGCTTTTCTTTCAACCTCACCGAAGTTGGTATTCCTGGACACTAAATTCCCTGGTAAATGGTGTTTATGCCTTCGGTTTCCTCTTTATGCTTCCGCAATTATTTGTAAACTATAAACTGAAGTCTGTAGCCGATTTACCTTGGCGAGCATTTATGTATAAGGCTTTTAACACTTTCATTGATGATGTTTTTGCATTTATTATAACTATGCCCACTGCCCACCGTGTCGCTTGCCTACGCGATGATGTTGTATTCCTTATTTATCTGTATCAACGCTGGCTGTATCCAGTCGATAAGAAACGCCTGGACACTGGTCTAAGTATTGAGGAGACTGTGGATAGTGAGGATTTGGCGGAACGTTTGATTTATGATGAAGCAGAAACAACCACTTCTAATGTAGAAGATAAAAAATTAAAGTAATTGTAGATGATTTTTAATTTTAATAAATACATTCCATATTTTGATATACATAACTAGAAATGCATTTTGTTTGTTAAAAAAATTTGTAAATTTATACAGTAAGGGTATGTCCAGACTCAACAAATATTTATAAAAATACAACAAAAGCGTGACCAGTAAATTAATCAAACTTTAGCTTTATTTTTTTTTAACAATTTTTATTGATTAACTAATCTTTATTTGTAAGAAGATAATTGTATAATGTAATTTAGAAACAATTAAATGAGCAAACGTATTGCAAAAACAAAAATGTTTTTTAATAAAACTAGTGGTTACGTGCAGGGCGTCAAATATTTGATAGGTGTGAACATAGCGTAATCAATAATAATTAAGACAGATAAAATTAGATTGATGTAAAAGTTTAATAGCTGAACGTTTTTAATTTTTTTAACAAAAAATTAGATTATTTTATGCCTCTATTAAGGTTTACAACTCAACTCAGTTGGTCGCAATTCATACTGTGGGCATTTTTTATCGGACAGAAAAAGTCGCAATTTACACTTTGGACAATTCTTGCCGGACTGAAAAAGTTTGCTGGTAAGGGGGCGACGCTGTATTCGTGACACGCTTTACTTCTGGCCTCACTCGCCAAAAAAAAACTTTTTCTGTCCGACAAGAAATGTCCAAAGTGTAAATTGCGACTTTTTCTGTCCTGCAAGAAATGCCCCCAGTGCAAATTGCGACCAAATAAGTTCAGTTGTAAACCGCAATAGAGGCATTAGTTAATGCAGGTATTTGTATTTGTATTTATTAATTTGAATTTCTAATACAACAAGACACAATATCTTATAAATTACAGTATTAGAATCAGACAAGTTAAACAGAACATTGCAAATTAATAACTTAATTCTACTTAAAACTAAATTAAATTAAATTACAAATTTGAGAATCAAAAGGCTTTGAACAATATTAAAATCATAAAAAAATAAGCATTTAATAATAATTAAGACAAAAAAATTACGAAAAATGTTTAAACAACAATTCCCTAAAATGTATTGCGTTGCTTGTGCGTTGAGTATCCCTATTTAGTCGGTTCCAGAGACGAATGGTAAAAATAAAAAATTGGCGCTCAGAAGCATGGTCGCAGTGACGGATTTGTATAATGTAGTTTCCTCTATTCGACCTTGCAAACTGTAAACGTTCAAAAAGATAATTTGGTTCTTTCGTCATAACTAGGGCAACCAAAAAAAAAGCACTAAAAAAACAGTTTTAAGCTCTTAAAAAAGCGTTTAAAAACATGAAAATAAGCTGTTAAAATTAAAAAAAAGCAATTTAAACTTGTTTAGTTTCCACTTAATTCGTTTAATACGTTGTTATAGTAAATTATAAGTTGATGCAATTAATTTTCGAAAAGAAAACTATGTCTATTCGGAGTCAGCAAGTTCTTGTACATAGAAAAAGTACTTCCTACGTCTACAGATGTTAAGGGAGCATATCTAAAATTGAGTATTTGCTCTGAAGTATATTTTATACGATTGGACTCATAATTCCGCTTGCCTCCCAAAATATCCCCAATATCTTTTAATACCGAAAATCCTTCATTTTTTAATGAAACTGATTTAAATTTTGTATTAACTTTGTCTCCTATATCCCCTGGATATATATATATATATTTGTTCCTTTTACTCCTGCAAGGAGCATAGGGCCGCTATATCCCCTGGAACACGGGACATTATTCTTACGGTCCATAACTATGTTCACTTAGAAAACCAATGAAAGAATTTTTGTTCCCAATTTTGTTACAACTTCGTGTAAAACCCCAAAATTTACAGAAATTAACAATATTTGATATACAGAGAAATTCTCAATAGCTAAAACTATATTAAAAAAGCCAAAAAATAAGACGTTACTATACCAAAAGCAGAGAGAAGGGGAACTACCAGACGTTACTTTATACAAAAACTATTTTTAAAAAGAAATAAGACCCCTGTTGGCCAAACTGCCGTCGACGACATTGTCGTCAACGATTTATGCACGACATGTCCTCTATCACTTAGGATTTCTGCAAGACAATTTTGAGGAAAATGTCGTGGACGACAAAATACTCGACATTGTCGAGTGCACTGTCTTTTAAAGAAGTTAATAAACGATGACACGACAGACATTGTCTTTCAAGTTGTCTTTTGTCAAAGCTTATCCACGACAACATGCGAGACATTTTCTTGTAAGGTATCCTCTATCAACAACCATACACGACACTATGAGCGACAGTGTCTTGTAAGCTGTCCTGTATTAAAGTGTATGCACGACAACATGACCGACAGTGTCTTGTAAGGTGTCCTTTATCAACTCCTAAGCACGACAATATGAGCGGCATTGTCTTCTAAGCTGTCTTCCAAACAAACAAACATAATTTGTTCCCAATAAAAAATAAAAATAACTGTAAAATAACGATAATAATAAAAAAACAACCAAAGCAAAGTGAAGCAAATCTGTCAGTAAAGTCTGAGAACTCAAAGACTAAGGTCTGATTTTAAACATATGTATGTCCTATTGTAAATTTTTATTTTTTCGTTAAGGTTTATAGGCAACATTGTCGTGTAAGCTGTTACTCCTGTAACTTCATCGACAGTCTTATACGCAGTCGTTGACGATAAAGTAGAATCCATTGTTGTCTATATAGTCATCAAAGACAATCTGAACGACAATGTCGTTCATATGGTCATCAACGACTATATGGACGACAATGTCGTGCATGTGGTCATCAACGACAGGCTGAGCGACATTTTCTCTCTTTGTGTCGTGCACGATTTGCGCGACACTTGTTTGAAAATGTCGTTGACGATTTGCATTAGTTGTCCCTTAAGTGTCGTGCAGGAATTAACATTGTCGTGCACGATTCATTGATGATTCGTGCACGACATAGCCAACTGGGACGTTACAAAGTATGATGGTAAAAAACGTTACAGACTGAGGGATTTGATCGTAAGAATACAGCTATGGAATTTTCGAGAGAAAAGAACTTAAACAAGCAAATAATAAAATAAGTTGATAAAAGGCTTAATACTAAAAGCACAAACTAATAAAAATTATACACAACACTATAAAAAGAACGTTACAGTACCGCTAAGACAGAGTTGCATAAAAATTAAGTAAGAAAGTATAGTCGGCCAATCCCGACCGTATGATACCCAACACCACAGTTTAAAAAACAAGTTTCAAGAGTGTATGGCTATATGAATAGGGAAATATCTATGTTTTAAATTTCATTAAAATAAGTTAAATCTCCCCTCGTTGTCCTATTTTTTAAAAAAATGCATACCTTACGTCTCCATATAAATATGGATATATCTAAATATGTCTTAAATTGCATTAAAATTGGTTTGATAGTGGGCACAAAGACCCTCTTCCGAATAGCAGCTTGTATGGGTGCTATGTTAAATTATGGGCCGATTCGCCCTTGTGTCAATTAGAACACACGTACCAAATTTCATTAAATTATCTTTAAAATTGCGACCTGTACTTTGCACACGAGGTTACATGGACAGCCAGCCAGTCGGACGGACATCGTTAGATCGACTCAGAAAGTGATTCTGAGTTGATCGGTTTACTTTAGGACCAATATTTTAAGGTGTTTCTCACATCAGCACAAATGCATAATACCCTCTCCACTCTTTAGTGTAGGTATAATAACATACAGAGATAATATAGGTTTTTGGGATGATATTGTTCAAAGGAAGCACAAAATAGTACCATAACGTTGAACGATTTTTTTAACCAGAGTTGTTACAGCAAAGAAATGGATGATTTTTTAGTATTTATAAAAAAAAAGTTGCGCATAAAAAAAAATAATAATAACGATTTTTGCAAAAATTTATTAAATAATTTTTTTTTTTGTATGAAAAAAATGAAAAATTATCTTAAAATAGCAAAATAAGTAAAAAAAAGAACAGGGACACACGATCAAATTTTCCAAGGCTAAAAATGTAACGTATAATGTTATTGAAAGTCGTGCAGAGTGTACTGTTATCCTTCGTGTCACGTCCAGTAAAGAGCTCGGAAGCGTATAATAGAGTCGGTAATAAATACGTTTTTGCCAGAAGTAATCTTACTCTTGGCGGAGTGAAATATTATGTGGCCCAAAGACTTCGTATCATACCATAAATTCTGGCGCAAGATTGGTTAATATGATTGGTCCAGGTAAGATTTCTGTTAAATGTAACACCAATGTTTTTTACTGTATCAACTACATCAATTTTTTCGCCGCCAAGAAAAATATTTATATCATCCTCTATTACCACCGACTTTTTCGATATAATTATGCACTTCGATTTCTTCGGATTCAGCCTCAAACCATTTGCCGAGGCCCAAGTAAATATTTTTCCTAGGTCATAGTTTAATTCTTGAACTTTAGAAGCAATATCATCCTTAGAACTACTGAGATACAACTGTACATCATCAGCATACATTTGAATCTTAGAAAAGTTTATCTGTAGTGGAAGATCATTTGCATATAAGGAGTATAGCAGTGGACCAAGAATGGAACCCTGTGGAACACCCCTTGAGACCAATAATGGTTGCGAAACAGATCCATCATTGGCAACAGATTGAAATCCATTAGACAAGTAGGACGACATTAATTTAACAGAGGGCGAAGAAAAGTTAAAAAATTTAGCTAGCTTAAGGCAAAGAACTGAATGGTGCACTGTGTCAAAAGCTTTTGGGTGGTCTAGTAAGACCAGAAACGATATCTTCCCATTATTCAGTTTGTCTCGAATATCTTCTACAGGGTGGCCCAGAAAGACCGAAGTGGTGTGAATTCCTTATAACTTTTTATTTAAGACATATTTTTTAATTTTTTGTTTTTTAAATACAGTAAATTTATAGGGAATATTTTTAGATTAGTTATTAAAAATGATATCCCGCAAGTGGTGGCCATTTTCTGCTTCGCACCAATGTGCTCTTTCCAACACATTTTTCATGACCTTTCGCAAAACTTCCGGTGTTATGTTGTTAATTTCGTCTCGAATATTGGTTTTTAATTCCTCAATAGTCCTAGGCTTATTAACATAAACTTTCCCTTTTAAACAACCCCAAAGGAAACAGTCTGGAGCGGTTAAATCCGGGGAACGCGGAGGCCAATTAAAATTGCTTCTACGCGAAATTATTCTTTCACCAAAGATGTCGTGTAAAAGAGCCATTGTGGCCCTCGTAGTGTGCGCTGTGGCTCCATCCTGTTGGAACCATATTTGCGGATGGTTTTCCACGGCTGGCCTTACAAAATTTTCCAACATGGCCCGATATCGATCACCATTGAAGGAAATGGCGACACCTCGTTCATTTTCAAAAAAATATGGGCCAATGATCCTTTCTGAAGAAACACCGCACCAAACAGTACACTTAACTGGGTGTAATTGTCGTTGATGAAGTACTCTCGGGTTTTCCGTAGCTCATATGCTACAGTTTTGCTTGTTAACGAACCCATTTAATTGGAAATGGGCTTCGTCACTAATAACTAAGTTATGAATAAAATTGAAAAAAGTAAATTTCAACGATTTGGGCACGTTGTTCAGTTGTGTATTGCTCCATTATAAATTGTCCAAGTCTTCTTTACAAAATACTGAAAAGAAAAGAAATTATAATAAAAAAGTTATAAGGAATTCACACCACTTCGGTCTTTCTGAGCCACCCTGTACTACGTCTGTTAAGGCTGTGACACAGCCACGTTGGGGCCTAAATCCAGATTGACGATCAGTCAGAAGGGCAAATATGTGAAAAGGGGAAAAACTACGAGAGAAAAATTATTCACGATATATATGGGGTGAATATGGGTGATTTGCTATATTTACAAATGGGTCGTACCTAATGACTGCAGTGTATTTAAGGCGGAAGCTCCAGGGATTTTGAAGGTCGTAAGATTAAGGGTAATAATGATGGGTGCTCGGAAGTCACTATATATGTTGATAGAAATGCGGCTTTTAGAGCTTTTGGGGGCTATTTCTTGAATTCCAGTTAAGTATATGCTTATGGGAGAGCTCTAAGGGAAATCTTAGGCGACAATGTAGTGAGGCTATGCTGTGTACTGGTAATGAATTTTTTGAGTCTGGGAAAATATAACGAATTGTATAGTATCACGGGCGTTATAGCCGGTGCTTAAGAAGACCGACTCTAATTCACTTCTAGGCAGGAGTAAGGTCTGCGTAAGAACTATTTTCCCTGACAAAACTCCCAGCCATTTCCGTCTTACCCAGTATCCTAGGACAGTGGCACAGTACATGCTCAATCTTCAGGTTGTGTGTTTCTTTAATCTATTACAAAAAAACGACGCAGTCGTTTACGACAAAGACCACCGTAATAAGGCTGAGTATGTTCATAGATGAATTGGAAGATGTCTCGGGCTGCGGGCTCGAGAATCTGATGGAATTCGTTGTGGGCTTGACCTGGCTGTGTGATAGGCGGCTGGGAGCTTGGGCTGAAACATTTATAAGAATAATGATAATTTGGGTTGTTTTTTATTATTATTTTTATTATTACTTCCACTTTTTTTTTCTTTGGTATTCTCTTATGCATTTTTTTCTTTTTTTTTCAAGGCGTCACGTCGCAATGGACTTTCTGAGCGAGGGTGTAAGAAGAAATAACTTCAAACCAGACTTTCTACCCAAACTCTATTTGGCACTCTACCAACTAAAATCTGAGTTTAAATTGGTTCTTGGCTAGACATTTGTTTAGGGGCTAAAGCGGCTTTGTCAATTTTTTTATGTAAAATCATTTCACGTAGTCGATTTCCTGCAGACAACTTTAATTACAGTAGGACAGGTTTATAAGGTTTAGTTGAAATAAAAGAGCGATTTTGCCCCTTTTTCCATTCCCAACAAATTCTACTAAACTGATCGTGTTCCTGCTGAAATCAACTTTCTTAAAATGCCAGACATTTAAGTATGTTCTAGATTTTGACTCGAATTGAAAACGAAAAATTTTTTGAATCCGCATGATTCATAAATTAGTGTTTTCAAGTCCGCATGTTTTTGTGTATTCGAAGATTTTGTTCGAAAAAATTTTAGTTGAGCTTAAGATCGCTAATTTGCTTACCGCAGCATGATAGCAAAGTCTAATAAAGTAGAGTCCCGATAATTCGTAATAGCAAGGGACCGGCCATTTCTTACGAATTATAGGTGTTTTCGATTTAGCGGGGTTTCGATTTAACGGGGCTAAAATAAAATAAATACGAATTAACGGGGGTTTTCAATTTATTTACTAAAACGATAAAAAAAACTTTAAACACAATTGTTAAAAATAAAATATATAAAAATTATTCATGTAACAAACTAATCTTAAGAAAATAAACACAAACACAAGCAAAAGTAAAAACCCACACAAAAAATAGCGGTAAACAAAAAATCATTCTTTCCATGTTTCTATTGTTTTTATTACGAATTATAAATGGTAGTTAGCAAACAATTACGATTTATAAGAGGTAAAGATTTTCTTTGAAAAAAAAATTACGAATTAGCGAGGGCACCAAAATGAATGGAATTTTTACGAATTAACGAGATTTTTTCAAGGGATCGACCGTTTATTACGAATTATCGGGCATTACGATTTATCGGGGTAGGAATTATCGGGATTTGACTGTACTTATTAAAAATCATGAAAGCTGTAAAGAATCACAGGGAAAAATCGCTTCTATCGAACATGGCTAAAATTCGCGAAAATTTGCAAACTTTTAAACAAACACTAAAATATATTTGAAATCGCTAAAATGTTGGAAAAAGACAAAAAAAAAATTCGCAAAAAATTTTAATATTTGAAACAAACCAAAAATTCGGTAAAACTTGCTAAATTAGCGGAAATTCGCCAATATTTGCTAACAGCGGCATGATAGCACAGAAAAAAATAAAAATTGATTTCAATTAAAAATTTGTGATATTAATTAAAAAATTAATTAAATTTACACCAGTAAACAAATTAATAGTATTAATAAAACCAGTTAATAATATTAATTAAACGTTTAATTCACTTGATTACTTGTTTAATTCAGTTGATTAAAATTTTAATTAAAACTGATTATATTTTTGATTAATGCTTTAATTGGTGAAAAATGTGGGAGAATTTTTTCTGTGAGCAGAGGCTACTATTTTTGATAAGTCGTTAAAGCTGTAAAGAATCAGAAAACTTACAGGAACAAATCGCTTTTATCGCGACAACCTAAACAGAAAACATGGTAAATTTTATTAAAATAGTAAATAAATAAAAAAAATGGAAATTTGAAATGGGTTAATTTGTCCCTGGAAGAAAAAGTAAAATTGATTTTTTTTATTTTATTTGTGTTGTTTTTTTGATGTTATTTCTATTTATCAAAGATTTAAGTCTGTAATTTTCATGAATAGATGTCTTAATTTTGTATAAAAGAGCAGTTCTGGGTTAAATAAACCTATATTCCACAAAAAATGAAGAGCAGAACTGCGATAGGAAACATTTTATTTTTAATGGGTTAACTGTCAAGGGAGCAAGTTACCAGGCAGAAATTGCTAACCGTAAAAAATTAAAGCAATTGGAAACAACTTTTACAAAAGAAACCAAAACATCTTGCCAACGCTAAGTTTACTTTTAAAAACAAAAAAAAAAAAAAAAAAAAAAAATAATAATAATCACCCTTATCGTGGTTGGCGAATTTAAAATACGCCAGCGACTGTTTGGTAATAGATTAACGGAAATAAATTCACGTTCTCTTTGGTCTATTACCAAACAGTCGCAGGCGTATTTTTAAATCGCCAACCACAATAGTGGTGAATAATTATTTGCAGTCCCTGAAAACACACAAAAAAAAGGAGATCAATATTAGTAACTTTTTTAAAGTCATTGCAACAATTTTTACTTTTTTATATTTTTACTGTTAATTCGAGAAGATAATTTCAGTCGAAATTTCGTCATAGCTCCTGCCCGATTTAAATTTATTACCAATCAGAATCAGGGTTTAAAAAACTGCAGTCGAAACCAAAAACTGTTGAACAAAAAACGGAAATTTGTTTACATTTATTCGCTTTTTAAGTTGGTTTGACAACGACTGTTTACAATTAATGAATCAGAAGTAAAAGCAACAATTTTTTTTGTCCAATGACCAATGAAGAAGCGAAAGAAATGGCAGTTTTTCTACTTTGACTGCAGTTTTTTAAACGCTGATCAGAATTCGAATTTCTTTACAAACTGGCTTACCATGCTTTTTTGTCGAAATTATAATAAAATCATGATAAAATATTTCACTTTTTTTTGCTTTCTGATATTGCTTTACTTTAATTATAACGGCATATTTTAATTTTTCATTAATGATCTAATTTTTCGTTCGACTTTAAGACGAATTTATACATTTTACGAAATAATAATGGTTAGATATTTTTTTGCATAAAATAATAAACTTTAGTTAGTTTAAGTTTTCGTTTTTAATACATTTATTCTAACTAGTGTTCGCCTAATGGTCAAAATTCGACCATATATTTTTATGTAAATATGAAGAAAAAATAGTTCATCTAAGTATATTTGAATTTACATGTTTCTAGCATTTATGCTCTCCGTTTTAGTAGATCGATTTGGCGAGGGACCAACCTCCGGTTCATTTTTTTATCTTCTACGTGAGTTAATTAAATTTTGTAAGTTCGATATAAAAAATATCAGAAAACATCAATTGAAAAACAAAAAAGTATCAAAATTATAGATTATCATCCATCATGTTTAATTTTATGTTTCTATGTCTAATATTAACGAAAATAAATTAAGGTACCAGATATAGAACTAAATAGTACCAAAAAGCTCGCTCTTAGACATTCTTATTCACTTAGCACCATGCATGTATATTTTTATATTTGTAGGTCGAATATTAACAAAAATTAAAATGTACCAGATGAAAAACAAAAAGTACCAAAATTTTTCGTCTTATAGGTTCGCATTCACTCAGTAACTTGCACCTATAATATTATGTTTCTAAGTTCAATGTTATAGAAAATTTAAAAATGATCACATGAAGCACGGAAAAGTAAAAGAAAGAAATTTAATTTTTCGTATTTGATTGATACTTTTTTCCCATAGAGGTTCGGTTGAAAAACAAAGGAAAAAAGCGTTTCTTAACTGTTTATCCTGTGCCGATTTATACATAAGATTTATATAGTCGAAATATTCGAAAACCGGTTTCTGAAAAATGTCGAATAATCGACCACCCTATTCTTTTTAGTTATTTGTTATGTGATATTAAGCAATTTCATTACTAAACAATCATCTTACTATATTGGGAGCCCGCGGGATCCCAATTTGCACGAAAAGCGTTCCCGTACTTTAAATTTGTGTAAATGAGAGCGGGCTTGAGAGAATAAAATTCTTCTTCTTCTTGCACGAAACAGCCCAGACTTTTTCTTGTAAAAATTGTCAAACAGCTGAGACATTATTTGTGAAGCGGACAACCCAATAAAAAAATTTTGTTGGAATTCCTTTATATTTGGAATAACTATAGTTCTAGTAGATATGAATAAGTGTGCGAAATATTTTTTCTATGATGTTTATTTGTCGAGTTAGGGGGTGGTATAGTGTTGCCGTTTTCCAAAAAAATGTTTTTTTTAAATTATTTTTTTCGAACCAAAAATATAAAATCGATTAATCTTTAAATAAAAAAAATGTTTTTTCATCTGCAAAACCGGAAATGACCAATTTAAATCAAAATTTTTCTAACTTAGTCCAATTTTTTTTTAACCGAAATTAGCCTATAGTGCCCTTATTATAAATTTGGTCTTATTTAATACCAGATGATTGTGCTGATTGATCCATAATTTACCATGGGTACAATATAAATTCTGTTCCTCAAAATAATTTTAGTACGGTCTTAGCCGTTACTAATCGTGATATTTTATTCAAAATAGTTCAAATTAAGTTTTATATGACTAGATATAAAAGCATAAAACTTTTTGATGTTACCCCAATAATTTAACAAAGGTCTATATCGCTATTAATTATAATACTTACGTCAGTTTTAATCAAGATTGGTTTATAGATCCCACTCCAGAAATATGCTAACTGTAGGTGGAGGTTATCATAGATTCGGCACAACCGAATATACCATTCAAACTTATTTAAATAATAAAAAACAAATTCTGTGATAGATTGGACTAAAGGACACCATACACTTAAATGAAAATGTGTTTGTATGTGTGACACACCAACAACGCTTGATAGAAAATCAAACCAATATAGATATTATCAGGGGTGTTCTAGAAATCGAAAACGTTAAACGCCAGAATTTTAAATGTGGTTTTTTAATAAGATTTCTGTAATAAAAGAATTTCATGACAAAAATTTCTCTATTAAACAGAATTTTTTAACAAAATTTATAAAAATTAGATAAAAAGTGTTTTAAAAACAACTTCCAAATTCTTGCGTTTTACGTTTTCGATTTGCAGAACACCCCTGGGGCCTACTTCTGGCAGTCGTGATCGAGTACTTTCTCGATTCGAAAGCAATTTTATTTTACTCAATACTGAACGAATCGAAATTATTTTTTCAGTATTATGAAACTAAAATTATTGCTTTATGACACTGCAAAAATAATTCCGATTCGTTCAGTATTGACTGAAATAATTAGATATTTAACTGGCCCTGAATGTCCAGCACACGTACACGAGCTGGACATCAAGCCTTTTTATAGCGTATGGTGGCCTTAGGACTAAACATTTTTATTTTTATTTTTTATTAATTCAATGTTTACATAAGTTTTGAACATTCAGCCTTATTACGGTTCTCGTTGTCGGTAACACAGTAAGTCGAATTTTGTAGTAGATTAAAGAACTTTAATTTAATTTACTTTAATCTACTACTGAGTCGTTTTCGACATCGAGAACCGAAATAAGGCTGATTATTTAATTTTTTTGTTTGTGTTTTAAATAATTAAACAATTGTATACGTATGTATTTGCATTTACAAAAATATACTGATTATTAACTAATTAATTTCTAATTACAAATAATATTATTAAAATTTATTTATTTTTTAATAAAGAAAATAAAACAATGAAATGATCAGATATATAGTTTTTATGTAGTATGGATCAAAAATGTATTAAAAATGTTCTATGATTTGATCTGACCTGAATCGTTTAAGACAAATTTTTATATAAAATATAAAAAGGAATAACATTTTTGTTTGTAAAAATATTTATATGTAATTTACTAAATATACAAATATTTAATGTTTTTTTTTTTAATTTTTACAAATTCATTTCAAATAATAGGTGTGTTCATTTACAGAAAATTACTGCTTATTTTCAATAACTGTTTTTGCAACGGAGTGTGAAAAAGAGAACAAATATTCGAGAGACAAAAATGTTTTTAAAAATTTTTAAAAGTAATTAATGTTTTACTAACAAGAATTATATAACCACCTGTTTCATATTTTTGTTTACAAAACAAAAATAGTTTTCATATATTAAAAATTTAAAGTTTTCAATAACATGAAATATTTATTTTTCTAAAATTCAAGAACAATATTTTTGCGCAAATAGTTCGAAACAAAGGAATTCAGGAAGAATTAACTTGTATCTTACATGGGATCTACGACTAACAATTTTTTGTCATACCAAACGTCAAAGTCTTTATAAAAAAACTCTAGTATTTTAGTCAGCTTTTTTATATGAAATTTGACGTGTAATATGACAAAAAATTTTCAGGTGAAGAGACCATGTAACAGCCGAATAGTGTCGATATGTCTTACTTGCTACTTTTTGCTCATAAAGCGTTCGTTTCAATGCGAATTCACTAGATGGTGAGGTCAACTCTACAACAACACTGCTTCCGTGGTCGGTTTGTCAAAAATATCGCTAGTAAAAAAAGGTTTGTTTACATAAAAAACTGGTTTGTATACAAACTTTGACAACTCGACTACCGAAAAAAACACCACATGTTGTCTTGACCCCATCTTCTAGTTAATTCGAATTGGTTCGTTTACTTTTTTTACTTTTTTGAGTATTTGGAAAAACAATTTTGTAAATTTTTAATTTATTTATTCTTTCGTTGCAAGTTTCTGCTAGTAAAGTATGTAAATGAACCCACCCCACCTAATGTTACATATTTTGAAAAACATTCGAAATGCATTTTTTTTAACAAAAAAATTTCTGACAAATGTATAAAAATGTTTGATGAGTTTTTTTAGTTTGTTGATAAATAGTTTTCGTTCGATTTTATTTTGTGTTTTAATAAACTTAACAAATAATTATGTACATAAGTAAAATTATATAACAATTGCAAGCGTAGTTGTTGTTTAAGTTATTGTTAAATTAAGCGAGACGCTTTTTTCGACTAGGAGATAAGATTTTGAGCATAGTTACGACAGGTGCTTCAAATGACATTGACACCACAAAGGATAGTATATACGAGGCCACTACAAATCCAAAGAACATGACAACCTGGAAAAATATCGAATATTAATGAGAAATTAATAATAACACTATGCTAGTTGAAAAAACTGACAAGCCGGGCACATGGCGTTTTAACATAATTCGGGGACGCTGAATCCAGTGGTGCCCGCGGTTTTTTCAGATTGGCTCTGGTTTTCGAGATATACCGTTATTTCGAAAATGGAGGAGGTTGCACAACATATATTCGCGTAACTCAAAAACGGTTTAGTTTATTGAAATTACTAAAAAAACCGAAATTCCGCAATAAAATTTCATTTCAGAAAAGTAAAACTCTTTTTCTAATATGAGTAGTCGTTATTGAAACATAATTTTTTTTTGAAAAAAAAATTAATTTTTTTATCAAAATTTCGAAATTTTCGTTTTTTAAAAATTCATAAAAAATTAAAAAATGCAGCTAGGCTTCTAATTTTTTGCAGACTTATAAAAAACGAAGCTACAAACAAAATAAGCCATAAATGATTAAAATCTGTTTGCAACTTTTGATTTTATTCACAAAAGTCGAATTTCCCTTAGGGGGCTCCCATACTCAAATGAAATTTTATTGCGGAATTTTGGTTTTTTTAGTAATATCAATAAACTAAACCGTTTTTGAGTTACGCGAATATATGTTGAGCAACCTCCTCCATTTTCGAAATAACGGTATATCTCGAAAACCAGAGCCAATCTGAAAAAACCGCGGGCACCACTGGATTCAGCGTCCCCGAGTTATGTTAAAACGCCATGTGCCCGGCTTGTCACGAAAAAAAAGTGTCAATTTCATGCACAGTGTAATTTAAGAAATTTCAAAACTAATTTTTTTAAAAACTCCGAAGTTTCTTTTTTGTTTTTGAATCTTAAAATAAAACTTCCCTACAAGAAGAGAATGAGCGAGTTGTCACTTTTTTCACGTTGGTGTTAATAAAATGATAGAATGAAATGACCGAAATCAAGTTTTCTGTCATTTCTTTCTATCATTTTCTTAAGACCAACGTGAACAAACTGACTACTCGCTCATTCACTTCTTGTAGGGTTGTGGCTAACTTTTCACATAATAAAGGAGCCATCTTTAAAGTCATTGGAAAACAGAAACTGGGAATTATGATTTAAACTTGTGTCACTCTATAAAAAACACCCTTTAGTATTTAAAACAATTCTTAGAATAAAACTATGTTGAAATTTTCCTTTCCGCTTATAGTCGCTAAAATACAGAATTATTCGTTGTTTAAGCCACTGTGTGGTAGCGTTTGATGTTATTATGAAAACTGAAGCATACATTAAGGCGAACTAAGAATTCTATTCTCAAAACTCAAAAGCGAATATAAATCAAAATAATAAGAACTTATAATCTTACCATTGTATCACCGCCTAAATGTAAAGGTGAATCTGTATTCAATGCCATTGAACGTATAACAATAGGATGAACCAAATATGCACAATATGTGACTCTAGAGAACGGATAAAGACATGGTGCTGACAGCAAAGTGTTTACAAAACCACCATAGCCAGTTGAACAGGCAACGGTTATCCAGGCCAAGGATAAAGCCCACGCCGAATGACTTAGAGAACTGTATAAGGCAGCTGTGAATTGTGACAGTTCAGCCCGATAAAGACCAAAAACTAAAACAAACAGGTTTAGGGATGCCAAAGTCCAAGCAGTGATCACAGTTGGTTTGGAAAGGCGAATTTTACAATTTGTGCGGAAAAGAATCCAGCCCACAGCCATGCCAATCAAATACGGTCCTAAACGTGTCCAAGGCTTGTCATAGATTTTATCGAACAGAGCCAAAGGATCATCTGAATCAGGACGATGATTGTTTGTAAAGGCAATGACGGCAGTAGTTATCCAAGACAATACCAAGAAGATACAAGTTGTAAACGCAGACACTTTAAAGTGGCGCACAGATACTATAAGAATTATGGCTCCAATTATATAGAATTGTGTATCATTTGCCAAATACCAGCTCCAAAGCATGCACTGAAAATACAAATTATTAGATATCTTACAGTTTTGTTGCGCATTCTTTACATACCATTTGCTCTACTGGGAATAAAGTATTGATATACAGCATATTACGCCACCAGTAATCAGGACAAGTAATATGATCATTGGTAGGGGGATCAAAAATAGAATAGGTGGCCAAATATTTCATAGACACCTGTACAACGCCCAAAACATATAAATAAGGAGCTGTTAATCTGAAAAATAATTTTATTTATAATTAAGTTCTTAAAACTCGCAGTATCAATAAACAAACCTCATAAAACGGTACATAACCAAACCGAAAAAGTGGGCTGTACATCTGGTAAATTCATTGGTGCCTTTAGCCAGTTTATTCAATTTACCTTTGGCATTTGTGCGAAAATATAGATACGAAACTAAACAGCCACTGATGAAAAAGAATGTGTCCACACTAAACGGTCCATTGGTAATGGCTTGGAAAAAGAAATTCTTTTCAACATCTTTGCGCAATTCCATGTTATCCGAATACTTAAATATCACAATACAAGTATGCCCCAATATAACCCAGGCCATTGAGAAGGCTCTAAGACCATGGATGGAAGGTATAGTATCGGAACCAACATTACGATCACAGATTGCATTGAAATTCGTTATAGCCGAAAAGGACAATAAAAGTTCTGAAAAAATGCTAAGTTTTTCCGGTTCATGTAAATGACCCTCCAAATGTTCGTCGGAGGTACTATTACTGGCACTGACGCCATTACAATTTGTCACTGTGTGAGGTAAGTCCAGTACTATATTCAATTCCTTTAGAGATTCTTTCTTCATCGATTCATTCGCAACCGAATCACTGTAATCGGAAGCAGCGCACCCAATACCCGACGAAGTTTCACTGTTATTCATCATTTCTTTATCCTGTTGACGTAAAACTTCACGTAGACGTCTTTTTAAAAATACTTCGTACAAAGTACCGACTAGAATTAAGATTAGCACAGTTGTTGATACGATTCTAAAACGTTTTAAAAAAATATATATATATATATATATATATTTGTGCATTCGTAAGTTCATCATGTGTTAAGGATTAAAAACAAACTTACATTAATATCCAGAATGTACGATCTTCAAATATGTTGAATTCTCTATCAGTGGGTACGCGTACATCTAATAAATTGATTTCACGTGAATCTAAGGAACGATGTCCATGTTTGGCCAATTCTAAAACATCTGCGCTGGAACAGGACGATGGCAAACAAGCGCCAACATAAATAGTTCGTATCTGCAGGAATAAATTCAATACATATCGCTTTTAAAAAGATATAACAACTAAAATACACTTTGAATCAATCATCACAGTCTAGACCAAAGTTAAAATCTTATTGCATCATACACACTTCTATGTGTGTGATGCAATAAGACGACTTTTTACACCAAAGTTTTATTTGATACAATTGCTCAGATGGGACTTAATGTGGAAGCGAGTGAATAACCCACCTGCTGTCCTACTGATCAGCAAAAAATTCCAGATGTCATCGATTTTGACGTGGTTAAAAACATCCCGATTATAACGACTCATTATGGCTTGTAACCAAAATTCTCAAAGGACCGGCCATTTTCCGACGCGCTGCAGGGGCCAGCTCGTAGACGGGTCACACGTATGCCAAACCCCACTTTATTTTTCATCTTCATCATTTGTACCTAACATACCTACCCGCTATTTCCATTTCTTAGGGGGCCCCCATACAAAATTTTCAATACAGACTAGAAATATATTGAAGAAAAAGTCCCAAAACTGCCTTTGATAAAATGCCGCCCTGCCGACTGTTGTGCAGGAATTATAGAAATACTTCCTTAGCAAAACTATAATGATTTTTGGCGAGCTTTAAAAATATTTCTGCCGGAATTATTGATTTACTTCCTGTGCAAACGCTTAATAGTTTCTTGCGAGCTTTGATTTTCTGACATTAGGGTGGTACGAACTGATATCTAGTGAATAAATACTAGAACCAGATACATGAGGTCAATGGCGGCCCTAAAGTGCAAAACATTGGTCTTTTCGAGACAAAAACATTGATATATCATACTTTAAGAAAGGGCTGTTAATGCCTATGATATAACGAAAAATTCAAAAAGGCAACCCCTACGCCTACCGCCCTTGTACGGGGAAACTTTTTTTTGAGGCACCGTCTGGTGTACATATTTAGCACAAATATATTGGTTGTCAATATACTATATCTATCAAAAAGTGGAGGGTTTGGGCAAGTGAGCGTGGCACCTCTCATGCAAAGACAATATAAATTTGAATATATTTAGAAAATGGTTACAGTAAAAGTTTTTAATAAGAAACAAATCGTTTAGGTTTTCTATATAAAAACTCTATCAACAAGTGTTCTGGATTGGAAAAGTATCTATTGCAGCTTTTATGTAAAAACAATATAAATTTCTGTATATCTGGGCAACGGTTACAATAAATTTATCTAATGGTGTATTCTTTTCTACAAAAAATGTGACATTTCTTAAAAATTTTGCTCCCGAAAAGGGTGGCTTGTTTTATTCTAAAAAACTGATCCTTTTCGGGAGCAAAATTTTTAGGAAACAGACACCAAATTGCATTTTTTTAAAATAAAATAACTTTAGTACAAATAGCAAAGCGCACCGTGCTAAGCTAGTATTTTATATATAAAAGGGGTTTTTTTAAGCTAGATAGAACTTTAAATTGTAAAAAGTAACACAAAAAATTAAATTTTGATGAAATATTTTTTTTTATCGTTTCAGTATACTCTGACAAATCATCATGAATAGACTCACGCTTGAACAACGCTACGAAATTATCCAAATTTACTTTGAAAATCAGTCGTCGATTCGCGCAACTTATAGACGACAATTTATCGCAAAATTGTGTTCAGCGATGAGGCGCATTTTTGGCTTAACGGGTTTGTTAATAAGCAAAATTGCCGCATATGGAGCGAGACCAATCCACAAGAGACCCTACAGACTCCATTACATCCAGAAAAATGCACCGTTTGGTGCGGTTTTCACGCTGGTGGCATCATCGGACCTTATTTCTTCAAAAATGAGGCCGGAGCTCGCGTTACGGTCAATGTGGATCGTTACCGCACCATGATCAATGATTTTTTGTTTGAAAATATGGATGACATTGATCCGGAGGAGATGTGGTTTCAACAGGATGGCGCTACGTGCCATACGGCGAACGCAACCATCGACTTATTGAAATCAAAATTTGGCGATAAGTTGATTTCGAGAAATGGACCTGTCAATTGGCCTCCAAGGTCGTGCGATTTGACACATCTCGATTATTTCCTGTGAGGCTACGTGAAGTCACTGGTTTATGCTGATAAACCAGCAACAATTGACGCCTTGGAGGCTAGCATTGTTCGTGTTATTCGTGACATACGGCCAGCAGTGCTCGAAAAAGTGGCCCAAAATTGGACGTCCAGAATGCGCTTCGTCAAGAACAGCCGCGGTGCCCATATGCCCGAAATCATTTTCAAATGTTAATGTCACGTATTGATCTTTCGAATAAAAAAAAAAATTTTGATTACAATTTAATTTTTTGTGTTATTTTTTACAATTTCAAGTTCTATCGGGCTTAAAAAAACACCCTTTACATATATGCCTGTATTTATAAAAAATTTTAAAATTAAATAAAGGTTTACAAAACAAATTTTGTATTAAAATTCTCCTTAATAAACGTTTGTTAAATTTAATAATCGTTCATAAATACGGGGGTTAAACTTTCCAATAAAATTGTAAATAAAAATTTTTTTATTCAACATTTTTTTTATCAGAATGTAATGTATTTTCTGGCCCGCTACGGCCTTCGTCAGCATTCTTTGTGTCACACTGGATAGTGATACTTTATAAATTGAATGTATTTAACTCAACTATTTTAACAAATAGAAACTGGGAATTATCTCCTTTCGTAGGTTACTTTATATTATATTCAACATTTTTTTTATTTTTCGAATTTATTCTATGAAGGCCGTAGCGGGCCAGAAAATGCATTACATTCTGCTGGTGTCTAATATTTGTAAATTTTTCTGTACATACAATATACTTCATTGCTATCCAATGGATAGCTAAGGTAAAATGTAACAAGAAAATACAATATAATAGTCTGGTAGTGTATAAAAGTCATTCCTAAAAATTTAAGGAATAGAACTATTACAAAAAAGCTTTATAAAATACATAACTGAAATGTAACTCATAGAATAAATTCGAAAAATAAAAAAATGTTGAATATAATATAAAGTAACCTACGAAAGGAGATAATTCCCAGTTTCTAAAAATTTTTTTTTTTAAAACTTAAAATAAAATTTATTTTCAATACTGGCCTCGAGCTTGAAGTGAAAACATTTTTATTCATAAAAATTTTTTTTGGAAAATAATAATCAATAACACGGTTTGGGCAATTTTGGCCCATGAATACAGGACAAGGGTTAAGTAATTTCGAGTTTAATTTTTCTCTGTCCAGATACTATTGAAGACAAAAGCCGCCAACATTATTTACTTAGTGCCAATTTACATTACACGATTTCTGTCGTTGCGATTCTTACCTTATAGGCTAAAAGTGAGTGCACTCTTCGATTCGTTTTGTTCATTCATTTGTAGTTTAAAACAATGTCAAAATATATGTATACACAAAAAGAATAGTTGTAACGACAAAAATCGCGCAATGTAAATATAAGGTTAAGTGTTTGTAATTGCCGAAAATATTTTGTGTTGCTGAGTTTCAAAACATACTTTGCAGTTAAAGTCAAAAATATATGATCAAGTTTAACGATGCAAAGTTTTCTTATTGTGTATGCATCGATAACTTTTTTGGTGCACTTTGATCCTTTTTCATATTGCAAATTGAAAGGCAGGCGGACAAAGTTTATTGGTGCACAGAAAAAAATAATTTTGATATTTGAATACGAAAACCGCATATTTGATTAAAAAAATGTTGGAATTTTCTGCGATGACGATTTTTGCGGTATTGATAAAAAAGTTTGTAGGTTGAGTTATTGAATTTTAAGCCAACAACCAAGTTTATTAAGTCAATAAAAAAAGTTGCTGCTCAAAATAAATTTTTTTTAATAATATGTTTACGTAATTGTTAAAATAAATTGTGGGAAATGTTGAAAAAATCAAACAAAATGTTTATCGAATCTTAATTTATTTATTTACTAATTATAATGTGCTAAATTCAAAATTTTTATTCTTTGATAAAATTTATTGTGTTGGGATAAGCAAGCTAGTTCCTAAGCGCATTTCGCTGGTGGCTTAGGCCAGATCATCAGGAAACCCTTTTCCAAAGACTTTGGCAAAACTAAATATATTACACAAATAAAACTGTAAAGCGAATGAGAATTACAAATGGAAAAGAGTTTTAAAAATACTGTATTTACTATGATTAAACTATTTTTTTTTATTGAATATGAAGAAATATTTTATTATTTCATTATAAAATATATTTTGTTGAGTGCTATTTTGCTAACTGTAAATTTGATAGATTTTTTCATTGAATCAAACAAAAAGTTTGTTGACCTAAAATTCTATTTTTAACAAACTGTGTTGTTAAAAATTTTCTTGAGATATTTTTTTCTGTGGAAGGGAAAGACGCTGTATGCGTGACAAACTGTTCTTTTTTCCTCTTTCGCCAACAGACTTCGTCTTTCTGCTTTTTAATTTCCAATATGATAAAGAGGCCTTAGAGACAGTTGTGAAAAGGATTTACATCAGTACCTGCCAGGTGGCCAAGTCTCATGGTGGCTTCAATCTACATTGATGACAAACTATGCGTTTACCAACCGTACCGAGTGTAAAAGGCACCATCATACACAGGTAGCAATATTAGTGCATAGTCCGGCAAGATCATACACCTGCCCCTTATTTAGGAGCTGGATTTTTCAAACCTCTACTGCTTTTGGAAAAAGGTCAGCAGCTTCTGTATAATAGAAGCAGCACCTAGGGATAGCCCTCCTTCAGGCCGAACTCTCCCATAAGTGGTGAAAAATCAGTCCTTAAATAAGCTTTTCTCTACTATCCCTTCTCGCGAATTCGAGCTTAAGTCACAACCACCACGTAATCAACGAAAGTATCCAGTCCGCGGACAGGCGAAACTTCTACAAAAGCAATCTTCCTGAAAGACAGGAAGAATTTCTCGCAAGGATCTGTCGCATGCCATCGAAAGCTACTGACTCCCTTGTTACCAGATAGAACCTCTGGGTTGCAGCAATCTCAACAGATCTGGCATTTTGAATGTTTGTCCGAATTCCAAGTGTTGGCTGCACCTGACAATTCTTCGGATTACCAAAAGGTGAAATATCCTTTAGATTATGCCTTTCTTGCATGTTGTTGATGAAATTAAGCGAGTTCTTCTTTTTGCACTGTATATGCATATAAGCGAGTTTTTATAGATGCATTTATCTTAAAAAAGTTTCTGTCGAAAAATGTCGCCCGAATGGTTTTCAGTGTAGGATTCTCTGAGGTAACAAAAATAGCAACTTGTTTATTCATAGATTTTTTTAGGCCGCAAAATGCTTTTAAATCACAGTTTGCGACATATGCCTTCAAAAGGTTTTATGTAAAAGTTGTAGATCTTTGTGTAGGAAGCCAAATGTCTGCCTCTAAGTTTTAATGGCTATCAAAATCTTAATAAGTTTTGACAGGTACTCCGCCAAATCAAAATCACTACGCAATGTCGCTAGGCAACATCTATATTTACACTGATAGTCGTGCCGCCTTTATGGTCTTGGATTCCCTCTTACTTAGAACAAGAACAGCCCTTGACTACCGCGAATCTCTAATCGATATGGCTAGCCCCAAAGCACTGGGATGTACTAGGGAAAATTAGGATGAGCTTGCTATTGGGTTGGGAAGGCGTTGGGGTGCTTCTGCTCTCCTGAAAACTCGAACTTCGGCGATCGACTAACGATATCGCTAATGACAAATAAACCGTGAACACTGATGAAGAATTGCCAGGCAATTGTGGCATCGCATGGTAGAGGAAATTGCAACAATGTTCATCGTGAATGAAAAGTAAACAGTTTTTCCCTAGAAATTTTGCTTTTTTAGGTAAAAGGGAACACATTTAAATGAAAATATTATTTACGATAAAGGTTAATAATTTCATTTGATTTAAAAGATTTATTCCGATAAAAATAATAATTATAAAATAGACTTACAACACTTGTCGGATATGTTTCATTTAACAGCATTTTTATAATAAAAAATCCAGGAATGAAGGGTGGATTTTCATTATAAACCGAGGTATAAGACTGCATATGGGCTTTAGCAAATGGTAAATCAGAATTTTTCGCTCTATCTCGGCGATTTTGATCCTCCTCATCGTTCTCATGATAAATCGATTTACAAAGAGACATTGAACCCATCCAATAATTGTTGCCATAAAAGAAGCCAGAAGCATAATGGCCGGAAGCATCGTCCACTATAAAAGAAATAAAGTAAATGGAGTGGGTGAAAAAATATGTTTTAATCGTGAAAGTCTTAAAAGAGTTTAAAGAAAACTAGAATAAAATAAATTTTATTAACTAAAAAATTTCCAAGAAATCTATTTTCCACTGAAGTTTTTTAGTTCAAATAATACACGAAAAAATTTTTTAAAGCACAAGAATAAAACGCCAACATTGTAGTCATAATGTAATAATAAATAGTTGGCATATTGTTACATAATTTACAAAAACAACAACAACGAAAAGAGTTACAACAAGTTGTAGATAACATAATTTGTATTGATGGAAGTTATTTGTTACCAAGGCTTGAATCGAGTGTTTTTAAATATGCAATTCAAAGGAATTTCGTTAACTGAAAACACCTAACACAAGTTTGACGCGATGTTTTCAAAAATGTAAAAATAAAAAAAAATTCAAAACTTCTAAATATTTTTTAATATAAAAGCTCAGTCTTAACAATAAGATCGATGAATTTAGACTTATATTTGAAATCTCTCAAATTGTCATAATATGTGAGATGAAACTTGGGTTAAGGAAGACTTAACTGATGGTTAAGTTCAAATAAGAGGCTACAATATGTTCAGGGCTGATCGAAAATCTCGTGGAGGTGGCGTGGCAATCTTTATTAAGTCGAATTTATAGGCCCAATCGCTACGTTCACACAGCTTCGTTTTCAACTAATCTGCAATATATGAACCATATGCGGAAATATTATAATTGCGGGCGATTTTAACTCAAACTTGTTGGAAGATAATAAATTTACCGATGATATGCTACAACTTGGTTAATCAAATTTTATTTACCTACTCACTTCTCAAACACCTGCAGTATTCTTCTTTTTTTTTTTTTTTTTTTTTTTTTTTTCTCATTATTTATTTATTGAATCTTCATATATTAAATATGAACTAACAATAATTAATCAAATCTTATCCTAATTCTTTATTTTATGTCCTGCCAGTGCAAGACAAAAATTTTCTTCATCACGGGTTCTGTATCACATTTATATATGTGTTTATCGCTCATCTTAATGGGTAAGTGCTGCAGTGTCTCTTCTCCTTAAGCGAGTGTGGCCGCTATCATTTAAAATATTTCGAGCAAGTGGATTTGGGTGCAACTCTAGCCTTTTTAAATATTTTACCGCATACTTCGTAATAATAGTCCTTACCAGTGGCACATTGAGATCCTTGTGGATATTTGAGTTTTTAACATACCAAGGGGCAGCTGTGATTATTCGAAGAAGTTTATTTTGGCGCCTTTGAATTTTTTCGATATTTGAGGCCGAGGCAGTGCCCCATAGTTGAATACCGTAGCACCAGATTGGCTTTAAAATAGAGTTGTAAAGTAGTAGTTTGCAATCGAGACTAAGAACAGAATTTCTTCCAATAAGCCAGTTAATTTGAATTGCTTTTAGTTTCATTTGGGTTAATTTTGCTTCTATATGGCATTTCCATGTTAAACGCCGATCTAGATGAATACCGAGATATTTGACATGCGATTGTTGAGGCACTAGTTGATTATTGATTTTAATAGGGGGGCATGTTTCCCGACGCAAGGTAAATGTTATATGTACGCATTTTTGCTCATTGACCTTTATTCTCCATTGTTTTAACCACAGTTCTAGTTGAAATATATGATCCTGCAGGTATCGAGATGCTTCACGACTGTTCTCGTGTACGCTTAGGAAAGCTGTATCATCAGCAAAAGTTGAGGTTAGGGTGTAATTGTTTGTCGGCATGTCCGAGGTATATATAATATAAAAAAGTGGGCCCAGGATACTTCCCTGAGGGACTCCAGCTTCAATTGTCTGAGGAGAACTTAAAAAATCACCTTCTTTAATAATAAATTTTCGACCGACCAAGTAGCTTTCTAACAGCTTGTGTGTGTTAACCGGTAGGTTCAGCTTCAATTTATGTAACAAACCTACATGCCAGACTTTATCAAAAGCTTGAGAGACATCGATGAAGAGAGCGGAGCAATATTTTCTTTCTTCAAAGGCTTTTCTTATGGCGTTTACTATCCGATGGGTTTGTTCAATTGTGCTATGTTCTCGTCTGAAACCGAATTGATGGTTAGGTATACACCCATTGTCATTTAAAATTGGGGTTAATTTGGACGCTAAGAGCTTCTCAAACAGCTTTGATATATTAGATAATAAGCTGATAGGCCTATATGACTCAACTTTGGTGTGATCTTTTCCTGGCTTTGGTATCATCGTAACTAAGGAGACCTTCCATTCTTGAGGGTAGTATTCAAGTCGTAAAATAGCATTAAAAATTAAAAGAACAATTTTCTTTGCTATGCTGGGTAGCTCCAGAAGCATTTTGTTGCTGATCTTATCAAAACCAGGAGCCTTCTTGGGGTTTAAATCACAAATAGCCTTTTCGATTTCTCTTAACTCAAATCTTAGGGGAACAGCTGCTCTAGCAACAACAGGTGGTAACTCGGCCGCAATATCGTGAGATATGTTTGGGGTAAATACGTTTTTTAAATGATTAACAAACAGGTTACCTTTTTCAACATCATTTCTTGCCCAACTTCCATTCAAGTTTCTTAATGGCGGATTAGCGACAACTGGCCTTTTGAGATTTCTAGCTGCACGCCATAATGAGTAGTCTGATTGTGGGGTTGCATCAAGTTCCTTAAGATATTTTTCCAGATAAGCCGTTTTCTGAGTCTGCAGCAACTTTCTAAGCTTTTTTGTACACTCTTTTAGTAATTTCTTAAGTAACGGGGATCTGTGCAATTGCCACTCTCTTCGAGCCCTCCTTTTTTCAGACAAGAGACGCTCGACATCTGTGGAATATATTTTAATATTTTTTGTTTTTTTGGGGGCAATACTGGAATGTTGAACAGCTAGTTTCAGAAAACTGTCAAAATTGGCAATAGAGCGATCTACATACTCCGGTGTACTAAGCGGAATATTTTCTGTGCAATGGGTGCTGAGGTATTTTCTATATTTTAACCAGTTAATTTGCGTAGCTGTCGTCGCTAAGTGACCAGTCGGAGATACAATTCTATTGGGGTTCATTATAGTAACAATTGTAGGTGTATGGTCAGAAGATAATTCTAAGGAAGCTTCAACATGGATCGTTTCTATGGGGATGGCTTGTTTTTTTTTTTTAACTATAAATCTAAGTTATTCCTGGTTTTTCTCGACATGATCTGATTTATACAATTTATGATTTTCTTTTGTCCCGCAAAACTGAGTCTATCACTTGTCGTGACTTTAAAAGTATAAATATTCAAATACTCGAATATCAGTAACAGTTTTTTTGGATAAATGCATAACGTCGGCTTAGAGTGTAAGCCTGCTAAATCCACTTTTTATGAAAATTAAAATTTTAATGCCGTATAGTAGAGAAAGATATGTCTCGTCGACCAGCATGTAGTTTTTCTTTAATTTGAGTCTTGAAGTGTGTAAACCAACTACGTTTTTGGTTTTTCTCTCAAGCTGCACATATGAAATCAAAAAAGTTTTTTGTCTCTCCTGTAAAATTTACTGAAAGGGAGTTAGCAGGTTTACACTCTAAGCCGACGATATGTTCAATTAAAGACGTTGTATATCATTAAAAATAAAAACAATTATTGTGGTATTATAGTTTTAAACAAAGAAAACAAATCACAAATATGTTAATTTATTTCGCAGTTAGTTTCTAAGTTATTTATAAAGGGTTTTTTTTTAAGCCCGATAGAACTTGAAATTGTAAAAAATAACACAAAAAATTAAATTGTAATCAAAATTTTTTTTTTATTCGAAAGATCAATACGTGACATTAACATTTGAAAATGATTTCGGGCATATGGGCACCGCGGCTGTTCTTGACGAAGCGCATTCTGGACGTCCAATTATGGGCCACCGCACCAAACGGTGCATTTTTCTGGATGTAATGGAGTCTGTAGGGTCTCTTGTGGATTGGTCTCGCTCCATATGCGGCAATTTTGCTTATTGACAAACCCGTTAAGCCAAAAATGCGCCTCATCGCTGAACACAATTTTGCGATAAAACAACGGGTCAGTTGCCAACTGCTCTAGAGCCCAATCGGCGAAAGAACGACGCATATAATGGTCTCGTGGCTTCAATTCCTGCACAAGCTGGATCTTATACGGGTGTAGGCCGAGATCTTTGCGCAAAATTTTCCACGTAGTGGACGGACAGAGCCCCAATTCCTGCGACCGACGACGAATCGATAAATTTGGATCTTCTTCCACACTTTCGTTTACAACGGCGATATTCTCTTCAGTACGAACATTCCTTCGACGTGTTGGTGTTATATCATCCTCTAGAGAGTATGTGGTACGAAATCTATCCACAGTTCGACGAATGGCTTGTTCAGATGGACGATTATGTACGCCATAAAAATGACGAAGTCGTCTATAAGTTGCGCGAATCGACGACTGATTTTCAAAGTAAATTTGGATAATTTCGTAGCGTTGTTCAAGCGTGAGTCTATTCATGATGATTTGTCAGAGTATACTGAAACGATAAAAAAAAATATTTCATCAAAATTTAATTTTTTGTGTTACTTTTTACAATTTAAAGTTCTATCTAGCTTAAAAAAACACCCTTTATAACAAAATTGGAATTGTTGCGTTTTGCTCCGACACCTATTATTTATTTCGTTTTGCTCTGAACCCTATGGAAATGTTGCGTTTTGGTATGAACTAAGTGGGTTTGGAATTACGGCTTTTTGCTTTGAATAAAATTGGTTTATATCATTAGGTTTACACTTCTTAATATTAACGATATATAAAGGCTTAAACATAGCTGTAAGCCACTCCACCTCGGTTCTCTTCAGGAATATTACCATCATAAACAGTTTGCAATACTATTTATTCACTCTTGCTTTATAATAGAAAGTGCTTTCAAAAAGGATTGGCATAATTTCTTTGATTCCTTTTTGTATTTTAGAAAATACTCCATTAGAATTCCTTTTTTATAAATGGTGTATACTTGTAGCGCTTTGGTACAAATGGATGTATCAACCGCCTTAGATACAGATAATCAAATGCTTTCGTTCTCTGTATAGAACCACGCTTTATTTTTCTGACGTTTATACGCACTAATAATTGTATATATTTTTATTTATAAATATTTAAATTTATTAATCGATCAATTCACAATTAACTTATGTGCGGTTTCCACAATACACGTTCAGTCACTTGAATTGCGGAAACAGCCATTAATATAAGTAGACGCTTTTAACCAGCGTTAAAAAAACTGCAGTCAAAGTTCAAAATTGCCAATTCTTCAACTTCTTCATTTGTCTTCGAATTTATTAAATTTAAACAGTCGATGTCAAACCAACTCAAAAAGCGAAAAGTTGTACACAAATTTTCGTTTTTTGTTCGACAGTTTTTGGTTTCGACTGGAGTTTTTTAAACCCTGCTTTTAACAACTGTTATTAAATTCTTGACGTTTTATAATTATCTTACAGTTACTATTAAAACATAATTAATTTGAACCATTGACTTTTCATAAATCTCACGTAGTGATTTATTGCATAGATACGGAAATGTTTCATTTTTATATATATATATGTTCCTTTAACTCCCATTGGAGCATAGGGCGCATTTTGGTCTGAGTTATTTTATTTTATGTTGAATTGCAGTGTCATTATTGAGCTTTGACATGTTTCATAATAATAAATACATACGGCCATATTCATAAAAAGTTCTTATTTTAAGCTTATAGTATGAAATAACTATTAAACGCTTTTTGTCTTATAAACCTCTTATAAAAATTTGTATTCATAAACGTACAATAACAGCTTTTTTACTATTAACTGTTTGCAGCGATTTTCTGTTTAAGTATGGCAACTTTCTTTATATTTGGCTGCCATTTTATTGTTAGCGATGCATGAAACTTCTATTCGGTTTACATGATATTCTATATTTAATTTGTTTTTATAATATAATTTTATAATATAATAATAAAACTACATATTATTTTAGTTTCTGAACAAAATGTTTCCGAAAAGTATCATAAAAACATTTGTTTGAACTTTTTTTAAATATACGATAAAAAAGTATTCGAATAAAAAGTTGTTTACTCTTTATTAACTTCACTATTATTATGATTTGCTTATATTATTTTTTTTTTATGTTTTTGAACAATAATTTGTTGTTTTAAACAAAAAAAAAAAAAAAACAACTGGTTGCAAAAATTTAATAAATAATTAAAGAGAATATCTGCATTTGCCCCTGAACATATTCATTTAAATCCTATAAATTTGTTTTAAATAATTATCAATATAACTTTAAACTGGCTGTCTAAAATAAAAACAAATTAGTAAAATGTATTCAACATGTCCGCTGTAATAAATAAAATATTTTTGTCATTATTTTTCAACATATTTCACAAAAATAATATCATAAAATGTAAACACCTTTCAAAATGTCATTTTATTTTTGGTTTAAAGAAGGGCAAATCCAACAATAAATTTTCTTACTTTATGAATGGTTTATTAAAGGTTCAGTAGACTATTTTTCGTTTATGAATACAACTTTAGCAATTTTTGCTTAAAAACGGTCAATTAATCATCAATAAATTTTTATGAATACGGCTGATAGATTTTAATGTGTAGAATAGGATTCAGTCAAAAAAAAAAAAAAATAAAAAAAAAAAAACAAAAAACATAAATAGTGAGATTGTTGCGTTTTGTTATGGATCTGCTCAATTTATTTCAATGAAGTATTTCACATGCAGTGTGTGGATGATCAGTTACGTTTTCTTGAAGAAAATATTTTGTTTTTATACAACTCATCTGTGCCTCTAACAAAAAGAGTTATAACACAAACTACAAGGCCATGACCATTACGTCATCTAAAGGGTGGTTAAATTGTAAGGGCCGATGTTGAATGTGAACCACACCTAAACGCCAAGTTTTTTTCCAAATTTTATTTGACATTTCTCTATTTCAGACTTACTCAATTTGAACCATGGAGAGATACACAATCCTACAACGTGTTAAAGTTATCCAGACTTATTATGAAAATGGATGATAAATTTCGAAGAAAATCATCTTCAGTGATGAGGCACATTTTCACCTCAGTGGATTTGTCGATAAGCAGAATTTCCGCATTTGGGCGAATAATAATCCAAGAGTGATTGTCGAAAAACCAATGCACCCACAAAGAGTGACTGTTTGGTGCGGTTTATGGGCTGGCGGCATCATCGGGCCGTATTTTTTCCAAAATGAGGCCGGTCAGGCAGTTACTGTGAATGGTGTTCGCTATCGTGAGATGATAACGAACTTTTTATGGCCCGAATTGGAAGATCTGGATGTGGACGATATGTGGTTTCAGCAGGACGGTGCCACTTGCCACACAGCTAACGAAACAATGGCTCTTTTGCGCAACAAATTCAATGGCCGTGTTATCTCACGTAATGGCGATGTCAATTGGCCGCCAAGATCATGTGATTTGACACCGTTGGACTTTTTTCTTTGGGGTTATTTGAAAGAAAAGGTGTACGTCGATAAGCCAGCAACAATTCAAGAGCTAAAGGATGAGATAATTCGGCACATTAACGGCATAGAACCTCCATTATGCCTCAGGGTCATCGAAAATTTGGACCATCGGATGGAGGTGTGCCGCCGTGGTCGCGGCGCCCATTTGGCCGATATTTTGTTCCATACATAATTGAGTAATACCAATATATCATAATAAAATTTCCTAAATAGTTTGTGTTTTATTCAAAATCAACATCGGCCCTTGAAATTTAACCACCCTTTATTAAAATCAAACTACAAATACTTTCCTGTGAGAAAATTACGTGGAAAACATTCCGCAAAAAAGAAATATGAAATACCAAGAATCATAATAAGGAAATAAATCTTAATCCACATGATATTAATCAAGCTTTAGTATCTTTTCCTACACCTCCAATAAACTAAAATACACGTAATTTATATCGGTGCAATAGCCCCGGCTTACAGAACAATGATTTATTACTGCATTGATGAAATAATTGTTTTATATATTTATGTAGCATGAACGCAATTAAGTCAAATGATATTGGGTGTGACGACATAAATCCTAAATTCCTTAAAATACTACTGCCTCAAATCCTACAATACTTAGCTCACTTAATAAATGCAGAAAACAATTGTGGAACATTTTAACCCTCTAAAGTGCCGTTTTAGTTTACTTTTGTAAGGAAGTTGAAAAGAGGACAAAAATTACCTCCTTAAAATGAGTGTAAGAGGGCTAATATATTCTAAGCAATGAATCGTCGTACAATTCTACTGTAGACATTTGAAATAGTACTTACGCTCAGAAGTACATTAAGTATATATTATTGACTTATACCAAACGCATTTTCAAAAAACTCAAAAATTTAGGTGCCGATATTTCGGAAACCTGAGCTAACTTTTCAAAACCCTTTGGCAGATTTGCTCTACCAACAGTCTAGTTTCATTTCGCATTACAAGTATTGAGGCTGGCGGCGATGACCCGAATTTTGTTGCACAATGTAATTTATCATGGGCTCCATATAAAAACAATTCCCGAAAACGTTCTTTTGTAATGCGCCAAAGACCCCAACGAATTTTTTTACTGCAAGGTCAGTTTTTTAAGATTGGTTCACAACTTAAAAACTCCGTAAAAAACCCACTATTTTTATTTTCGGTGGAGGGCACATTCGGATATAGCAGTTTTACTTATTTAAATTTCAAGCTTCTTCTTTTGAATGTCAAGCTTTTTGCTAGTTTTGATCTGGCAAGCCTATGTGAAGGGTATATGTGATTCATCAAAGCCAAATATACACAGAAAAAAATTCTCCGAAATTTTTCACTAATTAAAGCATTAATCAAAAATAAAATCAGTTTTAACTAAATATTTCATCAAGTGAATTAAACGTTTAATCAAGTGAATTACACTTTTAATCAAGTAAATTAAACGTTTAATTGACACTTTACTGGTGCAAACTTAATTAAATTTTTAATTAATATCACAAATTTTTTAATTGAAATCTATTTTTATTTTTATCTGTGTAGTATTCTTACTTGTTTTTTAATATAATTATACTGAAGTCATTTATTACAAAAGTTATTGAAAAATTTCCAATATTACTTTTTACCACTATGTAAATTGTTAAAAGTGTCTCATGTGTGTTAATTGATTTTTGTTTTGTTTTTTGCTTTCAATGCAGTCTTTCGGTTTCAGTTACATAAAAGCAAAACTATTGTTAATCAACCACAAAAGTTGTTTGCACACAAGAAAAAATCGCGTCTAAGCATTTGTGGCAAAGCCAATGTTGTTGCAAAGGTTGTAAAAAGCTTGAAAATACTAGTTTTTTTTCTAGTGCATTTTCCAGCGTTAACTATTACAACTCAAGCGATTGTATGTCTATTACGTTCAAATTTCAACGTCATAGTTTTCATGTCTGTAAGTATCTACTATACATGAAACATGTCGAACCGGAATAAAAATTATATATTTGTCCAAAATACTTTTGGTTTGCATTAATAAGAGTTGAAACACCGCATTTTATATTGGTAATTCTTTTTCAACATTTCTTTTAGCCCAGACCTTGGTCAAGGTGAAGATCAGACAAGGTGTGTAGTTGAATGGTATTGTTTTAGAACATAAAAAAAATAATTAAATATTTTATTTATTTTTAGTTTTGCTTGGCGAGTGTAATGAATATGAAAATTTTGTAAATCATTATGAATGAATTGTAGAAATTTAAGGTAACAGTTAAATTTTCAAACAGCTAGACTTTTATTTTGCATTAAATATGTATAACCAACACAATATTAAGAGACTGATATTTTCAAGGGATTACGTTACACATATTAGAATTCTTTACGTCTCTTATCGAAAGGAGGGGCAGTGATCTCTGGCATAGATCATAGTAAGAATGTTATAAGGAGACTACGCCAAATGTGAGATGAATACGGTTTTGACACTTTGGGTGAATTAAAATTGTCAAGAATTTCTACAGTTTTATTTGTATAATATCTTTTGTTTTACTTAAATCTTTGGACGAAGTTTCCTGATGATCTGAAATAAGCAACCAGTGAAATGCGCATAGGATAGCTTTTCCCATCAACAATTTATTTCAGGTTATCAATAGTTTGAATTGGGAATTTAGCACATTTAAACGAAACCTTGTTAATAATTTTGTTTTGCCAGGTTCATAATTGCTTAAGAGTCCCAACTAGGGAACACTTTTGAAAATTTGTCTTTTAATATTGTGGTGTAGGGTATAAAATTGTCGAAATTTGCGGACTATTCTTTCTTACTTATACGGGCATGTTCTAGAAATCGAAATGACGTAAAATTTAAATGGAACGAGATTTTAAGTTCAATTATTTACAAAATGACCTTATTTTAAGAGTTGTTCTTGCAAAGCAAATAATATTGATAAAATCGAATATTTGTATGAACTTTAACTTCAAGGTCGTTTTTAAAATTTGCTCGATTTAAAATCCACTTCATTTCAATTTCTAGAATATGCTCGATTACACTGTGCTCGAAATTTACACTTTTTTTTAGACAAGTCGGGCACATGGCGTTTCAGCATAATTCGGGTACGCTGAATCCAATGGTGCCCACCGTTTTTTTTAGGTTAGCTCTTGTTTTCGAGATATACCGTTATTTCGAAAATGGAGGAGGTTGCACAACATATATTCGCGTAACTCAAAAGCGGTTTAGTTTATTGAAATTGAAGTAAAAAGCGGGTAGGTATGTTAGAAATAAATGATTGAGATGAAAAATAAAGTGGGGTTGTTCATACATTTTACCCATCTAGGTGCATTGTAGGCGCTGCAGGGGCCAAATTTAATAATTTTTTTTCCAAAAAAAATATTATGTTTCTAAAACGACTGCTCATATTAAAAAAAATTTACTTTTTTTAAAGGAAATTTTATTGCGGAGTTTCGGTTTTTTAGTAATTTCAATAAACTAAACGGGTTTTCAGTTACGTGAATATATATAATTTGTGCAACCTCCTCCATTTTCGAAATAACGGTATATCTCGAAAACCAGAGCTAACCTTAAAAACGGTTGGATTCAGCATACCCGAATTATGCTAAAACGCCATGTGCAACTAGCACAGTGTTATTTTTTGCAAAAGCTGTTTTATTAAAAGATAAAACGTGCCCTTGATTTTATTTCAATCGGGTAATTTTGCTTCATCTAAAGTGTAATCTGAATTTTGCTAGTGGTGACACTGGCTGAATATCACTTTTCATGAGTCAGAAAATGTATCGTCTTGCAATTAACGATTTAATTTTCCTATTTATTTTTATTAAGAACAAAAAATAATTAAATTTTTTTCGGCAAATAATGTAACTGCAAAAATTTGTTTGCAGTAACATCCTAGAAGGAGGTTAATTCCATTTGAACCTATTATTTATTGAAAGATTTGCCAAACAAAAAGTTTTTTTTATTTCAAAAATGTTTTTTTGCAAAAAAAAAAATGGTATAAAAAATTAAATTATTATAAAAATTAAAGCCCCAAAATTATACAAAATATGCCCAAATAAAATTGTTTATCGAAAAAAAAACTTAATGGATAGATAAAGTGGGGTACACACTGTCGATCATGAGTGACAGCCAGCGTGGCCATTTTTGCAGCTAGATTTAGCATTTTTTTGTCTGATTTAGCTGCACATTTTTCATTTAGCAGTTAGCATTTTTTTTTAGCATTTTTCAACTACATATTTAGCATTTTTTAGCATTATTTAATTTAAGAATATTCAAGTTATCTTTTTTTGAAGATCTACCATACTTTTTTGTTGAATGCACATACAAATCCCTACTCTTTTGCTATAGAAACTGTACAATTTTTTAAAAGATTTTTCTTATCAAATTGTTTTAAAAATTGATCAGTTTGATCCATTAAATCCATGTTGAGCTGATTTTTTCCCTCAATTACGATTTTTAAAAATTTTTGGAAACGAAAAGAGATACCATAACTTTATAGAATAGAAGAATAGAATAGAAAAACAAATATGAATTACATGCCGAGATTTTATAGCTCAATTAATATGCGACTTTGACAACGATTGCCAAAAAAATTTTATAATTTAACAAATAACTTTTTTGTTTAGAAAACAGTTTAAAGCAAGGCGAATTCATAAAGGTGACCGCATCATGAGATTTTAGTTATGCTAGCTACCCCTTTTTATTGAAAAATACTATGTATTTTGTTTTTGTAAAAGGTTAGAGTGAATGTCAAAAATATTTGTTGAAAATATAAAAAAGGAAATTTTTTTTGTTTATAAAATATCTACAACTGCTTTAGAAAGTAAATCTTGTTCCTCAATTGCAAATTTATTGTGGCTCCACTTATTCCTTACGCATTTTTAATTTCATGTGTTTATAATTTAATACTCACTTTTTTATTTTATAAAATTTAAATAAGTTTTTTTTTTCCAAGTACATTAAAATTTTTATTTAATCTAAAATTTGAATTAATTTTTCACAAAATGTAAACAAAGCTTGACATTCAGTATACACAAAAAAAAAAAAAAAACAATAAACAGATGACTCGAAAATGTCACCTGTATGAATTCGCCTTGGTTTAAAGACTAATATTTGCAAATTCAGTAAATTAGATTCTTTTGCAATGGAGTTCTTGGTTTTGCTATCTAGCAACGCGGAAGTTAAAATAGGTTTTTAGTGGTATAAATCTCTTAAAACCGAAAACTCGAAATAGAATGACGTTAAAAACTATGAATTCGCTACTTTATATTAGGTGTGGTTTAAAATGCTGCGATAGTTTTAAAAAAATGTACGATCTCATTTAAAAATGCGATAAGAACATATTTTATAATGATATCTCGATCAATTCTTCAGAAGTTGAAGAAGAATATTAATTTGATGACGTATTTAATTTTTAAAATGAAATTTTTTTTATAAAACATGTTTTAAATTTTATTGAAATACTAAATAATAGCCATTTATAGGTCAAGTTCCTTTGATTTTTTGTTATGGTATGGTACCTTTTGTTTAAAAACTTTATATGTACATATCATGACTGAAATAAATATTTTGTTGTTATTTTTTAATCAGTTTGTTCTATTGATATGATGAGAGTTTATAGGGAAGAATTATGTAAAATACACCATATATAAAGGTATATTTACTAAAATAACAAAAAAATAATACAATTTAAATTTTAGCTTTATTTTTGGCAGTTAAGGATTTTTTTTTGCATTATTTTAAAGTCGATTTAGCTGTAAAATATTTTTGGATATGGCCACACTGGTGACAGTTATGCCCAAACTTTCGCTTGCTCGATAGTGTGGCCGCTAATTTACGTGACAAATTATTTTGTGGTTGGCTGTTGACTGACAAAATTTTGACTGTCACTCAAGTTCGAGTGTATCCCGCTTAAATCCCCTGACAACTCTGTGTTTAACAACAATTTTATTTTACTTAAAAGTAATTCACTAATTTATTTAAAGCCAAAGAGATTAAAAACAAATGAACCATAGAAGTGCGCACAAGTTCAATGTCATTTATGTGACATTTAATTTTAAAAGAAAACGAAAATGAGCTAATTTTTTTTAAAATTATACGAATGAAAAAATTTGTTAAATTTACTAACATCTACTGAATACTCAATTATAATAGACTTGAATTCAAACTGTGGGTACTTAAGTCACGCAAGTGCAAAGGGTCTTAAATATTATTAAGTTAAAAAAATGTGAAAACGTTTACAATTTTTTGTTGCTCTAACTAAATTTTTATACATACATACACATGTACATTTTATTAAAGATGGCATACGCCAATGTGAATGTACTTAACTAACTTTTATAGTAAGTGACATATTTGATAAATAATTTAGGTTTAAATGTAATAATTAGAAGTAAGACAAGCAGACATACAGAGTACTAATTTATTTAATTGCCTTTAGCCATGTCATTGACTTGCTTATTCGGTTTTATTCTCTTTACCACAGGTAGAAAGGGTAAATTTAAGTTCAATATTTACATAAGTTCGTTAATCTGTTTGATATTTCTACAATATTGATCTTAGACCATATTAAGGAAATACATACATAAATATAAACATTGTTGTGTCCCGCTAGCATTTGGAAACAAGTTTTTTCTAGCTACTCTATCGCAAGAGGTATCAAAACTGGCGAAATTTATTGAATCTTCATATACATATGTATTAAAATATGAACTAACAATAACACAAGGAAACACAATTGAACTTTTTTTGTGCGGCCTGGAACTTTATTGCAAATTTTTACTAATTTGAGATCACTGAATTCAAATCTTATCTCAATTTTTCTCTAACAGCTCGACTTTTCGAGATATATCGTTGTGTCCAAAATTAAGGCACTTTCACTACATATATTTATTAATTAAGCACGAATAACAAAATCTTTTGAAATTAAAATTTTGTATTCCCAAAAATTGAAATTACTTTTTGATAATAAACAGGCAAGTGCACGGCCTAAAAAAACACTTAATTGACAACATCTTTTGTAAGTTGTTGTTGTTTTTATTTTGTTTTTCTTAACCTACTTACAACTACAATTAATGTTGAGAGAATTTCAACTAATTGTAGTGGGGAATGTAAGATGAGATAAACCCACTGTTTATTGTTGATGTGTTTTGTTTAAACTCTGATATTATTACAAGTAGAACTGTTGCTATAAGTCTTATACGCTTAACAGTTTATTTGGTTTAATATCTTTAGTTTTTCTAAAATCTTTATGGATGAAGTTTCCTGATGATCTGGCCTAAGCAACCAGTGAAATGCGCATAGGAATAGCTTATCCCATCAACAATAAATTTCAAGTGTTTTTATCAATAAATGTTGAAATCAGTTCTGCCGAATTACTATCACATAACTGTTGTTCTTTACTCCTTTTAGCAAGAGATTGGCAAATTTAAAAGCTTTAGAAGGGCGACCACGTTTGACTTCATTAGAACACATTGGTTTTTCATATTCCGGAAGATCTTCACCAAAACAATACATATTTTCCAACCAAACTTCGTTTCGCTCAACAAATCTATTTTTCATACGATTTGCACTGGCCCACTTATTTTTTAATTTTAGTAAAAATTGTTCATTTAAAAATTTTTAAAAATTGATCTACGTTAATAATCAAAAAATTGTTTTTATTTGTTGAAATAATATCGCAAACTACATCAATGTTCTTATCGCAATCTAATATATGATCAAAAATTTCATAATAAGATATCTGAAGATTTTCCATATTTAAAAAATTTTCTTCTATTTGTCACTTCATAATCAATAAACTAATAAGCTATTAACATATAAATACAACTAATAGTCATAGCTGATAAGAAATTCAAAACAATAAACTAAAAGACTATAGTCACAAAAACAATGCAACTAAAAATCACAGCTGATAAAAATATTGAACTTTCAACAACAACAAAAACAGGAAAAAAAATAATGGGAAGAAGTTATTGCAAACGCTACTAAGCAGGGTTTAAAAAACTGCAGTCGAAACCAAAAACTGTCAAACAAAAAGAAAATTTGTGTACAACTTTTAAATTTTTGAGTTGGTTTGACAGGCAGCGACTGTTTACTTTAAATGAATCAGAAGTTAAAGCAACAGTTTGTTTTTTTTTTTTTTTGGCCAATGATAAATGAAGAAGTGGAAGAAATGGAAGAAATGGCAGTTTTTCTACTTTGACTGCAGTTTTTAAAACGCTGCTACTAAGTGCAATAATTTCTATGTTATTTTATGACAGTGAAGTTGCATCAAGTTCTTTAAGATATATTTTAAGGGATGCTGTTTAAGGCTAGTTTACACTATCACACAAGTCTTACGTATTCCATAATACTTTGTGAGGTAGAAATCTAATGAGTTTTGTTGCGATTGTCAAAAAATCTAATGCAACATTACAGTTTATAGTCACACTATCACACGTGAACCTGCTTTTGTTAAAATGCAGCCCTGATCAAATGAAAAGTATTACTGTTATGAACAAATTTCAAAAAACGATAAAATGTGCGTTCGTTTACTTTTCCAGTAAAATCCCAGTAAAATCCAGTAGGTGAGTAATATGAAAATTTTACAAATTTATGTGTACGCGAACGCTGAAAATCCAGTACAAATTTTGGGGTAAACGAACGCAGCTAAAGTCGTATGGGATGTCAAATTGTGGTTCGTAATACTTGTCATTTTTATGACACATTGCATTCACATTATCCCATTTTCCCATATTACTTGAGTTTTTGACATGTATTAATAAAAAGTATAATAGTGAAAACTAGACTTTACTGAGACTGTAGTAACTTTCTGAGCCTTTTTGTGTATTGTTTTATTAAGTTCTGAAGTAGGGGAATCTGTGCAATTTTCAATCTCTGCGAACTCTTAAGATAACTTTAAAAATTAACACTAGAGAGATCCACATTCTCCGGTGAACATACTTTAATTCCGACAACATGTTTATTTTTTTATTTTTGACAACATTTAGCTGTCATTTCGACTACACATTGTTCTCAGTCTAGTAAAGAATAACCGATTCTGAACCAAACAAAAAAAAAAAAAATGATTTTTATTTTTTTTTGAAATAAAATTAAAATTCACATATTTCATGAAAAAACAACAAAAAAAAAAAAAAATGTATGGTTTTAATGACCTTCATATTACTTTCAAAAGGAAATTGGGAAATAATTTCTGCTGTTAAACGTGCAAAATCGAAAGAATGAAGAACTATGTTGTTTGAAATGAAGTCCTTATAATTTTATCTTTTTGATAGTTTTTGACTTTGGTTTGCGAATTCAAATCGAGTCTTTCCTAGAAAAAACTTATTTAAATGAGCCTTGAATTCATAAAATATATTATAATTATCATATTTACAGGTAAATGCAGAAGTTTTATTATGTTTTTTTCTAGAAAACTAGCACCCTTGTTTAACAAAACACTTCACCTCACTTAGAATTCATAAATAAATAAAAAAGTGTTGTTTATATCAAAAAGTCGTACATTTAAGAGACACATTGATCCCTTAATCCCGGGATTTAAAAAAATCAGTCCCGATTGGCATCCCTAGTATGTATGTATATACATATGTACGCTTGTAATAATAACAACAGGGTGTTATATATTTGACAACACGTAGTGGTCAATTTGACAACAATGGCAATTCTTACAACTTTGATTTCAACTTGACAGCGTGTTGTAAACAATTTGAGACATCTGTTGACAGCAATTCGTTGTCGTTTTATTACCATTGGTTGACAATTTTAAACATCTTGTTTCGCTTTGTGTAGATGTTATTAAAAAGGTTAAGCTGCATTTATTTTAAACATATAAATACATAAAATTTTGAAAATATATTTTGTTTTAAAAAAAAACTTTAACATTTTTATGTTCAAAGAATCACACTCTGCTTTTAAATCATTGAGAAATCCCCCGCATTTAATGCTGATGACATGAAACAAGGTCGTACAAGATCCAATTACGAATTTGATATTTTTTTAGTACACTTAACCCAATTAAAATAACTGTAATTATAATATTTTTTTACAACTAATTCGAACAAAAAAATAATTCGGTTTTTAATCTATTGCAAAACCCAATTTTGCAAAATTATATAAACAGAGATTGTGCAACATTTAAACTACACTTATAAATTATTTAATAATTTTACGAGCATACATTGTGAAACCTTAAGGTCATTTTAAAAATTGTATCTATTAAAATAAAAAAAAAATGCCAAAAAAATACCAGTTTCCTTTTTTAGATTAATTTCAAATAAATTTGTAAAACTTAAAACTTTTGTAAATTTATTAAAACGTTAACAATAATAATGAAAATTATAAAAGTTTTTTAATGTTGAACGGTTATTTTTTTTGTATTAAAAAAAATCTAGTAACGGAAGCAAAACCATGGGAAAAAGTAGTAAGTGACAAAATAAATTTTTAAGAGAGCATAAAAAAACGTTTTAAAAACGCAATATTACTTTGTTTTAGATTATTAAAAATAAGGTTATAAAGACTTATGCAGAAATTAAGGATTAACCCCCATATTCATAAAGAATATTTTTGATTTATAAAAGGTTTATTGAACCAATTTTCATAGGAATAAATTACATGTTAATTTACCGTTCCAATTTTTTGTAGAAATGTAGTGAAATTTTTTCTCAATCATTGCTTAATCTTGTTTGAAAGTATTTGCACGTTTTAAGTTATTTCTGCCAATTTTCCTTCATGGTTGCTAGATAAGGGGTTCTAACCCCAAATAAGGGTTTGGGGTTGTTATTTTGGATTTGAATTAAGAAAAAACAGGTTTTTTGGGGAATTGGTCCTTATCATGTTTGAAAAAGTAAAATTGCTTTTAAACTAATGTCCATAAACACAATTGTTGATATAACTGATATTTTACCCTATATGTTTATACATATGTTCGTTATTATAGTCCTAATCGCATGCACTTGTCATCCCCTCCATTTGTGTTACTCACGTGCTTCCAAATATCTGTGGTTTTCACGAATAATCGCGTAAGTCGGTTTTTACCGAAATTGAGATAATGATGTCAAAGTGCTACATTTTGCATTAGGTTTTTATAAGTATTAAGCTTTTTAGAATATAATGTAGTATTATTAATTTTTTTCTGCTAAAAACAACTTAAGTTAACTGTTTAATAAAATATTTTGCTATTATAACGATTTATGTCGACATACATCGCCAAAAATTGTAAAATTGCTGAATATGTTTCCAAATAAAAAGCATATGTGATGTTATGTTGTTATTCGTGCAAAAAATATGAAAGTATTTTTTGAACATTTTTCTATTAATAACAACTTATATGTACATGTGCGTTTATTGTTGACTTCTTTAGTTGTAACAACAGCAGATGCACGGTTGTTTGTAATTTTAAGTCCATACGTTGTGCTATAAGTATCAAAAATTCTGAATATGTCTCCAACTTGTGTACTAAAAATAACAACGTAAGTCGTCATGTGTGATTAAAATGATAGCATTTATTTTCACAAAAAAGAACTTATGTGGAGATATGATGTTATATTGCACACACTTAATGAGTCAATCAAACATATGCATTTTTAATCCTTTTACGGATTGTGATCCTGTGAGGATTTTTTTCATGAAAACTATGTATAATACGTAGAAAGTCACTGTTAAGAGGATAGTAAAGAAAAAAGTTTAAAAAATCATCTACAGAAGCCGCAATTGAAAAAAATAATTGTTTTTGCTCTCCTGAAAAGTTTGGTTTTATAACTTACGCGATTATTCGTGAAAACCACAGATATATAATTCATAAAGAGCTGAGTTTATACTACGGTAGCTTTACCATTATTTTTTGCAACAGCCCATTGTGGAATTACATGAAGATCAAAATTTGTTGCTTTCCCTTAATAATGTAAAATCAAATTTTAATTTGGTAAGTGAAGAGGTTGTTAAATTAAAAGACAAAAGTTTTCAGTATATAAAAAATTGTGTACGAAGTTTTTAATCGAATTAATAAATTTTTAATCTTTTAATTTTTAAACAATATAAATGCTTCAGTATCCAGGTATTTACCCATTAACGCAACTAAGTTTTACTGTGGTAAAAAAAAAATGTTGCATAAATTTGTAAGATTTAGTGGAATAAACTTCTATTCGCCAATTGGAAACTGCTAAAATGAATGCAATTTTGGACAAAAGTTTATAACTTTCAAGACGCATCTGACACAAAACACCATAAAGAATATATAAGGACATTCATAATAAATAATCTATTAAACATTAACCATTAAAAAAATGCAATTTTGTGTAAAGAGATTTCTTTGGGCTTTTTCTTTTAAGAGGAGATATTTTGGAGAATGAAAAGTATATCTGGCAGCCTTGTTTTCATTAATGTTTGTGAGAATGAAAGTCATTTTGCTAAAAATTTTGGGTTACTTCGAAAAGGCTATAAAATCCATAAGCAAAGCTACTGACTATATTGTCCGACCCTATTCTGCTAGTTAACAGTTTTCGAATATTATAAGAAAATATAATTAATGAATTAGTTAACGGAAATGGCCAATAGTTCAGAATCCCAAAAACTTGCAACTTACTTAAGCTTCTTACAGACGGTGGTCAGATCTTACAATGTTGACATTAAAATTGAATCAAAATGTCTTGCAACTGTGTGTACATTGTACGCTATTTTCATTTGGCGGATGTGTTAATGCATCTGACAATGGCACCATTGTTAGAAAAATGACAACATTGTAAGATCTGACAATCGTCTGTACGAAACTTTAGCATTAACTCTGAATAAAAGATTTAAGGGTTAAACAAAAAATAACGAACTGTATAAGGCCGGGATTCACTATCCTACACAATCGTATGATTCATTCATACGAAAATCTGATGGAATTATATCCGACATAAGAAAATGCCTTCAAAATCTGCTGTCAATGCCACACTATCCCACAAAAAATATGCCAACTCAAATGACTCAGCCATTTTACAAGAAAATGTAATTTTTTTTTATTAGAAAATATTTTCTGAAAAACTCGGGAAAATCGGTTCAGGCACGAAAAAGTTATGACCAAAATATAAATTTTTTTTTTGAAAAATCACATTTTCGGGAACCATAGATCTTCCCGAGTCCAAGTTTTATAACCAAAATAACTGGCAAATTTCTTCTTTAACACGTCGGTATATAAATCTGTCAAATCGGTTAAGAAATAGCAGAGTTATGACCAAAATACTGAAATCCCAAAAATTACTCTTATTTATAATTAAGTTTGTTTTTTATACCCTTCACCGCAGGTCCTACACCCTTTAAAGTATATATATTCTGGGTCCTTATGAAAAGCGAAGTTCAAATCCGGTTGTCGTCTCTTCTCCCGCCCCCCTTCGCATCTATTTGTAGTATGTATGTAGTTTCATCTATTTAAAGAAATAATTTCAACAAATAGAAACTAGGAATTTTTGTGTTTTTTTACTGCTTAAAATTAAACAACAGTGCCTTTACAAAAAGAAAACACACAAAAATGGTACAAACTATTTTGGTGAATATAGGCCCCTATTACGATTCACAACTCAAATAAGTTGATTTGTAATTAAGAATATGCATTAAAACCCTAAATATGCAAAAATAATTGGTTGACATCGTTCCTATGCCCAATTTTCAGGATAGTAATTAAATCTAAATTAAGTTAATTTTCATAAAAACTTAAATCGTATTTAAATACAGATTGATTTTTTGAGTTTTATTTGAAAAGTCTTATTTAAATAAGATAAAAGTATGGTAGCACTACTAAATACAAAAAATATCATAAAAAAGTATAATTATTTACAAGGTGGTCTCAAAAAACAGCTGATTGTTCTTGCTTTGCCTCTTGTTGTTGTATTGTCGTGATATTGAGGCCACCTTGCTAAAATACTACAATAGAAACTTAAGTGGAAATTAACTGCCTGTTTTTAGAAAAAGTAAACAAGTGAGTGAGTAAGAAATTATATTGAAAACAACAATAAAAAACGAAAATTTGTTTTTGTTTTCAATATAATTTCTGACTCACTCACTTGTTTACGTTTTCTAAAAACAGGCAGTAAGTGTACAACATCGGTGAATTAAGTTTGATTAAAGTATTTAGTAAAGAAGAGAATTTTGTATTTAAAACGATTTTAAACATAAATGTGTTTTAATATCAATCCTGAAAATTGGCCATTAGACTATCGACAAAAAACATGCAATTAATTAATAGTCATTAATATTAAAATAAAAAGTGTTTTTCTTCTGCTGAACATTTTTTAATTTTGAGTTAATACCCTCTTGTTGATCAAGCGCTTCGCTATGGTAGTGTGGGCTTAAAAGAAAACTGAAAAAGTGAAATCACATACATACAGCGTTACCGTTGGTGCCACTAAAGTGGCAATTTGCCACTTTTTCGACTGCTTGGATACTATTTGGCCACTTTTACAAAATGCACCCAAATGTGGTACTTTTTGCGATTCTTGCCACTTTTTTGATACTTTTTTCGCTAGAAATATATACTTTTTTTCTTTCTTTTTTATTATAACCAGCGTTGCCACGACCAAAAAAATTTTGTAACCAAAATGTAAAAATAAAGTAACCAAAAGCGAAAAAAAGTAACCAAAATTATTTTGTATCAAAAGTACTATTTTGTTCGCACTTCAGTTTAAAAATATGTCTAAAGAAGAAATTGTGTTTGTTTGTATCTTGTAGGCTCATTAGCCACTGGACCGATTTCGGGAAAGAACAATAGGATATACAATTTTTCGAAATTTTTAGTGGAAGTGGCACTTCCTATACAAACTTATTTTCGTAATTTTTAAAAATTTTATGAGCTATAGCTTTCATTCTTTTTATATAAAGAGCTCTTACTGTGTGTTATATTATTAAAGTGCAAAATTGAGCTAAATTTTGCGGTAGATCTTTACTTTATAGATGATTTTAGCCCAGTGGTATATACTCATATTAAACGGGATCGGATCGGAAGGGCCTTTGACCTTTTCATTTATCTAGAAAAGTGTTTCAGTTAGCCATATGAAGCATGAAGAGTAGCAGATAATGGCCATTTACACTTGATAGTCTGTTAAAGCTTAAGCTTCTAAAAAAATTATTTTTAACTAGATGAAAAAAGTATTGGTTTAAGATGCACAAATACCACACACAATTTTTAAAGGTCAAAAAAGCGGAGCGGGTAGTTCTTGCTCCAAAACAAAAAATTGGTTATTTTTGTGTTGAAAAAAAGTAACCAAAATGGAAAAAAAGTACACAAGTACACATTGAGAAAAAAAGTAACCAGTTTTGGTTAAAAGTAACCAAAACGGCAACGCTGATTATAACCCCCAGCTTTAATATATGTAAAACTGTGTTAGTATATGTAAATGTAAGCAAGTTTATATGAAATTTTTTTCTTGTCATGCGTGGTTAGCTCAAAATCGGTTTAATAAACTTTCTATTAACCTGTTTTATTTATTATGAATAAGGGGATAAAGATATCTCACATATCGATAGTTTTCTTCCGCAACCTCGTAACTCAAAAACAACTACTTTTCAGGAGAGACAAAATACTTTTTTTTACCAAATATTTGAAACTTTTTGCTATATATTTTTTTTATAAATCAAGAATTAGGAAAAATTCCTATAAATATTTAAAAGAATATATAGCAAAAAGTTTCAAATATTTGGTAAAAAAAAAATATTTTGTCTCTCCTTAGAAGTTATGAAGCAGAACCCGAACTGTTGTGTACCGAAAACTTGTCTAAAATTTGTGTAATTGACATTAAAAGTAAAATCTAAGTTTTTACCATAAATTGTGTAATGAATTGATAACAAAAATTGATATAAAAAACAAAAAGCTCAATATATTGAAGTATTTAGACCCAATATTTATAGTGTCTAATGAAGATATATAAAGAGTTATCCATTTTGCGGTTTCAAAAGTTAACGCAAATAAAACACATATAACATATTTTTTTTCATGATATTTCTTTTTAATTATAAAGTTCGAACGTTGACATTATGTGTGAAACACTATATCATTTAAATGACCACCACGCGAAGTGTTGCAAGCATACTACAAAAATGGTGATTCTGGCACAACCACATATCGTGCTTTAAGAGGAGATTATGGTTTACATAATCGTCCAAGTACTCAAGCAATTGGCAAAATTGTGAACAAATTTGAAGAGACTGGAGCGGTTACAGATATTGTTAGGCCAGTGCATTATCGTTTCGCTCGTTCCGCTGAAAATATCGCTGCTGTACGTGAAAGTGTTGCCGAAGACCCGAATGTGTCGATTCCTCGTCGTTCTCAGGAATTAGGACTGTATGGTCGTATGATAACCGACTTTTTTTTGCCTGCTATTGAAGAATACGACTTGGAGAATAAATGGTTTCAACAAGACGGTGCTACATGCCACACAACTCGAGCGAATATGGCTTTATTGCAAGCGACATTTCCTGGCCGTGTAATGTCTCGTCGTGGCGACATCAACTGGCCACCAAGATCATCAAGATCGATTTGGCACCATTAGACTTTTTTTGTGGGGCTACGCGAAAGACCGTGTTTATGCAGATAAACCTTTAACTCTTGAGCACTTAAGAACCAACATTCGTCAAGTTATGGCTGAGATACCGCCCAATATGTGTCAAAAAGTGGTCCAAAATTACCTCAAAAGAATCAATGCTTGCAACACTTCGCGTGGTGGTCATTTAAATGATATAGTGTTTCACACATAATGTCAACGTTCAAACTTTATAATAAAAAAGAAATATCATGAAAAAAAATATTTTATATGTGTTTTATTTACGTTTACTTTTGAAACCTCGAAATGGATAACCTGTTGGAATTTCCTTCTCTTTCGAGTCCTTTTAAGTTATAGCAAAAATAAAACACACCAAATCCGGCTTTTAGATTTTATATACATAAAAATGGTTGTTTATTATACAAATAATTTTCACAGAATGACAGAAATTTCAGATTAACAATAAATATAAAGCAAAACTATATTGATTGAAAATAAATATTTCTAAAAACAATAAACAAGGTATTTTGTATTGCAAAGTACAATTCAAGGCGAATTGAGTAGAAGGTGGGGTCAAGTCAACATATGGTGTTTTTTTCCGGTGGTCGACTTGTCAAAGTTTGTTTACAAACTAGTTTTTTATGTAAACAAACCTATTTTTTTTACTAGCAATATTTTTGACAACCCGACCACAGAAGCATTGTAGTTGTAGAGTTGACCTCACCTTCTAGTCAATTCGCCTTGGTACAATTTTAAAATAATTCAACATAACCCGTTACTATTTAGAATTAGTTTCAGAGTTTAAAGATATTATAACTGACCCAGATGCATTTATACATGAATTTAAACTTCTAGAGAGTAAAGTAAATAACACGAATTATGAACACATATTTAAACATTGAAAAATAGATTTGATGAATGTACCTATATATATTCAAACTTGTACAAATTGATCTCTCATATTTTTACATTGCCACATAGTAGTGCTTCTGCTGAGCGAGTTTTTACTAAGTTAGTCGCAATTTACTCTAGGGACATCTCTTGCCGGACAGACGAAGTTTGATAGCGAGGGGTCGAAAAGGTAGAGTGTGTAGTACATGACTATCTGGTCTGGACATTTTTTCATTTCTCTTTCTTACTTTTCGTAGTTTACATCTTGTTGCTTTATATTATTTTTCTGTCTGACTTCATATGTAAACGCTTCAGGTAAGATTAAAAGAGAATTCAAAAAATGTCTGGCAACAAATGTCCCTAGTGTAAATTGGCACTTAGCTTTAATCAAAAATAAAGTTACAAATAGACTAAAGACATTTAACGAAAGTATGGAAGTCGTTTTAAGAACAATTAATTGTAAAATTTGTATGAAACTGACATTTAATAAATATGTAGCACAGGACGACATTGAAAAAGTTTGTTTAACCATTCCAACTGATTCATATGTCACAATTATTAGATACACCAATTATTATAATTTCGGAAGATGTTTTGTACCACAATTAATAACAAAATCCAGTTTTATAGTTTTGTTCTATAAACCTGATTAAAAAAATTTGAAGCAATAATACACGAAATTGGATAAAAACTAAATATGCTATAGTAAAGAAATTAAAACACTAGCACTTAAATTTAGTAGCATGTATGCATGCCGTGCATTTATTTGTATTAAAGTGAGGAACTGATTATATATATAGTATTTGAAAAATTGATATTTTCATTTTTTTGTTAAAGGATTTCTTGTTTTCATCCGATTATAGCTTAGCTGCCAGGCCCACGGTGTCGACAAGAACATTTCTTTCACATATTTATATTGAAAACAATAATAAAAACTAAAATTTTTTTTTGTTTTTAAAACAAATATACTAAAGAAATTTTATTTACATCGTGGGCCTGGGCCTACAATTTTTGCAATTAGGTGGACTGTAGAATAAAATTATAAAACTATGGATATTGTTATTATTTGTGGTACAAAACATCAGCCGAAATTACAATAATTGGTGTATCTGATAAATGTGACGGGATGGGAGAAAACTGTGCTCATATTCGGCCAAAGCATTCCAAAAAACATAAGAATCTGGTGTAATGGGCAAATAAATTTCTAAAAAGTTTTTAAAAGTCTACCTGTGCAATACAGTGTCTTAAAATAAATCAAAGAAAATTTATTCAGAAGGAATAGTACAAGAAAAATATTACTAAATGTTTATATAAAAAACATTACATAAATATCTTCTATTTGCTGCAACAGTGTCATAATCCAAAAAACGTGTTTGGCAGAAAACAAGTTTAACGTTAACATTAAAGTAAATATTTTACAAAAATTACTTCTCGATAGAAATATTTATTTTAGTTTTTATACCATTTAAAATTATAATAAATAAAAAAAAAATCGTAAAAAATACATAATTTGGTGTTATTATTTTAATTTTAAAAGATGTGCACCTTTTTAAAAAAAAATCCACTTTTTGGTGCCACTTTTTTTGTAGATATCCCCTTTTTTTGGTACTTTTTGAAAATATCCGGCGGTAACACTGGTTCTGCAAGTGTAGTTTGTCTCTCCCACTCAACATGCTGATTTCCTATTGGTTGATTGACGATCAAACAAAAGAGCGTAAGCATGGTGGAATAAGCAGGTGGCATCGTTACGGCAACAAATACAACATTACAACAAAAATGGAAACTACATCACCGTTTACGTCAAAAAATACATTAAACAAAAATCAAAGCGTGCTGCTGAATGTGATGAAATAAATAAATTTTTAGCCAATTTTTATTTAATTATGATCAATATCTTATTTATTTTAATTTAAAATTATCAAAAACTTTAACAAAATACAATAATCACAGCACAAAACGTGGACTTTTTGTTAAAATAAACAAAACTTTGACATAAACCTAGACAAACAATGCAAGAGCAAAAAATCGTCATCTGGCGTAGTGCTGCCACCTGTTTATTTCACCATGAGCGTAAGTATACGTGTGAGCAGGGTTGCCGTTTCCAAAATTTTTATCCGACCAAAATTGTCTGCAAAACCTACCATAATCCTTTGAAACCGACCCAATATTTAAAAACAAATATATGGTCATAAAAAGTGCAAAAGGGCCTATCATCATTTTGAATTTTTTTCAGGAGCGAAAGGAAACTTAATAAACAGTATACTATTTTGATCACAGAAAAAGTTTTCAGGATGGTATCATTAATTCATAATTTGTTAACGATATTAACCAGAAAAAATCGTTATTATAATCACATTAGTTGCCTTTTTATTAAGTTTCTTATCGTCAGTTTGTACAAATTTTCCAACATAGTTTTTAATTTTAGAAGACGTAGGCTGAGATCCAAAGCATCCTAATGCTTTGCAGACAGAGTGAGAAATGTATCGAAGAGTTCAATAATGCACAGTTTGGTACTAGTTTACGCATTGATTACTTTTTTATGCACTTTGGAACAGATAACATTGTAAAATTTCTCACATTTGTATTGTAGAATGCCTTAAAAAAGCGAGTTGCTCTGCAACTAATGTCTTGGATCTTGTAAAAGAAACACTAAATCGGCCATGTTCTGACAATCGCACGATTTGAAACCGCAAAACGCTAGATTTTTTTAATGGTGTTCAGAAACTCGTTCCCTTGAGAACACTTTTGCAATTTGAAGTCGCCAAACTTCTTGCGATTACCATTATTACGATTACATTACCAGTGATGACGTTAGCGCCGTTTGTTGTAAACGTCATCTGACTTGGTAAGCTCAAATAAGGTGACAAAAACCATCCTTTATAAAATCAACACCGTATTACATAATTAAAAATTTTCATTGGCACATCCATAGTTTCATCAACAATCAAAAAAAAAATGTGTTTTGTAAAAAAAATATTAGATTTGCACTTGTCTGCGACCAGTGTTTTAAATTTGTTAAAATAAATATATGTACCTAGTACATTTTTTCAAACCGACCAAAATTAGGTTTGGCCTACCATCCGACCAAACGATAAATATCCGACCAAATTTGGTCGGAAAAGACCAAGTTCGGCAACCCTGATTTAGACCCAATATTTAAAGTGTCTAATGAAGATATAAACTATTTAGTTTCAGATTTTAAAGATATTATAACTGACCCAGATGCATTTATACATGAATTTAAATTTCTAGAGAGTAAAGTAAATGGCACGAATTATGAACACATATTTAAAATTTCGAATGCTGAAGATTTTTGGCGTGAAATATGAGCATTGAAAAATAGATTTGATGAATATACCTATATATATATTCAAACTTGTACAAATTGATCTTTCATATTTTTACATAGTAGTGCTTCTGCTGGGCGTGTTTTTACTAAGTTAGCTTTAATCAAAAATAAAGTAACAATAGGCTAAAGACATTTTACGAAAGTATGGATGTCGTTTTAAGAACAATTATTTGTAAAATTTTTATAAAACTGACCATTAATAAATATGTAGCACAGGACGACATTGAAAAAGTTTGTTTAGCCATTCCAACTGATTCTTATGTTTTTGGAATGCTAAAGACGAATATGAACACAGTTTTCTGCCATCACGTCACATTTATCAGAAACATCAATTATTGTAATTTCGGAAGATGTTTTGTACCACAATTAATAACAAAATCCAGTTTTATAGTTTTTTTCTATAAACCTGATTGCAAAAATTTTAAGCAATAATAGACGGAATTGGATAAAAACTAAATATGCTATAGTAAAGAAATTAAAACACTAGAACTTAAATTTGGTAGCATGTATGCATGCCGTGCATTTATTTGTATTAAAGTGAGGAACTGATTATATATAAAGTATTTGAAAAAGTGATATTTTCATTTTTTTGTTATAGGATTTCTTGTTTTCATCCGATTATAGCTTAGCTGTCAGGCGCACGGTGTCGAAAAGAACCTTTCTTTCGCATATATTTATATTGAAAACAATAATAAAAACAAATATACGAAAGAAATTTTATTGTCGACATCGTGGGCCTGGGCCTACAACTTTTGTAATTAGGTTGACTGTAGAATAAAATTATTAAACTATGGATTTTGTTATTAATTGTGGTACAAAACATCATCCAAATTACAATAATTGGTGTATCTGATATATGTGACGTGATGGGAAAAAACAAGTTTAATGTTTTTGAATTACTAAAACATTAAAGTAAATATTTTATAAAAATTACTTTTCGAGAGAAATATTTACAAAATATTTATTTTAGTTTTTATACCATTTAAAATTATAATAAATAGAAAAAAAAACGTAAAAAAATACATCATTTGGTGTACTTATTTTAATTTTAAAAGATGTGCCCCTTTTTTTAAAAAAATCCACTTTTTGTGCCACTTTTTTTGTAGTTATCCCCTTTTTTGGTACTTTTTGAAAATATCCGACGGTAACACTGCATACATATGTATGTATATCGTCTTTCAATGGAACTCCCCAACTATTATCTCATATTTTCAAATATGTACTTAACTCATATTTAAAAGTAAAATTAATTTCTTAGTACGAGACAAGCTAAAGTTTCAAAAACGAAAAAAAATGTTTTAATTATATTGAAAATGAAAACGATAAAAGCAACAACTCAATTCTGTTTATTGTTTTGAAGATATTTTTTTTTTGTTTGTTTTCGTTTAAGTGCAAAATTTTTTCCACCAAAAACTTCCGCAGTTGTGTTCATGCAGTGAATTAATAATTTTTGAGCCATTCCACGTGCTTAAATAATTGTTGTGTCGATGTGTGTTTAACACGCGTTATGGTTGTATGACTTTTGTAGCACAAACCGTCAGATTAAAAAAATATTTATGTTTTTGGCGTACTTATTTGTTGTTAAGTATTTCTTATAATTGTAGATTTAAATTTAAAACAAATTATTTTAGGTTTTTTTTTTTTTGAATGGTTATGACAAGAAAACATACATAAAAGTTTTGAAGTTCAGAATACATATTTCCATAAATTTTGAACCTGTGGTTATAAATATCTTCCTTGAGAAATAAGTACGCATTCGAACTGTGATATTCGTTTTATCTATACTGTCTTGTTTAGAAAAAAGGCAGTAAAGTTCAAAAATCAAAATCGGAGAAATGTTAAATTAAAATTTTGTATTTTGTTATTAATTTTAAATATTTGGCAAACTTTAAAATTGCTCTTACTTTGAAATAAAATTTTTAAAATTTGTTTTATTACACAAGCCGACATTGAAAACATTTTTTTAACCAATCCAACCAGATATTACTTATGTATTTAAATCACTGTTACACCTACAAAAGCAATAATTTGCCAAATTCAGAGAGTGTTCAACACACTCTACTACCCTATTTATGGAGGTTACTGGCCAAAATAATGTATATATTAAATCATTTTTAAACAGGCGTAATAAGACCTAATGATATAAGGGGTTATCCATTTAGTGGTTTCAAAACCGCCGGTCTGGCAAGGCTGTCAGCTGTTAAATGTCTGTCTTCCGAAGTCTTATTTACATGCAGTCTACAACTGACATGAACCCAACAAACACAGCGGTTTAATTTCAAATTGAAAATGATTTAAAATCAAACGTTTTCTCAAACGACAAACGTCGTTTGATAATGATTTGAAAATCCTTTGAAAATCATAGCATTCTCAACAAAAAGGAGAAATTATTTTTAAATTGAAAAATGCCTTTATTTTCAACTTGCTTTCAAGCGTAGATCTCAAATGTTTTTCAAATGTGGATTATAATACAATGTGCAACATACATAAAAAAATTTTATTTTTTTAATTTAAATTCATTATTTATTTAAATAAACTGTGAGATTAAAATTCGGCACCATAGCCAAAAGATGAAATAAAATTCCTTCCGTCCTCTAATTCTTGGAAAGACGAAATACTTGGCTTCCTTTTATTTTGAGGATTTAAGCACCGCAATCATACAACAAACATATAATTTCTTCACTTTCCCGTTTTATTTTTTTTTTTAATTCGTATTCTTAATCATTGTAATTACTCACAAATAATTTTTATTTTTCACAAGAAATAAATCATTCACTTGTAAAACACATTTAACCACGAAGTAAAAATTTGACTAGTCGCCATTTTTTTACATTTATTTTTCGCTTTAGTATTTCCAAGATTAGTTTTGATTTGAATTTAACATTTGATACCAATTTGACAAACGTTTGAGAATTGTCAAATGATAAAGTCATTTCATATCAAAGGTTTGACTACGTGTTTGTTGGAAAATGCTTAACATTAACCCTAATATGATGTTAGTGTTACTGACATGATTTGCTGTTATAACTTGATGTTATAAAAGCGTTTTTAAAACATTTGCATTAACAACCGTGTTATAACATTCGAAAACTTCTAACATGATGAGTCTATACTTAACACTACTTAACACTTACATCATATCCACGGTGTTCTCAGCAATTGGGCCTTTCTTTTGGCTCATTATGGCGTATTTTGCATATGGATGTGCACTTCCATACATATAAAGTCCAAATTACGCAACAATTAAAGCCGGCTGACCATTCACAGCGCCGTAAATAGGCTGATTGAGTGCTAGAACAACAGGCTTTCAATGCTTCTTTTTCGACCAAAATTTTCTACAGCGATGAAGCTCATTTCTCACTCGGTGGTTACGTCAACAAGCAATATCGCCTCATATTAAGCTGGGAGAACCCAGAAGTGATTGTGAAAAAGCCATTGCATCCAGTAAAAGTGACTGTTTGGGGAGCATTTGTTCCAAAATTAAAAATTATGAACTGGACGATATGTGGTTTCAAAAAGACGTCGCACAACACGACCAATTTTTCCTTTATTGCATTAGAAGTTTCCAAAACGTGTAAAATCACGTTTTAGCAACGTTAATTGGCCATTTGACGCCGTTACACTTTTTATGTGGGTCTACGTCATAGACCGTATCTATGCGAAAAATCCTCTAACGTAAGAGCATTTGAAAACCAACATTCGAAACATGGCAAAAAGTGTTCGCAAACTAGAACTAAGGATCGACTGCTGCATTTAAACTTCTTTTAAACAGAGACGGTACCGCGAACAAATCAGGTCTATTGTACCCACTCCCCTTTAGCTGGCCAAAAGACCCTCTGCTGCCCAAGGGAACTAAGTAGGTCTTTTAATGACATTCTCTTTCATACGTAATGGCAAGGTCCAAGCATTACATTGAAATAAAAGTTTAATTGAAATCATAGCTTTATGTTTGTTTTATTTAACTTTACTTTTGAAACCGAAAAATGGATAACCCGTTACTTGGAGCCGCTTTCAAAAGAAAACGAAACAAAAACTCAAACATGAATGAAAACTTTAACAAGTAATTTACAAAAAATTGGTCAGACTTTGCAAAGCCAGCAAATAAGTGACAGACAGTCATTGCTCAAGACAATATGTTTAAATGGCACTTAAGAAATTAAACAAAATATTTTAATAACAAAAATATTGAAGTATTGCACAAATGTTTTCTTTGCCAGTATGAAATACGAGACTTAGAGTATTCAATAATTTAACGAAATTTTTTGTCTTTTCTCAATTTTGTCTAATTTGTAACTTAAGAGAATTGAAGGAAAAGTGATCATATTATCCAAGACGACCCATAACTTCCTATTTTGATATTGTGGTTCACCAGCCAAGAAGCAATTTTACAAAAACAAAACAAAGCAGTCTAATCCTAATACAGAGCCGGAAAAATTGCAAGCGCTTTAATTTTCAGGGCTTTTGAAAAGTTCTTTTGGAATGTTTTTTATTAAAAATTTTTCAACTTCAAATTTCTATTCTAAGATTAAGGCCTATAAAAATCGTTTAGTAGTTATGTGGGAATGCGTAGGAAGTTTAGTTGTTAATTTAGTCATTTCACTTTTTTTAGCAACAACAATTATACTAATATAAAGCTTTATTCATAATTATTTTCAGAAAGCTTTCCCGAAACCTTTTAAGTAGATGCAAAAAGGCAAGGCCTTGGTCTCCAAACACACCGTGTAAATTATAAATAGAGCTGAAATGCAGCATAAGGCCTCCAAGTCTGCAAAAGGCATTTTTAAAGGCCTCTTTTTTACTTAATTTTCCCACTGGGAATGGTTGTGCATATCGCGTTTTTTTTTCCTTATGAGGAATTTTAATGTGACTTATTTCAAATTTGTCCTACCTGCCAATTTCATATATAATTTTTTTTGTTCGCACACTCCTCATAAGTGAGGAAATTTAAAATATTTTTATTGATTGAAAAATGAGTGAACGTTTTGGTACTCTGACACGTCTCGAATTGGGCCCCTTATTTTCTTTTGCACTTAAATGTTACATTAAGCCAGGGCGAACCCAATACAAAACAAAAAAATTTGCACCAGTCACACCCTAAAACGAAATGTTTATCAATGAAGTTTCTAGAACTGTACTTTTTTTGTTTGCCACGCCCCAAATACAGCATTTTTTGTTGTCATATACCGTCAGCTTATTATTGATTTGGCGCATATGCCAAAAAGTCGGAGTGGAGAAAAACGACAAAAAGGGTTTACATAAAGATTTCTCAAAGGTAGAATTTTTTTATACCTTTACCCCTGCTTCCGGCATATATTTTAAAGAAAAATGTAAATTTGTATCCAACAAATCACGTTTATTAATTAATTAAAAATTTTTTGTATACCTTCAATACCTTCAAGATTTTGTTGAAACATTCTGGTTGTTCCAAGAGTTACCCACATAAAATTTTGTATACCACACTATTGCAGCTGAGGAGATATGAATTGATTCGCGAAAAAGGGCTTTTGGCCCAGTGTAAGACTGGAGGGAAAACCATATATAACTTTTAGTAACTTGTTCGCCTACCTCCACATTTAGTTTTATTTACTAACGGTTGCCTAAATAAATTCAAATTTGGTAAATATCTAAAGAAAAAACTTATTAACCTTAACCCTCCGTCTTACACATGAGTCTGGCCAGACCTTTTTCAATTTGATATGTTTTTTTTTAATAAAAACATGTATAAGACGGAGGGTTAAGTCATTCATAAAACGCATTTGGACTGTTCTGAAAATAAAAATTTAAATCTTTTTAAACTTCAATAAAAAAATCATTAATGTTTTTGTGTGATTTTGGGCCTGAAAGAGATTTCTCGATGGCGTTTTATTGATTTGTATGTAACAGCAGCTTTACAATTTTGTTTAATTTATTCAACTTTTTATTAAGTGGTCATCATAAAATGTTAAAATAATTATTATTTTAACAAAAATAAGTCAAAGCTTATCTTGTTTAGTTATGTTTTTTGTTTTATTTTTTTTTTCTATTGGAATTAAATTTTAAGGTTACATATTTCCAGATACTTGATTATGCATTAAAATTTATGCATTTTAAATGTTGATCAGATATTGTTTTGTATTAAACAGTGTTTTATTTTGTAGGATTATTGCTACATTGACCTCGGGTTTGTCTTATTTTACCTTGCACTTTTCTTTGATTTTGTAATTTAAGTCAGAAAGCGAATACCATATTAAACTTTTTGTACCCACACCACAATAGTGGTAAGGGTATTATGTGTTTTTGCTGATGTATGTAACACTAGCAAGTTTTGGTCCTCGATCCACGTTTTAGTATATCTAACGATGACTGTCCGCCCATCCGTCTGGCTGGCCGGTTGTTGGTCCATGTAAGGTTTTGCTCAAAGTACAGGTCGCAATTTTGAAGATAATTTGTTGAAATATGGTACATATGTACGTTTCAACTGTCTTAAGGACGAATTTATGCATTTTAAATGTTGATCAGATATTGTTTTGTATTAAACAGTGTTTTATTTTGTAGGATTATTGCTACATTGACCTCGGGTTTGTCTTATTTTACCTTGCACTTTTCTTTGATTTTGTAATTTAAGTCAGAAAGCGAATACCATATTAAACTTTTTGTACCCACACCACAATAGTGGTAAGGGTATTATGTGTTTTTGCTGATGTATGTAACACTAGCAAGTTTTGGTCCTCGATCCACGTTTTAGTATATCTAACGATGACTGTCCGCCCATCCGTCTGGCTGGCCGGTTGTTGGTCCATGTAAGGTTTTGCTCAAAGTACAGGTCGCAATTTTGAAGATAATTTGTTGAAATATGGTACATATGTACGTTTCAACTGTCTTAAGGACGAAGGCTTGAAAATGGTGAGAATCGGTCCATAATTTCACATAACCCCTATACAAACTTCTTTGTGCCCATAAACTATCTTATTATTGGTATTTAGTTTAAATTTTCTTTTAAATCGGTTCATATTTGACCATAGCTGCCATAAAAAATGCATCTTCCGAAAAAAGTTTTAAGTGCCATAACTTCCTTAAAAATGTTGTATGTCCAATGGTGAAATAATGCTGGTGGCCTCACCACGGCAGCAAATACAACATTACAACAAAAATAAAAATAAGTCCCAGCTTACGTCAGAAATTATTTCAAGCAAACATTAAAGCGTGCCGCTTAACGTGATGAAATAACTAAATTGTTAGCCAATTTTTATTTAATTATGGTCAATATCTTATTGATTGTTAATTAAAATTAACAAAGTTTTTAATAAAATACTAAGGTGGGTCGAAAAAAAAGTTGTGCCAGTCACCCCCTAGAATGAAAGATATGTCAATGAAGTTTCTAAAACAGAAAACATTTTTACAGCCCTTTTGGTTTTTAAATGTAGCGCTGCCATTTAAAGTCCGATCTCATCATATCGCTTGAAAGTTGCTTTATTTTTGCCATAGGTGACTTTTTAATCCGACTTCAAATTCCGGGCTCCACTGATGCCATCTCGGATCCTCGCCCAAATGTAAAATTTTTTTCACGTGCCCAAAAACTTCTTCTAAAACATAGTTTGCATAGCTTACTCACTTTTATGACACGCCTCCAAATTAAGCCCCTTTTTCTTTTTTACATACATACTACATTAAACCATGATGAATTGATAAAATGGGCATAATTTTAGGGCGTAAGTAATATGTGAGAATTTAAAAAAAATTTTACTTATAAAGCTTTAGAAGGATTACTTTTCTAGTTATAAAAAAATTGGACATTAGAGCGGAAGGATCCGAGATTTCATAAGTGCTATCTAGAATTTGACCTTAGATTAAAAAAGCTGAAGTTGAGTTGCCAACAGGGAAATTAGGCTACGTCCCTCATGTTAAAATAACCAGAAGTTTCTATATTTTACCATGAGCGGCGTTGCCAGATTTCGCTGCTGGCAACTAAACTTCAGTTCAGTTGTCATCCGAAATCGACTCATTAGTCAAAGCCAGAATGTACTTATAAAGTGGCCTCAGTTCTACAAAAACAAGAAACGACATACATTTTTTCCTTTGTGTTCTGATGCAAATTAAATTTTCTTTTTGGTTTAAAATGTGTTTAAACAAACAAAAAATAAATTTGGCAAGATTCATCGTAGTGCTGCCACTTGTTAATTTTTAAACTACACATAATACATGGGACACTGATTAGAAAGAGCGAGGCGTATTCATTATCCCAAATTGTTTTTATTTCGTATGTATGAGCAGGGATGCCAGATGTTTTTGATAAGAAATCGGCGTTAAACTTATTCCTTTTAACAAAAAATAACAGTACAAAAAAATTCAGCATTAACTCATGCTTATAGAATATAAAATCCCTAAAAATGATTTAAAATAAACGTTTTACAAATAAACAGTAGTTAATTGAAAGTTTTTTTTTAACTTTTTTATTTTAAAGTATGTTCTATAGGTACATATGTGAGATTGCTATTTTCATTTAATCCTTTTTAGTATCAGCATCAAAACAATTTAAATTATAAAATTTTCTTTTTCTATCGATATCCTGTTTATAGAAAGAACTATCTAGCTCCTCACCGCAGCATCATCCGCAGTCTTCACCTGTTCATTGTTGGCAAATCTCTTACCACTGAGCCATTTTTTTCAAGTTTGAAAAAAGAAAATATTCCGAGAGCGCTCAATCTGGCAAATATGGTACGTGATTAAGCAATTGAACTTAAATTCATTGATTTTGACCATCGCAATAATTAAAGTGTTTAAGCTCAGCAAACCAATATTTTATAGTCTCAAACGAAAGGGCAGACTCCCCCAGAGTAAAATGTAGCTCTGAGGGCCTTGATGGGCTGTTCTGTAAGTTACAAGCTCGTGTATGATTATTGAAGAGCTCTAAGGGAAATTTTAGGGGAGTATGAAGGGAGGAACCGGATAACTACAACATAGCCGGTAATGAAATGGGGGATGAATTGGCTAAACAGGGCTAGGAAATGGAGGATCCTTACAGTGTGGAAACAGTTAGACCTGCAATAGGCTTTGATTTGGGGATGATTAGGGAATGGGTTCTAAACGGAACTAATCGGGCGTAGAGGATTAGAACGCATTGTAAAGTAGCACGGACGTTATGGTTGTACGAGGACACAGAGGAAACTAAGACAATTGAGCACATTCTGTGCCATAGTCCTAGGTTACAGAGTAGCAGGCTAAGATGGCTGGGTAGTAGATTCATAGGCGAATTAAAAGATGTCTCGGGGTTTGGGTTCAAGAATCTGACGGGAATCGTAATGAGCATGGCGTGGCTGTATAACTGTCAGCTTGGAACTTGCAATTAGTATTTTTTTTATTAAAGGCGTAGCAATGGTCTCTGGGTGAGTTTGTAAACATTTTCTTCGCACCAGCCTTTCTACCTATCCTAAAAGCTACCTCGGCCTTTTGTTGGATTGAGACCTTTCCAATGAAAAAATTTAATTGCCAATTCACTGAAATCATTTATTTTTAATGGCTCAAAAAAACACCCTGGTACTTTTCATAATAATAATATTATTGGCTTATGATATAAACACAACATGGACCAACGACGAACTTTGCATTATACGACGAATGCGTCGGCAAAGATTCGTTGCGTAAATTCGTCAAATGGGACACAATAAGTGCGTAAATTCCAGGTATCAATGTGGCTTTGAATTTATAAAAACATACACTTTGGACGCTAGATTGTATAAACGTTTATTATTCTTAACTACTTTAAATTTTTTACTGCATCCATTTTAATCTTTTAAACTAGCAATAAACTTAATTAAAATTTCTTTATAATTTATTTGTTTGTTACCACTTATCAAATCATAGGTTGACCATATTTCAAAAAAAAAAAAAAAAAAAAAAAAAAAAAAAAAAAAACTATTAATCAAGTGTGTTTTATAGTCTGAATCCACTCGAATGTGGATTACTTTAGCATTTTTAGTGTTCTGCATTTCGATTTTCGATCTCAAATTAGTTTTTGGGTTTGTTTTAAATTCGGCAATTTTTCGCGAATTTGAGCCATGTTCGCTATAAAAGCGACAAGTTCCTGTAAGTTTTCTGATTCTTTACAGCTTTAACGATATATAATAAATATTAGACTTTGCTATCATGCCGCTGTAACCAAATTTTTGCGAACTTCCGCTTATTTAGCAATTTTTACCGAATTTTTACCATTCCTTATAGTTTTAGGGACTTTTAATTAATTTTATGGCTTGTTTGATATATAAAAATTTTCACGAATTTTAGCCATTTTCGCAATTTTTTGTTCCGACATTTTGTTGTTTTTTTTTACCCATTTAGCGATTTCAAATAAATTTTGGCATTTGTTTAAAAGTTTGCAATTTTTCGCAAATTTTAGCCAAGTTCGCAATAGAAGGCATTTTTCCCTGTAATTCTTTACAACTTTCACGATTTTTAATATATATTAGACTTAGCTTTCATGCTGCGGTAAGCTGTCCCTGTCCTAGTTTATTCGTCGTTCGTCTACATAAGAAATATAAATAAACCTATCGCAGAGTTCGTTACGCACGACGAATTTCGGTCTACGCAATGATTGTTTATATTTTCATACATACCAATGTCTTCTATTTCTGACGATGAATATTCGTGGCGAATAATTCGTCGTTCGTCCCGGTTGTGTTTCTAGCATTAAGAGAAACGTGTTTTTGCACTTAGCAATATTAAATTAATTTTGATCACGCTTAAACAAAAAATAAATTTTATTCCAATATTTGATAAATAAATTATTATTTATTTATTGCGTACTTTAATCTATCTTGAGTACAAATTAAAGAATACATTTTTTGAGATAAATGCGATAGTAAAATCTTTTATATTTTAAATATTCTTTATGGTTTACATTTGTATAAAATATAAGTAAATATTTAATTATCAAATCTATAAAAATAAGGTCAAGGTAATTACATCACTTCAAGAAAGTATCTACATTAAAGATCATTAAAAAGATTTGAAAATATCTCAACATTGTAGATATATTTATTTAAAATGTTATGAATGTATAAATATGATTAAAAAGGTGCGTATTTCACACATGCGTTGAACATTTTCATTTTTTTTTAAATAAAAAAATATATTTTAAAACGAATAAAAAAAAAAATATTGAAAACGAAGAAAAACATGTTAAAATATTTATCATTTTAACGAAAAAAATATAAACGAATGAAAAAGAAATTGAATATCACACCTCAGCATGAAGAAGCTAATTTTCAAAATAAGCAAATTAATTGTCAATTTTTTTTTTTAACACTCATACATACAAATCATTAAAATCTATACGAAAATAACTGAAAAAAAAATGTATTAATCAAATTAATGAAACAGACTTGTGCTTAAATTCATTGAATATTTGTACGGAAATAAGAGATTTATTAAATATTAAGGGACATTAAGATAAAAAAAGTTTAATGATGATATTAATGTTTTTTTTTATATTTATGGTAAATCGTTTTCAGATTTTACCCTGCAATTCTCTAAAAGCTAGTTTACACTATCACACAAGTCTAAGGTATTTCATAATACTTTGTGAGATAGAAATCGAATGAGTTTGGTTTCGACTGTCAACATTACTATTTGTATTCACACTATCACATATAAACAGGCTTTTGTTAAAATGCAACCCCAATCCAATGAAAAGTATTATTGTTTTATAGATTTTCAAAAAACGATAAAGTCATATGTGATGTAAAATTTTTATTTTCGTAATACTTGCCATTTTCATAACATGACTTCAATTGTTGGTAATTAAAAGAGTTTTTCTTTTCCGGGAAAAGCGGGATCTATTTTTTAATTTCTCGAGAATTCCCGCTTAATATAAAACACTGCAAATATAATTTAATTTTTAAGAACAAAAAACAAATAACAATTCAAGAGATCTATTAAATAAGTTCATCAATTTAAACAAACATGGAAGTTTGATTTCAAATTGAAAATGATTCTCAAACGACAAACGTTTGAAAATGTTTTGAAAATCATTTGAAAATCATAGCATTCTCATCGAAAAGGGGAAATTATTTTCAAATTGAAAAATGCCTTTATTTTCAACTTGCTTTTAAACTTAAATCTCAAATGTTATTCAAATGTGGATTATAATACAATGTGGAACATAAATAAAAATATTTTATTCTTTTAATTTAAATTCGTTTTTTATTTAAATAAACTGTGAGATAAACATTCGGCACCATAGCCAAAAGATGAAATACAATTCCTTCCGTCCTCTAATTTTTGGAAAGACAAAATTCTTGGCTCCATTTTATTTTGAGGATTGTAGCACCGCGATCATACAACAAACTTATTTCTTTACTTTCCAGTATTTTTTTTTTAATTAATATTCTTAATCGTTGTAATTACTCAGAAATAATTTTTATTTTTCATAAGAAATAAATCGTTCACTTGTAAAACACATTTAACCACGAAGTAAAAATTTAACTAATCGCCATTTTTAATGTTTACATTTATTTTTCGCTTTAGTATTGCCAAGTTTAGTTTTGGATTGAATTTAACATTTTGCGAAAAGTTGTACACAAGTTTCCGTTTTTTGTCGACAGTTATTGGTTTCGACTGTAGTTTTTTAAACATTGTTCTTGACAACATCCCTGTCGGACATTCAGTTAACTTTAAATTAACTGAAAGCTAACTATTTTTCAACTAGTGGTGGTTGACACTTGGATTTATTTTATATGTAATTTACTAACTATTTTAACATTGCGATGTCCTAGGAAGTAGTCAATTGTCCGACTCTGCATTACTTTTAATTAACTTTAAGTTAACTTTTTGTAGCTAGCTATAAACTTACTACTTTAATTTATTTATTTTTTGGCCAAGGTGTTATATTTGAAGTTGAGATTTTAGTAAGCTAATAGGGCCTAAATTTTTTCATTGTAAATTAAAACACATTTAATTACATTTTTTTCCCAACGTTTCGTCAATTTCTTGTTGACTTCTTCAGGGGAATATCTATTTAAACATTTTTATTAATAACATTGTTATAAACACTTTAAATATAATTGTATTTTTACTTACTTTTAAAGTGTGTATATATTACATTAACTTTAAGTTAGCTTTAAGTTAAGTTAGTTTAAGTTAAGGCCGATCTATGAATGTTATTCATTGGATGAATACTTTCAAAAAAATAAAAAAATTTTATTTTTTTATTTTATTTTCTTTTATTTTATTTTAGTAATCAAAGTTGTTTTATTCAACTTTTTTTTTAACCAGAGTCGCTGGCGGGAATCGATCCCGCAACCTCGGCGCTGATAGACTTGCTCACTACCAGCTAGCCTACTGGGGCAGTCTAGTTTTTGAATAAAAAAACTATGTTTTTTGCCATTACTCAATTAAGAGCGTAAATATGAGATTAAATTGTCATAACATAACAACAATAACAGCGTTGATTTTTTTTGCAAACGACTTGGCTCTCACTACTTAAAATATACAACACAGTGTTTGTATACACTTTGGTTAATGTAAATGTTGCATTGCGTAGTAGTTGGCTTTAAGTTAGTCTATACAAGCTAACTTAAAGTTGGGTTTTTTTGTAGTTAGCTACTCATTTGACGGCAGGGATGGTTTAACCTAGCGTTTCCACATGAAAGTACAAGTTCGAAAAACTCAATACACTCACACTTTTTTACTAACACCATCACATTTTTCGTACTTGCAGCTCAACTTGCAACAGAATTTGCTTGCAAGTAAATTTTTGACACTTGTCGCAAGTAAAATGACAAATGAAGAAACAGTGTTGCCGTGGATGACTTTTGTATCAATCTTCTAGTACTTAGTAAAATAAATGTTATGTTTATAGCGGATTTTCTGTGTATTTATAAAAAATAACTAATAAAAAAAAGCACAACTATACAACAACGCATCCAAATGGTAATTTTAATCATGAATTTTAAGCATTTTGAAAAAAAAAAATTGTTAATCAAAATATTTTCTCTGTAACATTATGATATCGCCACTACGGCAATACTGTAGTCACATATTTTATAAAATAAACATAATTTTTTAATCAAGATGGACAGAAAACAGAAACCCAAAACCTTCTTTTTCCACATTTTTTTTTCACATTCGCTTTTTAATTTTTTTAATTCATTTAATACGGCAATTTTTGCTAGAAGTTTGCTTGTTGACGACATTTTAAAAATGAACTTGCACTGTGCTGTGTAGCCACTCAAAAAATTGTTGTGTTTTTTTGACATTTCTTCTGATTTTCGATATTAATACGTATACACTACTTGCAAGTAATTACTTGCATGTGGAAACGTGGGGTAAGAGTTGCTAACCCCCCGTTTCCACATGCAAGTGTAAGTTCGAAAAACACAATATGTACACTCACACTTTTTCACTAACCCCTCGTTTCCACATGCAAGTGCAAGTTCGAAAAGCTCAATATACTCTAACATTCACACAATTTCTGTACTTTCAGCCAATCGGCGGTTTCCTCGATTTTTCGTTGATAATACGTATACACTACTAGCAAGTAATTACTTGCATGTGGAAACGTAGGGTAAAGGGCTAAATGAACCACTTAAACGGTTAAACAAACAATGAAAAAAGTATGGAGCTTGTTTGTGTGAATATTTAAAAATTTTAATATTCACACAACATCTTGTTGTTATTGTTGTCAAACGGCTTCTGTCGTTTATTTGGTCTTTAAAACCTAGCCGGACTTACTTTACAGAAAGTGTTTAGAACACAGATGAGCTACTTTTGTTTTTTGTTGTTGTACTTGTTGTACTCAACTTAAAACTTTATTCCAAGTCATAGTAATTTATACGTTGTATTCTTATTTTTAAAAAATATATTGAGCTTAAAGCAGGTTTTGGTACCGGAGTCGGGTTCGAAGAACCCACAAAAACTCGCGACTCCGACACCAACATTTGCGGCACGTGTTTGAATAAAAATATCGATTTTTACATTTAACCTTTGAAAAGGTACTGCATTCAAAAAAAGGGTTTAAAATCAAATAAGGACCAGTCTCACATACATTAAGCATCAAGGTTAGAGTAGGAGTCGGACTTCAAAAATTTTTATTTTTTAGGTTTTTAAACAAAAAGGAAAAAATTCAAAATAGTGAATATTCTAAGAAATAAAAAAACCCCTGTTTTAAGTTACAAAACATTTATTTTGACAGATATCAAACTCGCATCTCACTAAGCGACAAAAAGCTCTTAAAGGAAAATTCCTATGCTTTTTTTAAGCAAAAAAGGGCCTTTTCAAAATGAATCAAAAAGGTTTTTAATATTGCAAAAAAAGTAAAAAAAAATTTTTTTTAACTTTTTTTTTCGAAAGATTGAAGAATTGAAGGGATAAATTTTGTTGAGAACAATGGGTATTAAGTTACATGGATGAGGTAAAGCACGTGTTGGCCCAAAATGTGAAATTTTGACCCCCTCTAACTCTTGAACGATCTTGTTGAAGAATTGTAACTAAACCAATATCCAATAGGACTAACCTTGGTGCAAATTTCATCACGATCGGAAGACATCGGTCTTAAAAGTTGTGTCACTTAAGATGAAATCCCCAAATACATATAAGCTTCTGTTTTTTAACTACCATGGTGAAGGGTATGTATGATTCGGCATAGCCGAATATAGCGCTCTTACTTCTTTATTATGAATTATAAACTATAAATTGGTTGAGTTTACCCCGATCTAGCGACAATATAGAGTATTAACGAAATAATAACATCGTTCAGTATTTTATTCAACAGATAATTAGCTTTCAGAAAATGTACATATATTTTCGCAAAATCCGTGATGATTGATTTTCGGGTATGGTACAAAGCACTGTGCGTCGCCTGCGACTCATGTTTGTTATTGGCAGTGTTGCCAAAACTTGGTGCCCAAAAATGGCTAAATTTACTGAAAAAATGGCAAAAAATGGCTAAAAGCTTTTTTAAATAAAAACACATTAAAATTCAATAACAAAACAAAAATAATTTATTTAAAGTTGTTAATGATGAAATTGTAAGTTAACATCGTTAATTCGACTCAGAAAGTGATTCTGAGTCAATTGGTATAGTATACATAAAGGTTGGCGAAAGCTTCGTACAGACGGTGGTCAGATCTTACAATGTTGTCATTAAAATTGACTAAAAATGCCTTGCAACTGTGTGAACATTGTACGCTATTTTCATTTGGCAGATGTATTAAATTAATGCATCTGACAATTGCACCATTGCCAGAAAAATGACAACATTGTAAGATCTGACCATCGTCTGTACGAAGCTTAAGTATCAATATTTTAAGGTGTTACAAACATCAGCAAAATACTTTATTGTTTCGGTAAAAATATTTACCTAATTAAAAAAATCGAATGAACGGTTGCCAAATGAAACCTATTTCTCAAATTATTCTTAACGATGTTTACTTAACAAAATACCCTCTCTACTTCATCATTTGACCATGGAAGTAAGAGCAACTTTATAGTCAATTCTGAAATTTCTAAAAAAAATTTGTTGCCGCCTGCATCTCTTTATTGAAATACTTGCAACCAGAAAAAACAGCGTTATTTGTGTTGATCCATTTTATAAATTTTATATTGGAATACTCTTCCTTTATTTTGAAAGATGTTTCATCATCATAGTTTATAGCGATTTTCAACATTTGTAACTGTTGTGATTTAAATTAAAGGCGTTTTAATTGTAAAAAATGTTTATTTTACTTTTATAAATTTTTTTAACAAAATAAAAATTATTCTTTTAAAAGAAAAACGGCAAATAACATATTATGGCTTAACAATTTGTAAGTAGGCTAAAAAAAATGGCTAATGGCTAAACTAATTTTTTAATGGCTAAACAGGGTGAAAAATGGCTAAATCTAGCCACTAAATGGCTAAATAGGCAACACTGGTTGGTGGCAAGTGTTCAGAACAGAATGTACTAATAAAGTGACCTCACAAGCGCAGCTGTTTGCAGTGATGTTCTTCGTGTGTGACGTTTGTCGTCATTTTTTTTTTCTGGTTATTTACTTTTTTTAATAAGGCATTTTGACATTTGCCGTCTCAATTCTAGCAACAAAATGCCTGTTGTTTTTTCTATTATTTCATTGTTGTAGTACTGAGGTCACTTTGTTAATACATTTTGGTTCAGAAGCTTATAGCCTTTTTACACTTGTCAACATTTAACATCCATTTGCGAAGATGTTGGAATTTTCCCATAAGAAATACATAGGGATAAAAATCAAAATATTTCAACATTTTTACAGAATGTTACTATCTCATTTTGTTCCCTTTTACAATTTTCGATTCTTTAAGTATTATCACTAGAAAAGTGGCAATAAATTCTGTAATTATTGTGGCATCACTGACAAAATGGAAGTTGCTTTGAAAGCAGCGTTACCATTTCTAAAGTTTAATTTTGCTAAAATTATTAAACAAAATGAATAAGATATACATTTTGGTGTTATCTTTTAAAATGTTGACACTTTTGTCGAAAAAAAGTATTTAATAACAAGTTAGAGTGCTATATTCGGCTGTGCCGAATCTTTGATACCCTCCACCGACAGTTCGAATGTTTAAGGAGTAATATCTGTATGATGTCTTTTTATTATTATTATCTTAAACTGTGACGATTTGTTATTAATTATGGTTTTAGGAGACTAAACTGTTTTCCGGGAGTAGGGCATATATGGGGCCTAGGGTAAATTATGTACCGATATTCACGAAATTTCACAGTATCATTTATAGTCCTATAAAATTGTGACGAGCCAAAATTTGTTATGATTGCATTATTTTTTACGGTTTTAGGCGTACTAAACTGTTTTCCGGGAGTAGTGTTTATATGGGGCTTAGGGTAAATTATGGACCGACCTTCGCGAAATTTTACAGTGTCATTTCTAGTCGAATAAAACGGACTTGTGCAAAATCTTATGTCATTCCGTGCATTTTTGCATCATTTATGTTAGTTTTTGTAACAAAATTATCAAGTTTTTGAAGGTGGTGGTTCCACATTTTGATTCATAGCTCTGGTCCTACTGAACCGATTTTGCTGAAATTCAATCCCAAACTGCTTAGGATAACTACAAGCAATTTGACACCTAGTTTGTTTATTTCTTTTGAGTTTTTCGAAAGTGAGCGTGTTTTCAACAGACGGACAGACAGACGGACATGTCTAAATCGACTTAGAATTACTCAAGCAGCCAGAATATATATACTTTATGGGGTCTGAGATGAATAATAAAAAAGTTTCACATGGAATGATAAACTTAGTATACCCTCTTCACAACTAATTGTGGTGGAGGGTATAAAAATAACAGTTTTTTTTCAGAAATGGTGATATTTATTATTGATAGTATTTGTTAGATGTTTCAAGTGTGAGCGCGTATTTCACATTTTCAACATCTTTCATGCGTTCCTCCGAAATGTATGCAAGTGTACAAAAGGTATTAAGGGGTAGTAAAAGCCGCACGAAATGAGAATTGAAGAGACAATTTTGTCAATTTTCTTAAACATATTTCTTCTATTGTATTTTTGTTATTTTATGTATAAGCAGTGCTGCCAGTTAGAATATTTTCAGCATCACCTAAATTTAAAGTTTCGAAAGATAGTTCAGTTATGTCCAAAATTTCTACCTTAGTCGCAATTTACACTATGGACATTTCTTGCCGGACAGAAAAAGTTTGTTGGTAAGGGAGCGACGCTGTATGCGTGACACACTTTGCTTCTTGCCTCTCTCGCCAACAAACTTTTTCTGTCCAGCAAGAAATGCCCACAGTGTAAATGGCGACTTAGTTAGATCCAGTGATGTTAACTTTTATTTTTCCATTACCTTACGGCTCTCTAAAAATTACCGTTTTTTACCCTACGCCAGTGATGTTAACTTTTATTTTTTCATTACCGTACAGCCCTCTAAAAATTATCGTTTTTGAGAAGAAATTACCGTACGCAGAGATTTTAAATCAAAACATTAATGTGCTGTTTCCAAATGACAGGCGATTGATTGTGCAGTAAAATTTATATGAAAAACCCTCAGTCAATCGCCTGTCATTTATTAACAGCACATAAGAGCATTTATTTAAATTTTAAATATGTTTTAAGAAAAATCTGAATGTAAATTATTTTTTTAAAATAAGTTTTTAACCAAAATAATTGTATTTTTAATGAAAAAGGTAGTAAAATAATTTTGAATTTGATCCGTACTAAAAATAATCCGAAAACTACAGTTAAATTTATAACATTGCGGCTATTTCATATGTTTAAGAATTGTTGATTTTTAAACAAACAAAAAGTTAAATATAAAATTAATAATATACAAGAGTAATTCATTTTTCTTATTTTGCACTTATCGGCGTTAAGCAAACATTTATAGAAACATAATATTCTTAATTTGTTTGTTATATTATTTATCTATGTATTTTTATGTACACTAAAATTAAAAATTTCTTTAAATTACCGTATTTTAAATAAAATTACCTTGCTACCTTTTGCGGCCCAAAATTACCCTAAAAAAGGGTAATTACCGTACGGTTAACATCACTGGTTAGATCATACATTTTGCGTTTAAAAAAAAAATTCAGTATTGCCTTTTTAGCATATTAATTCTACATTTCCCAAGCTAGCAATTAGTCACTTAAAACACTGCTACGATGGAAAAGAAGCAGTGATCGATCACAGGCGAGAACATTTTTTAAGCCGCACAATTTTTGTTCTTTCCGTCACACACGGAATTATTTCATCTGGCATAAAATTGTATACATGTTCTTTGCTCATTGTTGCAGCGACATCACCATTAAAATAAATCGGCTCTTAAATGATCTGAATAAATCGCTTTTTGTATAAAAAATGATTTGTTTAGAGTAGGAACGCGTGCTTTCCTTAAGCGAAACTTTTACATTTCTCCCGTACAAACCTGCTACGTTTGAAGCTCAAGTTTTTATTATGTAAAACTGATTAAGATGTACGTTACTACTGCTCGGTCAATTAAGTAAGAACATTAAATTAAATAAATAAATATTTTTTAAAACGCGACACACAAATCGGTCAATAGATTAAGTTAATAATGTAATTATTCATTATACATTTTATTTGTAGTTTTATTTTTTTAATTTACATTTACTTTTTATTTACCGTCTCTGTTCAACTTACCGTTACTGATTAAATTAATATTAAATAATTTTACAAATAAAGTATCTTATGTAATAAAGAAAAAGTTGCGCCAATAGAACAATAAATTTATAAGCGATTTTTACAAAAGAAGAATTACACCGGCTTAAAAAAAAGTCGGGAGCAAGAATTAACAACTTTTTGGTAGTTCACTTCCTTTAAGGGCCATTATTACAACTTACAAATAGTTATTTTTAGGATGCTATCTGACAGATAAATGATTTTTGGTAATAACAAGTTAACATTAACCTAAAAAGTTACTGATAGTTAACAGCAGGTTTGTCCTCATGGTAACACAGCGTTTACATTTGTCAGTACTGGCAAGAAAGTAATCATATACATATTAGTTGGCAAAACAATGCAAAAACAAAATAGCTGTAACTTTACAAGTGAACTTTAAGAACTTGAAGATGCCATATTTTCTGCTGAAGATATGGTAACTTCAATGATAGTCTTATATTACTCAACTTTTTCAAAAAACACAATTTAACACAAAAAACAAAACAATTTACCATTAAAACCAAAAATAAAGCACAAAAATTTACTTTTGTTTTTAATTATTAAATAAAACAAAACTAAGTCGTTGCCACTACGTATTTTAAACAACCAAAAGTAGTCGGTATATACTGCAATGTTGCCACAGTATATAAATTACATTTTTTTATTTTATCGGACAGTTGTAATAATGGAAAAAACTTATTGGTCACTTTATCGTTCAAGATAGCTATTGTTCACGTTAACTATCAGCAACTTTATCATTAGGTTGTAATAATGGCCCTTAATATTTCAGTGGTGCTACTATTTTTTTTTTTTTTTACTTTTATAAAATGGAAAAACATGCATAATTGTAAACTCTTATACAAACTTAATTGAGGATTATCAACAAATGAATTTATTAAAAAAAAATTAAAATATTTTAATTTTGTTGTTTTTGTAACTAATAAACAATATAATTTTAACGGCAGATTAAACAAAAAATACATATAAAATGCTTTTAAAATTAAACTCGGTAACTCTATTTGATTTTTTGATACTTTTTTTTTAATTTAAGAAGTCAACAAATTATCTCAAGTTGACGCTTCAAAGACATTTTGAAAATGAACTCGCAGTGGCATGTGTAAACACAAAAGCTAATGGCATAAGATTCGACTATTCGAACAAATTTTCTTTGATAATATGTATACTGTAGTGGCATGCCACTACTTGCATGTGTAAAGGCAGGGTAAAAACCGTAAAAAAGTGAAACCGCGGTTTCGGTTTTAAAATGATTAAAACCGGTCGGTTTCGGTTCGGTTTTGAAAATATCCAAGTAAAACTACATATTATATAGTTTTTTGTATGTAATACAATTTTTTTTATTTGTTTTTATTCAGGTACTTTTATTAAAAAAGAAACATTTGTTCTTCTTAGTACTTATCTTAGGTTTTAAGAATTTTGAAATACGTTGCCATTGTTCCAGGCTGTTATGTTCAATTTTTTTTTTGCATGAAGTTCGAGTATTATGTAAATTTGCATTTTATTTAGCATAAATATATAATTATTTAAAGTAAAAGCTAAAACCGAGGTTTTTGGTCGGTTTCGGTTTCGGGTTTTTTTTTGGCATTAAAACCGCGGTTTCGATTTCGGTTAAAACCGAACAGCAATCCCTACTGTGCTCTAATGTCAATTTCACATTTAAACAATTTAATTAATTTGTATTAAATTTTTAATGTAAATTAATTATTGTTCAATATTTACACTTCTTACAATGTTATGTTATCAAGACGAATTTATAAATGCCTTGCAACCAGTGTTCGAAAGTAAACAACATATTATTATTTAGCGGCTGGCACACCCAGAAACGATAAAAACATTTAATACCGGGCGGGATGAAATAAAACAAAAAAAAAAAAAAAATTAAATAACCCCAAAATTTTGGAAAAAAACAACAACAACGATTTTTTATGGTGGGGGGGCTATTTCATTATCAGGGGTATTCTGGAAAACGAAATCGCAAAACGCAAGAACTTTAAACGTCGTTTTTTAATAAGATTTCTGTAATAAAAGAATTTCATGACAAATATTATACAAATGTTGCTCTATTTTAAACAGAATTTTATAACAAAAAATTTAAAAATTAAATTCAAAGTGTATTAAAAATAACTTTAAAATTCTTGCGTTTTAAGTTTTCAATTTGGGGGATATATTATTTTGAAATTTATCACGAAAACGTTTTGGGCGCAATGATTTTCTCCTCTATGGTATAACAAAAACATTTTTTGAAACGATACCTGTCCCTAGCTCTTATGAAAAAATAGATTCCGGTGCAACTACACACTATCCGACCTTTGTCAGATATCTGGGTCCAAACTAAACAACTGGATCTAATACCACATTGCGATGTAAACGGCAATAGATCTAACATCTGAGTAAGGTCTTATCAAAATGGAGTGCTTTCGCCTTAAATTGATTGCTTGCTCAAAGTAAACTCCCACAATACTCAGCCATAAAAACAGCGTTTTTATTAATTTAAACACTCTCTGGGGAAAAAGCTTATATCACCAACTCATTATTAGTTTGGCGCATACGCCAAAAAGTCAAAGTGGAGAAAAAAAAGGTTAAATGAAGATTTCTCAAAATATATAAGATAAAATATTTTTATATTTTCTCCGCTGCTTCAGGCATATGTTTCGAAGAAAAATGGATGAAGTAGGAAGTTAATAGTATTAAATTGAAAGTGAAAAATATTATTTTGTGCCGCATACGCCACTTTTCTACAAAATTGTTATAAATTGAGTAACTTGCTGAAATGAAATTTTCTACATTAACAATCTAATAAAAAGTCAACATTCATGATTTTTTTTTCTTTTGTTTGGTTTTATTTTACAAAAAAAGTTCAATTTTTAATAAATTTTAGAAGTAAATATTCATTAACACGTGTTTATTATTTTTTTAAAACTATTGTTTTTCTTTTTGTCATTTTATTTTGCTTTTGCTCATGGTACAATTATTAGGTCTATGCATAAATACAACAATTAAAAAACAACACGCACTTTGTTTGTGTATACTTGATAAAGATATTAAAAACAATTGCATGAACAAAAAAACACAACTCTGCAAGAAAATCAGCAGTCAGCTTTTGCTTTAGCTACTTTTTTTCTTACGGCAATGAAGCAAAGCAAGAGCGAAATTTATTTTGTACGTTTTCATATAAAGAATTTGGTGCAATTGCCAATTGGTGGCGTGTAGAGCAAAACAAAACTTAAAAAACTTTAAAATAGTTGATATGCAGTAAAATGAATGCTTAATATCTCAGAAACCATAAAAAATGTCAGATCTTACAATATTGTAAGCAGGCATTGCCAACAGTAATATTTTTCTGACAATGGTGCGATTGTCAGATGCATTAATTTTGCACTTCTGCAAATACAAATAAGCTTTAAATGTTCACACAGTTGTAAGACATTTTAGACAATTTTAATGCAATTTAAGCAACGCTGCTACCAATATTGTAAGATCTGACCATCGTCTGTACGAAGCTTTAGAAAGGGGGTATTAAAAAATATATTCCTCACACCTAACTCATTTTTTTAAAAAATGTTCGGTAGGTCAAACCAATAATGAGCTGACGATATGCCAAATATATTTAAACTACTTTTAGCATTGCAATCTGCACCATCATTACAAGTTTTAAATGTCTTTTCTGTAAGATCCTTTATATAAAGCCTTGATGAAATTATGAACCGATTTTTACTTATTACCACGTAAAGGAAAAAAAAGTTCGCCGTACACCCCTCAAATATGAAGTATTTTTGCAAGGAGGTTTCGAAAAAAAGTTATACATTTGAAAACTCTAGGAGCATCTTACGCGCTGTAGGAGCCAAACTTATACATTTTGTTTAACCGCCATATCTGTATGGTTGCAATTCTTAAATTTGCCCCTGCAGAGCGTAGGATGCTCCCAGACGGGTCAAATGTATTACCAACCCACCTTATTTTACATCTCCATCGTTTATTTCTAACATACTTATCCGCTCCAATGCAAAATTTTCAATACAGGCTAGCCTCTAGGGGGATAAAATGTATGACCGACCTCAACTAGTTTTTTGTCTTTAAAATTTTCTCAAAACATACTTGCCCTTTATCTTCACCCTTTATAGGCTTTTTACAATGATCAACATCTACCACCAAAGATGTAGAAAATGTGAAACACTCGCTTATAGCCTTTTTACACTGATCAACATCTAACATCTACCATCAATTTGCCACAATTTACGAAGATGTTAACTAACATCTTTCCATAAGAAATACATAGGGCTAAAAACCAACATCTTTAAAAGATGTTCCTATCTCACTTTATTCCATTCTTGATCTTTCGATTATTTTAGTGTCATCACTAGAAAAGTGGCAATAAGTTCTATTATTACAAAAACAAAATTTTTTGAAAGCACTGACAAAAACAAAATTTTTTCAAAGCAGCGTTACCATTTGTCAACTTTTCTCTTTTATTGCAATGTTTTTTTGTTAGGTATTTTTTATATATTTAACCAAATTGAACTTCAAATACGTTTTTGTGTTTTCTTTTTAAATTTGGCACTTTTGTAGAAAAAAAAATTTTTATTTTAAAAACATTTTTTTTTTCAAATATGGTGACATTTTTGTTTGATGGTAGATGTTAGATGTGAGCAATGTAAACGAGTGTTTAACATTTTCTACATCTTTGATGGTAGATGTCAGAAGTTTATCAGTGTAAAAAGCCACAATAAAAATTCTAGCGATGACACTAAAATAATCGAAAGATGTAGAATGGAATAAAATGATATAGGAACATATTTTAAAGATGTTGGTTTTTAGCCTTATGCATTTCTTATGGAAAGATTTTAACATCTTCGCAAATTGTGCCAAATTAATGGTACATGTTGTTCAGTGTAAAAAATCTATTAGGGGCGTTTTATGAAATTTTTAAGTTCAATAAAAATTTCTCATTTCTTGTGAATAAAATCAAAAGTTTTAGACAGATTTTAATCATTAATGGCTTACACCGTCTCTGATAAAATCCCAGACTGCCTTCTGTTCTGCAGGAATTATTATTAGCAAAATAAGAATGTTTTTTTTGCGAGCTTTAAATTTCTAATTAAATTTAAAAATGTTTCTGCTGAAATTATCGAATTACTTCCTTAGCAAAATCTTAATCGTTTCTTGCGAGCTTTCATTTTCATTAGGGCGGTACGTACAGAGTTTTGCTGGATAAATACTAGAACGAGATACTTGATGTCAATGGCCCCAAAGGGCAAAACATTGGCCTTCTCGAGAAAAAAAAAACATTGATATATCATACTTAAAGATCGGACTGTAAATGCCCTACGTTGGACAAAAAAAATTTTTTTTTTCGAAACTTTCTTGCAAAAATACTTCATATTAGAGGGTGTACGGGGAAACTTTTTTTGAGATAAGTTCTAATAACGATTAATTCACCCAATTTTTTTTGGTGGTGTAGCGTATCGTTAGAAAATTTTTATATTTTTAAAGAAGTTAAGTTATTCTCTATTAGAAATACATGTTAGCAAGAGAGAACATTTACTTTTAAAAGAATGAAATAACTCTTGTCATCAGATTTCTTTGCAGTTTTATCCTTTTCACCACTGCGACGGCTGCCAGTCTATAGTCAAACATCAATCTTGTAACCAATGGCATTAAGGTGGATCGAAATTTGCTGTAGTTAAATATCTATTTTTTACTTTTACATGTTTCTTTCTTCTTCTGTTTTTTGTACTTTTGTCAAGATTTTTTCTTAAATGTTTTCTTGTTTGTTTTTTTTTATGTAGTTTTTTCTTTGTACTACTTGAAGCACAAATGTAAACATATAGAGCTCGTGTCAAGCTTTACACAAAGAAACTAATTATAATTAAATAACAATGTTAAATAATAATTATTATTCCATTATTTTAAGATTCGCCGTCACACACACACGAAATGTATACAATTATTTAGTCGTTCTAAGATTTTGGCACACTATTCTTGCAATTTAGATAATAAACAATATTAACTATTATTTAATGTTAAAAGTGTTAAGTAATTTGCGAATTTATAATTGACAAAGTCAACATTTTTGATTTTTCAAGTGCTGGGGCTTGGTTTAAATCATGGGAGGAACTCGTTTTATTATTTAATAATAACCGGTGTTTGATGTGCAGAATACAACGCGTCGACGCAAAAATTTATTTTGTTTGCCAAACAGATTTGCAGCGGCAAAGTTATATGTATAAGTCTTTAAAGTATTTTTAAATTTATCGGATTAAAACCTATTCAGATTTTGCTAAAGAATAAAAAGATTTCGAATATTTTTGCTTTGTAAATGGTAATTAATTTTAACAAGTTTTTGATTAAAATATTTTCGATTTTGTTAATGCACAGATTTAATTAAAGCCTCTCGCATTTTAAAAGACGGCCGCCGCAAAAAAAATATTCTTTCAACGCTGCAAAATTTACAACACTTACGCTTACCAGATCCACTCTGGTCTGTTTTACTACAACAGCCTGAAGGTTTACGTTCCTGTTGATCGGTTAAAAGTTAGAATAAAAGATGTAATTGTAACATAGACCAATATCATGTTCACACGGACAGCAATATTCGTGTTTCGCTCTCTTATTCCTGTTTCGCACCCCAAACATGATTGAAACGACTTGTTTCCCCATACACAATTTTGAGAGCGAAACAGGTCATTTAATTTTGAAACAGGCTGCGAAACAGGAAAAATGTACTATCATCTTCAATTTTGATAACATTTATCTTTAGTATATCTGAACTGGCATTAAAAAAAATCAAAACAAAGAAAAAAACAAAATAAAAATTGATGTTTAATAAAATAAAGTGATAATTATTACATAATAATAAATATTAATAAAAGTATTAAATAATATATTTTTAAGTTTTATTTACTTTTTTTATCTATTTTAAAAAAAATCACACTAACAACGCAAAAAAAAATGTCAAAATGAAACAAGAATGAATCGTATGAACAGCAAGTTTGGCAAACTAGTTTCAGAGAGCGAAACGAGTGGTTTATATCTTGGTATGAACATAGCAGAATACCCTTTGTACACTTGCATACATTTCGGAGGAACGCATCGAACTTTTATTTTTTTTAAATACTTTTTTCCAAAAAAGTGCCCGTCCCAGGAATTCCCGGGAATTTCAATTATTATATTTCCCGCTCAAAAATTGCTCATAGTTTCAGAAAACAGATATTTTTACTCTGAAATTTAGTTTTCTTTTCTCTAAAAATTAACATCTGTGGATGGGTTGTCGATTAGATAAAGTGAGTACATACGTAATTCAACGGCTCTTGCTGCAATAAATCTATTAAAAGCAGAATGGGCAGTGCAACAGTTGATATTTAATAAATTTAGTGAAGTGAAGAGTTGATAAAGAACATAAATTCAAAATAAGATGCAGGCAGTAAATTCTCATTGTCCATGGACAAGTCTTAAAAATAGGAGATACCTAAACATATCGCTCCTTTATTGCAACATAGTCATATCTACAAAAAAAATCAAGCTTGGCAATTACACCCGGGAAGTGCGGGGAAACCGAAATAAAAACAATAAGGAAACTCGTGTAAGATACTTTAACATAAAATTAGAAAGACACATTGTCCTAAAGATTACAGATGGGCGTAATGAAAATAAAAGGTTAGTAAGAAGTAATCCGGATGATGCTATTTTTGGCATTAACCTTGACATCAGAAGCATGCAACAACGGTGCATTTTAACTATTTGTCCGACCTCGGTAAAAAAGTGAACGAAACATGGTAATCAGTAAATAAAATCAGAAATATACTCTTTGACGACTCACTAATCGCTTTGAGTTTTGTGTGCCCCGGTAGCCTAGCTGGTAGTGAGCTAGTCTATCAGCGCCGGGGTTGCGGGTTCGATTCCCGCCACAGACACTGGTTTCTTTCCTGCAGACAAGCGAAGAGCTTCGCGGGATTAGCTTAGAAAATAAAATTAAAAAAAAAAAAAAAAACCGTAAAAAAATGTTAATATATTTATTAAAATATTTTATGAATTAACTTTTTGATCTCATATCTTGAGTTTCTCAATTTTTTTTTGTTTTTATTATTGTTTTATGAATTAAATTGTTATGTTTATGTTATCTTTTTATCTTGTATCTAGAGCATAATAATACGGAATTTGCATATAAAAGCGTAAGGTAATAATAATTCAAATTCCGCTTTCAATCTTCAATTAATTTTTGTGGTATTTAAGCATTTATTTTACTTACTTTTTTCATTAATTAAAAACAAATTTACTTTGTGTTATTTTATGGAGCGGGATTCCGGGAAATTTGAAAAAATATACCGCTTTCCCGGGAATCGAAAAACTCCGGGAAAAACTCTAGTGTCAACATTTTAAAAGATAACAGCAAAATGTATTTCTTATTCATTTTGTTTAATAATTTTAGCAAAATTAAGCAAAATAAGGCTTGCAAAAAAGGAAAAATTTGAGAAATGGTAACGCTGTTTTCAAAGCAACTTCCATTTTGTCAGTGATGCCACAATAATAATAGAATTTATTGCCACTTGTCTAGTGATGACACTAAAAGAATCCAAAAATATAAAAGGGAACAAAATGAGATAGAAACATTCTGTAAAGATGTTGAAAAATTTTAATTTTTATCCCTATGTATTTCTTATGGGAAAATTCCAACATCTCGCAAATTGATTTTAAATGTTGACAAGTGTGAAAAGGCTATTAGAGTTGTATTCCAAAAACGATATTCGCTGGCAATCGAAAATTTTTGTTATGAGTTGGCAGCAATGTAAAAAATTTCGTTGCGCGACGAAAACCATTTAGCTTTTGACGTTGCAACTAATTTTTAAAAAAAATTGTTGAAAATGTAAGAAGATATTTGTAAATTTTTTTGCAAAATAAATTTGCATAAGCTCAACTTTAGTTGTGTGGCTATCCGTAATCGACCCATAAATTTTGTTTTTATTTGCGGTGATGCCGCGTAAACAGCGTAGAATCTAACTTTAAGCGTAGTATGTAAATAAAGGTATGAAAAGCATGCAATGCGTTGAAGCGAAAACGTGTAATGTGGACCTCCAGCTTTAAATGTTGATCGGCTCTTCCAAAAGCTTTTACTCAACAGGCTTTGCAAAATCACATGCCGCTAAAAAGATCATCTCATTAAGAATTCTTAAAATTAAAAAAAAAAAAAATACTAAGAAATAAAGTGTTTATCTTTCTCTAACAATTTATGCTTTAAATGTATCTTTAAAGATACAAAGAAGTGTATTTAAAATATTTGTTATTATTGAACAAACACAAAATGGTCATTTAGTATTTAAATAACATTCTATTTTGAATGTAATCTTCAAAAATTTAAAAAAAATCGTTAGTGTTAGAAAATTTGTTCACAGATGTGTAATTAACCCTTTATTTACGTACATACATATATGCAAAAAATCTTTTTTAACGCGAGGCCGTATTTAAATACTTTTAAAATTATCTTCTTGGGTTTTTTCATATAAAAATAAAAAACTTATGATTAAAAAATTTAATTTATCCATCTGGATTTTTTTGTTTGAAACAAAATATTTTTTTCTATTCTTTTCGAAACAAAATTAAATAAAAACCGTTTATGACATTAATCAAAAAAGTTGAAAGTTATTTTTAACTTTTTCCATCGGATTAAAAATTTAATAAATACTTATAATAAAAATGTGTTGTAAAAAAAAATCATTTAAGAAAAACCGTAAATTAAAGAATGTTTACTTGCACATTTACGCCCGTTTTCACAACTTACCGATACCTTAAGGTACACAGTGGTAAATATTTAAAGAACAGCAAGTGGTACCCCTTTTTGAAGGCCTCTATACTCCTTTTTTAAAGACTCGCTTCATATGATATCCCTTCTAGAAGGTATAAAAATCTTTTTGAAAGAAATGTTCGCTACTCCCTTCTTTAAGAAGGGAGAAAGGAATTGGTTCAGTTTAATTTTTTTAGTGACCTTCCTTACATCCGTCTTTGGCCTCTTTGCTCATTCTTGTTACCGCTGGGTAGGATTTTATCGGCCGTTTTGTGTTCCTTTTTTTACAACTTTACTTCAACCTAAGGTGAGCGACACGGACATGTTCTGACAATCGCAAAACGCATAACATTCTGACTTAAATTGGATAAAAGGTATTATGTAAATCGCAAGAAGTTTGTCGATTGCAAAAGTATGTTTAAAGGAAATAGAATATTTGTAAGAAACTATGGCAGATCAAAAGCTAAACGCACGAGTTTTAAAACACCATAACGTAAATCTGACGTTTTACGATATCAAATCGTGCGATTGGCTGAACATGGCCGATAAGTTAACGGAAGGTTCATCCTACATTTTGAATTAATTAGTACAAGAAGATTTTACGCTGCCAGGCTACTTTTTTCATTGTCCCCAAAAAATCCCAAAATTGCAATTAAATAACCTTACAAAGTTAATATTTTTTTATTGATTTTTTTTTCTGACCATATATAAAATTTTTTTAAAAAATGGTAAGAAAAATTTTAATAAGAAATCCTCAAAAATCCCCACATACAAATTTTTAGTAAAAAAATTATTTTGCTTTGTTTGTAGCGACTGGCTCCGGCAAGTTTTTTTAAATTTTTTTATGCGATTACAGTGAGGAATTACAAGCAGAACAATATGCTGTTTTTAAAGACGAATGAGTCAATTTACAAGAATTTAAAGCTTGTTCAATTGGTTTTAGGAATCTTTAAAATCAACAATAAAAATACATATTTCCCAAACTTTATTATATTCACCCCTATTATGAAAGTCGACGTCGACACAAGACGACGGAACCTGAACAGTAATGGTATTTTCTGAGTCGTTATAGACAATAATCGATAACTATTGACAGTCAATTGATATTTTCTAAGGCGCTTTTAAGTCGACGTCGAGTAGAATTGTCCCTGTTTTAGTCGACAGGAAATTTTGCGACGACTCAAATGAAAGTTAAAGACAATTTAAATGAAATGTAAACATATTTATTAAATACGTTTAAAATAAAATATGCAAATTTAAAAGAGGTTATGGGCACAAATTTTATTAGTAAATTTAACGCGAAAATGGCAAAAATTCGGAAAAGTTTGTTAAAATAGCGAAAGCTCGCCAAAATTTTTAATATAAGAAGATTGACTCAAAGAGCCAAAATTGCGAAAATTCGGAAAAGTTTGCAAAAATAGCGAAAATTCGCTAACATTTTCAATATATAAAAAAAGCCATAAAATTGATTAAAAGTCCCTAAAACTATAAGGAATGGTGAAAGTTCGGTAAAAATTGCAAAAAAAATTTGCTAACAGCGACACGATAGCAAAGTCTAACTAAATAATTAAAAATCGTTAAAGCTGTTAAGAATCGGAAAACTTATAGGAAAAAATTGCTTCTATCGCGAACATGGCTTAAATTCGCGAAAATTTCAAATTTGGAAACCAACCCTAAAATTTATTTGAAATCGCTAAAAACAAAATGTCGGAAAAAAAATTTATGCAAAAATAGCGAAAATTCACGAAAATTTTTAATATTTCCAACAAGCCATAAAATTTATTAAAAGTCCCTTAAACTATAAGGAATGGCAAATATTCGGTGAAAATTGCTAAATTAACGGAAATTCGCAAAAATTTGCTAACAGCGGCATGATAGAAAAGTCTTATATTTATTAATAAACGTTAAAGCTTTAAAGAATCTGAAAACTTAAAGTAAAAATATCTTTTATCAAAAACATGGCAAAAATTCGCGAAAAAAATGAAAACAAACTCTATCTACACTTTATTTGAAATAGCTAAGTCGGTTAAAAAAAATCGACATCGAGTAGAATTGTCCCTGTTTTAGTCGACAGGAAATTTTGCGACGACTCAAATGAAAGTTAAATAAATTTTAAATGAAATGTAAACATAAACATACTTATTGAATGCGTTTAGAATATAAAATGCAAATTAAAAAGTATTTATGAGCACAAATTTTATTAGCAAAATTAGCGGAAATTCGCAAAAATTTGCTAACAGCGTAATGATAGCAAAGTCTAATATTTATTCAAAATCGTTAAGCTGTAAAGACAGAAAACTTATAGGGAAAAATCGCTTCTATCGCGAACATGGCTAAAATTCGCGAAAATTGCAAACTTCGAAACGAACCCTAAAATTGATTTGAAATAGGCTAAAACCAACAAAATGTCGGAAAAACCAAAAAAAAAATTTTATGCCAAAATAGCTAAAAATTTTTAATATATCAAAAAAGCCATAAAATTGATTAAAAATCCCTTAAACCAGGGCTGTGGAGTCGTTAAGAAAAAGTTATAACTCCGACTCCGACTCCTTTTGGTGAAATTTTTTAAGCACGACTCCGACTCCGACTCCGACTCCGACTCCGACTCCGACTCCTACTCTAACCTAGCATTATTTAAGAGACTAGTTATTTTTTTGACTTTAAACTCTTTTTTAATTAAGTACCTGTTAAATGGTTAAATATAGCAAGAAAATGATTCTGTAAAAATTTCAAATCGATATTTTAATTCTAACGTGCCGCGCATTGAGCTTTAACCTACTAGTTACTAACATATGAGTAGGAAAGCTGCAAAATATTTTATTTGGATTTTGGAAAAAATGCAAAAAACATATAGTGCCCGATTAAATAGACCAAATGAGTTGAACCTTTTTTCAATTCTAAAGTGTTATGACATTCTTGACTTATAACTTAACAGTTGAGAAATTTAAACCAACTGAAATATAAAAAAATAATAGATTTAATTTTAGAACGAACGAGTTTTGTTACGAACTTTCGAAAGAAACGAGTTTTGCTTCAATCTGTATGGGATCATTGAATTTTAGTATATTTTAAAGGTTATATTAATTTATTAATATTATGCAAACAGTGCTAAAAAATGTAAAAATAGTTCTGTAGGGGAGAGATAAACTACATCAATTCACATCTTTTTCAAATAACGTTTTTTATACTGTTGGAATTTATAGATGTGTGAATTTCCATAAGTCCTATCTAATGTAGCTTTCGAGATAGAAAAGTTGAAAACAACAGCAAGTCCAATTGGCTTAGACGTTAAAGGCATCAAGTGTACTTAGTGTTGTTTACCACAATATTAATAGAGGCAAAGGACAGTCCTTTTTTGCAAATTGTGAAGTGAGGTCTTTTGTTTTTAATATACATTTTATTTATTAAGTCAAATTATTCTCAGGAAAATTTTATAAAGTTTATTAAAACATGCATATGCGCCTTCAGATGTTAGTTCTACAATTTATATAACACATTTTGAAGAGAAATGTAACGTAAAAAAATGTTGTTAGCCTTCTATTATTTTTGGGAAATAGTACCCCTTTTGTATATCATCGACATAAAATAAATATGTTAGGATCATATAAAATATTCGTACAAATGCACATTTTTATAACATAAACATCATTTGCGATTATCAACATGTTTGCGCGGTCTGCTGTAAAGTTTTCAAAATGTGGCTTGATGTAGTTTATCTCCCACCTGCAGAGTTAAAAAAAATGTGAATTTTTAAACTGCTAAATTTAAATCTTTTTCTTCAGTGTACTCGCCATTGCATTTTTCCGTTCCTAATTCAATATTATTATTGTCCAAGACCGAAATTTGAAATTGCAAGTCTTTATTATCTCTCCATTTTTCCCTAAAGTGAGTAGATAAAAGTATTCTCAAATCATTTTTCCCACATTGATGGGAATTATATCTGGAACAATGTCATGTATTTTTCCGAGTTCCTTTTCCTTTTATTCTATTATAAATCACCTTGAAGGTTGGAACTTCAAATGTAGTTCACTTAATGCTTTCACCACAGGAGCTACAGCAGATTTCAAGTCATATTTATGAACATGGCTATTTTTGGCTATGTAGCTATATATTTGTTAATATACGATAAATAAAAAACAACATCTTTACAAATTTAATTTTTAAATTCCTTAATTCGGCTCTATTTCATTAACGATTTCTTGGCGAAATTCAAATAGTGAACCCGCTGGTTTTTGTTACAGAAATTTGAGGTCACATTAAAACATAGAAAAGGACATGCTTTGATACAATCTATATAACTATTCTTATAAATTGTCAAAATAAGATGTTATCTCATTTTTTTAATTTTTGAAACTCACCTACTCATATGAAAAGTATACTGGTCCTTATTTTCAGACTTCACAATTTCAAAAAGCAGACCCTCTTATGGCCAATTCCACTAATTTATCTAAATATCAATTTATGTTTAAAATTTGTTTTTTTTATGTCAAATAAAAATAAAATTATTAGAAAAATTATATTTAAATATGAATTGAAAAGAATTGGAGAAATTGGTCATAAAAATTTTTTATTTTAAAAAATATTAGAAAAATTGTAATGCAAAAAAGTCGGAGTCGGAGTCGGAGTCGCTAGTTTTTGTGGGTACTTCGACTCCGACTCCGACTCCGGTACAAAAACCTCAACTCCGACTCCTCAACTCCGACTCCGACTCCGACTCCACAGCCCTGCCTTAAACTATAAGGAATGGCAAATATTCGGTGGAAATTGCAAAATTAACGGAAATTCGCCAAAATTTTCTAACAGTGGCATGATAGCAAAGTCTACTGTTTATTATTAATCGTAAAAGCGTCAAAGAATTAGAAAGCGTACAGTAAAAATATCTGTTTTCGAAAACATGGCAAAAATTCGCTAAAGAATTCAAAATTGGAAACAAACTCTACACTTTATTTGAAAAAGCTAAATCGGCTAAAAATATGTCGGAATAAAGCATAAATAGCGTTAAAAAATGAGCTATAATAATGAAGAATAAAAATAATAAAAAAATAATTGGAGATGAGATTATTTTTGTCGTCAAGTTTTCGATAACTAGTCGACGTCGACACAACATTCTTATAAAATACCAAATTAACGTCGAAGTGATGTAGTCGTCGACTTGATGTGACAACGATTTTAAATTAATGTTGACGTCGACGACGACTTACATAATAGGGGTGATTGTTTTTCATATTTACTTATTTTTGGGGCAGACATATTTGCTTAAAAATTGTTTTTAAAAAATAAAAAATTCTATGTGTTTTCAACGGTTTCAGATTCTTTTTAAAATTTTTCATTTTTAAAACACTCACACAAGAATAATAAAATACGTTTTTTAAGTATTTTTTACACACTTAACAAAAATATTAATCTTAATTAGGACCCTTTACACCGTGTAAGTTGCTGATTAGAGTGGGATATAAGTTTTGCTACTTTTTTCATATTTAATATACGAAACAAAGAAAAAAAGCGTAAATAATAAAATAAGGGAAATATATTAAAAATGTGTAAAATCTCCGATTATTTTTATTAAATCCCCAATCCTAAAATGAATTTCTTTGTCCTTTTTGCTTAATAATTTCGAGAAATTGCTTTGCCATTAACAAACGTACAGAGAAATGAAATGTCAGATAAATGACAACTGATTTTATAGCAGATTGCTTAGCAATAATTGCTCAAGCAATCAGAAGAGCAAAGTTGCGACTGTCAAAAAATCTAGTTTATCATTTCAGTTTGTATTTACAGCAAGTTGTTCAAGTTACTTCAAGCAAGCAAAAAACACGTGTTTCCACATAATTACTACAAGTCGTGAATTCTGGAAGTCGACTCCTAATACGTGTTTACACAACAAAAACTTCTGGTAGCAACTTCCGCAAGAAAACTTGGTAGTGGACACATGGCTTTAGAAACATAAAATTATTATTTTCAAGGAGACCAAAGTTCGATCGATTTAGAAAATAGGTTTGTTTTAAAAATTTCCACACAAGTTTTTTGTTTATATATAGCAATAAGATTCATTTGACAAATTGGAATCGTTACACAAACAAAATGCCTGTTATTTTTGTTAGAGTTGTAATTGTTGTAGCGACGAGTTTACCTTGTTGAATTCGCCTTGTTTGTGTAACAATTCCTATTTGTTAAATGAGTTGTTAACAAAAATTTAAATGAAAACTTAAACAAGAAAAATTTTATTGATTCTTTTTTTTATATTAAATTTTGTGTTTATGAAGATTTACCTCCGTATTCATAAACGATTATTAACTTTAACAAACATTTATTATGAAAAATGTTCATAGAAAATTTGTTTTCTAAACCTTTATTAAATTAAAAATATTTTTATGAATACGGCCATTAATATAATATTAGGTAAATTTAAAGCGGGTTACTTCAATATTAGCTACTGAGAAACAAGTAAAGCTATGTTCACACTATGTGTATTTGTCATGTGGATTGTCATTTTTTTACATGTTAAATTTGTACATATCGTCTGAACCCCATCAAACAATATGTGCGTTCGTGTCTATATGGCATCTTGAAATGATTAAACAAGCCTTAAAAAAACTACGTCAGTATTGGTTGCGGTTATTTTAACTAATTTGAATAAAATATCCTGACTCGTAACCGTTTTATCCGTACTTAAAGGATTTTAAGGGGAATTTAAATAATGGAACCATGGTAAATTATGAATTAATAAAATTCTATTAAAAAACCTTAATATGTAAGATCATGTTTCAGTACGGTAGTGAATTTTGCTTAAGCCTTTAATGCGTTTTAATTGATTTTCAGAAAGATGCTTTATATGGGACCTATGGTAAGTTATGGATTGAAAATTGCATGGCCATACACAGAAAAATTTCTCCAAAATTTTTTACTAATTAAAGCATTAATCAAAAATAAAATCAGTTTTAATTAAAAATTTAATCAAGTGAATTAAACGTTTAATCAAGTGAATTAAAAGTTTAATCAATTTAATTAAACGTTTAATTGCTACTATTAATTATTTTACTGGTGCAAATTTAATTAATTTTTTAATTAATTTCACAAATTTTTTAATTGAAATCTATTTTTATTTTTTTCTGTGTATGAAGCTAAATTGGACCAAATTTTACTATGGGGCGTTTGGTTAATTATGGACCAAAATTCACGAAGTTTGATAGTGTAATTTCTTGTCCATGACAGTTCTCGTAAATAAAAGGCATGGATTTTCTTGAGTGCAGAGAAAAACGTTAACCAAAGTATAATTTACGATTAACCCGAAATTTTTGATTGATGAATGAAGGTGACAGTTCAACAACAAATACTACACCAAAACACAACTTTGTATTTAATTTGTTGCATTCGTTGGTCGACATGTCAAAAACTCAAACAAATTTTGACATCCTCTCTCCAAGAAAGAAAATTAAGTAGTTCAACTGTGCTTTCAACGCCACCTGAAAAATGAATTCACCTTGCTTTGAAGTTAAGCATCATAAAAGCGGGATTTGTTTACCAGATTTTACATTATCCAACAATACGACAGAGCGTATTTTAGGAGAAGGTATTGTAAGAGATTTTTGTTTACATGGCCAATTATAGAATCACTACAAAAAAAATTCTGGATAGGTTTATTCATGCCCAATTTAAAACAAGTAAAAAAGTATAGTCGGTCAAGTCCGACCATATGATACCCTACACCACAGTATTTAAAAACACATCATGCTTATGTGTCCATATAAATATGGAGAGTATCTATGTTTATAAACTTCATTAAAATCGGCTTGAAAGTTTGTGAGAGGCAGAAATTGCCCCCTACCTCTCCTTGTGGTCCTATTTTTTAAAAAATGCATACCTTTTGTGTCCATATGGATGTGATTCTACCTAAGTTTTAAATTTCCTTAAAATCGGTTTGATAGTTGTTAAGAGGAAGGGTCCTTGTGCCAATAAGAACCTATGTCCCAAATTTTATCAAATTACATATCTCCAAAATTGCGAAATGTACTTTGCGCACAAGGTTACATGGGCAGCCAGCCCGCCGGATGGACATCGTTAGATCAACTCAGAAAGAGATTCTGCGTCGATTGGTATACTTCAAGGTGGGTCTAGGACCAATATTTTAAGGTGTTACACACATCAGCACTAATGCATAATACCCTCTCCACTATTGTGGTGTGGAATTAACAGCTGACGAACCGATGTTCTAAAGAATTAACCTTGTTGAATTCGCCTTTACTTGGTGGCCACACGAGCAAGTTTTGCCTTTCAATTCCTTTCAATTTTCAATACACTCACACTTTTTAAATTGACCATGAGATTGCTTTCAATTTCACCTCTCCATTTGTTTGGAAATTTTACTATCAATTTAACAGCTGATTACATGTTAGTCTTTATAAATTTTTTTTTGATGACATCTTGAAAGTAAATTGCTTACAAATTGAATACAGCCTACGTCACAGCTTTCAATTTTTGTAAATTTTGACAAGCAGTATAAGTAAAGCAGATCATACACGATTCAATTCAATTGTCAACTGTTGTTCTCCAAATCAAAGCGTGTATGGCTTTGTCAATTGATTAGTTTGACGGTTGTCGAGTTGGTTGAAGAAAAATCAAAAGATTTTGATTTTTTCAAGTTGACTATTAAGTTTTTCAATTCGATTGTACTGTGTGTGCTCGAGTCTCTTGATTAGCTGTCAAAATTAATTTTTGGCCGCAGGGTTACCAATATTTCAATGTGCTTTTTATTGTTAAAAAATTCAGGGTTTGTTTTTTGTTTGTTTAAGTTTTTATTAAAATCAAAAGTATTTTGATTTTGGTCAAATTTACATCAAACCATATGTGTGAGTTTATTTTATTACTAATACAATTACAAAATTGTAAGTTTGATGTGTCAGATTGATGTGTGGCCAAGCCGCCTACGGTGTTTTGACTCGTAATGGAAATTAAATTTAAAAGGCAATTTAGTTTTTGTTTTATAAAATCTGCATAGAAAACAAAAAGTTGTGTTGAAACGGTTTTATAACTAATAACAAATATAAATATGTAGGTATGTATTTCGTTTTTTTCCCCTAGTTTTATGCATTTTTGTTAATTGTATTGCTAACTTGTTTTTTATAAGGCTTTTAAGTGGACAGATGGAAAAAGAGTCAGTTGGTAAAATTTTTTTCGAATTTAAACACAATTTTATTAAAGAAAATTTTTTGTTAAACGTCATGCAATGAAATTTCTTTTGTGATTTTTTTTAAGAAGTAATATTTTTAAATTTAGTTTTTGTCTCTGACCCTATAATCACTTTTTTCTCCAGTGTTTAATTTTATTGTTTTGTTTTTATATGGGAGCACGATTACAACAATGAACTAACATTAATTAGATAATAAGACAATTTGCGAATATAGTAGTCAAACATAAGAGAATTATACATGTGGCGTTACTATTATAATATCTTACACTAAACCAAAAATCTAATGAAAATGTACGTTAAGCAAACGAAATTACGTTTATTAAAATATTTTCGTTGGCTCAACGAATTATTCGTTAATATAATGAAAATAATAACTAAATTCTTATTATATTAACGAATAATTCGTTGAGCCAACGAAAATATTTTAATAAACGTAATTTCGTTTGCTTAACGTACATTTTCATTGTATTTTTGGTTAAGAGAAGTATGCCTAAAGCCGAAACATAGAACGCTATAATGGTGAAATTTTGTATGTCATCATTTTATAAGACTTGAAAACATACGACCAAATTTCGTAAATATTGATCAATTATTTATAATAAGTAGGTCTTATATAAAGCCAATTCTCAACAACGTACTTTTGGTTATTATACAACCAACAAAAACCACAACGAATTTCAACACTGCTATTTATATTATTATTCACTTTTAATTGTATTTCAGGCAATTTAAAATTTTGTTTTTTAAGGAATATGTGTAAAAATAAACAAACAAATGAACTGCAAAACAGCTGATGTCAGATAATTTGTCAGATCAAAATAGAACATGCTCAATATAAAGAATTTTACACTGCTAATTCCATCTGACATTTGCAAAAGCAATTTTTTTTTTTACAAGTACACTGCTAAATACGAACGTGTAAAAGCACCTTAAGGTTACACGTTCGCTGGAGAATGTGGAAAAGATAGATTTCTTGCCACGTACACGCAGAGAAAAAATATGGTTGGGCATGGTTACGGCAACTACACTATGTTTATTGTAGCAATATATTGTTGTCAAAAAATTGTAATTTTTAGTTAATATCAGCAATAATTTAGTTACTGTAAACATTTAAATGCTTATCGCAATTAGAAATTTTATTATGGTTCACTAAAAAATAATCACTTTTCTAACAACTAAATAATATTAACTTTGAAAACATATTATATTACTTACAACCATTTAATGATATTTAATAGCCATAACATGGTAAATTTCGTGTACTCATAGTATGTTTAAGATGCAAACAGAATATCTTTACTTTAATATGTAATATAATTTTGCGTTAATTATGTCGTTTGTATTACATATACCTATCAATTATTTGTTAGTGAGTGGTAAAACAATATAAAATATATATATAATATATATATAATATAAATATAATAAAAATAAAAAATATATACAAATTGTACGTACATTAAAAAATGTTAAAGTGTCCCAAACTAAAATAGCAATGCTAAAAAACAGGGTTTACAAAGCAAAAAACGAAAATTTGTGTACAACTCTTCGCTTTTTGAGTTGGTTTGACATCTACTGTTTACTTTTTATGAATCAGAAGTAAAAGCAACAGTTTTTTTTTTTTTTGCCAATGACAAATGAAGAAGTGGAAGAAATGGCAGTTTTTCTTCTTTGACTGCAGTTTTCTAAACGCTGAAAAAAATTTTTTTTTATGTTGTGAAAGAGCGAAAATATTGGTAAGTTTTATATTATATTTAGAGAATGAATATTCCATTAGATTATTTGAAATAATTGCAACAACGATATTTTGATAACCTAGGATTACAATATGATTACTGTTATCATATTTTGAATCATAATAGTATTCTTTTAGACTATAATATGATTACTTTTAACCAGTGTTCAATAATAGACAGACCCTATTTAGCATTCGGCTCACACAGCCACACAAAGTAACCCTGCGGCCACACGATCAAGTTGTTCTTGATAGTCTTTTACATATACTGCTTGTCAAAATTTACAAAAATTGAGAGCTGTGACGTAGGTGGCACTCAATTTACTTTCAAGATGCCATAAAAAAACAATTTATAAAGACAAACATGTAATCAGCTGTTAAATTGAAAGTAAATTGCCAAACAAATGGAAAGGTGAAATTGAAAGCCATCTCGTGGTCAATTTAAAAAGTGTGAGTGTGTTAGTAAAAAAATGAGAGAGTTGAGTAAATTGAATGGAATTGAAAGGCAAAACTTGATCGTGTGGCCACCAAGTAACGAACGTTATAGCTATAGTGCTCAGTTCGTCGTTATAAAACAGAATAATTGTGGTAATACTTTAGACAAACATTATATATTAATGTTCTATAGTGTTTATTTTTATTACATTGATAAAGAAATGAGCAAACAAAAAATTTTAGCAATGACCGTAGCACGAATAGCTTGTGTGTGTATTGTGTACATATATGTTTTGTTTGTGTAAAATTTTTTTGCTTATTTTCGTATATGTATTTTTTTTTTTTTTAAGTTTTGTTTTTTTTTTACCAGCTAAAAGGGCGCCAAGCACAATTGAAACGAACGAACATTACCGAGCTGAACCCAACACAACGAAGTTTGTTGTTTAAAAAAAATACCAGAACGGAATTAAGTGTTCTCATCTTTTTGTTGAGTTGGATAGGTACAGTATTATTCTCGTGTTCAAAGATCACAAACAGGGAAACGTTATTATTTTTAACGATTAACTACAGTAATTTTGACTTAGCTGCACAATCTCCTTTGCACGATTTTTTGTGCAGGTAAATCAAAAATGCAGCTATCTTAAATGCATTTACCTGCCTTAATGTGCAGGTACACAATTGTGGTTACCTGCACAAAAGTGCTGCAAAAGTAGTGTTTGATTTAAAATAAAAAAAAATCTTTTTATTAAACAGTTTATCCCAATTAAACGGGACGGGAACTCAATGAATCGCCGACGCAATTAAAACAAAAGTCGCTTAATTAATTGAGCAAGATGTGCAGTAAAGTGAAACACCCATATGTATATAGAAAATAAAACTAATTTCTTTATTTATTAAGTTAAAAAATGGTTTAGGTTTTTTAAAACAAAATAAAAATCAGGTACGTCCATCCAAGCATTTGCTTTTGTTTTACGCAATGCGGTCTTATTTTGCGAAATAATTAAGCAGGTGACGCAATTCAACGGAACTCAACCAAACGGGTATTTTTACACTGACAGTTATACTGAATGATTTCGTTCCATGATTTTTAGTGCAATAAAACAGGAAACTCAATTAAGCGGGACACAATCAACCGAAAACAACTTACATACATAAATTTATATTTTATTAAAACTTTATTTCAAATAACAGATCATTTTATACATTTATGTAAGTATGTAGTATATTTAATATAAAAGGAACATTAACAAAAACAATGAGAATTCACAAAGAACATAAAAATTAATGAAAAAAAGAAAATAATCGCGATTTATATTTTTATAAACAGCTTAAATTGGATATATATGTGAAAAAGTGACCACCATATTTTTTTCATGTGTGCTAACTTTGATATTTTGTACGAAAATATTTTAAAGCTGCCCAAAAATATAAAAAATATGCAGATAAACAAAATGCACGTAAACAAGGATTTTGAAGATTAATTCCAGAAAATATGTATTTTGGGCAGTTAAGTCAAAGTGCAGATAACTTAAATTTTTTGTATGAAAATAATTTTAAATGCCAAAAATTTTGTGCATTTATCTTAAATGTGCAGGTATAGAAAGTGCACTTGAAAAAGGAATTTGTATGGAATTATAAAGAATAATTCCAAAAATTATCAATTTTGTGCAGTTAAGTCAAAAGTGCACGTAAACAAAAGGCAGTTAAGTCAAAACTACTGTACTCAAACACTATAAGCGTTTGTATTTTCCACAAATCTACCGAACCGAACACTAAGGAACGATATTTAATGTTTATTTTCGAACACTGCTTTTAACCATAACCTAATCACTTTGTATCATAATATGATTAGTTCTAAACTTTTTATGATTAACATGATAAGAGTATGATTACATTAAATTATAATATGACGTAATATAAAACAAATTAGGATAAGGGGGAAAATATTATTATGAAACACTACGAATATATTTGGTCATAATATGATATTATATGATTCTAATAATAATTAAAATATGTTGTTAACCACAACCATGCTTTTTCTCTGCGTGTAATATTTCCATGGGAGATATGGTCAAATATTGACCTATTCTAATATAATTTGGTAAGATTAATTAAATTACAAATAAATTAGTTTCGACCAAATTTAATCTTAATACCAACATAATAAGATTCCGGAAAGAAGCTTGTTTGTTTCGCCCAATTTTCAATAGGCTTGTTCCTTGCGGCAATTAGAGCCGATGTACCAAATTTCATCAAATATCTCCATAATTGCGACCTGTACTTTGCACACAAGGTTTACAAGGTTTAATTCGCCTCAGAAAGTGATTCTGTGTCGATCGGTATACTTTAAGGTGGTTTAAGGACCAATATTTTAAGGTGTTACAAATTCAGCACACCTGCATAATACCCTCTCCACTATTATGGTGTTGGTATAAAAATGCTTTGGCGATTTTAACGATTTTTGACATTGAATTTGGCGAAAAAGGTCAAAATAAATATGGCATTTTTCGCTTAAGTTGTCAAACGACAACGTTATTTCTTAATTATACAGCTGTCATTAGGCAGAATATTAATTGACAGAAACCATCGATTTTATAACAAATTTGTATAACAAACTTTGCATATTAATTAAGATTATCAAAGAAACTTGTAAGTGAAGAATACAATAAAAATATTCAAAAATATTTAAATTATTATTTTGAAACATTTTTAGCCATTGTTTTAAAATTTGTAAATAAATTAATTTATATCAATTAATTTGACTAAGTATAAGCAAATTAATTGCTGTAAGTGTTAAAAAAGTCCTAAATTAACTTCTATGACAACAATTTAAATTTTAAATAGATAGTCAAAATAAATTTTAGTTAGCAGTGATGGCAACTTTTGCTAAATTGAAAAATGAACGGTGTTAGTACATGCCATTTTGTTCATAACAGCGCAAAAAAGACTAAAATATATATTTTTAAATACCAAAAGTAAACACAAAAGTAAAAGTATTAAAAACAATACAGTAGGTAACGGATATTAGAAATTGAAAAAAAAAAAATACTAAATATTAATAAGCGTTCTTTTTAAGCAATTATTTTCAATAAAAAATTTATTTCTTAAAAATGTTTTTACTCTTATAAGAAATTTATTTCCTACGAAAGTTTATATGTACAATACTATAAGAAAACAAAAACGTTTGGTTTAAAACGTGCATTCAAAAACGCGTTTTTTCTTATATGAGATGTTCTTATATCTGTTATTTACTGTATTGAGTATGAAATTATTTTAGATTCAATTCAATTATTCGTAAAACTCCTCTGAGCGTCTTTGTCGTTATTTTTTAAACACAAACAGGCCGTGTTTGTGTTTCGTGCGTTTAACGTTTCACCCCGCATTGGCTAGTGGCGTGGCGTCGCATAACTGTACCGAGTTACAGCTCTTGCGGTTTCAGCATTAACTAAATATGTATATGCAATCGTTCATAACAAACAAATTTTAAACTGTTTTATCTGGAGGAGAATCAAGGAAGTAACTCAAGAGTGAGTGGTGGAGTACCATAAAAAACTAAAGATGTTTTTTTTACTGGTGGAGACCAATGTACTCTGGAGCAGATCTGGGAAGCTCTTCACCTTCCTATATTAAGGTCTAGGTCGACCGAGGACTTGTGGATAAGGGTCCAAACAGAGTTAGCCAAAAAGATGAAATATTGAAGAAATTTTCATGTATTACAAAATTTGTACTAAATTTTAATAGAAATTTTTAATACTTTGTTATTAACTTTTCTTACTAATTTTTTTAAAATTTAAAATTTTGACTAAATTTTTTTCAAAATTTGTAAAAATTTTAGTCTTTAAAAAAACAAAAAATAAAAATTCAATTAAGTTACTCATACAACTGAAGCTCATTGTTAAATAAAATTTCCCGTTGTTTGTCATCCTTGTCCTTATTCCATAAATCAATATCTATATGAGATTTTGACTTTTTGCATGTTTCGTAAAACAAATTTTCAAGCATTAGTTGGCAGGTTCTTCGTTGTTTAAACAACAACGAATTTCTCGTTTTATACAGTCCTCTCAACGCTAGCGTTTTGGTTAAGGTACCCACACATTTGCAATGTTTTCACACTTTTTTTCAATAATTTTAATAACTACACTTCATTAACTGAGAGACGTGGTTCTGCAATCACACCTGTTTCAATTTCACAATTAAAGGGTTGTGAACAACCTTTCCACCTGAGAGATCATCACCGTTGCACATTTGCAATATTATTGTTCAATAATTGACACAATAAAATTGCACCTACTGTGTACTTGTTGGCACAATGGTATTCGATATGTTGAGATTGGACTTTAAATGGCGGCGCTATATATAGAAAACAACAAGCGCTGTATATTGAGGCGTAAGTCTTATTTTCGGATTATTTCAAGTACGAATTCGGGATAAAACCAACTTAGAAATTCTTGAATCAAGCACAGTTTGAGAACGATTTTCATCAGTGAATACAGTTTTTTTATGTGCGGGCACTTGAATAATTTAAGAAAATCCGTTCTTACCGTAATATCAAACGGAAAAGTTAAATCTTCAGATACCTCTTGACGGATTCCCTTTGCTAAATTGAGTTATTTTATCTTACCCCTAAAGTGCTCACCCGAGCTAAGTGTTTTGGTATGAAGGGGTCTATACAAAAGCATCTAGGTTGATAAAATATAGGTAAAATATTATACATACTTATTTATGTTCTTGTCGAGCCCTGGTGAAGGATATTTTAGGTTCGGTACCACCGCTCTTTAACTTTTTTAATATAAAATAATTTCGCAGGTTGAGATGCAAGAAAAGCGTTAAGTTCTCATTTCCCGTGTGCAAATAAGCGATGACGGTTATTGTTATATACATCTATATATAAATCGGCAAAGGCCAACAAATTTAGAATACTTTCGTCCTCTACCATTAGAAAGGTATTTACTTACAGAAGTGCCAAATATATATTTTATTAAAATCTGAGGGGCTAAAAAAGTAAAAACAGGTAAATTCGATTATCTTATATCTCTAAAATTAAAAAAAGAGATCGAAACTTATTCAATACTTATCGTTGCTTATTAGAAAATTAAGCGGACAAGTGTCTGGTACTTTTTTATAATTCGACCTATTTGTTGGTACCTTTTCTTACAAAACATTGTTTTCCTTGTTTTGACATACCGAGCCCTAAGCGCGAAAATAACGTAAGCGAAATAATTTTCAATTTTGGTTTTTTTTTAATAAATGACTTTATTGGCAGCACTTGCATCATCTCCTAAAAGCGACAAATTTCATACAAAATTTATATGAAATAAAATAAAAAAACTCTCTTCTGTAAAATTTGATTTTTGGCGCTTACGTTATTTTCGCGCTAAGGGCTCGATATACGTATTAAACTATGGGCTTCCACTACAATATTGAAGTTTTTGATACCTCAATGGGGAAAACAAATTTGGTACTTTTTGGTTCTACAATTGGAACTTTTTTTAGTAATCGTTTATATTGGACCTAGAAACATTTAATTAAAGATGCAATATCCTGAGTGGATGAGAATCACTTAGAGGGAAAATTTTGGTACTTTTTTGGCTGGTACTTTTTGAATTTTCGTTAATATTGGACCTAGAAACATAAAATTAAACATGTAGGGTTCTAAGTAAATAAGAATCGTTAAGGGTTAGCTTTTTTGTACTTTTTCGTTCTTTAACTGGTACTTTTTGAATTTTCATTAATACTGAACCTAGAAACATACAATTCAACATGCACAGTCCAGAGTGATTGAGAAACTACTACATCTAAGAAGAGACTTTTTGGTACTTTTTTGTTTTTCAATTGGTACTTTCTGATTTTTTTATACCATTGAACTTACAAAACTTAATTAAACATTAACGGACTTGAGTGGAAGAGAGGAGATTGGTACCTCGCTAAATCGGTACCACTAAGAAAAAAAAAACTAAAAAAAATATGTATAAATAATTATGGTCGAATTTCGACCACTGTGCATACACACTAGTTTCTATAAATACCCATATCTAAGGAATCAAGTTCACAAAATAATTCTATTTATAACGATCACTTTCAATGCAGCCAACTAAGTGCTATTGATCTTGATCATTGAATAACTACCATAAATGGCAAAAAAAAAAAAAAATGTGCGGATACAATTTGTATAATTTTTTCTTGTAATCTCCATTAAACTTTTTCATATCAAAAACAAATAAAACTGGATGGTTTGGTATAAAGTTGTTTTTTTTTTATTTGTTATAAGACATTGGATTATTCATTATACAAAGTGGTTGACATACTTTTGACAAAACTACTGACGCATTTACTTAATTAAAGTTGTTATAAAGACTATTTTGTAAGTCATTATCTTCATTTTCATTATTAATATTCACAATACAATGATTGTTAAGATGAACGTGTTTATCGTTAACAACAACATCATCATCATCATCGTCATCATTATCTCTTTAACAAATTAAAAGTGCAACAAGCCAAAACTAGATTTTATACACTTTTTTTCGTTTAACAAGTTGGCGAGCGAAAAACACCAAAACGGCGAAACAATCAAGAAGTTGAAACGATTTTTGCTTTTTTGTTTTCAGTTTTCTTTATAAAATTAATGATGTATTACTTTTGCTAATAATTATCATAATATTGCATAATATCATAAAATATTTAGTTAAACGCTTAACGAAATAAGAAGAGGGAGACAAACAAAATCACGTACACACATACATAAGTATAATCGACCGAACTTTCAGAAATATTTTAAATTACTTAATTTAAATATGAATATTGTTTTAAATATTTTAATGGTGGACATTAATTAATTAATTTAAAACATAATTGTTAAATTTATATAAGTTTAGTTTCCCCCAGTGTGCTCTTCTTCCAAAACTGAAATAAAGTAAGTAAATTTGTTTGGATAACGAAGCAATTTGTACCAAGTTTAGATACGGCAATAGTAGGCCCTTGTATAGGCCTTATCGCACATACTTTTTCCATTCAGCTTGCTTTTTGACAGATGTTTTGTATTAATAACCAAACTATTTGTTCCGAATTTAAAAACTCCAGATATACAGAAATGTAGAGTGGCTTTGTATGGGAGGTGCCCTGCCCACTTTTCTAATTAAGCCTACTGTTTGAAAGACTTGCATATTGATAATCAAGCTTTTTGTATCAAACTTAAGAACTTTTGCCGTTTTATAGTCATACAAAAATTTGTATTGGCGGTGCCACGTACATTTTTCCTATCGAGTCTACTTTTTGACAGGTGATGCATTTTAATATTAAAGCTATTTGTACCAAATTTAAAAACGTTTGTACTTTACGTTCTCAAGATATGCAGAAATGTTTTTATAAAGTTTATATTTACTTTGTATGGAAGGTGCCACGTCTACTTGGAATTTCACAAATATTTATAGCCAATGTTAAGCGCTCGCTTATCTGGAAAATTATGTGAACACTTTTAAGATTTTGATCAGGCTTAAGTTCATTTAATTTAATTTTAATTAAATTTTTTTTTATGAAGAAAGGAATTTTACAACATGAAATGAATTACAACTTGTTGATAATTTTTCATTCTTAACCGACCGGGGAATCGAACCCACGTTCACAGAAAGGTTAGTCTGAGTTTATACGGTTCATTCTTTACTGAAAAGATTGCTACTTTATAGGCGAGAGGGGCGAGTGGAAAAGAAACGAGTACATACCCCTCGCCTCTCTCGCCTATAAAGTAGCAATCTTTTCAGTAAAGAATGAACCGTATAAACTCAGACTTACGATAGTAACCACACTATTTCTTCAGAAATATTTGCCTTTTAACATAACTATACCGGCATTGACGACGGCTGGCAGTCATTAGTCAAACAATCTTTAAACCAAATGGTATTCTTACTTTGGTTGGTCGAAATTGGCTTTTCAAAGATTATCTATCTTAATTAATTTACATGTTCTTCCTTGGATACTTCTGTTCTTTACACTTTTTGTCAAGAATTCTTCTTGAAATCCAAATAACATTTGTCTGTTTTTTATGTTTTTTGTCTTTCCTGTTCTCGTTGACCTTTTTCACCACAACTTAAAGGACAAATATAAACATAGAGCTTGTGCCTTAGCTGTTAACAATAATTACTATTGTGGTTATTTTGTTGAACTGTTTATGGTTTTTTATATAAATAATCATATTTAAATCAGGCTAAAGTTAAATTTTCATTAAATTTTTTTTATGAAGAAAGGAATTTTACAACATAAAATGAATTTAAATTTATTGATAAATGTTCAATCTTGACTACCATGGGAATCGAACACACGTTCACGGAAAGGTTTTGATAGCAACCACGCTATCTCTTCAGAAATCTTTGCCGTTTAACATCTACCGCCATTGACGACGGCTGGCAGTCATTAGTCAAAAACAATCTTTAAACCAAATGGTGTTCTTACTTTCTATTTTAATTGATTTACATGTTCATCCTTACTTCTGTTCTTCATAATTTTTCCCAAGAATTCTTCTTGAAGTCCAAAGTACATTTTTCTATTTTTACGGTTTTTTTTATTTGGATTAAAAACCATAAACATTTCTATAAAATAACCACAATACTAATAATTTTTAAAATTATCCATTTTTTAGAATGATCGCTTAAGGCTTTGGCTAGAAAACTTTATAGCAAAGAAGACAGCTTTTCGATGGATAAGCAGAAAAGGCAGATAGCCGAATATGCCTCCATCCCTTTGCCTTAAGTTAAAGAGCCATATCAATCGCATTTAATGGCTATTTTTATACCTCCTACAGAAATTGTTAATCTTTGAAAAGTCACAGTGTAGAATGATTTAAGCTCGACCCGACTTTTCACAACATTTTGTGTAACGAACAGTCTATTATCTTAAACTATGCCAACTAATTTAGCTGTCGATGAAATTTATTTAATACTATTTCCATTCCGTATATTAAGTCCTTCCTGATTGTCATTAGTATATTTTCCTATCGATTGGCAACATTTTATTTCATGACAGTACGTGGAACAAAATACGGCATTCGATACCGATGCGGTAATTTGGCCCCTGTACAGTTTGTGAAAAATCAGAGCTTTGGTATTTCCCAAAAAAGCCAAAAATTGTAAAAAGTTTTACGCATGAATAAGTTATCAAAAATATCGGTTCATGTTTCTATAAAACTTAAAATGCACCATGTAAAGGACACTTGAAATTGGTCCATTAAAATTAACGTAATGCTCTAAAGCACCACTTAATCTAAATATTAATGACCGACAAGACAGGGCACTTATACTGTTATATGGTACTCCACCAAGTCAAATTCGAATTTTATTAAGTTTTCCACTAGATAAAAGATTAATAAGTGAGGTAAAATAGAAAAGCATTATGGTTAATGTCCAAAATCAAAAAATTTTAGCTCAGTATAATAAAACATTAAAGCTCAGTTAGCCGGGAGTAAGAGTAACGTTGCAAATCAGCTGCTTCATTTTGTTGTATGTCAAGCAATTGGAACAATTATCAGTAAGATGTTACGTCTCAGTCTATAAGAAATAGATTGGTCTTACTTTTTTACGGCAAGGTTAAGCTACTGTTACTCCCGGCTTACTGAGCCTTTAGCAAACGCGAAACGTACGAAAGACACACAAATTAGGACAGTCTGATTGATCTTTTCCCTCCCATTGCAGTTTAACGCATGAACAAAAATGTAAAATTTAACACAGCAGTAGGAAATTGTAAATTTGCTTACAAGCTATATCAGGAAATGGCCGCTCAATAAAAGCGGCTCACCGATATATGAGGTAAAGCTTGGTTGAAAATCAACATTAAAATAACAAAGGTCATGTGAATTAATTCCGGAAACTCTTATTCATTCCCGATAAATAATAAAATAATAGAAGAATTAAAGACATTCTGTTGCCTATTATTAGCTAATATAATCTGAATCTAGCGATGACATTCTTAGGCCGAGGCCACGCAATGAGCGGCTAAGCGTCAAGCGGCTGAGCGATGAGCGTCAAAAAATTAAAACATATGAAATACTATCGAAGTGGCCACGAAATGAGCGGCATGCGAGCGAAATTTTTGAGCGGCTAAGCGGCGTCGCTCAGGAATAAAACTTGTTCTAATTTTTAGTTGTTTTCTGAGCGTCAAAAAATAAACATGGCAAAAGTGAATGTGGAGGTTACAATTTCATCTGTACAAAGCCGACCGCTATTATGGCAAGACAGATTACCAAATTTTAAAAATAATAATATAACCGAAAATTTATTTTTTTGTTTTGTCAATCTAGTGTTAACTGCTTGCAACAGCAAATCAAGGGATTTCACATTTGGGTAGATTTGTATATATATGGTTAATGATGAACACCAAGGCCTGTTCGTCGATTTCGATTAATATATTAATATATATATATATATATATATATATATGTATGCACAGGGCATATTATGCGAACAGAAAAAAATCATAACTTTTTTTGATGAAATATTACAAATTGCAATATTTTCGAAATATAAATTCAATATTTTTCTTCTAAACTTTTTAGAAGTCGTTTAAAAATCGATTTTTTGGGGCAGCGCACATATGACGAACAGCTGCATACGTTGCGTTTAATTGCCGAGACTGTCTGCAAAATATGTTCCTTGTATATGACATTTTTTGTTGCCATGTTTCCACATTATTATTCCCAAATTCTTATAGGGGATTAATTTCAATTAGTGCTGTCAAAACGTTTTTCATAATATTTCAATAATTTTTTTTCAAAAAGTGTATTTTTTAGCGATTTATTACTTAATATTCTTATTATTTAAAAAATTAAGCTATTTTCTTATAATATTTTCCTTTATTTCAAAAAGGGAGGTTTTTAGCGATTTATAACTTAATATACTTTCTATTTAAAATATTGAGCAATTTTTTATTGTGTTTGTTTTATAATAATTCAATAATTTTAATTCAAGATGTGTGGTTTTAAGCGATTTATAACCAAATATACTTTCTATTTAAAATATTGAGCAATTTTTTATTGTGTTTGTGTTACAATATTCTAATAATATTTGTCAATAAGGGTGGTTTTAGCGGTTTATAACTTAATATACTTTCTATTTAAAATATTGAACTATTTTTAATTGTGTTTGTTTTATAATATTTCAATAATGTTATTTAAAAAAGTGTGGTTTTGAGCGACTTATAACTAAATATACTTTCTATTGAAAATATTAGGCAATTTTTTATTGTGTTTGTTTCATAATATTTCAACAATTTTAATTCAAGAAGGGTGGTTTTTAGCGATTTATAACCAAATATACTTTCTAATTAAAATATTGAGCAATTTTTTATTGTGTTTGTGTTACAATATTCCAATAATATTTTTCAATAAGGGTGGTTTTAGCAGTTTATAACTTAATAAGCTTTCTATTTAAATTATTGAGTAATTTTTTATTGTGTTTGTTTTACAATATTCTAAAAAGATTTTTCAAAAAGGGTGGTTTTAGCGGTTTATAACTTAATATACTTTCTATTTAAAATATTGAGCAATTTTTTATTGTGTTTGTTTTATAATATTTCAACAATTTTAATTCAAAAAGGGTGGTTTTTAGCGATTTATAACCAAATATACTTTCTAAATAAAATATTGAGCAATTTTTTATTGTGTTTGTGTTACAATATTCTAATAATATTTTTCAATAAGGGTTGTTTTAGCAGTTTATAACTTAATAAGCTTTCTATTTAAAATATTGAGTAATTTTTTATTGTGTTTGTTTTACAATATTCTAATAATATTTTTCAATAAGGGTGGTTTTAGCAGTTTATAACTTAATAAACTTTCAACTTAAAATATTGAGCAATTTTTATTGTGTTTGTTTTATAATATTTCAATAATTTTAATTCAAGAAGGGTGGTTTTAAGCGATTTATAACTGAATATACTTTCTATTTAAAATATTGAGCAATTTTTTATTGTGTTTGTTTTATGATATTTCAATAATTTTAATTCAAGAAGGGTGGTTCTTAGCGATTTATAACCAAATATACTTTCTATTTAAAATATTGAGCAATTTTTTATTGTGTTTGTGTTACAATATTCTAATAATATTCGTCAATAAGGGTGGTTTTAGCGGTTTATAACTTAATATATTTTCTATTTAAAATATTGAGCTATTTTTAATTGTGTGTGTTTTATAATTTTTCAATAATTTTTTTTTTTTAAACGGTGGTTTTGAGCGATTTATAACTAAATATACTTTCTTTTTAAAATATTGAGCAATTTTTTATTGTGTTTGTTTTATAATATCTCAATAATTTTAATTCAAGGAGGGTGGTTTTAAGCGATTTATAACCAAATATACTTTCTATTTAAAATATTCAGCAAATTTTTATTGTGGTTGTGTTACAATATTCTAATAATATTTTTACAAAAGGGTGGTTTTAGCAGTTTATAACTTAATAAACTTTCAACTTAAAATATTGAGCAATTTTTATTGTGTTTGTTTTATAATATTTCAATAATTTTAATTCAAGAAGGGTGGTTTTAAGCGATTTATAACTGAATATACTTTCTATTTAAAATATTGAGCAATTTTTTATTGTGTTTGTTTTATGATATTTCAATAATTTTAATTCAAGAAGGGTGGTTCTTAGCGATTTATAACCAAATATACTTTCTATTTAAAATATTGAGCAATTTTTTATTGTGTTTGTGTTACAATATTCTAATAATATTCGTCAATAAGGGTGGTTTTAGCGGTGTATAACTTAATATATTTTCTATTTAAAATATTGAGCTATTTTTAATTGTGTTTGTTTTATAATTTTTCAATAATTTTTTTTTTTAAACGGTGGTTTTGAGCGATTTATAACTAAATATACTTTCTTTTTAAAATATTGAGCAATTTTTATTGTGTTTGTTTTATAATATTTCAATAATTTTAATTCAAGAAGGGTGGTTTTTAGCGATTTATAACTTAATATACTTTATTTTTAAAATATTGAGCAATTTTTTATTGTGTTTGTTTTATAATATTTCAATAATTTTAATTCAAGAAGGGTAGTTTTAAGCGATTTATAACTAAATATACTCTCTATTTAAAATATTGAGCAATTTTTTATTGTGCTTGTGTTACAATATTGTAATAATATTTTTCAAGAAGGGTGGTTTTAGCGGTTTATAACTTAATATATTTTCTATTTAAAATATTGAGCTATTTTTAATTGTGTTTGTTTTATAATATTTAATTAATTTCAATAAGTTAATTTCAAAAAGTAAATTTCAATAATTTTTTTTTTAAAACGGTGGTTTTGAGCGATTTATAACTAAATATACTTTGTTTTTAAAATATTGAGCAATGTTTATTGTGTTTGTTTTATAATATTTCAATAATTTTAATTCAAGAAGGGTGGTTTTTAGCGATTTATAACTAAATATACTTTCTATTTAAAATATTAAGCAATCTTTTATTGTGTTTGTGTTACAATATTCTAATAATATTTTTTCAAAAGGGTGGTCTTAGCAGTTTATAACTTAATAAACTTTCAACTTAAAATATTGAGCAATTTTTTATTGTGTTTGTTTTAAAATATTCTAATAGTATTTTTCAAAAAGGGTGGTTTTAGCGGTTTATAACTTAATACACTTTCTATTTAAAATATTGAGCAATTTTTAATTGTGTTTGTTTTATAATATTTCAATAATGTTATTTAAAAAAGGGTGGTTTTGAGCGATTTATAACTAAATATACTTTCTATTGAAAATATTGAGCAATTTTTATTGTGTTTGTTTTATAATATTTCAATAATTTTAATTCAAGAAGGGTAGTTTTAAGCGATTTATAACTAAATATACTCTCTATTTAAAATATTGAACAATTTTTTATTGTGCTTGTGTTACAATATTGTAATAATATTTTTCAAGAAGGGTGGTTTTAGCGGTTTATAACTTAATATATTTTCTATTTAAAATATTGAGCTATTTTTAATTGTGTTTGTTTTATAATATTTAATTAATTTCAATAAGTAAATTTCAAAAAGTAAATTTCAATAATTTTTTTTTTAATACGGTGGTTTTAAGCGATTTATAACTAAATATACTTTGTTTTTAAAATATTGAGCAATGTTTATTGTGTTTGTTTTATAATATTTCAATAATTTTAATTCAAGGAGGGTGGTTTTAAGCGATTTATAACTAAATATACTCTCTATTTAAAATATTGAACAATTTTTTATTGTGCTTGTGTTACAATATTGTAATAATATTTTTCAAGAAGGGTGGTTTTAGCGGTTTATAACTTAATATATTTTCTATTTAAAATATTGAGCTATTTTTAATTGTGTTTGTTTTATAATATTTAATTAATTTCAATAAGTAAATTTCAAAAAGTAAATTTCAATAATTTTTTTTTTAAAACGGTGGTTTTAAGCGATTTATAACTAAATATACTTTGTTTTTAAAATATTGAGCAATGTTTATTGTGTTTGTTTTATAATATTTCAATAATTTTAATTCAAGGAGGGTGGTTTTAAGCGATTTATAACTAAATATACTTTCTATTTAAAATATTCAGCAATTTTTTATTGTGTTTGTTTTATAATATTTCAATAATTTTAATTAAAGAAGGGTGGTTTTAAGCGATTTATAACTTAATATACTTTCTATTTAAAATATTGAGCAATTTTTTATTGTGTTTGTTTTATAATAATTCAATAATTTTAATTCAAGATGTGTGGTTTTAAGCGATTTATAACCAAATATACTTTCTATTTAAAATATTGAGCAATTTTTTATTGTGTTTGTGTTACAATATTCTAATAATATTTGTCAATAAGGGTGGTTTTAGCGGTTTATAACTTAATATACTTTCTATTTAAAATATTGAACTATTTTTAATTGTGTTTGTTTTATAATATTTCAATAATGTTATTTAAAAAAGGGTGGTTTTGAGCGATTTATAACTAAATATACTTTCTATTGAAAATATTGAGCAATTTTTATTGTGTTTGTTTTATAATATTTCAATAATTTTAATTCAAGAAGGGTGGTTTTAAGCGATTTTTAACCAAATATACTTCCTATTTAAAATATTCAGCAATTTTTTATTGTGGTTGTGTTACAATATTCTAATAATATTTTTCAATAAGGGTGGTTTTAGCGGTTTATAATATTGCGCTATTTTTAATTGTGTTCGTTTTATAATATTTCAATAATGTTATTTAAAAAAGGGTGGTTTTGAGCGATTTATAACTAAATATACTTTCTATTGAAAATATTGAGCAATATTTATTGTGTTTGTTTTATAATATTTCAATAATTTTAATTCATGATGGGTGGTTTTAAGCGATTTATAACTAAATATACTTTCCTATGTTAATAAAACAAGCTCGAGGCCACCACATAGGATTGGAAATTTAAAGGCCGAACAAAGATAATAACATTTAAATATACTTTCTATTTAAAATATTGAGCAATTTTTTATTGCGTTTGTTTTATAATATTTCAATAATTTTAATTCAAGAAGGGTGGTTTTTAGCGATTTATAACCAAATACACAATCTAATTAAAATATTGAGCAATTTTTTATTGTGTTTGTGTTACAATTTTCTAATAATATTTTTCAATAAGGGTGGTTTTAACAGTTTATAACTTTATAAGCTTTGTATTTAAAATATTGAGCAATTTTTTATTTGTTTTAAAATATTCTAATAATATTTTTAAAAAAGGGTGGTTTTAGCGGTTTATAATATTGCGCTATTTTTAATTGTGTTCGTTTTATAATATTTCAATAATGTTATTTAAAAAAGGGTGGTTTTGAGCGATTTATAACTAAATATACTTTCTATTGAAAATATTGAGCAATTTTTATTGTGTTTGTTTTATAATATTTCAATAATTTTAATTCAAGAAGGGTGGTTTTAAGCGATTTAAAACTAAATATACTTTCTATTTAAAATATTGAGCAATTTTTTATTGTGTTTGTGTTACAATATTCTAATAATATTTTTCAAAAAGGGTAGTTTTAGCAGTTTCTAACTTAATAAACTTTCTATTTAAAATATTGAGCAATTTTTAATTGTGCTTGTTTTGCAATATTCTAATAATATTTTTCAAAAAGTGTGGTTTTAGCTGTTTATAACTTAATATATATCTAAACTGACTTATTATTTAAAAAATTGAGCAATTTTTTATTGTGTTTGTGTTACAATATTCTAAAAAAATTTTTCAAAAAGGGTGGTTTTAACGGTTTATAACTTAATATATATCTAAACTGACTTATTATTTAAAAAATTGAGCAATTTTTTATTGTGTTTGTTTTATAATATTTTAATAATTTTATTTAAAAAAGGGTGGTTTTTAGCGATTTATAGCTAAATTAACTTATTATTTAAAAAATTGAGAAATATTATAAAACAAACACAATAAAAAAATAGCTCAATATTTTAAATAGAGAGTATATTAAGTTATAAACCGCTAAAACCACCCTTTTTGAAAAATATTATTAGAATATTGTAACACAAACACAATAAAAAATTGCTCAATATTTTCAAAAGAAAGTATATTTAGTTTAAAATCACTAAAAACTACTCTTCCTGAAATAAAATTATTAAAATATTATAAAACAAACACAATCAAAATTTGTGAATTGCCTATAAATCGCAAAAAACCACCCTTTTTATATAAAATTATTGAAATATTTTGAGACAAAGACAATTAGAAATAGCTCAATTTTTTAAATAATAAGTTAATTTAGCTATAAATCGCTAAAAATCACACTTTTTAAAATAAAATGATTTTTTCCTGTAAAATTTTATTAAAAATCGCTGGATTTGACGAGAAAATAGCTAAATTGGCAGCAGTGTAGAAAGAAACACGCAGAGTTGTACTTGACCAGCGTTACCATTTGTCATGTCATACCTTTTTTAAAAGTATTTTTGGACGTAAAAATATTTAAAAATTTTATAAAGATTTTGATAAATAATAATAATCTAAGATTTGCAGTATATTAGATGAAAAGATTTAGTGAAGTGTTAATGCAATAAAGCAATCTTAGATAGAATCTGTCCTTTATTACTGTAAAGTTGGTTAATTTTGTTTACTCCTTAAATACTTCATACCTTAAAGATCCCAAATACGTATATTTCTTTAGGTGCTAAAGTATCTAAAGATGATGAAATCGATTTTAGAGTTAACTGTTCAAAGTCTTATGTTGAATTATGTAATGTTCTGTTCAAAAGTTCGATTTTGATAACGACCTTATGAAACGCGCTGTAGTTTTATTTTTTAGTACTTTAAGCACTTTTTATTCAATAATGAATTATATATAAAAAATGTACCAATGGTTTTCTTATACAACCGTAACATACTCTTCGTCACGGAAACAAACTAGAATTTTGTTTTCTTGTCTTCGTCATAATCTTAGCTATAAATAAAATAAGCCTTAAAAACTGAATTTAGTGCGTTTAAGGTGGTGGTTTTTAGCGATTTATAACTAAACTACTTTCTACTTTCTATTTAAAATATTGAGCAATTTTTTATTTTGTTTGTGTTACAATATTCTAATAATATTTTTCAAAAAGGGTAGTTTTAGCAGTTTATAACTTAATATATTTTCTATTGAAAATATTGAGCAATTTTTTATTGTGTTTGTTTTATAATATTTTAATAATTTTAATTCAAGAAGGGTGGTTTTTAGCGATTTATAACTAAATATACTTTCTATTTAAAATATCGAGCAAATTTTTATTGTGTTTGTTTTATAATATTTCAATAATTTTAATTCAAGAAGGGTGGTTTTTAGCGATTTATAACCAAATATACTTTCTAATTAAAATATTGAGCAATTTTTTTATTGTGTTTGTGTTACAATATTCTAATAATATTTTTCAATAAGGGTGGTTTTAGCAGTTTATAACTTAATTAGCTTTCTATTTAAAATATTGAGTAATTTTTTATTGTGTTTGTTTTACAATATTCTTATAATATTTTTCAAAAAGGGTGGTTTTAGCGGTTTATAACTTAATATACTTTCTATTTAAAATATTGAGCTATTTTTAATTGTGTTTGTTTTATAATATTTCAATAATTTTAATTAAAGAAGGGTGGTTTTAAGCGATTTATAACTAAATATACTCTCTATTTAAAATATTGAGCAAATTTTTATTGTGCTTGTTTTATAATATTTCAATAATTTTAATTCAAGATGTGTGGTTTTTAGCGATTTATAACCAAATATACTTTCTAATTAAAATATTGAGCAATTTTTTATTGTGTTTGTGTTACAATATTCTAATAATATTTTTAAGCGGTTTATAACTTAATTGAGCTATTTTTATTGGGTTTGTTTTTTAATATTTTAATAATTTTATTTTTGAAATAATATTTTTGAAATATTATAAACAAACACAATACAAAATAGCTAAATTTTTGAAACAAAAAGTGAATTACCTAAAAACCGCAAAAACCACCCTTCTTGAATTAAATTTATTGAATTATTATAAAACAAACACAACAAAAAATTGCTCAATATTTTGAATAGAAAGTATATTTAGTTAAAAATCGCTAAAAACCACCCTTCTTGAATTAAAATTATTGAAATATTATAAAACAAACACAATAAAAAATTGCTCAATATTTTAAATAGAAAGTATATCTGGTTATAAATCGCTAAAAACCAACCTTCTTGAATTTAAATTATTGAATTATTATAAAACAAACACAATAAAAAATTGCTCAATATTTTAAATAGGGAGTATATTTAGTTATAAATCGCTTAAAACCACCCTTCTTGAATTAAAATTATTGAAATATAGTAACACAAACACAATAAAAAATTGCTCAATATTTTAAATAGAGAGTATATTTAGTTATAAATCGCTTAAATCCACCCTTCTTGAATTAAAATTAGTGAAATATTATAAAACAAACACAATAAAAAATTGCTCAATATTTTAAATAGAAAGTATTATTAGTTATATATCGCTAAAAACGACCCATTTTGAAATATTGAAAAACAAACACAATCAAAAATAGATCAATAATTTAAATAGAAAGTATATTTAGTTATAAATCGCTAAAAACAACCCTTCTTGAATTAAATTTATTGAAATATTATAAAACAAACACAATAAAAAATTGCTCAATATTTTGAATAGAAAGTATATTTAGTTATAAATCGCTAAAAACCACCCTTCTTGAATTAAATTTATTGAATTATTATAAAACAAACACAATAAAAAATTGCTCAATATTTTAAATAGAAAGTATATCTGGTTATAAATCGCTAAAAACCACCCTTCTTGAATTAAAATTATTGAATTATTATAAAACAAACACAATAAAAAATTGCTCAATATTTTAAATAGAGAGTATATTTAGTTATAAATCGCTAAAAACCACCCTTCTTGAATTAAAATTATTGAAATATCATAAAACCAAACACAATAAAAAATTGCTCAATATTTTGAATAGAAAGTATATTTAGTTATAAATCGCTAAAAACCACCCTTCTTGAATTAAAATTGTTGAAATATTATAAAACAAACACAATAAAAAATTGCTCAATATTTTAAATAGAAAGTATATCTGGTTATAAATCGCTAAAAACCACCCTTCTTGAATTAAAATTATTGAATTATTATAAAACAAACACAATAAAAAATTGCTCAATATTTTAAATAGAGAGTATATTTAGTTATTAATCGCTTAAAACCACCCTTCTTGAATTAAAATTATTGAAATATTGTAACACAAACACAATAAAAAATTGCTCAATATTTTAAATAGAGAGTATATTTAGTAATAAATCGCTAAAAACAACCCTTCTTGAATTAAATTTATTGAAATATCATAAAACAAACACAACAAAAAATTGCCCAATATTTGAAATAGAAAGTATATTTAGTTATAAATCGCTAAAAACCACCATTCTTGAATTAAATTTATTGAAATATCATAAAACAAACACAACAAAAAATTTCCCAATATTTGAAATAGAAAGTATATTTAGTTATAAATCGCTAAAAACCACCCATTTTGAAATATTGCAAAACAAACACAATCAAAAATAGCTCAATAATTTAAATAGAAAGTATATTTAGTTATAAATCGCTAAAAACCACCCTTCTTGAATTAAATTTATTGAAATATCATAAAACAAACACAACAAAAAATTGCCCAATATTTGAAATAGAAAGTATATTTAGTTATAAATCGCTAAAAACCACCCTTCTTGAATTAAATTTATTGAAATATCATAAAACAAACACAACAAAAAATTGCCCAATATTTGAAATAGAAAGTATATTTAGTTATAAATCGCTAAAAACCACCCATTTTGAAATATTGAAAAACAAACACAATTAAAAATAGCTCAATAATTTAAATAGAATGTATATTTAGTTATAAATCGCTAAAAACAACCCTTCTTGAATTAAATTTATTGAAATATCATAAAACAAACACAACAAAAAATTGCCCAATATTTATAATAGAATGTATATTTAGTTATAAATCGCTAAAAACCACCCTTCTTGAATTAAATTTATTGATATATCATAAAACAAACACAACAAAAAATTGCCCAATATTTGAAATAGAAAGTATATTTAGTTATAAATCGCTAAAAACCACCCATTTTGAAATATTGCAAAACAAACACAATCAAAAATAGCTCAATAATTTAAATAGAAAGTATATTTAGTTATAAATCGCTAAAAACCACCCTTCTTGAATTAAATTTATTGAAATATCATAAAACAAACACAACAAAAAATTGACCAATATTTGAAATAGAAAGTATATATAGTTATAAATCGCTAAAAACCACCCTTCTTGAATTAAATTTATTGAAATATGATAAAACAAACACAACAAAAAATTGCCCAATATTTGAAATAGAAAGTATATTTAGTTATAAATCGCTAAAAACAACCCTTCTTGAATTAAATTTATTGAAATATCATAAAACAAACACAACAAAAAATTGCCCAATATTTGAAATAGAAAGTATATTTAGTTATAAATCGCTAAAAACCACCCATTTTGAAATATTGCAAAACAAACACAATCAAAAATAGCTCAATAATTTAAATAGAAAGTATATTTTGTTATAAATCGCTAAAAACCACCCTTCTTGAATTAAATTTATTGAAATATCATAAAACAAACACAACAAAAAATTGACCAATATTTGAAATAAAAAGTATATTTAGTTATAAATCGCTAAAAACCACCCTTCTTGAATTAAATTTATTGAAATATGATAAAACAAACACAACAAAAAATTGCCCAATATTTGAAATAGAAAGTATATTTAGTTATAAATCGCTAAAAACAACCCTTCTTGAATTAAATTTATTGAAATATCATAAAACAAACACAACAAAAAATTGCCCAATATTTGAAATAGAAAGTATATTTAGTTATAAATCGCTAAAAACCACCCTTCTTGAATTAAATTTATTGAAATATCATAAAACAAACACAACAAAAAATTGCCCAATATTTGAAATAGAAAGTATATTTAGTTATAAATCGCTAAAAACCACCCATTTTGAAATATTGCAAAACAAACACAATCAAAAATAGCTCAATAATTTAAATAGAAAGTATATTTAGTTATAAATCGCTAAAAACCACCATTCTTGAATTAAATTTATTGAAATATCATAAAACAAACACAACAAAAAATTGCCCAATATTTGAAATAGAAAGTATATTTAGTTATAAATCGCTAAAAACAACCCTTCTTGAATTAAATTTATTGAAATATCATAAAACAAACACAACAAAAAATTGCCCAATATTTGAAATAGAAAGTATATTTAGTTATAAATCGCTAAAAACCACCCATTTTGAAATATTGCAAAACAAACACAATCAAAAATAGCTCAATAATTTAAATAGAAAGTATATTTAGTTATAAATCGCTAAAAACCACCCTTCTTGAATTAAATTTATTGAAATATCATAAAACAAACACAACAAAAAATTGCCCAATATTTGAAATAGGAAGTATATTTAGTTATAAATCGCTAAAAACCACCCTTCTTGAATTAAATTTATTGAAATATCATAAAACAAACACAACAAAAAATTGCCCAATATTTGAAATAGAAAGTATATTTAGTTATAAGTCGCTAAAAACCACCCATTTTGAAATATTGCAAAACAAACACAATCAAAAATAGCTCAATAATTTAAATAGAAAGTATATTTAGTTATAAATCGCTAAAAACCACCCTTCTTGAATTAAATTTATTAAAATATCATAAAACAAACACAACAAAAAATTGCCCAATATTTGAAATAGAAAGTATATTTAGTTATAAATCGCTAAAAACCACCCTTCTTCAATTAAATTTATTGAAATATCATAAAACAAACACAACAAAAAATTGCCCAATATTTGAAATAGAAAGTATATTTAGTTATAAATCGCTAAAAACCACCCATTTTGAAATATTGAAAAACAAACACAACAAAAAATTGCCCAATATTTTGAATAGAAAGTATATTTAGTTAAAAATCGCTAAAAACCACCCTTCTTGAATTAAAATTATTGAAATATTATAAAACAAACACAATAAAAAATTGCTCAATATTTTAAATAGAAAGTATATCTGGTTATAAATCGCTAAAAACCACCCTTCTTGAATTAAAATTATTGAATTATTATAAAACAAACACAATAAAAAATTGCTCAATATTTTAAATAGAGAGTATATTTAGTTATAAATCGCTTAAATCCACCCTTCTTTAATTAAAATTAGTGAAATATTATAAAACAAACACAATAAAAAATTGCTCAATATTTTAAATAGAAAGTATATTTAGTTATAAATCGCTAACAACCACCCTTCTTGAATTAAATTTATTGAAATATCATAAAACAAACACAACAAAAAATTGCCCAATATTTGAAATAGAAAGTATATTTAGTTATAAATCGCTAAAAACCACCCATTTTGAAATATTGCAAAACAAACACAATCAAAAATAGCTCAAAAATTTAAATAGAAAGTATATTTAGTTATAAATCGCTAAAAACCACCCTTCTTGAATTAAATTTATTAAAATATCATAAAACAAACACAACAAAAAATTGCCCAATATTTGAAATAGAAAGTATATTTAGTTATAAATCGCTAAAAACCACCCATTTTGAAATATTGCAAAACAAACACAATCAAAAATAGCTCAAAAATTTAAATAGAAAGTATATTTAGTTATAAATCGCTAAAAACCACCCTTCTTGAATTAAATTTATTAAAATATCATAAAACAAACACAACAAAAAATTGCCCAATATTTGAAATAGAAAGTATATTTAGTTATAAATCGCTAAAAACCACCCTTCTTGAATTAAATTTATTGAAATATCATAAAACAAACACAACAAAAAATTGCCCAATATTTGAAATAGAAAGTATATTTAGTTATAAATCGCTAAAAACCACCCATTTTGAAATATTGAAAAACAAACACAACAAAAAATTGCCCAATATTTTGAATAGAAAGTATATTTAGTTATAAATCGCTAAAAACCACCCTTCTTGAAATAAAATTATTGAAATATTATAAAACAAACACAATAAAAAATTGCTCAATATTTTAAATAGAAAGTATATCTGGTTATAAATCGCTAAAAACCACCCTTCTTGAATTAAAATTATTGAATTATTATAAAACAAACACAATAAAAAATTGCTCAATATTTGAAATAGAGAGTATATTTAGTTATAAATCGCTTAAATCCACCCTTCTTGAATTAAAATTAGTGAAATATTATAAAACAAACACAATCAAAAATAGCTCAATAATTTAAATGGAAAGTATATTTAGTTATAAATCGCTAAAAACAACCCTTATTGAAAAATATTATTAGAATATTGTAACAGAAACATAATAAATAATTGCTCAATATTTTAAATAGAAAGTATATCTGGTTATAAATCGCTTAAAACCACCCTTGAATTTAAATTATTGAAATATTATAAAACAAACACAATAAAAAATTGCTCAATATTTTAAAAAGAAAGTTTATTTAGCTATAAATCGCTTAAAACCACCCTTTTTGAATTGAATTTATTGAATTATTATAAAACAAACACAATAAAAAATTGCTCAATATTTTAAATAGCGAGTATATTTAGTTATAAATCGCTTAAAACCACCCTTCTTGAATTAAAATTATTGAAATATTATAAAACAAACACAATAAAAAATTGCTCAATATTTGAAATTGAAAGTATATTTAGTTATAAATCGCTAAAAACCACCCATTTTGCAATATTGCAAAACAGATACAATCAAAACTAGCTCAATATTTTAAATAGAAAGTATATTTAGTTATAAATCGCTAAAAACCGCACTTCTTGAATTAAAATTATTGAAATATTATAAAACATACACAATAAAGAATTGCTCAATATTTTAAATAGAAAGTATATTTGGTTATAAATCGCTAAAAACCACCCTTCTTGGATTAAATTTATTGAATTATTATAAAACAAACACAATAAAAAATTGCGCAATATTTTAAATAGAAAGTATATTTAGTTATAAATTGCTAAAAACAATTCTTCTTGAATTAAAGTTATTGAAATATTATAAAACAAACACAACAAAAAGTTGCTCAATATTTTAAATAGAAAGTTTATTTAGTTATAAATCGCTTAAAACCACCCTTCTTGAATTAAAATTATTGAAATATTATAAAACAAACACATTAAAAAATTGCTCAATATTTGAAATAGAAAGTATATTTAGTTATTAATCGCTAAAAACCACACTTCTTGAATTACATTTAAGGAATTATTGTAAAACAAATACAATTAAACCCTTCTTGAATTAAAATTATTAAAATTTTATAAAACAAACACAATAAAAAATTGCTCAATATTTGAAATTGAAAGTATATTTAGTTATAAATCGCTAAAAACCACCCATTTTGCAATATTGCAAAACAGATACAATCAAAAATAGCTCAATATTTTAAATAGAAAGTATATTTAGTTATAAATCGCTAAAAACCGCCCTTCTTGAATTAAAATTATTGAAATATTATAAAACATACACAATAAAGAATTGCTCAATATTTTAAATACAAAGTATATTTCGTTATAAATCGCTAAAAACCACCCTTCTTGAATTAAAATTATTGAAATATTATAAAACATACACAATAAAAAATTGCTCAATATATTTAATAGAAAGTATATTTGGTTATAAATCGCTAAAAACCACCCTTCTTGAATTAAATTTATTGAATTATTATAAAACAAACACAATAAAAAATTGCTCAATATTTTAAATAGAAAGTATATTTAGTTATAAATTGCTAAAAACAATCCTTCTTGAATTAAAGTTATTGAAATATTATAAAACAAACACAACAAAAAGTTGCTCAATATTTTAAATAGAAAGTTTATTTAGTTATAAATCGCTAACAACCACCCATCTTGAATTAAAATTATTGAAATATTATAATAAAACACAACAAAAAATTGCTCAATATTTTAAATAGAAAGTTTATTAAGTTATAAACTGCTAAAACTACCCTTTTTGAAAAATATTATTAGAATATTGTAACACAAACAAAATAAAAAATTGCTCAATATTTTAAATAGAAAGTACATTTAGTTATAAATCGCTAAAAACCACACTTTTTGAAATATTGAAAAACAAACACAACAAAAAAATAGTTTAATATTTTAAGTAGAAAGTATATTTATAAATAAATCGCTAAAAACCACACTATTTTGAAATAAAATTATTGAAATATTATAAAACAAACACAATAAAAAAAATAGCTCAATATTTTAAATAGAAAGTATATTTAGCTATAAATCGATAAAACCACCCTTTTTGAAATATTATAAAACAAACACAATAAAAACTAGAAAGTATATTAATTTATAAATAGCTAAAATCAAAATTTTTTACAATGGCAACGCTGATCAAATGCAATTCTCTGTGTCCTCGAAATCACATGTATATATTTTTTACGGAGTAAAAAACGGGAAAGTATATAAGAGTACTTGGCAATACTACGCAACAAAATTTGTTAAAAAATACAAAAATATCGCATTTAAACCGTATATATAGAAGTTTTAATAGTAATTGCTCGATATATAACCACAGTGCAATCAAATAAAGTAAAAAAAACGGAACCAAAAAAATATTTAAAAATTTTTGGCAAAATTGACGTGTCCGGTGAATATGCTCTAGGCATGTGATCATTTGGCGGACTGTTCGCTAAGTATGCAACTGTCCGCTATTTATCTGCTAGCTTCAAACTCTGTTCGCTAAATAAGCGCTGTGCATATATATATTAATCGATTTCGATTAATATATATATATATATATATATATATATATATATATTTTATAATTTGTTTTTGTTTTAAATGTAAGTTAAGCGAACGAAGTCTTCGCTCGAAATCGACGAACAGGCCGCAAATTGTTTTTTTTTTTTTTTCTTAATAAACGCATTTAATTCATATGAATACGATTTTCGCGTAATAACATTAAACAATCCACTCTTTACAATAGCATTTTAACAACTAACCGCTCAGAAATGACGCTCAGTAATAAGCTACTTGCCGCTCAAACTTGACGCTTTGACGCTTATCGCTCAGACGCTTGACGCTTAGCCGCTCATTGCGTGGCCTCGGCCTTAGCCGGATTAAAAACGCCACAAAATCTTTTGGCCAGCTCACTAAGATACGAAAATCTTCTTCGAGGTCACGCAGCGTTGTAGTAAACATTTTCAACAACAGTGTAAAATCAACATTGTTAAATGGTTGTAAAACTTGAAACTTTGCCTTGCGAGACTTTTGCAAGTATTCGTAAATAAAAGACTCGGAAGAATTGTGAGAATCTTCACGAACCATCTTAAACAAGAGGCTATGGGGTGACACACATCAAATACCTTTGTGTGTGGAAATACAGATTAGAAAGTATAACTAGATTAGTCACACACTCCGCAAACCAATGCCTGATATTGCCAGAAATGCTATCGAGTAAAATCCTCAGGGAACTTGAAGAAAAGGCCGGCCATCGCACACATGGCAAAGACAAATTGACAGCGAGACGAAGGAAATTAATAAAAGATGAAATAAAGTACAAAATATTGCGATGGACAAATCGGGGGGGCTACTCTCTATTGGGATGCAAAAGAAAATGGTAGCAAACTCAGCGATTGGTACTCTTTAATGCGTTTGCGAATTTGTCTTTCGCATTTATCAATCTGCGCCATTTTCATTTTTATTGCCAGTATTGCTTCATTTTCAAAAAATTTTGCGGATGTGATAGAGAGTACCAAGTTGGCATTTAGCTTTCGCATCGCAATAGAGAGTAGCCCCCCTGAATGGAAGACGTTTGTTAAGGAGGTCCTTTGCTCCTTATAGGATCGACTAGAATATATATATGTATGAGGAACTATGTGCAAAATTTAATGTAACCACTACTTTTAGGCCATTTTAATTCAATTTAATATGAATTTTATTAATCTTAGCACTATTAACTTTATTTATATTTAAATATTAAAAAATAACATAATTTGGTTTCTTTTTCAAAGATCCTCAAACATTTAACTAAGGCACCCGATTTGAGAACCATTGCGTTGAAACTATCACCAGAGGTAATTATATAGAATGAAATTTATAGAAATTGCTGAAAGCTTATAAGTGCCGGTTCACACGCGCAAGAAAATGCGATTTCTTTTCCCCTCTCCTAAAAACTCAAGACTGGACGAGTCAAACTTGACGTGTGTGAACCGGCACTAACTGTGTATATCTTTTAAAATATTTTGTTAATTTGGGAAAATTTAAATTCTTCATTCATTACAAATTGTCTACTAACTACAGTTTTCGAATGCACATTTGAAATGTGAATGATGTTTTTACTTATCTTTACTACAACTTATAAGTCATAATAATCTGGCAAATTTGTATGCAATTTAAGTTTGGTTTGTACAATTCTAGCTTTAATAAACACATTAATATTTTTTTTATAGTTGTGACTTAAATGGTCGGCTGGTCCAAAAACAATTGAAAAGCAACAGCAACAGCAACAGCAACACAAACACTTAAACAAATTGCTAAGGATGTTGGCAGAATATTTATTGCAGTTCAAACTCAAATTCTTTAAATCATCCAAAATCCAAGACAAACACTTTATTATCATAACGTTATTAGTTGTAATAAATATGTGCGTTTTTAGAAGCTCGAATACCAAGTTAATTTTAAGTAAAGATTTTTATCATTATATTATTTTGTAGTGGACTTAAGTATATTTTTAAATAACCTTGTGGCAATAATTAAATTACAATTATAGTTTTAAACCAATTTTTGAAATATCTCAAAAACCCACATTAACAGCTGAACTTTTTAATGGGGTTTCAATTTCGGTTTTACACACATCCACTTTCAAAAAGTACAGTAGAATCCCGATAATTCGTAATCGCAAGGACCGGCCATTTCTTACGAATTATAGGGGTTTTCGATTTAGCGGGGTTTCGATTTAACGGGGTTAAAATAAATACGAATTAACGGGGTTTTTAAATTTTTTTACTAAAACGATAAAAAAAAACATAAAAGGCAATTGTTAAAAATAAAAAAAATAGATCTTAAGAAAATAAACACACATACAAGCAAAAACCCACGCAAAAAAATAGCGGTAAACAAAAAATCATTCTTTCCATGTTTCTGTTGTTTTTAATACGAATTATAAGTGATAGTTAGCAAACAATTACGATTTATAAGAGGTAAAGAAGATTTTGTTTGAAAAAAAATTACGAATTAGCGAGGGGGCCAAAATGTATGGAAATTTTACGAATTAACGAGATTTGTTCAAGGGACCGACAGTTTATTACGAATTATCGGGAATTACGATTTATCGGGGTACGAATTATCGTGATGTGACTGTACCAACATTTTTTTAATTTTGTATTATTTTCTTTTTTAAGCCTATCAAAATTAGGTTAATTTAATTAAATTTGATTTGAAAGCGTTAATTACTTTGCAGTGTTGCTTATTTTTTAATTATGAAAAATCTCTTTGGTTTTTTGAGTTAACGAATTTTGTTAGTAAAGTAAGCGAATTATATTATTTATGCTTAACTAAATAATTACTGTGGCTTGGCTTTTAATTAACATATTGCTCCCTCATGCGCCCTATTGTCTGGACCACGGCAAATCTTATTTTTTGAGAGGGATAAGACAAATTGAAGAAACATTGGACAAAGTGTATAGAGCTCAAAAACAAATACTTAAAAAAACCTGTGTTTCATTTAAAAAAATCACACATTCCCTGCGGGGAATTTGTGGCAATTGTTCTTAAAGTTCTTATCCCTTGACCTGTGAGCAAAATATTATAATATGTATGTGCGTTCGTTTACTTTCCCAGTAAAATCCAGTAGGTGAGTAATATGAAAATTTTACAAATTTATGTGTACGCGAACGCATTTCAGTAAAATCCAGTACAAATTTGTACACATTTTGGGGTAAACGAACGCAGCTAATATCGGGGTTTTCAACAAGAACTTTGTTTTTTAATAGTGGCAACACCGACAACATGATAGTTTTGACATTTAGTTCTTTGACGTTTCCGTAGTAGATGCATTAACAATTGTTACAATGAATTCTATTTATTACATTAAAATAATTAAAATCCACTATGAAAATAGTGGTTCTGTTAAAGTTACATTTCGTTAAATTTCGAACAACATAATCGTCCTTCTGAGATCGCTATTAAGAATTTGGTCGCTAAATTTGAGTCGACAGGCTCGATACAAAAGGTGCCAACACTTACAGGACGGTGCCACATGTCACACAGGCAATAAAACGATAAATTTATGGCAAACCAAATTCCCGATCGCACAATTCCACGAACTTCAGCTGTTAAGTGGCCAGCCAGATCGTGTGATTTAACAAAACTCAAAATCCGTGATGTGATTAACGAAATAGACCAGCTATTTTGCCAAAAAGTGATTAAAAACTTTAATGAAAGAATCGAAATCTGTCAGCGTGCTCCAAATTAGGCCAACCAAAAAAAAGCAAATGCTTATTTGTTGGTTAAAAATATAGAAAGATTTTGATTGAAAACAAATTCCGATCATATAAAAACCAAAAAATAAGCTTTATTTGTTAGGGCTTTTTATTGCTTATTTTGGCAATATCGGCTTATTTTTACTTATTTTGCCATTTTAAGATAATTTTTCATTTTTTTTTGCGAACAAACTTATTTTGCAAAAATCTTTTTTATTTTTATTTTTTTTTGATGTGAAACTTTTTTTATAAATACTAAAAAAATCAACCAATTTTGTGCTGTAACCACTCTGGTTAAAAATATCGTTCAACGTTATGGTAATCGGCCCTACTGCGGAAGGCGTTGTCGTTAACGCCTGCACTCAAAAGAAAAATCAATCCATCCGTACTCAAATCAATCCGAAGCGGTATTAATAGTAGATTCAAGTACGGATTTTCAATCGCAAAATACTTAAATTATCCATATTTAAACCCGATTTCGTACTTTAAATAATCCGAAAATGAGATTGATTTAAGTAAAACTCAGACTGAATCAATCTCAAAATGCGCTTGATTCAAGTATTATAAAGTTGATTTTATCCCGAATTCGTGCTTGATGATAAAAAAAACCAACATCATGCACATATTTATTCAATTATCTTCAACCAAAAGTATAAACTAAATGAGAAGCAAGAGTTCAAATTTACTTTTTAACCCTTTATGGTACACATGAGTCTGGAAAGACCGTTTTTTAATGTGCATAGAAAATCAAAACATGCTTAAGCCGGAGGGTTAAACACAACGAAAAGTTTAATCTTTTTTTTACTTGGTTTAAGAATTTTATACATATTTCAAGAAATTCCGGAATTGATTTTCGAAAGTCATCCCATTTAGGATTGTTCATGATTGTCCATGTAAACTTGTGCGCAAAGTACAGGTCGCAATTTTGAAGATAATTGAATGAAATTTGGTACATTGGTTCTAATTGGTACCAAGGCAAATCGGTCAATAATTTCATATAGCCCCTATACAAGATGCTTTCCGGAAAAGGGTCTTTGTGCCCAGTATCAAAACAATTTTAATGAAAATTAAAACATATGTAGATGGATCCATATTTATATCGACACATAAGGTATGCATTTTTTTGCCTATCAAAAACTATTAAACCGATTTTAATTAAATTTAAAACATAGATAGATTCCTATTTATATAGCCATACTATCTCGAAAATTTGTGGTATTGGTCAGACTTGACCGACAATTTTTTTTACTTGATTTTTATGTTACTCTGTCTTAGCGGTACTGTAACGTTCTTTTTATATTGTTGTTTATATTTTTTATGTGTTATACTACATTTACACCTACGCAAAATCTAGTACTTACGAGATTTCGAGCCAAATCTAGTTGTTTTTGACTAGATTTCCCATACAAAACAAAATCTACTTCGTGTCAAGATTTCGACGAAATCTACTCAAAATCTAGTAGTACTTAATGATGCAACTATGGTTTTTACAATATAGCACTAAAAAATATTTCCCTGCACAAGAAAAAATGACATTTAAAAGAAAAACAAAACAAAAATTGTTAAAAAAAATATTAAAAATTTTTATAAAAATTGTAAAAGAATTAAAAACACGAATAATATTGATAAAATAAATATCGTTGATTATTAAAAAAAAGGTAATGCAAATTTTTTAATGTATATTTCTTTTTGTGTTTGTGTGTGTAACGAAAAAACTTTAAGTCAGCTGTTGTGTTATAAAAACAAAATCTCGCTAATGTCAAAATAGTACAATGTAAACGCACTAGATTTCGAAGAAGATTTTAAATCAAATCTACAAGATTTCGGCCTAATGTAAATGTAGTATTAAAGTTTTTAGTATTAAGCCTTTTTATCAACGTGCTTTATTATTTGCTGGTTCAATTTCTTTTCTCTCGAAAATTCCATAGTTGTATTCTTACGATCAAATTCCTCAGTCACACAGTGACTTCATACAAAAATACGCTTTCTGTAACGTCTTTTTATACCCTTCACCACAGGTGGAAAAGGGTATATATAACATATAAGCTTGTCATTCCGTTTGTAATTTCTACAATATTGATCTTAGACCCTATAAAGCATATATATTCTGGGTCCTTATGAAAAGCAAAGTGGATATAACGATATCTGTCTGTCCGTCTTACGTTTGATATGTGTTTTCCGAAGACCCCAGACATGATAGGGTCTAGGTTGTTTTACATTTACAGTGAGCGTCAAAATAAAGTAAACAGCTTTATTTCCAATATAAAAAGTGTTATGTTAGTTATAAAAAGTAAAATTTCTACTTTGCCAAATTTGATTAGACTTCAAGCTTGCTGTCATGTGTGAAAAATACGTTGCTCCAAACTTTGACGCAAGCAAGTTGGACAAAAAAACGTGATAAAAGGTAGAAATAAGAAATTCAACGGAAAACATACAGTATGTACAGTGAAGCGTGATAGGGTTGGCTTTTGTAAAACGTCCTAACACAGCTGAATCAGCCCAATAGTCGCTCGATATCAAATGAACTAAGCATCTGGTAGCATTTGGAAGTATGCCACATATAGTTAGAGTTTTTTTTCCCGGACTTTTTCGATCCCGCTCCATATAAATAATACAAAGTAAATTTTGTTATTAATTAATGAAAAAAAAAACTTTTATAAAAAAACGTAAGGGAATTTGTTTACAATACTAAAAATTTAATTGAAGATTGAAATAGGAGCTTGAATTATTATCACCTCATGCCTTTATTCCCTATTATTATGCTTTTATTCAGTATTATTATGCTCTAGATACAAGATAAAAAGATAACATAAACATAACAATTTAATTCATAAAACAATAATAAAAACAAAAAAAAAATTAAGGCACTCAAGATATGAGATCAAAAAGTTAATAAATAAAATAGATCAAATATTTTAAAGAAATATATAACATTTTAATTTCAAAAGATTTTGTTATTCGTGCTTAATTCCCAGTTTTTATTATTGATAAAAACATTTGAAATTTATTGTTGATGGGATAAGCTATTCCTATGCGCATTTCACTGGTTGCTTAGGCCAGATCATTTTGATAATAAACACGCAAGTGCACGGCCTTAAAAAACACTTAATTGACAACATCTTTTGTAAGTTGTTGTTGTTTTTATTTTGTTTTTCTTAACCTACTTACAACTACAATTAATGTTGAGAGAATTTCAACTAATTGTAGTGGGGAACAGCGCTGTCAGATGTGGCGATTTTTCGCCAATCGTGGCGATTTATAAACCTAATTGGCGATGCAATTTTGTGTTTGGCGACATGGCGATTTTTTTGGCGAAGTTAAAAAAAAATTGGCGATTATTTGGCGATTTCTAAAACACATTTTATCTTTTTGTTTCATATATATATGAACAAATTTATAAGTACGGGCTAAGTTTTTTCTTTGAATTTTTAACAAATTTTAAAATCGCTATACGAATGCGATTGTTTTAAATGATAAATTGATAATATTGCCAGATAATTACATTGAAAACATAAACGAATTGTTGCCATAGAAATTTGGAATAAAGCTTAAGCTTTCTTAGATTTTCGCACATTTTCCTGATCAGAAGTTATCAATAATCGGATCTTTTGCAAAATAAATTTTAAAAACGCAATGGTTTTAGATTGCATATGAAATGGGTTTTTTTTAAATAAATAAATAATAATGTATACTGGGTAGTATCCAAAAATAGTTGAATTAATAGCGAAAGAAAATCAGAAAATTTTTTTAAAAAAAAGTTGCATTGATATCGGATTCTATAGAGCAGTAGCAAGCGTATTTTTCAATGTGGTGTGCAAAGCGAAAAAATGAGTAGTTTTTTTTCTCACATTCTGACTCTGTTTTTTACGAAATAAAATCAAATATTTCTTTTAAAACTAAAAATATTTAAAAAAAAAAAAAAATATTAAATATTCACTTGAAATTTTTGAAAACCCTGATTTTATATAAAATCGAAAACGAATCTGGGTTAGAAGGTAATTAAAAAAAAAAAAATTATTTGAATACACCTTTTAAGATATTTATCCTTTGCTTGAAATAAATACAAAATTTTACCTAGAAAATCACGCTTATAACAACTAATTTTTTTGCATCAAACTCTACTCATTTTGATAAAGTTAAAGTTTTGGCACAATTCAATAACTGATCACACATGTTCTAGGTTTTAAGATAATCAGCCTTCTTATGATTACAAAAATTCTAGTTCCCTTCAGCATACTTTTGCAATTTTAAGTCGCCAAACTTCTTGCGATTGCGATTTATGATTTACAGATTACAGAATTCAAGTCAGAGTCACAAATGTTAAGCGTTTGTCTACTATAATATAAACACACTGATAGAATAAGGATAGTTACGGAATATTTATATAAAGGTAAAATATACTTGTATACTCTTTTTTATATAAAACTTTTATTTGACGATTTTTGGCGAATTTTTTTTACCAAATATCTAAAAAAATAAATTTTTGGCGATTTTTGGCGATTTTCGGTATACTATTTGGCGCTGAAGGTCAAAACAAATCTGACAACCCTGGTGGGGAATGTAAGATGAGATAAACCCACTGTTTATTGTTGATGTGTTTTGTTTAAGCTTTGATATTGTAACAAGTAGAACTGTTGCTATAAGTCTTATACGCTTAACAGTTTTATTTGGTTTAATATCTTTAGTTTTTCTAAAACGTTATGGATGAAGTTTCCTGATGATCTGGCCTAAGCAACCAGTGAAATGCGCATAGGAATAGCTTATCCCATCAACAATAAATTTCAAGTGTTTTTATCAATAATAAAAACTGGGAATTAAGCACGAATAACAAAATCTTTTGAAATTAAAATTTTGTATTCCCAAAAATTGAAATTACTTTTTGATAATATATAACATTTTTTAACGGCTAAGGAAATAACTTTCTGACACACTCAAAGCGCTTAGTAGTCTTGGGCTTAATCGTTCATTTGGGTGACCGGTCATTATCGTTCAGTTAAAAAAAATGAACTCGTTCGTTCTTTTCGTTCACTCGGTCTTTTGTGTCAGTCGGTCTTTTGTGTCAGTTGGCATTTTGTGTCACTTGGTCTTTTGTGGCTTTCGTTCAGTCATTCACAATTGATTGAATACGGCAATGTGTTAAAAGAAACAAGTATAGCATACTTGTATGATGCTACACTCAAAATATTATGTAGGTTAATTCAAAAGAATATTAAGTTTGAATAACTGAAAATTTAATAAGAAATGGGAAAATCATTTCAAATAAAGGAATTTTAGGGCTATTTTTTAATGTTTATTTTAAAACGGAGAAATTCTTTAAAAATGAATTAATTTTTCTGTTACTTTAAATTTAAAATATACAAACTACAAAAAATACATTCAAAGTTTTTTTCAGTTAATTTTAACTCAATTTAAATTACATACTAAGAAAGCTAAAAAAGTATTTTTACCTGTCATTATTACCTACCAAATCAGTGAAACATTTTTGTTTTTTATTTATGTGCACATGTATGTGCGTATGTAATACTGGGTACACACAATGCAATGCATTTACGCAATCTAGCAAATTAAATTCATTTTCATTCATTCCAGATTGCATCAACATCAAAACGTATTGATATTTTGAGATTGCATTGATGTAGATTGCATGTAGATTGCACTGTGTGTACCCAGCATAAATAATAAAATAAGAAAGATTATCAAGAACAATTTTAATTAATTTTCATGTTGTAAAATTCCTTTCTTCATAAAAATAATTTAATGAAAATTAAATTTAATGAACTTAAGCCTAATTAAAATTATTAAAAATTTGGATTAAAAACCATAAATAGTTCAACAAAATAACAACAATACTAATTATTGTTAAAGCTAAGGCACGAGCTCTATGTATTCATTTGTCCTTCAAGTTGTACTGAAAAAGGTCAACAAGAAAAGGAAAGACAAAAATGAAACAACAAAAAAATGTACTTTGGACTTCAAGAAAAATTCTTGACAAAAGTACGAGAAAACAGAAGTAAGGAAGAACATGTAAAATCAATTGAAAATGGATAATCATTCAAAAAAGCAAACTTCGGTCTACCAAAGGTTAAAATACAATTTGGTTTAAGGATTGATGTTTGACTATTGACGTCAGCAGCCGTCGATGGCTGCGAGTGTAAAACGGCAAATCCATCTGAGGAGATCGAGTGGTTGCGATCGAAACATGTCATGGTAACCTGCCGGCCTGGGTTCGAGCCCCGGCCACGGTCAAGAATGAAAGATTATCAAGAACAATTTTAATTGATTTTCATGTTGTAAAATTCCTTTCTTCATAAAAATAATTTAATGAAAATTAAATTTAATAAACTTAAGCCTAATTAAAAATATTAAAAATTTGGATTAAAAATAATAAAATAATTTAAAATAACTTTGCAGTTAAGCATTTCAGTTTTATTTTATGCATAAAAAATAACTGAACATATTTGTTTTTGGAACAACATGAAGAAACAGTTAAAGAAATAGTTTAATTATAAAATAACAAAATTTTCATTAATTTTAAACTTTACGGAAAATGATTTTAGTAAATTACACTCAGTTACTGTACAAATTTTTGAGTGTACCCAAGAATAGAAAACAATAAACGCAAGTCAAATTCGCAGTGGTTTTTCGTTTACTAAACAACTGATTAAAAAGAAACAATACTTTTATAGTGTTTATGTTATACCAATATACTATACTTGTTTCTTCTAACACATTGCCAGTGGCAATCTGCCACATTGTTTTAAAAATTTCATAGTACAATCTGGGCTGCCATATGTAGTGATTTCTCGCTAAACGTGGCGATTTCAATACTTTTTTGGTGTTCTTAATTTCTATTTGCTTAGGTAACTTTATTTACCTGGGGTTTAGACGTGAAAGTACTTTTGTGCAAGTAGACTATAGGTATTATCAACGAAAAATTTAAGAAACAGCCGATTGGCTGAAAGTACAAATATTATGTGTGTGTTAGAAAAAAAGTGTGAGTGTATTGCAACTTTCAAGAAATTTACTTTCATGTGTAAGTGCTAGGTTAACAACATTTTTTGCGAGGGCTTATTCAAAGTAAGACGTTGTAATAAGTCCGAAGTTTTTTCATATATGTCGTTACCTAACTACAGCAAATGTTGAGCGCAATTTTTCAAAAATTTAAACAAAAATAATGTAAGAAAATAATTAAAAATTTTAAATTTATGTGGTATTTTAAGTACAGAAGACTTTTAAAAATAAACAAAAAATAACAGCGATTGCACAAACTTTTAGCTATCAAAAGAATATTACAAAAACAATGAACAAATAGCAGATGTGATTATTATTATTCATATGAGTTATTTTTTCAAAAGATATGATAATATGAATTTTAATTTTTGTTTTTATTTTATAAAAATTAGAAGTAAAAACCCTTTAAAAAAAATTACTTAAAAACTTTTACTGCCTGTTTTTAGAACTTATACAGGTCTGTCACAGAAATCAATTCCGATCGAAAGTGATTTCGTTTTGTATGAAGCAAAATACGAAATCACTTCGACTTTCGATCAGAATTGATTTCTGTGACAGGCCTGATATTGTCATTAATCAATTTATATGATATAAAAGCATGTTGCTTGTCCATACATTTTAAATATGAAAGCTTGTCGCGAGATTTAAGTACTCCTATTTACTTCATTTGAGAATTTTAATAGTTAAAATCAATCACATCAAGTGTCAATTCCACCAAGTTCAGTTATAATTAACTGTCAAAAACATATTGTTAACTGGTAGTTAAAGTAAAAGTTAGTTGTAACTGAACTTGGTGAAATTGGGCGCAAGTTATTTAATTTACTTGTTTTTCTACACAAGTAAATCTCGCGACAAGCTTTAAATCATATAAATTGCGTAACGACGTTATAAGATGATAGTAAAAGTTTTCAAGTAAAGTTATATTTTTTTCTTTTTAGAGCATTTAAATAAAAGATTGTTTTTCAAATATTTTTTACTTTTAATTTATTCCAAAACTCGCATTCCTATTCTCAGTATGTCCTTTCAGTTAATACCCATATTGAAGGCAAGCATTAAAAACTTAGTCCGTCATATTGGATTTAGAGATTTAGAGTCACTTAATTTTTAGACTTATTCTCAGCAAGCCCTCCTATTTGATACTCATATTGTAGGAACGCATTAAAAATAATAAGTCCACCATCTTGGGTGTTTTACCATGTTGGATTTAGAATAACTTTACACAGTTAACCATGCATTGCCATCCAAACTGAACGTGTTTACAAAAGTCATCTTAATCGGTTCGAGGTATCTGCTTTAAAATTGAGTTGCAACATTTCACCCACAATTATATGTACATTGCAAGTTAAATAAAAGCTTTTAAAATTCATAAGTTATTTCTTATAAACTATTTTTTTTATATTTTACAGTCTTATTCATAAACGAATGCTTAAGTAATGTATACATTAAAAATAGGTTTTCCATTCTAATTTCGTGCTCTAAAACTTGACTAAGCCTTAATAAATAGAGCTGTCGAATATTGAATTTGGTTATTTATTTAAAGGTCTTATTTGAAAAATAAATGAAATAAATATGTATAAAATTTTCTGCGCAAATGAAAAAATTTGCATTTGGCGGGTTTTATATTAAGAACAACTGGCAACGCTCATGTAAATTGTAGAAAAATTGTGAACAGCAGCCAGGGTTGTCGGATTTATTTTGATCTTTTTTTGCTAAATTGATTGTCCAAAATCGCCAAAGCCTTTTTTGCGTTTTTGACAATATAAAATATATTTAAAAAATTTTTAAAAATACTTTCTATTAATTCTAAAAACTAAATGTCTTCATGATTGCTAAAATATGCCAAACATGGGAAAAAGTCGCCATGATATATATTCTGTTTAATTAAAGTAAAATGATTGGTGAAAACAAAAAAGGTACAATAGTTTACAATAGTCTAATTAAAGCAGCAAAACGTTTTTTTTGTGGTTAGTATTAAAGAAATATTGGATATATATCTTAAACGCTATACACTTCACCGGAAAGGCAATTCTAACAGTTTTTTTTAACAATGTATATGATTCAGTTTATTCAACATATCGTGTGAAGGTACAAAAGTGATATTTACATACATATATATAATTTATAACTCGTAATAACGTGTCAAGAAGTTTGTATTGCACTCTATTTTAAACGCAAATTTAAGTGGTTAATTTTTAAAAAGAACTTTTTCAACACAGACATTAGCAGTTGGAATTATGTGCACATAAAGACAGTAAAAGCAAGTTCTTTAAAATGGTACGTACCGGACGTATCCTTATAGCTATAAACTTTTTTCAAAAACTGATTTAAATTAGATGGAATACCATCATTGAAATAGTCTTTCCAAATAACGAACGTTAAAGCAACTCGAACGTGATAAAGCTCTTATCACATTAAAATCGAGATAATTAACCATACATTGAAGTGATTTGTTAATCACTTCAGATTGACATGATTACAACTAAATCACTTCATTAATCACATAGAATTCTCTGAACATACCTCAAACTAAGTATAATGTAGAATCGGCCAACATGAACGTGTACCACCGGCCACGATTTCTGCTTAATGTTTTATTTTTGTCCTTAAATATTTTATAAATTTTCACAATTTCATCATTAATATGTTTAAAATAATCTTTTGATAACTTTATTAAAGTACTTTTATCCATTTTTAATACTTTTGAGAAATATAAATTTGATTGTTGGGGTTTTTTCTTAATCATCAGTCATCTAAATCATCTCAAATGTAATAACATTTTGCTTAATCGCCATATATTTTTAAAGCCGCCAAAAAAATCGCCATATCGCCGAATTAAAAATTAGCTCGCCAAGAAACTTGACAACCCTAATCGCATTATGAAAATGTAAATGAAATAAGTATATTTTTCTAGCATCACATATACACAACAATAGTATTGTTGTTTCTTTTCAACCAGTTGTTCGGTAAGCAAGTGACCGACTGACAAAAAAGACCCAAGTGAGCGATTGAACGGAATTGAACGATGAAACTGAACGGCCGTTCATCGTTCATCTGACTGATCCGTTCAATTGAACTAGTTCGTTCATGACCGACACAACTCTAGCGCTTAGTAAGTCGGCAAAAAGTATATTCCTGATTTTATTTACTAATTATCATGTTTCCAAAAAATTTCGTTCATTTTTTACCGAGGTTGGACAAATAGTTAAAAGTGCACCGTTGTAGCATTAGTGTGACCGCAAGTTATATGGACAATTTTTTTTTTCGTTTTTTCACTTCGGAAACCCCTTAGATTGATTCCAAATTAGAAAAAAAACAATATATATAAAATTTTTTGCATAGTTATTAGGCGTGCCTTGAGCCCACAAACTTTGCTAAAAATGCTATTTTTCTCACTATGGGTGGCTTTAAGTGTTCATAACTTCAGTAATATTTATTTTAGAGAAAAACCTTATTCACAAATATTCTAGGGCTATATCTTATGAACAATGTTGCTCTGTATTAGTTTTCTTTAACATTAATATTTAATCCAGAAAAAACCAAATTAAAAAATAACACCGAAACTTTCACATATCTTCGCATTCTTTGCCTGGTGATTACACTACGTGGCAAATTTTCAAAAAAGTCGTGACCAAATGAATCTGGCAACTAATATTTATGTAAAACTTTTCCCTGAATCCGAATATGAAGTCAGAATTGTCAAAAGTGGAACAGTTTTTGAGATATTCCAAAATAACCGTTATTTGTGTTTTTAAAAAAGATGATGTGACTGAAATGCAATATCTTCAAAAAATTTTTTTTTTAACGGACTATGTATTTCTTTCTTTTTATTGAGAGGTTATAAAATTTCTTAAATAACCATGAGTCGTTTGTGAAGATAAGTCATTAAATGGCAGAGTTATAGTGGACAAAAGTACATAGAGCCGCAATCCTTTTTGGAAATCACAAATATGACAGAATTAAGTTATATATTCAAAGCTAGATGTGATTAATTGAGTTGAATAGTACAAGGTTTCAGCAAAACAGACCCCGTATATGCTCCTTATGTAATCTAAACGAAACCGAAAACATTCTGCATTTTATAGCCAAATGCCCTATATTAGGACAAATAAGATTCCAAAACTTAAAAAAAACTATCGTAACAGAAAATGAGTTGATTCTTAATGGTAAGGACAATTTTAAATATTTATCCCGCTATATTGTAAATGCGATAGGCTACAGGAAGATATTAATAACTGAATTTAATTATTAATATGTAATATAAAACAATATTTGTAATATATATAACAACCTTTTCCGACAGACGATGTCATGTCATAGTCGTATGTTCAATTTTGATTACTTAAAATGAATTCAAAATAAAGAACAACTAAGTAACTACTAACTAGTGGACAAAACTTCAAACTTCATTAAAATTTTATGATTTTGTTCAATTTTGCTCTTTTCAAGTTATTGTTTTTTAAACCAAAAAATAAAATTTTTTTAAGTTTTATCACTTACGACATTAGCCTATTCAATTCGAACATTTGTGTCCAATAGGATCCAGATCGGTAAAAAAATTACAAGGTTACAGAAGATTAATTGAATTAACCCACTTTACGATTTGTATCAAACCAAAGAAAAACACAACAAATGCATATACAAAACTAAATTTTTAGTAAAATAAATATTTAAAATAGCTTAAAGCTATTGAATTTCTATGTGGGTAAATTTACTAAATCTTCTGTAGCTTTGTCATTTATGTACCAATCTACATATGTCTAAAATAATCTAATGTCGCATGCAATAAAACATTAGGATTTTTAAATCATTAGATTAAAAAGAAAAACTTGAAAAGAGTAAAATTGAACAGAATCATAAAATTTTCAATGAAGCTTGAATTTTGTCCCCTATAACTCTGTCATTTCTTGACCAAACTTCTCTAGCAACCCATTCTTATTTTAGTAATTTTATAACCTCTCAATAAAAAGAAAGAAATGCATAGTCCGTTCAAAATTTTTAAAGATATTTGCATTTCAGTCACATCATCTTTTTTAAAAACACAAATAATGGTTATTTTGGAATATCTCAAAAACTGTTCCACTTTTGACAATTCTGACTTCATATTTAGATTCAGGGGAAAATTTTAGATAAAAATTAGCTGTTAGATTCATTTGGTCACGACTTTTTTGAAAATTTGTCACGTAGTGTAATCACCAGGCAAAGAATGCGAAGATATGTGAAAGTTTCGGTGTTATTTTTTAATTTGGTTTTTTCTGGATTAAATATTAATGTTAAAGAAAACTAATACAGAGCAACATTGTTCATAAGATATAGCCCTAGAATATTTGTGAATAAGGTTTTTCTCTAAAATAAATATTACTGAAGTTATGAACACTTAAAGCCACCCATAGTGAGAAAAATAGCATTTTTAGCAAAGTTTGTGCGCTCAAGGCACGCCTAATAAATATGCAAACGATCTAAAATTTTATATATATTGTTTTTTTCTAATTTGGAATCAATCTAAGGGGCTTCCCAAGTGAAAATATGAAAAAATAAAATAACGGTCACCCTATTGTAGCATGCTTCGGATTCACAATCAGAAGCAATTTTTTCTTTTTTATAAACAACGTCAATATCAGTCAAATGTATGTCAAGTTTGATGCAAAAATAGCATCAACCGGACTGCTTCTTACAAACCTTTTCATTTCAATAGGTCCATTTGTAATCTTTAGGACAATGTATTTTTCAAGTTGTATATTGTAGTATCTTACACGAGTTTCCAAAATGTTATTTTATTTCGGTTTCCCCGCACTTCACGGGTATATAAACCAACACAAATAGAAATTGAAAATTTGTGTTTATCACCTAATAAACATATCGCTCCTTCATTGCATCATAGTCATATCTCAAATTTTTAAGTAACTTTAGCAAAGTTTTCCTTCATACCTTCTCGTATTATATCTCAAACTGAACCGAAGTTATAAGATATATTTTCTTTAAATCGGTACATTTTGAAAACTTTAATCGCATTTTGCCAAGATCGTTTGTTTTTGTAGATATGACTATGTTGCAATAAAGGAGCGATATGCTTAGTAGGTATCTCCTATTTTTAAGACTTGTTCATGGACAATGCAACTTTACTGCCTGCATCTTATTTTGAAGTTATGTACTTTATTAACTCTTCACTTCACTAAATGTAATAATTATCAACTGTTGCACTGCCCATTCTGCTTTTAGAAGATTTATTGCATCAGGAGATATTGATTTAAATACATGTACTCACTTCTTGTAATTGATCTAATCCACAACCCATCCACAGTTGCTAATTTTTAGAGAATAGAAAACTTCATTTCAAAGTATAAATAGCTATTTGCTGAAATTATGAGGAATTTTTTATTTCCCGGGATCCCGCAAGAAAAATCCCGGGAAAACGGGAAATAAAATAATTGAACGGACGGGGACAGGAAATCCCGGGAAAAAACCCTACATATAGTCCAACATTTCTTGCTATTGAAATTGTGCAAGATCGGTTCACAAATGGCTGAGATAAGAGCAAAAAACCACGACTACCTCTAATTTTTCCAAAAATCCCTTGTTGATGTTGTTTTTTTATTTTTTTACTGAATATCTGGAAAACGGCAAGAGCCAAAGTTTCCAAATTAGGAAATTAGGTTATCAATACACAAAATGTGGGCGGGATTGAAGAAGTGAACGTGGTACGTCCCGTTCAGAAAACATGAAAAATTTTATAAATTCTTGAATTTTTGGGCTGTCATATGACTTATGGATACGCTTTATATACCAAAAGTTCGGAAATCTTTAGTAGACTTCATGGTTCAGTTGTCAAGGGTTTGTTAAGGTTAGAAACTGTGAGTCCCCTGCTTCGAATCTTGGTTTTTCAAAAACAATTTTTTTTTTTTTTTAATTTTTATGTTCAAAAACGATTTAAAAAAAATATTTACCAGTTTTCGCTTTTTAAATTTAATTTATAATGAAGTTTTTAGTATTGTAAATATGTATGTATATGTAAAAATTATTTAGTTGCTCTGTATTCTGCTCGCACAATGGTGAAGGGTATATAAGACTCGGCACAGCCGAATATAGCACTCTTACTTGTTACCATCATAGTATCTAAAGTCTTATTCTTTTTAAATAAAATATAGTTTTTGTATTAAGTAACGTCTCTTTATTCTTCTTCTCTCTGTTTTTGGTATGGTAACGTTTTTTTTTTTTTTTTTTTTTTTGCTTTTTTAATATGCACAAACTTCGCACATCTGACAATAAAAAACAAGCTTCCAACGTCTGACAGTGCTCAGCCAATGTCAACGAAAAGTGTTCACACGATTGACAGAATAATAAAAATATTGTTGTCTTACAATGGACTGACAATGCTTTTTGTGGAAGTTCACACGTTTGTAAGACATTTTTAGCACATTTTACTGACACTATTGCTATAGCAATAGTCTGACCAACTATATGCAACTATGGCCAATATTAATAAAAGTGGTTAATGATAAAAATATAAAAGTGTTTCCTGCTGGTGTTTATATGGGCAGGCATAAACCTAGTGATGTAAATCAATTTTTAAAAAAATTTATTGAAGAAGTTTCAGAATCATTTTTTTATTGGCAGGAAAAAAATATTGTTTAAAATACGAGCAGTGATTTGTGATGCACCAGCAAAATCATTTGTTTGTGGAATCCCTTACCATTCGTCAGCAAATGGGTGTTCAAAATGTACACAAGTGGCAAAAAAAATATGTGATATTTTAACCTATACTACAGAAGTGGCTGAAATTATAGGCGATGATGACTTTAATAAAAGAAAATATAAGAATCAGCATCAACTTAAATTTTCTCATACTAAAACACCCTTGGAGGAAATAAATTTAAATATGATTAGTCAAGTTCCTCTAGACCCCATGCATGTCATCGATTTGGGTGTAACTAGAAAAATGTTATGCAAGCTAGTTAAAAACAAAGTAAATGAAAAAATTTCAATTTTGAATAAAGCAAATATGTATATCTAAGTTATTGGTTTCCTTAAAAAAATTTATTTCGAAAGACTTTAAAAGATTGCCTCGTGGTTTGGATGAGCTTTTTTTTACTTTTTAAATAGAAAATACCTTTTGTTTTTAATAAATGTGTGTATGTTAATTTATATAAAAGTGATATGTATATGTGAAAATACACAAAAAAATATTAACAATGTTTTATAAAGTAAATATACTATGTACATACATATGTACTAGGGTATTCATTTAATCGGGCTTTTGCTTTAATCGGTTAATCGCTCGATTAATTAACCGAGGTTTTGGTTTAATCGGTTAATAATCGGTTAATTTTGTTATTAATCGGTTAACCGATTAATAAAGTTTTGTTATAAATTAAGCAATTTCAATAAATAGAAATGCAAAACTTATTTATTATTGGAGTTTTTTAGCAAAAAAAAAAAAAAAGACATGACATAACGAACAAAACAATTCTTGAACTAAAGCGAGCAAACAAAGAAGTTACTCATAAATATGAAAAACATATTTTATACTGTATTTTATAATGTATTTTATTTTTTTATTATGTATTTATTAAAAAATAAACTGTGAGATTTTTTCATTAATTATTTCAATAGTTTAAGATCTTATAAAATAGTATTTTGGAAAAACAATTTGGTTTAAATGTTTAGAATTTCAGCGATTCTCTTCTTTAGTTTTGATAAAACTTGACTTGGAAAAAATTCTTTCACTTATCGAAGATGTTGAAAAAATCGGAAGCAACACATAATACAGATTCAAGAATGATAAAAACAAGATTACGCATTGCACATGTTTACAAAATTCAACTGTATAATGTGACGTCAATTTAGCATATTATACACATGTTTGTTTGCTGATGTTTCTATATTTTAGCTGTACTTATACGCTGATGTGACGTAGATGCGCAGAAACATTTCATTTGCGTTATCTTGGTTTCTTTGTATCATGCTACAAATTATCTAATTTCTCAGTCCTTTTCCAGGATTTTTTCAATATATAAAGTCTTTCATTATGCCATTATTTCGGCTAATTTTATTAAAGATTGTTTGTCTTACAATCGAGAATTTCTTCTATTATCAGGTTATCATCTGACTCATCCTGGCAAAGCTCAGTACCGAACATTCTGCAAAAAATTTATTTCCGAACCCCTAGATTCTGTTTTTGTACTGTGTTTTAAGAATTTATTGCTCGAAGGAAATCTATTGTATGAAAAATATATTCCAAACATATACATACCTTTTTTATAAGAGACGTAACAAATAATTAAAAATACAAAAAAATATGTTATAATACTAGAAAAAACTAAAAAAAATTTGTTACATCGGTTAATCGACTTAAATTAACCGGTTTAATCGTTAATCGAAAATTGCCTATTTTAAATTAACCGATCAGTTAATCGGCTAGTAGTTAATCGGTTAACCGATTAACGGTTAACCGAATGAATACCCTAATATGTACATATGTATATTCGAATGTTAAATTTAAAAAATAGACTGAATTCGTAATATTAAATTTTACTTTTTAATGTTTTTTAAATAGAAAATATCTTTTGTTCTTAATGTGATGTGTAAATGTGAAAACACACAAAAAAGATTTACAATGTTTTAAAGTAAATATACTATGTACATACATATGTATATTCGAATGTTAAATTTAAAAAATAGACTGAATTCGTAATATTAATTATTTACTTTTTACTGTTTTTTTTTTAATAGAAAATATTATTTAAACGATATTATTAAACGATTGGTTTAATAATTTATTTTCATATGCCTTTAATATTAAATTAAAAACTGTTTTGCTTCGTCGAAAAATTTTGAGTTAATACCCTCTTTATAATCAAGTATTGTGTTTATTATAATTGGAAATCTAGCTTTTTTCAGTACAAATTTAAACTACCCAGGAGTAGTTTATAAACTAGTCAACTGGGTTGGTCTATGGAGTAATTAAAAAACTAGTCCTCTGGAGAATACCATGGAGTAGTTTCAAAACTAATCCACTGGGTTGGTCTATGGAGTAGTTAAATGGAGTAGTTTAAAAACTAATCCAATGGGTTGGTCTATGGAGTATGAACATGGAGTAGTTTCAAAACTAGTCCAATGGGTTGGTCTATGGAGTATGAACATGGAGTAGTTTTAAGACTACTCCGTTGTAGTCTAAAAATGGGTTACATGGTCCTCTCTTAGGACATCGTAATGTTAAATAGACCATGTTTTTTCCATACGTTTGGGTTAGGTTTGGACTAGTCCTGGTCCCTTGTGGACTACTCTTTACACGTGTTTGGACTGGTCCTATTATTTGCAGGGATATGATCCAAATAAAATCACATTGTTTTAAAATCACTTGGATTATAGGTTAGGTAAGGCTAAAGCCGGCGCTACACTATTATTTTCAGTCGTACGATTTGCCAAAAAAATCGTGTGTGCTCATAAAGTATAATAGTGTGGCTTAAAAATGAATCGAGTGACAGATTTTTTTGACAAGTCTGTCCGACTTACAAAGTTTTTTGAACATTTTCATAAGTTTATGAACATTTTAGTGAATCCTGGCCTTAAGAAAGTGTATCGATAATAATTGTGTACATAACGTCCTTTGTGAATCCCTTTACAATGAAGGAATCAAACATAACATAACAATGTCGAGGAATCGAACATAGTCAGACCAAGTAGTTACTGTGAAGTTCGTAATGAACTGTCGAACTGCTTTAAAAACTCCCAGACGACCCTATACTAGTGGCTTAAAGTTGGTGTAATTAAGACCTCCCTGACTGGCAAATCAAGTGCTGAGGCTTGTCGTGCAAGCTTATAGTTCTCGACATCGCAATGTCCATATATCAAACATAATCTGACCAAGTAGTCACTGTTTAGCTCGTAATATCCTTTTTACACTGATCAACATCTAACATCTACCATCAATTTTCCACAATTTGCGAAGATGTTAACATCTTTCCATAAGAAATACATGGGGCTAAAAACCAACATCTTTAAAAGATGTTCCTATCTCATTGTATTCCATTCAACATCTTTCGATTATTTTAGTGTCATCACTAGAAAAGTGGCAATAAGTTCTATTATTATTGTGGCGTCACTGACAAAAACTAAATTTTTTGAAAGCAGCGTTACCATTTGTCAACTTTTCTCTTTTATTGCAATGTCTTTTTGTTAGGTTTTTTTTTTTATATTTTTATATTTTTTAACAAATGGAACTTCAAATACATTTTTGTGTTTTCTTTTTTAATTCTGGCAAACATTTTTTTTCAAAAATGGTGACATTTTTGTTTGATGGTAGATGTTAGATGTTGATCAGTGTAAAAAGCCTATAAGGAACTCTCGAACTTTCTTCGGTTGGAGTAGGTTCCCCTTCAAAACTTTTATCATAAATTAAAAATATAATAGATTTTTTAAGTTCATACTTACTTTTTACCGACCACATTTTAGATTGGCTTAATCCTTGCAAATATTTATTAATATCCTGTGAACAATTTGCTGAAAATTTGCTTCCGATATTTATCCATTGTGAAGCGATAACATTTAACTCGAATACATTCAGCATATCCTTAAGCCGCAGAGTGTTTGATAAATCAATATTATTTACCGTTAAATCCAAGGATTTTGGGACGTGTGGTGAATTTAAAGAAATATTTACATCTTGAAGACGTAAATTGAGTGAAGAAATTTGATCACTAAGAGTTTGAGTCAGATTTGTTAATTTTTTCAATTCACTGCCAGTATTTCGATCGATGGCTGCCTGAGTCCAAGAGATCTGGACTAGAAGGGCAGCCCACAGGCTGAAATAAAACATGTGCATTTTTTTGTTTTCTTTTTTTTAATTTTTCAATGTTTTTTTTATAATATTTAGTTTAAATTTAATAAAAACGAATTCGATAAAGGGTTTTAAAATATTTCAAAATAACTTTCACTTGGGACAAAAGTAAATATTATTTTACTTGATTTTTTTTATCTGATATTTTTGATAAGCAATTTGTTTTATTTTTATTTGTTTTCTTCCTCTTTCATTTGAAAAATTTTCTTTTTATTGTGTTTTCTTTAATTATTTTTTTTTTTCTTAATATATTTTTATAAATATTTTATTCACAAAATATTTTTTTTAAATTTCTTCAGTTTGAAAATTTGTAACGTATTTTTAAACGTTTTATTTTTTTATAATTCTATATCTTTTGTAGGTTTTCGTTATTATTAATTTAAATAAATTTTATTTTCCGTTAAATTCAAAGTAATTTTGCAATTTAAACAAGCGCGTTTAAAATATTAAATGACCGACCTGTCCGATCGCACGGTTCGGAATTGCGTCTGCGCGTCTTTAACGTTGATAAAAATATGCTAAATATTTCAAAACGCACTACGAACTCAAGCTCGAATTCAGTTTGAATTTAAGTCTTAACACAGCTCAGCGCAAGACAATACAATACAAACTAAGAGATACAATTTTGGTTACGATTGGAGTAGAGTGTTGTTTATTACATCCATCCATCCGTTTGCACAGAGATGGAAAAGATGCAGATAAATAAATAAAAATGATAAGAAAAACTGTTAAATGAGAGTTAAAAATTAAAGTGCGAGTGATATATTTCTTAATATTGTTGTTTATTTTATTTCGTTTCTTTTTTTTGGGTTTTTTGGTGATTTTTTTTTTTTTTTGGTAGCTGGATCCAAAAGCGTTGAAACGTTTTATTCAAACCTTTAAACAAATTCAAAAAAAAAACCAATACCACTGTTGTGTGTCTGGCTGCCGTCTGTGTGGTTGAGTTGCGCGTCTAAATGGTTCGACTAACGAAAGTAAACTGAAAAGCCGTTTGTTTTCTTCTTTCGTTGGCGAAAAGTTCAAGCTGGAATTTTTTGTGTTGCAGCAGTAATTTAATAAATATTTTTTTTAAATCTAAAATTTTTTAAAATTATGGGTATGTTTATAAGGGAATGATTTGTATGAGTTGCATATTGTAACATACTCACTTAATTTGTTGATCGTTTATTCATTCATTCGTTGATTCAGTCAATCAAGCATTCAGTTAGTTAGTCAGTCAGTCAGCAAGTCATACATTCATTCCTTTGTTGTTCACTAATAGATTAATTTGTTTACCTTTAATGCTGCAAAAGTTTTTTTAATGCAAACAGCAGCCGATGCAGTAATTGACAAACTATAGTTTACACCATTTCCTTGATGCTTTTATCAAAAATTTCTACTAATTAAAAAAAAAATTTTTCAGAAAAAGACAACAAAAAAACGCTTTTCATCCAATCGTATACAAAATACTTTAGTAGCTTTAGTAACTTCAAGCTTTTTGCCCAACTTAATTTGACAATTTTTTGATTCAGTGTTTGACAAATTTAACCATGGAGAGGTACCCAGTTTAGCAGCGCGTTAAGATTGTTAAAGCCTTTTACGAATATGCATTCCGTGCAGTTTGTAATTTTTTTGGTCAGCATAATTGGCGAAATGTGTCCACATTCGGGAGAATTGTAAGCAAATTTCAGCAAATCGTGTCCTTTGAAAATTGTTGAATAGCCGATGCATTCACTAACCCTACGTTTCCACATGCAAGTAATTACTTGCAAGTAGTGTATACGTATTATCAACGAAAAATCGAGGTAATAGCCGGTTGGCTGAAAGTAAGAAAATTGTGTAAATGTTAGTGAGAAAGTGTGAGTGTATTGAGTTTTTCGAACTTGCACTTGCATGTGAAAATGGAGGGTAAGAGTGACTTTTAAGTGCGGCGGTTTAATAATGACTTTAAAAAAAATAGAGGATATTGACAACCTAAAATTAATTGACATTTTCCAGACAGTAAAGCAAATTTGCGAAAAATTTGAACAACAACAGAATCAAAAATTTTATGGTTTCATAGTACAAACGTACAAATTTTGCCTTTTTAAAAATCGTGTAGATGAGTTTCTATTGAAAATAAAACTTTATATACGAAAACGTTTCAGCCTAAACAATAATAAATTTGAAAAACTTTCCATTTTCAACCTTAATTCAAACATTTCAGTCCATGATTTTGTGGAAGTAATTCAATTATTTTCTAAAAATAAATTAACTTGAATATGTTTTTTGATGAGTTCGTATTGAAAGCTTTTGCTGACAAAAATTTTGAAACTAAAAACCTGTAAAAAAGAAAATAGTTTCTTCAAAGTTATTTCCCAATTTCGAAAATATTCGCATTTTCACTTCCTCATTTAAACAACTGAAAAAATTTTTAGTTTAATGTTTTCTTTTTGGAGAAAAGAGCGAAGTTAACTTTTAATTGAAAACTTAGAGAGTGAATTGATAATAAAAACTTATTTTAAATACACTTTGAATTTTTCAATTTTTTAAAAACAGATAACCATAAAAAATTGTATCGTTAAAGGCTAGTTTACACTATCCCACAAGTCTTAGGTATTCTATAATACTTTGTGAGATGAAAATCTAATGAGCTTTGTTGCGACTGTCAACAAATCTAATTTAACATGACAGTTTGTGTTCACACCATCACACAAAGTATAAACACTCACACATGAAATAAAATGCAACCCTGATCCAATGAAAAGTATTATTATTTAGAAATTTTTCAAAAAACGATGAAGTCGTATGGGATGTAAAATTTTTTCCTAATACTTGTCATTTTCGTGACACATTGCATTCACACCATCACACTTTGTCATATTACTTGAGTTTTTGACATGTATTAATACAAAGTATAATAGTGTAATCTAGCCTTAACGAGGTACAAAAAAAGTGATAAATATTTGTAATTTTTGAATTTACAATAAATAAATTGTTAAATTAGAATAATTTAATTGTTAAGTTAGAATAATTAAATTGTTAAATTAGATAATTAAGTTGTTTAACTTACACGTGATATTGAACTGAAAATTTATTTATTATTTTACAAGATGAAAATGAACAAAGTTTTTTTGTTTAAAACATTTAATTTGAAACATCTGACTAATTAAAAGATTCCACTGTAAAAGTATATTAAATACATACTTAAATTAAAGATATCTTATTTTGTGTTCTTTATGAATTGCTATGCATTGAATTTTTTTTTTATTTTAGTTACATCATTTACTTTTTTTATTTACTAAATTTTAAGTTAATAAAATAAAAGAAATGTACTTCTTTTTACATTAATGTACTTCCGTTTTTTTCTCGATGTACTGTTTTTATGGATCTCATGTCTGGCAAGCCTATCCAGCAGGTAGTACTTGTTTAAGGCAAATTCAACTACAGGTAGTGTTGCTACCAAAACAATCCTAAAACAACAGAAACAACATAGGAATTTTTGCATTGCATTGTTAGTGCTTATTGCTCGAAATGTGAACCGTTCCTAAAGCCCTTATGACACTACCCTACAAGAACAGTGACAGTCATTTGACCTGTCATATGACTGGCATTGCTGATACAAATATCCGTCATCGCGTAGAACAAAGTTTCTATCACTTTCTTAAGGCCAACGTGAAAAAAATGACCTAAACTTTTGCGTACGTGTGATTTTCCATCCTTCTTTAACCTATGAATTTTGTAGTTGATAAAACATATATCTGAGCTGTTTACTCTTATACTATTTACAAATCAGTACTGATGTAGAAACCGGACACAGCTGACTAGTCACTACTGATGTATATACCGGACACAGCTGACTAGTCAGTACTGATGCATACACCGGACACAGCTGACATTCGTCACTGTTGACGTATTTTTAGCTTAAATAAAACACAATTCATCATTCAATTCTCATACATATTTTTGTCTATATTTAAAATAAACACCAATATGTATATAAATATTTTAAAATTTTCGAAGTGTTTTCGCCTCTAATCATAATATAACATCGGGTTGAGCCTCTTTAATGAGAATATGTTCAGCACCCCCAGCAGGAGCCAAACCAATTAATTCCCAGCAATCTTCATGCAATTCATGTCCACCTGGTGCCTAAGACAAAAAAATGAGTTTCTGCAATATTGTTCACGAAACAAAACTTACCGCTTTGCCTTCTGGCACAGGTTTTAGTGTACCAAACAATTGTACCAAACATTGTAAAAATCCGTAATGTTGTAAAAATTAAACCTTTGCCTTGACGTCTTAAACGATGTACCCAGCCATAGATTTTAACGTTTCTCTCAATTTTCGACAACTTCAAATATGCGAATTTTCTTGGCAGCTGACCAACTGGGATCTTCGGATGTGACACTCTTTTTGGCTTCATCCAAATTTTGTTTACTCTTTTTTTATTTTTTTTTTATTTATTTAATTCAATCAGTAATTTCCGCATCTTCAGCTTCGCGTTTTTCTTTATCGGCATTTATCGGGCTCCTTTCCAGCATGTCTCATGGCTTGCAAAATTAATAAAATATTTTGCAGTATTAAATTTAAACAATTAACAAATATTAGCCAGTAAAGCGTATGACAAAAATTTATAAAAAACTGGCATTTTTGTTTTTAGTTGTTCTACTCTTACATATATGTTAGAGTGGAACAACTAATGTAAAATTGTTGCAAGTGTGTTAGTAAAAATTTTTTTTTTTTACTTTCGGTCATCCATTTCTTGTAGGGTACATTTTTAATGCATTGTTCAAGTTTTGGTGAACAGTACAAATATAATGTAATACAAAAATTTACCAATTGCAAAGAGTTAAGCTGTATTAAGATAAATGGAAAACTTTTAAAATTTTTTATAAAGTTATCGATAAAAAATGAAGTTATGTCAAAAAAAATGTTTAATTGTTTAACTTAAAATTGACATTTCAAGCTTGAAATATTGAAAGTGTTGCTGAATCAGCGGTTTATGGGCAAATTCAGCGACTTACCGCTTTTTGCTTGTAGGTTTCTCATAAACAAAAAGTTGGCAACATTTAATAAAATAAACAAAACAGGGATGGCTAAGTTGTTTCAATTGTACTTTTTTGTTGATACATTTTAAACTAAGATTTATAATACCTTTTTGTGGTGTTTTTTATGAACATAAATAAAATCAATTTCAACTAAAAAAATATAAAGGTTGTTGGTACAATTTTAAAAATTCTTAACGCCATCCCTGAAACAAAACCATAACAAGAGAAAAAAAAACTAAAAAAATTTGTTTATATTTTTTATAGTTTGCTCTTTCTAACATTTACTGTTTCTTTCTATCAATTCTATATCAATTAATGAATAAAAAATGTAGTGTCATAAGGGCTTAACAAAACAGTGGCCTTTTTTTTTATTATGCTGATACCCGCGTGGCTCTACGCTTGTCTGCAGGAACCCAAATTCTGGCGGAAATCGAACTCGCAACCCCAGGACTGATAGACTAGCTCATTACCAGCTAGAATACCGGGGCACCCAAGCAAAACAAATTAGTTCGAACTGTAGTTGAATTCGCCTTGTACTTGTTTCTTTTGAAACCTTCCAATACGGTTAAACATTTTTGGCTTTACGCGTACAAAGGACTTGTGATGTTTACTTGTGTATCAAATGTGGCGTATGTATATGTTTTTGGAAAAATATTTCAAAAACGCATATCCCAATTTGACTTTAAAATATACAGAATTCGTGTAATTTTTGTTTCAACTCTCATTGCTGCGTGTATTTTTTATAAACTTGTTTATTTTTGAAAGTATTTTTAAACCCGCTCTAAGAGACCTGTGCCGTGGGATTTTATCTGCGGCTGACGCAAAAAACACTTCAGCGGCTAAAAGCCGGCTGTTAACCGATAGAATATATATAAATTAAATGAACATTTGCGTGTACATATTTGTATGTGTTTATATTATAACGCAAACAATTTAAACCATTTTTCGTACTCTAACTCACTACTCTTAACTCATTTTCGTATATGACGTTATTTTAAAAATTTTGATGCAATTTTGGTACACTTATAAACAAGAACTGACAGTATTGGGAGGCAGACATTATAAGAGTTGCACGTTTTAAGGAAAGTCAAACAAAAAAGAATGCGGTTAGGTGTTTAAAAAAGAGAATAAAAATTCTTTACAAAGTAATCGGTGGCAAAGCTGGAGCCGATTTTTAGCTGAAGAATTGCCGGCGGCAGCGGCTACAAACATTTTTATCGTCGGCTAGCTTAGCCGGCTGTTAGCCGCTTCGGCGCAGGTCTCTGCTCGCACTTTCAATAGAGTAAAGCATTTATTTTTTGCTTCTACACGTCCACACACTTTCCACGTTAATAAAACGTCTACACTTCTCTTAAGTACTTGCTTGTGAAAGAGACAACACTACTGTTTGAAACTTTTTTAATGATTTAAATGTGTGTTTAAATGGAATTGTCCATGTCTGTAGCCGATGGTTCAGTGATCGTCAAAGTGTTTAGTATAAAAATAACAGTCAAACATTTCTAACTAAAAAGCCGAAAAAGTCCCTGTGCCACAATTGGAGGTTTTTAGAACAAGAGAACGATGTGAAAATGAATTATTCCATTATTCCACATGGCCGCCATACGTACTCCCAAAATTTGGATTTTTAGCACAATATCGGTCGTACGAAATTTTCTGGGATGATAAAATTTAGATCTAAAATTCAAATTGCTTTTATTATAATAATGTTTCCCCATTTTATATATTTAAATACGAGTCATCTATAAACTGCGTTATGGAAACGGTGTTAAAACATAATTTCATTAAATTTTGTTTATTATTTAGCTGGTATGTTCGAATTGATGTGGTAATGTTTGTTGGGCTTTATTGTTGTCTTAACCGATGACTGACTGTTTGCTTGAATTTTCTTGACTTTAAAGTTTTCTGTCCAACGATATGATGCAAAAGTTTCATTTATTGTTCCAAAAGCACAACAGAAACACGTAATATAGCTGACACATTACACACATGCATACATATTTAAACATACTTAATATTTTCATGGAAGCATCTGTTAATAAATTGTATTGGATTGTATTGGATATCTTCCTCATTGTGCCTGTTGTATCTTTTTCAATCTTCTTTGGTAATTATGTATGCACGTATGTGTGTTAGCTTTTGGCCCATTTTTCTAAAAATTTCACACATTTGGCGACTCGAATTTGTTCCGTTATATTCAAATTCCATATAAACTAGGTAAATAAGGAATTTGATCTGCTAATAAAAGTTATTTTATTAAATTGCAGCTGAAAAAATGCATAAATGAAATTAATTTAATGCTCACGTATAAAAATTTCATATGAAGTGAATAAATGTAAAGTGGGAAATAAAAACCATTTTCTAATCTTTAGATACAAATAGTTTTGGTAATATGATTATAAAGAGAATGATAACTTTTGAATGAGGTCAATATGAACGGCTATGTAAAAATTTAAATAAACGAAGTAGGCAAACACTTTTTTGTCATACCCGGGAAAGATAACTCTTCCGCCCGGTTGAAGGGCGGCTAGGCAGAAAGAAACTATTGTAAGCAAAGGCGCTTCTTATTATATCCGGAACACTCAAAAAGGAGAATTGTTAACACCCTCCAGTTTTGTATCATGATCGTCGCTACAGAATGGTAATATCAAGCTGGAAGGTACGGAGAAACGGTGTTCCGGGTAGAAGCCTTTTCATCGTGAATTTCTACACGAATGGGCGGAGTGGGCTTGGGGATGCACTCAAGGGAGTTCAACCTTAATTTTTCGCGTAGACTTTAAGATTACTGTAGAGTTTTTCAGGCGGTGATACTTGCTATCAAGGAAGATGTGGACTGGCTAAGATTTTCTGCGGTGCCGACGATTGGTGTGGTTGCTTAAACTAATAGCCTTGCCACTGTTATGGCCTTGGATTTCCACTCCCAGCGAAGGAGTTCTTCTTCTCTTCGCTAAACGAGATGACTGAGCAGTTTGACATTAGGATCATAGATGTCCCAGGGCACAGGGATATTTTGGGGATCATTAGGGCGGATGGACTTGAATAGACTTGGTACTACCATACTGGTTCCACCATCAAACTCGAACTTCGGCCATCGATTATCAACACTGGATGCTGGATTGTCAGGAGATTGTATAACGGGCGTGCTATGTCTCAACTATTGATGACTTAAAGGGACGCATACTTTTTGGTAAATGTTGTCACGGAATACTGTCGAAGCGGACACTATAATAACTTCCGAAGCGGCGATGACGAAAATGAGTAGGAAGACGTAGAACTCCTCCTTTGTCACTGAGCTGGTGTCTATTAGCCCCGGGGTTGCAGGTTCGATTCCCGTCAGAAACTCTGGTTTCTGTCTTGCAGACAAGCGCAGAGCTTCGCGGGGATTAGCATAGGAATTAAAAAAAAACAGGATTATAAAAGGTTTGTGAAACGAATTTTGTATGAAAATTAGTTCAATAAACCTGTTATTAAAAAAAAGAAGACGACTGGCCGAAATCGGATCCACCATCTTGGCGGATTGTATGAAATCTCTGCCGTTTAACCGGAGTGCATTTTGAACTTCGTTAGATGTTGTCATGTTGGTTCTATTTTGGGTGTTCAGTTTAGTGGAACTCCAATGTTTGATTTTTTTTTTTTTTTGTAAAAGAAATAATGAAAACTGAGAATAGCCGGACCAAAAATAACACTCTGCAACAAAAAAAACCAGCTTTAATACTTGCAACTCGAAATGAAACTGGACCATTGGGCAAATCTGCCAAAGGGTTTTGAAAAGTTAGCTCGGGTTCCCGAAATATCGGCTCCTAAAGTTTTTGAATTTTTTGAAAAGCCTTTTGGTATAAGTCAAAAAATATATGCTAAATGTACTTCTGAGCTAAAAGATTATTTCAGATGTCTGCAGTAGAATTGTATGGCGATTCTTTTCATAGAATATATTAACACTCGAACACTCATTTTAAGGGGTAAATTTTGTCCTTTTTTTTACACTTCCACACAAAAGTATACTAAAACGGCACTTTAGAGGGTTAAAATGTTTGGCGAATATTTTCTGCATCAAATTTCACTAGGGGACGTCTAAGACCAAAAAATCGTGCAATATATGTAAAACGGGTTTTCGAAAAAATGAAAAAATTTCAAGGCCCGGAATTTCAAAAATCCGTTTTATATACATTGCACGATCTTTTGGTCTTAGAAGACCCCTAGTGAAATTTGATGCAGAAAATATTCGTCTCTAAAAAAAATAAAAGTTTTTAGTAGATGTTTCAAGTGTGAACGAGTTTTTCACATCTTCAACATCTTCCATGCGTTCCTCTGAAATGTATGCAAGTGTACAAAGGGTATAAACGAGCGTTTCACATTTTCTACATCTTTGATGGTAGATGTTAGATGTTGATCAGTGCAAAAAGCCTATTACGTGACCGCTAGTTCTCGCCAAAATAGTTATAGATATCGAGCCCTAACCGCGAAAATAACGTAAGCGACATCATTTTCAATTTTCGTTTTTGTTTTTTTAATAAATTACTTTATTGGCAACACTTGCATCATATCCTAAAATGTCATGGTCACATAAGGTACCGTTACGATTCTATAGCAAAATTGAAATAAAATAGCAGCAGGGAAAGTGGTTCCCCCCATAGGGCGCCAATGTTTAATATCGCATATCTTAAGAGCTGTTATTGTGATAATGTTCAAACTTTGTAGAAGTCACTCTTATGGTATACTACACTTTTGAAAATAAAAATAAAGCGGGTAGGCGCAAGGGGGGAAATACCTCCCATAGGATGCATACATTAATGACGCTCAACAGAAGAACTATTAAAGGGAGAGCCTTCAAACTTGGTTAAAGCTACTTTTATGGTAAACTATAAATTTCAATATAAAAATGGGCGGGGTTGACAGAGGAGGAGCAGTACCCCTCATAGATAGCAATATTAATAAGAGCCGCTGCACGCATTTTGTTGAACTTTTGTAGTAGGATCTTCTGAGCCCAAAAATTGAAATAAAAGAGCAGCGGGGGAAGTGGCACCCCCCATAGGATGCCAATGTTTAATATCGCATATCTTAAGAAATGTTATAGTTAGACTGTTCAAACTTTGTAGAAGTCACTCTTATGGTATACAAACACTTTGGAAAATAAAAATAAAGCGGGTAGGCGCAGGGGGGAAATACCTAGCATAGGATGCATATATTAAATATCTCTCAACTGAAGGACTATTAAAGAGAGTCTTCAAACGTGGTTAAAGCAGTGTAGCGAAGCGCACCGGGTTAAGCTAGTATAAAATAAAAGAAAAAAAAACTCTCCTGTAAAATTTTTTGGCGCTTACGTTATTTTCGCGGTTAGGGCTCGATATAGTTTAGTGTGAAAAACAGCGCTTTATATATGGCAATATATGGCATTTTTGTTTAATTTCACACAAAATCAATCAAAAAGTTTCTCGACGCGATAGTTGCAGAAGATGGGCACTGGGTGAGGTATTCTTCTTTTAGTAAAATATTGAAATTAAAACTAATAATGAAAACAAACAAATGTCACAATAATTAAATAAACTTAAGTATAAAATAAAGAACACAATAATTTCATCCAGCATCACGTTTCATTGAGACGCACAATAATTTTTTTTTTTTTTGTTAAATTCAGTGCATGATTTTTTGTCTTAAAGATTACCAAAAAACACTTCATTCCTTAATGTATTTTAAAATCAGGGGAAAAACAAATACAAAAAAGTAATTTCTAAAAACAAGTAAAACAGTTACAAATTTTGGGTTTAAAACTGGTTATATGGACAAATAAAACAACGTATCCTTAAGATACACATGTACTTTGTTTTATACACGTTTGTAAGTTTGTATATATAGATGTTCTTGTGCCTTTAACTTACTTTTCAATTCAAGCAGTGATGCCAACTTATCCACTTTCGGGCTAGACTTAGCCCTTTCTTAAATACCTGAAACGAGAAAAAAATATGTAGCCCTAAACTAAAAAAAACGCGCAAATTTTGCCCTTTTTGTTATTTTTATTTAGCCCGTTTTTGCTTTTAGTTCCATATGATTATATTTTTTGTTTTTCTGACAATACCGAATGGGTAAATCTGTCGAATAAATTTAAAAACACGCGAATGGAAAAACATTAAAAGTACGGTTCAGTTTTGGATCGAGACAGTTTTTAACTTTCGTAACTTTCTACTTTTGCTATCAATTTATCGATACATCCGTACTAAAACACTCAACTGAAAGGGAATTTGAGTGTCATAACTCATGACTTTATTTAAAAACAAGCAAGAAAGTATAGTCGGTCAAGCCCGACCATATAATACCCTACATCACAGTACTTAAAAACAAATTTTCGAGAGTGTTTGGCCATATGAATCTATGTATTAAATTTAAAACAATCTAATTTGCTGTGAAAAACTGTGGGTTTTCACTTTAAAAAATACTTTTTAGCCATATTTTTGCGCTTTTTTAGAAAAAAAAAAAATAAATGCCATGATTTTAAACCGTAATTTTATCAATTTAGCCCTTTTTGACCGTTTTTCAAATTTCTTTACTTTATTAGTTTCGCAAGAGTTGGCATCACTGAATCCAAGTGTATGTATTTTTTAGTAACTGGCACGTAGTTGTGCCAATTTAACTGTATCTCTTTAAGTATCTACAAAAGTATCTGAAGTTGTACCTGTTACCCTCAGCAGTAATTTTTCCAGCGCAAAGTTTTTATATTTTGTTTTTGCATGACATAAAAAACAAACGAAAAAAAAATATATGAATACATATCATTTAGCTAAAATCAGTATTGTTAATTCATCAGATTTTTGTTAAAATTATTTTGGTTTCAAGCCCTTCGCTACTGAATTTGTAAAGTTTTGAAAATTTATAAGAGTTAAAGGTGAAATTCGGGGACTATAATATTTTTTGCTTATGTAGGTATATTAAATACAAACTAACAAAAATTAATCGAATCTTAGCCTAATACTTTAATTTATGTCCTGCCAGTGCCAGACAAAAAATTTCATCATCACGGGTTTTGTTCACATATGTAGGTGTTTATCGCTCTTCTGATTGGGCGAATGCTTCAGTGTCTCTTCTCCTTAAACCGCCATGATTTAAAATATTTCGAGCAAGTAGATTTGGGTGCAGTTTAATGCTAAGTTCACACTTAGGTTTTTAAACGCGTTTAAGCAAAATGTTGATTTAGCTAATCAAAGCTAATCACATTACATTTAAGATGATTAAGATGACAGATGATTAAGAAAAAAAACACACAAAAAAACACACAAAAAAACCACAAACAAATTTATATTTCTTTAAAGTATTAAAAATCGATAAAAACACTTTTATAAAGTTATCAGAAGATTATTTTAATCATTTTAATGATGAAATTGTGAAAATTTATGAATTATTTAAGGAAAAAAATAAAAACATCAAGCAGAAATCTTGGCCGGTTGTACACGATCATGTTGGCGATTCTACATTTGAGGTATGTTCAGTGGATTCTATGTGATTTATGAAGTGATTTAGTTGTAATCATGTCAATTTGAAGTGATTAACAAATCACTTCAATGTATGGGTAATCATCTCGATTTTGAAGTGATTAGAGCTTAATCACGTTCGAACTGCTTAAACGCGTTTAAGAAGCCAAATGTAAACATACTATAAGCCATTTTCATATATTTTACTGCATACATATTTCGTATTCAAAGTTTTTACTAATGCCAGATTGAGATCCTTATGGATGTTTAAGTTTTTTACATACCAGGGAGAGGCTTTTATTTATTTGAAGAAGTTTATTTTACCCAATATAACTCATTTTTTTTAATGAAATGTCAACCCAAAAAAATAGACATAAAAATAAAAAATATGACCCTGAATTTGGGCTAATTCCTCTATATGAAAAATCACCTTAAAATTTTTAATGCATTTTTTACCCCTATATATATATATTATGTCCTGTGGTTCCTAGTAGGAACAAAGGGCCTCTAAGAAACTTATTATTAGGTATGTAACGAATACTAATACCGATGCATCGGCGATACTTCGGGTTTGCCAATATATCGGTATCGGCGATATTTTACACAACAACTAAAAGCAATAACACATTCAAAGCAGAGTATAAAATCAAACAACATAATAAATTGTTTCTTGTAATTCTTAAACTGGAGGTACGTTGTATTTTGACTTTTTTACAAGACGCATGCTGAAGTATCATGCCTTCGTAGAACGTACGCAAACGTTCTACGCGTTTGCTGTGTAACTTGTCAATACAATTTTACACTACTACTTTTTGAACTGATGCATAAACGCATTGAAGGCTTGGTGTGGACCTGCAGCTGTAGCCGTTTTGTTTTGCACTATAATAGTTAAACGTTCTCTCATTGATAAATCTTATATGTTTTTGTAAGTTTTAAGATTTTGTCTGCCTTTTTTATATTGCAACAAATTTTACTAAATTTAACTTCGAATAGATCATAAAAACTATAAGCAAAGCCACTTCTAAATTTTCTGACGCTATTTCGGTACTTAACATCCTTCGAACGTTATTACAAAATACAGCCAAGTTGCTATACATATGTATGCATACATACATATTTAAATGAAATTAACAGTAATTTTTGTATAAATATCACAAAACGTTATTAAAAAAACGATTTTCCGCACAATTAAATTCAAAGAAGTATAATTTTAAAAGCAAGTTTAAACAACTTCAAAACTCCCGTTGCCATCCCTGGCATGAAGGTACGTATTTTTATTCTCTTTTGAAAAGTATGCCAAATTAATAAACGGGTTTCATTTATTTTCCTTTCAGTTACAAAAAATTCAATACTTAAGAAAAAGTGTTTATAAAAGGGTATCAAAAAGTAGGTTAAATCAAGTACCCATCACTGTTTCGCACATCGTATGTGTATTTCCATAAAATATGTATCTGTGTATGTTTTGGTAGTGTGAGCCGAAGAAAAAGATGTTTTTGTCCATTCTTTGACGAAATTTAATAGTGTTTGTTTTCCTTTTTGGTAAAAACTTGTATAAAATATTTATATTAAACATTAGGGGGCAGCAACGGTGTATGAAGGAATTTTACACCAAAATTTTTTTTTTTAACTTTTCGTACATCTCTTTAAGTCCTCTACCAGGGCTGGAAGTTGGAGTAGTTTTATGAATTTTAATTTTATTTGCATAATTACTATGGAACATTTTATTAATTGTTTCTTCTACAAATAAATAACAATTTTGTGCTGAATAAGAGAAACTTAAAATCGAGGAGATCTGACAAACAATAAGACAGTCATAAGCAATTAAATGAAAAAAGCCGATTTTTTCACCTTCGCCGCCAAACTATACTCCGAAAATCGCCAAAGTTCGCTAATTAATTTTCTTTAGATTTTTGTTAAGAAGAAATCGCCAACAACGGCCAAATGTGACAAGAGACGGCCACATTCTGGAAATCGATGAAGATTTTCAATATATTTATTTTTAGTGAGCATAGTTTTTCGTATTTTTATGAGTAGTTCTGGTAAAGATAAGTGGTATCCAAAGTATAAAGTATACAAAAGAGCTTATTTCAAAACAGGATCATTTTAAAAATTTGTTCGATATCACTAGGATTTGATTTTCAGAAAATGGCTGAAAATGTAGGTAAAAGTAATTATAGAGTTTCTAAAAACTTAAATCTAGCTAAAACATTTTAAATTTAGACTATTTCCAGTAGTACTTTTTTATAACTTGAAGCCAATAATACTAAAAAAAATTTTCCATAATTTTCAGACAGTATTTTTAATTTATCAGCAAAAAAATTATTTTGGACTGTCAATCACTTTATCCCCGACAAATGTTTGCAATGATTCATAAAATACTCCAAATAAAACAATTTCGAAACAATAATAAAAACAATTACAAGCAAAATAACAAATTTTGACCTGTTTTTATAAAATTTTAGAAATATGTGGATTAGAAAATATCTACAATATTGCATTTCACATATAGCCAAAATAATCAAAAGCAGGGGCCGAAAAAAACAGTTATATTCGAATTTTAAAACAAAAAAGAATATATTATGTAGAAGTAAATGTGGAAAAACTGATTCAAGTATACCATATTGATCCTTATGAACTTGTCTATGTTAAAATATATTGCTTTTTAAAATTTTGGTTTTTATTTTTTCGATCAAAAATAACAGTTATTTTTTGATTTTTATTTTTTTGAGTAAAAATAAAAGTTATTCTTTAAAGAAATGTAGGTACGTGTAATAATAATTTAGTTGACTTTAAATGTTTATTTTAATGTGTAATCATCATTGGGAGCTCTTATGCACATTAAAATAAATATTTAAATAAATATTTGCTCAAAAAAATTAAAAGCAAAAATTAACTGTTATTTTTGTTCAAAAAAAATTTAAAAATCAAAAATAACTGTTATTTTTGTTCGAAAAAATAAAAATCAATAAATAACAGTTATTTTTGTTCAAAAAAATACAAATCAAAAAATAACTGTTTTCATCTGACTTTTATGATACGGTCCCTGATCAAAAGGGTTTTAAAATTGCCAGGTTTGGCTACATATACATATGAAAGCCCTGGTACTCAGTATATTTTTTTTATCTTAATGGAGCAATATAAAATGATAGTTCTTTACAAAATGCTTAAAAATAAAAGTTTTCTGAAATTTTAAGGCCTATAACTTTATACATTTTAATTCGATCCATACAATTGCTGTTTGGCTGAAACAATAGAGAGACATCCATTAAACAATGTAAAACTGATTTAATTCAGATGAATCGCTCTTCAAATGTTTGTCTTTAAATAAAAACACTGAAAAACAAAAAAAAAGCTTATTTTTCGCGAATATCGCCAAAACGCGTAAAGAAAAGAAAATGTATTTCATATTAGTTTTCAGCCAACTCACATTAGCTTAGAAAATGTGTTTTTTTATTTAAGATATGACAATAACTCTGGAAGTAAAAAATGGCCATCTTAAGTTTGTCTTAAATCTGACCATTTATGTAAAAAAAATTGTGGATATATTGAGAGTATGTAATGAGTTTCAACAGCTTAAAAACATGTAAAATGTTGCATCATATGATGTTTTAAAAATTCACCGATTTGATCTCATTTGATGGTGCGGTAGAAGCAAGGGGAATACATGAAAACGGTGGTGGCGATACTACACCAATAAAACAACATTGTATTTTATTTGTTGCTTTCGTTGGTCGATATGTCAAAAACACAAACAACTTTTGGCATTCCTCTATCTAAAGGCCCAAATACACTACTCAAAATACTCATCAAGCATTGTGGTAGTATATATTAGTGAAAATGTGTTTGTATGTGCCACACCGACGATGCTGCATGCAAAATCAAAAAATCAAGATATGACGGCGAATATTACGTCCAGCACACGTAGTGAATTCGCCAGCTGGAAAGCAGTTGGCAAGTGTATTTGGCTCTTTAGGTAAGATAAAAAGTAGCTCAGCTGAAAATGAATTCGCTAAAAGCAGGTACAAATTTTTTTCACTTTTTACCCATGAACATACCTACCCGTGAATTAAATGCAAAGTTATAGTATTATTTGAAAATAAATTCGGCCAAAAATTTTGACGCTCCACCCTATTGTACATACATACATATGTATATATTAGAAAATTTTTTTAAAAAATCAACCAACAAATCTTGGGACTACCACATTTTTTTAAGAAAAAAATACACAAAATTTGCAGAAATATTTACTCATATTTCTTTTTCTTTTTATCTTACCAAAATTTTTTTTCTGATTAATCATTTCCAAATAAAAAAATAAATAAATTTAAGCAAAAATTATACAAAAAAAAAAAAAAAACACTCTACAAACATCTGAAAAAGAGAGTAGTACGAATGAAATGTTATAACAAAAAATAAAGCAAAAACAATAACAACATTTACATTTAAAAAAAAGAAAGGTCATTGGAAATTGCATAATATTTCTTCACTGTTGTATTTGTTAACTTTGTTAATATTCATCTGAGTGAGTGTGTATCTGAAACGAGAGTCATCCAGCAGACTCCAGCAGTCTTAACAACACTTCACTCTAGCCACTGTTAAAGGTACGTTTATTCCTACACAGTGGGACAGAAGCAGAATTTTATTCCCATGAATTGTCGGAATATACATGTTTTGCAATTTCCGCTTTTTAAGAAATTTTACCCCGGGTCTCCACGTAGCAATATTTATTGCGGCAAACGTCAAATTTGATTGCTCCATTAAATTTGCGACGTATAGACCGCATATTGCCATGAGTGGCAATCTATTGCGCAATGATTGCTCTTCTGATTGCTTGAGCAATTATTGCTTAGCAATCTGCTGTCAAATCAGTTGTAATTTATCTGACATTTTATTTCTCTGTACGGTTGTTTATTTATTTGTGTGTTTGTGTGCAAATAAACCAAAAAGTAATACAAAACACAGCTACGACAATTACAATTAATTATTTTATTAAGTAAATTTATTAATTGAAAAAAGAAAATTTAACAACCACTTGAAAACACAACATAAAACATTTGTTATAAATACAGCCACAAAACTGTGGACAACTACTCGCGGTGAAAATTGCAAATTTATGGCAAAGCAATTTCAAGTATTCTCCAGCAATATAATCAGCAATTATTGCTCCATTGTTCTGTCATTGTTCTGCCGACGTTTTTGCTTGTACTTAGAAATAAATATTGCTACGTGGAGACCCAGCGTTAAGCAAACACTTTTTTGAAACTTTAGTAAATCTATGCACGCAGAGAAAAAACATGTTAAAGTATGGTCACCTCTAACAAAACTATTTTTAGAGGAAATTTTGAACATGTTATATTTAATTTAACCATGTTATAGTCACCAACAACCATATTATGGTTAAATTAGTCCTCCATCAAGAAGCCACAACCATATTATGGTTGACTCTTAGCATGTTGTGGCTAAAAATGTTTTTTCTGGGTGTATGGGACTGGTGTCTTTAGTTGTTTTATCCAAACAAATTTCACCAGAATATTAATATTTGTTGAGGCTTTGAACTTATTTAGCAGATTTTCGAGAATGTGCTTGATAGACCGATCTTCGCGAAATGTTATTTATAATCTTATCAAACTAAAGCGATTTCTGAGAGGTGTCATTGTCTGGGGCCTTAGGTAGTAATTGCTGGACATACAAAACGAGTTTGTTGACAATTTGTGCATTCCGGCACTAATTAATATTAGTTTTTGTAATTTTTTTTGTCTGTTGAGTCGTTCGGAGTTTAGCGTGATTTTAAAAGACAGACATGGCTAAACACCTAGAGAGATTAAGCAAATTATTTACTCTGCCTTTTTTGCTATTGCTGTGTAATTTTTCTAAAGTTTAGTTATTTAATTACAAAAACATTAAAAATGGTCAATTATTTTTAAACCCTGAGTATTGCTATTGGGAATTATTTTCCTTATACCAACGCTGTTGTTGTCGTACATTGTGGAAAAAAAATAACAGAATTTGATTTTGTTTGCTCGTATGAACACACGGTGGCGGATTTTTATCCTTCACTATTTTAGGAATGTAAGATTTAATTTTGCGCAGCGTTCCCAACTTTGTTAATTTATATTGCAGTAAATGTACCGTCAAATCAAGGGTGTTAAAAAAAATATCCTCTATGATGTTGCGCTCACTACCATGGAAAGAACCTTAACCACTCTGCCTTCAAAAGGATAGGAGTTTTCGTTTCACAAATCCACAAACATTTTATTCCATATTTTGTTGGCTTTTAGGGTATGTGTGGACTTAGTTCTGTCGCGGTTTAAGAAGAGCTGTTCGTCGATTCTCACTGGGGTTTTCCATATGTTACGGATTGAAGCAGCATTATCGTTAAGTTGCAACATAAAACACAGAAGTGACCCAGAATCTGTTTATGCCCGATTTTTCTTGGCATAGAGGATAAGATGTGATGGCCCATACAAAAACTAACGCAGTTTTTTTCAATTCCATTGTTTTTATACACAAAAAATTTGGAATGGCCTTTTTTGCAAAACCATCTATGCATGTATAATTAAACTAAAAACCTTTCTTGCTAAAATAGAAAATTAAAAGGCTACCCGGTTATTGGCTGTCGTATAGTTTTTTTTGTTATTGACTGTAGGGTCTTTTAATTTACAATTGTTGCTCGCGAAATAGCAATCATTGATTGTAAACCGTATTTAAGTAATCGGTTGAAATCGGAAAATATTATTTAAAATTTCTCAATTTCTTATTTGAGAACAATATCTTTAAATAATAACCAGCAATATTATTTCAAAAATTAAGATAATCAATACATGTACATCAATAAATAATAGTTTAAACTTTAATAATAATCCCGGCATATAATTTCAGGTAATTTTTAAATCTTTGTCTGAGAAATTTTTTCAGTAATAAAAATTTTGCCTGTTTCCTAAAAAAAAATTTATTGAATTTGAATTTTTAAATGTTCTATTCCACCGTGCAGTGCAGCATATTGAAAATATATCCAGGTTTACCCTCATCCAATACAAACACATATACAAATACTGTACGAGATTTGTAATCTGCCTAAATGAGTGCGATGTCGTCTAAACATTTTACTCTCATATTATTAAATTTTATTTAATACCCTACACCACTATAGGTGGATGAGTTTTGAAGTTTGTAACGCATAAAGATAATATATAAGCTATTAAACTGCTTGACTCAGAACGACTTTCTTAGATTTTTTAAGCCAATTGCAGCATGTCCGTCTGTTTGCCATGAGCGGCTGATTGTTTGTGTGTCCAACCTTGTGTATTTTTCAGATTATTTAATGAATTGTAATACCTATGTTTTTTTAGCCTTAGCCCATTCAAAATGATAAGTACTGGTCCATGCTAATGCCCTCCCGGAATAGACTATTTCTATTCTATTTCCAAACTTCTTATTACGATAGTATTTTAATCAAATTCCTTCCGAATATGTTTCTGAATCACATAACAAAATTTTATAGGAATTGTTTCATATATGACAAGAGCTCCCTTAATAGCCAAATAATCGATGCAAGCAGTTTGATGCCAACAAGATATTTGCCTGAATATTAATTTTTTTTTATTATTCACACAAACATGCTTCATACATTTTTCATATGTTTGTGTAACCGTTTGTGCCGTCTATTTGGCCCTATAAAAGAACGACTTCAGAAAATTGCTTTCACTGCCATGAATTCCGCATAAATGTTTGCATTGAGAAAAATGTTGGCGATCAATAACTTTTAAATTAACTAGTATACCTTATAACATGTATATCATGATGAAGTTTTGTGATGGTAGATCCAGAATTGATATGGATTTTGGTATTTAGATAAAATAACTGTAAACTTTTATATAAATTTCAAAGTCATAACAAAATGTTGTGCTCGTAGGTCCGTAAACCAACTAATAGGGACTAGTCAGCTATGTAGGGTATAATGGTTGGGATTGCCGGACTATACTTCTTGCTTGTTTTGTTTTCGTTTCTGTGATGTTTTTTTTATTATTTTTATATTTAACATTTTTGCCTTTTACATTGATTTTGTTATTGGATTTTGTTTAAGTTTGTTACATAATATGTGCCAATTTTTTTTTTGTTTTTGGCAAAATAAAATAAATTTAATAAATTAAAAAAAAAAAAAAAACAAACCTGGTTTGTAATCTGACAAGTCATGCCCTCTTTTAGGTTTTGTTTCTTTTTATATTGCAACATTTTGAACTTTTGTTAATTTACTGCTACATAAACTTTTTTTAACATATTTGTTTTTTTTTTGTTTTATATAGAAGTAATTACTTGCATTACATACAAAATCTTTGGACAAATATTGTAAGATTATGTCTTTTTTATACATACCTATCTAAAATATAAAAATTTTTGGGAAATCGATAAATATTATTTAATTAAGCCGTAAAAGCAATGTACCTACTTGAGTATTTTAAAACGTTACGATCACGTCATTTGAAACACTTCATTAGTAATTAAGATAATAGGTTAGGTAAGGCTAGGTAAAATGAGTACTGTGTGCATTCGACACACTGATCCAGTATGTTGCAAGTCGTACAGACTTTTCAAAAAAAATCTATCACTTAATATCATTTTAAGGTTACACCAAGACGAATTCATGTATATGTATCTGGTGACGGCAATACAATAGTAGAACAATAAAGAACTAGCATTGTAATTTTTATTGTTTCTTTCATGGCTACCGTTGGACCGACTTATGTCGCAATTTGACGCTTTTTTTAAGCGGCCTGCGACGTTTTGTGTGACTTTTTTTTATTACGGATTTTTTTAATTTTTACAATTTTTTTTTAGTAAAATTTCTCACAAAAAACATTCAATTTGCAGTTAATTATAAATGTTCTTATTATTTTAATAAAAAAAATCGTCAAAACAACGTCATCAGAATTTTAAAGCAATTCACAGATTATTGTTCCTTTGCAACAATTTTATTACATTTTTGCAACCTTGTCATGTATACAATGTTTTTAAGAAATTTTTAAAATTTTTGGCTCTCCAAAAGGGTTTTATTCTACAAAATTCAACCTTACTAATGCCATTAGGCATTAAACTTTTCGCCCGTATAAATCGAAAGCGTTGAAAGTGCCCTGTAAAATAGGTGACTTCGGTTTATACCTATATGGCCTCAAAGAACAACAAAGCTACGCAAAAATTGAAAAATTCGAAAAGTTTGCAAAAATTGCAAAAAACAAGTCATTAAATGGATTAAAAGTCCCTTAAATTAATAGGAATGGCAACAATTCGGTAAAAACTGCCAAATTAGCGGAATTTTTAAAAAATTTGGTAACAGCGGTATAATATTAAAAATACAGGACAAAAATCGCTTCTATCGCGAACATGGCTAAAATTCACAAACTATTGCAAAATTGGAAACAAGCCCTAAAACTTATTTAAAATCGGTAAATCGGTAAGAAAAGAAAATATCGGAAAATAACATAAAAAGCAAAAAGTTAAATTGATGAAGAACAAAAAACTTTTGTCATTGTCAAATTTTGACCCCTTAAAATTCAAAGAGTTTTTGACCGATCTTGTTGAAAAATTGTGTCTAAAATGTGCCTTTTATTATTAATTTATCTTTTTGTATCATTTTAACAAAATTTATGAAACTTCCTTAAGAAAGTTCTCATGAGTTGTGTGAACATACATATAAAAATTGGTAGCATGTCATAACGTCTACACAGAAAAAAATAAAAATTGATTTCAATTAAAAAATTTGTGATATTAATTAAAAAATTAATTAAATTTGCACCAGTAAACAAATTAATAGTATCAATTAAACCAGTTGATAGTATTAATTAAATTAATTAATTAATTGATTACAAGTTTAATTCACTTGATTAAATTTTTAATTAAAACTAATTATGTTTTTGATTAATGCTTTAATTGGTGAACAATTTTGGAGAATTTTTTCTGTGTAGTGTCGGACACAATTTACAAACAAACTTAAAATAGAACCTTGTGAGTCTATGCTTTCCTCTCTCAATGTGCTCGAATCGGAGCTCGAAGAATGGACTCCAAGTGAAGACTTAATTACAAAATATAGAATAAGTATTTCTAAAAAGTGATAAATATAATCAAAGGTTTTTGATTTATAATTCAAGTATGTATAATTACATTTATTTTAGTCTAATGTATTTAATTAATACATACTAACAAACTTGACCCTTTTTTTCTTAAAATTTCTAAATACCCTTTTTATGCCACTTTTTCGAAATTTTCCACGGCAGCTCTGTTTGTAACAAAGCATTTAGCTGTGGAAACTGCGTTGATAATTAATTTTGTTTGTGTTTTATTGACTTTAATATGAATTTTATTAAATTTAAAAGTACAAACTTAAAGATAGCTAGACTGGCTGATCGACAGTCTAATGTTTTCGATATGTTTAGTTGAGGGTACTTTCGTTAGAGTTAAAAAAATTCATATTACAATTGTCTGACAATCGAACGGTAGTTGGGATATACAGACAAACAAACAAATTATTCGTTTGTTTGCTGTAGTGCGAACATTATGGATAAACAGTCGTAAACGATTCATTTTGACACTTTCACTTTTTTCATACCTTTTACAAAGAAGTTGCCGGTTTGTACGTGAAGATGCCCATTAAGTTTTTTTTTCGCAACATGAGTATTAAACACAGTGTTGCCAGAAGTAGGGGAAAATCCTTACATGTAGGTATTTTTGATACTAAAATAGCAGCGTAGGGAAAATCGGACAGATTTTTTATAATCTCCAAAATGTAGGGATTTTTCGTCATATCGCATTATTTATGAAATAAATAAAGAAAAAAATGTTTTTTTAGTGATATTTTCTTGTCCAAAAAGGTTGAAAAATTTCATTTTCCTTAAAATTGCATTAAATAATATACTTCTATTGCCGGAGTTGTTTGTGGCTTAAAAAGTTGGCGACACTAATATGTATGTATGTAGATGTTTTTTCTAAGATATCATTCAATGTGGGCAATAACTTTTTTACATTTTTTGCGAATATCAAAATGGCCCTAGCATAGTCGAATAGACCACTGAAAGTTATTAAAAAAAAATGGTTTTACTTTTTCGCGGTTGTCAAAAAGGTTCACCCATAAAACGCGGTAAAGTTTGGAAATCAAATTTTTTTAGTTTTTTTTTTATTTACAAAAAACGCAAATATTTTTTTTCAGTCATATGTTATATCAAACAACCTTTTTCACTTTACTATTTTAATTACACAATTTTTTGACCAAATGAATTTGACACCTAAACTTTAGCCTATTCCAATACGAACATTTTGTGCCCAAAAGGATCCAGATCGGTGCAAAAATGACAAAGTTACAGAAGATTAATTGAATTAACACACAACAAATAAATATACAAAGCTAAATTTTTAGTAACAATACCCAGTTGGCCATGTGTTCGAGACAACGTCGACGACGCGTACAAGACCCATAGTAAATTGCTGACGACATGTTGGCGACAGCCAGAGCAAATCGCCGACGACTTTTTCGAACAAAGGGCACCAAAATCGTACACGACAATTTGAGCGACACTATCATGCACATTGTCGTTAACGACCATATGGGTGACAATGTGGTGAAAGTTGTCATTGGCGACTACATAAACGACTTTTTTCTCATATCGTCGTTAATGTTCTATAAGCGACATTTCCTTAATAGTATCGTTGATGACAGTATTGCAGATACTATCCACAATTTAGTCGCCGATAGGTTAATGACAATACGCTTTTTCAGTAGAGTTTTGTATAGAAATATATAGATATGTATCTGTTGCATTTTGACAAAACATCTTAAGTCAAATTTAGAAAGTTGAAAGAACTGTTTTTATTCATACGAGTTTTCATTCAAGAAACATTTTTGTTACCGTTTTTAAAATTTTGTATTATTTTGTATTATCATTTTGTATATTTTTTTTTAATACAAAAACAAACAAAAAAAATATTGACAACTAGTCCCATGTTTATGAGACATTTTCATAAATTTGTTTTGAATATCACCTTATTTAGGACAAGATGAGCGACAATTTCATGCATATTGTCGCCAATGTGTTTTGAAACACGACATATTGCATGCAATGGTCGCTTACGTTGTCCTCAATAAAGCCTTGTTGAAGACAAATTTAAAAAAATGTCTCATATAAAGTCGTAAATACGATTTATACACGACAAAATACATGTTTTATTACTTAAGTTGTCTTTATCAATTTTATATGGGCGACAAATTTTAGAATGTCCTGAGGACATCGTTGACGACATTTGCATCTATGACCATTTGGCCAACTGGGCCCAGTTGGCCATGTGTTCGAGACAACGTCGACGACGCGTACAAGACCCATAGTAAATTGCTGACGACATGTTGGCGACAGCCAGAGCAAATCGTCGACGACTTTTTCGAACAAAGGGCACCAAAATCGTACACGACAATTTGAGCGACACTATCATGCACATTGTCGTTAACGACCATATGGGTGACAATGTGGTGAAAGTTGTCATTGGCGACTACATAAACGACTTTTTTCTCATATCGTCGTTAATATTCTATAAGCGACATTTCCTTAATAGTATCGTTGATGACAGTATTGCAGATACTATCCACAATTTAGTCGCCGATAGGTTAATGACAATACGCTTTTTCAGTAGAGTTTTGTATAGAAATATATAGATATGTATCTGTTGCATTTTGACAAAACATCTTAAGTCAAATTTAGAAAGTTGAAAGAACTGTTTTTATTCATACGAGTTTTCATTCAAGAAACATTTTTGTTAACGTTTTTAAAATTTTGTATTATTTTGTATTATCATTTTGTATATTTTTTTTTTTAATACAAAAACAAACAAAAAAAATATTGACAACTAGTCCCATGTTTATGAGACATTTTCATTAAATTGTTTTGAATATCACCTTATTTAGGACAAGATGAGCGACAATTTCATGCATATTGTCGCCAATGTGTTTTGAAACACGACATATTGCATGCAATGGTCGCTTACGTTGTCCTCAATAAAGCCTTGTTGAAGACAAATTTAAAAAAATGTCTCATATAAAGTCGTAAATACGATTTATACACGACAAAATACATGTTTTATTACTTAAGTTGTCTTTATCAATTTTATATGGGCGACAAATTTTAGAATGTCCTGAGGACATCGTTGACGACATTTGCATCTATGACCATTTGGCCAACTGGGTAAATATTAAAAATTGCTTGTATTATCTTTTTTTAGTTTTCTATTTATTTTTTGTCAAAGTTTTAATATACATACATTTTCGAATAGAATTTATTTTTTAAAACTTTGGTTTTTTCTTCTATTTTAATGACAATAATGCGTAGGGACTTTTTCATCGAGTATGGAAAAGCTGGATTTTTCTTAGCATGTGTAGGTATTTTTCCGAAAAATCCACTGGCAACACTGATTAAACATCACACAGTGGGGTTTAAAAAAAGTTCAGATAGTTACGCTAATGGTCCGAATAATGTATTTTGTAGAATAATTTGTGAAAACCCAGATGTAAAAGTTTTTATTTCAGTTTTTCGATTGGAGAAAACATTTTCAAATTCATGAAAATAGAATGTGAGAATTTTTCCTTTTTATAAGTTATTTTTATTATATTAACCATTTTTATTTTTCAAATGTGTTTAACGTGTTTGATTCATTTAACGCATTCGAAAAATAAAAATGGTTAATTCTTGAAAATAGTTTATTTTGGAAATTATGTACTAGAATTGCATAGATGTACGAAACAAAATACAACGTAGACGGAAAGTGACCCAAAATTTTTGATTTTTAATTACCGCGCCGAACAAAACGTCTTGAGATGTCCTTATGTTCGAAATCTCTTTTGCTCTTTTAAAAATTGGTGGAAGTCTGTCCGAACGCGGCGGTAAGACTAAGGGCCACCGGAGCATGGAGGGATTTCAATATCGGACATGCTAATATTCTGAACGAAATTAATTGGCACATGGATGTTGATTATGTCACACCCGAGCCGATCTTTGATCCTGGCTTCACGGTTAGCATTTTGGATAACGTGGTCCACTATGATGACCTACAAATTCCCGCGAATGCGATTCAAATCTTCACGGACGGGTCTAAAACACTGTATGGTGTCGGTTCTGGCATATACTCCGAGCAGCTAAACTGGAGCATTCCTATGAGGCTGCCGGACCACTGCAGTGTCATCCAGGCCGAGATAATGGCCATCCACACAGCCGCGAGACGCATCCGATACGGTGAAATATCTGGAAGGGATATTCACATTATTACCGATAGCAAGGCGGCCATAAGATCCCTGGAGAATGTGTTCATCACATCGAGAATTGTCCGAGAATGCCGGATGTCTCTGGATGAGATAGCGAGACATTCACTGGTCACCCTTAATTGGGTCCCCGGACACGGGGACATACTGGGGAACTGCATGGCGGATTCGTTGGCGCATGCAGGCACCACCTTGAATCGAGACGGTTCAACATATAATGTAGGTGCTTCGCTCCCAAGGAGCAAGCAACTTATAGCGCACAAGTTTCATATTATCGCCAGTCGGAGGTGGCACGATGAAACTACCTGTGGGGAAACCAGGAAAATCTGGCCCGTCATAGATGAAAAAAGGACACGTCGAGCACTACAGCTGTCCAGACATCATCTAAGAAACCTGATTGCGGTTATAACTGGCCACTGGCCCATTGGGAGGCACGCCCAGAGGCTGGGGCTCCCTTACAATGACTTTTGTAGAAGTTGCGGCGATGAGGAGGAGGAAGAGTCAACGGAACATCTTCTCTGTAATTGCCCGGCTTTCGGAGATCTAAGACTCAAAATGTTTGGTCGAAGAGCCCTTGGGGACAAAACTTGTATCTCTGATGTTGATGTAAACAGGATTCACTCCTTTACTGAATCGACCGGATGGCTGCGTGGGAACACTAGCAGCCAGACAACATAGGACCCATGGGAGACGGTGTGACATGGTAACACAACGGGAACTAATTAATGGACCCACGTGAGCTGTGCTTGATCACGGCTGCCAATGGAACCTAGCCTAGCCTGTCCGTGAAATCTCTTAACCATAGAAATAAAATCCCAAATATCACTTACATTAATTACAATGTCGGTACCGAAATAAAATTTTTAGGTCTAGAATTGAATTATTAAATCCATTAAGACCGCGGTCCGAAAATTAACACTAAAAATCCTTAACTATTAACAGATGCTGATATTACAAAAAAATTGTGCTCAAATAAAAATGAAAATAACTCTCATGTTAATACAAGTTGGCTCAAAAGTCATCACCCTATCGGAAGATGCTATAATTTTCACAAACGTCAGTAAATGCCTGCTTATCTGTGAAGTTAACAGATAAAAAATACACGTCAGTAAGAAATAAAGCGCTAAAGCCCTCAAGAACTCAGACTATAATTTAGTGTTCTGTACGGTAGAAATATGGAAAACACAAACGCTAATATTGTTTGTATACTAAATACCTAAAACGTTTCTCTGTTTGTGATATTCGATAAGAGCATTTTATTGAGTTCTGTTTTTAGCAAAAAAACGACAAACTTCGTCGTTTTCGGCTCAGCACATTTAATGTATGTTCGTTTCAGTTGTGTTTTGGCACCCCTAATTTTTTATGTTTTTACAATTTTAACTTCTATCAGGCTTAAAAACACCATGACTAAATATGATAAACATATCAAATCATATTGAAGGTTAGAAAATGGTTAAGTTTTCAATTTTTCAAATACAATTATAGGGGTTTTGTGTAGGAACTCCATTATAGAAGTACCTATCATCCAAATTAAAAACTTTAACATAACTACTACAATGGACATTTTATTAAAAAAAAAACCAAAAATAATTTGTTTGCAATTGCAAAATGACGTTCCCGTTTTTCCTAAATTCTCCCATTGTGCATTAGTCTTCTCATTATGTTATTTTACATTTTTCTCACATTTTCATCTCATTTATTATACAATGACTTCAATTCAAAATTATCATTAGTATAGCAAAGTTAAACTCTTTAACTAAGTTTATTACCCGATTTGTAATAATTGATAAAAAAAAAAAAAATAACCACGAAATTTAAGTTACCCTAATCCTCACTTCCTGGCAATTTTATTTAGGAAACATTAATTTACTGTTAGATAAACAACAAGTAATTTGATCAGAAAAATTGTAAAAAAGTTATATATAAACTAAACTAATTACAAACACAATAACAAAAAAAAATATTTAATTTTTTTAACCATTCATTATGATAATTATTTTATGTTTAACGCTTGTCAAATGTCAATTCGTTGTTTTTTATTATTATTTAATTAAATGATATGTGTATGTGAAATCGTGTTGTCCAATTGTCATCATCAAAATTATTTAATAACAATAAAAGTTAGTAAAATAATTTATTTGTATATTTCTTTTAACATTTTTTTTGTCTATAAATGTCTGTTTAATTCACATGCATAATTTTATCCGACATAAAAAAATGTCTGCAAAATCTGTTGTCAATGCCATACTATCACACAAAAACGATGCAAAATAATATGACTAGATACTTTGCAAGAAAATGCAACTCTGATCGCATAGAATCTATCATTTTATTAACATTTTCATAAACATTTGCAAGACGAACAGACTTGTCAAAAAATTAATCAGTCACATAATTTAATATTTATTTCACACTTTATTACCTAATGAGTAATAGGTATGGAATAGTTCATGACTTTTCGATTTCGGTTTGGAAAAAAATGGGGGCAGGAGGCTAGGAAAAAAATTTTCAATAAAACTCCATAACTTTCACAGAGTCTCTCCTAGAAAGATACAATGTGGGACCGACCCGCCTTATTTTTTCTTTCCGGCATTTTTTTGGAACTGACCCCCTATATCCTTAAAGGGTTACATACCTTCCCGCTATATATATCAATTTCTTACACAGTTTTTTTTTTGTGAAAAATGCTTAAAGCACTGGAATGACAGAATATTGGCGGATCTGCAAGGTGGCGGGAGAAATGTTGGTTGGCTTCTTGTTATAGTCACTTATGATGGTAACGAGTAACTCTTGGGAGTGCAAAAAATACCATGAGTCAAAGGAAATAATAATGAAAGCGGAAATCATTATTCCAAAAATCATGAAGGTCACACATCAAATTTTGTCGTATTTGGAATTTCTAATGAAAAGATAGCTTAATATTGTATATTTTTGTGGCGACTTTTTTGAAACTTAAATGTTAACCTTAAATGTACTTGGGGTCAAAATGACCTCAGACTTTTGAAAGCTTCAGTGTATATTTAAAAGTATCTATACTACAATAGCTATTCACAAGCTATGGCCAAAAAATTAATTTTTCGGAAAATCGCAGGTACGAAAAAACTATGGCAGGTATTGACATATTTTTATTCCCTATTATATCCTCAATAAATTCCATTGTGATGTTTAAAATAATTTTGAGTTTTCCCTCAACAATATATGTTAGTGTTTTTGTCAAATATGAAAAATTCGGAATTTAGCACGTCATACAGTAATCTTATTAACAGGTAAACCATAAATATGCAATTGCATGTTTTTCCTTGTACGACCAATGAAGGTAGAAACAATATATTTATCTGTTTAAGAGTTTTTAATGAATTTTGAAATCGATTTGTTAGTGCATATTTTTGCATATTTTATCGTTTGCAGCATTTTTTAGCGTAATTTAGTTAAAAGAACCTTTTTGCAGAATTTTTTGAGTTTATAGCGCATATTTTGCCTTTTTGAGGCATATTTTGATACATGTTCAATTTTTTTTAGATACCTACAAGAACTTTTAAAGCAAATAAAAAAAAATTATTTGCAAAATTCTGTCTTTTCTGTTAAGTGCACCCAACGTGCTGCTTCAATTTCGCCATCTACATTAAATTTTTACTCTTAAATTTTACTCTTAAACAGTAATTTTGACTTAGCTGCGCAATCTCCTTTGCACGATTTGTTGTGCAGGTAAATCAAAAATGCAGTTATCTGTAATGCATTTACCTGCCTTAATGTGCAGGTAAACAATTGTGGTTACCTTCATAAAAGTGCAGCTAAAGTAAAGTATTTGACTTAAAAGTAGAATAAAAAATTATTTTATTAATACATAAATTTATTTTATAAATTTTCATATTTGTGTATTCTAAGTCAAATTACAATTTTAAAAGCTTTTATAACATAAATTTATATTCAATCAGCTAGCATTTTCAATCGTCTGGGAGTTCACTGGGAATCTCACAAAGAGTGTCTTTGATCGTCGACGAGCTCATTTTTTAATTGTAGACAAATCCTCGCACGGGAGAAACTGTTACACGTGCTGATTCGTATGAGAGATTCTTCCATAACGAAAAACGCTTATATAATCGTAAAGGGAATCGTTTATGATGTATGTAGAGATTATCTAACGAGTCTTTCAAAAAGAATGCCAAGAGTCGTATGAGACTCATGTAGGTATTATTTTACAACTCGTGCAATTCTCAGTCGTATGACTGAGCTACCTAAATAAGGGCACCAAGCGTATTTTTCATGCCAAAACTTCTAATTTCCATACAATTTCTATAAAGCAAGCCTTAAGGTCGCGAAATCAACACCATCCTGTCGAAAAATTCTTTTTAAAAGATACTTAGTCCGGTTTGTTTTATTAAAATTGTATTGGCAATGGCATTTTCATACTTCAAAAACGGTCTTATTTAGGTAGCTCAGTAATTGTTATACGACTCTTACAGAGAGTCCCAAAATAAATTAAAAAAAAAAAATTTAGATGTTTTTGGTTTTGTTACTCGTCAGATAATGATCAGAAGATTCTTTTAGGAGTTGTATATTAATCATAATCGTCTAACAAACAGCCTATGCTAGCTGGGAAATAACAGATCATTTTATACATGTATGCATGTTTATTTAATATAAAAGAAACATTAACAAAAACAATGAGATTTCACAAAGAACATAAAAATTAATGGAAAAAAAAAACAAAATAATTGCGATTTATATATTTATAAACAGCTTAAATTGGATATTTATGTGAAAAAGTGGCCACCATACATTTTTATGTGTGCAGCTAACTTTGATGTTTTGTATGAAAATATTTTAAAGCTGCCCAAAAATGTGAAAAATATGCAGGTATACAAAATGCACGTAAACAAGGATTTTGAAGAAGAATTCCAAAAATATGTATTTTGGGCAGTTAAGTCAAAGTGCAGCTAACTTAAATTTTTTGTATGAAAATAATTTTAAAATGTCAAAAAATTTGTGCATTTATTTTAAATGAGAAGGTATAGAAAGTGCACTTAAAAAAGGAATTTGTATGGATTTATAAAGAATAATTCCAAAAATTATCAATTTTGTGCAGTTAAGTCAAAAGTGCACGTAAACAAAAGGCAGTTAAGTCAAAACAACTGTAGTCATTTTAAACTTGAAAATTTTATACATGTAAATATAAGCAAAAATAAAGGTAAAAGCAATTATTTACGTTTTTAGTGATTTGTACAATACACAGAAATCTGGACCAATCTTTTAGTATACCGATTGACTCAGAATAAATTTTTAAAGTGATCTAACGGTGTCCATCCGTCCTTCTTGCTGGTTGTCTGTTTGCGCAAAGTACAAGGTACGAACTTGTAGATAATTTGATTACATTTGGTAAATACCTTTTAATTGCACTGAGGACGAAGTCTATAATTTCTCATTCTCCCCATAAAAACTTTTTTCCAAACTAGACTCTTTGTGTCAGCAGGACCATATAACTCCAGTTTTGCATTACAAAGGAGTAGTCTTAAAACTAATCCATGGTATACTCCAGAGGATTAGCTTTGAAATCGTTTAAAAACGAAAACATGTCGTTAAAAAACGAAGACATGTCGTTTCACTGCTTTTAACAATGACATGGTCCATGCTTGCATTACATTGGGCCAGCCCAGGGAGTAGTCCATTTGATCAAAATGGATCAGGTAGTCCAATATTATTTGCAGGGTTTAGATTAAATTTGCTCCAAAAATATTTTACTGCAAATTTAATTATTTCCGAATGGGTTCACATTTGCCCAAAGCTCCCATCTATATAAAGCTTTAACTTCCTTTTAAATTAATACATTTTTAAACCATTTAGCGAAATCTATTTAAGACAAAAAATCTCATATGGATGTTAATATCTGTATAACATTCGGCACAAATAACTATTTAATGAATTTTAACCTCTTAACATAACTTAACTGCCCATCGTTTCCAATTGGGTAAAATCTCGAAAATTCATCTGAAAATACTATGGTGTTTGGGCTCTACCGATTATAATTTTAGGATTGTCTTTATTAAACGGAACTGTAGAATTGTTGAATATTTTGTTTACAAATAAGCAATTTTTGTTTTTTTTTTTTTTTGGCATATTTTTAACCATTTTTAGGGCATATTTTCAAGTTTTTACTGCATATTTAATGCGCATAAAGCACGTTTTTAGAGCATATTTCTGGTTTCCCTGCTTATTAATAATACATTTTTTATTCCCAAAAGTAACTTTGATAACACAGATCAACATGGTTTTTGCACGCGTATTCTGTATGCTAATTATGACTTTACTATTTACCCTCATTGCAAAACACAAACTAATTTGTTTCTGTCACGCACAGATTTGTTGTGACACCCACTTATGGTTTTACCTTATTTTCCGTTAATACGTACGGTTTAATTGCATCGAGTTTTAGTTTTAAAAAACATGTTATCAAGTATAATTGTATGTAAAGTATCAGTTTTTATGAAATATAAAATTCCTGTCAAAAAAAAAAAAAAAAAAAAACTATGGGTGCCAAATTTTTTCTAGCTCTATTTTCCACCTTAGGAAGTCAAAATACAGTAAAAAGGACCAAAAAAGTTCATGTGACAAATTAAAAGCTTATTTTTGTCAATCAGTGTAATTTTGAAATTTGCTTAATAAAATTTTTAACAATTTGAAAATGGAGTTTTGAAACGGTTTTGTTTTGGTCATACCTGCGACTAGGTTAACGGTACAAAACAACGAACGGTACGAAGACAAAAAATTTTCCATATTACTCATATAAAGTAAAATGGTAATATGTGCGGTCAGGTTTTAATAAAGATTGGTTCAGAACTTACAGATTCTATAAATCTAACTGCCGAAATATTCTAACTCTCGATAGAGGGTGTCAAAGATTTGGCACAACCAAATACAACACTTTAACTTGTTTTATTTTAGATTAAAGATTTATAGTTTTAAACAGAGTATGAAAACAAACAAAACATTTCGCAAACGTTTGCAAAATGTACAAAACTATTGAAAATTTTTAAATTGTATTGTACATGAGCAAAACCAAAACAAAAACTTTTCAAGTGTCAAAGAGAAAAAACGAAACAATTGGCTTTCCACTCATCTGCATTATTTAATTTACCGTTACAATCGTACATCTGAGTACAAAACAGATAGAGAAACGTTTTGTTTTGAGTAATTGATTTAGTTCTTGTTTGGTTTTTGTAGTGGCATAATAAGCTAAGCTGCAAAAATTTAGAGCATAGTAAAGTCGAATGCCGAGTTTATGTATGAGTAATATTTTTAGTTTTTATGTAGATATAAATTTATTTTTTGTTTTCTTTTTTCTTTGAATTACTTTTTATTTAATTTAATTAGTTTTTTTTTTAATTACTATAGTAGTCAAAAAAAGCATTAATAAAAACAAAAAAACCTAAAAACCTCTCTTTTTTTCACTTAGAAACAATAGTTATATATATATATGACTAAATATTATAATGAGTAAATCAATTTCCAAACGTTTGTCAAACGTTTTTTCTCGTTTGTTCTTACTCTTTTCTTTTCCAGCTGTGTACGTTTATATTAATGTACAATTTGCGCTCACGAGCAAAAATAATACAAAACAAAATGGCACAATCATTCTCATTGTTTTGGTTTTGTTTTTGTTTTACTCACTGCAAAGAACAAAACAAAACGAAAGCAAACGTTTCGTTTTGTTTGTTTTCGTACTCTGGTTTTAAAGATGTAGCAAAGGCATATTTTACCAAATCCACTGCAATACTATAAACGCACTCTGTTTTGTTTAGTAATTTAAGTTTTGGGTCCATACTAATTTAATAGCAAATTTCGTGTACATACATATGTATATTTTAAATAAATTTCCCTTTAAACATCACTATTAAATATTTTTGTAAATCATTTCATTTCGTAAATGATTTCATTAAAAACAATTATTTTAAATATTGCAGTTTTAATGTTAAACTTTAATGTAATTCCTTTTTTAGATACAACAATGCAATTAAAAAAAAAAAAACGTTAAAAATTCCAACAAAAATTGAAATGTTGTTAACTAAAAAGGTGTTTTGTAATGAATTAATGAGATTTTAATGGTTTAATTATTATAAAACTTGCAAAGCAATTAATATTTTATGTTTAATGAATTAAAAGATTTTGTTTAAATAAAGAGAATAACGCTTAACTGCAGTCACTTACTTTCATTTGAAAATTATTAGTTTTGTTTTTTCTTAATAAAGCCCTTATGACACTACATTTTTTATTCTTTAATTGATATAGAATTGATAGAAAGAAACAGTAAATGTTAGAAAGAGCAAACTATAAAATGTAAACAAAGTTTTTCAGTTTTTTTTTTCTCTTGTTATGGTTTTGTTTCAGGGATGGGGTTGAGAATTTTTAAAATTGTACCAACAACCTTTAAAAATTTTACTTTTTTACCCTAATTGTACTAAAAGATGTTTTTAGTTGAAATTAATTTTATTTTTGTTTATAAAAAACACCCCACAAAGGTATTATAAATCTTAGTTTAAAAAGTATCAACAAAAAAGTACAATTGAAACAACTTAGCCATCCCTGTTTTGTTTATTTTCTTAAATGTTGCCAACTTTTTGTTTATGAGAAACCTAAAAACAAAAAGCGGTAAATCGCTGAATTTGCTTATAAACCGCTGATTCAGCAACACTTTTAATATTTCAAGCTGGAAATGTCAATTTTAAGTTAAACAATTTTACATTTTTTTTGACATAACTTCATTTTTTATCGATAACTTTAGTAAAATTTTTGACAGTTTGCCATTTATCTTAATACAGCTTAACTCTTTGCACTTGATAAATTTTTGTATTACATTATCAGCCGTGTCACAGATTCCGTTCGGAATGCTGTCAATTCCGTATTTGCCATTCCGTTCGAAATCATTTTTGGTGCTTTGGATTCCAATCGTTTTCATCAATCCGAAAAATTTTGTTTAAGCGATTTTTATGTTACCCATTTGGCAACATCAGTATTTATTACAATTTAATATGGCAACAAATTCACTTAGCAAGACAAAAAACAGCTGTTAACAAAATTTTTGTACAAAAAAATTTACATTTGAGTTTTTATTTATGTGTAAAAAAGTAATCAACTTTAAAATTTGTGAAATTTAAAAAGTAAATATGCCGGGCGTATTTAATTTTTAAATTAAAATGCGGGAAATGCAGGCTATAAAAAAGTTTAACAAATGTAATTGTTTCCAATTTTGCTTTGTTCTTTTCAGTTTTGTTTTGTTTTGTGTATTGCCGGTATGTAAATTTTGGCAAAATATGACAACAAAACAGATATGGCAATGCTTCATAAATCCATTACGAAAATTTTGTTTTCTTGTTAAAGATTTTAGAAAGAGTTTTAAATATTTGTAAAATAAATTGCTAAAAATTATTTAAAATATACTTCTTTTGAAAAATAAATAAAGAAAACATATTTGTTTATTGATAGAAAGTATATTTTGATAATTATTTGCCGTTTAAGATACAGAAAACTCCCATTCCGTTCATGAAAATAGAAATGGTTTCATTCCGAAAAATTTTTTCGTAATTAATTTTCTGAAGCACCAAAATACGGAATGAATTCCGTTTCCGAACGGAATTGTGTTCTGTGACATGGCTGTATATTTGTACTGTTCACCAAAACTTGAACAATGCATTAAAAATGTAGTGTCATAAGGGCTTAAGAAACAGTTACCAGTTATTTTGATTATAGATTATAGAATACAGGGGCATTTCAATTCTCCGCCAAGTTTTTGGCAAAGTTTTCAAATGGTAACCATTTATGCTTTATAACGTTGAATATGTAAAAAAGTATAGATATATGTATATATATGTTCCTCTAACTCCCATTGGAGCATAGGGCGACAACAACAGCCGATCTCCATCTAACTCGATTTTGAGAGATAGACCTTCCAAGATAATCCAGGTTGGTTTATTTTGGATTTTGTTGAACGTCTCCATTTTATACGTGGTCTACCGTATTCTCGCCCACTTAACTTGGTGGCCACACGATCAAGTTTTTCCTTTCAATTTGCAACACACTCTCATTTTTTTAGTAACACACTCACACTTTTTAAATTGACCACGACATTACTTTCAATTTCACCTTTCCATTTGTTTGACAATTTTACTTTAAATTTAACAGCTGAGTACAAGTTTGTCTTTATAAATGGTTTTCTCGTTGACATCTTGAAAGTAAATTGGTCTGAGTTTATACGGTTCATTCTTTACTGAAAAGATTGCTACTTTATAGGCGAGAGAGGCGAGGGGTATGTACTCGTTTCTTTTCCACTCGCCCCTCTCGCCTATAAAGTAGCAATCTTTTCAGTAAAGAATGAACCGTATAAACTCAGACTTGCTTACAAATTGAGTGCAGCCTACGTCACAGCTTTCAATTTATGTAAATTTTGACAAGCAGTATATGTAAAAAGCTATCAAGAACAACTCGAACGTGTGGCTGCAAGGTTAATGAAATAAATTGCATCTAAGGCTTAGATTCTAAAGCTGGAGGTCCATACCACGCGTTTTCGCCTCCACGCAGTACATGCTTTTCTAACCTTACTTGCGTTGCACGTTTCAAGTTACATGCAACGCTTTTTATGCAGCAGCAGCACAAGTAAAAATAAAATTTAATTTGTCAAAATCAGCTGACTTGTTCGAACGCTGCTTGTGACGCTTACAAAAGTAGAAAGTAAACCTACTTTTCGCCTCAAGGCATCTACGCTTTTGTGAATGTAACTTACTACGTACAACTACACAGATTCTACTTTTTTGACAGCTGCGTAAGCAGCGAAAAAGCGAGTAACGCGTGGTGTAAACCTCCAGCTTAAGCGCTTGCTTAGACACATTGTCGTTACTGCGTCGTATGGTGTGTGCGATCCACTGTCACTTTCGTTTACGTACCTCTGTTGCTACTGGTATTTGGTTCGTAGCAGTTAGTAATTAGAGATCCCAGTTGGCCATGTCGTGCACGAATTATCAATGATAATTCCTGCACGACACGTAAGGGACAACTAATGCAAATCGTCGATGACATTTTCAAACAAGTGTCGCGTAAATCGTGCACGACACAAAGAGAGAAAATGTCGCGCAGCCTGTCGTTGATGACTACATGCACGACATTGTCGTCCATATAGTCGTTGATGACCACATGAAAGACATTGTCGTTCATATTGTCTTTGATGACTATATAGACGACAAAGGATTCTACTTTATCGTCAACGACGAAAAAATAAAAATATACAATAGCACAAACATATTTTTAGAATAAGACCTAAGTCTTGAGTTCTCAGACTTGACTGACTGATTTTCTTCACTTTGCTTTGGTTGTTTTTTATTATTATCGTTATTTTACAGTTAATTTTTTTTATTGGGAACAAATTATATTTGTTTGTTTAAAAGACAGCTTACAAGACAATGTCGCTCATATTGTCGTGCTTAGAAGTTGATAAAGGACACCTTACAAGACACTGTCGGTCATGCTGTCGTGGATACACTTTAATACAGGACAGCTTACAAGACACTGTCGCTCATACTGTCGTGTATAGTTGTTGATAGAGGATACCTTACAAGAAAATGTCTGTCGTGTTGTCGTGGATAAGCTTTGACAAAAGACAACTTGAAAGACAATGTCGGTCATGTCGTCGTTTATTAACTTTTTTAAAAAACAGTGCACTAGACAATGTCGAGTATTTTGTCGTCCACGACATTTTCCTCAAAATTGTCTTCTAGAAAACCTAAGTGATAGAGGACATGTCGTGCATAAATCGTTGACGACAATGTCGTCGACGGCAGTTTGGCCAACAGGGATGGTTTGTGGCCAAAATATACTTAAAATTCTTCTTTGGCAACGGTTAATGAAAGTTTGTAGACGTTTTGATATGTCACTGGTCACCTTCCAAGTTGTACACCCATATAAGATCACTGACTCGAACCTAATTCTGGCAGTCGTGATCGAGTATTTTCTCGATCCGAAAGCAATTTTATTTCAGACGATACTGAACGAATTGAAATTATTTTTTCAGTATTGTGAACTCAAATTAATGCTCTACAACACTGAAAAAATAATTTCGATTCGTTCAGTATTGACTGAAATAATTAGATATTAAATTGCTTTCGAATCGAAAAAAACTCGATTACGACTGCCAGAATCTGGCCCCTGGCCTAATTTATTCGGGTGTTAACATCAATATCAGTACCACCATCAGTAGAAATCTGGCATCCAAGATAGCAGAATTGATCGGTAGCGTCAAAAGTACTGTCGTTAATGTGCATAGGGGATGTTATTGCTCCGACACCTTGTTAAAAGGTGCAAGTATAAAACCCTGTAATAATGCAATTTGTTATTTGACGAGAAAAAAAAACTCAAAATTGGATCGCCCTGTTTTTAATAGCTGAAAAAAAGTTTGCTCTTCAAAATAAAAACAAATGCATATTAAATCAAGTATTTTATTGTTCAAAATAAAAAATGGCTGCGGTAATATCCATATTTTTAACTTTTCGTCCTATGGCCTTTTTCTCAATGTATCGACAAACTGTCTGTTACTTAATGTCAACATAAATTTATTAGACCGATAAATTGTCCGTTAACGATTTTGGTTTTCAGTTGGCAGTACCTCTCAAAATACATGAAAAATGTAGGAGACAGCTGATTGAATTTATCTGTACGGCAAATAAAAGGAAAATAAATAATTGGCAGATGAGTGCTGGAGCCTAATTCTGGCTTTCGTGATCGAGTACTTTCTCGATTCGAAAGCAATTTAATATCTAACTGCCTGTTTAACGATATCGAACGTCATCGTTTGCATAGAAAATTACATTTAAAACAAAAACAAAGTTCGAACATTGTACGAACTTTGTTTTTGTTTTAAATGTAATTTTCTATGCGAACGATGACGTTCGATATCGTTAAACAGGCAGTAATTATTTGAGTCAATACTGAACGAATCGGAATTATTTTTTCAGTGTTGTAAAGCATTAATTTGAGTTTTACAATACTAAAAAAATAATTTCAAAGCAAATGATACATTGAGAAACTCAAATTTCTTTAACGTGCAGTTTTTCATTGGGGAAAAAGATAATCACGTAGTGAGAAAACGACCATTAAAATTTTTAAAAAATTTCTTTAGTATGTTTTTTATAAAATATGTATGTATGTAAACAAGATAATACCTTTGCCAGATTGCCGAAGATTTTAAGATTTTTTTAATTGCATAAGACACTTTTTAAGAGCATATTTCCGGTTTCCCTGATTGTAACAATACGTTTCCGTCTTCAAATCGTTAATACCTATAGCATTTAGTTCCAAAGCTTTTTTCAATAACATTGGGGGTTCACCTGACAATTTTTTGTCATAATAAACGTGAAACTTCATATAAAAAAAAAAACGCTGACACAAATTTTGGAGTTTTTTTATATAGACTTTGACATTAGGTATGACAAAAAATTGTCAGGTGAAGACCCCATGTAATGATGGTTAACTTGATGACATTTTGACAAACGCATACAAATTAAAGTAAAACAGGTCGGCGTGTGCTTCGGTCCAAAATATGTTTTCCAATTTTCCGGTTTCAAAATTCTAAACAAATCTTTGGCTTAAATGAAATTACGAAGCATTTAATAACGGTTTTTATTAAAATACTTACATTCATACATAAATTATATAATAGAAATTGTGCTTTGTACATGGAAATTTGTTTTTTTTTTTAGATTACATTAAAATAATTAATAACTAAAAAGGCCATTACAATTTTTATTACATTTCACAATATTTAAACTGAAAATTACAAAACAACAATAACTTTGCAATTAAAACGAAACAAAAATTTAATTAAATAAAACAGTGAGAAAATATACAAAATAAATTTTGTATTAAATAACTTTATGTTTGGTTTTTTCGTAATTTCTTTAACAAAATATTTCTTTTAAGGAAAGAAAAAATATTTGGTAATAAATAGTATGTATTAGTTAATGAATGTAACAATGAAAGCATAGAAAACTAAAAACAAAAAAAATTAATATAGAAAAAATTGTAGGTAGGTATATAAACTAAAACCAAAATACTTGTATTTCGTCACGCTTATTTACGCGGCTTTTTTTAGACTTTTTATTACATGATTATTTTACTGATGGTGTTGTTGTTATTGTTTCTGATGGTCGAGAGGGAGATGTTGTTGTTATTTTCTGGTATATTAACCGAAAACAAATTCATTCATACCAGTACATAAGAAAAAAAAAATAATTAAGGGAGAAGTGTAAGAAATAAGGAGTCATTAAAATTGACCAACATTTACGGTTATTCATGGTTTTCATAGTGTTGTTGTTTTATTGAAACACCCCAGTTGGCCATGTGTTCGAGACAACGTCGACGACGCGTACAAGACCCATAGTACGACATCGCTGACGACATGTTGGCGACAGCCAGAGCAAATCGTCGACGACTTTTTCGAACAAAGGGCACCAAAATCGTACACGACAATTTGAACGACACCATCATGCACATTGTCGTTAACGACCATATGGGTGACAATGTGGTGAAAGTTGTCATTGGCGACTACATAAACGACTTTTTTCTCATATCGTCGTTGATGTTCTATAAGCGACATAACCTTAATAGTGTCGTTGATGACAGTATTGCAGATACTATCCACAATTTAGTCGCCGATTGGTTAATGACAATACGCTTTTTCAGTTGAGTTTTGTATAGAAATAGATAGATATGTATCTGTTGCATTTTGACAAAACATCTTAAGTCAAATTTTAGAAGTTGAAAGAACTGTTTTTATTCATACGAGTTTTCATTCAAAAAACATTTTTGTTAACGTTTTTAAAACAAACAAAAAAAATATTGACAACTAGTCCCATGTTTATGAGACATTTTCATAAATTTGTTTTGAATATCACCTTATTTAGGACAAGATGAGCGACAATTTCATGCATATTGTCGCCAATGCGTTTTGAAACACGACATATTGCATGCAATGGTCGCTTACGTTATCCTCAATAAAGCCTTGTTGAAGACAAATTTAAGAAAATGTCTCATATAAAGTCGTTAATACGATTTATACACGACAAAATACATGTTTTATTACTTAAGTTGTCTTCATCAATTTTATATGGGCGACAAATTTTAGAATGTCCTGAGGACATCGTTGACGACATTTGCATCTATGACCATTTGGCCAACTGGGACGTAAATAAATATGTATACATACATACAAACATAAATATTTATATGCTGTTATTAATATTATTTCTACAAAAAATAATTATATGTATACATATGTATGTATGTACATAGCTATGTACGACTACTTTGCAACTTAAAATAAAAACCTTAAGAAAACACACGTTTTGATTCCTGTTTCTAAAGAGAGGTCAAAACATAATGCACGATGTTAATTGTGGGTCACACCTTAACGCCTAGTTTGTTGTCTAACTAAATTTGACATTTCTTTTTTTTTAGTGCTTGACAAATTCAACCATGGATAGGTACACAAATTCAATGGTTGGTTGGACAGACAGAGGTGAATGGTGCCTTTACAAAGAAAATCATTTTCAGCGACGAGGCACACTTTCACCTCAAGCTTCGTACAGACCAAGGTATATTTATAGCAGGTAGTCTCGGAAAGCCAGCTGTTTATTTTTTATTTGCTTGTTTTGTGGTACGAACTGTCAAATGTTTTATAGTAAACAAGTTGTTTGTCTCTATCTTTTGTCTCTTTTGTCTCTTATCAACCCCTTTGCCTTTTGACAGTTCGTACCACATAACAACAATAAAAAGCCCTGTTGTTTGTTTTGTTGTACAATTGTTGTAATCTCGCGGCTACCTGCTATAAATCAAAGATGCCCAGTAGTGGCTGATATCAGCAAATTAAACTCACACGTATACTTACGCTCTTTTGCTTGATCATCAATCAACCAATAGGAAATCAGCATGTTGAGTGGGAGAGACAAACTACACTTGCAGAACTTCTGTGTCTATGAAGATTCAATAAATAAATAATGAGAAAAAAAAAAAAAAGAAAAAAATGTTACAAAATGCTTTTGATGGCATGCAATGTCTTATTTGGCATAAGACATTTAAAAAAACAGAGATATAAAATTAGAAAAAAAACATTTTGAAGATGTTCACAAAGACATGAATTATTTGCAAATAAATAAATACATTCACCAAGAGTATTACTAAAATATGTACATTCATTAATTTTACATTTCCCTTTTGTTAAACAAAGAAACAGAAAAAAAATGACAACACCCGCCACACATGTGCTTTCGTCGCAATCTCGTTGACGACTAAATAAAATGAATAGCAAATTGATTTCTTCCAGTGTTATTTCGTCACTCTCACCAATACTACTACCTTGGGCATCAATGATTTATAGCAACAAAAGGGAAATGTAAAATTAATGAATGTACATATTTTAGTAAGTCTGAGTTTATACGGTTCATTCTTTACTGAAAAGATTGCTACTTTATAGGCGAGAGGGGCGAGTGGAAAAGAAACGAGTACATACCCCCCGCCTCTCTCGCCTATAAAGTAGCAATCTTTTCAGTAAAGAATGAACCGTATAAACTCAGACTTATACTCGTGGTGAATGTATTTATTATAGTAATACTCTTGATGAATGTATTGATAGGTATATATATATCTATAATACATACATATATAATTTATATATGCGGACATCTGGATAGTATGATATATTTCGAAATAAAAAGATTCTTCGAAGTGTTTATAAATTTTCCCTCAATTAATCATTGTTCAATTTGCAATTAAAAAGTAATAAAATCTTCTAAGTTGATACTCTTATTGCAGTTACGCAATAAAAGTATATTTCTCAAACTAGAAGAATTCAGCTTATTGCGTTTTTTTGAGCAAATATAATTCAATATAAAATGGCCTTCCTTTTTTTACAATAAATAAACTTATTAAGTTCGATAAACCCATTTTTAAATTCTCCTCCACCATATCTTCATCATTTTCTTTATATTGATTTACCCATTCCTTCAACTTTTCAATAAAAATTTTCTTATAAATTTTAAATTGTTTTTCTTTTTCTTCCCCCTGAAAATAATTCATGTCTTTGTGAACATCTTCAAAATGTTTTTTAAAATTATATTTCTTAGTTTTTTTAAATGTCTTATGACAAATAAGACATTGCATGTCATCAAAAGCATTTTGTAACATAAAATAATTTTCGACTGACATCATTAATAAATCGCAATAATTTCAATTTATGTGTTAACTCACAGCAGTCTCGATGACGATTAAAATGTAAAATAAGACACAGAAGTTCTGCAAGTGTAGTTTGTCTCTCCCACTTAGGGTTGCCATCCGTCCTCTTTTCCCCGGACACCGTCCTCTTTTTTTGAGTATCCGGGGCAGTCCTACTTCTTTTTCATCAAGTGTCCGGGGTTGTCCGGCTTTTAACACCTTCATTGTAAATTTGTTCCTGGATTTAAATCACAGTTCACAAAATGCATTAAAAAAAAGATTTAGGTGCTCGGGTTTTTTTAAGATAGGTATGATTTAATTTTTGGGGACGTCACGTGACAAAAAGAGTACTTTTCTTTGAACGTGCCCAAAATGGAGCTCCCAAAAAAAATGGAACAAATAAGCAAAAGCAACCTAATCAATGTCAAATGATTATATTAAAATTTTATTTTAAGATTCTTTTTGGAAAGAAAAAAAAAATCATATCTTAAAAAAAGCACATCCCTCAAAGTTTTAGGATTTTTAAAAAACAGTTTGAAGTATTATATAAAAAAAAAATCAGCAAAAAAATAGGGTTTTGAATTAGTCCATTTTTAAAATTTGATATTTTGCATATACATTTTTTTCAATATATTTATTGTAGCCTCAAGTATTCTCTTTAAACTGACAAAAATCATCTTCGTATGTAAAGTAGTTTTCGAGATATTAAAAGAATATACTCAACACATTCGGCTTATTCGGCGATATTATGACAATTTGAATATGACATAACTTTTGAAAAAAAAAATTAAAAAATTGTTTTTCGTTGATATGTCTTCTTTATGGGATCAAATAAACCCTCTCGCCAAATTGCATTCAAATCGAAAGGGGTCGAGTCCCACTCTTGGTCGACTTGACATGGAATTACCCAAATTAAGATTTTGTGTGCCGTCGTTAATTTTATTAATATTAAGTTGTTTAGAAAGTGTCCTCTTTTTTCGAACAAATGTCCTACATATTTTATGCTGGCGTCCTCTTTTTCTCAAAATAGAAATGGCAAGCCTACTCCCACTCAACATGCTGATTTCCTATTGGTTGATTGACGATCAAACAAAAGAGCGTAAGTATACGTGTGAGTTTAATTTGCTGATATCAGCCACTACTGGGCATCTTTGCTATAAATATACCTTGGTACAGACGATGGTCAGATCTTACAATGTTGTCATTTTTCTGACAACGGTGCCATTGTCAGATGCATTAATTTAACACATCTGCCAAATGAAAATAGAGTAGGTACAATGTTCACACAGTTGCAAGACATTTTTAGTCAATTTTAATAACAACATTGTAAGATCTGACCACCGTCTGTACGAAGCTTCAGTTTATTCGTTAACAATCAGAATTACCGCATTTGGACAAATGAGAATGCACGGGTGATTGTCGAAAAGCCAATGCATCCACAGATTAGGCTTACCACCTTTTAAAATTGCGAAAACGGGACACCACTAAAAAATCATAGAAAAATTCAAACAAATCCGTTTATGTATAATTATTATACTATTTTATTTGGAAAATCAACAATAACACATTAATTCAAATTGTGTAAAATCTAGACTTATAAAACTTAACCAAAACATAAACGTAAATATAAATAATATACATAGTTAATAACAATTGTAACATAAAATGGAATTTTAAAAAGTGAAGTTATTTCATTACTTAGTTTTAAATTCATATGTACATAGTTAATAATAATATAAACGTAAAATAGAATTTTAAAAAGTGTAATTATTTCAGTTTTTAGTTTTAAATTTATATTTTGTATCACTTTTAGCAGCTTTTATTAAATCTTTATTTAAAGTAATAAATTCAACAAACTCAGCACATCTTAAGCTAAAATTGAAATGAACCAACAACTCAGCTTTAACTAAAGGAACAAGCATCCTAGAGCGCGTGTCATGCCATTTATTTTTCATGACGCTGAAAACACGCTCTACATAGCAATTACTAGGTGGTACAATAAAAATATATTGCACTATAATAAATAAATTTGGACTTTCCCCATTATCGAAAAATTTTAACCATTTTTGGATTATTTTATTTGAATGGGGGATTTCGGTCATAGAAGTTAATGCACTATTTTGTTCAATAATAATATTCAGTTTTGACAAAATACTATTTAGAAAACAAATTTCAGAAAATAAAGCATCCTTGTCTATCGGTATTTCCAATTTTTGAGTAACTTCAACCACTTCATCATATATTAACTCTTTAACTAAATTAAACTGTTTACATTTATAAAAAAAAGCTTCAGTTGAATAATCAAACCACTTATTTAAATATTCTAGAATTTTTTTATAAACTGAGATGCATTCTTTAGTAAAATATTCTTTTTTATTGCGATCTACTTGCATCAAAATTTGATTGGCTTTAAATCCAAAAAAAAGGTTTTCCAATCTATTTGAAAATTCTAATTTGATTTTATAAAAAATATCAAAAACTTCTGTAGGTTGGATGTAGTCACTTTCTAAATGTTTTATATGTGATGAAAAAATGCTCATAATATTATGAATAAAATATAGGTATGCCTCGCATATTTGATTCTCGTCTTTCTGTACTTCCGAATCTTGATCACAGGCAACAAATTTCCAAATTAGTTTGGAAACATTCTCTTCTCCTTTACTCAAAAAATACGATTTTAAAACAGGCCATGATTGAAGAATACGATCAATAGCTGGAAATAATGTCAGAAATCTAATACGCGAATGTCCAAGTAACTGGATATAATCAGTTTCCATAAAAATGAAAAACTCTTTCAGTTCTGCTATATTTTTTGCACTTGAAGAAAATTCACTGAAAACTTCAATAACTAAACTTTCTACATTTAACGATAAGGTTTTTAGTGCTTGTTTGGCAGTATTATGCAAAATATGAGCATGACAATGTGCAGCAATTAAATTCGGTAAATTCAGTTTTCGTTTCAGATGTTGAAATACTGATTTAAATTTGCCATAGTTAACGGACGCATTGTCTGCTCCATATGCTACTAATTTATTTTTACCCAACATTCCATATTTTTCTAGGCACTCAATCAACTTCGTTGCTATGGCTTCCGATTTCTCGTCGTTATCTTCATAAAAATCAATAAGAAATGTTGTTGGTCCTTTCTTCATTGAAAAATATCGAATTGCAACCGGAAACAGTTTTTTATTTCCCTTGTTGGAAGCGTCTGTGGCTATAGAAATAGGACCACCACCAACATCTGATAAAGCATGTTCAATAGAATATGGAGCTAATACATTTTCAACAATTGCCTCAGCCTTCGTCCGGCCGCAGTGAATTCGTTGACTTTTTTCCGAATCACTAAATAATTTTTTTAAAAGTTTAATACCACAATCTTGAGACATATAGCTGTGATTATGGATCACACCATGATACGTTAATGCTATTTCACATATAATAGCTTCATGTTCATCAGTTGTATTGGGTTTTGCAAAAAACTTTGTCAACCTAGTACTATCATTCATTGCATTAAGGAGCTGTATGTGTTTTTTGGAATTTGCATGCTTCTTTATCATTAAAATTCCTTCAAATTTTACAGAAAAAATTAGCTTGCAAATACTGCAATAAGCACTCATTTCATCGTTTGGCGTATTTCTTAACCAACTCTGGAAATTTGGTAACTTCAACCAATCTTGTTTGAATTTGCAATACCTTTTTTGGTTATTTTTTTCCTTTTCGTGTGTCGCTGCCGATGGATTTGCATCTGCTTGTCTTTTTCTGTTCATTTTTCTATGCAAAGTTTAAAAGTTATAATATACATACATGCAAATTTATTTGAAAAAATATTTTAGAAAATAAAAAAAAAATACCTTTAAAAAATCTCGCGTCCCGTTAAAATTTTAATTTATTAAAAATTGACAAATGGAATAACAAATCACAGTTTTCGTTTGACAAATGGCAAATGACAAAAGGGAATAAAAATGTTCCAGTCAAGGCGAATTCATGTAAATAAATTCGCCTTGGTTCCAGTGTTGCCAATTAAGGCAGAACTATTTACCAGGTAGTCGCAGTTCCTTGAAGATGTCAAATTATAAAAAAACAGGCGAATTCACTTAACATGTACTCGCCTTGCTCATACACAATATAACTTGTGTATTGAGATACAAAAAAGTAATCAGCTGTATAGTAAATGTATCTGCTTTGGTTGTTAATCAAGGCGAATTTACACAAGGTAAACTCATCTCGTCAGCCGTTCATCAGCTGTATCCACGGCGAATTAAAAAAACGGTGAAACGTCAAAATATTGTTTTGTTTCTATACTGAAATTTGACAACAAGTCGGAAAATTTCATAAACAAAATACATGGGGCTTTTTGTAGTTGTAGAGTTGCACTTACCTTGTATAAATTCGCCTTGGTTGTTAATGTATCAAAAAAATCCAGTTCTGGTAAAAAAATTTGTAGTACTAAAATAAGTGCTTAGTCGCAATTTACACTATGGACATTTCTTGCCGGACAGAAAAAGTTTGTTGGCGAGAGAGACAAGAAGTAAAGAGTGTCAAGCATACAGCGTCGCCCCCTTACCCAAACTTTTTCTGTCCGGCAAGAAATGTCCATAGTGTAAATTGCGACTTAAGCTCTCTATTTTTTTGATTTGTTGTGCCATGTAATAAAAATTTAGTTAGAAAACGGGACAAATGGCGTCCAGTTCAGAGTATCGACGGGACACGGGACATTCCACTCTAAAACTGGACTGTCCCGGCGAAAACTGGTCAGTTGGCAAGTCTACCACAGATAGTGACTGTTTGGTGCGGTTTATGGGCTGGCATCGTCACCGACTTCTTCGAAAATGAAGAGCTACATGATGAGATAATTCGGCACACTTGTGTCTCAGAGTCATTGCAAATATGGACCATCGAATCAGGGCTGCCAGGTACTTTTTTTCTTGTCCCCAAAAAATTAAAAAATATCCCCAAATCCCCAAAAACAAAACCTTAAAGAGTTAATATTTCTTTTATTTTGTTTTTTTTTTGACCAAATTTAAAATTTTTTTTAAAAATAGTTAGAAAAATGTTAAGAAATCCCCAAAAATCCCCAAATAAAAAATTTTAGTCAATAAAATCATTTTATGTATTTGGTTTGTAGCGACTGGTTTCGGCATATTTTTTAAAATCCTTTTTATGCGATTCTAGTGACGATTCCAGTGACGAATGAGCCAATTTATAAGAATTTGGAGCTTGTTCAATCGGTTTAGGCCATCCTTATAATCAACAATAAAAATTCATAGATCCGTCATTTATTTAGTTCTTCGATGCATCATAACTACTAAGTCCCAATTCACATTATACGATGTTTGTCGTTGCGATTATTGTCGTTTCCTCTTTGAAGTCGGTCTCATATTTACATTGTACGATTTTTGTCGTAACAACCTTAATACATTTTTCGTCAAATGAGAGAAAATTGAGAGAACGAATGAATGAACAAAACGATTCAAAGAGTACACTCGCTTCTGTACCCCTTATAATTCCTCTCACCCCTCTTGCCTATAAAGTAAGAATCGCAACGACAAAAATCGTATGATATGAATGGGCACTAACCAATAGCCTAGCATTTTTTCCCCAATCTTTATTATATCGTTTTTCATATTTACTTATTTTTGGGAAAGATGTACATATTTGCTTCAAAATTGTCTTTAAAGAATTAAAAATCTTATGTGTTGTCAACGGTTTTAGATCTATTTTTAAATTCTTTTTAGTTTATAAAGTACCTTTTACACACTTAACACAAATACTAATTTTAATTAGGACCCTTTACACTATATAAGAGTAAGATAAAAGTTTTGCTACTTTCTTTTCATATTTTATATACGAAACAAAGAAAAATGAGCGTAAATTATAAAAAGAGAAAAATCCCAAAAAAATCCCCGAAATTTTTTTAAATCCTTAAAAAAAAAATTCCCAATCCCCAAATGACTTTCTTTGTCCTTTTTGTTCACATGAAATCCCCAAGTCTGACAGCCCTGCATCGGATAGAGGCATGCAACCGAAGCTTTGGCGAGCATTTGGCCGATATTTTGTTTCACACATAATTGTCATAACGCCTTCTATAATACAGTAATTTTGACTTAGCTGCACAATCTTCTTTGCACGATTTTTTGTGCAGGTAAATTAAAAATGCAGATATCTTAAATGCATTTACCTGTCTTAATGTACAGGTACACAATTGTGATTACCTGCACAAAAGTGCAGCTAAAGTAAAGTGTTTGATTTAAAAGTGGAATAAGTTTGAGTTTCTAACTGAGCTACCTAAACAAAAGCGGCAAGCGTTTTTTTTAACATTGAAATTCTATTGCCAATACATTTTTAATAAAACAAACCGACCTAGCGATCTGTTAAATAAGATTTTCCAGACTGCTGGTGTTGAATTCGCGTTCTAAAAGTTTGTTTCGTATAAACTGTAGGAAAATGAGAAGGTTTGACATAAAAATAACGCCAGCCGCTCTTATTTAGGTAGCTCAGTAAAAGTGCACGACTTTTATCACAATTAAACGGGACGGGAACTCAATGAATCGTCGACGTAATTAAAACAAAAATTGCTTAATTAATTGAGCAAGATGTGCAATTAAGCACATCTAGATAGAAAATAAAACTCATTTCTTTATTTATTAAGTTAAAAAATGGTTTAGGTTTTTTAAAACAAAATAAAAATCAGGTACGTCCATCCAAACATTTGCTTCTGTTTTTCGCAATGCGGTCTTATTTTGCGAAATAATTAAGCAGGTGACGCCAATTAACGGAGCTCAACCAAACGGGTATTTTTACATTGACAGTTATACTGAATGATTTCGTTCCATGATTTTTAAGGCTCAGTTAGCCGGGAGTAACAATAACAGTAACCATACCGTAAAAAAGTAAGACCTATCTATTTCTTACAGATTGAGACGTAACATCTTACTGCTAACTATAATCGTTCTAATTGCTTTACATACAACAAAATGAATCAGCTGATTTGCAACGTTACTGTTACTCCCGGCTAACTGAGCCTTTAGTGCAATAAAACGGGAAACTCAATTAAGCGGGGCACAATTAACCGAAAACAACGTACATAAATTTATATTTTATTAAAATTTTATTTCAAATAACAGATCATTTTCTACATGTATGTATGTATATTTAATATAAAAGGAACATTAACAAAAACAATGAGAATTCACAAAGAACATTAAAATTTATGAAAAAAAAAAACAAATAAATGTCGATTTATATTTTTATAAACAGCTTAAATTCGATATTATGTGAAAAAGTGGCCATCATATTTTTTTCATGTGTGCAGCTAACTTTGATGTTTTGTATGAAAATATTTTAAAGCTGCCCAAAAATATGAAAAATGTGCAGGTATACAAAATGCACGTAAGCAAGGATTTTGAAGAATAATTCCAGAAAAAATTTATTTTGGGCAGTTAAGTCAAAGTGCAGCTAACTTAAATTTTTTGTATGAAAATAATTTAAAAATGCCAAAAATTTTGTGCATTTATCTTAAATGTGCAGGTATAGAAAGTGCACTTAAAAAGGAATTTGTATGGAATTATAAAGAATAATTCCAAAAATTATCAATTTTGTGCAGTTAAGTCAAAAGTGCACGTAAACAAAAGGCAGTTAAGTCAAAACTACTGTAATACAAATATTAAGATAATTCTCTGAAAACGTTTTGTTTTAGTTACAATTAACATCGTGAGTTTTTGTTGGACCACCCTTTATTTGCGAATACACAACACGAACATATTTCGTACCAGGGCTGTCAAATATGGCGATTTCCCGTCAAACTTGGCGATTTTAAAACGTGTTTGGCGGTGGGATTTTCCATTTGGCAACTGGCGATTTTCTTTTTGGCGATTTTTGATATAACTGGTGATTTACTTGGCTATTTTTACCATTTATATTTTTTCAGCGATTTTTTTTAACCATTTGCCACTTTTTATTATCATTACTAATTTAAAAAACACTGGCAACTTTTCACATGATTTCTGATTTGTTATCATTTGAAGAGAATTTTATATTTAGTCACTATTTAATTCTAATAGTATGAATGCAGGTCAAAACACCAGTAATGAAATCGATAAGGCTCGTTCGGCGATTTCTGATAACCCTGTTTCGTACAAACATTAATTTGCACACGTGCTGCTGCAGTTTTGCTCGCTAATTGTTAAAAACGGAGGAAAAATACAAAAGAAAGGAAAATTGTTTGGAGTAAATAGTGGTGTAAACAACGAGCTGTTTTGGTGCAAACAATTCTCCTTTAAAATTTAGAATTACCCGCTGAAAATTATGTTTAAGCTTCTTCTTCTACGTCTTTACTCTGCAAAGTTTTTACTGAAATAATTTCATTTAGTGCTAGACAACACAAAAAGTTTGACAAAGATCCAACATGTCTGCCAACTATTACAAATTTTTAATATTTCCACAAACCTGCTTCAATTGTTTTTCCAAACAGCAAACACCAAAAACAACACAAATACATATATACATACTTGTGTTGGTGTTGCTGGGTTGACAATCTTTGGTCGGTGCAATTGAAGCTCCGAGTCGTTCCGGTACGTAGACCCCATTTTCGCGGGAACGAGTAAATAAATAGCACCAACCCTGACCTTTGCCCTGCAAGTGGAATAGGCCCACACGACCTACGACAGACCTATTCAACTGCAATGCAAATCCAACGCAGCTAGAAACAGTGTCTTTATGGACCCGCCCACGTGAGGTAGCACAGTTACTGGCAGGGCCGCCTGGTACTTTTTTTCCTTGTCCTCTAAAAATAAATCCCAAAAAAATCCCCAAACTACAAAAAAATAACCTTAAAAAAATTAATATTTTTTATTGATTTTTTTCTGACCAAATTTAAAATTTTTTTAAAAAATAGTAAGAAAAATTTTAATAAGAAATCCCCAGAAATCCCCACATAAAAATTTTTGGTAAAAAAACATCCTTTTATTTCGTTTGTAGCAACAGGTTTCGGCATGTTTTTTTTTAAATCCTTTTATGCGATTCCAGTAAGGAATTACAAGCAGAAATGTTTTTGAAGACGAATGAGTCAATTAATAAGAATTTGGAGCTTGTTCCATCGGTTTTAGCCATCCTAAAAATCAACAATAAAAATACATATTTCCGAAACTTTATTATATTGTCTTTCATATTTACTTATTTTTGGGGAAGACATATTTACTTAAATATTGTCTTTAAAAAATCAAAAATTTTATGTGCTTTCAACGGTTTTTTGTAAAATTTTTCTTTTTTTAAACACTCACTCACTAACATAAGTTTATTAAGTACCTTTAACACACTTAAAAAAATATAAATCTTAATTAGTACCCTTAACACCGTATAAGCTGTTCATATGAGTAAGATAAAAGTTTTGCTACTTTTTTTCATATACGAAATAAAGAAAAATAATCGTAAACAATAAAAGAAGGGGAAATATATTAAAAATGTGTAAAATCCCCGATTATTTTTATTAAATCCCCAATCCCCAAATGACTTTCTTTGTCCTTTTTTCTTGCATGAAATCCCCAACTTTGGGGATAAATTCCCAAGTCTGGCAGCCCTGGCTACTGGGCCTTGATTTAGCTGAGTTGGATGGACAGAAAGAAGAAGAATAGAAAATAATTGTATGTATACTTATTTTTCAGGTCGAGCTGTTACAACAACAACAGAAAAAAATTTGTCTGTGTAGTTTATTTAACCCTTTACTGAGCTACATACGGAGCTACGGCAAACGTTTTTTTTTTTTTTTTGTGTTAAAACTTAACAATTTTATTCTGCTTATACGAAGTAAACCTTAAAAACGCGAATTCAACACCACCCAACTCGGAAATCTTATATGACAGATCGCCATGTCGGTTTGGTATATTGAAATTTTCAATTTGAAAATGTATTGGAAATAGAATTTTCATGTTTAAAAAACGTTTTCCGGCCGCTCCTGTTAAGGTACACGGAAAAATAATTTACTAAATATGGATTGAACCAAGAAAATTTTGCATGATTCTCGTCGAAGCCAAAAATGTGCGTGGCTTGGTTTAAGCAAAATGTTTCTTTACTTACGAAAATTTTACTAAATGAGAACAAAATAAGTTAACCCTTTCAGCCCCGTTGTTGCCTATAGGCAACATTGCAATCAAACGCTTATAACTCCCGAAAACTTAATTTTTTCTTATAACGGTTTTCTGTTCTTAGTAAATATGCATCTTAGCAATGTGCGAGCAAAATGTGTGTGCAGAATTTAATACAATAAGCTTTGATGGTGTTCATTGATATTGATATTAAAAAAAGTATTTGTGTAAAAAATGCAATTTGGTATTTAAAACAGGTTAGTTAATGATATTAAACAACAAACACAACAAAAAAGTTGGAGCTTTGTCCTCAGTATTTTTTTTAAAACAATGTTGCCTATAGGCAACATTGGTCCATTATGTTCATAATTTACATAAGAATATCTTGTTCACTAGAAATGAGTGCAAGGGGTTTGACAAAGTTAAAAATTGAAAAAAATTATTAATTTTGATTAGAATAATTCTGCTGAAGAATGTGAAGATGAAGCCGTCGAAAATTGTGCAGTTTTGGCAATTTAGGTTAGGTTAGTAAGGTTAGAACGTAAACTTCCCACCCTCACCCAGAGACCAATATGGTCCATTGTGACGCCTTAGTAGTGAAAGAATTCTAGTATGAAAGAATACGAGAAGTAAAGAGTGAAAGCACAGGAAAAGAGGAAATAGTGGAAGATAAGAAATTGGACTGCACAATCCAACTACAACCCTACTAAACAGAAAACTGCCTTACATGTGCGTAGTCCTCAGTCTTCTGCCGCGCTGCCAGGTCATTCCCATTACAAATCCGATTCTCGCTCCCCGAGACATCTCCTAATTCGCGTAGGAATCTGCTACCCAGTCACCCAGTCACCTGCTGATCTGTAGCCTGAGACAGTGGCACAGCAAGTGCTTAACTGTCTTCAACTACTCTGGGTCCTCACACAAACTACATGTATCCGACATGTCAGTTCCCATTCCTACCTCCATCTTGCCTATCAAACAGTGGCTTGTGATAATACCAGGCCCTACTTTTGCCCAGCAGCACATCTGAATTTGACCTGCTAAGCACCAGTCACAGCGTGCGCGATATCCGGCAGTATGTTCGGCTCCGCCACACCCGATAAGTCTCGCCAACTCATCAGCTATCTCGTTGCCGATGATGTTGCAGTGACCCGGTACCTAGCACAGTCTCACCACATAATTCCCTAAGATTTCTCCTAAAGCCCTCCTGCAATCATCCACTAGCCTGGAGTTCACATATTTGGGAATTTAATAGAGGAAACAAAACAAAGCATGAACGAAAACGAATTGGTGGCTGATTTGATTGAAGGGATTGTTGATGATGAACATAAAAATAATAGTAGAATGGCAAATAGTTGATTGCTATAACAAAAAATATGGTCGGAGTAGATCTTGCTTCTATGTTGATGGAGCTATATAAAATAAACCACCGTTCCATATTCACCAGCTCTATCATCACTAGATTCTCCATCATCACCAATGTCATCACCACCCGATAGCGCAAGTTCTCGAACAAGATCTTATGTAGCAGAACCCGTAAAAAATAAAATATAAACTAGCCACTGGGTTGAATAGGGATCCACAAAAAAATAGTTTTGTGTTATATCATACATAAAATAAAAAAAAATTGCAATAAATAAATTATCAAATATCTTTAACATGTGTTTAAAGTTTACCCACAACTGCCCAATGTTGCCTATAGGCAACATCTTATATATCCTTAACCAGGATAGTTAGATCTTTAAATTTTTTATTATTTCATATCTAGGCATATACGAACTTAAATATCTTAAAAAAAAATTTTTTGAACTACTCAAAAAAATTCGGGGATGAAAGGGTTAAAACCAAGAAATTTTTTGCTTGAAAGAGAATCAAGCAATATTAAGTAAATAATTCTTTCCGTGTAGATCAGTTAGTTTAATTTAAGAATTTTTATTTAATTTAATTTGTTTTATATAATTCATATAAAATTATACTAATGTATGTAAACAAAGTGTTTATATGAGGTGTCCCACTTGTAGTGTAAGTAACTGTATGTTTTTCTTTTCTTTTTTCAAATAAAAAGCGCCAACTATTTCCTAAACACTTTTCACAGGCAATAGTTAAATCAAAGACTATAAATATATAAAGATGTTGCACTTATTACATTTGAAATTTTCAAAAATGTTGAGCTTCTTAAGGATGAGGGGGGGAAGTAACAAGAAAGCAAAAACTCCGTGCTCACATTCAGATAACTAAAGAGAGCAAGAAACCACATGCATTAATACAAACACACGTTTACTGTTTTTGCCAGCCAAAGTGTGTGTGTATGTGTTTTTTTTTTCGTTGAAACTGGTTTTTGTTATTTTTTTAATTGATTTCGTTTTGTTTTCAAACAATTATTGTGCAAATAACCTACGTAAGAGCCAGTGCGACCGATTGTGTAATTGTAGGGTAAGAATATGTGTTTTATTGTTGTAAAACTGAAACTATATCGGTTCGCACCGAACGTTAATTCAATTTTTTAGACAATTTTATTATGTATGTATGTACTTATTATAAGTGTATTGTATGTATAAAACGAGTGTTTATTCTTAGGGAGCGTGTGAGACGATAGGAAAATACTATTATAAGTCAAATGTTGACATTTCTGAGGTGAATTAAATTTTAATGGGGACTAGTGGAATTTTTAAAACAACACACAAAATTTTAATTGAAAAAGGCAAATAAAAACGCTTAAAAATTTTTACGAATTTAAAAAATAATATTAAAACCTATAGAGCATCCTGCAAAAAAATTATGTTATGGTATATATTTTCCTAAATTTGTCATTATTTTATACAGTACTTTTCAATTATAGTCATTTCCGTTTTAGTCACAGTAGCGATATAGTCCATTTAATCTTTATTTTTGCGCCATAAGGAAGTTTAATAGAAAGTATTTACATACGTTATAGTCCATTTAGCGATAAAAGCACATTCAACATATATTCCATCTATCAGCGGCTAGAACAATCAAAAGTAAAGCAAATTATAAGCATTATATCCACATTAACCTAAGTTTTTTTTTTAAATTACAAACCGTATCAAAGAACTAAGAAATAAATAGTTTAATTTTTCTAATCAACTGTCCACTCGATCGCCCGGTGGCGGAAATTTGACCACTTGACATTTACTTTCGAGAGAACCTGTGCGTTATACAACAAAAACGTACACTTTTTAAAAGAACGTACATCTTTGTACGTGTGTCTGCAAGATAAGTTAAAACGCTTTTCAACCACTTTAACTCCAAAAATTTATTTTGTGTATATCTACACAAAAATACTTTTAAAACGATATGAGTTTTATTAAAATCGGTGGACGATAAGATACTTAAACATCAACTTGAAAAAAGTTGCTTCCATATTTATATATAAGATATATGTTTGGCAACATATTTTTATACCTAGAAGGATTAACATCTGTAATTTAATTGCAGTTTATTTCGTTGAATTATCTATAAATGTTATATAATACCGGAGTCCCATATTTTGAATATACTCTTCTTTATCGTGGTAATGGTTAAAAATTTTAACTTTTAATAAATCGATGTTAATCAATGATTTGTAGGTATTTAAATTTTTTTCCATGTGTAATGCTTCCGTAATAATATAAGGACTAGTAAATCACATTTCCATAAACAGTAACAAACATCTCCATCCTGTGCTTATATGTATGTACATAAGAATACAACCAAATTTTGGCATAGTACCACGGAGTCGCCAAGAATGTTTTTGTAATGAAAACACCTGTCTCCCGTCGTTTTGCGAAAAAAAACCTCACGCAGAGAAGCAAATTTCTAAAACCTTCCAAAAAATTTTGAACCGCGATGAATTGTAAACCGTATGAAAATTTTTAAATCTAAAGCAGTGGATAAATTCCAAAATAGCATTTAAGTGATACGTATAGGAATATGTATATACAAATATCAGGTGTATATTTTTTAATATTTCCGTAAGAAAAAATGGTTGTTTTCAAACTTCAACCCGATCCCTGCGTGAACTTTTTTAACAATACTAAGCCGTTTTTGATATTCGCAAAAAGTGTGAAAAAGTTATAGCCCTAATGTACATACGTTATTCTCCGCAAACCAAAAAGAATATATTTAAATGTTGGTATAATTTACGCAGTACTCAACAATAAAGATTTTATTGTTATAATTGCTTTATCTTGTAAAAATATTTTTGCAGACCTTTATAAGAATTTTACAAACTTCAAAAAGTAAGACGGAAGGAGCACACAAACTTCCAGCCTAATTTATTTTCATTATTTGTAATAATAATTTGTTGTAATAATAAATAATATTTGATTTTTCGTCGGAAATAATTTAATGATTTGTAAAATAATACAGTTTCAATATAAAAAATTTTAAATTAAATTTTGTCATACATTTTTAAACAAAAAATATATCAAATTTAAAGAAATTACAGGCGGAAAATGTTTATGAAAATCAAAAGTATTTTTATTATCATCCAATTCACATTAACAATACTTGTGAGTTTTTTATTACTAACACAATTACAAAAATTGTGAGTTTGATGAGGCAGTTTAATTTGTGGCAATGCCAAGATAATTAATGTTTTTAGAAAAATTACCATTCTTTAAATTTGGATAATAACAGTATTTAAACTTCGGTGCGAATCGATATATTTTCATCTGTACAACAATAAAACACATATTCTTACCCTACAATTACAATTCGGTCACATTTGCTTTTACGTAAGTTAGTTGCACATAAATTGCATGAAAACAAAACTTCTTTTATGACTTAAATGTGTTTTCACCGAGAAAAACAAGCCTTCATTTAGTTTGTTTATATGTATGTACATACACACATATTTTCAAATTGTCATGTATATACATACACACACGCGTGCACGCACATATACGCTGATAGATGAGAATTAAAAGTTCTCTGAGAGTAAAATTTATTACTCTCAGAGTTCTCTAAAAATCAAAGTGGCAGTAGTAGTACTGCCATTCGACAAATTTAGCACTGGCCGTACAATGTATGGCAGTGGCACATCTTTATATATTTATAGTCTTTGGTTAAATGGTTGCTTATTATTACTATTGTTACTCTTTTTAACAAGTGTATACTTCCTATAAATTATTTCCAAGCAAATATTCGAGAGCAGCCTTTAGTGGTCCATCAAGTAAAATGTAGAGCAGTAATGTACACACATGTATCATAAGATAACAGCCAATAAAGACACTTAACTAAAATTATAAAAGGTTTAATTGAACAACATAGCTTGTATACATATGTAATTTTTTCCATTGAGTACCCACTGTTTGTCCTGTTGACCAATATATGGGCACATCGGCTGTAAAAACTAGAAGACGTATTATAATAGGCGTGATGATTAAATTAATTGGTGTCAGCTTTTCGAAGACATGAGCGTATTTGAAGCTCAAAACTTTATAGATAATATCTAAAAATATTAGAAAAATTTTATTGAGTTAGCAAATTGTATAAAAAAATGATTTGAAAGCCTTATTCTACATTCAATTAGCCACTACATATTAATTTGTTTCCTTAATTTCTTACTTTATTTCCTCTACGCATACGTAAAGTTTGGTCTAGGGATGCTTGCCAAACGGGAAAATTCGGGACTAAGAAAAACCGATTCGCCTGATTATGAATTAAAATCCCATGACTTTGAAATTAAAAACTTTTAAAAATATAATCCTAGTGGATAAATGTCCTTTTGAAATAGCGATTTTAGCACAATAGTTTGCATATTGTTACGTTATTACCTTTAAGTAACGCGTACTGTAAGTACTTTCTGTTGTAAATTAAAAAAACACAATTGGGCACACTTTCGCAAATTTATATTACACAACCCAGTTGGCCACGTCTTTAAGAAATCTTTAACGACGTGTACAAGACAACACACAATCGCAGAAGATATACTGACGACAGCTCAATACAAATCGTCAACGAAATTTTCATACAAATAGCGACTCCGTCACACAAGACGTTGACGTTTTTGGAAAGAAATTTTCTTTGATACAGTCGAACTTCTCTATAGTGAACTTCTTCACAATGAACCTCTCTCTACTTTATATTGACTTAAAAACATTGCTTTTCGTTTAAATTTTATTGGTATTTTATCTCCTTATAATGAATTTCCATACAGTAGGCCAATTCACAAGCTCGTAGTAACGTCGTACTTGTTGTATAATCGTAAATAAAACTTTGTTGTTAGTAGTTTTCATAAAAAGTGTTCTTATTATACAATTAATTTGTATGTGTTTTCAGAAATGTTGTTCGCATACCAGGCCTGGATATGTTCGATTTACTTAGTGAATTTGTAAAAACCTTTTAATAAGTGATAACAACACCACAAATTTAGTTCTTTTTGATGGTTAAGTTATGCGTAAAAAATAGTCCAAAGTTGTCAAATCACACGAGCGAGGTGGTCAATTCACATGTCAGTTTCTTGAGAGTTATGGTTTCAATCCAATACTTTGTTGAACAGGTTGTGCCGTCTTGTTGTAAACATTTCTTTTCAAAATGACGGTACAACCTGTTCAACAAAGTATTGGATTAAAACCATAACTCTCAAGAAACTGACATGTGAATTGACTACCTCGCTCGTGTGATTTGATTTTAAACATTTTACAAATTCAGAAAATTTGCGAAAGTTTTTAACATATCAAACAAGCCATTAAATTGATTAAAAGTCCCTAAAATTACAAGGAATGGCAAAAAATCGATTAAAAATTTTAAATTAGCGGAAATTTGCAAACAGCGGCATGAAAGCAAAGTCTAGTATTTATTAAAAATTGTTAAAGCTGTACATAATCAGAAAACTTACAGAAAAAATCGCTGCTATAGCGAACATGGCTAAAATTCGCAAATAATCGCAAACTTGGAAACAAACCCTAAAATTTATTTGAAATCGGTTACAAAAAACAAAATGTCAACAATTAACAAAAAAAATTTTTTTGCAAAAATAGCGAAAATTTTTAATAATTCCAACAAGCCATAAAATTGATTAAAAGTCCATAAAAGTATAAGGAATGGAAAAAATTCTGTAAAAATTGCTAAATTAGGGGAAATTCGCAAAAAATTGCTAACAGCGCATAATAGCAAAGTCTACTATTTATTAAAAATCGTTAAAGCTGTAAAGAATCAAAAAACTTTCAATACAAAAATCGCTTTTATCTATGACTATAATATATAAAGTTTAATACTTAAATTTTTAGCTATTTGTTAAAGAAATCTAATATTTATTCCCAAAAAGTGTGTAAATTGTTTGTAAAAAAACAATTAAATGTTTTTACGAAAGCTCTTAACCTATCGAATGACATTTCGAGTAAAGTCATTCGCTCGAATACTCGTTTTCGAATGACATAATCTCAAAAAGTAAAATTTCGATCAGTCACTCGATCACGACTGGCTTTTTTTAACTCTGCCGAATCTTCGACACCCTCTACCAAGAGTTACAATATTTTGATTTTGGATACCTAGTGATATAAAACTAATGTAGGAGCCTTGTTGAACACACTTCTTGAATAAGGTTTGAGTTTGAGGACTGGTCTACAAATTTGGAAAAAAGAATTGACTGCAGAAGCGAAGCATGTTTTTTAACTAATCTGGGCGCGCTGAATTTCGAATATCGAATAACAATTGAGCTATCACGTCTTGTTCGCAAGGTGGCAATACTGAAAACATTCAATACTGACACTAAAATTTCACAATTATTTATTTGGCAAAAGACCATATTCATTCTAAATCTTCATAAAGGTTGCGTTTAAGCATGTCAGCGATATTGTGTGTAACTGATTCAAGCAATTCTTGCTTTGTGCGTGGCCCAGGGCCCAAATCGTCGCACACGTGATCGAATGAACTTTCGTATCGAATAAAACTTCGTGACGTATCAAAAACGGGATTGCGGCATTCGAAAGCTTTCGTATCGAAATTTGTTTAAAAAATGTAATAGATTTTTAAAGAGCAACAAAGCAACGCAAAAATTGCAAAATTCGGAAAACATTTTTATATTCTATACATTCGTATAGAAGAAATATTTTTAACCAAAACTTTTGAAATATATTATGGTTACTTTAAAAATATTATTGTCAACGACAAACACATTCTGGCTAAATTAGCCACAACCCTATTATGGTTGCCTCTGAACATGTTGTATTGAACTTGGCCGACTTTACTTTCTTAATTGTCTAATCTATTCTTATTATTGATTCTTTCAGCTTCCACATATTTATGCCTTTGCACTAACTAGTTCCTATCGAATCCTTAATCCCACGTCTTAAGACACATAAGATGAACTCATATTCCTCAGCAACGTCCCAGGCGTTTCTTAATCTTCCATACAATTAATCTCTAGTCAAGGCCAAAGTCTTAATAAGAAATCTGCTTTATTTCAAAAACAACAATATTTTTCTTTTAGCTTAAAATATTTTTTAAGTAAATATTTAATTCAACAAAAATAAACAAAAGAAATAAACCAACTACGCAGTTCATAAATTCAACAAAGATATTTAATAAGTAAATTAAAAACAAAAATATAAAAATATGTTTTCTTTTAATTGCGTTTTGTTTTTTAAATTTATTATGCCCTTCATCACAGAAAGAGTATACTTATATAAGTTTGTCATTCGGTTTATAATTTCTACAAGATTGGTCTTACACCTCATTAAGGGTATTTATATACTTATATATTCTCAATCCTTATGAGTATAGGATTTGATTAAACGATGTATGTAGAGGTCAACTTTCCGAAGACCACAGATATTACTGGACTAAGCTTCTTTTATATTTATGTGTCTTTTATTCCGAAATATATCAGCATTTTAATTAAGCCAGATTAGTCAAAAAACGTCTAAGATAAAGGCAAAAAGCTCAATTGCCTTATATATTTACTTAAGGTGGTTTTAGAAGACAAGTCCTTTTTGGTGAGAAAAAGCAGCAGTTAAGGTTCTAGTCGAAACTTTGTAGTGCGCAAAATGTTAATGGTCATCCAATATATTTTCTTAATAAATAAATCCGTGATAACTTGCTACTTTTTTTGCTTTTCCATTTTTATCTCCATCTGGTAAGCCTTTTACGAATGAGTATAATGTCCAGAAATGTTAGCAGTTTACTGGTCATATTCCCACTGCAAAATGCAAACATGTCGTGTAAAAGAAAGTAAAATTTTCTTCTGTAAATGTCAGCTCGAATTTGTAGTGTAAAATTTCTTAATTAGAGCGTGTTCTATTTTAAACTGACAAACCATCTGACATCAACTGCTTTGCAAGTCATTTCGCGACTTTATGACAGCAACGTTATATTTATACTAACACTACTTTTGAGAAAACATTCTTAATTCTTAATTGCTTTACTTCAATTTTCAATAATTGCTAATTTCATTATTACACTGTGCTCGAAATTGACACTTTTTTTAGACAAGCCGGGAACATGGCGTTTTAGCATAATTCGGGTACGCTGAATCCAATGGTACCCACCGTTTTCTTAAGTTAGCTTTTGTTTTCGAGATATACCGTTATTTTGAAAATAGAGGAGGTGGCACAACATATATTCACGTAACTCAAAAACGGTTTAGTTTATTGAAACTACTAAGAAAATCGAAGTTCCGCAATAAAATTTTTAATACGAGCAGTCGTTTTAGAAAAATAATTTTTTTTTTTTGAACAAAAAAATTTATTGGTTTATAAAAATTTCGAAATTTTTGTTTTTTAAAAATTCATAAAAAAGTTAGAAAATGCAGCTAGGCTTCTTTTGCAGACATATAAAATACAAGGCTGCAAACAAAACAAGTCAGAAATGATTTAAATCTGTTACCAACTTTTGATTTTATTCACAAGGCATCCTAGGTACTGCAGCAGCCAAATTTAAGAATTTCAACCCTGCAGCGTCTAGGATGCCCCTAGATGGGTCAAATGTATGACCAACCCTACTTTATTTTTCATCTAAATCATTTATTTCTAACATACCTACTCGCTATCTCCATTCCTTAAAGGGGCTCCCATACAAAATAGTCAATACAGATTAGAAATATATTGAAGAAAAAGCCCCATAACTGCCAAGGAATCGCCTCTACACTGATAAAAAAGGCGTCATAACGCTGATGTATTTTGACATCAGTACTATGACAATTGTCATCGTTTTTGACCCCATGACACTTGTCATCATTGTGATGACAACCTTAACATCACTTGGCCAAAGTGTCATCTGGGTCAAAATGAAATAATGTCATCAATGGGATGACAGATCGGCATGACGAACATGTCCTCAGTGCGATAACGCAGTAACATCGCAGAAAGGACACATTAGCATCAATTTAATGACATTTTGTCATTAAGTTAAAGTCATTGGAATTGACTTAAGTAAAAGTGCGAGAATATTATTATTTACTTACCCGTTGCATATGTTTGTTTCACGTTTGTTGAATTACGACCTTTATTTACAGCAGAACTCTCAATAATAAGACACCAGCACCATGCCTTATGTGGTTTTCGTAATCATTCTACTTTAAAAATTTCATGTATTTAACTAAATAACTTAAAAAAATAGAATATAGGAATTTTTGCTTCTTATAATACATTGTAATCATGAAAATAAGGTTAATAATATACAAAATGTGGCATCGAATTGATGTCACTATAGTCATAAAATAAATGACAAGTTAAAAATGACAAAATGGTACGAAGACGTTAGTCATTGGATTGATGTTACTTTTTGCATCATTGATGCCAGTTGTAGTAACATTGATGTCACAATTCTGATGTTAGGGCATCATCAATATGAAGATGCATTATTCTATCAGTGTAGGGGGTAAAATGTATGACCGACCTCCATTAGTTTTTTGTTGTTAACATTTTCTTAAAACATACCTGCCATATATCTCCACCCCTTAGGGGGCTCTCATACATATATTGCGTTTTGTGAAATTCTTAAATTAATTAAAATTTTTCGACTTCTGTGAATAAAATCAAAAGTTGGTAACAGATTTTAATTATTTATGGCTTGTTTTGTTTGCAGTTTTTTATATGTCTGAAAAAAATTAGAGGCCTAGCTGCATTTTCCAATTTTTTTTTTAATTTTTAAAAAACAAAAATTTCGAAATTTAGATAAAATAATTATTTTTTTTCAAAAAAAAAAATTATGTTATGTCTAAAACGAATGCTCATATTAAAAAAAAAATATTACTTTTCTTAAAGGAAATTTTAGTAGTAATTTCAATAAACTAACCCGTTTTTGAGTTACGCGAAAATATGTTGGGCAACCTGCTCCATTTTCGGAATAACGGTATATATCGAAAACAAGAACTAACCTAAAAAAACGGTGGGCACCATTGGATTCAGCGTACCCGAATTATTCTAAAACGCTATGTGCCCGGCTTGTCTAATTTTGCAAATAACACAGTGTTATTCACCCCTATCGTGAATACAAGTGGAATTTTTGTTCCCATGAAATTTTCATTCCCCTCGAAGGGAAAAAATCAATCGTGAATCTCATGTTAAAAATTTTTCACGCTATCAGTTCCAGTGAATGTAAAAAATAAGAAAGATTTAAAAAATTAAAAAGCAATGAAATTTTTGTTCAAAATATACACTAATAACTATATTTTAAAGAAAAGTATTGGAGGGATAGTTTGATTACAACGTTAGTTTTTTTCACTTTAAAATTTTATATTTTCCAAGCTTCTGCCACCACGTCATTCGAAAGATTCACAAATCCGCAGGCAATCGACTTGTTGTTTTGCATTTTGTTAACCAATATATCGGTTTGTGCCTTATTAACGGATCAAGCCCTTAATATTCGATTTATAGGAGGAGCTACTTACATACATCTTCTGTTCCCTAGCAAAAATAAAGTGAGAACATCTAAGGGAAATGTGAACAAATTACGAGCGAAAAATCTTTTCACGATAAGGGGAATTATTTCCCGTGAATATTTTTTCACGTTATTATTCTCATTTGAATTACCTCTTTTTCATGGGAGTTTTTCATGATCGCAATTTAAAAAGGGGAATAATTACGAGGGAAAAATTATTCACGATAGGGGTGATAATTCTTTTAAAAATATCGATGGTACTTTATTAGTTTTTTCAAAAATTTAGTTTCAAAAAACCGATAGAACTCTGTTGCTCAACGATGAGGGACATGGGTGTGGGACAACATGCTTATAAAGGCTAGATTACACTATCTCACAAGTCTTACGTATTCCATAATACTTTGTGAGATAGAAATCTAATGAGTTTTGTTGCGACTGTCAAAAAATCTAATTTAACATGACAGTTTGTGTTCACACCATCACACAAAGTATAAACACTCACACATGAAATAAAATGCAACCCTGATCCAATGAAAAGTATTATTGAAAAGTATTTTTCATAATACTTGTCATTTTCGTGACACATTGCATTCACACTATCACACTTTGTCATATTACTTGAGTTTTTGACATGTATTAATACAAAGTATAATAGTGTAATCTAGCCTTAAGTACCGAATAGAACATTGTATTACGGTAGATGGAACCATGTGTTATTGGTAAACTTTGAATTCCGAAAGTTAAAAAGTAATAAGCATAACGATAACGCAATAAGAGCGCCCATTTTTTTAAATATACATACATATTTTATGAGATTATTTTGTATTCTTTAAAATAATTTTTTAAAATAAATAGTTTTTCTTTTTAATAAGACGAATTTTTGGCCAGGCAATAATGAGATTTTATTGCCAAATCGAAATAATAAGCTTAATGTAATATCAAAAATTAACGAAAAGCATCTTAATTGCATTAAAAAAATAATATAAAAACATTGTTTTCTGCTTCATGGCCCGTTTTTGCGTTTTTTCATAGGTTAATGCAACCAAGAGTTGGTTCATCCTCTACCACATAGGTTTTCCATTGCACACTGGATCGAATCGCGAAATAATTGGCATAAAGTCGAAAATTTTGTTGAAGAAAATCTTAATTTGAATTTAATATATTTAAACTAGCACCTCTATATATGAAGAGTCAATAAATATTTTCGCTAAAAATGCAACCATGCAATTTCTGTCGAGTTTCAAAGTCAGGTGATTAGTCAGCTGACTTCTGTAACAAAATTGGCGGGAAACTTTTGTTTAATTTGTGCGCTTGGGAATTTCACACGCTGTGACAAAAAATATTGTAAGAAAATGGATTTTGACGGCCAAGGTATGTAGAATGAATAAAGTGAAAACATTTTGTGTTAAAATGTGTTATGTGTTATATATGTGTATTGTTTTGTACTGTCCAAAAGGAGATAAAACCAAACCAAAGTGCTCGTCTTCTGAAGAGTTAAAACTAAACTTCTGCGTGTTTCTGCGATGTGTAATGTATGTTAACATAAAGAAGAAGAGTATATTAAAAGTTAATAATAATCCTTTTTGCGGCTTTTTGCGGCTCTTTCTGTACTTTAAACTTATAGATGAGCTTGAGTTCTGTCATGCAACGCTGCTGGACGTATGGATCGACAACGGTCGCAACTTTAGCGGCATTGCAAACTGGATATTTGGCGAACTAATCGAACGTACGTTAACCGATGAAAAAAGGAGTGAAATTAACACAAAAATAAAAAGTTTTGAAATTTATGTTAAATCGAATCTTCAAAAGTGCAGCAGAAATATGCGGACATTCAGAGACAAACATTCACAGTGGCTATCAATGCGTTTAAGAATTGTTTTGGACAATCCGGAAGAGATGCGCAATGTTAAAATGGGTAGACCAAAGCTAACATATGATGAAGCAGGACCACGTCTAAAAAGAAAACTAGCTGCCGATGTAGTTGTTAATAATGAAAACGATACCAAACTCTTAATTCATGCAGCCGCAATGTCAGCAAGGAAATCAAATGAAAATGATACCGCGTTTGTACTTAAAAAATGTAAGACTTCTGAAAGCGAGGCAACTGAAGGTAAAAGAAAGCTCGGTATAGAAGAACCAATACCTTTAACAACAAATGATGCTTTGGAATTTTTGTTGGAATATTCTTTAAGCAAAAGGTTGTATAATGAAATTCGTCATATAAGCAAACAGCATAATTGCGACATATACCCGAACTACCACAAGGTTCAGGAAGCTAAAATGCAACTGAGACCTAGGGGAATAACAGCTACAGAAACTATGGCAAAAGTTGACTTACAAGATTTATTAAACCATACTGCCAGCCGTATCTTACTGCTACAGGAGGAGGTATTCGCTAACTTAGAAAGTGCATTGGCTTACATCTAAATTCTAATTACTGCTTTTACCAAACTTATAAAATTTCAAATAACGAATCTGACCACCATCCCAATGAAAAATTTTCTTATTTCGCGAAGCACCAACGGTTTAAAATGTAAGCGCACATTTATAGCCACAAAATAAGACAAAGGAAGGTATGTGAACGAATACTTAACAGATTTTATAAAACAAATATCACATTTAACTACGAAGCAGGTTTGTAAGCGAGAATATTAAAGAACAACTAACCGTAATCCCCTCCAGTCTTACCATGCGTTGAATAAGGCGGTCCTTTGTGTGGAACTCGCCAAATAAAATTTCTGTCTTTCTTGAGCGAGATGGTAACCAAAACTTTTACATTTCTACCTTACTACGTTTGAAACTCCATTTTTTTGGGATGGTTCTTTTGGCAATAAAAATCGCAATACAACTATTTAACAATATAAAAGTTGGTAAGTTGATTAAATCAATTTTTTTAATTTCAAAGTAGATCCCCTTAAAGTTATACATAATTACCTCAACGAGGTAGTTAAGCGTATTCGTTTAAATGCTTACCCCGCATAATTACCCAAAAATATTGATATTAATTTGTGGCGAGGTAATTATGCGTGGGATACTGTAATAAAAAATTTTGTATTCCCAAAAATAACTTTGATAAAACTAAAAAACAATTAATTTTGATATAAAAATATGTAGTCCAATTCAAAAGCTCTGTCCTATTTATACGATTTTTGTTTATGTTCTTGTGGACAGACAAATTTGTTGTATCTTAAACTATTCTATTGCTAAGTGTAAAAATGGAAAATATCAGTTACGAATGTCTGGGTTCACACTATGAAATTTTTCTTTCAGAAAGTCTGAGTTTATGGGTGAGAGAGGAGAGAAAAAAAGCATGTTCTCTTCCCCTCTCACCAATAAACTCAGACTTTCTGAAAGAAAACTTTCATAGTGTGATCCCAGACAATTTAAGAAGATTTGCAAAATTTTTTTTACCATCTAACAAAAAAAAAAAAAATATAAAAAACTAAACTGCAAAAGGAAATAAATTGTCCAAATAATTATACACTGTTGTATTTTTGTTATTGGTAATTTCCATCCAAAAGTATGGTACAATTATACGATTAATTTGTATCAGTGTTAGAAAATAAACCGAACATTATTTAGCGTACGGCTCACACACGCAGAAACAATATCTATTTTTTTTTTAGAGTTTGTGTATACGAACAGAACTCTTTATACCGTTCGTAAATATTTTCAAGAATATAACGACATTACAAAGAAAAAATTCTACAAAAATGTTCACCAATTACATCATTAATCAAAAATAAAATCAGTTTTAATTAAAAATTTAATCAAGTGAATTTACCATTTAATAAAATTTGATTAACTTAATTAATATCACAAATTTTTTAATTGACATCACAAGAATCTTTAAATTATGTAAATATTGAATAATCGTTTTAATCAACTTACCTCCATTAGTAGACATGGCCGACACAACCGTCCAAAAAAGAATACAGCACCAAATTATATGGGTTGTTATAATTACAAATGCCTTTGCTAACTTATTAATGTACTGAAAAATTAAATTCAGACCAAAAATATAGAATGCAAGCAGTGTTATAGAGATCAACCAACCTGGAAAATTAAAAATTTATTGTCTTTCTTGATTCCTTTATTTCAAACAAAGAACTAGTTAAAAAAAGAAATTGCAAAAATTATGCTCAAACTCTATATTTTAAAGACAATTATTGGTGCCAAGGCGAATTCTTAAGGTGCATGTAGAGGACATGTTTTTTACCTCTGACTTGTCAACTTTTCAAGTCACATGTAATTGTGCATGTCTGTCAGAATTGCTGTTTTACAGAAGGTTTATAATATTCGGTCACAAACGTACATGTAATTTTCTTCTGACATTGTCTCTGTTTTTTCGCATAGTTATTGCAAAAACCAAAATAAAAATACCGCCACGAAAATTTTTATTTACGCCGTAAAATAATTTAGCCATCTTAACATATTTTTCTTTTAATTTAAAGATACAAAATTTAGGATATTATAATATAACGGTTTTTATATATATACTATGTACATAAATTCTATTTAATGGTGGGATGATCATACATATCTCGGCATTGTAAAATATTAACTTCAGCCGGCTAATGATTCCGTCAATAGTGGACGCCGCTGCCGGTTTCTTCTCGGCATAGATTTCTGATGTCAGATGGTTTGTCAGAAGAAAATAGAACACGCTCTAAATAAAATTTTGTCAGATGACTTTGCATCTGACTTTTACAGAAGCAAAGTTAAAAAGGTAACACACGACATGTATGTATTTTGCAGTGGGATATTTGACATGCCAGATGACAAAAACAAAAGAAAAGTGATTTTTTTCGCCTTTTCAAGATTTCAGTCACATTGAAATACCTTTAAATCTCTTTTAATTCGCCCAAAATTTTGTTTTTCTTAGTTTGGAAAATTCTTTCAGTGCTTTTTCATTTAAACAATTGCTCTTTTCGTTAAGTTAAGAAAAAAAAAAAAACTAAATTTTATAATCGATAAATTTTTTTCTTCATAACCAAAAGAAAATTTGCATACTCGCTGCCTTTTTACTTTTTGATTATTCAACGCGAATAATATCAGATATGAATTTCAGCTTATTTTTTTCAAGATATTAAATTTTGTCTCCATATCATGGCTAAATCTTACACTGTGCAATGCCTAAACACGATTTTTTTTTACAATAAAGTTAAGATCGGTTCTAAAATTCGTTCGAATTAAATTTCTTGCGATTTCAATTTTCAATATAGTGAATTTTTTTTTCATAAAACTACTGAAATTTCGTTTTTTATAAAATTCCTATGTTTTCAAGTACTTATACATATTTTTATTTTAGTAAACGCTAAAGGCTCAGTTAGCCGGGAGTAACAGTAACGTTTCAAATCAGCTGATTCATTTTGTTGTTTGTAAAGCAATTAGAACGATTATAGTTAGCAGTAAGATGTTACGTCTCAATCTGTAAGAAATAGATTGGTCTTACTTTTTTACGGTAAGGTTACTGTTACTCCCGGGTAACTGAGCCTTAACAAGATACCTAAATAATCACCCTTATTCTGCGTTTCGATTCGGATCGAAATTTTCTCCATTCGGTTCCTTTAATATTCCGTTTCGTTTTAATTTTTTTCTTCTTTCTATTGTATGTATTCTGCATTACGATCGTAGTTACGTTTTATCAAGTTGTTTATTTACTAACAGAAAGAACTTCTATTTCTTGTTTAAAAAAACTGTGTTGCATTAAAAAAAATGTCGGTAAAATGAAAGACAATATTGGTTTTGGCAATTATTAATTTTTTTGTATATACCGTAAAATCCCGATAATTCGTTCCCCGATAAATTGTAATTCCTGATAATTCGTAATAAACTGTCGGACCCTTGAAAAAATCTCGTTAATTCGTAAAATTTCCATACATTTTTGTCCCCTTGCTAATTCGTAATTTTTTTTTTTTCAAATCGTTATTGTTTGCTAATTACAACTTATAATTCGTAATAAAAACAACAGAAACCTGGAAAGAATGATTTTTTGTTTACCGCTATTTTTTTGCGTGGTTTTTGCTTTTTCTTAAGATCGGTTTCAAGACGAATTAACTACAGGTGGTGTCAAAACGGCATCTGAGTTTGACAGTTCGAGCTTATTTGTTTTGATTTTTTAATGTTTTGCTAATAATGGTTGGCATTTGGAGCTAATGGCACTAACAATGCAATGCAAAACACCCTATGTTGTTTCTGTTGTTTTTGGATTGTTGTAGTTCCGACACCACCTGTAGTTGAATTCGCCTTGATCACTATGTTACATGAATAATAAAGAAAACTGTCAAAGCGCACGCACAAAACTCTGTTTTGTTTACTTTTCCAGTAAAATCCCAGTAAAATCCAGTAGGTGAGTAATATGAAAATTTTACAAATTTATGTGTACGCGAACGCATTTCAGTAAAATTCAGTACAAATTTGTACACATTTTGGGGTAAACGAACGCAGCTATTGACAATGGAGAGAGAAAAATAAACGTTGCTAATCGATTTGAAATTGCTTCATCAACTCTTAATTCAATCCTTCAAAAAAGAGAATTTATTATGCAAAAATCTTCAGGCAGTAAGCTTTTTAAAATATTTTGTTTAGTTTTTGCGGGATGTCCCGCAATTATGTTTTAAAAACTTAATAAACTCTTGAAAAACGAAATACGAGAATTTCCGTCATTAAAAAATTCCAGTCATTTGCTTATCAGAGCTAAATAAATTTACAAAAAATTTACATTAAAAGTTCACTTCGCATACAATTAAAAAAAAGCCGAGCACGTACGCTTAAAGTTCACTATTCGTTCACTAAAAAATACAGAACGCATACGTTAAAAAACACTACACGTACGCTAAAACAAAAAAAGGTAAGTTAACTTAGTTTTTGTGTTCGTCAGTTCATATTTGTTGTGTACCATATATTGTTTGTGTAAAAATTCACAAACATTTTTCAATTTTGTATTCTTGTATAAAATGTGTATGCGTACTGTTTATGGCAAAATAAGGTATGATACACAAATTTGCTGTACTTTTCTGTTTTTTTTTTCGAACTCTGGTTGGAATACCTTTTTTCGCTTGATGCGTAGCTGAATGCGGGAGCGTAATCGAAATGCAGAATAAGGGCGAATATAAAATGTTAATTACCCAAAACGACAAAAAATATATTCAAATTAATGTTGTAATTCCTCTTGTAGATGATGTAACCCAAACATATTCCCAATAAATGGGGAATAACGAATAAGCAAATATTGTCCAACATTAAGTTAAAATTGACCAATTCATACAAAAGAGATGTTCTAAATGTAAAATAAAATAAAAATTATGTATATATTTCGAAAAATCTTTAAATTTGTAAATTAAACATTTTGAAAACGAATGTTCTTTTTTATTTGACTCACGTATAACCATATTCATAAATAGGCCCCAAAGCCCACAATGTCGCTGCTCCTATAGAAATACAAAATATGGTTGTGCCCATTATAAAAGAAAAACGCAATTGTATTTCCATCAGCAGCATTAGTAAACAGGATGTTACATATAACTGTATTTGCAAAGATATAAACCAAGTCCAAGGCATACACTGAAAAAGAGAAATTGGAAAAAAAACCTTAATAAGTTTTTTCAATTCCTCGTTTTATGATTAACTAAACTCACCCTCTCGGTTGGTGGTAAAAAGGTATCCATATAAAAAATATTACTAAACATATTTTGTGGACAATTCCGATAGTCTTTAGAAGGTATTTCCAATGTAACATTATAATGCAAATATTTATCCAAAAGTTGTGCGGCATACAACATAAACGTATAAGAAGGGGTTAAACTGCAAGAAAATACATTTTTCCTAAGAAATCTTTAAATAAATTATATTTTTACATTATATAATTATATTAATTTAACAAGAAAATTTAATCACTGTTGGTAAGGTTAAAGGCTAGTTTGCACTATCGCACAAGTCTTACATTGTTGCGACTGTCAAAAAATTTAAATTAACATTACATGAACATGCTTTTGCTTAAATGCACCCCTAATGAAATGAAAAGTATTATTCAAGGCCTATCCAATAGGTCTGCTTACTTCTACAACAATACAAAAAACAACAGGCATTTTGTTTGTGTAAAATTCCCTGCCGTTGTCAAAATCTTACTACTACATAGGGAAAACAAAAGGAAAAATGTGATTTGTGTGCATGTATGTGTGGCAAAAAATCAAAAACGTAAACAAAAATATACATGTATAAAGAAAATGTAAACAACTTTTGACATCGTTAAACATCTGGGGCCTACTTCTGGCGGCCGTGATCGAGTACTTTCTCGATTCGAAAGCAATTTTATTTCCGTCGATACTGAACGAATCGAAACATTTTTTTTTAGTATTGTGAAACTCAAGTTAATGCTTTGCATCACCGAAAAAATAATTCCGCTTCGTTCAGTATTGAATGAAATAATTAGATATTAAATTGCTTTCGAATCGAGAAAGTACTCGATCACGACTGCCAGAATCAGGCCCCTGGCTTCTTGCGCAGACCTATTGGATAGACCTACAATTTTTTTTTTTTTTTAATACTTGACATTTTCATAACACATTGCATTCACTTTATCACACTTTTACATATTACTTGATTTTTTGACATGTATTAATACAAAGTATAATAATGTAAACTAGCCGTAACAAGCACTATTTAACCAACGACTACGATTTTCTGTTTCACCATCTTTCGGTTAGTGTGCGTCTTCACCTGACAATTTTTTGTCATACCAAACGTCAAAGTCTATATAAAAAAACTCGAAAATTTTTGTCAGCGTTTTTTTAATATGAAGTTTGACGTTTGGTATGACAAAAAATTGTCAGGTGAAGACGCTATGTTACTAAACAGGAAACATAAGATAGAAAGTATGGCAAGACCATCTCTGTTTGTTTACGAAAAATGGTGAAATGAAAAACACATAAAACTAGATAATGTTTAATTAAGGCCAGTTTACACGGTAATACAATGTATTACGACTTTGTAGAATCAAAATATTATGCAATTCTCTCCGTGTTTAAAAGAAAAAAATAAAAATCTTTTGTAAGTATAATTCATGTTTACACGGATGGTATAAGTAAAATCAAAAATAATAACAAAAAAACAGATGGTTGCAGTTTTAAATTTTTACAAAAACAACATGAAAATTTCCCGAGTTGATTTTAGTTGTTTTTGTAATTGTATAAAAATGCTACCACCTTCAATATACTCCGTTAAAATACACCTCTGGTGTGATGAGAATACATAAGTTTCTAAAATGGTTTAAAAAAAAGCATTTACCGACCGCTTGTCAGATTTTGTATCCGTATTCTCTCTTACTCAATACATTTTGCTTTTACATGATAAGATTTTTCTCATTCTACATAATTTTTTGCAATGTCGTAATAGATTGTATTAGTCCCCTTTTACAAAGTGACAGACAGAAGGCAGACAGACGAAGTTTGTTGGTAAGGGGGCGACGCTGTATGCGTGACACACTTTACTTTTTTCCTCTCTCGCCTACAAACTTCGTCTGTCTGCCTTCTGTCTGTCACATTGTAAAAGGGAACTTACCGTGTAAACTGGCCTTTAACAATATTTTTAAATTATATATAAATTAAAAAGCAGGGCTTAAAAAACTGCAGTCGAAACCAAAAACTGTCGAATAAAAAAACGAAAATTTGTGTACAACTTTTCGCTTTTTGAGTTGGATTGACAGCGACTGTTTACATTTAATGAATCAGAAGTAAAAGCAACAGTTTTTTTTTTTTTTTTGCCAATGACAAAAGAAGAAGTGGAAGAAATTACAGTTTTTCTACTTTTACTGCAGTTTTTTAAACGCTGTTAAAAAGTATTTGTTATAAGTTTAACCAGATTATAATATAAGCAAAAAAATTTATTGGTAATTTTCTTGATAATTTATTTTGATAATTTTTTATTAATAATTTTTCGGGGGTTCGAACCCGAGTTGAATTTACATGTTTCAAGAATCACCACATTCTTTCATCAACGTCAAAGAATTTTGAATCAAATGATAACACAGGGCAACACGAAAAAAAATAACCATATACGGACAACTCTACGTGATAAAAGACAAAAAAAAAAGACCCGTGTCTCCCAGTTTTGCCCAAAGTCATGCACTTTTTTATGGGCCCCCAAAGATTTGGGGCTTCTGTGTCATTTTTGCAAAAAAGTGATCATTTTCTCATTCTCATATCTTGCAAACCGTTCGGAATTTTGATTAACCTTCTGAAACAAATGTGTAGCTCTTGTAGCAAACTGTTAAAAATTGCATGGAAACAATTAACTACAAAAATTTACCTAAAATCTCAGTTAACAACTTTTTAGAACATATGAACTTCCTAGGAATGATTCTAAGCACCGTTTAGGTAGCCGCAAAAGTGAAAAATTGCCCGAAAATTCGATTTTTGTACCTTTTTTCGAAATGTCTCAGAGGGTAAATCAAAATTCCGAACGGTTTGCATGAAATGAGCCTGAGAAAATGATCACTTTTTTGCAAAAATGAAAAAAGTGCATGACTTTGGGCAAAACTGGGAGACACGGGTCTTTTTTTTTTGTCTTTTATCACGTAGAGTTGTCCATATATGGTTATTTTTCCATGACTTAAAAAATTACACATAGTGTAATTGAAAAAACCAAATTTAAAAAATAAAAAAATAGGGTGCTCAATTATTCGACATTTTTTAGAAACCGGTTTTCGAATATTTCGACTATATATACGGGAAATTAAATTTATTTTTTACTTTTCCGTGCTGCATGTGATAATTTTTAAATTTTCTTTAATTTGAACTAAGAAACAAAATATTATAGGTGCAGGGTCCTGAGTGAATGAGAAAAATGTTGGTACTTTTTGTTTTTCATCTGGTACTTTTTGAATTTTTGCTAATATTCGTCCTACATAAAGATAAAAGCAAGGCCTATGCAATCGGTCTGCTTACCTCTACAACAATAAAACAACACAAAAAACAACAGGCATTTTGTTTGTGTAAGATTCCTCACCGTTGTCAAAATCTTACTACTACATAGAGGCAACAAAAGGAAAAATGTGTTTTTTGTGCATGTATGTGTGGCAAAAAAATAAAAATATACATGTATAAGGAAAAAGTAAACAACTTTTGACATCGTTGAGGAATAAACAAATCAAACATGTGGCTTCTTAAGCAGACCTATTGGATAGGCCTTGGATAAAAGTATACATTAAACTGGGCGAATAAGAATATGTAAGGGGAGCTCTTTGATACTTTGATAAATTTTCGTTAATATTAGACATAGAAAAATTAAACATGCAATGTCCTGAGTGGATGACAATCTATAAAGGAGATTTTTTGATATTTTTTGTTTTTCAATTGATATTTTCTGGTATTTTTTATATTGAACTTACAAAATTAAATAAGATCACGTGGAAGATAAAATATGAACCAGAGGTTGGTCCCTCGCCAAATCGATCCACTAAGACGGAAAAAATAAATGCTCGAAACATGAAAATTCATATGTGTATACATACTTAGATGTACTATGTTTTCTTTAAATGTACATAAAAATTTATGGTCGAATTTTGACCATAATGCGAACACTAGTTAAATTAATTAAACAACAAAATTAACAAGCGGTCGGTTAGGTTAACAAATACTTTTTAACCAACGGTTAAGGTTTTCTGTTTCACCATCTTTCGGTTACATAACAAAAACTTAAGATAGAAAGTGTGGCAATACCATCTCCGTTTGTTTACGTAAAATGGTATAATGAAAAGAAAAAAACTGATTTTGTAAATAATTTTTATAAATTCTAAAATCATAAAAAAGTAGTTGTTGCACCTTTAAGGCCCCGTTAGCCGACCGTAAATGTAGAAATGTAAATGTAATGTAAACAGCTGATCGTTTCTGTTATATGGAATGCAATGCAACTGCTTAACTGACTGTAATGTCACTTTACCGTAACGTGCCAACCTGTAGAAAATAGAATTTCATTACGAGATTACGTGACAGTTGTAGATAGTGATGGGCTGCTTGTATTTTAAATGGAATGCGGGTAAAATCACTCTTTTTCTTTGGTACATTTTTTTAGTAATAATATCTGTGGACTTTTGACAAAATAAGTTACAATCCATACATATTTTCATTTATAAAAAAATATGTTTGGATGTATAAAATAAACAAATGCATACATATCCCCAAACAATAAAAAGTCTGGTTTTTAATGGGATCAAAACCTTGTTTTGTGTATGCACATTTTGAAAATAATGTAAGAACATGTGTACGAATATGCTATACATAATACATATTTGTTTATTGTAAATCTGTAATATTAATATCAAATATTTATTTATTTATATAAACATACAAGAAATACCGTTTTAATACTATTTAAATCACTTGGTACTTTTTCTTCAAAGCGGTAACCATTTCAACACTTTTTGTTCTCATCACTTTTCTCTTTTTTGTTAATGTTTTTGAAAAACAGCTGACACGTTCTTACATGTTCTATAAGTGCACAAACGAGCTTACAGTACGTTACGGTACGTTACATTGCATTTAATTACATTTACGGTCGGCTAAAGCGGCCTTTAATTGCTAATTATTATAAGTAGTATTTATAATCAGCCAAATTTTAAATAAAAACTCCCCGGGAGTTTTCTCCCATTTTTGCTATGTAAATTCAATTGCAAAAATGGAAAAAGGGGAAAAACTCCCGGGGAATTTGTATTCATAATTGGTCTGAATATGAATACATATGTAGCTTAATGGTCATTTAAACAATGATCACATTTGTCATAGTGGAAGTGTGTTTTTTTGGAACAAACCATGTCCGAAATATCATGTAATGTTACGAACAGCAACACCTACAGTTGAGTTGCTTGCAGTGAAATTAGGCAACGCCGCTCATGTTAAAATAAAAATTTTTTTTTCTTATTTTATATTTTTACATAAGCGAATTGCCTGATTTCGCTGCTGGCAACTCAATTTCAGTTCAGTTCTCATCCGTAATCGACCGATAAATGAATATTTTTATTGCTAATTTTTTCCATTTTATTTTGATTTTTTTAACAAAAACTTAACCGTAATAGGTATTTCCTTTAATTAAATTTAACAACAACTTTTTTGTTAAATAGTTTCGGTTACGTGTTAATCGTAAATTGTGAAAAGCAAATTTTGCTTACTTACGCTCAGGGTTGTTAGGCTTTTTTCTTAAAAAATCATCAAAAGTTTTAACAAAATTCGTCAAAATCGTCACGAACATTTAACAAAATCGTCAAATATTTAAATTTTACAAATCAGACACAATTAATTGCATTGATTGGTTCAAAAATATAAATTTTTAAGAAGAAGGAAAGTGATATGGTTAAGTTTTATTCTATTTATTTCAGCAAGTGGACTGAAATATATTTATCATTTGGAAAGAAATACATAAGAAAAAATATATTTTCATAAAAACATAACAAAAATTTATTTATTTCATTTATCCATATTCACAAAAACATTAAATAAAAAAAAACTCATTTGCTATTAAATCGAGCTAGCTTTAAATGATTATTTTTAGCGCTATCACTATTGCAAATTGTTTTTACTGTTGAAGGTGCTAAACCAAGGGTTCTGTCTATATCAACAGCCTTTTTGCCTGACTTGAAACGTTTTATTACGCTCAATTTTAGTTCCAAGCTAATGCATTTTCTTCTCTTTGCACTCATTTTTCTACACAACTTCTTATAAAGAACTAACTTCTTACATCCTAACACGCAACTATACTTAGAAAAACTTACCTAACAATTAAATTGGAATTCGTCTTTTTTATACTCAAATAGAAGAATTCTTCACATGTGATTATGACTTCAGTGAAAAAATCCAATCGTATGTAGCGACGCAAATCGAAATCATAAAAACGCAAAGCGGGTTTAACCAATTTTTTAAAAGCGACACAAATAGGACCGACGTATGTAAATCGGGGCTCTAGTGTATATTTTTTGCAATATCGATGGTATTCATATAGTCGAGAATTCGAATTACTAATGCTTCTAATGAAAGCCACCTGGGGGAAGAATTTTTTTACTTTTTTGTTTAATATCCAATAATTTTTGTATTTCAAAAAAATGATTTTTACGTTTTGGACTTTTCCCAATATACATAATTGTAAATATTTCTTGTAAGTGTTTTATTGATGCCAGAAAATCGTCACTTTTTTACTTTTAGTAAAAAAATCGTCAATCGTTATTTTACTGTATTTTCTCAAACAAATCGTCAAAATGACGAAAAATCTTCACATCTAACAAACCTGCTTACGGTTAATGTTTTAATTAACATTTAATCATAGATTGTGAAAAGAGCCGTAAAACCAAATTTTTTTTTTTTTTTAACTAACCCCCAGTTTCACCAAGTTCAGTTAAAACTAACTATGTATTACTTTAACTTCCAGTTAACAATATGTTATGACAGCTATAACTGATAGTTAATTATAACTGAACTTGGTGAAATTGGGGGTAAGTAGGGTTAATATCCATAAAATATAAAGCATAACTTTTGGCTGAAGACTAATTTCAGTATGTTTATAAACATTAATAATAAACATGTTGATAGCGGCGGCTTGTTATGAATACAGTAGAATATCCAATTATTGGTTTTGGTTGAGTAGTTATATAAAACAAAAAAGATAATGGCGTTACATATAAGAGCCCAAGGTATATTTACACAAGGTAGACTCGTTAGCGGACAAAAATAAAAATTGTTAAACTCCTGTGTATGAGCCACAATTTGTACATGTGTGCGTTAAATTGTTTTTGTTTTAAATGAAAATAAAAAATTTCTGGAAACAAAATATGTAAATATATGTATTTAAGCAAAAAAAGTTTTTGCTTTTTTTTGAAACTAAAAATTATGTTTTCAAAAAATTTTTTTTTTCTTTTTTCGTTTCTTTTTAAACACAGAAAAAAAATATTTCTTTTTTCACACACAAAAATTTTTTATTTAAAAAATAAAATTTAATTTTGTGTTTTCTGTTCGTAATTTCCGGTCCTTGATATTTTCTTATGATGACATAAAAATAATCAAAAGATAGGAACAAATTTTAAAGATGTAAATTGTTAATTTCAAACTATGCTCAGTAATGTATCCCAAAAATTTTTTTTTATTATTTTTATGGGTGCTCGCTTAATCATAATTTAAAAGCTTATAGGGTAAAGTATTTTTGAGATATTTTTCAGGTTTTTCGGAAAAGGTTTAGAGGTTTGCCGGCCTTTTTTGGGTTTTCTGCATAAGAGTTTGTCAAAAAACACGATTTTCTTCACTTTTGAGGAAACCGTTTAAAAGAAACGCTTTTTTTGTGTGCAAAAACGCGAATAACACGTTATAACTTCTAAAATGTTTATGAAAATAAAAAACTAAGAACGCAGTTTGAAAGGTCAATTAATACTTAATAATTTAGAAAAAAATATTTTTGAATTTGCTCTTACTTTTTCATTTTCAACAAAAATTTTGCATGCATGTGGCAGTGTAAATAAAACTGAACTGGTAAAATAAAATAAAGTAATTTGTTTTTATTTCTTCTTTACCCACTTACAACTACATTTAGAGTTGACAAAAAATCAACCAATTGTAGTCGGGACTGTAAGAAAAGATAAACTCACTTTTTATTGTTGTTGTTTTTGTTTAAGCTTTGATATTGTTACAAGTAAAACTGGGGTTTTTAATTCTTATTCGCTTTATAGTTTTATTGTATAATATATTCAGTTTTTCTAAAATTTTTGGATGAAGTTTCCTGACGATCTGGCCTAAGCAACCAGTGAAATGCGCATAGGAATAGCTTATCCCTTCAACAATAAATTTCAGTTTATTAATAGTATGAAATGGGAATTTAGCACATTTAAACGAAACCTTGTTAATTAATTTTTTGAATCCCAAGAAAAACTTTGAAAATTTTTAAAGTTATAAAGCGTTATTTATAAAACTTATGGAAAAATTACGAAAATCACCAAATTCATTGCAAAAACTTTTAAAATAAAGCTTGAACTAATGTACATATTAAAAATCTTACCTCAATATTTTTTGAACTACGAGTTTCAAAACATGTTTTAACTGTTCAAACACATTTAATTTATCCTTTGGCAGGGTTCTGAAAAATTCATACGATAAATTTGCACCGCTGAAATAAGAAAACAAATTATTATTAACGAATCTTTGTCATAAAACAGTTAACTTATTTTTATAACACACCTTATCAGAAAATAAACATCCATTATATAAGCCGATCGTTTAAGTACAGCATCGCGTTGTTTCACCTTATTGTTAGCCAGATCCAGATCCATATTGTTGGCCATGAAGCTGTATTCGGAAGCTAAATGGAACCATATAAAAAAGAATGAAAACAAAAACATCATGCCGCCTAAAGGTGTGGAAGAACTTTGCAATAAATTGTAAATGACATTAGGAAGAGACACGGATTCCAATAGTTCCTCAAAGCAATACGAATTTTGACGGGAGATAATTTTTGGCAAATGTTCTAAATAAAATGGTTAAGCAAAGGATAATTCAACAATTTTAATCTGTTTTCTTTAAGTACCTTGTAGTTTTACCTTTTTCATTTGTTTTAAACCGATTCAATGTAAATTGTTTCATATCGATACTATCCAAAGTATCTTTCCATTCCGAAATATTTATAAAGGGTTTGAGTTTAGGCGAATTACTTTTATTTAAGTGACTTTCCTCTTGATGTTGATTACTTAAGGTGGAACGATTTAGTTCTTTAACATAATGTTTCGCTATGCAGACTGTCAGATGAATTAAAATTGAACCGCAGATAATTGTTCTAAAATGTTTACAATTAGTTAACTAAATTACTTTCTATGCATCTAAACTACTTACATCATTATATAAAATTTGAAGTCCTCATAAATGTTATAGTTGTCAGCTACAATTCGATGTCTTAAATAGGTGACATTTCTCACAAAAATTGTTGTTTGAAAAAGATACACTTCTAAAATGCTCTCCATGTCCGTATTGGTACACGATTTCGGAAAGCATATCATTTGCTGGATTTTTTCAAACTTTAATTAATAAAACAAAAATATTTTTTTATTATAAATAAACCTTAGAGATATTTAAATATTATTTATTAAAGAAGTTTACGAGACAGAGCACAGTTATATATTGATCAAATTGTACAACAAGTCGCAACGTGTAGGGGTCACATTATGCGGGAGTTACAAAACACAAAAAATTCTGCATTTTGTAAATGATGGCAGCGGAATCAATTTACGAAAGTGGTTCTTATATGGAAGCCATAACCAAATAGGGACCCCGATTTTACAAAATTCAGTAACACGGTTTCCGTTTGCATAAAATTCGTAGGTAAGGAATTAATACATTAGTACATGATGTCTTGGTAAAAATTATGGATCTATGTCTACTCAGAGGGCTCATCTTTATGACTAAAAAGCTTTATGTAAAAAATTAAATCATTTATTTATTTTTTCTAAACTTTAACCAAGTTTTCACTTTATTATACCCTTCACCAGAGGTAAAGGGGATACCGTTTGAAATTTCTACAATATTGATCTTAGACCCTATAAAGTATTTTTATATTATGAATCCGTCCTTATGAAAATATAAGTTTTTTTCACGATGTCCGTGTGATCGTCAGTATGTTTAATGGGGGTTTTGAATAGACACCAAACAGGATCCGAATTAGGTTGCTACATATTTATGTCACATAAGCTCCGCTAAAATTTAGTCAGATCGGTGGTCGGTTAATGACTGAGATATTAGCAAAATACCAAGACTGCCTCTCATTTTTACCCATAAATCTAAAATCTTTACCATAAACCATAAAGTTTTCGAAGTCCTTTTATAATTTGCGAACTTAATTTTCACTTTCATTTTAAACAAACTTAATAGAATGCTAACAGTAAAAATTAGAAAAAACTTCCATTTTCCCCCCGAAATAATGGTTTTAGCATCCATACCAACTGAGCTAGTAGTAACAATTTTGGCTCAAATATTAGAGGAATTTAATATGGAAAATCAGTCAAATCGGTTCATTATTTCACCTGCCCGCCATACAAGTGTCCTACCTTTCCTACCTTTAACTTCTGTTCTTTTCCTACCGTGATGAACGGTATTAAAGATTCAGCACAGCCGAATGTAGGACTTTAACTTGTTTAATACTAAAAATGTGATAAACCCATTAATTTAGGCTAGTACGCCTACAAATGTGCTTTAAGGAATAAAGGGGTTTGTAAAAGAAGAATCAGAGATTAATATAAATATATTTCATTAATTTAATCACGCACAGTTTCTCATGGTTAATACCACGTTCACACGGACAGCAATATTCGTGTTTCGCTCTCCCATTCCTGTTTAGCGCCCCAAATATGAAAAATAACATGTTTTGCCATGCAAAATTTTGAGAGCGTCGTTTCATTTTGAAACATGCTGCGAAACAGGAAAAATGTACTATCATCTCCAATTTTGATAACAATTATTGTAGTTTATCTGAACTAGCTCTCAAAAAAAAGAAAAAACAAAATAAAAATTAATGTTAAATAAAATAAAGTAATAGTAATAAAATAATTTTATTAATAAAAGTATTAAATAATATATTTTTATTTTTAATTTAATTTTTTTTTTATCTATTTTTAATAAAATTACACTAACAACACAAAAAAAATGTCAAAATGAAACATGAATGAATCGTATGAACAGCATGTTTGGCAAACTACCCTACAAGAAGTGAATGAGCGAGTAGTAACTTTTTTCCCGTTGGTGTTAAGAAAACGATAGAAAGAAATGACAGAAAACTTCACCTGTCATTTCTTTCTATCATTTTCTAACACCAACGTGAAAAAAGAGACAACTCGCTCATTCTCTTCTTGTAGGGTAGTTTCAGAGAGCGAATCGAGTGGTTTGTATCGTCGTATGAACATAGCATAACACACTGACCTCGTACTTGTACTAAAAAAGTCAATTAGGTGGCAATACTTGCTAAAAATTGACATTTGTTTCCTAACTGCCGGTATTTACGCATAGCTCGGATTTGCTGCTATTTAAAAGTAGGGAATGGTAAATGGATTCCAAAATCGATTTTCGATTTTTCGATCGACTTTTTTTATTACGATTTTTGAAATCGATTAATCGAACGTCAAAATCGATTTCAAAATCGTTTAAGACTAGTTTGCAATCTTATACATTATATCACAAAGGGGCTACACCAGCATTTTTTTGGCAAACTACTAGAGAAATTGAACTAAGATTTTTACAGTGGGTAGATATGACTACTTTTTACAATTTTCCTGTAAAAAGTGAAAATGTGTAAATTTTGAGATGTCCTTTAGAAGAACAAGTGCATGTACATTGCACATATATATTCAAATTGTATTCTTGTGTAGTCAATCAGGCCTGTCACATAAATTGATTCCGATCGAAAGTGGAAGTGATTTTGTATCTTGCTTCACATAAAACGAAATCACTTTTGATGGGAATTGATATATGTGACAAACCTGAATGTATGTTTAGTATTTCAAAGGATTATGACAATAGTTCCTGCTCGGTGGCGACTGTTTTTTTGCTAACTTACTATTAAGTTAGTTTTAGAAAACAAACGTTTGCATATCATTGATGTCAGAAAGATGCAGAGATACTTTTCTGTAATTTCGTATTTCATAGGATAAATTACACACTTTTTGTTTTTTCACTCTGTTTATAACAAGATTTAAATATCGCTCACACACTGGTCTGTTTGCATATTAGCATATTTCCACAGGAAGGCCATGGCTGACTTTCAGTGTTTGGTTCGATACGATATGTTAAGTACTGTTTTGTTCACTGTCCATTGATGACTTTAATTTCTGAAGAACAAGAGACCTTATATTAAAGTTGGAAGTATACCAAGGGTACTAATAGATAAATACGTAAAACTACAACTTTAAACTTGGAAAACTGCATAAGCATACCTACAGACGTATGTATGTACGCACAAAAAAAATAAGTTATATTGTGCATGCCCATAATTTATCGATTTAATTAAGATTACAATTAAAAATTGCCAAAATTTTGATATAAATAAAAAATCGATTTTAAAAGCCTAATAATCGATTTCAGTATAAAATCGCATACGTAAACTCGATTGCAAAAAATCGATTTTTTTACCACAAAATCGATTTTCGATTGAAATCGAAATCGATTTACCATTCCCTATTTAAAAGTATAAAAATAAAGTGTTTTGCTTGTGTTTTTTGTGCCGGCTTTATAAATTGGAGAGGTAAGTGTTTGAACATTATTGTGAAACAGTATTTTTGTAGAATTTTTACTTTTTTTTTTTTTTTTTTTTTTTTGAAAAATAATAATTGTTGCCCGTAAAGCCCTTATGACACTTCATTTTTTATTCATTAATTGGTAAAGAATTGATAGAATGAAACAGTAAATGTTAGAAAAAGCAAACTATAAAAAATGTCAACAAAGTTTTCGTTTTATTTTTTCTCTTGTTATGCTTTTGTTTCAGGGATGGCGTTGAGAATTTTTAAAATTGTACCAACAATCTTTAAAAATTGTACTTTTTTACCCTAATTGTACTTAAAGTTTTTTTGTTGAAATAAATTGTATTTATGTTCATAAAAAACACCACAAAAAGGTATTATAAATCTTAGTTAAAAAAGTATCAACAAAAAAGTACAATTGAAACAACTTAGCCATCCCTGTTTTGTTTATTTTATTAAATGTTGCCAACTTTTTGTTTATGAGAAACCTAAAAACAAAAAGCGGTAAATCGCTGAATTTGCCTATTAATCGCTGATTCAGCAACACTTTTAATATTTCAAGCTTGAAATGTCAATTTTAAGTTAAACAATTTTACATTTTTTTTGACATAACTTCATTTTATATCGATAACTTTAGTAAATTTTTTGACAGTTTGCCATTTATCCTAATACAGCTTAACTCTTTGCACTTGGTAAATTTTTGTATTACATTATATTTGTACTGTTCACCAAAACTTGAACAATGCATTAAAAATGTAGTGTCATAAGGGCTTAAGCTACATCAGGTGAAAAGGGGTGAAATTTTGTTTGACAGCTTTTGGGCTGATTGTTGGTTGTTTTTGTGTTTCATTTTGATTGTTGCTTGTTTTAATATTATAGAATGCCTCGTAAACGGCCACTTAGTGACGAAAGCATTATTGCAACTTTAAATGATCTTGAAGATAGTGAAGATGGCTTAGATTTTGATGACGACAGCACTGCCGATCCCGATTTTATTCCTGACTTAGAAACTTTCTAAGATGAGACCCCGTATATAGATTTTGATGTTGATGATATAATAGAAACTTTAGAAAACGATGATGAAACTTCATCCTGTAGCACAAAAACTGTACCGTTACAAGAAAGCAATTTGCAAAATACCCATGGCAAAAACACAAGAAAGGACACTAAAGGTAAGCCACCTTAAAGGCTCAGTTAGCCAAGAGTAACAGTAACAGTAACCTTACCGTAAAAAAGTAAGACCAATCTATTTCTTACAGATTGAGACGTAACATCTTACTGCTAACTATAATCGTTCTAATTGCTTTACAAACAACAAAATGAATCAGCTGATTTGAAACGTTACTGTTACTCCCGGCTAACTGAGCCTTAACTGAATTTACGCTAAAAGTTGAATTCAGAATAGCTCAGGGTTTTGGGACACAAGACGCTGGGTTCTAAGCTTCTTCAGCTAGAAACTCCCGAATATTTTTTTTTATACCTTTTTCCAAATGAACTGATCAATTAAATTGCTGAGCAGACCAACTTATATCAAGTGCAGATAGATTCTAATATGTAGTACTTTTCGGCTAAGTGAAGCGGATGTCAAGCAATTTATAGGTGTGTCATATCTAATGTCTCTCATTCATTTACCTATGGGTACCAACCACTGGAGTCCAGTACTTGGAACACCTTTAATACAGGAAACCATTACGTTAAACAAATTAGAAAAGATTCGACAAACTTTGAATTTCAACGACAATAGCAAATACATAGCTTCATAGAAGTAGTTGTGATTGTCATCGGCTATATAAAATACGTCCAGTTGTAGACTAGTTGAATGAGGCATTTAGCAAAATCCCAATGGAAGAGCACCTTTGTGTGGATGAGCAAAAGTGCTCTACGAAAGCACGCAATACATTGAATAGGTACACCCTAATAAACCACATAAGTGTTTGTGTTGAGCGGCGTTTCCGATTTTGCATATAAAACAAAAATCGAAACAGCAAAGAAAATATCGTTTAACAAGAGGAGCCAGATTTAGGCGCCTCTTCTAATGTCGTCATGAGGCTCGCTCGTATGATTCCAAGAAACCAAAACTTTTAACTCTATTTTGACAACTAATAGGTGATTTTTTAGCTATTATCTTTTTGGCAACACTGAATTAAACAGCTGACGCACGTTTCGTGTTTTGTTTCACTGTCAAACATTTTCAGTTTGGTCTATAATTTAACCATGAATCGTCTTACAAACGAACAACGCTTGCAAATTATTGAATTATCAAAATGCGATCCACTTTTTTATCGTAAAATTGTGTTCTGCGACGAAGCTAATTTTTGGCTCAATGGGTACGTTAATAAGCAGAAGTGCCGATTTTGGAGTGAAGATCAGCCAGAAGCATTGCAAGAGCTACCAATGCATCCAGAAAAAGTCACAGTTTGGTGCGGTTTATGGGCTGGTGGCATCATTGGACCGTAGTTCTTCAAAGATGATGCGAATCGTAACGTAACTGAAAATGGTGAGCGCTACCGTGAGATGATATCCAACTTTTTTTTGCCCAAAATGCATGAGCTTGACTTGCATGACATGTGGTTTCAACAAGACGGTGCCACATGCCACTTAACAATGGACTTATGGGAGGCGAGTTCGTTGAACATTTTATTTCACGTTCGGGACCGGTCAATTGGCCGCCTATATCGTGCGATTTAACGCCTTTAGACTATTTTTTGTGGGGCTATGTTAAAGCTCATGTTTATACACACATGCCCGTTTCAATTGGCGCATTGGAAGACAACATTGAAGCATTTATTCATGAGATACCGGCCGAAATGTTGGAAAGAGTATGCCAAAATTGGAGGCGCAGTCACGGTCAACATTTGCATGAAATAATCTTCAAACATTAAATTATATGGACCGTACTATCGATTCAAATAAAGATTTCATGCATTTTTCTGAATTTTATGTGTTTTTTTTTTAATTTTCCTATAGCTCTTAAAAAATCACCCCTTATTTCACGTCTCTTCGTCTAATGGAATATCTGGCCAAAGAAGGCATTCTCAGTCTTGGTACTATAAACGGATAAAAAAAGTAAACCGGATTGTAAGCTGGCATCAGAGAAAATAGTTATGAAAAAAGAACGCGGATATTCAGAAGAATACGTAGCTGACATCAACGGGATCGATGTATAAACTTTTGCATGGAAGGACAACAGAATTGTAAATCTGGCTTCCAACTTTGTTTGGCAAAAACCTGAAACTGATGTTCGAAGATTGGACAAACAGAATTCAAGGTATGTGCAATAAAGCGTCCTAATGTAGTCGTAGAGTACAATCGCCAAATGGGTGGCGTTGATCTCCTTGACAGCATAATGGGTAGATACAAAATACGTTTGCGAAGCAAATGGTGGCCTATGCGCATATTTTATCTTTATTTGGATATAACGATGACAAACGCATGGATACTTTACAAAAGGTTTGCTGAATACAAAGGGCTTTCATCAAACCGATTATCATTAGCAGATTTTCGCCAGGAGGTTGCTGTGACTCTTTGCAAAATAGGTGCAAAATCAAGTGTTTCTGGTCGGCGATCACTGCAAACCGAAATTGATGCCAAAAAGCACAAAGGACCGGTGCAGCATGTACCTCCAAAGGCAGTCCGACAAGACCAGATTAGGCACTGGTCGAAATGGTCTGATTAGAAAATTAGATGCAAGCTCCCCAAGTGTGTTGAATTTACCCACAATCTATGTGAAATCTGCGGGGTAACCTTATGCTACACAAGCACAAAGAATTGTTTCAGAGACTTCCATCTTTCGTAACGGTCATATAAGTTTTGACCACAAACCTCAATGTTGCCTAAAAGCAACACACCCTTAATTTCAAATTTTGTTTTTATATGAGAAAAATAAATAAATAAAAATCAAAAAATACGTGTATTTTATTTTGTTCTTTTCGTCCCTTATACCCTTTGTACACTTGCACACATTTCGGAGGAACGCATGGAAGATGTTCAAAATGTAAAATAAGCGTTCACACTTGAAACATCTAACATCTACTATCAATAAAACATTTCACCATTCCTGAAAAAAAAAACTTTTATTTTTTTTAAATACTTTTTTCTACAAAAGTGCCAACATTTCAAAAGATAACACCAACATGTATTTCTAATTTATTTTGTTTAATAATTTTTAGCAAAATAAGGCTTGCAAAAAAGGAAAAACTTGAGAAATGGTAGCGCTGCTTTCAAGCAACTTCAATTTGGTCAGTGATGCCACAATAATAATAGAATTTATTGCCACTTTTCTAGTGATGACACTAAAAGAATCCAAAAATGTAAAAGGGAACAAAATGAGACAGTCATGCCATGTTCATACGACGATATAAACCACTCGTTTCGCTCTCTGAAACTAGTTTGCCAAACATGCTGTTCATACAATTCATTCTTGTTTCATTTTGACCTTTTTTTTGTGTGGTTAGTGTGATTTTTTTTAAATAGATAAAAAAGTAAATAAAACTCATAATTATATTATTTAACACTTTTATTAATATTATTATGTTATAATTATCACTTTATTTTATAAAACATCAATTTTTATTTGGTTTTTTTCATTGTTTTGATTTTTTTTTTGAGAGCTAGCTTAGATAAACTAACGATAAATGTTATCAAAATTGGAGATGATAGAACATATTTCCTGTTTCGCAGCCTGTTTCTAAATGAAACGACCTGTTTCGCTCTCAAAATTTTGTATGGGGAAACAAGTCGTTTCAATTATGTTTGGGGCGCGAAACAGGAATAAGAGAGCGAAAAACGAATATTTCTGTCCGTGTGAACATGGTATAACATTCTGTAAAGATGTTGAAAAATTTGGATTTTTAGCCCCATGTATTTCTGATGGGAAAATTTCAACATCTTCGCAAATTGATGTTAAATGTGAAAAGGCTATTATACAAACAATTAAATAAATCGGTGTTCTTGAGTCATAGAGGGTTAAGATATAAAAATATTAATAAAAAAAAATTAATACTTCGGCAAATCCGAATATGTTTATTAAGTTATACTTTGGTAATAAACATAAAATCGATATAAATATACATACTTACCCGAAAATAATTGTCGTGGGCAATTTCCATAAGAAAATGAGCCGATATTAAATGCACATCAAATGGTAAAACGAACAATTGTGTTTCAGCAAGTTCTTGACGATGATCGTTAAATTGTTTTGACAGCAAACGACAAATATTGGGATTGTGAAGACGTACAGAAGTACCCGAGAATGCAGCACCGGCATAGTAACTCGTGGCATCATACACTGGGGCGGGAAATTACAATTACATTATAATAACGGTTATTTGTAAAATAAAACACAACATACACTTAACAGCCCAGTAGTCGCCATTTCTTAAACCACCCACATAAATATACATGTCCCTGAAACATTTTTCCGTTATATTCCATTCCTTATCACTGAATTCGAAAAATCGTATCAGCGCGTAGGGACTAAAAGTTTCGAATGCATAATTAACACTGGTTATAATGCCGGCATTGCCATTGACAAGTTGTTTGTTGGCCAATAACAAAAATACACTTGCGCATAAGAGAAAATTCAATAAAATTGATTTGTTCATTCTGAACGTTAATAACAGACTACTAAATAAAAATTATCTTGTTTTCTTTAGAAAATGGTAATTCAAAATAAATGATAAATTTTTGTGTTGAAAGTTTGTCTTGTAAACAAAAATTAATAAATAAAACAAAAAATAAATAATTGAACTAGAAAATGCAAAGCATAACAACACATGAATTGCATGCAAAATATTTGGAATGATCACAGTTTGTAGTGATTGATAATTTTTAATTATTAGGGATGAGATTTTCACGCGCTAAAAAATCAAAAATATGCGCTTAAAAATGCACTACAAAAATCCAAAATATGCACTAAAAAATAAGTAAAAAATATAAAAATTCAGTCTATTGTTATTCAAATATCTTTAATAAAAATTTAATAACTAATTAAAATTTTTGTTTGTTTAAATAAATAAATACTGTTTCATTAAAATTAAAACTTTGTCTTCTACTTGAAGAATGCCAATGCATTTTGAAATAATTTATTTTCCGATCCCACTTTAATTTCAGATCAGATCAAATATATTTTATTGTTTTAAGTCCTTAATATTTTTGCAAAACGTTTTTTTTTTTTTAATTTGTCGGCCTATTCTTCCTATGTGGAAACATTGTTAATTTTAATCATCGGTATCAACAAGCTCTTCTAACATTCTTAAATTACTGAAATTTTTTTCAATAGAATTCTACTGGCTGCAATGGAAGGGGAATCAAAGGAAACATTTCAATAAAAATTGCAATATTACCAAATGCAACGCGGTATAAACCATCTGACAAGCAAGTTACTTGTAACAATTTTGGGTATAATATTTTAAACCCATTGGAAGCCTTAACCATGTAAGGTTCGTAAGCTCCAAAATAATTTATTTAATGATTTAAAAATTTTTTTGGAAGGTTTTTTTGTGTATTTAAAAACTTTTGTGTATATAAGAACTTTTTGTATAATATTAAAATGAAAAAAATCACTCAAAAATTTTAAATTATGCATTAAAAACCTAAATATGCAAAAATATGCATTTTTGCCAAAATATGCAACAATATGCAAAAACAAATCGATGCCACTTTAACGCAAATTTGATGATTCGGAAAGATAATTGGTCGACATCGTTCTTAGACTATCGACAAAAAACATGCATTTGCATGGAAATCGCATCCCTATTAATTATTATAATATTATCATTAACTCTAAGCTTTTAACTTAATCTCTTAGAGAAATAAGAACTTTGCAAACTGATTTATAAAATTTAAGATATTCCAATATTACAAAATTTTCAAGAGATAAAATCTTCTATTTTATATTTGACAATCTATGATATGCCTTAATGTTATCATCTAAAGCGCTTATACAAACAGCATGTATCACTATTAAACATTGATTTTCGTATTATGGAAAATTTCTTTGGTCATCTGCATATATTTATTATTTCAATGTCTTTATAAAGTTTATTATTTTATTTCTCTTCTTTGAATCTAAGTTTTCAAGGTTTCATATTGTATTTTATGCATGACCTTTTAAAAAGAAAAGTTATGAAAAGCGAAATTTTTTTTAAATTTTAGTATAGATCAGTGATGTTAACTTTTATTTTTTTATGACCGTACGCAGAGGTTTTTAATTTTAATTAACAGCAATATGAATATACAATTTAATAATGCCTGTTGTTATAAAAAAAAATTATATATAATAAAGGCTTACAAAACAAATTTTCTATAACATTTTCCTTAATAAACATTTGTTGGATTAAAAAACCATTTATGAATACTGTTTTTTTTTCAAAATGAATCGCTTGCTTTTAACCCTTTCGGGACGGCTCTCTAATTGCATTAATATATTATAATTTTTGTAATTATTGTGTTAGATATGTCTAAAATAGATCGCCTGGTAGGGAAATGTGGCAGGGTTGCCACAAGAGGACTGCTGGGGGACTGATAAGCCCTTGAACTGGTGGTACAAATATGTACCATCCAAACATTTTTTTGGAATAAATACAAAAAAAAATGTAAAATATACTTACCAGTTATAAAGTAAAAAAAATAAACCGAACTTTATTTATTTAGTCCAAATATATTCCTATTTAATATCGTGAAATCTAAAAAAATTCATCAATTAATGTGGTTTACGTCCGACTCTGCCAACAGGATCCATGCACTAAGCACATGTTACCAATGATATTCAAAAAATAACATTTTATAGCAAAGAAAACCTTTGATAAAACGAAATGGTTTGTATGTAAGCCAAAGAAAATGAGAATTTCAACTTTTAGGAATGTTTAAACTTTGGTGGTACTTATGTGTACCACTCGTACCGAAAGGGTTAAATATGAATGATAACAATCCGAATCACGTTGAATGAAAGTTATTTCAAGTTGAAACAATGTGAATTTCATGTAGAATAAAGTTGGTTTGAGTGTGAAATAACAATGAAAAGAATCTTCAGAGACAACATATGCATTTATTTAAGAATAACTCAAAACACTTACCTCCGTATTTATAAATGATTATTAAATTTAACAAACGTTAATTAAGGAAAATTTTCATAGAAAATTTGTTCTGTAAGCCTTTATTAAATTTAAAACTTTTTTTATAAATACAGGCATTACCCGCGGAGCCAGAGAAAGAAAGGATATAATTAATTTTTTTTGTTTCCTGTAACACATGTTTCACCTTTTTTGTACTCCCCTTTGTTAGTAGAATGGCCCGATGTGGGTTTCATCATCATTCAACTTTGAGGCACAAGTTCTATGTTTACATTTGTCCTTCAAGTTGTGTTAAGAAAGGTCAACAGGAAAAAAGAAGGACAAGAAAATGAAAAACGGAAAAATAAAAATGTCCTTTGGACTTCAAGAAGAATTCTTGACAAAAAGTACGAAAAACAGAAGTAAGAAAGAACATGTAAATCAATTAAAATGGATAATCATTCAAAAAACAATTTTCGATCTACCAAGTGTTAAATACAATTTGGTTTAAAGATTGATGTTTGACTATTGTAAAACGGCAAACCCCTCTAAAGAGATTGAGTGGTTGCAATCGAAACATGTAGGGTAACATGTCCGTAAAAGCCTGGGTTCGAGCCCAGCAGCCGTTAAGAATGAAAAATTATCAATAAATTTTAATTAAGGCCCCTATAACGGTTCACAACTCAACTCAGTATAGAGTGTATAGAGTGAAAATGCTAACTATTTCACTATTGGAATGGTTTTTTCTTATACCACTGGCATATTATTGAATGTTGAAAGATTTAATTGAATTTATTAAAAGTACATACAAACGTATGTAATATTTTTTATTTTGTACTTATTTTTATGTTCGAATAAAATTTATTTTTTATTACTAATGTTTTTTCTTCTATTTTAATGCCAAATATGCGTAGGGATTTTTGTAGGCGAAATCATTTCAACGTGTAGGGAAAAATAAGATTTTTTTAGCATGTGTAGGTATTTTTTTTTTTAAATCCACTGGCAACACTGGCTATTAGTTAAATCTATTGTCAAAATAAAAATCCGTGTTATTTTAAGTTTTTCTCACTTTAAATGTGTACTACGCACAGTGGCGCCCGTAGAGCAAACGAGGTTGCAAAAATCAAAATTTTCATGAGCGCCGACGAAGTTTTGAATAAACCCATGTTATAGGAAACTTTTCAACGATTTCAAAAATGCCACTCTTAATAATATCACATTTTTAGTTTAGAAGATATAACCGTTTAAAGTTGACCGACTTTCGGTTTTCAAAAAAACACACAATTTTTAGACAATTTCTTGCGATTTCAGGTGTAATATCACGAAAAATAGGTAACGAATCGCCTTATTTTTTGTTTGAATTGATTGATGTATTTATTAAATGTAAAGGGTGGTTAAATTTCAAGGGCCGATGTTGATTTTGAATAAAACACAAACTATTTAGGAAATTATTGTAATTTTATTTTATTATGATATATTGGTATTACTCAATTATATATGGAACAAAATATCGGCCAAATGGGCGCCGCGACCACGGCGGCACACCTCCATCCGATGGTCCAAATTTTCGATGACCCTGAGGCATAATGGAGGTTCTATGCCGTTAATGTGCCGAATTATCTCATCCTTTAGCTCTTGAATTGTTGCTGGCTTATCGACGTACACCTTTTCTTTCAAATAACCCCAAAGAAAAAAGTCCAACGGTGTCAAATCACATGATCTTGGCGGCCAATTGACATCGCCATTACGTGAGATAACACGGCCATTGAATTTGTTGCGCAAAAGAGCCATTGTTTCGTTAGCTGTGGGGCACCGTCCTGCTGAAACCACATATCGTCCACATCCATATCTTCCAATTCGGGCCATAAAAAGTTCGTTATCATCTCACGATAGCGAACACCATTCACAGTAACTGCCTGACCGGCCTCATTTTGGAAAAAATACGGCCCGATGATGCCGCCAGCCCATAAACCGCACCAAACAGTCACTCTTTGTGGGTGCATTGGTTTTTCGACAATCACTCTTGTATTATTATTCGCCCAAATGCGGAAATTCTGCTTATCGACAAATCCACTGTGGTGAAAATGTGCCTCATCACTGAAGATGATTTTCTTCGAAATTTATCATCCATTTTCATAATAAGTCTGGATAACTTTAACACGTTGTTGCATTGTGTATCTCTCCATGGTTCAAATTGAGTAAGTCTGAAATAGAGAAACGTCAAATAAAATTCGGAAAAAAACTTGGCGTTTAGGTGTGGTTCACATTCAACATCGGCCCTTACACCACCCTTTATAATGATAAAAAAAATTAACTGTTTGCTTTGTGTTTCTCCTGGTAAATAACTATTTAAAAACTATCCGTTTTTTCACTATTTTTCAACTTTGACGGAAAATAACAAAAATCTATATTTGCCATATTTGAAAAATCAGTTCTTTGATTATTTCTTTACATAATTCAAAAGGTTTTATCTGCCCGTACGTGCCCGTTTGGCTTCTAGAGATAAAAAAGGTTAAAAAGACATGGTTGCAGAAATTGTATGGCGTTCATCCCTTATATGTTTTGACTGACAATAGTTTGATCTAATAGTTTGAAAAAAACTACTCATTGAAATTAGCAGGTACGTATCTCACTTAAACAATACTTTGGCGGCATGTGAAGTCACGAAGAGAGTTAGAAAATAATTATAGTTTAGAAATGGTTAGTCTTTTAGATATACCTTCTCTTACGAATTGTGATGAATATTTTACAGAAAATTGGAAAAATAAATTTAAAAAAAAAAATTATTTTTTTTTAATTTGTTGGGTAATAATTTAAAACATAAAACCCTAAAGAAAAAAAATAAAAACAATCTAAAAATGTAAAAATAATTTTTTTTGGTTACCATAAAATTGATTTTTCTACTAATTTTAACTTTGATAACCCATAAGTAGGCCCCTACAAAGCGTAGCATCCTTTCCAAACACTCATTTCATAGGCTGAACAGTTATCTATCATATGCTGTTTCAACTGTTCAATTATCTTATTCGGTTCAAAAGATATGATTTTTGCAACGAAAAAACTCAAATGGCGCCACTGTGCGACGGTCACATTCGACATTATGGAAATGCCCATATTTAATATATATTTTAAACTTGAAAATACTAACTGCCTGGCCCACAATGTCGACAACAATATTTCTTTCGAATATTTATATTGGAAACAAACACAAATTTTAGTTTTTTATTATTGTTTTCAATATAAAAATACGAAAGAAATGTTCTTGTCCACATTGTGGGCCAGGCAGTTACTACCTTTAATTTTTTAGATATTTTGTTTTTGTTACATTCATTGCAGACTGAATTTTTGTGATACATATACTTTTTAATTTTGTTAAAAAAAAAATATTTTGTTTTAATAAAAAATTATTTCGTTTTAATAAAAAATTATTTTGTTTTTCTTTGAGAAGAGAGGGTCTACTTGCCCACCCCAGAATAACTATCTAGCTACGCTTATGGTGAATGTTCAAATTGCCCGGAAACCACATTCATCAAAGAGAATTTAATCAAGAATGTATGGATGAGGTCAAATTTGAATCTTGGCTTCAGACTGAAAGATGCACATTGAAAACAATCATTTTAAATGTGGATGATTTTGCGGAAGAAATGTGTATAAAATTGCTTAATTTGAGAACCCAAGACTTTTTTTAAAGAGCAGTGGTCATTCTTCAAGGATTTGAAGATACATTTGAAGTCTGTTTTTCAGGATGCCATACAAGTATTAAAAAATTTTTTTAATTTTTTTTTCGAGAGATTGAAGAAATTGCTATCTAAACTATTTAGGACAAATTTTGTTTAGAACAATTTAGGTAATAAGTTATATAAATGAGATAAAACACCTGTTTAACCAAAATGTCAAATTTTGGCAACCTGCAACTCAGTTTGTTTCAGAGGAAATCGGTTTCAAAAGTTGTGTCACTTGAAATATTTATAGTCTTTGGTTAAACGTCAAATTGTAGCTTGTAACGACTATACGTATACTAGTTTTCGCGAAGGGTCACCAAAAAAATACGAATATTGCTGCAGGGTGGTTATGGCGCATAGTCTGAAACGGGTAAAAAAAACTTTCCAACGCAATGGAAAAGATGTAAAAAATAATGCCCTGACTCTTAAGGCGAAAAGATTTTAAAATAAAATCACCAAAATGGTACAATTTATAGTTTTTTTTTAACACTGAAATATTTATTTAATTAATTTTCATTTCTTTTATTTTAATTATTTATTTCATGAGTACAATAAAACTTTTGCAAATACACATTACATAAGAACGATTTCAATAATTATTTGTTAGTCTGTTGTTATTTTCAGAATTTTTTCATCATTTCATTAAACATACACAATAATTCAAATAATTTAGTCATGAAAAATTAATATGCTTAATTTATTTGTAAATAGAATTACATTTTTATATATTATATTATTTTTTATATATATAAATTTATTACATTTTAATATAAAAGCACTCATACATAATGACTAAATAAATTTAATAAAAACTAGAATTAAATTTAAACAGTAAATAATTTAATTATTTTAAATAATAAAAAGGCTAGAGGAACTACACAATTTAAACAAAAATTATTTTAACACCCCATAAAAACGAACTATCGCTATGTTTGAACAACAAACAATTTCGTATGTACGCATTCATCTAGCTTGTGTGGACTGTTGTTTAGTTCCTGTTTAAAGAGAGTTGCTCAAACATTTGTCTCATATCAATGACAGTATTGCCATATAAATAAACGCCATCTAGCTTGTTAAGGGCCAAATAAGTTACACAGGCGGCTTTGCAAACCCACAATATTCATGTGTATGTGAATAAACGATACAAACATAACTATTATTTTTCAATAAATTCTGGTAAAAAAAACCTTTATCCTAATTTTGCCTGAAATGATTAAATTTAGCACAAAGCAGCGCTAACATTTTTACTATTATTCAACATTTTTGTTTTTTTTTTCAACGAAAATGTTTGCTTGTTTGTCAAGCCGTTTGTGTAGTTTATTGGATCCTTTGTTGTGGCCTTTTATGTGGGTTGTTGTCCCATACGTATTGCCCACATCAAAGACCATGAATTAATTATTCTGTCAACTTGTTTTTCTTGTTCACACAAAACCAAATCTTATCAATATGGGTTGTAAACGGTTTGCATAAGAGCTCCCATATAGTCTGGGTTCACACTTTAAAAGTTTTATTTTAGAAAGTCTAAGTTTATTGGTAAGAGGGGAGAGAATCATAGCATTTGTTTCCCCTCTCACCAATAAACTCAGACTTTCTACATAATAAACATTTTACGGAAATTCAAGGTAATATGAAGACGCACAATTTTGGAACTTGTGTCGCAAAGTCTTCGGCTTGAAGAAAAAGTTTCGTGAGTGGAATTTGAATCATGTATTTGCCAAGATGTAATTAAGCTTTTCCGGATATTTTTTTAAATCACCAGCTTTATGCAAATATATTCGAGAAGCACGAAACAACAAATGCTTTCAAATTAGGCATCGAAATAATGACCGGAAGAAACATTACAAAATATTTAATATAATGAAGCAATATTTGTCATCATGTTTAAAGGTTGTTTCAAACTTTTGGGTTGAAAGTCTTTAAAAAGTTTTAAACAATATTTTCTGATCTTTAGACAATAATGGCAGATTTAAAATCGGAAGTTTCTTATTATTAATTCTTCATATTTTAATTTTAGTTTTTCTTCTTAAGGGGTTTTCACACGATCAAAATGCTTGAAGTTAAACTCGTGTTCGTGGTTTGGTTTTCCATCCAGCTTTGTCGATGTCACACATGCTTAAAAAAGTTTTTACTCATACTATAAAAATTCTTGCTAAAAGCTGCTATACACTAACACACAAGTCTCACGTATTTCGAAACAAATACAACCCGGCCATGAAAAGTTGTTATGGTTTTTTTTTTAATTTTCAAGCATTAGATCAGAGATGTATTTCCGTCAAAATACGTAAGACTTGTGTGATAGTGTAAGCCAGCCTTTAGCAAATTAACCGTGTCTAGACAGATTGTTTTAGAATCTTAAGCGACGATTTTACGAATTTTGGAACAAATGAAAAGGTGAGGGATATTTATATCTTAAACAAATTTCAAGAATTGATTAGGCACATTCAATCGACTTTTAATTGAAGGGAAAATTTTGCACATTTTCTGGGGAATGAAAAAAGTGGGAGAATATTACCTGGGGTTTACAAAGTGCAAATTCGAAGAATTCCCCTGCAGAAAACCTTCGATGAATTGTCTGCAAGTCACTACTTCTGTTGATTTTTTAGTGACACTGTCAACAAAGCGTCTACATTTTCTACATTTCTTTTTATTAATCTTACATCATTTTCAACAAAGTTTTTGCAATATATAACAAAAATACTAATGGCTCCTTCCACTTATATTATCTGTGGGAAAATCCAGTCAAAATACTCAAAAACGAAGACTAGAACTAGTATAAAGTATTATTGAACCGCTGCTTACAATGTCTCCTTCGGTCTCACAAGAACTATCTAGTCAATAGTTCTCAGCTCAGTAGTGGATTTCAAATGACAAGCACATGTTAAATGTCTATAGCAAAAAGTATTGCTTGGTCTACAGTTCGTCAGTAGTACTTGTGGCAAAGTCAATAGTGATTCAGACAGTTTCCCTACTGACATTGCCTATAGGGTCCATATTTTCAAATTTGTTTTTTTTTTTTCATTAAAGCTGCCCACACACGAGTGATTTTTTCTTGTTGTTCGTCTTGTTAATGGTGTTGTGCGCGCACAAATCACAAGTAATTGAACATTTTCAATTTCTTGTGATTTGTTCGATGGACTTGTGCGCGAACCTTTTATATTTGTTTCATTTTAGTGTACAATGAAACGTCAAATTGTATCTACTGCGGAGATGTAATTTGCATTTTTTTAATAAATATTCATGGAAACGCCTAATTCTTTGTAAAAGCCAGTCATTCCCCATTTGCTTCTTTTTTTAAATTTCTTTTTTTATTGTGTACACAAATAATCTATCAAAAGTGCGATGGAATTGCTTTACCGGTTTACAAAAAAAGTACAAACAATACTCGTGTGCGAGCGGCTTAACACACACACACACTTTTCGTCCTTCAGCCCGTCAGCTAATTCTTCGATTTTTAGTCCATAATACGTTTAATCTTCTTGCAAGCAAGTACTTGCTTGTGTAAACGGGGGGTTAGAAACCTAAATTGCAAAATATATAAAAACACTTGGAAATGAAAAAATATTTTAAACTTAATATTTGTTTTATAATTTTTTTTTATAACTTTATAGTATTATATAGGTATAATGTTTATTATAGATATATTCTTCAATAAATGTATGTTTTGTTTTTTGTGTTAATGTTCTCTTAAACATTAATAAAAGTTTTTATTATAATAATAATGATCATTTTCAGGAAATTGTTTAATTTGTTTAGTTTTTCTTTTAATTAGGGGTTTGATTTTTTTAGTGTCTTTTGTGTTTCTGTAATTCTTATTTTATTTCTTTTATTTTTAAATTTTCATCATTTAATTTTTTAACATTTTAATTATTATTGTCATTTTTATTTAGTTAACATTATTATTTATAATAATCATTGTTTTTTGCATTCATCATTTAAAGAAATGTTTAAATTAAATTGTTTTACAGGTCGAACAAGGTTCACACCAACGTAGACTTTTAATAGTCATAATTAGGAAAAAAGTTCTATCAAGCATTGTTCTGTTTTATTCGATTTATCGATACAAACATAAACATAATAAACTCTTGTCATATTTTCCCTATTTAGTGTAATTTGGAACAAATTGGATATAGTTTGTTAAGCTAATTTGAGCAATTTTCTAGCAGTTTCAAAATAGATTAGCAAAATTCTAAAATTTACAGTAACTGACGTAATTAACTTGCATTCCCTAAAGCTTATCTTACACCATCAAAATTTTCCTCTAAATTAAGAATAAAAAAAGGCCTTGAAGTATCAGTATCCAAATACATAATTTGATGTTGAACTTTGATAAATTACAAATAGTTCTGGAATATTTTTAAACAATAGAAGAATCATGTCTGGTTGACATTTAAAGGTAAACTTTGTAGATGAGAAAGACCTTAACACAGCGTTTACATTTGTCAGTTCTGGCAAGACAGTAAGCATATACATAATAGTTGGCAAAACAATGCAAAAACAAAATAGCTGTAAAAGTGTTTATGTATAAGTGAAAAAGTTTGAATTTAAAATAACAGTTTGTGTTCACACCATCACACAAAGTATAATGAAATAAATTGCAACCCTGATCCAATGAAAAGTATTGTTGTTTAGACATTTTTCAAAAAACGATGAAGTCGTATGGGATGTCAAACTATTTTCATAATACTTGTCATTTTCATCACACATGCATTCACACTATTAGACTTTTACATATTACTTGAGTTTTTGACATGTATTAATACAAAGTATAATAGTGTAAACTAGCCTTAAGCTATCAGAAGAGCAACAATCATTGCGCAATAGATTGCCACTCATGACTATATGCGATCCACGCGTCGCAAATTTAATGTATCAATCAAATTCGGCGTTTGCCGCAATCAATATTGCTACGTGGAGACCCGAGGTTACTGCAAAGGCCTCATACATCACTCTCTTTTCAGAAGTGAATAATTTTATTATCCAGTACTTAGGCTTAGGCAGAATAAGTAAGATGCAAAATAGTTAAAATATATAAAACATTTATGCATAAAGGGTACTGAAAAGACTTTTGCAGAAGTTGTTGGTTTGTTATCAGGCCTAATTAATCAATTCCCGTAAATCAAACCGGAGGGTTAGTCTTACACATGTTTTTATTAAAAAGACATTTCAAATTGAAAAAGGTCTAGCAGACTCATGTGTAAGTTGGAGGGTTAAATAGCAAAGGTTCATACACAGGAGTAAAATTCCAATAAGCTCGTCAGGCCAAAAGTTCGTGAGTTTTACGCCTATTTAATAGAAAACGCCACGCCACGGCGTTATTAAGTCAACATTTAGTGGCAAATTAATTAAACACAACGCAAACACAAAAATATTGCAGTCATAAACATATGGAAGTGTGTATATGAATTCGTGGTAGACGAAAACACAAATTTTGGCTGAAGCTACAGACAAAAAACTGCAATAACATTATGCAAGGAATACAACTGGGACAAACGAAAAATTTCGCACAACACGACGAATTTTTCGGTAAAAATTTGACAAATTGGTCGTATAAAGCGCAATAACGACGAATAACTTATATCTTTTATAATTGAGAAAGTTGTTTGCAATTTGTGCAAAGAGAGAGAGAGAGATAGAAAAAATAGTGTGACCATTTAAAAAAAATAATAATTAAAACAAAACATTAATGTGCTGTTTCTAAATAACAGTCAAGTGATTGTGTAGTAAAATTTATATGAAAATCAATTAAAAAAACTGAGGGCTTTTTATATAAATTAGACTACACAATCACTTGCCTGTCGTTTAGAAACAGCACATAACAAAAAACTATTTTTATAGTTAACTGCTTCTATAGTTTTTTTTAATCCCATAAAATAAAATACAAATGAGTAAAAAGATACTTTGTCTGGGTTCACACTTTGAAAGTTTTCTTTCAGAAAGTCTGAGTTTATTGGTGAGAGGGGAAGAAAACATGCTTTTCTTCACTCCTTTCTCACCCATAACCTCGGACTTTCTAAAAGAAAACTTTCATAGTGTGAACCCAGACTTCATTTATTAAAATACTTGAAAACAAACCAAACATGGTCACCTGGTACTGGTACTGCTTTGTTCGTCGTTCGCCGGCGTATGAAATAACAAATAACAGTCGCCGGTATGATAAATTTCAAACGACGCAATGTTAGTGTGTTTTTTTCATATATACAAGCCTGTTCTGAAAATCACGTGCTTTTAAAATCACATCAAGGGGGCTACTCTCTATTGCGATGCGAAAGAAAATGGTAGCAAGTCTAGCGATTGGTACTCTTTAATGCGTTTGCGCATTTGTCTTTCGCATCTATTAATTTTTTTCTTTTCGCAAATCATCACTATTTATTTTATTTAAATTTTCCAATTTCAAATATTTTTCAAAATTTTAGCATTTCATTACTGATTATCTGCGCCATCTCTCATTTTTATTGCCAGAATTGCTTCATTTTCAAAAAATTATGCGAAAGTGGTAGAGAGTACCAAGTTGGCATTTAGCTTTCGCATCGAAATTGCTTTCGCTTCGCAATAGAGAGTAGCCCCCCTGGCATCATTTGTGGCATTCTGAAAATCGCATTGCTTTTGTGTTTTTCGATATGCTTTCGGCAATTGAAAATCACGCCGACAAGCACTAAACGGAAGACCACTATATCACACGTGTGATTTTTGAAATCACTTGACTTGAAATCAATTGATTTTCAGAACAGACCTGATAGTACACAAAAATATTTATAATCAACGCCAAAAATTCGCCCTTCGTGCCAGTTGTGTTCCTAGCACTAGTTATGTTCTTGGACTATTCCGAAGTTATCCAAAGTTACACACCTTACCCAAAAGCGTTCCCGTACATTATAAATGGAGTTCATAAGAAAGAAAATTTTATTCTCTTTTTTCACAAACTTAGGCTCCTACTGCACACGTATTGAAATTAAAAAATAAAACGTTTTTTTAGCTAAAATTTTAAATGTTCTAAATTTCTTTTTTTTCTTCTTTAATATAAGTAGATTTAAAAGAAACGAAAAAGCTATTAATTAAGGATATTTTCAGAAGTTTATTTTATTATACTGTTAAACATAATTTGTTAATTAAAATTAAGAAATTTTAACATAATTTAATACTTAATAAAAAAATATAAATTAAATAAAACACAAAATAAAAATTTAAAAAGTAAAATACAGAAAAAATACAAATAAAAATACGCGTACATTATGTAAATTAAAAAATTTTAAAGTTAAGAGAGCAAATATCAAACTTATTTTTTTTTTTTTTTTAATTATACAATTTTTAATTTTCTAAGAGAATTAAAAATTAAAGTAATGCTTATTTTTTTATTTTAAAAACTTTATTTTAAAACAATAGGATTTTACAAATTTTATTTTAAAATAATAAAATTTTATTTTTAAATTATAAAATTTTTCAAAACATAAAAAGAGACAACAAAATAAATACAAAACTAAAACAAAATAGGGCAGAACGACTTCACACAGGAACTTTCTTAATTTCAAACAAAGAAATTCGTACACGTTTGATTTGTAAAATGTAAAATTATTTTGTTTGTTTCACAAAAACTAAAGAAAAAGAAATGTAGTAATAAATACAAACAATTATGGGTAGAATCAAGCAGGGTTCATATAGGTGACCGCATGAGAAAGAGAGGTATGCTAGCTCAAGACGAATTCACACTAGGTGACCTTAAGCAACATCTGATAACTAACCATGTGTCAAAATAGTCTACCATTCTGATGGTTCTGGGGAATCTTTAAAAAATTCTATAATTTTCACATAGAATTATTAAATTTAAAACGTTTTTAAGCTATTGTATTTCAAAGCACACAATTTAAAATTAAAAACAAAGTGAAATATTTGAATTGTTTGCTTCAGTGTTGTAATTATTATTTTGACACAACGTTGAAGTATTTTATAGTGTTGTATGCGTTTTCAAAATAATTGTATGAATTCGCCTTGTGCTGGCTGTTCCTTATTTTTTTTTTTTTTTTTTTTTTGTATGCAACAAACAATGTTACTTTGTTACATATATTGGAGGCATATCTTCCCCCAGTTTATTTTTAGTTTGAATAACTTTTTTTATTAAATGTTGGGTTCTAAGTCGCTATGATATTTTTGGGGAAAGCTAAGAGACCATCTGGCGCCATTTATCATAAAACTTTTGCAAATCTACATTTGAGGGGTAGGCAAGCAAAAGCTTGAAGTCTTTAGTTTTTCATAAACTAATCTAATAATACCATACAGTTACATTTGTATAATTCTGTGAAATTGGCCAAACCAAAAAGTCATTATCCAGCTTCAATCAAAAAGTACCGTTAAAAACAAATATACATACATAGCATACTTCAAGGACAATTGCTTATTTTGCTTATGCAAATTTTTTTTTCGCAAATTCCGAAATTACACACTTTTTACATTTATTTTTGTAAAGAAAAATAAAACTAATGAAAAAATAACATTTGCTTATCTTGTTTATAAATACGGGGACAATTTTTTTGAATTTGATTTTCAAGTATCTTATCGCCCGCCGGTTTTAATGAAACACAAACCGTTTTAAAGATATTTTTGTGTGGATATTTTTGGAATAAAAGTTATTAGAAAGCGTTTCAGATTATCTTGCATCACACGTACACACATCTATTAATGGTGTTTTTTACAGTAAATTTCAAGTGGTCGAATTTTGGCCACCGGGCGAACCTAGTAAATATTAAAACCTGAGCATTTCTTCTTTAGGTTCTTAAAATTCTTTCAATAATTATATAAGTATTTGATGTTAAAACTTTATGTATTTACAGTATTTGTTTTAAAACAAAACAATTTAAAATTACTCCAGGGCCCTGTTTCTCAAAACTACAAGTTACAAATCTACAAGTAAAATACGTTAAAAAAAACCACAATTTTAGTTTCAAATATATTTTACTTGCAGAATTGTTACTTTTAGCTTTGGGTAACAGGTCCCCGATCTACACCCAAAATAAATTACCCACGCTTTTCAAAGAAAGTAAATATTACAGGAAATTCAGGTAATTACCCACAAAGTGGCAGCTCTACTAGTTCAACGAGTATGTGTTTTAAATGTCAAACTCCATAGAAAAAAAAAATCTGCATTAAGGCCCAACCATAATGTGCTTAATTTGGCTTAAGCAAATGTGGGAATACATGTAAATTGTATGAGGCAAACCATAACTTAAGGAAACTTTTTGCTAAGTTAAATGAAACTGTCATTTGCTTAAGTAAGGTGCGAATCTAATTGCACATTCCGTACGGAATCAAATGTTTTTTTATTTTGTTTTGTTTTTTTTTTTTTAATACATTTGAGAGACTTTTTGTTAATTTTTGACAGTAGGTTAAGGGAGGCAATGCATATTATGGTTGGGCCTTTAATCTCTTTCACTCTCTCTCTCTCTCTGATGCGGTCACCTGTTTGAATTCGGCTTAGCTTGAAATAATCAAAACTTAAACAAACATTTTTCTAATTTTCTTTTTTTTTTTAGATAAAAATAAACAAAAGAAAACTCAAACAAATTCTTAGAAAAAATATACAAAAGAAAACTCAAATAAATTTCTTTAAAAAAGAAAACCTTAATAAAATACAGTAAAGATGATATTTAAATTAACAATATAATAAATATCGCAAAAAATTAAAAAAAAAAATAGTCCCTTCTATTTAACACATCCTGGAGGAGGCACCTAAATGTGTGTGAACTTAAATAAAGATATGAAGATAGACGTCTACATTTACATTGCATGACTCGGAAACCAAACATTGACAGTAACATTGAGTTTTTGTTTTTCACAGTCAAAATTTGTTAACATCATTTGAAAATTAAAAAACAAAAAAAGTTTCAAAAATTTAACATTAACTGTTCAACAAGTTTGAACGTAAACGTTCGTATAGAATTTTATATGAGAAATATTTTTTAAAAATCGAGTGTTTTTCATAGAAATTTTCTGTGCGAACGAAACTCCTCGTCTACAACAGACATGACTTGATGTTATAAAGGCGTTGGTAAAACATATGCATTAACAACCGTGTTATAACATGAGAAAATCTCTAAGTGCCGGTTCACACACGTCAAGTTTGACTCATCAAGTCTTGAGTTTTTAGGAGAGACGGGAAAAGAATTGGCGTTCTCTTTTCCTTTCTCTCCTAAACGCTCAAGACTTGACGTGTGTGAACCGGCAATAACATGATGCGTCTCTACTTAACACTTACAGCATATTTGTGTTAATGTTAAGCTTTTCAAGTTTGTTGTAGACCGGGTGTTAACGTTCGAATTTGATGAACAGGAAACACTTTTGCCACGTCTTTCTTTAAAAAACAAGTCATGTCATTTAATTTTTAAAATTCTTTTTTGTTAAAACCAATGAATTATGAAAATGCTAGATTCGTTTTGATTCGATTCTTCTTCTAAATATTCTACTTTTTTTACTTATACTTTTTGCGATAAAAAAAAAACATATCTACATACAAACATATTTTCTGCCTTCCATCACACCTTTCAAACTGTATCCTGCAGTATTTGAATTCTATAATAGATTGGGGGACGTTTTTAAAAGTACATAATTTTATGTTTTCTTTTGTATGTTCTTTTTTTTAAATATTTTAATTTTATCTGTTCATTTGCTTCGTAATCAAATACATTTAAAAAAAGTTTTTATTTTAAAATAGAGTTTAAACTTATTTGTTTGGGAAATTCTCAAATTAATTCTGATGAACTTAAAATGTTAAAAAACAGTTCATCGATCGATGTGTGTGTTCTGCTTTTGTTTAAAATATGTAGCGCCTGTTAGTATGCAAAGGTGTTTTGTTAAACTATGAGTTTATTTTCATGCTTTATTTATTTTTTAAAGGTGTGTCTGTGAGAGTGTGTTTAGTGTGGCCAAAGGAGAGGAAGTAATTTATATGGGTACATAATTTCCCTTGGGCTTGTAGAATAATTGACCACGCAACACTCGTCGGCGTATTTCGTTAGATAAAAGACGTTTCTCTTTTTGGATTTTCTTAAGGACACCCTTGTTTTCTTGTGCTCTGCGTGAGAGATATGGCAACACTTCCTGAACTGGACCGTATGGTATGTACTTGTAGGCCGAGTAACCAGCTTGACCTAGGAAAAGTAAAGAAAAGAAAGCGATTAGTAAGATTTATTACAAAAAACATTCAGGTCAATTTAGAGGTCAATAAATAAAATGCAAATTTTTATTATACCTATTAGAAAAAATACAGTGGGCACATCAATTTCAAGTTATACAAATAATTTTTTTTTTTTATTTTCTTAATGTTTTTATAAAAATTTTACGTGTCGCGAATTATCATTCAAAAAATTACTTAAAAATTAACTGCCGTTTTTAGAAAAATGTTTTTAGTTGAATTAAGGTTAACAAAACAAAGTTTCTATGAACATTTTACCAAATAAACGTTTGTTAAAATAAAAAATCTTTATCAAATGTATGTAAAAAACGTTTTTGTACAACCAATGGCAACTGCAATGCGTTACTGCTCGTCGCACAATTTTAACAGTGAACAAGAATTCAAAGAAATACACTCGAGACAGTACTTGTTTCTTTCAACCCCTTTCAATACAGAAAAAAATGTTTGCCTATGATACTAGTATTTGAAAATTACCTCATGCCGTTTGCGAGAATTTGTGATGTTTACTTGTGTAAGGGGCGTACGCATAAAAATAATTGCCTTTGCAAAGAATTTTCGTTGCAATTTTATCAAATAAATAAACATACAACATATTTCGTACTCACATATCCCAAACTCACATTAAATAAAAAGAATGTATCCAGTTTTTATTCTCACTCTTATTACTGCGTGTATTTTGCATTTCCTTGTTAATTGTTTTGAGTATTTTTTATACCGGCACCATCACTTAAGCAACAATGTTCAACTGGAATTGTGCAGGCCTCTTGTGTATAATTACTTTTGTGCCATTTTAAATATCGTCGGCTTAATATGTTAATTTTACAGGAGAGACAAAAAACTTTTTATATTTCATATGTGCAGCTTGAGAGAAATCCCAAAAATATAGTTGGCTTAACACACTTCAAGACTCAAATTGAAGAAAAACTTCATGCTGTCCGACGAGGCGTAAATTTCTCTACCACACGGCATCAAAATCGCAATTTACTTAAAAAGTGAATTTAGCAGGTTTGCATATTAAGCCGACGATATGACTGTATATTATTAAGCAGACTAGATCTTCTAGCAGTACAATAGATGGACTCCAGTTCATTATGACTCTGGGTACGGATTAAATTCTGACGATATTCCCTGACTTAATACAGATGCTACGGATTTGCAGGAAATATATAATTTCTAAAACCTGAAATCTACCATATTTTGAAAGCGAAAAAATCGAGGATATTTCGTGTCTTTTTAGTCCAGTAGTAATGAGTTTTATCACTAAGTTCAATATCAATTTTTGGCCATGAATTTACGCGGTAGCAATTGCAGTATTGCAAAGAAAATCCAAGGTTAAAACGAATTCATAAATCAGGTGGCGAAAATACTACAAGTGCTACAATATGGTTTTTCATTCTTGCTTAAGCTAATCGATTTGTGAAAAAACAAAAGCAACATTTCCTTCTTTAATATAATTTGTACATTTGCATACATATCGGAGGAACCCATGGAAGATGTTGAAAATGTAAAACATGCATTCACACTTGAAACATCTAATATCTACTATCAATCAAAAATGTCACCATTTCTAAAATTTTTTTTTAATAATTTTTCTCGACATAAATGCCAACAATTTAAAAGAAAACACCAAAATATATTTGGAATTCATTTTGTTTAATAATAAAAAAAAAATTAACAAAAAAATAAAAAACCAGTGGCATTTTTTCAGTGATGCCACAGTAATAATAGCTTTTGTTGCCACTTTGGTAGTGATAACACTTAATGCTATGTTTATAATGCTGGATACACACTATGCAATGCATTTACGCAATCTAGCAAATTAAATTCATTTTCATTCATTCCAGATTGCATCAATATCAAAACGCTTTAATATTTTGAGGTTGCATTGAAATAGATTGCATGTAGATTGCAGTGTGTGTACCCAGCATAAGATAATATAAACCACTCGTTTCGCTCTCTGAAACTAGTTTGCCAAACATGCTGTTCATACGATTCATTCTTGTTTTATTTTGACATTTTTTTATGTAGTAAGTGTGATTTTTTTTTAAATAGATAAAAAAAAGTAAATAAAACTTAAAAATATATTATTTAATACTTTTATTAATATATATTATTATGTTATAATTATCACTTTATTTTATTAAACTAAATTTTTATTTTGTTTTGATTTTTTTTTTTGAGAGCTAGTTCAGATAAACTAAATTGGAGATGATAGTACATTTTTCCTGTTTCGCAGCCTGTTTCAAAAAAAAACGACCTGTTTCGGTCTCAAAATTTTGTATGGGGAAACAAGTCGTTTCAATCCCGTTTGGGGTGCGAAACAGGAATAAGAGAGCGAAACACGAATATTGCTGCCCTTGTGACCATGGTATAAGATTCCGGTAGATGGAGAATGGAATTAAATGAGAAAGGAACATCTTGTAAAGAAACATAGAACGCATGGAAGGTTTAAAAATCATACAATCCGTAGAGGCGAAAACGCGTGATGTGTACATTCAGCTCTATTATGTATTTCTTATGAGAAAATTTCCACATGTTCTCAAATTGATGCTAGATGTTATAGGCTACAACTATATAATGACAATAGTAGCTCAACTGTGTTTTCAACGCCACCTGTAAAGTAAATTCGGCTTGCCCAAGGTTTCCTTGGTTACCATTCAGAGTCGCGAGAAGCATTCCAGAAAGAGCTAGATGTTTTCAGTGGTCCTTCCACACTCCGTTTTATTAGAATTACAAATTATTGAACTGCAGGTCTTTAAAGAACACAAAATTTTCCAGGTCTAAACTAACGCATCTCAGAACTTTGTTACTTTGCTATTACTTACTAAATTTTTTGCTTAAAAAAGGGTTTCGTACCAAGAAAGAAAACATCGTTTGACCTTTTTAGTCATAAACACATTTTTTTGGACTCTACTGCGAAAAATAAATCCTAGATTTGTGTAAATAAGTCCTCAATTCGCTCAAAAACACATTCTATACAAAACAAATTATTTTCTCTCTATTTCAATATCACAGAAATATGAAAACTTCGGAAAAAAGAAACCCTACTTAATAGGTTAACTATGCAATTAAAAGAGCCTTAATAAAATTGAAAAGTAACTTACCTAATGGAAAAGTAATATAATCACACATGCCCAATAGTTGACCAAAGCAAATAACTTTGTCTTCAGGCGAAATACCGATTTCCTTCATTTTCTCAATGGCATAGCGAACAGTGTCTTCATTGTGAGAAGCCACCATAATGCCAATCTTTTTGGCATCATCGCCACTGTCTTTGATAATCTACAGAAATAAAAAGAAAAAAATAATTAAAAACCATTACTTATATGCAACGGCTGCTGCCAGTCCGTAAAATAACAACGTGAGTTTCCCTCACAAATAAGTCAAAAATATCTTAACTTTGAAGTTTGAATTCTCTAAGTAGTGGTTCACACTCTTCAAGTTTTACCTATCAAGTCTTGAATTTTTAGGAGAGAGAGAGAAAAAGCAATGGCACTCTATTTTTCCTTCTCTCCTAAAAGCGCAAGACTTGTCGGCTTAAATTGAAGAGTGTGAAGCAGCATTTAAAGTTCTTACTTTTCACGTAGAAATCTTTGCACTAACGAAAAAAGTATTTTTACCTTAATTCTTCTTAAGCATTCGGTTAAAGTCTTGTGATACATTTCAGTTGTAGCCTCAAAAGTAGGATTCACGGGATCGGAATAGCCTAGAGCACTGGCTCTAGCACGTTCTTGTTCCATATAAGCGCCGCGCACCAACTTAGCACCGAAATAGAAGTTTTGGCGTTTAGCTTGCTCCAAATCGGTATTAACCTTTTAAAAAAAAAAAAACCTCAATCAATCAATTGCTTAAGATTTTTAATAACAAAAGAAACTAACCTCTTGATAGGCTTCGCGCAAATAGCATTGGTATGTATTGAATACAATAGCTTTCTCCTTGTTATATTTACGCATCATTTCGAGTGTAATACGTGAAATAGCGGGTTGGAAGTATGTCTGTTCAGCATCAATCATAATACGGACATCCAAATCTTCGGCAGTCTGTAAATAAAAAAAAATTAGTTTGGTTTTTTTTTTGAGTTATTATTTGGGCTCGAAATTTAAACTAAGCCATCAGAATTTACGCTTTTTCATAGGAAGCTGAAACTTTAGTTCTCCAACAGCACGATCATCCAACAAAATTATGGTAAAGCAAATGCACCTGGTTAATGTCAACTCCAAAATACCCGTTACAAGGAACAGTTTAACAAAATCAAACTGTTAACCAATGCGAACTTAATGTATTGATTGCCTTTAAAGGGTAGTTTAAATGATCACACAAGTCTTACGTATTTGGAGGAAAATACAACCCTGTCATGGTAAGTTGTTATTGTTTTTTGAACATTTTCAAAAAAGAATAAGATCAGGGTAGCATTTTAGTCAAAATACGTAAGTCTTGTATTACCGTTTAAAACCCCCTTAAACGATAATGGCAATGACGTGCGCGCTGTTTGCCCAACCCGAGAAGTTTTACGTATGAAAAACGGTTTCAAGGAAAACAAACAATCAGCCATGTCACAGAGTACAATTCCGTTCGGAAACGGAATTCATTCCGTATTTTGGTGCTTCAGAAAATGACGAAAAAATGTTTGGGAATGAAACCATTTTTGTTTTCATGAACGGTATGGGAGTTGTCTGTATCTGAAAGGCGATAAAACTATCAAAATACACTTTCCATCAACAAACAAATATGTTTTCTTCAATTCCGAACGGAATCATTCCGAACGGAATTGTACTCTGTGACATGGCCCAATATTTATAGATAGAAGCAAACTTACCTTGACAATAGTATTTAAACGACGTATCATATTTCTAAACATTTCTTCCTCTTTGGGCGGAATTTGTGAGATCAAACGACGCATTTGACCAGTTTTAGGATCGGGCACTCTGAAAGTATCACTCAATTGCGAATCCTCATCAACAATACCAGACCAGGGGAACAAATGCAAAATACTTAAATTGAGAAACAAATAAAAATCTATTATTGAAAGCCTTCTTATGTGTTTAGCTATGTAAATTACCCTTCTTTATCGGAGGTAACATTCTTTAAAAATTCTTGAACATTTTTATTGTCTAAGCCCAAACTGGCATAATACTTCTCCAAATCCTTAATTGTTTTGTGATGAGTTAAAACATTGCCTTGACCACCAACCAAATCTTCCATGTATTTACGTGTGCGCATAATGACTTCAGAAAGTTGTAACTATAAATATGATGTAAGTGTTTGATATTAATTAAAGTGTAAATCATAGTAATTAAACACGCACGCATGTACAAGCTGGTTTTATATTCAATTAAAAGTAGATAAATAGAAAAACAAATGGCTAATAAATCAGTTAATGTTTAAACGCTGGTTTAATTGAACTTGTATTCCAATTTTAAACAAAAAAAGAGTTTAACTTGCACTGGCATGTTCTGGAAATCGAAATCTTGTGATATTGATGAAGTTTTTCAACAACATTTTTTTTAAATAATCGTAGCTTTTCCTGATTTTAAAATTCTTTCTGTATAATACAGAACAGTTCTTTATTTAAGAGCTTTGTTCTCTGTGAATTATTATCAAGTCAAACACCTTATTGTTCTTTATTTTATTAAGGCTTTTTTGAGATCTCAGTTAAACTAGGCTTAGTTAATCTGAAAACAGATTTGTGCTGCCCTTACCAAGTTTGTATACAAAGTTTTGACGAAACAGTTTAGTTTTGCTTAAATTTTTGTCTTTAATGAAATAATATAAAAAAATCACATTTAGCGGAAAATCCGAGTTTAAGACTACATTAAACTAAGTTAAAACTTAATCCACATCTCAAAAACCCGGCCTAAGTGTTCGGTATTTGTACTGAATTTTATGAATTAACTAAAAGAAATACATTTTGTATACATCTGACTTTTCTCATAAGTACAAACTTGCGCGATATATATTTTTTAATTTCAAGGAATAATAACTTTGAAAAGTATGAAAAATCTGACTTTATTCCTAATTTATTCTTACGAGCACTTCAGGCTCATAAACACTAATTTTCACTCTTTCCAATAAAGTTTTCAACATAATTTCAAAATAATACCCATTGGACATGTTCTGGAAATTGAATTCGGGTGAAATTAAAATCAAACCAATTTTTAAAAGGATCCTGTTTTAAAGCATTCCTGTTGATTGATATTGAAGATTATAACGAAATAAGATTCTAAGTCACTAATAGAAAAAAAATTTAAAAAAAACAATAAGAGTTCCGGTAATTTTAATCACCGGTCGGTGAAAAATGGTTTAAAGGTCCATAAAAATGTTCCGTTTTATATGTATATGTACGTCATACTTTGAGTACCACCTATATTTTTTTTAAATTACTCTTAAAATCATGAAAAACTACGGTATTTTAAATAAAAATGAACTGAAAACTTCCTTCAATTTAAATTTTACTCGATTCACATTTCCGGAACATGGTCATATGTAAATTTATTGCTGGCTATTAATTTTGAAATATCTACCTATCTCGTTTTAAGGTCGTTAATATTCTTTCTCGGGCGTTAATATTTTTATCAACAAATCTATCTTTGATACCTTTTTCACTTCAAGTTTATCGGCCATGTCATGGAAATCGAAATCACGTGAAATTGAAATCGACGAAGATTTTCAATTGAATTTTTGTAAAAATTAACGCAGCTTTTCCCAATTTCAAAAGTTGTTTAGGTAGATGAAAGTGGTCCCCAAAGTATGCGGTATATAAAAGGATATATGTTTATGAACTTTGAATAGGGAGAGTTTTCAAAATATGTTCGATTTTAATTTCACGTGTGAGTTTTTTTTTTTTTTTGCTTAAAATCCGAAATTTTTAAAAATAAGAAATTCGATTGGCATTTTCGAAAGTTTTCAACAATAATTTTAGTTAAATTAAGTAAATAATCAGGCTCGAGGTCTGTGTTATAATCTTTTATTTTATTTATTTATTTTTCAATATTTCGACCATCGGTAAACATCATCAAGAAAATCTGTACACAAAACAGAAATAACATTTTGGTTGGACCGTCCTGGTGAGTGGCGTTAATTTATCCTATTTTCCTTCTATATGGTTTATTTAACATTTTGTAACTCTTTTTCTATTTGATGTATTTAATAAGTTTGTCATGCCGTTTACAATTTCTAAAATATTGATCTTAGAGCCTATAAAGTATATGTTATATTCTGAGTTCTTAAGAGTAGCGAAGTTGGTTTAACGAGGTCCGTCTGTCTGTGCGTATATTAAAATGGGTTTTCCGAAGACCCCAGGCATGATGGGGATTAGATTGTTATGCTTTTATGTCACATATACTCCTGTAAAGATGTCTATTGGAATTCAACCAGTGGCTGAAGTGGGCATGTCACTTCCCATACAATGGCATAATAGCTTTCCGTATGTCTGGACAACGTCAAAAAATAAAGTTTCCAAATAAGGTACAAGCTTCTTGGTTATCAATAAGCAACAAAATATAGGCGGTATTGGAGAAGTGGGCGTGGCACAAAAGAGATTTATTTATATCTTAAGAACGGTAAGAGGAAAATTGCCCAAGTTCTGTACACATAGCGCGGTTATCAAAACAAACACTCTTTAAAAATGGGCGCGATTAGAAAAGTGGGCGTGGCACAAACAAATTTCTTTATATGTGGAGAACGTTAGGAGAAAATTTTTCCAAATTTGGTACACATAACTCAGTTATCAATACACACCTTCCATACAAAAACAACATAGATCAGTAATAGTAAAAGTTACAAAATTTAGTGCAAATGGCTTTTATACAAAAAAAGGAGCAAATCACATCGGGCTTAGGCTTAAAAATGGAATTGAACTTATTACATTTCAAAAAAATTAAAAGAATATCTGATTTTAAATAAACATGTAACTGTATGCAATGTGAGTTCAAAATAATAATCTAGTCTAAGAGGGTAGTTGATGTAGAAAAAGGCATTAGGAAAACTCGATCCGATTATTATTCAGGCTACTAGTGCACTTTAAAAACATGACTAGTAGTACCTAATCTGCCAACTGTTTAACTTAAACTACATTCGTATTTTAATAACAAAGTGGAACCCGTCCTTTTTTGCGTGTCAAATTACAATACCAGTGTAAAAATATATAAATTATATGCAACATACCAAAAGTTGTGGACGACCGAGGGCGGTTAATTTAATAGCTGTTATGCCAGTACCGAAGGTTGCGCCTAAAAATAGAATATATAAATAAAAAATAAAGTTTAGATGCAATCACTTTTGAAAAAAAAGCAAGCAACACCTTAAAGTATTGTATATAAAGTAAATAAAAAAAATATTGTACTAGTTTACAGTTAAGTTTAAAAATAAAGCATTATTTATTTCTATAAACATTACACTTATCAAGTTTAATCAAATATCTACAAATCCATAGAACAGTAACGACTGCTTTTCTACATGCCAGCCTGTGAGTAGACAATATATTAATTAAATAAAAAAGCTTCCTAGAATTCTAAATAAATAACTTAGGGCTAAAAAATCAGAGCAAATTAAACTCTCTTTTTGGTTTAAAATGTGTTTAAATCAACAAAACCATAAATCACCAAACATGTAAATCATCTTTAAACGCATAGGAATGGGCGTTTAAACTACAAATACAGACCATATAAATTGGATGAGATTTATCGTAGTGCTGCCACATGTAATTTTTTTAACAACAAATAATAATAAATGGGACACTGATATAAGTTCAACTAAGCCAGCGTTTAAACCATCAGTGATTTATTAGCCATTAAACGTATGTTTGTAGGTTAAGGTCTAATTTTTTTAGTCAACATTGATCATTAAAAAAATTAGGTTGGTGGATCAGATCAGTGGCATCTATTGGCGTTTGCAAAGCTGCTGTTATAATTTTATGTTTATTGTTGTTGTTTTTGTTTAAGCCTTGATATTGTTACAAGTAAAACTGGTGCTTATAATTCTTATTCGCTTTACAGTTTTATTTGTATAATACCTTTAGTTTTTTATAAAAAACTTTGGATGAAATTTCCTGATGATCTGGCCTAAGCAACCAATGAAATGTGCATAGGAATAGCTTATCCCATCAACAATTAATTTCAGTGTTTTTATCAAGAGTTTGGGAATTGGAAATTAAGCAAGACAAGCGAAATCTTGTTAATTGAAAAAAAAATTGTATTCCCAAAAATTGCTTTGATAATTTTTTGAATATTTTTTATAAATATTTTGTATAAACAAAAGATTGATGTTTATTAACATCGTATTTTGTTAAAATAAAATAAATAATGCAGAATTAGCTAATATTTGTAAATAAAGGTTGTAATTTGTCGTCATTTGTGCAACTAAGTGTTGGCAACCCAAAAAAATTAGGAAGCTGACAGTTTAGGGTTAGTCAAAATGGAGCGTTACACGATCCCTGCAGATAACGAGACTAGTCCATACATGCATGTAAAGAGTAGTCCATAAAGGAGTAGGAGTACTCCAAAACTACTCCAAATATATGGTTAAAAGGTGACCGATTTAACATTACGATGTCCTAGGAGTGGACCATATAACCCAGTTTTGCATTACAACGGAGTAGTCTTAAAACTACTTCATGTTCATACATACTCTAGTGGACTAGTTTGGAAACTACTCCATGCTATACTCCAGAGGATAAGTTTTAACTTCGTTTAAAAACGAAAAAATTTCGTTTGAAAGAAGTTGAAGTGGCATTAATACAAACTTATTTATTTATTTTTATTTCTACAATACTGGGGCATATTACGGTATTTGATATCGATCGAAATTGCAATGCAAATTAAATGGAAATCGATATCGAGTTCCGTAATTCGCCTCTTAATCTTAGACCCCAGAAAGTATATTTTGGATCGTCATAAGTTACAGAGTTTTTTTATTGTGGCACTTTTGTCCGTGTATTGGTTAAAGTGGGTTTTCCGAGCTCCCCAGATATGATGGTTATGTATGAACAAGTTAGTTATGCAATTCTGCCAGATCGGTTCACAAATGGCTGAGATATGAGCAAAAACCCCAAAAACTGTCCCTAATTTTTTCATACATATTTTCTATAAATATTAATCGAACAACGATTAATCGAGTGGATACTTAAGTCCATACATACAAATACAAGCACGTTAAATTAATATGTAAATACTTTTACTATTTACTTTCTATTGTACATTTGAAAACTTTTACTAATTATTACTACATATTTACATTAAAACGTAATAGATAGACAACTACAACAACTTACTACAAACATACAACAATAAATCTACTAAACAAGAGCAAAGACGTAAAAGAATGTAGTTAATTCATCTTTAAGCATTTTATTAAAGTTTTCGATCCAAATTTTAATATTTTTAATCAGACTAAAGTTCATAAAATTAAATTTTCATTAAATTATTTTTATGAAAAAAGAAATTTTTTAACATGAAATTAATTAAAATTTATAGATAATTTTTCATTCTTGACTAAGCTGGGAAGCGAACCCAGGTATTCACGGACAGGTTGCCCTGACATATTTCGATTGTATTTACATAATCTCTTTAGAGGGTTTTCCGATTATAGTCAAACATCAATCTTTAAGCCAAATGGTATTTTAACTTTGGTAGATCGAAATTTATTTTGAATGATTATCTATTTTAATTGATTTACATGTTCTTCCTTTTAGTTCAAAATTTTTAATTATTTTTGAACAACAATGACTTAATTCTCTTAAATGTCTGCACTTTAAAACTAAAACGTAGCGAAACATAAAACAACATTTAGTAACCACTAAGAGAAATTAAAATAGATTACGGTAGGTTTGTTAGTAAAAAGATTGTTAAGGTATATTCAGACCTAACAAATATTTGACGGAAAAAAATAAAAAAAGACCGTGACTATCAAACTTTAGCTTTATTTTTAACAACTTTCCTTAATTTACTAAACTTTTTTTTTAAGAAGATAATTGTATAATGTTATTTAGAAACTGTTAAATTATAATTAATCTAGCAAACGTTTTGCAAAAGCAAGCAATTGTTTAATAAAAACTAGTGGTTACGTGTAGGACGTCAAATATTTGATGGATGTGAACATATCTTTTGTTCGTGTATTTGTTAGCTTACCCTCTGCTTTGCGTCGAGGGAAATACTTTTCATCATCGACTTTTTATATTTCAACATTCACATTACAGTGTAACGAGTAATGCGAGTAGGAGTGACAGATAGTGTTAGTAATAAAATAAAAGTTAAATTAAAAAAATAAAAAAACAAAAAATTTAAAAGAGAATCGATCCGTTTCAATGGCGCGGTAATTTTATAATTAAACATTTTGCGGACGTTGATCAAATTAATGTTAATTGCATTTCAGTTGAGGGGGGTTCAAAGTTTGTTCAGGTGGCGCCAAGAAAGAGCGAAAGTTACACAATTCCACCAACACATATACACAAATACACCCACAAAACCCAGCTCACATACGAATGAATACACACACATTAAAGAGATTCAATTAGTTTTGGAATTGTTGGGTTTCAATTTTTGCATTTTTTCCAATTCACAATTGTTGAGGATGTTTGTTGATGGTTAGTAGGGTGAATAAAGCAGATCAACGTTTCGGTTAATTTATTGATGATGATTAAAAGTGCCAATTGGTTTTTTGATATTTGTTAATGTAAAACATACAAAAAAAAATATAACAATAAAATATTAAATTAGTTAAAACGTAAATTATAATTAGTAAATAAATGGAATATTTAAAAAAATAAATATAAAATTGGCTTAAGATTTATTGTCATAACAAAAAGATTGTGTTAAACTAAAAAATGACTTGCATCAATGTTCTGGAAATCGAATTCGAGTGAAATTGAAATCAAACCAATTTTCAAAAATATCCAGTTTTAAAGGTTCAAAAAAAAATCCTTGTTATATGTATATCATAGATGGGGGTAGTGCACTCATTTTGCAGTTTCAACTCACAGTTAGTGATAGTGCAAAATTATTGCAATCATTTTGTTGATGTTGAGTGATGAATTAAAAATTTGCAGCCTCACTAAACATTAGTGATAGTGATGTTAAAAAATTTTGCACTCAATAAAAATAGTTTGATATTAAAACAAGTTAGAGTGCTTTATTCGGCTGTGCCGAATCTTTGATACCCTCCACCGACAGTTCGAATGTTTAAGGAGTAATATCTGTATGATGTCTTTTTATTATTATAATCTTAAACTGTGACGATTTGTTATTAATTATGGTTTTAGGAGACTAAACTGTTTTCCGGGAGTAGGGCATATATGGGGCCTAGGGTAAATTATGTACCGATCTTCACGAAATTTCACAGTATCATTTATAGTCCTATAAAATTGTGACGAGCCAAAATTTGTTATGATTGCATTATTTTTTACGGTTTTAGGCGTACTAAACTGTTTTCCGTGAGTAGTGTTTATATGGGGCTTAGGGTAAATTATGGACCGACCTTCGCGAAATTTTACAGTGTCATTTCTAGTCGAATAAAACGGACTTGTGCAAAATCTTATGTCATTCCGTGCATTTTTGCATCATTTATGTTAGTTTTTGTAACAAAATTATCAAGTTTTTGAAGGTGGTGGTTCCACATTTCGATTCATAGCTCTGGTCCTACTGAACCGATTTTGCTGAAATTCAATCCCAAACTGCTTAGGATAACTACAAGCAATTTGACACCTAGTTTGTTTATTTCTTTTGAGTTTTTCGAAAGTGAGCGTGTTTTCAACAGACGGACATGGCTAAATCGACTTAGAATTACTCAAGCAGCCAGAATATATATACTTTATGGGGTCTGAGATGAATAATAAAAAAGTTTCACACGGAATGACAAACTTAGTATACCCTCTTCACAACTAATTGTGGTGGAGGGTATAAAAAACAATCATCAGTTTATTGCAACTTTTTTTTTCTTCACTCATTTGAGTGCAACTAATATTGTTTTCTTTTCTACAAAAAAATGTGGCATTTTATTTAAAAAAAATTCAATTTGGTGTCTGTTTCTTATTCTAAAAAACTCATCCTTTCGGGTGCAAAATTTTTTAGATACAGACACCGAATTGCATTTTTTTTTAAATAAATAAAATTTCACATTTTTTGTAGAAAAGAAAACACCATAAAATTGTTGCACTAAATTTCAAATCAAAAACTTGTGTTTCATGATTAAAGCCAATAATTTTACCGTTATTGACAAAATTTCATTTTGCTTAATGTTCTTTGCTATTGCATATCCTAAAAACAAATCTAAAACCATGCACATACAAAGTTACATTTTTTAAATTTTAGTGAGACAATATTTGTTTGCAGCTTTTTTGATTGCAAGTCCAAATTTTGCACTATTTGAATTGAGTGCAGATTTTTGCATTCAATCTGCGTTTAGTGAGTGAAAAAATTTGCAATATCACAAAATTTTTTTAGTGGTAGTTAAAAAAATAACATTAATCACTAAAGTTGGTAAAAAATAGTGAAAACTTATTTTTTTGCGGTTTTATTTAGTGATAGTGCACTGCTGATTTAAATCAATATTAAGTGCACTACTCCCAACTATGATGTATATGTACGACCACTTATATTTATTAGAATTACTCTTAAAATCATGAAAAACTACGGTTTTTTTTTAATTTAACTGAAAATGAAAATTTCCTTCGATTTAAATTTTATCCGATTTCCAGAATTAATAAATTTTTAATAAACATATTAGTTTGGATTTTAGGGTTATCTGGCATTTCTCGGAAGTTAAAATAACTCTCTTGATATACAGACGTGCCTCACAATAAATATTCAAGGTTTATTGATAGAATAAGTGTATATTAGATGTAAAGATATTTGCCCTTTTATAACATTTAAGTAAAAACAACAACAAACACTTAGCCTAATGAAGAGGTCTGAACAAAAAAAAAAACGCTTTTAAAAACAGAGAGTGAAACTTCTATTAAAAAGAGAGAAGAAGGCTAAAAAAAACAACATGTTTTCTTCAATATTTATCTATCGAATCTTCATAACATATTATATAAAATAGGAACTAACAATTACACTGTACAACCATTTCAAACTTTTTCTAAAATTACGGGATTCTGACTATGGATTCCGGTAAAGGAGCCAAAAAAAATATAAGTGTGTCGGCGTTTTGAAAGATCACATCGGAATTTTATTTTAGAGGCAATTAAGGTTTTCCAGCTTTGACTTGTTCTTGCAGCGTATCGGTATATAAAACTATGTTTTCTTTACATCTGATGTGTAGCAACTAATATGTTATCGCAAACATTTTTGTAGAACATATTAACCATCTAACTCCCCTTCATAACGGTACTTTGGCTTTATTCTAACAAATCCTAAAAAAACACCATGAAATAGGGGGTGGGCCGGCATGAAATGTTCTACAAAAATGTTGGTAATACAATTTTACTATATATGCCTGAACACACACAAGCCCAAAACTTTACATAAATATCAAAAACAGGTAAATCCAATATTACCCATTAAGGTAAGTATAAACCCTTAATGGGCAATCATCATCCTCAACCTCCCCCTTTTTTGGGGTGTTTTGACAATTTATTAGAATAAAGCCTTAATAGAAAAATATTTGCCATAACATTTTCTACAAAATTGCTATATGCTTCTGATTTTAGAATCACAGATCAGTTACGGCACTGGGATAATCCATTAGTCATCGTCCAGAGTTGCAATTTTTGTCGCTTCAGCTTTTAAAAATTCTGCTTTGAAATTGCACTAGTGGCCAGATTATGATATTATAATTTTGTATTTTTATCTTGTCTTTAAGTTTCAAAGTGTGAGAATAACAAAACAAAACAGAATTGCAGAGTACATGAAACTTAGTTCCCCTCCCCAATCTTCTTACCCCTATCACCAACAAACTCAAGAATTGCTGCAACAAAAATTGCAAGTCTCGACAAAGACTTAAGAGTTTATTTTTTGACTCTTATCTAGTGTAGGGTATCATAAAGTAGGGTTTGTCTAACTTTAAATTTTAATTTTTTTCAGTACATTAAAGACATAAAGTTAAAAACCTTTTCATTTTGGAAATGAACCAAGAAATTAAAATAAAACAGGTTGAAATAAGGCCATATTTATGATCTCTGTCTTTACAGTATTTGGCTAAAGTAATGTGGACAAACTTAAATTACGTCTTTAATGGGATAGGTTAGGTTAGGTGGCCGGTCAAAGAGACCCCGCATAGACCGTGTTGGTCCCTAGCGTCACCACATTATACGATAACCCATACTTGAAACGGTTAGTTCGATGTGATGAAACCCAAAATACTCCATACCCTCTTGGCGAATACTTGGAGTCTCAATAGCCCAATTCCAGAGGTTTCCCCTAGATCTTGGAAGTATTGTTTTACCAGACAGTTCGCTCTGGAGCGTATATGTGCCGGACAGTGGCAGAGTATATGCTCCGCCGTCTCTGTTTCCTCCGGTAATCCACAGAATCTACAATTTTCACTAGTCAGTTACCCCGCATTGTTGGCGTGTACTGCCATCCAATCCAGTTCTTAACATGTGGGTGTGCCCCCGTACAAGCCAAGCTAGCCAAAATCGCCTCCATGAACACATTGCTGAAAGCGCCTTCGATTCCCAAAGCGAAATCTTTAAAGCTCAGGGGTCTTATTACCGCATTCGATATCGAGTAAGCTATCGTATTTTTCTGCATACGATAGACACTGACGTATCGAATAAAACTTGAGAGATGTAATGTCTTTGGTTACTCGATATCGAATGCTATCATCTCAAATTACGATACATTTGATTCGATATCGAGAGTCATGATACCAAAATAAAAAAATTTCGATAAATTTTTGCTCAGTTGCTCAATGCCGTCTCAGTTGATTTACGCTTCGTGTATGCGGGTTGATTTCCACAGAGAGTTGTCGACCCCATATTCCCTTTGATATGATAGTCCAAAGTTCGCTCTAGAGTTTTCAGTAGAAATGATGTGAGACTAATAGGTCTTAAGTCTTTCGGGTACATATTATGGCTTTTACTTGATTTCGGTAAAAACACAATCTTAGATATTCTCCAAGATTGAGGCACGTAGTTCAGCCTCAGACATCCTCTAAAGATTTTAACTAACCATGGTACTTTCTGTTGTCTCCCCCGCTGCAGTTGCGCCGGGAAGATACCCTCAAGACCAGGCGACTTATACACTCAAAAGAAAAATCAATCCATCCGTACTCAAATCAATCCGAAGCGGTATCAATAGTACGGTGAGAACGGATTTACTTGAATCAAGTACAGAAAGATTGATTCAAGTACTGATTTTCGATCCCAAAATACTTAAACTACACTCACAATATTCTGTACGTAAAATTAACTGAAATTGTAATATAAAATAAATGAAAGTTCAATTAAAAACCGGTCTACCTATTTTTCATTTATTTAAACAAAAAGTTCATTTAATTTTTACTGTCAAAAATTCAACACCATATTCCGTAAAATCAAATAAATATTCAGTTATTTTGTAAAATTTTACTGTCAAAAATTCAAAACCATATTCAGTAAAAACAATTAAATATTCAGTTATTTTATTAAATTTTCGTTTACTCCACAAAAGAGCCGAATTTCTAAAAAATACCAGACAGACACCTGTCCGCTTGTTTTTTTTTCTTATAAGCGAGAGAGGGAGAATATTTTTATTTACTTACCCAGTTACCCAGTTACACGTTTGTTTTACTTTTGTTGTACTGACCACGTTGTTTACAGAAGAACTCTCAATTATAAGACACCAGCAGCATGACCGATATGGCTTCGCAATTATTTTACTTTTAAAATTTGATGTATTTAACTAAATTATTTTAACAAATAGAAAATGGGAATTGCTTACACAAAACAAGCAATTCATTTTTTATAGATAAGTAAAAATTAATTTTTGGTAGTAAAATTATATAAAATAACTGAATATTTAATTGTTTTTACTGAATATGGTGTTGAATTTTTGACCGTAAAATTTTATAAAATAACTGCGTATTTTTTTTTGTTTTTACGGAATATGTAGTTAATTTTTTGACAATTAATGTATATAAGATAACTGAATATTGATTTGTTTTTACGGAATTCGCGGTTGAATTTTTGACAGTAAAAATTAAATGAACTTTTCGTTGCTTTAAATTACATTTTTATTTACTTTAACATAAAGAAGAATTTAACTCAATCAACGGACAATATTAACTGCAACTGAAAATCCGTATTAATATGCACTTAGTTTTTTGAATAACTGTTAGAATCAGTTAAAAATAAATTTGCTTGCAATTTTAAATGTTTATTTATTTAAAAATGACTGAACGGAATATTTCTTAAATAAACTACAGTCCGTTACTGTAATAATATTGTGAGTGTATCCATATTCAATCCCAATTTCGTACTTGAAATAATCCGAAATTGAGATTGATTTAAGTAAAACTAAGATTGAATCAATCTCAAAATACGCTTGATTTAAGATTATAAAGTTGATTTTATCCCGAATTAGAAAGAAAAAATTATTATGATTAATTTACACCTTACAGAATGATAAAACACCAACATCATTCCCGATATGGTTTTACTTTAGAAATCTTATCTACATATTTAACCAAAAATTTAAACTAAATGAGAAGCAAGAGTTCAAATTTACTTTTTAACCCTTCGTGGTACACATGAGTCTGGCCAGACCTTTTTTCAATGTGTATAGAAAATCAAAACATGCACACACAACGAAAAGTTTAATCTTTTTTTTTACTTGATTTTAGAATTTTATACTTATTTCAAGAAATTTTTCGAAAGTCATACCACTTAGGATTGTTTTTAGTACGTTTTAGTGTTATTCGTACTTGAATTTTTGAGTACGACTCGTACTTAAAGTAATCATAAAAAACTTGATTTATCCCGAGTGATTTCTTTCTGTGTATGGTTGGAAGGAGTCAATGGCCCATTCCACCTTTTCATGGGAGATAATATTTAATGGGAATTCGGATATATTTTCTTAGCTTGAGATTTTTAAATGAATCTAATTAAAGGGATCTTTAAAAAAACAAAAAAAATTTTACTCAGAGGGAGGGAATGGCGGTTCTCCTTTTATCCTCTTAAGTAATTTGGTATTACAGAGCCTATAAATATAAATTTAACGCTCTAGGTTAGGTAAGGTTGAAATGCTGGTGCGAAGTGGAGTGACACCTTAGTTAGTTTGAAGAGAGGAAAAATATTGTGAAATTAAAAGTAAAAAGTAGTGGAAGATAAAAAATCGGACCAAAAAGAAAAAAAAAACTGCTTTACGTGCACTCCGTTCCTCTAAATAATTATTTTTTTTATTAACTTGACTTGACTTGACATGACGTAACTTGACACTTTAAACCAAATATTGATTATTTTTACTATGTAAAGGGTGTTTTTTTAAGCTAGATAGAACTTTAAATTGTAAAAAGTAACACAAAAAATTAAATTTTGATGAAATATTTTTTTTATCGTTTCAGTATACTCTGACAAATCATCATGAATAGACTCACGCTTGAACAACGCTACGAAATTATCCAAATTTACTTTGAAAAATTTAAAAATTTAATCCAAATTTAAATCGCAAAATTGTGTTCAGCGATGAGGCGCATTTTTGGCTTAACGGGTTTGTTAATAAGCAAAATTGCCGCATATGGAGCGAGACCAATCCACAAGAGACCCTACAGACTCCATTACATCCAGAAAAATGCACCGTTTGGTGCGGTTTTCACGCTGGTGGCATCATCGGAGCTCGCGTTACGGTCAATGGAGATCGTTACCGCACCATGATCAATGATTTTTTGTTTGAAAATATGGATGACATTGATCCGGAGGAGATGTGGTTTCAACAGGATGGCGCTACGTCTTATCGACTTATTGAAATCAAAATTTGGCGATAAGTTGATTTCGAGAAATGGACCTGTCAATTGGCCTCCAAGGTCGTGCGATTTGACACCTCTCGATTATTTCCTGTGGGGCTACGTGAAGTCACTGGTTTATGCTGATAAACCAGCAACAATTGACGCCTTGGAGGCCAGCATTGTTCGTGTTATTCGTCACATACGGCCAGCAGTGCTCGAAAAAGTGGCCCAAAATTGGACGTCCAGAATGCGCTTCGTCAAGAACAGCCGCGGTGCCCCATATGCCCGAAATCATTTTCAAATGTTAATGTCACGTATTGATCTTTCGAATAAAAAAAAAATTTTGATTACAATTTAATTTTTTGTGTTATTTTTTACAATTTCAAGTTCTATCGGGCTTAAAAAACACCCTTTATAATTAACTTGCATTATTCATAAATTTTGCTATTTTTGTTATTTTTAATTGGATCTAAATTTAATTTAATTAAATTTTTTTTACTCTTTTTTTAGTTTTTTGACCCTTAAAAAAAATTATTTTTAAATTAAATTGTATTATTTTATTTGTATTACCAAAACTTCTTCTAGTTCCATATTATAATAATAAGATATATTTCTTGTTGTATGGAAATACAGATAAATAAATAAACTTATAAATTACCATCTGTTAATTTCTATCCTTAACTGGTCTTAATCCAAATGTTATAAAATATTGCAACAAAGTTGAAATATTTCCGTTCAGAATTAGATTTAAAAACAGAATCGGTAAATCACATAATTGCTGTCTGTGTTTGTTTAAATAATTTACTTTTTTTTGATAAAAATAAATATGTTTGTACATTTAAATTTAAATGATTAAAGACCAATGATTTTTGTCAGCCGATATGAGAAATCGTGTGACAAGAAGCATCTGCTTGAATTTGTTCTTATACAATAAATTTATTCGTTCAGTCTATTATATATTTATATATCATATATAGTATAAATTTCGTAAGAACATTTTTGTCAGAAAAATTCACTAACAACTGAACCAAAATCGTATTAAAAAACACGATATTGTAAAAATATTTTAAATACATGTATGTATGTATGAATTTGTGTATCTACAATGTGCATTGTACATTTTTAAATTGTTAAAATTTTTTTCCTATTTAAATTTTCTTGGCACTGTTTCCACACGTTTTTTACTTATTTTTGGTTTATTTATCATACACATATTTAGCAAAATGTCGTCGTTTCTTTTGTATTTCAAAATCTATATGAATCTGTCCACTGAAAATTCATCACATAAATATTCTAAATCGTAAATTCATCGAAATCAGTTTCATTTTCGCATGACAATGAAGCCAAAAAATGCACAAAATAAAACAAGTGAGAAAGTATAATCGGTCAAGCCCGACCATACGATGCCCTACAACAAAGTCTTTAAAAACAAATTTCGAGACTCTTCGCGACTCAGGGGCCATGCTGGACCCGCCGGAAGATAATCTTAATTCATGTAAAAGTTAGTTGTGACAAATATTTTTTATAGATATCTTCATCGATATGAGATTGATTTGCCTTTCAGTGGCTTTAGCAACGAGGTTTATATCAGACTAAGGTTTAAGTTTAAATCTACCAGCACAGCATTTTGCCATGCCATATTAGCTAACGTAAATGTTTTTGTCACCAAATTTTATGTCCATACCATTTAAAAGGATGTTATGACATTAAAAGCTATTTTCGGGAGTAGTATTTTTGTGGAAGCTTTGGTCAAATATGGACCAATTCCAATAAATTAGGCTTCGTCCTTATGACAATTAAGACGTTTACCAAATTTTATCCAATTACACTGGTCAACAAATTTGGAAAAAAAATAAAGTGCAGAAACGAAGCATGTATTTTAACTAATCTGGGTGCGCTGAATTCGAATCTGGCATAAAAATTGGGCTATCACTTCTTGTTTTTTTATCGCATGCTGGCAATACTGTAAAACAGTCAATACTGACACTACAATTTAACAATTATTTATTTGACAGAAGCCCACATTCATTCTAAAGGCCCAACCAAGGCGAATTAACTCCAGGTAAGCTCAACTCGTCAGCCGTTCATCAGCTGTATCCACGGCGAATTAAAAAAATGGTGAAACGTCAAAATATTATTTTGTTTCTATACTGAAATATGACAACAAGTCAGAAAATTGCAAAAACAAAATACATGGGGCTTTTTGTAGTTGTAGACTTGCACTTACCTGTTATAAATTCGCCTTGGGCCCAACTATAATATGCTTAAGCTCCTGTCAAAAAATAACAAAAATCTTTTCAAATGCATTAAAAAACACAAAAACAAAACCAAAAAACATTTGATTCCGTACGGAAAGTGCGATTTGTTTCGCACCTTGCTTAAGCAAATGACAGATTCATAAAATTTAACAAAAAGTTTCCTTAAGTTCAATATGGTTTCACGTATATGATTTACATGTATTCGCCCATTTGCTTAAGCCAACTTAAGCATTTTAAAGTTGGGCCTTAAATCTTCATATTAGTAGCGTTTAGCATGTCAGGGAGATCGTGTGTTACTGATTCAAGCTATTTTTGCTTTGTGTGTTGTGAATATTTGGTTGGATAAAAAAGATATGCAATTCAGAATCATTAAAATATGCATATTTACATTATTTTGGTTTTGCAGTCAGAAACTTGGACAAACCGTGGGCACCGACAATGTTTTGCATATGCTTCCCTGCAAATAATGTTGGACCACCTGATCCATTTTGATTAAATGGACAACTCCATGGACTGGTCCGATGTAATGCAAGCATGGACCATGTCATTGTTAAAAAGTGTTCGAATTCAGTGAGACGACATGTCTTCGTTTTTTAACGACATGTTTCGTTAAAACTAATCCTCTTGTGTATACAATGGAGTAGTTTTAAGACTACTCCTTTGTAATCCAAAGCTGGGTTATATGGTCCTGCCCTAGGACATCGTAATGTTAAATAGACCATGTTTTTTCCATACGTTTGGGTTACTTTTGGAATAGTCCTAGTCCCTTTTGGGCTACACTTTACACGCGTGTTTGGACTAGTCCTATTATTTGCAGGGTTCATTCGCAATTAGATTTTTTTCCAAAAAAAAAAAAAAAAAAAAATAGGTGCAGTGAGAGCGAACAATAAGAGCGTGCTCACCAAGATACAAACGACGTTCAAATAACGAAATTCACTTTCGAAAATTCATTGATTTTTAAATAAACTAGTGATTTTGTATGTAAGAAACGAATAAAAACAATTTTTTGTATCTCCTGACTTGGTAGAGAAACCCCAATTACAGATTCAAATTCAGCCTTCCAAATTACCCTAGGAAAGATATTCGGTTGTTCCAGTCCAAAACCTTGTTGGCTAGTGTTATATAGTGTTAAGGTTACATAGACAGACATCCAGCGAGCCGGACGGACGGACATCGTTAGATTGACTCCGAAAGTGATTTTGAGTCGATCGGTATACTTAAAGGTGGGTCTGGGACCAACATTTTAAACAAACGTAAATGCCCTCCCCACTGTTGTGATGTGAGTATAACAAGTAAGAATACAATGTCCGGCTGTACCGAATCTTCAATATCCCCCACTGAACATTAGAACTTTTCAGAATTGAGCTTTTCATGGGATCTATTATGCTAAATTACGAACCAATCTTCATAAAATCTGACCTTGCAGTATTATGATTATTTACGGTTGTTGGCCACTTTAAGTCTATTCAAAGAGTATGCTTTAAGCTTGCGATTCATCACCCTATTTAGTTCAAAAATCGTGTGTGCTCAATAAGCATGACCTAAAAATGCAATTGTGCAACACATTTTGTTTTTGGCAAGTTTGTTCGATTTGAAAATGTTGATAAAAACTTTTGTAAATAGCTCTTTTGCATCTTTTTGTTGTGATAGTTTGGCATCGACAACAGATTTTGCAGACATTTTTTTTATGTCGGGCAAAAATCTGTCGGATGAATGAATCGTTCGATTGTGTATATTAGTGAATAGTGTCTTTATATGGTACCTACATATATTGATATACAGACCGATCATCACAAAGCTTAATTATTTTATTTCTAGTTACATATCTAAATCTTAATTGAACATAAATTCACTTAAATATCAGAATTATTTCTTTAGGCATAATAAAGTGATTTTGGGAGGGGCTTTACAAGGGACCTATATTTAATTATGACACGCTTTTCCGAAAGATCGAGATCAACACAGGAGTCCGGCAAGGGTGTGAAATGTCACCATTACTGTTCAATATCATGCTAGATAGTGTTATGAGCCATGTAATGGAGGAAAAACGCGAAATTCTATGGGGGGTTCATGAAAGATTAGAGGATCTTGATAATGCCCACAAATGCACCGACATGTCCACTAAGCTACAAAAGCTATCGGAAATATCAGCAAAAGCCTGACTAAAAAATAACATAGTTAACTAAACAAATGTTATGAGAATTTGTTCTAAAAATACAAGGTTTTATGGCCACATATTATTTCGAAACCTGTGGAGGGAAACACACCAAACACTAATTTCTACAGAAATTCAAAAGCGTAACTGGAACTGGATTGAGCACAACATCAAATATTGCTAGAAATGCGATCGAATGGAACCCGCAAGGAAATCGCAGAAAAGGCCTACCAGCTCACACTTGGTGAGGGCAAATCCAAACTGAAACCAGGAAAATACGAAGATAATGGTCTGGAATAAAGAGCATTGCGATGAATAGATCCGAATGGAGAACATTATGCTCCTTATAAGGCCTTAAAAAATTTTCTCCATAGGAACGATGGTAATACATATACATATGTATATGCATTAGGGCTATAACTTTTTCACACTTTTTGCGAATATCAAAAACTGCATAGTATAGTCATGTAGAACATTAAAAGTTATTAATAAAAAATATGATAATTTTTTCGGATTGTTAAAAAAGTTCAAGCAGGGATCGGGTTGAAGTTTGAAAACAACCATTTTTATCTCACGGAAATTTTAAAAAAAATACATCTGATATTTGTATATTGGAATTTGGAATTTATCCACTGCTTTGGATTTAAAAATTTTCCTACGGCTTACAATTCATCGCGGATCAAAATTTCTTGGAAGGTTTTAGAAATTTCCTTCTCTGCGTGAGGTTTTTTTCGAAAAAAGACGGCAGACAGGTGTTTTCATTACTAAAACATTCTTGGCCACTCCGTGGCACTATGCTAAAAATTTGGTTATAGCCTTAATATGCATATTTAATTATAGACCAATTAATCAGCAAAAAATACGCTAAAATACGTCACTATTGTAGACGTATTTAATTGTTCCCAAGAGTGGTCTCTATTTAGGACCGACCCATGGTAAATTACACTGGTTCACAAATTTTTAACTTTTTGCCATAACCTCAAAAATTAGATGTTTTCTAAGATAAATCGGGGCTGCTGATCACGAATATGGCATTCATTTATTTTTCTCAAGAAGCGTTTCCGATATATACGCGAAAATCTTATTTTTCTGCAGTTGTTTTAGGTATTTCGAAAAATCTCGAGACCTGTTCAACTGAATTGTACAAGATTTAACATTTTGCATTGTGTTATCTTTAGCCATATGAAACCAAGTTGGACCGAATTGCAACAAAAAATCCATATTTGTTTTAAACGTATTAAAGTGTTACAGTATTTTTCGCTTATTTGCGAACCGGTTATAAGCATTTTCCACTTTTATGCATCCACACTTGTGCAATTACTGTTTGCTATTGAAAATAGTCGAAATGGTTTTGTGTCGCTTTTATGCATTAGATTTTAATTAAATGCTTTAAAACTTGAGTCAAATGCAATAAAAACCCACAAAAAATTTTAGATCAAAACTATATTTGCTCTATTTTAATCTACCTTTGAATGTACTCAAGCGCTTTCGATGCAAGAATAAAAGCTTTATTTTACGTCGCTGATGAAAATAAGAGAGTTTTTATAAGCACAGTATACGCATATAAGCGAGTTCTTATAAATGCATTTCTCGTTTTAAAGCACAAAAACCCAGCAAATTAAGAAATGCTTACAAGTAATGCATACTGTATTAAAGAGTGAGTTTTCTTTGGGGTCTATGGTAAATAATGGAATTATTTTACGACATTTAGGCCGGGTTGTTGGGCTGTGGATTAATTTTAAGCTTAGTTTAACGTAGTCTAAGACCCGGACTTTTCCAGTGAATTGTGATTTTTTATAATTTCATTAAGATCAAAATTTTTAGCAAAACTAAGCTGTTCCTTCAAAATTTTGCATACAAACTTAGTAATGGCGGCACAAATCTTTTTTCAGATTAACTAAATCTAGTTTAACTGCTGCTCCCAAAAACCTAGCTTAGTAGAAAGATTTTTAGTCTAATAACACTAAATTGAACAAAATGTCAACACAATATCATTATTCGTTTCGGTTTATGGCTTATTAAAGCGTTTTCCGAGACTGGGCTTATGGCAAATAATGGTCCGGTCTTCAAGCAATTTGTTAATGTGATTTCTAGACATATAAAACAAACTTGTGTCAAATTTAATTACAATCGTTAACATCAATTTTATATGATTTTTTTGTTATTTTGCTACATTAAATTTAGGATTTTTTGATGTAGCGCCCACCATAGTTGGCGGGATAAGTTTTTTTTATTAAAATAATAATAAATCGGTTTTTTTAATAAAGTTAGTTCTAAACAGTAATTACTGTGTTAACAGAACAGAAAAAACAAGTTTTTAGGGACGTGGGTCCATATTTGGATCCGTAATCCTTTTTCTAATAAGCCTCCTATTCTGGTTTTTCCCAAACTGCTTAAGAGATGTTTTTTTCTTATTTTAATCCCGCGAAGCTCTATGATCGTCTGCAGGAGACCAGAGTCTCTGGTGGGAATCGAACCCGAAACCCCCCCCCCCACTCCGATTTTTTATTCAATATAAATATAATAAAAAAAAAATAGAAAATAAATTTCTGTTGGGCTTAAAAAATGGTTGTTTTTTTGCTGATAATGAATTTAAAATTTGTTTATTTTGATATTTAGGTGAAAATATGTTTGGGTTTTTTATACTTTTATTTACAAAAAATATAAATCGCTTATATTTAAATTCAATAATTGAAAAGATTTAAAAGCCACATAGACAATAATATTTGCTATAGCTTACTGTTTACATTACTTTTCAGCTTTTATACTTACTCTTTGCAATATCAGTTTGGTTTTATATGAAACAATTACACTAGTGGTGGAGGGTAAGTAAAAGTATATAGTAAGTACTAAATTTGTGAGTACTAAAGTTGTGAAAAGGGGCAGTTTGGAATACCTTATATAAAGCAAGTGTAAAATATGCAACACAATTACGTGGTTCCCATGCAACATATTCACAAAAAAAGTTTCAACCTTTTCCTACATTTTGCATTTGATCATAAAGAAGGTATACGAGTTTTTTGTGCAAACGGACACAAAAGTATAAAACATGTAACATAAATATAAACTGTTTTCGACATATCCCTCTGTATGCATGTTTGTCTGTTGAAATCACGCTCTTTTTCGAGCGAATCAAAAGAAAAGGAAAACATTGGTGTCAAATTGTTTCTAGTCTTGGGTTGTGCCCCGGTAGGCTAGCTGGTAGTGAGGTAGTCTATCAGCGCCGGGGTTGCGGGTTCGATTCCCGCCAGTGACTCTGGTTTCATTCCTGCAGACAAGCGTAGAGCATAATGTTCCGATTGTTATTCAATTTGGTACATACTACCAAATTTCGTAACAATCAGTCAATAATTTACAATAGGTCCCATATAAAGCCGACTCCTGAAATATTCTTACTTTCGGTAGAGGGTATCAAAGATTCGCCACAGCCGAATATACCACTTTTACTTGTTTTATGTTAGAATAAAGAGGAAATTTTTTTAAATAAAAGAATAACATCTGTCATTTAGAACTTAACACTTCATATATATAAATTAAATGAAAATGTTGTTTTTGCAAAATTATGTTAAAACAGCTGTTTCAATTAATTCAAAACAGAGAGAAATATTTATTAAAGAATTAGCCAGCAAACAATTAACGATTATCATTATTTTTAACAAAAAGTGAAAATAAATTATTGCAAAATTATAAACGTTCTTATTTCAGTGAAAATTATCGTAATTATTCCTCCTTTGGAGACTTGTGATAACTTTAAAACTAACTGCCTCTTTTTAGAACACGGGCGTACAACTTGTGCGTTTAACTGGCTTTACAAAAAAAAAAAAAAACAATTTTTTGTGGAATTTTTTTAACGGTGCGTTTCATAAACCTTTGCCTCAATCACAGAGTAAATACAGAGGTGACACAAGACGGAAGATATTCGTGGCTATTCTGAAATACGCGTCGAATAAGTGAACATTTACATGAAAACAAAAACAAAACAAAATTTACGAAAATTGTTTTTGTTATCTATACACTTCTAAAATCAAATTAACGCGAGAGGTACAACGCGTTTCTTTCTCTTTCAAAAACTGTAAATTTTGTATGATAAACAAAAACAATTTTTGTCAATTTGGTTTTGTTTTGTGTTTTTTTTCATGTAAATGTTCACTCATTCGACGCGTATTTCAGAATAACCACGATTTTTTTTTTTTCTATCTCTTTCTTCGAAAGCTGAAAATTTTTGCATTTCGCTTTGCAGCATCTTTTTTTGCCGCAATACAATGAACGCAAGGTGAATTAACAACAGGTGGTGTCGAAACGGCATCTGATTTTGACAGTTCGAGCTTATTTGTTTTGATTTGTTAGTGTTTTGCTAAAAATGGTTGGCATTTCGAGCTATAAGCTCTAACAATGCAATGCAAAAAACCTATGTTGTTTCTGTTGTTTTTGGATTGTTGTAGTTCCGAAAACACCTGTAGTTGAATTCGCCTTGAATGAACGCAAATTTCTGTAATTAAGATTTATTTGTAAAACTACTGAAAAAATTAACTTTTAAAAGTTTACCACAACACAAGTTAGTAATATGTAGGGATGCGATTTCCATGCAAATTCATGTTTTTTGTCGATAGTCTAAGATCGACGTCGACCAACTATTTTTCCGAATAATTAAATTTGCGTTAAAATGGCAGCGATTTGTTTTTGCATATTTTTGCATATTATGGTGAAAATGCATATTTTGGTTTTGAATGCATATTTTTGCATATGTTAACATTTTTTTAACAAATTTCAAAATTGTATAAAAAAGTTTTCCAAAATAAAAATTTTTTAAATCAATAAATAATTTTTTTTAAAGCTCTGCTTAAAACAAAAGATTTCGACAAAAAAATCCTTAAATTTTTAACCGATGCAGGACCTAACATGGTTAAGGCTGCCAATTGGCCTAAAAGAATTTATCCAAAACTGTTACATGTTACTTGCTAGGCACATGGGTTACATCGAGTTGCAGATTAAGCTAGAAGCCAATTCGATAATATTGATTTATTTATTTCATACGGGAAACAATGTGGAAGAAAGAATAGCCCGAAAAAATAAAAATAATCCAAAACGTTTTGCAAAAAACAATAAACAAATTTGAACTATTTTTCATCTAGAATCATTTGGCATCTTCAGGGGTGCTTCAACTTCGGTTGACTTTGAGACATCATTTTTCATGTACAAAAGCTTTTTAACAGGCAGAGGTTTACTTTTGATGATATAATAAAGAATTTATTTCATTATGCAAACAAAAATTTCAGTTATGTAGTTATTTAAATTAAAGCTTTGTTCACAATCAGAGTAACAATTTCGTTTTTTCTTCTATCTTATTTCTTCCCAAAGTATTTCATATATTTTCCTTTCATTTTATAAACAAAAATGTAACTAAAGTTTTTTTAAAAACTTGAGTCAACTTGAACTTCAGCAACAATTTGTATGAAATTGTTTCTGACGTTCAATATAATTTTATTTAGTTTTGAATAAAAATTTTAACAAAATGTTGTAAAAAATAATAATAAATGCATAATATTGTTATGGGTAAAATTTGCAAAAGGTTTCTTAATGCAAAATGTGTGTGGTTCCGAAAAAAATTGTTGCTCTATTATGAACACCAAGTGAAAATGTTTTAGAGATTGTGAACGAAGTTTAAGTTTTAAAAAATTTTATACATATGAATAACAATGGAATAAAAACAGCATTAGAATTTTTTATTTACTTTTTTTTTGTTTTTAATAAAATTAAAAAACAAACGCTTTTTTATTGTTATTAGTACGTATTTTTTATTTTCCAAATTTTAATATTTTTAATCAGGCTTAAGTTCATCAAATTTTATTTTTCATTAAATTATTTTTATGAAGAATGGAATTTTATAACATGAAAATTAATTAAAATTGTTATTGATAATTTTTCTTTCCTGACTGACCTGAGATTCGAACCCAGGGTAACCAGCCGCCTGGGTTCGAATCTCAGGTCAGTCAGGAAAGAAAATTATCAATAACAATTTTAATTAATATTCATGTTGTAATAAAAACCATTATAGTTCGACAAAATAACCACAATAGTAATTATTTTTTATTTTTTTAATGCATATTTTGGAGTTTTTAGTGCATATTTTATGCGCATATTTTCGATTTTTTAGTGCATGAAAATCTCATCCCTAATAATATGTTACAGGGGTCTTCTGGTAATCGAAAACGCAAGAATTTGAAAGTTGTTTTTAATACACTTTTAATTTAATTTTTGTTTTAAAATTCTGTTTCATAGAGAAATATTTGTATAATATTTTTCATAAAATTGCAACTGTATGAACATTGTACGCTATTTTCATTTGGCATTTGTGTTAAATTAATGTATCTGACATTGCCAGAAAAATGACAACATGCAAGATCTGACCATCTGTACGTATCCTAAGTAAATACCATTACAAAACAAAACAATATTAGGTGCGTTCGTTTACTTTTCCAGTAAAATTCTAGTAAAATCCAGTAAGTGAGTTATATGAAAATTTTACAAATTTATGTGTACGCGAACGCATTTCAGTAAAATCCAGTACAAATTTGTACAAATTTTGGGGTAAACGAACGCAGCTATTATTAAATAAATTTTTTGCGCACAAAAAAAACGTGTGTTTGACTCAGGGCTGCCAGATAAATTTGTGAGGAAATCGAAAATTTCCTGAGAAAAAATAAAAAAATCGTCTTTCACGTTTTGAAAAATCGTCAAAGAAATCGGACAACTTAAAATTTAGTTTTTTTTTTAACAATTTTTGTTCGATTTTTAAATATAAAAAAAAACATTCAAACAAAAACATAATTACCCTACAAGAAGAGAATAAGCGAGTTGTCATTTTTTTTCACGTTGGTGTTAAGAAAATGATAGAATGAAATGACCAAATTCAAATTTTCTGTCATTTCTTTCTATCATTTTCTTAAGACCAACGTGAAAAAGTGACTACTCGCTCATTCACTTCTTGTAGGGTACGTACTTCATTCCCAGCTAGCATTTTCAATCGTGTAAGAGATACTGGGAGTCTCATGATGAGCGTCTTTGATCGTCGATGACAGCGTTTTTTAATCGTAGAAGATACCTCACACGGGAAAAACTGTAACACGACTGAGATTCTTCCATAGCACAGCGAAAGACGCTTCTTCAATCGTTGTGGGAATCGTTTAAGACGTGGGTGAAGATTATCCAACAAGTCTTTCATGTCAAGAACCGTATGAGACTCATGTAGATATTATCTTGCAACTCTTGAAATGTTCGCCGTATAATATAATATAATTCGCCGTATATAATAATTATTTAAAATAGGATTTATACAGAGAGTCGTAAAAGGTTCATTCGATGATGGTTTGACGAATGATAAACAATGTGTAACATTGTTGTTTTTTGTGCTCTGAAAATAATAATTTAAAGATTTTCTTAAGACTTGCTTATTACAACCGTACGTAAACAAAAGCGGCACGCGTTTTCTATTTTTTGAATAGAGCGGCCTCAACGCTTTGCAGTTGGAAAACCCGATTTTGACAGCTTGTTTAATAGTAAAGTTTGCCGCTATTGTTAATTAATAATGGCAATTTAGCTATTTTTAGGTCAATCTAGCGTTTTTATCTCTATTTTTGTTTATAATTTGTTGGCTTTATGTCTGAGTTCATACGGCTCTTTCTTTATTGAAAAGATTCTTCCTTTTTCTTCTTTGAACATGAATTGGTGTTCAAATGATTCATGTCATGTCGGCGCCATGTTTTTGTATTTTGTATAGTCGTGCGTATGAAAACAAAAACAAAATTAAACAACGAATAAGAAAGCAAAACGTAAAGACAGTACAGGCATGTGTGTACTCGTTTCTTTTCCCCTCGCCCCTCTCGCCTATAAAGTAGCAATCTTTTCAATAAAGAAAGAGCCGTATAAACTCAGACTATTAAACAAAAAAGATATCACTACTGTTCGTGACACAACGTTGACGCTCTTGCTTATGTGCGGCATATTGCCTAATTTCGAAACAAAAAAAACGTCAAAATGACGATAAATCGTCAAATCTGGCAGACCTGTAGTGCGATTCACTAACTTTTAACACTTTAAAAAGCGTTAACTTTAACCACACATTTTGATGTTTGCACTAACCACTATGTGATTCACTAACTTATTTATAACCATAATAAACAGTTTTATATTTCTCTCTATTCAAATTGATATATCGTGGCAACTCTGCCAAGAGAAACATCAAAATAGGATAAAATAACAAAGAAGAATAAAAAAAACAAAACAAAAAACTCTTAATTTATAGATTTTAAATGATATTGTGAAAAATGCGTAGAACATTACTAATTTTTATTATTTTATTTTCTTATTTTATTAATTTATTTTTAACTAAATGAATTTTTTTAATTTTATTTGAGTCAAATGGTTGGCTTTAGGACAAATAAATAAGAAGCTCCACGGATAATTGGTGTGTGACAAGATGTGGATAAATTGTAGGCTAAATACTTCAAAGCCATATTATTCATCGACTATATAGGTACCTCGAAAAATAAACACTTTTCAAAGCGGATTTAACCACACCAAAAATGTTGGTGTTAATAAACCACAATTTGTTTTGTTAAAAATAACAGCTGACTGAAACAGCTGGCTTTAAACACCAGCAGATGTCGTTAAAAGTGTTAGTGAATAGCAAAATGGTTAATTTTGTGGTTATCAATTTTAAACGAAACAATTGTGGTTTAAAAAGCATAGTGAATCGCACTACTGGTTGAACTAATGCGTTTGCTTAACGTGCTTTGTGTTTTGTTTTGTTTTGTTTTGATCACGAAATTTATGTTAATTGCAGCGACCTATTTTTACAAATCGCCACTTCACTACCAAAAATTATTTCGAAAACTGCCTTTGCAACTGATTTGGGCCTTTTTCACACGTTACTTTTTCCAACTCTGTGTCCTCAATAAAGATGTCAATTCTTTTTTATGGGACCACTCCCTTCAATTTGGATAGAATAATTATGGTTCTCCAAAATGTGTTATTCACAAACAATTTTATTATTTTTTGAGTGCTGAAGATCGATTTCGCGAGAGAGATATGATAACATTTTGTAAATCGCTAATTGCGATATCAGCTTCTTCTATCGTATTGCTAAAGTGCCGAAGTTGATCTGCTTATTTGACATACACAACACGAAGGTTAGGCCTCTTGTCGGGAAGCCCTGCTTCAGATATGTTAAAGCAGTGATGTCAACTCTTGGGACACTTCACGCCATTTTTAAAAACAGCGCAAAAAGGGTTAAAATATATTTATGAACGGAAACACAAAAAATTTTAATCAAAACAATTTATTAAAAAATATAATTTTTGATTAAGGCACAACTGTAGCTTTAAGTAGAATTTAAATTCTTTTAAGTTGGTTATTGGTTATTGAAAACAGTATGTTTTGGTCGTCCTCGTCTTCATACCATAAATAAGACAGTTGTCACAACTCAATTTTGCAAAAAAAAAAAACAGTAAAAAGGGCGGAATTCGCGCGTTTTTTAGTTTAGGGTTAAACATATTTTTCGCGTTTAAGGTACTTAGAAAAGAGCTTAGTTGGCATCACTGTCTCAAAGGTTATAAGTGGGAGTTTAAACAAAAATATATAACAGTGGGAATTGAATTTTTTATGTTGCTACATGGGGTCATCATTCTCACAATTTTTTGTCATACCAAACTTCAAAGTCTATACAAAAAAACTCTAAAATTTTCGTCAGCGGTTTTTTTATAAGAAGTTTGATGTTTATTATGACAAAGTCAGATGAAGGCTCAATGTTAAAAAAACCATTTCATATCCGTTTGTTCGTTGTTAAGTAATATAATTAATTTTAAAAGTATACCAACAATAATCTAAAAACATTTTTTAGTTAATAATACCTTAATTTGTTGTATAAAAATAAATAAATAACAAAATCTTACGTAAATATTGAACTAAATATGTAATGCATGCAAGTACTTGAAACACAGTATAATTCAAATACTAAAATAAACTATGAAATTATCAAGAAATTGTAAAAAATATATTACCTGAAACAGCTTCTAAACATTTGATGAATGTTTCCATGTTACGCTCACAAGTAGCCTCATTCAAATAGAAATAAGTTCTAGCACTGTTGACCTTATAACGACGATCGGCAAACGATTTATCGACATGGTATTGAGGCATAGAACCATCTTCGGTTGTATCTGCAGCGCTAGAGACTGAAGATCTGTAAGAATAGAAAACAAATTATTAGAACTATACAATTTTTATTTAAAAACATAACAAAAATTTGAAGGGGAACATAAAATTGTTATTATAGGTTAAAAAAACCATTTGTGGTATTTACTATTTGAAAATGCTATCACGTAAATGTTGGCCATGACTAGGTCTGAGGTGGTTCATTCGGAACTCAATGAATCCGGTGTTTTATCGTGAAATTTTGTTAAGTGATGAAGCACATTTCTGGAAGAGTACCAAGAGCTAACTTTACATCCATTAAAAAAAACGGTATGGTGTGATTTATAGGCTGGTGGAATCATTGGTCTACATTTCTTCAAAAATGAGGAAAATCAGAATGTTTTTGTCAATAATAACCGTTATTGCACCATGTTAACGGACTATGTTCTTCCTGGAATTCAAGCCCATGGTCTCGGTGAGCTCTGGTTTCAACAAGACGGCGCTACGAACCATGCAGCGCGGGAAGCAATGACCTTGTTGAGAAATCATTTTGGTGATCGTACAATAACACACCTTTGGACTATTATCTCTGAGGATATGTAAAGTCTGAGGTCTTCAGGAATAAACCAGCTAAGATTGACGATTTGGAAGCCAACATTACTCGTGTTGTTCGCGAGAAACCAATCGCTATGCTCGAACGAGTCGCCCTAAATTGGACTTCATTTGAGTCATGGCCGATATTTACCTAATATCATTTTAAAACAGTAAATGCCAAAAATTGTTCTTTCAACCGATAATCAAACCTCACGATGAATCACCCTTTATTATACCATTTTATTTGGAACGCAAAACTTTTAAATACCGTCAAGGCAAATTCATCACTCGAATAACCGAATTCGCTCTGAAAAATATCTAGCTTTTTCTTAAAAACCCCAAGGCAAATTAAAATTTTTGGCAAACTTACAAGGCGAATTAGAACAAAATATGCGGAGCAAAAAATAGTCAGCTGATCTCTAGAGTTCACATGTAGTAAATTCGCCTTGAATACCATGTAAAAATACTGATAAATTTAGCTTACGGCGAATTGAATTCGCCATTGCCACCACCTAATTCAATGCGCCTTGAACCAACCATAGCGTTTAAAAAAAAGTGATATGCTTTTGTTCACGATTCTAATAAATCTTGCCTTATTTGCTATATGTTTCTGCTGGTAAGTAAAATTACCACAAGGATAGTTGATGTTATTTCAAACTTTTAGTAAAAGTAAATTAAATTGAATTTTGTACATAATAAAAGTAGCCGAAATGAGGTTTTAGAAACAGTTAGTACAAAACAAATTTTATTTTTTATATAATTTTTGTATTTGATTCGGAATATGGTATTTTTTTGAGCTTAGCATAAATCCATCCTAAACGCGAGAGGATAACAAAAAATAAATATCCTTCAAATAGTTTTCTTCAAAGAAATTAAGTTAAAGTATAAACCAAACGACAGTTATATATTTTTAATACGATAGGATTTATACTTAACTTAAGAGCTGGTAAGTAAAATTACCGGCTGGGCAATAATGGGTTAAGAACAAGTGACAAGATTTGAAATTTAAATTTTAAGAATATCTTTTACGGAATCATATACCTGTTTCATGGCCCTGCAACAATCAGGCCTGTGATTCGTTTTATGTGAAGCAAGATACGAAATCACTTCCACTTTCGATCGGAATTGATTGATTGATGCCTGAATATTCGTATTTTCTTTAATAGGTCGATTACGGATAGCAACTGTACTAAAGTTTTGTTACCAGCAGCGAAATCAGGCAACGCCGCTCATGTTTCATGTTGCCTGATTTTGCTAGTGGCAACCCAACTTCAGTTGTGCTGCCATCCGTAATCGACTTATAAAGCTCGATTCACCCATGCGTTCCGAACAAAATTTTTGTCCGGACAAAATTTTTTTTATATTGAGTTTGACGTTTTACTTTTGAGAGAGAGCAAAGATTTTGTTCGGCACGTTTTTTCTTGAATTGGTTTAATTTTAATTCTTGTGCCGAACAAAATGAACTGAGATGCCACTTTTTTCAATTTGAACATAAAAGTTGAATTGAGCTGCCACATATTACATTTTTCGTTTTGTGCTGAATAATTAAAAAAAATATAAAATAAAAGATGGATGTTAAAGAAAATATTGCCCTGAAACTAATTGAAGAAATAAAAAAACCAGGAAGAGAATGTATTTATGATATGGGCAATCGTTCATATAAAAATACTTACCTTAAACAAAATATATGGACGGAAATAGAAAAATCTATTGGAATTGGTAGTAAGTAAATTTTAAATGGTAAATTTTAATATTTTTGAAACATAATGTTTACCAATTATTGTAGGAAGTGAATGTCAAATATTATGGAAAAGTCTGCGAAATAGCTACAAAGCAGCTTTACCTTAATCTTAAGGACAACTTTTCTGCCGGCGCACAGTGGGAAATTTTACGAGAAGGCGGTCAAAATTCCATAACTTTTGACTGGATGGGTATTTTTTTATGCGATTTTTTTTGCTCGATAGGTGGGATGTTAGGCTTTTATTTGCGCTATAAAACGTAAAATTCGACTGATAGGAGCAAAAGTTATGGGGAGTTCAAAATGCATTTTCATTTTTTTGTTGAGTTTCGGTGTAAAAGTTGAATATTTCAAATATGATTTTTTTATAATTTATCATTATTTCTCTTGTATTTTACAACTGATACTTATTTTTTATTGTCGAACTTAGATCCTGTCAGAAAACGCCAATATTTGGCCCCTGTAAATTTTTTAGTCCCAATATTCACAGGGGCCAAAGGTTGGCTTTTTTGGGAAAGACGAGTTGTTATAAGGATAAAACTGAAAAGGAATATTTTGAAAAATTCCCAAATAGCATTCTTGGCTATCAATAACATTTCAGGTAATTCAACTTTTATTTTTGGTTTGAGATGTATGTGTATTTTATTTTTATATATTAATACAAATGTATACTTAAATCAAAAACAAATTATAATCTATAAACTATTTTAAATTAAACAATATTAGTAAACATTTCTTCTTAATAGCTTTGGGTTTCATTTTCCAGAAGTTGTTTAGCTTCTTGTTAGCATCAGATGAGTTTTCTGAATTACATTGCTTGTATTGTTTCTGTGACCAGAGCTTCCATCACATCCCCATTTAGAAAATTAAGTGATGCTGCAATTTTTAAGTTTTTTTTAAACAGTCAGCATCAAGTGTATTTAATAATCGTTCTGCAGTGTGTTCGAGAAGAGCCTGCAATTTTACTTCTGCTGAACTTAAAGTTACACTAATAGCCGTTTGTGAAGGTAAGCACTCTTTTTTGACAAAAACTAAATCTCGATATCCTGGAAAGATTCCACAATTTTTTTCATTAGTTCGCTTTCGCAGTTCTGTATACTGATTTTTTGTCAGTTTTAAATCCAAAAATAGTGCAAATGCTTCTTCTGGAGTAAATTTCATTTCTTCAGTTGGTGTAGGCATACTTTTCAAAATCCTCTTTGTGCGTTTAGGGCTAGCTTCCACTATTTTTTCAATTATTGCAATTTTTGATTTCTTATTTTGCGTTGGTTGAATTTGATGCAGAAATGAATCCTTTATCATACTATGAGAAATTTCTTCATTGATATTTGCAAGCTTGCGTCTTCGTGATCTTTTACTGCAATTGTCAATTTGTTTTGCGGGCCGACCCACTTTTCCAGTTTCCTTAGCGGTTATTGGCAGCTTCTTAAAAATCAGATAATTTGTTAGCCATTTTTCGTTGCGTAAGTAAAACGTTTTCTTGTTTCTAGAACATTTAAGGTACCGTTTTCTTAATGTTAATGAAAAATTTTTAATTTTTATCTTATGAATTTTGATTTCTTGTTCGTTGCATAATTTAAAGAATGGATTATTCATTATGTGTAACACAAAATCTTTTTCATCTTTCTGTTGAAAATATATATCTGCGAGAACTTTATAACTGAACTTAGCCATTGTTTAAACAATAATGAAGGTAAAATTATGAATGCATGCACTTTTATACTCTTGATAGAAGTTTTTTTTAAATGATCTTTTGTTACTACTTCTTTAAAACATAAAAACCCGTTTTTTAAATACAAATTTAATCTTTTATTAGCATTTCTTTGAAACATAAAAAAACCCCTGTTTTCACACTTTTTAAAAGGATAACATACCGGCAATAAATTAAAAGGTAACATGTAGGTAAGTTTCACGTAAAATATAACTGCGTGCTAGTTTTTTGACCATTTACCTGCTCTTCCATTTTTTTAAATTAAGTTGAAATTTTCAGGTAATTAAACTATGTAGTTTATGTTGCGGCTATTTACTAATGTTTAACCTTTTAACTTACTCAGAAATCTAACGTGTTAGTCTATTTATGTCGCCTATTCGTTTTGCAGCATCCGTTCACCCACAATAAGTTCATAACAATGGCAATACCTTTACCTTCTCCAAATTAATTGATAACCTGACGTGCTAGATAATTTATGTGGCCTGAACTGCTTTATTTGTCGAAAATTCTTTAAGATTCACCTCTTTAATTTCAGTAATGTTTCCTTGCAGGACTTATTTTTTGAACCGAATATCTTTCCTTGGGTCACAGAAATTGCTGTAGTTCGCAAGGCCGTATCCAGATGTGTGTACAATGGGGTATAGAAATGTAGGTTAGATTCTGGACTACAAGAGAGTATAGATTTTTTTTTGACGCATTTTGACGCTCAGGACTTATGCTCTATAAAGTAGGAAATTTCCGGGAAATTTTGATATTAAAAAAAAAAAAAAATTAAATAGTTCTAGAGGTCACAGAGTTTAATGCTTTAAACCACGTATAGCTAATAAAATAAACTAATACACAAAACTTATTCTGTCAAAAAATCTTAAAAAACAAAAAAGTTATGAGCATTTCAACTTCAAAAATTGACTCAGAAATTCAAAACTATAACCAAATATTGAGAAAGTCCATTTCGGACCACCCTGTTCTCAATGAAATAGTTGAAATAGGGCTTTAATTTTTTGGCTCCCGAGGTTCACTAGTATTTACTTTCACATGAATAAAAAAATTTTAAAATCGGAGAACATAAAAAAAAATAATTTTGGCCGCCTTCTCAAAATATGAACCAGTGTGCGGCGTAATATGCTCTTGTTTACGAATAGGTATACCACGCAAATCAGGCCCTAAAATTGCAAGGATTTCATTGAACGTATTGGGGTCCATACGGTGAAAATTTATAAACGATTCCACGTCATGATGGCGCATCTCAGGAACTAGTGTGTGGAAAACACCGTTTGTTCTTCTTTTCTGTAATATTTTTCTTATTGCTATTCTTTTTACTTTCAACATTTTTTGATAAATTTTGTTTGCTAGTAAATGGGTTTTATGCAATTCAATTAAAAATAATAAAATTAATTTTCTATTTTCGTCCATTTTTTTTAACACACTTTTATAAAAAAAACTAATAGTTTGCTAACTGTGCTGCCACTTTGTATAATCGTTTACATCTGTAAACCATATAGTAGCTTTGTTTGTCCGGACAAATTTTCCGAGATGGGTGAATCGTTCTGCAGAACACTCTCTGTAAAAAAATTATTGTCCGGTTAAAAATATTGTTCGGAACGCATGGGTGAATCGACCTTTATGCTATGTTCATACGACGATATAAACCACTCGTTTCGCTCCTCGCTCCTCTCTGAAACTAGTTTGCCAAACAATTTTTGTGTGTGTTGTTAGTGTGATTTTATTTAAAATATATTATTTCATACCTTTGTTAATATAATTATTTTATAATTATCACTTTATTTTATTAAGCTTCGTTCACAATCAAAAAAACATTTTCACTTGGTGTTCATAATAGAGCAACCACACACATTTTGCATTAAGAAACCGTTTGCAAATTTTAGCCACAACAGTATTATGCATTTATTATTATTTTTTACAACATTTTGTTAAAATTTTCATTAAAAACTAAATAAAATTATTTTAAACGTCAGAAAAAATTTCATACAAATTGTTGCTGAAGTTCTAGTTAACTCAAATTTTTTTAAAAAAAACTGTAGTTACATTTTTGTTTATAACATGAAAGGAAAATATATGAAATACTGTGAGAAGAAATAAGATCGAAGAAAAAACAAAATTTTTTCTCTGATTGTGAACAAAGCTTTGAACGTCAATTTTTATTTTGTTTTTTTCTTTGTTTTGAGAACTAGTTCCAAGGTATATTTATAACAGGTAGTCTCGGAAAGTCAGCTGTTTATTTTTCATTCGCTTGTTTTGCGATACAAACTGTCAAATGTTGTATATTAAACAAGTAAACAAGTTTTTTGTCTTTATCTTTTGTCTTTTTTGTCTCTTATCAACCCCTTTGCTTTTTGACAGTTCGTATCACATAACAACAATAAAAAGCCCTGTTGTTTGGTTTGTTGTACAATTGTTGTAATCTCGCGGCTACCTGCTATAAATATACCTTGGCTAGTTCAGATAAACTAACGATAATTGTTATCAAAATTGGAGATGATAGTACATTTTTCCTGTTTCGCAGCATGTTTCAAAATGAAACGACTTGTTTCGCTCACAAAATTTTGTATGGCAAAACGTGTTGTTTCAATCATGTTTGGGGCGCGAAACAGGAACGGGAGAGCGAAACACGAATATTGCTGTCCGTGTGAACATGGTATAAGTGTCCCCTCGAATACATTCAGACCTTACTTTTTTTGTTGCAACAATCTTAAATTAAAATTCAACTATTCAATATTAAAAATATTTAGGAATCACTTTAAAAAGGAACTTAAAACAGTTGCTTGATTTTTGCGACCATTTTTAGCGTTTTTAAGCCCATTTTCACAATCTTCTGTTTTATGAAATATTTCTGTAGCATACCTAGTCTGAATCAGGTAATTTAAATTTATATTTAATAATTATACCGAAAGTTTTTTGTATTTATTTTATAATACGCTTCGTCGGGTTATTATTGTTTTAGACTATGAGCCATCAAGTCGGTTTTGAGAAAAACGATAAAATAGGTTTACAATAAATTTTCTCAAAACCTACTCGATAGATTTTTTTAAACGCTCCTAATTGATTGCTGCGTAAGTTTTTAACAAATCTATACATTTAAGTGAATTTACATGCAATAAATCCAAAGTTTTAATGATTTTTCTAAAATAACATTTTGTCGTTTTGTGCTCAATTTCAAATTTTATTTCGTATTATGATGTTTTCTTTGACGTGGAGCAAAGTAAGTCAATGGCAAAAACAATGAAGTTGATAGTTAATAAAGATTTATAAGGACAAGTTGCTATGTTTTAGAATGGTGGTAATTGCTAAACTCTTTCCTATAAGCCCCGAACTGCAGATGAAACATAATAATGGAAAGAAAATATATGTTAACCGCGCAAATCAATATTCAACAATTAGTTTTGTTGTGGGCTCCATATTAATCTTAAGTTTCACATTGTGTCCAATAAATTTTAACTATTGTGACAGTTTATTTTGACCTACGTTGTTTATTATTCGAATGGCGCAAAGCAATAGTAGAGTACAATTTTGTTATGTTTGTATGCAAAATTTGCTCCATATGCCAAAAAATTGTCATATGTAGCAATATAATGTTCAATGAACCTAAAAAATATGGATGTAGACCGATGTAGAGTCGATGCTAGATATCTCAGATTCTATACGAGATATCAAAAAATAGATTTTGGAATATGAAAGAGAACATTGATTCTGTAGAGTCGATGCTAGATATCTCAGATTCTATATATGAAAGAGAACATTGATTCCATATATAATCCATTCCTAACTCATTTTATCAAAAATGGCGTATAGGCTAAAACAATAATCACCTGACGGCTTATTAACTTAGTAATTCGTTACTTACTCGACTTCACGTTTTTCAGCTTCTTCCTGGGAAATATCCTCTTCTACGGAATAATCCAAAATTGGCTTAACACCAAACGACCGTAATCTGTAATATTTTATGTAAAAAAAATTATAATTTAATTTTTCGAGGAAAAAATATCGCATATGCATAATTTATTTTTTTTTTTTTTTTTTGGCATGCAAATGTAGAAATTAAATGTACACATTAAATAGTTATTTAAGGTTGCGTGTGTGTCAGTGTTTTACACTCAAAGAAATAAAGTTGTTATTCAAAAAAAATTATTATAATTAGTAATAACATTTTTAACTTTAATATATGTATTGTATAAAAAAAAACCGCTACATGAAAAAAGAAATTAAAATTTGCTTAGAATTAAGCAAAACTAATCCATTATTTCGCTAAGACCCCTTTTAAATAGCCTTCTAAAATTAAATGTGTGGGTCAATTGGACAAGTTAATACCAGGCATATTGAATGCCACTTGTTTTTTTATTTTTTTGTTGGGACGACTTCAGCAGGAAGGTTATTCCACATACGAACAGTCCAGCCAAAAAACGAATTTTCCCTGTAATGCGTTGCACGATTCATCGGTCAATTGGCCACAAAAGGACGGGCACTTGAGGAAAAATGTATATTACGAACAAACGTACGGGTTTCGGGAACCAGATCCCTAATTTTATCAGAACACATCCCATTGTAGTGACGATAAAACAGGCAAATAAAACATTGCGACGGTGCTCAAGATAGTCAATAGAATTGGATACGCTACTGTAACCAATGAGCACCTTCTCCCTCTCCTGCAACTTGTTTATTGAACGATTCAAACCCCTCTATTTGTTTAAAATAATTGAATACCCTACTGCCACTAATGAGAACCTTCGCCCTCTCCTGCCACTTGTTTATTGGACGATTCAAATCCCTCCATTTGATCAGCCTGTCTCCTGAAATGAACCGAAATAAACAGTTTTGCCAAGGTACTTTCTGCCTCTACGTCCAAACCATTATTAGCGAGTGCCTCCACAGGTCAACTTAAGAGATATAAGAATCAAAAGCACCTTGATATATCTTTATAAGATGGCTAAGAGGACTTTTTGCTATATGCTTAAAAGAAGCGTCTAGAGAGAGAATTGCGAGGATTAAAATTATCTACGTTTACAACCAGTTTTTTACAGCAAACCCGGTTCCTCAAAGGCGTCAAAAAGATGTTTTTTAGAGAGCGATGTCTGAGAAAGATCAGCAGGTCGCGGCAAAAAGAAGAACATTCATGAATCAGCTGACTTCCTCATAAGCAGGTTCTGTTGACAAAAATTATGATATATACATCAAAAAGAGGGAAGGAATCGATGATTTCAGAACATCTAGCGGCTATAATAAAAAGGGCAGTTTGTAATGGAAGGATTAGTACAGATCTGTAACGATTATTAGAGAACAAACTCATCGATGAAATATTTTCTGCTAAAGGAGGTCCCAAAAATTTTTGGCCTTATAGTTGCCATAATGATTAATCGATTAAACTGAAAGTCACAACACTTGCCCCTGTTAATATGTCTATGTTCAGAATTGATATCCAAAGTTGATCGGATCTAAAACGTATGTGAATACTTACTAGTGGTGTAAGTGCCTGTTCATCTTTTTCTGAACGAAGTATTTCAGCCTGTTCATCGATTTCGAAAGTTAACGTTCGCATAGAAAATTACATTTAAAACAAAAAAAAAAAATTTTCGAATTTGGTTTTTGTTTTAAGAATAATTTTCTATGCGAACGTTGACGTTCGAAATCGTTAAACAGGCAGTTTGTTCGCTTAAGCTGCATTTAAAACAAATTATAAAATATTGTTTTATGTTGTACACGTTGAGTTAAGCGAACGAAGTCTTCGTTTCTATGAACAGGCAGGCCATTAATTTAAATAAGATGGGCAGATAAAGAAGTGTAATGTAATTGCACACCCACTTGAAGACGATAGGTCCGTTGCGAATTCCTTCAATAGAGAACATAAATAGTAAGTTACACAAAGGAATACTGCCAGTATGAATCCTTATTATAAAAGAACGAAACAGTCATTTAAATCTTTGCTGCTGTAACTCTAGACAATGGCATAGTATTTCGTTTCCCAACATCCTACAAAATGCCTAAGATCTATTTTACTGTTATCCTGCCCGTTATTATTTCTATCATAATTTTTAGGTTTATCCTGTTCATGCTGAGTGTGTGTTTTTATGTTTCGGTCATACGGTCCTTGCCCCACGTCTCCATGCGCTTTTGATTTAAACATGACATGACCATATCGCCGGCAGAGCAACGGTATTAATTTGTTCACGTTCTTGTATGTGGGCGAATACGTGTTGATGTTCATGTTCTGATTGACCACAATTTTTTTGTTGTGCCGTTTGGTTGTATACAGAAAATACATTGTATGGCCAACATCATGGCACACATGGATGCTAAGACGAATGTGAAGGCAACGATGGCAGCACATGGACGAAACATGAACTGTATACACGAGTAGAATTCATGTGCGACATGCTGTTCTTACCAAGTTGATGGATAGTGGAGACGGATAGTTAAAACTTTATAATCCTTCCTACTTTTCTAGTCTCTCCAAAAAGAAACCTAACAGTGGTTTTATTAAGATTTCACTTAACGGCTCTTCAATAACTCAGCAAAGTCTTTCTTTGTACTCCTTCATGAGTTTCTTGATTTCAACGTACCTTTTTCGGGGCTGCCTGGCTAAATAATGCAAAACAAATTCGAAGCCTTAATTACAAGACTACAACACAATCGGTTATTATATTTTTATCATTCTTAAATTTGCAATACTAATATTTTTTCCCTAATATCTTTAAAACAAGAATTAATACATTTTAGTTCAAGTCTGGGTTCACACTTTGAAAGTTTTTCTTCAGAAAGTCTAACTTTTTTGGTGAGAGGGGAGAGAACATGAAAGAAATCTTTCATAATGTGAAAATAGACTTTATGACAAGTACCCACTTGACCTGAGATTCGAAAAAAGCCAACTTAATTTTGAGATACGTTTTTTCACTAACTTCACACCAAATCTTTAAAAGTTATATTGCGGTCTTCTTTAAGCAAACAAAAATCTTTAAAAGCAAAAATGCCTCTTGCAAAAACGAAGCAAAACCAAATGTAAAGACGAGTTAAAGCAATAGTCGTTTTCAAATGTTTTATCAGAAAAACTTTTGCCAATTGTTTAATAGCTTTTTTTCGTCTGCCGGGGTCAAACGGGTAATAAAAAACTTTTCTGATTTTCCCAATTCAATTTGGATTATTTTTGAGTGTAAAACTAAACACACACGCCAAATTTTAAGGGAAATTAGTACAGTAATTTAAATGTTTGTTTTATTCATATTAATTGAATTTAATCGTTTTAATAAAATGTTTTTCACACAGGCCAGGGTTACCGTTCGTCGACTTAAGTCGCAATTTGATCCCTTTTTGGCGGTATGCGACTTTTTGTTTAATTTAGCTTTAGTTTATTTAATTTTGCGACTTTTTTAATTTGGTGGCGACCTTTTCTCCTAGTGCTGGTTCACACTCTTCAAGTTTGCGAGATCAAGTCTTGAGTTTTTAGGAGAGAGAGAAAGGGAAATGGCATTCTATGTTTCCTTCTGTCCTAAAAGCTCAAGACTTGACGGCTAAGACTTGAAGAGTGTGATCCAGCACCTATTTTAAAAAAAATGAAAAACAGCTTTCTAGCAAGTCTGGCATTGTCGTTAAAAAAATTTAATAGCAATCAACAAATATTTCTTCGTTTGGCCAAATTGTTTTTTCCATATACATACCTATATTTTTTTACAAATTTGCATAAATAAAATATTAGACAGCTTTTTAAAGAATTTTTACAAATGCATATACAAATTAAATATTATATGCAAAAAAGTGTTTCAAAAAGCATTAAAAATTTAAGCAACTAATCTTTGAATTGAGTCAGAAAATGTCAACGACGCTGTTTTTAAGTTTTATTTGATTCGTTTTATGTTTGTTAAGTGTTTTTAAAAAAAAAGACATTAAAAAAAGCTTTGCGACTTTTATTTTCCTAAACCAATTTTTGTTCGACTTTATTTTTAAAAAATCACCTTTTGTGCTACATTATAAAAAAGTCTAACGGTAACCCTGACCCAGACACTAGTTGGTACAGAACAAGTATGGTGCGGTGAATAGTAAATGTTTATCATACGAATGGACAATGAAGTAAAATAGAGTACATATTATGGAAAAATTATAAATGAAATTATAAAAATGTGACACAGAAAAACTTTTGTTAATTTTTTTTTTTATTGCTGTTATGTTATTAAATTGTTATATGTATTGAATCTGACACAGTCATAATGATGTTAAATAATATTTGCCGACCTTGACAGATGGCAAACATACGTTTAATGGTGAATAGTTAAGAAATTTTAAATTAATTTAATTTATAGACGAACAAAAAAAAAACACACTAACCAATTCAATTTACTTCCAATTTGCTAAATTTATGTTATTGAAGGACAAAAAAAAGGTAGAAAAGTTTCTCCAATTATGATCATGATTTTTTTTCGTATTCAATTCGATTATTAAAATTAATAGTGTCGTATTTGCCGAGAACTTCATTTTTATTTTTAAGATAAATTAGAGTAGAGAATAATCTAAACATAAGGTGTTTTATTCAGTAAATAGTTTTCTGACCAATCGTAATTGGTGGAAAGTTCTGGATAAAACAGTTGATTATAATCACCCCATCGTGAATAAAATTTATCTTGTAATGTGTTTCCCTTTAACTAAAAACTGTAGGGGGAAAAGCAAAATTTCGATCAAAAAAATAGTTAACTTTTTATTGACTTTGACGTGAATATAAAAATCAAAAATCTTAAAATTTTTTTAAATCGAAAATCTAGATTTGGAATAAAATGTTGTAAAGTTTATTTTTCGCGCTGTATAAAATATGATCCCTTAATAAACTACTATCTAAACAACTTCCTGTGAATGGTAACGTTTACACTGGGCTAATTTTTAAAGAACGTAGAATAAATGATAGCAACAGTTAAACAATTATACATATTTTGTGACAACCGTATGGAAAAAGACATTTAAGAAACTTCTCGACACGTCTATACGAAATCGAAACAAGGATTGTACATAAACAATTTTTTGAAATTGACTTAAAAAAGGAGAGTTCAAAGAGAGTGGCAATAGTAAACAAGGTAGAAAAAAGACATGAATCGTATTTTCTGTTTCTTTTTTGACATTCCTCTTATTTCATAGTGTCAAGTGCTTATTAAAATATAGAAAAATAAAAAAAATTCAATACATATCAAAATTATGGAATAATGAAGTTTTAAATAATTTTATACGAATAAGGAAATAATAAATTAAGAAAAAATCAACTGTGACTGCAAAAAAAGAAGCATGGTGAAAATGTAACAAGTTTTTAGAAGTTTCTTTAAAAAGAAATACAGAAAAAAATGTCATTTAAATCATCGTGAAAATTGGGTGTAAGACTTTTTTTTTGAAATAAATACGAATTTAATATATCAATCTTAAACGGGATAGAACCACTCTGTTAACAGATCACATAACAAAGTTCTTGTTCCTGACTTTGTTTTTGCCGAACAGTCTAATTAGTATTTTGAATTTTTAAAAAACCTGTGCATCCAAATTGGTAATTTTAATAATTTTTTTTAAAAAAAATCTTATGGAATTTAAGGGCTAAAAATTAGAGCAAGTTAAACAAACTGTCTTTTTGGTTTAAAATGTGTTGAAACCAACAAATCTATAAATCACTAAACATATAAACCATCTTTAAACGCATAAAATTGGGCGTTTAAACTACCAATACAGACCATATGAATAGTGCTGCCACATGTTATTTTTTTAACAACAAATAATACATGGGACACTGATTTATAGTTGTTGACTTTAAACTACATATAAATTAAAGTTTAGTTCAACTAAACCAGCACTTAAGCCATCAGTGATTTATTAGCCATAAGTGGCAAAAAACCAAGGTTTAAACAACTGCAGTCGAAAACAAAAATTGTCGAAAAAACGAAAATTGGAGTATAACTTTTCGCTTTTTTAGTTGGTTTGACAGTGACTGTTTACATTTAATGAATCAGAAGTAAAGCAACAGAAAAAGTGGAAGAAATGGCAGTTTTTTGAGCGCTAAATTTTTAACGCCATAACATATGCAGTGATTTTTTTATTTATTATTCAATTTTCAATGTCAGCTGCTTAGCGGTGCCACTTGCTTATATTTTTTTGTATGTTGTATGTGAAAATTTTCAACATTTGAGGTGGCACCCAGTAAAGTCGGTTCAATTTAAAACATTTCTGAAATTTTGTTTTTGTTACACGAGTCACTTTTGCGCTCATGTTCTAAAAATAAGCAAACACTTTAATTTCGACTCTAGTAGCAAAATAACTAGAAGAATTTTTTTTATTTTAAAGTTGTTTTTAAAAAGAACCGACTTTAGCGTTTGACTATTACTATGGGCGAATTTTTTTTTTTTTTTTTTTTGCCTTGTACTCAGGGATGTTATGCTTTTTTCTTAAAAAATCGACAAACTTTTTAACAAAATTCGTCCCGAATATTTAACAAACTCGTCAAATATTTAAAGGTTACAAATCAATCGTGAAACTCCCGTGCAAAATTGTTCACGCTATCAGTCCTCAGTGAATGTTTAAAACAGAAAAAAGATTAACAAAAAAATTAAAAATGTCTGAAACTTTTGTTGAAAAATAAACACATCTTTCGAAAGCTTCACAAATCCGGAGGTAATCGACCTATTGTTTTGCATTTTGTTGAGCAATATATCAATTTATGGGAGGAACTACTTAAATACATGTTCAGTTCCCTAGCAAAAAAAAAAGTGAGAAAATCTAAGGGAAACGTGAACAAATTACGAAGGAAAAAACTTTTCACGGTAAGGGGAACTTTTTCCACTGAAAATTTTTCCCGTTATTATTCTCCTTTGAATAACCTCAAAAAAATTTTATCGGAATTTTTCATGATCGCAAATATGTGAAGAGGAAAACAATAAAAATTATACACGATAGGGGTGAATGCATCGATTGTTGGAATAATCGTGTCTACGCCGAATTCTTCTCCTCCATTCAGTTGTACATTTTCTGATGGTTTGAGTTACTTTCTTAGTTAAAAAAATACAGTTTTTTTTTAATATATTAATGCGGGAATAGCTAATTTGTTTATACATATGACGTTTGACCTCGATGCACGACGTGTTAACGTTGTCTGATTGGGCTTAAATTTTTAAAATTTTGGTGGGGGTGTCATCTACAAAATTCTATATTTTGCAATGTAGCTGCCACCAAAATGTACATATGGCAGAAAATATGCAAGCTATCCCACGCAAAAGCAAAAAGAACACGATTGAAAATAAAAGTCGGTAAAACAAAACTTATGCACTTCAACACTTCGCCTTCCTTTAACATCATTATTAATGAAAAAGTAAAGTTCATGCATCTTTATGACAACTGTGGAACCGAAGAGAATAAATGAACTCCACCGAATCAAGAAAGAACTTGGTGTTTTGAAGCATGGAGTAATGCGTGGCACTCTCGGTTCATCGTATGGCAGACGAAACCCTATAGTTTTCAATCAAAAGTCGAGTCCGTCATTCTTTATGGCTGTAAAACATGGAACGTAGCGTTCCAATATACTGTAGTCTAGGGTATCATATGGTCGGGATTGACCGACGATACTTTCTTACATGTTTTAAACTTTTTTTGTATCTTAAGTTGTTCAACATTATGTGCGCCTGAATTCAAAAATCCCAACTTTAAGCAACTTTTGTTTACTGAACTCAAACTATAAACGTCTACTGTTATTTTTAAATATTAAGTTTCTTACTTATAGACGGGTTAATTTATAAATTTTTTACTTTATTATTGTTTTTTTATTTGTTGCTTATTTTGTTTTCGTTTTTGTGAAATTGTTTATTAATTTTTATTTTGTTAATTATCGAATTTGTTTGTTTATTTATTGTTTTTTGTTATTTAAGTTACCTTAGACGGAAAAGACCCTAACTAACCGGAAATTTAAAATTGACTTTTTTGGAAATAAAAAGATTGTCTGGCTACACTGCGTCAAAATTAAATAATCCTTGTGCCAGTTCACACACGTCAAGTTTAACTCGTCAAGTCAGGAAATTTTAGGAGAAAGAGCAAAAGAAATGGCATTCTCTTTTCCCTTCTCTCATAAAAGCTCAAGACTTAACGAGTCAAACTTGAAGTGTGTAAACCGGCACTTCTTCTCAATGTAAATACGACACTGTAAATTTTAAATTAAAGCAGTAATTAAGACCCCTTTTGCACACGCTAAATTTGAGACTTGATGTACTCCCAAAGCTGTTTTGTTCTTCATTTGTTGTTTAGACATACATATTTAGTTGCATGATTGACAAACAACATTAAAAGATGGCAAAAAAGCACATTATTTCCCAAACTTAATGTGTGTGTAGAGATGAAAGAAAGTTTTAAAGAAAATTGCAAATAATTTGTCAACAAAAACTTTGCGTGTGCAAAGGGGGCTAAAATAATCATGCCATGTTAGCGGTTTTTGCAGAATATTAAGATATTTTGTAAAACAGATAAGTAAGTGTATGTGTTCTTAAACAAAGACATACACGAAACAATGTGATTAATGTACTGTACATATAAAAAAAATATTTATTATAAATGTTTGAATAAGAAATAAAAAATAAAGGAAAACCTCTCAAGTGTTGGTACAATCGTATGACGATTTTCGCCTGCTACAAAATGTCCATAGAAAGTTGATTTCATTAAAATTTCAAAAAGCGTGCCACCCAATACGGTTCTGGCGAATTTCATCAACTTTAATGTTGAATTGATGAAACGCAGCAAAAATCAATGTCAAATCAAAAATACAGTGGAAAGTAATCGAGCGAAAAAAAACCAAAATTGTGGTAGATGGTGAGTGATAAAAATGTTGTTCATTTGTATTTTTATCATTTTTTTTTTTTTTTGTTTAATTGGATTGAAGGTTGTGTATTTTTACAGGAAACATTTTGATGTGATTTTAGCGCATTTTATTTATTTGTTCATAGCAAAATTATAAATAAGCAGGTTGATAGTTTTTCCAAATATAATCCAAAAAATATTTATGTATATAAAATTAAGAAATATATAAGAAAAAAAATACAAAATAGAAAAAAAGCATTAGTTAATTTAATAAATTTTTTAAAATTACCTTTCAAGTGTTGGTATAATTTTTATTTGATCTTCGCCAGCAACAAAATGTCCATAAAATGTTGCCTTCATAAGTGATGTAAACAATTTATCTCCCAGTAAAGTATTTGCCACTTTCATTAGCTAAATATTTGTTTATTGTTTATTTAAATAATTTAAAAAAAGAATTTGGAAAATTTTAAAAAATTAATTTCGTTTTTTCTTCATCAATAAAATTCAAAATAAACTCAATCAACTAAAAGGGAAGCCAATAAAATTAAAACCAGCCATTCATGTCAGAAATTGAGATGTTTTTTTTTTTCATTTAATATTGTGAAAAAAAATAGAAAATGCAAAGAAAATATTTTTTTTATTAAATATTCATACAAATATTTGAAATGTTATAAGATTTAATAGCAGAAAAACATTAATCATATACATACTTAAAATATAAAAGCTTATATTTTGCTCCACACTATTGAATAAGTTGCACAATATAAAAAAAAGGTACAGTTAGTCAAACAATTCTTTTCAAAATAAAAATATTACAAAACATTTGGCAGTTTGTAAGATTTATATAAAAACTATTAGGATTAAAAAAAAACTACTACCATACTTGATTATTTGCTTACCGCTTACTTAAATAGTAAAAACAAGGAACTACTTTTTAAATCGACTGTTAAAAAACGAAAAATTTAAAAAAAAAACGTGAATTAATATAATGTCAAACAATTGTTTTCATATTCTCCAAACAGCGTTTTTATAAGCAAAGATTTTGTTAACTTGGCAATACTTGTCGCAGATTGAAACCCGTTAGCTTTCAATTATTTGCGTATACATACATACATATGTTCAACGACAAAAGTTTAAATTATAAAAATTAGTGATAAAAAGTATAATTTAAGGTATGCCTGGCAAACGGATTCCAAAACGATTAAATTAGTTTATTATCACTATTACAAGGGCAAATCTCCGAAAGAATTGTCTGAAAATTTCAATTGCAATTGAGAACTGTGTATAACATTATAAATCGTGCCGAAAATGAAGAAAGGTTAGAATTGAAGAATTCAAGTGGACGAAAAAAGACGCTTACTCGACGGGCTGAAAGAAAAATAATAAGAGACATCGAGAAAAACCCCCAAATAAATACAAGAAAGTTAGCTGCGGAGCTTAAAAATGAATGTGGTGTAACAGTGTCGCATGAAACAGTTAGAAAATTTCTAAACAAAAACAAATATTCATCGCGTGTAGCTAGAAAAAAACCTTTACTTTCAGCCAAAAATATAGAGACCACATTTCTCTTCCACTTGAGCTGAGCATTGGAATAACGTTATTTTTTGTGACGAAACAAAAATAATGCTGTATTGCCACGATGGACCAAACAGAGTTTTGAGGAAACCTCTGAGTGCTCTCGAAAGTAAAAATATAATACCTACCGTCAAATTTGGTAAACTCTCCGTTATGGTTTGGGGTTGCATTTCAAGCCAAGGAGTTGGAGAAATAAGAATTTTCCAAGAAGTAATTACGAAAGAAATGTACTTAAGCATATTGAAAGAGGAACTGACAAAAAGTGCACAGAATTTTGGATTTTTGGACTCAGAACATGGAGAAAAACTAAAATACAAACTCTACCAGGACAACGATCCGAAGCACACATCATATATATGTCGGTCCTGGCTACATTTTAATTGCAATAAAGTACTGGATACACCTGCCCAAAGTCCGTATCTGAATCCCATCGAGAATGTGTGGAGTTTTCAGAAGAAAATGGTAGCAAAAATAAGCCCTAAGAACAAAAATGAGTTGATACAATTAATTAAAGAGAAATGGGTAAGAATCCCTCTAGTTTATGACATTCCAAAGCTGTAATTAATGCCAATGGTAAACATACAAAATATAAGGAGAAAACGTCGCCGAAATATGGTATGAAACATCAAACACTTTGTTTAAATAAGTTTTGAAAAGAATTGTTTGACACTTTCAAGAAAAATGATTATTTTTTTTTTTTTTAATTTTTCTATTTTTCTTTAATATAATACCTTTAAATTTAATAAAGAACTAAAATTTAAAAAAAAATCTGCAAAATTTAAAAAGTTGTTTCTGATATTTGACTGCTAACTAAAATATTTTGATTTTTTTTTTTTTTGACCTTGAAAAGAATTGTTTGACTAACTGTATATGCTTTTTTCATACAATTTTTTAAAGTAAACTAAACTAACGCACTCATAGACGTATTGTAACACATTACACAATTTTTCTTTTTGCGCAATATTAATCAAAAGACTTTTGACTGTATCTAATATATTGTGCCACTAATAATATTTAATATACACAGGCAATTTTAATGTACTATTTTGCAAATGTGTGAGTACCTTAAGTCCTCTCGGATAAAAAAAAAACGTCTAATTATGTTGGTATTGCATTTTACTTTGCCTTTACACATGCAAGTAATTACTAGCAAGTAGAGTATACGTATTAACATCGAAAATGTCGCCGAAATAGTCGAATGTCATACAAGTGGCATGAATGTTTACACAGTCAAATGAAAGTTCCTCATAAATCAGAGCAACCAAGTGCGAAACAGAGCTTCATTTCTAAATAAACAGTTGGCAGTAATATTTATTATTACTTTTACTAATGAGATTTATGTTTTAAAATTTAAATCAATTGTCTTCTTTTTTATATTTGCAAAAAAAAAAAAAAACAAGAAATATTTTTATATACATATTCTTAAAAAGAACTAAAACTTCCGCAATCGAGTCAATTTGGTAACACTTTTTATGTTTTTGGCATAAACTTGCTGCAAGTGTCAAAAAAATCACTGTCTTTCAGAAATGTCTTGCATTTTGAGCTGCAAGTTGTCTGCAAGTACGAAAAATGTGATGGTGTAAGTGAAAAAGTATGAGTTTTTCGAACTTGCACTTGCATGTGTAAATGCCAGGTTAATCTAAAACTGTTTTATTGCCATATTTGACACAAATACCACTTCCGAAAATCGCTTAAGGTCCATGACATCGGACATCGGAGTATCTTAACCATTGGGTGGCAATCAATGCGTTAACCAACCGCCTCCGAGTGTGAGCGCAACCAACACGCTCGGGTAGCAATTCGAGTGCATAATCTGACAATATTTAGAGCTGGAGCTATCTAACCACCGCTAAATAGGCCATCAGCAACTGTTGATTAGCAACAGCACCTAGGGATAGTCCTCCCTCAGGCCGAACTCTCCCACAAGTGGTGAAAATTAGCCCGTAACTTTGGGCAGTAAACCAGCACCTGATTGCCGAAAATATATCTTCAACGAAAAAGCGAAACTTCCGCAAGGAGAATATTTCTAAAAGACAAAAAGCAATTCCGGTATGAAGCATATTAACAGAGGCCTTAAGCAATAGTCAGTCCGGTACCGTGTCAACGAGGGCTACTGACTCCCGTGCTACGTGATAGCATATCCGCGATCGCAAGAGATCAATTTTGGATTTTTTCCGAATCTCAAGTATAGACCGCACCTATAACACCAAGAGGTAAAATATCCTATAGATCCCTACAAAACTCAGGGGAAGCCGACAAAACAGTAACATTTTTGAAGACAAAGTTCAGCAAGCGAGTTATCCTCCGCGTTGCTACGTTGCTTGCGAATTTACGACTCCTTCGAGCAATTAACATTTCACCTTGAATAACAAGTGGAATTTTTGTTCCCATTACATGGTTATTCCCCACGCTTTCAGTTCTCAGTGAATGTTAAAAACAGAAAAAAGATTAAAAATCCCTGAATATTCGATTTATAGGAGGAACTACTTAAATACATGTTCTGTTCCCTAGCAAAAATAAAGTGAGAAAATCTAAGGGAAACGTGAACTAATTACGCAGGAAAAAACTTTTTACGATAAGAGGAATTTTTTCCACTGAACATTTTTTTACGTTATTATACTCCTTTGAATAACTTAAAAAAATTTTTTGATTGGAATTTTTCATGATCGCAAAAATGTGAAGAGGAAAACAATTACGAGGGAAAACTTATTCAAGATAGGGGTAAATGTATCGATTGTTGGAATAATCGTGTCTACGCCGAATTCTTCGCCTCCATTCAATTGTACATTTTCTGATGGTTTGAGTTTCTCTCTTAGTTAAAGAAATACAGTTTTTTTAAATATATTAATGCGGGAATAGCAAATTTTGTTATACATATGACATTTGACCTCGATGCACTACGTGTTAACGTTGTCTGATTGGGCTTAAATTTTTAAAATTTTGGTGGGGGTGTCATCTACAGAATTCTATATTTTGCAATGTAGCTGCCACCAAAATGTACATATGGCAGAAAATATGCAAGCTATCCCACGCAAAAGCAAAAAGAACACGATTGAAAATTAAAGTCGGTAAAACAAAACTTTTGCACTTCAACACTTCGCCTTCCTTTAACATCATTATTAATGAAAAAGTAAAGTTCATGCATCTTTATGACAACTGTGGAACCGAAGAGAATAAATGAACTTCACCGAATCAAGAGAGAACTTGGTGCTTTTGAAGCATGAAGTAATGCGTGGCACTCTCGGTTCATCGTATCGCAGACGAAACTTTATAGTTTTAAATCAAAAGTCGAGTCCGTCATTCTTTATGGCTGTAAAACATGGAACGTAGCGTCCCTGTATGATGTAGTGTAGTGTAGGATATCAATTGGTCGGGATTGACCGACGATACATTCTTACTTGTTTTCAACTTTTTATACCCACACCACAATATTGGAGAGGGCATTATGCATTTGTGCTGATGTGTGTAACGCCTTAAAATATTGGTCCTAGACCCACCTTAAAGTAAACCGATCGACTCAGAATCACTTTCTGAGTCGAACTAACGATGTCCGTCCGGCTGGCTGGCTGTCCATGTAACCTTGTGCGCAAAGTACAGGTCGCAATTTTGAAGATAATTTGATGAAATTTGGGACATAGATTCTTATTGGCACAAGGACCAAGCCAATTGAAAATGGGCCGAATCGTAGGAACACGAGGGAAGATAGGGGAAAATTTCTTCCTCTCAGAAACTATCAAACCGATTTTAATAAAATTTAAAACATAGATAGAACCATATCTATATGGACACAAAAGGTATGCATTTTTAAAAAAATAGGACCACGAGGGGAAATAGGGACTATTTCTGCCTCTCAAACCGTTATTAATGAAATTTAAAACATAGATAGATCCATATCTATATGCACACATAAGCTATACAGTTTTTCCCCCTTGCCTCTTACAAACTTTCAAACCGATTTAAATGAAGTTTATAAACATAGATAAATCCATATTTTTATGGACACATAAGCATGATGTGTTTTAAAGTACTCTGCTGCTGGGTATCATATGGTCGGGCTTGACCCACTTTACTTTCTTACTTGTTTTGTATCTTGAGTTGTTCAACATTATGCGCGCCAAAATTCAAAAAAACGTAACTTCAAGCAACTTTTGTTTACTGAATTCAAACTATAAACGTCTACTGTTATTTTTAAATATTAAGTTTCTTACTTCTTATTGTTTTTTTATTTGTTGCTTATTTTGTTTTCGTTATTTTTTGTGAAATTGTTTATTAATTTTTATTTTGTTAACTATCGAATTGTTTGTTTACTGACTGCTTTTTTTTCGTAGTTTGTATGTTTATAAAATAAATTCTTCTTAGTTTTTAAAAAATTAAAAGTACATTTTAATAAGAATATGTACAAAAATTCTGAATAATTATTCAGAATTATTTCAGACAGAATAGTATCTGAACTTAAATTAAGCTGAATAAAAAAGAATATATTTGGTAGTTTTTGTTGTTAAATTCGCTAGTGATTTCCCAAAATGAACGCATTCACATTTAATTAAATGTAACTTGAAAAGTACGGCAAAAATCCATTTTCATTAAAAAAATATTTCTTTTTTTTGGAATCCATTTTGTTATTCATAACATGTAAGTGATTATTTCATTCATTATAACAATGGCTTATATGTATACATATATAAAAAATCAATAAACAAACGTCATTTAGTAGCGGCCAGACTTTTTTCAATCTGTGACATTAATCCCTTCATACTTTACAAGACCCCATCTTCCTTATTTTGGGGCATGGTAAAATTTCTTTTTTCTTGTCCTTCAGTCTAGGGGATGGCAAATCACCCATATTATTTTACATCATCAACTAAAGAGTACTATTTTTAGTTGCGAACAGTTCAAATAGGAGTAGAGTACTTTTCTTTTACCTAGTATTATTTCGAGTTGTGTCGCTATAAAAGAAAAAGGTTAAGTTTGTTGGTACACCATTTAAAGTGGTCAGAGTTAAAAATTACCACTTATTTTCAAAATTACAGCACAAAATTAAAAAATTATTTGGTAAAATGTCTTAGGTTTTCTTTACTGTCGAACTTAACTTAATTATTTATCTACAGCTGGCCCACGTATAGATATATTGGCTAAAATATAAAAAAAATATCAGTACCCCCTGCATGGAAAATATAGAGATACGAAGGCTCAAACAAGCTGTTGAACAACAAAAAAGAAACAGCAAAGTATATTTTTCAGATGTAGAGCGACTCTTGGTTGAAAAAAGAAGAGTTCGAAGAGAATAGCAACTTCACAGATCCCCTCAATCTACTGAAAAAATGAGCAAAAAAACTCAGAAAGTTACTGCAATCTCAGAAATAAGCATCTCTGCAAAAACATCTAAAGGAATTTTTCGCAACTCCACAATCTAACTACTTACCAGTAATTTCTAAACCCCCTTTGATGCTGAAAAAGGAAACCTGTTTGGTGAAAATTTAAAAATGTTTTTGCCCCTAATTTACCAAACGATACACCAGTCAAGTTTCCATCTGTCGTTAGCGGAGTATCTGTACCCCTAAGATTTAAGATACTGGAAATAATGGCAAAGGATTTTGCTGATTTAAACCCCAAGAAAGCAACAGGTATTGATTAAATAAATAACAAAATGTTTATCGAGCTACACCGCAAAGTTATAAAAATAATCCTTAAAATTTTAATTGCAATTTTAAGAACTGAATACTACCCTCCAGGATGAAAGGTCTCTCTTTTACCATGATACCTAAGCCAGGGTAAGATCACACAAGACTTAAGGCTCAGTTAGCCGGGAGTAACAGTAACGTTGCAAATCAGCTGATTCATTTTGTTGTATGTAAAGCAATTAGAACGATTAAAGTTAGCAGTAAGATGTTACGTCTCAATCTGTAATAGCCTTTTCACACTTGTCAACATTTAACATCAATTGGCGAAGATGTTGGAATTTTCCCATAAGAAATACATAGGGATAAAAATCAAAATTTTTCAACATCTTTACAGAATGTTACTATCTAATTTTGTTCCCTTTTACATTTTTGGATTCTTTTAGTGTCATCACTAGAAAAGTGGCAATAAATTCTATTATTATTGTGGCATCACTGACAAAATGGAAATTGCTTTGAAAGCAGCGTTACCATTTCTAAAGTTTTTCCTTTTTTGCAAGCCTTATTTTGCTTAATTTTGCTAAAATTATTAAACAATATGTTGGCACTTTTGTAGAAAAAAAGTATTTAAAAAAATAAGTTTTTTTTCAGAAATGGTGACATTTTTTTGTTGATAGTAGATGTTAAATGATTCAAGTGTGCGCGCGTATTTCACATTTTCAACATCTTCCATGCGTTCCTCCGAAATGTATGCAATGTACAAAGGGTATAATAAATAGATTGGTCTTACTTTTTTACGGTAAGGTTACTGTTACGCCCGGCTAACTGAGCCTTTATTAGAAGTAGGTATCTAATTGCTGCTACGTAACGTAATTATGGGTAAAAGAAGCTTTTCATTTTAAAAAAGTAAGCATAGTTTTTACTGGGTAGTAATAATATTAACACAAAGAGGTTTGAAACGACTTTTGTTTCACAGTTCTCGTTCTCATCTAAATTTTAGTTATTAATACTCAATAGCAATGTTGCCAGCATAGGAAATTTCTGTAATTTTGACATCGTCGGAAAGATAGAGCATTATGTAGCTGGTGCTTTTTCTAGAATCAAGAAGGAATCGGCGAAGTTGGGTCCAGTGTTGCCATAACAGTTTTAAGAGAATATGCCAAAACTCCAAAAAAATCTGCTAAATCGTAAAATGAAAATATGCTAAAATTCTGCTAAGATCACAACATAAAATTCTTAATAATTTCTATTTTTTTAAAAATATGTTAATTTTTCTAATTTTTAAAATTTTTTCTTAATTTTTATAAAAAATATTATGCTAAATAAAAACGAATTTTAATATATATTTCATTGAAAATTTTATTTAAAAAAAAGTATTATATTAATAATGCAAAAGTAATAATTTAAATAAGAAATTGTTTGAAAATATGTATAGTAAGTCTGTTTTAACCAAAATTTGCTAAAAAAAATTTTGCTTTTCTAAAGAGTAAAAATATGGTTAAAAAAACTGCTTTTGGGCAAGTAAATATGCTAAAAAAAATATACAATTTCCCAACTAATTCGCTACATCTAGTAGAAAATTTTCTAAAGTTTTCTGATGGTGAATGAGGACAAGACCAAACTTATGCTTGCACCTGCTAATTAAAGTAAGATAAACTAATAAATTAAGTGCTAAGCAAATATTAATGAAAATTTCAAGAGAATTTCGTAAAGATCTAGAGTTTTATTTTTAATTACTTTTGCAATTCTATTGTCAATTATTTTCTCTTGGGCCATATAAATATCAAAAAAATATTTAAATACATCATAATTTTTTTTAAACTAATTTTGCAAAAAGATTTTAAAAGTCACATTATTACAAAATCCTAGATTTCATTTAAGTTATAAAACTTTTTTTTATATTTATGTTATGTTATACTTATGTTAGTGTTAATAAATAGTATGCAGTATATAATCAAAGTAAACAATTTATTTGCAACAAAAATACTTTATTATCGATTTATTTTGACGACATTTGGTCTAACAACGGCTACAACTTCATTTTGTAGCAGAAATTACATAACCCTCCTCATAACAAATACTCTTTGCAAACAGAAATAATTTTATTGCAGAGATGGAAAATGTTTGTTTTTTTTTGTACCTTGAAAGTACTGACACTCATTTAAGATAGGCAATACGTTAAAACTTTGAAATAATGGACGAAGGAATTATTTCAAACTGGCAAACTCAAGAAAGTTGTTGTTTTATTGCGGGGTTGCCAGCTCCTACAAGGTGCATAGATATCTTATTCGAAAATCTAAGGGACTTTGCCGTTCTTGTACATAGTAAATAGTCGTTGATGTACAAATTGAGAACGTTGTCGCTGGCATGGCAATTGTGGACGAAATTAAGTATATTTTGACGTATAATGTCTTCGGCCCGATAAAGGACATAGAAAAAGGTAGAAAATGGGGTAGCATTAAGCACAAATATTCTCGATAAACCATTTTTTTTAAATCGAATATCGAGGTACCCTGTTAAAAAAATACTACTTTATCAACAATTCCATCCCTGTTCACTTGCTATAAAATCACTTTATTGTCAATTATATAATTTAGATTTTTTGCCAAACAAGTTTATTTTGGCAATTTAATAGAATAAATTATAGACTGAAATAAATATCAATTGTCTGGAAGTTAAAAATTATAAAAAATATAAAATACACGTTCTGGGATTTATTATTGTTTTTTTTTTATTAAAGTAACTTATACAATCAAATAGAGTATCAATTACGATAATAATTCAACTGACCACATAAGAGAACAAAATAATATTTTATGTCACACATATTTATGTACATTAGACCGACTTACCTTACATGGGCAAAAAAAAAAAAAAAGTGAAAGTTATACCCCCTTGAAAATTAACTGTGACGTTTTTCATGATGATTCCCGAAATATTTTGGCTCTAGCTAAAATCTCCCGTGAGCTTGGCCGCGTCAAACAAAAGTTAACTGATTTTTTTTATTAATGAAAAATACCATTTTTGAAACCTTTTTGATGCGGTTTAGCTCGTGGTAGGTTATTTCTAGAGCCAAAATATTTTGGGAATGCACATAAAACATGTATGTATCGACAATTGCAACCGAACTGTGCACATCTCATAGACTTAATACCGGCTCTGCTGAACGTTGTTACAAATTCTTTTAAAACTTTTGTGAATATGTTTTACAAGTTTTTGAAGATTTTTTGATTATGCTGCATGCTAAATCGGTTTTTTTTCTTGCCACATGACTTTAAAAAAATGCTATTTCTAGTATGAAAAATTCTAAATTAGCAACACTAGTTGGGATAGACTCGCCGAATTTGGTCTTTAAAATCGATTGTGTGGTGTGCTGTCTTGTTCAAACCAGATTTCGCCCAAGTTTAAAGCGCCGAGATGGTTCGAAAATTCATCGGCGTTGATGATTGTTTGTGCACCGTTTTCATCAAAACAGAAAAGTGGGACGATAACGCCACCGCCGTCATCACTTTAGTCTGCGAAGCCAACTCACTACTAAATCAAGAGATATCCCAAACAAAAGGCACCGGTAACTTCAGGAAAACCCCGATATAGGGGCGATTCTTAATCGACCGATGAAAATTTTGATCTAGGGCCATAAATATTACATTCACCACCTAAAGTGGTAAAGGGCATTAAAAAACTTCAGGTCTTAAATTCCCTTAGCCATTTTTTATATTTTGGGCTGCATTTATTCAAACTTCTGAACCTCAACATCATAAACAAATTTGACATTATTAGAAGCAGTATGAAACATTGTTGTTTTTTTTTTTAACCCACACAAATCGAAACAGAAACAACAAATAATTGAAAAAATAAACAATTATTTTTAATTTACACTAAAAAAAATGCACGCCAGATTTAAATACATATATGTACAGTGGAGGTGATAATAATAAGCACACTTTCATAAATCGAGAAAGAAACAACAAATTATTGAAAAAATAAACAATTATTTTTAAATTACACATAAGACAAAAAAAAAATAGTTGCCCGCCAGATTTAAATACATATCTGTACAGTGGAGGTGATAAAAATAAACACATTTTCATTTTTCTACTGACTTCATTTTTAAATAAAACTTTAAATTAATTAAACAAACTAACATATATCTAAGGTAATTGAGCTAAAGCTTTTACTATTTCTGAAAAAACTTTAATACAAAGCCAGATTCACAATGATACCAACATTTTCACTAAGTGTTCACAATGGAAGCAATATTTTTCTTGAGTCAAAATACATTTACGAGAGTGCCCCCTATTCGGGACCCATGGAGAATCATGTGTCTATATCAGTCATGACCACTCCATAGACTCGCGAGCCAGTCTATAATCGTATTTTTCATACAGACACGGTCGGCAATTCACATGTATACAACAATTTTGTTCGTTTCAAAACATCAGTCTATCATCAGTATCTGCTTAAGCTTTGTGAAAGTAACACCACGCACCAGCGTTGCCATTTTGGTGCCTTTCGGGTATTTTTTGGTGCTTTTTTGCTTATGCAATACCCGAAATTTTGTTAAACACCCGTTTTTGAAAAGCGGGTATTTATAGTGCTTTTAACAATTTCTCACAGTGCTTTTAAGTGCCTTTCTACATATAATTTTGGCACTGAACCATTTTGTTACTATTCTGTAAACACAGCTAATACTTTTTTAACCAACTGCGTATTATTTGCATTTATGTTTTGAGTAGTATTCGCAAACTCTTCTAGACTTTTCTCAAGCATCATCAGTGATGCCAACTTAGTGCTTTTGACACTATTTATGGTGCTTTTTAATGCCTTTAATGCTTTTTAAAATTTGTATTTTTTTTACCATTTTTTAAAACTTCGGTTATATAGAGGATGATTTAGATGAGATTAGCTATTTGGAGTACAATTTTGAGAAAGCCTGTAAAGATTTTAAGATTTCAAATGATAAAAAAAATTGATAACAGAAAGTTGCATTCGTTTTACCAAAAACTTTATTTACGAGGTTTGAGCTAGGCTTCCTAGCAATTTGGAAATTTTACAAAACGTTGCACTTTTAAGCGTTGACAGCATATTTAGTAATCGTAATAAAAACGATGTATTTGTTTTCGGTAAACATTTTTTTAAAGATGTAGACACTGTTTCAAAAATAGAAAATGGCTTGAAAAATATTAAGAATTGTAAATGGAAAAATAAACAACGATTTTGAGTCATGTAGAAAAAAAGTATTAAAAAGTTTGAAACATGCAGCCAGAAACCGTATTTTTTCGAGCTACGAAAATCGAGCTCGCACTGTATTACTTTTAAACTGTTATGGCCAATTCAAAATCCAAATGATTTGGATAATACTATTTTTATTGAAGATAATAATAATACATTTAAAAATTTTTATATACAAATGTAAATATATTTATTATTTAATTTTTAATGAAAATGGTCCCCCATCTACGCCGTCGCCTTTTTTAAAATTTTGGAGGTATTTAATATTCGGCACAGCCGAAGGCAACTTGTTTTGTGTTTAATTAAATTGTAAAAATGGTTTAGTGCTTTTTTACGCTTTGTTTTGTTCAAAATAGTGCTTTTTAGTGCTTTTTTTAAATTTTAAAGTGCTTTTTGCTCTCAAAAAGTTGGCATCACTGCCACGCACGCTTGTTTGGTATTGTTTTTGTTTTTTTTTCGTAATCAACACAAAAGCACACAGAGCAACAAAGTTTATACTTCTGGGGAACTGATGTTTTTTTTTTAAATAAATATTTTACACTAGCTGGCCCGGTTACCCGGCGTTGCACGGGATCCAATAATTTTATTAAAAAAAAAAATATATATTGAAATAAAAAAAAACAAAAATAATTGACAAAAAATGTATATAAAAAAAAATTGTCAAAAAGTAATTTCAATTTTTGGGAATACAAAATTTTAATTTCAAAAGATTTTGTTATTCGTGCTTAATTCCCAGTTTTTATTACTGATAAAAACACTTGAAATTTATTGTTGATGGGATAAGCTATTCCTATGCGCATTTCACTGGTTGCTTAGGCCAGATCATCAGGAAACTTCATCCATAACGTTTTAGAAAAACTAAAGATATTAAACCAAATAAAACTGTTAAGCGTATAAGACTTATAGCAACAGTTCTACTTGTAATAATATCAAAGCTTAAACAAAACACATCAACAATAAACAGTGGGTTTATCTCATCTTACATTCCCCACTACAATTAGTTGAAATTCTCTCAACATTAATTGTAGTTGTAAGCAGCGTTGCCGTTTTGGTTACTTTTAACCAAAATTGGTTACTTTTTTTCTCAATGTGTACTTGTGTACTTTTTTCCCCTTTTGGTTACTTTTTTTCAACACAAAAATAACCAATTTTTTGCTTTGGAACAAGAACTACCCCATCCGCTTTTGTGACCTTAAAATTGTGTGTGGTATTTGTACATCTAAAACCAATACTTTTTTCATCTACTTAAAAATTGTTGTTTTAGAAGCTTAAACTTTAACAGACTATTAACTTTAGATTGAGTATTAAGTGTAGATGGTCATTATCTGCTACTCTTCATGCTTCATATGGCTAACTGAAACACTTTTCTAGATAAACGATAAGGTCAAAGGCCCTTCCGATCCGATACAAACAAACACAATTTCTTCTTTAGACATATTTTTAAACTTAATTTGCTAATAAAATAGTACTTTTGATACAAAATAATGTTGGTTACTTTTTTTCGCTTTTGGTTACTTTATTTTTACATTTTGGTTACAAAATTTTTTTGGTCGTGGCAACGCTGGTTGTAAGTAGGTTAAGAAAAACAAAATAAAAAAAACAACAACAACAACTTTACAAAAGATGTTGACAATTAAGTGTTTTTTTAGGCCGTGCACTGCCTGTTTATTATCAAAAAGTAGTTGCTATAAGTCTTATACGCTTAACAGTTTTATTTGGTTTAATATCATTAGTTTTTCTAAAACGTTATGGATGAAGTTTCCTGATGATCTGGCCTAAGCAACCAGTGAAATGCGCATAGGAATAGCTTATCCCATCAACAATAAATTTCAAGTGTTTTTATCAGTAATAAAAACTGGGAATTAAGCACGAATAACAAAATCTTTTGAAAATAAAAAAAAATTGTATGGGAGGTACCACGCACCTTTGTCCAATCTTGACCTAATATAGAATACTTGTCCTTCTTGGTCGACAGTACATACTGTGAAAATTTCAAGAAGATCGGGCCAGTAGTTTAGACGCCTATACGGAACAAAGATATATACATTCAATTTTATATATTAGATTGTTACACAGTGTACAATTCGGCAGCGACCGCAGCTTCTGTTTGCGACCGCACACAAGCACATAATATCTTTGTGTACGTGCGTTCGGGGCTTGGTTAACACTGGTCTATATAAATATGTATCTATCTATGTTTAACATTTCATTAAAATCGTTTTGATAGTTTCTGAGGCAGAAATTGCCCCTATCTCCCCTCGTGGTCCTACGATTCGGCCTTTTTTCCTTGTGCCAATAAGAACCTATAAGCCAAATTTTATTAAATTATCTCCAAAATTGCGACCTGTACTTTGCGCACAAGGTTACATGGACAGCCGGACGGACATCGTTAGATCGACTCAGAAAGTGATTCTGAGTCGATCGGTATACTTTAAGGTGGGTTCAGGATCCATATTTTAAGGTGTTACACATCCCCTCCACTATTGTGGTGTGGGTATAAAAAATATTTAATATCAAGAACACAAACTAAAGAGTACTTAAAGCTTTAAAATATTAAAAATTTAAGTTGAAAAAAACATCTATAATAGTTTTGCATTAAAACATTTGAAGTATACCTAAATTTTATTCCATCACTGTAGATACCCCCCATTAATAAATTTTATAAAGCTATAAACTTAAATAAAAATCGGACTAGAGTACTTGTGGGGAAATAAGCTGTGACGAATTCATGCTATGTTCACACGGACAGCAATATGTATTCGTGTTTACACGGACAGCATATTCGTCGCCATATAAAATTTTGAAAGCGAAACATGTTGTTTTATTTTAAAACATGCTGCGGAACAGGAAAAATGTACTATCTCTCAAATTATGGCTAATTTATCTGAACTAGCTCTCAAAAGACAATCAAAACAAAATAAAAATTCATGTTAAATAAGATAAAGTAACAATTTTTAAATATTAATAATTATAAAAGTATTAAATATTATATTTTTTTTATTTTCCTTACTTTTAATACCCTTCACCGAAGGTAAAAGGGTATATATAATATTGTCATTCCGTTTGAATTTTATACATTATTGATTTTAGACCCTATAAAATACATATATTCTAGGTCCTTATGAGAAGCGAAGCTGATTTATCGCTGTACGTCTGTCCGTTGAAATGGGTTTTCCGAAGACCCCAGATATGATGGGGACTTGGCAGATATACATTTATGGCACATATGATCCGGAATTGTAAGCTATTGAAATTCAGCCTAAGCGGTCCACAAATGGCTGAGATATGAGCAAAACACCACGACTGCCTCTAATTCTGGGATCGGCAACCTATATTATTAAATTTTGCGATTATATGTATGAATTTTACATATGTTGTTGTTAATGTTGTAAAATTCTCTTCTATGTGTGTGCACACCTACGTAATAAAAGAGTAAAAAAGAGAATAATAGAGAAAAGAAAAAACGCGGCGCCCTGATTTTGCCGATAGCAGCTCTAATTTCACCAATAAACATCCCTTGTTGTTGTTTTCTTATTTTATTTTTATGAATATCTGGAGAACTGTGAGAGCCACCGTTACCAAATTTGCTACAAGCGACTTGGGTAACAATACACAACATCCGACAAAATTTGGGCGCGATTCAACAAGTGGGCGTGGCACTTTTTATAGTATTTCTGTATATTTGGAGAACGGTAAGAGCCTAAGTTTTCAAATTAGGTACAAACATTTCGGGTATCAATACACAACATCCAATAAAATGTAAGCGGGATTGAAGAAGTGGGCGTAGTACCTCCCTTATAGAAAAAATCAAAAATTGTTTAAAAATTTGAATTTTCGGAAACCATTAATCTTTCCGAGTCCAAGTTAAATGACTTAAGTAAATGGTAAATTTCTTCTTAAGCACGTCAGTATAAAAATCTGTCAAATCGGTTAAAAACTGGGCAAGTTACACTGTGCAACAAAAAAACCAGCCCCAATACTTGTGACGCGAAATGAAATTAGAATACCGGTAGAGCAAATCTGCCAAAGGGATTGAAAAGTTAGCTCGGGTTTTTGAAATATTGGCCCCTAAAATTTTGGAATTTTTTTAAAAGGCGTTTGGTATAAGTCAAAAAAAATATACTAAATGTACTTCTGAGCTAAAAGACTATTTCAGATGTCTAAGGGGTCGTTTTTGTAATTTTTTTACCTGGTGTAATATCTGTATGTCTTGGATATCAAAAAATCGGAAATCTTCAGTAGAACACATTTGCTAAAAAACTCGGAAAAATCGGTTCAGATACAAAAAAGTGATGACAAAAATAGAAATTTTTTCATCCTCAAACTAAGTGATAAATTTCTTCTTTAAGATGTCGGTACCTATATAAATCTATCAAATCGGTTAAAAAATTACCGAGTTATGACCAAAATACTGAAATTCAATCAAAACTAAACTTTCAAAATATTAATTCAACTTTTATTATATTTAATAGCACGGAAACATGTTCAAATAATTAAATAAAATTAAGCGGTAAATACTATATAAATATACATGTACATGCATATATATTTAGATATATATTAGGGTGGGTCACTAATGTGTGAGAAAAAATAAAATTTCGCGAATCAAATCTAATAGCAATATTTTGTTGTCTTACGTCAAAACAAAATAAAAAATGCTAAAAAAAAACTCACATCTTTTAAAAAAAGCCATATTTACGCTATTAGAAGTCTATACGAAAAAAAATATATGTATATACATATATAAAATTATGTTCTTTCCTAACCATGGTGAAGGGTATATAAAATTCGGCATAGCCGAATATAGCACTCTTTCTTGTTTTATAATCTTTTTCAAATAAAATCAAACTAACAACAGAAACCAAATAAATGTATGCACAAAAAAAAAAAGAAATGCCAAAATGAAAAAAGAATCAATCGTGTGAACAGCCTGTTCGGCAATCCAGTTTCAGAGAGCAAAACAAGTGATTCATATCGTCGTAGAATATAGCATCACACAAACACGTCAGATAACTTTTTAATGTGTTGACCATCAATGTCGATTAAAATTTATTATCGAGCAAAACTTTTGATGCAAAAGTTTAAGTTCATTTCGTAATCACTATTAATTATTGTTTATACATATCTACTTTATGGGGTCTTAGATGAATATTAAAAAAGTTTTACACGCAATGACAAACTTCTATACACTTTTTCACCACAAGTGGTGGAGGGTATAGAAATATATGTCTAAATTTACACGTTTCATCTTTTGATGCTCAACTTCTTTTCAATTCCCTTTTGAAGATGCCAATATATTCACACGTAGCAATCGGTTTCAACTTTTTTCGGTTTAAAACAACAACAATTTTATTAACAGCGAATCAAAGAGAAAAAGAAAAAAAAAAATTACATACAGCCATCCTTGTGCATATGCCAACGAATAAAAACACAAAGCGTACTGACCGAGTACGGGCATCTCCGTACCAACCCCCTTTCTTCTTTTTTCCCTCACCTAAAAACATAAGAGTTGAGCATCAAAAGATGAAACGTGTGAAAGCAGACTATATGTACATGTTTATAAAAATTATTATTTTTGCTTAGACCTACAAAAAATATTTATAAAGAACTTTAAGATACATGAAACTAGTTGTACGCAAAAAAAAAAAGATTTAGGGGTTATTTAAATAATCCCTTCACCTTGGGCTGGGAAATTTTTTATAAGAAAACATATAAATTAAAATGTTTTTAAAATTTGTTTTTATTTTAAATGTAAGTTAAACGAACAAATTTTGTGCTCGCCATCTAAAAACAGGCAGGTAATCTGAAAATTAAATATTTGTTGTATTTTCTCTAACGTCACTTTGTACAACTACAAATACGGAAGTGGGGAAAATGCAAAAAACATTTTAACATCATCTATCTGGCACAAAATAAAAATGTTTTTAAATATCTATAGATTTTTTGTTCTCCTTGTTCTCTAAACAGAATCTTATCGTTTCAGCAATTGTGTGCGTGAGTGTATTTTGTGTATCTATGAAAGTGGTATTCGTAGGTGCATATACATACATATATGTATGTGTTAACTTGTTAGTTGGTGTGTGCGTCTTAGCAGTTGGCTTATTTTTAGGGGCTTGTCTGATTTCGGTCTAAGTATTCGTAAAGTGTGAATATGAATGGGAAATTTCGTTTTAAAATTTAGTTTCTTTAAGAAAACCAGTCACTGTTTTTATCTTAAAAATACAGTTGTATGTACGAGCATGTATCTGTGTATAAGAGAACATGGCATTTAAAAAGAGAATAGGTACGTAATAAATACGTTATAAATTGTGTATTTTTTCTTTTAAAATTTTTATAAAATAAACAAAGCAAATGTCAAAATATTTGTGACGTAGTTCCTTTTTTTTTTGTGAATACGTAATATATATATATATATATGTTCATAGAACAATTTGATCTGACCTTGTTTTGAGAAATGATTTTATTCTATAAATTACAGACAACTCACTAATTAGATTCTGGCTAGTGGCAGACAATGGACAATTATTTTTAAAACTTAAAAAGGAACACTTATAATATTATATACATATAGTAAAATATAACTTCTAAACTAATACATAATTATCTAATATTATTTTGTATTTATATTTTATGATCTAACTTAAAATATAAATAGAAACTCATTTAAAAACCTGTCAATCACATTGCGAAATTACCAAAATATAAACGTTTATTAATCTTCTAAAAGTTTAAATCAAATAGATATTGGCCAAACGTAGTGATTACGTAAAGTCTAGCAAATGTTTTGTTTGAATCTTTTAGCAAATATTTGTTTAAAAAATCTAGTAAAATTTCTAAAGTTTTTAAATTCTTGGTTAAAAGCATTTAAAAATTGAATCGTTTATTTCAAGCGAACAAATTTTGATTCTGAATAAATCAAAGAAAACTTTCTAGCAATCTTAAAATAACTTTTGCAAAACTGATATATTTTCCTATGAAAGTTATCCAATTCCTGTAACTTTTTGATAACCAGAAAACCTTTCTTCGTCCTCGGCAAACTTAAAAAAATGCTTCCTATAAAATCCCCTAAAATACACCATTTTTTACGGAAAATTTAAATATTTATTTTAATTTTACTTGTACTAAAGCGTGTCTTTTTAAGAGTGTCACAACTTTGAGTTTGCATCACTGCTTTATTTGAGCACCCATTTAACAGCTGATAGTTGGTTTTTGCTAAGTTTTCTTAGAAATTTCATTATGAATCGACTTACACCAGAGCAACGCGTGCAAATTGTTGAAATTTTTAATCAAAATAATTGTTCTATTCGTCAAACTCATCGTGCACTTCTTCCATTTTATGGCGTACATAATATTCTTTCAAAGTGGCTAATTCGAAGAACAACAGATTGTTTTCGGACCACATTTACTGTTACTGATAATGTGCATCCCGTGACCACAGCACCAGTTTCGGTAAGTTTGGAAATACAACGTCGTCATTAAAGATTCAAATTTTTGCGATTGTTCACTACTCATGCATGAAATCATTGAGGCATAAGTTTAATTGTTAAGGCAATAGTTTAAATTTTTACTCTTCTTTTTTTGATCAAAAACATTTTCTGGACTTAAGAATTCTATTTCTTTAAATATTAAAATATTATTAAAAGTCTATTTTTAACATTAATTTCGTATATAATGCAATATGAGAAAAAAATACCTACATTTTTGGGAATTTAAAAAATCAGTCCGATTTTACCAAAGCTCCTATTAAAGTATCAAAAAACCCTACATGTAGGGATTTTTCCTACTTTTGGCAACACTGTGTGGGTATAACAACCTACTTTTCCAGTATTGGCTGTTAAATTTGAATAACCCCCCGTTTCCACATGCAAGTGCAAGTTCGAAAAACTCAATCCACTCACACTTTTTCACTAACATTCACACAATTCCTGTACTTTCAGCCAATCGGCTGTTTCCTCGATTTTTCGTTGATAATACGTATACACTACTTTCAAGTAATTACTTGCATGTGGAAACGTAGGGTAAAGAACAAAAATAAACCAACTTTTTGTGTCCAACGCATCATAGGACAAATCAAAGTATCAATAAACTGTCAATGGTAAACAGCCTTTAATTTTAAAAACTGCGTTTTTTTTTTGTCTTGTTTATTTATCCGAACTCATTAAGTGTCGCTTTGTATTATTATTGTAACCCTGCGGGAAATTTGTTATTCCTTAAGCACTTATCCCGTGACCAGTGAATAAAATTTTATTATAAAACGTGATAACTCACTTAACTAGTGATATTGTGTTTGAAGTACATATATTACTCTGGAGGAGAGGCAATTGACGCAAATTAGTCATGTGACTGTATTTTATGCTTGTAGTGGCTGATTCTATCTGGTATTATCTTATATGAAGGGACAATATCTGCTACAGGCATTATTTTAACCAAAATCTAATGTATCCATTTAGGTTATTTTTGTGACCTGTCACAAAGTGTCAAAAAGGTGCCAATTAGCCCCCTCCTAGGACATCGCCATGTAAAAGTTACAAGACCCCTTCATATAAAGTGTTAGAACTAGAACCGGTCCCTTCCGCTTTAGAACTGTCCCGTGATAAGTTTGGTGTTAGTTCCCTTTCCCCTAGGGAAATGGTCCCACATAAAAAGCAATCAGAGAGGGAAAAGCGTTCGATATTAAAAAAAATCAACAATATCCTTTTAAAACGGTAAAAGAACTTAAATTTACTTTAAAAACTCGGACTGGAAAAGATGTTTGCTTAAACACTATTCGCAATACAATTACATAAATGCGATTATTACGGAAGGGTTGCAAAAGAGAAGCTATTTCTTAGCCTTAAAAATAACAAGTAAGGGTGCTTATATACCCTTCACCATGGTGCAATAAGAACAAAAAGTTGTATAAACACCATTCTTAAGACATAAATAATTATATTTTGTGCCACGCCCATTTTTAGGAATTCAGTATTTCGGTTATAACTCAGCCATTTTTTAACCGATTTTACAGATTTATATACCGACGTGTTGAAGAAGAAATTTACCATTTACTTGAGTTATAAAGCTTGGTCTCGGGAAAATCTATGGTTCCCGAAAGTGGGTAAACATTTTAGTTTTGGCCATAACTTTTCCGTATCTAAACCGATTTTTCCGAATTGAAAATACTTTCTACTAAAGATTTCCGATCTTTTGATATATAAGACGTAACCATAGGTCATATAAAAGTCCAAAAATCCAGGTTTTTATAAAATTTTTGATATTTTTTGTACGGGAGGTACCACGCCCACTTCTCCAGTCGCGCCCACATTTTGTGGGATAATGTGTTTTGATAACCTTAATGTTTGTATGTAATTTGGAAACTTTGGCTTTTGCCGTTCTCCAGATATGCAGAAAAAAGTAATAGAAATACAACAACAACAAGGGATTTTTGGAAAAAATAGAGGTAGTCGCGGTTTTTTGCTCATATCTCAGCCATTTTTGGACCGATCTGGCTGAATTTCAATAGCAAAATTATAATAAGAATACCTGACAGAAATATACACCAACCTAGCCGCCATCTGGTGGCTTCGGAAAACCCATTTCAACAGACAGACAGACGGACAACCGGATTTGAACTTCGCTTTTCATAAGGACCCAGAATATATACACTTTATAGGGTGTAGGATCAATATCGTAAAAATTACAAGCGGAATGACAAAATTATATATACCCTTTTATAAAATAAAAAATAAAAAAATTAAATTAAATTTGTGAAGGAGTGTTTATTAAAAAGCGAAGATTTTTGTACTACGGTGGGTTTTTCGAAGACCCCAGAAATGATGGGAACTTGGTTGATTCAGCCAGATCGGTCCACAAATGGCTGAAATATGAGCCTCTAATTTTCTGTTCTTATCGCACCATGATGTAAGGTAAATAAGATTCGACGTAGCCGACTATAACACTCTTACTTGTTTTATTATGACGATGGCAAGAAATATTTATTACACAATACGACTTTAGGTAAAATAAGAAGTACGAAATTTGTGTTGTGATGTAAGGAATTTTTTATAAATTGCTGAAACAGACAACTTTTACACATAACAATTTTTCAGCGCTGATGACAAGGTTTTTTATTGCTGGGAGCAGTTATTAAAGTAAAAGCAATAAAGTAAAACAGTAAAATGAAGCGCAGATGAATTTCGATGCCTAAGCACGTGTATCTATCTAAAAACTGAAAATGTGCTCACAACCGATTTAGTTCAATATTGAATTGGAAAACATTTGAAATGGTGTATTATAAGCTTTTTATAGATCACTATAACAAGGTCGACTCTAAGTTTTAGCCAAATAACCTTGGACACTATTTTATATCAATATTCTTTATAATTTTCACGGTATAAATATTTTTAGTTATTTCTGCCTACTTCTTTCATTCCATTGACGTTAATCATACAAAATATGTATGTACAATTTTTATACGGATACAAGTTTAATGGTTTCTTTTTTGTATTTATAATCATCACGTGAGAATGATTTTTTTTTTTTTTGTAGTTTAGATTCTCTACCGGTTTTTTCTACATTTAAGCCCCGCGAGCAAATATTAAAATATTCGCCGTCTATCCATTTCAGGGTTGGAAGTTTTGGCGCAACTGAACTTTTTTGTCGAATGGAATTTTACATTAAATGCATTTAAAAAGAATTTTTTAACCCACCTTTGCATTACCAAAAAGTAGGCAAAATAGCATAATATATATAAAAACATATTACGTTTCGATTTCTTCCAAAAAGTGAAAATACAAAAATTTTGAGTTAATATCTTGTTGATCAAGTGCGATATAGACCTGTGGCCTTTCGACAAAACATCTTAAGTCAAATTTAAAAAGTTTAAAAAAATGCTGTTAATCATACGAATTTTCCTTCAAAAAACATTTTTGTTTACGATTCTAAAGTTTTGTATTACAGTACTTTTCGTTTATAGTCACAACGCTTATAGTCACATTAGCGATATAGTCCATTTTATCTGGTTATTTTGCCGCTATAAGTTAATTTAATATAAATTATTAACGTTATAGTCCATTTAGCGATATAAGCACATTTGCCATATATGCCATCTATCAACCAACAGTCATCAAATGGAAAAGTAAAGCAAATTAATGGCGTTATAGTCACATTAGCAATATTTACTAAGTTCTATTTAGTTTTCGAAACCACAACTCATCCAAAGAAAAAAAGAATTAAATTGTTTAATTTTTGTCATCAAGGCTCTACTAGTAAAAAATTAGTTTATGCCTTTGGTATCAGTTATGAAATATCTTGGTATTATTTAAGCTATTTTTTATACATTATGCAACTCTGTTGCAAAACCATAAGCCTGATGACGGTGCAATTTATATGATTTTTTTATTTTCTATATTCACAGAACTTGATTACATTCGAATTCAGTTATATGCCTCATAGTGGCATATATGTGAATTAGCCTTATAGTCACATTAGCGATATAGTCCACGTTTTGTCTGCAACTAAAGGATGTGACTATAAGCGAAAAGTACTGTATAAACGAATTTTTTTTTTATTTCGGTTTATTTTATTATTTGATAAAAATTATTTTTTAACCAAGTTTTTTTGTAAACTTTTTTCGCTATGTTATCTCGACTTAAGATGTTTTGTCAAAATGCCATAGATACATATATAAAATTTTCTTATTTGTGTATGTCTCTTTTTTTGTCTATCCAGAACTTTTTAAAGCCCGCTGATGGGTTAAAAAGTTGAAAATTTACAAGCATATAGTAAAGCCAAATGCAAACGTTGCCGGCCTGTGGGCGTAGAATTTTTTCTTACGTTTTTCCAAATATACCAAGAGAAAGGTATGCAAGAAAATATAATATTGGTTACGTCATAGTCTAAAAAATCCGTTTTGTTATTGAAGTTGGTACAAAATCTGAAAAGCCATTTTCCATCCCTGATCCATCTAGATCTTAAATTAAATTCAGCGACTAGTTTCACATTTTTTTTTTTTTTTTATTTTTGTTACTTAGATTTTTGTTGGTTTGTCTTTCGTTTTCTGAGTTAATGTTTGATACTTTTCTCATTTTACGCTTTAGTAATTTTTCGCTAGAAATGTAAGCATTTTTTTGCCATTTCGCTAATGTATCCACTTAAGTTCAGTTAGTATACAAAATACAAGTAAATATTTATTATTTTAAAATACACGAACAAATGCCGGTTAACATGCAGCGGTATATGGGAAATATAAAAACACATACAGACATGTGTTGTATTACCATAATGACATACAGTAGCGCCGATAACTGACAGCACAATTTTTATTTATGAGCGCTTAAACTTAAAGCTAAACTTTTAAATTTTACTCTACTCAAACAAATTTTAGAAGTATAATGGCCAATTTTCAGGATTGATATTAAAACACATTTATGTTTAAAATTGTTTTAAATACAAAATTCTCTTCTTCACTAAATACTTAAATCAAACTTAATTCACCGATGTGGTACACTTAATTTCAACTTAAGTTTCTATTGTAATATTTTAGCAACGTGGCCTCAATATCACGACAATACAACAACAAGAGGCAAAGCAATAACAATCAGCTGTTTTTTGAGACCACCTTGTAAATAATTATACTTTTTTATGATATTTTTTTGTATTTAGTGTGCTACCATACTTTTATGTTATTTAAATAAGACTTAAAATAAAACTCAAAAAATCAATCTGTATTTAAATACGATTTAAGTTTTTATGAAAATTAACTTAATTAAGATTTAATTACTATCCTGAAAATTGGGCATATACAAGAAACATTGTAAGTAAGAATTATTTCTTCGATACAGGTTAAAATTTCTTGGAGAAATATGGGAATTTCATTGTTTTTGCTCTAGCGACCTTAGTTTTCGCGAAAATTAAGTTTAAAATATACAGAGTTGGCAAAAAAAAAATTTACATAAAGCGAGACATGTAAGATAAGTATTTATGAGTAGTATTTCAAACGAAGTTGAAAATGCAGCCTATATAGGCTTTGTCTAAGCTTTGATATTGTTGCAAATAAGACTTGAGTGTTTGTAATTCTCATTAACTTTTATACTTTTATTTGTATAATATCTTCAGCTTTTCCAAAGTCTTTGGAATAAGGTTTCCTTATGATCTGGCCTTAGAAACCAGTGTAATGCGCATAGGAAGTAGCTTATTTCCCAACAATAAATTTCAGTGTATTTATCAAGAATTAAAACTGGGAATTAAGCACTTCATAAATTTATAAATAAAAATTTTGTATTCTTGAAAATAGCTTTGATAATATGCAACCTAAGTTATACAACTAACACCCAATGTTCTTTCTAGCCTCAATTCAAAGCCAACTCCAATATCTGTTGTTCTTTTTAATAAAAAATTTATAAAACAACTGGAAATGGATATAATTCTATTTCCCGTCGTTCCAACGTGGAAATTGAGTCCAGCACAAATGCATTCGATTAAAATCTATATTTTAATTATAATAATTAATTCAATTTAAGACTTCTCTTCGTCATTTCTATTTCTATGGCCGTATTCTGAAATTCGCTAAAGCTAAATCTCTATCGCTAAAAATCTATATATTTGATTTAGTGATTTTTGGCTACGAATGCAACACGAATGCACGTTGCATTGCAAAATTTGGCAATGCCATAACAATTTAGTTCGCCGCAATTTTAGCTTTAAATTTCTTCGCTAAAATTTTTAAATTTTGTATTCTCTAAGGCATTTTAGCTGTGATTCATTTGTGCCATAATATTTTCACAGGTAAAGACTCCGGATTTTCGTTGATGAAAACTTGATAAAAACAAGTTCCGCATCCATACAATACGGATGACTTAAGGTTTGCGTTAAATATGTTGATATTTGTCCTTTTGGACAAATATCTGCACTTAAGCCAACCTTATTATCGATAATGCTGCCAAAATAGCAAAAGTAACCAACAAAGGAAGGGATAATGGGGAGATCGATTGACTTTTTTGCTATTTTAAATGAACCGCTTTTCGGTTAAGTGTTTATTCAAATAAATAATAACACGAAAATCAAATTAATTGTTGATATAAAAATTTATTTGAATACAAACGAAACAATTCACAAAATTAAGGAAATAATAAAATTCATAGTTATCAGCCATGTTCTGAAAATTACTTTAATTCAAATCACATGTGCCTTTTAAAATCACATGTTTGACATTGTGGTGTTCCGCGTTTGTGTTTTCGGTGTGATTTTTAATAGCTGAAAGCACATCGAGAAGCACATAAACGGTGTGATTTTCAGAATACCACAAAATCACACGTGTGGTTTTAAAAGCACGTGATTTGAAATCACGTGTTGTCCAGAATACGTCCGTATCACTTTGAATTATAGGAACTTAACAAGTTTATTATTTGAAATATTCTCCCAATTTTATTTTAAAAAAGTTTAACTTTTTTGGATGTTACCTAATGATATTTTTAGCACTCCCAAGAGTTGATCGTTCCTATCATAAGTGACTATAACAGGAAGTCTATCAACTTTCCTCCCGCCGTCTTGCGGGTCCTCCAACATTTTTTCATTCTATTGCATTATTTATTCATCTAAAAAACCTATATAAAAATGGGCAATTTGTTTGGAAGCGCCGTTAAGGAATGGAGATAGCGGGCAGGTATGATAGAAACAAATGTTGGATATGAAAATATTTAACCCGTCTAGGGGCTTCCAAGAAGCTGTTGGGGTACATTTTTTTTTAAATTTCATACACTTTGCATGGACGCCCCCTTAAAGAGTGATAATGTTTGAAAAATAGGCTTTAACAAAACTAAAAAAAAAAAAACACCGGCTAAAACCGGTCAAATAATAGCCGTTCGATCTTTCTAATGTACATGCATCAGGTACAAATATTATCCGATATTCATGCCTGCTGAATAGGACACCATGCAGAATTTTTGAAAGAATTATCTTAACCCGCATAAAATATGCAAATCGGATTTCGATTAACCGATCTGGGGCCTAATTCTGGCAGTCGTGATCGAGTAATTTCTCGATTCGAAAGCCATTTTATTTCAGTCGATACTGAACGAATCGACATTATTTTTTCACTATTGTGAAACTCAAATTAATGCCTTACAACACTGAAAAAATAATTCCGATTCGTTCAGTATTGACTGAAAAAATTAGATATTAAATTGCTTTCAAATCGAGAAAGTACTCGAGCACGAATGCCAGAATTAGGCCCCTGGTTTTGATCAAAAAAAAACAGGCCTTCGTTTGATAATTACACAGTCTAATGAATACAACCTGGCTTTACAAATAGTTTTTATGAATGGGCTTTTAACTTTATGAATTGCAATGAAATAGGGAGGTTTTTTTTAGCGGTATGACTATTCTTGTTAAGGTCACAGGAATGAAGGAAGCAAAGTCTGACAACTGGACTATGGAATAAAAAGACAGGTGAGGTATTCGTAGGATTTCCCCATACTTTTTTTAATAACTTTGGAAACCTGGTTCATTTATAAGTCCATTTTTAACGTCTCTATTTTACGGCCGTGTCCAATCATTCAATATTTATGGAAATCCTACTTAAACTAATATTTTCATCCACACTGTATCAAGCTACTTGCAAGGTTTTTTTATAATAGTATTTAATTACTATTTGTTTTTTAACCCCCTATTATACTGTATTTACTGTCTACAAAATTGAGTATTCAATGAAATATTTGTGTATTATTCGTGCTATTAAGATCAGCAATTAGAAAAAGTAATTTTGCAAACTTTTTTTTTTATTTACTGATGGGGTAATTATAAAGTAATTGAAAAGGGTTTTAAAGGTTTAACATCGTATTAAATCTTATAAAATTTTCAAATATTGTATGAATTTGAATTTAAACGAAAGCGGCAAACAAATAATAATAAAATTAATATAGTTCTTATGTTAAACTGTAAGTAAAAATTATACCATACAAAAATAAAATAATAATATTAAAACGGAAACTCTAATCAAAATTCAAAGCGTTTAATCGATTTGTTTTAATGGCCTCTAACGGAATCTGTCAAATCGAAAATAATATGCAAATTGTTTTTTTTTGTCTTTAATGCTGTCTGAATTAAATTTTTGGAGCATAAGATAATTTCTTTGTTAAGAACAACAAACGATTTTGGTATAGAAATGCAGATTAAGGTTTTTTTTTGGGGGTACATTAGGCAACTCTACCCTGGCACAATTGTGGTATTATACTTTTTTTGTACAATCTGTCCTTCAAAAGTACAATTTACACTAATGATTAATTACGTACAATCGGGTTCAAAATTTTTTTCTGTACCGGAAGTGAATAATATTAAATCAATTTGACTGATGCACAGTGTTGCCGCAGGCTCATCAAGCGCTATGGTAGTATTAGTGAAAATGTGTTTGTGTGTGTGACGCCGACGATGCTGGATAGAAAATCAAAAAATATGACGGCGAATATAACGTCCAGCACACGTACACGAGTGAATTCGCCGTGACTTCAAGCATTTTGACCTTGTACAGGCCCCTTTATGTTTCATAATTCACCTAAGTTGTTTGAGATTTATCCACTGCATTGAAATCAGAAATGAATGTGGAGTTAAAAAAACTGCAGTCGAAAACAAAAACTGTCGACCAAAAAACTAAAATGTGTGTACAACTTTTCGCTTTTTGAGTTGGTTGAATTTTTGACATATAGATAACGATTTAAGCGCTGTTTTAGATTTGTCTGTTACGTATAATTTTGAAAACTATCAGACTTACCTAAATCAGCGCATCAAGCGTTTTCTATCTGTCAAAAATTCGCATGCTCATATAAAATGTTTGAAGCAAACCCAGATAGCGCGGCATCAACGCATTGCAATTGGAAAATCCGATTTTGATAGCGCGCAAACATTTGGCTACTAATAATTTTTACGCAGATTTTTTTTTTTTCTTTTTAATTTTAAATATGTTAAATAAACAATTAAAAACAAATCGTTATATATTCTTGGCTATGAATTTCGTAAAGCGCTTCCGAATCAAGTAACTAATAGAGATAAACTTCGCAAACTTACCTTCATATTATGCTCGACAAGTTTTTCACTGGAACATATAATGTAGACCAAATAAGCGCGTATTAGCTCCCATGTTGTTTTGCTCTTGAATGAAGCAATTGGATCATTGAAACTAACATCCAATGGATCACGTTGAGGATTTTCGGGGATATTTGGTGTTGGAGGGCTCTTACGGTGAGCTCCTTTCGTAATAGGCGAAACTTTATCGTCGTCCACAATACTTTGGGTGGCGGTTACAGTTTGAGATTTACTAGCATTTGTATGGAGACGATGATAATGTTGATTAGAATGGGGTTCAAAGAGAGCATTGGCTAATAACGGTTGTTGATGACGCTGATGTTGATGTTGTTGAGTGGAATAACGGCGATAATTCAATTCACTTGCATTGTCCTTCAAATCATGACTCAATTGTCGAACACAGCCCGACCAACTTGTTGGAGCTTTTGAGCTAGCAAAGTATTGAAGTTTGCCAGCGCAAAAATTGCTGGAACTACTGCCACTATAACTATAAACTAAATTTGTACGTTGAGCACAGATGGAACGCAAAAACGCCATTACACACGCGCACTAGGATTTTAATAAAATAAATTGGGTTTTTATAGTATATTTTGTCCTTTTATTTTCTTGCTTTTGCTTGACTTTACTGGTAAAGCAGTAAAAGGAACAAATGTTTTTTTGTTTTATTTTAAAAAACTTTTTTTTATCTTAAAAAACGTACAAATTCCAACAAACCCTAAATTTGAAAAAAAAAATAAAAACCATTTTGCATTAAATAAATGAAATTTTTTAGACCAAATCACGCTGAAACACTTTCTGTCAATATCTCTTACTCCTGTACACAAACATAAAAACTAGGGTTCTTATTTTCCAGAGATGTATTAAATATTTTTTTTAATTGTAGTAAATAGGCGATTTATTAACTAATATACGCCTAGTCAGATAAAACCTGAGTAGTTTGTATTACTTGAAATCTGTTTTTGATGCTAGAGTCCAAGCAGAAATTGTTCAACTTTACTTTTGTTCTGAAATTCTTGGCATCATCTTTCCGAGTTGCTGAAATCTACAACTGCTTTAATGTATTTTCGCAGGCCAGTATTTTGAGCTTGTAGTCAAATATAAAGTTTTTATTTTTTTTAAAAATCGTTGTAATAGTTTTCAAATTTTTTGCCAAACTTATCCGGTTTTTTCGTACATTTTTCTTAAACAACTGTTTTTTTAACATCTATGAAGTAACAAAGGCATAAAAGCAATATTCAGAATTAAACGTCTTTAAACTTCCGGTAGTTTTTCACCGGAATTTACGGAAACTTTCTCTAAAGAGAAGCCACAATACAAATTTAATAACAGCGAATATAGAAGAAGAGAAAAGTAAAAATAAACAAATGTATATGACAGGACTTTGATTTGCGGCGAATTCAACATAAATCGTAAAAGTTCGATATTGCTGCGCAATAAATGTTCTTGATTTTTTCAGCAGAAACCACCTACTCGATGACTTGTGCGGGATGTAACAAACTGTCAGGGTTTTTCTTTAAAGATTTTCTTTATTTATTGAACTTATAGAAAAAACAATTGGCAGACAATTGTTATTTTAAGTGTGACAGCAAAATCAATTTTTTTATATAAAAATTTTTATTTTATAGTAAGAAAAAGAAAAAACTTTTTAAGGGAATATGAAAAAATAAATGACAACACAGTGGGTTTGGAGGTGTTAATAAAAAAGCAATATATGTGTTTGTATATGGTTTATTACTTTGTCCTCATGACTAAAAAATGTGCTAATGAGGCAGTAATCAAGTGATTAGTTAACAAAAATTTAACTCGTATTCTCTCGAAATTTGTCATTGAAATTCAATTTACTAAAAAAGCTTATAATACATACATATGTACAAACATATCGTTAGCTAATATGCAAAAAGGCGTAACTAACAAAACTATAATTTTACAGGAGAAGCAAAAAATCATTGAAACCCTCCACTAGAAATTTTTGCGAGTGAACTTATATTGAAATCTGTGATATAAAAAACATTTTATATAATTCGTTACGATTTCAGGCGTACTCGCCAAATGTTATGCTATCATTTTGAATTATGGACCGATCAGCATGAAATAATAATATAATTTCTACTAATAAAGAACAATTTTTTCCCAAATTTCAATTTTATGATAATTTGTATACCATTCACCACAGGTGGAAAGGGGTATATATCTTTTGTATTTGTATTTGAATGTTATGGCATTCATAGTATTATAGCAAATACAACCAATTTGACACAATAGAACACTTTGTGAATTGCTTAAATATTTCAAATCAAAAGACCATAATATAATCTTTGGAGAGTTTACATTTTTTACCACTTCTTTCAAAAAGTTGTAATTCTTTTTTTTTAAGAAAAGGATTTTCTTTAAATCGAACTAGCGTTTTCTTTACAATTTACTGCATTCAAAATTTCACCAAATGTTAATTTTTCACTTTTGTCACAATCTCTTACATAAATAGTATTTATGTATGTACTACATTTTCAGAATCTTATCCAAAAAGTCTTTTATGCAGCTGCCATACTTAAATTAAAAAACCCCTGGAATTCCCGCTCAAATCTCCCGGGGAATCTTGTATCAGAAAACAATAATATCAATGCATGATATCTCGCAAGAAGTGGCCGGTAAAATTTTCAAAATCAAGTACAAATTGCATCGATGCCACTACAACCCATCAGAAGAAAAGTGTGCGGGCTTGGAGAAATGGGCGCGTTACCAAAAAATAATTTTTGTATATCTGGAGCGGTGTTGTAAATGTAAGTTATTTGGTACACACATTAATACAACGCAATACCTCGTCTTAAAATGTGTAGGGTATAGGTACGTAAAAACACCCCGAATTGTACATCATTTTAATGTTGTCTATTTGATAAATGTTTGCGTGTATGGTACAACAAATAGTTTGAAAGAATTCGCATAAGTCAGTTGATGGGAGTTTTTTAGGGTTTCTACGTTGGAAAAATTTTCTTCAAGCTCTTGGGAAAAATATTTTTATGATTCTTGGAAGTTCTATTTCGGGAAATTAAGGAATTGTACCAGAAATTTAAAAAAAAAACTGTGCTTATCTTACAACCAAAGAACATTGGCAACAGCAAGCACTGAAAAATGACACCGTTGAAAACGACATGATTCATATCTTATTTGCAAATTTTTACTGAATTGTCTGACGAATCGTCAACGTCCGACATTATAGTTTTCCATTTAGTATTTCGAACATTTTGCAAGCGCAATATTTTAAATTGCGGTCAATTGCGAATCAGGATCGTGCGATTAAAAGCCTTCGGACTATTTTCTTCTGGGGTTACGTAAAGTCATTGTGGTTATTTAACGAAATCACAGCTTTAAAAAGGTGCCATTGTAAAAACCTTTTGTCAACGCATTAATTTCGATTTGGGCTAAACTGCCTGCAAATATCTTGTTTTAACGCATTAAAGTTATTTTCTCTGGGGTCACGTAAAGTCATTAAATTATTTGAACAATTCAGAATCTATTAAATTTTACATTATGCAAGTCATAAAAAGCTTCATGAACTATTAAAAGTGAAACAAAAATCTTTTAGCTTTTAAAAATTTACTTTACAAAACTTCCCGGGATTTTCCTTAAATGGAAAAAATTTATCGTGCATTCCCAAAAAATGTAAGATAAATAAGAAACCCTAGACTGTCTGTATGTGTATAAATTGTTTCAATGGATTTTACATATGCCGGATTTTTTTAATTTTATTTTTATTTTTTTCTGGTTTTTTTTATTTGTAATATTTTTTTCTGAAAATTTTTTCGTCGTTGTCGTCACTGCTTTTCATTTTCAAACATTTTTTTCAGATATTATATAACTTTATTTATCGTCAGGTCCTTTTTTCGTACTTATTTATGAACGAGCAATTTAAGCGCAGGTTTATTGTGCATAAATGTTTTTGATTAACTTTTTTTATATTTATTTATTATAAAACTTGTTTCTACTTTTTATAAACTTTCTATTAAAAAAAATTTCAAATTAAAAGAGTATGTTATCTATATTTTTAGATTTTTCTTTTCAATTTTATATTTGCTAATGTTTGGCATGTGCTCGTTCGCAGCACACACAAAAATTGATTTTTGTTCACACAATTCACAATTGAAATACTTGAAAAAATTAAAATAACAGAAAAAACATCACAAACACACGGTTTTTAATAGACGAAAACGTTTTTTGTGTGAAAATAGATTTTTAACAGAGAATAAAGTGCTAAAGGAATGTGTGCAAGTCTCTTTTTTTCATTTCCATTTTAACAAAAAAAAAAAAAAACTAAAATAAAAATTCACTTTTATTTAAACAAATTTTGCTAATTCGTTTTATTTTTCTTCTTCCTAATTTAATTTGGTGTTACTTCAACTTTATTTTTTTATTAATTTTTTTTTGCTAAAATTTGCAATATTTTTTTAACAAAATCGTTTTCAAATGGATTTTTTTATATAAGTACATACATATTTATTTAGCAAATACTTAAAAGTATGTATATATGCTTGTATGTGTACATTATTATGTATATGTAATGGATGGATGAATGGTTATCCAGTGAAAACCAGAAAAAAAGTAATAAATAATAAAATATTATACCTTAAACAGTTTTTTCTGTTTATTTTTTAAAATAATTTTTATTATATTTAATTTTATTTTAAAATAATTTTCACACCGTAGTAGAATAGTTATACTTTGGTAGAATGTATCACACAGACACACACTCAACGAGAGAGAAACAATAATGAATTATAATCGCACGTCGCCCGTTCAACGCTGAACGACAACTGACAACTAGAACGTTACTAAACCGACTAAGGAATCAAATCGCCGCATTTACCTTCTAACCAAAAAGCAAATTTTAGAAACAACTACATACAATAAAACTGAAAAAACCCGAAATGCTCCACGAAACTTTTGAATTGATGATGATATTGATGGTGATTGTCTCTAAGAGTACACCCCAGGAATGGAAAAGTGTATACAATTTTATTTTTTTATACCCTCTACAACTAGAGGCCCAACCAGAATGTGCATAAACAAACTTAAGCTACTGTCAAAAAGAAACCAAAAAGCCTCTCAAATGCATTTAAAATAACAAAAAGAAAATAAAAAAACATTAATTCCGTACAGAATGAGCGATTAGTTTCGCACCTTGCTTAAGCAAATGACAGTTTTATAAAACTTTCAAAAGATTTTGTTATTCGTGCTTAATTCCCAGTTTTTATTATTGATAAAAACACTTGAAATTTATTGTTGATGGGATAAGTTATTCCTATGCTGTTGCTATAAGTCTTATAGTACGTTTCCACTTACATGTTTTGGGCCACAAAACTAGTTTTGCAGCAAAACAAGTGTTTTGCTACTTGTTTTCCCATACATTTTTCATGTTCGAAAAACTCAAACAAAAACTAGTTTTGCTCCAAAACATCTCGAAAATCATGAATACAACTCTGGGTTATCCATTATTGGTGATTAACAATTTCGAAAAAAGTGACATATTTACCAAACTATCAAGACTTATTAAATAGGTTTATGCAACTCTCCAGCTGATTTATTTGTTTGCAGCGTAAGAATAATAAAACAATAGAATAAAAAGGTACTAAACTATGTGCTTTTATATAAGTACATATATGTACATCTGTGTATTGAAAAACAAAAAAGGAAATTTCATGTTAAAGATAAATATTTTTTTTCAACACATATTTTTTTTTTGCTTCCATGTTTGTTTACAACATAAATGTCAAATTGATTTCGAAAATTCGAAAACCAAAACCAGTTTTACATAATGGAAACACTTTGACAAGTTTTGCCCAAAACAAGTTGTTTTGCTCATAGTGGAAACATAGTATTATACGCTTAACAGTTTTATTTGGTTTAATATCTTTAGTTTTTCTAAAATCTTTATGGATGAAGTTTCCTGATGATCTGGCCTAAGCAACCAGTGAAATGCGCATAGGAATAGCTTATCCCATCAACAATAAATTTCAAGTGTTTTTATCAATAATAAAAACTGGGAATTAAGCACGAATAACAAAATCTTTTGAAATTAAAATTTTGTATTCCCAAAAATTGAAATTACTTTTTTATAAAACTTAACATAAAGTCAGTTGCTTAAGTCACGTTATTCACATTCTGGTTGGGCCTTAGTTGTTTAGAGAGTTTACTAATGGGTCAATTACAGATGGAAACTGAACCAAAGTTAAGTTGCCAGCAGCGAAATCAGGCAACGCCGCACATGTTAAAATATAAAATAAAAAAAAATATACATTGACTGATTTTTCTGCTGGCAACTTAACTTCAGCTGTGTTGCATCCGTAATCGACCCATAAGTTTGTCATTCCATGTAAATTTTTTTTACCCTTCGGCATATTTTGGTTTTCTATACAAAACACATTGAAAAAAGGTCTGGCCAGACTCATGTGTACCACTAAGGGTTAATATTTCATCTAATGCGGCCCCAACACGTTGCGACAAGTTATACAGCCAATTGTTACGTCAGAGGTGTGGTTAATAAAAATACAAAATCAAAATAATTTGATTTTCATTCAACTGGCTTATTCAACTTAATGTGTAGGGGCCGGGCCGTATAAGACCCCATAGAGTATATATGTATATCTTGGGTGCTCGAGTAATTGTAAGTAAATTTCGCCATGTCCGTCTGTCCAAATCAGACTTTCTTTCGAACAACCCAAAGAAAAGAACAATATTGGTTTCAAGTTGTTGCTAGTTCTCCTAACCAGTTTAGGATTGAAATCCAGCATAATAGGTTCAGTAGGAAAAGATTTTTGAATCCAAATTTGGACCAACCACTCCAAAAATTAATATATCTTTAAGGAAAACTAATATTAATTGATGGTGGAATACAACGATTGTTACAACGTTTTGCACAAATTCGTTTTATATGACAAAAATCATACTCCTGAATTTCGTGTTGATCGGTTCATAATTTATCATAGGACCCATATAAAAGCCACTCCCGAAAAACATTTAATTTTACCTAAAACTGTAACGAATAACATTTTGGTTATTCCAGAATAACGACTAGAAAATGCACTGCCTAATTTCGTAAAGATTGGTTCTTAATTTACCATAGGTCTAATACAAAGCTCACTCATGGAAATAAATTAAATACTCCTTAAGCCGCAACAAATATGGATATTGTGTTAAAATTTAGCTTTACAAGGCTAGAAAAAACAACTTACCAATTTTGTGATAATCTGTACACAATTTACCATATATCGCATATAAAGCGGCCTTCCGAAAAGCAACTTTAAATCGCTAAGAAAAGCACTACTCTATTTAAATTTGGTCTAATTTATGGTTTTTAATACCAGGAATCAAACTACCCAATTTAAATCGATCGGTAATTTACAATCATGATATTTTATTGAAATTAGATCAAATTAACAGCCGATCCCACGATGTCACAAGTTCGCATAGAAAATAACATTTAAAACAAAAACAAATCTTAGAATAAATACTCTAATACTGTGTCAGTTTTTGAAAAGTACTATAGCACCAGGGTTTCTAGTTTAAGATAATTTTCGCTATATTTAGAATAATGTTGTCTGATTACGGAATTTTTCCCAAAATTGGGTAATTTTTTTTCTTTAATTATAGATTTATACAATGTTTATCGCATATTTGCGCACCGACTATAGCATTTAACGCTTTGCATTACAACTTGTGAAGTTTGGAGAATCACGGACACCTTTCTTAAGCGGACACCTCTTTTCGGCGGACACTGTTTTCTGGTACCGGCTTCAATCTAAAAAAAAGCAATGGGTTCTATAATTAAATAACAAATATGTACTTTAATAGCGATACTGAACTTCGTTTCGGTTGCCAACCCTGATTTTAACGCATTACCAGATAGACAAAATCAATACATATTGTTACGAAAGTTAAATTATCTAAGAATTATTTATAGTTATAGTTATAAGTTATCTTGTAAGTTATAGTTTTATGTCATATAAGTTACTTAAAATTGTCATGTATAATTTTCAACACAACTGTTATTTTAAAATAATTCCTATATGAATTCCCCAGTCATTTCTAGAAATGGTTTTAGAACATAATAAATAGTTTTAACGACAAGGTTCAGGAAAAATCTAGAAATAATTATGAAATATAAAAAGGGGTGACTCATGTATAATGAGTTAGTTTGTTTTGAGAAACGGTTCTGTTCGTAACTAATAATTAAAAAAGTTTGTTAAGTTAAATAAGTGTGAGTTTTTATTCGGATTTGCAATTAAAAGAACTCAAACGCGTTTATTAAAGGAAAAACGTAACAATATATTTTTAATTTTTTTTTTGTGGTGGGTACAAAAACGACTTTTTGAATTCTGGAAATTGAAACAGTAGTTTTGCCATCCCTGGCGTTAAGCACTGGGTCTACTACAACAATATTGAGCAAAAATGTCACTCGTCTACATGTTGTCTCACCAAGCAGAATAAACAGCTCAAGGCCCATCTATTAGGTCTGCTTACTTGTACAAAAACAAAAAACGATTCTTTTTAGTTGTCAAAAATTTACTACCGCATATGCAAAGCAAAAGGAAAAAACGTGTATGTGTGGCATATCACAAACGTAAAAAAACGTATACATGCACATGTAAGCAAAATCAAAACAACTTTTGACAACTAAAAAGAAAATAAACAATGATCATCAGGCTTCTTGCGCAGACCTTTTCAATGGGCCTTGAAACAGCTTTTTTCTTGTTGTCAGAGAACCAACAAAAGAAACAAAATAGAAAAAAATAAAAAACGATTGTAAAAGGGGCTCGTTCGTTGTAGTTTCTCTTGTGACGTGTGATTTGATACAGTTGTTGTTGTTTTATTGGCAGTTAAAACATGATGATGATGCTTTGTTGCTTAATATTACTCTTATAAGAAAAAGTCGTTTGGAGCGTAGCCAGAAATAATTTATCCACAGATACCCAAAGTTAATAAGAATCGCCAAAAAATCTAACATAATAACTGGATTAAACTAGACTTAGTGCCTACTTTGAAAATATTTAATTGAAACTCCTTTTATACTCTTTACCACAGATAGAAATTTCTACAATATTGATTTATATTTATGTATATCACATAAAGTCCGGAATAGTTTGCTTTTAAAATCAACAAATGGCTAAGATATGAGCAAAAATTAGCCTGAATTGGACAATGTGTTCGTGTAGTTACTTCATACGTGCCACATACGCCTCAATAGACATTATGCATAAACGATTTGAGCGTATGGATTAATTTTAGCGTAAGGTTAACTAATCACCAATACATATATTCTGATTGTGAAATCGCAAAACGCTTAGCATTTGCAATTCTGACTTGAAATCGCATAATATGTAGGTGCTCTGTAAACGCATTTTTTTGCAGTAGTTGTATATACAATCTGCAATATTTGGTCGAAAAAAGTTTAATCCCAAAATAGGTAGACTTCGTCCCTCATATCTTTTAACCTGGCTTATGCAGCTCATGTTGTACATATTAGCATCTTGCATTGTAAAACTGAAATACAAAATCGATGGTCTTTTGACTCACCTTTTGTCACTTCATGTTCGATGTTTTCACACGCTGTTAATTAATGTTAAACTTAACACATGGAATTGTACTTGTACCTACTACTGCCCTTCGGAAATTGAAATTTGGACATGTATTTTTTAATGGTTGCCACTTTTCGTTTTTATCCGATCTCAAAAATGTATAAATATTTTAAAATATCAGCACTTAGATCACGTTTCTGATCATTCGGGTAAAAAACGTTTATACCTGCTTTTTATTTTAAAAGTAGGTAGGAACTGTTTGTTTTTTATAAGATCATATATTAAGTTAATTATCACGCCTATCTTGAATAAACAGTGACCAATCTTTTTCGAAAGCTTGCTTTTCCCCATTTATTGAGGGAAATTTTATTCACGATACGGGTGAATTAGATTGAACTTATCGCAAATAAGAAACAAATTAAAGGAATGGCACAGTATAACAATGTAATAATATGGAATGTTAAAACTGACGTAGTTTATTAATATTCGGTATGATTTACCAGTAATTTTTCACTTGATTATAACTTAAAATTTTAATGATTTTAAATCGTAATCGATTAATCCATTTCTTCCATTAATTGTAGATAAAACATCTAAAATTCAAAAAAAGAAACCAATATTTAAACTTTAAAAGGAAATCCAAATGAAAAAAGGTAAAAAACTTTGTCTTAAAACGAATTCGGGCAATTGCTAATTTAAAGTTTCACATTTATTTAAAATGCATTTGTATCTTCGCTTATTTAAGAAAAAAATCTTATTTTATAGATAAATCCCTTCATCTGGCCACATTGTACATGTTATGGATAATAAACTTCAAAAATATTAAAAGCGCGCATGTCTGCGGATATCACGGCGAATTTTGTGGTTTAACAAGTTTTTTTTTACTTAAAATTTTTTTTTTCTTTACTAGACAACAACAATAATTACTAACCGATAAAATTAATCGAAATGTTAATTGTCTTTTTTTCCTTTTTTTATTTGATAATTAAAATTTTTTTTATGATGCTTTTAAATTGTATACAAAATAATTGTCACTGCGAAATTTAAATTTCTAATGAACCCGCATTAGATTAGAATAAACATACTTACCTACATATGCATGTGTGTTTTCATGTACCCTGCAGGAAATGTTACTTGTGAATCTGTACTTTTTTTTTAATTCCCTAAGCTAATAGCCACTTCTTATACCCCAGACAATGTTATTTACTATAGACATTTAACATGTGCGTGTCATTGGAAATCTACTACTGACGTTGGAACTATTGACCATATGTAGACATTGGAATCAGACCATATGTAGACATTATCACCACCTATTGGGGGGCTTCCATATAAATAGATCGGTTTAATGAAATTTTTAATTTTGGCCCCTGCAATTTATTGATGAAAAAGTTCCATAACTGCCTAGAAAAAAATTAGAAACATAGCTGCATTTTCGAATTTTTTATACGATTTTAAAAAGCAAAAATTTTTAAATTTTTCTAATAAATAAGGATTAGATTTTCACGCTCTAAAAAATCAAAAATATGCGCTGAAAACATGCACTAATGAATCCAAAATATGCACTAAAAAATAAAAATATGCACTAAAAACTTAAAAAAATTTCCAAAAAAAATCGTTTTCTAATTTTACTGAAAACAAAAATATGAAAAATTTAGTCTATTGTTATTCAAACACATATCTTTAAAAAAACTTAAATAACTAATTTAAAATTTTGTTTGTACATATAAATAAATAAGTACTGTTTTATTAAAAGTAAAACTTTGTCTTGTACTTGAAGAATGCCAATGCATTTTGAAAAATTTTATTTTCAGATCCCACTTTGATTCCAGATCAGATCAAAAATATTTGAAATTTATTTTATTTTTTGTAATCCTTAATTTTTTTTTTTTTGCAAAACGTTTTGGATTTTTTTTTTTAATTTGTCGGGCTATTCTTCCTTTTCAATATTATTTTTTTTATTTTGTTATCATTATTTTTAAAGGGCATTTAGGGGCCTAATTCTGGCAGTCGTGATCGAGTACTTTCTCGACTTGAAAGCCATTTCATGTCTAATTCTTTCAGTCGATACTGAACGAATCGAAATTATTTTTTCAGTGTATAAATGTTTTACAATACTGAAACAATAATTCGATTCGTTCAGTATTAACTAGGGTATTCATTCGGTTAACCGTTAATCGGTTAACCGATTAATTACTACCCGATTAACTGATCGGTTAATTTAAAATTGCCTATTTTCGATTAACGAGATTAAACCGGTTAATTTCAGTCGATTAACCGATTAATCGATGTTACAAAATTTTTAATTTTTTGTAATTGTATAACAAATTTTTTGTGTTTTAATTAATTGCTTCGTCTCATATACATGTTTAGAAAATATTTTTTTATACAATATCAGCCCAATTATGAATAAAAATTCCCCGGGAGCTTGCTCCCTTCTCCCATTTTTATTCCTATGTTAATTCAATTGTAAAAATGGGAAAAGGTAAAAAACTCCCGGGGAATTTTTAATCATAATTGGGATGTATATTTCCTTCTAGCAAAACATTCTTAACAGAATTACCCGAAACAATTAGAAGTGTTAAAGGTTTTTTAAAATTAAATGAGGACTCTAATGGCATAATCGAAAATTTTATATGTTAAGAGAAATCCAGGAAAAGGACTGAGAAATTAGATATTCTTTATTATGGCTGCTTCCGATTCCTCCAGCATCCACGATAAGAGAAAAAAAATTTTACAAGTCAAGTGTTGTCAAAACTAAAGAAAATTATCGCTTTAATCCTAAACATTTAAACAAAATTTTTTTTTTTTCAAAATTTATTTAATCAGATCTCTTTAAACTATTGAAATAACTAATAAATAATAACAATCTAATTTTTTAATTTTGTTATAAAATTCTGTTTAATAGGGAAATAATTGTCGATAAAATTATTTAACTACAGAAATCTTGTTAAAAAACGACGTTTAAAATTCTTGCGTTTTGTGTTTTCGATTTCCAGAACACCCCTGATGATGTATTACTTTTAAAATACATTTCACATATTTATGAATTATTTTTTTTGTTTGCTCGTCTTAGATCAAGAATTGTTATTTTTGTTTTTTTAATAAAAAACTCCAAAAAATAAATAATGTATGCTATTTTAATTATTGAAATTACCTTATTTATTAAAAAAAACTTTATTAATCGGTTAACCGATCAAAAACCAAATTAACCGATTATTAACCGATTAAACCAAAACCTCGGTTAATTAATCGAGCGATTAAAGCAAAAGCCCGATTAAATGAATACCCTAGTATTAACTGAAAGAATTAGATATTAAATTGCTTTCGAATCGAGAAAGTACGCGATCACGACTGCCGGAACTAAGAACCAGGAATTTGCTTTTCTTGCGCTCGGTTTGACGTCCCACACAGGATTTTTAGCCAATATAGCCGGACATTAGGCAAACAATTAAACAATTTGTGGTTTTGCGACACTGTTGAAGTCAGGAAAGTTGAGTAAATTGACTTTGAGATTTTACATTGATTTTTTTTCTACTTATAATAATTTTTAGAAAAATTTTATTTAAAATTTTTTTTTTAAATTAAAAAAAAAATCATTTTTTTCACATTTTTGTAAAAAAAAAATTAAAAAGTTTTTTAAAGTGAAGCTAGTTGCGACTTGAAAAATGTTTTATATCACCATAAAATTTTAAATTTCTAATTTTAATTAAAAAAAAAAAGTCGCGTATTCTTGCGCCATTTTTTTTTTGTGATTTTTTTGAAAATTTCACCTTTTTTCTGTTTTGGCTCATCGGTACATATGATAGAAACCCTTTCGTCAGTCATAAAATGTTTTGGTTGTACATAGATGTTTTTTATTTGTATTGTTACATCTAAAGCGGCCCATACACTTGCAATATTATTGTATATGATATTCGCCATATTTCCATTTTGTCCTATATTATGCAATAAGTAGCCAAATAGTTTCATATATTCAATAAAAAGGTGAACATAACCTATAGAAATAACATAAACAGCATTGTACAATGTTGCCAACACACTTCACTTTCTTTTCGTTGTGCAATAAAAATCAAAAGTATTTTGATTGTTGCCAATATATTGTGCCACCTTCGAATATCACATACACATTGGCGATATAATTGTACAATACGTAAAATTGAACAGTATTTATTATGAGCCGCTTAAGACTAATAAATATTACCTGTGTAAAAAAAGGAATGTGCGAAACAATAAGTAACGGTTTTAAATCACCTGTGCAACAGGTAAAAGTCGTTATTTTATGGAGCAAAATTAATATACATATTTAAAAAATCAAATCTGGGATTAGAGTTATTCCAAATAGTCAATATACTACCCTTTACGAAAGAAGAAATTTCTTTTATGCTTCCTTGGCTCTGAAGAGAATTCAGATCACAGAATACTAACAGAACTGTCACGAGACGGAAGATTTTGCGTTTTTTTGTCTTTTTTTTAAGAAAGCTGCCCTTTTTGCATCATCTTTTATGCCGCAATACAATGAACACAAATTTATTTAGCTGAGATTTATTTGCAAAGCTGTTGTAAAAATTAACTTTTAAGTTTACCACAACACGAGTAAATAATATTTAAGTAAATAAATAACATTATAAAACAAAAAATATTAATAAATACATTTTTTTGATCACGCCATTTGTGTTGATTGTTGCTGCCTGTTTTTACACATTACCACTTCACTACAAAAAAAGCTCTCTGTCTTTTTCTTCGAAAGCTGCCCTGGCAACTGATTTGGGCCTTTTTCACACGTCACTTTTTACAGTTCTGTTAGTATTTTGTGATTCAGAATCTGAAGAGGAGTTTTAAGAAACAGACGAAAAAGAACCATGGCACTCATCATCATCTTAGTGCAAAAGAGAAGTTGTTTTAAAAAAATAAACCTCCCCCTGCCCATTAAAGTTCAAAAATGTAATTCTCATAGCATGAAAGCGCTAGTAACCTATTTCTTTCAATATTTACATTTTTTTTAAATATTATTTTATGTTTATTATTATGGGACGAAAAGTGCAATTTTATGATGTCCTGGATTTTAGGTTTTTAGCTTTCGCCGACGTTAAAATGTTCATTTGCTAAACAAAAGTATGGGAAAACTATGTATAAAAAAAAATTAAATTTTTCAGAGGTTGGATTAGTTCTTCTAGGGGGAACTTTTTCCTCCTTGGTCTGATTTTAGTTATTTTTGAGCTTTATATCTGCTAAGTTTCTTCGATCTAGGGGCACTCAACTTTTAAGAAGCAAAATAAGCTAAAACAAAATGTAATGTTCAGCTAGATTGGCAAAATACCCCTATGAGCGCTGGACCGATTGTCACAAAACTTGGACATTAAATTATTTTAGTCGGGAGCCAGGTTGCTCTTAAGTTTAATCCCGATAGGTGGCGCTGTAGTCGTTATATTAATTTTTTTTTTTTTATTTATGGTAGGATTTGGTTGAAATTCACAAAATATATTTATTAAACAAAAAAGTTTCCTAATAAAATTATTACCCGGTAGATAGCGCTGGGGTCAAGTTATTAACAAAATTCTCCAGTATTAAATTTTTTATTTTTAGTTAATCCCGAGCAGCGCCGGGACCAAACAGCAAGTAAATATAAACATATATATATATATATATATAACTCGAATGAATGACTCGTGGAGTACCATTTAAAACTCAGTTTTTGGATTTCTAGACGAAGGTTTAAACTTAATTTTAAGAATCGATGATTCGATTTGGCTTCTAAGATCGTATGATTAAACACTGTTCGATTTTTTAAACTTATTAGAATAGAAGAGCGCTAAACACCAACAACATATGTAAACAGAAACCATTAATCAAAAAAACAAGATTGCGCACTTAGCCGTACAAAAAATGTTCTACTGCGCATCTACATCATCAAAGAATGCACGTAGAATTACGTAAAATTAACTGAAATTGTAAAATAAAATAAATGAAAACTCAGTTAAAGCACGGTCTACTTATTTTACATTTATTTTTAACGAAAAGTTAATTTAATTTTTACTGTCAAAAATTCCACCGCTTATTCCGTTAACACAAATAAATGTTCAGTTATTTTTTGTAATTCAGTTATTTTATATGATGCAGGTCTTAAGCCTACAGTACACGGAATGTAAAAAGTCACATGCGCACGTGGTTCTGACGTAATTTTGACGTCACTACAAAGCCACAATAGCAAGTTCGTGATGTGTGATGACGACAAAATTACGTCAGAACTACATACGAATGTGGCTTTTTACATTCCGTGTACTATAGGCTTTACTCGTTTACTCCATAAGAGCCGAATTTCTAAAAAAAATACCAGACAGTTGTCCGCTTGTTTTTCTTATGAGAGAGAGAGAATATTATTATTTACTTACCCCGTTACACATGTTTGTTTTACTTTTGTTGTACTGACCCCTTTGTTTTAACAAGAAATCTTAACTATTTTACATAGCGTCTTCAACTGACAATTTTTTGTCATACCAAACGTCAAAGTCTATATAAAAAAACTCGAAAATTTTTGTCAGCGTTTTTTTAATATGAAGTTTGACGTTTGGTATGACAAAAAATTGTCAGGTAAAGACGCTATGTTATGTATGTATTTCTACACAAAACAAGCAAAGCGTTTTTTACTTTTACTTTTTGACACAGATATACTGCGCGTCATCAGGTAAGTGCTTCCCCAATGGGCTTATTATATTTTCTCTTGTTGTTGTCGTAATTAGTATATTAATACTTTTTGGTGTTCCATTCTACTCGTCACTGTATGCGCTGAATCTGGTAAAGAAAGCGTGTGCCGGAAATTTTCCGTTAGCTAACATAGTTTTTGCGTCACCGGGTTAGCGTCTGCAGTTTTTTTTTTTTTTAATTTTTCTTAAAATTTAGAAAGCGTATCTACACAAAATTTTTTTCTGATTTATGTTATCAATATGGCTAAAGGATAATCACTTTCTGTGAAAGCGAAAGCGAATATTGAAGCTTACGAGGTTTTAAAGCTGTCAATAAGCGAAATATTGAAAAAATCGGTAAAAGTCGTAAAGCTTCAACTGCATTCTTGCACAATAAGTCGAAAAGCTGCAAAAACAATAAAAAAAGTGATAAAAGGGTTCTTTCACATGCTAGTAAAAGCGTAACTCTGAGAGAAGCATCAAACTCGAACGACTCACCCGTTAAAATCAGGGCAAAAGTCGAGCTGTTACAACAACAACAATATTCAAAGATTTATAAAAATTCTCCACACTTTAAAATACTAAGATTACAAAAAAAACTCCTCTGCACCCGCCACGCAAGGAAATGCGCATAAATTTTGCAAAAGAACAAATGGCATTGACTTAAGATTGCCGGTACGTTGCACTTTAGGGTAAGAAGAAATATAATTTGGAAGTTTCAGACGGCTATAACTACTACTTTTACGAAAATCGCAAGGAGAAACACCAGTTGGGTCAGCTTTATAATCGGGTGGGTGGTGTAAAGATGTATGGAGCCGTTTCCTACTTTGGAATGTTTGAGCTAGTTTGCGTCCTGGGTGAAGAGGGAGTTTTTGGCGGAATTTTGAGTCTCCCTGTTTAAAAAAACGAGTTCTGTTTTAGCAGGATTTACATTCAGTCCGCATCCCTAGCACCAATTTATTAGGACATCCAGTGCGGACTCCATAAGTTCAGACAATAGTGTGGGATCCTTACCCATAGTCACAACTGCAAAGTCATCCGAATACGCAGCCGTTCTGCAGCGCGTCCTTTCCATGGCCCTGAGCAGGGTATCAATATTCAGATTCCAATGTAATGGCAAGAGTACACCTCCTTGCGACGCGCTCCTAGTCGCTCATCAGGACCTCAAGGGGTGCCCCGACTGTTTAAAATTGTTTAATCCATTCACTGAGGACTTGTAATTGTTCCAAACACTATTACGTTTTGCCTCATTAAAGAGTTTCCTGCTTTCCTTGCGTTTTTAAACAATTTCCGCATTCCACCATATGGGCTTAGCCCTGCCCTTTCAGTCGATTATTTCACAGAATCACAGAGTTAAGCGTGGACATACTGCCTATGAGAACCGGGCACACCGGCAGTTTGTCCTTGAGTGCCCCGGTAGGCTAGTTGGTAGTGAGCCTATCAGCGCCAGGGTTGCGGGTTCGATTCCCGCCAAAGACTCTGGTTTCTTTCCTGCAGACAAGCGTAGAGCTTCGCGTGATTAGCTTAGGAAATTTAAAAAAAAAGTACACTAGCATAAACAGACCAGTCGGTCCTTCTTCTACTCGTATAGGGTTTCACTGATTCAACTTTGAGGGAAAATTTTAAGTTAATGTACATGTGATCAGAGAAGGAACAGTCATCATATCTGAGAACCTATCGCCACTAAGCGTAACATCAAAAACTTGCCTTTAAAAATAAAAGTGGGCTTATTACCCCTATTAACCTACTGTCAGTTCATTTTCTACTATGAAGTTCATGAGCGACTCACCTCGTATATTGACATCCGAGCTTCCTCAGACAATGTGATGTGCATAAGCGTCAGAACATATTCACCCTTGTCGTGGCTGGCAAATTAAAAATACGCCTGCGACTTTTTGGTAATAGATTAGAGAGAACGTAAACTTATTTACTTTTATATATTACCAAACAGTCGCAGGCGCCTTCTTAGTTAAGGAGATCCCTGGTCGTGTGCTAGCTCATAAGCCATATTTTACGGGTTTTGTTTTCTACTGCGAAAGTGAAAGTGACCATATTGCTAAAATCAGAGGATAAAAGCTTTAAGGATGTTTTTAACCATAACACAAAATCTGGTCTTACCTTGATCGGCTGCGTGCAAATTACTATAGCCGCCTAAACTGAGTCCGCACACCCTGTCTTTATAAAACAAATTTTCTTGGATACATATAAGCTCCTCCGCGCCTGAAGCTAATCGGAGGAGAAGGGCAGCTGTCGCCGCTTCAGAATGATGAAGGTTGATTTGTGCAACCTTCATCATGGCTCATTGCTCGCTATGGACGACTGAGACATTGGCATCCTCTGGGTCATCGTCCGATTCCGCTTTTCCACTTTTATCTTACCAAAGAAGTCACCCACAAATCCTGTGATCGATTGAGTGTCTTCAATGGCCGATGACGCAGCAGAATCATTTTCCATATGCTCCGTGCTTGCTGGTTTTGTGGTAGTCACCGGAGCTTGACGCTTTTCCTTGTCATCACCTTTTAAGATTTGGAGGAAGATAGTTCCAAACCCGTAGAATGTCACCCCTGTGTCTTTCGAAGTGACGGCAGAGTCACTGTTTATTACAACAGTGGCCTTCCTGAACTCGTTCACCAGAATCTGAAACCCTCACTTCTTACCAGGTCTGTGTGGGTAGCTGGGGGTTACTCATTCGTCTAATTTCCAGGATTTCCTTGGGGTCGGATGGCTTAACGGGGATCTTGGCAATAGATCAGGGCCTTCGCGGTACATTAGCCAGAGGTATTGACTCAATCTTAGCGCCCTGCCAAACTTCCCCTAGGGACTCTGCGCCATCCTTGTACGGCAACGCTGAACGCTCATCTGCACACGCTATTAATTTAATGTGGCACTGATCCCAGCCGGCATATTCACATTGGGGTGTTGGTCCAGAGTTACCCCTCAGGATATTAAGGAACACCTTACTTAGTGCAACGACGACCAATTTCCAGTTTTTGGTGGAAATGGTGCCTTCCCGGGCGTTGCGGTCAATGATCGCCCGAATGTGGTGGTCTTTTGCTACATCCTTGTACGACCTACTCTGCGGCCGTTAAGGCATTTTCTTGGATCTTTTGGTCCCAGGAAGGATGTCTTCCCCGGACCGTTGCCTCTTAGGCGCTACTGCAGCTAACTTCCGTTCAGGGAAGCTACCGCGTACTTCGATTCGAAAAGCAAAATTTTTCGAAAGCAATTCCCGATTCGAAAGTTAAACCGTACTGCGTAACTCGTTCGAAACGATGACAGAGTTGTATTTATAAACAAATGGGATTTTTGATTAAAAGTTGGTAGCACTGCTATTAAAATACCAAAATGGACGAAAATATCCCACAACAAAACAAATAATGTGTGAAAAATATTATAATTGTGTTTTTTAATAAAAATTTTTGGTATTTCCCTGTGGTTTGAAGAATCAACAGAAAAAACCAACTATTAATTTATACTGTTTTTTGTTTGTAAATATATTTTTTTTTTAATTTTTTTAAAATTTCAAGACCACAACATATTAAAACATTTTCAATAACGTTAGTATACGGTTATTTTACATCAATTATAATAATTAAAGGTTTAATTTGTTTGTTTTACACTATTATTTATCTTGAACTTTGTCATTTGCACTTTGTCACTAACAAAATAGCTTTCGAACAATTTCCTAACGCTTTATACATAACTGACGCACGTTTTCGTAGTACGGAGTTGGAGTTTCGAAAGGGATTTTTATTGTTCGTAATAGACAGTTGCCGTTACGAAAGGAACTTTCTGTTTTCGAAAAGGTATTAACAACTTCCGTTCATTCGAAACAAATAGTACGAAAATCGTAATACACAGTTTAAATTGTTCGAACTCGTAAATTATTTCTTTCGAATCGTAATACGCGGTAACCCTCCAGGATTGTCTTCCTTCGAAGTGGGGTGAACCCGTTGTATACCGTCAATATAGGAATTTGTGCACCGGAGAGAGCTTTTCTCTTGCTCCGTGAGCTAACCGACCAGACTTTCACCAAGTCGGTTTAAGATTTTGTAGGAGGAATGCCTAGTAGTGAAGGCCCGTTTAGACGGATTTACGTGCCTATGGGGTATGTTGAGGGAGGCTGTAGAGACCAAGGGAGTTTCTTCGGAGGGCATCAAATTATTCTTCGAGTGCTCTCTTAGCACAAGATTTTACGGCAGACTGAGTCTGTACCGTTAAACCTGCACCCGACGAAGCTATTTTGCCAGGATTTTCTCCCGTCCAGACCTGGGATGCATTGGAGTTGAAATACCCACTTTAAACTTTAGAAAATGCAGGAAGTTTGCGCTTTTGACTAAAATATGCACTAACAAGTCTATGCAAAAATGTATTAAAAGCTCTAAAACGGTTAAATTTATTGTTTCGGGCTTTATTGGTCGCACAAGAAAAAACATGCAATTGCCTGCATATTTACAATTTCCCTGCTGTGTAAATGAAGTGGTCGCAGTGATAGAAATCGAATTAGGCTACGAGTTTAACTACGAATTTAACCCCTAGTGCATGTTTTGTTTATCTAAACTTTAAGAAACGGCCCGACGAAAAAATATTCAGCTTAAGCAATAAAATGTTTAAGTAATTAAATAATTGTTTTATGGACATTAGGAAATTCTAAGATTACAAAAGGATATGAGTGTAGAAAAATGTTAAAATAAAAGTTACGAAAATAAATTTTTCATATTTAAAAAATCAGATTATTTATATTTTAGTATGTATTAGGTTTTTGTTTATTTTTTCCCGATTTGTTTGTTGTGTTGCACATAAATCAGAGATAGTTAACACTATAATTTAATCTAATACTTAAACATAGATAGTTATAATTTAATGATATTTATGTATGCATTTTTAAAAATGAGTTTATGCATATTTGTTTTTATAAACTCAGGCAGATATGAGTTAATTTTTACATACATTCTTCATTTATTTGTGGCATTTTGTCGTTATGTAAAAACTATAAATTTTTTTTTATGATGACAATGCTAATATTTCGTTACGTTTTTATAGTTCTAGTTAAAACAAATAATTTACAATCAACCTAGACTATCGTTAATTACTAAAACTATTTACTGAAATATTTAGTTAATATTTATTATGTTTATATAAATGTATATTTAAATTTGTCAATATTATTAAAAGAAAAATAGTTTGATTTTGGAAAAATTTAGGTTTAAAAAGATTTTTACAAAACGTATTTGATTATTTGTTTTAAGCCATTGAAACAAAGTTTACACAGTTATATTTAGTTGCAAGTATATAATATTAAGAAAATAGCCATAACAGGAAATAAAATATATAAAGATATTTCAACATTTTTTTCTTCTTTTTTTTTTTTTTTTTGTTTTGGTTAAAGAACAAAAGTCATTTGTTTAGTTTTAAGTGCACAATTTATAATTTTTTTCTAACAAGTGAATTTGTTACAAAAAAAATAAATAAACATTTTTAAAAATAATTCAAGTTATTTAAAAAAAAGACACAAAAGGAGATTTGTGCCGTAGACGACAACGGAATTTTTTAATTTGAGTATGGAAACAAATATGTATAAGTATACATTCTTTCTTTAAACTAAAGTTTAAAATAATCTAGTTAATCTAAAATTCAGTTAATTTCAATATTTTTCAATCATCCGATTAATTTGCCATAAAATAATTTAAAATATTCGCACATAAACGTTGTACCAACGGCCAAATATATTGTAAAACATATCGAAAAACTGGACGCAAAGAAGGAAACAGCAAACATATTTGATGCTGTACTGACTCAAGCAGTACTAAAAGCAAATGTCAGTTATTTTGATCGTAACTAAGTTGTATATAATAATTATTAACTAGTTGTTGTCTTAAACTATCACTGCTATCTTCGTCATCATTGCTATCTGAATCACTGTTGCAGTTTCTATGTTTGGGTGTTCGAGCGGCATCATTGTTATCCTCATATGACCACTGCATGTCTTCGCCAAATTTATGTCGGTGTGCCAAGTTTTTGTAGACGTGTAATTTACTATTGTCAATGTAAGATTCGCAGGGATAACACCATACGGATAAATCGCTAAAACTTAATGCTAATGGATGGGTTGTTTCCAAATTATGATACGACATGTGTTCCATAACATAACGACCGCACAAAACTCTGTGACAACTAAGACACATCCAGTTTTCGGCCGTTGATGAACATTCATGGCAGGGCGTTGATGTATTTATTGCTAATGATTTTTAAATAATAAAATATTAATATATCATTACTTAAGAGTTATAATTTGAAAATATGAAATATGTATGGATTAAAAGCACATTTTACAGAGCACTAAATTATTTACAAAAAAAAAAAAAAACAATAAACTGAAAGCACAAGCATAAATAAATAAAGCAAATCAAAGAATAATTTAACACTTTTTAAAAGTTCAAATGACTATGGAAAATTTAATTTAATGAATGCAGTTCCATCTCAAACTTTTTACAGCAACTAAGGCCATACAAAAAAAAACCAACAAGTTGAGCGGTTGTAAACCTGCTTGTTAGTATCAAAAAACAATTTAATATATCTGCTTTAAATCCAACAAATATAAACAGGAATTTGTTTTAAAACTCTGGCAATAACTATAAAATGCTCCAGATGAAAAGCATGAAATATATTTCGAAAAGCCGTCTGTGACCCCAGCATACAACTGGAAAATTTCGTACATGGTTGACTGAACTTCTTGATTAATTTAAATTGAGATATTGGTTGCACCAATAGCGCCCGAGGATGTACTTCATAGCGGAAGGTGTTCCTAGTCTGATAGATCCGAATTCCAGATTAGAAGTGTTGCCACTTCTTATCTTACCGAGTTTCATCTCTCTTTGCCAGCGCTGGCATTGGGTAAAGGTTTTAAGGATCTTAATCCCCTGCAAGACGAAATCCTAGTCAGCGTTCGATTAAGCGAAAGTTCAGGACTTGTTTACATCTCTTAAATGGACTAAGCAGCGTCCAAGGACGGCTTAATCAGAACCGATATAAAAAGAATACTTATGTGCAGAATAAACAGCGTCAGACTAAACGTCTCACATGGTCAGCTAACAAATCTTTCAATGTCATAGTCCGCTGTGACACGGACTCCACGAAAGGCTCTTCACTTAATGTCGCTTCAGAAAACAAATTATTTGAGAGAATATGTTATATGTGATAAGATTGTCCGTTTGATCGCTTAAGAAAAAACTTCCTTCACCCACCTGAGTTAGAGGGTTGAGGACGTCCTTTTTTATTTTCGTATTTTATTTTTGTTTTCAATATAATTCCAAATATACGGCCATGTCATGGAAATCGAAATCACGTGAAATTAAAATCGCAAAGATTTTCAATTGAATTTTGTAAAAATAAACGCAGCTTTTCCTGATTTCAAAAGAAGTTTAGGTGGTCCTCAAAGTATGATATAAAAGGAAATATTTTTATGAACTTTGAATACCGGAGAGTTTTAAAAATTTGTTCGATTTCAATTTCACGTGATTTTTCATGACGAACGATATTATAGTTCAAATATAATTTTGGTTTAATATTCTAAAAACAGGCAGTAAATTACAACAAAGGAAAATTAACTGTAAAATGCAAAATTTTCTTTTTTTGTGTTTGTTATTTATTATTTATTGAAAAGCGTTTGCACAAGGCCTTTTAGAATTTTGTTAAACGTTATTTTTACTTGTAGAAGTAGATACTAAAAAAATGAAAAATAACTCTAAAAATTAAATGAAATATGAACCTAAATTTGGGGTAATTCTTCATTATGAAAAATCACCTCAAAATTTATAATGAATAATGAAAAGTTAAATTAAAAATTTGGGTGGAGTTCATATACCCAAAACTAAAAATCCCACATTTAGAATACCGATTTCAAACTCCGAATAATTATGCAGTTTTGGTTTTAAAAATCGTACGATTGATAGCATAGTTGCGCTTTCGGCCATGCGCAAGGATTTTTTCCTCTATGGTATAACGAACACTGGCTTTGCTCACTAAAGCTTCACTACATAGCCGGCCTTTGGCCGAGCGCAAGAATTTTCTTTTCTATGGTATAACGAACATTGGCTTCGCTCAGTAAAGATTCTCTAATAACTAAATATAAAACATCTCTGCATAACCGGCAAGGATTTGTTCCACTTTGGTATAAGAATTCGGGTTTTTTATAATATCCCTAGAAAATTTTACATACAATTTTATATAATTTGTGTAAAAATGTTTGTTGTGATTTTTCATTTCTTAAAATTTGCATTTTTTTATTAGTAAATTAGTAATAGCCCCAAAGTAAAAAAAAACACCCTAACGAAAAATTGAAAAATAACCCCCCAAAAAATAAACAAAAAATTGCGTGTTGTTGTGTCTCATGTAAAATTTTGGGGTAGTTCTTCACTTTCCTTTTGGGGCCATATTTCCTGGCGTAACTTTGCGCACGCACCGTCCTTTAATTTTTTCGGTGCTATGAACAGGTGTTCCTATTTTTGAAACTTTTATTATTTTAATGATGTTATTGCAAAATAACTTTTTTTATAGAGTAATTTGGTAAAGCTTTTGTTGATCAGTTGCTAACAGGCTTTACTTCTCGTGTGCTGGATAACTGTGTATGGTTGCTAATATATGTAGATGTGGGTCACTGCTTTAAATGAACATACATTTTTGCCAAGTCATTGGAACTTTTTAAAAGTTTAATTATAGTTATATAAATTATGTCAATTTATGAATTTTACACATGAAATATGAATAAACGTTCAACATGAAATAAATCAACTTCCAACAAATAATTCCAAAAAATTTTAAGAAATCGGTTAATCAAAGATACATATCGATGGCTTAAAATAAAAAAAGACAACTCATATATAAATGTATATAAATGACAAATGCAACTTGCTTTAAAATGTCTGGGGGCTATAGTATAACGTTTGTTGCATCATTTTATTAATTATTGCATAAAAACTTTTTAAATATCTTAAATTGTATGGATTTTATTAAGTTTTTTTCTTCCTTTGTAAACTAACAAAAAATCGAGTTAGGCCATTTTATATTAAACCATCGGTTTAGTACTTAGAATGTTTTTTCATTGGTGACATATTCATTTTATTTTTTGTGTCTTTTTATTACATGTTTAGCTATAAATAAACCTATTTTCGAACGAAAAAAATTTGAACGAATTTAACTGAGTTTAAGCAAATCGACAAATAACCTATAAAAAAAAAACCATAATTATTTATGCAACTATGTATAAGGAAAACATTAAACTAAGTATATATGAATTAACATGTTTCGAGAATTTGTTTTTTTGTCTTAGTGGATTGATTTATCGTGGGACCAACCTCCGGTCCATATATTATCTTCCACTCTAGTCCATGAATGTTTAGTTTAGTTTTGTAACTTAAATTATTTAAAAAAAAAAATCAGAAAGTACCAATTGAAAATCAAAAATGTATCAAAAAGTTTTCTCTTATAGTTCCTCAATCTCTCTGGACTTTGCATGTTGAGTTTTATGTTTCTAGGTTCAGTTTACATAAGAAATTCCAAAAGTACCAGTTAAAGAAGGACAAAGTACCAAAAAGATCGCTCTTATAGATTCTCATTTACTCAGGACCTTGGATGTTTAATTTTATGTTTCTAGGTCTAATACTAACGGAAGTTCAAAAAGTACCAGTTAAAGAACAAAAAAGTTCCCAAAAATTCCCTTCTTTAGATTCTCACCTACTCTGGACATTGCATGTTCAATTTTGTTCCCAGGTCCAATATTAACGAAAATCAAAAATAGTGCTAGTTTTAACGAACGAAGAAGCACCAAAATCCCCCCTTACAGATGTTTAATTTTATGTTTCTAGCGCCAATATCAACAAAAATTCAAAAAGTACCAGATGAAGAACACCCTGCACCTATAGTTTTATGTTTGTAAGTTAAATATTGCAGAAAATTATCAAAAGTAATTTTTGGGAATACAAAATTTCAATTTAAAAGATTTTGTTATTCGTGCTTAATTCCCAGTTTTTATTCTTGATAAAAACACTTGAAATTTATTGTTGATGGGATAAGCTATTTCTATGCGCATTTCACTGGTAAAAGATTTTAGAAAAACTAAAGATATTAAACCAAATAAAACTGTTAAGCGTATACAAATTAACAGAAACAGCTCTACTTGTAACAATATCAAAGTTTAAACAAAAACATCAACAATAAACAGTGAGTTTATCTCTTCTTACATTCCCCACTACAATTGATTGGAATTCTTCCAACATTAATTGTAGTTGTAAGTAGGTTAAGAAAAAACAAAATGCAAAAAACAACTTGCAAAAGCATGTTGCCAGGTAGTTTTTTTAGGCCGTGCACTTGCCTAAGCACGAAAAACCAAACTCAGTTGAGTTGTAACTTATTAATTTTTGTATTATGGTTTACAATTTTGTTAAATTGTGGCGAACAAAAACATAACATAAATTACAACTGATCACAACCGGTTGTCTTAATTAAAACTCATCTGAGTTGAGTTGTGAACCGTAATAGGGGCCTAATTTTCCATATTCCCCTTTTTGATACTTTTTTTTCTCCCCATAGAAGTATAAAAAATTTAAATTTTGTAGTTGGAACCCATAAATTAATACGTAATGGAGAAAAATGTTTGAAAAAAAGTACCAAAAATAAGTACGATTTTCACCCATTAAAAACTTTGTAAGGAATTGTCTTCGAGATCATAAACACGGCAATATAGTGCTAATGGCCTGTTCGTTGATAACGAATGAAGACTTCGTTCGTTTATCTTAAATCTAAAACCAAAACAATATTTTATAATTTGTTTTTGTTTTAAATGTAATTGAAGTGAACGAAGTCTTCATTCGTTATCGACGAACAGGAAATAAATTTTATGACATTCAGGAGTTTGCTGGAAATCGAAAACGCAAGAATTTGAAAATCGTTTTTTAATAAGATTTTTGTAATAAAATAATTTTAAGACAAATATTAAACAAACATTTTTTTAATAAACAGAATTTTATAACAAAAATTATAAAAATTAAATTAACTGCCTGTTATCGATGTGCGAAAGAAATCTTTCTTTCGTACAAATACATTTAAAACAAAAACAAAGTTTTAAGAATTTGTTTTTGTTTTAAAAAAAGTAATTGTTCGAAAGTAAGAATTCTTTCGCACATCGGAAATAAGCTATAAAAGTGTTTTACGTTTTCGATTTCCAGCACACCCCTGATTATTTCATTTTCATTATGACAATGGTTCATTTGCTCCAATAGGTTGCGCGAAAAGGACTTCTTAAAACGTCTCTTTATTTTCTGATATACATATCTATGTTTACACATATATGAAAATGCTTTTGTTTTTGTATTTACTCCTTAACTACTAAATCAATTTTCCTGTAAAAACTCAAGATGATGGTGCCACGATCATATAAACGAAATAAGGATTTCTGTATATCGGGAGAACGATAGCAATAAAAGTATCCAAGTTTAGATAAAATAAATTGGTTATCAATACAAAATATCTGTCAAAAGGTGAGCTGAAATAAAGAAGTGGGCGTGACAGATCCCATACCAAGACAATATAGCTTTTCGTATATCTAAAGAACGGTAACAGCAAAAGTATTTAAGTTTGGTGCAAAAATCAATTCACAACTATCAAATAGTGGGCTAGATGGGAAATTGGGCGTGGTACCTCCCATTTAAAGACTATATAAATTCCTATATATCTAGCGAACGATAGCAGAAAACTTTTGAAATTTTCTTAAAAGTTCTGAATACACGAAATCCGTATTCAAAAAAGTTTACATATTTTATATCGATGGGGGTTGCGAAGCACAATGAGTTAAGCTGGAATACTTTTTAAACAATGTTTCCAAGACACTTTATTTTATAAATGTATGTACATTAGGGTGGGTCGATTTAGCAATCGATATTGAGCCATCGATTTTTCGATAGCTTTTGGCATGAGGAAAAAAATTTCTCTACGACATATCAAAAAACCCTTTTTTGAGATGTTCAAATTTCAATTTATTTACCTTTTCTCAACTTTTAATATTTAAGGTTTTTAAGTAGGGAATAAAATAATCGGCTGATTAAATTTTTTTCCAAGGTGAAATTGATCGCTAAAAACGATGGCGATAGCAGTTTTTCCAAAAAACTGTTATTCTTGAGGTTTTGAACGAGTTTTTGTGAAAAATTGATTTTTTTGCGTTCATTTTTAAGGTTTTTTTTAGTAGGTATGTTAAAACATTCGCCGATTTCAAATTTTTTCAAGATATCCTATTCAAGGTAAAATTGTGATCTTAAAACGATGCTGTTATCATTTTTTCGAAAAAAAAATGTTTTTTTGCCAGTTTTTTTTTTAAAAACTAGTAATGACAACAAAAAATTACAAATTAATTAGTATTGTGGTTATTTTGTTGAACTATTTATGGTTTTTAATCCAAGTTTTTAATATTTTTTAATTAGGCTTAAGTTCATTAAATTTAATTTTCATTAAATTATTTCTATGAAGAAAGGAATTTTACAACATGAAAATTAATCAACATTGTTATTGATAATCTTTCATTCTTGACCGTGGCCGGGATTCGAACCGCGGCCGGCAGGTTACCATGACATGTTTCGATCGCAACCACTCGATCTCATCAGATGTATTTGCCGTTTTACACTCGCAGCCATCGACGACTGCTGACGTCAATAGTCAAACATCAATCCTTAAACCAAATTGTATTTTAACCTTTGGTAGATCGAAATTTGCTTTTTTTGAATGATTATCCATTTTAATTGATTTTACATGTTTTTTTTCCTTACTTCTGTTTTTTCGTAAAAATGTACTTTGGACTTCAAGAAGAATTCTTGACAAAAAGTACGAAAAAACCGAAGTAAGGAAAAAAAACATGTAAAATCAATTAAAATGGATGATTCAAAAAAAGCCAATTTCGGTCTACCAAAGGTTAAAATTCAATTTGGTTTAAGGATTGATGTTTGACTATTGACGTCAGCAGATCGAAATTTGCTTTTTTTGAATGATTATCCATTTTAATTGATTTTACATGTTTTTTTCCTTACTTCTGTTTTTTCGTAAAAATGTACTTTGGACTTCAAGAAGAATTCTTGACAAAAAATACGAAAAAACTGAAGTAAGGAAAAAAACATGTAAAATCAATTAAAATGGATAATCATTCAAAAAAAGCAAATTTCGATCTACCAAAGGTTAAAATACAATTTGGTTTAAGGATTGATGTTTGACTCAGCAGTCGTCGATGGCTGCGAGTGTAAAACGGCAAATCCATCTGAGGGGATCGAGTGGTTGCGATCGAAACATGTCATGGTAACCTGCCGGCCGCGGTTCGAATCCCGTCCACGGTCAAGAATGAAAGATTATCAATAACAATTTTGATTAATTTTCATGTTGTAAAATTCCTTTCTTCATAGAAATAAGTTAATGAAAATTAAATTTAATGAACTTAAGCCTAATTAAAAAATATTAAAAATTTGGATTAAAAATTACAAATTGTTAAAAAAAATCGCTGAAATTACATGGTAAGATTAGCCAAGTAAATCGCCAGTTATATCAAAAATCGCAAAAAAAAAAAGTAGCTAAATGAAAATCCCACCGCCAAACAAGTTTTAAAATAGCCTCGTTTGGAAATCGTTTTAGAAAACGTTTTAGAACGATAATATCTTGTTCAGTATTTTTAAAAAGTGATTTATAATACATTTTGTTCTCATTTCCTGTCTATTTTTTTTTTTAAATTTTGTAATTATTTTGTAGAATATTTTGTTTTGTAGAATTTTCTTTAATGTTGAACTAATGGTGTTTTCTTTTCTACAAATAAATTTGACATTTTATTTTAAAAGAATGAAATTTGGTGTCTGTTTCTTAAAAATTTTGCTCCCGAAAAGGGTGGCTTGTTTTATTCTAAAAAACTCAGTGATTTATAATACATTTTGTTCTCATTTCCTGTCTATTTTTTTTTTTTAAATTTAATATTATTTTGTAGAATATTTTGTTTTGTAGAATTTTCTTTAATGTTGAACTTAGAAACATAAAATTATAAGTGCAGGGTCCTGTGTGATTGAGAAACTATAAGATGAAAAATGTTGGTAAATTTTTTTTTTAACCTAGAAACATAAACTTTGGCATATAAATATGTCCACAAAACAAAGGGAGACGCTAACGAAGTAGTGGGTTAAGTGCTAGAATAATTTTATAAAATACGAAACCTAAACTTTACAATAAAATAATAAATATAAAATAAATAAAACCGTCAGGGTATATCTGAAAAATATATGAAACATAAACTTTAGGTTTAAAGCAAACTCTCATAAGAATATATACAGCCCAATTATGAATTAAAATTCCCAGGGAGATTTTACCGTTTTCCCATTTTTACAATTGAATTTAAATAGCAAAAATGGGAGAAGAAAAATACTCACGGGGAATTTTTATTCATAATTGGGCTGATAGCTTGAACGGCTCTCATTTTTACAAGATTTAAAAGGAAAGCTACGAAGAGAATTCTACTCGACCGCATTTTTAAAATATTACGTAAATTTTTTATAAATCCAACAATATATTCGTAAAATGTTGTAACAACTTTGAAAATGTATGAAATAAATGTAAATGCAATTCAAAGGCGAATTCATTACAGGTAATTTACAAAAATCACAAACAATTTGTTTTTGTAAAATGGTTGTACAATGTCAAAAAAAAGACAAAAAACAAAATTTTGGCGTCCAACAATTATAAAGCTAAAAAAAGTTATCATCAGGGCTTTTAAGACACCTGTAATGAATTCGTGTTGTGCAATTCTTAACAAATCAACAAAAAAAAAACTAAAAATTAAAAAACAATAAGCCGACAAATTAAAAAATTTAATTGAAAACACTTAATATACACAAAGGAAATAAGAAACCAATAAACCAACCAAAAACAAAAAACAACACAAGACATATTGGTTTGCTTACTTTTTGGTGCATCTCCTGGACGCAACTGGGACAAATGAGGACAATTTTTCAACGGTACAACAGCAAACATTTCATTATTTTCAAAAGCCTTTTTGCATTTAAATGTTTAATTATATTTTTAAATTGATGGAACATGTGAGGTGGAGTTTTTTTTTATTTATAAAATTGTTGATTCAACGTGCGAAGAGAAGTAGTAGATTAAACATGAAAATAATTAGAAAAGTTTAAAGGAATAGTTAATTCATTTTAGATTCCTGGTCTATGGCATAAACATTAGACATTTTCATGAACAACTAGTAATTACCTGCATGTGCTCTGTGAGAAATTCTGTAAGGGTTTTTACTTTTACCTTCGGTTTACTGCCACTTGCCTCTAGCGAAACATTTGTGTTTGAGTCCAGAGAACCACCAGCAGCACCTTGAACATCATCCCTTGTAATATCTAAATTTTGTAAAGTAGCAGAAAGAAAATCCTCATTGTTATTTTCACCCGATGCCTGTGGCAGTTTCTTCCCGAAGGCTAAACTTTTCCAATACCGTTGTTGCGCACCAATACAGTTGTGCAAGGTTTCTATGCAGCTTAAATAGGCGACGGTAGGTGGTTTTGAAAAACTGCCATTTAGATTTATCGCTGGTATGGGATCGCCCAGTAAGGATTTAGTACACATTGTCATGGCATAGGAAATAGAATTGACATTGTAACCTCCCTCTAGGCAAACTACAATGCGGCCATTAGCCAAGGCCGTTAGCCAGTGGGTGAAAAGACCATATGCCTCGGGGGTTACTTTACAGCCACCGAGAGGATCTCCTATTGCAGCATCAAAACCGGCCGAAACTAAAACCAATTCTGGGTCAAATTCATAAGCAATGGGCATGATAATGTGCTGGAAGGCCATAACGTATTCCAAATCGCCCATGCCTTTCTATAAAAATCAATGAATACAATTTATTTACAAATTTACTAACACATACAGTATCTGCAATACAAACCTTGTTCCAGGGAATGTTAACATTAAATCCCACGCCAGCTCCCTTTCCCACAGCATCGTAATCACCATCTCTACTTTTTGGAAAGAATGTGCCATTGTCATAACGATGAATACTGATGTACAACACTTGAGGATTCGTTTCAAAAATGTGCTGAGTGCCATTGCCATGATGAACATCCCAATCCACAATAAGAACGCGCTTAAGGCCATGATCTCTGATGGCGTACTGGGCAGCAATAGCCACATTATTGAAAATACAAAAACCATGTGGGACATCTGATTCTGCATGATGTCCTGGTGGCCGGACAATACAAACTCCACTGCGAGCCTCTCCTCTGACAACTTTATCGACAACTTGCAATACAGAACCTGCCGCCAATGTGGCGCAATCAAATGTTGTGGGATGAAAATAAACGGAATTGTATTTAGCGCCCATGTCTTGTAACTCATCTTTCTCCCCAATACGACGTATCGCATTAACATGGGACCTGGTATGAGCCAAACAAATCTCATCTGTTGTGGCTGTACGAGATTGCACATGCTGCATGCGATCTAATAAGTTGTACTCTTGATGCATTTCAAAGATTTTTCTAATACGCTCCGGCTGTTCTGGATGTCCCTCCTCATAGGTATTCGAATGTTTTAGCATGAATTCGTCGTAAACATAACAAACGCGTATTTTTGGCGAAAACAATTTTGTTTCTGAAAAAAGGGAGAAGTGAGATATTGACCTAAAGGATTTTATTTCCCTGTGATATGTAAATAGATTGTTTCCTCGAATATTTTTTAGTAGTAAAAAATGTATTTCTAGTAATTTATAATAGGATCATTTGACGAATTCTAAATATCGAATATATTTCGTATGTGTCTTAAGTTTTAGTTTTCAAGCAACATAATACCCCCTGCTATTAGTAAATCATTCATCCCTTTCAAAGGTACAATTAAGAGCGATAGGCTTGGTTACGAAATAACCTCAAAAAGTCGCCTTGGGATGAAGCCTGGTAGTGCTTCAATCAGAACTTCTTCAAAAGGAGACAATGTAAGGAAAGGTAATTATGAGTGATTACGCAGTGGGATTATGCTGGGCACCCCTTTACTGCAACATTGCTGGTAATAAACGATCAATAAATGAATCATACATGAAAAAGTAGCAGGGGTTGCAAAGTAGTACAGGACTTTTGGCCGGAACTTAACAAAGCAGATTCGAAAACTATTTTATGCATGATAAGGGGAAGTTTAAGAACCATGACAGCCATAGTAACAGTTCTCTGTATGATCGGTAATTAGCAGTAATTGTCACATCGATTATCTTTAGAATGCTTGAGGATACTGATGAGATAGAGAAAGTGTAGCACATTTTGTATAGCTTTAATTTGTAACAGGACAGTTGGTAGACATGGCTAGGCGGATGCTTCTAAGGCGAATTAAACGTGGTGTTAGTGTGTAATCTTGAAAATTTGCAAGGGTTCGAGTTTATTTATTTATTTATTCCTTCTTTCTTTCTTTCTTTCTTTTATTTGTCATTGTTTATAGCTTTTTTATCTGATTTTTATTCACTCTTTCTTTTCTATATCTTCAAAAGGGATTCAAAGTTAACCCAAAGGGTCTTATAGTATAAAATGAAGTGCAAAATCTGTAGTTTCAAAACGCACTACCATACCTTTGGACCTCAACAAAACTTAAAAAGGACATTTTCCTTTTATGTTTCAATAAACTTACCTTCTTTTAGTCTCTGAAGGCGTAATAAATTTCTTTCTGCCACATCTACAGGTATTTTGGGTCCAGTATTACGCGTGGGAAAACGATCGGGCAACGGTGGACCACCAATAAAAAGACGGCTTACTTTATGTAGATTGGGTTGGGGATTAACATTGTTTAAATCTTCCATGGTATAGGTATCCTGAACTTGCAAGCACTTCCAAAAAGGACGATGAGAATAAATGCAATTTAATATGGACTCTTGCATAGAGGGACTTGGTGGCTCTAGTTTCTCCACCAAAAAAGGACAAGGTTCACCCAATAGAGCGCGTAATGTTAGAGCAGCTCCCTCTGCTAAGGAGTCCAAGCAGTAGCCTCCTTCTAGAACAACAGCTAAACGTGAATTGGCCATCTTAATCAAAGGATTAATAAGATGGGGATAAAAAGCAGGAGTTACTTCCATTTCGCCCTCAGGACAACCTAAGGCAGCATCATAGCCGGCTGAAATTATAATCAATTCCGGTTGGAACTCTGTAGCAACTGGTATCAGTATTTGTTGGAAAATAGCCAAATAATCGCCATTGCCCATGCCTGTTTTATTAAGGGGTAAATTAAAATTGTAACCCAAACCAGGACCATGACCAACTGCATCAAAATCTGATTCTTTAAGATTAGGCCAAAAGGTGCCATGCTCAAAACGATGAATCGAAAAGTATAGAACTCTAAAAAATAATTTGCAATTAACACTTAAAATCTGATATTGTTACCACTGTTGTGAGTTACCTGGGATCATTGTAAAAGAACTTTTGTGTACCTTGGCCGTGATGTACATCCCAATCGATTATTATAATCTTATTTAATTTCAATATATCTAAGGCATATTGTGTTGCTATTGCCACATTATTAAAGAAACAATAGCTAAAAGTGAATAATTATTTTTGTCAATAAGTTTCAATACTCCAATATATGTACTCGTATATGAAACTTTACCCATTAAATTCTGCTTTCATAGCATGATGTCCAGGGGGACGTATAATAGCCATACCATTTTGTATGCTACCACTAACAACTGATTCTATTAAATCTATTGTAGAACCAGCTGCCAATAGGGATAAATCAAAAGTGGTCTTTTGAAAATAAAAACAAACAGTTAGCAATTAAAAAAAAAAAAACATCACAAACAACTTTACCGGATGTACATAGACCGAGTCAAAGCGTGAACTTAAATCTTCCATTTTTTCATCATCATTTACACCTGAAGTCTTTTCTAATATTTGATAATGTTCCTCACTATGAAGAAGCATTACTTCATCCTTTGTTGCTCTTCTTGAAGGCAAAATTTGACAGTTCTCAACTAAATTTAATTCACGACAACTACAAAAAGAAAAAAAATTTATTAAATCTACATAAAAAAATGTATTATTATGAGCATAATTTAGAACAAGAAATAATACAAAGGTATGTAATAAGTTATTGCAACTTAATTTGAATTTCCATGATAAGATTACTTTGAATAATATTGCTTACTTTTATTACGCCTATCTCTCATGAAAGCGATAAGTTAAGTTAATTTGATTTAATACTTGCTATTATTTCAGTTACATTATAAAAATTAAGTTTTTTGACATGATTACGGCAGTCTACACAATTTGGATGCAGAAAATAACTTTATTGTCACGATAAGGATATAATAAATGAATCACTGGCTTAGATTTACAAACCCTTGCATTGTAATGTCTCACAAGAAATGGCAAAATTAAAAAACAAAAAAAAAACAATATTCAAAACTTTAATTTTAGAGAGCAAGAAATTTTGTTTATAAATACAGACGGTGATTCCAGCGGATAAGAATTGCCTGTCAAGTGTCGCCCAACAGATACCACGTTCACTTCTTCTTCTTGGTAATCGAAAAAATAAATGCACCGAACTAAACATATTCCTCTTTTACAATTGTTTGCGTTAATTGTTTAAATTTTTCAGTTACCGATCTATTAAAATGGCAACTGACAAAAGTTGAGTTTCTTTGTATAAATTTTTATTTGAATCCCGTTATTGCAATTTAACAACGCAACTGAATTTCAGTTGGTATACATATTTGACATAAATGTATGTTTTTAAACTAGGTGTGTGAGTAGCAGTATTAAGATTTATTTTAACTGTAAATTTCAAGCGGTCGAAATTCCCCCACCACGCGATACCCTAATATTATTAAAAATGTACATAAAAATGTTTTTAGATAAGCTTAGCACTTGTCGTTTTAACCTAATTCGGGTACGCTGAATCCAGTGGTGCTATCCGTTTTTTAGGTGAGCTCGGGTTTTCGAGATATACCGTTATTTCGAAAATGGAGGAGGTTGCACATCATATATTCGCGTAACTCAAAAACGCTTTAGCTTATTCAAAAAAAATAAAAAAAACCCGAAATTCCGCAATAACTTTTCTGATATGTTTATACGTCTGGAAGAAATTAGATGTTAGCTGCATATTCCAATTTTGAATGAATTTTAAAAAAATATAAATTTCAAAATTTTGATAAAAAAAAAATATTTTTTTTTCCAAAAAAAAATTATTTTTCTAAAACGACTGCGCATATTAGAAAAGTTATTGCGGAATTTCGGTTTTTTTAAGTTTTTTTGAACAAGCTAAAGCGTTTTTGAGTTACGCGAACATATTTTGTGCAACCTCCTCCATTTTCTAAATAACGGTATATCTCGAAAACAAGAGCTGACCATAAAAAAAGGTTAGCACAATTGCATTCTTGTCTATTTTTTCAACTAGCACAGTGTTATTATACAATATTACAGTGTAAAAGATTATTAATATTTAAAATTAATTTTAATAAGATCAACGAAATGAATTTAAATTCTAGGTAAAATTTATTAATTTTTTAAACAAAAAAAACAGTGTAAAAGGTTAATAATAATCGAAATTAATATTAATAAGATTTTTGTTTAAAAAGCAAAGTACTCTCAACTTTTTTGGAGATCATTTTGCAACTCCGTTTGAAGCAGACCTGCAGTAAAAAATTGTCTCTCAGATGTGACTGAACTCATTTGATAATTCTGCGCCATGGTCCTATAATTTATTTTCGTCATTAAAAAAGAGGATTCGACGAGCGTAGAATCGACAGAGGATGATCCTTCTCCAAAACTTCTTTAAAGATTTTTACAAACGCTCCAAAGGTAAGTTCTTGTAGACTTATCAGAACTATTTATAAGTGAAGGGTTAACCGTGTCACCAACACTTTCAGAATGCAGAGTCATGTTATGTAGCTCAATAAAACATTTTATCGATCTATTGTCTTTGAAATTTTCTAGCTTTGTATCGAAAGTAAAGAATTGTAGATAAACAACAGATTGCATTATTCCCTAAACACTCAAATCTTTCATTCAGAGCGAATCCTACGAAAATCGCTAGTTTTTGGGACTCGGAACTATTCTGCGTGTCAGTTTATTCATTAATTGTTATAAGACTGTTAGCTAGCGAAACAGCGTCAGAAAATGTAGCACTGACTTTGCTTAAGGTCTCTTCGAAGTATCCCAAAAGTTGTAGCGAAGTGATTTTTATTTTCACAAAAATCATTAAAAATTAGCAGAAAATTCTGATGCAGGTCCATACTAAGCATTCAATGCGTTTATGCATCAGACCAAAAACTCGTAGTGTAAAATTGTATTGACAAGTTACACAGCAAACGCGTAAAATGCATATACGTGTCGAAAGCATGGAATATGATTGCTTTTTACTTTAGCATGCATCTCGAAAAAAGGTCAAATAAGACACATGCGCATAAAACGCTTGGTGAGGTCAAGCTTAAGAATTAAAAGAAACAATTTGTTATTCTGTTGGATTTTTTTGCTCTTAGTTGTTATGCAAAAAATAAGCATTGAAAATTAAATTGTTTGTTCAAATAAACTATAAAAAAAGTATCGACAGTAAAATATCGCCGATATCGATATCGGTATTCGTACATCCCTAGTTAAGATTCATATAAAAGTTCTTGGTGCCGAATATTATATAGATATTTTCATCCATATGAGATTTGTTTGTCTTTAAGGATTTAAGGATGGGGGGTTTATATGGGGCATGTAATTAATTTTGGAATTACCAACGCAAGATTTTATCATGATTTAGAAGCTTTCGTAAAAGGTATCGTCGACAATTTGAATGTCCGTACCAACATTTATAAGGAAATTATGGCATTAAAAGCTATTTTCGGGAGCAGTTTTGTATGGAAGCTATGGTCAAATACGAACCGATTCAAACCAAACTTGGTTAAGATGATTAAGATTGTGATAAAAGTTTTCACCAAATTTGATCTAAATACCAACATAATAAGACGGTTTGTGGGCACAACGATTGTATTCCGGAAAGAAGCTTGTAGGGTGGGTGAAATTGTAGACCGAGTCTCACCATTTTCAATAGGCTATAATTAGAATCTATGTACAAAATTTCATCATATTATCTCCAAAGTGGCGACCTTAACTCTTCGCACAAGTTTTTAATGTACAGCTAGCCAGCCGGAAGGACGGATATTGTTAGATCGACTCCGAAAGTGATTCTGCGTCGATTGTTATACTTTAAGGAGGGTCTAGCTAGACCAATATTTCAAAATGTAACAAACATCAACACAAATGCATAATACCCTCTCCACTTGTGTGAAATGGGTATAAAAAATAAATTAAACTTAGAAATTAAATAAAGATGTTGTACGTACCGATCTAAAACACGAATAAATCTTTCTGGACATTCTGGATGTTGACTATCCCAAAGGCAACGATGCTGAGACATCGATTCATCATAAATAAGACCAGTAGGACGTTGAGTCATATGTTTTGCATTAACCGCCTACAAAACAAAATGTTTAAGAAAAAAAATAATAATAAGTTAAATGTTTAAATACATTTTTATTTGAATATTTACAACTTACATTTTGAAATATATCCTTGACGACAGTGTCTTGTTGATGTTGCTGTTGCATTTTTAACAATTTTGCTTTGCGTTTTGCTTCTAGTAGTGCCGCACTTGGTTTCCGAATCTCTACTGAATTAACTGTGGCTGCTGTTACTGCTGATTTCACCATTGCGCGAGTTTGTATTTTAGCTTTTTGTGCACCTCTTCGTGTAACAATTGGCGAACTCTACATAACAATTTGATAAGATAATTTTTATTAGAAAATAACTTGAGTTAATTAAATAAAATTAAGAATAAGCACAAAGCGTTTATTTGCTGCAACGTTTTCATAACTCAAAAAAATACATTTTGAAATAAAACAAAAGATCACATTCTCGATAAACGGGGAACGTATAAAATACAAGTATATATGAATGTAATACACAATATAAAGAACAACACAGCGAACAATTCTGCATCACTAACTCCAAAATTTCATTTTTTTTTTTTTTTTTTTGAGTTATGACGACGTTGCAGCAAATGAACGAAATAATATTTCGGTGAACACTACATACATACATATCGCACTTGTTCAACAATACTTTAGTAACTCAAAATTTAAAAATTTTTAATAGAAGCAAAACAATTTTTAATTTTACATTAAAGGCATATGAAAAAATGTTTAAACAAACCGTTTCATTACCAAAAAGTAGACTAAATAGCACTTTATTATACAACGGCTAGATATGGTTTCCAAAATGTGAAAAAATAAATATTTTGAGTTAATACTCTATTATTGAACAAGTGCGATATGTACATATCGTCGGTCTCATGTAGAAATGCCCTAACTCGATTTTTTCGAAATTGAGTTTTTAGTGATTTTAGTGATTAATACAATAGCATCAATAATATCAGCCATTTTAAATTATGATACATACAGTTTCTAATATGTTTTTGCCTTCTCCTGTAAAGTTGCAATAATGTGAGTTAGGGCCTTTCTACATGAGGCCAACGATATGTAAATAAGTGCTTGTAATACTAACATTTTCATAATAACAAATTATGCAAATATATTAATATATTTCTTAAATTATTATACAAAATACATACTTAAGATCTGCTCTTAATACAAATTAACAATTTGTAAGTTTCTTTTACACATGTATGTATGTATTTGTTTTTAACAGTTAATTGCAAGTTAAATAAAAAGTTCAAAATTTAAATTTAGTTTTTTTCAGAAATAATTAAAAACAATCTTCAGTTTGCTTAAAAGTCAAAGCGATACTGATTCATTGTGTTTCGTTATTCATTCTTTAAACCATTTCTGGCAAGTTTTTTGTTATTGTGTTTTTTAGCTAACAGAGTACGCTTCCACCTACTCTACTAAATGGGTTACTGTAATTATATCAGGTAAAAGCAATACGCTTATGTTTGCATGTATGTACCCTGCAGCTAAAATTGTTACTAGTAAAGTGTTGGACTAGTCTTTTACTAGTTGTTAGACGTCAAAAAATGAGAAAGAATATAAAATTTCGGCTGCGCAGCTTTGTACGTGACGTCGTTTATTTTAGAAACAACAACACTACAAAAGTTGGTGAAATAAAACTAGTTAATATGTTCGTTGTGGGAACAACAACAATTCTACAAGAGTAGATTTAAAAACAATTAACTTGTCTATTGTAGGCACAACAACAACACTATAAGAAGAAAAACCTAAATTTTTTGTTGGTTTTAGAGTTGACCAGAATGTACTTCTCAAGGCGAATTCAGGTAAACGGTGGTATCGATACTACAAGAAGTACAGCACCAAAAGCAAAACATTGTATTTTAATTGTTGCTTTCATTGGTCGATACGTCAAAAACACAAGCGAGTTTTGACATTTTTCTCTCTAAGTACGAAAAAAAGTAGCACAGCTGTGCTTTCAACGCCACCTCAAAAATGAATTCGCCTTGGTACTTATAAATTACCTCACAGGCGCAGCTGTTCGCAGTGGTTTTCTTCGTGGTGTGACGTTAGGTGTTTTTTTTTTTTTTTGTTTACAATTTTTATAAAAGCATTTTGACATTTTCCATCTCAATTCTAGCAACAAAATGCCTGTTGTTTTTTATATTGTTGCATTGTTGTAGTACTGTGGTCACTTTATTAATACATTTTGAGAGTTGGCAAATTATGTTCATGTTTAAAAAAATAAATAAGGAGAAGGAAAATTCCCATTTTCTTTTTGTTAAAATTCAAATTTTTCATTTAGAATGACGACGAAAACCGAAAGCAATGGAGAATTCAACAAAAGTGAAACATAGCTGTAACAGGAAAATAAATTATAATATTTCTCTCTCTTTCTCTGCTTTCAGGGGAAAGTGCTTTTAAGTATTCTAAAATAAATACATTCACTAAAAACAATAATGAAGTATGAAAAAATATTTAGGAAATTGAAAAAATTAGTTTGGCTTTTATTTGTTCTTTAACTGTGAATAAAGCAACTAGTTTTGAACTATTTTAAAAATGCATTAAAATAAACTAGTTGGGCTCCTATGACAACCCAACGTTAAACACAATAGTTTGCTATATGTATGTATGAAAAAAAATCTAAAGTGTAACTAGTCCAGAGTCCAAACTAAGCAGTATAATTCTAGCTAAATACTAGTTACTTTGTCTGCAGGGTATGAACGTCAAACTAGCCGAACAATTACGGCTAACTTGACAATAAAATGTTGAGGCGTAAAATATTGCTGTGCAAGTTTATTGTAGAAAATATTAAAGTTAAATTCCCCAGAAAATTTCATGCATTTTTAATGTTTTTAATCTGCATAAAATAATATCAGTAAATTTTTGACGTAATAATTTTATTAAAACTCGATTTAAATTGCATACAAGATAAAAAATTGTTGTTAAGTCCTGATTTTCAATTTTTTCAAAATCTGTAAATACAGTAGAATCGCGAAAAAGTGAACAAAAATGGCCCATGTTTAAACTACATATTAAGGGTTTTCACGTCAAAAGTTGCACTCTGACGAAAATAGAGAATTATTTCGCACATTGCTGGTGGGATAAGTTATTCCTATGCGCATTTCACTGGTTGAACTACATTCAAAGATTTTTAGAAAAACTAAAGATATTATACAAATAAAACTGTTAAGCGAACAATAATTATAAGCACCAGTTTAACTTCTAACAATATCAACTCTTTAGCTTTGATATGAGTTTATCTTTTCTTACATTGATATTGTTACAAGTAAAACGGGCGCTTATAATTCTTATTCGCTTAACAGTTTTATTTGTATAATATCTTTAGTTTTTCTAAAATCTTTGGATGAAGTTTCCAGATGATCTGGCCTAAGCAACCAGTGAAATGCGCATATGAATAGCTTATCCTGTCAGCAATAAATTTCAGTGTTTTTATCAAGAATAAAAACTGGGAATTGAGCACGATAAACGAAATCTTGTTAATTGGATTTTTATGAACTTTTAAAACAGGGGCCGAATCCTCGCAATCGTGGTCGAATAAGCTTTCGTACCAAATAAAATTTTGCGGCGTATCAAATAAGCGGGTGGGGACATTCGAACAATAAAAACATATGAGCAAGTTTTCAACTGGGGCCTGTTTCTTAAAACTACAAGTTACAAATCTACAACTGAAATACATTTATTTATTTTATTTATTACTAGTTGTTTGGTCCCGGCATTGCTCGGTATTTTCCAAATTATAATAAAAAATTAAATACTGGTGAAATCCTGTTTGAAATTGGTCATATCAACTTATAAACCTTCGCCGGCTCATGCTAAAAAACTTTGCTAAAGATCATAGCATCGTCAAATGCAGAGTTTACGATTTAATTCATACTAAGTAATTTTCAATGGCGCCACCTATTTTAGATTTTTGCTATTCTTCTTACTTGGTCAGAGACCATTCCGAATTGGTACGAATCATCGAAATCGGTCCAGCCCATGGGCCATTTACGATTAATATAGTTATTTATAACTTTGTTTAACTTATATATACTATTAACCTTATTAGGGAATCAATGTAAAAATTCGAAATTAAATGTATTAGTTATCAAAATAGCTAATTAATAATTGTTTAAAAGCAGGGACCCGAAATAACTGTTATTATTTTTTAAATATCCAATAGGTTATGGAAAAAATAACTGAAAAAAAATTGGTCCTGTAATAATAATTATAAATTACTCAGAAAATTATAGTTCTGCCATAAACATTATGAAAGATTATTATTTTTTTTTTTGGTCTTTGATAACCGTTATGAAAGATTATTATTTTTTTTGGTCTTTGATAACCGTTATGAAAGATTATTAATTTTTTTGGTCTTTGGTAACCATTATGAAAGATTTTTATTCTTATTGGTCTTCTATAACCATTATAAAAGATTTTTATTTTTTCTGTCTTCTATAACCACGCTACAGTTCGCAAATCTTAAGATATTTTTATAAAATTTCGCACACTGACTTATATTTGCACAAGGACGAACTTTTGTTTAATGATTTTGGTAAGGATCCGCAAATTTTTTGATATCTTTCTCATATTTGGTAAATAGAAACCAATTATGCCACACAATCATGGTGCTGAGTTTAAATAAAATCGCTCCAGTTTTAGGCATATTTTCTCTATTTTTTAAATACAAGAAATTTCGCACTAAAATTGTATTTATATACCATTGAGTAGTCAGTGCTGTTGGTGTAGTAGCTAAGATGTGGACTCTGAAACCGATAGGACCCGGATTCGATTCCTGGCTCGAGCGACCAAAAAAAAAAACATTTTTCAAAAAGAAATAACATTCTCAACTATCGGTTAGCTTGAGCGAACTAATGAAAGTAATTTCAAATGCAAATATTGCTAGTAATACAAATGTTAATAAAAATGATAATTTAATGAAGGTCTTTTTAGGAATGACTTTTATGAAACTGTTTCATAGATTCTATAAAATGCTTCATTACCTGACGATTTATTGTTTCTGTAAAGAGTTTCATTAATTCTATGAAGCTTTTCATAAACATTGACTGTAAAGAAACCTGTTTCATAGATTTTATTAGGAGTGTCATGGGCTGAACTCCAACGAATATTTTCATAAAACTTGTGTGAAATTCGATACGGACGACCAAAAAAAATTAAAATCTTTTATATTTTTTATTTGGTTTAATATCTCTAGTTTTTCTAAAATCTTTATGGATGAAGTTTCCTGATGATCTGGCCTAAGCAACCAGTGAAATGCGCATAGGAATAGCTTATCCCATCAACAATAAATTTCAAGTGTTTTTATCAATAATAAAAACTGGGAAATTAGCACGAATAACAAAATCTTTTGAAATTAAAATTTTGTATTCCCAAAAATTGAAATTACTTTTTGATAATAAACAGGCAAGTGCACGGCCTAAAAAAACACTTAATTGACAACATCTTTTGTAAAGTTGTTGTTGTTTTTTATTTTGTTTTTCTTAACCTACTTACAACTACAATTAATGTTGAGAGAATTTCAACTAATTGTAGTGGGGAATGTAAGATGAGATAAACCCACTGTTTATTGTTGATGTGTTTTGTTTAAACTTTGATATTATTACAAGTAGAACTGTTGCTATAAGTCTTATACGCTTAATAGTTTTATTTGGTTTAATATCTCTAGTTTTTCTAAAATCTTTATGGATGTAGTTTCCTGATGATCTGGCCTAAGCAACCAGTGAAATGCGCATAGGAATAGCTTATCCCATCAACAATAAATTTCAAGTGTTTTTATCAATAATAAAAACTGGGAATTAAGCACGAATAACAAAATCTTTTGAAATTATAATCTTTTATAATGGTTATAGAAGACCAAAAAAAATAAAAGTCTTTTGTGGTTACGGAAGACCAAAAAAAATTAAAATCTTTTGTAATGGTTATGGAAGCCCAAAAAAAAAACAAAAACAAACTATAACGGTTATCAAAGACCAAAAAAATATTGGTTATTTGTAACAATTATTCAGAGAGCAGGTTTTAAAAATTCGTGATAAATTATTTTTTCAAATATTGGTTATAACTGTTATGTCCCTTTTTAAAAGTGTATTTCGTAAAATTAAATCTTCTTAAATGTACAGGAAAAGCGTTCCACAGTCTACACGATCTTATTAAAAATGATTTTTCAAATGTAGAATTCGTTATTCTAAAAAAATTAATGTCGGGTTCCTTGTAAATCTAGAAAAATGAAATAGGCAAACTAAACTTGAGTGTGATTGAGTAATTATTATTTGAAAAAGTGTGTTTATAACTCTTATCTTTATAAAATCTTGAAAAGAACAATTTAGAAAACTTTTAGAATATTGAGAAACATGTTTAGAAATCCTAAGTCCATGAATATAACTTATAACTAGGTTAAAAAATGAGTTTTATCCTTCTTAAATTAAACGCTGTAGTACTACTGTAAACTTCAAAACAGTAACGCACATGAGACATGATCAGAGCATGCGATATTTTCCGTTTAACACTTACAGGAAGGTAAAAGTTCAGCGTACATAAAGATCTAAGCAATAGATTTACTCCAGCACCAACTTTCATGATATGTCTTTCAAAAGTCAAACCCTTATCAATTGTTAATCCCAGGCAGACAATTGAGTCTACACAAGGTATACTTGCAGCACCAAGTTTTATATTCATAAGTATATTTGACAAAAGACATTATTTTTGATTTTTGTGAATTAAACATAAGTTTATTATATTCTGCTCATTGGATTGCTCTAGATAATGTATAATCAATAACAGACTCGTGGCAGTCCTGAAATTGACTATCACCTATGAATTCCAAGTTTATGTCATCAGCAAATAAATAACTTTTGCAATGAGAAGTGCCAATAAATTCTTTAAAATCATTTATATATATTAGGAAAAGTAAAGGTCCAATTATCGAACCCTGGGGCACTCCACTATAGCATTCTGAAATAGACGATATTTTATCCAGAACTCCAACAAACTGTTTGCGACCCTTAAGGTAAGTATATAATAGTCTGCACGAAGACGAAGAACACCTAAACTTCATAGCCAGTTTCTCAATTAAAGTGCTATAGTTAACAGTATCAAAAGCTAAACTTATATCCAGGGATACCATCGTAGCAATATTATTACAATTTAAATGTTGTCTAATGTTTTCAGTCATAATTAATAACAGAGAAGTGGTACTCCCTCCATTTCTAAATCCAAAGTGAGAATCACTCAATAATTTATTCTTGGTAATATGGTTCATCAATTGATTCTTTAAAATAAATTCAAAACTTTTAGAGAGGCTGCTCAAAATATTAATCGGTGTAAAATTATCTAAGGAAACATTCCTATCATTTTTCCTTAGTCTGGGATCACACTATGAAAGTTTTCTTTCAGAAAGTCTGAGTTTATGGGTGAGAGAGGAGAGAAAAAAGCATGTTCTCTTCCCCACTCACCATTAAACTCTGGCTTTCTGAAAGAAAACTTTCATAGTGTGAACCCAGTCTTACCGGTACTATTCTTGAAATTTTTCATATACTAGGATTTTTATAGAGTTAAATATATGAAGAAGGAAATCTTCAATAAACAGATATACAATTTTTATAAACTTACTAGCTGTTTGGTCCCGGCTCTGCTCGGGATTTTCTAAATAAAAATAAAAAATTAAATACTGGAGAATTTTGTTAATAACTTGATCCCAGCGCTATCTACTATCAATAAAAAAAAATTAAAATATCACTACTACAGCGCCACCTATCGGGAGTTTTTGAGTGGTTCTCGAGTTTTAAAATCACGAACATAGGACAACTTATTTTTATATATATAGATATAGATGTGGTATCATATCGTATCCAACCGAACTTGACCTAACTTTGTAGATTGCATGGGAAAGCTCTATCTTATCTATAATTTTAAAACCAAATCCTAAATGCGAAATTTCACAGAAATTAGGTACTGAAATGCTACAGTTAACCTGCGAAGAAATAAAATAATCATTTAAAACTTCAGGATCATGCTGATCAAATGTATTTGAAATATTATCTTCACCACTCTTAATGATTTTCTACATTTCCCAGTTATTGACATTCTCAAATTTTGCCTTCCAGTATTGTACCTTATGTTTTCTTATCAAACTCTTCACTCTGTTCCGGTATTTACAGTAAATAGCCCAATTATTATGCGTCATATCTTCCTTATAGGCCCTAAACGCTTAGTCCCTTACATTTCTAGCCCTTATCACATTCGGCATATTACAGAAATTATTATTCCTATGCGAACTTATTTTCCTCACCGGAACTGCATCATGTAATGAATCAAGAAGTGCATATAGAATTTCAATTTGTCTTTCCACATTATTACATTTGAAACAAAATTTGAGTATGAAACAATGAAAAAAACAATTACGTTAATAAACAAATAAATAATGCCAAAGACCAAATAAAAATGTGGAGACAAAGCAAAGACTTAAGCCTTTAGTACATGGAATGTAAAAATCCACATTCGTATGTGGTTCTGACGTAATCACACATCACGAACTTCCTATTGTGGCTTTGTAGTGACGTCAAAATTACGTCAGATCCACATTCGCATGTGGCTTTTTACATTCCGTGTACTGTAGGCTTTAGTCCTTAAGAAAAATAAAACTGTGAAAAAATTTGATATTTAATGTAATAGAATATAAGGATAACTACCAATTATCCACCTAATTTAATAATTATTTTGTGAATAGTATTAAGTCAATTAATAATACAATAAAAAATGTGCAATATATAAACAATATACCTGTGATAACAAAGAGAATTATATTCCGCGCAATAACGATTCAAGAAATTCAAAATATTTGTAAGGATATAAAAATAAATCAGATTTTAACAATGTTACAATTAAGCTCATTACACTGCTTTACAAATTTTTAATTTGGAAAAATACCAAGAACGCCACATGCCTAGATAAGTTACATAATTGGGACCTCCTGAACACGAAAAACGCTGTAATTTTTTTTTCTAAGTACCGTTTTTTAGATAACGGTACTTTTGTGATTTTCGGTATATGGTCCCACTTAAACCCTTGTGGAGCCCAACCGAAAAGTCCGATCGAAATAAATAGCATATCGTTGGAAAGGTAATTGAATGCCTTTTCAGCCGATATGCTGCAAATTTCTATTTGATAAGAAGTGGCTGAGTTATAGCACCTCAAAATTTGCCTATTTTTTATGTTTTTTTAAAAAAATTTAATTTTTATTCCTTTTTTTTTACGTTATAGTAAACATCTGGAATGTTTTATTTTTTTAACAAGTAGTTTATTTAATTACCAACATTAAAAGCGTTATTTGATCTGGTATATTTGATCTAAATTACACTTCTTATTCAGTCATTTGGATATTTTCCGCACGAACTTGGGCTCCGAAAGTGATGAGCAAGGTGAAAGATTTCACCAGGAAATGGAAGAAATCGAGAGACGTTACAAAGGCTGGTGGGATGAACAAATGATTGCGGACTATTGTTTGTTCCTCATTCGCTAAGATCCATCCTAAAAAAACGCAAAAGTTCAAGACGCTCGTCATTTTAATTTAAATTTTTTGAATTTACGCCGAATATAGTGTGTGAGCAATGAAGATAAAAATATTGTCGTTCCACAAAATCCTTAATAAAAACTTTATTTTTAAATTTTTCAAATTACGCTTTAAATGTTGGTAATTAAATATACTTTTTGGTAAAAAAATAAAACATTCCAGATGTTTACTATAACGTAGAAAAAAAACGAAATAAATATGAAAAATTTAAAAAAAAAAACGTAAAAAATAGGCAAATTTTCAACTTCGAGGTACTATAACTCAGCCACTTCTTATCAGATAGATTTGCAGCATATTGACTAAAAAGGCATTGAATTACCTTTCCAACGATATGCTATTTATCTCGATCGGACTTTTCGGTTGGGCTCCACAAGGGTTTAAGTGGGAAAATACACCGAAAAACACAAAAGTACCGTTATCTAAAAAAAAATTACAGCATTTTTCGTGTTCAGGAGGTGCTAATTAACTAATTTAGGCATGTGGCGTTCTTGGTATTTTTTGGCTGTAAACCAGTGTTATTGATAATTGGAATATTGTAGGAAAATCAATACGTGATAAAATAAATAAATCACTTGAAACAAAGAAATGTGAAGAATTCCGCCCAATAAATAACGAAAACAAAACAAAACAACTTAAAATAAATATGAACAGTGAATCAATAATTACAATTAATAATGAAACAATAGAAAAAGTAAATTAAATTAAATACCTCGGTTTTATAATAATAAAACTTAAAGAAAATTGGCAAAAAAATTGGATTTTTTAAACGGGTTAGATTAAAATATCTCAAGTAACGGCAATACAAATGTATAATACAATGATAAAACCACATTTTGAATTCGGCTCCACTATTTTATACATTTGCTGCTCAATAACAGAAATGGAAAAACTACAAAAATTACAAAACAAAGCTATGCGGTCAATACTAAAATACAATGTATATGCTCCAATTCAACTAATACTAAACACACTGAAATGGTTAAATATTCAACAAAGGCTTGAACTAAACACACTGCAATTCATTCCGAAAATGAAAATGGGTAACGCACCAGAATACCTTACTCAACAACTTGGCTATGTGAGAGAAGTACAACCATACTCAACAAAGTCATTTATTAAAAAAAACGAAAATTTAAAATTATGTCGTACATATTCTTAATTTATACCCATCGGTAACAAAAATGAGTAAAGAGGACTTATTTGGCAGCCACAGGCCCTCCACGCCGCACAGGTTATCATTGGGAGCAAGTCCTTCCACACTCCCTTTAATTACAGCTTCGTTTCCTTCCCAAAGAAGGCAGGATATCATACGAAGCGAATCTTTCAGAAAGGAGTATAGAGGCCTTCAAAAAGGCCTGCCACTTGCGGTCCTTTCAATATTTACCGCTGGGTACTATCTATACTAATACCAGAGCTGTAAATGAATCATTCTTTTTTGATTTTGATTCGTTACAAATAAGCTAAATTTTGACTTAATTCTTCTCACAGCAAAAAATAATTGAATGAAATTTGAATCGATTCAAACGAGTTAAGCAGAAATGAGTTTCAATTCGTTTCCAATTCAAATGAATTTCTTAAAGTGAATTGCAATTCATTTTACAGATTCATTTGTATTTAATTGATTTTGAATTTATTCAAATGAAATAAAAAAATTAATTGCAATTCGAATAACTGAAATCAAAATTGAGTTGCAAACAATCAAATTCAAGAGCAGATCTAGGGGGAATTAATAAAATTTACTATTTTAATTGAAGTTGGAAGTTTTCAATTAAAAAAGTAAACAAATTTTCCAATTGTAGTAATTGTAGTAAAAACGCAGCTTTGACAGCAAAAAATGTTGTTGAGATTCAAAGTAGCTAAAATCTTTAAAATTCGATTGAAAAATTAAAAAAAAAAAATTTCCACAATATACAAATATGAGATTATTTAAACAAAAAATTATTGTTATACCCCTGACAGATATATAGTTTCAATACCATGGTATGCATACTACAGTAGTATATAAACCATCAAAATACCACTTTGTTTCATGATTTAATTGTAGTTTAGGTTGACACACATGTAGTATACCATGATAGTATAGTATACAAATCCTATGTCTGTCAGGGGTATAAAACACAGTTTTAATACTATTTTCACAATTTTTAATAAAAATAAAAATTTAAGTTTCTTTTAGCAAATAAACAAATAATAATTTAATTCGTATTCTGCCGCTACCTGACAATTCCATTCCAATACAAAATCAATTCAAATTTCAATCAATTCAATTCAAATGGGTTAAAAATGAATTGCTAATATTTTTTTCTAATTCATTTGAATTAATTCAAGATCAATTTAATTTTAATGAATTCATTTGAAGTGGAAACGAATTGCAATTCATTTGACAGATTCATTTGAATTAAAAATTAATTGCAACTTATTTTTACCAAATTCGTTTGAATTGGTTTAAATTTCATTCAATTAATTTTTTGGTGTGAAAAGAATTAATACAAAATTTGGTAATTAGGTGCATGAAAGATTCGCGAATTAATTCAAAAATGAAAAATTCTTTTACAGCAGTTAATCAGGCCTGTCACAGAAATCAATTCCGATCGAAAGTGAAAGTGGTTTCGTATCTTGCTTCACATGAAAGGCCTGAATGTTTGTTTTTGTTTATTTATTTGTTCGATTGTTTGTAGGAGGTAATCTCCGTAACTGCTGAACCGATCTTTATTAAACTTTGTTTATTTCTGTATATTTAAAGACTGAAAATAGCTAAAGTTTACAAATTTGGTAAAAATAACTTGGTTGTCAATACAAAAATTCAAAAAACGAGATTTTGATTTCATTTATTTACAAAAAAAACTGCAGTTTTTCTTGTTTTTAAAGAGCTGTTCTTGTAAATATAATTAGTACTCAACGTAGGTATGTAGTATATAAAAAGGAATATTTGTATGAACTTTCATCACATGCTCGTTTTTAAAATTTATTCGATTTTAAATCAACTTTCAGTCAAAAAAAAAAAACTGAATTGGGCGTGGCACCTCTTATACTAAGACAAAGATTTCTTAATAGCTGAAGAAATGTATATGCTGTTTCCAAGTGACAGGCATCTGTTTAAAAATAAATTCTTAATTTTCTTTAAATGGTGTAGCGAAGAGCAGTCATGATCGAATACTTCTTCTATTCGAAAGCTATTTTATTTCAGTCGATACTGAACGAATCAAAATTATTTTTCAGTGTTCTGAAAACTCAAATAAAATTTGAGATAGAAATAAAATTGCTATCGAATTGAAAAAGTACTCGATCACGACTGCCATAATTAGCCCACAGGGGCATAATAATAGGACAAAATGGAAATAGTATGGCGAATATCATATACAATAATATTGCAAGTGTATGGGCCGCTAAAGAAAACTTTGGTTTAAAGCATATCAGGAAAACATTGATGAAGTTAACTGGAAAATATTTTGTAAGCACAGAAATAGTTTAAACCCTATTTTAAGAGAGTATTAAGCAAATTAAAGGAATAGTAAATTTAAATACTTTATTACTAAGGACATGTGGTGAATTATCAATCGACAAAATGAAAATTGTTGAAATAAAATGTTCTGATAACCATGACTTGGAGGAGTTTAAAAGATATTTTATTTCTTCCAAATCTACTTCTGACTAGGTATAAACTTCCTAATTTTGATGATATGTCAGGTTTAGGAAATTTAGACGTAATACGAGGGATTAACTCTTTTTGGCGATGACAATATTTAATTCTTTGGGGGGGTTAATAACATTCCACTGAAATTTATTAGGACTATGTAATTTTTCTGGCAGCCTTATAAATAGTCCACATATTTCAACACATTTTTCCAATGTCAGTTTAGGACACTCGAAGCTGGTACATAGCGAAAAACATATGTACATGCATATGTATGTAGATATTAGTTCTGTACACTAGCCTTCCTTCTTTTATTTACTCTACACAATAGAAAAAATTCAAACTATGAGACCATCGTCGTCCGCTCACGACACAGCGAAGCATAAATTTCGTTACCTTAAAAAATTTTTGGTAACAATAAAAATTAAATTCAGAAATAAAACATACCATTGTGTTATTATTGTGCGTGAATACACTGCAGACAGTCTGGCGAATTATTGGGTTGTTGGCAGGTAGTTTTACTTATTAAAAGTATAGAATTTGTTATACTTTTCTTTTACTTGTTTGTTTTGTTCTTTCACGCACTTTACACAAGTTTTTATTTTTTACAAAAATTACGACAAATTACAGACAAACGTTTCATTGGCAGTAAAAAAAACTGCGCGTCAAGTAAAATTTCTTCTTTTTCGACTTTTTCCAGCTGAATATTTCACTAATTTTTTGTATTTGTAATATACGTTATTTAATTTTTTAATGTGAAAGAATCTGTATCAGCACTTTTTTTGCCTACGCTTGCTGTGTCACACACTTAAATAACACACCCTGTATTATTTTTTTCTCACTAAAATTTTCTTTCATTTGCTAGCGATTTTATCGTAATTTTCTTTTATTTCAAAGAAAATTTATCATTTTTTAACAAAACCTTTTTAATTATTTCAGGCATTTATTTTGCAATGAGTTGGCTTTTATTATTTCATTTATTATTCAAACTTTTTTCTATTTAGCTTATTATAGCGGAAAATTCTTTTACACTCGCGACGAAGCCAAAAACAAAGTAGAAAAGAAATTCTTGAAATGGTGTCCATGAAAATAAAAAAAATGAAATTAAAAGACGAAAAAACAAAACATTCCCAGAGTTGCCAAAACTAAGTTACATTTACTTCTGAAATATAGCGAAAACAATAAAACTAAAAGATATATATTAAAAATATATTTAATATTTATCATTGATGATGTATCTTTATTATATATTAACTTAAAACTAATAGATTTATCTAAAAATGTTTATATATGTTAACCTGTGGCATCTTTGTTTTGAAAGCAAAAGAAAATTGTAAAAATCATATGTTCATTCACAATAATTATTTTTATAGATAGTATTGCCATTTTAGCACGGTTATTTTGGCGCAAGCAAATTGTATTTATTTCTTAAACGATATATTTTGTTTGCCTAGCCACTCTCAACATCAATTGTTTTTAATTTTTTTTTTTAATTTAATTTTAATCCATAATAAAATTTAATTTACATATATATAAGCCAATTATGTACGCCAGCGTTAAACGTGAAATCCCTGAATTTATTGGAGAATATTTGGTCTTTTGCGATTGTTTCGTTGATATAAACAAACAAAAATCATGCTGGGTATTGACAAAAAATTTAAAATTTTTTGAATTTTGTCAAAAGCAACTTGTAGCCACCATTGATCTCCAAACATCATGTTTAAGTAAACTTAAAACAGATTTGCAAAATTACAATGGACCAAAAGGCAAATGGTATAACACAACCAATGTTGTTCCACCAATCGAAAAAACACAAAATGAAATTTCCCTGGGTAAATATGTTTTTCATGTAATAAATATCTACAAAATCTACGTTATCATCCAATGTTGGAGCAAATGTGTGGTTTTAAAACGATTGCCCGATTTTAAAGGTTTTGAAATAAAGGCAGAATACGAAAATCTACAAGGTTATAGAATAATACATGGCACAATTAAATTTTGTCCAATAGTGGAATTCAAATTTCAAAACAATGAAATTATAAAAACTGATTTTGAAGATCAGTTAGAGACAAGTGGCGAACAATGTTTATATAATAAAAATCTTGAGATGCGTCAATTATTGGAACGCATACGTAGTGCTAAAACCGAGCTACAACTGCATCAAACAATTACAGCTCAATCGTTTTACACTATTCAAAATAATTTAACGGTAGGTCAACCTTCTTTGCGTCTTTCTAATCTTGAGGAGAAACAAATTTTAAGCCGTTGTGGCGATATATGGAAACGTTTCACAGCGTATGATGATTTAGTTATCGGAGTGCCATTAGTAAATCAATGTAGTCCTCCTAATTTTACCATTATACGCAATCTAATGCCCGTTTTACAAACAATCCAATTACCAGAAAATTCCGTACAACTATACTATCGCTTATTCCAACTAAAGCTTAAATTTGATCAATTGGACGAATTAGAAACATTTCTAGAAACTGAAGATGAACAAATGCAAGGGAGTGTGTGGTGTGACAACGGAGACTTGCAAATACTACCAGAATCGTTTGTAGTTCTATTAATAAAATTTAAAATGTCTCAAATAATTTGCCTTAAGGAAAGTCCTCTTATATTAAAATATGAGGTCGTAAAGCATTTGCATACAGCATCTGACACAATAAGCTCGACATTTTCTATGCCATTACAATTGTTTTTACAAAATTTTGATTTCCATAAACTTCTTTTCGAACAACGTGCCTCCTGCGAAGTTCAATTTTCTAATCAAAATCTGCACCAAGATTTTTTAACAATTGCCATGACTTCAACAGAAACTAACATAAACATTATATTCAAAAGTTGTAGTGATTTGGTAATTTTTGAACATTTCCTACAGAAAACCTTAGATTTTTCAAAAACATCGAAATCTTCGGATCGTCTACAAAGTACAGACAACCTTAACTTGGTTTTTTACAACAAGAAAACTTCATCATGGTTATTTGGTAGTCTTATGCTACGCATGAAGGATATAACTGAAGAAGACAATGAACATTGTGTTACAAAATGGAAAATTTATTGTCATAATTTTGATAAAACTCTGCTTTTAATAAAAATGATTCTTAATGATCATCTTGCACTTAATTGTAACATAATTTCTATTTTAAATTCTAACAATAAAGACGAACAAAATTCTTCTAAATGTGCTATCGAATTCGAAAATGCTTTACGCCAGGAACTGCAACAACTACGGAAGGTTGTCAGTGATACGAAATGCAAAAATTATTCACAAGAGCATATAAAAAATCTAGAGAAGCTTTGTCAACTGCAATTAAATTCCGATATCTTAGCCTGCGATTTAAAGGAAAAAAATAAATGTGTATCTTTTGAAGAAGGCAGCGGTTAATTAATTTTTACATAAGCTAATATTGTTTTTATTATATATATATATAAATGTATATATGTATTGTTATTTTACAAATATACAAACATACATATCGTTACATAAAACGCAAAACGCCCTAACTTACAAAAAATTCAAAATCAATTTTTTCATTGATTTTGATGTATTGCATCAACACAAATTTTGGAATCTTTCGACCAACATTAGCGATTTTATTGACAAAAAACAAATGGCCCTATCTACAAAAAATTTTATCATAAAGGATATAATAAGACCTTACTAACAGATTGTATAATATGCAACATTGTTAATTGACAAAACAACTGGAAGGATTTACAAGAAAAATAAATTATAAACAGTTTAATGCAATTTATCAATTTTTCATATTAGAGTTTTTTTTCTTTTCCTGTAAAATGTTCAAAATGTTAGATAGGGCCTTTTGCGTTTTAGGTGACGATATGTAAATTTAAAAAAACAAGTGGCTTTTGTTGTTTTTTTAATACGTTAGTGGTTCTATGACACTTATTTTAGCGGGGTTGTCTTTACATTTTATACGCTTTGTTCAAACTTTTTTTGAGTGTTTGCTAATAGCGGTGGGAGTACAACTTTCACCTAGAGCTTGCAATATCGAAAATGAACTTTTCTAAATTTAATACACAGAATTTATTGTCACAATTTTGAATACAGTATATCATATTTACGGTGACCATATTTTTTCAACGAAAAAAATGACATTTCGAAAGGTAGTAAAAATGATAAATAGTATCTAGGTGGATAGGAAATACGAAAATTCAAACAATATGATATTCGGCCATGTTCTGACAACCACTTCTAGTTCCCTTAAGCATACTTTTGCAATTTGAAGTCGCCAAAATTTTTGCGATTGCGATTTACATAATACGTATTATGCGATTTGAAGTCAGAATCACAAATGTTAAGCGTTTTGCGATTGTCAGAACATGCCCGATTGGGAAGCTGAACTACAGTCGAACTTCCATAACTCGAATCACCATTATCCCAAAAAAAACTTCGACTTATGGAGACTTCGAGTTACAGAATTTTCTTGTTGAAAAGAGAATAAATTGCAAACTTGTGTACATTTTGTATTTTTTGTTTAAAACAGGCACTATTTGAAAGCTTCATACCTAAGCATGTAGGTATGTATTTGTAATAAACAAGTTACAATGAAGTAAAATATCGGCATGGTTTGACTTCTAGCTGCTGTAAACCAATTGAGGACTGCTATGTCGTTAATTTTGTATATTTGGGTCTTAATCATTTTACTAAAGAGATGAGATACTGACTCAAACGAGTTGATAATTAATTCTTTATTTTTAAAAATCTATGAGACCGTACTAGCTGCGACACCATATTTATTGTCTGCTTCCTTTTTCTTGAATCCACCCTCGACTTCTTTTATAAACTTATATTTCCCTCCATCGACAAACATTATAAAACACGTTTACTTGCCATGAAATAAACACATACAAATAAATTTAACGTATTTAGGCAAACCAAAAGACACACGTAATGTACAAAAAGGGATTTCCCCGAAAAAAAGAGCAAAGTAAAATATACAAACCTGCTAAACAAGCAAAAGAAAGCGAAAAAAATAAACAAAACAAGCAAAAAACTTCGAGTTATAGAATACAAATTTGAGTATTTGGTTCGAGTTATGGAGAATTTCGAGTTATGGAAGTTCGAGTTACGGAAGAACAATTGTATGTAGTTTATTGTTTTAGAGCTACTGTCAATCAAATTGGTTCGAGTAAGAGAAAATTCAAGTTAGAGAAGTTCGAGTTATGGGAGTTCGACTGTATAAGTATTACATATACTTATTGTATTGTCTATGAAAAAATAAATAAAAAAATTTAATAATTAAAAATAATTGTTATTTTTCTGTTGAATTTTTTTTTAAATAAACTTTTTATAACAAAGTTTTAATTGGGACTTTTTTGGTGTTTTGGGAAAGTAAAACTTATAGTGTTTGAGTTTAAAGAAAAAATTTAAATTCTAAGTCTGAATTTACACGTTTCATCTTTTGATGCTCAACTTCTTTTCAATTCCTTTTTAAAGATGCCAATATAATTACACGCAGCAACCGGTTTCAACTTTTTTCGGTTCAAAACAACAATAATTTTAATAACAGCGAATCAAAGAGAAAAAGAAAAGAAAAAATTACATGCAGCCATCGTTGTGCATATACCAACGAATACAAATACAAAGCGTACTGACCAAGTACAGGCATCTCCGTATAACCCCCTTTCTTCTTTCTTCCCTCACCTAAAAATATAAGAGTTGAGCATCATGCCGAATTGAGTAGGTGGGGTCAAGTCAACATATGGTGATTTTTTTCGGTGGTCGACTTGTCAAAGTTTGTATACAAACTTTTTTATGTAAACAAACCTATTTTTTTTACTAGCAATATTTTTGACAACCCGACCACAGAAGCATTGTAGTCATGGTGAAATAAACAGGTGGCAGCACTACGCCAGATGACGATTTTTTGCTCTTGCATTGTTTGTCTAGGTTTATGTCAAAGTTTTGTTTATGTTTACAAAAAGTCCACGTTTTGTGCTGTGATTTTTGTTTTTTATTAAAGTTTTTGATAATTTTGATAAGATATTGACCATAATTAAATAAAAATTGGCTAAAAATTTATTTATTTCATCACGTTCAGCGGCAGGCTTTGATTTTTGTTTAATGTATTTTTTGACGTAACCGGTTATGTAATTTCCATTTTTGTTGTAATGTTGTATTTGTTGCCGTAACGATGCCACCTGCTTATTCCACCATGATTGTAGTTGTAGAGTTGACCTCACCTTCTAGTCAATTCGCCTTGGTTGAGCATCAAAAGATGAAACGTGTGAAAGCAGACTAAAAAAAAGGACAATTCACAAAAAGGACAATCTACTGTACTATTTTTTGAAAAAATCAAAGGACATCGTATCAAAAAAATGACTGTCCTCTTAAAAAAAGGACAAATGGTCACCGTAGTCATATTGTATGTACATTAGGGTGCCAATTATCTATATGGGCATTTCCCCAGAATGGTCTACCAGGATGAAAAAATAAAATGTTGATAATCTTTGTCTTTTATTGTTTATTATTATAAAAAAAGTCTATGTTGTTATAAAAGAATGGTTTCATTGCATATCTCAGCTGTTTTACTTGAGGAAATTGCTCTGGAAACTGGAAAATTTTATATTTTCTTATATTTTTTACTTCTAAAGACATTTTTATATATTGTGATGTGCGTGGGAGTGAAAAAATTTTGTTTTGAGAAATTTTTTTGAAATAAATCAAACTCTCAACTTCGCTTCGCGATGGACAGTGGCACGCTGGTGTTTGGGCTGAAGCTCGCCGGAAATGGGGGGTTCGTGTCCATCTACTCACACATACACAATTTAATTCGTGCCAAGGATAGATGGAAAAAAAGCTGTTTAATAAAAATCGAAGCGATAAAAACATAAAAACAATGAATAAAAACGACCGTTGATTGATAAAATTGAAAACTACCGCAGTTTTCGACATGATTGTCTCGAGTCTTCAGGACCGGAAGTCATTGTCCTGGACAGGCTGCCCACCCCATATGACAACGAATTGTCATCCATGGCACTACTCATTGCCTGTAAATATGTTTGGAGTAATGCCCCAAATGTTACTTACCACTTCGCCATACGCGTGTTACATTTCAACCATTTTCGTTACTAATTAATGCATTATTAATCTTTTCATTCAATTCTAAATATAATCAATGTTTATTTACAAATTATTTATACTATATGGGTTTAGCAATAGTTACAGGATATGTGTAAAAAAAAAGGTAAACAAAATTATTTCTAATAATGATTATCATCTACTTAAATACAGTTCATATACTTGAATTTAGATTTCAGAAAAAATAGGAATGTAACGAGTGATTTTAAAATCTTATCATTTAAGTAAGTTGCAATATAAAAGGTTATTGGACAATAAATTGTAAATTTATTACCATTCAGTTTAATTGTATTTCCTTTTTTTTTCTAAATCTAAATTGTTTGTTGGGTTTATCTAATTTCTATTTTTTTTTATTTTTTTTTAATCTAAATTGTATGTTGGGTTTATTTAATTTCTATTTTTTTTTATTTTTTTTTAATCTAAATTGTATGTTGGGTTTATTTAATTTTCATTTATTTTATTTTTAATCTAAATTGTTTGTTGGGTTCATCTAATTTTTATTTTTTTTTATTTTTTTTTTAATCTAAATTGTATGTTGGGTTTATTTAATTTTCATTTATTTTATTTTTAATCTAAATTGTTTGTTGGGTTTATCTAATTTCTATTTTTTTTAATCTAAATTGTATATTGGGTTTATCTAATTTCTATTTTTTTTAATCTAAATTGTATATTGGGTTTATCTAATTTCTATTTTTTCTTTATTTTTTTTTTTTTCTAATCTAAATTGTATATTGGGTTTATTTAATTTTCATTTATTTTATTTTTTATTTATCCAGCTCCAACTTTAATCACAATACCCAAATTAATTAAGCGTCCCTATTGGCGTTAATTATTCAATTTTGGGGCAGATATTCAACCTCTATTAATTTTAAAGGAACAACAATTACGAATTTTGTTTACTTAAATCCTTAAACTCAATTTTAGGATTCAAAGTTCAAATTACGATCTATAATTCAAACTCGAGATTTAAATGCAACTCCGATCGGGTATTAAATTAAAATCTTGATATCAGAGTTAGATTAAATATTTTAACTCAAATTTGTTTTGAACTTGAAGTTTGAATTTAAATCCGGTTCTCGTTTTTTTCCTTTTTTTTCTTTTTTTTATTATTTAGTCTATTAACTTGGACAGCTATTTAGATTCAGATCAAGTATGGATATGCTTATAAGAATTTGCCAATTTATTATAGAATTAATTCAGCTAATAATAACTAATTTTCGGTTAGTCATAACTAATAATTCGGTTAGTACTAACTAATAATTCGGTTAATAATAACTAATAATTCGGTTAGTAATCTATTCATTTAGCTACTTATTACTTATCTAGTTGGTAATAACCAATTATTTAGTTAGTGTAGCTACTTATCGAATATTTGACTCATTAAATTAATTTATTTTAGTCATTTCCTAAAATATTTATGGAATTTTCATTAAAAAAAATTAATTCAAATTCTTATTAGACCGTTTGTCCAAAAAAACTGAAACAAAATATTTTCTTTACAATGAAGCCTTGATTTGTTTATCCAATTAGTATTAAGTTTATTTATTATGATAAGTTTTTCAGAGGATAATCATTAATTTAAATATCTCAATTGTCGTTCCTCTTCCCTTTCCGGTGTATCGCATTTTAATCATTTAAAATTCGGGTATATAGATAGGTTGGAATTTGTTAAATTTTAATAACAGCCTGACGATTTCGGTTATCTCCGACTCACTGACTTATCTTTGTCATTTGAATTTCGTTCAATATAACCATTACCTGTACCCACACACTGTTGATTAAATTCTGATTAAATAAACGATTTTACCAATCAACTCTACGCAAAAACTTGATATTCGATTTCAAAAATAGATGCTACGTGGAACGTGAAGGTGGGATTGATAATCCATTCATGAAACTGACAATCAATTTACAACACGGATGGTCATTTAGCTTAATTTATGATCAATTTGCTAAATTAATAATCAATTCACAACCATTGATGATCAATTTACAAATCAAAAATTGATAATCCATTCATGAAACTAATAATCAATTCACAAACATTGATGATCAATTTACAAATCAAAAATTGATAATCTATTCATGAAACTAATAATCAATTCACAAACATTGATGATCAATTTACAAATCAAAAATTGATAATCCATTCATGAAACTGACAATCAATTTACAACATTGATGGTCAATTAGCACCATGGATGATCAATTTACACGATTGATGACCAACCAAAAATGGATAATCAATTTACAAACAGTGGGGGTAGAAATGATTATATTAACGTCGGTGAAATTTTCATGACAAGTTCTTAACAAATTTTGGGCATTGATAGTTATTAATATTCAGCCTAAGAATAATTAAAATATTACTTTGGGTACCTGTACTTGCCAAGGTGTGGAATATATACTTGGTGGGAACTACAGTTGTAGAGTAAGTTGTTGAACAATCTGCTGTTGTACTGGTTGCTGTTGTTGCTGTTAGTTTTTTTTTTTTTTTTTGAATGTCGAGAACGGAGCACTAGAAGTCCGTTGTTGTTGCTGTTGTTGCGGTCTGGCTTGTTGTTGTTGGTTAAAAAAAAATGCGTTTGGACGTAACGTTGCATCCGTTATAACAACGTGATAAAGTTGAATTTGTTGTTGGGCCTAGAAAAAACGTGTTTCTTTGGTTTTGTTGTTGGGCCCAGAAACGTGGTTAAGCTGTTTTTTTGTTGTTAGGCCAAGAAACGTGGTAAAGTTGTTGTGGTGGGCCTAGAGAACGTGGTTACGTTGATTTTTGTTGTTAGGCCTTGAAAAACGTGGTTTTGGCAGATGAAGATGGGCAGGAGGCAATCGATGAAAGATTTGCTCTTGTACCAAAAGGTGACAGGGATGATGATGAGGTACCATGTTCTAAATTGTATGTATGATAAATTATAATAAAAAAACTTGGAAGGAAATTTTTCCTTTTTGTTACCACTCACCCGCGAATTTTGCAATGTCTTTGCAATTATTTTTTTTTTTGAAGTTTAATCCTATCGAAGATTGTTAGTGTTTATTGCTAGCCATGGCAAGTTGTAGATGTTACAACGATTATAAATGGTTTGCTCTGACGCGCTTTATATTACGAAAACTTGTAGGTTGATTACTTGGTAGTGGCCATTCTCTTTTGTTGATCTTATAGCGATTACGGCACCAATTTTAATTCCAATTGGGCTTTAAATAACCTTCGCACCTTCCAAGTTGTTGTCAAATTTGCAAACAAAGAACCATAAATTTATGAACACTAAAGGGATTTGTTTTTTTTTTGATCTCTTCGCAAGGCGCGACCACGTTGCTAAATTGCACTTAAAATCACTCGAATTAAAACACGGACTCAATTTTAATTTGCACGTTTTTCTACGGCTTGTCTAACTATTTGCTGCCAATCGTTTCATCAACTTTTCTTATAAGAATCGTTTATATACCCACGCTGAATCTGCTAATTGCGCTTTTGTTAGTCAATTCGCCGTGGTAGAGTGGTATTTTTTTTGTAGGTTTCAGGGTTGTATTTTTTTACCATTAAATAGTGCTGACACTCAGAGATGGGTATATTTAAGTGATTTTGAGAAAAAAAACGCCAAAATCAAAGTGTTTGTCACAAAGCCAGCTCTTTTCTCCTAGCCTGTGGGGTGAAAAGAGTTGGGAAATCACTGGATCTGGCAACTCCCTTTAAAATTTCAATTCACTACTGCAAATATTCCCTTCGAATCCTAAGTGTTCTATTGTTTCAAGTGTTGCGCGTGTATTACCCCGATCAACTGTCCCTTAAGATTCTCAACCTCATACTGACCATTACCTATTGCCTTCCTAATCCTACATTTCAGCCAGGGTCTACAAAGCTTAGCGTTTATCCCCTTCGTAAATTTGCTCTGAATAAAGTTTTTTCTATAGACCTCTTGGCCAGGCATGTATTTTATAACTCTACTTTTGAGGTTGTAAGATCTTACATTTCGCAAATAGGCGTCATGTAACTTTTCGCCCACTTTCTGATGGATCAGTTGCATTTGCGAAGACTTAGGCAGTATTAACATTTCCCCTTCTTCAGCAGATTTCAGTTTTCTCAATATTTCATACGCGTCCGCGTGAGTTACCATGTTGTACCCAGTTAATGAAAAATAAGGTGTTACCCCAGTAGACGAATGAACCGTAGATCTTAGTGAACATTCTATTTTAGCCAAATTTTCATCCCATTTCGATTGGTCACTATTTAAAAAACTTCGAATGGAACTCAGTATTGTCTGATTGACCCTTTCGCTGGCGTTAGATTGCGGTGAATAGATAGGGGTACGAATATGTTTAACGCCAAATACTTTTAAGAAATCATTGAAGGCTTCGGATGTAAACTGTTTACCATTATCCGAGTGCAACATTTCCGGTACTCCGAATTTATAAAACACCTCATCCCGTAAAAATTTAATCACTGCTTTGGTGGTAGCTTTGGACAACGCTTTCAATAAGACAAATTTGGTTTTGTGGTCTAATACGATGAAAATAAATGTATTTCCGGACTTTGTTCGGGTATAGGGTCCTAAGAAGTCTATGTATATCTTCTGAAACGGCCTTTGAGTCTTGACTTCGTAGCCCATGGGTGGTCTTAAAGTTTGTTTTGGGTGTTTTATCTCCTTACATGTACCACAATCTCTAACGAATTCCCTGATCTGTTTTACCATAGAAGGCCAGTAAAAAAACTCACGAATATTGTATAAAGTCTTCGCTATGCCTCCGTGTGAGGTGTTATCAACATGGGATTTACAAATCAGACTGTGGGTTAATTCACCCGGCACCCATATTTTCCAGCATTCTGCTTCACTGTCTACCTCGTTTCGGTTAAATTTGACTCTCTTGTATACTATGCCCTCTTCCACTTTCAAATCCGGCAATCGGTCTTTGTTTTGCTCCATAGTATCTATTAAGGCTAGATAATCTTTATCTTTGAAAGCTTCAGAGTTAAAATCTATTAATGGGCCCCTATTCAAAACCACTTCCTCCATGTCTTGACGCGAAAGCATATCGGGGACAACGTTCTTTGTTCCTTTTCTGTGCTCGATATTGAATTTGAAGCCTTGGAGCTTTAAACTCCATCGAGCAAGTCTCCCGCTTAAGTCTTGCTGACGCATCAGCCACTTCAGACTGGAATGGTCGGTGAGGACCGTAAAGTCCATTAACTCTATATACTGGCGGAATTTTTCTATGGCCAGAACTACTGCGAGACATTCCTTCTCTGTCGTGGAATAGTTTTTCTGGGCCTGGTTCAATTTTTTTGAAAAATATTCAATAGGGTGTTCACCCTCTTCATCGTCTTTTTGAAATAGAACCGCCCCTATTCCTACGTTCGACGCATCACATTGCACATAGAATGGTCTTTCGAAATCTGGGCTAGACAAAATTGGGCTGGTAACTAACCGACGCTTTAGCTCTTCAAAAGATTTTGTTGCTTCCGGGGTCAAAATAAATTTAGGAGTTTTCTTGAGGGTATCCGTTAATGGTGCCGTAAGAGTGGAAAAATCGTTGATGAAACGGCGATACCACCCTACTGTGCCTAAAAATCTTCTAACCTCTTTTTGGTTTTTAGGTGGACCTATATCCAAAATTGCCTTAACTTTTTCTTCATCCGGTTTCAGTTTTCCCCCGCCAACTATGTATCCTAAATATTTCAACTCCCTGTAACAGAACCTAGATTTCTGCATGTTTATTGTAAGTCCAGCGTTCGTTAACCTCTGTCCAACAATACGAAGCATGTCCATGTGATCTTCGAAGTTTGATGACACCACCAACAAATCGTCCAAGTAGATGAAGACCCTATCCTTAAGCTCAGATGGCACCACTTTATCCATCAATCGACAAAGCCTCTGGGCAGCGTTGCACAGTCCAAAAGGCATCATTTTGAATTGATACTGAGGCCTGCCAGGGACTGTGAACGCTGTCTTTGGTCTGCTTGCCTCATCCAGAGGGATTTGCCAGAAGGCGTCCTTGAGGTCGATTGATGAGATAAAGTGGGTATCTCCTAACCTCGCCAGTAAACCATCTATATTGGGCAGAGGGTACGCATCCTTTCTCGTGACCTTGTTGAGCTCCCGGGCGTCGAGGCAAAGCCTGTTCTTGTTGGGCTTAATAACCAAGGTCATACGATTATTCCACTCTGCTCCAGTGGCTACTTCGATTACGTCCAGTTCAATCATCCTGTCAAGTTCAGCGTAGATTAGTTTCTGCACTGCTGGACTTACGGGGTAGTGTCTCATCTTTTTGGCCGGTGCATCACCAGTGTCTATTGTGTGTTTTTCAATTCCCGTTCTTCCCAGACCAAACTGTGTGTAACACCGAAACGATGATTTCACATTTTCTAAAATCTTTCGTTGACGTGAAGTCAATTGGTGCATCTTGGACTCTTCCGAATCTGTGAGAGAAATCTCATCGACTATACTATTTTCAAAAGAAACTTTCAGGCCTATTTTTTTCCAAAAATCATACCCTAATATCAGTTCCTGATTTAAGTTTGGTACCAGATATAACATAATTTCCACGAATTTATTCCCATATTTAATTTTTACAAAAATTTTGCCAATAATTAAATGTTGTTTCCCATCCGCTGTACGCACAGAAGATTTAAAATCGAGTATTTTCGCATCCATTTGTTTTGCGTTCTTAATACAGTTTCGGCCAAGACAACTCACAGAGGCTCCACTATCTAACAGGCCTTGATATTGAGAATCATTAATCTCGACTGTCATATAGGGTCTAATATCATTTTCGCTGCCTATAACCGTGGATGCTATTACTTTCCTTTCTTCTTTTCTTAAGGCGTATCTTTCTCTGGTTTTTCGGATTCTATTGCTAACTATGGGTACGTAATCTGTAAAAATTTCGGAACGAATTCGGTTGTAGTTTTCTAGACGCTGTTCATACGATAGGCCTGGATCGAGACCGTGTGTCTTTGAGTTATAATTTCTTTTAAAATAATCATTGGTACGTTTAGTTTCGATGTCTTCATTATCTTTAGCGTTGATCTTTGCAGTTTCTTCATCTGGCTGTTGGACTTGTTTTGGGACTTGGTTTGTTTCGATCATTTCGTTGGGTTGGTCTTGTCCGGGTAACATAAAATTTAAAAAATTATCTTTTACTGGGAGGTAGTTTGGTTTGAACACGTCGGCCCAGTTTTCCGCATGTTCGATTTGCTGTTTCCCGCACATCTGGGGCAATTCGGGCTAGTTACATCCTCGAACCCACATTTGTAGCAGAACACATTGCGTTGTACTACGGGACATTCAATAAACGAGTGGCCAGGTGCTTTACAGTTCCAACATGTGAGCTGTTTTGCTGGCAAACTATCCCTTTGAAGTGCCTCAACCTGCTGTGCCTGCTCATCTATTTGCTCGTGCTCAAACAAGTCCATCTCATACACTCGTCGAGGATGACCTAAAGGCATACGGGTCGAAGATCGCTTGGCAATATTCCTTTCTGCCCTTTTGCACTCCTCCAGTAGCTGATCCAGACTGTCAATCCTAATGGGGAAAACCAGTTGAGCCAATCCATCTTTCAGGTTATCTTTAACAATTTTAACCAGCTCGCTCTCTAGTACGCTTACCCTCATTTGGTTTTTAAGCTTGACGATTTCCGTAATGAACGCATCCGCAGACTCATTTGGCGCTTGCCTACGCTCCATAATTTTCCTTTGAATTTCGAAGTCGCTCTCGAAATTCCTGAACTTTTTTATGATATGGTGTTTAAAAGTCTGCCAGTCGCATATCGGATGCTTCATCCTAAAAGACCAGAACCAGTTGCTTGCCTCCCCCGTGACCAAGTGATGAAAACCTTTCATTAAAACTTCCCACGAACAGTTATAATCATGTTTCAATGCCTCTACCCGAAATACAAAATCTTCCACTGTTAAATGCTTATTAGTACCATCGTACCTTATTCCCCATTTTTCCAATTGGTTTGGAGTTATTGGTTTAAAACCATGGAACGAAGGTGAATCTCCAAAACCTGGGTATTGTTCGTCAAAATTCCGAGGCATATTATTGAATAGTGGTTGGGCTAGGTTGGGTTGACGCGGGCGTTGTTGTCTGAACATTCGAGGGTCATTATGTGCGAAATGTTGTGCTGGCGGTGGTCTGCTATTATGGTTATTGAAAGGGGTTTGATATACTCGCTGTTGATCATAGGGTCCATTATCACGTAACGTCTGGTTCTCCGAAGACATGCCACGTTCTGAACGCAAAGACTCCCTTATCAACTGAGGTAGCATAAGTTGCATGTTGTGAACTTCTCCCATAATTGCAGCCTGCGCAGCTCCCACCGAAGCACTGACAAAGTCCCTCAGCGTCAATCCTTCCTCGGTTATAACCATTTCAGGGTCGACCTCCTCACCAACAGGGGCTAAATTATTCCTATTCATGTTTCCTAAATCAAAATCACGAGTACCCTGGTTACCTGTCTGTCCACTTATTTCCCTTGCAGTAATGCTGCTGTAGGTCGGTGTACGTATAGTACTAAAACTATCAGGTGAAGAATGGGTTTGTGGTCCAAATCCGGGTGGGAATCTAATCGACATTAACGGAGTTACCGCGTTTGTAGAAACCATGGGTGCTGTATTTGGATTGGTGACTGTGCTTGTCGTAGTGGTTAGAATGTCGTCGCTATTGCTTGCCTGGTTTCTACTGGATGATCGGAGTCGCCTAGTATTCATCCTTAGTCAAAACCGTTCGCAGATTCAGAAAAAACTCAACTTTAACAATCTAGCACCGAAAAAACTACTGAACGAATTACCCGTGGATAAAACTATACCCTGCAGTCAGAAAACCAATGGACTTCAAATATTAAAATTCAATAAAAAATATTCAAATGTAGATGTGTTCAGAAATTAACATGTAATTTCCCAATCCCAATATCCCGAAACAATTAAAATTTAAGAAAATTTTATTCCCTTAAATTATAATTTACTAATAAAATCCCAAGAAAATGTAATTCCAAAAAAAGTATAAATCAAGATATAAGTGACAAAAGATCTTCACAAATTTATTTGTATACAAAGCATCAATTGTCCTTAGAGAAAAATCCGAGTGTACGTGAAATTGCAATTATTATACAACCTTGAAATCTCAATATCAAGAAACCGAAAAAGATAAAAAGGAAATATGACTGCCTGAATTCATAAAAGAAATATTTAAACTTAAGAACAGTTTACGAGACAAAATTTTTGAATGTAAATTTTCCTCAATAAACGTTTATTAAATTCAATAATCCTCCATGAATACGGAGTTTGTCTTTAAATTTAAATGTATTAAGTCAAGGTAGAAAAAAATCGAAAATCTATATAAAAACTTTTATAATAATAATCGTTGATTATTATCATATATCGCAAATGTAAGAGCCAAGATATTCGTAAATGTATTCATAAAAGAAATATCAATGGTAATTAAAATAAATTCAAGTGTCTGTAAAATTATGATTATTATATAATTTTACAACCCAAATATTGAGAAAAGAATAAGCTTTAGGAAAATCTTATATCTTCAAATTCAAAGTAATCAAAAATGCCAAAAATGGAGTTTCAAAAATAAATATCATTGAAATAATCATTGATTCTTGTCCTATAAATTTATTCACTAAAGAAATGTCAATCGTTATTATATAAAAAAACAAATGTACGTAAAATTGTGATTGTTATCTAATTTAACAATTTAAATGTCGAAAAAAAATTAAGCTGTAAGAAAATGTTATATCTTCAAATTCGAAGTTATAAAAAAAATCAAAAAAAATGTAAATGTAAAAAAAATATTATAGAAATAATCTTTGATTATTAACCTATGTTAAAAGGTATTTGCAAAGATAAAGGAATTTCTAAATAAATTTATTTAAATTATAATCGTATTATGGAAAAAGATACGTTTTAATGTATATAATACTGTTAATTAAAAAAAACTATTTTCTAGTTGCAAATAATTTTGAGTAATGTTAGTAGATTATAAGTCTAATATAACAATTCAAATATGACCAAAAATATTGTTAAACTGCTATACTACTATACAAATAATTAGGGTTAATAAGTTTTCAAATATTTAATTTAAAATATACAAAAAATGTTCTGGTTGAAATTTGGTAACAAAACGTGTAGTGGCGAAATGTGTGTGATGTTTTTATACTCGAGTTTGAAATCATTGCGTATTTTGTTCTCAGAATTGAGAACTTCAAAACTCATACGATGTTTAAGTATGAAAAAAAAGTTTATGAATATCAATCATGTCAAAAAAAAATTTTCTTACGTATAAGCGTTAAGTGTTGTTGCCAACAAGTTTTCTATCATCAATCAACTGCAAACGAAAACACCAGACAAAACGACATAGAGTGGATCTCCTGGATTTTCCTCCCCTCTCATCCAATAATGAAAACATACGATCACCTAGCTATATAGCCGCCGTATCAAGTTTTTCATTATGGACTCGAGTTGATTCAATCCATTCGATCCCCTCAGTCTCGTCTCCTATGTTGAAGCCATTGCAACTCAGGCTTGGTGTTTACTTGACACCTTCCAGGACATAGGTCGTCAGTCATAAGGTCAGAAAACCGAGATCCCAATACCTAACTTCCCCATACGATGCCGTCGCAACGCAGGAATGGTGTGTACTTAACACCTTCCGGGACAATCGTCAAAAATATGAAAAGAAAAAAAAGGTTATTGGATTAAACATTTTATCCGGAAATGTTCAAAGGTGTGGAAGCCAGACAAAGATGAATTAAAACACCTTTAGGCTAAATTACTTTAACCCGAAGGGTTAACTAACTTTCGAGCCCCACGTTGGGCGCCATTTTGTGTGATGTGCGTGGGAGTGAAAAAATTTTGTTTTGAGAAATTTTTTTGAAATAAATCAAACTCTCAACTTCGCTTCGCGATGGACAGTGGCACGCTGGTGTTTGGGCTGAAGCTCGCCGGAAATGGGGGGTTCGTGTCCATCTACTCACACATACACAATTTAATTCGTGCCAAGGATAGATGGAAAAAAAGCTGTTTAATAAAAATCGAAGCGATAAAAACATAAAAACAATGAATAAAAACGACCGTTGATTGATAAAATTGAAAACTACCGCAGTTTTCGACATGATTGTCTCGAGTCTTCAGGACCGGAAGTCATTGTCCTGGACAGGCTGCCCACCCCATATGACAACGAATTGTCATCCATGGCACTACTCATTGCCTGTAAATATGTTTGGAGTAATGCCCCAAATGTTACTTACCACTTCGCCATACGCGTGTTACATTTCAACCATTTTCGTTACTAATTAATGCATTATTAATCTTTTCATTCAATTCTAAATATAATCAATGTTTATTTACAAATTATTTATACTATATGGGTTTAGCAATAGTTACAGGATATGTGTAAAAAAAAAGGTAAACAAAATTATTTCTAATAATGATTATCATCTACTTAAATACAGTTCATATACTTGAATTTAGATTTCAGAAAAAATAGGAATGTAACGAGTGATTTTAAAATCTTATCATTTAAGTAAGTTGCAATATAAAAGGTTATTGGACAATAAATTGTAAATTTATTACCATTCAGTTTAATTGTATTTCCTTTTTTTTTCTAAATCTAAATTGTTTGTTGGGTTTATCTAATTTCTATTTTTTTTTATTTTTTTTTAATCTAAATTGTATGTTGGGTTTATTTAATTTCTATTTTTTTTTATTTTTTTTTAATCTAAATTGTATGTTGGGTTTATTTAATTTTCATTTATTTTATTTTTAATCTAAATTGTTTGTTGGGTTCATCTAATTTTTATTTTTTTTTATTTTTTTTTTAATCTAAATTGTATGTTGGGTTTATTTAATTTTCATTTATTTTATTTTTAATCTAAATTGTTTGTTGGGTTTATCTAATTTCTATTTTTTTTAATCTAAATTGTATATTGGGTTTATCTAATTTCTATTTTTTTTAATCTAAATTGTATATTGGGTTTATCTAATTTCTATTTTTTCTTTATTTTTTTTTTTTTCTAATCTAAATTGTATATTGGGTTTATTTAATTTTCATTTATTTTATTTTTTATTTATCCAGCTCCAACTTTAATCACAATACCCAAATTAATTAAGCGTCCCTATTGGCGTTAATTATTCAATTTTGGGGCAGATATTCAACCTCTATTAATTTTAAAGGAACAACAATTACGAATTTTGTTTACTTAAATCCTTAAACTCAATTTTAGGATTCAAAGTTCAAATTACGATCTATAATTCAAACTCGAGATTTAAATGCAACTCCGATCGGGTATTAAATTAAAATCTTGATATCAGAGTTAGATTAAATATTTTAACTCAAATTTGTTTTGAACTTGAAGTTTGAATTTAAATCCGGTTCTCGTTTTTTTCCTTTTTTTTTCTTTTTTTTATTATTTAGTCTATTAACTTGGACAGCTATTTAGATTCAGATCAAGTATGGATATGCTTATAAGAATTTGCCAATTTATTATAGAATTAATTCAGCTAATAATAACTAATTTTCGGTTAGTCATAACTAATAATTCGGTTAGTACTAACTAATAATTCGGTTAATAATAACTAATAATTCGGTTAGTAATCTATTCATTTAGCTACTTATTACTTATCTAGTTGGTAATAACCAATTATTTAGTTAGTGTAGCTACTTATCGAATATTTGACTCATTAAATTAATTTATTTTAGTCATTTCCTAAAATATTTATGGAATTTTCATTAAAAAAAATTAATTCAAATTCTTATTAGACCGTTTGTCCAAAAAAACTGAAACAAAATATTTTCTTTACAATGAAGCCTTGATTTGTTTATCCAATTAGTATTAAGTTTATTTATTATGATAAGTTTTTCAGAGGATAATCATTAATTTAAATATCTCAATTGTCGTTCCTCTTCCCTTTCCGGTGTATCGCATTTTAATCATTTAAAATTCGGGTATATAGATAGGTTGGAATTTGTTAAATTTTAATAACAGCCTGACGATTTCGGTTATCTCCGACTCACTGACTTATCTTTGTCATTTGAATTTCGTTCAATATAACCATTACCTGTACCCACACACTGTTGATTAAATTCTGATTAAATAAACGATTTTACCAATCAACTCTACGCAAAAACTTGATATTCGATTTCAAAAATAGATGCTACGTGGAACGTGAAGGTGGGATTGATAATCCATTCATGAAACTGACAATCAATTTACAACACGGATGGTCATTTAGCTTAATTTATGATCAATTTGCTAAATTAATAATCAATTCACAACCATTGATGATCAATTTACAAATCAAAAATTGATAATCCATTCATGAAACTAATAATCAATTCACAAACATTGATGATCAATTTACAAATCAAAAATTGATAATCTATTCATGAAACTAATAATCAATTCACAAACATTGATGATCAATTTACAAATCAAAAATTGATAATCCATTCATGAAACTGACAATCAATTTACAACATTGATGGTCAATTAGCACCATGGATGATCAATTTACACGATTGATGACCAACCAAAAATGGATAATCAATTTACAAACAGTGGGGGTAGAAATGATTATATTAACGTCGGTGAAATTTTCATGACAAGTTCTTAACAAATTTTGGGCATTGATAGTTATTAATATTCAGCCTAAGAATAATTAAAATATTACTTTGGGTACCTGTACTTGCCAAGGTGTGGAATATATACTTGGTGGGAACTACAGTTGTAGAGTAAGTTGTTGAACAATCTGCTGTTGTACTGGTTGCTGTTGTTGCTGTTAGTTTTTTTTTTTTTTTTTGAATGTCGAGAACGGAGCACTAGAAGTCCGTTGTTGTTGCTGTTGTTGCGGTCTGGCTTGTTGTTGTTGGTTAAAAAAAAATGCGTTTGGACGTAACGTTGCATCCGTTATAACAACGTGATAAAGTTGAATTTGTTGTTGGGCCTAGAAAAAACGTGTTTCTTTGGTTTTGTTGTTGGGCCCAGAAACGTGGTTAAGCTGTTGTTTTGTTGTTAGGCCAAGAAACGTGGTAAAGTTGTTGTGGTGGGCCTAGAGAACGTGGTTACGTTGATTTTTGTTGTTAGGCCTTGAAAAACGTGGTTTTGGCAGATGAAGATGGGCAGGAGGCAATCGATGAAAGATTTGCTCTTGTACCAAAAGGTGACAGGGATGATGATGAGGTACCATGTTCTAAATTGTATGTATGATAAATTATAATAAAAAAACTTGGAAGGAAATTTTTCCTTTTTGTTACCACTCACCCGCGAATTTTGCAATGTCTTTGCAATTATTTTTTTTTTTGAAGTTTAATCCTATCGAAGATTGTTAGTGTTTATTGCTAGCCATGGCAAGTTGTAGATGTTACAACGATTATAAATGGTTTGCTCTGACGCGCTTTATATTACGAAAACTTGTAGGTTGATTACTTGGTAGTGGCCATTCTCTTTTGTTGATCTTATAGCGATTACGGCACCAATTTTAATTCCAATTGGGCTTTAAATAACCTTCGCACCTTCCAAGTTGTTGTCAAATTTGCAAACAAAGAACCATAAATTTATGAACACTAAAGGGATTTGTTTTTTTTTTGATCTCTTCGCAAGGCGCGACCACGTTGCTAAATTGCACTTAAAATCACTCGAATTAAAACACGGACTCAATTTTAATTTGCACGTTTTTCTACGGCTTGTCTAACTATTTGCTGCCAATCGTTTCATCAACTTTTCTTATAAGAATCGTTTATATACCCACGCTGAATCTGCTAATTGCGCTTTTGTTAGTCAATTCGCCGTGGTAGAGTGGTATTTTTTTTGTAGGTTTCAGGGTTGTATTTTTTTACCATTAAATAGTGCTGACACTCAGAGATGGGTATATTTAAGTGATTTTGAGAAAAAAAACGCCAAAATCAAAGTGTTTGTCACAATATTTATTTTAAATGCAAAAAATATGTTATGTTTACACTCTTTCTACATAATCTCTCCATTACAATCAGTTGTAAAAGGAGTATTAAGTTTTTTTGTTAAGGAAATTTAAGGATATTTATGGGAAATTGCATGGTGATAATAATAAAAAAACATATATGTATGTCAAAGTGTCACGTGCGTAATTTACAATTTATTTTTTTCTTCGCCAACCCATGCATAGTTGCTTTTGAACAAAACATGATTATAAAGGCCCATTACCAACCTTTATAAAAACATTTTTTCCGAAATGAAAACCTCCTACAATTTACTTACTTTCGCACTTTTTCTTACGGTCCTAAAAGGCACTTCTATTTTTGTCACGTGAGTAAGTCAACTTTAGGTGCGTTTGAGTACTTCTACAGTAAAATGCAGTAAATGAGAAAATTGTAAAATTTGCTCTCACAAAAAGCTGTTGTCCAAAAAAGTACGCGAACGCAAATTTTGTAAAAATTCGACGTGAGCCAAAAAAGTTTCAAATGTTTGTATTTAGCCCAGTAAATGATTCACAAACAAGTTTAATTAATTAATATTTATTCACATTTTGTTTTTGTTTAATTTTTATATCAACTTTTCGTTTATTTAACAATTTTTTCACAATTTGTAAGCATTTTGTTTGTTACTTTTGTTTGTTTACCTTTTGAAACATATGTTTTTTTGTTTTACAAAATTTTACTGCAAAAATTTCTGCAGTAAAAATTTGTAAATACTCAGACAAGAACTGTCACTTTTCTCTCTCAATTTGTGTTCTCATTTACTGCATTTTGTGTACTCGAACGCAATTTCGTAAAATGCAGTAAAGTTCAGTAAAAAATAGTAAAAACTTTTGTGTTCTCGAACGCAGCTTTTGATTGCATGGCATTTGGGTACCCAGTGCTCAATTTACCATTATATATACTTTTTAGAAAGAACTCATCACAAACAATGTAACGATTCTAGAATTAATTCTAAAATTCCAATCCACTTCTATTTTTTTAATATTTAAACACAATAAAACGCGTACAAATGTCGCGTGCATAACCAGAGAAACACCCATATAGGAAAATTTGTTGAATTAATCTGATTCACGCCAACCCCAAGATTGGTTCGAATTGCTAAAAAAAATAGTCCCTTGAAAATTTGAGCTCAATTGGGTGAGGGGATAGGGTGCCCATGGCCCCCCCCAAAATTTGTAAAATACCTGATTTTTGACTTTGATTGTCAATAATTTTGTTAATATTTATTTTACAAAAAAAAGGAAAGGAAAAAGTCGACCAATTCTTATATCAAACGAAAACGTTGAGAAAGTTAAAAATGCTATTAGGTTATGTGATATAGAGAAAATTACAAATTTTCTTAATAAAGTTCTTCAGGAAAAACAACCGCGAGATGACTATCGGGAATTTATCGAACTTGCTCTAATATTTCTCGGAAAAACACCTGCCCGATCCGGTATAAAATTTCGAGCTCCAGGTGCTATGCATCACGCAAGATGGATGGCAAAGGCAATATACACCTTAAAAATATTTTTATTGTCAAAGTGTACGCTGAAGCCTGGTTTTGCGCTCCATCACCTATAACAGCTCCGTATCACGATTTTATGCTTCTAGCAGTATTAAGTCAAAATCGAAGTGTTGAAAGTGAAATTGCTACCGTAGCTTTGGAAAAATTTTGCAGTCACCTGTATTTAGGCACAGAAAATGTTTGCTTTGGCATTTTTTGATGAAAATGTACCAATCGGAACAAAAAAAATGGTAAAAGCTTTGAAAAATGAATCTGATATAAACAGCAAAAATGCCTTAATAGACACTCTGAACGTAGCTGATGTTATCAAAAAAGGTATTGCGCAGTTTGTGAATACAAAAACTAAAACATTTTTTTTTGTTACTTTTTGTGGTCGAGTAACAAAAAGTTTATCGAAGCTAAAAAAAAATCTTTCAGGTTTAAAAGTAGTAAACGATACTGCTGAGAGGGGAGTCAAATTAATGCAGGATTACAATAATATTTTATCAATAAGCGAAGAACAAAAACAATATATTTTACAAATTGTTAAGGATTACCGTTTACGTTTTCAAATTGCAATAAGGAAACTCTTTTTTAACTATACAAATTAAAACAAAAACCAAAGCCATAACCAAAAAAAAAAAATAAAAAAATACTTGCCACAAATAAAATTAAAATATCCACGTATCAATTTTTTTTTCTCATGTAACGAGTATACTTAAGTAAATGAAATCACCCATGTAAACATATGAATAAATCCATGATTTTTAGTTTATTTTTTTTTTTAATTCAGTAGATATAGAGATACAAAAAAAAAATTGTGAGCAAAAGTTGCTCCTCTGAGTTTGATCTATAACGTTTACCAACAATTTTATTTTGTAAAATAAATATTAACAAAGTTTTTAATCCAAATTTTTAATAAGCCTTAAGTTCATTAAATTTAATTTTCATTAAATTATTTTTATGAAGAAAGGAATTTTACAACATGAAAATTAATTAAAATTGTTATTGATAATCTTTCATTCTTGACCGTGGCATGACATGTTTCGATCGCAACCACTCGATCTTTGCCCAAGGTCTATTGAATAGGTTTGCGCAAGAAGCCTGATGATCATTGTTTATATTCTTTTTAGCTGTCAAAAGTTGTTTACATTTTGCTTACATTTGCATGTATATGTTTGTTTACGTTTATTGTTTTTCCCCATTTTCCTTTTACTTTGTGTGTGGTAGTAAGTTTTTGACAGCTAAAAAGAAATTTTACACAAACAAAATACATGTCGTTTTTTGTTTTTGTACAAGTAAGCAGACCTATTCAATAGACCTTGGATTTGCCGTTTTACACTCGCAGCCATCGACGACTGCTGACGTCAATAGTCAAACATCAATCCTTAAACCAAATTGTATTTTAACCTTTGGTAGATCGAAGTTTTCTTTTTTGAATGATTATCCATTTTAATTGATTTTACATGTTCTTCCTTACTTTTTCATAAAAATAATTTAATGAAAATTAAATTTAATGAACTTAAGCCTAATTAAAAATATTAAAAATTTGGATTAAAAACCATAAATAGTTCAACAAAATAACCACAATTAACAAAGTTATTGACAATCAAATTAAAAATCAGGTATTTTGCAAATTTTGAGGGGGCTATGGGCACCCTATCCCCTCATCCGATTGAGCTCAAATTTTCAAGGGACTATTTTTTCGAACCAATCTGAGGCTTGGCGTGAAACAAATTCCAACTTTGAAAAATAACTGGCAGCCTAATGTACATACATATATTTTTATTCATAACGCAATTAAATGTGGTTTTTATAAAAAAAAATAAATTTTTTAATTTAAAATCATTACAAATGTTGTTCTCAATTTTAAAACCCATATAACCGGGTGTGTTCTAGAATCTGAATCCACTCAAAAGTGGATACTTCAGCTTTTTTGGTGTTCTGCATTTCACATCCACGTGTTTTTATTCGTTTTCAATTAGAGTAGTAAGGTGTTGCTGAAAGTAAAACGAATCGACTTTTATTCTAATATGTAACAACATTTTTAACAAAAAAAAAAAAGATTTTGTTTTTATATTCGCGATAGAAGCGATTTATTCCTGAAAGTTTTCTGATTATTTACAGCTTTAACGATTTATAATAAATTTTTTTGAACAAAAACTTCGAATACACAAAAACATGCGAATTTGAGAGCACCAATTAATGGATTATGCGGATGCACAAAATTTTTCGTTTTCAATTCGAGTCGAAACCTAGAACATACCTAAACATCAAACAAAAGAAAATAAGGAAAAAAAGTAAAACAAGCGACAAAAATCAAATAAATTAATTTGATATTTCATAGGTAAATTATGACAACTCTCCTTAAGGCTAGATTAAACTATCTTACAAGTCTTACGTATTCCATAATACTTTGTGAGATAGAAATCTAATGAATTTGTTGCGACTGTCAAAAAATCTAATTTAACATGACAATTTGTGTTCACACCATCACACAAAGTATAAACACTCACACATGAAATAAAATGCAACCCTGATCTAATGAAAAGTATTATTGTTTAGAAATTTTTCAAAAAACAATGAAGTCGTATGGGATATCAAACTTTTTTCATAATACTTGTCATTTTCGTGACACATTGCATTCACACTATCACACTTTGTCATATTACTTGAGTTTTTGACATGTATTAATGCAAAGTACAATAGTGTAATCTAGCCTTTAATAAATCTAATTTGTACTTATTCTACCATGCATGACACGATATATTTGAAGAAGCAGCCCAGTTAATAAATATGTAGAACTATAAAAAAATTAGTTTTATCCAAGGACCGTAACGGTTATAAGTTTTATGCCATGAGCACAATTGAGTCGTAGTTCGCATCAATGCAGGACGTAACGCCGTAAATTGTTTAAAACACGCTTCACTTACCCACAATGCCGTCGTAAACGTATTTTGTTTTCGTTTGAAAATAATATTAAAAAATTAAAAATTTATTCAAATTATTGGTTATTTTTCTATCCTTGTATTTTGTTATCAAATATTAAATTTTAAAACTTAAAAATATATGTACATATTTAATTTTTATTTTTTTATGACAATACAGTCGTAACCAGTGTATGAAATAGAATTAGATCTACGTCGACATACGACGTAGATACGCTTTTACATTTGCGTCAACTATTGTGTGCCCTTTTATTAAATATTATACGCTTTAATTTGACAACGTATCTACGTCGAACGCTATACGTTCATACGGTGCAGTTGTGTTCCTACAGTAAATATTACTCGTTTTTGATCCTTGATTATAAAAATTCGTAGACAGCAAGAAATAACGGATTTTTTAAGAAAATACGTAATAATAAAACACGAATAACACTCACGAACAAAAACAATTCATTCCTTGTTCCGCAAATGTGGGAATATACGTAGTAATCAATTCATAATTATTTTGTCCGATTCCAATTAATGCATTGTTATTCTTTCAAAAATCATAAATGAATTAATTATTAATGTAATCAATTCCTCATTTTCCCGCTGGATTCCTGCCTGTTTTTTAAACTAAGGTATAAAATAATTAGTATTGTGGTTATTTTCTTGAACTGTTTATGGTTCTTAATCCAAATTTTGATATTTTAATTGGGCTAAATTCATCAAATTTAATTTTCATTAAATTATTTTTTACGAAGAAAGGAATTTTACAACATGAAATTAATTAAAATATATTGATAATTCTTCATTCTTGACTGCCGCGGGAATCGAACACAGGTTTTCACGGACAGGTTACCCTTACCTGTTTTAATTAAACCACTCAATCTCTTCAGAGGGTTTTGCCGTTTAACACTCACAGCCATCGACGACTGTTGGCAGTCAATAGTCAAACATCAATCTTTAAAATGTTATTGAAAGAAAGAGAAGGCATAGAAAATGATTCAATGGAATGAGGTCTTAGTCCTCATCCATATTATGAAACATTTGCTGCAAAAACTTTCTTTAATTCTCTTTTGAAACTGCATTCGTGTCCAAAGAATAAAAATTTAGTTTTACATCATTGAGTATTTTCTATGCATTCTGTTTCTTTCAATAACAAACTTACAAAAACTTCTTGTACATAAAACAAATTACAATTTTCCATTCGTCGTTCCCCTTTCATTAACAAATTCAAATGTTTCATAATATGGATTGGAACTTAGGAAATACAAATTATTTTTTTTTTTGAGTTTAATTTTTTGCTCTGTGTAAAATTCTTATTTGTTAAATTAAATAAATTTTTTATAGTTTATTTTAACCACAATTAAAATTTAAGGGGCTGAGGCCCGTGGGCCCCCTGGATCCGAAAAACCACCCCGCCCACTTAGGTAATTGTACATGAAAGACGAAAAAATTAAAATTGAGGGCGGGCGGGACTTTTCGGGCCCTCTGGGCCAAAAAAAAAGTGCACCAATCCACTCATTTCTATGTGAAGGTACTCAAATTAAAGGTAATTTGCTCACGATTGTAAATATTTTGTTTTATTTGTATTTTTTTAATGTTTTATGTTCGATTTTAAAAAAAAAAATTTTTTAGTTTTTTTGTAACTAACAGCCTATTTCCGATGTGCGAAAGAATTATTTTCGGCTTAAGTCTAGTTTACCAACGCAGCTCCAAATAAAAAAAAAAGTACATAGGGTGATAGAAAATTAAAAAATAAGAAGAAAAAATAAAATGACAAAATTCTCGGAAACGCTTAGTTTCCGAGTTATGGACCTCTGAAGTTTTCATATGAATTTGCGATTTCCCATTACATTTCTGAACCTATATGGCCAATATTGGTATCATTTGAAAGCTTTTGAATAGATCTTTCTGGATATAAACATTTTATTTAAAAATTCTTAATCCATTAAGGAGCGGCGATGAATTTACGAAAAAACAAAAGTTTTTAGTAAGCATAAAAACCAATATATGCATTTATGTTTTAAATTTGTTTTTTAATTCAATTTTTTCTAAAATAAACTGGTAGAGGAGGAAACCTATGCAGAAAAGCATTAGTAAGCGAAGCCGGTGTTTGTTATACCATAGAGGAGAAAAACTGTTCATCCGGCCGAAGGCCATCTATGCGAAGAAGCTTTATTTAGCGAAGCCGGTGTTTGTTATACCATAAAGGAGAAAATCCTTGTACCCGGCCGTAGGCCGGCTATGCGGAGAAGCTTTATTTAGCGAAGCCGGTGTTTGTTATACCATAGAGGAGAAAATCCTTGCGCCCGGCCGAAGGTCGGCTATGTGGGAAGCTTTATTTAGCGAAGCTGGGATTTTTTTGATTAAATTTATATTACCTAGTGCACTTCCGTAACATTTTGATATAAAATTTTGTAAAAACTGTATTAGGAGCTAAAAGAGTTAAAAAGTTTTAAAAAAATTTTGCATTTCCAGAAAGATCTGTTCAAAAGCTTTCAAATGGTACCAATATTGGCCATATACGTTCAAAAATGTAGTGGGAAATCACAAATTCATATGAAAACTTCAGAGGTCCATAACTCGGAAACTATGCGTTTCCGAGAATTTTGCCATTTTATTTTTTCTTCTTATTTTTCAAATTTCTATCACCCTATGTACTTTTTTTTTTAGTTAGAGCTGCGTTGGTAAACTAGACTTGTTCCTTATTTTCTGCGTAGTGTTGCGGCAGTTGTGGCAACAAAAGTGTTGGTCTGGGTGTCAATGTATTTGTTTTGCAAGAACAATGTAATTGTTGACAAGGCTCTTTTGCAAAATTTTGCCACATATTTCTGGGAGTCACACATATCGCCACGGAAATCATTTTTTGTAGTCGCCTTTATCAAGAGTAGATGAAGATTCAAACTCTGCCGTATAGTTGGTTTTCAGTTTGTTGAAAGTTGTTAAGGTGTGTAGAATTTTTTTTAGCATACATTTTTTTTTTCTCATCTTTGGAATATCAGTGTTTTTTTTGGTTTCCGGGTTCCTTTGTTTTATTGCTGTTTTGGTGGTACTTGTTAGAAGGTGTAATTTAGATGTTTGTTATTTATTAATTTATTTGCAGTTTATTTTTGTTCTTATGGTGGTTGTTCTGGTGGTAATGAGTGTAGGAAAAAAACAGAAAAATCATGTGTTTGTAGTTCGTCACAGTTGCGTAAAAAGGGAGTATTGTAGAATTCGTTGTATTGCCAACGTGAAAGGGCTGTTATTGTGAATTAAAAACAAGGTGGTGAAAAATGATAGCACATATGGAATGTGATCTGGTAACTGGTGGTTGGGAAAATCCATGACAATTGGAAAATGTAAATGGAAGCACCAAAAAGAACCTATTGGAAATTGAAATCCAAAAATGGGGATCAGGTGTAGATACACAGAAAAATTTCTAGATGCAGAATATAGTAATAACAGGCAAAATCGCCATTTGTGATACAACAAGCGGAGAATACGGGTGCAAATTTTTATAAATTGTGAAATAAAAATAACGTTTTCTTTAGATTTATTTGAAAATAAGTAAATTCTGTTTAAGTCACAGAATAAATTTTTGAAGGCTTAAAATTGTATAAAATTTTGTTGTGTGGAATTTTGTGGGGACAAACTGTTAAGTAAGTAGTAGAGCAATTTTATTTTTGGTGTAGAACGAACAATTTCTGACAGGAAAATTTGTTTTGTTAATAAAGGGCAAGGCAAGACAAGTGGTGGGAGGAACAAGGGCTATAGTCAGGAGCCATCCCCACGAGCAGTGTCTGGTTGGGGTGAGACGGAGAAAAGACACCCAACAGAGAAAACCCCCCAGATAGAGAAAAAAAAAGAAAAGGAAGAAAGTAAAAGAGGTAACCATAATTAAGCCGCCAAATAGTAGTGTTTTAGAAGTGTAACGGCCATTTTGAATTAAAAAACGGCCATATTGTGTTTGGTTAAGGAATTGCGAAGAAAAGCCCTGTATATGAAATGATGCCCCATTAGAACAATAGGAAAAGGAAAAATTAGATAAATAGTTGAAATAAATTAAGTAATATGAGAGAAAACAGAAAAATTTTAAATTGAAATAGAAAAAAAAGAAATAGTCGAATATAGTTTTAAGTAAAGATAAGTCTTAGTGTAGTTGTGTTATATTTTTTTTTATGTAGGTTAATTATGTATCATTAGTGTTAGTGTATATAATTTTATAAAAATGTTCATTTGTTAGGTTATTTTGTTTAGTCCTAAATTTGTTTTTTTTTATATCTTGAAATAAGTAGCCTAGCAGTTTCTGTCGCCTTCAAGCAGGAAATGTGTGAAAGTTAAATTCGTTTTTCTTTTGTTGTATTTTATATTCCTTTCCCTCGGTTATAATAAGGGAAACAGACAGCCTAAGTGAGCTCCTTTAGGTAGGATTTTGTATTAAAAAAAAAATAAAAAAAAGAGAAAAGGGGAAAACCTCACAGATTTTGTGAACAGAAGGATATAGAAATTGTTTTTTTTTAAAGGCAAACGTTTTTTTTTTGTGTGTAATAATTTAGGCAAAACAATTTAGCCAAAAATATTAGAGTAATGTAAATTTTTTTTTATGTGTATTAAATTTTATTTCAGAATTAGAAAAGTTCTTTTCTCTACATATATATAGATTTTTTTTTATATAATATTTTGTTTTACCTTTTTTTTTATTTTTTTTCTTTAATTAAATAAAGGATGTGAATAATATTTAAGTGTTAAACAGAAATATGTTTGTGTGTTAAGCCTTTTGAGTTTGGATTTGGTAAAATTGTGAGGTAAGTGAATTGAGTGAGTGGTTGTGTAGGGGACACAAGTATAGTTAGTAATGGTAATATGTGTCCAAGGTTGGGAGGGCAAGTGGAGGGCAAAAATCATCTAGTCCTTCCTCATTAGTGTTTCCGTTGTCTGGTTTATTATAGTTTGTGTTTTATTCAGTTTACCTTCTTATGTTTTATTCGTTCGTTTCCGGTTGCTGTGTTTAAGGGTTGGAACCTGCCCTGAGTATGCTTGTGGGGCTAGTTGGCATCACAATCATAGCAACGTTGGGATGATGTGAAGATAGTGGCGGCCGATTGTTTTGGGAAAAATAACCCGGATCGAATATGGCGCCAAACATCCCGAGAGTTACGTAACAATAATGGCGCCCAACTTAAATATAAATAAATCCCAAATATACAATACATCTACGTATATGAAGGTATATAAATAGCCCAAAGGTCCTTGGTAGGAGGTAAAAGCAAGGCTAGTAAAGCCTTTTTAACTCATAAAATTTCTGTTTGAGCCGCAAGGTAATAGTGAAAACTATTAGCTTTGTTGAATTAGGCCCAGCTGCCTTGCTGGAGCTTTCTACTAAGTGGCTGTATATTTACAGATGATATTTTTGGTATTGTAGCGTGGGAGTTTTGATTATGGAAGACATCCCATTGGGTACTGTAAATGTCGAATAGTTTTGTTTTTTTTTAGTTTCAGTTTTAACAATTTTTTTTTTTGGGTGGAAAGTGCATTTGATTGCAACCGCTTTGATATTGAATATCGGAGGACTGTAGTGTTATTGCGATGTTGATTAATATTTTGTTTTAGTATTTTTGTTTTGAATAAGCCTATTATAGCCGCTCGTAATATTATTGGAGGTCTGTTGTATTGTGGGCAAGATTTTAGGGAAGCTGAGTGTTTTCAACCTTTGCCTATTACGTAATATAGTAACCGTTTTGAACCATTGTTCTGAATCAGTGCTTACTGGACACTAATAGTCTTGAGAATTTTTTTTTGAAAACACTAGGTAAGATAAATTTTTTTTTGTGCAATACTAGTCGAAAGGAAACATGAAGTGAGGCCTTAATGGCATTATTTTTTTTTAATATTTGTTATTATTTATAAACCACACTCAATACACTCTCACGAAAATTTTATCAAATCCAAATAAATTATATGAAATTTATTCAGTCGTTTTGTATTATTTGTTTAATTTAAAACTTATTATTTTCCGTTTGTGAGTCTAATTAGAAGTTTGTTTTGATATATAGATATTTTTTTTTTAATACATTATTATATTCATATGTGGTTATTGTTTGTTACAAATCATAAAAAAATAATAACAGCGGTGTGAATAAAAATAGGGATAAAGGGTAATAGATTTTTAGTTTTTTTTTGTTCATGTTCATTTTTCTTTTGTGGGTAGATTTTTTTTGTAAGTTAGTAGAATACGTTTTAATTGTTGTTTAATTTGTGTACTTTTCAATATTTTATATATTTTATAAATTTTTATTTTTTTATATTTCTATTATTTAGCTCTATTTAATTTTAATATTTTCATTTGATACATTTTTTTGGTGTGTTAGTTCTTTTTTTTACTTTTGTTTAAACATTTTATGGCCGAGAATCCTAAAGTAGGGGAAAAGGAAAAAGAGAGTTTGAGAAAATCGGACCGATTAAAAAGGCATAGGGAAAGAAACGTGTCATTTGATTTGAATCGTTCGTCACCTCAGGTTCAACCTAAATATAGAAAAATTAATAGATCCACTAAAATGGCAAATAGATCTCCTCAAATTGGTGATCTGTCGGGGACAATTAATGTCCAACAACAGAATACCGGCACTAGACCTAAGGAAAAGGGTGGGCGCGCCCCAGTGTGGCTCCATATGAACCAGGTCGGGAGGAAGTAGCACCTAATGTTAGGCAGATGGTAACTGATAGTGTGGAGAATATGAGGACTAGTTTGGATAGGTCGATGGAGAAAATTATAAGTGAGAAAATTGGTAGGGAAATGCTAAAGGTGCAGGCGAGTATGAATCTTTTATCCGACGCGATTAGGAGTCTTTCGGTGAGGGATCAGGTTCGCCCCGAAACCCCTGAAAATGTCCTCAGACCGGATGGGGGTGGTCAGCCTCCGTCATACGCTAGGGTTCACAGGTATGATTTTCCCCCACCACCAGTTGCAAATGTTCACAATGACACATGGAGAATCCGTGTGGATAAGTTTGGACTGGAGTTTAAAGGTGGTAATGACCAGTTGTCAGTCGAGGAGTTTATATTTAGGCTAGAACATATGCAAAGGCAGTACAGAATTCCATGGCAGGAGATTTTGAGGGATTTTCATCTCTTGGTTGCTGGTACGGTTAAACAATGGTATTGGGCTCTGCTACAAACAACAGTAATTTCTGATTGGACTACGCTTAGATTAGCATTATTGAATCGGTATAAGACAATACGGTCTAATTGGGAATTAATGCAAGAGCTAGTAGAAAGAAAACAGAGACAAGGCGAGTCGATAGACGAATATTTTCATAACCTTAATTTATTAAGAGCAAGATTAGAAGTGCCTGTAGCTGAGGGAGAAATGATAAAGATAGCGAAGAGAAATTTAAAAGAAAATATTGCCCGAATTGTTTACCCAATGAATGTTTCTTCGGTGGAGCAATTGAGGATGGAATGTCTCGAAGCAGAACGTATTTTTATAAGAAACCAAACCAGAACAATTATACCTCAACAGTCTAGACCACAAAGGTATATACACGAAATCGTGAAGAATTTTGATGAGGACGAGCAGGCTGAAACTGTACCGGAAGTAGCAACGATAGACAGCCCACCAGTATGTTGGAATTGTCAGAAGGAAGGGCACGTTTTTCGAGATTGCCTGTCCAGGCAAAGAAATCTGTTTTGCTATAAGTGCGGCAGACCAGACACTATAACACCTAAGTGTCCGATTTGTAGCAACGAGCAGGGAAACTCCCGAAGGAACGTGGGTATAACGGGGTTGCCACGTTCGACGGAACTCGCCCCGAGACAACCACAAAACTAATACCAAAATTTTCGAGAATTCGTCATTTAAAGTCTTTAGCTGAACGGGAGCAAAACTACGCCAGAGTTAGGGAACAGATATTGGGCGATTTAAATGAATCAAGTGAAATGGAGAACAAAAAGGGGAATAAAACCTCGTTATGTCATAGGGGAGATAACCAACAAATAGACCGGAAAAGGTACGAATATATCCGCAAAATCAGGAATGATTTTATTAATAGAAAGAATAAGCGACGACTTATAGTTGATGCCATTAGCCGAACTAGGACTGAGAGGGATGCCAGACCATATGCTGAAGTAATAATTCAGGGTAGGAAATTTTCTGGTCTTCTTGATTCGGGAGCGTCAGTCAGTCTACTGGGAAAGGACTGCCGCGAAATTGTCTTAGATCTGGAGGCTGAAATAGTAAATATTTTTTGTAATGTCAGCACGGCTAGTGGGCAGCAGCATAGGGTTTTAGGAAAATGTAATTTAAAAGTCGATTATAATGGCAATAGTCATATTATCACGTTTTACTTGTGTCCTGATTTAGATCAGACAATGTACTTAGGTATAGATTTTTGGCAGGCGTTTAGAATAGCCCCACATGTAGTACCTGTGTCGGAAATAGGAGCAGAATTATTACAGGAAATGAAAAGTGAAGAGACGACACACAAATTGAACAAACATTTATTAACACAACAACAACAACAACAACTGGAGGAAACAATTAGAAAGTTCCCTTCATTTGAAAGGGATGGATTGGGTTGTACAGATCTTGAGAGGCATGAGATTAAGCTGGTAGAGGGTACGAATCCGATAAAGGATAAACATTATCCTATTTCTCCTGCGGTTCAAGCCATAGTCTATGCAGAGATAGATAATATGTTGAAATTAAAGGTAATAGAGGAAAGTAATAGTCCCTGGTCGAACAGGACTACCGTGGTTAGAAAACCAGGTAAAGTTAGGTTCTGTTTGGATGCGCGTAAACTTAATGCGGTGACTGTTAAGGACGCATATCCCCTACAGAACATAGACGGTATTTTGAGTCGCATAGATCAAACGCATTATATAAGCAGTGTCGACCTGAAGTATGCGTTCTGGCAAATTGAACTGGAGGAAGAGGCGAGGCCTTATACAGCCTTCACAGTTCCAGGTAGACCACTGTACCAGTTTCGTGTAATGCCGTTTGGTCTATGTAACGCGGCTCAGCGTTTCTGCCGTCTAATGGATAAGGTGATTCCAGCTAGGTTGAAGCAGAACGTATTTATTTATTTGGATGATCTCCTCATAATATCGGAAAAGTTTTCGACGCATTTAAAGATTTTAGATGAAGTTGCAGAATGTTTACGACAGGCAAATTTAACTATAGGTTTAAAGAAATCGTTATTTTGTTTTAAGGAGCTACGGTATTTAGGTTTTGTAATAGGCGGTGGTATGCTCAAAACGGACCCAGAAAAAGTTAAGGCGATGCAGAAAATTCCATTACCGAAAACGCCAAGAGAGGTAAGAAGCTTCTTGGGAACCGCTGGATGGTATAGGCGCTTTATTAAGGACTTTGCCAGTACCTCAGCACCCATAACCGATACGCTAAAGAAAGGTAAAAAGTTCAGTATGACTCCTCAGGCGATAGAAGCATTTGAAACACTTAAAATGTCACTAACAACTGCGCCGGTTTTACGTCATCCGGATTTTAGTAGGCCGTTCTATATACAGTGCGATGCCTCAGAGTATGGAGTGGGAGCGGTGTTATTCCAAAAGTTTGGCCAGGAAGAAAATCCAATTGCGTTCTACTCGCAAAAATTGAATAACTGTCAGAAAAACTATTCTGTAACAGAGAAAGAGTGTCTGGCAGCGGTTCTGGCGGTAAAACGCTTTAGGCCGTATGTGGAAATGATGAAATTCACCGTGATAACCGACCACGCTAGCCTGAAGTGGCTTATGTCTCTAAAGGACCTAAGTGGCCGTTTAGCAAGGTGGTCACTCCAGCTCCAGGCCTATGACTTTGACATTGAACACCGCCGAGGATCAGAAAACGTTGTCGCAGATATGCTATCGCGAATGCCGGTTGAAGAAATACAGGTCAATGACGAGTTTTTTGATTTTGAAACCACTGCATTTGAAGATGAAGAGTATATACAATTAATAAAAAGTATCGAGGAAAACAAAAGCAAACTACCAGACCTACGAATTGAAAATGGAAAAATTTATAAAAAAACCAGTTTTGAAAGTTTAGACTGTGTCAGTACAAATGTATGGAAGTTGTGGGTTCCCCAGGATATAACACACATTTTAATTGAAAAGGCCCACAATGATGTCACATCAGCCCATGGAGGAGTTACAAAGACTCTGGAAAGACTTAAAAGGCTGTATTATTGGCCACGTATGGTAATTCAGGTGCAACAATATATCCGGCAATGTCAGATTTGTAAAGAGACCAAAGCTGTTAACCATCATACCATGCCGACTATAGGGTGTCAGGTTCAAACTGATCGACCGTTTCAGAAAATATATGTCGATTTTTTAGGGAAGTATCCCCGATCTAAAAACGGGAATGCGTACATTTTTATTGTAGTGGATCACTTCACCAAATTTGTATTTTTGAAAGCGATGAAGGAGGCGACCTCAAAGAACGTTGTCGAATTTTTAGTGCAGGAAGTGTTTCAAAAATTTGGTGTCCCTGAGGTCCTTCACAGTGATAATGGACAACAGTTTGTCTCGAAGCAATTTCAGGAAATGATTGGTATATATAATATTAATCATTTAAAAACCGCATTTTATTCCCCGCAGTCGAATGCTGCGGAAAGGGTTAACCAATCAGTGTTAGCTGCTATTAGGGCGTATCTAGAAACCGATCATAGAGACTGGGATTTGTATCTTCCCGAGATAGAATGTGCACTAAGGACGTCAGTCCACTCAGCCACAGGGTTTTCACCTTTTTTTGCTCTTTTTGGATACCATGTATTTTTGAATGGAAGCGATTATAAATTAGCGAGGAAATTAAAGTCAATGTCGGATCATAATATAGAAAATTTAGAAAACAGTGATAGGATAAAGACTATACGAGAGAAAATAAGGCAGAACCTAGATAACGCATACGTAAGAAGCGCCGAAAGATATAACAAAAGGGCAAGAATGGTTAATTTTAAGCCAGGCCAGGAAGTCTTTAGAAGAAATTTCGCACTGTCAGACTTTAAAAACAATATCAATTCAAAATTTTGTCGCAAGTACCTTAAGTGTCGCATAAAAAGACTAATAGGCAACAACATGTATGAATTGGAATCGTTGCAGGGCAGGCCAATTGGTATTTTTCATGCTAAGGACATTAAAGTGTGATAGGTGCAATATATTTCTGCTGAAATAGATGACGTGGTAGTGCAATATAGGGTTAAGATTTAGGTGTAGGGTATTGAGTGCAATTTTGGAATTAAGTTTCTGTTTGTGCTCGTCCCGTTTACCTTCTTTTTTATATGTGTAACTATACACACGTTGTTGTCGTAATTATACACCCGCTTCATTAATTATTATATTATACACGCAATTATACACCACATAGTTTTGTTTTATGTTTGTTGACATGTTGTCAATCTAACCTGCGACATATACCAAAATTACCCTACTCTATTATCCGAATGAATAAGACACTGGACAGGAATTAATTTCAATCTATGGAATGACCTTTTATTTAGTATAAGTATACGGGATAATTACAGGGACAGTGAGTTTTAATAAAAACTGGACAGCGTGAGGCTAAATTCGGTTGGCCCTTCTATGAATACGGATTTTACATATGTACCTTGTATTGCCCGGCTGAAGACTCTTTTTCAGGGTGTGGGAGTTCCCCGCGTGTGCTTATTTTGCTGTTTGCATTTGTTTTAAACAATTTTTTTTGCGCGCACACCAGTCCTGCTGGCGTGGACTTAACAGCCCTGGTGTTTTGTTGCGGCAGTTGTGGCAACAAAAGTGTTGGTCTGGGTGTCAATGTATTTGTTTTGCAAGAACAATGTAATTGTTGACAAGGCTCTTTTGCAAAATTTTGCCACATATTTCTGGGAGTCACACATATCGCCACGGAAATCATTTTTTGTAGTCGCCTTTATCAAGAGTAGATGAAGATTCAAACTCTGCCGTATAGTTGGTTTTCAGTTTGTTGAAAGTTGTTAAGGTGTGTAGAATTTTTTTTAGCATACATTTTTTTTTTCTCATCTTTGGAATATCAGTGTTTTTTTTTGGTTTCCGGTAGAGTTGTGTCGGTCATGAACGACCCGGTTCAATTGAACGAATCAGTCAAACGAACGATGAACGGCCGTTCAGTTTCATCGTTCAATTCCGTTCAATCGGTCACTTGTATGGTTCACTTGGGTCTTTTGAATCAGTCGGTCACTTGTTTACCGAACAACTGGATGAAAAGAAACAACAATACTATTGTTGTGTATATGTGATGCCAGTATAATATACTTATTTCATTTACTCATTGCCACATTGCTTTACACATTTTCATAATACGAATAGGGTTGTCGAGTCTTGGCGACCAAATTTTAAAATTGGCCACAACGATTTTTTGGCAGCTTATAAAATATATGGCGATTTTGTTGGCTATTTGATAATGCTATGTTCGCACTTGGGGTTTTAAACGCGTTTAAGCAAAATGATGATTAAGAAAAAAACTCAACAAACAAATTTATATTTCTTTAAAGTATTAAAAATGGATAAAAAATACTTTTATAAAGTTATAAGAAGATTATTTTAAACATATGTTGGATGAAATTGTGAAAATTTTTCAATTATTTAAGGAAAAAAATAATATATTAAGCAGAAATCGTGGCCGGTTGTACACGTTCAAGTGGGCCGATTCCAAATTATACTCAGTTTGAGGTATGTTCAGAGGATTCTATGTGATTAATGAAGTGATTTAGTTGTAATCATGTCAATGTAAAGTGATTTACAAATCACTTTAATGTATGGGTAATCATCTCTATTTTGATGTGATTAGGCTTAATCACGTTCGTGTTGTTTAAACGCGCTTATAAGCCCAAGTGTGAGCATAGCTTATGCCATGAATTTGTTTTGAGACTCTTAGAAAAATTTCCCGTTTGTTATTTGGAAAGTTTGTTTCAATGTTGGTTATTAAAATCAGTTTTTGAAAAAAGTTTATAGCTATAAGGATACTTCCGGTACGTATCATTTTAAGAAACTTGCTTTGACTGACTTTATGTGCATATATATATCCAATATTTCTTTAATACTAACCACAAAAATAACGTTTTGCTGCTTTTATTAGACTATTGCAAACTATTGTAACTTTTTTTGTTTTCACAAATCATTTTACTTTAATTAAACAAAATATATATCATGGCGATTTTACCCAATTTTTGGCAAATTGTAGAAATTAGGAAGACATTTATTTTTTAAGATTTATAGAAAATATTTTAAAAAAGTTTTAAATATATTTTATATTATCAAAAACACAAAAAAAGGCTTTGGCGATTTTGGACAATCAATTTGGCAAAAAAGATCAAAATAAATCCGACAACCCTGGCTGCTATTCACAACTACAATTACTACAGCTACAATTCACGATTACAATTTTCATGAGCGTTGCCATTTAACATATCATCAACACGTCCGGTTATCCCTAAATACCTAACAGCATCACGACGAACACCATCACCGGTACAATAGTAGTAGGGAATTTGGAAAAATAGGTTTCTTCATAGCGTTAATGGTTATTGTAAAGGGTACGACGCATCATACCAGGCCAAGGGTGGGATAATACCAAATAACCTATGCTTTCACCCTTGATCTCAATGACACAAAGTGGGTTTGTTTTACTACAAAGAATGGGTATGCCTTTTAACAAAAATAAAGTCATTAGTTTTTCTTATCTTACTAATGCTCGTATAATCTTTTTAAGGTACTTACTGCTGATCCCGGTTTCATGGGCGTACAGCTGGACAAGGGGTGTCAAACCATGGCCACAAGATTTTGTTTACCAAATGGTGCACACAATGAAACGTCTTTCTTTGCCTACATAACGATAACACCATAACCAGGCCTCGGGATTATGGGTTCATTGACACTGCCCAAAACTCTACGAAAAGAAGTAAAACGATTCTTAATCAGCTTTTCCAATTTCAGCTGCAAATTTTAATAAAGGCACTGAAGTGTTTCAAAAAGTTTACCCCCTATTCATAAAAAAAATTTGATTTATAAAGGGTTTACTCAAAGAAAATTCGTTTTATAAACCTTTTGTAAACCTGAAATGTTTTTTATGAATATGGGAGTTTGTCTTTATAAAATTAAAAAATCACAAAAAAGAATGAAAAACAAATGTTTCTTCCAATTTGTTTTGTGTTTGTTTTCTATTCTTGTGTACATAGGTATTCATTATATGAATATGCTTACTCTTTTAACACATTGCTGTATTCAATCAATTGTGAATGACTGAACGAAAACCACAAAAGAGCAACTGATACAAAAGACCGACTGACCCAAGGCGAATTCAACTACAGGTGGTGTCGGAACTACAACAATCCAAAAACAAAAGAAACAACATAGGGTTTTTTGCATTGCATTGTTAGTGCCATTAGCTCGAAATGTCAACCATTATTAGCAAAACACTAACAAATCAAAACAAATAAGCCCGAACTGTCAAAATCAGATGCCGTTTCGACACCACCTGTAGTTAATTCGCCTTGGACTGACCCAAAAGACAAAGTGACCTGAAATGACCCACTGAACGAAATGAACGAACTCGTTCACTGTTTTGAATTGAACGTTAATGACCGGTCACCTAAACGAACGATTAAGCCCAACCCTAGTTTCCGGGTTCCTTTGTTTTATTGCTGTTTTGGTGGTACTTGTTAGAAGGTGTAATTTAGATGTTTGTTATTTATTAATTTATTTGCAGTTTATTTTTGTTCTTATGGTGGTTGTTCTGGTGGTAATGAGTGTAGGAAAAAAACAGAAAAATCATGTGTTTGTAGTTCGTCACAGTTGCGTAAAAAGGGAGTATTGTAGAATTCGTTGTATTGCCAACGTGAAAGGGCTGTTATTGTGAATTAAAAACAAGGTGGTGAAAAATGATAGCACATATGGAATGTGATCTGGTAACTGGTGGTTGGGAAAATCCATGACAATTGGAAAATGTAAATGGAAGCACCAAAAAGAACCTATTGGAAATTGAAATCCAAAAATGGGGATCAGGTGTAGATACACAGAAAAATTTCTAGATGCAGAATATAGTAATAACAGGCAAAATCGCCATTTGTGATACAACAAGCGGAGAATACGGGTGCAAATTTTTATAAATTGTGAAATAAAAATAACGTTTTCTTTAGATTTATTTGAAAATAAGTAAATTCTGTTTAAGTCACAGAATAAATTTTTGAAGGCTTAAAATTGTATAAAATTTTGTTGTGTGGAATTTTGTGGGGACAAACTGTTAAGTAAGTAGTAGAGCAATTTTATTTTTGGTGTAGAACGAACAATTTCTGACAGGAAAATTTGTTTTGTTAATAAAGGGCAAGGCAAGACAAGTGGTGGGAGGAACAAGGGCTATAGTCAGGAGCCATCCCCACGAGCAGTGTCTGGTTGGGGTGAGACGGAGAAAAGACACCCAACAGAGAAAACCCCCCAGATAGAGAAAAAAAAAGAAAAGGAAGAAAGTAAAAGAGGTAACCATAATTAAGCCGCCAAATAGTAGTGTTTTAGAAGTGTAACGGCCATTTTGAATTAAAAAACGGCCATATTGTGTTTGGTTAAGGAATTGCGAAGAAAAGCCCTGTATATGAAATGATGCCCCATTAGAACAATAGGAAAAGGAAAAATTAGATAAATAGTTGAAATAAATTAAGTAATATGAGAGAAAACAGAAAAATTTTAAATTGAAATAGAAAAAAAAGAAATAGTCGAATATAGTTTTAAGTAAAGATAAGTCTTAGTGTAGTTGTGTTATATTTTTTTTTATGTAGGTTAATTATGTATCATTAGTGTTAGTGTATATAATTTTATAAAAATGTTCATTTGTTAGGTTATTTTGTTTAGTCCTAAATTTGTTTTTTTTTATATCTTGAAATAAGTAGCCTAGCAGTTTCTGTCGCCTTCAAGCAGGAAATGTGTGAAAGTTAAATTCGTTTTTCTTTTGTTGTATTTTATATTCCTTTCCCTCGGTTATAATAAGGGAAACAGACAGCCTAAGTGAGCTCCTTTAGGTAGGATTTTGTATTAAAAAAAAAATAAAAAAAAGAGAAAAGGGGAAAACCTCACAGATTTTGTGAACAGAAGGATATAGAAATTGTTTTTTTTTAAAGGCAAACGTTTTTTTTTTTGTGTGTAATAATTTAGGCAAAACAATTTAGCCAAAAATATTAGAGTAATGTAAATTTTTTTTTATGTGTATTAAATTTTATTTCAGAATTAGAAAAGTTCTTTTCTCTACATATATATAGATTTTTTTTTATATAATATTTTGTTTTACCTTTTTTTTTATTTTTTTTCTTTAATTAAATAAAGGATGTGAATAATATTTAAGTGTTAAACAGAAATATGTTTGTGTGTTAAGCCTTTTGAGTTTGGATTTGGTAAAATTGTGAGGTAAGTGAATTGAGTGAGTGGTTGTGTAGGGGACACAAGTATAGTTAGTAATGGTAATATGTGTCCAAGGTTGGGAGGGCAAGTGGAGGGCAAAAATCATCTAGTCCTTCCTCATTAGTGTTTCCGTTGTCTGGTTTATTATAGTTTGTGTTTTATTCAGTTTACCTTCTTATGTTTTATTCGTTCGTTTCCGGTTGCTGTGTTTAAGGGTTGGAACCTGCCCTGAGTATGCTTGTGGGGCTAGTTGGCATCACAATCATAGCAACGTTGGGATGATGTGAAGATAGTGGCGGCCGATTGTTTTGGGAAAAATAACCCGGATCGAATATGGCGCCAAACATCCCGAGAGTTACGTAACAGTAGCCTGCCTTCGGCCGGGCGCAAGGATTTTCTGCTCTATGGTATAACAAAAACCGGCTTCGCTAACTAAAGCTTCTTTGCATAGCCAACCTTCGGCCGGGCGCAAGAATTTTCTGCTCTATGGTATAACAAAGACCGGCTTTGCTAACTAAAGCTTCCCTGCATAGCCGGTCTTCGGCCGGGCGCAACGATTTTCTGCTCTATGGTATAACAAATACCGGCTTCGCTAAATAAAGCTTCTCTGCATAGCCGGCCTTCGGCCGTGCGCAAGGGTTTTCCCCTCTATGGTATAACAAGCACCGGCTTCGCTAACTAAAGCTTTTCTGCACCTAAAAGATACTTAAATTAACCTAGAGAGGAAAATATAATGCGAATACATTATATGTGAGTACCCACACATATCACTAAGTGGGCGGGGCATTTTTTTGGTTCCAGGGGGCCCCACGGGCCTCAGCTTACCTTAAATTTTAATTTTGTTTTTTTTTTTATTATTATTCTGAGTCGGGTGGCATACTTTTTTTCATACTTGGGTAAACTGCACTTCAGCCAATATTTATAATAAGAATATTTATTCGTGAAATTTTTCTTTAACCACTAACTAGCCATAAAGGTCCTCGCCAACGTTGTGAACCACCTTGACCTTAAAAGTGGAAGGTTTATTAATATTTTAAAACTGGTTGTTAGGACCTTTTTACAGCAAATTTAATAAATAGTTAATTAAAAAAAATAGGCAACTCTGTTACTTTATTATTGTGAATGCTTAAAATATTTGTAAACAAACAAAAAAAAAGGCCAGCGAAATTTTATATCACAGAATACAACTGTATTCAGTGTTTTATATATATATATTTTTTTTAATAAAATAAAAAGATGGATAAAATTGAAACGGTTCAACCCACGGGCAATGCAAGACGAAAAATCCTTGGTGTAGCAGTGTCACAAATTCTTATGGAAAAAGGTTTCGACAGCGTAGATAAAGAATGCTTGGAAACACTAACAGAAATGCTTCAGAGTTGTAAGTTGCAATATAAAGTCACGGATTGTTTAATTTTATAAAAATCTATACTTATAGTGCTGGTCGAAGTTGGGCAATCAGCTAGAAGCTATTGCGAACTTTCCGGGCGTACAATACCCGTAATAGGTGATGTAGTCGTTTCCCTAATTAATATGGGCATATCACTGCAAGGTATTGAAGTCTTTGCAAAAAGGGAAGGAAGGCAAATAATTTCTATGCCAGCACAACAGCAGCAGCAAAAACAGTTGAATCTATTGCAAGCTGGAACAAAATCTCAACATCCGGCACATATTTTACCATATTTACCACTGTTTCCAGATCCACACGCCTACGTTCGCACGCCGGTAATTTAATATTGCCATCATTACTTAAATGTAGTTCATAAATAAACTTTTAAAATCTTTAGACACATAAACAACCAGTAACAGAATATGAGGCAATACGAGAGAAAGCTGCAACTCAGAAAAGGGATATAGAAAAAGCATTGACTAAATTTTTAGCGAAAACTTCAGAAACCCATAGTCTTTTCGATACGGAAGATAATATGTTTCCTTGTAAGCTAAATAACAAACTGCATATTTTTTAAATAAGCTTTGCATGCTTTACTAAATTACATATATTTTTTTTCATAAGCATAAAATATATAAAGATGAACTTTATAGGTACTAGAGGTCTGCAAGAATAAATAAAAAGCAATTTCAACACACTCATTTGTTTTTTAACTGCAATGAGTCAAGCACATAATCATAACGAAACAAATGAAAGAATAAACAAACACAAAACAAATAAAAACTCTTCAATTTAGTCAACTCAAGTCAAATGAGTTAAATATTCAAATATAATTTGAATATAAAATATCTGTACCTACACATTATGTATGTATGTATAAGCTTATAAATAGAAGAAGCCACAAGTTTACTTACATATTATATCAATGAATTCAAATAAATGTACGCACATTCAATAATTCAAAAATTATTCGAATGTTTTTTGTAAACTTGCTCTCTCTAACGGGTCATTCCAATGTTTTGTTATTTATGAATGACTCTCAAATTCATTTACAGTAAACAAGTTTTTTATTCAATTTATTCACTCTTATTTTTGTATACGGTTTACTCTCTTCTTGTCTTTTTGAATGTTTTTTATTTGAATAAATGTTGTGCACTTTGAGTAAAGGCAAACGAGTGAGTTATTCAAAGCAGACCTCTAATAGGTACACAATATAAAGGAAATTACATTGAACCATTCTGCATCACTAACTCCAAAATTTATTGAGTAACGACGATATTGCAGCAAATGAGCGATATGTATATCACATAAAGTACATAGATAATTTGGCCAATAATACTTCGTATTAGTTTTCGTATAGTTTTTGTTATTATTTTGCATTAAATAATTACTTTTACAATTGTGTGCAAATTTATCGTTCTAATGAGTCATGAAAGATAAAATTTGGTTAAAAAATGCTTAAGTTATTTAAAATGTTCCAGGCCACTTGAACAAGAAATGTAGGAAAAAATTTAATTAATTGGAGAAATATTTGAAAAAGAGCTTTTACTTAAATTATATATACCCTATTAACCTATTAGAAGGTATGACCAAAAAAATGATTTTTTAACGGCAGTTTAAAGATTCGATTTTCAAATTTTTAAAAATTTTGTTAAACAAATTTGCAACTTTTTTGATCATCTCATAAGGCTTTATTGAGGATATAATACGGAATAAATTATGTCGATACCTCCCATAGTTTTTTCGTACCAGCGACTTAAATTTTTTTTCATCTTACGAAACGTCTTAAAATAACTTTTTTTAACTTTTAAGGCCTGTAACTCTAAAAACTTTAATCCGATTAACACAATTGTTGTATTGGCTAAAGGAATTTAGAGAAACATATCTATTTAACAGTTTAAAACCTATTTTATTCAGATGAACTGTTTTCGAAATTTTTGTCTATACCAAAAACAATAAAAAACAAAAAAAAAAACTTATTTTTCACGAATAATCGCCAAAATGCGCATTAAAAAAAATAAATTAATTTAAAATTTGTCTTCAGTGATTTCGATTTTTTTTTTTTATTTAAGGTATGACAATGACAAAAACTTAGGAATTCAAAATTCAAAAAAAAAATTTCAAATCTGACCGTAAACAACATTGGATATTTTTAGTGTCATGTGTTACAACAACTATAAAAAATGTTTAATGTTGTATCATATAATGTTTCACATTGATCGATTTAATCTCATTTTCAAAATCTTGATGCTTCGGTAGAGGGTTAAAAGAAGGTCACAATATTTTTTTTTTCAATATTTTTCCCATGTCTCTAAGAATAAACAAAGTCTAACTGCCTGTTTAACGATATCGAACGTCATCGTTCGCATAGAAAATTACATTTAAAACAAAAACAAAGTTCGAACATTGTACGAACTTTGTTTTTGTTTTAAATGTAATTTTCTATGCGAACGATGACGTTCGATATCGTTAAACAGGCAGTAAGTGCTATTCGAAATTGAGACTCGCAAAAAAAAATTCTAAAGATTCGTGTTAAGAACATATCGCACTTGATCAACAAGACTCAAAATTGTTATTTTCACTTTTTGGAATAAATCGATACGTAATATTTATATCTGCCCGCTGTAAAAATATCGTGACACTTTGTCTATTTTTTTGGAAATGAAACGGTTGGTTTTTAAATTCTTTTTCATATGCCTTTAATATTAAATAAAAAAAAAAAAAGTTTTGCTTGCACTGAAAATTTTTTAATTTTAAAACTATTTAGACTTTTTTTGTCTATCCCGAAAACTGAGTGTGCTTATGTATTAAAGAATTTAACAAATTTGTGGCCAGCAAGACAAAATAATTTTGTTAATAAATAATCTTTACTTTTTTCTCTTGCAAGTAATTGCCTGCAAGCCTTCATTTCCTCCATATTTAGCTGCTTTAAATCCCACAGATCAGGTGTTTGATTTTGAAGAATTGGAGTACCATTATCTAGTGGCTAATCGCACTGAAGATTGCAAGGGTAAGTGCTCAAATTTATAAGGGGTGTGCTGGAAATCGAAAACGTAAAACGCAAGAATTTTAAAAGTCGTTTTTTAATAAGATTTCTGTAAGAAAAGAATTTTATGACAAATATTATAAAAATATTTCTCTATTAAATAGAATTTTATAACAAAAATTTTAAAAACTAGATTAAAAGTGTATTAAAAACAACTTCCAAATTCTTGCGTTTTAGGTTTTCGATTTCCAGCACACCTCTGTATATTAATGTGTAGTTCATTTATGGAAATCTTGTAGATGATGAGGAAAATGAAAGTGGTAACGAAGAAGAAGGTATTGGAAATGAAGGTGGTGGAGGCAGTAATGGTATTAGTGGAGCAAGTGCTGAAGAATCTGAGAAAAAATCTGACAAAGCAGAAAAGGATTCAAAATTGGATAATGATATCAAGCCAAATTCAAGCACGAATAAAGCGATTCTGGAAAATCCAAACATTGACAATCCATATTTAAGAGCTGCTACATTACCTAAACGTACAAAACCTGATCCAGTTTTATTTGTAGCTGCAGCAACTGCTAGCAGTAATACTAACAACGCTTAGCAACTGAAATTTATAAATACTTCACTTAAAAGTATGTACAGTTATTAAAATGTAAAGAATACTTGTATTAAAAACAAAGTCATGACTGCACATTTTAAATACCAGGCAACAAAAGAACGCTTCAAAACATAAATTTCATTCATATAGCGCGTAAGTTACCACGAAGCAAAAAGCAAAAAGCAAAAAAAAAACTCCCCGCTTAAAAAAAAAAAATAAAAAAAAGTTTTACATTTAAAAAAAAAATATTTAAAATTTTTTTTTAAAAAAACAAAAAAAGATTGATAAAGTAGCTATTTAAGCTACTTGGGACAAATTTTGCTAACAACAATATGTTATAAGTTACATGGATGAGAAAGAACACCTGTATGGCCAAAATGTAAAATTTTGACCCCCTCTAACTCAGAAACTTTTTGACCGATCTTGTGTCTAATTGAATTTGTGTCTTAACTACTATCCAATAGGACTAACCTTGGTGCAAATTTCATCCAATTCGGAAGAAATCGAATTCAAATATAAAACCAAAATTTAAACGCTTTCTGTGCGGAAACTTTTTTTACGATAGAGAAAAAGTGACACCATATTTTTTTATGCCCCTCATGGCTACGCGATTGTATTTTTGATATTTGCAAAAAATGCAAAAGGTTATTACTAGGGATAAGATTTTCATGCACTAAAAAATCGAAAATATGCACCAAAAAATTCAAAATATGCACTAAAGAAATAAAAAATATGCTCTAAAAAATTAAAAAATCTCCACAAAAAATCAAAGAAAAAAGAAAGACAAAAACATAAAAAACAAAAATATGTAAAGGGTGGTTAAATTTTAAGGGCTGATGTTGATTTTGAATAAAACAAATTATTTAGGAAATTATTGTCATTTCTTTTTATTATAATAATATTGGTAAGATTCAATTATGTATGGAACAAAATATCGGCCAAATGGCCGCTGCGACCTCGGCGGCACACCTCCATCCGATGGATTTTCGATGACGCTGAGGCATAATTGAGGTTCTATGCCGTTAATGTGCCTAATTATGCCATCCTTTAGCTCTTGAATTGTTGCTCGCTTATCGACGTACACCTTTTCTTTCAAATAACCCCAAAGAAAGAAGTCCAACGGTGTCAAATCACATGATCTTGGCGGCCAATTGACATCGCCACCACGTAAGATAACACGGCCATTGAATTTTTCGCGCAAAAGAGCCATTGTTGGATTAGCTGTGTGGCAAGTGGCACCGTCCTATTGAAACCACATATCGTCCACATCCATATATTCCGATTCGGGCCATAACAATTTTGCTATCATCTCACGATAGCGAACACCATTCACGGTAACTGCCTGACCGGCCACTGATGCCGCCAGCCCAAAAACCGCACCAAACAGTTACTTTTTGTGGGTACATTGGTTTTTCGACAATCACTCTTGGATTGTCATTCGCCCAAATGCGGCAAGTCTGCTTATTGACGAATCCACGGAGGTGAAAATGTGCCTCATCACTGAAGATGATTTCATCTAAAATTTATCATCCACTGTTCGAATCGAGCAACGCGTTAAAGTTATTCAGGCTTATTATGAAAATGGGCGTTCAAATCAAAATGCATATCGTGCACTTCGTAATTTTTTCGGTCAATTTAATCGTCCAAATGTGCGTACAATCGGAAAAATCGTGCAAAAATTTGATCGCACCGGGTCTGTAGGAGATGTCAAACACCAGTGCATGATCGTACAGCTCGTAGTGCAGAAAATATTGCTGTTGTTCGCGATAGTGTAGCTGAAGAGCCGTGCACCTTAACTCGTCGTCGTGCCTAACAGTTGCACCTCTCACGCTCGTCGTTGATAAACTTTATGCATAAAGACTTGCATTTACACGCTTACATGGTGCAATTGACTCAAGAACTAAAGCCTCTTGACCATTCCAAACGTCGTCAATGGTCAGAATGGTGGAAAGAAATGGCAACAGTGGATGATCAATTTTCGAAGAAAATCATCTTTAGTGAAGAGGCACATTTTTACCTCAGTGGATTCGTCAATAAGCAGAATTGCCGCATTTGGGCGAATGACAATCCAAGAGTGATTGTCGAAAAACCAATGTACCCACAAAGAGTGACTGTTTGGTGCGGTTTTTGGGCTGACGGCATCATCGGGCCGTAGTCTTTCCAAATTGTGGCCGGTCAGGCAGTTACTGTGAATGGTGTTCGCTATCGTGAGATGATAGCAAAATTGTTATGGCCCGAATTGGAAGATATGGATGTGGACGATATGTGGTTTTAGTAGGACGGTGCCACTTGCCACACAACTAACGAAACAATGGCTCTTGCGCGACAAATTCAATGGCCGTGTTATCTCACGTTGTGACGATGTCAATTGGCCGCCTAGATCATGTGATTTGACACCGTCGCACTTCTTTCTTTGGGGTTATTTGAAAGATAAGGTGTACGTCGATAAGCCAGCAACAATTCAAGAGCTAAAGGATGAGATAATTCCATTAACGGCATAGAACCACAATTATGCCTCAGCGTCATCGAAAATTTGGACCATCGGATGCTTTCATTCCATTTGTCCGATATTTTGTTCCATACATAATTGAAACATACCAATATTATCATAATAAAACAAATGACAATAATTTCGTAAATAATTTGTGTTTTATTCAAAATCAACATCGGCCCTTAAAATTCAACCACCCTTTATAATTGAGGCTAATGAAAATGTAGCTCAACTTTTGGACTCTCTGGTAAGGCCTCCGCTCAACATGATATGTATTATTCAGCCCATTTACGGTTGTCGTTTTCGTAAACGACTAATGCCCGTAATTTCTACAAACAGATATTAGGTCGTGTTAGTACCTAAAATTTAAATTTACCTATCCGGTAACACTATCAGGGGTGTGCTGGAAATCGCAAACGCAAAACGCAAGAATTTTAAAAGTCTTTTTTTAGTAAGATTTCTGTAATAAAAGAATTTTATGACAAATATTATAGAAACATTTCTCTATTAAACAGAATTTTTTAACAAAAATTAGATTAAAAGTGTATTAAAAACAGCCTCCAAATTCTTGCGTTTTGCGTTTGCGATTTCCAGCACACCCCCCTATGGTGGTAATTTCAACGTTCATTTTGCCTACGTGAATTAACTATCGAAAATCTATGGTGAAAAATACACTACACTTTTTGCCGTAGGTAAGAAATACGTATTAAAATTATGAGAACCATAGATATCTATACACAGCAAGATATCTATTTGTTGTTTTTTGTAGTTGATTAAAGAACAAAGGTTGTATGTTACATTAGTCTATTACTAAAAAACGACACAGTCGTTTACGACGTCGACAGCTAAAATAAGGCTGATTATTTATATTATATCGTTTTTACATTTGTAGGTTTGTTTATTTACTGCAAACTTTTTTTTTTCAGTTATTAAAAGCTTAGAAATATTCTTCATTTTATTAAAAACAAAAATTAAAAAAAGTTTTACAAATAAATACTAAATAATTGTGATTAAATTAAAAGTGAATTCAAATGCAAAACCAGTTGCTTTTTATAAAAGATTTTTGGTTTTCATGTTTTATGCAAAACTTTAGCGACGATCAGGTTCAGCAAGTCTAAGACAAAAGAATAAATACAGGGTTTAACAAAATAAAATAAAAAATACATTTAGTTTAAATACCTGTGTATTTTAATAAAATTTTCTGGTACTATTGTCATATCTTGAGGTGTTAAGAATGAATATTGACGAAGTGGTCGTTTACGGCCTTCATCGATAAGCAGTCGGGTCATATATTCGCGATTAACTTCGTCCTTTACAAAAAATATAAAAATGATTAAATTCATATTTTATTAAAAAAAATACATACATAAAATTATTAATAAAATTCTTACTGTAAATACGTCGTATTCATCGAGAAAGTAAAATGGATGATCAACACACGACCATAACGATATCAAAAATGCTACTGTACTGTATGAACGTTCCCCACCTGAAAGTGCTTTTGTGCTGGATACAGAATTTTTATTGTGATCACGCGGCACAACATAAACCGTTAATTTTTTCTCTTGATGGTCGATGTCAATTGTGCCTTCAAAATTACGCAATTTTAAAATCATCTAAGCAAAATAAAAAATTATAAATTAAATGCTGCTTTAATATTTAATATTGATTCCAAGCAATACAAACTTACACTAAAAGACAATTGTAAAATTACAGCCATGTGTTCCTTTAGCTTCTTTAAAAAATCAAAACGGAATTTTAAAGACTTTCTTAACTACAAAGTTATAAAAATAGTGAGAAAAATTTTATAATAAAACAAAAAGTAAAAATATTTTATCATATTTACCATATTTATAGATAGTTTTAAGTTTTCAAATGTTCCTTGATCGGCCTCCAGAGCTCCTGTTTTTGTAGCAATTAACTCTCGTATTTCTTGGGGATCTAGGTTAACTGGCATACCATGCTTCAACTGCGCTTTTATTTTAGCTATTCTGTCTTGAGTCTCCTCTAAAGTTTCCTTAGTGTCGACACGGTCACCTTTTTCTTGGGCAGTAGCTAAAGAACTTTTTAAACTTTTCGAAAGTTCATTTCGTTCCGATTGATATTTATCAAGTTTGGCTTTTAATTCCGTTAATTTTTCACGATTAAGAGATTCATTGTTGTTAATACTTCGTAGTTTCAATTTTAGTTGATGTGATTTAGACTGAAACAAGGCATTTTGTATTTTAGGTGGAATACTAATTATTACATGGTGATACAAAAGTGAAGGGTTTCTTATGTTGCATTTTTGCTTTGTTAGGTTTCATAGGTTCCGAAAATACTAATTATTTATTTCAAATGTTAATTAAACTTAAAAAACCCATGTAAGTGTATAGATTTCAAAAGATTTCGTTTAAATTGTTAAAATATTTTAATCATCCATGTGAAATTTTTGGGACAAACTTGAACTTATATATGAACTAATGGTTTTTCTTTTTTGTGTATTTTTTTCAGCCATATCAAAAAGAACAAATAAGCTTAATTTAAATGTAGATATATTATGCATTTTGTGGACTAACGATGCTACTTTGGCCTGCCTGGCTTTTAGCATTGAAAATAAATAAATAAAAAAAAAATGTTTTTCTTGATCACTTAGTTGTTGTGAAACAGCCCTCAAAAACCATAAATTTGTTGTTTCTAAACTAATTTTGAAAAAAAAAATTTCTTTGTTAAAAACATATGTATAAGTTTTTTTTCCCGTAAAGGGCAAAATAAACCACACATAATTGCTTGGCAAACATTTCAAAATTTTACGTTTGCACAAATATTTTGTGTTGTAAATTGGGGTGTTTGCTGTTTGGACAAACATTTGAAGCATGTTTATTAGGGTTGTTACAAGGTATATGGTAAATTTTTAGGAGCTATCTTTTGGGGCACCCCTCTAAAATGTGCCAATAGACTAGAAAATCCGATTGACAAAGTTTAAGCCCAATCGGATAACGCCAACACGTGTCTCATTGAGCAAAAATTAGGGGAAAACAGCGATTTTTCACTTATATAGAAATTATTGAAATATTACAAATTTTCAATGTTTGACAGACATGTTTATTCGCAGTGTGAAGACGTAGAAGTAGAAGTAAAAGCATTAAAAAAATTGTTCAGTCCTAAATTCTAATTTTTTAAGCAGCATTGTTTGCCTTGAAACAGCATCGGCATCACTATCGTCGAAATTGAATTGAAAACAAAACAAAAATAACAAATAATGTTTGTACAAAATATGATTGTGTTGTTTATTGGCGAACACAAAACGGAAACAAAGTGTGTGTTTGCCAAGTCATTTGTGTAGTTTATTTGCCTTTAAGAATTTACATCCATACTTGTATGTACTTACAAAAGTTATACTGGCCCTGCTTTCAATGACCGTCAAACACAAACGAAATAACGCAGCTTATTAAAATTTTAAAAGGAGTTAACTGACAGATGCTTGTTGGTCTTTTAGATAAGAGGTGGGAAATTCAAAGTCACGGGCCCACCGTCGTAAATATTTTAATATTTTTGTATTAATTATTTACCTTATAAGATTCAATTTCAATTTGTATGTCTTCTAAAATAGTACTCTGTGATTTAAGTTCCTCTTCAAAACGTTCCTTTTCCCTTGCCTGATCGGATTGCTCAGCTCTTTTATCCGCTAGATTTTTTTCGACTTCTTCAAGCCTTACTTTAGTTTCATCCATTTCTTTTTTCTGAAAAAAAAAAGATTATTGTTTTGCAAACGTTTCAATCTGTAAGAAATAGATTGGTTTTGCTTTTAACGATAAAGTTAAGTTACTGTTACTCTCAGCTAACTGAGCGCTACTGCATTTACGAAAGTACCCTCACTTATTTTTCAATGTTGAGTAGCAAAGTTTATTTTGTTAATATCGTAAACGATAAAAAAGAGTTATATATTACAGAACCAGTTCTTCAATCAGTATTTTTGCTCAACATAATTTGAGACATTTTATTTTTGTTCAAATTATTTGATTTGTTTGTTTACTATAATTTTAAAGTTACAAAAAATGTAGTTACTTTTTGATTGATTATGATGCACCATATCAAAATACAGTTGTAATCCGGTTTAACGAGCATATAAGTTGCCAAGCCTGTTAGTTATATTGAAAGTTCGTTATATGCAGTACTTTCTTAAAGCACCTATGTTGCTTACAATTATGTTATATAAACACAAACAGAATTATGTTTTTTTTTAACATACTAGCTGAGCCCGGCAAACATTGTCTTACCCTCATATGTTTTATTATACCCACACCAAAATTTTGGAGGATGTTATGCCGATAGACTCAGAATTAATTTCTGTGTCGATCTTAGATTGTCTGTCAGTTCGACTGGCTGTTTGTCTGTCCATGTAACCTTTTGCGCAAAGTACAGTTCACTTTGTGGGTCAAAACAAAAACCTAACGTAAATTACCCTGGTAGTTGCAAATTTCAGCTCGACAGCTCTTATTGTTCCGGTGATAATGTGTATCAAACAGCCGTACCTAAACAAGATCGGAAAGCGTTTTCTAGCTGTCAAAAATTCTCATGCCCATACAATTTGTATAAAGCATCCCTAAATAGCGCGGCGTCAACGCTTTGTAATTGGAAAATCCAATTTTGACAGCGCGTTTAATAGTGAAGTTGGCCGCTATTGTTAATAAATAATGGCAAGCAATTTAGCTGTTTTTTTTTATGTCAATCTAGCGGTTTTTCTCTTCTTTTAGTTTCTATTATATTGGTATTATTAAACAAGAAAGTTAACACTACTATTTGTGACACAACATTTACGCTCTTGTTTGATATGGCATATCAGCGTAAAAGCTAAGCGGAAGAAAACGTTCCGCCTTCCGCTCTTGTTTAGATACGGCTGTAAGAAACACACACAAAAGATTTTTTATATATAGAATTATCAAAATTCGACCATACATTTTAATTTGAAGATACTACATCTAAGTATATATGAATTTACATGTTTTGAGCATTCATTTTTTCCATCATAGTGGATCGATTTGGCAAGGGACCAACCTCTGGTTCATATTCTATCTTCTACTATAAAAAATATCAGAAAATATCAATTGAAAAACAAAAAAGTATCATAAAATCTCCTTTGTAAATTGTATTCCACTCAGGACATTGCATTTTATTTTTTTTTATGTCTAACTGCCTGTTTAACGATTTCGAACGTCAACGTTCGCATAGAAAATTATATTTAAAACAAAAACCAAATTCTAAAATTTGTTTTTCTTTTAAATGTAATTTTCTATGCGAACGTTAACGTTCGAAATCGATGAACACCGATGCACCTATAATATTATGTTTCTAAGTTATATAACTCACCACATGCAGCACGGAAAAGTAAAATAAAGAAATTTAATTTCCCGTATTTATATAGTCGATATATTCGAAAACCCTATTTTTTTATTATTTGATAATTCAAAAAAACAAATTGTGTATTTTGTACATATGTGTTAGTAGCTAATTTGAACACTTATTACTCCGAAAATATTGAACAGATTTTAATAAAATATATATTGTGCACTTCTGTAAGTAAATATCTTTCAAATGGTGTGTGTTTTTTTCAAATCGGTTGACATACAGAGGAGGAAAGTCTTCTTAACTGTTTTGCTTTAGCCGATTTATATATACATAGATAAAATGAAATTAAAATATAAGCACTCTTGTCTACTTACCAAATACTCAATCTCATTATTATAATCGGCATATTCAACATTTTGCAGTTCAGTTATTTTTTCTTGCAATTCGCCAAGTTTGTTTTCATGTTGATACAATTTGTCGCGTTTTTCATGTATATGTTTCAAGTCTTGTGGAATTTGTTGTCCAGTGTGTTTTAAATCGACTTCAAGACCTTTATATTTCTTCTCTAAATTGGCTTTTTCACTAACCAAATTCCTTAAAAACATTAATAATAGCATTACTCATTATACTTATAAATATATTTTTTAAACTATGTATGTAATTAATTACCTAATACGCTCTTCAATATTAACTTGTATATAATTGGCTTGTCTCATTTTAGTTGTATACATGCGATAATTTGGCATGGGAAAATATTCAAAAATATTACTGTTATTATTTAAAACAAGAACTTTACTCAAATTTCTGGGAACATTCGCACGGTTAGACGTTATACTTTCGGCTACATCTTTGCTGTCCGTAATAAGTATTGTCTCAATTTGTACACGATCTATCAGGCAATTCATTACTACTGGATCGTTACATTTAATCTCATTCATAGCTAAAATTGTGCCCTGTGGTGGATGAACACAACCTCCGCTTACATTGTGCACTTGATTACGAAACGCCGTAGTTATTATAATTGGACGGTTTTGGGTGTATTTATCTAAAATTGCTCCCAATGTTTCACGATCTTTTTTATTATTTACTATAAAACCACTTAGCAAGCCACCACCCAATATATTTTCAATAACATCGCGATATTGGCGATTTGGCACCTCAACATAATTGCCGATAGGTCCTCTTGGTAGTTCTGAGAATTTACCCTCGGAATAAGCCTTATTAATTTGACTGATTAGCGCCGGCATATGTTCACCATAAATTGAAAGTTTATTTTTTACACTAGCCCTAACATTTTCTATTTGTACGTTTCTGGCACCTGAAAAAAGCAAATTTATTTGAATTTTTTAAATTGTCACATTATAGTTAATAGTAACTAACGTATTTCGTTCATGCATTCTCTTTGTTGACGCTTAATTTCCTCGACGATTTGTTCTTTTTGCGATTTATTGTCGTTGAGTAGTTTTAATTCGCGTTTTAAGTTCTCAATCATGGGCTTCAAATGCGTTTCACATTCAGTTTTATATTCTTCTATACTTGTATTGTTTTCTGCTCTCAAAGCATCAATATCATCTTGATTGCTTAAAAATTAAGAAAAATAAAATACGAATTACATATTTACCTTTTAGGCAAACTTACCCTCTGGAACGTTCCTCAATATGTTGATTTATTTCTTTAATTTGTATTTCTAAACGTGATTTTTTCTTTTTTAACGAATCTACTGCTTCCTTATACTCCATTGCTAATTTAGTTTGTGCGTCAACTTTACCTTTAATTTCACGATTATTCATATTTTCATGTTTATAATCATTATCTTTTGCTGTAATTTTGTCTTCAATTTTTCTATAATAAAACGTGCATTTAAATTCAAATTATTCAATCCAAAAACATCCAATATTTGATTTAAAATTTCATGCTCTTCTTACTTGATTTCTTCATTTATCACTAAATTTACTTCATCTCTATTTTGTATCGTTTGCAGAATTTCTCTTTCTTTGTTTTGATATTTTTCAATTTTCTCTTCAATTTCTTTCAAGGAAATTTCCTTTTGTTGTACTTTCAACCACGCATAAGTTATTTCAGCAGTTAATAATTCATCCTAAGTCAAAAAAAAAAAAAATATTTTTAAATAAAAATTTCCTATAATTTTCAAAGGTTTTAGCAAACCTTAAGCATTTCGAAAGATAAAACTTGTTTTAATTTCTCTTCATGCTCTTTAATGTCCTCACGTCTTTTATTTAATTTCTAAAAAAAGATAAAGTATCTAATTAATAATTTCTTCCTATAAATTTCCGTAATTTTACTTACAATTTTATAAATAGACAATTCATGATTATGTGATCTATGTAAATGCAAACATTCATTTAGTTTTTCCATTACAACATCAACTTGAGTTGCCTTAAGGAACAGGCTATAGTTTTTTGAAGGTTCAAGTCTACCCAAATCGATTAAAAAATAAAAAAAAATAGTGTTTTTATATACATATATATATGTATATATATATATACTTACTCTTTAAGAAATTCACGAGCACTATCTTGATTTAAAACAAACACTGGATTATCGACTTGTACATTATGATACATTAATATGCGATGTAAATCATCTATCTTCTTGGTAACAACCAATCCGTTTGCAGCTTTTATTGTATACGATCCGGAACTCGTTGTTATGGTTCGAACAACTGTAATTTTTTCGCCATAAACTTTTGGTTCGTACGCCTGTGGTCCATCATTAGCAATTACAATTTCAATTTTAGCTGTTGTTTCACCATTTTTTATAAAACCTAAAACAAAGTGAATGAAAATCTGATGAAGTCCTTCATATTATTCGTTCAGATTTATTTATATCTTTTAATGATTTAATAAATACTAATAAAATTGCTGGATCTGAAAATCGAGTTGATGATAAAGTAACTGAGAGTGGGAGATCTGCACATGTCAGGGCAGATTGTATAGGGGATTTGCTATTTTCACTGATGGCTCGAAGAAGAAGGGCCCTGGTGCGGGAGTCTACATTGAAAATCTGGACACCAGGAGGTCATATAGACTTCCTGACAACTGCAGTCTGTTTCAAGCGGATGTTCTGGGTATTCTAAGGGCCGTGGAATTGGTAGGGAACAACATTGCCAGGGGATCGGAGGTCACAATATATGTGGGCAGCCAGGCCGCTCTTAGGACCTTGATGGGCTGTTATGTGAACTCCAGGCTAGTGGATGATTGCAGGAGAGCTCTAGAAGAGATATTAGGGAATTATGTGAAGCTGAGCTGGGTAACGGGTCACTGCAACATCACCGGCAACGAGATAGCAGATGAGTTGGAGAGACTGGGTTCGGAAATGCAGGACCCGGACAGTTTGCAGGCGGTCAGGCCTCCAATGGGCTTCTTTTTTGGAAGAATTAGAGAACGGGTTCTGAGTGGACTAATCGGGCTTGGCTGGGCCGAACGGTCTGCCGAGTATCGCGCACGCTGTGGCCGGTGCTAAGTATATCAAATTCGGATGCTCTGCTGGGCAAGAGTCAGGACCATGATAGGCCACTGTATGATAGGCAGGATGGCGGTGAGAATGGGATCTGACTTGTCGGATATATGTAGGTTGTGTGAGGACCCAGAGGAGTTGGAGACAGTTGAGAACACTCTGTGCCACTGTCCAAGGCTACATAACAGCAGGCTCTGAGCAGAATCTGACGCGATTGAGAGGCAGGAGACTGGATACTTGGCACATGTAGGGCAGTTTTCTGTTTGGTAGGGTTGCATTTTGTTTGTTTTGTCCGATCTTTCACTTTTTTCTCTTTTTCCTGTGCTTTTGCTCTTTACTTCTCCTATTCTTTTATAACAGAATTATTTCACTATCTCAGGCGTCACAATAGACCATATTGGTGTCGGGGTGAGGGTGAGAACTTTACTTCGCACCAGCCTTTCTAACCTAACCTAAAGTAACTGACGCTCTAAGACTTCAACTGCTACATCTTTTGCGGTCATTAACCGCAATTTAAAGACAGACTTCTTAGGCCTACTAAGCCAGAGTAGCTCCATTTTTACCGCATTTGGTCAAAAACCTATGTTGTTAGTACCTTTTTCTATTTCTATTTATATTCATTATTAATTATGTATATAAATTTTTTAAATAAATAAATAAATATGCATAAAAGAAGTTCATAGTGAAGAATCTTGTTCTGAAGACTTCTTTGACATTAATGACTTTAATGGATTTACATCTCCGTTAGTGAAATTGTATGATGAAGCAAGTAAGGACAACTCTAAGCGTGGTATTGGTATACCAATAACATTATAATTAAAAAGATGTACATAGTTACATAATACTTTAATGGAGAACTTTATGATGAAATCCTCATGTTCTAAAACTTTACAAATCATTTTATGGTCTTAAACAAGCAGGGAGAGAATGGAATTCAAAATATAACACTGTAATATTGAATGTAATATTGGGTTTGAAAGATTGATATATAAACCGCGCTTATACAAAATGATAATTTTATTATAATTGCTGCTAAGTTATGTGGATGATATTTTTATGGTTGCAAAAACAAAAACGAAATTCTAAAAACTAAATCGCAATTGAATCTTTTATTTAAAATAACTCCTTTATTATTTATTATTACTAGAACTTTTTTTTCAGCGTGATGGAGAATCTGGTGACATTAAAAAAAAAAAAAAAAAAAAAAAAAAAAAAAAAACGAACAAAAAAATTTAATTAAAAATTATGCCTTATTTTACGAAAATAAAAATTATTTCGTTATAAATACAACAAATTTTCTTATATTTTACAAAATATATTTGCTGCAAAATATTTTCTTAATAAAGCAGCACATACGCGATATTTAACGAAAGTTATTTTGTAAAACATAAAAAATTGCGTAATACATATTTACGAAAAATTTTATTATAATTGCTGTTTAGTTATGTGGATGACATTTTTATGGTTGCAAACAAAAACGAAATTCTAACAATTCTAAATCGCAATTGAATCTTTTAATTGAAATAACTCCTTTATCAGTTATTATTACTAGAACCTTTTTTTTGGGATGGAAGTTCAGCGTGATGGAGAAACTGGTGACATAAAAAAAAACAAACAAATTTTATTTAAAAATTATCAGGCCTGTTATGCAAATCACTTTTACTCAAATATGTGCCTACTAAAATCACACGTGTGATATTTTAGTGTCTCGTTTTTGTGTGATCTTCAATTGCCGAAAGCACACCCAGAACCACAAAAACGGTATGACTTTCAGAACACCACAAAATCACGCTAGTGATTTCAAAAATACGTGATTTCAAATCACGTAATTTTCAGAACAGGCCCGTATGTCTTATTTTACGTAAATAAAAATTATTTCGTTAATAAATACAAGAAATTTTCTTATATTTTACAAAATAAATTTGCTGCAAAATATTTTCTTTTTTTTTTGTTACTTTCGTAAAATTAAAAAAAATGCTAGAGTAAGCTTTTTTCGTATAATATACGAAACTTTTGTAAATATGAAGTACAAAAAAGTAGCAACCAAGGTGAATTTATGTTAGCGCTGGTGGCGATTCTACAACAAGTACAACACCAAAAACACAACATTGTATTTTATTTGTTGCTTCCGTTGGTCGATATGTCAAAAACACAAGCAACTTTTGACATTCCTCTCTCTTAATACAAAGAAAAGTAGCACAGCTGTGCTTTTAACGCCACCTGAAAAATGAATTCGCCTTGGTAGCAACGAAAATTTTTTCGTTAAATGTAGCATGTATTTTTTGCTTGTAGCATCCACTATTGCTCTCCAGTGTAGAGTCTTAAAAGTGACGTCTTTTAGTTTTCGTCTGTACAAATTTATTATTAGTAAAAAAAGTATTGATCTTTGTAGACGATGCTTATAACGAATCAATTACTTTTTTTTCTAAAATATTGAATTCTTTAAAAATATACCTTTTACGCTGCTTGATCGGTTTGTATGTTTCGCTCTTCCTCCCAGGCCTAAAACCAATGCTGCTAAGATGGCACTTTTTCCGCTTCCATTTCTTCCAACCAAAAAATTAACACGGGAATCAAAATCGATAACCATATTTGAATGGCACATGAAGTTAGTCAAACGCATATGTAATATTTTACCGCAACGACGCGAATCTTCATTCAATCGCTGACTTTGTGACTAAAAGATAAAAAAAACATTAAATTAACATTATAATTAAACCAAGGTTCGAAAAAAACAATAAAGAACTGTAAGTTAGTGTAACTTCCCGTATTTTGCCATTAACAGTACATATATACAAAAATACAAAATCAAAAAAAAAATTGTTCGTCAGCTCAAAATCGTTGTGTACCGTATTTTGTTTGTGTACAAATTCACAAACAAAAATAAGATTAAATTTGTGTTTTGAAAAAATACACTGCGTATATATATTATTTAAACTGAACTTAAACCCAGCTGTAACCAAAATAAGTAAAGAGGCCCAATTTAAGGCATTATTTCCTCGCCGCATTCGATACCTTTTTATTTTTTACACAAGCCCTTCTACACTCCCTTTAATAACAACTTCGTTGCTTTCCCAAAGAAGGGAGTAAGGAAGGTGCAATTGTATTTTTTTTGGTACAATGGTACACCAATGGCTAATTTAGTACAATTAAGGAATTTTCCCAGTTTTAGTAATTTCATATGGCAACTCATAATTTCAGTCATATTTGCGAAAATTAATCTTTAAATAGTTTAGTAAATTTAGTCCAGAAAATGTAATCAACGGAAAACTAATAGTATAGTACCACTTATCGCTCCTTTATTGCAACATAGTCATATCTCAAAAAAAAATTTAACTTAGCAAAATGTGATTTAAATTTTTAAAATGTTCTTTATGTACTGATTTAATAAAATATATTTTGCTATAACAAAGGTTCAGTTTGAGATATAACACTGATTCTTTTTTAAAACCTTTTCTTTAGCTTCACTTCGGAAAATCAAATCTTGTAACGTTAATTTAACCGCCTTATACTCAATGCAAATGGATGAAACTTTGCAGGCATACATATTCCCGATGACAATACACGACTACATGGCCGTAGCCAGGATAAAATCTAGGGGGGGCAACATTTTTTTTTTGGTAAAATGCTTTTTTGACTGCCTTCTACTCAATGCAAATGGATAAAACTTTGCAGGCATTCACCAGGATAAAGTCTAGGGGGAGGGGAAAAATTTTTTTTTTGATAAAATGCTTTTTTGACTGCCTTCTACTTAATGCAAATGCATAAAACTTTGCAGGCATTCATACTCCCGATGGTAATACATGAATACATTAGCGTAGCTAGGATTAAATCTAGGGGGGGCAAAATTTTTTTTTTTTGTGAAATGCCTTTCTTTACATTCACTTCGCAGCATCAAATCTTGCATCCATTTGCGTTAAGTAAAAGGCGGCTAAAAAAAGCATTTTACAAACACATCCCTTAAAGAAAAGCGTGGGGCGCCCATACTAACCTAAACTTAAAAAAAACATGACTGCCGTGAGTACATTTTAATATTTCAGACCGAAAGAAATACAACCAATCATGTTTAAAGCTACCAATTTTCAATAATTGAGCATTTTGTTTCATAACAACGCGCCCCACGATTTTCTTTAAAGGATGTGTGAGTTGTTTTCCATTTTGATTTAAAAGTTTATGTTGTTTGAAATGTTGTTATTTTTTGACTTTAAGTCGATTTTTTTGGTATTCATATTTATTCTGTGTTCACAACTGATTAATATATTAAGGTAAAGAAAAGCGTTTCTTAAAATTTTTTTTTTTCTTTTTTATTTAAATATAAAGAAGGTATGAAGAAACACGTTTCTAAAGTAACTTGGAATTTGATTTGTAAATTGATATAAATTCATACTTGTTAATAAAATTTTTTTGTTAGTTTCTTTTATAACAAAAACTTGAATAAATAATAGGTTTTTTCTGTTTAAAGTATATTCAAGAACACCCCTGTATATACACTTAAAAAAGTTTCACAGGGAATGACAAGCTTGGAATAATCATTTCACGATTAGGGTCAAATCTAGATTCGATTTGCTGAAGCAGCTCAATATAAAATTTCAATATTTCTTGCTAACCTTCTAAAACTTTATACATATTAAATCTTTTTTAATAGGGTAATGAAAAATTAGAAAGACTAAAGCATAAAGCTGTGCAAATATGTAAATGGTTTTACAATGAGCTCATAAATACATGAGAAAATTCAAAAAAATAAAACACCAAAAATATTAAATACCGAGAATTAATGGAAAACTTATAAAGCAATCAGGAGGAATATTTACAAGAAAAAGATAGTCCAAGAGAAATTTAAATACATAAACAAAAAAATAAACAGTGCCAAAGACCAAAACCAATCGTCAGCTCATTACTAGTTTGGCGCATATGCCAAAAAGTCGTAGTGGAGAAAAACGACAAAGAAGCTTTAAAAGAAGTTTCCTGAAAATATACCCGATAGAATTATTTTGTATTTTCAACACTGCTTCCGGCATATGTTTTAAAGAAAAATGTAAATTTTTTGTGAACATTCATGAACGAGCTTAAAAGTTAATAAAATTTTATTGAAAGTTAAAATTATTCAGCCCAAAGGGAGAAAACTCCCGGGGAATTTTTATTCATAATTAGGCTTATTGTTTTGTGCCAAATTTATTTTTAAAAAGTAGCTTTTTATGCTGCATAAGTGAACTTTCTGTTGTAATCAAGCAAAGCAAGAGTAAAATTTATTTTCTCATTTTTTTCCGCTTATCTTATGGCAATGAAGCAAAGCAAGAGTGATATCGTTGGCTTAGTCGGCAAACCTGTCAAGTCCATTTTTTAAAATTTTTCAGGAGAGACAAAAAACTGTCTAACTTTTTTTTGGGTTAACTTTTTTTAAAGCTGTAAACGCAGTTTTCTTCTTTAGTTCATCTTATTTAACTTTAAAAAATCATAGAATTTACAAAATAAAGTTTGCAGACTAATAGGCTCTTTTTGGACTTAGCACATTTGCTCTTTACAATTCTTTATTTTAAATGTGGACTTAGCAGATTTTCTTTCAACTTTGTGGACTTAGCAGATTTTTTTTTTTTTTAATATTATTTTTATTGATTTTTTTTGTGTTTTTTATAATATTACATACTTTTTCATTGTTGTTGACAAAAAAAGAAATTACTTATAATCTAATACAGTCTTATTTCATTGCTGTTTAAAAAAATAAATAACTGAATTTATAAATGTTTGTACTATTAAATTAAAAGAATTAATAATAAAAAACAATTTATAGGTAAGGTAAATTATCATAAAATGTATGGTGATCTTTGGGTAAACTTGATTTTAAAAATTGCAAGTCTTCGTATTTTCTAGCTGTTATTTTTCTTCTTTCCTGGTAAAGTTGTTCCAAATTCGAAAACTCCATAGATTTTATATTTTTATTTATTTTGTGATGTAAAATTTACCATTCTTCAGAGAATCGAAGTTTAAAACATATTTGTCACTATTTGCAGTGTATTTAATGGCACGAATATCCGTTACTTTGGAATCGCCTTTACCGCGTCCAGGTCGAATACTTTTATAAAATTGGACGAAATTAAAATTTTTAAAAAACGAAAAATCCAAATATGTGACATCATGTGGTTCTGGCTTTTTTCGAGCAGTTTTGCAGATACCAATATATTCAGCAGGGACATCAACATTTCTATTTTTCATAGCTCGTTCAATGGTGGAGTGTACACTGTCGGCTTCCATTTGCGTATGGCCTATTTCCAGAATTTTTTGTTCTATAGTTATATTATTTTGGATTGCTGAATTAAGCAATGCATTACTCATCACAGAATTTCGATTTTGGTAAGTACAACCATCACTATAAAAAATAATTTTTTCTGGATTATCGTTTTCCCAAAGAACTTTTTTTTCAATAAAATAAGTCCATATGCTTGCAAACTCTTCAGCACCTAATCCACCCTCCACTTCATTCCATAAAAAGCAGTAAGCTTTTTGGTTTTTAAGGTTATAAAAAACTAAATTATGAACCTGCAACTTTGTGCGGTAGTATAAGCTGCTGACTTGTGATTTTGGAGCCATTAAAACAGCTTAAAGATCTACGGTAAAAACATGTGTTTGCTCATCTCGGTCTTTGTTTTTTTTTTTCATTTCTGGCCTCTTCCTTCTTTTTTATGTGAAGATTGTATTTATCTTGCGAGAGATTATTGACTGAAAATCTTGTACATTTTTCACATTGGTCTTTTTTAGGCGCAAACAAGGCCATATTTTTGGCATCAAACGTTTGATAAAAAACCGAATTTGAAAGAGGTCGAATGTTCTTTTTTTTACACCAGTCATTAACATAAAAGTCGTTAAGCTTATTTTTTGAGCTCCACTCTGCTGATAAATATTTTTTTTAGAATCAGCGCAACAATAATGAGACTCCATTGATGGCAGCGAATCAAAAAAAGAGTTAAGGCATTGTCTTTCACCTGTTGAGTTTTTTTTTTTTTTTTTTTTTTTGAGCAGTTTTCTTTGACATTTATGAAACCGAAGGCTTTTTCAGCCAATCTAAAACAGTATGCAGACCAATGTTTAAAGTGTTTATGAAAAATGTTCTGCACACTCGAAAATTGTTATTTTCTACTTTCAGATAGTACTGTAACGTTCGACATCTTTCAGATTCTTCGTATACTTTTCTATTTTCGGTCTAATAGTTGAAACGATTTGAATTAATGTATTCACGTAAACTTTTTTTCTCAATCCATGTCATTTTCCAAAACTCTGTAAATATTTTGTTTCTATCATCATCTGTAATCTTTGTACACTTCATGGTGAAATTTTTTTTTACATCCACATCTTTCCTTTAGTGTACGTGGATCTTTTCTTTTTTCATAAGTCCAACTATTACCTGATTTTTGTTTTCCCAAGTAGCTTTTACCCTTTTCTCTACGCTCTTTAGTTCTGGGCCCAAACCAAGCTGGATTTTCCATACGAGTTCTCTTCTTGCGTCCTTTTGATGTCGATGGTAACTCGTAAGAAGCATCGGAATCACTATTAAACCCATAGGGAACAAGTCGAAGAACTCCGTCATCCGATTCAATCCCGTAATCGTCAATATTAAAGTTATTTGTTCCTGCAGAATCCATGACAATCGCCTAATAAAATTATACTTTTTTTTTGGACTTGACAGAATTTCTTACCACTGCATAACAACAAGAAAAAACAACATAACGGCATTTTGTTTTTTGTAAATGATGTGTTTTGAGTTATACTAGCATACTACATCAAAAACTCAATTTGCATAAAAATTGGACTTGACAGGTTTGCCGACTAAGCCAACGATATTTATTTTGTACATTATTGTATGAGAAATTTGCAATGAAGCAAAGCAAGAGTGATATTTATTTTGTACATTGTTGTATAGAGCAAAACCACACTTAATTAACTTGAAAGTAGTTGAATTGGATCAAAATGTATCAGAAACCATTGAAAATAACGGGAAAGATGTTTTGGATGCACAAATGTGGTATTCAAAATATATGTATATTATTCCCCATACCTAGCTTATTTTTTTTCAAAAATATTCGGTAGGTCAAACCAATAATGATCTAAAAAGAATCGAAAGACCATATCGTTACTTTAATATATAAAAGCCCTAACTAACATTTTCCGTACTTTACAGGAGAAGGAAAAAACTTAATAAAAATTATATTCTTGCAGTCGCGATTTTTTTTAAACGCAGTTTTTTATTAAACTCTCTAAACAATTTAATAAAAAACTGCGTTTAAAAAAAATCGCAACTACGATACTACAATTTTTATTAAGTCTTTTCCTTCTCCTGTAAAGTAAGGAAAATGTTAGTTAGGGCTTTTCTATATTAAAGTAACGATATGTTGGTTGAACTGTCTAAGTGGTACAACAAATTCCGAATAAGCTAACTAAAGTATTTTTGCATAGGATGCAAAGCTTACCTCCTCTATGGTATCCAAACCTCTAGCTTCGCTAACTAAAGCTTTTCTGTATGGACGGCCTTCGGCCGGGAGCATGAATTTTGTTCCTCTATGGTATAACAACACCGGCTTAGCTAACTAAAATGCTTTGCACAGCAATTAATAAGCTAACTTAAATCCCTTGAATTTTCGAAAAATAATTGTCGCTTTACTATGGGTTAAGAATTGTTTAATAAGTTTTGTATATCCAGAGTTTTGTTTCCGAGACTTTTTCTTTATAATGTTTTCTTATTATTTTTCAATGTTCTATTACCCCTATGTTCATTTTTTCTTTGGAGACGCATTGGTAAACTAGATTTAAGTACAAAAAAAGCCCGTGGGTCCCCTAGATCCAAAAAAACCGCCCGCCCAGTTAGTAGTAAATCGTTAGCTAAAGGCGTAACTAACAAAAAATTCAAATCGTCTTTTTAATTATTATAAATGCCATTGAACTACATGTCTTCACAAAGTTTTACACTTCTGCGATAAAAAATTGCGCTTTTATTAACAAAAAACAAAGGGACGTAACTACAAGTGTGTTTATTTTAAAAATTAAAAAACTACGAAATTACCCATTTTTTTAACAAAATATAATGAAATGGTTTCCTTTCAAAATTGTTTAAAGAATTCCATGGACGACTCATTAATGCATGTTTTCTGACATGTTTATGGTTTTCATTTCATAAAGTTTTTTGCTTTTCCTGTAAAATTATATTTTTGTTAGTTACGCCTTTTTGCATTTTAGCTAACGATATGTGGTACTCAAATTAAAGGTAATTTGCTCACTATTGGAAATATGTACATATGTATTTTGTTTTTGTATTCGTTCATTATTTTTCCCTCTAGGATAATTTAAAATTCTTTTAGATGTAGAGAAAGAAGCTTTAAATAGCGAAGCTGGTGTTTGTTATACCATAGAGTAGAAAATCCTTGCGCACGGCCAAAGTCCAGCTATGCTGAGAAGCTTTAGTTAGCGAAGCCGCTATTTGTTATACCATAGAGGAGAAAATCCTTGCGGCCGTCCGAAGGCTGTCTATTCAGAGAAGCTTTATTATTTTTATAATTTTCGTTTTTCTTGCACAATTAACTTTAATTAAAGAATCCACACATAACACTAAGTGGGCTCATAAATTTTAAATTTTTTTTTATTCTCCAATTTTTTCGTATGCCCCGTAAACTTCATTTTTGCCTATTTTATTATTTTAAAACAATCAAACACAGTGTGAATAAAATGAAAAAGGGGAATTCCCTTGTTTGCATACCTACCATGATTCGAAATCATTTTGTAGATTTTTAGTTTTGAAAAATTAAGAATTGTAGATTGTTGTTTATTTTTATATTGGTATCCGTATTAGCGGGAAAAAGGCAAAAAAAAACGCATTAACAATTGAAAATAAAGCTGGTACTCAATTAACCGGAAAAATTGATTATCCAGAATGTTCCCGACCATTACGAATAATTTAGGAACAACTGTAATTTGTTCTTCTTATTTTAAAATTTTCAGACACCCTTTGTAAAATTTTTTTGTTTGGAACTAAATTTGTTCCACATAATTAACTATCAAACAAAGTAACTTACCAACAAAGTGGTTTGAGTCAAGTTCCCATTGGAAAAATTGCGACGCTTTGTGTCGACACTTTCATTTTGCTGCTCTCCAGCTCCACACACACGGTTACGTTTTCTTGATAAACTTAAACTCATATTTTTTTAACCATACAGTTTGTCAAAATTCTTTGATATATTATTTTTTAATAAGTAACAAAAATCTTTTTGCAAAAAAAAACTTTGGCGGCCTGCACAATTATTTGTTGATACTAGTGTTGCCAATGTATTTTGTACAAAAAGGCATTTCTAGCACCATTATTGTGAATACGAAAACAGTGCAACCAACTTTAGATAAAAAAAAAAGTACGAAACAGAATCAGCGTTGCTATTGGGGATTTTCTAAAAGGGTCACAAAAAGGTTTTTTTCAAAAAAAAAAAAAAAATGGGGTCGAAAAACGGGTATTTTCTTCAAGTTTTAAGCTTCGTACAGACGATGGTCAGATCTTACAATGTTGTCATCTGACAAATGAAAATAGCGTACAATGTCCACACAGTTGCAAGACATTTTTAGTCAAATTTAATGACAACATTGTAAGATCTGACCACCGTCTGTACGAAGCTTAAGTCGTCAAGTCATGAGTTTTTAGGAGAAAGAGGAAAAGAAATATCAATCTCTTTTCCCTTCTCTTCTAAAAGCTCAAGACTTGACGGCTAAAGCTTGAAGAGTGTGAACCTGCACTAAAGGGTTAGGTTTTTTATAAGCAGTATTTCCCAATAAAGGGGCCGCTAAAAGAGTATATTAATGGAAAAATAAGACCATTTTTATAAACAAACAAAAAATATTTGATTTACAGCCATACCTAAACAAGAGCGGAAGGCGGAACGTTTTCTTCCGCTTAGCTTTTACGCGGATATTCCATACCTAAACAAGAGCGTAAACGTTGTGTCACAAACGTTTTATGGTGTTTTCTTTTCTACAAAAAATGTGACATTTTATTTTAAAAAAATTGCGATATGGTGTCTGTTTCTTAAAAATTTTGATCCCAAAAAGGGTGGCTTGTTTTATTCTAAAAAACTCATCCTTTTCAGGATCAAAATTTTTAGGAAACAGACACCAAGTTGCATTTTTTAAAAATAAAACGTCACATTTTTTGTAGAAAAGAAAACACCATTAACAAAACAAACATAATAGAAATCAAAAGAAGAAAAAACCGCTATATTGACAAAAAAAAATAGCTTAATTGCAATTATTTATTAACAATAATAACTTCACTATGAAACGCTCTGTCAAAATCGGATTTTCCAGTTGCAAAGCGTTGACGCCGCGCCATTTAGGGATGCTTCATATAAATTGTATGGGCATAAGAATTTTCGACAGCTAGAAAACGCTTTCCGCTCTGGTAAATTGCACAATAAGAAAATTGAACAATTATATTGCAAGTGTATAAGCAGCTTAAGAATAACAAAACAAAACAGAATCACAAAGTACATGAAACTGAGTACCCCTCCCCAATAATCTGCTCTATCCGCACACTAATAGGCTTTAGAATTGCTGCAACAAAAATTGCAAGTCTGGAAGATGCTTACACTTTAATCTGTGCTTTGAGAAAATATGGCAGCATCCGTAGAAACTATTGTGAATAGCAGTACAACCAACTTAAAAAAAATACTTTCAAATATTAAGTTTGACAATAATATTAACGAAGTTATTGGCGCAGGATTTCATAAATTTTAAGCGAATTGAAAGGCTTATAATTAAAAACAATTTGCCATTAATTAAGTTAGGATTAACATCAAATAAATAAATGAAAGTGTGAAGTAATTCATAGTAATAATTGTTAAATAATTACATGAAACTCAGCATGGCTACAAGTGTTTGTACTTTCATCTGCAGTGGCGGGAACGATCAAATTTATGAATTTCCAAATCTTACTTTAATAATAACACAACTGAATCATAAATTTGAAAATTTTAAATATACAGTGTATCGTTGTGCAGCAAAATTTGTATCGCTACAAAAAATGTTTTTTAGTTAGTATAAATTAAAGTTGATATATGACTATGAAATATATTTTAATTGTATGTATGTATGTTCAAACAGCTAGCAATATTCCGTATAAACTAGTACTGGCTGTTATGGAACGGCATGGCATACGTGATAGTGATGGCAATTTAATGGTACCACCTTTTCAATTAACTTCTTTGATACATGATGTCTATTATGCTTGTGAAAAACTAGGGCATTTTACAAAGTTACCATCATATACGTTGGAATCGGCTACGTCAGTTCTATCAAATTTTTTTTGGAACATATATGATCCGTAAGTTGTTTAAAAATTTATAAAGTAATTGCGTATCATAACTTTTTTTTTAATTGAAGGCATCGTCGTCATTCTATATCATTGTTAGAAATTAAAATTACTTTTCTTTTACTATGCAAACTTTATGCTGCCGATCAAATGATTCCGGAGTTTTACAATTTACTTCATAATAAAAAAACAAAGACAGTGCCTAAATTGAATTTTGAATACTTATTGAATATTTTGGCTAAGATTTTTTCATATATTGGAGAAGGAACTGCATATGGATCACAAAATATACCTTTAGTTATAGACCAGTGTTATGCAAGGGTAAGCTTAAGTTTAGAATACCAACATATCGTCACCTAAAATGCCAAAGGGCATTTTGATTGATTATGATGCACTAGACTAAATTGCAATTTGCTATAAAATTTAAAAAAAAAATAAAGTGTATTTACACTCTTTTGCATTTTAGCTGACTATATGTAGTATTAGTAAATTAAAAAAAAAAAACAAATTTTTTACAATATTAAACACCCAAGTTAGCTTTAAAGCGTAATTAATTAAATACAAAATTTTAGTGTCACAATTTATCTGGTCTAACCGATTATCAGTTTCATTGTCTTTGGTCAACAACTCAAACTCGTTTTCTAATTTATGCTAATTTAATAGCTTTAATAAAACGAATAGAGGATACAAAAAAACTAATTCACTTAAATGTGTGTGCGTCCTGTCATGTGGAGAAAATAACTGGTATACGTTTCAAATGTCAATCCTGTAAAGATTTATCTTTATGTTTGAAATGTTTTGCATCTGGTTATAGTAATAATAAACATGTATTAAGTCATAAAATGTATGAAATTTTTACTGAGGTAAACATTTTTATATAAACTTCTATGTCTGAATTTTTATTAGAATTTGTATTGGATATTTTGTAGGATTTACCAGCGAAAAAGTTTTCTCAATATTTTTCGAAATTGTGTACAGTATTTTTTTGCAATTCCAAAAAGCTAAATGATGAAGAATCTAAAGGTTTTTGTCATGATAATGATACTGCGGCTAATAATGATACCGAATTAGTGACTATAGCTGCCAATCGAACTTCGAACGCATCTACGGCTAGTGTTAAAGCTTCAGCAGCAACAGCAGTGGCAAATTTAAGGCACATCCAATCCCCTAATGTCAAAACCGAGACTGCGAATTTGGAAAAAATTGATTGTAAGTCAAATAAATTTAGTAAGCAATAATATACAATTTTTTTATAAATTATTTTAGCTTCTTTGTCCTATCTTACTACAACTGCTTCTAATGCCTTGAATGTGTCTGGAAAGTTGCAAATGATTATAAACAAATTATTACATCAAAATGAGTAAGATTTATTAAAGCCATTGTTTAAAAAAATTGTTTAACATATTATTTTTGATAAGAAAATTGGAGTTACAATTACAACGTGTACAGACTTCAACACAAGATGAACTTTCTATTTTTTTAAGAGAACATCAGCAATTCTTAATGGATATCATAACAGAAATGCGAAACTTTTCGGTAAATTTAAATTAAAAAGTTTCAGGAGTATTTATAATAATCATTTTTTGACAGCTAACTTCCTCGGTATCAATGAGCTCATATCCAACATCCAGTACACCAAATCGATCTAATTTTGTTAAATCCCCTACGGGTTTAGATAATTTTAGTGCTGTTCTTAATTCACAAACTAATGCGGTTAATTTAAACAATCCTCACATACTGAGAACACCCAGGGACAGTTTAACTCATTCAAGTAAGTGAATTTAGTATTTTATTTTTATATAAAAAAAAAAAACAATACATAGGGGAATTTTATTTAATTGTGTATGTGTTTATATAGTAAATGGGGCTGATATAAATCGAAGTTATTTGGATGCAAATAAGTCTGATTACTCTATTAATGATTTGAGTTTATGGTTTAATCAAAAACGTTTAACATTGTCAATTCCACCAACTCAACCATTAGGAGTACTTACAGAAGTTTCTTCGCAAGATGAAATCAATAATCATGACAACGGTGCTAATAATGACATTTTAAAAATGCTTACTCGTGAAACGGAAATGACAAACTTTAAACTTTTATTAAATAAAGTTAAAGAAATTGTAGAAGACTCTTACAGTGATAATATGGAGTTATCCGAAGCTACACAAAACTTGGAAAATGTTCTAGATTCTATCATAAAAACTGAAGAAGGGCGAAGAAAGAGCCTTAATTAGGTAATCCATCAGAGTATTTGTTATATATATACATATACATATTTTGTTTGCAATTTATTTTTCTTATTAAGCTTTAATATAAAAAACAACGTTTTCATAAATTATTTTAAACATTCCAGATTATTACATATTCCTTTTATACAAATAAACGAAATAAATTATATTGTATTTTCAATAAATTTATTGATACCAATTCTAAACCAAGAAGTTTTTCCTTGTACAAGATGATCTTAATTTAAAAATTAGGTGGCCTCATTTCTATGAAATATAACATGACAAATGTATATACAAAGTACATAAATACTTTAATCGAAATCAATAATATGGGTTATTGACTGATTAATATATTTAAATGATTTAAGAGCCAAATAAACTACGCAAGAAGTTTGACACACAAACATCCTCATACTTTTTTGGCCCTTTATTCTATTAACGGTTTATAAAAACTGAAACGAAATGGTAGATCGAAAAGTTGAAAAAAGACTTTAAAATCTATACATTTTTCAACTTAACAGAATCAAGTAATTATAGATGTTCGATTTTAAATTTATTTTATTTTTAAAATCGTTAAGATTCTTATAAAATAAAATCAATTATATTACTATTAATAGAATTAGAACCCTTAGAAAAAAAAACACGTTTGTATTGCTGAGAAGCAACTAAAGTACTTTATATCTTCCCTTATTGAAGACGTGATGCGCTGAGCTAAGTTTTAACAACTCTTCCTTAATAAGACGGGTAATTTCACGTTTAGCTTTCTGTACAGCCAATTCACTGCAGCTTTCAATGGCCAAGTAAAGCTTACGCTCGCCTTCGGGAGGACTTTTGCCATTTGGTACATAGGTACCGCGCACAGTAAGACCAGCTTCCGAATACTCGGATATTTGTGCCAAAGCTTCTTTTGAGGTAACTTTCCAGCGTGCTTGTTGTGGGAAATCATTGATTTCTAGTTCCTCTTCGTATTTTGTGAAGGAGTTGGGTTGATTTGGAAGAAGTCCAGAGATTGTAGCATTTTCTTCTTCGTCTTTAGGCTGATAGTTAAGTTTGTTATTAAGTTTGGCAGCTAGCTGTTCCACAACGGATCGGGCAGTAATCATTGGCTGTCCACTTGTGGTGCCTTTCATTATAGCATCGGCAGCCACTTGAGCACTTATCTTACCATCGATTCCCAAGTTTTTATTAGAGCTAATTTTTGACGCCAGACGTTTTGCCAATTCAAGCTTATCGGAACCCATGCCACCAACAACGGCTGTCGCGGAGGCAGTAGTTGTTGGTGTGGGGCCAGCAGCAATGACTGTACTGCCCGCCGCAGGGTTGGCTGCTGTGGTGACCGCAGGTGCAGGTATGGAAGTATCTTTGACTGTGCGTTTTGCTGCGAACAATTGTTCAATTTGTTGATCAATGTCTTGTTCAATATCTTCTTCATCATCTGAATCAGCAAGACCCAAAGCAGCTTTCTGAAGTTTCTTACTTTCTTTTGCGGCATTAGCTTCTTGCTCGTCGAATTTAAAACCTTTGCCACTAAAACCACCGCCTGTATGAACTTTCTTTCCCTCCGCTTCTTGTGTGTTTTTATAATCAGTCCAGAGTTTTTGTAAGTCTTCGGGAACTGCTGATTCTGCAAGTTCCAAAGCCCTTATAATATCACCAGCATAACGACCTTGATCATGGGTTAGAAAAGTCCAAGCACTTCCCTTTTTGCCAGCTCTTCCGGTGCGACCGCATCTGCAGAGATATATACATATTATTATTATGATAAGTACTTTTATAGACATAATAATTGTTTATTTGGCGAATGAGTCTGAACTCAAGTTAACCCACCTGTGAACGTAATCTTCATAATGATTGGGAACATCATAATTAACAACTAAAATTAAATCCTTGACGTCTAAACCGCGAGCTGCTACAGATGTAGCTATTAATAAACGGACCTTACCAGATTTAAAGTCTAAAATTGTTGAATCTCTATCGAACTGATCAATACCTCCGTGTAAACTCATGCAGGGGTAAGAGGCCTTCATTAGGTCGCGTAAAAGTATATCGGCATTCTCTTGTTTATCCACAAAAACTATTATACTACCCTTTTCTTGAAATATACCTAATAATTCTAAAAGTTTAAAAAATTTTGCTTCATCTTCCATTATGGCTACATTCTGCTCGACATCTTTGCACACAATAGATCGGCCGCCAACAATAACTTCTATAGGTTTCTTTAGTATGCGACGTGCTAAGGCTTCCATTTGACGAGGGAAAGTGGCACTAAACATTACTGTTTGGCGATCTGGTCGTACATTGTCGATGATGCGCATTACTTGAGGCTCAAATCCCATATCAAACATACGATCAGCTTCATCCAACACTATATATGTGACACGCCTTAAATTAGTTACACGCCCTGAATTTGCAGCCAACATATCAATCATACGTCCCGGTGTGCATACTATTATTTCAGCGCCTCTCTTAAGTTCTGCTATTTGCTCAGATATGCCAGTGCCTCCATAGACGCATACTGCACGTAGATTTAAACTTTTTGCAAATTTTCTTATATCTTTGCCAATTTGCATGCACAATTCCCGGGTTGGAGCCATAATAATCGAAATTGGACCATCGCCGTCTTCTAGTGGGGGTTGATCCAAAATGTGCCTAAACATTGGTAAAATGAATGCTAGCGTTTTACCACTGCCTGTTTTAGCAATACCTATTAGATCACGTCCAGACATAATGGCCGGAATCGCTTGACATTGTATAGGAGTAGGTTTTTCAAAACATAATTTACGTAGTATGTCCATTTCCTTTTTGCTAACACCACATTGGGCCCAATTCTGAAAAATAACAATTGACTTTAGAAGAATTTTTATTTATTTTTTATTTACACACCTTAATTGGTTTAGGACAACCTTTTCCCTTGAATTGTATTCCCTCCAATTCTGTGCGATATTTTTCAACTTCTTGTTGTGACATGCGAGCTAGCTCTGGTACTTCGACATAGAAATTCTTACGAAATGGAGCATAATCAACTCCAGAATGATCAATTTTGGCCAATTCTTTTCGGTGTTTATTTGCTAAGCTGGCTGCTGTATCCTTTATATCTTCCAATTCCTCTTCGCTTGAATACTCTAGACTGTCCATGTTTTGTTCAATAAGTTCTCCTTTGTTTTTGTCTTTTGTGGTTTTCTTCGCAACGCCCGTAAGAATGACGACTCCTTGTTGATGTTGTTGGGGTTGAGTAATAATATGATTCACTTTGCGTACTTCTTTATCAACTTCCTGCATATAAGCATCCAAAGGATCAATTTCATCTTCGTCAACTATTTCTTTATTATCAGATTTTTCTGTGTTATTTGACTTTTCTTGTTTTAGCTCCATTTCAAGCTTTTCCTGAATCTTTTTTTGTTCTAACTGCTGTTGTTGAATTTTTTGTTGTTGCAGCTTGATTTGTAGCTTTTGTTTTTCTTCCTTAGCTTCTTCCTCTTCTCGGAGTGCTTCAATTTTTGCTTTTGCTGCAATCACTATACTCTTTGATTTTAATCTGTAAACCTTTTCGTCATCATCATCATCTTTGGGTTTTTTAATACGATGAAACTTGGATGGTGGCGAGTCAGGCTCTTTCTTGATATCAACTGTATAACTATTGTCCTCTTCCTCTGATTCGTCTTCAAGACTCCATTTTTTCGCAGAAGGCGTAGATATCGGAGGCGGTAGTAGAAATTTTAATTCTTTTTTATTTGCTTCCTGTTCTTTAAGTTTACGTTCGGCACGCCAACGTTCGATGCGTTCACGTCGTTTTATCATTTCCAATTCTAGACGCCTTTGCTCTTCTTCTTTGTCAAGTTCTTCTTCTTCGGAAGAGGAGCTACTCAAATCTGCTTTAGTAACTATTGGTGGTGTAGAAGTTGTTTTTCTTACATATTCTACTTCTCTTTCACGTTCCCTCTCACGATCTCTTTCCCGGTCTCGGTCCCTATCTCTTTCACGTTCCCGTTCACAATCTCTTTCCCGTTCCTTTTCACGTTCACGGTATCGCTCGCGTTCTGTTTGGCGTCTAAAAATATATTAACTTATTAGTTTTAATAGCAATTTTATTTGTTTACTTACCCTTTCTCACGTTCATAATCTTTTGATTTAGTTGGCGATTGCCTTCTACGTTTTTCATCGCGTCTATTACGTTCCACATCTCTAGAGTCACGTTCATTGCGATCACGTTTTCTATCATCTCTAATGCGGCTATTGCCATTACGCGCAAACCTGTTATCCTTTGGTGATCGGGACCTACTTCTTGAATAACGTCGTTTTCTTTCTCTATCGCGATCCCTCTCACGTTCTCTTTCGTATTCACGGTCCCTATCGCGTTCTCTGTCACGGTCTCTTCTGTAAATTTTGTAATAAAAATTTAAGATTTAATTACAATTGATGTGATTTTTTCTTACCCTGAACCACTTTTTGACATTTTTAGACTTAAAAAGTTGGTTGTTCAATGATCTGTAAAAGTGTGAATGAACAAATTTTTTAAGCCTTGTTCTATTTTTATAATTAAATCAATTTAAACAACTTATGTGTTTTGACTTTTACAATATTTTTAATGATTTGCCGATTAAATATATAAAAAATTTTTTCTGTAAGAAAAAAATGCCGCACATATGTATGAAAACAAAACGTTTAGTTTTTGACGTTTCTTACATGGTGTGTTTATAATTACACCACGGTTTTATATAAACACATTTTGACGCAATTTGTAATAGAATAAAACAGCAGTGATGGTAATCAAGATGGTATTATTTTTGAATTCAGCGATTTTAAAAGAAATGTTAAATTTTTTTCCATCTATTACATAGGGTCTTCACCTAACAATTTTTTGTCAAACCAAACGTCAAAGTCTATAAAAAAAAACTATAATATTTTTGTCACAGTTTTTTTAAATGAAGTTTGACGTTTATTATGACAAAAAGGTTTCAGGTGAAGACCCCATGTTACAGTCAAATACTGATTGTCCAACTCTACATTTCAGCATTTTACACTGCAGTTGCACGATCAAGTTTTTCTTAATAGTCTTTAACATATACTGCCTTTCAAAATGTCATCAAGAAAACAATTTATAAAGCCAAACGAAAAATTTGCTCACTTACATTGAAATCAGCTGAACGTATATTGAAACACTTTCTGGAAAGAGAATTTTAAAGGCAAGGTCGTTTCAATTTTTAAAAGTATTAGTGCATTGGTAAAAAAGTGTGAGTGTATAAAATTTTGAAAGGCAAAACTTAATCGTGTAACCCTCAAGTTAATAGATTCTTGCAAGTTGTGTATACATTTTGTTAACTTCAATTCCTTTCATTTTGCAACACACTTTCGATTTTTAAATTGATCACGAGATTGCTTTAAATTTTACCTTACCATTTGGTTGCCAATTTTACGTTCAATTTACCAGCTGATCACAAATTGATTTTCTCGCTTCCTTTATAAAAACTATATATGTACCTTCAGAAATAAAAGTGCTTATAAAAAAATTACGTTTATAAAAATTATTGTGCTTTTATACAAAATACTGTGAGTGAAGCTACTATTTTAAACCAGCTTTATCACATTCAAATCTGATAACTTATTACCTGGGGCCTAATTCTGGCATTCGTGATCGAGTACTTTCTCGATTCGAAAGCAATTTAAAATCTTATTATTTCAGTCAATACTGAACGAATCAAAATTATTTTTTCAGTGTTGTAAAGCATTAATTTGAGTTTCACAATACTGAAAAAATAATTTCGATTCGTTCAGTATCGACTGAAATAAAATTGCTTTTGAATCGAGAACGTACTCGATCACGACTGCCAGAATTAGGCCCCTGATAAAGCTTTAAATTATGAACAACTTACAGTTGTATTTTTCACGTTTTTTTTATCTACCTACACAGTGTTAAAATCAAAATCAATTTTGATTCAACTGCATAATAACTTCGGGATTTCCCTAGCTATCGCTTTAAAACTGTATTAAGTTGTTAATCAAAATGTTTTACATACACTTTTTAGTAAGTTCTCACATTAACATGGAATTTTAAATACATTTTTATATATAATTTTAACGTGAAAAGTTCTTACATATAAATTAAAGCATACGTTTTGAACTTTAAAAGCAAAATTAGAAATTTTAGAATATTTAGAACATTTAGGAAAAGGTATTTTTAATTTAGCGAATAAATTTGTGTTTTTTTTTAATGTTCTAACAATGCGTTTATTTGACTTGGAAAAGAAAATACCAAAAAAATGGAAAATGCACCGATGGTTTTTGAAAATGAGATACAAAAAGTTCACTGTTAGCGGACACGGCAAATATCTGGAGATTTTTAAAAGAGCGAGGCGTTTTTAAACAGATTGAACGAAAGAAAATCACAGACTTTGTCGCATAATTTTCAGTTTGTTTTTTTTTAAATCAATAGTTTTTTAAATCCAATGAACAATAAATATAAAACTTTAACATTAGAAACTTTTATTTTTATGGAAAAAACGTTTTGGAAAGTAAATTTTCGCAAATATGAACAATCTTGCAAAAGTGAACTGGCTTTGTTTTAATTAGTTCATATTATCGCGAGTGCACTGTATCACCTCTTTTACTCCACGTCTACAACTAACATGATTTGCTGTTATAACATCATATTACTGTTAATGTTACCCGGGGTCTCCACCTAACATAAAATGACTAACTTTAACACTAACTGCAAGTTAGTGTTAAGTGGAGACTGCTCCAGTTAAAGTTTTAACTTGATTGTTATAACATTTCTTTTGAAAGTTCTTTTATAACATAAATTGACGTTTAAGTTTGACAGTACGCTATTTTGTAGTTGTTTTTCGACATCTTTAATTAATTTGTTAAAAGCGTTGTAAACTACACATAATAAGCTTTGCTTTTTGTGAAAAATATAATACAAACAAACATTTAAGTATAAAATAACTTTAATTATTTTCCACAAACACACTGTAGCTACATACTTTACGCGTCAACGAACTGAAAATAATGAAAAGTTTTAACTCTAACTTCACTACGTGTACGCCACCATAAACATATAACCATTTTAACAGCAAGTCCTAACTTCATGTTTTAACTGAATTTCATGTTAGGTGGAGACTGGGTGTTAAGCATTTCATGTCAGATGTAGACTGGGAGTTAAGAAAGATAATATTAAAGAAAACATACAATAAAACATTCTCACAAATAAGAAACTACGTTAGTACAACTTTGCAGTCTGCTTGTTCGTCTTAGTGAACGATTTTATGGGGGAATTTATAAAATTAGTAAAATCTAAATATTTCTCTATAAAAAAATCATAAAAGAATATGCTTTTAATAACTTTTAAATTTTCGGTCACGGTGGACCTTTAGAAAGAAATTCCCATATATGTATATAAACATGCAAGTGCAAGTTCGAAAAACTCAATACATTCACACTTTTTTGCTAAAACTATCACATTTTTCGTATTTGCAAACAATTTGCAGCTCAACTTGCAAGAAATTTCTAAAGACAGTGATTTTTTGACACTTGCAGAAAGTGAATGTGAAAAACATCGACAGTGCTACCATATTTACTTGATTGCGGGAATAACAATTATAAATTTAACTTTTTTAAAGTACATATTTTTAAAAATATTTCTTATTTTTTTTCATAATTACATAAAGTAGACAATTGATTTAATTTTTAAACATCAATCTTATTTAAAAAGTAAAAATAATTATTAATGCCACTTGTTTTTTTTTTTAGAAATGAAGCTCTGTTTCGCACTTGGTAGCTCTGATTTATTAGAAACTTCCGCTTGACTGTGTAAACACTCATGCAACTCGTATGAAATTTGACTATTTCGTCGACATTTTCGATTTTACCCCCGTTTCCACATGCAAGTACAAGTTCGAAAAACTCAATACACTCACACTTTTTCACTAACATACACACAACTTTTGGACTTTTGGCCAATCGGCTGTTTCCTCGATTTTTCGTTGATAATACGTACACACTACTTGCAAATAATTACTTGCATGTGGAAACGTAGGGTTAAAACACGTATAGCCTCCTTGCAAGTAACTGCTTGCATGTGGTAAGGCAGGGCAACCCAAGAATTGCTGCAACAAAAATTGCAAGTTGGACGATGACTTTCGAATAATGATATCTAAAGCAGACCATACACTTTTCAATTCAATTGTCAACTGAGTCGGTTGTTGTCCAAATCAAAGCGTGTATGGCCTTGTCAGTTGATTAGTTTGACGGTTGTCGAGTTGGTTGAAGAAAAATCAAAAGATTTTGATTTTTTCAAGTTGACTACTAAGTCTTTCAATTCGATTGTACTGTGTGTGCTCAAGTCTCTTGATCAGCTGTCAAAATTAATTTTTGTAGTTAAGTATTTTAAAAATTGTCTTTTATTTCATTAAATTTTAAAATCTTTCAATTCAGTTGATGAAGTTGTCAACTGAGTTGAAAGACTCAGTTGACAACTGAATTGAACTGTGTATGGGGCGCATAATGAAGACAATGTGTTAAAGAAGCAACTTTAAAATCATCGCCTAAATTGTGTATATGTTTACAACACTGTTAGGGAAGAAGCAGACACATTTTTGTTATTTCTCTTTGTATAGTTGTACTTCTTTTGTTTTTGGTGAAAAATTTCCTTTTTAGCAAATTTAATAACAATTTTCTGCTTGTAATCACCAATTTAAAGATTGAAAAATTATAAAAAACGTTTGAGACCAAAATCTCTTTAAAAAAAATAATTATATTTATCAGGTTTAAAAAACGGCTTCAAAATTGGCAAAATAAGGAAAAATAGAAAAATGAGCTATAATGACAAAAACGATGGGATTTCGAAAGAAGAGTGGTTAATGCGTCTGGAACAATTTCCGTTTAAACAAGCCGATATGAATCGTTTAATAATGAATTATTTAGTAACAGGTACGTTAAAAAACTTGTAAAATTAAAAAGTTGATGATGGAAACAATTTTATGTTTTTTTTTTAGAGGGATTTAAGGAGGCTGCAGAAAAATTTCAAATTGAAGCTGGTTTAGAACCCAGCATTGAATTAAACTCATTGGACGATCGTATTTTAATACGTGAAGCAGTTCAAAATGGGCGCATACAAGAGGCAACACATTTAGTAAATCAATTACATCCTGAGTTACTGGATAATGATCGTTATTTATTTTTCCATTTACAACAGTTGCAACTAATTGAACTTATAAGGTAAGTGAATCGGATACGGGAAAAAGTATGTCTTTAGAAATAAAAGATATTTTATGATTACGTACATATATATTATTTATTTATTTGTGTATGCATATACATTTTACACTTTAAATGTAAAACGAGACAAAAGTATAAACCTTGGCATAAATATAAAAAGCGTTTTAATGTGCTAGATTTTTCCTATTCGCGAGGACGTATTATATTCTATAGGTATATAAAATAATAGGCTTTTTGAGATTATTTATTTATTTATTCATCAGTTAGGTAATACAAAGCCCATGTGGGCCATTTAAAGTATATTACACAGTCTTAATACCTAAGTAATTAAAAGCTAAAAGACAAAAATATGTAATTCTTTGTATCAATTCAATTTAAAAAGTTCAAGAAGAAAAAACATTTTTCAATCATACGAATTTACATTCAAAAAAGCAAAGAAAAATTTTTATTACGTTTTTAAAATATTGTATTACAACGAAATGCTTTTTTCCATTATGGTTTATTTATAATTTAAAAAAAAAAAATGATTTTTCACCAAGTTTTCCGTTTTTTTTTTAACTGGTTTGCTATCGCACCTCAACTCAAGATGTTATATATACATTAAAAAAAAACACTTTTTTATACATAACTTGTCTAATTATACAACCTAATACTCGCCCCCCAAGGCATAACACACATCCTATTATTAGATAAAAATAGTAAATAGATTACACAAATTATGTATACGGCCCAGTTAGGGAAAGAGCGTACCCAAGTAATGTAAAAACATCAAATACTATACAGTGAGTAAGAACATTTAGGAGGAGAAATGTTTAACAAGTTTTAGCTTAAAGACATTGTTTGAGTGCGTATTATATCATAAACTTAAAGAAGAAAGAAACCGGGAGCAACGGTATTATATTAGGGAACTACATTGGATTATTTGAGAAAAAATGTAATTTTTACTGTTCTTTAGTATAAAGGCAGTTAACAAATAAGCAGGGACCGAACATAACAGTTATATTCGAATTTAAAAAAAAAAAACATATAGAAGTAAATGTGGAAAAACTGATTCAAGTATACCATATTGATCCTTATGAACTTGTCTATGATAAAATATATTGATTTTTAAAATTTTGATTTTTATTTTTTCGATAAAAATTAAGTTATTTTTTGATTTTGATTTTTTTGAAAACAAATAACTGTTATTTTTTTATTTTTTCGATCAAAAATAACAGTTATTTTTTGATTTTTATTGTTTTGAACTAATATAACAGTTATTTTTTGATTTTTATTTTTTTGAGCAAAAATAAAAGTTATTCTTTAAAGAAATGTAGGTACGTGTAATAATAATTTAGTTGACTTTAAATGTTTATTTTAATGTGTAATCATCATTGGGAGTTCTTATACACATTAAAATAAATATTTAAAGTCAACTAAATTATTATTACACGTACATTTCTTTAAAGAATAACTTTTATTTTTGCTCAAAAAAATAAAAATCAAAAATTAACTGTTATTTTTGTTCAATAAATGAAAAATTAAAAAATAACTGTTATTTTGGCTCGAAAAAATAAAGACCAAAAAAATAACTGTTATTTTTGCTCGAAAAAATAAAAATCAATAAATAACAGTTATTTTTGTTCAAAAAAATAAAAATCAAAAAATAACTGTTTTCATCTGACTTTTATGAAAAAAGGAATAACTGTTACGGTCCCTGAAATAAAGAACATTGGAGTGCAGTGTACGAGTTATGGGATAAAACGGGCTTAAATGGAATATTATTATCTGTTGTCATAAACATACTGAAGATCAAACATTTTTTAATATATGTAATTGTTTATGAGCTTTAAATATTATTGAAAATAGTTATATCGTTACCCGTTGTCTTAAAAGAGCTTAGTTCAGTTTTATAAACTTTAAAGAGAGAACAATTTTTAGTTCTCAATAATTTTTTTTTTTATTTTTGTTTTATTTTTATCAATTTTATTTTACTTATTTTAAATATTTTTGATATTTTTAGTTAAGCTTGGTTCACAATCAAAACAACGATTTCTTTTTTTCTTCCATCTTATTTCTTCCCAAAGTATTTCATATATTTTCCTTTTATATTATAAACAAAAATTTGTATGAAATTGTTTCTGACATTTAAAATAATTTTATTTAGTTTTTAGTGAAAATGTTAACAAAATGTTTTAAAAAATAATAATAAATAAGTAATATTGTTGAGGGCAAAATTAGCAAATTGTTGCTCTATTATGAACAACAGTAAAAATGTTTTTGTGATTGTGAACGAAGCTTTAGGCTTGAGTTCATCAAATTTAATTTTCATAAAATTATTTTTATTATTATCAATAATAAAAACTGGGAATTAAGCACGAATAACAAAATCTTTTGAAATTAAAATTTTGTATTCCCAAAAATTGAAATTACTTTTTGATAATAAACGGCCTAAAAAAACACTTAATTGACAACATCTTTTGTAAGTTGTTGTTGTTTTTATTTTGTTTTTCTTAACCTACTTACAACTACAATTAATGTTGAGAGAATTTCAACTAATTGTAGTGGGGAATGTAAGATGAGATAAACCCACTGTTTATTGTTGATGTGTTTTGTTTAAACTTTGATATTATTACAAGTAGAACTGTTGCTATAAGTCTTATACGCTTAACAGTTTTATTTGGTTTAATATCTTTAGTTTTTCTAAAATCTTTATGGATGAAGTTTCCTGATGATCTGGCCTAAGCAACCAGTGAAATGCGCATAGGAATAGCTTATTCCATCAACAATAAATTGCAAGTGTTTTTATCAATAATAAAAACTGGCAATTAAGCACGAATAACAAAATCTTTTGAAATTAAAATTTTGTATTCCCAAAAATTGAAATTACTTTTTGATAACATGATATTTATTAAAATTTATTGATAATTAATATTCTTGGCTGAGCTGGGTATCGAACTCGGGTTGAATTTACATGTTTCAAGAATCACCACATTCCTTCATCAGAATTCTTTGACGTTCTAACCTCTGCACCACTGCGGTGCCTGCCAGTCAACAGTCGAACATCAATCTTTAACCAGTGGTACTGAATGTTCGAAATTTGCTGTAATTATAATTATTTATTTTATTTACATGTTTCGAAATTTGCTGTAATTATAATTATTTATTTTATTTACATGTTTCTTCCTTTCTTCTGTTTTCGTATTATTTTCTGTCAAGACTTTGTCTTGAAAACCTGAATACATTTGTTTATTATGTTTTTTGTCCACTTTCGTCGACATTTTATTTTAACCAAAAAAAGAAAAACCGTTATGTCTCTCAATGTAAGAACAAATATCTCATCTAAAAGCTTTAAGCAAATTGTGACAAAGCGTACAAGGACCTCTTTCACACTCGGCAAGTTACTTGCGCAAGTCTCTTGCGCAACTCTTGGTTTGTAAACGTTAGCGGTAAGGTCGGGATAAAGAAAAAACAATTTTGTACAGACTTTGTTGTTGCCGGCAAGTAACTTGCGCAACTAACTTGCCGAGTCTGAAAGGGGTCAAGGTGCCGTATAAAACAATTGTGGTTTTTAAAACTTTTAATTACAGATTAAAATTTGGTTTACTTTGTTGATTTCAAATTTGCTATTTTTTTGTGCTTAGTGGCTTAAAATAAAAAAAAAAATACAAATTACATATTTGTTGCCTGAGAAGTGTATTAAGGATTTTAAAATCATTTAGGAAAAGAAAAAGTACCATATTATTATAAAGTATGATTTTGTGAAGCTGTCCCCAGTTGGGGACAATGGGCGTTACAAATACAAAAAATTGTTTTTTTACGTTTTTCAATATGTGAAATATGACCCATCTCGATATTTTTTTCCCCCAAACATTTTATGCCAAACGATGTGCAGGAAAAAAAGCTTTCGCCAAGAAAAAAATGATAATTCATGTTTAGATTGGAATGACATTGACGATGCGCCACTTTCTAGTTTTTAAAGAAAAGTCACAAGGCAGAAAATATCAGGGTATCTTTCGAAACGTAAAGAGGTGGTGTAATACCAAAATTATTTTTAAATTACATCCAGGGATTGCAATTCCGTACAATCTGTTATAGGAATGAAGTGTTGGTGGTGTATTTGTACGTATCTTGTAGATTTGGCAATAAGTAACGAGTTGCGGTTATATGTTTTGTTAAATAATACAACTTCAGTAAACCAATTGTAGTTTGAAAACGTCCAAATTGTGCTGGAGTAGCTGTTGCTGATCGTAAAAACAATATCCAAAATACTGAAAGGATAGCAAATCAGTTGCAATGTGTTGTTTGACATTGTAAGTCCCGATAGAGATGCGAACTATGCACAAAAATACTTTGTGTAGAACGAAATTGGTTTGGTCAATTTCATAGCTAAAACCTTTTCAATGAATTCCTTTTATTTTATCAACACTTAAGAAATAAATAAGAATAAAAATATGATTTTACTAGCAGTTCTTATTTGGGCGTTAATGGTTTAATAACCAAAAAAAGAAAAAAATAATTTTTATTTTAATTGGTTACGATTATCAAAATAAATTGTATGTAGCGACAATGGGTAAAAATTCCCAATTGAAAACAAAGGAGTTTTTATCGTAACCTTTTAAAAAAAAAACTAGTTATAATTATTTTTAATCCCTGGATAAAAGTAGTATATACTACTTTATATATACTACCATTATATTATAATGATTTTTTTAATAAACATTTGAAAGACTTTAAATTTAAAAAGTTTATTAAAATACTAGATCCGCAGTAAGTGCAGTTGTTGTTCATTAGATGTAGAATTGATAATTTTTCTGATGAGATTTTGGTCCCCGATATTATAGACTAGTTTTCAATGTCTATAAACACTTTTTCGAGTATATTACTATTAATTTTTGAAATGTCATTGTTTTTGCATAATATGTAGGGGTCATCGGCGTAAAGACAATGATCCAAAAAACTTTCGTTTTAGATAAAATTGGGTAAAAACTATTTGAAAAGGCACAACAGTTAATGTAGAATGTGGTCACGAATAAATATACCGAAACCCGTTTTAGAGGAAGTATTTGGCGGTCTATTTTCGAAATAGCAGCTGAAGGATTCCGGAGGTATTGAAATAAAGTTATACGGGCAGTAGGTCTTTTGTTTGGAAATGAAATGTGGATATTGTTCCTTCACAATTAGTTGGCAGTTAATGCAGTTGTTGAAAAAGCCGTTTATATTCCATTGCAAGATGTTGGACGTTTTGGCCATGTTTCGGTTAAAGGCTTTGAGTTTCTGGTCATTCAGTATATAAGTGTTTTTACATTTTGTTAAGTTGTAACCTGTTACGGCACCGTACACCGTGGCCACCATGCAAACGCCCCAGTGCGCACAGCAATCTTTAAGTTTCCATTTCTTCTGCTCCATCAATTGTTTGTTGATGGCTAAGTATATAAATTCGCATATCTGAGGAGTTTAAAAGACAATTAATGAGAATCGGCTGAAAAATGGGTGTTTTAAACAGTTTTAAATTATATGCTAATAACGACCTTAAGCACTCATCCCACGTTGCTGGAATTTGGACAATATAAAACTGCCCCCAAAGTTATTCAAACCCAGCACAATCACTAGATGTGAACGTTACTGAACATCTTTGGGAAATATTGAGCTAAGTCTACACGATATGTTATGAAAACAAATTTTTCAACATAAATTTGCTGATTATGTTGAAAAATTTGTTTTCAGTGCCAACATATCGTGTAGACACCAAATTTTTTCAACAAACGTATGCTTACCCACATGACAGGCATTTGTTAACGATGACAGCAAAAGTTTGTTCACAATTATAGCATATCGTCTAGACACCCAATTTTTTTCTTTGCAACAAATTTTATACGTACATATGTTGACAAATATGTTATTTGTTGAAAGTTGGTATTTACAGCATATCGTCTAGACACCTAACATGTAGAATATGCTGATAGAGGCATTTGTTATTATGAGTGAAGCATATGAGTGTAAGCATACATTTGCTGATTCAACATATCGTCTAGACTAAGCTATAGACAGAAAAATAAAGAAAACGGACCATATCTGGTAAATGATTTGAAAATCGCTCTCCTGAAAGAGTTAAATAGAATCGCCGTCGAAACATGCAAAAATCTTGTGGAGTCCATGCCTAGGCGTTAACATGCACTTAAAATATGTAAATGATATCCGACTAACTGAGCTACCAAAATAAGAGCGGCTGGCGTTATTTTTATGTCAAACCTTCTCATTTTCCTACAGTTTATACGAAACAAAATTTTAGAACGCGAATTCAACACCACCAGTCTGGAAAATCTTATTTAACAGATCGCTAGGCCGGTTTGTTTTATTAAAAATGTATTGGCAATAGAATTTCAATGTTAAAAAAAAACGCTTGCCGCTTTTGTTTAGGTAGCTCAGTAAATATCAAAAATGTTTTATACCAGTAGTTTTAAGTGTTGATTACTAGTGTACGATTTTTAGTGATATGTACATGAATTTTGTGACTTTTTTTAATTTTTTTGTTTTAAGTTTTTAAATGTATTGAATTTTTGTTATTTTGTAATTAAAATAACTTTCTTTTACTTTAATAAAGAAAACATATAATATTTTTTTCACAGAAAAGTAATTTTTATTTAAAGCATAGCAGTGCTGTACGATTTTAAATGACACTGTATATTAACTTCTTATTAATTAATCTTGTATTTTTGTTAAAATTGCGCTTTACACCAAAATACAAAAAAATAATTAATATACATATGTATAATTATTCTTTGAGAAATAACTTAAAAAGCTTAGTAGCGTAACGTAAGAAAAAAGTATTCTTTCCTGTGGAAATACCGACTTACCTTACATGGGCAAAAAAAAAAAGTTAAAATTGTACCGCAATAAAAATTAAAGTTGACATTTTTTATGATGATTCCCAAAATATTTGGGCTCTATCGATAATCTCCCGTGAGCCAAACCGCGTCAAAACAGGGTCAAAAAATGGTTTTTTTCATGAATAAAAAGTTCGGTATTTTTTTTTTTTTGTCCAATGAAAGACCAAATATAATAGTTATTTGGGAAATCTTTGATTCTGCATTTTAAATATTTGACCACCACTTGGGATGTACCTTACTTTTTAAAATATAGATACAAATATTTTCACTTTGTTTAAATAAAATTGTTTTTTTAATACAGAGTAGGCAAAATTGAAGATGCTCTAACATTTGCTCAAAGTAAATTATCGGAAGCTGGTGAGGATATTCCAGAAGTTTTAAGTGAATTAGAAAGAACATTGGCACTTCTAGCTTTTGAAAAGCCGCAAGACAGTCCATTTTCATATCTGTTAGAGCAATCTCATAGACAAAAGGTAAGATACTTCTTCCTCAATTTCATTATATCTAATAATTTTTTAAATTTTATTTATTCAAAAAGATTGCCAGCGAATTGAATGCAGCCATACTTAAATGTGAACACAGTGCAGATTCAACACCGAAAATAATGTTTTTGTTAAAATTAATTATGTGGGCTCAATCTAAATTGGACGCCAGTGAAGTGAATTATCCAAAAATGAAAGATTTGGAAACTGCCCTTATTGAACAGAAATAATAAGCCTTTTTAATCATCACAATTTTATTTGTTCCCTTTTTTTAATCAACATTAGAAGTATACATATAAAAAAAATTATTTTAGAAGTTGTACCTAAATACCACTTTAATTTATATACATATTTAATGTCATTCATTTGTAACTGGTAGATGTTAAAAAAAAATAATTAATATTAAATAAATATGCAATGTAATAAATACCAATAAAACCTTAAAGCTTAATATATTTTATTCCTAAACAATGTGCATGAATAATTTGCAAATAGCCAGGTATGCATGTGTTTACCACAAATAAACTATTTCCGAACCATTATTGATTAAAATTAGGGAATAGCGATACGTCTTTTGCCTATACGATACCGATATTAAAACAGACATTTTGGCGATACCGATTCCGATACGCATATTGAAATCTATATACATATATAAAAATCAAACGCTAAAACTCGAGAACTACTTGACCGATTTGTATAATTTTTTTTGTTTTGTTCGTCTAATAACGAGGAAGGTTTAGAATAAAGAAAGTTCAGAAAAGCCCAAAAAAGGTTAAAAAATCGAAAATTGTGTTTTGTATGAAAATTTTACATTGCACCATTAATCGCTGTGGATTAGTCTGCTTAAACTCGATAATTGCTTGACCGATTTCAATGATTCTTTTTTTGTTTTTTTCGTCTTATCACGGCGATGGTTGCGAAAAAAGGAAGAATAAGAAAAGCCAAAAATAGAAGTCGAAAAATCAAAAAATCTAAAATGTACGTTTTGTATGCAAATTTGACTTAATACCACCAAAAGGAATTGTATTTTTTCAGTTGGTGGCGGACCCATTGTTTGACAGCTGCACAGAAGCAAACCAAACCCATTTAAAACATCGAAAAATTTCTACGAATATGCGTTTTATGCGCACTTTTATGATAAATATATAAAATGTACTTTTTTCCTTATGAGAAATACATTTTATCGGTATAAGGCTCTGCTTGCTCGTGTCATTTGACTTATTTTGTATTGTCCAGCAATGCGGGCAGGGTTACTCTAGTGCTTTATAAAAATTGTGCCAAAGCGTACAAGGTGTCGATAAGATCCCTATTCGTTTTTTTCAAAACTATTTATCCTTATATTTCACTTATTTTAACTCATCATGTTAACACCATTTTCCTATCGTCAGCGTTTCCGTCTTCGTGGAAGACGGCTCGTGTGGTACCTATCCCTAAGTCAAAAAATATTCGTGATTTTGAGGACATATGAACATATTATGAAGGATCAGATATTGTCATTTGTTCGCAATAGTATTGTTTCTTCGCAATATGTTTTTCGTCGTGGCCATAGTACTACATCTCTTTTACTTAGCCTAACTGATGACATCAGATGTCATTTGAAGGATAAAAAGGTAGCGACCTTAGTATCACTTGACTTGACTTAAGCATCTAGTTCTGTTAACTTCCGAATTTTGATAAGAAAATTAAGAGAAATATTTAATTTTTGCGCAACGGCTTGCAAGTTGATTTATTCGTACTTGACAGATCGTGTTCAGTTCGTAGATGTTAACAATATATATATTCTTATCTACTTCATCTTACATCTGGTGTTCCCCAAGGCTCAGTTTTGGGACCCATTCTCTTCACGTTATACGTTAATGACTTATCCAGTTATATTGATAACCATATATATATATATGTAAGTCATTTTTGTTCGCTGATGACGTATTACTTTTGTTTAATGGCAAAAGAGCCGAAATTAATAATTTATGTTTAAATATCAATGATATTCTTCAACGTTTTCTATATTGGTCTAATGAAAATTGCCTATCCATAAATTCGTCAACGACTAAAGCTCTTGCTTTTGGTATCAATGAACAGCAGTTACTTGATTTAAATATATATGTTGGTGGAACACGCGTGGACTTCGTGGATCGGTTGAAATGTCTATGCATTTATTTAGATAAACGTTTAAATTTTGAGACTCATATTGATAACACTAGCTGGAAAGTTTCAAGTTTATTGCGTCAACATTACTCTACGAATATTTATTTGCCACAACGTATTAAATTGCGTTTGGCTCATGCAGTTTTAATGCCACAGATCTTATATGGCCTTGAAGTTTTTTCTGGTTCAATGAATTATGTAACTTCTAAGTTAGGTCGCATCGCTAAAACGATTGTACGGTACATATCTGAATATGTTAAACCAGGGTAGGTATTTCCTCGCAAAGAATTCTTTTTTTTTTATCTTTCCCTCTTCGTTTCGCGAAAAGAAGAGATTTGTTGTTTTTGTTTCGTTTCTATAAACGAAGGCGAGAAACTGCTGTGTTTTCTTTCGTTGATATTTATGCTGAAATAAAAAACCATTCGTTTGGCTGAAAAAGAAGGAAACGAAATGGAGAGAAGAAGCAAACAAAATTGTTTCTTCTTTCTAAATCGAAGGAAAAAAATAGAGGGAAATAAAAGAAGGAAAAAACTTTGTTCATTGAAATTTGTTTTAATGAATGTCTATGTAATAAATTGATTTCGTTTTGGTATTTTTTCTTATTTCTGTATTTACTAAACCAAGTCTTTGCTTTTAATTTTACTTCATAACAATATAATTTCAATAAAAAACAGAAAAAGAATTCTTTATTTTTTCCTTCCTTCCATTCGATATTTCGATTTCATTTTTCTTTTCTAATTTTATTCTCCTTCAGTTTGTTTCCTTCTATATCATTCCTCTTCGTTCTGCTAAACGAAGAGAAGCATTTGTGTTTGCTTCGGCAAACACAAAAGAAGGAAACAACAACAATATTTTCTTCTTTCTCGCGATAATGATAATCGAAAAGTTTTGTACAAAAAAACCTTCGCGAGAAAGAAAGAAAAAAGAAATTCATTTACCTACTCTGTGTTAAACGCTTCATGGGCTGTTCTTTCGGTAATGTAATAACTTTACGTAACTTGGTGTTTTTCTTTAAAATTATAAAAAGCGGGTTTCCCACGCAACTTTATTCCAAATTTCTTTTTTCCCATTCAACAAGAAACCCTCAAATTATATTGGCTAGAATTAATAATGCTTTATTTGAAAGGTCTTTTATTGTAAGAATTGCACGTCGTTGGAACACATTACCCATTGAGCTTCGTGTGTTTTCACACTCAAATAACGCCTTTCGTGTGAAAATGTTGGCTGTTCTTCCGAACTTATAGTGAACAATTCATTGTATTTAATTTAAAACGTGATGTTGCTTACATATATTTTGGGATCAATTGTCTTTTTATATTTTCTATTTATTTCTACCTTTGTATATACATATATATGTGCATTGTATATGCGTACACTGTACATATGTATATTGATTTTTATTTTGGTTTGGGACCTAGGGATTTAAGTTAAATTCTAAATTTAAATATTTTTAGTATTAATTCAGGGATATTTCTTTGTAATCTAGTTTATTGGCCTAATGAGGCTTTTATATTACCTGCAATAAATTGAAATTGAGATTGACATACAATTGTTGTTTTCAGTATTTTACATTACAGATTATAATTTGCGTTACTTTGTAATTAATATTTTTAAAATTATAAATTAAACGTTGTCTGAAGTGTTTAAATGATTTTAAAATCATTTAGTAAAATAAAAAGTGTAACTTTTTATTATACATTTTGCCATCAGCTCTTGATGAGTACGGACGTGTATTTCGTGATATTTTTTTTTGAAAAAAAAAAACAATCAAAACAAACAAAAGCCGAACAAAGCTATTTTATTTGATATGGCGCGGAGAATAATACTATTCGTAATAGTCACGAAAAATAGACAAAAAGGGGGGCTTTAGCAATTTCGTGAATGAGCCTCACAAATACTCCCAACATAGAGAGCAGGCCCAGCTCAACCAATAGAAATGCGTTCATACAGTGGGCAGCAAAATCGACAACATGTTTGCCGTTATTGCCTAAATATTGTTATATTTTCTGTTCAACTATCAATATTAGAAACATTATACACCAAAATAAAGATACGTTTTTGGACAATTTATACTGGAAAACAAAACAATTTTTTTCCATTCAATAACAAAATTAAACAGTTAATTCTTCCCAGAAGTAATTTTGACAGTTTTGCTTAAATCTAATTTTCTTTTAGGTATTAATATTTTGTCCACAATCCCTTATTTTTTATGACACTTTTAATACGTCTGGGCATACTTTCGACTAAATTTTCAATGACTGAGTGTGGTATATTTGTCCACTCCGTATGTAACCGGTGCCACGGTTCGTCCATGTTAGTAGGTTGACTTCTGTACTTAGCCAACTGACGCTTAATGTATGCCCACAAATGTTCAATCGGGTTAAGGTCAGGACTTCGTGCCGGCCACTTTAAAGTGTGAGAAGTTTGGTTTCGGAGCCAGGTTTGGACAATTTTGGCGGTATGCTTAGGGTCTCCGTCTTGTTGGAAAATAATTTCTTCGGCCGCAACGGCACATACTTCCACAGCGCATCTCCATCAGAAAGCTTCCTGGAGCGGCCTCCAACGTTCACAAATGCAACAACATTTTGTCTTTTTTTTACATTTATAACCGTTTGTCGATTTATATTTAAATTTATTTTAACTTTATCTTCAAAGTCGCGAAGTAATTTCCGCATTTTTTTTTTTTTTTTTTTTTTTTTTTTTGCAACAAAACTTGAACTTATTACACTTATCGATACAACAATTATTACTTAAATAAAACAAAGCATTTACTCTGTCTTGCTCAGAGCAATATAAATATTCCGGTCTTAGCTGGAAATGAAATTGCACACTGCTGCAAAACTGTCAAAATGGCATTGAAAAAAAATGTTAACGTCTATTTCTCTTAAGGGAAGAAATAAAACCGAAAAGTTTAGCAATTTAAGCAAAAGGGAATGTTCAATGTAATAAAAAATTAATTTCTCTTATTACGAATCCCTTGATAAAGTGAACATAACATTCACGAAACGTTGGGAAAATATGGATTAAATGCATTTTTAATTACATATAGAACTTTAGGCCGTATTAGCTAAAATAAAATTTTATTTAAGGACACTAACCTTTTTATTGACGTAGAAGTGTTTCTGATATTGTTGATACAACAGAAAATATAACAATATTTAAGTAATTTCGGCAAACATTTTGAGAGTTTTGCTGCCCACTGTAGTTATTATCTCTCTAATCGTCAGCAATGAAAACATTCGTGACCCAGCCTATAACAGGATCTATCTTAGTGCAAAAACAACAGGCAGTGCATCTGATCTCCTGTACATAAAGCTTGCTCAAGTCTGCCGAACCTGAAAAAGTGTGCTGAACAAGCCGCAAATATAGTTTGGATCATGAAATTGTTTGATAAGAATACCAACGAAGAACCTTCTATATCCCGTTTGGTATTGATAAACACTGGAGCTGTTCCAAAAAATACAAATTTGCAAACAGGTATGTATAGATATATCACTTTATCCAAGAAAAAGGCTAGTCCTAGGTCCAAGCACTAGGCCTCCTTGCCAACAAGCCAAAATAGATTTGATGTAATGGATATTACTGACTGTAATGGATTTTACTGACGACGAAGAAGCAGAATCAGCTAATATAGCAGTAACTAATGAAGCCAAACCTCCACCTATTAATCTGCGAGAGCAAATATCTAATACCATAGTAAACATGTTGTCCGAACTTGTGGGCATAAATAAATTTTATGTGGTTTCAATGTGATGAGGGCAAATCCAAGAGACCAAGATCCAAACCCATACTGAAATGAACTTTCGTATCATTTCAAAACACCTCGATGTAGCAAAGAAAAGTTACTATACTTATCAAATAAAATAAAGTTATTTACGGGAATACAAAATTAGTCATTAATACGATTTCTGTATGACGTGCTAAATTCCTAATTTTTCAAATTTGATAAATACACTGAAATTTATTGTTGAGGGAAAGCTAGCTTCTAGTGTTAAGGGTTTGACTATTGTCATAAAAGGTATAGATAGTTCGGTTCCTACAGAGGAAATAAGATCTACCTAAGAATTGAAGGAGAATGAGGTTAGATCTGCTCATAATATTTTGAACAGAAACAAAGTTCCTCAACCAATGCACCGTAACGAGATAGCATTCAATTCGTCGCTACTAGAATTAAAAAAAAATCGGTTCATCCTATTTACAACTTGAGATACCTCCTAAGTAGGACAATAACAGTAGAGGAGCCATTAAAACGCAAGGATCCCACTCAATGTGCCCCGGTAGGCTAGCTGGTAGTGGGCCAGTCTATCAGCGCCGGGGTTGCGGGTTCGATTTCCTCCAGAGACTCTGGTTTCTTTACTTCAGACAAGCGTAGAGCGTATGGAATTTTAAAAAAGGCAGCATTTGTCAGAAATACGGGCATACAAAATCATATTGCAAGCTACCTCATGTATGTATGGTTTGTGGTGACGCTCATAAAACCTCGGAATGCAATCACTCCAAGTTGACCCAAAGGTAAGGAAATGCAGTAACTGTGGCGAAAACCACATGGCTAACTTTAGGGGTTGTAGAGTCTTCTTCCACTTAAAATAACCTAATCAAATCAAAAAATATGCACACTCCCAATATCGTTCTCCTTATGCGTTCAGCTTTCCCGCGGGCTCTTATGCTAACTCTATACAAACTAACAAACAAAACCACTCATATGCACAAGTCCAGAATGAAAACCCCCACGGACATAATCCTGCGAAAGTAGCCAACGCAAACCAACCTTCATACGCTAATGTTCGTAAGGAAACTCCACAAATACCTTCTGCAGACATATCGGGCTCAATTGAAAATCTAGTTCAAATTATGAATTACTTAATGGCCACCATGCAGAACATGTTTCAGGAAATGATGCGAAACCAAAACATGCTCCTGCAAGTTCTACTAAACAAAAAATTAACCAGTTAAAAATATGTTTCTGGAACACAAACGGGCTCTCCCAACATAAACACATAATTGTGCACAAGCACGTCAGACACTTTCCAATGCCGGAGTTCAAGGAAGATTGTATCCAGGCTTCTTTTATAAATCGTGCAGATTCCAAAATCACGTTATCATCCGTATATTGTCCCCCTAGACATAAAATTGCACACGATAAATTTTTCAACCTCGACATGGGGACAGAAATTCATTGCAGCATGCAACTACAATGCTAAGCATACGTATTGGGGCTCCAGACTTACAAGTCCTAGAGGTAACCAGCTATATAACACCGTCACTGCAAATAATCTTGATGTCGTATCGAGTGGGAAGCCTGCCTATTGGCCCACCGACTTCAACAAGCTATCAGATCTTATCGTCTTTGCCGCAATTGAAAACATCAAGCGCTATCAATTACTTATTAGTTCCTCATATGATCTATCATTTGATCATTCACCTTAACTTTAACTTTATCTCCTATCCAAACAGAAACACTAATTGGTTGAAGTATAAAATGTATGTGAACTCTCATCTATTTCAGAGCATCCCCTAAAAACTACATCTGACATTTAAACAGCTGTCGACCGATTTACGGAAGTCTTGGATTCTGCGGCAAGAAATGCAACCCCAATCAAGCGAACAATTAAGCGAGTTTTGTATAACACATCGGTGGATATAGAGACCCTTGTCAGGGAAAAAAATGAAGTTGAGAAGGCAATGGCAAAATAATCGTTCCCCAATCATCAAGGCGAAACTACGGTTATGCTAGGCAACTCTACGCAACAAATTGAGACAGAAACACGACTCTGCAATAGAAGGCTATTAAAACAGCCTAGATGCCACAAAAAACTCCAATTACAGCTGTAAGACATACCGTCAGCTTAGAGTATAAACCTGCTAACTCCCTTTTAACAAATTTTAGAGGAGAGACAAAACACTTTTTATTTTCCTATTTGCTACTTGAGAGGCAAACCAAAAATATTGTTTATTTGGCACACTCAATTTAAAGAAAAACTACATGCTGGTCGACGAGGCAAATCTTTCTCGGGTATACGGCGTTAAAATCTCAATTTACTTAAGAAGTGGATTTAGCAGGTTTACACTCTAAGCTGACGATATGCAATATCCTATAACCCACGAATCTCCACTTAGACTGGAAAACCGCACCTAGGCCAAAAACACTAATGAAAAAATAAACGCCTTTGCAAGCCACTTGGAGAAAGTTTTAACGCCACATGATGCACATTCTTGTTCCTGTCGTCCAATTATTCCTGATACAGTAAACGATCCAATATAACTCAAATAAAATCAGCGATAGAAAATGTCAACATTAGAAAATCTCCGGGACCTGACCGCATTACAGGCTCAATGACAAGAAACTTTCCTGCGTCTGCGTCAAGAATCTTGCTGCTCATCTTTAATGCGATATTACGAGTTGGATACTTCCCATCCTCTTGGAAGAGCTCTACAATTGTTACGATTCCTAAGTCAGGAAAAGACGCTAGTCAAAATACGACGTACAGACCAATCAGCTTACTATCAATCTTATCAAAGCTATTCGAAAAAATATTCCTTTTAAGTACAACTTCCTATCTAAATGAACACGCAATCATTCGGGATCATCAGTGCGGATTCCGAGCAAGGCATGTCACAATCGAACAAGTGCATAGAATTGTTACCCAAATTAGATCGGCGATTGAGAAAAAAGAATATTGCTCAGCATTGTTTATAGACATTTCCCAAGCATTCGACAAAGTTTGTCACGATGGGCTACTCATAAAAATAACACGAATGCTTCCTTAAAACACTCAAACTCCTTGAGAGTTATCTAACAGCTCAACTACATTGGCTCCTCGGTCGAAACTCAAATTTGTCCTTAGACAACAAAATGCTCTAATAAAAGTTTATCATAAAACCAACATGGCACCCAATTATGAGGTACTGCATGCGCATCAAATATCCAAAAGCTATAAAGAAGACAGTCTAGTTTATTACAACAAACCGTCCGCGCCCCACAGAGATCTTTACATCCCTACCATTCAGGAGAAAATTAAAAGAAATTCAATCAAATACATAGATAAACTAATGGTCCATTCCAATTACCTCGCTCGGTATCTGATACAGTTCAAGGGTCGCAACAGGCTAAAAAGAACCGACACTTTGAGCCTAGCAGGCTTTTTTTAAACTTGAATGCAATTAATTGGCGGTAACATTGGTAATGGCTACAAAACAGCAATTACGATTAAGCTTTGAATACATATTCGTGGCTCAAATAAGTCAACATTTACATGAAAACAAAATCAAATTGAGAAAAATTGTCCTTCATTCTTTGTATTTCAGAATAGACACGATTGTAATTTTCGGCAAGAAAGATTCAATAATTAAAAAAATTATAAGGTATGATTTTGTAACGCTGTCCCCAGTTGGGGACAATGGGCGGTTACAAATAAAAAATAGTTTTTTTTTTGTTTTAGATTTTTCAATACAATATAAAATATGATCCATTGCAATATTTTCAGAGGCCAAAATAATTTTTGCGACTTCAGGGGCTGGATGACATTGATGTTGTTTAATTCACTTATTTTTTCCCCTGGAAATTTCGGTTTTCCCATACATTTTATACCCAACGATGTGTCGTGAAATATTAAGCTTGTGTCTAGAACAAAAATCACAATTCTGAAGGGTGGTCCAACCAAAACGCACGATATTGATTGTAAATAAAACAAAAAGATTATCAATAACAATTTTAATTAATTTTCATGTTGTAAAATTCCTTTCTTTATAAAAATAATTTAATGAAAATTAAATTTAATGAACTTAAGTCTAATTAAAAATATTAAAAATTTGGATTAAAAACCATAAATAGTTCAACAAAATAACCACAATACTAATTATTAAAACAAAAAGTTTTCAGAGAATTATCTAAATATTTTTTATTATTATAAAAGAATCTATGACAATTATCTGAAAAACCAAATATAGGCCAAATGCTCGCCACGGTTTCGGTGGCATACCTTTATCTATAGTCCATATTTTCAATGACTCTGAGACCTAAATGAGGTTCAATGTCGTTAATGTGCCAAATTATCTCATCCTTAAGCTCTTGAATTGTTCTTGGCTTATTGACGTAAACTTTTTCTTTTAAATCTCACCAAAGAAAGAAGTCCAACGGTGTCAAATAACATGATTGTGACGGCCATAAACATCGCGACGTGAGATAACACGGCCATTGAATTTCTCGCGCAAAAGTACCATTGTTTCGTTGGGTATTTGGCAAGTGGCACCATCCTGTTGGAACCACATATCGGTCAGTTGTACAAAGTTCCATATTCTTAATTTCTGGCCCCAAGAAATCCATTATCATCTCGCGATAGCGAGCACCATTCACGGTAACTGCTTATCCAACCTTCTGCTTCACTATCGCACAGCAATTTTAATCGCAAAACGAACTGGACGAGCATGCTCAGGCGTTTGCTGAAAATTTTAAAAATATTTTCGTTAAAAATTTCTTACATATCCCAGTAACGAACGTGTGTTTCACGTACTGAAATATGTACGTGTGGCTACTTTGTGAGTATGGAGTACTCGGAACTATATATATGTTTTAGGTTTACTTTTATATAGGCATGGCCGCTTTTTCACCAACGCACAAAGTGTACAATTCTATGTACTTTGTATAATCGTTTGTAATCAAAACAAAATATTTTCTCATATACTTAGCATACGGTGCTGTAATTAACATAAAGAAAATTGGGAATTAAGCACGATAAACAAAATCTTGTAAATTAAAAAATTTTGTATTCCCAAAAAAATTTTTTGATAATAAACTGGCAATGCACGGCTAAAAAACTAAACTGGCAACATGCTTTATTTTTTGCGAGAACAAAAAATCAAGTTGCTTTGGTTTTCATTTTGTTTTTTCTTAACCTACTTACAACTACAATTGAGAAGGTCCATAACAAAACATTTGTCAAGTTTTTTGATTTTTTGATTGAATCCAAAATTTAATAACTACACTGCAATTCAATACCAAAAATAATGGTTCAGAGCAAAATGCAATAACTACACATCTTTGCAATATATCGCTTCAAGAAATTTTAAAAAAGTCAACTTTATAAATATATTATGTTCTGGTGTTAACTCTTAGATAACGGTAGAACGTAACGAATTTTTGTTTAGTTAATACCAAGGCGAATTCAACTTGGTTAATACCTTTTGCAATCAAATCAATAAGAAATTCGATTTGAAATTTTGGGTTAGTTAGGTCCTTTTGCGTTTAAGGTAGCGATATATTTTTGATTAAATTGGATAAAGAACACTTTAAACTAAAAACAAAATGTTCTTTTTCTTATTTGACCTTTATTTATAATTATTTTCAATTATTTAAGCTTGAGGTCTTTTTTTATAAAATATTCTATTTATTTATATATTTTCAATATTTCGCTAACCTTTGGTTAGCATCGTCAGGAAATTTACAAATTTAAATAAAAAAAAAAAAAAAAAAAAAAAAAAAAAAAAAAAAAAAAAAAAAAAAAAGGTTAGCGAAATATTGAAAATATATAAATAAATAGAATATTTTATAAAAAAAGACCTCAAGCTTAAATAATTGAAAATAACTAAAAACAAAATTTTTTTTGTTAAAAATGTTTTCACATATTATAATAAAATTCGATTCGGCTTACTTTCACCAACCCCTTACTACATACAGTTCAAAGCAAAATGGAATAAATACTATGATTCGGACCAAAACGCAATAGTTCCAAATTTGTTATCTAAATAACTTTAAAACAAACTGTCAGATAAAATAATTAATTTGTGATTAATATTATTTTTTGAAGACAATAATACCTCAATAATTGTTTTTAAAAAAATTATGTGCTACTTACTTAAATTACATTTCGTCGTTTGCCCAAACAAATGTTATGGTGTAATTATTGCGTTGTGTTATGGACCTCCTCAATTAATGTTGGAATAATTCCAACCAATTGTAGTGGGGAATGTAAGAAAAAGATAAACTCACTGTTTATTGTATCTTTAGTTTTTCTAAAATCTTTGGATGAAGTTTCCTGACTATCTGGCCTAAGCTACAAGTGAAATGCGCATAGGAATAGCTTATCCCTTCAACAATAAATTTCAGTGTTTTTATCGAGAATAAAAATTGGGAATTAAGCACGACAAACAAAATTTTGTAAATTAAAAATTGTGTATTCCCAAAAAAAATTCTTTGATATGTAATAAATTACTTATTCATATCAGTGTTGCCAGTGGATTTTTCGAAAAAAATACTTACACATGCTAAAAAATCTGATTTTTCCCTACAAGTTGAAAAAATTCCACCTACAAAAATCCCTACGCATTATTGCCATCAAAATAGAAGAAAAAATATTAATTATAAAAAATAAATTTTATTCGAATATTTAAATAAAAACTTTGACAAAAAATAAGTACAAAACTAAAAAAAAATTAAACATATCTGTGGCATTTTGACAAAACATCTTAAGTCGAGATAAGATAGCAAAAACGTTTTTAAAAAAACTCGGTGAAAAAATCATTTTAATAAAAAAAATAAAATAAACCCAAATTAAAGAAAAATTTCGTTTATAATACAAAATTTTTAAAACGTAACCAAACATGTTTTTTGATTGAAAATTCGTATGGTTAGCAGCATTTTATTCAACTTTTTAAATTTGACTTAACATGTTTTGTCAAAATGCCACAGATATGTATGTTCTACTTTTAATGAAATTTATTTATATCTTTCAACATTGAATGATATCTTAGAAATAACATATACAACATATTAGTGTCGCAAATTTTTGAAACCACAAAAAACTCTGTAAATATATTTTTAAGCGATCATAGGGAAAAGAAAATTTTTCAACCGTTTTAGACAAGAAAATATCACTAAAAAGACATTTTGTTGCGATATGACGAAAAATCCCTACATTTTGGAGATTATAAATAATCTGTCCGATTTTCCCTACGCTTCTATTTTAGTATCAAAAATACCTACTTGTAGGGATTTTCCCCTACTTCTGGCAACACTGATTCATATACAAAGTACATATTTGGCTGTGTGCAAAATATTTGTAACTGGGATTACTTTTTTTAATTATATAAGACTTTTTATTTTTATCGCAGATGCATATTTTTTAATTATCTTTAATACCCAGTAAAAACTTGGCCTACAAAGTAATGTGTTAAGTAATTAGGAAAAAGTAAAAATACTACTTCCAATTCTACTGAAAGAACCAATGAATTTTACAAGAGATGTCCCAAATGAACTCATTTTAATGTAAGTCATTACATATAGAAAATAGCTAGTAAATAATGAGTGAAAGAAGCTATTCATTTTAAAAACGTAGGCGAAGGTTTTACTGGGTACTAAATAGAAACCTTATCTGTATTAATAATTTCATTATATATTACAACAACACATGATTTTGGGACACAATTCTGACCAGTGTTCGAAAATAAACACTAAATATCGCTCCTTTGTGGAAAACACAAACGCTAATAGTGTTTGTGTAGAAAATCATTAAAAACAAGTAAGAGTGCTATATTCGGCTGTTCCGAATCTTATATACCCTTCACCATTGTGCGAGCAGAATAAAGAGCAACTAGACACCCTGTAGGAAGTCAAACACATTTTTGATGGCATGTTCGCCGATAACGAATGAAGACTTCGTTCGCTTAAATTACATTTAAAACAAAAACAAATTATAAAATATTCGTTATCGAAAACAGGCCATAAGTAACTTCCAACTGGTTTTTTTATAACCACATCTAGTTGATTATGTGACTTTTTTCCTTGTCAACGACTTATTATTTTAACATAGGCATGTCATAGGCTGTAGTCAATTGGTTATTTCTGCATGACTTTTAAATTGACTACTAATTACTTATTTTTCAACCAATTTGTAGTTAATTAATAGTATAGTCGGTTTATAATAAATTATTTAAATTTTAAAGAATTTTAGTCAAAAAAATATATGTATGTACATACATATAAACATACATACATATACATATATATATTTGTATATAAAAATAAATATGTATTTAAGACGATTTTGCATCAAATTACTTTAAATGATTATGTATAATAGTGCTGAAATAAATACGCTACATAATTTCTTGTACATAAACAGATTTGTATTGCTTTAATTTTTAATTATTTTCAATTATTATTATTATTTAAAAATGTTTGTATATATTTTTTTTCATTTGACTTCATGGGATCCTTGTTTTACTTTTTTGCTTTTATTTGTGTTTTACTTGTGCCTCTATGCAATATATTTGGTTGCTATATGCATGAGATTTAAACCAATTTGTAGTCATTTGAAAAATAGTTAATTTATAGTTAGTGTTTTTTGCAACTGACTATTTTATTTACTACAGGGCAGTCAGTTGCAAAAAATACTAACTACTAACAAAGTTGTAAACCATTATACAAAAATTACAAATCATATTACTTTTTTTAACAAAAGTCTACAGAGCGTGCGCGAACTAACGCGTGTTATGCACTTCTATCTTTACTTTTTCGTATCTGAACCGATTGTTCCAAATTTTTCAGAAAATATTTTCTACTGAAGATTTCCGATCTTTTGATATATAAGGGATAACAATAGGACATATGACAGTCCAAAAAATCAGGTGTTTATTCAATTTTTGATATTTTTTGCACGCCCACTTCTCCAATACATACCGGCCACATTTTGTGGGATGCTGTGTATTCATAACCTTAATATGTGTACCAAATTTGGAAACTTTGGCTCTTGCCGTTCTCCAGATATACAGAAAAAATAATTAAAATACAACAATAGCAAGGGATTTTTGGAAAAAAATTAGAGGTAGTCGGGTTTTTTGCTAAAATCTCAGCCATTTATGGATCAATCTGGCTGAATTTCAAAAGCAAGAAATGGTGGACTATATGTGACATATCATGTCTGGAGTCTCCGGAAAACACATATCAAACCTAAGACGGACAGACGGACATCGTTAAATCAACTTCTCTCCTCATAAGGACCCAAAATATATACACTTTATAGGGTCTAAGATCAACATTGTAGAAATTACAAACGGAATAACAAACTTATATATACCCTTTTCCACCTGCGGTGAAGGGTATAAAAATAACGTTTCCCTGTAAGTCATCTTTCGAACACAAAAATAATACTGTTTTTATCAAACTCAACAAAAGAACATTTAATTCCGATCGGATTTTTTTTAAATCCACAAACTTCATTGCGTTTTGATTCGGCTCATTTATGTTTGTCCCTTTTGGCTGGTAAAAAAAACAAACATTTTTTACAAAAAACAAAATACACATACGAAAAAAAACAAAAAGCCAGCAATATAATTTTACAGAAACAAAACATACACAATACACACACAAGCTGTTCGCGGTGCGGTCGTTGCTAATTTTTTTTTGTTTGTTCATTTCTTTATCAATTTTAAAAAAGAAACATTATAGAACACTAAAATATAATGTTTGTCTACAATATCACTATTAACGAAGAACAGAAAAATATATAAATGTTCGGCTCTTTCTTGAAAATAGTTACGAACGGTATTAAGGGTTTTGTTCGTCTACACAATCACAAAAAAAAAATAGATATCGTTGTTGGGTGTGTGAGCCGAATGCTAAATAATGTACTGTTTATTTTCGAAGACTGATTCTGACAATTGCACGTTAAAGTAGCCTTAAAAATAAGACCGTCTGCATCATTAGTTTTGTCAAGTTGGCTGCATTAATAATTTAATGGCCAAACGAACAAGCCGATGTGCTTCTCTAGAAATATTAGAAGATCTAAGGTATCTTTCGACTTCTTCTTTACTTACACTTTCCAAACGCAGAGACATGTTAAGTAGCTCAATAAGACTTTTTTTGATACGATTGATTTTGAAATATTCGAGCATTGTATCAAGCGTCAAAAATTGTGGATAAACAATAGGTTCCATTATTTTCTAAAGCCTCAAAGTCAGTCAGTAAATTGTTGGACTTCTCTTCGGTTGCCAACCTTATTATGAACAAATTTGGTTGAAAAATTGAGATAACAATTTTAAACTTATACATATGTATAAAACCTAAAATTATTAAGATTTTATGAATATATAAAAATATAACCAAATTGAAGTAAACAAAATATTTATTTAAATTTTTGTTGTACAAAAGGTAAACAAAAAATAACTTTAAAACAGACACTGCAAAATTTAGAAATTAACTTAATATGTATAATTTAAACTTTACCAACCAAAAAATAAGTCCATTGCTTTATTAATTATACCGGAGCTTTTTTGGGGCGCATTAGCACCTGCCACTACGGAAGTATCATTTTGAGCACTTTTATAGGCTGTTTGAGCCAAAGGGCGCACCTTAGGAGTAAGTGAACTGCTGCAATTTAAAATGCAATAATTGTAAATTCTTTTATGTTTTTTGATATTCAAAATTTCACATGAATTTTTCTTTTCTTCCATTTTTACCATTAAAATTCAATAGTAAAAATGGGAAAAGTAAAAAAAAATCCCAGGGAATTTTTAATCATAATCGTGTCGATTGTCAACTTACTTTACATTGTTCTCACATAGATTCTCTTTATCAATTATACTTTTGTCTTTGCACTGTGTGACACCAATCATTATATTGTTGGCTAGTATTTTTTCATTATAATTTAGAGCCTTGTCACATTCCAGTCTCGAAGAATATTTTAAATGTACCCAGTTACCATTTTGAGAGGGAAAAACTTTGTCCACAATAGTACCACACTGGGCAAAATGTTGCAGTACAATTGAAGTTGCACTGGAGGGAAACCCGAAAACGGTTACCCAGAATTCAGTGTATCGGGGATGAGGGGGGCACTGCATCATTAGGGAGGCATTTATAACACCTGTGTTGATGGCATTTGGTGTCCCAGGCATCAGCGGAGACATAACACCCATTCGTGAGACATTAAAAGAAGTGTTACTGCCCATATATGATTCGTTAAACTGTGCTGTTGGAGTATTTGATAATTGCTGTTGTTGACTTTGATTTAAACCATATGCTGAATTTATGCTACCATTCTGCTGCCCTGGTGTGCCAAATTGGGTCTGAGGTTGGAGAGAGCGTGTTGGTGTATGAACCTGATTGCGTTCATTACGCAAAGAATCGAAAAGTCCTTGTGTTGGCGGTCCGGAAATGCTGGCATTATGGCTTTGAATTGGTGTTCCTGGATAATTTGTAACATTTTGAATAGCTGGAGGAGTTTGTTGATATCCACCGAAAAGGGTTTTTTGACCCAATACTGCACGATTGTATTCTTGAGGGGAGTTGGCTGTCATTGCACTAGGTGATGTTGCAAATCCAAATGATACATTTCTCGCTACCGCCTTATTTGGTGACAAGGTATTGTTTCTGGGAGTAGCAGGCGTTTGTTGTTCACCCAATAAAAATGATGGTAAATATTGGTTAGTAGCTGGGCTGCCACTAGGGCTTCCTAATGCCATTGGTTCCATTTTCTTAAGTTTTAACAATTAATTTTTCATTACCAATTTAAACAAAAAATGCTTCTGTGCAGCCGCACCAACATCCAGTTTTTTTTGCTTGACAGCTGTCAAATATTTGAAAACTGTTAAACGGCTGCATTTACCTATTGTGAATAAGAATTTCTACACCGACAAAAAAATTGTTTTTTGTTCCAATTGTTCACAAGATCGGCAATGTAAATCAAGAGGGGTATACACAGTCAATATACTCGATGGCAAGCTCGTGTGCGCGGGCTTGATGTTTTCCAATTATCATCAACATTCATCTTAAGTATGATATTGTGCTGTTCGTTTGGTAACAAATAAAAAATTTCTCTCCATAAAGAAATGATAATGGAAGCCTGTTTACAAGAAAGAAAAATAAAAAAAGTTCAACAAAACAACGCATATCTTTCATCAGTCATTTTTTTTTTTTTTTGACACTTGTTCGCTATGAAAATATAATTGTACTGAAAATTAGTATAGGCTTGATGGGTTAACACTGTAGGAACATAAACATTTGACATCAATCAAAATTTTTAGATTTTCCATCAAGAGTTGTCCGTGTAACTCATACACACTAATTTTTACTAATACAGCCATAGCGTTTGATGAATATTTTGACCGTGTTTAAATACAATGAAAAATATTTACATACATTTGTACATATAACATCATCTCATTATTGGTTTAAACTAAGGACCATTTTTAAAAAAATTGAGTTAAGCAGCTCATACACTTGCAATACGATTGTTCAATTTTTAGTATTGCACAATTATTACGCCAATGTGTATGTGATATTCGAAGGTGTAACAATATATTGGCAAGAATCAAAATCCTTTTGATTTTTATTGCACAAAAGAAATGCAATATACTGTGCAATGTGTTGGTACGATGTTGTTTTGCTTTAAAGGTTATGTTTTTTTTAATTAGGGTAGCGCCATACTTTAATTGAAACCATTGTGCCACTAATGGAATAGGGTTTTATAGAAAAATGGATGGGACGCTATAGATGTGACGTTTATATATTTTGAATACCCCCTTTCTGAATCCAAAACCTATTTCGCGAAATGTGCATGGTTTCTAAGTTATTTAGCATTAATTTTGTTGTATATCAACTATTTTAAAGTTTTTTAATTATTATTTTGCTCTACACTCCACTGTTTGTCGATCTTTCTTACAAAAACGTACAAAATAAATTTTACTTTTGCTTTACTTCATTGCCTTAAGAAAAATATTAGTAAAAGGAAAAGCATGGTCTTATCAGTAGGTGAAACGTCTGCTGATTTTTTTTCAGAGTTTTATTTTTTCATGCAATTGTTTTGCACATTTTTTGAAAAGTTTTTGTTGACTTTTTGTTAGATTGTAACAGCCCAATTATGAATACAAATTCCCCGGGAGTTTTTTCCCTTTTCCCATTTTTACAATTGAATTTAGATATGAAAAATAGGAGAAGGGAGAAAACTCCCGGGGGAATTTTTATTCATAATTGGGCTGTAAATAAAGAAACTTTCAACTCGACAACAAGTTACTCAATATATAGCAATAAGTATTCGTATGCAGCACAAAAAGCTACTTTTTATTTATTTGTTTATATTAAAGTGGCGTATGCGGCACTACAATATTTTTCACTTTTAATAATATAGTATAAACTTCTAACTTCACTCGGAGTTGAGATTTTTGTAACGGAGTCGGAGTACCCACAAAAACTCACGACTTTGACAAGTGTTAAGCTTCGTACAGACGGTGGTGAGATCTTGCAATGTTGTCATTGAAATTGCCTAAACATGTCTTGCAACTGTGTGAACATTGTAAGCTCATTTTCATTTGCAGATGAGTAAAATTATTGCATCTGACAATGGCACCATTGTTTTCTATTTTTATTTCATATTGTTATTTTTTTACGACTCTACAGCCCTGGGCTACCTTTTATTATTGTATCATGGACCGATTTTTAACGCAAACACAAACAACTGTCATCACATTTGTTGACGTGTTTGTGAGAGAGTAAAACGATTGTGCTGAGCGAAGAAGAAGAAATCTTCACCAAAACAATTTCTTTTATTTGAATTGTTACTTCTTAAAAATTTGGTAATAAAATTTGCCAAATTTCTAATTTGCGAAAATCAAAATGATGTGTCGATATTAACAATTAACATAAATTCTGGAATACTGTGCGACAAGTTAAATTAAGTAACAATTTAATAAGATAAGTTTTTAATTGTATACTGCACACATTTCATTTAACGTAACTATTCCGAAAAATGAATGAAGGAAAACGCACTGGATCTAGGCATGTTTTGGTCGTTCTAACATTATGTATTCTCTGGTACATTATTTCATCCAGCAACAATGTAATTGGTAAAATGGTTCTTAATGAGTTTCCGTATCCCATGACCGTAACAATGATACAATTGTGCAGCATCACTTTGTACAGTGGACCATTCTTTAATTTATGGCGTATACGCAAATATCAGGATATACCAAGAGGTTATTATCTACGTCTTATTGTGCCACTGGCTTTGGGAAAATTTTTGGCATCTGTAACATCACATATTTCTCTGTGGAAAGTACCAGTATCTTATGCTCATACAGGTAATTGAAAATCCTCACAATGTCAATATGAAACACACAGTTAGTGACGTGTGTTATTGTTATAACTACATATGCATGTATTTAACGAAATTTTGCTTATGTAGTTTCTTAATACATATTTAAATTGATATTTTACAGTAAAAGCTACCATGCCGTTATTTACGGTGATATTGACACGTTTGTTATTCCGTGAGAAACAACCTACTCTGGTCTATTTGAGTCTGATACCTATTATAACAGGAGTCTGTATTGCAACCATGACAGAAATATCTTTTAACATGTTAGGCTTAATTTCGGCTTTAATATCAACTATGGGCTTTTCCTTGCAAAACATATATTCAAAAAAGGTAAGAATTTATAGGTATTTTATATGACAAGCTAGCAAGAAGATGAAGCTTAAAAATACTATTTGTTAACTAAAAGCTCCTTAAAATAGCTATAGGTGTTATACGGAAAGATGAGATAAATTATTTTTCCAGACTTTTGAGGCTTAAAAACTTCGGACTTATTCAACGTTTTATATAATTCTGGATGTGCTAAAAATAGTGATGATTTTGGTTGAAATGGTTATATAAATAAAAATGTAGAGCATGATTCACTTCCCAGCCAAAATATATTTATTCTAAATACATAACCCTTAAACACCTAAGACCGTCTACTAAGACGGTCATCAGAAAAAATAAGTATTGAACAAAACCTATTTACTTCACGCTGTTACCAAGGTATATTTATAGCAGGTAGTCTCGGAAAGCCAGCTGGTTATTTTTTATTTGCTTGTTTTGTGGTACGAACTGTCAAATGTTGTATAGTAAACATGTAAACACGTTTTTTGTCTCTATCTTTTGTCTTTTTTGTCTCTTATCAACCCCTTTGCCTTTTGACAGTTCGTACCACATAACAACAATAAAAAGCCCTGTTGTTTGTTTTATTGTACAATTGTTGTAATCTCGCGTCTACCTGCTATAAATATACCTTGGCTGCAGGGCTGCCAGGTACTTTTTGTCCTTGTCCCCAAAAAATTAAAAAAATATCCCCAAAAATCCCCAGATTCCCAAATCCCCAAAAACAAAACCTTAAAAAATTAATATTTTTTGTTTGTTTTTTTTTCTGACCAAATTTAAAATTTTTTTTAAAAAAAGGTAAGAAAAATGTTAATAAGAAATCCCCAAAAATCCCCAAATAAAAATTTTTAGTCAAAAAAATCATTTTATTTTGTTTGTAGGGACTGGTTTCTGTATGTTTTCTTAAATCCTTTTTATGCGATTCCAGTGAGGAATTACAAGCAGAACAATATGCTGTTTTTGAAGACGAATGAGCCAGTTTATAAGAATTTGGAGCTTGTTCAATCGGTTAAAGTCATCCTTATAATCAACAATAAAAATACATATATCCAAATTTATTTAGTACTTCGATCCATCATATTGTATTGTATATAATGCATCATAACTACTAACCAATAGCTTAGCATTTTTTCCCCAATCTTTATTATATGATTTTTCATATTTACTTATTTTTGGGGAATACATTCATATTTGCTTCAAAGTTGTCTTTAAAAAATCAAAAATTTTATGCGCTTTCAACGATTTTAGATTCTATTTTAAAATTCTTTTTTTTAAACACTCACTCAAGAAAAATAACAAGTTTATAAAGTACCTTTTACACACTTAATAAAAATGATAATGTTAATTAGGACCCTTTACACTATATAAGAGTAAGATAAAAGTTTTGCTATTTTTATTCATATATAATAAAAAAGTGTAAAATCCCCAAAAAATCCCCGAAATCTTTTTTGAAATCCCCAAAAAAATCCCCAATCCCCAAATGACTTTCCTTGTCCTTTTTGTTCACATAAAATCCCCAACTTTGGGGATAAATCCCCAAGTCTGACAACCCTGCTTGGCTGTTACGATGCAAAAATTTTAAATGAGTATAAAATTCTCAGTATAACGGTACCATTTAAATTGAATGATTATGCTAGTGTGGAAGAAAAAATCATTTTAGTCAGAAATTTGATGCGAAAAGACAAATTAATTGCAAATTACACATTTAAATTTAAGGTATTTAAGGGATAATATGTGTCGCTTGGTTTAAGCAAAAAGTTTCTTTATTTAAGAAAATTTTACTAAACACGAGCTAATTAAGTTAAAATCAAGAAATTTGGTACCAATTTCTTAAATATCAAAAGCTTAAGTGTCCAAATTTGTAACAAATGGTTGGGCTAATACACAATATCAGTTGCACAAAACAGAGTTATATCTAAAGAACGATGAGTGTAATATAGTTCAAATTTGGTACAAATAGAATATTTCTGAATACACAACATCTGTCAAAAAGTGGGCTGAATTGGAGAGGTAGGCGTGGTATCTCCCATATAAAGACAACATTAATTTTTACATCTCTTAAAACTCTTACATTAAAAGTAGTCAAATTTTTTTTTTTAAATCCTTAGCTAATTCCGCGAAGATCTATTCTTGTCCGCAGGGAAGAAACCAAAATCCCTGGCGGGAATCGAACCCACAACCCCGGCGCTGATAGACTAGCTCGCTACCAGCTAGCCTACCGGGCAAACGAGATCTTTATTAAAAAACATTTTTTAATTTTATTTCGATGGGGGTAGCGAAGCGCACTTAGTATGTTAAGCTAGTTTTTACTATAAATTTTGAAAGAAATTATTTTTAAAATTTTCTAACATAATTTAATAGGCCTATAATTATTTCAAATTTTCTTTATTTATCCGGTTTTCGAATGTAAGCGGCCAACGCAATAGGATTTTAAATATCGTTGGTCTTATGTTTTTATTCTGAAAGTACTGCCAATTACGTATCTTTAAAATAAATGTTTCTTTATGATATTTTTTTCCTTTTCCGAGATATCTTAATCTGAAATTTAAAAAAATCCGATTTTTCGCTATATTCATGTTTTCTCGCATTTTTTTTGTATTTATATATTTTTTTTTTAATTTGTCTTAATTTTTTATGATTTGGTTTTAAAGTTACTCTGATATAAAGGTTAAAATATTGTTGGCCTGTATAATCAAAAATATACTTAAAAATAGTTGTAATACTTGTTATGTATGTAATTTAAATTTGTTTCATGTTTTCTGATAATCAGGGGTGTTCTGGAAATCGAAAACGCAAAACGCAAGAATTTGGAAGTTGTTTTAAATACACTTTTAATTTAATTTTTATAATTTTTGTTTTAAAATTCTATTTAATAGAGAAATATTTGAATAATATTTGTCATAAAATTCTTTTATTACAGAAATCATATTAAAAAACGGTGTATAAAATTCATGCGTTTTCGATTTCCAGAACACCCCTGAATAATTCTGACTACTTTTTGATTCTTCGTAATCGTTATTACATACCAAAGTATTATATTACCCTGCAAATAATATTGGTGCAAATAATAATAAAGTGTTTGTAGTGAGACGACATGTCTTCGTTTTTTAACGAAATCTTTTTGCTCTTAAACGAAGTTAAAACTAATCCTCTTGTGTATAAAATGGAGTAGTTTTAAGACTACTCCTTTGTAATCCAAAGCTGGGTTATATGGTCCTGCCCTAGGACATCGTAATGTTAAATATACCATGTTTTTCCATACGTTTGGGTTTATTTTTGGACTAGTCCTAGTCCCTTATGGGCTACACTTTATATAGGGATTGTTGTTCGGTTTTAAACGAAATCGAAACCGCGGTTTTATTGCCTACAAAACCGAAAACCGACCAAAAATCCTCGGTTTTAGCTTTTACTTTAAATATATATATATATATATATATATATATATATATATATATATATATTTATGCCAGAAGAAATTGCAAATTATACATCTTAATAAATTTTTTTATCATTTTGCGAAGCACTAATGGTACATTTAAAAATATAAGCGCACAATTATGCGCAACGCAATAAGACATATACAGATGCAGTAAAGTAGGTGAAGGAGTTCTTAACAAGTTTCATTAAAGAAAAAATAATATTTCAAGTGCCACGGCATTCCCTTGCTACGAAGCAGTTTTGGGCTGAAGTGCACTTTACGGGGCGTACGAAAAAAAAAATATAAAAAATATGCCACCCGATCCAGAATTAAAAAAAAAAAAAATACCAAAATTAATATTTAAGGGGGCTGAGGCCCGTGGGGACCCCTGGGTCCAAAAAACCGCCCCGCCCACTGAATGGTATGTGTGGGTACTCAAATTAAAGGTAATTGTGCAACAAAAACGAAAATAATAAAATTTTGGGTGGGCGGCACTTCAAGGGCCCTCTGGGGCAAAAAAAGTTCCCACCCATAACACTTATGTATATCTGTGTGGGTACTCAAATTAAAGGTAATTTGCTCACGATTGCCAATATGTATTTTGTTTTTGTATTCGTTTAATATTTTCCTCTCTAGGTTAATTTATGTATCTTTTATAGGTATGCAGAGAAGTTTTAGTTAGCGAAGCCGGTCTTTGTTATACCATAGAGGAGAAAATAATTTTGCCCGGCCAAAGGCCGGCTATGCAGAAAAGCTTTAGTAAGCGAAGCCGGTCTTTGTTATACCATAGAGGAGAAAATCCTTGCGTCCGGCCGAAGGCCGGCTATACAGAGAAGCTTTAGTTAGCGAAGCCGGTCTTTGTTATACCATAGAGGAGAAAATCCTTGCGCCCGGCCGAAGGCCGTCTATACAGAAAAGCTTTAGTTAGCGAAGCCGGTCTTTGTTATACCATAGAGGAGAAAATCCTTGCGCCCGGCCGAAGGCCTGCTATACAGAAAAGCTTTAGTTAGCGAAGCCGGTCTTTGTTATACCATAGAGGAGAAAATCCTTGCGCCCGGCCGAAGGCCGGCTATACAGAAAAGCTTTAGTTACAAAAAAATAAAAAAATCCCGCGATTTTTGTACAACATTAAAAAAGCCAAATAGAAACAAAATATTTACAATCGTAAGCAAAATACCTTTCATTCGAGTACCCACACATAGTTATAAGGGTGGGAGGGGCAATTTTTTTACACCCCAGAGGGACCCAGAAGTCCCGCTCGACCTAAATTTTATTAATTTCGTACTTTTTACACAATTACCTTTAATTTGAGTACCCACACATACCACTAAGTGGGCGGGCCGCTTTTTTGATCCATGGGGTCCCAGGGGCCTCAGCCCCCTTAAATTTTAATTTTGGTTTTTTTCTTTTTTTATTCCAGAGGGGGTCCAATTTTTTTTTTTTTTTTTTTTCGTACGCCCCGTAAAGTGCACTTTTGCCCAGTTTTGTAAGGGAGAACATCAAAAATAACTGTAAAAAATAATTCAGTGTATACAGCTAAACGCTACGTTCACCAGTTTTTGTATGCGTTGAATAAAGCGCCTTTTGTGTCAAAAATGACAAACGACAAACGTTTGATAGTGGTTTGAAAATCATAGCATTCTCAACAAAAAGAGGAAATTATTATCAAGTTGAAAAATGCCTTTATTTTCAACTTGCTTTCAAACGTAATTCTCAAATGTTTTTTAAATGTGGATTATAATACAATGTGGTAAATAAATAAAAATATTTTATTTTTTTAATTTTAATTCATTATTTATTTCAAAAAACTGTGATATAAACATTCGGAGACATTGCTAAAAGATGAAGTAATATTCTTTCCATCCTTTAATGTTTGGCTCCCTTTTATTTTGAAGATTGTAGCACCGCGATCGTTCAACAAACTTTCTTCACTTTCCCGTTGTATTTTCTTTTTTTCGTATTCTTAATCATTGTAATTACTCACAAATAATTTTTATTTTTCACAAAAAATAAACTGTTCACTTTATATTAAAGTTAATTTTAAAATTTAAATAGTAAAACACATGTAGCCACAAAGTAAAAAATGTAACTTTAATCGCCATTTTTTTTTGTTAACATTTATTTTTCGCTTTAGTGTTGCCAAGTTTATTTTTGATTTGAATTTAACATTTGACAAACATTTGACATCAATAGATAAAACATTTGATATCAAATGTTTATTTTGAAGTTATTATCAATTTGAATATAAATGTTAAATCAAACAATTGCAAAAGGTTTGAGAATTGTGTTTGATGTCAAATGTTAAAGTCATTTCATATCAAGGGTTTGACTTGTGATGTGCACGAGAGGGAAAATAGTTTTGTGAGATTTTTGACGTAAATCAAAAACTCAACTTCGCTTCGCGATGGACAATGGCACGCTGGTGTTTGGGCTGAAGCTCGCCGGAAATGGGGGGTTCGTGTCCATCTACTCACACATACACAATTTAATTCGTGCCGAAAAAAAACGAATGCTGTTGATAGACCGAAGCGATAAAAACAAAAAAAAACATTTAACTAAGACCGATTGTTGATTGATGATATCGAAAACTTAAACGCAGTTTTCGACAAGATTGCCTCGAGTCTTCAGGACCAGATGATTTTGTCCTGGACAGGCTGCCCACCCCAAATGACATGTTACTGTCATCCGTGGCAATACTCATCGCCTGAAAAAATATTATTGTTTGGAGTAATGCCCCAAAAACGTACTTACCACACTGCCACACGCGAAGTCCACAAAACCTCGTCATCGCAGTCAATTCGCCTTGACAGAGTGGTATTTTCTTGTATCTTGCAGGGTTGTGTTTCTTTCCATTTGTATAGTGATGGCACTCAGAGCTGGGAATATTTTTGAGTTTTTGAATAAAAAAAACTAAGATCGAAAACAACACGGTGTCCGTCACAAAGCCAGCTCTTTTCTCCTAGCCTGTGGAGTGAAAAGAGTTGGGAAGCCGTATGATCTGGCAACTCCCACCCCTTTAAGGTTTAACCCACAATGACCAATTTTACCCTCTGAATCACAAGTATCCTATTGCTTCAGGTGCTGCGCGTGTATTACCCCGATCAACTGTCCCTTAAGATTCTCAACCTCATACTGACTATTGCCTATGGCTCTCCTAATTCTGCACTTTAGCCAGGGTCTGCAAAGCTTAGCATTTATTCCCTTTGCAAATTTGCTCTGTATAAAGTTTTTTCTATAGACCTCTTGGCCAGGCATGTATTTTATAATTCTACTTTTGAGGTTGTAAGATCTTACATTTCGCAAATAGGCGTCATGTAACTTTTCGCCCACTTTCTGATGGATCAGTTGCATTTGCGAAGACTTAGGCAATATTAACATTTCCCCTTCTTCAGCAGATTTCAGTTTTCTCAATATTTCATACGCGTCCGCGTGAGTTACCATGTTGTACCCAGTAAATGAAAAATAAGGTGTTACCCCAGTAGACGAATGAACCGTAGATCTTAGTGAACATTCTATTTTAGCCAAATTTTCATCCCATTTCGATTGGTCACTATTTAAAATACTTCGAATGGAACTCAGTATTGTCTGATTGACCCTTTCGCTGGCGTTAGATTGCGGTGAATAGATAGGGGTACGAATATGTTTAACGCCAAATAATTTTAAGAAATCATTGAAGGCTTCGGAGGTAAATTGTTTACCATTATCCGAGTGCAACATTTCCGGTACTCCGAATTTATAAAACACCTCATCCCGTAAAAATTTAATCACCGCTTTGGTGGTAGCTTTGGACAACGCTTTCAATAAGACAAATTTGGTTTTGTGGTCTAATACGATGAAAATAAATGTATTTCCGGACTTTGTTCGGGTATAGGGTCCTAAGAAGTCTATGTATATCTTCTGAAACGGCCTTTGAGTCTTGACTTCGTAGCCCATGGGTGGTCTTAAAGTTTGTTTTGGGTGTTTTATCTCCTTACATGTACTACAATCTCTAACGAATTCCCTGATCTGTTTTACCATAGAAGGCCAATAAAAAAACTCACGAATATTGTATAAAGTCTTCGCTATGCCTCCGTGTGAGGTGTTATCAACATGGGATTTACAGATCAGACTGTGGGTTAATTCACCCGGCACCCATATTTTCCAGCATTCTGCTTCACTGTCTACCTCGTTTCGGTTAAATTTGACCCTCTTGTATACTATGCCCTCTTCCACTTTCAAATCCGGCAATCGGTCTTTATTTTGCTCTATAGTATCTATTAAGGCTAGGTATTCTTTATCTTTGAAAGCTTCAGAGTTAAAATCTATTAATGGGCCACTATTCAAAACCACTTCCTCCATGTCTTGACGCGAAAGCATATCGGGGACAACGTTTTTCGTTCCTTTTCTGTGCTCGATATTAAATTTAAAGCCTTGCAACTTTAAACTCCATCGAGCAAGTCTCCCGTTCAAATCCTGCTGACGCATCAGCCACTTCAGGCTGGAATGGTCTGTGATGACCGTAAAGTCCATTAACTCTATATACTGGCGGAATTTTTCTATGGCCAGAACTACTGCGAGACATTCCTTCTCTGTCGTGGAATAGTTTTTCTGGGCCTGGTTCAATTTTTTTGAAAAATATTCAATAGGGTGTTCACCCTCTTCATCGTCTTTTTGAAATAGAACAGCCCCTATTCCTACGTTCGACGCATCGCATTGCACATAGAATGGTCTTTCGAAATCTGGGCTAGACAAAACTGGGCTGGTAACTAACCGTCGCTTTAGCTCTTCAAAAGATTTTGTTGCTTCCGGGGTCAAAATAAATTTAGGAGTTTTTTTGAGGGTATCCGTTAATGGTGCCGTAAGAGTGGAAAAATCGTTGATGAAACGGCGATACCACCCTACTGTGCCTAAAAATCTTCTAACCTCTTTTTGGTTTTTAGGTGGACTTATATCCAAAATTGCCTTAACTTTTTCTTCATCCGGTTTCAGTTTTCCCCCGCCAACTATGTATCCTAAATATTTCAGCTCCCTGTAACAGAACCTAGATTTCTGCATGTTTATTGTAAGTCCAGCGTTCGTTAACCTCTGTCCAACAATACGAAGCATGTCCATGTGATCTTCGAAGTTTGATGACACCACCAACAAATCGTCCAAGTAGATGAAGACCCTATCCTTAAGCTCAGATGGCACCACTTTATCCATCAATCGACAAAGCCTCTGGGCAGCGTTGCACAGTCCAAAAGGCATCATTTTGAATTGATACTGCGGCCTGCCAGGGACTGTGAACGCTGTCTTTGGTCTGCTTGCCTCATCCAGAGGGATTTGCCAGAAGGCATCCTTGAGGTCGATTGATGAGATAAAGTGGGTATCTCCTAGCCTCGCCAGTAAACCATCTATATTGGGCAGAGGATACGCATCCTTCCTCGTAACCTTGTTGAGCTCCCGGGCATCGAGGCAAAGCCTGTTCTTGTTGGGCTTAATGACCAAGGTCATACGATTATTCCACTCTGCTCCAGTGGCTACTTCGATTACGTCCAGTTCAATCATCCTGTCAAGTTCAGCGTAGATTAGTTTCTGCACTGCTGGACTTATGGGGTAGTGTCTCATCTTCTTGGCCGGTGCATCTCCAGTGTCTATTACGTGTTTTTCGATCTCTGTCCTTCCCAAGCCATACTGTGTATAACACCGAAACGATGATTTTACATTTTCTAAAATTTTTCGTTGACGTGAAGTTAACTGGTGCATTTTGGACTCTTCCGAATTTGTGAGAGAAATTTCGTCGATTATATTATTTTCAAACGAAACTTTCAGGCCTATTTTTTTCCAAAAATCATACCCTAATATCAGTTCCTGATTTAAGTTTGGTACCAGATATAACATAATTTCCACGAATTTATTCCCATATTTAATTTTTACAAAAATTTTGCCAATAATTAAATGTTGTTTCCCATCCGCTGTACGCACAGAAGATTTAAAATCGAGTATTTTCGCATCCATTTGTTTTGCGTTCTCAATACAGTTTCGGCCAAGACAACTCACAGAGGCTCCACTATCTAACAGGCCTTGATATTGAGAATCATTAATCTCCACTGTCATATAGGGTCTAATATCGCCCTCGCTACCTATCACTGTTGATGCTATTACTTTTCTCTCTTCTTTCCTTGAGGCGTATCTTTCTCTGGTCTTTCGGATTCTATTGCTAACTATGGGTAAACAGTCTGTAAAAATTTCGGAACGAATTCGGTTGTAGTTTTGTAGACGCTGTTCATACGATAGGCCTGGATTGAGACCGTGTGGCCTTGAGTTATTGACGGTTTGTAAACATACATTTGTACATTTAGTTTCGGTCATGGCATTTTCCTCAACTGGTTGTTGGACTTTGTCTGGGTTTACGTTAAGCATTTCGTTGGGTTGGTCTTGTTGAGTAAGCATGAAATTTAAAAAATTATCTTTTACTGGGAGGGAGTTAGGTTTGAACACGCCGGCCCAGTTTTCCGCATGTTCAATTTGCTGTTTCCCGCACATCTGGGGCAATTCGGGCTGGTAACGTCCTCGAACCCACATTTGTAGCAGAAAACATTGCGTTGTACTACGGGACATTCAATAAAAGAGTGGCCAGGTGCTTTACAGTTCCAACATGTGAGCTGTTTTGCTGGCAAACTATCTCTTTGAAGTGCCTCAACCTGCTTTGCCTGCTCATCTATCTGCTCGTGGTCAAACAAGTCCATCTCGTACACTCGTCGAGAATGGCCTAAAGGCACACGGTTCGAAGATCGCTTGGCGATATTCCTTTCCGCCCTTTTGCACTCCTCCAGTAGCTGATCCAGACTGTCAATCCTAATAGGGAAAACCAGTTGAGCCAATCCATCTTTCAGGTTGTCTTTAACGATTTTGACCAGTTCGCTCTCTAGTACGCTTACCCTCATTTGGTTTTTAAGTTTTACGATTTCGGTTATAAACGCATCCGCAGACTCATTTGGCGCTTGCCTACGCTCCATTATTTTTCTTTGAATTTCAAAATCGCTCTCGAAATTTCTGAATTTTTTTATTATGTGGTGTTTAAAAGTCTGCCAGTCGCATATCGGATGTTTCATTCTAAAGGACCAGAACCAGTTACTTGCCTCTCCCGTGACTAAGTGATGGAAACCTTTCATTAAAACTTCCCATGAACAGTTATAATCGTGTTTCAATGCTTCTACCCGAAATACAAAATCTTCAACCGTTAACGATTTATTCGTACCATCGTACCTTATTCCCCATTTTTCCAATTGATTTGGAGTTATTGGCTTAAAACCATGGAACGAAGGTGAATCTCCAAAACCTGGGTATTGTTCGTCAAAATTCCGGGGCATATTATTGAATAGTGGTTGGGCTAGGTTGGGTTGACGCGGGCGTTGTTGTCTGAACATTTGAGGGTCATTATGTGCAAAATGTGGTGCTTGCGGTGGTCTGTTATTATAAAACGGAGTTGGATAGGCTCGCTGTGGGTCAGAAGGTCCATTGCCACGGAGAGTCTGGTTCTCCGAAGAAATGCCACGTTCGGAACGCAAAGACTCCCTTATCAACTGAGGTAGCATAATTTGCATGTTGTGAACTTCCCCCATAATCGCAGCCTGTGCAGCTCCCACCGAAGCACTGACATATTCCCTCAGCGTCAATCCTTCTTCGGTAATAACCATTTCAGGGTCGACCTCCTCACCAACAGGGGGTAAATTATTCCTATTCATATTTCCTAACTCAAAATCACGAGTACCCTGATTACCTGTCTGTCCACTTATTTCCCTTGCAGTTATGCTGCTGTAGGTCGGTGTACGTATAGTACTGAAACTATCAGGTGAAGAATGGGTTTGTGGTCCGAATCCGGGTGGGAATCTAATCGACATTAACGGAGTTACCGCGTTTGTAGAAACAATGGGTGCTGTATTTAGATTGGTAACTGTGGTTGTCGTCGTGGTTGGAATGTCGTCGCTATTGCTTGCCTGGTTTCTACTAGATGATCGGAGTTGCCTAGTATTCATCCTTAGCCAAAACCGTTCGCAGATTGAAAAAAAAACTCAACTTTACCAATCTAGCACCGAAAAAACAACTACTGAACGAATTACCCGTGGAAAAAACTATACCCTGCAGTCAGAAAAACCAATGGTCCTCAATCAATACAAAAATTCAATAAAAAATATTAAAATGTAAATTTTTAAGAAATTATCACGTAATTTCCCAATCCCAATATCCCAAAACAAATAAAATTCAAGAAAATATTATTCCCTTAAATTTTACTTTATTAGTAAAATCCCCAGAAAATGTAATTTAAAAAAAAAAAGGTTATGTATAATCAAAATGTATCTGCCAATAGATCTTCACAAAGTTATTTGTAAACGAAATATCGATTGTCATTAGGGAAAAACCGATTGTATGTGAAATTGTAATTATCAAACAATTTTACGATCTCAATATCTAGAAACCGAAAAAGATTCAAAAGCTAAGAAATTATTACCGCCTGAATTCATAAACGAAATATTTTAAATTTAACAGAAGTCTACAAAACAAAATTGTTTTATGTAAATGTTCGTTAAATTCAATAATACCTTATGAACACGGAATTAATTTTTTCAAATTCAAATGTATTGCCGATGTCGACAATATAAGAAGATTTATAATAATAATCGTTGATTATTATCACCTATCAAAATTGTAAAAGTTAATACTTTATAAATTTTATCTATAAAATAAAATATCAATTGTAATAAAAAAGAAAATCCAAATGTATGAAAATTTATGATTGTTATATAATTTCACAATCCAACTATCGAGAAAAAAAGATTAAACTGTAAGAAAATATTATATCTTCAAATTCGAAGTTATAAAACAAATGTCAAAGAATGTAAATGTAAAAATATTATAGAAATAATCATGGATTATTATCCTATGTCAAATAGTATTTGCCAAAATAAATTTATATAATTATTTATAGTGTATATTGTAATAATATAAGAAAGATACGTGTTAATGTAGATAATAAGGTTGAAGGTTATTTAAAAGAACTTTTACTATTGGTTAATTAGTTTAATTAATGTTAGCAGATAATAATTTTAGTAAAAATATTCAAATATGACTAAAAATATTGTTCATCTACTAAATTATCAACTACTAATTTGTTTTCAATATTTAATTTAATATATATACAAAATAGGTTTTGGTTGAAATTTGGTAACAAACGTGTAGTGGCGAAATGTGTGTGATATTTTTACTCGAGTTTAAAATCATTGGGTATTTTGTTCTCAGAATTGAGAACTTCAAAACTCATACGATGTTTAAGTATGATAAAAATGTATAGAAATCAATCATGTCAAAAAAAAAAATGTTCACGTATAGTGCGTTAATTGTTGTTACCAACAAGTTTTCCATCATCAATCAACTGCAAACGAAAACACAAGACAAAACGACATAGAGCGAATCTCCTGGATTTTCCTCTCCTCTCATCCAATAATGAAAACATACGATCACCTAGCTATATAGCCGCCGTATCAAGTTTTTCATTATGGACTCGAGTTGATTCAATCCATTCGACTCCCTCAGTCTCGTCTCTTATGTCGGAAGCCATTGCTACTCAGGCTTGGTGTCGGATTGACACCTTCCAGGACATAGGTCGTCAGTCATAAGGTCAGAAAACCGAGATCCCAATACCTAACTTCCCCATACGATGCCGTCGCAACGCAGGAATGGTGTGCATTTAACACCTTCCGGGACAATCGTCAAAAAATATGAAAAAAAAGTAATTGGATTAAACATTTTATCCGGAAATGTTCAAAGGTGTGGAAGCCAGACCAAGATGATTTAAAACACCTTCAGGCTAAATAACTTTAACCTAAAGGGTTAAGTCACTTTCGGGCCCCACGTTGGGCGCCATTTTGTGTGATGTGCACGAGAGGGAAAATAGTTTTGTGAGATTTTTGACGTAAATCAAAAACTCAACTTCGCTTCGCGATGGACAATGGCACGCTGGTGTTTGGGCTGAAGCTCGCCGGAAATGGGGGGTTCGTGTCCATCTACTCACACATACACAATTTAATTCGTGCCGAAAAAAAACGAATGCTGTTGATAGACCGAAGCGATAAAAACAAAAAAAAACATTTAACAAAGACCGATTGTTGATTGATGATATCGAAAACTTAAACGCAGTTTTCGACAAGATTGCCTCGAGTCTTCAGGACCAGATGATTTTGTCCTGGACAGGCTGCCCACCCCAAATGACATGTTACTGTCATCCGTGGCAATACTCATCGCCTGAAAAAATATTATTGTTTGGAGTAATGCCCCAAAAACGTACTTACCACACTGCCACACGCGAAGTCCACAAAACCTCGTCATCGCAGTCAATTCGCCTTGACAGAGTGGTATTTTCTTGTATCTTGCAGGGTTGTGTTTCTTTCCATTTGTATAGTGATGGCACTCAGAGCTGGGAATATTTTTGAGTTTTTGAATAAAAAAAACTAAGATCGAAAACAACACGGTGTCCGTCACAGACTTCGTGTTTGTTGGGAATATACAAAAAATTAAATGTATGTAGTTTTACTTGAATATATTCAAAACCGAAAACCGAACCGAATCTGACCGGTTTTAATCTTTTTAAAACCGAAACCGCGGTTTCACATTTTTACGGTTTTTAGCAAACTCTAATAAATATGTTCGTTCCTTTTCTAACTAATAATCTAATTAATAAATAATTGTAATCGTTAAGTAATAACTATGACTTATAATGAATATTCTTCAAAAACTAAAAGAAATAATTTAAAGAAAAACAAATCATAAACAATTTTTGTAATTCTCTTATTTAAAAGGTGCTAAAAGATACTGGTATTCATCATTTACGCTTATTACATTTACTCGGTAAATTAGCTTTATTCATGTTTTTGCCCATATGGATTTATTTTGACAGTTTTACCGTAATCCAGCATCCGGCTATCGTAAGTAATACCTATTATTGAGTGGTAAACCCTAATGATAAACAACGATTTAATTATACAATTTTTAGACAAATTTAGATTATCGTGTTATAGCTTTACTATTCGCCGACGGAGTTTTAAATTGGCTACAAAACATTATTGCCTTTTCGGTGCTATCGCTTGTTACGCCGTTGACATATGCTGTGGCAAGCGCATCGAAACGTATTTTTGTTATAGCTGTATCCCTGCTGATATTAGGAAATCCTGTGACATGGGTAAATTGCTTCGGTATGGCTTTGGCTATATTAGGTGTATTAAGCTACAATAGGGTAAGTTTTAATTATTAAGGGTATTCAGCTTAGATTTTGTTATTGCAAAAATGTCCACATTTTATTACAACAAACAGCAGGAAAAAGTTTAACACTAAAATTTGCAATTTAAACAACTTTTAACCAAGTGTAAAAAAAATCTGGCTTAAAAGTTGCAACCTTTCAATTTTTAAAGCATTTTTTCCATTTACACCATTATTTTTATATATATGTATTATCTGTTTCTTTTAACGATGTATAGTTAATCAAATTACTTTTAACACTTTTTATTGACAGGTTGTTTTACTTTTTTTAACTCTTTCAAATTATAAAAAATCCGCTACATTTTTCCATTTTTGCAATAATAAAAAAAAAAAAAAAATATGAACTGAATACCCTTATTTATTTACACCATTATAACAGTGTGGACTTACATACATATGAATATTATTTTAATTTTAGGCAAAACAAATAAGCAAAGATAAATCAATTATACCAACAACATTGCAAAGTAGTAATATAAAATACACATCCTTGCAAAATAGCGTTGATTCCTATAATCGTGGTTCAATTGCAACAAATCACAAACTTTCCAATGGCTATAGTGCGAAAAATATTACAAATAGTATTCTGGCTAATGGCAGTTCAGTGTCTAATGGTAGTACCACTCGACTATTATTCGTTTAGTTACAATTTCTTATTAAACTTTATAAAAGTAAAAATCAAATAATCGATTTAAAAAATACTATAATCTTTTTGTATACAAACAAAAACACACATAAAAAATTTAATTTTAAGTCAGAAAAAAATTACATGTACAAGAAATGTAACTTTATGTAAGTATGTTTTAAACCCGCAGGCTATCTACATTATTAAGAAAACAAAACTATGTATTTTAATTTTTGCCATACTCTTGTAAAACTTTGTAAATGTGATTTCATTTCTCAGTATTTTTGTTGTTGTATATTTTGACTAATCAGATTTTTAATGTTAAATAATTCGTCTATTTATTTTAGTCTGTACTTGTCTTGTTCTTGCAATATTAACAATTGTAAATACACCTTTGTAACGAAAAATTTTCTTTAAACTTTCTGTTTTACAAAGTTTAAGAAAAGATTTATTAATTAAAAAAATAATGACGCAAACTTTTGTATACATCGTAGAGTTAAATAAAAAAAACTACGTTAAGTAATACATAAATATATACATATGAAAATTGTTAAAAAAATAATAAAAAAAGCAATTTATGCAACTTGGAGTCAAGGGATATTAATTTTATTATTCATCGAGATAAGGATTTCTAACGTATAAAAATATTAGTTAGTATTCATGAGCAGCGTTCTCAGGTTTATTCCCTAAATAGGGGATTTTAAATTGTAAATAGACCCAGCAAAAACTTTACTTACCCGGTAAGTAAGCTGAATAACTACTTATCGAGGTGTCCACAGAATTCAGTACTTACAATACACTTGCTAGAAGTCAAAAAATATCTAGTTATTATTTAACTACAAGTAAGTTGAATTGTAAGCACTTACTAGAAGCCAAAAAAATTACTAGTTAATATACCTAATAAGTAGTTATTTAGTACGTTACCAGTAAGTAAATATTCAGTACTGAAAACAACACAACTAATAAGTAGTTATTGAGCTGATTTTTAATAAGCAAATGTTCAGTAGTGAAAATAATAGAAGTACTAAGTAGTTGCTGAGGTCATTACTAGTAAGTACTTATTGAAGTTTTCAAAATAATGACAACTTCTTACCAGGTAAATTATGAAATAACTACCACCTGTTACTAAAAATCAAAAAATTTTTCCTGGGGAGATACAAATTTCTTATTTTTTGGGAAAAATCACTTTGTTCGCTGCGGATTTTTGGGGATAATATATTATTATATACGACATACGCGTGGGTTCAAATTAAAGTATTTTTTGGTCTAAAGTGTTTTGTCATACCAAGACATTGATGGCTCGAAACCTTTTCAAGAGCTTGCTGAAATAGTTCTAAATATGCTTTCTGTACCAACATGTATTGCTTGTTTTTATAATAAATAGAATGAAAACCAAAATTTGCAACATAATGCAGAACAAGTTATTAGAAGCTCTTAAGAATAAATACAAACTTTAAAAAAATAATTTAGTTTTCTGTGTCAAATTTATTTCATCTTCTCAAACGGTACTAACACTTTTTAATACCAACAACATGTAAAACAAAATAAACATGGATGCATAATTATTTTTCTTGTGCGTTTTTTTGAGTCACTCTTTTTATATATGTACCTGTGTATGTTGATAGTAAACAAATGATTCTAATTAATATGTCCTTTATTTATCTAAAACTGATATAAATAATAAAATGCAAAATAAAATATTTAAATAAAATGTTCACGGAAAACATAGGGCGTTAACGAATTCTCTCGATCTAATTCCATCTCTGGTAAGTAGTTTAATCTCGTTCCATCTAAGACGAACAGCTTCATGTTCTTTTCTGATGGACCGGATCCAGGAATTATGTGGTCGACCAGGCTGACGTTGACCTTGAGGATTCCAGTCTATTACAGCTCTTGCAATATCAGTTGTTGGACATCGTATGTCAGTTTTAATAGGGCAGCAATGTGCCTGATTCTAAAAGGTTTCAAAAAAATTAAATCCCTGATTTTACGTAAACCCGAGATTTTTCAAGATATCGGGATTCGAGGTTTTTGAAAGTTTAAAGATAAATGCTTTTTATGGATATTTATTCAAAAAACGTTTCTAAAACAGGTTAACAAACAAAAGTTTTACAACTAATATATTATTTTAAATTTTAATGTTATATTTCCCAGTAAAAACTTCGCCTACAAAATAATGTGTTGAGTTATCAGAAAAACATAAAAGCTCTACTTACAATTCTACTGAAAGAACTAATGAAGTTTACAAGGGATGCCCCAAAATGAACGCATTAAAAGGTAAGTCACTATTTTTTTACCCACATACATCCAGAAAAAAGTAGTTATAGAAAATGTTATAGAAGAAAGCTACTAAATAATGAGTGCAGCTTTTCATTTTGAAAAAGAAGGCGAAGTTTTTACTGGGTGATTACTAAAATTTTCAAAAATTGAAAATTATGATTTTTTCTTAATTAACCCTTAAATGCATGAATTTTTCAAATGTACTGAAAAAAATAGTATAGAATTTTACTTCCTAATGCATAAAAAAACTAAAAAAATTTTTTTTTCTAATATTTTTAGTAAAATTTATTAAAAAATCGTATGTTGCATGGTGGAATAAGCAGGTGGCATCGTTACGGCAACAAATACAACATTACAACAAAAATGGAAATTACATAACCGTTTACGTCAAAAAATACATTAAACAAAATCAAAGTATGCCGCTGAACGTGATGAAATAAATAAATTTTTAGCCAATTTTTATTTAATTATGGTCAATATCTTATCAAAATTATCAAAAACTTTAATAAAAAACAAAAATCACAGCACAAAACGTGGACTTTTTGTAAACATAAACAAAACTTTGACATAAACCTAGACAAACAATGCAAGAGCAAAAAATCGTCATCTGGCGTAGTGCTGCCACCTGTTTATTTCACCATGGTATGTTGCAAATTTGCAACACTATGCGTTTGAATATTTTATAACGGACATATATATCTTTATAAATAAGAACTTGCTCATATTCGGTTAAATTCAAAGGTTTCATTATGTTTATTTGCACAGAATAGAGATAAGATTCTTCTACAACTTTTTGAATAATTTATGGTGTGAAAAAATATGAAAAAGTGTGTAAGGACTGTTTTTTTGACTCAACTCTATAGGATAAGTACTATCGCCAAGAAACTTAATTTAATCAGTGTTCAAACAAAGTCTTTTGTCTTCCAAACAAGTCCCTTCATTGAAGCTCGTCGACTTGTACTTGAAAATGTGTCTTGATTTGTTGCGGCTGGTAGGCCAACCGCCTGAAGTTCGTCAAAAGCCAGTGGGTCATCATCAAAATTGTTTATATTGGCCTCTAAATCTTTAATGTTAGTGTCTAGTGCCTCTAGGTTAACAGAAAAAACCTCATCTTCTTCCTCGGACTCATCCTCAGATATTTCTCCATCAAATATTTTATTTAAATATTCAATTTCTTTGGAATTTAAAAACCGCATCCAAAAAATTTAATAACATGTAAAGAAATTTCGTCATAATAAATGCATAGTGTTGCAGTTTTACAACATTCTACATTAATGATTATTTGAATAAAAAATATGATAAAAAAAACAACGGACGATTGTAAGCAATGTCCCTACCAGAGAATGACAAAAGTATCATTTTAAGTACTCTTTCAATATTAGTGAAAAAACATGTATGGACATGCATGAGTAAAGATCAAAACCATACACACACATACCAATACCTATAACAAGCTAAAGTTGAATATGTATAGGTATACGCTGCCAATGTGTATTTGCATATTCATTCTTCTTTTTGAATGTACATGCAGATATAAATAAAATTTCTGTTAGCTATCTGCAATACCCATATACGTATGTGTATTACCGTAAGTATAACGTAAATATACAGAGCGCGAGAGAGAGCAGAGATGGCAAATGCAATTTTACAAATTTAGAAACTAGGCAAAAGTTTTTGTGTGTTGTTATTCAGAAAAATATCAAGATTATTTTAAAGCATTTTAAGATTTGACTAAGCTGTTTTATAACTCGAGAACTACTCAACCTATTTACAAACCAATACATGCGTCGGAAAAGGCTACTTTTACCGAGGAAACTATCTAACAGATCTTTATGAAATTTAAAACATAGATAGATCCATATTTATATAGACACATAAGCTAGATCCATATTTATATGGATTATATTATATGGACCAGGGAAAAAATACTTATAAAAACGGCTATTTTTATTTTTGTAAATTAAATTTTAATTCAATCATGTTTTTAATAATGTGTAGTGAAGATAGTAATACATTCATTTATTATTCTTAAAACTAAACAACATTTATTGCAAAATAAAAAATGAAAGTAATTAAAAAAAAAAACAAAGTTATCAATATTCTTCTTATAACTAAAGTTAATTTATTTGTTAGAAAAAAATTTGTTAGAAAAAACTAAGCGCAAATATTTTTATTAACATTTAATCACAATAAATGGTTTTGGCTGGAAATAAATTTAAAACATATTAAATTTTCATACTTAATTTTTTAAACTGATTTAAAACTTTGACTTTAAAAATTTTTTTAAAACAATATGTATTAAAAATTTCCTCATTTTAGGTAAATCAATTAAAAAAATAATTTAATTCAGTGTGAACTGCTATAATGTTTTGCAAATTAAAGCAAGAATTGAATCAAAGAAAACTCAAATAAAATCTTCTACATGTATGCTTTTATGACAGTTTCGTAAAGCCAATAAGATTATTTTTTTTTTAATTTTACCATAATTTATTTTACACACTGTAGTTGTTAAAATATAAACGCAGTTACCATACACATGCACTTGTCGGATGAAGTTTCCTGATGATCTGGCCAAAGCAACCAGTGAAATGCGCATAGGAATGGCTTATCGCATCAACAATTAATATCAGTTTATCAATACATAGTATGAAATGGGAACTTAGCACATTTAAACGAAACCTTGTTAATTAATTTTTTTAATCCCAAAAAAAACTTTGATTAATTTTTTTTTCTTTTTAGCGCATTCAAATAAAAGCTTGTGTTTCAAAAAAGTTTTTTACTTTTAATTTATTTTATTTGTTATCTTTATTCAATTATTAATTACATATCACAATTTTCAATAAATTTTTTCTAATTGAATCCATTCATATACAACTAATCTTTCGTAGCCGATTTTAAATAATAAAGACTCGGATTTGATATTTCCAACAACAACAAAAGCCGATGATTGAATATTTAGGGATTTAGCAATTAGTTTGCTCATTGAGATTGCTAAATATTCACCAAGACCCTTTCGTTGGGCAGATGGCAATACTTGAAGTATCCTTATTAAAGTAAAATGCATTTAAGATTTTTATCTGGGTTTAAAAGAACGTTAAAAATTGTGGCTAAACTTACCCTAAACCAGAAAATTCATTTTGAAAAATCCAACCAACCAGACTGTTTGTCGATTCTTCCATAATTCCGATACATCTTTTTAAATGAATGAATCCTTTGATATAGTTTAATGAAGCTTCTTTATTATTTGCCCAAAGAGAGTATATTAAATCGGCGTGTTGCTCCTGCAGATGGATTTCCATATAACCCTCAGGAAGGCTTGTGCAAAAAGAGAATTTTTAATTTTATGTGAGTGCCTCAAAGAAAATAAATTATTTGATTTCCTTTTACACAAAGAAAAACTCTATTTGGAGCAATTCTTTCAGAATTAAGTTTTAACGATAACTTTTATTTTGGTTTGGGTTTTTAGGATGGAATTTAAAAATAAATGGTAGTTTTTAAATTTACCTGGGTACATCATTACATCTTGTCTTACTTACAGCTTTGTCTTGTCTAAGAATAAAGCCTTGACATTGTCGAGGTTTTTGTTTTGTAGCTCCTTTAAAAATGGCAATTTTCTTTACAACTTCACTGTATTCGTTAGCAACACTGATAAGTAGAGGTCCATTTTTCCACAGTATTAAATTAGTTTTACTTAAACAATCTAACAATTCATTACAGTTTGGCTCCCAGGTATGGAAAGCAACACTTTGAATCTGGAACAATAAACACATTTTCTATTTAAAAAACTATTATTTTGTTAAATTAGGTTTTTTTCAAACAATGTGTCCGTTTAATAACTTAAAATTATTGCTAATTTTCAATAATTATTACTAATCTAGCCGAATTTTTATCTAAATATTTTACGGAGTATACACTGAAAGAATTTTCTTCAGAATACCAATGAATTTTGACATTAATCCCATGAAAAATTGCATTAAAAAGGAACCTATGCAGAGCTTCGTTGGATCAATGAAACCTGTTTAATTAAAATGTATTAAATGAAACATTACATTAGATCTATGAATGTTATTTATTGGACGAATACTTTCAAAAAAGTAAAAACAATTTTTTTGAATTTTTTTTTTTTTTTTTAATCAAAGTTGTTCTTATTCAACTTTTTTTTTAAACAGAGCCGCTGGCGGGAATCGATCCCGCAACCTCGGCGCTGATAGACTAACTCACTACCAGGTAGCCTACTGGGGCAGTGCAGTTTTTGAATAAAAAAACTATGTTTTTTGCCATTACTCAATTAAGAGCGTTAATATGAGATTAAATTGTCATAACATAACAACAATAACAACGTTGATTTTTTTTGCTAGCGCATAATAAAAAAGACCACATAAAGAGAGAACAAGCTTTTTCGTATACATCATTTGGTTGACAACAGTTTAAAATAAGGGTGTGTTTTTTAAAGGAGAACATTTATTTGTTCATTACTTGGTACATACTATATGTATTTAGGTATGTACATTTTAAAGAAAACTAAAAACATACATATTTATGGATTGAAAGTTTTTGTTTCATTACTATAATGACATTTTTCATTGTCATAATGAAAATTTAAATTTATGAAGGCATGCATTTTATTTGAATGTGAAAAATAATTTTTTTTTCAATTATTGAAATATGTTGCTTTTATAAAAAATTTTTGATTTCATAAATTTAATGGCATATTACATTAGATGTATGAAATAATTAAATCTTACATTTTTTAATTAACAATTAAACATATTTTTAAGGAAACTATAATTTTGTATAAATTTATGAATATAGTTATGTTTGTATATTGTTTTTTATGTTCCCAATTAAAATGTTTTGTTTAACTTGGACAAACTTTAGTTTTCATATATCCAATGAAAATTTTTAACGTAATTACGAAATCCAATGAATCGATCTTAACGAAAATACTTCATTATAACTACGAAATTTCATTTGGACAATGAAAATTTTCATTTAACCAGTGAAATTTTTTTTATGAAAACGATTCATTAAATATATGAAGCATTTTTCTTTCAGTGTATGTGACAAAAATGTACCTTGTATGGTGCCATATCAAGTTTTGAACTTTCTTTTTTTTTGTTATTTTAATTTTTTGGAGTTATAAAAGTATATGGGCACTTGTTTTTAAAGTGATCAATAGCAAAAAAAAAAAAATATTGTTACGAAAGTAACTTTAGTTAAGAATTAGTTGTAATTATTGGTTAAGAATTGGTTATAATTGTTGGTTATCTTGTATTTATTAGTTATCTTGTATTCGTAAGTAATTTTATTAGTTTACATCGTTTTTGTTATAATTGAGTACACTTCAATCCGAATGTGCAGAAAGCCCTAGAAATGACCGTTAAAAAAGCTTCAGTATAAGAGGTAAAATTATGTAAACATAAGTGCTACCATAAATCAAATTAAAGTGTGGTGAATAGAAAAGCCTCGAACCTTCGAAAAACATTTCGAATGTTCTAGACAACCAAATTGCAGTATAAATACTAGCGGCGAGTAGCAGAACAAGATCATTCTAAGTTCAGACTTTGTCAATAACGTATAACGCTGAGAAAATTATAGTTGGTTGTGAATAAAAGCTATAAATTACGGTTGTTAAAAAGACTTTGTACTAAATAAAGTTGTGTTAATTGTAAACAGTGTTAAAAGTGTTTGTGTTTTATTTATTTTATTAAAGTTGTAATAAAGAACTCGAAACGGTTTATTATAAAGGAAATAAACCAAAACGTTATTGAAAGGCAGTAACGTAACAATATTTATGAACACTCCCTGTGTTTTGCGGAATATTACAAGTATGCAACAAATACAAGGAGTAAGGATGCCTTCTACAAGGCCTCTGTACCAGTGCTCGAAAATTAACACTAAATATCGCTCCTTAGTGTTCAGTTCGGTAGATTTGTGGAAAACACAAACGCAAATAGTATTTGTGTAGAAAATCGTTAAAAAATAACGTTTCCCTGTTAGTCATCTTTCGAACACAAAAATAATACTTTTTTATCAAACTCAACAAAAGAACATTAAATTCCGTTCAGTTTTTTTTTATTCCACAAACTTCATTGTGTTCGGTTTGGCTCATTAATGTTCGTCCCTTTTGGCTGGTAAAAAACCAAACATTTTTTACAAAACCAAAATACACATACATACATAGGTACGGAAAAAAACCAAAAAGCCAGCATAATAATATTACACAAACAAAACATATACACAATACACACACAAGCTGTTCGTGCTGCGGCCGTTGCTAAAATTTTTTTTGTTCATTTCTTTATCAATGTAAAAAAAGAAACATTAAAGATCATTAAAATATAATGTTTGTCTACAGTATCACTACTGTTTTGTTTTTTAACGAAGAACACAACAATAAATAATGTTCGGCTCTTTCTTCAAAATAGTTACGAAAGGTATTAAGGGTTTGGTTCGTCTACACAATCACTAAAAAAATAGATATCGTTCTTGGGTGTGTGAACCGAACGCTAAATAATGTACTGGATAGAAAAATTAATTATTTTGCTTTTGCTTGTGCAAAACAACAACAATCAGGTATGTGATGAAAAACGATCGTTTTCAAAATGATCGTTTTAAGCAGGTGTGATGAATTTCGACCAATTTTTAAATCCATTTCTGAAGTAAAGTTTTAATTTTTTCAATTAACATATATAATAAAGAATTTAAAAGAATTTATACAAGAAAACAGAGGAAATTTATTGGAAATCAACTTTTAAAGATACTGAAAACGACATTATCGTTTTCAAATCGTATTTTTTTCAAAATCGTTTTCCATCACATACCTGAATGTTACTCCTTCTCTACTCCCTCCTCATAGAAGCGAGTGTGGAATGTGTATGTTATCTTTTATACCAAAGAGCCGAGGTCTTTCATTAGGCATTCTTAAGCAGTTAGATAAGAATAGTAATTAAATAAAAAAAATTTTAAGCAGGCCTCTCCCGCTGGGTTGTGTCAATGATAGTTCAAATATGCATATATGTAAGTAACAACAGATTATCTGCAAAATAAAAGTAATTTCGACATTTTTTCGGATAATTTCAAATGTGTTTGGAAAAGTTTTCCGAGTAATTTTAAAGTCATAATTCTGGATCAATGGATTTAAAATGTCGTTTTTGTAATGCTAAACATTTTCAGTTTTAAATAACTTAAAATAATTCTATTCAACTTCTTTCACATTATGTTGCCATTAGAGTTTTCCTTTGCCCGGACTTTTTCATTTCCCTTAATTAATTTATTTTTCAATTTCTTGGGATCCCGGGGATTCCCGCTCTATAGAAATTGATGCAAAATATTATTTAATATAATTTATTTGAACAAATAACATTTCCTGTGATCAAGTTTAAAAATGCATTCAACTCTTTTATTTCTGTGGCAAAAAGGAAAAAGTGCTTAATGTCACCTTAAGATCTTCATGTTCAAAAGTATACATTTTGAGGAAGTTATAGCAAAATGACTTTTTGTTTATCTTTTTTTAATGCCCAATAATATTTGGAATAATAAAAACTTCCGATCTGTGACATTAGAAGTGTTTAGGAAGAAAAACTCAAAAAACTAAAACCTCAGAGAACTGACGATTGTATTAAGTTCGGAGTAAATTTCCAAAAGCCACCTTTAAAGTTTTAATTGTTCTTCTTTAAAACTAAACAAATAGACGAAAGCACTTATTTCCACAGAATTAATTCAATTAATTAATATAAAACCAAAAAAGTTAAATTATTTAAACAAGTTATTACAAAATATTCTTTTAAAATTGGATTTTAGTTCAGAATAAGCATATACAGAATCGTTTGAAAGCCTATTTCTAATTTTTATCAATAAGAAAACACGTTTCCTTTTTACGGGTGTTTGCCTTTATAGTCGAAAGGAACATTATACCTTTAATCTCTTGACATTTAGTTTTCTTAGCACTTTATTCAAAATTTGTAATTCTTTAAAAAAAAAAAGATTTTTCTTTGAACCGAGTACGTATTTTACTTATTAACCCTGAAAGGTTACTCTTCATTTTGGTACATTAACATTCGTCGAATCGACCAACTTTAAAAAAAATATTCTAGCGGAACGATTTTTAAAGTAAAAAATTTACAAAAACTTCTTTAGTTAAGCATTTTATTAAAAAAATAAACTAAAATAAAAAATAAAAGTTTTTCATCTATCTCAAAATTTGATACGAATTTTAGCACTTTTTTGTGTTTTCAAATTAATTATTTTTTCAAGGCTTTCGTCATCAGCTAACGTTGATGAAAAAGAGCGTAATTTAAATACACATAAAAAAGTTATATGATAAAATGTTAATGAGCTTCTTCGATTCGACGAAGAGTAACCGTGCAGGGTTAATAGCTTTTGTCATTATCTCTTACAGAATCTAATACGAAAAATGTTTTATGCAGCGGCTCTGCATATAAAATCATTACATTTTTTGATGCAAGTGGGAAATAAATCTGGGTTTTTAAACAATTAAAAAATTTTTACATTTTAACTCTTCTTCTTTCGAAATTTCAGAGCATTAAACATTGCCTTTCTAATCGGATATCAATATCGTGGTTGCGGGTTTTCTTCCGCTTCTTCCGATTTTTTTTTAACCGGAAAAGTAATCAGTAAATTCCGCCTTACAATTTTGCAATTTTTTTGTTTGGCGGAATATCAGAATTTTTCCTAATTCTTGGATTATAAAAGAATATATAGCAAAAAGTTTCAAATATTTGGTAAAAAAAAGTATTTTGTCTCTCCTGAAAAGTAATTGTTTTTGAGTTACGAGGTTGCGGAAGAAAACCATCGATATGAATTGACATCTCTTTGGCGTTTGGCGAAGATGTCTTAAGCCACAAACTGTAGTTTCTTGTTAAATTGAAAAACATTTATCTGGTGTGTTTCATAATTATATCAGCAGTAAAGATGCGATAATTAAATCGCAGGAATTCTTGCAGAAATATCCCGGGTTTTTTCCCCAAAAAATGTGAGGGATCCCGTAATTTTTGTCCCGGGAAATCCCGTATGAAAAACACTAGTTGCCATAAATGAAATTGTCTGGAAATAGTTTTTTTTTTAATAATTTGTATAATCGATTGAACTCAAATAAATCTCTTGAAAAGCGTAAATTAAAGAACATTTTTATAAGTATTCGTGCGTCAGCATTTGCCATGGTAAGTTCAGAAGCAAAATTTATAAAAATTCTATGCAGGGTGTCTATAATTCTAAAATTCATGATGTGTTTTATTTTAGTACAGGTGCTTTAGTAACTAAACATTGCTAAACATGGTAGGAATCCACAGCTGTCCTTTTATGATGTTGATACCAGGGCTGCCAGGTACTTTTTTCCTTGTCCCCAAAAATCCCCAAATTAAAAAACAAAACCTTAAAAAGTTAAAAGTGCCAGGTACTTTTTTCCTTGTCCCCAAAAAATAAAAAAAATATCCCCAAAAATCCCCAAATTAAAAAACAAAACCTTAAAAAGTTAAAAGTGCCAGGTACTTTTTTCCTTGTCCCCAAAAAATAAAAAAAATATCCCCAAAAATCCCCAAATTAAAAAACAAAACCTTAAAAAGTAAATATTTTTTTTTTTACCAAACTTAAATTTTTTTTAAAAGAATAGTGAGAAAAATTTTAAAAATAAATCCACAAAAATGTTTAGTAAAAAAATATTTTATTTTGCTTGTAGCTACTGGTTTTGGCATGTTTTTTTAAATCCTTTTTATGCGATTCCAGGGAGGAACTACAAACAGAACAATATGCTGTTTTTGAAGACGAATGAACCATTTATAATAATTTGGAGCCTGTTCAATCCATTTTAGCAATCCTTAAAATCAACAATAAATATACATATACATATTCGTCATTTATTTAATACTCCGATGCATGATAAGTACCTACTTACCAAGAGCACAGCATTCTTTTTCCCAAACTTTATTATATTGTCTTTCATTTTTACTTTTTTTTGGGGAAGACATATTTGCTTGAAAATTGTCTTTAAGAAATCAAAAATTGTATTTGTTTTCAACGGTCTTAGATTATTTTTTTAAATTCTTCTTTTTAAAACACTCACTTAAGAAAAATAACATAAGTTTAATAAGTACCTTTTACATACTTCACAAAAATGGTAATCTTAATTAGGACCCTTTATACCGTATAAGTTGTTGATAAGAGTAAGATAAAAGATTTGCTACTTTATTTCATATTTTATATACGAAACAAAGCAAAATAAGCGTAAATAATAAAAGAAGGGAAAATATATTAAAAATGTGTAAAATCCCCAAAAAATCCCCGATTTTTTTAATTCCCAAAAAATCCCCAATCCCCAAATGACTTTCTTTGTCCTTTTTGCTCGCATGAAATCCCAAACTTTGGCAGCCCTGGTTAATACAGCAGTTAATTTAACCTGGCGTTTACATTTGCCAGTACTGGCATGACAGTAGCAATACATGCAAGTTATATATGCCACCCAAGAAGAACCAATAATTTTGTAAACAATGATTTATGAAATTGTTTACAAAATGATTGATTTCGTTTTCTGTACATTTTTTGCTGATTGCCCAACGATCAATGGAATTTCATCATCCATGATCGTTGTGCTGATCATGCAAAATTAGTTCATAAGTTTAGGCTAAGAATATGAAAAGAACTGAATACAAAATCAGTTCTAAAAACTCATCAAAATGAAACGGTTTATATAAAAAATTTAATAAAGGAAAAAATAATTAAATAAAATATAAAGTCCTTTTTTTATAAAATAAATGTCTTTTATTTAAATACAGAAATAAAAGAAAACTGGCGACCGTGACAGGACCCTAAGTAAAAAATAGGGTCGCGTGAATTAAAATAAAAATAAATTTAATAACAATTTTATCCAGTAAAAGTTATTGAATATATCCTAGAACTCAATTTAATAAAAATACTCAAGATTAAAAAATTGAGTAGATGCTGAAAAAAAAATTATTATATAAATAGGGTTGTGTGAAAAAGTAGATGCTAACAAAATAAATACAACCAACAAAAATTGTGAATTCTATTGGACAACAGCCAATCAATTATATATACTCTAAGGATACATATTAAACAATTGAAGGAAGACTATAACAACCTGAAAAAAAAAAAATCCTGTTTTAGATTTTGGAGTTGGAGTTGTCAGCAGATAATATAAAGGAAAGTAAGCATATGTTCTGTAAACATTGTTTTGAGATTTAGAACATCTTCGTAAATATTCAATAAAGAATAAAAGAAGGAAATTTTTTTTAGAATTTGTAAAGAATAAAGAAAAGAAATTTTTTTGTTGTGTGGTTGAAATTCAAATTAATAAAGTTTTTCTCTCTATATAAAATAATTTTTTTAAGACATTTAACCTCTTTGTAAGGTGGATATTGATAATTCTTTTATCTATAAGTAATCACCTCTTAATTTCTTTATCCTTGATTGGAAGTGAAAAAAATTAATTTTTACATTTATTATAAAAAGAAAATACATAATTATTATGGCACAATTGGGTCTTACTGACTGCTTGCGTGAGGCAAGAAGCTTGCCTGTTTTTGATGGAGAATCTAAATATTCTCTGCAAAATTACCTTAGGGATGTGACAACAGTATTATCATTAACTGAAGATAGCAATAAAGCAATCGTGCAAACTATTTTGGCTAATAAAATTCAGGGTCGAGCTCTGAATGCTGTAGAAACACTCACAGAACCCACATGGACAAATATTTTGAATAAATTAAGACAGGAATTTGGGGTTAAAGAATCTTATTTCTCTATTAGGGAAGAAGCCATGAATTTAAATTTTAATAATATTGAAGAATTACATTATAAATTGGACCAATGCTTGAATAAAATGAATACAAAATACAGTTTAGAAATAGAGAAGGATGTTAATTTTACGCCTGCAAATAATGTTAAATTAATTTTCGATATTTATATAAATTACTTGAGTTTGAATATAAAAGCATTGTTGCTTCAAAATAATATTTCTAGCGTGAGCAGCTCTCGGAGCTTTTTAATAGAAAATAACCTTATGAGCGAGGCATCTTATCGGCAAAACACTATAAAAAAAATAACAGTGTTCAACAAATTTATAAAAGGGAAAATGTTAATCGAAATATCAACCCAAATCAAAACAATCAAAATTTTTTAAATCGAAATTACAACTCAAATTTTAATCAGTCTTATCCAAGATTGAATCAGCAAAATTTTTTAAAAAACGTAGATCATTCCCGTTAAAATTTCAATAGAAACGCTAATCGATACAGTGGAAATTTTTATCGGAATCCGGTAGATAATAGGCGTGTGCAACATCAAGTAACAATGCCCATGGAAATTGACCATGCGCAATATGAAAATTTTCCTCAACAGCCTCAGGCTGTACATTACCAATAGTAATGCTTACGTTCGGGTTCCTCCGTGCAAGGTGCCTAGTGGACACGGGTGCAGCTACCAGCTTGGGTGATTCCATATTTTTTGGAAAGATTTCAAACCGAAAAAAATTAATAAACCCTATCAAATTAAATACACTCATTGGCTCTTCTATCATAGAGGACGAAGTTATCGTATATTTGCCAAACGAATTCAATAGCCCAGGCCAAACGATGTCTTTAAAGCTTGTAGATTTTAAAAACAAACCATTTGATTGCATAATAGGCAATAATATTTTATATCCTTTAGGTGCGCAAATAGACTTGCGTCATAACGAATTAAAAATTAGAGACTCAACCATATTAATTGGCGAAAATAAACCACCTTTTGAATATGGAGATATTTTTTGTTTAGAGGGGCATGATAGGGTGCTGGATGAATTTTTGCACGACGACCTGAGCTCAGAAGAAAGAGAACAACTGTCTAAATTTTTACAAGTTAATAAGAGAACATTTTATATTGAAGGACAAAATTTAACTACACCATTTTTCATTTAAAATGAGAAAATTCTAGATGAAATTGAGAAAATTCCAAATGAAATTGAGAATTTAATTTTGAAATTGAGAAAATTCCAATTGATATTGAGAATTTCAATTTGAAATTGAGAAAATTCCAAATGAAATTGAGAATTTCAATTTGAAATTGAGAAAATTCCAATTGAAAATGAGAAATTCAATTTGATATTGAGAAAATTCCAAATGAAATTGAGAATTTCAATTTGAAATTGAGAAAATTCCAAATGAAATTGAGAAAATTCCAAATGAAATTGAGAAATTTTAAATTGAAATTGAGAAAATTCCAAATGAAATTGAGAACATTTTTAATTGATAAAATTGAATTATGTATATAATTTTTATTATATTCATACAACAAACATACATAACTCACATAAGGATCGAAAAAAATAAAATAAATACAAATCGCAGCATTATTGACCAACAGGCATATCTTCCAGATCCAGAGCAGATTGGTAAAACGTTGTAGTATGTTGTATGGTGCAATTAGTACATCAGGAATTATTCAAATGGACACCCGGAGGGGTTCATTTAGTGCTGTCAGCGCAAATGAATGGATTAGAAGTGTTTTTCGTAGATGGGAAGAGTTGGGGAATGAATTATCAGAACTTGTGTTGGTTTGTGACAATGCTCCATGCCACAGTCGGCTGCAAATTATTTTTGACAACTCTCCAGCTACGCTATTCACCGATGCTTAACCCTATTGAAATTATTTGGTCAAAAATAAAAAGTATGGTGAAAACAAAGATGAATGTACCGAACGTAATTCCCCCCCATGTAGGAGAATATAGGCTTGCCTTTTTAGAACAGGTGATTTATACTTCTAAGACATGTATAACTACTGGAGATTGCAGTAGAGCCATACAACATACTACAACGTTTTACCAATCTGCTCTGGATCTGGAAGATATGCCTGTTGGTCAATAATTTTGTATATTTGTAGTTATTTTAATTTTTTTCGATCCTTATGTGAGTTATGTATGCATGTTGTATGAATATAATAAAAATTATATACATAATTCAATTTTATCAATTAAAAATTTTAATTTCTCAATTTCACTTGGAATTTTCTCAATTTCAAATTAAAATTTATCAATTTCATTTGGAATTTTCTCAATTTCAAATTAAAATTTCCCAATTTCATTTGGAATTTTCTCAATATCAAATTGAAATTCTCAATATCATTTGGAATTTTCTCAATTTCAAATTGAAATTCTCAATTTCATTTGGAATTTTCCCAATTTCAAATTGATATTCTCAATTTCAATTGGAATTTTCTCAATTTCAAATTTTAATTCTCAATTTCAACTTGAATTTTCTCAATTTCAAATTAAAAATCTCATTTTCATTTGGAATTTTCTCATTTTCAATTAAAAATGGTGTAGTACCAACAGCATTAGGCACAAAATCATAACTACATCAAACCAACCAATATATTCAAAAATATATCGATATCCCCAAATTCACGAAAAAGAAATCGAACGGCAAATCCGGGAAATGTTAAAACAAGGTATAATAAGACCTAGTAAATCCCCATATAGTTCGCCCCTTTGGATAGTTCCGAAGAAAATGAGCGATACTGGGATTAAGAAATGGAGAGTCGTCATAGATTACCGTAAGTTAAACGAAGTAACAATACAAGACAAATTTCCGATTCCAAACATGGAATCTCTGTTCGACAAATTAGGTCGCTCGCAATACTATACCACCTTAGATTTGGCTAAAGGGTTCTATCAGATATTGATGGACGAAAGGGATATTGAGAAAACTGCGTTTTCTACCCCCCTGGGACATTTCGAGTACATTCGTATGCCCTTCGGGTTAAAGAATGCGCCCGCTACGTTTCAGCGAATGATGAATCATGTACTAAGTGATTACATCAATAAGATATGTGTCATTTACATGGATGACATTTTGGTTTTCTCCGTGACAATCAAAGAGCATTTTGAGAGTCTAAATAAAATATTTAAAAGATTGAACGAATTTAATCTGAAAGTCCAATTGGACAAATGTAAATTTCTTACCAAATATACTGAATTTCTTGGTCATATTATAACTCCTGATGGTATCATTCCGAACCCGGAAAAAATAAAAGCTATTAAAAATTTGAAATTACCGGGAAGTGTCAAACAGATAAAATCATTTTTGGGATTAACTGGCTTTTACAGGAAATTTATAAAAAATTATTCAACAATAGCCAACCCAATGATAAAATATCTTAGGAAAAATACTCATATAAATATGCGAGATCAGGAATACATAGACTCCTTTGATAAATTAAAAACTCTGCTCACAACATACCCTGTTCTAGCCTACCCAGAATTTGATAAAGAATTCGTTCTGACTACTGATGCCAGCGATATAGCTATTGGTGCTGTCCTGAGTCAGAAAGGTAGACCTATTTCTTATGCCAGTCGTACTCTAAATAGTGCCGAAAGAAATTATCACACCTTGGAGAAAGAATTACTGGCCATTGTCTGGAGCGTGAAGTACTTTAGACCATATTTGTATGGGAGAAAATTTTTGGTGAGAACTGACCATCAACCATTGAAATGGTTATATTCTTTGAAAGAGCCAAATTCCAGAATAATTCGTTGGAAAATAATGTTAGGAGCAGGGCTGTGGAGTCGTTAAGAAAAAGTTATAACTCCGACTCCGACTCCTTTTGGTGAAATTTTTTAAGCACGACTCCGACTCCGACTCCGACTCCGACTCCGACTCCTACTCTAACCTAGCATTATTTAAGAGACTAGTTTTTTTTTTGAATTTAAACTCTTTTTTAATTTAGTACCTGTTAAATGGTTAAATATAGCAAGAAAATGATTCTGTAAAAATTTCAAATCGATATTTTAATTCTAACGTGCCGCGCATTGAGCTTTAACATACTAGTTACTAACATATGAGTAGGAAAGCTGCAAAATATTTTATTTGGATTTTGGAAAAAATGCAAAAAACATATAGTGCCTGATTAAATAGACCAAATGAGTTGAACCTTTTTTCAATTCTAAAGTGTTATGACATTCTTGACTTATAACTTAACAGTTGAGAAATTTAAACCAACTGAAATATAAAAAAATAATAGATTTAATTTTAGAACGAACGAGTTTTGCTACGAACTTTCGAAAGAAACGAGTTTTGCTTCAATCTGTATGGGATCATTGAATTTTAGTATATTTTAAAGGTTATATTAATTTATTAATATTATGCAAACAGTGCTAAAAAATGTAAAAATAGTTCTGTAGGGGAGAGATAAACTACATCAATTCACATCTTTTTCAAATAACGTTTTTTATACTGTTGGAATTTATAGATGTGTGAATTTCCATAAGTCCTATCTAATGTAGCTTTCGAGATTTTGCAAATTGTGAAGTGAGGTCTTTTGTTTTTAATATACATTTTATTTATTAAGTCAAATCATTCTCAGGAAAATTTTATAAAGTTTATTAAAACATGCATATGCGCCTTCAGATGTTAGTTCTACAATTTATATAACACATTTTGAAGAGAAATGTAACGTAAAAAAATGTTGTTAGCCTTCTATAATTTTTGGGAAATAGTACCCCTTTTGTTGTTGGACTTGGTGCTGTTTGTCTCAAGGCATGGAACAGTACCATAGAGGGTAGCGAACCTTTTAGGACGTAATTTTTTAAGTATATCATCGACATAAAAAAAATATGTTAGGATCATATAAAATATTCGTACAAATGCACATTTTTATAACATAAACATCATTTGCGATTATCAACATGTTTGCGCGGTCTGCTGTAAAGTTTTCAAAATGTGGCTTGATGTAGTTTATCTCCCACCTGCAGAGTTAAAAAAAATGTGAATTTTTAAACTGCTAAATTTAAATCTTTTTCTTCAGTGTACTCGCCATTGCATTTTTCCGTTCCTAATTCAATATTATTATTGTCCAAGACCGAAATTTGAAATTGCAAGTCTTTATTATCTCTCCAATTTTCCCTAAAGTGAGTAGATAAAAGTATTCTCAAATCATTTTTCCCACATTGATGGGAATTATATCTGGAACAATGTCATGTATTTTTCCGAGTTCCTTTTCCTTTTATTCTATTATAATTCACCTTGAAGGTTGGAACTTCAAATGTAGTTTACTTAATGCTTTCACCACAGGAGCTACAGCTGATTTCAAGTCATATTTATGAACATGGCTATTTTTGGCTATATTTGTTAATATACGTTAAATAAAAAACAACATCTTTACAAATTTAATTTTTAAATTCCTTAATTCGGCTCTATTTCATTAGGGATATCTTGGCGAAATTCAAATATGGAACCCGCTGGTTTTTGTTACAGAAATTTGAGGTCACATTAAAACATAGAAAAGGACATGCTTTGATACAATCTATATAACTATTCTTATAAATTGTCAAAATAAGATGTTATCTCAATTTTTTAATTTTTGAAACTCACCTACTCATATGAAAACTATACTGATCCTTATTTTCAGACTTCACAATTTCAAAAAGCAGACCCTCTTATGGCCAATTCCACTAATTTATCTAAATATCAATTTATGTTTAAAATTTGTTTTTTTTATGTCAAATAAAAATAAAATTATTAGAAAAATTATATTTAAATATGAATTGATATTTAAAAAGAATTGGAGAAATTGGTCATTAAAATTTTTTATTTTAAAAAATATTAGAAAAATTGTAATGCAAAAAAGTCGGAGTCGGAGTCGCTAGTTTTTGTGGGTACTTCGACTCCGACTCCGACTCCGGTACAAAAACCTCAACTCCGACTCCTCAACTCCGACTCCGACTCCGACTCCACAGCCCTGGTTAGGAGAATTTGAGTTTGATGTAGAATACTTAAAGGGTAAGGATAATAAGGTTGCCGACTTCTTAAGCAGAATTCCGAAACCTAATGTGGAAGATGAAGAAAATCTAGATATTAAATCGCTGTTTGAGCTAACAGACAGTGATATGAGCACTGTTCATAGTGCCAATGAAGATTTGAATGAACATTTTCTCATAAGTGAGACAGTTGTTAATAAATATAGAAAGCAAATAAGAATCTTAAATCAAAAAGAGAAAGAAATAGAAATATTGTACAATAAATATAAAATAATTTATATCGAAAGGAATGATTTGCCAAATGATCATTATTTAAATGACATTTTTAGAAGAGAATTGAACAAAGGTACAGTGGGAATTTATTCTGAATTGGGTGACTCAGAATATAATATTGTCCAAAATAAATTAATCCAACTTTTTTCAAATGATAGTAATTTAAAATTTATAAAATGCACAAAATTGGCAGTAGACGTTGAAAACGTGGAAAGATTGTTGCAAGTGATTGAAAATAATCATATCGAGACCAATCATAGAGGGGTAGTTGAAAATTTCGAAGAATTAAAGTTTAAGTATTTTTATCCGAACTTAGTAAAATATATAAATAAATATATAAATAATTGTCAGTTGTGTGCTGAAAATAAGTACGATAGAAAACCCTTCAAAAAATATTTCAATTTTACTGAGACACCTAATAGACCAAACCAGATTGTGCATGCCGACATATTTCATGTCCACAAAAATTATTTTTTGACTACCATTGACAGATTTACTAAATTGGGTTCCGCTCATAGGCTCAGCGATAAAAATATGTGCACAATCAAAACTAAGTTGGATGAGAGAATTTCTTATTTGGGAAAGCCAGAAACACTGATTTTAGATAATGAATTTAATAACACATATATAAAATTATTTTGTTCAGAGAGGAACATTAATGCCCACTTTACCACACCAAATTCACACACAGGAAATTCAGATGTTGAGAGGTTACATTCTACGCTTTTAGAGCATATTAGAATAATCAAAAGAAGCAACGAGAATATGAGTATAGAGGAGTTGGTCATTAGAGCTATAGGATATTATAATAATTCAATCCATTCCACCATAGGAATTAAGCCTATGGATTTTATTAACTGTGCGAATTTAGATTTTTCAAAGATTGCCTTGCAAATGAACTCTAGAAAGCAAAAAGCTATTCAAAGACTTAATCTCACGAGGGAACCTGTACCGAACTATAACCCTGATAATATGTATGTAAAGAACATACAGGGCCAAAGACATAAAACCGCTAAAAGATATAATAAATATAATCCTATAAGAATGAAACGCATCGATATTGCTCAGATAAAACGACCTTTGAAGGTTATTAGATGAAAAAAAATATTAATCAGATAATCGTAAAAGTTTGTTCTCACGTAATATTTGTATATGTCCTCTTTTTAGATGATCGGGGCTTTGTTCCTTTTAATATTATCAACTGCAGTGGGCACGGTGGAAATTACAAAAATTGAATCGGAAGCAGGATATGTGATGATAGAAAGTGAACCTATTTCCGTGATTCGTAGATATAATAAAATAATACATGTTTTTGATTTGGAAGATATTAGAGCGACCATTCAAAAGGTTAAAATAGAAGTTTCAAAAAATTTCTTAATAAAACAAGGTGAAATGTTAGTGGGTCTGCAGGATAAAATAAAAGAGCTGGAACATTTGTTATCAACAATAGCAATTCATACTAGAAACAAAAGAGGTTTACTGAATTTTGGGGGAAGAACCATAAAATGGTTATTCGGAAATATGGACGATGAAGACAAGGAAATGATTGATGCACACTTTGCAAAAATTGACATGAACCAGCAACAGTTAATAGGGAACTTAAACAAACAAATAAAGATCAATACAGACATACAAAAATTTATGCAAAATGTTCATTTGTTGTTGGAATCAAATAGGCTCTTGTTTAACGCAAGTATGTCAAAAGAAATTATAGATAATATACCAGTCATAAAATATAATAGTTATTGGCTGATAATTAACCAAATCAGGGATAAGATTGAGAGAATACAAAAAAACATATTGATGGCAAGATATAACGTAATGAATAGATTTGTTCTTACTAATGACGAAATTGATTTATATAATATTGATAGTTCCAAATTAAGACACTTAAAATTTAACATTGGCTCATTGTCAAATGATGTAATTATATTTGTAATTTCGGTTCCAGAATTCTTTAACAAGATGTATATAACTAATTATATTATGCCTGTCCCCAATAAAAGGGCCATGCAAATTGACATTAATGAAACAAAAATTGTTAAAATAGAAAATACAACTTTTATTGTAAATGAAGAAAATTTTTTACCAAAAATGTTACAACCAAATCATTGCATTGTAAACCTAATCAAAGATAATTATAGAAACTGTTCCAGAAGAAAATTTGTTGGAACCGTTGTAAAAGAGATAGATATAGGAAATTTAATATTAATTAATGTTAAACATAATTTAACGAATTTTTGTAACAATTTCACATATTTTTTAAATGGAAGTTATTTTGTAAGAACTGAAATGTGGAATTCAAATAGGTGATTACTTTTTAAGAAGATATGAAATTAAAATGAATATTGTAATCCCTAACTTTAATGTAATACCAGAAAACGAAACCGAACTATTAGATGTACCACAAATGATTAATCTTGATACATACCAGTAATGAGGTATATTTAAAACAAAACATAAATTACAACTTTTATGCAATTTATGGGTTACTTACCTGCATTGTGATCTTGCTTGTGATTTACAAGAAAGATTTTTTATTTACACTAATTCGAAGAGACTCGAATTCTAAGGGAGGGCGAGTTATATATGCCACCCAAGAAGAACCAATAATTTTGTAAACAATGATTTATGAAATTGTTTACAAAATGATTGATTTCGTTTTCTGTACATTTTTTGCTGATTGCCCAACGATCAATGGAATTTCATCATCCATGATCGTTGTGCTGATCATGCAAAATTAGTTCATAAGTTTAGGCTAAGAATATGAAAAGAACTGAATACAAAATCAGTTCTAAAAACTCATCAAAATGAAACGGTTTATATAAAAAATTTAATAAAGGAAAAAATAATTAAATAAAATATAAAGTCCTTTTTTTATAAAATAAATGTCTTTTATTTAAATACAGAAATAAAAGAAAACTTGCAAACTTTTTTACTAATACATACATACTTTTCCAACTGTCTTGTCTACTGTCTAGCAAATTTTGCAGACAGTAAAATTGGATAGTGATTCGACATTTTCTAACAGTAATCTGAAGTTTTATTAGCAAAAAGAAAAAAAACGTAAAAAAATAAATATATTTTGCTTTGATTTTTTATGTTTTAGTTAAGTGTTATGTTTTTTTTATAAAATATAGTTATTTTAGGCTGTTTTTAAGTTTGTTTAGTTCATATAAAACACGTTTAGCTGAACTTTCACTGCAACATTGACGTTTGAAATATATTTCAAAGTGAACTTTCTTAACTACTGTCTGGACGCTTACGTCACGAAGACAGTTAGCAGTGTTTTTGGCAACTAATATGTATTCACTTACTGTCTTGCCAGTACTGTCAAATGTAAACGCTATGTAAGGTTACCTGAAAATGCAATTTTGCATTCTGATAATAAAAAAAATGCTCACCTTGTTTTTAAAAAATGTTGCATATTTTACGTTTACCAAAGAACACAAGTTTAGGCACAAAACAATAAAGTACAACTAGCGTTTACAACTTAAAGCGCTTTTATACCGCTAATTTCTAAGTAAAGAAAATGGGTAAACATTACTGATTTAAAATAGGTATACAAAAACAAAACAAAGAAGTCTAAATCGGCGAAAATTGTTTACAGAATACATTGGAGTTGAAATGTCCGAAATAAACTTCAACAATTTGTATGAGTTCGTCGAAGTTTAATTTCTCGAATCCCTAACGAACTGCATACAAGAAAACTCAAGGTAAGCACGTAAGAATTTGTATAAAGTATCTTATTAGTATAAACAGATGGAGAAACGCGGAAACTTTTGGACCTTGCTTATATGACAGAAATTAGGCCCTTCAAGTAGTTCAGCACAAAAAAATATGTGGGCTAAAATTTTATCAATGAAAGCGGAAAAGACTCCAAAGCAGTTTTTTGTAGAGAACAGTTCTAAGAAGAAAGAAAACGGCTGTGGATATACATAAATAGTGCTTCAGGTTCTAAAAGGAAGAAACTAAATAGAAACTAAGATTCGAAGAAGAACTAAACAAAATTTGCTTATTGAATGACTCAATAGAGCCTGAAGTTCAAATAAGCAGCCAAAAGTGCTTAATAAACCGGACTGTTCAAAAAACGTTGATAGAGTAAGCAGAAAAAAAGAGCAAAAGATAGGTGGCTCTTAGGCCCAGAACAGACGGTAAAACGCAACTGCAACGAAACCCTTTAGAAATCATTATTTTGAAACTAGTTTCAATCGTTTTCCACACACCCTGCAACCGTAATTGTACCAAAATGAAAGAAATTATCACAATCATATCGATTTTCTTTGAGAACAGATAAAACGCAAGCACGAATTTCCTGCACGCCGGTTTCAATGCAACTAATTTCCAATGCATTTCAAACCGGTCTCAAAATGGTCGCGTCATGTGTGGTCCCTCAAAGGAGTCTGTGGCATAAACTCAAATAAAACTCGAAAATAACTACAAGTTGCAGTTTCGTTGCGGTTGCGTTTCACCGTATTTGGCCGTACGTATTTCTTAAGCGGCCCATACACTTGCAATATTGTTCTTTATGATATTCGCCATATTATTTCCAGTTTGCCCTATATTATGCAATAAGTCACCCCCTTCAAATATCACATACACATTGGCGATATCATGGTGAAATAAACAGGTGGCAGCATTACGCCAGATGACGATTTTTTGCTCTTGCATTGTTTGTCTAGGTTTATGTCAAAGTTTTGTTTATGTTTACAAAAAGTTCACGTTTTGTGCTGTGATTATTGTGTTTTACTAAAGTTTTTGATAATATTAAATTAAAATAAATAAGATATTGACCATAATTAAATAAAAATTGCCTAAAAATTTATTTATTTCATCACGTTCAGCGGCACGCTTTGATTTTTGTTTAAAGTATTTTTTGACGTAAACGGTGATGTAATTTCCATTTTTGTTGTAATGTTGTATTTGTTGCCGTAACGATGCCACCTGCTTATTCCACCATGGGCGATATAATTGTACAATACGTATAATTTAAAAATGTTATTGCAAGTGTATGAGCCGCTTTGTGATAACTGACCTTGAGTCAAAATGGTATACCGTTCTAGTGGTTCTGGGGAATCTTTACTAAATTCTATCATTTTCGCTTAAAATTATGAAATTTAAAACTTTTTTAAGATATTACATTTCAAAACACACAATTTAAAATTGAAAACAAAATTAAATATTTGCTTGAATTTTTGACACACCGCTTAAATATTTTACAGTGTTGTAAAACGTTTTCAAAATAAGACCACCTTGTATGAATTCGTCTTGGTATTCATCACTTAAAAGCAGTGTTGGAAAATAACATTATATACTGTTCTTTAGTGTTTGGTACAGTAGAAGTATGGAAAACACAAACGCTAATAGTATGTTCGCAGCGGTAAATATTGACAGGATCGCAAGTGGCAGGCCTTTTTGAAGGCCTCTATACTCTTTTCTTAAAGATTTGATTCGTATGATATCCAGCCTTCACAAGTGTGCCTTCTAGAAGATATAAATTTCTTTTTGAAAGACCTTCCAAAATATTCAGTACACATTCGTAACTCCTTTCTTAAGGTAAGGAGAAAGGAAGTTGTTCGGTTTTATTTATTTTTTAGTGATCTTCCTTACTCCCTTCTTTGAGAAGGCAATAAACTTGTTAATAAAGGGAGTGTGAAAGGAATTGATCCCAAAGATAACCTGTTTTAAAAAATAAATAAGTATGGATTGCGGCGAGGAGGGCTTCTTTGTGCTAATTAAGGCCTTCTATCAGGACTCTTTACTCATTCTTGTTACCGCTAGGGTGTAGTAAATACCCTAAAAAAACGTTTCTGTTTGTAATCTTTGTACACAATAAAAATGCTGTTCTAATCGAACTCAACATAAAGATGAGAACATTTTATTGCGTTCGGTTTTTCGTAAAAAACAAAACCTCGTTGTGTTTGTTTCGGCATATTAATGTTCGTTCGCTTTTTGGAAAATTTCCTGCATCATGCTAGCACGTTCTTCTGGTTTAATACCCTCCCCTCTTGTAAACTCGTCATACAACGTACCTGGTAACCTTATCTCCCGCCCTTGAACAATATATCTAGGGCTATAGGCCGTCACCTCTCAAACACTTGACTTCACTACTAGCATTATTTTCGGTAAATGGTCAGTCCCCTGGTTATCTCCTTCGTATTGTGCAACCTTTGTTTTTACCTTGCGATTTACTCGTTCCACTTCGATTTTCCTGTGGTGTATATGGTGCCGTTAATTGGTCTATGTCTGCAACTTAACATTTCGGCGTTCCAAATCGACCTACTATTCTTTCTTTCAGAGCCTTCTGCACTACATCACTTGTATCCATTTCAGTTGGGATTAGCTCTTTTCACTTCGAAAATTTATCCGAGAAAATGTGTGTTACCACGTTTCGATTGTGGTTAAGGCCCTACGAAATCTTTGCAAACAATTGCAATTCCTTTGGTATCTGCGTTAGCACCGGTTGAGTTCCAAAACGTCAAAACACATTGCAGTGATGCGGTTTTGCTACTGTTTTAATACAAAGTAACCAACTATGTTGTTTGCTTTGTAAAAAAAAACTTTGCAAACTTTTTGCATTTAGAAACACTGTTTTGCAATCAGTTCTTTTCAAGATGGCGATGTTAACAATAATCTTTGAAACTTGATGGGATTATTGGACGAAACACCTGAAAGCAATAATAAAATTGTACAAAAATACATAAAGAGTAAAAAAAAAACAAACGCACTCTTGCCTTATATACAATTATAAAGAAAAAACCACAGAGACGTGTGCCAAAATGTAAACAATTTATTGAAACCATTGGAGAAATGCCGGATGACATTTTCTATAGCCATTTTCAATGTAATTTATATTGCACAAAATATCAAAGCAGTAACAAAATAAGTGATACACAGTTTGCTTTTGTTTGCGTATCGATAACTTTTATTATACATTTAGGGATGTGTAACATTGTACATTTTTACACGGTTGCGTTTAGGAATGCATGACTTTGTTCAGTTGCATTGCAAATGACGTTTTGGAACTCACCCACCATTCTTGAAATGACTCACAACTCATTACATATTTTGCTACCTGTCTGAATAACCCAGGCCAATAAAAGTGTTTGCAAAGACGTGGGTTTTTTTATTCGCACATGGCTCTTAAGGATGTTTTGCAACGCAAAGTCTCCAGAGCGTGCAACATTCGATCTCGTCCCGAAAAGGAATTCTTTAGAGAAGAGCACGATTGTTTACAAGGTCAAAATGGTTGAAATTTCAAACAGAACATTCAGTCCGACCAACACATTTTTGGAAAACATTTTTTTAAAGATCGATTAAGTTTTTAAATAAAATATATGTTTCGAAAATCGGGCACTCTTTTTTAAACAAGAATTCGCTGTAAAAAAACTTACCAAATCTTGGTGTATACAAACATAAGTTCCATATTTTCGAAAATCTCCATTACTGTGAGTGTAAAAGATTTTTTGAAAAGAAATCCATTTGTTATCTTCTGTATTGACATTCAACTCTTGTAATTGTTTATTCCATTGATATTGCGTTAATAGGAGCAAATATTGAAAACCATTTGCTTCATATTTTTCTTTATACACCTCTAATAATTCACAAAATTCTTCATCATTCAGTGGTCGTAATATATCAACTAGTCCAGCTTCACCGGTATTTTTGTCAATCTGATTACAGTTGGCCATTTTCAATAAATATTTTTAAGGTTGAATCTTATCAATGTGTTTTTGTTTTTAAATAAAAAAAATGAACACATTAACTAAACCGACAATCGTCTACTGTCTCACGCAAATCGAGCACCGAGTACTAAACAGAGGGATCAAGAGACGGAGGATATTGCGTTTTTGCATGTCTCTTTCTTCGAAAGCTTCCCTTTTTGCACCATCTTTTATGCCGCAATACAATAAACAAATTTATTTAGTTGAGGTTTATTTGCAAAACTGTTGTAAAAATTAACTTGAATAACGTGAATAACATTATAAAAAAATATTTTTTGCACAAAACAAAACGTTTGTTGAACTAATGCTTTTGTTTAACTTGGTTTGTGTTTTGTTATTTTTGTTTTGATCACGCAATTTGTGTTGATTGTAGCGGCCTGCTTTTAAACATTGCCACTTCACAACCAAAAACGCTTTCTGTCTTTTTCTTTGAAAGCTGCCTTCGCAACTGATTTGTGCCTTTTTCATACGTCACCTTTTTAGCTCTGTCTAGTACTCTGTGAAATCGAGAATGTTATTTACTAATCGTTCATTCAAATTTTTCATGCATCGATAAGAAATACATATTAAATTTATATCTATCTGACTTACACCATTTTCATCAATTACAATTGAAAAATAAGCTATTCCATTCACATTTAAGAAAATAGCAATTAAAATTCAGATCTTTTTTAATTTATTTCCGAAAAAATAAACTTTTATACAATATTTTTGACTTTAAATTCAAAAACAGTATTTTAAAATAATAGGCTTACTTTATAAATAATAAATTATAAAAATCATATTATGATTATTTGTTTTAAGTTCCAAGTAAAAAAAATTAAATTTTTTGTAGTAAAAGTATTATTAAGAATATGTAATAATAATTTTTTTTTGTTTTCTTTATTTTTGGCCACTTTCTTTTATTTATAAGTGTGTAAGTATGTATTTATATATATTTAGCTAGTGAGGCCTAACTACGCTTATGTAAATAAAAATGCAAGTTTTGTATGTAATTTTTTCCCGACGTTTCGTGAATTTTATGTTCACTTCTTCAGGGGATTTGTAATGACAAATCAAATTTGAATTACATTAATTTTTTTATATTTAAATTAAAATAGATGACGCCACTAGTTTTAATTTAAATATAAAAAAATTAATGTAATTCAAATTTAATTTTTCATTACAAATCCCCTGAAGAAGTGAACATAAAATTTACGAAACGTCGGGAAAAATGAAATAAAAAACTTGCATTTTTATTTACATAAGCGGAGTTAGGCCTCACTAGCTAAATATATACATACTTATTAATAATAATTTCATTGAACAACAAAATACACAAAATATACCACAAAATCAAAACTACTAAAACATAACATAATTCAACACTATCCATTGTTATGTGCTGGTTGGTTGTTTGGTTGACGTGGTAGCCCGCCCAGAACCAGGCGGGCATAGTAAGCCACATTTGCCTTCCTGAGTATTTAATCTCCATGATCAATTTGAGTCCAGGATAATTCCCAGATATTTCGCTTGGTTTGACAGGGGAGTTTCGTTACCCCCCAGCCGTGGTAGCATGAAAGCCGGAATTTTCGTCCTTCTGGTGAACAGTTCCATTTCCGTTTTGTTCGGGTTTACTTCCAGCCCGCACTCTGCGGCCCAGTTGCTGAGCGCCCCCAAAGCACTGGAGATAATGTCACTCATCACATCCAGAAACGCACCCGATACTAATAACATCACGTCATCCGCTGTTATAGTTTTTTTTAGTCCAATTTGATCATCTAAAGGTACGGTCACATATGGCAAACATTTGACAAAAAATATCAAATATTTGTTTGCCCTAATCTGACCACAAAATATTTTTGAGGGGCAAACAGAAAAACAGCTGATTTTTGGCAAACAAAATTATTTGCTAGCAAACAAAAATGCTCCTAATGTGACCACTTAACGTCAAATATTTTCCTCGTTTTTAGGCAAATAAATATTTGTTCTTACAAAAATTTTGTAAGACCAAACAGCGGCAAATAAAAAGCTTTAAAATAAAAATTATTGAATAAAATTGAAAAAATTAACAAAATTAAATAATTTTTTAATGACGAAAAAACTTATTTACATATGTAAAAAAATGTTTCTGTGTTCTGTTTTTAGCAAAGAGTTGCCGCCGTAAGTAGGATTCAAGATGTTACAAAATACATTTTTCTTAAATAAATAGGTAATTTATTTAAAATGGGTATAACATAAGAGCCTATGTTACGAATTATGCATTGCAAGCATGGCGTATCTTTATAAATAGATAAATTTTCGAGAGTGTACCAGTTTGGAGTCAGTGGACAATCATGGACCCGCCAAAATAAAATTATATAATGAATTAAAGATTTATATAAAACTTATTTGTGCTGAATAATTTACCGACATCGAAATGTTTATGAGATTTTTTCGTCTTGAAGTGATTGTAGAAAGTAACCTAGAACCAATTCTTGGCCTACCAAGACAAAATGTTGACACGACATACAAGCTATTATATAAATTATTGCAAAAACCAATATTTTTAAGATTATTATGACATTAAAAGATATTAACAGAAGTGGTATTTGTATAAGAGCTTTGGTAAAATATGGATCGATTACAATAACATTTGCTAAGGTGATAATAGATTGTCTATGAGGACAAGGACTCTTCTCCAGAAATAAGTTTTTAGGCTATGTGAAATTATTGATCGATTCTTTCCACCTCTTATGACAATTAAAACGTAACACCAAATTTCATTAATATCAGGTGTGCTCTAGGTATCGACTCGTATTGAAAACGAAAAATTTTTTGAATCCGCATAATTCAGAAATTGGTGTTCTGAAATCCGAAGGTTTTGTGTATTCGAAGGTTTTGTTCAAAAAAAAAAAAAAAGATTTAATGATATTTTCTTTGATAGTGCCCAGTAAAATAGGTGACTACGGTTTTTATATGGGGCTATCTTAATAATGGTGACGATTGCCGAAATGATCTACAAAGATACGCGAAATTCGCAAAAAATTTGCAAAAATTGCGATCATTTTTAATATTGCAAACAAGCCATAAAATTGATTAAAAGTCCCTAAAACTATAAGGAATGGCAAAAATTCGATAAGAATGGCTAAATTAGCGGATATTTGCAATAATTTGCCAATGGCAACATGAAAGCAAAGTTTAATATTTATTAAAAATTGTTAAAGCTGCAAACAATTGCATCTATCGCGAAAATTCACGAAAAATTGCAAACTTGGAAACAAACCCAAAAATTTATTGAGATGGCTAAATGGTTATAAAACAATATGTCGGAAAAAAACAAAAAAAAAATTTACAAAAATAGCGAAAATTCGCAAAAAAATTTTAATATTTAAAACAAGCCATAACATTTATTAAAAGTCCCTATAAGAAATGGCAAAAATTCTGTAAAAATTGTTAAATCAGTGGATGGTTGCAAAAATTCGCAATGTTTAAATGAATAAAGAACATTTTAAATTAAAAACCAAAATTATGTCTTTGCTAAAAATGTTCTCACAAATAAGAATAAAAGTCCCCTTACTACTCTAATTGAAAACGAATAAAAACATGTGGAGGTGAATAGCAGAACACAAAAAATGCAGAAGTAATCCACTTTTGAGTGAATTCGGAATCTAGAACACACCCGATTATCACAAAAATTGCGACATGTACTTTGCGAATAAGGTTAACATGGACAGCTGGCCGGACGGAAAGACATTGTTACATCGATTTAGAAAAGGATGCTGCCGAAAAATTAAAAATTTAGTGGCAAGTTCGTTCAAGTTCTTCCAAGCAGTTTGGATTGAAATTCAGAACTTTTGGTTCAGTAGAGAAGAGTTATGGACCGAAATGTGAAACAACCTCCCGAAAAAATCTATATTTCTATTACAAAAACCAACATACATAATTGGTGGCGGAATGCACCTTTTATCGTTAAATTTTGTACTAACTCAATTTATATGCCTAGAAATCATATAACTAAATTTCGTGAAGATCGGTCTATAATTTACAATAGATCCACTGTCTAAAAACACTTTATTGCTTGCGTCTAAAACCGTATCGAATAATGCTTTAGTTTCATAATTTAGTTTAATTTAGTTGTATAAGAGATGGAAATTACTTCGCCAAATTGCCTTAATCCCTTTATTTGTTATCTTAATCCTCTTTACTTTTAAAACTGCTGTTCTCGCTCTTCTGTACCATAAAACCATAAAAGTTTCAATATTTTGCATCAAAATGTTAATATTTAGTTTTAATAAAAAGTAATTTTATTGATTTAATTTTTTATTTTTGACAATTTGTCCAAATATTTATATTTAGGCAAATATTTTTGTATGTGAACACAGGGCAAACATGTTTTCCCATTCTTTATTTGAAGCTATTTAATATCTGTTTGAACAAACAAAAATGGGCAAATAAATGTGCGCAGTGTGACCAGCAAATAAAATTTTTATTTTTTTAAACAAATTTTTTAAAAATGCCGGCAAACAAAATTTGACAATTGTTTGCCATATGTGACCGTACCTTAACATCTTTAATTTTGCTGGTTGCAAGGGTGTTCTCATCATATCTGCTAATTGATTTTGTGTAGATATTTGCTGAACTATAAGCTTGCTTTGAGTAGCTTTTTCACGTATTAAACAATGTTTAAAGCTTATTTGCTTGGTTTGTCTGTGATATTCAGGGTTTTGAGATAATCGAACAGCAGCAGAGTTAGCAACTTGTAATATTGGAATATCATTTAAATCAATTAATTCAGCAAACAACCATTTAAGCCACACCACTTCTTTTGTTGCTTCTGAAGCTGTAAAAATTTCTGCTTCTGTTGTAGATGTTGTTATCATTGACTGCCATTGACTTAGCCACTAAATTATACCTTTAGCATTTTTTATAACTACACCAGTAGTAGATTTTCCAGTTTTTGTACATCCTCCAAAGTCAGCGTCACTATAACATTCTTATTTTTGATCTGCTTTATTGCTGTAAAATATTCCATAATTTATTGTTTCAGAAATGTAATTAAAAACTATTTTCAAACGTTTTACGCCATATTTCGAAGGATTTTCTAAAGTTCTTGACAAAAATGCAATGGTTTCCTTACTATGCTAAAAGGAGAAACTTTCAAATCATGGAAAGGAGGTAAAGAAGCTAAGTAAGGAAATTGAGAATCTTTACTTTCTGTCCCTAATTCAAAGGTTTCTCCTTTTAGCATTGGCGATGAAACTGATCTACATTCTGAAAAATTGACTCTTTCCAAAACTTTTCTTGCATAAGCTTCTTGGCTTAAATTTATGCCTTCATTACTTCTTTTTATTTCAAATCCCAGTAACTTACCGAGTCTGAAAGGGGTCATTCTCTGGAAAAATTTTATGTCAAATTGTATGGAAAACATCGTTCAGCCCCAGTTCTGTTTCATCATTAAGTTTTTCCAATGTTGTATTTGTATTATAACGCGTTGCACCGTTATCTATCCACCAATTGTTTAAAAATCGTCTTTAATTGCATTCACTTCATCACACATTAAAGATAATATTTTATGAATAAGGGGGTAAGTAATTAATATCGTTCTATAGAAGTATTTGTTGATCTATGTTGTTAAATGTAATAAACATTTTTACATAGTCTGCATACATCAGTGTGTTGGAATTTTTTACAACAGTAGAAAGATCATTTAAGGCCCAAGATGACTGCCCTGTGGCACCCCAGATAATACATCTATGTAGTTAGAATACATGTTACGAAACCTTACACATTGCATTCTATTCGTTAAGTAAGACTCAATCGATTTCGTTAGCGAAGTGCTGTAAATAACGTCGGTTTGTATCTCAGCTATAAATCCTTCGGTAACTAAAATTGTAAATTCTAGAAGATTTGTGATTGTGATTGTGATTGTTCCTAATAGTTAGAAAATTCCCAAGTTTAAGTGATTAATTAAAAATATATGTTAACGGAGTACTCAATGAATGATTATAATGCTTTAAAATACTACTTCATTATCAAATCAGGGCCTGAAACACACGACAGTTTCAAATTAAATATTAAGGAGTAAGGGAGCTCGATTTCCAGACTGTAGAATGTTGACTAAGCTTTCTGTATACAGGAGTTAACGTCCTCAGTACCACCGATATCAGAAGTTGTAGTGCTACCTAAGTGGCAGAAATGGTCCAAATTGTTATAAAATTGTACTAATGCAAATTAATGGGTTGATTAAGCCTTCTGGATCTCACTAAATTCATTCAAATTCGACCCATTTTCTAGCTAAATTTATTAAAAATTTCCACCGGAAATATGAAATAATGCCAGAATTGTACACGTTTAAAGAAAAATTGGGTTATTGTCTGTGCTTAATTTTAAATAACACTGCGGAACAGTAATTTTGCGGTCTGGAATTTGATTGCAAATTTTTACTAAAATGCCGTTTATTTAATTGTAATCGGTGCACAACTTTTGAATGTGTTCATAATTTACTGAGTAAACTGAATATCGATTTATATACAAAAAGGAAAAACGTTCATGACACACACATATTTAAAATGTTATTTTTGTATGGAAATCGATATGCAGTTTTCTCAGAAAATTGTGAACACATTCAAAAGTTGTGCACCGATTACAATTAAATAAACGTCATTTCATTCGAATTATGCTAAGCTAAATGTTTTTAGAACAAAACTGTGATTTTTGTCGCATTTTTATTTTTTACGAATTTTTATAAAACAAAAAATTTGTTTTTTTTTTCTAAATTTTCCTTTTTTTCAAAAATTCAACAATATCTTTGAAACTACTGGGCAAATTCAAAAACAATGTAAGCATGGCTAAAAGATAATATTGTTGCTGAGTTTCGGATTTTTTTAACTGAATATCGTCTACCGTTTTCAAGTAATTCCAAATTCCCGATATTGTATTATTTTACTGTTTCTTACTCACATTTTAATTGTATTAGCTGATATCACAAGGAATTTAATGGTTTAAGTCTTAAATCTTTATTTTATTTGTCGTTGTTTGCTCTTATAATTTTTTTGTAATATCAAATAAATATTTGCTCAAAATTTACTAAAATATTTGCAGCCGTATTCATAACAAAAAGTTAGCCACAGTTTGCACACTACGTACAACGAGCTACTAACTTGAATGCCGATTACGCCTAGCAGCTTGTTAGCACGGAGTAAATTCATAACAATCTTTTCTCCATCTGCTAACTTTTAATAAATCAACTCTGAATTTTAATGATGCCACATTATATTTCTAAAAAATACAACACATTTAACAATTTTAAAAAGTTTTTAAAATCAAAATAATTAAAAAAAGAAAGCAAATTACAGACAGTAAATAAAAAAAACAACAAAATAGTTTGACATTAAAAGTTGGCAAACGTTTGGCAGCTCGTTAACAAGAGACTAGCAAATCTACTACCAAGAGTTTGGTAGTCATGACAAATTTTCATTATGAATACGGCTGTTAAATTTTTTTGTGTTCACACTATGTTCACATTGGACAAATATTTGTTTGCCGGCAAATACTTTTATTTGCTCAAAATCAGCTGTTATTTTATTTGACACTCAAAACTTTATTGTTTTCAGACTACGTTAATGAAATATTTGATGTTTGCTGACAAATATTTCATCAATCTGAACGTACATTAAGCAATTAATGCTAGGAACACAATTGAGTCGTACGTTGTATGAACGTAGAACTTAACGCCGTAAATTTTTGAGAAACACGCTTCACTTACCCACAATTCCTTCGTAAATGTATTTTGTTTCCAATTGATAACACAGTGCAACACGAAAAAAAAATAACCATATACGGACAACTCTACGTGATAAAAGACCGTGTCTCCCAGTTTTGCCCAAAGTCGTGCACTTTTTTTTATGGACCCCCAAAGATTTGGGGCCTCGGTGTAATTTTTGCAAAAAAGTGGTCATTTTCTCAGGCTCATATCTTGCAAACCATTTGGAATTTTGTTTTACCCTCTGAGACAAAGTTGTAGCTCTTGCCATAAAAAACAAAACTTGTGAACCAAAATCGCAAAAAACTTTAAAAAATTCGATTTTTTTTACCTTTTTCCCTTGTTCAGGTCCATAGTTTGCAAACCGTTAATAATTCAAGGAAACAATCAACTACAAAAATGTACCTAAGATCTCAATTAACAATTTTCTAGAGCATATGAACTCAGAGGGTAAAACAAAATTCCGAACGGTTTGCAAGATATGAACCTGAGATAATTATCACTTTTTTGCATAAATTACACCGAGGCTCCAAATCTTTGGGGGCCTATAAAAAAGTGGTTATCAAATACATATATACAGCCATGTCACAGAGTACAATTCCGTTCGGAATGATTCCGTACGGAATCGAAGAAAACTTATTTCTTTATTGATAGAAATAAAATTTTGATAATTTTTTGGCCTTTCAGATACAGAAAACTCACATTCCGTTCATGAAAACATAAATGGTTTCATTCCAAAAAGTTTTTTCGTCGTTTTCTGAAGCACCAAAATACTGAATGAATTCCGTTTTCGAACGGAATTGTACTCTGTGACATGGCTGATAATTTAAAAACATAAAAATAATTTCATTTTATATTTTTAATTTTTTTTCTATGGCAATACGGTCGTAACCGGGGTATGAAATAGAATTAAATCTATGTCGACGTACGACGTAGATACGTTTTTACGTCGACTACAGCTATTGTGTGCCTTTGTATAACATGTTATACGTTTTAATTTGACAAAGTACATACGTCGTACGCTACTACGTTCATACGGTGCAATTGTGTTCCTACGGTTTTGAATGTTTCAAAAAACTAAAAGTCGTTACTATGGGAACACCCGTAAATAATTCGTAATTAATTTAAAATTTTTTCAAGAAATTTTCCTTTTATTAATTTTATGTAATGGTTCGCAGTTAGTTAATGAAAAAATAAATAATTAGTTAAACAGTTAATAATTCAAAATTTTCTTGTAGTTACTGAAGAATTAGTGCGCAAAAAATCGGAGCATAATGAACTGCTTATCGGCACCCTGGAGGAATTGTCACTGCATCAAGAAGATATTGAAAGTATAGAGCATTTGCAGAATTGGTGTCGTGAATTAAAAATTTTACTATTGCAATCAAATTTAATTTCAAAAATTGAAAATTTACACAAACTTAAACGCCTGGAATATTTGAATTTAGCATTAAATAATATTGAGCGCGTGGAGAATTTGGAAAAATTGGAGTCCCTTAACAAATTGGATTTAACCTTAAATTTTATTGGTGAACTGACATCAATTGAGAACCTTAACGATAACTACAATTTAAGATCACTTATATTGACTGGCAATCCTTGTTGTGATTATCCAAATTATAGAGAATATGTAATAGCAACTTTGCCACAGTTGGATTATTTAGATTGCCTGGAGGTGACCTTAACTCAGAAATTACAGGCAAAACCACTTTTAAAATCATATCGTGCTGTTATAATTCAACATCAGGCCAATTATGCTATGCAACGAGATGAACAGAAAATGCGTTTTCTCCAACAGAAAAAGGAACTTGAGTCCAAAATGGCCAGCATTGAAGATGAGGACGAGCGCATAAAAACCTTTTGGGATTCAAAAAGCGAAAATTGCCCTGAAATACGAGAAGAAATTGCAAAATATCATCGTAAAGGTCGTAAAACAAACGATAGTGACTTAGAGAAGATAAAGCAACGCAAAGAAACACAATTGTTTGACGCCTGTGGTCGTCCTTATAACATTAACAAGCCCCAATTAACATTTACTTTAAATGATGAAGATGGTGAATACTTATTGAAACTGAAAATTTACAAGTATCTTTCTTGTCTTTTAAAGTAGTTGAATTTTAAATGCTAATAATTATACTTTCAGATTCCTCGATACTTCCCTCATTAAAGTAGATGTGGAAGTTAATTATATAAGAGTAACTGTTAAGGGGAAAATATTTCAAATAGCCCTTAATGATGAAGTAAAGCCGTCTCAAGCTGTAGTTCAACGTTCCCAAATAACTGGTGAACTAGTTATAAAAGTCACAAAGTTACATCAAAATGAAATACTGAGATCAAAATCAAAAGGTAAGGTTTTTTTAGTCTATACATGCTAGAGCTGCAAAACAATCGATAGTACTATCGATAGTTTTATTTGGAGTTGGAGGATAACTAAACCATTTTTGATTTACGCGAAAATTTGTTGTACAACCTCCTCCATTTTCCAAATAACGGTACATCTCGAAAACCAGAGCTTACCTTCAGCGTATTATGTTTAAACGCAAGGTGCCCGGCTTGTCTAAAATAAAAAAATTAAAATTCTAGCACAGTGTTATATTTCAAACTGTCAATATTGAAATCACCAACAAATATACATAAACTACGACCAAAAAAATGTAATTTAGAAACTGTTTAATGATGTTGAATCTAGCCAAACATTGTGCAAAAGCAAATATTTGTTTAATAAAACTAGTGGTTACGTGTAGAACGTCAAATATTTAATAGGAGTGAACAAAGCTTTATTATATTTTAGAATCACCTAAAATGCTGAAACTTTTTTTGTTGGTCGTCAAAAACTAGAGGTGATGATGGAATCAATCTATTAACAGATTTAGATTCAGTACGCAAAAGTCAATTTAAAGCACATAACAAACAGCCGGTTTGTCGATTTCGAACGTTTACGTTCGCATAGAAAATTATATTTAAAACAATAACAAAATTCGAAAATTTGTTTTTGTTTTAAATGTAATTTTATATGCGAACGTTAACGTTCGAAATCGACGAACAGCCTGAAAGTTCTTGATTCCGACTTTTTTTTGCCGACCAGCTTATCTGATAAGACTATTTTTATTTTGTTTATTTTTTTATTTTCCAGACCATCCAATTAAAACTATTAATAAAAGATGCGATAAACGGTAAGTGTTTTAAATGAAATTTAAAATCATAACTTGTTTTTATTTGGTAGAACCAGTGTTGCCGTTGAACGTTTCGAAAAAGTGTCATAAAAAGGGTATTTAAGAAAAAAGGGTATTTTTAAGTAAAATAGGGTCAAGTTTATTAGTATGTATTAATTAAATACATAAGACTAAAAAAAAAGTAATTATACATAGTTGAAATATAAATCAATGTTTAAACTAAGAAACCATTCACAGGTACATTCCAATATTAGTCAAATTATCAAAAAAAAAGAAGTTAGGGTACGTTCGTAAATGCAGTTGTTGCGCATTAGTAAAGTTAAATGTTCGCAAATGCATCACTTATAAGAAACTTTGCATTACTTTCATATGTCAAAAGTTATTTTATGCGGCATCACTGCAGCTCTGCAGCAAATATTGGCAACTTTTAACATAAAAGAAATCGTTTTATTTTTCTTTTTTGATGCTTTTGCTTGTAATTTATAAAAACAACTATTACTTTTTGGTTAAATATTTTCAATAAAATTTGCCATCGCTATTGTTGATAACATATTTTTTTATTATTTTAAGTTCACTCATAAAACTTTTAAGATTTAGCTCGTTTTCAAAAACTCAAACTTTGCACAACTGTTGTATAGTTAAAAAAGCATCAGCATCACAAGTGCAACTGGTGGTCACGCATCAGCAACAAAATTTTGCATCACTGCAGCAGTGATGCAGTTTTGATGCATTTACGAACGTACCCTAACTTTAACACAAACCTTTGAGGAAAGCATGGACTTACAAGTTTCTATTTTAAGATTGTTTGTAAATAGCGACCGTGGACAATATGACACTGGACGTTATGACATGCCACCAATTTTTATATGATGTTCACAAAACTCATGAGAACTTTCGTAAGGAATATGGAAAATTGTACATATTTTCAAAAAGGTTCAAAAAGTGTCATAAATTTTGTTAAAATGATACAAAAGGGATAAGTTAAAAAAAGGGTCACAAAAAGTGTCATTGGCATGAAAAAGGGTCAAGTGATCCTTTAGTGTTGTTTAGCTCACGAAATGTCAACCGTTTGTAAACAAACAATTTTAGATTTGTTCGCGTTGGATCCCCCATAATTTTACAAAAGCTCAAAAAGATGTTCGTATCAATTGGAGCAAAGAATACGATGGCAACCTGGCGTATAAATAGTGGCCGTAGTTAAAAAAGAAATTATTTTGATAAAGAGTCAAAACCTTACAAGATATACTATACCATGCCTTTAAACGTAATCAAAATTTGTGCGATTTTAAATCCACTTATTTTCGATTTATAGTAATGCCCGTAAATAATGAGGGATTATTCGAAGTAACTGCTGTCGATTTAATTACGGACTTTGTTATTTACAATATACTGAATTATAGTTTTTGTTACGCCATCTTCTGCAATCCCGCATATTTTTGACGATGCTGTGTATTGATAACCATTCTATTTGTTCCGAATTCGGACAATTTTCCACTTACCGTTCTTCATATGTACAGAATTTGTTTGGTCAGGCATACTTTCTAGTCCCGCCCACTTTTTGACTAATGTTGCAAATTGATAACCAAGCTGTTTGTACCAAATGTGTAAACTGTTGCTGTTGCAGTTCTCTAGATATACAGAATTATAGTTTGTGCCACGTCCACTTCTGCAATCCTGCCCATTTCTGATAGATGCTGCGTTGTGAAAGCCATTTTATTTGTACCAAATTTGGACATTCTTATACTTACCGTTCTTTGGATATATAGAACTCTATTTTGTTCCACGCCTACTTATCTAATCCCGCCCAATTATTGACAGATATTGTGTATTGATAACCCTGCCATTTGTACCTAATTTGAAATCTTTGGCTCTTGCCGTTCTCCAGATATACAGAAATCTATATTGTCTTTGTATGGGTGGTGCCACTCCCACTTCAAATTTAAAAAAAAATTAGTCTGTAGCGCCTTCCAGATCGTCAGTAATATACTGTAAAAGTTTCATAAAAATTGGTTCAGCGGTTATAATATCGAGTTCAACTTTTTCTGAGCTATAAAATTAAACCAATTTAAATAAAAAGTTGCCGAACAAAATAATTTCTCTCTCTGAAGAGCAAAACGTCAAACTCAATATAAAAAATGTCTCAGGACAAATGCTTAAATGCTTAAAATAAAGATCGGTATTAAGGATGATGAAACGAATTCGTTATAAAAACTAACGAGAGAAACAGAATAAAAACGAACGAAACTTAATTTTTAAATTAGAAATTTTGTATATCTTTAGCAGTTATAAATAGTATGTATATAAAATACATAAAAACGTCTGTAAATTTGAAAACTAAAAATAATAATTTTTACATTTTATTCTTAGGCTCCAAGAACTCAAAGGAACTGTCAAACTCAATGCTATATGCAGCAATGGAGAAGATCAAATTCCCGACTTGATTTGAATCTTAAATAGTTAATGTTAAAAATAAAACACCGATGATCTACATATTTAATTAAAAATCTTTTATTTTTTGCTTTTACTTTAATATTTCTTATGTACGAGTAATTTTATGTAAACTTTACATAATCTTTAGTTTATTTTTTTTAATTTTTTCTAGAATCATCATCAGTATGTTGTGGTGTTATTTAAATATTCTTGTGTTGGGGTTTGTGGTATGTTAATTTTGTATGCTTTTTTAGGGTCATTTTTGTTAAAACATTTTGCTAAATTTTGTATTTGGTGTTCAAATAAGAAAATAAAACGTATGTAAACATAGATTGTATTTACTCCCAAAAAATCGATGCTACATTTTACAAAATAAACTTTTGTAGCTACTTTTTTTTAATAAAATGGCGCATATGTGCTGTTTTCTTTAACGAAACTAAGTCCCAATTTACACTAGGGACATTTCTTGCCGGACATTTTTTGAATTCTCTTTTAATCTTACGTGTAGCGTTTACATATGAAGTCAGACAGAAAAATAATATAAAGCAACAAGATGCAAACTACGAAAAGTAAGAAAGAGAAATGAAAAAATGTCCAGTACAGATAGTCATGTATCACACACTCTACCTTTTCGACCCCTCGCCAGCAAACTTCGTTTGTCCGGCAAGAAATATCCCTAGTGTAAATTGGGATTAAAGAAAATATTTTGTAGCAAATTAATTTTGTATAATAGTATAAGAAATTTTTTTTTTATTTTATAAAATAATTTTATAAGGAATTTTTATTTTCGTAAAATAACGTATGATTCTGAATTAAATTTTTCATTTGTTTGATTATTTTTCATCCATATTATGAAAAACTTTCTTCAATTCTCTTTTGAAACTGCATTCGTGTCCATAGAATACAAATTTTGTTTTTCAGCATTGAGTCATTTTCTATGCCTTCTTTCTTTCTTTCCATAACAAACTTACAAAAACTGCGTGTACATGAAACAAATTACACTTTTCCATTCGTCTCTCCCCTTTCAACAACAAACTAAAATGTTTCGCAGCAAATGTTTCATAATATGGATTGGGACTTAACAAAAGAATTTAACAAGATATTATTAATTAATTTACTTTCCAAAAGTTTTGTTTTTATTTTACAAAATAAATATAGAACATTTGTTAGAATTATGTAAAATAATTTAAGTTTATTTTAATTCAGATTAAATATATGTGACCTTCTCCGAGAAAAGGGGTAAGAGTGGATTCTGGTACCTAAAAGGATGTAGAATAAGATGAAATGAGTAAGATTTCTGATAAAAATTTATTTACCTTATAAACACATCTCACAACTTAAGGTGTGTTCACAGTGATAATGCGTTATGAAACTTTAAATGCGTTTTTCTCAAAACTTCATTTTCACACACTAGGTTCATTTTTCTCGGAGAAGGTCACATATTATGTTATTTTGTATGTCCTTCTAAATTACGAACTGCGAAAATTAAGAAAGTCTTAAGTCTTTTTAAGAATACAGGAAATCGAAATTACGTAAAATCGAAATCCACAGAGATTTTCAACTCTTTTTTTAAATAGACGTAGCTTTTCCAGATTTCAAAAGTAGTTCTGTACCCATGTTTTGTAACTTTAGTGAAAACTTCTCGCATCGAAAATATGTGAAACAAAATATTTCATTGTTTCTCGAAAAGCGAGAAAAAAGTGTGTCTGCAACTCAAAGTCCAATTAGACGTGACATAACCATATATAGTTTTATTGACTTTTAATCAATTTTATGGCTTGCTTGAAATATTAAAAATTTTCGCTATTTTGCAAATTTTTTTTCTTGTTTTTATCCGACATTTTGTTTTTTTAACCCATTTAGCGATTTCAAATAAATTTGATTGTTTGTTTACAAGTTTGCAATTTTTCGCGAATTTTAGCCATGTTCGCGACAGAAGCGATTTTTTTCATGTGATTCTTTACAGCTTTTAGATTTTTAATAAATATTAGACTTTGCATTCATGCCGCTGTTAGTAAACTAGCAATCTTTAACTCAACTAAAAAAACAAACCTGAAATCACAACAGAAGTCACATTTTTGTAGTGTCGTCGAATTTTCTTAACTTTAAATGATTTGTTGTACATAAAATAGCTTATTGCATAAAAAATTAATAACCAACACATTGAATATTTTATTTAAGTAATTTATTATGACGGTCATATTACAATAGTCGCAAAAAAAACAAAGTGATTTCAAAAAGTTGTTTACGTAACTGAAAGTTTTGAAATCACATAATAATATGCCCAGAACACCTTTCTTGTGATTTCAAATCACTTTCATAAAATGTGATTTTCAGAACAGGCCTGATAAGTATAATTGATAAACAAAACGAAACTTTAGGGGAGTCATTTGATTCTGGGCTGCTTTTATCTTTTCAAGTACAAGCCCAAAATCATTTAAAAAAGGTATTGATATACAACACAATATTGTGGAAAATGATATTAATTCCATTACTGCTAACAAGGTTTTGGACTGGAGCAACCAAATATCTTTCCTAGGGTAATTTGGAGGGCTGAATGCAATTCTGATGTTTTTATTCGTGTCTTACATAAACAATTAATTCACTAGTTTATTTAAAAATCAATGAATTTTGAAAAGTTAATGGCGTTATTTAAACGTCGTTTGTATTTCGTTGGTTCGGTTTCACGTATTAGAGTCCAGTAATAGTCTCCCAGCATGACTTTGTCTCAAAATTTTTGATAAATTCTTTATTTTCATTAAATCTTGGTGAGCACGCTCCCCTTGTTCGTGCTCACTGCACCTATTTTTTTTGGAAAAAAATCTAAATGCGAATTAAGAATATGCAAAACATTGTCGTCGGTGTCGACGGTTTGTCCAAGTTTCTGACTGCAAGACCAACCAAATATTCACCACACACAAAACAAAAATAGCTTGAATCAGTAACACATAGGCTTGCCAGACGTACTGTTTTCAGCAGTACACGTACTTATTTTTTGACTATATGTACTGCTTTCTGCATAACCATGGGTGCGTTCGTAAATGCATCACTGCGCTGCATCAGTGATTTCAAATGGTTATATATTTATCAGTGAAGTCAATGTGGACCAAAAAATTGTGAAAAACTCCACAAAAATAATAGTCACACAATAAAAAAAATTATAATTATTCTTTTAACGCCATTAAAAAAAGTTTGCTTTTCTGATGCAGCGCAGTGATGCATTTACGAACGTACTCCATTAAAGAAGTACGCAATTGTACTTTTTTTTTTTAGCTTTTGTACTTCATTTTGTACTTTTTTTCACAAAAATAAAACACAGAAAACACAACAAATTTTCGACATCATCTAAAAAGACTGCAAATCTGAAAGTAACGTTTGAATTGTGCGATTCTGAATGCTTTGAAATGCTGCGCCATGTACCAACTCAATGACGCCTGAAGTTTAAAAATTTTTTAAAAACTATCCAGCCGTAAAAGCTTACTTGTCGTCCCAAAGCTGTTGTTCACCTGTTTTGAGCCAATTTTTTTTTAAATTTACTTATTGAAGCAAAACCTTGGCTTTGCACACAACATAGGAAATACTATATTATGCAATTAAAAAAATAGGAGATAATGGCAACCTAAAATTTATTGACATGTTCTAGAAAGTAAAGCAACTTTGCGAAAAACTAAAACAACAAAAGAATTAACAAGTAAGAGTGCTATATTCGGCTGTGCCGAATCTTATATACCCTTCACCATTGTGCGAGCAGAATACAGAGCAACTAAATAATTTTTACATATACATAAATATTTACAATACTTAAAACTTCATTATAAATGAAATTTAAAAAGCGAAAACTGGTAAATATTTTTTTAAAATTGTTTTGGAACATAACAATATTAAAAAAATATTCTTTTTAAAAAACCAAGATTCGAACCAGGGAACTCACAGTTTCTAACTTAACACACCCCCTACCATGAAGGAACGCTGTTTAAATATCATTAAAATGAAATATAGACCGTTTACTGTTTACAAATCAACACAGTTTTTTGTTTGTTTTCTTTTTGTAAAGGCACTGTTGTCATTTTTTATCTCTTTTGGCGAGTTTTTAAGTAGCAAAAAAACACAAAAATTCCTAGTTTCTATTTGTTAAAATTATTTCGTTAAATAGATGAAATAATAAACGAAAATCATATTGGGCATAATGCTAGTATATGTAAACAAATGCGAAGGGGGGGGAGAGATGAGACGACAACCGGATTTGAACTTCTCTTTTCATAAGGACCCAGAATATATATGGGCATTTCCGTCAAAAGGTCCACCGTGACCGAAAATTTAAAAGTCATAAAAAGCTTATTATTTTACGATATTGTTATAGAGAAATATTTAGATTTTACTAATTTTGTATATTTACCCATAAATTTGTTCACTTAGATAAACAATCAAACTGCAAAGTTGTGCAAACGTAATTTCTTATTTGTGAGAATGTTTTATTGTAAGTTTTCTTTAATATTATCTTCCTTAAAAGAGGTGATATTTGATGAAAATTATTCCAAAAAAATTTTCTTACATGGTCTATAATCTAAGAAAGAGTTCGAAGAGAAATATGTTATTCGGATTAACGGTAAATTTTTATTTTTTTTAATCATTATTCAGTTAAATTATTATGGAAAAAATGTCACGTTCGAAATGTCACGTATCGAACCAGATTTTGTCTTAAACAAAAAAAAATATAGAAGATTTTGGAATCAAACCAAAGACATTTAAATGTTACATTGCTACGTATAATTCTGAAAGTAGTTTGACTAAAAAATTTTGCCAGGTTTCGCTGAACTACGCCCTTTTATACATGGTCACAAAAACTACTTCTATTTTTTTCACGTTCGAACCGCTACTTCTTTTGCCATTATCTTTGACCTAGAATCGCGCCCCCCATAAACTTTAGCATAGATAATAGTGCTTTTTTAGTGCTATAATTTAAGGGTTAAAAGAACGTAAAAATATTTGTTGTTTAAAATGTTTTTGCATTTTTGATGCGTACGACTGTCACGTTCAACACTTTGGAATTACCCATATACTTTATAGGGTGCAGGACCTTCGGTGAAGGGTATAAAAAACAAACTTAATTACATTTCAGTATATTGGTCATAACTCTGCTATTTCTGAACCGATTTGAAAGATTTATATACCGACGTGTTAAAGAAGTAATTTGCCATTTATTTTGGTTGTAAGACTTGGACTCGGGAAGATCTATGGTTCCCAAAAATGGGTATTTTCCAAAAAAAATTAATGTTTTGGTCATAACTTTTTCGTATCTGAACTAAATCTGAATTAAATTTCCGATCTTTTGATATATAAGGCGTAACCATAGGTCATATAACAGTCAAAAAATTCAGGTTTTTATACAATTTTTAATACTTTTTGTATGGAAGGTACCACGCCCACTTCTCCAATCCCGCCTACATTTTGTGGAATGGTGTGTATTTTTAACCTTAATGTTCGTACCAAATTTGAAAACTTTGGCTCTTGCCGTTCTCCAGATATACAGAAAAAAGTAATAAAAATACAACAACCACAAGGGATTTTTTGGAAAAATTAGAGGCAGTCGTGGTTTTTTGGTCATATCTCAGCCATTGTTGGAGCAATCTGGCTGAATTTCAATAGCAAGAAATGGTGGACTATATGTGACATAAATGTAAAACAACCCAGCCGCTATCATGTCTGGAGTCTCCGGAAAACACATATCAAACGTAAGACGGACAGACGGACGGTTATCGTTAAATCAACTTCTCTCCTCATAAGAACCCAAAATATATATACTTTACAGGGCCTAAGATCAATATTGTAGAAATTACAAACGGAATGACAAACTTATATATACCCTTTTCCACCTGTGGTGAAGGGTATAAAAATTAATGGTTTTATAGCCGAACTTGCAAATTAGCCACAACTTTGATATTGAACAGGAGAATTGCTTTTTTAAAAAGCGTATAGATAACTTTCTATTGAAAACGAAACTTAATTTCCGAAAACATTTCAATTAATTTCTATAAATAATGGGTTCGTATCATTGAAAGATATTGCTAAAAAAAGTTTGAAAAAAAACCCGGATAAATTAAATGAAAAGAATACAAAGTTGATTATTTCCCAATTCCGAAAATATTCGTATTTTCACCTCCTCATTCAAACAACTGAAAGAATTTTTAGTTTAATGTTTTGGAGAAAAGACCGAAGTTAAATTTTGATTAAAAAATTAAGAGAGTGAATTAATAATAACAACTAACTTTATATACACTTTGTGTTTTAAAATTTTTTAAAAACCGAAAACGGTAAAATGGCTTTGCTAGCGAAGTACAAAAAAGTGATAAAGATTTGTAAAATTTTAAACTTAATCGATAATTTTTTAATTTCATATACTATTCAGTTTCGTAATATCGTTGAACAGATTTTATAATATTTTCTAATCTAATTATTCAAAGTAATATTTATAAATCATTATGCCAATAACCGGATTTTAGACCTCTTCTCAACAACCGTCATATCCTGGTATCCAAACCGTTTTCGTTATATAAGACATGCATTTTTGGAGTGTACAGTAGTTTTAATATTATTAAGAAATCAATCAATGAAAAATTATAAAAATGTCTTAAAAAGCTAAATTAAAAAAATTATTTAATTTTGGTATTGAAAAAAGATTTGAAAAAGCTTAACAAGATCATAAAGAGATTCTACAATAGCCCCTCGATGTACGTCGCGATTGGTTTCAGTTCATTGCGCTTGGCAATCAAAAGTGAGTGCAAGTACAGCGAGTAAGGCGAGGTACCCGGCAGGTTATCCTAATTCGAGTACGTTATTTCCCTGAGAGAAATTGCCCTCTTATGCATTCCTCTTATTGCATAGCTTATGTATCCATATAAATAAAGATCTATTTATGTTTTTAATTTCATTAAAATCGGTTTGATAGTTTCCGAGAGGCGGCTCGTGACCCTACGATTTGACCCATTTTCAATAGGATTGGTTCTTATGGCCATAATAACCTATGCGCCATGAAATTATCTTCAAAATTGCGACCTGTACTTTGCGCACAAGGTTACATGGACAGCCAGCCAGCCGGACGGACACCATTAGATCGACTTAGAAAGTTATTCCGGTATACTTTAAGGTGGGCCTAGGACCCATATTTAATGGTGTTACACACATCAGTACAAATACATAATACCCTCTGCACTATTATGGTGTGGGCATTAAAAACGAAACTTAAAAACATTAACTTATTCAATTATTTCATAATGCAAGCATGTCACGACATTTTCCATACAATTTGACAGAAAAAACCGGTGACCGCCGTGAAATAAAATAAATTTTAATTTATAAAAATAAAAACAAATATTAATCATGCTTTTAAAATAAAGATGACAAAGATGACGGATTATGAAAAAATGACAGCCAGTTAAAATAGATGATTGTCCTCTAAAAAAGAGTGTGTAGTCTTTGTAGTATTGAAAATAAAAAAGTTACTGAAAAAAGTGCCAGAAGAGTTTCACCTTAATGTATATTCATATGTACATATATTAAAATCTATTCAATGTAAAAAACTAAGTAAAATAAAAATGAAATGATATTAAGTAGAGTGGAGGAAAAAAAGAAATCGCCATAAACGATGATTTCTTTTTTAAGCAATATGTTACATGTATGTATATATAACTGTAACATGTTCTACATTTTTGTGCTAGGTTGCACAAAAAATACAAATGTGGGACAGTTGTTCAATGGCATCTGTGAATATGTTGCATGAAAAACCTGTAAATATGTTGCATATGGGCAAATCCTGCGTAACGAACGCTACATTCGCACGCGTTTTCTGATTGATATACATATAAACATTTTTTGGTCTTTCAAAAGAGATAACTTCAACTTATATATACATAGTATTTAGTGCCATTAATATGTACTTACGAATGGCATATATCATAATTTCTTAGTAGGTATTTGTTGCGCAATAATCGATTACAAAGTTTTGTAACGCACGCCACAAAAATTGGAAGTAACTTAAAAAACTGAAGTGTGTTTTTCCTAATTTTTATCGAATTTTGTATCATAAGGTATACAAAATCTAATTCCTAAAAGAAAGATGAATATAAGAGAAATCTAAAATCACTTATTCGAAGCCAAAAAATGTTGTGATATTTTGACAAAAGCCCTGAACCCTTTGTGACGCACGCCTCACAACGCATGCTACAATTTTTCCAGTAGTATATAATAAACCCAATTTTATTTATTTTAACAAAATAAATTATATTTTTATGAATTGCATTTCTTAAACTAATTTTGTGATTATTAATGAATGTATGAATGAATATCAATTTTTTTTAACGAGATTTTTATTTTGATGAGTCTGCTGTAAGTGCTATTTTAAGCACATAAATCACCTAAAATAATGTTAAACGTACAACATTAAAGAGATCAGCGGTGTATTAGCCTTCTAATACCACAATTTTTGTTTGCCTTAAAAAAATCATATTAAGCTAATTTTAGAGTGAGAAACATGAATCTGACTTCAGTTTTTTTCCTTTACGTAATCGTTGACCTGTGAGGGGTCAAACTGTAAAGTCCACCTTGAGGCGGAGTTGGGCGTTATCGTAATAATTTAAGCAACGTTTTTGATTGACATCCCGGCATTTACTGTGTTATTCCCCAGTCCGCCTCCAGACGATTTTTTTTTTATAATAAAAACTTAATATGTACATTAGTTTTCTGGTTTACCGAACCAGTACTTTGTCAGGCCTGTTAGTTAAACTGAAAAGTTCGTTATATGCCATATATAAATAAATAAATGACTAGAACTGTATTATTTATCGTCTATTTTGAAATATTGTTTGAGATCTGAATAATATCAGGGGCCTAATTCTGGCATTCGTGATCGAGTACTTTCTCGATTCGAAAGCAATTTTATTTCAGTCGATACTGAACGAATCGAAATTATTTTTTCAGTATTGTGAAACTCAAATGAATGCTTTACAATAACGAAACAATAATTCTGATTCGTTCAGTATTGACCAGACCTGGGGCCAGATTCTGGCAGTCGTGATCGAGTACTTTCTCGATTCGAAAGCAATTTAATATCTAATTATTTCAGTCAATACTGAACGAATTGGAACTATTTTTTCGTTATTGTAAAGCATTCATTTGACTTTCACATTACTGAAAAAATAATTTTGATTCGTTCAGTATTGACTGAAATAAAATTGCTTTCGAAACGAGAAAGTACTCGATCACGAATGCCAGAATTAGGCCCCTGTTCTGAAAATCACTTTAACTCAAATCACATGTGTGTGTGTGTGTGTGATATTTTGGTACAATTCATTACACTGGTACCATAAAACCTAAAATAATTTTAATGAAAAGTAGGTTCAAATTAATTTTCAATTTCCTTGAAAGTTTTACATAAAAAATTTGTAGAGTAATGTTTGTTTTTTTGCAACAAAAAAATTTTGTTTTGTTGCATCTCCCTGAAGTTCTCTTAAAAGCAATAAGGTTGACAAATTAACATTATTTTGTTGAGTCGTTGAATACAAATTTGGAACTTTTGAAAGCAGTTATGTGTTTTATTTGTTGATCCAAATGTTCTTCATGGTCGATGTCTTCTACATCATGGTTATATCATCTTCAATCATCTACAGTTTTTAGTTTTTCTTTTAAAAAATGTCTCTTTCTTGTACAAAAAAAAATTTCTACTGCGCATCTACGTCATCATAGACTAAATATGAGTGTTTGTCTATTTCTTCGTCACACACAAAAATAACGGGCCTGCGCAATCTAGTTTCTTTGATTCATGACATAGCGGTACCTTTTGTTACTGACTTTGTTTTTAGTTAGAAATTACTTCACATTGTTTTAACTAAAATTATGAATCTTATTTGTTCGCTAAATTGAGCGCAAAAAAATATTTTTTGTTCGCTATATAAGGTATTCAATTGAGCAAACTTGTGTGTTCGTTCGTTAAAAGAATCGAAGGTTCCTTAAACAGGAAAACTACTGTATATATCAATTGAACGTTTAGATACGCACCAGTGATTTTTTCGGCCTGATCTAAAGCTTTGAAATATTATTTTTTCTATTCACAATATTAATGCACATCCCGGCATTTTCTGTGTTAATGTCCTAGCCCGCCTCCAGACGGGTTCAGCAAAAACATCCATATCCAGCAGCGATTATATTTTTTTTAAAATTAAAACTTAACTAAACCATAACGATCTAAAGCTTTGAAATATTTTTTTTTCGATGCACAATATTAACTTTCTTCACAAAGAATAAAAAATGATCGTTGCCACTCAAATTCAAGATGACAATGTACTTTTTGTCAAACACGTAAGAATGTTGCCACAGAATAAAAAGTTTTTGATAAAATAAGCTTTGATTAACACCTAGAATAATTTATTAACGAAATATTGTCAAAAATAACAAATTTTTGATGGCCGACTTAATTAAGCATTAGAGGGTTAATGATCATCGAAATACATATTTTTTTAATATAAAAATGAGATTATACATCTAGTCTTATATTCCATTAAAAAAAATTAATTTGAAAAATTTTTGGTTGGTGGACTGTTTCTGGGATTTGCCCATATTTCACCCTTACTTTTATTAAAGGTGTTCATACTGTTTTACAACTTTATTACTTACTACTGTTACTTACCTTGAATCCTTTTATATGATGTGTGGGATTCAAGCAATTTTAGCTCTATTTTGAATAAAATTGTTTTTTATTTTGGGGCAAAAATTGTATGTATATTATTATTGTATTAAGTTTTGCACATAATTAGTGGTGTCTACATACATATGTGTGCGGAAACCAGTCAACAAATAGTTTTAAAAATTGCAAATGAAGTACATGAATGATAAAATGCAAGCTAATTTAGTTGCTCCATACTTCAAAAACATAAGCAACTTTTGACATTTCTATCTCGAATCAAGGCAAATTCATGACCGATAGACTGCTAGATTTCGCTCTGAAAACTTTGTCAAAATCAGGCAAAATGCAAAATATAGTCAGTAGTCAAATATAGTTCGTGATCTAGTGAACTACGAATTTGCCTTGCTCTAAGTAAGAAAAAAAGGAGCTCAGCTGCAAGGTAAATTCATAACAGGTCAAAATCAAAGTATTAAAATATGTGTGCCAAACTAATAACACAAATTAGATCAAATGCACGGAGCAATTGTCAGCTGATGTCTCGAGTTCACCTGCTATGAGTTCGCCTTGAGTTGTAAAAAAGCAGCTAATTTTGTTCGATTGAAGTTATAGAACTTGTAGCACTTCGAGTGATTATAGGTAAAATTTAAAAAGTTTTACATGTAAGTATATAATGTAACATATTTTTTTTTTAGAAAAGAAAACGTCATTAAGTACAAAGAGTGTGTTTTAATGCGGAGGACATGTTTTTGAAAATGTGGATTTAATGGTCTGGTTGGGCGAATTTGTTGTAGTTTTGTTTTCAGAAATATTTATGTAGTTTATTTTCTGTTGTGTTTCTTCTAAATTTTGTGTTCACAATCTTATTTTCTCTCTCACAGGATAGAATTGATGTTGTTTCTGTTTTTTTTCTTATTTTGTTATTATTTACTGATTTAGATATTCTTAGGATTTAATTATTACTTTTTTTGTTTTTCTTTTGGTTTTGGTTTTCTTTACATGTGTTTATATATTTAGTTATAGGTAGTTATTCTTTTTGTGGTTGTTGTTGTTTTGTTTATTAAGTAAATCTAAATTAGTGACAATTAATAATGAGTTGGGTTCTGTTTTTTTTTCATTTAAGTATTTTTGTATTAAATATTTAAATTTAATGATTTATTATTAATTAGCTTTAAGATGTATCAGTTCTATTGATGTTTAATTTAAGTATTTTTTTTTTAATATTCAAGAATATGTATCATAATAATGAAATTAATGATCATGATCGTGATGATAATGATAATAAAGAATACAAATGTTAATCGGCCTTATAACGGTTGTCGTTGTCGTCAACGTCTGGGTTGTTTTTTGTAGTAGATTAAAGCCCGTTTTCACAACTAACCGATAGCTAAAGGTAGGATTTTATAGTTTGTATAAAAAGTGTTCCATTATTACAACTTTACTTTAACCTACCAGTAGTGCAATTCTCAAACTTTAAACGATTAACGTTAACTTTACCGGCACAGTTTATTGCTTACAGTAACAATACAGCAATTCAGTAAATCAATTTTAACAACATAGCTAAAAAGTACTTTCGAAACTAACAAACCCCCATTTAGGTTTTGCTAGTCTAGAGAAAATTGCAAAAATTCGGGAAATTTGCAAAAATAGCGAAAATTTTTAATATATCAAACAAGCCATAAAATTGACTAAAAGTCGCTAAAACTTTAAGGAATTGCAAAAATTCGGTAAAAATTGTTAAATTAGCGGAAATTCGCAAAAAAACGTTAAAGTTCTAAAGAACCACAGGAAAAAATCGATTATATCGCGAACATGGCTAGAATTCGCAAAAAATTGCAAACTTGGAAAAAAACGTAAAATTTATTTGAAATCGCTAAATCGCTTAAAAAAAACAAATTGCGAAATAGTTTAATATTTCGAACAAACCCGGTTAGTGTCTACTTTTAGCTATCGGTAAGTTGTGAGAACGGGCCTAAAGAACACAGGTTGCGTGTTATCTATTTCAAAAACGACACGGACGACGACAACGACAACCGTAATGAGACTGAATGTTAAAAATCGTATTTCAAACTTATATGTATGTTTGTGTATTTATTAAATGTATATGAGTGTAAATGAGGAAAAAGATACATATCGTCAGGTCATTATTGGTTTGTCGCATATCATGGTAATTTCACCAAACCAATAATGAGCTGACGATATACTAGAAGATGATGATGATAATTTCAGCTTCAATTTTTACAAAAATAATTGAAAATTAGTTATAATTATTTGTTTATATAGATTTTGTTCGGTTTATGATAAATTTTAATAAAAAATTCTGAATAAAAAATATACAGCATATGTTGTTTTATATGGTTTTATCGTGTGTGTGTATTTGTAATGTTATCGTTTTTTTAACTATTGATTTTTACTCAATATTCAATACAGTCGTCAAGTTTAATTTGTAAACAATTAAAGAGCTCTATCCATACCCACTTAACAATTATTGTTGTGTTTTTGTGTAATTTATTGTTTACTTTTGCAAAAAATACATATATTTTATTTATATTATAGATAGAAATTATAAAAAAGCTGCTTAATATTTTTCGTGTTGTATTCCTGTCTTCTGTTTGCATCGGTATATGTATATGCACACTGTTTTCCTTTGCTGCAAGCTTAACATGACAAAAAAAAAAAGATATCGTTGGTATCATGTAGAAAGGCTCAAACTCACATAATTGCAACTTTGGAGGAAAATGTAAAAACATAATAAAAACTGAATGTATCAATATGTAAAACTGCTTGTAAAACCGTTATTTGTGTTACTATTGCATTAAATTTTGTGCGAAATGTATTAGAATGACTAATAACTTAATTTTGAAAAAATCGAGTTACGGCCTTTCAACATCAGATCAACATACATACATATCGTTACCTAAAACGCAAAACGCCCTATCTAACATTTTGAAAATTTTACAGGAGAAGCAAATTACTACTAAAAATGTTAATCAATAAATTGCCTTAAATTGTTTATAATTTATTTTTCTTCAATTTTTCTTGTAAAACCTACCAGTTGTTTCGACAATTCACAATGTTGCATATTATGCAAACTGTTAGTAAGGCCTTTCAGCGCGTATCATATAATCTTTTGTAGATAGGGCCGTTTGTTTTTTGTTAATAAAATCTGTTATTTTGGTTGAAAGATTATAAAATTTTATGTGGACATTAGTGTTGATGCAATTCATCAGATTTGTTGAAAAAGTCGATTTTTAATTTTTTGTTAGTTAGGGCCTTTTGCGTTTTAGGTAACGATATACTATACGTATGTAAGAAATTATTTTAAATTGTAGGTACAAGCTTGCTTTTAAAATTTTACTTTTTAGAGCAACGGTTTATAAATAAGAGTCCGTTGCAGGTTTTTATAGGTCCGCGAATGGGAATACAAAAAAACTTGTTCGCCCAGTGAGTTTTCTATAGATTCCATTAACACCAAAATGTCATCAGATATTATGCCGAACACCTTTTTAAACATTTTTCGATCGAGCTAAGCCTTCGTACAGGATTCCAACCTTAAACTTTTAAGGCTTCGACCAAATTCAAATTTTCAACAAAAGCGTACAATCCGTGCTACTTTTATGAATTGAAACATTTAGAAGACAAGTTAATGTACTAACGGGTCACATGGTACTACGAATTCTTTAACATCGCATAAAATTATCCAATGATATAATCGGCCTTATTCAGCCTTATTACGACTGTCGTAAACGCCTAAGTCGTTTTTTGTTTTAGATTAAAGTAACATACAAACTGTTCCTTAATCTATTACAAAAAAATACTTATGACTATTGAAATATAACTATTAAACTTATTCAACTACAAAAAGATTTAAGTTGGAGGAATAAATTCTTCTTCTTTTTAAAATTTTGATCATGCTTTCACCCTCTGGAAAACAGTGAGTATTCATTTGCATTTCCTTAACAAAATTAAAGTAGTCCTTTATTATTTCATTTTTTTTTGTTTTTGCAGGAATATGTCATTGTTTTAATTTTTTTAAGTAAATAAGGCTAAATTTCAATTCTTTTCTCAAGTTTATGTTTTATTTTTTTTACTTAATTTAAAAATTTTGCAATTCTTTTTTTCATTTTTCAAATCATCCTTAATGGAAAACGAGGTAGGATTTTTGTTGTTGTTGTATAAAAAATTGTTTGGTTATTTTTTCAGAGTTTTTGTTGTTCTTGCAATCTGTTTATGTAGTCAAGAAGTAAATGTATTCAATCTATTTTCTATAAAATATATTTTAAATAAAAATTAAAAAAACAAAAATAAGAAATTTATTTAAAGTGTTTATTATAAGTATAGACTTATCATAGTTTAAACTTATTTAATAATCACCGATAGTTATGTTTAATTGCATGTAAACTGGCATATCCATGTAAAAACTAATACGTCTGCACTTGCAAGACAAACCAGGACGGCCTAAATGCCCTTAGACAAGTTTTACGAATGAAGAGATTCATAGCAAAGTTTATTTTCGACAATAGTGATAATAAATAGACTGGGATGGAAAATAAAATGTTGAAACGCTACAAAATCGTTTTAATTAAAAAAAAAAAATAATTATGTAGTAGCTGGTTTGCACTTTGCGAAAAGTCGCCCAGAAGTATATCAAGGAATCGAAGATTGGGTACGATGGGAGTTGAATATTGATGTTTTATGTACAAAAGTTTTATTAGAATAAAGAAAATTTTACAAAACTAACTAATCATCAAATACAATATTCTACATGCCTACTTCATATTTTCTCATAACAAGTATGTAGATAGATTATATACAAATAACATTATAATCAACACCTCCCCTTAATGTTATAATTGTATAAAACAAAAAATCTATAAACTAGTTATTAGAAACAATATTTAAGTATTTAACAAATTTTTCAAAAAATGGTCTGGATAAAGATTTGGTTAAAATATCTGCCAATTGTTCCTTAGTATTTACAAAGTTCAGCTCAAATTCATGTTCATCAAATTTCTCTCTTATAAAATGATACTTTACGTCAATATGTTTGGTCCGTTTGTGGTATTCTGGATTCTTTATAAGCTTTATTGTGCTTTGATTATCTATATATAAAAAGTTTTCTTCAATGTTGTATGTAATTTCTTTCAAAAAAACGTTTTATCCACACAATATCTTTAACAGCTTCACATGCAGCAATATATTCTGCTTCAGTAGTTGACAACGCAACAGTGCGTTGTTGCTGAGATCTCCATGCTACTGTACATTGGCCTAACTGTGTGACAATTCCAGATGTTGACCTTCTACTCTCAATATCTCCTGCGTAATCAGAATCTGCAAAGGTAATAAGTCTGGATCTATTTTGTTTTGTATAAAGCAAACCATGGTTAACTGTTCCTTTGATATATCTTAAAACTCTTTTTGCTGCATTTATATGTATTTGACATGGTTTTTCCATATACCTACTTAGCGTACAAACTGCAAACGAAATATCAGGGCGACTTATAATTGATAAATATATTAATGAACCAATTAATTCTTTATAAGGAAAACTTTCATTAACTTCTTCATTGTTAGTTTGATTTACCCAGCCTGGTTCTAAAGGTGTACATACCGAGTTGCAATCTTGCATAGAAAATCTTTTCAAAGTTTTCTCCATGTATTGATGTTGATGAAGAAACATTGATCCTGAATTTAGAATTTTGATTTCAAATCCAAGAAACTTATTTAATTGACATTCTTTCATTTCAAAATTCTCGCTGAGATGATTTAATAAATCATTACCAAGTTGTTCATCATTATATATCAATAGTCCATCATCCACATATATTGCCAATATAATTTTTGATTCTTTTACATTTTTGATAAACACACACTTATCTGAGTTGCTTGCTTTCATATTAAATTTCTCAATAATTTCACAAAATTTTTTATTAAAACATCTTGGTGCTTGTTTCAACCCATAAATACTTTTCTTTAATAAACAAACTTTTTGGGATTCTTTAATATATCCAGGTGGTTGTCTCATGTAAATTTCTTCATTTACATCACCGTACAAAAAAGCCGTCTTTATATCAAATTGTTTAATTGACATTCCCTCTGATACAGCTACAGCCAGTAAAAGGCGCACAGAATCATACTTTACCACTGGGCTATAAGTTTCTTCATAATCAATACCATGTTCTTGGGTAAAGCCTCTAGCTACTAAGCGTGCTTTAAAACGCTCAATTGTGTTATCTGATTTAAACTTGATTTTATAAACCCAACGACAATCTATTAATTTTCTACCTTCAGGCAATTTGCAAAGTTTCCATGTTTTGTTTCTTAGTAGGGCGTCATATTCTTCATCCATTGCTTTTTTCCAATTGTAAACATTTTTCGATTTTATGGCTTGTTCATAAGTAGTGGGCTCTTCTAACTCATTTTGCATCACAGAATTAAACATCTCATCAATGTTTATTTTTTTTGTTGGATTAGGTCTTAAATTATACCTGGTTTTCTCTGTTCTTGTTACATTTGAGCTTCCATTTCCAAAATCAACCAATTGTACACTTGAATTATCACTCCTTGATGAAATTGAGATGTTTTCATTATTTCCTTCTATTTGTTCAACATTTAAATCGTTAGACAAATTCTGACTTTCTTGAACAACTTCCTGAACAAATTCTTCCATTTGCTCATTACTATTTCCAGATTCATTATTTTGACAATTTTCTTGATTATTTTCACTATCACCAAAAGCCTTGAAATGGCAAATACTGTTATTATCTTCACAAGTTTCATTGTTGTTATTTATATCAAGTTCATCGCCAAAAATTACATCTCTGTATGTTTTAATTTTGTTATCACTTTCAAAGAATATGCGATATCCTTTGACGTTTAAATCAAAACCAACAAAAATACCATTCTTACTTTTTGCATCCCACTTTCTACGTATTTGTTTTGGAATATGTGCAAAAACTTGAGTACCAAAAACCCTCAGGTGATAGATCTTCGGTATTTTATTAAACCATACTTCAAAAGGTGATTTATTTTTGATTGGACTCGGTCCAGTTCTGTTTAATACGTAAACCACATGATGAATTGCTTCAGCCCATAAAAACTTATTTAAATTTTTACTTTGAAGGATACATCTTGCTAGTTCAACCACTGTACGAATTTCTCTTTCTGCTGATCCATTTTGTTCTGGGGTATAACATACTGATTTCTGATGTTGAATACCATAATTTTTAAGTAACTGATCCATATTTTGATTTATAAACTCCTTGCCATTATCAGATCGAAATATTTTAATTTTAATATTTTGATTTTTCAACATACTTATAAAATTTTTGACATTTTGAAAAACTTCACTTTTTTGTTGTAAAAAATAAACCCATTTAAATCTTGAAAAATCATCTTTTAAAAGTAAAAAGTATTGAGATTTACCAATTGACAATTCCTCCATCGGTCCGCAAACGTCGGCATGAATTATTTCACCGAGAGCTTTTGAATTGTTTTTACTTGATGTGTATGGCATTTTATGTTGCTTACCAAAACAGCATCCTTCACAAACTAGGCTTTGATCAGCTTTGTATTTAATTTCTCTTTTATTTAAAACCTCTATTGTATGTTTCATATTTTGATGAACAAACCTTTGATGCCACAACTTAGATGTGTCTTTGCACGAGTTTGCATTTAAATTATATTGACTTTTAAAAACAACCTTCATTTCAATTTGAAATAAGTTTCCTTTCCGATTGCCAAAAGCCTCAACTTTATCATCTCGAATAAAAAAGCACTGATTCTTATCTGATTTCATCACATACCCTTTATCCATGGCAGCTGTTGTAGAAAACAAATTGACTTTCATATTTGGTACAAAAAGAACATTCTCTAAATATTTTTCTTTCCAACCATCATCACTTTTAATTAAGACATCAATATTTCCTTCGCCTAACGCATTTAAAGTCGTTCCATCTCCAATTTTAATTTTGGATGGCTCTTGAAAATGACAATAACTTGAAAACCATTCTCTATGAGATGTCATATGCTCTGAAGCTCCCGAATCAACTATCCAATTTTCATCTATTTTTAAAAACTTGGATCTTCCGCTCATAAAAGCATTGGAATTTGAATTAGGCAATTTAAAATTCTTCTTTTTCTTCCATAATGGACAATTTTTTTTCCAGTGACCTTCTTTATTACATTTAAAACATTTACCTGGCCTCTTGCTATCTTCCCGTGGCTTTTGCCTTTTTGTTGTAAAAGCTTCAGCTACATCCATATCTCTACTTATTCGTGATTGCTCTAGTACAAGACGATTAGTTAAATTGACAATGTTTCTTTTGTTTTCTTCACTTGATTCCCAAGAAGTTACAAAATGGTTATATGTTGGTGGCAGCGTCATCAAAATTTTTGTTATAATCATATTCTCTGTCAACGGTTCTCCTAAATTTCTTAATCGTTCTGCAAGCTCTTCTATTTTGGCGATATGCATTTCAATTGAATCTTCAGAATTCTTTTTTAAATCATAAAACTGTTGCTGTAGCAAATGAACACTTACTTCTGATTGCATTTCATGTATAGTATGCAATTTTTGCCACATATCAAACGCTTCTTTGCAACACATCAAATATTTTAAAATGACATTATCAATAGAAGTTATAATAATTCTTTGTGCCCTAATATCAGCTTTCTCCCAGGCTTGAAGATTTTGCAGAGAAATAGCCCTACCTGCATCTCCACTTCCATCCGCATTAATAGGTCTTGTATATGACCCATCCACAATATTGTAAAGGTCCATAGATTTCAAAATTATACGCATCTGGAACTTCCATGAACACCAATTAACAGCTCCGCGTAGTTTTTCGATTTTAAAATCCTCCATTTTTTATTTTATTTTGTTTAAATGTCTTAATAAAATATCTGAACCCTTCGAGGAGCTTGATACTTGCTTTTAATCCTTCTTGGCAGTTTGAAATGTTAAAATCCTTCTAGGCAGCTTGAAAATTTTTCTTTAAAATCCTTCTAGGCAGCTTGAAAATTTTCTTAAAAATTCCGTTTATATCTTAGCAAAAGTGACCTGGGCCCATAACCAGTTGAATATTGATGTTTTATGTACAAAAGTTTTATTAGAATAAAGAAAATTTTACAAAACTAACTAATCATCAAATACAATATTCTACATGCCTACTTCATATTTTCTCATAACAAGTATGTAGATAGATTATATACAAATAACATTATAATCAACAATGGGTTTACAGACACTTGCGGGGTAAATCAAGCAACAATTTTTCATGTTTCTCTTTAATATGTTTCGTCGAAATTTTTAAATTTAATATTTATACAATGTTTTTATTTGAAGTAAATAGTTAAACTTCAAATAGAAGCTTGTAGATTGCAATAAAAAAAAGTAGCGTCTGAACATGGATGGGTTTAAGAAAAGACACTCAATTCTTACTTTATATGCGAGAAAGAAATTAAAAGGGGTTCACCAGCGAGTGTACTTTTCGATCCGTTTTGTTCGCTCATTCGTTCGGACAAAAATAGTATAACGTAAATGGGCACTTATATCGTATAGTCTGAACAGGTACATATTACATATCTATACTCTTTTGTTCACAGACTTTCACGTAAATTAATTCTATTTAGTTAAGTCTTGTGAAGACAAACGAAAATGTTTTTAGAAGAAAGTTTAAAGCAATCTTCAACCTTTTTTTAAAAACTAATGTCGACCTTTTTAGATATCGTTAATAGTTAATCAAATTTGTCATCATAATTGATTTTGAAAACGAAACATTTTTATAGATGTCCACATCAATCTCCTGTCAAGTTTGCGCAAAATTATTTTGTTTTAAGTACCAAAAGTACGAATTTTTATTCTGTTTTGCACCAGAAATGTATTTTATTTGTTTGCTGCCTTTATCATTAAAACATAAATTTCAACTTTAAGCAAAATTATCACAAAAAAATATGTTAACAAAAAGTACCAAAAAAGCACAAAATTTTACCCTGGGGGGCTACTCGCTGATCCACCAGTTCTGGCAACTTTGGATGTGGCGGAAAAGGATTATTTAATTTTTGAATTTTGAACCAAAAACCAAAATCATCAAATTTAAGATATGTATTTTTATTCTGCCTATTCGAAAATTTTAAAATCGACAAGATTAAAAAAATCACAAATATGTATTATTAAATGTTTACCAAAGAGGCATTTATGCGTTTCAAAGATATGCCAGTAAGATTTTAAAATAAAATTTAACAACAAATTAAAATTAATAGATTTAAATAATAATAAAACAAAAGAATTTTTTGTGAGCGTTTGTTTGTTTTTTTTTAACATAATCAATCGTTCATTGTCAATTACTATTACATCTAATTATTTTTCGTTTTTTTTTTTGTTTTTGTACACTTAAAATATTGATAAATTAAATATAAATAATTTGAAAATAAAAATAGAAACTTACAAATTAAAAAAAAAACCTAATTGTCTACAAAAGCAATTATGTTTAACATGAATTTCTTACAGAATCGCTACATTTTTTTTGTTGTGAAACAAATGGTAAAAAGAAATTGTTTAATGGTTTTTAACTAGATGCTGCTGTGTTCAATATAACTTTTTGTTATGGTGTGCAAAAAAGAAACATAAAAGTTTAAAAAATATTATAAAACAAAATCACACACACTAAGTGTTGATGATCTCGGTTTACATTTCACGTTCGTCTTATATAATTCCGTCATCTGTGTTATAAATTTTACTTATATTATTGTTGTTGTTATTGTTAAAACAAAAAACAATAATTCAAAATAAAAATTATAACAATGGCGATATAAATAATAATAATTATAATTAATTGTAGTTTAAGATTTAGTTTTTTTGTTTTTTTTTTTTTTGTTTTATAATAATCATTATTATTAAATTTTGTTGTGGCTGTGGTTGTGGCTGTTGTGGTGCATATATGAGAATTTGTCTTATATACGTCGTATTTTGAGCACTATTTACATGATGCTGCTTCTAGACACGCAAGATCTCACAAGCTTTATTGTAGCAAATTGCTATCCAATCGGGTTGTGTGGCACCCCATTGAATTTGATTGACTTCACCTTCGGCGGCTGTATAAGCTAAAATTGGATCCTCGATTGCTCGTGGCATTTGCTGTATATCCCAGATCAGTGCTTGGTGATCATCACCGGCAGTGCATATATGACAGGAACTAGAAAAAAATAAGTAAAAACAAAATTTTGAAAAATAAAATTTGTACATAACTAGCCGTTCCCGCGGTGTTGCCCGCCCAGAATGAATTTTTGACTAACTTTAAATAATGAAATAAAAATCCTGTGTGTTTTATTGTGTGTATGTAGATCGATCATATTCCTAGCTTTGAAAAGCTTATACACCCTGTGTGTTTTAATTGCGCTGATCTATCTATTTAAATTTTATCAAAATTGACTAGATATTTTTGAAGTGGCAGTAATTCTCCGTATGTCCCCTCTTGGTCGCTTTCGCATTCGGTCGAGACGGAAGGATAGACTTGAGGCGGAATGGAGGGTGAACGGCGTACTCATGTAAAATTGGCTTATCTTTTCTTTTGAGTACGGAAACTATTGCTTTAATAGATCTCTTCTAAAACGATAATTAATATTTTCGGAATACACTAATACCCCGGTTTGCGTTGTTTTAAAGTTGCGTTAAAAGTTGCGTCGCTTGTGCTTCGATTTGCTTCGTTAATATAAAAATGATTCTACAAAGCTTATACAGAAAAAGGGGATTTCCCGTTAAAGTGTATGTATGTGCTGATTGCAACAGTTTTAAATTACAACAAAAGTGAGAAGTCTCTTAATGAAAAAAATTGAGCCACTTCTTACTATTTGGATTGAAGATCAAAATCAGCGATGAATGCCCTTAAAACAAATAGTTATTCAAAAGAAAGCTTTAACTTTATTTGATGATCTTAAATATAATTATCCGTTATAAATTCTATCAAATCAAAATTTATTTTTTTATCTAAAATTATGAATCTCGGAACAAATTAAATGAAAATCAATACAAATGTTTGGAAAATCTTGCTAAGCTTTTCGTCGTTTCGGTTTGCGTCGAGATTTTCCAGTCCCAATTAGCGACGCAAACCGGGGTATTGGTGTATAGGAGGTTTAGCGACCCTGAACCCTATCCTTAGTTAGTACTAGTTAGAGAAATAAAAAGTACAAAAAAAAAAGTCCCTCTTAGAGATTCTCATTCACTTAGGACTTTGCATGTTTAATTTGATGTTTCTAGGTCCAACCTAACCTAACCTACAGGTTCGTTATTACTCAGAACATTGTTTTAAGTTTGGTTTAATACTTTTAGGTCCAATATTAACGGAAATTCAAAAAGTACTAGTTAAAGAACAAAAAAAGTTAATTTAATGTTTCTAGGTTCACTACTAATGAAAATTAAAAAAAGTAACAGTTAAAGAACAAATGACTACCAACAAAATCTGTTTTATGTTTATGTGGTTTCTGCGATATAAAGCATTCATTTTGATGCATATCAACTGTTTCAATATTTTTCAAGTTTTGTTTTGCTCTATAAGTCACTGTTTGGCGATTGCAGCAAATTCTTCATACAAAAACGTACAAAATTAATTTTACTGTTGCTTTGCTGCATTGCCGTAAGAAAAAAAGTAGTTAAAGCAAAAGCAAAATAATATGACACCTAGAAAATAAATTTGTGAAAAATAGTTTTATAAAATAATGGACCCAACCAAGTGTACGGTTTGCTATTATTTGCAGAAATCATCTTTCATGTAAATCTTCTTTGTCGTTTTTCTCTACTCCGACTTTTTGGCATATGCGCCAAACCAATTCTGAGCTGACGATATGTATATGTAGTACATACATACATATCTGTGGAAGTAATTTTTTTAAATATGACTGTTTTACCTTAAAACGTTTACATTCTGCACAGTCCATTTGATATCTGCACTTTGTTATTAAAAGTGATTCCTAAGTAACCACTTTTAATTGGGACTTTTCGACAATCCAAAAATTATTAGCAATTGAAAATAATCGGTTTGTTAGCACTAAAGGACGGCAGATACAAACAAAATACTACAAACTTTATTATATTTTTACCTCCAATTTTTTTTTTCATTGATATAGCCAAAATTTTCCGTCTATATTTGATCCACAAATGTATCATCTTTTCTCCACTTCTCAGCCAATCAAAATATTTAATTTTTGTAAACACTACAGCCCAATGATTTAAATCGTCCATACAGAATACTACCTGCCAACTTAGTATTCCAAAATGGTTTTAATAACCAATGGTTAAAACACATTTTCTTTGCGTGCAATTCATTTAAATTTAAAGTCCTTTAAAATAGGAGCAGTCTCAGGCTTTGTAATATGTTGTGACTCTACACGACAAGCATATTTATTGAATATAAAGGCTTGGTTATGTGCCAAAAGTAACCACAATCCAGCACATGGATAATCAAAATAATTTTTGCAATGTCATCGGGCTCCTTTTTTGAGGGAGAAAATATTCTTTCAATGGAGCAAACAATTTTAGAATTCGATCTAACGCTGTCATTAATGTTAACCAGCGTGTTTTGCTGTGTAAATGCTAAAATTTTAGGGTTTTGGGAAAATAAAACTTATAGTATTTGAGTTTAAAGAAGAAGTCATAATCTAACAAAAGGACAATTCACTAATTCACTGTCCTTTTTTTTGAAAAAAAATCTTAAAGGACATCGTATCAAAAAAAAGGACTGTCCTCTTAAAAAAAAGGACGAGTGGTCACCATATTCATAGGTCCAATATGAACGAAAAAAGTACCAGTATATTACATGTTGAACTTTGTGATTCTAGGTCCAATATTAACGGTATTTAAAAAAAGTACCAGTTGTAGAACCAAATTATTAAAAAAAAGTACCAGTTGTGGAGCCAATAACCACTTTTTTGAACTTTTTTCTCCCCATTGAAGTATCAAAAATTGCAATATTTTACTTGGAGCGCATTTAATACGTATATGTTAGAGAATGGAGAAAAATACTTTGTAAAAAAAGAACCATCAATAGTTAGCAATTTCACCCCTGCAACGTTCGAATTTCTAAAAAGTACCAAATTTGTATTTGTGTTTTTTAGATAAGTTTCGAATGTGATATAATGTTTATTTTTATGTTTATTGGCTTAAAAGATAGGCGAGGAAACAATAAAAGTACCAAAATTCGGGTTTTACCGGTTTACTCCCTAAAAAGGCCGAATTTCAAAAAAGTATGAGGCAGCTAGCTGTCCGCTTAAATTTCTAAAGAACAACAATAAGTTTTAAATTTGATTTATAAATCTTTTAGTTTTGGTGATATTAGTGAGGTTAGAATAGAAAGTTTAGCGCCCCTGAACCCTATCCAAAGCACTTTAGTGAAACCTTATACAGCCTATGTCCGTTAGGAGGTTCCATTTTTCATTTTGTTGAATTCTTAAAATCGGACCGGCACACAGTACTTTTTTTCATATACAAAAATAAGGTGAAACAATGTTGTTCCAATGTTTAAACAATATTACTGTACTGTATTCGTAGTTAAATAAATTACAAGTAGGAAGAACCTTTTTTATGTTAAATGCGTTTTGCCGCTGCTAGAGGTCGCTAAACTTGACCTAATTTTTAATAAAATTTTACAAGAGAAATTAAACTTAATTTATGTACAAGAAAAAAAATTATTAAAAATTTATTTTAAAAAAGTACCACAATTTTTAAGTTAGTATTTGGTGAAAAAGACATTCTTCTTTGATATAAGCCCACACTTTATTTAAAGTATGTATTAGTAATGCTCTGGATGAATCTTAAAAAAGTGTTACCGTAACTAAAAAAAGTAAAAAAAAATTTTAATAAAAAAACTAAGTGAATACTTTTTTCAATTTTCTCTGCCGTTTAATAAACCAAGTGTCCGTTATTAAGAATCAAAAGAGAAACTAACCACATTTTAGTTCTAACTTAGAGATATATGATCTTTTTTAGAGGCCCAAAACGCATTTATTATTATTTTTTATAATTTAGTACTTTAGATTAAAAGCTATAAATATTTTTCTGTACGATAAAATTATCCTATTTTCTTTGTGCTGTCTTTAAAAATTAACGTTCTAACGAAATTAACTTCAAGAAAATCTCTACCGTTATTAGACAATATTATATAGCTGTAAAGAAATGCAGGTTGTTTTTGCAAAAAAATATAAAAATTGTCAATATTTACTTTAAATAAAAAAAAAAAAAAAAAAACTGAGTGCACCGTTTTTTCAGTTTTTTCGCATTGTCTTGACACTAACTGCTAAATCGGAAATTTTGCAGCTAAATCAACAAAATAAATGGGCACCCTGTTCGTATGGCTTGTAAAATTTTTGCGTAGAAGAGAGCGGTAGTACCCAGTGATGCCGTTTCGTTACATTTGTTACGTTTTTCGTAACCTTTGAAGTGCCGGCGTAACATGAATAATTTTGTTATATTTGGCAAAAAACACATTATAAATATGTTTTAATTAACTCAAGAATATAAGGATGCAACTCCTTTGAACTAATTAGCAAATGCGACTGTGAAGGCTCACACCAGGCATTATTTAAGCGAAAGATGGAAAATGATGCCTAAGATTCTCATATTTTTCAAAGAAAACAGTTTCGTCCCACTTCAGAAAATATTATGGTAAAATCTAACCCAATCATCTTCTAGACGGCTCAAATGTTTATTAACTTATTATGTATTATTTTTTATTTTATTATTTTTCATCTACACCATTTATTTCTAACATACCTACGCGCTATCTCCATTCCTTAAGGAGTCTCCCATACAAAATTTTCAATACAGACTAGAAATATTTTCAAGAAAAAGTCCCATAACTGTCATGGAGTCGCCCCTAGGGTGTTAAAATGTATGAAATGTAGTTTTTCGTTCTAAACATTTTTTCAAAACATAATTGCCCTTAGGAAGGCTCCCATACAAATATGGGGTTTTGTGAAATTCTAAAATTTAATTAAAATTTTGTCGTCTTTTGTGAATAAAATCAATAGTTGCGGTTGCAAACAGATTTTAATCATCTATGTTTTGTTTGGAACTGCGTTTTCTATACGTGCAATTTTGTATGATTTTTTATTTAACAAAAGTTTTAAAAATGTTGTTTAAAAATTATTTTTTTTTCCAAAAATATTTAAGGACCAACTAAAATATGCTTAATTTAGCTTAAGCAATTGTGCGAATATATGTGATCCATATGTGTCGAACCATATTGAACTTTAGAAAACTTTCTGGTTAATTTTATGAAACTGGCAAATAAGCAAGGTGCGAAACAGATAGCAATTCTCGTACGGAATAAAATATTTTTTTTTTGGTTTTTTTAAATGCTTTTTTTAACTTTTTTGTTAATTTTTGACAGTAGCTTAAGCCAGTTTATGCATATTATAGTTGGTCCTTTATGTTGCTAAAACGACAGCGCAGATTATAAAAAATTATAGCCTTTCTTAAAAGGAATTTTATTGCGGAATTTCGGTTTTTTTTAGGTATGTAATTTCAATAAACTAAACCGTTTTTGAGTTGAGCGAATATATGTTGTGCAACCTCCTCCATTTTCGAAATAAAAGTATAGTACACATATTTTTTAAAAATGTTTCTTCTGGAATTATCGAACAACTTCCTAAGCAAAAGTTAAATAGTGTCTTGCGAGCTTTAGTTTTCTGACATAAGGTTGGTACGAACAGAGATCTGGTGGATAAATACTAGAACGAGATACTTGAGGTCAATGGCCCATAAGGGCAAAACATTGGTCTTTTTGACACAAAAAAAATTGATATATGATACTTTAAGATCGGATTGTGAATGCCTAAGATATGACCAAAAATGTAAAAAGGCGACACCCTACCTTCGGCAAAAAAATGTTTTCGAAACTGCCTTGTCGTTGTCGTATACGGTTCTGTTTTTAACGACAACTACAATAAGGCTGATTACTTATTCTTTATTTAACTGCCTGTTATTAAAAATAAAATTAAAATTTTCGCTTGGGAATTTATATTGAAACAACAATAAAAAACTTAAAATTGTTTTTTTTTTCAATATAAATTTCTAAACGAACATTTTTATTTTAATATAAATAGACTTTTATTCGACCTTTACAAAAGTTATTATTATTATTTAATTAAGCTTGAGGTCTTTTTTTTATATAAAAAATATATTAAATTGCCGAAACAGGCTGTAAGAAACTTTAACTAAATACGAACAAATAAGTTAAAATCAAGAAATTATTTTTAGATTATTTTTTCTGGTTTTAAAAAACGAAATTGATTCCATTAGAAAATAAACTTCTTTCCGTGTATAGTAAAATTTGTTTTTAACATACCTGTGCGGCGCCCACGCAATACCGTTGACGCACGCTCTGTGATTGCTCAGTCTTGCAACAGGTGTACAAGGAACACGAACGTCTAATATTATTACTTCGCATGAGTCCATAGCAACGGTGGCTAAATAATTTGGATCTTGTTTATTCCAAGCCAAACGTAATAAAGCTGTGTGTGTGGGATCCTAAAAAACAATTAATAAATTATAAAAACAAATTATTATTTGGATGATATTTTCAATGCTATTTTATTTTATTTGCCTCATATATAATTGTTGAATGTTCCAAATGTCTCAAATCGAACATGCGAACGGAGCCATCTGCACCCACGGAAGCAAACATATCGCGACCTCCACCAGCCCTTGAAAAGGCGATATCGTATACCTCCTTATCGTGGGCAATTAATTGTGTTTTCACATGGCCCGAAACAAAAACACGACCATGTGGTTGACCCGTTTCCAAACCCCATATGGTGCATGTTGTATCAATAGATGAAGTCCCCACTAAATTGGGATCCACTTCATTCCAATCAAACGATGTTAAGGGTGCACAGAAATCACTGTTTTTATTATTATTAAGAACACACTCTAATCGTGTGTCTGGTTCTCCAGCACGCCAAACGCGTAAATAATCACCGCTTGTGGCCAGTAAATCAGGATATATACCCTTTGAATCGGGTATCCACATAATTTTTGTTGTTGGATATGGATGATCGAATGTGCTACGAAAAAGATTAATGTTATTATTTTAATTATTAAGGATTTATGTACATTTAAAAATCTGGTGCATTTACCTTTTAGCACTGAATTCACTTGTGTCCTCATCCAGACTTATAATTTGAACTTTATTATTGTATTCTTCAATAAAACTCCCAAGAGCTAAACGAAATCGTTTATCTGGACGTACGCTCCAATTCATGGAATACAGTGGCCATGGTGCCAAGTATTTGTAGATTTCTTTTCGTTTTCCGGCGGTGGCTGACATAACTATTTTAGGTTGAAAGAAAACAAATGATTGCAATTAGAAGTTTTTGTGTGATAAAAACAAAATTAGAGCATAATATTAATAGCAAATAAATTTGATTGTAAACTTTATTAAACAGGCAGTTTATATTTAAATAATGATTAATTTTTCTCATTGTCGTAGATAAGCATTTACTTATTTAAATAAAATTTTTTAGCATCTTAATATGGGTAAATCCATATAAAATCAAAAACGTTTTACTAAACCATCAATGTCAACATTTTTAACAAAAATTGCAGAACTTTACACAATTCCTTTGAAACTAACTAACTATTCAATTAAATTTATATAATAAAATATTAAAATAGATTTTAAAGCTGAAGAGTAAAAAAATTTGTATCACAGTGATTTTGAAGAAAATTTTTTCGCTTTCAAAAGCGCTTAAAAACTCTAACTTTACTCACGTTTTTTTTTAATTGTCTTGTGAAGGAAAAAATTGTAACCGCATATCTTTCTAGTTCAAATAAGGAGACCTAAATCTATACAAAAGCTAAATTCGTACTTAAAGTACACCCTGCTTGGGTGGCGTGCCAGACGGTCTTGATTTTTCTTCATTTACAAGAATTTTTACTGCTCGTACAGAATTAAAAAAAAAAAAAAATCATGTTTTGTCAAGATTTTTTAAAGCAAAACCAAAAATAGTATTGTTTTTTTTTTTTTTGTTTCCGGTTTTATTCAAACAAAGCTGTGTAAAAAGCAGATAAATATTTCATCGTTTTGTTTAAAAATCTATCAAAACTACGTTTCCCATATTTAGCAATAATTATTTAACAACATGGAGATGCTGATTTTGAAGGGAAACTTAAAATAAAAGCGTACAGACATTTTTGATAAAAATGGTGAGTTAATTTGATTTGTTTTAACTAGTTTTAGCAATTGTGTTATTTTTATAAAAGATTATTTTAGTTAGTTTTTAATTGCCATTCTTTTCAAAACCAAGATTTTTTAGTGAATGTAAAGAATTTTACAAATTTTAATCTGGCAAGCCTAATGTATCTACATATTTGACAACGTAGAAAAATTTATGTGCTGTAGAGATAGCTGAACAAAAGTATAACGCACAAACAAACAAAAGGTGGAGAGAAATATTCTGCTTGTTTGAAGTCAATATCATAGTTGAAGGACATTCAGGTAGGTGATGAAAATCGATCGATTTCAAAATATTAAGGGTTTGACGTTAAAATCTGATTTTGACAAATATTGCAGATCTGATTGAACATAAGCCCACAAAAATACACGGTTTTGATTGTTTTCCATTTTATTTTTTCAAAAGAAATAATATATATTTTTTTAAAAGCGATTAAATATCTGTGGTTTTCACGAATAATCGCGTAAGTCGGTTTTTACCGAAATTGAGATAATGATGTCAAAGTGCTACATTTTGCATTAGGTTTTTATAAGTATTAAGCTTTTTAGAATATAATGTAGTATTATTAATTTTTTTCTGCTAAAAACAACTTAAGTTAACTGTTTAATAAAATATTTTGCTATTATAACGATTTATGTCGACATACATCACCAAAAATTGTAAAATTGCTGAATATGTTTCCAAATAAAAAGCATATGTGATGTTATGTTGTTATTCGTGCAAAAAATATGAAAGTATTTTTTTTAAATTTTTCTATTAAAAACAACTTATATGTACATGTGCGTTTATTGTTGACTTCTTTAGTTGCAACAACAGCAGATGAGCGGTTGTTTGTAATTTTAAGTCCATACGTTTTGCTATAAGTATCAAAAACTCTGAATATGTCGCCAACTTGTGTGCTAAAAATAACAACGTAAGTCGTCATGTGTGATTAAAATGATAACATTTATTTTCACAAAAAAGAACTTATGTGGAGATATGATGTTATATTGCACACACTTAATGAGTCAATCAAACATATGCATTTTTAATCCTTTTACAGATTGTGATCCTGTGAGGATTTTTTCATGAAAACTATGTATAATACGTAGAAAGTCAGTGTTAAGAGGATAGTAAAGAAAAAAGTTTAAAAAAGCATCTACAAAAGCCGCAATTGAAAAAAATAATTGTTTTTGCTCTCCTGAAAAGTTTGGTTTTATAACTTACGCGATTATTCGTGAAAACCACAGATATAACATATAAATTATTGCCTACTTTCGATAAATGGCTGATCGATCTTATTCATGTTTTGATTTGAAGAAGTATTTCAGCTAAACCGTTTTTGAGTTACGCGAATATTTGTTGGGCAGCCTCCTCCATTTTCAAAATAGCGGTATATCGCAAAAACAAGAGCTAGCCTAAAAAACGGTTAACACCACTGGATTCAGCGGCTTGTATTTTTGTTGTAACTAGCACAGTGTACTTATTGCTCAAAATTACAAAACATATTAAAATTCTTTTTTAATATTATTTTTTTAAGGTTGCGAAAGAAAAAAAAATCATATCTTAAAAAAGAAAAAAAAAAAAAAAACACCTCCTTCAAAGTTTCAGGATTTTTAAAGAACGGTTTAAGGTATTATATAAAAAAAAATCAGCCAAACAAAAAATTGGTTTTTGACTTAATCCGTTTTTAAAATTTAATATTTTGCAGATATTACATTTTTCAAAAAAAAAAAAATTTTTTTTCAATATATTGTATTCTCTTTAAAATGACATAAAAATCATCTTCGTATGTAACAAGGCCCATTGAAAAGGTCTGCGCAAGAAGCCTGATGATCATTGTTTATGTTCTTTTTAGTTGTCAAAAGTTGTTTAGATTTTGCCAAGGCGAATTCAACTACAGGTGGTGTCGAAACGGCATCTGATTTTGACAGTTCGGGCTTATTTGTTTTGATTTGTTAGTGTTTTGCTAATAATGGTTGACATTTCGAGCTAATGGCACTAACAATGCAATGCAAAAAACCCTATGTTGTTTCTGTTGTTTTTGGATTGTTGCAGTTCCGACACCACCTGTAGTTGAATTCGCCTTGGATTTTGCTTACATGTGCATGTATACGTTTGTGGTATGTCACTAGGCTTGCCAGACGTACTGTTTTCAGCAGTACGCGTACTTTTTTTAACTATCTGTACTGCTTTCTGCATAACCATTAAAGAAGTACGCATTTGTACTTTATTTTAGCTTTTGTACTTCATTTTGTACTTTTTTTTGCACAAAAATAAAACACGTTTATTTACACGTTTGTAAATAAAGTACAACAAATTTTCGACATCCACTTAAAAGACTGCAAATCGGAAAGTAATGTTTGAATTTTGCGTTTTTAAATGGTTTGAAATGTTGAGGCATATACCAACTCGATGACGCCTGAAGTATAAAGATTTTTAAAAAAACTTTCCAGCCGTAAAAGCTTACTTGTCGTTCCAAAGCTGTTGTTCACCTGTTTTGAGCCAATTTTTTTAAAATTAAATTGATGAAGCAAACCTTGGCTTTTTACACCATATAGGAAATAGTATACACATTATGCATTAAAAAAATAGGGGATAATGGCAACCTAAAATTAGTTGACATGTTCTAGAAAGTAAAGCAACTTTGCGAAAAATTTAAACAACAAAAGAATCAAAAATGAATGATTTCATAGCCGAACTTGCAAATTAGCCACAGCTTTGATATTGAACAGAAGAATTGCCTTTTTAAAAAGCGTGTAGATAAGTTTCTATCGAAAACGAAACCTAATTTCAAACATTTCAATTAATTTCTATAAATAATTTGTTCGTATCATTGAAAGATTTTGCTGAAAAAAAATTTGAAAAGAAAAACCAGGAGAAATTACATGAAAAGAATTTCTACAAAGTTGATTATTTCTCAATTCCGAAAATATTCGCATTTTCACTTTCTCATTGAAACAACTGAAAGAATTTTTAGTTCAATGTTTTGGAGAAAAGACCGAAGTTTAATTTCGATTGAAAATTAAGAGAGTGAATTAATAATAAAAACTAATTTTAAATACACCTTGAGTTTTAAAATTTTTTAAAAACCGAAAACGGTAAAAATGGCCTTGTTAGCGAAGTACAAAAAAAGTGATAAATATTTGCAATATTTTAAATTTACAATAATTAATTTGTTAAATTACAATAATGAAATTGTTAAATAAGAATAATTAAATTGTTAAACTAACACGTGATATTGAACTGAAACTTACGTTATTATTTTACAAAATTAAAATAACCAAAGCTTTTTGTTTTTAACATTTAATTTGAAACAACTGACTAATTAAAAGATTTCAGTGCTTAAGTATATTAAATACTTAATATTAAAAAATATCTTATTTCGGTTTATGAATTGCTACTCAATGCATTTAAGAAAATAAAATAAAAAAATTTAATGTACTTCTTTTTACATTAATGTACTGCCGTTTTTTTCTCGATGTACTGTTTTTATGGATTTCATATCTGGCAAGCCTATATGCCACACATACACGTTTTTTCCTTTTGCTTTGTATATGAGGTAGTAAATTTTTGACAACTAAAAAGAATCGTTTTTTGTTTTTGTACAAGTAAGCAGACCTAATAGATGGGCCTTGGTATGTAAAGTAGTTTTCGGGATATTAAAGAAATAAGCTCAACACATTCAGCTAATTCGGCAAAATTATGACATTTTGAATACCTATGACATAACTTTCGAAAAAAAATTTAAAATTTTTTAGTTCATATATGTATGTTCCTTAAGGCCAGTTTACACGGTAATACAATGTATTACGACTTTGTAGAATCAAAATACAGTCAAAGCCCGGTATAACGAATACGCAGTTTAACGAATATCCGATATAACGAATGGCCCAATTTTTACATTAACTACCATGTATAGCGAATGGCAGAAAAAAAATAGTACCGATTTAACGAATGACAAAGCAAAATAAAAAAATCTTAACAGAACCGTTACATTTTTATGTTTGTATTGAAAGAACACGTGTGATGCGTTGCTTTGTGAAAACGAGATGTCAAATCGAAAAAGAATTACTTTTGATAAAAAAATTAAAGATTTTAGAAGAGTATAAGAAAGGTGTAAATCTTTCAGTAATATCCAAAAGTATGGAATACCAAAATCTTATTAAAGTTCTATTTCGACACTAAATTATAAATACAATTAATTTTTAATGTTTTTCAAATTGTAGACCACCGTTTTTTTATAAAATTTTAAAGTAAAAATTACTGATCGATATAACGAATATCTCGGTATAACAAAAGGTCTGAACATTATATCATTCGTTAAACCGGGCTTTGACTGTATTATGAAATTCTCTCCGTGTTTAAAAGAAAAAAATCTTTTGTAAAGGAGCATATAGACGACATGTTTTTGTCATCTGACATGTCAAATTTTTAAGTCACATGTAATTGTGCATGTCTGTCAAAATCGCTGTTTTACATAAGCTTTATAATATTCGGTCACAAACGTACATGTAATTTGCTTCTGACATTTTCTCTGTTTTTTTTGCATTGTTATTGCAGAAACCAAAGTAGTGCTCGGTTACAAAATAGCTTGCTGCCGCCATGAAAAGTTTTATTTGCGCCGTAAAATAGTTTAGCCATCTTAACATTTTTTTTCTTTTAATTCAAAGATACCAATTAAGGATTTTATAATAAAACGGTTTTTAAAAATATATATTTTCACATAAATTCTATTCAATGGTAAGATGATCAAACATATCTCGGTATTGTAAAAAATTAACTTCAGCCGGCTAATGATTCCGTCAATAGTGGACGCCGCTGCCGGTTTCTTCCCGGCATAGCTTTCTGATGTCAGATGGTTTGTCAGAAGAAAATAGAGCACGCTCTAATTGAAATTTTGTCAGATGACTTTGCGTCTGACTTTTACAGAAGCAAAGTTTAAAAGGTAACACACGACATGTATGTATTTTGCAGTGGGAAATTTGACATGTCAGATGACAAAAACATGTCGTGTACGGGCGCCTTAAGTATAATTCATGTTTACACGGATCCAAGGTATATTTACACAAGGTAGACTCATTTGGGAGTGTAGACATGCTGCTCTATAAATGGAGCCAATTTGTCAAAATTGTCTTCATATAAAACAAAAACAATTTAACTCACACATGTACAAATTTTGGCTCATATACACGCAATTTGACGTTTTGGCTCCAACTAGGGGTAAACAGCTGACAAACATATGGGCCAACGAGTTTACCTTGTGTAAATATACCTTGCACGGATCGTATAAGTAAAATCAAAAATAATAACAAAAAAACAGATGGTCGCAGTTTTAAATTTTTACAAAAACAACATGAAAATTTCCTGAGTTGATTTTAGTTGTTTTTATAATTGTATAAAAATGCTACCACCTTCAATATACTCCATTTAAATACACCTCTGGTGTGATGAGAATACATAAGTTTCTAAAATGGTTAAAAAAAACCATTTACCGACCGCTTGTCAGATTTTGTATTCGTATTCTCTCTTACTCAATATATTTTGCTTTTACATGATATGATTTTTCTCATTAAACATCATGTCGTAATACAAAATATTACCGTGTAAACTAGCCTTAATAAGATAAAAGGAACCTTCTCACCAAATTTTATTAAATCGGAAGGGGTCGTGTCCCACTCTTGGTCGTTTTGACATGGAATTACCCAACTATTTGTGTGAGAAACACTTTGCACTTTTGCTCTTTCGCAAGGGTGCAACTTGTTACGTGAATAACCTTAATATTAAACGCAGCTGGTCACTAAAGATTTTAAATTATTTGTGAAAGGTCCAACGATGGTTGTTAAGAACGAGACTAACTTTCAAAATTTCAAAGTTTTTAAATCGACTGGGCTCGATCGATAGTAATTAAGTAAAACTATTTTAGCCAAAGTTTCCTTAAAAAACTTTCATTAACTATTTTTAGTTCATATATGTAGGTATTATTTTTGTTGATACATCCATACCTATTTTAAGTTAACTAATACTTGTTTTAGTATCATTTTTCATTAGGAAAAAAACATTTTAGGTGCATATCAATTTAAAAGGCGTATTGGCAGCTAAAAAAATAAATCAACGGTCAATGGCACTACTAGTAGATAGAAGAACATGTAAATAAATTTGTATGCATTAATGTACATAAGAGTGTGAAACAAAAACGACAATTAATGTTTACATTCATACATGCAATCAGTGATGCCAGAAGATGTTGATAAGAAATCAGCATATTTAAAAAAAAAAATCGGCAAATTTAAAATACCTATTTTTAACACAAAGGGAAATTACGATGGGTAGTCCAAACGATGCAAATGCGTGCAAAAATACACACATTTGCACAACACAACAACAAAATTTACATATTTGCAATTTGCTCTATTTTACTTCGTTTGCACTAAGAAAAACCATGAGCAAAATTAGTAGTGCATATTTCCTCAGTTGCAAACAAATGTAAACAATAACATATTGTTTTTAAGAAAACTTATAAATTGAACATTTTCGTGGGTTTTCATATAAAATAGAGAATTAAATTAAAATAATTAAAAAGAAAAAAATTATTTTATTTTGCTTGTGAATAATTGTTAACAAATGCAGATTTTTTGCAGTGCTGCCAGTTTTTAGTCTTGCCAGAACAAATTTTTAGAAAAAATAGCACATTTGCACAAAAAATTAAATCAATCATAATATGCATTGCAAATTTCAAATGACCATCTTGATAAACTCTTAATATAACACATATTTTTAATAAAAAAAAAAAAATAAAATAACAGAACAATCCAGAATTGACGAATGTTTGTCTTTTGCACAGCTTTTAAAAAACTGCTGTCAAAGTAGAAAAACTGCCAGTTTTTCCAAGTCTACATTTGTCATTGGCCAAAAAAACTGTTGCTTTTACTTTTAATTCATTAAATGTTAACGGTCGCTGTCTAATCAACTCAAAAAGTTGTACACAAATTTTCGTTTTTTGTTCGACAGTTTTTCGTTTCGACTGCAGTTTTTTATACCCTGCTTTTGTATATAGAAGACCACCAACTGAAATCGCTAGAGCGGCTCCTGAGTGGAACCCCTCAAGGACAACGACGACAAAAAAGACCACGTAATACATGGATACGCTGCACAAAAAAAGAATATGAATCATCACGTTCAACCTGAAATCAAGTTAAATCACTAGCAATAGACAGACAGAAATGGAGAGAATTCGTTGACGCCCTAAGTTCTTCGTGAAATTTTATTTAAGTATGTGTAATTTTTGTTTTTAATAAATAAAGGACAAATATATGTATGTATTTATGCATATATATAATAATAATAATAATAATATTGGTCATATCTACCCACTGTAAAAATCTTAAATCATTTTCTCTACACTTTCGCGAAAAAAATACAGTTGTATCTATCATCTTGATAGAAATGTAGCTTCTCCAGAGTCAACTAAAGAGAAATATTTCGAGTTGTCCCCAAATGTAAGCTGAATTCAAATCAGTTTTGTTTCAACTAAATAGAAGTATTTTAAGTTGTGATAAAGTTTTGTGTCACAACGGTTTGCAGCATTTTCAGTTAAACTAACAGAACTTGAAATTACACCACTATATAAATGAACAAATTTCACATAAAGGGGAACAACTCAAAAAATTTTTTATTTTTCGATAATCCCTGAAAAAAATACAAAAAGTACTACAGTTGTATATTTCTTACTCAGAATTTTTTTTTACAATGCCATAATTGTTTTCAACTTTCATTGTAGGTAAATATTAAAAAAAAAAACCTATGGCATTGTTCAATGTACATTGAACACCCGGGAAAAAATGAATTATATATATACATATTTTTTTTTGTCTGATAATTGGAATCTAATTAATGAATTTAATGAAATGAAGTTTTTATTATTATATTGTCTTGGCCTATTAGGCAATGAATTAAATTGAAAATGAATTGTGAATTGATGTTAAATTATAAGTTGAAAATAACGGTCAGTTCTTCAATAACTTTTGTGAATTATTGTAGATGAAAATTTGGGTTGATTGAAGACTGAGTAATCTATTGTGATTGAAATTTAGTACTCATTAAAACCAGGCTGTCAAGCCTGGCTTTGGAGAGTAAAAAATTAAAATGAACAAGGCTCAAGGCGAGTCAGCAAAAAAAAAAAGAAGAATGACTTCAATTTCTGCTTGCAATCAGAGCAGTTCCCAATTCATTTTCAACCTCAAATTAAATTTTGCTTTTTTAACTTTACCTTTAGTTTTTTTGAAAAACTTAAATTAAATTAAAAGACTTGCGCTGTTTAATTATTATTATACGATTGTAACTTATAAAGTGAGAAAACCCCCCCCCAAATAAAGAAGTTTGTATATTGAATTAAACCAACCGTCATTGCACTTTCCTCCCATAAGGCACCCTAATCTACAAAGGTAAGCATACACGTGTGTGTCAAATTGGAAGACCCACTGTAACCCCTAAATTTTGCTTATCCATTTCCCATTCACCAACTAAATTTATTTGCTCTACGGAGTAAAAGAAGTTTAGTTGCCTTTACAGATTTCTCCTGCTCTTGTCCCTTAAGAGAGGAAAATCTGTGAAGTTAGTAATAATTAGGCTACCCAACAGGCTAATTTGTTCAGGCATAAAAGTCTTCCGTTATATTTTGAATTTTTTGACGGTAGTTATGGCTACTGATAATTCCTAAAAACCCACTTACTACTTTCTGAAAATAGTTCCATATAAACCGACGCGGTTTCGAAAAACGTATGTCCCTGTATCCAAAAATCCCCTTATTTCAAACGTGAAGCGAATAATTCTGAGTTCTCTTTTGACAAGTTTAGGTCACGACAAAAATCATTCTGCGCACTTTGACTGATTAGTTTAATATTTGAATCGCTAGTAGAATTAAAACTCAGATCTAAATCATCTTCTTTAATAACTGATATTACTTTTAATGCTGGAGATTTTTTGTTTTGGGTACAGAAAAGAATATTGAGCAGTTTTTGTAACTTATTTTATATCAGGATAAATAACTTTGGCATTTTTTCTGCCTTGCACTTTGATCATGAGAAAATAGCAATATATTCAACTGAATTAATCAGTGATCGAATACTTTTTTGATTCAAAAGCTATTTTATTTAAGTCGGTACTGAACGAATCGAAATTATTTCTTTAGTGTTGTAAAGGCTTTATTGAAGTTTTCACAACACTGAAAAAAATGTTCGATTCGTTCAGTATAGACTGAAAGAATTAGAAATAATATTGCTTTCGAATCGAAACAGTATCCGATCACGATTGCCAGAATTAGCCTCCGTTTGTTTTCAATAAATACAGTCGGGCTTCGATTATCCGTGATCCGGTTAACCGGTAACCCCGATTAACCGTGATGGCCAAATATCAGTCTATTGTGTTTTGTTTGGAATGTTTTTCAAATTGTTTGCTTCGATTAACCGTGATTACCTCTATTATCCGTAATGGCAGTTAAAAAATATTAGACAAACAACATTACACGACTTTTTTTAAGAATTGTATTCTTTTTTTTTTTTTTGCTTAATGTCCTTTTTTGCCTCATGTTTTCAGTAGAAAATTTAATGTATACATACTTATTTAATTTAAAAATGTATATAAACTTCTTGAATTAATTTGTTTAAGTAAATATGTTCACTTGTTAAATAATAAAAATAATAAAAAAAAAACTGTATAATCAAGTGTTATTCGATTAACCGTGAAAATCGATGGCAAAAGTGCACTTTACGGGGCGTACGAAAAAAAAAAAAAATTGGACCCCCTCTGGAATAAAAAAAGAAAAAAACCAAAATTAAAATTTAAGGGGGCTGAGGCCCCTGGGACCCCATGGATCAAAAAAAGCGGCCCGCCCACTTAGTGGTATGTGTGGGTACTCAAATTAAAGGTAATTGTGTAAAAAATACGAAATTAATAAAATTTAGGTCGAGCGGGACTTCTGGGTCCCTCTGGGGTGTAAAAAAATTGTATTTTGCTTACGATTGTAAATATTTTGTTTCTATTTGGCTTTTTTAATGTTGTACAAAAATCGCGGGATTTTTTTATTTTTTTGTAACTAAAGCTTTTCTGTATAGCCGGCCTTCGGCCGGGCGCAAGGATTTTCTCCTCTATGGTATAACAAAGACCGGCTTCGCTAACTAAAGCTTTTCTGTATAGACGGCCTTCGGCCGGGCGCAAGGATTTTCTCCTCTATGGTATAACAAAGACCGGCTTCGCTAACTAAAGCTTCTCTGTATAGCCGGCCTTCGGCCGGACGCAAGGATTTTCTCCTCTATGGTATAACAAAGACCGGCTTCGCTTACTAAAGCTTCTCTGCATAGCCGGTCTTCGGCCGGGCAAAAGGATTTTCTCCTCTATGGTATAACAAAGACCGGCTTCGCTAACTAAAACTTCTCTGCATACCTATTAAATATACATAAATTAACCTAGAGAGGAAAATATTTAACGAATACAAAAACAAAATACATATTGGCAATCGTGAGCAAATTACCTATAATTTGAGTACCCACACAGATATACATAAGTGTTACGGGGGGAAACTTTTTTTGCCCCAGAGGGCCCTTGAAGTGCCGCCCACCCAAAAATTTTTTTATTTTCGTTTTTGTTGCACAATTACTTTTAATTTGAGTACCCACACATACCATTCAGTGGGCGGGGCGGTTTTTTGGACCCAGGGGTCCCCACGGGCCTCAGCCCCCTTAAATATTAATTTTGGTTTTTTTTTTTTTAATTCTGGATCGGGTGGCATATTTTTTTTTCGTACGCCCCGTAAAGTGCACTTCAGACAAATCGATTATCCGAATTAAAAAAAAAAAAAACTGAAATACATAATTGAAAAAAGTCATACCTTTTTAACAGAACTAGCTAAAAAAAAAAAAACTACAGAAAAACATGATTTTCGCGAATGTTTCGAAAACGCTTCTTAAGAAAAATAAATGAAAGCCATGTTCAGAATCCTCAACACATATCTCATTTTCGAAGTTTTTTTTTTTATGGCATCCTTAGAATAAGGAATTTCTTTCAAAAATTCGTCTTTCAGAGATCATTAAAATTTCGTTTCATTTAGGTTGACTTAGGTAAAACGTAAAGTAAAACAAAGAAAAAGTACCTTTTAAATGATCATAGAAAAATCGGAATGTTTTAATAAAAATCGGTAAAAAGAACATTGATAATTTAAAGCAAAAAATCGGCAAATATGGCAGGCCTGCACACAATAGATTGCATTTATAAAAACAGAAAAGAAAAAACAAAATAAACACACAAATACTCTGCGCAAGGCCTCCCTCTATGCCGCTTGGAACCTGAACTACTTCCCTTTCTGTTACATTACACAAATTTTGCACTTTAAATTATTTTGTCTTCCTTGTTTTTTTTTTTATTGAAGAACAGACAAAAAACATGGTAAATCTAAAAAAAAAACTTACCTAAAATTTTAAGATGATGCTGATTTTATCAAGATTTAAAAAAATTGTCAACGTAAAAGTGTCTAATTGTATCGAAAATTGGCCTCACTGGAGTCAGTAAGTGTTTATGTCTGTCTGAACTTAAATTGATTGAATTTTTTTTGTTTGGGAATGCACCAACAAATGAAATACCTCCAATTACAAACGAGAGCGAAAGAAAACTTAAAATATTTCCAATTGTATTAAAAGAATTTCAAATGAAAATATCATTTATAGTCTCACGACTATGAGCTGGAGAAAATATTTTGTATGGTATGAAAAAAATTCCTTTTGTTTCAAAAAAAAAAATAAATGAAAATTGTCTCAAATCATTTTCGCCGCTAGTCTGTTGTATTTGGTCTTGTCGGTGGACACAGGTAGTAGAGTATGGGTGCACTAAATGCCGAACTCAAAGATTCTTCACATGAATTTATGACATAAATAAACTTAGTTTTTTTAAAAAACTTATTTCACATCACAATATTAATTGCCTTTCAAACACTTTGGTTTTAATTTAATTTTCTGCATTGATTTTACTAATAAAAGAAAATATTTTCTAAAATCCAGACAATGCAAGGCGAAAATGTATATAACAACGCGTAGTTTTTTTTGTTAAACTAACATAGTTGTATAATATGGTATTAAAATTGACAAATGATTTTAGTGATTTTTAGGCTGGCAACGTTATTGACTAATATAATGTTGGTCGTTTTTACATAATTGGTGTATTACGCCGATGATACACCTTTAAATAAAAAGGAATCTAAATTGAAACTAACTAGCGTTGCCCATTTCTGTGTAACTCTTCAAAAATGAGGCAAAAAATTTTTTCTTGGACTATTTTCGGATTATAAATTTTTGTGTAATTTTACCTGAACATTACATTTTCAAGCAAACTATTTCATTTAAAGCACAATTGTGCAATAGTTATGTGGCTTACCATCAAAATTTTGTTATTGCTAAAATTTAAATCTTTATCATTAACGTACATTTTGTATATATATATAATCTTATTTATAAAAAAAAAACAGTTAATAAAAGGTTTATTAAACAAATTTTCATACAAAATCCGTTTCATAAAACCTTTATTAACCTGTTTTATTTTTTATAAATAAGGCCGTTAATATTAACTGGCTAGGGGTATCACAAAGGGACTGCTATAAGGACCCAAGTGATCCGTCCTCGTGTAGGCTGCCCATTGAACCTACCCTAACCTAACCTAATATTACATCAGACCAGTGATGTTAACCGTACGGTAATTACCCTTTTTTAGGGTAATTTTGAGCCGCAAAAGGTAGCAAGGTAAATTTATTTAAAATACGGTAATTTAAACAAATTTGGATTTTGGGTATAAATATACGTACTTACATATGTTCGGTTTCAAGTTTTAACTTTTGAGAGGTGATTTTCAATTTAAAAATACATAGATAAATATTATAACAAAAAAAATCAAGAACATTATGTTTCTATAAATGTTTTCGTAACACCGATAAGTGCAAAATAAGAAAAATTTAATTACCGTTGTATATTAATAATTTTATATTTAACTTTTTGTTTGTTTAAAAATCAACATTTCACGTACGGATCAAATTCAAAATTATTCTTCAATCTTATTCATAATAATAAAAAACAAAAATTTTGGTTAAAAATGTATTTTAAGACAAAAATTTAAATTCAGATTTTTCTTAAAACACATTTAAAATTTAAATAAATAGTTTATAAATAATGCTCTTATGTGCTGTTAACAAATGACAGGCGATGGACTGAGTCCTTTCATATAAATTTTACTACTACACAATCAATCGCCTGTCATTTGAAAACAGCACATTAATGTTTTGATTAAAAATCTTTGCGTACGGTTATTTCTTCTCAAAAACGGTAATTTTTAGAGGGCCGTACGGTAATGAAAAAATAAAAGTTAACATCACTGCATCAGACAATTAAGTTTTTATTAAAAAAAAAATGCAGAAAACTCTTTATAAAAACTTTAAGTATATGTAGATAATCTTCCTTAATATCTTAATTGACCAGAAAGCTATCAGAGTCCTCTCATAGCTTTCTACCAGTGTTTCCTCGATTTAACGTCACTTTTCATAGCAATGTACTCATGGTGGTATCCTTGAGGAATTATTTCCAGGTGCCAATTAAGGACTTGAATTCGAGCTTAAACCTTGAATTTGGGTGAAATAAAAACACTTGTTTTAGCTAAAAAACGTCGGATTTTTAACATCAAATGAATATAACTTTTTAATTTCCAAAGATTTTCCACAAATTTTTCTGTATATCTTAATTATAATTTTCAAAGTCGGATAACTATAGCTTCGTACAGACGATGGTCAGATCTTACAATATTATAAGCAGACGTTGCCAACAGCAATATTTTTCTGACAATGGTGCGATTGTCAGATGCATTAATTATGCAGTTCTGCAAATACAAATGAGCTTACAATGTTCACACAGTTGTAAGACATTTTAGCCAATTTTAATGCGATTTAAGCAACGCTGCTTACCAATAATGTAAGATCTGATCATCGTCTGTACGAAGCTTAAGAGAGATAAACTATGCATGCCGCTAACGGTTTTTAGAACTCGACTGTACTTCCACTGATTTAAAAAAAAAAGAGATTAACTTAAGAATTCTGGATTGTTTTAAATTTTTGTAATACACGAGGTACCCACTTGGGGAACCTATGGAGGCCCTCCTGATATGTCTTTTGAACGCAAATCCTAAACTTTAACTCGAATACAAATCTTTTACAGAAGGTTTAGTTATTGGTTTCAAAATAGCGTGTTTGCGTCGTAAAACAGTTCGGCCATCTTACATTTTTTTTAAAATATATGTATATATATATACTTACATAATCTCTATTCAATGGTAAAATGACCATACGGATACACGAACACACGACTACAAATGCTGCTGGTTGCATATGGAGCCGTGTAGTCAGCTACTGAATTATTTTGAAGACGGCAGCTGCAATTAAAAACATATAAACAGCTGTTTTTGTGCATTATGTTTTTATTTTTCAGTGGTGCCGCTATAAATTTTTATAATTTTGCTTTTATAAAATGGAACAACATGCTTTTACATACAAAATTTAATTAAAGCCTGCATTATTTATAAGTATTTATATTTCATACTTATTAATAGTACATTTTATAACGTTAATATAATAAAGTTACTAAAAAACTCTTTTTTATCAATGCATTTCAATTATTTTAACAAATGTTCAGTACAAAATGTACATAAACTGCTTTTAAAATAAAAAAATACATATATTACTAAGTATAGACATATTTTTTGCGCAAATGCACCTGGTTTAGGAATTAGAGGTTTCAGAATATTTTATTTATATTTTTTTAGGTAAAAATTTGATCGTAACAGTATTGGTATCATTGGAAAGTACATATTTCGAAATTAGTTTTTTATAAATCCGTAAGGAGGCAATTTAAAAATTCATATTTCTTGAAGACTTTTTTATGTTACAAATTTGTCGATATACTTTACTTATGCATGTTATAGAAAACACTTCAAGCTTTTATATGCTATGTTTTTAGAAACTCCATCATATAAAATGATAAACATTTATGCTTGTACATATTCATAAATATATTTTATTCCTAATAAAACTAATTTTCTATGACAATGTTCCTTAATAAGTCTGGGATCACACTATGAAAGTTTTCTTTCAGAAAGTCTGAGTTTATTGGTGAGAGGGGAAGATAACATGCTTTTATTTTCTCCTCTCTCACCTATAAACTCAGGCTTTCTGAAAGAAAACTTTTATAGTGTGAACCCAGAGTAAACGTTTGCTAAATTTAATAATCTTTTATGAATACGGGGGTTAAAAAATTATATTTTATATAATTACTCAATTTATATAAAAGTTTAACTAAAAATATATATTTGGTAATAATTTATGTATTTGTTACATATTTAGTTATTGTAATATGGACATAATTATTAAGTAAAGCTCTAATAATAATCCGAAAGTTTGAAGTGTTCTCTAAGTTATATGATGTTTATATAATTATTGTTATATCGACATAATTTAATGATAAAGCCAATTTTGTATAAAAACCCAGTCAATGCAAGAAGTATTAATATTCGTAATTGTCTCTTTTATAGTATCGGTACGTTTTGAACACCATGTCAAAGGCATTTTAAAACATTTTTCAATGATACTCATATTGCTAAAATACAGTTTATACTAAAGAGATATGGATAAAGTAACTTATACTGTAATTACCTCTTTCTTTAGAACTTCATTTAAGGATACTAAAAAGTTATATACATAAATACAAATTTGGTACTGAATCGAATTTATATTTTGTTTTATGCTGGTTCCTTTATGTTTAACAAAAAAAAATTTTTCCATTTTGCATTTTTAATTATATTACCAACACTTTTTTACTGATAAATTTTTGTTAAAAATGGCTACTACCATGGTGAAATAAACAGGTGGCAGCACTACGCCAGATGACGATTTTTTGCTCTTGCATTGTTTGTCTAGGTTTATGTCAAAGTTTTGTTTATGTTTACAAAAAGTCCACGTTTTGTGCTGTGATTATTGTATTTTATTAAAGTTTTTGATAATTTTAAATTAAAATAAATAAGATATTGATCATAATTAAATAAAAATTGGCTAAAAATTTATTTATTTCATCACGTTCAGTGGTACGCTGTGATTTTTCTTATATGTATTTTTTGACGTAAACGGTGATGTAATTTCCATTTTTGTTGTAATGTTGTATTTGTTGCCGTAACGATGCCACCTGCTTATTCCACCATGGCTACTACCTCATGTTTCTTTTTAATTTTCAAGAATGTTGATATTTTCCTAACCTTTTATAAAATATATTAAAGCACTTATTTATTTCACATTTTTTATTATGTTGGCAGCACCAATCTGCTCATTGCCGCCTTTAAAATTAGAAATTATTCTAAAGTTGGCGACAGCCACAATCGTCGTCTTGTAGCCTGTAGCTGTGTTGGCTTCAAAATAATCGTCTTCGTATAAACGTGTGTATTTTATTTTTGACATATTGTAGCCTGTAGCTTGCTGTGGTCTATGTGTTTAGAGCATAAGCCGGCTAATGATTCCGTCAGCAGTGTACCTCACGCCATTTTTTGCAATAAGAGGTCGATACATATGTTTTAACTAATAAGAGGTATGTATCGTACAAGGTATATTTATAGCAGGTAGTCTCGGAAAGCCAGCTGTTTATTTTTTATTTGCTTGTTTTGTGGTACGAACTGTCAAATGTTGTATAGAAAACAAGTAAACAAGTTTTTTGTCTTTATCTTTTGTCTTTTTTTGTCTCTTATCAACCCTTTGCTGTTTGACAGTTTGTACCACATAACAACAATAAAAAGCCCTGTTGTTTGTTTTATTGTACAATTGTTGTAATCTCGCGGCTACCTGCTATAAATATACCTTGGTATCGTATAAACTTTAATAAAAATTATCTTATGGTTCATTAATATATTCAACATTTTTTATTTTTCGAATTTATTCTATGAGCTAAACTTCAGTTATGTATTTTATAAAGCTTTTTTGTAATAGTTCTATTCTTAAATTTTTAGGAATGACTCTTATATACTACCAGACTATTATATTGTATATTCTTGTTACATTTTACCTTAGCTATCCTTTGGATAGCAATGAAGTATATTGTATGTACAGAAAAATTTACAATTATTAGACACCAGCAGAATGTAATGCATTTCTGGCCCGCTACGGCCTTCGTCAGCATTCTTTGTGTCACACTGGATAGGGATACTTTACAAATTGAACGTATTTAACTCAACAATTTTAACAAATAGAAACTGGGAATTATTTCCTTTCGTAGGTTACTTTTACCAGCTGGTGTCTAATAATTGTAAATTTTTCTGTACATACAATATACTTCATTGCTATCCAAAGGATTGCTAAGGTAAAATGTAACAAGAATATACAATATAATAGTCTGGTAGTATATAAGAGTCATTCCTAAAAATTTAAGGAATAGAACTATTACAAAAAAGCTTTATAAAATACATAACTGAAGTTTAGCTCATAGAATAAATTCGAAAAATAAAAAATGTTGAATATAATATAAAAGTAACCTACGAAAGGAAATAGTTCCTAGTTTCTATTTGTTAAAAAAATAGTTGAGTTAAATACATTCAATTTATAAAGTATCACTATCCAGTGTGACACAAAGAATGCTGACGAAGGCCGTAGCGGGCCAGAAAATGCATTACATTCTGCTGGTGTCTAATAATTGTAAATTTTTCTGTACATACAATATACTTCATTGCTATCCAAAGGATAGCTAAGGTAAAACGTAACAAGAAAATACAATATAATAGTCTGGTAGTGTATAAAAGTCATTCCTAAAAATTTAAGGAATAGAACTATTACAAAAAAGCTTTATAAAATACATAACTGAAGTTTAGCTCATAGAATCAATTCGAAAAATAAAAAATGTTGAATATAATATAAAAGTAACCTACGAAAGGAAATAATTCCCAGTTTCTATTTGTTCATTAATATGTAAGTTTCTATTAATTTATTTTTTATAAAAGTAACAACAAATAATCATAGCAATAACAGGCGTATAAAAATAAAAAAAGCTTAAATCCAAATAAAAAATTATTTTAATAGTAAATAAAACAATTTAATTTGAGAAAATGTTCGTTGGCAATTGACGACCGGAACGGCCATTATTCGCGTTTCCAAAAATGCTGGATGGCAGAGGACGATTGAAGCGATTCGATTGTTGTTGCTGATTGTGAACACGTCTGGGTCGAAATTCAATTAAACGTTGAACGCGTGGAAGAGTTAAATAGGTTTTAGGATATAATTGCTGCGACAGAGATTGAGGGCGTCGGGGCCGAAAGGCGACAACGCGTTCAGGACGTGGAACAGTTAAATGACTTACCGGCCTTAAGGGAGCATTTACAATGGTGGCCGATTGTGAATGAATTGGACGAAAAATAACAGCCTTGTTGGGGCGGGGTGGAGTAAATTGTGTTGCAAGTGTTAAAGGGGCATTGACAATGGCAGCCGATTGGAAATCGTTAACTTCAGGAGGACCATAGGTATTGTCAGGTGGTCCGTATGTATCAGAAGGAAGACCATAAGTCAATTGAGGTTCTGCTGGAGGTCCGTAGGTGTCAGCTGGAGAATCATCCACTTCTCCAGGTGGTCCATAAATTAGTTCAGGTTCTGCGGGCGGTATATATGTTGGCTCTGGCAATTCGAATACAGGTGTAGGTTTAAGACCTGCCGCAGGATAAGGTGCTACTTCTTGTTTGATTGGTCTTGGCAAAACAATCTTATCACTACTTGGCCCAGGAAAACGTATGCGTATTGTATTTACACCCGGTTCGGCCAATGTAACGGTGCAAATAACACTTAAAATAAACACACTTGCTAGTTTTTTAGCCATTTTCTTAAATATTTTTTATATTTTGTGATCTTTTTTTTTTTGCAATAATTATAAGCACAACAGTTAAAATAATGTCTTAGTGACTCCTTCCAGCCGGCTAAAATGGTTAAAGTAAACTGTAAGTTTAGCATATTTCAAATTCGATTAAATACGAACTTTTTAATTAAATATTCATTGCTATTTACTTAGCAATGACTCTCTAACCTTCATTGCCCGTCAAGTTAGTCATACAATTTTGGACACTTTACCATTTAAATACAGAGTTTTTTGGCTTAATATTAAATTTAATTTTTTTTTAGAATTTCCATTGAGTGTGTGTGTTGTGTGTAAGAGCTTTGATTACAAATTGTGCTTCTAATAGACATTTAATCCGAACAACAACAACTTCATGGTTACAATGTGTCGATTAATTTTTTAATCATAATGTAATTTTTATTTTCTTATTCTTGTGACGTTTTTAATGTGTTAACGTACGTACCATTTGACGGACATACATATATAAAACAAACCCGATTTTGGCTATTACCAGACTGCCCAGGAACCTGATTCTGGCAGTCGTGATCGAGTACTTTCTCGATTCGAAAGCAATTTAATATCTAATTATTTCAGTCAATACTGATCGAGATTCACAATACTGAAAAAATAATTTCAATTCGTTCAGTATCGACTGAAATAAAATTGCTTTCGAATCGAGAAAGTATTCGATCATGACTGCCAGAATTAGGCCCCTGATCTTAAAACTTGCAGCACATTTAGTTAAGCCTAAATTTAAAATTTAAGCGGCCCGCAAACCTAGAACACAAACGAAATAGAAACGACTTTATTCTTTGCTTTGCTCCGATTAAGAAGATTCTAAAAAAACATTTTTAAATCATTTTATTTCTTATAATTTAAGAATAGTCGGAGTTTTAATCTTCACAATGGCAGCAACATTTTCACTTGGTGTACACAATAAAGCAAAACGTTTTCAATTAAGAAAACTTTGGAAAATTTTGCCCACAACAATAAAATGTATTTATATATTAATATATTGTACGAAATTCCCAAACATTTCTACTATACAATTTTTATCTGCAATGTGAAATGTGAGAGGGATTAGAGAAGTCGGCGTGGCATAAAATTGATTTATTTATATCTAAAGAACGGTATTTACATTACTTTCTGTTATTAACGCACCATGGTAAAGGCTTTATAAGATTCGGCATAGCCGAATATAGTTACCACTCTTACTTGTTAATTTTACGAACATAAAGTTAGATCAAAGATCATGTAGTGCAAACGGAAGAACTGCAAAGAATTTTGACGATGGGAATGTAGTTATTCTCGAAATATGTAAATTCGACTTGAGTTCAATTCCTTTCATGTTGTGAACTTCCTTCCTTCAGTTTAATAATTTAATGAAAATTAAATTTTATGAACTTAAGCCTTATTTAAAAATATCAAAAAATTCAATTAAAGCCAAATTGTTAGTGCTTTCGACCAAAATTTGCCATTTTATTAGCAAGAAACAAAAGGACCTATCTGCAAAAGATTATATGTTAAACGCTTAAAGACCTAACTAACAGTTTAAATAATATGCAACATTGTCAATTAAAAAAACAACTGGTGCGTTTTACAAAAAACAAGTTAGAGTGTTATATTCAGCTGTGCCGAATCTTTGATACCCTCCACCGACAATTTGAATATTTCAGGAGTGATATCTGTATGATGTCTATTTATTATTAATTTATCTTTATAAAAACAGACATCAGCATTAAAATTGGTTGCGGCTTAGACCTATATTAAATTATTGACCGACAATCTTGAGTAAAATATCTTCATTCGTAACAGTTTAAGCCGAACTTAAATGATTTTCAGGAGGGGGATTTATATTGGAGCCATGGTAAGTTATGAACCAATCAAACCAAAATTCCGCAGAGGTATTTCTGGTATTAAAAACATAAATTTCAATACAGTGGTGCAATTAGTTTAAGCGTTTACAGTGAATTTCAGAAGGCTGCAAAATATGGGATCTAAGGTAAATTATGGACCGTATATCACTAAATTGCATGACATTTTTTCTGGCCATATGAAACTAATTTGGAAGAAATTTTACCACAATAAATATATCTGGTACGATTTTAGGCGTATTTAATTAATTTACCAGAGTGGGCTTTATATGGGGCCTATAGTAAATGATGGACCGATCTTCATGAAATTTTACACTGTGATTTCCAGTCGTATAAAACGATTATTTGCAAAATCTCATATCATTCCGTGCATTGTTCCACCATTTATGTTAGTTTTTGTTAGACCCCTTTCAGACTCTGCAAGTTAGTTGCGCAAGTTACTTGCCGACAACAACAAAGTCTGTACAAAATTAATTTTTCTTTACCCCGACCTTACCGCTAACGTCAACAAACCAAGAGTTGCGCAAAATGTTAGATAGGGCCTTTTGCGTTTTAGGTGAAGATATTCAAAAAAATTTTTCTTTATTCTTGTAGACAAATGCCAAATGCATCTTGTTTTAAATTTTATAAGTCCGAGTACACGCAGAGAACAAATATGGTTCGACATCGTTACGGCAACTACACTATGTTTATTATAGCAATATATTGTTTTCGTACACAAAAAGTTTTTATTTTTATTTAATATCAACAATATTTTAGTTAATGTAAACATTTCAATGTTTATCGCAATTTTAAATATGAGTATGGTTCACTGAAAAATAATTATTTTTCTACCAACTAAATAACGATAGTTTTGAAAACATATTTTATTATTTACAACCATTTAATGATATTTAATAACCATTACATAATAACATTCTATACGTGTAGTCATATTATGTTTAAGATGCAAACAACCCATCTTTACTCCAATAATATATTGTTAGCGCCATTTGTAAAATAATTTTGCATCAGTTCTGTCGTTTGTATTATATAGAATTATTTGCTACAAGTGGGAAAACGATAAAAAAAAACAATATCCATCAAAAATAAAGACAAAATTATAATACAGTAAAAATTTGATAATCCGGATAATTGATTGCAGACCCCAATCCGGAGTAGCGAATTATCCGGATTACCGCATGTATGTATGTATTTATTTAAAATTATAATAATTCATAGCAAAATTAAACATAAAAACATAAATATTAATTTGTTCAGTTCAGTTAAAATGAAAAAAAATACAATTTCAACAATTTTTACTTTTTCTAAAATAGATAAAGTCTTGTGTGCTCTCTTCACTGAAGACATCTTGCATCAATACTAAACTAGAAACCAAGGCGAATTCATAAAGGTGACATTTTCGAGTCATCTGTTTATTGTTTATTTTTTTGTGTGTATACTGAATGTCAAGCTTTGTTTACATTTTGTGAAAAAATTAATTCATTTTTAAAATTCAATAAAAATTGGAAAAAAAAAACTTATTTAAATATTATAAAATAAAAAAGTGAATATAAAATAGAAATTTAGAAATTAGAAAGAAATTAAAAATGCGTAAGGAATTAGCGGAGCCACAACTAATTTGCAATAGAGGAACAAGATTTACTTTCTAAAGCAATTGTGTATATTTTATAAACAAAAAAATTTCCTTTTTTATATTTTCAACAAATATTTTTGACATTCACTCTAAAGCTTCGTACAGACGGTGGTCAGATCTTACAATATTGTCATTGAAATTGACTAAAAATGTCTTGTAACTGTGTGAACATTGTACGCTATTTTCATTTGGCAGATGTGTTAAATTAATGCATCTGACAATGGCACCATTGTCAGAAAAATGACAACATTGTAAGATCTGACCATCGTCTGTACGAAGCTTAACTTTGTACAAAAACAAAATACATACATAGTATTTTTCAATAAAAAAGGATAGCTAGCATAACTCAATCTCATGATGCGGTCACCTTTATGAATTCGCCTTGCTAGAAACGCATGTGCAAACATACTCATATCACACTGTTGTAACCAAGGCGAATTCATCCCAGGTAATCTCGGTACTACACAAGGCGAATTCATCCCAGGTAATCTCGGTACTACAACAAGTACAACTCGTACAAAAACCACAAGCAATTTGTTTTTGTAAAATCATTGTACAATGTCAAAAACAAAAATAAAACAAAACAGAAACGAAGATAATAAAAGAGAATAAACAAAATTTTGACATCCAACAGTGATTTTAGCTAATATCAGCAGGGCTTTTAAGACCACCTGTAATAAATTCGCCTTGGTACTACAACAAGTACAACTCGTACAAAAACAACAAGCAATTTGTTTTTGTAAAATCATTGTACAATGTCAAAGACAGAAATAAAACAAAACAGAAACAAAGATAATAAAAGAGAATAAACAAAATTTTGACATCCAACAGTGATTTTAGCTAATATCAGCAGGGCTTTTAAGACCACCTGTAATAAATTCGCCTTGGTTGTAACTGTATTTTTCAAAGCATGCTGTGATTTGAATAAAAAAATAAATAAAAACGGGTATTATTTAATCCGGACTATAGAGTTGCAATCAATCCGGATTATAGAATACGCAATGACTTTATTTTTCAAAGCATACTGTGATTTCAATAAAAAAAATAAATAAAAATGGGTGTTATAAAATCCGGACTAAAAAATTGCAATCAATCCGGATTATAGAATAGGCAATGAGATGCAAAATTCTGTCCGGATTACCGAATATTTCGGATTCCGGATTATCAAATTTTCACTGTATTAAAAAAAAAAAAATAAACAAATTGTTTATTATAAGTTTAATGTTATTTTAATAAAAAAAAGTTTGAAAATTCTATAAAATAATTTATAAATAATTGCGACCTGCGACAAAAGATAACAACGATATTATGATAACCTACGATTATTATAAGATTACAGTAAGCATATTTAAATCATAATATGATTTTTTCAGATATGTTATGATTACTTTTAACCATAGCATAATCATTTTGAATCATAATATGATTACTTTTAAACGTATTATAATTAATATGATAAAAGTATGATTACATTCACTTATAATATTATGCAATAAAAACAAATTAGTATTAAGAGGAAAATATAATGGTATAATATAACGAATATATTTGGCCATAATATGATATTTTATGATTCTAATAATAATCATAATATGTTGACACAATCAGGTTTTTTCTTTGCCTGTAGGCACTCCGGCTCCAACTCCGACTCCGGTAAAAACACCGCAACTAAAACTTCGTATAAATATTGTTGCACTTTTTTATAAAAATTGCGTTAAAACCTTTTTATGACAAAAGTTAAAGGAATGCTATAAAATTTGTTCCTTCCCCTTTTTTATATTAAGTGTATGTATGTATATTATAAGAAATAAAACAGGTTAGCAAATTTTATTAAACGGATATTCATACAAAAAGGCAGTGAAACTTTTAAGTAGAAAAATTTATTATAAATTTAAACAACTAATAAAAACAAACAATTTGAATTAAAATTACGCTAACGAATACGTTCTTTCATTAAGTTATTTGGGAAATTTTAGAATCTTGATCTATAAAAGAAATTTGAAGGCTTGATAATTTTTGCCCTAGTCAAAAGAGCTGGGATCGCATTTGGGGGTTGGCGTCTTTGTGGGAAACGCTGGTAGACTAAACGTTCTGGTTTTGCAAATGTCGATGACACAGAAATCACAGCATCGTTTTCATCGACGATATCTATTTCATCTTCTTCATCTAAATCATCAGCCACTTCTTTGGCTTCCTCTTCAGCTACTTCGTCTTCTTGAGCTACGTTTTCAACTATTTCGGGAACAGCTTCATTTTCGGGTACACCATAAACACCATCTGGCTGTATAGTTTGAAACTCTGGAGGTCCGTAAACTTCATCGGGCTCTTGTCCTACAGTTTCAGGTGGACCATAGACATCATCAGGTTGTTGAATATTATCTTCTGGTGGGCTATTGACCTCATCGGGCTGCTGTGTATCAATTTCTGGTGGTCCATTAACTAAATCGGGTTTCTCAGTTTCGGTGGGCAATTCGAAGGGAATTTCAGGTGTAACTCCTGCTAGGGGGTATCCAGCTGTTGCATGCGTGGGTTGTATTTGTTGGCGAGCTAATACTCGTCTTCTCAGTGGTTTCTGGCGAATCGGATCGGCTGCAATACAAACGGCCAAAGCCAAAACTACAATTAAGGTGAATTTAAACATTTTTAAGCTGTTGATTTATTTAGTAGAAAAATAAATTAAATCAATGTTCGTTGTTGGAAGTTAGGAAAGATTGTACTGAAGATTCATTGAAAAATACTGTTCTTATATGTATACAAAAATTAGGAAGTTCTTACCCATAGCATAATGACACTGACACTGACAATGACAGTTCAGCCTAGTTTTGCTGAGTATCTTTAACGAATTTCAATTTATGACAGAAGGAATGTGTGCTTAAAATAATTTTATTTTACATTAATTATGAACTCATCATTAAGATGGGTGATGAGTTCTAAAAACAAACTAGTCGATTTAAAATTTCGGCCTCTTTTTCGCTGTGGTTGTTGTTGTTCGGTCTTTAGTTATGCTTAAATTTAGTATACCTACTTGTTTTTTATTTTTATATTCACCTCTGCACGTGATCGGTTTCCTAAGTGTGCAGTAGCAATGTGTTGAAAGTGTAAACAATTTTCAAAATTAATATTCAAAACATAATCGAACTTAAAAGTGTAATATTCATTTTTTCATAAATCTATGTTTCTTTTTTAAGCTCTTTTTTATTAATTTAACCATAGACGACAACCTTGCTAGAAAATAGTTTATGGAAGTAAGTTCATTTAAACCCTTTCTCGTTAAATTTGTAAAACATGCATAGTGCAAATATGTATGTTTATATATTTTAAAATATATTTTTATATTATTTATTTATATTTATTATTATTTATAATATTTATTAACTATTTATTAATAGTTAATAAATACAGTAAAATCCCGATAATTCGTACCCCGTTAAATCGAAAATCTCAATAATTCGTAACGAATTAATGGTCCCTGGAAAATATTGCGCTAAGTCGCATACTTCCATACATTTCGGTACCCTCGTTAATTTGTATTTTTTATAATACGAGATCTGTTGAACTCTTTATATTAATTGGCTATATAACCTCTTATAATTCAAATTGCAACGCGAAAAAAGTACCGTTTATAAAAAAATTTTACATGTGAGTTAAAACACGTCAAACCATCACAAAAATATGGCATTTTCGGCATCATCACCTCCGATGTCAAATGTCATACACAATAAGAGTATAATTAAACAAAAAAAAAAATTTGACCCCAGTTTTTTCGGGTTCCGAAATATGACGTCATAAAAGTTGTTAAAAAAGTTAAAAAAATCACAAAAGTCTCCTTATAAAAGGGGATAGAACTTTTGAACTATGCAAGAAAATTTAGTTTTTTTTGGTATCGTTTTAAAGGTGCACCCTTGTGTTTTTTAATAAAAGGTCAAAGGTCATTTTTTGGGATTTTGAGTTCAAAGGTCCATATCTGGAAAAGTATATTTTTTAAAATTCTTAAAAAAATATATGCCAAGTATAAGGCCCTCTTCTACAATTGCAGAACATTTAAAGGTGGAGACTCGATTGGTGTCAGAGTTATAGACCAGAACGTGATCCTAAGTATGTTTTGTGTTCAAAAATAACTTGTTGTTATTGTATTTTTATAACTTTTTTCAATATATCTGGAGAACGGCAAGAGCCAAAGTTTCCAAATTAGGTACACACATTTAGGTTACCAATACACACCATCATCCCACAACCTGAATTTTTTGACTGTCATATGACCTATGGTTACGCCTTATGTATCAAAAGATTGGAGATCTTTAGTAGAAAATATTCTCTGGAAAACTTGGAAATTTGGTTCAAATACAAAACAGTTGTGACCAATATATACATTTTTTTTGAAAAATACCTAAGTATGAAACGATTTTTCCGAGTTTTTCAGAGAATATTTTCTAGTTAAGATTTCCGAAGAATTAATTGCTTATTCTTTGTTCTAATTAATTTGAATGAATTCAAAATCAATTCAAATGAATCTGTAAAATGAATTGCAATTTACTTTAACAAATTCATTTGACTTGGAAACGAATCGCAATTAATTTTACAGATTCATTTGAATTTGTCAAAGTGAATTGCAATTTTTTACAGATTCAATTGAATTGGAAACGAATTGAAATTCATTTCTGCCTAATTCGCTTGAATTGATTCAAATTTCATTTAATTCATTATTTTGTATGAAAAGAATTAATTAAAAATTTGTCAATTCACTGCACGAATAGTTCACGAATTAATTCACAGGAATGATTCATTTACAGCTCTGATATATATGTATGTCTTATGCTGGGTACACAGTGCAATCTACATCAATGCAATCTCAAAATATCAATACGTTTTGATGTTGATGCCATCTGGAATGAATGAAAAATGAATGAAAATGAATTAAATTTGCTAGATTGCGTAAATGCATTGCATTATGTGTACCCCGCATTAAAATAAAAAAAATTACTGATGTGTGGTTATGACAAAAAAATAAGCACTGCATAAAAGTCTTATTTTTTTAAATTTTTTTTTATTTGTTTAAAACACAATTATTTTTTACGCTATTGTAAAATATTAAGATATAATGACTTATGACTTGATAGCACACCTTGTGAGTCCCCCAATAGTATGCTCTGATGTCTAATTCTTCCTTGTTTAGCATATTAAAAAAAACAATTGTTAAAAACTAAAATCCTAGCCAAGTACGAGTGCGATATTCGGCTATGCCGAATCTAATATACCATGCCACTCCCCTGCAAATAATATTGGACTACCTGATCCTTTTTGATAAAATGAACTGACTACTCCATGGACTGGTCCAATGTAATGCAAGCATGGACCATGTCATTGTTAGAAAGTGTTTGTAGTGAGACGACATGTCTTCGTTTTTAACATGTTTTCGTTTTAAACGACTTCAAAACTAATCCTCTTGAGTATACCATAGAGTAGTTTTAAAACTACTCCTACGTAATCCAAAGCTGGGTTATATGGTCCTGCCCTAGGACATCGTAATGTTAAAAAGACCATGTTTTTTTCATATGTGTGGGTTACTTTTGGTCTAGTCCTAGTCCCTTGTGGGCTACATTTTACACGCGTGTTTGGACAAGTCCTATTATTTGCAGGGTCACCACTAACCCACACTAACCCAAATTTGAAAAATGTTTAATATGATTTTTATTTATTTGATCTTAGTATATGTATGTTAATCGCTTAAAACTAAAAAATCAGGCATTTGCTAAATTTTCAATAATTTTCTTATAAATCTCAATACCCTGCAAATATGTATCTGCTTTTATAAACTCATCATGATCGTGCAACAATACTGGAGTATTATTCATTGGTGAAAAGCCTAATGCTGGGATGCCAACTTGGCGTATGTAACGACTGTCAGTGCCACCAGTAAAGATTTGAAGTTCAATTTTAAGATCCCTGGAACAGAAAATAGAAAAATTGTAATTAAATATTGCTCGTTAAATTGAATTCAATAATTTTTTGCCGTCATACATGTCGTCGGTAGCCTTTTTAAAGGCTAACCAATATGGATTGCTATTATCGGTAGCAGTAGGCTGAACACGAGGACGTTTTTGGTCGTAAGTTATTTCTATATCACCACCAGCTTCCTTGCACCATTGTTGCAACTGTAAAAAGTAATTCGTTGAACTTCATTGCATGCAGTTTAAGATTTTGAATAAAAATATTTTATTATTACCTTTGCTTCAAATTCCTTATGATCCACATTTAGATCCAAACGAACATCGAAGCACAACATCATCTTCGGTGGTATAACGTTACTTTGTACACCTCCAGATATTTTCGTTAGATTAATAGTTGTTACATCGCCAATTGTCAATTGTGGATTATTTTCTAAGAGTCGTACCTGCTCCTCCCTCATTGACATCATTTTGTGTAAAATATAATTGAGTTTTTCACCGGCTGTATTTTTAAGCAACAATGATCCATGGCCCGCATTACCACTGATGTGAAAATAAACACCTAAGCCATAGAATAAGGAATAGAATAGCGTATTAGAAAATAGAGAGCATCAATTCTTGATACAGATATTGAAGTAAACGAGTTACAGTGAAAAAAGTAATTTTTGCAAGTGTTCCAATAACACTGTGCTATACGAGATATTCGCTAACTTAAATTTTTTGTGTTCTATATGTAACATATAAGGAACTAGTCCTAAGGGCTAATACTGGCTGTTCAAATAAAGATAGTAATGTTGCTGTAGGTTTTTACATATAAGATCTAGGGATAAATGTTTCCTTTCGGCTGCCGGTCGATTAAAGTGTCCTGCAGTCGTAAATGTCTTTTATAAAGCGGGCGGCTAATTCCTTAATTTAAAAAAAATTTCATTACATTTGTGTCAACATAAAATGCCAGCGATTTTTTTTCTTACTTATTTATGCAACCTTGTGTACGATTGCAACTCTGTGTCTTTTGAAAAAGAAGGAAAAACGGACATTGAGTTTTGACGAGAGATTAATTCTGTAAGATTCCATGTAATTGAATAATAAATAAAATAAAATGGAATAAAAAGTTTCGCGAAATAAAAACAACTTATTATTTTTACTAAATAAATAACATTTGTTATTTTTTATAAACAATTTACGAGCAATCATTTGACATTTGTAAACAAAATTAGGTAAAACGTTTTATTCGAACTTAGGGCGCCAACGAACTCTTTCCATCTATGACGATTATTAGCTTATGCTTTAACTTGGTTCCATGTCATTCCATGGCCTTCGTATTCTCTTTTTGCATATCTGATCCAGGTAAGACGTGGTCGACCGGTTCCTCGTTGCCCTTGGGGATGCCACTCCATTGCTGTGCGTGGTATATCATGAGTTGGTTTTCTGAGCGTGTGACCAATCCATTTCCATTTTCGCATTTCTATTTCGTATCAATTTTGTTGAGGTTTCCTATTTCAAGCAGCTGTCCATTAGTGACCCAATAAGGCCAGAAGATTCGTAGTATTTGGCGCAGACATCGATTTGTAAAAGCTTGTAGTTTTCTTAGGCTTTCTTGGGTTAATATCCAGGTGGTACATCCGTATAGATGCACGCTAATAACACTACTGTTGAAGATCCGGATCTTTGTTGCTTTGCTGAAATCGTTTGATCGCCATATTTTGTTAAGCCATTGAAAAGCTGATCGTGCTTTGTTGATCCGGTCATTAATGTATTTTTCTGATGCACCATCTGCAGTCACTAAGCTTCCAAGGTAGCTGAAAGAGTCCACCTCTTACAAATATTACGTCTCCGTTAAGATAAACGGGGTGCATATTTGATGCATCAACACGCATGAGCTTCGATTTTTTATACGTTTTCCGCTTTTTTACCAAATGGTTAAGCTAAGCTTGTATGTCACTGTGTAGGTGTGCTAGTAGACAAATGTCATCAGCATAGTCAATGTCATAAAGAAGTTCCTAAAGTATTATCGTATGTATATCGCGGGACATATGTCTATTTTCTGTTAGCTAAGTTGCCAAAGTAGCCTTACATCACATCAAGGCTAATTGTAGAATTTCGAATATCTTTAAATGAGATTGCGAAATATTCTAAGGTAACACTTATATGTCTAACAGGGCATTCGAACCGCCAGGGTAATCAAATGACAGATAAGCCAAACAAGGTAGTATTCTAAATTGTAGGTTTGTAGATCACTTAAATCGCATTCCATTATAAATCACTAGTTCAGCCCGAGTCTTAAAGACTTACACAGCTAAGGTGACTCTACCTGTTCCTTATACAGGTCCCTGTGGCTAACCTACGATGAACGGAGAAACTGTGTTTTATTTTTAGTGTCAACAGCTGGAAATACAGGACTTTATAGACAGAGAAACCTGGGGAAACAAGTGCTAACCAGTTTTGATTAACTATTTTTCCTATTCTAAGGGAAACGAGTTGGTGGGACTATGCAGTTACACCTACAGAGCAGCTGCCCCTTAGGAGGGATATTGACTCTAGGTATCACATAGTAGATACATATAGTATGTATACTTACGCCACACGCTACGTTCAGCATAAAACACAGGATAGACATCACTTGGCGAGGCCAACCCTTCATCCAAAGAGAAGCCAATATTTAAAGACTTGAAATCGCAAGTTTCAACAAATGGTCTCATGCCGAGACCACCACCCATTTCTTCGTCTAAAAAACAAAAAGATATATAAAATAATTTTAGTATGCGTAATAAATATAGGGATAGGTACTTATTGTTTTATAATTGATATACCTGGCACAAATGAACAATATATAGTACGCTTGAATTGTACACCACTCTTTTTTAGAGCACGTAATGCTCCCAAATATTGCATACCAACACATTTCATATCCTGAGTGCCACGAGCATAGATGCGTCCTTCTTCATCAATTTCAGCTCCAAATGGTGGATGTGTCCAATTTTCCGGAAATACTGGAACAACATCCATATGAGAGTTGAGCAAAATACCGGGTAAGCTTAAATCTGTGCCCGCCCATGTTAGTATGACAATGGGATTTTGTTCATTTACTGGATAATAAACACGCATCGGCATACCCAACAATTCAGATTGTTTTTTCAAAAATTTCACACATGGTTCTGAAAATAAAATGAATTTTTTTATTTCGAAAAGTTCGATATTCAAATCGATACACAATTTGCTTTCTATAAAGCATTTACTACTAATCTACAGTGTGAAAAAAAACAATTTCTAAAATTTTTTTAAAAACAAGTAAGAAAGTTTGTGTTATTTATTCCTATTTTGTAAAATTATTCATATACTACAGTCCAGCAAAATTATGAACTCTTATTCTAAGAAACAACCATAAAATTTCCTTAAGTACCTGGCAACTCCATAATTTTGCACAGCAAAAGTCTTGGTACCTTCTAAAGTGATCTATGTTTAAGTATTGGCATTTCTATTATTTTAAATGTTTTTTTCTTTCTACATTAATAACGGTACATTTAGAATGCATTCAGAGTTATTTCTTGTTGATATCAGTGGTAATAATTGGATTTTTATTGACAAAAGGTTTAAATATAATCACTCGCAAGGAGCTATCGATTGAGGAGCGCAATATTATTATTAATAATCATAGATTGGGAAAATCGTATTCTAAAATTGCTCAAATAACTAATAGAAGTAAGTCAACAACGCAAAAGGCAATAAATCGCGTTCAAAAAGAAAAACGAGTTAAAAATAAGACGTCCTCGCAAGCTTAGCATCCGAGAAAAAAGAAAAATGGTGTCTTGAATTTAAAAGTGCACCAAAGATTGCTGCCGAGTTGAAAGAGTCCATTAACAAAAGTGTTTCCGCGGACACAGTACGCAGATCAATCAAAAGAGCTGGGTACAACACTCGTACAGCACGCAAAAAGCCCTATATAAGCGAAGTCAACACAAAAAAGAAAATTGATTTTCCAAATTAATATAAAACAAAGCCAACTGAGTTTTGGAATAAGGTTATTTTCTCGGATGAGTCAACGTACAACATTTTTGGCTCAGACGGAAGTGCTTTAGTTTGGAGGAAGCAAAATGAAGAGCCAAACCCGAAGAATACGCTTATATAGGGCATTCTAAATGTATTCTTATTAATGTAGAAAGAAAAAAAAAACATTTAAAATAATAGAAATGCCAATACTTAAACATAGATCACTTTAGAGGGTACCAAGACTTTTGCTGTGCAAAATTATGGAGTTCCCAGGTACTTAAGGATATTTTATAATTGTTTCTTAAGCTTCGTATAGACGGTAGTCAGATCTTACAATGTTGTCATTGCATTAATTTTATACATCTGCCAAATGAAAATGAGCTTACAATGTTCACACAGTTGCAAGACATTTGTAGGCAAATTTAATTACAAAATTGTAAGATCTGACCACCGTCTGTACGAAGCTTTAGAATAAGACTGCAAAATTTTTCTGGACTGTAGTATATGAATAATTTTACAAAATAGGAATAAATAACACAAACTTTCTTACTTGTTTTTAAAAAAGTTTTAGAAATTGTTTTATTTCGAAAGCGGTACCTTGATTTATGCTTCACACTGTAGGTAGCTCTTCATTAAAAATTGCTAGGAATAACACGGTGAAATACATAAAATGTGCACTCCATTATCGAAACTAGCAAAACCACTTTCAGGGTTTCTGGCTTAAGCCTGGTACTCTGTTCAACATTTCACGTGAAATGCTGTCAAAACTCATATCGTCAGCTCAGAATTGGTTTGGCTCATATTATGGTAATTTAACCATGATATGCGCCAAACCAATTCTGAGCTGACGATATTAAAAAAACTTGTGCGGAATATCTATGAAATAATGTTGATAGAGTTGTACTCTGTTCAAAAAGTTCCGAAATGTTTCTGGCAACATTTTTCACAACTGCGAAAAAATGTAAAGCCTAGTACTCTCCCAACAAGCACGAAGTCAAACCTTTGATATGAAATGACTTTATCATTTGACATTAAACACAATTCTGAAACGTTTTTCAATTGTTTGATTTTAACATTTAAATTCAAATTAATAATGATTTAAAAATAAACATTTCACACCAAATGTTTTATCAATTTGATGTCAAATTGGTATCAAATGTAAAATTTAAATCAAAACTAAACTTGGTAATACTAAAGCGAAAAATAAATGTAAACATTAAAAATGGCGATTAAAGTTAAATTTTACTTCGTGGTTAAATGTGTTTTAAAAGTGAACGATTTATTTCTTGTAAAAAATAAAAATTATTTGTGAGTTACTGAGTTACTGAGTTTTGGAATAAGGTTATTTTCTCGGATGAGTCAACGTACAACATTTTTGGCTCAGACGGACGTGCTTTAGTTTGGAGGAAGCAAAATGAAGAGCCAAACCCGAAGAATACGCTTATATAGGGCATTCTAAATGTATTCTTATTAATGTAGAAAGAAAAAAAAAACATTTAAAATAATAGAAATGCCAATACTTAAACATAGATCACTTTAGAGGGTACCAAGACTTTTGCTGTGCAAAATTATGGAGTTCCCAGGTACTTAAGGATATTTTATAATTGTTTCTTAAGCTTCGTATAGACGGTGGTCAGATCTTACAATGTTGTCATTGCATTAATTTTATACATCTGCCAAATGAAAATGAGCTTACAATGTTCACACAGTTGCAAGACATTTGTAGGCAAATTTAATTACAAAATTGTAAGATCTGACCACCGTCTGTACGAAGCTTTAGAATAAGACTGCAAAATTTTTCTGGACTGTAGTATATGAATAATTTTACAAAATAGGAATAAATAACACAAACTTTCTTACTTGTTTTTAAAAAAGTTTTAGAAATTGTTTTATTTCGAAGGCGGTACCTTGATTTATGCTTCACACTGTAGGTAGCTCTTCATTAAAAATTGCTAGGAATAACACGGTGAAATACATAAAATGTGCACTCCATTATCGAAACTAGCAAAACCACTTTCAGGGTTTCTGGCTTAAGCCTGGTACTCTGTTCAACATTTCACGTGAAATGCTGTCAAAACTCATATCGTCAGCTCAGAATTGGTTTGGCTCATATTATGGTAATTTAACCATGATATGCGCCAAACCAATTCTGAGCTGACGATATTAAAAAAACTTGTGCGGAATATCTATGAAATAATGTTGATAGAGTTGTACTCTGTTCAAAAAGTTCCGAAATGTTTCTGGCAACATTTTTCACAACTGCGAAAAAATGTAAAGCCTAGTACTCTCCCAACAAACACGAAGTCAAACCTTTGATATGAAATGACTTTATCATTTGACATTAAACACAATTCTGAAACGTTTTTCAATTGTTTGATTTTAACATTTAAATTCAAATTAATAATGATTTAAAAATAAACATTTCACACCAAATGTTTTATCTATTTGATGTCAAATTGGTATCAAATGTAAAATTTAAATCAAAACTAAACTTGGTAATACTAAAGCGAAAAATAAATGTAAACATTAAAAATGGCGATTAAAGTTAAATTTTACTTCGTGGTTAAATGTGTTTTAAAAGTGAACGATTTATTTCTTGTAAAAAATAAAAATTATTTGTGAGTTATATATAACAATGATAAAAAATACGAATTAAAAAAATAAAACGGGAAAGTGAAGAAATTATAAGTTTGTTGTATGATTGCGGTGCTACAACCCTCAAAATAAAGAGGAGCCAATTATTTCGTCTTTGCAAGAATTAGAGAACGGAGAGAACATTTTTTCATATTATAGCTATGGTGCCGAATGTTTATCTCACAGTTTATTTAAATAAATAATGAATTTAAATTAAAAAAATAAAGTATTTTTATTTATGTTCCACATTGTGTTGTAATCCACATTTGATAAACGTTTGAAAGCAAGTTGAAAATAAAGGCATTTTTCAATTTGAAAATAATTTCCCCTTTTTGTTGAGAATGCTATGATTTTCAAATCATTATCAAACGTTTGTCGTTTGAGAAAACGTTTGACTTCAATTCATTTTCAATTTGAAATCAAACCTCCGAGTTTGTTGGGCTGTTCGAATTTGTAAAAAATGTTGAGCAACATTAATTATTTGACATGAAAATTTTGACATGTATCAATGTTACCTATCATGCGAGTTTGTACAAATTGACGTTTTTATTCCTGCAAAATATGCGACATTGTTTTGCGTATGTAAACTAACCCCACATGCAAGGTATATTTACACAAGGTAGACTCATTTGGGAGTGTAGACATTTTGCTCTATAAAAGGAACCATGTTGTCAAAATTGTCTTCATATAAAACAAAAACAATTTAACGCACACATGTACAAATTTTGGCTCATATACACGCAATTTGACGTTGTGGTTCCAACTATGGGTAAACAGCTGACAAACATATGGGCCAACGAGTTTACCTTGTGTAAATATACCTTGCCCACATGTATTTTACTGAAAATATTTTTTTTTATTAAAAAATATAATAAAAAAGAATGTAAATATGGATAAGAAACTGTTACCGGTTGTGTTATTTTAATTTTTTATTTCGTATTTAATAATTAGTTCATACTTTTTTGCTTTTGCTTAAAATTCCACTTGAAATAAGTGCAGCATACATCATTTCGGAGTTGTAAAAAATGTTGCCAGAAACATTTCGGAACTTTTTCACAAAATGAACAGAGTACAACTCTATCGACATTTTTTCATAGATATTTCGCATAAGTGTTTTTCATATGCGTTTTGACAGCATTTCACGTGAAATGTTGAACAGAGTACCAGGCTTAAGCTGCACCTATTTCACGTGGAATTTTAAGGAAAAGCAAAAAAGTATGAACTGATTTTTAAATAAGAAATTAAAACAACACAATCGGTAACAATTTTTTATCCATATTTACTTTCTATTTTATTCAATTTTTTATTAAAAAAAATTATTTTTAGTAAAATACATGTGGGGTTTGTCGCATACTTTGCAGGAATAAAAATGTCAAATTGTACAAACTCGCAAGATAGGTAACATTGATACATGCCAAAATTTTCATGTCAAATAATTAATGTTGCTCAACATTTTTCACAAATTTGAACAGAGTACTAGGATTATGCTCGGATTTAGATTGGCAACCAAAAATTGGCAAAAAAAAAAGTAGAAAAATGGTAATATGTGTCTGTACATGATTGCGATTTTAAAGACAGAAAAACAAAATTCCTATCGAATTTCTGTCAAAATATTAACGATGCTATAAAGTTAAATTCGAGCTTAGCCTGAAAACCCTGAACGGCGTTTTGTTTATTTCGATAAGTACTATCAGAAACCGAAATCAAAATAAAGTACATATTTGACGGCCTTAAAAATGTTGCACTGTGTAATAGAAACGATTAAAATTCCATTTTAATACATTTAAAACTGTACAAAAGCTCAAGAAATCTTCTCAGCAGCAAAATAAAAATTGCAAAAATATCTCAATCGGTTCAAAAATAACAGACTTTTGGCCGATAAAAAACGATCTTCAGCCACTGTGCGACGTTAAACGTGGAAATGCTATACAGAGACAAAGTTAACTCAAATGAAACTAAAAGCAATTCAAATAAATTGCCTCATGGAAAAAATTCGGCACTTGGTCTAGATTGTAAAGCGCTACTTTACAATTCTATCTTAAAGCCAATACGGTGCTATGGATCCAGTTATGGGGCACTGCCTCGGCCTCCAACATAGAGAATATACAAAGGCGTCAAAACAAAATTCTTCGAATCGTTACTTCCGCTCCCTGGTAAGTAAAAAACTCGAACATTCACAATGACCTCAATGTACCATCAGTTAAATCTATGATCACAAAGGATTCATTTTAATACTTAAAAAGGCTTGAATCGCCCCAAACCTACTAGCTCGAAATATTTTAAATTATACCATTATTTTAGGCGTGCTAAACGGGTTTCCGGGAGTAGGGTTTATATGGCGCCTAGGGTAAATTATGGACGGATCTTCACGAAATTACAGCGTGATTTTCAGTCGAATAAACCGAATTTTTGCAAAATCTTATATCATTCCGTGCATTGTTTCACCATTTATGTTAGTTTTTATAACAAAATTATCAATTTTTTAAAGTGGTGGTTCCACATTTTGATTCATAGCTCTGGTCCTACTGAACCGATTTTGCTGGATTTCAATCCCAAGCGGCTTGGGATAACTACAAGCAATTTGACACCAAGTTTGTTCATTTCTTATGAGTTTTTCGAAAGTGAGCGTGTTTTCAACAGACGGACATGTCTAAATCGACTTAGAATTACTCAAGGAGTCTGAGGGTCTGAGATGAATAATAAATAAGTTTCACAAAAGTTTCGTTGAGCCAACAAATCAATTGTAAATTTTATGCGTGGAGAGAATTTTTAATGAAGGGTTTGTTTCCCGAACAAAAAATTTGTTAACTTTAACGTACGAGGCGTTAACATACGCGGGAGTCGTTAGCGCAACCAACACTTTATTTATTTATACGTACGGGTTCCGTGGGACAACGAATAGTTTATAAAATTTGTGTTAATAAGACTTAGGTTCATTTTCACAACTTACCAATAGCTAAAAGTAGACTTTAACCGGCCTGATAAAAAGTGTTCCATTATTAAAACTTTACTTTAAATTAGAGTAAGCGATAAACTAAATTAAGGTTTATCCTACCTGTAGGGTAATTCTGTAATTTTTAACGACAAAAATTTGTCGTAAGTAGTAAATTTTTAAAATTTTTACTTGAAATTTTCTACCTAACGACAAACGCTACTGGTACGTTAAAGTAAAGTTGTAATAATGGAACACTTTTTATAAGTTGTGAAAACGGGCCTTAATAAATGTTTCGTTAGCTCAACGAACATTTTATTTACTTTTACGTCGTAACTTAGGCGAGTTGGATCATTATCATGTTATTGAAATATTTTGTTAACAGTTTTCATTAACATGGGCTGTTTCAAAATCCAGCATCAGTTTATCCCATTGCGTTAATACTTTTGAAACAGACATTTCAATGGAAACGTTTACTTATATATATTACTGCAAAAAATGTTGTTAACCCTGAAGGACTACTCTTCATTTTAGTACATTTAGGTTACTCTTCGTCAAATCGACAAAATTTTAAAAAATAAATTCTAGCTGAAGGATTTTTAAAGTAAAAAATAAACAAAAATCTGTTTTAGTTAAGAGTTAAATATAAAAAATTCTTATTCTCTCTAAAATTCGATACGATTATTTTTCAAATTAATGTGTAGTTTATAGAACACGAGCGCCTTAAATTTCGATTTTTTTTTTTTTGTTTTCGATGTAAGTTGAACGGACGAGTAAGACGCTCGTGTTCTATAAACCACACATAATTAACTTTTTAAAACAACAAAAACTAAAAAGGTAAAAAAATACTTTTTTCTTGCTCAGTCTTTCAAGATAATCAGTCAAATAATACAAAAGAAAAAAACTATTTAGTTATTAACCTTATTTTACGCATGAGACAAAAAGTTCAATTTTATGTTCACAGCAGATGCTTTTCTTGCATTCTGAGTTTGCTACAGAGACAGATGTGACAAATTTTACACTGTTTTGGTCATGAAGATTTTTCAGGTACTGTCGTCGGTTTTTGACGTAGCTGTTGAGAAAAGTAATATTTAAAATTCCAAAAATAGACACAAAAACTTACACTAATTTCTGAATTTCAACTTTAAAAAAATGAGGATCCCGCGTACGTCCACTCACTTCAAGCTTTCGGCATCAGCTAACGGTGTTGACAAAAAGGGCGTTATTTGAACACCCAAAAAAAGCTTCGTCAATTCGACGAACAGTAACCATCCAGTGTTAATATCAAAAAATATTTAATTGACACTATTAATTTGTTTACTGGTGCAAATTTAATGAATATTTTTAGTTAATATAACAAATTTTTTATTTGAAATCAATTTTAATTGTTTTCTGTGCGGGCTTTACATGGGGCTTATGGTATATTATGAACCGATCTTCATGAAGAATATACGTATAGATACTTTATGGTGTCATAGATGAATATTAAAAAAGTTTTACACGGAATGACAAACTTACTATACCCTCATTCACCTATAGTTGTGAAGGGGATAAGAATTGATAGCCAGCTTTACTTTCTACAATGCATATGGTCACCTGAAACACAACAGGCCCTGACTAACCAAAAGTTAAAAATTAAGATTTTCATTAACAAAAAATTTTGGAATCTTTCGACCAAAACTTGCGATTTTATGGAAAAAAAACCGAACGGAATTAAATGTTCTCATCTTTTGTTGAGTTAGATAAAAACAGTATTATTTTTGCGTTCGAGAGATGACAAACAGGAAAACGTTATTATTTTTAAAGATTTTCACAAGTCTACCGAATCGAACACCAAGGAGCGATATTTAGTGTTTATTTTCGAACACTGGTTTGCATAATATGCAACATTGTCAATCGTCAAAACAACTGGTTTTACAAGAAAAAAAAATTATAAGCAGCTTAAGGCGATTAATCAATTTATAATTAAAAATAGTTTTTGGTTCTCCTATAAAATTTCCAAAAAGTTAGATAAAGTAGAACAATTTCATAAAAATATTTAAATTATGTAATTTATGTTTAAATTAATTTTTGTTTGTTTTTAATTAACGGAAATTTTCGTTTACAATGATTGTATCTTGTATATTTAAGTAATACCAAGTGAGAAAAAAATCAGTATGTATCTTTTTTTGAGAAAGAAAATGCCGCAGTACCCCCACGACGTAAGAAGTACCATTTTTTTATTACACAATTTTTTTTAAGTGTTGTGGATTTGAAGGAAATATTTTAAAACTCTCTAAAAATTTTTATATTTGTCGTAGTTTTTCTTTTAACTTCCTTATTTTCTGGTCGATGACACTTTAAAGAGATGATACAGTTGAATCTGGAGCTGATTAAAGAACAGGACTTAAATCAAAAAATTTTTTTGTTTTGAATATATTTACAAGGGTTTACTTTTATAAGCTGGACAATACTTATTCAGAATTTAAGCAAAAATAATTAAAAAGGAGTTTATATTTGCAGATAATTTGTCGCTCAATGAAGTTTAAGTGGTGGAATACCCCACAGTGAAGATGATACTTATTCAGAAAACTGAAGTGGGCTTGTCGTGGACTCTCTTATCAGAAACAGACACAAATTAAAGAATTTTTATTATTTTAAAGGGACAATAATGTCTATTTAGTTCAGTGTGGCCAATTTAGCAATTTAGTGGCTAGATTTAGCCATTTTTCACCCTGTTTATTCATTAAAAAATGAGTTTAGCCATTAGCCATTTTTTTTTAGCCATTTTTCAACTTGCTTAGCAATAAAATCTTTGCGCCGTTTTTAATTTAAAAAAATTATTTATAAAAATTATAAAAATTTATAAAAGTAAAATAAACATTTTTTATAATTAAAACGCCTTAAATTTAAATCACAACTTTTATAAATGTTGAAAATCGCTGATGATGAAACATCTTTCAAAATAAAAGAACAGTATTCCAATATTAAATTTATAAAATGGATCAACACAAATATCGGTGTTTCTTTCTGGTTGCAAGTATTTCAATAAAGAGTTGCAGGCGGCAACAAATTTTTTTTAGAAATTTCCGAATTGACTATAAAGTTGCTCTTACTTCCATGGTCTAATGCTGAAGTAGAGAAGCCAAATAAACATCGTATAAATTAATTTGAGAAATAGGTTACATTTAGCAACTGTTAATTCGATTTTATCAATTAGGTTAATCTTTTTATTAAAACAATAAAATATTTATATCAACACCACAATAGTGGAGAGGGTACCATGCATTTCTGCTGATGTTTGTAACACCTTTAAGTATTGGTCCTAAGCCCACCTTTACGTATACCGATTGACTCAGAATCCCTTTCTTCTGAATTAACGATGTTTGTCCGGCTGGTTGGTTGTCCATGTAAACCTTGTGCGCAAAGTACAGATCGCAATTTTGGAGATTATTTGATAGAATTTGGTACATAGGTTCTAATGTGGTGTAGGGTATCATATAGTCGGGGTTGACCGACTATACTTTCTTACTTGTTTTTTATTGTAAATCTCGACTCAAAAGGTTGGGTAAATGTTGTCGTGATTATGATTTTCCTTCAAATTATTTAAAACTAATAGTTACGAGCGATTCCTATGAAATGAACAATAACGACATCGAATTTATCGATGATTTAATTTTTTTAAAATATTAATTTACTTTTATTCTTATTTAACAAATTGATCTTAAATTGCAATTTCATCGTAAACAACTTAAAATGAATTATTTCTGTTTTGTTATTGAATTTTAATTTAATGTGATTTTATTTAAAAAAAACTTTAAGCCATTTTTTCCGTAAATTTAACCATTTTTGGTCACCAAATTTTGGCAACACTGATTTAGTTAGGGGCCTAATTCTGGCAGTCGTGATCGAGTAATTTCTCGATTCGAAACCAATTTTATCTCAGTCGATACTGAACGAATCAAAATTATTTTTTCAATATTGTGAAACTCAAATTAATTCTTTAAAACACTGAAAAAATAATTCCAATTCGTTCAGTATTGACTGCAATAATTAGATATTAAATTGCTTTCGAATCGAGAAATTACTCGATCACGACTGCCAGAATTAGGCCCCAGATTTATTGAAGTTACTCTCAAACTATGCTCTACTTCTTTTGTACACTACGATTTTTTTTCATACTTTACAAATAACCCTCGCATTTTAAATCTTATCAATATCGTTCGGTAATTGTATATCTTTATATGACATTAGAAAAAAGTGTTGTTTATACAAAAACACAAAGAAATTATCTAAATTATACAATAAAAATATTTAAAATATGCAAATTACAAAAAAATATTTATGAGAGAAAAGTGTTCTAAAGGTTAACGACTAAAATGGCCAGATATAGGCGAATCATATTTCACTTAACCTAAGAACAAAGTGTTGAACATTTTCCACTTACTGTAATCGGGCTGTGGATGCACACTGGGTATACGTAAATATTCACAAAAATATTGAATTTCTTCATTGTTTTTCCAATCTTTTGCCATGTTTTGTGGTTTTTATTTAAAATTAATTTTCGTTAAATCAGATAAAAATGAAAACTTAAAACTAGTTGCTTGTTTTGTTTTTCTTAATTGTTATTAAATAAAAATTTTTCTAAATTGAAATATCAATTAACGCAAGTGTGTGCGTGTAAATTTATTTAGTTTTTCTTTAGCTGTTATTTTCTGTACGTCCGACCGCTTTGATAATCTTATTGGAACTAATAATCTACACTCTTTGCGTTCGCCTGTTAAATATGAGGAAAAATACTCTTTGTAGGTCTGATTATACTTAAGTATTTTCAAAATTAAATAGACAATTTGTCGTATTACAAAATCTTTAAATATTTTCAGTACGACTTACAGTAGTTCAAAAAGTGTTTTTACTTAGAAATATATTAGATACCCACATTACAATTTACATGGCTGTCCTTTTAGATATTGTGCGCAACGTACAGGTCGCAATTTTGGAGAAAGTTGGACGAAATTTGGTACATAAGTTCTAAATATCACAAGGACCAAGCCTATTGAAAATGGTGACAATTGGTCCGTAATTTCACATACTATCTTCTTTCCGGAATAGAGTCTATGTGCCCCTAAACCATCTTATTATGTTGTCATTTAGATCAAGTCTTAACATATTTTATTGCAATTTAAATCATCTTACCAGATATTTTTGGACTCGGTCCATATTTGGTAACAGCTACCATGCAAAAACTATTCCCGAAAAAATCTTTTAATGCCATAACTTTCTAATAAACTTGTAGCTACTGTACGTATCAAAATATTATGTTAGTAGTTTCAGAATTAAACATAGTTCCTTTATAAACCCCCTCTCTAAAATTCCTTAAATATAAATGAAGGAAGAACTTTTACGTGACCATAGATTGGATTCTATCGGGTATTTACCTGATGTCTGGCTAAACACCGCATATATTTTCCTTTTTTGGGTATTTAAAAACACAAATAAATTTGGCAATCATTAACTGTCAATAAACTTAATTAAATTTTAAATTACTTTTCGTTTTGTAAAAACGTTGTAAAATATAAAAAAGCTGGTTTAATTTCACTAAAACTACAATAAACCGAAGTATATTGATTTTAAATTATGAAGAAGGTATGTGTTTATTAAGTAAAGCTTATATTGATTAAACAAATTAATAAATAGAATCTGGGAATTTATTTCTCATGGTGAGTAACATTTATTTAATAAATTTTCATATTGATTCGAGTGTGTATTCTAAGCCAAATCACAATTTTAAAAGCTTTTTTACTTTAATAGTCCTGTTCCGTCCTTAAGAAGCTTCTTAACAGATATATACAAACAAAAATTCTGATAGTGCATACAAAATATTCCTGGAAAATATTGAAGGAATAATACTATTAAAGTATAAAGGCTTTTAAAATTGTAATTTGACTAAGAATACACATTCGAATTAATATGAAAATTTACAAATTAATAAATTTGTATTAAATTTTGTACAAAATATGTTTACCCACCAATTGGATATTTACCGTTTTCCCATCTAACTCCTAACCTCAAAACATAATTTTTTTTCTGACGGATCCATTACTGCCCATGAGTCTTAAATGGAGTACACTCTAGAAAATTTGTCTCTTACAAAAGCCGACTTTACTTTCTTACTAGTTTTAACGGGGTTTTGTTGTCGGCTAAGGTAGTTCGATTGCGCGTAGGGTCGACTAACGGAATTACAAACATTGACTAAAAACTCAGTTGCACACCCTTTTACTTACACTCAATTTACATGATGAATTTTATGACGTCCAATTTTGGACGTCATTTTTTGTTTGGTAGCAAGCGGAGTAGAGAAGAAAGAGGAAGAGAAAACAGAAATCATGTCTATTTTTCTACCCCTCTTTCTTCTCTACACCGCTTGCTACCAAACAAAAAATGACGTCCAAAATTGGACGTCATAAAATTCATCATGTAAATTGAGTGTTAGACAACTCAATTTTTAAACAATCAAAATCCAGCATAAATTTCGAAGGCAGCCATAATTCAGCCGGGAGTTCGAAGAATGCGGTGAGTTAATGGGGGTAAAATTGCAAAAATTCCCAATTTTTCTTAATAAGGGTATTCATTTCAAATTTTTTTTGGTTGGAAAAATGGAAAAAAGGAAAATTACACTCTTATTGGCGTGAACGGTATTTTTTTTAGTAGTAAAAAGTACAAAAGTTTTAACTGTCAAAAAAAAAAATCTGTAATATAATTCTTGGAAGCAATTGATATTTTTCAAGATGCCAAATAAACGCTGTTAAAAGTGAATTAATTGATTATTTAATTGTCACATCATTTATACGTTCTTTTTTAATATTTTTATACCCTTCACCACAGGTGGAAAAGGGTATATATAAGTACAGTAAAAATTCGATAATCCGGATAATTGATTTCAGACCCCAATCCGGAGTAGCGAATTATCCGGATTACCGCATGTACAGTCGCACAGAAAACTATACATATTCCCAAAAAAACTGCATTTTGTGTAAAACTGTAAACATTTTATTAACAAAATTTATAGCGCCAAGTTCCATAAAAAAAAAAAAAAAAATTAAAAAAAATTTTAAAAATTAAAGAAATTCAGATTTTAGAACACGAAAAAGTATACATACTCCCACTGTTGGTCAACGGTACTTTTCCAATAAAAGAACTTTTTCATAGTTGTTTTTCTCCGTTATAATTCTATATTAGTCTCAGTTAATAATTTTAAAGTTTTGTAATTGGTCGATTTTTTTTTGTAATAATGAGCCCAAAAGTAAAAGAAATTAGTCTAGATATAAGAAATCTAATTGTCCAGCTTAAAAAAAATGGGAAGTCGTTGCGCGAATTTTTTTTTTTATATGGAACTTGGCGCTATAAATTTTGTTAATAAAATATTGTAAACATTTTTTTTTACACAAAATGCAGTTTTTTAGGGGGTATGTATAGTTTTCTGTGCGACTGTATGTATTTATTAAAAACTATAATAATTCATAGCAATGTGCAAACATACTCATATCACACTATTCTAACTGTATTTTTCAAAGCATGCTGTAATTTAAATAACAAAAATAAATAAAAACGGGTGCTATTCAATGCGGGCTATAGAGTTGCAATCAATCCGGATTATAGAATACGCAATGAGCTGCAAAATTCTGTCCGGATTACTGAATATTCCGGATTAGTGGAGTCCGGATTATCGAATTTACACTGTATGTCATTCCGTGTGTAATTTCTTTAATATTGATCTAAGACCCTATAAAGTATATATATTCTGGGTCCTTATGAGGAGAGATGTTGATTTAACGATGTCCATCCGTCTGTCCGTCTTACGTTTGATATGTGTTTTCCGGATACTCCAGACATGATAGCGACTAGGTTGTTTTACATTTATATCACATATAGTCTACCATTTCTTGCTATTGAAATTCAGCAAGATCGGTCCACAAATGGCTGAGATATGACCAAAAATAGATCTTCCCGATTCCAAGTTTTATAACCAAAATAACTGGCAAATTTCTTCTTTAATACGTCGGTATATAAATCTGTCAAATCGGTTAAGAAATAGCAGAGTTATGACCAAAATACTGAAATCCCAAAAATTACTCTTTTTATAATTAAGTTTGTTTTTTATACCCTTCACCGAAGGTCCTATACCCTATAAAGTTCTGGCGTATTCTGGGTCCTTATGAAGAGCGAAGTTCAAATCCAGTTGTCCGTTTCTAGTTTGTCTAGTTGCTCTGTATTTTGCTCACACAATGGTGAAGGGTATATAAGATTCGGCACAGCCGAATATAGCACTCTTACTTGTTTTGTATAGAAATCATTTTTAATTTTGTTTTGAAAAACGACGTTTTAAAAAAATTTAAATTTGATTTAAGTAAAACGGAGTTTTTAAGAACCATAGTTGATTATCTTAAAAAGAGATGTAAATTTTAGTACTTTTTGTCAAAAATTGCAACATTTTCAAAAGAGTGCCAACCACACTCAATTTGACGTTTAGTAATTGCCAACTCTTTAAAAATTATAAAGTTGTAATATTCCAATCTGATTTTTTTACACTTAGTTAAAGCTTGTTTAAATTGCAACTTTCGGTGGAAAAGTTTTTCCCAGTGTTTGTTGTAACAAAAATTACATTTTTCCACTTTTCCATTTATCCAACCAATAAAAAAAACTGAAATGAATGCCCTTAATACTATGTCGTTACATAAGGCTGCTCGATTTTACCTCTAAAAGCTGTCAAATATTAAAAATTTTTAATATTTCTACAAACCTGCTTCAAATATTTTTCCAAACAGCAAACACCCCAATTAACCACACAAAACATTTGCACAAACGTAAAATTTTAACATGTTTGCCAAGATTGTGTGTTTTATTTTGACTTTGATAATATCATGGTTTTTTTTTCTTGGAAAAAGAGGAAAATACTATTGTTAATTTAAAACCAAACAATTATTAGTGGTATACATTAGGGGTGTAACTTTTTCCCATTTTTGCAATTAACGAAATGGCCCTAGCATAGTCCAATATTCCATTGTAAACTATTGAAAAAAATTATATTAATTTTTCGCGGTTTTCAAAAAAGGTCACCCACAAAACGCGGTAAAGTTGGAAAATTAATTTTTTTTTATTTTTATTTGTACTTATACATTTATCCAAAAACTTAACTTGTGGGTGAGGTTTTTATTTTCAAACGACCCAAACAAATTGTTTTCGTAAATAACACAATATTTGCTATCGCGTAGTGCTAGGGCCAAAATTTGGTTATACCCCTACTATACATGTTACTGTCATATTTAACAATAACATGTTTAAAGGCAACCATAATATGATTGTGGGCTAATTTAATTTAAAAAAAGCTGACGGTGACAATAATATGGCCAAATTAACCATTTGTGTAATAATTTTTATTAAAAATAGTTATTATGGAGCTGACCATATTGAACAAAGTTTTTTCTCTGCGTGTAGTCATTGTAAGGGAGTCCTTAAAAGACCATCTATGCTGCGCAGACCAAAAAAGAACAAAGCGTTCTAAATGAGTCCTTTAAGACATGATGTTTCTTTAGTCTGAAAGCATTCTAGATCTAGCTAATTGATACGAAAATTTTTTCAAGGAAAATTAAAGTATTGGTGATCGGATAAGTTACCGGTAAAAATCGATGGGGTAGGCTTGTAATTCAAGAACATATTTTTTTATTTCAAGCGAAGGAAACAAAAAAAACTTCTGCTTTGCCTATTTAAAATAGCTTTAACGGTTTATTTTAAAAATGTTTTTGAATCACTGTGCGACTTTTGGTTTTATCAAAGAAATAAGACAGTTTTTATCAGTTTATATAAACTACTAAGTTTATTTGTATGTGTATATAACTATATACGAGATAAGATTGAAAAGGTCCCATAACATCATAAATATGTATATTAATTTTACTAAACATTTTTATTTTTCGAATGTATTCTATGAGGTTAATTTAAATACTTTAAAGCTTTTTTGCAATAATCCTATTGCTTCAATATTTCACATACTATTTGCTTAAGCCAACCTTTGGTTAACATTAAAGCTAAATATATGTATACCTAAAGCTTGGCAATTTATAAATACTTGAAAATAAAAAAGGTCGAATAAAATACATGAGTAGGTGAGTTGCAAAACTCGTTCGTTTCATAAATTAAAAAAATTGAGATAAAAACCGATCTAGACAGATATTTTAGCACTTTATGAGAATAAATATATAGATTGTATCGAATCATGTCCTTTTCTATGTTTTTTTTTTTGTGACATAAAATTGCAGTTGGTAACAAAACTGGTTCGTTCCACTCAATAGACATTTTCAAAACTATCTCTTTGTATTTTGTGTAACAAAACTCGCTGGTTTACTGTTTTGAACTTTGTGTTAGAAGTGCACCAAGATATCGTTAATTAAATATAGTCGAGTTAGGGAATTTAAAACTGCAAATTTAAAAACAAGTTCGCTTTGGCATATTTGTTTTTAATAAATCGTATATTGAAAAAAAATTTTGTATGGATGGTCTAATATATGACTGGAAGTCCGTTGTAGCTGCTGTGGTGAAAGCACTAAGTAAGCTACATTTTAAATTCCAAACTTCAAAGCAAAAGCTAATAGAAACAAGTAAGAGTGCTATATTCGGCTGTGCCGAATCTTAGATACCCTCCACCGACAGTTCGAATGTTTAAGGAGTAATATCTGTATGATGTCTTTTTATTATTATTATCTTAAACTGTGACGATTTGTTATTAATTATGGTTTTAGGAGACTAAACTGTTTTCCGGGAGTAGGGTTTATATGGGGTCTAGGGTAAATTATAGACCGATTTTCACGAAATTTCACAGTGTCATTTCCAGTCCCATAAAACTGTGACGTGTCAAATTCTGTTATGATAGCATTAACAGTTACGGTTTTAGGCGGACAAAACTGTTTTCCGAGAGTAGGGTTTATATGGGGCCTAGGGTAAATTATGGACCGACCTTCGCGAAATTTTACAGTGTCATTTCTAGTCGAATAAAACGGACTTGTGCAAAATCTTATGTCATTCCGTGCATTTTTGCATCATTTATGTTAGTTTTTGTAACAAAATTATCAAGTTTTTGAAGGTGGTGGTTCCACATTTTGATTCATAGCTCTGGTCCTACTGAACCGATTTTGCTGAAATTCAATCCCAAACTGCTTAGGATAACTACAAGCAATTTGACATCTAGTTTGTTTATTTCTTTTGAGTTTTTCGAAAGTGAGCGTGTTTTCAACAGACGGACAGACAGACGGACATGGCTAAATCGACTTAGAATTACTCAAGCAGCCAGAATATATATACTTTATGGGGTCTGAGATGAATAATAAAAAAGTTTCACACGGAATGACAAACTTAGTATACCCTCTTCACAACTAATTGTGGTGGAGGATATAAAAAAGGAAAAGGAACTCGGAAGAAATGCATGACATTGTTCCATATATACTCTCTATCAATGAGGGGCTTTACCCGAAAAATGATTTTTGAAAAATTTTATCTACTCACTTTGGGAAAATTGGAGAGAAAATAAAGACTTGACATTTTATATTCTTGAAAAAAAAAAAATATTAATTATGGAACGGAAAAAAAAATGATGAGTACACTGAAGAAAAAGATTTCAATTTATTTGTCTAACAATTTCATATTTTTTACAACAAGGGAGATAAACTAAAACAAGACACATTTTGAAAACTTTACAGAAGACCGCAAAAATTTTAAATTTAAGAATTTGCCTTTCCCGAATATTTTTTATGACTCTAATATGTTTTGTTTTATGTCGATGATATCATTAATAAAATAACGTCATATAAGGTAACATACGTTTACTTATTATGTTGGACTTGGTGTTCTTTACCTCCCAAGTTGATATTGATACTGTTCAATCCCTTGACACAACAGCACCAAGTCCAACAACAAATGGTCTGCTATTTCCGAAAATTATAACAAGGCTTACACATATTTTTTGGTACCTTACTTTTCTCTTCAAAATGTGTTATACAAAATTTTACAAGTAACAACTGAAGGAGCATCCGCATGTTTAAATAAAAATATAGTTTATTTTCCTGAGAATGGTATACAAAGTTGGTCGAAATATTTGACAAAATAAAAAAATAGGACCACAATGGCAGTGTTTTAGTTTATCTATTTTAAAAACAAAAGACCTCACTTTACAATTTACAAAAAAGGATTCTTGATGTTCTTTGCCCCTGAGCACATTCTCCTGATTGTATACAAATCCAGTGGTAAACAAAACTAAGTACACTTGATTCCCTTTGTATCTAAGCAAGTTGGACTTGGTATTTTTTTAACTTTTCTATTTCGAAAACTACATTAGATAGGACTTAAGGGAATTTACACATCCGATTCCAACTGTATAAAAAACTTATTTTGTAAAAAATGTTAGTTGGGGTAGTTTATCTCCCACCAACAGAACAGTTGTTAGATTTTTTTAGCACTGTTTACCTAATTTTAATAAATTTATATAACTTTCAAAATATACTAAGTTCAATGATTAATTTTCCTGGTGGGCTAAAGTGCGTTGCAAAACTAGTTCGATCCCATATAGATCGAAGCAAAACTAGTTTCTTTCGAAAATTCGTAGCAAAACTCGTTCGTTACAAAATTAAATCTATTATTTTTCTATATTTCAGTTAGTTTCAATTTTTCAACTGTTGAGCTATTAATCAAGAATGGCATAACACTTCAAAATCAAACAAGTTCAACTAATTTGGTCCATTATATCCGGCGGTATATGTTTTTTTGCATTTTCCCAAAATTGGAAAATAGTGTAGCGAACGAGTTTTGCATCTCACCTACTCACATATTACATACAAGACATAATTATATTTTTAATAAATATGTATGTGCATATGAATTTATGTAAAAATGTTTATTAAATTAGTTTCAATATTATATTTAATTTCGTATGAGAACTAGGTATAATAAATTTAATTTTTCCTTACAACTAAAAAAGTACTTTTAAATAAATATTGAGTTTTTTAAGCGAGGTTTTTATAAACACGTTGATTGCGCATTTATCCGTGTTATCGGTTAAATGATCCCCCGTTTAAATGCGTAGAAAACTGAACATTTTTCGATGCGCACTTAAGCGGGAACTACTGTACTACCACTACTTTATTCTGTTCCGTGCAAGGAAAATACAACCCTGCTATTTAATTGTGTTATAATTATTATTCACAATTTTAAGAAAAGTAGGGAAAAATGCTGATTACTTTAATTAAAATTAAATATGAGCTAAAGAAGGGTCATGGTACCTAAAGAACCATTAAACCTCGTGAAGATGGAGAGCAGAGCCTATGAGGGGAAAAGCCCGGTAGCGAAGGAACTGGGGTTTCTATAGAAGAGGACTGGAGTGGATTCCTAGAGTCTTAAGTGTTTTAAATAAAAAACGGCCACACTAATTTCAATTCACAGTACTAACACAATTATTTTAATAATTATGTCAATGTAGGTATACTTAGTTAGGGATAATAAATAAAACTTTTGAACGTTGGCTGGGAGCCGGAGGATGACCAGGTAATTAAAGCAGCTAAGAACGAACTTAAAACCGAATTAAAGTTTAAAGAAAACGCGGCGAATATCAAAACGGTAGAAAAAAGAGTAATAATGTTGTTTTGAAGAGACAATTTTAAACACCAGCCGTGATAAGTTGTTATTGTTTTAAAATATTTTCAAACAAAAATTATATCAAGCAAGCACTTTCGTCAAAATAGGTACGACTCGTATTACTCGCTTATTAATATAATATATCTGTGGCTTGGTGCAAAAGGGCCAGATATAATGATGATGATGATGATAGGACGGAACTAATAAAAGGAAAGATTTATATCAAGGTTTAAATTAAAAGATGTACGTATTTATTTACGAAAAGATACAAACATTCTGCAATAAATAACTAAGTAAAACTATATCTTTGTAAAAAAATATTTTTAATAAATAACACAATTTTTAAACATTATTTAAAGATTGATATAGAATTAAATAACAATAATCTTTGTTAACTAAATACTTATTTTAGCACAACTTTGAGGTGTATAAAAATTAGATAAAAATATAAAAAACAAGTTAAAATACATACTGCCGCTCCCACCATAAATGGGACGGACACCTCATAAAAATACTTAGCTTACATTGTTATCTATGTGTCCCACTTAAAGTGTGAGTAGCCGTATGTATAAAGAAAAATTGCTAAGCAAGTAATTTTAAGTTTTCTATCTGAAGAATAGGCTGGCAATTTAATTTTTTGGTGGTGGACGTAAAGCAACATTAGCCTCGTAATCTTTTATAGAAGCACGATGCGATGATTTCTTGTTGGCACTTGGATGAGGAGAACCACCTCGTTTACCTCGTTTACCGGGAGCGTGTCGGTTGGATAAGTGTGTCTTGTAAGTTTGTTGATATCCGTATCCCTCAGGATTGTTATTGAACTTTGGATTATAACTATCGAATTCTAGAGGTTTATATTTATGATTTCGAGGCTGTTGCTGTTCATAACTAGCATTGGAATCATCATATTTACTAGGCATAGCCTCCTTTTTCAACACATGTTGATAAGGGTTCATTAAAGGATAGCCATCTTCGGAAACATTAGAACTGGAAGGTTCGCGTTCTGCCTCACGATCCGATGGTGGCTCAGCATAATAGCCGCCTTGTGAATTGCTGGCTGCATAACCCTTGTAGTCTTGATGATTTTCCGCTGCAGCTTTTAACCGACGGAACTCGGCTTCCGCTCGTTGCTTTTGTTTGTATGGCAACGAATTTATGTCGTGGTAAATTTCTGAGTTGAAATACAACTTGTTTGGTTTGTTGGACGAAGAAGCACTTTCATGTTCTTCTGGGTCAGGTGTTGTAACTACATGAGAAAGGTCAAACTCTTCTAAATTTTTTAAAGCCGATGAATGATCGAATTGGTCATAAGACTTAAGGGGCAAACTATAGGGTTTGGATACAGTTTTTACTGTGGCAGTGTGCAAAGGTGCCTTTGTTTTAATTTTGTATATAAATTCAACATTTGGCGTTAACTCGGCTACTTCATGGGCAGAATTTTGGTATGCATTTTCGTTTTCAATCTGATAATTAGACTTTGGTGGAGCATTTTTATGATACTTTTGATTTGGTGGAACGGCGTGAGAAGGCAAATGTTTATAAGATTCCTGATAGTTACCATTAGAGGTGGAAATGTATTTGGTTGGCTTAATTGTTGAAGATGCGATGCGTTTCTCATCACTACCCGGAACAGTTACAACTTTGAAATATGTTTTGGGCTCTTGATTTTGAGGGGCTGCAATAATCTTACCTTCTGCTTCCAGCTCTTTCATATATTTAATAACTGACTTTTCTATTTGTTTCATGATTTCGGCTTTTGGTATTTCCGTAGAAGCGGAGACTCGTATTCTTTCTTCATTTTCATTTGGATTTTCTTGATATTGGGGAACAGGTTTGTAGATAAATTTGGTGCGATAATTACGGTCTACCAACGACTGTTGCGATGGATCGTAGCTTTCTGTATGTTCTTCATAAATGTTATAGGATCTGGTGACGGGGTCCTTTTCATACACTGGAGCTGGTGATTCATCGGCTTCATTTCTTTCTGGTTGTTGTGGTTCCTGTTCTCTGTCTTTTACCAATTGTTGGGCTTGCTGTATTTTTTCTTGTAGTTGCGCATGTAAATGTTCTTCCAATTGTTGTTTGGGATCGGTTTCTGAGGTTGGTCGAGAGGAATACTGGTTGTAAGACTGTTGGGGTGATTGTTCTTCCTCAGGTGTATATGGTTGGTGTGGCAATTCCTTTTGGGAATATGTATAATATTCGTAATTGTTTTGCTTTTGTTCTTCGTTGAGTTTTTGTTGGTCATGTTGTTGATGTTGTTCTATTAGTTGGTGATTCTCCTGTTGCAAATGATCTTGTTCATTTTGCTGTTGCTGATGGTGTTGTTGAGGTTGTTCCGATTGTATCGGCTCTGGCTCATAGGGTACGCGTATAGGTTCACGTAATCGAGAACCATACATACCCATTGCTTTGGCTACATATTCTTCAGCAGTTTCAGTGTCTTCTAATGAATCATGTGGTATTGTGATGCTGCTGGTGTATTTGGCTGTTATTTTAGTATGCAACGGTTTGTTTTCAGGCTGTATTAAATTAATATCGGCCGTATTGTATATATAGTCTTTATGGGAGTAGAACCGATTTATAAGTTAATATATATATAGGAAAATAAAATGTTTTAAATTTACCACCAGTATTATCTGTGGAGTATGCTCCGCCACGACGATATTTATTAGGTTCTGTATTTGTAGAGGCTGCTGTTGTTTGATCTCCTGAAGCCTTATCGGTTCCTTCATCTGAAGACAATTTAGTACTGCCGGGACCAAAACGACGCCTAACACGTCCATTTGCTACAGCTTCATTAAACCCTAAAGATGCTACCTGTAAAAAAAAATTATATAAATTGTTTTAATAAACTTGCAGTAGCTTAATGAATAATAAATAGCAAAATGAAATAAGAATAATTAAGCATTTTTTAAGTGTATGACATGCAAGTCAAACGGACGTATATCGTACAATCGATTCATAAAGTTATTCTGAGGCGATCGGTACGCTAAAAGGTGGAATGAAATTTAATATTTTTATATGTTACAGACATCAGAAGAATAAAATAATAGTTATTAATATTTAGTTTTCTTTTTGGAAGAGCTGTTGTTTTTGACCCCACACCACCAAAGTTGGAAATGTGTTACGCGTTTGTGCTGAATAAAAATGCAGCCTACTGAAAATAGTGAGAATCCTTTCATAATTTCACATAGCCCCTATACAAAATTCTGAATTTTTTGGTTATATTTTGAAAGATTTTCTTCGAGGCATTTTTTGTAATCACTACACTACATTGCCCCTTTTAACCCTCTAATGCCTTAGAGTGCCTCAAGGCATACAAAATTTCTACTGACGTCCAATATATAACTAATTTTTATTAATATCCATTTTTTTACAATTACTTAAAGATTTCGAAAAATATTTGTAAAAGCTTCGAAAGCTCTTAAAGCATTATAAGCAATCTCGAACACAATGCTTTTGTTCGAAGTGCAAACTTCATTTTTTTAAATTCAGTGGCCCAAAAATACCCTTAAAAATTGTTTTCATAATATGTATATTCCCATTTATTCTAAAAGTTGGCATTAGAGGGTTAATTAAAAATTATGTTTGTTCATACCAAGGCCTATCCAATAGGTCTGCTTACTATTACAACAATACAACAATACAAAAAACAACAGGCATTTTGTTTGTGTAAAATTCCTCGCCGTTGTCAAAATCTTACTACTACATAGGCAAAACAAAAGGAAAAATGTGTTTTGTGTGCATGTATGTGTGGCAAAAAACCAAAAAAGTAAACAAAAATATACACGTATAAGGAAAATGTAAACAACTTTTGATATCGTTGAGGAAAAAACCAAATAAACATCTGGCTTCTTAAGCAGACCTATTGGATAGACCTTGGTTCATACAATTAAATCTAAACTTATTATCTAAAAACAATAAAAAAAGAAGCAATGCGCCACTATGTGTTTAAAAAAATAGAATAAATAAATTCTTTACAATGTAACCACGCTTATAATGTAACATTAAAATTATTTATATGAAAAAAATGTAAAAAAGCAACGGTAAAAAAACGTCAAAAGTTTTAACAAAATTCGACAAAATCGTTACAAACATTTAACAAAATCGTCAACAAATCGTCAAACATTTAAATGTTACAAATCCTAGGCAATTTAATGCACTCATTTTTTACTGATTGGTTCAAAACTATCAATTTTTGCCACAAAATTCTATTTATGATCAAAAAAAAAGGAATATGGTTACGTTTTTTTCTTCTAATTTCAGCAAGTGGGCGGCTTATTTATACAAAATTGCTAAAAATAAATTTATCATTTAAAAAGAAAAACAAAAGAAAAAATATATTTTCTTAAAAACATAACATATTTATTTCATTTCTCCATATCGTCGCAAGAATTCAAGAACGCTGTAACTGACAAAAAATTGAAAATACGTTTTTTTGCATCATTTTTATCAGAAAAAATACTGCGTCGATTGGTCCCGGTCCCATATTTGTGTGATTAAAAAAATCACTTACGCAAAAAAAAATGTTTACAGCCAATATATAAAGCGAGAAAAAATAAAAATACGTTTTTAAAATCATGTTCCTAAGTTGTATAGTTTTTGTGATATTAATTTTTTTCTACTTTCTTTCATAAAGGTTTTTTGGCTCTGGTGAACATTTTATGTTTTGACAGTTACAGCGTTCTTTAATTCCTGCGACGATATCTACAAAAAGATTTAATAAAAAATATAATCTCATTTGCTATTAACTCAAACTTTCTTTAAATGATTAATTTTTAACGCTATCTCTGTTGCAAATTGTTTTTACTATTGAAGGCGCTAAAGCAAGAGTTCTGTCTATATCAAAAGCGTTTTCACCCGACTTGAAACGACTTATTACGTCCAATTTTAAGCTATGTTCACATTATGTGTATTTGTCATGTGGAATGTCACTTTTCTACCCACATGTGATTTCATGTGTATGTCAAAATTTTAGTTTTATATAAGGTTTATAATTTACATGTTCAATTGTTGGTATGTAACGTAACGATAGGACATAACCTATCAAAAATAAAAAATAAACATTTTTAATAATGAATTTGTTTATTTTTTATCTGTTTTATTATTTATTTACTATTATAATATATATGTATTAAAATTTCAATTAATTTTTGCCGGCACAAACAATTTTGTTAATAAAAAACAGTTGATGTCAGAGGGTTTGTCGCTTGAAAATAGAACTCGTTCTAAATAAAAAATGTCATGTGCACTCAGTGTTGCCAGAAGTAGGGGAAAATCCCTACATGTAGGTATTTTTGATACTAAAATAGAAGCCTAGGGAAAATCGGACAGATTTTTATAATCTCCAATATGTAGGGATTTTTTGTTATATCGCATTATTTATGAAATAAATGCAGAAGAAAACGTATTTTTAGTAATATTTTCTTGTCCAAAACGGTTAAAAATTTTTATTTTCTCTAAAATTGCTTAAAAATATGTTTTTAGTTTAAAATGTTGGCGACACTACTTTGTATGTATGTATATATTTTTTCTAAGATGTCTTAAAAACAAAGTATTGGGGTTTCTAAACAATTGTTTCCTGAAATGGACATCAATGCCTTAGTGACAAATAAAGAATTAATCTTTGAAAAATATGTTTCCTGCATAACTTAGGGTTAGCGAAGAAGCTAACGAATAGTGGGTACCAATTGTTACTGCTGGTAGTGTCTGGAGAAAGAGATATGTATGTACACTGTGGTATACACTATTATTAGAGCCATTGGTGTATAGAGTGAATATGCCAACTATTTCGCTAGTTACTAATGACAATGGTTCTTCCTTAAACCACTGGGATATTATTCAATGTTGAAAGATTTAATTGAATTTATTAAAAGTACATAAATATGTATTATTTTTTTGTTTTGTACTTAATTTTTGTCAAAGCTTTAATAAAAATATTCGAGTAAAATATATTTGTTAGAACTTATTATTTTCTTCTATTTTAATAACAATAATGCGTAGGGATTTTTGTAGGGGAAATTTTTTCAACGTGTAGGGAAATCGGATTTTTTTTTGCATGTGTAGGTATTTTTTCAAAAAATCCACTGGCAACACTGTGCGTACTGTACACAGAGAAATAACACATGATATTTATATTTTTGTTGTTTGGCCAATGTGATTGTTCATTAAATAAAATCTTATTTTAGCTAATACGGCCTAAAGTTATATATGTAATTAAAAATGCATTTCATCCATAATTTCCCAACTTTTCGTTAATGTTGTGTTCACTTTATCAAGGGATTCGTCTATTTAAATTAAAGAAAATATATGTAATTGCTTGAAAGGGTTCAGACGATATGTACAAATTTAACATGTGAAAAAGTGACAATCCACATGACAAATACACATAATGTGAACATAGCTTTAGTTTCAAACTAATTCATGTTAGAATGTAATTAGAAAAAATTCTTCACATATGATTATGGCTTCAGTGAAAAAATCGAATCATATGTAGCGACGCAAATCGAAATCATAACGAAGCAAAGCAATTTTAGCCAATTCTTAAAAAGCGAAGCAAATCGAAACGACGCAAATAGGACCGACGCAAATCGGGGCTCTAGTGTATATCTTTTGCAAAATCGATGTCATTCATATAATTGTAGTATTCGAATTAATAATGAAAGCCACCTGCTTTGTAATGGGGGAAAAATTTATTTTCTTGTTTAATTTCTAATCATTTTTGTATTTAGAAAAATTTATTGTTACGTTTTGGACTGACTGATCCCAATATAATTGTAAATATTTCTTGTAAGTGTTTTATTGATGCCAGAAAATCGTCATAGCACTATTACTTTTAGTAAAAAAAATCGTCAATCGTCATTTTACTGTATTTTCTCAAAAAAATCGTCACATCTAACAACCAGCGTTGCCGTTTTGGTTACTTTTAACCAAAACTGGTTACTTTTCTTCTCAATGTGTACTTGTGTCCTTTTTTTCCATTTTGGTTCCTTTTTTTCAACACAAAAATAACCAATTTTTTGTTTTGGAGCAAGAACTACCAGCTCCGCTTTTTTGACCTTTAAAAATTGTGTGTGGTATTTGTGCATCTTAAACCAATACTTTTTTCATCTAGTTAAAAATAATTTTTTTAGAAGCTTAAGCTTTAACAGACTATCAAGTGTAAATGGCCATTATCTGCTACTCTTCATGCTTCATATGGCTGACTGAAACACTTTTCTAGATAAACGATAAGGTCAAAGGCCCTTCCGATCCGATGCCGTTTAATATGAGTATATTCCACTGGGCAAAAATCATCTATAAATTAAAGATCTACCGCAAAATTTAGCTTAATTTTGCACTTTGATAATATATAAAAAGAATGAAAGCTATAGCTCATAAAATTTTTTAAAATGACGAAAATAAGTTTAAACTTTGTATAGGAAGTGCCACTTCCACTAAAAATTTCGAAAAATTGTATATCCTATTGTTCTGTCCCGAAATCGGTCCAGCGGCTAATGAGCCTACAAGATACAAACAAACACAATTTCTTCTTTAGACATATTTTTAAACTGAAGTGCGAACAAAATAGTACTTTTGATACAAAATAATTTTGGTTACTTTTTTCGCTTTTGGTAACTTTATTTTTCCATTTTGGTTACAAAATTGTTTTGGTCGTGGCAACGCTGAAAACAATATATTTAAAATTGTCTGTCTCTTTTTTATTTCTTACAAGCTTAACCCGTTGCGCTTCGCTACCCCGGTTGAAATAAAATGAGTGAACTTTTTTAAACCGATTCTGGTGTGTTGATAAAGGCTAGATTACACTATCTCACAAGTCTAAAATATTCCATAATACTTTGTGAGATAGAAATCTAATGAGTTTTGTTGCGACTGTCAAAAAATCTAGTTTAACATGACAGTTTGTGTTTACACCATCACACAAAGTATAAACACTCACACATGAAATAAAATGCAACCCTGAACCAATGAAAAGTATTATTGTGTAGAAATTTTTCAAAAAACGATGAAGTCGTATGGGAGGTCAAATTTTTTTCATAATACTTGTTATTTTCGTGGCACATTGCATTCACACTATCACACTTTGTCATATTACTTGAGTTTTTGACATGTTTAATACAAAGTATAATAGTATAATCTAGATTTAACGAAGCAATTTGTACTGAATTTAGATAAATTTACAGTTAGCGTTTCCAAGATACACAGAAATCTATATTGTATTTATATTTAAGCCGCCATAGATACGTTTCCATTCCCGCCCACTTTTGACATTTAATACAAATTCAAAAACTTTTACTGAAACCGTTCGCTAGATGTATATGTATAAATCTATATTGTCTTTGTATAGGATGTGACCAGCCTATTTCTTCAATTCACTCACTTTTTGACAGATGTATTGATAACCAATCTACATATTTGTATTTGCCGATGTTGTGCATTTATAACCTCAATAATAATTATAAGCAAAATTAAATTAAAACCAATCATTTATGTACATGTATGTATGTATGTATATATTTATTAACTGATTTTAAATTGGACAATTTCATACACTATGGAAAGTTGTTGTTAACACGTACATAGTTATTTTTTTATTAATTGTTTGAAATTATTCTTTATGAAAGTAAAATAATTTGCATTCAAACAAATTTGTTTAAAATTGATCAATTGTTATTTCTCAAAAATTTCTGCATTACTCAACATGTTTGTTAAATTGCCACCTTTGTTATTATTATTTATTTTAAATTGTTTTGCATAAAATTATTTAAATGGAAATTAAGCATGTTTGCAAACAACAGTTTTCATTCATTTTTATATGATCTACTCGTTTATGTTACATTTAGTCCAAACAAAACAAAATCTCCACAAATATATTACACATAAGTATGTCATTACTGTCTGTCTAGTGTGTTATCAGTATCCATGTCTCTTTGAATCTATATTCCTCACGTGTGGACCTTGTACATGTCATACGGAGTCTTCCCTGACGTCTCGAGCCCTGAGGATTCCAATCGAGAGCCATTTTCGCTATATCATCGTCAGGTTTTTCGCAGTGTGTGACGTATCCAACGCTACTTCTAACGTTTTATTTCTGTCATTATCGTTTCGCTGTTAGTCATCCTGGGTAATTCCACACTGGAGATTGTGGAAGGCCAAAATATTTGGCATATACATACATACGTCGCAGGCATTTATTAATAAATACCTGAAGTTTTTTGCAAATAACGTTCCAGGTTTCCGAGCTGTATAATAGAACCGTTTTTATGCTGGTGCTAAAATTTCTTATTTTTGTTTGCTGTGAAGTGTTGTTGACCATACATTTTTAAGTTTATGGTATGCGTGCCGGGCTTTGTTTATACATGTCATTACATTCTTGTCCGCTTCACCCTATTAAGACACAAATCTATCTAAATAGATAGTTGTTCTACATCCTCTCACATAGTCTGAGTACTACCTGTAGTCACATTAAGCGCTGTTTGGTGGTTCGCAATCTCGATTTGAATCAGTTTCTTTTTATGTATGTACGTGCATATTATATTATTATTTATATTATCTATATATATAAAATTGTAACGTTACTGACTGACTGACTGACTGATTCATCATCGCACAGCCTAAACGCTTGACATTTGGACCAGAGATTGGTCACTCCCCAAATCGATCCACTAAGCCGGGATTTTCGGAAATTCGAATGTTTAGAGGTTAAAAACGGGAAAATTCGGTAACCTTATATCTTCAAAACTAAAAGAGATACAAAAAAATTTTAATACCTATCGTTGTTCTTTAGAAAAATAAGCGGACAGATGTCTGGTACTTCTTTGAAATTCGGCCCTATTAGGGAGTAAACGGGTAAAATCGGAATTTTAGTACTTTTTTGACACCCTATCTATCTTTTGAACCAATAAACATAGAAACAAGGTATATACCACATTCGAAACTTATCAAAAAAATACGTATACAAATTTGGAACTTTTTCGAAATTCGAACATTTAAGGGGTGAAAATCGTAACTATTTTTGGTACTTTTTTTACAAAACATTTTTCTCCATTCATTGACATATTCGTACTAAATTATGGGCTCCCACTTCAATACTGAAATTTTTGATACTTTAATGGGGGAAAAAAATAGTACCAAAAAAAGGAAATACGTGAAATTTAATATTTTTCTTTCGCTTTTTGGTTCTACAACTGGCATTTTTTTAATTATCGTTAATATTTGACCTTAAAACCTAAGATCTATTGCGGAACTTTTTGGTACTTTTTTGTTCTTTATCTGGTACTTTTTGAATTTCCGTTTGTATTGGACCTTAAAGCATAAAATTCAACATGCAATGTCCTGAGTGGATACGAATCTATGAGGGAACTTTTTGGTACTTGTTTGTTCTTTAACTGGTACTTTTTTGAATTTCTGTAAGTATTGGACCTCGAAATATAAAATTCAAGATGCAAAAAAGGATAACACGGGAAATAAACTTTCTTTCATTTGCTTTTGTGTTCTAAATTTTGAAATTTTCTATAATATTGAACTCAGACGCTAACGAAGTAGCAGGTTAAATGCTAGTGTTTTATAATTTTATTACTTCAAATTTGTTATACCCTTCACTACAAGGGGAAAGGGTATATATGTATAAGTTTTTCATTCCGTTTGGATTGTCTACAGTATTGATGTTAGACCCTACAGTATTTATATTCTGGGTCCTTATAAGCAGCGAAGTTGATTTAACGATGTCCGTCTGTCTGGTCAAAAAGGCATTCCGAAGGCCGATATATGATTTAGACTAGGTTGTCTTATATATTTATATAACATATAATCCGGAGTTGTTTGCTGTTTAAATTCATTCAGATCGGTCCCCAAATGGTTGATGATATGGCCAAGAAATCACTTTTACACATAAAATCACTTGTTGTTGTTACTGTTTTTTATACCCTTCATCAGAGGTGGAAAACTGTATATGGTTACTAACAAAGCACTTTTTTGAGGTTTGAGATATAAAACTTGATAAAAAGGAATATATAAAAAAGCTTATGCATAATTTTAGAATTATAAGAAAGTAGTTTAGCCCAGTGCGCTTCGACACTCTGATGATAATAAAATAGGTAATTTTTCCAAATACAGATCTCGTGCATTCTTAACGAAGAGTATTTGTACCAAATTTTAATAATTTTACGGTTTCCATTCACCAGTTACACAGAAATCTACAATAAGGACCACTTTTTTTACAGATATTATTCATTTATAACCAAGCTATTTGTACCATATTTGTAAATTGCAGCTGTTGCCATAGATTTACAGAAATCCAGTTTGCACCACGCCCACTTATTAAATTTCGCACATTGCTTACAGATGCTATCTGTATATCGATAACCATTGTATTTGTACCATATTTTTACAATTTTACACTTAAAGATCTTCAAATTACGGAATTCGATGTTGTGCCACTCCCACTTATCTAATCACGCATTTTTTTGACTAATGTTGTGTATTTAGCTGTTACCGTTCTAAATATACAGAAATCTTTTTTGCCTTTGTATGTGAGGTACCACGCCCTCTTATCCATTCCCATCTTCTTTTTGTCAGATGTTGTGTATTGATAACCCAGCTGCATCAAATTTAGACAATTTTGCTCTGACCGTTCTTTAGATATAAATGAATCCGTTTTGGGCCATGCCCACTAATCTTCTCCCGCCCACATTTTGTCAGTAATACACTGTAAAAGTTTCGTAAAGATCGGTTCAGCGGCTTAGGCGTCAATAAGGAACAAACAATCAAACATACATACGTTTTCACAAATCACAATCTGAAAATAGTCGTTTTCTCAACGTTTAGTTTTTGAGCAACACTTTCAACATCAATTTTGTCATTAAATGGGCAAGACAAGAAATCTTCTTTCGATTCTTTTAAAAGCAATTAAAAAATATCGTCCTATTTGTTGTAATTAATGTGTGGTTTATAGAACACGAGCGCAAAACTCGTCCGTTTTTGTTTTAAATTTAAGTTAACCGGACGAGTCTTGCGCTGGTGTTCTATAAACCACACAAAAGACTCTTTTTATATTTAGCCAAATTTCAGCCAAATTATGATAATTCTTTAATTCGCGATGTTTGAATTGCATTATGAGCATATTTAGTTTCTCTTTTAATGACTTTAAGATGCTCATCATATCTTTGTTTGTTTGACCTTTGCCCTTTAGTTGCAGATTTAATTGGTGTAATTTTTCAGTAACATCGCAGAAAAAAAAATCAAAAACCAATCTTGATCGTTTAATTGTGGAAATAAATTAGATTCAGTTTGTAAGTATAAGAATAATTGTGGCAAAAGTTCTCTTAATCTCTGAAAAAATGTTGCAAAAAAAATAAAAATTCAAAAAATAACTTTTATTTCCGAGAAATTAATTAAACTCAGAAAATAATCGGTAAATTGGAGTTTTTTTTTTAAAAAACTTAAAAAAATAAAAATGGATGCATCTAAAAGTAGTTCATGTAACGAGGATTATCTAGGTCTATTCCTTACGCACGTAGAACTTTTCTTTTAGGTTGAATTAGTTTAAATTTGAAAAATAATCGTTATTTGCACCCCCTGCACATAAAAAATACAAATTTACTTGATTTGTCGCTTATGTTGGTGTTTTGCAGTGGGTTTGTCAGATATGAAATCAATATACAAATGCACATGTCTGTCAAAATTGATATATACAGAAGGTTTATAGCTTTTGCTTTACACGTTCGTTTTTGGGTTCAACTGACAGTTCGAGCCCTAACCGTGAAAATAAAGTAACCGACATTATTCTCAATTTTCGTTTTTTTTTTAATAACCCTGCAAATAATAGGACTAGTCCAAACACGCGTGTAAAATGCAGTCCACAAGGGACTAAATGAAACTAGTCCAAAAGTAACCCAAACGTATGGAAAAAACATGGTATATTTTACATAACGATGTCCTAGGGCAGGACCATATAACCCAGCTTTGGACTACAAAGGAGTAGTCTTAAAACTACACAAGAGGTTAAGTTTTGAAGTTGTTTAAAAACGAAAACATGTCGTTAAAAACGAAGACATGTCGTATTACTACAAACACTTTTTAACAATGACATGGTCCATACTTGCATTACATTGGACCAGTCCATGGAGTAGTCCATTTTATCAAAATGGATCAGGTAGTCCAATATTATTTGCAGGGATATTACACAAAAAAATATACTCAGTATAATTTATTATTATTATTTTTCTTAATTCTGTTTGATAATGTGTTTAAGTGGGTGAGCGGACTAAGACGCTGCATTACGTTAGATGAAGGGTATTAAAGTTTCAGCACAAGCGAACAAAGCACACATGTTTTCCACTAAGTTTAACAACAAGAACCAAAATGGTTTAAAACAATTTTAAACGTAATCAATCACTTTTGTATTTAATTTATCTTAAACTTCATGTTATTGACTCTTTACAATGTTTTATTTGTATTTACACAATTTCTAAGAAAAAAAAGCTTTCGCTTTTACTTAGATTTGATTTATTTTTAACACGCTTGGCTAAAACTAAACGCCAAAAACAATACGTAATTGCAACAATAGAAAATAAATAACATTTTGTTGACTAAAAGTTCATTAACTCGTTACGGTAACTTTTGTTATTGAATTTGAATTAAAGTTGATTTTTTATACAGGATTTTTTTTTTTTGACAATTTAATTGTTGTCCTGGCATTATTACCAATTGCAAAATCAATTTTTAATTTCTGTTTTAAAATTTACAATCCAGACTAGTTTTAAACAACACATTTTTCAACAACAAATGATATTTTTCTTTAAATGTAAACAAGTTTTATTTTATTTCTTCATCACTTTATATGCCACTTTTTATTTTTTATAGGTTGGTTAAATTGCTTTAAAATATGCTTGATTTGTTACAGGATATTAGCGAATTGCTCGTTTTCCTTCTTATCCCGTTTGTTGGCGTTACTTACAATGAGCAAGGTTATGTATAAAATGTTCAACTGTAGCGCGTACATTTCACTTTGGTATCTAAACATCAAGTGTTTTCGGAATATGTTCAATCCATAGCTTTTATAATGTGAATTTCTTTTTCTATTATTTTGTTTTTTTTTTTAATAAATGGTATTTTCCAACGTACGTATGTACGTAGCATACAATTTTCCCTGTTAAAAAAAACTTGCATGTAAACATGCAGTCAGCATTTTTAAACACTTTTTACTTAATACTTGTGCATAATGCAATTGTATAATAGCAGAAACGTAAAAAATTGGTGCATATAAATGTTTGCATTGAAAATACTTGTAAAAAAATCTGGAAAAAAAAACTTGGCTCTGAAACAGTTTATTAATTACGAGTACAATTTATAAAGAAATGTTATTTATATTTCTAGCATTAAAGTCCCCTTTTACCTTCTTCAATGTTTTGCCTTTTATTGACTTATTGAACACAATTGTAATATTTTGTTTTAGCACAATTGTCAAGTGCTGAATGAAGACTTTTTGTAAATAATTAAGTGTTGCTTAATTATACTTAATATTTGTTTAATTGCTTTTGAGCCATCATTTATTACTAAATAAACAATGACGTTGAACTTTATTAGTTTGTCAAACATCTTTTGCTGGTAATTCAACTTTTCTTACTCTTATTTCTATGATCGCAGGTGTTTTTTTTTTAGTTGCATTGACAACTTTAATGGAAACAAAAACTGCTAATACAGTTTATATAATACAACATTCCTTTGAAACAATAATGCGTTTTTGCCATGATTTATTATATATACAGAGACTATGTCAATGTTAAAGAAGAAAAACTCTTAAAAAAAACTATATACAGTGAAACCTCATATAACCGGACACTCACCGTCGCGATTTTCTTGTCCGCTAAGTCAAAGTCCAGACTTTTAATTTTTGTTGCAGCAATTCTTAAGGCCAATATAAATTGATCAAAAAACTCATCAAGCATTAAGGTAGTTTAGTGAAAATGTGTTTGTATGTGTGACACCGACAACGCTTGATAAAAAATCAAAAAATTTAGATATGACGGCGAATATTACGTCCAGCACACGTACACGCTGAATTCGCCGGCTGGACAAGCATTTGACAAGTGTATTTGGCCTTTAAGTTTATTTGTGTGAGAGGTGAGAAAATTTGGGAGGGGTACTCAGTTTCATATACTCTGCAATTCTGTTTTGCAATTCTCAAACTTTTGGCTGTAGGTGTATTTGTATTTAAATATAAAAAAGAGAAGAGGAAATACAAGATAAAAATACAAAAATTACAAGACTAGAATCTATAATCTGGACACTTATGTAATTTCAAAGAAGTACTCATGTTCTGAAACTTTGTTGAGAACTTCTCGCATCGAAAAGATGTAAAACAAAATATTCCATCGTTTCTCGAAAAGTGTGTATGTAACTCATGTCGAAAACTATTAAAAGAGATTACGTCGTTACGTTATAAATGTCTTAATATTCCACTCGAAGCCAATGTGAAATTGCAGACGCCACACATACCGTTGACGCCCACCAAAATTTACTTAAAATAAAAAATTTTGAACGACGGCGGCGAAAATACAAATACAGTGCGGCTTTAAGTGCCGGTTCACACACGTCCAGTTTGACTCGTCAAGTCTTGATCTTTTAGGAGAGAAGGGAAAAGAGAATGTCGAAAACTATCAAAAGAGATTACGTCGTTCCGTTATAAATGTCATAACATTAACCAAAATGTACTAAAATTGAACATTTTTCAACGACGGCGGCAAAAATACAAATAATGTAAAGTGCGACTTTAATGTTTGTTGTTTGGAAACGAACTTTAAAAACATTCGTAAATTTTATAAAAATGCTAAAAGCAAAATAATTAAACAATGAAAAAATGTGTAAAGAACAAAATATTATTATTATTATTCTTTGTATTTTGCTTTTTAATTGTTTTTAGGTGTTGAAATTTTGTCTTGCCCCATTTTTATTCATGAGTTTATTTGACAGTTCAAAGCGGGAACTCTTTTCACAAAAATGTTAAAGACACACTTTTTCTGTAAATTGGCGAGTAATTTACTTACGTGATAGCTAGTACTTGCCAAAAAAAGTTACAGACACAGTTGAGTGAGAAAAACAGCTGTTTGTTTCAATATATGGCATTTTTGTTTCATTTCACACATTTCAATCGAAGAGTTTCTCGACGCGAGAGTTACAGAACATGGGCACAGATTACGAAATTATAGTTTTGCAATTTTTTTATTTTTATCTTGTCTTTCTTCTCCTTTTGATATTTTGTATATAAATACAAAAATACACCTACAGACAACTTCAAGTTAAAAAGTATGAGAATAACAAAACAAAGCAGAATTGCAGAGTACATGAAACTGAGTACCACTCCCCAATCTTCTCACCCCTCTCACCAATTAACTCAAGAATTGCTGCAACAAAAATTGCAAGTCCGGACGATGACTTGCGACGTCACAGCCTTTACTTGCTAAACATGTTACAAACGCAGTTGAGTGAGAAAACAGTTGTTTCTTTCAATTCATGGCATTATTGTTTCATTTCAATCGAAAAGTTTCTCGACGCGGGAGTTACAAGACATGGGCGCAGAATTTTAAAAACTTGCATCAACAAAAATTTCAAGTCTGGAAGATGGCTTACGAAAGAGCTACATAATTATTATTTAAAATATTTTATATTATTCCGATAGATTTCATAAAAGCAATGGTAAACTAGTCTATTGTGGTTTAAAAGAGTTCATTTAGAGTAGACTTTATCTTAGATCGGTTCAATTGGAGCTGCTGAGTTTCAAAATAACTTTCAGTGTTTATTTGATGTGTGGAAATGTGAAAAAGTCGTCTCGGACAACTCTTCTTCAAATGGGCAATTGGTTGCAATGCTTCATCAGAAGAACTTCTCAAATCTGGAGGCAAATTACGGCAGTCGGTTATGATGGAAATTAAAATACAAAATAAATAAAAAATTTCAATGACATCGAATGTTGCAACTTGCGCCCAAATAGGGGCAGCCAGTTTCATTTTTTTGAAAGTATTCGCAAAATATTTGCTTAAATTTGGAGAATACGAATATCATAAACTAGCCGAATACTCGCCATTTCGAGTATGAATAATCGAAACATCACTATTGTGGCATTGAGGCACATACTATATTAGGTGCCTTTGTATTAACAGGGGAATCACCAATTTTATTGCCATTAACACAAATATGAACCAGAAAACGATTCTTTATGAGAGATATTTAAAAAAAAATTTAATAAAATATCCGCGTTTGATTATGAGAGTATCCGGTTATGGGAATACATTTTGTATGGTAAATCGTATTCACAGCTTGAATCAACAAAATAAAACCGTTAATGGGAGGTATCCGTTATGGAAGGTTTTACTGTACATATACATTTTTCAAAATAAATTAACCACGGAAGTGATATTTTTTCCAATTTCAATAAATTCATTGCAAAAATTATAATGAGACTTGAAATATTATTGATTATAACACATAATTATGTTATAAGATTTGGTATAATTACAATCTTTACACAATTTGAAGAACTACAAACTTAAATACCTTCTACTTAACTATAGTTTTTCTTTTCAAATCAGTATATTTAAATACATAAATTGCAGGACATACAATCAAGATACACTCTTGATCAGATGATTAGAAAAACTTAAATTCCTGTTTTTGAAGTGTAGGCCATATCTTTTTAAATTTTTTGTCGACTGCCCTTCCCTAAGATAACCGAAAATTGCTATATATTTAAGGAGCAGGCTCTAGATTATTAAACTGCATGGTTTTATTTCTGGGCATATAAAGATTATTTGGACCAGGGGCCTAATTCTGGCAGTCGTGATCGAGTACTTTCTCTATTCGAAAGCAATTTTATTTCAGTCGATACTGAACGAATCGAAATAATTTTTTCAGTATTGTGAAACTCAAATTATTGCTTTATAACACTAAAAAAATAATTCTGATTCGTTCAGTATTGACTGAAATAATTAGATATTAAATTGCTTGCGAATCGAGAAAGTACTCGATCACGACTGCCAGATTTAGAGGCCTAATTCTGGCATTCGTGATCGAGTACTTTCTCGATTCGAAAGCAATTTTATTTCAGTCGATACTGAACGAATCGAAATTATTTTTTCAGGATTGTGAAACTCAAGTAGATGCTTTACAACACTGAAAAAATAATTCCGATTAGTTCAGTATTGACTGAAATACTTAGATATTAAATTGCTTTCGAATCGAGAAATTACTCGATCACGAATGCCAGAATTTGGCCCAAAGCCCCAGATTTTACTACGGTTTGCTACGGGGCGTATTTAAATGATTTCCCAGAGCGTACTTTTCACTATAGCTTTGGCCGTACTAAATAGGATCACACATTGTTAAGTTTAGAGCCGAACAAATAAAAAGATTGGCATAAAAATTAACATCAATGATAGAAAAAACCTTTCGCTATCTGTATTTGCATGTGGCAGTGATAAATCAAATTACATTTTCATTAAAATGTTGCCCTTTCGCCAAAACTTTTCATTCCTATCTTCAGCAAATTATATATTTATTGCTTTAAAAGATTAAATTTAAAGCATTTCCATTGTTGATAAAGAGAATTGGCGGCGAGCGAACACTCAAAGAAATTAAACAATTTGTAATATTGCCGCATCAACAACATTATTAGTATGTTGTCACAAATCAAAAAAGGTTGCTAAATATATACAAATTTGTCACATTTTTGAAATGTCTCTACATTTTAATAGTTAAAAAAATTTTGTCCTTTTTTCCCTACGGCCCCTTTTTTTAGAAGAAAATTCCTACGAATAGGGTTTTAACTATAGAAATCTTATGTATATATTTAATTAACCGAAAATATAAACTAAATGAGAAGCATTGACTTCTTAACCCTTCGTGGTACAGTACAGAGTCTGGCCAGACCTTTTTTCAATGTGTATAATTGACCAAAGGCTTAATAGAAAGCCCATTCTCAAAAATCAAACCTTAAACTGCAGCAAATTTTAATACTGTGGTAAAATTAAGCTGGATAAAACAACTAAAGTCACGAGTCCCACATAGATTTTCTAAAGTTTTTAAAAAAGTGTTTCTTTGAAATTCCCTGAGAACCCCGCAATTACCTCCGGGGAAAGCGGGAATTGAAAGCAATGGAACATCCAGGGAATATTCGGGACAGAAAGTAATGAGTCAAAAACTATTATTTCTTATATGGAGGGCTCACAGCTTAACCGAACCAAGTCATGAAATATAGGAAATTTTAAAACTAGTGCGAAATTCTCGGCAGTAAATCTATTTAGTTCTGTGACTGACTTAGTAAAAAAGTGTTTCGTTCCTAAGGTAAAGGAACACCCAGAGAACAAACAGCTTAAAATAAATAAAAACCATATTGAATCAGTATGAAACATTAATGAAAATTTGGTAATGTTGATTTTTTTTTTTTAAAGAAACAATATTAATTTGAAGGTGCCCTATTTTGATCATTTTAATATGGAAGTATGTAATATGAAAACAATATAGAAATAATATTTTTCTTATAGAGCAATATTGTCGTCTTATACAAACAATGTGGAAAAGTTATTGAAAAAATGTTTTTTAATTTAGTAATAAAATTGGAACAATATTGAATTAAGAATATAACCATTTAAAAATAAGGTTTTCAGCAGGTTAAAAATATTTTGAATTGATTGAGGTATTTATTCAAAATTTTGAGCCATTTGAAAATGATACTTCGACTAGAGGGGATATCGCTAAAGACTTACTATTAAGACTGCTGTCTCGCACCCATCTTCCTATTTTAAACTTGAGTGAGTCTACGTCATCTCAATTCCAAACTAAAAATTATTATGTGCCCTTTTTCACAACACAAGTGATTGAACGCGCAGTAAAATTTATATAAAAAGCACTCAGTTGTAAAAACAGCACTTTAATAACAAAAAAGCAATTATTTTAATTTTAAATTGTTAGGTAGATTTGAAGGCAACACCCACCTTTTTTCTTTTTCCAGGCAAGGAGTTTGCTAAGGAGCTTTGCGCGGAATCCTATGAGTGGAATAGCCTCCCTTCAAAACTCTCTGTCTAAATATTGCAGGCTATTAAGAGCAACCTTGCTGGCTAAGTAAAAATGCAAAACAAAGAGTAAACATTGGATAATCTGACATATTTCAAACATTCGATTAATTTCTTGTGTATCTTATTCATCTTCATCTGCCGATGGGTGACTCAATGATTTAAAATAAATTGATTCACTTGCTGTTGTCTCACAGTTTGTTTTGGATTTAAGCCGTGTACACTAGGGTGACCGTTAAAATCAAAAGTTGGATTTCTTTATTGATTAAAAAACAACGCAAACAAAATTTTAGGACGATTGGCGAAGGCTAAGCCGTCCCTCACGCCCACCAAATTTTTCGAATTGGGGGGTGAGAGCATGGAAAAAAAAATATGCTCCATACAGTTAACGAACACCCTAGTGCACACATTTGTTTCTTCGTTAAGGCTAGGTTTCACTCTCTCACAATCCATACGTATTCCATAATACATTGTGAGATAGAAATCTAATGAGTTTTGTTGCGACTGTCAAAAAATCTAACTTAACATGACAGTTTGTGTTCACACCATCACACAAAGTAGAAACACTCACACATGAAATAAAATGCAACCCAGATCCAATGAAAAGTATTATTGTTTAGAAATTTTTCAAAAAACGATGAAGTCGTATGGGATGTCAAACTTTTTTAATAATACTTGTCATTTTCGTGACACATTGCATTCACACTTTGTCATATGACTTGAGTTTTTGACATGTATTAATACAAAGTACAATAGTGTAATCTAGCCTTTAGTAGCAAATGCAACAGAACAATGCAAGGCGAATTGACTAGAAGGTGGGGTCAAGTCAACATATGGTGTTTTTTTTCGGTGGTCGACTTGTCAAAGTTTGTATACAAAAATGGCTGATGCATTGTTCCAAGGCGAATTGACTAGAAGGTGGGGTCAAGTCAACATATGGTGTTTTTTTTCGGTGGTCGACTTGTCAAAGTTTGTATACGAACTAGTTGTTTATGTAAACAAACCTATTTTTTTTACTAGCAATTTTTTGGACAACCCGACCACAGAAGGATTGTAGTTGTAGAGTTGACCTCACCTTCTAGTCAATTCGCCTTGGAACAATGCATCAGCCATTTTTGTGATACGTGTTTTAGATTTGTTTGCGCATCATCTGCTTTTACTATGTATGTATGTATGTATGTATTTTCGAACAGATCACATTTGCAGTGACGCCAGATGATACATTTACGCGCATCAGATGCTGCGAAGTGATGCATTTCCGAACAGCGGGCTAATTCTGGCAGTTGTGATCGAATACTCTTTCGATTCGAAAGCAATCTTATTTCCAATTCATTCTGCCGATACTGAACGAATCGAAATTGTTTTTTCGGCGTTCTGAAAACTTCAATAAATGCTTTTAAACACTGAAAAATAATATTGATCTGTTCAGTATAGACTGAAAGAATTAGAAATAAAATTGATTTCGAATCGAAAAAGTATTCGATCACGACTGCCAGAATTAGCCCCCAGATCTTATATGGGTTGTGATTTGTTTTTCAGAGTGATGTTTAGGATATAGTAACATAAAAAGGTAGACCTACAACAAAAATTTTTTCTTAAATCCTATTTTTACTTTAAAAATAAAAAGGTTATGTAGTTTACTTTTATTGTGTTGCATAAAAAATACTTTTAAGCTATTTAAGTACCAAGTGGTGTTTCAAAAACATGTTGTTGTATATTTTAATAAAAGTTGTAAAATCAGTTGTAATTTATCAAGTCATATATGTTTATTCCTGCCGTACTTCACATAAAAATTAACTTTAATGGCGAAGTAAAATGTTTGGTTGTTTTAGTTTTTGTCTAAATTTAAAAATATTCACCCACAAGGAAAGTTTTTTTTTAATTTATATTTTCACCCGCATTGTTTTGAAAATAGTGCTTTTGCATTTAAACATTTACAAAAACTCTCCTATACGAGAAAATCATTCACCATAAAAATCTTAGTTTTGTTCATTTTCTTTGTTTTACTTTTACCAGTATGAATGATGTAAAATCAATTAAATATGAATATATTTTTCACACTGTTAAAAAATTATAACAAATTTCTTAAATACTCTTGGTAGCTTGCAATAAATAAAATACGATTAAAAAACGTTATCCCATAAATTATAAAATAATTTTATGTACATATGTATATCTTTTGTTGTGTATTGCACGAGTACGAATATTTCATGCAATTCATATCTTCTTCGAATGTCATCTTTAAAATATTTGGCCATTGAATCGAAGTTATTTCCGTTTTAATTAGCATACTAGTTAAGTCTTTGGGCCAATAGCAAATATGCCAGGAAGCTTTTATAACTACCGCCACCAATATTTACTTGGAGGTCTGCACACTTCATGAGGCAATTGTTATGTGCAATCTCATCACAACTATCTTATAAGATGAACTGTCAAAAATAGACACAGCCATACATACATACAAAAATACAAACATACAAAACAATAAACATCATTATTGTTAAAAGTGCAAACCTTGTGAAAAGTGAACACAAAGTGGGACCGCTAAAGAGCTGTCATTGAAAATTAAAAAAAAAAGTAACCGAGAGAACTGAAGAAACGGTGTTTGTGGCGGATAAAAAGAAAAGAAAATATTAATATCTTATTTAGGCTATTTTGTTACTTAAGACATTAAGAGAAAGAGATGCAAACTGGGCTAAAGCAGAAAACGAGCTTTTGCGGTAGTGTATAAATTTGCACGTTGATATTGTGGAACACAAAGCCAACGATGCTGGAATGGCTAGTCCTCGGTTTTTTTTTTGATCTACAATGTTCAACAAGTTTATTAAGAAGCAAGTTGTAATATCGTCAAACTTTTAACGCGAGAAAAAATCTCATCATCAAAGTCGAAAAGATTTAATCTCCTTTTATTGGTACATTTATTTTATTCTTCTTTCTATAGAATTCTTCCTAAAAATCTTCAATAATTGCAAAATCTCTGCCAATATCTTGTAACATAAACATTTTTAATTGTTTGCACAAATTTTTTTATTTTTATTGCTGTCGTTAATTGAGTTAAAAACAGCTTAAGCTAGTTTTTTATTTAAAGTCGATTTTAACGTTATATGGGCCAATATTTAAGGAACTTAAAAAGTATACCAACTCAAACTTCGGGCAAACAAGACAAGCTAACTGCACGAGAGTCAGTCAATTATGAAATCTTATAAGTATCGACAGTTTTACTTTTGGCGGACTATCGATAATAAATAATTTCAAGAGTGTTATAGCCTTTTCACACTTGTCAACATTTAACATCATACATTAATTTGCGAAGATGCTGAAATTTTCCCATAAGAAATACAAAGAGCTAAAAATCAAAACTTTTCAACATCTTTAAAAAATGTTCAGACCTACAGCAATATTCGTGTTTCGCTCTCTTATTCCTGTTTCGCGCCCCAAACATGATTGAAACGACTTGTTTCCTCATACAAAATTTTCGAGAGCGAAACAGGTCGTTTAATTTTGTAACAGGCTGCGAAACAGGAAAAATTAACTATCATCTCCAATTTTGATAACATTTATCGTTAGTTTATCTGAACTAGCTCTCAAAAAAATCAAAACAAAGAAAAAAACAAAATAAAAATTGATGTTTAATTAAATAAAGTGATAATTATAACATAATAATATTAATAAAAGTATTAAATAATATATTTTTTAGTTTTATTTCCTTTTTTATCTATTTAAAAAAAAATCACACTAACAACACAAAAAAAATGTCAAAATGAAACAAGAATGAAATCGTTTGAACAGCATGTTTGGCAAACTAGTTTCAGAGAGCGAAACGAGTGGTTTATATCGTCGTATGAACATAGCATCATTGTATTCCTTGATAGCTTTTTACACTGATCAACATCTAACATCTACCATCAATTTGCCACCATTTGCGAAGATGTTAACATCTTTCCATAAGAAATACATAGGGCTAAAAACCAACATCTTTAAAAGATGTTCCTATCACATTTCGATTATTTTAGTGTCATCACTAGAAAACTGGCAATAAGTTTTATTATAATTGTGGCATCACTGACAAAAAAAATTGCAGCGCTACCATTTTTCAAGTCTTGTCTTTTATTATAATGTTTTTTTGTTAAGTATTTTTTATATTTTTAAACAAATTGAACTTCAAATACAGTGGTGTGCAAAATAATAGAGCCACCTTGATCTAACATTTTTCAAGCAAAAATTAATGTACAAAAACTTGATAATTAATTCATTTTCTTTTATTTCGATTCAGTCGTAAACTAAATAATACAGAAATAATGCGAATAAGGAAATTAAAAATTTAAATTAATATTTATTCATTAAATTCTTATAAGACATCAGGTCCTGCCTGTGCATAAAAATAGAGCCACAGAATTTAGTTACCTGAAATAAAGTTTTTTTTATTTATTAACTGGTCCTTTTCTCACTAATTATTGTTTTTTCACCTTAGTACTTCGTGGAATGACCCTTATTTTTTATAACGTCTGAGCAACGCTTTGGCATTGAGTCGACAAGTTTTTGGCATCTTTCTACAGGAATATTCTTCCACTCATCTTTAATAAATGTCCAAAGTTCATCTTTATTGGATGGATTTTTTCCTCGGAGACCCATTTTTACAATTTGCCATAAATTCTCAATAGGATTTAAGTCTGGCGACTGTGCCGGCCAGCTTAAAACCTGGACATTATTGCTTTCAAACCAGTTTTTTACCTGCTTCGATGTGTGTTTGGGGTCGTTGTCTTGTTGAAACACCCATCGAAGCGGCATTTCCCATTCGGCATAAGGCATCATAGTGTCATTAAGAATATTTTTATAATAAGATGCATCCATTCTGCCCTCAATACGAAATAGAGGCCCTGTACCATAATATGAGAAGCAGCCCCATACCATTATGTTTCCGCCTCCATGTTTAATGGTTTTTGTGGTGTATTGTGGACGGAATTCGGTGTTGGGGGGTCTTCGTACAGAAAGGCTGCTTCTATCAGAATTAAACAAATTGACTTTAGTCCCGTCAGACCACAAAATATTTCGCCACTTGCTTACAGGCCAATCCACATAATTTTGAGCAAATTCTAATCTTTTCTTTAGATGTTTTTTAGTTAGATATGGGACCTTTCTACTACTTCTAGCCTTCAAATTATTTCTAATAAGAAGCCTTCTTATGGTTGAGGTAGCAACATCTAGGTTATATTCCTTTTTAAGGGTGGAAGAGGTGACAAAAGGGTCTTTGTTAATATGACGCAAAATTTTTCGCTCCTCCTGAGGTGTAATTTTTGACGGCCTTCCTCTATTTTCTGCCTTATTTTCATATTTGACGGCGTTTTCCACCATTTTCTTAGAGCATCCAATTATTTTGGCAATTTCTCTATAAGTTTTTCCATCGTTATGGATTTTTTTTATTGTCTCCCGGCGCTCAAAGGTACAATGTTTACCTCTGCCCATTGTGAATACTATTATTTAAAAATTCTGTGAGATTTTTATCGAATTGTATTTAAAAAACACTAAACTTACCTTTTCATACACTTCTAATTAAAAAGAGGTTAAACATTTTTTATTTTTCCAAACTGGCTCTATTTTTTTGCACACCTGTTTTCACAATCAACTTTACACTTATAATAAAATAAAGAATAATGACGCTAAAATTATTTGAAACATAACGGGATTATACTTGTGAGAGATGGTTAAAAAAAATTCACCAACTCTCTTACGCGTACTTTTTTGTATGAGGGATTTATAAAGGGTAAAAATTATTGGAGATCATGTGGCTCTATTTTTTTGCACATCACTGTACATTTTTGTGTTTTCTTTTTATATTTTGGCACTTTTGTAGAAAAAACATTGCTTATTTTAAAAAAAATTTTATTGCAAAAATGGTGACATTTTTGTTTGATGGTACAGTGGAATCCCGATAATTCGTAAACGCATTTCTTACGAATTATAGGGGGTTTCGATTTAGCGAGGTTTCGATTTAACGGGGTTAAAATAAAATAAATACGAATAAACGGGGTTTTTCAATTTATTTACTAAAACGATAAAAAAAAAAAACAAAACAATTGTTAAAAATAAAATTGGAAAACAAGTTCATTTAACAACTTACAGGCAGTAACAATAAATAATTTTCCAGCGGGCAACTGTTAAGTTCAGACGGCCAGTTTTATTTCAATCGGTTAGGTATTAATGCAGAAAAATTAATGATCTGTCATTACAGCATAAAACTCGCTGAGCTACCTAAATAAAAGAGTTAAGCCTTTTTTAATTGGAAATTTTATCGCCAATACATTTTTTATAAAACAAACCAATCTATTGATCTGTCCAATAAGATTAAGATAAGATTAAGATTAACGGCCATTTTTTAACCAAGTTCAGTTAAAACTAACTTTCAATTGAAGTTCCGGTTACCAATATGTTTTGACAGCTATAACTGAGAGTTAATTATAACCGAACTTGGTGAAATTGGCCGTAAGACATAAAAAACGCTTGCCGATCATTGCGAAATTTTGACCTAATAAAAAGTTCACAAGTTAATTTTTGTTTAAACAAATGCAAAACAATTGAAATTTTATTTTTATTAAAAATTAAACAATTTCTAAATATAAAACACTAAATGTGATAGAAATTGAATATTAGTTTCTTGACATTTTTTTTTTTTTTTTTTTTGTTATTTATTGTTAAATATGCCAAACTGCATAATTATTAACCTTTATTTAGGAAACGCCTTACTGTTTCAATAAAAAAAATATGTGCATATCGCACACTAGATCATAAACAGTCGCCGCTCAAAATTCACAAATGCTCAGTAGAGGCAAAAAACGGGTTTTAAAAACATGATTGTCATTTTATAATCAAATTTTTTTTATTTTTCTTAATTATTTATTGAATCTTCATAGCGGTTTTCATAGATGCTTAGAAAAGCTGTATCATCAGTAAAAGTGGATGAGTGGGTGTAGTTGTTGGTTACCATGTCTGAAGTGTACCTATATCAAATACAAGAGAGGCCCTTAATTACTTCTCTTTGGGACTCCAGGAGTAATCAATTATAATGAATTTAAAAAATTTCTTTTTTTAATCAAAAATTTTCGACCGGCAAAGTAATTTTGTAACAGATATGTGTGTTTACCAGTAAATTTAGCTTAAATTTATGTATTAAGCCTACATCCCAATAAAAAATGGAGCTTCCAACGAAGCAGGTTTGTAAGGGAGAAACATAAGAGTTTCGCTTACCTTTGCGCTTACGGAAGACATGAATTTTATATGGCGAGTTCCCATTTTGAAGCAATACATTTTTGACACATAAAGCGCATTATTCAGCGCATATAAAAATTGTTAGATGTAACGATCAGCTTTACACACTGAATGTTTTGATACCGTTATTTTTAAGTACTCTCTCTTACAAACCTGCTTCGTAGGAAGGGAATGCCGTAGCACTTGAAATGTTATTTATTTTTTTTTATAAAAGTTGTTGAAAGTTCTTTCACTTACTTTACTGCTTTTCTGTATGTTTTATTGCGTAGCGCATAATTGTGCGCCTATTTTTTTAAATGAACCTTTAGTGCTTCGCAAAATGATAAAATTTTTTACTGGGATGCCACCCCTTGTCAAAAGTTTGAGAAAAATCAATGAAGAGTGCAGAACAATATTAAATTTTCTTCAAAAGTTTTTTCTAATGACGTTTACTAGTCTGTGGGTTTGTTTGTTTGTGCTATGTTTTCTTCAAAACTCAAATTGATGATTTGGAATAAGTTAATTTGCATTAATTAAGAAACCAAAAGTTTCTCAAATAGCTTTGATATGTTAGATGAGAAGCTAGGAGGCTTATATGACTCAACTCTTGTGTGATTTTTCCGTGGCTTAGGTATCATGGTGACTAAGGAAACCTTCCACTTTTGAGGATAGTAGTCAAGGCGTAAAATAGCATAAAAAATTAAAAGAATAATTTTCTTTGCTTTGCTGGGTAGTTCCAAAAGCATTTTGTTGCTGATCTTATCAAAACCAGGGGCTTTCTTAGTGGTTAAGTCATAATAGCCTTTCCTATTTCTCTTTTATTATTACCACACGGTATCAGGGATGAATTTTTTATACAGAAATCAACTCTGTTGCAAAACCATATGTAATAGCCTTTTCACACTTGCCAACATTTAACATCAATTTGCTAAGATGTTGGAACTATCCAATAAGAAATACACATGGTACAACTACACAAGGTACCCTACAAGAAATGGATGACCGAAACTAAACAAAAAAAAAATTTTTACTAACACACTTGCAACAATTTTACATTAGTTGTACCACTCTAACACATATGTTAGAGTAGAACAACTAAAAACACGACAAAAAATGCCAATTTTTTTTTAAAATTTTTGTCATACGCTTTACTGGCTAATATTTGTTAATTGTTTAAATTTAATACTGCAAAATATTTTATTAATTTTTCAAGCCATGAGACATGCTGGAAAGGAGCCCTTTCCCTTAATTTATGTCGGCAGCAAAGATCCTGGAGCTGCAGAAAAATATGAGGTTGCAGGTAAGTCACAAGTAAAGAAAATCCAAAAGATTTGGTTACGTAAAAGTTATAAAAATGCCGATAAAGAAAAACGCGAAGCTGAAGATGCGGAAAAACGTAAACAAAATTTGGATGAAGCCAAAAAGATTGTCACATCCGAAGATCCCAGTTGGTCAGCTGCCAAGAAAATTCGCATATTTGAAGTTGTCGAAAATTGACAAAAACGTTAAAATCTAAGGCTGGGTACATCGTTTAAGACGTCAAAGCAAAGGTTTAATTTTTACAACATTACGGATTTTTACAATGTTTGGTGCCAGAATGCAAAGCAGTAAGTTTTGTTTCGTGAACAATATTGCAGAAACTATTTTTTTTGTTTTAGGCACCAGGTGGACATGAATTGCATGTAGATTACTGGGAATTAATTGGTTTGGCTCCTGCTGGGGGTGCTGAACGTATTTTCAATGAATAGGCTCATCCCGATGTTATATTATGATTAGAGGCGAAAACACTTCGAAAATTTTAAAAATGCCTACCGTTGTAAAGCAAGCATTCCGTGCACATTACTTTGACCGTGGGTATTGTGAAGTAATTCCCCCAACATTGGTACAAACTCAAGTAGAAGGTGGTTCTACTTTATTTAAATTATAAAAAATGTGCCAGTACTGCAAGAAGCCTATCGCCATATACTTGAAGATGTTAACAATACAGTGGCCACTTTAAACATAAAGGGTACAACAGATTCTATGATGAGAAGTGAAATGCTATTAAATTTTTATTTAGCTAGCTTAACAGACCTGATTTGTGATTTGTGGAGCAAATCTTAGATAATTGTATGAAAAATCATAATTTCCGCCAATCATCCCGTTTGCTTAAACAACATCAAGATTCACCTTCTTCGGAAAATTTTGTTACGGTCATGGTGGAATAAACCGTGGTTACGGTCCCTGTTTTATAAAGCTTTTTTGCAATAGTCCAATTTCTTCAATATTTCACTTAGTTTTTGGTTAAGCCAACCTTTGGTTAACATTGATGCTATAGATGTGAACATATACTTAGGAATGATTCTAACTTGCAGTCTACAACTGACATGAAATGCTTAACATAAACACTAATATGATGTTAGTTTTCTAATGTTATAACACTGTTGTTAATGCAAATGTTTTAACAACGCTTTTATAACATCATGTCAGTTTAAGGCGCGGAGTAAGGAAAATACAAGATATTCTGGTAGTGTATAGGATCATTCCTTAGTATATGTACTTATATATTGCATCAATGTTAACCAAAGGTTGGCTTAAGCAAAAACTTAGTGAAATATTGAAGTAATGGGACTATTGCAAAAAAGCTTTGTACAATTTTAATTAACCTCATAGAACATAGAATAAGAAATAATTATTTATTTATTTAATTTATTTGTAAAACGAACATATACATATTGCTGTTTATTTTAAATATAGACAAAAATATGTATGAGATGAATTGCGTTTTATTTAAGCTAAAAATACGTCAACAGTGACGAATGTATCCATCAGTACTGACTAGTCAGCTGTGTCCGGTATAAGCATCAGTACTGACTGGTCAGCTGTGCCCGTTGTATGCATCAATACTGACTAGGCAGCTGTGCCCGGTTTATACATCAGTACTGATGTTTACAGAGTATAAGGGTAAACAGCTCAGCTATATATTTTATCAACCACAAATTTCAAAGGTTAAAGAGGGATGCAAAATCACACGTATACAAAAGTTTCCATCAGTTTTTTCACGTTGGCCTTAAGAAAATGATAGAAACTTTGTTCTACGCGATGATGGATATTCGCGACAGCAATGCCAGTCATATGATAGGTCAAATGACTGTCACTGTTCTGGTAGGGTAGACTCGTTGCTACAACAAGTATAACAAGACAAAAACAACAGGCAATTTGTTTTTGTTTTTTTACCCGAGACTGCACAAAAGGAACAACATCTTTACAGAATGTTACTATCTCATTTTGTTCCCTTTTACATTTTTCGATTCTTTTAGTGTCATCATTAGAAAAGTGGCAATAGATTCTATTATTATTGTGGCATCACTGGCAAAATGGATGTTGCTTTGAAAGCAGCGTTACCATTTCTCAAGTTTTTTCTTTTTTGCAAGCCTTATTTGCTTAATTTTGCTAAAATTATTAAACAAAATGAATGAGAAATACATTTTGGTGTTATCTTTTAAAATGTTGGCACTTTTTGTAGAAAAAAAGTATTTTAAAAAAATAAAAGTTTTTTTTTCAGAAATGGTGACATTTTTTATTGATGGTAGATGTTAGATGTTTCAAGTGTGAACGCGTATTTCACATTTTCAACATCTTCCATGCGCTCCTCCGAAATGTATGCAAGTGTACAAAGGGTATTACTATCTCATTTTGTTCCCTTTTTACATTTTTCGATTCTTTTAGTGTTATCACTAGAAAAATGGCAATAAATTCTGTAATTATTGTGGTATCACTGACAAAATGGAAGTTGCTTTGAAGGCAGCGTTACCATTTCTCAAGTTGCTTAATTTTGCTAGAATTATTAAACAAAATGAATTAGAAATACATTTTGGTGTTATCTTTTAAAATGTTGGCACTTTTGTAGAAAAAAAGTATTTAAAAAAAATAAAAGTTTTTTTTTCATTTTTTATTGATAGTAGATGTTAAATGTTTCAAGTGTGAACGCGTATTTCACATTTTCAATATCTTCCATGCGCTCCTCCGAAATGTATGCAAGTCTACAAATGGTATAAGCGCAAAAGTACTGTAACGGTATATTTCCGGTTAAAGAAGACACGATTTTGATAAATTTAAGTTGTGACTGTTTATGATTTAGTGTGCGATATAATAAACAAAATTTTTTAATTGTTGTTACTAAATATTAATAAAAGTAAAAAAACGACGTGTATTGGCATTTTAAACATTACAATAAACGTAATTTGGCATTCAAGATGATGTTTTTCGTGCCTATGTGAACAAAAATATAGATAGTTGTCTTTGGTGGTTAAATCATTTAACGCTTATGTCATATCTACGATTGTAGGACAGTGAATGTAATGAAAAAAAGCAAAAAGTTGATACACAATTTGAACCTTAACCATAATTGGTATCGTCCGACCGATTAATAAAATTCCAACGAACATGCTCTCTGCTTAAGCTTTATGTTCGTAAGATTCACAAGTAAGAGTGCTATATACGGTTATGCCGAATCTTATGAACCCTTCTCCATGGAGCAAAAATAACAGAAAGTTAAATAAATACCATTCTTTAGATATAAATAAATCATTTCTGTGTCACGCCCAATTCTCCACTCCGCCCCACATTTTGTCGGATGTTGTGTATTAATAACCAAGATGGTTGTACGTTATTTAGAAACTTTGGCTCTTGCCCTTCTCCAGGGATATAGCAATATATAATGTCTTTGTTTGGGAAGTGCAATGATCACGTGAAGGGTATAATAAGGACAATAATGCATTCAAATCTTAAAATCTTTGAAATTTTTTAGCTAAGTTAAGTTTTTGAATTAATTAATTTTCTGGTAGTATACACGGAATGATCGGCTTGCAATTTCTCACTCGATTTGGTTTTGTTCAAATATCTATTTAATTTCATAGTGACTGAAGTATTCGGCCCAAATTTGTTTCAGCAAACACATTTATGTTTATTTGCCTACCAACAATTAGTAACCAATTAAAACGGTTTATCTAGTTTAATGATGGTTAAAAGGAGTTGCCAAGTTTTGTATTCGTACAGATGATAGAAACATTAAATCACGCACTGAATATTTTTTTTATTTATTAATAAAATGAAAGTTTACCCAGACATTGATTGTTGATAGATGTGAGTGGGTATTGTTTAAATATTCGTTAGTAAACAAAGTTAAACTTAGTAAACTCGATGGGTAGTCAGATGTTATTTTGTTTTGCTTGTTTTAACCAAATTTAAAAATATATAATAATATGGTTAAATTAACAAAATTATAACAGTTCCAATACTGTGAATAGTTTCCTTCTTTCATTTCATAAATTAATAATTGGTTAAATTGGATTACAATGTAAATATTATGCACATATTATTTTTTGTTAACTTCTCGTATATATTTCCTTTTTTGTTAAATAATGAAATTGTTAAAATATGAATACATGATGAACTTGTAAAAATTGTATATTTATTGCACATATAACCATTTTCTTTTTTAAATGGGTGGAATGAAAATAGACTTTTTATTTGAATGCATATTTATTTATTAATGGTGAGTTATATTTAAATGTAAATGCGTGCAACTCTGTGTTAAGTATAAAAGTATTTATTAAACATGTAAGAAAGTATAGTCGGTGAAGCCACGGCCATTTTATACTTTCTAGGGTGTACCCTATTTGGAACAAATGCGCAATCAGAAAAAAAAACTCATATGTACTAAATTTAAGTTTTTTCTACTTACTTTAGTATAAGTCGTACTTAAAAATTTAAGAACGGATAACACTTAAAACCATTCAAATGGGATAACTTTCGAAAACTATTATGCGTGCATACGCGTGTGCTTGTACAAGTTAGTTGTAGAAACAACAACAACACAACAAGAAAAGACAAAAACACAATTTGCTTGTTTTTTATAGAAGAAACAGCAATACTTCAAGAAAAAAAAAAAATATAGATAATTTTCATGTTTAAAAAGTAAAATAAGAGAAAACAATTCCCATATTCTATTTGTTAAAATTATTTAGTTTACATAATACATAAAATTCTATACACGGGTATGGTGCTGGTGTCTTATAATTGATACTTCTTCTGAAAACAAATGGGTAGAATCAGTGCTGCCAGTGAGGAATTCAAAAATTACACATGAATGTGTACCAAAATACACATTTGAAGCTAAATTACACACGCAATTCGAAAAAAGCTTTGCTAGAATAAATTCGCCTTGCAATACCTTATTGATTGAAAAAAGCAAAGCTTACAAATTTCTGTAGTAAGAAAGATCTGGACGAACATGTATAACAGCACGTATCCACGCACAGTATTTATTTCCAAACATAAGCAGTAATGTCGGCAGAAGAACAGCTCAAACATGTTTTTGTATAAACCTTAAGGCCGCTATAAACTATCCCACAAAATCTTTAGTAATTTACGAAAATGCAACCCTGTCATGATAGGTTGTTTTTGTTTTTTAAAAATGTTCAAAGAATAATAAGATCAGGGAAGCATTTTTGAAAAATTCGTAAGACTTTGTGGGATAGTGGATTAAGCACCATAAATGTTATAAATGTTATATATCCCTGCAGGAAATGTCACTAGTGAATTTGTACTGATTCACTATTGACACAGTCACCAGTACTAGTGACTTATTATTACCCAGGCAATGTTATTTGTTATAGATATTTAACATGTGCGCGTCATTGAAAATCTACTACTGAAGTTGGTACTACTGACTAGGTAGTTCCTTTGGGGACATATGTAGACACTGAAACCCGAAAATCACTAGTACATTTTATTAAAGGTAGTCTACACTTTTTGTACGAATAGGAAATCATAACAATCTTTTTTTATTATTTCTTCAACTTTAATAGAAATTATACTTCTCAGTTGTTACTGATAAAATCTTTTTCGTATTAAAGCCTAAGTGGCAAATCTAGTGTAGTATAGACACTTTGTTGACAATGTTATCAAAATAGTCGACAAACTTGGAGACACTTGCACCCAGGTTTCCTTCAGGGAACTTATTGACTTGAGGTTTGCTCCACACTATTCAATAAGATGCGCAATATAAAAAAATGATATGAAGCAATTTTTTGTTCAAATTAAATTTTTATTTTCAAAAGATTTTGTTATTCGTGCTAAATTCCCAGTTTTTATTATTAATAAAAACACTTGAAATTTATTGTTGATGGGATAAGCTATTCCTATGCGCATTTCACTGGTTGCTTAGGCCAGATCATCAGGAAACTTCATCCATAAAGATTTTAGAAAAACTAAAGATATTAAACCAAATAAAACTGTTAAGCGTATAAGACTTATAGCAACAGTTCTACTTGTAATAATATCAAAGTTTAAACAAAACACATCAACAATAAACAGTGGGTTTATCTCATCTTACATTCCCCACTACAATTAGTTGAAATTCTCTCAACATTAATTGTAGTTGTAAGTAGGTTAAGAAAAACAAAATAAAAACAACAACAACTTTACAAAAGATGTTGTCAATTAAGTGTTTTTTAGGCCGTGCACTTGCCTGTTTATTATCAAAAAGTAATTTCAATTTTTGGGAATACAAAATTTTAATTTCAAAAGATTTTGTTATTCGTGCTTAATTCCCAGTTTTTATTATTAATAAAAACACTTGAAATTTATTGTTGATGGGATAAGCTATTCCTATGCGCATTTCACTGGTTGCTTAGGCCAGATCATCAGGAAACTTCATCCATAAAGATTTTAGAAAAACTAAAGATATTAAACCAAATAAAACTGTTAAGCGTATAAGACTTATAGCAACAGTTCTACTTGTAATAATATCAAAGTTTAAACAAAACACATCAACAATAAACAGTGGGTTTATCTCATCTTACATTCCCCACTACAATTAGTTGAAATTCTCTCAACATTAATTGTAGTTGTAAGTAGGTTAAGAAAAACAAAATAAAAACAACAACAACTTTACAAAAGATGTTGTCAATTAAGTGTTTTTTAGGCCGTGCACTTGCCTGTTTATTATCAAAAAGTAATTTCAATTTTTGGGAATACAAAATTTTAATTTCAAAATAGGAATAGCTTATCCCATCAACAATAAATTTCAAGTGTTTTTATTAATAATAAAAACTGGGAATTAAGCACGAATAACAAAATCTTTTGAAATTAAAATTTTGTATTCCCAAAAATTGAAATTACTTTTTGATAATAAACAGGCAAGTGCACGGCCTAAAAAACACTTAATTGACAACATCTTTTGTAAAGTTGTTGTTGTTTTTATTTTGTTTTTCTTAACCTACTTACAACTACAATTAATGTTGAGAGAATTTCAACTAATTGTAGTGGGGAATGTAAGATGAGATAAACCCACTGTTTATTGTTGATGTGTTTTGTTTAAACTTTGATATTATTACAAGTAGAACTGTTGCTATAAGTCTTATACGCTTAACAGTTTTATTTGGTTTAATATCTTTAGTTTTTCTAAAATCTTTATGGATGAAGTTTCCTGATGATCTGGCCTAAGCAACCAGTGAAATGCGCATAGGAATAGCTTATCCCATCAACAATAAATTTCAAGTGTTTTTATTAATAATAAAAACTGGGAATTAAGCACGAATAACAAAATCTTTTGAAATTAAAATTTTGTATTCCCAAAAATTGAAATTACTTTTTGATAATTAAATTTTTATTTAATAAAACATTAGGAAATTGCTTCTTAAATTCTAAAATCTCTAAAAAGAAATTAAAATCAAATTTGACAGTTTAGGTGAAACATGCTATTCATAACTCCCATCTCACCAATAATCTTAGTTTCTGAAGTAAAAATTTTAAACTCAGACTTAATGCTAGGAACACAACTGGGACGAACGACGAATTTTTGGCCGCGAATATTCGTCGCCAAAAAACATATTTGTGTATGAAAATACACACAATCATGGCGTCGGCCGAAATTCGTCATACGCGGCGACTTTGCAATAGATTTATTTCTATTTCATATGCCGGCGAACGACGAACAAATCAGTACCAGGTGACCATGTTTGATTTTAGTTTTCAAGTATTTTAGTATATAAAGTTACTTTTTTGCTTTAATAATTGTTTTTTATTATTTTATCGCATTTAAAATAAATATACAAAGAAGATTACTATAAGAATAATTTTTAATTGTGGTTTCGTTAATGTTTGTGTTTTTAAGTTAATTTTTTTTTATATGGTCACACTATTTCTCTCTCTTTGCACAAACAGCAAAGAACTTTTCCAATTAGTAAAGCTGTGAGTTATTCGTCGCTACTATGTTTCATACGACGAATTTACTCAGCGAATTTTTACTAAAAAATTCGTCGTGTAGGGCGAAATTCGTCGTTCGTCCCAGTTGTGTTCCTAGCATAAGCTGCCCATACAGGAGCGATTTGTGCTTGTACAATTTCTCCACACACGACGAACAAATCACAATAACCTTTTTTTTTTTTTTTTTTTTTTTTTTGGATTTGGGTGCAAGATATGTTAAAAATCATATGCTTGCAATGGCAAAACCTTAGGTTTATATGCCAGGACTAGAAGATTTGTATGCTATTCCTTCACATACAGTTGCATACTATAAAAAGGGAGGTGCTACAAGGATTGCACAGAACGACCTATACCGTCGTATAGGAAGATGGAAATCCTGAAGCCCACTCCACAGATTCTCTCCAATTGAATTTTGAATGGTCTTCTACCAGTAGCTAGTTTTTTTCCTTTATTTTAAGAGTTTTGACTGGAACTCTACCAGTTAGTTAAAGAGTTTTAAATGGTCCTCCACCAATATCTATCAATTTAAGTCAAAAATCGTTGGCCACTTATTTCCGCATGGTCACCGCCAAGCTAAATAAGGTTAAAACGAATGCATGTGATTAATGCCGAAAACACGAAAAACTGTAAATTATTACAGTTACACGACGCCACGCCATCAACCAATGCTGTGAAACGCAAAACGCAAGAAAGACAGACAAACAAGAACGACCTGATTGTCCTTAAAATTAATGACAACGAGCGCGAGCTGCTTCCCCGTCCAGAGCAGTTTTACGAGTGTCACAATAACCTTAAACGACAAAAAAAAAAAAAAAAAACAAAAAAAAAAAAACATGAATTGTGAAACGGATGATGCAATTGCGATTTTGATAATTAATTTTTGAACACTACAAAAATTTAATGAAAACTGAAAAAAATACAAAAGCTCAATGTTCTTAAAGAAAATCTTGACTGTCAAAAATTAATGAAAAAAAAGAACTTAAAGTAAATTACACATAGATTACACATGAAACTAATTAGGTAAAACTTACACACGATATGTGTAATTACACTTGGATTGGCAACACTGGGCGGAATACAACAAAAGTGAAATAAACATGTCTAACTTGTAAGTAAATAATAATATTCTCTCTATCTCTGGTTCTCGGAGGTAACTGTTTAGGTTTGAAACTATCTCATCACACTTTCGGATTATTTCAAGTACGAATCGGGATTAAGCCAACTTAGAATTCCAAGCACAGTTTAAGATTCATTTTGCCTCACTTTTAATTAGGTCAATCCCATTTTCGGACTATTTTAAGTACGAGGCACTTCAATAATCCGTACTATTTTTTATAAATACACCAAAATTTATTGTTGAGGGAAACCTAGTTTCTTTTCGCATTTCACTGATTGCTTAGGCCAGATCTTCAGGAAACCTTTTTCCAAAGATTTAAGAAAAGCTAAAAATATTATACAAATAAAACTGTAAAGCGAATAAGAATTTTGTATTAACACTCAGAGTTTTACCTGTAACAATATCAAAGCTTAAACAAAACACCAACAATAAACAGTGAATTTATCGTTTCTTACATTTTTAACATTGAATTGAAATTACAAAAAAAAAGTGCAAAATGTTTTTGGTATTTAAAAAAAATAATAAAATTTATTTAGTTTTCATTGACATTTTAAAATTAAGTTTTAATGTGGTTACTTTATCCTAGTCTGAGGTGTTTCATGTCCATGCGTACACTACTTTGGGACAAAGCCAAAACCAAGATAAACCCAAAAATTTTTAAAATTTTCATTTATTTTATTTTTTGTGTTTTTTTACTATTTTCCAGTCAGTTCCAAGATGTTATTGAATAAACTCCTGAGTTGTACTGAAAAATCTTTGCTGTTGCGTGCAGTATTTATGGAAAAATTTTGTTACAATTATTTTAGAACACAACAAAAACACTAAGAAAAAAAAAACATTTGTTAACACTATAAAAAAAACTCTACTAACTATAAATTCAAAAACAAATCCAAAACTGAATGCTCACAGGAGATATTCACGATCTCTTGCGATCGCGGCTGACCTACCTTATACCATGGGAGTCAGTAGCACCAGTACAGCACCGGACTGACTATTGGTTGCAGTATGCTTCTTGCGGGTAATGTTTTTTGTCTTTTAGAAAGATTGTCTTTGCAGAAAGTTTGCTTTTCCGTTGAAAAGAAACATTCGGGGATCAGGTTGTGGTTGACTACCTAAAATCGCAGGAAGTTATACCCTGATTTTCACCACATGTGGGAGAGTTCGACCAGAGGGAGGATTATCTCTGGATGCTGTTTCTACTTAACAGATGCTTCTGGTATTTTTCCTGCCCCCAAGCAAGGGGCGAATGTTTAATCTATTCGGATTATGCACTCGAAATGTAAATTTTTTTTCGTTTCCATTCTTTATGTTAATCGCCCTGCACAGACCAGAATAATTTTTTAGCGAGCAATTTTTGTTTCATTAATCATACGTTAGTATAAGTATCTGGCATAAAATGTACACGTTTACCCAGTATGTATTAGCGTTTTTGGTACTAAGGGTTTGACAACAACAAGCAAACGTTTGTGTGGTTTATTTGGCCCTTAAGTGTGAGATGTCATAAGAACAGATCCAAAGCGAACGCTTTGCGGCACTCCTGCTTTTTTATCACAGATATTAGATACACTAGTGTTTACCTAAACATCAAAGTGGCGATTATTTAGAAATGACATGTGTAAGTACAAATTAAAAGTGTGATTAAAGTCGAGGTATATGTTTTAATTTAAAGAGTAATCGCCGAGGGCATACGTTGTCAAAACGCCTGAAAATACTGAACAGCAGTAGTGTTTTCTGTCTAATGCGCCTCCTATGACATTTGCAAATTACACAGTGCAACTAAATTCGGGTCTTTGCCGCCAGCCTCAATACTCAATACTTTGCAATGCGAAATGTAACTAGACTATTAGTAGAGCAAATCTGTCAAAGGATTTTAAAAGTAAATTCGGGTTTCCGAAATTTCGGGCCCTAAAGTTTTTGAATTTTTTGAAAAGGCGTTTGGTAAAAGTCAAAAAAATAATACTTCTGAGCTAAAAGATGATTTCAGATGTCTGCAGTAGAATTGTATGACGATTCTTTTAACCCTCCATATATATATATATATATAATAAATTAACCCTCCAACTCTCATTTTAAGGGGTAATTATTGTCCTTTTTTCCTAATTCCAATTAAAAGTATACTATACAAATTTCAATAGGAGTCTTCTAAAACCAAAAGTTCGTGCAATGTATGTAAAACGCTTAATTAAGGAAAATTATAAAGTAGCATATAGTTTTATTTTTCACAAAAGTAGTGGCAATAAATTCAAAACAGTGTAAAGTATTACTGAGCTAAAAGGGTACTTTAGGATTTATGCAGAAATAAAACGAGAGCTAGAGGGCTTATATTTTTCCAAGAAAAAAATCGCCATACAATTCTACTGCAGACATCTGAAATTATTTTTTAGATAAGAAATACATTAAGTATGTTTTTTTGACCTGTACCAAACACATTTTTAAAAAATTAAAACACTTCAAACGGAAATTTCGAAAACCCAAACTAACTTTTAATAATCCTTGGGCAGATTTGCTCAACTAGTAGTCTTGTTTCATTTCACATTGCAACTATTGAGGCTGGTTTTTTCGTTTCACAGTGTTATGAGACTTTGCTCAGGTGTCCCGTTAGTAGAATGCCGTGTTGTAGGAGGGCCGACTGTAGTTGTTATGCTATTTGTTTAAATATCTAAATGCGTCGTAGTTACAAAAATATTTTCGGTTTTGTACAGTTATTTACTTTAAGTTATTATGGTTTTTATTAAAATTTTAGCTGAATGTCTATCGAAAACCTTGTATAAATAAATATATAAAAAACAACATATGTATATGTATTAACATTATCCAACGTTATTTTCGAGAATACAGAATTCATTTAGTATGATGCGCTAAATTCCCAATATTTATTGATAAATACACTGAAATTTATTGTTGGGGAAAAAGCTAGTTCCTATGCACATTTCACTGGTTGCTTAGGCCTTTTTCCAAATACTTTGAAAAAGCTAAAGATATTATACAAATAAAACTGTATGTATTTGCATTAAAAAAAGTTTAACTAAAAACTACCCTGCAGAAGGTTAAGAGCTAATTGTCTGAATGCCACTAGTACAATTACTAAAACAAGAAGTACTAGTGCTAACGGGGTTAGAGTTTTTATATAAAAATACTAGTGCATATGTGTACCAGTACATGATGTAGTACAAGGGCACTACTTGTAGACTGATAGAATTTTTTAAAACAAAACTAAAATTCCAGTATATGTATCTATTTTGATAATGCTTCTTAAATTTCATTTCAAATCATTTATTTATGGCATTTTTATTATAAAAATATGTTAAGATGCAAAATGCTAATGCAAAAAGCACCCAATGTGGTCCAAGTGTACTAGTACACGTCTAGAACCAATAGTACTAGTGATTTTCCAAGCACACTCAATGGTTATTTGAGCATTAAGATGGTATAGAAAAGTTTACAGTTGAGAACTAGTACTGGTTATTTTTGTTATTCCTATGCTATTCCTATGCGCATTTCACTGGTTGCTTAGGCCAGATCATCAGGAAACTTCTTCCAAAGATTTTAGAAAAGCCAAAGATATTATTCCAATAAAACTGTTAAGCGAATAGGAATTATAAACACTCAAAAGTTTTACCCGTTATAATATCAAAGCTTTAATAAAACACCAACAACAAACAGTAAGTTAATCTTTTCTTACAATCCCGACTACAACTGGTTGATTTTTTGTCAACTCTAATTGTAGTTGTAAAATTATGATTCAAATGTGTAATTACTAAAGGCCGTTGTACACTATCCCACAAAGTCTTAAGTATTTTACGAAAATGCTTCCCTGATCTAATTATTGTTTGAAAATTGTCAAAAAACAATAACAACTCAAGTTTATATTTTTTCAAAATACGTAAGACTAGTGTCAAAGTGTAAAGCAGCTATCAATAATAATTATGTTTAATTTTATATACATTTTTAGAATATTTTTATCATTATTTGAATTATTTAAATGGAGATTTATGCTGAGTTCAAATATGAAAAATTTAACTACGATATGATATAGTAATACGTGCGCCAATATATCTTCAATAGCACTGTGCTCGAAATTGACACTTTTTTTGAGACAAGTTGAGGTTTAACCTAATTCGGGTACGCTGAATCCAGTGGTGCTAGCCACTGCGCATATAAGAATATATTACTTTTCTTAAAGCACTTTTTATTGCAGAATTTCGGTTTTTTTTAGTAAATTCAATAAACTAAACCGTTTTTGAGTTACGTGAATATATGCTTTGCAGCCTTCTCCATTTTCGAAATAACGGAATATCTCGAAAACAAGAGCTAACCTAAAAAAAAACGATTAGTACCATTGGATTCAGCGTACCCGCGTTATGTTTAAACGCTATGTGCCCGGCTTGTCTGTTTTTTCAACTAGCACAGTGTAGTTATCCACGAAAACTGAATTGGTGCATTTGGGAATTAAGATAAAAATGCGAGTTTTGATTTTGGGAATTTAACCAAGTAAGAAAGTATAGTAGGTCAAGCCCAACCATATGATATCCTTCACTACAGTATAAAAAAAAATGTTTGCTAGTGTACCCTATTTTAGACCCATAGGCAATCATGGACTCGCCTTAGCAAAACTATGTTATTAGGTTAAGATTCATGTAAAAGTTCTTTGTGCTTTATATAATTTAGATATTTTCATCTATAGGAGATTTAAGGATGGGGGCAGGGCTGCCAGATAAATTTGTGAGGAAATCGTCAGTTTCCTGAGAAAAAATAAAAAAATCGCCTTTATCGTTTCAAAAAACCGTAAAAAAAATCGGATAATTTAGAATTTAGTTTTTTTAAAACAATTTTTGGTTGATTTTTATAAAAAAAAAAACATTCAAATAAAAGCATAATAACTTCATATCCAGCTAGCATTTTTAATCGTGTAAGAGCTACTGGGAGTCTCATGAAGAGCGTCTTTGATCGTCGATGACCGCATTTTTTAATCGTAGAAGATTCCTCACACGGAAAAAGACAGCGAAAGACGCTTCTTCAATCTTTGTGGGAATCGTTTAAGACGTGAATAAAGAATCGTATCAGACTTATGTAGGTATTCTCTTACTACTCGTGAAATGTACTCTGAAAATAATCCAAGATTTTCTTAAGAATTGCATACTACAGCCGTACCTAAAAAAGCGGCACACGTTTCCTTGTTTTTGAATAGAGTGGCCTGATCGCTTTGCAATTTGAAAAGCCGATTTTGACAGCTCGTTTAAATGTGAATTTTGCCACTATTGTTAATTAATAATGGCAATTTAGCTATTTTTTGGTCAATCTAGAGTTTTTATCTCTATTTTTATTTAGATTTTAGCTATATTTAGCTATTAGCTATCACTACTGTTCGTGAAACAACGTTGACGCTCTTTCTTGGTATGGCATATCAGCGGCAAAGCCAAGCGAAAGAAAACGTTCCGCCGAAAATGTCCGAAAATGTAATGTTTTATTCAGACTTTGGAGACTGAAAAAAATCGTCACTTTTTTTAAAAAAATTAGCAAATCGGCACTTTGCTAATTTTGGAACAAAAAATCGTCAAAATGACGATAAATCGTCAAATCTGGCAGCCCTGGATGGGGGTTTAAATGGGACCTAGGTTAATTTTTCACATACCAACATTTTGTCACGACATAGTAGCTATCGTAAAAGTTATTATCGCCAATTTTTATGTTAATACCAATATTAATAAAGAAGTTATGGCATTAAAAGCCTTTTTCGGGAATTGTATTTGTATGGATGCTATGGTCAAATATGGAACGAGGTGGGTCTAAGAACAATATTTTAAGGTGTTGCAAACATCAGCACAAATGCGTAATACCCTCTTCACTATTGTGGTGTGGGTATAAAAAGCTAGAGTGTTCGAAAAAAAAGGAGAAACTGCAATTTAAATCACAAAATAACGAAAAATAGAATAAAAAACTAATATAATAATAAAATAATAAAAATAAAATTTTAAAATATATAAGTGATATGAACTGTTGGGTTTTTATTGAAAGTTTTGATATTTTTAAATTTGGCTTAAGTTTATCAAATTAACGGCCAATTTCACCAAGCTAAGTTATAATTAACTAAATTATTTTTATGATGGAAAATTTACAACATGAAATTAATAATTTTTTTTATAATTTTTATTCTTGACTGAACGGGGAATTGAACTCGGGTCGAAGTAACATGTTTCGAGAATAACCACATTGCCATCACCTTACTTCTGTTTTTTGTACTTTTTGTCAAGACTTTGTCTTGAAAATCTAGGTACATTTGTTTTTTTTTTTTTTTTCTTTTGTCTTATTTTCGTTGACTTCTTTGTACAACTTGAAAGACAAATGTAAACAAAAGCTCTATATGTGTCATAGCTATTTTTTATAAAAAATGTGATTTAATTTAACTGTTGGTTTTTAATTGATATTTTATATTTTTGATATACATATTTAAATTTGGCTTTAGTTCTTAAAAATTTTTTTTTTTGAAAAATTTTATTCTTGACTAATCATTTTTGCTAGTTTTTGTAACATAATTAGAAGCTTTTAAGGGTGGTGGTTCCCCGTTTGGATTCAAAACTCTTGTCCTACTGAACCAATATTGCTGGATTTCAATCCTAAACTGCTTAGGATAAATAAAGGGTGGTTAAATTTCAAGGGCCGATGTTGATTTTGAATAAAACACAAACTATTTAGGAAATTATTGTAATTTTTTTTTATTATGATATATTGGTATTACTCAATTATGTATGGAACAAAATATCGGCCAAATGGGCGCCGCGACCACGGCGGCACACCTCCATCCGATGGTCCAAATTTTCGATGACCCTGAGGCATAATGGAGGTTCTATGCCGTTAATGTGCCGAATTATCTCATCCTTTAGCTCTTGAATTGTTGCTGGCTTATCGACGTACACCTTTTCTTTCAAATAACCCCAAAGAAAAAAGTCCAACGGTGTCAAATCACATGATCTTGGCGGCCAATTGACATCGCCATTACGTGAGATAACACGGCCATTGAATTTGTTGCGCAAAAGAGCCATTGTTTCGTTAGCTGTGTGGCAAGTGACACCGTTCTGTTGAAACCACACATCGTCCACATCCATATCACAGTTCGTTATCATCTCACGATAGCGAACACCATTCACAGTAACTGCCTGACCGGCCTCATTTTGGAAAAAATACGGCCCGATGATGCCGCCAGATCATAAACCGCACCAAACAGTCACTCTTTGTGGGTGCATTGGTTTTTCAACAATCACTCTTGGATTATCATTCGGCCAAATGCGGCAATTCTGCTTATTGACGAATCCGCTGAGATGAAAATGAAATCACGAAGTGCACGATATGCATTTTGATTTGAACGCCCATTTTCATAATAAGTCTGGATAACTTTAACACGTTGTTGGATTGTGTATCTCTCCATGGTTCAAATTGAGTAAGTCTGAAATAGAGAAATGTCAAATAAAATTCGGAATAAACTTGGCGTTTAGGTGTGGTTCACATTCAACATCGGCCCTTACAATTTAACTACCCTTTATAGCAATTTGACATCAACATTGTTCTTTTCTTTTGAGTTTCTCGAAAGTGAGCGTGTTTTCAACAGACAGACAGACAGACAGACGGACAAGGCTTAATGGACTTAAAATAACTCAAGGAGGCAGAATATAAATACTTTATGGGGTGTGAGATGAACAATAGAAAAGTTTCACACAGAATGACAATATATAATATACCTTCATTCACCACTAGAGGTAGTGGAGGGTATAAAAAGTAGACACATTACAGTTTTAGTATTAGTCGCGGTTTTTGGCATATTACTGATTTCTTAATCATAAAATATAAAAATAGACATAAATTTATGTTAACATTATCACGTGTTGTGGTTTTTCGTATGTGGACTTTGGACTGGCCAACTATGAAAACATTTGGTAACGGGAATTCTTGTCATTAATTCTATTGCGTTGCATGACATTATTATTTTTTGCGGTTGTTGCCATATTGCTTGGTGTTATGTATAGCTATATTTAGATTATCATACCAAGTTATACGACACTAGCATTATTTTTTACGTTTTTTGGTGTACTAAAGTGTTTTCCGAGAGTAGTACCGATCTTCACGAAATTTTACAAAGTGATTTTTGTTACGTTTTTAGACGTACTAAACTGTTTTCCGAGAGTCGCCTGTATATGGGGCCTCTGGTAAATTATGGACCGATCTTTAAAAAATTTAACAATATGATTTCTAGTCTTATAGAACGAATTTGTGCTTAGTTCTATATCAATCCGTACATTTATGTTAGTTTTTGTAACAAAATTATCAATTTTTTAGGGTGGTGGTTCCACGTTTGGATTCATACCTTTTGTCCTACTGAACCGATATCGCTGGATTTCAATCTCAAACTGTAAAGGATAGATTAGGTTAGGTTCCATTGGTAGCAGGCCTATGTTACTTGGCTCCTCAGCCACCCGGTTGATTCAATAAAAGAGCGGATCCTGTTCAAATTTATATCAAAGAATAAGGTTTTGTCCCCAAGGACTCTTCGACCAAACAGTTCAAATCTTAAATCTTCGAATGTCGGACAATGACAGAGAAGAAATTCCGTTGATTCTTTCTCCTCCTCTTCGCCCCAACTTCCATATAAGATAACTAGAAGAAATTTGACACCAACATTTATCTTTTCTTTTGAGTTTTTTTGCAAGTTAGCTGGTTTTCAAAATACGGATGGACAGACGGACAGGGCTTAAACGACTTCAAATCAGGCAGAGAGTCAGAATATATATAATTTATGGGGTCTTAGATGAATAACAAAAAAGTTTGTCACATCGAATGACAAACTTAGTTTACCCCCATTTACCACTAGTAGGGGTAGAGGGTATAAAAAGAGTACTTTTTGTAAGGATTTTAGTGTTTTGGTCATAAAAAGTAATAAATTTTTTAATAAAATACAAAAAAGTTTAAGCTGGGATTCGAATCCGCAAACTCGCATAAATTATTTGGGACACAACATCTAGACCATTGAACCACTAAGGTAGATATAATACCATCGGTTATATAAATAAATAGACAGTGCCCAGTAAAAAATGTGCTCCAAAAGGAGCAGGTTTTATGTACGAATTCAAACCTCAAATCGCTTCAAACCTGCTGATGGGATGCCTGATTTTTGTATGGGGTGTTTTCGGTTTGGAGGACTATTTTCTGCTGACAATAAGTGCTTCTTTTAACATGCAAACAAAGCGCTCCTTAAGTGCTTTTAAAGGGCTAACTATATTAACATATTCATTAATGTTTTGCTTTTACTTGTTTAAATGCCCTTTTTCAATCATTTTCGCAAACCATTATATGTTTTTATTTTTTCGCTTAAAAACCTTCTTTGTTGTCAGCACTAAAATAACAGCTTTTTTGTATAGTTTATTCTTTATCATATACTGCTGTATAAGAGCTCTCTTATTGAAGCGCTCGATTATGCGCTTTTTCTCTTAAGTGCTTCAAAAACCACATTTTTTTTACTGGGTGTATATAAATTTTTTTATTTAAAAACTTTACATTTTATAAATGTAAAGTCGCACGAAAAGTCGTTTAAGAAAATAAAAGTCGCAAAAAATTTTAGTGGATTTAATAATGAACACTTTTAAGCAGTGTTACCATTTTGACATTTTTTAGCCAAATTCAGCACTACAAATTTTGATTTTGCCGCAAAATTTTCATTTGGCATTTTATTTAGCTTTATACAAATTTAATTGCCGCTAGTTGGTACGAAGCAAAATGGACACAATAAATGCCGCAGCACCGTCACACGATTGCTCTTACTTGTGTCAACTGCGAAAAAAAGCTGTTGTGGTAGCTTTTTTATTTGTTTAGAAGTTCTAGTTGGTTTCTTCATTAAAAAAAAAGAAAATTGTATCATATATTTAACAAATAGAAACTGAGAATTATTTCCTTTCGTAGGTTACTTTATATTATATTCAACATTTTTAATTTTTCGAATTTATTCTATGAGCTAAATTTCAGTTATGTATTTTATAAAGCTTTTTGTAATAGTTCTATTCCTTAAATTTTTAGGAATGACTTTTATACACTACCAGACTATTATATTTTTTTTCTTGTTACATTTTACCTTAGCTATCCTTTGGATAGCAATGAAGTATATTGTATTGAATTGTATTGAAGTATATTCATTGCTATCCAAAGGATAGCTAAGGTAAAATGTAACAAGAAAATACAATATAATAGTCTGGTAGTGTATAAAAGTCATTCCTAAAAATTTAAGGAATAGAACTATTACAAAAAGCTTTATAAAATACATAACTGAAATTTAGCCCATAGAATAAATTCGAAAAATAAAAAATGTTGAATCATATATTTAACCAAATTTTTGTTGAATAGTTTTATTTGAAATTTTTTAAGAAAAATTGTATATGAAAGTCCAAAAACTAATCAAAGTTAAGTTCTCGGCGATGTTCTGACAATTGCACGATCTTAAACCGCAAAACGCGAGACTTTTTTTTTTTTTTTTTTTTATTTAATTTCCTAAGCTAATCCCGCGAAGCTCTATTCTTGTCTGCAGGAAAGAAACCAGAGTCTGTGGCGGGAATCGAACCCGCAACCTCGGCGCTGATAGACTAGCTCGCTACCAGCTAGCCTACCGAGGCACTCTACGATTGTCAGAACATGCCCGTCTATTTTAAAACCTATAAAGATATAGAGAATATTTTTATTAAAATTTTTAGAATACAAATGAAGAAATTAAAAATAGAAAACTTTTTTAAAAAACAAGCTTTTATTTGAATGCGCTTAAAAGAAATAAAATAATTTTTTGCTTTAAAACTTTTACTATCAAATTATAACGTCATTACACAAATTATGTAATATAAAAGCTTGTCGCGAAATTTAAGTACAAGTACTTAGTTTGAAAATTTTAATAGTTAAAATCAAGTTATTAATTTACTTGTTTTTCTGCACAAGTAAATCTCGTGACAAGCTTTTATATTATATAATTTGTGTAATGACGTTATAATTTGATAGTAAAAGTTTAAAAGCAAAAAATTATTTTATTTATTTTTAGCGCATTCAAATAAAAGATTGTATGTTGTAACTAAAAGCTTTTAAAAATAGTTGTATTTTAATTTAAGATTTTAAATAATATTATTTAAATATCAGTAGCTAAATTCTGTAACTTTTTCAATTTAACTACCGACATCCTTAAGTAAAGAGAAATCACGTTTACTTTACCGAATTTGTTATTCTCGTTTTTAAGTTAACAAATATTTTCTTTAAAAAATATTAACAAACAAATATCTGTAAGAAAGAAAACAAGTCAAAGTTGAAATATTTTTAAAAATGGTTAATATACATAATAAAAATAACTTAGAAATAAAATAATTCTCATTTTCTATTTATTGAAAAATCTATATATAAATCGGCAAAGGCAAAACAGTTAAGAACTATTTTCTCATCTGTATGTCAACCGATTTAAACAAAATATATATATATATATATAGGTATTTACTCACAGAAGTGCACAATTTATATTTTATTTAAATCTGTTCAATAATTTCAGAGTTATAACCCAGCGGTAAAAAGAATGAGTAAAGAGGCCTAATAGAAGGCCTTTTTTAGCAGACACAAGCCCTCCTCGCCGCATTCCATACTTATATATTTTTTACACAGGATGTCATTGGGAGCAAGCCCTTCGACACTCTCTTCTTCTTTAAGGAATTTTAAGAGACTTTCGAAAGAAGGTCTTTTGTGAGCCCTTCTGATGCATGTCTTTAAGAACGCCTTTTAAAAAGGACTGTAAAACGGGCTTCTATGAAAGTACTCTAAGGGCCATTATAACAATTTAATGATAAAGTTGCTGATAGTTAACGTGACCAATAGCTATCTTAAACGATAAAGTGACCAATAAGTTTTTTTTCCATTATTACAACTGTCCGATAAAATAAAAAATGTAATTTATATACTGTGGCAACATTGCAGTATATACCGACTACTTTTGGTTGTTTAAAATACGTAGTGGCAACGACTTAGTTTTGTTTTATTTATTAATTTAAAACAAAAGTAAATTTTTGTGCATTATTTTTGGTTTTAATGGTAAATTGTTTTGTTTTTTGTGTTAAATTGTGTTTTTTGAAAAAGTTGAGTAATTTAAGACTATCATTGAAGTTACCATATCTTCAGCAGAAAATATGGCATCTTCAAGTTCTTAAAGTTGACTTGAGTAAAGTTACCATCAGGACAAACCTGATGTTAGCTTATCAGTCACTTTTTAGGTTAATGTTAACTTGTAATAACCAAAAACTATTTATCTGTCAGATAGTATCCTAAAAATAACTATTTGTAAGTTGTAATAATGGCCCTAAGAATACATACAGAAGAAGTACATACTGAATACCAATTAAAAAAAGGGCTTTTAAAAGGACTTCTAAACATTTTATTTTTGCATTCATACATACATCGCAACCTTGGGACAACAATGTTCTATTTGCACCTAAACTTCATGGAAGATAGAACCTTGTTGTCCTAAGGTCGCGACATATTTACTTATTTATGTACATACATACATACAAGTTCAATGGTAAGAATGCAAAATAGAAATTAAAAGGAAAGAACCACCGATTGGAAAAGCTACCACATCTTTTAATTCATATTTTTCTTATCAATTTTCCATTGAAAATGTCCTAGTTGAATTAATTTTATGTTTTAAATGGATTTTTTAAAAGTTCACAGAAAAAATATTTTTCATTAATACACATACATATCGTTACCTAAAACGCAAAAGGCCCTAACTAACAAAAAATAAAAAATCGACTTTTTCATGAAATCTGATGAATTGCATCAACACTAATGTCCACAATAAATTTTGGAGTCTTTCAACCAAAATTAGCGCTTTTATTAACAAAAAACAAACGGCCCTATCTACAAAAGATTATATGGAAACACGCTTAAAGACCCTACTAACAGTTTGCATAATATGCAACATTGTCAATTGTCAAAACAACTGGTAGGTTTTATAAGAAAAATAGAAGGAAAATAAATTATAAGCAGTTTTAGGCAATTTATCAATTAACATTTTGAATAGTAATTTGCTTCCCCTGTAAAATTTTCAAAATGTTAGATAGGGCGTTTTGCGTTTTAGGTAACGATATAAAGTACGTAAAACGTTTATAATTTGTCAAGTAGATTTTTGAACTGTTTTCCAACATTTTTAAAAAAAGATTTTACATTACTTTTTATGCGTGATCTTCTTTTATTCTAAAATAAGCTTTAAGTAGATTAAATAATTGCAATCGTTTAACATTCCTAAAATTTTCGCATAAAAAAATACGATTGATCACAAAATAAGCGAATTTTTCTTTTTAAAACTTATTGAAGGTATAACAAGCCATTTAAATGTTTCTTCAAAAAAAGTAAAATTCGTTATTAAAACAAGATCAGGCGCAAAAAGAAATTGTTTTTAAGAATGCTGGAGACAAAAAAAAAAAATATATAAAAATCAAATAACTTCTTTCCCTTCCCAGAGAAGGAAGTAAGGAAAATAACTTAAAAATTAAACTGAACAACTTCCTTTCTCCCTTCTTAAAGAAGGGAGTAGGGAATGTGTACTGAATATTTTGGAAGGTCTTTCAAATAGATATTTATACCTTCTAAAAGGCATACTTCTGAAGGCAGGATATCATACGAAGCAAATCTTTAAGAAAGGAGTATAGAGGCCTTCAAAAAGGCCTGAAACTTGGTCCTTTCAGCATTTACCGCTAGGAAGCGTTCAAATTTTCTTCTGACACAAATGCAGAACACAAATGTAAATTTAAACAATTTTTTTTTTCAAATTATCATATACATAATAAAAAAATATTCGACATTTTTCAGAAACCAGTTTTCGATTATTTCGCCTGTAAAAATCTTATTTATAAATCGGAACAGGCAAAACAGTTAAGAACACACTCAATGGAAAGAAAAAAGTATAAAAAAGGGGAAATACGGGAAATGAAATTTCTTTCTTTTACTTTTCCGTGCTGCATGTGATAATTTTTAAATTTTAATTAGTATTGTGGTTATTTTGTTGAACTATTTGTGGTTTTTAATCCAAATTTTTAATATTTTTAATTAGGCTTAAGTTCATCTAATTTAATTTTCATTAAATTATTTTTATGAAGAATGGAATTTTACAACAGGAAAATTAATTAAAATTGTTATTGATAATCTTTCATTCTTGGCCGTTTCTATAATATTGAACTTAGAAACATAATATTATAGCTGCAGGTTACTAACCTTGTGTGAGTGTGTTAGTAAAAAAGTAAGAGTGAATTGCAAATTGAATGGAATTGAAAGGCAAAACTTGATCGTGTGGCCACTAAGTAAGTGAATAAGAACCTATAAGATAAAAAATGTTGGTACTTTTTGTTTTTCATCTGGTACTTTTTGAATTTTTGTTAATATTTGACCTACAAAGATAAAAATAAACATGCATGGTCCTGAGTGAATAAGAATATATAAGAGGGAGCTTAATGGTACTTTTTCGTTCTACATTTCGTACTTTGATTAATTTTCCTTCATATTAGACATAGAAACATAAAATTAAACATGCCATGTCCTGAGTGGATGACAATCTATAAAGGAGACTTTTGATACTTTTTTGTTTTTCAGTTGATATTTTCTGATATTTTTTATATTGAAATTACAAAACTAAATTAACACAAGTAGATGATAAAATATGAACCGGACGTTGATCCCTCGCGAAATCGATCCACAAAGACGGAAAAAATAAATGCCCGAAACATGTAAATTCATATATAAATATTATGGCATTTATAACTTTTGATAGTTTTCGACATGACTTTCAGACACACTTTTTTCTCACTTTTAGAACAACAATGGAATGTTTTGTTTCACATCTTTTCGATGCGTGAAGCTCTCGTCAAAGTGGAAAAAACATAAATATTGAGACAAAGACAAGATTCATTAAGAAATACATATGGTCGTTATTTCTGTACACAGTGGAACTATGGAACCTTAAATATGTGGATACAAAGAAACTAGAATCCTTTAAAATGTTAATTTATCGACAAGTACTGAAAATACCCTGGACATCTTGCACATACTTATAATGACGAGGTTTTGAGAAGAATGAACAGAAGATTTTTATTGATTTGAATTGGAAAATTGATCAATCATATAAAAATACGAAAAATCGCATATATAGGTCATATAATAAGAAACTCGAAATATAAACTACTCCAAACAATTCTTCGGACGAAACTTAAAGGAAAAAGTATCAGAGGCAGAAAGGAGACGACATGGATAGAGAATATACAACAAAGGAAACGAAATGACAACGCAGAGATCCTCGTAAACATCGCAAGGGATAGAGATGGATTTGGTTGAATAATAAATAATTTATAAGAAAGTACAAAATGATCGCTAACATTCGAATAGGCAAATAAAGAGGAAGATAAGGGAAAAAACAAGTTTTGATAGATTGTCAAACAAATACACTAAAACAAAACGATGAAATATTTATATTTTGGGAAACTTTTAAACAAACATAATAACGTTTTTTTGGTTGGGCTTTAAAAAATCTTGACAAAACATTTTTTTTTCTTGATTCTTGACGAGCACTGAAAGTTCTTAATTTTTACTAGCGAGTATAATTATATAAAAATCTGTTAAGAGCTTAAAAATAATATAATTCCAAATAATAAAAGCATTAACCTTTTAATTGATATTCTTCTAGGAGATATTTAAACATTAAAATCGGTTTTGAATTGTTATAATTATAAACTTGAAACAAGAAGAATTTCAAATCGTTTGTTATTGTTTAGGGATTTAAAAAAAAGCAAACTCTGGAAAATTTTTTCAAATGATAATTTTTCCGTGCAAAGTTCTACTATTTTAACGATAAAAGAGACATTTTATAAAGTGATAAGTAACAAACACAATCAGACACAATAAAATACAAAAGGAACAGAGCTGCCATACATTAAGAAAAAGTTTTTAATTAAAGAAGCTACAACTTATTTTCGCATAAAAAACATTTTAGAAAAACTAATAAATTTGTTTATTGTTAAGACTCAGTAAGCCGGGAGTAACAGTTACGTTGCAAATCAGCTGATTCATTTTGTTGTATGTAAAGCAATTAGAACGATTAAAGTTAGCAGTAAGATGTTACGTCTCAATCTGTAAGAAATAGATTGTCTTACTTTTTTACGGTAAGGTAACTGTTACTGTTACTCCCGGCTAACTGAGCCTTTAGTAATTATGCCCTTCACCGAGTGTAAAAGGGATATATAAGTTTGTCATTCCGTTTGGAGTTTCTACGATATTGATCTAAGACCCTATAAAGTATACATATTTTGGGTCCTTATGAGTAGCGAACAGAGTTGGTTGTAGTGCACTAAATTTGCAGTTTCCACTAAAAGTTAGTGATAGTGCAAAATTTTTCACTATCACTAATAGCTATTCAGTGGTGAGTTTAAAAATAACAGCATCACTAAGCCATAGTGGCAGTGGTACAAGAAAGTTTTTCACTAAAATTAATTTAGTGATAGTGAAAACCCTTTTTTACAGCTTAGTGCAAATTTTTTTTCTCCACTAACAGGATAGTGGAAAAATAGAATCATTCACTATTAATACAAATTAAAATTGCTAAGATTTTAATTCCTGAAATTTACTTTACTTAAAAATTTAAAGTATTAATTTTATATTTTTTATACAATAAAATGGAAATGTTTTGACTATATTTTCAATTTGTTTTGAATATTTCTATAAACACTATTTTTTGAGATTTTTGTTGCACTTTTTTATTGTAGTGCAAAATTTGGAAAAATTTCACTACCACTAGTTTTTAGTGGTAGTTAAAATATTTTTCACTACCACTATAGTGATGAAAAATAGTGGAAAATCAAAATATTGTGACTATAGTGGGATTTAGTGGAAACATTAGTGCACTAAATATTGAATGCACTACCCCCAACTCTGGTAGCGAAGTTGATTCAATGATATCCGTCTGTCCGTGTGTGTGTATTAAAATGGGTTTTCCGAAGACCCCAGATATTATGGGGACTAGGTTGTACTATTTTCGTGTCACACATACTCCGGATTAGTTTGCTATTGAATTCGATCCATAAATGGCTGAGATATATGAGCGAAAAACCAGGACTGCTTCTAATTTTTTTCATAAAACCTCATGTTGTTGTTGTTTTTTATACATTTCACGAAAAGTAGAAAGATATGCCACGGTTGATTAAGTTAGTACAATTGTACTTTTTTGGTACAATTCAAACCTAAAAAGTGCGTTGGTACCCCCGTGACTCATTTGGTACTATTTGCAAATTTTTCAAACCTATTGTTTATTGATATAAAATGACAAAATAATGCACTGCAAATGGTCTTGCGAAAAAGAAAATGCGAAATTTCGTAGCTTTTTATGAAATCTAACGGAAACTCTGTTTTTTTTTTTTTTTTTTTTTTTTTTTTTTTTTTTTTTGTTGGATTTAACAAAACAGCTATGATATTTTGCATTTGCTCTTTTGCAAGAGAATTTGCACTAAACAATGAACTCCGCTATTTTGAATAGATTATTTGCACTTGTTCATTGGACGATTGCATATGTCACATTCTAGATTAACTGCTTGTTTTTAGAACGCGAGCACAAAAGTGACTCGTTTAACGAACATTTAAAACAAAATTTCAAAATTTATTTTTGTTTAAAATGTTATTTTTTTAAGGTTTTTAGTAGGTTATAAAAAAATTGGCTGATTAATTTTTTTTTTAAATATCACCTTTCTGAGGTGAAACAATGGCGATAGCAGTTTTTCCAAACAAATGTTGTTCTTGAGGTTTTGGACGAGTTTTTGTCAAAAAAATTATTTCTTTACGCGTTATTTTTTAAGGTTTTTTTGTAGATATTTTAAAAAAATTTGTAAAAATTGTACCCTTAAAACGATGGCATTATCATTTAAAAAAAAAAAAATGTTTTTTTTTTGTGGAGGGGGGGGGGGGGGGGGGGCTTAGACGACGATCAGCTTTACACACGGATTTTGTTGTGGTTACAGTTATTCTTTTATATTTCCCATTTGAACCTGCTTCGCTGTTGGGAAATTACCGTTAAAGTGAGAGTATTTTTATAAAATTTGTTCACTTACCTTACTGCATTTCTGAATGTCTTATTACTCAGCTCAAAAATGTACGTTTACCATTCAAAAGTGCTTTGAAAAACAAGAAAATCGCACTGTCAACAATCTTGTGTATTTAAGATTGCAAATGTTAACAAAGCTTGTTGCAAAACACGAAATTCACAGCTGATAGATAAATAGTGTCACTGAGTGTGAGCTGTCGGTTTGCAACTAGGTGTTGCATACGTCGAGCGACTAAAAACTACGGGATTTATGTGTTGACTAAATTAATTACAGTATATATCGTTCAAAATATTATCGACATGTTATTTTCTCTACATGGCAATATGCAGGGTTGCATTTCTTCTATCAACTAAAAGCAGTTGCTATGCTAGTTATGAATTGTAAAAAATATCTATAATTATCTATGAATTTTTTTTTTTTAGTTTCTGATTTATTATTTCCGACTTCTGAATATGCGCCATTATCATTTGAAGTATCAGAAACCATATTGTATTAAAGACTTTAAGTCCCAATAAGTTTTTTAATAAAGTCTTAAAACGATTCAATAAAAACTAATCAATAAATGATTTGATATAGATTTTAATTTAAGAAAACCGCCGTTAAATCTGCATATATGGCAACGCTGCGAAGAAAAAATATTTGTACTAAATTTATTTGTCTTTTTATCTGCAAACACAACAAACCAAATAGAATAATGTGTGTTCACACATGTTTTTTTTTTTTTTTTTTGATAAGAGATTATAAATATTAGGGTGACACATTATTCGTACATACATAATCCTTAAATACACTGCGTGTCATCAGGTTAGCACCTCCCCTATGAGCTTATTATGTCTGCTCTTATTGTTTTTGTTAATACATATATTAATTCTTTTTGGTGTTAAATTATACTCGTCACCGTATGCACTGATTTTGGTTAAGAAAGCATGTGCCGAAAATTAACCGTTACATTGTTCTTATTTTCGAAGAAAAAACTCACATAGCTTCTGCGTGATCAGGTTAGCACATGCAATTTCTTTTTAGACTTGAAAGCGTATCAACACCAATTTTTTTGCTGATCAAGTGGTTTATTGTTATCAATATGGCTAAAAGAAAATCACTTCGAATGAGAAAGCGAACATTGAAGCTTGAAGTATAAGCTTTAGCTAATTTTATCTTCTTATGTGAAATAATCCATACCTTATTTTGCGCCCACTTTTGATTTATTTTTGAAGTGTTAAGTAAGAGCTTTAGCTAATTATATCTTCTTATGTGAAATAATAAATTTTTAAATAATGTTACGAACGGGTTTTGTCATCTTGGGCCATGGTTACCCTACTAGCTCATCTCATCTTCTTAGGGGGGTATTCTCAACCCTTTTGTTGACCCTAGTTCGCAGCCAGAACAAAAATTAAACTGAAACACAACGTACATACAATTACTTAACCTGGAATACCAATTCATAGGGAGGCAGATGTTGACCTCCAATCGGTCATTTACCAACCATGACCGCGATGTTTCCATAATTTTTTTAACCGTCCCATAAGCCCGCCTTACGTCGCCCTTTCTATATCAACAATCCCCAAAAATTATTAATTACTCAGATTTTCTCTTTTTTTTTAACATACATATACAAATAATTATATTTATAATTTTTACCTAATCTATTTATCTCTTAACATTATATATATATTTTTGCTTAATTTTACTATTACATAATACACATTAATAAACATAAATAATTGAAACACTAACTATATTTGTTTTTTCTTAGATTCCTTTAATTCTTCTTTTTAATTGGGCGTTTCTTTTTATTGTAAAAATATTTTATTTCCTCTTTATATTATATCTTAAAAAAACAAAACTGTCTTATGATTCTCTTTATTCTTTTTTTTTTATTCTTTAGTTCTATTAAGTACGGATGTACGACTGATCTTATTTCCTACGCCTAAAGGACCTCCCTAAAGACGTTGTACAAAACACAATCACTTAACTCTCTTCGCGCCTAATTTGAGCACCTAAAGATACTAAATTCAGCCTAAAAAAACAAAAAAAAAATAAACTACTGGGGAATGGGCTGGATATAGTAGACTCCATGACTACAGGCCCTTCCTCCAAATTTATAATGCACTGAGACATAGGCTGAAGCTTTTGCATCCCCACTATATAATGGCCCCTCTCTAATGAATTTGTATTCAAATTGGGAAAAAAATTTGAGGCAATAGGTATTTCAGCCTCTTTCCAACCTCAAATCTACCTACGCAAAATTTTTTTCTGATAGCCAGAGTCGTGTACCGGGATTTCCCGCTCAGTGGCGTAGTTCCCCAAGAGGGTAACTTGCCATAATTAACATCGCACGCAACAATAAAATGGGCGTGGAAAGAGAAGTTTCCTTGAATTAAAATTTCATTTAGATATTAATCAGTTTTCTCCAAATATTTTATAATTGAATACCAAATGTTTCTTTTCAAAAATCGGCTTTGCCGAATTTTATAAGCTCTTAAAGCGCTCTTTCTTGTTGTACCCTTCATTACAGGTTGTTAAGCGGCCCATCCATTATACAATATTATTGTATATGCTATTCGCCATATTATTTCAATTTTTCCCTATATTATGCAATAAGTGACACAATGATTTCAATTAAACTATGGCTCAACTTTTATTCAATAAAAAGGTAAACATAACCTATAAGAAAAACATAAACAACATTGCCAACACAATTTACTTTCCTTTCGTTGTGCAATAATATTTAAAAGTCTTTTGGTTGTTGCCAATATATTGTGCCACCTTCAAATATCACATACACATTGGCGATATAATACGATAAATTGAACAATTATATGCCAAGTGTATGGGCCGCTTTAGGTCATATATAAGTTTGTCACTCCGTTTGCAATTTGTACAATATTGATTTTAGACCCTATAAAGTGTATATATTCTGGGACCTTACAGCCGTACCTAAACAAAAGCGGCACGCGTTTCCTAGTTGTAAAAAATTGTCATGTCCATACAATTTGTATGAATCATCCCTAAATAGCGCGGCGCCAAAGCTTTTCAATAGGAAAATCCGAGTTTGACAACGCGTTAAAAAGTGAAGTTGGTCGCTATTGTTAATAAATAATGGCAATTTAACGCTGGGTCTCCACGTTGCAATATTTATTGCTAAGTACAAGCAAAAACGTCGGCAGAACAATGGAGCAATAATTGCTGAATTTATTGCTGGAGAACACTTGAAATTGCTTTGCCATAAATTTGCAATTTTCACCGCGAGTAGTCGTATAAAGTTTTGTGACTGTACATATTTATAACAAATGTTTTATGTTGTGTTTTGAAGTGGTTGTGAATTTTTCTTTTTTAAATTAATAAAATAATTAATTGTATTTGTCGTACCTGTGTTTTGTATTACTTTTTTGTTTATTTGCGTTAAAAAAAGTTGAATTGTTCTATTGAAAAAATAAAAATATACAAAAAAATAAATTCGTCGTTTGCTTTTGTTGATCTTGACGTTTATTAAAAAATATAATATATAATAATATATTTATTGATTGCTTTTTTAATAAATAAACACACAAACAAAAAACATCCGTACAGAGAAATGAAATGTCAGATAAATTACAACTGATTTGACAGCATATTGCTAAGCAATAATTGCTCAAGCAATAAGAAGAGCAATCATTGCGCAATGGATTGCCACTCATGGCAATATGCGGTCTATACGTCGCAAATTTTATGGAGCAATGAAATTTGACGTTTGCCGCAATAAATATTGCTACGTGAAGACCCGGGGTAACTATTTTGTTGGTCAATCTAGCAGTTTTATCTCTGTTATATATATCTTTTAAGTGGGTTTTATAAAACAAGAAAGTAAACACCACTGTTCGTAACACAAAGTTGACGACGCTCTTGTTTAGGTAAAGCATATACTTAAGTGTAAAAGCTAAGAGGAAGAAAACGTTCCGCCTTCCGCTCTTGTTTAGGTAAAGCTGTTATGAGTAGCGAAGCTGATTTAACGATGTCCGTCTGACAATCTTTCCGTGTGTCCGTAAAAATTGGTTTTCCGAAGAACCCACATATGATGGGACTAGGTTGCTTTGTATTTTTGCCACATAAAGTACGGAATCGTTTGAATTGTTAAGATTAAATTTGGATTACAAATATTTTATTGGAAGATAAATCGTCTTTACAAATTATTTTAAAATCGGTCCATATTTGAAAACAGCTCCCATATAAATACTACTCCCGAAAATAACTTGAAATGTCATAACTTATAAATGTTGGTATTTATTTAAAATTTAACAACGATAACTTTTATAAAAGCTATTAGCCATGAAAAAAATTTTAACTTTTAGTTCCAGAATTATCTATAGGTCCAAATAAGCCCCTCTCTAAAATCTATTTAAGTAATATTCGGCACAAAGAACTTATATATAAATCTTAACCTTGTAAAATTTTTTTGTTTTGCCAAGGTTCATGATTGGCCATAGTTCCCAGATATGGTACACTCTCGAGAATTTATCTTTATAAACCGTGGTGTAGGGCATCAAATGGTCTGGCTTGACCGGCTTTACTTTCTTACATGCTTTTTGTTCTTGGAGTGTCAAAATTTTAGAAACTACCCTAATCCACAAAAAAGCGATTATCAATGTTTGTATGTACGTCAGGGATGGCATAGAGAATTTTAAAAATGTACCAACCACTTTTAAAAATTATACTTTTTTGTACAATTGCACTTAAAGATTTTTTTAGTTTAAATATAATATAACAAAAAACCATTCAGTTTGGTTAATAAACTATTAGCTTTTACCCGTGACTTCGTTTACTCGAAATTTAGAGCAAGATTGAAAAAAAGGGTTTTCCATAAAAGCTAAAAAATGTACGTACTTGTTTTCAATTTGATTTCGATATCAGAATTACAATTTATAATAAATTATTTATTATATTTACATCATACACACAAAAAAATAATTTAGGTAATTTTACCAAGGCGTGAATAGGCAATTTATTTTTATATAAAAAGAAAAAACTAAGTTTTATTGTCTTAAATAATTGGTAATTTATACAATAAGTATTGCCTAAAATCTTTGTTAAAATTACTAATTGGGTTAGGTATCTTCTTCGAATTTTTTATAATATGTATGTATGTTTATTTTATTTTTCAATTGTGAAAAAACATTTAAATATAAATTTTAACATAAAATTAAAAAAATTAAATTAAAAACTTTTCAATAAAGGATAAAAATAAAACGTATGTAAGTGAGTATTAATAACATAAGATAAAAACTCCGCTGAACTTTTTAAAAACAAGACAGAATATATTAACAATAAAACCAATAATTATTTATTACTTTTATTGAAGATTATTAATTTGGACGACACGATGCTGGATCAATATGGATTTTAAAGACAAGATTAGTTTTAATCCTTTGACCTCAAATGGGCACTAAAATCCGCCCGGAACTTTAAGAAACCTCAAAACAATTTTTTCAATGCCACTCTAATATACAACACAAAGTTTCAGTATATCATTAAATTAATTGGAACACATATGAATTGATAAATAAAATACATATCGACCCCTTTGCGCGGAATTATCGTATGTTACAAAAACCAAATTTTACAGGACAGCCATTTTTCTACTTTTCTCTGCTTTCGCTTGCAACATCAACATGAAAATATACATTCAACTTTTGGAGCAACGAATTGGAATTCACCTACAATATTTTGTCAGGTGACATGTCTTTGAATGTAGAACAAGATTGCATCAAAAACTCAATTTCAAAAAAATTGGTATATACGATAATTTTGCGCAAAGAGGTCGATATAATGAAATTAAAAAAGTTAAAAAAGTATATAGAGTTTATTTTAAAAATGCTTTTTTATTAAAAAAAAGTAGTAAATTTACCTAAAACCTATGTTCTTGTACAAAATTTAACTTATACTACATTTACATTAGGCCGAAATCTTGTAGATTTGATTTAAAATCTTCTTCGAAATCTAGTGCGTTTACATTGTACTTTTTTAAAATTAGCGAGATTTTGTTTTTATAACACAACAGCTGACTTAAAGTTTTTTCGTTACACACACAAACACAAAAAGAAATATACATTAAAAAATTTGCATTACCTTTTTTTTAATAATCAACGATATTTATTTTATCAATATTATTCGTGTTTTTAATTTTTTTACAATTTTTATAAAAAATTTTAATATTTTTTTTAACAATTTTTGTTTTGTTTTTTTTTTAAATGTCATTTTTTCTTGTGCAGGGAAATATTTTTTAGTGCTATATTGTAAAAACCATAGTTGCATCATTAAGTACTACTAGATTTTGAGTAGATTTCGTCGAAATCTTGTCACGAAGTAGATTTTGTTTTGTATGGGAAATCTAGTCAAAAAAAACTAGATTTGGTGTAAATGTAGTATTAGATAACTTTTCTAAAATAAAAATATAAACTAACTTTGCTATCATTGCTAAATTTTCAAAGTTTCTTTGTAATTTTAACAAAATTATTAGATACTTTTTCGAACATAGAAATTACCTAAGTTAAACGTTTTATTACCTAAGAAACTTAGATACTGCCATGCTACCTTTGCGCTTAGTTAATTTTATACCATATTTTTAGGTAATTTTACCTATGATTTTTTTTGTGTGTAGTATTTGGATTAGGCCGCAGAGAGTTGCGGGTTTTAGTCTGATTCTAACTTTGGTATTGATAATATTCTTTCCACATTGCAGATAACTGTGCAACTGATAATATGCTCTCACAATTTTCTAGATTTCTGGAAGCATTTATTCATGTGCCTCATTTTTTGTTTCCGAAACTGTTGATCTCTAAATTGTGAATTTATGTTATCAAAACGTTGGTATTCTTTTGGAAACCATTTTACAAGGTGCTGGTTCACACTCACAGAAATGGCATTCTCTTTTCCCTTATTTTCTAAAATCTCAAGATTGCCGAATAAAACTTGAAGAGTGTGAACCAACACTAATATTAGTTTTTCCATTCATTTTAAAATCTAATAAGCCATTTTCAATATTAATTTTCAAAGTTGAATTTTGTTCTTAAAAAATGTGACTGAAATTTAAGGATTCCATATAAAATTACTAAAACTTCGAAAATTCCTTAATTTTACTAAATTAGCTATTGGTCTACCATAGTACTTTTAAAGTTCAAATAGTACCAAAGTACAATTATACCAATTTTGCCAAACCTGATGTACGTTTGTAAGCAAATATACATACATACATACAAATTTGTTTAAATAAATATTAGCTAAAGTTGTTGTGTTTTTAGGTACAAAGAGACCAAAGAAATAAAGGCAAACACACACTCTTAATATGTTTAAAAAGCCAACGATAAAGAGTAAAATAATTCAGTGTGCTCCAAAAAGCCGATCCATTAAGTAATATCCAAAAGTGAGTGTGTTCTAGTTTTTTGAATAATTATTGTTTTTATTCTTAAAAAACCAGCTGATTAAACCAGAAAAAGAAACATGTTCTATTCAATTTAATAATTACGCGATATTGAAACCAAAAGTTTATTTTTTTTTAACTCAACAAAAGAAAGCGCTGTGCTGTGAATAAAAATTTATTAAACGATATTTTAAAACTTGCAGAAATCAACATGAGTGCTTGGGAAAATAATGAGGAAATCAAAATCTTTCGCGAATATTTGCGCATTCCCAGTGTCCATCCAAATATTGATTATGGTAAGTTGATACAAAGTAGTGTTAAAAAGATTTCATGCGGCTTATTGGTTTATAAGTATGTAATATAAAATAATTTTATTTTATTTATTTACGTTTAACTTTTGAAAATAATTGTACTTTTTATTTAAAATAAATAACTTAAGAGTGTTTGGTTTTAAAATTAAAGAATTCGAGGCGTTCTCGCTTTCGTTAGGTAAAGGTATTAAGAGCCCTATCCACCAGAGATGCCAGGTTAGGGGTTTTCCCTCCAGAGGTTTTATTTAGTTTTAGGAAAAATTTAGGTGATACAAATTCTTAAGGGGAGAATTTGGGGGGCATACATTTATTTTTAGGGGGTTTTAAGGCGGTTTCACTATTTGAATAAATGTTTTAAAAAAACAAGTTTTAACTGAAGTTTTTTGTTATCAGGGGTGTTCTGGAAATCAGAAACGCAAAACGCAAGAATTTCAAACGTCGTTTTTTAATAAGATTTCTGTAACAAACAAATTTTATGACAAATATTATACAAATATTTTTCTTTTAAACAGAATTTTATAACAAAAATTAGTGTATTTAAAACAACTTCCAAATTCTTAACAGCCTGTTTGTCGATTTCGAACGTTAAAGTTCGCATAGAAAATTACATTTAAAACAAAAAAAAAAATTTTCGAATATTGTTTTTGTTTTAAATGTAATTATTATGTAAAAAATTATGTGACCATTATTATTTCGTACAGTGTATAAATTAGTTTTTAAATCACAAGACAATTTTGACGAAAAAGCAGTGTTTTTAAAATCATTTGATTATCGGGAGAGCTTTATTATATTTATGTACATACAACAAAAATTTTTCCATTAAGGGCAATCTTTTATAAAACAAAGATCCAACTATGGGGGTTTTAATTGTTTTTAAGGGAGAAAAATTACCTGGAAGCTCGTTTAAAGAGTACCTAAAAAAGTAAGAGTGCTTGCTGGGGAGTAAAAGCTTTTTGGTACGGGTCTTGCTGTGGCTTAAGGCTCAGTTAGCCGGGAGTAACAGTAACTTAACATTACCGTAAAAAAGCAAGACCAATCTATTTCTTACAGATTGAGACGTAACATCTTACTGCTAACTATAATCGTTCTAATTGCTTTACATACAACAAAATGAAGCAGCTGATTTGCAAAGTTACTGTTACTCCCAGCTAACTGAGCCTTTACTCCTAGATTTGCGTGGGAAAAATTAGAAGATTACAATTAGACGTTTCAAGATTAAGCGCTATGGAAGCATTTCAGACTTGTGTACAAAAAATAGCTGAAACCCGTCTCGCACTCTCCAAGCCTACAATAATGGCTATTCATAAGCTTAATAATCTAGCAAAATGCAGATTGTAAAAAAATCCCATTTTTTTGTTGTGGATCGATTTGGTCAAAGAGAAACTTATTGACCAAATGTTATGTTCCGGCTTTAAGTGGCTTTAAACAAACTTAAACTTTATAACAAAACTTTGTGTTATTGAGATAATATTTCAACAAAAGCACTCCTTAAGGCCCCTTCTAAGAATAATATTTATTTAAAATGGATTGCCTTTTTTGTATGTGAATATACTTGTAACAGAAACTTACATAGTCATATTTAACTGACCTCTAAATAATTTCCAAGTTCTTTTTTTGATTATATTAAATGTATTTACCTATATTCATTGCGGGAGTAACAGATATTACAAAACATTTTTTGAAGTATTGACTACATACTTTCTTTAAATTTCTTTAAAAAAATTTTGCCTTCAAATTACATGTCGCGTGTGTCAGTTTATATTACATAGTTTGTACATACATACATATATACATAGTTTGTAAGTATGTCTGCATTTAACTATAATACAATATATCCTTGCCAGAAAGCGGCGTCTTTGTCTACTATACCATAATAAAACTATTGAATTTCCATTCTTACTTGTATATAATATGCAAACATTAGGGTGGTTTAAATTGAAGGTATACAAACAAATTTAAATCTAGCAATTTAAGATTTAGTTTTAAACTAATTAGTTGAGCAAGATATAAGACCCTTTTCTTACACGTTACAGTTAACGTTTTATAATGTCAGAAAAGCCTTTTAAAATATTGGATGCCGAAATCAATAGTAACTTCGAAAAAAAATTGTTTGCTTTTACCAGTGTTCGAAAATAAAAAGAACATTATTTAGCGTTCGGCTCACACACCCGGGAACGATATTTATTTGTTTTAAGAGTTTGTGTAGACGAACACAACCGTTAATACCGTTTGTAACTATTTTCAAGAAAGAGCCGAACATTATATAGTGTTCTGTTCTTCGTTTAAAAATGTTTTGTTTTTTTTTACCAGCAAAAAGAGCGCTAAGCACAACAGAAACGCACGAACATTAATGAGCTGAACCGAACACAATGAAGTTGTGTTAAAAAAAAACGGAACGGAATTAAATGTTCTCATCTCTTTGTTGAGTTGATAAGAACAGTATTATTTTTGTGTTCGAAAGATGACAAACAGGGAAACGTTATTTTTTTAATGATTTACTACACAAACACTTATAGTGTTTGTGTTTTCCACAAATCTACCGAACCGAATGCTAAGGAGCGATATTTAGTGTTTATTTGGGCCGTGGTAAGCATAGTTCGGAGAACGAAAGATTATTCATGGAAAGGCTGAAAAATAAAGGGAAAAGCAAACGGCAAATATCGAAATCTATTGAAAGGTCCCAGAATTTGGTTTATAATGCTAGGCTAGCTCCAAAACACACAAAACGCACACCTGGTACTGGGTATACCAAGAAAGACTGCTGAAAAAGTGGATAAACCTTTAAAACTTGTATCTAGTCGAGACCTTTTCACGTCCAGTGCGGCAGTTAAAACAGAATTGGGACTCGAAATTTCTGTTAGAACTGTAAGAAGACGGCTAGTAGAACTAAATATATTCGGTAGATCCTCAAGGAAAGTGCCTATGCTTGCTCATGGAAAGTGCTACAAAAAGACATCGTCGAAATCGACTTATATTCGCAAAACCTCATAAGAGCTGGGATAATCCTGTGAATGAAAAAATGTTGCGCAATTTGCTTTGGTCGAACGACTCTAACATCAACTTAATTGCAAACGATGGTAAAACATGGGTAAGGTGTCCAAAAAAGTGCAGAATTGAACCCACGTTACACTACTAAAACATTTAAGCATGGAGGAGGTAACATAATGGTGTGGGGATGCTTTTCTTGGCATAATGTCGGGCCATTATTTTAGATAAAAAGGAACATGGACCAATATTTGAACGTTGAAGTCCTTAGTGAAATAATGCTGCTATATGCAGAGTGGGAAATACCACTTAATTGGCTGTTTCAACAGGATAACGATTCGAAACACACTACGAGTCTTGCAAAAAAATAGATTTTAGACGAAAGTGGATTTTATGTCTTGGACTGCGCAATCCCCGGATCTAAATCCCACAGAAAATTTATGGAATATTGTGTAAGAAAGGATTGGATCAATAAAATCCCAAAATAAAGACGATCTGTGAGAGAACATTCAAAAGGCATGGTATGCTATTCCAAATCAGATTTGTCGTGGCGTGGTGTAGCAATTCCAATACCGGTGTTGCCGATACTGAAATACTGGAATTACTGGCTTAAATCGGATTTTCTTAGTTTTTAAATTTCACCACCCTTTATAATTGGGAAATTATTTTACTGTTGGTGTTTTGTATATAATATTTTTATTCCAAAAATACCGATAATACCGGTATTGGAATCCCTAGCTTGGTGGGTTCCATACCAAAACGATATAAGGCGGTGCTTTCTAATAAAGGACATGTGACCAAATAATTTTTTAAACGTTATTATAATTTTTTCTAAATGACCCTATTTTATTGTCCATTAAATATCATAGACATAAATGGACTTATAATTTTTTTTTTTTTTTTATTAAATTTAGAGATTTTTTTAAGTTTTTGTTAAAAATGTAAGCACATATTATAATAACAAATTGTATATAATATAAACTTGGAATATGTGACCCTATTTTTTTGTCCGTAACTGTATATGAAAGTAGTGTTGCCGTTCTTTTTAAATAAACATTAATATAAGGTTAGTCTGAGTTTATACGGTTCATTCTTTACTGAAAAGATTGCTACTTTATAGGCGAGAGAGGCGAGGGGTATGTACTCGTTTCTTTTCCACTCGCCCCTCTCGCCTATAAAGTAGCAATCTTTTCAGTAAAGAATGAACCGTATAAACTCAGACTTACACTAAAGATTAAACCCAGATTAATAATATCTTAAAAAAAAACAATATTTATAGGTTAAGCTGTACTTAAATTAACAAGATCATAATTTGGATGAAAAAATTTAAATCTTTTCTATTAGCTATAAATAGCATTACTTAAGTACTAAATCGTTTTTATTGTTTTCGGTTTCGTTTTCTTAAGAACAACCTTAATAATTTAGAATCACCTAAAATGTTCTCGTATGTATATTATAAATATATACGTACACACATATACTATATAAATTTTTCTATTTTTACTATATTTAACAAGAAACCATTGCCTTAAGAACTTCCTTGACCTTTGGCATGCAATAAAAGAATTATTTGAAACATTTGTTTGTACATATAAATTCCAGTAGAATGGGTTTGTCCATATGTTGTTAAAAATAATAATATATTAAATAAAAAAAATCAATGTAACTTTCATCCTTTAAACCTAAAAACCAATTTACGATTAAAATTGGTAAAATAAAAAAAATACTGTTACCAGTTATTAGGTCAACAATGTTATCAATGTAATATAATAAAAAAATCTTCCGATATAAAAAATGGCCTTTTAAAAACCTTCTCCAATAATTAAAATGCAGTGGCAGGCAAAAGATATGATAACTGAACGCAAGAGAACTTTTTTATTTTAGGAGTGATTAAATAATGAAGCATAAATGCAGTACATGCAAGAAATGCAAATACCTACCCAGAACAATTTCAGCTATTTTTAATATTTACATACAAACTTAGCTGTAATTCCAAAAATTGGCATGCAATTAAAAGTTAAAAGCGTGTTAGCATGTTTTAGTGTCTCCCTGCTGCCGACATTTTCGCTCAGCCAGCCGGTTGATTTAAATCAATGTCAGAAACACAAGTTTTGTTTGGGTCTTAGGTCTCTGAATTCTGGACAATGATAAAGAAGATGTTGCGTTGACTCCTATTCTTCCTCGTCGCTGCAACTTTTACATATGATATTGTAAGGAATCTCTAGCCTCTGCCGCATGTTCTCCAATAGGACAATGTCCAGTTATAGCCGGAATAAGTTTTCTTAAGTCCCAAATACACCTATTAAATACTATTAAATTAACAAGTGAATTTGGCCCTTTAGGTGAAGTCTGGACAGTAGAGCTGCAAAACAATCGATAGTACTATCGACAGTTTTATTTTTGACGGACTATCGATAGTTTTTATCACTATCGATACTATCAGAAAGTGGATTAATACAGTCAACGCAACATTTTTAACAACTCTTTCGTTGCAAGTTTTAAGGAGTGCATAAACTTTTTTAGTTCTTTGGGCAAAAGGAAAAAGTACTTAAGTTGACTTAACCTAAATTTGAGTTTTTTAGATCTTCGTACTCAAAAGTACACAAGCAACAACAACTAGAAACAATTGCACCCTAGGGATCTTCACAATCTAAAGTACACACGGGTAAAGTTTCAATTATTTTGTACGACTTTTTAGGAAGTTATAGCAAAATGACTCTGCATATCTTTTTTCAATGTGCAATAATTTTGGAATAAAAACTCAAGTTTACTTCCGATCTGTGACATTAGGAATGTTTAGGAACAAAAACTTAAAATATAGACTTAAGCAAATTTTCCTTATTGCCACAGAATTGTGCTCTAATTTACATATTAAAATAATGTTAATCGTACCTACCTCATATAAAAACAAATTAATTCAAAGAGTGTTACCTTGTTTATTCGGCTAAAATAATTTTAATAAAAAAAAAAAAAAAATAGAAGTCAGGGTCTTAGAAGTGGTGTTTTCTCGCTAAATGTGTTTTTTTTACCTGTTTATCATTTTTTTTTTAACGAGAAGTCTTAAAAAAATTAACGGCCATTTTCACCAAGTTCGGTTATAACTAACCATTACTTAAAGTTCTGGTTACCCATATGTTTTGACAGCTATAACCGATAGTTAATTATAACCGAACTTGGTGAAAATGGCCGTCAAGGGATTATTTTGTAAAAGACTTAATTGAAAATTTTTTTTAAAAATTTTTGGAAATTCAAAAAATTTTATATGAATAAATTTTAAACGCAAGGGTTAAGAAATTACCGTTTAAATTTCTAGACTTAAGTTGAATATTTTGACGTCGAAGGTAAAAAAACTGGCAATCCTAATGAAAATAAACCGTCTCTATATCTATATAAAGTTTATATTGATTATAACCTATAGATGACACTGAAATTTAAAGTGAATATGCTGGTCTTTTATACCTGAAAAACGTTTTCTGTAAATGAAGTTTTAAAACTTTAATTTTTTACCACCTTCATAGACTACCATGTCCACAGAAGTGGCACATAGAAGCTTTTCGATACTATCGATAGTTTTTAAGCTAACTATCGAAACTATCGATTGGGCCGACTATCGATAGTTTTGCAGCTCTACTGGACAGCTAAGAAGCCAGCTGAGCCCGTTTTCAATCTATAATGGGCCAGATTTTTCCAGTTTTTCCACAGGTAGTTCTATAGAATTATCTCTGACTAGCAATAAGATCAAATTTGTTTGCAAAAAGTGGCTTACTCTTCGAGAGCAAAACAATTATATCATAGTGGTGCCATCATCGACAACAATCTAGCCATATATTTTCTATGTATCTCCGTGTGCCCAAGCACTGCAACACAGTTTAGTTTCCCAGCTGAGGTATGACTCAGTCTGTCAAGGGTCAATTTAAAAGTCGTCTTTCATTTTCGTAAATGGTTATAAAAATGAGCAATGCTTTTATTTACGAAACCTTGAACTACTTAAAACTACGACGTTATTCGGATTGGTGATGAAACGACTAGATGTTGCTGGAACACTTACTTTCGCAAGTGCAACGTTACACGAATCGGAAGATATTCACCCCTATCGCGAATAATTTTTCCCTCGTAATTTTTCCCCTTTTCACATATTTGCGATCATGAACAGCTCCCATGAAAAAATGTAATTCAAAGGAGAATAATAACGTGAAAAAATGTTCACGGGAATAACTTCCCCTTATCGTGAAAAGTTTTTCCCTCGTAATTTGTTCACATTTCCCTTAGATTTTCTCACTTTATTTTTGCTAGGGAATAGAAGGTGTATGTAAGTAGTTCCTCCTATAAATCGAATATTAAGGGCTAGATCCGTTAATAAGGCACAAACCGATATATTGGTCAACAAAATGCAAAACAACAGGTTGATTGCCGCCGGATTTGTGAAAGACGTGGTGGCAGAATTTTGGAAAATATTTTACTACATAAAATTTAAAAAGTGCAAAAAGCTAACGTTGTTATCAACCTATCCCTCCAAAACTAATTATTAAGATTTATTATTTTAACTTTCCTTTAAAATATATACGTGTATATTTTTAAACAAAAATTTCAATGATTTTTAATTTTCTTCTAGTTTTCTTCTTTTTTACATTCACTGGAACTGATAGCATGAAAAATTTTTCACATGAGATTCACGATTGCTTTTTTCCCTTCGAGGGGAATGAAAATTTCATGGGAACAAAAATTCCACTTGTTATTCACGATAGGGGTGATTGTGTTTTTTTTAAGGTATCTTTCTTAGCAACTGATTTGGCCATTTTTTTCTACGTCACTTGTTTACCTTTATTTACTTTGTGCTTCGGACACAAAACGAATCGGAAGCTTTTGTGTTCGGCTAAATATTGTTTTAAATAATTTGGGCACAAAAAGAATTAGGAAGCTTTTGTGTTCGGCAAAATTTGGTTTAAAAAGAGAGTATTGAGAGTATGTACTGTTGTTAATAGCGATATCCACGTTTTGTTTTCTATTTTTATTTATCATAAGAATTTAAAAAAAAAAATACTTAACTCCCCTTAAAATTACTTTCCGACCAAGGCGAATTAACTACAGGTGGTGTTGAAACGGCATCTGATTTTGACAGTTCGGGCTTATTTATTTTGATTTGTTAGTGTTTTGCTAATAATGGTTGACATTTCGAGCTAATGGCACTAACAATGCAATGCAAAAAAACCCTATGTTTTTTCTGTTGTTTTTGGATTGTTGTAGTTCCGACACCACCTGTAGTTGAATTCGCCTTGCTTTCCGACATAAACTTTCAAAGTTCCAATAAACGTTTATATAAGTTATCCAGATTTTGAAAATAAAAATGGAGGGCATAAAGAAAAAAAGTAAAAAATTTATTTGACTTCAAGATTTTTAACATATTTTACAGACAAATTTACATTCACATATTTATATATGTATGTAAAGTAAATTAAAAAAATAACTATTAAATAAAATTTTATTTTAGCTAATACGGCCTCAAGTTCTATATGTACATAATTAAAAATGCATTTAATCCATATTTTCTTAACGTTTCGTATATGTTATGTTAACTTTATCAAGGGATTCGTAATAAGAGAAATTAATTTTTTATTACATTGAACAATAATTTGTTGTAGAAAAACATAAAAAACATTAAACATACAAAATTTAATTAAACACAATCTTAAAAATTATATCACAGGTTGGTTATTTTTTGATATTGCAACACAGTAACTGTTACTGTTAATGTGTTGCAATATCGAAAAAAAAATAATAATAATAATAACTAACCTGTGATAAAATTTTTAAGATTGTGTTTAATTAAATTTTCATGTTTAATGTTTTTTATGTTTGTCTACAACAAATTATTGTTCAATGTAATAAAAAAAATAATTTCTCTTATTACGAATTCCTTGATAAAGTTAACATAACATTTACGAAACGTCGGAAAAGTATGGATTAAATGCATTTTTAATTACATGTAGAACTTTAGGCCGTATTAGCTAAAATAAAATTTTTTTTAATGAACATTCACATTGGCCAAACAACAAAAATATAGAAAAATAACATATCGTCAGCTCATTATAGGTGAAATTACCATGATATAGGCCAAACCAATAATGAGCTGACGATATATAAAAATTTACATTTTCTTATAAATAAGTAAAATTAATAAAAAAAAATAACGAAACTTAAAAATTATTCAAATTTCATACTGCATGTGTATGAGAGTTCAGTAGGAGTATGAACAGAATAGCATGTCACTACGTTTTCCATACGATGTGACAAAAAAAAAACCGGTGACTGCCGTGCAATATAATTTATTTTAATTAATAACAAGTTAGAGTGCTATATTCGGCTGTGCCGAATCTTTGATACCCTCCACCGACAATTCCAATATTTCAGGAGTGATATCTATATGATGTCTATTTATTATAAATTATCTTTATAAAAACAGACATCAGCATTAAAATTGTTTGCGGCTTAGACCTTTATTAAATTATTGACCGACAATCTTGATCTTGGGTAAATTATGGACCGATCTTCAGGAAATTTCACAGTATCATTTATAGTCCTATAAAACTGTGACGAGCCAAAATTTGTTATGATAGCTTTGTTAATTACGGTTTTAGGCGTACTAAACTGTCTTCCGGGAGTAGGGTTTATATGGGGCCTTGGGTAAATTATGGACCGATCTTCACGAAATTTCACAGTTTAATTTCTAGTCTTATTAAACTGTGACGAACCAAATTCTATTATGATAGCATTATTAATTATGGTTTTAGGCGTACAAAACTTTTTTCTTGGAGTAGGTTTTCTATGAGGCCTAGGGTAAATTATGGACCGATCTTCACGAAATTTTACGGCGTGATTTCCAGTCGAATAAACCAAATTTTTGCAAAATCTTATATGATTCCGTGCATTTTTCCACCATTTATGTTAGTTTTTGTAACAAAATTATCAGTTTTTAAAAGGTGGTGGTTCCACATTTTGATACATAGCTGTGGTCCTACTGAACCGATTTTGCTGAATTTCAATCTCAAACTGCTTAGGATAACTACAAGCAATTAGACAGTTCATTTCTTTTGAGTTTTTTGAAAGTGAGCGTGTGTTCAACAGACGGACGGACAGACAGACGGACATGGCTTCACAACTAATTGTGGTGGAGGGTATAAAAAATAAAAAAAGATGACAAAAATTACAGATTATGAAAAAAGATGACAAAAGGAGGACACAAGTTTTATCGATGACAACCTGTTAAAATAGATGATTGTCCTCTAAAAAAGAGTACGTATGGTCACCTTAGTATATACAAATTTTTTCTGTTCCCATTTCCAAAATCACTAGCAGAAACCTTGTTATTTTACGGAAAAAAATTTGTTGTACAGTTTAATTAGGACACACAGATAAGGCAAAAAATAAAATTATATAACCAGCACAAATAAAAAACTGCATACGTTAAACACTATAAATAAATAAAATAACATTTGCCATCATAAAGATAATAAAATAATAAATGTTTTAAACTTAAATTTTTTTCAGCACCCTGCGTTGAATTCCTTAAGAAACAAGCTTCAGATCTTGGACTGCCAATAACGATCTATTATCCTGCCAAAAAGACTTTACCCATTGTCGTAATAACATGGCAAGGTACTCAGCCTCAAATGCCCTCCATCATTTTGAACTCTCACATGGATGTTGTACCGGTATTTGCCGACAAATGGAAACATAATCCGTTTGGTGCCGAAATGGACGCGGAGGGACGTATTTTTGCTCGTGGCTCACAGGATATGAAATGTGTGGGAATGCAATATTTGGCAGCGATTAGGGCATTGAAAAAGAGTGGAGCCACTTTAAAGAGGACAGTTCATGTAACTTTTGTACCAGGTAAATGAAAAAAGAGTAATAAACTGATACATAAAAAGTGGCTGGTTGCCGTCATAAAAACAATCTTTAGATTAGAGTAGATAAATATTTTTTAGATTTTACTCTTAGAAACTAATCTTTATTACTTTGTGTATTTGATAAGATCTGTTGCAAGGTTTCTTTAATGTCATTTAATTTATTATTGAGATTATTTGTTAGTGTTAATTTAAATATTGTGTCTTTTTGCAATTTTCAAATGGATTTAAAAATATTATTGTCAATGGTACATGCTTTGTATATGTAGCAGTCCACAGATTAAAATAAAAATAATAAAGTTTTGGTTAACTATTTCAAAATATGTATCTTGCCAGGGTATTTTACGATTTTGGAGCTTCATCCACAAGTCATTGGTCGACCTAAACCAAAATCCGCGCCACTTTATCAAAAGAGTAAAGAAACAGAGCTATTAAGGACCAAATACCCTTGTCAAATGCTTGTCCAGCAGGCGAATTCACTCGTGTCCCTGTGATGCAGGTTTGCCAGTTTAGCACTTTTTGTGCTAGATTTAGCACATTTTTATCTGAATTAGCACCAAGAATTTCGAAAAAAGTGCTAAGTGCTAGTTTAAGCACATTTTTATAGTTATTTAGCATTTTTAGCACTTTTTTTAGATTTCAAAGCTACTTAAAAGCTCACATAATCATAATAAATTCAAGTAAAGTATCCATTCTTTAAGCGTATCATACATACATACATACATATTAGGCATATAACTTTTTACAATTTTTGCAAATAGGAAAAGTGGCATATCATAGTCGAATAGAGCATATTTTTTTTTAAATCACATAAAAGCTTTCGCATCAACTGCAATTACCAATTAGCAATGCCAGCACTTAGTAATGCTCGTTGGAATTCGCCACACTACAAAAATCATTGTCAGGCTTTACGCTGAACCCAAAATCCAATGAAAATGTACGTTAAGCAAGCGATATTACGTTTATTAAAATATTATCGTTGGCTCAACGAATTATTCGTTAATATAATGAAAATAATACCGAAAATTTCATTATATTAACGAATAATTCGTTGATCCAACGAAAATATTTTAATTATCGTAATTCGTTTGCTTAACGTACATTTTCATTGGATTTTTGGATCAGTGTAGAGAAAGAAGCAAATGAATGTTCTCTCAGACATTGGGACAAAAACCCATCAGCTATTTAGAAAGTTCAGCAAGGCATATCAAGCAAGGATAGACCTTGAAAAGAACCAGATTGAAAACAGAACTGTTATGTTCAGTTATACGCATAAGAGAAGGTGCACAATTATACAAAGTGTGTTGCCACACTTTAAACATATCGGACGATATTGTAAAAAAAAAGTACCAAAATGAGTTGGTATATGAGGAAGATGAAAATGACATAATTGAAATTTTAAACAGTTGTAAAAACTTTATTTAATGGCGATTTATTTTCTGAGAAAAATATGTTACAGTTTATACATGTAATACTTTCTAATGTTACCTATTACTCGAAGTGTTACATGTTGTGCAACTTCAATAGAATAAAATTAGCTGATTTTATTTACAACTATTACACTTTTATCATTAATGTACTTCATGAGCAATTTTTAAGGCTATTTGAGCGATATCTGCACGCTATTACGGTTTGGCAACAAATATTGACATCACTAATGGCTTAGAAAAATGATTGTAATGTATGTTAATATTTTTATATTTTGTTCTAAAACAATCTTTTTACAAAATTATGAGCGGTATGAATTATGACAAAGAAAATAAAACATTGGTTCTACAAACAAAGTAAGTACCAAAGTTGTATAACAGGGCAGTATGAACACCTTAAATAAAAGTAAGGGTAAAATAGGCAACATGTTTTGCATGTTTTTATCAACTTGTTCACAAAAGAACGAACATTTTTCCCACAGTTGTATTTTTTGTACAAACGAACACAAAAATGTAGAACATGTGACATTAATGCAACATATTTCTCAGAAAAGAAATTGTCATAAAATATTTTATAATGTTACATTATAATAAGTGTTTATATAAAACGAAATGAATATATAAAAACAATTTCAAATTTGAATTTTTTATTATATTCATAAAAATCAATGTTACAAAACTAGCACTTTTATTTTTCACTGTAGAACAATTAAGCACTTCTTTTGTCGATTTAGTACTTTTAATTTTAGTTCTTCTGGCAAGCTCTGGTATGATGGACGTAATATTCGCCGTAATATCTAAATTTTTTGATTTTTCATCCAGCATCGTCGGTGTGACACATACAAACACATTTTCACTAATACTACCACAATGCTTGATGAGTATTTTGATCAGTGTATTTGGGCCTATAAAGGCGAATATTACGTCCTGCTGGACAAGCATTTGACAAGTGCATTTTGCCCCTAATAATAAGTAACGGTACATAAAAACAAAACAAATACGTACATATTTAGTTAATTTGAAGTGTTTTAAATCTCAGTATAATACAAAAAATAAGAAAGAAGAAAATGAAAAAGTACATTTAGACAAAAAGAATTGAACTTTGACCAATTTGCATTGTTAAGGGGTCTGTACACGGTCAAAATGCTTGAGGTCACGGTGAATTCACTCGTGTGCGTGTGCTGGACGTAATATTCGCCGCCATATCAACATTTTTTGATTTTCCATCCATCATCGTCGCTGTCACACATACCAACACATTTTCACTAATACTACCATAGCGCTTGAAGTGAAATTCGGTTTGTTCGAGATTCGCAATCGGCCATATGCAGTTGATTTGTGATAAAATAACTTTTGTTTGATTATTTTGTGGGGACCAAAAAGCGGATTCTAATTCTTGGGCTTTAAAGCAGAGGGGTACAAGTGACCTATATAAAAAAACTGAAGGCCCAACTATAATATGCTTAAGTTGGCTCAAGCAATTGTGCGAATACATAAGATTAATATTTGTAGAACCATATTGAACTTAAGAAAACTTTTTGTTAAATTTTCTGAAACTGTCATTTGCTTAAGCAAAGTACGAAATAGGTCGCACTTTCCGTACGGAATCAAATATTTTTTTATTTTATTTTTGTTTTTTTAAATGCTTTTGAGAGACTTTTTGTTAATTTTTGACAGTAGCTTAAGGAAGCTAATGCATATTATAGCTGGGCCTTGAGTTTCATACAAGAATCAATACTTTATACTAAGATCTATCACTCTACAAAAATTCCAAATAAAAAACATTAAAAAAAAAAGAAACAATTTTACAATTCTTGTTTTTGTTTCAAATATATTTTACTTGTAGATTTGTAACTTGTAGTTTTGAGAAACAGGGCCCTGTATGATGATCTCAAAAGACGGTATGTACCAGATACCAAAAATATTATGTTTAAAATGCAAATTCAAAGCTTATTTACTCAGAATTTTGTTTCTTGCACTTGTAACTCTTTGCTTTTAAAACCCACAATTGTTCTCGGCTTCCTATATGAATGTGTAGGTCAACCAATGGGTGACGGAACCTTTTTTATGAAATACCCTGGCAATATAATTTAAGTTAACCAAAAAAATCAGCCCAATTATATATAAAAATTCTCCAGAGTTTTCTCTCTTCTCCAATTTTTCCAATGTAAATTCAATTGTAGAAATGAGAAAAGGGAAAAAACTCCCGGGGAATTTGCATTCATAATTAGCTGTATTAGTTCTCTAATTTATTTTTGACAGTTTTTGAGAGAAACTTATTCTCTTAGTTGGCCAAACTTTATTTAAAAACAAAAAATTATCAGAAATCCGAAATATACCAAGGCGATTTCAGGGTGGCAGCGAAAACGCGTGCTGACTTTGACCGTCTGTTTGCATTGGTTTACAATGTTATGTTTACAAATAGTTAACATTTCGAGCAGTAAGCACTAACAGTCGTACATAAACAAAAGCGCCACGCGTTTTCTAGCTGTCAAAAATTGTCATACCCATACAATTTGTGTGAAGCGTCCCTAAGTCAACGCTATACAATTGAAAAATCCGATTAAGACAGTGTGTTTAATTGTGAAGTTGGCCGCTATTGTTAATAAATAATCGCAATTTAGTTAGTTTTTGGTCAATCTAATCCGCTAGATCTTCTTTTTTTTTGATTCTATTATGTGGGTTTTATTAAACAAGAAAGGTAAGCCTACTGTTCGGTACACAACGTTAACGCATTCGTTTAGGTATGTCATATCAGCGTAAAAGCTAAGCTGAAGGGAAGGTTCCGCTTTTGTTTAGGTACGGCTGTAACAATGCAATGCAAAGAACGCAAGTTGTTTTTGTATTATTATAGCATTGCTGCCGCCATGTAACATAAGTTCGCTATGATATGTACTTTATATTTAAATAAGTTTTTTTTCTCAAGTATTCAGATTTTCAATGAATTTTAAATTTTAACTAATTTTTATTATTGATAAAAACACTGAAATTTATTGTTGAAGGGATAAGCTATTCCCATGCGTATTTCACTGGTTGCTTAGGCTAATCTAATCTAATTATTTCAGTCAATACTGAACGAATCGGAATTATTTTTTCGGTGTTGTAAAGCATTATTTTGAGTTTTTTTAATACTGAACAAGATTCGTTCAGTATCGACTGAAATAAAGTTGTTTTCGAATCGAGAAAGTACTCGATCACGACTGCCAGAATTAGGCCCCTGGCCACCGTCTGTTCGAAGCTTTACTTGTAACCATATCAAAGCTTTAACAAAAACAACAACAATAAACAGTGAGATTATCTTTTCTTACATTCCCCACTACAATTAATTGGAATTCTTCCAATATTAATTGAAAAAACAAAATCAAAATAAAAACAACTTGCTTTATTGCTCTCGCAAAATTAAAGCTTATTAATGCTGCCAGAGTTTAGTTTTTTTAAGCCGTTCACTTGCCAGTTTATTATCAAAGTAATTTTTGGGAATACAAAATTTTTAAAAGATTTTGTTAGTCGTGCTTAATTCCCAATTTTTATTATTGATAAAAATACTGAAATTTATTGTTGAAGGGATAAGCTACTGTTAGCATCAAAAAAAAGTAAACACTTATTTCATTTGCATAAAAGCGTTTATTTCAGTACACTTATAAGTAATATTTAAAATGTTAAATTTCAGTTTAAGAGGGTTATATCTAAAGAGTTTAATAATGTATCAACAGTAAATAAAAAGCCAATAAAAACAAATTAAATTCAGTTTATCTTATAATGTTAATGTTTTTTGGCGTCAAAAAAAGTAAACAGAATTCATTAAATTCAAATCTTTGGTCTATAAACTAAATTAATGTCAGCTTTTAATATTTGGTTTGTTTCCCATTTGAATTCAACACCGCAACCATTCTTCTTGGCATTGATTCCACAAGGTTTCTCGTTATGTCCGGAGTGATTTTGTTCCATTTTCAATTAAAGCCTTTTTCAAGTCGTCCTTATTGGAAATGGTCCTTTGTCTGATTTTCCTGTCGAGGTGCTCCCACAAATGTTCGATAGGGTTAAGGTCTGGGGACTAGGGTGGGTGATCTAAGGTCTTAGGCGTTCGGTATAACAACCATTCCTTAACAATCAGCGACGTATGTTTCGGGTCGTTGTCTTGTTGGAAGACCCAGTTACTTGGCAGCCCTAATTTTTCAACGCTTGGTGCAACATTTTCTTTGAGAATGTTTAAATAGTCAATTTTATTCATTGCAGACTCAATGAAAATCAGATTGCCAATCCCAGATGCCGCCATACAGCCCCAGACCGTTACCGAACCTCCACCATGTTTGACAGTGCTTGTAACACACTTTTCAAGGAAAGCTTCATTCTTTGACCGCCATATTTTTGGAGGCTTTTTTGTTCCAAATATTTCGAATTTGCTCTCATCGCTATATAATATGGTTTTCCAGTAGTCTACACCTACATTTTTGTACTTTTTTGCAAATTGCAATCGCTTTTGTTGATTAACTTTGGAAATATAGGGCTTTTTTCGCGACACTCTTCCATGTAGTCCATTCTGGTGGAGTGCTCTTCTAAATGTACAGGCACTTACTGGTTTTCTCGATGTTTCTGTGATATTCTTTGCTAGTTGGACAGCACTTGAAACTGGATTTGCCTTTACTTCACGCACTAATGCTCGTACTTCTGTGGCAGAAAGCCGTTTTGGTCGTCCGGGCCTCCGTAAATTCTCTACCGTATGATGATTTGCGTATTTATCTATAACCTTTTTTACAGTACAGTGATTCCTCCCGACGATTTCTCCAATTTCGCGCAATGATTTATTTTTTTATGTAATTCTATTACGATTTCTCGCGTTTCGTTGGTGGTTTGCTTACCCATTTTAGAAAAAAATGTTATTTCAGTACTATTTCTTAGCAGAATTAATTGGAAACTGAAAAATATTCTTCATTCCATCGGCTTGATATATTAATAACCGTTCTTCATAAAACTAACGGGTTTTTTTTGCCAAATTGTTAACGAAGATTCAAGGAATGTTGACACTGTTTACTTTTTTTTGACGCCTAAAAACATTAACATTTTAAGATAAACTGAATTTAATTTGATTTTATTGGCTTTTTATTTACTGTTGATACATTATTAAACTCTTTCGATTTCACCCTCTTAAACTGAAATTTTACATTTTAAATACTACTTATAAGTGTCCTGAAATAAACGCTTTTTTTCAAATGAAATAAGTATTTACTTTTTTTTCGTGCTAACAGTATTCCTATGCGCATTTCACCGGTCAATCAATAAAAATTGGGAATTAGCACGACTAACAAAATCTTGTTTGAACTAATTTCTTCACAAAATGTAAACAAAGCTTGACATTCAGTATACACACTCGAAAATGTCACCTGTATGAATTCGCCTAGATATGTATGCGTCTAGGCGAATATGTATGTGCTTAAATATGTTAATAAATATATTTAATTTTTTTAGATTTTAATCTTTTTAATTTCTTTATTTAATAGATGAAGAAATTGGCGGTCATTTGGGAATGGAAGCCTTTGTTAAGACTGATGATTTCAAAAAACTTAATGTGGGCTTCTCCTTAGATGAGGGTATCGCTTCCGAAAATGATATATTCGAAGTAAACTATGCTGAAAGATCAATATGGCGTAAGTTCATAAACTTTTTTTCGAGAAACCTTATTTAATTGTTTTCTAATTTTAATAGAAATTCACTTTAAAATTACTGGCCAAGCTGGACATGGTTCCCTTCTCTTAAAGAATACTGTTGGTGAAAAATTGCATTATATCCTAAATAAAATGATGGCGTTTAGAGAACATGAATCAAAACGTTTAGAAAGCAATCCCAATTTATTTATTGGAGATGTTACAACCGTAAATTTAACCACCTTGAGTGGAGGTGTTCAAAGCAATGTAATTCCACCCCTCATACAAATTGGTTTTGATATTAGACTTGCCATAACCGTAGATCATGTCGAATTTGAAAAACAGGTAACAAATATGTTATATTTAACAATATAAATTTTAGTTATTGAAAAAAAATGTTTTATCTTTATAGATTCGTCAGTGGTGCATCGAGGCTGGTGGTGATATTGAATTAGAATTCGAACAGAAGGAACCCAAAGTTGAGCCTACTAAAATTGATAACTCAAATCTTTTCTGGGTAGCATTTCAAAATTGTCTTACTAAAGATTTGTAAGTAAAATTTTTTTATTAAATTACTCTTTTGAATGTACATATGTATCTTTTCTTAACAGAGGCTTAAAACTTCACACAATGGTCTTCCCTGGTGGCACTGACAGTCGTCATATTCGCCACGTTGGCATTCCTGCCATTGGTTTCTCTCCAATGAATAACACTCCTGTATTGTTGCACGACCACGATGAATTTCTTAAGGCTGATACATATTTGAGAGGTATTGAAATCTACAAGAAACTTATTCCTGCCGTCTCGAATGTCTAAATGTTTTGTTTTTAAACTGCTTGTTATCCTTTTGAATACTTATGTATGTTAAAGCGTAATTGAATTTTAAATAAATTTATGGTGATTTATTTTTTTAAACTCATTAATTTTAGAGTATTTTTTCAATCTTATTTAATTGTGTTAAGGTAAGGTTAGGACAGCTCTCTTGGGTCCTGCAGTGGCCTTTTTGTGATTCCTCTTTTAGTATCCTACAGTACAATTACTCAAAAGGCGTCATTGCGAAATTCAACTAATTCGTCTTCCAAATGAAGAGAGAAAGCAACCTCTTAATTCAATATTATATCTTAGCATTGGTTTCCCCAGGTATATCTCCCTAAGTTCCTGAATTCCAGAACACTGATACAAGAATTGAAACACAGTTTTCTCTTCCATGACAACTTCTGCAGTAGTCATTGAATTCCAGACCCATTTTTTGCATTGGTCCCTACAGGCCAGTGCCCAGTTATCACTTAGATTACTGATCTAATCTGCTTCCTATTGGGCCCAACCAGAGTGAATGTTCTCCATTCACCATTGTCAGGCCACAATGCCCTGAATACTGTCCACGAGCAGTCTATTAGACTCTAGATTAATGAGTGACTTTCAGTGAGCCATTGGCAAGCCAACGAATTGACCAATGATGAACGACCACCCCGTTTGGCCAGCTCATCTGCCATTTTGTTACTCCGACGGCTCGCATTCACATCTCGAAGTCTAGTACCAGCCCATCCCGAGCAACCAAGACAAAGTTTTTAATCAAAGTGGTTTAGGCTCACAACGTCATGAAAAAGGTATAATTTTTTCGTCAATTGACATGTGCTTGGAACGTGGCAAACTTTGATGTTTCCTCAAAATGGAGTCTAAAAGTGGTTTTATTCTCTAAAGTTTATCATTGCCATTTGGATAGGTTGCTATCTAAAAAGTGGAGAAAATTTCTAATCTCAAAAAACCTTTCGCGATTGATTGCTTCTCTTACAATTAGTGCAAAAAGATGTCGACTCCAATAAAGTTTCGCTTAAGGATATTTAAGGGTACCCATCATCAGCTGCACACCAGCAAAAAGTATCGTTTCATTTGTATTAGTGCTAGTTGATTTTAGCTCCCGCCACTAATTTCCAAACGTCTAGTCACAAATATTCCTAAATAGAGTAAAAGATGTTAAAGTCAGAGCTACTCTCAGAAGTTAGGATATCATCCTTTATATCTGGTCCAGATGTGGCCATTTCTTTGGTTTTCAGCATCTGCCCCCTTTTTTATATCTTCTTCATCTATTACCCATACTTCAGATGATTGAAGCGCTCGGATGACTTTTGAAGACACATCATCATCTCCCGAGAAATTCGCTATCATTGAGCATATCCGCAATCTGCTGTTCATCTTGGATATGGAATATTCAATGTTTTCGTAAAACAAATTTTAAATCTGAAGATTCTCATACATACGTGTACCAAGAAAAGAAAAATAGTATTTCATTGTAAAAAACCACTAAAAATAAAGTTCACTATAAAAAACTTCAAAAAGTGTTAACGTAACTGAAGAACTATGTATATTTTAATTAAATTTTTTTAAAATTTTGCCAAGGCCTACTAGAAATTTTTTCCAACTGTTAAATTCAAATGCAAAGACACTGGCTACAACATCTAGGCAGCACCATCTCTTGATATTTTTTGAAGTCCAGTAGCTTAAAGCAAGTAATAAAACTGTTACTAGTGATCACACGATGCCGCTAGTGTTTAAAACTTGTAACAAGTTAGGATACACATATGTATGTGTACCCACAAGCTGAAGATGATAAAGTCTTTAATCTAGAGACAAAACTTTAAATTATTTAACACTAGATTCAGACGTTGATTTCTTCCACGATTTTTAAGACATGATTCTTGGTGTTTGTAGGCGAACGGTGTAGACAAGCAAGCGGGGTAGAGAAAAAATCAAATTTTCTGTTTTCTGTGACTTTTTTAAGATAAACTCACTGTTTATTGTTGTTGATTTTGTTTAAGCTTTTATATTGTTACAAGTAAAACTGTGGCTTATAATTCTTATTCGCTTAACAGATCTTTGGATGAAGTTTCCTGACGATCTGGCCTAAGCAACCAGTGAAATGCGCATAGGAATAGCTTATCCCTTCAACAATTAATTTCAGTTTATCAATAGTATGAAATGGGAATGTAGCACATTTAAACGAAACCTTGTTAATTAAATTTTTGAATCCCAGGAAAAACTTTGAATCTGGTGTAGTTTGTAAACATATTACACCTAATTTTCACGACCTCCCGGATCCACAGATTATGTGGGCACTAAGGTGGATTTTGGGCGGCTGCCGGAGGTAATAGTTCCTTCTAGGGAGAGCTGGTCAGGTAGGGGCAGATTATTTAGTGGATTTGCTATTTTCACTGATGGCTCGAAGATGAGGGGCACGGGTGCGGGGGTCTACATTGAGGATCTGAACATCAGAAGGTCATATAGGCTTCCTGACGACTGCAGTGTTTTTCAGGCGGAGGTTCTGGGGGTCATGAGGGCCGTGGAACTGATAAGGGACAACATCGATAGGGGCTCGGAGGTCACTATATATGTGGACAGCCAGGCGGCTCTTATGGCCGTAAGGGGCTGTTATGTGAAATCCAAGCTGGTTGATGATTGTAGGAAGGCTCTTGGGGCAGTCTTAGGGGAGTATTTGCTAAGGTTGTGCTGGGTGCCGGGTCACTGCGACATAGTCGGCAATGAGGTTGCTGATGGGTTGGCGAGACAGGGCTCGGAGATGGAGGATCCTAACTGTTTAGAGGCGGTTAGGCCTCCAATGGCATTCTATTTTGGAAGAATCAGGGAATGGATTGTGGGCGCGACCAACCGGGCCTGGGGGAATCGAACGGACTGTCGGGTATCACGGACGCTGTGGCCGGTGCTCAATAGGTCCGATTCGGTTTTGCTGATGGGCAGGAGTAGGGTCTGCGTTAGAACCATGATAGGAATGATCACGGGCCACTGTATGATAGGCAGGATGGCGGTGAGGATGGGATCCGGATTGTCGGATATGTGCAGGTTGTGTGAGGACCCTGAGGAGTTGGAGACGGTGGAGCACATTCTGTGCCACTGTCCCAGGTTGCAGGGCAGCAGGCAGAGGTGGCTGGGCAGTAGATTCCTGGGCGAATTAGGGGATGTCTCGGGTTGCGGACTCGAGAATCTGATAGGATTCTTAATGGGGATGGCCTGGCTGCGCGAGAATAGGCTGGGTGTTGGACGCACGTAGGGCGTATTTGGTTGAGTAGGATTTCGCTCGGGTTTGGTCAGGAACCTTCTTTCTTTCTTTCTTTCTTATTTATCTTATGCTTTCTCTGTTTATTTCACTAACTTTCTCTCTAGGGCTATCCCTGAATAAGGCATCACAATGGACCATATTGGTCTCTGGGTGAGGGTGTGAAGGAGACTTCACACCGGCCTTTCTACCTACCTACCTACCTACCTATATGTATATGTATGCATGTTTTGAATTTTTTTTAAATTAAATTTTTTTATTTTTCTATATTTAAATAAGCAATTGTCAGTTTGAAATAAAAATACATCATAAATTAAAAAAACAAAATTAAATACAAAGATGAATGTCAAAAAAAAAAACACAGAAAATACGATTCATGTCTTTTTTTCTACCCCGCTTGCTATCAAACTCAAAAAGTCATTTTTCGAAAATAGGGGAAAAAATCATCATGAAAATTGAGTGTTACCAATTATTTCAATTTGTTAAAAATTAGTTACTAAAATTTATTTAGTTTTAATAAAATTAAAAATAAAAAACTGTTAATAAATTTGAAGCAAAAATCTGGAAAACATTTTAGTATAGGGACAGTTTTTGCGTAATTTATTGTTATCGCCGCAAACGGGAGATTTTTTTAAAATTTAAAATGTGGTGTGGCGCTAAATTTCAGATTGTAATTATATTCGTATTCGGCAAATATTAAAAACTGATATCATTGCATCCCTAATATGTATGTATATTGTTCCATTATTTACAAACATTTAAAAGATTTGTTCATACATTTTGTGAACAAAACTGAATATTAAGCCTGGATTAGCAATTGCATTCCCAGCAAACACGAAATCAACTTATGAACTTATTATTTCCGTTAGTATTAAACCTAGAAACATAAAATTAAACATGCAAGGTCCTGAGTGAATGAGAATCTGTAAGAGGGCTTTTTGGTACTTTTTCGCTCTGTAACTGCAACGTTTTTAATTGCCATTTGACCTAGAAACATAAAATTTAACACGCAAGGTCTTGAGTGAACTAGAATATGTTAGAGGGATCTTTTTGGTACTTTTTTTTTAATTTTCGTTAATATTGGTCTTATGAACATAAAATTAAATCTTCAAGGTTCTGAGTGAAGGAGAATCTGTAAAAGAGCTTTTCGGTACTTTTTTGTTCTTTAACTGTTACTTTCGGAATTTTCGTTAGTATTGGACCATAACATAAAATTCAACATGCAATGTTCTGAGTGGATGAGAACCTATATGATGGAACTTTTTTTTTTATTCTTTAACTGGTACTTTTTGAATTTTTGTTAGTATTGGAACCAGAAAGATAAAATGAAACATGCATAGTCTTGAGTGAATGAGAATCTGCTTTTTGGTACTTTTTTGTTCTTAAAGTGGTGCTTTTTGAATTTCCGTTAGTATTCGACGTAGAAACATAAAATTAAACATGCAAGTTCCTGAGTGAATGAGAATCTGTAAGAGGGATTTTTGGTACTTTTTTGTTCTCTAACTGGTTATTTTTTTAATTAAGCTGGTACTTTTATAATTTATTTAATTTTATTGTTGTTCATTAAATAAAAAAAAGCAAACAGGTGTATGGTACTTTTTAAAATTCGGCTCTTTTTGGTATTAAACGGGTAAATCCTGTATTTTGCAACTTTTTTTCTACCATCTTCTTTAAAACCAATACGCATGGAAATAAAAATTATATAAAATTTGTAAGTTAACTAAAAAAAACAAATGCATATTTGGTACTTTTTCGAAATTGGAACTTTTAAGGGGTGAAAATTGTACAAAGGTTGTTGCTTTTTTAAAAATATCTTTTCTTCATCTATTTATCTTTCATTGCTCAGCCTAAGCGCCTGAAGCTAAAAGGTTGACATTGGCCCGGAGGCTGGCCTCTCGTCAAATCGATCCCGCTAACCTCATACCTCATTAACTAAAAGATATAAAAAACATTAACACATTGTTGTTCATTAGAAAAATATGCGGTATAAACAGGTAAATTCGCTAACCTCATATCTCCTAAACTAAAAGAGGTACAAAAAAAATGTAAAACAAAATAAGAGGACAGGTGTCTGGCACTTTTTGTAAATTTGGTCTTTTTGGGGAGAAAACGCGTAAAACCTGTTCATATTTTCGAACTTTTCTGTCACGCCATATATCTTTTAAACCAAAACATTTTCTCCATTCATTAAATTTGCTGCATATACTTTGGCACATAAATGTTCATGAAAGAAAAGGCCCGATTACAAAGTAGCGGGTTAAATGTTTAAACAAGTTAAAACCTAGAAAAATAAACTTTGGCTAACGAAGTAGCGGATTAACTGCGAGTTATTTTTAAAAGCGTAAAAATGGGGCTTATGAGAAGCGAAGTTGTTTTAACCATGTCCGTCTGATCGTATGTCCGTCTGTCCGTGTGAATTTTCCCAAACAACCATGGGGACTAGGTTGTTATATATTTACGCCACATATACTCCGTTAAAGTTTGCTATTGAAATTAAGCCAGATCGGTCCATAAGTTAGTGAAATATGATCAAACAACCACGACTGCCTCTAATTTTACCCAAAAATCCCTTGTTGCTTTTTTCTGTACATCTGGAGAACGGCAAGAGCCAAAGGTTCCAAATTAGGAACAAGCATCTTAGTTATCATTTCACAACCCCCCCCCCCCCCCCCTAAAAAAATCTAAGAGATTTGAGACGTAGGCATTACCATACAAAGACATTCGGCCTTATTATGAGTCTCTTTGTTGTATATCCTAGAACAGTGATTTATAAACCACGTTCACTAATCACGACATTTCTTAAAAAAACGGGATCGCTCATCTCTGTGAAGCAGTATTATTCACACTTTTGACGCAACTACTTCTTTGTTCAAACCTATAAATTTTTCTAACTATATTCAATGTAAAAATAAAATTTTAAATGGTGTAATCAAATTTCAAACTTTCAAATTGTGAATTCGTTATTTTTCCAAACAAATATTTTGTAGTTGCATAAGTATTTTGGTTGATTACAACATGCAGCGGACTGTGTTGCCTAATGCAGTCAAAACTGTACCGATGGGTAAATTAAAGTGTAATATCCATAAAAGGAATAGTTAAAATTTCTTTAAATCTTAATGCAGATGGAACAACATTTAAAAACATGGAATATTTCATCATATTTTTGTCATATCTCTTGTTTATTCTAACCTTTCCCATTGCGATAATATTTTGCCTTAAAACAGCAACAGTATTTGAACGCATTATTGTATTTCGCTTGGGTAAAATAAGGTAAATGAAATGAAAATGGATACATAAATATCATATTGTATGTATTTACAAATGTATCTAAGTATAATTTATTTGCATTTCAGATCTGGTGGCGTTATGGGTCCAGGTTTAGTATTTATGTTGCCCTGTATAGATGAATATGTTAAGGTTGATCTGCGCACTCGGTCTTTTGATGTAAATCCCCAGGAAATTATTACTAGAGATTCTGTTTCGATTAAAGTGGATGCAGTCGTTTATTACAGCATTCGTAATCCTTTGGATTCTGTTATACAAATTTCTAATGTCCGATTAGCCACAAAGTTATTGGCCCAAGCAACTCTTCGCACTGTTGTGGGCACGAACAATTTAATGGAACTTTTAACCTCAAAAGAGGCTTTATCAAAAACGATTGAACAGAATTTAGACGAAACCACACAAAAATGGGGCGTTAAGGTTGAACGTATAGAAATGTAAGTTCTTTTTTAATTAAATTAAAATATTTTTCGCTTATTATAAATTTTTGAAATTAGCAAACAAATACATTTGCCTAGAAATATGCAAAGAGCTATGGCTGCCGAACAAGAGGCCGAACGTGAAGCTCAAGCTAAATTAGCAGCTGCACAGGGAGAACTTAATGCCTCTACCAATTTAAAAGCGGCTTCAGATATTATGAAATCAAATCCAATTGCTCTTCAAGTAAATATACTTAATTTTCTCTGGTTTTAAAAGATGATTTATTTTTTTTTTTTGTTTTACATATTTCACTATTTTCAGCTTCGTTATTTGCAAACATTAAACTCAATTTCGATTGAAAATAATCATAGTGTTATATTTCCATTTCCGATGAATGTGGTGAGAAAAATAATGTCACATTTACGCAACAAGTCATTTAATGGAGCTGGTAAGAGTTACTTTTAATAAAATGAATTGAATTTTGAAATTAAAATACGAAAATAGTGAAACTGTGTATCTTGTTCTTTACCACTAACAAGCTTAATTCCATTTGTCTGGGTTCGCTTTATGAAAGATTTTATTTAGAAAGTCTAAGAGGGGAAAACTGCATGCTCATCAATAACATAATTTTGAGGCATTAGATGAAGCTTCATCTGATCAGTTTGTTACACACTTTTTTCTCCTAGTCTATAGCTGCAATTGAGCCGAAGACAGTAAAACCAAATTTCAATTGGTTTCTGAGATATAGACGTGAGAAAAATTGCATGTTCTTCGGAAGAAATCAAGTTTGAGCCAAAAAAGTTCATGAGGCTATTAAGTCCAAACGCAATTTAAATGAAAACAAAAGACTGCTGTTTGGTTCATACTATATCAAACTTAATCGAAGAAATATTTTGTGAACTTTCTCTTTTACACAATTTTTGTCTACTATAAACCCTTTCGGTGTTGTACGAAAACAGAACTACTCGTATTATTTACAATTCTGCATATTATGTACTATTAAAGCTATTTTCGTATTTTATTTCCGTTTAAAGTTTTTAGCATCTGAACAAATTAAAAATATTTACATAACATTTTTCAGATAATTACGGTAACGAACCACAGTGTTGCCCGCCTGTAACTAAAGTCAACAAAAAACTCCAGGCTACGCCCGACCGACTTGAAAATTTAGTCGTGTAAAAATCTAGTTATGATTTTCTTAAAAATGTATATGCCACGCAAGTAAAAATCCGCCATCATGATAATGCATCATTGTTGGGGTATTGTTCATGGGAAAAAGCCAAAAGATGGCATAGCAATTTTGACTGTGAGTACTACCCACATATACACAAGGTCCAAAAAAAGGCTCGTGAAATAAAATTGTATATAAATAAAAACATCTATAAAAAAAATGTTTTGCATTACATTTGTTTAAAAAAGTTTTCGAAAGTACACCAATACGAATTAGTTGGATCCACTCTTGTGGCTCAAGACTAGGGTATTCATTCGGTTAACCGTTAATCGGTTAACCGATTAATTACTACCCGATTAACTGATCGGTTAATTTAAAATTGGCAATTTTCGATTAACGATTAAACCGGTTAATATCAGTCGATTAACCGATGTAACAAATATTTTTAGTTTTTTGTAGTATTATAACATATTTTTCCGTTTTTAATAATTTGTTTCGTCTCATATAAAAAAGGTAAATGTTTGGAAAATATTTTTTCCTACAATATATTTCCTTCGAGAAATACATTCTTAAAATACAGTACAAAAACAGAAACTAGGGGTTCGTATTTAATTTTTTGCAGAATGCTCGGTGCTAAGCTTTGCCAGGATGAGTCAGATGATGACCTGACAATAGAAGAAGCTCTCGATTGTAACACAAACAATCTTTAACAAAATTAGCCGAAATAATGGCATAATGGAAGATTTTATATGTTGAGAGAAATTCCGGAAAAGGACAAAGAAACCAAGATATCGAATTCAGCTTTTAAAAATTAAATGTGTCTGCGCATCTACGTCACATCAGCGTATAAGTACAGCTAAAATATAGAAACACAAGCAAACAAACATGTGTATAAAATGCTAAAGTGACGTCATATGAAACAGTTCAATTTTGTTAACATGTGCAATGCGTAATCTTGAATCGGTATTATGGGTTGCTTCCGATTTCTCAAACATCTTCGATAAGTAAAAGAATTGTTTCTAAATCAAGTTTTATCAAAACTAAAGAAAAGAATCGCTTAAATTCTAACCCCCGTATTAACAAACGTTTATTAAGGAGAATTTTCATACAAAATTTGTTTTGTAAACCTTTATTAAATTTAAAAATTTTTTATAAATACAGGCGTAAACATTTAAACCAAATTATTTTTAAAAAAATAAATAAAAAATAAATAAAATTTCAAACTTTTGAAATAATTAATAAAAAAATCTCAAAGTTTTTTTTTTTTAATAAATACATACAATTATTATGTATAAATTATAAAATGTGTTTTTGATATTATTACTTTTTTGTTTGCTCGTTTCAGTTCAAGAATTGTTTTGTTCGTTATGTTTTTGTTTTTTTTTTTTTACTAATTCTAATAATAAATAATTTTTGCATTTTTATTTATTGAAATCACTTAATTTATAACAAAACTTTATTAATCGGTTAACCGATCAATAACAAAATTAACCGATTACACCAAAACCTCGGTTAATTAATCGAGCGATTAACCGATTAAAGCAAAAGCCCGATTAAATGAATACCCTACTCAAGACGTATGAAACCTAAATCACCATTCTCAATCCAGCTTTAGTACAAACACGAATAGCTCTGTAAATGCTGGTTACATACAGGGTTGTCAGATGTGGCGTTTTCTCGCCACATGTGACGATTTAAAAACTTGTTTGGCTAATTTTCCTCGATTAAGCTAGCTATTTTTGATTTTTATACCCTCCACCACAATTAGTTGTGAAGAGGGTATACTAAGTTTGTCATTCCGTGTGAAACTTTTTTATTATTCATCTCAGACCCCATAAAGTATATATATTCTGGCTGCTTGAGTAATTCTAAGTCGATTTAGCCATGTCCGTCTGTCTGTCCGTCTGTCCGTCTGTTGAAAACACGCTCACTTTCGAAAAACTCAAAAGAAATAAACAAACTAGGTGTCAAATTGCTTGTAGTTATCCTAAGCAGTTTGGGATTGAATTTCAGCAAAATCGGTTCAGTAGGACCAGAGCTATGAATCAAAATGTGGAACCACCACCTTCAAAAACTTGATAATTTTGTTACAAAAACTAACATAAATGATGCAAAAATGCACGGAATGACATACGATTTTGCACAAGTCCGTTTTATTCGACTAGAAATGACACTGTAAAATTTCGCGAAGGTCGGTCCATAATTTACCCTAAGCCCCATATAAACACTACTCCCGGAAAACAGTTTAGTACGCCTAAAACCGTAAAAAATAATGCAATCATAACAAATTTTGGCTCGTCACAATTTTAGAGGACTATAAATGATACTGTGAAATTTCGTGAAGATCGGTGCATAATTTACCCTAGGCCCCATATATGCCCTACTCCCGGAAAACAGTTTAGTCTCCTAAAACCATAATTAATAACAAACCGTCACAGTTTAAGATAATAATAAAAAGACATCATACAGATATTACTCCTTAAACATTCGAACTGTCGGTGGAGGGTATCAAAGATTCGGCACAGCCGAATATAGCACTCTAACTTGTTTTTTTTAAGATTACCTTTAATTGAAAATATTACTTTAATGATGGTATTCCATCTTATTTATTTATTTCATTGACTGTCCTATGCTACAAGATTAAAGGCTCAGTTAGCCGGGAGTAACAGTAACCTTACCGTAAAAAAGTAAGACCAATATATTTCTTACAGATTGAGACGTAACATCTTACTGCTAACTATAATCGTTCTAATTACTTCACATACAAAAAAAATGAAGCAGCTGATTTGCAGCGTTACTGTTACTCCCGGCTAACTGAGCCTTAAATCTTATAATTACAGCATAGGATTTTATAAAGCTTAACAGGTAAATTTGTTAATCGGATTGGCTTAAAATTTATAACTATAAGAATACGGCAGGTACGTACCATTTTAAAGAACTTGCTTTGGCTGTTTTTAAATTCTGGTAATTCCAACTGCGTTGAAAGAGTATTTTTAATAATGAACTCCAATAAAACTCTCCTTATGCGGCTCCTACACTGGTCGTACAATTGAGTTGAATAAGACAGTTAGAGGGAGATGAAAAGCATTTGTGACGGCCTTTTGTTCCAGTTGGAGTTAAAGCACTTAATATAAATATATAAATGCACCTACTTAGATGCACAGTACACTGAACCAAAAATCCAATGGAAATGTACGTTAAGCAAACGAAATTACGTTACGTCAACGAATTATTCGTTAATGTAATGAAAATAATACCTAAATTTTAATTATATTAACGAATAATTCGTTGAGCCAACGAAAATATTTTAATAAACGTAATTCGTTTGCTTAACGTATATTTTCATTGGATTTTTAGTTCAGTGTATTGTGTGGAATAACTTAAGAAAAAAACTCACCTTTATCATGAATTCCACATGTGAAATTTTTTATTCACATGGATTTTAATTTTGTAGAATGGTTTAAAGAAGTGGGCGTGGGACAAAATACATTTCTTTATCTGAAGAACGGCAAGAGAAAAATTGTCCGAATTTCTTACACAAAACTAAGTTTTCGATACATAAAATCTGTCAAAAACTGGGTGTTTTTGGATAAGTGGGCGTGGCACCTCCCATACAAATACAAGATAGATAAGTAGCAATAAAAGGTAGGTAAGTGAACCGGGTTTTATTTATATTACGTTCTCTTCCTATCGCAGCCGGGTGAAGGGTATATAAGCTCGGCATAGCCAAAAATAGCACTCTTACATAACCACCATACAAACTTCTTTCCGGAATAGAGTCTTTGTGCCCATATAACAACTTATTATGTTGGTATTTAAATTAAATTTGTTCAAAATTATTTTATTGCAATCTAAATCACCTTGAACAATTTAATTGGAATCGGTCATTATATGACCATAGCTCCTATGCAAATGTTGAAATTGACATAAAAATTGACGACACAACTTTTACGAAAGCTTCTATGTTGCGCTGGTCCCTCCAAAATTAACCACTTAAAGGCAAACAAATCTCATATAGATAAAGATATCTAAATAATATACGACACATTAAAATTGAACATGAACCTCAACCTCATAACATTATTTTGTTTTGTCGTGTCCATGACTGAATATGGGTCCCAAATAGAATACACTCTCAAAAAATAATAATTTTGATAATATTCTTAAGATTTAAAAAATGTATTAAAAAATTTAAAAAAAAAATACATATGTATGTAATTTATAAATTTAATAAAGCAGTAAAAATTTTAATATAAATTTCAACACCACGCAAATAAATATCCGCTCTCAAATGTTCATCATGATCATGCATTAATTTTGGAGTATTATTCATTGGAGAAAATCCAATAGAAGGTACGCCGAGTTCACGCAAAAATTGAATATCGCTGCCGCCAGTATGAACATGAGCTTCCAAAACTAGATTCCTGTAATAGCATTTACAAATTAATAACAATTCATAAGAATATATTTTAATATACACTTACATTTCTTTAAAGACTTTTTGGATAGCACTCCAGTATGAATTGGTTTCATCAACTTTTGTTGGCGGTGCCGTATCACATCTAAACACCCATTCCCAATCTATATTGCCACCAGCTTCATTGCACCATTTTTGTAAAAGTTTTTCAAATTCCTTAAGTTCTATATCGACAGCAATTCGCATATCGAAACAAGCCTCCAATTGGGAAGGAACAACATTAGGTTGTACGCCTCCTTTTATAATGGTCAGATTAATGCTAGTTACATCACCGATTTGCAACCCGGAATTTGTTTTTAAACGTTTCGATTCTTTAGAGCGAAATGCTAGAACTTTATTTAAGAAGGAGGAGAGTTTTTCACCCGCCGTATTTTCCATTAAGAATGAACCATGACCGGCAGGGCCGTTGAATTTAAAATTAATTTCTGTATATATGGAAAAATTAGAAATGTAAGAGGGGAAAATGTCAAAAAAAAAATTGTTATTATTTCAAAAAAGAAAATAAATAGCTCTTGAAATTTTTATTTGGTCAGTAAAATTTAATAAGATTTTGCAAGTGTAAAGCAGAGGTTAAGCTAAAATGTTGTTAAAAATTTAGAATCCTGGTGTTCAAGAAAAACAAATTAGGTGTTATATTCGGCTGTGCCGAATCTTTAATACCCTTCACCGACAGCTAGAATATTTCAGGAGTAAGCTGTATATGGAATTTATAAATTATTAACCAATCTTTATAAAAACTCTTCTAACCTATGTTCTAAAGAAAATTGTATGCTTTTATTTCTAGTCATATAAAACTTAGTTTGACCAAATTTGTATAAAATATCAATGATTAAACCCATTGTAAATTATGGCCCAATCATCACAAAATTAGGATTAGTTATTTCTGGTGTTAAAAACATAAATTAAACCCAATTTAAAACCGAATTTCACTACAACAGCGTTATTAGTTACGGTTTCGGACTTACTAAAGTGTTTTACGAGAGTGTGTTTTATATGGGCCCTACTGTAAGTTAAAAATCGATCCACACGAAAGTTAGTCATTTCTACTTATATAAAACAAATTTGTGCAAAATCTAATATTAATCTATGGATTTCGCCACCATTTATGACAGTTTTTGTAAAAAAATTATTAATTTTTTAGGATGGTTGGATCAAATTTGGATTCATATCCTCTTATCCAACTGAACCTAAGTTTAACTAGAAACAATTTGTCACTAATGTTATTTTTATACCCTTCACCACAGGTGGAAAAGGGTATATATAAGTTTGTCATTCCGTTTGTAATTTCTACAATATTGATCTTAGGCCCTGTAAAGTATATATATTTTGGGTCCTTATGAGGAGAGAAGTTGATTTAACGATATCCGTCCGTCCGTCTGTCTGTCTCTCCGTCCGTCTGTCCGTCTTACGTTTGATATGTGTTTTCCGGAGACTCCAGACATGATAGCGGCTAGGTTGTTTTACATTTATGTCACATATAGTCCACCATTTCTTGCTATTGAAATTCAGCCAGATTGGTCCAACAATAGCTGAGATATGACCAAAAAACCACGACTGCCTCTAATTTTTCCAAGAAATCCCTTGTGGTTGTTGTATTTTTATTACTTTTTTCTGTATATCTGCAGAACGGCAAGAGCCAAAGTTTTCAAATTTGGTACAAACATTAAGGTTATAAATACACACCATTCCACAAAATGTGGGCGGGATTGGAGAAGTGGGCGTGGTACCTTCCATACAAAAAGTATTAAAAATTGTATAAAAACCTGAATTTTTTAACTGTTATATGACCTATGGTTACGCCTTATATATCAAAAGATCGGAAATTTAATTAATAAAAAAAATTTTCTGAAAAACTCGGGAAAATCGGTTCAGATACGAAAAAGTTATGACCAAAATATTAATTTTTTTTTGGAAAATACCCATTTTCGGGAACCATAGATCTTCCCGAGTCCAAGTCTTACAACCAAAATAAATGGCAAATTTCTTCTTTAACACGTCGGTATATAAATCTTTCAAATCGGTTCAGAAATAGCAGAGTTATGACCAATATACTGAAATCCCAAAAATTACTCTTTCTTGTAATTAAGTTTGTTTTTTATACCCTTCACCGAAGGTCCTGCACCCTATAAAGTATATATATTCTGGGTCCTTATGAAAAGCGAAGTTCAAATCCGGTTGTCGTCTCATCTCTCCCCCCCTTCGCATTTGTTTACATATACTAGCATAATGCCCAATATGATTTTCGTTTATTATTTCATCTATTTAACGAAATAATTTTAACAAATAGAAACTAGGAATTTTTGTGTTTTTTTGCTACTTAAAAACTCGCCAAAAGAGATAAAAAATGACAACAGTGCCTTTACAAAAAGAAAACAAACAAAAAACTGTGTTGAGTTGTAAACAGTAAACGGTCTATATTTCATTTTAATGATATTTAAACAGCGTTCCTTCATGGTAGGGGGTGTGTTAAGTTAGAAACTGTGAGTTCCCTGGTTCGAATCTTGGTTTTTTAAAAAGAATATTTTTTTAATATTGTTATGTTCCAAAACAATTTTAAAAAAATATTTACCAGTTTTCGCTTTTTAAATTTCATTTATAATGAAGTTTTAAGTATTGTAAATATGTATGTATATGTAAAAATTATTTAGTTGCTCTGTATTCTGCTCGCACAATGGTGAAGGGTATATAAGATTCGGCACAGCCGAATATAGGACTCTTACTTGTTTTATTTTGGGTCGTTCGAAAGGGAACGTGATTTCAACAGAGGGACGAGCATGTATGTATGATTTAGTTGACTTTTCTTTAAGTGCCAGTGTCATTAAACGTAGTATGTATTATCTTATTTTTAAATACAAAAACTAATAATATTGTTTGTAATTTAATTATAGTCTGTACGGATTTAAATCCATAGACTTAAATAAACAAATAAATGGCTAAATGAAATTAGAATTCACTAATGGACCCAGAATATATAATAATGCTTGTCGAAATAGTTTTATTAGTACCCAGGGTCAAGTACGATAGTAATGCACACTATCTCAATTACAACCTAGCACACTTTTCCGAATGCATTGCCGCATTTATGGAGTGAACGCCTACCACTTGCACACAAAGTAAGCGGGTACTGTTCATTCAATAAATATAAACTCAGGGAGCTAATTTTCGCAGTCGCGATACTTTTTTGATTCGAAGGCAATTTTATTTCTAGTTCTATCAGTCGATAATTAACAAATCAAAATTATTTTTTTCAGTGTTGTGAAAACCCAAATACACTGAAAAAATACTTTTGATTTATTTAGCATCGACTGATAGAACTAGAAATAAAATTGCTCTCGAATCGAAAAAGTATTCGATCACAAATGCCACAGTTAGCCCCCAGTACTGCTCCACATACATTGTAAGCAAGTATTAGACAGTCTATACACAATCTCACCTACTTCGTAGGCAAGTGGAAGGCGTCTTGCACACTACTTCGCACACATTGTAAGCAGACAGTGGGCAGTCTATACACATTGTCGCTTACTTCGTGGGCAAGAAGCAGGCGTCTTGCACACTGCTTCCGACACATTGTAAGCCTTTTTGGATTTTCGCGTTATTGCAAAATTTTTTGATTTTGTAACTATTTTTAGGTTCAAACCAATCTTTTGTTATAAAATGAAAAACTATATATTTTACTAGCGATATATTTTTAGATTGTTCCTTATTACACAACAGCCGGCAAGCCTTCTGTGAGGCATTCCTTAGCAGTTGGATAAGAATGGTAATTGAATCAAAAAGCTTTTTAAGCAGGCCTTTAACAAGGCCTGAAGCAAGTAAGCCTTTTGAGTTTTCCTGCTGGGTACATACGAATTTGACAATTGGGGTGTATGTCTGTCCGCTAATGAGTCTACCTAGTGTAAATGTACCTTGGAATTTACATGTACACTTTTCCATTAGTCTTTCCCTTTTCACCCTCAAATGTTGCGCACCAAATCTTTCAAACATTGGACGGGCACTAAGTACTCTGAAAAAGAAGTATACTTTTGGGTATACTTTTACTTGTAAAAGAAGTAGTAAATATGCCTTCTAAAAAGAAAGAATTTTTTGTTGCAGACATTGAGCCTCCCAGCAACATTCCAACATTATTTCTAATCTACACGGCTTGCCTTTTGAAGACCAAGGCCTTTTTTATAAAACAACCAATATGGTACCGATTTAAAGTTAACAAAATTTAACATTATAAGATTGCTTGATTTTTCAAATCTTGCTATGCATCAACATACATTTATTTCATTGGAATGAGTCCATTTTTTACCATAGCTCCCATAAAAAATACTACTCCCTAAAATAGCTTTTAATGCCATAACTTCCTTATAAATGTTAGTATTTACATCAAAATTGGCGACATTAACTTTTACGATAACTGCTATGACATGAAAAAATGTTGTGCTGGTGGGTCCAAAATAAACCATAGGTCCCAGATAAACCCCCGTCCTAAAATCACTTAAAGGCAAACAAATTTCATAAAGATAAAGATATCTTAATTACATTCGGCACAAAGAACTTTCATATGAATCTTAACCTACCAACATAATTTTGTTGTGGTGGGTTCTTGATTGCTCATGGATACACTTGGAAAAATTTGTTCTTATATTCTGTGGTGTAGGGTATTATATAGTCAGGCTTGATCAAATATACTTTATTACTGTTTTTTTTTCAAATTACTTACGCCATATACTTCTTTCAGCATAATATGCCACGAATTCATCATTATCTGTAGCGCTGCCTTCATCCAAAGCAAATCCAACATTTAAATCACGAAACTCTTTACTTCTACTAAATTTTAACATGCCATTTTCTCCACTTGTCTCCTCATCTGGCACAAACAGAACATGAAGAGTTCGCTTCAGCTGAATTTTAGATTTTTTCAACGAACGTATAGCTGCAAGATATTGCATACCAATGCATTTACAATCCTGGGCCCCTCTAGCAAATATTCTACCCTCGCTATCGATATCAGCCGAAAACGGTGGATGTGTCCATTTGTCTTCAAAAACGGGCACTACATCCATATGAGAATTAACTAATATTGAAGGTAGTTCAGGATTAGTGCCGACCCAGGACGCTATAAATATAGGCGTTTTTAAGGCCTCATCATAATGAAGAACTTTATAGGGTAGATTTAGGGATTCTGATTGTGTAATTAAAAACTTAATACAGGGTTCTTAAATAATAAAAAAAATTAAAATAAAAACGATTTAAATAATTTGGTTTCTTACCATATTCAATATTTGGATGAACACTACGAATTCTTAAATATTCCTGAAATATTTTAATCTCTTCATTATTTTTCCAGTTTTCCATTTTTTATAAACTAACACACACACACACGATTAGAGATTTAGTTTATATAGTGTAACCTCAAATTATAGACTGAACTATTTAACGGTTTATCATAAACTATTTTAATAATAGATAGCAAAAATTGTATGCAATACAAATTATAAAAAATGCTGATATACAAAGTAACGAGTCCTAATTAATCGGTTTTCTGCTTTCAAAGTTGCCTAGTTCTCTATATACTCGTTAGTGTATTACTGAGCTCTTATGCAGTACTTATTAAATTCTACCAACATACAAAAAATGTTTAAAATAATAATATTTTTAATCTGTCTAAAATTAACTTATCGCATTAATTTTCAATTTCAATTGTGGTTGGGGTTTTTTTAAATTCGGGTTGTTTAAATTCTTAAAAAAACATAAAAGAATTATGGTTAAAATGACCATAATTAAAATAATTAGTAGTGCAGCTGCTAATTATATAATGCTAAAAATAGTAATGATAACAATTAATTGGTAAGTATAGTTGTGGTAAGAAAGGAAAAGTGCAATATGTATAATTTAAATACTTAATATTTGACAGTACTGGCATGACAGTAAGAAAATACATATTAAATAGTTGCCAAAAACACGACTAACTGTCTTTGTGACGTAGGCGTCCAGACAGTTTACTTTTAAAAATTTGTCAAACTTGAATGTTGCAGGAAAATTTCAGCTAAACGTGTTTTATATGAACTACACAAATTTAAAAATAGTTAAATATAACTATATTGTGTGAACAAAGCAAAGCAGAATATATTTATGATTTTTTTTTTTACTTTTTGGTTTTATTTTTCTTTTGCGAACAAAACTTCGAATTACTGTTAGCAAGTGTCAAATGGTTGACCAATTTTACTGTCTACAAAAAAAGCTAGACAGTTGGAAAAATGTGCATATATTAATGAAAAAGTTTGCGCGTATTGCTACTGTCTTGCCAACACTGGCAAATGTCGAGCCCTAACCGCGAAAATAACGTAAGCGGCATAATTTTCAATTTTCGTTTTTTTTTTTTTAATAAACGACTTTTTTTGGCAACACTTGCATCATCTCCTAAAATGTCATGGTCACATAAGGTACCGTTACGATTTTATAGCAAGAACAATTTTATCGTAAGCGGCAAATTTCAAACAAATTTTATATGAAATAAAATAAAAAAAACTCTTCTGTAAAATTTGATTTTTGGCGCTTATATTATTTTCGCGGTTAGGGCTCGATGTACACGCTATGTTAATCCTTTAAAGGAACTGCCTGTTTTTAGAACGCGAGTGCAAAAGTGACTCGTTAAACTAACATTTAAAACAAAATTTCAGAATTTGTTTTTGTTTTAAATGTTAGTTAAACGAGTCACTTTTGCGTTCTAAAAACAGGCAGGGAGTTTTCTTATAATCATACTTGCCAATTTCGAAGACAAAATTAAAATTAATTTCACCCACAGAGAAGGGTTATTGAAGTGGGTACCGTGTTTTTCGATCCGATAGAATTAAACATGCTGGTGATGTATACGTTAGGGGTTATATCTCAAGCAGGATTAATTGCAGTTAAAATGAGGGATGAGGGATGTTGAATACGTCATTGTTGATTTGAATTGTAACGAAACCACTTTGCTTCTTGGAAGCGTTAATAGGCCGGAAAAAAATGTAACATTTAATTAACTTCTTATTCAGACGTTATTAACGCGGGTGATTTTAACTCGAATTTGCTCGAGGAAACTGCTTTATCTGATACAATGTTGGCATTTCATCTATCACCTGTAAATAACTCCAGACCTACAAACTTTTCAAACATGTATTGCACTCTGCTTGACATACTGTTTGTCAGTAATAGTATTAAAGTCATACATTACATAGGGTCTTCACCTGACAATTTTTTTTGTAATACCAAACGTCAAATTCTATACAAAAAAACTTCAACATTTTTGTCAGCGTTTTTGTATATGAAGTTTGACGTTTATTATAAAAAAAAAAAATTGTCAGGTGAAGACACCATGTTATAATCAACTTTCTGCTCCTGATATAGCAATAACAAACAATGGGAATTGCTGTCTCGAATTTCATCTGTAATGCCTTTTGAGATGTCCTGTCATAGCCTAACAACAAAAGGTACGCACATGTGTATTAAATATGGGTTGTGGAGACGATACAGGATAGTCGGGTTTCATGAGGAGTACCGTATAGCTAGGAAGGCTGTAGTTTCAAGAATAATTGTATTAGAAACTCATATTTAAATTAAATACAAATACAAAAAATGGGCGAAAAATTAGGCATGGTCTGGGTTTAAGATATTTTCTCGTCTACATTTCCATTTTATTAAGTCTTGTGTCTTGTTGTTGATTGGGATTGTACTTGCATCACCATTTTTAAAATTATTTTTCAAAAAATGTTTTTAACAAAAAGTACCTAAAGTACAAAATTTAACCCTTTATTGTGCCACCAATTTAAAATTTTCTAAATCTTTGCTTCTAATCATAGTTAAATTAAATCATTTGTAGATTGCTTATTTTAGTATTTAGTATGTTTATGACACCAGCTAATAAAATTCCATTTTTATCCATTTTATCTCATAAAACGCTGCTATACTTAAATGAAATTTATTTGTTTGTTACCTTTATGTTCAAGAATACAGGTTTCAAGTTTGCGCAAAGTATTTTAAAAAAAGATGTTTACAAAAATTTCGTACATTTGCCCTGTTTTGCTCTTTAAAGCCAAATTTTTTCAAATATATCCTGGTGATATTTTAAGTATAAAAACAAGTAAGAGTGATATATTCGACAATGCCGAATCTTTTATACCGTTCACAATGGTTTGATATGATCACGGTGACCCTCCGTTCTGTATTATACAGATCAGGGGGGCTACTTTCTATTTCAATGCGAAAGCTAAATGCCAACTTGGTACTCTCTATCACTTTCGCAAAATTTTTGGAAAATAAGGCAATATTGGCAATAAAAATGAAAGTTGGCGCAGATTGACAGTAATGAAATGCTAAAATATGTAAAAATATTTGAAAATGGAAAATTTAATTAAAATAAAAAGTGATGATTTGCGAAAAGAAAATAACTAATAGATGCGAAAGACAAATGCGCAAACGCATTTAAGAGTACCAATCGCTAAATTTGCTACCATTTTCTTTCGCATCGCAAATCAACTGAGTTACGTGTTCATAAGTATTGGAACCTACCAGAAAATGGTTTTTTCGGACTAACTCCGAAATTTTGGGGTGTTTCGGAACATCTTAAAACTGATTTGAGATCTACTCAACAAGGCCTTCAACTTACACTAGGTCGGTTTCCAAGTATATTTTCACTGGAGCACCGTGTAAACAATCAACAACTTGATTTTGAATGTTTTGTTAGTTACGTTTTTATTGCATTTTAGCATACGATATATAACTTGCTATTTTCGGTAATAGGTGTAAAAAATAATAACAACAACGTTTTTTATGGGAAAAATTAGAGGTAGTCGAGGGTTTTTGCTCATAACTTAGCCATTTATGGACCGATCTAGCTGAATTTGCATAGCAAAATTCTGATGAGCATACACAGAAAAAAATTTTTGCGCCAGTAAAAGAATTAATCAAAAATAAAATCAGTTTTAATTAAATATTTAATCAGGTGAATTAAACTTTTAATCAAGTAAATTAAACGTTTAATTGAAATATTGTCAATTAAACATTTAATACACTTGATTAAAAGTTTAATTCACCTGATTAAATATTTAATAAAAACTGATTTTATTTTTGATTAATTCTTTTACTGGCGCAAAAAATTTTTTCTGTGTATCTGACATAAATACATACCAACCAAGTCCATATCATTTCTGCGGTCTTCGGAAACCCCATTTCAACATACAGACGGTCAACCGGATTTGAACTTCTCTTCACATAAGGATTCAGAATTTATATGGTCTGGGATCAATATTGTGGAAGTTAAAACGGAATGACAAAGTAACATACATATATATACGCTTTTACCTGCGGTGAAGGGTATACAAATCAGATACTTTTTTTTGAAGATTTAGCACTTAGTGATTATGATAAAAGTTAAAATCAGCAAGATTAGAAAACTTTAACAAATAACTTTGACTTTTTTTTTGTTAAAAAATTTGACTCGGCTCTCAAAATTCTTAAGCCAGCTAATGTCGTTTGTGCAAGAAATGAAATTCGCACGTTTCATTTTCAAATGTTAACAATTGCTTAACTTGTGAACATTGAAATTGTAAATATGTAGTTTATTTTACTAATAAAATAACACATAGAAACTAGTCTAGGAGTTCAGGATGATGATGTACCAGGCACTGGCTCACCTATCGACATTAACTCTATGGGAAATGGAAAAACGATTGTGGAATTCTTCTCACTTGAAATCGTAGCCAATGTTTGTAAATAACGCAACTGATAAGAACAATCAAATTATTTTTTAACCTCGTAAATTCCATTTTGCAAAAAAAGAAAATACCTGCAATGTAATGGGATTAGCAGACATGACATCGGAAGCTGCTTTTAAGGCCTTGGAAGCATTTAATTCACCCTCGGCAGCAACAATTTTAGCTTTTGCTTCGCGTATTGCTTCAGCTTCAGCAGCCATTGCTCGCTGCATAGAAACAGGCAGGCGTACATCTTTACTATTAGTTCAAATAGTACAAAGTTCTTATGTGTATAAATCGTATTTAAATTTAATTATATACCAAAAATCTTACATTTCAACTCGTTCCACTTTAACACCCCATGGATCTGTGGCTTCATCCAAAATTTTTTCTATTTTTTTCGATAGTGTCCCCTTGGCAGTCAACAACTCCATTAAATTTGTCGTACCAATAACATTGCGTAAAGTCGTTTGTGCTAAAAGTTTTGTAGAATCTCGCACATTCGAAATTTGTATAACCGAGTCTAGGGGATTGCGTATGCTATAATAGACCACAGCATCTACTTGTATGGTCACTGAGTCTCTAGTTAAGATCTCTTGAGGGTGTACGTCAAACGACTGGGTACGCAAATCTACTACAACATATTCATCAATACAGGGCAAAATAAAGACCAAGCCTGGACCTCTTACGCCACCGTTTCTAAAGTTCAAAAAAGAGTCTGAATTAAACGTAATGAAACGAAAACAAGCTTAAACATTTATATAGAAAAATTAACCTTAAACGTCCTAAGCGAAAAATTACAACACGTTGAAAAACGGTTACCGTTTTTAAGCAAAAATATATTGTAAATGGAAAAGTCACCAGAAATAGTAAGTAAGATAAAAACACCAGCACCTTTTCCGGAATACCAAAGTTACCGTCCGCTTTAAATCAAGAAAGATTTCGTTTTTTATTAATTTGAACAAACTTTTAAAAACAAATTTCAACTTACTCGAACGTACAACCCGGTCACCATGTTTTGGAACATTTGGCAGAATTTCACGTTGCATGCTGGCTGTTTAAAGGGCCAGAATTTAATTTACAATTCTTGTAAGTAGATTTCTAAAATATACTTCGAAATTAAAATAAATACATTAATAAAAATATAATATCTCAGCTTTTTTGACTTTTTATTTTTGAAGTACAGGCTTTGGATAACTGACAAAACATGGTAAAATATTAAGGTAACCCTATTTCAGTGATGCCAGTAGAAATTTAAAAAATCTCTACGTGACTAAAAAGAAATCCTTTTTTCCGCTACTACCCAAAAAATTTTTTCCATTCGTTAAAAATTTATTGTTTTTAACATTAGGCAAACAACACTCATAAAAATTCAATTTCTAAATTAACACTGTGTGACAAATCAAAATTTTTTCTTTTTGGAAGAAACGCCAATATACATATATTGTTTCATCTAGAGACAAAACAAAGTCAAACTGCGTACTTGAATTTTCATTTCCTTATCTTTTTAATATACATGGCGTTTACATTTGCCAGTTCTGGCAAGACAGTAGCAATACACACAAACTTTTTCACTAATACATGCACACTTTTCCAACAGTCTTGTCTACTGTCTAGCAAATTTTGCAGACAGTAAAATTGGACAATGATTTGACATTTGCTAACAGTAATTTGAAGTTTTCTTCGAAAAAGAAAAAAAATCAAAAATTAAAAAATATATTCTGCTTAAATTTTTAATGTTTTTGTTAAGTATTATATTTCTTTACACAATATAGTTATTTTAAGCTATTTTTAAATTTATTTTGTTCATAAAAAACACGTTTAGCTGGGCTTGCACTGCATTATTTACGTTTGATATATTTTTAAAAGTGAACTGTCTTAACTACTGTCTGGACGCCTACGTCACGAAGACAGTAAGTAGTGTTTTTGGCAACTAATATGAATTTTCTTACTGTCTTGCCAGTACTGGCAAATGTAAACGCTGGGTAAAATATCTAATCACATTTTATCGTTTGGTAATAGATTAAAGAGAACGTGAACTGATTTCCTTTAATCTATTACCAAACAGTCGGAGGCGTATTTCAAATTCGCCAACCACGATGAGGGTGAATATTTTTATAAAACTCGGTACCAAGTACAAGGGAAGGCTCTGTAGAATTAAAAAAAAATATTAACTTTAGTTTTTCTGAACGAAAATAAAAAAAAAAATATATTTTTTAAAAATTCCAAATTGTATGATTTTGTTTTTTTAGTTTAAAAAAGGTAAATGGAGCAATCAAATTTGACGTTTGCCGCAATAAATATTGCTACGTGGAGACCCGGGGTAAGGCCTACTACATTTGTACTTTTTGCACTTATAAATGAAAACACTACGAATATTTACTATTTTTTTTTTTACACAATATATTGAAAATTAGATAATATTTTGAAAATTCCCTTTCCCAACAAAGGGTAAATTCCCTTTTATTGGCATCACTGCAGGGTTACTAGATGTGACTATTTTTCGTAATTTTGACGATTTTTTTTTTTTTTACAGTGCAGCCACACGATCAAGATTTTCTTGATAGTCTTTTACATATACTATTTGTCAAAATTAACAAAAATTGAAAGTTGTGACGTAGGCTGCATTCAATTTTTGAGCAATTTACATTCAAGATGTCATCAAGAAAACAATTTATAAAGGCAAACGAAAAATTTGCTCACTAACCTTGAAATCAGCTGTTTTCTTGAACGTAAATTGAAGCACTCTCTGGAAAGAGAATTTTAAAGGCAAGTTCGTTTCAATTTTTAAAAGTATGAGTGTATTGGTAGAAAAGTGTGAGAGTATTAAAACTTGATAGACAAAACTTGATCGTGTAACCCTCAAGTTAGAGAAAATACAGTAAAATGACGATTGACGATTTTTTTTAATAAGAGTAATACGTGCTAAGACGATTTTCTGTCAACAATATGCGTGCTTAAAACTTCCTTCATGTTTAGAAACACGTACAAGAAATATTTACAATAATATTGGAAACAGTCCAAAAAGTAACAATCAGTTTTCGAAATACAAAAATTATTGGAAATCAAAAAAAAAAATTCTTCCCATTAGAGGTATTCTTAATTCGAATTCTACAATTATGAACCACTAAAAATTTATATTAGCTTCGCTGCTAATATCGATGCTATCGATAATGCAAAATATATGGTATCAAAATATTTAAATGATATAAATATATGGGTTGTATTTTTGTTTTTTAAAATACATTCTTAACGTTATAAATATTATAAATAAGACTTTTCAACGTGAGGTGTTCAAATTCATAAAATGCACAGTGAGTGATATATCAAAACTTTTTAAAACTGTCTTAACAATTTTTTTAAAAGAAGATTATGTAAAACATAATCCGTTTGATGCAATTAATTTTGTTGACACTTGAAATTTTTTAACTAGGCAAGAAATTTACCTTGGAATTTACGATAATGAACAAAATTTCTCAACTTGCAATTAATGTTGAAACTCAGAATTCATTTGTTGATAATTGTGCGGCATTCTATGTTGAATTATGCATTCAAATAAAAAAAGATTTGATTTCAGGAATTCTGTTACAAATAATTTTAAACAAAAATGCTTCTTTACTTCCTTTGCTAAAAAGTTTTCCTAATTTTTTATCTAAGGAGAGAAAAGGATATATGTTAAAGAGCAAAGATTTAAAAATATTGACGAAAGAGATTTTGATATCAATATCTTTTGGAAAAAATTAGGTCAATGAAGTTGTTAAATAATAAAAATACATTCCCTAACTTATGGAATTTTATTAATGACACTTATGCCCAATTTTCAGGATAATATTTAAATACTGATTATTTTAATTTAAGCTCTAGGTCTTTTTTAAAAAAATTGTTATATTATTTATTTTTTCGATATTTCGCTAACCATCGGTTAGCATCTTCAGGAAATTTTAATTATTTAACAATAATATAACTAACAATAGCAAAATTATTGAAAAAATTTTTCTGTCACAAATTATTTTCAAAAACCTATTTGTCATAAAACAATTTCAAAAACCATAATAACAAAAAACAAGTAAGAGTGCTATATTCGGCTGTGCCGAATCTTATATACCCTTCACCATTGTGCGAGCAGAATACAGAGCAACTAGACAAAACCTAAATAATTTCTACATAAACATACATATATACAATACATAAAACTTCATTATAAATTAAATTTAAAAAGTTAAAACTGGTAAATATTTTTTTAAATCGTTTCAGAACATTAAAAAAATCAAAAAAATATTTTCTTTTAAAAAAAAAAGATTCGAACCAGGGACTCACAGTTTCTAACCTAAGCAAGCCCCCTAAACAACTGGACCATGACGGAACGTTTTATGAATATCATTAAAAGTAAATATGATCAGTTTACAGTTCACAACTCAACACAGTTGAGTTGTAATTATTTTTGATGTTTTAGTTCACCACAATAAAGCAAAGTTTTAAACCATAATACCAAAATTATAAATCAACTACATATTTGAGTTGTGAACCATAATAGGTGGCCTATAATCACCAAAATAGTTTGTACCATGTATGTGTGTTTGTTTGGTTTCTTTTTGTATAGGCACTGTTGTCATACCTACTTATTTATATACTTATACATATACTTATCTTTTTTGGCGAGTTTTTAAGAAGCAAAACGAAACAAAAATTCCTAGTTTCTATTTGTTAAAATTATTTCCTTAAATAGATGAAATAATAAGGAAGGCTGATAACGAAAATCATATTGACCATTATGCTAGTATATCACTGGATTTGAACTTCGCTTTTCATAAGGACCCAGAATACTAAGCACTTTATAGGGTATTGATCCTTCGGTGAAGGGTATACAAAACAAACTTAATTATAAAAAAGAGTAATTTTTGGGATCTCAGTATTTTGGTCATAACTCTGCTACTTCTTAACCGATTTTGAATTTTGGTTGTCATTTTGGTTATAAAACTTGGACTCGGGAAGATCTATGGTTCCCGAAAATGGGTATTTTTCAAAAAAAAATAATATTTTGGTCATAACTTTTTCGTATCTGAACCGATTTTCCCGAGTTTTTCAGAAAATATTTTCTATATATAAAAATATATAAAACATAACCATAGGTCATATGACAGTCCAAAAAATCAGGTTTTTATACAATTTTTGATATTTTTTGTATGGGAGGTACCACGCCCACTTGTTTAATCCCGCCCACATTTTGTGGGATGCTGTGTATTGATAACGTTACTGTGTGTACCTAATTTGGAAACTTTGGCTCTTGCCGTTCTCAAGATATACAGAAATAAAAAAATACAACAACAACAAGGGATTTATGGGCAAAATCAGAGGCAGTCGTGGTTTTTTGGTCATATCTCAGCCATTTGTGGACCGATCTGGCTGAATTTTAATAGCAAGAAATAGTGGACTATATGTGACATAAATGTAAAACAACCTAGTCGCTATCATGTCTGGCAAAAATAGTGACTTTTCAATCTCCGTATGTTGCCTTATTATATCCCACTTTTCTTCTATTATTTTAAGTGCTAAATCAACTGGTACGCTAGGAAATAGTGATACCACATCCAATGCCAACAGCATCGGGAAGAATTATAAATTTTTATTCTAAGCATAGTAAACGGATGATTATGAATACTGCTAAAAATTTAATAAATAGAGTACTGACGATTAGTGATAGAATTTTTCACAGGAAGAACATAATTAAAATTAGAAATATACTAAGGGACAACAATTTTCCAAGGAAACTGATTTATAGATTGATTAATCAATATAAGGAGGGAACTAATGATAATACAGGAATAACAACAGAACCAAGAATATACAAATCGTTAACGTATATACCTAACATATCGGAAAGGATTAAAGGATCTAAGATTTTTGACACGGGAAAATATAGAGTGGCATATAGGGCTTACAATACATTGAATAGTTTATATAGCAAGACTAAGGCCGGTTTTCACAACTTACCGATAGCTAAAGGTAGGATTTTATAGGCCGTATAAAAAGTGTTCCATTATTACAACTTTACTTTTACCTACCAGGTAGGATGAACCTTAGATTCTTTATCGCTCACTTTAGGTTAAAGTTAAGTTTTAATAATGGATCACTTTTCATAAGGCCGTTTAAAGTGTACTTTAAGCTATCGTTAAGTTGTGAAAACGGGCCTAAGGATAGGATTAATAAATGGGATATGTCAAACATTATATACCAAATTGTAAAGGAAATGATAATCAGAATTGTGACAAGGTTTATATAGGTACAACGAAAAATAAATGAAGGACTAGAGTTGCAGGACATAGATCGGATCAAAAATATAGAAACATTAATTCTAGAAAAACAGCATTATCTTATCATTGTTATGAATAAAATCACTATCCAAATTTTGAAAATGCATCAGTGTTAAACAATAAAACAAACTACAAACGCAGATTTATATTAGAAATGTTACACATAATTAATACACCAATAACACAAAGAATGAACTTCAAAGCAGACACGAAAAATATAGCTAGTAATTATAGAAATTTAGTTATTAAGAGATGAACTATTTAATAACACTACATTACATTTTTTATTATTTTTGTCTTTTTTAAATAGATAAATGTATGTAGATATGTACATGTATGTGTATACATATGTAGGTATGTGTTTGTGCATGTATACATGGGTGTATATATGTATATATATAAATGTGTTTGTATGTGTATGTATGTTTATGCCCAGTTGGCCAAATGGTCATAGATGCAAATGTCGTCAACGATGTCCTCAGGACATTCTAAAATTTGTCGCCCATATAAAATTGATGAAGACAACTTAAGTAATAAAACATGTATTTTGTCGTGTATAAATCGTATATACGACTTTATATGAGACATTTTCTTAAATTTGTCTTCAACAAGGCTTTATTGAGGACAACGTAAGCGACCATTGCATGCAATATGTCGTGTTTCAAAACGCATTGGCGACAATATGCATGAAATTGTCGCTCATCTTGTCCTAAATAAGGTGATATTCAAAACAAATTTATGAAAATGTCTCATAAACATGGGACTAGTTGTCAATATTTTTTTTGTTTGTTTTTGTAATAAAAAACAATATACAAAATAATAATACAAAATAATACAAAATTTTAAAAACGTTAACAAAAATGTTTCTTGAATGAAAACTCGTATGAATAAAAACAGTTCTTTCAACTTTTTTAAATTTGACTTAAGATGTTTTGTCAAAATGCAACAGATACATATCTATCTATTTCTATAGAAAACTCAACTGAAAAAACGTATTGTCATTAACCTATCGGCGACTAAATTGTGGATAGTATCTGCAATACTGTCATCAACGACACTATTAAGGTAATGTCGCTTATAGAACATCAACGACGATATGAGAAAAAAGTCGTTTATGTAGTCGCCAATGACAACTTTCACCACATTGTCACCCATATGGTCGTTAACGACAATGTGCATGATAGTGTCGCTCAAATTGTCGTGTACGATTTTGGTGCCCTTTGTTCGAAAAAGTCGTCGACGATTTGCTCTGGCTGTCGCCAACATGTCGTCAGCGATTTACTATGGGTCTTGTACGCGTCGTCGACGTTGTCTCGAACACATGGCCAACTGGGTGTATATGCATGTTTATGTATATATGTTGTGTCGCTATATGTATATGTATGTGTATATATACTTTCATGTATATATATATGTGTAAATACATATATGCTATAAATATGTACGACAAAGATAGGTTTATTCAAAAATGTTAAATGTTATAAAAATTTTTCTCTTAGTCAAAATATTTTTTATTATTGCAAATGTGGTTTTTGAATAAGGTTTATAAATAGGAAATTTTTTCTTTTTATATGAATTGTTATACTTTTGTTATATTTTATTTTTTGTTATTATGGTTTTTGAAATTGTTTTATGACAAATAGGTTTTTGAAAATAATTTGTGACAGAAACATTTTTTCAATAATTTTGTTATTGTTAGTTATATTTTTGTTAAATAATTAAAATTTCCTGACGATGCTAACCGATGGTTAGCGAAATATCGAAAAAATAAATAATTTAAAAATTTTTTTAAAAAAGACCTAGAGCTTAAATTAAAATAATCAGTAATTAAATAAAAAAAGGTCAAACAAAAAGTTATATGATAATATTTAAATCTATATTAAGTTAATTTTCATATAAACTCAAATCGTATTTAAATACAGATTGATTTTTTGAGTTTTGTTTAAAAACTCTTATTTAATTAAGATAAAAATACCAAAAAAATATCATAAAAAAGTGTATTTATTTACAAGGTGGCCTTAAAAAACCGTTGTCTGCTGTTGCTTTACCTGTTGTTGTTGTGTTGGTTTAATATTGAGACCACCTTGCTAAGTTTTTCCAATGGAAACTTAAAATGAATTGAAATGTACCACATCGGTGAATTAAGTTATATATAAGTGTTTAGTGGAGTTAAGAATTTTGTATTTAAAACGATTTTAAACATAAATGTGTTTTAATATCAATCCTAAAAATTGGACATTAATGGTTTACCAAATTCGTCAGCTAACGTTGAATGAATTTTAAATGTAAATAAAACTAAAATCAGTAATCGCTTGCCTAATAGTATGTTCACATTTGGCTTCTTAAACGCGTTTAAGCAGTTCGAACGTGATTAAGCTCTAATCACTTCAAAAACGAGATGATTACCCATACATTGAAGTGATTTGTTAATCACTTCAAATTGACATGATTACAACTAAATCACTTCATAAATCACATAGAATCCACTGAACATACCTCAAATGTAGAATCGCCAACATGATCGTGTGCAACCGGCCAGATTTCTGCTTAATGTTTTTATTTTTTTCCTTAAATAATTCATACATTTTCACAATTTCATCATTAAAATGTTTAAAATAATCTTCTAATAACTTTATAAAAGTGTTTTTATCCATTTTTAAAACTTTAAGGAAATATAAATTTGTTTGTTGTTTTTTTTGTGTGTTTTTTTTCTTAATCATCTGTCATCTTAATCATCTCAAATGTAATGTGAACGGCTTTGATTTGCTAAATCAACATTTTGCTTAAACGCGTTTAAAAACCTAAGTGTGAACTTAGCATAAAGTCTAAAGTATGCTTTTGCTTGTCTATAGTAGATCAAAAGCATATTTTTAATAAAAGTTTACTTTAGATCTTAGGCCCGTTTTCACAACTTACCGATAGCTAAAGGTAGGATTTTTATCGGTCGTATATAAAGTGTACCATAATTACAATTTTCCTTTAGCCTTCGAGATAGGATGTCCTTTCTTTAACTTATCGCTTACTTTTGGTTCAAGTGAAGTTGTAATAATGAAACACTTTTTATACGGCCTATAAAATCCTATCTTTATGCTTTGTTTATGACTACATAGGGTTGCCATCCGTCCTCTTTCCCCCGGACACCGTCCTCTTTTTTTGGGTATCCGGGGCAGTCCTACTTCTTTTTCATCAAGTGTCCGGGGTTGTACGGTTTTTTACACCTTCATTGTAAATTTGTTTCTGGATTTAAGTCACAGTTCACAAAATTCATTAAAAAAAAAAGATTCAGGTGCTCGGGTTTTTTTAAGATAGGTATGATTTAATTTTTGGGGACGTAACGTGACAAAAAGAGTACTTTTCTTTGAATGTGACCAAAAAGGAGCTCCCAAAAAAAAAAATGGAACAAATAAGCAAAAGCAACCTTATCAATGTCGTTACTTTTGTTCAAATAAATACAAATGATTATATTAAAATTTTATTTGAAGATTCTTTTTGGAAAGAAAAAAAAAATCATATCTTAAAAAAAAGCACATCCCTCAAAGTTTTAGGATTTTTAAAAAACAGTTTGAAGTATTATATAAAAAAAAATCAGCAAAAAAAAGGGTTTTGACTTAGTCCATTTTTAAAATTTGATATTATGCATATACATTTTTTTCAATATATTTATTGTAGCCTCAAGTACTCTCTTTAAACTGACAAAAATCATCTTCGTATGTAAAGTAGTTTTCGAGATATTAAAAGAATAAACTCAACACATTCGGCATATTCGGCGATATTATGACAATTTGAATATGACATTACTTTTGAAAAAAAAATTAAAAAATTGTTTTTCGTTGATATGTGTTCTTTATGGGATCAAATAAACCCTCTCGCCAAATTGCATTCAAATCGAAAGGGGTCGAGTCCCACTCTTGGTCGACTTGACATGGAATTACCCAAATTAAGTTTTTGTGTGCCGTCGTTAATTTTATTAATATTAAGTTGTTTAGAAAGTGTCCTCTTTTTTCGAACAAATGTCCTACATTTTTTATGCTGGCGTCCTCTTTTTCTCAAAATAAAAATGGCAAGCCTATGACTACACTAACTCTACTCTAACTCATTTCGGTTGTTGGTTTGTAATCAGTGATACTTTTCTTCTGTCTATTCTCGTTTAACAGAATTTTATTACATATTCTTCATTTTAGAGCTTCAGCAGTGCTTCATTTGTTCTTTGTATATAATTTTCATGATCATCAACTTTAGCTTCAAATATTTCCCAAAGGTCCTTTCTCTCAGATAGCTGTAAGTTTTTTTTTTTCTGCATTTGTCAAGGTCCATATTTCACAACCATATGACATTATCGGTCTTTAATCCTTTAAACTAAACTTTGAAAAGTCAATAAGTATCCATATAGGAATCGAAGAAGGACGAACTGGGATTATTTTTCGGGATTGGTGAATAGTAACATAAGCTTATACCGGTGTGGAGCAATTGGTGGGTACCTTTACGTAGGTGTTGACCAGTAGCTATGAGCGATCTTGCCCCCTAAACTTTCAAAGGACCACTTCAAAAGGTTATTCAATAGGTACGTGGGGATGAGGATTGGAGTAACTTTAGGGTAAGTTATAAAAGGTATAAGAGAGATATTAAAAGGGCGAAAAGGGACTCTTGGATTAAATTTAGCGAGTCATGGATCTTGGGTAATATGACCAGGTTCAAATGATTTTTATCCAAGGATAAAATTATTCATTATTATTCATAAACCGGACGACTCGACTAGCTCTGAATCTCTCTGGTTGCTTATGAAGACTCACTTTCCGGGCTATGTGGATCCTGGGTCGGAGGAACAGATAGAGTGTGGTAACCTCTTCTCTGGGTCGAGCTCGGGAGTTAAGGTAAAGGAAGCGGTTGGGGAATGATCGCCTTGGATACCTTGATTAAGGTTACATGGGCGGTTAATACTTTTGGGTCGTACAAATCGGCAGGACCAGATGGTATCTTTCCGGCTATGCTACAGAATATTCATGGATTATTACTCCTATTGTAGGTTGAACTATTCAGGGTCTGTATGCTAAACGGCTACATTCCTAAGGGGTGGATAGAGTTCAGTATTATTTTTACACCTAAGGCACGTAAAACCGGTCACTCAAAGCCCAAGGATTTCAGAACAATCAGCCTATCGATTTTTCTTTTGAAGACATTAGAAAGACTGATTAAAGACTAACTTAAAGGTAAGCCTGTTGAGGGTGCGCCTCATGATGTAGTGGGTTATTGCAAAACAGGAAATACAGTCAGCAATTTGAGGATAGAGGCTATCAGGCACGCCCTGAGTGATGAAGGGGTTCTGTTATTCTTGGTCGAATGAATATCTTAGCTTAGCAGCTAAGCATCAGAGTTATTCACTCGGACTAGTAAAACGAGCGCTTAAGAAAACTGGTGACCCCACAGGTGGAGTTCTCTCTTCCTAATTATAGCTCTTGGCTGTCAATGTCGTTCTAGGACATTTTGACAGGATAGTTCAGAAGTTCTCTGCGTATGATGGTGTAAAGTAACAAGGAGTATTTCTGGACAGTAAACTGTCTTGGAGGAGGAATACTCAGGATAGTCTTAGGAGAGGTCTCAATGCCTACTATGCTAGCAGACTTTTGATATGTAGGAGCTAGGGACTTCGACCGTCAGTGGTGGGACGCCTGTGGACTTCGGTGGTTAGACCCATTCTTACATATGAATGCTGTGTTTGGTGGGAGGCATTGAGACTGGCTAGTCGAAGGAGCCTTCTATCTAAGACTCAGAGGTGTGCTTCGATCGGCATGACAGGGGCCAATGAGAAGTAAACCTCTGCGGCCTTGGATGTTATTCTATATCTTCATCCTATTGAGCAGTACGTGATGAGAATGGCAGCCAGGAGCATTCTTAGACTGAGGGAGTTAGGACTGTTAGGAATTTCACGCAGGTTCACTCCCGGAATTTGGGTGAGATTGGGGTGGATGGTAACTGCCTAGGCTCGCCCAGCTCCACGGATCATGTGGGCGCTTCCTTCGATTTGGGCGTTTGCCGGGGGTAATATTGCCATCAAGGGAGATCTGGTCAGGTAGGGGCAGATTGTAAAGAGTATTTGCAATTTTTACTGATGGCTTGAAGATGAGGGCACGGTTGTGGGGGTTCATTGAGGATCTGGAGATCAGAAGGCCATATAGTTTTCCTGACGACTGCAGTGTTTTTAGGCCGAGGTTCTAGGGGTTTGAGGGCCGTGGAATTGGCGGTTTTTAGGGCCTTGATGGGCTATTATATGAAGTCCGAGCTAGTGGATGATTGTAGAAGGGCTCTGGGAGAAATCTCAGGGGAGTATGTGTTAATCAATGAAATGGTTGATAAGTTGGCGAAACTGGGCTCGGAAATGAAGTATCTTGACTCTCTGTAAGTATAGGCTTCCTTTTAGAAAAGATCAGTAAATGGGTTCTGAGCAGGACTAATCAAGTCTGGCGGAACCAAACGGACTGCCGGGTATCGCGAACGCTGTGGCCGGTGCTTAGAGAGTCAAACTCGCATGCGCTGCTGGCCAAGAGTAGGGCCTGCGTTAGAACTATGATAGGTATTATCACGGGCACTGTTGCCAGAAGTGCATATTTCTCTGCATTTTGGCGACTTTGGTTGCAAAAATGACGAAGTGAGATTTGCATATTTTTGCTGTCAAATTGCAGACCTTTTGAAATTGTAAAAACTTTTATATTAAACTTTGTGACAAGCTTTTTAAAAGATTGGATTTTGGAGATCAATTAAAATGTTTAAAAGGAATAAATCCAAATATTTTAGTTAATGGTGAGTTAAACTCAATATTTTAAATTTTAAAAACAGTTTCCAAATTTAATATGCGAAGAAGATATGCAAACAATTGACTCTTGATTTCTAATATTTGATAAATAAAAATAACAATTTAACTTTTGGAAAAATAAATGTGAAACTAAAATTTTTGACTTCAAGTACCAAAATTGTGCTGTTTTATTAAAAAAAAATTGTTACCATATCAGCAGCTAATGTGGAACGCATTTTTAGCCGAGTAAATATACGCAAGTAAAACAAAGCACAAAAATCGTTTAAAAAAGAATCGCTTGAAGGAATTTTGTACACAAAAGACTTCCTTAAATTAAATAAATCAAAGTTTTTTTATTTTTATTCTCTAATACAAAATAAAATTTTACGACAAATGACTTCGGAAATTAACAATAAATAAATTTATAAATTTATTATAAATACGATGATATGATACTATATATGAACAATGTATTTGAATATAGTACATTTTTACATATGTTTAATGTAAAAATTATACATATTGTTTATCAGCCCAATTATAAATAAAAATTTCCCGGGATTTCTTTCCCTTACCCCAATTTAACAATTGAATTAAAATAAAAAAAAAAATTGGAAAAGGAAAAAAACTCCCGGGGAATTTTTATTCATAATTGGGCTGTACTTACATATATGGGCATTTCTCCAATGTCGAATGCGACATTAGTACGCCTTAAAAGTGAAAAACAATATAAACCAAAACATTATTTTATTTTAAAAAAAGGCGAAACTTATAGCTCTTGATTACCACTATAATTTGTGATAAGGTTGACTTTGAGCAATTGTTTGTTTTCAAGATAATTAAAAAAAAACAAACAAAAACCGACAAAAACAGAAGTCGCTTTTAAGGCAAACAGTTGAAACACTGATTTCAGCGAAACCTGATGAAATATTTTAATGCTACTAACTTAAAAATTTAATGCATTGATGTATCTCAATAATGCTTTTTATTTGATTCAAAAATATTGTGCAGTTTATTTTTTATTTAATTTTAATCACTGTCGCACGCTACATGTTGCATGCGACATCTTGTTCCATCATACTTTTAGGTTTATTTTTTACTTAATTCCAATTCGTTCAGTGTTGACTGAAATAATTAGAAATTGAATTGCTTTCGAATCGAGAAATTACTCGATCACGACTGCTAGAATTTGGCCCCTGATATGCCTTCCTTCCATTTTTCTTCGAACTTATAATGTTGAGACAAATTTTCAATTTGATCAGATGCCATAAAATACGTTTTAATTCCATTTGTTTTCTGCAAATTGTTAAAACGATAGTGCATCGGGTAAAACAATGTTTTAAGATTTGATTATTTGCCATATTTTTTTTAGTGGCTGCTCAAACTCCATCAACGGTTCCCTTTCCGTGAGAACCAGCAAATTTGTTTAATAATGTCATTCAAGCTTATCATAATATATTTGTTTTTAAATTGTGCGCAGCTTCCTTCAGAAACTATTATAATCTTTGAAAAATGCCAATAACTTTTTTTATTTCGGTTAAAAGGGTTAAAACAAAAATAAATACATCGTGTATTATGCCAAGCTGCACAGGTAAAAATTTTTACCTGGTGGTAGCTGAAATGAGCACTTTGTATTTCGTTTTGGTGTGTTAACCTACAATTCTCGGCAAAATCAATTTGAAGAACGCGCTCGGAAGGCTTTAAGCTAATTTTTTTTTATTTTAGAAAAAAAATTATTTGAATTTATGCCTTTTACTCTTACGATGTTGCACGCTACAAACTTAAAATAAGTACCAAGAGAAAGGCACTGATTATTTTCCAGCAAAATTTTTTTTATTTAATTTGCAACAAAAATATCTGTATGTAATGCTATAAACACAATCAAGTCCACCGACCATCGACTACAAGATGTCAAAAATAGAATACATGCGTGCTTATGAGAATAATTCTTTTAGCCGCTACACGGCTATTTTTGTAGCCCGTATCCAACTTAGGCTAATTTCTATTTTTCTTGGCTACAAAAAACAGATAAGTGCTGCCAATACAATAAATGCATGAAATGGTGGTTTTAAAAACGCAATACATTAAATGTCGGTACTAAAAACGCGAAAAACTATTATAGTTGCACCATTGAAAAATAAAAATCTTCTGTTCATTTGTTTACATTTTTCATTTACTTTTTATTTGGCGCATTTTTTATTTACTTTTTATTTGTCAAATTTTCCATTTAGTTCGTTATATTTACTGGCCGGACCCACCATCTTCGGTTACTTTTGTTCTGATGTTTTTTATACACTTCATACACTGAAGTCGTTGTTTCCACTATTTTAGCAATAGTACTTATAAAGTTAATTAAATTTTCTTGAGACACTTGAATTTTTTTTTTCACACAAATTCACTTAAAAAAATCAAGTTTGTTTTGTTTTGGTTAACTTTAATACATATGTCAAAACAGATGTTTATTTTTTGTAGTTAGTGGTCGGTAGTCGTTAAAAGAATTAAGTAGCTGGCGACTTGGCTATTTTTGTAGCCAGCTACTTTTGTAGTCAGTAGTCGATGGTCGGTAGCGTTTGATTGTGTTTATAGCATAACTAATATTTGATGCGCATTGTACAAATATCCTCGACACACTGATAACAAATGTTCTTTTTCAATTACGCACGCTACATCGAAATGTACGGTAAAGCAAAGAAAAAAATTTGCCCTAACTGGCAATCGCATCGTTCCGTTTATATTTTTCTTATATTGTTTGAATATAAACCGAGATTTAAAAAGCAATTGTCAATGCATAATGCAAGGTATATTTATAGCTATAAATATAGGTATATATAGCTATAAATATACCTTGGCATAATGTTTCTCATTAAGCAAAACAAAACGTGCAACTTTTGAACTTTTTCGACTTTGCATTTGAATATTTCAAAGTGTGTTATGAATAAATGTTAAATTTGTTTACATTATTAAAAGTTGATAGATTCCCTATACAAATATGTTAAAACAACATACTTCTATAGACTTTAAATTTTTTGGCTGCGGTTGACATTTCTGTGGAAATGTCCATATATATTTTTTTTTTTTTTCGCATATAAAGGGTGGTTAAATTGTAAGGGCCAATGTTGAATGTGAACCACACCTAAACGCCAAGTTTATTTCCGAATTTTATTTGACATTTCTCTATTTCAGACTTACTCAATTTGAACCATGGAGAGATACACAATCCAACAACGTGTTAAAGTTATCCACACTTATTATGAAAATGGATGGATGAGGCACATTTTCACCTCAGTGGATTTGTCGATAAGCAGAATTTCCGCATTTGGGCGAATAATAATCCAAGAGTGATTGTCGAAAAACCAATGCACCCACAAAGAGTGACTGTTTGGTGCAGTTTATGGGCTAGCGGCATCATCGGGCCGTATTTTTTCCAAAATGAGGCCGGTCAGGCAGTTACTGTGAATGGTGTTCGCTATCGTGAGATGATAACGAACTTTTTATGGCCCGAATTGGAAGATATGGATGTGGACGATATGTGGTTTCAGCAGGACGGTGCCACTTGCCACACAGCTAACGAAACAATGGCTCTTTTGCGCAACAAATTCAATGGCCGTCTTATCTCACGTAATGGCTATGTCAATTGGCCGCCAAGATCATGTGATTTGACACCGTTGGACTTTTTTCTTTGGGGTTATTTGAAAGAAAAGGTGTACGTCGATAAGCCAGCAACAATTCAAGAGCTAAAGGATGAGATAATTCGGCACATTAACGGCATAGAACCTCCATTATGCCTCAGGGTCATCGAAAATTTGGACCATCGGATGGAGGTGTGCCGCCGTGGTCGCGGCGCCCATTTGGCCGATATTTTGTTCCATACATAATTGAGTAATACCAATATATCATAATAAAATAAAATTACAATAATTTCCTAAATAGTTTGTGTTTTATTCAAAATCAACATCGGCCCTTGAAATTTAACCACCCTTTATTAACTTTTAATTTTAATGTACCAAAAAAAATTTTAAATATCTGCTTTAGTTTTAGCTTGTTGTATAAATCCGATAAATAAGAACAAAATTCCCCGAAACAAAGTATTTTATGTTCAAAGATTTTTTGCAGATTTTTACAATTTTTTCTAGATTTTTTAGTCCAATTTTTCAGATTTATTGGAAAAAATTTCTGGCAACAGTGACCACGTGACACTGTATGATAGGCAGGATAGCGGTGAGGACAGGATACTTGCGGATTATGTGGAGACCCGGAGGAGCTGTAGACCGTGGACAACATTTTGTGTCACTGTCCCAGGCTGAGGTGGTAGGTAGTAGATTTTTAAGCGAAGGATTCGTAATGGGAATGACTTGACTGCGCAGAAGGAGACTGAGTACGGGATACACATAGGGTAGATTTTGTTTAGTAGAGGTATTTTTTTAGTCCGATCTTTTTTTTTACTTTTTGTTTAACTTTATTTCTCTGTCTTTTCTAACAAACTAAGGCATCACAACTTACCATAATGGTCTCTGGCTAAGGGTGTGTAGTTAAATTCGCACCAGCCTTTCAACCTTACCTACAAAAAAGCGCTGTTTTTTTGGGAGTCAAAAATGCATTTACAAGGTTTTGCTTAAATGTGCTAAATTCCCAATCATTACTATAAACTGAAACCTATTGTTGGTGAGATAAGCTATTCCTATGCGCATTTCACTGGTTGCTTAGGAATAACAATTATAAACACTTTAGTTTAACTTGTCTCGTGTTTTATATATAGAGCTGCTATTTGAAGTCGGATCTCATAATATCGATTCAAACCGCACAAAATGTTTCGTATTTTGATAATGGCACGGAAATTCTATAAATTAAATTGGGACGCGGCGAGTATATTAAAAGCTAGATTAACTTATAGCCTTTTCACACTTGTCAACATTTAACATCTACCATTATTTTTCGAAAATGATAAAATTTTCGCAAAAGAAATTCGTAGAGCTAAAAAACAAAATTTTCCAACATTTTTACAAAATGTAACTATTTGTTCCCTTTTTACATCTTTCGAGTTTTTTTTAGTGTCATCACTAGAAAAGTGGCAACAAATTCTAATATAACCGGGCAGCACAGACAAAATGGCATTTTTTTAAAGCAGCGTTACAATTTGTCAACTTTTTACTTTTTTTAAGTCTTATTTTTTGTTTAATTTTTTTATATACTATTAAACAAAATTAATTCCAAATAAATTTTTATGTTTTCTTTCAAAATTTTAGCACTTTTGTACATAACAAGTATTTAAAAAAAAATTAAAGTTTTTTTTTCAGAAATGGTGATATTTTTTATTGATAGTTGATGTTAGGTGTTTCAAGTGTGAACACATGTTTCACATTTTCAACATCTTCCGTGCGTTCCTCGGAAATGTATGCAAGTGTTCAAAGGGTATAAAGGCCATGTCAGATAAAACTTTTGATTCGCGTTGCGTTATAGATTCGCTTTGACATCCAAGATAAAATATTCATACTTATACGAAACATGTCACATAAAGTACTTTTAACGCAGAGCGAAGCGAAAAGTTAGGCAGCTCTCATCTTTTTTAATTTGTTTTAACAAACAATGCGTGAGTGTTGTCAAAGTGTTTATTGTGACATACACCAGTTGCGTTACGCTTTTCTGTCAAAGCTAGAAACTTCACACAAAACGATGAAGTTTTATCTGCCAAAATAAGACATTAAAGGGGAAGGACCCGAAATATTATAATTGCTATCGAGAATTTTTAATTAGATTAAAAAAGCATTAAAACAAAAATAAAACCATATTGTAGCCGTGAACAATGATATACCTACATTCATTACGATGAGATTGACCCTTATCATGTAAACCGCAACGCAAAGCCAAAGAATTACGTGGAAGCAAAACAAAGTCATAAATATTTTGTATGTTTGTTGTTGCTTTGTACAACACCATATGTATAAGGCCTAATTGTGTAAAACGCAACGCCAAATATTACAGTAAAAGCAAAAACAAAGTCAAAAAATATTGCGTATTAAAAATTTTCAACGCCATAAGATATCCAATGACTTAAGGCCTAACCATAATATGCATAGCCTTGCTTAACCTACTGTCAAAAATTAACAAAAAGTCTCTCAAGTGTATTTAAAAAAACAAAATAAAAAAACATTTGATTCCGTACGGAATGTGCGATTAGATTCGCACCTTGCTTAAGCAAATGACAGTTTCATTAAACTTAGCAAAAAGTTTCCTTAAGTTCAATATGGATTGCCTCATATAATTAACATGTATTCGCACATTTGCTTAAGCCAACCTAAGCACATTATGGTTGGGCCTTTATTTTAATTTTCATTAGCAGCGGCTTAGAGTTGCCACTTGCTTATATTTTGTTGTATGTTGTATGAAATAATTTTCTACATTTGAGATGGCACCCAGTTAAAGTCGATTCAATTTAAAACATATCTTAATTTTGACTATACTGCCTGTTTTTAGAAAACGTAAACAAGTGAGTGAGTGAGAAATTACATTGAAAACAACAATAAAAAACGAAAATTTGTTTTTGTTTTCTATATAATTTCTCACTCAGTCACTAGTTTACGTTTTCTAAAAACAGGCAGTAGTAGCAAAATAATTAAAAGGATGTTTTTATTTTAAAGTTGTTTTTAAAAAGAACCGATTTTAGCGTTTGACTATGATTATAGGCCATAATTTTTTTTTATATATTTATTTTAATCTGTTTAAGCTCGAGTTCTTTTTTATATTAAAATATAAATTTAATTTTAACAAAAAAACATTTTGCGAGCAGAATACAGAGCAACTAGACAAAAACAAAATAATTTTTACATACATATTTACAATACTAAAAACTTCTTTATAAATAAAATTAAAAAAGTGAAAACTGTTAAATATTTCTTTAAATCGTTTTTGAACATAAAAATTAAAAAAAAACTTTTGTTTTTGAAAAACCAGCGGACTCTTAAAAAAACCCCTATACAACTGAACCATGAAGGAACGTTGTTATAACATAAATGTAAAACAACCTAGCCGCTATCATAACTGGAGTCTCCGGAAAACACATATCGAACGTAAGGACACAATATATATATATATATATATATATATATATATATATATTCTATTTATAAATATATATATATATATATATATATAGCCAATAGCTCCTTCTAGACCAGCCATCGGCAACCTATACTATTACATTTTGCGATTATGTGCGTTATATTCGCTCTCCCTCTCACCACGAACCGGTGTTGCCAGAAAAAACATTTTTCTCATATCCCCAATTTAAAAGTAAGAATCTCCAATCGTTAACATATTTTGATACATTACATCTTCAATATGTAATATATCATATGGATACAAATTTTTGCATGATTATTTGCTGCCATATGCTTAGGAGAATGCACTGCTATAAATGACATGTCTCATCTTATTATCTTATTATCATCTTAGAAAATTTAAAGATTTTCTTGAAGCCGTGCATGCTGAATATGGAGATTTGGTTATGTATACAGAAATAAGGTGGTTTAGCAAAGGTCGTTGTCTTCAAATACTTTTTAGCCTTCGTAAAGAAGTCATAACGTTTTTGGACGAAAATGTAACAAACGAAACTAAGGCATTGTCTAAACATTTGAAAGACAAATCCTTTTTATTAGATTTTGCGTTTCAAAAAAATTTTGATATCAAACTTCATATATTATTACATCATCAAAATTTATTTCATATGGACAGGATTTTATGCGTAACAGATTTTCTAAATGCTTATCAGTCAAACGATTTCGACTTTTAGTTTGAATGTGTTTAAGTGCCGAAAATGTTGACTCACAAATGTAGGTCGATCCAAACATTGCATACAATTTAAAAATTTCGTTTTTAGCTTTCGGGTATAGATCTTCAGAAATATTTCTCCAAAACTCAATTCCATTAGTAAATGGTAAAGCTAGATCTTCCCTCATTTTAATAAGTTCTGCTTTAAGATCGTGATTATGTAGTTCAATATTACATAACAAAGGGTTGTTATGCATTTCAATCAAATTTTCAATTTTTTTAAAATCATGAAAACGATTGTTGTAATTATTTAACAGAGATTGGAGCACATTTACATACTCATTTAGTTTGCTATTGCTATTTGAAACTTCACTATAAATTTCAAATGTTCTTGTTAAACTTATTAAATTGTTATTTTTAAGGTTTTGTATTAAAATTTCAACTTTTCTTATAAATTGTTTAAGTGCAGAAAATAGCTCAAAAATTGTTTTGGTTTTTCCTTGCAACTGGATGTTAAGTTGATTGACAAATTCTGTTACATCAGTCAAAACGCAAAATCTAATAAAAAGGATTTGTCTTTCAAATGTTTAGACAATGCCTTAGTTTCGTTTGTTACATTTTCGTCCAAAAACGTTATGACTTCTTTACGAAGGCTAAAAAGTCTTTGAAGACAACGACCTTTGCTTAACCACCTTATTTCTGTATACATAACCAAATCTCCATATTCAGCATGCACGGCTTCAAGAAAATCTTTAAATTTTCTATGACTTAAGGCATTATGGCCTCCACGTATTTTGTTAACAATTTGAACGACAATTTTCATTGTATTCAATGCATTCAAACTTTTTGAAAATAATGCCTGTTGGTGAACAATGCAATGAAAAACATACAAATCTAAATTGCTTTTTAGCAAATGTCCTACAAAACCCTCTTTTTTACCCACCATTACATTGGCACCATCAGTACATACAGAACAAAACTTATTCTTATCTGTAAAAGAAAGAACATTTTCATTCACGATATCAAAAATAAGTTTTCCTTTCACACTGTTGTGAAGGCCGTATAGGGAAAACATTTCTTCGTGCACGTCAAAATTTTCATTAACAGTCCTTATACAGATAATAAGCTGAGCTATGTCGTTCATATCCGTGCATTCATCTAAGCATATGGAAAAAAATTTGCAATTAAGCATTCTTTTCTTGATGTTTGAAAAGATGAAGGCACTGATATGCTCAGTCCGTCGAACAATTGTGCGAGCGGAGAGGGGAATATCATTTATCAATTTACGTATCTCTTCAGATTTTTCGCCAAAACATTCTAAAACATCGTTGCTAAGCTCTTTAAAAAAGTCGCCATCTTCAAAAGGACGACAACGTTTAGCTAGAGACGCAGCAACAACGAAAGATGCCTTTCTTTTTAATGAAAAATCGACTGCTTCTTTCGAGTTTAGTTCCGCATCAGCAATCATTTTTTCATAAAAAGTTTTCTTTAAATTAACAACAAGGGCTTCTCTTGCATCACCAGTAATACTTTCATATTCTTTGTGAAATGCTTGAAGATGCCTTTGCATGTCATGGGTTTTAATCCGTGACAAAGTACGCTGACAAACCAAACATTCTGGTTTGCCAAAATAATTTTCTGAAAATAAAAAATTCAATTCATATTCATCTACCATTTTGGTGGGGACAAATTTTTTTATATGGCAACGCTAATTTTAATCTTATTTTAAGCAACAAGCGATAACACGACCTGCCTTGTTGAATGCTCAAGCTAGACTGATTAATGTTGTTTAATTCTCGACAGTGTTGCCGTTAGGATACGAAAGATACATTTTTCGTATCTTTTGACTACTTCAAGTATCATGTATAATCCTGACATTTTTCGTATCTTTTGAATCTGTACGCAAAATGTACAGAAACAAAACATTCGAGATTTTTAGCCAACTAAAACTTTCCAGTAAAAAGTCTACTTTTTGTAACATAACGCCAGAAGTAATTAAATTATTTCTCAAAAAATTTAATATGTATAGTTTACTTTTTTATATTTTGGTGTAAAGCGCAACAAGCTCTACACTTAGTAACAAAAGGGATAACGGTTGAACAACATGGTCCTAAAATACAACCTTATTTGCATTCTGGCGTTACATTAAAAATAAAAAAAAGTAGACATGTCGCTGAAAATGCCCATATGTACCTTTAAACGAGCAAAGATTTTTAAATTTGATAGCTTAAAAAATAAATCTATATAAGTCCAAAGCTTCTGTTTTTTAACGTCACGCCAGCGCATATTTTTGCTTATATCTGCAAATCGTTAGCGTCGATTGTTGTAATTTTTTCCGAATATAGTGCTACTTCATTACTTTGCATATATAAAAACCCTTTTTACAAATTTGACTTCTTCATTTAATTGTTTTACATTTTGTCGTACAAATATCACGTCACGTTAAAATCGAAATGCCTATATATCTTTTTACCTTTGCCTTAACGCAAAACATAATCCTTAACGCAAAACATAATCTTCTTTTGGTGGAGTAAATATATTTCAAAACTGGCATTTAAAGGTTTAAAATAATAATAAACAATAAATAATATAATAAATAATTAAACAATAAAACTAAAGCTTCGTACAGACAATGGTCAGATCTTACATTATTGGTAAGCAGCGTTGCTTAACCCTGCGGCCACACGATCAAGTTGTTCTTGATAGTCTTTTACTTGGTGGCCACACGATCAAGTTTTGCCTTTCAATTCCATTCAATTTACTCAACTCTCTCATTTTTTTACTAAGTCTGAGTTTATACGGTTCATTCTTTACTGAAAAGATTGCTACTTTATAGGCGAGAGAGGCGAGGGGTATGTACTCGTTTCTTTTCCACTCGCCCCTCGCGCCTATAAAGTAGCAATCTTTTCAGTAAAGAATGAACCGTATAAACTCAGACTAACACACTCACACTTTTTAAATTGACCACGAGATGGCTTTCAATTTCACCTTTCCATTTGTTTGGCAATTTACTTTCAATTTAACAGCTGATTACATGTTTGTCTTTATAAATTGTTTTTTTTATGGCATCTTGAAAGTAAATTGAGTGCCACCTACGTCACAGCTCTCAATTTTTGTAAATTTTGACAAGCAGTATATGTAAAAGACTATCAAGAACAACTTGATCGTGTGGCCGCAGGGTTACATATACTGCTTGTCAAAATTTACATAAATTGAAAGCTGCGACGTAGGCTGCACTCAATTTGTAAGCAATTTACTTTCAAGATATCATCAAGCAAACAATTTATAAAGAAAAACATGTAATCAGCTGTTAAATTGAAAGTTAAATTGCCAAACGAATGGAAAGGTGAAATTGAAAGCCATCTCGTGGTCAATTTAAAAAGTGTGAGTGTGTGAGTAAAAAAGTGAGAGTGTATTGCAAATTGAATGGAATTGAAAGGCAAAACTTGATCGTGTGGACACCAAGTAAATTGCATTGAAATTAGCTAAAATGTCTTACAACTGTGTGAACATTGTAAGCTCATTTGTATTTGCAGAAGTGCAAAATTAATGCATCTGACAATCGCACCATTGTCAGAAAAATATTGCTGTTGGCAACGCCTGCTTACAATCTGACCCACGTCTGTACGAAGCTTAACGTTTTTTTTTTTCGATTATTTAAAAAAACATTAGTTTTGTTGTTTAATTTTTTCCTGATACACATTGTTTTATCGCAAGATTGAAACCATAAAATATATGATAAAAAATTTTTTAAATAAAAATAAAAACCTTAAGCACAATAACTTATACAACAATTTAAAAAAAAGTAAAGGTTAATAAAATAAAATTAAATTTTTATTATTGTTTGGATACTACACAAAGGAAGGCGGCTGACGTCCAATTTGAGCTACCGCCGATAAATTTCAAAGGAGCCGCCGCCGTCAATAAAAACTGTCGGCGCAGGTTCCTGCTGAGTACACAAATAATCGTCACATTTTCAACTCTAGTGTTAATACAGAGAAGCAAGCCGTACCGGCGCGACTGGCGGCTAGCTGATCAGCCGATGATTTTTTATAAGCCGCGCCGCCGCCGAAACTAACGGCTCATCGGCGGCGTATTTTTCAGCTGATTTGGTTGGCTCAGCCGAATTTTGAATGCATTTTAAAAAATATTCGTTACATAGCGTCTTCAACTGACAATTTTTTGTCATACCAAACGTCAAAGTCTATATAAAAAAAACTCGAAAATTTTTGTCAGCGTTTTTTTAATATGAAGTTTGACGTTTGGTATGACAAAAAATTGTCAGGTAAAGACGCTATGTTACTGAGACCTTACATTACATTATTTAGTGTTAATTGTTATCGTCTCTTTTTGTTATATAATTGGGCAGCACTGAATGTACCAAATATTTTTAATTTTTGGGTACTGACTATTTAATGTAAGTATTTTGTACCCAATACCTAAATATTTTTTTTTTAAGAAAGTTAGCGGTTGTTTGCGCCATTTAAATAAAAGTGAAAAATAAGTTCAAACGTGCATTGTGAAAACTAAAATTTGTTAAAAAAAATTGTGTAAAGTTAAATTTAAAAATAAAGTTTAAAATCGTATTTTAAAAATAAAAACTAAAACTATAAATAGAGACTATGATCTTACACGAAAAAGTAATTTGCATATACCTAGTATATTACAAAAAAAAAATTGTTTTTTCCGCCATTGCTCCCGAGGCTTTCATTATTTGTAAAAAAATATAAACTTTAAATCCAATTTGTGAGAAGAATATTTGAACAGGTAAAATTTTTTTTATTATGTATTAAAAATATTTATAATAAATATACATATATGTATTTTCATGAAACTAGAAACTAACCTACATACTAAATATATTGAGGGTTATTTTTCAAATAGTGCTACATATCAGGAAAATCACAATTTTACAGGAAAGCGAAAAACTGGGTTTTTCGATAATGCTAAGTGTATTAACTAAACTTTATTTTACAAAGTTATTAAAAAACAACGTCCAAATCATACATATGTTAATTTTATCGATTTGAACATTGAAATAAGCAGAAAGCACTATTTTATTTTATGTATAGAAGCTTTAGTTAGCATGAAGTTCTTGTTTGCGACATTGGTGTTTGTTATTTTATAAAATTTGTATTACACTGTTCTTTAAATAAATTATACACTTAGTACACACAAACTGTAATGTGAGCTTAAGAGTAAAATTTTTTTAATAAATTCTATATATGGGTAATTCCAAAGTGTTGAACGTGACAGTCGTACGCATCAAAAATGCAATAACATTTTAAACAACAAATAATTTTACGTTCTTTTAACCCTTAAATTATAGCACTAAGAAAGCACTATTATATATGCCTAAAGTTTATGGGGGGCGCGATTCTAGGTCAAAGATAATGGCAAAAGAAGTAGCGGTTCGAACGTGAAAAAAATAGAAGTAGTTTTTGTGGCCATGTATAAAAAGGCGTAATTCAGCGAAACCTGGCACAATTTTTTAGTCAAACTACTTTCAGAATTTTACGTAGCAATGTAACATTTAAATGACTTTGGTTTGATTTCAAAATCTTCTGTATTTTTTTTTTGTTTAAGCCAAAATCTGGTTCGATACGTGACATTTCGAACGTGACATTTTTTCCACAATAATTTAACTGATTAATGATTAAAAAAAATATAAATTTACCGTTAATCCGAATAACATATTTCTCTTCGAACTCTTCCTTAGATTACAGACCATGTAAGAAAATTATTTTGGAATAATTTTCATCAAATATCACCTATTTTAAGAAAGATAATATTAAAGAAAACATGCAATAAAACATTCTCACAAATAAGAAATTACGTTTGCACAACTTTGCAGTCTGATTGTTTATCTAAGTGAACAAATTTATTGATAAATTTATAAAATTAGTAAAATCTAAATATTTTTCTATAACAATATCGTAAAATAATAAGCTTTTAATAACTTTTAAATTTTCGGTCACGGTGGACCTTTTGACGGAAATGCCCATATCCAGAAAGATCTAGTCAAAACCTTCAAAATGAGACCAATATTACCCATATAGCTTTAGAAATGTAATGGAAAATCGCACATATATATGAAAACTTAAAACGTTCATAACTCGAAAACTAAGCGTTTGCGCCAATATTTTTATTTAATTTTTTCTTCTTATTTTTCAATTTTCTATCACCCGAGGTACTTTTTTTTTTATTTGGGTGTGCGTGCCTAAACTAGATTTGTTCCAATGAAAACTATTTGAGAATTAAATTTAAGTAACACGATTTTTAATTAAAAAAATTAGTAAAATTTAAAGAAACGTGTAATCATGTTAACAGAACTAAAGTTAACATTTTACACTAACGTTTATTGAAAAGCAATAAATAAATAAATTTTATCCGCATATTTTAAATTATTATAAAAATATTGATATTCTTGGAAATGCATCCGTTTGCTAAGTTGAAAGGAAAATATTTTATAAACGGTTGGTCCGATTGGAATGCAGTTTGAGTTGACAATTAAAAAGTTGTAGTTGAGTTTTAGTCTTGGATTTGAGGTCTATAGACTTAGCAGGAGAGGTGCTAAAGGTTCCCAAATTAATTCTTAATTTAAGCCGGATGCTTAAAATAATTTTTTAGTGAAATGCGCTTGCCGAGTTCTTCATAATTTATAATTAGTCTAGTATTTTGGAAATATAAGACTCAAATTTATCATAATTTGTTTGAAATATTTTTTTGTGAATTATTAACAAGATTTTGTTTGTCCAGTTTAAATCCCAATTTTTTTTTAGATAAAAACGCAGAAATTTAATGTTGATAAAATAAGCTGGTTGCCTAGGCCAGACCATCGGGAAACTTCATCCAAAGATTTTAGAAAAACTAAAATTTTATAATATCATGTAAATGTTGGCCATGACTTCGTCTGAGGTGGTCCATTCGGACGGTTCAATTTTGGGCGACTTCTTCGAGTTAGTATGACCCGATATGTTTATAATAATTGTTCAATAAAAATACTAAGACCCGTGCTTGGTAGCCATTATATTTAAAAAAACACTAATTTTTGGGTATTTTCGGCTGTTTTTTGGGAATTGTGGGATTCGTTTTGTAAGTTTAATATAAATTTAAGCTAATTTGTATTTAGCATTAAATCATGTGTTTACTTGTAAAATTCCATTAAATAATATTTGCTAACAAAAATGTATTGCATAAATAAAAATTTTTATTGTTTACAAAAACTCAAAAACAAATTTTTTGCAGTTTATTTTGCAAAATTTCTACAGCGAATTTTAAAATTATCGGCCATGTTCTGACAATCGCACGATTTGAAATTCACTTTAAAAAATTCATTTGAATTGGAAACGAATTGCAATTCATTTTACATATTCATTTGAATTTGTCAAAGTGAATTGCAATTCATTTGAATTAGAAACGAATTGAAATTCATTTCTGCCCAATTTTTTGTGTGAAAATAATTAATTCAAAATTTGTTAATTCACTGCATGAATGATTCAGCTCTGTCACCAGGGCTGCCGGATTTGACGATTTATCGTCATTTTGACGATTTTTTGTTTCGATATTAGCAAAGTGCCGATTTGCTGTTTTTTTCCTAAAAAGTGACGATTTTTTTCAGTCACCAAAAAAAGAAAATTTTAAATGTTTTAATACCTATGTTAAGATATAAGCCGCACAAAAAAATTTGTAAACAAGACAGCTTAAATTTTTAAGTTTTCTTTTCTCTAAAAAATTTATAGGGAAAGGCAAAATTTCATAGGAAAAAAACTGTTAAATTTTTGCATTATGCTTTTGCTTTTCAATTTTATTCACGATGGGCGTGATTTTTTAATGCATTTCTTAATGGGATCAAAACATTAAACCGTTACCGCAGTTTTCTGCCAATGTAGAGGACATTTTGAGTCGAGCCAATTTAAATAAAACAAGAAGGTAAAGTGCAATATACGTCTGCATCGAATCTTATACACCCTTTACAACTGTATTACAAATCGTACCAAATCCTTAAATTCGAGAATGAGTACCAAGTGAAATAAAGGATCAACTGGCTCTTTTTTTAAAGATATAATACTCCTTATAAAGAAAAAAAAAAGGTCACTTATGAACCGATTTTGTTAATTTTCACTATCAATATTCTACTAAAATTATAAGAAGACATCAAAAAGTTTAGGCTTATACGTAGGTAAAAATTAGAAATTTATGGGTCAAAATTAAAAGCAATTGTGGTCATTTGCTAATAACTCAGCCACTCGTGGAGCGGTCTTCTGATAATGATCTGACGAGAAACAATAAAAAAATTCCTTTTTATCATTACTTTTTATACATTTTCTGGCTCTTTCGTTTTTTAATCTTTGAATGTTAAACATGCAAGTATACAGAAAATCTTTAAATGGTTATTTCCAGAGTGCAAAACGACAAAGTTAAACTTTGTTTATCTTTTGTCAAACCATCATCGAATGAACCTTTTGCGGCTCTGTGTATTAATCATATTTTCAGCATATCACGAGTTGTAAGATAATATCTACATGAGTACTATACGATTTTTGACATGCTTTTTGTAAGACTCGTTAGATAATCTTCACCCACATCTCAGACTTTTCCAATAATGATTAAAGTAAGCGTCTTTCGCTGTTTTATGGAAGAATCTCACAGAGGAATCAGCTTGTGTTACAGTTTCTTCTGTGTGAGGAATCTTCTACAATTTAAAAATGCGCTCTTCATGAGACTTGCAGTAGCTATTCCACGATTTTAAATTCTAGCTGGGTAAAAATCGAACAAAAATTGTTTAAAAAAAACAAAATTTTGAGTTGTCCGATTTTTTGACGATATTTCAAAACGAGAAAGACGATTTTTTTATTTTTTCTCAGGAAATTTACGATTTTGTCACAAATTTATCTGGCAGCCCTGTCTGTCACAAACATATAAACCGGTAGGTGCAACATTAGATTTTTTTATAAATGTAGAGATTTGAATAAACGTGATCAAAAGCTTTTTCGATAAAGATACTGCCACTGTGCGTTGTTTAATGCATGTTATCTAAACCATTAGAATTTTTACTATTTAAATTATTTACAAAATTTGTTAGGTCATCAAAAGAAGTCAACCTCGAACAGTTTTGAAATTTGTTAATATACACACATAAGTTCTGTGACAAAAATGCATAATTTAAAAAACTATTTTAAAGTCGTTGAACAACCGGACAAAAACAATAATTTAAATATTAATGAAAGCAGAGAAGATTCCGACTCTTCCTGTATTGATGAAGGCTTACTGATTCAATCCCACAAAGAAGACGTAGGAAAGTTTGAGGCAGCCCTCCAAAAAAACAAAAAGGTGAAGGACATTGATAAAAAAAAGTCCTTATCGGAAGAATAGGGTCTGGATCAATTGTTTGGGAGTATTTTGGTCAACTCTATCTTCGTGAAATACCTACACTGAAAAAGCATCGCTTTTGCAAATTATGCTTTGAGGCGGAGCTAACCGTTTTAAAAGGGTAAGTTTTATTAAATGAAAATAATATAAATATGTTCACGAAAGAAAGTTTTACAATAAACTTACATTTTTGCTACAAAGTACAATTTATTTTTTAAAGTCTTTTTTTGTTAAAAATGTAATTTTTGATTTCAGAAGTGCTTTTATTTAAAAAGTACTTTAGTGTAAGAAGTAATTTTATATAAAAAGTACTTTTATGTAAGAAGTACTTTTTTGTAAGAAGTACTTTTTGGTTTAATAAGTACTTAGCAAAGAGTCGCCTTCTTGTTAGGAAGTATTTTTTGTTAAAAAAATTTTCTTGCTTACAAAAAGCGTATAGAAAAGTGCTTTTTTAAATATTATTTTTTTCTTAACAAAAGTCCTTTTTTATTTGGTAAAAAGTTCTTTTTAGTTTTAAAAGGAATGTTTTTAATATACTTCTCTGTACCATGTACTTTTTAATTAAAAAAGAATTTTTTTAGTAAAATATTTAGTATTATTTTATTACCAGAAAAGTACTTTTTTTTTGGAAAAGTGTACCGTTTACTTAAAAAAAAATTTTATTATTCACCAAAATTTTTCTTTTTTTAACGATAACCTTTACAAAAAATCATTTTTGAAGACGCTTTCTTTTTTTATAAAAATGTAACAACAAAAATTTGATTCTCATTAAAAAGGTTAATAAAAAATACTTAAAAATAACTTTGGTCGTATGAGGTATATGTTTTATAATACATATGTACATATCTATGTGTAGGTTTAGTGTCGGAACTTCAACATCTAACCACATCACGCATTTACGAACAGTACATAACCTTGAAATCTGCACAAAGAATTCCCAGTCTAATTTAAATGTTACCAACAAAGCTCTCTCCACTTCGTCCAATATTTTTAAAAATAAAGCAGAAACGAACTTTGCAAATGCAAGAAGAATAGCTGAAATGTGCTGTATTGACTTACAACCATTTAATATCGTTGAACGTAAAGGTTTTCAAAAATTCGTTTCATTTTTAAAACCAGATATTGAACTGCCGAGAAGCCGAACAATTGCCACAACTGCATTGCATGACGTTTTTACAGTATATAAAAAAAAAATTAAAAGAAAAACTTAGCGTAGCTCCTAAGAACATGGCTTTAGTCCTTGATCTTTGGACAGACAACTTTAAAAGATTGTCTTACGTAAACATAAAGGCTCATTTCGCCCAAAAGTTTGAACTAATATCTGTCTCACTTAAAACAGAATACTTTCCACACCCACATACTGGATCAAAGATAGCCGAAAATATAGTAGCAACGTTAAAATCGTACAATTTAGAAGACAAAAATATATATGCAGTTAGTGACGGTGGTTCCAATATTGTTTCTGCGTTACGTCTAGCCAATTTTGAAAGACACGAATGCATGGCCCATTCACTACATCGTTTTCTGATGCATGACGTTATAGAAAATAAAGAATTTGTATCTATTAAAAATATAATAAAAAAATTGAAAACGGTATACCGATTGTTATCATATTCCACTGAAGAATTAGCAAAAATCCAAGCTACGTCTCAGCAAGATAATCTCATCCAAATTTTAATGGAGACTACCGAAATATCGGAGGCCCTACAATTGGAAGATGAATACGGCATATCAATTTCTGAAGAAACATCAATTTTAGATGCAATGCAAAAGAAGCAGCCAACAACTTTAAAAAATTCTGTAGATACTCGGTGGAATACTTTACTTAACATGTTTAGAAGTTTTTCTCAAAATTTTGAAACGCTTAACATAGCATTAATAAAATCAAATAAAGAAGCATTTGTATTCATGTGTATGGAGAAGAATATAATACACCAATTTGCTGAATTTTTAGCTGTTTTTGAAAAAGCAACTATATATTTTCAAGGACGCAATTACCCTACGATTTGTAGTGTGATTTGTTTTTATGAACATATTATGAAAAGTTTATATACAAATGAGATTGAGGCAGAATTTGGCATTATTATCAATTTATATAATTTTGCAAAATCTAATTTTTCAAAAAGATTCCGAATAAAAAAAATTCATTTGGTTGCGGCATTAATGGATCCATGCCAAAAAAATTGGCCAATGTTAAAAAAATGGTTAAAAAATATACCAAAAAACATGTATTTTTCTATGAACGCAGTTTTAGAAGAAGATTTCACTGAACATGTGACAAAAGAGGAATTAATAGAAAATGAAATACTCAGAATATTTAACCCTGAAGAAACGAATAATACAACGGCCGAGCAAGCTGGGTCTTCAAAAAAACCGTTAAAAAATATATTTCTTGACTGTTTTTATATGTATATTATACATAAATAAATTTTTTTTTTTAGAAACTATCCACAACACGAAAAAACATGTTGAAATTTCTTGCATCTACAAGTTTTGAAGAAACTATAAATGATGAACTACATAAAGAAATAAAAACTTATTTCGATGCTCCCCATGAGGAAACGGAATGTTTAGAATGGTGGGAAAGTAAACAAGAGGTAAGTAAGGCTGCTTTCCTAAACGTATGTTTGCAATGTGTAAATGAACTAACGGAACAAAATACATTCAGGAGTGTGCTGGAAATCGAAAACGTAATACGCAAGAATTTGGGAGTTCTTTTTAATACACTTTAAATTCAATTTTTATAATGTTTGTTATAAAACTCTGTTTAATAGACAAATATTTGTATAATATTTGTCATACAATTCTTTTATTACAGAAATCTTATTAAAAACCAACCGTTAAAATTCTTGCGTTTTACGTTTTCGATTTCCAGCACACCCCTGAATCAAATTTTAAAGTTGAATTTAAGACATGTTGCCATGTTCATATTACTACAATGCAATATGCGTTTGGGAAAATAGCATAATATAAATGATTTAAGGAAGTTTACTTAAAACCTTAAAAATTGTTTTTCTAGCCATTTCCCAGAGTGGCAAAATTAGCTGAATTCTGTTTTGGAATTCCAGCCACCTCTGCTTCTTCAGAAGAAGCGTTTTCCGTTGCTGGAGCATGTAAAGGGTGTTTTTTTAAGCCCGATAGAACTTGAAATTGTAAAAAATAACACAAAAAATTAAACTGTAATCATAATTTTTTTTTTATTCGAAAGATCAATACGTGACATTAACATTTGAAAATGATTTCGGGCATATGGGCACCGCGGCTGTTCTTGACGAAGCGCATTCTGGACGTCCAAATTTGGGCCACTTTTTCGAGCACTGCTGGCCGTATGTCACGAATAACACGAACAATGCTGGCCTCCAAGGCGTCAATTGTTGCTGGTTTATCAGCATAAACCAGTGACTTCACGTAGCCCCACAGGAAATAATCGAGAGGTGTCAAATCGCACGACCTTGGAGGCCAATTGACAGGTCCATTTCTCGAAATCAACTTATCGCCAAATTTTGATTTCAATAAGTCGATGGTTGCGTTCGCCGTATGGCACGTAGCGCCATCCTGTTGAAACCACATCTCCTCCGGATCAATGTCATCCATATTTTCAAACAAAAAATCATTGATCATGGTGCGGTAACGATCTCCATTGACCGTAACGCGAGCTCCGGCCTCATTTTAAAAGAAATAAGGTCCGATGATGCCACCAGCGTGAAAACCGCACCAAACGGTGCATTTTTCTGGATGTAATGGAGTCTGTAGGGTCTCTTGTGGATTGGTCTCGCTCCATATGCGGCAATTTGCTGATACCTGGGCTCCTCAGCAAATAGACCACGCCCTTACCGCGTTAATGGGGGCTATGACGTGGTGGACCTTTCAATTCCCCTACACTCGTGGGACCAACTAGCAAAATGAACTCCTCTCAAACACAACAACAAAAACAAAAACGATTGACAAAAACTGATGACGGACAGGCGAGAACAATGACAACGATTGACAGCGAGACGAAAAAGCCAGGGGCTGTAACAGCCCAGGCGACCAAGGCAGCCCGACCAGAAGGCGGCTGCTACAAAAACTGCGACGAGGTACCCCTGAACTTCGCTCCAAGTACCTCCAAAGTCGCACAAGCCCTTTCCGTCATTGGAACGGATAAAACCCCTGCTTCGGGTGCTGCCAAGTTGGGTATGACTAAGTCGCCTAACAATGCAGCTTCCCATGTGCCCATTGTGCAAGGAGGGATGGCGATGAAGACATCCAATCCCAAAACTGCACCTCCCCCCGCCAAATTCGGCGACCGCATAAAGTCCCTTGGCACAAAACCTCCTAGAAAGAGGGCATCTAACACAAGGCGTGCTGCCTTGCGTTTCGTCGATCTTCTCGGCTCCAAGAAAGCTGAAGATCTAACCAATGAACAAAAAGCTTCATTGGCATGGGCAAAAGCCCACTTAGCTGGGCTGCCAAGCGCTACTCCCCCAGTCCCTGGAAAGGTGACAATGCCTAAACGGCAACGTTCGGAGGAGGAAGCTGCAGCCGTAAAACAGCAACCGGGGACGAAACGTCCTAAAATTTCATCGAAACCGATGAACAAATCTTTCAGCGAGGTGGCCAAAGGTCACCTGGTACGAGCTATCATCGACAGAAGTGTCGATAATGGAGCCATTTCTCATACTAAGTGGGATCTGGTAAAACAAAAACTAATGGGTGTGTTCTGGACGATCCTCAGGGAGAATCCAGGGCCACCCCCTCAATGCGATGACGCTGGTTGGTACCAGGGTCACGTGAAGCTGATGGCTTGCGCGGATGAGCGCTCAGCGCTGCTTTTAAAGCGGGCCATCCAACTGCTAGGAGAGGTTTGGGAAGGTGCTAGGCTTGACGTGGTGCTTGTTGGAGAGATACCACGGAGGCCGAGATCAATTGCCACCATCCCTGCCGAACCATCGGAACCTGAGGAGATCTTGAAGATCATTCAGTGCTGCAACCCTCAACTACCCACACATGACTGGAAAGTAGTGAAGGTTTCAGCTACTGAAGGGTCCTCAAGGACGGCGATTGTGGTTATCAACCAGCAATCCTTGGAGCCACTGAGGGAGAGACAGGGCAAGCTCTACTATGGTTTTAGTACGATCTTGCTCCGTGTCTACCGAAGTGACAACAAGGGCAATCCGGCTCCGTCAGTAAGTGAGGCCAAGCAATCTGAGAATAGAATGGCTTGTGACGATGCCGTGGGCTCAAGCGACAAAGAGGACACCCAGTCTGTCTCAGGATTGGTGGGTGACTTCTTTGATCTCTTGGGTGACACGGTTGATGAGGACGTGCTGCTGGAGTCTGACCAGGAGGACGTCAACATCACTGTAGTCGCCAAAATGGATCATGGTGAAGGTGCTACAGATAAACCTCCACCACTCTAAAGCAGCATCTGCTGCATTGCTCCTCCGTATAGTGGAAAGAGGGGAGGAGCTCGTGATGGTCCAAGAACCCTGGATTCACAAGGATCGGGTTTGCGGACTCAACCTCAAAGGCTATAAGCTATTATTTGCGAAAGGTACAGGTAACATAAGATCTTGTGTCTTAGCTAAAAACTCGTTGAATATTTTCATTCTTTCTGATTACAGTGATGAAGATACTACAACTGTTGCTCTTGAGACACCGGACGGTATAGTCTGGATGGTCTCAGCGTACATGGCGCACGACCACGGGCAGGACCCACCCAATGGGCTCATCCGTGATGCAGTTATAAAGGCCGCGGGCACTGGAACTCCGGTTATCATCTGTGCCGATGCTAATGCGCACCACACTATATGGGGTAGTACGGACACGAATGTAAGAGGTGAGTCACTATTTTCCTTTATTATTAACTATAATTTAGGAGTAGTAAATAGGGGCTGTGAGCCTACGTTTGTTGTTGCAAATAGGTGTGAGGTTCTTGATGTCACGCTAGTTAGTATAAACCACATCGATATGATCGAGAGCTGGATGGTGTCGAATGACTGTTCGCTCTCTGATCACAGATATGTGGAATTCAGTCTAGGGCTTAGGTCTTCAGGATCGATGTCTATATTGAACAGGAGACGGACGAACTGGGGGATTCAATACTCCTCTCTGGTCCGGTCTCTACCTGACCCTCCTAGGGTTGACGATATCGGAGGGATCGATGCAGCAGTGGATCTGCTTTCGAACTCACTGCAGTTGGCGACTTCCCTGGCGTGTAGGCCAAGGGTGCGTAGGGGCAGGAACCGGCCACCATGGTGGGATCCTGACATTGCGCAGGCGAGAATTGACTGTCGTAGATTGTTCAATGTGGCAAAGCGCCGAGGCAACTGGGCGGACTATAAGTCATCATTGAATAGGTTTAGAAACTTGGTTAGATCTGCGAAAAGGTCTGCTTGGAGGAACTTCTGTAGCGGCGTGGAAGGATCCTCTGAGACGAACCGTTTACGTAAGGTAATGGCTTCGAGCCCGGTTGTTCCGACATACGTCCGGAAATCGGATGGTAGTTGGACTACGAATAGTCAAGAAACACTGGAGGTGTTAATTGATACTCACTTTCCTGGAAACTCCCAATGGGGTACACGGGATCCAGCGTGGGAGGCGACTTCCACTCCAATGTCCATTCCACTGGACTATGACAGGATTAAATGGGCCATCGATAGCTTTAGCCCATATAAATCTCCGGGTATGGATGGAATAATTCCGGCGGACCTGCAGAGGAATTCGACCCTGATAATACCCTGGTTGCTGGCCATATATAGGGGATGCGCTAGATTCTCGTATCTCCCTGTGAAATGGACCCTGTGTAGAGTGGTCTTTATACCCAAGGGGGGTAAAGCTTCTCACACCGAGCCGAAGGACTACAGACCGATCAGTCTTGCATCCTTTCTTCTTAAGACTCTTGAGAGGGTTATCGATGTGCACTTGAGGATGACCATCCCAAGGGGTTTACTTTCTGCCTCTCAACATGCCTATACGAAGGGCAGGTCTGTTGAGACGGCTCTTCACTCTCTGGTTGGAACAATTGAGAGATCGCTCGAATTCAAGGAGTACACACTTGTGGCCTTCCTCGATATTGAGGGGGCCTTCAACAACGTCAACCCGGACTCTATTGTGACGTCCATGGGGAATCTGGGGATCGACGTTGGCATATGTAGATTTGTTGACAATCTACTGAGGAATAGGGTCATTTGCTCTACAATAGGTGAAACCAGTGTTCAGAGGCTGGTGAACAGGGGTACTCCCCAGGGGGGAGTTCTATCCCCACTATTGTGGAACCTGACTATGAACACCATGTTGACAAAGTTGGACAATATGAGGATAAAGGCAGTGGCGTATGCTGATGATGTGTCAGTAGCTATAACAGGGAAGCATTTGGGCGTAATGTCCCAGTGTATGGAGGCTGCCCTGAGGGTACTAAGCACCTGGAGTGCATCATGCGGTCTGGGTGTAAATCCGTCTAAGACGGAACTGGTACTCTTTACGAGGAAGTATAGGACCGAGGACTTTAAGCTTCCGAGGTTAAACGGAACTGAGCTTCAGATATCTCGCAGTGCCAAGTATCTGGGCGTGGTTCTGGATAGCAGGCTGTCATGGGGACTAAATGTCCGGATGAGAGTGGAGAAGGCAATAGTTGCCATATATGCGTGCAGGGGTGCAATAGGCAGAAACTGGGGTATGAGCCCGAGGTGTGTCAATTGGATCTTTGAGGCAGTGGTAAAGCCGACCCTGTACTATGGGGTCGTTGTATGGTGGACTGCACTGGAAAAGGGCATACACCGCGGGATGCTTGAGAAAGTATACAGACTTGTCGCGTTGATGATCACGGGATCTATGCGATCTACTCCCACGAAGGCGCTGTTCACGATTTTGAACTGGCTTCCGGTGGATATAGCGGCCAAACAGTTGGCTCTTTGCTCGGCGACACGGCTGCACGCGGCTGGCGGCTGGTCGACCCGTGACTATGGACACGCCGGGATAATCAGAAGTACGATTGTCCCTGATGGAGTGGACTACTGCACTCCGGTACCGTTCTTTGGTGCGGGGTTTGTTACACGAGTGGCGCACGGAAACGTGCTCTTGGATACTTTCCGGGAACCGACCCTGGGGGTCTATACCGATGGTTCGAGGAAAGGTGAGAGGGCTGGCGGAGGTTTCTTCATAGAGGAACTGGATGTGAAGGTTTCCTTTCGTCTGCCGGATGGATGTAGTGTCCTGCAGGCGGAAATCTCGGCTATAAGGCGGGCGGCAAACTGGCTGAGGTATCATCGCATATCGGGAGATATACGTATATTTACTGACAGCAAGGCTGCCCTTGCTTCTTTGGCGGGTGTCTACTCGACATCTAGGTTGACTGCAGAATGTCGGATGTCTTTGAATGAGATTGCGAAACATTCAAGGGTAACGCTTATATGGATACCTGGTCACTCGGAGTGCCCAGGCAATCTAGTGGCAGATGGGCTGGCTAGACAGGGTGGTCGCATGGATGACGTATTCATCGATCAATTTGTTGGTCTTCCAATAGCCCACTGTAAATTACTCATCGAGCGCGAGTCTTATAGAATAGCGCAGATGCGGTGGACCTGTGAGTCCACCTGCTTGATATCCAGGATCCTCTGGCCTGGATATGACAAACGGAGAACTGGCTCTCTACTTGGGTTCAGCAGGAACCAAATTAGGTTGGTGATATCGGTTTTGACTGGACACTGGCCGGTGGGAACCCATGCTGGAAGAATGGGTCTGGAATTCAACGACTATTGTAGGAGTTGTCAGAACGAGGAGGAAGAGGAGACTGTGCTTCACTTCCTCTGTCACTGCCCTGGACTGCGGGGCATAAGGGAAAAATACCTGGGGAGACCGGTGTTTTCCTGCTTGGGGGATCTGTCTGGGATGGAACTAAAATCGCTCCTTCTCTTCACTAGGAAGACGAAGTGGTTGGAACTTGCAGTGACACCATCTGAGTAACTGCTCCAATGGATGGGCATTGGCGCCGGGTATCACAAAGGGACCAATTGAGGACCCAAGTGAGCCGTCTTCTGATGGCTGCCCAAGGAACCTAACCTAACCATATGCGGCAATTTTGCTTATTAACAAACCCGTTAAGCCAAAAATGCGCCTCATCGCTGAAAGCGATGAGGCGCAATATAAGTTGCGCTAATCGACGACTGATTTTCAAAGTAAATTTGGATAATTTCGTAGCGTTGTTCAAGCGTGAGTCTATTCATGATGATTTGTCAGAGTATACTGAAACGATAAAAAAAATATTTCATCAAAATTTAATTTTTTGTGTTACTTTTTACAATTTAAAGTTCTATCTAGTTAAAAAAAACACCCTTTATAACTGCCAAACACAGTCGCTTAAACCCCCTAACAGTTAAAAAGCAATTATTTGGTCATGACAACTGTCATTTGGTAGAACCAATGTTAAGTACGCAGTAAGTCATGTCCAACCATTTGAATTCGTTGAACTTAATGTTTTGTATTTACAGAACACCGATGTTAAGTAACAAAAATGTTCGTATGTATGCATTAATCTAAAATGCAAATTTTAATAATAAAAATTTTTTAAAAATGTTTTGTTTAAAATTGTAAAACTGCTGGGGGCAAATTACGGTATCGATATCGATCGAAATTTTCATTTACATTGTATTTTCGATTTATATCAAAAGCCGTAATTTGCACCCTGGTTAAATATTTTAAGCCCTAATTGCAATCCTGCGCATTTGAGATTGCAACTTTATGCAGTTTTAAATATTTTCTACCAATCGTGAATGACCTCTTTGGTTTAGTTTACAATTCTTTTTGCAAAACGAGAAAGTCTCAGCCAAGGCCCATCTATTAGGTCTGCTTACTTGTACAAAAACAAAAAACGATTCTTTTTAGTTGTCAAAAATTTACTACCACATATACAAAGCAAAAGCAAAAAACCTGTATGTGTGGCATACCACAAACGTATACATGCACATGTTGACAACTAAAAAGAACATAAACAATGAACATCAGGCTTCTTGCGCAGACCTTTTCAATGGGCCTTGGTCTCAGCTAATTGATAAATAGTGTTGCTGTGTGTCAGCTGTCAATTTGCAATTAATGATACATATGTCGAGTAAATATATAAACTATTATAGCCTATTCATCGATTTCGAACGAAGATTAAGTTCGCTTAACTTACATGTTAAACCAAAACAAAATTTTTTGATTTGTTTTTGTTTTAAATGTAAGTTAAGCAAACGAAATCTTCGTTCGGAAAAAGATAAACAGGCAGATAGTTGTAAGTGTTGCATATTAACAAAAGAGTAGAAACTACGTTGCTATATATATTGTTGGTGTAGAGTAAAAATATTCTGTACAATTATTTTGCCACGATGTAAGACCATTTGCACAAGACTGTGAATAGGGCATTATTAAATATTACTTATCGTAACTTTAATATAGAAAAGCCCTAACTAACGTTTTCCTTACTTTGCAGGAGAAGGAAAAAACTTAATACAAATTATAGTCCTAAAGTCCAGATTTTTTAAATGCAGTTTTTTATTAAATTGCTTAAAGAAATTAATAAAAAAAATGCGTTTAAAAAAATCGCGACTACAAGGCTTTAATTTTTATTAAGGGTTTTCCTCCTGCAAAGTAAGGAAACAGTTAGTTAGGGCTTTTCTATATTTAAGTAACGTTATGCACAAATATAAAGTTTTTTTTTATAAATTCTATTCTATTTAGAATTAATACGTTGAAAAACTTAGGCCCGTAATTTGTAAAACGCAAGGCAATGACAAAAATAACATTGAAAGCAAAAACAATGTCAATAATTTGTTAAAATTTTGTTGTTGCTTTCTACAGAAATACAGAAATACGTTTAAAATTTTGAATAGAAACGACAACAAAATTATAAAATATTTTCGATTTTGTTTTTGCTTTCAATATCATTTTTGGCGTTGCGTTTTACAAATTTAGGGCCTTAATTCAGCTAAGAAAAGTCAGTTATATCAAAAAAATTAACTTCGTGAATGAATTTCCTTAAAAGTTCACATTAACTTCAAAATATGTATTACAATTCAACCTTAAATGGATTGAATTAAAAAGAAAAATAGGCAAAGCATTTAAAAAAATTATATTTTAAAACAGCTAAATCGATTCCTAAAATTAAGTCATTTAAAACAATTGAATCACGCAGTGCAGAAAGAAAACTACTGACATTTACTTTATGTACCTCATTTGAAAATTGCTAAGAAATTAGTGTAAAAAGTGTCATCTTAAACAATTTCAAGTTAAAGCCAGTTCTCTTCTATACGAGCTAGGATCATAAAACTTGCATTTATTACATATTATTAAAAACAGTGTTTTAATTGATTATCACAAAATTTATGTTTTGAAGTAGTTCCCTTTCTGCACTTAGAAATTCAATATTTTCAAAGCTTTAATATTTCAAATAACATTATATTAGAAAACTACTAAACTACTTTGTACCTAATATTTAAATAAACCCATATTTGTTTAATAAATGAATATTGTGTGTATCTAAACTTATGTATGTACATAATTAAAAGCATAAAATATTGGGAGCCGAAAAATTTTCGGCGTCAAGCCGAAACGCCGCCGCCGCCGGTAAATTTTACCCTTTCAGCCGCCGCCGATAAAAATTGCAAAATAGCACTCAATAAAACATATTTAATAATGAAATAATTAAATATTTCTTCATATTCAATAAAAAAAATATTTGAATCAAAGTAAGGACAGTATTTTAACAACTCTTGTCCATTTTTAAATAGCTCATAATTCTCATTTGTTTTACAGTTTTATTTGAATAATATATTTAGTTTTGCCAAAGTCTTTAGAAAAGGTTTCCTGATGATCTGGCCTAAGCAACCAGTGAAATGCGCATAGGAACTTACTTATCCCCACATAATAAATTTAAGTGTTTTTATAAAAATATAAAAATTGAAAATTTATGACATCATCATTAATAAATAAAAAAATAAAGATTCGATTAACATTTTGTTTGATTTATTCAACATTTTCAACAATTTATTTTAACAAATCAAGTAAAAATTTTGTTGAAAAAAATTATTTTGGGCAACAACTTTTTTTATTGACTCAATTAACTTGGTTGTTGACTAAAAATTTAACAATTATACATACAAACTTCTTTATCAATACCGCAAAAATCGTCATCGCAGAAAAATCAAAAATTTTTGTAATCAAATATGCGATTTTCGTATTCAAATATCAAAATTATTTTTTTCTGTGCATATACATATTAAGTTTTAATTTTAATGTACCAAAAACAATTTTAAGTATCTGCTTTAGTTTTAGCTTGTTGTATAAATCCGATAAATAAGAACAAAATTCCCCGAAATAAAGTATTTTATGTTCAAAGATTTTTTGCAGATTTTTACAATTTTTTCTAGATTTTTTAGTCCAATTTTCCAGATTTATTGGAAAAAATTTCTGGCAACAGTGACCACGTGACACTGTATGATAGGCAGGATAGCGGTGAGGACAGGATACTTGCGGATTATGTGGAGACCCGGAGGAGCTGTAGACCGTGGACAACATTTTGTGTCACTGTCCCAGGCTGAGGTGGTAGGTAGTAGATTTTTAAGCGAAGGATTCGTAATGGGAATGACTTGACTGCGCAGAAGGAGACTGAGTACGGGATACACATAGGGTAGATTTTGTTTAGTAGAGGTATTTTTTTAGTCCGATCTTTTTTTTTACTTTTTGTTTAACTTTATTTCTCTGTCTTTTCTAACAAACTAAGGCATCACAACTTACCATAATGGTCTCTGGCTAAGGGTGTGTAGTTAAATTCGCACCAGCCTTTCAACCTTACCTACAAAAAAGCGCTGTTTTTTTGGGAGTCAAAAATGCATTTACAAGGTTTTGCTTAAATGTGCTAAATTCCCAATCATTACTATAAACTGAAACCTATTGTTGGTGAGATAAGCTATTCCTATGCGCATTTCACTGGTTGCTTAGGAATAACAATTATAAACACTTTAGTTTAACTTGTCTCGTGTTTTATATATAGAGCTGCTATTTGAAGTCGGATCTCATAATATCGATTCAAACCGCACAAAATGTTTCGTATTTTGATAATGGCACGGAAATTCTATAAATTAAATTGGGACGCGGCGAGTATATTAAAAGCTAGATTAACTTATAGCCTTTTCACACTTGTCAACATTTAACATCTACCATTATTTTTCGAAAATGATAAAATTTTCGCAAAAGAAATTCGTAGAGCTAAAAAACAAAATTTTTCAACATTTTTACAAAATGTAACTATTTGTTCCCTTTTTACATCTTTCGAGTTTTTTTTAGTGTCATCACTAGAAAAGTGGCAACAAATTCTAATATAACCGGGCAGCACAGACAAAATGGCATTTTTTTAAAGCAGCGTTACAATTTGTCAACTTTTTACTTTTTTTAAGTCTTATTTTTTGTTTAATTTTTTTATATACTATTAAACAAAATTAATTCCAAATAAATTTTTATGTTTTCTTTCAAAATTTTAGCACTTTTGTACATAACAAGTATTTAAAAAAAAATTAAAGTTTTTTTTTCAGAAATGGTGATATTTTTTATTGATAGTTGATGTTAGGTGTTTCAAGTGTGAACACATGTTTCACATTTTCAACATCTTCCGTGCGTTCCTCGGAAATGTATGCAAGTGTTCAAAGGGTATAAAGGCCATGTCAGATAAAACTTTTGATTCGCGTTGCGTTATAGATTCGCTTTGACATCCAAGATAAAATATTCATACTTATACGAAACATGTCACATAAAGTACTTTTAACGCAGAGCGAAGCGAAAAGTTAGGCAGCTCTCATCTTTTTAAATTTGTTTTAACAAACAATGCGTGAGTGTTGTCAAAGTGTTTATTGTGACATACACCAGTTGCGTTACGCTTTTCTGTCAAAGCTAGAAACTTCACACAAAACGATGAAGTTTTATCTGCCAAAATAAGACATTAAAGGGGAAGGACCCGAAATATTATAATTGCTATCGAGAATTTTTAATTAGATTAAAAAAGCATTAAAACAAAAATAAAACCATATTGTAGCCGTGAACAATGATATACCTACATTCATTACGATGAGATTGACCCTTATCATGTAAACCGCAACGCAAAGCCAAAGAATTACGTGGAAGCAAAACAAAGTCATAAATATTTTGTATGTTTGTTGTTGCTTTGTACAACACCATATGTATAAGGCCTAATTGTGTAAAACGCAACGCCAAATATTACAGTAAAAGCAAAAACAAAGTCAAAAAATATTGCGTATTAAAAATTTTCAACGCCATAAGATATCCAATGACTTAAGGCCTAACCATAATATGCATAGCCTTGCTTAACCTACTGTCAAAAATTAACAAAAAGTCTCTCAAGTGTATTTAAAAAAACAAAATAAAAAAACATTTGATTCCGTACGGAATGTGCGATTAGATTCGCACCTTGCTTAAGCAAATGACAGTTTCATTAAACTTAGCAAAAAGTTTCCTTAAGTTCAATATGGATTGCCTCATATAATTAACATGTATTCGCACATTTGCTTAAGCCAACCTAAGCACATTATGGTTGGGCCTTTATTTTAATTTTCATTAGCAGCGGCTTAGAGTTGCCACTTGCTTATATTTTGTTGTATGTTGTATGAAATAATTTTCTACATTTGAGATGGCACCCAGTTAAAGTCGATTCAATTTAAAACATATCTTAATTTTGACTATACTGCCTGTTTTTAGAAAACGTAAACAAGTGAGTGAGTGAGAAATTACATTGAAAACAACAATAAAAAACGAAAATTTGTTTTTGTTTTCTATATAATTTCTCACTCAGTCACTAGTTTACGTTTTCTAAAAACAGGCAGTAGTAGCAAAATAATTAAAAGGATGTTTTTATTTTAAAGTTGTTTTTAAAAAGAACCGATTTTAGCGTTTGACTATGATTATAGGCCATAATTTTTTTTTATATATTTATTTTAATCTGTTTAAGCTCGAGTTCTTTTTTATATTAAAATATAAATTTAATTTTAACAAAAAAACATTTTGCGAGCAGAATACAGAGCAACTAGACAAAAACAAAATAATTTTTACATACATATTTACAATACTAAAAACTTCTTTATAAATAAAATTAAAAAAGTGAAAACTGTTAAATATTTCTTTAAATCGTTTTTGAACATAAAAATTAAAAAAAAACTTTTGTTTTTGAAAAACCAGCGGACTCTTAAAAAAACCCCTATACAACTGAACCATGAAGGAACGTTGTTATAACATAAATGTAAAACAACCTAGCCGCTATCATAACTGGAGTCTCCGGAAAACACATATCGAACGTAAGGACACAATATATATATATCTATTTATATATAGCCAATAGCTCCTTCTAGACCATCAGTAATTTACTGTAAAAATTTCGTAAAGATCTGTTGAGCGGTTTAGGTGGCTATACAGATATCTCTATTTAAGCGGCAAATCATGTATGCATCTACATATATATGGATGCATGAAAGTACATATTGAAGTTATTTTAAAGTTCTCGATCCAATATTTTTTGTATTTATTCTCTTTTGTAAAACTTAGCATTGAAGCTGTATTAAATAATACTTTTTTGAACAGAATTAGTATTTATGTTTGTAGAAATCAATAAAGATCGTTAACTAAAAAAGTGTTCCAGGTTTTAATTTCATTATTTAACTTAAAAGTGTTCCAGGCTTTTATTTCATTATTTAACTTGTATGTACATATCGCTCATTTGCTGCAAGACCGGCATAACTCAAAAAATGAAATTTTGGAGTTAGAGATGCAGAATTGTTCGCTTTTCTTTATATTGTGTATTAAATTCATCTTTATATCTTTTATACTTTCCCAGTTTAAAGAGAATTTGTCTTCTTTTTTTCTAAGTAGTAAAAGCAAATCAAAAACTTTAAATGCGTTTATCTCGAAATGGATTTTTTTGAGTTATGCCTGTCTTGCAGCAAATGAGCGATATGTGTTTGTCATGTATAAAAAAATGCAAACAAATCACAAGGAAGAGTGCTCTATGCTATGACGTATCGTATACACCCTTTACCATGGTGCGATAAGAACAGAAATCTAAATACCATTATTTAGATATAAATAAATCTATTTTGTGACACGCCCAATTATCCAATCCCGCCCACGGCGGATGCTGTGTATTAATAACCAAGATGCTTGTTCCTAATTTGGAAACTTTAACTCTTGCCGTTTTTCAGATATACGAAAAACATTAAAGACAGTCGTGGTTTTTCGCTCATTTCTCGGCTATTTGTGGACCGGTCTACCTGAATTTTAATAGCAAACTTTAGCGAGGATTTTGTGACATATATAAATATGTACATCAACCTAGTTCCTACCATTTCAACATACACACAGACATCGTAAAATCAACTTCGCTACTCAAAAGGAACCAGAATATATATAAATATATTTATTAAAAGGGCTCTATTATCAATATTTTTAAATTACAAACAGAATTACAAAATTGCTACCTGTGGTGAAGAGTATAAAAATAACAAGGGATTTATGAGTAATATTTGGGGCAGTCGTAGTTTTTGCTCTTATCTCAGCCATTTATGGACCGATCGAGCTGAATTTCAATAGCAAAAAATACAGGAGTATATGCGACAGAAATATATTGCAACCAGGTCCCCACCATATCTGGGGTCTTTGTAAACACATTTCAACAGACAGACGGACATCGTAAATCAACTTCGCTACTCATAAGTACCAAGAATATGGATGTTATAGGTCCTTAGATCAATATTATAAAAATTAGAAACGGAATGACAATATTGTATATGGGCAGTTCCAGTAAAAAGTCTACTTTTTGTAACATAACGCCAGAAGTAATTAAATTATTTCTCAAAAAATTTAATATGTATAGTTTACTTTTTTATATTTTGGTGTAAAGCGCAACAAGCTCTACACTTAGTAACAAAAGGGATAACGGTTGAACAACATGGTCCTAAAATACAACCTTATTTGCATTCTGGCGTTACATTAAAAATAAAAAAAAGTAGACATGTCGCTGAAAATGCCCATATGTACCTTTAAACGAGCAAAGATTTTTAAATTTGATAGCTTAAAAAATAAATCTATATAAGTCCAAAGCTTCTGTTTTTTAACGTCACGCCAGCGCATATTTTTGCTTATATCTGCAAATCGTTAGCGTCGATTGTTGTAATTTTTTCCGAATATAGTGCTACTTCATTACTTTGCATATATAAAAACCCTTTTTACAAATTTGACTTCTTCATTTAATTGTTTTACATTTTGTCGTACAAATATCACGTCACGTTAAAATCGAAATGCCTATATATCTTTTTACCTTTGCCTTAACGCAAAACATAATCCTTAACGCAAAACATAATCTTCTTTTGGTGGAGTAAATATATTTCAAAACTGGCATTTAAAGGTTTAAAATAATAATAAACAATAAATAATATAATAAATAATTAAACAATAAAACTAAAGCTTCGTACAGACAATGGTCAGATCTTACATTATTGGTAAGCAGCGTTGCTTAACCCTGCGGCCACACGATCAAGTTGTTCTTGATAGTCTTTTACTTGGTGGCCACACGATCAAGTTTTGCCTTTCAATTCCATTCAATTTACTCAACTCTCTCATTTTTTTACTAACACACTCACACTTTTTAAATTGACCACGAGATGGCTTTCAATTTCACCTTTCCATTTGTTTGGCAATTTACTTTCAATTTAACAGCTGATTACATGTTTGTCTTTATAAATTGTTTTTTTTATGGCATCTTGAAAGTAAATTGAGTGCCACCTACGTCACAGCTCTCAATTTTTGTAAATTTTGACAAGCAGTATATGTAAAAGACTATCAAGAACAACTTGATCGTGTGGCCGCAGGGTTACATATACTGCTTGTCAAAATTTACATAAATTGAAAGCTGCGACGTAGGCTGCACTCAATTTGTAAGCAATTTACTTTCAAGATATCATCAAGCAAACAATTTATAAAGAAAAACATGTAATCAGCTGTTAAATTGAAAGTTAAATTGCCAAACGAATGGAAAGGTGAAATTGAAAGCCATCTCGTGGTCAATTTAAAAAGTGTGAGTGTGTGAGTAAAAAAGTGAGAGTGTATTGCAAATTGAATGGAATTGAAAGGCAAAACTTGATCGTGTGGACACCAAGTAAATTGCATTGAAATTAGCTAAAATGTCTTACAACTGTGTGAACATTGTAAGCTCATTTGTATTTGCAGGAGTGCAAAATTAATGCATCTGACAATCGCACCATTGTCAGAAAAATATTGCTGTTGGCAACGCCTGCTTACAATCTGACCCACGTCTGTACGAAGCTTAACGTTTTTTTTTTCGATTATTTAAAAAAACATTAGTTTTGTTGTTTAATTTTTTCCTAATACACATTGTTTTAACGCAAGATTGAAACCATAAAATATATGATAAAAAATTTTTTAAATAAAAATAAAAACCTTAAGCACAATAACTTATACAACAATTTAAAAAAAAGTAAAGGTTAATAAAATAAAATTAAATTTTTATTATTGTTTGGATACTACACAAAGGAAGGCGGCTGACGTCCAATTTGAGCTACCGCCGATAAATTTCAAAGGAGCCGCCGCCGTCAATAAAAACTGTCGGCGCAGGTTCCTGCTGAGTACACAAATAATCGTCACATTTTCAACTCTAGTGTTAATAGTGTTCGGCATTTTTTTCACTTCTGCAATTAAAGTGAAAATTAAAGAAAAAATTTTGAACAAATAAACAAATTTATCACAGATTTTGTTAAATATGTCGTACGCTGGTCAATCGAATGCCCCCTGGCAGCGAAATGTGATGCAAGGTCATCCACAATCTGGTGGATTTCATCAAGATACGCAAATGTATATGCAGAATGCACAGCAAAATAATATGGCGGCGTTTAGTCATGGCGGCATGCAAGGTGGTGGAAGTGGAAATATGTTTCCTGGTGGCAGTGCTGGCGGCGGAGGAGGAAAATTAGTTTCTTATCCCCATCCTAGAAGTGGCTTGAATCCAGTAGCTTTTCAGCAAGGTGGAGGTGGCCAATCACATTACAATTCTATTGGTACAGTTACAAAAATAAGCAACGATTGCGGTCTTGTCAACGATGAGGTATTTTTCTATCGCAACGTTTGCAAGGGTCCAGAACCCAAATTAGGTGATCGTGTCATATTTGAGGCTAGCTATTCAAATAATGGACAATTTAAGTGGAATGCCACTCGTGTTCAATTAATGCAACAACCCCAACCTTTAATGGGTTCGAATAAAAGTGGCTACGGCTCCGTAGCAGCACCTAATGATTACCAGCGCGGTCAGATACGTCGTAGTTCTCCCAAACGTTCTCCTGTAAGAGCAAGACATGAACATCGTGAAAGAGATCGTTTACAGCGTTCCCGAGAAAGAGACGAGGTTTTTAAAAATGTACATTTTCATTTGTATTGTTTTTTAAATTTTTGTTTACTTTAGGGTGAACATGACCGTAAAAGAAGGCGTGAAGATCATGATCGTAGTCATGATCGCGTAGCGGGGGCTAATAATCGGGGTGGCGCAGCATCCACTAAAGGGCGTGGTGGCCATGTTGCACGCAACGAAAAGGAAAAAGACCGTGGTGAGTCTAGAAAGAAGGAACGTGAGGTAGCAGATCGCGATCGGGAAGAACGTGAAAAAGAAAGAGAACTTGCTCGTGATATTGAAATGCATCGTGCTGGACCCAAAGGTCGGCGAGCTCGTACTAATACTATTAAACGCTATATGGTTAAAATACCCAAATCGTTATTAACAATGTAAGTAATTGAAAAAAACTAGCTGATATGCACTACAAAACTGTTGTTTTTTTTTAAGAGTTGCATAATATGTTTTTTAACTAATATTAAGAAAAAAAAACTGGCATTTCCATTGTACATTTTCATAGATTATACAGTCAAGGCGAAGAATCTTAAAAAATGTTCCTTAATGTGGTTTTGGTATAACAATAGTTGGTTTGTGAAAAGAATTATGTCTTCCTAGTGGAAGTTTATATATAAGTATAAGTTAATATTATGAACATACATATATTAATCTTTAGACAAATTACTAAAAATTGTTTAATTTTTTCGTTGCCGATATTTTGAACTTTGTGTATAACGAATTGAATAAAAGTGTGGGTCCCTAACAGTTTTTTATAATCGTGTTCTACTGTAGTATTTTTTGTTTTTTAACTTTAAATCATTTCTATATTTTTTTTTATTTCAGTAAAACTGCTGACATTCAAGATTTGCGCCAGCGTTACATACCACTTTACATTCCGTCGGACTTTTTCCGTGCCAATGTCAAATGGTCAGATACCTTTACTCCCGAAAATCCATTCTCGCTTAGACGCCCTTGTCAATTTTATTCAATGCATGAAATGGTTGAACCTCCAACTGAACAAAATTCCGATTTGCATAAACAACCAGCCGATGCTAATTATTTGTATTCGGCCAAAGTAATGCTCATGTCTTTGCCATCCATCGCCGAAATCTACAAAAAATGCTTTGAAAGTGATGATGATGGCGAACATGCTGTGCATCCATCGCGCTTAATAAGCTTTTTGGTGGGTGTTAAGGGACGCGTCGGACCAATGGCCATTGGAGGTCCTTGGTCACCTTCATTAGATGGTAAAAATCCCGATACAGATCCATCTGTACTAATACGAACTGCCATACGTACTTGCAAAGCTCTTACTGGTATTGATTTGTCCAATTGTACTCAATGGTATGTATGGTTATTGTAAGGAGTTTTCTTTTACACACGTTCAATTTCAATAAATATCTAGTTCAATTTCGTGAAGAAGTGTTCTTTAAATTTAAAGAATAGTTCCTCTTAAATTGAGTTTAAAGTATACAGAGCGTTACAACATAAACTATTATGAGATATGTTTTATTATATTACTTTATTTTTTTTTTTTTTTTTTTAATTTCTTTTAAACAATTTTAAAATGAAACTACACTTCTATTTCCAGCTAAATTATGCTAAGAGCACTATATATAGCGAAACAAAAAGAAACAATTATTAATATATACAAATAATCTGTATATATATAAAAAGTCAAATATACAAACAAAATTATTTGATTTCCCAATTCAAAATTTAATTTTACTTCTTTTTAAATTAATTAGTAATTGTAATGTTGTTGTTTTTAATTATTTGTTTTCTAACCAGCATTATGCATAGTTTTATGCCACATTCCTTATGATTTTTTTCTTTCTTTTCCATGTTTATTTACGCGACCAATTTGTTGTACTGAAACTCAAATAAAAAAAATTATAATAATAATATTAAAAACAAAACAAAATTCATCACCATTTCATAACTGTCGATCGTGGGTGGTGCTCCTGGCTCGTTCGGACTCGGACTGGTGGATCAAACTCTTGCTTATTGATTTTTAAATTTTAACTTCGAAATTCGTCTGGAATCCAAACTGGAACGTACTCTGGCCTATGCACTTTAAATTATTGACTTAATCATGATTTGATCGATTAATCCTTTGGTGCTAATGTTAATGGTTTTTGATAAACATGATTTTGGAACCAAAAACTCTGGCTGGTGTGTTGCAACGTTGTTTTCTTCCATCTGCATAATTCTGCTCTACTCGATTAGGTATCGTTTCGTGGAACTCTTCTATCATCGCACTGAATATAAGAATATGGATAAAGATGGACCTCCTCGCGTAGAAACTGTTGTTATTTATTTGCCTGATGTGCACTCATGCATGCCCAGCATTGAGGAGTGGCAAACGTTGACCCAAGTTTACAAAAATGCCGCCGATGATGCTATTGCCCGCAGAACGGCTTTAGTCGCTGCTTCTGCGGCAGATACAAACGATGACAACGACAAGACCACTGATGTTGAAATGGCAGACAACTCTACGTTGGCCGGCGATACTTCAAAAGAAGGTGCTAATGAAGAAACAGCAGACGATGAAACAGCCGCTGAAAATATTGATGATGAAGGCGGGGATGGGGAACATCAAGACGACGAACCAGAAGAAGATGAACAAATGGATGATTCTACAGCTTCGGCAGATGTAAGTGGCGCTGGTGATGGCGATGGTGGTGAAATAGACGGGGCTGAAGATGACGATCATGCTGGAGATACTATTGCTGCTGCAGATGAAAATGTAACTGACCAAGTTGGTGATGATATTGTAAACGAACAGGCACAAAAAAATAATTCTAAATAGCTTAAGTTTTTTTTATTCTTTTTTTTTTTTTTTTTTTTTCAATTTTCTAGACAATAAGTGATAATCTAGCCAAAAAAAAAACCATTCAGATTTATCTTTTGAAAGTCCTACTCAGTCAAACTTAGTTGGCGAATGGACTTAGGAAATATTATCAACTTTATTGTCTCAACGCCAATACAAAGATTATAGTCTCTCTTGTCTTTAACACATTACGTTAAACTATAATTTTTTTTAATTTTGTTATTTTACATTTAAAAATTATTTGAGTTTTCTTTCAATACTGCCTAAACACATTAAATTTTTGTAATAATTTTCCCAATCTTTTAACATTTAGTCTTAACTTTTCTTTGCTTTTTAAGCAGACGTTCTAGGCTGCGCGTTAAAGGTAGTTTTAATAGTTAAAATTAATTTCGCCATAATTTTTTGAATCCTATCCTATAAGGCAGTATTTTTAATCATACCATACCATTATCTTTTGGTTGGTACATTAAAATATATTTATTATTTTTAATGTACATGTTTGAAATGGGGTACGCTACAATAGAAAATGATTTTTAATATTATTCATGTATATGTTACAGGATGAACCAGCACCAGAACCAACACATTATTCTCTATTGGATTTGAAAAATATGAAAGTTCAGGAAATTCGCGATGAACTTTTGGCACGCAATTTACCAGATAAAGGTAGGTGCTAATAATCTAATATATCATAATTTAAGGTCCGAATATAAATGCGAAAAATATAACGAAAAATTAAAAAGGAGACCCTACGTTTGCCAAAACAAAATAGAAACCGTCTAGCAAAAATACTTTATATTAGAAGAACTTTCGTCCGGCATTGGCAGGACACAAACTTAAGAATGAGATTATGACTTGATATTTTAAACAGGTCGACATTGAAAATTTGTTTTTAACCATTCCAATTGATTCTTATATTTTATGGCATGCTTAAGCCGAATACGAGCTGAACGAATTATATCTTCTTTGAAAATCTACTAAACGAAGCGTCGAATAATTTATCGGATAACAAATGCCTGAGTTATAGTGTACAAAAGCTTAAATTATAAAAAACTTCAACATTTTTCACCAATAATTAAAATTTAAAACGTTAAAATTTTTTATCAATTCTTTGCTATGGTCCACTTTAACTTAGGCATTTATTTATTCTATCAAAGCCAATTAGCCGCTATTCGAAATTTAGTAGCCACTCTAGGTGGCGGATGAACAGAAGATACTGAACTAAGTATTCTTGGATATGACAGAAGATTTTCATACTGAGCGAAGGGTACCGAATGCTTGGTTGGTTTTTGAGATTCGGTATAAAGATGCTGCCTTAGCAAAATGACGAGACTTCTTCTAGTTGTATGTTCTTTATGCGCAACCTGCTGGTGTTTACGGTATTGCAGCGCATTTCCTTACTCTTGTTTTAGACCCTGTAGTATGGTGGTCGGCTTCAAGCATCTCGTGCGATATGTTGTCGGCTGCAGTGGCCTTATTCGGTTTAGGTGATTTACAGCACCCATAACTTCTGCAATATCTAAGCATTCAATGGAGATATCTTTCCTTATTTCGTAGGAAACGCAGGTGCATATGTTTTGGTAGTTAGAAGCTGTTAAGGAAAGCCTATTGGAATAATGCTGTTTCCATACTTCCAGTTGGTCTATCACAGATATTGTGAACTCACCTTCTCACCTACTGAATAACACAGTGCAACACGAAAAAAAAATAACCTGAACAGGGGAAAAAAGGTAAAAAATCGATTTTTCGCGAAATTTTTCACTTTTGCGGCTACCTAAGCGCTACCTAAACTGTTAGGAATAATTCTTAGGAAGTTCTCATGCTCTAGAAAGTTGTTTATTGAGATCATAAGTACATTTTTGTAGTTGATTGTTTCCTTGAATTTGGAAAGCTTTGCTACCTATGGACCTGAACAGGGGAAAAAAGGTAAAAAATTTCACTATTGCGGCTACCTAAACGGTGTTAAAAATCATTCCTAGGAAGTTCATATGCTCTAGAAAGTTGTTTATTGAGATCTTAGATACATTTTTGTAGTCGATTGTTTCCTTGAACTACCTTGAACTACCTATGGACCTGAACAGCGGAAAAAAGGTTAAAAAAAATCTACTTTTTTCAAGTTTTTTGCGATTTTGATCTTGAAGATGAAGTTTTTTTGATTTTATATGTTCACAATCTTTATGGCAAGAGCTACATTTTTGTTTCAGAGGGTTAATCAAAATTCCGAACGGTTTGCAAGATATGAGCCTGAGAAAATTATCACTTTTTTTGCAAAAATACACCGAGGCCCACAATCTTTAAGGGCCCATAAAAAAGTGCATGACTTTGGGCAAAACTGGGAGACAGGGTTCTTTTTTTTGGTCCTTCATGGCTATTTATTTTCCCTATATGGTTGTTTTTCCGTGACTTAAAAAATTACACACAGTAAAATTCATTTCAGTAGCGTAAATGCCCGTTTATTTTTTAATATTCACTCTGTTTTTTAAATGAATGAATAAAATTTACCGAAAATAGGCTAATGTTTTTTATACGGCACAAATTGGGCTGAAAAATATGCCTTGAAAATCAACATAGTTTTAGTATACACCCTGCTGATCGTTAACAGGGTTTGATTCGGCATATACGTTTTAGTTAATTTTCTTTTAAGTGAGTACCCTTCTGCCCGCTCGTAGTCCGCAAGGGTTGTGTTTGCCTGCACTTCACAACAGAAGTTATTTTCAAAATTGTACACCAAATTTGAATACTATATTTAAGCTTTTCTAATATTAGATAATTGTAGCTTTTTCAGGCGGCAGCTTTTGTTACATTAAAAGACACAGAACTAGTCGTCAAGAACATTGAAAGGGTGGTGAGATAATTCTCTATGTAGTTTAAATTATAATTATAACAAAACAAAAAATGGGTTATTTTATTTTAACTTTTCTTTTTCCTTTTTACATAAAAAATAAAGAATATCTTATATAAAACTTATGTATATATTCTAGGATATACCAAAGACAACAAGTAAAGGCAATTAATTGGCTAAAATATTGGCAATAACTTTAATATTTTAAGACAATTAAAATCTCATTAGATAACTTATAACTATAATAACTTATTTTTCTCAAAGGTGTACGCAATGTCGTTATGGCTCGCTTAGCCAAGGCTCTGAATACTGAAAAAGCTGATGAAACTAGAAATAAGTCAAAAAATAAACTGCAACTATCGGCGCAGAAAACTGTCGAAAAAAAAAAGTTAAATGAAACTAACGACGCAGTCAAAAAAGAGGATGATAAAATGGATGTTGATTCGGAATCAACATCGAAAACATCAGATAAAAAGGCTTTAGAAGAAAATAAAAAGAAAACCGAAAAGAATGGGGCCGCTGAAGTCAACAAAAAATCCAATGATGAAAAGGCTAAAGCAACGAAATCTCCCACCGGTAAGAAGAATGTTGCCAAGGATAAAAATGACAAAGAAGATCCAGAAGACTGGGCTGATATTATTGATTTTGAATTAAGCGACATTGTTATACTCGATGAATATGATTCAAGCAAAAATCCAGAGGTAACTTAATTTATTTTGTTTTATACATATCTGTGACTTGTCTAATTTAACCTAGAACATTTCAATAAGGGGTTTGCTAGCCAATTTCACTAAAAAATCTTTAATTCCAATTTACTCATAAGTAAATATTTTGACAAAGGCCCTTTTTGCTCCAAGCCACAGAAACCATGTAACAAAAATCTACATACGATACTAAATTTAGGCATTTATTAAAAAGTTATTAAATAATTTCATATACATATAATCAGCCTTATTACGGTTCACGAAAATGAGCTTCGACTGTTGTCTTATTGCTTCTCGAATTTTTTTGTGTGGTACTACGTAAAATTTTCGACTGCAAGGAATTTGTAACAGAACAAAAAGAAGAGAGTGACACAAAATTTAAAAAAAAAAATTAAATATTATGAATTAGCCTGTTGTGAAACGTTAAAGAAATAATAATAAATATTTATTGGCGTTGTGATTTCAAAATGTTGAGTTGTGCCTTATTTTCATCCTCTGATGATGAGAATGAGTATACGGTGGAAGAGCTGATTTCTTTACGAAGAGAAATCCGAAATTCTTTACATATATTTGCAATGCCAAATTTAAAGTTAATAGAGGTACATATCTAAAAAAAATCAAGTTTAATAATATTCCTTTTTAGATTAGTAAGCTATTTTCGGTTAAACAAATCGGCTTTTAAATACGTTTTGGACATGATTGAGCCTAAATTGGAGGAATCAAAAAGAACTTCGGCAGTGCCAAATATACTGAAACTGGCAGCAACAATGCGCATACTTGCGGAAGGAAGTTACCAGAAAGGAGCTGGTAATGATTACAATGTAGGCCCACACATTCATCCATTCAGGACGCGTACGAGAAGGTGGTCCTAAAGTGTTTAGTTTTTTTGATATTTCTACCCATTCTGCCTTTGTGTCCACTTTGTGTAAACCATTGTGGTACGATTGCGCCACTTCAGGTTTTTTTTTCAAGTAACTCTACCATTTTTTCAAACTGCTTCCGTGTGGTTATTTTCAATCTAAAATTATTTCCATTAAACAAAAACAGGTTTTATAAAGATAATAAACAAAAATACTTACTCTTTTGATGCTTTCATAATTTGTAAATTTTATTTTCTTTATTGTCGAATGAAATAAAATGAACGACTATTTTTTAAAATTTTGACATTTGATTTCGAGAATCGTAGTTCAAATAACTGTAAAAGAATTGTTAACAGAGTTGTATTTTTATGGCTTTCGAGAAACGTAGTACCGTAGAGTAAAAACGAGCAAATTAGAGCTCGAATACGAGAATCGAAATAAGGCTGGTTATGTCAACAAGCAAGCTTAAGCACTGTTTCAAATTTTGCGCCCGCTTCCACTAAATATAGAGCTAATTGTGCCTTAAGCCAAACTATATAAAAGTAAATAATACACAATTTTTTCTATGAGAAACACTATTAAATGCTTGCTGGTGCACCTTGACAAAAAGATGGCCTTTTCCGTGAAACTGCGCATACACATTTATTTATAACTAGAGCTTTAATTTTATTTCATTAGGAAAATAATTTAAAGGAAATGAGTAGAAGGGAAAAGGCTCAACTTATTCGTCGTCATACTTTGCCCTCCGAACCCCACATTATTGTCCATCCTAATAAGCAAGCTAAAGATGGAAAATTTGATTGTGCCGTCATGTCATTGTCTGTGTTATTAGACTACCATCCTGATGACACAAAAGAAAGATGCTTTGAGGTTGGTTCATTTACGATATAAACTTTAAAAAAATCTGAACATTTACAATCTCTATTGAATTTAGGTTTCTCTGTTTGCTGAACTGTTTAATGACATGTTAATGCGCGACTTTGCATTCAATATCTATAAAGAAATCTATCTTTATGAGGAAACTGCAAATACCAATAATACTTGTGAAATCAGCGAAAGCAAGGAAGAAAGTGATCCCAAAAAGGAGAAGGTCGAAACTGGAGATGAAGTTAAAAAGGAATCTAATGATAAAGAAATCAAAAAGGAAACTGTAGAAAAAGACGAAGAAAAAGAGAAGACTTTAAAGAAAGAATCCAAATCCTCCAGTGAAGACAAAGCTAGCAAGAATCAACATAATGATGATTCACAATCCATTAAATCGGAAACACGTAAACGTAAACTAAGCACATCTACATCAATCGCCAATGGCAAGGATCGAGAATTATCTGCTAGTGACAAGAAAATGGTCGTTGTCAAACCTCAACTACTACTAGCGTTTGTTTACTTCGATACCACTCATTGTGGATACATTTTCGAAAGCGATTTAGAAGATCTATTTTCAGTGATGGGTTTGAATTTGTCACGTTCACAAATCAAAAAAGTATTGGTCAAATTAGCTACCCGACATGCTATTTATTATCGGTAAGTTGAATGTACATCTTCAACATATTTTACATTTAATCAATAATAATTAGTACCACACAAAGATTTGGGAATCAGAAAATGTATTTCCTTCTGCTAGTGTCTAATACTTTCTTAATTATGTAATCCTAAATATTAGCGGAATTCACGGTCTGCCTTTGAAGACGTTGTCGAAACAACAAAATGCTTACATTTTAAATTTAAGTATTGTAGATGGCGTAAACATTGTAAATTAAATATATAAGCATTTTGTTGTTGTCATGTTTTAAATCAATATTTACAAAACCTACAAGATGTAAAAGGTCTACAATAGCATTAACTGTTAATTCCGCTTTTGTCCTTTTTCTAATTTAATAATCTACTTTAGTAAATTAACGGACAAAGAAGAATCTTTAGAATCTACACCTGCTATTGAAGATGCTGATGATTTACCAGCTGAAGTTCTAAAGCGCATTGCTGCCGGTAATAACCAATATGAATCTGTATTTGGTGGAAATAGTGCCCAAAATCAAATATCTGCAATTGAAGGAGGTGATAATGATACTGAAGAAGGTACTTTTTTTTGCTTTATGTAGAACGCTATCAAAGATTTTTGCTTCAGTTAAGTTTCACTTTCTTAAAAGTACTTATATATATATATTCCTATAAGGAGCATAGGGCCTCTTAAAAGTTCTTGGCAGTGAGTAAAACAAAAACAATGAGAATGATGTTGACATATAGTTTCGTATTTTTTTTTTCACAAAATATAAAGCAATTGATGAAATTTAAAGCGCAAAATACAAAACAAAATGGTATAAAAAGAAACTAAATGAATCTCTATTCACAAAATACGTTTCGGCATTTGTTTTGTTCTCAAATGTACGATAGTAGCGGTAATTTAAAGTATGCAAATGAGTGAACTCTTGTCTTCTAAAATGTGTATATGTAACTACGTTGATTTGTATATGTTTAAAATGAAAAAAAAAATTGCAAAGTAATTTATTTATATTTTGTAAACTCTTCCGAAAAGTTTCGTTAACTTGATTTTCTTTGCATCTTATGTTATTAATAGCGTAATATTTTCGATTAATATATTCTGCACGTCACCTTGACATGGACTGAATTAAATAGTCAATTATATTTATTAGGATGTTATGCTAGTGCTCTTTAAGATCAAAATAGAGATCATCGGTTTTTCAATAAAATTTGATTTAATTAAAACCCGGCTTAAGTTCATAAAATTTACTTTTCATTAAATTATTTTAATGAAATAACCACAACCACGTTTTCATCATCAGAGTTCGTTGCATGTTTCACCTTACCTGTCAATCCGTAGTCAAACATAAATTTTGGTATTTCTATTGGATGGAAAATTTTCTTAAATTAATTATCTATTTTAAATTTTTATATATTTCTTTCTCACTTCTGTACTTTCATACTTTTGTCAAGAATTTTATTTGAACATTTCGTAAGCTCAGAATTGGTTTGACCTACCGACCATTTTTAAATCCAAAATCTGTTTCGCGAAATTTTTTGTGGTTTCTGAAATATAAAGCATGCGCGAAATTTTTTGTGGTTTCTGAAATATAAAAAAATTGAGTTAGGTACCCCAATATATTTTAACAACCCCCTTTTTGAATCCAAAATCTGTTTCGCGAAATTTTTTGTGGTTTCTGAAATATAAAGCATGCATGTTTCAAACGTTTTTAAGTTTTGTTTTGCTCTACAAGCCACTGTTTGGCGATTGCAGCAAATTCGTCATACAAAAGCGTTCAAAATAAATTTTCCTGTTGCTTTGCTTAATTGCCGTAAGAAAAAAAGTAGTTAAAGCAAAAGCAAAATAAAATGACAACAAGAAAATAAATTTGTGAAAAATAGTTTTATAAAATAATGGACCCAACCAAGTGTACAGTTTGCTATGATTTGCAAAGTGTTTTTAGCCTACCTTAGGGAAATGCTTCAACATTTTACTACAAACGAAAATTAGGCAAAAGTGCAGTTTACCCCATCTAGAAATAAAAACAAAAAAAACTATAATTAAAATTAAGGGGGCTGCGGCCCGTGTTCCCCTGGATCCAAAAAACAGCCCGCCCACTTGGTGGAATATGTGGGTACTCAAATTAAAGGTAATTGTACAAGAAAAACGAAAATAATAAAATTTAAAGCGGGCGGGCCTTTTGGGACCCTTTTCAAAAAAAAGTGCCCCCATACCACTCATATCTATGTGTAGGTTCTCAAATTAAAGGTAATTTGCTCATGATTTTAAATATTTTGTTTTCTTTTGTATTTTTTAATTTTTTATGTTCGATATTTTATTTAAATTTTTTGTAACTATTAGCCTTCGGCCGGGCGCAAGAATTTTCTCTTATATGGTATAACATAAACCGGCTTCGCTAACTAAAGCTTCTCTGCATAGACGGCCTTCGGCCGGAACAAAAAAAAAATCTATAGTCCTCTTCATTTACTTAATTTGCTTAAAACAATGCCAAATAATAAAACAAAATTAAAAGTTATGGAAATACTTCCGGAAAATGTTCGCACATACTCGTTGGAATCAAATAAAATGAACTTTCGAAAAGTCCCTTGTGTTAAAATTAAAGTTCTATACAGTAAAAATAATGATTTATGTATATATTATAAAACTTCTACGAGAGAGAAAAATATAAAAATGAAATTTTGGTTAAGTAACCATCAAACAATTGTTTGAAAGCTCTTGAGAATTTGGTGACGAATGTTTTGAAAATGTCGAAACCATTATTTATTTCCAGCGATAAAAATAGAGACATAAAAGACTTGCTTATATTTCTGCCACATGTTTATAAAACTTATAAAAATTACTCAATATTTAGTTTTAAGTTTTAAGTATTTTTTCTTGATTCTATTTTACTTTTGCATTATTTAAGTTGTTTAGTTTGTGGCTTTTTATGTACCTTTTCATAACAGTAGAACTGTTTATTCTGTTTTTGTAAAATAAAACCAAATAAAAAAATTTCATTAATGTTGACTTTTTATTAGATTACAAATAAACATTCATCTCAACAACAAGTTACTCAATACACAGCAATAAGGCAATAATAAAAAGCCACTTTTTTAATTTTTTTTTTTTTTTTTTTAGAAAAGTGGCGAATGCGGCACAAAACAATATTTTTCATTTTCAAAAAAATACGATTAAATTCTAACTTTATTCATGAAAGTACGCAAAAATTTATATTTTTTTTAAAACATATGCCGGAAGCAGTGGTAAAAAATATAAAAAAAATTCTATCGGGTACATTTTAAGAAATCTTATGTAAATCTTTGTCGTTTTTCTCCACTCCGACTTTTTGGCATATGCGCCAAACCAATTTGAGCTGACGATTTGTTGTTTTTTTTACCTGTTTTGCTCAATTTGAAGGACAAACGTAAACATATAGAGCTCGCGCCTTTACAACAATTTGTTTCTTTTTTAATTTTGTTTCTGATTTAACTTTTTACTATTTCCCGAAGGTGTTATAGAGAATTTAGGTCAGGTGACTAGGCAGGTCAATCAAGCTTAACCACCTTAAACGTGTGTTTGGGGTCCTTATCGTGTTGAAAGACCCAAGCAAGTGGCATTTCCCAAGATGCGTATGAAAATATTACGTCCCAAAAAGTATTTTTTTTAATCTTCAGCCCTCCTGATTCCATCGATTCAAAAAACGACCCAATTCCTTGACCACAAAAACTCGCCCAGAACATAATATTGCCACTACCATGTTTAACAGAACCTTTTAAAAAACACGTCATCATAAAAACACATTTCCACCTCCCTTCAGATCAGTTAAGGTATTTTTTTTTTTTTTTTTTCAAACTGAGGGCTTTTTTAATAGTTATGTAAGCTTGTAGTCCAGATATTTGGGCTCTATCCCTGATTTATGCGTAGGTATCTCAAGTTGAAGTGAATTTTTTATTTCCTTATATGATATTTATGGAAATTGTTGTAAAATTCTTTTACACTGCAGTTACGCGATCAAGTTTTTCTTGATAGGCTGTTACATATACTGTTTAGAAAAATTTCCAACAACTGAAAGCCGTGACGTATGCTGGACGCAATTTTTAAGCAATTTGCTTTCAAGATGCCATCAAGAAAACAAGACAAACGAAAAATATACTCACTTTTCTTGAACGTTAATTGAAACACTCAACTTGAAAGAGAATTTCAAAGGCAAGTTCGTTTCAATTTTTAAATGTATGAGTGTATTGGTAACAAAGTATGAGTGTATTAAAACATGTAAGGCAAAACCTGATCGTGTTTACCCTCAAGTTTACTTTCCAAACCTCTGTTGGCGTAGTCTTACGTTTTCTTTCAACTCTTTGCACTGAATTGGTGTTTTCACTAATTATAAATCTAGACAGACACTCTTCTTGATTTATGGACATACATATAGTATATTTCTTTTTGGGATATAACTTTTTTAATCGTCAATAATGGAACCGTGCTGATAAGTTTATGCTCAAATTATGTAATTAACTAAATTAATATTCTCTAATTCTTCTTTTAAGTGTAAGCTTTCTTCGTTTTTACTGATTTAATTTTTACTTAATTCTTTTATAAGAAAAAGCGAAAAATATTGCTTTAGAAGAAGAAAAAAAATGGTATTGGGTAGTTGCAAATAATTTGGGCAGGTTAAAACGAGTGTCTATTTATTTTCTGAAAGTTAACAACAAATTATTGTAATATATTAATTTTGTTTAATATAATTTAGAAAGCCGACTTGTTAATGATTGTGTATACAGTCACGCAAAAAAATTCAGGCACAACATGACAGATCTCTTTTAAGTCATGCTGTGCCTAAGCTTTGTTGAGTGACCCGAATTTTTTAGTACCGGCACGATTTATTATATCACACATTTTCAACAATACTGTATTAACTCAAAATTTAAAAAAGTTAATACACATGAGTGTATTAAAACATGTAAGGCAAAACCTGAACGTGTTTACCCTCAAGTTTACTTTCCAAACCTCTGTTGGCGTAGTCTTACGTTTTCTTTCAACTCTGCACTGAATTGGTGTTTTCACTAATTATAAATCTAGACAGACACTCTTCTTGATTTATGGACATACATATAGTATATTTCTTTTTGGGATATAACTTTTTTAATCGTCAATAATGGAACCGTGCTGATAAGTTTATGCTCAAATTATGTAATTAACTAAATTAATATTCTCTAATTCTTCTTTTAAGTGTAAGCTTTCTTCGTTTTTACTGATTTAATTTTTACTTAATTCTTTTATAAGAAAAAGCGAAAAATATTGCTATAAAAGAAGAAAAAAATGGTATTGGGTAGTTGCAAATAATTTGGGCAGGTTAAAACGAGTGTCTATTTATTTTCTGAAAGTTAACAACAAATTATTGTAATATATTAATTTTGTTTAATATAATTTAGAAAGCCGATTTTTTAATGATTGTGTATACAGTCACGCAATAAAATTCAGGCACAACATGACTGATTTCTTTTAAGTCATGCTGTGCCTAAGCTTTGTTGAGTGACCCGAATTTTTTAGTACCGGCACGATTTATTATATCACACTTGTTTAACAATACTGTATTAACTCAAAATTTAAAAAAGTTAATACACTATTGTTCAACAAGTGCGATATGGGAGTGCTAGTTGCAAATTGTATATAAATAAAATTTTGATGAGTCCTATTGTGTTATATACAAATTATTGAAATCATTTTTTGATAAACTTTTAATTTGTATCCAAATAGGTCTTATAAATTATAACGGTACTGTCGTTAATGTGGGCAAATTGTTAAATCAAATCAATCGCACTGAAAAGAATTATTCTGATTTGGAGAAACTTCATAATGATTTACTAAAACAACACACTGATTTGCAAAAGGACCATAATAAGTCGACAAGTAAAATGAAGGACTTGCAAGCGGAAATAAAAAGTGTTTCACGTAAATTAACGGATGCTAATCAAGACTTTTATTCTTTAAATGTAAGTTATTTTTAACTTTTTATATAAAAATAATTATTTGGTACTAAAACAAACTAATTTTAAATTTGCAGCGCAAATACAGAGATCAAAATGCCACTTTATCTTACATTTACACTAGGATATCACCCTATTTTGTACGAGAAAAAGAAAAGGACAAGGATGCCAAAGCTGAAAGGTAAGAATGCAAATAGGAAAAAAATACAACAAAGAATTATTTATTGATTTAATGAAATAATAGTTCCCGTGACAAGGACAAGGATGAGAAGGAGAAAGAAAAAGATAAATCAAAAGATAAAGAATGTGAAAAGGATAAATCTAAAGACGAGAAGGAAAACGAAACAAAGAAAGATGACAACAAAGAGAAGGTCAAAGATGACAAGGAAAAGGTCAAAGTTGACAAGGAAAAGGTCAAAGATGACAAGGAAAAGGTCAAAGATGACAAGGAAAAGGTCAAAGATGACAAGGAAAAGATCAAAGATGACAAGGAAAAGATCAAAGATGACAAGGAAAAGGTCAAAGATGACAAGGAAAAGGTCAAAGATGACAAGGAAAAGGTCAAAGATGACAAGGAAAAGATCAAAGATGACAAGGAAAAGGTCAAAGATGACAAGGAAAAAATTAAAGATGATAAAGAAAAGGATAAAGTTAAAGGCGATAAAGAAAAAGTAAAGGATGATAAGGAAAATGATAAACTTAAAGATGAAAAAGAAAAGGAGAAACCTAAAGATGAGAAAGAAAAAGATCCGCCCAAGATTGATAAAGAGAAACCTAAAGACAAAGTAAAGGATATAAAAGATGATAAAGAAAAGCCAATAACAAAAGATAATAAAGCCAAACCAGCCACACAAAAGAATGTCGTTGAAAAACCTAAAACCTCAACACCAGCTGCAAAAAAAGTAACTAATTCAAAGCCTACTGTCAAAGTTGTTAAGAAACCTGACAATGTTAGTGCTAAGAAGTAGAAATTTAATAATAAACATATAAATGTTAAAATTAATATTGTTCATTTAACAAAAACAAAAAAAAATAGATCAAGGCGAATTCATATGAGTGTTTGTAGTGACATGTATTCCAAATGTCAAACTCAATACAAAAAAATTACCAGCCAGCATAACTCTCTGCATTCATCTTTATGAATTCGCCTTGCAATAGATACATGTGTTTATGTAAAAAAACAACTTTATCAGAATAATTTCTTAAATAAAATACACAAGTATTCAAATGGAAAAATACAATTACAATCAAATACTTTGTTATTTTTTACTTTTATTTTTAGGATTCTTGTGTGGATTATAATTTACCGTAACAGATAAAAACTCCGAATTCTCTAAGGGGGGTGTGCTGGAAATCGCAAACGAAAAACGCAAGAATTTGGAGGCTGTTTTTAATACACTTTTAATCAAATTGTTATAATTTTTGTTATAAAATTCTATTTAATAGAGAAATGTTTGTATAAGATTTGTCATAAAATTCTTTTATTACAGAAATCTTACTAAAAAACGACTTTTAAAATTCTTGCGTTTTGCGTTTGCGATTTCCAGCACACCCCTGTAAGAAAGAAAATGTAATCCATACATACATTTACCTTTAACCCAGTAAGTAAAATAGTACAACGTCGTGTCATATGTCTGAGAGAAACGTCAACAAAAAAAGTCAAAAAAGTATCTTGCAGAATTCTAATGAAAAAGCCATGGGAAATTCTGAGTTGTTGATTAAAATTCTTAATGATTTCGGACAGATAGCTGAAAAAAAATGTCAAATGCAATTTTAATTGACTATTAGAACAGATTTTTTAAAGAAAATGTTAAATGGGACTTTTATAAATTATGTTTTTATTATGCATAAAAGAACATTAACTAAATAAATGTTTAATAATTTTACTACTTTTTAGGCATTTAAATTTCCCTTCTTGGGATTTTTAGGTTAAATTCCTAAATTTTGGTTTTGTGCAGCCAGTAACACAAATATTTGAATGCCCAATGTAGTTAAGCCCGATATCAGCATCCCTTCAAAAATACAAGGGCACACCTCCACTCGGAGACCAATTGTCCATTTTCCCTTCATTATTGAGGAAGAAGAAAGAGAAGTAAAGATGAAAAGAATTGACAGATAGCTTTAAGATAGTTAGTAAAAAAAAGAAAACTACTACCCCTACAGTCGTTTGTAGCTCCTCAGCGTCCTCGCACAATCTGCAGAAGTCCGGTATGGTATTGTCCCATTTAATCGTAAAAGCCCTAACAGAAAAATGACCCGTCAAGAACCCTATAAGAGTCCTAAAACCACTCCCATCTAATCCTAATAGAACCCTGGTTTCCGCTGCGTCCAATCCGGGCCATAATGCCCTAGAACACACTGCACTCTAGGATATCCAACGCTGCCTGTGGCGTGCTTCTCCTTGATCCTTTGATGCCAAGAGAGGCACTCCTTCGAGCCTTGTTGAGCATCATCCTATAACTATCCACCCTCAACGCATCCCACCAAACAGTGCATCCATAAGTAAGAATAGGCCTAACCACCGATGTAGTAATTCAGTTTACCATTTCCGGTCGTAGTTTCCAATTCTAACCGATGGAGTTCCTGCATGTGTAGTAATCATTGAGTCCCATTTTTATCCTATCCTGCGTATTTCTCTTCAAAGGCAGTTTACAGTCCAGGAAGTTACCCAAATACTTAGCACTGTCAGATAGAGTTAACTCGACGCCATTCAACAATGGCCCCTTAAAACCTACTGTTATGAATTGAATTAATCTCGATTAGTAGGACTCAGTTCAAACACATGAATTTGAACTGTACCAATCTTTTTCTTGTGATAATCTTTAAGCACTTGTTACTTAAAGACAGCCGTCAATAATAAAACACAATTGTTATTATGATTATCAAAAAACGACTAACTTACTTTATTTCTAACTTTTATATACAAGTAATTAATGGTAAAAATGCTTAGATTAATAAAAACAAACAAAAAGATAAAATTGCTTAACTTAACATAAAATCAATGACCTAATTTATAAATAGTGTAACTGAACTTTATTAGTAAACAAATATTATGGGCAATGGTTAATGAACTTAAAAATGCTGTGTATGCAGTTGACGGAATTAAACAGAAATTAAATATTGGCTAATAAATTGGTATGAATGTGTGTTCTTAACAGTAAGCAGAAAATAAACACATGAGTAAATATATGAATGTATGTTCATAACATTAAGTAAGTAAATAAATGGATAAGTGTATGGATGTATGTTCTTAACACCTACTATCTTATACTTTCTGTTAAAAAGCACCAGTTCAGTCGTTGCAGTGCTTACGCCTAGCCCACTATCCTTCGCCCACGCCGAGGGTTCGCCCAACATCACCCGCATAATCTCACCGATCGTGGATAGAAATTTTCCCCTGACCAGCATATCTTTGTCATCCGCATAGGCAACGACTTTACTACCCTTGGAATCAAATAACCTGAGAATCCCGTTGACCGCAAGCAGCCACAGTAGAGGCGATAAACCCCCCCCCTGTGGTGTCCCCCTTTCCTTTCCTACTTATACTTTGATCTCCCAGGCTCGAGTTGATAATCCTTCTGCTAAGCATACAGAGAAAGCCCTGAAATCCCAGCTCTACCAACGAATCCCTAAACGCCTTAATCCTAATATGTATTATTAAAGTCTCCTTCTATATCTAGAATTGCGGCGAGGATATATTCCTTATACCTTATGTAGCGCACTCTCAACAGATTTACACTTAAGGTAGGCATGTTGAGCGTTGCTAATGAGGTGGGTATCAATATTACTCCTAAGATAGAGATCTATCAGTCTCTCAAGTTTCTTCAACAAAAATGAAGACAGACTTATAGGTCGGAAATCCCCCGGCTTCGAGTGGCTTGCCTTAAAGGCCTTGGGTATACAAATTGCCTTGACCTCTCTGCACCCCCTAGGCTGAAACCTCCTCCTGAGGCATTTCCTAAATATAACAGCAATAATGCATCGTCCGGCAACATGGCCGGAAAAATAACATTTTTTATAAACTCCCTTCCGTTTTGCAAGGGAATTTTTTATTCGAGAAAAAAATGTCCTGCAAATTTCTTTGTAAAAGGAGTAATGGGGAAAGAAAAATTTCCTGCGGAATTTTTATTCGTGAATAGGCTGCCAAGTTTTCCATATAAATTTGATCACATTATCCTGTGGTTGTTTGTTAAAGTCAGTTTTTAACATTAAGTATTAGAGGCCTACAAGACCACTTACAAATCATTTTAAGCTTTCTAGGAGGAGTCTCTTTGCTTCATCTTCTTTAAAGGAATCAAATAAGCTGATCGAACGTATTTTCATTCGGCGCACATTCCATAAAAAGAACTATTGTGATTTGGTTTATTCACAGTAGCACATTTCTGTCATGTGCACTTTCAATTAAACATTTTTGTTTACAAATTTCAAAAATGTATAACAAAAGTTCAATACAAAAACTACATTCGATAGTTGATGTTCGCTAGCATGCATTGCATAATACATATCTTAGTCCTTGTCATATTGCAAAATGGCTTCTACAATGAGCAGTTCTAAAGGAGTTCGATAGAAAATGTACATATGCTTTTGGGACTTTAAACTCCATGAACGAATTCTCTACAGTCTCTCATTATAATACAATACAGTTTCTCGCGACAACAGATACCGAAAGTTACGTCCCTCTTGATCATCGATAGTAGAGACATAGTTCGCAAGTCCTTCATGCGGGCCCACAATTGCCTAGCAATTCTGCATCCAGTGCTCGCGGCCCATCTGTTATTAGCAGTATCGATCGCCAAAGTTCGAGTCTGCAAGAGCAGAGGTACCCAACTCCTTCCAGATTCAGGTAGTACAAGTCTAGCAAGCTCATCCTCCGATTTGAGGCTGTCGTGCTCATAACCCTGCAGTCTCCGTATCTATTTCCACTCCAATGTTAGGTACATTTGAGTCGAATTTCCAAGTTCGTCGCCATCTCTTTCCCCATCAACTCCAAGGTGGTAGATGAAGGATAATATCTAGCGCATCGGCAGGTGCGGTTCGAAGAGACTCTGTAATGCATAGTGAGGCCATTCTCTGCACCTTTCCCAAGTGGGTTCTCCTATCCAAGATAGGTCATCAGTATGCCGTATAGGAGGATAGGGCGAACTATGGTCGTATAGATCCAGTGGATTAGCCTTGAAATCAATCCCCATTTTTTGCCAATGACCATTTTGCAGGAGTACAGAGCAACGGTTGCCTGTCGGAAGTCGCGACAAGTCTAAATTTACACGTTTCATCTTTTGATGCTTAACTTCTTTTCAATTCCCTTTTAAAGATGCCAATATAATCACACGTAGCAATCGGTTCCAACTTTTTTCTGCTCAAAACAAGAACAATTTTATTAACAGAGAATCAAAGAGAAAAAGAAAAGAAAAAAAATTACATGCAGCCATCGTTGTGCATATATAAACGAATAAAAATACAAAGCGTACTGACCGAGTACAGGCATCTCAGTACCAAGCCCCTTTTTTCTTTCTGCTCTCACCTAAAAACATAAGAGTTGAGCATCAAAAGATGAAACGTGTGAAAGCAGACTAACCATACTATCGAGTGAATATGACCGTTCGGTCTTCCCGGACCTAGCCCTAGTTATGTTGCTTAAAGCTCCCTCAATATCCAGGAAAGCCACCAAAGTATATTCACCAGCGAATGTTGGCGTATTGACAAAAGATTCGAATCAATTTTTCCCCAAAGATACCGGCACACTATCCTTTATTATGTCTTTAAGAGAAAGAATGACAGACTTAATACAACTCTCGTTTCTCTTCACCTGACCGGCATGTGTCCCAGTCTAAGACATGCCGTAAAGATCCTCATTAGCCGAGGAGCTCAAGAAGTCGATACCGTCTGCAGTTCCGCAGGTATGAATCCATCCGGGCCAGAAGATTTGTATGGATCAAAACCCTTTATTGTACAGAGTTGTGTATGCAAGTCCACATACCAATGCAGTGCCAGGATCACCCGGACCTTCCCACTAGATGCGGTGCAGGTTCCAACTGGCCTCTTCAGATATCCCAATGAGCAAGGTCTCACAGAATTAATCCTTCGCAATCGGGAGGTTTCGCTTTCGATGCCCTAGCAAAAGCGCTTCGACGATGCATGTATCGCGGATCTTATTATGCCTTTATACTCTCTGAGATGAGTTTTAAGGGCATCTCACTCTTATTCATCCACAGAGGCGTTTGCCCTGGGACTATTGCGATGCGAAAGAAAATGTTCGCAAATATAGCGATTGGTACTTTTTAAAGCGCTTGCGCATTTGTCTTTCGCAACTTTTCATTTTTTTTCTTTTCGCAAATCATGACTCCCTTATGGGTTGTATTTGCCTGTTTTATCGTTGCTGCAATGTGATGTGTTCTGAAGAAATTAGGGATCTGGTAACCGAAACCCGTACGTTTGTAATACACGTTTTTCTTCAAGATCCCATAATTTTGTAGTCGATTGGCAGGTGCATCATACAATGCTGACGTCTTTCCTATCACTTCCAACATGAATAAGTTCAAGTGGAATGTTCACAAGCACTATCCTCCTTCTCAAAACCTATTTTGCTAGTTCCAACACAATGCAGTTGTAGGGGCGTCCCCTAAGTGCTGGTTCTAACAAAAAAATATACATTCCTTTAGAGTAGCCAGTTCGTACGATTAGAATTTCTGGAAACCCATTTGATTGGACGATTTCTCTAATAATGAACTTTAAATACCAATGATCAGAGATGGAGTGTTGATGGTGTAACGGATCAGCATCAATATAACCAAATATAGGAAGGTAATGTTAAGGATTCGCAGGACGTGCAGCTAAGTTCTGGCAGAACCGAACATTTATATAAAAAGGCTGCCGAATGTAAGCTCGAGGATTTCGGTGTAGTTTGTTGTTGTTGTAATGGATTTGCTGACCTGACCTGAAAAGGTATTTATATAACTTTCTGTTATTTTCGCACCATGGTGAAGGTTATATAAGATCGGCCTAATATAGATAGCACTCTTACATGTTTTTATCTAGTGGTGATTTTAGCATAAGATCTTAATAAGCAGCCTTGTATTATACCATGTTCACACGGACAGCAATATTCGTGTTTCGCTCTCCCGTTACTGTTTCGCGCCCCAAACATGATTGAAACCACATGTTTTGGCATACAAAATTTTGAGAGCGAAACAGGTCGTTTCATTTTAAAACATGCTGCGAAACAGGAAAAATGTACTATCATCTCCAATTTTGATAACAACTATCGTTAGTTTATCTAAACGAGCTTTCAAAAAAAAAATCAAAACAAAGAAAAAAACAAAATAAAAATTATTTCTTCATAAAAATAATTTAATGAAAATTAAATTTGATGGACTTAATACCCTTTGTTCACTTGCATACATTTCGGAGGAACGCATGGAAGATGTTGAAAATATAAAATACGCGTTCACACTTGAAACATCTACTATCAATAAAAAATGTCACCATTTCTGAAAAAAAACTTTTATTTTTTTTAAATACTTTTTTTCTACAGAAGTGCCAATATTTTAAAAGATAACACCAAAATGTATTTCTTATTCATTTTGTTTAATAATTTTAGCAAAATTAAGCAAAATAAGGATTGCAAAAAAGGAAAAACTTGAGAAATGGTAACGCTGCTTTCAAAGCAACTTCCATTTTGTCAGTCATGCCACAATAATTACAGAATTTATTGCCACTTTTCTAGTGATGACACTAAATGAATCGAAAAATGTAAAAGGGAACAATATGAGTTAGTAACATTCTGTAAAGATGTTGAAACATTTTGATTTTTATAGGCTTTTTACACTGATCAACATCTACCATCAAAGATGTAGAAAATGTGAAACACTCGTTTACATTGCTCACATCTTACATCTACCATCAAACAAAAATGTCACCATTTTTGAAAAAAAAAATTTTTTTGAATTAAAAATGTTTTTTCTCACAAAAGTGAGAATGAAAAGAGAAAACTTAACAAATGGTAACGTTGCTTTCAAAACAAATTTTCTTTTTGTCAGTGATGCCACAGTTAAAATAGAACTTATTGCCACTTTTCTAGTGATGACACTAAAATAGTCGAAAGATGTAGAATGGTATAAAATGAGATAGGAACATACATATTTTAAAGATGTTGAAAGATGTTGGTTTTTAGCCCTACGTATTTCTTATCGAAAGATGTTAAAATCTTCGCAAATTATGGCAAATTGATGGTAGATGTTGATCAGTGTAAAAAGGCTTTTATCCCTATGTATTTCTTATGGAAAAATTCCAACATCTTCGCAAATTTATGTTAAATGTTGACAAGTGTGAAAAGGCTATAAGCCTAATTAAAATTTCAAAATTTGGATTAAAAACCATAAATAGTTTAACAAAATAACCACAATACTAATTATAGTTAAAGCTAAGGCACGAGCTCTATGTTTACATTTGTCCTTCAAGTTGTGCTGAGAAAGGTCAACAAGAAAAAGATAGTCAAAAAAAAATGTACATTGGACTTCAAGAAGAATTCTTGACAAAAAGTACGAAAAAACAGAAGTAGGGAAGCACATGTAAAATCAATTTAAATATATAATCTTTCAAAGCAAATTTCGATCTACCAAAGGTTAAATACAATTTGTTTAAAGATTGATGTTTGACTATTGGCTACCAGCAGTCGTCGATGGCTGCGAGTGTTAAACGGCAAACCCCTCTGAAGAGATTGAGTGGTTGCAATCGAAACATGTAAGGGTAACCTGTCTGTTAAAGCCTGGGTTCGAGCCCAGCAACAGTTATGAATGAAAAATTATCAATAAATTTTAATTAATTTTCATTTTGTAAAATTCCTAAAATATCAAAACTTGGATAACAAAATAAAAATTAATGTTTTATAAAATAAAGGGATAATTATAAAACAATAATATTAATAAAAGTATTAAATAATCAGTTTAATTATGAATACAAATTCCCCTGGAGTTTTTTCCCATTTCTACAATTGAATTTACATAGGAAAAATGGGAGAAGGGAGAAAACTCCCGGGGAATTTTTATTCATAATTGGGCCGAATATATTTTTAATTCTTACTTACTTTTTATCTATTTTAAATAAAATTACACTAACAAAAAAAATGTAAAAATGTATGAACAGCATGTTTGGCAATCTAGTTTCAGAGAGCGAAACAAGTGGTTTATATCGTCGTATGAACATGGCATTATGGAAACGAAGACAAATTTGCCACCACATTAAAAACCATCCAACCATGGTTAAATTTTTATAATCATCCAACCAAATAAAATTATATACACAATTTAATTTGTTTATTTATTTATTTTTTTTATTTCTTGCTTGCAATGGACGTGCTTTATTAACAAACTGCATTTAAATTGGTACGTGTTTTTCCTTTATAATTACAATTTAAAAAATAAATTGAAATAAAGATGAAATGATTGAAGAAATACAAAGTATCTTTTTCATTAATAGTAACACTGTGCTCGAATTTGACACTTTTTTCGGTCAAGCGGGGCCACCGGGCGTTAAAGCTAATTCGAGTTCGGTGAATCCAGTGGGGCTAGCCGTTTTTTAGGTTAGCTCTTGTTTCCAGATATACCGTTATTTCGCAAATGGAGGAGGTTGCACGACATATATTCGCGTAACCCAAAATCGGTTTAGTTAAATGAATAATATGCGAATGTATGTCGTGCAACATCCTCCATTTTCGAAATAACGACATATCTTTAAAACAAGAGCTAACCTAAAAAAAACTGTTAACATTACAGGATTCAGCGTACTCGAATTAGGTTTAACCCGCGGGTGCCCCACTTGATAGTTTTTCCAGCTAGCATAGTGTAATTTATTAAGCTTTTTGCAAAATGTTGTATTGTAAATGACTTGTGTTTGTTAATATTTACTTAAATAAAATTATTACTATACGGCCATTATTATAGTACAGCTAAAGTTAAAAAAAAAATCTATAATTATAAGTTAAATATAATATAAAAAAATATCAAGTCTTAAAAAAGAAGAAAATAAATATATTTAGAGTGTATCTATGAAGTTTAAGCAAAATTTGTCTTAAATTATCAAGACTAATTATTATATTTTGTTATCAATAAATATGCCCTAAATATATTTGTATTAACAGCCAATCCCACGATGTCACACGTTAACGTTCGCATAGAAAATAACATTTAAAACAAATTTTAAAAATTGTTTTGTTTTAAATTTTCTATGCGAACGTTAACGTGTGACATCGTGGGATTGGCTGTAAATTTTGTTAAAAATGAGATTCTTGAGTACATATTTACTTAAATTTAAAAAAGAAAATTGTTAAATACAATAAAATTTAAGTACAAAAGCCTTCCAAAAAATATAGAATGTTTTAAAAAAATTCATGTTTTTTATTTGTTTGTACATTACAATTTAACTGTAAATCTACCCTCTTCCATTTCGAGAACCTACTTATAAACAAATTTAAATAATAAGAAGTTATTAGAACAAAATTACACATTTCTATTTAAGTTAACTTGGCATTACATTTAATACTCGCAAGAATTATTATGTATGCATGTATAAATCATAATCGGTCATGTTCTATAAATCGAAATGAAATGGATTTAAAATTTAATAAATTTTTAAAACTAGCCTGTTAAGAAAGTTCATAAAAATTTTCTTTTATGTATACTTCATACTTTGAGTATCAATTATATTTAAAAGAACAACTCTTTAAAACAGGAAAAACTAGAGTAATTTTATAAATAATTGAAATCAAAATCTCTTATGAATTCAATTCTACTTCATTTCGATTTCTAGAACATGCCTGAATAAAGCGGCACAATTAATTGTACTAAATAAAATATGTACATAAGTGTATATCGATGGCTTATACGTATTAGAAAACGTGTATCTGTAATTTTTATTAATTACGGCCAATTTCATCAAGTTATAATTAGTTATTTTAAACTGAACTTGGTGAAAATGACCGTTAATAAAAAAGAAAACAAACGAACGAACGATTAATCAAAGCTTTTAACTAACCAAATAAAATGTTTGATTCAACAAATTCGTTATTAATAAAATAAATTCTTATTTCGATTATTCCTTAAAGAATTTGTTTCACAGGATATAATATTCGTATGTATACAGACATATCGAGCCCTAACCGCGAAAATAACGTAAGCGACATCATTTTTAATTTTCGTTTTTTTTTAATAAATGACTTAACTGGCAACACTTGCATCATCTCCTAAAATGTCAGGGTCAAATAAGCTATCCTTACGATTTATAGCAAGAACAATTTTATCGTAAGCTACAAATTTCATACAAAAATTAAATGAAATAAAAATAAAATAAAATTGGGTTTTTGGGCGCTTACGTTATTTTTGCGGTTAGGGCTTGATATAGCTGTGGCATTTTGACAAAACATCTTAAGTTGAGATAAGATAGCAAAAAAGTTTTAAAAAAAATTTGTTGAAAACATAATTTTTTATTAAATAATAAAATAAACCAAAATTAAAAATAAAATTCGTTTTTAATACAACATTTTAAAAACGTGAACAAAAATGTTTTTTGAATGAAAATTTGTATGATTAACAGCATTTTTTTCAACTTTTTAAATTTAACTTAAGATGTTTTATAAAAATGTCACAGATATTTGGCATTAGAGAAATTTGAATAACTGAAATTTTGAATATTTTAACAATTTCAAAATTGTCTATTATTTTAATAATTTCTTCATAATCTGCAATTAGTTTGCATGATTATCATATCAGATTTTCATCTCTTTGTATACACTAAAAGTGATGAAAAGTTAACCTTTTAACCAGGGTAGGTATTTCCTCGCAAAGAATTCTTTTTTTTTTATCTTTCCCTCTTCGTTTCGCGAAAAGAAGAGATTTGTTGTTTTTGTTTCGTTTCTATAAACGAAGGCGAGAAACTGCTGTGTTTTCTTTCGTTGATATTTGTGCTGAAATAAAAAACCATTCGTTTGGCTGAAAAAGAAGGAAACGAAATGGAGAGAAGAAGCAAACAAAATTGTTTCTTCTTTCTAAATCGAAGGAAAAAAATAGAGGGAAATAAAAGAAGGAAAAAACTTTGTTCATTAAAATTTGTTTTAATGAATGTCTATGTAATAAATTGATTTCGTTTTAAATATTTTTTCTTATTTCTGTATTTACTAAACCAAGTCTTTGCTTTTAATTTTACTTCATAACAATATAATTTCAATAAAAAACAGAAAAAGAATTCTTTATTTTTTCCTTCCTTCCATTCGATATTTCGATTTCATTTTTCTTTTCTAATTTTATTCTCCTTCAGTTTGTTTCCTTCTATATCATTCCTCTTCGTTCTGCTAAACGAAGAGAAGCATTTGTGTTTGCTTCGGCAAACACAAAAGAAGGAAACAACAACAATATTTTCTTCTTTCTCGCGATAATGATAATCGAAAAGTTTTGTACAAAAAAACCTTCGCGAGAAAGAAAGAAAAAAGAAATTCATTTACCTACTCTGCTTTTAACCATAGAATTATTCAACCTTATTGTGTTTGGCGTTTTTAAAATACGCCTGCGACTGTTTGGTAATAGATTAAAGAGAACGTGAACTTATTTTCTTTAATCTATTGCCAAACAGTCGTAGGCGTATTTTAAATACGCCAAACACAATAAGGGTGATTATTTTACCTATTTTGTCAGGTATGTCATAGAATAAAATCGAAATCGATGAAAACGAATTGCAACTCATTCTACAAATTAATTTGTATTGGATACGAATTAAAATTCATTTCTGCCTAATTCGTTTGAATTGATTAAAATTTCATTCAATTCGTTTTTGTCGTGAAAATAATTAATTAAAAATTTAGCTTTTTTTTTATTCCCTAAGCTTATCCCGCGAAGCTCTATCTCTATCTTGTCTGCAGGAACGAAACCAGAGTCTCTGGCGGGAATCTAACCCGCAACCCCGGCGCTGATAGACTATAGCTTACTACCAGCTAGCCTGCCGGGGCTAATTCGTAACGAATTAAAATAAAAAAAGAATGATTCATTTACAGCTCTGATATGTATGCTACGTAAAATATCAATTTCTCTTAGAAAATTAAAAGTGATTTGAAATCGTTCAAATTTTTCGGTTAACGTTTTCCAAAGAAGCCAAAAAATACGTTTTCAATTCCACTTTTGAACGGAATTTGTTTCTGTGACATGCCTGTGTATTATTAATTTTTTTTGTTTTAATAATTATTTAATCATGTTTTAAGTTTTTCAAATTTAAATTATTAATTCAAAATTAAAATTATTCAATAAATCAGTACACTAGCTAATTTAAAATGTTGATTAATCAATCAATTAAGGGTAAAATTTCGGCATTATTAGACATGTTCTGAAAATCACTTTTTGTGAAAGTGATTTGATATCACAAAAAAGGCGTCCTGGACAAAATATTTTTTTCATAATTGTAATTTTAAACTGGCCAGCTAAAATTACGTGCTTATTTGTTTCCACGATTTTAAGCCAAGTTAAAATTTTTGTGGTTTTCAAAACACACTTAAATCGCAATTTTGATTTTAGAATCACAACTGATTTGTTATCTTGTGATTTTTAGAACATGTCTATAAGGTAAAACACAAATTTATTAATCGATTAATAACACATAACTTAAAAAGTATATAAAATTTCAAAATGGTAAAATAGCATTTTAATTAACCGAATAATAAGACATAACTTAAAAGTATATAAAATTTCAAAAAAAAAATTCTTAAGAATCTAATAAATCGGCATTGCATATTAGGTCTGTTCATTTACTTTACTAGCAAAAACTTGCAAAGAAAATTTTTTTAAATTTACAAATTTTTTTCTTAAATTTTAACGCTTTTCTTTTTACTCTCTTACAAATATTTTCAGTTACTGCACAGACCTTTTATTATATCAAGTTTTTTCTTCGTGTTAACTAATTTTTTTATTCGCCTGAAAGTTAAAAAATAATAGAAATAAGCAAGGAATTGAAAGTTTGTTTTCTTTTTCTTTAAATTTACTACATATTCAGTTATTTGATGGAAATTGACTTTAAAAAAGAAACGATTTAAAACCGAAAATTTCGTTTTCAGTCACCCTTATCGCGAATAAAATATCCCCGGAAATTCGTTCCCTCTCCCCATAAAAAATTTATGGGAAAAATAAAAGTTTCAAGGAAGAAAAAACTGTTTACTTTTTAGTCACGATAGGGGTAAGTGAAGGTTTACACTTTTTAAGAACGAAATCCATCGATTACCATCACATACCTGATTATTTAGTTCAGATATTAAATTTTTTTTCTCTTTCATTGTTTAATATGTGTTTATTATTCATATTTCATATGAATTTTGTTTGTTTTTTTTTTAATAAATAATTTTTTTTAAATTGTTAATAAAGTATTATTTTTGTTTGCATATAAATTCGAATAAAATTGATAATATTAATTTTGTGACAACGTTCTATTAAACTAATAATAAAATGTAAAAAACTAAATTTACATGATAATGTAAACAATTAAAATATATGATGGTTTGTTTTATATTTGTCATTAGGGGTTGGTGTTGATCGTTGAGATTTATTATTCGATTTCTTTAAATTGTTTTTTCATTCGCTGCTTCTTTAAATTAGGAATGTTTGTTATCAATTAAGCATCTTCAACACGACCCACTGGACGCAAAACAATTCTTGGATCTGGTTCAAGCATGCGATCAGATTCTTCAGCACTGCTGAGACTGCGATTTGAAAAATAAAAATAAAATAAATTAAGTCTACTTTAACTTAATGTAGGAAGTAACAAATTCTGTTCCAAATTAAATAGAAAATAATATTTGTTAAGTCAACAATTACATTTAAATTTCAATCACTTAGGAGATAGGGGTCTACCTTGAGGATCTGGATATTGGAAAGTCATATAGGCTTTCTGACGACTCCAGTATATTCAGGGGAACCATGATAAGTATTATCCCGGGCCACTGCATGATAGGCCGGATGGCGGCGGGGCCATTACAAGTTGCACCCTTGCGAAAAAGTAATTTTGAGAAAACATTACAACAACCACATGGACAACTTTATTTCGCACAAAAAACTGTCTATGTGGTTGTTTTTAAGTTTTCGCACTTTCGCTTATTCGCAAGAGTGCAACTTGTGACGTGAATAAGCTTATAACTTTTATTAAAAAGTAAGTTTGCAATATTTAAAAAGTTCAAAACATGTAAAAATTTTAATATTTGCAATTGAGTATAATTTCGTTACTCGAGATTACATGGGTAAATAATGACAACTCCTTCTAAAGATCAGAAGATTCGAACCACTAAAATTTTTGAATTTAGTAGGCCATATCTTTTGAAATTTATTGTCGGAAAAAAAATATTTGTATACCATTGAAGAGTACACTTTCTTAAGATAACTAAAATAAGAACAAAAACTACTAAAGTTTAATCAAGTCGAATTAATTACAGGTGGTGTCGAAACGGCATCTGATTTTGACAGTTCGAACTTATGTATTTGTTTTGATTTGTTAGTGTTTTGCTAAGAATGGTTAACATTTCGATCTAAAAGCACTAACAATGCAATGCAAAAAACCCTATGTTGTTTCTGTTGTTTTTGGATTGTGGTAGTTCCGACACCACCTGTAGTGGAATTCGACTTGAGTTTAATAAAGTATGTATCAAGGTATATTTACACAAGGTAGACTCATTTGGGAGTGTAGACATGCTGCTCTATAAAAGGAACCGAGTTGTCAAAATTGTCTTCATATAAAACAAAAACAATTTAACGCACACATATACAAATTTTGGCTCATATACACGAAATTTGACGTTTGGGTTCCAACTAGGGGTAAACAGCAGACAAACATATGGGCCAACGAGTTTACCTTGTGTAAATATACCTTGTTATGTATCTTAAAAAATGTACTTTTTCAAAAGAGACAATAATAAATACAAATTTTTCTGTTTATTATACCATCCACCACAATTAGTTGTGAAGAGGGTATACTAAGTTTGTCATTCCGTGTGAAACTTTTTTATTATTCATCTCAGACCCCATAAAGTATATATATTCCGGCTGCTTGAGTAATTCTAAGTCGATTTAGCCATGTCCGTCTGTCTGTCCGTCTGTTGAAAACACGCTCACTTTCGAAAAACTCAAAAGAAATAAACAAACTAGGTGTCAAATTGCTTGTAGTTATCCTAAGCAGTTTGGGATTGAATTTCAGCAAAATCGGTTCAGTAGGACCAGAGCTATGAATCAAAATGTGGAACCACCACCTTTAAAAACTTGATAATTTTGTTACAAAAACTAACATAAATGATGCAAAAATGCACGGAATGACATGATAAAATGATAAAACAAGTCCGTTTTATTCGACTAGAAATTACACTGTAAAATTTCGCGAAGGTCGGTCCATAATTTACCCTAGGCCCCATATAAACCCTACTCTCGGAAAACAGTTTAGTACGCCTAAAACCGTAAAAAATAATGCAATCATAACAAATTTTGGCTCGTCACAATTTTATAGGACTATAAATGATACTGTGAAATTTCGTGAAGATCGGTACATAATTTACCCTAGGCCTCATATATGCCCTACTCCCGGAAAACAGTTTAGTCTCCTAAAACCATAATTAATAACAAATCGTCACAGTTTAAGATAATAATAATAAAAAGACATCATACAGATATTACTCCTTAAACATTCGAACTGTCGGTGGAGGGTATCAAAGATTCGGCACAGCCGAATATAGCACTCTAACTTGTTTTTCTTTAAAAGCTAATAAGACCTAATGATTTTGATGTAAATAAAAATCAATTTTATTACTTTTCACCCTTTTTTTCGTTCATATGGGTAGAACCAATTAAAAAATTGTAATTAAAAATGCGTTATTTTATAATTTAATAAAAAGAACCGTTAAAATTAAGTTGATTGATAATATTTTAAACAATTTACCTCCTTTGTTTAAAATAACTTCAATTATACGGTTTTTCAATGAATCACTGCAAAAAATCTCATTCCAGGAGTGCGCAATCGCTTGAATAAATGATTCCTTATCGTCAAAACATCTTCCGCCTTCATAAACTTTGCGGGAATTCAACCTTAAAAGTCTTATAAGTTTCTCTATGTTCTATTCAATGGTATAAAAATGTTGTGTCTTCAATTAATTTAAAAAGATATGGCCTACTAAATTTAAAAAATTAAGTTGGTTCTAATCATCTGATGTTAAAACGAACTGAACTATCTTACAAGTATGACTTCCCTATGCTTAAAAACTTGTTTGAAACCAAAGTTTAAATGCTTTTAAATAGAATACATTTTTAGTTTTCACCTCCTCTCGTAGACTTTTAAATTTTTCCAAACTTGGGCAATGTATGATTTTTAATTTTCTATAAGACAGTTTCTCAAATTTGCCTTAGAATCCCTTTTTATTTTTGCTAGTCTAGCTACAAGCATAACTTAACTTCTTACCACTTACAACAACTTACCAATCTTTATTATCGGGCATTAAATTTCGACGTTCCTCATCATCAGCACGCAACGAAGGCAACTCCGAAACTGGAGCGTATTGTGTGTGCGATACAAGAGGATCTGTAGAAGGATTTAAAGCCATAATACCTTGGCCACAACCGCCATCAACATTTTGACATTGCAATTGACGTGCCAATGACTGTTTTTTATCGAAAAATGGACACCGGCAAGGACATACACAGTTGCGGCGCCAGTCAGCAACTTTCAAATAAAGTCCTGCAGTAAAAAATTATTACTATTTTTTCACTATCTTTTTACAAAATTAAATGTATTAACAAGGAAAAACAAACTTACCCATTCCGGCTATGCCCAGACATGACATAAATACACCACCCAACAGAAGACCCAAAGGAATATTTACGAAGGGGTTAACAGCTTCTGTTTGAGTCTCACTTACTTCATCGTCAGTGGTTTGCTCAATGAGTGCCTTTTGTTGCTGCTGTCTCACGAACTCTGAGTCCTCAACCCAATCAGCTGCTCCGCTGGCTAGCATAGCAATTCCGGCAGCCAAGGATATTAATGCAAACAAAAGGAGTGCCAATTGAGGTTTAGGTTTACGAAATATACGTAATGGAGAATCAACTCCAATGGAAGAGGCTGGTCCTAAAAACCCAAGACCACCTCCTGTGCCATTTCCGCCACCAGAACGAGGTTCATATGACACCGTTGTGGGTTGATACACTGGGCCACCACAAGACGGCATTATGACTGCTTATGTGTGTGTGGGTACGAGTAATTTTTCTATTTCACTTTAAATCAGTTTTGAAATCTTGTTGCCACTATTACTATATATTTGCAAAAAAAAAACATAAATAAATAAACAATAATAAATGTGGTTTAATTAATACTTAAAAATAGATTGATAAAATTTGTTACTAAAATAAATAACAATCTATTGTCAACAACACCAGTGACACGTACATATTATTTTATTTTTATTGTTATTTGCTTTACTTTATTATCCTTTTTTATACACATTTCATTTTAAGTTTTTCTATCTTTGAAGGTTAAATATACTTACATATATCCTATGTATATATTTTTATAAATCAATAGAATTACAAATAAAACCACAACAATTCAAATTTTCATTTACCTCCTTATCGATTCCTTCAGTGAATTAAATATTTTCTTGAAACAGATTGCAATTTTATTATGGTTTTAACTCGCGATCTTAGAATTATTTTATGGTTGCAATCTAATAATACTTCTTCATCTATTGAATTTTCCGACTTTTCCGCAATAGCATGAGCCGATTTTACATTACAGTTGTTATCAAATTGGTACATATTTTTATTTTTGCGGGTAAGTTTTTACCCCTTTATTACTTACTTTGTTGCATGTTGGAATAAGCAGGTGGCATCGTTATGGCAAAAAATACAACAAAAATGGAAAATACATCACCGTTTACGTCAAAAAATACATTCAACAAAAATCAAAGCGTGCCGCTGAAGGCGATGAAATAAATAAATTTTTAGCCAATTTTTGTTTAATTATGGTCAATATCTTATTTATTTTAATTTAATATTATCAAAAACTTTAATAAAATACAATAATCACAGCACAAAACGTTGACTTTTTGTAAACATAAACAAAACTTTGACATAAACCTAGGCAAACAATGCAAGAGCAAAAAATCGTCATCTGGCGTAGTGCAGCCACCTGTTTATTTCACCATGCTTTGTTGTTTTTATTTTCATTTTGCAGCTTGTAAAAAGGCTGCCAGATATTTTTAAAAATAAAGCTAAAACGTTTTTTTTTTCATTGCAATAATTGCAATTCCTTCGTTGGAGTCGCTCTTATATGTTTACATGTTTAAACCAAGGTATATTTATACAAGGTAAACTCGTTGGCCCATATGTTTGTCAGCTGTTTACCCCTAGTTGCAACCCAAACGTCAAATTTCGTGTATATGAGCCAAAATTTGTACATGTGTGAGTTAAATTGTTTTATATCAAGGCGAATTTATTACAGGTGGTCTTAAAAGCCCTGCTGATATTAGCTAAAATCACTGTTGGATGTCAAAATTTTGTTTATTCTCTTTTATTATCTTTGTTTCTGTTTTGTTTTATTTCTGTTTTTGACATTGTACAATGATTTTACAAAAACAAATTGCTTGTGGTTTTTGTACGAGTTGTACTTGTTGTAGTACCGAGATTACCTGGGATGAATTCGCCTTGTTTTATATGAAGACAATTTTGACAACTCGGTTCTTTTTATAGAGCAGAATGTCTACCGTCCCAAATGAGTCTACCTTGTGTAAATATACCTTGGTTTAAACCAGGGATTTCCATTTCATTGCACAATTGTGCACACCAATACTAACACATATTTTTATGCTCTTCAATTCAGTCGTCGGTGTGACTTCGACAAGTGTACATGTCTAGCGGATGCTATATTATCTTGTTTCAGCTTACACTCAAAAAATATTGTGCGGTCAAAAATGCTTTTGGTAACATCCAATGCCTTGCGTGCAATTTTTATTTAGAGTTTAAATTTAAAGACTTAAATGTTGAATAATATAACATTTTATAAGTTTACATGCAAGGCAAAGAACTTTGTAAAATGGTAATTATTTGAGATTTAAATTCAATTTTTAATATTTCAGATAAAAATGCGTTAACCGATATATTATTAAGGAAAAAATATTGTATTCTATTAATTTGTAATTTTCAAATAATATCTACATTGTTTTGTATTTAAGCTAACGATATGTGTTTTGTTTGTGAAAAAAATTCTTTGTACCTGAAAAGGGTCACTTTTACTTTCGTTAAAAAGACGTACCTAAATGCAGAAATTATTAAGAAAAAATAGCCACAATAATTTGTTGGTATTTTGTGCTTGTAAAAATATTTTTGTTTCTGTACCAATCGCGTCGGTGGGTTTTTTTTCTTTGAAAACACTTTTCTTAAGTAAGTAAAAATATTCAACATTTTTTATTTTTCGAATTTATTCTATGAGTTACATTTCAGTTATGTATTTTATAAAGCTTTTTTGTAATAGTTCTATTCCTTAAATTTTTAGGAATGACTTTTATACACTACCAGACTATTACACTGTATTTTCTTGTTACATTTTACCTACGCTATCCTTTGGATAGCAATGAAGTATATTGTATGCACAGAAAAATTTACAATTATTAGACACCAGCAGAATGTAATGCATTTTCTGGCCCGCTACGGCCTTCGTCAGCATTCTTTGTGTCACACTGGATAGTGATACTTTATAAATTGAATGTATTTAACTCAACTATTTTAACAAATAGAAACTGGGAATTATTTCCTTTCGCAGGTTACTTTGTATTATATTCAACATTTTTTATTTTTCGAATTTATTCTATGAGCTAAATTTCAGTTATGTATTGTATTGTTTTCCTACAATTTATGTGTTAACCTATACACATAAAAGCAAATGTGACAGCAGGTAAAATTTTTGGGTAAGAAGATGTGTTTTATTGATGTATTAATGAAACTTGTTTGTTTCGCACTATTTTTATTGCTTACTTTTTTATGCTACGATTATATCAGAATGTTAACACCATGCATAACAATATTCTGAAAAAATATGGCTTTATCTCTCATTTGCGAAAAAAAATATGGCTATATCTCTCATTGCGCAAAATTTTAAATATGACCTTACCTTTCAATGATAGGGCAATAAGGCTATTATGGCTTTATCTCCCATTCAATTGAGCAACAAAGCCATCATGGCCTGATCTCACATGGTTTTAAAGCACCCCCCGTTCTTTACCAATTCAATGTCGCTGATTTTAAAACTGAACTTTTTTCTATCAGCTGTGATTTGCGTGCAATATTTATTTTTTATGAATTTTTTAAACATAAAAATCTTAATTTTTTTTTACAATTGTTTGATAAGATATTTCAAACTGATTTAGAGTCAAAAAGCTTCCGAATAAAAAAAAGTTCATTAAAGTAACAATTGTTGGTGTGTGGTCGGAAGATAATTCTATGGAAGCTTCAACATGAATCGTTTCTATGGGGATGTTTATAACTACGCCAAAACCGATGACATCTGAAATCTTTGCTAATCAGTAGGCCTTCGAAAAACATTTCGAATGTTCTAGACAACCAAATTGCAGTATAAATACTAGCGGCGACTAGCGTAATTAGATTCATTCTAAGTGCAGACTTTGTCAATAACGTATAACGTGCAGAAAATTATAGTTGGTTGTGAATAAAAGCTATAAATTACGGTTGTTAAAAAGACTTAGTACAAAATAGAGTTGAGTAAATTGTAAACAGTGTTAAAAGTATTTGTGTTTTATTTATTTTATTAAAGTTGCAATAAAGAACTCGCAACGGTTTATTATAAAGGAAATAAACCAAAACGTTATTGAAAGGCAGTAACGTAACAATATATTTTCTTTCCATATTAGGTTGCATCTGCAGTTCGGGGCTTATAGGAGAGAGTTAAGCAATTATCACCATTCTAAAACATACCAAGCTGTCCTTATAAATCTCTATTACCTATCAACTCCATTGTTTTTGCCATATACTTACTTCGCTCCACGTCAAAGCAAACATCATAATAAGAAATAAAATTTGATATGAAGCACAAAACGACAAAATGTTATTTTAGAAAAACCATTAAAACTTTGGATTTATTGCATGTAAATTCATGTATAGTGTTGTTAAAAATATACGTAGCAATCAATTAGGAGCGTTTAAAAAATTTGTCGAGTAGTTTTTGAGAAAATTGATTGTAAACCTATTTTATCGTTTTTCTCAAAACCGACTTTGTGACGTATAGGCTAAAAAATAATCACCTGACGAACTGCTCTAAACAAAATGAATTTCACGAATTTCAACCAAAAACATTACCACACACGCAAGGTATATTTATAGCAGGTAGTCTCGGAAAGCCAGCTGTTTATTTTTTATTACCCTACAGATAATATTGGACTACGTGGTCCATTGTGGCTTAAACGGACTACTTACAACATGGTCCAATCTACTGTAATATGAACCATCTTATAAGAAATTAACATGCAGTGCTGCCAACAACTGCATGATGTATACTTTTCTATAGTTTACAGTATTACACATTGGTAGCCCTGATGGTGTACATTATTAATTGTTTATTTAAAAGTGAAAGTTTGTGAAATTTGTGAAAAAAAGATAAACAAATTAAAAAAACCAAGTAAATATATTTAATAATAGCAATAATAGACTACAGGGCACGCCATAAAAGGCGATTAGTAAAAAATTAAAAATGCTTAAACGACCGCTTTAGTGTACTCCATACTGTAGTGACATGGAGTACTTTTGAAACTAACCCACTTTAGTACTCCATGGAGTAGTTTAGGGACTACTTCGGTACGTTATATGGTCCCCTCCTAGGACATCGTAATGTTAAATGGACCACCTTTTACCCATATATTTGGAGTGGTTTTAGATTACTCCTACTCCTTTATGGACTACTCTTTACATGCATGTATGGACTAGTCTCGTTATCTGCAGGGTTATTAACCCCTTTGCTGTTTGACAGTTCGTATCACAAAAATGTGTTTAATACACTTTTGTGTATTAATTTTACATTTGATTTATTTTTAATAATGTGTTTGTATATACTTTAACATATGTAAAAACATTACGTTTTATGTTTTTTAACATTTTTTTTTGTATTTTCGCACAAGCTCATTACTTGGCATCCAACCTTCTATTTCAGTATCTAGAAAATTTAGAATTGATAGTTTTTACTTTTTAAAAATTTTGAAAAAAAAAATTGCCAGCACACGCACTGTTGTTCGGTAGAGTAAATACATGTGCTGCTTATTTGTCTAAATTAAGGTACAAAAGTTAATTAAAAGCAATTTTTAAACTTCCTACTGTACCTATGCCAAAAATGGTTAGCATTTGTAATTTTAAAAAATAATTGTATGATTTACCTTTGGATTTACTTTCTAACAACTTAAATTCGTTAATAAAAGCCTGTGTCATTTATAACATTTTTAAATAAAGATATAAGATCAATAGCGATACAAAAAAGTTGGTCTTAAAACGCTTTAAATAATAATGCCGATCATCCTACATTGGCATGGAAATTCAATGAACACGATACAAAACACTTTTTTTTCTTAATTAGAGAGAGAGAAATGTCAAAAGATGCTTGTGTTTTTGACATATCGGCAGTGTTGAAAAATACAGTACTTTTTCATATTAAAAATACTGCAGTACCCCCTCGCTGTTTTTAGTACTTTTTCATCCTTTGCGCTTTTTAACTGTAATGTGATCATTTCAATAGCAGACTTTGGTAATGTTGTGTTTGTTGCTAAATTTATGTTGTTGTGTATTAAATATAATTAACGACGTTTATTTGAATTGAAAGCGAGGACACCATTATTCTTATTTTGTTTTTCAGAATGGGATATTTGCTCTTACAAGTGGCAAGAAAATTTATAAAAAAGATGCATTGGATAATATATTAGTGGAAAACTTAAATGAAAACCATCTACTTTTAAATGTATCTTTTTAGGGAACTCGATATGACATATTTATAGAAACATGCAAAGTTAACAACGAAATTGTTAATAAATTTAAAGAAACTGCAAATTCATATTATTTGGCGAAACATATGCTTTTTTTAAATTATAAGCAGCTTCGCCAATAGCAAAGTTCCATTGTTATTAATGTTATTAACAAACGAGAAAGAAAACTACTCTCAGATATAAAACATTTTTTCAGCATCAGTTGAACGCACATTCTTAAATGCAAAATTTTGTAAAAAAGCAAATGAAGAAATCGTTTACACGTAAAAATTGTTTCAAGTTTCAAGCTAAATTTCTATTGAAATCAAATGATATTGCTGTTGTAGGTATTTGATTTCTTATGATCTAAAAGTAAATTTGGTTTATCTTATAACACTGAATTTAAAGTTTTTTTTTTTAAACATAAATGTTTTAAACTTTATTTTAGAACTTAGTTCTAAGTATTTAATATATGTAAAAGTCTGAATAATGTAAGTTTGCAAAAGTTAAACTATAAATAGTCTACCAACATCAAATTTTATTTATTTTCTTATTCATAAAATTATACTTAATTTTCTTTAGAAAATACTGAAAAAACTTATCTTACGCTTATGTATAACAAAAATATTATGTACCTTTAATATAAATACGGTTTGTTTTATAATACATAGATAAATGAATTCCAATAAAATATTTTTTGTTCCTTTTATTTTCATAAATAATTATTTAATTTTTTAACAAAAAGTACAATTTGTTGGAAAAAGTACTCTTTTAGTTAAAGTTCAGTACCATTTCAAAATTTCAATTTTGCAACACTGCATATCGCCCAACGAAAGCAACAAAAAAATACATTGTTGTGTTTTTGGTGTTGTTACTTGTTGTAGTATCGACACCACCAAGGCGAATTTATAACAGGTAAGTGCAAGGCGAATTTACACAAGGTAAACTCATCTCGTCAGCCGTTCATCAGCTGTATCCACGGCGAATTAAAAAAACGGTGAAACGTCAAAATATTGTTTTGTTTCTATACTGAAATTTGGCAACAAGTAGGAAAATTTCATAAACAAAATACATGGGGCTTTTTGTAGTTGTAAAGTTGCACTTACCTTGTATAAATTCGCCTTGGGTAAGTGCAACTCTACAACTACAAAAAGCCCCATGTATTTTGTTTATGAAATTTTCTGACTTGTTGTCAAATTTCAGTATAGAAACAAAATAATATTTTGACGTTTCACCATTTTTTTTAATTCGCCGTGGATACAGCTGATAAACGGCTGACGAGTTGACCTTACATAGCGTTTACCAAGGCGAATTTACACAAGGTAAACTCATCTCGTCAGCCGTTCATCAGCTGTATCCACGGCGAATTAAAAAAACGGTGAAACGTCAAAATATTGTTTTGTTTCTATACTGAAATTTGACAACAAGTCGGAAAATTTCATAAGCAAAATACATGGGGCCAAGGTATATTTACACAAGGTAGACTCATTTGGGAGTGTAGACATGCTGCTCTATAAATGGAGCCAATTTGTCAAAATTGTCTTCATATAAAACAAAAACAATTTAACGCACACATGTACAAATTTTGGCTCATATACACGCAATTTGACGTTTTGGCTCCAACTAGGGGTAAACAGCTGACAAACATATGGGCCAACGAGTTTACCTTGTGTAAATATACCTTGCATGGGGCTTTTTGTAGTTGTAGAGTTGCACTTACCTTGTATAAATTCGCCTTGAGCGTTTACATTTGCCAGTACTGGCAAGACAGTAGCAATACATGCACACTTTTTTACTAATACATGCACACTTTTCCAACTGTCTTGTCTACTGTGTAGCAAATTTTGCAGACAGTAAAATTGGACAGTGATTTAAAGTTTTGTTCGACAAAGAAAAAAAAATCAAGAAGTAAGAAAAAAATTAACATATTTTGCTTTGATTTTTTATGTTTTAGTTAAGTGCTATATTTGTTCACACAATAATGCTATTTTAAGTTATTTTTAAATTTGTTTAGTTCATATAAAACATGTTTTAACTGGACTTCCACTGCAACACTTACCTTTGGCATATTTTTAAAAGTGAACTGTCTTAACTACTGTCTGGACGCCTACGTCACAAAGACAGTTAGTAGTGTCTTTGGCAACTAATATGTATTTTATTACTGTCTTGCCAGTACTGTCAAATGTAAACGCTGTGTTACCTGGAGTTAATTCGCCTTGGACACCACCGTTTACATGAATTCGCCTTGGAACAAGTGTCGCGAAAATCGTGCACGACACAAAGAAAGACAATGTCTCTTACTTTGTCGTCAAAGACTTCATGCATGACAATGTCGTCTTGTTTGACATCCACGACAAAAATTATTATATGGTTATCTATTTCAGGCAGTTTTTTAGTTTAGTTGGAATTTTAATTTCTGTTACATGTTTTATATTTGACTCTTATAAGCAATCCTAAATTTGAAAGTGAAGTATTAACTGCATGTAATCCATTTTCCAATAACATTTTCGAATAACTTTATCAGCATTTTTCAGTTTTACTGTTTAGAACTAATTCATAAATTTTATGTAGGTATTTAAAACAACAATTAAAAAAAAAAGAATGTGTGAATTTTAATAAAACCAAGCAAGTGATTGAATAGCATTCAAGAAAACTTTGTCGTCAATAGCTTTAATACAAGACAACTTATAAGACAATGTCGCTCATACTGTCCCAAATAGAGCCAAATAGAAGACAACTTATAAGACAATGTCGCTCATACTGTCCCACATTGAGCCAAATAGAAGACAACTTATAAGACAATGTCGCTCAAACTGACGTGAACGACAATTTCCCGAAAATTGTCTTCCAGAAAACCTAAATGACAGAGCATGCATGCATGCGTGCATACATCATTGCCGACGATGTCGTTAACGGCAATCTGGCCAACTGGACAAAATTTGATCGTGTAACCCTCAAGTTATAAGATTTCATAATCGACTGATTCTTGTACAGTAAACTTGTCTCATATTTCTTCTTATGCTTATAGTTTTTTCTTTTTTTTAGTTTAAAATATTTTTTTTGAACACTTATCACAAGGTTTTCAATATTTGCCCAAAAAAATAATTATTTTAATGATAGCGCCTTATTTTTGTTTTATGTGTATTTTTGACAGCTCATCTTTTAACCCTTAAGTAAACAAAAAAATGATTTACGCAAACGAACCCCAGGGCCAGGATGTTATACCTCTCGCGTTGAGCTTCGTACAGACGATGGTCAGATCTTACAATATTGTAAGCAGGCGTTGCCAACAGCAATATTTTTCTGACAATGGTGCGATTGTCAGATGCTTTAATTTTGCTCTTCTGCAACTTCTGCAAATACAAATGAGCTTACAATGTTCACACAGTTGTAAGATATTTTAGCCAATTTTAATGCAATTTAAGCAACGCTGCTTACCAATATTGTAAGATCTGACCATCGTCTGTACGAAAAGCTTTAGTTTGATTTTAGAAGTGTATAGATAACAAAAACAGTTTTCGCAAATTTTGTTTCAGAATAGCCACGAATATTAATACTAACAATATTTGATATTAATCTGTGCGATTGAATTTGATATTTGCTGATATAAAAATCTTATATATTCGTGCCTATTCTGAAATACGCGTCGAATAAGTGAACATTTACATGAAAACAAAAACAAAAACAAAACCAAATTGACAAAAATTGTGTATGTTTATCATACAAAATTTATAGTTTTTAAAAAAGAGAAAGAATCGCGTTATACCTCTCACGTTAATTTGATTTTAAAAGTGTATAGATAAATATCTCACTGCCCGTTTATACCAGAGATAAATATTGCGACACATATTGCAGTATATATCAAATTTATGTTATCTTCAGTGTTACCGTCGGATATTTTCAAAAAGTACCAAAAAAAGGGGATATCTACAAAAAAAGTGGCACCAAAAGTGAATTTTTTTAAAAAAAGTGGCACATCTTTTAAAATTAAAATAAGTACACCACATTATGTATTTTTTACTTTTTTTTTATTTATTATAATTTTAAATGGTATACAAACTAAAATAAATATTTCTCTCGAGAAGTAATTTTTATAAAATATTTACTTTAATGTTTTGGTAATTCGAAAACGTTAAACTTGTTTTCCGCCAAACATGTTTTTTGGATTATGACATTGTTGCAGCAAATAGAAGATTTTTATGTAATGTGTTTTATATATACATTTAGTAATATATTTCTTGTACTATTCCTTCTGAATACATTTTCTTTGATTTATTTAAGACACTGTATTGCACAGGTAAGCATTTAAAAACTTTTTAGAAATTTATTTGCCCATTTCACCAGATTCTTATGTTTTTTGGAATGCTATGGCCGAATATGAGCACAGTTTTCTCCCATCACGTCACATTTATCAGATACACCAATTATTGTAATTTCGGATGATGTTTTGTACCACAGTTAATAACAAAATCCATAGTTTTATAATTTTATTCTACAGTCAACCTAATTACAAAAGTTGTAGTCCCAGGCCCACGATGTCGACAATAAAATTTCTTTCGTATATTTGTTTTGAAAACAAAAACAAATTTTAGTTTTTATTATTGTTTTCAATATAAATATGCGAAAGAAATGTTCTTGTCGACACCGTGGGCCTGGCAGCTAAGCTATAATCGGATGAAAACAAGAAATCCTATAACAAAAAACGAAAATATAATTTTTTCAAATACTTTATATATAATCAGTTCCTCACTTTAATCTATATATAAATCGGCTAAGGCAAAATAGTTAAGAACACTTTTCTCCTCTGTATGCCAACCGATTTGAACAAAATATCCACAATTTGAAAGGTATTTACTAACAGAAGTGCACAATATATATTTTATTTAAATCTGTTCAATAAATTCAGAGTTATAAGCGATCAAATTTGTTTCTAACACAAATACAGAAAGTATGTTTTTCAATTATCAAATACATAATAAACAAGTAAGAGTGCTATATTCGGCTGTGCCGAATCTTATATACCCTTCACCATTGTGCGAGCAGAATACAGAGCAAATAGACAAAACCTAAATAATTTCTACATAAACATACATATATACAATACATAAAACTTCATTATAAATTAAATTTAAAAAGTTAAAACTGGTAAATATTTTTTTAAATCGTTTTAGAACAATTAAAAAAATTAAAAAATAATTTCTTTTTGAAAAAAACAAGATTCGAACCAGGGACTCACAGTTTCTAACCTAAGCAAACCCCCTAGACAACTGGACCATGACGGAACGTTTTATGAATATCATTAAAAGTAAATATGATCAGTTTACAGTTCACAACTCAACACAGTTGAGTTGTAATTATTTTTGATGTTTTAGTTCACCACAATAAAGCAAAGTTTTAAACCATAATACCAAAATTATAAATCAACTACATATTTGAGTTGTGAACCATAATAGGTGGCCTATAATCACCAAAATAGTTTGTACCATGTATGTGTGTTTGTTTGGTTTCTTTTTGTATAGGCACTGTTGTCATACCGTAGACTTATCTTTTTTGGCGAGTTTTTAAGAAGCAAAACGAAACAAAAATTCCTAGTTTCTATTTGTTAAAATTATTTCCTTAAATAGATGAAATAATAAGGAAGGCTGATAACGAAAATCATATTGACCATTATGCTAGTATATATAAACAAATGCAAAAAGGGGGGTGGAGAAACGGACCACTGGATTTGAACTTCGCTTTTCATAAGGACCCAGAATACCCAGAACTTTATAGGGTATTGAACCTTCGGTGAAGGGTATAAAAAACAAACTTAATTATAAAAAAATAGTAATTTTTGGGATCTCAGTATTTTGGTCATAACTCTGCTACTTCTTAACCGATTTGACAGATTTATATACCGACATGTTAAAGAAGAAATTTGCCAGTAATTTTGGTTATAAAACTTGGACTCGGGAAGATCTATGGTTCCCGAAAATGGGTATTTTTCAAAAAAAATTAATATTTTGGTCATAACTTTTTCGTATCTGAACCGATTTTCCCGAGTTTTTCAGAAAATATTTTCTATCTTTTGATATATAAAACATAACCATAGGTCATATGACAGTCCAAAAAATCAGGTTTTTATACAATTTTTGATATTTTTTGTATGGGAGGTACCACGCCCACTTGTTTAATCCCGCCCACATTTTGTGGGATGCTGTGTATTGATAACGTTACTGTGTGCACCTTATTTGGAAACTTTGGCTCTTGCCGTTCTCAAGATATACAGAAATAAAAAAATACAACAACAACAAGGGATTTATGGGCAAAATCAGAGGCAGTCGTGGTATTTTGGTCATATCTCAGCCATTTGTGGACCGATCTGGCCGATCCGAATTTTAATAGCAAGAAATGGTGGACTATATAAAACAACCTAGCCGCTATCATGTCTGGAGTCTCCGGAAAACACATATCAAACGTAAGACGGACAGACGGACGGATATCGTTAAATCAACTTCTCTCCTCATAAGGACCCAATATATATATACTTTACAGGGCCTAAGATCAATATTGTAGAAATTACAAACGGAATGACAAACTTATATATACCCTTTTCCACCTGTGGTGAAGGGTATAAAAATAGGGTGGTCGATTATTCGACATTTTTCAGAAACCGGTTTGAGGATATTTCGACCATATTAAACTTATATATAAATCATTACAGGCAAAGCAGTTAAGAACGCTTTCTTCCTTTGTTTGTCAACCGAACCTCTATGGGGAAAAAAGTATCAAAAGGAGAAATACGAGATATTAAATTTCTTTCTTTTACTTTTCCGTGTTTCATATGATAATTTTTAAATTGTCTATAATATTAAACTTAGAAACATCATATAATAGGTGCAGGTTACTGAGTGAATAACATAAGTCGAAAAATTTTGGTACTTTTTTCATCTGGTACTTTTTAATTTTTGTTAATATTCGACCTACAAAGATAAAAATCAACGTGCATGGTCCTAAATGAATAAAAATGTCTAAGAGGGAGCTTTTGAGTAAATTTTCGTTATACATCTGGTACTTTAATTCATTTTCGTTATTATTATACAAAGAATCATAAAATAAAACATGCAGTGTCCTGAGTGGATGACAATCTATAAAGGAGACTTTTTGATACATTTTTGTTTTTCAATTGATATTTTCTGATATTTTTTATATTGAACTTACAAAATTAAATCAACTCCCGTAGAAAATAAAATATGAACCGGAGGTTGGTCCCTCGCCAAATCGATCCACTAAGACGGAAAAACAAATGCTAGAAACATGTAAATTCATATATACTTAGGTGAACTATGTTTTCTTCATATTAACATAAAAATTTATGGTCGAATTAGGCTAACTAGTACAAATAAATGCACGACAAGCATACATGCTACTAAATTTAAGTGCTAGTGTTTTAATTTCTTTGCTATAGCATATTTAGTTTTTATCCAATTTCGTCTATTATTGCTTAAAATTTTTGTAATAAGGTTTATAGAACAAAACTATAAAACTGGATTTTGTTATTAATTGTGGTACAAAACATCTTCCGAAATTACAATAATTGGTGTATCTGATAAATGTGACGTGATAGGAGAAAACTGTGTTCATATTCGTCTTTAGCATTCCAAAAACATAAGAATCAGTTGGAATGGTTAAACAAACTTTTTCAATGTCGTCCTGTGCTACATATTTATTAATGGTCAGTTTCATACAAATTTTACAATTAATTGTTCTTAAAACGACTTCCATACTTTCGTAAAATGTCTTTAGCCTATTTGTTACTTTATTATACCCTCCAACACAATTAGTTGTGAAGAGGGTATACTAAGTTTGTCATTCCGTGTGAAACTTTTTTATTATTCATCTCAGACCCCATAAAGTATATATATTCTGGCTGCTTGAGTAATTCTAAGTCGATTTAGCCATGTCCGTCTGTCTGTCCGTCTGTTGAAAACACGCTCACTTTCGAAAAACTCAAAAGAAATAAACAAACTAGGTGTCAAATTGCTTGTAGTTATCCTAAGCAGTTTGGGATTGAATTTCAGCAAAATCGGTTCAGTAGGACCAGAGCTATGAATCAAAATGTGGAACCACCACCTTCAAAAACTTGATAATTTTGTTACAAAAACTAACATAAATGATGCAAAAATGCACGGAATGACATAAGATTTTGCACAAGTCCGTTTTATTCGACTAGAAATTACACTGTAAAATTTCGCGAAGGTCGGTCCATAATTTACCCTAAGCCCCATATAAACACTACTCCCGGAAAACAGTTTAGTACGCCTAAAACCGCAAAAAATAATGCAATCATAACAAATTTTGGCTCGTCACAATTTTATAGGACTATAAATGATACTGTGAAATTTCGTGAAGATCGGTACATAATTTACCCTAGGCCCCATATATGCCCTACTCCCGGAAAACAGTTTAGTCTCCTAAAACCATAATTAATAACAAATCGTCACAGTTTTTCAATGTTTCTATTTCACGCCAAAAGTCTTCAGCATTCGAAATTTTAAACATGTGTTCATAATTCGTGTCATTTACTTTACTCTCTAGAAGCTTAAATTCATGTATAAATGCATCTGGGTCAGTTATAATATCTTTAAACTCTGAAACTAATTCAAAATAGTTTATATCTTTAGTAGACACTATAAATATTGGGTCTAAATACTTCAATATATTGAGCTTTTTGTTTTTTATATCAATTCATTACACAATTTTTGAAAAAAACTTAAATTTTACTTTTAATGTCAATTACACAAATTTTAGACAAGTTTTCGGTACACAACAGTTCGATTTCTGCTTCATGACTTCTAAAAAAATACATTTTTTACCAAATATTAGAAACTTTTTGCTTTATATTCTTTTAAATATTTATAGGAATTTTCCCTAATTCTTGATTTATAAAAGAATATATAGCAAAAAGTTTCAAATATTTGGTAAAAAAAAGTATTTTGTCTCTCCAATTAGGATGTAATCCAATCCAATTCCGTTTTTTTAATCTTGGACTTCATTTCCGTCTGGCTGTCCGTCCGTCTGTTCTAGAGTCGGTTTTCGAGAAAATTAAACTTGTCGTATGGGGACCATATGAAGGGTTGAAGATAGAGGATAAGTTTGTTCTAGAGAAATATTGAGGATGCAAAAATAATGGGGGTTGCTCATACATTTTACATCTTTAGGGGTGACTCCTTAGTAGTTACGGGCGTTTTTCTCTCCATTAGCCCGAATTTCATTCTCACAGATTTCAATGCGCGTGCGGCACGGCAATTTTCAACCGATCGAGCTCATATTTTTACCAAATTTTTTTTACCCTAACCTAACACAAAACTGGTCTACTTTTTTGAAACAGATAACTTTTTAAATTTTCCCTTCATTGATGGCCACTCTAATACATATATTAAAACAGTTTTACATATATTAAAGCTGGGGGTTATAATAAAACAGAAAGAAAAAAAGTATATTTTCCTAGCGTAAAAAGTATCAAAAAAGTGGCAAGAATCGCAAAAAGTACCACATTTGGGTGCATTTTGTAAAAGTGGCCAAATAGTATCCAAGCAGTCGAAAAAGTGGCAAATTGCCACTTTAGTGGCACCAACGGTAACGCTGCTTTCAACGCCACCTGAAAAATGAATTCGCCTTGGCTACTTTAAAGTAGCCAGCACTTTTTGTACATATTTATTGGCGGCATTTTATATTGCAATAATTGTTAAAGGCTAGATTACACTATTATACTTTGTATTAATACATGTCAAAAACTCAAGTAATATGACAAAGTGTGATAGTGTGAATGCAATGTGTCATGAAAATGACAAGTATTATGAAAAAAGTTTGACATCCCATACGACTTCATCGTTTTTTTAAAAATTTCAAAAAAATAATACTTTTCATTGGATCAGGATTGCATTTTATTTCATGTGTTAGTGTTTATACTTTGTGTGATGGTGTGAACACAAACTGTCATGTTAAATTAGATTTTTTGACAGTCGCAACAAAACTCATTAGATTTCTATCTCACAAAGTATTATGGAATACGTAAGACTTGTGAGATAGTGTAATCTAGCCTTAAGGCAAAGATGCCCAGTAGTGGCTGATATCAGCAAATTAAACTCACACGTATACTTACGCTCTTTTTTTTGATCGTCAATCAACCAATAGACAATCAGCATGTTGAGTGGGAGAGACAAACTACACTTGCAGAACTTCTGTGTCTTATTTTACATTTTAATCGTCATCGAGACTGCTGTGAGTTAACACATAAATTGAAATTATTGCGATTTATTAATGATGTCAGTCGAAAATTATTTTATGTTACAAAATGCTTTTGATGACATGCAATGTCTTATTTGTCATAAGACATTTAAAAAAACTAAGAAATATAATTTAAAAAAACATTTTGAAGATGTTCACAAAGACATGAATAATTTTCAGGGGGAAGAAAAAGAAAAACAATTTAAAATTTATAAGAAAATTTTTATTGAAAAGTTGAAGGAATGGGTAAATCAATATAAAGAAAATGATGAAGATATGGTGGAGGAGAATTTAAAAATGGGTTTATCTAACTTAATAAGTTTATATATTGTAAAAAAAGGAAGGCCATTTTATATTGAATTATATTTGCTCAAAAAAACGCAATAAGCTGAATTCTTCTAGTTTGAGAAATATACTTTTATTGCGTAACTGCAATAAGAGTATCAACTTAGAAGATTTTATTACCTTTTAATTGCAAATTGAACAATGATTAATTGAGGGAAAATTTATAAACACTTCGAAGAATCTTTTTATTTCGAAATATATCATACTATCCAGATGTCCGCATATATAAATTATATATGTATGTATTATAGATATATATATACCTATCAATACATTCATCAAGAGTATTACTAAAATAAATACATTCACCAAGATTATTACTAAAATATGTACATTCATTAATTTTACATTTCCCTTTTGTTAAACAAAGAAACAGAAAAAAATGACAACACCCGCCACACATGTGCTTTCGTCGCAATCTCGTTGACGAATAAATAAAATGAATAGCAAATTGATTTCTTCCAGTGTTATTTCGTCACTCTCACCAATACTACTACCTTGGGCATCAATGCCTTAAGGTAGAAGTACATAGCACGCGTTAATTCGTCGGCATGTGATGCGTTTAAAAACTTTAGCTCATTAAAAATTGCAAACTACACAACGCGCGTTACAAAAGCCATTCCTGTCAGCTGTTTTTTATTTGTTTACTTATTTGTGCATTGAAAACGGATTCGAAAGTATATCAAGATTTTATAATTTTATTAAATTTATTCCTTTATTTTATGTTTTTAAAGCTCTTCAATAAGTTTTTCTTTCATAATTCACAATTTTGTTGAATTATTCTTTTTATTGTCAACTGATTACTTGTCAAATACAAAACGAGTTAAAAAGTTCAAAGTTAACCAACTTTCTGGCGCAAACGCGTCAAAATATTTTGCATGTAGCTTGTTCTATGAAAATACACTAGTTCAAGGCGAATTAACTACAGGTGGTGTCGAAACGCCTTCTGATACTGACAGTTCGAGCCTATTTGTTTTTATTTGTTAGTGTTTTGCTAAGAATGGTTGACATTTCGAGCCGTAAACACTAACAATGCAAAACCCCCTATATTGTTTCTGTTGTTTTTGGCGCCTTCTGATACTGACAGTTCGAGCCTATTTGTGTTGATTTGTTAGTGTTTTGCTAAGAATGGTTGACATTTCGAGCCGTAAACACTAACAATGCAATGCAAAACCCCCTATGTTGTTTCTGTTGTTTTTGGCGCCTTCTGATACTGACAGTTCGAGCCTATTTGTTTTGATTTGTAAGGGTTTTGCCAAGGTATATTTATAGCAGGTAGTCTCGGAAAGCCAGCTGTTTATTTTTTATTTGCTTGTTTTGTGGTACGAACTGTCAAATGTTGTATAGTAAACATGTAAACAAGTTTTTTGTCTCAATCTTTTGTCTTTTTTGTCTCTTATCAACCCCTTTGCCTTTTGACAGTTCGTACCACATCACAACAATAAAAAGCCCTGTTGTTTGTTTTATTGTACAATTGTTGTAATCTCGCGGCTACCTGCTATAAATATACCTTGGGTTTTGCTAAGAATGGTTGACATTTCGAGCCGTAAACACTAACAATGCAATGCAAAACCCCCTATGTTGTTTCTGTTGTTTTTGGATTGTTGTAGTTCCGACACCTACTGTAGTTGAATTCACCTTGCACTAGTTTAAAATTTTTTTTTAAAGAAGTATACAGAGCACGCGCGCACTAAAGGCCATGTCAGATAAAACTTCATCGCTTTGCGTGACACATCTAGCTTTGACAGAAAAGCGTAACGCAAAAGCTGTAGGTCACAATAAAAACTTTGACAACACTCACACATTGTGTGTAAAAAAGAAAATAACTATAAAAAATTATACTAGCAGGTTGTCAAAGCGCGCAAAAAGATGAAGGCCGTGTCAGATAAAACTTTTGCTTCGCGTTGCGTTACATATACGCTTTGACATTTGAGTTAAATGTACATGTTTATATGGCACTTGTCACATAAACTGCTTTTAACGCAAAGCGAAGCGAAAAGTTGGGCAACTCTCATCTTTTTGCGCGCTTTGACAACCTTCTAGTATAATTTTTTTTATTTATTTTCTTTTTAACACACAATGTGTGAGTGTTGTCAAAGTTTTTATTGTGACATACACTTTTTGCTTTACGCTTTTCTGTCAAAGTATATGTAACGCAACGCGAAGCAAAAGTTTTATCTGACACGGCCTTGAGAGTTGCCTAACTTTTCGCTTCGCTTTGCGTTAAACGCGAAGCAAAAGTTTTATCTGACATGGACTTAACGCGTGTTATGTACTTCAACCTTTATTCTGCCGACGTTATTGCCACCATTCAGAGATATTTATCTTTGGTGTAGACCTGGGGTCAGGTGGCTACCACATGTTACAAAGTAATTAAGTACTGCCAGACTGTAAAACTCCTTGGAATAAAAAAACCAACATTTCCCTTAATACCCCGACCACACGAGCAATTTGTAATGTAAAATGAGTTAAAGTCATCGTCCAGACTTGCAATATTTGTTGCTGCAATGTTTTTAAATTCTGCTTTGAAATTGCACTAGTGTTCAGATTATAAAATTCTATGGTTGCAATTTTTGTATTTTTATCTTGTTCTTTTCATATTATATAAATACAAATACACCTACACCTACAGCCAACTTCAAGTCAAAACATAATTGCAGAATACATGACTCCCAGTCTACATCTGACATGAAATGCTTAACATTAAGAGTAATATGATGTTACTGTTATACTACATTTACATTAGGCCGAAATCTTGTAGATTTGATTTAAAATCTTCTTCGAAATCTAGTGCGTTTACATTGTACTTTTTTGACATTAGCGAGATTTTGTTTTTATAACACAACAGCTGACTTAAAGTTTTTTCGTTACACACACAAACACAAAAAGAAATATACATTAAAAAATTTGCATTACCTTTTTTTTAATAATCAACGATATTTATTTTATCAATATTATTCGTGTTTTTAAATTTTTTACAATTTTTATAAAAATTTTTAATATTTTTTTTAACAATTTTTGTTTTGTTTTTTTTTAAATGTCATTTTTTCTTGTGCAGGGAAATATTTTTTAGTGCTATATTGTAAAAACCATAGTTGCATCATTAAGTACTACTAGATTTTGAGTAGATTTCGTCGAAATCTTGTCACGAAGTAGATTTTGTTTTGTATGGGAAATCTAGTCAAAAACAACTAGATTTGGCTCGAAATCTCGTAAGTACTAGATTTTGCGTAGGTGTAAATGTAGTATTAAGTATAGACTCATCATGATATATGTCATCTCATGTTATAACACGGTTGTTAATGCAAATGTTTTAACAACGCTTTTATAACATCGTGTTATAACAGCAAATCATGTTAGTTGTAGACGTGGAGTGAGACTGAGTACACCTCTCCATTCTTCTCGCCCCACTCACCAATAAACTCAAGAATTGCTGCAACAAAACTTGCAAGTATGGACGATGACTAAGCAAAATGTTGATTAATTAAATCAAAACTGTTCACATTATTACATATAAGATGATTAATAGCCTATTTCCGATGTGCGAAAGAATTCGTTTTTTCGAACAATTACATTTAAAACAAAAGCAAATTCTAAAAACTTTGTTTTCGTTTAAATTGTAATTGTTCGAAAGAAAGAAATTTTCCACAAATCGGAAAAAGGCAGTAAGACAACAGTAAAAGATCTTTAAAGCATCAGACATGGAAATAAATTGATCAGCAGAAACTTATTAATGATGGAATTGTGAACATTGATGGATTATTTAAGGGCGAAACATAAGAAAATAGAAATCGTGGTCATTAGTACACCTATCATCATACTCAGGTTTAGGTATGTTCAGAGGATTCTATGTGATTAATGAAATTATCAAGTTTTTATCATGTCAATTTGAAGCTATTAACAAATCACTTAAATGTATGGACAACAATTTTAATGTGATCACGGTTGAGACGATTCAGATTCAGACGGACCTTACCCCCCGTTTCCACATGCAAGTGCAAGTTCGAAAAACTCAATACACTCACACTTTTTCACTTACATTCACACAATTTTTGTACTTTCAGCCAATCGGCTATATCCTCGTTTTTTCGTTGATAATACGTATACACTACTTGCAAGTAATTACTTGCATGTGGAAACGTAGGGTTACATTATGAATTTATTTGTACCTAGTCCCAATTTACCCCACGTCTCCATGCGCTTTCGATTTGAACATGACATGACCATAACGCCGGCAGACCAACGGTATTAATTTGTTCACGTTCTTGTATGTGGCGAATACGTGTTGATGTTCATGTTCTGATTGACCACAATTTTTGTTGTTGTGGCGTTTGGTTGTATACAGAAAATACATTGTATGGCCAACATCATGGCGCACATGGATGCTAAGACGAATGTTTAGGCAACGATGGCAGCACATGGACGAAACATGAACATGAACAGTCTACACGAGTAGAATTCATGCGCGACATGCTGTTCTTACCAAGTTGATGGATGGTGGAGACGGGTAGTTACAATGTAGCAAGTGAAAGGTAGACAGACGAAGTTTGTGGTAAGAGGGCGACGCTGTATGCGTAACACACTTCACTTTTTTCCTCTCTCGCCTACAAACTTCGTCTGTCTGCCTTTCACTTGCCACATTGTAAATTGGGACCTATTAAGAAAAAGAATATGCATACAACTTATTTGTAATACAAAAATTTAAATTAAGAAGAGTTTAACATTCTGGCCAGCTGTTTGTATATTTTAACTTAAGCGTTTAATAAGAAAAAAAAAAACAACTTTACTTAAAATTTATTAATAGATTTTTTTTGGAAATTAACTTTTTGATTTTTGGAATAAATTTAATTAAAATAATATGGCAGCTCAAAAAAATTACGCAATTTTTTCCAAAACAGATACTGATATTCTTATATCACTTGAAGCACGTGAATTGTGAAGTCGACACGAAATTAGAACAATATTGTTTTTAATTAAACAGAACAATAAATTTATTTGTAAATCAAGTAAATAAATACAGGTATACATGTCTTTCCTAGGGGCAACACTGGCACGATGCTGTCGTCAAATGACAGTTGCCGCGTCGCAGCCTATCGCCATTTTTGCCAGAACAAATATTCAAGCTTCGCCATTGACAACTGGAATTAAAGCAAATCAGTTGCAATTTGGATTTCTCAGTGTACGCAATTTTGCTAGTAAAGAAAAAATGGGTTTACCTCGTGTCTTCTTTGATATGACCGCTGACGGTCAACCTTTGGGCCGTATTACAATGGAGGTAAGGAAATTACTTTTTCCAAGTTACATACATATAGTAGCATGTCATCATGGTATATTTGGTAATTTATTGAAAGTAACTAGTATAACTAAAGTTTATATGTGTGGATGTGTAGATTTATTGTATGTATAATTTTTTTTTATTTTATCTTAAGGGCTATGTGTTCAAGTATGCCAAGATTTTCTATTTTTCCTGAAAGTGTCTATAAGAAAGTGAGGTTAGGTGAGAAAATATTTTGCAAGGGGAGACAAAAATACAACTTGCAAATTCCAAGTTCGTTAACGTTGACTATGACGCTGTATATGTATGAGTTTGTGGAATGATTAACCAGTGGGCGCATGTGTTGGTGTGAACTGCCGGATCAGTATTACCGTGGATGTATGTGTATAAAATTACGATAAAATTTGTTTGCGCGTAGTGGCATCACCATTTCCAATGGTTAAGAAAAGAAAAAATGATAAAATCGTTAAAAATGTAAAACAACAAAATAAATTCAATTTCAACCTAATTTTTCCCTATTACACACTTCGATTTCGTTTGTTAGCCGGCCGGTTTTCTTGTTGATGTCATTGTACATTTTTTAATTGTACAAATAAAAAGTTTTGTGTGAGTGTTGATTTATTTAAAAATTCTATTGCTAATCACTTTTGTAGCTAGTTTCATGTCTACCCCTTTCCGCGTTTTCATTTCTTTATTTCGAATAGAGCGTTTCTCTTTTGCTTTGCATTGTTTTTGTCAGCTGCTCAGCAGCAGTGCTGCCGGCGTAAAATAATTTTGGAATTTTCCATTTTGTTCTTTTTTTTATACACATTTTTTATCTCAATACACGTTTTGTTTATGAGTTTTGTATACAAAATTGTATTTGTTAAAATTAAAAAAACGTGTTCTATTTTATTTAACAAACTCTTGCATATTAAAGCAATTTCTAAAAGTTGACATTAGATTTTCACCTAAATGCAAATGACCAGTTGTGACCTTGAGTGTAAGCGCATGAGTTGCAAATACAAACTTACACATTTTAAAAAAGTAGTAATTTTCTGACCTGGTCTGGCACATGCCGTTTGAAATCAATATACTGATTACATACTAATTTTCTTATCTTATTTCATTGATTTATTTTTATAATTTACATGCCTACAATTTATTTAACTATTTACCTACATATATACAATATATAAATATGTACATATCTACATACATACATAATAAACATATGCATATATTTTTATACCCTACTGACTGACATTCCGTTTGTCATCGTCCAGACTTGTAATTTTTGTTGCAGCAATTCTTTGGATTATTGGTGAGAGGGGTGAGAAGATTATCGAGGGCTAGTCTGGGTTCACACTATGAAAGTTTTCTTTAAGAAAGTGTGACTTTATTGGTGAGAAGGGAGACATGCTCTTCTCCCCTCACCAATAAACTCAACTCAGTTGAGTTGTAATTTCTTAATTTTTGTATTATGGTTTGCGGTGAACAAACACATAACAAAAATTACAACTGATCACAACCAGTTGTCTGAGTTGGGTTGTAAACCGTAATAGGGGCCTAAGTAATTTTCAGTTTAGAGCTGGCGCTATTTTTTCCACTAGCCAAAAAAATGGCTAGGTTTTATACCTATAGGCATTTTTTTCATAGCAATTTTTTTTTTACTTTCATTTTTGAAATATTTTTTTAAACCATTTTTTTTTGACATTTTTTTTTATTAAATGTGCTGTCAAGGTATATTTACACAAGGTAAACTCGTTGGCCCATATGTTTGTCAGCTGTTTACCCCAGTTGGAACCCAAACGTCAAATTTCGTGTATATGAGCCAAAATTTGTACATGTGTGCATTAAATTGTTTTTGTTTTATATGAAGACGATTTTGACAACTCGGTTCTATTTATAGAGCCGCATGTCTACACTCCCAAATGAGTCTACCTTGTGTAAATATACCTTGTGTGCTGTTATTTATTTGGTTTTTATTTACCTTTAATTCCTATTTTAAAATGCAAACAGTGTCATTTACTTCAAATGACAGTTTAAGCAACCCTGAAATATTAACGACACATCATAGAACTGCCCAGGGCTAACTAAGTATTTGCAGGGTTTAAAAAACTGCAGTCGAAACCAAAAACTGGCGAAAAAAAAACTAAAATTTGTGTACAACTTTTCGCTTTTTGAGTTTGAACGGCATGGACTGCTTACATTTAATGAATCAGAAGTAAAATCAATAGTTTTTAAATGGCCAATGACAAATGTAGACGTGGAAGAAATGGCAGTTTTTCTACTTTGACTGCAGTTTTTTAAAAGCTGACTATTTGTCATCTGAGTCCGAGTTTAGACGAACGAAAATATGGAAGGAAAACATCTGGAATTCTCTATTGTTTCGCGGTCACACAGACGAATATGATGCCGGAAACATTCTGTTGCTATTGTTGTTTTTTTTTTGTTTTTTTTTTTTCAAAAAGCATGAGGACTCTGGAGATGAAGATGGTAGTAAACTCCCGCAAAACTTTCCCAAAGCACTACTTATACAACCATGCGAAATTTAAATTCGGAAGTCCGAATCAAGTGTCAAAGTATAACAGGCGTTGCAAAACGTTATAATAACTCTTCTGATAATTTAAATATTGACTGCCTTACCCCTAATGCAAAACGGTACAATATTACAATGGCTGTGTTCATTTACTAAAAATTGTTACAAATTTCTGCAATTGTTACAAATTTGTAATGTTTAAAATTAGGTACATGTTAAAAAAATTTTACTAGTAAAAATTGTTACAAATTTTTAGTAAATGAACTAAAAATCGGCTCCAGGTTAGCCACCGACTACTTTGTAACGAATTTTTATTCTGTTCTTTAAACACCTTACCACGTTTTTTTGTTTGACTATCCTTTAAAAGTGCGACCCTAATAATGTCTGCCTCTCAATTTTGTCAGTTCTTGTTTATAAAGCTTTTGGTGTCATCAAAATTTTGAAAAAACCGACATACGAAAATAAGTTAAGAGTACTGAATTAGAGTACGAAAAATAGCTTAAATTGTTTGTGTTAAATACCTTTAAACACATGCAAATATGTACACACAAGTAGTGCTGGGCACAGGTGTTACACACATCAGTAATTTATTGTTGTTTCAATATAATTTCTCACACGAAATTTTGTTTTCATTTCCTCAAAATAGGCAATTAATATTTTTATACCGACACCACAATAGTGAAGAGGGTATTATACATTTGCGCTGATGTGTGTAACACCTTAAAATATGTGTCCCGGACCCACATTAAAGTATACCGATCAACTCAGATTCTCTTTCTGAGTCGATCTAACGATGTCCGCCCGACTGGCTGGCTGTACAGGTCGCAATTTGGGAACTAAGCACGTCATACGAAAATCCTATTAATAATAAAAAATCGCCATATATTTTTAAAATCGCAGTGTAGTCAAAATGTTTGAAAATCGCCCCATGTGGCCAGAATTTTTAGAGGTAAAATCAGCAAAAAACCATAATTTTTCATCAACAAATCTGCAAAATCTGCGCCAAGATTTGAAAAATCTTTAAAAAACATTTATTTCCTTTTATTTAAAAACGTTATAACAATTTATTTCAAAATATAAGGCCAATGTTCTTGAATTTGAAATCGGTGGTTGTGGTCCTCGAAGTATGAGGTATAAAAAGGAAATATTTTTTGACCTTTCAACACAGAAAAGTTTTAAAAATTTGTTCGATTTTAATTTCACTCGAATGCGGTTTTCAGAACATGGCTGATAATGTTTGAATATTTTTACATTAAAAATATCTATCCAAATTTAATTACTCAGACTGAGTAAGGATTAATGACGTGTTTGCTGTTTTAAACAACAAATAAAATTGCTTGGTAAGTTATTTAAACTATCAAGGGTCTTATTGGAAATTTACAAGAGATAAAATATTAAAACTATTAAAGATATTTATACATACATAAGTACATATGAATATGTACGTATAACGTATATTTACATACTATTTCGTGTAAAATCAGATGACATAAGTTCGGTGATATTAAAGTGTCAAGAATGTGTGAATAAAATTCCTACTAATGAATATATTTCCACACGGTTCTTCCATGAATGGTTTATATATTTCATTTTTCAATGCAAGAAGTGGAAATAGACAAGCTTAATTGACAATGTAAAGAAATTTCCACCGAGCTAAAAAAATCTGCAATTTTAAACCAAAATAAATCTGCACTTCTGGCATCACTGCGTGTGGCGAGACATCTCTTAATATGGCAGCCCTGATTATGTTATGAAAATGTTTAAGGTAATCTGGGAATGAGTAAAAGAAACAAGTATACAATGTTATAACATAAAACATATAACAAGAAATAAAAGAGCGAATAGTACCATTTTCTTAACACCAACATGAAAAATATTACTACTCGCTCATTCATTTCTTGTAGGGCATAGACAGTAATAATATTGTTGTTTCTTTTCAATCAGTTCGGTTTACTTGATTTAAATCAAGTAAACAAGCAACTGAAGTAAATGAACCCTTGAACTAAATGAATTGAACTAAATGAATTGAACTAAATGAACCGACTGAAAAGTACGAAATAAACAGCTGATTCAAAAGACTGACTGAACTAAAAGGAACTGTCAGACTGAAAGACAGTTCAACGTTCATTTGACTGACTAGTTCAATTGAACTAGTTCGTTCATGAACTACCCAACTCTAATATTTATCGGTAGTTAAGATTTCACTATCGATATTATTATCGACTGAATGTTTGTACTTGTGCAGGAAAACTTTAACTAGTTTTTTATCAGGCTACAGTTCGTTCATTTTATACGCACGTTATTTTAGATAAGTACCTTTCTAAAGGAATCGAAGTAGCAGGGACAATAAGATATTCTATTCTATTCTAAGGTAATCAATCTAGCGGACTTATCCTCTAATGGTCGTTCATTGTTTTGCCCTATGCTCGCAGTTGCAATTGCATTTGTACAAATTCCGATTTAAAGGCTGTGAATTAGCACAGATAAGCAATCCATACCACTTGCCATTCTTGTTGTTGTATTCATTGCTGTAATTCAGTGCGAATTAATAATAGCAAAAAAAAATGTGTGTGTATAGCTGCTGTTAGATGTCTTCATAGCTGTATTCTAAATAATAATAATATCGATATTTTTCCTATCGATATTTTCGATATTTTTAAACTATCGATAGTACTTTCGATAGTTTCCCAGCACTACACACAAGTGTTTATTTAATTTATACAGTGCACTCGGGAAAACGTCAACTAATTAAAACCGCGGGTGTTGACGTTTAACAAATTGTTGACGTTCACGAATGTAAAATTTTTAAATAAAAAACATATCGATAATGTGCTTTTAAAGGTTTTTATTGATTATAAACTAAAACCAAACATAAACAAATTCAAAAAGGAAACAAAAAAGTCATTCAACCTGACTAGAACCATAGAAGACAATTAGGACCAAACGAATACATTTTAAATGAGATCATATTTTTAATTTTACATGCACACATATGTATGAATTTAAAAAAAAATCTTATCTTGCTTATGGTTGATTTTGTTACACCATATTGCTTCGCTAAAGTTACCGCACTTGTACCCTTTTCTAATAAGTCCAAAATATATGCATTTTCTTGTAGATTGCGCAATTTCGGTTGTTTTGAGCTCATTTTGTTAATGTGATACTTACGATAACAAAAAAGCAACTGAACATAAATAAAAAGACAATACATAAGTACAAACAGTTGTAACTTACAACTTGTAAGTTCTTTTCTACTCTACTTATAGGGGAATCCCCAATTTCTGATATTATTTTATAAAATAAGTGTGTATGCACAGAAAAAATTATTTTTCCAATTCAAACAAAAAATTTGTAGAATCAAAACATTTTTTGTCTGAAATCGGTTTTACGAACAAATTTGCATATTCAAACAATTTATTTGCATTTCGTTTATTGAAAAAAAACACAGATTTTTTCAAACAAATAATTTAACTGAATCAAACAAATAGTTTACTGAAAATCATATAAATTTCAAACAAATAATTTTGCTCAATCAAACAAAAAAGTTTTTGCACAAGCAATGACGCGCACACAAGCAAGCACTGTAGAAGTAGATGAAGGCAGAGCAGAGCGGCGCCGGCTGGCTTTGAGACACATTTTTTTGTTGGAATAATTTTTGAACCAAGTCTTGTGTTTGTTCACACAATGTTTTTCTTCTTCACTCACTGTTCTGTATCCTTTCCTTGGCAGCAGACCGACTCGACATGTTTTTCGTCATCATTTTATTTTTGTATTTGATGTAGGTATTTAACTAAACATTTTTAAAAAATTGAATACGGGATTTTGTGTTTCATTCTTTTTTACCAACTTTGAAACTAACAAAAAATTTATTTTGTTTCTTCTAATGTTGTTGTTGTTTAAAAAGAGTGAAACGATTTTTTACCTATTATTGTTTTTGTTGTTTTTTACTACAAACCTCGCCACGCTATTTTATCATCTTTCTTAGTTGTACTTTTTCAAAGCGTCCAAAAATAGACTGTATGTGTTTTTTGTTGTTGTTCTTATATTTCACATAAAGAAGTGTTGCTTACGGTCAAATAAAAAAATGCAAAAAAACGACAACATTAAAGAGCGTTAAATATTTCATACAAAATTATGAAAACTAGAAACCAATAACGCGTATATTATATTTTTGAATAGTTGTCAACATTTCTGTTGGTTAAAATAAAAATCAAACAAAAAAATTAATTGAATCAGTAAAAAAATTTGTAGAAATTAAAAAAAATTTCAAACAAGCGTTTGTTTGAAAATAATTCAGCAATAATTTTTTCTGTGTGTGTACAAATGTGTGTATTTTAACTGCTGCTAAATTCAAAATTTTGTTTTATTCTGAGTTGACGTTTTAGAGCTTTGTAGTTGGGTTGACGTTTTAGAGTAGGCAATGTAAAAAAGAAAGGGTTGACGTTTTGGGATGTTGACGTAAACGAGCGTTGACGTTTTCCCGAGTGCACTGTATATATTTTATCGGCTAGCAGCCGGCTTCGAGCCGCCGCCAAGTATTTTTTGCACCAGCCGCCGCCGCCAATAAAATCCACGGCGCAGATCTCTGGTCACGTGATTTATGTGTTTCCAGGTGACAAACAATTGATTGTGTAGTAAAATTTATATAAAAAGCATATACAGCTCAATTATGAATAAAAATTCCCCTTCTCCCATTTTTCTTATGTGAATTCAATTGTAAAAAATGGGGAAAAAAGAAAAAACTACCGGAGAATTTGTATTCATTATTGGGCTGATAAATTTTTCTACACAATCAATTGCCTGCCACCTGGAACAGCACATTTAAAGTGATTTTCAGAACAGCCCTAAAATTTCATAGAGAAAAAACATAATATCGAGTCCAAAAAGTATTCGCTCATTTAACTTAATTACAAAATACATAAATGAATTTTATACGACCTCCAATACGTTTCCAGATTTGCTGCTTACGTTGCAGTTTATTATGACAGCGTCAACCAAACGCCATAAGTTTTCAGTAAGTTTGACATCCTTTGGGCGTTTCCACCCTTTTTGGAACATTATATAATTTCCTCATCTTAGTATTCCAAGCAGTGTATTTGGGGCCACTATCCAGTGTAAAAATGTAGTCGCTGCCTAAAAGTTGTTTCAACACTGCTGGGTAAATTTTCTTTTACAATTTCGGTATAGATAATTTTTTTGATTAATTATTCCCTCAATTAAATGTCGAACACCTTTGCTAGACATACATACATCCCCCCAAACATAGCAATCTCTATGCTTCGGAGTTGGTTTTAAAATGTGTTCTTTCATCTCTTTGTTCTTATGACGCCAAAACTATTTTTTGTCTATCTGACCTCAATATGTTGTAAATTTTCTAATAAAATTTATGTACCTACTGTCAGCGTCAAAATAAAGTGTACAACTGGTTTTCCAATATAAAAAGTGATATTTTAGCAAAAAGAATTAAAATTTGTAGAAGTTTATTATCATTTACAAAACCTTGGACAATGTTATTACAATTTAAAATTAAAAATTTGAAATACTTCAAAAACAACAAAATCAATACAATAAAAAAACTAATATACTCCGTTTTAAACGCGTCAAAAAAAAGTGTACAGTTTTACAATACTAAGAAAAGTGAAGTGGCTAATACTTTGATTGATTTCTTTTTGCTTTTAGGACGGCTTATAGTCTCTTTGGCATCAATTCCACCCATTTTAAAGTTAGATCAGTAGACAATTTTGGCTACCCTTTCTGCAGAATTTTATTCAGAGAGTGCTTGCTGCTAATGTTTTTTTTTTTAATTTGTCTGTCCAAATGTTTTCAGATGTTTACTTGAGTTGATATCGAGCGACTATTGGGCTGATCCATCTGTTTTATGACGTTTTACAAAAGCTAACCCTATCACTCTTCACTTTAGATACTATATTTTTTTCGTTGAATTTCTTATTTCTACCTTTTATCACGTTTATTTTTTGTCCAACTTGCTTTTGTCACTTTTTGGAGCAACGTATTTTTCACAGATGACAGCAAGCTTGAAGTCTGATCAAAATTGGCAAAGTAGAAATTTAACTTTTTATAAATAACATAACCCTTTTTATATTGGAAAACAAGCTGTACACTTTATTTTGACGCTCACAGTATATACTTAATTTCAGAACTCGGGACTTTATTTTTTATAGGTTTTTGCAAACATTTTAATATACAAATCCCTTCTAAAAATTAATATTTTCCGGATTTCAGAACGTTAATATATCACTCCCGTGATTGGAGAACATGCCTGTAAAAAATATTTTAAACACAGAAGGTTCAGAAATAGATTTAAAATAAATGGTGGGTCTATTTATGGTATAGATTTTAAATTTTCCACTGATGAATTCCAAAATTTCTACATCACAAAAAATATAAGTGCGGATGAAGGTGAAAAGTTTGTTGTTTTATTTAAAGAAGCGCTACGGCATATAAATGTGGGCGGAAAGGTTCGAATTTGTCATTATAAGAAATATCAATAAGGAATATTGAAAGGCTTATGGCCAATTTTCAGGATTGATATTAAATTAAAACACATTTATGTTTAAAATCGTTTTAAATACAAAATTCTCTTCTTCACTTAATACTTAAATGAAACTTAATTCACCGATGTGGTACACTTAATTTCAACTTAAGTTTCCATTGTAATATTTTAGCAAGGTGGCCTCAATATCACAACAATCATGGTGAAATTACTAGAAGGTGGCAGCACTAGGAGTTGTTGTACACCAATACAACAAAAACGGGCAAATTTGTTTGTGTAAAAAAGTCCATTGTGTCAACAATATGGATTTTCACCACACCAAAATATTATTGTTATTCAAATAAGTCATTTAAACAAATAGCAATAAAAATTAACAAAAAGTAGAAAAACATAAGCATTAGCTTTAATATTTGTAAAATTAAAAAAAAAAAAAAATGGAAAATCCAGCTTTTAAAAAGAATTGGCTATTTCTAGAGATGGAGTAATTTCTAGCAATGATTGTCTATCAAACTCTATTTTCTCTAGAAACAAACGAGGTAACTCTTCTACCAAAAAAGACAGTAATGAGCACAATGAAAAATATCTTAATTTGAATCCTGAATGCAAACAGCAAGTGCAGCAATCTTTTTGTCCCAAAAAATGAAAAAGTGACAACCCTTCAGAAAATTAATAATTTCTACCGGCTCGCCAAAATTTCTAACCTTTAGAAACTACTATTGACCACATATCAGACACCGTTGTAATAATCCCAGCTAAACGTCCAACACAGTTTTTACCTCAACAAAATTATCCAACATTTTTTGATGTTTGAATTGATCCCATTAAAAGCGTAAATCAAAAACAGGTTTTGGAAATCCTTTCCGTCAGAGTACGCCAAAGACAAGAGGGCATTTTAAAACAAATTTAATGATATTTAAAGTCTTTTTGTTATTGTAAAATGAAATTGGAACCAAATTGTACCTCATAATTTATAATAAATAAACTTCTAAATTTTTCCCCAAATACGAACTTATAAAGAAAGCTATAATAACTGTAGCCTAAAATGTCGAAAGGGCAAATGTGGCCGAAAGGGATTTACCCGTCACCTGTCGATAAGGTTCGTTTTGTAAACGTATATCTGTGAACAAAATGCAATTATGGTACTAAAGCAACATTTACTGCCTTTGAAAAATCAATACTACAGTTTCGCAAAGCTTATCAATATGATGGACGTATTGCAGTTTTATTGGAAATTATTTCCAAGTTGATAAAACCTTTACCTAGAGAAACAGTCGTCCAACAATATTTTAATAATTTTTCACGTTTTGTCAATGGATTTCAACGGCAACTTATGCAGGAAGCTCCTTTATGTTCCATAATGTTTCCCCTAGGGACGATAAAATAGTTTTTATTTTCATGAAGACCATAAAGATGGTTTTAAATCAAAAATTTTATTAATTCACTTTTTGAAAAAAATTGACATGTAATATTCATATGTATATACCCGGGTGGCAATTGGCCAAATGAAAATTTTGTGTATTATCAAAAAACACGCCTTTATTTACTTTTATTTCGAATAATTATTCTAGTTGACAACAAAATGTTCTTGATATAGCCATAAAACTCAATACAAATAAAAGTTGTCCCAGCCAGGCCCTGGAGTTAGTTAGTGTAAGTTTTTGCGACAGCCACAAAAAACCATACAAAATACAAGTGGTCCCACCCCGGCCCAGGCGGCAGCTTGTGCCCTTACAAATTGGGTGTCTATTTAAGAGTTAAGAACTGTTTTTCATATGCTTTTAATGTTAAAATAAAAATGGTTTTGCTTCTACTGAAATTTTTCAAATTTTGTTAAGAAAATTAACAGTATTTTGACATTGCCTAAGAATAAACAAATAATTTTTACATTAAGGAAGTTCACCATGGATTGAGCAAAAAATAATATATTCCGTAGTGCTGCCACCTTCTAATTATTTCACCATGACAACAGCTGTTTTTGGGGACCACCTTGTAAATAATTATACTTTTTTATGATATTTTTTTTGGATTGAGTAGTGCTATTATACTTTTATTTTACTTAAATAACACTTCCAATAAAACTCAAAAAATCAATCTGTATTAATTAAAATACGATTTAAGTTTATCAGGGTGTTCTGGAAATCGAAAACGCAAAACGCTAGAATTTAAAACGTCGTTTTTTTATAAGATTTTTTTGATAAATGAATTTTATGACAAACATTTCTCTATTAAACAGAATTTTATAACAAAAATTTTAAAATTTTGACTAAAAGTGTATTAAAAAACAGTTAAAAAAAGTGTAAAAAAACAACTCCCAAATTCTTGCGTTTTGCGTTTTCGATTTCCAGAACACCTAAGTATATGAAAATTAACATAATATAGATTTAAATACTATCTATCCTGAAAATTGGGCATTAGTTTATTATAAATACAGTTCTTTTAGAAATATAAAGCAAAAGTTTTTTACCACGACGTCATAAGTTGTCCTTTTAAAATATTAATAACAAAAACCAATTAAATATTCATTAAGTCCACCCATGTATCATATAAACTAAATTAAAGTACATACTGCAGTCACAGTTTATAAAATATTTATGTACGTATCAACATTTGTAAAAAAAATATTTGTTTGCATATGTGGTTACACTAAAATTAAATATAAATTAACAATTGTTTTTCTCTTTGGCATAACATTTTGATAAGGCTACACGAAAATCTAAAATTTTAAAAAATTTGTTAAAATAAATGACATTGACATCATAAAATATTTTAGAAAGTAATTTTGCACAATTAGTCTACATATTTGGTTGTATGCATATTTCATTTGTAATATGTACAAAAGTATTGTATTTGCACTGGGGATGAGCGATTAATCGACTAACTTAAAATATGGATTAATAAAAAATGTGATTATTCAATTATTTGATTAAACCAAAATTTTATAAATCAAATTCTTGATTAATCGAATAATTTTTATTTTAATGAATCAAAATCGTGATTAATCAATTAAGGCCCAACTACAATATGCTTAAGTTGGCTTATGCGATTGTGCGAATACATGTGATTCATATGTGTCAAACCATATTGAACTTAAGAAAACGTTTTGTTAAATTTGATGAAACTGTCATTAGCTTAAGCAAAATGCGAAATTTTGGATAATTGAATAATTTGAAAATTTGTTCTTTGCTTTACAAGATTTTTTGTATTCTGAAGTTATTAAACTTATCTGTGGTTTTGAAAAATATCTTAAGTCGAGATAGGATAGAAAAAAGTTTTAAAATAAAACTCGGTAAAACAATAATTTTTATTAAAAAATACAATCACCCCTATCGCAAACAGCTACTCCCATGAAAATATTCCCATATTTTTTTATTTCGTATTGTGAATGATCCTTATAACAAATTTTGGCAAAAAAGTGTGTCAAGCATACATCGTCGCCCCTTACCGACAAACAGTTTTTAAAACACTGGAATTATCAATTTTTAATCAAAATTTTATTACATAATTTTTGAATTTTCTTAATATTATTTGTTTCTCTATTCAGTTTATTAATCTTTCATCACGTAATCTCTTTCTTTTTTAATGTTTCTACTGATGTCATAAATATTTTAAATAAGATTTAATGAATATTATTTGTATTTAAAATATATAAATACATATGTATATATAATTAATATGTGATTCATTTTCAAGTTTCAAAAGTGTTGTTAATTTTGTTTTGTTTAACAACTGGTTAAGTATAATCGAAATAGAGTTGGTGCGTAACACAAATTAGCAATAAACATTTTTTATATAATAACTCATGATTACAGTATATCCCGTTTCGGTAAAATTTTAACCGTCACTGACTCAATATGTTATGCAGATTATCAATGAATAATTAGATTTTTTTATAGTTTTCCCGATATAGAGTTATATCAAAAATCAAGGCACTTAGCATAACTTGAGAAGGCAAAATAAAAAAAATTCATAATCCCACAACAAAATTATCATGAAGACGTGAAAACATTATTTCTAAATCTGCTCGGTAGTTTCAGAGATATCGTAAAAGTTTTAGCCCTAGTAAACACACAACATGTGTCCTTCAATCTACTAAAAAAATCGACTTCCGGCCAATTTTACAAAGTTCAGTTATAATTAAGTTTTAGATATAACTGTCCAAAACATATTGTTAACTGGAATTTAAAGTTATACAATAGTTAGTTTTAACTGAACTTGGTGAAATTGGCCATTAGTCGTTTACGAGAATGAGAACCGTAATAAGGCTGATTTAAAGCTTGCCGTCGTTTTTTTTTGTTCAAAAAATTTAAGTATTAACATATTACAAACAACAAATTCTTTAAATACATACAGGGGTGTGCTGGAAATCTCAAACGCAAAACGCAAGAATTTTAAAAGTCGTTTTTTAGTAAAATTTTTGTAATAAAAGAATTTTATGACAAATATTATACAAACATTTCTCTATTAAACAGAATTTTATAACAAAAATTATAAAAATTAAATTAAAAGTGTATTAAAAACAGCCTCCAAATTCTTGCGTTTTGCGTTTGCGATTTCCAGCACACCCCCCATAATCTGAGCAATTTAATGTGTTGGCTTTCTGTAGACATTTTTAAACAAATTTCACACACAAATTTTAACTTTTTTTATATATTTTTTTTTAAATTTATATTTGTATTGACGTTTCTTACAATAAGACATTAATTGCATAAAAGTTTAAAAGGAGCTTAATGAAACAAGTCTTTCGTTTCATGTGCACAAATTTAAGCGATTTATTGAAAACCGTTAATGTTTCACCGTCTAAAGATAATTTTGATTTCGAGTTTTAGATTTTTTTTTTTTTGAATAGGGAAACCCCGTTTTAAGATTTACTACTATAGAGCATCTCAATCTCATAATATGATCTAAGCATTTAAAAAATTTTTATCAATTAAGTGTTTTTCACTTTTTCTACACTTAATATTCTCATCTTCTATTTCGCCAATTCCATTTAAATATCAATTCATATTTTAATATAGTTTTTCATATAATATTTATTCTATTTGACAAGAAAAATGAATCTAAAACGTAATTTGATATTTAACCCTGGATGGTTACTGTTCGTCGAATCGACGAAGCTCATTTACACTTTATGATATAAATTTTTTATGTGTATTCAAATTATGCTCTTTTTCTCAACAACGTTAGCTGATGATGAAAGCTTTAAAAAAAATAATTATTTAGAAAAATAAAATGTGTTAAAATTCGTATAAAATTTTGAGAGAGAAAAAGAATTGTTTAGTTTTTATGCTTTAAGCTTCGTTCACAATAGGCAGCAACATTTTCACTGGTGTTCATAATAGAGCAACAATTTTTTTTCGCGACCACACATATTTTAAATAAAGAAACCGTTGGCAAATTTTGGCTAGAACTATATTACGTATCAGGGATGTTAAATGGGGTTATAAATTTTTTATCAACTATTATCAAAATAATTTTTGGAAATACGAAATTTTAATTTAAAAGATTTTGGTATTCGTGAATTTTGTATTCCCAAAAATTATTTTGATAATAAACTGGCAAGTGGACGGCCTAAAAAAACTTAACTGGCAACATGCTTTTGCAAGTTGTTTTCGTTTTCATTTTGTTTTTTGTTAACCTACTTACAACTACAATTAATGTTGGAAGAATTCCAATCAATTGTAGTTGGGAATGTAAGAAGAACCAAACTCACTGTTTATTGTTGAGGTTTTTGTTTAAACTTTGATATTGTTACAAGTAGAACTGTTGCTTATAATTCTTATACGCTTAACAAGTTTATTTGGTTTAATATCTTTAGTTTTTTAAAAATCCTTATGGATGAAGTTTCCTGACGATCTGGCCTAAACCCTCAGCCAGTTATTGATTGAATCAAAATTTTCAATTTCATTGGGGAAAATACCCAGCTAGCATTTTGTATCATAATCTAATCATTTAGGAATCAGCTTCACGAGCAAAATACCCGTATATGAGCTCATTTTTCAATCATAAGTGATACTCTCGTTGTGAGAAAATGGTACCCTATAGATGAATCACCTCAAAGAATCATATGTGATACAATTTTCTAATTCCTTTTTGATCATTTCAATGTTCGTTTTTATAATCATTATTGAATCGTTTTTGTCTCATTTTTCAATCGTAAATTATATCGTATTTGATTATATTTCATATAATTTTTTAATTGTCATGTTTTTTATTTTTTTTTCGGTTAAGCACCCTTATGGCTTTTGATTATTCAAACCAGCTTTATTTTGTTACGAAAGTAATCGAATTTTGGCAAAGAAGAGAAAAAACCATTTGCACTAACATTTATGTATGTTCATAAATTGCTAATATTTTATGGGCTTTTTATTTGCTTGGCTGACACGAAAGTTGCTATTTTTATTTTTTTGATTTGACAAAACAAATATTTAAAAATCATTATTTTATCATATCACTGAATCATATATGAATCCTTTTTCTATCGCTCAAGTGATAAATCAGTTTTTATCATCAAAACTGATCTGAAAAGGCTCACTTAGGTGATTTTTACAAAAAATAATCACCCAAATGCTAGCTGGTTATTTACTAAAAGAGGTACAAAGTAGTATTTGTTCCCGAATGAAATTGAAAATTTTGATTCAATCAATAATCAATTCAATTTACCTGAAATAACATTTCAGGAGTAAACTTATGGAACCACATTAAAACTTCGTTATTAAAGTCGACTTTGGTTCTCTAAACTTCGCAAAATTGTATGTATGTGTATACAATTGTTGTGCATTTTCTTTCATTTCTTTAACAATATCAATACTGATATTATTGTGGCGCTCTATACACCACATTACTAGTCGCATATTAACCGCCCATTACATTAACGATTTATTGTACAACATAAATGCAATGAGAAGGACTCAATTTGTTTGCTACACTAAAAATTAAAAAAGGGGAACTTTGACAAATTTTTAAATTGTACAAAATGAGTCACGGTAGTACGTACCACGGTACTTTAGAAGATCAACATGTACCAAAAAAAAGTACAATTGTACCAACTTTAACGTCCCTGTTACGTATTTATTACACATTTTTTGTTTGTCAAAACTATATAAAATTTTTTTTTTTAGTATTGTGGTTATTTTGTTGAACTATTTTATGGTTTTTAATCCAAATTTTTAATAATTTTAATTAGGCTTAAGTTCATTAAATTTAATTTTCATTAAATTATTTTTATGAAGAAAGGAATTTTACAACATGAAAATTAATTAAAATTGTTATTGATAATCTTTCATTTACATGTTTCGATCGCAACCACTCGATCTGCTCAGATGGATTTGCCGTTTTACACTCGCAGCCATCGACGACTGCTGACGTCAATAGTCAAACATCAATCCTTAAACCAAATTGTATTTTAACCTTTGGTAGATCGAAGTTTGCTTTTTTGAATGATTATCCATTTTAATTGATTTTACATGTTCTTCCTTACTTCTGTTTTTTCGTACTTTTGTCAAGAATTTTTCTTGAAGTCCAAAGTACATTTTTTGTTTTTTCATTTTTTGTCTTTCTTTTTCATGTTGACCTTTTTCAGCACAACTTGAAGGACAAATGAATACATAGAGCTCGTGCCTTAGCTTTAACAATAATTATAGTCCGGTCAAAATAGACACAAAAAAAGGCTAACCTTGCATTAACTCGCATAAAGCTGAAAATTGGCATAGACCTTCAGTTCACGAATACAAATAATATGTGAAAAGTCCCCGTTGATCCGATGCTTGCTAAAAAAGATATTCGAGGTCAAAGGTCAAAAATATACAGTGGCCGACAAAAGTCTACATACGACCCTCATTTCTTCCACCTGAAGAGACCAAAAGCATTATGAAGAAAAGTAATGATGCAGGTTTGTTTGAAATCTGGTTTTATTAATAGAAAACGAAAAAAATGACATACTTCAATATACACTTAAAAAATATTTACAAAAAACAAAAAATTACATTGACAAAAGTCTACATACGGCCAACATGTCATACTTTGTGTTTTGCTTGCTGCTGGATGATAACGGCTAAGTACCGTTATTTTTTTTTTTTAATGTACTTTTCTGCATGTTTTACATTTTAAAGCAATTGCATTCGGTTGTATTCTGGACAGTTTCCAGCATAATCCAATTGTAACCATGGCCTCGCGAAAAAAAATTTCAACTGATGTGAGAAACTTAGTCGTAAAATATAGAAACGAGAAAAAATCGTTCGGGGAAATATCAAAACTGTTGAATTTAAGTAAAGCAACAGTTCAAACTGTATTTAATAATTTTAAAAACACTGGTTCTATTAAAAATAAACCGCGTAGTGGTCGCCCTAAAAAGCTAAGTCGCAGAGATGTCAGCTTTATAATTAAAGAAGTGGAAAAAAATCCAAAAGTGAATGCCACAACGCTGGCCCAAGAGCTAACAATAAGATCAAATACGGTTCTGCATCCACGAAAAATTCAAAGAACCCTAAATAATAATGGTTTCCACAGCAGAACTCCGCGCAAAAAACCCCTTATAAGCGAAAAAAAACCGAAAACTTCGCTTTGAATTCGCCAAAATTCGTTTGACAAAGGATTTGACTTCTGGAAACGAGTTTTGTTTAGAGATGAGTCAAAATACAATATTTTTGGAAGTGATGGGAAAGCGAAAGTTTGGAGAAAAGCTAATACAGCGATGAATCCGAAGCACTTAGTACCTACTGTTAAGCATGGGGGTGGCAACGTGATGGTTTGGGGTGCTGTCGCTGTATCTGGTGTAGGAAATGTTGTATTTGTCGAATGTAATATGGATTGGTTTCAATATAAGTCTATTTTAGGACAAAATCTGGGAGCATCGGTCAATAAATTAGATCTTGGTGAGAGTAGGATTTCCCAACAAGATAACGACCTGAAACACAACGCTCAAGTTCTAAAAGAATGGCTGCTTTACTATGCCCCCCGACAATTGCACACACCTCCTCAAAGCCCGGACTTAAATGTCATTGAACACGTTTGAGAGATTTTGGAACGTAAAATCAGAAAGCATCATATTACTAGCGCTCTAATGTTGAAAAAGATGCTGAAAGAAAAATGGCTAAGAATTACGCCGATTGAATTTGAACATTTAGTTTATTCAATGACCAGACGCTTACAGGCTGTTAAAGATGCCACTGGTGGCCCAACCAAATACTAAATTTAATAATAAAAATATTATTTAATGTTTCAATGAAGTTTTTTATGTTAGCTTACAAGCCGTATGTAGACTTTTGTCAATGCTATTTTTTCGTTTTTGTAAATATTTTTAAAAGTGTATATTGAAGTAAGTTGTTTTTTTCGTTTTCTATTAATAAAACCAGATTTCAAACAAACTTGCATCATTACTTTTCTTCATAAGGCTTTTGGTCTCGTCAGGTGGAAGAAATGAGGGTCGTATGTAGACTTTTGTCGGCCACTGTACGTTTTTTGCATTTTTTTCGTAAACGGTAAATATATCGCGAAAATGGTTAAAGTAAAAGTTGTAGATTATTAAATTTCCTACAAAAAACGTTCTTATACTTTTTTTTTATTTATTTTTATTTTATTATTAAAAAATACAATATGAAATAAAATATGGTATTATTGGAAATTATTTCATAAAATTATGTGAATTGATTTAAAAAAAATTTTAATCTGACTGATAGTCTTCGAGCTCAACTTCAACTATAATGTCTTCGTTTTCTCCTTGGTTTTCTTCTACTTCTTCTTGTATATCTGTACATTGTTCAAATAAAAATTCATCAGATGATTCTTCGTCGATATCATTTAAATTTTCACCTGAGGCAATTGATATAGTATTAGAGCAAGACTGACCTTGACAATTAGTGCATGCTACTGAGCAAAACAATCCAACTTTTTTGCAGCCACAGTTTCCACTGCAACCTTTTTTGCAGTTGCAAAAAATGGTGTTCAGAGTTTTTCTGGAGCAGGTGGGAGTAAAGTATGAATTGGCACCAAAGTATTATCTACTAATGTCCAACCCCAGTCTTCCGGATTCAATTCATTGCCTAGCCACACTTGGATTTGATAATACACTCGACATAAATGTTGGTAAGCAGCGGCAGATGTTGGTGGAAGGCAAGATAATTCTACCCTTTTATTATTTCGGGTATTTTTTACAAAACTTAAATATCTGTATTTATCGAGACAATCAATTTTTTTTGGAGCTCCATACATTGCAAGAAGAAAGCGAATTCCATTTCAGACGATGAGTTGTGAAGAAGAATTGATGTCTTTAAATACTTCCGCGTAATTAATTAAATCATTACGTTTTTCACATAATTTGAAGACTGATGTTTTACCCCTTTTAAAAAATGCTGAAGTAGTGTCGCAGCCAGTTATTGCATGTAAAAATAAGATATTTTTTTCACATTTGGGATAGGCAGATAAACTTTTCGATGAATAAATATTTGTTTGTTGTCCGGCCTTTCCAGGTTTTAAAAAATATATAATCTCATCAACTGGAACGCGCGCAGTGAGTAGTATTAATAAATCCACATCTTCACCAACAACAATAGTTAAATTTGTTGTATTAAATTGTTCTATTGCTGTTTCAATGATTAGAACATCAGCGTCGTTATCAGCTTGTTTCACTGAAATGTTTGCAGCTTTAAATTTATCACATAAAATTGAAATAAAGCGCGACTTGTTGTGAGTATTAGCCAGGAATTTTTGTTGATTGGTTGGAACAGCCATATATTCATCAAAAACAAAATCCGCAGATGAAGATGTTTTTGTAGATCGACGGTGTTGTTCTGCAGCTTTAATATTTTTTTTATTATCAGAATAACCATCAAATACAATTGTCACTTTTTGACCAAAATGTCTATGTATATACTGAACGTATTTATCAAAAATAGAGCTAAATAATTCTCCTTGATCCCACACAACGCGGTGTAAAAGATATCCACCATCAATGATGTAATTTGTATTGGTGCTGTCAATTTCAATGATCACGGGTTGAAAGCAATCATATATAGCTGACTTTTGTGTTTTACGCATTCCAATTGCATCGAAGAGTGATAATGGGTAAGGAGCTAATTCATATTCGAAGAATTTTTCGATTTCATCATCAAATGCCTTAGTGATACTCATACGTTGAAATAGCAATACAGGGTCTACTTTCTCGTCATGAACTTTTATAGAGCTACTCATGCTTAAAATAGGGAGTATTCTATCAGCCCTTTTTAATTTTATGTTGTTGAATGTTTGTCCTGTTATTTTAGACATAGCAGCAATTCCAACTTCTCGAGCTTGATGACAATTAATTTTATTATCACCGACTACTCCACTAGCAATTGATAAGATTTTGTTAATATGAGGAAAAGGATTGTGGAATAAAAACCATTCCAAAAGTTGTTCACGTCACTAACATCTTTTTTAACTCTTGAGTCACTTGCATCTACATGTTGATCTGTTACGTCCATTCTAACATTAGCAAGATCTTCCACTCCTTCACACACAGCATTCATCGCATGCATGCCATAAACCCATTTACTTATGACACTCTCTTTCGTGCTTCTTCCTCGAGAAATCCCTCCACTTGTCTTCATTGATTTCATCAGTGATTGCTCAATAACCATATCCGTGGAAGTTCCACAAGTTAATTTGTCGGAACGTCTTACAGTAAAAAATCCCTCTGTAAATCTCCGGTAAGCACTGCTATCCATTAACTTCTCCAACTGCAGCATATCTTGCAAATATAGATGCGCCGACTTGGCATAAGGAAAGTGTCCTGATGCGTGAAAATAAGGGAGCATTTCTTTGACGCTGTTTATGTGAGCTTGCCAATCTCCCATACGCTCAGCTCTTATGAACTCTTTAGCAAGTGATACCATGCGAAAATATTGTATCCACAATTTTGCTGTAGGTCCTCGTTGTTCATATTCTTTGAGCTTGTGGTCGAACTGTTTGAGTAATACTCCGCTTATTTCATCGTCATTTTCTATATCATAATTAGTAGTGGTGTTATTTAATAAATTTTCAATTGTTGTCTTGAGATTTTCAGTTATCTCATCATTAATTACAATTTCTTTTAATATTATTGTTGCTAAAGCCAGATGAAGCAATGTATGAGCTCTAACAGCTCTCGCGTAAGCATGGCCATTGAGCATTTTCTCTAGTGAATTGGGTGCATAAATTAGAGACAGCACCTCTTTTAGGCCACTTCCTTGCATGATGAAACCAATTGCTCCAAAAAATGACATGAGTAAATGAAACCCTCCAAGTCTTACTATGATTTTTGATAATTCAGATCCTTCAGGTGCTGTAGAGACGATTTGTCGAGCTTTCGCATACAGAGGTTGATCAAAAGTAATAATGCATACATCGTGACCATAATGTTTTGCATTTTCCAAAGTACAGAGTAAAGTTGTGTATATTGTATTGTAGTTACTGGCTGGTTGATGAATAAATGGTAAGAATGAAATTTGTGATGTAGAAAAATTCTTAATACTACTTGTTAAACGTTCAATATATCCATTCCATTCCATTCCATTCTTTATATATATTAAAACTGGTTTTCAACCACCACCGTCCGAACAATAGAGTAGAAACCAGCTGCCGCTCAAGGTTATACCAGCTGTAGACTGTACATATAGATTAAATTTTGAATGTATAACAGAAACAAACAAAAAAAATTATTTTTTTAACGTATAATTCTGTATGCAGGCGGCGTAGGCATCCAATCCAGTATTTCAAACGGGAATATCTCTGGAATGGTGGGTCGTAGCAAAAAAGTATAAGAACGTTTTTTGTAGGAAATTTAATAATCTACAACTTTTACTTTAACCATTTTCGCGATATATTTACCGTTTACGAAAAAAATTCCAAAAACGTATATTTTTGACCTTTGACCTCGAATATCTTTTTTAGCAAGCATCGGATCAACGGGGACTTTTCACATATTATTTGTATTCGTGAACTGAAGGTCTATGCCAATTTTCAGCTTTATGCGAGTTAATGCAATTTGAAATGTTTATTTTGACCGGACTATTAGTATTGTGGTTATTTTGTTGAACTATTTTATGGTTTTTAATCCAAATTTTTAATAATTTTAATTAGGCTTAAGTTCATTAAATTTAATTTTCATTAAATTATTTTTATGAAGAAAGGAATTTTACAACATGAAAATTAATTAAAATTGTTATTGATAATCTTTCATTTTTGACCGTGGCCGGGGCTCGAACCCGGGCCGGCAGGTTACCATGACATGTTTCGATCAAAAATGAAAGATTATCAATAACAATTTTAATTAATTTTCATGTTGTAAAATTCCTTTCTTCATAAAAATAATTTAATGAAAATTAAATTTAATGAACTTAAGCCTAATTAAAATTATTAAAAATTTGGATTAAAAACCATAAAATAGTTCAACAAAATAACCACAATACTAATTATTGTTAAAGCTAAGGCACGAGCTCTATGTATTCATTTGTCCTTCAAGTTGTGCTGAAAAAGGTCAACATGAAAAAGAAAGACAAAAAATGAAAAAACAAAAAATGTACTTTGGACTTCAAGAAAAATTCTTGACAAAAGTACGAAAAAACAGAAGTAAGGAAGAACATGTAAAATCAATTAAAATGGATAATCATTCAAAAAAGCAAACTTCGATCTACCAAAGGTTAAAATACAATTTGGTTTAAGGATTGATGTTTGACTATTGACGTCAGCAGTCGTCGATGGCTGCGAGTGTAAAACGGCAAATCCATCTGAGGAGATCGAGTGGTTGCGATAGAAACATGTCATGGTAACCTGCCGGCCCGGGTTCGAGCCCCGGCCACGGTCAAAAATGAAAGATTATCAATAACAATTTTAATTAATTTTCATGTTGTAAAATTCCTTTCTTCATAAAAATAATTTAATGAAAATTAAATTTAATGAACTTAAGCCTAATTAAAATTATTAAAATTTTTTTTTTTTTTATAACTTTAGTTACGTACGGAATGTGCGATAAGATTCGCACCTTGCTTAAGCAAATGACAGTTTCATTAAACTTAGCAAAAAGTTTCTTTAAGTTCAATATGGTTTCCCTCATATAATTAACATGTATTCGCACATTTGCTTAAGCCAATTTAAGCACATTATGGTTGGGTCTTTAGTCTTTACTTTTTGTTATGTTGCGAATCAGCTGATTTGTTTTTGTTATTAAAAAACCTGTGGAATTGATTAGTTTTTCTGTTCTGCTGCGGTCCAATTTGTTAAAATCAAAAACTTGTTAAGTAATTTTAAGCAAAATAAATAATAAAAAATATGCCTATATGAATATAAAAATAAACTGTTTTTTGATTTAAAGAATTCATAAAATTTAATTTCTTCAAATTTATGTGCATTAAAGTTATCAAAATAAAAGAATGGACGGTGCAAAACTAATAACTTTGTGATAAGTTACTACAGAAAAAGTAGCTACTAAAACTTCGTAACAGAACAGAAACAGAAAGTAAAGACTAATTCTGCCTTAACTAAAAAATTGTTGTGGATTTTTTACTTTAAAAATCGTTTCGTTTTGGAAAAATATTTCAGGGGGTTTTTTGTTTAAAATAATAAAAAAAAAAAGTGATTTCTTATGGGGAATTTTAAAAACATGTCAAAAATGTTCATCACATATCTGTTGACGATAAAGCAGATAAAAAAATTAAACGTAAAATTTAAATTTAATTTATATTGGAAATTATAAAACAAATTAAATAATCCTTGTATGTTAGTAGATTTTTTTTCGTCTTTGTTACTTTATAACCTAATTGTCTTAATATTGTATAATTACTATATATTATAGTTACGTCCAGATGTTGTGCCAAAGACTGCTGAGAATTTTCGGGCTTTGTGTACGGGTGAAAAAGGTTTCGGTTTTAAAGGTTCTTGTTTTCATCGCATTATACCGGAATTTATGTGTCAGGGTGGTGATTTCACTGCTCACGATGGCACTGGTGGTAAATCAATTTTCGGCAATAAATTCGAGGATGAGAACTTTATTTTAAAACACACCGGTCTTGGTACACTCTCTATGGCAAATGCCGGACCCAATTCGAATGGATCACAATTTTTCATATGCACAGTTAACACACCATGGTTGGATGATCGTCATGTTGTGTTTGGCAAAGTTATAGATGGTTTGGATGTAGTGAAAAAGATGGAACAAATGGGTAGACAATCGGGAAAGCCTAGCAAGAGAATTATCATTGAGAATTGTGGTCAATGTGGAATAAGTAATGTTTTTAACACAAGTTAAATCGGCTTAACTTTATTATAAAACATACTAAAATCAATTAATGTACAAAAGATTTTTCAGAGTTCATGTTATTTTTTAAATTTAATTTAACAATGTTATAAAGATGTATTAAAAAAAAGTTAATTCTAACAGATTAACTCAACTCTGGGTTAAATATTAAAACATATTAAGTGTGTTTGATGTTTTATTTTAGTATATGTAATTAAGAATAGAAATAATTATGAAAACAAAATCTTAAAGAAGAACAAACCCATAACTAATAATTTGTGCACACTACGTGTGTATTTTTTTTCTGCAGCTCCGTAGCGATGTTGTTCCAAAGACCGCTGAGAACTTCCGTGCTCTCTGCACCGGTGAAAAGGGTTTCGGTTACAAGGGCTCTTCCTTTCATCGTGTCATTCCCAATTTTATGTGCCAGGGTGGTGATTTTACAAATCACAACGGCACTGGCGGTAAATCCATCTATGGCAATAAGTTTGCTGATGAAAACTTCACCTTGAAGCACACCGGCCCCGGTATTCTGTCCATGGCCAATGCTGGACCCAACACTAACGGCTCTCAATTCTTCATCTGTACCGTCAAGACCGCTTGGTTGGACAACAAACACGTTGTCTTCGGTCAAGTTGTTGAAGGCATGGATATTGTTAAAGAAATCGAAGGTTACGGTACCCAATCTGGCAAGACAAACAAGAAGATTGTTGTTGCTGACAGTGGTGCTCTGTAAGGGAAACACCATCATCGTTATTAGACAACAAACAGCAACAAAACTATTTTAATAAATGTAATTTTAAGAAAAATCGCAACAGCAAAAAACAACAAATGAAAGATGAAAAAAGCATTTAAAAGTAAAAAAAACAAGAAAATTAAGATGATTAAATAAAATTTGTTCGTTTTTTATTTCTCAGTTTCTTCTTATCTTTCACATTAAACATTATTTAAAATCGTAAAAAATTACAAATTGAAAAAGAAGAAATATGCTTAATGTTATTGTTTTCTCAATATGATTCCCAGCAAGAAAAACCTTTTTTATTATTTTACAAAAATAAAACATTCTACTTTTTTCCTGTCCAAATTTTTGTTGTGTTTTTATTTAAAGCAAGTAAGAGTGATATATTCGGACGTGTCGAATCTTTAATACGCTCCACCGTCAGTTGGAATGTTTTAGGCTGGGGCGTTTATGAGATCTATAAATAATTAATTAATCTTTATAAAAACGGACGTCCGTATTAAAATTCGTCGCGGTTTGGACCTACATATCATTCAGAGGTGTCATAGAATCCAAGTCGGTTTTGCAAACCGATATTGGTTTTATTTGGTGTCATGAAAACAAGTAGGATTTGGTTTTTTCGAACACAAATAAACCTGATATTCGAATCAGGGCCCAAATCGTCGCACACGTGTTCGAATGAACTTTCGTATAGAATAAAACATCGTCACGTTTCAAAAACTGGATTGCGGCATTCGAAAGCTTTCGAATCGAAATTTGTTTAATAAATGTAATAGATTTTTATGCTTGTATATAAATCAACAGTGTTAATAGTGCCCTATAAAATATGTGACTTCGGTTTATAGGTTTTCGGCGCTTGCCAAAAAGGCCAAATTTCAAAAATTCGGAAAACTAGAAATTCGCAAAAATTTTACACATTCAGAAAATTTGCAAAAAAAAAAAACGAAAATTCGCGAAAGTTTTTAATGTATCAAACGCCATTAAATTGTTTAAAGGTCCCTAAAACTACAAGGAATGGCAAAAATTCGAAGCGGAAATTTGCAAACAGCGGCATTAAATTGATTAAATTTATTAAAGGTCCCTAAAACTACAAGGAATGGCAAAAATGCGAAGCGGAAATTTGCAAACAGCGGCATGAAAGCATAGTCTAGTATTTATTAAAAATTACACTACGTGACAATTTTTTGACCAAATTCATTTGAAACGTAATCCTTATGTAAAATTCCGCTGAATCCGAATATGAAGTCAGAATTGTCAAAAGTAGAAGAGCTTTTGAGATATTCCAAAATAACCGTTATTTGTGTTTTTAAAAAAGATGATGTGACTGAAATGCTGTCAGATACATTTGGTCACGACTTTGTTGAAATTTTGTCACGTAGTGTTATTAAAGCTGTAAAGAATCAGATAACTTCCAGAAAAAATCGCTGCTATCGCGAACATGGCTAAAATTCGCGAATAATTGCAAACTTGGAAACAAACCCTAAAATTTATTTGAAATCGCTAAATCGGTTAAAAGAAATTTACAAAAATAGCGAAAATTTTTAATAATTCGAACAAGCCATAAAATTGATTAAAAGTCCATAAAAGTATAAGGAATGGAAAAAATTCTACTATATATTAAAAATCGTTGAAGCTGTAAGTAATCAAAAAAACTTACAATACAAAAATCGCTTCTATCGCAAACATGACTAAAATTTGCGAAAAATTGCAAAACTAAATGTTATTATTTTTTTTCTTATTGCTGAAAAATGTTTAATACTTAAATTTTTAGCTATTTGTTGAAGAAATCTAATAATTACTCCTAAAAAGTGTGTAAATTGTTTGTAAAAAAACAATTAAATGTCTTTACGAAAGCTCTTAACCTATCGAATGGCATTTCGAGTAAAGGCATTCGATCGACTACTCGTTATCGAATGACATAATCTCAAATTTCGATAGAAGTTTTTTGATAACGAATGGGACGATTTCAAAAAATTCAAATTTCGATTAAAGTCACTCGATAACGAGTGCGACGATTTGGGCCCAGCTGTTTAATGTTTAAATGGAATTTTTGTTTGACAATTTTGTAAATTATGATTTTAGCGCTTTAATATTGTTAAAACCTGTTTTTAATTAAAGGTAAATTATAGAAAAGAAAGTAAGAAGTGGAAATACAGTTAACATGAAATAAATTCCATCGTTGTATTACTTGCATTGCATTTGTTGTTTTCATTTGTGTAATTTTATTGTTTTGTAAAAATATGTATGTATGTATGTAGGTATAAATCGAGTTTATTAAAAATATAATTATATTTGTTATTTAACGTTATAAATAAGTAAAATGTCCACTGCATCTGTTGCATATTTGCTGTTAGCAGAAAAAAGTGAGAAGAAGACTTTTGCGAGTTTGCAGCAGCCCGCTGCCGGAGACTACCGGAAACATGCAAAAATTACTATCGGGCATGTTCTAGAAATTGAAATGAAGTGGATTTAAAATCGAGCAAATTTTAAAATCGACCAAGTACTGAAAGTTCATAAAAATATTCCATTTTATCAGTTTCATTGTTTGAGTACCAATTAGCTTTGCAAGAATAACTCAAAATCAGGAAAAACTATGGTCATTTTGTAAAAAATTTAACTTAAAATCTTGTCCGATTTCAATTTCACTTAATTTCGATTTCAAGAACATGCCCGTGTATCTGTGGGAAAAATCTAAAGCTTCATACAGACGGTGTTCAGATCTTACAATGTTGTTATTAAAATTGCCTAAAAATGTCTTGCAACTGTTTTAACATTGTAAGCCCATTTTCATTTGGCAGATGTGTAAAATTAATGCATCTGACAATAGCACCATTGTCAGAATAATGCCAATGTTGTAAGATATGACCATCGTCTGTACAAAGCTTTACTATCGAAAAATTAATCTTTTAACAACTATATTTATTTCCAATAAAAAAACAAGAGCTGTAAGCTGCTTGGTTTATTTTCAATAAAAAACCGATATCATTGGTTTCTGTGACACCTAAAACCGACTATAATTTTAGTACGAACAAAAAACCGACAACATTGGATTTCATGACACCAACGTATTTTTTTTGTCGGTTTCAAATAAAAGGCCCTAACTAACCAAACATTTTGGAATCTTTTGACCAAAATTAGCGATTTTATTACCAAAAAGATTATATAGTTACCAAACATACAAAAGGCCCTAATTAACAAAAATTAAAAATCAACTTTTTTTCATTAAATCACTAATGTTGGAATCCTTCGACCACCATTAGTAATTTTTTTTTTGGCAAAAAACCAACGGCCCAAATTACGAAAGATTATATGATAAACGATAAAAGGCTTAACTTATAAGTACATTTTGCATAATGTCAATTGTCAAAATAACTGGTAGGCTTTACAAGAAAAATAGAAGAATAATTAATCATAAACAGTTTAATGCAATTTATCATTTTAAATAGTTTTTTATTCTGTAAAATTTTCAAAATGTTAGATAACTCTTGCGTTTAAGGCAATGAACAATTTTTGTTCTTTCCGTCACACACGGGATTATTTCTTCTGGCTGCTAATGCGGGGTTGGAGCTGGTTGAAAAATGTATGCCAGAAAAAAAACCATTCTTCTCGCCTCATTTTGTGCCAGCACAATTATGCCCGTGTGTGATAAGCCAGTCATATAAGTACAACTAAATTTGAGTAAACTATTATTCGTAACAGCTTTAGCCGAACTTATATTATTTTCGAGCCAATCATCACAAAATTTCGATATACGAAATTGTTATAGCGTTTTATACTTTGAAAGTGGTTTTCAAAATACTGCTTAATATGAGAGCTAAGGTAAATTATGGACCGGTTATTACAAAATTGCATGGTATTATGTATTTCTGGCCATTTGAAGCTAAATTGGACCAAATTTTACCTCAATATCTACTATCTTTATAGTCTTATAAAACTGTGGCGTACCAAATTTTAGTTATTGCAGTAGCGTTATTATTTACGGTTTAAGGCTTACTAGACTCTTTTCCGAGAGTAGGCTTTCAGAGGTGTGCTGGAAATCGAAAACGTAAAACGCAAGAATTTTAAAAGTCGTTTTCTAATTAAATTTTTGTAGTAAAAATATAATTTTATGTCAAATATTATTTAAATATTTCTCTATTAAAAAGAATTTTATAACAAAAATTATAAAAATTTGATTAAAAGTGTATTAAAAACAACTTCCAAATTCTTGCGTTTTACGTTTTCGATTTCTAGCACTCCTCTGTTTATTAAGGACCGATTTTCACAAAGCTTAACAGTAGATTTTAGCCCTTAAAAAAACTGATGCACCAAATTTTTTGACAATCAGGCGTGTTCTGAAAATCACAAGATCACTTTGATTGTAAAATCACAATTTTGATGTATAGATGTTTTGAGAACCACAAGAGTTGTAACTTGGTTTAAAATGATGGAAGAAAATAAGCAAGTAATTTTTAACCGGCAGCCGCTTGGCTAACCGGTTTAAAATCACAATTGTGAAAAAAGTATTGGTTAGATCATTTTTGTTGTGATTTCAAATCACTTTCATAAAAAGTGATTTTCAGTATATGCCTATTTAGCTTCATTTGTTACGGGTTTAGGCGTACTTAACTGTTTTCCAAGAGTTTATATTAGCTCAAAAATGGTTAAGACTTAAAACTTATTCCAGTATCTAGAAATTGTCTTTATGATATTTTACGATTTAAGAACTTGGGAAATTTCGCAAAAAAAAAATCAAAAACTAAAAAAAAATTAAAAATATAAAGAGGAAATCAATTTTTACATTGCATGTAATTTTTAGTGTCCTAACGAAGTTACTTTTTAGGCCGAGGTCGCAGATCGGCCAAATTGGCTTAATTCGCCGAACCAAAGCCGAATTTTTCTTATCCAAATTCATAACAAGAAAAACCTTCGAAATTTTTGAGATCAATTAATTTTTTAAACAGAAAAAGCCATTTAAACAAATTTTTCATATTCAGGAATTTTTTCATTATTCATTCTTCCACTTCAATGTGAGAAATTCAGTCCTGGGGGGTTACCGCGTATTTCGATTCGAAAGAAATAATTTACGAGTTCGAACAGTTTGTACTGTGTATGTGTTGTTAATACCTTTTCGAAAACAAAATGTTCCTTTCGAAACGGCAACTCTCTATTACGAACAATAAAATCCCCTTCGAATCGCCACTCCGTATTACGAAAACGAGCGTCAGTTATGTAAAAAGCGTTAGGAAATTGTTCGAAAGCTATTTTGTTAGTGACAAAGTGCAAATGACAAAGTTCAAGATAAATAATAGTATTAAACAAACAAATTAAACCTTATAATATTATAATTGATATAAAATAAATGTTTGCTAACGCTATTATTGAAAATGTTTAAATATTTGTAGTCAAGGCGAATTCATTTTTCAGGTGGCGTTGAAAACACAGCTGTGCTACTTTTTTTTCTTAATAAGAGAGAGAATATCAAAGGTTCCCTGTGATTTTGACATATGGATCAACGAAGGCAACAAAAAAATACATTGTTGTGTTTTTGGTGTTGTTGCTTGTTGTAGTATCGGCACCACCGTTTACATGAATTCGCCTTGTGGCCTTGAAATTTTAAAAAAATTAAAAAAAAAAAATTACATTTACAAACAAAAAGCAGTATTTCTGTTGACTCTTCTAACCACAGGAAAATATGCACAACCAATTTTTATTAAAAAACACAATTACTATATTTTTCACACGTTGAATAGTATTTATTATTTGTTTTGTTGTGGGATATTTTCGTCCATTTTGGTATTTTAATAGCAGTGCTACCAACTTTTAATCAAATTTCCCATTTCTTTATAAATACAACTCTGTCATCGTTTCGAACGCGTTACGCAGTACGGTTTAACTTTCGAATCGGAAATTGCTTTCGAAAAATTTTGTTCTTTGAATCGAAATACGCTTTTCTTATATAGAACCTTTAATTGCTTGCTTGTTAACCACAACCGAATTTTAGATAAAATATTTTAGTTGTCGTGAATTTTTGCATGCTTTTGTAACATTTGCATATAATGGTAAAAAAAAGTTCAGTTTTGGACAAAAATCGACCAAAATAGTGCCGAACACCGATTACACTGTATCACAAATTTTCAACAAAGTCTTGACCAGTTTTTATGTAAAATTTCCGTTGAATCCAAATATGTCAGAATTGTTAAAAGTAGAACAGTTTTCAAGATACAGACAACATTTTAAACTTCATGAAAAATGTTTAATGTTTTATTACATACGACAGATTTTTGCACCGATCTGGATCCTATTGGGTACAAAATTGCAAAAAAACATAAAATTTTTCATGAAGTTTGAAAATTTGTCCGCAGTAACTCTGTCATGTGTTGACTTATCTTCACAAACGAAAAAAGAAATAAATACATTATTCAATTAAAAGTTTTGAAGATATTTGCATATAAGTCACATCTCGAAAACTGTTCTACTTTTGGCAATTCTGATTTGGATGCAGCGAGCAATTTTGCATTGAGATTAGGTGTGATATTAGGGTGACCATTAAAATCAAAAGTTGAATTTCTTTAGGTCTCACCCGGCAATTTGGTGGGTATTGATAAAAAACAACGCAAAAAAATTTAAGGACGATCGGAGAAGGCTAAGCCGTCCCTCACGTCCAACAAAGTTTGGGGAAAATTATATTTACATGAAATCTGACTTTTATGTTCCATAACTTAAAAAATATTAATTTTGTAGAATGGTTCTTAAGAAGTTTTTTCTTAATCTCTTATTAAACAAAATAAACTGAAAAATATCGAATAAGCCACTAAAAAATCAAATTTTTAATATATTAAAGAAACGCATTTTCTAGACTCATGTATCTTTCATTTTTTTGAAAAACATTTTTATTATTTATTTGAAAAAAAAAAAACAGACCAGCACCTGGTGCTTTAACCTAATTCGGGTACGCTGAATCCAGTGGTCGTTTTTTTAGGTTCGCTTTTGTTTTCAAGATATACTGTTACATATTTCGAAAATGGAGGTTGCACAACATATATTCGCGATACTCAGAAACGGTTTAGTTTATCGAATAAACTAAAAACAATTCAGCAATAAAATTACCTTTAAAAAAGCCTAAAAGTTTTCCTTATTGGCCTACCGAATAGCAAAAATTTCCAGATGTCATCGATTTCGGCGTGGTTAAAAACATCCCCATAGAAACGACTCATGTTGAAGCTTCCTTAGAACTATCTTCCGACCACACACCTACAATTGTTACTATAATGAACCCCAATAGAGTTGTATCTCCGACTGGTTACTTAGCGACGTCTGCTACACAAATTAACTGGATAAAATATAAAAAATATCTCAGTACCCATTGCACAGAAAATATTCCGCTTAGCACACCGGAGAATGTGAATCTCTCTATTGTAAATTTTGACAGTTATCTAAAACTAGCTGTTCAACATTCCAGTATTGGCCCAAAAAAAAAAAACAAAAAATATTTTTTTTCCTGACTGAAAAAAGGATAGTTCGAAGAGAGTGGAAACTGTACAGATCCCCGCAACTTAAGAATTTATTTAAAGAGTGCACAAAAAGGCTAAGAAAGTTACTGCAGACACAGAAAACGGTTTCTCTAGAAAAATATCTTAAGGAACTTGATGCAACTCCGCAATCAGACTACTCATTATGGCAGCTAGAAATCTATAAAGGCCAGTTATATCTAAGCCTCCATTAAGAAACCTGAATGGAAGTTGGGCAATAAACGATTTTGAAAAAGAAAATCTGTTTGTTAGTCACTTGAAAAACGTATTTACACCAAATATATCTCACGATATTGAGGTCGAGTTACGACCTGTTCCTGCTAGAGCAGCTACTTAGCCTGTCGTCAATTTATTATTAAAGAAGGAAATTTTTTAAGTTCACCTCAGCCAATTGGCGCTGGAGTCCCACAAGGCAGCATCCTGGGCCCTCTATTATACTAAATTTATACTTCGGATATGTCAACAAACAACTACACCCAAACTTCAACATTTGCAGACGATACAGCTTTTCTAAGCGTGCACGAAAACCGTTATGAAGCATCTCGTTACTTACAGCATCATATATTTCAACTAGAAATATGGTTAAGACAATGGAGGATAATGGTCAATGAACAAAAATGCGTACATATCACATTCACCTTGCGTCGGGACTCTTGCCCCCTATTAAAATCAATAATCAAACAATTCCTCAACATTCGCATGTAAAATATCTCGTTATACATTTGGATCGGCAATTAACGTGGAAATGCCATATAGAGGCAAAACTAACTCAAACGAAACTAAAAGCCATTCAAATTCATTGGCTTATTGGAAGAAATTCTGCCCTTAGTCTCGATTGCAAGCTTCTACTTTACAACTCTATCTTAAAGCCAATCTGGTGCTACGGTAGTCAACTATGGGGCACTGCCTCGGCCTCTAATATCGAAAAAATTCAAAGGCGCCAAAATAAACTTCTTCGAATAATCACAGCCGCTCCCAGGTATGTTAAAAACTCAAATATCCAAAAGGATCTAAATGTGCCATTGGTAAGGACTATTATTACGAAGTATGCGGTAAAATATTTAAAAAGGCTAGAGTTGCACCCAAATCCACTAGCTCGAAATATTTTAAATGATAGCGGCCACACTCGCTTAAGGAGAAGAGACACTGCAGCACTTACCCATTAAGATGAGCGATAAACACAAATATAAATTTGAACAGAACCCGTGATGAAGAAACTTTTTGTCTGGCACTGGCAGGACATAAATAAAGTATTAGGATAAGATTTGATTAATTATTGTTAGTTCATATTTAATGTATGAAGATTCAATAAATAAATAATGAAAAAAAAAATATGCGCAGTAATTTTAGAAACATAATTTTGTTAGCAAAAAATAAACAATTTTTTTTAGCAAAATTTCAAAATTTGTATTCTTTAAAAAACAATAAAAAATTGGAAGATGCAGCTGTTCTTATAACTTTTTTAGACATATAAAAATTATATTTGTAAACAAAAAAAACCTTAAGTTAGTAAAATCTGTTCACAAAAATTTGTATGGGCAAGTATGTTTTAGGAAAATGTTGGTAATTTTTCCCCCTAGGGGCGCTTCCTTGGCAGTTATGGGGCTTTTTCTTTAATTTATTCGTACTCTGCATTGAAAATTTTGTATAGGAGCACCCTTAAGGAATAGAGATAGCGGGTAGGTATGTTAAGTACAAATGATGGGAATAAAAAAATAAAGTGGGATCGGTCATACATTTGACTCATCTAGGGGCATCCTAGATTCTGCAGGGGCTAAATTTAAGATTTTCATTAAGCCGCCATATTTGTATAGGAGCCCCCCTAAGGGGTGGAGATATATGGCAAGTATGTTTTAAGAAAATGTTAAGCACAAAAAACTAATTAAGTTTCGTCATACATTTTATGTCCCTAGGGGCGATTCCTTGGCAGTTATGGGCCTTTTTCTTCAATATATTTCTAGTCTGTATTGACAATTTTGTATGGGAGCCCCCTTAAGAAAGGAAGAAAGCGGGGTAGGTATGGTAGAAACAAATGATATGCGTTTGACAATTTTTTTTTTGTAAGCAAACGCACACAAACGCAAATATTGAAGCTGTATTGACGTGTGTAAGAAAAATAGTTCTCAAGAAAAAATTTGTATCAATGCTGCTATTTGCTCTTTTTTTGGTTACTTTTTGTTAAATATGAGACTTAGAGAAAACTTATTAAGACAAAAGTTGTTGGAAACTTCACTAATAACAACTTCTTTGTAAACGATTTTTATGTAAAATTAATATTTTCCGAGTTATGAGGCATAAAAGTCGGACTTAACGAGTTTTCTCAAACTTTGGCGGACGTGAGGGACGGTTACCCCTTCGCCGATTGTTCTAAAACGTTTTTTGGTGTCGTTTTATTATCAATACCCACAGAATTGGGGGGTGAGAGCATGAAAAAGTAGTAGAAAACAAATATGCTCCATACAGTAAACGACCACCCTAGTGTCATATACATTTGGTCAAAAAACTGTCACGTAGTGTTATTGGCTGTTAAGCAATTTTTGGCCGAAAACGAAGCCAATTAATCGGTCGGACACTAAAATTGGAGTCAATTCTTTCGTTAAATTTATTGTTTAAATTTTCGACCTGAAACTTAAGCCTTTCCACATTTGGCTTCATAAGTATTGTCATTTTTCTTAATTTCTTGTAGCTTGAATTCGTTGACAAAAGCTTTAAAAATTATCTCTTTAAATTTGGAAAAAATTTTAAAAGTTTCGCGAAAAGCTTAAAATGGTACAAAAGGGTAATTTAAAAAAGGGTTATAAAAGGTATCAATCAGATGTGCAGGCACCTTGAAACTTTAAAACGTCGACAATAATTTGACCGAATTTGGCCGAAGGCTGAACTTTTTATACCATTATATGCAAATGTTACAAAACCATGCAAAAATAATAAAACTACAAACTTTTTTCTAGATTCGGCTGTGGATTATTATATTGTTTCTAAAGCACGTAAACAAGCTAGCAATATCGAAACTATTTTCATTATTTTCTCTTTATGATCAAACAAATTTTTTGATAAAATAATAAAAAACTTTTTTTGTTGGTTTTTTTATAACTAAAAATTTTTATAAATGAATTCGCACTTAATGAGCCAGAGAGTATTAACTCAAAATTTTTACTTTTTCCCTTTTTGGAAAATATTGCCACGTTATATTCATATATACCCGCATCCGCCCAATCAGCGTCCGAGAAGCCCTCTATATGTGACGCGCAAAGTAGAAAGGGACCTAAGGGTTTTGTTCAGGAGAGCCATTTTAAAGATTTAAATACGTGTATATTTGGTGTACCATCACTGAGCGTGTCACATGTAACACTTATGCAACACTTTTTTTTTCAGAAAAGAAAACGCTATAAATCTAACTAGCTAATGCCCCCACTGCATATGCACTGTCAGAACGACTTACTTGTGCTACATACGTTAAACTTCCAATTGCTTCTTGGTATGGAATGTCCTTCATTTCTCTTATTTCCATTTCTACTTTAGGACACATATCTTTAGAAATCTTTTGGTTAAATCAAGCAAGTTATATATGCCACCCAAGAAGAACCAATAATTTTGTAAACAATGATTTATGAAATTGTTTACAAAATGATTGGTTTCGTTTTCTGTACATTTTTGCTGATTGCCCAACGATCAATGGAATTTCATCATCCATGATCGTTGTGCTGATCATGCAAAATTAGTTCATAAGTTTAGGCTAAGTATATGAAAAGAACTGAATACAAAATCAGTTCTAAAAACTCATCAAAATGAAACGGTTCATATAAAATATTTAATAAAGGAAAAATTAATTAAATAAAATATAAAGTCCTAATTTTTTATAAAATAAATGTCTTTTATTTAAATACAGAAATAAAAGAAAACTGGCGACCGTGACAGGACCCTAAGTAAAAAAATAGGGTCGCGTGAATTAAAATAAAAATAAATTTAATAACAATTTTATCCAGTAAAAGTTATTGAATATATCTAGAACTCAATTTAATAAAAATACTCAAGATTAAAAAAAAAAATTGAGTAGATGCTGAAAAAATTATTATATAAACAGGGTTGTGTGAAAAAGTGATGCTAACAAAATAAATACAACCAACAAAAATTGTGAATTCTATTGGACAACAGCCAATCAATTATATATACTCTAAGGACACATATTAAACAATTGAAGGAAGACTATAACAACCTGGAAAAAAAAATAAATCCTGTTTTAGATTTTGGAGTTGGAGTTGTCAGCAGATAATATAAAGGAAAGTAAGCATATGTTCTGTAAACATTGTTTGAGATTTAGAACATCTTCGTAAATATTCAATAAAGAATAAAAGAAGGAAATTTTTTTAGAATTTGTAAAAAATAAAGAAAAGAAATTTTTTGTTGTGTGGTTGAAATTCAAATTAATAAAGTTTTTCCCTCTATATAAAATAATTTTTTTTTTTTAAGACATTTAACCTCTTTGTAAGGTGGATATTGATAATTCTTTTGTCTATAAGTAATCATCTCTTAATTTCTTTATCCTTGATTGGAAGTGAAAAAAAAAAAAAAAATTAATTTTTACATTTATTATAAAAAGAAAATACATAATTATTATGGCACAATTGGGTCTTACTGACTGCTTGCGTGAGGCAAGAAGCTTGCCTGTTTTTGATGGAGAATCTAAATATTCTCTGCAAAATTACCTTAGGGATGTGACAACGGTATTATCATTAACTGAAGATAGCAATAAAGCAATCGTGCAAACTATTTTGGCTAATAAAATTCAGGGTCGAGCTCTGAATGCTGTAGAAACACTCACAGAACCCACATGGACAAATATTTTGAATAAATTAAGACAGGAATTTGGGGTTAAAGAATCTTATTTCTCTATTAGGGAAGAAGCCATGAATTTAAATTTTAATAATATTGAAGAATTACATTATAAGTTGGACCAATGCTTGAATAAAATGAATACAAAATACAGTTTAGAAATAGAGAAGGATGTTAATTTTACGCCTGCAAATAATGTTAAATTAATTTTCGATATTTATATAAATTACTTGAGTTTGAATATAAAAGCATTGTTGCTTCAAAATAATATTTCTAGCGTGAGCAGCTCTCGAAGCTTTTTAATAGAAAATAACCTTATGAGCGAGGCAATCTTATCGGCAAAACACTATAAAAAAAATAATAATAACAGTGTTCAACAAATTTATAAAAGGGAAAATGTTAATCGAAATATCAACCCAAATCAAAACAATCAAAATTTTTTAAATCGAAATTACAACTCAAATTTTAATCAGTCTTATCCAAGATTGAATCAGCAAAATTTTTTAAAAAACGTAGATCATTCCCGTTCAAATTTCAATAGAAACGCTAATCGATACAGTGGAAATTTTTATCGGAATCCGGTAGATAATAGGCGTGTGCAACATCAAGTACCAATGCCCATGGAAATTGACCATGCGCAATATGAAAATTTTCCTCAACAGCCTCAGGCTGTACATTACCAATAGTAATCCTTACGTTCGGGTTCCTCCGTGCAAGGTGCCTAGTGGACACGGGTGCAGCTACCAGCTTGGGTGATTCCATATTTTTTGGAAAGATTTCAAACCGGAAAAAATTAATAAACCCTATCAAATTAAATACACTCATTGGCTCTTCTATCATAGAGGACGAAGTTATCGTATATTTGCCAAACGAATTCAATAGCCCAGGCCAAACGATGTCTTTAAAGCTTGTAGATTTTAAAAACAAATCATTTGATTGCATAATAGGCAATAATATTTTATATCCTTTAGGTGCGCAAATAGACTTGCGTCATAACGAATTAAAAATTAGAGACTCAACCATATTAATTGGCGAAAATAAACCACCTTTTGAATATGGAGATATTTTTTGTTTAGAGGGGCATGATAGGGAGCTGGATGAATTTTTGCACGACGACCTGAGCTCAGAAGAAAGAGAACAACTGTCTAAATTTTTACAAGTTAATAAGAGAACATTTTATATTGAAGGACAAAATTTAACTAGTACCAACAGCATTAGGCACAAAATCATAACTACATCAAACCAACCAATATATTCAAAAATATATCGATATCCCCAAATTCACGAAAAAGAAATCGAACGGCAAATCCGGGAAATGTTAAAACAAGGTATAATAAGACCTAGTAAATCCCCATATAGTTCGCCCCTTTGGATAGTTCCGAAGAAAATGAGCGATACTGGGATAAAGAAATGGAGAGTCGTCATAGATTACCGCAAGTTAAATGAGGTAACAATACAGGACAAATTTCCGATTCCAAACATGGAATCTCTGTTCGACAAATTAGGTCGCTCGCAATACTATACCACCTTAGATTTGGCTAAAGGGTTCCATCAGATATTGATGGACGAAAGGGATATTGAGAAAACTGCGTTTTCTACCCCCCTGGGACATTTCGAGTACATTCGTATGCCCTTCGGGTTAAAGAATGCGCCCGCTACGTTTCAGCGAATGATGAATCATGTACTAAGTGATTACATCAATAAGATATGTGTCATTTACATGGATGACATCTTGGTTTTCTCCGTGACAATCAAAGAGCATTTTGAGAGTCTAAATAAAATATTTAAAAGATTGAACGAATTTAATCTGAAAGTCCAATTGGACAAATGTAAATTTCTTACCAAATATACTGAATTTCTTGGTCATATTATAACTCCTGATGGTATCATTCCGAACCCGGAAAAAATAAAAGCTATTAAAAATTTGAAATTACCGGGAAGTGTCAAACAGATAAAATCATTTTTGGGATTAACTGGCTTTTACAGGAAATTTATAAAAAATTATTCAACAATAGCCAACCCAATGATAAAATATCTTAGGAAAAATACTCATATAAATATGCGAGATCAGGAATACATAGACTCCTTTGATAAATTAAAAACTCTGCTCACAACATACCCTGTTCTAGCCTACCCAGAATTTGATAAAGAATTCGTTCTGACTACTGATGCCAGCGATATAGCTATTGGTGCTGTCCTGAGTCAGAAAGGTAGACCTATTTCTTATGCCAGTCGTACTCTAAATAGTGCCGAAAGAAATTATCACACCTTGGAGAAAGAATTGCTGGCCATTGTCTGGAGCGTGAAGTACTTTAGACCATATTTGTATGGGAGAAAATTTTTGGTGAGAACTGACCATCAACCATTGAAATGGTTATATTCTTTGAAAGAGCCAAATTCCAGAATAATTCGTTGGAAAATAATGTTAGGAGAATTTGAGTTTGATGTAGAATACTTAAAGGGTAAAGATAATAAGGTTGCCGACTTCTTAAGCAGAATTCCGAAACCTAATGTGGAAGATGAAGAAAATCTAGATATTAAATCGCTGTTTGAGCTAACAGACAGTGATATGAGCACTGTTCATAGTGCCAATGAAGATTTGAATGAACATTTTCTCATAAGTGAGACAGTTGTTAATAAATATAGAAAGCAAATAAGAATCTTAAATCAAAAAGAGAAAGAAATAGAAATATTGTACAATAAATATAAAATAATTTATATCGAAAGGAATGATTTGCCAAATGATCATTATTTAAATGACATTTTTAGAAGGGAATTGAACAAAGGTACAGTGGGAATTTATTCTGAATTGGGTGACTCAGAATATAATATTGTCCAAAATAAATTAATCCAACTTTTTTCAAATGATAGTAATTTAAAATTTATAAAATGCACAAATTTGGCAGTAGACGTTGAAAACGTGGAAAGATTGTTGCAAGTGATTGAAAATAATCATATCGAGACCAATCATAGAGGGGTAGTTGAAAATTTCGAAGAATTGAAGTTTAAGTATTTTTATCCGAACTTAGTAAAATATATAAATAAATATATAAATAATTGTCAGTTGTGTGCTGAAAATAAGTACGATAGAAAACCCTTCAAAAAATATTTCAATTTTACTGAGACACCTAATAGACCAAACCAGATTGTGCATGCCGACATATTTCATGTCCACAAAAATTATTTTTTGACTACCATTGACAGATTTACTAAATTGGGTTCCGCTCATAGGCTCAGCGATAAAAATATGTGCACAATCAAAACTAAGTTGGATGAGAGAATTTCTTATTTGGGAAAGCCAGAAATACTGATTTTAGATAATGAATTTAATAACACATATATAAAATTATTTTGTTCAGAGAGGAACATTAATGCCCACTTTACCACACCAAATTCACACACAGGAAATTCAGATGTTGAGAGGTTACATTCTACGCTTTTAGAGCATATTAGAATAATCAAAAGAAGCAACGAGAATATGAGTATAGAGGAATTGGTCATTAGAGCTATAGGATATTATAATAATTCAATCCACTCTACCATAGGAATTAAGCCTATGGATTTTATTAACCGTGCGAATTTAGATTTTTCAAAGATTGCCTTGCAAATGAACTCTAGAAAGCAAAAAGCTATTCAAAGACTTAATCTCACGAGGGAACCTGTACCGAACTATAACCCTGATAATATGTATGTAAAGAACATACAGGGCCAAAGACATAAAACCGCTAAAAGATATAATAAATATAATCCTATAAGAATGAAACGCATCGATATTGCTCAGATAAAACGACCTTTGAAGGTTATTAGATGAAAAAATATTAATCAGATAATCGTAAAAGTTTGTTCTCACGTAATATTTGTATATGTCCTCTTTTTAGATGATCGGGGCTTTGTTCCTTTTAATATTATCAACTGCAGTGGGCACGGTGGAAATTACAAAAATTGAATCGGAAGCAGGATATGTGATGATAGAAAGTGAACCTATTTCCGTGATTCGTAGATATAATAAAATAATACATGTTTTTGATTTGGAAGATATTAGAGCGACCATTCAAAAGGTCAAAATAGAAGTTTCAAAAAATTTCTTAATAAAACAAGGTGAAATGTTAGTGGGTATGCAGGATAAAATAAAAGAGCTGGAACATTTGTTATCAACAATATCAATTCATACTAGAAACAAAAGAGGTTTACTGAATTTTGGGGGAAGAACCATAAAATGGTTATTCGGAAATATGGACGATGAAGACAAGGAAATGATTGATGCACACTTTGCAAAAATTGACATGAACCAGCAACAGTTAATAGGGAACTTAAACAAACAAATAAAGATCAATACAGACATACAAAAATTTATGCAAAATGTTCATTTGTTGTTGGAATCAAATAGGCTCTTGTTTAACGCAAGTATGTCAAAAGAAATTATAGATAATATACCAGTCATAAAATATAATAGTTATTGGCTGATAATTAACCAAATCAGGGATAAGATTGAGAGAATACAAGAAAACATATTGATGGCAAGATATAACGTAATGAATAGATTTGTTCTTACTAATGACGAAATTGATTTATATAATATTGATAGTTCCAAATTAAGACATTTAAAATTTAACATTGGCTCATTGTCAAATGATGTAATTATATTTGTAATTTCGGTTCCAGAATTCTTTAACAAGATGTATATAACTAATTATATTATGCCTGTCCCCAATAAAAGGGCCATGCAAATTGACATTAATGAAACAAAAATTGTTAAAATAGAAAATACAACTTTTATTGTAAATGAAGAAAATTTTTTACCAAAAATGTTACAACCAAATGATTGCATTGTAAACCTAATCAAAGATAATTATAGAAACTGTTCCAGAAGAAAATTTGTTGGAACCGTTGTAAAAGAGATAGATATAGGAAATTTAATATTAATTAATGTTAAACATAATTTAACGAATTTTTGTAACAATTTCACATATTTTTTAAATGGAAGTTATTTTGTTAGAACTGAAAAATGTGGAATTCAAATAGGTGATTATTTTTTAAGAAGATATGAAATTAAAATGAATATTGTAATCCCTAACTTTAATGTAATACCAGAAAACGAAACCGAACTATTAGATGTACCACAAATGATTAATCTTGATACCAGTAATGAGGTATATTTAAAACAAAACATAAATTACAACTTTTATGCAATTTATGGGTTACTTACCTGCATTGTGATCTTGCTTGTGATTTACAAGAGAGATTTCTTATTTACACTAATTCGAAGAGACTCGAATTCTAAGGGAGGGCGAGTTATATATGCCACCCAAGAAGAACCAATAATTTTGTAAACAATGATTTATGAAATTGTTTACAAAATGATTGGTTTCGTTTTCTGTACATTTTTGCTGATTGCCCAACGATCAATGGAATTTCATCATCCATGATCGTTGTGCTGATCATGCAAAATTAGTTCATAAGTTTAGGCTAAGTATATGAAAAGAACTGAATACAAAATCAGTTCTAAAAACTCATCAAAATGAAACGGTTCATATAAAATATTTAATAAAGGAAAAATTAATTAAATAAAATATAAAGTCCTAATTTTTTATAAAATAAATGTCTTTTATTTAAATACAGAAATAAAAGAAAACTAGCATGCTAAACTTTTCTAACAAATTGTTCATATACAGTTGTTGGTTGATCTAACCAAAATTTTTTACTTTTAAGATCACGAGTTACGTTCATACCTAAAATATATTTAGCATCACCAATGTCCTTCTTCTTAAAGTTATCAGGTAAACTTTTTTTAAATAAATTTTTTTGTACTAGGGTTATTTTATGTTTTTCATTATCTTTCAGATGAAAATAGAAGCAAGGTCCTGTTTGTGTTTGTGCAATCGCAAAGCGCTTAACATTTTCGATTTTGACTTGAAATTGCATAACAGCCCTACCAGAAGAGAATGAGCGAGTTGTCACTTTTTTCACGTTGGTGTTAAGAAAATGATAGAATGAAATGACAGAAAACTTGGTTTAGGTCATTTCATTCTATCATTTTCTTAACACCAACGTGAAAAAAGTGACAACTCGCTCATTCTCTTCTGGTAGGGAGGTGTACTGTAAATCGCAACCACAAGAAGTTTGTTGACTTTAAAATTCAAAAGTATGATCAAGGGAACTTTAAAAAACTATGGCAGATCGCAAGCAAAATGCACGAGTTTCAGAAAACCATCTGCTTTAATACATGATTCAACTTTTTATTCTAAACTCGACTTGCCTGTTAAACCATATACTTTTTTTTTGTTTACATGCCATGTTTTTATTTGCCACCATGCCTCTTTCAAGTTCGCTATGCAGAAACGCTGACAAAATCCATTTAATCTATTGGCCATGTTCTGACAATCGCACGATTTGAAATCACAAATCGCCAGATTTATTTGATGGTGTTCCTTAACTCGTGCGCTTAGCTTGCGATCTGCCATTGTTTCTTACAAATATTCTAGTTCCCTTTTGTAATTTTAAGTCGCCAAATTTCTTGTTATTGCGATTTACAGAACACCTACATAATTTGCGATTTTAAGTCAGAATCGCCAATGTTAAGCGTTTTGCGATTGTCAGAACATGCCCGTATGTCTAAATTAAATTGTACTGCTAAGGTTAATAGTAAGCGTATTGAAGAGTATCTAACCACAGGAGAAAATCAGGCCAATACAAATTCCCCGGAAGTTTTTCCCTTTTCCTATTTTTACAATTGAATTAACATCGGAAAAATGGGAGAACACTCCCGGGGAATTTTAATTCATAGTTGGGCTTAATGTTTCTCCATAATCTATTCCATATCGCTTGTTCCTTTTAATGTTGCCTTCTGAATCTCTTTTAAATTGTAAGCATCATTTATTTTCAATAGCTTTTTTTTCTTTAGGAAGACTAACAACATCCCAGGTGTCATTTAAAACCAGGGGCCTGATTCTGGCAGTCGTGATCGAGTAATTTCTCGATTCGAAAGCAATTTAAAATCTAATTATTTCAGTCAATACTTGCGGCAAATTATGGCAGTCGTGATCGAATACTTTTTCGATTCGAAAGCAATTTTATTTCTCATTCTTTCTTTCCATACTGAACGGATAGAAATTTTTTTTTTAGTGTTGTAAAGCATTTATTTTAGTTTTCACAACGCTGGAAAAATAATAACGATTCGTTCAGTATCGACTGAAATAACATTGCTTTCGAATCTGAAAAGTATTCGATCACGACTGCCATAATTTGCCCCCTGAACGAATTGAAATAATTTTTTCAGTGTTGTAAAGCATTAATTTGAGTTTCACAATACTGAAAAAATAATTTTGATTCGTTTAGTATCGACTGAGATAAAATTGCTTTCGAATCGAGAAATTACTCGATCACGACTTCCCCAGAGCATTAAGTTCCTCAGTCATTGCTTATTCCAGTATTCTCTTTGTTCTTTGCGTTTTTAGGTTCCTGTTCTTTATACACCACATTACATTAAAAACCACACCTTTGAACTGGGTTTCGAGTCCTGGACGATCTTCTTAGGGAATGTGGCGAGGTTATTTCGGCGTCAGAAAATTCAGTTTGTTGAGTTTCAGTTTTAAATCCTTCAACAGATGTGACATTTGTTTCATCGGAAAAATATTATTCTCTTTCTCTTCTGATTCCACACCCAGAGAAAAAACATGTTTAAATATGGTCACCTCCAACCATACTATGTTTAAAGAAAATGTTAACCACATTATGTTTAATTTAACAATATTATTGTCCTCCATCAAGAAGCCACAACCATATTATGGTTGCCTCCAAACATATAATGGTTAATAATAACTAAAATATGGTTAACACTTATAATAGCATGGTTGGTTTTCAACCGTAGCATGTTGCTCTTGAAAAAGAGGAAAATACTATTGTTAATTTAAAAACAAATTATTGTCATATTCAACCATAAAATGTTTAGAGGCAACCATAATATGGTTGTGGCTACTTGATATGGGACTAATTTAACCATAATATGGTTGTCGGTGACAAAAATATGGTTAAATTAAACATAATATGGTTAAAATTTTCTTTAAACATAGTTTTGTTGGAGGTGACGATATTTAAACATGTTTTTTCTCTGCGTGGTTAGATCAGAATCAGAATCACTTTCTGAGTCGATCGGTATACTATAAGGTGGACCAATTTTTTAAGGTGTTACATACATCAGCACAAATGCAAAATACCCTCTTCACTATTATGGTGTGGGCAGTAATGTTATATGTAGGGATTTTTTGAAATCATTAAAATGCAGGGACTTTTGATTAATTTTGGAAAACTGTATACATTTGGCAACTTTTTTCGATTTTTAAATTGTTAAATATCTTTCAGTCATCGTTTGCCGTCATTTCAGCTCTGAGTTTAACGTAAATTTGTGATAAACTCTTTTACAAGAATGGATATCTTTTGAACTTAATTTTACAGAGAAAAAAAAATAATTTGTAAAAGATGGGCATCAAAAAGCTTTAGAATAAAGTCACCAAAATAAAAAATTCCCCCTTTGATTTATCACTGCGACATGCCAACACATCGAAAAGACTTTCTATCATCACTGATTATCGCATTAAAGAAAGAAATAGGCTACGTAATGAAATTTTATCTTCAATTTGCGTTGTGCGCTCTTTTTCAAGACGAATGTAAAAATTGTTATACCTTCCAGTGTACCGAAAAAAACTATCCTTACACTTCACACTGGGCTGGATCGCCAAATTTTTGGCATAAAGTCTAAAAATAGAGTTACAGAATAGAAACTTGGTACATTTGATGGTTATAGTATGCGTAGCATCTGTGCAAAATTTTCGACCAATTCGACCACGCCTTCCTCCCATATGGAGCCAAAACGTGCGTTACAACTATTAAATAAACCCAAATGTTGAATAAAATATTGTTTTGTACAAAATTTAAGGGCTTCTTGAGATCAGAAATACATACCTATTTAACACCAGGCCCAAGCTGGTCAAAATCGGGCCATTTTTGGACCTCTAATTCCTAAATTACGAAAAACTTCAGTTGAATAATTGATTACACTTTCGCATTCGGAATCAGTTTCAGAATCAGAGTCGCTCTTTTTATTCTCAGGTTCATTTTTATTTTCAATTTCAAAATTTGTTGCTTCTAAAAGTTCAATAACATCTTTTGGCAACACCTTTTTTTTAAGTTGAGCTGACCTTTTCTTGAGCAAAATGCTCGAAAGAATAGGATCTGAAGAGTCAATTGATCTGTGAAACACATCGAGCATTTTACTAATCCGCGAATTCTGACGAGCATGCGATCACCTGTCTTGTTTATAAAATTTGTTGCGGGCTTCTGATGCGTTTTCGCCAACCTATTGGCATTACTGATGATGATATTATTTGAGATCCATGAATCAAGATTTTATGTAAAGTAGGCGACATCGGATACCACGGGTATTTGAGCATTTATAAACGAAATGTTTTCTCACAGAATTGTTTGAACTAAATAGCATTGATTGGAAATTCACATGAAATGGCGATTTAAATAGTATGAAGCCTTTCTATTATAGCCAAGTCGAATTCTAAAATTTATGCAAATATCTTTGTATTTGAAAAAGCCTTTCTCTCAGTGTTACCATCGTTTGTATTTCCGCGTCCATTTTGCTTTGGCTTATCCGCATGTAATACCATTTCCTTCCACAATTTCTTTTGTATATTTAGTTTTCTTTCCTTCATTTTTGATTTTTCTGTTTCATCCCTTACTTGCCATTTTTTAATTCCATTCGGTATGATATTTTAAGGAGTAATTCGAAGATTCTTATCCAAGCATGCAATGGATAAGAATCCACATTGAAGGCTTCCAGGTTTTGGTTTGAATATCAATGAGCTCGTATCTATATTTTCATAAATTGTTTGGGGCCAGCCCCACAGATAGGACATAACTGACAAGATTTTGTGCCAGATAAAATGTTTAAGACTTTGCCATCTATTAGAGTCATATGAAGATCATATGATACGACAACCTTTCTCTCATTCAAAATTTCTCCAACAAACGGCATCAAGTTTTTTATTTGCGTGTCCAAATTCTCTTTTTCCTTAAGAATGTGTTATTTGCTCTCCTTGACGAATGCCATTTTTAAAGGACTACAAAATCTCACAGATTGTGGAGTTTGATTTATCCACAGTTCTGTGCCGAAGTTATTCACTAGTTTAAGTGGTATGACTGTTGTGACAAACAAAGACTGGTCAAAAGAAGCCGGCTCGCTTGCTTCGAATCTCTGTTTGTACATGCTTTGTCCAGTCGATCCATCAAATCCGTAGCTCACAATTTATTTGGCATTCGTAATATTCTGTAAGTTAATAAAAAGATCTTCTTGCAAGAGTAAGATTCGGCTGTCGGTATGGTTTAACAGTTCTTGCAAGCAAACTACAGCCATAGTTTCTGTAGCTGCTATTCCCATGGGCCTCAATTGCAATTTAGCTTTCTGAATTTTATAGTAGCTCAAGTATATCAAGCAAAAATTCCAAAGCTTCGTTTTGTGTTAGAGGTATAGGCTCCGGCAAAAGCAGTTTTTTTAATACCACTAGATCCGCTCGGAGTGACCAAGCAATTCTTCAACACAAATGCTGTATCATTTTATTATGCCCGGGTGCCACATCCTTTTTGCTGTCCACAATAATCGTCATGTTCAATGAAAGCCAATTATAGTGTTTTACCTTAAAGTTGGAGACAGTTCTATTGCATTTAGGTAAGTTTTTCTGGATGAAGCGAGTAAAATTGCTGCCTTTTTTCTTTACAGAACCTTTTGTGTCTATGCTCATAGTTTTAGAGTTAAGCTGTTCAAAAATCCAGTTTGAAATTTCATCTTCATTTCGATTGTTGTCTAGCCACACTTTGAACTGGGTAGCATGACTGAACTCAAATGTACCTAAAAATCCACAAATGTATGGAAAACGGGCAAAAACTGTTAATAACACGTTATAATGTACACTTTCAAGTATATTTAAGCAGTAGTTTTTACTCCACTATAATCTCGTGTTTTGGTTAATTTTTTCGCTTTCTTAGGACTTCACAAAAAAAAACTCACAAAAACATTTAACAAATAAAAAGCAATTGCTATTAGTTTTTAATAATATACATACATTTATCTTTATTTTCTATATATATCAATTTTTTTTTGTTTACCGGCATTCGCTTTCGGTTATTATAAAGCTGAGCTAACTTTTTCTGCTTTTTTGTGGAAACAAACAGTTGACGTATAGATTGGACTTTGTACCCCTTGTAAAAGTTCAGGGCTACCATCAAATAACTTTTATTTACTGAAATGTTGTACCTAGGGTATGCACTTTAAGAAAATATAGTTAAAATGAACAATGAAAATTTCGACTTTATGTCAAAAACTTTGCGATCCAGTCCAGAGTGCACTTGTAGGATATCACCATTCAAAATTGATACGTACATTAATGTGATTTTGAGTGAATTTATATTACTTGTTTTTTGCATTTTGCTTTATTTATAAATGAGTTTATATTAAAATACTTTTATTTATATGCATGTAAAGGGTGTTTTTTTATAGAGTGACACACGTTTAAAACATATTAAAACAAGGAAATATACTTTTAATATCAATGAACCCGCTTTATTGGAAAGATAATCTTATAAAGTTAATGTTTAAATATGAACTCTGCCATGTGGACGCCACGGCTGGCGCGTAGAAGGCTCAATCTGGAACACCAATTTTCAACAACTTTTCGCAGCATTTGCGGCCGTATTTCGCCGATAACTCTTCGAATGTTAATTTCCAGTTGTTCAATTGTTTGTGGTTTGTTGACGTAGACAAGTGACTTTAATAAGAAGAAAATAATCCAATGGGGTTAAATCACACGATCATGGTGGCTAATTAATTGGACCATTACGTGAAATCATTTTTTCATCATAAGTTTCTTTAAGTAAATCAATTGTAGCGCCCGCTATGTGGCACGGGGCTCCGTCCTGTTGGAACCACATATCAGCAAGAGTAATGCCACGTAATTGAGGTACGAAAAAACTTCGAATCATGTTCCTATACCGTTCACCATTGACAGTAACATTCTGACCATCATCGTTTTTAAAGACATATGGGCCAATTACTCCGCCAGCCCAAAAAGCGCACCAAACAGTAATTTTCTGTGGATGTAATGGTGTTTCGACAAAAGCTTATTTACGTACCCATTCAACCAGAAATGGGTTGAAAAGTTGTAGGGATTTTCGTAGATACAATTCTTTTTAACGAGTAGGGAAAATAGGGATTTTTTCGGACTGCTTAAGTACTTTTCAAAAAAGTGTATAACATCACTGGGTATGGGTATAAAAACTAAGTGATTTTCATATAAATCACTTGTATGTATTGGGAAAACAGCACATTAGTTATAAAAGCTTTCTCATCAAATTTCTATTTTCATTTTAAACTATCATTATAAGTATACTCAAAGTTTATTTTGAGGTCTGCAGCTAACGATATTATTTTCAGTTGCGCAAAGATGTGGTGCCAAAAACTGCCGAAAACTTTCGAGTTCTTTGTACTGGCAAAAAAGGTTATGGATACAAAGGTTGCACGTTTCATCGCGTAATACCGAATTTTATGTGCCAAGGTGGAGATTTTACAAAAAACGATGGAACCGGAGGCAAATCCATCTACGGAACAACATTTAAGGATGAAAATTTTAAACTTAAACACACTGGTCCCGGCATCCTGTCTATGGCCAATGCAGGCCCAAACACTAATGGTTCACAGTTTTTTATTTGTACTGTAAAAACGGCTTGGCTTGATGGACAGCATGTAGTCTTTGGTCAAGTTATTCAAGGCATGGAAGTTGTAAAGAAAATGGAATCCTATGGATGTCCAGAAGGACGTCCACTGAAACAAATTATTATTGAAGATTGTGGGGAATTAAAATAATATGTATATGTGTTAAGTTGTTATTGTTGTTATTACTAAAATATTTAAATACTTTATTAATATAAATATTTAGTTAGTTGTTGAATATTTGGAATTAAAACACCAAACATATTATCTAAGTTTAAGAAATTAAGTCGTTCCTACAAACATAAGTATTTGGATATGTATTATTAAACGATTATATTGTACACATTTCTCTCTTGTGCTTTAAATTTTTTTTTACAGCTTCGCGCCGATGTTGTGCCAAAAACTGCTGAAAACTTTCGAGCACTTTGCACTGGTGAAAAGGGGTTTGGTTATAAGGCATCAACCTTTCATCGTGTCATACCAAATTTTATGTGTCAGGGTGGTGACTTTACTGCTCATAATGGCACTGGTGGAAAATCGATTTACGGAAATAAATTTGATGATGAAAATTTTATGTTGAAACATACCGAACCCGGAATTTTGTCTATGGCCAATGCTGGACCCAATACAAACGGATCGCAGTTCTTTGTTACTACTGTAAAAGCCTCATGGTTAGACAATCGTCATGTGGTATTTGGTAAAGTAATCGAAGGCATGGATGTTGTAAAGAAAATCGAAGGAATGGGAAGTCAATCGGGTAAAACTGGTAAAACTATTGTTATCAATGATTCTGGTCAGCTTCAACATTAAAAATAAATAAATTAAAATAAAGGCATAAGAGTGTATTTAATTTTGTATTATGAACTTATTCTATTTGGTTATTTTCAATATCATTTATTGACTTCTTAATATCCTGAGTTTTAGGCATTAAAAATACCAAACAGCCTGCCAGTATTAGTGCCGCTGAAGAACTATATAAAGCTGCTTCGCAATTAGTTTCTATTAAGGCACCCATTACATTGATTGCTGCAATGCTGCCAATGCGTCCCAGCATTAGTGAAATACAAACAGCCATTGCTCTAAAAATAGAATAATGTTATGAACTCAGTTATAAAAAATATAATTTAAATTTTTATAGAATATGTTCGCTTCTCAATCAGAGTTATAGCGTTAAAACTAGGAGAGATGATTTAGAGAAAGAAGAAAAGCGTACTACATTTAAGCTGTTTCTACCTACTTTTGTAAAAGTCGTACTTAAAAGTACTTAAAACTATCCAAAATGGGATAACTTTTGAACCCCATTATCCGTGCATACGCACCCAGCGGGAAAAGAAGGAGTACGGATGACTTCTAGAAGGTCTTTACTCCTTCTTTGGGATATACAAGGCCTGTTCGCTCCATTCCATACTCATATCTTTTTTACACACGTTGTCATTTCGGAGTAGGCCTTCCTCTCTCGCTTTTTAAGCAGGTACATAAGAATGGGTAACGGGATTAAACAAGATAATTATTTTGCTTTGTTTGTGCAAAAAAATAATACAAAAAATGTTACTTCTTCTCTACTCCCTTCTCAAACGAAAGAACCGACTCTTCTATGAGGCCTTCTTTAACAGTTAGATAAGAAAAGAAATTGATTCAAAAAGTTTTGGGGTAAGATGGTCTTCTGAGTTTCCCGCTGGGCGTATGTTTGTAAGAGCTTGTTGTAGAAAAAAAAACAATACTACAAAAGAAGGTAATAGCCGATTTGGTTTGCTTTGTATAGAAGCCAAAACATCGCTACAAGAAGAAAAACAAACATAATAAGATATTATCTTCATGTTTGAAAAGTAAAATAAAAAGAAAAAAATTGCGAAATTCCGTTTTTTAAAATTATGTATTTAGCTAATCAAATTTTCACAGTAGAATGATTACAAAAACCATAGCGGGCATGCTGCTGGTATCTTATAATTGTGATTTCTTCTGTAAGCCAAATGGGCGGAATACAACAAAAGTGAAACAAACATATGTAAAGGGTAAGTAAATTATAAAATTCTGGTTCTCTGGGGTAAGTGTTTAGGTTAAAATCAATCTCACTTTCAGATTTTTTTAAGTACGAATTCGGGATTAAGCCAACTTAGAAATTCTAGAATAAGGCACAGTTTGAGATAAACTTTTACTTTTGTCAACCCCGTTTTCGGATTATTTTAAGTACGGGGCACTTGAAAAAATTGAAAAATTTTAGTACGAATAACACTAAAACGTACTTAAAACAATCCTTAATGGGATTACTTTCGATAATCAGTCCCGGAATTTCTTAAAATAAGTATAAAATTCTTAATCACTTAAAAATTACAAAGTGAGCGTTTTGATATCATATAACTTATAAGTCTCATCACTCAGCATTGTATTCTTCATGCGTGCATACGCTTGTGGTTGTCAAAGTTTGTTGTAGACACTACAACAGCACCACACAAGTAGTTAAAAAATGATTTGCTTGTTTTGTGTAGAAACAAAAAAAAAAACAACAGAACGAGAAGAAAAACCTACATTATTTTCATGTTTAAAAAGTTAAATAACCAGCAAAAGTTCCTATTTAGTTTATATTTTTAGTTAAATATGTACATAAAATTTTAAAAGTAGAAAACATGTCGGGCAAGATCACGGAGCATACAGAGTTAAAAAAAAAAAAATCATGGAATCATGGAAATTAAAAACGATTTTCCTCGAAATACGTAAAATAAAATCGCCAAGTGTACCAGGGGATATTTCATAAATATTTAATAATCATTCTCTAAGTTGTTTTAAACATGTCCCTGGTGTGCAAATTTAAATATTTTTGATTTTGGTGAAGAAACATTTTTTAAATTTGAAGTTGGAGATTTCTGAAAAATCCCCAAAAATTTTGTCCGTTTTTGACGCCATCCAAAAAAAGTTTTTTTATATCTCAAAATTTTGACTCTTCTGAATAAAAAAACAATTAAGAAAGTATAGTCAGTCAAGCCCTACCATATGATACCCTACACCAAAGTATTTAAAAACAAATTTTCGAGATGGATAGGGATCTATCTATGTTTTAAATTTCATTACAATTGGTTTGATAGTTTCTGGGAGGCAGAAATTGTCCCTATCTCCCCTGATGGTCCTATTTTTTTTTTAAAGCATAGCTTATGTGTCCGTACAAATATGGATCTATCTATGTTTTTAATTTCATTAAAATCGGTTTGATAGTTTTTGAAAGGCAAATATTGTCCCCCATCATCCCTCGTGGTCCTATTTTTATAAAAATGCATAGCATATGTGTCCATATAAATATGGATCTATCTATGTTTTAAATTTCATTAAAATCGGTTTGATAGTTTCTGGGAGACAAATATTGCCCCCATCTCCACCAGTGGTCCTATTTTTATAAAAATGCATAGCTTATGTGTCCATATAAATATGGATCTATCTATGTTCTAAATTTCATTAATATCGGTTTGATAGTTTCTGGGAGGCAAAAATTGCCCCTTATCTCCCCTCATGGTCCTATGATTCGGCTCATTTTCAATAGGCTTGTGCCAATAAGAACTTTTGTGCCAAATTTTATTAAATTATCTCCAAAATTGCGACCTGTACTTTGCGCACAAGGTTACATGGACAGCCAGCCAGCCAGACGGACGGACGGACGGAGATCGTTAGATCGATTCAGAAAGTGATTCTGAGTCGACCGGTATTCTTTAAGGTGGGGCCAGGACCCATATTTTAAGGAGTTACACACATCAGCACAAATGCATAATACCCTCTCCACTATTGTGGTGTGGGCATAATTATATTACCGAAATCAATTTTAAAAAAAATTTTTAAAGTGTGTGCTCGAACTTCTCGGTCAAGTAATAATTGGCACATTAGTAGTTTACAAAAACTAAAAAAACGTATTTTTTCGCATCCTTTATTCAAATTTCCAGTTGATTTCGCCTTGAATTTTCTTTATCTTATCGGCACTAAACTTCATTTTAGATATTTTTGTAAAGGATGGTCCAACGAAAATGCACGATGTTAATTGTAAATAAAACAAAAAGTTTTCAGAGAATTATCTTAATATTTTCTATTACTATAAAAGTATCTATGAAAATTTTGTGTTAAACAATACATAGGCAAAATGCTCGCCAAATCTTCGGTGACATAAGGGGGGAAAAGATAATAGTTCCATTACACCGTTCTCTTGTGTCCGAATGGCAATTTTTTATACATGCGGGCGCGTCTCTGGAATATCCTTCCTCAAGCACAACAACTTAATAGCAACGCAACTAGCTTTAAGAATTATTTATTTAAATTTATTATATGTATTATACAAGCATAAACAATTTTTGTTAATTTTTTTCTAAACACATATCTGTGGCATTTTGACAAAACATCTTAAGTCGAGATGAGATAGCAAAAACGTTTTATAAAACATCTCGGTGAAAAAATCATTTTTGTTAAATAATAAAATAAACAAAAAAAAAAACCAAAACTAAAGAAACATTTTGTTTATAATACAAAATTTTAAAAACGTAAACCAAAATGGTTTTTGAATGAAAATTCGTATGATTTACAACATTTTTTTCAACTTTTTAAATTTGACTTAAGATGTTTTGTCAAAATGCCACAGATATATTAATTTACATTTGCCGTCCTAATTTAACTTATCGATAATACCTTTCTGTACTCAGGGTTTGAAAACTGCAGTCGAAACCAAAAACTGTCGAACAAAAAACGAAAATTTGTGTACAACTTTTTGCTTTTTGAGTGGGTTTGATAGCGATTGCTTTCATTTAATGAATCAGAAGTAAAAGCATAATTTTTTTTGGCCATTGACAAATGAAGAAGTGGAAGAAATAGCAGTTTTCCTACTTTCACTGCAGTTTTTATACGCTGCCTGTACTCTAAATATAAGATTAATTCTTTTTGTACAGGAATTGAACATACTCATGAAAATAAAATAAATAAATAGAAACCAATTTCATGATATAACCGAACATGAAGTAAACGGGTTAGCTAATTTTGCTGGACTTTTTATTAAGTGCCATTCGATTTCCTTAAATTATAATAAATTCTTAAATTGTTTAAATTAAGAAACATTTTTCTGCTCTTTCAGCGCAGTCATTAACTGCTAGATTCGGCATATCCGAATTAATCACTTTTACTTGTTTATTCTGAATAAACTTTCTCGTGGTTTTTGTAAAACGCTTAATAATGTTTATACATATGTATGTACATATCGCCACCTTATATGCAAACGGACTTACCCAGCGGTAAAACTCAGAAGACTTTCTTACTTCAGGCCTTTAAAAAGGCCTGCTTAAAAAGTGTTTTGATTAAATTACTATTCTTATCTAACTGGTAAAGAATGCCTCATAGAAGGCCTCGGCTCTTTGGTGAAAAAGATAAGATACACCTTTCACACTCGCTTCTATGAGAAGGGAGAAGAGAAGGAGTAACATTTTTTGTATTGTTTTTTTTTTGCACAAGCAAAAGCAAAATAATTATTTTTTTTGTCAGTTACCATTCTTATGTACGTGCTAAAGAAGCGAGAGCGGAAGGGCTACTCCGCAATGATAACGTGTATAAAAAAGATATGAGTATGGAATGGAGCAAGAAGGCCTTGTACATCCAAAAGAAGGTGTACAGAGGCTTTCTAGAACTATACACTAACACACTTAACTGATTGCGGTTAGTTTTATCAAACTACATGCAGACGCAAATTTTAAGACCCCTGCGATGAAATTCAAACTCCAAAAATACTTTATTATTATTGATTTTGTAATGTTTTTTGCTTCTCGTGTAAAAAAAATTCAAGTGCACTTACGTCCGTTTGCATGTAAGTTGACGATATGTATAAGATACTTGAAATTATTTATAACTCGTATAACGATAAGAAATCTAACATACAAACCTTAAATTTGTTGGATAAATATCCACTACAATTGTATTCATGACACTTGTTCCCAGGCCGCAACACAACGTTATAACAAGTGCATAAACCGCTACCAGCGGTATTTTGATTAACAAACTTAGTATGCCGAAAAGACCACAGGTTGCCAGTAAAATGACTGCAATATAAATTAAAAAAAAAGGTTTTTTATTTTTTTTTTTTTATGGACTCGATAACAAAAACTTACACAAAATTGGAGGTCGTTTGAATTTTTGATTTGCAAAAATCACACATATTAGCAAAATCACAAAAATAATTTCCAATGTAATTGTATGTGTGTATGTGGATAATTCTAACTTTGTTGTACATGTTTGATCAATCTGAAAATTTGAAAAGTATTTGAAAATAAATGAGAATAAAATTATATACATATGTATATGTACATACATAGATACTAGAGTTATCAACCGATTAGGAATAATTCGATTAATCGATCAAACAAAAACAAACTCTTGTTCGAATAATTTTAAAATGGCGATTTTCGAATAACGAATAAATCGAATATATTATGTCGATAAATCGAAAAATTTTTTTATTAAAAACTAAATTAATAATAAAAGACTAATAAGGAATAAAAGCTTAGAATTTGATTTATTCTCATACGTTTTTAGCGATTTTATACAAAATGAAGGAAAGGAAAAAAATATTATAGCTATAGCCCTTACTGAAATTAATCTCAATGTATAGTGAGCAAGAAATTTACACTCGGGTGAAAAACTTAGAAATAAACAAAAAGCTAAAAAATAAAGAATTAATTTATACAAATTATATCATGAAAGTATAAAAAATTGGTATTATATTTTATATACACCCAGAGAAAAAACATGTTTAAATATGGTCACCTCCAACAAAACTATTTTTAAAGAAAATTTTAAACATATTATGATTCATTTAACAATATTATTGTCATCGACAACCATATTATGGTTGAATTAGTCCTCCATCAAGAAGCCACAATCAAATTATGGTTGCCTCCGAAGATATTATGGTCAAAAATAACTAAAACATGTTTAACACTTATAATAGAATGGTTGGTTTTCAACCATAGCATGCTGCTCTTGGAAAATAGAAAAATACTATCGTTACCTTTAGAGCAAATTATTGTCATATTTAGCCATAACATGTTTAGAGGCAACCATAATATGGTTGTGGCTTCTTGATGAAGGACTGATCCAACCATAATATGGTTGTAGGTGACAATAATATGGTTATATTAACCGTAATATGTTTAAAATTTTCTTTAAAAATAGTTTTGTTGGAGGTGACCATATTTAAACATATTTTTTCTCTGCGTGTATAAATATATTTTTTAAATTATATATATCTTTGCCATTTGCATAATGCTATGTTCACACTTGGGTTTTTAAACGCGTTTAAAAAAAATGTTGATTAACTTAATCAGAGCCGTTCACATTACATTTGAAAATACATACTTTAATAAAGTTATCAGAAGATTATTTTAAACATATTCATGATAGAATTGTGAAAATTTATGAATTACATACTTTAGGAAAAATAAAAATATTAAGAAGAAATCGTGGTCGGTTGTACACGTGAGGGGTACGTTCATGGTGACCGATTCTATATTATACTCAGTTTGATGTATGTACAGAGGATTCGATGTGATTAATGAAGTGATTTAGTTGTAATCATGTGATTAACAAATCACTTCAATATATTGCTAATCATCCCGATTTTGATGTGATTAGAGCTTAATCAAGTGTGAACATAGTATAAGTGTCCCAATATTACCATTGAAAACGATGTTGTAGAAGATAATCAAAAAATGCCGAACTTGTTCCAATGGAAAAATACATAAAGAGAGACAGCGGTTGTTCTATAGAAGAAATTGTACGCAGAAGTTTGGCTAAAGATGGAAGGACTGCAAACTCCTTTCGAAAATCCAAAGTTGTATCGGAATATTTAAGAAGTAAGGATTTTACGATTCCTTTAAGAAATACAACGATATGGAGTTAAGATGAAAAGTTGTACGCATCAAAAAAAGAAGAAGTCATAGTGGATTTGAGAAAAAAGTAAGAAGAAAATGGAAGATTTTCCATAGTTGTCTTATTTAAAATATGTAATTTTTTTTCAAAATAATTTTTTTATTCGTTATTCTCATCGATTAATCGACAAATTTTTCAGATTTAATCGTTTGATCGAACGAACAAAAACAATTATTTGAATAATTTAAACAAATCTGAAAGGCGAAAAAAAAATTTTTAAATTGTTTTTTTTAAAAATTTAAAAATTTTTTTTTTTTATCCGGAATTTTTTTTTTTTTTTTTTTTTTGTTCAAAAGAAATCTTATATTTTTTCCTCTAAGTAAGTTCTGTAGTGCGATTCTCTATTCAATTTCAAACATAATTTAAATAATTAGTATTGTGGTTATTTTGTTGAACTATTTATGGTTTTTAATCCAAATCTTTTTATATTTTTAATTAGGCTTAAGTTCATTAAATTTAATTTTCATTAAAATTTAATTAATTTTCATGTTGTAAAATTCCTTTCTTCACGAAAATAATTTAATGAAAATTAAATTTAATGAACTTAAGCCTAATTAAAAATATAAAAAGATTTGGATTAAAAACCATAAATAGTTCAACAAAATAACCACAATACTAATTATTGTTAAAGCTAAGGCACGAGCTCTATGTGTTCATTTGTCCTTCAAGTTGTGCTGAAAAAGGTCAACAAGAAAAAGAAAGACAAATAATGAAAAAACAAAAAATGTACTTTGGACTTCAAGAAAAATTCTTGACAAAAGTACGAAAAAACAGAAGTAAGGAAAAACATGTAAAATCAATTAAAATGGATAATCATTCAAAAAAGCAAACTTCGATCTACCAAAGGTTAAAATAAAATTTGGTTTAAGGATTGATGTTTGACTATTGACGTCAGCACTCGTCGATGGCTGCGAGTGTAAAACGGCAAATCCATCTGAGGAGATCGAGTGGTTGCGATCGAAACATGTCATGGTAACCTGCCGGCCCGGGTTCGAGCCCCGGCCACGTCAAGAATGAAAGATTATCAATAACAATTTTAATTAATTTTCATGTTGTAAAATTCCTTTCTTCACGAAAATAATTTAATGAAAATTAAATTTAATGAACTTAAGCCTAATTAAAAATATAAAAAGATAATTTAAATCGTTAAAAATGTTTAACAGCAAAGTTAACGTAAATTTTATTCAGTAACTTTTTTAACAATAACGTTTGTTCTATCTTAACGTCAGGTATTTAAGTTATCTTAACGGCAAAATATTTTTCATTGTTTATTTTTAAATTCGTAGTTATTTTTCAAAAAAAAAAAAAAAAAAAAAAAAAAAATAACAAACAAAAATGTTGGCAAATAAAAGCCACATTAACATTTTTAAAAATCACGTTATTTACATACATTTTGCAAAAATAATATTAAATAATTTGTTTTTTGGGAATTTATAAAAATCATTAAAAATATTAGATTTTAGATGCAGCTTATGGAAATCACTAATAGTGTTTTCTTTTCTACACAAAAAATAAGTGTTAGACTTTCCGCTATTAGCAAATTTTTGCGAACTTCCGCTAATTTAGTAATTTTTACCGAATTTTTGCCATTCCTTATAATTTCAGTGACTTCAAATCAATTTTATGGTTTGCTTAAAGTATTAAAAAATTTTGCGAATTTTCGCTATTTTTGCACATTTTTTTTTTGTTTGTTATTTTCCGACATTTTGTTTTTTTAACCGACTTAGCGATTTCAAATACATTTTAGTGCTTCTCTCCAAGTTTGCAATTTTTCGCGAATTAGAGCCACGTTCGAGGTAGAAGCTATTTATTGCTGTAAGTTTTCTGATTCTTTACAGCTTTAACAATTTTTAATAAATAGTAGACTTTGCCATCATGCCACTGTTAACAAATTTTTGCGAATTTCCTATAATTAAGCAATTTTTACCGAATTTTTGCCATTCCTTATACATAGTTTTAGTGACTTCAAATGAATTTTATGGTTTGTTTGAAATATTAAAAAATTTCGCACATTTTCGCTATTTTTGCAAAAAAAATTTTATATATTCCGACAATTTGTTTTTTAAGCGATTAACCGATTTCAACTATTTTTTACGTTTTTTTCAAAGTTTGCAAATTTTAGCCATGTTCGCGATATAAGCGATTTTTTCCTGTGGTTCTTTAGAGCTTTAACGATTTTTAATATATAGCCGCTGTTTGCAAATTTTTGCGAATTTCCGCCAATTTAACAATTTTTACCGAATTTTTGCAATTCCTTTTAGTTTTAGCGGCTCTTAATCAATTTTATGGCTTGTTTGAAATATTAAAAATTTTCGCTATTTTTGCAAATTTTCCGAAGTTTTGCAATTTTCGATAGACTAGCAAAACCTAAATGGGGTTTTGTTAGTTTCGAAAGTACTTTAAGTCGTTCCAAACGAGAAGTAGTTTGCACTCGATGACAGTAACTGTTAAATATACTAATTAATTAACAAAGATGCCACTTAATTGAAATTTTTAGCTATGTTGTTAAAACTTAGTTACTGAATTGCTGTATTGTTACCGTAAGCAATAAACTGTGCCGGTAAAATTGACGTTTACGTTAATCGTTAAAAGTTAGAGAATTCCACTACTGGTCTTTTAGGAAAAAATTCAAAATAGTAATTTTAAAAAATTTTTTAAAAAAACAAAAAAATTCAACATTTTTTATTTTTCGAATTTAGTCTATGAGTTACATTTCAGTTATGTATTTTATAAAGCTTTTTTGTAACTCATAGAATAAATGCGAAAAATAAAAAATGTTGAATATAATACAAAGTAACCTACGAAAGGAGATAATTCCCAGTTTCTATTTGTTAAAACAAAAAAATTTTAAAAACGTTTTTAAAAAAACAAAAAAATTTTTTTTCGAAAGATTGATCAAATAGCTATCGAAGTTACTTGGGACAAATTTTGCTAACACCTGTATGGCCTCCATCTAACTCAGAAATTTTTTGACCGATCCTGTTGAAAATTTGTGTCTAAGCTACTATCCAATAGGACTAACCTTGGTGCAAATTTAATTCAAATCGGAAGACATCGATTTAAAAATTGGGTCACTTGACATGAAATCCCCCATATGTATATTTGATTTATGCAAATTCACTAAAAGGTGAGGTAAACTCTACAACAACACTGCATTTGTTGTACGATTTTCAAAAATATTGCTAGTAAAAAAGATGTTTGTTTAAATAAAAACCCGAGTTTGTATACAAACTTCGACAAATCGACCACAGAAAAAGAAAACCAGCTGTTGACTTGACCCCACCTTCTAGTGAATTCGCCTTGTATTTGATAAACAATTTTTCTGGAAAAATCGCACGCAGAACACCATTTCTAATTGTATTTCTCAACTCTCCAATTGTATTTCTTAATAAGTATGTAGATAAGGGAAGTTAGCGATACAGATATATCATCAATTCTTGAGGTTTGCCTATATATCGGTATCGGCGATATTTTACTGTCGATACGACGATACTTCTTAAATTTTTGTTCAAGTTTTTTTTAAGAAAACAATTTTATTTTTAATGCCAATTTTTTACATTAGTCAAAACGGGATAATACAATTTTTTCTATTTATTCTCAGCGGTTTTGACTTGCACCATAGTAGTGAAGTGTCCTCTCATTGCTAAATATTGTATGTGTTTGTACGTTTTAAGATTTTTCTGCTTATTTTTTTTTTCGTTTATATTTGTGAGAATAAAAATCATTTTGCTGAAAACTTTGGGTTACTTCGACGAGGCTACAACATCCATAACTTGGAGGCCACACGATCAAGTTTTGCCTTTCAATTTGCAATACATTCTCACTTTTTTACTAACATACTCACACTTTTTAAATTGACCACGAGATTGCTTTTAATTTCACCTTTCCATTTGTTTAGCAATAGAAGTTTGTCTTTATAAATTGTTGTCTTAATGGCATCTTGAAAGTAAATTGCTTAAAAATTGCGTGCAGCCTACGTCACAACTTTCAATTTATGTAAATTTTGACAAACAGTATATGTAAAAGACTATCAAGAAAAACTTGATCGTGTGGCCGCAGGGTAAGTGAAGACACTGCTTCGTTGTCTAATGCTATTTCGATAGTTAAAAATGTTCGAAGTTTATAAGGACACCATACACCTATTAAAATTATTTATCAAGCGCTATGATAGTATTAAGGGCATAATTAACCACACAAATGGCTTGACAAACATTTCAAAATTTAACGTTTGCACAAACATTTTTTAATATTTGGCAGACATGTTGGATATTTGTCAAACTTTTTGTGGCGTCTAATGCTAAATGTATTCATTTCAGCGAAAACTTTGCTGAGTAAAGACGTTGAAAAAGAAGCATTAAAATAACTTTAAATAGTAAATTCAACTTTTTTTAATCAGTATTGCTTGCCAAAAAACATCTCGTTGCTTTAATAACTTTTTACTTTAATTTTTTACCTTTATTTTATATTTCTTCTCCGTTTTAAGCAAAAAGCAACAAAATTGCCGCAGCACTATCGGCGTCTGAATTCATTGAAAACAAAAAAAAAAAAAAAAAATGAAAATTAATGTTTGTACGGAGAATATTTGTGTTGTTTATTGGTAAAAGCCAAACGGAAACAATGTGTGTGTTTGCCAAGCATTTTGTGGCCCTTTAGTGAAAATGTGATTTTATGTGTGACGCCGACAATGCTTGAAACCAACCCAATTAAGATTTCAATGCGAATTCCCGTATACGAGTGAATTTGCCTTCATGTCAAGCATTTTGATAGTGTATGGTGCCCTTCAGTCCAAATACACTTATCAAAATACTCATCAAGCATTATGGTAGTGTTAGTAAAAATGTGTTTGTATGTATCACACCACCGATTCTGGATGGAAAATCAAAAAATTTAGATATGACGGCGAATATTTCGTCCAGCACACGTACACGAGCGAATTTGCCAGCTGGACAAGCATTTGACAAGTGTATTTGACCCTTTAAAATCCCAAAAATTGATGACTTACAGCCGTACCTAAACAAGAGCGGAGGGCGGAATGTTTCTTCCGCTTACCTTTAACGTTGATATGCCATACCTAAACAAGAGCGTAAATGTTAGGTCACGAACAGTAGGGGTTTCTCCTCTATGATATAACAAACACCGCCTTCGCTGACTAAAGCTACTCTGCATTGGGTGCCCGACCTAAGGCCGGCTATGAAGAAAAGCTTTAGTTAGAGAAGCCGATATTTGTTATAACATAGAGGAAGTAATCCTTGCGCCCGGCCGAAAGACGGCTATGCAGAAAAGCTTTAGTTAGCTAGTCGGGATCTGGAAATTCGGGATTTTAGGTACGGTATTTTAATTTTCGGTATGTATGCGTTTCGGTGTCGCCGATATATCTTTTTAAGTATCGGTATTGATCGGCATAATGCGTATTGTTACAGCCCTAATTTGGATACTTCAGACAACTTCACTTGTGGTTTGGAAGTCTTTAATATGCTTTCTTACTAAGCTACTTATACAAAATGGCATATTCTAGAAATCGAAATAAAATGGAATTGAAATGGTTTCAATTATTTACAAAATCATTGTAGTTCTTCCTGTTTTTAAGAGTTGGTCTTGTAAATTTAATTGGTACTCAAAGTACGAAATATATAAAAGAGAAAATTTTTATGAACATTCTTTACACGTAAATTTTTAAAAATGGTTCGTTTTTAACCCTCAAAAAAACTTACGTTAGTTACACTCGTGTGTGGTTTTTCACACATATGCAATGTCTGTCCACTTTGCTGTGGCGCCATAGTTCGTTTGTAATTAGTAATGATTTACGTAACATTAATGATGTATTTATCATATTGGTGATCAACAACGAACCATACAAAGCTTGTGTGTATTTTATAAAAGCACTCACTTTATAAAACATAAATTAAATTGCATGTAGTTCGCAACAATATCAAAAATATTCACACTTGCCGATAGAAAATCTAATCTCTAGTGCAAATTACATAGAAACAACATATGTGTGGAAAACCACATACGAGGGTAACTTACGTAAGTTCTGATATATTTCGTTACTAAAAAATAATTTTGTGTGGTTTTTCACACAAGGGTGATTTAAAGGTTAAGTCCACTTCATTTCTATTCATAGAACATGCTCGCATAACTCACCTGAGTATCATTTAAGGTATGTGGAATGGAAAAATTCGAAGATTGGGTATATCTTAAAATATCACAAAGACATAAGGGGTCCTCAAAATGTTGGGTATATAACATGATATTATTAAGAATATAAGGGAACCACATGTAAACGCCATGAGCTGTGTAAAATATAACAAATTGTATCAATGCCGCCAAACAAGTTTTTCGTATATGTTGTCTCTTAAAAAGCGGAGCTGTTTGAACCCATACTAAACGCAAAATTGATAAAGCTGATTTTGGATTATTCATATCTTTTCTGCGTATTGGGGTATCTAAATCTGGCAGTAAAGTAGTGATCTAAAAAATTTTAAGAATTAATATAATAAAAATGAGCAAACATTAAAAATTTCTTTTTTTTTACAAAATTTACCATAAATTGACTGTTTTTAAAGTTTCTATTTCCTTGAGTATTTGTACGGTGCATTTTCTTTAGAACATCCAAGGCTTCGTCGGTTCTATTAACGCTCAGTAAGTATTTTGGACTTTCAGGCAAGTATCCTAAAAACAAACAGCAACCAAGACCCGAAACGCCACACATAAGAAAATATAAACGCCAAGGTTTATAGACAATTGGCAAAAATGGAATAACAAATTCCCAATCTTGATTAATGAAAAGCCATGCTATAATTGGAAATAGTATGGCACTGCAGGCACTCATTAGAGCTCCGCAAAGTATGGCTTTGTTACGATCCTTTTGACAATGAAATTCGCCTAAATAAACGAAAATAGTAGCGGAACCAGCCGATATTCTAAAATTAAAGTAAATTAAAACTTTTGATTTGAATACCTTTTATATTATACATATATCGTACTTTTTCAACAATACTGCATTAACTCCAAATTAAAAATTGTCAGCAGAATCAAAAAAATTTTTAATTTTACATTAATGACATTTTAAAAAGAATTTTTGAACCATCCGTTTCATTACTAAAAAAAGATAAAATAGCACGAATTTTTACAGCGGGTTCATATGAATATTTCGTGAAAAAATTAAAATTTTGTGTTAATACCATCTTTATGATCAAGTACGATTTTTATAAGTTTCGATAATAATAATATAATTTCTTTTTTCAAAAACATTTTATTGTTCGAAGAGTATCAAGGCGAGTTTTGCCATAAAAGACAACTAACGACTTGAAAACAAGACATTGGAAACCATTAATATTCATTCGCATGTTTTTCCTTGTGCGACCAAAGAAGGCAAAAACAATATATTTAACCGTTTTAGAACATTGTATGAATTTTGCCATCGATTTGTTAGTGCATATTTGACCGTTTGCAGCATTTTTTTGCATAATTTAGTTACACGAACTTTTTTTGCAGCATTTTTTAAGTTAATGGCGCATATTTTGCCTTTTTGGGGCACATGTTCAATTTTTTTAGACTCTAAAATTGTAAGACAAAGCAGTTTGTCATTAAAAATAAATATTATTTAAAACATAAATGTTCATATTATTCGAATGTGTATTCAAAGTCAAATTACAATCCTCAAAAGCTTTTTTATACTTATGTAAATAGTCTTATTCCTTCAATATTTTTCAGGAATTTTTTCTATGCACTATCCTGGAAAATATTGAAGGAATAAGACTATTAAACTATAAATTTATATAATAAATGTTACTCACCATTAGAATTAAATTCCTAGATTCTATTATTTAAAACTTTAAAATTTTATATAAGTTAACTCCAACAAAGTTAACGAATCATATTTTTTCTTTATGCAAGTAGGGTATTTTGCAATGTACAAAAGCTTAATCAGCGTCTATAGTTAATAACAGTGCAGCCACACGATCAAGATTTTCTTGATAGTCTTTTACATATACTCTTTGTCAAAATTTCCCATAATTGATAGTTGTGACGTAGGCTGCATTCAATTTTTGAGCAATATATTTTCAAGAGGTCATCAAGAAAACAATTTACAAAGGCAAACAAAAAATTTCCTCACTAACCTTGAAATCAGCTGTTTTCTTGAACGTAAATTGAAACACTCACTGGAAAGAGAATTTCAAAGGCAAGTTCGTTTCAATTTTTAAAAGTATGAGTGTATTGGTAAAAAAGTGTGAGTGTATTAAAACTTGATAGGCAAAACTTGATCGTGTAACCCTCAAGTAAGGTCAGTTTAAACAAATAACCATTTCCCAATAAATTGGTAAATTGTAAAAGTGCAATAATGTAATTATTTCTTAATAACAAAGTTAATAAGGTCAGTTCAAATAAATTAGTATTTCCCAATAAATTGGTAAAATGTAAAAGTGCAATAATGTAATTATTTCTTAATAACAATATCATACCACATCTAGAATTAAGCCATTTAATTTAGTATAAATTAAGAATGATTGTAATTATTTTTTTTAGTCTTTGATTCCAATAAAGTGCGGACGTACCGTCCAAAAACATAAAATAATTTTTTTTGAATTTCCAACGCGGGAATTCTTAAGTTATACATATAAGCAAAAATTAAAGAAAAATAAATAATATACGTTTTTGACGATGTTTGTAATACATAGAAATCTGGTCCAACCTTTTAGTATACCGATCTTTTTAAAGTGATCTAACGATGTCCATCCGTCCGTCTGGCTGGTTGTCTGTCCATGTAAACATTGTGTGCATGTGATAATAATAAATAATGTAGATAATTTAATCAAAATTGGTAAAAACATTTTAATTGTACTAAGGACGAAGTCTATGTAAAAAAGTGAGAATCGGACTATAAGTTTACATATTCCTCATAAAAACTTTTCTCCAAATTAGACTATTTGTGTCCCTAATCTATCTAACTTTATATGAGTATTTAGATTAAATTCTCCCCAAAAAAATTTTACCCCAAATTAAATACTTTTCGAATCGGTTAACATTTACCCAAAGCTCCCATTTGCAAATACCCTTAACTTCCTTTTAAGTGTTAACATTTATAAAAAATTTAGTGACCGTCCCTTAAATCTCTTTAAGACAAAAAATCTTATATGGATGTTAATATCTAGATAATATACGTTTCCAAATAAGGTTAAATCTCGAAATTCGTCTGTAAATACTATGGTAATTTACCGATTATAATTTTAGGATTGTCTTTATCTATTGGAACTTTAATAAATTGTTAAAAATTTTGTTTCGAATTTTTTTGTGGCATATTTTTAACAAGTTTTAGGGCGTATTTTCAAGTTTTTACTGCATATTTAATGCGTTTTTTAGGGCATGTTTCTGGTTTCCCTGGTTATTACTTTGCAATAAATTTACCAAATGTTCAATGTTTACTATTTTGAAATTTCGTTTAAAACTTTTTTAGAAATCGAATATCTCAGTATTTCTCGCTAACAACTGCCTGTTCATCGATTTCGAACAAAAATATCGTTATTTTAATGTACATTTTAACCCATTTAGGACCCGTGTGCCAATTTGGGAACAATGATTTACTGAGGGCATATATACAAATTGTTGACATTATTATATAATAACAAATTTCAAAACAGGCACAAATATAGTGTACTTGGGGTCTAATAATCGCATACGATATCGAGCAAAATTGATCAACATTTTTTGTTTTGGTATCATCACACTCAATATCAGTCTCAGGGCTGCCAGGTACTTTTTTTCCTTGTCCCCAAAAAATTAAAAAAATATCCCCAAAAATCCCAAAATTCAGAAACAAAACCTTAAAAAGTTAATGTGTATATTTTTTTTTCTGACAAAACTTTATATTTTTTTTAAAAAATAGTAAAAATAGTAACAACAATTTTAATAAGAAATCCCAAAATAAAAATTTTTAGTAAAAAAAATTATATTATTTTGTTTGTAGGGACTGGGTTCGGTATATTTTTTAAAATCCTTTTTATGCGATTTCAGTAAGGAATTACAAGCAGAACAATATGATGTTATTGAAGGCGACTGATCCAATTTATAAGAATTTGGAGCTTGTTCAATCGGTTTTAGTCATCCTTATAATCAACAATAAAAATACATATATACGTCATTTATTTAATAGTTCGATGCATCATATTTACTAACCAATAGCCCAGCATTCTTTTTCATAAACTTTATTATATTGCCTTTCATTTTTACTTATTTTTGAGGAAAAAATACGTATTTGCTTGAAAACTGTCTTTAAAAATATCAAAAATTTTATGTGTTGTCAACTGTCTTAGATTCTATTTTTAAATTCTTTTTTTTTAACACTCACTCAAGAAAAATAACATAAGTTTATAAAGTACCTTTTACACAGTTAACGAAAATGGGAATCTTAATTAGGACCTTTTAAGCCGTATAAGTTGTTGATAAGAGTAAGATAAACGTTTTGCTACTTTTTTTTGTATTTTATATACGAAACAAAGACAAATAAGCGTAAATAATAAAATTAGGGAATATATATTAAAAGAGTGCAAAATCCCCAAAAAATCCCCGAATTTTTTTTAAATCCAAAAAAAATCCCCAAATGACTTTCTTTGTACTTTTAGCTCGCATCAAATCTCCAACTTTGGGGATAGATCCCCAAGTCTGACAGCCCTGATCAGTGCTACCAATGAACAATTCGAAAATTACACATGACTGTATACCAATTTACACATTTAAAGCAAAATAACACATACAAATCGAAAAAGTAGCTTTGATAGAATGAATTCAACTTGCATACCTTATTGATTCTGTTCAGAAAATCGAAAATGCAAAACGCAAGAATTTTAAACGTCTATGACAAATATTTCTCTATTAAACAGAATGTTATAACAAAAATTATAAAAATTATATTAAACGTGTATTAAAAACAACTTCCAAATTCTTGCGTATTGCGTTTTCGATTTCCAGAACACCCCTGGATATTCCATATTTGCAATTCAATGGTTAGGCTTACGAAAAAGCATAGCTTATTAATTACTGTAGTAAGAAAGAACTGGGTAAACATGTATAAAGGCACACGTATCCACGCAAGGTACATCATTATTTCCGAACATAAGCGGTAACGTGGGCAGAGAAACAGCACAAAAATGTTTTTGTACAAGCCTAAAGGCCGTGATACACTATCCCACAAATTCTTTAGTAATTTACGAAAATGCAACCCTGTCATGATAAGTTGTTATTGTTTTTTGAAAATGTTCAAAGAATAATTAGATCAGGGAAGCATTTTTGAAAAATACTTAAGACTTTGTGGGATAATGTGTAACGGCCTTAAGCAACATGCATTTTTAAAATTCGCTATGAGTGGTTCTGTTTGACGTTAACAAACTGATTGACTAGCATACCAATCAACTACAGTTGCGTAATATAAAAAAAAATAATCTAAAATCTCTAGAATTCACACACATTTTTATAAAATAGCACAAAAACAAAAGTCAAAGAAATTAAAATCAAATTTGACAGTTATTCTTCAAAAATTTTTTAACAATTATTTCGCGATATATGTATGATTTTGCGTTCTACACATGGACATATGGTGTAAGTCTGGGTTCACACTATGAACGTCTTCTTGCTGAAAGTTAATGTTTATTGTTGAGAGGGAAAGAGAACATGCTATGGAAAGTGGAAAAAAGACAGGGTTTCAAAAGAAAGTTTGACTGTGATGGAACCTGAAAAAATTAACAAAATTAAATGTTCAAAAGGAAATCTTGAATGTCAATAATTAATGAAAAAAGAACTTAATGTAAAATTACACATGGAACTTATTGCCCATGCAAGTAAAAAGTCAGTTGTTGTCCAAATCAAAGCGTGTATGGCTTTGTCAATTGATTAGTTTGACGGTTGTCGAGTTGGTTGAAGAAAAATCAAAAGATTTTGATTTTTTCAAGTTGACTACTAAGTCTTTCAATACGATTGTACTGTACGTGCCCAAGTCTCTTGATCAGCAGTCAAAATTAATTTTTGTTGTTAAGTAATTTAAAAATTATCTTTTATTTCATTAAATTTTAAAATAAATTTAAAATCTTTCAATTCAGTTGATGAAGTTGTCAACTGTGTTGAAAGACTTAGTTGACAACTGAATTGAACCGTGTATGGGGAGCATAATATGTGTAATTACATATTCATTGGCAGCACGATATCGAATAAAAGTTTTCTTTTTTGGAGACTGAATAAAATCGTCACTTTTAAGAAAAAAATCAGCGTAACGATTTGCTAATTTTGGAACAAAAAATCATCAAAATAACGATAAATCGTCAAATCTGGCAGCCATGGTTACTAATAAAGTGACCTCACAAGCGCTGCTGTTTGCAGTGATTTTCTTCGTGTGTGACGGACGTTTGGTGTCTTTTTTTTTTTTGTTTATTTACTTTTTTTAATAAGGCATTTTGACATTTGCCGTCTCAATTCTAGCAACTAAATGCCTGTTGTTTTTTCTATTGTTACATTGTTGTAGTACTGAGGTCAGTCACTTTGTTAATACATTTTGCTTTCATCTCAAAATACCTATGATACATTTCAATCCATGTTTGTCATTCCCTGTGAGACTTTTTTCATAATCATCTAAGACCACATAAAGTACATACATATACATATGAGTCATGTTCTGGAATTTGAAATCACGTGAAATTAAAATCCTGATTTCAAAAGTAGTTCCAGTAAAGTGGTCCTCAATCTTTAAACCAAATGGTAGATCGAAATTTGTCATCAAAAAATTTTAATTTAAAAATTTAAATAGGGTCCATAATTTAGGTACTAGGCCCCATATAAAGCTCACTCTGGGAAAACACTTAAGTTCGCCTCTAAACCTATTGAAGGTTATTCTATTAAAATTTGGTCTGTCACAGTTTAATAGGACTAGAAATCACAAAAATTACATTTGTAATAATCGGTCCATAATTTACCATAAGCTTATATAAAGCGAACTCTCAGAAAACACTTGTATACAGTTAAAATCGCAACGAAGAGTGATATTGTAATGAAATTTGGTTGAATAGCTCTTTATATGGATAGAAATAACGCCATTCAATTTTGTGAAAATTATAGGTCACAAATAAATCGGCTTTTCGAAACGCACTTTAAAACGCTAAAAGAAAATTTTATTATTTGGTCCAATTTTTTTTTTTAGCACTGAATTAAACTTATCATAGGTCCCATATAAAGTGTTATCTTTGAATAGACTGCACTGAAAACCACAACGAATAATAATACTGTTGTCAGTTTTTATAAAGAAAAATTTAAGGATCCCATATAACGCGCACTCCTGAAATATTCTTAATTTTTTTCTTTTTACCCGATTTGTTTTTCGAATCATTAATTAAGTTATGACATGATTTTTTGCCTAATATGTACTTACAATACGCCATTTAAAAATCGCAAAATTGCCATCATGATAAAATTAAAAGAAAAACTGGATACAAATGTAATGAGGAATGCCAAAAACAATGTTGGCTTCATTGTTCTCTTGCGGCCTTGAGTATCAGCTAGAAAACCCCATAAATGAGAGCTCACAATGATGCCCATAAAGCATACTGCACCTAAAACTCCTTGTTCCTGATAAGACAAATTTAAATCACAAGCTACTACAGGCAAGGCAAAACTAATGCCAACCGACTCCAAGGTAACATTATTAAGCAAGAGACCGGAGAACACAATAAGTTGTAAATTAAATTTTCCAAAATCTGCAGCAAAGTAAAAATGGTATTAATCATATAGTAATTTTTTGTGAATATATATTTATTTTTACGAGTCTTTTCCAAGGCTTCATCAATGGTTGCAGTGGTTGTTATTGTTGTTTCCGACTCTTTTGCCATGTTTTTTCTCAAGAAAATCAAATAAAACACACGTTAAAAAATAATACCAAATATTTTTTTGATTAACCACTTATCAACTAAACCTTGTAAGGCGAACGTTAATTAATATTCTTTACACAATTCCTAATTTTCAAGACATTTATACCCATACTGTTAGCGCTTAGCGTCTGTGACCTATTTTTAAATGTTTGCTTTCGTGCGTTTAGACTATTGTTCTAAGATGATGCCCTAACTATCTTTTATATTAATATAATTCCTAAATACACAACATAAACGTGCGTCAATTTTTATACTACAAACAATAGTTTTTAATAAAAGCTATTTGTTTAAAAAAAAAAATTTCGTCTGACGCACAAATCACCAATTCGACTTTCTCGTTACCCAGCAAACACGGAGGTTTGATTTCAAATTGAAAATGATTTGAAATCAAACGTTTTCTCAAACGACAAACGTTTGATAATGATTTGAAAATCATAGCATTGTCAACAAAATGGGGAAATTATTTTCAAATTGAAAAATGCCTTTATTTTCAACTTGCTTTCAAACGTAATTCTCAAATGTTTTTCAAATGTGGATTATAATACAAAGTGGAACATAAAAAAATGTTATTTTTTGAATGGGTAATTCCATGCCAAAACGACCAAGAGTGGGACACGACCCCTTCCGATTTAATGAAATTTGGTGAGAAGGTTCCTTTTATCTTATAAGGAACATATATGAACGAAAAAAAAATTAAAAAATTTTTTTTTTTCGAAAGTTATGTCATATTCAAATATAATATAATATAAGATAAAAGGAACCTTCTCATCAAATTTCATTAAAATCGGAAGGGGTCGTGTCCCACTCTTGGTCGCTTTGACATGGAATTACCCTAATTTAAATTCATTATTTATTTAAATAAACTGTGAGATTAACTTTCGGCGCCATACTTAAAATATGAAATAATGTTCTTTCCGTCCTCTAATTCTTGCATAGACGAAATAACTGGAACCCTTTTTATTTTGAGGATTGTAGTACCGAGATCATTCAACAAACTCATAGTATCTTTACTTTCCCGTTTTATTTTGTTTATTCGTATTCTTATGCCCGTAATTTTTACAAAAAGAAATCTAGCTGTGTATAGAAATCTATCGTGTAAAGGCTGCCATATTTTAAAAGAATTATGAAGGTTAAAACACGTTGGCCACATATTTGTTGCAATAAGTAAATTTAAGTGTTAAGCTTCGTACACACGATGGACAGATCTTACAATGTTGTAATTTTTCTGACAATGGTGCTATTGTCAGATTCATTAATTTAATACATCTGACAAATGAAAATAGCGTACAATTTACACACAGTTGCAAGACATTTTTAGTCAATTTTAATGAAAACATTGTAATATCTGACCATCGTCTGTACGAAGCTTTAGGTACGAACACGACCAGCTTTCTTTTTGTAGAAATTACGGGCATTAATCATTGTAATTACTCACAAATAATTTTTATTTTTCACAAGAAATAAATCGTTTACTTGTAAAACACATTTAACCATGAAGTAAAAATTTAACTTTAATCGCCATTTTTAATGTTTACATTTATTTTTCGCTTTAGTATTGCCAAGTTTAGTTTTGATTTGAATTTAACATTTGACACCAATTTGATGTGAAATGTTTATTTTCAAATCATTATCAATTTAAATTTAAATGTTAAAATCAAACAATTGAATAACGTTTGAGAATTGTGTTTAATATCAAATAATAAAGTCGTTTTATATCAAAGGTTTGACTTCGTGTTTGTTGGGGCATGGCGTTAATTTATTAAAAACTTATGAGGGGTTAACTTCTGTTGCTAAATTGTTATCTAAAGAACCAAATAAACGACACAAGCAGTACGGCAACAAAAATACCAGAATGTTTGTTTGAATATTAAATATTTTTAATTTTCACACAAACATGCTCCATACTTTTTTCATATGTTTGTGCAAACGTTTGTGGGGTTAATTTGGTCTTTTTAAAGTATCATAAAAGTTTATTTCGAAATTTTATCTATACCTTCCACTGTGCAATAGAGATGAATTATGTGAGGGCGTATTAAATTCACAATACACTGTCAAATTACTTGACATCAAGGCGAATTTACGCGTGTACGTGTGCTTGACGAAATATCTAAATTAGTTTGCTTTTCCATCCAGCATCGTCAGTTTCACACATACAAACACATTTTTACTTCATAAGTAATTTGATCAATGTATTTGGCCCTTTAGGTTCTTGTCTAAGACGAATTATAACAGTGGGCGTTATTGGACCACATATAGGCAATACACATACATATGTAGGTATATCTTTAGAGTGAAAATTACACTTAATTTGATTTATCTTCTTCTTTATACCTTTTTAATGTTGATTTTTTTCTACTTGACTACCACGAAAAAATTTTTCAAAAGTATAAATTCATCGTTTATATTTTTATTTTATATTTTGGTGATAGCTTTTTTGTATCTGAACCGATTTTTTCTGAGTTTTTCAGAATATATCTTCTATTAAAGAATTTCGATCTTTTGATATATAAGACGTATCAATAGGTCATATGACCAGTGTTGCCAGTGGGTTTCTCGAAAAAATACCTATGTTTAGGTGCGAAAACGATCTGGTAACTTTTAATGTTCTACAGACATATGTAAATGATGGCCGCAACTCGACAGCTGTTTTATGCAGCCACCTTGTGTACAGTCGTCTGGTTGCTTTTTTCTTTGCTTTTGATCAGTTCTTGTTTTCATGTGAACCACAAAGCATACAGAGATGAAAAAAGTGACGTATGAAAAATGCCTAAATCATTTGCGAGGGCAGCTTTCGAAGAAAGAGAAAGAACACGTTTTTTGGTAGTAAAGCCAAAATTACGTGGTTTGCAATTATCAGTAAACCCAACTAAAGAATCATAATTGTACAAAAAAATAATTGTAAAAATCAACCCCCAAATTACTGACAAATAAATTAATTTATAAACAAAGTTGTGCGTTATATGAAAAATTCATAAAGTTTTATCTTTATTAGAAAAGGCAAACGAATTTAGTGATTTGTTATATTCCATACCTAGCCTTGTAGCCTGAAGTGCAGTTCATCAGACTAATACCCACTGAGATATTATCTATCGTACAAGAGCCAATCCACGGAGGTACTACCCATCGTTATAGGTGTCAACCACGCCGGCGTACACGGAATAGCCATCCACCACCATCACTGCAACTACAGGGATTACTCCATATTTTCCAGCCACAGCAGGTGCGTCTATAAATTGGGTAAGTCTCCCCCCTTTTCTTGATATTTCACATTATCAACCCCCTATTTTAAACAATTTTAGTTGGTCCCAAGTCGGGCGCCAACATTCTGGTCCTTCGAGCCGGATTCGGGTTAGCTATAACCCGGCACTTTACCCTTCCAAGAATTTTGAAACATAAACTTTAACATATTACCCCCTAATTAACCCCCGCATGTGTGTACATTTTGCTACTTAAAATAAGCAGTTGACCAATTGGTGCAAATTAGCGTTTGTTGTTTTTTGCAAATAAAAAGAAGAAGACAAAAACCAACGGCACCAAAAGAAATAACTTCAAACATACATACATATGTACATTAGGGTGGCCGTTATTTTTTTTTATTTTGATTTCTTATATTCTCCCCCCCCTAAATCGGTTCAGTTTTATGTAAAAAAAAATACAAAAAAATTTCGTAGCGATAAGTTGTGTTTTAGGGGGGGGCGTCCGTCCCTCAAAGTTTGCCATCAAGCCATTTATTCAAATGTAATTTGTTTGCGTATGACTATCTTCTAAAAACAACATTTTACAAGAATATGATATATGGCAATATTTTAGCTCCATACAACTAACGGCCACGCTAATGTACATACATACACACTAATGTGCACGTTGACATCGGCAACAGTTGATCTCGTTGCTAAACCAATACGCATTGCATGCAATAAGTAAAAACAAAAAACAATTGTTCAAGGTTTTTTGGTTTTTTTTTTTGGATTGACATTGCACTGTAGGAACCAATTTTTTGTTTTTGTCAATTGACATTGAACTTGAAGAAAAGAAGAACGAAAAATCAACCTGTATGTATGTATGGCTGTATAAGCAACAACAATAACACAACAGAGTACAGCGAGTCGTTAGTGGAGTTAAATGATTTGCATGTACATACCTATAAACAGTTCAATATAAAAATTGCTTCACATAGTCTGAGTTCATACGGCTCTTTTCTTATTGAAAAGATTCTTCCTTTTTCTTCTTTGAACATGAATTGGCGTTCAAATTATTCATGTCATGTTTACGCCATGTTTTTTATTTTGTATAGTCGTGCGTTTGCATGTGTGCTTTTTTGATATTGAAAACAATAACAAAATTAAACAACGAATGAAAAAGCAAAACGTAAAGACAGTACAGGCATTTGTGTAATCGTTTCTTTTCGCCTCGCCCCTCTCGCCTATAAAGTTGCAATCTTTTCAATAAGAAAAGAGCCGTATGAACACAGACATAACAAACAGATGCTGAAGTACATAAGCTACATGTACATTCATCATATACGAGGGTCAACCTAAAAATTGCTTACCCCGCGAATCATTGAAGATTAACTTAAGGAGTTCTTATTACAGAGTTGAGAACAAATAATACTACCGATAAACAAATGACAATTGTTTATTATAATTAACCTCCCTTTTAATTTTTTTGTACACACATGCAAATTTAACTAACCCAAATTATTATGATCATTTGATAAAACTTATTTATTTTATTAAAACCCCTATTAAATGCCAACCTATACGAGGTGCCATTGAAAATTTTGCGAATTAATAAAACCCCTTTTTTCATTGGCCGCTTATACGAAGCGCCGTTGAAAATAATATTATTTAAAACAAAAATAAATATTATTTAAAACATAAATTTTCATATTATTCGAATGTGTATTCAAAGTCAAATTACAATCCTCAAAAGCTTTTTTATACTTATGTAAAGGTTGGGTGTCACAAAGCCATAGGACATAAAGCCATATGGCGTTAAGTCCCATTCCATTGAGACATAAGGGCATATGCCATTAAGTCTCATTATAACGGGACTTAACGCCATAATTTTTTTTCCGAAAATGAGACATAAAGCCATATTTTTAATAATGATTGCATGTCACCTATTTCATGTTACAATAATAAAAAAAGAATTATTTAATCTTAAAGCTTATGTATATTGCTCTTTATATTTTATTTTATAGAAGTAAACATGGGGGGGGGGAGGGTGCTTTAATACCATGGTAGATAAGGCCATGATGGCTTTATCTCTCATGCAATAGGGAGATAAAGCCTTTTTTGTTTTTTTTTTTTTCATTTGAATGGGAGATAAAGCCATCATGGCCTTAGCTCACATTAGCAATATTAGAAAACGGCTTTATCTCTCATTTCAGTTCCGGAGACACTAAAGTTAAGTATTGAAATCTGGCTTCGCATACTAAAGTTTTTCTGCGTGGCGGGCTGCGGCCGCGCTTAGGGGTTTTTTCCTCCAGTAGGACGCGGCAGGTGGCTTCGCTGAATAAAGTTTACCTGCGTGCGTCACAAGAATAAAAAAATGTTTTCCAATGATAACTAAGGATTTTTCCTTTCACATAATGTTTGCAGCTGTAATTCCTGGAGCCTAGAAATTTTGGATTTTTTTAAATCATTAATTTCATAGATAAATAGGCATATTTAGTGAAATGAAGCATTTGTAACGCAAAACATCAAATGGGACATAAAACCATAATGGCTTTATGTCCCATTTCATAAAAATTGATATGAGACTTAAGGCCATATCAAAATTATGGCTTTATGTCCGTTTGGATAGGACATAAAGCCATAATGGCTTTATGTCCTATGGCTTTGTGACACCACACCTTATGTAAATAGTCTTATTCCTTCAATATTTTTCAGGAATTTTTCTATGCACTATCCTGGAAAATATAAATTTATATAATAAATGTTACTCACCATTAGAATTAAATTCCTAGATTCTATTATTTAAAACTTTAAAATTTTATATAAGTTAACTCCAACAAAGTTAACGAATCATATTTTTTCTTTATGCAAGTAGGGTATGTTGCAATGTACAAAAGCTTAATCAGCGTCTATAGTTAATAAGGTCAGTTTAAACAAATAACCATTTCCTAATAAATTGGTAAATTGTAAAAGTGCAAAAACGTAATTATTTCTTAATAACAAAGTTAATAAGGTCAGTTCAAATAAATTAGTATTTCCCAATAAATTGGTAAAATGTAAAAGTGCAATAATGTAATTATTTCTTAATAACAATATCATACCACATCTAGAATTAAGCCATTTAATTTAGTATAAATTAAGAATGATTGTAATTAATTTTTTTTAGTCTTTGATTCCAACAAAGTGCGGGGACGTACCGTCCAAAAAAATAAAATATTTTTTTTTAGAATTTCCAACGCGGGAATTCTTAAGTTATACATATAAGCAAAAATTAAAGAAAAATAAATAATATACGTTTTTGACGATGTTTGTAATACATAGAAATCTGGTCCAACCTTTTCGTATACCGATCTTTTTAAAGTGATCTAACGATGTCCATCCGTCCGTCTGGCTGGTTGTCTGTCCATGTTAACATTGTGTGCATGTGATAATAATTAATAATGTAGATAATTTAATCAAAATTGGTAAAAACATTTTAATTGTACGAAGGACGAAGTCTATGTAAAAAAGTGAGAATCGGACTATAAGTTTACATATTCCTCATAAAAACTTTTCTCCAAATTAGACTATTTGTGTCCCTAATCTATCTAACTTTATATGAGTATTTAGATTATATTCTCCCCAAAAAAATTTTACCCCAAATTAAATACTTTTCGAATCGGTTAACATTTACCCAAAGCTCCCATCTGCAAATACTCTTAACTTCCTTTTAAGTGTTAACATTAATAAAAAATTTAGTGACCGTCCCTTAAATCTCTTTAAGACAAAAAATCTTATATGGATGTTAATATCTAGATAATATACGTTTTCAAATAGGGTTAAATCTCGAAATTCGTCTGTAAATACTATGGTTATTTACCGATTATAATTTTAGGATTGTCTTTATCTATTGGAACTTTAATAAATTGTTAAAAATTTTGTTTCGAATTTTTTTGTGGCATATTTTTAACAAGTTTTAGGGCGTATTTTCGAGTTTTTACTGCATATTTAATGCGCATAAAACTCGTTTTTTAGGGCATGTTTCTGGTTTCCCTGGTTATTACTTTGCAATAAATTTACCAAATGTTCAATGTTTACTATTTTGAAATTTCGTTTAAAACTTTTTTAGAAATCGAATATCTCAGTATTTCTCGCTAACAACTGCCTGTTCATCGATTTCGAACAAAAATATCGTTATTTTAATGTACATTTTAACCCATTTAGGACCCGTGTGCCAATTTGGGAACAATGATTTACTGAGGGACTATATACAAATTGTTGACATTATTATATAATAACAAATTTTAAAACAGGCACAAATATAGTGTACTTGGGGTCTAATAATCGCATACGATATCGAGCAAAATTGATCAACATTTTTTGTTTTGGTATCATCACACTCAATATCAGTCTCAGGGCTGCCAGGTACTTTTTTTCCTTGTCCCCAAAAAATTAAAAAAATATCCTCAAAATTAAGAAACAAAACCTTAAAAAGTTAATATATATGTGTCGTAGTACTGGCTGTTTATGTGTTTATTATAAAACGGCAAGCGTTGACTCTTATGTCAAGCTTGGGTGGAATCAACTGTCACGGCTGAAAAAATGGATTAGAAATAAAAAGCAAGCGAGAGTGACGAGTTGGGACTGCCTCGTTTAATTAAAAAAAAAACAATAAAATAATATACCAAATCAATTTAAATAATTTGAAGTTTGATTTAAAATAATAAAATCAATTAAAATGGATGAAAACCCGACATCAGAAGTGGGATTTATTCAAAACAGCCTATAAAATCCAAAGCAAGAAGAAAAATGGCGAACAATGTTTGAGCAGCAAAATCGTAACTTTTCAGCTCTTGTGGAAGCGCTCAAACCATCCTCCAGCGTTTATACGTATTTACCGGAATTTAACCCAGATGATGGAAATGCTGACGCTCGTGCCTGGTTGTCAATGGCAAACATGTGTGTCTCGGATCAGTTACCAAAACCATCCTTGATGAATATTCTTGGTCGAGCTCTGAAAGGACAAGCGTCTATCTGGCTGGCTCAAGTATCCTATCCGGGAATGACCTAGGCAGAATTCAAGGATCTTTTTTTGGATCGCTTCGATTGTCCTGAAACCTCAGCTGCATTCCTAACCTAAATTCCGACCTTAAGACGGGGAATGTTTATCCGCATATGCTGCCACTCTGATGACGTCTTTGATGGCTAAATGGAAGAATTTGTCTGTTGAAGAAATAGCTGTATCCACAGTATTAGCCCATCTCTCTCAGTTTGAGCCAAGAGTATATCGCATGTCCTTTACGGCTGATATTGGTACAAGGAATCTGCTACAAAGAGAACTGAAGGCTAAGTCGTTTTTGAAGAGGGAAGTTACAACAGAAAATGATGTCAGCGGCCACGATGCAAAAAGGAACAAGGTATCAGCGTCATTGCAAGGCATTAAATGTTTTAACTGTGGCCAACAAGGACATAAGGCGGCACAATGCAGGTCAAAAAGAAGAGACTCGAATGCTTTGAATTGGATGGACAACAAGGATTTAAAAAACTCAACGAAGCCAGTAACATGTTTCAACTGTCAAGAGACTGGTCACTACGCATCAAGTTGCCCCAAGATTGTCCGCAAAAGGTTTGGTGGAGGCGATGAGATTGCTGCAAGGAACCGACGGGTGGAGCTATGTACTGTTGGTGTACCTGTTGGAACCTTAAATCATTCTGGTGAGAAATTCGGTTTCGTTTTTGATTCAGGCTCTGAATGTTCACTCATTCAAGAGTCTATCAGAGATAAATTTCGGGGTAAACGTTGTTCTAAGGTAGTGACAATGACAGGGATTGGACAAACAAGTGTTAATAGTACTTTTCAAATTTTATCGGTGATTGCATTGCTGGATAGAAGCAATGGTGTGAATTGGAAATTAATATCACCGGATAGAGGTGGTATTAATTGTTTGTGCTGGATGGAGGCACTGTAGTATCACTGGATGGAAGTGATTGTTGAGATTAGTAACCGAATAGAGGTTGCTGTTTTTATAATGTCACTGGATAGAAGTGATATTGTTTATGAGTAATTGGAGAGAAATTACTAAACTGAACAATGTGAATTATTTTTGAATCCATTAAATGGTTGTTTTGCTGTTTTATAAAATGTGTTTTATGCATATGGATGTGATAGTTGGCTTCGGATGGAGAACCGACTCACAGAATACGACTGTTATTGATTTGTTTTATAATTTAAAATTGTAATGGATATTTGATAAGAAAATGATGTTATGTTACTGAAAGCTTTATTTTGGTCAGAATTGGCCGAGTGTAAAGTTAGATGCTGTATGGGATTTTGTTTTTTTTTTCGTTTCAGATAAATTCCACGAGGACGTGCAAATTGACAGGATGGCCGTGTCGTAGTACTGGCTGTTTATGTGTTTGTTATAAAACGGCAAGCGTTGACTGTTATGTCAAGCTTGGGTGGAATCAACTGTCACGGCTGAAAAAATGGATTAGAAATAAAAAGCAAGCGAGAGTGACGAGTTGGGACTGCCTCGTTTAATTTTTAAAAAAACAATAAAATAATATACCAAATCAATTTAAATAATTTGAAGTTTGATTTAAAATAATAAAATCAATTAAAATGGATGAAAACCCGACATATATTTTTTTTCTGACAAAACTTTATATTTTTTTTAAAAAATAGTTAAAATAGTAACAACAATTTTAATAAGAAATCCCAAAATAAAAATTTTTAGTAAAAAAAATTATATTATTTTGTTTGTAGGGACTGGGTTCGGCATATTTTTTTAAATCCTTTTTATGCGATTTCAGTAAGGAATTACAAGCAGAACAATATGCTGTTATTGAAGGCGACTGATCCAATTTATAAGAATTTGGAGCTTGTTCAATCGGTTTTAGTCATCCTTATAATCAACAACAAAAATACATATATACTGTGAGCGTCAAAATAAAGTGTACAGCTTGTTTTCCAATATAAAAAGGGTTATGTTATTTATAAAAAGTTAAATTTCTACTTTGCCAATTTTGATCAGACTTCAAGCTTGCTGTGACAAAAGCAAGTTAGAAAAATAAACGTGATAAAAGGTACAAATAAGAAATTCAACGAAAAAAATATAGTATCTAAAGTGAAGAGTGATAGGGTTAGCTTTTGTAAAACGTCATAAAACAGATGGATCAGCCCAATAGTCGCTCGATATCAACTCAAGTAAACATCTGAAAACATTTGGACAGATAAATTAAAAAAAAACATTAGCAGCAAGCACTCTCTGAATAAAATTCTGCAGAAAGGGTAGCCAAAATTGTCTATTGATCTAACTTTAAAATGGGTGGAATTGATGCCAAAGAGACTATAAGCCGTCCTAAAAGCAAAAAGAAATCAATCAAAGTATTAGCCACTTCACTTTTCTTAGTATTGTAAAACTGTACACTTTTTTTTGACGCGTTTAAAACGGAGTATATTAGTTTTTTTATTGTATTGATTTTGTTGTTTTTGAAGTATTTCAAATTTTTAATTTTAAATTGTAATAACATTGTCCAAGGTTTTGTAAATGATAATAAACTTCTACAAATTTTAATTATTTTTTGCTAAAATATCACTTTTTATATTGGAAAACCAGTTGTACACTTTATTTTGACGCTGACAGTACGTCATTTATTTACTAGTTCGATGCATCATATTTACTAACCAATAGCCCAGCATTCTTTTTCATAAACTTTATTATATTGCCTTTCATTTTTACTTATTTTTGAGGAAAAAATACGTATTTGCTTAAAAACTGTCTTTAAAAAAATCCACAATTTTATATAATGTCAACGGTTTTAGATTCTATTTTTAAATTCTTTTTTTTTAACACTTACTCAAGAAAAATAACATAAGTTTATAAAGTACCTTTTACACAGTTAACGAAAATGTGAATCTTAATTAGGACCTTTTAAGCCGTATAAGTTGTTGATAAGAGTAAGATAAAAGTTTTGCTACGTTTTTTTTTGTATTTTATATACGAAACAAAGAAAAATAAGCGTAAATAATAAAAGCAGGGAATATATATTAAAAGAGTGCAAAATCCCCAAAAAATCCCCGAATTTTTTTTTTAAATCCAAAAAAAATCCCCAAATGACTTTCTTTGTCCTTTTTGCTCGCATCAAATCCCCAACTTTGGGGATAAATCCCCAAGTCTGACAGCCCTGATCAGTGTTACCAATGAACAATTCGAAAATTACACATGACTGTGTACTAGGGTATTCAATTAATCGGGGTTTCGCTTTAATCGGTTAATCGCTCGATTAATTAACCGAGGTTTTTGTTTAATCGGTTAATAATCGGTTAACTTAGTTGTTAATCGGTTAACCGATTAATAACATTTTTGCTATAAATTAAGTAAATTCAATAAAGAAAAATGCAAAAATTATTTTTATGTCGTGTTTTTTATTAAAAAAAAGCAATAACATAACCAACAAAACAATCCTTGAACTAAAACGGAATAATTCATAAATATGTAACACATATTTTTAATTAATACATATTATGTTTTTATTAAACAATAAACTGGTTGATTATTTAATAAATAATTTCAATTGATAAGATCTCCTTATAAAATAATGTAAGCATATAAAAACAGGATTCTAGTTTTAATTTTTTAAAATTTTTAACACTTCTAATTGTTTCGGAAAATTCTGTTAACAAATTTTTTTTGTTCTACTATCGAGATTTTCTTCTGTTGTCAGGTCATCATCTGACTCGTCCTGGCAAAGCTTAACACCGAACATTGTTCAAAAAGTTTATTTCCGAACTCCTTAGTTTGTGTTTTTATACTGTATTGTAATAATGAATTGTTAGAAGGAAATATTTTGTTCAAAAAAATATTTTCTAAATACATACCTTTAGTATATGAGGCGAAACAAATAATTAAAAACAAAAAAAAATTTGTTATAATACTACAAAAAATGAAAAATTTTGTTAAGTCGGTTAATCGGTTAATCGACTGAAATTAACTGGTTTAATCGTTAATCGAAAAAAGCCAATTTTAAATTAACCGATCACTTAATCGGGCAGTAATTAATCGGTTAACCGATTAACGGTTAACCGAATGAATACCCTAATGTGTACCAATTTACACATTTAAAGCAAAATAACACATACAAATCGAAAAAGTAGCTGTGAAAGAATGAATTCAACTTGCATACCTTATTGATTCTGTTCTGAAAATCGAAAATGCAAAACGCAAGAATTTTAAACGTCGGTTTTAAATAAGATTTCTGTAACAAAAGAATTTTATGACAAATATTTCTCTATTAAACAGAATGTTATAACAAAAATTATAAAAATTATATTAAACGTGTATTAAAAACAACTTCCAAATTCTTGCGTTTTCGATTTCCAGAACACCCCTGGATATTCCATATTTGCAATTTAATGGTAAGGCTTACAAAAAAGCATAGCTTATTAATTACTGTAGTAAGAAAGAACTGGGTAAACATGTATAAAGGCACACGTATCCACGCAAGGTACATAATTATTTCCGAACATAAGCGGTAACGTGGGCAGGGAAACAGCACAAAAATGTTTTTGTACAAGCCTAAAGGCCGTGATACACTATCCCACAAATTCTTTAGTAATTTACGAAAATGCAACCTTGTCATGATAAGTTGTTATTGTTTTTTGAAAATGTTCAAAGAATAATTAGATCAGGGAAGCATTTTTGAAAAATACTTAAGACTTTGTGGGATAATGTGTAACGGCCTTAAGCAACATGCATTTTTAAAATTCGCTATGAGTGGTTCTGTTTGACGTAAACAAACTTATTGACTAGCATACCAATCAACTACAGTTGCGTAATATAAAAAAAATAATCTAAAATCTCTAGAATTCACACACATTTTTATAAAATAGCACAAAAACAAAAGTCAAAGAAATTAAAATCAAATTAGACAGTTATTTTTCAAAAATTTTTTAACAATTATTTCGCGATATATGTATGTATGTATGATTTTGCGTTCTACACATGGACATATGGTGTAAGTCTGGGTTCACACTATGAACGTCTTCTTGCTGAAAGTTAATGTTTATTGTTGAGAGGGAAAGAGAACATGCTATGGAAAGTGGAAAAAACACAGGGTTTCAAAAGAAAGTTTGACTGTGATGGAACCTGCAAAAATTAACAAAATTAAATGTTCAAAAGGAAATCTTGAATGTCAATAATTAATGAAAAAGGAACTTAATGTAAAATTACACACAGATTACACATGGAACTTATTGCACATGCAAGTAAAAATAACACATAATATGTGTTTATTTACTTTTTTTAATAAGGCATTATGACATTTGCCGTCTCAATTCTAGCAACTAAATGCCTGTTGTTTTTTCTATTGTTACATTGTTGTGGTACTGAGGTCAGTCACTTTGTTAATACATTTTGCTTTCATCTCAAAATACCTATGATACATTTCAATCCATGTTTGTCATTCCCTGTGAGACTTTTTTCATAATCATCTAAGACCACATAAAGTACATACATATATGAGTCATGTTCTGGAATTTAAAATCACGTGAAATTAAAATCCTGATTTCAAAAGTAGTTCTAGTAAAGTGGTCCTCAAAGAATGAGATACATAAAATGAAATATTTTTATAAACAATACTTAGTATTGTGGTTATTTTATTGAACTTTTTATCGTTTTTTATCCAAATTTTGATATTTTTTTATCATGCTAAAGTTCATTGAATTTAATTTTCATTAAATTATTTTTATGAAGAAAGGAATTTTACAACATGAAATGAGTTATTATTGTTTTTGATAATTTTTCATTCTTGACTGCCGCTGGAATCGAACCCACGTTAACGTATAGGTCGATTTGACATGTTTCGATATATATATATATATTCCTCTAACTCCCACTGGAGCATAGGGCGCCCGTAACCACACTATCTCCTCAGAATTCTTTGCCGTTTAACACTCACTGCCATTGACGACGGCTGGCAGTCTATAGTCAAACATCAATCTTTAAACCAAATGGTATTTTAACTTTGGTAGATCGAAATTTGTCATCAAAAAATTTTAATTTAAAAATTTAAATAGGGTGCATAATTTAGGTACTAGGCCCCATAAAAAGCTCACTCTGGGAAAACACTTAAGTTCGCCTCTAAACCTATTGAAGGTTATTTTATTAAAATTTGGTCTGTCACAGTTTAATAGGACTAGAAATCACAAAAATTACATTTGTAATAATCGGTCCATAATTTACCATAAGCTTATATAAAGCGAACTCTCAGAAAACACTTGTATACAATTAAAATCGCAACAAAGAGTGATATTGTAATGAAATTTGGTTGAATAGCTCCTTATATGGATAGAAATAACGCCATTCAATTTTGTGAAAATTATAGGTCACAAATAAATCGGCTTTCCGAAACGCACTTTAAAACGCTAAAAGAAAATTTTATTATTTGGTCCAATTTATTTTTTTTAGCACTGAATTAAAGTTATCATAGGTCCCATATAAAGCGTTATCTTTGAATAGACTGCGCTGAAAACCACAACGAATAATAATACTGTTAAGTCAGTTTTTATAAAGAAAAATTTAAGGATCCCATATAACGCGCACTCCTGAAATATTCTTAATTTTTTTCTTTTTACCCGATTTGTTTTACGAATCATTAATTAAGTTATGACATGATTTTTTGCCTAATATGTACTTACAATACGCCATTTAAAAATCGCAAAATTGCCATCATGATGAAATTAAAAGAAAAACTGGATACAAATGTAATTAGGAATGCCAAAAACAATGTTGGCTTCATTGTTCTCTTGCGGCCTTGAGTATCAGCTAGAAATCCCCATAAATGAGAGCTCACAATGATGCCCATAAAGCATACTGCACCTAAAACTCCTTGTTCCTGATAAGACAAATTTAAATCACAAGCTACTACAGGCAAGGCAAAACTAATGCCAACCGACTCCAAGGTAACATTATTAAGTACGAGACCGGAGAACACAATAAGTTGTAAATTAAATTTTCCAAAATCTGCAGCAAAGTAAAAATGGTCTTAATCATATAGTAATTTTTCCAAGGCTTCATCAATGGTTGCAGTGGTTGTTATTGTTGTTTCCGACTCTTTTGCCATGTTTTTTCTCAAGAAAATCAAATAAAACACACGTTAAAAAATAATACCAAATATTTTTTTGATTAACCACTTATCAACTAAACCTTGTAAGGCGAACGTTAATTAATATTCTTTACACAATTCCTAATTTTCAAGACATTTATACCCATACTGTTAGCGCTTAGCGTCTGTGACCTATTTTTAAATGTTTGCTTTCGTGCGTTTAGACTATTGTTCTAAGATGATGCCCTAATTATCTTTTATATTAATATAATTCCCAAATACACAACATCAACATGCGTTCATTTGTATACTACAAACAATAGTTTTTAATAAAAGCTATTTGTTTAAAAAAAAAATTTTCGTCTGACGCAGTCACAAAGGCGACTTTCTCGTTAACCAGCAAACACGGAGGTTTGATTTCAAATTGAAAATGATTTGAAATCAAACGTTTTCTCAAACGACAAACGTTTGATAATGATTTGAAAATCACAGCATTGTCAACAAAAAGGGGAAATTATTTTCAAATTGAAAAATGCCTTTATTTTCAGCTTGCTTTCAAACGTAATTCTCAAATGTTTTTCAAATGTGGATTATAATACAAAGTGGAACATAAAAAAAAATGTTATTTTTTTGAATGGGTAATTCCATGCCAAAACGACCAAGAGTGGGACACGACCCCTTCCGATTTAATGAAATTTGGTGAGAAGGTTCCTTTTATCTTATAAGGAACATATATGAACGAAAAAAAAATTAAAAAATTTTTTTTTTTCGAAAGTTATGTCATATTCAAATATAATATAATATAAGATCAAATTTCATTAAAATCGGAAGGGGTCGTGTCCCACTCTTGGTCGTTTTGACATGGAATTACCCTAATTTAAATTCATTATTTATTTAAATAAACTGTGAGATTAACTTTCGGCGCCATACTTAAAATATGAAATATTGTTCTTTCCGTCCTCTAATTCTTGCAAAGACGAAATAACTGGAACCCTTTTTATTTTGAGGATTGTAGCACCGAGATCATTCAACAAACTCATAGTTTCTTTACTTTCCCGTTTTATTTTGTTTATTCGTATTCTTATGCCCGTAATTTTTACAAAAAGAAATCTAGCTGTGTATAGAAATCAATGGTGTAAAGGCTGCCATATTTTAAAAGAATTATGAAGGTTAAACCACGTTGGCCACATATTGGTTGAAATAAGTAAATTTAAGTGTTAAGCTTCGTACAGACGATAGACAGATGTTACAATGTTGTCATTTTTCTGACAATGGTGCTATTGTCAGATTCATTAATTTAACACATTTGACAAATGAAAATAGCGTACAATGTACACACAGTTGCAAGATATTTTTAGTCAATTTTAATGAAAACATTGTAATATCTGACCATCGTCTGTACGAAGCTTTAGGTACGAACACGACCAGCTTTCTTTTTGTAGAAATTACGGGCATTAATCATTGTAATAACTCACAAATAATTTTTATTTTTCACAAGAAATAAATCGTTTACTTGTAAAACACATTTAACCATGAAGTAAAAATTTAACTTTAATCGCCATTTTTAATGTTTACATTTATTTTTCGCTTTAGTATTGCCAAGTTTAGTTTTGATTTGAATTTAACATTTGACACCAATTTGATGTCAAATGTTTATTTTCAAATCATTATCAATTTGAATTTAAATGTTAAAATCAAACAATTGAATAACGTTTGAGAATTGTGTTTCATATCAAATAATAAAGTCGTTTCATATCAAAGGTTTGACTTCGTGTTTGTTGGGGCATGGACGTTAATTTATTAAAAACTTATGAGGGGTTAACTTCTGTTGCTAAATTGTTATCTAAAGAACCAAATAAACGACACAAGCAGTACGGCAACAACAATACCAGAATGTTTGTGTGAATATTAAATATTTTTAATTTTCACACAAACATGCTCCATACTTTTTTCATATGTTTGTGCAAACGTTTGTGTGGTTAATTTGGTCTTTTTAAAGTATCATAAAAGTTTATTTCGAAATTTTATCTATACCTTCCACTGTGCAATAGAGATGAATTATGTGAGGGCGTGTTAAAGGCACAATACACTGTCAAATTGCTTGACATCAAAGCGAATTTACGCGTGTACGTGTGCTTGACGTAATATCTAAATTAGTTTGCTTTTCCATCCAGCATCGTCAGTTTCACACATACAAACACATTTTTACTTCATAAGTAATTTGATCAATGTATTTGACCCTTTAGGTTCTTGTCTAAGACGAATTATAACAGTGGGCGTTATTGGACCACATATAGGCAACACACATACATATGTAGGTATATCTTTAGAGTGAAAATTACACTTAATTTGATTTATCTTCTTCTTTATACCTTTTTAATGTTGATTTTTTTCTACTTGACTACCACGAAAAAATTTTTCAAAAGTATAAATTCATCGTTTATATTTTCATTTTATATTTTGGTGATAGCTATTTTGTATCTGAACCGATTTTTTCTGAGTTTTTCAGAAAATATGTTCTATTAAAGAATTTCGATCTTTTGATATATAAGACGTATCAATAGGTCATATGACGAGTGTTGCCAGTGGGTTTCTCGAAAAAATACCTATGTTTAGGTGCGAAAACGATCTGGTAACTTTTAATGTTCTACAGACAGATGTAAATGATGGCCGCAACTCGACAGCTGTTTTATGCAGCCACCTTGTGTACAGTCGTCTGGTTGCTTTTTTCTTTGCTTTTGATCAGTTCTTGTTTTCATGTGAACCACAAAGCATACAGAGATGAAAAAAGTGACGTATGAAAAATGCCTAAATGTTGTAAGGTGCCCTAATATCCAAATGTAAAATAAAACCTTAACACGCAGTTAATTTGAATTGATGTTTATTGTTTGAAATTCAGCTTACAATTAAATTATAAAGAAACAAAAGAAGAAGTATAATAAAACATAAAAAGAGTTGACGTTTCCAATGTCAAACGAGTAGTGTGCGTATGTGAGAAGTTTTGGGAAGTGTTTCATTGTAAGAAAGCAGAGTTGCCAATTCAACACTCCTCCTCAATGAATAATTCCAAAAATTAACTCCAAAATCAAGAAAGATCATATGAACCCTATATTAATCCAAGCATCTTAACAAATTTCTCGTGGGTAGGTCGCGGTAGGTTTTTAGTGAAGATATCCGCTACATTCTCCGAGCTGCTACAATATTTAATTTCAATGTCCCCATTGCGGAAAACATTGCTAATATAATGATATTCAATATCAATATGTTTACTTCTTTGGTGGTAAACAGGATTTTTAACTAGGTTTATAGCACCCGTATTGTCAGCGTTGATGACAATTGATTTGGGACAGGCAAGTTGCATATCAGTCAACAATTTTTTCACAAACGTAGCCTCTTTAGATGCAGCCGCGAGTGACATATACTCGGCCTCTGTACTGCTGAGTGCCACCGTTGATTGTTTTCTTGATTCGTAGGAGAAAACCGCTCCAGCCATTACAAATGCATATTCCGTATACGATTTTCGGTCTGTGGTATCACCGCCTCAATCTGCATCCGCATAGCATTCTAGAGGGCTACCCGTTTTCTCATATGTCAACTGTTTATTCTTCGTGTTGGACAAGTATCTTAGTATTCTCCTGGCAGCTACCATATGTTCTTCATGTGGGTTATTATTTCGTTGTGAGAGTTTACACACTGAATGCAAAATATCCGGTCTGGTATTAATAGCTGATTGGTATTGGGTTTGGTCTAGAGCTGGCAAACAATCGATAGTACTATCGATAGTATCGATAGTTCCTTTTTCATTATACCATCGATAGTTTATTTTCGATAGCGATACTATCGTTGAATTTTTGTTTAAGAAAATTATCAATAATTTTTTGTTTCTATCTGGCAACAACATGCCAGCCGTCGTTGCCGCCCAGCTTAGCCAGCTGCTGCAGTTATCTAGTCGGTTTAAGGACCAACCATATCTGCCTAACCTTGCTTTTCCTAATGTCAAAGCAAAAAATTTTACAAATGTATGTACCAGATTCCTCAATTTATTTTTTATCTGAATCGCCAAATAGTTTATCGGTAATCGCCAACATTTAATATTTTTAGATTTTAGGTAAAATAGATTCGCCAAAAATCGCCAAATACGAGTTTATATAAAAAAGTACACTAAAGTATTTTTACCTTTATTAAAGTTTTCTATATTAACTAACAGTTTTCAAGCTAAAATAAAAATTTTCGCTTAGAAATTTATATTAAAAGCAAAAACAAAGTTGAGTTGTGTTATTGTTGTTTCAATATATTTTCCCAAACGAAAATTTTTATTTTATTTTATGATATTAACCCGAATTATTGCATACTGTGTGTCCATTTTTATACATATTTGAATAGATATAGCTTGTGATAAGGAAAATGGCTGAAAATCCAAAAGAGATTAAACTTTATTCCAAATTTGGAAAACTGTATTTCTTTACATGGAAACGTACGGTAATTACTTAAAAATTAAATTAATGAATTTTTCAAAGAATTCGTACTATCGATAGTATCGATAGTTCGTCAAAAAACTATCGAAAATATCGAATGTTACGACTATCGATAGTTTGCCAGCTCTAGTTTGGTCGACCCTTTTACAATCGTCTCTATCACATCTGACTTGGTACTTAGGATCGAGAGGTATAGGTGTGGATCTGCACGTTGACATGTTGTAGTCCTCTAAAAGCCTTTTTATCTGAGATCTCTGACTAATAGATATTCTTCCCCTATCTCCAACGCGATCGACTTCGAGGCTCAGAAAAGTTTTAACAGGACCTTTGTCCACTACTGGCACTGCATCAGCAATTAATGATTCACTCCCGCTTTGGTCTTCAACATCTAATTTAACTTGCTCACCACCTACTGCCTCCGTAACAGACTTATTATCATCATATGATTCATCTTTAAAAATTTCCCGCTGTAATGGAATATCATACTCGACGAATTTTTCCTCAGAAGGCTCAACAAAATAAACATCTCGACTGACAATCAATTGATGAGTTTTTCGATCATACAACCTATAGGCCTTTGAAGTATCGGAATATCCAACCATTATATACTCTCTACCCCGGGGCTTAAATTTAGCCTTCTGTCGCTTGTCCAAGGCAATTGACGTTTTCAAATCGCCAACATACGGTTTACTACCATTAAATACCTCAAAAGGTGTGGCACCATCTAATGCCCTGGTAGGTGATCTGTTCCTCAAATAAACCGCGGTATTGATTGCCTCAGCCCACAAATGTTCACCAAGGTTAGCTCCAACTAGCATGCATCTCGCCATTTCAATTAGGGTGCGGTTAAACCGCTCGGCAACACCATTTTGTTGCGGTGTGTATGGCACTGTTAATTGACGTAGTATTCCATTCTGTTTTAGATAGTTGTCAAAAACATTATTCCGAAATTCAGTGCCGTTATCACTTCTAAGCACCTTAATTTTCTTTTCAGTTTGCCGTTCAACCATCGTGAGGAATTCTTGGAACTTACTGAAAACTTCATCCTTGCTTTTTAGAAAGTATACAAACACGTAACGTGATCTGTCATCTATAAACGTGAGTAAATATTTTGCACCACCAAGAGAACTTTTATTCATTGGTCCGCAAACATCAGTATGTATGATTTCCAAAATATCATTACAACGGGATTCAGATGCTGCATATGGTTTCTGAGCGCACTTACTCCTCATACAAACCGAGCACTCAATATTAGCTGGTATGGATATATTCATCCCACGTACCATGTGTTTATTCACCAACTCTCTCATACTGCCAAAATTAAGGTGACAATACCGTAAGTGCCACTTCATCGCTTCATCAAATGATTTCCTCGTAAAGAACAATCGGTTATTATTCGTCTCAAAAATAAAAAGATCACGTACCTTCAGCCTTCATACAATTTTCGCCGGCAAGCATGATCGTCTCATTATATGGCTCTAATTCATAAAACATTTCGCGGTCACAGCATAAATGAGATGACGCGCCACTGTCAATGTACCATGCATTGGCATGTAAATCACTATTGCCAACTGTTGAAAATAACGAACTTTTGTGCTTGTTATTATTCTGTTGTCCCTTTTGATTATTCTCTCTTTTTTGCTCTCTGCAATTAGCGGCATAATGGCCCCTTCGTTTGCAGTTGTAGCAGCATACATTTTTCAGGTTGTTGTTGTTGTTTAATCGGCCATTTGTGTTGTTCGCATTTTTATTGTTCTGAGAAAAACTACTTTTTGCGCCGTTACCGTCACGCACCATGAAAGCCTGTACAGTAGCCTCTTCACTATTATTTACCTTCTTCCTCTCACCTTCTTCCATCAACTTCACTTTCAACAATGTTAGGGAGGGAAGTTCATCACGTCATTCTAGTGCGACAACAAGTGGCTCATACGATTTTGGAAGACTAGCAAGGAGCATTATTACAAACAGCTCCTCCTGGAGCGCAACTCCAGTTTCTGCCAACTTTTCCACTACAGCAGAAAAATTACAAACATAACGCTGCATACATTCACCGTCACCCATACGCATATTCAATAATTGTTTGAATAATGTTACCCTCCGAACTGGGCCCTTTGGCCGATGAACCTCGCTAAGAGTATTCCAGGCTTCTTTTGATGAGGTACAATTTTTGACATGTCCAATTTGCATTGGAGTTCTGCTCAGAATTATAGTTGCCATTGCCTTCTCATCTTTTGCCCGCACTGCTGCATCATCCTCTGGTTTGATACCATCTGACACTAATGCCCAAAGCTCCTGATGTATTAACACGCTTTTGATTTGAATCTTCCAGGAGTCATAATTGGACTCATCCAACTTTTCTATATTAAACATGGAACTAGCCATTTTTCACGGTTTCAAACTATCTTAATTACTTTCTTTTTGCTGTCTGGGCCCATAACCTGTTGTAAGGTGCCCTAATATCCAAATGTAAAATAAAACCTTAACACGCAGTTAATTTGAATTGATGTTTATTGTTTGAAATTCAGCTTACAATTAAATTATAAAGAAACAAAAGAAGAAGTATAATAAAACATAAAAAGAGTTGACGTTTCCAATGTCAAACGAGTAGTGTGCGTATGTGAGAAGTTTTGGGAAGTGTTTCATTGTAAGAAAGCAGAGTTGCCAATTCAACACTAAATCATTTGCGAGGGCAGCTTTCGAAGAAAGAGAAAGAACACGTTTTTTGGTAGTAATAGAAAAATAAAAAAAAACCTTAACTGTTCAGTGAAATTTTAATAAAAAAAAAAGAAAACAAAAATTACCGGAAAAAACCAATAGATAGTGGACGGGTATATTCCAAAATTACGTGGTTTGCAATTATCAGTAAACCCAACTAATGAATCATAATTGTACAAAAAAATCATTGTAAAAATCAACCCCCAAATTACTGACAAATAAATTAATTTATAAACAAAGTTGTGCGTTATATGAAAAATTCATAAAGTTTTATCTTTATTAGAAAAGGCAAACGAATTTAGTGATTTGTTATATTCCATACCTAGCCTTGTAGCCTGAAGTGCAGTTCATCAGACTAATACCCACTGAGATATTATCTATCGTACAAGAGCCAATCCACGGAGGTACTACCCATCGTTATAGGTGTCAACCACGCCGGCGTACACGGAATAGCCATCCACCACCATCACTGCAACTACAGGGATTACTCCATATTTTCCAGCCACAGCAGGTGCGTCTATAAATTGGGTAAGTCTCCCCCCTTTTCTTGATATTTCACATTATCAACCCCCTATTTTAAACAATTTTAGTTGGTCCCAAGTCGGGCGCCAACATTCTGGTCCTTCGAGCCGGATTCGGGTTAGCTATAACCCGGAACTTTACCCTTCCAAGAATTTTGAAACATAAACTTTAACATATTACCCCCTAATTAACCCCCGCATGTGTGTACATTTTGCTACTTAAAATAAGCAGTTGACCAATTGGTGCAAATTACCGTTTGTTGTTTTTTGCAAATAAAAAGAAGAAGACAAAAACCAACGGCACCAAAAGAAATAACTTCAAACATACATACATACATATGTATACATACACACTAATGTGCACGTTGACATCGGCAACAGTTGATCTCGTTGCTAAACCAATACGCATTGCATGCAATAAGTAAAAAGAAAAAACACTTGTTCAAGGTTTTTTGGTTTTTTTTTTGGATTGACATTGCACTGTAGGAACCAATTTTTTGCTTTTGTTTTTGTCAATTGACATTGAACTTGAAGAAAAGAAGAACGAAAAATCAACCTGTATGTATGTATGGCTGTATAAGCAACAACAATAACACAACAGAGTACAGCGAGTCGTTAGTGGAGTTAAATGATTTGCATGTACATACCTATAAACAGTTTAATATAAAAATTGCTTCACATAGTCTGAGTTCATACGGCTCTTTTCTTATTGAAAAGATTCTTCCTTTTTCTTCTTTGAACATGAATTGGCGTTCAAATTATTCATGTCATGTTTACGCCATGTTTTTTATTTTGTATAGTCGTGCGTTTGCATGTGTGCTTTTTTGATATTGAAAACAATAACAAAATTAAACAACGAATGAAAAAGCAAAACGTAAAGACAGTACAGGCATTTGTGTACTCGTTTCTTTTCCCCTCGCCCCTCTCGCCTATAAAGTAGCAATCTTTTCGATAAGAAAAGAGCCGTATGAACACAGACTTAACAAACAGATGCTGAAGTACATAAGCTACATGTACATTCATCATATACGAGGGTCAACCTAAAAATTGCTTACCCCGCGAAGATTAACTTAAGGAGTTCCTTTTACAGAGTTGAGAACAAATAATACTACCGATAAACAAATGACAATTGTTTATTATAATTAACCTCCCTTTTAATTTTTTTGTACACACATGCAAATTTAACTTACCCAAATTATTATGATCATTTGATAAAACTTATTTATTTTATTAAAACCCCTATTCAATGCCAACCTATACGAGGTGCCATTTAAAATTTTGCGAATTAATAAAACCCCTTTTTTCATTGGCCGCTTATACGAAGCGCCATTGACAATTTTATGAAATTATTAACACCCCAATTCAGTGGTTCGCTTATACGAAGCGGCATTGAAAAGTTTGCAAAATTATTAAAACCCCAATTCAATGGTTCGCTTATACGAAGCACCATTGAAAATTTTTTAAAATTATTTAAACCCAGCATCATTGGTCGCTTATACGAAGCGCCATTGAAAATTTTTTTAAAAATTAATAAAACCTTGATTCATTGGTCGCTTGTACGAAGCGCCATTGAAAATTTTGCAAGTTATTAAAACCTCTACTCTTTGGTCCCTTATACGAAGCGCCATTGAAAATTATTCAAAGTTAAAAACCATATTTAGTGGCTCGCTTATACGAAGCACCATTGAAAATTTTTCGAAATTACTAAATCCTATATTCATCGGCCGCTTATACGAAGCGCAATCGAAAATTTTAGAAAATTAGTAAACCATATATTTATCCGCCGCTTATACGAATTGCCATTGAAAATTTTCTCAAATTTTTTTAATATAAATTGAAATAGTGGCGACTTTTACGAAGTGTCACTCATCAGAAGAAAACCAGCCTCGTTTTTGGTAATTATATTGCCTTTTCTACTATTGGACTTGCTATACATCTACATATTTTTTATTGCTGTCTTACGAGGTACCCTGGAGAATTCCCTTAACTTTTTTTGTGATTATAATTTTTAATTTTTTCACCACATTTGTTTTCAAAACCCCCCCCCCCCCCCCCCCCCCCTCCCTTCTATATACTTTAGTGTCTTTAGTCAAAAAGGTTATTCGATCTTCCGATCGCGTTGTGGAATTTCAAAAGTATTTTAATGAGCTGCCAGAAGGCTCTCAACCCTGCACTCCCTGGAGGTACGAAAAAACATAATTCAACGTCTCTGGGACAATTACGACTCCGCCCATGAAGCCGCAATAGATAACTACGATGAGATAAAAGGAGAAATAGACATAGCGGTTTTAACCAAACGTTATTACGCGACGTTTGATGTTCATGCGGCAATCACAGCAAAAATTTCCGAACTCTGTGAGTCTTTGAGGGCTAAGGCTGGGAAAAGCTCTGCGACTCGGCCGAAGGAGACCGATGTCTCCGCTCATATATCGGTACCACCATGCGATACTGAAGTTTTGCGTGGCGACTACAAATCTTGGCCAACTTTTCGTGATATGTTCACGGCCTTGTATCGCCAAAACAACCGCTTATCGCCGGTTGAGAAAATGTGTCATTTGGTGAAAAAGACAGAAGGAGAAGCTCGAGAACTCCTCAAAACGTGTCCGATGACTAATGATGGTTTCGAAATGGCGTGGCAGAACCTAGTTAACCGTTATGAGAATAAACGAATTCTCGTGAATGCGCAAATGAAATCCCTTTTTAGTTTAACCCCCTTTACCAAAGAAACAGGTCCCAACCTTAGACATTTGCAACGGACCATTAATGATTGCATCAGTAATCTGCGCCTTCTCAAGGTCGATACTGACAGCTGGGACATAATTTTTGTCTACATTTGTTCAACATGTCTTCCGGAGGTTACCCTGAACCTATGGGAACAAACCCTGCCAAATTCATCCAACATGCCCACCTGGGAAGCATTAGATCGTTTTTTGTCCTCTAGATTTCAGACGTTGGAATCCGTCGCGGATATACGATCACCAATCTTGAATCCCCATAGCCCAAACAAAGCGCATCAATCTAATAGCCATAATAAGCTCAATTACGCTCAGAATAAGAAAGTGCAAAGTTTCAACACTAATGTTTCAACGACTAAGGACGGCACGTGCCTCCTTTGCAACCAAAGTCACCCCTTAGGTTATGCGCTAAGTTTCTTGCTATGTCCGTTGACGCACGATACAACACGGTTAAACAACAAAAGCGATGCACTAATTGTTTAGGTACCTCACACGGGTATAAAACCTGCAAAATTCGTTATGTGTGCAATGTGTGTAAAGCTTAACATCACTTACTACTACATCGAGTCACTCATCAAGAAAAAACTCCTACTTCCCCTCAAGTGAGTTCTAACCCCACTTCTGCTGAGACTCGTCATGCAAATACCCCCCTGAAAGGTTGAATACGAACCCCTCTACCTCAGCAGAAGCACGAAATCTTGAGTTTAGGTCTTTTTCTACACAATTACAAGATAATTCATCCGCAGTTGTCCGTGGTACTGCTCTGATAGATGTCTACAAGGACGACCTTAAGTGTACCGTCCGAGCGCTCATAGATTCGGCCTCAGAGGCATCCTTAATTTCTAAGAAACTACAAACTCAGCTAGGACTTGATACTCGGCCATCACGGGCAAAAATTCATGGGTTAAACGATTCGAAAAACGCTACTTCGACGCGCACATGTCACATAAAAATTGGTTCACCGATTGACAGGTCATTAGCTATATATTCGGACGTACTTGTTGTTAAGAAACTCACAGATCAACTCTCCTACTACCCCCCGACTGCGCTTAATAATGGCAACCTTTCAAAGCTGCAACTGGCGGATCCATATCGCCATCAATGCGCGGAGATTGACATGCTTTTAGGTGGAGACGTATACCCAAAAATTATTCAAGATGGTCTGCAATGGGACAATCAACAATCCCTGGTAGCACAGAAAACAGTCTTTGGATGGATCATCACCGGGAAGGTAGCTAAAAGTCAGTGTAGATACGCCGTATTGTCCTATTTTAATGCCGTGGACCTGAATAATCAACTTCAACGTTTCTGGGAGCTCGAAGATGTCCCGAGAAGAGCTAAGTCCTCCTCGGAGGACCTATACTGTGAGGAACTGTACGAGTCAACTACATTCCACAATAATGACGGTCGATATACGGTATCACTCCCCTTCAAACGAGAGTTTCCTGAAAATCTCAAAGTGGGACAGTCGCGAAATAGCGCCATAGCTCAATTTCTGCGAAACGAAATAAAATTAATTAAGGAGCCCCAAATCAAAACCGAATATGATCGAGTAATAACCGAATACTCTACCCTCAGTCAAATGACAAAAGTAACCCCCATAGCTGGTGAGAGCGGCACGTACTATCTGCCCCACCATGCAGTATTTAAACCAGATAGCCCCACCACAAAATTACGCGTGGTATTTAACGCTTCTAGCCCATCATCGAATGGCATAAGTCTTAATGATCTGCTTCACGCAGGCCCCATCCTACAGGCAGAATTAATAATTTTAGTATTACGCTGGCGGTTTTTCAGATATGTTTTCAACGCGGACATCGAGAAAATGTACCGCCAAATCTTAGTTAATAAATCTCACACCCCCTTTCAGCGAATCGTCTTTCGAAGCTCGCCTAACGAGGCACTTCAAGACTATGAGTTAAATACAGTCACCTTCGGTGTAAACTGTGCCCCTTATTTGGCAATCAGAACTTTGCTGCAACTGGCCAAAGAAAATGAAACCCCCTACCCCAATGTATCGAATGATGATGTACTTTCGGGAGCCCATACGCTGTCATCGGCAATTAAAATTCGTGATGAACTTAGAACAGTCCTTGACTCTGCTCGGTTCACACTTCGTAAATGGACAGCGAACAATGAAGTCCTGCTAAAAGGTCTACCGGTCACACATTTGTTAGATGGGGAGTTTCTAAAGCTTTCCGACTCTAGTACTACAAAAACATTAGGGCTCAGGTGGAACGCTGGAAGTGACCACTTCTACCTTAAACTGAAGTCTATTCCCGACCGCGACTTAACCTCAAAACGATGCGTTCTGTCAGAAATCGCAAAGTTATTCGACCCCGCGGGTTGGCTATCACCGAAAATAATCGTAGCTAAAATCATCATGCAGCAGACATGGAAAGATGGAACTGACTGGGATGAAGATCTAAACCCTAGTACCCTGCAGCAGTGGCATGACTTTCTCGATGACTATGTACAAAGAACGAATAAAAATCCACCGTTTTATCGATTTCGACCCCTCATATAACGTTGAGCTACACGTAGGCTTGCCAGACGTACTGTTTTCAGCAGTACGCGTACTTTTTGTTACTATCTGTACTGCTTTCTGCATAACCATTAAAGAAGTACGCATTTGTACTTTATTTTAGCTTTTGTACTTCATTTTGTACTTTTTTTTGCACAAAAATAAAACACGTTTATTTACACGTTTGTAAATAAAGTACAACAAATTTTCGACATCCACTTAAAAGACTGCAAATCGGAAAGTAATGTTTGAATTTTGCGTTTTTGAATGGTTTGAAATGTTGCGTCATATACCAACTCGATGACGCCTGAAGTTTAAAGATTTTTAAAAAAACTTTCCAGCCTTAAAAGCTTACTTGTCGTTCCAAAGCTGTTGTTCAACTATTTTGAGCCAATTTTTTTAAATTAAATTGATGAAGCAAACCTTGGCTTTTTACACCACATAGGAAATAGTATACACATTATGCATTAAAAAAAATAGGGGATAGTGGAAACCTAAAATTAGTTGACATATTCTAGAAAGTAAAGCAACTTTGCGAAAAATTAAAACAACAAAAGAATCAAAAATGAATGATTTCATAGCCGAACTTGCAAATTAGCCACAGCTTTGATATTGAACAGGAGAATTGCCTTTATAAAAAGCGTGTAGATAAGTTTCTATCGAAAACGAAACTTAATTTCCGAAAACCTAAACCACAATAAATTTGAAAAACTTTCCAATTTTAGCCATAATTCAAACATTTCAATTAATTTCTATAAATAATTTGTTCGTATCATTGAAAGATTTTGCTGAAAAAAAATTTGAAAAGAAAAACCCGTAGAAATTACACGAAAAGAATTTCTACAAAGTTGATTATTTCTCCATTCCGAAAATATTCGTATTTTCACTTCCTCATTGAAACAACTGAAAGAATTTTTAGTTCAATGTTTTGGAGAAAAGACCGAAGTTTAATGTCGATTGAAAATTAAGAGAGTGAATTAATTAAAACTAATTTTAAATACACCTTGAGTTTTTAAATTTTTTAAAAACAGAAAACGGTAAAAATGGCCTTGTTAGCGAAGTACAAAAAAAGTAATAAATATTTGCAATATTTTAAATTTACAATAATTAATTTGTTAAATTACAATAATGAAATTGTTAAATTAGAATAATTAAATGGTTAAACTAACACGTGATATTGAACTGAAACTTACGTTATTATTTTACAAAATTAAAATAACCAAAGCTTTTTGTTTTTAACATTTAATTTGAAACAACTGGCTAATTAAAAGATTTCAGTGCTTTAGTATATTAAATACTTAATATTAAAAATATCTTATTTCGGTTCTTTATGAATTGCTACTCAATGCATTTAAGAAAATAAAATAAAAAAAATTAATGTACTTCTTTTTACATTAATGAACTGCCGTTTTTTTCTCGATGTACTGTTTTTATGGATTTCATATCTGGCAAGCCTAGCTACACGGTTTCTGCGATGCGTCAGAAAAGGCATCAAGGTTTTGTATCTACCCACCTTTTGGCACCGTAAGGAGTTGTGTGGAGCAGAGCTGCTGGCAACTATGATAGAGTCGATTCAAGGTCAACTTGAACTTATCGATTATAAACTTTTTCTATGGACCGACTCGACTATCGTGTTAGCATGGCTGCAAAAGCCTGCTCATAAATGGAAGACATTCGTACAAAATAGAGATGCATGGTCGCACGTCGACTCGAAAAACAATCCAGCAGACATAGCATCGCGTGGTACTACACTTACGGAACTGTCTACAAATAACTTGTGGTGGCACGGTCCTGCTTGGCTAAGACGTTCACATACCGACTGGCCATCGAGTACTTGCGAATTTAATACAACAGAAAAAGAAAGAACAGTTAAGACGTTTACCGCGCTAGTCGACAACCAGGATATTCTAGACAGATTCTCTGATCTTCCGCGAGTACTGAGGGTTATCTGCTACATCTTTCGTTTTTACAATCGCATTAGGTCAAAATTGAAATCTGATACTGAAATGCCAGACGAGCTCTCAGCCAAGAAAATAATTTTCGCTAAAAATCGTTTGATAATCGCTTCACTTTGCTGAGGAGTACGCCCTCCTAGCTGAAAACCAACCAAAATGCGCTTTTACACCGGTATACCCGACTTCACTATTATGTCCCTAAACTTAAGACGTTGATAAAATTCATACTATCAAAATGTATTAAATGCGTAAAAGAAAAACATCAGCTTAGTCAACAAATCATGGCTGCATTACCCCCCGAGCGCACAAGTTTGACGCGCCCGTTTTATCATACAGGAGCTGACTTCGCCGGACCCTTCGCCAAAAAGTCTTATGTAGGCCGCGGGTGCAAGGTCACGAAAGGAAACGTGCTGGTTTTCGTATGTTTTGCCACCAAAGCAATACATTTGGAGGCCACCGGAGATATTTCAACAAAAGCTTTCCTAGCCGCTTTCGACCGGTTTTTCTCAAGACGAGGTACACCCCATACTATGTATTCGGATAACGGCACCGCATTTGTGGGCGCAGCTAATACACTTCTGAAGGATACACAACATTTTCTTTCTCTTGTACAAAAGGGCCTATTATCTCAAGATAGTTTTAACCCGGTTAAATGGAATTTCATTCCCCCTGGCGCTCCCTACATGGGCGGACTCTGGGAGGCTGGAGTGAAAAGTTGCAAGTCTCACCTCAAGAAACTGTGCCATACTCAAAGCTTCACATATGAAGAATTCAGCACCATGATCTCACGAAGCGTGTTTGAACTCCAGGCCTCTAAGTCCTATGAATGAAGACCCACACAACCTATGCGCTTTAACCCCGGGTCATTTTTTAGTCGGAACCCCCTGCTATCTCCCCCTGAACCTGAGCCCCACAAAAGAAATAAGTGAAAATACCCCAAAAGAGATTTTTCTAACGGCGATCTCGTCGTTGTCAAACATGACAATTTACCCCCTAATCAAAGGCGTCTAGGACGCATTGAAAAGATTTTTCATGACTCTGATGATAGAGTACGAGTTGCAGAAATACGCACTGCTAACGGCATTGTAACCCGACCTATTGTCAAACTAGTTTTACTTCCGCTTCCTCCGTCCGCTTGACAATTAATATTTTTCCCCTATATCTTTCCTATTTCAGAAATTATGCGTCCACGTCACCGCGATAGCGCTTTACCTCTTGAAGAGCGCCAGGCCGTCGACCGTTTTAAGGCTAAAACCCCCGATTGCAAAATCTGCCGCAAGGATCACTACCTCCGCAAATGCGTAAAATGCCTCAACATGACCGTATCAGACCGAAAGGATGTGGTCGCTCGTCAAAGGTACTGCAGAAACTGCCTTGGGCATTCGCACCTTACACCAAAATGCCGCAGTATGGAAAGGTGCAAAAGCTGTAATAGTAACCACCGCACTCTGCCTTACCCCCCGGCTATTACCAGAACCCCCAACAACGACAGTCTAGCGGATGCTCGTACTGTAACCCCCACCGTTCTCTTTCAAATACGTCTCACGGAAGGCTGGAGACTAGTCCGCGGTTTGATCAACCCCGCCGCTTCAACGAGCTCCATCGCCACGTTTTTGGTGGATAGGTATCACCTGCCCTTTGAGAGGTACGAGTCGGAGAATTGGTGCCAAATCTCTATAAGGGCGTGGTTTGACCAAGCAGGTTCCATCCCGATCAAGGCCCGGGTATCGTCGCATTTGCCTGAAAAGATCCCAGCAAAGGCACTAGACCGGAGTGTCTCTGACGCTTACCGAAACGTCTGGCTCACCCCGAGTTTTTTGAGGACAATAACGTTAACATCATCCTGGGAGCAGACGTTTATCCTCGCTTGATACGCAGCGGTTTGCAGTCGTCATCCTCTGGATCAACCCTACTAGCCCAAGACACCGCACTGGGATGGGTTATCATCGGCAAGTTTGACTAATCAAACGAAAGAGGCATTGTCTGAATGACCCAACACATATCTACCTTTTTCCTTTTTTGTATTATTATCATTATTAATGAATTTCTACAAACATATTATTATTGAATTGATTTATTATATCTCACTATACTGTACCTTAAATTGCACGTCCTTTATGTTGGTTTTTTCTGCTGTAACTAATCCACCCAGACACCCCAGCCCTCATTGCTTTGTTGTAATAAAGCAAGGGGGGCGGGATGTTTAGGAGCGAAAACGATCTGGCAACTTTTAATGTTGTACAGACAGATGTAAATGATGGCCGCAACTCGACAGCTGTTTTATGCAGCCACCTTGTGTACAGTCGTCTGGTTGCTTTTTTCTTTGCTTTTGATCAGATCTTGTTTTCATGTGAACCAGTGCGTACTTAAACGGAAAAGAAAAAAAAAAAAAAACCTTAACTGTTCAGTGAAATTTGAATAAAAAAAAAAGAAAACAAAAATTACCGGAAAAAACCAACAGTTAGTGGACGGGTATATTCCAAAATTACGTGGTTTGCAATTATCAGTAAACCCAACTAAAGAAACATAATTGTACAAAAAAATCATTGTAAAAATCAACCCCCAAATAACTTACAAATAAATTAATTTATAAACAAAGTTGTGCGTTATATGAAAAATTCATAAAGTTTTATCTTTATTAGAAAAGGCAAACGAATTTAGTGATTTGTTATATTCCATACCTAGCCTTGTAGCCTAAAGTGCAGTTCATCAGACTAATACCCACTGAGATATTATCTATCGTACAAGAGCCAATCCACGGAGGTACTATCCATCGTTAGAGGTGTCAACCACGCCGGCGTACACGGAATAGCCATCCACCACCATCACTGCAACTACAGGGATTACTCCATATTTTCCAGCCACAGCAGGTGCGTCTATAAATTGGGTAAGTATCCCCCATTTTCTTGATATTTCACATTATCAACCCCCTATTTTAAACAATTTTAGTTGGTCCCAAGTCGGGCGCCTACAACCTACATATGCCTAAAAAAATTCGATTTTTTCCTACATGTTGAAAAAGTGTCCCCTACAAAAAAAATCCCTACGCATTATTGTCATTAAAATAGAAGAAAAAACATTAGTTATAAAAAAAATTTTTTTTCGAATGTGCATTAAAGATTTGACAAAAAATAAGTATAAAACCAAAACAAGTAATACACACTATGCTTATCCGGTGATATGGTTATTTAGTTATAAATATTAACAAGAACCAAATACATGAATTTATTTATTTTAAATACATGTTGTTGCTTTTAATATAACTATATAACCTGATAATCCGTCTTCCGCGAACAATCCTAGTAGGTACATTAGGGGTATAACCAATTTTTTGGCATAGTCCTAGTAACCACGAAAATTATAATCTATTGTAATTTTTCTCAAAAAAGTTCACGCACCAATTGGTTTTTCAAAACCAATGCAATATTGAATATTCATAATTTTATACGGTGTTTTTTATTCATTTTTTAATTTTTTTTCTTTAAAAAAGGTTAAAGATACGTTTAGGTTTGCGGAAAAGTCTCTTACCATCTCTAAATATTAACGAAATTTCATACTGGAGCTATTTTTGGTTTTAAAAAAACATATTATTAATTTTTCTTAACCAAAAATAAAATTCAAAATTTTCAAAACTTCATCGCGGTTGGTGTGTGAACTTTTTTGAACTTAGCGAAAAAATAAATATACGTTCCCTTATAGTTTTTTATGCTCTATCGGACAGTGCTATGCCAATTTTGATATTTTAAAAAATTGTTAAAAAGTTATGTCCCTAATGTACTTTTAATTAAATTCAATTAAATCTTTCAACATTGAATGATATCTTGGAAAAAATAAAGACATACATATTAGTGTCGCCAACATTTAAAACCACAAACAATTCTGGAAATATATTTTTAAGCGATATTAGGAAAAAGAAAAATTTTCAGCCGTTTTGAATAAGAAAATATCACTAAAAAACGTTTTTTCCACATTAATTTCAAAAATAATACGATATTACGAAAAATCCCTGCATTTTGGAGATTATTAAAAATCTGTCCGATTTTCCCTACGCTTCTATTTAAGTATCAAAAATACATATACATATCTATATACACCTATACAGTCCTAAAATGCAATTAAAGTTTAATGTTTTCTGTACAGGAGGTACCCCGCCCACTTCACCAATCCCGCCCAAATTTTTTTGGGGTGCTGTGTATTGATAACCGAGATGTTTTTACCTTATCGTGGCTTTCTGATCATATCTCCGCCATTTTAAGACCGATCTGGCTGAATTATAGCAAAATTATAATGAGCATATCTGACATAAACATATACCAACCAAGTCCCCTTAATATCTGGGGTCTTCAGAAATCTGACGAATGGACAGACAGACAACCGGATTTAAACTTCGCTTTTCATAAGGACCCAGAATATATATACTTTATAGGATCTAAGATCAATATTGTAGAAATTACAAGCGGAATGACAATGTTATATATAAAGGGTATTTTTTTATAGTGTGACATAAGTTTAAATCATAATAAAACAAGGAAATATATTTTTAATATCAATAAAACGGCCTTTTTTGGAAAGAAAATTTTATGAAAAAAATGTTTCAATATGATTTCTGACATGTGGCCGTTTGAACGCGTTGCTCTGGTGTAAGCACAAAGTATGCAGAGATGTCACGAGACGGAAGATTTTGCGTTTTTTTTTTTGTCTCTTTTTAAGAAAGCTGCCCTTTTTCATTTCTCTTTGCATCATCTTTTATGCCGCAATACAATGAACACAAATTTATTTAGTTGATATTTATTTGCAAATCTTTTGTAAAAATTAACTTTTTAGTTCACCACAACACGAGTAAATAATATTTAAGTAAGTAAATAACATTATAAAACAAAACAATATTATAAATACATTTGTTTCCACAAAAAACAACGTTTGTTGAACTAATGCATTTGTTTAACGTGATTTGTGTTTTGTTATTTTTATTTTGATCACGCTATTTGTGTTGAATGTTGCGGCCTGTTTTTACACCTTGCCACTTCACTACCAAAAAAGCTTTCTGTCTCTTTCTTCGAAAGCTGCCCTCGCAACTGACTTGGGCCTTTTTCACACGTCACTTTTTTCATCTCTGATCAACTATCAGCTCTTAAATGGGTGCTTAAATAAAGCAGTGTGCCAAACTTTTCATAAGAGGCAAAAAAGTAGTTATTTCGGTCATTATTGTAAAAAAAAATTAACAATGTTTAAATTATTTCATATTTTGCACTCGTTTGCGTAGTTTTTTGAGATATTATTATTCAGTCGATCAAAGTTAGTCGGTCGTAAATTTATTATAAAAGAAGGCGATTTTTAAAAGTTCTCCTCAACCAATTCAAGCTGGAGTCCCACAAGGAAACTTTTTGGGCCCTCTATTATACTTTAAATACACTTCAGATATTCCAACAAACAACTACACCCAAACTTCAACATTTGCTGATGATACAGCTTATCTAAGCGTATACGAAAAATGTCATGAAGCATCTCATTGCTTACAGGATCATATATTTGAACTAAAAAAGTGGTTAAAACAATGGAGGATTAAAGTCAATGAGCAAAAATTCGTTCATATAACAGACCTTATCCTGGTTGGCGAATTTAAAATACGCCTGCGACTATTTGGTAATAGATTAAAGGAAATAAGCGCACGTTCTCTTTAATCTATTACCAAACAGTAGCAGTCGTATTTACATTCGCCAACCACGATTAAGCTGAACATTAACACTGCGTCGGAAAACATGCCCCCTTATTAAAATCAATAATCAAATAGTAGGTTTTATTATTTTACACTCGCATGTAAAAAATCTCAAATGAAACTAATAGCAATTCCGATCAGTTGCCTTATTGGAAGAATTTCTGGCCTTAAGGCGCAGTTAGCCAGGAGTAACAGTAACTTAACCTTACCGTTAGCAAGTAAGACTAATCTATTTCTTACAGATTGAAACGTAACATCTTACTACTTAGTATAAGCGTTCTAATTGCTTTACATACAACAAAATGAAGCAGCTGATTTGCAACGTTACTGTTACTCCCGGCTAACTGAGCTTTTAGTCTTGATTGCAAACTTCTACTTCACAACTCTATCTTTAAAGCAATCTGGTGCTACGGTATTCAGTTATGGATCACTGCCTTAGCCTCTAATATCGAAAAAAATCAAAGACACCAAAATAAACTTTTTCGAATAATGGTATGTTAAAAACTCAAATATTTACAAGGATCTCAATGTGCCATTAGTAAAAACTATGATTACAAAAATATGTATTAAAATATTTAAAAGAGCTCGAATTGCACTTGAATCCACTAGCTCGAAATATTTTAAGTGATGGCTAGCTTAAGGAGAACAGATACGGCAGCACTTATCCGATTAGAAAAGCGCTAAACACCTTCATGTGAACAGAACCAGTGATGGGTAAAATTTTCGACCCGCACTGGCAGGAGATAAAAAAGTATTAAAATAAGATTTTATTCATTTTAAGAGCTTTTTATGAATTTTGACATACATATTTTAATACATGTTCAGCGAATAAAAAAGAAAACAGCTTGAAATTCTGATTAACAGATGGATTTTTTGTTACTTTACCTGGGGCCTGATTCTGGCAGTCGTGATCGAGTACTTTCTCGATTCGAAAGCAATTTAATATCTTATTATTACAGTCAATAAGAAACTTTCACTTGACTATAAAAACATTCATGCAACTTGTATGACATTCGACTATTTCAAATTAATTCGAATGTGTATTCTAAGTCAAATTACAATTTTAAAAGCTTTTATACTTTAATGGTCCTATTCCTTCAATATTTTCCAGGAAAATATTCTATGCACTATCAGAATTTTCGTTTGTATATTTCTGTTACGAAGCTTACTTTAGCTATCCTTTGGCTAGCAATGAAGTAAATTGTACAGAAAATTTATAGAAATTTTTAGATACCAGCAGAATGTAAGTAATGCATTTTCTGGCCCGCTACGGCTTTGTCAGCATTCTTTGTATCTTATAACTGGATAGTCTTTATTTTAAATTTTATGTATTGAACTTAATTATTTTAAAGTAAGCCTCGTAACAGAAATATACAAACGAAAATTCTAATAGTGCATAGAAAATTTTACTGGAAAATAAGGTATAAAAACTTTTACAATTGTAATTTGACTTAGAATACACATTCGAATTAATTTGAAAATTTGTATAATAAATGTTACTCACCATGAGAAATAAATTCCCAGATTCTTTTTTTTTTTGCTTAATTAAAAAGTACTGTTTTATTAAAAGTTAAACTTTGTCTTGTACTTGAAGAATGTTAATGCATTTTGAAATAATTTATTTTCAGATCCCACTTTGATTCCAGATCAGATCAATAGTATTTGAAATTTATTTTATTTTTTGAAATCCTTATTTCTTTTTGCAAAACGTTTTGGATTTTTTTTGTCGGGCTATTCTTCCTTTCACATTCTTTATTTTACTTTCTGCAATATCAGTTAATTTGATTTGAGTATTAAGTGAACTTAATCCCTACGAATTGTCTAACCAATGTATCCGTAACTGGAAAATACAAATGCTAGTTTGCTTCTGATGTTATTTAAATTTAATATTTCTTTAAATTATTTTTAATTGCATAATCATCGGTATCAAGCTGTTCAAACATTCTTAAATTACTCAAAATTTTTTGAATAGAATTCTGAAGCATCTAGCCAATCCACCATCTTGTCACTACTGGCTGTGGTGGAAGGGGAATCAAGAGATACATTTCAATAAAAATTGCAATACTGTCGAATTGGCTTCTAATTTCCTCTGCAACGCGGTATAACCCATGTGCCAAGCAAGTAACTTGTTGCAGGTTTGGTTAAAATATTTTTAACCCATTGGAAGCTTTTACCATGTAAGGTGCTGCATCGTTTTAAAATAGAAGGATCTTTTGTCGAAATCTTGAAAATCTTGTATCAAAAGCTCCAAAAGAATTTAATTAATAGTTTTAAACATTTTTTAAGGTTTTTTTGTGTATTTAAAATTTTTTTTAAGAACTTTTTTAATAATACGGATATTAAAAAAACATCACTCAAAAATGTAAAAATATGCAAAAATATGCATTAAAATCATTAAGATGCATTTTCACCACAGTATGCAAAAACAAAACGATGCCATTTTATCGCAAATTTAATGATTCGAAAAGGTAATGGGCCGACATCGTTCTTAGACTATCGACAAAAAACATGCAGTTGCATGGACATCACATCTCTACACACATGTAAGCAAAAATTAATGAAAACACAATTATAAAAATTTATCGTGATGTGTGTAATAAGTACATAAAAATCTAGAAGCATTTTTTAGTAAACTGGTCAACGCAGAAACACTTTTAAATGTTATTCTTTCATGTCCATCCGTCGGTCTGGCTGTTTGTCTGTCCATGTAAACTTTTAATCCCTTTAAGAAAAAATTTCTCATATATTTGGTGTATCTAAATAATATTCGTCGCAAATAACTCGTATACGAATCAAAACGACATAACATAACCTTATTCATGTGAGCCCATTAGTGCCCATCACTGTATGGCTTTACCGGCAAGTATTAAATAATTGAATATTTTTCTGTCAGTTACTCCATTTTTCTTTTTTGGAACATACTTTTTTTCAACAATTTTTAGTGCATATTTAATGCTTATAAAATGCTTTTTTAGATCATATTTCTGGTTTCTCTGCTTAAAATAAACATTTAAACTTAATTGCATAACTTGTATTGATTTTGTCAAATCACTTTTTATTTTGGGGTTTTAATTTTTAAGGCAATTACCCAAATTGGGTAATTAAGTGTATGTCAATTAAACGTGGATTTTTGTTTGAAAAATAGAAGAAAAAAACGGGGACTCAAAACTCAAGGTAAATAAGCATGAAAGCATAGGGCAATTAAGCGGATTATATTGTAATCCTTAAGCCGATGATACTGCATACAATTTTTTTACATTATCTGTGGGATGTATTCAGATCATATGTTTTGTATGTATCATACCGCACACTGTATAACACAAAATTTTCAGTAGAAGCAAAACAAATTGTAATTTTACATTAAAGGAATATGAAACCAACCGTTACATTCCCAAAAAGTAGCACGATATTCTTACAGCAGTTAGTTATGAATGTTAAGGCTCTAATTATGTAAAACGCAAAGCCAAAAATTGCAGTGAAAGCAAAAACAAAGTCATAAATATTTTGTAATTTTGTTGTTGCTTTCTACAGAAATTCACATTGCCTTTTAAAATTTGAAACGCCTCATAACTTGTGGCCTTGAAAATTTTAAAACGGTACATGAATTTCTGTAGAAAGCAACAACAAAATTACAAAATATTTATGACTTTGTTTTTGCTTTCACTGCAATTCTTTGGCGTTGCGTTGCGTTTTAAATAATTAGGGCCTACGTGTTGGCTCTTACAAAAAGTGAAAAAATTAAAATGTTGAGTTAATACACTATTGCTGAACAAGTACGATATGTTTAAATTCATTGTTTATTCCGGCAAATCTGAAACTGCATTACCGACTTCAACAATATTGTGGTTTGTGTATTTGATAAGTTGTAAGAAAGCTTTAGCAGTTTTATTTATAAACTTCCTGTGTTGGCAAATTTTCTTACTTTTGAAGGAAATATCCAAATGTAAAGCTTCGTACAGACGATGGTCAGATGGTGTCATTGTCAGATGCATTAATTTAACACATCTGCCAAATGAAAATAGCGTACAATGTTCACACAGTTGCAAGATATTTTTAGTCAATTTTAATGACAACATTGTAAGATCTGACCACCGTCTGTACGAAGCTTAAGGCTCGCAATTTTTGCAGAAATTCTTAAGTTTATTCAGGGTTGTCAGATATTTTGAGCTCCATCGCCAAGCCGGATGTCAGAAATCGCCAATCGTAAATTTTGTTCAGTTTTCGTAAATTTTTTTTTAATTAAATTTTGCATACAAAAAAAGTTATTTTAATATTTCAGTCGAAAATCGCCAAAAACTAAGAAAAAATTTAAATAAGTTGCCGAAAGTAAATTTTGTTTTGTTTCTGTTATTTTTTTTTTTAATAACATAAAATGGAGATCATATATTCAGTTAAAAAAACTCAAAGTTAAGTACACAAGTCTATAAGATCGTACTTTTCAGCCTCATCGATTTCATTACTGGTGTTTTGACCTGCATAAATACTATTAGAATTTAATAGGGACTGAATATAAAAATTACTTAAAATGATAACAAAACAACAATCATGTGAAAAAAATTGGCATATTTTTTTTAAAAAGTAATGATATCAAAAAACGACAAACTGTTAAAAAAATCGCTGAAATAATATACACCAATACCTCGCTTTTCGTCGTTTCGTTTTGCGTTTTTTCGAAGTTGCGTCGCTGCCGAATTAGTACTAATTTTCACTGTGCGTCGTTAGATTTTCGAAGTTACGTTGTTTTGGGTTTGAGTCTTTAATTTTTTTTGAAATTTTCTTTTTTTTCTAAAAGATGGCAACGACTTTTGTTTCTACATAATTGCACCATGCCATCAAAACTCGGGGATTCCTTTTTTAACTCAAAATCAACGAAATTTCAATATAGTTTTATTTTCACTTTGTTTTGCTAATTTTAGAGTTCAGTTTCAATTAGTGTGTTGTGCTTTTTTTTAAAGAGATTGTTTTACGTTGAAAAAAAGCTGTTCAGCAAACATTGAACAAATTTTTTGTTAAAGAAAGTCGACTTGCGACAACAGCCACTATGAACTCATCAAACAGAGATTAATTCTTATTTTGTTTTTTAAAAATTAATTGAATATTACTTTGATAATATTTTATTTTGTTTTAATTGAATTTGTTTTTTGTTTGTATGTATGTAATAAAATTTTATATTATTTTTGTTTTTTAAATGTTTACTTTGCTTAATTTTCTTTTTAAAAAGTAGTATTTTCGTAACTCTGGAACCTATCTTCAATCTTTACATGGTTTGCTATAGAAAATAATAATTCACTTTGCGTCGTTTCAATTTGCCTCGGGTTTTTGGAACGTAACCACGACGCAAAGTGAGGTATTGTTGTAATTGGTAAAAAATAGATAATTAAATCGCCAGTTTTATCAAAAATCGCCAAAAATATCGCCAGTCGCCAAATGGAAAATCTCACCGCCAAACACGTTTCAAAATCGCCACGTTTGGCGAGAAATCGCCATATCTGACAGCCCTGAGTTTATTGGTGAGAGTGATTCGAAGATTGGTGAGGGGTACTCAGTTTCATGTACTTTGCAATTCTGTTTTGTTTTGTTATTCTCACACTTTTTAACATGAAGTTGGCGGTAGGTGTACTTGTATTTATATTCATAATTTCATAATCTGTACACTAATGCAATTTCAAAGCAGAATTTTTAAAAATTTTAGCAACAAAAACTGCAAGTCTGGACGATGGCTAAGCTCTTAAATAACTGGAAATGATCGCATGGTATCCTGCTGGTTATGCGTGGGGTGCTGTAATTCAAAATGTTGTGTCCTTAAAGCACGCAATGCTGATGCCCTTGCCGACTCTAAACATAAGTGTTGAGTTTTATAATCTTTTAAAAAATTCTTAAGATGAATTTGATAAGATAAATAAGGAATATCTGTTGCTGTAGACTTAACTCGGTCAATTTGGTGAATTATTTACCAAATACACTAATTTGGAAAAATTTACATCTTCATCGAATATTTTATCTCCTAAACGGAAGAAGACGAACTCTGGTTTTCATGTTTGTTAATTTGAGTTTTAATGAAGATTAGACAAAAGACATGAAAACAAACATGTTTAGAAAGACATCGTGAAAATTCAAAAGGCTTTTGGTAGCATGTTAAAAAAATTAAGAAAATAGACGTGTCTGAAAAGTCATTGTAGCGTGTTTTTTTTTGAGTGTCAAAACTTTGAGTTGGCATCACTGCTTTATTTGAACACCCATTTAACAGCTGGTAGTTGGTTTTTGTTTAGTTTGCTTTTAAATTTCATTATCGACTTACACCAGAGCAACGCGTGCAATTTGTTGAAATTTGTAATCTAAAGGCTAGATTACACTATTATACTTTGTATTAATACATGTTAAAAACTCAAGTAATATGACAAAGTGTGATAGTGTGAATGCAATGTGTCCCGAAAATGACAAGTATTATGAAAAAAGTTTGACATCCCATACGACTTCATCGTTTTTTTAAAAATTTCTAAACAATAATACTTTTCATTGGATCAGGGTTGCATTTAATTTCATGTGTGAGTATTTATACTTTGTGTGATGGTTTGAACACAAACTGTCGTGTTCAATTAGATTTTTTGACAGTCGCGACAAAACTCATTAGATTTCTATCTCACAAAGTATTATGGAATACGTAAGACTTGTGAGATGGTGTAATCTAGCCTTAAGTAATTGTGCTATTCGTCAAACTCATCGTCCTTCAGAGCGGCTTATTCGAAGACAAAAAATCATTTTCGGACCACATTGACTGTTACTGATAATGTGCACCCCGTTGGACGCCGAACAGTGCTCACTGAAGAAGCTGTAGCCGCTGTACATGAAAGCATTGAAAATGATACAAATCAATTAATTCGTCGCCATTCTCAGCAACTGGGGTTGTGTCCTTTTACATAATATAAGATTTTACGAGAGGATCTTGGCTCAAAAGCTTTCAAGATTCAACTTGTGCAGGAATTAAAGCCAAACGACCATCGTAGGCACGGCCAATTCGGCGAATGGGCTGAAGCACAAATTGATATTGATTTTGAATTTCCATTTAAAATTTTATTTTCCGATAAAGCCCAATTCTGGTTGAATGGGGGGTACGTTAATAAGCAGAATTGTCGCATTTGGAGTGAGGAGAAACCACAAGCTTTTGTCGAAACACCATTACATCCACAGAAAATTACTGTTTGGTGCGCTTAATAGGCTGGCGAAGTCATTGGTCCATATGTCTTCAAAAACGATGATGGTCAGAATGTTACTGTCAATGGTGAACGGTATAGGAACATGATTCGACAATTTTTCGTACCTCAATTAGGTGGCATTAATCTTGCTGATATGAGGTTCCAACAGGACGGAGCCACATGCCACACAGCGGGTGCTACAATTGATTTACTTAAAGAAACTTTTGATGAAAAAATAATTTCACGTAGTTGTCCAGTTTGTTAGCCACCAAGATCGTGTGAGTTAACCCCATTGGATTATTTCTTGTCTACATCGATAAACCAAAAACAATTCGAAGAGTTATCGGCGAAATGCGGCCGAAAATGCAGCGAAAAGTTGTTGAAGATTGGTGTTTCAGATTGCGGCTTCTACCCTCCAGCCGCTCCTAAAGATTACGTAAAAACTTGTCACTAATATAGAATAAGAAAACAGGAATTTAAAAGTTATTTTTCATTAACTTTTTTAGTTTGTTTGTTCAAAATAAAATTTTTATAATTATTATTTTCTACAATTATCCAATAAAATATGTTAATTTCCTTCGGCTGGACTTTTATTCTCAACATTACTGTTACTTTTAACTTTAGGCAAGACGAAACCTAAACAACCAGCGAATATTAATGCGAATGATGATGTGTAAAACACTAATTCACAATAAGATTCTATTAGAGCACCCATTATATAACTGCCTGAGACACTTCCAATACCACCAAACATTAGGGAAATACAAACAGCCATGGCTCTGAAAAAATATATGTACATAGTTTTAAAAAAATTTTAGTTACACAGGTCGAAACTTAAAAAAAACTTTAAACAGAAACTAGAAAACTATCGATTTTGTTATTAATTGTGGTACAAAACATCTTCCGAAATGAAAATAACTGCTGGAAAACGTTAAAATTTTAATAAAATTTTTAGATTTTATTCACTATTATTCAGGCATTTTTTATATTACTTTTAATTTTGTGAGTACCATTTAGCTTTACAAGAACAACTTTTAAAACTAGGAAACACTATGGCCATTTGATAAATAATTGAACTTGAAATCTCGTTCGATTTCAATTTCACTTCATTTCGATTTCTAGAACATGCCCGTAAATCTTTTTTTATAATTTTATTTTTTACTTAAAATTCCTTTTTTTTTCGAAATTCGAATGTTTAAGGGGTAAAAAAGGTAAAAATGGGAAAATTCGGTAACCTTATATCTCCAAATCTAAAAGAGATGCAAAATAAATGTAATACTAATCGTTGTTCTTTAGAAAAAAAACCGGACAACTGTCTGGTACTTTTTTGAAATTCGGGAGTAAACGGGTAAAATCTGAATTTTAGTACATTTTTGCCACCCCATCTATCTTTTGAACCAATAAGCATAGAAACTAAGTTAATACCACATTCGAAACTTATCAAAACGTATACGAATTTGGTACTTTTTCGAAATTCGAAGATTTAAGGGGTGCAAATCGTAACTATTTTTGGTACTTTTTTTACAAAACATTTTCCTCCATTCATTGACGTATTCGTAAATTATTGGCTGCCCATTACAATACTGAAATTTTTGATACTTTAATGGGGGAAAATATAGTACCCAAAAAGTCAAAAGCACACCGCGATTCTTGTTCTATAAGTCATTCCAAGAAACTTTGCAAATTATCCATTAATTTTTGGTTGCCGCCAGGGAGGGTTTTATACACTTTTTAGAAATTCTCGTCTTTTTTTATGGAAAATTGACGAAAATTTCTCAAAATGTAATCTCGAATTTTAAACGACAATAAAATTTTTATACGAGCATCTACGGATTGCATTTCCAAATTTATTGTGTTTACAATTTTCAATATGTACTGCAGAAACAGGAAAGGAGTAGAAAGTCCGAATATAATAAAATTTAATTTAGCGCTTGTAAACTCTCCTTTAAAATAATTCGGAGTAAAATAATAATGAAGTGAGCTCCCACTGTTCCAAAATTCTATTGATTACTTCTTGTTGACGAATATTTGAAAATATTTTGAGTTCGTTCCAAAATAATGTTGAATTGAAAGGAATTCGTCTCTTTTACTTTGTAGAACTCTTGCAGAAGTGGTTTCCTATATATTTTAAAAACGTGTCAATATCATCAGAAAATGCACGCTTATATGCTGCCGCTGATACTAAATTTAAAATGTGGCATAAGCAATCGTTTAATAAACAAGTGCAAAAAACTATTCACAGTAGCGGAGTTCAGTGTTTGGTGCAAATGGTTTCGCAAAAGAGCAAATGCAAAATATCATAGATGTTTTGTTAAATCCAACAACAAAAAATAGAGTTTTCTTTAGATTTCATAAAAAAAAACTACGACATTTTGCATTTTCGCGAGACTATTTGCACCAAACACTAAACTCCGCTTACTCATTGGACAGAAAATACGAGTTGCCATTTTATATCAATTATGAATATGTAGGTTTGAAAAATTTGGAAAAAGTACCGAATGGGTCACGGGGGTACCAGCGCACTTTTTAGTTTTATATTGTATCAAAAAAAATACAATTGTACCAACTTCATCAACCCTTCATCAACTCTTTGCGTAATATAGTAGCCTTTCCAAAGATATACAGTTACGGACAAGAAAATAAGGCCACTTATATTTTCATAAGTTTCTTTATATTTTGGGCAGTTTGTAAGTTAGAGTGCCAATATATTTAGTCGAAAATTATTGTTAATTTATCGCGTTTTAAAAATATATTGAATTTGGAACATTCCCTTAATTGTAAAAAGTTATGAATATGGGTTGGCTAAACAATAGGGTCAATATTAAAAACACTTAGCTATTTTCCTTTTACGTCAAAAATATTAGCGAAAATATATTTTGTGTTAATTTGATTACACTAGTCAACAAGGTTTTGGACTGGACCAACCAAATATCCTAGGGTAGTTTGGTGGGCTTAATTCGAATCTGTAATTGGTTTTTCTCTATCACGTCAGGTTTTTTTATTCGTTTTTATACCCACACCACAATAGTGGAGAGGGTATTATGCATTTGCGCTGATGTGTGTAACGCCTTAAAATATTGGTTTTAGACCCACCTTAAAATATACCGATCGACTTAGAATCACTTTCTGAGTCGATCTAACGATGTCCGTCCGGCTGGCTGTCCATGTAACCTTGTGCGCAAAGTACAGGTCGCAATTTTGGAGATAATTTGATAAAATTTCGAACATATGTTCCTTTTGACACATGGGCCGAATCCTAGTGCCACGAGGGAAGATAGGGGAAAATGTCTGCCTCTCAAAAACTATCAAACCGATTTTAATGAAATTTAAATCATAGATAGAAATATGTATACTGTTATGGACACCTAAGCTATGTAGTTTTTAGGACCACAAGGGGAGGTAGGGGACAATTTCTGCCCCTCACAAACTTTCAAACCGATTTTAATGAAGTTTGTAAACACAGATTAATCCATATTAATATGGACCATAAGCATGATGTGTTTTTACATACTGACCGACTATACTTTCTTTCTTGTTTTACATGAAAAAATACTAGTTTATTTTAAAATCAATGGGTTTTCAAAACTGAATTTGCTTTTGTCTCAAAATCCTTGATAAATTCTTTTAATTTTCATTAAATCTTGTTTAGCACGCTCCCCTTGTTCGCGCTTACTGCACCTAGTTTTTTTATGGAAAAAAAATATGCAAAACATTGTCAGTGTCCACGGTTTGTACAAGTTTCTGACTGCAAAACTAAAATAATGTAAATATGTATGCATATTTTAATGATTCTGATATTGCATATCATATTTTTCCAACCAAATATTCACCACACACAAAGCAAAAATAGCTTAAATCAGTAACACACGACAGACATGCTTAAACGCTACTATTAAGAAGATTTTAGGCCCAACCATAATGTGCTTAAGAGTTCTTAAGCCAATTATACGAGGCAAACCATATTGAACTTAAGGAAACATTTTGTTTAATTTTAAGAAACTGTCATTTGCTTAAGAAAAGTGCGAAACTGATCGCACGTTCCGTAGTTTGTTTTTGTTTTTGTTTTTTTTTAATACATTTGAGAGACTTTTTGTTAATTTTTGACAGTAGGTTAAGCAAGGCTATGCATATTATGATTGGGCCTTTAGAATTCATAATTGTGAAATTGTAGAGTCAGTATTCACTGTTTTACAGTATTGCCAGCATGCGTTAAAAAAATGAACAATACGTGATAGCCAGATTCGTGCAAATGTACGTATTTGCAATTTGCTATATTTATTTCGTTTGCACTAAAAAAACCATGAGCAAAATTAGTAGTGCATATTTGCTAAGTCCCAATTCACATTATACGATTTTTGTTGTTGCGATTATTGTCGTTTCCTCTTTAAAGTCGGTCTCAGATTTACATTGTACGATTTTTGTCGTAACGACCTTAATACATTTTTTGTCAAATGAGAGAACGAATGAATGAACAAAACGAATCGAAGAGTACACTCGCTTCTGTACCCCTTATAATTCCTCTCACCCCTCTTGCCTATAAAGTAAGAATCGCAACGACAAAAATCGTATAATGTGAATGGGCACTAAGTTGCAAACAAATGTAAACAATAACATTTACCATATTAAGCGCCATATTGTTTTTAAATGAAACTTATTAATTGAACATTTTTGTGGGTTTTAATAAAAAATAGAGAATTAAGTTTAAATAATTTAAAAAGAAAAAATGTATTTTAATTTGCTTCTGTATAATTGTAAACAAATGCAGATTTTTTTACAGTGCTGCCAGAAGTTTTGTTGTTACCAGAATAAATTTTTAGAAAAATAGCACATTTGCACAAAAAAAAAGTGGTATGCTTACGATCAATCATAATATGCACTGCAAATTGCAAATTTGCACAATGACCATCGTGATTACCCTTGATATTAATTAATATTATTAGTTAGGAAAGTATTAACATACCATTTTACAATTATTATTAAAATCGCTTGGGATAATATGGGATGAAGTAGGAAAGTGTGGATTAAAAATGAATTGAGTGACAGTTTGCTTTTGACAAGTCGGTCTGTCTGTTTTCTGTTTTCATAAAATGATAGATTCTATGCGATCAGAGTTGCATTTTGTTGTAAAGTAGCTGAGTCATTTGAGCTTGCATCATTTTTGTGAGGATTTTTTTTTATGTCGGATAGAATTCCGTCTGATTTAAACTAACTTTATGTTTGCAATATACTATATACTACATGTTTTATATGAAATTATATCAAAAAAGTTTTTCAACGTCGACCTGTGTTATTATATTATATTATTATAACCATAATTATTATAACTTTTTTTAAGGTCCCAGTTTGGGTAACCTACCGTATTTGTGTTGGATAAATATCAATCACAATTGCACAAACGATACTTTTTGCAACACCTGAACACAACATAATGACAATCAAGTAAATAGCGACTAAAGGTATTTTAATTATTGCACCTAAGAGGCCAAAAATACCACAGATGACTAGAACTGCAACTGCAATAGAAAAGGATATATTGAAAGTAATATTTATAGGTTATGTTTTAGAACTCATCAAAAACTTACATAAGATAAAAGTACGATTGAATTTTTTATTGGCAAAAATCATACATAACATAAACAGTGCATAGATGACCTCAATGATAGTCGTAAGCTTATAGGTAAATATTTCCAGTTTTGTTGTGCAGACGTTTTTTCCCTAAAATTTCAGAGAAAAGAAAAATATTATAAATAATAAACATATGTATTTTCAAAATAATTGTCTGACCTGATTGCCATCTAAACTATTTGAAGTAGAAAAATTCGAGGATTGTGTAAGCTTTAAAATATCACATAGACTTAGAGGTGTCTCATATTGTTTGGTATACAATATGGTATTATTGATTATGTAGGGGCTCCACATATAAAAACCCTGAGAAGTGAAGAATATTATAAATAGTATTAAGGCAGCCAAACAAGTTTTGCGTATGTGATCTTTCACAAACAGAGAAGATGTTTGTTGCCATATTAAGCGCATTATTGAGGTTATAGACTTTGTACAATTATCCGTATCTTTTTTGCGTAAAGGTGTATCCACATCAGTCAAAATAGTGGTAATCTGAAGAAGAAGAAAATAAAATATTTATAATTGTTTCTTTCTTCTTTCGTGAACTTATTTATATGCCAAAGTTTAAGTTTCCAAAAAAGTACCAACATTTTTCATCTTATAGGTTCGCATTCACCGAGGACCCTGCACTGATAATTTTATGTTTCTAAGTTCAATATTAAAGAACATTCAAACAGTACCACATGTAGAACGGAAATGTACAAGATTGAAAATTCATTTCCCGTATTTCCACTTTTTGATACTTTTTTCTCCCCCATTGAAGTATAACAAATTTCCTATTATATTTAATGGAAGCCTATAATTTAATACGTACCCTAAGGAAAAAGGAATTAACATAGAACTTGACACCTTACATTTCTATATATACATATATCATGTCCTGTGGTTCTTAAAACGAACAAAGGGCCACAACGAACTCTTTCCATTCGGTCCAATTTGCTGAAAAATGTTTAATTTCTCTCCAGCTTAGCTCGCTTTGAGAGACTTCGGATTCTAGTTGGCGTCTTCAGCTGTGCGACGGGCGTCCAACTCTACGTGTATAACCATAAGGATTCCAATCGAAAGTAGCTTTTGTAGTGTCAACACTGGTCTGCGGAGCGTGTAGCCATTCCAACGCCACTTACGATTGATTATCTCGATGTGGATTGTACGTTGGCATGTCTGCGCTCATAGTTGGCGTTTTGCCAAAATATTTTTAAAATTCTTCGCAGACAGCGGTTGATGAATACCTGGATTGCATTTAATATCATGCGATGTCTTGTTTCAAGATTCAGTTGAATATGCTGATCTTTATTCGTTTTGAGATAGCAGTGGACTTCCATACAGTTCGTAAAATACCAAAGGACAGGTAAGCGTCTAAAATTCGGAAGGGTTAAGCATCACTGTAGCCGCCAGTTTTATATTTTTTATATGCTTCCAAGATAGCAGAATGTATTAACTTCTTCTAGTTCAACATTCCGTATTCGTAATTTGTTGTTGTTAAACGTGTTGCAGCGTATTACCCTTCCCTTCTTTATATTTATGATTAAGTCAGCTTTCAAAGTTTCGCTCTCAGGAGATTTGAGTTTAGCTGACATGTGGCGATAGTTGTGCGACAAGAGGCAGATATCATCACCATATTCCAGGCTCTCTAGTTATTCGTTAAATCCCCATCTTATTTCTCTGCTTTGTCTGGTACGAAGACATCAAGTACGATGTTGAATAGGAGAGAGTAAACATCCTTGGCGAACACCAGTTATAACAACTTAACTGTTTCTCAGTGCGTTGTCGTGGGCAACTCTCCATTTAGCATCTTTATACAGGGATTGAATTAAAAGAATAGTTTTTGGTGGAACACCTTTGCTGGCAAGTGCGTTCCATATTGCCTGGTGGTTAAGTGTGTCGAATGCCTTTTCGAAGTCAAGTCTATAAATTTCATAAAGAGGGGGATTGCCATTCGTTGAATTGCTCAATGATTATACGCAGACTGTTGTTATTCGTTTTTTACATGCAAAGTCATTAGTTTATTTAAAAATCAATGAATTTTCAAAAGTGAATGGAGTTTTTTGAACGTCGTTTGTATTTTGTTGGTTCGGTTTCACGTATCAGAGTCCAGCAATAGAATCCCAGCATGCTTTTGTCTCAAAATCCTTAATAAATTCGTTTAATTTTCATTAAATCTTGGTGAGCACGCTACCCTTGTTCGCGTTCACTGCACCTTGTTTTTTTTTTTGAAACAAAATTTAAATGTGAATGAAGAAAATGCAAAACATTGTCGGTGTCCATGGTTTGTCCAAGTTTCTGACTGCAAAACCAAAATAATGTAAATAGGCATATTTTAATGATTCTGATATTGCATATCCTCTTTTTCCAACCAAATATTCACCACACACAAAGCAAAAATAGCTTGAATCAGTAACACATGATCTCCCTGACATGCTTAAACGCTACTATTATGAAGATTTAGAAGGAATGTGGGCAGTATTGACTGTTTTACAGTATTGCCAGCATGCGATAAAATATGAAGAAGACGTGATAGCCTAATTTTTATGCCAGATTCGAATTCAGCGCACCCAGCTTAGTTAAAAAACATGCAAATTGTATACCAGTCCTATTATTAAAATTACTTGTCTGGGATGTTTAAAATACAGGGTGGCGCAGAGAGAGAGAGAGAGAGAGAGAGAGAGAGAGAGCTGTATGGTTTGAATTCTTTTTTATTAATATTTTTTAGCAAAAATCCCCAATTAAAATTGCATAAACAAAAAAGTTATAAGCCATTAAAACCATTAAGTTCATTGTGCGTCACCCTGTATCTATAGATAATAGAACAATATGGAGGACTCACAGGACTGAAAACTGGTGCGAAATTCTACCCAAAGCTTAACACTTTTTAGTTCTGTAACGTACTAAATCAAAAAGTTTATCATTCCTAAGGTTGCGGTAAGAAACGAAAGTCAATGCTCACTTAACCTTAAAAATATTTGCGAATTGTCTCTTTTAACTTGGTTTGCTTTAGCTCTGAACCCTCATTTTTTGAATTGGTTTTTTTAAGCAATCTTACCGTAAAGCAATCATCTTTAAGATTTTTATTTCCTTGAGTATTTTTCCGATGTATATTTTTTAAAATAATCAAAACTTCTTCGGTTTTGTCAACACTCAACAAATACTTTGGACTTTCTGGCAAGTAACCAAAAATAATGTAACCAATAAGTCCTAAAATACCGCATAGACAAACGTATAAGCGCCAGGGTTTAAAGTTCATTGGCAAATATGTTAGATCTATTGTCCATTCTTGGTTAATAAGAAGCCATGCAATCATTGGAAGAAAAACGGCAGTAAAAGAGCTTATAAAAGATGCACACAGTACTGCTTTGTTTAGATGCTTCTGACTATGAAATTCACTCAAATAAGCGAAAATAGTGGCAGAACCAGCCGATATACTAAAATGAGAAAAAATAAATTGTATTTAATGAATGAAGTATCGAAGAAATATGGAAAAAAAAATTTTATTTTTTCAAAACACAGATCCTTTAGAATAACAAAAAATTTTAATTTTTAACTCTAAAAACTGCTTTAAAAAAAAAACTATATGAAGCAAAATTAATGGTTAATATCCCAGAAACTGAAAAAAAATTCTTGGAACATGTTTTGGAATCAGAAACTTAACTTAATTTTGTTTAAAGATGGTCGGTAGGTCAAACCAATAATGAGCTGACGATTTACTACACTCAAAATATTATGTCTGGGATATAAGGAAAATTTAGAAAAATTCATAATATGTAGTTGTGAAACCAATAGCTACATCTTTAGATTACATTTAGGCAACAATTGTAGACTTTTTTCACTTGTCAACATTTAACATCTGCCATAAATTTAAGAAGATGTTAAAATTTTCCCTTACCCCGGGTTTCCACGTAGCAATATTTATTGCGGCAAACGTCAAATTTGATTGCTCCATTAAATTTGCGACGTATAGACCGCATATTGCCATTAGTGGCAATCTATTGCGCAATGATTGCTCTTCTGATTGCTTGAACAATTATTGCTTAGCAATATAAAAGTCTTTTTTTTCAGATATGGTGACATTTTTTATTGATAGTAGATGTTAGATGTTTCAAGTTTCACATTTTCAACATCTTCCATGCGTTCTTCGGAAATGTATGCAGGTGAACAAAGGGTATTATGATTTCAAGCGAAGACTTCCTTCGCTTAACTTACATGTAAAACAAAAACCATATTTTATAATTTGTTTTCGTTTTAAATGTAAATTAAGCAAACGAAATCTTCGTTCGGAAATAGATAAACAGGCAGTTAGTTTCAGTAAGAACCAGATTAGATCGGCTTGAGGGCAACAATTCGAGGCATTTAGTTTGTGTAATATGTACCACAATTACGGGAGTTGATTGGCACACCAGCTTGTGCTCATCAGGACCCGTATAAATTTTGTTTTCTTTAGCTGGTTTCATTTATTCTGTAAGAAGAGGCGGTTTGTCTGGTGCTATAGGTTTTTAAGCCCTGAAGAATTCACAAGACAAAGCGCATCTACGTCTAGTTTTCTTCATGGGTCATAGGAAGAAGATAAGCGGATGCTTCTATGACATGGTTGGGAGGGCCAAAGGAGACTAACAGCTGTCTCCAAAATTCTTTATGTGGTAGAGTTGTGTTTAATGATAGTTTTGAGTTGTATTTTATATTTAATTTTTTTTTAATGTTCGAATACGTGGCTGGTGAGGAGGGTTGGGACCTTCCTGAGGTCATTCATGCCAAATAGCTAGTTGGAAACCTCGCCAGACCAAACGGTTCATAACAGAAAAAAAGCTCTGTTGATATCACTAGCGTTAAGCCAAAGATGAGCCGAGCGCCATGAAAATCACTAGGTCGCCTTTAAGTTGCGCGATTCGATGTCTGATTTTCAAACATAATTTGTATAATTTGATGGCGTTGTAAGCGTGAGTCTATTCCGAATAATTTTCGAGAGTATAAGGACTTTCAAGGCCAAACATAGTACTCCTACATGTTTTTAAGGTAACACTCTACTAACAATACTTTCTTATAAGATTTTTATTAAAACTAATTTACTACTTACAATATTCCATTTAAGAACCGTAAAATTGCCATCATAATAAAATTGAAGGAAAAACTGGATATTAATGTTACTAAAAACCCCAAAAGTAAAGCGGGTCTCATTGTTCTCTTACGTCCCTTAATATCAGCCATAAATCCCCAGAAAAGGGAACTAACGATGATGCCTAAAAAGCAAACAGCGCCTAAGATGCCTTGCTCTTTATGGGACAAATTCAAATCGCAGGCAATAACGGGTAGAGCATAACTGACACCAACCGATTCCAAAAAAACATTATTAAGCACCATACCCGAAAATATGATAAGTTGTATGTTATATTTTCCAAAATCTGAAATTTAAGAAATAGAATAGACAAGTGTAAATTTTCTTCGAATCTTTTTAAAATAAATTTTATATATTTACATGTCTTCTCCAGAGCTTCATCAATGGTGGCTATTGTTTTCGATTCTGGGGGTTCTGACATTTTCCAATTTAGTGTAAGTATGTATGTATGTATGTATGTATGTATGTATGTATATAGTCAGAAGAAAACTACTGAAATATTAATTTACGACTATTTATATTTTATCCGTTGTCTACTTTTTCCAAAATACGCAAACTTTTAACTATTTATACTCGAAGAGTTGTCTTATGTCTGTTAATTATTTTTTAAAGTTTGTTACTTATTTGGTTCCAAGTTAAAACCCGATTAATGTTTTTTATGTCAACATAAAGAAATCCAAGAGACCCAACAACTGCCGATTGTCTATACGCAAAAGATTGAAATATATTTTTTTATAGCCTTCAATACAGGTTTGTCATTCCGTTTGTAATTTCTACAATATTATTGTTAGAGCCTGTAAAGTATATATATTCTGGGTCCTTATGGGTAGTGAAGTTGATTTAACGAAGTCCCTCTATCTGTGAGACTTGCTGATATATATTTCTGTCATATCTATTTATAATTTTACTTCTGAAATTGAGCGAGATTGGTTCGTAAAGGCTGAGATATGAGCAAAAACCATGACTGTCTCTAATTTTACCCATAAATCCGTTGTTGTTGTTTTGTTTTATTTCAAATTTTCCCCATATTAGGGTTATCAATACTAGGGTATTCATTTAATCGACCTTTTGCTTTAATCGGTTCATCGCTCGATTAATTAACCGAGGTTTCGGTTTAATCGGTCAATAATCGGTTAATTTTGTTTTTGATCGGTTAACCGATTAATTAAGTTTTTTTCATAAAGTAAGTATTTTCAATATATAGAAATGCATTAATTATTTATTATTTGAAGTTTATTAGTAAAAAAAACAATAACATACCAAACATTAAAATTCTTGAACTAAAACGAGCAAACAAAAATTCATAAATATGTTATATGCATTTTTCAATTATGTAATACATAATTGGGGGATTCACAAGGTAAAAATTTTAATGCTGCGCTCATTGATTCGTCATAACTGCACAGTAGATAAATAAGCGGTAGCCCACAACAGTCATATCGTCGGCTTCATATGCAAACCTGCTAACTTCCTTTCACAGGAGAGACCAAAAACTTTTTATTTTTTCTATTTGCAGCTTGATAGAAAATTAAAATACTGGCCTAAGCGGCCAGTGAAATGCGCATAGAAGCTAGCTTTCCCTCAACAATAAATTTCAGTGTATTTATCAAATATGAAAAATTGGGAATTTAGCACGTCATAAAGAAATCTTATTAATAGTAAAATACAATTAGTTTTACACACTTCAAGACTTAAATAGAAGAAAAACTACATGCTGGTCGACGAGGCGTATCATTCCCTGCCACACGGCATCAACATCTCAATTTACATAAAAAGTGGATTTAGCCGGTTTGCATATTAATCCTACGATATATATTTCTAGTAATTATTTAAAGACATAAGACTTTACAACTTTATGACTACCTTGTGAATTCCCAAGTATGTTTCTATAAAAAAATAGACTGAGATAATTTTACTAGTTATTTCAATAGTTAAAGGAGATCTAATAAAATAATCTCTTAGAAAAGTAATTTGGTTTAAATGTTTTGAGTAAATCGATTCTTTTCTTTTATTTTGACAAAACTTTACTTAGAAAAAATTCTTTCACTTATCGTAGATCAATATCTTATTTCTCAGTCCTTTTTCAGGATTTCTCTAAACATATAAAATATTCCATTATGCCCTTAGAGTCCTGTTTTAATTTTTAAAAATGTGTAACACTTCTAGTTGTTTCGGTAATTTTGATAAAAGACTGATATGAGAAGGTATGAGAAGAAACAAATAACTAAACACATACATATAAAAAGTACGTGAAACAAAAAAAGGTGTTGGCAATCAAACATTTTACCTATTTTTCGCCACATTCCTGTTGATTGAACATTGAAATCGGTCGGCGAAAAATGGGATGAAATGAAGATAATGAATGAATGAAGATTTATGAAAAAATATTTTCTAAATACATACCTATTGTATATGAGACGAAACAAATAATTAAAAACACAAAAAAATATGTTATAATCAGTGCTGCCACAACCAATACAATTTTTACAACCAACATTTTTTAAAAAATTACCAACTGTAAAAAAATATAACCAAATTAAGAGTGCATTTTATTAATTGAGAAAATCATTAAAATTTATTTTTAGTTGCATTGTAATACAAAGGTTATTTGCACTTTATAGTAAAATAATAATTATAAATCAAGAAAACAGAACAAGAAATGGAATTCTCTTACATATTAAAAAAATAACGGAAACTTAATTAAAAGTTTTTATTTATTTGAGATTTTTTCATAAAAAAAATATTTTTATTTTACAAGAGTTAAACCCTTTCTTCTCTTGTTTGTGAATTTTATTTCAAGTTTATAATTCTTATTATAAATCACTGTTTCAAAATGATTATATTTAAAATATTTTGTGAATCCATTGTAAAATATTATGGCGAATATAAACAAATCCGCCTTTCGTAACGTACATTCAATGGGGAAAAAGTATATGACTGGCAGTCAAATTTTTCTACCAAATAATTATCTTAAACAACAATAAATAAATATACATACCGACAAGTTATAAACAGTAAAATTTCCAATTTCTTAAACTTACAGCCATTTCCTAAAGAAAATTCCATAAATTTTAAAAATATATTGATTAATCAATGTATTTTTGACAATCTTTAAAATTCCTATGTGTATTTTGAAATATGTATTTCAATATACTTTTGGAAAAAACCTTTATTTAGAACATTAAACTTTTTTTAAAGTTTTTAGAAACACTAAAACGACTTTTGTGTAATTTTTCAGTATGATTTTATGCGCTTCCTACTTTAAGTACTACTTATCTTTACTACTCGTAAAATCAAGAAAAATTACGCTCATTTAAAAAATAATTGAAAATCTCCATTGATTAAAACTTCATTTGTTTTTGATTTCAATATAAAATCACAAATGGCAATATTTTCTTAGCAAAAATCTTAAAAAAATTATTTGGTTGCTGTTTTAAAAGGGATTTTTTTGTTTTCGATAAGTTATAAAAAACTTTTTTTTATTGGTAACAAATAATGAAAAAATCGTAGTACAAATTATTCGAGCCCGTAAAGAATTGTATCAAGAAAAACATGTTCGTACTTATTATAACTAATTTTAGAAAAAGTAACCAAAATGAAAAAAATATTCACATCTCCACATTGAAAAAAAATGTAACCAATTTTGGTTAGAAACAACCAAAAACGGCAGCTCCGGTTATAATGCTACAAAAAATTAAAAATTTTATTACATCGGTTAATCGGTTAATCGACTGAAATTAACCGGTTTAATCGTTAATCGAAAAAAGCGAATTTGAAATTAACCGATCAGTTAATCGGGTAGTAATTAATCGGTTAACCGATTGACGGTTAACCGAATGAATACCCTAATCAATACACAACATCCAACAAAATATGGGCGGGATTGGACAACTGACCATGTCGCCTCCCATATAAAGATATTATGGATTACTGTATATTTGGAGAACGGCAAGTGTCAAAGTTTCCAAAGTGATACAAGCATCTGGGTTATATGTTATTGCACCATAGTGAAGGGTATATAAGATTCGACATAGCCGAATATAGCACTCTTACTTGCTTAAAATCTTCATGTACTATGTATTTACATAGGTGTACTTAATTTTTTTGGCAGTTGTATACAGCAGTAATACATACAGTACACCCTTGTGCAAACTTTATGGTTTAATAGCGGCATTTTATTTATTTATGTCTATTGAACATTAGTTAATACAAACAATTATTCACAATATAATATTAAAAATTATATTTTAATATGATTTTTTTTCTCTATTTAGACGTACTTAATTTCACATTAAAATTATGCGATCATTTATGTATTTAAAAGAGTTAAAGCTCTAATAAATGGACTATTAAGTACAAAATTAGAACAATGTTATTGAATAAAAACAAATTATAGTAAAGAAGATAACTGCGGGTCTATGCAATAACTCCCACGAAATAAGTCCCACTTTTAAAAACGAAATAAGTCCCACCAAAAATTGCCTAAAAAAATTAAATAACTCCCACGAAATAAGTCCCACTTTTGAAAACAAAATAAGTCCCACCAAAATGAAATGATTTAAAAATTTACTTGAAATGAAATAACTCCCACTCAAAATGAAAAAACTCCCCCTTGAATAATATATTTCTTAAATGAATTAAGTCCCACTTTCATAAACGAAATAAGTCCCACTTTTTCACTGTTTAATGCGATTTCAAATAAGAAGTATTTGACCCGAAAAATCGTATGCAAGCTTGTAGAAGGCTTTTTAATGGAATGGATATTACGAATTTTGATAGAGTTCCAGAATTTATTATTAATTCTTTTTTCGGTCAAAAAACGTATAGAGAACGCCTACTAGTAACAACGTTTGGATTCGTAAATGGATTAAGTACAGATCAATTGTTCTTATTATTAAGATGGAAACCGTTCCGGAAGGACCATCAGATTAAAATTACCGACCTTTATAAATGGCTTGAAGATCCAGTGCATGGTAGACGGTATTATAGTTTTAACGTGGCATTGGGATTAGTTGTATTTTGTAATGGTGATATTAGAAAACATGGAACACGAATTCCAATTTCCTACTAAAAATATAATAAAACACATACATACGTAATTACGTCAACAATTTTTTTTAATATTGTTTTTCCAGTAGTTAACTTCGGTACCTATTTGTACACATTTCTTTAAAGTTTTTTTATTATAGTAAATATAAAGTAATTAATAACAAATAAAGGAGAGCCATGACAGATAAGGACAAAAAATTATAGTTGTCCCTTTTACGAAATGTCCAATATATAACTTTTTGCATAAGAAAAAAATGAGAAATAAAGCCATAATGACCTCATATTTCATGGCTCTATCGCACTCCTCCATAAAAAAATCATTTATTTATTATTTAGGGGTATGAAATAACTCCCACTTTACAAAACGAATTTATTCCCACTCAAAACGAAATAAGTCCCACTTAAAATAAAAACGCGTAACGAAATAAGTCCCATCAATTAACGAAATAAGTCCCACTTTTAAAAACGAAATAACTCCCACTTTCAAAACAGCAATTTTTTGTGGGACTTATTTCGTTTTTAAAAGTGGGACTTATTTCGTGGGAGTTATTGCATAGTCCCGATAACTGCATGGAACGTTAAAAGCATTTTTATTTATTTTATTTTATTCAGAGCTTTCAATTCAAGGTATATAAAAAAAAAAAATATGTATACATATGGGGGATTTCATGTCAAGTGACCCAATTTTTAAACCGATTTGGATGAAATTTGTACCAAGGTTAGTCCTATTAGATAGTAGTTTAGACAAACATTTTCAATTAGATCGGTCAAAAAGTTTCTGAGTTAGAGGGGGTCAAAGTTTGACATTTTGGCCATACAGGTGTTCTTTCTCATCCATGTTACTTATTACCTATTGGTTTTAGCAAAATTTGTCCCTTTAGCTATTTGATTAATCTTTTGAAAAAAATTTTTTTTGTTTTTTTTTAAATTTAAATTTTTTTTTTTTTAATTTAAAACTTTTTTTTATTTTTTTTTATCCGGAATGTTTATTTTTGTTTTTGCTCAAAAGAAAGCTTTTGCACAAACCGATATATTGGTCAACAAAATGCAGAACAACAGGTCCATTGCCTGCGGATTTGTGAAGCTTTCGAAAGACGTGGAAAATATTTTACTACATAAAATTTAAAAAGTGCAAAAAACTAACGTTGTAATCAAACTAACCCTCCAATACTAAATACTTTGCTTTATTTTTTTAACTTTTCTTTAATATATATACCTAAGTGTATATTTTTAAACTAAAATTTCATCAATTTTTAATTTTTTTTCTATTTTTTACATTCACTGGAACTGATAGCTTGAAAAATCCCTTCGAGGGCAATGAAAATTTCATGGGAACAAAAATTCAACTTATTATTCAGGATAGGGGTAATAATTTGTACAAATTTGTACTGGATTTTACTGAAATGCGTTCGCGTACACATAAATTTGTTAAATTTTCATATTACTCAGCTACTGGATTTTACTGGGATTTTACTGGAAAAGTAAACGAACGCACATTATTAATAGCTGCTTTACACTATCAAATAAGTCTAACGTACTTTAAAAAAAATACAAACCTGTCATGATAAGTTGTTATTGTTTTTTGAAAAATTTCAAACAATAATTAGATCAGGAAAGCATTTTCGTAAGATACTTGAGACTTTTTGAGATAGTATATAACGGCCTTAAATTATAGAAATGCATATGTTAGCAAAATTTTAAATAAGGCATCGATTAAAATAAAAAGTCATCAACAAATTATAGCACGATTGATTTCGTAAAACAATAAGTAAAAAAAAAAATTAAGAAAACATTGAACTATTTTAAAACCAAATTGTTTATTTATATTGTTCACATAAAAAAATAAAAATTGTTTTCAATTAAAAAATTTGTGATATTAGTTAAAAAATTTATTAAATTTGCCCCAGTAAACAAATTAATAGTATCAATCAAACCAGTTAATAGTATTAAATAAACGTTTAATTCACTTGATTAAATTTTTAATTAAAACTGATTATATTTTTGATTAATGCTTTAATTGGTGAAACATTTTGGAGAATTTTTTCTGTGTTATGTGTGATATAGTTTAACAAATTAAGGTGCTTTGCGCCACCTCAAGACCTTGACCTAGGAAGCTTAGATTTTTTCTTAATATACTTCAGTCTATAGAGCATTAATTCATAATACAGGACAACTAGAATTTAAAATTTTTTTTCGCTCCACCCTAATGTACATATGAGTAGATGAGTTGCAAAACCCGTTCGCTACAAAATAAAAAATACGAGATGACGATTGATGCTAATAGTTATTTTGGCGTTTTATAAGAAGAAATATACAATGCATGTCATTGGAGGAACATTGAAGAGGATATACATATATTTACATACATATACATGTGTATAAAAGAAACTTCCCTGAAGGAAACCTGGGTGCAAGTGTCTCCAAGTCACCATTTTGTCGACTATTTTGGTGACTTTTTGGTGACATTGTCAACGAAGTATCCACACTTTTACACTTATATTTAGTTGTTATGAATTCGTTATTTAACTTTTTATACCCTCCATTACAATTAGTTATGAAGTGGGTATTCTAAATTTGTCATTCCGTGTGAAACTTTTTTATTGTTCATCGCAGACCCCATAAATAATATATATTCTGGCTCCTTGAGTAATTCTAAGTCGATTTAGCCATGTCTGTCTGTCTGTCCGTCTTTTGAAAACAAAGAAATGAACAAACTTGGTTTCAAATGGCTTGTACTTATCCTAAGCAGCTTGGAATTGAAATTCAGCAAAATCCGTTTAGTAGGATCAGAGCTATGAATCAAAATGTGGAACCACCACCCAAAAAAAAAAAAATTGATAATTTTGCTACAAAAACTAACATTAATGGTGGACTAATGCACGGAATGATATAAGATTTTGCAAAAATTCGTTTTATTCAACTGAAATCACGCTGTGAAGATCGGTTCATAATTTACCCTAGGCCCCATATAAGCACAACTCTCGGAAAACCGATTAGTACGCCTTTAACCGCCTTTACTACAGGCCCCATATAAACCCAACTCCCGGAAAACAGTTTAGTACGCCTAAAACCGTAATAAATAATGCTATCAGAGTACAATTTAATACTTCACAGTTTTATAGGACTAGAAATCTCACTTATAAATTTCGTAATGATCGGTCCATAATTTACTACAGGCCCCGTATAAAGCCCACTCTGGTAAATTAATTAAATACGCCTAAACCGTAGCAGATATCGATATTGCGGTAGAATTTCTTTCAACTTAGCTTCATATGGCCAGAAAAAATGTCATGCAATTTTGTGATTACGGTCCATAATTTACCTTAGATCAGATATTTAGCAGCCTTCTGAAATTCACCGTAAACGCTAAAACTAATTTCACCGCTATAATGAAATAAAATAAAAATAAAAGTTTGTGGCAGTCACCCCCTTGAATGAACGGTATGTCAATGATGTTTCTAAAACGGTTAAATTTTTATAGCCACGCCTCCATATGCAGCCCATTTAGTTTTTTACATATAGCGCTGCCATTTAAAGTCCGATCACATCATGTCGCGTACCGTTGTTAATGGCATAGTACGTACTCCCTCTAAAATTGGAGCTAAAGAATAACTCTGGATTTCTGATCGATATTTTTTCTTGCATTTGCAAGGCATCGACACACTGTCAAAATCAATCTACAAAAAGTTTGGGTCAATTTCCGCTAATTATACTTTTACACTTATAAGTTAATCTGACAGCACAGGTAATTATAAGTACGATGCCAAATAGAAAACTGTCCTTTTTAGATTAAGAAGATTTAAAGGAAAAATAATATACGGAAGGTGGCACAAGCTAAACTTGCAAGCAAATTCTTAAAGACTGCAGTAATTTTAGAAAAAAAATATTACTGTTTTGTTAAAATAGGTAAGAAAACAAAGGACATTTGTAATAAAATGCGTGCATATATTTTAAAAAAAAGGAACGATGGAAATTCCTTGAGTTCAAATTTTAAAATTGTTAGACGTGTCAAGTGCAGACTATAATAAAGCACTTGTCTTAGTCTCAATTTCTTGTAAGCAAGCCAAAAACTGGACGTCCACTCAAAATTTCCTTACGAGTTAAGCAATTTGTAAAAAGTGTTGTTAGTGAAAATCTCAAAATAACAGCCGTGCAAATTCGAAAATTAGCACAATATTAATGTTCATTCAGAAACAGTGCGAAGTGTTCTGCGAAAAAGCGGATTACATAGCCGCGTACCAAGAAAAAACAAACATTAATTGGGATATTAAACAGATAATAGCGACTCGACTTCGCACCTAAGTGTGCGGACAAATAATAGTCTTAAATTTAAATAATTAAATAAATATTGGCGTTCATTTAAAAATTTTTATTTCATTTATTTTTTTAAATATCTCTAATTTTTGGAAAGTTAAAGAATTGTTAAAGCGTACGTACTATTATCTGTGTGACTGTACATACAGTGTAGTGTAAAAAACCACCGTTTTTCCGAATGTTCCAAAAAATTGTATCTTCGCAAATATCTTCTACATATCTATATATTAATGTGCAGCAAAATGTCTTCTTTATGTATTTCTTTTATTTATTGCTATTATTGTTAACATTTTCATTCAACACTTTTATTTTTACTAATTTACTAACACTTTTTATAAAATATTTTGTTTTTGAAATTTAATTTTAATTTTTGTAAACAAAAGCCAGGGTTATCCACAAACACAAAACCTTAATATGAAAAAATAATATAAATGTACGAATGTTAATGCATTGGCAATAATGTTGATTCACGAAAGAAAAAAGCTCTATTTTTGTCAACCATGAATAGACGAAAGCTTTTAAATGTTTTTTGAAAACCAAATTTTGAACATAAACGTATTAATACGAAAACTTTAAGTGAGAAGACTTATGTTTTACAAAAACAGGCTGTAAATTATCTAAAAACCAAATTGCAGTTTAAACAAAGACTGTAACATATCGATGTATCCAAAGCTAAAAGGGTAACTCCACAAAATAAAAAGTAGAGTAAATTAGTGGTGCTCGAGAAATTGATATCCGATATTTAAGATGCTTCAAAAAGGAAGTTCCCGAATACGCGAAGCGTAGTAATTCATATTACAACAATGTATTTGGCCTAATTTTGGTATGTATATTTTTCTATTACCTGGCTGGAAGCTTTTTTAAAAAAATAAACAAATAAGATTCAAACCCCATAACGGCTTTTCATATTTTTTATGGACAATATTTAAATAGTAGAAAAGCAAAATAATATACAAAGAGTTCACAACTCATTAGATAGTAATATCACAAAACTGAAAAATTTTCGAAATGTGGAGTTAGGCCTTTTTAGCTTCTGACACATCCATTAGTACATTTATAAATTATGTATCTTATCAAAGTAGAGCTAGTAGAAATCAGTTTTTTTTTTTTATAAATATTGGATAATTTCGCTATTTTTGCGTGAAATATAGCGATTTTTAGACGCATATTGCGGGAATCTAGCGATTTTTGCTTAACCAAAAACAAGCTGTAAAAAATATAGTACTACTTAAGGCTAGTTTTCACTATCTCACAAGTCTTACGTGTTCCATAATACTTTGTGAGATAGAAATCTAATGAGTTTTGTTGCGACTGTCAAAAAATCTAATTTAACATGACAGTTTGTGTTTACACCATCACACAAAGTAGAAACACTAACACATGAAATAAAATGCAACCCTGATCCAATGAAAAGTATTATTGTTTTGAAATTTTTCAAAAAACGATGAAGTCGTATTTCATTTTCGTGACACATTGCATTCACACTATCACACTTTGTCATATTACTTGAGTTTTTGACATGTATTAATACAAAGTATAATAGTGTAATCTAGCCTTTATTTATTGTTTTGTACCGGCAAGCAAAAAGTAAAACCCCCTAAAAATAAATTTATGCTCCCTAAATTTTTCCCCTTAAAATTTGCACCCCCTTACTTGGCCTTAAAAGAAATAACATTCCCTAAATATGGAGGAAACCTCCTAACCAGGCAACTCTGCTCTGGTTGCAATGTCTAAAAAATTTCCCAAAGGACATAACTAGCCAATAGTACCAACGTCAGTAGTAGATTTCCACCGACACGCACATGTTAAATGCCTATAGTAAATAACATTGTATGGGGTATAATAAGTCACTAGTACTGGTGACTGTGTCAGCAATGAGAGATTAACTAGTTACATTACCTACATGGTTAAAACTAAAAAATAGCTATGGCACAAGCTCTAATGTTTACATTTGTACTTCAAGTTGTACAAATAAAATGTCGACGAAAGTGGACAAGAAACATAATAAACAAATGTATTCAGGTTTTCAAGACAAAGTCTTGACAGAAAGAATACGAAAAAACAGAGGAAAGGAAGCAACATGAAATATAAAATTGAAAATGATAATTACAGCAAATTTCGAACCACCAGTACCAATGGTTAAAGACTGATGTTTAACTGTTGGCTGGCAGGCACCCCAGTGTTGCAGAGGTTAAAACTCAAAGAATTCTGATGAAAGAATGTGGTGATTCTTGAAACATGTAAATTCAACTCAGGTTCGATCGCCAGCTCAGCCAAGAAAATTATCAAAAAATTTTAATAAAAAACAAGTTAGAGTGTTATATTCGGCTGTGCCGAATCTTTAATACCCTCCACCGACAATTTGAATATTTCAGGAGTGATATCTATGTGATGTCTATTTACTATTAATTTATCTTTATAAAAACAGACATCAGCATTAAAATTGGTTGCGGTTAACCCTATATTAAATTATTGACCGACAAATGCTATTATGATAGCATTATTTATTACGGTTTTAGGCTTACTAAACTGTTTTCCGGGAGTAGGGTTTATATGGGGCCCAGGGTAAATTAAGGACCGATCATCATGAAATTTTTTAGAGACATTTCTAGTCCTAAAAAACTGTAACGTGCCAAATTTTGTTATGATAGCATAAATAATTACGGCTTTAAGTGTACTAAACTGTTTTCCGGGAGTAGGGTTTATATGGGGCCTAGGGTTAACTATCGACCGATCTTCATGAAATTTTACAACGTCATTTCTAGTCCTAAAAAACTGTGACGTGGCAAATTTTGTTATGATGGCGTCATTAATTACAGTTTTAGGCGTACTAAACTGTTTTCTGGGAGTAGGGTTTATATGGGGCCTAGGGTTAATTATAGACCGATCTTTATGAAATTTTACAGCGTCATTTCTAGTCCTAAAAAACTGTGATGTACCAAATTTTGTTATGATAGCATTAATAATTACGGTTTTAGGCGTACTAAACTGTTTTCCGGGAGTAGGGTTTATATGGGGCCTAGGGTAAATTATGGACCGATCTTCATGAAATTTTACTGTGTGATTTCCAGTCGAATAAAACGAAAATTTCATATAATTTCGTGCATTTTTCAATAATTTATGTTAGTTTTTGTAACAAAATTATCAATTTTTTAAAGTGGTGGTTCCACATTTTGATTCATAGCTCTGATCCTACTGAACCGATTTGGCTGGATTTCAATCCCAAACTGCTTAGGATAACTAAAATCAATTTGACACCCAGTTTTTTTTTTATTTCTTTTGAGTTTTTCGATAGTGAGCGTGATTTCAACAGACGTACAGACTGACAGACGGACATGGCTAAATCGACTTAAAATTACTCAAGAAGCTCGAATATATATACTTTATGGGGTCTGAGATGAATAATAAAAAAGTTTCACACGGAATGACAAACTTAGTATACCCTCTTCACAACTTATTGTGGTGGAGGGTATACAAAATTTCATGTTTTAAATTTCTTCCTACAGTAAAAATAATTTTATGAAAATTAAATTAAATGAACTCAAGCAAGGCGAATTTACACCAGGTGAACTTATCTTGCTACGTAAGCAACAGCTGATTAATAACCTTGCGTCAAAATGGTACACCGTTCTAGTGGTTCTGGGGAATCTTTACTAAATTCTGTAATTTTCGCTTAAAATTATGAAATTTAAAACTTTTTTAAGTTATTACATTTCAAAACACAATTTAAAATTAAAAACAAAATGAAATATTTGCTTGAATTTCTGACACAATCAAAATGTATTAACAAAGTGACCTCAGTACTACAACAATGACACAATAAAAAAACAACAACAGGCATTTTGTTGCTAGAATTGAGACGGCAAATGTCAAAATGCCTTATAAAAAAAGTAAATAAACAAAAAAATGACGACAAACGTCACACACGAAGAAAATCACTGCAAACAGCTGTGCTTGTGAGGTCACTTTATTAGTACATTCTGGACACAACTTTAAAATATTTTACAGTGTTGTAAAACGTTTTCAAAATAAGATCACCTTGTATGAATTCGCGTTGAACTAAAGCCTAACTAAAAATATCAAAATTGAAAATTAACAGTTCGACTAAAAATCAAATTTGTTACTAAAATAGATAGGTTTTAGTTTACAAGAAAAAAATTAGGAAATTACGCTCTCCAGCAGTCGTATTCTTAAAATGCCTTAAAGAATACAAAATTTAAAAATTTTAGCGATGACATTAAAAGCTAAAATTGCGTCGAATTGAATTTTTATGACATTGCCAAATTTAACAATGCACCTTACAAAATTGAATTCGTAACCAAAAATCGCTAAATCAACTTTATAGATTTTTAGCTATAGAGATTAAGCTTTAGCGAATTACAGAATACGGGAGCAGCTTATAAAAAAAGTTTTAAAGTAGTCCATGGAAGTGACAAATATGTACTTAAAGTAAATGTTCTAAAGGCGAAGGGGCTTTACTTCGATGTGTGTGAGACATCCTAATGTATTTATTTATATGACTTTTATATATACATAAATACATAGGGATGTCTCACACACATAGAAATAAAGCCTATTCTTAAGTATATTCATTAAACGAGCAGCCCAAGAACCGTAAAGAAGCAATTGTGTGTTTTTCCTTGCGTTACCAATAAAGGCAGAAACAATATATTTAACCGTTTTAGAGCTTATAATAATTTTGGCTTCGATTTGTTAGTGCATATTTTACCCTTTGCGGCATATTTTAGTTGAAAGAGCATTTTTGCAGCATGTTTTAGTTTTATATCGCAAATTTCACCTTTTTGAAGCATATTTTGATAAAGTAAAGCTTCGTACAGACGATGGTCAGATCTTACAATGTTGTCATTTTTCTGACAATGGTGTCATTGTCAGATGCATTAATTTAACACATCTGCCAAATGAAAATAGGGTACAATGTTCAGACAATTGCAAGACATTTTTAGTCAATTTTAATGACAACATTGTAAGATCTGACCACCGTCTGTACGAAGCTTAAGTTGAATTTTCCAAAGGCCTTCAAATGCTTTCGCAGCGAATAAAACAAAAAAAAATTTTTTAATTCTGGTTCAAAGATGGCTTTTCCGTTTCAAATGTCTATCTGTATGCCAAAAGTATTGCTTCAATTTAACCATCTACATTAAATTTTCACTCTACAGTTGTAAAACAAATCAGGTTATCTTTAAAGATAAATCTTATTTTTAACTGTCAAATTTTATACCTATGCAGAATTTAAGGAAAAACCAATTATATACCTAGAAATACATTGAAATCTAATCTTACATGGCGTTTACATTTGCCAGTACTGGCAAGACAGTAGCAATTCATTCAAACTTTTTCACTAATAGATAAACACTTTTACAGCTATTTTGTTTTTGCATTGTTTTGCCAACTAATATGTATATACTTACTGTCTTGCCAGTGCTGACAAATGTAAACGCTGTGTTATAGTACACCGATCGACTAATATGAATCACTTTTTAAGTCATCTTCATCCGTTTATCTGGCTTGTTGTCTCTCCATGTAAACCTTGTGCGCAAAGTACAAGTTACAATTTTGTAGATAATTTGATAAAATTAAAAAATATATGTTTTAATTGCACTAAGGACGAAGCCTATGTAAATGGGGATAATCCGTCTAAAATTTCAGAAAGTGCTTATACAAACTTCCTTCCGAAATAGACTCTTTGTGTTCAAAACCCACCTAGAAATTTATGTACGTATTTAAATTAAATTCGCCCGAAAAATATTTTACTGCAATTAACATTTTTTTTTGGAATCGGTTCACATTAACCATAGCTCCCATCCGAACATAGCTATATAAATGTTAATAATAATATAAAATATATGTATCGTAAAATCCCTTTAAGAAAAAATTTCATATAGATGGTGTATCAAGATAATATTTGGCAAAAATAACACTTTTTTGAATTTTGACCCATTAATTAGTGCCAAATAGGTTACAATCTAGAAAATTCTTCTGAAAATACTATTACCTATGGGTTTTACCGATTGTAACATTTTACTTGTTTTTTTTTAATGCGAATATTAAATTGTTAAGTATTTGATTATCAAATAAGCTTAATATTTGATTTTCAAATGCACTTTTTAGAGCCTATTTCTGGTTTCCCTGCTAATAACGTAACGACGTAATCTCTTTTGATAGTTTTCGACATGAGTTACAGACACACTTTTTCTCAATTTTCGAGAAACGATGGAATATTTTGTTTCACATTTTTTCGATGCGAGAAGTTCTCACTATAGTTACAGAACATGGGTACAGTTAACAATATGTTTTTGACAGCTATAAGTGGTAGTTAATTATAACTGTACTTGGTGAAATTGGATGTTACTTATCTATGTATTTTGTTGGTTCCTTGCATTTGGGAATTGTGTTGTTTTTATTTAAACTAACTTTTTATTTCAAAAACTAATTTGATTTTTGTGTTTTTATTTATTCGAATTAAAACCGGTTATTTCTTAAATGCTTAACCGAAAACAGGTTTTTTTGAAAAAGCAACTATTCGGAATATTCGAAGACCGGTTTTTGAAAAAAGTCGAATAATCGATCTCCCTATTGCATAGACTCGACAATTTTGTGTGTAAATGCGAATGAAACGTTTTTAGTTTGCTCGTCAATTTAAAATGCATATCAGAGCAAGTTAAACTCTCTTTTTGGTTTAAAATGTGTTTAAGTCAGCAAATCTTAAAATCAGTTAACAAATAAACTATCTCTAAAAGTATATAATATGTATTTTGTTCGACCTTTAATATTTCAAATATTACTAAATTTTCGAGCTTAAAATTGGGCATTTAAACTAAAACAATACAAACCATATACATATGACAACATTTATAGTAGTGCTGCCATATTATTTATGGGGGCACTGAATAACAGCTGTTGAGCTTAAGCTACATATAAATTTAAGTTTATTTCAACTAAACCAGCATTTAAACATTCAGTAATATATTAAATTTGTCAACCTCTTTTTTCAGCATTTTTTTTATCCGGAAAATTAAATTAAAAAACATATTTAAATTTCAATCGTTGTGAATGATATTTTTCTTTATTGTAATACATAATTTGATTAAGTATGTTTTTCAGATGTATTCCCTTTCTTTGTGCCTTTTAAAAGACTTTTGTGTTTTTGTTTTGTTTTTCGTCTTCTTGAAGGATGTTTTCCTTGCTTGAGTGCTCTTAGCCAAAATCATATTCTATCATTTCGTTTTTTCTTCTTCTATAACATTTTCTTTGTTTTAAATATATATTTTTTTTTGTTTTTAATACATTTGAGCTTTTTTTTTATAACAAAATTTATACTAAATAAAATTTAAAAATATTCTTAATAATTATCTTATGTGACTTTAGAAAATGAGCTAAAGAAATTGTTTTATTTTAATTTAATTTAACTTTAATTCAATGTATTACATATTTATTTAAAAAAAAAAATCAAAGACTACGAAAGCCTTTGAGTTTTAAAAGTGTTAGTAAATTGCTAGTTGTTTTTTTTTTGTTTGTATTTTGGAGTGGGTAGTGTATGTATAAATGTTTGCTGGGTTATTTGTAGGAGATGTGTTCAAAAGTAGTAGTGACAGTAGGATAAAGTGCAAGAGTTTTTCATTCATTTTTGTGTTCCAAAAAGTTCCAAATGAACGATAATTTTTTTTAGTGTTTCTTATAAATCGCAAGTACTATTTATGTATGTACGTGTATACAAATGTATAATTTCTTAAGAATTCTTCTTTTTTTTGTTAAATAGTGTAAGATTGTATGTTTTTTGTTAAGTGAGAAAAGGTGTGTTTATTAACTTGAAATTTCGATTGAAATAATTTATACAAAATTTAAGTATGTGTGTTTGTTTGAGATTATATGAATGTTTGCTTGTATGTATGTTTAAGCCATTTATTGATTTGTTTTTCATTGTATAATAATTAAATTTTATATATTTCTTTTATTATTTTAATGCATGAGATATTGTATAGTACTATCAGTCTCACTTCCCGTGCCTAAATAAGAAATTTGTTTTTATAAAATAATTTTCACTAAATATGTATGTTTAATACTTTTGATAAAATATATAAATACTTGATTTGTTCTTTTATTTGTTAATGTTAATTTTTTTTAAATAAATTTCAAATCCTATTTGGGGTTTTCTTGTAATGTTTAAAATGTGGGGTTAAGGGGGAGGTCGTGTTGGAGTTGTTTCTCAAATGTTAAGTGACAAATGTTTCATTGTTTTATACGGTCAGTTTGACTTTAATTTTTATAAATTTTCTTTGTGTTTTAAATTTCATTTCATTTTATATTAAAAAAAAACGGAGTGCACATTATGTTAACTTTCATATACATATTAATATAGTGTATAACGAACTTGTTATTTGTTTGTTTGAAATATAAAATAAATTAATGCAACATTTTTAGTCTAGTGTTAAATTGAATCCCCCTAATAATTCCATACGTTTCTTAAAACTTTTATTATTTATCCTAGACAAAATATCCAAAATACTGAAAATGTTTCTTGTTCGATTAATGGCCAATTTCACCAAGTTCAGTTATAATTAACTAGCACTGCCAAAAACATATTGCTAACTGGAAGTTAAAGTCATAGTTAGTTTAAGCTGAAGTTGGTGAAATTAGCCGTTAAAATTTAAATAATACAAATTTAACTACTTAACATGGGGTATTCACCTGACAATTTTTTGTCATACCAAACGTCAAAGTCTATATAAAAATAACTCTAATATTTTTGTCAGCGTTTGTTTATATGAAGTTTGACGCTTATTATGACAAAAAAATTGTCAGGTGAAGGCCCCATGTAAAGGCTGATATCCAAGTTGTTCGGCCAAGGGTCGTACAAATTTTTTTATTTGAAAAGGAAAAATAAAAAAAAAACAGCGAGGAACTCATCGCGTTTAATTATCGCCTATCGTTTATCTAAAAATTACCATTCAATCATTTCGTTTACAATTATTATTATTTTTTTGTTTTTTTTTCTATTTTAAGTACAATCTTTTAATATTTTTTTGTCTTCAAAATGTTTCGACAAAATGTGCATTTATTCTAATGAAAATTAACAATTGAAAAATGAAAATAAAATTAAAATCAACCAGAATTTGTTACAACTGCAAGCGGCTGTTTTATTCATTCGTCTTACCGTCTGGTATTTTATTTATTTTTGTTTTTTTTTTTTTTTGGTGAAAGTCTTTATAATTAAGATGTTTGACACATTTATTTTGTGTTTTGTGGCTGTGCAATTTATGATTTCAGATATCAATGGCCGTTTCATTCCAGGTTAATTTTGCTTTATGTTAAAGTATTTCTGTTTCATAGACCTGTTTCGTAGTTGTTGAATTGGTGGTGGGACCGCCGCCACCACCGCCGTTGTTATTGATCAATTTTGCGTTTACTTGTTTGTTGTTTGCATTGCGATTATTTATCAATTCGCTGGGGGTTGCCGATGATATATTGTTAATGCTAAAGGCGTTGCCAGATGAGTCGTTTGCACTTATTGCTAGATTAAGTTTTTGTTGTATGTTTGATTCACTGCCCATTTTCTTAAGTGATTGTTGGTTATTGGGATCTAAGTTTGTGGCCGAACCTGAAGACATGTCAACTGAGGGCATCTTGCTCATTTGCTGCAAACGCTGATACTGTTCTTGTAGCATTTTCTGTTTTTTTAGCAACTCTTGATGCCGCATTTCCAAAGCAACTTGTCGTTGCGCGTTATCATTGCCAGATTCATTGCCACTAGAGTTTTCACCACCACTGTCGACGGCAGCATTGAGTGAGGATTCCTTGGGTTCTGCTTCATTGAGTGTGGGCATAGGTTGGGGTACATTTGGACTTGTAGGGCTAGCTAGGGGACTTCGTGAGCTTGTCCTAGGTGGTGGTGGTGGAGGAATGCGCTTGCCTCCCATTTTCATAATTAGTTCAGCATTCCGTTCTGGTACCGGAGGCTTGGCAATATTGCGCATTATGGGTATTGGTACGATGTCACTTTCGCATTGAGTGGGCATGGAGTGTAGACGTCTAAGACTGGAGACGTTAGTGGCCGTTATCAAGGGGACTGTTATGGGAGTCATGTTATTTTGATTATTAATTGCGATGTTATTGAATTGTTGCTGCAATTCGCTGACACAATTGGCGGCCATTAACAGGGGTGGAGTGCCAGCCTCAGTTTGATTATATAGACGTGCCTGGGAGATTTGAGTGGTAACAGTGCTTTGTACCATGGCGGAACTGTCATCAGAAGTGGAATCATCAGGTCTTATCTGCAAAAAAAAAAAAGAAAAGATTATTTCGATCTCTGGATCCTTTTCAATTTCTTCAATACCTCATTATTTTGTATTAGAGGCTTTGAAAACGTTTTCAATTCATCTAACAGAGCATCGAGTGCGTTTTCTGGTGGGGCTCCCCCGCCGACAGCGAACGTCCCCATCCTGGGTTGTGGGATTGGCTAATAAAAAAATGTTAACTCTATTATTAAAAAAATTACATAGAAAATAGAAATAGTAAATATTTATGTATGTGTAACCTTTTTCAAAACATTAATAAAACATTATATAGAAGAACATTGAGTTAGAAATTTTTGTTATTTAAAGATTTGTATTTAGTTAGAGTTATAATTGCAGATTTACTACAGTGATTTTGCATATTGAAAGCTTTTGCTATAAGAATATCAAACATTCACTTTTTTCAATTTTAAAGCTTTAAGCTACGGTCAGACTTATCAAATATTTGACGAAAAAAACGGGACCAACAACCAAACTAAAAAATCATTTCGCTTAATATCAATATTTATTTTGATTAAAATACCACATCTTACAAAAAACTGTTTTTTGCTATGTCTAGTAGTATAATTAGTTTATTTTGTAATATTAAGACCATTTTAAATCTCACTAACTATTAACAAAAGTAGGGGTTACGCTTATTTGATCAAATATTTGATAAGTGTGACCGTAACTTTAGTTCAATCATAAACAGAAGAAACAAAAACGGAGAAAATTATAGAAACAAATAAAAAAATATAAACAAATAAATAATTACAATCATATTAATTGGAATTAAAATCGAATAAAAAGCTTATCAGTTTAAGGTTTTTGTAAGTATTTATATGCAAAATTGCATGCATTTTTCAGATATTTTTTAAATTTTTTTTGCAAACTAAAAAAGAAATGCCTTGAGAAATGACTGGTAATTAAAATAAAATGAAAGTAAATCGAAATAAAGTACTGTGATGAAAGTTTGTTTAAAAAATAAAACATCTAATGAATTTATACACACACCCACACACACACACACACTTGTTTATGCACGCATTTTAAAAACCCATTAAACAATTTATATTTTCAAATATTTTATACATTTTTTCTTTATCTACAATTAAGACCCAAATTAACAGCCATTAGTTAGCTAATAACAATAGTTTAACCCAAGGCGAATTCGTTTCTCAGGTAGCGTTGTAAGCACAGCTGAGCTACTTTTTCTTTCTTACTTAGTCCCAATTTACACTGTGGAAATTTCCTGCCAGATAGACGAAGTTTTTTGATAAGGGGGCAACGCTGTATGCGTGACGCACTATACTTTTTTCCTCTCTCGCCTCCGAACTTTGTCTGTCCGGCCAGAAATGTCCGCATTATGAATTGGGCCTTAAGCGGTTCATACACTTGCAATAAAATTGTTAAATTTTAATTATTGTACAATTATATCGCCAATGTGTATATGATATTCTAAGGCGGCACAATATATTGGCAACAATCAAAAGACTTTTGATTTTTATTGCACAACGAAAAGAAAGTGAAATGTGTTGGCAACATTGTACAATGCTGTTTATGTTAATCCTATAGGTTAGGTTCACATTTTTTTAAAATGAAAGTTGATCAATATTTAAATTGAAACCATTGTGCGACTTATTGGATAATATAGGACAAAATGGAAATAATATGGCGAATAGCATATACAATAATATTGCAAGTGTATGGGCCCTTTAGAGAGAGCAAAGCCAAAGGTTGCTGTACTTGTTGTAGTATTGCCAGCACCGTTTACGTGAATTCGCCTTTGTTTAACCAATAAAATATTTGCAGCTTGCTAACCATAAGTTAAAACATCAAATGTTATTAGTTAACTATGTACTAGTTTTAGACAACAGCTGTTGCGTTGAAAATTATTATTTACATTTGTTTTTTTTTTTTTTTTTTGTGGAAAATTACTATTATAAACTGTACACAGGCGCTGCCATGCATCTTCTTTTGGTTTTCTATACACGGTTTATTTTTTAAAGTAATCAGTTTCTTTTCTTAAAACAATAAAATCCAAAATCTAAAAAAATTGTCTTGCTTTTAACTTATTTTATTCGTATTAAGTAAGATTTTCTTTAATTAAGAAACATTTTGCTTAAGCCAAGCCACATACATATATATTTAGAATCAGTGTTCGAAAATAAACACGGTTCGGTAGATTTGTGGAAAACACACACGCTAATAGTGCTTGTGTAGAAAATCATTAAAAAAATAACCTTTATCTGTTTGTCGAACACAAAAATAATACTGTTCTTATCCAACTCAACAAAAGGATGAGAACATTTAATTCCCTTCGGTTTTTTTTAAAAAATCATAAACTTTTTTGTGTTCGGTTCAGCTCATTAATGTTCGTTCGTTTCTGTTGTGCGTAGAGCCCTTGTGACTAGTAAAAAACTAACAAACATTTTTTACAAAAACAAAATACACATAGGAAAAAAAAGCCAGCAAAATAATTTTACACAAACAAAACTATACACACACAAGCTGCTTGTGCTGCGGTTGTTGCTAAAATTTCTTGTTTGTTCATTTCTTTATCAATGTAAAAAAAGAAACATTATAGAACATTAAAATATAATGTTTGTCTACAGTATCACTACAATTGTTCCGTTTTTTTTACGAAGTATAGAGTACTATATAATGTTCGGCTCTTTATTGAAAATAGTTACGAACGGTATTAAGGGTTGTGTTCGCCTACGCAATCACAAAAAAAAAAAATAGATGTAGTTCCTGGGTGTGTGAGCCGAACGCTAAATAATCAGGGATGTTCTGGAAATCGAAAACGCAAGAATTTTAAACATCGTTTTTTAGTAAAATTTCTTTAATAAAAGAATTTTATGACAAATATTATAGAAATATTTCTCTATTAAACAGAATCTTTTAACAAAAGTTATATTTAAAACAACTTTCAAATTCTTGCGTTTTTCGTTTTCGATTTCCAGAACAGCCTGAATGTTCCGTTTATTTTCGAACACTGTTTAGAATACACTCAATTCACATGAGGATTTTTACGACGTTGCTTTTGCGACGTCTCTTTTTGTTTGTTGGCAAACGGTGTAGTGAAGAAAGAGGGGTAAACAAAACGACTTGGTTTGTGTTTTTCATGTCGTTTTTTATATTTCTCTTTTAACTTTTTCTTCTTACGTTTTTTCTTTTTCTTACTTTGAAGTGTGTGGTTGAAAATACAGTGAGACCTCGATTATCGATAAAAGACGGGACCGGCAGTATTCTTGATTATTATTTTTTTTGTGTGTTCTTTATTTTAAGAAAATATATAATGTGTTATTATGTAATTATGGGGAAAAAAGTAATTTTGGCGGAACATGCTTCCAGTACGTTGGAAAATTCTCTTTCTTTGTTTATTTAAATTTGTTTTGATTGTTCAAAATTAAACGAAAAAAAGATAATTCGTTTATAATTTCGGATAACAGAGGTAATGCCGGATAATAAGGTAATTTAAATCAATTCAAAAATTTTTTTATTTTCCAGTTAATTGATTCTGCCGGTTAATCGAATGACGAATAATCAAGGCCCTACTGTAAATAAAAAAAGACATGCAACCGAAAATCATCGTATGAACGCAAAGGGATTTTGGAAGTTGCTTTAAAAAGGAATCAAGACAAAACGACGTCGTAAAAGCCCTCATGTGAATTGAGTGTAAGCAATTTTTGGCTTGGGCGAAAATCACGCAAAATGTTCTTGGTTCAAGCCATATTTTATTAATAATTATTTCCGTGGAACATTTCTGTTCTATTTTTTTTACCAACATTGAAATTTAATACATATTATGGAAGAGTTACCATTTTTTGCTCTGCTAAAATTTTTTAATTAGCCAATATACTCTTCTGAAATGTTGGTTAACCAATAGTTATCATTTTAGTTTACTAATAATTAACTTATGACTGTAAATTTGGGCCTAAGTAAAACTATCTTCACCCACAACTGAACAGAGACTGCTTTATCTGACCAGTGTTATCTTGTTTTATTTGTAAATTTATTTTTTTATAAGTTTAAACCAAATTTTATGAATATGAAGTGAATTTTAAACTAGTTTAACTGTTTAATGGCTTTTATTGTTTTTTTTTTTTTTGTTGCAACTTTTTACACTTTTTTTTTTGGAGATTTTATTTTTGATTTCATTGTTTTTATTTTTTGTTTCACAAGAAAACTTCACCGACTAAACATTAAAATGCAAAATTCACATTGAAATGTGGCCAATTTCAAAGTTACATTTAAACATATACAGACAACTAAAAAGAGATTTATAGACAATTATGATAAAATTACTAGACATCAACATTATTAAGGAATATAGATAGATTCTAAAAACTAATGGACACAATTGAAGTGATTGCGATTATGAGGTTTGTGAATGAGCTAGTTCTACACTGATGATGAGGGACAAGAAAAGAAAGTAAAAGGTCGGGTTAAGGGCGATACTTGATGTTTCATTAATGTGAATATGAATATGGTCGAATGGTCAACATAGACATAGTTAAAATAAAAATAATTTCGTAATTTTATTTAAAAGAAAAAAAGAAAAAAAAAAAATGCAAACAGTATTAGTTGTACAATAAAAGATTTACAAAAATACGGTGTGATTTCTCGAAGTTAACCAACAATACATTACGACAAAAAAATTATTGTTTGCACATAAAGTAAAACATTTCATTTCAATATTTTTTGTTAAAATTAAGATTTTAAATAAAAAATGTGTGTTAAAGAAAAAGTAAAAATTAACAGAACTAATAATAATAATAAAAAACATTAACAAGCGTTGAAAGTATTAAGGAAAAGAGTTGGTTAATTGATTTTTGCTATCAAATATTTTACATTATTGTAACATCAACCTGTTTTTTTTTATTAGTTTAGATTAGATTTTCTTTAATTTTTTTTTAAATTTCTTTTTGATAGTTTGTTTAGTTAAGATAGCATAAAAAAGAATTGTCTAAGTTTTGAATAAATTGTTATATATAACAAAAAATAAAATGGTGTGTAACAATTAAAAAAATTATCGATAGTACTGTTTAAGGGTTAATTGATATTTATTCTTTGATAAAATGTTAAAAGGGATCATTACTCAGTGATTGCCTCTTTGAAGTTTGAACTCCAGCGCCAGTTAAACTACGCATTACACCAACAACAAGAAACACAAGAAAAGGCAAAAATAAAAAAAAGAGAGGAGACCATTTTAAACGCGATACAACTTCAAAACTTGAAAAACAAAAACATTATTTAGTCCAAGGCGAATTCATTTTTCAGGTGGCGTTTAAAGCACAGCTGAGCAACTTTTTGTCTTAGACCCCTTTCACACTCGGCAAGTCTCTTGCGCAACTCTTGGTTTGTAGCGGTAAGGTTGGGGTAACGAAAAAAAATTTAAGTAACTTGCCGAGTCAGACAGGGGTTTTACTCAGTCATCTTCCAAACTTACAATTTTTGTTGCTGCAATTTTTAAAAATTTTGCTTTGAAAATGCAGTAGTGTCCACATTATGAAATTGCAGCTTTGCAATTTTTATATTTTTTATCTTGTCTTTCCTCTTTTCCTTTTGATATTTTTTATATAATACACCTTCGGCCAACTTCAGGTTAAAAAGTGTGAGAATAACAAGTACTTCTCCCCAGTCTTCTCACCAATAAACTCAAGAAATGCTGCAACATAAATTGCAAGTTTGGACAATGACTCAGAGAGAGGAATGTCAAAAGTAGCTTGAGTTTTTGACATATTGACCAACAAAAGCAACAACTAAAATACAATGTTGTGTTTTTGATGTTGTAGTATTGCCACCACGGTTTACATGAATTCGCCTTGATTTAGTCTTAATGAAAATCAAACGAAAAATACTCAATCTGATTGATGGATTTCTTTTGTTTAATTTCACTACTTCTTTACATATGTATGTATGTATGTATATTCATTCAGTTTTCCCATTGAAATTGCACATAGAGAAACATACAGATAGTTAGAAGAGTATGTAGTTACTTTGTATATTTTTGGTTAATGTAGTAGGTTATTAATTATAAAATGTCTTTAAATGTCGGAGCACCGATTTCGTTCATTGACTAGTTTAATTGATTAATTTAAAACTTTGTAAAATTTATAGTTTTTGCTTTTGTTTGTTAATGATTTAGGGTTTTCTAAATTTTTTTTTTTATTAAAATTTTTTTTTGTTTTGTTTTGGGTGAATCGGTGAAGCGTTTCTTTGAAACTATAATTAACCTAAATTCACCAATAATTTTATTTTTTTTTTTTAAATTTTAGTGAGAATTGCTAAGCAGTTTAGTTTTTGTAAATCAAGAAGAAAAAAATGTATGATTAAAAATGAAAATTATAAGTTGTACTCGTAAAAAAAAAAAAATTAAAAATGTAGTAATAATAATTCAGCCAATTGCAAAATAGGAATAATTAAAATCGAAATTAAAACTCAAATAAAACAACAGGTAATTTAGTTAATTAAAGAACGAAAACATTAAAATAATTTTTATATACACACAATTTCTAATTTAAATAGTTTTATATTTTAAGGGAAAAGGGGGGGGGAAAGAATTTTGTTCAATATTTTAATGTTCTACTTTTTAACTCAATTGAAAATTAAACAATGTAAACCAACTCAAAAGTATTCAAATTACAACTGAATGTGAACTTCATAGATTTTTTTGTTTAAACTAATTTCTTTTAGCTATTATTTTTTTTTATTTTTATTAAAAGTATGCAAAAATCAAATTAAACTGTATGGATAATATTGATTTTGATATTCATTTATTTATATATTTTTAATTTGAAGCAACTAAAGTGAAGTGCTTTATAAATTTGGTTTGGCGATTGTTTACACAAATAGGAACCACTTACCTTATCGGTGACGGATACATCAGCGGAACGGGGAGGTTCTTCATTTGTTTGAGGCTCTGTAGGAGGCAATCTCTGCTCCTGGACACTGGCCAATCTGTAAAAAAAAATATAATTAAATTAAATTTCTTAATATTGTGGTTTTTTTTATTAAACTGTTTATAGTTTTTAATCCAAATTTCTATATTTTAATTAGGCTTTTGCTCATCAAATTTAATTTTCATGAAATTATTTTTATGGCGAAAGAAATTTTACAACATACAATTATTTAAAATGTATTGATAATTTTTCATTCTTAACTGAACCAGGAATCGAATTCACGGACAGGTCGATTTGAGTCAATAGTCAAACATCAGTCTTTAACCTAGTGTTCGAAAATAAACACAAAACATTGCTCCTCGGTGTTCGGTTCGGTAGAGTTGTGGCAAATACAAACGCTTTAAGTGTTTGTGAAGAAAATCATTAAAAAAATTAATGTTTCCCTGTTTGTCATCTTTCGAACAAAAAAATAATACTGTTCTTTTCCAACTCTACAAAAAGATGAGAGCATTTAATTCCGTTCGGTTTTTTTTAAACCACAAACTTCATTGTGTTCGGTTCAGCTCATTAATGTTCGTTCGTTTCTGTTGTGCGTAGCGGCCTTTTGGTTGGTAAAAAAAACCAAACATATTTTACAAAAAAACATAAAGCCAGCAAAATAATTTTACACCAACAAAACATATACACAATAAACACACAAGCTGTTCGTGCTGCGGTTGTTGCTTAATTTTTTGTTTGTTTATTTCTTTATCAATGTAAAAAAAGAAACATCATAGAACATAAAAATATAATGTTTGTCTATAGTATCACTAAAATTGTTCTGTTTTTTAACGAAGAACAGAACGCTATATAATGTTCGGCTCTTTCTTGAAAATAGTTACGAACGGTATTAACACAAGTTCGTCTACACAAACACTAAAAAAAATAAATATCGTTCGTGGGTGTGAAAGCCGAACGCTAAATAATGTTCTGTTTATTTTCGAACACTGCTTTTATTCAAATTGTATTTTACTAAGAGTATCGGAATAAGTTGTTGCGAATAATTATCTATTTTTAATTGATTTATATGTTCTGCTGTCAGCCTGATTTGGATTATAAATAAAATTTCTCTAAAATTAATGCCCGTAATTTCTACAAACAGATATCTGGTCGTGTTCGCACCTAACAGTTATCTTTACCTACCCGGTAAAACTATTTTGGTAATTTGAACGTTAATTTTGCCTACATGTTTTTTCCTTTCAGTTTTCTTTTAAAATATGGCAACATCTGTATTTTTTTTAATTTTTTGAATAAACTGTAAAAAATCGATGGTGTAAAATACACTACAGTTTAACCAGTAGGTGAGACATACGTGTTAAAATTATGAAAAATTCGTTACACCATAGATATCTATACACAGCTAGATATCTATTTGTAGAAATTACGGACATAAGTCGATTAACTGCATAACTGCTTTTTGGAGATATTTACCTTTTTAATGTCACCAAAGTGCCAGTCAGCTTTTTGCATCTTCTCAAAGCCGATTCCAAGCGATCGGGCTCATCTTTTAGGAACTTTTCTTCTCGCACGACCTTTTCCATTTCACTGGATAAAATACAACGTAATCCGTTGGATAACGCTGGAAATTTCATTTTTAATTCGGCAACAGTTTTACTTGAAAGATGAAGGAAAGCAAAAATGTTAAATATTCGTCAGGTTAAGTTGCATGAACAGAAATTTAACCCACCTGGCTCTACTTAAGACCAAAGCCATGTCCTCTACAGCAGTCATATTAACTCTTGTTCTACGATTTATGACCTCTCCTCTTAGACTTTCAACCGATGACTCCAAATCGCTAAGATCTTTTTCTAAGCGAATAACTTCCTGTTTATACAACTCTTCCTCGCGTGATATGCGTGTGGCATCTTGATCTTGATGACCCCATATGCTGCCACTACTCGCCAATAAGGTGGCACGTATGCGCATAAAAGTGCTTTTGATATCTTCTCGTACTGCCACTGCTTGAGCTTGTGAAAGACGCCGTAGCGTGCGCACTTCGGTACGCAAGTCCTTGGCTTTCTTCTGAAGACCTCGGAGGTGATTGTAAACTTCAGGAGCCAACGCGATATCGGCTCTATAGTTATTATGAGCGGTTTGGGCCAATACCATGGGCTTGGGAGGTGGTGGTGGTTTAAGGCGGTCACGTTCTGTATAAGATTTAAATCATTAACATCAAGATTAGTTTTATTTTGTCAACGAAATTTCTTAGTTTAAGGTGTTTAAAGGTGCTTGGATACCATAAATCGTTACATACCTTGTGAAGAGGTTCTTGGCAAAGTGGAGGATTTGATGGCTGGTTTAGTGGGTTTTGAATCAGCTTTTTTTATTTTTATACAAATATTTAGATACATAAAATAAAGCTTTCATTAGTTTTTCGAATACAGAATTTCGATTAAAATTAATATCAAAGTTATTTACATGCAGAATAAATAAACGTTTAAGTCTTATTAAATTCGCTACATTCTTAAAGATGTAAATCTATTCTGTTTGGAAAACGTTGCGTATTAATTCAGAATATTATTGTTAAGTACGTTGGCAACTTTTGTGTTATTATTTTTTTATAACTACATCGATTTTGAATACCGAAAATATGTGTGAATTTTTGTTAACTAGTTCTAAAAGATTTTCTACTTAAATAGATTTTCATTAAACATGCAAGTGAAATATTTTATTTACCAGCATGTTGAGGATTATGCGATTTTGGTATTCCCTGTATATCGTCACTAAAGGAGACACTTTTTTCGAAAGATACCGATTTTTCTGAAAACAAAGTGTTTGAATTTCAAAATATTTTAAAACCTTTTGTCTTTCTCATATGAAATGTTTGCCAACAAGACACAAAAACTACAAATTAAAAACAGGAAGGAAGAAATACTTACGACAGGCATTTTTGCCTAATTTGGGAGCCTTTTCTCTAACATAAAGATCTTCTCCAGAACCGTTTACTAAAAACACAAAAAAGGTGTAAAAGTACAAATGTGTGTTTGCTTGTTTTTTTACAGTGTACCGTGATTTTAAAGGTGAAATTAAAAATGAAATGATACAAAAACAATAAAACAATAATCGCATAGTTACTGAATAAGTTGGTGGTGGCTTGGCAAAATGTTTAGCAAAAAACAAAAAAAAAGCTTGGCATGAAGTGTAAATTGTTGTTGTTATTCCATTAAGACTGACTGACAACTTGTACTTGCGTTTTAAAAAAGTTAAAAAAAACGTTAAATTGTTAAACATACCATGACATTGTGTGGGTACAACCAAGTAATTGGAATCCAATGTTGGCACTGGTATTGGAGCGATTTGTGGATTCTGATTAACCAAAGCCTTTTGCACTAAACCAGTTAAATTTGCCAGCTGACGTTCCATATGTTCTACGCGTATGCGATGCAGATCTTCCGGTCTGAAAAAGAAAAAAAAAAAAAACGTATGCACAATGAAGTAATAAAACTAAAAGTATTTTTTTTTTTTTGCCAAATTTACTGTCTCCATTTACACTAGAGTAATTTTTACAATATCATGCTCTGATTGTTCTGTTATTGCAACAATATTCAAACTTTTCTAGACTTCTTAATTGAAATAGAAAGATTTTTCAGTTTAGTTGACAATTGAATACAAGAGTGAAAACATTTTCTCCTTCATCTACACCAGAAATAATAAGATAGGAAAGAAAATGTCCTACTGCAGTGGTAAATATATTTCTAAGTGTTTCCGTTTTCTAGTCACAAGAACAGTGAAATTCTTTCAGTTTCCGATCCATCCTTATTTGGAAACTGTTTAGCGGATTTAAGTGTTTCCGAGCTACTGACCTTAAAACATTCTTTGCAACATTTGAAGGCGTCAGATGGATTCGAAAAAGATCAAACATCATTGAAATCAGTGGATATGAAAAGTTCAGAAGTTCCTGAAGAAGACTGTGAAAAACCTGCCACAATGGCTTTGGTAGCAGAAGAGCGGTAAATATTTTTCACTGATTTGTTTCAAAAAAATTGCCAACTAATATCCTTTAGAGGCTATGATAATTCACACCCAACTTATGGATCTTGGCAACCTGAAGAAAAGCCTTCTAAATTGCAAACACTCTTTCAAATCAGTGTAACTGCCTTGGCATTTTTATCGTTTGGTGGTTACCTGTTGTGCTTGATAGTACAGTCTATAAAAAGCAAAGGTATTGCTATCTATGACATTATACGGAAAAGAGCCATAAAAAATTTATTTTTCTTTAGGTACCACATATTTTCATCCGGCTACTTCGACTATGGCCACTACTAACGGACTAAAACGAATTAAGGTCTATAGAAGGAGCCGCCGATCATCTTTGCCCCCCATTGAAAGTACACAAACTTATAATTATTATGGCCACCAAGATAGCTTCAACTCTAACAATCCTTACCAATATTACCAGACGAAATATAACGAATACAATAAATGATGTGATAGAGTAGTTCACTTACCTAGTAGGATCATACAATTGATTGGTTCGAGGCATGCGTCCAGGACCCATTTTCATGCCGTACAGAGCGTACTGGTCTTCAGTCATTGCTACGTCTCTGTAATTACCAGCAATTAGTAGAAGCTAAAAGATCTTTCCTAGTATTCCTTATACTTACGCCTGTTCTTCATCTATTATGGGAGCTATCACCGGACCTCTGGTACCATATTGGCTATAATAGGGTTCTTCATAACTGCCGCGCGTGGAACGCTCTGGCGAACTTGTATAACCGTCTAAAAATGTTTTAATTATTATTAAGTTTATGCATTTTCGTTAAAATGGCACTACAAATTTAAACAAATAAAATTAACAAAACCAAAAAACAACAACAATTTTCAATTAATACAGTTTAAATATAAAGAAAATCTACACAATTTGCTCATTGAATCCAGAAACAAAGAAAACCAATTCGTTATTTATTACTTGTGTTTTTAGTAGGTATGTCTGTTTATTAGGGTAATGACTTATTTTTTTTTAAAAAATGTAGCTGATAGTCAATACTAAATTAGTAAAAACAAGTAAGAGTGCTATATTCGGCTATGCCGAATCTTATATACCCTTCACCATGGTGGGAAAAGAAAAGAAAGTTATGTAAATACCGTTCTTTTGATATAAAAAAAATCAACTGTGTGCCACGCCCACTTGTCATTTTCCAGCCACATTTTGTCGGATGTTGTGTATGGATATCTAATAAGTTTGTACCTAATTTCGATACTTTGGCTGTTGTCGTTCTCCAGATATACTGAAATCTTTAATGTTTTTGTATAGAAAGCGCGACGCCCACTTGTCAATATCGCCAAAATTTTGTCGGATGTTGTGAACCAAGATGCTTGGTCCTTATTTTGAATCTTTGGCTCCTACTGCCGTTCTCTAGATATACAGAAATTAATAATATCTTTGTACGGGAGGTGCCACACCCACTTCTACAATCCAGCCTACACTTTTAAAGAGGTTGTGTATTAATAACCCAGCTATGTGTACCAAATTTAGACATTATTTCTCTCACCGTTCTTAAGGTATAAAAAAACTATTTTGTGACACGCCCACTACTCCAATCCCGCCCACATTTTGTGAGATGTTGTGTATTGCTAACAAAGGTATTAACCTTATTGGGAAACTTTAGCCTCTACCGATCTCCAGATATACATAAAAATAAAAAAAGAAGAACAACAAGAGATTTGTGGGTAAAATTAAGGGCTGTCTTGTTTTTTTGCTCATATCTTAGTCACTTGTGGACCGAGCAGGCTGAATTTCAATAGCAAACAATTCTGGAGAATATGTGACATACATATATATATATATATAACTACTAAGTCCCCATCATAAATGGGGTCTTCAGTAAATCCATTTCAAAGGAAACATGGACAGACGGACAGACAGACATCTTTAAATCAACTTCGCTTCTTATAAGCACCCATTATACTTTTTAGGGTCTAGGAGCAATATTGCAAAAATTACAAAAGGAATGACAAACTTATATATAAACCCTTTTACCTTCGGTGAAGGGTATAAAAATCGTGTTTGCTGGTCATTTCGGCAGTAAAACCTTCCGCCCCAAATGCAATATCCAAACACACATTTATAGTCTTGCAAGAATGCGAAGTTTTTTTAAACATAACATGTATGTAGAAAATAATTTCGCACTGACTCTTGCACCTCGCACTACCCATGATCAAGTGCGAAAAATAATTGCAATTTCCTCTACTTTTTTACTTTAATCAAAATAAATGCTGCAAAATATAAAACAAATCAAAATTCCAGAAATACAAAAAAAAAAGATTGCGGAATTAAAAAATAATAATTTATTTAGCAGACAATACAAAATAAACTATAATAAAAGATGGCATTTTTTCAGTGTTATAAAGCATTAATTTGAGTTTCACAATACTGAAAAAATAATTTGGATTCGTTCAGTATCGACTTAAATAAAATTGCTTTCGAATCGAGAAAGTACTCGATCGTGACTGCCAGAATTAGGTCCCTGTTATTTTGCGTCTGCACTTGTTGCTGAAGTGTATGCTCAATGCAAAACTTCGCGTTTTCGCATTTTTGCAAGACTAAAACTTGTGACCGGAATTGATCTATAACTTTTTTTACTACATGAGCAATGCTTAGAAAGAGCAAATGCAGAGAAATTAAAGCTCTTCTGTTAAATCTAACAACAAAATTTAAAAAGTCATTACCCTAATGTATATAACAGCATGTGTTTTTTGTTGGCATTTCAAATATGATTAAGTACCTGGTATACTGTATAATTGATCCGGGGGATAAGGAAACAAGGGTTCCATGCTACCCCTGGAGTTGGGCGTTCTTAAAGGTTTCAATGGCGTTCCTATATATGTATATTTATTATATTTTTAAATCAATCACATACACATTACAATTATTTCACGTGGAAATACTTAAAGGAAAATACACCTTTGGGATTGGAATGGGGATTCCAGAAAATGAAAACTAAAACATAACTGAAAACTTTACACAGTTTAACTAAAAAGGATCTAAACAAACTGAGAAAGGATATAATCAAGTCAAATTCAAACTTAAACATGCAGCTTTTGTACAGTTTCTGATTAGATTAGTTAGTTAAATAAAAAATTACAGGATAACATTTGGAGAATATTTTATTTGGAATACAATAACCAGTGTCTGAGTTACTTACCCATTGGTATCTTATTGCGATCGGTATACATCCCACGTGGCAATGTTTGGGAGCCTCCCACATAATAAGGGGCCGGTTGTTTGCCAACCTGGAAGTCATACAAATAATTCAGCTTAACTTTTTTCTTTTTTATAAATACATTTTAAAATAGTTGAATGTACTTTATATGAGGTACATACATACATGAAGTATGATGTACTTTTTTGTGCACTTTAAATGGTAATTTGGTATGTGTGCACAATACACGGCTGTTTTTTTAATTATTAATACCAAGCGAGCAACACTTTCTTGGCATTTGACCAAGTTTTGGTTTTTTTTCCAGAAAAAATATTTTATAGGTTTTTAATTGCAATTAATTTCACTTTTTAGTGAGTATTTATTGCACCTTATTTGTTATCGCCACAGTTTAATCCATTTCTCTATGCTGTTCTTACTAACTGGAGATATTTCTCCAATGGCCGTTTTCTCATTACACGATTATCTTTTTTCCCAGCGAAAAATTGCACATTAAAGAAATTTGGTTTCCTCAATGTCTCATTTGCTTCTATTCTGTCGCAAAGCTAACCAGCACTCATCTGCCAATTATTTTTTTTTCCTTTTATTTTAAGAGGCGTTGTCAACTTAAAATAATGTTTTTTGTCGGTTTATTGAGAAACCCAAAATTGTTACCAGACAGTTTATCGGTCTAATAAATTTATGTTGACATTAAGTAACAGACGGTTTGTTGGTACATTGAGAAAATGGCCATAAATGTTTTTAATTTTACGTCAGTCGAATATAACTTCGAGTTACAAGTGATGACGAGTTACATGTGATGAAATTAAAAAAACGGTAAATATGACCCATCCCCCTACTGAAGTTATACATTTTTAAACCGATTTCTTTAATGATTAAAAAAAATTTTTTTTATCAATACATATTGACCGATTTCAACCAAACTTATACACAAGGTATGAAGGTATTGGTACCTTTATCGTTTATGTTAAGGTTGGTTGAAATCAGAAATCGCATGTGAGCGATAAATAGCTTTCAAGATACCATAAATTCATTGCTTTGTTGAATCATATATGGGTATTTCCACAGGAAAGTCTACTTTTGGTCACGTTACGTTACGGCACCAAGCTTTTTGAACAACATGGTTTTAAAATACAAGATTAATTGCTTGGTAGAGTTACGTGACACTTCAGTGGAAGAGCCCATATTTGTTCTCTAATTTAAGTTTCTATTTTGATCCGTAACCTGGCTCAAATGGCTTAACTGATTTTAATGAAACTTGGTACGAAGATAGGGATAAAAAATAAAAATAAAAGCTGGAACCGATTTTTTTGATTTTCAGTGGTCAAAAGTGGGTAAAAAGGGGTAAAGGAGAATAACTACGGTGTCATGTCGCAATAAAAGAACATTTGGAAAGTCGGCCTTTTAGACTGTAAATTTGAAAAGTTAGATAACTTTTATGCTTAAACTAAACTTTTCGATTGAAATGTGTGAAATGAAACAAAAATTCCATATATTGAAACAAACAGCTGTTTTTCTCACTAAGCCGTGTCTGTAACTTTTTTTGGCGAGTACTAGCTGTCACGTGAGGAAATTACTCGCCAATTTACAGAAAAACTGTGTCTGTAAAAGTTCTGTGAGAAAGTTCCCGCTTTGAGCTGTCAAATCTACTCACAAATAAAAATGGGGCGAGAAAAAATTTTAACACTAAAAACAATTAAATATGCAAAATTCGAAGAATAATAACAATGATATTTTGTTATTGGTACATTTTTTCACTGTTTAATTTTTTCTTTTTAACCTTTTTATAAAATGTTTTCAAAGCTCGTATGCAAACAACAAACGTTAAAGTCGCACTTTCATTATTTGGTATAGCCGACGGTTGTATTTTCGCCGCCGTCGTTGAAAATTTTTAAATTTTAGTAAGTTTTGGTCGCCGTCAGCGATATGTGTGACTGGCTTTCTTAACGCTTGCAAAGTCACATCGGCTTCGAGTGCATTCTTTTGACATTTTCGACATGAGTTACAGACACAATTTTTTCTCGCTTTTCGAGAAACAATGGAATATCTTGTTTCACATATTTTCGATGCGAGAAGTTCTCACTAAAGTTACAGAACATGGGTACTGGTCGCCCAAAATGCCTTATCCTAATGCCTAAGCCCTGAGAACGGGGCATTGACTGAGAAAGTAAAATACCGCTTTCTTCTCCTCCTCATCATGAAAAATTTTACAGAAGTCATTTTAATCCAGACCCATTCTCCCCGCATGAGTCCCTATCACCCAGTGACCCGTCATGACCGATAACACTGACCTAATCTGGTTCCTACCGAAACCAAGTAGCACGCGCGTTCTCGCCGCGTCATAGCCAAGCCATAAAGTCCTGGACATCAAGCAGGTATGCTAACCCTGCAATCTCTTCTGAGTCCTACTATACAACTCATGTTTAATGACAACCGTATTCAAAACGAAAATTTGTGTACTCCGATTATACTCCGCTCATCGAGTGAGCAACTAAAATGTTAATTAAGTTTAATCACCATTTAGTCATGAGTTTATTCAAACACTTTTAAATCGTCCGATTAAGAAAAATTTTTACATCTCTGTTTTAGTTAAATTCAATTGACAGAAATTGCAAATTGACAGCAGTTAGCTAGGAGTTAAAAAGTCTTTGATCATTCGATAATCATAGTTTATTTAAAAGTGTTTTGAATAAGAAATCCTTAATCAGGGGATATGCAGTAACTAAATTTTTGTTTTGAATACGGGTGTGAGAGTTTTACAGCAAGCCATTAAAATGCCGAGCAGGCCATCGACGAACATGTAGTCCAAGAGACAGCCCTGTTTGGCTAAACCCTCTGCAGTTTGTTTCTGCGGGCACCCACGCCAGCGTTACCATGAAATGTTCCGCATTCTCATCTAGAGATATACTGCATTCCACAGTTAACCTAGATGTCGTGAAGACACCAGCCAGAGCTGCTCCGTAAATATACATATATTTCTCGATATACGATAGTACTTCAGCCCGTTTGTAGAACTCCGCCTAAAATATACAGGTGTAATTTGGCAGCCTAATGAGGACCATTATGCACAATTCCTCAATGAAGAAATCTCCACCTACCCTGCTGCCCATCTAAGAATCATCAATGTGAGCCCTTAGGGAGGTCGGTTCCGTGACAATTGAGTATACGTACCGTAACGACTAGGAGCATCAATTCCACCGATCAAAGTTTGTCAACCCAGCAACACCTACACAAGCTGAGCTGTTACAACAACAACCCTTAGGGAGGTTCCAGAGGTCGCGTTTTATCGAATAGCTCATAACCATTGCCATGATAAACTGTGAACAAAGCTCCGAAAAAGGGTTCCGAAGTGCAATAGTCCAGTGCCGCCAGGTAACATAATGCGTGCCGCATGATCCTGGCATAACCCTAGTCCCGCGTGGGCCAAAGGCCTACCGCCGCACCATAATAGCGGAAATTAGAGCCAACTGTTCGGCCATGAAGTCAACTGGCAACCAGATTTACATAGTAAACAGCGTCTTCGTCAGCGTCGACCAGAGAAAAAATTAGAACAGGGAAAAAGTTATAACTTTTCAAATTTAAAGGGGAGCCTTTATTCATTCCGCGTATTCCAATGATTTCACTATTAATTGCTTTTAAAAGACTACAATTTGCGATAGGTTTTGCGTTTGATATAACGATAAATAAAGCGAAAGAGCAGTGATTGTGTAGAATTGATATGTAATATTCATGCTTCTCCAACGGACAATTATATGTATCTTGTACACGTGTAGGCAAGCTGTCAGTTCTCTTTATTTACACAACGATCGTTTTTCATCACATACCTGAATATTGTTTACGAAAGAGCTCTGCGATAGTTTAAGTTAAAGCATAGGATTTATATTTTAAACAAATAAAAATAAAAGTAGCATGGTTGGCGAAGCCGGCACAGAGTCCGCTAGTTGGTTTTTAAATATTAACTAGTCAAATTTATAAAAATGTCATTTAAATTGAAACACTCAAGAAAAAATAAGTGATTTTTATATTTAAGCTAGAAGAAGCTACTTTTTTATTTAATTTTTTTTTTATTGTAAAAAGTGTTTTTGGTTCAAAATAAATATAAATAAGTTTTCCGGGTTCCTGAGATGTGGATTAAGTTTAAACTTAGTTTAACGTGTGATTTTTTTTTATTATTTCATTAAAGACCAACATTTTAAGCAAAACTAAGCTGTTGTACATATACAAAATTGGTAATGGTGGCACAAATCTGTTTTCAGATTAACTAAACGTAGTTTAACTGAGATCTCAAAACCCCAGCCGTAGTAAAGTTATGCTTTATTTCCTTAACAATAAAAATTCTCGTAGGGACCGAAAATTCAGTTTGTTAAAAATATAGTTGGCTATAGTCGTATTAAACATTTTAAAAAAAGTTTATTTATCGTTATCGTTAAAAGTTGTGTACGTTATAGCCGTGTTCACCTGTCAATATTTGTTAAATAACCATTAATTCAGAAAAAGAATTATCTGGCGGATATACATAGTTTTTTTTGTAGAATTATTTCTGATTAAAAATTAAGTAAAAAGAATTTGCAAAATCAAGTTTTTTACGTGAAAACAATTTTTAATTGTTGTCATTACAAAACACCGTTCTATTTTTATTAAGAAAAATATTAGACATTTCTGTTCTCGTAATTGTATTTAATAAATGGTCGGCTTCATTTCAAAACTAAATCAGAAACTTGAATTTTTTATTTAAAAGAATTTATTACACAATTTTGCTGTAAGTCCGACTCTGTTTATGACCGCAAATTACGAAAGTGTTCCAAGTCAAAAAAAAAGAAATAATTTTGCACAGCTTTGTCTATTCACTATTATGTATTTACTGCGCAAAAATTTTATTTATAAAAACCATTTTTTGTTTAAGCAGAAAAATATTTTAAAATATACATATTAAACCAAAACGAATTATTTATGACTTAGACTACTGTTATAATCAGTAGCTAATGGTGGGAGCAGTAAGACGACATCTAATAAACGCTTTTATAACCGGGGTTTTCTATGACACACAATCTTGTTTCAATTATAATCGCAATCCAAAAGTTCTGTGTGAAAAAGCGATACAGTATCTTGTTGTTTCAACTCTGTAAGTGGGATTAAAAGCATCAGATAATATCAATTCGACCACACAGACAATGAAAACTAAAAAAGTTTATGAATGAATATTATTGTTTTGTTGTAATCAGCTGAATGTTGTTAAGCCTACAACAATAAAAAGTGTTTAGACATGGCTTAACACCTTTTGTTTTTTTTGTTTGTTTTTTTTTTTTTTTTTGTTTTGCTATTAACAATCTTTAACACGAATGAAAAACTAGCAAAGCTCTTTAACTTACAACAACAAGTAACAGTGAAACACACACAGTTCAAGACAGCTTAAATGCTTTTGTTTCTGCTTAGATTGTTAAACGAATTGGATAAACGATAAAGCTTTTTACATTTTTCCATTTCATTGAAAGCTTTGATTTAGCTGATTTTTGTCTTTGTTTTACTAAATATTTGATTGAAAACGTACATACTAGATGTTATTGCGAATGCGCGTATGCACAATTCCGTTTGAAAGACTTTTATGGTAGTTGAGTGTGAACCATCGCGGCATCAAGACGCATAAAACAAAGACAAAAAAGGAAACTACCCAAAACGTTAAAAAATATAGAGATTATATTTAAACTTAAACTAACTACTGCCATACTAGTCATTGCGATTTTAAATTGTAGTGTTGTTGGAAACTGGATTAAATCGTAATGAAGTCAATGTGGTTTTTGTTGTTAGTCTGTGGTCACCACGCTGTTAGCCATGGTTGGAAGCCAATAGTGGGCCATGCACCAGCTAATGCTGCCATAACAGGCTCTAAGGCAACTTCAACTTCATTTACAAGTTCATTTAGTCTACGACAATCACATCCCGAATTTGGTAGCAAAACCTCTTATAAATCGGAAAGTGATGTTAAGGAAGTCGAACAGCCATTAGCTGAAGAATTGTTGGCGGCAAAAACCAGTTATATAAAACAACCCGTAGGGGTGGCACCGGTGCCAAGTAGTATTAATTTTGGCGATGCCAGATTCGGCTACAAACTATCAGGATACGAAGAGGTAGGCTTACGCAAGAATAGTGATTTTTATGTGAAGTCGTCGGTTTAGCAGTGTGTAATATTTTTATTTTTTTTTTCTTAAGGATCAATGTTCCGTGAAAAAATATGCTTTTAATCAAGATGGTGTATTACATTATGATAATAAATTGCCGGAACTAACGCAGTTTACAATTTGCTTTTGGATGCGTTTTACCAATCACAGTGGCGACCATGTAATTTTAACTTATTCAAGTAAGTGCAACAGTTGAACATCACAATTGTCGACATGATAATTATTAAAAAATATTTGTTCAGTGTATCCTAAAATTTTGAGAAAAAAAATAATAGAAAAATATTTGAATGATTGGTTTTATTTTAAACAGTTTTAAAATCCCTTCAATATCTTGACATGGCATTTTAATTAAGGCCAAATTCATATTTGTATTAATAATTAAAAGCAAACCGATTGTTTAAATTTTTTACGGATTAAAAATAAAAACAAATAAAAGCCAAATAAATGTCGAAAGGTCAGGCGTTTCTTTTTGAAAACGTTTGTCTAACTCTGCTTAACGCAAAGTTCAATAGAAATGTCCATTTCAATGGGTTATTTTAAAAGTCAAAATTGTGGTTTTTGTTTCATTGTTGCGAGAAGCGTTTATTACATCAAGTTAAAAAAGTGATTTTGAGCCATCTTTCGGTTGCGCAAGAGTAAATTTTGACAACAAAGTGTTTTTTTGTTGCAAAAACAAAAAATAATAATAAACACAAAAAAAAAGTGAAAGGAAGCAAACTTCCTGCTGATCACAAGCACTAAAGACACACAAACCCCATCCATCGGTAGTTTGAGGCGATGCTGCTAGACAAATAAAAGAGACTGGACAAGTTTGGCACAAAAAGGCGGTTCGGTTCGGTCCGGTCCATACATGTTCTTGTATGGGATTTTATTTTACAAACAACGTTCAAAACCATTTCAAGCCGCAAAATAATAATATAAAAGCAGTACAAGTACGTGCAAATACGAGTGTTTAGTTTCTGACTGTTTTAGTGATCAAGTGAATAGTGCCAAAAATTTAGCAACTCTAAACGAACGTAATGGTCAATTTCAAGTTAAAGTATTTAAAAGTAAAATTCATGTTGTTAAACATTGTCTGTTGTCTATGCTGCTTTATTACATAAGTGAAAACTTGGTTTCAATTTCGATTTAGCCCAGTCCAACTAGCCGGTTGTGTGTATGAGTGTGTGAGCATGTGGCAGTAACAAAAAATTACACAAAATTTTATACTAAATGAGTTAAGCATGTTTGTTAGTAATCCCATGAAGTTGCAAAGAAAAACTGCAATAATTGACATGATTTATTTTTATCTCCGCTGTGAAGTGAAGCAAAACTAAAGCGAATTAAAGCAATGAAAATTAAAAACTTTATTAGTGGGTTAATAAAACAAGCCTCCTCGCAACACAGCTGAAGACGCAAGCGCAGACACGCACGATACACAATCTGGGCCAATTGCAATAAACTTAAGCAATTAATCACTAAGCAACTGCAAAAATGCTAATACAATTGCTTCAATTAATTACTATCTCAAGATTATCACATATCGATTATATTGATATTCAGTGTTGCCAGCTTTTCACAAGAAAATTGCTAAATTTTTAGCAACAAACTGGCTAAACAAAACCAATTAATGCTGGGTAAAAAAGGCTTAATAAAATACGTTCTTACAATAACAAGTACTAGGGATGGGCAAATTGAAAAAAATGTTTCGATGTGCTATATCGAATCGATATTTTTTAAGAGTATCGATATTTATTATTTCAATAATATCGATATATCGAACGTTATTTGCTGAAACTATTACCAAATTAAAAAATTTAATATATATGCACAAATCTAATTATTATTCCACATATACATATATAGGCACACATATTGTTCCAAAACCGCATAAAATAAATCTTTTCAAGTTCGTTTGACTTTACTGTTTTAATTAGAAATCTGCAATGTGAAAACCCCGCCTTTTTCTTAATTTTTCTTCTTATAAATGCCAATCAATTTAGATCTTTATATTATTTTAAAAAACATATGATGCAGTGATGCCAACTCTTAAAAAAACATATTTTTTGAAAAAACGGCAAAAATTTTGAGTTTTTAATGAAGACTGACTTTAAAAAATATCGAATTCGATAGTCGTATTTCAATATCGATATATCAGTATTTAAAATATCGGCGATACATATCGATTATTTTTTTAAATGTCGATATTTTGATATATCGATATTTTTTGCCCATTGCTAACAAGTACTGTGGTTATTTTATTGAACTGTTTATGCTTTTTAATCAAATTTTAATATTTGAATCAGGCTAAAGTTCATTGAATTCAATTTGCATTAAATTATTTTTATAAAGAAAGGAATTTTACAACATGAAAATGAATTAAAATTTATTGATATTTTTTCATTCTTGACAAAAACTGTACAGAAGTAAAACTTTTTAATATTCTAAAACAAAATTTTTTTGACAAAATCGATTTGGTCACCACCCAATAAAAAATGGAGCTTCCAACTAAGCAGGTTTGCAAGGGAGAAACATAAAAGTTTCGCTTACCATAGCGGTTATGGAAGAAATTAATTCTATATGGCGTGCTCCCACTTTGAAGCAATACATTTTTGACACATAAAGCGCATTATTCAGCGCATATAAAAATTGTTCGATGTAACGACACAGTGTGTAAACTGAATGTTTTTTTATATTTATTTTTTAGTATTCTCCCTTACGAACTTGCATCGTAGTAAGGGAATGCCGTGGCACTTGAAATGTTATTTTTCTTTATAAAAGTTGTTGAAAGTTATTTCACTTACTTTGCATCGACATCTCAAAATCGGAAAAAATAGACATACGCGGTTGCCCATGAAAACCACAGAATTGTGCGCTTACTTTTTTAAATGTACCATTAGTGCTTCGCAAAATGACAAAATTTTTTATTGGGCAATAGCGTCGTTTGATTAAATCCGGGTTTTTGAGATGTGAATGAAGTTTAAACTTATTTTAACGCAGTCTGAAGCTCGGATTTTTCCGGAGAAATGAGATTTTTTTATTATTCCATTAAACCCCAACATTTTAAGCAAAACTAAGCTGCTCCGTCAAAATCTGTTTTCTAAGATCTCAAAAACCGGGCCTAAATGAATTTTAGAAAAATTATTTTAAAATTTGTTCGTTAAAATTTGTTTAAAATCTTAAAGCAAATTGTAATAAATAAAAATGGCTTAATTAGTTCTTACTTAGCCAAACAAGAAGAAAATTGGCTAAATCTTTCCACTAAACGGCTAAATGGGCAACACTGCCCCCATTTTTTTTAGTAAGTCATCGTCCAGACTTGCAATTTTGGTTGCAGACATTCTTGAGGTTATTGGTAAGAGGGGTGAGAAGATTGCGGAGGGTTTCTCAGTTTCATGTACTCTGCAATTCGGTTTTGTTTTCTAAATCTACACTTTTCAACTTGAAGTTGGCTGTAGCTGTGTTTGTATTTATATATAAAATATAAAAAGAACAGGATAAAAATACAAAAATTGCAACGATAGAATTTTTTAAATTTAAAAAAAATTGCAAGTCTGTACGATGACTAAAGCCTATAGTACACGGAATGTAAAAAGCCACGTGCGCATGTGCTTCTGACGTTATTTTGTCGTCATCACACAACACGAACTGCCCATTGTGGCTTTGTAGTGACGTCAAAATTACGTCAGAACCACATGCGCATGTGGCTTTTTACATTCCATGTCTATAGCCTTAAGGGTAATCACGATGGTAATTGTGCTAATTTACAATTTGTAAATTTTTCATTTTCATTTGTTTAAAACTATACAAAAGCATTTTGGCTTATAAAAACACTTTTTGCTAGTGTACCTTATTTGGGACCCATTGGCAATTATGGACCCGCCTAACATAATTATGTTATGAGGTTAAGATTCATGTAAAAGTTCTATGTGCCGAACATTATTTATATATCGTCATCTAAATAAGATTTTAGGATGGCTGTTTAAATGGGACCTAGGGTTAATTTTGGACCTACCAGGACAACATTTTGTCTATCTATTGAGTTATTAGAGCCAATGTGTATGTTAATACCAACATTTATAAGGAAGTTATGGCATTAGAAGCTATAAGTATTTGTATGGGAGTTATTGTAAAAAATGGACCGATTCCTATAAAATTTGGTCAGATGATTTTGATTGCAATAAAATAAGTTTGGACCAAATTTAATCTAAGTACCTACACAATAAGATGGTTTATGGGTACAAATATAATATTCTGGAAAGAATTTTTTATGGGGGCTATGTGAAATTATGGACCCATTTTCAATAGGCTTGGAACCAATGTACCAAATTTCATCAAATTATCTCTAAAATTGCGACTCAGAAAGTGATTCTGAGTCGATCGGTAAAGTTAACGGTGGCTCTTGGACAAATATTTTAAGGTGTTACAAACAGGAGTGTAAGGACTTAATAGTTAAACTTGGTGCCAATAGAAGGGAACACATCTACTTGGCTCGGGGCCACCAGGGCATAGAAGGTAACGAAGTGGCAGACGAATTGGCGACAGAGTGACATGACATTCCAGTTTCAATTTGTAACAGTAAGAGGGATAAGGACTCTGCTATACATTGGAAATCTAAGGAAATTTGGGGAAACATCGAAACGTGCAGGGTTTCCAGGGTTCTGTGGGGATCCTATAATCCAAAATCGACTAAAACTCTTCTATTGCTAAGGAGATGGTACTGTAAGCTTCTGGTACACAGACAAAATTATTGCCGAATTATTATCAAACAAACGCTTGTTTGATATTTTTTTTAATTTCTACAAATTTTTTTACTGATTCAATTAATATTTTTGCTTGATTTTTATTTAACCAACAAAAATGTTGACAACTATTCAAAAATATAATATGTATACGCGTCATTGGCTTCAAGTTTTCATAATTTTTTATGAAATATTTAACGCTCTTTAATGTTGTCGTTTTTTGCATTTTTTTATTTGATCGTAAGAACACTTCTTTATGTAAAATATAAGAACAACAACAAAAAACACATACAGTATATTTTTAGACGCTTTAAAAAAGTACAGCAATAAGAAATATGATAAAATAGCGTGACAAGGTTTGTAGTAAAAAAAAAAAAAACAAAAACAATAGCAGGTAAAAAAAAACGTTTCACTCTTTTTAAACAACAACAACATTACAAGAAAACAAATAAATTTTTGGTTGGTTTCAAAGTTGGTAAAAAAGAATGAAAAACAAAATCCCGTTTTCAATTTTTTAAAACTGTTTAGTTAAATACATCAAATACAAAAACCGAATGATGACGAAAAACGTATCGAGTCGGCCTGCTGCCGTTTTGGTTACATTTCTTCTTCTTTAGCCAAGGAAAGGATACAGCAACAGTGAGTGATGAAGAAAAACATTGTGTGTATTAACAAGACTTGGTTCAAAATTATACCAACAAAAAAATGTGTTTCAAAGCCAGCCGCCTCCCTGCTCTACCTTTTTCTTCTCCGTCAGTGATTGCTTGGGTGCGCGTGATTGCTTGTGCAAAAACTTTTTTGTTTGATTCAGCAAAATTATTTGTTTGAAATTTATATGAATTTCAGTAAACTTTTTGTTTCATTCAGTTAAATTAATTGTTTAAAAAATACCTGTGTTTTTTTTCAATAAACAAAATGCAAATAAATTGTTTGAATACGCAAATTTGTTTATAGGACCGATTTCAGACAAAAAATGATTTGATTCAACAAATTTTTTGTTTGAATTGGAAAAATAATTTTTTCTGTGTAGGCTTTATAACGGGTCACTGTTGGACGGCAGTATACGCCAATAGGGCGGAGCAACTGACAAATGACAATTGTAGATTCTGTAGGGTACGAGGGAAAAAAGAAGGGGAAATCTCTGAAATTTGTCTCTGGGTATCATATCGACCGGCCACCTAACCCTCTCCACTGTTGTGGTGTAGGTATACAAATGGAAAATATTTACTATATTAGGTTATGTAGCATCTCAAGAATAAAGGTCAATAATGAAATGGTTTATAAAAAAGGCCAAAAATAATTTCGAATATTCAACATAAATTTCTCATGGTTTTTGGAATTTATCTAAAATGATTGACACATGTATTAGTTATTTTTTTTTTTGTGTATTATTAAATAAGGTGTGTTCATTTACTAATGGAAACTTGCAATTACCCTGCAGCCTCACGATAAAGTTTTTCTTTGATAGTCTCTTACATATGGATGTGTCAGAAGCTTAAAGACTTAACTCTACAAAATAAAAAGTAGAGTAAATTAGTAATGTTTGAAAAATTGATTTCCAAAATTTAATATGCCACAAAAAGGAAGTTGGCGAACACGCGAAGCGTAGTAATTCATATTACAGCGATATATTATGGCCTTATTTTAGTTTGTATATTTCCTATTATATGGCTGGTAGATTCTGAAAAAATTTAAATAACATTCAAAACCTATACCAATTTTTTATATTTTTTAATGGAAAATATTTAAACAATGAAAAAACAAAAAAAGTTTTGAAGAATTCACAGCTAATAGTGGAGTGAGGCCTTTAAACACCCAATTACAGCTTATTAAAATTTACATAAATTAAAAGCTGGGACGTAGACTGCACTCAATTTTTAAGCAATTTGCATTCAAGTTGTCATCAAAGAAAACAAATGGAAAGGTGAAATTGAAAGTGTTAGTAAAAAAAGTGAGAGCTTATTGCAAATTGAAAGGAATTCAAAAGCAAAACTTGATTGTGTAGCTGCAAAGTGCCGGTTCACACACATCAAGTTTGACTAGTCAAGTCTTGAGCTTTTAGGAGAGAGGGGAAAAGAAATTGCATTCTCTTTTTCCTTCTCTCCTTAAAGCTCAAGACTTGACGAGTCAAACTTGACGTGTGTAAACCGGTACAAAGTTATTAAAAAAAACTCGTGAAGACATTTGAAAAACGGGCTAAATTGAAAAAATTACGGTTTTTGTACTTTATCATGGCATTTCTTTCCAAAAAAGATAATTATTTTTAAAGTAAAACACCAAAAATTTTAAACAAGAACATTTCTTTCGTATATTTGTATTGAAAACAAAAACAAATTTTAATTTTTTATTATTGTTTAATATAAATATGCCTGACAGATAGATACAACTGAATTTTTAAGTAGCTTTTACATCCTTTTATAATTCATGGTTGTTTTAATAAGTTCGTAGCACTTGGCAATCCTCTTCATTATTCCACATATCACTATCTATGCGATAGTGTGGCTTTTTGTATGTTTCGCCAGAACTAATTTTCGACATAACTCGTCAGGTATTTCGTTATTTTCACTGATGGTTCGAAGATGAAGGGCACGGTTGCGGGGGTCTACATTGAGGATTTGGACATCAGAAGGTAATATAGACTTCCTGACGACTGCAGTGTATTTTAAGCCGTGGAATTGGTAGGGAGCAACTCTGCCAGGGGCTCGGAGGTCACTATATATGTGGACAGGCAGGCGGCTCTTAGGGCCTTGTTGGGCTGCTATGTGAACTATAGGCTAGTGGATGATTGCAGGAGGGCTCTAGGAGAAATCTTAGGAAGTCATGTGGTGACGCTGTGTTGGGTACCGGCAACATTACCGCCAACGAGATAGCTGATGAGTTGGCAAGACTTAGCTCGGAAATAGAGGATCCTCAAAGTTTGCAGGCGTTCAGGCCTCCAAGCTTCAACTTTGGAAGAAATAGGGAATGGGCTCTGAGCGGGACTTATCGGGTATGGCGGGGCCGAACGGACTGCCAGGTATCGCGCGCGCTGTGGCCGGTGCTTATTAGGTCAAATGCGAGTGCGCTGCTGGGCAAGAGTAGTGCCTGAGCCAGGACCACGGTAGGTAGATTGGCATCTGCTTTGTCGGAAATTCATATGTAGGCTGTGTGAGGACCCAGCGGAGTTGGAGACAGTTTAGCACTTTCTGTGCCACTGTCCCAGGCTACAGAACAGTACGCTGAGGTGTCTTGGTTGCAGATTCCTGCGCGAATTGGGAGATGTCTCAGGCTGCGGGCTCGAGAATCTGACGGGATTCGTAAAGGGAAAGGCCTGGCTGCGCGACTGGAGATTGGGCACAGTTTTCTGTTTGGTAGGGTTATTTTTTGCTTGTGATGTCCGATTTTTTCTTTTCCAGTGCTTTCACTCTTTACTTCTCCTATTCGTCATAATGGACCATATTGGTCTCTGGGTAAGGGTGTGAAGTTTACTTCGCACTAGCCTTTCTTACATAACCTAACCTAAACCTTTTCTCAAACGACAAACGTTTGATAATGATTTGAGAATCATTTATATCATAGCATCATTTTCAAATTGCTTTTAAACGTTATTCTTTAATATTTTTCACATTTGGATTGTAATTCAATATGGAACATAAACGAAACATATTTTTTTAATTTAAATTCATTATTTATTTATGTAAGCTGTCGGCTAAACATTCGACACATATCAAACAGCCGTACCTAAACAAGAGCGGAAAGTGTTTTCTAACTGTCAAAACTAGTGCTGCGCCAACCCTTTGCAATTAGAAAATCCGATTTTGACAGCGCGTTTAATAGTGAAGCTGGCCGCTATTGTTAATAAATAATAGGAGTTAAGCTACTTTTTGTCAATCTAACGGTTTTTTCTTCTTTTTTTATTTCTATTATGTGGGTTCTACAAGAATGTTAACACTACACTACTATTTATGACGCTCTTGTTTAGGTATGTCATATCAGCGTAAAAGCTAAGCGAAAGAAAATACAGTGTTCTTCCCGTCCTCAAATTCTTGGAAAGACGAATTACTTGGCTACATTTTTATTTTGAGAATTGCCATGGCGTAGCACCGCGATCGTACAGCAAACTTATATTTTCTAGACTTTCCCGTTTTATTTTATTCGCTTTCTTTCGCTCTGGTTTTCGAGATATACCGTTATTTCGAAAATAGAGAAGGTTGCACGTCATATGTTCGCCTAACTCAAAAACGGTTTAGTTAATTGAAATTACTAAAAAAAACCGAAATTACGCAATAAAATTTCCTTTAAGAAAAGTAAAACTTTTTTCTAATAAGAGCAGTCGTTTTTGAAACATAAAATGCTGCAGTGCCTAGGGTGCCTCTAGATAGGTCAAATGTATGACCGACCCCACTTTATTGTTTATCTCAATCATTTATTTCTAACATACCTACCAGCTATATCCATTCTTTAACGGGGCTCCCATACAAAATGTTCAATGCAGACTAGAAATGTATTAAAAAAAAGTCCCATAAAGGCCCAGGGGTCGCCGCTAGTAAAATTAAATGTATGCCCGACCTCAATTAGTTTTTTGTCCTTAACATTTTCTCGAGACATACTTGCCCTTTATCTCCACTCTTTAAGGGGTCTCCCATACAAATATTGCGTTTTATGAAATTCTTAAATTAATTACAATTTTTCGACTTTTGTGAATAAAATCAAAAGTTGGTAACAGATTTTAATCATTTATGGCTTTGTTTGCAGCTTCGTTTTTTATTTGTCTGCGAAAAATTAGAAGCCTAGCTGCATTTTTTAATATTTTATGAATTTTTAAAAAACAAAAATTTCGAAATTTTGATAAACAAATTAATTTTATGTTATTAAAAATAATGTTTCAAAAACGACTGTTCATATTAGTTTTACTTTTCTTAAAGGAAATTTTATTGCGGAATTGCGGTTTTTTTTAGTAATTTCAACTAAACTAAACCGTTTTTGCGTTACACGAACATATGTTGTGCAACCTCCTCCATTTTTGAAATAACGGTATATCTCCAAAGCCAGAGCCAATCTAAAAAAACGGCGGGCACCACTGGATTCAGCGTACCCGAATTATGTTAAAACGCCATGTGCCCGGCTTGTCTATTTTTTCAACTAGCAAAGTGTAATTTATATTTTTTTCAAAAGAAATTAAGGTTTTTATACCTCACGTAATCTGTAATTTTTCTTTTATTGTAAAACACATTTAACTTTAATCGCCATTTTTTAATGTTTACATTTACTTTTCGCTTTAGTGTTGTCAAGTTTATTTTTAATTTGAGAATAATGCGGGGTACAGACAGTGCAATCTACATCAATGCAATCTCAAAATATCAGAATGTTTTGATGTTGATGAAATCTCGAATGAATGAAAAATGAAGGAAAATAAATTTAATTTGCTAGATTGCGTAAATGCATTGCATAGTGTGTACCCAGCATAACATTTGATTGCAATTTGATATCAAATTGAAAAAACATTGCTTGTCAAATGTTTACATTCCAATCATTATCAAAAATTGAAAAAGGTTTGAGAATTGTGTTTGATGTCAAATGAAAAAGTCGTTCCATATCAAAGGTTTGACTTCGTGTTTGTTGAGAATAATTCTTGCTAGTAAAATTTTTACTAACAGAAATTTTCAAAATTAATTTTTTTTTGTCCCTCAAATGTACATGCTGTTTTTTTACACTCTTGTGCTACATAGTTTTTCGAGTACGTGAACACATTCTAGTAATAATTAATTATCAGGGGTGTTCCGGAAATCGAAAACGCAAAACGCTACAATTTTAAACGTCATTTTTTAATAGGTTTTCTGTAATAAAAGAACTTTATGACATATATTATACAAAAATGTCTCTATTAAACAGAATTTTATAACAAAAATTATAAAAATTAGATTAAAAGTGTGTTAAAAACCACTTCCAAATTCTTGCGTTTTTGATTTCCAGAACACCCCTGCATAATTATTGAAAATAAGCAACCATTTTCTGTTATGGAACAAACCTTTTATAAGAAATAAATTATATTATTATTTGTTTTGATTAGCTGAGGACGAACATAGAGAATTTCAATTTTGGGTTGCGAATGCGAAAAATTCCAGTTTTTTATCGATGGCTATAAAAGGTCAACAAATGTATAGGTATGTATCCAATTCAATAAATAAAGCAACATCATGCATGTTTGGGTGTATCTCATGTACTGCATGTATCTACATACATACATATGTATACATTCATGTGTATGTACACATGTATGTATTTTTTATACATAAGTAGATTTACAAATTCCTACATGCATTTTCAATTTGAAACTTTTTAACACCAACAACATTTTAACATCAATATAAATATACACTTTTTAAAACAATCATCAATCAATACATAAATAATACATTTCTAACATATCATTTTAATAAACTTTATTATTTTTTTTAACTGATGTTTTTTGTTATTTATTTTTTTCTATGGTATAGACTTAATTATCCATTGAGGGTTCGTCAGTGGCATCATACTTGCACCTCATGGAATGGCAAAACTGGTGAATGGCAAGTTTGGTTAAAGGCAGAACGTATTGGTCGAGGTTTCCATAATTCCGTAAGTTTTTGGTTTTTTTTCCATAAATTAACAAAAAAAAAATAACAATGCTTTTCAAAATTAACAAACTACGGCAAGATTTGAACAACAGTTTCAACTCCTTTCACTATCTCGCCAAAAAATGTATTTGTGTATTTCGCAAAACTTGCCAACAACAATAACACGATTTTTATAAATTATTTGATTAATAAATCACAAAAAGTCATAAACACAGTGCAGACAAATTTGTATAAAGCATAGCAAAAGTAATTGCAAATTAAACTTTACGATTACATGATCAATCAAATATGTAGAAATTACAAAAAAAGAATACTTTATTTGTTGCGAAAAAAAGAATGTAAAGTGGTAGAGGCAATTTGATAAAATTTAAAGTATCATGCCCATTTCATGTTTACAATACATTTAAAAGAAAGAAAGATTTTATATCTCGTGATGGTTTATACCTACGGTGACCATCTGTTCTGTAGCCGGTTTGTGCTGGTTCACACTCTTCAAGTTTCAGCCGCCAAGTCATAAGTTTTTAGGAGAGAGAGGAAAAGAAATGGCACTCTCTTTTCCCTTCTCTCCTAAAAGCTCAAGACTTGAAGGCTAAAACTTGAGGAGTGTGAACCAGCACTTTCTGTATTTCTCGCATCCTAAAATGTTTGTTAATTGCAATAAAAACAGTGTAATATTAAACGAAAAATGGCTTTGCTCAGACAAGTGTTTTTGAATTTTTACTGCGAGAGAATTATCTGTCATTTAAATGATTTTCCAGCAACGATTATAAGGATGTGAGAAAAAGTGTTTCTGTAAAAATATTTTGCGAAAAGCTTCTCACAATAACTGTCAAAATAAGTCACATTTCAAAGTGGTGCGAGAAAAAGAAAGTTCTAAGAAATATACATATCAAGCCCTAAAAGCAAAAAAAGCTTAAGCGACAAAAACACAATTTTATAGGAGAAGGTTTTTTATTATCTATACTAATATTATAAAGCTGAAAAGTTTGCATATTTGTTTGTGTATTCGCTGGTCCGATATTAAAAATTCTTCAACAAAATGAAGAACGGAATCTCTTAACAGACATACGCTACATAAGTTTTCACTAAATGGCTTAGGATAGGGTCCAGGGGCGTTTAACCTTTTCTTCTAACCTCACTCATATATCCAAAACTAAAGAGACAGAAAAAAATTTAAAACTTATCGGAATTTTTGAAAATCGGACGGGTAACACCTGAATTTTGGTACTTTTTCGTCAACCTGTCTATCTTTTAAACCAATAAACGTAAAAATTAACATTATATCACCTTCGAAACTTATCTAAAAATAGAAATACAAATTTTCTACTTTTTAGAAATTCGAACGTTAAGGGGGGAAATTCGTAACTGTTTTTAGTACTTTTTTTTACAAAGTATTTTTCTCCATTCTTTAACTTAAACATATTAAATGAGCCCCCACTACAATATTAAAATTTTTGATACTTCAACGGTGAGAAAAAAAGCACCAAAAAGGGGAAATACGGAAAATTAAATTGCTTTCTTTAGCTTTTTGGTTTTACAATTGGTACTTTTTTTTAATTACCGTTAATATTGGACCTAGAAACATAAAATTCAAAATGCAATATCCCGAATGATAAGACTCTATGGGAAAACTTTTTGGTACTTTTTGGTCTTTACCTGGTACTTTTTGGATTTCCGTAAGTATTGGACCTAAAACATAAAATTAAACATGCAAGGACCTGAGTGGATGAGAATCTATAACGGCTTTTTGGTAGCTATTTGTTCTTTAACTGGTACTTTTTTTAATTGTCATTAATTCGACCTAAAAACATAAAATTTAACATGAATGTCCTAAGTGAATAATAATCTGTAAGAGCGGCTTTTTGGTACTTTTTTTACCTTTAACTGTTTTTTATTGAATTTCCGTTAATATTGGACCTAGAAGCATTAAATTAAACATGCAATATCTTGAGTAAATACGAATCTGTAAGAGGGGCTTTTTGATAATTTTTTGTTTTTTAATTGGTACTTTTTGAATTTCCGTTAATATTGGACCTAGAAACATCAAATTGTACATGCAAGGTCCTGAGTGAATGAGAATCTGTAAGAGGGATTTTTTTTGGTACTGTGTATTTCTCTAGCTGGTACTAACTCAGGATAGGGTTCAGGGCCGCTAAACCTCCTGTATTTAGAAAATATCAATTATTGTTTTAGAAGAGATCTATTAAATCCATAATTTTCGCACCTAAAACAAAAAAAAACATTTTAACATGAGTTCGCTGTTCACCCTTTAAACCTCCTCCAGTCTATCTCTCTGCTCGACCGTCCCCTGACCGAATCCGAAAGCGACCAAGAGGGTACATACGGAGAATTAATGCCACTCCGAAAATATCTAACCAATTGTTATAGGTTTTTCAAAGCTTGGCAGGCATATGAAGGGACAGATGGGCAATTTCGATTTTGATGAAATTTAAAACTTATAAAACACACAGTCTTTATATTTTTTTATAGTTAATCAAAAAATCATTCTGGGCGGGCAACGCCAAGGTAACGGCTAGTATGTATTTCATAAAAATTTTGTATGAAGGTTGGCGCTTAAGCTAAAATTGTTTTTGCTAGAAAATCATTACGGTGCCTTACGTGACCATCACATTTAAGGAGATGATGCAAGTGTTGCCAATAAATTAATTTGTTAAAAAAAAACGAAAATAAAAAATGATGCCGCTTAAGCTCTTTTTGCGGTAAGGGCTCGATATTCATGTAGATATTTAAAATTTATAATGTGTTTGTAAATATTTAAAAGAATTTAAATGATGATTGAATAATTTAATGGTGTTTTCTTTTCTACAAAAAAATGTGACATTTTATTTAAAAAAATGCAATTTGGTGGCTGTTTCTTAAAAATTTTGCTACCGAAAAGGAAGAGTTTTTTTAGAATAAAACAAACCACCCTTTTCGGGAGCAAAATTTTTAAGAAACAGACACCAAATTGCATTTTTTAAAAATAAAATGTCATATTTTTTTGTAGAAAAGAAAATACCATAAGTTATGAAAATAACACACAACTGTATATTTCGTTATTGAAATTTTTTTAGCTCTTCATTGTTTTGGTTTTATTATTTTTTTTTTTTTTTTTGACGTTTCGCTTGCATCTGACACTAAATTTTTGCAAATATTTTAGAACAAACGGAATCAGTGTTGTCTGTTTTCGCATTCAAAAAAAAAATATCAGTGTATTTTGTTGTTGTTAACTGTTATTAAAAAACGGTTATTTCTTTCTTAATGTTTCAATTGGTATAAAGTTGCAATTCATAAAAGTGTGTCAATCGTCTTAATTTGAGTTGTGACACTTTTGATAAAATAAATCATTGTTGGAGTTAATATTAATTAGACTGGTGTCAGTTTAGAATTTGGCAAAAGTGTCGAAACTTGAAATAATTCAGCTAAAGTGACATAACTCAAAATAATTCAGTAGCTTGTGCAAATAATACATCACCAAAAATGACACAACTAAAAATTGTTCATTATCTAGTGAATAAATATCTAAAAAAGAAAACTTTTTAGATCATAATCTGTATGGATTTTCTTCTACTAAAGGGGCCAAAGAATTGTTTTTAACTATTTTTTTTTTGGTCATAAACTGTTTTTTCGATTCCTGAAAAATTAGGTTTTTTGAGTTGAGTCACTTTTGAACTAAGTGCGCGATATTCCTTGTTCTACTAACCCAGATCCGATTATGTTTTTATTTCGTTTTGTTAATATCTAGCTAGTAAATCATAAAATTCCGGCCGATGGAGAACTATTTTCCGGTGGTACTTCGGTAACCGGTCAAATTTCAGAAGGTCTACATTTTGAAGTGACGTTAGTGCAAATATATCGTGTGGCCCTAAGTGCCGGCAAGGCTCACCGTGATCATAAACATCATCATGCTCATCACTTCGACCATGAAGGTCAGGAAATACAGATCACCACTAAAGCACCGCCACCAGTAAGTAAACAAATATGTTCACTGATAAAAAGAAAAACAATATTAAACTGAAATTATTTCTACTTTAAGATAAATCGACCTCAGCCCATGAATTCTCTGCTGGCTAATGGACAAATTCCTACACGTGTCCGCATAAATCTAGCGCAACCCACTGCAGTCGATGCATCTGCGGCTGCAGCAGCCAATCCAGCTGCTCAGCAGGCTTTAACCATACAAACGAATTTTGTAAATGGTCAAATCAATGTCGGCTCCCGTTTGGTTGCTCAACAACTTATAGGACTTAATCATAAATTGGCTCTTGGGCCGCAAGCAACACAAACTGTTAACCGACAGCCCGTTTATGATTCTACAAATCCTTCCAAAGTACAGTTTGTGGATGAAACTGAGACACGTATACTCTTTAAACGAAATGCCGCCAATTCAAAAACAAAACCAGAGATTTCAACTAAAATGGAAGATAAAAATCTTAAAAAGCGTGGTATAGTTTTCTTAGATGATGGCAGTATAGTTAACGATCCTTTGGTGGAGGATAATAGCGAAAGCTTTAAATACGATGGCTTGGCAGAATTTGGTGGACAAGAATTCAAGAATGAGTTAAATGGCAAGGAAAATATTGAAGATGAAATTGAGGAACATGACCGCGAAGCAGCCGAAGAAGAAGTTAAGGCCGTCATGTCCCTGTGCGATGCTTGCCAATCAGAACCGTTCCAAGGTGCCATAGTATTTGCTTGGAAGAAAACCAGCGAGAAGCTGGACAATGTTTTAAAGGGCTTTAGTGTGGGAGGATGTGGTCAATTCTAGATTAATTTAAGAATACATTTTTTTTTAGTACAAGTATTTTATGATAAAACCTGTTAATTTTTAGTTGTATTTTAAACGCAAGCAGTTTTTTGTATGTTTGTTTAAGCCACTAGTCAGGAAACGAACAGATTTTTAGTTTTTAAATATTCATTGGTCTTTTGAAATTATGTGACACAGAGGGTGTTTATATCAATACATTTTTTTCATGTTATATACGTTACATATACATACACATACTTATGTTATTATTTAATAAATCTTTAAAGAATTTAATCTTGTTTTTCCTTAGAACAGTTTTGACTCACCTTTGATTTGTGGATGTGCTGATTTTTATAATCAGAATCAAATTCCGGTTCACTGAAGTAACTCTGCAAGATAAAAACGATTTTATTAAATAGTTGAAATTTAAATATCGATTCGTTCTAGAATACCTGATCTTGATCCCAGTGTTGAGTATTGGTTTGTGGCAATGGCTGTGGTATACCGGGACCTCCTGGAAGTATCTGGGGTGGTGCGGCGACTTCAGTTGATTCAAAGAGTCGCAAAACTGAACGGTCTCTTATCTCTCTCAAGTGTGATCGTACATCTTCCAGTTCATAGAACATATCCTTACTGGCATCGTGTATATAGATTTTAACATTGGGCCCCTCTAGGTAAGCCATGGTTAACTGGCGAGGAAACGAACGTACAAATAGAGCTCGTACAGTGTCAATCGAAGTAATTTCATTTGGCAATAGAGCTCTCTTTGTCTCCGAACGATATTGCAAGAAAACCAAACCTGTGCGTAAACAGAAATAGAACGAATTTTCAACTTATTTATCTTTGTTGAAATTCGGAAGTAGGATTGTGTGTGTGTGTGACACCATACCTAGAGGTCTTTCTAAGGTTTTCGAGGGTGTACGCACAACGGGTAACGAAGAACGTTGCTTACCACCACGTCTAAAACCCGTACTGGCTGTTTCCACCTCCGACATAATACCCGGGTCATCATCGAACAACGGTCCTTGATTAATGGGCACGTAACCGCGATTTGGTTGCATCTAAAATATAAAAAAAAAATTTATTAAAGCCAAAATAAATACGGATTTAAATGAGTTGCAATGACTAACCTTTTTGTTCTTCTGAGCTCGTGTACCCATCTGAAAAAAAGAAAACGTTAAAAGGTGTTCGCTTTATTTGTTTTGTTTTTAAAATTTAAATTCTATTCTAAAGAGTCTGACTTCGAGACACTTCTCATCATTTAGACTGTAAAGCGTGTTTTTTTGAGAGTGTCACAACTTTGAGTTGGCATCACCGCTTTATTTAAGCACCCATTTATCACCTGATAGTTGCCTTTTGTTAAGTTTGTTTTTTGAAATTTCATTATGAATATTTTTAATCAAACAAATTGTTCTATTCGTCAAAATTAAAATTTTTTCTCTTTATTTGTTTGGTTTTTAAAATTTAAATTCTATTCTAAAGAGTCTGACTTCGAGACACTTCTCATCATTTAGACTGTAAAGCGTGTTTTTTTGAGAGTGTCACAACTTTGAGTTGGCATCACCGCTTTATTTAAGCACCCATTTATCACCTGATAGTTGCCTTTTGTTTAGTTTGTTTTTTGAAATTTCATTATGAATATTTTTAATAAAACTAATTGTTCTATTCGTCAAAATTAAAATTTTTTCTCTTTATTTGTTTGGTTTTTAAAATTTAAATTCTATTCTAAAGAGTCTGACTTCGAGATATTTCTCATAATTTAGACTGTAAAGCGTGTTTTTTTAGAGTGTCACAACTTTAAGTTGGCCTCATTGATTTATTTGAGCACCCATTTAATAGCTGATAGTTGCTTTTTGTTTAGTTTGCTTTGAAATTTCATCATCGACTTACACCAGAGCAACGCGTGCAATTTATTGAAATTTGTAATCAAAGTAATTGTTCTATTCGTCAAACTCATCGTGCACTTCTTCCATTCTATGGCGTACATAATCGTCCTTCAGAGCGGCTAATTCCAAGAACAAAAGATCGTTTTCGGACCAAATTGACTGTTACTGATAATATGCATTCCGTGAGACGGCGACCAGTGCGCACGAAACGATCTTGGCTTAAAAGCTTTTAAGATTCATCGTATGCGTCGCCCATTCGGGGAATGGGCTGAAGCACAAATTTATATTGATTTTCTGGTTGAATGGGTACGTAAGTGAGCAGAATTGTCGCATTTGAAGTGAGGAGAATTCAAAAGCTTTTGTCGAAACACCATTACATCCACAGAAAATTACTGTTTGGTGTGGTTTATGGGCTGGCGGAGTCGTTGGCCTATATGTCTTCAAAAACGGTGAAGAATGGTGAACGGAATCGTGAACGAATCGTAATTCGAAATTTTTTTGTACCTCAATTACGTGGCATTAATCTTGCTGATATAAGGCTCCAACAGGACGGAGCCACATTGATTTACTCAAAAAAAAACTTTTGTTGAAAAAATAATTTCACCTAATGGCCCAAAAAATTTACCAAATCGTTTGATTTAACCTCATTGAATTATTTTCTTTAGGGTTATATTAAGTCACTTGTCTACGTCGATAAACCACAAACAATTGAACACATGGAAATCAACATTCGAAGAGTTATCGGCGGAATACGGCCGCAAATGCTAGGAAAAGTTGTTGAAAATTGGTGTTCTAAATTGCGCCTTCTATGCGCCACATGGCAGAAATCATATTTAAACATTAATTTCATAAGATTATCTTTCCAATAGAGCCCATTTCATTAATATTAAAAATATATTTCCTTGTTTTATTATGATTTAAACTTGTGTCACTCAATAAAAAACCTTTATTATACATATCTGTGGCATTTTGACAAAACATATTAAGTCGAGATAAGAAGAGCAAAAAAAGTTTTAAAAAAACTCGGTGAAAAAATCATTTTTATTAAATAATAAAAAAAAACCGAATTTAAAGAAAAATTGCTTTTATAATACAAAATTTTAAAATCGTAAACAAAAATGTTTTTTGAAGCAAAATTCGTACAACAAAAAGCATTTTTTTCAACTTTTTAAATTTGTCTTAAGATGTTTTGTCAAAAGGCCAAAGATATAAAATTAAATTTGGAAGTGATTTTCTTTAATGTGTATAATTTAAAGTTAAAGAAGCCAGAGGAGAATTCCCTATGAAATCTTTAAAATTGACAAATGTATACAAATGTATGTACATAAATACACCTATACATGTACAGGGGATTCTGTAAAAGTGTGTCGAGTGGGTTGTAAACATTTTGTGAAAAATATACAGGTAAATAAATGTAAATACATACTTCCAAATCCAATGCCTTTTGTGACTGCTGCTGTAAATTTTGTTGATTGGTGTAGGCGAGCATATCACCACCTAATGTATGTCTACGCGGATCCTCTCTTCTCATGCCACGTCTACGTTCTTCGCCTAAGGATTTAAAAGAATAGAAACATTACAAATGAACATTTTACAAAGAAAGCGTTATAATTTAAAACAACATCCTCCCCCCCCCCCCCCCACCTTTCCACAGCCGTTGATTCGGTGGAGGGCAAAACATAAAAAAACAATAGTTTATTTAAACACTTTGCAAATTTTGTTTTTCTATGGTAAAACTAATATTTACCTTGTTCATTGCTCTGCATATGACCAGATTTCATATCATTTTGCCAGTTTTCATCTGAATGTGACGAATAGCGAGCAGCCAAGCCACCATGAAATAAACATTAGACGGAAGGAAGTTTAATGAAAAATTTCAATTGCGCTTTCGTCGAAAGCAAAGTATGTATGTATGTATGTATGTATGTAAAGCAAAAACACAACTACTGAAAATATTTGAATTGTGCGAGCACACATATTTACTTACCGCCTTCGCGTCCTTTGCGTTTCTTTTTGGAACTACTGCTGCCAGAGCCACTACTGCCACCACTGGTGTTTGTAGGGTTCGGTGAACTTTTATCTTTGCTTTTCCAACGTATTAACATTTTCACGAAGAGACCAGGCTAGAGCCTAAGCACAGGAAAATTTTACTTTTATGTGCTACTACAACCACGTATGTGTGTTTGTACGTGTAAGTAATTGTGGTAGTGCTTTTTTGTGTAAAATTTGAAGGGGGAGACTGTTCAACTGTTTTTAATCCTTTTCTGCCGTTATTTTACTGTGTTGTTTTGTAAGGACAAAAAGGATTGTTGTTGGTTGGTTTCTTCTGTTCAAAAGTGTAATAAATATTTGATGTAGAGCACATACTTAAACATGATGGTTGTGCTTATGCATGGACTGGCTGATGAAAAAGAATAATAAAAAAAAAACACAAGAAATAAAAGTTGGGATAAAAAGTCATAAATATTTGATAAAGTTTCTTAAGTTTAAATTTCCGTAAAAAAAATTTTTTTTATTGCTTTTTGTTTTCGTAAATGTTTTGCTGGAGCTGGGTTTTTACTGAAACTCCTCCTGGCCACAGCGCATGTCCCTGTCACACATATGAAAATTTTAAAACATTCCTTAGGAGCAGAGCAAAGGGGTCGTCTGTTTGTTTATGTTTTAAAATTCAACATAATTTTGCCGGTAGGAATATAAATATCACGTGCAAAATTCAAAACAAAATAGAGCCAAACACCACATCTCCAGTGAGAGTTTTATTCATTAGCCAGACATCTCTTTTTGCCCTAAGAGAGTACAGCGCTTAGGTGAGTTTCTTAAAAGTTGAGTAAGGTTATTGCCAGACAGTGCTTGCAAAACAGACCGAACAATGATAGTCCTTCTAAAACTTTTTTTCCCAAATTCCGAGGATTTTCCATAGCAGACCTTAGGCGTTTTAAGGTTTCAAATTAACTGTGTTTAACTTTTTAATGCTAAAGTTGAAGTCAATTATATTTTTTTTCGCAGCACCACTTGTAGTTGTAAGAAAAAAATTCCTTTGGAAAAGGTTTTCAGCATCCTTACAACGCACGTACACACAGCTTTGTAGCTATTTCTTCTTTTGTCATGGGAAGTTGTAGTTTTTTGATAAGAAAATGTTTTATTTACAGCGATTAAAAAAATACTTTTGCACAATTTATTTCATTGATATTTATTATTAATGCCTTTAATGAATTTTAACACTTTGCTTTACATTTATCCAATGAACGTATGTGTAGATATGTACATACATATGTATATGTATGTACGTATAATTAATTTTCTTCTAGAGTTACACACCTATTTATGCGACTTCTTTTTTATTTAATAAAATTTTATTCTTCGAATTTAAAATTTTTTCTATTTAAGTATGTTTTTTTTTTTTTTGTTTTAATTTAGTTAAAAATAATTGATTATTTTGTATATATCAAGTGTGATAAAAATATTTTACACAAAAATTTTTGCTTTAGCTGTCTGTGACCGCTTGGTAAAACCGTTCGATACTTTTTAAATGGCTTTGAATTTCGTGTATATCATAGAAGAGTTTCCGCCCTAAATGTTGTGTTGAACAATTAAAGAGCATGCGTTGCTCTAAAAACCCAAAGTTTAGTTAACGGTAATCCACCTTTTTTAGTTAATTACAAAAATAAATAGTTTGAAATGCCTTGTATGGGATAAACAACAAAGGCCTGATTATACTGCCATCTGTATTTAGCAAAGCACACTATAAACTTTTAGCAAATACACAAACCTTATTACGCATACTTATGGTGAGTTTAAATTTAAATAGATTCGTATCAATTGAGGTGAAATTAAATTATTTAGTTAAGTTATTCGTCATTTTGTGCTTCGGTTTGTAGAACGTTTAATGGTCGCTCTGTCTAGACGGTTGGGTATTATTAAATTCTTCTGAGTTCTATCCCCGGTTCGGGTATAAAGTTTTATAACAAGCTCAAAATCCCTTATTCTTTTCCGCCACACGTTATCTGCCTTATTGCCTAGCATTTAAGACGTGCCAAGAATTGAAGGGAGATAAATTTAAAGTCTCTGAAGGAAGCTAAGTCAGACGTTGCAATTTAACTTGCCTAGTCGCTTAGTGCCAATCGAGATGAGATACATTCTTTTTACCGAAATTTGTAATTTTTTTTATACTTATTCTCATATTTTTTTTTTTAAATTTAGCATTATAAAAAAAAATAATTTTTTGCAGTTCGGAAAAAAGGTCTTACTTAACCCTTTCGCTACAAGTTTTTACTGTGTTACTAAAAAAATCCAATTTTTTGGATTTTTATTATAATTGGCCCTAACAACAACAATTAATACTCACTTTTGAAAAAATGTACCCTAAATGTGTTTTTTGGACTGTATCCATATGGATACATATTTCGGTTATGATAAAAAAATTTTGTTATAAAAACTGACATAAATAGTGGAATAATGCATGGAATGCTATAAGATTTTGCAAAAATTCATTCTATTTGAGCGGAAATCACACTGTAAAATTTTGTGAAGATCGGACCATAATTTACTTTTAGACCCATATAAGCCATACTCCCGGAAAACAGCTTATTACGCCTAAAACCGTAATAAATAATGCTATCAGAATAAAATTTAATACTTCCCAGTTTTATAAAACTAGAAATCACACTAGTAAATTTCGTGATGATCGGTCCATAATTTGCAATAGCCCCCATATAAAAACCACTCAGCAGCATCAAACGTAAAATTATTTTATATGTATTGTGTGTATATTATTCAACACCATAACTTGCGTTTGTATCCATATGGATACATACAATGTTTTAAAAATCTGCAAAGCTTTTGTCCGGCTTGAAACAAAAAACTATTGATGCAAAAAGTTAAAATAAACCTTTTTCTTTATGTGGAATGTGTTTTTTTTACACATGGTCATATATATATATATGTTTTTTGAAAGATAAAAAAAACCTTTTTTTTTGCAAAATATTACATATAAAAAAACGTTTTTTTAAAAATGCTATATTTTTCTCAATATTGTAAAAATCCAAGAGATTTTCATTAAAAATGATTAATAAGATCTTTAAAAACAATAACATACCGATATCTAAGCCAATTATTTGACCTGTAGATTGTCAGATGCCTCCAAAGTTGAGTGTATCCATATGGATACAATGTAGCGAAAGGGTTAAGTCAAAAAAATGCATTTCGAAGTTTTTGATTGTGTTAACCTCAATTTTTTTGTTCTCTTTTGTTTGGTATCAATTAAATAAGTCTAGCACAACATCCTTCAAGCGCAATCATTTGCTTTTTAGGAAATCGTCAATTAAATAAGGCCAATTAAATAATGTTTAATTAAACATTACGAAAAATTTTGGTTTCTGACTTAGACCTTTCTGCCGAAAAATTTAAATAATTTTCATTTCAAGACTACACCTACTTTTTGATTTTTTTTTTAATTATGTATACGAATATGATTTTTAAGCAATAGTTTTAAATAAAACAACAACACAGATATTTCAAGTGTCTATTCTGTCATTATCAACTAGAATAATTTGTCATAAATTGTATGAATCTAATAAAGATAAAAGAAAGAATGCCGCCCAAGTAACAAAATAAGAAAAGTGCTACAAACTAAATAAATGTCTCTTGTCTAATAATCTGTTTTTCATGTGCTCTCAGAAGCAAATGAACATGAAAACGCATTATTTATTAAAAGCCTATCCGCAGATCTGTATGAGTTGTATGAATGTTTAAAGAAAATTTCTAAACTTTCAACAGTTGAATTTCAAAATATGTCTAATTTATTGGGCCACCTTGTAAGTTGATGGATGTTTAGGACATTTGTTAAAGAATTTAAACAATTTTTTTTTACAGAATGTCTGGTATGACAAGTAGACTGAATGGCTGACTCTTAAGACTTTAAAAATTTTAAATATTTTTGTGGTTTATTATTTTAAAGATTTGCGTGTTACTTTGGGGAAAAATCCGTTAAAGTTTATAACTATTAAACTGGACTATTGACCTTAATTAAGGCTAATAATTTGTATAATTTATTTTTAATACAATTAGAAATTTACTTTTAAATATTTAAAAAAAAAAAAAAAATAACAAAAAATTACCATGCTGAGATCTGAACTCGGGCTTTAAAAAAAAACTGAATTTTACAAATCCGATAAAGCTGCCCACACACGAGGGATTTGTGCGTGGGATTAGTTTCTGCTTGTTAATGGGACTGTGCGCGCACAAATCACAAGTAATTGAACATTTTCAATTAAAATCAAATCACAAGAAATTAAAATTTTCCATTTCTTGCGAGTTGTTCGATGTGTTAGTGGGCTTGTGCGAATATACAATGAGAGCTGTCCTTATCACAGCCAGCTTCTGTGTTACAATGGTCCTCCTCAATGTCACTCAGACGGTTTTCTGTCCACAGATGGGATATTTTATGTGCAATTTTTGTCCATCAAAAACAAAGGAAATCTTTAATGTAAATAATGATGCGCGTAGGGTATCTTGGGCCCTCTACATAAAAACATATGTATAATTAAAATCGTACAGACGGTTATACCATGTTCACATTTGAGTTTATAAGCGCGTTTAAGCAAAATAATGATTAAGTTAATGAAAGCCGTTCACACTACATTTAAGATGATTTAGATGGCAGATGATTAAGAAAAAATCACAACAAACAAATTTATATTTATTTAAAGTATTAAAAATGGATAAAAACACTTTTATAAAGTTATCAGAAGATTATATAAGGAATAAAATAAAAACATTAAGCAGAAATCGTGGCCGGTTGTATACGTTCATGTTGGCCGATTCTACATTATAGTCTGTTTGAACATGGATTCTACGTGATTAATGAAGTGATTTAGTTGTAATCATGTCAATTTGAAGTGATTAACAAATAACTTCAATGTTTGGTTAATCATCTCGATTTTGATGTGATTAGAGCTTAATCACGTTCGAGCTGCTTAAACGCGTTTAAGAAGCCAAATGTGAACATAGCATTAAACGCGTTTAAAAATCCAAGTGTGAATATAGTATTAACATATCGAGCGAAAACCGCAAAAAAACTTAAGCAACAAAAACAAAATTTTAGAGGAAAAGGTTTTTTTTATTTTATAAAAATTGTGTATGAAGGTTGTCGCTTGAGATAAAATTGCACAACGAAAAGAAAGTGAAGTGTGTTGATAATATTGTACAATGCTGTTTATGTTATTCCTATAGGTTATGTTCACCTTTTTTAAGGCGAATTAATGTAAACGGTGGTAGCGATACTACAACAAATACAATACCAAAAACACAGCTTTGTATTTTATTTGTTGCTTTCCTTAGTCGATATGTCAAAAACACAAGCAACTTTTGACATTCCTCTCTCTAATAAGAAAAAAGTAGCTGTACTTTCAACCAGTGTTACCGTCGGATATTTTCAATAAGTACCAAAAAAAGGGGATATCTACAAAAAAAGTGGCACCAAAAAGTGTATTTTTTTTAAAAAAAAGGGGTACATCTTTTAAAATTAAAATAAGTACACCACATTATGTATTTTTTACGTTTTTTTTCTATTTATTATAATTTTAAATAACATTTTAGAAATGTTATTGAACGTTTTACTATGGACATACTACATACTTACTTACAAAAGACTCATTTGTTGTAAAAACTAAAATAAATATTTTGTAAATATTTTTCTCGAGAAGTAATTTTTAAACTCGTTTTCTGCCAAACATGTTTTTTGGATTATAACATTGTTGCAGCAAATAGAATATATATATGTAATGTGTTTTATATATACATTAAGTAATACATTTCTTGTAATTTTTCTTCTGAATACAGTTTCTTTGATTCTTTGATCAAAACTTTTTAGAAGTTCCATTCCCCCAGATTCTTATGTTTTTTGGAATGCTTAAGACGAATATGAGCAAAGTTTTCTCCTATCACGGCACATTTATCAGATAAACCAATTATTGTCATATCGGAAGATGTTTTGTGCCACAATTTAAAACTAAAATCTAAAAAAGGTTTTATACAAAACGTCTTGCTCAATTCGCAGTCTTATTCAGTTTTGTAATGCAAGTCAAAATCCACTTTCGTTTTTTTAACGTCACGCCAGCACATGTTTTTGCTTATATCTGCAAATCCTTAGCGTCGATTGCTGTAATTTTTTTCTGAATATAGTGCTACTTCATTACTTTGTATACATAAAAATCTTTTTCACAAATTTGACTTCTTCATTTATTTTATTTACATTTTGTGGTACAAATATCATGACACGTCAAAATGGAAATGCCCATATATTCATCAAATCTATTTTTCAATGTTCCTATTTCACGCCAAAAATCTTCAGCATTCGAAATTTAAAATATGGGTTCATAATTCGTGTCATTTACTTTACTCTTTAGAAGTAAATTGATGTATTGAAAAAATCAAACAGTAAATTTTTAAATTTAGATACATTAAACATACGTATGTATGTGTTTCTATTTACCCTGAAGGAAACCTGGGTGCAAGTGTCTTCAAGTCACCAGTTATGCCGACTATTTTGGTGACATTGCCAACGAAGTGTCTACACTACACTACATTTGCCACGAAAAAAATTTTATCAGTAACAACTGAGAAGTACAATTCCTATAAAAGTTGAAGAAATAATAAAAAAAATTGTTATAATTTCGTATTTGTACTAAAAGTGTAGACTACATTTACTAAAATGTACTAGCGATTCTCTGGTTCTAATGTCTACATATGTTCCCAAAGGAACTACCTAGTCAGTAGTACCAATGTCAGTAGATTTCCAATGACATGCACATGTTAAATGTCTATAGTAAATAACATTGTCTGGGGTATAATAAGTCACTGGTACAGGTGACTGTGTCAATAGTAAATCAGTACAGGGGCCTAATTCTCGCATTCGTGATCGAGTACTTTCTCGATTCGAAAGCAATTTTATTTCAGTCAATACTGAACGAATCAAAATTATTTTTTCAGTATTGTGAAACTCAAATGAATGCTTTACAATAACGAAAAAATATTTCCAATTCGTTCAGTATTGACTGAAATAATTAGATATTAAATTGCTTTCGAATCGAGAAAGTACTCGATCACGAATGCCAGAATCTGGCCCCAGATTGACTAGTGACATTTCCTGCGGGGTAATTATTCGCAAGATATCCAAAGCTAACTACGCATATCAATAAAAAAGATTACATATAAACTTGCTTACATATACATATATTAAAACAGTTTTACTTATTTAACTTACATATATATTAAAGAAAGAAAAAAAGTATATTTTCCTAACCCTGCGGCCACACGATCAAGTTGTTCTTGATAGTCTTTTACATATACTGCTTGTCAAAATTTACAAAAATTGAGAGGTGTGACGTAGGTGGCACTCAATTTACTTTCAAGATGCCATAAAAAAAAACAATTTATAAAGACAAACATGTACTCAGCTGTTAAATTGAAAGTAAATTGTCAAACAAATGGAAAGGTGAAATTGAAAGCCATCTCGTGGTCAATTTAAAAAGTGTGAGTGTGTTAGTAAAAAAATGAGAGAGTTGAGTAAATTGAATGGAATTGAAAGGCAAAACTTGATCGTGTGGCCACCAAGTAACGTAAAAAGTATCAAAAAAGTGGCAAGAATTACAAAAAGTATCACATTTGGGTGCATTTTGTAAAAGTGGCCAAATAGTATCCAAGCAGTCGAAAAAGTGGCAAATTGCTACTTTAGTGGCACCAACGGTAACGCTGCTTTCAACGCCACCTGAAAAATGAATTCGCCTTGGCTACCAGCTTACAAGAAATTGTTTTAAAAAAATAATATTAAAAACGTTTTATCCCAGTTTAAAAATGATGTCATCGAATGGCATAATTAACATTGATTCTACATTAGATTTTTGGGCTTAAGTAAAATATTATAAAGATGCTAATTAAATTAATCCTTTAGAGGAATAATCAAATATGGCGGACCTTCTATTCTAATTTTTTGTATTTAATACATAAAATTATAAGCAAAAAAGAAAACCGTCCATGTGTATGTATGTAGTTATATATTATGTTTGAATAATAAATTATAGCCATCCTATTAAAGGCCTTCTTTATTAAAAAAATTTTTAGGTTTATAAAAAAAAAATTTCCTTTAAACATTTTTAATGAGCACTTTATCAATCTAAATTATTTTTTATGAATAAGGAGAAGACGTTTATTATGATTTATTATTATTTTTTCTTTTGAATGTTAATGTGTAAAATTTGGTTAGTTTGTATTTTTCTAAAAAACTAGAGGCCTAATTTATAAAAAAATTTTTAGGTTTATAAAAGAAATATCCTATAAATTTCTTTAAATTAAGGTACGTTCAGACTGATGAAATATTTGAAAGCAAACATCAAATATTTCATTAACATAGTCTGAACACAAAATATTTTTGAGTGTCAAATAAAATAAAAGCTGATTTTGAGCAAATAAAGTTATTTGCCGGCAAACAAATATTTGTCCAATGTGAACACAAAATATCAAATATTTTAGTTATTTTTGAGCAAACATTTATTTGATATTACAAAAAAATTGTAAGAGCAAACAACGACAAATAATTTTAGTCATGTTCCTGATAGAAGCAATTTTTCCTGTAAGTTTTCCGATTCTTTACAGTTTTAAAGATTTTTAATAATTATTAGACTTTGCTATCATGCCGCTTTCAGCAATTTTTTTGCGAATTTCCGTTAATTTAGCAATTTTTGTCGAATTTATGCCATTCCTTATAGTTTTAGGGACTTTTAATCAATTTTATGGCTTGTTTGAAATATTAAAATTGTTTGCGAATTTTCGATATTTTTTGCAACATTTTTTTTTTTTTTTATACCCGAAATTTTGTTTTTTAATCGATTTAGCGATTTCAAATAAATTTTAGGGTTTGTTTCGAAGTGCATTTTTTTGAGAATTTTAGAAATGTTCGCGATAGAAGCGATTTCTTCCTGTGATTCTTTGTAGCTTTAACGATTTTTAAAAATTATTAAACTTTGCTATCATGCCGCTATTAGCAAATTTTTGCGAATTTCCGCTAATTTAGGGACCTTTAGTCAATTTTATAGTTTGTTTGAAATATTAAAAATTTTCGCGAATTTTCTCTATTTTTGGAAATTTTTTTTTTGTTATTTTCCGACGATTTGTTTTTTAACCGATTTCAAATCAATTTTAGAGTTTGTTTCCAAGTTTGCAATTTTTTGCGAATTTTAGCCATGCTTGCAAAAAAGTGGTTTTTTCCTGTGAATCTTTACAGCTTTAACAATTTCTAATAATTATTAGGATTTGCTATCATACCGCTATTAGCAAATTTTTGCGAATTTCCGCTAATTTAGCAATTTTTATCGAATTTTTGCCATTCCTTACAGTTTTAGGCGCTTTTAATAAAATAAATAAATTTTTCGCGAATTTTCCCTGTTTTTGGAAAATGTTTTTTCTTTTTTCCCGTCATTTTGTTTTTTAAGGCTTTGTTTCCTTCCAAGTTTGCAATTTTTCGCAAATTTTTGCTATGTTCCTGTTACCCATTGTCTTCCAGTTTTTTTTCCTTTTACATTCTCCTGTTCTAAAACTATAAGAGATGCTGCTCCACAGAATAAAACAAATAAAATAGCTTCTGCGCTCATTTTTACTATTTGGGAAATATATTTTTATTTTTAGACACTTTCATTAAATAATTATTGGATGCAAATATTTGTTTTAGTCTGAACACATGGCAAACATGAACACTCATAAAATTATGTCGTTAAATTCAAACGAAAAATCATTTTAAACAACTGAAAATTCAATTAAAAAAAGGATCATTTACATTTCATTTAAAACAAATGATTTTTAAATTATTTTTAAATGTTAATTTTTTAACCAGCAAGTTCAGTAAAATTAACTATTTTTTCAATTTGATTTACCTCACAAAAACGAACCACAAAACAGTAAAAACAAATATTTTTTAATATTAGTTTTTAACTGACACTTTTCTACCTTCAAATTTCTACCTTCAAATTTCTACTGATTTTTTATTTGTTTTTACCAACAAAAAATTACCTACCAAAGCAGTAATACCTACTGCTCTATCATTTGTTTTTACTCCAAACATAAAATTGTTCAAAACACCAAATCTTTTACTACAAACATATGTAATTTATTTTTATTTTTGATTTTTTTTTACATTACATGTCATAGATTTACATTAAGTACGAAATTTTTAATTACAAACTTGATAACAGGATACATTAGATGTTGATGGCAATCTTGCTTTAATACTCCAGATTCTGTGTGAAAACCTTAAAAAAGAATGCACAAATATGCACAAAATTATGTTTATATTTACCTTATAATCTTCATCAACAAAACGGTCCTTCATTTCGCAATTTTTCAAAAACGAAAGCACTAAAGATGAAGAATACAACAGTGTGGCATGAAAGAATTTAGCTTTTTCTTGGCCATTGTTAGTAAAAATGTCTCCTAAATCACTCTGGTTCTAACGGCGCTAAATATGCTCCACTAACCTATTTCCTTATGCAAAAATTATCTTCTTTTTGTTTCCAAGTCACCTTATTAATAATGAGGAATCAGCAGAGAAATCCAACTGTAGAACGGCAGTATTTTTTATATTTAAAAAATCAAATTTGCAACATACATATACATATGTATGTACATACTTACAAATATGTACGTCACAATGTCAATTCTGCATTTTTTTTAGCACATCTATGAAAATTTTATTTCTTCCATACTTATTTTTTAGTTTTTAGTATTGAAAATTTTTGACAATAGAAAATTTAAATATTTTATATGGAAACAATCAGAATATGGGCATTTCCTGGGGTCCCGAACGTACGTTCGTACGCTTTTGATGTACAAATAATATAGAAAACAAAACTTTTCCTAGCTTTTTTTTTTGCGATTCGATAGCATTTGGGTAGCTGTATGTTTAGTGCAAAAGATGAGTTTCATCGAGTTTAAGTTTTCATAATAATAGTTATTAACATGTGGTCGCGAACGTACGCAAAATAGAAGTCAACTTTGGCTGACAGCAGTTAAATGTAAAAATCTGCGTAATGGAACGGAATATTCAAAAGTGATTAATTTTATTTAAAAGTGTATTAATGTAGGTCTCCATGCAGTATTTACCAAAAAAAATATCTCTTTTGGTTTTTGTTTAATTGGCTTAAGTACCGGTCGCGAACGTACGGGTCGCGAACGTACGATTTTTCCATATGTTTTTTTATTATTATCACATTGCAGTTACCCATTAATGTCTTCAAATTTCCTTAACAAACAACTTAATACTCAATTTACAATTGATTGTAATGAAAAGATTATGAAGAAAGAGTGTAAACATAACATATTTTTGCATGTAAAATAAGCATATAAAAATGTGTTAAGAAGTAGAAAATATAAGAAAATATAAAATTTTCCAGTTTCCAGTGCAATTTCCTCAAGTAAAACAGCTGAGACATGCTATGAAATCATTCTTTTATAACAACATAGACTTTTTTTATAATAATAAACAATAAAAGACGATGATTATCAACATTCTATTTTTTCATCCTGGTAGACCATTCTGGGGAAATGCCCATATAAAATTAGAAAGTGTAATTTTTTGCTTCATACCAAGGCGAATTTATTACAGGTGGTCTTAAAGGCCCTGCTGATATTAGCTAAAATCACGGTTGGATGTCAAAATTTTGTTTATTCTCTTTTATTATCTTTGTTTCTGTTTCTGTTTGTTTTATATCTGTTTTTGACATTGTACAATGATTTTACAAAAACAAATTGCTTGTGGTTTTTGTACGAGTTGTACTTGTTGTAGTACCGAGATTACCTGGGATGAATTCGCCTTGCTTCATACTTAAAAAAAAAAATAAAAAAAAAAATTATTCATTTAAAATAACTTTTCTTTACAGTATTTCAGTTTCATATTTTTTTAATTGTAGTTTGTTTTTTGAACAACATGTAAAACCAGTTAAAAATTTAATTTCTTAAAAAATTAATAATTTTTTCATTAATTTTTAACTCAACGGAAAACGATTTTAATAAACTACAATCAGCTACTCTAAAATTTTTTTGAGTGAATTAATTTATTTTATTTGACACTATTTGCCAACTGTTTTAACAAACAAAAATTGTCAAATATTTGAGCTTAATTTGAACATCAAACAAAATATTTTTTTGTTTCACACAGTTTGAAGCAAATATCAGAACAAATATTTTCGTCAAATATTTCATAAGTCTGAACGTACCTTTATAGCCTTTTAAAAACCTTAATCATTTTTTATAAATAAAGGGGTAAATCTGGAAAAGACTTTTATTATTATTTTTCTTTGAAATTTTAAGATAAATATATTTTTATGAACTTTCAGAAGAGATGAAAAAATTACAGTGTACGAATTAGAAAAATGATTAAAGATGCTTACAGTAATATTACTTTAGTTTTTGACGTATCTTAATACAAAGTACAGTAGTGCAAACTGGTCTTAATATAATATACACACAGCCAATTTAATTGTACAGTTACCCAGCGGGAAAAAGAAGGAGTAGAAGGCCTCTGTACCCCTTCTTTTGGATGTACAAGGCCTTCTTGCTCCATTCCATACTCATATCTTTTTTACACACGTTGTCATTGCGGAGAAGGCCTTCCGCTCTCGCTTCTTCAGCAGGCACATAAGAAGGGTAACGGGACCAAAAAAAAAATTGATTTTGCTTTTGCTTGTGCAAAAAAACAATACAAAAAATGTTACTCCCTTCTCATAGAAGTGAGTGTGGAAGGTGTATCTTATCTTTTATACGAAAGAGCCGAGGCCTTCTATGAGGCCTTCTTTAGCAGTTAGATAAGAATAGTAATTGAATCAAAAAATCTTTTAAGCAGGCCTTTAAAAAGGCCTGAAGTAAGAAGGTCTTCTGAGTTTTCCCGCTGGGTAATGAAGAATAATATTGCAAATACATATATGGGTACTTTTAGATGTCAGTAAAAAGAAATTATGACAATGTAGATGAAATGACACAAGCTACTAAGACGTTAAGCCATCTTTTTCCTTTTTAAGATTCTTTTTTGCTTGCCTGATTTAAACGTTTTCATGCATATAAAAACTTGCCCTGGTCATTAGCAAAAGATGTTGGAAACTTGCCAACTAAACACAAAATATATATTGCTTAATATAATTTTTACTTTTTTTAGACGTTTAGTAGTTGTGCGTAAAATTTGAGATCTTATCGAGAGTGTTTGAATATTTACTACAACGAATAATGTCATAAACATTGCTGCGTCTACACCCAGCAAACACATACATTTAGAGTCATATTAATAATGATTTAAAATTAAAAATATTTTACAAATATCAAACACTTTAAAATGATACTTAAAAAATTTTCTTAAATTTGTCTACATATATTTTTTCTTTGAATAAGATTAGATAGCAATTAGGTTGAAACATGTGTTGAATAAAAATTGGAACAACACACAGAAAAAAATCAAGTTAAAAACTTAGAAAACAAGGTTGATTAAAAATTTTTCGGTGTTGATTTTCCTCCATATGTTTTTCATGTTAATTCAACCTGATTTTACAATAACTTGCGAACAACATTTTTTTCTTTTAAAATAACTATAATTCATGTTAATTTAACATTGCAGTAAAGTTAGAGCAAAATGTCATTTATATTGAAATAACAATCCGAATCATGTTGAATGATAGTTATTTCAAGTTGAAACAACGTGAATTTCATTTAGAATCAAATTGGTTTGAGTATGATGTAACAGTGTGAAGAAGCTTCGGAGACAACATATGCATTTATTTAAGAATAATTCAGAACACTTATTCCTGTAACACATGTTTCACTTATTTTGTATTCTCCTTTGTTAACAGAAGCATCAGCAGAATGGCCCGATATGGTTTTCGTCATCATTTTACTTTGAAAACTTGATGTACTATTTAACTTAAAAATTTTAATTAAAAGAATACGGGAATTGTCTTCTTTTCATAACATATTTTGAACACGAAAATAAAAAAATTTACATACATACTTAAGTATGTATGCATGTTAATTTAACCAGATAAACTTTTGATTTTAATGTATAACAGGTCTTTATGGATTCAATATTGAACAATGTTATTTTAACAGTGAATAATATTTAATAAACGTAATTTTAGGTTATTTTAATATTTTTCATTTAAAATTAATAAAAGGGCATACTTTTGCAGAAATTTACTATGATTATCAATCAACATTTCGCCATGTTAATCTTACATTGGTATTTTTTCTGTGTGAAGAAGACATGTCGAAGTATCGTTCTCTTTCGACCCCAATAGGACTAAATCATTTTTTCTTATTTTTTTTTTTTTTTATAAAAGAAAAAGTCTTTTGTTGCGGTTAGACTTGATATATATACATATATTATTCATTATTCATATTATCCGTTTTCACGACTTACCTATAAAGTTCGAAATAGTTGACGACCCTTTAGCACTAGTGAGGAATAAAGTTACCTTCAACTACTTTTCGTTTTCACAACTTCTGTATGAAATAAACTTAACATTTTTGAAAATGTGGCAATACTAAAGAAAATACCGCCTAAATTTAAACCTTACGAAAAAAGTTAAAGGTAGAATGTTCCTCTCTTTAGCTTATCCTTAAAGGGAACTTGTGATAATTAAAAACTCATTATCTGTTCGATAACTTCCTACATTTGGCTATCGTTAAGTTGTGAAAACGGGCCTAAATGTATTTTTACTACTGTTTTTGTTATAAAAAAATTGTTTACGTCTTAGAGTTATTGTGATTTTAATTGTTTTGCGCCTTTTCAATATTAACTCTAGAAAGATAACGTTATTTTTTTGTACTGAAAAGATAACGTCACGTCCGAAAGACAAAAATAATTTGAATAACATTGTGTGCAAGATTTACCAATTTAAGTTTTGTGGTCGCCACATACAGGTATACCGCATTTGACACATACCATTTTGGACATACGTTTAATTTCTGATGGACAGAAGCCACCGTATTATCTCTTTTTTGATTCACGCTGTTCTCCACTACAACCTCAATCATAGGTTACTGCATCTTGAAAAATTTTTTCAATGTTGTCGGTCAAAGTTTTCGATAAAATAGGAATTTCTAGCATTAAAATTGAAAATTTTTTGGAAATTTCGGCACTGCTCCATTAAACAATTTCCGAAATTATTTCGGTAGTAAAAAATATGGAAGCATGAAATTGGGTCGTACAGTGATTTGCATTCCCGAGTTGGTCCTCTTGTCGTACGAACTATATTCATTGAAGAAACTCAGCCATCACTTGACCCTTCGATGTAGCCCACTTACTTTTACTTCTTAAAGTGGGTCGAGATATCGTAATAACGCAGCTATCGGAAGAAGTAGTAAAATGTTCAGGTTCTTGAGGATTTTTCCTGAATCGGTGGTATATTCTCGTCAGGTTCAAGGATGTCAAAAGCTCATCTTCTGGATCACTTTGAAGACTATCCTCCAATAATTCATCTTCCAATTCGCTCACATTTTCCAGTGAAACCGAGTCTTCCAACACGCCTTGCAAAATAGCGCCAATTTCTGCGTCGTCCAAGCCGCGCTTACAACACATTTTTAAAACAATAACTTAAAATTCAACCAAAATACAAAGTTATCTTCGCTGCAAAAGTAACACTAAAGATAACGACGTCTCTCAAAAAATACATAACTTCCAACATAAAACCTGCCACCACCAACTAGGTGCTGCTAACAACTGGGATTATTGAACGTGAGAAAGTTGTATGTTAACAAATGTGAAAGTAAGAGCACAAAATTGAAAATGCGTACGTCTCGCAGACGTACCTTATCTTTCTAGCAAAATCAAGTCCTCTTATCTTTTATTGTGTGGGCGTTACTGTGCTAAAACCATGGTTTATGGCAGAGAAAGGTAGTTTTAGGGTTCTATAACTAGGACATTTATAGACAAATTTTGTTATTTTCACTACCAGTAAGTTTATTTTATGTGAAAGTTGAAAATTTAAATTCGAGACTTTAAAAAGTAAAGATTTATGGGTAAAAATCATGCATTTATTGGCAAAAAACTAGAGGCAGTCGGAATTTTTTGTTGATATTTCAGCAATTTGTGGACCGATCTGGTTGAAATTCAATTGAAAACTATTCTGGACTATACGCGGTGCGGTATATATATATATATACAAATGTATAACAGCCTGGTCCTTATCATGTCGGCAATCTTCAGAAAACCCATTTCAACATACAATATAATTTTGTTTAGTTAATCTAATCAAACATTTAATTGTGAAGAGAAATCAAACTTTTTTGCATGTCGAGGTTTTTTGCAGATTTTGATCTGGCAAGCCTAAGTACAGTAAGTAGTTCATTTACATTGTTTGTGTTATAAATTACTAGACTTCTAAGGCCACTAAGTATGTATATATATATATATATATGTTATGTCTATTTAGAATATTTATCTAAGTCCATGTAAGAACTTATTGCTTACATGCTTACATACATATATTTATCCCAGTAAAAGCTTCGCATACTTTGTTAAAATGAATAGCTTTTTTCACTCATTATTTAGTAGCTTTTTTCTATATCTATAACAACTTGTATAACTACTTGTTTTTCAGATGTATGTTGGTAAAAATAATGACCTACATTTAAATGCGTTCATTTTGTAAAATTCATTGGTTCTTTCAGTAGAGTTGGAAGTAGTATTTTTACTTTTTCCTGATTACTAAACACATTATTTTGTAGGCGAAGTTTATACTGGGATATTAAGTGTTTAGATTTGAGTACGATGTGAATTTTGAAAGACTTACTTAAATTAGATATTAAGCCAGTTTGTAACCAAATGGTTTTGCATTTTATATAACATTTTTAAAATTTGTTTTTTTTTTGCGAAAATCTATTTGATTGCGTTTTAATCTTTTAAGCCTGACAAATTTTTGCATTTTTCTTGGTGCGAGGTAACAAATATTAATCATGAGTTTTTGTGTATTAAACAAAAATGCGATTTTAAAAAACTAAACGTTTTGCTATTTAAGATTTTTTTCTATATTCGTGTATAGTTTAGTTGTTTAATAAGTCGTTTTGAATGAACGTCATTTGTTAAATTGATTATGTTTTATAAAAATCTTATAATTGAAACGAATAGCAATAACAAATTAATCAAAAAAGATGGCAAATTACGTCTGGTAAAAATAGTAAATTTTAAGTGTTTTGCCAAATAATTATGTAGAATAAAAAAAATATTATTATGTAAAACCAAAATATACCCAGTAAAAACTTCGCTTACTTCTTCAAAATGAATAGCTTCCTTCACCAATTATTTAGTAAACAAATAATGACTTACATTTGAATGCGTTCATTTTGGGACAACCCTTGTAAAATTCATCGGTTCTTTCAGTAGAATTGTAAGTAGTGCTTTTAGTTTTTTTTTGTAGGTGAAGTTTTTACTGGGTATTGAGTACGAGAGAATACGGATACAAAATTTGACAAGCGGTCGGTAAATGTATATTTTCTAAGGACCATTATAACAACTTACAAATATGTATTATTAGAATGCTATCTGACAGATAAATGGTTTTTGGTTTTTAAAAGTTAACACTAATTTAAAAAGTGACTGATACGCTAACATCAGGTTTGTCCTCATGGTAACTTTACAAGTGAACTTTAAGAATTTAAAGCGGCCATATTTTCGGCTGAAGATGTGGTAACTTCAATGATAGTCTTAAATTACTCAACTTTTTCAAAAAACACAATTTAACACAAAAAAAACAAAACAATTTACCATTTAAACCAAAAATAAAGCACAAAAATTTACTTTTGTTTTTTAATTAATAAAGAAAACAAAAGTAAGTCGTTGCCACTACGTATTTTAAACAACCAAAAGTAGTCGGTATCTATTGCAATGTGGCCACACTATATAAATTACATATTTCATTTGATCAGACCGTTGTAATAATGAAGAAAACTTAATGGTCACTTTATCGTTCACGATAGCTATTGTTCACGTTAACTATCAGGCACTTTATTATACGGTTGTAATAATAGCCCTAAATCAATTCAGAAACTTATGTATTCTTATCACACCAGAGGTGTATTTTGAAGTAAGCCTTGGCTGCTTTTCCAGTATGTATTGCACGTGTTAACATCCCTACAAGAAATGGATGACCGAAACTAAAAAAAAAAATTTTTTACTAACACACTTGCAACAATTTTACATTAGTTGTACCACTCTAACACATATGTTAGAGTAGAACAACTAAAAACACGACAAAAAATGCCAATTTTTTTTTATAAATTTTTGTCATACGCTTTACTGGCTAATATTTGTTAATTGTTTAAATTTAATACTGCAAAATATTTCATTAATTTTTCAAGCCATGAGACATGCTGGAAAGGAGCCCTATCCCTTAATTTATGTCGGCAGCAAAGAACCTGGAGCTGCAGAAAGATATGAGGTTGCAGGTAAGTCACAAATAAAGAAAATCCAAAAGATTTGGTTACGTCAAAGTTATAAAAATGCCGATAAAGAAAAACGCGAAGCTGAAGATGCGGAAAAACGTAAACAAAATTTGGATGAAGCCAAAAAGATTGTCACATCCGAAGATCCCAGTTGGTCAGCTGCCAAGAAAATTCGCATATTTGAAGTTGTCAAAAATTGACAGAAACGTTAAAATCTAAGGCTGGGTACATCGTTTAAGACGTCAAGGCAAAGGTTTAATTTTTACAACATTACGGATTTTTACAATGTTTTGTACAATTGTTTGGTACGCTAAAACCTGTGCCAGAAGGCAAAGGGTTAAGTAAGTTTTGTGAACAATATTGCAGAAACTAATTTTTTTGTTTTAGGCACCAGGTGGACATGAATTGCATGTAGATTACTGGGAATTAATTAGTTTGGCTCCTGCTGGGGGTGCTGAACGTATTCTCAATGAAGAGGCTCATCCCGATGTTATATTATGATTAGAGGCGAATACACTTCGAAAATTTTAAAAATTAATTATTATTATTTATTATTTTTTATTATTTTAAATATAGACAAAAATATGTATGAGAATTGAATGAGATGAATTGTGTTTTATTTAAGCTAAAAATACGTCAACAGTGACGAATGTATCCATCAGTACTGATTAGTCAGCTGTGCCCGTTGTATGAATCAGTACTGACTAGGCAGCTGTGCCCGGTTTATACATCAGTACTGATGTTTACAGAGTATAAGAGTAAACAACTCAGCTATATATTTTATCAACCACAAATTTTAAAGGTTAAAGAGGGATGTAAAATCACACGTATACAAAAGTTTCCATCAGTTTTTTCACGTTGGCCTTAAGAAAATGATAGAAACTTTGTTCTACGCGATGATGGATATTCGCGACAGCAATGCCAGTCATATGATAGGTCAAATGACTGTCACTGTTCTGGTAGGGATATTTATACAATTTTAAAAGCAACCAAAATCAACTTGTTGTTGTTGTAATTATTTTAAAGGGTGGTTTAACCAAAACGCACGATGTTAATTGTAAATAAACCAAAAAGATTTCAGAGAATTATCTTAATATTTTTTATTATTGTAGAAGGATCCATGACAATTATGTATGAAACAAAATATTGGCCAAATGCTCGCCACGGCTTCGTGGGAATACCTCTATCCGATGGTCCATATTTTCAATGACTCTGAGACATAATTGAGGTTTAATGTTAATTTTTGTGCCAAATTATCTCATCCTTTAGCTCTTGTATTGTTCTTGGCTAATTGAACAAACCCTTTTTCTTTCAAAAATCCCCAACGAAGACTGACGAAAAAAAAAACAATTTAAAACCAAAAAATCAAAAAAATTAATATTGTAGGGGGATGTAAGAAAAGATAAACTCACTGTTTATTGTTGGTGTTTTGTTTCAGCTTTGATATTGTTACAAGTAAGACTTTGAGTGTTTAAAATTCTTATTCGCTGTAGGGTTTTATTCGTATAATATTTTTAGCTTTTCTAAAATCTTAGGAAAAGGTTTCCTGATGAGCTGGCCTAAGCAACCAGTGAAATGTGCATAGAAGCTATTTAGCTTTCCCTCAACAATAAATTTCAGTGTTTTTATCAAATATGAAAAATTGGGAATTTAGCACGTCATACAGAAATCTTATTAATAGTAAAATTTTAATGTTTTCTCATTTTTATCGATTTTCCCAAGTTCGTTTTGTACGTTTTTATGGGGTAAATAAATTTTTATCAGAAATCTAACTCATTTCATCTTATTCTACACCCTTTTAGGTACTAGAATCCACTCTTAAGTCCAAGCCCGTTTTTTGACACACTAGCTCCCTTTTCTCGGAGAAGGTCACATATTATGAAAAGAAATAATTTTCAGATTCTATTAATATACATATTTGTATAAAAAAGAAATTTGTATAAATTTAAATAATAATAAAGATCAAACAAAAGTAATTTTTTCCAATTTTATTTTAGTGCTTTAAATAAAACATAGTTTTAGTATTTATTTTTATACCCTTCACCTCAGGTGGAAAAGGGTATATATAAGTTTGTCATTCCGTTTGTAATTTCTACAATATTGATCTTAGACCCTATAAAGTATATATATTTTGTCCCTGTGTCCATCCGTCTTACGTTTGATATGTGTTTTCCGGAGACTCCAGACATGATAGCGGCTAGGTTGTTTTACATTTATGTCACATATAGTCCACCATTTCTTTTTGCTCATATCTCAGCCATTTTTGGACCGATCTGGCTGAGATATGAGCAAAAAAACCCGACTACCTCTAATTTTTTCCAAAAATCCCTTGTTGTATTTTTATTACTTTTTTTCTGTATATCTGGAGAACGGCAAGAGCCAAAGTTTCCAAATTATGTACACACATTTAGACTATCATCCCACGGAATGGGCGGAATTGGAGAAGTGGGCGTGGTACCTCCCGTACAAAAATATCAAAAATTGTATAAAAACCTGATTTTTTTGGACTGTCATATGGCCTAGGGTTATCCCTTACATATCAAAACCTCGGAAATCTTTAGTAGAAAATATTTTCTAAAAACTCGGAAAAATCGGTTCAGATACGAAAAAGTTATGACCAAAACAAACATTTTTTTTAAATACCCACTTTCGGGAATCATAGATCTTGCCGAGTCCAAGATTTATAACCCAAATAACTGGCAATTTCTTCTTAAACTCGTCGGTATATAAATCTGTAAAATCGGTTAAAAAATGGCTGATTTATAATCAAAATACTGAAATCCCAAAAATTACTCTTTTTATACCCTTCACTTTTAAGGTTAGAAACTGTGAGTCCCCTGGTTCGAATGTTGGCTTTTAAAAAAAAAAATTTTTTTAAATATTTTTATGTTCTAAAAACGATTTAAAAAAATTTCCCATTTTTCGCTTTTTAAATTTAATTTATAATGAAGTTTTTAGTATTGTAAATATTAGGGTATTCATTTAATCGGGGTTTCGCTTTAATCGGTTAATCGCTCGATTAATTAACCGAGGTTTTGGTTTAATCGGTTAATAATCGGTTAATTTTGTTATTGATCGGTTAACCGATTAATAAAGTTTTGTTATAAATTAAGTAATTTCAATTAATAAAAATGCAAAAATTATTTATTATTGGAGTCTTTAAGTAAAAAAAAAAAAAAACAATAACATAACGAACAAAACAATTCTTGAACTAAAACGAGCAAACAAAAAAGTAATTCATAATCATGAAAAACATGTTTTATAGTTAATACATAATATTTTCATGTATTTATTAAAAAATTAACTGAGATTTTTTAATTAATTATTTCAATAGTTTGAGATTTTATAAAATAATCTTTTGGAAAAATAATTTGGTTTAAATGTTTAGAATTTAAGCGATTCTTTTCTTTAGTTTTGATAAAACTTGAATTGGAAACAATTCTTTCACTTATCGAAGATGTTTGAGAAATCGGAAGCAACCCATAATACAGATTTAAGATTACGCATTGCACATGTTTACAAAATTCAACTGTTTAATATGACGTCACTTTAGAATATTACTCACATTTTTTTTCTTGTGTTTCTATATTTTAGCTGCACTTATACGCTGATGTGACGAAGATGCGCACAAACATTTCATTTTTAAAAGCTGAATGCGTTATCTTGGTTTCTTTGTATCATGATACAGATTATCTAATTTCTCAGTCCTTTTCCAGGATTTCTCTCAACATATAACGTTTTCCATTATGCCATTATTTCGGCTAATTTTGTTAAAAATAGTTTGTGTTAAAATCGAGAGTTTCTTCTATTGTAAGGTCATCATCCTGGCAAAGCTCAGCACCAAACAAACTAAAAAAAATATATTTCCGAACCCATAGTATCTGTTTTTGTACTGTATTTTAAGAATGTATTGCTCGAATATATATACCTTTTTTATATGAGACGAAACAAACAATTAAAAACACTAAAAAATATGTTATAACACTTCAAAAAACTACAAAAATTTGTAACATCGGTTAATCGGTTAATCGACTGAAATTAACCGGTTTAATCGTTAATCGAAAATTGCCAATTTTAAATTAACCGATCAGTTAATCGGGTAGTAATTAATCGGTTAACCGATTAACGGTTAACCGAATGAATACCCTAGTAAATATGTATGTATGTATCGGGTGATTTTTTAGCTATTATCTTTTTGGCAACACTGTTTTAAATAGCTGACGCACGTTTCGTGTTTTGTTTCACAGTCAAACATCTTCAGTTTGGTCTATAATTTAACCATGAATCGTCTTACAAACGAACAACGCTTGCAAATTATTGAATTTTATTATCAAAATGCGATCCACTTTTTTATCGAAAAATTGCGTTCAACGACGAAGCTAATTTTTGGATCAATGGGTACGTTAATAAGCAGAATGGTCGATTTTGGAGTGAAGATCAGCCAGAAGCATTGCAAGAGCTACCAATGAATGCATCCAGAAAAAGTCACAGTTTGGTGCGGTTTATGGGCTGGTGGCATCATTGGACCGTACTTCTTCAAAGATGATGCGAATCGTAACGTAACTGTGAATGGTGAGATGATATCCAACTTGTTTTTGTCCAAAATGCAAGAGCTTGACTAGAATGACATGTGGTTTCAACAAGACGGTGCCACATGCCACACAGAACGCTTAACAATGGACTTATTGAGAGGCGAGTTCGGTGAACATTTTATTTCACGTTCGGGACCGGTCAATTGGCCGCTTAGATCGTTTGATTTAACGCCTTTAGACTATTGTTTGTGGGGCTATGTTAAAGCTCATGTCTATACACACATGCCCGCTTCAATTGACGCATTGGAAGACAACATTGAAGCATTTATTCATGAGATACCGTCCGAAATGTTGGAAAGAGTATGCCAAAATTGGACTAAGCTAATGGACCATTTGAGGCACAGTCACGGTCAACATTTGCATGAAATAATCTTCAAACATTAAATTATATGGACCGTACTATCGATTCAAATAAAGATTTCATGCATTTTTCTGAATTTTATGTGTTTTTTTTTAACTTTCCTATAGCTCTTAAAAACTCACCCCTTACATCTATTTAAAAATTATTTAGTTTTTGTCTAGTTGCTCTGTATTCTGCTCGCACAATTATATCACTCTACCTTGTTAATTATTTGATTCTTTTACTTAAAATCTAATTTGCTACCATTTCACAAACTTAATTTCTTTTCCATACAATTTACAATTTTTTCTTCTTTTTTTCAATTGATAACCAAATTTGACGTTTTATGTCAGCAATAATTATCAACGAAATTTGACTAATATTTATTGCAACATAAATTGCCGGCATATATATGTACGAAAAAGTGCTACATTAAATTACTACATTAAAGATAGCATAATTTTAACATTTTATAATATTTTGATTCTACAAAGTTTCACTGCCTGCGCAGCTGTCAAAAAAGTAGAATCAGTGTAGTTTTATGTAACAAGTAACATGCACAAAAGGATGCAATTAGGCGTTCAATGCGAAAATAATGTTTACTTTCTACTTTTGTAAGTGCCGGTTCACACACGTCAAGTTTGACTCGTCAAGTCGTGATCTTTTAGGAGAGAAGGGAAAAGAGAATGCCATTTCTTTTCCCCCTCTCCTAAAAACTCAAGACTTGACGAGACAAACTTGACGTGTGTGAACCCGTACTAAGCGTCACAATCAGCTTTTGAACAAATCAGCTTAGTTTGATAAAGGAAATTTAACACAGAAAAAATTCTCCAAAATGATTCACCAATTAAAGCATTAATCAAAAATATAATCAGTTTTAATTAAAAATTTAATCAAGTGAATTAAACGTTTATTTAATACTATTAACTGGTTTGATTGATACTATTAATTTGTTTACTGGGGCAAATTTAATTAATTTTTTAACTAATATCACAAATTTTTTAATTGAAAACAATTTTTATTTTTTTATGTGAATGTTTACTTGTGGTGACGTCGCATAAAAAGCGTTGCATGTAACTTAAAAAGTAGAACGCAAGTAAGCAAGGCGAATTTATGTAAACGGTGGTGTCGATACTACAACAAGTAACAACACCAAAAACACAACAATGTATTTTTTTGTTGCTTTCGTTGATCCGTATGTCAAAATCACAAGGAACTTTTGACATTTCTCTCTCTAATAAAGAAAAAAAAGTAGCACAGCTGTGTTTTCAACGCCACCTGAAAAATGAATTCGCCTTGCAAGTAAGGTATAAAAATCATGCCAATGCTTAAAGGCGAAAACGCGTGGTGTGGACTTACAACTTTAGTTTTAAATCTTTCTCACTACTCCACACGTCCGTACTTTGATATGGAAATACAACTTGTAACATTAATATCTCTAAATCTTGGACATGTTTTCTATAAATTAGAAAAATATGTTGTATATATGTTAATGTAAAATTAAAAAAAGACGTTTTTACTACAAATGAGACTATTAGCGCAGAAGTGGTGTAACCCCAGACTACTTGTTATGAGATAATGGGGAGTTAACACTACTCTTGCACTATAGTACTTGGTTGTAACGGCTCGTGCAAAAACTATGTTTCTAGCGCCATCGGTTTTGGATACAAACAGTTGGCTTACTCGTCTATTGCACTGTAAAGAACAGTGCAAAGAACATATCTTACAACAGGTAACCACTTCTGCGCTGATAGCCTCAAATGTATATTAAATTTTAAGAAAACTGCTTTAGCCCAACAAATATTAAAGCTATTTAACAAAATCGCATGTCATTATATCGCGCGATTTTGGTTTATTTATAAACATATTTGTTGAAAAATTACACATTTGTTACGAATTTTTATTTATGACCGCATCTAATGCTTAATGGTCAATAAAGAGAAAAGGTATTTTGGCTTGCAAACATTTTTTTTCTAAGTCTTTTACCAAAAGAAACATTTTAATTGCAACGATTTTGAAAAATTACAATCTCTTGTTAAACAAATTTAACAAAAATCATAAAATTTTGTTTCTTAAATTTCTTTTAGAATTCTTTCAACTTTTCACTAGATAATGAAAAAGATCAAAGAAACTTTTTTTTATGTAAAAAAAAAATTTGCAAAAAAAAAGAATGAAATATTTTTGGTTAACGAAAACGAATGTAAATTCTTAGAAATAATTATGAGTGTTAGGAACAAAAAATATTTATTTTGTAATAATTTTTCTAACAGATGCGGTATTTGTCTACAAAATTTTTGAGATTAAGAAAATAAAAACAACATACACTCAGTTTTAAGGCCATAATGACGATGACAACAATCGTAATGAAGATAATGATTTAGTTATAGCCGCCGCCGCCGCTAATAAAAATTTGCCACATTGATGCCAGTTTTAGTGCTAGACAATGAGTCAACAGGGTATCTCTAAGATCAGTGTGAATATGCTGAGGTTGTTTATACTTATGCTCATGTTCATGCACGTTTGTGTTTAGTTGTACGAATGATTTTTCATTTTGAAATAAGATGATTTTATTGGTCGATTACGGATAGCAACACAACTGAAGTTGACATTATTATCTTTCTGTTCACATACATATACACAATTAAACTAGCTCAATTTTTATTACTACTACATACAACATTCAACGTAAACAAACTCAGCGGGAAAAAGAAGGAGTAGGAAGGCCTTCTAGAAGGCCTCTGTACCCCTTCGTTTGGATGTACAAGGCCTTCTTGCTCCATTCCATACTCATGTCTTTTTTACACACGTTGTCATTGCGGAGAAGGCCTTCCGCTCTCGCTTCTTCAGCAGGTACATAAGAAAGGTAACGGGACCAAAAAAAAATTGATTTTGCTTTTGCTTGTGCAAAAAAACAATACAAAAAATGTTACTCCCTTCCCATAGAAGTGAGTGTGGAAGGTGTATCTTATCTTTTATACGAAAGAGCTGAGGCCTTCTATGAGGCCTTCTTTAGCAGTTAGATAAGAATAGTAATTGAATCAAAAAATCTTTTAAGCAGGCCTTTAAAAAGGCCTGAAGTAAGAAGGTCTTCTGAGTTTTCCCGCTGGGAAAATGTACATGTATAAACCAGGGACCGTAACAGTTATTCCTTTTTTCATAAAAGTCAGATAAAAACAGTTATTTTTTGATTTTTAATTTTTTGAACAAAAATAAAAGTTATTTTTTGATTCTTAATTTTTTGAACAAAAATAACAGTTATTTTTGATTTTTATTTTTTCGAACAAAAATAAAAGTTATTCTTTAAAGAAATGTGCATGTGCATAAGAAATCCCGATGAAGATTACACATTAAAATAAACATTTAAAGTCAACTAAATTATTATTAAAAGCATAAATTCAAATTTTAATTAAAAAATCAAACCAAAATCGCATAAGAAAAATCCACAAATATGTATATATTTGGGGCATTATTTGTGAAGCGGACAACCCAGTAAAAATATTTTGTTTGAATTCCTTTATTTTTCGCATTACTGAGGAGGACCATAACAAAACGCAATAATTACATTTTTCAAGTTTTTTGATTTTTTGATTGAATCCTATTCTACACATTGAAATCTATATTACCTTTATTATAAAGCATTCCAAAACTCAATAACTACACCGCAATTCAATATCAAATATTAAGCCTAGTACTCTGTTCAAATTTGTGAAAAATGTTGAGCATCATTGATTATTTCACACGAAAATTTTGACATGTATCAATGTTACCTATCTTGCGAGTTTGCACAATTTAACGTTTTTAATTCCTTCAAAGTATGCGACATTGTTTTGCGTATGTAGGTGCCCATTCACATTATACGATTTTTGTCGTTGCGATTCTTACTTTATAGGCAAGAGGGGTGAGAGAAATTATAAGGGGTACAGAAGCGAGTGTACTCTAGGATTCGTTTTGTTCATTCATTCGTTCTCTCAATTTTCTCCCATTTGACGAAAAATGTATTAGGGTTGTTACGACAAAAATCGTACAATGTAAATATGAGACCGACTTCAGAGAGGAAACGACAAAAATCGTATAATGTGAATTGGGACTAAACAAACTCCACATGTATTTTACATAAAATTTATTTTAATTAGTATTGTGGTTATTTTGTTGAACTATTTATGGTTTTAAATCCAAATTTTTAATAATTTTTAATTAAGCTTAAGTTCATTAAATTTAATTTTCATTAAATTATTTTTATGAAGAAAGGAATTTTACAACATGAAAATTAATTAAAATTGTTATTGATAATCTTTCATTCTTGACCGTGGCCGGTCACTTTAAAAACACTCTTACATACGTGTCGGTTATGCATATAAAAAACCACAAAATAAAACCAACTACATATAAGGATTATATCAGTGATGCAAACTTGGTTTAATTTAATAACGGTAAAAATCTTAAAAAACATCTAAAATTTCAAAAACCGTACAAATTAAAAAAAAATCGTTTATTTAAAAATCGCATAAATTTGAATCCGCATAAAACGAGACCTGAGTGTATGTATAACAATTTCGTATTAATTAAACAATAACTAAATTGCATTTTTATATGGATAATTGAGCTCAATAATGTCATTAATTGCGTAAAACTCAATTAAGGTGCATATCTGAACACGGTATTAAATTAGAATAAAGATTAAATCAACTTTATAATACTTGAATCAAGCGCATTTTGAGATTGATGCAATCTTAGTTTTACTTAAATAAATTTCATTTTCGGATTAATTCAAATACGAATTCAGGATTAAATATGTATAAGTTAAGTATTTTGCACTTGAGTAATCAGTACTTGAATTCTTCTTTCTGTAAATGACTCAAGAAAATCCGTACTAACCGTACTATTGATACCGCTTCGGATTGATTAAGGTACGGATGGAATGATTTTTCTTTTCATTGATAATATTCTCTACACTGAAAGAAATTGGTAGTAAAGTGTGAAATATTTATTGAATGGAAAATAAAATGTTGGAAATATGAACTAAAATAATAAAAATCTCAAGTAAAACATACAAATTTTTTTAATACATAAAAAAAATTTGGATCTCAAAATTGTTTATTTCAACGACTTAATTTGGCAAAACTTTTTAAAATTCAACTTTATAAAAGGGGGTGAGCAATTTTTAATTCCTACAAAATCGTTTCTAATCTAAGTGTTCGTGAAAAATGTGCTTGCAAAAATGGGACGTTTGGCCTTGACTTTATTGTTACTTCATGTTGAAAGACATAAATGTGATAGCATTTGTGTTGCCTACCACTGCTTTTTAAAGAAGAGTCTTCTTTTCAAATAGATTTCATTCTTAACTTGTTGCCATCAAATACACATGCAAATATTTGTTCATTGTATGTGTGTGTATGGCATATTTAAATATCTATTATGCATTTATTATATAAAGTAACAAATGGGAAATCACAGTTGTGTGAATTTTTATTGAATTTATAAAAAACCTAATCTAAAAAAAAGCTAATGCATTTTAAAGAGAATTTAATAAATTCAATGCATTTAAATAGAAAATTTAAAAACAAATTACATATTTAAATATGACACACTTGCATTTTTTTTTTTTTAAATTTACAAAAAGTCAATAAATAATCTTTAATTGAATTAAACAAAAAAAAAAAAAAAAAAAAAAATATTTAAATGTAAATAAATTATATTAAAAATATTTTTTTTTAATATATTATTAATTTCCGATAAATAATGCGTTTATGTAAATCAGAAATCCTAACTTTGAATGTAATAAAGGTATTTTGTAAATTTAAAAAGATCTCGAAAGCCGACATTTTCTGCTTTAAAACCATGTTTCACATTTTTATAATGAAAACACTCAAAACTTTCGCAACTTATGAAGGTACCCATATGTTGCCTTGGATACAGGGGTGCTCATAAAATCAAAAAGCATTAAAGATACAATTTAAGACAACAAATCCAATTGTAACGCAAAAATTTCTGTCTTAACTTTTTTTCATACATTAAAGTTGAGGTATATTGTAAATAAATACGTTTAATTACCTCACTGAGGTATTTAAACGTACCCGCTTATTTACATCAATGAGGTAGTTAAGCGTATTCGTTTAAATGCTTTCCTCGCATAATTACCCAAAAATATTGGCATTTTTGTCGAGGTAACTATCCGTGGAATACTGTAGTAGCTTGTTTTCAACGCTATTCATACATTAAAGTTAAAATCAAAATAATTAAACAAGAACAAAATATTAACCTCTTCCGTGTTATTATTCGGTGCATTATGTATTTTTAATATTTGGCAATTTTAATATTTTTTAAGTGTTAAAATGTTTTTTCACCCTTTTCTCGTGAGTTCGCGGTAGTTACAGAACATGGACACAGTATTAGGATACAAGGAAAGATTTGTATATAATTTTTCCCGTAACTTCGTGTTTTTAGTTTTGCTCTATTAAATTGCCAAAAAGCGACCCAAATATGGGCAGTCATGGGACTTTTTCTTCAATATATTTCTAGACTGTATGGTATGTTAGAAACAGGGCTGTGGAGTCGTCAAGAAATAGTTCTTTCTCCGACTCCACCCGCTGAAATTTTTTAAGTACGACTCCGACTGCAACTCCGACTCCATCCGCTGAAATTTTTTAAGTACGACTCCGACTGCAACTCCGACTCCTTTTCTAACCTTAATTCTTATCCTTATCTTACTTTATTTTACTTTAAACTCTTTGTAGTACCTTTTAAATGGTTAAATAAAGCAATAAAATGATTCTGTAAATTTCTAATCGGTTTTTTAATTCTAACACGTGCCGCATTGAGCTTTAATATAGTTGTTTACATATGATTTGGAAAAATGCAAAAAACATATAACGCCCGATTAAATATACCTAAATAGCTTTAGTATATTTTGAAAGTTATATGTATTTATTTAATAAAATTATGCAAACAGTGCCAAAAAATGTAACAATAGCTCTGTAGGGGAGGGATAAGCTACACCAATTGACATCTTTTTTAAAATACGTTTTTATACCTGTTGGAATCAGAATTTTTTCCTCTTTTGGTGGGTGGATTCCCATAAGTACTATCCAGGGCTGGGCAGTATTTGAAATACATGTATTTGAAATACGTATTTAAAATACAAATACGTATTTTGTATTTGTATTTTAAATACATGACGTGCAAGTATTTTGTATTTTAAATACATATCCAGCAAGTATTTTGTATTTTAAATACATACAATAAATATAAGTAGTTTGTATTTTGTATTTTAAATACATAAAAAATGGGAGTATTTTGTATTTTAAAAACATAGTTTACAAAATATATTCTGTCAGTTTATTGATGGTTGATTGCATTTTAATCTACCAAAATATAAAAAAATATGGTGTAACTTTTCATCTTTCGTGAAAAATGTTTCCGCACCGAAAGCGTTGAAGTTTGGTTTTTATTTTTTATTTTCAGCATTAAATCAGTGGCTCTTGTCTTAAATAAGTTCGTTGTTGTTTAAATTCATATATAATCTTCAACATTAAACCATTTTTCATAAGTCTAATGCAAAATCCAAAGGGTTTCAATTTCCAAAAATAAAATTTACACATAATATAGAGTTTTAGGAATCGCTTACGGTGCGGAAACTTTTTTCACCGAATCAGCTTAAAAACAGTTTTTTATTATCAGAACAAAATTCCCCACATGGCGCTGGAGTGGTATTTTGCACTCAAAAAAAAGTTATAACCTTAATGTACATGACGTGAAAGTATTTTGTATTTGAAATACGTTCAATAAATGGAAGTATTTTGTATTTTGTATTTTAAATACATAACCTGAAAGTATTTTGTATTTTGTATTTTAAATACCGCAAACCATGTATTTTGCCCAACACTGGTACTATCTAATGTAGTTTTCGAAATAGAAAAGAAAAAAACACCTCAAGGGCATCGAATCAATTCGCCTTTAGTTGTTACTTGTATAATTTGTAAAACACATTTCGAAGAGAAAACTGAGGTAAATAAATTGTTGTAAGCCTTGTATAATTTTTGGGAAATAGAACCCCTTTTGTTGTAGGACTTGGTGCTGTTTGTCCCAAGGGATTGAACAGTACCAATACCATCATGGGAGGTAAAGAACACCAAGTCCAATTTAGTAAGTAAAGGTATGTTACCTTATACGACGTAATTTTATTAAAGATATCATCGACATAAAAAAAAAAAACATAATACGGTGATATAAAATATTCGGACAAAGGAAAATTCTTAATACAGAGATAGAAGCATTAGTGATTTTCAACATGCTTTTGCGGCTTGCTGTAAAGTTTTCAAAATGTGGCTTGGTGTAGTTTATCTCCCACCTGCAGAGTTAAAAAAAAAAAATATGAATTTTTAAACAAATAAATTGAAATCTTTTTCTTCAGTGTACTCGCCATAGTTATTTCCGTCACATTATCAATATTATTATTGTCCAAGACCAAAAAAAAATTGCAAGTCTTTATTTTCTTTTTAATTTTCCCCAAAGTGAGTAGATAAAAGTAGTCTCAAATTATTTTTCGGTTTAACCCCCACATTAATGGGAAATATACCCAGTAAAAACTTTAGTGCTTTCTTCACAGGAGCTACAGCAGATTTCCAGTCATATACATATATGTATAAACATCGCACCAAAATTTTTTTTTAATATACGATTTATAAAAAAAAGTATGTCCAAGCGAACTTGTTTACAAATTTGGATTTTTAAAGCCCCTTAACAATACCTTGGCGTACTTCACACAGTTAAATCTGCGCTGCTCGGGACTTTCTAAATAAAAATAAAAAATGAAATACCGGAGAATTTTGTTAATAACTTGACCCCAGCGCTATCTGCCATCAATAAAAAAAATGTAAATAACACGAAAACAGCGCCACCTATCGGGTGAAAGTAGACCTTTCCAAGGCATGTACTCGTTTGAAAATCGGTTGAGTGGTTCTCGAGTTATAAAATGACGAACATAGGGCAACTTATTTTTATATATATAGATTTATTTATAATATTTATTTATTCATTTTTTTTAAGTGGTTATACTAATTTTTCTACTTCAAATCAGCGTTTAAAAAATTGCAGTCAAAGTAGAAAAACTGCCATTTCTTTCACTTCTTCGTTTGTCATTTCCAACAAAAAACTGTTGCTTTTACTTCTGGTTCCTTAAATTTAAACAGTCGCTGTCCAAACCAACTCAAAAAGCGAAAATTTGTGCACACATTCTCATTTTTTGTTCGACAGTTTTTGGTTTCGACTGCAGTTTTTTAAGCCATGCTTCAAATAATATTTAAACAAAACGAATGTCATCTATAGGGTGCATTTGGACCTCGCTTAAGCCCACAGCCGATTTAAAACTTTTTCTTCTTTCAATTTTATGTATATAAATGATTTTATTATTCTTTCTTTTTTCAATGTTAATAAATAAATTTTTAATTTGTTTGCCAGTGTAGAGAATTTATGTGTTTTTTATGTCTTGTGCTGTTAGTTTGTAAACTAAATTTGTGTGGATACACTAAAAAATATTTGTTTATGTATTTAGGTATTTATGAATAAAAATAATTTGCATAAATTCATAGTTTTAGCAAATATGTAGCACGTATATGTGTTTGAATATGCACACGTATGTGTAAATTTACCAATTAGGTAAACTAACTTATTTATAGGGTGTGTTTTTATGGAGGCATAGAACTTTTTTTTTTAAATAAACCGCAGCAAATTTAATGGAATGACCTTACAAAATTCATGGCATTTAATGTGCAGAAATAATTTCCGAAGTCCAAAGGTTTCCAATCACACAAGCACAAATTGGCCATCTTAATTGACAGGTACATTTCTTAAGATAATTTGGACACCAAACGTTTGGCTTATTAATATAATGGTTTCACGTGCTGTATAGCATGTTGTGCCGTCTTGTTGGAACAATTTCTCTTCCAAATAATTTGCAATGACATGAGGAATAATATATAATGAATTATTTGCCTAAAGCGTTCGCCATTCACGGTTGTGTTAGCACCGGTTTTGGATTTAAAGACAGCTGAGCCGATAGCGCCTTCGCCAGAAGGCCAGAAATGAGCGCCATCGCTTAAGATGACTTGACGACAAATCTAGTTTAACTTCCAGTTGATTCTCCGCCCATTCACCGGACACACGACTCAATTGAATTTTCTGTGGCGTTAACAATTACACCAGATGGATCTTATGGTCAATTTCTTTCCCCAAAATTGCCCAAGTAGTGGACTGGAATGGACCGAGTTGCTTAGAAATTAGTCGCATTGATAAATTGGAGTCCTCTGTTCTATTCACGTCTACAGCTGCTATGACTTGACGAAGTGCTTAATAAGTTTGGCAAACATAGCGCTAATTTTGGATATTAATTTCCACGATTTGTAGATTTTCTTTTGGTGTAAGTCTTTGCAAGGTGATTTGACAAAGTATACTAAAAAAAACAGTCAAACACATCTCATTAGTGTGATGACAGCTAATTTTACAGTTATCCCTATCGGAAATTCATACATCTAAAAACACACCCTTTATTATGAATTTCTAATGGCTTAATTTTACAATGAGTCAATATTTTATTTACAAATTTTAAATCGAAGCTTGTCATTACAATTTGATTGGGCACACCGGCAGTGAGTTTAAACTAGCACAGTTCGAAAACACTAAAATTTTAATATCAAATGTGTAGCTTAACAAATAATGAATACTAAAATATTAACCATAAAAAAAAAAAAAAAATATTTTCCCAAAAACTTACAAATTATTTTTATTTTAATGTAGTACAGATTTACAGAAGAAATCATAACTTAAGCACCTAAAAGTCAGCTTTGCACCCATCTATCATATATAAAATTCATTAAACTTGTATGTGCAGCTTTTTGTGATTGCAAGTGAAAACGCCTGAATTGGAGACAATCAGCCGGCAAAAGAAGTTGGAGTAAATAAAAGTCATGAAATGGTTGATTGTTTTATTATTTTTTGTTCGGAATGGTTAACCATGACATCAAGTTTTGCAGTTAGCATTCAAGTACTAAAGTCTAAACGCAGACAAACTGTCTAAATAGCTCGCTCATTTATTTATTAACAAAGATATGTATGTACTTTTATGCTGTAAATGCTGCCGACGCTGCTGCTGTATAATGCTGGTGTTCGAATAAATAGTTGCTGACTAAACAAATATTTATTTCATAAAAATATATTTAATACACAAATAAAAACATTTTTAAATGAAACAAAAAATTATGATTAAGAATAATAAAACTCCACCTTGTTAGAAAGACCATAAGCGAGTCAAATTGTTCTGTTTTCATTAAAAAAAAAAAAAATAAAATGATTTTAATTAATCGCAATAAATGTTTGGTGCGAATAAATTGACTTTGAAGTTATTTGTCAGTCTTATGTTCATTCTAGTGCTGTTTGTTGATGTTGTAGCCTCCAATTAGATCCTGATTAATTTGTTTTGTTTATCTGTATTCATGTTGAAAATTGAGATTTCTATCATTTTAAATGCTTTTTATTTTTTATTTGTTGTTGTTAAAATAACACTTTTTTTAATCTTGTTTGCCATTACAAATTACTAAACGTTTTGCATAACAAATAACATTTAAATCGATAGTTCTGCTTTGACTTCAAATAAACAAACGGAACATGTTCGTCTGAACGACAGTTCATTTAGACGGCCAAAAAGTCAGTTGTTTACTTAATTGAAAGTTATACTCGTAGTCATAACATTGTTGCGTATGAAAAATTATTTGAAAAATTTAAATGTGCTCAAATGTCATGGTAGCGATTTGTTCAAAAAATATTTAATTGAGAATATTTTAAAATACAGATATTAATTAAAAAGAAAAATCTGTTCTATTATATCAAAACTTAAACAAGTAACATTCAACAGAGGCACTTTTAAAAGTATAATGATAGCATAAACTAAATGGAGGAAAATAAATTTCTTTACTCAAAATTAAAAATTTTAGTGCAAAACGTAAAAGTTAGGAAAGAATAAGGAAAAGTCATGAAATTTCCTTGTCTTATAAGAATAAATTTAGTATGTCTCCCTAAACTATGCTTGAAAAACTCTAATAATTCAATGTAGTATCCCTGATGCGGAATAAGTTACTAGTAAGATTATGGACTAGTTTATAACTAGTTGTTACAAGTTCAACAATGAAAATATTGTAAAATTACAACTGCACAGCTTTATACGTTAAGAAACACGAACACTACAAAAGTAGATAAAAAAAAAACTATTTACTTGTTTGTTGTAGAAACCACAAAATCACTACAAGAAAAAAACATCAATTATTGGTTGGTTTTGGAGTTGACGATTATTTTTATGTTATAAAAATCAAATAGTTCATAAAAAGATGAAACATATTCCCGATTTCTAGTTGTTAAAATTATTTTGTGAAATACATTGAAATTTTCAAAGTAGAATGGTGACGAAACACCATTCTGCTGGTGGGAAATACAGTAGATAACGGCTATAAGAACATCACGTATAAGAAAAAACCGCTTTATACTATGTTCACACTTTGGTTCCTAAACGCGTTTAAGCAACTCGAACATGATTAAGCTCTAATTACATCAAAATCGAGATGATTTGTTAATGACTTCAAATTGACATGATTACAACTAAATCATTTCATTAATCACATAGAATCCACTGAACAAACCTCAAACTGAGTATAATGTAGAATCGGCCAACATGAACGTGTACAACCGACCACGATTTCTGCTTTATGTTTTCATTTATTTCCTTAAATAATTCATAAATTTTCACAGTTTCATCATTAAAATGATTAAAATAATCTTCTGATAACTTAATTATTTTTTTCCATTTTTAATACTATAAATAATCATCTCAAATGTAATGCTAAGTTCACACTTAGGTTTTTAAACGCGTTTAAGCAAAATGTTGATTTAGCTAATCAAAGCCGTTCACATTACATTTGAGATGATTAAGATGACAGATGATTAAGAAAAAAAAAACACACAACAAACACACACAAAAATAACAAACAAATTAATATTTCTTTAAAGTATTAAAAATGAAAAAAAAAAACACTTTAATAAAGTTATCTGAAGATTATTTTAATAATTCTAATGATGAAATTGTGAAAATTTATGAATTATTTAAGGAAAAAAATAAAAACATTATGCAGAAATCTTGGCCGGTTGTACACAATCATGTTGGCGATTCTACATTTGAGGTATGTTCAGGGGATTCTATGTGATTTATGAAGTGATTTAGTTGTAATCATGTCAATTTGAAGTGATTAACAAATCACCTCAATGTATGGGTAATCATCTCGATTTTGAAGTGATTAGAGCTTAATCACGTTCAAACTGCTTAAACGCGTTTAAGAAGCCAAATGTGAACATACTATAATGTGAACGGCTTTGAGTAACTCATCAACATTTTGCTTAAACGCGTTTAAGAACCCAAGTGTGAACATAACATTAAAGGCCTTATGACACTACATTTTTAATGCATTGTTCAAATTTTGGTGAACAGTGCAAATATAATGTAATAGAAAAATTTACCAAGTGCAAAGAGTTCAGCTGAATTAAGATAAATAGCAAGCTGTCAAATTATCGATAAAAAATAAACCTTCATTTTCAGTTAAAAAAAAAAAAAAAATAAATAAAATTGTTTAACTTAAAATTGACATTTCAAGCATGAAATAATAAAAATGTTGCTGCATCAGCGGTTTATGCGCAAATTCAGCGATTTACCGCTTTTTGTTTTTATGTTTCTCATAAACAAAAAGTTTACAACATTTAATAAAATATACAAAATCATAACAATAGAAAAACTAAAAAAAAGGTTTACACTTTTTATAGTTTGCTCTCTCCAACATTTACTGTTTCTTTCTTCCTTTCAATTCTATATCAATTCAATGAAAAAAAATGTGGTGTCATAAGGGCTTAACATAGCGTCTTTACCTGACAATTTTTTGTCATACCAAACATCAAACTTCATATTAAAAAAACGCTGACAAAAATTTTCGAGTTTTTTTTATATAGACTTTGACGTTTGGTATGACAAAAAAATTGTCAGTTGAAGACGCTATGTTAGGGAAGAACATATTTCAATAACACCGTGTCTTTTTCCATATGTGTTAACATAAAATAGATTATGTTTAAGAAAAACTTTTTATAAGAAAACGGATACAAGAAATATTCTGCCATGCCCCAATAATAAAAATACGTAAAAAATATTTTTTATAAGAAAATTTGTTTTACATGGCAATACTGTATTTGCTTACGGAAAATATCCTACTAAAGGCCGGGATTCACTATCCTACTCAATCGTGCGATTCATTCACACGAAAATCTGATGAAATTCTATGCTGACGATGTACAAATATACATAAGCTCTCCTGAGAAACATATTGATGATTGTGTAAGTAAGTTAAATTTTGATCTTACACGTGTACACTCATGGGCAACTGCAAATGGTCTCTGCATTAACCCGTGCAAGTCAAAGTGCTTAGTTATAAAAAGTAAATCGTCAAGAACTAATTTTTTACCTGAAGTCGCATTAAACGGTCAAAAAATTGAGGTTGTTAGGACGGCAAAAAATCTTGGCATAATATTTAACAATACCCTTACATGGAATGACCAAATTAATATAGCTTCTGGAAGAACATATGCTCTTTTGCGAATGCTATGGAGAACACAAAAATTTATACCTTTAAGAATTCGTTTAGTTCTTGCAAAAACATATTTAATACCTACCTTGTTATACGGATGTGAAATTTTTGGAAGTAGTGATTCAAGCAGCTTGAGGAAATTGGAACTTAGTTATAATGCAGTGATTAGATATGTGTATGGTTTAAGGAGATTTGATCATATCACACCATATGCAAGTGACTTATATGGAGTAACTTTTATTAACTTATTGAAAATAAGAACATTGACTCTGTTGCACAAAATTATTAATAAACGTATACCTATGTATCTCTATAGAAGACTCTCGTTTACCCGTTCACAAAGATCTAATGATTTGATGCATGTCAGATACCGAACTTTACAGTCATCGTGGCAATTTTATACCCACTCAATTCGTCTTTGGAACTTATTACCCCCAAGTATTCAATTTACTAGTAATCCAATGCATTTTAAAAGGGCTTTATATAACTTGTTTCATTAATAAATATACATATACAAATATATATAATTGTGTTCTTTCATTTTTGCTATTTCTACTATTTATATATTCTTTTTTATGTAATAATCAATTATGTATGTATGTAATTTAAAATTTTTGTTAAAATTTTGTTAAATATAGTTTTTCAAATTATCATTAACTTTTTCTAATCCTGTACTGTAATTATAAGACTTAATGTCTTGTTGTACGGGATAACAATATGATAAATAAATAAATAAAAATTCTATCCGACATAAAAAGTCTTCAAAATCTGCTGTCAATGCCATGCTATCCCACAAAAATTATGTCAACTTAAATGACTCAGCTACTTAAAAGAAAATGCAACTCTGATCGCATAGAAACTGTCATTTTATGAAAATGTTCATAAACATTTGCAAGACTTGTCAAAAAAATTTGTCACTCAATTCATTTTCAAGCCACACTTAGTGAGCACACACGATTTTTTTGACAAATCGTACATCTAAATAGGATAGTGTATCGCCGGCTTAAGTGCTCACATACATACTTGCAGAAAATATTCTCTTTTCGTTTACAAAAGAAATGCGATTTCAAGTTTTCTCATAAAAAATCGATTTTTAAATCAAAATTTTGCTCGAAAATAAAAGTGATTACAGATTTTTATCGCTTTTCCTCTAGATCACTACTACTAAAAGCGATTTTAAAGAAGAATGTTAATTTTAGGCAAGTCTGAGTTCACACAATGACAATTTTCCTTCAGAAACTCTTATGGCATTTTCTCAATGTATCGACAATATGTCTGTTACTTATACCCTTTGTACACTTGCATACATTTCGGAGGAACGCATGGAAGATGTTGAAAATGTGAAATACGCGTTCACACTTGAAACATCTAACATCTACCATTAATAAAAAATGTCACCATTTCTGAAAAAAATCTTTTATTTTTTTTAAATACTTTTTTCTACAAAAGTGCCAACATTCTAAAAGATAACACCAAAATGTATTTCTCAATCATTTTGTTTAATAATTTAATATAATTTCATAATTGCAAAAAGGGAAAAACTTGAGAAATGGTAACGCTGCCTTCAAAGCAACTTCCATTTTGTCAGTGGTGCCACAATAATAATAGAATTTATTGCCACTTTTCTAGTGATGACACTAAAAGAATCGAAAAATGTAAAAGGGAACAAAATGAGATAGTAACATTCTGTAAAGATGTTAAAAAATTTTGATTTTTAGCCTTAGGTATTTCTTACGGGAAAATTCCAACATCTTCGCAAATTGATGTGAAATGTTAAATGTTGACAAGTGTGAAAATGCTATTAATGTCAACATAAATTTATTATACCGATAAACTGTCCGTTAACGATTTTGGGTTTCTCAATATACCGACAAAAAACATTGGTTTAAGTTGGCAACACCACACAAAATACATGTAAAAGTTGGGAGTCAGCTGATTGAATTTATCTGTACGTCAAATAAAAGGAAAATAAATAATTGGCAGATGAGTGCCGGTTAGCATTGCGATAAAATAGAAGCAAATGAGACATTGGGAAAACCAAATTTCTTTAATGTGCAGTTTTTCGTTGGGAAAAAAGATAATCGCCTAATGAGAAAATGGCCATTAGTTAATTGTTGAGAGGGGAGAGAAAGAACCAGCTCTCTGAATAGTCACATTTTTTATGTTGGTATTAAGAAAATGATAGAAAGAAATGACCGAAATCAAGTTTTCTGTCATATCTTTCTATCATTTTCTTAACACCAACGTAAAAAATGTGACTATTTGCTTATTCATTTCTTGTAGGGATGTCTCCCAAATTTTTTTTTTTCAACAAGTTTGTCTATCCGTCCACCTATTTTTCCCACAATTTAACTGGTGTTGCCAGTACGACGCGCACAAGTTACGCTTAAATTGACAAGTAAGAAAAATCAATTAAAATTTTGTTTTGCATTTATTGCGAATCAAGTTGAACTTGAAAGTGCTATTTTAAATATTTCTAAGATACAAATAATATTTAATAATAGAAACAATAATAAAAGCATGATTTTATAGTATTTTTGTTATTTATTTATTAATTTATGCGATTCTATTAAATAATATTTCATTATTAAGAAAAAAATAAAAAATAAAATCAATTTAAATACAACTATTTTTTTTTTTAACTGAAAAATATTCAATTCTACTATTTAAGGTGCAGCCCAACAAAACGCATTGGGTGAAGGCAACATGACGGAGGTCAGTCAGTCAGTCATTAAGTTAGTTTGTTTTGTGTTTGTTTTTGTAAAAATGAAAAATTGTTTGTTCGTTTCTTTAATTTGTTTATTTTTTCAACAAACATTAAGAATATAAAATAAAAACAAAATTGTCATGTTTGTCAAATCAAACACCATCAACACAACACCAATTTAAATGAATAGTTTGCTTGTAAGAAAATCTAAGTTCTACATAAAAGGATAGGACAACTTGCAAAATCTGAAGGAAAAATAAAAATAACATTAACAAATAAAAAAAACTAAACAAATATATACTTAACGTTTGAATAGGCCATTCAAAATACAACATAAAGTCTTGGATTCTAACGAACGCAGAGAGCACGATAAAACAGGGTGCCTTAAATGAAAATAAAATAAAGGCTGCAGATAAAAGTTTAAGGGGCTTCCAAATATTTGACCATAAAAGCTCTACAGATAACTTATGGTTTTATCTTTTGCAAACCCTTAAATGTAATTATTGTTTACTTCAAATTTGGGAATCCCTGCTGCAAAGTCTACTTGAGCAAAGTAACAACAATTTAGTTGTTTTAAAATGTGTGCTCGTAAGCATTTATCACATTTAAGAATTATTTAGCATAATGTGTTTAAAAATGATTAATCATAAAGTGATTAAATACAAAATTTACACCAGCTCGAAAGGAACCACTAAATATTTATATAAAAAAAAAACAGAAAAAAATCACATGAATTTATCTTAATAAAAGAGAAGGGTACTTTTAATTTTTTTTTACATTTTTCACATTTTGTTTAAAAAAGGCTGTAAAATATTGATTGCTGTTTCTGCGATTTCAATGCTACGTTTTAAGAATAACGCAAAAAAAAAACAAGTAAATAAATTGCTTAAAATATTAATAATTACTCAATATGATAATCACCCCTATTATGTAAGTCGTTGTCGATGTCAAAGTTTATTAACATAGCGTCTTCAACTGACAATTTTTTGTCATACCAAACGTCAAAGTCTATATAAAAAAAATTCGAAAATGTTTGTCAGCGTTTTTTTAATATGAAGTTTGACGTTTGGTATGACAAAAAATTGTCAGGTAAAGACGCTATGTTAAAGATGGTAAATATTAGTTTTTCCTACCATTTTTAATATCTACAATATTGATATAATTGTTGAAATGGAAAAAATTAATGCAATATAAACCATTCAAAATTTCGTGAAACAGTTTTTGAATTCAGAAAGGGGCTATTAAAAAAAAATGTATATACCACATACCTAACTGAATTTCTTTAAAAATGGTCGGTAGGTCAGACCAATAATGAGTTGACGATACATGTATTTATGTACCCATATTAGAAGGATATATGAATAGGAATAGGTTCACGAAAGGCTGGTTATCAGTTTATATGGTTATTTAGTTATTTTCACAACAGCAAAATGGCATTTATTTAATTTTTTAAATATATTTTGTTGCTGTTAATATGCAGAAATTGTTAAACGGCAAAGATTTCTGAAGAGTTTCTGGTTACTATTGAAACATGTCAAATCAACCTGTCCGTCAACGTGGATTCAATTCCCCGGCCAGTCAACAATGAAATATTATAAATAAAATTTTCAATTAATTTCATGTTGTGAAAATTCTTTCTTTATAAAAATAATTTAATGAAAATTAAATTTAATGAATTTTAGCCTAATTTAGAGTGCTGCATTCGGCTTTGCCGAATCTTTGATACCCTCCACCGACAGTTCGTATATTTTAGGAGTGACATCTATATGATGTCTATTTATTATTAATTTATCTTTATAAAAACAGACATCAGCATTAAAATTGGTTGCGGTTTAGACCTATATTAAATTATTGACCGACAATCTTGAGTAAAATATCTTGATTCGTAACAGTTTAAGCCGAACTTAAATAAATCAGGAGGGGGATTTATATTGTAGCCATGGTAAATTATGAACCAATCATCCCAAAATTCCGCAGAGGTGTTTCTTGTATTAAAAAACATAAATTTCAATACAGTGGTGCAATTAGTTTTAGCGGTTACAGTGAATTTCAGAAAGCTGGGATTTAAGGTAAATTATGAACGTATATCACAAAATTGCATGACATTTTTCAGGCCATATGAAACTAAGCTGGAAGAAATTTCACCACAATAAATATATCTGCTACAATTTTAGGCGTATTTAATTAATTTACCAGAGTGGGCTTTATATGGGGCCTATAATGGAAATTTAATTAAATGAATTTTAGCCTAATTACCATATGAAAATTTGGTTTAAAAACTATAAATAGTTCAATGAAATAACCACAATATTAATTATTGTTAAACAGTTAAGGTACAAGCTCTATGTTTACATTTGCCCGTCAAGTTGTGCTGAAAAAGGTCAAAGAGAAAAAGAAAGACAAAACATTAAAAACTGAAAAATGTACTTTGGACTTCAAGAACAATTCTTGACAAAAAGTATGAAAAACAGAAGTAAGGAAGAACATGTTATCAATTCATAACAAATTTTGATCTACCAAAGTAAAAAATACCATTTTGGTTTAAAGATTGATGTTCGACTATTGACTGCCATGAACTTTAGCCTAATTAAAATATGGAAATTTGGATTAAAAATAATATTTATGTATATTAAAAAAAATTAGGTTCGAAAATAGTTTTTAAATAAGATGTTGCCATAGAAATTTGGTTTCATTTATAAACAAATATAATTTATATATCAAAAACTTCAATTAAAAACTAACAGTTCAATGAAAAATCACAATTGTTATAAAATAGCTATGGTACAAGCTCTATTCGTTTACATTTCTCCCACAATATAATGTATGAAGAAAGGGCAACGAGAAAAAGATAAAAAAAACATAAAAAGGAACTGTTCTTAAGTTTTCAAGACAAAGGCCCCTATTATAAGTTACATTCGATAAACGATTTTCGCTGCCTATCGAACATCGACTATCGAATGTTAAACTGTCGAAAATTTCGTTGTGCATCGAATTTTCCAACGAAAACAAATTTGCTTTCGACGGTGCAAATAAATGTAAAAAACTTGTTGAAAATAAAACTATTTGAAATTTTTGTTGTGTTCGTATACCAAACACCATATTCTTTATCAGTTTTGTTCATTTTATGCAAGTCCAACGTCGTAAACAGCAGTTGGAAACGCTCATATTCATTATGGAACAACAATTTTTTGGACCTAATGATTTGCAGCGAAATTGAGCATGTAAAAAAGTGGGATGAAACCCCACTGAAGCTAAATTATTTGAAAACAACCGTAACTCCGCCGTGGTCACGTTTAACTTTAATTTTATTTTTTTAAATTTGTAAACAAAAATTATTAAGTGACAGCTGCTCGAACATGTACTACTGTTAATTAACAAAATCACAATAGTAAATTTTTATCGAATCCGCACCATAATACCAAATAAAAATTCGTTCGATCAGCTAATTCGACTGCTGTCGAAAATCGAATTTAGTTCATAATAGGCACCAAAATCTGGACAAAAAGTAAAAAAATTCATTATCAATTACAGCAGATTTCGATCCATAATACCATTGGGTTAAATATTGAAGTTTAGCAGGCGCCACAGTGGCACAAACGGAAGAACGGCAAAGAATTCTAATGATAGGAATGTGGTTATTCTCGAAACATGTAAATTCGACCCGAGTTCAATTCCGTGTTCAGTAAAGAAAAAAACTATCACACATCATTTTAATTAATTTCAAGTTATAAACTGCTTCGTTCACTAAAAATAATTTAATGAAAATTAAATTTGATAAACTTAAGCCTAATTTAAATATCAAAAAGTTTTAGCGAAACATAATTATTATGCATAAAGTCTCTCATACTTAAAGTTCAATTGAGCCAAGCTATATTTTATTAACATATGTTCGGTCTCTTACACATATATAAAGCCGTGTCCCAGATTCCGTTCAATTCCGTATTTGCCATTCCGTTTGAAATAATTATTCGTGCTATAGATTCCAATGGTTTCGGCAATCCGAAAAATGTTGTGCGCAAAAAATTATTTAAAATATACTTCTTTTTAAAAATAAATAAAAAAAAAACATATTTGGTTATTGATAGAAAGTAGGTATATTATAATAGTTATCTGCCCTTTATAGGCTTTTTACACTGATCAACATCTAACATCTACCATCAAAGATGTAGAAAATGTGAAACACTCGTTTACATTGCTCACATCTAACATCTATTTACCATCAAAAAAAAAAAAAACGTCACCATTTTTGGAAAAAAAAAAATGTTTTTTTCTACAAAAGTGCCAAAGTTAAAAAAGAAAACACAAAAATGTATTTGAAGTTCAATTTGCTTAAAAATATAAAAAATAATTAGCAAAATAAACATTGCAATAAAAGAAAAAACTTGACAAATGGTAACGCTGCTTTCAAATAAAAATGAGATAGGAACATCTTTTAAGGATGTTGGTTTTTAGCCCTATGTATTTCTTATTTCAAATTGTGGCAAATTGATGGTAGATGTTGATAAGTGTAATAGCCTTTTCACACTTGTCAACATTTAACATTTCACATCAATTTGCGAAGATGTTGGAATTTTCCCATAAGAAATACATAGGGCTAAAAATCAAAATTTTTTAACATCTTTACAGAATGTTACTATCTCATTTTGTTCCCTTTTACATTTTTCGATTCTTTTAGTGTCATCACTAGAAAAGTGGCAATAAATTCTGTAATTATTGCGCCATCACGGACAAAATGGAAGTTGCTTTGAAAGCAGCGTTACCATTTCTCAAGTTTTTCTTATTTTGCAAGCCTTATTTTGCTTAATTTTGCTAAAATTAATAAACAAAATGAATGAGAAATACATTTTGGTGTTATCTTTTAAAATGTTGGCACTTTTGTAGAAAAAAAGTATTTAAAAAAATAACATTTTTTTTTTCAGAAATGGTGACATTTTTTATTGATGGTAGATGTTAGATGTTTCAAGTGTGAACGCGTATTTCACATTTTCAACATCTTTCATGCGTTCCTCCGAAATGTATGCAAGTGTACAAAGGGTATAAAAAAGCTATTAAGATTCAGAAAACTCCCATTCCGCTTATGAAAACAAAAAAGGTTTTATTCTAATATATTTTTAAGTAGTTAATTTTCTTAAGCACCAAAATACGGAATGAATTCCGTTCCCGAACGGAATTGTACTCTGTGACATAGCTGATACTTATGTATGTTCGTATTTTTGACGTTTCTAACCATTCATTTTCTTAAAAAGTTTTCAGATGATATTATATTGTCATCATATGATTTTCGCTTTAAATATTCGCATACATTTTAGCGAATGCAAATAGGTACCACAAAAATCAGCGAATAGTTCGCAAATGTGAATGCGAATCCGAATATTCGTCGCACCCCTAGTGAATATATCAAATAAGCAGAAACACACTTTTCTTTAAGCTGAATTAAAAAAACATTAACACATTTCAAAAGAAAATAAAAACATGTTGATTAGTTGTTAAATTATTCCTCCTTTTTTTATTAGTTTTTTAATTACAATAAATTGCTTAGTAATATTTAAAGTTTCACTTTTAATTGTGACTCTGTTCGAAAATTCTTCATAACAGTAAAATTAGTAAAAATTTTAAAAATATCTTTGATGATTAATGCCAAACTCGCTAGTCAATCAATTGGTGTTATAACAAGAAATAAATGACAAAATGTTCTTATGTAAAGGCATCAGTTGTTTTTTTTTTATTGTTTTTGCAAAAAGTAAAATAATAATATTGAATTAAATATTTCAAGGAAATTAAAGTTTGTCACACAAACAGTGTGACCATCTTGGCATTTTTGCAGATAAATAGTTTAATTGATAATGAACCATGTAAATACAAATCGCTTATAAAAAAGTGTGTTTTAATTGAAAAAAAAAAAACAAAAAACAATTGAAAATAAATATAACAAAAAAGTTGGCTTGACAAAAATAACATTCATAAAAACTGTTCTGTTAAAAATGTAAATAAATAGAAATTTGTATGAGAATATTCTAAATATTAAATATATTTTTATACATATGTCCTTTTCAAAGTGGGCTGATATTGCTAAACGGGATGAAAAAGACAAAGCTAGGCGCCTGAAGTCACGAAAAATGCTAAATTGCAAAGGTTTTTTAAAGTTAGAACTCATCTCCAGTGATGGCGTTTGGTTACAGTTTTCGTAACTTTTGCAGGTTCAACGTAACATGTATAATTTTGTTATTCTTGGCCAAATTTTCGTTACTTTTGGTACATGGCATAGAATGAAGTAATGCTTTTGAAAGACTACTTGACTCATGAATATACCATTGTTCAAAAATTTAAAAAAAAAACAATATGCTTTATTTTTAAATTTACGCTTTCACACACAGAAAAAATTATTGCTAAATTATTTTCAAACAAGCGCTGGTTTAAAAATTTTTTTAATTTCTACAAATTTTTTACTGATTCAATTAATATGTTGACAACTATTCACAAATATAATATACGCGTTATTGGTTTCAAGTTATCATAATTTTGTATGAAATGTTTAACGCTCTTTAATGTTGTCGTTTTTTGCATTTTTTTATTTGATCGTAAGCAACACTTCTTTATGTAATATATAAGAACAACAACAAAAAACACATACAGTCTATTTTTGGACGCTTTAAAAAAGGACAACAATAAGAAAGATGTAATAAAACAAAAACGTAAAAAGCGTTAAAAGAAACCAAATAAATTTTTGGTTGGTTTCAAAGTAGGTAAAAAAGAATGAAAAAAACCCCGTATTCAATTTTTTAAAACTGTTTAGTAAAATAGGTACATCAAATACATAGAATGAAGACAAGTCGGTCTTCTGCCGTTTTTGGTTTCATTTCTTCTTCTTTAGCCGAGGAAAGGATACAGAAACATTGAGTGAAGAAGAAATACATTGACTTGGTTCAAAAATTATTCCAACAAAAAATGTGTCTCAAAGCCAGCCGCCGCTCAGTTTGCCATCTTCTTCTCCAACTACAGTGCTTGCTTGTGTGCGCATCGTTACTTGTGCAAAAACTTTTTTGTTTGATTCAGCGAAATTATTTGTTAGAAAAAATCAGTGGTTTTTTCAATAAGAGAAATGCAAATAAATTGGTTGAATATGCGAATTTGTTTGTAGGACCAATTTCAGACAAAAAATGTTTTGATTCTACAAATTTTTTGTTTGAATTGGAAAAATAATTTTTTCTGTGCACGTTTATCTTTTTTTATTCTGGGTTATTTTCTAAACAAATAATCTGATCTTGGATTAATTATAGGGACGGATGTACTCTATAAGCTCGATTAAAATGAGGTAAATATTTTCAACACAGAGGGTGCTATATATTGTAAGATAAGAGCTCTTTTGACGGTAGAACTCTTTAGTCGACAACTTCAGTTTTTATCTTTTGTCCGAAAACGTCCAGCATTACCGATTCAATATGCCACAATATAAAAATCCATAAAGAATCAAAACCCAATTTTTTTAATGCTTTTAAGGCCATTTATACCGAACCAGGTAACTTTGCGATAAAAAAAAGTTTTATTTTTAAAAATACTGATTTGTCCGGATGGATGGATGCTGTGTTTAATTTTTTTTTAAATTAAATAATTTTCTTTTTTTATTTTTCCGCCGGTAGAATATGGAATATGTGTAAAATATGGAATAAAAATATTTATTTTATATAAATTTACCATTTACTTAAAGATGTTTACTTTCAATATGTAACTATGACGAAAAAACGTAGTTTTTTTTTTTAAAGAAAATCGTAACTATTTTATATTTTCTCTGGCAACACTGCTTTTCATCTTAAATTAAACCCCCGTTTTCACATGCAAGTGCAAGTTCGCAAACCTCAATGCACTCACACTTTTTCACTAAATGCCGGTTTACACATGTCAAGTTTGACTCGTCAAGTCTTGAGTTTTTAGGAGAGAGGGGAAATAAAAAGGCATTCTCTTTTCCCTTCTCTCCTAAAAGCTCAAGACTTGACGAGTCAAACTTGACGTATGTGAACCGGCACTAACAGTCAGACAATTTTTGTACTTTCAGCCAATCGGCTGTTTCCCCGATTTTTCGTTGATAATACGTATACCTACACTACTTACAAGTAATTACTTGCACGTGGGAACGCAGGGCTAGTACAAAAGTTTGACATAAATGTTCGCCAAATAAAACTTGACTCTGTTTCAAGTTGTTCTAAAGCGGCTCATACACTTGCCATAAAATTGTTCAATTTTACGTATTGTACAATTATATCGCCAATGTGTATGTGATATTCGGAGGTGGCACAATGTATTGGCAACAATCAAAAGACTTTTGATTTTTATTGCACAACGAAGAGAAAGTGAAATGTGTTGGCAACATTGGACAATGGTGTTTGTGTTATTTCTATAGGTTATGTTCACCTTTTTATTGAATGAAAAAATCAATTGGGGTATTCACAAGGTGTGCTATCATGTTATATTGTCATAATGTTCTATTATTTTACAATGGTTTAAAAATATTGTTGTTGCTTTGTTAACAAAAAGTGTCTTAAATAAATAGACTTTGCTTGCTATGTTTATTGTGCGGTCGCAATTAATCAGAAGAGACCTGCGCTGAGCGGCTGAGCCGAACGCATTAGTTTTTGAAGCCGTCGCCGTTGATGGTTTAGTTTTATCCGGCTAATATCCGAATTTAACCTGCGGCTAGCAATTTTTGCAACAAAACACTTGCGGCGTCAAATTATATAGGCTTAGGACTCTGATGTTTGGTAAACAAACAAAATAAAATTTATTTGTGATTTTCGTCTAAAAAATGGCAAATAGTCAGATAAGATCTAATTTAATTTATCAATTCATGGATTAGAATTATAAAATATGTACTTTATTGTTAGGCAAATATTAATTTTTTATATGATTTAAATTCAAAATAGCACACTTAATTATGAGGGGTTGTTCACAAGAGTCGTATTTTTTCATGTTATTATTTTAAGTCTTATGACTTTATGACACCTTGTGAATACCCCAAATGTGCGACTTATTGCATAATATAGGACAAAATGGAAATATTATGGCGAATATCATTTACAATAATATTGCAAGTGTATGGGCCGCTTAATATTTTACTTAAATACGCTGACAAAAATTATTAATTGAGTGAAATAATTGCCCGTTGTGTTGCTAAAAACTACAAAATTCCGCCGGAATCAACAATATTTATGTGATAAAAAGTCCACTGGGATTTTAAGATTCCTTCTCTCTCCCCCTCTCTCTCTTTGTTCTCTCATTTGACAAACAATTTATTAAAATTTGGTGGCTGTTATTCAAAAAGAGTTGCTGCAATAAAATTGGCCAATGTTAACGCAAAAGCAACTTTAAAGAAGAAACTATAAATTTTATAGTTTTATAGTATAAAATACCATGCGACTTAAAAATCAAATAATAGATCGTAACGTTTTGTTAAAAATAGAAAAGAGAATTTTTAATATTCAAAAAACGCTTGGTAAGTGTGTAAGTAAACATTAACAACTTGTCAGCTCATTATTGGTTTGACCTACTGACCATTTAAAAAAAATAATTTAGTTATGTACGGGGTATATGTATTTTGAATAAACTTTTTCTAAATACAAAATCTGATTCACGGATTTTTTAGATTTCTGCGATATAAAGCATTAATTTTGCTCCATACCAACTATTTTAAAGTTGTTTAAGTATCACTTTGTTTGTTGAAAGCTGCAAATTTCTCATACAAAAACGTACAAAATAAATTTCACTCTTGCTTCGCTTCATGGCCGTAAGAAAAAAAGCAGTAAAAGGTAAAGAATAATAAAATTTCAACAACTCTAAACACAGTAGTAAGTATACGTATGCAGCATAAAGTAATTTTTTAAAATTAAATTAAAAAAATTGGCGCATGCGGCAGAAAACAAAAATTTTCACTTCCAATAAAAAACTTTTAACTTCTAAGTTCGTTTATGAACGTTAACAAAAATTTATATTTTCCAATAATTAGTATTGTGGTTATTTTGTGGAACTATTTATGGTTTTTAATCCAAATTTTTTTTTTTTTTTTATATTTTTGATTAGGCTTAAGTTCATTAAATTATTTTTATGAAGAAAGGAATTTTTACAACATGAAAATTAATTAAAATTGTTATTGATAATCTTTCATTCTTTCCTTTAAAACATAAGTCAGAAGCAGTAGTGAAAATACAAAAAAATTCTAATGGGTATATTTCAAAAAACTTCGTGTAAACCTTCATTGACGTTTTTCTCCACTACGACTTTTTGGCATATGCGCCAAACTAATAATGAGCTGATAGATAGAGATATTTTGTTGGTCTTCCTTAAAATAATGTCTTCAAAATTTGGCTTGCAAGCAATTTTTAAATATTTTAAATGGAATTCGTTTTAAATTAACTAACATTTTTGTGTGAGTGTGTGTTTATAGAAAAAACTTTTGTATATTAGGTTAAATTTTAGATAATAAATCAAAATAACCTTTTATTTATGTGTAAATAAGTTTACAATAGAGCAATCATATAAAAGCTGAGTCTGACTGTGTTGCACTATGAGGTGACATTGTAACGTTTTTTTTTTTTTTTTTTTTTTTTTTTTTGTTAAAACACACACTTACACATACTTTTTTCCAATTAACAAAAGGTGGCTATAAAACTTTAACAGATTGTAGGGGATACTTCATAAGAGTGTGTAAAGTGTAAAAAAAAATCTAATTTATGGTATAAATTTACATTATTTCAAAATTTGTAATTAAAATTTCAATTGTTAGACAAACGCCCACACACTTTAGAATTAACAACATCAACAATAACGAAAACAATAAAACAAATATTAGTAACAACACTAACTACAAAACACCACAGGCCAAATGAGTAAATGACTTTAATTAACATTTTTATTGTTCAGTGTTGCAGCTTCAGGGCAGAGGCATAAAATCATCTACTTCGTCATGTTGACAAATTCCCGGGCAACAAGAGCTGAAAGAGTTTAATATTTCTAAATGATTAATCTTTTGTTTAACAAATTTTGTAAATCAAAATAAATAAATTACTAACAACAAATTTAAAAAAAGGTTTTAAATGATTTGTTTTCTTCTATTTCTGTTTTTTTTTCGTAATAACCTTTCATCCCTTGTTTTTTACCCTTCACCACCACTAGTTAGGAATGAGGATATACTTAGCTTGTCATTCCGTGTGAAACTTTTTTAATATTAATCTCAGACCCCATAAAGCATATATATTCTGGGTCCTTGAGTAATTATATGTATGTATGGATATTTGCCCGTCTGTTAAATTAACGCTTACTTTCGAACGACTCAAAAGAAAAGAGCAATATTGGTGTCAAAATGTTTCTAAAGCCTACAGTACACGGAATGTAAAAAGCCACATGCGTATGTCGTTCTGACGTAATTTTGACGTCACTACAAAGCCTCAATAGCAAGTTCGTGATGTGTGATGACGACAAAATTTCGTCAGAACGACATACGCATGTGGCTTTTTACATTCCGTGTACTGTAGCCCGTTTCTGTATATCTCGCATCGTAAAACTCTTCGCATGAAACGTGTGAATTGCAACAAAAATAGTGTGAAATGAAACAAAAAATGGTTTTTCTCACACAAGTGTTTCTTTATCTTTTTTTTGCGAGAATTATCTGTCATTTAAATAATTTTCCAGCAATTATTGGAAGGATACGAGAAAAAGTGTTTCTATAACAATATTTTGCGAAAAGTTTCTTTCAAGAACTGTCAAAATAAGTCACATTTGAAATTGGTGGCGAGAAAAACAAAATATAGATATTTTGAATTTAAAATATGTTTATATACTATTTTTTTTAAATAAATAAAAAAATAGAAGGAATAGAAATGATAAATGCATAATTTATATGATGAAAATAAACAAAAAACAATTGTTATATTTTGTTAGTTTAAATTTTTTTTAGCTTTTTCTTGTTTTGGTTTTAATCAGTGCTGCCAGATAAATTTGTGTCAAAATCGTCAATTTCCTGAGAAAAAAATAAAAAAGATCGTCTTTTTTGTTTTAAAAATCGTGCAATTTAAAATCAATTTTAAACAAATTTGTTTCGACTTTTATTAAAAAATAATCAAACAAAAACATAGCTAAAGTTCATGGGTATTTAATAATTATTATTTAATAATTGAGATATAAATCTTGAATTTACCTATTCCTATAATCTTTTTCTTTTTTACCTGAAATAGACTTAGTAGAATACCTTGTAGTTAAAATTAAAAAAAATCGGTTCATAAATAAACGGGTTAAAGACCCAGTAAAATCTTCGCCTACAAAATAATATGTTAAGTAATCAGAAACACATAAAAGCACTACATACAATTCTACTGAAAAACTAATGAATTTTACAAGGGTTGTGCCAAAAAGAACAAATTCAAAAGTAAGTCATTTTTTTTATCTTAATACATCCAAAAAAAAGTAGTTATCAAAGTTCTTATGGTAGAAAGCTACTTAATAACGAGTGAAAGAAGCTATCCATTTTGAAAAAGTTTTTACTGGGAGACAAACAAATTTCTTTCTTGCCGGAATAATGGTTTTGACACAAAAGTGTACACATAAGATAAGAATATCAAATATCAATCATATTTTGTATATGTATATAAAAAGTATTAAATGTTCAAAATAAGCCAAGTCGGTCCATTACTTTCCCTCGAAAATTTGCTTTTGCCGATACATTTTTTAGGGAAGAAACACACAATTTTCGAGGACAATTTTCACAATAGGGATAAATATAAAAATTTAAGCAGCCTTGTTTCTAAAGATATCATTTTTTCTAATAAACAAACATATAAAAATATTTACAATTATCTTATTTGGAAGACTAAGGGGCTTATAGTGTAAAACGCAACGCCAACAATTTCATTAAAAGCAAAAATAAAATCAAAAATATTTTATAAATTTGTTTTTGCTTTCTACAGACATTCATATTATTTTTTTTTTTTTTCAATTTTCAACGCCACAAAATAGAAGTGTTTGAAATTTAAAAATTCAAGATGAATTTCTATAGAAAGTAACAACAAAATTATAAAATATTTTTGATTTTGTTTTTGCTTTCATCACTTTTTTAGAAAAAATCATCAAAACGTCACTTTGTTAATATCGGAACAAAAAATCGTCAAGATGACGATAACTCGTCAAATCTGGCAGCCCTGTTTTTATTATATTTATTTCTTTTGTTGACGTTTCGCTTTTATTTGACACTTAAGTACTGGAAATATTCCAGTATAAACAGAATTTGTTGTGTCTGTTTTCGCATTCAAATACAGAAACACTTTTATCTCATAAATCGAGAAACGATGGAATTTTTTGTTTCACACTTCATGCAAGAAATTTTACGATGCGAGAAATACAGAAACGAGCTACTGTAGGCTTAAATAGTTTGGGATTAAAATTGGCTCAGCAGGCAGGGCTGCCAGGTACTTTTTTCCTTGTCCCCAAAAAAATAAATCCCCAGAAATCCCCAAATTAAAAAACAAAACCTTAAAAAGTTAATAATTTTTTTGTGTTTTTTTTTCTGACCAAATAAAAATTTTTAGTTAAAAAAAATTATTTTGTTTGTAGCGACTGGCTTCGGCATGTTTTTTTAACCCTTTTCATGTGATTCCAGTTTGGAATTACAAACAGAACAATATGTTGTTTTTGAAGACGAATAAGGCAATTTATAAGAATTTGGAGGTCGTTCAATCGGTTTTAGCCTTCCTTAAAATCAACAATAAAAATACATATATCCGTCATTTATTTAATACTTCGATGCATCATAAGTACTTGACAAAAGCGCAGCATTCTTTTTCCCAAACGTTATTAAATTGACTTTCATATTTACTTATTTTTTAGGAATACATACATATTTGCTTAAAAATTGTCTCTAAAAAATCCAAAAATTTATGTGTAGTCAACAGTTTTAGATTCTTCTTTAAATTATTCTTTTTCAAAACACTTACTCAAGAATAATAACATAAGCTTATTAAGTACCTTTTACACACTCACAAAAAATGGTAATCTTAATTAGGAGCCTTTACACCGTATTTGTTGTTGATAAGATTTAGATAAAAGTTTTGCTGCTTTTTAATATTTTATATACGAAACAAAGAAAAATAAGCGTAAATAATAAAAAAAGGTCAAATACGATGTATTAAAAATGTGTTAAATCCCCAAATGACTTTCTTTGTCCTTTTTGCTCGCATGAAATCCCCAAATTTGGGGATAAATCCCCAAGTCTGGCAGCCCTGTCAGCAGGAAAAGGGTTATAAATCAAAATGTGGAACAGCCACCCAAAAAGTTGATAGTTTTGTTAAAGAAACTAGCACAAATAGTGGCGAAAAGCACATATTCACAGAAAAAAAATTCAATTAAAGAATTTGTAATATTAATTAAAAAATAATTTAATTTGCACCAGTAAACAAACAAATAGTATCAACTAAACGTTTAATTAACTTGATTAAATTTCTAATTAAAACTGATTTTATTTTTGATTAATGTTTTAATTGATGAACAATTTTGGAGATTTTTTTTGTTTTGTTAAAAGAATTTGCACAAATTCGTTCTATATAACCAGAAATCACACCGCAAAATGTCTTTCAAATCAGTCTATAATTTACCGTAGGCCCTATATAACGTCTCTTTAGTACGCGTAAGACAGTAACGAATAACGCTATTATAATAAAATTTGGTCTGTTACAGTATTATATGGATAGAAATCAATCACACTGTTAACTTTCGTGAAGATCGGCCTATAACTTACCATAGGCCCCATACAAAGCCCACTCCGGAAATATTCTAACTGTAGGTGGAGGGTATTCAAGATTCGGTACAGCCGAATATAGCACTCCTACTTGTTTTTTTTTTTTTTTCCTAAAACCTGTAAATTTGTTTCCCCTTTACACCAAAAAATAAAGTCTAATACCATTTGATATATTGTTTAGAAATTAATTTAAGAAAACTAATAAAATACTTTTGCCACCTCCCATCTAACGTCGAAAATACAACAACAATTTAAAAATAACAAAATAAATTATAATCAATAATAAATTGTTTTTACAAATTCATCGATTTTTTCTTTCTACAAATAAATTATATTTGCGTTTTATTTTATTTTATTTTTTTTTTAAACAAATTTTAATATAAATTTTAAAATTATAATTTTTTGGTCATTTAAAATAATCTTAACTTTATGTCAAGTGTATGTGTGTGTTTAAATAAATTAGGTTTTAAAAAACTAATAAATAATAATTTAGAAAAGTCGTTTTATTGAATGAATCAAAATATCACAAAAAGTAATAAAATATTTTTCAAAACAGTTTCTTTATTTCGAATTTCTTCAACGCCCACATTGTTTTAAATGAAATACAATTTTTTCTCTAATTCTTCGTCTCTAAAAATTAATTAATAAACAAAGACATTTTAAACAATCATAAAAAAACAAAAACTCAATTAAATTATTAAAATAAAAAAAAAAAAAAAATAAAAAGTAACAAGTAAGAAAGTAAAGTCGGTCAAGCCCGCCCATATGATACCCTACACAGCATTTAAAACAAATTTCCGAGAGTGTATGGCTATATGAATAGGGATATATCTATGTTTTAAATTTCATTAAAATCGGTTTGATAGTTTCTGAGAGCTAAATATTGCCCCCCATCTCCCCTCGTGGTCCTATATTTATAAAAAAAAGGCATAGCTTATGTGCCCATATAAATATGGATCTATCTATGTTTTAAATTTCATTAAAATCGGTTTGATAGTTTCTGAGAGGCAAATATTGCCCCCCCCCCCCATCTCCCCCTCGTGGTCCTATTTTTTTAAAAATGCAAAGCTTATGTGTCTGTACAAATACAAATCTGAGAGGCAGAAATTGCCCTCTATCTCCCCTCGTGGTCCTATGATTCGGCCCATTTTCAATAGGAATTTTCAATAAGAACCTATGTGCCAAATTTTATTAAATTATCTCCAAAATTGCGACCTGTACGCATAATGTTACATGGACTGCCAGCCAGCCAGCCGCACGGACATCGTTAGATAAACTCAGAAAGTGATTCTAAGTCGATCGGCATACTGTAACGTGGGTCTAGGGCCAATATTTTAAGGTGTTACACACATCAGCACAAATGCTTAATACCCTCTCCACTATTGTGGTGTGGGTATAAATATATTTTCGAGCTTACCCAGTTAACAATGTAACAGAAGATGGTCTTAGACAAAATTTATTAAGAAATATACTTTTTCTAATAGCCTTTTTACACTTTTCAACATTTAACATCTACCATTAATTTGCGAAGATGTTGAAATTTTCCCATAAGAAATAAAAAGAGCTAAAAATCAAAAATTTTGTTTCCTTTTACATCTTTCCATTGTTTTAGTGTCATCACTAGCAAAGTGACAATAAATTCTATTATTATTGTGGCAGCACTGACAAAACGGCATTATTTTGAAAGCAGCGTTACTATTTGTCAAGTTCTTACTATTTTTGTAAGTCTTTTTTTGTAAAATTTTTTTTATACTATTAAACAAAATGAATTACAAATAAATTTTGGTATTTTCTTTTAAAATTTTGGAATTTTTGTAGAAAAAAATATTTAAAAAAATAAAGATTATTTTTTTGTCAGAAATGGTTAATTTTGTTATTGATGGTAGATGTTTCAAGGGTGAACACATGTTTCACATTTTCAACATCTTCCATGCGTTCTCGGAAATGTATGCAAGTGTACAAAATGTGTAAGGCAAATTCTGGAAACAAATTAATGGATTATTTGTATGTCCAAAAGCAAAACTTAAAGATTTTATTGAAACTCTGCCTTGAAAACTTAAGCCGCAACTAGGCGACGGCGAAGCTAAGTTTTGAAATAAATGACTTTCCAAAAGGTTTCGCAATTTTTAGTCAAGGAATTTTACGTAATTTACGTTTTAAAAGTACAAAAAAATAAAATAACAACGAGATTTTTTTTAAATGGAATGCTGGCGTAAAGTCTCGCCAGCGCAGTTTTTAGGCTTCTTCACACTTTAATATGTACTTAATTCTCACACTTTTCAACTTGAAATAGGCAGAAGGTGTATTTTTATTTATTTATGAAATTTAAAAAAGAGAAGGGGGAAAAACAAGATAAAAATACAAAAATTGCAAGGTTAGAATTTCATAATGTGGACAGTAAAGCAATTTCAAAGCGGAATTTTAAAATATTGCTGTAGTAAAATTTATATGAAAATCACTCAGTTTTTTGAGTGTTTTTCAATCACTTGTGTTGTGACATAAAATCACTGACAGCCCCCGTTAAAGTTTTCGAAACAAATCGTCGCCGTTAAGTCTTGCGACAGAGATCTCTGGTTTTCTTATGCTTTGGATTAAAATCAGTGTTCGCAAATAAACACTTAATATCGCTCCTTAGTGTTCGGTTCGTGTTCTTTCGAACACAAAAATAATACTGTTTTAATCAAACCCAACGAAAGAAGAGAACATTTAGTTCCGTTCGGTTTTTTTAAACCACAAACTTCATTGGGTTCGGTTCAGCTCATTAATGTTCGTTCGTTTCTGTTGTGCATATCGCTCTTTTGGCTGGTAAAAAAACAATCATTTTTACAAAAACAGAACACACATACGAAAAAAAACCAAATGCCAGCCAAATAATTCTATAAAAACAAAACATACATACAATACACCCACATGCTGTTCGTGCTACGGTCGTTGCTAAAATTTGTTGCTTGTTTATTTCTTTATCAATGTTAAAAAGAGAAGTACTATAGAACATAATGTTTTTGTCTACAGTATCCCTACAATTGTTCTATTTTTTAACGAAGAACAGAACACTATATAATGTTCGATTCTTTCTTGAAAATAGTTACGAACGTTTTTAAGGGTTGTGTTCGTCTACACAAACACTAAAAAAATAGATATTGTTCCTAGGTGTGTGAGCCGAAAGCCTAATAATGTTCTGTTTATTTTCGAACACTGATTAAAATCAATTTTTTAAAAATAACAAACCTCAAATACATAAACTGAAGATTGGTTTATTTAAGACGTTTAGGAAATATTTTCTTCCCTTTAATTTTTCTTCTGAAATTGTTTACCGAAAATACTTTCAAGGTTATAAAGCAAAAAAAAAAAAAAAAAAAAAATATTAATTTTCTGCTTTTTGATTTTGGCTTTATTTAATTAATTCCTTTTTTTAAATTAATTATAATAAATATATTTATATGCCATTTAAGCCATTTAACCCATTTAAGCAATTAGTGGAATTATTTGAAATTGCAAAAATTACAGGTGTGTTATATCTTTATGTTTTAGTGATGCTACGAATATTCGTATAGCTGAAAATTCGCCTATTTTACAACCTTAGTATTCGCCAAATTCAATATATAAATAAATTCAAAAAGTACCAATTAAAGAAAGAAAAAGTAACAAAAAGATACTTCTTACAGATTCTTATCTACTCAGAACATTGCATGTATAATTTTACACATCTAAGTTCAATTGAGTGCCCCGGTAGGCTATCGATTCCCGCTATTCGATTCCCGCCACAGACTCTGGCTTCGTTCATGCAGACAAGCGTAGAGCTTCGCGGGATTAGCTAAGGGAATTAAAAAAAAATATTACTGAAAATGAAAAAAAGTACATACTAGTTGTAGAACGAAAAAGTACCACAATTTTTAATCTTATAGCTCTTCTCATTCACTCAGGACCCTGCATCTATACTTTTATGTTTCCAAGTTAATCTAATTAATGGTAACGTTTCTTGTGATTTTCTGTTAAATTTAATATACCTGGTCGCAATACTCGTCATTATAATCTGCTTTTTGTTAAATTTTATAGAGTAAATTACGCCATTGCTGATCCTTTTTCAAGGTTATGTAGACAATTTAATTCTTTGTCACAATTTGTTGATTTTTCTTTATGTTTAAATTCCATAAAGCATAAAATTATTGTTTTTCTGAACTCGTAATTTTTTATGTACGTATACTTTGTAAAGTTGGTTACTATATTTTAAAATTTATAATGTTATTCATTCATTTTAAGTCAATATTGTTATTAGTCAGTAAGGATAATGTCCATTAATTAAATAAATAAAATATTATAGAAAATTCAAAAATTAAAACATGCAGCACAGAAGAGTAAAAGAAAGTAATTAAATTTCCCGTATTTCCCTTTTTTGATTCTTTTTTCCTCCCCATTTAAGTATCAAAAATTTCAATATTCTAGTGGGAACACATAATTTTATATGAATGTATATGTCAGTGAATGGAAAAAAATGTTTTGTAAAAAAAGTATTAAAAAAAGGTACGATTTTCACCTCTTAAACGTTTGAATTTCGAAAAAGTACCAAATTTATATTTGTATTTTTTAGATATGTTACGAATTTGGCATAATCCTAATTTCTATGTTTATTAGTTTGAAAGATAGATGGGGTGACAAAGAAGTTCCAAAATACCGGTTATACCCGTTTATTCCCTAAAAGGGCCGCATTTCAAAAGTACCAGACACCTGTCCGCATATTTTTCTAATGAACAATTTTTTCTGTATCTCCGATTGTGCGCTTAAAATTTTTTGCTTATAAACTATTAATTTAAAAAAAAAACACAATTAAACAATTTTAAATACTTTAATGCCATCTTGAAAGTTCTGACTTACTTTCAGGTTAACAGTTGTCTTCTCTTCACTAAAAAAAATATGGTGTATTTTAGATTTAAGATTTCACAATGGGTTAATTAAGTTACTTATTTATTTATGTGTGTTTCCTTATCATATTGTGTATATAAAAGAATTAAATTTAAATTAACTCAAACAGCTTTAATTATTGCGGCTTTTATATGCAAATTTCCAAAAAAAAATAAAATATAATAAAAAACAACAACAAACACGCAAAAAAAAAAACTGGTGTATCTTAATTCATTAAATCAAAAAAAAAAAAAAAAAAAACATACATATATGTATATTTGAAATTGAAATTCTACACAAAACAAACACGATTTCAAACCCATACATTTTTCAAAGATTAACGACAACAATATGAACAAAATTAACTTTTGTTTTTGGCAAACAAAAAATAAATAAAAAATACAAATTATAAAAAAGCGAAATAAAAATCTATTAACGCTGGTTTGTAATTTATTTCACATTTCAGGCTCCAGTGAGACGCTAGACTTTTAACTGTGATTATTTAGCCAAAAGTGTCTAACAGCAACACAACAAAAATTAATGTTTTTCGTTTTTTGTTCGGATTTAGTGGCTGGAAAAACAATAACACACTACTTTTTTGTATGTATTTGTATACCTTCAGTTCACAAACTCTCACACACTAATGCATTTTCAGAGATCCGCTCAGGAAATAAATTAATCTAATGCATGACAAGAAACACACACACTTACATGTAGTGCGTACAAAAACTTAAATCAATTTAGATCTAAAATTATAACATCCAACCACAGATGGGAAAATTTAGTATGTTTTTTTTTTTGTTTTTTTTTTATCTAAAAATAGAAACTAAAACAACTCAGTTTTGAAAGAAAAGTTATAAAGAAATAACCAAACATAGCTTGTGTTAAATCCACCACATTGCTGCGATATCTTTATCTGAAGTTTTAGTGAACAGTTCTAGAAATTGCATTTTAATCCAAAGCTTAAAAACTAATATCAAAAACGAAAATCCAATTTTCCAACTCTGTGAGTAACTACATAACTAGATTATAGAAATAAAAGTGTGTTGAAAATAATTAAGCAATCAACATAATTTGTGCATGATATGTTGCTCTTTTTTGTAACTGTATTCTGCTTTCTTACTACAATACACTGATAGCATAGATGGGGGTAGTGCACTCATTTTGCAGTTTCAACTCACACTTAGAATGAGTGCACAAATATTGCAATCATTTTGTTGATGTTGAGTGATGAATTGAAAATTTGCAGTCTCACTAAACATGAGTTATAGTGATGTTAAAAAACTTTGCACTCAAAAAAAAAAAAAAAAAAAAAAGTTTGATTTAAAAAAGCAATCAACAGTTTATTGTAACTTTTTTTTCTTCACTCATTTGAGTGCAGCTAAAAATGTTGCACTAAATTTAAAATCAAAGACTTGTTTTTCATATAAATAATTATACCGTTATTGACAAAATTTCACTTTGTTTAATGTTTTTTGCTTATGCATATCCTAAAAAAAAAAAAATCAAAAACCATGCACATACATTTTAAAATTTTAGTGAGACAATATTTGTATGCAGCTTTTTTAATTGCAAGTGCAAATGTTGCACTTTTTGAATTGAGTGCAGATTTTTGCATTCAATCTGCGCTTAGTGATAGTGAAACATTTTGCACTATCACAAATTTTTTTAGTAATAGTTAAAAAGTTAACAATCATCACTAAAGCTGGTAAAAAAGAGTGCAAACTAGATTTTTTGCAGTTTTTTTTATGGATACTGCACTGCTGATTTAAATCAATATTTAGTGCACTACCCCCAACTATGACTGATAGAAATAATAAATTATAATTATTTGGCTTAAATTTATGTTTTAATCTCTTTTGTAAAAAAAAAAATTTAAAAGAGTAAGCAACATGTGTGATGTTTGTCTATTGTATAAAGAAATTAAAGCCATCTGTAGTTTTGAACTCATTTATATTTCTCAGTGTTCAGAGAGTAATTAAAATAACCCTCTTTCGAATAAAGGGTGACACATCATGTGTGTCTATTGTATAAAGAAATTAAAGCCATCTGTAGTTTTGAACTCATTTATATTTCTCAGTGTTCAGAGAGTAATTCAAATAACCCTTTTTCGAATAAAGGGTGACTTTAAGCTATACTGTTTAAATTCCGGCAATGGGGTTATGTAAAAAAAGTTACATAATACAAAATCTCTTAATTCTAATCCATAGTTAGTTCTCGTATAAATTTAAGTTTAAATATCATTGAAGTTTATATGACACTGAAGAAAAAAAAAAACATTCCGAAAGCAGTACAGCCTTACAGCCATATTCATAAAAAGTTCTTATTTTAAGCTTATAGTATGTAATAACTATTAAACGCTTTTTGTCTTATAAACCTCTTATAAAAATTTGTATTCGTACACGTACATTAACAGCTTTTTTTACTATTAACTGTTTGCAGCGATTTTGTGTTTAAGTATGGCAACTTTCTTTATATTTTGCTGCCATTTTATTGTAAGTGATGCATGAAGCTTCTATTTGGTTCACATGATGTTCAATATTAAACCCTAAAAAGATCATGACAAACGTTAACCTGCTATATGGTTGTATTAATTGATTAATTGAGAAAAAACTTATATGAATTTTATTTTTACATTTTTAAAAATACAAATACAAAATTTAAAACATGTTTATATTTATATGAAATGTCTGAAGTGCACAGCAACTTTATTCAAGCTTAATAAAAAGATATAGCAATATTTCGAAAGTGCGTGCGTAAAATTTACGCAGATTATCTTTCTAGGGTTAAATTTTTTTATAATTTTTTTTAATTGTAGAACTTCAAAATTATTCTTATCAAATAAAACTACATATTATTTTAGTTTCTGAACAAAATTTTGCCGAGAGGTATCATAAAAACTTTTGTTTGAACCTTTTTTAAATATACGATAAGAAAGTATTCGAATAAAAAGTGTGTTTACTTTTTATTAACATCACTATTATTATGATTTGTTTATTTTATTTGTTTTATATTTTTAAACAATAATTTGTTGTTTTAAACAAAAAAAAAAAAAAAAAAAAAAACAACTAGTTGCAATAATTTAATAAATAAATAAAGAAATATCTGCATTTGCCCCTGAACATATTCATTTAAATCATATTAATTTTTTTTAAATAATTATCAATATAGAAACTGGGAATTATTTCCTTTCGCAGGTTACTTTATATTATATTCAACATTTTTTATTTTTCGAATTTATTCTATGAGTTAAATTTCAGTTATGTATTTTATAAAATACAATATAATAGTCTGGTAGTGTATAAAAGTCATTCCTAAAAATTTAAGGAATAGAACTATTACAAAAAAGCTTTATAAAATACATAACTGAAATTTAACTCATAGAATAAATTCGAAAAATAAAAAATGTTGAATTATCAATATAACTTTAAATTGGCTATTTAAAATAAAATAAGAAAATTAGTAAAATGTATTAAACATGTCCGTTTTAATAAATTAAACATTTTTGTCTTTATTTTTCAACATATTTCACAAAAATAATGTCATAAAATGCAAACACCTTTCAAAATGTCATTTTATTTTTGGTTTAAAGAAGGGCAAATCCAACAATAAATTTTCTTACTTTATGAATGGTTTATTAAAGGTTCAATAGACTATTTTTTGTTTATGAATACAACTTTAGCAATTTTTGCTTAAAAACGGTCAATTAATCATCAATAAGTTTTTATAAATACGGCTGTTAGTCTTCAAAGACTAAGATCGGGCTAGACAAAAAACAATGTCATTTGATCATCCTTAAGCGCCTCCTATCGTTTTAAACGAAAACATTGAGTTCTTTTGAGATCACGAATACGTTTTAATGGTCATGAGAGATTCTATTGCAAACAAGGGCAAAATTACGGCATACGATATCCATCGAAATTTCCATTTGATTTGTACATAAATTTCGTTCGATATCGAATGTCATTATTTAACCCCAGAAATATACTTCCTAGTTCTTTTTTAAATGTTGAAAAAGGGAAACCGTAAATATGCAACTACATGTTTTTCCTTGTTTGACCAAAGAAGGCAGAAACAATATATTAATATGTTTTAAAGCTTTTTATGAATTGCCATCAAGTACACACAGAAAAAAATAAAAATTGATTTCAATTAAAAAATTTGTGATATTAATTAAAAAATTAATTAAATTTGCACCAGTAAACAAATTAAAAGTATCAATTAAACCAGTTAATAGTATTGATTAAACGCTTAATTCACTTGGTTAAACGTTTAATTCACTTGATTAAATTTTTAATTAAAACTGATTATATTTTTAATTAATGCTTTAATTGGTGAACAATTTTGGATAATTTTTTCTGGGCATATTTTTGCATTTTTTACCATTCGAAGCATTTTTTTGTTTCCATTATTTAGTTTAAAGAGGTTTCTTGCAGCGTTTTATAAGTTTATAGCGCATATTTCACCTTTTTGAAGCATATTTTGCTACATTCTCAATTTTGTTTGCCTTCAAGTGTTTTCGCAGCGAATAAAACAAACAATTGTGTGAAATTCTGGCTAACAGATGGCTTTTCCGTTTGTAATATCTATCTGTATATATTGAATTCTAGATCCATCTTTTAGTATACCGATCGATCAGAATCACCTTTTAAAATGATCTTACGTTTGTCTGACTGATTGTCTGTCCATGGAAACATCGTTTGCGAAGTACAAGATGCAATTTTGTAGTAAATTTGATAAAATTTGGAAAAACGTCTAAATTGCTTCAAAATTAATAATATGAATCGCATATAAATCTTAAGACAAAATGTACTTATGATGAAGCTTATATAATTTAATTATTTCTCATAGCCTTCATACAAATTTCTTTCGGAAATATACTATTTGTATCCAAAAGCCATCTAATTATATTCTTATTTAGATTAAATTCGCCCCAAAAATATTTTATTGCAAATTAAATGCTGTTTTGGAATCGGTCAAGGCGAATTCACTTTTCAGGTGGCTACTTCATTTTCTTACTTAGAGCGAGAGAGAAATGTCAAAAGCTGCTATGTGTTTTTGACATATCGAACAACGAAAGCAACAAATAATTTACAATAGCGGTTTTCAATCTTGGTAGTAAAGTACCTTTGTACACCGTACTAACATTTACAACACCGCAACAACAAAACGTACTAAACTTTTATTTACTACTGCTACTACTCACTGTGGTTGAAAAATCACACAAAAAGCTGAAGTAAAGACGTGTGTTATGTCTACCAAATCTAAACAGTTGACGAAACTCTTACAGCCGTATTCATAAACATTTTAAACATCATTTCAAACCTGTTTTAAGCAAAAATGGTTAAAATTGTATTCATAAGCAAATATTACCTTAAAAATCCTATTTTAAACCTTGTGTAAATAAACGAATTTTAAAATTGGTTCGACCCTTGTTTAAGCCTATTTTAAAGTGACATTTTTGCTTTTTTCTGTGTTTTTATGGTCATTTTGAACATTTTTGCGAGAAATTTTTATTCAATATTTATATATACATTAATAATAAAATGAAATTCAAAAATATGTAAGTTTGTATGTATATTATTAATATATTTTTCAATTTCACAAATTAAAGCTCAAAAAATTATTAATTGTACAGAATGAACTAGTGATGTGTAAATGATCAAAACAAATAAAATAAAACTCGTTATTTAAATACTTTTCTTGTCAGCAATTAAATCATCATCTAAATTGCACTTTTACTAAAAACTTTTTGAACTCTTTTTATTTTGTTTAATAAAAGAGAAACTATCGTACTATTATTCATTTATAAAAAGCAATTTTTTTTTCTCACACACGACAAAAAAAAATGTAGATACGAGTACGAGTATGAATTAATAACCACTGTTTTGCATCATTATGATTCAAGTGACCAATAAAAGAGATAGTGTTGCCACCTTGCAATCAAAAAATAGGGTAAAACGTTTATTAGTTAAAATGCTGATTATGAATATAAATTTTTAAAAAAACTTTTTTAGGCTTAAAATGGTTTTTTACTAAAATGTATCAAAAACCTGAATTAAGATTTTTTTATGAATACGGCTGTTACTCTGTATTTCTCTTACTCAGCAGATTTATTGAATTACAATACATACGAAAAAGACACTCATGCTTTGATGTATAAAATCGTTTAAAAAAAAAAATTGTACACTTAACACAAAGGGTGAAAACCGCTAATGTTGTATTTTTTGTGTTGTAATAGTTAGTTGATGTATTGCCACCGCCGTTTACATGAATTCGCCTTAGAATCGGTTCACATTTGACCACTGCTCCCATTCATTTACAGCTTTAGCTTCCTTTTTGCGACGGTCCCTTAAGACAAAAAAAAAAAACTCATAAAGATGGTGTATCTAGATAGTCAGCCTTAACGAAAGTCGTTGTCGTGGTCGTGGTAGAAGTAGTAGTTAAATTTTTAATTTCACAATAACGACAATATAAAACACATAGAAAATTTGCCGTATTTAAATCGTTACGACAATAATAATAACATTTTCTAAAAACGACTGGATTTCGATTAAGACAACGAAACTCATAATAACGTCGTATATTCAGCACAAAATAAATTCTAGCGTGATAATATAAATTTGGGTACAATCTCGAAATTTCGTCTACAAATACTATTGTCGAATTCACAAGCTCGTAGCAACGTCGTATTCGTTGTCTAATTATACAATATCGTATATTTTTGTTGTTGGTAATTTTCATACAAAAGTAGACTCAGGTCTCGTTTTATGCGATAGATGCGACCCAAAAAAAATCGCATTAAACGATACTCTAGCTTCATATAAAAACTAATAGTTCGTTCCAAATTCTAATAAGCCGGATAAATTCAAATTTTAATTAAAAAATCAAAAGAAAATCGCATAAAAAATCAACAAAAATAATTTTTGCGAAATAATTTTTTTTCTATAATTTTTATTTGTCGAGTTACGGGGTGGTAAAGTGTTGCCGTTTTCAAAAAAATGTTTTTTTTTTAAATTATTTTTTCGAACTAAAAACTCATCAAACAAAAAAAAAAATTTTAAGTGATTCTTATAGAAAATCGATTGATCTTTATATAAAAAAAAATTTATTTGAAAAATTATTTTTTTTCATTTGCAAAAACGAAAATGGCCAATTTAAATCAAAATTTTTCTAACGTAGTCCTAATTTTTTTTTTATTTTTTACCTTAATTAGCCTATAGTGTCCTTATTTTATTGTAAAACTTTTATTATGGGACCTCAATTAGTTTAAGAGTTATGCAAAATCTTTACACTCGTACATGTGGATATATCAATGTTGTGCCGTAAAAGACAAGAAAGAACGAGTTTAAATTGAAATTTGTCTAACTCTGACCTAATTGTTGATTTTATTTTTACCGAAATTAGCCTTCGGCGTACTTATTATATATTATAAAACTTTTATTATGTGCTCCTCATAAGTTTGAAAACACTCATAATACAAACGTATCGGCTATGCATAGAAAAAACTCAAAATAAAACAAACTATAACGATTATATCAGTGCTGCAAACTTGGTTTAATTTAAAAACGATAAAAAAGTTTAAAAAAACATCTAAAGCTTCGTACAGACGGTGGTCATATCATACAATGTTGTCATTAAAATTGACTGAAAATGTCTTGCAACTGTGTGAACATTGTACGCTATTTTCATTTGGTTTCATTTTGTGTTAATTTAATGCATCTGACAATGACACCATTGTCAGAAAAATGACAACATTGTAAGATCTGACCATCGTCTGTACGAAGCTTAAGATTGAAAAATCTGTTAAAATTCAAAAAAAAATCGTAAATTTAAAAATCGCATAAATTTGAATCCGCATAAAACGAGACCTGAGTGTATTGTCTCACTATATGATTGATTTTTATGTGTTTTGAAAAATTTTGTATTTGGTGAATTTGTAAAAATCTTTTTAGAATGCGATATTAACACAACAAACTTAATTTACAAATTTATATATGTTAAATTCATTTAAAATTATTTGTTAATCGGGTTTAATTAAAATTGCTTATAAATAAATTTTTTATTACCATTTCAGAACAAATTAAAACTCCCATGCCTGGTTTAATTTCATGCTATCGATTAATGTGAATGTCAACTTTAATTAAAGAAGAGAAAACAAAAATCGCATTTTGTAAACGTAATAGGGTTTTTTACACTGATCAACATTTAACATCTTCCATCAAAGATGTAGAAAATGTGATACACTCGTTTATACCCTTTGTACACTTGCATACATTTCGGAGGAACGCATGGAAGATGTTGAAAATGTGAAATACGCGTTCACACTTGAAACATCTAAAGCTGTGTTCACATTATGTGTATTTGTCATGTGACATGTCACTTTTTCACATGTTAAATTTGTACATATCGTCTGAACCCCTCCAAACAATATCATGTGTTATTTCTCTGTGTGCAGTACACATGACATTTTTTATTTACCCTGCGGCCACACGATCAAGTTGTTCTTGATAGTCTTTTACATATACTATTTGTCAAAATTAACAAAAATTGAAAGTTGTGACGTAGGCTGCATTCAATTTTTGAGCAATTTACATTCAAGATGTCATCAAGAAAACAATTTATAAAGGCAAACGAAAAATTTGCTCACTAACCTTGAAATCAGCTGTTTTCTTGAACGTAAATTGAAGCACTCTCTGGAAAGAGAATTTTAAAGGCAAGTTCGTTTCAATTTTTAAAAGTATGAGTGTATTGGTAGAAAAGTGTGAGAGTATTAAAACTTGATAGGCAAAACTTGATCGTGTAACCCTCAAGTTAGAACGAGTTCTATTTTCAAGTGACAAACCATCTGACATCAGCTGTTTTTTATTAACAAAATTTTGTGGCGGCAAAAATTAATTAAAATTTTAATAAATATAAATTATAATCAATTTACAAGATTTTGTTTGTCGTGCTAAATTCTTAATAATTATAATAGTAAATAAAAAATAACCAATTTTATGATTGAAAATGGAGGGAAAAATTGAAAAGGAATTAACAAAAGTAAGTACATATGTATTTTTTTTTATGACAATTTCCATATTTATTTTTATGTTTTTCCAGTTGGACTGGTGTAAAGAATCGGTACTACAGTTAATAGATATGTGGCAAGAGAAGGAATGCTTGTATAACCCGCGGAATAAGTTCTACCACAATAAGCATGCCAGGTACGCAGCGCTCAATGATATGGCTGACAAGTTAAAAATTTTCAATTCTTCTATTGGGCCTAATGAAGTTAAGGTAAGGCATTGGGCAATTGTTGTTTGTAATAAATGTAATTCAATATATTTCCAGAATAAAATAACATACTTGCGCGGTCAATATAGCCGAGAAATTGCAAAAGAAAACAAAAGTGGGGCCGGAGCAGATGATGACTATTTGATCAACCTTTCGTTCCATATTAAAATAAAATTTTTTTAGCACAAATTAAATTTTTATACACTCAGCTGTTTTAAGATTGTTTTTTTTTTTTATAGGTTATGTCAAGTGTACTTTACATACCAACATTTGAACGTGTAAATTACAAACCATATGTAAAACATAAATTTTGACATACACATGAAATTACATGTGTGTAGAAAAGTGGCATTCCATATGACAAATACACACAATGTGAACACAGCTTAACATCTACCATTAATAAAAAATGTCACCATTTCTGAAAAAAAAACTTTTATTTTTCTTAAATACATTTTTTCTACAAAAGTGGCAACATTCTAAAAGATAACACCAAAATGTATTTCTGAATCATTTTGTTTAATAATTTAAGCAAAATTAAGCAAAATAAGGCTTGTAAAAAAAGTAAAACGTAAGAAATGGTAACGCTGCTTTCAAAGCAACTTCCATTTTGTCAGTGATGCCACAATAATAATAGAATTTATTGCCACTTTTCTAGTGATGACACTATTACATTGTCCACATCTAACATCTACCATCAAAAAAAAAAAAAAAAAAAAAAATTTCACCATTTTAAAATTTAAAAAAAAAAAACTTTTTTTCTACAAAAGTGCCAAAATTTTAAAAGAATTCACAAAAATTTAAATTAAACAAAAAAACTTGACAAATGGTTACGCTGTGATGCCTCAATAATAATAGAGCTTATTGCCGCTTTACTAGTGATTACACTTAAATAATCGAAAGAGGTATAATGGAATAAAATGGGATTTATTTTCAACACATTTTAGGGCATATTTTCAAGTTTTTACTGCATATTTAATGCGCATGGGACAGTTTTCTTAGTGCTAATTTCCGGTTTCCCTTTTTTTTATATTCGTAATAGTTTGGCAAAACTACTCCATTTAACAGTTACGACTTATTATTTTGAGATAAACACAAAATTTTAACAGACAATTCAAAACTTTACATCAAAAAGAAATATTAAAAAAAAGGCACAGTAAAATGTTTTTAAAAAAAGTTGAGTTCAAAATTTTGCTCCACCCTGTTAAAAAGTCAAGTATAATATGAAACGTATTTTTGTATGTCTATTTAACGTTTTGGTCAGATTTCTATTTAAAAAGTGTTTCCATTTAGTTTCATTTCAATAATGAATTTATTTAAATCATTTTATTTGTCTTACAAAAAAAAAAGATATATATTAACGTGCCAATTGAACTTTTTCGTTTCGGAATTCATTAGTTGAATTTAATTATTTTATGTTGTTTTAGTTTTAGCCATCATAAATGATATCATTGTCCGAAAAAATAAACAATTACTTAAGTATTAAATAAATAAACATTTGATGAATTAATGTGCAAATGTAGTTTTTACTTTTCATTAGATTGGATGGACACTTTTGTCAAAAACAATGAATAAATTTAAATCAAATTGAACAAATCGTTTTATTTTTTTTTAAAGAAAATAGCAAACAGATTTCTATTGGCTGGGGGAATATCTAAGATATTTTATTAGTCACTAGACAAAGTTAGTATTGGTGGATTAGAATTCAAATACAAATAAAATAGAAAAAAAACAAGCAAACAAATACAAAAAACAAACTACTGATTACAGGTTTTTTTAATTAAATAAAATATAAATTGGTGAATGCTGATTGTAAATTTTTAGGACAGAGATATAAATTAAGGAATTTACAATTTTTTACAATTTCATAAACTTTTATCGACTTTTGATCTTAAAACATTTTCCATGTTTATATTTATAGTCATAATCTGAAGGCATTGTAAAGTAAACTAATCAATTAAAAGTTTATCAGCTTTGAGTATTTTGTGTACGTAAGTTTGCTAAATAGAACAGTCGCTGAGCGATTTGTACGTTCTTGAGTGATGATAATTTCTTTGTTGATTCATTTGTATTTAAAAAACTTGTATTAAAATAAAAAAAGATTTATTTGTTTATTTAAAATAGCCTAAACAAAGTTTATTAGAAATGATCATGAATATAAAATAAAAATATATAATTCTTTAATATTTTTAATTAGGCTTAAGTTCATTAAATTTAATTTTCATTAAATTATTTTTATGAAGAAAGGAATTTTACAACATGAAAATTAATTAAAATTGTTATTGATAATCTTTCATTCTTGACCGTGGCCGGGATTCGAACCGCGGCCGGCAGGTTACCATGACATGTTTCGATCGCAACCACTCGATCTCCTCAGATGGATTTGCCGTTTTACACTCGCAGCCATCGACGACTGCTGACGTCAATAGTCAAACATCAATCCCTAAACCAAATTGTATTTTAACCTTTTGGTAGATCGAAATTTGCTTTTTTCATACAAATAATTTAATGAAAATTTAATTTAATGAAATTAAGCCTAATTAAAATATTAAAAATTTGGATTAAAAACCACAAATAGTTCAACAAAATAACCACAATACTAATTATAATTCCTTAATATTTAATGGAATATAGTCGGTCAAGCGCGATCATTTAATACCCTATACCACAGTATTTACAGACTTCTCTTTTAAAAAGTACTCTATTTGCGACCCAAGAGCATTTATGTAATGAGGTTAAGATTCACATAAGAATTCTTTTGGCTTAAATAGATTTGAGGTAGCACAAAATTGTAGCTATCAAAAAATATTTTTGGACCAAAATTTATATAAATACTACCATCATAATAGGATAAGATAATAAATTTATGGCCAAAAAGACTCAATTGTCCAGTCAGTTGAATGGACGGTAACCGTTAGATCGATTTAAAAAGTGATTCGAGAGTCGATCAGCACAAACGTATAAAACCTGTTTTTTAATTTTAAGGATTGACAAAATTGTTTTTTAAAATGAAAAAATTTGTTATTAGGATTTAAATCTCAAACACTGAACACTGTTTTCATTCAAATCGATTTGTTTTGAATCCATTAAGATGATGTCAATATCTCTGCAAAGTTGGGTCTTGACTCCTGATAAAGAGCTTAAAATAGCAATAGCTTAATTGTTTATTTATCACGTTTTAACACCAGTACCCATGTTCTGTAACTTTAGTGAGAACTTCTCGCATCGAAAAGATGTGAAACAAAATATTCAATCGTTTCTCGAAAAGTGAGAAAAAAGTGTGTCTGTAACTTATGTCGAAAACTATCAAAAGAGATTACGTCATTACGTTATAAAAGTCATAACATTGCACTCGAAGCCGATGTGACATTGCAGACGTTGAGGACGCCAGTCACACATATAGTTAACGGCGACCAAAATTTACTAAAATTGAAAAATTTTCAACGACGGCGGCGAAAATACAACCGTCGGCCATGCCAAATAATGTAAAGTGCGACTTTAATGTTTGTTGTTTGTAAACGAGCTTTGAAAAAATTCGTATATTTTATAAAAATGGTAAAAGAAAATAATTAAAAAATAAAAAAAGGGCCAAGAACATAATTTTATTATTATTATTCTTTGCAATTTGCATTTTTAGTTGTTTTTTAGTGTTAAAATTTTTTTCTCGCCCCATTTTTATTCGTGAGTTTTTTTGACAGTCCAAAGCGGGAACTTTTCTCACCAAAATGTTACAGACACACTTTTTCTGTAAATTGGCGAGTAATTTCCTTGCGTGACAGCTTGTACTCGCCAAAAAAAGTTACAGACACAGTTTAGTGAGAAAAACAGCTGTTTGTTTCAATATACGGCATTTTTGTTCTATTTCACACATTTCAATCGAAAAGTTTCTCGACACGAGAGTTACAGAACATGGGCACAGTATTCTAATTACAAATTCAATATTTTTTTTTTTTTTTTTTTTGCCAAAAGAATTTAATTTTAAACCGCTTGTATTTAGTTAAACAACAATATCCATTAAGAAATTAAGCAACAAACTTTAAAACAATATCGAAAAGTTCAAGATCATAACCAAACAAAAGAAAGAAAACAAAACGAAACGAAACGAAACGAAAAAACAGGTAGCACTTTAAGAAAATATTTAAAACATTTAATACCAACGAATAAATTACCACCCAATAAAATCAAACGGCGTCAAAGCAATTAACAAATTATTTATTTAAAACCAGTCTTGTAAAAATGTCAGTTCAAAAGATTAAACAAATTTGTCAAAAAAAAATGTTATTAATAGAATGTCAGAATATGAAAGTCCTTGTGAGAGGCTTAGAGAAACGACCAACAAAAAACAAATTATACAAAGAATGTTATAAAAATATAATTAAGATTTATCTTTTTCAAAAAAAAAAAAAAAAAAAAAAAAAACAATAAGAATATAATGAATAAACAATTTATAAATTTGACAAATGTATTGAGATTTAAAAATAATCTTCTGAAACGTTTAGAAGTCTTAAGCCCAAATTTACAGTCATTAGTTAATTATTAGTAAACGAAAATGATAACTATTGGTTAACTAACATTTCGCATTTACAGTTGCATACATTTCGGAGGAACGCATGCAATATGTTTAAAATGTGAAATACGCGTTCACACATGAAGCCTCTAACATCCATCTAAAGGGTGGTTAAATTGTAAGGGCCGCTGTTGAATGTGAACCACACCTAAACGCCAAGTTTTTTTCCGAATTTTATTTGACATTTCTCTATTTCAGACTTACTCAATTGGAACCATGGAGAGATATACAATCCAACAACGTGTTAAAGTTATCCAGACTTATTATGAAAATGGATGATAAATTTCGAAGAAAATCATCTTCAGTGATGAGGCACATTTTCACCTCAGTGGATTTGTCGATAAGCAGAATTTCCGCATTTGGGCGAATAATAATCCAAGAGTGATTGTCGAAAAACCAATGCACCCACAAAGAGTGACTGTTTGGTGCGGTTTATGGGCTGGCGGCATCATCGGGCCGTATTTTTTCGTGAGATGATAACAAACTTTTTATGGCCCGAATTGGAAGATATGGATGTGGACGATATGTGGTTTCAGCAGGACGGTGCCACTTGCCACACAGCTAACGAAACAATGGCTCTTTTGCGCAACAAATTCAATGGCCGTGTTATCTCACGTAATGGCGATGTCAATTGGCCGCCAAGATCATGTGATTTAACACCGTTGGACTTTTTTCTTTGGGGTTATTTGAAAGAAAAGGTGTACGTCGATAAGCCAGCAACAATTCAAGAGCTAAAGGATGAGATAATTCGGCACATTAACGGCATAGAACCTCAATTATGCCTCAGGGTCATCGAAAATTTGGACCATCGGATGGAGGTGTGCCGCCGTGGTCGCGGCGCCCATTTGGCCGATATTTTGTTCCATACATAATTGAGTAATACCAATATATCATAATAAAATAAAATTACAATAATTTCCTAAATAGTTTGTGTTTTATTCAAAATCAACATCGGCCCTTGAAATTTAACCACCCTTTACTATTAATAAAAAATGTCACCATTTCTAAAAAAAAATTTTATTTTTTAAAAATACTTTTTTCTACAAAAGTGCCAAAGTTTTTAAAGGAAACACCAAAATGTATTTGGAATTTATTTTGTTTAATAATATAAAAAAAAAAAATTAAGCAAAACAAGGCTTGCAAAAAAGGAAAAACTTGAGAAATATAGCGCTGCTTTCAAAGCAAATGGCATTTTGTCACTGATGCCACAATAATAATAATAGAATTTATTGCCTCTTTTCTAGTGATGACACTTAAATAATCGGAATATGTAGAATGGAATACAATGAGATGGGAACATTTTGTAAGGATGTTGAAAAGTTTTGATTTTTAGGTCTTTGTATTTCTTTTGCGAAAATTTTAACAAATTAATGTTAGATGCTAAATGTTGAAAAGTGTGAAAAGGCTATTAACTAAAATTTTTTATCAGAGCAATGGTAACGCTATCGAAATTTAAGTTTAATGTTGGCGGCAGTGTTTTTGTTTAAATTTTTATTATTTCTAAAGACATAAAATGTGTCCGAAATGTTATAGAAAACAAAAAAAGGTGACAGTGTTATTGCCAAACAAAAAGAAGATGCGTGGCAGCTTCTGTCAACAAATTCCAAAAGTCATTTTTCACAAAAAAAAAAAAAAAAAACAAATATACCCTACAACAAATGCATAATACCCTTTGTACACTTGCATACATTTCGGAGGAGCGCATGGAAGATGTTGAAAATGTGAAATACGCGTTCACACTTGAAACATCTAACATTTACTATCCATAAAAAAGTCACCATTTCTGAAAAAAAACTTTTATTTTTTAAATACTTTTTTTCTACAAAAGTGCCAACCTTTTTTAAAGATAACACCAAAATGTATTTCTAATTCATTTTGTTTAATAGTTTTAGCAAAATAAGACTTGCAAAAAAGGAAAAACTTGAGAAATGGTAACGCTGCTTTCAAAACAACTTCCATTTTGTCAGTGATGGCAAAATAATAATATAATTTATTGCCTCTTTTCTAGTGATGACACTAAAAGAATCAAAAAATGTAAAAGGGAACAAAGTGAGAAAGATGTTGAAAAATTTTGATTTTTAGACCTATGTATTTCTTATGGAAAAATTCCAACATCTTCGCAAATTGATTTTAAATGTTGACAAGTGTGAAAAGGCTATAACCAATAATGCCAATTTTTTAATATTTTTGTTATACGCTTGTAACAGTTTATAACTAATGTAGAGAGCTAAAGAAATTTCTCGAAGAAAAAGCAAAACCACCAAACAGCGATAATCAAAGTGCTAGTGGAAACGGAACGCGTACTAATGGCGGCTTCATAGGACATGGTGGTGGTATATTAGGAAACAACAGAGGTCATGTGCGAAGCGGTCGTTATGAAAGGAGTGTTCGATCAACAGCTAGCGGTCATTCAGGTGGTGGCTTTGGCCAGATTTGGTTGTGGTAATAAATGAACAAATGATATTATTTAAAACTCTGACGACTTTTCAAGTTTGTATTTGATTTTTTGGACACAAGTTGTTAACCAAATAAAATGTCTTTTTAAGATCTACAATTAATTAATTGGTCACACGTACGTTTTCCTTTATTTCCAGACCCACGCAAGAAGTGGAACGTTATAGAGCAGCCACCAAAATAACGGTACGTAGTATTTACCTCTCTGAAGTCTAATTTCCTGACTATGTACCGTATGAATAAAATCCGATTATAATTTTTTTAATATAAATTTAATGTAAAATGAAAATTTTAAAAAATTTATTATTTTATAAAGGTAAGTACTAGCCAATATTTACGTTATGAATAACTACCCTACAAGAAATGAATGAGCGAATCATCATATTTTCCACGTTAGCGTTAAGAAAACTTGATTTTCTGTCTTTTCTCCCATCATTTTCTTAACACCAACGCAAAATTTAATGATTCGCTCATTCATTTCTTGTAGGGTAGTTAGTCCTATCCAATATTTACGTTATGATTAACCCCCCGTTGCCACATGCAAGTGCAAGTTCAAAAACTCAATCCACTCACACTTTTTACTGACACAACTTGCAAGAGAATTTGCTTGCAAGTACATTTTTGGCACTTGTCAATTAACTAGTACTTAAGGCTAGTTTACACTATCTCACAAGTCTTACGTATTCCATAATACTTTGTGAGATAGAAATTTAACGAGTTTTGTTGCGACTGTCAAAAAATCAAACCATCACACAAAGTATAAACACTCACACATGAAATAAAATGCAACCCTGATCCAAAGAAAAGTATTTCACTAGTTGCTTAGGCCAGATCGTCAGGAAACTTCATCCAAAGATTTTAGAAAAACTAAAGATATTATACAAATAAAACTGTTAAGCGAATAAGAATTATAAGCCCCAGTTGGCCTAAGCAACCAGTGAAATGCGCATAGGAATAGCTTATCCCTTCGACAATAAATTTTAGTTTATCAATAGTATGATATGGGAATTTAGCACATTTAAACGAAACATTGTTAATTAATTTTTTGAGTCCCAAGAAAAGTTTTGATGAAAAGTATTATTGTTTAGAAATTTTTCAAAAAACGATGAAATCGTATGGGATGTCAAACTTTTTTTCATAATAGTCACTTTCATCACACATGCATTCACTCTATCAGACTTTTGTACATCACTTGAGTTTTTGACATGTATTACAAAGTGTAATAGTGTAAGCTTGCCTTTAGTAAAATAAAAGTTATGTTTACAGCTGACTTCTGTGAATTTATAAAAAATGTAATATAAAAAAGAACACTACTATACAACAACGCAGGAGAGCCTATAGATGCAACGATTTGAAAATAAAAGCTAGAAGTTAAGTTGACACCAACATTTTAAAAATGAACTTGCACAGTCCTGTGCAGCCACTCAAAAAACTTGTGTTTTTTTTTTTTGTATTTCTCCTGATTTTCGTTATTAATATGTATACACTACTTGCAAGTAATTACAAACAAGTTGGCGTTATCTTTTATTTAGGTAATCATTGACTAATAAAAAGCAGCAGAGTAAGCAGTACATATATAAAGAGAGAGAGGCAAAATCACATGTACACAAGAGTTTCGGTTAGTTTTTTTCATTTTGCTCTTACTAATCAAATATATAAACTATAACCAATATCTCGGGCAGCACTACCAGTCATATAACTAGTAAAATTACCGGTAGTCTTCATGTAGGGTTAATAATAATTTTCAACGGAACAGCTTTTGTCTAACTAGAAGTTAACCTATAACATTTAATGGTTTAACTAATGGTTAACAAAAAGTTGGAAATAATCAGGGCTTAAAAAACTGCAGACGAAATCAAAAGCTATCGAACAAAAAACGAACATTTGTGTACAATTTTTCGCTTTTTGAGTTGGAATGATAGCGACTGTTAACATTTAATGAATCAGAATTAAAAGCAAAGGTTTTTTTTGTCTAACGACAAATGAAGAAGTAGAAGAAATGGCAGTTTTTCTACTTTGACTGCAGTCTTTTAAACGCTGGAAATACTATTTTATTGCTAGCCATTGTTTTTTGATAACTAACTAATGACTGTAAATTTGGGTCTTAGACAATTAGGGTATTCACAAGGTGTGCTATTATGTTATATTGACATAATGTTCTAACATTTTACAATGTTTTAAAAATATTGTTGTTGCTTTGTTAACAAAAAGTATCTTAAATTAATAGAACTTTGCTTGCTATGTTTAATGCGCTGTCGTAATTAATCCGAAGAGACCTGCGATGAACGGCTGAGCCGAGTCGCATTAGTTTTTGCAAGCCGTCGCCGTTAATGGTATAATATTATCCGGCGAACATCCGAATTTATCCTGCTGCTAGTAGCAATTTTTGCAAAAAATCACTTGCGGCGTCAAATTAGATCGTCTTAGGACTCTGCTGTTTGGCAAACAAACAAAGTAAAACTTATTTCTGATTTGCGTCTAAAAAATGGAAAATAGTCAGGTAGGATCTTATTTAATTTAATTTATTAATTTATGGATTAGAATTAAAAATATTTGTATGTAGTTTTGGTAAATATTTATTTATTATATTTGTTTTAAAACAGCTGATTAAAATTCAAAATAGCAAACTGAATTATGAGGGGTTGTTCACAACAGTCGTATTTTTCATGTTATTATTTGAGGACATATGACTTTATGACGCCTTGTGAATCCCCCAATTGTTTAAACAAAATTTTGTTTATTTAAAATCTGAATATTGAAACAAATATTTTTTGTTTTTAAATATTTTATATAACAGTTACTAATTTTGGCTTTATAAAGGCTAATAAAAAAAATTTTATTTATGAGAAAATATAAACGAAACTATGCAAAAGTTTCTTTGCCATTAACTTGACCAAAGCTTTGCTAAAATCGGTGTAGATCACATTTGTGTGATTCCTTACGAAGGAACGACGATTGATTGGAATTGTTAATTTGTTGTGGCAGAGCATTCTTTTTTTAAGTCCGTGTTGATATGAAGATATCAGGTGTGAGACTTGATAATATAAACTTTCTGATATCAATTTCGTTTTTACGTTATCGGTTATCAGAGAAACGTATTTCGTAGTTAAAAATCTACGTTGCATTTTGGAATATTTTTGGAAGTTCTTTTCTTAAAAAATTAAAGAAGAAGTTAAATAAAGATATACTGCCGTATCAATAAAAATATTTTTTGTTTAATAAAGGTTTACAAAATTAATTTTGTATGAAAATTTGACTTAATTTGTTAACTTTAATAATCGTTTATGAATACAGGGGTTAATATATTCTCACGTATGAACATTTTTTAAAATCCACCTTCTTGCAACACTACTCCAACGCGGTTTTTTACTATGTCACACAAAAAGGACGTGCTATTATTTATTACAACTATCTGGTAATCATCTTTCAAATGTTTAATGATCAAAAACCGATACCTTATTAAAAAAAAATATAATTGCTAAACGCCCAGCTCCTGCCTGATAAAATTAAAACGCTAGAAAGCTGTACGTGCAGAAGTATCACCATAAGCCGAACAATTTTATAAGTAAAAAAAACTACAACATTCAATAATTATTACTACTTAACTTGTTATAAATAAAGACAACTTTCCCTTGGCATTTCAATTAAATAAGTAACAGGGTGTTGTTCTTAATTACAAATAAAAAACATGTGATTGCCTGAGCAATTTGTTCTTTAGTCTTTAAACTCTCAATAAACATTTTACAGCACAGCTGAGTTTTTGTGTTATTTGTGTTAATTAAAAAAAAATTAATACCTTTTTGTAGGTTTTTTTCTATTTTTAAGAGCTTTTTTTTAGCTATAACCTCTATGTATTGGTTTAGAGGAAATACGAGTGAACACCATAAATTCGCTGCTTACGGTGGTGCATGAATGAACATCAAAAGACCAAGGTTCAATATTGATCCAGTTTTCTAGGAAATTCAATGTAAAAACTAAAGTTAAGCGAAAAAAAACTCAACTGCCAACCGTTAAAGGTCCTTTGCTAATAGAGAGAAGGGAATAAACTGAGTTTTAGTTTATATGCGAGTGTGTGTGTGTTGAAAACGGCAAACTGTGGTGGGGTTGGGTGTTTTTATTATTTTACATACAGCCAACATTTAGTATGTTTCGTAAATTTTACGAGCAATTCGGAGTCGTGCACGCACGCAAAACACACTTTTTGCAGTTTATTTTCTTTTGTTGCCAGTTGTTTTTACGATTATACGCCAACATCATTTAAATACACACACACACACACACACACACACACCAACAAATACACATTTCACTAAATTGTGGCAGTCGTAGTTGGAAATTGTAAAAAAGTATATACAAAATTTTATATAAATTCGTTTTAATGTGTGTGTGTGTGTTTGTGCACAAACCATTTACGATAATTTTTCTTGCTCTTCCAACATGTAGCATGAAACATGACAAGAAATGAAAATGAAATTGAGCCAGCCGCCATTGTGCCACGTCAAGCTGGCGCCACATTTTTATTATGATGGCAGTATGGCTGTTAAAAAGGAATTGTGGCTTTTATTCTTGTTTTTGTTGCAAAAATTCAAACACAACAACTACTATTACTAAACATACATACTGAAACACTCACTCACACAAACGTTTGTATGTATGCACAAAAGTTAAACACGAACTTAAATGTCCTTTTGTTGTAAGCAAGTGTGTTTTTGTTGGTTTCTCAAGAAGTGAGTAAAAGGAAACCCCCAGCAGATAAAACCCAGCCAATACTCTGACACACTTTGCAAGGAATTTTAAAGGAACTATTAAAAGAGTCCCACTGTGGCTTCAATTTGTTATGGTGTTAGTGTTAGTGTTTAGGTTGGTTGGTGTTGTATTGTGTAGCACAGTTTGCACTATAAGCCATTTACCATATTGATGGCCTTGCCTTTGTTGTTGTTGTTGTTGTTGTTGCTAGTTTATACAACTTTTGGTCGATTTTCTCTATTCAAATTGATGTGGTTCTCAAAGGCGTTGGTGTTTTGTTTTTTATATTTAGTTTTATTTGCCGCATTAAAAATGTATGTTTGTGACGGAAGATAGTAACAACAATTTCATTTGTTTTTTTTAATATAAATTACTACAACAGCCAAAGCCAATGTTTTTTTAAATTGTCATTATTGTGTTAGTAGTTCAGTTTTAACTTTTATATAAAAGAAAGTTTTTTTTATGTACTTTTGAAAACGTTAAAAAAAAATTTACCTTAAATGAAGAAAAAGAATAAATAAATTTATCATAATCATACGTACGGATGTACAATTTGTACATCAAGGCGTATGAATGTTATTAATCATTGAAAATGTATGTATGTTTGTTTGTGGGTGTTTGTTTGAGTATAAAATTTTATTGTTTAATTTGAATTAATATATTTTTTTGTTGCGGTTGATTATTTTAATGAATTCATCTAAATTTAACATATATGACCTTCAAATTTAATTTTTTTTTTTCATTTAGTTGGCAAATGGTTTTTTTTTTATTAAACAATAAAATATAAATAAGGAAATTTTGCATCAAGGAGAAGGCAGTTTCCGTAAAATTGGCAAATGGATTAACTATAAAAACATACAGTTAAGTTTTCAAAATATTGAGTTCAAGTCAGTAAATTTTAAGATTGTATCAAAGTTGAATTCAAGAAAATTAAGCCAACCAAATTTGTATACAACAGAGGCAGAATATGACTTGAACTTTTTTTAAGCTTGGTCTATAAACGGAATGGAAGCTTTAAAAAGTGTGATAGAAAAGTTTTTTTCAAACGTATTAATAATAAAAAAAAAGCTGAACATATGTTGGTAATGTGAAATCTGTATTTAAAAAATAGTTATTATTAATAAAATCCAAAACAAAATGTCTGAAATTTTTCTCTAGTAACTAATTTAAAACGAGTTATCTCATAATTAAAGTATGGCATCATTATCAGACCTTGGAAGCTTTTTTCTTATTGTCAGAGTGCGAATGGCATAATTGTCAGAGACCTTTTTCTATTGGCAACGCTGCAAATACATTCGTATCAGGGATGGAAAATGCGCCTTAGGATTTTTTACCAACTTCAATAACCAGGTACCAGTTTTATATTTTCTGGCTCATCTCTTGAAAGGTATATATGTACCAGTGATGGAAAATTCTGTACTATGGTACTATTTTTAGTACTTTTTCCTTTCAAAATACATGTCCTGTTTAGTACTTTTTTCTTGTTATGCTTCTTTGTTTAGAAATTTAGCATTGATAATTTATTTAACATTGACAACCAGGGCTGTGGAGTCGTCAACAAAAAGTACTAACTCCGACTCTAACCGCTGAAATTCCAACTCCGACTCTTAATCTAACCTTAATGCTAAATGAATATGAGACTGGTCCTTATTTGTCTTTAAACTCTTTTTTAATACAGTACCTATTAAATGGTTAAATATAGCAAGAAAAGGATTCAGTAAAAATTTTGTATCAATATTTTGAATATTGCATCGTCAATTTCGAAGTATTTTCATTTTGGAAATTATTAGAATAATTGTCTAAATTTTTTATGCCGAACTTCGACTCTAACTCCGGTACAGAAGCTCACCTCTGACTCTACAACATTGACTCCACAGCCTTCTTGACAACATTGCCTAGACAAAATGTATTCTTATCAAAAGTATATATGCTTAATTAAAAAAAAAAAAATTGTGTATTTAATTTTTTTATTTTTAACTTAATTTTCCAAAAAAATATATTTAAAAAAAGTACCAAAATGTTGAAAAAAGTACTCTTTTGCTTGGTGGTCAGTACCATCTAAATTTTTCAATTTTCCATCATTGATATGTACATATAGTTTGAAAAAAGACCTTTTGCTAATTATGAAATTTTTTTTAAGATAGCCACCAATGTATAAAAACAAAGGAAAACTGCACCATAGTTTCCATGCCTGATATGCGTGAGTGAAAAGAAAACAACAGAAATGTTAAACTGTTAAAAATTTACGGCTAATTTCACCAAGTTCAGTTAAAACCAATATGTTTTGACATTTATAGTTAATTAAAACTGAACTTGGTGAAATTAGCCGTAAAATAAATTTTAATGAAAATCAATGAAACCTATTTAAAGCAACATAAAAAAGTAAATATTTTTGCAATTGCTTTTTCCCTACAATACAATATTTCCCCTTTTTTTAATTTGTAAAAATACACGCAATTTATATTTTCTGAGAATGTCTAAAACAGATCTGACAACTCTTGCCATGCAATTATCTGACAACCTTGTTAGCTGAAAATTTTGGCAGATGAATTAATTGTCAGACAGTTGTATGCCAATGAAATTGTATGGTTTTCTTATAGCCTTTTCACACTTGTCAACATTTAACATCTACCATTAATTGGTGAAGATGTTGAAATTTTCCCATAAGAAATACAAAAAGCTAAAAAAGAAAATTTTCCAACATCTTAACAAAATGTTACTTTTTTATTTTGTTCCCTTTTACATCTTTCGATTTTTTTAGCTTTATCACTAGAAAAGTGGCAATAAATTTTATTATAACTGTGGCAGCACTGACAAAATAACATGTTTTTTGAAAGCAGTGTGTTACCATTTGTCAAATTTTAATTTTTTTCAAGTCTTTTTTTGTTTCATTTTGTTATACCATTAAACAAACGGAATTCCAAATACATTTTGGTGTTTTCTTTTAAAATTTTGGCAGTTTTGTAGAAAAAAAGTATTTTACACATCTGCCAAACACAGTTGCGTGACATTTAAGGCAATTTTAATGACAACATTGTAAGATCTGACCACCGTCTGTACGAAGCTTTAGCTAAAAATAAATAAATATTAATTTAGCAAAATCAAACTAATGTCCCCAGTATTCATAAATGATAATAAAATTTAACAAACGTTTGTTAAATGATATTTTCATAGAAAATTAGTTTTGTAAACCTTTTTAATACCTACATATTAAAAATATATTTATGAATACGTTAGTAGGAGTTTAAAGAAGGCAAAAACAAAAGATAAACCCAATTATTTAATTTCTACCAAGACCAAAAAAAAAAAAAAAAACTCACATCCCCTGCCTTTCCCATAACACTCAAAGACAGCGGAATTAAAATTAAATTTAAGACAACAAGACCACAAGGTAGTATGATTTAAGTAAAGAAACTTTATTATTTATTTATTTCTTATGTGGTTGTTGTTTTCAAGTTCCTTTATGTGTCAGAGACAAATACAACAAACAATTTCGTACATACGTAACGTATTCACTCAATAACAGGGGCCCATAATTATGCAAAAAGCTTCTTTAGAACAAAATAAACAACAAAATGAAAACAACACACTCATTTGCCTTTAAGTTAAAAAACAAGAACAAAAAAAAAAAAAAAAAAAAAAAAAAAAACAAGTAAGAGTGTATTATGCGGCTATGCTGAATCTTTTATACCCTTCAACATGGTGCGATTAGAAGACTAAGTAAAGAGGTCCATAGCAAAACGCAATAGTTTCACAATAACATTTTTTGGATGTAATTTAAATAAGTAGCACATAATTTTTTTAAAAAACAATTATTGAGGTATTATTGTCTACAAAAAATAATATTAGTCACAAATTAATTATTTTATTTGACAGTTTGCTTTAAAGTTATTTAGATAGAAAATTTGGAATTATTGGGGTTTGGTCCGAATCATGGTATTTATTTCATTTTGGAATTTCTGCTTTTTGCTTTAAATAGATTTGTATTATATAATTTTGATTTAAATTGCAACCACTTATAGAAAAATAAAAACACTATTTTATTGCATTTTGCTCTGAACCATTGTATTTGATTTTGAACTGCAGTGTAGTTATTAAGTATTGGAATGCTTTATTATAAAGGAAATACTATAGATTTCACTCTGTAGAATAGGATTCAATCAAAAAATCAAAAACTTGAAAATTGTAATTATTGCGTTTTGTTATGGACCTGCTCAAGTTATGTTAATATCGATCTTTAGATATAAGCAAATATTATTTGTGACACGCCCACTTCTGTAATCCCGCTCATTTTATTTAACATTTGTGAATTGAATCCAGCTTTGTGTACCGAATTTGGACAATTTTAGTTTTACCGGTTTTTAGATATAAATAAATCTCCACATCCGCCCACCTTCTGACGGATGATTTATGTTGGTAAACAAGATGCTTTTATTTTATTTAAAAACTTTTGCTTTTGTCGTTCTGCAGATATACGGAACAAAAAATAACATCAAGGGATTTATGGGTAAAATTACAGGCAATCGTGGTTTTTGGCTCATATATAAGAGATGAATGGACCGATCTGGCTGATTTCCAACAGCAAACTTTGACTTTGGGGTATACGTGACATAAATAAATAACAACCTAGACTTCATCATTTCTGGGGTCTACGGAAAACTCATTTCAACATACACACGGACAGGCGGATAGACAGATATCGTAACATCAACTTTGCTACTCATAAGGACCAAACATATGTATAGGGTCAAAGAACAATATTGAAGAAGTAACAAACGAAATGACAAGCTTATATAGACCCCTTCCACCTGTAGTGAAGGGTATAAAACGGAGACCAAAAATACCTCCATACATAAACATTAAAAAGCCACCTTTAAGTTAATGTGTGTATAAATACGTGTGTTTGTTCTTTAGAGCTGGGGTGTGGTGGGCCCAAGAGCACGTAAAAGAGAGAAAACACTAATGCATTTTATTTGTTTGATTGTTTGTGTAGTGTAAAAAGACGATACATCTCTTTGCTATTAAAAGTGGTCTGTGCAAGGTAGGGGAGTGTTTAACGAGGTGTTTGTATTTAGTATTGCTTTTGTTGTAGTTGTTGCTTTAATTGTTTTTGGCATTTGTATTGAAACTGTTAAAGGCTCTATAAATCTACTTTTGTTATTGTCAAACATTTTGCACTGCTTCCTTCCCTTCAGTTCAGACACTTTAATGATTTTGTACATTAACAATTTATAGTGTAGTGCAAAATTTCTGTTAGAGTTTCAGTTGCTGTTGTTTTTGTTTTGTTGCCGTAGTCGTCGTACAATCAAAAAAATATTGTATGCCTTCGGTTCTGAAAGTTTTTTACATTTTCTGTACATACAAAAAAACATATGTACATATAGAAAATATTTGTGATTTTCTGCTGTTTCTCTAGCTATTAGTGCGATTATATGTATTGAATAGCCCGAGCATTGAAACTTCGTTTGTTCGTTGTTTGTCGTTAATTTAGCAGAGTCGACGTTGGGTTTGGTTTTAGCCAATCAGCATTCAGTGTAGCGTGATCATTGGCAAATCGTTGCAGAGCGATGATGAGAGATTGTGCTAAAAATAGAATTTTCACATTCACAAGCATTTGACGAGTCTTAATGAATATTAGACCCACTTTCGGTCTAACATTTTGACGCTTTGACTTGGCGTGCGCTATAACTTTGTTATTTTTGTTTTTTTTTTAAATTTAGGTATGTGTGTGTTTGATTTTGAAATTAATTTGTGTTTGACTGCGGCAGGTCTTTGGGGGGATTGTTGCGGGGTATAAGCTTCCGACTCTAGTGCAAGTTGTTGGTAGGTTGGTTGGTCGGCCAATTTGGCGTCTCCACTCACTCGTAGGTAGTCGTTCGAAATATGTGTTCGAAATATGTGTTAGTTGTTTAGATTTTTATAGTTTTTTCGTATTTTGTTGTTTTTGCTTTTGTGTTTAAATGTTTTTATTTGTTTTCTTTTCTTTTCATTTAGTTTTTTATTTTCCTTTTTTCATTGTTATTTGTATAGAAAAAGCTTTAGTTTGTGTGTTTGTTTACTTTCGTATTTTTTACAATTTTCAACATTAGACCGGTTGTGGTTGTTTGCAATTTTTGTTTTTTTTTTTATTTAACATTTTAGTTTGTGTTTTTGTTATTTTTATTTTATTTTGCTGTCAAGAGGTAGAAGGAGGGCTGTTTAAAATGATAAATATTTTAAAATGATTTTTAAATTGCTTGAGTACGTGTGTGCTTATCGTACGCGGCCCAAATTGTTTGTGAATCTTTTAGATCCAACAAGTATCTTTTTAATTTTTTTTTTTTTTAAATTTTGCGTAGTCGAACTAGTCTGTCAAAAGCAACTCGGCTGCTTTAAATATTCTACTCTGGACGTTTATTGTTTTGTTTAATTTTTTGTTTAATTTTCTTGTTTTCTGTTATATTTTTCCCTTCTTTGCTTTTCCAAAAAATGTTTTTATTATTTTTGTTATTCCGTTCTTATTTCCCGTTTTTTTTTTTTTTTGTGAAGGCGTAAATTAGTGACTTGACACAATCCCTCAGCAAAAAAAAAAAAAAACTCTACACATTTAATTCAGTTTCATTAAATTGTATTTTTGATTGATGAGTGAAGATTTTTGACTTACTGACTGAGTGAACATTTCTTGTTATAACACACACAGCGGACAGACGGATGGACATGCTTTTTAAAACATATTGCATGCTTCGCTAAACTTAAGAGGGATGTAGTGTGCATTCCCTGTTTATTATGTGTAAAAAGCATTGTTGTTTAGTAAAGCAGCATAAAACAAATCTCTCTTTAATTTCTGTTCATTTAAGCAGGCCGGCATGTGTATGGAATGCAAAAATAAAATAATAAAAAAAATCCATAAAAACACTTAAAGTCGGAAATTAGGTTAATGCAGTGAATTGTCATTGCGAACTTAAATCATGATTTTGTTGCACAAGTTATTTTTGGAATTTTATAAAGCGTGATTAATTAAAATCTTTTGAATTTTGTCTGATTTTTGTTCTGTTGAGAAATTCAAGGCAACAATTTTTTTTTCTTTTACAAGAATTACAAATATAATCAAACTTATAAAATAATGTACAGTAGAACTATTTGTTGATAGTAAATTGTATGGCTTATCATTTCGAAATATTGATAACAATCAGTATTTTCGTAAACGTAAAAAGTTTCCAGCAGATATCTATAAAGGTATTTAAAAACAGATGTACGTTTATCTTAGGGATCAAGGAACACAAACTACCTATAAGGAAAAGAAAAAACAACATAATTTAACCCATTATGATCATAAGATAAATAATCAAAACTTTTTAAGCAACTTAATAAATGTCTATATTCTCCTGATGACTAGGTATATTCTCCTGTGCCGAATCTTTGATTCCCTACACCGACAGCTCGAATATGGGCTCTATATACAGTATCGGCCAAAACCTAAGCCCCCCCTCAGTACATTTTTTTAAGTAATAATTTTTTTTAAGAAAACAATATTATAAAATTTTTTTTTTATTTTTTTAATTTATTTATAGGTATCTTTATTATTGAAAAACACGAGCTTAAGGAATCCAGAATTTAATAAAAAAAAGTTAAAATTCAAAAAATATTTTAAGTCGCATATATAAGCGGACTAAACTAAAGCACCCCTTTATTCTGGATGACACACGCACATCTTTTAGGCATAGAGGATATTAAATTATTAATTATACCAGGTGATATTGCTTCCCAGGCTATTTTTGCGGCTTCAAATACATTTTTTAAGTTTACGATCTCCCACAAGTTATCGATTGGGTTAAGATCAAGTGAATTTAAAATCAACACAGAACAAATTAAAAATTTTCTCTAATCACCAATTTTATACCAAATTCATAGAATCAAGCAACCAATTTGTTGATTTTGCACCTTTTACAAAACTGATTACATTGATTACTTTAAATTGTAAAAATTTAATATTTTGAATATTATTTTTTCAATAAATGATATTTTTAATTTTAATTAAAAAAATTATCAAAAAACTTTGCCGTTTCAAACAATGTGTTGATTGATTTTGACAATTTCCAACAACAATTTCACAAGCTTAAATTATTTTATTTTTAACGAAATAATTTTTTGTTATTTGATTATTATTTTAATTCAAAATTTATTTCAAAACAAATAAAATGTGAATTAAATCAAAATTATATTTTTAATTTTCGTTCAATAAAAAAAAAATAATTGATTCAATTATCACATTAATTAAGTTTAAATACTTTTTAAATAATTTTTTTTATTGATAAAAAACTACTAATAATTTTTTCTGTGAACAGATCAATTATTTCTAGGCTAATTAAAATTTTTTGCAGACCGGTAAAACATATCCTACTCATTCTGGCGGAAGGCCACGTGGAACTTCGCGACAAAAAGACTTCTTAATTAAAAGGACAATCCAAAAATTGTTGGTGTTTTGTTTAAGTTTTGATATTGTTACAAGTAAGACTTTGAGTGTTTATAATTCTTATTCGCTTTAAAGTTTTATTTGTATAATATTTTTAGCTTTTCTAAAATGTTTGGAAGAGGTTTCCTGACGATCTGGCCTAAGCAACCAGTTAAATGCGCATAGAAGCAAGCTTTCCATCAACAATAAATTTCAGTGTATTTATCAAATATGGAAAATTGAGAATTTAGCACGTCATACGGAAATCTTAATAATAAATTTTGTATTCCCAAAAATAACTTTGCAAATAAAACGAATTTGAGCAAAATCTTATATTATTCCGTGCATTATTCCTCCATTTATGTTAGTTTTTGTAACAAAATTATCAATTATTTAGGGTGGTGGTTCCACATTTTGATTCATAACTGTGAATCTACTGAGCCGATTTTGCTTGATTTCAATCCCAAACTGCTTACGAAAACTACAAGCAATCGGAACCAATTTTGTTTATTTATTTTGAGTTTTTCGAAAGTAAGCATGTTTTCAGCAGACGGACAGACAGATGGTCATGGCAAAATCGACTTATGGCCAATAAATCACTGATGGCTTAAACGCTGGTTTAGTTGAACTAAGCTTGCATTTATATGTAGTTTAAACTTAGCAACTATAAATCAGTGTCCCATATATTATATGTAGTTAAAAAAATAACATGTGGCAGCACTACAATAAATCTTATCAAATTCATATGGTCTGTGTTGGTAGTTTAAACGCCCACTTTAAATTAAAGATGTTTTAAATGTGCAGTGATTTATAAATTTGTTGGTTAAAACACATTTTAAACCAAAAAGAGAGTTTAACTTGCTCTGATTTTTTAGCCCTTAGAATTACTCAAGAAGCCAGAATATATATAGTTTATGGGTTCTTAGATGTATAATAAAAAAGTTGACAAACTTAGTATACCCTCATTCACCACTAGTGGTGGTTGAGTTTATAAAAAAATATAAATGGGGTATTCACAAGGTGTGCTATCATGTTATATTGCCATAATGTTCTAACATTTTACAATGGTTTAAAAATATTGTTGTTGCTTTGTTAACAAAAAGTGTCTTTAATTAATAGAACTATGCTTGCTATGTTTATTGTGCTGTCGTTATTAATCAGAAGAGACCTGCGCTAAGCGGCTGAGCCAAGCCGCACTAGTTTTTGTAGCCGTCGCCGTTGAAGGATAGTTTATCTGGCTTATATCCGAATTTAACCTGCGGATAGCAATTTTTGCAACAAAACACTTGCGGCGTCTATTTATATCGGCTTAGGACTCTGATGTTTGGTTAACAAACTTTTGTTTGTTACATTTACTTGTGATTTGCGTCTAAAAAATGGAAAATAGTCAAATAAGATCTAATTTAATTTATTAATTCCTGGATAAGAATTAAAAAATATTTTGATGTTAGGTAAATATTTATTTTTTTTATTTGTTTTAAATGAGCTGATTTAAATTCAAAATAGCACACTAAATTATGAGGGGTTGTTCACAACAGTCGTATTTTTCCATGTTATTATTTTAAGACATTACTTTATGACACCTTGTGAATCCCTCAATTATACAGCTACAAGTTTTCCCTTAGGTTAGGTAAGGTCATGAAATGGCAGTCAGCCTCTATCTGACACAATTCGACCCAATGAACCACAGTAGAACCAACACTAACTTCTTCCGAAGTTTAACATGCGCACCAGCTCAACGCCAGAGATATCATACAATCCGTGAAAAGGTCGCGGACTCCATTTCGACCAGTTGCGTTTTCACAGTGCAGCACACAGAGGTGTTCTACGTCTTCCTCCTCATTCCTGTCATGACAGCTACGGCAATAATCATAGTGTCTGGTTTCATATAAGACAGTTTCCCGTGACAACAGATACCACACGTTAAACGTCCCTCTTGGTCATCCACTAAGCAGAACCCCCACAGTAGAACCAACCCGAACTTCTTACGAAGTTTAAAACGCGCACCAGCTAAACGCCAGAGATATCATGCAATCCGCCAAAGGTGGCAAATCCCATTTCGGCTAGTTGTCTTTTCGCCAATGCAGAACAGTGACAGACAGAGAAGGTATTCCACGTCCTCCTTCTCGTTTTTGTCATGACAGGTGCGGCAGAAATAATTGTATCCAGCTCCCAAACGCTGTACATGCTTACCTATAAAACTGTGTCCAGTGTCAAAAGAGACCAAAAGTGATACGTCCTTCTTGGAAATCGATAGTAGAGGCATGGTTCGCCCGTCATCCGAGCGAGGCCACAACTGCCTTGCAATCCTTCATCCAGTGTTCGCAGCCCATCTGTCGTTAGCAATTTCAAAGTCGATCGACGAAGAACGGGTTTACAGGATAGCAGACGTACCTCATCGTCTTCAAAATCCAGTGGAACCCGTAAAGTAGTGCCAAGTCTAGCAAGTTTCCATGTGCCCTGGGAGCCATATGATCCTGATATAAAACTGGTCAGCCATCTCTTTTAGAATTGAGCTAAAGTCAAGAGCTGTTCTCGTTCGCAGGGAGAGGGAATCCAAGGTCATAACGGTGTAAATCCACAGCAGTCGTCGATGCAACAGATAGTCTGAGCCAGTCTACGGCTTTCTTGATCGCAAGTATCTCCGCCAGGAAAAGTTTACAGTAATCCGGACGTCTTCGCGGTTAATTAAAGCAAGTGTTCTCCGAAGCCCACTCCTTCTCGTGACTTAGAGCCATCTGTGTAGATGTTCACGCTTCTCTTCCTGCCCGGAACACTGTTTTCCACGCATTCGGGCTTGATATCAGATATCAACGTTTTGTAACGATAATCGTGCATCAAAACTAGCGGTATTGTAATCAACCAGCCTATAAAAAACTGCAGTCAAAGTAGAAAAACTGCCATTTCTTCCAATTCTTCATTTGTCATTGTCCAAAAGAAAAGCTGTGGCTTCTACTTCTGATTCATTAAATGTGAACAGTCGCTGTTAAACCAACTCCAAAAGCAATAAGTTGGAAACAAATTTTCGTTTTTTGTTGGACAGTTTTTAGTTTCGACTGCAGTTTTTTAGACCCTGTAATCAACCCTCTAGTGGGAGACTGTTGTGTTCATTACTCTGCCATGCCCGCAGCTTTTTCCTTAAGACAATAATTTAAAAGGTAAATATGTAGTTGGTTATAATTGTACAGCCCTCAATAGATTAAAGCCCTGAGGTACGTACGTTTACGTGAAGTTACGATTGATCAAAATGTCTTGCCACCTTATCTACTGAAAATATGGTTTCCACAAAAAGATAAGAGAAAGTTCAACAAAAATATGTTCCGACTTTTGTATGATATTTTAGCATTTGTAAACACTCGTATTTGATATGGTGAGTATTTTGCAATTTATTAACAAATACGTCACTTTATAGAGTTTGTTCAAGATAAGAAGTACAATCGAAAAAAATATGTGCAATCGTTAGATTATGAAGCACGATTTTTTTTAGCAATATGAGTGAGTTATGATTCGTAGTGGAAGTTTTTTTTAATAAATATGAAAAAGACAACGAATACATTGAAAAAGTTTAACGTACCAAAATATGCGGCTTGTGATATTCAGAAAGTTAATAATTTATATATAAATTGGCAAACGCAAAACATTTAAGAACACTTTCCTATTCCGTTACCCACCATTTGAAAGGTATTTGCTTGGTAAACTTGGCTGAACTCGGTAACCTCATATCTCCTAAGAGATCCAAAAATATTTAAAACTTATCGTTGCTCATTAGTAAAATAAGCGGACAGCTGTCTGGTACTTTTTTGTAATTCTGGTTTTTTGGGACTTCTTTCTCACCCTATCTATCTTTTAAACCTATTAAAGATTATAACAAATTCGTAGTAAATATAAATTCGTGATAAATATTAATATGGTACTGTTTTCGAAATTCGAACGTTTAACGGGAGAAAATCGTACCTATTTTTGGTACTTTTTCCAAAATATTTTTCTCCATGGATTAACCTATACACACGTATTAAATTTTGGACTTCAACTACAATTTCGGAGTTTTCGATACTTTAATGGGGAGAAAAAAGTACCAAAAAAAGGGAAATACGGGTTATTTTATTTCTTTCTTTTACTTCTGTAATATTGAATGTCGCAGTTTTAGAATTGTCCATAATATTGAACTTAGAAACATTAAAATATAGGTGGAAGGTCCTAAGTGAATGAAAACCTATTCGATGAAAACTGTTGGTACTTTTTTGTTATTAAACTGGTACTTTTTGAATTTTCGTAAATATTGCGACTAGAAACATAAAATTAAGCATGAATTTTTCAGAGTGAATAAGAATCTGTAAGGGGAAGCTTTTGGTACTTTTCGTTCTGCAACTGGTACTTTTTTTGATTTTCATTAATATTGGATCTAGAAACATAGAATTAAACATACAATATACAGTGTGGGTGAGAATTTATAAATGGGAACTTTTTGGTACTTTTTTTGTTCTTCAACTGGTACTTTTTGAATTTCCTTTAGTATGACACTAAGAAACAAAAAAATAATCATCCAAGGTCCTGAGTATATGAGAATCTATAAAAAGGATCTTCTTGGTACTTTTTTTGTTCTGTTCTTCTCATAGAAACAAAAAATTAAGCATGCAAGGTCCTGAGTAAATAAGAATCTATGTATATCCCGGACTTGAGTGTAAGAAAATGTTTGGACCGGAGGTTGAAACCTCGACAAATCAATCCACTAAGACGAAAAAAAAACAAATGCTCGAAACATGTTAATTCATTTATACTTAAATTAATGTTTTCTTCATATTTGCATAAATATTAAACACACTAGTTCTCATAAAAAAATTTACCATAGTCATAAAAAAATCGTTAAAAGAAACAAAACAAAAACTTAAAATTCATAATTTCCAACAATGTAAAAAGATTCATCATTATTTTCTTAATTTATTATTTTTTTAACTTTCCTAAAAATGTACATAATTCTTTTTATTTAAAATAAAAAAAATTGATTTAGATTTTATTTGAAATATATGTGACTAAATATGATTTTTTTTTCTTTCAGAATAAGAAACTTGCTTATTTTATGAATATCATAAGAACAACAATCATAAAACATTAAAAAAGATTATTAAAAAACTTCTTTACTATAAAAAATACTAAGCCAAAAGACAACATTACTAATCTTTTTTCACGCCGATAAGCAGCTGCATAAATTATTTTACTCATACATGTAGAATTCGTTAGGATTTTCTAGCTTTTTTTTTTGAGTTTTTTCGTGTTTTCATTTTGGCAGCCAAATAAAACTAACAAAAGCCACATCATTTACACTTACCAAAAAAACCACTGCCACGAACAAAATTCAAGGTCACCTCCTGCGCATACAAAAAAAAAGAACTTAAATAATCTAATACAAATATAACAACAACTAACACCCAAACACAAAATTTATATGCATTTGCAAAACATTATTTAAATGTTGATGACTAAACATTTCAAATGCATCAAAGCGCAAGCGCAGCTTAACCACGCAGTGCGAGCGAGAGGGGGCGATAAGAAGAGTTCTTTTCTTCTGTTTTCTTTGAAATCAGGCTCTCTCACTTTCAGAAAACCAACAGGAGCTTAAATGTATTCTGACCTTCAACTTTGTTTTGGAGAAGAAAAAACTAATTCTGCCAAAAATATACTGCAGTTAAAAATAAATTTGTACGTCTAGTGCAGGAGTGTATGTGAATTAATTTTAATACTTTTTTTTATCGTTAAGCATGCATTAATGTTAAATTTTTGTTGTTTTCTTTTTGTTTTTTTATGCCGGCATTAGCAGTGTAATGGTATTAGTGTTTCTCGTTAGAAGCGTATGAGTGTGTGCTTTAGAGAGTGTGTGTGTGTGTTAAATAAAGAGTATGAAAAGTAGAGAGTAAAGCTACAAAGCTTTAGTTTTAATTAAAAGCTACAAAATTTACAATTATTTTTGACTTTTTTTTATTACTTGTCTAACCCACTCTTCGTTTAATAGACTTTGTAAATAAGTCTGTGTGTGTGTGAGAGTATTTGTGTAACTTGTTGTATTTGTACTACAAAAACAAATAAAACGTGCTAAAGGTATTTTTTGAGTTACTCATTTATATTTAGTATATCTATCTATGAAATGTTATTTTGTATCTTTTCGAATAATTCTCAATAAAAAGGCACACACATATACAATTATTAAACTTTACAAATGTTTTTTGAGACCACAGGCACAGTGGGCTTAGTGAAAAGTCTTAAGAATTAAAACAAGTTTTAAATAAATGTTTAGAAAACTTAAAAGATCTGAAATGTTATAAATCACACCGGATTATTAAGAAATTTTTTAAAGAATTCTAATCGCTTTGACCCCAATATACCTACCTTAAAAATAGATTTCACATATTTATTTTTTACAAAAATGATCAAGCTTTGCATTTTTTTGGCAGCCGCAAATAAGCACAGCTCACATGGATCCAGTTATTAGTTCCCTTTGTGTTACCTTGTTACACCGCCTCCCAATTCGATATCGATCGAAATTACAATACAATTTAAATAGGAGTTTCGATCGGCATCAAATGCCGTAATTTGGCCCCTGGCTGTTGACATTTTCACCCAGCCATTCGGTTGATTCAAAGAAGGCATGGATCCTGTTCAAATCAATGTCAGAGAGAAAGGTTTTGTCTCTGAGGATTTTTTGACCAATCACTTTGGGTCTTAGGTCTCCGAATACTGGGCAGTGACAGAGAAGATGCTCCGTTGACTCTTTCTCCTCCTCGTCGCAACAACTTCTACACTAATCATTGAAAGAGAGGGAGCCCCAACCTTTGGGCCAGTGGCAAATAATAACCGCAAATAGGTTTCTAAGGTGAAGTCTGGACAGCCTAAATGCGCGCCGTGTCCTCTTTCAATCTACGATGGGCCAGATTTTCCTGGTTTCCCTACATGTAGTTTCATCAAACCACATCTGATTGGCAATGAGATTAAATTTGAGATTAAAAGGTGGTGTCTGCTTATGCCAACGAGTCAGCCATACAGTTTCCATGTATGCCCCTATGTCCAGGGACCCAATTAAGGGTAACCACTGAATGTCTCGCTATCTCCTTCAGAGGCATCCGGCATTCTCGGAAGACTTTTGATGCGATGAACACATTCTCCAGGAATCTTATGGTCGCTTTCCTATCGGCAATAAGGATAATATCCCTGCCAGATATCTCACCATACCCAATGTGCCCCGCGGCTGTGCAGATGGCCAATATCTCGGCCTGAATGACACGGCAGTAATCATATGAAAATGTTTACAACACTGCTATTTAGCCTGAAATAGTACTTTAGTACTTACCCTAGGTCTACACTAAAGAAAAATATCTCAGCAAGTTGACAATAACGTCGGCAGAATAGCAGAGCAATATTTTTCATTGCTCAGCTTATGTTAAAGGCATGGGAAAACGTATTTATGCTAACTCATAATTTTAAAGAAATAAAGAAAGAAGGTGCAGTGTAAAAATGACGCCATCTTGCAAAAATTATTTTTATTAATACAAATTCTTTTTTATTCGACTTTATTATTTAAATGTGTATTAACTTGTTTAAGCTTGAGGTCTTTTTTTTATATAAAAATATTAATTTTTATTAAATTGATTTTTTTTGTTGAAATAAAATTTATATTTTTATAAATAGAAACTGGGAATTATTTCCTTTCGTAGGTTACTTTATATTATATTCAACATTTTTTATTTTTCGAATTTATTCTATGAGTTAAATTTCAGTTATGTATTTTATAAAGCTTTTTTGTAATAGTCTTATTCCTTCAATTTTTCAGGAATGACTTTATACACTACCAGACTATTATATTGTATCTTCTTGTTACATTTTACCTACGCTATCCTTTGGATATCAATATAATAGTCTGGTAGTGTATAAAGTCATTCCTGAATAATATAAGGAATAAGACTATTACAAAAAAGCTTTATAAAATACATAACTGAAATTTAACTCATAGAATAAAATAAATTCGAAATATAAAAAATGTTGAATATTTTTATAAATATAAAAAAGAACTCAAGTTTAAACAAATGAATATAAATTTTAATAATCAAGATCGAATAAGAAAAAAATTACATAAATAAAAATAGTTTTTGCAATTTTATTTTAGTGTTTATTTAATTCTTTAATTTAATTCTTTTACTACAATTATAATTTGCTACAATTTCACAAACTTAATTTCTTTCCCACACAATTTGCTTCTATTTATTTTTCCATTTTGCTTCTTTTTTTCAATTGACAGCCAAATTTGACGTTTTATGTTTGCAATAATGGTCAACAAAAATGGACTTACAATTATTGCAACATAAATTACCGGCAATAAATATGTACAAAAAATTGCTGCCTACATTAGAGAAAACAAAATTTTGACATTTACTGCAATATAAGTCGCAATATTTATCTCTGGTATAGACGGGCAGGGCAGTTAGCACCTTAGAACACTTTGTGAATTGGCTAATTATTTTAAAAACATGAAAGCATAATAAAGTTTTCTTTGCAAATTTTGAAGTTTTTCGAACATGGATACCATGTTGTATACCTTCTTTGTATACTACAAAAATATACATTTTATTTCTCTCCCTAACAAACACCCACTGTGCGAATACTTCCACATAAAAATCTATACTATAAAGTTCATTTGTAAAGAACTTCGTCTGAAATGTTTTTGGTTTTTTGGGTAAAACCGAATGAAACTTTGCGTTTGCGCCTTTAACAGGGAACATTGTTAGAAGAAAGAAAAAAAAAATAAAAGTGGTTGTTTATCATTCTCCCCTAGAAAAACATTTACAAGTCTCCACTCTCTTACACTCAATTATCATAACCAAGTCATTTCAACTTTTAACCATTTCACACTTTACCCCTATAAAAATAATTTTATGTATTGTAAATAAATGTTTAATTACAGCCAAACATATGGCTTGATACTTTTTTGTATTCGTGTATCTGCTGCTACTGCATCTAATACAACTGCTTTAAGAACTTTGTATTTTTTTATATTGTTGTTGATTTTTACGGTATTGTGCGTCTTTTTAGCTTTTCTGAGTGTGTTTGTGTGTTTTTTTTTTATTATTATTTGAAAAAGTATACAAAACAATCCATAAGATACATTGTTAAAATAAGCTCTCCCTTTTCATACGCTCTGGAACTCTCATTTTTTCGTTTTTTTTTTTTTTTGTTTTCGCATTTGGCTGTCTGTTTATTTAGTACGAGTGAGCGCTTTTATAGCGGTTCGTTCGTTTTCGGTGTGTTTTTTTTTTGTTCAGTTTTGCTGTTTTGGAAAATATAAAAATAATAAGTGTTTCAGTTCTTTTTAAGTTGTAGTCATGAACGTATCTTGTAGATGTTGGTTATAGATACTTTATATGTATTTCTAATAAACAATAAAAAAAAAATAATAGCACACACCAACATTATAAAGAGAAAAACAAATATAAACAAACAAAAATAAAAGCCAAAAAAAAAAAACTTAAAATTAATTTCATTTATAAAATAATATTCGCATATAATAAATTCTCACAACGAAAAAAATAAATAAATAAAATAAAAATAACAACAACACAATATTTATTTTGCGAGAGATTATAAATCAACCCCACATTTTACAACAACAATAGTATCTAATGGTCTCTACTACACTGTATATGTATTGTGTGGCCCAACGAACAGATGAGTTGGTTCTTTCCAAGACATTTCGCCTTGTTGTTGTTTCTTTCGCCTTTATGACTGTGTGCTGTTTTCAATCAACTACAATAGAATTTTGTATAGAATAGAAGAAGAACTTTACTTCTTTTAAAGTATTAAATCTCGTTTATTACGTTGCGTTACGTTCAGTTAGATACTTTCGTTCGTTAGTTCGTTTAGCCGTTCGTTCGTATGGTTCGTAAAAAAAATTGTTTACTTTGCATTGTATTGTATGGTGTTTGAATGAGTGTTTGTGTATTTATTCGGGTTTGTACATTTTGCTAATTCTCATAAGAATTTATTAGATTGTGTGTCGCCCAAGTGAGCAAACGCTTTGTAGTTAAGCCAAACGTCAAGTTGTCAAAGACACCCCCACTCCCCTCTCTCCAATCCCAAAAAAAAAAAAAAAATCTCATTCATTCTCCTTGTTAGAACTATTAGAATAGAGCATGTTCACGAAATAGAAAACAAAAATAAAAATAATTAAACACGATATTTTTTCGCAAAACGGTAACGAGTGTTTAGTATGAATATAAGCGTTTATTTAAAAAGCTGAAATTGACGCGTAAGCAACACTTGTGCTCTAAAAATTTTGAATTATTTAAGAATTTTAAAAAATCTAAATAAAATATTAAAAAAAAGAAAATAATGAAAATTAACTTGAAAAATTCATTGATGTTTATGAAAATTACATTTAACAAAACTTTCATATAAATGGCCTTTTTTTAAAAAAATTTAGAAATTCTAAAAAGTGCTAACAACTACTACAACAAATTATTGAATATTATTTTTTGAAATGGTCATGCTGTAGTCTTTAAAGTTTGGCTTTAAATAAGGCGTAAAATTCCTTAAGGAATGAAACCGTTTAAGCGCTTTAAAATAAAACAAAAAAGTTAAAAAATTTATATAAAATCTAATAAAGTGCCTCATAATTTTATTAAACAAATTTGGGGAAAAAAATATATAAAAAATCACAAAGTGCAATTTGTATTAAAAAAAAAAACAAATAAAAATAAAACTTCAAAAGAAAAAAGTAATAAAATTTTAATTAAAAAAGATATACAATAATAAATTCTAATAATACACTAAAAAAAAAACGTTAACCACAGTGCCCTTATTCAATGATAATTAAAAAAAAAATATTTTACAAAAATTTAAACAATTATTATTTATTGAAAATAAAATTAAAATCGTAAAATAAAACAAACGTTCCCAATTCTATAAACAGTTTTAACCAGGTTTAACGTTAAAACGCATTGGAGAATTACATAAGTTGGATCAGTTCAGTTTTACTTTATCTGTGACTATTGCACAAAAAAAAAAACAACAACAACTTCTACTATTTATAAAAAAAAAATTTTTAAGTTCTACCTTTGGATATATTTTCTGCCCTCAACTCTAAATATTTTGCTTGCTGTGTTCTCTGCTCGCTGCTGTAAAAATTTGTTTAGTTTTAAAGCCGATCAGCTGCTAAAACTAACACAACAACAACAACAACGACAACAAACAATTACGGTAAGTAAGGGCTATTAGTAGAGTACTACAGTGGAGGCTTTATCAATAAGGCTATTACTATATTTTAGAAATAAATTATTGTTAGTTCTTAAATATACTTAAAGTTTTCCCTTGTCTGCGTTCACACTATGAAAATTTCATTGAAGATAGACTGAGTTTATAGGTGTGAACCCAGACCTTGTTAGGTTTCGGCATTTGCTTCCAATATTTATAAAATTCCTTTTCAATTATTCAAAAAAAAACTTGCGAGGGTGTTTTTTCTGGAAATCAATTAAAAGTATTCCGGAAAATTACACTTTTTGTTCATATTAAAGTCGTTGAAATTTCCAAAAAAAGAAATTTATTTAAAATCGCGAAATTGCACAAAATATTATGGAACATTTTTGGGAACCGGAAACGGTTTAAAAAAAGAAAATTTATATACATTTTAAAATTAAACTAAAGCTTCGTACAGACGGTGGTCAGATCTTACAATCAATGGTGTCATTAAAATTGCCATGTTTTGCAACTGTGTGTACATTGTACGCTATTTTCATTTGGCAGATGTGTAAAATTAATGTATCTGACAATGGCACAACTGTCAGAGAAATATTTCTATGGGCAACGCTGCTTCCAATATTGTAAGATCTGACCACCGTCTGTACGAAGCTTAAGGATGAATCTAAAGCTTAGTATATACTGACAATACACTGCCAAAGAAAAATTGCCACCAAAAGTAAATTATCAGTTCAGACGATTGTAATATCCTTTGAAAACTTGCATACATTTCGGAGGAACGTATAAGAGACGTTGAAAATGTGAAACATGCGTTCACACTTGAAACATCTTACATCAACTATCAATAAAAAATGTAGCCAATTTAAAAAAAAAACATATATTTTTCTTAAATACTTTTTTCTACAATAGTGCCAAAATTCTATTTGGAATTCATTATGTTTAAAAATGAAATAAACAAAAAAAGAGTTGCAAAAAGAAAAACTTGACAAATGGTAACGCTGCTTTCAAAAAAAATGCCATTTTGTCAGTGCTGCCACAGTAACAAAAGAATTTGCTGCCACTTTTCTAGTAATGACACTAAAAAATCGAAAGATGTAAAAGGAAACAAAATGAGAAAGTAACATTTTGTAAAGATGTTGAAAGATTTTGGTTTTTAGCTCTATGTGTTTCTTATAGGCTTTTTACACTGATCAACCTCTAACATCTACTATCAAAGATGTAGAAAATGTGAAACACTGGTTTATGCTATGTTCATACGACGATATAAACCACTCGTTTCGCCCTCTGAAACTAGTTTGCCAAACATGCTGTTCATACGATTCATTCTTGTTTCATTTTGACATTTTTTTTGTGTTGTTAGTGTGATTTTTTTTTTAAATAGTTAAAAAGTAAATAAAACTTATAAATATATTATTTAATACTTTTATTAATATTATTATGTTATAATTATTACTTTATTTTATTAAACATCAATTTTTACTTTGTTTTTTCTTTGTTTTGAGAGCTAGTTCAGATAAACTAACGATAATTGTTATTAAAATTGGAGATGATAGTACATTTTTCTTGTTTCGCAGCCTGTTTCAAAATGAAACGACCTGTTTCGCTCACAAAATTTTGTATGGGGAAACAAGTCGTTTCAATCATGTTTGGTGTGCGAAACCGGAATAAGAGAGCGAAACACAAATATTGCTGTCCGTGTGAACATGGCATTACATTGCTCACATCTTACATCTACCATCAAACAAAAATGTCACAATTTTGAAAAAAGAAAATGCTTTTAAAATAAAAAAATTATTTTTTCTACAAAAGTGCCAAAATGTAAAAAGAAAACACAAAAATGTATTTGAAGTTCAATTTGTTTAAAAATATAAAAAAAAAACATTGCAATAAAAGAGAAAAATTGACAAATGGTAACGCTGCTTTCAAAACAAACTCCTTTTTGTCAGTGATGCCACAATAATAATATAACTTATTGCCACTTACTCTAGTGATGACACTAAAATAATCGAAAGATGTAGAATGGAATAAAATGAGATAGGAACATCTTTTAAAGATATTGGTTTTTAGACCTATGTAGATGTTAACATCTTCGTAAATTGATGGTAGATGTTGTAAAAAGGCTATTATGGGAAAATTTTGACATCTTCACAAATTAATGGTAGATGTTAAATGTTGACAAGTGTGAAAAGGCTATAAGAAGGGAAAAAGCAATAGCAAGAACTTTATAGCCTTTTTACACTTGAGCACATCTTAAGGGAATGCATGGAAGATGTTAAAAATGAAAAAAACTTGTTTACATTTGCAACATCTTTCATCTTTCATCATAAAAATATTTATTTTCGCGTGTAAGAGCGAATAAAAACTAAATAAATGATATTGCTGTCCTGCTCTTTTGTATTTTTTTCTAGTGATGGTATATATTTTTTTAACAAATTATTGGGTTTTTCTAGTGATGACACTAAAATAATCGAAAGATGATGAATGAAACAACATGAAAAAAGAACATCTTTTAAAGATGAAGAAAGATGTTGATTTTCAGCCCTGTACAATTCTTATGGGAAGATGTTATCATCTTTGCGATAAGATGAAAGATGTAAGATGAGAGCAAGTGTAAAAAGCCTATTAACTATTTTATTTTGTTTAAATAGTTTTCATTGATTTTTGTTATAATTTCATAAAATTTTGCAAAATTAAACTTTTTTGTTATTCTTTTCACTCATGCATATCTGAGATGGAAACTTTAGTGCAGGTGTACTTTTTTTTAATATTTTAGTGGCCGTCTTAAAAAAAAATTCCGTAATTATTTAAAAGTCCTTTAACTAAATCTGTGGCATTTGACAAAACATCTTAAGTCGAATTTAAAAAATTAAAAAAAATTTTGTTAATCTTACTAATTTTTATTCAAAAAACATTTTAGTTTAAGTTTTTAAAATTTTGTATTATAAACGAATTTTTTCTTTGATTTTGGTTTATTTTATTATTTGATAAAAATGATTTTTCACTGAGTATTTTTTAAGAACTTTTTTGCTATCTTGTCTCGACTTAAGATGTTTTGTCAAAATGTCACAGAAATATGTATATATATACCAAGAGATGAGCCAGAATATATAAAATAGTTACCGTCATAGTCTCAAAAATACGTTTTGTTATCGAAGTTGGTGCAAAATCCGTGACCCATTTTCCACCCCTGCTACGTATGTATTTGCAGCGTTGCCAATAGAAAAAAGCCTTTGACAATGATGCAATTGTCAGATGCATAAAATTCGCACATCTGACAAAAAATAAACAAGCTTCCAATGTCTTACAATAATCTGCCAATGACAACGAAGAGTGTTCACACGATTGTTAGATATCAAATAATATTGTTGTGTTACAATGGACTGACAATGCTTTTTCTGATAACGTTGTAAGACATTTTTTTTAACATACAGACAATATTGTTAGATCTGTACGAAGCTTTAGTAGTTTTGCATTTAGAGGAATATGCGTGTAAACACGTTAATTAATTGCTATTAGAAAAATTATATATTTTTGGGTCTCTGGGGTCAAATTAAAAATATAAATACATATATATTTTATTTAATCAAATAAAATATATGTTTTTGAAAGAGAAAAAAAAAACAAAAAGGCAGCTGTTTTATTTGTGTTTAAATGTGTTTGTATGTGCGTGTGTTCATGTATGGATGTGTGTTAACAGGTGTTTTCTTTTTTCTCACATTTTCATTTTTATACATTTTTTATTTATAATTTTTTCTTTTTAAATTATAATAAATGTCTAATATAAATAAACAAAAAAAATTGTTTATATATAAAATGAATTTAAATTTCCATTGGTGGAAGCAAAAAAAAATTTTTTTAAACAAACGTGGGCCTCACGTTGTTTGATTTCTGTTTTTTTTTTTTTTTTTTTTTTTTTGCTGAAATGTTTATTATAAAAATATATAGTTTTTATCACTCTTAAGTTTGTATTTATGCATACAGACATTCACACTAATTTGAAGAGTAATAGATTTAAAATTTATTTCCAACACACGCGCTTTAGGAATTTTTTTTTAATAAAAATAAATTTTTCAAATTTAATTGCACAAATACAAAGAAAAGAATCTTTCCCTCAATTTACAAACTGCTAGACTGAAGATATTAGTGTTGCCAATGTTTAGAATAGTAGGTAGTCAATACTTGGCTACCCGCCAATAAGAGTTAAACAAATTCAGATTTGCATTTGGGAATGAACAACAAATAACAACTTTTAAAAAATATCGATCTTGAATAGAAACCCCAAATAGTTTTTGTTACTAGAATGAGAATCTGAGTTAAAAATAGTAAAGCACATTAAATTCTATTCTAAAGGGGTTCCATTTCAAAATTAATAAAACTGGAGTTAAAGTGAAAAACTGCCATTCCGTCCACTTCTTTATTTGTCATTCGCAAAAAAAAAACGGTTGCTTTTAATTTGGATTCATTAAATGTAAACAGTCGCTGTCAAGCCAACTCAAAAAGCGAAAAGTTGTACATAAATTTTTCGTTTTTTATTCGACAGTTTTTTGATTCGACTGCAGTTTTTTAAATCTTAAATAAAACAAGAGATTTTTTTTTTTTGAGATATTAAAAATATTTTTATTTCAGCTTATTACAAATAGGTTTTGGTTAAAAATTAAAAATTATGTCGGTCAAGTTTTCCCCCCTACTGGCTCGGCAGTCTTCCGATCTTCTACTAAAATTCTCAATCAGTTTTTTTAATAAACTGTTGTCAATGGTGGATATATGTTCGATACTTTTGTTTTTTAACTCTTGAACTGTTGTGGGATTATTGCTGTCCACTTTCGATTTGAAACTCCGCCTCCTCTTCGAGAAAGATCGATTGTTTCTCTTGCTGTGTGGCAAGTGGCACCATCCTGTCGAAACCACATATTCTCTACGTCTAAATCATCAATTTTCCGCCACAAAATGCTTTAGATCATCTCCCTGTAGCGATTGATACATACCTTTTCTTTATTTGCAAATTGTCGTTTATTTATTTAAATAATGCATATTTGTCTCTACTATTTCTAGACAAAAGTCCAAAATAAATATTTTTTTCAATATTTAATTTCGCTGTTTTCTTACATTTATTTTTCTTTTTAATATTTTTTCATAATTTTTCTTTAATGTGTATTTGTGTTTTTTTTTTTGCTTGAAAATTTCCATTTTGTATTTTTGAATTATGTGTTTTTTTTTTTTGGCGTTTGTTTATTATACATTAAAATTTTAAACAGCAACAAATTTTGAAAGATAAAACATTAAAAATATACGATTTTTTTGTATACAATGTCAGAGACGTAATGAGTAATAATTGTTTTTTTTTTTAATAAAAACCGTAATAAATTTTAAGAATTAAAAACAAAAAAAAAAACATTGTCGAAAATAAAATTTTTATTATGGAAAAAATTTTCTATAATTAAAAAAATTTATGTATCGGGCATGTTCTAGAAATCTTAATAAAGTTGAATTGAAATCAAACGAAATTTTGATTTGGAGGCGAATTCATACAAGCTGGTCTTATTTTGAAGACGGAAACAATAATGTAAAATACTTAAAAGGTGTGTCAAACTTCAAAACAATTAAGAAAACATTTCATTTTGTTTTGAATTATGATATTTAAAAACGTTTTAAATTTCTTAGTTCTGAGTGAAAATTATAGAATTTATGAAAGATTCTCCAGAACCACCAGAAACCTATACAATATTGACACATGGTTAGTTATCAGCAGAGAAACAATAAATATGCAATTGCATATTTTTCCTTGTGCGACCAATGAAGGCAGAAACAATATATTTATCCGTTTTGGACTTTTTTTTAATGAAATTTGGCATCGATTTGTTAGTGCATATTTTAACATAATTTAGTTAAAAGAGCCTTTTTGCAGCATTTTTTTAAGTTTATAGTGCATATTTGCCTTTTTCAGGCATATTTTGATGCATGTTCATTTTTTTAGAAATTCTGGCTTTTCGGTTTAAATATATGAATCTGTATACCCAACTTGTTGCTGCAATTTCGCCATCTACATTGAATGTTTACTCTAAAATTGTAAGGCAAAGCTGGTTGTCATTAAATATAAATTTTACTTTAAACTTTAAAATTTTATATATGAATAAGCAAAAATTAAGGAAAAACAATTAAATACGTTTTTGGCGATGTGTGTAATAAATAGAAATCTGACCCACTCTTTAAATATACCGATCGACTCTGAATCTTCTTTTTAAGTGATCTAACGATATCCATCCGTCCGTCTGGCTGGTTGATTGTCCATATAAGCCTTGTTCGCAAAGAACAAATTGCAATCTTGCAGATAATTTGATCAAATTTAGTAACTACATTTTAATTGTACTAAGGGCGAAGTCTATGTATATGGTGAGAATCGGCCTATAATTTCACATATTAAACTTCTTTCCAAATTAGACTATTTGTGCCCGTTAACCATATAATTATGTTGCTTTTAAGATTAAAATTCGCCCCAAAAATATTTTACGGAAAATTAAATTCTTTTCGAATCGTGTCACATTTGCCCAATGCTCCCATCTATATATAGCTTAAACTTCCTTTTAAATGTTAAAATTAATAAACAATTTAGCGACCGTCCCTAAAATCCGTTTAAGGCAAAAAATCTTATATGGATGTTAATACCTAGATAATATTTGGCACAAATCACTTTTATATGAATTTTAACCTCTTAACATAATTTTGTTTGTCGAAGCCCATGAATCTCGAAAATTCGTCTGTAAATACTATGGTGTTTGGGCTTTTCCGATTATAATTTAAGGATTGTTTTTATTTAATGAAACTGTTATTAAATTGTTGAATATTTTGTTTTCGAATTAGCAGTTTTTGAATTTTTTGGGGCATACTTTTAAAAATTTTCAGGGCATATTTTCAAGTTTTTACTGCATATTTAACGCGCATAAAACGAATTTTTTTGAGCATATTTCTGGTTATCAGCTGTTGCTTACATAGCAAGCTAAGGTCATTTGGCGTGAATTCAATATTCTATTCAAATATTCTTTGATTTATAGTCAAAATCAGAAAAAAAATAATTGAAATTTTTAATTGATCAACTGATTAAAAGAGAATTAAATTCATGTATAGAATTTAACGACGTACGGCCTTATTTATAAAAAATAAAACTGGTTTATAAAAGCTTTATGAAACAAATTTGCTATGAAAATTTGTTTAATAAACACTTTATAAACCTGTTTTATTTTTTATAATTAATGCTAAAATTCATTAGTTAAACTTTAATCATGTTAAAAAAAAGTTTCGTTTTTAAAACATTTCATATTTATGATTTAATTCATCATTGATCTAATTGCCGCCCCCTTTTTTCTCCCTTCCCATATAAATTTCCACAAACGATCCTGCATACTGTACCCATCTCCAATGTACTTTATCCGTTCTGTAACTAATTCTAATAAATTTTTATTTGGTGTGTCGCAACTTGAAATTTCCGTAGTGAAAATAGACATTTGAAAAAAAAGAAAGAAAAAAAAAAATTAATACATACTAAAGAAGAAGAAGAAGAATAGAAAAAAACATGAGCACAGACAATTGATTTTAGTTTTAACACATGTTACAAACATTTTTTTCTATGTAACAACACGTCTCATAAAATGTTGTATAGAATTCGAAAAATACGAATAATTGAGGGTGAGATTTCGATACTGAATAAAATTAAGTTGCAAACATTTTAGTTTTAGGCTTTAACACATGTGTGTTATGTTTATGGCTGAGTCTATAACGAATTGCAAAAAATACATGTATGTATATAAAAAATATTTTAATTGTTTTTGTTATTGTTATTGTAGTTGATATTTATTTGAATTCAACAAAATGCGTTGTTGAAAATTATCTATGAATACAAAATGATGGGGAGTGGATGGGTGGGGGTGGAGGTTTAATGATTTCCACAGATAATAAATATTTTCTAAGTTTCAGTTGAGAACAGCTCGTTCTATTGGAGAAAGCAAAGAATATTTAATAGATAACTATTGAGAAATTGATTTAAATGATAAGGGATATTTCATGACATTTTTTCTATATAAATCAGTTTCATACTTGCATGAACATTGAGAGCTGACTGACTGAAGTTAGAGGCTTAAAAGCCTAAAAACTTAATGGCACATTAAGTTTTTATGAACCGACATTTACAAATTTCCGTTTCTCAAGTCAGTCTAAAAGAAAATGAAGAAATGTATACGGAAAATATTTAGGAGCAGCAAAAAGGGCGTTTTTGTAGCATAGATTTATGCTGCTACATACATCTCCATGTGGTGTCGGCCTTGTTTAGATGATTGATTTAGATTTATGAATGCGCTGTTAAAAGCCAGCCCAAATACACATTATTCAAAATGCTGTTTTATGTTCGAAATGGATTTTTAGAACTTTATAATAACAAACAAACGCTTTCTTTCATTAGATTGTGTTTCTTCTTCTAAAGTTTAAAACAAAAAACGTTCTTTGTTTAGTACTTAAATAACGATTAAAGCAAGAAATAAGGAAAAGATTTTAAAGATTATTCAAAAAAAATATTTTATGTATAAAACAAAACAAAATTTAGAAAAGTATCGTTCGCATTTAGTTGGTTACAATTCCCCAAATGTTCATTTACCAGTTAAGCATTACTAATTAATGCTACTGTGCCGCTGCTGGAACTGTCATTCCGCTGATACGGTTTTGGCTTTCAAACAGATACGAAAAAAAGTATTTTATTACTTGGATCTTGTGTGGTTGCGTTTTCAGCTGTATAAACTTAAGCCTCGTTAAACGCTAGGTAATTTAATTATTGGCCTCTAATCCAAATTTTTCGATATTTTAATCGGGCTAAAGTCCACTGAATTTAATTATCATTAAATTATTTTTAAGAAGAAAGGAATTTCACAACATAAAATTAAATAAAATATATTGATAATTTGTCATTTTCGACTGACCGGGGAATTGAACCCACGTTCACGGACAGGTTGATTTGATATGTTTTGATAGTTACCACACTATCTCTTCAGAAATCTTTGTCCTTTAACACTCACCGCCATTGACGACGGCTGGCAGTCATTCTTTAAACCAAATGGTTTTTATTAAATAGTTGATAGAAATTTGCTATGAATGATTTTCTATTTAAAAAAAAATTATTTAGCTGCTTAAACTTATAAGTTTTTTCAAATTAACATCGCATAAGTTATTTTGGAGTTGTCCTAAACAAAATCGAAAATTTCACCTAAGCGGAATTCAACCACAGGTGTTGCCGAAACGCTATCTGAATTTGACAGTTCCAACCAATTTCTTTTGATTTGCTTGTGTTTTGTTAGGAATATTTGACATTTCGAGCCCCAAACACTTACAATGTCTTTGTTCTTTTAATAAACCTTTTTTATTCGGCTCGTCTAGCAGCAATTAAAAACAGGCCCAGGTGTATGCTGTAGTATAATGGATTGTCTGGTATTTGGTAGTTTATGGAATCATGTGTGTGTGTGTATGTGCGTATTGGGTTGATTTCTGTTGTTGTTTGAATATTCGGGCATGGTATGTTGGCATTTTGCTTTAGACATTTCTCTGTAGATCAATCAACAATAAACCCCATTTCTGTTGTTGTTTTTTTTTCTCTCTCTGGTTTTTGTTATTTTTTTATTTGTTTATTTATTTGCTAATATTTATATGGCTTTCAGTGCTAAGTAAAAGATAATGCCATTAAAACTATAAAAATACCAAATAAATTATTTCCATTTTTTTTTCGTTGATAATTAATTAATTTAAAACTACTCTTGAAATTTGTAAACAACATCAATCTGATGAATTAGGAATAAAAAAAAATTTTTAAGTAAATTTCATTTACACAAATGTCAATCATAATTTAGATAATTTATTAAACTTTTACAATTTTCCCCCTGACATTCAAGACCTGGTACAAAAAAAAAAAAACAACAAAATAAAAATCAATTTATGTTTTAATAAAGTAGACATAATGGCTGGTAAAAACATTAAACATGTAAATTTGTTAAAGAAATAAACTACGACTTTACAAAACGATAGTTTGAAATTTATTATTTTGTTTCAAGTCATAACAAAGTTTATTAATTTAAATATAAATAAAAATAAACAAAGAGTTTTATTAGAAAACAATAAAAAAATGTTATTTCTTTTCTAATAAATAAATTAAAATAATACTAAACGAATGTTCACATTAGTCAAATATTTAAGGAAACAACTAAAGGGTGTTCAAAAATTGAGGTACCATTTTTATTTTATTAAAAAAAATTTTTTTTTTTTGAGATATTAAAAATATTTTTATTTCAGCTTATTACAAATATGTTCCAGTTTAAAATGAAAAATTATGTTGGTCAAGTGACCTTCCCCTCCCCTGCAGGCTCGGCAGGCTCCCAATCGTTTACTAAAATTCTCAATGACATTTTTCAATAAACTGTTGTTGATATCTGCTCGATAATGTTGTTTTTAAGCTCTTGAACTGTTGTGGGATTATTGCTGTAGACTTTCGATTCTATGAAACCCTACAAAAATAGTCTAAAGGTGTCAAATCGCAAAAATTTTGAAATGTAAAATTTTAAAAGACAATTTTTCTAAAATCAGTTCAATACTTGTTCAAGTGAAAGCAAAATATTGAATTTTTACATTCTTTGCGATTTCTTACTCAAATATTTGACTAGTGTGATTGTGTTTTATGAATAAGAAATGTTATTGGGAATATTAAAATAAGTTAACAAAAGACCTGTTAAATAATAATGTAAACTATTAAAAATTTTTTTTTAAATTTACAAAAATTTTACCACCTAATTTTTGTTAAGAGCTTACTTCAATATTTGCTAAATTTATAGCGAAACCAAATTGAAACTCAAATATATTAAAAGAAATGTTAATTACAAAAATTGCAACTAAAAATTACATAAAAGTGACATATAACAATTAAAGAAAAATTTTAAAAATTGGCAAAGTGTACGAAAAACAGAAGTAAGGAAGAAACGTGTGTGCAAAAAAATTAAAAATAGATAATCAATTACAGCAAAAAATCGATCCACCAATACCATTGGCCACAGCGGAGGCGAAAACGGCAGAACTGCAAAGAATTCTGATGATTTGAATGTGGTTATTCTTAAAACATGTAAATTCGACCCGAGTTCAATCCCCAGTTCAGTCAAGAAAAAAATTTTAATTACTTTTAGGTTGTAAAGTTCCTTTTTTCACTAAAATAATTTAATGAAATTTAAATTTGATGAACTTAAAAATTTCCAAAATTTAATTTCATAAAAATTGCATGTAAATTTTAGAAATTATAACTTAATAACATTAATGTGATACGAAAGGTTTTAAGTCTCGAATCGACTACCTAAATACAACTTATATACTCGCATGACTTTCTAGGGCTTGGCTAAAATCTGGAAGCTGCAGGAGCCTAGCAAACAACGCAGATTAAAAAATATTTTAAATGAAACACATTCTTAAAAGTCATAAGTTGAAAATAGATGTCACAATATTTTGAGAATAAAATAATTTACATCAAAATTAAATATTGTTAGATATTTCTTGAATTGTTTAAGGCATTTAAATGCAGGCGAATTCATTACAGGTGATCTTGGAAGAACTTCTGATAACTTTTGTTTACCTTTATAATTGTTAGATGTGGTGGTTATTCTCGAAACATGAAATTCGACCCGAGATCAATACCCCGTTCAGTCAAGAAAAAAAATAATCAAAAAAATTTTAATTTATTTTATGTTGTAAAATTCCTTCCTTCACTAAAATAATTTAATGAAAATTAAATTTGATGAATTTAAAAATATCAAGAATTTCAAATATAAAATTTTATAAAATTATTTATAAATAGAATCTGGGAATTTATTTCTCATGGTAGTGCATAGAAATTATTCCTGAAAAATATTGAAGCAGTAAGAATATTAAAGTATAAAATCTTTATAAACTGTAATTTGACTTAGAATTTTTAGAATAGAATATAATTTATAAGTTTTAAGAATTATAACTTAATACCATAAAAGTGATAGAAAAGACCGTAAGCCTCGAATTAACAACAAATGACAATCTTTACACAACTTAAATATACGCATGGCTTTCTAGGATTAAAATCTGACATCTGGAGTAGCCCAGCAAACAATGCAAATATAAAACGGTTTCAAATGAAACACATTCTTAAAAGACAAACGTTGGAAAATTGTGCCGTTACAATTAGAGAACAAAAGCATTCATATCAAAATTAAATTTTGTTAAAATATTTTTTGTATTTTTTAAGGCATTTAAATCCAGGAGACTTTATTACAGGTGATCTTAAAAGCATTGCTGATAACTTTTTGTTTAGCTTTATAATTATTGGAGGTCAAAATAATGTTTGTTTTCTTGGTTTTTGACATTGTACAATGATTTAATAAAAACATATTGCTTGTGGTTTTTGTACGAGCTGTACTTGTTGTAGTACCGAGATTACCTGTTAAGAATTCGCCTTGCATTTAAAAATATATTTGGTCTCTGTTTTACGCTTTTTTAATTAAAATTTTAGTTTCTAGATACTTGTCTTTCCAAATTGTTTTCAATCAGGTGTATATTTTTATACCCAGATACCACAATAGTGGAGAGGTTATTATGAAGTTGTGCTGATGTTTGTAACACCTTAAAATCCGATCGACTTAAAATCGATCTAACGATGTCCGTGCGTCCGGCTGGCCATTTCAAACTTGTGCTCAAAATTAAGGTCGCAATTTTGTTGTTAATTTGATAAAAATTCATAAGTTTTAATTGTTCCAACAACCAAGCCCTAAAAAGGTGAAAATCGGTCCATAACTTCACATTGCTCCCATACAAGCTTCTTTCCGGAATAGAGTCTTTGAGATCAAAAATCATTATTTTTAGCTGGAATTTAGATAAAATTTGGTCCAAACTTTTTTTATCGCAATCGCAATGGTCTTACCAAATTTAATTGGAAGTGTAGACCGACTGGACCATACTACTCCCGAAAATAGCTTTTAATACCAGAACTACCTTTTAAATGTCGGTATTGATATAAAAATTGCAGGCATTAACTTTAACGATAACTAATGGCTTTGTCATGACAAAATGTTGGTCCAAAATGAAAGATAGGTCTAATATTAATCCCCTTCCTAAAATCACTTAAAGCCAAACAAATCTCTTATACTATAGACGAAGGTATCTTAATAATATTCGGCACAAATAACTTTTACATCAATCTTAATCTCCAGACAAAATTTTGTTCAGGCGGGTCCACGATTGCAAAAGGGTACACGTTTGTTTTAAAAAGATATTGTGGTGTAGGGTATCATATGGTCGGGCTTGAACGACTATACTTTCATAAATTTTTTTTTATTTTTGCAAAAGCCGTACAACAAAATGTTTATTACTAAACATTTAAACATTTAAATTGTTTTTCTCTTCTTTTGTTAATTTTTTATGGTGCTGGTATTTTTTTTTTTTTTGTTGTTATTTTTTTATTATTTTTGTGTTTTGTTCAAATTTCTTGAATTTAATTGTTGTTGCTGTGTAAAGCCCTCATTAAAATTTTTAAAATGAGTTTTAGAACTTTGTTTTATGATGTACAATATATTTTTGGTTAAAACTGGTTATAATGTTTTTTTTTTTTTTTGTTGTTAATATTGTTGTATTAACTTCCCAACTTGGACAGAGTATTGTTTTTTTTAAATAAAACATATATCTTTTTTTTAATTATTTAGCACGATTTTTTTTTTTTTGGTCTAAAGTAAAATAGTGGAATAACAAGAAAATAATAAAAAAAAAGGGAAGAGCAAAAAATACACTTTTAAGTTGTTTGTTAAACAAATTACACTGCAAAAAAAATCAATAAGAAAATTTAAGGTTTTAAAAAAGAACAGCTCCCGTATACCGTAATTCGCTTAGCTAAAGGTAAATCTAAATGCCTCAGAGAATACAAAATGTAAACCTTTTAGCCAAGACATTAAAAGCTAAAATCGCGGCGAATTAGTTTGTTATGGCATTGCCAAATTTAGCAATGCACGTTACAGTATTGCATTCGTAGCCAAAAATCGCTTAATTAACTTTATAGATTTTTAGCGATAGAGATTAAGCTTTAACGAATTATAGAATGCGTTCACAGGTAACTCTTAAATAGGCCACATAGAAACCCCCTTATGCTTAACAAAATGGTTCTTTTTTATAAATTATTTATTTACACTGAAAAGAAATTACCGAAAAATTTGTTAATTAAAAAAATAATAATAATAAAATAAGAAAGAAGAACATTTTAATTGTTTGTTAAACAAATTACACTGCAAAAAAAATCAATAAGAAAATATTCTGATTAAAAAAAACCATAAAGCCCTGAAATATGCCACACTTTAAACCAAACCTAGAATTTAAGCTTAAAACAACGACTATGTTTGGGATGGATAAGAGAATTCTCTTATTAAAAAAGCAAAGTATATATTGGCTCCCCTGGTTCCTATAAGTAGCATAGGGCCTCAACGAATTTTCTCTAATCGTTTCTATTTAATGCTAAGTTATTAATTTCTTTCCAGCTTGGTCTTAAAGCCTCGGTATTCAATTGTCTTCACCAAGTGTGGGCAGGTTGTCCTCTTCTACAGCTCATCGCGGGTTCCATTCTATTGCATTACGGTTGACATCGCCAGGTACAATTTCTGTTTGTATTTGACTTTGCTGTGTGCGTGCCCAGAGTTGTGTTTTTGAGATCCTGTTGGGCCTGAAAATTTTCTTAATTCTTTTAAGCCATTTGTTGGTGTAAATTTGCAAGGTGTTCAAAACTTTGGAAGCCATATTCCACGTTTCACAACCTTAAAGGAGAACTAGTTTAATACAACAATTAAAGATATTCATAAATTTATAAATAAGTAAAAAGTTAGCCCTAAAATAGTCTTCACTTTAACTAAACCCCATGATTTATGCTTTAAAAAAAGATTTTGATTTGTTTACACTGAAAATAATGCTTTTATATCTTAGTAAAGCTTTCATTTCAATAACGTTTTTATGTAAAACCTATTTTTTCCATTTTTTGTCAATAGTATGAAATGGGAATTTAGCATGTGCTAAAGAGAAACCTTGTCAACTATTTTTTTGTTGTTGATAAAGATTTTTTTTTATGTAATTTACAATTTTCCTCGATTTCTTTCCGTGCTTTGTAGCGTTTTTTTAATCATTTATGTTAATTTCATTTCGTACTTCTTAACATTTGTATATTTTTGTGTTTCTTTCTTTCGTGTTATGTTTTTTGTTTTCCGCTTAACCTTGAAGTTGTTGTTGTTTCTTTTTCTTTATAAATTAATTTTTTTTTGTTTTTTGTTCTAACATTTAGATTAAAAGTCGGATTGAAATTTATTGTATGTGTGTTCTGGGTCTGACAAAAAGAAATGTCATAAATTTTCATCCAATCGTGTAAAATATTTTAGTAAAAATACATACATATTTGTTTGAAGCTTTTATGTTTATTAAAAAATTCTTAAAGGATTATTGTGTTAAATTTATATTTTATTCTTGATGACAGCAAATGTTTTAAATTATTAAATAATTTTAGTTTTTTATTAAAAAAAATTTATAATCATTTTTTGTAAACGAAAATATAAAAGTTATGTCTTTTTTAGAAATTTTTAATTAATATTTATTTTATTGTATTTTGACGTTGATTTAGTATTTGCTTTTTAGCTTTAAAAGAATTTTTACGCACGCTACCCCAATTTTTTTTTATATTCTTTTTTAATATTTTTTTGTTTTTGTTTTTAATCACGTTTCGTCACGCTTGGCAGCAAATAAATTGTGTGGCATAAACATTCTATGAGATTCGATGTTTAAGGGTTTTATACAAAAACTGCGGAAAAAATATAAATTATAACGCCAAAGAAGAGAAAAAACGACATGCAGTCAGTCATACACAATACTTTAGAAAATAGACAAACAAAAACTCTTACAAATACTGAATAAAAAAACTAAAACAAACCATAAATTAACAACAAAAGCACAAAGTTTTGATAAAATTATTTAAATAGGTACATACATTTTTATTTTCTACATCCACTTTTACTTTCATTTCATTTAATTTCATTCATGATAACGATCATGTTGATGTTTATAAACCTAAAAAAAAGGAAAAAAAAAATGCTAGACAAAGTGAAAAAAAATAATTTATTATATTAAACAAAACAATTTTAAATCATTATTATAATAATACAAATGAACTTGAAATATAAAAATAATAACAATATGATTAGGTATAGGCACTTCCACAGAAGTGTCACGTTACGCCACAAAGCAATTAATCTTGTCAAAATTTTCCCCTCTTTCACTAAATCGCACTTTACACAAAAATACAACAAATTTAAATTATATATTAATTATTCTTTGAGAAAACATGTAAAATGCTTGCCGGCGTAACGGGACAAAAGGTTATCCTTCCTGTGGAAATACCCATATCAACAATAAGAAAATGTATCATAAAAAAATTATCAAACATTTTTGCCATGATAGAACAAGTGAAGGAAACAGTTGCAGGGGTTCCCACATGGCAATTCTCCTTTGTGAGACTCTATGGACTTATGCCCGTAATTTCTACAAAAAGAAATCTGGCTGTGCATAGAAACCTATGGTGTAAAAGCTGGCATATTTTAAAGGAAAACTAAAGGTAAAAAGACGTAAGCAAAATAAACGTTGAAATAGGTAAAGATAACTGTTAGGTACAAACACGACCAGCTTTCTTTTTGTAGAAATTACAGGCATTAGAAATTTAAATGCTTTTAAAAAGTTCTTTCTCTATTTAAAACATAAAATTTTTGACTTTTGCAATTAAAAAACGGGTTGATAACGGCGCTTATTTTGATAAGTAAACAATAGACTATTTTATCAATACTTCACTAAAAAGGTCCCATAAGTAAGCTTTACAAAACTGCTAAGCATATAAAAGTCTTCTAGTAAATGTTAAAGAAACGCTTAATTTTGTAATAACAAAAAACAGAATTTACACCCAGAATGAACAAACAATACACAAATTGTTTAAAAACAAGTTAGAGTGCTATATTCGGCTGTGCCGAATCTTTGATACCCTCCACCGACAGATCGAATATTTTATACATATTATTAATTTATCTTTATAAAAACTGACGTCAGCATTAAAATTGGCTGCGGTAAAGACCTTTATTTAGTTATTGGCCGACAATCAGAAAGTTTTATGCTTTTCTTTTTAGAAATATGAACTAGCTTGAGTAAAATATCACGATTCGTAACAGTTTAAGCCGAACTTAAATGATTTTCAGGAGGATAATTTATAATAAACCTATGGGAAGTTATAAACCAATCATCCCATCCCTGGTATTAAAAAACATAAATTTGAGTAAATTTCAATGCAGCGGTGAAATTAGTTTTAGCGCTTACAGTGAATTTCAGAAGGATGCTTTCAGAAGGATGCTTAATATGGGATCTAAGGTAAATTATGGACCGTATATCACACAATTGCATGACATTTTTTCTGGCCATATGAAGCAAAGTTGGAAGAAACTTTACCGCAATATCTATATCTACTACGGTTTTAGGCGTATTTGATTAATTTACCAGAGTGAGCCTTTAATAGGCCCTATGGTGAATTATAAACCGATCTTTAAGAAAATTGATGGTGGGACTTCTAATCTTATAGAATGAGTTTATGCAAAATCTCTATCATTCCGTGCATTATTCCACGATTTATGTTAGCTTTTCTAACAAAATTATCAATTTTTTAGGGTGGTGTTTCCACATCTTGATTAATAGCTCTAATCTAATTGAACCGATTTTTCTAAACTTCAATCCCAAACTGCTTAGGTTAACTAAAAGCAATTCGGGACTAAGTTTGTTCTTTTCTTTTGAGTTTTTCGAAATCGAGCGTGTTTTCAGTAGGCGCAAGGACGGACATAGCTAAATCGACTTAAAATTACTCAAGCAGCCAGAAAATATATACTTTATGGGGTCTTAGATGTATAGCAGTGCTGCCAGAAGCAGGGGGAAACTCCTACATGTAGGTACTTTTGATACTAAAATATAAGCGTAGGGAAAATCGAACAGATTTTTTATAATCTCCGTAATGTTGGGATTTTACGTCATATCGCATTATTTTTTAAATAAATGCAGAAAAAACGTTTTATTAGTGATATTTTCTTGTCTAAAAGACGTTACTGTTGCGCAACCGTTGAGTGCTTTGCATTTATTTTAATGACAATAATGCGTAGGAATTTTTGTAGGGGAAATTTTTTTAACTTGTAGGGAAAAATCGGATTTTTCTTAGCATGTGTAGGTATTTTTTCAAAAAATAAAAAATAAATTAAAAAAGTTTCACACGGAATGACAAACTTAGTGTACCCTCATTCACCACTAGTGGTGGTGGAGGGTATAAAAGAGGTAACACAAAAAAGGTATCAATATTATTGCTAAACTTTCTGTTTTCAACCAAGTTTTATGTAATTAGTGCTTTATAAAAATACCTATTTCTTGTGCTTTTTTTTAATCAAAAATGAGAAAAAGATATTTTATTGCTTAACAGTCAAATAGAACTTAAAAAAATACAAACTTTAGTACCTTCACAAAGCAGCCAGTGGTGTCAACTTAAAACAAGCTTATAAGTCATATTTTGATTTTGCAGTTCTGTTAGAAAGAGAAAGGGATATTAACATTTGTTAATAAATTTGTAACAAGATGTTGTTCGTCGTGCTTAATTCCCAAATTTTATTCTTGATACACTGAAATTTATTGTTCAAATATTTTAGAAAAACTAAAGATATTGTGTAGATGAAACTGTTAAGCTAATAAGAATTATAAGTAACAGTTTTACTTGTTACAATATCAAAGCTCAAACAAAAACAACAACAAAAACAGTGAGTTTATTTTTCCTACATTCCCTACTTCAATTGGTTGGAATTCTCCCAACATTAATTGTAGTTGTAAGTGGGTTAAGAAAAACAAAAACAATTTGCAAAATAAAAAAATAAAGCATGTTGCCAGTTTAGTTTTTTTTAGGCCATGCACTTGCCAGTTTATTATCAAAGTAATTTTTGGGAATACAACATTTTTCAATTAACAAGATTTATTCTTCTTTATTTATTATTCTTGATAAAAAACACTGAAATTTATTGTTGATGGAATAAGCTATTCCTATGCGCATTTCACAATTTTATATGTATTAAAGTATTTCGTCACCATAAATTCAAACGGACGTAACTACACTTTAATTCCTTTTACAGGAAAAGCAAAAAATTAGAAAATCAATAATAATAAAGTGTTGCTGGGATTTAAGTTTCTTTAATAAAGTCGCCATTATTTTGCTGGAGTCTACTAATTAGCGTCAGCATGTAGTTTGATAAATCGAACCACACTCAATTAAAAACTAAATTTTCAATTTTTGTGTAGTTACGCCCGTTTGCATTTAAGGTGACGATATTACAGGCCATTAAATTTTAAACAAAAGGCGCAGTTAAGAAAGAGATCATTATAATTAATAAATTAAGATTTTCATTGAAGAGTTTAAGCAAGTTTCTATAAATAAAATCTAAGCAAAATCCTTTAAAATGTTATAAAACAAAACAGAGATAAGTTCTGCTTTAAGCTCTTAATTATTTCAATGAAATAGTTAAACCTTAATTAAAGCTGCCATGCAAAATTGCGTTTTAAATTTCCAAAATCTTTAAAATAATTTGAATTCTCACGCTGTAGATAGTTTTAATAAGTTTTAAGGGCGTGTTTCTATTTTTAGCTTTATTCAAACCTGTACAACTTTTTGTTAGTTTAACCCATAATTAAAAAACCTTTAATAGGCTTATTAGGCCTTTTTAGTATGAAAATTTAAGTGTTTTTTTATAGAAATCATTAACTATTACGTAGCAATTTTTAACTACGTTTTAAGTTTTCGTTTCTTGTTTTCAACTTCCACATAAAATCATTAAACTAAATTAAAAAAAAATGTTTACAATAAAAGTCTACCGAAAATTACCTTATAAATACTTCTTAATTTAAAAAAGGGGTTTCAAACTTTAACTAAAAACTTTAAACAATACGATAATAATAGGGTTGTTTTTGTTTCTATTTCCCTTTTAAACTTTGGCCACATTTTCTACAAAACACGCATTTCCAAGATACAACAGCAAAAAATGTGTATCTTGTAAGTTTTGGTTTCGATGGGCCAGGTATTTTTTGTTTCTGATTTTCTTTTTTCTCCGTATTTTTTTTATTTTTGCGTTTTTTTTTCTTTTCAAATTTTGAAGTTCAAAGTTAATTCTTTAATCTGTAAACACATTTTGAATTTAAAAAAAACAAAAATATCATTCATTTAGGTATAATGAATTAGAAATATACAAATACAAAGCATTAAACTGTTAATAATATCAAGATCAGAAAAAATAGTTGTAAACAAAAAAATAAAAAAAAAAGAGAAAAAAAATTAACAAACTTGCAGGCTGCACGAATTCTTTTTCGCTTTAAATAAAAACACTCGAAATGAAATTGTGTTTAAAGTACTATTTTGTAAAATTTCGAGTAAATTTAAGGCGGCATTTATGCGATGTCTTTTCACACATGTCTGTTTTATTCATCCTAAACCTTTTGCTTTATTACGATGTCTTTCCAAACATGTCAGTTTTTATGTGTAGTTGTCTAATATACATATCTACTTTGACAAAACATCTGAAGTCGAATTTGAAAAGTTGAAAAAAACGGTTGTTAATCATACGAATTTATATAAAAAGATATTTTTGTTTTCGGTTTTAAAATTTTTTATTATTTACGAAATTTATTTAATTATGGTTTATTTTATTATTTAATAAAAATGATTTTTTTTGCCGAGTTTCTTAAAAACTTTTTTGCAATCTTTTAAACAAATAAACAGAGAAATAAAGATTATAGCAAATTCGTAACTTATCTAAGAAATACGAATATAAATTTGGTACTTTTTCGAAATTCGAATGTTTAAGAGGTGAAAAACATGCCTTTTTTCTACTGTTTTTACAAAATGTGTTTCTCCATTCACTGACATAAACATATTTTAAATTATGGGTTCGCACTGCAATATTAAACTCTTTCATACTTTAATGGGGAGAAAAAAAGTATTAAAAAAGGGATATACGTGAAATTAAATTAAGTTTTTTTACTTTTTCATGCTGCATGTTGTAATTTTTGAATTTCTATATTATTGAACTTAGAAAAATAAAATTATAGGGGCAGGGTCCTGAGTGAATGAGAACCTAAAAGATTAAAAATGTTGGTACTTTTTTTTATTTAATTGGTACTTTTTGAATTTTTTTTATGTTGGATCTAGAAATATAAAATAAAAATGGTCCTGATTGATTAAGAATCTGTAAGGGTGTGATTTTTGGTACTTTTTCGGTTTACAACTGGTACTTTTTTTTATTTTCGTTAAAAATTGATCTTTTAACATAAAATTAATTATTAAATGTCTTGAGTCGGTGATAATCTATAAAAGAGAATTTTTGGTACTTTTTTTGTCCTGCAACTGGTACTTTTTGAATTTCCGCTAATAAGGACCTAAAAACATAAAATTAAACATGAAAGGTTGTGAGTGAATGAGAATCTGTGAGGAGTATCTTTTTGGTACTTTATCGTTCTTTTACTGGTACTTTTTGAATTTCAATAAATACTTCACCTAAAAACCAAAAATTCAACTACACTGAAAAATTTACTTCAGAATACCAATGAATTTTGACATTAATCCCATGAAAAATTGCATTAAAAAGGAACCTATGCAGCGCTTCGTTGGATCAATGAAACCTGTTTCATTAAACTTTATTTAATGAAACATTACATTATATCTATGAATGTTATTTATTGGATGAATACTTTCAAATAAGTAAAATTTTTTTTTTTTTATTACATATTTTATTTTTTAATTTTTTTTTTTATCAAAGTTGTTCTTATTCAACTTTTTTTTTTTAACCAGAATTGCTGGCTGGAATCGATCCCACAAACTCGGCGCTGATAGACTTTTTTTTTAATTTTTTTTTGTATAATCAAAGTTGTTCTTATTTAATTTTTTTTTTTTTAACCAGAGTCGCTGGCGGGAATCGATCTCGCAACCTCGGCGCTGATAGACTTTTTTATTTTATTTTTTTTTAAATTTTTTGGAATTTTTTTTTTTTGTATTTATAATCAAAGTTGTTCTATTTAATTTTTTTTTAACCCGAGTCGCTGGCGGGAATCGATCCCGCAACCTCGGCGCTGATAGACTAGCTATATGAAACATTTTTCTTTCAGTGTAGCAGAGCCCAGAGTGATTGAGAAACTAAAAGAGGAAACTTTTTAGTACTTTTTTCAATTGGAACTTTCTGATTTTTTTTTTTTTTTTGTATATTATTGAAAATAACAAAATAAATTAAAAATTCATGGACTTGAGGGGAAGATAACATATGGACCGGAGGTTATTCCCTTGCCAAATCGATATACTTATACTATAAACTAATGCTCGAAACATGTAAATTCATTTATTCTTATACATATCGTCAGCTCATTACTGGTTTGGTGAAATGACCATGATATGCGCCAAACCAATAATGAGCTTACAATATGTAAGTTTTCCTCATAAATAAATATGGTCGAATTCGACCACTAGTAATTTTTCTTTTAAAAAAAATACTGAAAGTTCTTCATAATAAATAAGTAAAATGTTCAAAATCTGCTCCAATCTGTTCAATAGAAATTTTTTATCATGTTTTCTCAGCAGAGAAATGAAAAGTTTAATTTTGTTTATAAATAAAAAAACTGTGAAAAATATCAAAACTATTTTGTTATTCTTATTTATAACAAAAAAAATACTTTTTTATGAAAAACCTAGAAATAAAAAAAAATTAACATTCAATAATGATTTCTCACACCTGTAGCTTTAAAATCAATGTTAAACTAATTAATCATACAGATTATTATAATTCATTTAGCCACAAATGATTTTCAGCTAAGCAAAAAAAAAAAAACAAATCCAATTGGCCGGCTAAGTGAGTAACTGCCTGACAAATGAAGCATTTAAGCGGTGAGGAATGATACTGCTGGTTTAAACTGCATACAAATTAAACACTCAAGTAAACACACTCAAACGAAATTTAAAGCGTATCACGAAAGGCAACCAAAAAGAAAAATTAAGGAAAAATTAAAAAAAATAAATTTAAAATCAATATCTAAAAGTAAACATTTTAAATAGTGTATCGTGTATCTGGCGCAGACAGCATTTTTGTTTAATAAAAGGCTGTATTGTATCTAATAATACGTTAGATACAAACGCCGGCGGCACTGGGCAAGACGCCACCTTATTTTATTTCACTGTAAAGAGTTGAACTAAACTGAACTCACCACCACTATCGCCACCCACGCCTTTTTATTACTTCCGAAGCACGCAATTAATGTTTGCAATAAAAGTTTTTTTTATATGTTTCGTTTCTCGTGTTTTTTTTCTCAATTGCTTTGGAATAGTTTGTGTACACGCCATTGGAAATTTTGCTTTTAGAGGAAAACATGTTAAGCAAACAGAAAAAAAAAATTATAGTTTTTTCACTATAAAGAAGAGTTAAGGTCATTTTGCAACAAAGTAACTTTAAAGTTGTTAATATGTAAGAGTAAATAATCTCTTCTAGAAACATAAAAGCACTTTATTAGATCAATAGTAAGTCCTCGTTTATATTATGAAAAATTAGCAGCAAAAACTTTCTTCAATTCTCTTTTGAAACTGCTGTCGTGTTTATAGAATAAGGCATTTGTTTTGCAGCACTTACACTATTTTACACTTTACACTATGGATATATCTTGCCGGCAGAAAAAGTTTGTTGGCGAGAGAGGCATAAAGTAAAGTGCGTCACGCATACAGCGTCGCACCCTTACCAACAAACTTTTTCTGTCTGGCAAGAAATGTCCATAGTGTAAATTGCAAATTAAGTATTTTGTATACCTTCTCTCTTTCTTCTTCTTCCTCTCAATAACATACTCACAAGAACTGCTTCTACACGAAACAAAGTATACTTTTTTAGTCGTTTCGCAGCAAATGTTTCATATATATAGAAACATTTTGGTAGTGTAAATTAAAATAAAAAAACCAAGTATAAGTGCTTTTTGGACTCTGCCAAATCTTATATACCCTTCACCATAGTACTAAAAAAAAAATTTTAAAATATTGCTTCAAAAATCGGAAATGTTTTGGAAGCCCTATTTAAGTCTAAAAAATCACTACCAGTATTACACTAAGTTTATTTGAGGTGTAAATGAAGAAAAAAGTTCATAAATTAAAAGAAGACTTTGAAAATTGCAGTTTAACCGGTAAAAAATTATAGGTAGTCGTGGTTTTTTGCTCATATCTAAGTTATTAGTTCACCGATTTGTTTTAATTTCAAAAGCAAACATAACCGTATTATACGTGATATAAACATATAAAAGTCTAGTCCTCATAATTTCTGGGGTCTTCGGAAACCCCATTTCAACATCCACTCGGACAGATGGACATTGTTAAATAAACTTCACAACTTATAAAGATCCAGAGTATATACTTTATAGGGTCTAAGATCAATATTCTAGTAAATTACAAACGGAATGACAGACTTAAAACAACGAATTTCTAACCTGTTGTTTCTAGTATAAGAAATGCTTTTGAATTTTATTTGACATTATTTGCGAATACGTTTAAGTCCATTTTATTGATTAGAGCTTTATATTAAAGCTTAAGATTTCTATTTTCATATAACTGAAATCTACTACAAATTACTAGTTTATTTAAGATATATACTACATATACATAGCGCTTCAATATTTACATCAATAGTGATATAACTCAAAAATATCCATTTCGAGATAAACGCTTTTGAAGTTTTGAATTTGCTCTAACCACTTTGAAAATATTGCAACAAAACATTCTCTTCAAACGGGATAACTATAAAAAATATTAAGATGAATTTTATAGACAATTCTGCATCACTAACTCCAAAATTTAATTTTTTCAGTTATGCCACTATTGAAGTAAATGAGCGATATGGTTAAGATCATAGACATACCTTCATAATTTCAAACATGTTGTATTGTATTTCATTTCCGAGCCATTTATTTATTTTCATATTTTTTAATTGACAGTTGAATGTAAATTTTCTTTAAGATTTTTTTATTTTTCAAAAATAACCCGGTGCGCTTCGTCGCTACCTTCATTGAAATAAAATTAGTACAATTTGCTTAAAACTTGTAATAAAGACAAATTTCAGAATCCGGTGGTGGCAATATAACAACAAATACAATAAAACACTAGATTTTTATTGTTGCTTTAGTTGGTCGGCAAGTCAAAAACACAAGAAACTTTTGATATTTATCTCATTTAAGGAACTTTTACACGATATGTATTTAGCAGTGTACTTGTTAAATTTCCCACTGCAAAATACAAAAATATAAAAGCGAAAAAATGGCTTCTGTAAATGTCAGCTCGAATTAGCAGTGTACAATTTTTCAATTATAGCGTGTTCTATTTTGAACTGAAAAACCATCTGACATCAGCTGTCTTGGAAGTCAATTGTTTGTGACGTATTGATATATATTATTTATTTACTTATTTACACATATTCTTTAAAAAAAAACAAAATTTTTAATTAACTGAAATTTAATTAAAAGTGAATATAAATAGAAATCAGTATATAATTTATTGTTATAAACGATTTTAGGTTATGTCAGATAAAACCAAAAACGAACGTGTGAAAGCAAAAATTATAAACTTCCTGCATTTGTTAATTTTGACAGACATGTGCAACCACATATGGATACAAAATACATATCGTGTAAAAGTCCCTAACTAAAAAAAAGGAGTTCAACTGCGTTTTTTACGCAACGTATAAAGTGAATTCGCCTTGCTTTTAGTGTTATCTATCCGTCTCTCGATATTAAGACATGCTATTCTTCTCTACCCTCTCACTAATAAACTCAGGGGCGTAATTCTGGCAGTCGTGATCGAATACTTTTTCGATTCGAAAGGAATTATATTTCAGTCGATACTGAACGAATCGAAATTATATTTGAAAACTCAAAAAAAATACTTTACAATACTGAACAAATAATTTCGATTCATTCAGTATCGACAGAAAGAATTAGAAATAAACTTGCTTTAGAATCGAAAAAGTATTCGATCTCGACTGCCATAATTAGCCCCCAGGCTTTCTAAAAGAAAACTTTCATAGTGTGAGCCCAGACTTTGGAAGTTATTGTAAATACTCGGAAAAATCGTTTTAGTAGTTTAGGAGTCTATAGGGAACAAACAAACAAACGCATTTTCATTTTTATATCTGTTATATAGAATAGACATAGATACAAGTGCTTTTGTTCAATCTCCTTAGCCGAGCCAAGACAAGCCATGCGAATATTCTCAAAGATTGCCAATTTAGATAAAACAAAAAAGTAAAAAAACATACTCAAGTGTATAGAAAATTTAAATTTATTTTCTTCCATATTTTCTGTAGTTGGAGAGAAATTTTTTAAGTAAATTACTTTTTTTTGTGATTTAAAAAGCAAAAATGAACTTGAGTACAACAAACAAAGCAAACAAACGAATCGAACTAAAAATCATTTAAATTTTAAATTTAAAGCTTTTCGTTGCAATCTTTTGATCTAAATTGTTTAATTAATAGAGACTTTTGTTTTAGAAGTTTCCAATTCAATATTTAAAATTGCAATTGTAAACCAGGGGTTGAACAGTTTTGTTAACAGTATAATAATATTGTTGTTGTTTATTGAATTTTAACAAGTTGTACAAAGTTTTATAATAGTTAAGTGAAACATGTTATCAGGATTTCGGTGATCTATAAAGTGAATTTTTTTTGGTTTGGGTTTTATCTCTTAAAACCAGATTCTAGATCAGACCTCCTGGTTAAAATCTAAGTGGGCGTTTATTGTTCAAAGAATAATTACACGATTTTACATTTTCTGTATTTGGTAAAATTTTGTTTAGATAAGAACTCCTTAAACAAGTGTTTAGAATGGTTAATTAATTATATTGAAAATTTGTTATGGCCTTAAATAATAATAAAATTATGTACTAGAGTTTATAAAGGTTTTTTTTTAATCTAAGAAAAACACTGCAAATGCTTAGTTTAGTGAGGAAATTAACTTAAACAGTTAATAGATGGAATAGACCCTGCAGCTTAAATCGTTACTTGTAAGGTTTCAGACTAGTTTTTTACTAGTTGTTGGGTGTCAAAAAATAAGAACGATGATAGAATTTCTGCTGCGCAGCTTTGTAAGCGACGCCATATGTTTTAGAAACAACAACAAAACTACAAAAGTTGGTAAAAAAAAACTATTTACTCCTTTGTTGTAGAAACAACAACAACACTATAAAAAGAAAAACGTTAATTTTTGGTTGGTTTTAGAGTTGAAAAACTATTTTTTGTTCAAAAAAACTATTTAGTTAAAAACATAAAATTTGCAATGTAGAATTATGACGAAATCCATAAAAATGCATAAAAATTAACTAGTTGGACGTACTTCAGATTTGATATATTAAAAAAATCGAAAGTGCAACTAAGTATGTATTATTGTTTTGAAAAATTTCAAAAAACTCTACAGTCGTAAGTGCTGGTTTTAGGAGAGAGAGGAAAAGAAATGACATTATCTTTGCCCTTCTTTCTCAAAAGCTAAAGACTTGACGACTAAAACTTGAAGAGCGTGAACCAGAACTAACAAATTGCATTCACACTATCAAACTTTTACATATTAATTGAGTTTTTGACATGTATTAATACAAAGTATAATAGTGTAAGCGGGCCTTTAATAAGCACCACAAGAAATCATGTTATTTTTTTCGCTCTCTTCTGGATTTTGTAAAAAAAACAACCATCGAATCAGCCGTTCTAATAAATTTTGATATTTCTGTTAAATTCAAGAAAAGAAAAAAATTAACTAAGCTTAATTTGTTGGAAAGAAATCACTTAATCATCATTACTCTTTCAGCTGTTTTAATTATTTCCTACTTTTTACTAACATATTTTTAAAATACGAAAAAAACTTTGTTTAATAACAATATTTGCATTCAAAAAAAAAAAAAAAAATAAATAACATTATTTGAAAATTTAGAAAAAATAACAATATTTGCGTTTTAAAAAATATGTTAACTACACTTTAGTGTATAAAATACTTATTAACTACTTTAGTTTATTAAAAAAAAAAACACTCCATGTCTGAACTTATTATGTAAACACACCTTTTTGTGATATTTGCAGATTGTCTGAAATCTATAAACATGTTTTCTTTAACATTCGTCTTGTTCGATTAATTTATGCAAAGAAGCTTACGTTTTTTCTTAATGGCTTTCAACTATTAAAGTAGGTTTAAGCAAAATATTAATTAACAAAATAATTATGAAATAACAAAATACAGTAGACGCTCGCAAATTAGAACCGCTTTGTTTTTGAGGCAATTCTAATTTCTGAATTATTCTAATTTCTGGACGTTTTTATTTCGAATAAAAAATAAAAATTACTTGAATTTTTTTCAATTCAATTTTATTTGATTGACATTAAATGTATTTTTTAAAATTAAAAATACCGTGTCGTTTCTTATATTTGGAAAACTATCCATTGCTTCCACGGAATGCATTTTCATCTTTATAGGGATATTCCTCTCTAAATATTTTTTTAGCTTTCTCTTTAAACCACTCATACAGACGACTTACCATATTTGGGTATTCAGCGCTGTGCAAAGATTTATTGATTGCTTCCTGATATGTGTTGAAAACAGCATTTAATATTGCTGTTCTATGTGATTTGATATAGCTGATCGAAGATGTCGTAACATTAATATTCCCTTCAAACCCTTTGCCAAGCTTTTCTAATATTTTGACCTTCGTTTCCAATGATAAAGTGTTTTTTTTACGTTTATTTGACATTTCGAATGATACACTTTCACTTTTTAATAGAGACTTCCAAAATATGTACACATGTTTCGAATTTCACAAATAAACTAGCCACAAATATATATAAATGCGACAAAAAACCAACAAATAAGGAAACACATCTAAAATTTGGTATTCCCCTTTTTAGTTTTACATGTTCAAACAGAATAAAAATAAATTGCGGATTTCTTGTGTTCAAATAACAAAAAAAAAAAAAAAACGCTCTGAAATTAGAACTATAAATTCGAATTTTAGAGCGTTTAATGTATTGCAAACACTGATTCTAATTTCTGGACGTTCGAATTACTGAAAGCTCTAATTTGTGAGCGTCTACTGTAATTATAAAGTTTTTGCGGTTAAACTCAGCCGATATGATAGCCTACATCAAAGTGTTTATTAAGGCCGTTACACACTATCCCACAAAGTCTTACGTGTTTTTAAAAAATGCTTCCCTGATCTAATTTTTAAAAAACAATAACAACTTAAAATGACAGGGTTGCATTTTCGTAAATTACTAAAGACTTTGTGGGATAGTGTATAACGGCCTTTATTGATGCATTTTCGAGATTTAATTATTTTAATTTTAACATTTTTGCAAAATATACGAATGTTTTCAAAGCTTCTTTGTAAACAACAAACATCAAACATAAGACGGTTGTATTTTCGCCGCCGTCATTGAAAATTGTTTCAGTTTTATTAAATGTCAGTTGGCTTGAACAATATGTGCGTCTTGCGTTCTCAACGTCTGCAATTTCACATCGGCTTCGAGTGAAATATTATGACAATTGTCTGGGTTTACACTATGAAAGTTTTCTTTCAAAAAGTCTGAGCTTATTGGTGAGAGGGGAAGAGAAAATGCTTTTATTATCTTCCATCTCATCAGTAAACTCAAACTTTCTGAAAGAAAACTTTCATAGTGTGAACCCAGACTTTATAACGTAACGACGTAATAATATCTCTTGATAGTTTTCGACATGAGTTGCAGACACATTTTTTCCCCCACTTTTCGAGAAACGATAAAATATTTTATTTCCCATCTTTTCGATGCGGAAAGTTCTCACCAAAGTTACCAATCATGGGTACTGTACATTGATAGACAACAATTCAGATGGACGGACATCGTTAGATCAATTAAAAAAGTGTTTCTGAGGCGTTTTATATACAATATTTCTATACATGTTACATACACTAGCTCCAACGCATAACAACCTCCCCCCCCCACCCTTTTAGTGGTGGTGGGTATAAAAAGAAATAAGAATAAAACTAATTTCCGCAAAAAAATGACAATGCAAATTATAAAAAGGTCTTTGAACTGCAATAAAATAAAGAAAAAATTCAGTAATATAAAAATAATTATAATCAAATTTTAATAGATAATTATAATCAAGTTTTAACAAAACTATTAACAATAATTTGATAAAAAAAAAAACAACAACATCGGCAATCTAAAAAACCAAAGAAGAACTTGATATTGATTTCCTTTTTTTTTTTTGGTAAATTGTTAAGTAGGCGATTTAAAACAGCAAAAACCAAAACAGGTGGTGTCGCCGCCATTGACATTTCTACAGAATTGCAACTTTATTGAAAATATTACAATAAAAAATTTGTTTTAAAACTCATAACCCTGCGTGAGTGTGGCTTTACTTCGAGGTGAAACAGCGGTTCTATGTAGGCGATTTTTTACACTCTATAAATTTTGAACTTTTCTCTCCAAAGCGGAGGTGTTTTTACTTGGGGGTTTCTACTATATTTACAACTTGTTTATTTACAACTTTACATAGGTATTCACTTATTCATTCATTCAAAAAAACTTTATTCATTCATAAAAATCAATAATGCAGAAGTTTAATTTATAAATAAAAATTATAAAAAATTATTTTCTTTTATGTGGGTTTTGTATCTAGTTTGTAATTCATTAACTTTTAATAGTTAGTAGTTTTTTTTCTTTTTGGTTTTTTTTCTAAAACCAACAAACCATAAAAAATAAAAAGTAGAGTTAAATTTGTTATTAAAACAATTTATAAGAAACCCAAGAACAATATGAATGTTAGAATTATGGTTTCTTTTTATTGTTGCAAGAAAATTGTTGGTTTTTTTCATATTGAAGAAAGAGGGAACAAAAGAAAGCCAGAGAAGTGATGACCCTACCCAATTGTTAAAATTGTTGTTTATGGGTCATTTGCAGTTGCTACCACTGCCTTATAAAGTCGTTGAGTCAGTCAGGCAGTCAGCTTTAAAGTAAATTTTGTCTGCGCTTGTTAAAGTTGTGGTAAAAAAAGAAAAAGAAATTAACGTAGAAATTATAAATGTATGAGTTAAAATGTTAGATAGAATTACATTTATAAAAAAACTGCGGTAAAAGAAACAGAAAAAAAATTAACCGCTCCCTTGTTAGCATTATGTGTGAACGTCAAGAAAAGAGAGTTACACTCGAAAAAAAAGTACAATTGTACCGACTTTATCAACTCTGTATGGCTGTCTGAATTTAAAACTTCGCAATGAATTTAATAGGAAAAATTCTCGGAGAATTCTGGGAGAATATTTTCTCATAATTTGCAATTATGCAATAGGCTAAAGTCTTTTTAGTCTTACACAGTCATCTCAACTAACAGCCATACCTAAACAAGGGCGGAAAGCGTTTTCTAGCTGTCAAAAATTCTCATGCCCATACAATTTGTATGAAGCATTTCCAAATAGCGCGGCGTCAACGCTTAACAATTGAAAAATCCGATTTTGACAGCGCTTTTAATAGTGAAGTTTGCCGCTATTGTTAACAAATAATGGCAATTTAGCTAATTTTTGTCAATATAGCGGTTTTTTCTCCTCTTTTTATTTATATTATTCGGGTTTTACTAAACAAGAAAGTTAACACTACTGTTTGTGGCACAACGTTGACGCTCTTGTTTAGGTATGGCATATGAGCGTAAAAAGGAAGAAAACGTTCCGCCTTCCGCTCTTGCTTAGGTACGGCTGTAAGATCATACATAACGACTAAAGAATTTTCCAAGGCGAATTCAAGTAAAACCCATCATATTATTTTTTTACTGCTTTCGTTGGTCGATATGACAAGCAACTTTTGACATTCCTCCCTCTAAGCAAGAAAAAAAGTAGCTCAGCTGTGCTTTAAACACCACCCTAAAAAATGAATTCGCCTTGGAACTTTATATTCTGTAGGAGGGCACAATACAAGACCAACAGGGTTCTAGACTGGAAGTATCATAAGGCATAATACAGTAAAGTTCTAATGACCGGATACCGAAGGGACAATTCGTGTGTGCCCTCACAAGGTGGATGGTAAAATAACTCAAGACTTTTCTTTAACCGCTGGTGGGACCAATAGGTAGGTACACTCAAAAGGAAAATTAATCTAACCGTACTTAAATCAATCCGAAGCGGTATCAATAGTACGGCAAGGACGGATTTTCTTAAATCAAGTACAGAAAGATTCAAGTACTGATTACTAAAGTGCAAAATACTTAACTTATCCATATTTAATTCCAAATTAATCCGAAAATTAAATTGATTTAAGTAACACTAAGATTGAATCAATCTCAAAATGCGCTTGATTCAAGTATTATAAAGTTGATTTAAACACGAATTTTTACTTGAAATAATCTGAGGGTGAAATTAGACTGATTCTAGCATAAAACACTTAACCAGATAACCATGGACAGAAGGAGAATATTATTATGACTGATTTATTTACCCGTTTTACACCTTACAGAATTTCAATTGAAAAACACCAGCCTTATGCCCAACATGGTTTCTACTTTAAAAACTTTATGAATTTAACTAAAAATAAACTAAATGGGAACTTTTGCTGTTTATTTTACTTATAAAACATGAAAATAATGTTGGGCTGTTCGTCGACTTCGAACGAAGACTTCGTTCGATTAACTTACATTTAAAACAAAAAAAAATTATTAAATATTGTTTGTGTTTGACATTTAAGTTAAGTGAACGAAGTTTTAGTTCGTAATCGACGAACAGATCATGCATGCTTTTCTTCATGTTCTGTTTTTGTTGATGTTGTTTCTTCACAAAACAAGCAAATCATTTTTTACTAAGGCGAATTCAACTACAGGTGTTTGTTCTTTTAAAACTTTAAACAATAAAAATGTTATAGAAAGTATATTTTGTATACTATTTTCCTTTCTTGAGTGTAGTTCTTATTATATTTATAAAACATTAGGGTAGCTCAGTTTTAATAAAACAAAGTACAATTTCAATAAGTTATATACACAAAATCTTAACAAAAGTTAAGAATCCTGCCGATTGGGTTTTAACTCTCAGGACGATAACTTTGTAAGACTTCGAAAAACACCATCAAATGATATAGACAATTTGTACTCTACTTTTGGTAGTCATTTAGCCATTTCTTTTCCCAGCCTTAAAGCCACACCATTAAATTTTTTTACCGCCTTTGTGAAGTATCCACGATAAAATTTTTTTGCTTCTTGCAAATGGGATCATTCTACTAAAGATATTGGGGTTTGTGTACTCCTATCCAGCGGGAAAAAGAAGGATGCCTTCTAAAGGGCCTCTGTACTCCTTCTTTTGGACATACAAGGGCCGCTCGCTCCATTCCATACTAATGTCTTTTTTACACAAGTTGTCATTGCGGAGTAGGCCTTCCGCTCTCGCTTCTTTAGCCGGTACATAAGAATGGTAACGGGATAAAAAAAAAGATAGTTACTTTGCTTTTGTTTTGGCAAAAAAAAAACCAAAACTGTTTATTCTTCTCTACTCCCTTCTTAAAGAAGCGAATGTGGAATCTTACCTTTTATACGAAAGAGCGTAGGCATTCTTCAACAGTAGATAAGAATAGTAATTTAATCAAAAATATATTTTAAGCAGGCCCAGTGTTGCTAATTAAGCATTTTTCATGCTAGATCTAGCATTTTTTAAAGTCATTTGGCATGAAAAAAATCTGATTAAGCATGTAGCATTTTTTCTAGCATTATTTAAAAATTCGTAGCATTTTATAGTTCTTGTGATATTTTTAATATTTTCCATTTTTATAATGTTTAATACAAATTTAAACGAAAAAAAACGGAAGACAAAAGTTTTGCAAAGATTGGGGCAAGTGAAAAGAATGGTTGAAAAAATCAGACGACTTAGAAAACCCCTTTGCAATTATTGCAAATGCGATATTGACTAAAATTATTGGCCTCGAGCAACACGCAGAAATAAAAAAGCAAAAAAAAAACTAAAAACAATCCTATCCCTTTCTAAAGAATTTCTTACAATGTTCAGCAGAGGCGACATTAAGCTTATGTGCTGTGCATAGTTGGATTGCACCTGTCAAGTATCTGAAAAATCTTAATTAAAAGCAATTTGACAGCTCGTCGTGGAACCTGAAGGACAATATGCAGCATATTATAAAAAATGTATTGGCCCTAACAATAATGAAGTCCATTCAATATTTTTTTTTAACAAAATTTGCCATTAATTCCTCAATTAGTTTTGGCATTACTGAGAGGGCCTTTAAAAAGGCCTGAATTAAAAAGAACTTCCGAGTTTTCCCGCTGGGTCTTCTAAAATATTCAGTACACATTCGCTACTTCCTTCCTAAGCAAGGAAGTTGGTCCGATTTTTTTTACTCTCTTCTTTTGGTAGAGAACGTGAAGTTGTTTTTAAAGGGAGTGTGGAAAGGCTTGCTCCCAATGACAAACTGTGTAAAAAATAAATAAGTATGGAATAGTGTGAGGAGGGCTTGTGTCTGCTAATTAAGGCCTTTTATTAGGCCTCTATACTCATTCTTACAACCACTAGGTTCGTTCAATGTATACTTGTCATGTTGTATGTATGGATGTTTGTGTGTGTGTGTGAATGTTGTTGGACTAATACAGTTTATGCAATAGCCAAAGTCAATTTTAGAGTCTTTTACTAAATTCAACATAAACTTGTGTATACAAGACTTAAGTAGTCGATTTTTTTTACGGAAATCCGGTAGGTTTTTGTTACAAACTTTTAGTTTAGTTTGTTGTTGTTACTGTTGCTGGCGGTTTTAAGTAAACAGACAAACACACAAGCAAAAACAAAAAAAAAAATGCGGTTTGTTGTTTTATTTTTTCTTCTTTTTTTTTAAACGGTTAAGTGTTAATTTCTAAAACACTCGGCCCCAACGAAGAATAAAATTACTCTCTTTCTCTAGTTACGCATACGCTTATATAACTACATAAATATTTGTATATGTATGTATGTGCACGTATTGTAACTGGAAGTTGAGCTGTGTAATACAGTCAACCACCCACGTTTCTAATCATTAACGGGCGTTTCTAAATAATTGAGTTTTCGCTTTTTTATTACAGTTTCTTTTGGTAGTTTTGCTATTTCTTTTCTTTGGCTTAAGTTTTCTTGTATTTATTTGTTGTTGGCTGCTTCCTCTTTAGTTTTGCCACATGTTGTTTTTGTTAGAAATTTTATTAAGTAGTTGTGGTTTATGTTTTCCTCTTTTTATTGATCAACTCATCCTAAGCTTAATTGTTTTTTTTTAATTACAAATTATTTCAATATCTTTTGCTTTTTTTCAAAAGAATATTTATTAATATTTTTATACTCCAAATTGTTATTGTATTGTCGTATTTATGCGTGTTTGTGTATTTTATTTTAATGTTAATGATGACCTTGTTTGTCAGCTTGATAACTCGATGATGATGATAATGACGATGATGGTTCGTTCATAAAGGTCTGTTACTCAGAGTAGACTTATTTTTAATATGATTTTATTTATGGGCATTTCCACAGAAAAGTCTCCTTTTTGTCACGTTACGCCAACAAGCATTTTAAATTGTTTCTCAAAGCATAATTAATGTGTAATTAACTTTTTTGTATTTTGCGGTAAAACGAATCTCGATTTACATTTAGTAAAAGAAAGAAAAACTTTTAACAACATGGGACTAAAATACAAGCTTAAAGCCCCAGTTAGCTGACAGTAAAAGTAACGTTGCAAATCAGCTGCTTCATTTTGTTGTTTGTAAAGCAATTAGAGCGATTATAGTAAGCAGTAAGATGTAACTTAAGTGTAACGTCTAAGTCTGTAGAAAATTGATTTTTGTTACTTTTTTATTGTACGGTTACATTGCTGTTACTGTCAGCTAACTGAGTCTTTGATTGCTTAGTGGCATAACGTGACAACAAGAGAGCAAGGCGAATTTAACTACAGGTGGTGTCGGAACTACAACAATCCAAAAACAACAGAAACAGCATAGCGTCTTTTGCATTGCATTGTTAGTAATTACGGCTCGAAATGTCAACCTATCTTAGCAAAACACTAACAAATCAAAACAAATTGGTTCGAACTGTCAAAATCAGATGGCGTTTCGACACCACCTGTAGTTAATTCGCCTTGCAAGAGAGCTTTTCTATGGAAGTGCCCATATATATACATATAGAAATATATATTTTTGTTGCTTTTAATATGCTAATTAATTTATATTGCTATTAACTTTATTTTTGCATTTTATATTTTTACATATTTCAAATTTATTTTCAGCATTTTATTTGAAACTCATTAAATTTGCTGATTTTATTTCTTTTTGTTTTAATTGTTTTTTTTTTAGATTAGATTTGGATTTAGATTTTTGGTTACTGTCACTTGTTTTAATTTATGTGTTTTAAAGGGGAAATAAATACCCCCACCTCTGCCCTAGTTTGCCTGTCAGTCTATCGCCGCTACCTTTGCTTTCTTTGCCTTTTTTCGATATTTAAATGCAAAAAAGTTTTTTGTTGTTGTTGTAATTATGTGATTTGTAGAGAGTGTATTTTTTTGCAGTAAATTTAAATTTAATTAAGCTTGTAGTTTTGCTGTTGTTGTTGTTGTTGTTTTTTTCTCTCTGGTTTTATATTATTTTTGTTGTATTGTCTTTAGTAATTTGTTATTTGATGTCGTTGTAGTTGTTGAAAAATTTCCATATTGTGTGTGAATTGGAGCAAATTGTTCGTTACGTTTCGTTAAACTTTCAAACATTTAATGTTGTGTTTTTTTTCCAGTTTTTTATTGTTGATAAAATGTTTGCACTAATTTCAACTTTTTTTTTTTAAAGAACATTAGAAATTTTGCAGTAAAATTTGTTAAAAATAATGTTTTGTTTTAATTACTTAATAAAATGTGTGCTTTAAAAAAATTTAAATGGGCATGTTCCGACAATCGCAAAACGCTTAAAATTAAGATTCTTACTTGAAATCGCATAATAAAGGGTTTTGTAAATTGCAGTCGCAAGAAATTTTGCTACTTCAAATGGCAAAAGTGTGCTCAAGGGAACTTGAATCTTTAGTATTGTGGTTATTTTGTTGAACTGATTATGGTTTTTTAACCAAATTTTCATAATTAATCAGTCTAAAGTTCATTAAATTTTATTTTCATTAAATTATTTTTATGAAGAAAGGAATTTTACAACATGAAGTGAATTAAAATTAATAAATATAATTTTTCTTCACTGACAGGGGTATTGAACCCACGTTCACGGACAGGTTGATTTGACATGTTTCGATAGTAACCAGCGTTGCCAGAAGTAGCGGAATATCCCTACATGTAGGTATTTTTGACACTAAAATAGAAGCGTAGGGAAAATCGGACAGATTTTTTATAATCTCCAATATGTAGGAATTTTTCGTCATATCGCATTATTTATGAAATAAATGCAGAAAAAAACGTATTTTTAGTAATATTTTCTTGTTCAAAACGGTTTTAAATTTTTATTTTCCCCAAAATCGCTTAAATATATATGTTTGTTGTTTAAAAAGTTGGCGACACTACTATGTATGTATATGTTTTTTCTAAGATATTTAAAAAAACAAAGTATTGGGGGTTTCTAAACAATTGTTTGCTGAAATGGACATCAATGCCTTAGTAACAAATAAAGAATTTATCTTAGAAAAAAATATGTTTCCTGCATAACTTAGGGTTAGCGAAGAGGCTAACGAATAGTGGGTACCTATTGTTACAGCTGTATGTATCTGGAGAAAGAGATATGTATGTACACTGTGGTATACACTATCATTAGCGCCATTGGTGTATAGAGTGAATATGCCAACCATTTCGCTCGTTTCTAATGACAATGGTTCTTTCCTATACCACTGGGATATTATTCAATGTTGAAAGCTTTAATTGAATTTATTAAAAGTACATAAATACCTATATATTATTTTTTTGTTTTGTACTTAATTTTTGTCAATGCTTTAATAAACATATTCGAGTAAAATTTATTTTTTATGACTAATTATTTCCTTCTATTTTAATGACAATAGAGATTTTTGTATTGAAAATTTATTCAACGTGTAGGGAAAAATCGCATTTTTTTTAGCATGTGTAGGTATTATTTCGAAAAATCCACTGGCAACACTGAAACTGACCACACTATCTCTTTATTTTAATGATTTACATGTTCTTCCTTATATCTGTTTCTTAAACTTTTTGACAAGAAGTCTTCTTAAAGTCCAAAGTACATGTTTTTCATTTTTTATAAACTTTAGCCTGATTAAAATATGAAAATTTTTATTAAGACTATAAACAACTATGGCACAACTCGAGCAAAACTCACGAGTTTCAGAACACCATAAAATAAATGCAGTTTTGCGATTTAAAAGTGCAATTATGAGAACATGGCCGAAAATTCACTTTTGTATGAGGAACTCAATTGTAATCTCCCTAAACGGATACTTAATTTAAGCAGACAACTTCTTTAGACGAATGCTGTTTCCTGGTCCCGTCAGTGAAAATGTTGCATACAAACTTGGTAAAGGCGGCACAAATCTGTTTTCAGATTAACTAAACCTAGTTTAACTAAGATCTCAAAAGCCCGGTACACTGTCAAAATGCTTGATGTCACGGCGAATTCACTCGTGCACGTGTGCTGGACGTAATATTCGCCGTCATATATAATTTTTTTGCTTTTCCATCCAGCCTTCGGTGTCACACATACAAACACATTTTCACTAATACTACCATAGCGCTTGATGAGAAATGCTTGACCGCGAACAGACCCCTTTAGGAAATATGTACAAGCCTTCTCTGCATTTGCTTTTTCTTTTTATCTGTATAAATAGATATCTTGATAATTTCCTTTTGAAAGGTTTTTGTTTTTTTGTTATCTGCAGAGTAAATTAAAATTAGTTCCATATAAAGAATCTAAAAGACCCCATAATTATTTATTTAAATAATATCTTATAATCCTAATTTAGCAAAAACTTTGAATTAAAACATTATTGCTTTGATCTCGCTATATAATTTTCTATTAATTATTATGTATGCTGACTATTTAATTATGACGTTGTTAAATTGTAATTATTTCATCAACTCTAGGCATTAACAAAGTACAAATTAAAATGTAAATAATAAAAATTGAAAATATAAAAAGAATAAAAAAAAAATTGCAAATTAAAAACAAAAAAAAAAAAAAAATTAAATATTAAATTATAGACATGCAAAATGTTGTTGAAATAATTGTTAATATTTTTAATATTATGATATTTGATTACAATACTTTTCACTTGCTCCTAAAAAAAAACAATTATGACATAAAACATAGTTGAATGTGTGTGTTTAACAAAATAAACTTATAAATGAAAAAAAACTGTTTCAGGCAGTTAAAAACAAAAAAAAAACAACAAACATTATCTTTTTTTATTATTAACTGACAGCTGTCACTACAACTCTAAGGGGAACCAACATGTTATGAGGCACTTGTAAGGCAAACAGTAACACATTCAAAATGTTTATTAGATTTAGAGAATGCATGTGAAAATGTTTAAATTTGTTTTTTTTATTTTCAAATGACCTAAAAACTAAAAAAAACAAAAATATTTTACTTTAGAACTTTGTTTATTTCACATTTTTTTAGTTTTTGTTGCAAATATTTTGTTAATTCCATTCGATTCCAAGTATTAAAACGTTTTATGGTCTTTGAAAATATTTACATTTTCAAAGAAAAACATTAGAAGGCTTTTAAAATGAAAATTCTGCATGTCTTAGAAGATTTTTTTTTGTTTGTAATTTTTAATTTTACAAAACACAAAATAAATTTTGCTTAAAAAATTTCTGTGCATTTCGTTGGTTTTGTTTTTTTTTTTTTTTTTTTTTGAACAGCTTAAATTGTAAATACTTTGTAGCCTTTAACTGCCAGCAGTCATACTTGACCAAATGCGGCTAAAATTATTTGATGTTGGCTTATTTAAAAAAAAAAATTTCTTTAAAGTCGTCATTATTGCGTTACACTCACTCACAGAATTTTATTTACAATTTTGTTTCTTTTTTTTTTTTTTTTGTATTTGTAACTACAAAAAAACTTATGTTTTACAAATAAAGACTTTTAGGCTGGTTTTATGAGATCTCAGTTAAACTAGGTTTATTTAAACTGAAAACAAATTTGTGCCGTCATTACCAATTTATATACAAAATTTTGGCGGAACAGCTTAGTTTTGCTTACAGGGGGTCTTCACCTGACAATTTTTTGTCATAATAAAAGTCAAACGTCATATAAAAAAACGCTGACAAAAATTTTAGAGTTTTTTTTATTTAGACTTTGACGTTTGGTATGACAAAAAATTGTCAGGTGAAGACCCCCTGTTAAAATGTTGGTCTTCCATGAATTCCTAAAAAATTACATTTCGCCGTTCAAATCCGAGTTTCAGCCTACGTTGAACTAAGTTTAAACTTAATCCACATCTCAAAAACCCAGCCTTATAAAAAAATATTTATTTAAAATGTAAATTTTTTTAAGGGTGTTTTATTTGGTCATGTGCAAACAAGCTGCTTTAGCACTCTTTATAAGGTGCGGGTGTTAAAAGCCCTATTTTTCTATACAATTTTAATTAACAAATTTTTAAATGTCTTGTTTAAAATTGTTAACATTATGGACAACATAAAATTAAATTTTCAAAACTCAGGTTAAAGTGAAAAAATGCTAAACAGCAAAGAAATATAATGAAAAAATATGAAATTACGTGACCCCCAGTAGAAAATATGGGAAAATTGTACAATATTTTGTGTAAATTGATAATTTTAGTACAATTGCAAAAAGTTTCTTTATTTATATTAAAAAAAAATAAATAAAGTTTTTGATATTTTAATAAGGCTTAAGTTCATAAAATTTAATTTTCATATGCTTGTCTGTAGGAAAGAAACCAGAGTCTCAGGCGGGAATCGAACCCGCAATCCCGGCACTGATAGACTAGCTCGCTACCAGCTAGCCTATGAATTAAAGTTTTTTGATCATTTTATTCTTGACTGAACACGGGATTTAACTCGGGTCGAATTTACCAGTTTCGAGAACAACCACATTCTCATCATCAGAATTCTTAGCCGTTCCAACGTTTGCACCACTGCGGCGCCTGCCAGTCAATAGTCAAATGAAAAATTACAATTGGTTTAAAAAATAAATGAATAATTAGTATTGTGATTATTGGATAACACAACCAACATTCACAACAACAAATTTCGATCCACCAAGTAAAAATAGCATTTGGTTGAAAGTTTAATGTTTGACAATTGAATGCCAGCCCTCGGCAATGGCGGTGAGTGTTAAACGGCAAAAATTTTTGAGGAGAAAGTGTAGTTACTATCGACATATGTCAGATCGACCTGTACGTAAACGTGGGTTCCGTCCCCCGGTCAGTCAAGAATGAAAGCTTATCAATAAATTTTAATTCATTTCATGCTATAAAGTTTCTTTCTCCATAAAAATAATTTAATGAAAATTAAATTTGATGAGCTTTAAACTGATGAAAATGTAAAGATCTTGTCTAAGTTTAAACAGGACCAGTGTTGTCAATTTAGCCATTTAGTGGCTAGATTTAGCCAATTTTCATTTCGTTTAGCCATAAAAAAAATTAGTTTAGCTATTTTTAATAAGATTTCCGTATGATGTGCTAAATTCTCAATTTTTCTTATTTGATAAAAACACTGAAATTTATTGTTGAGGAAAAGCTAGCTAGCTAGCTAGGCCAGATCGTCGGGAAACCTTTTCCAAAGATTTTAGAAAAGCTAAAAATATTATACAAATAAAACCCTTAATCGAATAAGAATTTTAAACACTCAAAGTCTTACTTGTAACAATATCAAAACTTAAACAAAACATCAACAATAAACAGTTTGTTTATCTTTTCTTAAATTTTTATTTAGTCTTATTATCTTCAAGTTTTTAAAATTTTTAGCCAAAAAAATTTTCTTCCAAACGACTTTTACAATAAAATAATTAAGTTTACCGAATATTTGTGCTTTTCGTTATTCAAAGATGTTATTATGTTTAGTTTATTGCTACTAAAAATTTATTATTACCAACAAAATAATCTCTTATCTGCAATTTCAGACATTTTTGTTATACCCTATTAAGCCATTTATTACTAAAAAGAGTCGGCATCATTGAACAGGGCAGGTAAAAATAGATGTCATTAATTTCCCCTCAAAAAAATTTACATGCTTATTGTTTTATCCAAACAAAAAAATTGTCTCTAACATTTCCAACTGGTATTTTTCAGTTTTTTTTTTTAATTTCTAAAATAAAAGTAGAACTTGTTGATTGTTTTGCTAAAAAAAAAAATAATGAATTATGCATGCAGAAGCCCAGCTTTAGCAATAAAATATATGTATAGAAACAGAGTAAGATAAGAGAGAGAGAGAGAGTGGTTAAAAGAGAAGCTTAAATTGGCAGTTAGTTTTCTATTATAATGGAATTGTTGGGAATTTCTTTAATTTTTGTAATATATTTTTTTTTTGTGTTTTTTCTATTAACACTATCTCTAAAGTTTTGTGCTTTAAGTTTTCAAACTTAAAAACATTTCAAACGTAAAGCCAATGAACTGAAGAGGACGTCAAGTAGCTGGACAATTGTTTTTTTTTAAGAAAATTAAAAAATTCACTTCTACTACTAAAAAAAAGCTTAAGCTTAAGCAAATTTGAAAGAAGTTTAAAATTTTTTTTGAAAAATGGCCAATTTCACCCATTCTTTTTAAATATCAGTTCATATATAAGTATAGGTTTTCATATAAATTTATTTTTATTTGACATGAAAAACGAATTTTAAACATAAATTGATATTTTAATAAATTAGTGAAATTGGCCATAAAAGTTTTAAAAAAGGAAATATCCATAAATTTCAATTATAATTTCTGTGGCAAAATGGAAAAAGTGATTAAGTTGACTGAAGTTGAATTTAAGTTAATGGCACCTTTGAGATGGATTTTAATGCGCAAAAGTATCCATGAGCAAAGTTTTAATTAAGTTTAAAATTGCTCTTCTCCAAATTAAAAAAAAAAAAAATAGACTTAAGAATTATTTCGTTATTGCCACTTTTATTTTAAATTTTAATTATTAAGCATTTTTATTGGAAACCTGCTAAAGTTCCATCGAATTCCCGTTTTACTTGAAATAATGATTTATGTTTAAAATACAATTAAGCGTATTTTTTTTTAATCATTAAAAAAAGAATAATGATATGTTTTGTTTTCAATACTTTAGTTAAAGATATTAATAGCAACAGAAAAAATAGACATTTATCAAATATTTCAAAATCTTGAAATTGGCATTAAACATAAAAACACGTTAACAAAACCTTTAACACTATTTATTTTTATAGTTTTTTTTTATAATTAATTGTTTTAATAATTTGTTAAGAAAAACAGCCAGTTGTTAATTTATAATTTGATTTGAGAAAACAATAAACTATTTTGTTAATAACATCTTTATTAATGCTAAGCGTATAAAAAATATTAAAAAACAAACTTAATTTTTTATATATAAAAGACTTTTGTTTTTAATTTGTCTGTGGGTCTTGTATTCGCCAGATTTTGAATCTTATTTAATTCGCCTGGAGGCCGTATCACCGCTGCTACACTGTACAACACACATATCTGTCTAGTTTTTAACATTTGCCTAATAAAATATTTTATAGATGATGTGTTAACAAGTTGTCAAAGTCACACACATATTCTTAATTGTGTGCGATTTTTAATGAATGACACCAGCACAAAATGTCACTCGTTCTTTTTTTGTTAGACTTTTGATTGAATGTTTCCTCTTGGGTGGGCCTTACAGTGACTAACAAGTGGGTGATAGTTTTAGAGATTTTCGAACAAAAATAGTTTTCCTAATTATCACAAGTTTTCTGGCCGAAAGTATATATTTATTAAAGAGAGAGAGAGGGAGGGAGAAGGAGAATTTGAGAAAGAGAGAGAAAAGAAATTGGAAAACTCTTAAATTTGTCTTTATATCGTTTCTATAAACTTAAGACCAGCTGTTTGGTTACTTTTAACCAAAATTGGTTCAAAATGTATTTGTGTACTTTTTTCCGTTTTGGTTTATTATTTTAGACTTTGTATGGGAGGTGCCACGTCCACTTAAAATTTCAAAAATGTATAAAGCTTCAAAATGTTAAATAAATCGATCCTGCTGTTTAGGTGTCTATTAAGTACAAACAAACAAATGAATAAGTATTTTTAATGCATACAAAGATATTTTGGTTCCTTTTTTCTTTATCGGTGAATTTACTTTTAGATTTTGTTTACAAAATTTTTTTTGACATGGCAACGCTGCTTAGTGCCGGTTCACACGCGTCAAGTTTGACTCGTCAAGTCTTGAGCTTTTAGGAGAGAAGGGAAAAGAGAATGCCATTTCTTTTCCCCCCTTTCCTAAAAACTCAAGACTTGACGAGTCAAACTTGACGTGTGTGAACCGGCACTTAAAGCTTGCACAAGAAAACTTGTACTGGTACTGGTAATGGCGGCACAAATATGTTTTAAGATTACCTAAGGCTAGTTTAACTGAGATCTTATAAGCCCAGCCTAAATGAAGTTTAGAAAAATTCTTTTGGAATTTCTTTCTTAAAATTTTTTGAAATCTTAAAGCAAATTGTTCTAAAAAAAATTGCTAAACTAGTTCTTTCTTAGCTAAAGAAGAAGAAAAATGGCTAAATCAATCCACTTAACGGCAAAATGGGCAACACTGCTCCCATTTTTGTTAAGTTAATCATCGTCCAGACTTGCAATTTTTGTTGCAGCAACTCTTGAGTTTATTTTTAAATGTGGTGAGAAGATTGGGGAGGGATACTCAGTTTCATGTACTCTGCAATTCTGTTTTGTTTTGTAAATCTCACACTTTTTAACTTAAACCTTGGCTGTATGTGTAATTGTATTTATATATAAAATATGAAAAGAAGAAGAGGAAAGACAAGATAAAACTACAAAAATTGCCAGGCAAGAATTTCAAAATCTGGACACTAATGCAATTTCAAAGCAGAATTTTAAAAAAAACTGCAAGTCTGGACGATGACTTATTTATAAATTGTATAAAATTAAGAAAATTTAAATGGAAAATATGTATTGTAAATAGTCTTCTTTTACTGATAACACTGTGCTAGTCGTAAATTTTAACCCCCGTATTTATAAACGATTATTAAATTTAATAAACGTTTATTAATGAGAATTTTCATACAAAAAATGTTTTGTAAACCTTTATTAAATTTAAATATTTTTTATAAATACAGGCATATATATCTACCCTACAAGAAGAGAATGAGCGAGTTGTCACATTTTTCACGTTGGTGTTAAGAAAATGATAAAATGAAATGACCGAAATCAAGTTCTCTGTCATTTCTTTCTATCATTTTCTCAACACCAACGAGAAAAAAGTGACTACTCGCTCATTCACTTCTTGTAGGGTAATTTGAGTACGCTGAATTTAAGGGTGATTTGCAATTAAAAATTTCAATACAAAAGTAGTATAAATAAATTTTTTTTATCCTTTTTCGATCATTTTTCAATTGAAATAAATCCAACTCTCTTAAATATATTTTTTGTTATTTTTTTTTCGTTAACATTTTTTCGCGATTTTTTTGTTTAATTTGTTTTCTTAATTTTTCCGCGAAAAATATAACGAAAAATTGTAAATAACAGAGTAGGATTAGTTTAAATTGAACAATGATCAAAAAAGTATAAAAAAGGTATCTTTTGTGGTACTTTGGTAATGAAATTAGTAATCGCTAATATCGCGAATATGAGGGCTTTCTTTAAAAAACGGCTACAACCTAAAATTTTACTACCACTATTGAATTCAGCGTAATCAAAAAAGCTTCACTGGTAGGGTGCCCTGCCCTGCTTGTGAAAAAAGTGTCAAATTCTAGCACAATGAAATTAATTAGATAATTATAATAAACTTTAATGTATGTCCATTAATTTCATGTTAATAGGAGAACAAAAGGGATTTAATTCAATCTAATTCTTAGTGTGCATGGATAAACCAACCCACTATGCCTTTATAGGGTTAATAATTATAAAAAACTTAAGGAATTTTTTGTATTTTTGTTTATCTGCCGCAAAAATATTTTAACTTGTTTTTAAACAATTGACAATTTGATTTTTTTTTTTTTTTAATTATAACCGATCATAAATTAACTTTTTATATGGAGACATTTTATAAAACAAAATTTGACACTTTTATATAAATAAAAACACATAAAAAAATACTAATTTACATAAACCAAGCCTACTTATAAAAAGAAAACAATAACTAGTTAATTTAAATGTAAAATTTTTTAATAAATACTACAATAAATTGTTAATAGGCTTAATGTAGAAATACATTAGTCATGGGTTTGAAAAATAAAGACCTAACAATTTGTTGTAAATTGTTAGGTTTTTATTTTTTTTGTTTATTTAAAATTACAAATAGATATAACCTTGAAATTTATTTATTTTTAACTTTAAACAAAAAGGTGTAAAGTATTTATAAAATAAAAAAACTTCCTCTGAGAAAAAAAAACTTAACTTAGAATCTTTTTCGGTTTTATGTTAATAAATAATTGACGTATTCGAAAATTGTTGTTTTCGTTAAGACCGGTTGGCAATTAAAGATATTTTTTAACTCAGAATTTATTAAAATGTTTAAGATTTTGTAGTTTTTACCTTAATTTTTTTTCTTTTATTACAAATATTTTAGGTTTTTTTTTTATTTATTCATTAAATTTCAGTAATCTAACCTTTATTCTATTATCAGCTTAGAAAGTTCTACTTAGTACAAACATGGATAAATGCCCATAAATATAAATAACTTCACCCACTTAGTTCATAAAATTTATGCAAGAATATTGAGAAATAATTTCAGTTCCTCGATCAGAATCTGGGTAAATTTAGTTAAAAAACTATGTAATATTGAACAAAAAACTTGAGGATTTTTTAAGATATTTAACAAGTTACTGAAAATGAATTTTGTAAATCGTTTAATTTACGATTTTTTTAAAGCATTTAAAAAGCTTTGAAACTAAGTTCCTTTCAGAACTTATTAATAAGATTAGCTAAAAGCTTGAGTAGCAACTTGTTTATTAGTGTTGTGGTTTTTATGCTAGAAGTTGATACCTAAGCTTTTGCAAAAGCTTACTGCTAAGTTTTGCTGCAAAGGTTTCTAAAGAATATAGTTCAAAATAAATATTTAAGTAAAAGTCAAAAAGTGCTTAAGGCTCAGTTAGGCAAACGTTGCTGTACCCGCAATGTACCGCATCGTACTGTAAGCACGTTAGTGCACTTATAGAACGTTTAAAAACGTGTCATATGTTTTTCCCATACATAAACAAAAAGCAATAGTATACATAAAACAATACACACAGTGATGGGAATCAAAAATGTTTAAGTGCTGACCGCTGTGCAGAAAAAGTACCAAATGATTTAAATGATATTAAAACAGTATTTTGTGTATGTATAAAACGTTAATAACTTAATATTTATAATATAGATTTACAATAAACAAATTTGTATTTCAGCATATATATTTTTAGCAAACATATATTGTAAATGTGCATACACCAAACAAGGTTTTGATACCATTTAAAAAAGCCTTTTATATATTTCACATTTCCATTGTATGTGCATATGCATTTGTTTATTTTAAACATCTAAATATATGTATAGTTGGAAATATGTTGTACTGTAAGTTGTTTTGTCGCAATTCCATAGCTATACTGAAAAAGTACCAAAAAAAAAGCAAAAATACCCGCATTCAATATAACACACAAACCAAGCCGCCCATCACTGTTTTACAAATGTCACGTAACAACGGTATGAAATTCAATTTTTTACAGAATAATACGTTGCAACTACGGTACATTTCATTTCGGTAAGCTGATTGATACAATACGGATACGGTACAGCAACGTTCGCCTAACTGAGCCTTTAGTTTATTTCACAAAAAAAAAAAATTTTTAAGCCTAGAACTCTGGGGCCTGATTCTGGCAGTCGTGATCGAGTACTTTCTCGATTCGAAAGCAATTTAATATCAGTATATTAATATATTTCAGTCAATACTGAACGAACCGGAATTATTTTTTCAGTGTTGTGAAGCATTAATTTGAGTTTTACAATGCTGAAAAAATAATTTCGATTCGTTCAGTATCGACTGAAAGAATAAGAAAAAAAATTGCTTTCGAATCAAGAAAATACTCGATCACGACTGCCTCAATTAGGCCCCTGTTCAAATTTCTGAAAATTGCTTAGCAACTTTTTTTATTTTATATGAAAAATTTAAAATGTAACATTAATAAAAGTTTTAAGGCGTTGAAAGCTATTTTCGGGAGTAGTTTATGTATGGGAGCTATGGTAAAAGATGGATCGATTCTAATCAAATTTGGTACGATAATTCGAATTACAATAAAATAAGTTTTGACTAAATTTAACCAAAATACCACCATAATAAGAAAATATATGTGCACAACGACTCTACCCTGAAATGATGGACCGATTCTCACTATTTCCAAATTTAAAATTATTCGCTTGAGCGAATTTTTTTTTAAGCAAACAAATTCGATCGAACTAAAACAAAAAAATTTTGCATTGCAATTAAGCGATTTTTTCAGTTAAACGGAGTGCGCTTATCGGAATTCGACTGTTCCTTTAAAATAACGACCTGTACTTTTCGCACAAGGTTTAAAAGGACATCCAGCTAGTCAGCTGGACGGACGAATAAAGAAAGCAACTGTGGATGAAAAACTGTTACCGATTGTGTTTTGTAAATATTAATTTCAAAATAAAGCTTATAATTACTTTCTTCGATTTGCCTAATATTCCACCCGATTTAGTAAGTGTAGCCTTCATATATTATTTCGCAGTTGCAAAAAAAAGTTTGCCAGAAACATTTCTAAACTTTTACACAAAATAAACAGAGTGAATTTCTTTCTATTTTTTAGATATTCTGCACAAGTTTTTTTTTAAAAAGAGTACGAGGCTTAACACAAAAAAACTATTTTTTGCTTTTCCATAAGCCCCAAAATACTTAATAGCATTTTTGAAGCCTCAGTTTACAAAACAGCTATGAATTTATGATAAGCTTTCGATGTAAATACCTAATATTTATTGTATCTGTATAATAAGCTGTAAATCAATATAAATTTTATGCATCCTTCGGCCTTGGCACGTTAAAGTACACGTTTTACAATAAAAACTTGCAAACTAAAGTACTTTGTATTTGGAATACCACAACACTACAGTGTTGTATTTTATGAGCGAAATGTGTAATTTCTTTAAATGTCGCTATAAAAACTAGTTGTTCATTTGTTTGCTATTGCTATTAGTTAAAATTAAAAGACATAAAAAACAATCATGAAACTACCACAAGTTTTTTACTTTAAAGATCCATTAATGCCAATAATGACTTATGACTGGCATACTTAAGTCTTCAAAGAAGGATAGAAATGATTGTGCTGGTCATAAAATTTAGTAGCAAACACGACAATGTGATACAAAGTATTCAAATGCATAATAATTAAAAAAAAAAAAAAACAAACAAGTAATAGTGCCACGCCAAATCTTATATACCCTTCACCATGGTGGGATCCCAACAAACACGAAGTCAAACCTTTGATATGAAATCACTTTATCATTTCGAACACAATTCTCAAACGTTTTTCAATTGTTTGACTTTAACAATTAAACTCAAATTGATAATGATTTGAAAATAAATTTTTGACATCAAATGTTTTATCAATTTGATGCAAATTGGTATCAAATGTTAAATTCAAATCAAAGCTAAACTTGGCAATACTAAAGCGAAAAATAAATGTAAACATTAAAATTGGCGATTAAAATTAAACTTTTACTTCGTGGTTAAATGTGTTTTACAAGTGAACGATTTATTTCTTGTGAAAAATAAAAATTGTTTGTGAGTAATTACAATGATTAGAAATACGAATTAAAAAAAAATAAAACGGGGAAGTGAATAAATTATAAGTTTGTTGAATGATCGCGGTGCTACAATTTTCAAAATAAAAGGGTGGCACTTTATTTAAATAAATAATGAATTTAAATTAAAAAAAAATTAAATATTTTTATTTATGTTCCACATTGTATTATAATCCACATTTGAAAAACATTTAAGAATTACGATTGAAAGCGAGTTTAAAATAAAGGCATTTTTCAAAGTGAAAATAATTTCCCCTTTTTGTTGAGAATGCTACGATTTTTTCAAATGATTTTCAAATCATTATCAAACGTTTGTCGTTTGAGAAAACGTTTGATTTCTAATCATTTTCAATTTGAAATCAAACCTCCGTGTTTGTTAGGATAAGAACAGAAATTTCTATAAATACCGTTATTTAGATATAAATAAATCTGTTTTGTGCCACGTCCAATTCTCCCCTCCCGCCCACATTTTATCGGATGCTATCGGTTAATAACCAAGATGCTTGTACCTTATTTGGAATCTTTAGCTCTTGCCGTTCTCCAAATATGCAGAAATCCATAATGGGTTTGTATGGGAAGTGCCACGACACGACCCAATCCAAAGATTTCTGAAAAGATAATGTGGTTACAATCGAAACATGTCAAGCCGACTTGCCCGTGAGTTCGAGTCCTGATTCAGTCAAGCAAAATTATTACAAAATGTTAATTCATTTCATGTTGTAAAATTCCTTTTTCATTAAAAATTATATTTGATGAGCTTTAGCCTGATTAATATATAAAAATTTGGATCGAGGATCCAGAATATATATACTTTATAGGGCCTAGCATTAACATTGTGGAAGTTACAAACAGAATGACAAACTTATAAATACCCTTTTACCTACGATGAGGGGTATTTAAATAGTTAAGTTAAAGTTTTTTATGGCAAAACTGTTTATTAGAAAGGGCTTGATATTGAATTACTAAAATTCCTGTTTTTAATCAATAGAATTAAAAAATAAAATTAATAGCTTCGTAAATAAAGTTTTATAAAAATTACTTTTTTTATAATTTTTATGATACTAAAAATCTGAGCGAAGTATAGACAAAAAACTGTTTAGGTTTTGCTATAGAAATATAACAATGGTTGTGATAGCTGTACGCATACTCTGAAGTTTTGAAGGAATAAGAAATTAAACACTCGAGATCATATGAATAAGATTAAAATCTATAATGTTTTAGTTAAATAAATTTTGAAAAATCAAAATTAAGCATAGACTTAAACCGTTTTGAAGGTCTTTTATATAAAAGCAAAATTTAAATTTAAAATTTAGGTATTCTTTTTGCGTGAGCCGACCTTTAGCTTATTTCCTAGAATTTTTTGTATATTTGTTAACCCTATTTTATATTTCAAGAGTATAAATTGGAATTTGAACTTTTGTTTTAATGCCAAAAAACAGTTTATTTTTTTCTTGTTTTGTTTTTAATGATTTTTTAGTTGTGATAGTTTTTATTGCCAATTAGTTAATTGACTTTTCTGAAAATGTGTATTGTTTTCAAGCATTTTCATTCATTCATCATTTAAGCAATAAATAACAGTATTAACAAAAGCAATGAAATAATTTTTTTTTTTTTGCTTGGTTTCTTTTTTTATTTAAATCCCATTCATCATCAACTGAATGAATTAAATTTGTTTTTGCGTTTGCTTTCAAGCGCCAGAATGACACTTTGTAAAGCAACAACAAATAAAAAAATATTTATTGTAGTTGTTGTCATCAAACAAGTGTGCCACCACTCTAGTGCAAAAAGTTCAACAAAAAAAAAAAAAAACTGAAATAAAGATTTAGTTTCCCTACTCAGTGCAAAGAGAATTGACTCAATATCACAATTTAAGACATGCACAAGTACAACACATGTGTGAGCTATAAAAAAAACTGAATTTACAGTAAATCAGCATTGGATATTTTTAGCAAAAGGTCAGCCAAGATTTTCTTTAAAAATCAGTCCTACATGCCAACATTCCACTGTCCCCAAATACGTAGTTATCTTCTATCACTAGTACGATATTTAATAGCACTATTTTTTTACTCAATAAATAACGACATCATTACATAGATTCTTAAGAAAAATCTGATAGCATGTAGCAGTCGAAGAAGAGTTGCATGCCACTTATGCATGTCTCAGCATTGTTAGAGAGTGGACTGCTTTTGCTTTAAGTTGAGCACAGAAAAATAACAACATGACAATGAACGCAAGCCAATATCAATTTCATTGAAAAGCATAGAAAATGTAATAGAATGAAAAAAAAGCAAAATGGGAAATTGTAAATAAAAAACAAATTCAAAAAAAAAAAACAGTAGAGAACTTAAGTACTTTTTAGTTGGCAAAAATTCAACAAAATAATAAAATAAAAACAAGAAATAAGAAATAAAAAATAAATAAGGTTAGTTAATGGGTCAAATATTTGTCACTAGTTTTTATTTTCAGCAGGGTTCGAAAATATTCATGTATGCATACTAAAAATCCAACATACATGATAAACTGACATGAATATTGCTTGCAAAATTTTTTGTTTTATTTTCGCACTGTTAAATGAATAGCTAAGAATTTTTTTTATTTTTAAGCACATGCATAAAATTGTTTTTTATTTTCTAGTTTGTACATATGCGCGTATGTGGATAATCATAGGCTAATCGTTGTGTTTTGCTTTATTCGTGTTTAAAAACACAAAAATCTCTTGCATCCTTTGTTTTTGTTTAATAGTATTTGTAGCCTTACTTTGTACATGATAAAATTGTTTTTTCATTCATGTTTATTCATGTTGCTTTTATCGTTAAGAAAATAAAAATACTTGCAACTTTATTTTAAACAATTGAAAATATGACAACAGTGCAAATTTGATTTTGATTTTTTTTATCTAAATTTAAGTACAAATTTTAATATTTAATTTTAACTTTTTTTAAAAAATTATTTATTTTAAAAGTGTTGCGTTATGTTCTTTTAAAGCTTTAGTAAAAAAAATATACATAGGTATGTATAATAAATTACATATCATTTTTTTTGTTTCTTTTACGTGCAGTAGTTTTACTTAAAAAAATTGTTTTCTCCAAATTTTCCTAAATTTTCCTTTCTAAAAAAAGAAATAAAAACACTAATTGCTTATACATAATTTGTTTTTTTTTCTTTTTCAATGTTAAATTCATGTTTTTAGTAGAAACAAAAAACAATACAAATACAAGAACAAATACAGCAAGAGATTGTTTGAGTTTTTAAACACGAATAAAGCAAAACACAACAGAGATTATGATGTAAATACCAAGCGAATATTTGGAAGTATGTCTGAATGCAAGACGAACAAAAGAAGTTTAAAAAAAACAAATCTCACATGTACAAATATATAAAAAGAAAAATTTCTCTTATAATCTCATGTGTTTTGTAAAAACAAAAAACAATGAAAATACTTTTATACAAGAATAAATATAGCAAAAGTTTTTTTTGTGTTTTTAAACACGAACAAAAAGCACACAACAGTGTATAAATTTTTTTATTCGTGACCATGAGTGAATAGTGAATGAATATTCGGAACTCTGATTTTCAGTGTTGTTGATGTTGTGGGGCATGTTGCCACCACAAGTAACAACATCTAAAGCTTAAGCAATTTCAGTTCTTCAACATTGAGATTTAATGAAATATTTGAATTAATTTAAAAGATTTTGAAAATAAGTACAAAGTCCAATTTAATGCAATGAAATTTAAAACATTTTGCATAAAAAACTAAAGAATTTATTCGAAAAAAAAAAATAAAATAGTTTTCCCAAAAAAAAAAAAATGCATGAGTTGGCAGCTTATTTAAGAGAATTGAACAATTTTTTGAATCATTTTTGCCATTTAGTCGAAATAACATTAAAATACTGCATTAAATTGGTTCTTATCTCTGCTAATGATATTATAACTTTTTCAAGAAGTGTTAAATGTAGTTTATAATAATTTTAAATTTAATTTGAATTATTAAAAGAAATGTAATAAGTGATAAGGCGAATTCATTTTTAAAAGCGAAATGTCACAACGTTCCTTGTGTTTTTGGCATATCGACTAACGAAAGCAACAAAAAAAAAAAAAATTTTGTATTTTGTTGTTGTAGTATCGTCACCATTTTTTACATGAATTCGCCTTGTAAGGGATATTAGCCTCTTCTTTCACTTGTTGTTGGTATACAACAACACTTTTTTTAGTCAAATTTCTCATTTCTAACGGTAAATTTTGCAAAACAAAATATGTATTACAAAAATGTTTTGTAGTCCCTTAATTCAGCTTTGCTTTTAACTTGCACATACATAAGTAAATGCTGTTTGTGCTTCATATTTAATATTTAAAAAAGAAAAAAGAAAACAGCCCCTAAGACGTTTGGCGCATGAAGGGTTTAATTTAGCAAAGTTATAAACTTTAATTTTAAGATTTTAGAGAGAAAGAGATAGAATGAGTATCAGGCTTTTAGCTTATAAACTAGAAGCCTATTATTAGCTTATAAATTAAGGCTCTTATATTATAAGTTATAATATAAGAGCCTTTTAATTAGCTGCACTTTTTTTTTAATAAAACTAAAGTAATATATCGAGCCATAACCGCATAAAAGCTTAAGCGACAAAAACAAAATTTTTTAAATTTTTTTATTTTCTTTCATAAAAATTTTGTATGAAGGTTGTCGCTTGCGATAAAATTGTTTTTGCTTTAAAATCGTAACGGTGCCTTATGCGACCCTGATATTTTAGGAGATGATTCAAGTGTTGCCAGTAAAGTCATTTATTAAAAAAAAAAAATTGAAAATGATGTCGCTAAAGCTTTTTTGAGGTAAGGGCTCGATATTTCAAAAACAACTTTTTTGCATAATAAATCCTTAAAAATGACTGCTATTATTTAAAATCACTTTTGAAATTTATTTAAAAATTAGAAAAAAAAGAACTGCTTTAAATGGGTTTATGTCTGTGCTTAGTTACAACATTAATGGCCGATTTCACCAATTTATTAATATATAAATGCATATTTAAAATTCGTTTTTCATGTCAAATAAAATAATATAATAAACTATATTTAAATATAAATGGATATTTAATAAATGAATAAGCAATGTCTATTGCTTTCACTTCCTTGTTTTTTACTTTTATTGACCTTTTTAACACATCAAAATATTAAAGTAATGTTTTTAAGAAAATTTTTCATTACAGAATATTATATATATATTCTTCATTTGAAGTAAAAATGTCACTGACAAAAATCTATTTAAAATATAAAATTATTGTAAATATATTTGAGAGCTTGAGAGCTCTGAAAAGAGACTGTGTATATTTGTAAATATTTATAATTACTAACTAGTGTTTATTATAGTTCTGTTAATTTTTCCAATATTGCAAATTAATAAACAAATTAAAAAAAAAATGGATATTTATACAGGATTAGTGAAATTGACCATAAAACTTCTACAAAAACTGTAATTGGTGCTCTATGAAAACAACTTCATTTATTGCATAATTTATAATTCATTTAAAATTAAGTTCAATTTTAATTAAACTAAACAAACAAAAAAAAAACAATTTAAAAAAATTATAATTTGTTAGCAAAACTACAAACCTTCATCGTGCTATTTTAGAAAGAGAGATAGAGAGAGAGCGACCGAGTACTAAGAAAAAAAGATACACAACTAATAATTTGTTTGTTAAGTTTTTGCATCCAGTGTGAACAAAACTTGAATTTTTTTACAGCTAAATTTTAAATAACCTAAAGGCCAAAAAATGCTAAAAAAAATTATTTAAGATTTTTGTTGAAAATATATTAACTACATTTTAGTGACTTAATCTTAACAAAATTTAAATAAATGGTACATTGATAAAACATCAAATATAAATAGCACTGGCAGTTGAGTTTAAGTTTAGGCGGCTCGCAACACCTCTGATACAAGCAATATACAAGCGATTTAATTTTTTGCTTTGCTCTGATTTAAAAGATTCTATAAAATTAATTAGGCTTAAGTTCTTCAAATTTAATTTTCATTAACTTATTTTTAGTGAAAGAAGGAATTTAAAACAGAAATTTAATTAATTTTTTTTTTTTTTTTTTTTTGACTGAACCGGATTATTGAACTCGGGTCGAATTTACATGTTTCGAGAATAACCACATTCTTATCATCAGAATTCTTTGCAGCTAACTCAGAAATTTTAATGCTAAATTTAGCTGCCAAAGCCACACTGTTTGTGTCCCTTACTTTTTTTTAGCTTTTACATTTATATCTAATTTAGTTTTTCGGGCTTTTGTCTTTTTTATGATTCATTAAAAATGTATTTTCAAATAATTGTCATTATTATCAAAAAAAAAAAGCAGCACAATTTGTTTTAATATTCATACAACAAATAAAATTAATAAATTATTAATTGCTTGTTTCTTTTAAGTCATATTTGTATTAAACACTTTTTGTGTATCTTATTGTTGTGGCTTAAATAAAAAAAGCTAAAAATAATCGTTCATACATCGTACAAATTATTTTAGGTTTCAAGATTTGAAGCGATAATTTAATATTAATATGCCAGACAAGGCTTGTCAGTGACAAATTTTGTTAGTTTTGTTTTTAATTTGCTTCTTTTTTGTTTAAATGAAAAATAGATAATCATGTAAAACTATTGAAATTTAAAACCCACGACTAAACTAAAAGCTTTCTCAATTACAAAACAAATTATAGCTGAAACAAAATACAAAAAAAAACAACTTCCTAAATTACTGGAAGTTTTTTGTGTTAAATTTTTTATAATGAGTATTTAATGTTGGCTAATTTCCTTTTGGAATTAAGAAAAAAAAAAAACATTTAAATAATTAATTAAACGTGTACTAATTATAAAAATTTTGTTTATTCTTTTTACAGAAATGCAAAATATGGAAAAATGGTAAGTTTCTAAAAATGCATCTAAGACACAAACCAAAATAAGACCTTGAACTTTTAGGGATTTAGTTCAGTGATAAGATCTAGAAATATTTCAATTTTGTGAAAAAATTGTAACGAAAAACGAATGTAAAGTAGTGTTTTCTAAAGTATTTTTTTTTGGTAAAACTAGCCGACAAAAATATTTGCGAATCTAAGAAGCGAAAGGGCCAAACAACATTCAATAATGCCAAAAATGGTTCAATTGTCCCATTATTAAATCCCATAGCTGATTTAGTTTAACTAAAACAGGCTATTCTGATAAACAACAAAAAAATAAAGGTGAATAAAAATGATCTGATAAAAGGATTTAATTTAATAAAGTTTTTTTAAGCAAAATTTTTAAACTTAATGAAACGGAAATAGTGGCGCCTCTACTATCGCATTTTTTCCCTACAAACAAATTTGCGGTTTTGTGAAATTCAAAAAAAAAAAAAAAAAAAAAATGCTGTAAATATGGCGCATGTTTTTAATACATTAATATGGCGTTTATCTCAATAACACACTTGTGCACAAATTTACAAAACGCTTGAGAAAATTTTTCAAAATGCTTAGAAACAAAAGTACAAGGAAAATCTGAAACAAACAACTTTAAATTGCATACTTATCGTTAGAAAATGAGTACGTGACCCAATGAATGTAAAAATTATTTAAACAAATAGTTGTAGTGGGAAAATGCATAAATTTTATTTCAAACCAGAACCAATAAATCTTTTTTTTAAGATTTAAATTCTTGCAAAACTAATAATTTGTATTCAGCTCATATTTAAAGCGAACATATTTTATGACAAAAAAAAAACTTTTATTTATGTCAAAAAAAAAAATATATATATATTTTATATTTAAGACACAATTGTTGTCCTTTGTGCTTAAGGAAGTTATTACTTTATTTTAATACACACGTTTAATGTGGCGCCCAATTGTCTGGAACACCCCCTCTACTTGTTGTCACAAATGAAATTGTATATTTTTTGTGCATACAAAAACACATAAAAACTTTTACTTATACACTAAACATATAAAACCACCCTGCAGACAAAGTAACTAGTATTTAGCTAGAAATAAACTGGTTGTTTTTTACTTAAAACTAGTTGCACTTTTGATTTTTTTTTTCTTTTATATAAAACTATCGTATTTAACGTGGGATTGTCATAGGAGCCCAACTAGTTCGTTTTTATGCATTTTTATTACAGTTTAAAACTAGTTGCTTTATTTACAGTATAAAAACTAATAAAAACAAAAGTAAATTTGGAATTGCCCTCAATATTTCACACTTAATTATTGTTTAAAAGTGTATGTATTTATTTGAGAATAAGCCTAAGCAATTAACTGCTGAAACCAGAAATAGAGAATACTATAATTTATTTTCCTGTTTCAACATATGTTTCACTTTTGTTGAATTCCCCTTTGCTAACAGAAATTTAAGAAACTAGCAGAATGCCCCGATATGGTTTTCGTCATCGTTCTACATTGTAAATTTGATGTTTTTGACTTAATCATTTTAACAAAAAGAATACGGGAATTTTCCTTCTTTTTATTTAGTTTTTAAACATGAAATAATTCGTCAACTTTAAAACAAGCCAAAAATGTACGTTTTGCTTCTTGTAGTGTTGTTGTTGTTGTTTCTACAACAGAAAAGTAAATTTGTTTTTTTTTGTCTACTTTTGAAGAGTTGTTTTTGTTCCTACAACAAACAAGGAGTAAGTCCATGAATCAAAAAAACAAGATTGCGCACTCAGCCGTACAAAAAAATTTCCTCTACGTCATCATAGACTAAATATGAGTGTTTGTTGTAAAAAATGTAAGACACACACAAATGCACATACAAAAAGTCTATTGTTTCTTTTTTCTTGTTTCTTAGATTCATGGAGTAAATCTTTGTTTTTGCCAACTTTTGTAATATTGTTGTTTTTTTTACAACAAACGGCTTCACGCCTTTCCCAGTTTTCGACGCCTAGCAACTAGTAATAAACTAGTCCATAACCTTACTAGTAACGATTTTAGCTGCAGGGCACTTATACTACTATAACGCATACACGCACATACACACATCTGAATTTGTAATACGTATACATACATATTTGACTTTTACGACTACAGAGAAAATTTCTAAATAAAAATACGCACAAAAACTTTTCCTTTTTTTACTCTTCTTCCTCCAAAAAATCCTTAAACAACTTTACAGTTACGTTTCTGTTAAATACAACATATTCATACTTTGCTTTATATTCATTTATAGAAAAGGACTGATAGTGAAGGTCATTTTTTTGCGTAAAAATGAATTTTTCTCGTTTCAGTATTTTTGTCAGCCAGGAAAAATAAAGAAAGAGAGAAAATTTTTGTAATATTTTTCTTAATTTTCACTTTCATATAAAAAAAAATTGAGTCATCATTGTATAAATTCTTTTTATTTGAGTAAATTTTAACTATGATTTATTTTATTTTTTCTATTTTTATCTTTTCTTTACTTTGGCTTTTGTTTTTTTTTTTCTATTTCGCATTTGTTTATTAATTGATGGCGTGTCGTAAATTGATTTTGATTGATTGAACAGAGATGGTTGGGTTGGCTCGGTGTTACGGCTTTGGGTCAATAGGCACAAACATTTAATCAGATTATATTTATTGGAATGAAAATGGAAGAGGAGAGGGAAATACAAGAAAAGTGTGAAAAAATCTATAACAATGTTTTTCCATCACATCAAAGCGTATAATTTTTATTAATAGAAAAGAATTTTATGTATTTTTTTAAACGTTTTTGATTTTTTATAATGATTTACGATTGAAAAATTAGAATTGCTTTGAACTTTAAGGTGGGAAGATGAGATTTTAGGGAAAATCTTTAAATAAATACTATTTTTTTAATCCAAATTTTTATATTTTAATCAGGCTATAAGGTTCGTCAAACTTAATTTTCATTAAATTATTTTTATGAAGAAAGGAATTTACAACATGAAATTAATTAAAATATATTGATAATTTTTCATTTTTGACTGACCGGGGGACCGAAACCACATTCACGGACTTTTAATGAAACATAAATCAATGCTTTAATGCAATAGCGTCATAACCATATAGGTATGATAACCTTGTAATAAGTTCAGTACACCATCATCCTAATTATGAATGAAAATTCCCAGGGAGTTTTCTCCCTTCTCTCATTTTTCCTATGTTAATTCAATTGTAAAAGTAGGAAAAGGGAAAAAACTCCCGGGGAATTTTTATTCATGATTGGGCTGCATAAGAACATCTTGAAGTAAATACGTGTTAGTTCTTATAACAACTTTATACATTACCTTGTATATAGAGTTTTACAGCCTTGTTTAGACATGTCGTCAGCTCATTATTGGTTTGGAGCAATAATTGGTTGATATGCGCCAAACCAATAATAAGCTGAAGATATGTATTTATGTAGAGGTCAGTTACCATAGAAAAACGATTAGAATAGAAAAAGATATAACTTCACACGTACGGAGTTCTGAGAGCTAATTCAGGGGCGAATAAGCCCCTTTACCGAAATAAAATTTCTAAGTTGTTAAGCATTACAGTTTTTTTTAGTGATATTTAAAGGTATAAATAATTGTCCAACTCACAATCTCTGTCGTATGGCCAGTCGTTTCAAAAAATACGATTTCAAAAAAAAAAAAAAAAGATGGGCCAATTCCGTTTTTTAACGTAATAACAATGTTCAAAATGTGCAATACCTAGCCCATAGTTTGATCTAGATTGGTTTTTCGGTTGTTGTTGGTTGTTGTTGTTGGTCGTAGGTTGTTCTTTTGCTGTTGTTTCCCTACAGATAATATTGGACTACGTGGTACATTGTGGCTTAAATGGACTACTTACTGTAATATGGACCATGTTATAAGAAATTATCATGCAGTGTTGCCAATAACTGCATGATGTATACTTTTCTATAGTTTACAGTATTACACATTGGTAGCCCTGATGGTGTCCATTATTAATTGTTTATTTAAAAGTGAAAGTTTGTAAAATTTGTGAAAAAAAAGGTAAAAAAATAAAAAGACCAAGTAAATATATTTAATAATAGCAATAATAGACTACAGGGCACGCCATAAAAGGCGATTAGTAAAAAATGAAAAATGCTTAAACAACCGCTTTAGTGTACTCCATACTGTAATGACATGGAGTACTTTTAAAACTAACCCACTTTAGTACTCCATGGAGTAGTTTAGGGACTACTTCGGTGGGTTATATGGTCCCCTCCTAGGACATCGTAATGTTAAATGGACCACCTTTTATCCATATATTTGGAGTAGTTTTGGAGTACTCCTACTCCTTTATGGACTACTCTTTACATGCATGTATGGACTAGTCTCGTTATCTGCAGGGTGATACGCGTTTGGCAGTCAACAGCTAACAGCTGATAAACTGTCTGCACTTTGTATGCAAATATTTTTAAATCTTTCATCATAATTCTGCGTAGGAACCGCCGGCGTCAATGGCGGTGAGTGTTAAACGGCAAAGTTTCTGAGTAGATAGTGTGGAAACTATCGAAACATGTCAAACTAACCAGTTCGTGAAGGTGGGTTCGGTCTCCCGGTCAGTCAAGTATGAAAATTTTTTTTTTTTTGTAAAATTCTTTTCTTCATAAAAATAATGTAATAAAAATTTAATTTGATTAACTTTAGCGTCAATCCAATTTTTGTTTTTTTTCTTTTCCTTAACAATTTATTTCTTTAATTGAAGTTCTTGTAATTATTACTAAAATTCTTGTAATTATTGTTAAAATCTTTTTTTTTAAATTCCTAAGAAATTGTGTCAAATTAAATAGAAATTGTAAAACTTAAATGTCAAATATAATAAGAGACACGTAATAAAAGTATTTGTGCTTCATTAGTTGGTATGTACTTCAATTTTACATTTTATTTCTTGAATATAAAAGAAAAAGCACTAATGAAAATAAATACACAGAGAAAACGTCTAAATAAATAGCATTAGTGTCAGGTTACCAAAATAAAAGAAGCAAAAGAAAGCCAACAACAAAACCAACAACATTTTAAATAATATAAAGATTTAAGCACATGAATATAACAAACATATAAAATGCAAAAAGGACCTCCTGACTAACATTTCCAAGCAGCCTTAAACTTTATAGGTGCAGACGTACGTTTCACTCACTTTAGGAGAAAAAAGCAAAAAAATAAAACGAAGCCAAAAAACAGTTCCTTGTAACTTTAAATGAAGCCAAACGATATTTTTTTACCCAAGACACATGTGTTTGTGTGTGTGTGTGCTTTTTACACAGTAACTGAAATTTATAAAACTGGGTTATTAAGAATTATAAAAAATAGAAACACACAGAAATGTGGAGTCGAATGGAAAATAAATGGTTTTTAAAAAAAAGTCACTGCAAGGAAAGAAGCCAAGTATAACAAATACAAATATTTAAAATTTATATACAGTAAAAAAGAAACTGTGAAAATACTTATAAAAAAGAAATAGCGTAAATGTGTCAAGGTTAAAATATATGTAGATATAATATATATATGTAGAAAATCATATTAGGAAAAAGAAGAATCGTGAAACGTGTCAAAAATTAAAATCAAAATGTTAAAAAATACACAAACGAATCGCATATTTCTTTAAAATATTTAACAAATTTTATCTTTAAGGACTTGAAGACACGCTATTATGCAAAAATACAAGCAAACTCTCACTTTTTTTTAAACACATACAAGTTTTTATAGAGAGATATACATAGGTATGTATGTATATAAACAATGTATGTATATATAGCAGAGTCATTTGTATAACACTCCCTCAAAATAGGATTTTAACTGTTTAACGACATTTACACACCCTGACAGGATAAAACATGCCACTGAGTCTCTCTCTTCCTCCTTCTCCCAAATAAATTCTCTTTAATTTATTACCGTTTGTTTAGTTTTCATGCACACACGCACAGATCGACATAAATAAAAGCATATTTATGTTTGGCTCTAACAGTTATCTTTCATTTTTGTATATGAACATTATTTTTTTGAGTGTATTTCCTGTTTAATTATAATTCCGGGTGTGTTTTTCAGCAAAATTTTTGAATGTGCGTTTCTTTTTTTTTTATATATATTTAACTTATTGAGCCAGAAAGTCTTATTTGTTTATAAAAGTGTAAAGATTTTGTCTTGTTTTGTTAATAAAATTTTTGTCGGCTTTTTGTATATTTTTTGTTGTTTTTCTTATTTTGTTATTATTTATATCTTTAAATTATCTGTGAACTAGTTTTGTGTGGCAAGATAGCAAAATAAATAAATAATTTCAGAAACAGATGTTTAAGGCATGAGATCTTCAAAAGACAGACAAAAAGGTGTTTTTTAAAAAAGAAATTTGTAAAGGGTGTCCAAAAATTGAGGAAATCGCTACAGGGAGAGGATTCGAAGCTTTTTAAGGCGTAAAATTAATGATTTAGACGTAGAGAATATGTGGTGGCTTTAACAGGATGGTGCCACAAAGCAAGAGAACCAATAGATCTTTTGAAAGAAAAGTTCGAAAATCGTATTATTTTTCGTAGAGGAGAGTGAAGGTCGTGTGATTTGACTCCTTTAGTCTATTTTTTGTGGGTTTTTTTTCAACAAAAGTATTCAGCAACTATCCCACAACAGTTCAAAGGCTTAAAAACAACATTGTCGAGTAGATATCAACCATTAACAACAGATTATTAAAAAACGAGACTGAGAATTTTGGTAAAATATTGGGAGACTGTCGAGCCAGTAGGGGAGAGGTGAGTTGACCGACATAATTTTTCATTTTTAACCGGAATCTTTTTGTAATAATCTATGTTTACATTCGTCCTTCAAGTTATGCTGAAAAGGTCAAAGAAAAAAAGAAAGGCAAAAAAGTAAAAACAGAAAAATATACTTTCAGCTTCAAAAAAAATTCTTGACAAAATGTATGAAAAAACAGAAGTAAAGAATAACATGTAAATCAATTCAAAGCAAATTTTGATCAACTAAGTAAAAATACCATTTGGTTTGGAGATTGATGTTTAACTATTGACTGCCAGCCTTCGTCAATGGCGGTGAGTACTAAACGGCAAAGATTACTGAAGAGATAGTTTGGTTACTATCGAAACATGGCAAATCAACCTGTCGGTGAACATGCGTTCGATCCCCCTGTCAGTCAGGAATAAAAAATTATCAATATATTTTATTTAATTTTATGTTGTAAAATTCCTTTCTTCACAAAAAAAATTTAATGAAAATTAAATTTGATTTGAACTTTAGCCTCATTAATATGTAAAAGTTTGATTAAAAATAAATAAAAATATTTTTAGTTGAAGTTTTTGATATTTTAGTTAGGCTTAAGTTTAATAAATTAAATTTTCATTAAATTATTTTTAGTGAAGGAAAAATTTCCAACATGAAATGAATTAAAATTTTTTGATAATTTTATTCTTGACTGAACACGGGATTGAACTCGGGTCGAATTTACTAGTTTCGAGAATAAAAACATTCTCATCGGAATTCTTAGCCGTTCTACTGTTTGCACCACTGCGGCGCCTGCCAGTCTATATTCAACTTTTTTTTTAACTTAAAATTGTTCAAAAAAAAAAAAAAAAAAGAATACAATCTTTTAAGTCCATGTAGCATTAGTAATATTGATTTATGTCTTAGCATTTTTTAACATTATTATTTTTTTATTTGTTTGACGCAAATAAACTTGTCTTTTTGGCCAAAATGAATAAATTTATGTTTAAAATTTTATGAAATTGCTCAAAATTTAGAAAAAAAAATCAAAATTTCTTAAAATAAAGCAAAAAAAAAAAAACACTTATTTCCATGCGTATATAAAATATATTTATAGCTCTCCATAATATTTAGACCATGTGTTTTCTTGTAAGAAATCGAAGAGATTTATTTTGGATAAAATCAATTTACAAAAAAAATTTGCCATTAAAAAAAACAAGAGTAATCTAAATCTCCATCTTGAATTAAAAACAAAAAAAAAATAAATTTTTAAATTCAAAACAAAAATGAAACATTGTAGAGTCTTACTTTAAAATAAATTCTATTAGATTGAAATAAATTCTGTTTTTTTTCTGGACTATCATAAATTGTATTGAAAACATTTTTATTAGCGAGTTTTTTTTTATTTATTTAAAAATTTGGCACATTTACAAAAAGAGAATTGTGTTTTGCTTTCCATTATTTGTTTTTAATTTTTTTTTTTTTAACAAAAACCAGATGATTCATTAAGAATCTGTATGACTTTTAGTTGTTGTTTCAGTTTGTATATTTCCAATAAGTATTTTTAAAAATTTTGCTTAAAAATTATATTCAGTTATAACACTTATTTGCTGTTTATTTTTGTATTATATTTCGTAATGTATGTCAGACACAAGATGGCAAAAAGTTTTTGAAAAAAAAAAACAATACAACCCCATAAACAAGGTAATAAATTTAAAAAAAAATGAAATAAGTTATAAAACTTTATACATATTAATAGAAAAATTAAAAAAATAAAAATATTTATGTAAGTTTTTTCTCACTGGCAACTTTGTTTATATACCAAACTAATCAGCATGTTGTCATTTTTCAACAATAACCTAAATTTTTTCGCTTTGATATTAACAATTTTTGATTTAATTTGTAAAAAGAATTAATTAAATCTATAAAATGTTGCTAAACACTTTATTGCTAACAATAACTTTCTTTTAAGAAACCTTATTTCTTAACAAACCTTTTAGATACAGTTTTGTTTAAGTTGATTTCTTGATACAAAATTCGTTTCTAAAGGAGCTTATAGACGACATGTTTTTGTCATCTGACATGTCAAATTTTCAAGTCACATGTAATTGTGCATGTCTGTCAAAATCGCTGTTTTACATAAGCTTTATAATATTCGGTCACAAACGTACATGTAATTTGCTTCTGACATTGTCTCTGTTTTTTTCGCATTGTTATTGCAGAAACCAAAGTAGTGCTCGGTTTCAAAATAGCTTGCTGCCGCCATGAAAAGTTTTATTTGCGCCGTAAAATAGTTCAGCCATCTTAACATTTTTTTCTTTTAATTCAAAGATACCAATTTAGGATTTTATAATAAAACGGGTTTTATATATATATTCACATAAATTCTATTCAATGGTAAGATGATCAAACATATCTCGGTATTGTAAAAAATTAACTTCAGGCGGCTAATAATTCCGTCAATAGTGGACGCCGCTGCCGGTTTCTTCCCGGCATAGCTTTCTGATGTCAGATTGTTTGTCAGAAGAAAATAGAGCACGCTCTAATTGAAATTTTGTCAGATGACTTTGCGTCTGACTTTAACAGAAGCAAAGTTAAAAAGGTAACACACGACATGTATGTACTTTGCAGTGGGAAATTTTACATGTCAGATGACAAAAACATGTCGTGTACGGTCGCCTTAAAGAATTCTTAGCAACATGTTTAATTTGCATTTTCAAGCTAGTACTCTGTTCAAATTTGTGAAAAATGTTGAGCAACATTGATTATATCACACGAAAATTTTGACATGTATCAATGTTACCTATCATGCGAGTTTGTACAATTTGACGTTTTTATTCCTGCAAAGTATGCGACATTGTTTTGCATATGTAAACCAACCCCACATGTATTTTACTGAAAATATTTTTTTTATTAAAAAATTTAATAAAAAAGAAAGTAAATATGGATAAGAAACTGTTACCGGTTGTGTTATTTTAATTTTTTATTTCGTATTTAATAATCAGTTCATACTTTTTTGCTTTTGCTTAAAATTCCACGTGAAATAAGTGCAGCATACATTATTTCGCAGTTGTAAAAAAATGTTGCCAGAAACATTTCGGAACTTTTTCACAAAATGAACAGAGTACAATTCTATCAACATTAGCTGCGTTCGAGAACACAAAAGTTTATACTAGTTTTTACTGAACTTTACTGCATTTTACGAAATTGCGTTCGAGTACACAAAATACAGTAAATGAGAACACAAATTAAGAGCGAAAAGTGACAGTTCTTGTCTGAGTATTTACAAATTTTTACTGCAGAAATTTTTGCAGTAAAATTTAGTACAACAAAAAAAACATATGTTTCAAAATGTAAACAAACAAAAGTAACAAACAAAATGCTTACAAATTGTGAAAAAATTGTTAAATAAAAGAAATGTTGAAATAAAAATTAAACAGAAACAAAAGTGAATACATATTAATTAATTAAACTTGTTTGTGAACCATTTATTTGGCTAAATACTAACTTTTGAAACTTTTTTTGTTCTGTTAATTTTTTAGAGTTGTAAAAGTGTTAAGTACTTGGGTACTTAAGTTATCAATAGCAAAAAATTATTCATGTTCTTTTGAATAAATTAACCCGTCACAAATTAGTAATATCAAATAAAATAAAAAACAAACAAACATGTAAGACTACATAAAATAATTTCTTTGTATTTTCCAAAAATGTTTGTGTTATAAAAAGTATTTAATCGAGTACCAATAAAAAAACGAGTTAAGTAGTCAAAAGTGTTAACATTTTTCAACACTTCAACTATTTGTCATCAGCTGTTGCCTTTATTTTACGAATTTTTACAAAATTTGCGTTCGCGTACTTTTTTGGACAACAGCTTTTTGTGAGAGAAAATTTTTCAATTTTCTCATTTACTGTATTTTACTGTAAAAGTACTCAAACGCACCTATTATTTCATAGATATTCCCCACAAGTTTTTTTCATATTCGTTTTGACAGCATTTCACGTGAAATGTTGAACGGAGTACCAGGCTTAAGAAATCTTATTATTAAAAGAAATATTAATTTTCATTTTTTTAAATCGTAAATGATTGAGCAGATTATAAATTATAAGTCTAGTATTATTGTTTTAGCCAGGGTTTAAAAAACTGCCGTCGAAGCCAAGCAGTTTTTCTACTTTGACTGCAGTTTTTTAAACGCTGGTTGCAGCTTAACAACATTTTGACTTTAATTAATAATGTTGATAGTTCAAACAATTATGACATTTCAATTATAACCTCTGCTACTTTTAAGATGCTATTAAAATGTTTGCTGGGTTATTGATATTATAATGTACATAAAAAAAACGTACTTGTTATTTTTTGGCAATTAAACGTAATGAATTTTGCAAATATTAAACAAGCAATATTAATTCAAACAAAAAGAAACATTATTAAATTAATAAAAATATTAAACAAAACACGTTTTTAGCTAAATTTTATTAAAATAAATTAAACAAAAGAAACAAGTATGTATTGATTTTTTTCTGTTAAATTTTTTACTTTTATGTAATTTTGTTTTGAATTTTTAATAAAATATTAAAAGAACTGAAGTAAAAATTTGTTAGAATAAATTATTTGTTAAAAAAAAACTGAAATAAATTTTTTTTTGTTAAAATTTTTTTTAATCTTGTTCAAAGAATAAAAAGAAACAAGAGAATAATAACATTAATTACAGTTTATAAATAATTTATTTAATTAAAGGTTTAATAAAAGCTGCAATTAAGTTATTTAATAATTAATGAAATTTTTATTGTTGTATGTGACTAAATTAAATTATCTAGTTGCTTAATTGTTAATTGTTTTTTTCTTTTTTTTTTCAATATTTTCTTAATTCGGCAGTTCAAATGTCCGATGTTCATAAAAATATTTCATGTCCGAAAACAATTAAGAAACATTTCTGTGTGACTAGATATTGAGAATTCTAGTTATTTTAGTTATGAAATTATTTTAACACTTTTTAATTGTAAATTAATTGTTAACGCTGTAAATTTTTAAGAAAAAATAGCATTTTTGCATATTTTTTATAGCTTTTCTGATATTAAAAAAAAAATTGATTGAAAGCTTTTCTAAAACTTGTCTAACTTAATTAAAATAACAAAATTTAAAACATAATTTTGCTTTAATAATAATTTTATTATTTTAAGGTTGGTTTTTCTTTTTTCTTGTCTGTCAAGTTCACTTTTTTTTAAAAAATAAACTTTATTAAACTGTTTAAGGGTTTTTATCCAAATTTTTATATTTCAATCAGGCTAAAGTTCATTAAATTTCGATCCACCCAGTAAAAATACCATTTGGTTTAAAGATTGATGTTTGATTTTTGACTGCCAGCCTTTGTCAATGGCGGTGTCTGTTAAACGGCAAAGCTTCTGAGAAGATAGTGTGGTTGCGACCGAAACATGTCATGGTAACCTGCCGGCCGCAGTTCGAGCCCCGGCCACGGTCAAGAATGAAAGATTATCAATAACAATTTTGATTAATTTTCATGTTGTAATATTCCTTTCTTCATAAAAATAATTTAATGAAAAGCCTGATTAAAATATAAAAATTTGAATTAAAAATAATTTTATTTAGAAAACTAAAACTGCATTTTAATGGCTTAAATTGGTTTTTTAAATATTTTACTTCAAGTATTTATCTTTTAGCAACTTATAGGTTTAAATCTAAAAACTAGTTTGTTTGCGACTACAAAATAAAACCTTCCACACAACATGTTTCTAAATAAAGTGCAAAAACATCAAATGTTTGAAATACTTTTGTGGCGTCTAAAATTGAAAATAAAAGTGCGTAGAATCCAATGATTTTTGCGTTCGTTTTTGAGGTCACGGTAATTCATTTTATAGTGTAAAATTCTACAATAAAATAACAACAATAAAATCTAAGTCATAACACACACACACACACAAATGCAAAAAACACAAAAAAATGCAATTTGCTTCAAATACGAGTTAGAACTTTTCAACTTGTTAAGTATTTCAATTAAAAAAAAATAAAAAAAAATCTGATACACCTGTAAAAAACTATTGAATGAAATGCTGGAAAAGTCGTATAAAACTGTCACAAGCAACTGTAGAAAAGTAGATTTTAAAATAAAAATTTTTAATATTTTCTAGTTATTAATACAAATTTTTAAATTAAAATCAGGCTTAAGTTCATAAAATTTAATTTGCATTAAATTATTTTTATGAAGAAAGGAATTTTACAACATGAAATAAATTAAAATTCATTGATAATTTTTCATTCTTGACTGACCCAGGGATTGAACTCACGGACAGGTCGATTTGACATGTTTCGATAGTAGCCACACTATTAGAAATCTTTGCCATTTAACACTCTTCCTAATATTTTTTAGTTTAACTTCGAAGCAAAAACATATGGAATATAATTAACCTTTAGGATCTTTATTAGTTAAAAAATCGATATACTTCTCTCACGAAAATGTCCAAATACAAAAAAAAAAACATAAGCAAAGTAAAGTAAGTACCTTGCAAAAACTTTGCTATAATTCTTATAACTTTTAAATGCAAAATGTTTTTACCAGTTTTAAGAAAATATTTCCGCAACTTTCCTTTTAACTTTCAAACGAAAATAAATAAAAAGCGCTCTTCTTCAACAACATATGAATCAAGGCGAATTCATGTAAACGGTGGTGGCGATACTACACTGAAAGAATTTTCTGCGCAATACCAATGAATTTTGACATTAATCCCATGAAAAATTGCATTAAAAAGGAACATATGCAGCGCTTCGTTGGATCAATGAAACCTGTTTCATTAAAATGTATTTAATGAAACATTACATTAGATCTATGAATATTATTAATTGGATGAATACTTTCAATAAAGTAAAAAAAATTTTTTCTTATTTTATTTTTTTTTTTTTTTTATTTATTTATTTTTGTTTTCTTATTTAATTTAATTTTTTTTATTTTATTTTATTTTTTCTGTATTTGGCGGGAATCGATCGCGCAACCTCGGTGTTGATAGACTACCTCTCTACCAGCTAGCCTACCGGGGCAGTGTAGTTTTTGGATAAAAAAAACTACGTTTTTTACTCAATTAAGAGCGTAAATATGAGATTAAATTGTCCATAACAACAATAACAAAGTTGATTGAAGGTGGATTGGAAGTTTTTGTTTCATTACTATAATGACATTTTTATTGTCATAATGAAAATTTAAATTTATGAAGGCAATTATTGAAATATGTTGCTTTTACAAAAAAAATTTTGATTTCATAAATTTAATGGCATATAACATTAGATGTATGGAATAATTAAATCTTACATTTTTTAATTACCAATTAAACATTTTTTTAAGGAAACTATAATTTTGTATTAATTTATGAATATAGTTATGTTTGTATATTGTTTTTTTATGTTACCAATTAAAATTTTTTGTTTAACTTGGACAAACTTATGTTTTCATATATCCAATGAAAATTTTTAACGTAATTACGAAATCCAATGAAGCGATTTTAACGAAAAGACTTCATTATAACTATGAAATTCCATTTAGACAATGAAAATTTTCATTTAACCAATGAAAATTTTTTTATGAAAATGATTCATTAAATATATGAAGCATTTTTCTTTCAGTGTACAACAAGTGCTACCACAAAAATACAACATTGTATTTCATTTAGTACTTTCGCAACTTATGACATTCCTCTCTCTAAGTAAGAAAAAATGTAGCTCAGCTGTGCTTTCAACGCCACCTGAATAATGAATTCGCCTTGATCTGAATTATTTCCTAAAGGGCTGTAGATAGGAAGATAGAATAGGAGATAAAGAGAGTGAAAACACTATATAGTTACATATATTTGCTATAATCCCAAGTTATTCTTTTAGCAAATTTCTGTGAATATTTGCCAAATTATCTTAGTAAAATTTCTTAAAGTGTATGTCATTTTTTCCAAAAAAAAAAATTTTGTAGACATTTTTATTACTTTAAAAGTAGCTGTCAATAGAAAGAAAGAACGAGAGAAAGAGGGAAACAAAATAATATGCATTTGCTTTATCTCTCGTAATTTTTTTCTACGTAAATTAAGATCAAGATTTGCCAGATTTTCTGAACAAAATTTCTTAAAGTGTATGTTATTTTCGCAGAAAAGTAATGGTTAGACATCTTTATAGCTTTCAAAAGAGCTGTCAATAAAAATATAGAAAGAGCAAAAATAGTATATAATTGATATAATCTCTCTGAATTCTTTTCTAAGTGAATTAAGATCAAGATTTGTCAGATTTTCTCAACAAAATTTTTTAAGTGTATGTTTTTTTCGCCAAAAAATAATGTTTAGACGACGTCTTTATAACTTTCAAAAGAGCTGTCAATAGCAAAAATAGTATTTATTTTCCATAATCTCTAGTTAGTCTTTTAATGAATTAAAGTCAAGATTTGCCAAATTATCTTAGCAAAATTTCTTTAAGTGTATTTTCGCAGAATTACAATGTGTAGACATTTTATAATTTGTCACAAATATTTGTAATGAATTGATGTTTTTTTCACACACTAGTAAATAGTAAATAACTTGCTAACTTTCAATGCATTTCCGTCCGTCTCTCGATTGTCTGTTTAACTAACCGTTTGTCCGTCTGTCTGTCTGTCTGTCTTTTTGCTTGTCTGTTTTAAGCACTTTATTAACTAACAAAGGCAGAGTAAAAAATAAATAAGTAAGTAGGTAATGGAGACTTGATTGTCAATATTACAATATCTCTCTAATAATGTTGATATTTAATCAAGCGGATTTATTTATTTTTAAACTTATTTCTAAAACGTTATGAGAAAATCCAATACAAAAAAAAAACAAAGTAAATAAATCAACAATATGGTTGTGCATACAAATTGAGTTGTGGAATTAATCAAATGTAACTTCATTTCAATATGCATCTGTATGCAACGCGTTTGGCAAAAGAATTGCCTCTACTTTTAAGGTCAAGAACATTTACAATTTCTAATGTATTCAGAAAAATTGACACACTAACTCATTTTTTTTACCTCTACACACAAAACTGAGCAGGCGTTTTAACACTGTCCTCAGTAAATCCCCAGTAAGATTTACTCAAACGTGTAGTCAGTTGCTTTTGGAAAATGAATTTTGAATTATAATTAATTTGTTTTATCTTTGGCTTTATTACTGGAGTGGAAAATTGCAAGGACGTTTAAAATGAAATAGAATTGATTGAATAATCGTTAAATCGTTTATTTATTTAGTTTATTCGTTAAATGTTTTTAATGGTTATTTATTTGTTTTTGTTGTTGATCAAATCATGTACATATGTATGTACTTTTCTGCTTATCATTTTAGACCTCAATAAATATTTCATTAAAAAAACAAAAAACAATCAATACGTGCAATAAAGTAGTTTACTTATACTCTACGCTACTTTTACTTTACACTTCTACTTAATGTATAATACATACATACACATGTATATACCATTTCGTACATGTGTTCGTATATGTATTTACACTTTATCTTTAATTTACATGTTTTGTTTTAGTGTTTTTTACTGTCGTAAAGTCAAATTGTCTGTATGTATATATTGTATTTAAAGTATCAAACAATATTTACGCTTTTTGAAAATCTAATTAATTTCGAAATTAATTTACTTGTGACACTTGAAAAGATTACAAGCACCGTTTTTAATAGACACATGGCAAATGGTAAAATAATCTAGGAATTTTATGGAAATGAATAAATTTAAAAAATAAATTAAGGAAGCTTTTAATTATGGATAGCAAATGATAAAAATTAAGGACTGTAAATAGTAGAACTTCAAGCAAGTGTAGAAAACATGTATTTACATTTAAAATCTATTGAAAATGTTCTATAGAAAGAATTGTTTACATATGATTTATTGTTTACAATATACAATTTATTTACAATATTAAATTTATAAAATGTCTACTTTTTATTTACACAAACATCAGTTGTTTACATAAAGTCAAAGACATTTTTTTCAACTAATTAAAAAAAACTGGTAAAATAAAAATTTAATTTAAGAAAATCTTAATCTTACCAGACAAAATCGCTTGGAGAGATAAAAAAATTATAAAGAAGAATATTGTTTGAGTACAACTTTTTTTTTACTAAGGTTGTCGTTTTTAGATCTCAGTTAAACTAGGTTTAGTTAATCTGAAAACAGATTTGTGCCGCTATTACAAAGTTTGTATACAAAATTCGGACGAAACAGCATAGTTTTGTTGAAAGTGTCGGTATTTAATAAAAAAATGTAAATAAAATCCCATTTCGCCGGAAAAATACGAGTTACAGACCACGTTAAACTAAGTTTAAACTTAATCCACATCTCAAAACCCCTGGCTATATGTAAAATAAAAGAGATCGAAAAATTGTAATACTTATCGTTGTTCAATGGAAAAATAAGTGGACAGGTGTCTGGTACTTTTTTGAAATTCGGCCTTTTTGAGCAGTAAACGGGCAAAACCTGTATTTGGAACTTTTGCAACAACATCTAACTTTTAAACCAATAAGCATAGAAATAAAGATTATTGCAAATTCGTTACTTATGTAAAAAATACAAATATAAATTTGGTACTTTTTAACAATTCAAACGTTTGAGGGTTGAAAACCGTACTTATTTTTTGTACTTCTTTTTACCAAATATTTTTGTCAATTCATTGACTTATACATATTAAATTATGGGATCACACTACAATTTTAAAATTTTTAATACTTAAATAGGGGGAAAAAAGTATCAAAAATGGAAAATACGGGAAATTAAATTTCTTTCTTTTACTTTTCCGTGGTGCATGAGGTAATTTTTGTATTTTCTATAAGACTGAACTTAGAAACATAAAACTACAGGGGCAGGGTTCTGAGTGAATGAAAACCTATAAGATGAAAAATGTTTGTACTTTTTTGTTTTTCAACTGGTACTTTTTGAATTTTCATTAATATTGGACCTAGAAATATGAAATTAAACATCCATTTGTAAGGGCTTTCTGGTACTTTTTCGTTCTACAACTGGTACTTTTCTTAGTGCTCGTTAATATTGGACCTAGAAACATAAAAGTAAACATATAAGGTCATAAGTGAATAAGAATCTCCAAGAGGAAACATAAATAAACATGCATGGTCTTGAGTTAATAAGAATCTGTAAGGGGGAGCTCTTTGATACTTTTTCGTTCTACAACTAGTACTTGTTTTAATTTTCGTTAATATTGGACCTAGAAACATAAAATTTAACATTTAAGGTCATGAGTGAATAAGAATCTGCAAAAGGAATCTTTTTGGTACTTTTTCTTTCTTTAGCTGGTACTTTTTGAAATTTTATTAATACTGAACCAAGAAACATAAAATTAAACAATCAGACTCCAGAGTGATTGAGAATCTATAAGAGGAGACTTTGGTACTTTTTTGTTTTTCGATTAGTACTTTCTGATTTTTTTTATATTATTAAATTTGCAATTTGCAAAAATTCACGGACTTGAATGGAAGCTAAAATTTAGACCGGAGAAACGTCCATCGCCAAATCGATTCACTAAGCCAGAAAAAAACAAATTAACGCAACATGTAAATTCATTAATGTTAATAAGTACGTTTTCTACATAATTGCATAAACAGTTATGGTCGAATAACTAACAATTTCTGTTTTATTTTAATATTTTCTTTAGATATTATTTTTTTTTTTTTTTTCAAAACTTCGCTTTAAACTAAAAAGTTTTTTAGCTCCTAATAAAATAAACACTTAAAAGGGAAAAAATGTCAATTATTTATTGTTTCAAATTTTAAGTTCCTTATTGTCTGTCTTGTCAAAGAAATAATGTGTTCCATAAGTAATAAACGCGTGTCAATGTGTGCTCATTTAAATTATAAAAAAAAAATATATATACAGTAAAAATTCGATAATCCGGATAATTGATTGCAGACCCCAATCCGGACTAGCGAATTATCCGGATTACCGCATGTATGTATTTATTAAAAATTATAATAATTCATAGCAAAAAAACGCATGTGCAAACATACTCATATCACACTAATCTAACTGCATTTTACAAAGCATGCTGTGATTTAAATATAAAAATAAATAAAAACGGGTGTTATTCAATCCGGATTATAGAGTTGCAATCAATCCGGATTATAGAATACGCAATGACTGTATTTTTCAAAGCATGCATTGATTTGAATAAAAAAAAATAGATTAAAATGGGTATTATTCAATCCGGACTATATAGTTGCAATCAATCCGGATTATAGAGTACGCAATGAGCTGCAAAATTCTGTCCGGATTACCGAATATTCCGGATTAGTGAAGTCCGGATTATCGAATTTACACTGTATATATATATTCATAGAAAAAGGGTGCTCCAAAATTGCTGCAAAATTTGCATTTATCGCCATTTGTGCAGTAAAGTGTTGGCAACCCTAAAAAAATTCACAGCTAACAGTTTAGGGTTAGTTAAAATGGAGCATTACACGATAGAACAATATGTTTTCATTATTGAACAATATTTCAAAAATAATGAAAGCTTGACGGCAGCAGTTCGAAAATTTGATACAATATTTATTTATATTTCCGACCATGTGTATAAACTTAATTGAAGAATTCAGAAAGCCTGGATCTGCTTAGATATTGACATTTGAACAGCTTGTTGTTGGACGACCAGTGTGTTAGGCTGTTAGGTTTTCAATTAATCTCTTCACAGTTGACAAAGTTGAAACACTATTCCGACAAAATCTTAAAATTTTTGAACTACAGCCTCAATAGTTCAATATTGAGGAAACATTGTTCTATCGTGTAACGCCCCATTTTTACTAACCCTAAACTGTCAACTGTCGAAATTTGTTTGGGTTGCCAACATTTTACTGCACAAATTGCTACAAGTTCAAATCTTGCGTTTATTTTGGGACACCCTTTTATATGTATATTAATTTTAAAAATTCCCTAGTTGTAAGTTTTTGCTGCAAAACAATGTGAGAAAATTTTACTTGCATTATGAAAAAAAAAAAATAAATAAATAAATATGGTGTTAAATGAAATCCCTTCTGTTTTGGTTTTCATCATTTTGAAATGTAGTCCAGCCATCTACCCCAAAAAGAACAACAATTTTATTATAAAAATATTAAACGAATTGTATGCCACATTTTGTGCAACAAAGAAAATGCATGAGCTTGTGTTGTAAATTCACTCTGTCATCATAAACATCATCATAATCATTATTATGTTTAGTTAGTTGGCAAGTAAGTAAAATGCAGACATGGTGTCTGTGACCCATATTCATGTGTAAAATGTGTAAAATAACAGCATGAACTACCAAAGACAGAAAATAGTATTATGCACATTTTTTGTTTTTTTTTTTTTTTTCTAAAAAAAAACTTATTTAAAGGAAATATGTATGTATGTATGTATTTGATGTTATCTAGTTTTATTAATAAACTATAAAAAGTTTTGTTTAAAAGTTTCCAAAAAAAAGCTTTATATAGGTAGTTTAGATTTTCAATTAATTTCACCAAGTTCAGTTAAATCTAACTCTTAGTTAAACTTCCAGTTAACAATAGTTAATTATAACTGAACTTAATGAAATTAGCCGTAAGCTTAGAAAAGTTTGGAAATGACTGTCTATTTTCTGTTTTTGCATTTATTTTAATTTATTCAGGGTTAAAATTTAAAGTGTGTGTTAAAGCAGCTGTTTTTATTATTATTTTATCTACTTGATTATACTTTTTACCGTTTTTCTTCTTCTAAAGGAATATTTACATGTTTAGGTCATAAAATAAGACCATAATGAAACAGAAAAATTTTAATATTTTCTGGGCGTTCAACACGATTTTAACACACAACTATAAGTTTGTAATAAACCGCTGAAAAATGTGTATTTGTGTTTACAACTTCCCACAAACGTGATGAAATTTCATAAAACACACACGCATAACGAAAAAAAAAACGGCAAATACTTAAAAGGAGGGGTTGGGTATATTCAGCTACAAACTCTTAGCATAACATTAATATTAAGTTATAAATGCCCGTAGCAATGCCTAAAGTTTCCTCTCTCTTTATTTGTAGAGGCAGCAAACATTTATAATATATAAAACAAGACACAGGACATTTTTGGCAAAATTTGCAATTCCATTAAGAAATTTTAATACACTTAAATACTAAATAAAATGCTTCAACACTATAAAAATAAAATTTATCACATTTCATTTGCACATAATGCAGAATACTAATGAACGTTTGTGCTTGGAATTGGGAACAGAAATACAATTATCTGCTAAGCCAGAGTGCTACAAAATGTCTATGAAAATAAACAAGTTAAAATAACAAATTCTATTTTAATGAATCGTAATAAAAAAAAATAAACTTTAATGTACTCGTGCAACATTAAACCTCCACCACCACCGCTATCATCATCACCACCATCATTCAATATTAGTTTTACTCTATCTTCTTGATAAAATACAGCAAAAAAAAAAAGTTTAATTAAAAAAAACTATCAAGCGGGCTAACCATGTGCGATATCTTTTAAACAATATAATTATAACCTCACCCTCAGAAAACTTTTAATCAAAATTTAAAATTTATACATAAAATTTGACATGAAAATATCTCTATTAATTTGAAAAATTCCAAAACGGCTGCTAATGCTTGCTAAAAAAAATCTTGGGAAAAGTAGCACAACTTACGGCGAATATCTCCTGTCAAAATCCTTAAATATCATTCTCAATTGGAAACTAACAGCAAGCACATGCTTATGTATAATCAAAGCTCTATGCCAAGATCCCCAATATCTTTATTCTAAACAATATCGACTTCTTCTGTACGCAATTCGAAATTCCATATTCCCTTCCCCGACTACAAATACCGTTTACTGAGTATCAAGTGTATTTGCATGCAACAAGGAACAAGTCTTTAAGTCTCATTAAAAAAAGGGTGGTGGGTTGTAGAAAAAGAGTAGAGTGAGTTTAAACAACTTTGTCGTTTTTATTTTTGTTGTTATTATTAGTTGCTCAGTGGTATCAATGACATTAATTAGAAAATCATAAGAAAATTAATAGCAAAAAAAAATAGAGAGAGAGGTTGGATAAAGAAGTTTAAATTGACAAAAGATTTAAGGCACAACTGGAATACAAACAAAGATGTTGTCTCAGACTTTTTGTGTGTGCATGTGTTTGAGATCAATAAAGTCTATAGTAGATTGGGTGATAAAAGAATTTAATTAAAATTCTATGAATAATTACAAAAAGAAAAAAACAAAAGAAACAATAACAATTTTTAATAAGAAAGCTAAAATGTTATGGCAGAATTAAAATGGCTGAATATCGAAATGAAAGAAACATTTTCATTGGTATTAAAAACTTTTAATTTTAAAGAATGTTTGAAGTTAAATTTAAAATAAAAATGTTTAAAGGTTTTAAAAAGTCATCCTATTGGCAACTTTTACAAAAAATTTTACTGAAAATTCTTGAAGTAAAAATTTTTCATTAAATTTTAAATGTTAGACAATCCAGCTATTGGCATCTCCAAACTGATTTTCGTAGGGAACAGAATGTTTGAAATAAATGCCAAAAAAACAAAAGTTTAAAGATTTTTAAAGGCATTTTATTAGCAACTCTGGCTTTTTTTCCAACTAAAAATTGGTTAAATTGAAAATTAGTGCTGGTTCACACACGTCAAGTTTGACTCGTCAAGTCTTAAGCTTTAAGGAAAAGATAATGTCATTATGTTTCCCCTCTCTTCTAAAATCTCAAGACTTGACGAATTAAACTTGACGTATGTGAACCGGCATTTATTAAAAATTTTAAAACGTTTGGAAATCTAAGGAATCTAAATGCAGCTATTGGCATCTATAATCTTTTGGCTAATTCTGGCAGACATAATCGAATACTTTTTCGATTTGAAAGCAATTTTACTTCTAATTCTTTTAGTCGACACTAGCATTCATTTAAGTTTTCACAACACTAATTTCGGTTTGTTCAACATCGACTGAAAGAATTAGAAATAAAATTGCTTTCGCATCGAAAAAGTATTCGATCATGACTGTCAGAATTAGCCCCCAGATTTAACTAAAGAACAGAATAAATTCAAAATAATTAAATTTTGAAGATTTTTAAAGGCAATCTATTGGCAACTCTGGCTTTTTTCTTTAAGTCATTGTCCAGACTTGCAATTTTAGTTGCAGCAATTCTTGAGTTTATTGATGAGAGAAGTGAGAAGATTGGGCAGGGGTACTTAGCTCCATATACTCCATTCTGTTTTCTTTGTAATTCTCACGCTTTTCAACTTGAAGTTGGCTGTAGGTGTATTAATGTATAAAATATAAAAATGAAAAAAGATTAAAATACAAAAATTGCAAGACTTGAAGCACATAATCTGGATTTTAATCCAATTTCAAAGCAGAATTTGAAAAAAATTGCTGCATCAAAAAAAGAGAAAGCCTGGACGATGACTCTGTGAGAACTGCTTAAGTTGAGAATAATTCACCACTATTATATAAGTCGTTGTCAATGTCGACGTCAATTTTATGTGGTTTTCACATCAACTCGACTCGCGAGTTATGTTTTTTTTTATTTATCACGGGCAGAAAAGAATAATTCTTCTTAATGTGGAAAATAAAACTCGCTCAAATTGAATTCGTTCGCGAGCGAGTTGTATTCGAGCACTCAGCGTACTCTGGATTTTAGTCAGCAAAATTTATTTATTGGCAACACTGTTCTTTAATTGGAAAATTTAAAAGATATAGAACTATTTCAATACAAATATTTTGTTTTATAAAAAAAGCCATAGGCCAAATTTACACGATATTTTGTTTGTAGGCGATCGGGTGAGAGAAGAAAGAGGGGTTGCCAAACAGACATGGAGGGCATTTATACGATATCTTTTCAGAAATGTCTCACGAACACATTTGTTTTGTTTGTAGACGTTCGGGTGAGGGAAAAAGAAGGGCTGCCAAACAGACACGAAATGAGTTTTCATGTTTTTATTATTTATTAAAAGAAGATTAGACAATAAGACAAGTTTGCAAAGACATTGTGAAAGTGCAAAGGGTTTTTGGTAGCATCTTTAAAACACAATGACTAAAACAGACATGTCTAAAGAGACATCGTATAAATGGCGCCAAAGTCATTTCGAATTTAAAAAACAAACTTTTTAAAAATATAAAAAAATTTTCAATTTGCATTTTTTTTTTTTTCTTTTCTTGTTTTTTTAACGCCAAAATTTAATTAAAAGATTTTCTATTTAGTATATTTTCACCAAACAGCTGTCAACACTGCTGTATATTTTATGTCGTTGTCTTTTTTGTGGGATTTTGCCCATGACTTCCATGACACTTTGGTTTAATTTCGAAAATTGAATGTTTTTGAGTTTTTTTTTCTTAACTTTTAAACTTTTTAAGTGAAATACCAAATGTTTTTTTTTAGCAACAAAACTAATTAAAGCAAAGAGTTTAGTGTTTTTTTTTCAAAACAATGTGAATAAAACCCATTTGAATTTTTTATATTTAAAATAAGCTTTATTATTTTGGGAATGTTTTTTATGTTGCTTTTGCGTTGTTTTAATTTTTGTGCTAGAATTTTGTTTAAATTTTTTTTTTTAATAAAACCATTAACGAACGACATTCGTGGTAATCTTATACCCATATGGTTTTTTTCTTTCGAAGTTTTTTGTGCGTCTTTCCAAATCTATTAAGGCATTTTATACTTAAGGAATTATTGTGTAGTCGAAGTCTTTTTGTTATTTAGTATTCCATTTAAAGTTTTTTCCTCTTCTTCTTTTGCTGCCTTCTTGAACAGACGACCACTACAGCAACAAAATAACCAAAAAAAAAAAAAAAATAATATGATTTATGAGTTTTTTTTGTTCCCGTATGGAACTACTTGAAAGTGAACATATTCCAAGTTGTTGTTAGAATATTTTAAGTTTTCTACATTTTAAAATGTAAAAGAATTTCAGGGTTTTTTTAAGCAATTTTGTTGGTTTTGTTGGCATTAGAAAAAGAAGGGGAAGAAGAAAAGAACTAGCGCTATAAATTATAAGGGCAAAAAAATAAAATAGAATACCACACCTTATTAAAAACTTCCTACATTCCACTGTATTAAATTCTTCTACAAATTATCCATTAAGTTAAAAAATTAAGTTTCAAAATTAAAATCATACTCGAAGCAAACTGTTTAATAATTGCTTAATTGATTTGATTAAAAAAGTGTTTTTTTTTTCTTCACTCTCATGTTATAATTAACAATTTTATCACATTTATCACATAAATTTCAATTAAATTATTTTCAAGAACATTTTAAAAATATTTCTTTACACTTATTTAATTATATTAATAAATTTTTTTCTTTTTTTTACAGTTGATTTTGGAAAGAATGTAATGGAATTCCAACATAATTGCTTAAATAATTTTACAAATGAACTTTTAAAAATAAAATAAATATATTAAAGAATTTACAAAATTGCTACTTAAATTAATTAAAAGTAGAAAAAAGGAACAATTTTGTGACAACACCCCCGTAACGAAGGCCTTTAACTGTGATTTTAATTATTAAGTGTTTTAAACAATTAACTTTTAGTTTTTTTTTTTTATTTTTGTTTTTTTGTTTTCGTGTTAACAAAAATTTATAATAATTATTATAATTTCAATATTAATTACATATATATAAAAATCGTGTTAAGTATAATAGTAAGCAACAATGTTTAATTTAAATATACCACCTTCATCGCTGTTGGGTGTGGAAGGCTCTGGTGGTTTATGCTCCAAGCCTAATACACCCGAAATTCTTAATTCTCTAATTGCCATGACAAATCCCTTGGATAATTATAACTTTGCTAATAACATTAACAGCAGCAACAACAACAATAACTCGACAGCTACAACACCAGCCTCAGTGACAGTGCGCAATTTCAATGCAAACACACAGGTGGGTAAAGTAAATTATTTACAAAAAAAAAACTTTATACCAACATTTTTTTTATACCAGCCTTAATTAATAATGTTTTTTGTTTTGTTTTTTTTTTATTTAGAATACCTCCCAGGACAGCAGCCATTCGAGTAGTTCTTCTACACCTTTAGATTCACCTGCTGGCACAAATACTACACCCAGTGTACAACAGGTAGGTTTTCTTTCCCCTTTTCAAAACAAAAACAAAAACAATCATTTCCATTTTAAAGAGTGGCCCAACCAAAACGCACGATGTTAGTTGTAAATAAAACAAAAATTTTCAGAAAATGTTCTTCATTTATGTGTGAAACCAAATATCTATCAGAAAAATGCTCGCCACGAATTCGGTGGCATACCTCTATCCGATGATCCATATTTTCAATGACTCTGAGACATAATTGAGGTTCAATGTAGTCAATGTGCCGAATTATCTCATCCTTTAGCTCTTGAATTGTTCTTGGCTTTTTGACGTACACTTTTTCTTTTAAATATCCCCAAAGAATGAAGTCCAACTGTGTAGAAGCACATGATCGTGGCGGCCAATTACCATCGCTACGACGTAAAGGCTAGTTTTCACTATCTCACAAGTCTTACGTATTCCATAATACATTGTGAGATAGGAATCTAATGAGTTTTGTTGCGACTGTCAAAAAATCTAATTTAACATGACAGTTTGTGTTCACACCATAACACAAAGTATAAACACTCACACATGAAATAAAATGCAACCCTGATCCAATGAAAAGTATTATTGTTTAGAAATTTTTCAAAAAACGATGAAGTCGTATGGGATGTCAAACTTTTTTCATAATACTTGTCATTTTCGTAACACATTGCATTCACACTATCACACTTTGTCATATTACTTGAGTTTTTGACATGTATTAATACAAAGTATTATAGTGTAAACTAGCCTTAAGATAACACGACCATTGGATTTTTCGTGCCAAAGAGCCATTGTTTCGTTTGCTGTGTGGCAAGTGGCACAATCCTGTTAGAACCACATATCATGCAGGTCCTTATTCTCAATTTCTGGCCACAAGAAGCCCGTTATCATATCGTGATAGCGAACACCATTCACGGTTACTGCTTGGCCGAGCTCATTTTCGAAGAAGTACGGCTCGATGACACCGTCAGCCCATAAATTGCACCAAACTGTCACTCTTGGTGAATTCATCGGTTTTTCAACAATCACTCGTGGTTTATCATTTGCCCAAATGCGGCAATTCTGCTTGTTAACGAATCCACTGAGGTGAAAGAAAAAATCACGAAATGCACGAAATTGAATTGAACGCCAATTTTCGTAAAAGGCTGCAACAACCTTTCCATGGTTGAACTTATCAAACACTGAAACAAAGAAATGTCAAATTAAGTTGGGCACAAAACTGGACGTTAAGGTGTAACTCACAATTAACATCGTGCATTATAGTTGGACCACCCTTTACTTACAACTTAAAAAATTCAACTTAAACATTATTACTCATATTTTATTTCATTGATCTAAAAAGTGTAAAAACTAAATATATTGTGAGTGTTTAACAAAAAAAATTATTCATTCACAAAAAAAAAAAAACAAAAAAAAAACTGAAGCGTATGGCTGCTTGGCTGCCATTTAATTGGAGATGCTTGCCAAAAGCGCCCACACTCGGCCTGGCCTGAGTTGACTTTTAGTTGGCGTGAAGGCAATTTTCGCTTTTATTTAAATTTTAAATACGTTTTTTATTGTTGGTTTTATAATATTTCTCAAAAGAAACAAAATAAAAAAAAAATAAAAAAAAATTAAAATATGACAAAAAAACAAATTGAAATTGTAAAATGAAATAGAACTGACAGTTAAATGCGTGCATCATGCACAAAACCGCACTAAATACACAAACAACAACGACAATAACAACGAAAAGATTATAGAAAAATATTGCAAATAATAAAAAACAAAAAATACAACAAAACCAGTAATAAAAACATCAAATGATAATTTAAATACAACGACATTGGCCTTAATGATGCTGTTGCCTGCCAGTTTTTATTCCACTGTGCCACATCACACACTCACTCTTTTTATTTTGCAAATGCAATATTCTAATGACTCTTCAATAATAAGGAGGCGCAAGAGAGTAGACAGAGTAAAACTGCAAAAGAAAAAGAAATTCAAAACTTGCTAATCTTTAGAAAATTGTTCACACAATTTATTTTTTTATTTTTTTTTTTTTTTCAAATAAATTGCAAATGTCTGAAATAAATGATTATAATTAATATTGATTTTTATAGTTAAATGCAAATAGATTTTTTTTTTCAAGAAAATATTTCTCAAAAAATAAAACCATTTTTGCCACAGAAGCTGTTTAAAATTCTAGAATATTTTATATTTTGTTTTATTTTTTCACTTCAAACCAACTTTGAGAATTTTTCGTTTTCAAATGATTTGGTTTTACAAACAATTATTAAAAGTAATTAACAATTAGTACTTAAACGAGTATTTTGACGTCTCAATGAAATTTTCTGTATTATTGAAATCAACATTAAGCATTATAATTTTTGTTTTATTAAATATTTAATTTGAAAATTATTCAGGATTTACGCTTCAATTCGTTTAATCAAAAACTAATAAGAAATTTGATTTAAATCGGGTACGAAAAAAAAGAACATAAAGGCTCAAATACACTTATCAAAATACTCATCAAGCCTTGTAATAGTTGATAAAGTTGCTTTTAAGCTCTTGAACTATTGTGGGATTATTGCTCTACACTTTCGTTTTAAAAAAGGACCACAAAAAAGAGTCTAAAGGTGTCAAATCGCGCGATCTTTGTGGCCAATTCACTACTCATCTACGTGAAATAATGCGATTTTCGAACTCTTCTTTCAAAAGTTCCATTATTTCTCTTGTTGTAAAACCACATTTTCGCTACGTGTAAATCATCATTTGTTATCTTCCTGTAGCGATTTCCATCAACCGATGCTACCTCAAATTTGGACACCTGTTAGTTTTCAGTCCATACCCAGCAGTAAATAATGAAAGGACTCCTTTCTAAAAGATTCGTGTCTTATGATATTCTGCCTTCAGAAATATGCCTTCTAGAAGTATAAATTTCTTTTAAAACTACCTTCCAAAATGTTCATTTCACATTCGCTTCTCTCTTCTTTAAAAAGGGAGCAACGAATTTGCTCAGTTTTATTTATTTTGGTTCTTGGTGACATTCATTACTCCTTTCTTTGGAAAGGGAGAGAAGTTGTTCTCGGTTTCTTCTCGGCATAGATTTCTGTGTCAGATGGCTTGTTAGATGACTTTGCATCTGTCTTTTACAGAAGCAAAGTTAAAAAGGTAACACACGACATGTATGTATTTTGCAGTGGGAAATTTGACCTGTCAGATGACAAAAACATGTCGTGTACTATCGCCTTTAATTCGACCCCTTAATATACTCCCATTTGTTAAAAAACAAAAAATTTATTTAGCTAAGTAAAAAGTACTTTTTGACAAATTTCCATTTTAAATGAATTTCTAAAGGAATGAGTGTTTAAACTAACACATTTTGTTTAATTATAAATTTCATGAAAATATTTATTTAAGATAACATCGCATGTGATAAATGTGAAAAAGTTTTGCATTCTCAATGTACAAAACTGGATAAGCGGCAATTTGCATTCTTATTGGCAAATGAAAGAGTAGAATATATATGCCATTTTTGCGAAGGCGATGATAATGGTATAATAAGAGAAGAATTGTTACTTATAAAAACAAAGTTAAATAAGCTGGATCAGCTGTCTCATATTCAAGATTCAATAACGTTTCTATCTAAACAATATGATGACATATTAAAAGGTTTGGGTGAAAACAACAAAAAACTAAATGAAGTTAAAAAAGAAAATTGTCAACTGAAGGAAGAAATTAAACAGCTGAAAAGTAATGTTAAAATGTTGAATGATGAGAAAGTTAAAAATGATTGCATTGTTATTGGCATAGAGCAGAAGGAAAATGAGTCGGCAGCTGAAGCTTTGGTCAAGTTTTCTAAAAAAAATGGGGTGGAAATTTCACCTGATAGTATTGCTGATGCTTACTTCCTAAAAAAACGAAACGAAAAATCTAAAATGAAAAATGTAATTGTTAAATTTGAAAACAAAAAATCAAAGGAAAAATTTATGGCTGTTAAAGCGGAATTAAAAAAAGATGATGAAAATAGAGTTTTTGTTAATGACTTGCTAAGCAAAGAAACCATGTCGTTACTTAGTTATGCAAAAACTTTAAAATCAGTTGGTTATGCTACAGTTTACCCAAATCATGGCCGTATTTTTGCCAGAAAAAGTGCTATTTCTCGTCCCCGATTAATTAGAAATGAAGATGATGTAGACAACATTCTGCTGGAAGCGAGTACAAACAAACCAATAATGCGAAAATCTCTAAATAATGTTGCTATACCGCAATTAGTATGTAGTGATGATGAGGGACAAGTTGATTTTATGTCTCCATTACATCATTAATGTTGTTGCTTTAAATTATTTTTTTTATTTTGTTTTTAATTCTTTTATCTTTTATTTATGATAGATAAAAACAATTATTTTAAAAGTTTAAACTCTTTTGATAATTATTTAAAAACTATAAATTATAAATATATAAATATTTTATCTGTAAATTTAAGAAGCATTTCTTCACTTAATAAATTTAATAAATTTAAAACCTTACTTTCAAACTTTTCAAGATTACCAGACATAATTGCTATTCAGGAGACTTGGTTCGACAAAAATTCTTCTCAGATGTATGAAATTCCACACTATAATTGTGTTCACTGTAGCAGAAATGATGGGTATGGTGGAACTTCGATATTTTTAAGTGATCAGTTACAATACACAGTAAATTGCATTGAGAGCCAAAATTATGTTGAAATTATACAGCTCAATATAAATAATTTAAAATTCAATAATAAACCGTTGCAACTTCTGAGTTTCTATCGATCTCAGAAGTGTAAAAATGAAGACTTTTTTGAAATTCTGGAAAATGAATTAGATAAATTTGCAAGAAATCCATCAGTCGTAGTAGGCGATTCGAATATTGATTTAATTTCAATTAAACAACATAATGATTTAACAAATTTGTTTAATTTCTACAATTTGAAATGTTGTCATAACTTAATAACTAGACCGCTAAGTACTTCATGCATTGATCATGTTTATAGTAATCTTGCTGAAAACATTGCTATTGACTCAGTGGAGTGTAGTTTGTCGGATCATAACATTATTTGCTGCAAATTAAAGTATAATACGGAATTTAATAATTATTATGAAACGAGTAAAGTTGTTTGTAACCTTGAAAATGTGAAAACTTATTTAGACCAAAATCTACCATTATTACCTTACTCTAATAACCCGTCTGAATTGACATCCAATTTTATAAGAGTTTTAAATGAGGCTAGTTTTAGGAGTTCAACTTCATCAAGTCAACATAAAAGTAAAAAGGCAGATATAGCTCCGTGGATAAACAAAAATTTGTGGTGCTTAATTGAAACAAAGAAAAAATTATTAAAAAAGAGGAGAAAGAATAAAGATGACAATGGAACTTTATATTGCTTAAAGAGGATAAGTAAAATTATAAATAAATCTATGAAAGAATCTATAAACAACTATTATGAGAATAAAATATTAGGCTTTAATGGCGATTTAAAGAAATGTTGGAAATTTTTAAACAATGAAACCGGTCGTTCTCAGAAGAAAATTATTAATATTATTGATTCAAAAGGACAATGCGTAGAAAATAACAAAGTTAAAGCCAACACTTTTAATAATTACTTTACAAAAATTTTAGATGATTTAAAAAATGAAATTGTTAAATACTCTAATGATAACTGTAATAACTTAAGAACGTTAAGACGACATCCAGTCTGCTTTTCGTTAAACAAAGTTTCAACACATGATGTTGAAAATATAATATTAGGTTTAAAACCTACGTACAGTAGCGGCCAGGACCATATTTCATCGAAACTATTAAAATATTGTTATCAAGCAGTTTCACCTTTTATATCCTATATTTTTAATAGTATGATAAATACATCTATATATCCGGATGTTTTAAAGGTACACAAAGTAGTGCCTATTCCGAAGGAGGTACACGCAAACACGGTTGAAAAGTTTAGGCCAATAGCGCTTCTTTCAACAATTGATAAAATATTTGAAAAAATAATTCATTCGCAGTTAAGTGCATATTTAGAACGTGAATCTTTGTTACACAAAAATCAGTATGGGTTTGTAAAAGGAAGTGGAACAGATGAAGCTCTTGTTGATGTAGTAAATACAATATGTACAGGGCTGGATAATGGATTTAATGGAGTTGCAGGAGTATTCTATGATTTTAGTAAAGCTTTTGATCTGGTGGATCACAAAATCTTGTTGGAAAAGTTATCGTACTATGGTATTATTGGTTCTGAACTTAAACTAATTGAAAGTTTCTTAATAAAAAGATCACAGTATGTTGAAATTGAGGGAGAAAAAAGTGATATAATTCCTGTAAATTACGGAGTACCACAGGGAAGTGTTTTAGGACCCTTGCTGTTTATGATCTACCTAAATGATTTAAATAATATTGGACTAAATGGTAAAATTGTAATGTTTGCTGATGACATATCTCTTTTTTATCCATATAAGCAGGACTTAGTACTCAAAATTCAAATGGAAAGAGACTCGGCACTTTTATTTGAGTTCGCGAGATTAAACAGATTGATTTTAAATCCAAACAAAACCAAGTTAATACGTTTTCGACCTTATTCCCCAGCTTTAAACAACAACTTTTCTATTCTCGTTGATGGTAAAGTTATAAATGAAGAAGTAGAAATTAAATATTTGGGAGTAATGTTGAAAAGCAATCTGTCATGGGATGACCATATTAAATACCTAAAAGCAAATATAGCTTCAGCTTGTGGTATATTATTTAAGCTAAAAAGAAAATTGGCCACTAAGACAAAAATGTTGATATATCAATCAATCATACACAGTAGACTTGAGTATCTCGCAATTATCTATGGTTACAAAAAGACTTGCGAGTTAAAATCGTTACAAACATCTCAAAACAAAATATTGAAATGTGTTTTTAATTTAAATATAAGACACAATACATTATCGTTATATAAAGATTTTGCAAAAACAGTTTTGCCAATATATGGTCTATATGTCAAACAACTTTTATATTACGTTTACAAATCTTTAAACAACATTGGATATCGAGCAATTAAGTTTAATATCAGACAAAATAGTTTTAACACAAGAAGTGGTGGAAATCTTTGGATAGCTAGATGTAGACTTGAAAAAACTAAACAAAGAATAGAATATGCTGGTAGCTTAAAGTTTAATAACTTGCCAGAAAACATTAAAAACTGCAATAGATTATCAGTTTTTAAGAAAAGTTTAAAAAGTTATCTACTTAATAATATTGAAATGCTTCTTGAATAGTTTTTTTATTTTTCTTTTCTTTTTTTTCTTTTTTTATACTTTAAAGTTTCTTTAACTGTATTTTAATAATTCTAATTTATAATGTTATAATATCTATAAATGATATTAATTTTTTGCCAACTCGTCTCACAAAGCCAATATTAGGCGCGAGACAAACTTTACCTTTTTATAACGTGTATTGAAATAAATAAAAAAAAAAAAAAAAAAAAAAAAAAAAAAAAAAAAAAAAAAAAAAACTTATTAAGATTCGCCAAATTTCAACTCAGGAAGGCGATGATACATTATTGATCATTCATTTAAGGAATTTCACAGTTTAAGCACACGGGAATTTTAAAATCATTTAAAAATAAATTCCTGGATTTCTGCATTTTTTTTCTTTCTTAACAAAATATCACAAAAATTATTATATATATGTATATAGACGTGTATATAAAAACAAATATATACCTAAAAATATATATTTTATAAAAAATTGAATTTCTTGTTGCCATTTTGGCTGGATGTTTCCGCACTTCAAAGTCAATATTTATACAGCAATTAACACTATCTTGATGATTATAATTGCTATGGCTGCTGTTTAATATATGAACAAAATAAATAAATAACATTATACATTTACATTTGTAAACAGAAAATCGAAAATAATAAAAAGATATTTTTTTAATGTCAAACATTTTTTAGCACCCATAAAGCAGAGAATGTGCAATTAACATTAAAAAATAACTAAATAAATAAATTTCGTTAAAACAGCCAAAGAAAAATGCATAAAGCCAGAAAAGCTCTTAAAAAGCACCAAAAAGGCCAACTTGCAAGAAAAGATACTTCAAAAATTAGTTTCTTTGTGGTTACAACATGTAAGAAATTTAAATTAGGTAATTAATTACAGCAAAATTTCGATCCACTAAATAAAACCATTGGTTAAAAGTTGTTGATGGGAATGTGGTTATTCTCGAAACATGTAAGTTGGACTCCAGTTCAATCTGCCGTGCAGTCAAGAAAAAACATTTTCAATAAATTTTAATTCATTTCATGTTGTAAAATTCCTTCCTTCATTGAAATCAAGGCGAATTTACACCAGGTGAACTTATCTTGCTACGTAAGCAACAGCTGATAACTAACCTTGTGTCAAAATAGTAAATCGTTTTGGTGGTTCTGGGGAATCTTTACTAAGTTCTATAATTTTCGCTTAAAATTATGAAATTTAAAACTTTTTCAAGTTATCACATTTCAAAACACACTTTTTAAAATTAAAAACAAAATGAAATATTTGCTTACATTTTTGACACAACGTTAAAATATTTTACAGTGTTGTAAACGTTTACAAAATAAGACCACCTTGTATGAATTCGCCTTGATTGAAATAATTTAATGAAAATTCAATTTGATGAGCCATACATATTTCAAAAATTTTATTAAAAACATTGAAAGTTTTTTCTTTACAAATTGTACGTTTTCAACGTTATGTTTCTGTTTAAAATAAATAAAATTTATGGCCACAGGATTTGTTAACAATTTGTAAAAATTTCTCTTTTTTTTTGCCATGAATCACGCTTATCTTTTCTTGGCTATAACAATGTTGTTGCATAATTGTCAAAAAAAAAAAAATAATAAAAAATAAAACAAAATTGTCGCATTTATGTACATTCAAATAATAAAACAACATCATTCACCATATGGTGACCATAATTCAAAACGTTTGTGCAGTTGAGTTGTTGTTAAGACGAGTAGGAAAAAAATCAATAATAAAAAATAATAATGACAATAAAAAAAAAGAAAAATATTTATTAAGAAAAGGGAAAATAGGTCTTGATTTCTAAAACAAAAAAGGTCATTTCAATAAACAACTTGTCACGATTGTACAAAACACCACTTCCATTGACGCCACCGCCAACACCGCTATCATTCAACATCCAATTACGAGCACATACTACATACAGCAATATGAATTTATTCCCTCCATTCTGTAAACAGACTAGATGTCTGCCTCGTATTTGTTGTTAAGACAATTAATTTTATTTATGCACTCAATAACACGGAGTATTGAAACCTGTGTGCCAGTCTGTGATACGCACTCGAAAAAAAAACATACATTAAAATTATGGTTTGTGTAAATAGCATTGAATTTATACAAATTTTCAATTTAAAACCACGAAAAAATAAATTAAATAAATAAAACAAGATAAAGTAAAATATATGTATGTACAATTCGTAAATATTTTTGGAAAAGAAAACAATAATCGATTGAATCAACCATATGGTCGGTCATTGTAATCAGAAAACTGCATAAATCTTAACGGGCTCGGCCGACAAAATGACTTGATTTCGTTGGCTTGACATTCATCAAAAGACATTTCCGTATAAGGTGTAAGCAGCACATTGCACTCACTCTCACTTTAAAGCAGCAGCAACAGAAACTGCGTCCACCCACTTTTAAATCAGCAGTTGCCACATCAGAATGTGGCAGCTAAATTGTGTGTGCAGCGTGCTGCTGGTGAATGAGCGAGAAAAACCACAGAGTGATTTTTATTGAATGTAGGTCACACTTGACAACATACTGCACTGCACTGCTGTTGCTGTTCTTGTTATTGTTGGTGCTGCTACTGCTAGTTTTTTTGTTATTGTTATTGTGGAATTGTTTACATTTCCATCGAATCGAATGCGTGATCAAGATTTTTTGAAATGATTTAACAACATTTCTGTTTTTGTGCGGATTTATTTGCTGTAGTTGTTGTTGCTGTTGCTTTTGTAGGCCACTAAATTGGCAAAAACTTTATCGAATTTTAAATGTGTGGTTAATGTTGTGGTTGTCTTTGCGTCTGGCCATAAATTCACATTATTTTATATTCCAAGTGACACTCGATGCACGCCAAAGCAAATTCAAAAAAAGGGTTTCTTTTTTTTATACATATATTAATGTCATATTTAGGGAGTGTCTACCCGAGAGATTACCAGCCATAATATTTAATCTATATATATAAAAATGAAAAATGTTTGTATGTTTGTTTGTTTGTTTGTTTGTTTGTTTGTTTGTTTGTTTGTTTGTTTGTTTGTTTGTTTGTTGGCTTATAGACTCCTAAACTACTGAACCGATTTTCCTGAAATTTTTACAGATACATCACGTGAGCCCTAAAAATAAAATAGGCCACTTATTTTTTCGATAGGGGCAGGGGAATTGGTATCCCCCATAGGATGCCAATATTAATTATCGCATATATTAAGATCCGCTGCACGCATTATGCAGAACTTTTGGTAGTAAGATCTTCTGAGCCCCAAAATTAAAATAAAATAGCAGCGGGGGAAGTGGAATCCCCCATAGGACGCCAATGTTTAACATCGCATATCTAAAGAACTGTAATAGTGAGAATGTTCAAACTTTCTAGAAGTCACTCTTATGGTATACAACACTTTTGAAAATAACAATAAAGCGGGTAGGCGCAGGGGGGGAAATACCTCCCATAGGATGCATATATTAAATATCGCTCAACTGAAGAATTATTAAAGGGAGAGTCTTCAAAAGTGGTTAAAGCTATAATTATAGTAAACTATAAATTTCAATATACAAATGGGCGGGGTAGACGGGGGAGGAGCAGTACCCCTCATAGATAGAAATATAATTAAGAGCCGCTGCACGCATTTTGTTGAACTTTTGGTAGTAGGATCTTCAGAGCCCCAAAATTGAAATAAAATAGCAGCGGGGGAAGTGGTACCCACCATAGGACGCCAATGGTTAATATCGCATATCTTAAGAACTTTTATAGTGAGAATGTTCAAACTTTGCAGAAGTCTCTCTTATGGTATGCAACACTTTTGAAAATAAAAATAAAGCGGGAAGGCGCAGGGGGGAAATATCTTCCATAGGATGCATAAATTAAATATCGCTCAACAGAAGAACTATTAAAGGGAGAGTCTTCAAACATGGTTACAGCTACTACTATGGTAAACTATAAATTTCAATATAAAAATGGGTGGGGTAGACAGAGGAGGAGCAGTACCCCTCATAGATAGCAATATTAATAAGAGCCGCTGCAAGCAATTTGTTGAACTTTTGATAGTAGGATGTTCTGAGCCCCAAAATTTAAACACAATAGCAGCGGGGGAAGTGGTACCCACCATAGGACGCCAATGGTTAATATCGCATATCTTAAGAACTTTTATAGTGAGAATGTTCAAACTTTGCAGAAGTCTCTCTTATGGTATGCAACACTTTTGAAAATAAAAATAAAGCGGGAAGGCGCAGGGGGGAAAAACCTTCCATAGGATGCATATATTAAATATCTCTCAACTCAAGAACTATTAAAGGGAGAGTCTTCAAACTCGGTTAAAGCTACTATTATGGCAAACTTTAAATTTCAATATAGAAATGGACAGAGGACGAGCAGTACCCCTCATAGGTAGAAATATAATTTAGAGCCGCTGCACTCTTTTTATTAAACTTTTTGTAGTATGATCTTCTGAACCCCAAAATTGAAATAAAATAGCAGCGGGGAAATGTTACCCCCCATAGGACGCCAATGTTTAATATCACATATCTTAAGAACTGTTATAGTAAGAATGTTCAAACTTAGTAGAAGTCACTCCTATGGTATACTACACTTTTGAAAATAAAAATAAAGCGGGAAGGCGCAGGGGGGAAAACCTTCCATAGGATGCATATATTAAATATCTCTCAACTGAAGAAGTGGTTTAAGCAGTGTAGCGAAGCGCACCGGGTTAAGCTAGTTTAAAATAAAGAAAAAATGAGTGCAAAAATCGCCCAATTTATGTTTTTTTTTTTTTTTTTTTTTGCAAAAATGTAAAAACGTGTTTAATATAGTATTTCGCTTCGAAATGTTTCAAATTCTTGCTGTTTTAATTATGATTGTTATGGAAGCATTAATTTTAATAAAATCGTGAGAACTTTAAATTTTTATCACTGCATACAAATCGATCGATTTGTATCTTTTGACATTTAAAATGCACAATTGCAACGTACTTTTAAGTGTTAATTATTTAAAAATCACAGACACATTCTGCTTACACAGCCCAAAAACTCTAAAGCCAAAACATTTTGGACAAGTTACCATTTTTGGCCTTTTTATTGAACTCAGGTAACCAAAACAAATAATTGCTAAAATGCCACCTAAACTACACTCGAAAAATTATTTATACTCTTTCCTCTCAAACAAAACTTTTTCTTTTTCCATTAAATTTTATCAGAAAGAAAAAATTAAATATAAATGAATTTTACCAACTAATTTAAAAAACTCTTATTTACCCGCAATATTTAGCGAGTGTAAACTTCATTTAATGTCGTTAATAAAAAAAATCAAAACTTTAAGTAAAATCTTAAATTTTTACGGATTTGGTTATTGGTGACAGGCGAGTTTTTTTTGGAGACATGTCAGATTTAAGACGCAGTTAAGCTTATAACAATTTAAGCTTAAACAAACTACAACATGTTCTCTGAACAGGCGTCAGTCAGTTTTGCTAAAAAAATTTAGTTTCATTAAAACCCATTCAGGGTCGTTATTTCAAACAAATTAAAAAATATGGAGAAATTTTTTTTTATTTTTTTAATTTCAAAAATCATTAAACCTTAAACGTTTACAGGATTTGGTTTAAGTTTGCAAACAAACTTCCAAAAATTACTAATTTCTCTCTCTCTTTTTGAAAACAAATATTTTTGAACTTTAGAGTAAAAACAAATACATACATAATAATGAAAAAAAGCGTCTCGCTAAACAAAAAATTAATTAATAGACTTTAAATCATGATGTGCTAAATGGCTCACTTGACGATACTGAGTTGCGATAGTAAAGTGTACTTTTGAACACTACAAAATCATTAACAACTTTATTATCATATTTTTTATACGTTCACATGATCGGTGCTAAACAACAGTCAAGGCTAGATAAATAAATACTCTACAAAAAATATTATAAATACATACCTTCTTCATATGTATTAATTTTCTCTCTTTTGCATTGTTTCTTTGCAGACATGTTCACAATTAATTAAAGCTGGTCTCAAATTGTCCATACAAAGCAAACGCAAGCTATCTACCTGTGACTCTAGTTCCGGCTCCGAGCAACCCATGTCCAAATGCTCGCGGCCTAATGAGGAGTTCGACGAGACCACAGATGAAGAAAGTGATATGAAGGCCACTTTGCCTAAGGGTCTGACGCCCGAAGATGAAGACAGACGTAGACGACGCAGAGAACGCAATAAGATTGCTGCCACGAAATGCCGTATGAAGAAACGTGAGCGTACGCAGAACTTAATTAGGGAAGCCGAACAATTGGACACACAAAATGTAGACCTCAAGAATCAAGTGCGTAATTTGGAAAACGAAAGGCGTAAACTTTTGGAAATGCTGCAGACTCATGAACCGGTTTGTTGCCATCATGCAGGCTTAAACTTACCTTCAAAACTGCTACAGTCACCAGCCTATAAATACTTGGCCGACTTGAATTTTGATGACAACTCTTGCAACTCTTCTTTAAATAGCCTTAACTCACCTGCTAATGTTAACAATAGTTCCACACTAACGTCAAACTCAAACTCAAGCTCACAGACTCCTACACAGCGCACTGTAATCCCACCGATGTCAACTATTAAATTTTCACGCAGCAATGGTTTTAAGGCTGCAGCTGCAGTTAGCGCCGCTCTTACAAATCCCGTTTCTATTGTATCTCAACTTCCCAGCTTAACACAAAACACAACGCTGAATCATCACACTAGCCAACTGCCCAATGGTTATTGTAAAGCCTCTCCCACACCCCAGGAATTGGGTTATTTGAATTCGCCCTCTCAGGAAAGTTCAAGTTTATGCATACCAGGACTGCAGACTCCAACACATCTCACTACTACAAACACATCAACCACCCACCAGACAGTCATCAGCAACCCAGCTTCCAGCCTTTTAGGCCACAGCATGTCCGATTACATTCCAAATTGCGACTCCAGTGCTTTAGGTCTGACATTGGCTCACACACCCACCACCTGCACACCGCCAATTGGCAGCAATGGAGTCGATAGCAGTGTTCTATTAGCCAGTGTGGCCAGCCCCATGTCTTGCGTGTCAACACCAACCACCGCCAATGAATTTGTGAAAAACGAACTGGTCGATTCCCAGAGCCCCTACACCACCGCCCAGTCGGCCGAAAGATTTTTGTTCGAGAGCAACTGTGATAGTTTTGTAGACATCAAGCATGCAGTGAATGTCCACCAATTAGTCAATCATAATCATGGAGGACCTACTCTACTACAAAATTCAAATTTAGGTGGCAACATTTTAGATTTTACCTCTTCCTTGATGGGCGGTAATGGTTCGAGCATTGTTTCGTTCCACGATCAAATCTCCATTAAGAACGATTATCTGCATGAAGCCGATTTGTTGGCTCAACTAACGGGAGAAGCAGCCGAGTTCGTTGACTTGGACACCGGAGTAGCGGCAGCCTTCATGGCCAATGGTGGTTGTCTGGCTTAAATACAGAGAGAGTAACAGTACAGGGAGTTTACTTGAAAACATTTTCTTTTTTTCTGTTAATTTGCGGGTCAAAAACAAAGTGAGAAAAGGGGATCGATTGTAAGTAACTCATTAAAGATTATTTAATGGTTGGGTGCTAAAAGGTTAAGGACTGGAAAGAGCGGAGAGCGGAGAGAGATAAGAAAGATCGCTACGATAATATGTACAAGCCTAAAAAAATTCCAAAATATTTAAAAGGTTCTAGGGAGTTCGATGCAACAATATGGCTGCTGTTATAGTTTAGGTTTTGTTTTATTATTTTATAATCAAACAACCACGTCCAGCTAGATTTGCCTTACACTCAATCCCTTTCTAAACTCCCAAACAACTAATTTTAATACAAGTTTAGTCTTCCATTTAATGTTTAATTTAAAGCGATTTAAATTTTAAAATGACTACAACCCACCTTTATTTAAAAAAAAAGATAAACACAAAACAACATCAATCAATTTATACTTCCTTTAAAATTAATTAATACTTCCCAACTCTGAACTTTAAGTAAAACAGTCTTTTTCTTTTAGATTTTTTTTTTTTCTTGTTATTTTCTTTCGATAAAAACGTGGTTGTCTTCGTTATTCGAATACAATTTTAATCGAATTGGCAGCTTTTTCTTTTCATTCAACCCTAAAACCTTAAAATTTTGGAAGCTTTTTTAAGCTCAACTACCTCAATTTGTTAAAAAAAAAAAAATTATAAAATTAAAAAAAAAATGCATTCCATAAAAAGTTTTAATTTATTACAAAGAAAAACCATTCAAATAAGAAATAGTAAGAGAATCGGTGAATTAAACCTACAACAGTAATTATTATTTTTAAAGAAAATCAAAATTAAAATAATTATATTTTTTTGTTTAAACAAAAAAAAAACAGAGATTAGTTATAGAAATCACATAACAAAATCAAGAATACAACTACTATTTTATTGGCTTTAAATATATAATTAAAATTAAATAAAACTTCATTATAAGTGATAAATATAACACAAAATAAATTTACATAATAAAAAATGTAAAAAAAAAAAATTAACAACAAATAAAAAATGCCTTAAATGTGAAAAAAAAATAAATATATAAAATACTTTAATACACATACAACTCATAAATATACTAAATGTGCTCTTATATAATTTTTTTTAATAAAGCTAAATTTAAAAAAGATATTAACTTTTCTTTTTAGGTGTGTTTATTAATAAGAAAATTTCTTTAAAGAAAAAAAATCAACTAATTTTTTTTTTAATAATTAAGTGTTAGTTGTGCAGAAAAATAAAAAAATAATTTCTTATTCAACAAAAAAAGTGTCTTCTAACAATTTTTTTTTTTAATAATTGAAAGCCTTAAAACGAAAAAAGAAATAAAAAAAAGTACTAAAAATTTAATTAAATTAATATTATTAATAAAATGCCTTTAAAAAGAAATAAAAGAAGAAGAAAATTAAGTGCTTTATTTATAAATATATTTTTTTTTACAAAATACAATTTAATAAAGATCAAGAAATTTGGTGTTTTACTTTAAAAAGTAAAACACTTTTTCTAATAATTTGGTAAAAACAAAATACAGAATAAAAAAAAATATTTTTTTATTGCAGCAGTTTATTAGCTTTTTTGCAACGAGTTTACAGTAAACAAAATATATTAGATTATATATTAAAAAAAAAACCATGATAAAAATTTATGACAAAGAAATGCCTTCTTCCTATTTTTAAGAATAGGTTTGCTATGCATAATTAAATATTTATATACAAAAGAAATATATATATATATAAAAAAATATATTATAAAAAAAAATAATCAAATCAAAGCATCAAATTACCTCATTACAACAAATCCAAAAACATTTAAAAACTAAAGTTGAAAACTCTAAATGTATTAAAAAAAATATATTATATATTGTTGTTATTTAAATAATAAATAAAACATTGAAAATGTTATTTAATTAAATTTAGACAAAAAAAAAATTTTAAACAAGACCTACAAATTACTATTTTTCATTTGCAAAAATTCATTTCTAAAGGGAATATTTTATTTTACATCAATTATTAAAACCATTCTTTCTTTTAATATCTGGCAACTTTTTTTTTAAGAAAACCCTAACAAGCCAGCCATCAACAAATACCAAGGCGAATTCAACTACAGGTGGAGACGAAACTGTAACAATCCAGAAACAACATAGGGTTTTTTGCTCTGCATTCAAGGCGAATTGACTAGAAGGTGAGGTCAACGGTACAACAACACTGCTTCTGTGGTCGGGTTGTCAAAAATTATGCTAGTAAAAAAATAGGCTTGTTTACATAAAAAACTGGTTTGTATACAAACTTTGACAAGTCGACCACCGAAAAAAAACCATTTGTTGACTTGACCCCACCTTCTAGTGAATTCGCCTTGCTCTGCATTGTTAGTGTTTACGGTTCGAAATGTCAACTATTCCTAACAAAGTTAAATTCGCCTTGAAAACAACATTGTCATATTGCTTGACATCAAGCACGTGTAAGCGGGCTCGACGTAATACTTGTATCTAAATTCGTTTGATTTTCCATCCAACATCGTCGGTGCCACACAAACAAGCAAGTCTTCACTGAAACAAGTACAATGATTAAGCCAACGAGTCACTATCCTATTCAGTCGTACGATTTGTTAAAGAAAATCGTATGTGCTCATAAAGTATAATAATAATACGATGATAATATATCTGACGGTTAACACTTTGCATTACACGCCTTGCCGTTGTCAACGCAGCTTTAAAAAAAGAAGAATGTGTGTAGTTCTACGTAACAGGTTACATGCACAAACGCGTAGGATGCGTTTAAGGCGTTGAATGCGAAAAGTATGTTTACTTTCTACTTTTGTAAGCGTTACAAGCAGCCTTCAAACAACTCAGCTGATTTAGACAAATTAAGTTTATTTTTTACTGGTGGTGATGACGCATAAAAAGCGCTGCACATAACTTGAAAAATAGAACGCAAATAAGGTATAAAAATCATGCAATGCGTGAAGGTGAAAACGCTAAAAAACGAAATTGAGGGACAGATTGTTTTACCAAATCCGTCATATGACGTGGTTTTCTTCTTCGGCTGATGTAGTCTAAGGTTTACTTACGGATCTACTAACCTTCAGTAAGAAGATTCTATGCGATCAGAGTTGCATTTGCTTGTAAAGCAGCTGAGTCAAGGAATTGTGTATCTTTATTGTGTGATAGTGGGGCATTCACAGCAGATTTTTCAGACGTTGTTTTTTTTTTTTTAATTTCGCATAGAATTCTGTCATATTTTCGTATAAATGATTCGTACGATTGTGAAGGATATTGAATCCCGACTTTTAATGTGATTTTAACACGTCGTCTTCACGAGCTATCGTTATATTCAAAACAACAAACTATTTCTGGTGCTCGCATGAAGACGTAACAGACCGCTTAGATTAGTCATCGCTATGTTAAAACAATAATCAATTTATTGTGCACACATGAATTTGGATAGTGAAGACTGCTGTTGCCGATGTTTTGTTCTTGTTAAAACAGCGTTGTGAAAACAATTGTTTGCCGAACATCAGTGCAGTATTGCCATATAAATAAACACCATCTTAATTGTTAATGTTGTTTTTTATATGGGTTGTCGTGCCATACATTTTCCCACATCAAAGAACATTAACAATTGTACGTCGTTTATTCTGCCAACGTTTAGTTCTTTAGCACACATAACAATGGATAGTCTAAACGGTATGTAAATGCTGCTGTTATCGATGTTTTGTTCTTGTCGAAACATTTGTTCGCAACAACGATGTCTAACATCGCTGCAGTATTGCCATGTAACCTTTGTTTCCTTTTCATTACATGCCGTCTATATTAGCCACCGCTATGTTAGATAAAAAAAAAAACAATTTCTTGTACACACTTGAATTTGGATAGTGAAGCTAAAACCAGGGTTTCCCTTTATTTAATAAACACGAAAAACATAACCTTTGTTTCCTTTTCAATACAATTAAGTGGCGCATTTGTGAATAACTATTGAATCAAAAATATAAAAAAAAAAACTATATCTTTAGACTTTAAGATCCACCACCCCCCAACTAATATTATTGTTATCATCATCACTTTAAGAATAACTACAGGGCTAATCGAAGGCCTTTATTGCGCTACCAATGTACCTGTTAAATCAAATTTAACTGTAATAATTTTCACCTTCATTTAATTTGTTGGTCTTGTTTAAATATTTCTTTTTACAAAATAAAAAAATACATATTAATATTAATTAAAAGGTTTCCTTAAAATGTATAAATTAAAACTAAAATTTGCACATATTTTCTGTTTTTTTTTTTTTTTTTAAGTATTATGGTATTTTTGACCTGAGCAAAAATATTTAATTAATATTTTTTTTAATCATATTTTTTTTCTCTCTCTCTAATTTAATTTAATTTTTTTTAAGTTAAACTGTTGCAATATTTATAACAATTTTTTGTTTATAAATTTTAAGTTTTCGTTAAATTATTTTTGTTATTTGTTTAATTATTTAATTTGTTTTTCTATAATAACTTTTTATATATATTTAATAAAAAAAAAACAAAGCACACTTAAGACACCTTTTTAAAATATATCTAATATAATTATGAAAATTAAAAAAAAAATATTTAACAAATACACACCAATTATTAAAACAAACACTAAAATGTAATTAATTAATTACTAACTATATATTATTTATTTCTTTTATAATTTTCTTATTTTTATATACTTATAAAAAACTATAAATAATATTATTACTCTCTACGGTCTTTGTTTATAATTTAAGCAATATTTGTATAAAAAAAAATAATTCGAAAAACCAAAATTTATGTGTAGAATTGTGTAAATTTGTGGAAAATTATTTAAACTAAAAGTTATTTAAACAAAACATGTTTGCAAAATCAATAAGTTAAATATAAAATTTAAGACACAAATTAATTATTAAATGTATGATGATGAATAATAAAAAAAAAACAAATTAACATTATTAAAACAATGAAGTTTATTCGTGTTTTTCTTATCTGGGGCATATGGGGTCCCTTCTATTGGATAGAATGTTTCCAGTAGTAGATAAGTAGGAAAACGGGATCGAATTTTCCAGAAATATTTATTTCAGTATTTACAATTTAACTATTCGTCGTTCTCATGAGTCTGGCCAGACATTTTTCAATGCGTTTTGGATGGATAATCAAAATATGTGTAACACGGAGGGTTAAATTCCGTTTCCTAAAAATTTTTTTGACATCGATCAACTGGTAATATTTGTTTAGAGAAATTCCGGGATTTTTCAGCTTAAAATTACTAGGAATTTTCGGAAATTGCGAACAAGAACACTTATTTATATAAATAACAAATAATTAATACCATTGGTTAAAGATTGATGTTTGACTATAGACTGGCAGCCACAGCAGCTGCGCAAACGGTACAAATGCAAAGAATTCTGATGATGTGAATGTGGTTATTCTCGAAACATGTAAATTCGACCCGAGTTCAATCCCCGGTTCGGTCAAGAATAAAAATATTAAAAAAAAAAAATTTTTTTTTTCATTTATGTTGTAAATTTCCTTCCTTCATTAAAATAATTTAATGAAAATTAAATTTGATAAACTTAAGCCTAATTTAAAAATATCAAAAATTTCAATTAAAAACCAACCGTTCAATAAAAACATGACAGTTGTCATACAAAATTTGTTTAGATTAATGAAAAAGAACAAACGGTTGGTTGATTTATTATGTCGTACATACTATTTTATAAAAAAAAGGGCAAGTCGAGTCAAATAATTGTCTTACCAGCAAACATTTTGTACCAAGTATCGTATATTTTAATAGGAACTTTCCTTAGACACTCCACTTTTGTTCAATTGCAATAAACTTCATTATTTTTTAAGAGGAAACTCTTTTATTTGTAATTAAAAGCACTAACGTAAAGAAACGCAATTCGGCTGAGCTAAATTTTGAATCCAGGCAACTGCAAATAATGTCTAATACTAGTTGAGCTACGGTCACACTTATTAAATACCTACATATGTGTCGAAATAAGCGTAACCCATACTTTTGCTAATAGTTAGTGAGATTTAACATGGTCTTAATATCACAAAATAAACTTATTATACTGCTAGACATAGCAAAAAACTCTTTTTGTAAGATGTAGTGTTATAATCAAAATAAATATTGGAATTTAAGGAAATGATTATTTAGTTTACTTGTTGGTCCCGTTTTTTTTCGTCAAATATTTGACAAGTGTTTTAGTCTTTAATTTTATCCGCGGATCCACTGTTAATAAATGGTTTTACATACTAACCAGAAAACAGATTAAATACATTCACTTTTGCTGACTATTCATATAATTATTGCTTTTGCATTTCCTTTAGTCGACAACAATGTGTAAGTCATCGTCCAGACTTGCTACAATTTTTAAAATTTCTTCTTCAAAGGTGTCCAGATTATGAAATTCTAGTTTTGCAATTTTTTTTATTTTGTCTTTTCTTTTCTCCTATTTTATATATAAATACAAGCACACCTACAGCCAACTTTAATTTAAAAAGTGTGAGAATTACAAAACAAAACAGTATTGCAGAGTACATGAAACTGAGTACCCTCCCCAATATTTTCAACGCTCTCACCAATAAGCTCAAAAATTTCTTCAACAAAAATTGCAAGTGTGGGCGATAACTTAGATAATTTCTATTTTATTTTATTGCCATCTTTGCAATCTCTTTTGGTAATGCTGTTTACATCATGCCTCGGTAGGATAGCTGGTAGTGAGCTAGTCTATCAGCGCCGAGGTTGCGGGTTTGATTCCCGCCAGAGACTCTGGTTTCTTTCCTGCAGACAAGCATAGAGCTTCGCGGGATTAGCTTAGGAAATTAAAAAAAAAAAAAAAAAAATATCATGATGCCACATGAAACAATAAAAAAAATATTCACACCATTCGTTCAGTATTGGTTGTTATTTGTATGCAAGCAACCAGTTTTGCTTAAATTTGTGTTATGTTTTTTTTTCGATGTCTAATATCACAGTTTATTTAAAAAAAAAAAACATAAACTCAGAGAATCAAAAAAATGTTGGTCGACCAGTGTAATTCCTCAAAATGTGCACCCTTATCTACATATTTCTTTAATTGTTGGAAGAAATTTAACGATTTTTATATTTCACTTAAGATTTTTTTCCAAACAAAGACCGAAACTATATCGTTAAATGTTTGTTCAATACAACTTATAGCATGTACAGAAAGTGATGTATATTCAATCAGCGTTAAGACTATTAGTAAAGTACACTGAAAAAATAAATCAATGAATCCGTGCCTTAATCCGAAGCGGTGTCAATAGTCCGGTAAGTACGGGTTTCCCTAAATCAAGTACAGAACGCTTGAAACAAGTACGGATTATTCCAGTGCGAAATACGGTGTCAATAGTACGGTAAGTACGGGTTTCCCTAAATCAAGTACAGACCGCTTGAAACAAGTACGGATTATTTCAGTGCGAAATACTTAACTTGTTCATATATTTAATCTCGAATTCATACTTAAAATAATCCGAAAACTGGATTGACTTAAATAAAAGTGAGATAAAATTAACCTAAAATTAATTTCTAAGACGCTTCAATCTTGATTCGTACTTGAAATAATCCGAAATGAAGATTAGATTGATTCTAAACAATTAAAAGTGAGATAAAATTAATCTAAAATTAATTTCTAAGACGGTTTAATCTCGATATGTACTTGAAATCAGGGATCATAAAGTCTGTACAATTGTACTTTTTTCAGTACTATTAGCATTGCAAAAGTACTGAAGTACTCCAATGACATTTTTAGTACAATGTAGAAATTTCAAATGCTTTAAAATTTTGGTCAAAGGTTGGATAATTGAAAAATGAAATTAATGAACTAATGTTTCCAGATATCAGATAATTGCAATACCAAATTTGTCGGCGAATATGAACAAATTTTTCAGACCAAAATATGATAACAAAGCGAAGAAATCGTCTCTATGTAAATTTACGTATTTTTACTCTGTTCCCCTATTAAGTCTTAAAAACAAGCTAAAAAATGTACGTCTAAACTCCTTTTTACTTTTTTTTTGTTTTTTTTTGTTAATTGCCAAATATATATTTCAAATAAGTATAAAAGTGAATTTTAAAATTAAAAGTAAATTTTAATGCAAAGGATGTTTTTTTTTAGCTGCACGAGAACTTAAAATGATAATTCAAGACAAGATATGGTTAGAATAAAATTTTTTTTATTATAATCTGGTAGATACATTTATGGCATTTATTTTTTAAATGTGATTTCAGGCATATGTCCACTGCAGCTACAAGTTACTCGGTCCATTCTGTTCGATTTTGGACCACTTTTTTTAATAAATCTGGCCGTGTGGCGCCAGTGTTGGCTTGAATATTGGCTTCCAATAAACTAATGACCTAACATAGCACCATAAAAAGTTGTCCAGATGCGTTAAATCGCACGAACGAGGGGCCAGTGAACAAGACAGCTTCCTGAAATTGTCTTCGCTCCAAATACAGCAATTTTGTTTATTGACATATCCATTTATTCACTTATCACTAAACACAATTCTTTGATAAAAGTGCCCGCGAACAGGTTTATTCTTTCAAAGTAAATTTACACAATTTGGAAGCGTTGTTGTATCATCAAACAATTCGCAATGACTTGCCAAATCTTACTGAACAGAAATGTCAACACAGTTTTACATTCTCAGCTCTCAAAGCATAGTTACGGTAATCGATATTTCTAATGCAGATTGAAAGACACCCTAACATTTTTTAGTTATTCTAACTAGTAAAAAATAATTTTGGGTTTTAGTACAATAAGATTTGTAAATGTACAATTTTTTACTGAATTAGGTACAATTTTGGAAATGTCATTTATCATCCCTGCTTGAAATAATCCGAAATGGACATTACTTAGATTGATTCTAACCTAAACACCAGGCTTGCCAGAAGAATTCAAATTCAAAGTGCTAAATCGATAAAAATAAAGTGCAAAATTGTTCTACAGCGAAAAATAAAAGTCCTAGGTTTGCAATATTGATTTTTATGAATATAATAAAAAATTTATACAGTAAAAATTCGATAATCCGGATAATTGATTGCAGTTATAGAGTGGCAATCAATCCGGATTATAGAATACGCAATGACTGTATTTTTTAAAGCATGCTTTGATTTGAATAAAAAAATAAATTAAAACGGGTGTTATTCAATCCGGACTATATATTTGCAATTAATCCGGATTATAGAATACGCAATGAGCTGCAAAATTTTGTCCTGATTACCGAATATTCCGGATTAGTGGAGTCCGGATTATCGAATTTACACTGTATTTGAATTTTTTTTACATATTAATTTTGTTTAATATAAGCACTTATTATAATGTTACATTATAAAATATTTAATGACGATGTCTTTTCTGTTTGTACAAAAAATACAACTGTGGAAAATATGTTCAAGTTCTTTTATGAATAAGTTAAAAAAAAACATGCAAAACATGTTGCATATTTTACCCTTACTTTTATTTAAGGTGTTCATATTATTTTACTTTGGTACTTACTTTGTTTGAAGAACCAATGTTTTATTTTCTTTGTCATAATTCATACCGCTCATAATCGCTTTAAAGCAAAATATAAAAATATTTACATATTAAAATGAAAAAAAGAATATTTTTTGCCAAACCGTAATAGCGGGGAGGAACCCGTCAAATAGCCTTAAAAATCGCTCATAAAGTACATTAATGATAAAAGTGTAATAGTTGTAAATAAAATCAACTTATTTTGTTCTATTGAAGTTGCACAACATGTAACACTTCGAGTGCTTATAGGTAACATTAGAAAGTATTACATGTATATATTGTAACATATTTTTTTTCAGAAAATTAATAAGCATTAAATAAAGTTGTTACAACTGCTTTAAATTTTAATTATGTCATTTTTATCCCAGCCAAATATGTATGTATTTTTTTTTTTTTTTTTTTTTTTTTTTTTTTTTGATACACTTACAGAATTGATACTTTACTTGAATTGATTATGTGAGATTTTAAGTGGTGCTAAAAATGCTAAATAATTATAAAAATGTGCTAAACTAGCACTTTTTTTTTGAAATTCTTAGTGCTAATTCAGAAAAATAGTGCTAAATCTAGCACTAAAAGTGCTAAACTGGCAAGCCTGCTAAACACTTACCCCACAGAACCAAAGAGAATATTATTATTTTACTTACTCGTTTACACATGTTTATTTCACCTTTGTTGTATTCCGCCCTTTGTTTACAGAAGAATTCCCAATTAGAAGACACCAGCAGCATGTCCAATATGGTTTCCTTAATCATTCAACTTTAAAAATTTGATGTATTTACTAAATACTTTAAAAAATATAATATGGGAATTATTATTGCTTCTTATTTTACACACGTGTATGCACGAATATTGGTTTTCGAAAGTTATCTCATTTTGGATTGTTTTAAGTACTTTTAAGTGTTACCCGTACTTACTTTTTTGAGTACAAGTCGTACTAAAGTAGGAAGAATAAACATAAATTTAGTACGAGTTTTTTCAATGCATGCATGCATCATTATACCCTTCACCGAAGTTAAAATGGTATTAATAAGTTTGTCATTATGTTTGTAATTTCTATAATATTGATTTTAGACCCTATAAAGTATTTATATGCTGGTTCCTTATGAGAAGCGAAGTTGATTTAACGATGTCCGTCTGTCTGTTAAAACGGAGTTTCCGAAGACCCCAGATAAGATGGAGACATGGTAGTTATCAATTTATGTCTCCGTTCATGAAAACACTCCGTTCATGAAAACAAAAATGGTTTCACTCCGAAAAATAGTTTCGTCATTTTCTGAAGCACCAAAATACGGATTGAATTTCTTTTCATACTCTGTGGCATGGCTGTATATTCCAAGGCATAAAATAGATCAATGACACCGTTCTCTGATACAAGCCCAAATATTTGAGCTGCTTGCACATACAAATTACTGGGGGTGTTCACGTCACAAGTTGCACCCCTTGCGAAAAAGCAAAAGTGCAAAAATATAACAACAACCACACAGACAATTAGTTGTGCGTAAATAATTGTCTTTCTGGTTGTTGTTGTTTTTTCATATTTGCTTTTTTGCATCTTGCGACGTGAATACCCTTACTGTGTACAAGACGAGAAAGTTCTTTACCAATTGGTGAATGTAATGCAGCAGGTTGCGATTGGGTATGAAAGATAATGCGTTTAGGAAATTGGCTTAAATTTTTCATGTTAATAACAGGTTTATAAGATCAAATTTATATGAAAACCTCTTATAAAACTGAAATATTTTTTATGAATAAGGGTGCCACAATTTAGTTTATTCTTTCTTTTTAAGGAAGTTTAAGGTCCGTAAACAAAGTTTAAAGTGTGGATGCTTGAATTTGTTTGTTATATATACATATATATTTTTTTAAAGTAACAAATAATTTAAAAAATGTTTAAATTTTTCTACTCTACTATTTTTTCTCTTCTTCTGGCAGCACTGTTATCAGATTATAGCAACCTTGTTATTTTAACAAATATGTAGTTTAAAGCATGGTTAAGTTTGTAATTTTACTTACACTAAATGGAATTGCATTGTAGTAAAATTATTAAAAATTATAGCCAAAGAATGATTTCAAATCAAGTCTATACAAATTAACTCTTAAACATACATGTACAATTAAATCATTTGTTTATTATTTACACTTGTTTAAACTAAATAATCATGGGTTTAATTGTAGTCACATTAAAATATAAAAAAAGATTATTCTAATGATATATTATAAATATCTATTTACTCGTGTATGTTTATGATTATAATATGATTTAGTTTATGTTTAATAAGGGTATTCATTTCTAACAAAATATTGTTAAGTTATGCATCAAGGCGAATTCACTAGAAGGTGAGATCAACTGTACAACAACACTGCTTTTGTGGTCGGATTGTCAATAATAGTGTTAGTAAAAAAAGGTTTGTTTACATAAAAAAAACTAGTTTGTATACAAACTTAGAAAAGTCGGCCACCGAAAAAAAAACTGAAACGGTTAACTTCACCTCTCCTTCAAGTGAATTCGCCTTGGTTTTACCTCTGAAGATTTTAATTTAAAAATTTTCATATGAAAATATTTGCTTATTTCAATTCTATTACATACTTTCAAATGCATACCCTTAATAATTTTATTGTATACGACAGAGGAAACACTTTTCAAATATTTGAAAATATTTGCTTATTTCAATTCTATTACTTTCAAGTGCATACCCTTAATAATTTTATTGTATACGACAGAGGAAACACTTTTCAAATATTTGAAAACTAAATAAATAACAATTTTTATATTCCCCCACTTTTAATAATGAATGGCGATGATGATGATCATTTTTAATGAGTGTCATTTGAAATGACCTTGACTACTTTCGGCAGTTTTCTTTTTTGTTTTTATTATTATATTTTTTTAATTTTAGTATAAAATTAGTAAAGTTTCCAAGTCACATACACTTACACATGAGAACCTCAAATAAAATTAAAACAAGCAAAAAAAATATGTATAAGTAATCAACTTAAAAACTTAAATTAATTACGACAATTTGTCTTGACTTTTTTCTCTCTGGTTTTTGCGTTTTTCGGCAGTTTGACTGACGGGCTGGCGGGTGTTCCGAATGGAACTAGCTGCTGGAAAACGAAAAATTAACAAGCTTTGTGTGATTATTTTTGTGTTTTATAGCTTCATTTAGATGTTGAGGAAATACGTAATAAAAAAATACCCATAAAAAATGGGAATTAATACAAAAAGTGCCACATTTAAACAAAATGTTAATTATGTGCACGCAATAAATTAGATTTAGATGTGTGTGTGCCAGAGTCAAAATAGTACATTCAAGAACCGCGTTGGTGTTTCTATCCATTTTACAAGGTCAAGGAAATAAACATCTGTTTTTGAAATAATCAGCCAACCAAAAACCAATACACAAAATCAAATAAAAAATAATCCAAATTTTTAATATTTTTAATTAGGCTTAAGTTCATTAAATTTAATTTTCATTGAATTATTCTTATGAAGAAAGGAATTTTACAACATGAAAATCAATTAAAATTGTTCCTGATAACTTTCATTCGTGACCGTGGCCGGGGCTCGAACCCAGGCCGGCAGGTTACCATGACATGTTTCGATCGCAACCACTCGATCTCCTCAGATGGATTTGCCGTTTTACACTCACAGCCATCGACGGCTGCTGACGTCAATAGTCAAACATCAATCCTTAAACCAAATTGTATTTTAACCTTTGGTAGATCGAAGTTTGCTTTTTTTGAATGATTATCTATTTTAATTGATTTTACATGTTTTTTCTTTACTTCTGTTTTTTCGTACTTTTTTCAAGAATTCTTCTTGAAGTCCAAAGTACATTTTTTTTGTTTTTTCCTCCTGTCTTTCCGCCGTCGATGGCTGTGAGTGTAAAACGGCAAATCCATCTGAGGAGATCGAGTGGTTGCGATCGAAACATGTCATGGTAACCTGCCGGCCTGGGTTCGAGCCCCGGCCACGGTCAAGAATGAAAGATTATCAGGAACAATTTTAATTGATTTTCATGTTGTAAAATTCCTTTCTTCATAAGAATAATTCAATGAAAATTAAATTTAATGAACTTAAGCCTAATTAAAAATATTAAAAATTTGGATTAAAAACCATAAATAGTTCAACAAAATAACCACAATACTAAAAAAATAATAAAAAAAAAAGTTGGAATTCAGAGTAGTAATCAAAGAAGGCATTTCAGAATAAACAAAGTCCTTATAAATTTCAGTACAAATTTTAAAAGTTAAAAAATGAAACTAGTTCGTTCTTTAGGATAAAACTGCAATAAAAATATGTTAATGAATTAAAAGAATTCAAAAATTACGTTTAATTCCTTATGCAAAGAATTTAATAGTTTAAGGCCAGAAACAAATTATGTTTGCTCATTACAAAAACTAAAGAAATATCTAAATGTACCAAAAGAACGAGTTATTATTTATTTAAAAGATTTATGAATGTATCTAAAACAAGTTAGAGTGTTATATTCGGCTGTGCCGAATCTTTGATACCCTCCACCGACAATTTGAATGTTTCAGGAGTGATATCTATATGATGTCTATTTATTATTAAGTAATTTATCTTTATAAAAACAGATTTCAGCATTAAAAATGGTTGCGGCTTAGACCTATATTATTTATTGACCGACAAATGCTATTATGATAGCATTATTTATTACGGTTTTAGGAGTACTAAACTGTTTTCCGGGAGTAGGGTTTATATGGGGCCTAGGGTAAATTATGGAACAATCTTCATGAAATTTCACAGTGTAATTTCCAGTCGAATAAAACGAGCATTTGCAAAATTTCATATCATTTCGTGCATTGTTCAATCAAGGAGCCAGAATATATATACTTTATAGGGTCTGAGGTGAATAATAAAAAAGTTTCACACGGAATGACAAACTTAGTATACCCTCTTCACAACTTATTGTGGTGAAGGGTATAAAAATAATGAGTTTTATTTATGTTCTACACTTTTTACAAATTATAAGAAGAACATGTAAATCAATTAAAATAGATAATTACAAATCACTTCAATCTATGGGTAATGGATTTTCCAAAGACCCCATATATGATGGGGCCAGGTTATTATACATTTATGTCACAATTGTTTGCTATTGAAATTCAGCAAGATCGGTCCACAAATGGCTGAGATATGAGTAAAAAACCACGACTGCCTCAAATTTTTTCCTTTAAAGGTCCAATTAGACGTGACATTACCATACCAACACTGTATTACCAAAACGACATAAACATACGACACAAACCAATTCAATTTTGGTTTCTACGGTCATACAGTGCTGATAATGTGGTTTTTTGTTGTTTTTTATACCCTTCACTACTACCCAGCGGGAAACTCAGAAGACCTTCTTACTTCAGGCCTGCTTAAAAGATTTTTTGATTCAATTACTATTCTTATCTAACTGCTAAAGATAAGAATATAAAAGATAAGATACACCTTCCACACTCGCTTCTATGAGAAGGGAGTAGAGAAGGAGTAACATTTTTTGTATTGTTTTTTTGCACAAGCAAAAGCAAAATAAATTTTTTTGCTCCCGTTACCCTTCTTATGTACCTGCTGAAGAAGCGGGAGCGGAAGGCCTTCTCCGCAATGACAACGTGTGTAAAAAAGATATGAGTATGGAATGGAGCAAGAAGGCCTTGTACATCCAAAAGAAGGGGTACACAGGCCTGCTAGAAGGCCTCCGTACTCCTTCTTTTTCCCGCTGGGTAGTGGTGGATTTTATTTGTAATGTGTTTAATTTTACGCATCTACATACACATTAATGCATGTATATGATATGCCGCTCAAATAAAGAAACAAACTCATAGATCCAATATATTTTAATTTAACGCTTCTTCAGTAAAAGCATACCATACAAACCAATTCAATTTTGGTTTCTACGGTCATACAGTGGCTATGGTAATACAGTGTTGGTAATGTGGTGTTTTTGCTGTTTTTTTTATACCCTTCACTACAAATTTTGACAAACTTTGGCAAAAGAGGAAACGGGCTTAGGTACATATATACATTTTTTGTTTTTTTATATTCTTCGGCATGGCGAAATGAAAAGTTGGCGTGGCTCAATTAATATTTATTTATACCTATCTAAAGAACGTTATTTATGTATATAACTTTTTGTTCTTATCTCATCATGGTGAAGGGTATGTAAGATTCGGCATAGCCGAATATAGCACTCTTACTTGTTTTCTTTAGAGTTAATTGGGCAAAACTCTTATGAATATTGTGTATCAATTTTACTACGTTATGCCTGTATTGCATTGTATTATCGAATCAAGCACTGTCACGTGGGTCCAGTAATTAGTGCCCGTTGTGTTACTATGTTTCATCGTCTCCCAAGGGTCCATTGTTACCTGGCTGTTGACATTCTCACCCGGGTGACGGCACCGATATGAACGTATATTTAATTCAGAAAATCGTCCAGACAAAGCTTAATACATCACATGAGTATCAAGTTAACTAAGTAAGTTATTTAAAACCAAAATTTGATAGATTTTATACATAAATAATTACTTTTATATTTTTATTAAATCCATCACGTTTTCAAAACCATCAAATAAAACCAAAAATTAATAACATTTTTGTATTTAATTCACAAACGAAACTTTTTTTTAATTCTAAACAAAATTATAATTAATTACTCATGCTGGAATAGAGCTTAATAATTGTAAATAAAAAATGAAGACGCAGTTTGTTATTAATGCTAATTAGTCATAATCAATTTAAAATATTTTGAATTCTGATACAAAAATAGTAATAAACCAACATATAAATTGAATAAAACAAAAAAATTACAAAAATAATTACTTTTAACTTTTGTTATAAAAAATTTTAAAAAAAATGTGAATAATATGAAAAAAAAAGTCTCCTCCGTGACAATGCTCTAATTTGTGAACATTGCCGTGACCAGGATTCGAACCTGGGTTACTACGGCCACAACGTAGGGTCCTAACCACTAGACGATCACGGCTACTGGAGATGTATTTTTCTGACGGCTAATATTGTACTTGTATGCATGTTATTGTTTGCGTGTGTGTTGTACGCATGTGGGTTAAAATAAACAACCACTCTTTGGTTAGCGCTAGTGTTGCCAGAAAAATTTTCTGGAAATATGCTAGATGGAAAAAAATCAAAATCCTAAAACTTTCTACAGATGAAAAAAAAGAAAACTAACTAAAAACTTTTAATAAATTTTCATACAAACGCTTTATTTTAAAATTTTGCAAGTATGTAGTATATTGAAGTATTATTGTACATAAACATTTATCGATGAATTATTATAAAAAAGCCGTAACTTTGTTTGTTTACAGGGAAAGAAAAAAACCTAATGAATTCCGTAAAAATGAAGATATAAAAAAGTTTGAATGCAATTTTAAATAAAATGATGTAGCAAATTTCATACTATAGTCCCCAAAAACTTTAAAGCATGATTGATGCATTCTGCATTTGTCTGCCAGAATAAACAAAAAAAGCTTTAAAAAAAAATTGAGCTATGCCTTTTTATTTCAAGCCTTCGTTATGCTAATATATACATATTAGTATTTACTTTATTGCTTTATGTACAGATTTACTGATATCAAACAAACTAAATATTTACTTCGAAATTGTTACGCACTTATTCATAAAACAGGTTTATTAAACAAATTTTAAATACAAATTTTCTTCATACAACTTTTATAACGCTTGAAAAGGGCAAAACTAGCAATAACATTTTAATTGTCAATATTTCTTTAAATAAATTTTCGCCGATTAAAGTTTAAAATTTAAAAACCTCAACCCATTAAGACGTTGTATTTAATTTTTATTCCAATGCTGTTTCACAAACTCAGACCATTGATTATGAATAGTATTTATCAGCGTTTAAAAAACTGCAGTCAAAGAAGAAAAACTGCCATTTTTCCACTTCTTCATTTGTCATTACCCAAAAAAAAACTGTTGCTTTTACTTCTGATTCATTAAATGTAAACAGTCGCTGTCAAACCAACTCAAAAAATTGTTAACAATTTTTGGTTTCGACTGCAGGGTTTTAAACCCTGGTACTTATATCTGATATACATACATATGTATTATAACCAAATATGAGTTATGAGATTTTTTTAAAGTGTTGTAAAAATATGTTCTAAGCACATTTTTACAAAAAAGTGTAGCAAATTATTACACTTGAAGAAATGAAGAAAAACCATTTTTTCTACAGCCGAAATATGCTTAAACAGCATTTAGCATATTTTTAAAAAAATTTTAATGCTTTAGGCGCCTATTAGACGATCATACTTAGTATGTGAGAATTGTACGCCATCATACTCGTGTAATAATTTCTGTGAAAACTCGTATTTTCCTCATCATTGCGTTGTCGTCCGCCAATAACTCATAAGTTATCAAAGCAGCAACTTATTCACGCGTCATATTAAATACAACTTTCACATACTTGGTATGATAGTTTTATAGCAAAGTACTCTCTATCAACGTACCAAGTTTGATACACCAAGTACGATCGTCTAACTGGCGCTTTAAGCCAAAGATATATTCTTCTTAAAATGTAAATCAGCCTAGATTTACACGTTTAGAGTTAATAATCACAGCGAACACGAGGTCCATATAGTGATTCTTGGATTAATATTATTTTTAAATCATATATTTTTTATTTGTCATGTAATTTGAGGTCAATTTTATTTTTGTAAATTTTTTTAAATATCAAGGTTATTTTAACCAAACACTAGTGCATTCGGTTGATAGATACACATTGAAAACCTGTAACAATACAGTTATGCGAGACTTCACCACCGAGCCAATGCAGCGAGAAACCGTAAAACGCCCGAAAACTAATAAGCCAAATGGGCATTGTTGGCCCAAGTCGTTAAAGTGATATGCTAAATCTTGCAGTGGCAATCAAGGTTGTCAGATTCATTTTGAACTTTTTCGCCAAATTCAATGTCAAAAATCGCCAAAATCGCCAAATCCTTTGTTTTTTAGTTTTTAACAATAAACTACATATTTTTAGAAATTTTAAAAATGTTTTTTATAAATTCTAAAAAATAAATTTGTTCAGTATCACTAAAATACGCCAAAAATTAAAAAAAAGTCGCCATAATATATGTTTTGTTAATATTTATTTAGAGCACAGTAAAAATAGTTAGTGAACTCAAAAGAGGTACAATGTTTACTATAAAATAGTTTATAGTAGTCTACTTAAAGCAACAAAAAAAGAATTTTTGCATTAAGTATTAAACAAATATTGGATATACATTTGTATATAAGTTTCAGTTATCTAAAACGCTTCACTAACAAGAAGAAGAAGATACAAAAAAATCCAATATGTTCTATTCTTATTAATATAATTTAAACCTAGTAACGATGCGTCTAGAAGTTCGTAATGCCTTCTACTTCTACTTATTGTAATTACCAGCATATAAAGTACAGCCAAACAAGTTCATTTAAATGGTACGTACCTGCCGTATCCATGTAGCTAAAAAATTTTGGGCTTAACCTATATAAATAAGATGAAATATCATCATTAAAACCCTCTTTACAATTAACAAACGCTAATTTTTTTGAGTGTGTTTCGTAAACATCAAAAGGTACGTTAGGATTCATAAAAATCTATAACAACAATGTTTTTTATCTATGATAATAAATTGCTACATACATACATTGGAAAAATTTTCATAGACTTTAAACATATTCATGTTTTAAGGAATTATATTTATGGATTCTTTCAAGAGCACAATATTCTTGAAGATTTTTATTATCTTCATCAGCCATTTCAACATACATACTTTCAAATACTGACTATAATATGAATGCCTCAAATTTCATACATAAAAATACTAGAATAAAAGTAATATTTTTTTCTTATTGAATATAACGAATTTTAAAACAAGTCCATAGCTCATCAAAAATAGCCAACAAAATCGCCAACTATTTTTTTAAATCGCCAAAAAGTCGCCATGTCGCCAACTCAAAAATTAGGTCGCCAAACAAGTTTGAAAATCGCCACATTTGGCGAGAAATCGCCACATCTGACAACCCTGGTGGCAATGCTAAAATGGCAGCGCCGGTTAAAGCAATGAACTGCAAGTGTGGTGAGTTTAATAAAAAGGTGGTAAATTGGTTTCACACTTATTACACAGAGTCTTCACCTGAGATAATATCTGATATAATATGTGAGAGAACGTCGGCAGAATGAGAGAACAAATTTCTTCATATTAATCTTAATCTTAAACAAGGGGAACACGTATCTTATAAGATTTCATAATCGAATGATTCTCGCACAGTAAACTTGTCGTTTTTATTCTTTTTTTTTAGTTTTTTATTGTTTTTAGTTAAAAATATTGTTTTTTTAAACACTTATCACAAGATTTTCACTATTTGTACAAAAAAATTTTACATTTTAATGAATGCGTCTTATTATTGTTTTTTATGTATGCATGTATGTGTATTTTTGACAGCTCATCTTATAAGATAGTTGTTATAAGATCTCTCATAACAACTGTCTCATAATATATATTATAATATTAATATTAACACTATTTGAGAGTCCACACGTAAGATAATACTCTCTGCGATTGAATTTGACGTTTGCTAATATAAAAATCTTATATCTTATCTCAGGTGGAGACCCTATGTTACAGTTGTCTGGCATTTGAAACTGGTAAATGCAGCGTTTTTCACGTTGGAATGTTTGACTATTTACAATATTATTGAAATAAGAAACTCTTATTTATCTTTTAATTTTTAGGCGGCCCCTACAAGTTGCAACTAGTCGCACGATATACCTGTTGAATGAAAATCAAATTCATTTGAATTTGTTATTCAACCGAAGACCAAACACATCTCTAACGTAACAATTGATCAAACGGAGTCACTGTCGACTCAACTTACAGCACGTCTAGCTTAAGGCTTTATATAAAATGAATTTTAATTATAGTTTTGACTTTGTAAAAAATTCTAGCTTGTCCCTTCAACAATAAATTTCAGTTTGTCAATAGTATGAAATGGGAATTTAGCGCATTTAAACGAAACCTTGTTAATTAATATTTTGAATCCCAAGAAAAACTTTGATAACTAATATGCATGTGGCAGTGTAAATAAAACTGAACTGGCAAAATAAAATAAAGTAATTTGTTTTTTCTTTACCCTCTTACAACTACATTTAGAGTTGACAAAAAATCAACCAATTGTAGTCGGGACTGTAAGAAAAGATAAACTCACTTTATATTGTTGGTGTTTTTGTTGAAGCTTTGATATTGTTACAAGTAACACTGGGGTTTATAATTCTTATTCGCTTAACAGTTTTATTTGTATAATATCTTAAGTTTTTCTAAAATCTTTGGATGAAGTTTCCTGACAATCTGGCTTAAGCAACCAGTGAAATGCGCATAGGAATAGCTTGTCCCTTCAACAATAAATTTCAGTTTATCAATATGTAGTATGAAATGGGAATTTAGCACATTGAAACGAAACCTTGTTAAGAAACATTTTATGTTTTTCGTCTTCAAAATATGTTATAATTTCGCATTATAAAGATTTTCTTCCCAAAAGCTTCTGGCAACGTTGTAAACAATTTTGCACACACAAACATATGAACATTCCTTAATATCCGAAATATACAAATATAAAAACACACAACAAACTTATCATATTCATATCGCTGGGGACACATCAGAAACGCACCTTTATTTTGTAAATAAAAACCTTAAGCCGCTTTTTTAATGTAATTAATAAAATTATTTAAAGATTTAGCGGCTAAACTTTTGTGTTTTTTTAGCAAATGACACAACTACACATTTCCCTGACCTATTTTCCAACAAGCAATATAAAATATCCTCTAGATTTAAGTTTTTGATTAAAAAAATTTAAATCATAATCGCGTGTAAACTCTGTTTTTAGAGTATTGTAAATTAGCAGTCAATAATAAATTTGTTAAGTTATTGTTAATGAAATATTGTTTGTTGAAAAATTACAACAAAGACCTTAAACATTTGTTTCTATCAATTATTTATTTTGCGCAAGGTGTGAGAATAAAGTTATGATTATTACACTATTCCCTAAAAAAAAAACTAACTAAAATTTTAAATTAATATTGAAAAAAATAGGTTAAACAGGGAAAATGGTACATATATAAAACTTAAGAAGAATTATTAACGATTTTCAATTGATATTGAAGTCAGGGTTTGTTTAAAAACCCTGTAACATTTAAAATATTAAAAGTTGTCAATCAAGTCGAGTAAATGAGTTGATGTGATTAATCATATTTTTGAAAACTTATTACGCCACAAATAAGGTTCACTATTGCAAATGGCCCAGTGCAAAAAACGCCTTCAAACAAGTCTGAAAACAAATTGATTTTGTCTGACCACAAACAAACATACATACATGTCTAATCGTTTTGTTTTGCTTGTACATATTTATGTTTGCATCGATTTTTACTTTTTTGCATTTGTAGCCTGGAGTTAAAATTAATAATTCTTATGAATGTCAGGTCTTCTAAAGATATTTAATACGGATAATATTCATGATGTCACTTCTCTCTTAATGTTTAGATCGCTTATAGATGTTTGGCATGCGCCACGAAAATCTCTGAGTTTAGCACTTGAAAAATCAACAAACGAACTAATAACCCAGTTGGCCACGTCCTTAAGACATTCTCGAAGACGGATGCACGACAATGTTAACTCCTGCACCATATTTTCGAACAAGTGTCGCGAAAATCGTGCACGACACAAAGAATGACAATGTCGCTCTTTTTATCCTTCGTTCGATCGAAAAATTACATGGGTTACACGTCAAACTTCATATAAAAAAAACGCTGAAAAAAATATTAGAGTTTTTTTATATAGACTTTGACGTTTGTTATGACAAAATGGTCAGGTGAAGACCCCATGTTACGTAGACGACAATCTCCTCAACGACAATATGCATGAAAATGTCGTCTATTTTGCCGTCCATGACAAAAATTATTATTTATATAGGGATATTTATTTCAGACAGTTTTTAAGTATATGTAGTTGCATTTCTGTTGCAAGTTATACTTATATTCGACTCTAATAAGCAATTCTTAATTTGACAGTGAAGTAAGTATAAACTGCATGTAATCCATTTTCCAGCCCGCCAATGACTTTACCAGCATTTTCGGTTTTACTGCTTAGTGCTAAATTGTAAATTTTATGTAGGTATTTAAATCAACAATTAAAAAAAAACAGGAATGTGAGAATTTTAAGAAAACTTAGCAAATTGGAAAGCATTCAAGAAAACTTTGTCGCCAATAGCTTTTATACAAGACAATGCCGCTCATACTGCTCAACATAAAGTTTTATAGAAGATTTCTGTATTTCCTGTAAACTGTGTTCTAGAAAACCTAAACGACAGGGTACAAGTCGTGCATACATCATTGACTAAGATGTCGTCAACGGGAATCTGGCCAACTGGGAAGCCAAACAACCATCACTTCCACCCTCTTCTGAACATAAATTTATGAACAGATCATGTATTTCATGGACCACTGAGTATTTTAGGTTTTTTTTTTTTTGTAAATCTTTCTGAAATTTGTTGGTTTGAAACAGACTTTGTTTTTGTGTCTGTCTGTGCTCGTTGTCAATACTCAGACATTTATGTTTTTTGGCTGCCGTTTAATGTATTTAAGTGATACACGACACCATCGCCAAGTGTTTGGAATATTCTGTATTTATTTTTTTATTTTTTATTAATCTTTCGTTATTTGTGGCTGGTTTGGTGTTGATTTTTTATGCTTTACTTCACTTGAATTGACAATATTTCTGAAAATAATCGTGATCTTGTCGTTTGACAATAAAATAAGTACAAACATACACACACTATAAAAAATCCAATAAAATTGTACAACAATTACATACAGAATGATATAAAAATCCAATTGGTTCAAAGTAAGATGACGAATAAACAAAAGAATAAAAAAGACTTAAAATGCTACAACGAATTTTGAAAACACTGCAGCAAAAATTCTAAACTTGTTAAAAAAGTTTAAGTTCGTATTAAACAATTTGGCAGAAATCCTGTTTAAGGACTTATAAGAAAATTCAAAATTGAAAGATAAGAAGAAAATATTAAAAGTGGTAAAAGTGGCGCGGTGGAAATCTATGCGCCCGGCCTAAGGCCGGCTCTGCAGAGAACCTTTACTTAGCAAAGCCAGTGTTTGTTTTGTCATAGTGGAGAAAAACCCTGCGTCCGCCGAAGGCCTTCTATCCAGCGAAATTTTTTAAGTCAAACTTTGACTCCTCCTCTAACATTGTTGCTAAATGAATATAAGACTGGTCCTTATTTGACTTTAAACACTTTTTTTTCTAATGCAGTACCTTTTAAATGGTTTAATATAGCAAGAAAATTATTCTGTAAAGATTTCAAATCGATATTTTAAATATTGCATCACCAATTTCGAAAAATTTTTATTTTGGAAAATATTAGAAAATTTTTTTAAATTGTTTATGCCGAACATTATTGAAGTCAGAGTCTTAAGGTCTGTAGTCGGTACAAAAGTACGCACATTTGAAAAAAATTTTACTTTTCTTAAAGGAAATTTTCGGTTTTTTTTAGCTTTTTAAATAAGCTAAAGCGGTTTTGTGTTATGCGAACATATGCTGTGCATGGTGACTAGCAGAGATCAGCAATGAATCGTTTTTTCGCTATTCATACTGACTCATGTAATTGTAAGTATGTATAAGTGCGTAGAAATCATTTAAACTAACCCAGCAAAAACTTTACTTACCTGGTAAGTTAGCAAGTAATGTTGGAGAAAGTTAAGCACTACATATTTTTCGGCTGAATAACTACTTTTTTTTGTTCGAGGTGTCCACAGAATTCACTACTTACAATGCACTTACTAGAAGTCAAAAAATATCTAGTTATTATTTAACTACTGGTAAGTTGAATTGTAAGTACTTACAATATACTTACCAGAAGCCAAAAAATCACTAGTTAATAGACCTAATAAGTAGTTATAGAGTACGTTACCAGTAAGTAAATATTCAGTACTTAAAACAATACAGTGTGAAAATTATAAAGGTAATAAGTAGTTGCTGAGGTCATTACTTGTAAGTATTTATTGAAGTTTTCAGAATAATGACAATTGTAGTGACAACTACTTACAATGTAACGTATGAAATAACTACCACCTATTACTAAAAATCAAAAAGTTTTTCCTGGGAAACTACTCTGATTCACTCATACTCACAAGTAAAATTAATATGAGTGCGACGTCGACATTATACTCATACTCATAAATGACGTCAGTTTGATTTATAATTTTAGGAAAATACTTACTTACAATACTCACAATGATTCAACTCATTAAGCTCATCCATTTACCGTTTTAACACAACAGATAAAACACACAACTTCATAATCAGCGCTGCCAGGTAAATTTGCCAAAAAAATCATCCACTTCATACATGTAACTTTAGTAAACTGTAATTGTCAAATCGTCACTTTGCTATTTCGGGGACAAATCTGGCAGCCTCGCGTTTTGCTTCGCCTATACACAATGAGTCCCAGTGGTACGTGTAAATTCGCTAGCTCATTAAAAACTACCGCTAGTCCCACTACAATCTACCTCACATGCTTTTGAGTGGCGAATTTAACACGAGGATGTCCTACGAGGTGGCGATGGACCACTCTCTGTATAATCTCTACCTGCCATAAGGGTTAGCTACTTATATCTTCAAAGCGCGCTAGCAAAAAGCAAGCGATTTTGTTGTTGTTCTAATAACGGGATCTATTTCGGATACACATTTGTTTGTGTTGTCGTTGAAAAAAATTGTTTTCTGCATTACTTGGAGCTATAGAATAAGCTAGCGAAAAGTGGGTACCTATTTTAAAATGTTAGCACTAGATATTGGTGCCTAGAGAAAGATATAAATATGATTTGAATGCCACATCAGTAGTCCCTAGTACAAATTGAGTAAAAGTGCTAACTATTTCGCCAGTCATTGCTGGCGATTGCTACTTTTTATACCACTGGGTTCTTAATCAACCCCTACAAATGTTGCTAAGTATGAGTACGATGAGTAAAATAAACCTTCTGAGTTAGTATGAGTTTGAATAACATTGGAATAAGTATGAGTGAGGTTAAGTACAAGAATTTATGAGTCATGATTTAGCTCTACTCATTTTTTCACTACTCATTGCTGATCTCTGGTGACTAGGTATGTTCTGAAAAAATTCTCGGGGGTCCGTCATATATTTGACTCCTCTAGGGGCACTCTGGGGCTAGGTAGGGCGGTAGCGTGTAATTTTATAAAAAATAATATTTGGTATGTGAGCCCCCTTAAGGAGCACAGATAGGGGGTTAGTATATTAATAAAAAATGTAAGGGGGGGACAGGTGTGAAGCTTTTTTTGGCTTTTGTATCGTGTTGCCCTAGCTTTGATGAGGAGCCATTTACCACATCCCACCCCCCTAATTTTTTGGCTCATGCATTGTTTTTACAAACTTCACAAAATTGGGGGTTCAAGCGTATCAAAATCTTGCTGCTAAGGATTTCCATATAACACTATTCCACCCCTAATGTACATACATAGTTTATCAAAAAATGTAAAAAGGCTACAAAAAAAAAATGAAAACTAAAAATCTTTTAAGCCACATTTTAATTACAAAATTTTTTAATTTATTAGCTTTAAAAATTGTTTATAAAAAAAACTAATTTCAATAGCTGCATTAAATTTTTAATCATTTTCATTAACATTTTTATTACTTTATATAATTTTAAACAATTCTGTTAAATATTTCAATAAACATCGAATATGTATTGGTAGTAATCTACAATAAATATGTATTAAAATTCAATTACTTTTTTTTAACAAAACGTGTCTGATTGCACAATTGCACTTTTCCACACGAGTAATACAATTTTACAATGCAGTGATAGAGATAATTTCAAAAAGGGAGAACAGCCAAGTTGCTGTTCAGTCAGCGTTGCCAAATAAGCAGATTTATCTGATTGTTTGGAGTGCAAAACAGTTTTTTTTTTAAATCACTGCAGTTTTTCAGTTTTATTCAAAACGCCGATCACAGACGAGAACATTTTTTAAGCCGCACAATTTTTTTTCTTTTCGTCATACACGGCATCTGTACTCTGCTTTGTATGTATTAGTGTTTTTTGCATTAATTTTTTTTTTTTTTTTTTGAAATTGTGCATGGATTGGTTTTTTGCTGCTTGTGCGGGGTTGAAACTTTACGCCAAGGAAAAACCATTCCCTTCGCCTCGCTTTCCATCCAACTGCCATTGTACGCCAGCATAATTGTTCTCGTGTGTAATGGCTCATAGATACAAAGAATTATTTAGTTACAATATGATTAAAAAGCATTTATTTTAACGCAACAATGCTATAATTTGCAACACATTTACATCTATTCTAAAGTAACAAACTTCAAACAAATATTTCAGTTTTATAAAAGGGTTATTAAACAAATTTGCATATAAAATTCGTTTTAGGAACATTCTATAAACCTGTTTCATTTTTATAAATAAGGCCAATGGAACTTTTTCAGTTCTCGTGAAATAAAATATGGCAGCACTGCGTTAGTACTTGTACAGACTGTTGCAATCAAAAATATATTGGCATTTCCGTTTTCCGAGCGTTTGTAAGGTAAAATTTATTATCTTAAAAGCGCTTTAGAGCATTCTATAAAATTACGTATTATGTAAGTATTTGTTCATACTTATTTACATAAATTCAACGAATCGCGGTTGTGAAGAAATTATAATTGTTTTTTTTTATTAGCTTTATTGACAATCAACAGTAAGAATTAAATCTTTCACTACTACGCATGCATTTCTAACTCGGCTTTGACAACCAATCGCTATAAGGGTTTGAGAGAAAATCAAGTTGGCAGCAAAAATTAATTTTAACTTCTCCTAAAACCAGCAATATGCATATTAAAATAATTATTTCGCTTTTATATTAAGGTGTACATATCTACATACATACATGTACATGTTTATATTTTATTACTAATCAAAATTATCCCTTCTTCAATCGTTAAATTTGCATTCTATTACCCGCCATGACAAATCGTTATAATTGTGAATACATTTTTTGTTTGTTTACTTTTTTTAAAATTTGTTTATTCCGTTCGAAACACATTTAAATTTATACTTACATACATACTTCAATTCATTAACAAACTGTTGAATGTTTGAGTCATACAGAATTTAAATTATTTTCTGTTGATTTGCAAAAATATAGAATAAATAAATAATTGCAATAAAAAAAAAAGATACAAAAAACTTGTTCGGGGGCGTGCGAACCCCTGTTAAGTTAAAGCTTTTGTTTTTGCGCTGTAAAGCATCTAATGTATGCAGATTTTTCAATTCACACTGCAAAGCCCGACACCCCTCAATTAGTCAGCAAAACGGCCACAGAGCCAAGCCAGTCCGCCGGTACGCCAGCCAGCCATTTAACTAAATATGTAGATACATATTTAGCTTAGCTAACCGGTTGGTTCATTCTCCCTCGTACAAGTGCAGTGTTTGTAATTTCTAAAAATAGTTTTACAATCATAGTAAAATCTTTAACTAGACATACATACATATATAAATAATTAATTTTAATTTAAATAGACGATGTTAAACGGTTAAACAGATAGTTGTAAGGGATTTAAAAATAAAAAAATATGACTTTATCAACAACTTGTTGTAACTTATAGATTTGCTGATAAAACAAATATTTAAGATGCACAAATATAAATATGAACAATATGGTCTAACCAGTAAAATAATACATACATATTTTTCTAATGTTTACTGCAAATGCAATCAATATACAAACAAAATGAAATTGTACTTTTCAAATATTTTTTTTTGACATCTTACAATAAAAAGTTTTATCTAATTATTATTTAGTATTTTAGTTTAATTTAAAGCATGTCTGTATAACTAAATCAAGTCAAATTTAACGGAACTCTAAGTACAACCCTGCACTTAACTCGTATTGGCTACACTTATAAATTCACCACGAAAAATACACCACTAAAGTGTATAAATACAACCCTGGAAAAAGTAGCCGGGTACTTTACCAACACTATGTTAACGTAAACAACGCCAATTTATTTTTCTTTACCAAACAACGTCTAATTATTGGTTTGCCGAATTTCCAAAGCTATTAATTATTTTTTTTTAACAATTTTTCAAATAATTGTTTAAAAGAAAGCAAAAAAATATCACACTTTGTGTAAACTGTGCAATAAACTTCAATATTTTAGTTTGTGAATTGCGATAGAAACAACAACAAGAGAAATTGTTTTTGTAGAACAAAAAAGTAAAACTAATAATAAACTCTGTAAGCAAAACATAAAAAGTAATAATTACAGAAAATAGTAAGAAGTGCAAAAAACAAAAATTGTTGAAACAAGAAGCAAAAAGCTAAAGGAAGAAATACGACAAAACAATTGTTTAAAAACTAACCTCAACTTTTGTGCAATTGACAAACAGTATACCGAAAAAGAAGAAAACGTCAAAAACGCGCGTATTAAATATACAAAAGCAAAAAGCAGAAAATCTTTAGCCAGTCTGTAGAAATTTGTAACGCAAGGCATCAAAAAACAAGTGTTTAGTACAAAAAAGAAATAAATTTAAAACCTTTTACCAAAAAGGTGAAATTCAGAAGAAAAGAAAAGCGTTTGTGATCTCTTGAAATTGACCAGTTTGATAAAAAAATTTGCAAACATTTCGCCCAAAAGAAAACAAAGTTTTCAGCACATTAGAATGGAAGTAGACGATGCAATAGTTACGGCAGAGCCTGCTGAAGAGAAAACTGTACTTGATGTTGGCGATGGTGCTGAGGATAATGAAGAAAGTGAGGATGCTATGCCGATGGCTTCTACGTCATCGAAACAGAAACGTGCTAAACTTAAACATGATAAAGAAGAACCACCCGGTACGTTAGAGTTACAAAACAATGATTCTGTATTAACAGCTACACCATTTAAATTGGAAGTTTCGTGTTCAGAAGATGAACGAGAAGAAGAAGGCGATAATGTTTTGAAGGCAGCCATTAGACGTAAATTGTTATCCACTCCCCTGGAGGAAGATACAGCCGCCAAGGATGGTTTAGAGGAATTGGAAGAAGTAGCAATAAAAAGAAAACGTTATGAAGTAAGAAGATCCGGATCTGAAGAATGTCTTCTGGGATTTGATGAACTTAGTGGTGAAGCAGAATTGGTACAGGCAGAAGTTGCAGAAGAGCCTTTAGCGCCAGTAGAAGATGAACCCATGCTACCAGATGAAGAAACCATTGAAAATATTAAGGAAGCAGTTGAATCATTAGATACGGGTAACGAGACTAACGAAAGTCTTTTAAATTCTCCCAAGACATCGAAGAAGGTAAATTAAAATTTTATCGTTAATTTATATTAAAAGAAAAACTAATTTTTTTTTGTATTTCAAGTCGTTGCCGTTAGAAAAAATTTTGTCCGCTACTTTGCAATCTACTAGGTCAGCCTCAAAATCGCCCAAAGCCTTAAAACCTAAAACACCGCCTTTGGAAGTGGCTTCAGTAGTAAAAACAGCTCAAAAGTCTCCCCATAAACCTCATATAGTAGCTGATAATGAAGATATTAACACACAAGTTACAGCAAAAAAAACTTTATCACCACAAGATGATTTTTATAAGAAACCTTTTGAATACGGTTGGAAACGTGAATTGGTCTGGCGTGCCAACCCAGAGCAAAGCAAGGATAAAGCAGATTTATACTTTATATCGCCAGCTGGCAAAAAACTTAGAAGCCGAAGTGATATTATGCTTTTGCTCGAGGGTGACTTGACAATAGATCATTTTTGCTTTACGCGTGAACCATTAGGTGCTGGACCCGAGTCAGAGATAGTCAGAAGTGCCAAACCAACTTCACGCGCCTTAGTAACCGCTGCTGTATTACCAGCGGCATCTACTCCGACGAATATAGGAAAGCGCGTATCCAAACCTAAAGGGCCTAAGGGCGCAAGTCCCCCTCCCCAAGGTTGGACACCTAGCAAGGCTTTGAAAGTAAATAATGCAGTTGCTAGGTCTAATGCAGCAAATCATCCAGTACCAAGTACACCGCCCAGTAGTCGTAAAAAACTTGACAATGCTCACGCTAACGCTGCTCATTCCGCAAAGAATTCAAAAGCAAAAAAGTAAGCCTAAAGTTACACAAGTATTAGTTGTATTGGTCTTTTATCTAATTTTTTTTTTTTTGAAAAAGAAATTTATCCAAATTTTATACATACATATTGGCACTTTATGTTTTAAAAATGTAGCTCGCTCTCGCTTTGTTGTTTGCCTTCTCAATTATTGTCAAATTTGTTCGCCATATATTATCTTCTCGTTTATAGATCAGCAGCTGCCAAAGCAGAAACTGCGGCGGATGTTAAAAAAACACCAATGGCTGTTGAATCAAAAGAACCCTGTACAGTGGGTTGTCCAAAAGCCCAAGGACAAGTGCCACAATTACAGTGCACAAAATGTTTATGTCTTTACCATCACGAATGTGTGGGTCTCAGTCAAAACACCTCTGAATATCGCACCACAATTAACAATAGAGGCAAGGAGTACATATGCGAGGTGCTTAACAAAAAAATTAACCTGCTTTAGATTTTTACATAATTTCCATCTTGTTTTTTAAGGCTTGTTTTCCTAATTTAGTGCAAAAATCTCCGCCGGTTGGCAGCATGTCCACGCCGGCAGTTGTAAAGCCAACGGCAAATGTGGCCAACAATAAGCGGTCTGAAAATAAATTTCCACAGACTATTGCTGTGGTAAAAGGCAAAAAATACGTTATGGTCGCTAAACCTTTAGCACTGCCCAACGAGTGAGTTTTGTAAAGTATTGTGCAAAATTAGACAAAAAAAAAAAAAAAAAAAAAACAAAATATATGAGAGCGAGCTTAAAATAAGATTTAATATTGAAAGTTGAAGATTTATATAAAAAAAATCATGGTAATAATGTTTTTAATTTTTTTTTGAATTTTACAGACATGTTAACGACATTGAAAATGATTTGAAGCAGATTAATGACAGTATACGAAAGAATCGAAAACAATCCCATAATTCACTGGATGGTTCGTTACAAGCTCACAATTCCCATAATTCCATAGTGGTTGATCATTCAAACAAATTATTTGCTACAAATTTCTTTGCTAACGTTTCATATGCTTATGATTCACTATTGTGTATTTTAAAATATTTAAAAATTCATGTAAGTTTCTTCACAAAAAAAAAAAAAAAATAAATGACTAAATGAATATGTTTAATATTTCTCTGTTTTTTAAATATGTTTTTCTTTAAGGAACGTCCTCGTGCTGCAGCTGTATGCAAGTTGTGGAATCTAGCTGCAAAGGATACATCACTTTGGCAAACGGTGCGCATGAAAAACTCGAAAGTTTGTAGTTGGTCTGGTTTCGCGGGAGCTTTACGCCGTGGTGAAACCAAATACTTGGATTTACGCAAAATGCTGTTACCTAGTGGTCGCAGTGAAGACATGTGGAATGATTTTTGTGCAAATATTGGTACCGTTTGTTCTCTAGAAACCATAGAACTTTGTCGTTGCTCAGCTCGTGTAGTGGAGAGCTTATTTCAGAGCAATCGCAATCTGAAGGTTATAAATGCATTGGCCATAAATGATGATACCATAAATCTCGAACACATTTCTTTGCTAGATCTTTTAGAAGAACTGCGCTTACGCACCTGTGAAGCAGGTGTTTTGTCAGGAGATCTTACACCCATGGCTTCACTTTCACAACTTACTCACCTTTCCTTGACTTCTATAAAGGGCTTGGGTGACAAGAGCGTAGAAGTGTTGGGTGAACTAACCACCTTGAAATCCTTAGAATTGGGAGAATGCGGTGATTTTGATTCCACTTTTGCGGAAGCAGTTTTACCCAAATTAATTAATTTGCAACGACTACGTCTGGAGAACGGTCAAATTACAAATGTCTGTACCTTGGAAATTCTTGATGCAGTGGCTAGATTGGTGCAATTAAATCAATTGGAATTGGTTAATTTTGATATAAAACCCGGTTTCGATGAGAAATTAAGTTTATGTATGAATATTAGTAAATTGCTCATCATTCCTACCTACATTTCTCAATCGGCCACCACCAATCAAATTGTGCTAAGCGCTGTTCAACAAGTGTCGGACACTCTAAAAGTATTTACCTGGTGTGTGACCGTTGAGTTGCTGCGTGTAACAGCCCTTTATGTAGATCAATGCGAAGAATCGACGAAAAAAGAAAAACATCATTTCGACGAATGCATACCGGTACTGAAACCAGTACCGGGTGCCACAACTGGTGAAGAAGTCGATGAAGAAAACGCTAAGCCTAAAACGCCAGCCGCAGCCGCTGAGGACAGTTCTGCGGCGGCAGAAGTTCCCCAAATTGAAATCTTACCCCTGGACAAAGTGGAAACTATATTAGCGGAAAATTTACCTCACACCAAGTTCACCATTGTCAAGGTGCCCTACCATGCGACTTGTAAGCAACAATTGGTCGAGTTAAATTAGTTGCCTGTCCGGCAGCAGCCTTTGTTTTTTCAATTTTCGTTAAAATAATCTTTAATGAAAATACACTCGAAGTGTGTATGTATTTCAAATAGACGATATTTTAAAATAATTATTTTTTTCATTAGAGAAGAACGAGGCACCTTCTAAAGGGTTCATAAATGAAATTTCGGTGTAATTATGACTGAAATTTAAGTTTTAACTTTAAATTTAAACTATAACGCATCGTATATTACATTTTTCAATATTTACATATGTATGTAGATCTAAGATTAATCTTAAACTTATTACTGCCCGTTCATCTATTTCCGAACGAAGACTTCGTTCGCTTAATTTGCATTTAAAAAAAAAATAAATTATAAAATATTTCTTTGTTTTACTTATAAGTTAAGCGAACGAAGTTTTCGTTCATAATCGATGAACAGGCCACTAAAATACTTTAAAAAAAACCCAAGATAACAAAACAATTAAGAACAGCATCGAGAAGTATGTATGGAACCAACATCTGAAATCAAACCATTTGTTAAATCGAAATTTAAATAAAAAAAAAAAGCAAACTTATAAGTGGAAATCACTTATTTTATAGTAAAAGAATTAATTACTACACTTTACAATTTATCCCCAACAAATAAAAAGCAGCAATTAATAAAAAACTTCGTTTAATCATTTTGTGAATTATTTTTATCAATTTTTTTTCTTCGTTTAATAGTTTGTATGTATTTATGTATGTAACAAACTTATTTAAGAAAAATACGATTTTATTTTAATTATTTTCGTTGTAAACAATTTACACATAAAATTTTAAGAACATTGCAGATATCTGCTTTAATAAATGAAATATGAATACATAGTTCGATAACAATAAAATTAAAGTCTACCAAAAAAGTAATTCAAAGGGGTTTGGGGAATGAGAGATGCGTTATTATTTATTTACATTGAAAAAATTAGTACATATTTATTTACGGGTAAATATTTTCAACTAAAAAATAAAAAAAAAATTATTTGTCAGAAGTGGGATTCGAACCCACGCCTACAGAGTAGACTGCGACCTGAACGCAGCGCCTTAGACCACTCGGCCATCCTGACACTTGTTCGGTCAGTGACAATTGTTGCTTTTGTCTGACTCCATAAAATTTTTCTATCTTTAGCACACTAAAATTTTTTTTTTTTGTACAACAAGCTACCACCGATGGTTTAATTATCTAGCAGGTACGCTCGAAGCCACAAAAAATGTACAATAAAAAATAAAACAACTTTGCTTTTGTTTGTTGTTTTGTAATAGGAACTGTCAAAGTTTGCTTAAAATTATAATATTATAAAGTATGTGCATTAAAATTAGCTGCAATAATTTTTACGATAGCTACTTTGTCATGAAAAATTGTTGTGCTGGTAAGTCCAACATTTACCACGATACCATATAAACCGCCTACCTAAAATCACTTAAAGGCAAATAAATTTCATAATACTCGGCACAAAGAACTTTTATATGAATCGTAAACTCAATTACATATATTTGCTCTGGCGGGGTCATGATTGCCAATGGCTCCCAAATAGGGTGGTACATTTGCAAAATTTTTTTCTTATATACATATACCTAACATTGATTGACACACCGATTTGAATAAAACTTTGTAGATTTATAGTACATTCTCAAAAAATAGTTTACACATCATATTTTTCCTATCAGTATCGAAGCATGCTTTTTAGGGCTAAGGACCCATAACCCTGAAAAATTGATCATTCATAGATTCGAATTAAACTTGGCTAATTTGTAGTTACTAAACAAAAAATAAACACAATCATTTTTGTTAATGGCCAAGGAGCACGCTTAAGGGTACAACATTACCTTAACCCTTAACAAAATTATTTTACCATTGAAGTCAAAGGTTCATCAAAAATGTTTCCTGGCTCTCCATGTCTTTAAAGAGTCATAAAAAAACCTGAGGACATTTTTGCTTACAGACGGGATACGTTAAAAAAATGATTTATATAACCTGTTTGACATTGCTCACGTAAACGCTCTCGAAAAAAAAGAAAATAGCTTAAGATAAACAACTTTTACAGTATCAGAGAGAAAAGGTTAAAATTTTACGGATTTCAAACATATTTGTTCGATCAAACTGAGGTACAAACGATTATGATGACGTTTTAAGAATTTATGACAGAATTTAAATTTTTTCGGAACTTTGGCTTTTAATGTTTAAAAGTGTTTCCAATTGATCTGTTTAGTAGATACATTTAGCCATTTTTTCGTATTATTTAGTCATGAAAAACTAACGGCCATGTTCTGACAATCGCACGATTTGAAATCGGAAAACGCCAGATTTATTCTGTGGTGTTCTGAAACTCGTGCGCTTAGCTTGCGATCTGGTATAGTTTCTAACAATGTCAAGCTAGAATCGCCAATGTTAAGCGTTTTGCGATTGTCAGAACATGTCCGTAAGTTAGCAATTTTCATTTGGCAATTTTTCAAAGCTTATAAGAATTTTTTATGAAAAAAATTATAAATGAAACTTTGGTTCAGATGTAAAGCATATATTTTTTTCACGACTTTTATGATTAAAAAATAAATTCGGTGTACAAAACGCATATTTAGCTATTAACAAATTTTACTTCAGTACAGTTTATGATTTCCAACATTTAATTTTTCAATTGGAATTAATCTCTTAAGCACATTTGTATTGTTGAAAACTAGTTTTATCACTTCTATGTAGAGATTGCTAAAAGCAAAAAAAAATGTGAAACCGCGGTTTCGGTTTTAAAATGATTAAAACCAATCGGTTTCGGTTCGGTTTTAAAAATATCCGAATAAACTACATGCTTACATATATATTATCTTGTATGTAATATAATTTTTTTATTTGTTTAAATTCAGGTACTTTTATTAAAAAAGAAACATTTGTTCTTCTTAGTGCTTATTTTATGTTTACTTGAGGGTTACAAGATCAAGTTTTGCCTATCAAGTTTTAATACTCTCACACTTTTCTACCAATCCACTCATACTTTTAAAAATTTAAACGAACTTGCCTTTAAAATTCTCTTTCCAGAGAGTGCTTCAATTTACGTTCAAGAAAACAGCTGATTTCAAGGTTAGTGAGCAAATTTTTCGTTTGCCTTTATAAATTGGTTTCTTGATGACATCTTGAATGTAAATTACTCAGAAATTGAATGCAGCCTACGTCACAACTTTCAATTTTTGTTAATTTTGACAAACAGTATATGTAAAAGACTATCAAGAAATCTTGATCGTGTGGCTGCACTGTTAAAGAATTTTGAAATACCTTGCCACTGTTCCAGGCTGTTAGGTACAAATTTTTTTTACATTAAGTTCGATTATTATGTATAATTTGCAATTTATTTTAGCATAAATATATACATATATAAAGAAAAAGCTAAAACTAAGGTTTTTTGGTCGGTTTTCGGTTTTTAGGCATTAAAACCGCGGTTAATTCGGTTAAAACCGAAAGCAATCTCTACTTCTATGTTTGATACGTTATCGATTTTTTTGTAAGGTATTGTTCAGCCACACTTTCAGAATTTTGCCCTTTTTCCTATAAATCAAGCAGCTTTTGGTCATGAAAAGTTGGCAGCACTGGTTATAAGTCTGGCTTAACTATAGCAAAATATTTCATAGAATAAATTTTTTTCCAAATTAAATCGCAAGATTTCCCAAAATTTTCTTTAAATTTCAAATTTTCTCAAAATTAACTATAAAGAGAAGTTTTTGCAGATTTTCTTTGAATAGAAAATTTCCTATAAATAATAATTTTTTTGCAAAATTTTCTAAGAAAAGCAAATTTTTGCAAAATTTTCTAATAATATTAATTTTTACCAAAATTTTTTTTATTTGCAAATTTTTGCAAAATTTCTTTAAAAAATAAATTTTTCGCACAATTGTCTATAATAGCAAGTTTTTACAAAATATTCAACAAATATCAAACTCTCGCTAAATTTCCTATAAATATCAAATTTTTGCAAAAGTGTTTAAAAATTGCAAAGTTCCTATGAACAGTAAATTTTCGCAAAATTTTCAATAAATATCTTATTTTCTCAAAATGTCTTATAAATTTTCTATAATATTAAATTTTTGCAAAATTTCTTATTAATTTTTCTACCTACATATAATATTTCTTGCGAGATTTTTAAAAGCAAAAGTTCTTTGAAAAAATTTTTGCACAATTTTTTATACCTAATAGGTTGCAAAATTTTGCAAATTTACGACAAATAGCGAGTTTAAAACAATTTCCAATAAATAGCAAAAAAATTATAAAAACAAGTAATAGTGCGATATATTTGGCTATGCCGAATCTTATATAACGTTCTTTAGATAGGTATAAATAAATATTAATTTAGCCATGCACGCCAACTTTTCATTTCGCCATGCCGAAGAATTTAAAAAAAACAAAAAATGTATATATGTACCTAAGCCCGTTTCCTCTTTTGCCAAAGTTGATGTTTGAAAATTGTTTTATAATCTTTAAATCGTTTTTTAGAACATAAAAAAATTAAATAAAAAAAATTCATCTTGGGATTCGAACTGGCAATATTACCAGCCTTAGGAGAGAACTTAACAACTCGGCTACAAAAGCTTTTACCGAAGGAGCGTTAAATTAAAATATATTTAGTGTGTTAGTTTGTTTCCAATAGTAGTGAAGGGAATAAAAAAAAAAACAAAAAACCACATTACCAACACTAAACCAAAATTGAATTGGTTTGCATGGTATGTTTATGTCGTTTTGGTAATACAGTGTTGGTATGGTAATGTCACGTCTAATTGAACCTATAATAGAAAAAATTTACTCATATCTCAGCCATTTGTGGACCGATCTTGTTGAATTTCAATAGCAAATAATTCCGGACCATATGTGACATAAATGTATTATAACCTGGCCCCCATCATATATGGGGTCTTCGGAAAATCCATTTCAACGGACAGACGGACATCTTTAAATCAACTTCACTCCTCATAAGGACCCAGAATATAAAAGGTGTTTTTTTAAGCTAGATAGAACTTTAAATTGTAAAAAGTAACACAAAAAATTAAATTTTGATGAAATATTTTTTTTTATCGTTTCAGTATACTCTGACAAATCATCATGAATAGACTCACGCTTGAACAACGCTACGAAATTATCCAAATTTACTTTGAAAATCAGTCGTCGATTCGCGCAACTTATAGACGACTTCGTCATTTTTATGGCGTACATAATCGTCCATCTGAACAAGCCATTCGTCGAACTGTGGATAGATTTCGTACCACATATGGAGCGAGACCAATCCACAAGAGACCCTACAGACTCCATTACATCCAGAAAAATGGACCGTTTGGTGCGGTTTTCACGCTGGTGGCATCATCGGACCTTATTTCTTCAAAAATGAGGCCGGAGCTCGCGTTACGGTCAATGGAGATCGTTACCGCACCATGATCAATGATTTTTTGTTTGAAAATATGGATGACATTGATCCGGAGGAGATGTGGTTTCAACAGGATGGCGCTACGTGCCATACGGCGAACGCAACCATCGACTTATTGAAATCAAAATTTGGCGATAAGTTGATTTCGAGAAATGGACCTGTCAATTGGCCTCCAAGGTCGTGCGATTTGACACCTCTCGATTATTTCCTGTGGGGCTACGTGAAGTCACTGGTTTATGCTGATAAACCAGCAACAATTGACGCCTTGGAGGCCAGCATTGTTCGTGTTATTCGTGACATACGGCCAGCAGTGCTCGAAAAAGTGGCCCAAAATTGGACGTCCAGAATGCGCTTCGTCAAGAACAGCCGCGGTGCCCATATGCCCGAGATCATTTTCAAATGTTAATGTCACGTATTGATCTTTCGAATAAAAAAAAATTTTCATTACAATTTAATTTTTTGTGTTATTTTTTACAATTTCAAGTTCTATCGGGCTTAAAAAACACCCTTTATTAACTTTATAGGGTCTAACATTAATATTATAGAAATTACAAACGGAATGACAAACTTATATAGGGTATATATACCACCTGTGGTGAAGGGTATAATAAACACTTATAATTATAAAAATTTTATTTAACTTGAAACCTATAATTTTTTTTTAAAAAACAACTTTTTGAAAATTTTCTATAACAATAATTTAAAAAAATGCAATTTTTTTATATAACTTTTTTTTGAAAAAGTCTCTATTTTTTCCTTAAAAATTTTTATAAGAAATTCTTATAGTACATATGCAGCCCAATTATGAATAAAAATTCCCCGGGGGTTTTTTCCATTCTCCCATTTTTTCTATTTAAATTCAATTGGAAAAGGAAAAAACTCCCGAGGAATTTTTAATCATAATTGGAGTGATAGTTTATTTCCACAATTTTTTGTGTAAATAATTAACAAATTAAAATGTTAAAAAAACGCTTTTTTAAATCTTAAATACAAATATGTATGTATTTTTCTTTCCAAAACCTTATTTATATGTTTTCAAAAGTTGGTAAAGTATTAAAATTTGATTCATTTATTTTTTTATGTCTGCCTTACAACAAATAGTTTTATGTGTGTTCAGGCCAGTCAGCGTTACCACTGTTATACTAAAGTATCAATTTGACCCTTTTGTGACTCTCTTGATACCTTTTTTAATAACCATTTAATATAGGGTGCGTTCGTAAATGCATCACTGCGCTGCATCAGTGATTTAAAATGGTTATATATTTATCAGTGAAGTCAATGTGGACCAAAAAATTGTGAAATTCTCCACAAAAATAATAGTCACACAATTAAAAAAATTATAATTATTCTTTTACGCCATTAAAAAAAGTTTGCTTTTCTGATGCAGCGCAGTGATGCATTTACGAACGTACCCATAATTTCAAGCTATTTCGTGTCACTTTTTATCTCTTTTGCACTAACATATTGTTTTTTTGACAGCACTGCTGTAACAGGCTTTGTAAGTAGCAAAAAATTCAGCTTTTATAATTTAAAAAAATTCGTTGGGACTATTTCTTTTTATACCACAGTAATACAGTTCCATGCCTTCGTCTTTTAATGTGTTCAAAACGGACGTGAAGATTTAACAAGACATTCTTAAAAATTCATTAGTATACGTAAAAAGCTTATTACATTTTTTTTACGATTTCTTAACTAATTTGTCAATAGTATAGTACAAATTAAAAGTACAACTTCCCTAATACCTAACTCATATGCATACTTACAACTAATTCAAATGAAAGCTTTTACGACGTCGTTTTTTCTTCATTCCCTTTTGAAGCACTTCCAAAAATCCTTTGCGTCCGTACGAGATTTTTATGGCCTTGATTATTCGCAATTCAATTAACCGGGAAATAAAAAGAATTATTTTTGCATTGATTGAATTTGTTTATGCAACAATTACCTATATTATCCGGCATTACTTCCATTATCTGAAAATATAAACAATTAATCCTTTTTTGCATTTACCTTTAAACAATCGAAAAAAATGTAAATAAACGTGAAAGGGAATTCCCCAACGTACTGAAAGCATGTTCTGCCAAAATTACATTTTCCTCATATTATTTAAATATTTACATAATAATACATAACCCGTCTGTTATGGATAATCGAGGTCTCACTGTATTTTCAACCTGACACTTCAAAGTAAGAAAAAGAAATAAAGTTACAAACAGATGTTTTAGGAGAAAAATAAAAAAACACAAACCGCGTCTTTTTGCTTACCAAACTTTCTTCTCTACACCGTTCGCCACCAAACAAAAAGAGACGTCGAAAAAGCAACGTTCTTAAAGCCCCCGTGAGAATTGGCTGACATTTGTTATTTTTTTATATACTTTTTATTTATTAAATAACTTAAAATATTGATAAATAAATAAAGTTAAGTAAACATTTTTTTGTTTGTAAAAATCTTGTTCTTATTTTTTTCTTTAAAATCCCCTTTTTGTGACACCTTTATTGATAAATAATACTTATAAAAAACGTGACACTTTTTTTCTTTCAAAATGCTTTTTTTATAACGCCTTTTCTTGAAAAATCCACTTTTTGTGACTCTTTTAGAAAGTTTTCAACGGCAACGCTGAGCCAGTTAATGTCTGACTCCAATCTCCACAAACAAAGTTCGATTCGAACAAAATGTTGTGGCTTTTAGAGAAAACTGTTAAATAAATTTTCTTCATTGATGTTTGTGTTTTTACCGAGAGCAGTCGAACTTTTAAGTTGTTTCGGATTTTAGTAACGCACTAAGTTAGTAAGTGTTTACATAGTTAAATTGGTTAAATAAATAAAAAGCCCTGTGAAAACAGTAAAAATTTCAAACAAAGTGAAAAATAAAATTAAGAAATTTTTTTTAAGTGATACCTATTTAATTAAAGAAAATAATAAAAAAAATAAATTTTAATATAAAAAGTAAAAAAAAGCTGCACAGACGCCATTTCTGATTTGCTAAATATAATTTTAACTTGGATTAATATTAAAACAACCAAAACTTTTCAAGGCTAAATTCCAGTTTAAAACAACAACAACAATAAAAAAAAGGAATTAAAAACAACAAAAACATGAAACAAACTGCAGTTAGCGAGGTGAGTTGCATTTTGGTCGTTACCTTTTTGTTTAGCTTTTTAGGCCTAATAAAGAAAGGAGGAGAAGCGAGAAATAAAAGAAGTGAATTTTCATTTAACCAGAAATTAGAAGATATTTTTAAAATTTGCTTTTAATTGTTAATGTGTTTTTTAACGTTCAATTTCTTATTTCCTTTCTATTTGCTGCTTTTTTAAAACACTTGTTGCGGTGTTTTTTTTGTTGTTTCTGCTACATTTTTGTTTTCGGCTGCTTTATAATTGCCGTTAGATGGTTATGCACCTGTTGTTGTTATTTTTGTTATAATTTTTTTTAAAGCAGGTAGGTATTTTGTTATTGTTATTACACAAACACAATTGCATTTTCTTACAATTGACATATGGCGGTGATACTATGTTGTTGTTGGTATTTCTGTTATATGTATATTTTTTTATTTGAAACAGTTGTTTTGTTATCAAGAAAACCTTGAAATGGCTTTTAACAGATAAATATAGACAGCAAAAAGGTAAAACTTTAAATGAAACATCAAACTTGATTTTGTTACAAAATAAATTGTTATAATTTTTGGAAAAATAGGCATAATTTATTTCAAGTGTAGTCATACAGACGTACCCTCATTTCCGGTTACACCAGGAGCTTCCTTTTAAATTTTAGTTTAGGGTTCGCTTGGTTTAATATTGCATTATCGCAGTTTACACTGTTGGCATTTTTTGCCGGTCAGAAAAAGTTTGTTGGCGAGAGAGGCAAGAAGTAAAGTGTGTCACGCATTCAGCGTCGCCCCCTTACCAACGAACTTTTTCAGTCCGGCAAGAAGTGTCCATAGTGTAAATTGCGACATATTTGTAAGTACTCGTACACCAAACTTTGTTTATTGACCCTTAACTTAGTGTACATTTGAACATACATACATATTTACACCACCTTTAGTTCCTCAAGCTGTTTTAATACTCCCTTTTCATGGTATTTACATATGTAGAGTGTTGTTATTTTGTCTTTGTTTGGCCTACTGTGTTTGTATGTATGGTTATGTACCACATGATGTTCAAGTTAGCTAAGTTTAAACATGCTGTGTTGTGGCTCGTTCCAATGAATAATTTTAAAATATTTGCTCTTATTCTATTCATATTTAATTATTTGGACTTTATATAACAACATATTTAGTATGTGTATCTTTCACTTAACCACAATGGGTAAAAGTGATTAAGTCCATATCTATCATATTTTATGAACATAATTAAAAGGCACTCTAAATGAAGAAAACATCTTTTGAAAGTTTTGTGATAGATAAATCAGCCAACAAATAAAAATAATTCTTTTTATACCCTCCACTTATTTTCACCAGAAATAATCTTGAAATCACGAAAAACTACCGCCAGTTTTTTAAACAATTGAACTAAAAAACTCGTTTTAATTCCACTCGATGATAATTTTAAGAAAAACCCCGATAATTAATTTCTAACATTTTCCAAAATAACGGTATTCTGACAACGCATTCTGGTAGAAGAGACCAAAGTCATGTTGAAAGATCACATCAGAATTTTATTTTATTGAGGATTAAAGTTCTACCCTTTGGCCTGTTTGTTTTGTAAGGACGGTGCCAGTAGTATTATTTCCCATCTGACTGAAAACGATTTGTTTATTTTAGTTTCATCCAATCATATTATCCGCTTCCAATCCTCTTTGCAGAACTTAAAACACGCCTAAAAATGTTTACTGCTATTGCTGGTTTTTTTATTTTTTTTGCTTTATACTGAAACTAGACCAATTATTTTTAAGAGCCCTGAGTGCTGTCAACTAGCTAATTGGCCTTTTTATGTGGTCTGCTGCCAGCTTAGGCTTGAGCATAACATTTTTGACCACTGTTTAAAGCAAGCGCGCTGTTGCTGAGTTGACAATCCTTATCCAGAGTCAGAGTAAATAATTAAATCTTATTCAAATTTTTAAGTTTACGTTCTGCCAATGCTGGACGAAAATTCTCCTAATCACAGTTCCCGTTCAAATAAGTGTTTAGCGCTGTTCTGATTAGAAAAGTGGCCACCATCATTTGAAATATTTCGAGCTAATGGATTTGGGTGCATTTTAAGGCCGAGGCCACACAATGAGAGGCAAAGCGGCAGTGCGGTGAGCGGCAAAAAATCAAAACATATAAAATACTAATAAAGTGGCCATCCAATGTGCGGCATTTCTGAGCGGCTAAACGGCGCCGCTCAGGAATAAAACTTGTTCTAATTTTTAGTTCCTTTCTGAGCGACAAAAATAAACATGGCAAAAGTTAATGTGAAGCTTATAATTTCATCTGTTAAGAGCCAACCGTTATTAGGGCAAGACAGATTACCGAATTTAAAAATAAAAATATCACCGAGAAATAATTTTTTTTTTTGTTTTTCAATCTGGTGTTAACTTTTTGCAACAGCAAATCAAAGAATTTCACAGGCATACGGCAGTATTGCCAAAATTTGTCTGGAAACTTGCGTAGATTTATAAATAAATGGTTAAATTCGCCGTAATGTCACCTTGCTTGATTTATAGAATGAACAACAAATCTTCCTTTTTTCTAAAACGCATTTAATTCTTATAAATATGAATACGATTTTCGCGGAATAACATTAAACAAGCCTCTCTTGACAAAGGCATTTTAATAACCAACCGCTTAGAAATAAGCCACTTACCGCTCGAACTCGCCGCTCTGCCGCTAATTGCGTGGCCTCGGCCTAAGCCTTTTTGGATATTTTATTGAATATTTTGTGATATCCTTTTTGCGGATAGCACATTGAGGTCTTTGTTCGAGTTTTTTTTAACATACTAGGGACCGAATGTGAGGATTTAAAGAATTTTGTGATAACGCCTCTGGATTTTTTCTATATTGGAGACCGAGACAGTGCCGCTCAACTGAAAACTGTAGCACCAAACCGACTTTAAGATAGAGTTGTAAAGTTTTTAAAAGCCAATTTATTTAAATTGCTTTAAGTTTCATTTGATTTAGTTTTGATTCTATATGGCATTTCCATGTTAAACGTCAATCAAGATGTATACCGAGATATTTTAAATTCGAAAGTATTTTAACCAAAACATGCAAAAAAGTATAGTAGGTCAAGCACGACAATATGATACCCTACACCACAGTATATAAGAACAATATTTTGCGAGTGTACCCTATTTGGGACGTATTGGCAATCGTGGACCCGCCAGAACAAAATTGTGTAATGAGATTAAGATTCATATAAAAGTTCTTTGTGCCAAATATTATTTAGATATCTTCATCTTTATAAAATTTGTTTGCCATAAAGTGATTGTTAGGAAGGGGATTTATATGGGACCTATAGTTAATTTTGGACCCACCAGAACAATATTTTGTGATGATATAGCAGCTACCGTAAAAGTCTTTTTCGCCAATTTTTAGGTCATTATTTATATTTATAAGGAAGTTATGGCATTAAAAGCTGTTTTCGGGAGTAGTATTTGTATGGGAGCTATGGTCAAATATGGACAGATTTTAATAAAATTTCGTAAGAGGGCTTAGATTGCAATCAAAATAGTTTGGATGAAATTTAGTCTAAATACCAACATAATTAAATTGTTTATGGGCACAATGACTCTATTTGGAAAGAAGCGTGTATGGAGGCTATCGGAAATTATAGACCGATTGTAACCATTTTCAATAGGAATGGTCCTTGTGGCAATTATGGCCTGTGTACCAAATTTCATCAAATTATCGCCAAAATTGCGCCCAGTCAGCCGGACGGACATCGTTAGATCAACTCAAAAAGTGATTCTGAGTCTATCGGTATACTTAAAGGTGGGTCTAGAACCAATATTTTAGGGTGTTACAAACATCAGCACAAACGCATAATACAATCTCCACTATTGTGGTGTGGGTATTATTTTTAACCGGTTAGTCGGTTATATAGCCAGCTCAATTATAAGTAAACATTCCCCGGGAGTTTTTTCCGTTCTCCAATTTTTCCTATTTTAATACAATTATAAAAATGGAAAAAGGGAAAAAATTCTCTGAGAGTTTTTATTCATAATTGGGCTGATTTAAAAAATCTGGGTTTATGGCTAAAACTTGGAACTTGTGGACGTTGAAAATCTTCAACCTCTCCCTTTCGAGAGATTTAAAAAATTAATTACAAAAATCAGGTAACGATTTTCCAGGAATACGTAAATAATATATTTACATTAATTTAAGATCTCTTTGTAACTTTCGGCTCACTAACAGCCGTACCTAAACAAGAGCGGAAAGCGTTTACTAGCTGTCAAAAATTCTCAGGCCCATACAATTTGTATGAAGCATCCCTAAATAGCGCGGCGTCAACGCTTTGCAATTGGAAAATCCGATTTTGACAGCGCGTTTAATAGTGAAGTTGGCCGCTATTGTTAATAAATAATGGCAATTTAGCTGTTTTTTTTGTCAATCTAGCGGTTTTTTCTCTTCTTTTTATTTCTATTATGTGGTTTTAATTAAACAAGAAATTTAACACTACTGTTTGTGACACAACGTTTACGGTCTTGCTTAGGTATGGCATATCTGCGTAAAAGCTAAGCGGAAGAAAACGTTTCGCCTTCCGCTCTTGTTTAGGTACGGCTGTAATGACTTATACACATGCATCGAAAACACAAGATTACGCATTGCGCAGGTCCGTTATTTTGTTGTGTGACGTAGACATATAATTTGTGTTAAACAAAGTACATTTGTGTACTCTCTCTCTTACATTATTTTTTACAACAAACATTCATTGCATTCGGTGATGACGTAGATGCGCAGTAGAATTTTTTTTGTACAGCTGGGTGCGCAATCTTGTTTTTTTTGATTCATGACGTATACGGTATATAATAAGGCCATCTAATTCTTAGTAATCTAAAAGGTATGCGGAAGTTATTACAAATAAGTTGTTTAAGCCATTACCAAGTTCTTGTTGGCTTGAAAACAACATAAACCTCCTGTGTATTTTATAAAAACATTTATAATTTTTGTTTGGCTTGTGTGTGTGATTTTTCTGTTAATTACACTATGCTAGTTGAAAAAACTGACAAGCCGGGCACATGGCGTTTTAACATAATTCGGGGACGCTGAATCCAGTGGTGCCCGCGGTTTTTTCAGATTGGCTCTGGTTTTCGAGATATACCGTTATTTCGAAAATGGAGGAGGTTGCTCAACATATATTCGCGTAACTCAAAAATGGTTTAGTTTATTGAAATTACTAAAAAAACCGAAATTCCGAATTTCATTTCAGAAAAGTAAAACTCTTTTTCTAATATGAGTAGTCGTTATTGAAACATAATTTTTTTTTTGAAAAAAAAATTAATTTTTTTATCAAAATTTCGAAATTTTTTTTTTTCATAAAACGCAATATTTGTATGGGAGCCCCCTAAGGGAAATTCTTAAATTAATGAAAAATTTGTCGACTTTTGTGAATAAAATCAAAAGTTGCAAACAGATTTTAATCATTTATGGCTTATTTTGTTTGTAGCTTCGTTTTTTATAAGTCTGCAGAAAATTAGAAGCCTAGCTGCATTTTTTAATTTTTTATGAATTTTTAAAAAACAAAAATTTCGAAATTTTGATAAAAAAATTAATTTTTTTTTCAAAAAAAAAAATTATGTTTCAATAACGACTACTCATATTAGAAAAAGAGTTTTACTTTTCTGATATAAAATTTTATTGCGGAATTTCGGTTTTTTTAGTAATTTCAATAAACTAAACCATTTTTGAGTTACGCGAATATATGTTGAGCAACCTCCTCCATTTTCGAAATAACGGTATATCTCGAAAACCAGAGCCAATCTGAAAAAACCGCGGGCACCACTGGATTCAGCGTCCCCGAATTATATTAAAACGCCATGTGCCCGGCTTGTCACGAAAAAAAAGTGTCAATTTCATGCACAGTGTTACTATTATGAACTTAAACCATTTTATCTGTCAGCCGCTGACATGTGTATGTTTAGTTTTATTTCATTATATATATTTTTTTTTTTTTTAATTTTAACTAAAAACGTGTAGTATTTCCGTAGTACCAGAGATTTGTTAAATATTTCTTTTTTTATTTTTTAAATGCAGGTGTTTTTACACATTTCGTAGTTTTATTTACTCTATTTTTTTGTCATCTTTTTTGTTAAGAAACAGCGACAAAATAGGTTGAGCTCATATTTAAATCATTATAGAACATCAAGTATGTACTTAAATAAGTAAAACACGTAAACAATACGGTCCCGCCGTAGATACCTCATGAAAAAAGGCAAGAATATTTATTTAGCAAGAGCTTTAGACTCAAAGTAAAAGAAATTGGCTTAAAAAATCTACATAGATTTGAACAAAAGTAAAAAAGTAAAGCAGCTGTTAATTGAGAATCGTGTTTGCTCTGGAAAGCAGTCATATGATCTTTTTTAATAAAAAAGCAAACACCTTAAAACCCTACTTAAAATGTTATCATTTTAATAATGAATTGTTTTGTTTAACTTTCAAATAAATAGTATCTCTTTTAGCCTTGCTCTGTATTTTTTTTCGTAACACTATCAAATTTGTTTTATTAATAGGTAAATCTCTAAAAAACATTTAAATAGTAGAAGTGTTTTTTTATATCTTTTTCTTTTATTACTTTTTTTGATTCTCGTGGTGAACACTTTTTTAACAAAAATTATTCTATAACACCAAACAAATAAATTTCACTTTATTCGCATTGTTTTCTGTAGCTCCTCTAAAGGAACAATAAGCTAGAATCAGCCAACAATGACAGCAGCAGCAGGGGCAGCAGTGAAATGCTGTCAAGCAATTGTCAGGTTTTATTTTCTATTAAGTCTTCTTCAATTTTAAAGCAATTTTAAACAACATTTCAATACTGAAAGTTGACAAAGAAGATGTTGGTTGAACAGAAGAAGTTTGATTTCTTTATAACTTTACCAAGCAGAAAAAAAGCAAAAATAAAGTAAAAGTTTTAAAAGAATTCGATGGAATTAACTGTTACAACCGTTAGGTTCAAGATATATTTTATGTATAAATTAAAATATAATTTTTTTTGTATTGAATTTTTATCTCTTTTTTAATTCCATTATATCATTTCTTTTTTTTTTTTTTGATCATCATGCTCGAGTCGTATATTATTAGCAAATTTTAAAAATAAATCAAAATTTTAATAATGCGTACCGTACCGTTTACTTCCGGTTTCGTGTGAAGTTTACGATTTATTTCTCATTTACTTTTGCATCTTGTCTAATGTTTTTTCTTTATCGAAATTCCAAGTTTTTCACTTTTTTTTTCAACAACAACAGGTTGGCCAACTGTTTAATTCGTCTATTAAGTATTTTCGGTAGTTTTTGTTGAATAATGTTTTTTTCTTTTGGGGCAGTGAAGAAAATATATTAAATGTTTATGTTTTATAAATTGAAGTTTTTGTTATTTTTAAATAAGGCTTAAGTTCCTCAAATTAAATTTCATTAACTTTTAGTGAAGAAAAAGACAAAAGGAATGAAAAAAAATTCATAAAAAACAAATGTACTTGAGTTTTTAAGACAAAGTCTTGATAGGTATATAAAAAAAAAAAAAAATGAAAATTAATAATCAATTACAGCAAATTTCGATCCCCCAATACCATTGGCTTAAGATTGATACCATGACCCAATTAGTAGGTCTGCGCACAACTACAACAATGCAACAATAGAAAAATGTAAGAAAAGATAAACTCACTGTTTATTGTTGGTGTTTTGTTTAAGCTTTGATATTGTTACGAGTAAGACTTTGAGTGTTTAAAATTCTTATTCGCTTTGGGGTTTTATTCGTATAATATTTTTAGCTTTTCTAAAATCTTAGGAAAAGGTTTCCTGATGAGCTGGCCTAAGCAACCAGTGAAATGCGCATAGAAGCTAGCTTTCCCTCAACAATACATTTCAGTGTATTTATCAAATATGAAAAAATTGGGAATTTAGCACGTCATACAGAAATCGTATTAATGATAAATTTTGTATTCCCGTAAATAACTTTGATAAAACGCGTTTTGTTTGTGTATACAAATGGTAAAAATGTCAAAAAGGTGTCAGCTGTCAAAAAATATGTGTTTTGTATTTATTTTGTTAAATTAAAAATTTTCAATCGACATTTGGGTAAAATAAGTTTGTTCTAAAAAAGTGCTTAGAACTAATTGGGCTACAAACAAAATGAAAACGAAAGGACAATGGGAGATTTTTTCTATATTATATGTATAGAAACATTATAAATACATTTTTACATTTTGCAAAATACTACAAGTATTTGCTGCCTGTGTTTTAAAATTTTATAAAAGAACATAAATAATAAATAAAAAACTAAAAGCTAAACCTAAACCTCCGCAGTGGTTATACAGCAGCGCCAATGTATTTATCATTTGATGCCGAAAGTGCCATGTCCAAATCATGTTACAAACTAAACTTTATCTGGAGGTAATTTAAACAGCACACTAAAGACTGCTTACTTACCTCCTCCGCCTGCATATGGGTGTGAAGAAAACAACGGAAATGCTTTACCCGATATAGAAGTGTCCCCTTGGTCAACATGTTCGTCTGTGGAAATTGCTCTTCTGTTATTGAAATAAAAATGTTGATACTGATGCCGTTTTCTTCCACCATATGCAGGCGCAGGAGGAAAGTAAGCAGTCTTTAATTTGCTGTTCAAATGATTTTCCCCCGATTAACTTTTGTTAATTGAATCGTTCATACCAAATAGAGTTTGTAACATGCTTTGGGCATGATCCTTTCGGCATCAAATGATAAATACATTGGCGCAGCTGTATCATCACTGGGAAGGAGACGATAAATGTTCTCCATTGCGTCCGCCTTTTAGTTTTTTTATTTATAACTTACATATATTTTTTTATTATTAAAGTTATTTAAAATTTTTTTTAACAATTTTTGTCACAATTATTAAATTTAATTTCCATTTTCAAAATAATAAAAATAATTTTTTTAAATCCAAAATCATATTAAAAAAGTAAACAATTTTCAAATAAACACAATGGCGTTAAAAAATGTAAACAACTTTTGACATTCTGCCCATTTATTCCTATGTATTATTACTAAAAACACAACTCTGCAAAAAAACAGCAGGCGTTTCGAGCAGACCTACTAATTGGGCCATGATTGATACCTATTTGAATATAGACTGCCACGCGCCGCAATGGCGCAAACGGTAGAACGGCAAAGAGTTCTAATGATGGGAATGTGGTTATTCTCGAAACATGTAAATTCGACCCGAGTTCAATCCCTCGTTCAGTAAAGAATAAAAATTATCAAAAAAAAAAAAGATTTTTAATTAATTTTATGTTGTAAAATTCATTCCTTCAATAAAATAATTTAAAAAAAATTAAATTTGAAAATATCAAAAATTGCAATAAAACGTTAAGTAGATGCACGATTTAATACTTTTTTTACAAAAGTTTTAATTCTTTTCAATCTCTGCTTACATTCATTTTTTTGATACTCATTTTGAAGTACAAGTATTGTAATAATAACGAAAAAAAAGTTGTTTTTTCAGCTGGAAATCCATAAAAAAAGAAAAAGTTTTCTTTTTTCTTCTTCTGCTTAATTTTGTGTAATTTTTTTTTGGCCATTCCAAAAAATAACACATAATCTCTTTAATTCTACAGAAGAAAAAAAAAAAAAACCAAAAGAATAAACAAAAGAAAAAGAAATTTTTGAAAGACCCATGGAAATATTTTTCTTAATAATGGACACTATTTAACCATGAGACTCATAAATTTTAAGTAAATGGGAGGTTCTTAGAGATATATATTATAAAATAATTATGAAAGTAAGAAAAAATCTTAACCTTAATTAATTAATAAAAAAGAAATTATAGTTTTTATAAAAAAAAAAAACACATGCGTATTAAATAAACTCAAACTATAAGGAAAAGTCTTAAATCTGGCTTTAATGGAAACGCAAATTAGATTATAAAATTTTTATGTTATAGAAAATAAGTTTTAAAAACTTGTGGGAAAATATTATGCAAATTTATTTAGGGATTGTAGCAAGTTTTTGAATGGTCTATGCCATCATAACCACCAAATTTCTGGCATATCGTTAAAAGTATGTACTTAACGAAATGATTTACTACTTAACGTTAACGTTTATTAATTAGAATATTAACGGATTGTAATTACAAGCTTATAATTAACTAGCTTAAGCTGGTGCGCTTCGCTTCCCCTGGTTAACATGAAATAAACAATAAACAATTTTTCTCCAGACATAAATTAATCTATTTTGTGCCACTTCTCTAAACCCGGCTAGATTTTGTCAGATGTTGTGTATTGATAACCGAGATATTTATACCGGATTTAAAAACTTTAGCTCTTACCGTTCTCCAGATATACAGAAATTTAAAATGTCTTTGTATGGAAAGTGCCATGCCCATTAAAAATTTTACAAAAATATATTGCCTTAAGCTCCTTCTAGATCGGCTTAGCAAAACGGAAATTACCTTCTACAAAACAACAAACATATATATCAGTGTTCGAAAATAAACACTAGATATCGCTCCTTAGTGTTCGGTTCGGTAGATTTGTGGAAAGCACAAACGCTAATAGTGTTTGTGTAGTAAATCATTAAAAAATAACGTTTCCTTGTTTGTCATCGTTCGAACACAAAAATAGTACTGTTTTTTATCCAACTCAACAAAAAGATGAGAACATTTAATTCCGTTCGGTTTTTTTTTTTTTTAAACCACAAACTTCATTGTGTTCGGTTCATCTCATTAATGTTCGTTCGTTTCTGTTGTGCCCTTTTGGCTGGTAAAGAAAAACCAAACATTTTTTACAAGAAAAAAAAAAAAAAAAAACAAAAAGCCCGTAAAAAAATTTTACACAATACACACACAAGCTTTTCGTGCTGCGGTCGTTGCTAAAATTTTTTGTTTGCTCATTTCTTTATCAATGTAAAAAATTACATTGAAATGTAATGGTTGTCTAAAGTATCACTACAATTGTTCTGTTTTTAACGAAGAACAGAACACTTTATAATGTTCGCCTCTTTCTTGAAAATAGTTACGAACCAGAGATCAGCAATGAGTAGTGAAAAAGTGAGTAGAGCTTAATCATGACTCATAAATTCTTGTACTTATACGAACTCATACTTATTCCAATGTTATTCAAACTCATATTCACTCAGAAGTTTTATTGTACTCATCGTACTCATACTTAGCAACATTTGTAGTGGTTGATTTAGAATCTACTCAACTCAATGTGTATAGACGAAGCAAAATGCGAGGCTGTCAGATTTGTCTCCGAAATAGCAAAGTGACGATTTGGCAATTACAGTTTACTAAAGTTACATGTATGAAGTGGACAATTTTTCGGCAATTTTATCTGGCAGCGCTGATTATGAAGTTGTGTGTTTGATCTGTTGTATTAAAACGGTAAATGGATTAGCTGAATGAGTTAAATCATTGTGAGTATTGTAAGTATTTTCCTGAAATTAAAATCAAACTGTCGTCATTTGTGAGTATGCGTTTAATGTCGACGTCGCACTCATATTAATTTATCTTGTGAATCAGAGTAGTTTAGTTTAAACCCTGCAAATATTATTGGACCACCTGATCCATTTTGATAAAATGGACTACTCCATGGACTGGTCCGATTTAATGCAAGCATGGACCATGTCATTGTTAAAAAGTGTTTGTAGTGAGACGACATGGCTTCGTTTTTTAACGACGTGCTTTCGTTTTTAAACGATTTCAAAACTAATCTTCTGAGTATACTATGGAGTAGTTTTAAAACTCTGTTACGAACGTTGTTAAGGGTTGTGTTCGTCTACACAAACACTAAAAAAATAGATATCGTTCCTGGGTGTGTGAGCCGCACTCTAAATAATGTTCTGTTAATTTTCGATCACTGACATATGTATTACCACTTTACTATAAAGAGTGTCCAAATTTGAGGTATCATCGGTCATGTGGAAATCGCTTCCTCCCTGTAACAATTCAAAGCTTTTTGTGGCGGAAAATTGATGATTAAATATTGAGAACATTTTGCCACATAGCAACATATTGCCACACATCAAGAGAAACAATGGATCTTTTGAAAGAAAAGTTCGGAAATCGCATTATTTCTCGTAGAGGAAGAGAACTTTAGACTATTTTTTGTGGGGTTTTTTTGAAATATAAAGTGTCCAGCGATAATCCCACAACAGCTTAAGAGCTTAAAAACAACATTATCGAGTAGTAATCAACCATTGACAACTTATTAAAAAACGTGATGGCGAATTTTGGTAAAAGATTGGGAGCCTGCAGAGCCAGCAGGGGTTCCCTTGATCATCATAATTTTTCATAATAAAAATTATCAATAAATTTTAGTTCATTTCGTGGTATAAAAATTCCTTTCTTTAAAAAATAATTTAATGAACTTAAGCCTGAAAAAATATTGAAAATTTGGATAAAAAACCACAAACAATTCAATAAAATAACCACAGTACCTACTAATTATTGTTAATTATATGTTATACTTATTTCACTGAGCCTATTGTATTGAAACAGGCCAGAGTCACTGACGGCAGTCGAACTCGCATCTCTCGCACTGATAGGACAAAGTTTTCAAAATGGCTGCATTGTAGAGCCCCCCCCCCAAACGAACAGTATTAAACGTTTGTTTTCTTATAGTACGCTTTTCTACTTAACAAAGTCTACAGATAACGATCCGAGAAAAGCGTAAAATTTCAACATTAATAAGAAATTTTTTGACTTTGACCTGCTAATTAAATTTCAACTTGTTGTAGGGTATAGAAAGCCACAATTGTCTCATTAGACAAATCTTTGTTTTGTTGATATTTCCATCTAAGAAATTTGTGTGCGTTCAAAGTACTGCATCTTCTTTTCAATTTTGATTTCCATCTAAGAAATTTGTGTGCGTTCGAAGTACTGCTTTGAAGCATCTTCTTTTCAACTTTGATTTTTGTATTAAATTTCTCCGGATTTTCGTTCATGACTTTGTAAATGTTTGTTTGTTAGTTTTTTTAAAGAGCAAAAAAAAAATACTATTTTCCATAAAACAACGAGTTGAAAATGACGGGGTAAGTTAGTAAGTGAGCACATGTCTTTTAAAAGCCGCATGTACGAGTGTATTTCAAGACTTTTTGAAAAAAAAAAAAAAATTGTTGAACAATTGTCTAGTTTGGCTAGTGCCACTTACAGAACCGGTTCAAAAAATCGCCTGGCTGTACATTAGTATAATAGTTGGATGTGAAAAAGTAATCATTAGTAGCCAAAGACTGCCACTACAACTTTGCTTAGCCGGCAGTTATTATGCAGTCATACTTATAAAATTTTTATTTATGCAAAAAAAAAAAAAGAAAAACATATTGCAGTCTCTAAATTTCCCTTTCAATTTCAAGTAGCAACAAATTTTACTTTTTAATAAAATCAGAAACAAGATTTATAATATAAAAAAACCTGCAATTTCTTTACAGATGTTGGAAATTGAACAGGAAATCTTCTTTCTTCTCCGTTGATAACATTAAAAAAAAGTTAAGCTTAAATTTAAACTCAACACCTTTTACCCTCTTAAAACATGCCACAATTTAAATCTTTAAGCATCTTAAATTAACGGTTTTCTTACTTAATTAAATAAACAAAACTTAAATCAACATTTTGATTAATTTTTTTTTTATTTAAATGAATAAAAACAAAAAAACATTTAACAGACAACTGTAAAAATTGTTAAGAAACATGATTAAGGTCATTGGCTTTAAAAAGTCTTATGGAAAAAAAACTGTTAGTGCATCTTTCAAATTTACATAAAAACCCAAAAACCTTTCAAGCTTGTGTTTTTTGTGGTGTTTTTTTTTTATACAAATTGTTTATTAAACAAAATATTTCGACAAAATTCTTAATGGCCCATTGAGTTTGTGTTTATATACAAAATCTTGGGCGTTAATGTGTTAAAAAGAAATACAAAAAAAAAAAAAAAAAAATTATTAACAATAAATTATAATGAATATTAACTATAATCAGTTGATAATTTCTAGAGCACAACCGTTTTGATTGATCCACCTTCATGTAGATATTCAAAATCAAACTTGTATCCATCCACATTTAACAGATACAATATTCATTGTTTTCTTGCTTTCTGTTAAATTTATGCATACAAGATTTCTATCTACTTCTTCTATCGTTATTAGAAAAAACTCATGTGCAACAAATGAACAATACAAAATGTAACCATAATTTAATTATTGTTTTTGTTGGATTTTTTTTTTGTTTTTTAGAAAGTATTTTTTTTTTTTTCGAAAATAGTTGCAAGATGAAAAACAAGTAGAAACAGAAATTAAGTTAAACTTTATTCAATGTAAATTTTTTCAATGAATTTTTTTATTTATTTTTTTTTGAATCAAGTTCAAGTCCAGTTTAATTATAACAAAAGATTTGCTTAAAGCAATTAACAAAATGTGTTCAAAATATAAGATGAACTAAAAAAAAAAAAAACATTTTGCAATAGGTTAATTCTAGCTTTTTACTTGAAAAACTAGAAATAAATATCCGTCTTAAAAATTCAAAAAAAAAAGGAAAACTAAATTTTTTATTAAAAAATCAAATTTTCTTACAAATTATAAAATATTTTTATAGTTTGAATTCATACTAATGTTATAATTAATGCATATATAAAAAAACATACATATAAGTGTAAATGAATTCACATGTTCCGTTTGTTTTTTCGTCTTTGTGGATCGATTTAGCGAGGGACAAGCCTCCGGTCCATATAATATATATATATATATATATATATATATATATATATATATAAGTTCCCGTAGTTCCTATAAGGAGCATAACCGGTCCATATAATACCTTCCTCTTAAGTCCGTGAATTATAATAGTTTATATTTTGTAAGTTCAAGAATATAAAAAAAATCAGATAGTACCAATTGAAAAAAGTACCAAAAAGTCTCCTCTTATATATTCTCAATAACTCTGAACTCTGCATGTTGAGCTACCTCTTACTGAGCTACCTAAATAAGAGCGGCAAGCATTCTATATCAAAACTTTTAATTTTCACACAGTTTATACGAAGCAAACCTTTAGAATGCGAATTTAACACCACCCGGCTGGAAAATCTTATTTAATACATCGCTTTGTCGTTTTATTTTATTGAAATATTGACAATAGAATTTTCATGTTTAAAAAAACCCTTTCCGCTCTTGTTTAGGTAGCTCAGCTACAGATTCTTATTCACTCAGGATTTTGCATGTTTAATTTTAAGTTTCTAGGTCCAATATTAACGGAAGTTCAAAAAGTATCGGTAAAAGAACGAAAATGTACCAAAAAGTTTCTTAGTTTAATATTAACGAAAATTAAAAAAAGTACCAGTTGAAGAAAAAAAAGTTCCTTCTTATATATTCTCAATAACTCTGGACTCTGCATGTGGAATTTTATGTTTCTAGGTAAAGTATTAATAAAAATCCAGAAAGTACCTGTAAAAGACCAAAATTATACCTGTTTCAGATTCTCACTGACTCAGGAGCTTGTATGTTTAATTTTATGTTTCTAGGTCCAATATTGACGGAAATTTTAAAAGTACAAGTAAAAGAACAAAAAGTACCAAAATGATACCTCTTGTAGGTTCTCATTAACTCAGGATATTGCATGTTTAATTTCATGTTGCTAGGTCCAATATTAGCGAAAATTAAAAAAAGCACCAGTTGAAGAAAAAAAGTACCAAAAAGTTTCCACTTATGTATTCTCAATAACTCTGAACTTTGCATGTTGAATTGAATTTTTTTAGGTTAAGTATTAATAAAAATTCAATAAGTACCAGTAAAAGAACGAAAAAGTCCCAAAAAGTTCCCTCCTATAGATTCTCATCTACTCAGGATATTGCATGTTTAATTTTATGTTTCTAGGTCCAATATTATTGGAAACTCAAAATGTACCAATTGAAGAACAAAACAGTGCCAAAAAGTTCCCTTTTATAAATTCTTATTCACTCAGTATACTGCATGTTTAATTTTATGTTTCTAGGTCCAATATTAACAAAAATAGGAAAAAAGTAAGAGTTAGAAAACAAAAAAGTACCAAAAAGCTTTCCCTAACCGATTCTTATTCACACAGAACTATGCATATAAAATTTCATGTTTCTAGGTTCAATATTTACAAAAATTCAAAAAGTACTAGTTCAAGAACGAAGAAGTACCAACATTTTCATCTTATAGGTTCTACTTCATTCGGAACCCTGTACCTGAAATTCTATGTTTCAAAGTTAAATATTATAGAAAATCAAAAATTAAGACATGCAGCAGGGAAAAGTAATCCTTTTTGATACTTTTTTCTCCCCATTGAAGTATCAAAAATTTCTGTATTGTAGTGGGATCCTATAATTTGATATGTATAAGTTAATGAATGGAGAAAAATGTTTTGTAAAAAAAGTACCAAAAATAGTTACGAATTCCGAAAAAGTACCAAATTTATATTTGTATTTTTTTATATTATTTTATTATTGGAGTGCCCCGGTAGGCTAGCTGGTAGCGAGCTAGTCTATCAGCACCGGGTTGCGGGTTCGATTCCCGCCTGAGACTCTGATTTCTTTCCTGCAGACAAGCATATAGCTTCGCGGGATTAGATAAGGAATTTAAAAAAAAATGGATAGATAGGGTGAAAAGGTTTATTCCCCAAAATAGCCGAATTTTAAAAAAGTACCAAACACCTGCCCGCTTTTTTTTCAATGAACAACGATAATTTTGGTTTAGGAGATATCAAACTAGCGAATTTTCCCAGTTTTACTTGCAAGTACATACCTTTAAAATGGTGTATTTTTTTTAAATCGGCTGACAGAGGAGGAAAGTGCTATCAACTATTTTGCCTTTGCCGATTTATGAATAGATAATTTAAATTTTTATCGTTTTTTATATTTAAAAGCCGTTAACATGACTTTGAAAATAAATCTACTGAATCATATAAATCGTTACAAGTAACGCAGATTTTAATTAAAAATGATTTAATTAAAACATTTTAAAGGGCCTTAAACTTTAACTTACAACTATTTTTTATTGTGTGTGTTTTTTTAAGTTCAATTACCATTTAATAATATTTATTTAAAATTTTTTAAAAAAAACCTAATTAAAAAAATTCATTTTGCATGTTTCTTCATCATACCTATTTATGAAAAATATGTCTAAACCCAGAAGGGCATTGCCTTGATATCGCATTAATAATAAATTATCTTCCCATCTTTTTTTTAAATTATTTTATTATTTCGTAAAACATTTTTCATTATTGTTACTTATTTTTAGTGTTACCGTCGATGACATTACACTTTCGTTTTCATTTCGATCTTAATATAACAACTTAAATTTTTATAAAAGTTTAAAAAAAACCTTAAAATTACCACCGCTTTTCTCTTAGATAAATAACATTAAAGTGGACTCATTGTCAAAACTCAATCACGTGTTAAATCTAGCAACAGTAAACGTACAATCAGTGTTGCCATTGCAGAAATTAACAAAAGTGTCAAGTGTATGGTAAAAACAAGGGTAAAAAGGTTAAAATATTACGAAAAAAAGGTAAAAAGCGCCAAAAAAAAAAAAATTATAATTTGAACCAGGGTTTAAAAACTGCAGTTGAAAACAAAAACTGTCGAACTAAAAGCAAAAATTAGTGTACAACATTTCGCATTTTGAGTTGGTTTGAAAGCGACTCTTTTCATTTAATGAATCCGAAGTAAAATAAAAGTTTTTTTTTGGTCAATGACAAAGGAAGAAGTTGAAGTTTTTCTACTTTTAATGCTGTTTTTAAAACGCTGATTTGGACAAAAACTTTTTTTAGTGTTGTTTTGCTTTTCGAATTGCAGGGTCAAATTAGTGCAAAAATATTAATACATATATAAAAAAGGATATTAATATTTTAAAATAAAATTTTGATTAATATCTGCTTCATATCGTCATCATCGGGTCACAAAGCGGTTATAATGAAATCGCAAATCTTTTATTATCTTGATTTGAGTTAATTTTTAGGTAAACACTTGAAGGCGATTTCAAATTGCAACAACAAACTATTTCTTGTTTTAAACCGTGATGGAAATGCGATTATTCTCGGTATGTGCAAATTCGTCCCGAGTTCAATCCCTAGTTCAGTCAAGAATAAAATTTAAAAAAAATTTTAAATCATTTCATGTTGTAAATGCCTTCCTTTACTAAAAATAATTTAATGAAAATTAAATTTGATGAACTTAAGCCTAATTTAAATACCAAACCGTATTAAACCGTATTTAATATGCAATAGTAAATTAACTGAGTTTAAGGAAAGTCGATTACTTATTTTTGGCTTAAGAATTAATTTAGCCAAACGTTCTTTCGACTTCTTTCTTTGAGTAAGAAAACGAAAGTACACTAATAACAACGTTAGCTAAATCTTGAAAAGGATTTTCCCCAAAGATGTTTCGTAGATTTCAATCCAAAATGCATTAGTTCTTATTTTTTGGAGAAAAATACAACCATGTCAGGATTAGTTGTAATTTTTTTTTGAAAAACTACAAAAATAATTTGACCAGGGAAGCATTTTCGTCAAAATTCGCAAGACTTGTGTGATAGTGTAAAGTTCGCTCTACAAGTATTTCATAATTTGCACGTTTTTTGGTGCTTTTAAACAAGAAATTAATTTTTAAAAGACGCTATATGCATATTACCGTGCTTATAAAAAAACTCTTCTATTTTCATCAGCATCGTGACATTTAGCCCAGCAAAATTGTATAGGCATAATATGCTGGTTAACTAATGTGAACTTTAACTTTTTTTGCATAAGGGGATACAAGTTTTATTAAAATTTAGCAAACTTAGTTTTGATGAAATAATTTTTGTGCGTTTTTTTATTAAAACGATGCTTTATTAGAATTTTTCTGGCGCAATTTATTAAAATTGTTTTAATTTGTAATGCATAAATGTGGGATATGCATATAATCAAATGCTTATAAGTTATAACTACACGAAACAGTATGGACTATTTTAAATAGCAAACCTCAGTTGCACAAGTTTAGATGCCTAAAGCGTAAAATGCTTATTACTAGTGTGCATATAAGAGATTAATACTGTATGTTTTTGCCGTCTCCTTTAAAGTTGCAATTATGTGAGATAGAGCCCTTTCTACATGAGACCAAAGAAATACATACTCTATAAAAATAAATAAATATTTGTGTAATATTTTTTAAACTGTAAAAAGGGCAATACAGGATACCTATAAGGCCCAGACCAGACGATGAAATGCAACTGCAACGTAATTGCTACTTTTAGTTTTGAGTTTCATTTGAGTTAATGCTATATACTTCTTTGAGAGACCGGTACATAACGCGGCTATTTTGAAACAAGTTTGAAACGAATTGAAAATCAGTTGCGTTGAAACCGGCGTTCAGGAAACTCGTATTTGCGTTTCACTTATTATCAAAGAGAACTGAAATGATTGCGAAACTTTCATCACATTATGGTACAACTTAGGTTATGAGGTTTGTGGAAAGCGATTCAAACTGGTTTCAAACCATTAATTTGAAAAGGTTTTCGTTGTCATAAAATTTGTTTGCATCAACCAGACCCATTTGCAGCGAAATGTCAAAAATTCATGTTGCTGAAATATAAACATTTATGTACAGCTCTTCTGCCGACGTTATTGTTTATGTTCGGAAATAAATATTGCATATTGCATGGAAACATGTCGTTATAAATTTGCATCCATTCCTTTTTAACTCAAGTAGTGGATAAGCTTTGCTTTTTTTTTTTATAAACATAGCCATTCCATTGCAAACAGGGAATATCAATAAGGCTATGCGAGGCGAATACATTCTATTAAAGCTACTTTTCTTTGTTTTGTGTGTGTTTGTTTGTAATTTTGCTTCAAATGTGTAATTTGGGACACAGTCATGTATAATTTCGGAATTCTTAATTGGCAACACTGATTATAACGGTCGTCAAGCTCTCACCTTTTCTTTTCTTAAACAATAAAAATTTAATGAATATACAACAACAGCAAAAAAAAAAGAAAGATGAGCCCACACATGCAACTCTTTCTTGCTTGATTAAATACAGATGACATTTATTTGATTACCCTCTAGTGTTGAGAGACAAAGTAAAAGAAGCATGAGTGATGGACTGAGATCAGTTGTGATGATTGAACGATATTCGTGAGTGGTGTATTTGCTAGTTATTGAGTTGAGAAAATGCAGTTATGATATTTTTTTATGATTGCTTACATGTTTTTCTCTATTGTAATTTATTCAACAGAGCAGAAATCAAATATTAAAAGGAAAATATTTGTAATACCAAATACAATACATTGTTTGCTAATTTTTTTTTCTTTGCCCATGAATAAAGTTAATTATACATAACAATTTTTTTTTTTTGATGGTTGATAGAAAAGAAAAAGAAAATTATAACATAGAGGAGATTTTCTTTAATACAGTTTGTCAAGAAATTACACTTTCTTTTTCGTTTTTTTTTTTTGTTGAATTATTTTGGAAACATTACGAATTTTTAAATAAATTACAATTATTATTAGTTTTCTTTTTTTTTATATAAATAAAGACTTGAGTTATGCAATTTTTAGCGTTTACATCTTTTTATACATATTTTTATGGTTATTAAGAAACCTCAAACACCTGGGATATTTTTATTTTTACAAAAAAAAAAGCCATTAATAAAATATTATTATAAAAGGTTTGCAAATTATACAAAAACGTTCAATGAACCATTTATTATTTTATTTAATAATAGGTTTAGTTAATGACATAAATCTTGACAAAAATAAAATACAAATGTAAATAAAATTATGTAAACCTCAAATTAGTTTGAAAGCACCTTGCAATAATTCCCAAAAATTTTTTAACTTTTGGACAAATTGATAATCGCTTTAACTTCATACATCGTATTTTTATGACTACATCAGATAACCTTTTAAAAGGTCTTTAAAGGAATCACAATCACGAGCAGGAACCGAAAATAACAGTTATTTGGAAATTTTAAAACAAAAAAAGCATATAGTTGTTAGTATCAGAAAACTGAATCAAGTATCCCATATTAATCCTTATGAACTTTTCTATGATAAAATATATTGAAATTAAAAACTTACAGTTCAACTATGGTACAAACTCTAATGTTTACATTTGTACTTCAAGGTGTAGAAATAAAATGTCGACGAAAGTGAAAAAAAAAACATAATAAACATATTCAGGTTTTCAGGACCAAAGTTTTGACAGAAAGAATACGAAATAACAGAGGAAAGGAAGCAACATGTAACATAAAATTGAAAATGATAATTACAGCATATTTCGAACCAGCAGGCTGACAGGTACCGCAGTGGTGCAGAGGTTATAACACAAAGAATTCTGATGAAAGAATGTGGCGATTCTTGAAATATGTAAATTGAACCCTGGTTCGAGCCCCAGCTCAGCCAAGCAAATTATCAATAAATTTTAATAAAAATTTCATGTTGTAAAAATTCCTTCCTTCAGTAAAAAAAAATTTAATGAAAATTAAATTTGATGAACTCAAGCCTGACCAAAAATATTGAAAAAAAGATAAAATATATTGATTTTATTTAAACGAGTGTTCGCCTAATGGTCAAAATTTGACCATAAATTTTTAGGTTCATATGAAGATACTACATCTAAGTATACCTCTGGTTCATATTCCATCTTCTACTATAAAAAATATTAGAAAATATCAATTGAAAAACAAAAAAGTATCATAAAATCTCTTTTGTAAATTGTATTCCACTCAGCACATTGCATTTTAATTTTTTTTTCTATGTCTAATATTAACGAAAATTAATCAAAAAACCAGATGTTGAACGAAAAAGTACCAAAAAGCTACCCTTACATGGTCTTACTCATTTTTCATCTTATAGGTTTTAATTCACTCAGGACCCTGCGCCTATAATATTATGTTTCTAAGTTAAATAAATCACCACATGCAGCACGGAAAAGTAAAATAAAGAAATTTAATTTCCCGTATTTCGAAAACCGGGTTCTTAAAAATGTCGAATAATCGAGCACCCTATTTTTTTATTATTTGATTATTAAAAAAAAATAATTTTGTATTTTGTACATATGTGTTAGTAGCTAATTTAAACGCTTATTACTCCGAAAATATTGAACAGATTTTAATATAATATATATTGTGCACTTCTGTAGGTAAATATCTTTCAAATGGTGTGTGTTTTTTTCAAATCGGTTGACATACAGAGGAGGAAAGTGTTCTTAATTGTTTTGCCTTAGCCGATTTATATATAGATTACAGAAATTTTTTGATTTTTATTTTTTTGAACAAAAATAACAGTTATATTTTGATTTTTATTTTTTTGAATAAAAATAACAGTTATATTTTGATTTTTACTTTTTAGAACAAACAACAGTTATTTTTTATTTTTTCGAGCAAAAATAAAAGTTATTGTGTTATAATAATTTAGTTGGCTTTAAATATTTATTTAAAAGTGTGATCATCATTGGGATTTTTTATGCACATTAAATTTTAATTCAACTAAATTATTATAACACATACATTACTTTAGACTAAACTTTTATTTTTGCTTGAAAAAATAAAAATCAATAAATAACTGTTATTATTGATCAAAAAATCAAAATATCGACCCCTTTGCGCGAAATTATCGTATATGCCAATTTTTTTGAAATTGAGTTTTTGATGCAATCTTGTTCTACATTCAAGGAGACGTCACCTGACAAAATATTGTAGGCGAATTCCACTTCGTTGCCTTAAAAATTGAATGTATATTTTCATTTTTATATTGCAAGCCATAATAGACTAAAGTAGAAAAATGGCTGTCCTGTAAAATTTGGTTTTTGTAACATACGATAATTTCGCGCAAAGGGGTCGATATAACTGTTATATTTGATTGAAAAAAAAATCAAAAACAATAACTTGATTTTCTATCATTTCTCCTATCAGTTTCTTGTAGGGTTTTTAGGAAATGATGTTAGTGTTGCCAATAAATTCATTGATTAAAAAAAAACGAAAATTTAAAATGATGTCGCTTAAGCTATTTTTGCGGTAAGGGCTCGATATTTTTATTTATTTATTGGGATTTCTTATGCACATTAAAATAAAAATTTTAATTGAACTAAATTATTATAACACGTACATACATTACTTTAGACTATAACTTTTATTTTTGCTTGTAAAAATAAAAATCAATTAATAACTGTTATTATTGTTCAAAAAATCAAAATCAAAATATAACTGTTATATTTTATTGAAAAAAAATAAAAAAAATCAAAAACAATAACTTGATTTTCTATCATTTCTCCTATCAGTTTCTTGTAGGGTTTTTAGGAAATGATGTAAGTGTTGCCAATAAATTCATTGATTAAAAAAAACGAAAATTTAAAATGATGTCGCTTAAGCTATTTTTGCGGTAAGGGCTCGATATTTTTATTATAATAAACATTTAATTCAAAATGAAAGTCGTTTTCCTTTTAAATATCCCACAAATATATTTGCTTAATTTCATTGTCAAAAGGAAATTGTTTTAATTTTAGACATTCATTACTTTAAATATTAATTAATTAAAAAATTTTGTCATTGCTTTCAAACAATTGATGCAATAAATTTATTTGTTTTTTAATTTCATTCCATTTATTTATGTACCTATATAAAAATATATTTTAGAATGTTTAATATTATTTCGTTTATATAACTCTAAAAGTATACCTGAAAGTTAAATTAAATGTACACATTGATATCAATATCTTATCAATGGCAATTGTTAGTGATAACAGCGCTAACAAATTATTGTTGTTTTTTTTCGTATTAACTTTTAACGCCAGCAAAACAAAAACCAATAAAACAACGGGAATTTATTATTTTGGCTTAAAAACCTACATACATAAATATATTTTCCAGCTAAAAAAAGAGTCAATAAAAAATTGCAATATCAATAGTTATTGGTAAAAATCTAACAAAAGTTCTCAAAAAAAATAATACAGTTCTTAAAAAAAAAACATAAATCACTTGACTCTTAATAAACGTAATTACAGGGTGGTGCAGAATGAGCTGTATGATTATAAGTGGTTAATAACTTTTTTTTATTTACGCACTTGTTAGGTATAATTATTTTTTTAAATACAGTCTGCATAGAAAAAATTATCGCTCACTTTTGTTTCAATTAAAGCATTAATCAAAAATAAAATCAGTTTTAATTAAAAATTTAATCACATGAATTGAACGTTTAATCAAGTAAATTAAACGTTAAATCAAGTGAATTAAACGTTTAATTGATACTATTAATTTGTTAACTGGTGCAAATTTAATTAATTTTTTAATTAATATCACAACCTTTTTTTATTGAAAACAATTTTTATTTTTTTCTGTGTATAATTGGGAAATGTTTTTTAAAAAGCTTTACATATACGATCTCGTTTTAACATATTTTCTTTAACTTTTCGCAAAATTTCGGGTGTTATGGTCATAATTTAACTTCGAAAGATTTATTTGTTCATTACTTAGTACATACTGTATGTATTTAGGTATGTACATATTAAAGAAAACTAAAAACATACGTATTTATGGATTGAAAGTTTTTGTTTCATTACTATAATGACATTTTTCATTGTCATAATGAAAATTTAAATTTATGAAGGCATGCTTTTTCGAAATATTTTTATACTTTTAATTATTGAGACTATAGAGTTATTTGAATGTTAAAAATATTTTTTTTTTCAATTATTGAAACATGTTACTTTAATAAAAACATTTTTGATTTCATAAATTTAATGGCATATTACATTAGATGTATGAAATAATTAAATCTTAGTTTTTTTAATTAACAATTTAACATATTTTTAAGGAAACTATAATTTTGTATTATTTTTTATGAATATATATATAACTTGGACAAACTTTAGTTTTCATATATCCAATGAAAATTTTTAACGTAATTACGAAATCCAGTGAATCTATTTTAACGAAAATACTTCATTATAACTACAAAATTCCATTTGGAAAATAAAAATTTTCATTTAACCAGTGAAGTTTTTTTATGAAAACGATTCATTAAATATATGAAGCATTTTTCTTTCAGTGCACAAAATTAGATGGTTTTCCACAGCTGGCTTAACAGCATTTCCAACATTGTTCGCTATGCACTACCGTTGACACAGATTAAAACATCAATGTCGTTTAAAAACAAGTAAGATTGCTATATTCGGCTTTGCCGAATCTTATATACCCTTTACTATGGTGCGAAAATAGTTGAGAGATATATAAATACCGTTCTTAGGAAATAAATAAATTAACTTTGTGCGATGCCCACTTGTCCGATCCCGCGCGCATTTTGTCGCATGTTGTGCATTGATAACCAATATGCTTGTATCTAATTTGGAAACTTCGGCTCTTGCCATTCTCTAAATATACAAAAATAAAATCTTTAATGTATTTGGATGGGTAGGGCCACGCCCGTTTGTCCAATCCCGCCCACATTTTGTCGCATGTTGTGCATTGATAACCAAGATGCTTGTATCTCCAGAAATATATAAAAATAAAAAAAAAAATAACAACGAGGGATTTTTGGGTAAAATTAGAAGCAGTCGTGGTTTTTTGCTCATATATCAGCAATTTGTAGACCGATCAGGCTGAATTTCAATAGCAAAAAATTGCGGACAATATGTAACATAAAAATATAACCACAAAGTCCCAATCGTATCTGGGGTCTTTGAAATCCCTATTTCAACGGACACAATGTTTAATTTGAAATTATTTTCCTTATTTAATTGATGTCTTTTCGATAAAGAAAATAAGTAAGATTGGAAGCAGTTGTGCTAGACTCAAGGCATTGACACCAAACGAAAATGGAAAATACATCTTTTTACTTAAAACCTTTTTGCCTAACGTCAAAGATTTAATAATTAAAAAAAATAAAAAACATCTCATTCTGCGCCACTCTATATTTGAAAGATAATTACACTCATGAAAATAGTGTCAGTTAATCACAAGCAACCATCAATATTAATTACTGTTGTCAATGAAACATGTTTACTAAAAAAAACATCTCTTTATCAGGGTTAAGAGACAAATTAAAAAAAATAACATTTCTTATCTGCAGTCAACATACTCATCAACCTGTTAATTAATAAACAATTAACGTCATTTAAGTTCAATTTTTAAAATGTTCAAAAATTTGTATTTTTCATGAAGTTTTTGATAAGAAATTTTAAAACAAGTCAAAAAAGGTCGTAATCATTTTTCAATTTAAAAAAAAAAACATAAAAACGGGGAGTGTGATAATTAAAAATTCCGTATTTTTTTTAAATAACTTCATTTCTATAGAAAACCTTACAAAACTAAATATATCGCCCTACAATACTAAATATATCGCAACAATTTACATATTTCTCAAGTTTTTTTTTTAAATTAATTCAATTTCAAAATTCATATTGACAGAAAGCCACACATTCCTTCAGCATTGTCATAATGATAGTGTTTAAATTTTATATCAATACAATAAAATTATTATGACTTTTGTCCATTTTTGGATTAAAATGCATACAAAAATCGTAAAAAATGTTGTAAAATTTACAATAAATGTCTACTTAGAGTTTTAAATGCCTCAAAAGATACTGTTGCATCATGTTTCAACAATATCTTGGCGAAGGGAAAAGTGTGTTAAAGAAAAAGGTGTCTGTCTAATGGGGCCATCAACACTGGGATGTTTAAACTTCATAAGGGAATAGTTGAGAGTTTTTTTTTGTAGTTTTTTTTTTTTTTTTGTTTTTGTAACAGTTGCCGTTAACCGTTAAAAATCAGTATCATTAACAATATTTGTTATACAAGTACGCTACAAAATAATTACTAGACATTCTAAAATAAAGATTTAATTATCAAAGTAATTTTTGGGAATACAAAATTTTCAATTAGCAAGATTTAATTTAAAACATGGATGAAATTCACTGTCTAGATCAGGGATGTCCACCGAGATTTCTTTCAAGCCCCCCTAAAAACGAATCAAATTGTTTTCCACGGACCCCTAAATGTAATTTGGTTACAAGATGTTAAGAAATATTTGATAGAACAAATGTTACCGCTATTTCAAGCTATTAGTTTTAATACCCACGCAAAAAAAGCTTAAGCGACATTATTTTAAATTTTTGTTTTTGTTTTTTTTTAAATAAATGAATATATTGGCAACACTTGCATCATCTTCTAAAATGTCAGGGTCACATAATGTACCGTTAAGATTAAATAGCAAAAACAATTTTATCTTAAGCGCAACCTTCATACAACAATTTTATGAAATAAAATTAAAAAACCTCTTGTAAAATTGTGTTTATGTCGCTTAAGCTTTTTTTGCGAAAAGTGCTCGATCTGTAAGTTTATCATTCCGTTTGTAATTTCTACAATATTATGGGAAGCGAAGTTGATTTAACGATATCCGTCTGACCGTCTCTCCGTTTGTATGTTGAATTGGGTTTTCCGAAGACTACAGAGGTAATGGACACTTTATTACTTTATATTAAAGTCACGTTTACACCGTTTAAGTTTGCTATTGAAATTTAGCCAGATCGTTCCATAAATAACTGAAATATGAGCAAAAAATCACGACTGCCTTTTACTTTACCTATAAATCTCTTGTTGTTTTTATAACCTTCACCACAAGTGAAAAGGGTCTATATATAAATTTGTCATTCCATTTGTTATTTCTACAATATTGATCTTAAACCCTATAAAGTATACATATTCTGGGTCCTTATGAAGAGGAAAGTTGATTTAACGATGTCCATCTGTCCGTGTGGTCGTTGAAATGGGCTTTCCGAAGACCCCAGATACGAAGGGGACCTGTTAGTTATATATTTATGTCACATATAGCCCGGAATTGTTTGCTATTGAAATTCAGCCAAATCGGCTTACAAATAGCTAGCTGAGTTGTGAGCAAGAAACCACGACTGCCTCTAATTTTACCCAAAAATCCCTTGTTGTTTTTTAAATTTATTTTTGTGTATATCTGGAGAACGGCAGAAGCCGATGTTTCCATATAAGGTACGAGCATCTTGGTTATCGATGCACAACATACGCAAAAATTTGGGCGATATTGGACAAGTGGGCGTGGCGCTTTCCATACAAAGACATTAATGATTTTTGTATATCTGGAGAAAGGCAGGAGCCAAAGTTTTCAAATTAGGTACAAGCATCTTGATTATCAATTCACAACATCCGACGAATTGTAAGCGAGATTGGACAAGTGGGCGTGACAAAAAACAGATTTATTTAAATCTAAGGAACGGTATTTAAAGTGAAGGGTATATGAGATTTGGCAAGTCGATTCTAGCACTCTTACTAGCGTTGTTTTAATATGATCATTGGAAATATTTACCATATAAAGATTCTATATTTCGATAACTTTTTGACTCTTTTAGGCATCCCCCATTTTGAAACTGTTGATCCTGATTACTGCAAATGGTTTTTATATGGTTCCATTTTCAAACATTTCCTTTTCTATCGGTTTTGCTTTCTATTAATAAAAAAAAAATTCCCTTGGAAATAACCTCGTTTTTACTTTCTGTAATAATTTCCATTTCTTTAGGGTGTCTTTTTTCCACTCTTTATTCAAACTTTTTTGGTTTCCTGCTTATCTAAGAAAAAATCATACTAAAAATTCATGTTTTTACTGTTTAAATCAATTTGTTTAGTGCAATTTAATAAATATTTGTTAAGTTTTTTATGTTGAAACTAATTTAAAAAAAAAAATTGCGGGTAATTTTAACACATTTCTTATTTTCTCTATTCATTCACATTTTTTTTTTGCTTTAACTCAATTTTATTCCTCTTTTTTTTGATGTTTTTTTGTGCAAAAATAATAAAAACTTTTTTTTTTAACTCATTGTCTATGTGTGTTAATAGACATACTTGTACATACTAAATCTTTTCCTCAATTACATTTCATAAGCATAAATACACTTAGAAAAAGAGATGTATGAGAATTAAAAGAAAGGCTTTAAACAGGGAGCATTTTCTATACCCGGTTGAAGGATGACTAAATATTTAAAACAACGAGATTAAATGAGCATAGAAATATTACCTTGCAAACTTAAATCCAAGCTTTCCTTTGACCCAATGTACACTTAGCATTTTTACTTGAGCAAGTCTGATGATTAAAGAAGGAAGAGAGGGAAGAAATTATAAATCTTTTCATGATTTTTTTCTTTTGCAAACTCAATGCTTGCGCAATAAAACTAATATATATATATATAAACATATAGTCCCGTTATACCTTTTAGGAGCATAAGGCTCCAACAAATTGCCTTCCATCTGGTCTATCTATAGCAATGCATTTTCTTTCACTCCAGGATACACCAGCATACGCTGCTTCCACATCCAGTGTAATCTGCGCCAGGCTTTTGATGGGCGTCCCCCTCTTCGGCTTCCTTGAGGCGTCCATTCTAAACCTTGCTTTTTAATATCATCTGGAGATTTTCGTAGGGTGTGTCCCAGCCAGTACCATTTGCAATGCTTTGTTTCTATAAAACAAAACTTGCTATGTGCAAATTGATCCCTTTTTCCCGAGAATTGGGACTTGTTACATGACTGAAAACTTGTTGTTCATATTCTTAAAGTTGGTTGTTTTTAGTTTTAGTAGTTTTGTTTAGCTCAGTGTTTTATTTCATTAATCTCTTTTACTTTAATTTTTTTCAGCGTATCTTTTTTAATATTCATAGTTTGAAAAGTGTTACAAATAGATTTAGTCATGCTAATTATTTTTAATAAAATGTTTCCTTTAATTAATGCTCTAGTATTTGCAATTAGACAAAATTTTAACATTTATGCTTATTTGTACATATTTTATAAATAAAAAGTCAAAAAGACTAGACTATAATTTGTATTTTTTTGCGCTAAAGGCGTAATAAATCAACCCTACTCTAGTCCCAGCAGAACTGCCTCCTGGAACTATTTAAAAGGGGAGGTCAGGTTATGCTGCTTTTCGAATAATTTTATTTAAGCTTAGTACTTTCCTCTTCCTTACAGACCCTCTTGTCTTCACGTAGTACTTGCATTATACATTAAACTTATTATAACTAAGATCATTTCTAGTCTAGAAGTTTAGACTACAAATCTCTCAGAAGTTCAGACTAGACTATGAATTTTAATCTAGACTAAACACTAGACTATAAAAAAGAATGAAGGCCAGAGCCTGGACTGTAAGTTTGTGTACACAAAAACTTTGGTTCTAGATTGTAACATAGACTATTAGCAATTATTTAAACCATAGACTAGAATACTATCTATATTATTAGAATAGAATATTATCACGACTAGGCTATAGAATATGGTTTACTCTATGAACATAAGTCTAGTCTTAGGTAAGGATAATAATCTGGTCTTTATTCTCACTTAAACTAAAGCCTATATCCTAGTATACGAGGAGGTCCATAACCAAACGCAACAATTCCACTTTTTAAGTTTTATGTCGGTGAATGGTCTGAGAATTAATTGGAAGTTGTACCAGATTTTTAGAACTTTAGCGATGAGGTTCATTTCTGGCTTAACGGTTATGCAAGGGAGAAAAGTTGTCCTTTTTGGAGAGAGCACAATCCCTCTCAGACTTCATTACATCCCGAAATAATCACTGTTTGGTACAGTTTACATGCCAAAGGCGTCATCGGACCATTTATGTTTTAATCCCAAACTGGTGCCAACAATTACTGTGAATGGCGAACTTTACAGGAACACGATTCATGATTTTTTTTATTCCTCATATCATTGCAAATCATTTGGAGGAGGAATGGCTTCAACAAGACGGCACGCAACATGCCATACAGCGCGTGAAACCATGACTTTGTTGAGCCAAACTTTTGGTGACCGAATTGTCTCAAGAAATGGACCTTCTTTAAATTGGCCACTTCGATCGTTTGATTTGACACCTTTGGACTACTTTTTGTGGAGGTTCGTTAAATTAAATGTTTATCAGCATTCACGATTGATTATTTAGAAGCCAACTTTCGACGCACTATTGACGAAATAAGACCGGATATGCTCGAGAAAGTGGTGCAAAATTTGACAGACAGGATGGCTTTCATAAGGCGCAGTCGCGGAGGCCATACGCCAGGAATTATTTTTAAAAATCAGATGCCATGAAAATTCTGAACTAATAAAGCCAAAATTTTGGTCGATCCATTGAAGTTGCTGTGTTTGTTATGGACCTCCTCATATAGTTCATACTGTAGATTGGAATATAGTCTTAACTAGTTATAGTCGCCAATATAGTCTGTAGTATCGACTTTAGTCAACGATAACTCCTAGTCTTTATATTATTGAATACAGTCTGACCTTAAGTTAATTCTGTAGGCCACTCCTAAATAGTCTACATTTTAGTCAAGTCTATAGTGAACATTCTTGATTGGTTGGCTAACGTGGTAGCATGCCCAAAACTAGGAGTGCTGCAAGTAGAGTCAACCGTGACTCCGTTTTGACTCCACACAACTCGTCTAGAGTAGGAACCCTGGATCAACGGTGACACCAGTGCAATACTGAGGTGGCTAGAGCCAGCCCGTTGCGTTAAGATATTTCACCAAATTGCTGAGTTTCACCTGCGATATATCTTTTTGTAGAAGGTAATTCCCAAATAATCCATGTTGTGTTGAATAAAACACTGGGCAATCACATAGGAGATGAAATTCTATCGCCTCAGTTCCAGGTTCTCTAAAGCTGCAGCAGTATTTTTTAAAAGGGAGACCAAGTCTCATAGCGTGCTAACCGGTCGTCCAGTGACCAGAAAGTATGTATGCCCGCCTCGAAATGTCCTTGAGAGCATCTTGTGATATATGTGGGCCACGTAACTTTGATAGCCCTGCAGCCATCCAGTTTCTTTCATTTATCATTAGTCATATCCAGTAAGTGTCTAAAGATTTCGCTTCTGATGAGTTTGCAGAGTCTGCCTGTTCATTGCCGTAATAGGCCCTATGCCCTGAGACCCAATTTAAGGTAATGTCAGATAGCATAAATTAAGGTAATGTCTGGGTGGATATTCCTTACACTGGTTAACGAGAATGGACGTGGTTTTATGCGACTTTAGTGACATCAGAGCCGCCCGGCTATCGACAAAAATGCCAATTCTGCCAAAAAAAATATATACAGTCTAGTTATTGGATTTTTTATTTTACTTGCATTTAACCCGCTACTTCGTTAGCGTCTCTCTTTCTTTCGTGAACATATTTATGTGCCAAAGTTAATATTTCTAGGTTTTAACAAAAAAGTACCAACATATTTTTGATCTTAAAGGTTCTCATTCACTCAGGAACCTAAACGTCTAATTTTATGTTTCTAAGTTCAATATTAAAGAAAATTCAAAAAGGACCACGTGTAGAACGGAAAAGTAAAAGAAAGACATTTAATTTCCCATATTTCCCCTTTGTGGTACTCTTTTACTCCCCATTGAAGTGTCAAAAATTTCAATATTTTAGTGGAAGCTTATAAATTATTACGTTTGTATATGTGTAATGAATGGAGAAAAATGTTTTGTAAAAAAAGCACCAATGAAAATAGGTACAATTTTCATCCCTTAAATGTTCGAATTTCGAAAAAGTACCAAATTTATATTTGTTGTGTTAAGATCAGTTACAAATGTAAGATAATTTTTATTTCAATGTTTATTGGTCTATATGTATATAAAAATTAAAGTCTTGCAGTCAAAATATGACTAATTTTTAACTTTAGAAAAAACTAGTTTTATGTAAATTTGTTTTAAATAAACAGTTGGCAAATATTAAAACTGTCATTTTAAAATCGGCTGAGCTGTCAGTTATTATAGTTTACATTGAACTTGAATAGTAAAAAAAAATCTATGAATAAATAAAAATATTTTCTACCTGTTGATTAAATTTTCTATTTGACTTAATGAATATTTTGTTGACATTTATTTAATTAACAACTTCAAAGTCAAATTCAAACACAATTTTTTTTCTTTGCACAAAAACTCATTAAAAGTACTTTTAAAATACGTGTGTATGTATGAGTGTCTGTTATTATTTGTTTATACACATTTCTTTAGATTTATAAACTTTTTGTTAATTATTATTATTTCTCAAAATTGTTTTTCCCCCCTGCCAGTCTTTTACCACTTGGGTGTCATTTTAACTTTACCATTTTCCAAGAATTGTTATCTTTACGAGTATTTTCAGCTTTTATGGCAGAATGTTAAAAAAAAAAATGTTAAAGTTTTTCTCTTTCAGTATTTATTTCTATTAAAAAATCTTAGAAATGTTTCTAATAAATAATTAAAAAAGTAAAATAGAAAAAAGAACTAGACAAGTTTTAGTTATTTACATAACATTTAATAAATAGCTGGGGTGTTCACTGAATGTGGTGAATTTCACAAAACTAAACTATTTTAGAAAATATATTTTTTTTTTTTTGGAACTCAACTTTCATGAACTTTATATTACGAGGGTTATTCACTTCTCATATTAAGTCAGTGATTACCCTTAATATTTCTAGTTCGAATTGTAACCAACTGCAGACAAAATCAACAAAGTAACCAAACAAGCGGTTGTTTGTAAACATTTTCTTGTTATGTTTGTTCTACAGTCATGTCGTTATTACCTTAAGATTTCTCTGTTAAAGCCATGGTTGTTAGACGCAGGGTAATATTGAGACAATAATCAAGATAAAAGATAATAATGATGTTGATGAAGAACGATGCTTTTTGTTACAAAAACAAGACAAAATAAAAAAAAAAACAAAAGAATTGTAAAGTTGTAGTTGTAAATCGAGATACAAAAGAAGTGTCATCTGGAACATAAAAATTCTAGTTGCGTGTTACATGTACATATTTGTAATTGAATCTAAGCAATTCTTAGTACAACAGCCAAGTTTAAATATACAGCTCGATTTTAAACAGCATAGAAGAACAAGCCTTTGCAGTTTATTGACCTTTTCTTTCTAAAACAAAACAACAACAACGAAGAAAGAGTTAGTAATTGACAATATAAAATAAAAGATTTGCGGGTGAGAATTGAATTAATTCTATTTAGCCAGCCAGGTTTTTTTTAAATTCTCCCATTTGTTTTCTAAATCTAAATACGTAAATCATCAGAAACAAAAATTAAAAAAAAAAAAAATTTTATTATGTTTTTTACCAGACGTTTTGTCATACTTAAAAATTCGTTTTCCAAATACATTTTAACTGTATTCGTTTTTGTTAAGAGTGCAGAAAACGATTTTGTTTTATTTCTTGTTCGAAATACGGAAGTTTAAACGGAGTGGAGTGCATGTGCAGATTATCTATTCAATTTGTTTTTTGTTGTATTGCAACGCGTTAAGAAATACATTCATACATAAGTGGCAAGACAGTTAGTTATATGCTGAATTTATAAATGTATCTTAAGAATGCATATCTGTATCTCAAAAAAAGGTTAGAAACGTTGATTATGGGAGAGTGACAGTAGAAAACGAATGTTTAGTAAAATTTCAATTAAACTGGGAGTGAAAAAGGGGAAAATCGCTAAATTTTATCAGAAAAAACCGTATGAAAGACTAACTTAATTTAACTATAATTTGTTTGCCGGTGAGAATAATATGGTTAATTTAACCATAATTTGTTTGAAATAATTCATATTGTGGTTATTTTGTTGAACTGTTTATGGTTTTTAATCCAAATTTTAATATTTTTTAATTCGGCTAAAGTTCATCAAATTTAATTTTTATAAAATTATTTTTATGAAGAAAGGAATTTTACAACATGAAATTAATTAAAATTTATTGATAATTTTTCCTTCTTGACTGACGCAGGTATCGAACCCAGGCTTTTACGGACAGGTTACCTTTCCATGTTTCAATTGCAACGGTGCTAAGGCACGAGCTCTATGCTTACATTTGTCCTTCAAGTTGTGCTGAAAAAGAGCCTGGGTTCGATCCCCGTGGCAGTCAAGAATAAAAAATTACTAATAAATTTTAATTAATTTCATTTTGTAAAATTCCTTTCTTCATAAAAATAACTTAATGAAAATTAAATTTGATGAACTTTAGCCTATGTTTAAAATAGTTTTGTTTTGGATCACCATATTGAAAAATTTTCCTTCTCTGCGTGTAGACACACTAATAGAAAAAGCGTCATTACGCTGATGTATTTTGACATCAGTACTATGACAACTTTCGTTTTTGACCCCATGACACTTTTCATCATTGTGATGTCAGCCTTAACATCACTTGGCCAAATTATCATCAGGTGAAATTCTGTCATCAATGGGATGACACATCGGCATCACGGAAATGATGAACTAAATAATTTAACTAAATAGAATATGGGAATCACACAATATGGCATGCCATCCATATATGTAACATCCATATATTGGCATTACAGAAATGACGAAGCGCGTCAAAAAAAGTGTACAGTTTTAAAATACTAAGGAAAGTGAGGTGACTAATACTTTGTTTGATTTCTTTTTGCTTTTAGGACGGCTTATAGTTTCTTTGGCATCGATTTCACCCATTTTAAAGTTAGCGCAGTAGACAATTTCGGCTACTCTTCCTGCAGAATATTCTTCAGAGAGTGATTGCTGCTTATGTTTTTTTTGAATTTATCTGTCCAAATGTTCCCAGATGTTTAGTTGAGTTGATATCGAGCGACTATTGGGCTGATCCATCTGTTTTAGGACGTATTACAAAAGCCAACCCTAACACGCTTCACTATATTTACTGTATTTTTTCCGTCGAATTTCTTATTTCTACCTTTTATCACGTTTTTTTTTTTGTCCAACTTGCTTTCGTCAATTTTTGAAGCAACGTATTTTTCACAGATGACAGCAAGCTTGAAGTTTGATCAACTTTGGCAAAGTAGAAATTTAACTTTTTATAACTAACATAACACTTTTCATATTGGAAAACAAGCTGAACACTTTGTTTTGACGCTCACAGTACATTGGAGAATGGACTCTTTAGTCATTTAATTGATCCTTTGGGATTGACTTATGTAAGTCAAAGTGTGAGAATATTGTTATTAACTTACCCGTTACACGTGTTTGCTTCACTTTTGTTGTATTCCGCCCACCAGACACCAGCAGCATGGCCGTTTTTCGTAATTATTCTACTTTAAAAATTAGATGTATTAAACTAAATAATTTAAACAAATAGAATATGGAAATTTTTGCTTCTTATTTTACTTTGTAAACCTAAAAAAATTTCAATAATACACAAAATGTGGCAGCGAATAAATGTCACTGTAGCCATGACAAAGATGACGCATAAAATATGACAAAATTTTATGATGACGTTCGTCATTGGATTGATGTCACTTTTTGCCTCATTGATGCCATTTGTAAAAACATTTATGTCACAATTATGCTGTTAGGGCATTAACAATATAAATATGCATTTTTCTATGAGTGCAGATGAAATACTAAACTATTTTGAGACTAGATTATAGGCGAAACTAGTGCACGGATTAGACTAAAGACTTTATTTAGTATAGTTTTGTTTTAAAGTTGTGTCAAGTAGTTGTCATATACAAGTATGTACGTAGTTTTTATTGCCGGAAAGATTTTTTTTGTTTTCAAAAAAAATATTTCTTTGAAATTGTTGTTAATGTGGCAAATGCCATATACATAAATAACTGTTGCATGTAAGATTTTGCTATCAATTAGTCTTTTACATTCAGGAAACATTTCACCAAATTAACTAAAACAATTTCTCTGTAATAAATATCTATTTTGCAATAATAATAAAAACATTTTCAAACGATTAAACAAATATTTACCGTATGTGTGTGTTCAATTATAAATGTCTCTATTAGTTTTTTTTTTTGTTTTTGCTAAGATAAGATAACAAATTGTTTGCGTTATTGTTTCTATTATTGTATTTCCAATGAAAAGAAATTAATAAAGTCTTTGGTTTTTTTTCATTTTTCTATTTAAAAAAATTGGCAATATTTACCTAAAATAATTTTAAGGTTAAGTTAATTAAATAGAATTTCTGTGTTCTTTGCTTAAGGCCAAACCCAAAACGTTTACTTTCTTAAAAGTTTTACACTCCTTTTTTACATATGTTGAGCTTAAGCAGGGCTGGGAAATAAAAACCCAGTGGATTATTTTTTATCACAAACATCTTCGTTCCGAGACCAACGACAAATTATTTGGGATATAAAAAATAGTAATTTTTAGCAATAGTACTTTAACATGTTGGTACTAAATATGGTTAAAAAGTTTTTGAATTTCCCATCCCTGTTTCAAATTTATGATAATCACTTTATCACCTAAACGTTTAATAGTTTTTTATATATTTTTCTACGTTTTTGTTTTATTCTAGTGTTTTTTAGTGGTTGGTTGGTGGTCATTTATTTCTTAAGACATTTAAACACGATTTAAAAAAAAAAAGAAAACGTTGGCAAAAAATCACAAAATAAATAAATATCTTATTTAAGTTAATTGGAAAATCATTAAGACAACTCAATTGCGGAGAGATAATAAAATTTAAATTGTTACAAAAAGAAATAAATATTAAACATATATTTAATACAAATAAATTAAAGCGTTTTGTAATTTAAAATATCATCATAATGGAAGTAATTTACCAAAGAAAATTATGTCAAATGTGTATTTCTTGCATGCAAATATTGTTTGTCTTTTACGCTCATTTACACAGACTTATTCTTGGCTTCTGGGTAAATATAAACAAATTATATAAAATATTAATTTAATAATTACTTATAAGTATTGTGGTTATTTTATGGAACTGTTTATGGTTTTTAATCCAAATTTTCAATATTTTAATCAGGCTAAAGTTCATCAAATTCAATTTTCATTAAATTATTTTTATGACAGAAGAAACTTTACAACATGAAATGAATTAAATTTTTATTGATCATTTTTCATTCTTAACTGACCGAGGAATTGAACCCACGTTCACGGACAGGTCGATTTTACATGTTTCGATAGTACCCACACTATTTCTTCAGAAATGTTTAAGAAATAACAGGAAATGTTTAAGAAATAACAGGAAATGTTTAAGAAATAACAGGAAATTCGTTAGTGTTTTTTTTTTAGCGAATTTTATTTGAATCATTAAATTTGGAGTGAATTTTTAGAAGTCGATAAATGGAAAATTTAATTAAGTAACCTTAAAAATTATTTATCTATTAAAAATTTAAAAAACGAAACAGCTTAAACTATTTGTAAAGATTGATTTCTTAATATTTGCATTTTTGAACGTGCTACAAGATTAAACTTTGAAAAATCGGGCCCTTACCGCAAAAAAGCTTAAGCTATAAAAACACAATTTTACAGGAGAAGGTTTTTTTTTAATCTATATGTATAAAAAGAAGTGTACCCTTTGATGTCACCACGGGAAACGGGTCGACCAAAATTTCAGGGTACGTTGGGGATTGTATGTAGACTGTTTATGTTAAGTTTGTACGAAATCGGCCCAATGCCCCCCATTTTGAACTCCTCCGAAACGGTATGACTCATTATTATGAAATTTTGTATGTGTATTTGTTACCTATGAGAATAGGTCGTAAAGTATATTGTATATCGCTAGAGGGCGCAAAATATGGCAAGAGGGGCCAAAAGCTCCCCTCGCTATATCTTTTTAACTAATTAACCGGTTTTCTTAAAATTTGGCATGCAGACACTGTAACATCTAAAAAGAAATAGGAAATAGGGTGTGAAATAGGGCAAGAGGGGTAAAAGCTTCCCTCCCCTATATCTTCTAAACTAATGAACGGGCTTTCTTAAAATTTGGACACTGTACCATCTGAAAGGAAATAGGGAATAGGGTGTGAAATAGGGCAAGAGGGGTAAAAGCTCCCCCTTCCTATATCTTCTCATATCTTTTTATTATTTAGGGACTGAAATAGAGCAAGAGGGGTAACACCTGAAAGAAATAAGTTATATGGCAAAACAACGTTTGCCGGGACAGCTAGTTAGTACATAACAATTTTGTATGAAAGTTGGCGCTTAAGCTAAAATTGTGGCCATGACATTTTAGAAGATGATGCAAGTGTTGCCAATTTATAAGAAAAGACTTAAAGTTAAAATGATGTCGCTTAAGCTATTTTTGCGGTAGGGCTCTATATGTATAAATACAAATTAAATCTTATCACAATTCATGTTTTCTATTAATCAAAAATTCAACTAATGAAACATTTTGTAAACGAAATCCTTTAAGAACCCAAACTGTAAGGTGTGGTTATTCTTATTTTAAATTCTTAAATACTATTGCGATTTTAGCAATGGTCGTATATTTTGTATTAAAGAAAGAATGCTTTAAGTTTTGGTAACTGTTTTAATATTTATACACTAAAAGAAAAAAGCATATGCTTTCTCTGAATAAAAACTAAAGAATTTCTTTTGACTTAACGGAACACAACCGTAATGTGTGGGCTGGTGGTTCAAAGTCTATTTTGGAGCTTCTAGACCGCGTGCTGGAAGGGCGAAGGTTCTCATTGGCGACAGTAGGGTGAGTGCTGGTCCTAACAAGCAAAGAGTCGTTACCACAATGTTCTTGTACGTTAACTCAACGAAATTTGTGATCTCCCCAGCAAAAACTTTACTTACAATCCTACTTTTAATGACTTCAAGAATTCATTACTTTGTAGCTTTATTCGCCACTTTTTGGATTATTAGTTATATATTAAATAATAACTTTATTATTATATCTTAAATATACAGAAAAATTTGTATTTTCATTATGACAATAAAAATGTCATTATAGTCATAAAACATAGTTTTTTTAATGCAAAAACTACACTGCCCCGGTAGACTAGCTGGTAGAGAGCTAGTCTATCAGCACCGAGGTTGCGGGATCCAAATCCCGCCAGAGACAGAAAAAAAAATAAAAAATAAAATAAAGTAAAATAGAATAAGAAAAAATAAAAATAAAATAATTAAAAAAAAAACAAAAAAAAAAAAAAATAAAAAAATTTTTACTTTATTGACTTTGTGTAACTATATATTTTTATAAAAATTTTAAGTATAAAAAAAACATATTATTTTTTAGATTATAATAGGCTAAATTATAAAGGATTACTTTTGGGACATCTCGAACAAAAATAAGTACTTCTTCTAGTAGAAAAATAAGTTCTCATTATTTTTCTGCTTATTTTGTAAGCAAAGTTTTTGCTGGGTCTTTTAATGGAAATATTATACATTCATTTAATTAATCAGTGTTCTTATAGCTTTACAATTACATACATTGTTTCATTTCAATTAATATGTAACATAAGTTGTTTTTAAAAGTTTTTATTAGATTTTCCTTAACTGTATCAACATTTGTTGTTGAGGGGAACTTACTCCTATATAACTTTTTCCTACAAAATCTCTCTAACATCTAAACTAGTTTACAAATCGGCATATATGTATGTCTAACACCTGATGATTATGAAAAAAACTGTTTCATTTTTGCTGTTGTTGCTGTAATATTAACCTCAGATTGTAAAGTATAATACGTGATTTTTGTCTAAAAAAAAAAATCTCAATACAATTTTAATGATTTCTTTTCCATATTTTTTCTCTTGACTACCAGTGAAATAATTATTTACTTATATTTCACGTTTTTAGTTTAAAACAATGCAACTTTAAAAAAAAAACAGCAAAACAAAACTAAATTAGACCATAAAAAAACTGAAACAACAAAAAACAGCAAGACAACATTAAATTGAACCAAAAACCATTTAGAACTTGATGATGAGGAAGAAGCGTGAGGTTTGATTAGTAAGTAGAATAAATAGTTGAGTTTCAGATACAAGATATCGGCACATAATTTGCATATGGAAACTCAAAAAAATATGTATGTATGTATATAAAAACAACAACAGCAGCAAGAAATCGGCAGCAACCACAACATCAATAAAAATGCATAAACAATAAAGCGTGATGGTAATTGTTTTCATGTTTTTTTTTTTTTTTTTGTAAACAGAACAGCTAAACAAATTGCTTAAGAAACTATTAGAAAAACAAACCAAAAGCCAAATCTTATTGTTTCAAATGAAAGGCAATACTATTAGAACATAAAACCACCCTACTTTAGACATAAATACGTATACATACCCAACTACCATTTTGTATTATAATCGAATCTTTTAAAAATCAGCTTCACTAGCAAAATAACCGCATATGAGCTCATCTCGTTGTGGGAAAATGGTACCCTACTAATGTCTCACCTCAAAGAATCATTTGTGATACAATTTACTGATTTGCTTGTAAACAGATGAAAATGAGAAATATATAGAGTTTTTTTATTATTGACGAATGCTAAATTGTTTTAAAGAAGTCGAAGAATTACAAAGTCCACAATAAACCAAAAATGAAAAAGTACAATTGTAACGTTATTTCCATCTAGGGTTGCCAGAAACCAATATGTAAATAACTGGACAATGTAAAAAATTCACCTGGATTTCGCAAAAATAACTGGACAATCTAAAAAGTTAAAAAAAATAAAATTTGATATAATTTTTATACTATTACGTTAAAAAAAAAACGAGGAAACTTAACAATAAAAATTCAGTTTTACGTCATATTACATATCGTCACCTAAAATCAAAAAGGGCATAAGTAACAAATAAGTTCAAAATCTACTTTTTTTGCGAAATAATCGTAAGCGCGAAAACACGAATTTTAATGGAGAAGATTTTTTCTAATTATCTTAAGACCTTATTCATAAAAAATATTTTAGGTTAATAACAGGTTTATTAAACGAATTTCCTATGGAAATCTGTTAACTAAACCTCTAATAAATTAAAAATATTTTTTTGAATATGGGGGTTAATATCTATCCCATAATCCAAAATTATTTGTTTACTATTTTAGATCTTTGTCCAATACGTGTAGAAATGGACCAGTACATTCCACTTATAAGATTTCTAAAATCGGGCTAAAATTAGGATTTCTGGATTGTTTTTAATTTTTGTAATACTTAAGGTGTCCTAATGATATGTCTATAGTTCCCTAATCCTTAACTTAAACTGGAATACAAGTTCTTAATTAGCATTTGGAGTTTGATTTCAATCGGACTAACCGTTTACAAAGTCCCCGAAAAATATCTATTCTTAAATCTCTTACTCTGTGTCGCTTACGATTTATAGAATTAACTAACTCTTGTTTTAGTTGCAAGCAAATATATTTGAACATTTTTCAAACTTTCATCAAAATTTAGTATTAAAATTTCCAAAGGACATCCTTTTTCTTTATTGTGAGTATAGATTATTTCAAATACTTAAAGTTCTTTCGACAAAGCCTTGCAAATTGGTATGGAAAATACAAACGAGATCAATTTATGTATATATAAGTATATACTTAGATTTTGAACGTTACTTTTATCGCATTTTTGGATATAAATTGGAATATCTTTGGGCAAGATATAAATTGTTCCTTAATATTAAGTATGTAATTAGTAAAGAAATTCTATTTTGACTGGGCAAATTTCAGTTGGCCACTTACAACTACATTTAGAGTTGACAAAAAATCAACCAATTGTAGCCGGGACTGTAAGAAAAGAGAAACTTAAACAGCGAGTTGTTGTTGTTTTTGTATAAGCTTTGATATTGTTACAAGTAAAACTGTGTCTTATAATTCTTATTCGCTTAACAGTTTTATATGTGTAATATCTTTAGTTTTTCTAAAATCTTTGGATGAAGTTTCCTGACGATCTGGCCTTAGCAACCAGTGAAATGCGCATAGGAATAGCTTATCCCATCAACAATAAATGTCAGTTTATCAATAGTATGAAATGGGAATGTAGCACATTTAAACGAAACCTTGTTAATTAAATTTTTGAATTCCAAGAAAAACTTCGATAACTGGGCAAATCGGTTTTGAGCTGGTAACTGGACAAGACCAAAAAAACTGGACAATCCAGGCCATTCCAGGTCGTCTGGCAACCCTATTTCCATCTCAGCTTTAATGGTTTAATTGTTCCTACCTTTCATTATCTCTTTTACTGTTTATTTATTTCATTCTTTAGCTAGAAAACTTGATGTGTGCACTAAAAAGAAAAATCAATCCATCCGTACTTAAATCAGTTCGAAGCGGTATCAATAGTGCGGTAAGTACGGATGTTTTTGAATGAAGTGCAGAAAGATTGATTCAAGTAGGAATTATTCAAGTGCGAAATACTTAACTTATCCATATTTAATTCCGAATTCGTACTTGAAAATAATTCGAAACTAAGATTGATTTAAGTAAAACTAAGATTGCATCAATCTCAAAATGCGTTGGATTCAAGTACTATAAAGTTGATTTAATCTCGAATTTTTAATTGAATAATCCGAAAGTGAAATTAGATTGATACCATGGTGGAATAAGCAGGTGGCATCGTTACGGCAACAAATACAACATTACAACAAAAATGGAAATTACATAACCGTTTACGTCAAAAAATACATTAAACAAAAATCAAAGCGTGCCGCTGAACGTGATGAAATAAATAAATTTTTAATCAGTTTTTATTTAATTATGGTCAATATCTTATCAAAATTATTAAAAACTTTAATAAAAAACAAAAATCACAGCGCAAAACGTGGACTTCTTGTAAACATAAATAAAACTTTGACATAAACCTAGACAAACAATGCAAGAGCAAAAAATCGTCATCTGGCGTAGTGCTGCCACCTGTTTATTTCACCATGATTGATACCAACCTAAAACACTTATCGCAGAGACTGCAAGAGATTATTATTATGATTGATTTACTTACTAATTTTACAACTTACAGAATTTTATTTATAAAATACCTGCATGACATGGTTTCTTTTAAGATTGTTATAAAAATTTTCATTTTTTTTATGTATGTATGTATTTGTAGAAATATTTATATTTTTAAAATTTTTAAATGAAGAAAATACGACTGCCTTATATGAAAATATATTTAGAATCCTACTTTAAAAATTTGATGTATTTATTATGCTTTTTATTTAACTTCTAAACATGAAAATAATGTATGTTTTTCTTCTTATTTTTTTGTTTTTGTTGTTTCTACACAAAACAAGCAAATCGTTTTTTTACCTACTTGTGTGGTGTTGTTGTAGTGTCGACAACAAACGTTGACAAACACACGCGTATGCACGCATATAGAATGCAACGATGAAAAATGAGACTTATAAGTTATATGAGATTAAAACGCTCACTCTGTAATTTTACTCTCAGAGTGGCACTACCAACGAAAAGTTCAATTCTTTTTTTACTTGGTTTAAGAATTTTCTACTTAATTTAGGAAATTACGTGATCGGTTTTCAAAAGTTAACCCATTAAAGATTGTTTTTAGTACGTTTTAGGGTTATTCGTACTTAAGTTTTAAGGTACGACTCGTATAAATGTATGTAAATTAGATTATCTTTAAATCTTGTTTGTTAAAAATAATAATAAAGGGTGGTTTTTATAGAGTGCAGCAATTTGAGTTGGCATCACTGCTTTATTTGACCACCCATTTAACAGCTGATAGTTGCTTTTTGTTTAGTTTGCTTTGAAATTTCATTATGAATCGACTTACACCAGAGCAACGCGTGCAAATTTTTAAAATGTTTAATCAAAATAATTTGGCTAATGGGCTGAAGCACAAATTGATATTGATTTTGAATTTCCATTAAACATTTTATTTTCCGTTGAAGCCCATTTCTGGTTGAATGGATGCGTCAATAAGCAGAATTTTCGCATTTGGAGTGAGAAGACAAGCTCTTGTCGAAACACCATTACATCCACAGAAAACTACTGTTTGGTGCGCTTTATGTGCTGGCGGAGTCATTGGTCTTCAAAAACGATGATGGTCAGAATACGAAAAGCTGTTTAAAATTGGTGTTCCAGATTGTGCCTTCTACGCGCCAGCCTTGGCGGCCACATGACAGAAATCATATCTAAACATTAATTTCATAAAATTTTCTTTCCAATAAAGCGCGTTTCATTGATATTAAAAATATATTTCCTTGTTTTACAATGATTTAAACTTGTGTCATTCCATAAAAAACAACCTTTACATATAAAAATAAATGTGTTTTTTTACTCCACACAAAACTGAATTCGTAACAAATGGGTGAATTCGCCTTTATTTTTGCAGTTTTATCTTATAATCTTTGTGTTATGTTTAAATTTAAGTTTTTAATATTTCAATTAGGCTTAAGTTCATCAAATTTAATTTTCATTAAATTATTTTTAGTGAAGGAAAGAATTTACGACACGAAATTAATTAAAAACATTTTTTTTGATAATTTTTTTTCTTGTCTGAACCAGGGATCGAACTGGGGTCTAATTTTCATGTTTCGAAAATAACCACATTCCCATCATCAGAATTCTTTGCCGTTTTACCGCTTGCGTCATTGCGGCGTCAGCCAGTCTATAGTCAAATATCAATCTTTAACCAATGGTAATGGTGGATCGAAATTTGCTGTAATTGATTATTTTATTTAAATGTTTCATCCTTACTTCTATTTTTCGTACTTCTTTTAAAGACTTTGTCTTGAAAAATTTAGTACATTTCGAGCCTTTGCTGCAATAGAGTCATAACTCAAAAAACCAGATTTTCGAGCTAATGTTTTTAATTCCCAGTAGAACATGGGGCCGCCCACTAGCTAATAATGTGGAGTTAATCGCTATATCAAGCCCTAACCGCGAAAATAACTTAAGCGCCAAAAATCCAATTTTACAGGAGAGAGTTTTTTTTTATTTTATTTCATACACATTATGTTTCAAAATTTTCGCTTACGATAAAATGGTTCTTGCTATAAAATCGTAACGGTACCTTATGTTACCATGACATTTAAGGAGAGATGATGCAGCAAGGGCTCGATTTGTTTTTTATTTTTTTTTATCAAAAACTTCAATTAAAAATCAACCGTTTAATGAAAAATCCCAATTGTATTTTAAATTTTAATTTATTCGAGATTAAAAGTAGGGTATTCCTTTCAAAACTCTATTTAAAATAAATTTTGCAAAAAGATCGACGTGAAACATGATTTGCTGAAATTTCTTATGATTGCTTTTTTTTTAAATGATGAAAAACAAAACAAAAAAAAAAAAAAAAAACTAAAGATTTCATTTCATTTTCGGGTCAGTGAAGACAATAAAAGCACAAATAAAAAAAAAACTTAAATAAAATACAACATTTAAAAAAAAAAAAAACAAAACAATGATCTCAAATGAAATCATTAACAAAAAACATTTTAACTCATTTAATAACATTCAAAACTTTTTAGTTGCTTTAAAAACATTTTGGGAAAGTTTTAAATAAAAAAAAGAAACACTTGAACAAATCCCGTTTTTTTTAAAGAAATAAGAAAAATTCTAGCAAATATTCAGCATTTAATTGTTTTATATTAAAATTTAATAAGGAGACAGTAAAGCAAACATTTCAATTTAAATACTGTTTTATGTGTTTCTGGGTTAATTTTATTTTCACACAATAAAATTTTTTATATAGAAATGAGATATATTTAATTAATAACTTTTAAACTGATTTCCTAGATCTGCATATAAATGATAAATGACATAATAGAGAAAAAAAGTTTATAATGTAATAATATCAAATTAACATTATAAAAAGTTGAACTAAATGCACACATCGATAGTACGACAATGCTATAGACATTATCACACACACACAGATATTCACGTTTTTTTTTTAAAGAGTGCGTTTAAACCACAGTAACCTCAGTTTTATTTCTATAGAGATCATTTAAATAGTTTTTATGTTTATTTTGTGATGTGCGTGGGAGTGAAAAAATTTTGTTTTGAGAAATTTTTTTGAAATAAATCAAACTCTCAACTTCGCTTCGCGATGGACAATGGCACGCTGGTGTTTGGGCTGAAGCTCGCCGGAAATGGGGGGTTCGTGTCCATCTACTCACACATACACAATTTAATTCGTGCCAAGGATAGATGAAAAAAAAAGCTGTTTAATAAAAATCGAAGCGATAAAAACATAAAAACAATGAATAAAAACGACCGTTGATTGATAAAATTGAAAACTACCGCAGTTTTCGACATGATTGTCTCGAGTCTTCAGGACCGGAAGTCATTGTCCTGGACAGGCTGCCCACCCCATATGACAACGAATTGTCATCCATGGCACTACTCATTGCCTGTAAATATGTTTGGAGTAATGCCCCAAATGTTACTTACCACTTCGCCATACGCGTGTTACATTTCAACCATTTTTGTTACTAATTAATGCATTATTAATCTTTTCATTCAATTCTAAATATAATCAATGTTTATTTACAAATTATTTATACTATACAGGTTTAGCAATAGTTACAGGATATGTATAAAAAAAAAGAAGGTAAATAAAATTATTTCTAATAATGATTATTATCTACTTAAATACAGTTCATATACTAGAATTTAGATTTCAGAAAAAATAGGAATGTAACGAGTGATTTTAAAATCTTATCATTTAAGTAAGTTGCAATATAAAAGGTTACTGGACAATAAATTGTAAATTTATTACCATTCAGTTTAATTGTATTTCCTTTTTTTTTTCTAAATCTAAATTGTTTGTTGGGTTTATCTAATTTCTATTTTTTTATATTTTTTTTTTCTAATCTAAATTGTATATTGGGTTTATTTAATTTTCATTTATTTTATTTTTAATCTAAATTGTTTGTTGGGTTTATCTAATTTCTATTTTTTTTTTAATCTAAATTGTATATTGGCTTTATTTAATTTTCATTTATTTTATTTTTAATCTAAATTGTTTGTTGGGTTTATCTAATTTCTATTTTTTTTTTAATCTAAATTGTATATTGGCTTTATTTAATTTTCATTTATTTTATTTTTAATCTAAATTGTTTGTTGGGTTTATCTAATTTCTATTTTTTTTTTTCTAATCTAAATTGTATATTGGCTTTATTTAATTTTCATTTATTTTATTTTTAATCTAAATTGTTTGTTGGGTTTATCTAATTTCTATTTTTTTTTTTTTTATTTTTTTTTTTTTTTTTTTTTTATCAAAATTGTTTATTGGGTTTATTTCCAATTGTTATTTACGTTTGTCATATTTTGTTTCTTTCTTTTCTTATTTTTAATATTTATCTTTTTTTTTTTCCAAAAATCTCAACTACAATATCAGTATGGAACTGTTCATTTCCCCGTAAAATTAATTTTTCTGAATGCCATTAGAAAAATGTGGACAAATAAAATGAATGGACAAAATTCCTACAAATTGCCTTCAATCTATTTTGTCAACGTTTGTATTCCATAGGGGATTCAGTGTCATGTCCGACTGATGCTAATGAGCATAACAAGGATTAATTTCATTATCAAAGTGAAAATCAAAAACGAATATCGAATACGTAAAGTTAGATTTAAATTTTGTTTTATTCTTTAAATTCCGCCAAAGTGTTGCGATTAAATGAAGTCTTTTGCCGATATTTATAAAAAAAATTTTTTTTAATTTAATAAAGACCCACAGAACAAACCCTGTATGACAATTTGGCTCGATAAACGTTTGGTAAATTTAATAATCTTTTATAAATACGGGGGTTTATATTGAGGTCAATTATCTAGGTTCAAAAAAAATAAGTATGCAATTAGTGGAAGAATTTCAATTCAAATTTTGAGTTGGGACTTCCAATTAAGATTCAAACTCAAATTTCGAATTCACATTCAAAACTAATTTGGGTTTACAATATTAAATACCTTTTAGTTTTAGATTTGGTCTTTGGAATTTGGGATTCGAATCAGATTAAGCATTTAAAATGTCAACTTAAGATTTAATTCAAATTCAACTTAAGGTATTTAAACTTTTATTTAGCTTAAAATTCTTACGTATGATACAACTTCAAATTTATTTTCTTTTTTTATTTTATTTATCCAGCTCCAACTTTAATCACAATACCCAAATTAATTAAGCGTCCCTATTGGCGTTAATTATTCAATTTTGGGGCAGATATTCAACCTCTATTAATTTTAAAGGAACAACAATTACGAATTTTGTTTACTTAAATCCTTAAACTCAATTTTAGGATTCAAAGTTCAAATTACGATCTATAATTCAAACTCGAGGTTTAAATGCAACTCCGATCGGGTATTAAATTAAAATCTTGATATCAGAGTTAGATTAAATATTTTAACTCAAATTTGTTTTGAACTTGAAGTTTGAATTTAAATCCGGTTCTCGTTTTTTTCTTTTTTTTTTTTATTATTTAGTCTATTAACTTGGACAGCTATTTAAATTCAGATCAAGTATGGATATGCTTATAAGAATTTGCCAATTTATTATAGAATTAATTCAGCTAATAATAACTAATTTTCGGTTAGTCATAACTAATAATTCGGTTAGTACTAACTAATAATTCGGTTAATAATAACTAATAATTCGGTTAGTAATCTATTCATTTAGCTACTTATTACTTATCTAGTTGGTAATAACCAATTATTTAGTTAGTGTAGCTACTTATCGAATATTTGACTCATTAAATTAATTTATTTTAGTCATTTCCTAAAATATTTATGGAATTTTCATTAAAAAAAATTAATCCAAATTCTTATTAGACCGTTTGTCCAAAAAAACTGAAACAAAATATTTTCTTTACAATGAAGCCGTGATTTGTTTATCCAATTAGTATTAAGTTTATTTATTGTGATAAGTTTTTTCAGAGGATAATCATTAATTTAAATATCTCAATTGTCGTTCCTCTTCCCTTTCCGGTGTATCGCATTTTAATCATTTAAAATTCGGGTATATAGATAGGTTGGAATTTGTTAAATTTTAATAACAGCCTGACGATTTCGGTTATCTCCGACTCACTGACTTATCTTTGTCATTTGAATTTCGTTCAATATAACCATTACCTGTACCCACACACTGTTGATTAAATTCTGATTAAATAAACGATTTTACCAATCAACTCTACGCAAAAACTTGATATTCGATTTCAAAAATAGATGCTACGTGGAACGTGAAGGTGGGATTGATAATCCATTTACAAATATTGATGATCAATTTACAAATCAAAAATTGATAATCCATTCATGAAACTAATAATCAATTCACAAACATTGATGATCAATTTACAAATCAAAAATTGATAATCCCTTCATGAAACTGACAATCAATTTACAACACGGATGGTCATTTAGCTTAATTTATGATCAATTTGCTAAATTAATAATCAATTCACAAACATTGATGATCAATTTACAAATCAAAAATTGATAATCCATTCATGAAACTGACAATCAATTTACAACAGTGATGATCAATTTACAAATCAAAAATTGATAATCTATTCATGAAACTGACAATCAATTTACAACATTGATGGTCAATTAGCACCATGGATGATCAATTTACACGATTGATGACCAACCAAAAATGGATAATCAATTTACAAACAGTGGGGGTAGAAATGATTATATCAACGTCGGTGAAATTTTCATGACAAGTTCTTAACAAATTTTGGGCATTGATAGTTATTAATATTCAGCCTAAGAATAATTAAAATATTACTTTGGGTACCTGTACTTGCCAAGGTGTGGAATATATACTTGGTGGGAACTACAGTTGTAGAGTAAGTTGTTGAACAATCTGCTGTTGTACTGGTTGCTGTTGTTGCTGTTAGTTTTTTTTTTTTTTGAATGTCGAGAACGGAGCACTAGAAGTCCGTTGTTGTTGCTGTTGTTGCGGTCTGGCTTGTTGTTGTTGGTTAAAAAAAATGCGTTTGGACGTAACGTTGCATCCGTTATAACAACGTGATAAAGTTGAATTTGTTGTTGGGCCTAGAAAAAACGTGTTTCTTTGGTTTTGTTGTTGGGCCCAGAAACGTGGTTAAGCTGTTTTTTTGTTGTTAGGCCAAGAAACGTGGTAAAGTTGTTGTGGTGGGCCTAGAGAACGTGGTTACGTTGATTTTTGTTGTTAGGCCTTGAAAAACGTGGTTTTGGCAGATGAAGATGGGCAGGAGGCAATAGATGAAAGATTTGCTCTTGTACCAAAAGGTGACAGGGATGATGATGAGGTACCATGTTCTAAATTGTATGTATGATAAATTATAATAAAAAAACTTGGAAGGAAATTTTTCCTTTTTTGTTACCACTCACCCGCGAATTTTGCAATGTCTTTGCAAGTATTTTTTTTTGAAGTTTAATCCTATCGAAGATTGTTAGTGTTTATTGCTAGCCGTGGCAAGTTGTAGATGTTACAACGATTATAAATGGTTTGCTCTGACGCGCTTTATATTACGAAAACTTGTAGGTTGATTACTTGGTAGTGGCCATTCTCTTTTGTTGATCTTATAGCGATTCCGGCACCAATTTTAATTCCAATTGGGATTAAATAACCTTCGCACATTCCAAGTTGTTGTCAAATTTGCAAACAAAGAACCATAAATTTATGAACACTAAAGGGATTTGTTTTTTTTTTTTTTTGATCTCTTCGCAAGGCGCGACCACGTTGCTAAATTGCACTTAAAATCACTCGAATTAAAACACGGAATCAATTTTAGTTTGCACGTTTTTCTACGGCTTGTCTAACTATTTGCTGCCAATCGTTTCATCAACTTTTCTTATAAGAATCGTTTATATACCCACGCTGAATCTGCTAATTGCGCTTTTGTTAGTCAATTCGCCGTGGTAGAGTGGTATTTTTTTTGTAGGTTTCAGGGTTGTATTTTTTTACCATTAAATAGTGCTGACACTCAGAGATGGGTATATTTAAGTGATTTTGAGAAAAAAAAACGCCAAAATCAAAGTGTTTGTCACAAAGCCAGCTCTTTTCTCCTAGCCTGTGGGGTGAAAAGAGTTGGGAAATCACTGGATCTGGCAACTCCCTTTAAAATTTCAATTCACTACGGCAAATATTCCCTTCGAATCCTAAGTGTTCTATTGTTTCAAGTGTTGCGCGTGTATTACCCCGATCAACTGTCCCTTAAGATTCTCAACCTCATACTGACCATTACCTATTGCCTTCCTAATCCTACATTTCAGCCAGGGTCTACAAAGCTTAGCGTTTATCCCCTTCGTAAATTTGCTCTGAATAAAATTCTTCCTATAAACCTCCTGACCAGGGGTATATTTTATGCTTCTACTCTTAAGATTGTAGGATTTAACGTTCCTTAAATAGGCATCATGCAGCTTCTCACTCACTTTTTGATGTATGAGTTGCATTTGTGAGGATTTTGGTAATACCAGCATTTCTCCCTCTTCAGTAGATTTTAATTTTCTCAGAATTACATAAGCATCGGCATGAGTAATCATGTTGTAGCCGGTTAACGAAAAATAGGGGGTAACACCCGTGGAAGAGTGAATAGTCGATCTTAGGGAACATTCAATTTTAGACAAGTTTTCGTCCCATTTAGTTTGATCTTGATCCAAGAAACTTCTAATCGAGCTGAGTATGGTCTGGTTCACCCTCTCACTGGCGTTCGACTGCGGTGAGTATATGGGAGTCCGGATATGTTTTACCCCAAATATTTCTAAAAAATCCTTAAATGCTTCAGAGGTGAATTGTTTGCCGTTATCTGAGTGTAAGAACTCTGGCACTCCAAATTTGTAAAACACCTCGTCTCTTAAAAATTTTATCACTGCTTTGGTTGTGGCTTTCGATAGGGCTTTTAATAAAACGAATTTTGTTTTATGATCTAGTACTATGAAAATAAATGTGTTACCGGATTTTGTTCGGGTGTAAGGTCCTAAGAAGTCTATGTATATTTTCTGGAAAGGCCTTTGAGTCCTGACTTCATATCCCATGGGTGGCCGTAAAATTTGTTTTGGGTGTTTTATCTCCTTACAAGTACTACAATCTCTAACAAAATCCCTAATCTGCTTTACCATAGAAGGCCAATAAAAATACTCGCGAATATTGTATAAAGTCTTCGCTATGCCTCCGTGTGAGGTGTTATCAACATGGGATTTACAGATCAGACTGTGGGTTAATTCACCCGGCACCCATATTTTCCAGCATTCTGCTTCACTGTCTACCTCGTTTCGGTTAAATTTGACTCTCTTGTATACTATGCCCTCTTCCACTTTCAAATCCGGCAATCGGTCTTTATTTTGCTCTATAGTATCTATTAGGGCTAGATATTCTTTATCTTTGATAGCTTCAGAGTTAAAATCTATTAATGGGCCACTATTCAAAACCACTTCCTCCATGTCTTGACGCGAAAGCATGTCGGGGACAACGTTTTTCGTTCCTTTTCTGTGCTCGATATTAAATTTAAAGCCTTGCAACTTTAAACTCCATCGAGCAAGTCTCCCGTTCAAATCCTGCTGACGCATCAGCCACTTCAGGCTGGAATGGTCTGTGATGACCGTAAAGTCCATTAACTCTATATACTGGCGGAATTTTTCTATGGCCAGAACTACTGCGAGACATTCCTTCTCTGTCGTGGAATAGTTTTTCTGGGCCTGGTTCAATTTTTTTGAAAAATATTCAATAGGGTGTTCACCCTCTTCATCGTCTTTTTGAAATAGAACCGCTCCTATTCCTACGTTCGACGCATCACATTGCACATAGAATGGTCTTTCGAAATCTGGGCTAGACAAAATTGGGCTGGTAACTAACCGACGCTTTAGCTCTTCAAAAGATTTTGTTGCTTCCGGGGTCAAAATAAATTTAGGAGTTTTCTTGAGGGTATCCGTTAATGGTGCCGTAAGAGTGGAAAAATCGTTGATGAAACGGCGATACCACCCTACTGTGCCCAAAAATCTTCTAACCTCTTTTTGGTTTTTAGGTGGACTTATATCCAAAATTGCCTTAACTTTTTCTTCATCCGGTTTCAGTTTTCCCCCGCCAACTATGTATCCTAAATATTTCAACTCCCTGTAACAGAACCTAGATTTCTGCATGTTTATTGTAAGTCCAGCGTTCGTTAACCTCTGTCCAACAATACGAAGCATGTCCATGTGATCTTCGAAGTTTGATGACACCACCAACAAATCGTCCAAGTAGATGAAGACCCTATCCTTAAGCTCAGATGGCACCACTTTATCCATCAATCGACAAAGCCTCTGGGCAGCGTTGCACAGTCCAAAAGGCATCATTTTGAATTGATACTGAGGCCTGCCAGGGACTGTGAACGCTGTCTTTGGTCTGCTTGCCTCATCCAGAGGGATTTGCCAGAAGGCATCCTTGAGGTCGATTGATGAGATAAAGTGGGTATCTCCTAACCTCGCCAGTAAACCATCTATATTGGGCAGAGGGTACGCATCCTTTCTCGTGACCTTGTTGAGCTCCCGGGCGTCGAGGCAAAGCCTATTCTTGTTGGGCTTAATAACCAAGGTCATACGATTATTCCACTCTGCTCCAGTGGCTACTTCGATTACGTCCAGTTCAATCATCCTGTCAAGTTCAGCGTAGATTAGTTTCTGCACTGCTGGACTTACGGGGTAGTGTCTCATCTTTTTGGCCGGTGCATCACCAGTGTCTATTGTGTGTTTTTCAATTCCCGTTCTTCCCAGACCAAACTGTGTGTAACACCGAAACGATGATTTCACATTTTCTAAAATCTTTCGTTGACGTGAAGTCAATTGGTGCATCTTGGACTCTTCCGAATCTGTGAGAGAAATCTCATCGACTATACTATTTTCAAAAGAAACTTTCAGGCCTATTTTTTTCCAAAAATCATACCCTAATATCAGTTCCTGATTTAAGTTTGGTACCAGATATAACATAATTTCCACGAATTTATTCCCATATTTAATTTTTACAAAAATTTTGCCAATAATTAAATGTTGTTTCCCATCCGCTGTACGCACAGAAGATTTAAAATCGAGTATTTTCGCATCCATTTGTTTTGCGTTCTTAATACAGTTTCGGCCAAGACAACTCACAGAGGCTCCACTATCTAACAGGCCTTGATATTGAGAATCATTAATCTCGACTGTCATATAGGGTCTAATATCATTTTCGCTGCCTATAACCGTGGATGCTATTACTTTCCTTTCTTCTTTTCTTAAGGCGTATCTTTCTCTGGTTTTTCGGATTCTATTGCTAACTATGGGTACGTAATCTGTAAAAATTTCGGAACGAATTTGGTTATAATTTTCTAAACGCTGTTCATACGATAGGCCTGGATTGAGACCGTGTGGCCTTGAGTTATTGATGGTTTGTAAACATGCATTTGTACCTTTAGTTTCGGTCATGGCATTTTTCTCAACTGGTTGTTGGGCTTTGTCTGGGTTGACGTTAAACATTTCGTTGGGTTGGTCTTGTTGAGTAAGCATGAAATTTAAAAAATTATCTTTTACTGGGAGGGAGTTAGGTTTGAACACGCCGGCCCAGTTTTCCGCATGTTCGATTTGCTGTTTCCCGCACATCTGGGGCAATTCGGGCTAGTTACATCCTCGAACCCACATTTGTAGCAGAACACATTGCGTTGTACTACGGGACATTCAATAAACGAGTGGCCAGGTGCTTTACAGTTCCAACATGTGAGCTGTTTTGCTGGCAAACTATCCCTTTGAAGTGCCTCAACCTGCTGTGCCTGCTCATCTATTTGCTCGTGCTCAAACAAGTCCATCTCATACACTCGTCGAGGATGACCTAAAGGCATACGGGTCGAAGATCGCTTGGCAATATTCCTTTCAGCCCTTTTGCACTCCTCCAGTAGCTGATCCAGACTGTCAATCCTAATGGGGAAAACCAGTTGAGCCAATCCATCTTTCAGGTTATCTTTAACAATTTTAACCAGTTCGCTCTCAAGTACGCTTACCCTCATTTGGTTTTTTAGCTTGACGATTTCTGTAATGAACGCATCCGCAGACTCATTTGGCGCTTGCCTACGCTCCATAATTTTTCTTTGAATTTCAAAGTCGCTTTCGAAATTCCTGAATTTTTTTATTAGGTGGTGTTTAAAAGTCTGCCAGTCACATATCGGATGCTTCATTCTAAAAGACCAGAACCAGTTACTTGCCTCCCCCGTTACTAAGTGATGAAAACCTTTCATTAAAACTTCCCATGAACAGTTGTAATCGTGTTTCAATGCCTCCACCCGAAATACAAAATCTTCCACTGTTAAATGCTTATTAGTACCATCGTACCTTATTCCCCATTTTTCCAATTGGTTTGGAGTTATTGGTTTAAAACCATGAAAAGAAGGTGAGTTTCCAAAACCTGGGTATTGTTCGTCAAAATTTTGAGGCATATTATTGAATAGTGGTTGGGCTAGGTTGGGTTGACGCGGGCGTTGTTGTCTGAACATTCGAGGGTCATTATGTGCGAAATGTTGTGCTGGCGGTGGTCTGCTATTATGGTTATTGAAAGGGGTTTGATATACTCGCTGTTGATCATAGGGTCCATTATCACGTAACGTCTGGTTCTCCGAAGAAATGCCACGTTCTGAACGCAAAGACTCCCTTATCAACTGAGGTAGCATAAGTTGCATGTTGTGAACTTCTCCCATAATTGCAGCCTGCGCAGCTCCCACCGAAGCACTGACATATTCCCTCAGCGTCAATCCTTCTTCGGTAATAACCATTTCAGGGTCGACCTCCTCACCAACAGGGGGTAAATTATTTCTATTCATATTTCCTAACTCAAAATCGCGAATACCCTGATTACCGGTTTGTCCACTTATTTCCCTTGCAGTAATGCTGCTGTAGGTCGGTGTACGTATAGTACTAAAACTATCAGGTGAAGAATGGGTTTGTGGTCCAAATCCGGGTGTACGTGAAATTGCAATTATCATACCACCTTGAAATCTCAATATCAAGAAACCGAAAAAGATAAAAAGGAAGTATGACTGCCTGAATTCATTAAAGATATATTTAAACTTAACAACAGTTTACGAGACAAAATTTTTGAACGTAAATTTTCCTCAATAAACGTTTGTTAAATTCAATAATCCTCCATGAATACGGAGTTTGTCTTTAAATTTTAAACGTATTAAGTCAAGGTAAAAAAAAAAATCGAAAATCTATATAAAAACTTTTATAATAATAATCGTTGATTATTATCATATATCGCAAATGTAAGAGCCAAGATTTCGTAAATGTATTCATAAAAGAAATATCAATGGTAATTAAAATAAATTCAAGTGTCTGTAAAATTATGATTATTATATAATTTTACAACCCAAATATTGAGAAAAGAATAAGCTTTAGGAAAATCTTATATCTTCAAATTCAAAGTAATCAAAAAAATGCCAAAAATGGAGTTTCAAAAATAAATATCATTGAAATAATCATTGATTCTTGTCCTATAAATTTATTCACTAAAGAAATGTCAATCGTTATTATATATAAAAAAAAATCAAATGTATGTAAAATTGTGATTGTTATCTAATTTAACAATTTAAATATCGAAAAAGACTTAAGCTGTAAGAAAATGTTATATCTTCAAATTCGAAGTTATCAAAAAAAATTCAAAAAAAAATGTAAATGTAAAAAATATTATAGAAATAATCTTTGATTATTAACCTATATTAAAAGGTATTTGCAAAGATAAAGGAATTTCTAAATAAATTTATTTAAATTATAATCGTATTATGGAAAAAGATACGTTTTAATGTATATAATATTGTTAATTAAAAAAAACTATTTTCTAGTTGCAAATAATTCAAAGTAATGTTAGTAGATTATAAGTCTAATATAACGATTCAAATATGACCAAAAATATTGTTAAACTACTATATTTTCAATTACAAATAATTAGGGTTAATAAGTTTTCAAATATTTAATTTAAAATATACAAAAAGTTCTGGTTGAAATTTGGTAACAAACGTATAATGGCGAAATGTGTGTGATTTTTACTCGAGTTTAAAGTTATTGAATATTTTGTCCCCAGAATTGAGAACTTCAAAACTCATACGATGTTTGAGTATGAAAAAAAAAAAGTTTATGAATATCAATCATGTCAAAATAAAATGTTTGTTTTCACGTATAGTGCGCTAAGTGTTGTTGCCAACAAGTTTTCTATCATCGATCAACTGCAAACGAAAACACAAGACAAAAACGACATAAAGTGAATCTCCTAAATTTTCCTCTCCTCTCCTCCAATAATGAAAACATACGATCACCTAGCTATATAGCCGCCGTATCAAGTTTTTCATTATGAACTCGAGTTGATTCAATCCATTCGATCCCCTCAGTCTCGTCTCCTATGTTGAAGCCATTGCAACTCAGGCTTGGTGTTTACTTGACACCTTCCAGGACATAGGTCGTCAGTCATAAGGTCAGAAAACCGAGATCCCAATACCTAACTTCCCCCATACGATGCCGTCGCAACGCAGGAATGGTGTGTATTTAACTCCTTCCGGGACAATCGTCAACAATATGAAAAGAAAAAAAAAGTTATTGGATTGAACATTTTAACCAGAAATGTCTAAAGGTGTGGAAGCCAGACAAAGATGAATTAAAACACCTTCGGGCCAAATTACTTTAACCCGAAGGGTTAAATCTCTCTCAGGCCCCACGTTGGGCGCCATTTTGTGTGATGTGCGTGGGAGTGAAAAAATTTTGTTTTGAGAAATTTTTTTGAAATAAATCAAACTCTCAACTTCGCTTCGCGATGGACAATGGCACGCTGGTGTTTGGGCTGAAGCTCGCCGGAAATGGGGGGTTCGTGTCCATCTACTCACACATACACAATTTAATTCGTGCCAAGGATAGATGAAAAAAAAAGCTGTTTAATAAAAATCGAAGCGATAAAAACATAAAAACAATGAATAAAAACGACCGTTGATTGATAAAATTGAAAACTACCGCAGTTTTCGACATGATTGTCTCGAGTCTTCAGGACCGGAAGTCATTGTCCTGGACAGGCTGCCCACCCCATATGACAACGAATTGTCATCCATGGCACTACTCATTGCCTGTAAATATGTTTGGAGTAATGCCCCAAATGTTACTTACCACTTCGCCATACGCGTGTTACATTTCAACCATTTTTGTTACTAATTAATGCATTATTAATCTTTTCATTCAATTCTAAATATAATCAATGTTTATTTACAAATTATTTATACTATACAGGTTTAGCAATAGTTACAGGATATGTATAAAAAAAAAGAAGGTAAATAAAATTATTTCTAATAATGATTATTATCTACTTAAATACAGTTCATATACTAGAATTTAGATTTCAGAAAAAATAGGAATGTAACGAGTGATTTTAAAATCTTATCATTTAAGTAAGTTGCAATATAAAAGGTTACTGGACAATAAATTGTAAATTTATTACCATTCAGTTTAATTGTATTTCCTTTTTTTTTTCTAAATCTAAATTGTTTGTTGGGTTTATCTAATTTCTATTTTTTTATATTTTTTTTTTCTAATCTAAATTGTATATTGGGTTTATTTAATTTTCATTTATTTTATTTTTAATCTAAATTGTTTGTTGGGTTTATCTAATTTCTATTTTTTTTTTAATCTAAATTGTATATTGGCTTTATTTAATTTTCATTTATTTTATTTTTAATCTAAATTGTTTGTTGGGTTTATCTAATTTCTATTTTTTTTTTAATCTAAATTGTATATTGGCTTTATTTAATTTTCATTTATTTTATTTTTAATCTAAATTGTTTGTTGGGTTTATCTAATTTCTATTTTTTTTTTTCTAATCTAAATTGTATATTGGCTTTATTTAATTTTCATTTATTTTATTTTTAATCTAAATTGTTTGTTGGGTTTATCTAATTTCTATTTTTTTTTTTTTTATTTTTTTTTTTTTTTTTTTTTATCAAAATTGTTTATTGGGTTTATTTCCAATTGTTATTTACGTTTGTCATATTTTGTTTCTTTCTTTTCTTATTTTTAATATTTATCTTTTTTTTTTTCCAAAAATCTCAACTACAATATCAGTATGGAACTGTTCATTTCCCCGTAAAATTAATTTTTCTGAATGCCATTAGAAAAATGTGGACAAATAAAATGAATGGACAAAATTCCTACAAATTGCCTTCAATCTATTTTGTCAACGTTTGTATTCCATAGGGGATTCAGTGTCATGTCCGACTGATGCTAATGAGCATAACAAGGATTAATTTCATTATCAAAGTGAAAATCAAAAACGAATATCGAATACGTAAAGTTAGATTTAAATTTTGTTTTATTCTTTAAATTCCGCCAAAGTGTTGCGATTAAATGAAGTCTTTTGCCGATATTTATAAAAAAAATTTTTTTTAATTTAATAAAGACCCACAGAACAAACCCTGTATGACAATTTGGCTCGATAAACGTTTGGTAAATTTAATAATCTTTTATAAATACGGGGGTTTATATTGAGGTCAATTATCTAGGTTCAAAAAAAATAAGTATGCAATTAGTGGAAGAATTTCAATTCAAATTTTGAGTTGGGACTTCCAATTAAGATTCAAACTCAAATTTCGAATTCACATTCAAAACTAATTTGGGTTTACAATATTAAATACCTTTTAGTTTTAGATTTGGTCTTTGGAATTTGGGATTCGAATCAGATTAAGCATTTAAAATGTCAACTTAAGATTTAATTCAAATTCAACTTAAGGTATTTAAACTTTTATTTAGCTTAAAATTCTTACGTATGATACAACTTCAAATTTATTTTCTTTTTTTATTTTATTTATCCAGCTCCAACTTTAATCACAATACCCAAATTAATTAAGCGTCCCTATTGGCGTTAATTATTCAATTTTGGGGCAGATATTCAACCTCTATTAATTTTAAAGGAACAACAATTACGAATTTTGTTTACTTAAATCCTTAAACTCAATTTTAGGATTCAAAGTTCAAATTACGATCTATAATTCAAACTCGAGGTTTAAATGCAACTCCGATCGGGTATTAAATTAAAATCTTGATATCAGAGTTAGATTAAATATTTTAACTCAAATTTGTTTTGAACTTGAAGTTTGAATTTAAATCCGGTTCTCGTTTTTTTCTTTTTTTTTTTTATTATTTAGTCTATTAACTTGGACAGCTATTTAAATTCAGATCAAGTATGGATATGCTTATAAGAATTTGCCAATTTATTATAGAATTAATTCAGCTAATAATAACTAATTTTCGGTTAGTCATAACTAATAATTCGGTTAGTACTAACTAATAATTCGGTTAATAATAACTAATAATTCGGTTAGTAATCTATTCATTTAGCTACTTATTACTTATCTAGTTGGTAATAACCAATTATTTAGTTAGTGTAGCTACTTATCGAATATTTGACTCATTAAATTAATTTATTTTAGTCATTTCCTAAAATATTTATGGAATTTTCATTAAAAAAAATTAATCCAAATTCTTATTAGACCGTTTGTCCAAAAAAACTGAAACAAAATATTTTCTTTACAATGAAGCCGTGATTTGTTTATCCAATTAGTATTAAGTTTATTTATTGTGATAAGTTTTTTCAGAGGATAATCATTAATTTAAATATCTCAATTGTCGTTCCTCTTCCCTTTCCGGTGTATCGCATTTTAATCATTTAAAATTCGGGTATATAGATAGGTTGGAATTTGTTAAATTTTAATAACAGCCTGACGATTTCGGTTATCTCCGACTCACTGACTTATCTTTGTCATTTGAATTTCGTTCAATATAACCATTACCTGTACCCACACACTGTTGATTAAATTCTGATTAAATAAACGATTTTACCAATCAACTCTACGCAAAAACTTGATATTCGATTTCAAAAATAGATGCTACGTGGAACGTGAAGGTGGGATTGATAATCCATTTACAAATATTGATGATCAATTTACAAATCAAAAATTGATAATCCATTCATGAAACTAATAATCAATTCACAAACATTGATGATCAATTTACAAATCAAAAATTGATAATCCCTTCATGAAACTGACAATCAATTTACAACACGGATGGTCATTTAGCTTAATTTATGATCAATTTGCTAAATTAATAATCAATTCACAAACATTGATGATCAATTTACAAATCAAAAATTGATAATCCATTCATGAAACTGACAATCAATTTACAACAGTGATGATCAATTTACAAATCAAAAATTGATAATCTATTCATGAAACTGACAATCAATTTACAACATTGATGGTCAATTAGCACCATGGATGATCAATTTACACGATTGATGACCAACCAAAAATGGATAATCAATTTACAAACAGTGGGGGTAGAAATGATTATATCAACGTCGGTGAAATTTTCATGACAAGTTCTTAACAAATTTTGGGCATTGATAGTTATTAATATTCAGCCTAAGAATAATTAAAATATTACTTTGGGTACCTGTACTTGCCAAGGTGTGGAATATATACTTGGTGGGAACTACAGTTGTAGAGTAAGTTGTTGAACAATCTGCTGTTGTACTGGTTGCTGTTGTTGCTGTTAGTTTTTTTTTTTTTTGAATGTCGAGAACGGAGCACTAGAAGTCCGTTGTTGTTGCTGTTGTTGCGGTCTGGCTTGTTGTTGTTGGTTAAAAAAAATGCGTTTGGACGTAACGTTGCATCCGTTATAACAACGTGATAAAGTTGAATTTGTTGTTGGGCCTAGAAAAAACGTGTTTCTTTGGTTTTGTTGTTGGGCCCAGAAACGTGGTTAAGCTGTTTTTTTGTTGTTAGGCCAAGAAACGTGGTAAAGTTGTTGTGGTGGGCCTAGAGAACGTGGTTACGTTGATTTTTGTTGTTAGGCCTTGAAAAACGTGGTTTTGGCAGATGAAGATGGGCAGGAGGCAATAGATGAAAGATTTGCTCTTGTACCAAAAGGTGACAGGGATGATGATGAGGTACCATGTTCTAAATTGTATGTATGATAAATTATAATAAAAAAACTTGGAAGGAAATTTTTCCTTTTTTGTTACCACTCACCCGCGAATTTTGCAATGTCTTTGCAAGTATTTTTTTTTGAAGTTTAATCCTATCGAAGATTGTTAGTGTTTATTGCTAGCCGTGGCAAGTTGTAGATGTTACAACGATTATAAATGGTTTGCTCTGACGCGCTTTATATTACGAAAACTTGTAGGTTGATTACTTGGTAGTGGCCATTCTCTTTTGTTGATCTTATAGCGATTCCGGCACCAATTTTAATTCCAATTGGGATTAAATAACCTTCGCACATTCCAAGTTGTTGTCAAATTTGCAAACAAAGAACCATAAATTTATGAACACTAAAGGGATTTGTTTTTTTTTTTTTTTGATCTCTTCGCAAGGCGCGACCACGTTGCTAAATTGCACTTAAAATCACTCGAATTAAAACACGGAATCAATTTTAGTTTGCACGTTTTTCTACGGCTTGTCTAACTATTTGCTGCCAATCGTTTCATCAACTTTTCTTATAAGAATCGTTTATATACCCACGCTGAATCTGCTAATTGCGCTTTTGTTAGTCAATTCGCCGTGGTAGAGTGGTATTTTTTTTGTAGGTTTCAGGGTTGTATTTTTTTACCATTAAATAGTGCTGACACTCAGAGATGGGTATATTTAAGTGATTTTGAGAAAAAAAAACGCCAAAATCAAAGTGTTTGTCACAATTTTGTTAATATTATTGTTACTTTTGTTTACAAACAAACAAAAAAAAAACCTTATTTTAAATGTATTACGTGTTGAAAATTTTTAATTAAGGTAGGCAGCCCATTATGGGTGCTCGTACAAACTTACTTTTTGCCAACAATTTCATAATATGTTTATAAATTTATCTGTTTTTAACTTTTAAAATATTCACACACTCCTAATGAGATTTTTTGTGAAGAGTGAATGTGAGTTGTTAAATTATTTTGTGAATGCAAAACAAATGCTAAACTAATTTATTTAACAAAAAAAAAAAAAAAAAAAAAAAAAAAAAAAAAAAAAAAAAAAAAAAAAAAAAAAAAAAAAAAAAACAACAATCTAAAATAAACATAAATTATTTAAGATTTACAAGAGGTCTCAATAAATGGGATTTAATGAATTAAGGCCAGTATTTAGGTTTGATATTAAATCACATTTACATTTAAAATCGTTTTAAATACAAAATTCTTTTCTTCACTAAACACTTAAATAAAAATTAATTCACCAAGCTGGCACATTTAAATTCCATTTAAGTTGACATTGTATATAACTTAGCAAGGGGGCCCTAATATCACAACAATACAACAACCACAACAGACAAGGCAATAACAGTCAGATGTTTTTCAAGACCACCTTGTAAAAATACACCTTTTTTTAAGAAATTTTTTTATACCCTTCACCGAATTGTGGCCACCATGAGCTAGTGGATTTGGGTGTAGTTTAATCCTTTTTAAATATTTTACTGCATATTTCGTAATCATAGTTTTTACTAGTGGCGCATTGAGATCCTTATAAATGTTTGAGTTTTTAACATACCAGGGAGCGGCTGTGATTATTCGAATTTGAGTTTTTTCGATATTAGAGGCCGAGGCAGTGCCCCATAATTGAATGCCGTAGCACTCGAGACTAAGGACAGAATTTCTTCCAATAAGCCAATGAATTTGAATGGCTTTTAGTTTCATTTGAGTTAATTTTGCCTCTGGCCGATCCGGATGTATACCGAGGTATGATGTTGAGGAATTATTTGATTATTGATTTTAATAGGGAGGCATGATCACCGGCGCAATGTGAATGTAATATGTAAGCATTTTTGCTTATTGACCGTTATCTCCATTGTTTTAACCATATTTCTAGTTGAAATATATGATCCTGTAAGTAACGAGATGCTTCATGACAGTTTTCGTGCACGCTTAGAAAAGCCCGCAAATGTTGAAGTTGGGGTGTAGTTGCTTGTTGGCATGTCCGAAGTATAAATTAAGTATAATAGAGGGCCCAGGATGCTGTCTTGTGGGATCCCAGCGCCAATTGGTTGAGGTGAACTTAAAAAATTTCCTTCTTTAATAATAAAAGCCTTTATGCCAGACTTTATCAAATTTGGCGAAACATCATGAGTTTGTTAAATTGTGCTGGGTTTTCTTCTAAATCCGAATTGATTGTTTGAAATACAATTATTTTCATTTAAAATCGGTGTTAGTTTTGACACTTAAAATTTCTCAAATACCTTTGACATATTTGATAATAAGCTAAAAGGCCTATATGACTAAACTTTTGTATGATCGCTACCTGGCTTTGGTAACATGGGAACTAAGAAAATCTTCAATTATTAAGGATAGTATTCAAGGCGTAAAATAGCATTTAAAATAACAGCTCCAAAGCTCCAAAAGCTTTTTATTATTGATCTTATCAATACCAGGTTTGGCGCCCTATGCTCCAATGGGAGTTAGAGGAACACATATATATATAATACCAGGTGCCGTTTAAGTCATAATTAGCCTTTTATATTTCTCTTATCTCAAATCTTAGGGAAAAAGCTGCTCTAACAGTAAAAGGTGGTAACTCGACTGCAAAATCGTGAGATATATTTGGGGTAAATACGTTTTTCAAGTGACTAACAAACAGATTTCCTTTTTCAATATCGTTTCTTACCCAACTACTTATCATTCAGTCACATATAGTCCGGGATTTTTTGTTTTTGAAATTCAGTCTGACCGGTTCACAAATTGCTAAGCTATGAGCAAAAAACCACGACTGCCTCCAAATTTACCTAAGAATCCCTTGTGGCTGTTGTTTTTATTTTGTTACGTATGTCAGGAGAACGACAGGAGAAAAAGTTTCCAAATTAGGTACAAGAATCCTGGTTATCAAAACACAACATCCGACAAATTGCAGGAGGAATAAGACGAGTGGGCGTGGCACAAAGTCGAATTATTTATATTTTAAGAACGTTATTTACATGACTTTCTGTTATTATCGCACCATGGTGAAGGGTAAATAACAGCGTTTAAAAAACTGCAGTTAACGTAGAAAAACTTTAATTTCTTCCACTTCATTGGCAAAAAAAAAAAAAATTTTTGCTTTTACTTCTGACTCACTGAACGTAAACAGTCGCTGTCAAACCAACTCAAAAAAAAAATTTGTACACAAATTTTGGTTTTTTGTTCGATAGTTTTTGTTTTCGACTGCAGTTTTTTAAACCCTCGTAAATAAGACTTTTACTTGTCTGTTACACTGATAGAAACGGCGTCATAAAACTTATGTATTTTGACATCAGTACAATGAGAAGTGTTTTCGTTTTTGACCCCATGACGCTTATCATTATTGTAATGTCAGCCTTAACATTACCTGCCCAAATTGTTATCAGGTTAAAATATATCATCAATGGGACGACACATCGGCATCACAGAAATGACGAATCGGAGTCAGTTTAAGAAAAAATGTCATCAGTGCAATGTCTCAGTGACATCAGAGAAAGGAATCATTAGGCTCAATCTAATGACAGTTTGTCATTGGGATTGACTTAATATGGGAATTTTTGCTACTTATTTTACGTTTTAAACCTGAAAATTATGTCAATAATACACAAAATGTGGCAGCGAATTAATGTCACTGTATTCATGACATAGATGACGCATAAAATATGACAAAATTTTATGATGACGTTCGTCATTGGAATAACATTGATGTCACAATTCTGATGTTAGGGCATCATCAATATGAAGAAGTGTTTTTCTATGAGTGTAGTTGTACTACCATACTTTAGTCTTTATTAAAAAAGACTTTTCAAATAATACTGAAAATATCAAAGTGTATTGAAATAGGATTTTAGTTTATATGAAAATTTGCAAAATATAGATTTAAATATTGTCCTAAAAATTGGACATTAAATCTTATAAAAGTTTTGTGAGCCAAATAAAAAATCATTTTAACTGTTTCCATTCTTTTGAACTCTGGAAATGTTGCATTAAACATAAATGTATCTCATTCCAAAGTTATTAATAATTGCCAGCTGTGTTGAAAACCAACCATACCATACGCCCACCCAGGTCTGGTTTTTTTCTTAAACCAGAAAAAAGGGTTTTTTTTTTTTTTTTTTGGTTTCACCGCTTATCGTCACGTGCTTAAGAACCAGTTTTAAAGCAGGAAACCCAACTAAAATTCTTAATTTTTATAAAATAAAATACAAAAGACCCACATTAATAAGCCCAAGATTGACATATTTTTTTGCTGGTGTAAAACACAAAAATATATGATCACTTGAGTGGCAAAATAAAACCAGCATTTTTTTGTTGGTTTCTAAAAAAAAACACTAAGAAAAATACTAAAAATGGAACTTTTTATAAGCAAATATGAAACAAACATTATACTACAGTAGAGCATAAGATTAAAGGACAAGTACCCACTAGTTCTATATATTCTTACTGACATTGATGTTGCAAAAAAGATTTAAAGTAACAAATACTTTTTAATATTTAAACTTTAAGAAATATTGGTAATAAATCGCTGCAATTATAATCCACTGTAAATAAGGTAAACAGTTATGGGCAACTTAATAGCAGAAACTCTAAAATATTATACGATGTAGAGCGAAAATAACAACAACCACTGAGGTTTGATTTCAAATAATTTTTCTCAAACGACAAACGTTTGAAAATAATTTTAAAGTATTCTTAACAAAAAGAGGAAATTATTTTCAAATTGAGAAATGCCCTTATTTTCAAACGTTATTCTTAAATGTGGATTTTAATGCAATGTGGAACATAAATGAAAAATATTTGTCTTTTTTTTTATTTTAAATTTATTATTTACTTAAATAAACTGTGAAAGAAATAATTGGCTTCTTTTTGTTTTTAGGATTGTCATGGCGTGGCACCGCGATCGTGCAACAAACTTATATCTGCTTCACATTCCCGTTTTATTTTTATTCACATTCTTACTTTTTTGTAATTCATTTTTTTAATCACATAAAATTTATATATTTTTACAAGAAATTAAGGTTTTCTAAAGGCGAATTCACTTCACTTTACATGTAATTTTTTTTTAATTGTAAAACACATTTAACTTTAATCACTATTTTTTTAATGTTTATATTTATTTTTCGCTTTAGTGTTGCCAAGTTTATTTTTGGTTTGAGAATAACGTTTAAAAACAATTTGATATCAAATTGATAAAACGTCTAATGTCAAAGGTTCATATTCAAATCATTATCAATTTGAATTCAAATGCTAAAATCAAACAATTGATAAAGGTTTGAGAAATGTGCTAAATATCAAATGATCATGTCAATTCATATCAAAGGTTTGACTAAGTGTTTGCTGGGATTTTAAGGAAAAAATTAACGAAACTTTCTATTTGATGCTGATGCAAATTTTGATATTTTAATCAGGCTAAGTTCATTAAATTTAATTTTTATTAAATTCTTTTTATGAAGAAAAGAATTTAACAACATTAAACTACTTAAAATATTTTCGTTGGTAATTTTTTATTGATCGTGTGGCTTCCAAGTTAAAACAAGAAAATCCAAAAATATATTTTTGATTTTAACTTATTTCGTTCGTATTTAGTAAAATTTTCTTAAATAAAGAAACATTTTCTCATGACCAAAAAATTCATGTGTTTGGTATACGATCAAAAATTTATTAAAACAAGAAATACAAAATTAGTTACTTTTTATTAAAAATATAAAAGATATTTCTGAGTTCAAGCTGCATTCATCAAACAATAGTTCGGTTTTCTTGATTTTTTAAAAAATAAACTAAATAAATTTCTTGCATCAACAAATAATTGCTAGGGATTTCTTTAATTTTTTTTTTAGAAAAATTCACAAAAAATTTTGGTTTGATTAAAGTAGTTTTTATTTGAATCGACATGAAAAGCAAATCAGTAAAAAGTTTCTAATTTTAATATTAGGTTTTCCTAAGCAAACTAATGCTACACGTTTTGTATAAAAAACTCAAGCTTTTCTTCGTATATTGTAAAATATTAATGGCCAATTTCACCAATTTATTTAAATATCAATTAATGTTCAAAATTGGTTTTTAATGTCAAATAAAAATAAAATGATATAAAAAACTAACTATGTATATTTAAATATGAATTGATAATATAGTCGACTTTATATGCAAACTTCCTTTCAGTAATTTTTACAGGAGAGAAAAAAAAAACTTTATATATTTCTAACGTGCAGCTTGAGAGAAAAAACCAAAAATTTTGTTCAATACTCAAATTGAAGACAAACTACATGCTGGTCGATGAGGCGTATCTTCTCTCTACCACACGGCTTCAAAATCTCAGTTAACTTAGAAAGTGGAATAAACAGTTATGCATATTGAGCCGACGATATAACGAAAAGTCACACGCGACAATGATTTAAACTAACTTAAAAAAGTATAAATAATTTTTGACTAAAAGCAAAATCATTCTTAAGAGACATTAGTGCATTACAATCTTAAATTAGTCGCATTAAAATATGGCCTCAGGTTTCGCTGAAATCGACGTTTGAATTGTTGGCCATAAAAAACACGTCTGTGTTTTTCACGTGCGAATGCCTTGTTGTTTTGCAATTGTCTTGAAAACGAAAAAATTTATCAAAATTAACAAAACCAGCCTCAATACTTGGAACGCGAAATGAAACTAGACTATTGGTGGGGCAAATCTGCCTAAGGGTTTTGAAAAGTTAGCTCGGGTTCCTGAAATATCGACCCCTAAAGTTTTTGTATTTTTTTGAAAAGGCGTTTGGTATAAGTAAACAAAATATACTAAATGTCCTTTTGTGCTAAAATACTATTCCAGAAGTCTTCAGTAGAATTGTATGGCGATTCTTTGCTTAGAATATATTAACCCTCTAACATCAAAAATCGTGCACTGTATGTAAAACGGATTTTTGGAAAATTAAAAAATTTCAAGGCCTGGAAATTCGAAAATCCGTTCTACATACATTGCACGGCTGTTTGGTCTTAGAAGACCCCTAGTTAAATTTGCTGCAGAAAATATTCAAGGAACATTTTAACCCTCTAAAGTGCCGTTTAGTATACTTTTGCTGAGAAGTTAAAAAAGGACAAAAAACGACCCCTTAAAATGAGTGTTAAGATTTTTAGAGAAAAGAATCGCCATACAATTCTACTGAAGACAACTGATCTGATATATTGTGTATATTTTTGTTTACTTACGCCTGTTCAAAAAATTCCAAAACTTTGGGGTCCGATACTTCGAGAGCCCGAGCTAACTTTTCAAAATCCTTTGGCAGATTTTGGTTTTTTACTTTAAATGTGTACGATGGATGGTCACGTTCGACATGATAAAAATGCCCATATGCATTTCATTTTCGGATTTTTGGCAACTGCAAAAATTTAACGAAATTTTATTTTCTGCCTTAAGGATTTTTGGATTTTGATGAAGTATATGCTATTTTTTCATTCACTAGTGTACATCTGCATACTATTTTGTTGTTGTAGTATGTATTGTGCAATGTACATGAAGTTTAAGACTAAAATTTTAAAGCAACTTGATATTAAAACTAAAGCACCTAAAGCTCTTTTTTTTTGTACACAAAGGTTTTAGGTTTTACCGACATACACACTCTACAACAACTAACTGGAGATAAAGTATAAAGTAACCAAAACTTGGTTGTTGGTTTTTCGAGATTGCGTCTGTGTTCTAAAAGCGCTAGAGTATCAACTTCTTGGCAACAAGATTATTCTGTTTGCATATGGGTTTCAGTCTGTAGTTTTCTATTCTTTATGCGTGACCTTTCTTAAGATTTTCCATGTTTTTGATTTTGTTTCAGTGGGCTTCTAAAGCCGAACAAATTTTTATTTTGTTGAATTTCTTTTTTAATTCAGTTAGTTTTTTTTTCTAGTTTGTGTTGCTGTTGTTGTTGCTATTATTGTTGATGTTTCGAAACCCCTTTTTGTGGTAAATGAACTTTGAGTATGTTTTCTGGCGTTGTTTTTTGTAGTTTTAAGATAAATGATCATTAGGAATGATCATTATTATAATAATGATGCTTCGGATAATGTTGTGTTGTTTAGCTTTTTCTTTCATTGTTGTGGTTTGTTGTTGTGAGAAAATAAAATTTTTTTTTTTTTTTTTTTTGGTTTTATTTGCATACTGTTAGAAAAACATTTGTGTTGAAATGCAACACAACTTACGGAAAAAAGAAAAGCGAGAAAAAAGAAAAGAAATAGTTTTAGGAAAATTTGTGGTGTAAATGAGTTAGAAAGGAAATCACGAATTTTTCATAGTGATACTAATGACATTTTAACAGTTACTTCTTTGACCTCTAACCAACCAAGCAACCAGCCAGCCAACTGTTTGTTGCAACAGCAATTGCAAAACACTTTAATACAACATAAATTTGTAATCGAATTAAATAAATTGTTTTAAAAAAAGGGTGGTCCAACAAAAACGCACGATGTTAATTGTAAGTAAAACAAAAAGTTTTTTTGAGAATTTTTTTAATATTTTTTTTATTAGTTTTTTTATCCAAATTTTAATATTTTAATCAATGAATTTAATTTTCATTAAATTATTTTTATAAAAAAAGGAATTTTACAACATGAAATGAATTAAAATTTATTTATAATTTTTATTCTTAACTGAGCTGGGAATCGAACCCAGGCTTTTACGGACAGATTGCCGTGATATGTTTCGATAGTAACCACTCAATCTCTTTAGAGGGTTTGCCGCTTAACACTAATTTTTAAACCAAATGATATTTTAACTTTGGTAGATCGAAATTTGTTTTGAATGATTATCTATTTTAATTGATTTACTTGTTCTTTCTTACTTCCTTTTTTTCGTACTTTTTGTCTAGAATTCTTTTGAACTCCAAATTATATTTTTCTGTTTTTCATGTTAGGAAGTTGGCAGTGTGGCACCATCCTGTTGGAACCACATATCGTCCAGGTTCATTTCCTCCATTTCTGACCACAAGAAGTCTGTTATCATCTCGCGATAGCGAACACCATTCAGGTGTTACTGAATCGCCGACCTCATTTTCCAAGGAGCACGGCCCGATAACGCCTTCAGCCCTTGTACTCTTTGTGGGCTCCATTTCCTACAGACCCGGTTTGCTGAAATTCCTGCACAATCTCCCGATTGTGGATACATTTGGTCGATTATGCTGACCCAAAAATTAACGAAGTGCACGAAATGCTTTTTGATTTGAATGCCCATTTTTGTAAAAGGCTTCAACAATCTTAACGCGCTGCTCAATTGCGTACCTCTGCACGGTTGAAGTTGTTAAACACTGAAACAAAGAAATGTCAAATTAAGTTGGGCAAAAAACTTGACGTTAATGTTTGACTCACAATTAACATCGTGCATTATGCTTGGACCACCCTTTATTTATTTGTTGCTTAAACTCAAGTTTGACGGCATTTTTTTTTAAGGAAATGCATAATTTTTTTATGAAATTTTCACTCAAATTATGTAAAAATGATTGAATAAATTTTCCTAAAGTAGTTTTTTTTTTACACTTAACACTTTTTAAAGCTGCAAAATAAAATTGAAAGACTTAATTAAAACCGTAAAACCAACTGGGGATATTTCAAGATCATTTAAACTAAAAACTGTGGCAGTTTAACATTTTAGCCAGTATTAAAATTATGCAACCAAAGTACCATATTTGCAACAAAAAAAAAAATTAATTAAAGCAAAACCCCTTTTAAAGATTTTTCTAGTTTAATTATCTCTTTAACTAATTAAATACAATCTACTTATTTAAGTTTTTGCTTAAACGACCTTGATGCCACAATTTTAAAATTCCCATGTTTGCTCAACACTAATGACTAATAATATTTCAAAATCTTGCCATTTTATGCTGCCTCAACATTTTTTTGATTTACTTATTGGTTTTAGTTAGACACTGCAACTGCGTCATCGATTGCATGCCAAAAATGTGAAAAAAGTAAAAAAGAAATAATTTTTTTTTAACTAAAAATACTCAATACAACAAAAACTGTTGAACGCTGAAAAAAATTCCCGCCTGCCAAAAGCCGGTATGACTGTGAAACTTCCATAGAAGTCTAATGTTGTTTGGAATGTAATTGCAACCAACCACAATTTGAATGTGAATGTCATGTGGAAACAAGTTGCAGAAATGCTGTAGCCATGAGTTTGTCGTTGTTGCAGCATGTGTTTAAGTAAATTTTGTTTTCGGTCTGGAGTTTTTTTTTTGTGCTTTAGCTAAATTTTATTTAATTTTTTGGCAAATGTTTTTCTGTTTAACAACTCAAGTCTAAACTAAATACCAAAGACTTTTACTTTTATCCAAAGAAATAACAACATTATGAGTAATTATAAATAAAGTTTTAAAACAAGACCATAAATTATGCTTTTATTACTCTTAAAGGCAGAGGAGATTGCTGGAATGTGACATAAATTTTGGTTTCGAAAAGTTTTCAGAGAAAAAAAAAAAAAAAAAATATTTAAAAAGGTAAAACCTTTAAAGTGCTTAATTAAAAAAATATAAACAAGAAAACAAACCTACTGCGTTTAGCCTACTAAATTATATTTCATATTATGTTGCTTTCTGGCTCCCAACATATCAAATATCAAGCTAAATGTTGTTAATTTTTTTTACTCACTTTCTTTTGTTTATTTTTTTTGTTTCATTTGCAGAAAATTGATCCCTTAATGCGTATTCAGGAGGAAATTAAAGAGGTCGAAAGACGTGAACAGGAATATCGCCAGCTGATCTCTACAGTAACGAACATAACAGTAAATGAATGCGGCGAAACAACGAATGACAAAGACCTATTGAATGGTCACGATGAAAATCACAACGACAGCTTGCAATCATTGAGTCCCGTACCACAAGCCGTTAACAACTCAATGATGACAAGCGATGACAGTAATTGTAGTATGCCTTCGTTGGCTTTAAGTGTGCACAGTACGAAGGATGAAGATCATCATTCAGATGATTCGGGCATATCGGCTTCGTCCGGTCCAGTAAATGGCGTTTCGGCCAATATCAAGAAATTAAATGAAGCTTATAAGATAGTAAATACACCCTCTACACTCTTGGTCCACAAAGAGCCACGCTATATTGGCCCAAATTGTTATAATCTAACTCCTGAGCCTCCTCAGCAGAAACTAATGACTCGCACTGTTTCCACACCTTTACTTAGTGCCATTAAGGCACCACGCCAATTTTCCTTGAGTCCAGCACACAAGGGAGTCATGCAACGTTTTATAGCCTCACGCGGCAAACTGCAAATGAATAACAACAATATTAACAACCAAAATACAATTTTTCTAAATGGCAAGAATGCGGCAGCCGTTTTGGGTATTAACAGCCCCGGTACTCCACCAAATACACCCATGACTCCTATGTCTGCAGCTATTGGTGGTGTTGCAGCCGATTTTGCCGCTCGCAGTTCAGTGGGCAATATACCCACGGTTACTTTAACTGCTCCAGTCATCGAACGTGATTCCGAAGGCAGACCCATACGCCCGGGTTATGTGCCTGTGGAATTGAAAATTCAGCGGGAATTGCAGGATTTGAAAAGCCGGGAAAGTGAATTAAAGAAAATACGTAAAATAAGACAATCTACACCAGATCTTTTGGATTCCATAGATAACGAGTAAGTGCATTATTATCTTTTAACTAATTTTTCAAACTCAAAACAAGCGCTAATAACTAAAAAATTAAAAAAGATTTAGAATCACGTAAACAAAAAGAAGAAATCTAATCAATAAAAAAAGCTATAACGAACTTTTATTAGCTACAAATATTTATTTAAATACAAGTTGTATATATTTTTTTAATTTTATTAAAATTTTTACTTCAAACTTGAATTCACTTTTGCATTAGATTTGAGATTAGCTAAGTTTACAAAAATGCTCACACAAAAAATTCTTGCCAATTTTTTTTTTCAATAAAATCGTTAATCAAAACTAAAATCAGTTTTAATTAAAAATTGAATCAATCGAATCAAATGGTTACTTTTATCAGCAACATTACTCCAGAAAATGTTGTTAGTCCCTAGGAGAAAGGAAGCTAACACCAAACTTGTCACGTTACATTTCTAAAGCGGTCGGGACGGGTTCTAATTCTAAAACATTGCATGAAGAAGACATGACACTTTAACATGGCGATGTTTTAGGAACTTTTTTGACACTTTGTAACAGGTAACTGAAATAACCTACATTCAATTTCGGTTAAAATAATGCCTGTCAAAGATATTGTCCCGTGTGAACCATCTTAATATGATAGATCTTCTTCATTTAATAATTGTAACTAATAAAATCAGCCACTACCCGCACAAAATCCGACCACATGACTAGTTTGGTGTCAATTTACTTTTCACTGGAGAAAATACTCTTTCAAAAAAATCGAGAATTTTCCTGTGTATAAATGATTGCAGTTTTGAAGTACTTGTAGTGCTCTGATCACTAATTATAAACCTGAAAGTGATATATAGAAAACAAGGGCTTAACACTTAAAGAAAAAAGGAATAAAGTTAAATATGTAAAAGTTTTTTAATATAAGTAAAACAATTAAATTTAGAAACTTTCAAAGCCGCCAGCTCATTATTGGTTTGGCGCATATGCCAAAAAGTCTAAATGTAGAAAAACGACAATGACAGTTAAAATGAAGTTTTCTGAAAATATAACCGATATATTTTTTTTCTGTATTTTCACCACTGCCTCCGGCATATGTTTTGAAGAAAAATTTAAATGCTTGTGCTCATGAACGAACTGAAGCACGGTTCACGGTTCATTTTTGTCCGGACAAAATTTTTTTTATATTGAGTTTGACGTCTTACTTTTGAGAGCGAGAGAAAAATTATTTTGTTCGGCAAGTTTTTTTTGGAATTGGTTTAATTTTAGTCCTTGTTTAAAACAAAATTAACAGAGTTGCCACTTTTTTCAATTTGAACATAAAAGTTGAATTAAGCGTGGCACACCATATAGTGACATTTATTTATTACAACAATTGTTGTTTTGCTGAGTAATTAGATACAAAAAAAAGTAAATATAATTAAAAATTATTAATTAACACACTTTTAGAAAACAATTAGGCAATAAGTAGTTTGCTAGTTGTGCTGCCAAAATAATTACTTAAACCTGTAAAGCATATGGTAGCATTGTTTTCCGTAAAAGTTTTCCAAAACACTCTCAGAAACAAAAATTTTTCTTCGGACAAAAATGTTGTTCGGAACGCATGGATGAATTCAACTTTAGAAGTTAATAGTATTTTATTGAAAGTGAAAATTGTGGTCTTGTGCCGAATACGCCACTTTTCTTATTCATTTCTAAAAAATAGCTTTTTGTGCTGTAAACGTCTACTTACTGCTGTGTATTAAGTTGTTGACATTTGATTTGGCTTTTGCTTTTACTACTTTTTTGCTTACGGCAATGAAGCGAAGCTAGAGTAAAATTAATTTTCTTGTCATTTTAGATCGCTTTAACTACTTTTTTTTTCTTACTGCGATGGGGCAAAGCAAGACTGAAATTTTTTTGCACGTTTTTGTATGAGGATCTTGCAGCATTCGTCAAACAGAGGCATATAGAGCAAAACAATACTTAATAAGCTTTAAAATAGTTCATATGGACCAAAATTAATGCTTAATCAGCCTTATTACGGTTGTCGTTGTCGTCAACGACAGTGTCGTTTTTTGCAGTAGATTAAAGAGCACAGGTTGTGGATTTGGACTCAGAAAGAGGGTATTCAAAATATATATACCCCATACCTTACTCAATTTTTTTTTAATGGTCGGTAGGTCAAACCAATAATGAGTTAACGAGGTGGTTTTAAAGGCAAATTTCAAAAAAACAAGATACAAAACTTTATCAGTACACAGAAAGGGAAATTCGAAATAAGATCCAAAATTGTTTTAGGCAACAGATGTTTTTTGAAAGAAATTTATTTAAATAAAAGTACAAAACTTAATTCAGTTTTAGAAGCAAGATAGCAAATTGGTTTAAGAAACAGATGTTTTAAAAGGCAATATAGAAATTGTCCAATATATTAAGATTCCGAAGTTAAATACAGAAAATTACAAAGAGCAAGATACCAAATTTAGAAAATTATTTATACAAGATTTTTAAAGAAGAGAAACTAAACAAAAATTTACTTACAGAAACGTTGAAACCGACGACGAAGATTCTGACATAGAACATTGTTATGGTCCTGGAAAATTACGAGCTGCTAAATCTATTGGAGACATGTGTGATGCACAAAACAACAACAACAACTCAAGAAGGTAAGCTCGTTAAACGATATGTCTGTGTTTACACTATGAAAGTTTCCTTTTGGAAAGTCTGAGTTTATTGGTGAGAGTGGGGAGAAGAACAGCATGTTCTCTTGCCCTCTCAACAATAATCTCAGACCTTCTGCATGGAAACTTTCAGACTAACATGGTAATACAACATAAAACTTAACAAAAATAATCTTAAATATATATTTTACAGCATTTCTCCCATGCCTGATTATGATAAACAACAACAAACTCGTTCGACAGGTGGTATGAGACCTGCTATATCTTTGGCCCAATTATGTGATTTGGATCCAGAAGAAGCTCCTTCATCTCGCGGTTTAATAGCTCAGTGGGAAAACTTAATACAACAAAACGCATAAAACATATCGAGAGTGCGGGAGAATGACAACAATTTAAGCACAGACAAAAACCCTTTGTTTTCCAAATTTAAAGATCAGGTATCTTTTGCGGGAAAGCTTAAAGGAGTTTAGAATTGAATTATGTTTTCTGCTACGTTGCAAATTATAACGACAACGACATTCCCATTTTTTCCACATACTTTGTTCTTAATTTATTTAAAAAGTTTTCAAACCTTAAAAATGGTTGACAAATTACTCTATTTTTTTTTAGTTATCTCGCCTTTATTTTCAAGTTTTCTCTTTATTTGTCAACAAAAAATGTTTGTTTGCCCCAAAAATTGCTATTATTTTTTGTTAAACATTTGCTTTATTTATATTCTCGCTTTAGTTTATAAAAAAAACTATTTTTCTATTACATATTTTTAATATTACGAAAAAGAAAGAAAAACTATTTAAGGTATTAATCAACGAAATTAAAAACAAACTAAATTTTATAAAAAAAACTTAAATTAAGTACGAGCATTTAAAATTGATAAATTAAACGAAAGGAATTTAAGAAAAATTATATATGTTTGTAAATAATTGATTCTATTGTATATAATTTCATTGCTTATACACATATATATTAAAAATAATACTTATAAATAAAATTATACATAATAAAAAACTGTTAATAATGACATTTTAATTGTTACAAGATCTCATAATGATTCATTTGAAAATTAAGATTCAAGAAACCTTTAGGAAAAATTTCCTAATTTTTACTTAAGGCTTAAAATAGGTATTTTAATACCCTTTCAAATAGAAATAATACTACTAAAAGTCTTAAGCTTAGATCACACTATCGGCGCAGTGTACCAATTTCCGTTGCATTTCATGTGCCGATAATGTGAAAGCTTTTAGTTTTTTAAAGTACGACAATCTGTGCCGCAATCGTGCTAAGTTTAGACAATTAAAAGCAACCCTGATGTACCGATAATGTAAGCACTCTTTAACACAATGCTGGGCAATTAAAATGTTACAAATGCTACGATTTTTATCGGCCACTTGTGTGCCGATCTAAGCCGATCAGGGCGCTGCGAAATATGGCCCCAAAATATTAATGAAAATTGACCCCAAATTTGGGGCTTTTTTTCATAATGCAATATGACCCCATTTTTTTATGAAAAATTACCCTAAAAATAAAATGAAATTTGGGGAAATTCTTCATTATGAAAAATTACCTCAAAATTTAAAATGAATTTCAACCCCAAAAAAGAACACAAAGAATGTTATGTTAAAAATTTTGGGTGGAGTTCATATGCCCGAAACTAAAGATCCCAAATTTAGAATCCCGATTTCAAAGCTCTTTATAGCCGGCTTTCCGCCGGGTGCAAGGATTTTCTTCTCTATGGTATGACGAACACTGGCTTCGCTCACTAAAGCTTCACTAAATAGCCGGCCTTCGGCCGGGTGCAAGGATTTTTTCCTCTATGGTATAACAAACACCGGCTTCGCTAACTAAAGCATCTTTGCATAACCGGCAAAGATTTTCTCCACTTTGGTATAAGTATTCGTGTTTTTTATACTTTCCCTAGAAACTTTTACATAAAATTTTATATAATTTGTGTAAAAAATTTTTATTAAATTTTTTATTAAAAGTGTTTGGAGTGATTTTTCATTTCTTAAAATTTGCATTTTTTACTAGTAAAGAAAAAATAGCCCCAAAGTAAAAATTGTGATTTTATTTGGGGTCATTTTTCATTCTACTTTAAATGCATAAACACCCTAACGAAAAAATTAAAAATAACCCCAAAAAATCAAAAAAATTGCCCCAAAATTGCGTGTTGTTGTGTCTCATGTAAAATTTTGTGGCCGCTTTTGACTTTCCTTTTGGGGCCATATTTCCGGGGGTCATTTTGCGCACCGCCGACAATCAGGTCCGATATAAGCGAAGATTTGTTTGCTAAACAAATAAAAACATCAACGTGAAAACTATAGAAATTTTTACAAAATTTAAAATTTATTAAAATTTACCATTTATAGGAAGTTTTGTTAAAATTTTCTTTTTATAGGAAATTTTGGTAAAACTTACTATTAATAGGAATTTTGGTTAAAATGTACTATTAATAGGAAATTTAAAGGAAGTTTTGTTAAAATTTACTATTTATAGGAAATATTGTTAAAACTTACTATTTATAGGAAATTTGGTTAAAATGTACTATTAATAGGAAATTTAAAGGAAGTTTTGTTAAAATTTACTATTTATAGGAAATATTGTTAAAACTTACTATTTATAAAAAATTTGGTTAAAATGTACTATTAATAGGAATTTTGTTTAAAATTACTATTTATAGGAAATTTTGCTTAAAATTAATATTTATAGGAAATATTGTTAAAGTTTATTATTTATAGAAAATATTGTCAAAATGTATTTCTCATAGGAAAATTTGTTAAAATTTATTTCTTAAAGGAAATGTTGCTATAATTTACTTTTTATAGGAAATTTTGCTAAATTTTACTTTCTATAGGAAATTTAGTTAAAATTTACTTCTTATAGAAAATTTTGTTAAAATTTACTTCTTGTAGAAAATTTTGTTAAAATTTACTTCTTTTTTGGAAATTTTGTTAAGATTTACATTTTCTTTAGTAAGTTTTGTTAAAATTTACTTTTTATAGGAAATTTTGTTAAAATTTACTTTTTATAGGAAATTTTGTTAAAATTTACTTTTTATAGGATATTTTGCTAAAATTTACTTTTTTTTTGGACATTTTGTTAAAATTTACTTTTTTTTTAGGAGGTTTTGTTAAAATTTACATTTTCTTTAGTAAGTTTTGTTAAAATTTACTTTTTATAGGAAATTTTGTTATAATTTACTTTTTATAGGAAATTTTGTTAAAATTTACTTTTTATAGGAAATTTTGTTAAAATTTACTTTTTATAGGAAATTTTGTTAAAATGTACTTGTTATAGAAAATTTTGTTTAAATTTACTATTTATAGGAAATTTTGTTAAAATTTACTATCTATAGGAAATTTTGTTTATACATTTTTGTTTATACTATTTATACAAAATTTTGTTAAAATTTACTATAAACAGGAAATTTACTATTTATAGGAAATCTTGTTAAAATTTTTTACTTATAGGAAATTTTGTTTAAATTTACTATTTATAGGAAATATTGTTAAAAATTATTATTTCTAGAAAATATTGTAAAAGTTTACTTTTTATAGGAAATATTGTCAAAATGTGTATTTCTCATAGGAAATTTTGTTAAAATTTATTATTAAAAAGGAAATGTTGCAATTATTTACTTTTTGTAGTAAATTTTGTTTAAATTTACTATTACAGGAAAAAGTTGTAAAATTTATTTTTTATAGGAATTATTGCTTCAATTTACTTTTATAGGAAATGTTGCTACATTTTATAGGAAATTTTGTTAAAAATTTACTACTAAAGGAAATTTTGTTAAAATATACTTTTCATAGAAAATTGTGCTAAAATTTACTTTTTAGAGGAAATTTTGTTGAATTTTCCTTTTTTTTAAGAAAATTTTGTTTAGATGTACTTTTTATAGGATATTTTGTAAAAATTTACTTTTTAGAGAAAATTTTGTTAAAATTTACTTATTACAGGAAATTTTGCTAATATTTAATATTTATTGGAAATTTTGGTAATATTTACTTTTTTTTTGGAAAATTTGTTAAAATTTACTTTTTTTTTGTAAAATTTTTTAAAATTTACTTTTTAGAGGAAATTTCGTTAAAATTTACTTATAAAAAATTTTGCTAAAATTTTCTTATAGAAAAGTTTGCTAAAATTTACTATCATAGGACATTTTGCTAAAATTAACTTTTATAGGGAATTTTGCTTAAATTTACTTTTATAGGAAATTTTGCTACAGTTTGCTTTTATAGGAAATTTTGCTACAATTTATAGGAAATTTGGCTTAAAATTTACAATTATAGGAAATTTTTGTAAAAATATACTTTTCATAGAAAATTGTGCTAAAATTTACTTTTTAAAGAAAATTTTGTTAAAATTTCCTCTTTGTTAAGAAAATTTTGTTTAAATTACTTTTTATAGGATATTTTGTAAAAATTTACTTTTTATAGGATATTTTGTAAAAATTTACTATTTATAGGAAGTTTCGTTAAAATTTACTCATAGAAAATTTTGATAAAATTTACTATTCATAGGAAATTTTGCTCTTAATTTACTACATATTTATAGGAAATTATTTTCAATACCATATTACTTTTTATGGGAAATTTTACTAAAGTTTACTTTTTTAAAAAATTTTGCTAACATGATTTAGTTTTTATAGAAAATTAGGCTTAAATTAACTTTTTATGGTAAATTTCGCTAAAATTTACTTTTTATGAAATATTTTGCTTAAAATAACTTTTTATAGAAAATTTCGCTAGTATTTACTATTTGTAGGATATTTTGTTAAAATTTAATTTTATAGGATATTTTTGTTAAAATTTCCTTTTTATAGGAGCTTTTTTTTAAATTTACTTTTTATAGAAAATTTTTGTTAAAATATTTTTTTATATGAAATTTTGTGTAAATTTACGTTTTACAGAAAATTTTGTTAAAATTTTCTACATATTTATAGAAATTTTTGTAAAAATTTACTTGTTATAGAAAATTTTGAAAACATTTTCTTCATATAAAAACGCTTGACGCTCTTGTAGCCTAGTAAAAAATGTTGGGTTTGGCAACCTTGTTTAAACTAAGCTTTTAAAACTATGGATTCAAGCTTTTAGTCTGTAAATTCTTTAAAATTATACTGTTAACAATATTTAACATAATGTGTTATAGCGAATTAAAATACACCAATTAAAAAAAGCTTTAAAAGCTTTTCTTTTTGAACTGTTAAAACTTAACGCTTTAGCAGCTGTGCGTCCTGAGCATGCGCTGCTAACCAGAGAGATTTAATAAATGCTAACAAAAATCGCTGTTGACTTGAATACGCTTGTAGTCTTGCAGGATAAACTGGTGCTTTGTAAATGCCGCCTTAATAAAGGAAAATTTTGACATATTACTCATCTGACAGGTGGTGTTGTATCATATTTACTCTGAAATCAACTGACTTTTAAAGAGAACGGTCAAACTAAAATAAAAGCTTATTTAAAATTAACATAGATATACAAATTTCATTTCCTTTGAGAGTTCGAAATAAATATTTGGAGTGAATTTTGTGAACATTTTTCTATTAGAAGGTTTTTTCACCGACTCAGAGCAACGTGCAGATAGATGTAGACAAATATTTTACCTAAAAATTGCCAATGCAAAGCAAAAACGTGAAAACCACAAAATTTTTATAATTAATCCATAAAAAAATCTAAAATCTTTAAAGTTAAAAATAAATAAATTGCCAATAAAATAAGAAAATAAAAAAGAAAAAGTGTAGTTTTTCCAAAATGATTTACCAAAAATTTAAGCATGAAATAAAATGTTTGTGTATACATGGCAAGGGGGTGGTGCGGGTGTTAATAAGGAAAATTTGATACTGTTAAAATTCCTTTGGATCAATTGTTGTATACATAGCAAAGCATAAAACGAATACGAATAAAACCATTTAAAGCCGACTGAATTTGTATCCACTACACACAAACACACTTAATGTTAACTTATGATGTTTTCTTATGTATGGTGGAGTTTGTTGCGGTGATGGTGGTAGTGTGCGGCAAGAAGAAAGTCTTCCTCTAAGCAAAAATGTCTTACCTTCCGTTCTAAAGATAAACTCAAGTGTGGTAGGGTAGTTTTCCCACGGGCCAAACGGAAACGTAACAAACTACAAACAAATAAACAAAGTGCAAAAATAAAAACTACAAAATTCACACAACTTCAAGTTTTCTCAATATAACGACTAACAACCAAACATTTTCTACTGTCATTTACCGAGTGAGTCAGTTAGTTAAGGAGTTAGAGTCCTATATCGGTTTTACACAATACAACTTGCATACAGACTTCTGCGAGGCAGTCTGTGTGTGTGTGTGTGTGTATGAGTGTAGGTGTCTGTTTTCGTTTAAGTGTAAGTGCAAGTTAACAATTGATGTGCGAGTGTATTCAAACAAACCTAAAATACACTTCAACTGCTAGTTCACAGCAAGTGCAGCATGTCGATAAAACATCAAATATTCCAAAGTCTTGCTCAAGTATTTTTTCTTCTTTCGCGTTTATGAATCACTTCAATGCTAAAGTAAGCGTGATAATGTAGTGGAAGAAACACTTCTCTCACCTAGAACATCTGCACACCCAACAGTCAGTCTCAGATTCATAATTGTGTACGTAAGTGAAAGAGTATAAAAGTGCGTGTGTAGAAAATGTGTCCTTATTGTGTATTGTTAACAAATAAACAAAAAAATAAAAGAAATTTGTAAAGAAATTAAAAAAAAACTCAAAAATGATTTTGTCTTATAATTAAATAAAATTGTGTTCTTTATAACGAAAATAACAACAACAACAACGAATGCAAAAACCCCTAGATAAGAATTTAACAAAAGTCAGATGGTTGCCAATTAAACAACATTTCTCCTAAAACGCCAGGGAAAAGAAAACAAAAAAAAAAAAAAACAAAAAAAAATAAAGCAACAAATAGAAAAAATCATCATTTGCATCTGCAGCAACAGCTAAGCGGTACTTAACCTAAAAAATAAAAATTCATCAGCACAACAACATGCCTCAACAGCAACAATAACAACGCCAACAACAACCATGTTAAGAACACCAAATCCTTCGCCAGAGTTAATTGAACTTTTTTATGTTCATCTTTCCTAATTTCTAGTCTAGGGGAATACAAAAATCACAATTTTTTTATTCCAACCCCAAAACAAACAAATAGTATAATAAAAAGAAAATTATGAATAATTTATAGTTCCTGCTGCTAAGAATTCGCAAATGTCAATATACAAAAGTTAACTAACAATTAGATAGAAAATATCCCCCCTTTTCAAACAATAATTAAAAAGAACGAACGCAAAGGAAGAAAAGCAAAACACAATTCGAAACAAAAATGGAGCGCATGTGGCGAAAGGTGAATCATAGTTTTGGTGGCAATCGTTCTACAAAAACTCACGCACAAGCTACGGACACTACCAGCTCGGCGGGTGGTTTTGGCGATGGACAGGTGGTGGTAGCAGTTGCTGGTTCTAGTTCTGCTACTGGCAGGCGTTTAGCTACAAGTGGCCATACTCTTCTACCAGCAGCATTGCCTGCGCAATCTGGCTCAGCTTCTAGTAATTCAGTGCCAGGACCCACAGATCCTTTGGCGGTTATTGCACCCGGTCAATTTCGTAAGTCTTTGAGTCAACACGTTTTACAGCCACGTACCGCATCGTCGGAGAGAAGGAGACGCAGAAGGCGAAAGTCACGTCCACGACGCAGTGGTGTCAGTTGTGTGGGCGGTGGCGGCGATAATATGTCGTAAGTAAACAGTTTAACTTTATTTAGATAGACATTTTAGAGCAATAGGCTTCATACGGCAACTGTTAAGTACAAAAATATAGTTTGTTTATTGTACTAAAATTTGAATTTTGACTTTCTATGTATGACCGATCTGAGTTTTTAAACAAACATGATATATTATCTTTATATTTATATATTTGTTTATATATCTGTGGTCATAACCCATAACAGCCTAACTCGAGTTAGGACACAATTGAGTTATTAGTACCATCGTATTCAGCGTGTCTAAACCATTTTGCTATAAATTTTTCATTTTTGTGTCTGTTATAAAAAGGCATTTAACCCTAAAAAACCTAAAAGCTTAAGTTATTTTTCTAAATGACTATTTTGGCATAACCGCCTAAGTCAATTCAGGATTACAACATAAGTATATAAACATTATTTTTTCATTATTGCCTAAATAAACTTAAGTCGTTACTCTTTAAACTTTATGAATTATTATATTGGAATAAGCAGGGCTTAAAAAACTACAGTCGAACCCAAAAACTGTCGAACAAAAAACGAAATTATGCATACAGCTTTTCGCTTTTTGAGTGGGATTGACAGCGACTGTTCATATTTAATGAATCTGAAGTAAAAACAACAATTTTTTTAGCCAATGACATATGAAGAAGTGAAAGAAATGGCAAGTTTTCTACTTTGACTGCAGTTTTTTAAACGCTGGGAATAACAACCTAACTCAACATGAGAGAAAATAATAATTTATGTCAATTTAGGCGCACTGAAAGTTTTTTATTTTATCTAGAATAATAGCCTAACTCAACTTCAACTTTTTGACTTTGTTTCGTTCAACAGTTTATAAGAGCTTAAGTGTCTTTTTCGGTAAAATCTTTTGACTACGAGAAAAACACTATTTCTTTTTAACAACTAAGTAAAGAAATTCGTTTCTTTGGAATCTGCAGCAAAGTTTTACAAAAAAGCCATCTCCTGATTTTCAGTGAAGATTAAAAACTTTAAACTGCTGTACTGAAAGTATTGAAAAACAGACTTAGGCTGTTATGACTTGTGACCACAGATATATTTAGCTGGTGCGGCCTAACTCTGTTTGGGAAAATAAAGATTCAAATTTTTTTTATAATGGTTTAAAGAAAATCCAACTAAACTTAAGCTGGGTTTTTAAGATTAAACTAGGTTTAGTTAATCTGAAAACAAATTTGAGCCGCCATCACCGAGTTGGTATACAAAATGTTGATGGAATAGCTTCAGACTACGTTAAATTAATTTTAAACTTAATCCACATTTCTAATAATTTTAATTAGGCTTAAGTTCATTAAATTTAATTTTCATTAAATTATTTTTATGAAGAAAGGAATTTTACACATCTCAAAAGCCCGGCTTTAGAGAAGTAGCTAGATTTTAAAAATATGGTTAGTGATTTATTAATTCTAGAGAATAGTAAAAATACTTTTCTAAACAGAATTTTTTAGAGCCATAAGTGTTCAAACAGAATTGAGACTTCAACTTCTATCGGGGTTTTCAACAAGAAATAGAATGCAACAATTTGCTTTTTAATTTTGTTCTTTCTTTTTACTCACTTACAACTACAATTCGATTCGGAAAGAACCCAACCACTGTTTATTGTTGGTGTTTTGCTTAAGCTTTGATATTGTTACAAGTAAGACTTTGAGTGTTTAAAATTCTTATTCGCTTTAGGGTTTTATTCGTATAATATTTTTAGCTTTTCTAAAATCTTAGGAAGAGGTTCCTAAGCAACCAGTGAAATGCGCATAGAAGCTAGCTTTCCCTCAACAATAAATTTCAGTGTATTTATCAAATATGAAAAATTGGGAATTTAGCACGTCATGCAGAAATCGTATTAATGATAAATTTTGTATTGCTGTAAATAACTTTGATAAGAACTTTGTTGTTTAATTGTGGCAACACCAACAACATGATAAATTTGACATTTAGTTTTTTGAAGTATTCGTAGTAGATGCATTGGCAATTGTTACAATGAATTCAATTTTGTTCGAAAATCGCATTAAAATTATTAAAATCCACTATGAAAATGGTGGTTCTGTTAAAGTTACATTAGATACACACAGCCAATGAAACAATCAATTTATTGCAAACCAAATTTCCCAATCTCATAATTTCACGCAGCTGCTAAGTGGCCAGCCAGATCGCGTGATTTAACACCACTGGCTAGTTTTTTGTGGGGTATGTTAAGGACAGAGTCTTTACGGAGCCAATCGAATCGCTTGCATTCTTAAAACTCAAAATTCGTGAAGTGATTAACGAAATAGACCCGCCATTTTGCTAAAAAGTGATTAAAAACTTTGATGAAAGAATCGACATCTGCCAGTGTGCTCGTGGTGGATATTTGCCAGATATTATGTTTCATAATTGCCGAACTTTTGTCTTCGTAATTCAATAAAAATTCTTCTTCATTTCTTCATTTAAATTTTTTGTTTTATTTTGTTTTAGAAAACAAAGTTCTTGTTTATGTTAGTTTTTGTAACCGAATTATCATTTGTTTAGAGTGGTGCTTCCACATTACGAATCCTACTGAACCGATTTTGCTGGATTTCCATCCCAAACTGCTTAGGACAACTACAAGCAATTTGACACAGAGTTTGATCTTTTCTGTTTAGTTTTTCGAAAGTAAGCGTGTTTTCAACAGACGGACAGACAGACGGACATGGCTAAATAGACTTAGAATTGCTCAAGGAGACAGAATATATATAATTTATGGGGTCTTAGATGTATAATAAAAATGTTTCACACGGAATGACAAACTTAGTATACTCTTATTCTCCACTAGTGGTGGTGGAGGGTATTCAAAGTGGGATCATTTACTTAGCTGCTATTCGTACACTAATACCTCTGCTTGCATCGCTTCGGTTTGCGTTGTTTCGAAGTTGCGTGATTTTAGAACTTCTGTGATTTCAAAGTTGCGACATTTTTGTTTCAGTTTGCGTCGCATGGCTTCGAACTAGCGTCGTTAGTACTTCGATTCGTAAAGGTTGTCTGCTGGTTGCAAGTTGAAGGTCGTTAGTAGTCTTAAATTACATTAGCTGAAGTGAAGTTAAATCTAAATATTTTGCAACAATGAGTCAAAAAAAGCCAATAAGCTAAGAACAAAAAACTGGATATTAGTTAGCAAAGTTTTTCATGGGAGTCAAACTGGACATTTCGTTCAATATTTGGAAAAAGGCCATTGATATTGGAAGAAACCTTGGACTAGCCCCTTCTTCAATAAAATCCATTTGTTGTTTCAGAGGCGCTGATAAAATTAAAAAAATTGTTGAAACCGCAAGACTGCTACCACATAAACAGTTTGCAAAAATAAGAAGTCCTTTAATGAAAAAAATGGAGCCACTTCTTAGCATTTGGATTGAAGATTATCGAAGAATGCTCTTGAAACAAAAAGTTATTCAGAAGAAAACCTTAACTTTATTTGAAGATCTTATAGAAATTTATCCGTTATCAAGTCAAAATTGTATTTTTTTAGCTGAAAATATAAATTTCGAAATCAATTAAATGAAAATCAATACAAATGTTTGGAAAATAGTTCTTCGGCTTGCGTCGCGTTTCTTTGGTCCCAATTATATTAAGTATTTATGAATACAAATGTCAAACTTTGCTTTTATTTTTTTAAAGAAAATAATGTATTCAATAAAATCTTGAAAAAACAAAAATAATTAAGATCCAATTTCTTAATCTTATTCGCTAAAGGGTGCTTTTCGCTATCACACAAGTCTAGCATATTTTGAGGAAAATATAACACTGTCATGATAAGTTGTAATTGTTTTATGAACGTTTTTTTTTTATCAATAATTAGATGAGAGATGTATTTTTCTCAAAATACGTAAGACTTGTGTGTTAGTGTAAAATACCCTTAAGAATTTTAAACTTCAATTAAGTTCTTTCTGCTTTTGCCTAGAATTTAAAGATGCCAAGGAGTTGATGAGGTTTTTTTTATCTAAAACGTTTGATATGTTCAATTACAAACATAATACCGATACGTATCGCTCATTTTCTTCAATAGTGACATAACACAAAAAAATAAATTTTGGAATTAGGGATGCAGAATTGTTTGCAATGTTTGTCTTTACATTGTATATACAATTCATCTTTATCAGTCATGTTCTGACAATCACAAGATTCGAAATCGCAAAACGCCAGACTTATTTTATGGTATTCTCAAACTCGTGCGTTTTACTTGCGATCTGCCATAGTTTCTTAAAAATACGAACATAATTTTGCGATTTGAGTCGCCAAAATTCTTGCGACTAACACAACATCTCTATTATGCGATTTCATATTAGAATCGCAAATTTCAAGGTTTAGCGATTGTCAGAACATCTTTTATACTTTCCTCGTTTGGAGATAATGTTACGTTATTTTTTCTAAGTAGTTGGTATACCTGCGCTGGATCTTGAAGCAGTACTCTCCAATGCTAGCTCATCCCTTACCAAATATTTTCAGCACTTTTTACCATGCCGGGGAGTTTCCCGGCGGTTGGAAAGTTGCTGATGTAATGCCAATTCTTGAAAATTACCGCCCAATTGCAATTTGTTTGGCTTTTTCCAAAGTTATGGAGAGTATGGTAAATCACCATCTTGTCAAATGTTTAGAGTCAAACTACCTTCTTAGTTTCCACCAGCATGGCTTTCGTAAAGGTCGCTCTACTGGAGACTTACTGGCCCTGTTACCGTAAACCTCACCTGTTACCTTTCTCAGTCAAACGAGTTGAAGATTTATTCAGGGCGGCGCAAGGCACCGTTCTTTCTCCGTTCTTTCTCCTTTCTCTTATTTTACGAAATGACCTTCTATGTCCAACTTTCAACCCTATCTACTCCTTTGCAGATGACAGCAACCTTTGTCATTCGTATTCTTTTGATTATAGCGTATTCGATGTTGGTGCTATCAGGCAGAACATGAATGATACGCTTGGCCAAAACCTTGACATTATCAAGGAATGGGGTCCTGTGAAAAGGGTTAATTTTAATGCCCGAAAGAGCCAATGTTGGATGCTGACGCATAAACGCGCGTCAGATCACGGAGCCTCATTTGTATATATGGGTGGTATAATTATTGAGGAATCAGAACCTCTCTTCATGTTCTGGGCATGAAGATACAATGTGATGTCCAATGGACAAAACACATATTTAAGGTGTTGGTTTTAAGAGCGGTGTAAGATATAGTTCACTTCATCTGATCTTCTTACTATTTTAACCATCTACATCCGACCGCGAATGAAATACAACTCACAAGTGTGGGCCGGTGCTTCAAAGTCTACTTTAGAGCCTCTCGACAAAGTGCAGGTGATGGCGAATGTTCTCAATTCTATTGACTCCCTTGAGCAACGTCGCAATTGGGTTGTATTTTTATCGTTACTACAATGAGAAGTGTTTTGATAAAATTAGGACTCTGGTTCCCGAAACCCGTACGTACGTTTTCGTAATACAAGTTTTTCCTTAAGAGCCCATTCTTTTGTGGTCGATTGGACGGTGCATCGTACAACGCATTACTGGGAATACTCGTTTTTTGGCCGATCTGTTCGTATGTGGAATAACCCTCCAGCTGAAGTCTTCTCTCTCTCTTTCAACATGAATAAGTTCAAGTCAAATGTTTAAAGACACTACCCCTCTATCCTCCTTCCCATAACCTATTTTCCTAGTTCAAACACTTTGCAATTTATTAGTAGGGGCTCCTAAATGCTGCTCCTAAAAAAATTGGTTAGAGCAAATTACACACTTTAAACGCGTTTATCTCGAAATAGATTTCTTTGAGTTATGTCACTGTTGAAGTAAACGAACCATTGGTTTATGTAAATTAATAAAACCCTTTTTGGGCATGTATTGGTTTGGCTTTTATGATTTAAATTTTGAATTGCTTATGAATACATATGAGAATAATAAAAAAAGAAGAAAGTTATTTCGCTAGGTTATTTGAACATACATATATCAAGAGTTTAAAGGAATGAAATGATTCATTACACATGTACGCAGCATTTATCGCTTTTATGCATTCCAATTTGTGCAATTATAGTGTGGTATTTAAAATAGCCCTCATTTATGCATTGTAATATCTTAATCAAATGCTTGATTCAATTACAAATAAAAACTTAAAAAATATTCTATCAAAACTAAAATTTCAAGAAAACTTCAAATGATTTTCTTTTTGCAGCTATGTGCATATAAGCGAGTTTTTATTGACGTATTTCTCGTTTGAATATGCGATAATTACTGTGATTTGATTGTTACTTCTACAAAGAGTGATATAAGGACATTTTTTTAACAGTAGTCATATTTGTCCGTTTAAAAGTTAAAAATCAAATAACTTTGGTGGAACTTATTACAAACTTGTCTGTACAGTATTTATCGCTTATTTGCATTTCATAATTTCCACGTTTTTTGTACTTTTAAACGAGAAAAAAAAGTTTAAAAGCTCGCTTATATGCATGTACAGTGCTTATTTGTCCGTTTAAAAGTTAAAAATCAAATAACTTTGGTAGAACTTATTACAAACTGGTCTGTACATTATTTATTGCTTATTTGCATTTTATAAATTCCACGTTTTTTGTACTTTTAAGCGAGAAAAAAATTTTAAAAGCTCGCTTATATGCATGTACAGTGCTTATTTGTCCGTTTAAAAGTTAAAAATCAAATAACTTTGGTGGAACTTATTACAAACTTGTCTCTACAGTATTTATCGCTTATTTGCATTTCATAATTCCCACGTTTTTTGTACTTTTAAACGAGAAAAAAATTTTAAAAGCTCGCTTATATGCATGTACAGTGCTTATTTGTCCGTTTAAAAGTTAAAAATCAAATAACTTTGGTGGAACTTATTACAAACTGGTCTGTACATTATTTATTGCTTATTTGCATTTTATAAATTCCACGTTTTTTGTACTTTTAAGCGAGAAAAAAATTTTAAAAGTTCGCTTATATGCATGTACAGTGCTTATATTTAGAAAAACTCGCTTCATATTAAAAACTCGTTCTGTAATAAATTAAAGTGAAAAATAACTTTTCATTTGCGTTTTTTTCCGAATATACTTAATTCCTTTACTTAATAGCAGTCAAAAGTATTTTGAAAATCTGAAAAAACTATTAATTTCACCGTTTCACAGAACGAGAATTGACTCCCAGGGCAAGTTTAAATATGTACAAAAATGGTAAAAATATGCGTGCGAATATTCCGCAAAACATGTAAAAATATGCACACAAAAAAAACGCAAACTAATAATTTTTAATTATTTTTTATTTAAACAGATGTTTATTACAAAATATAATTTTGTTTTTTCAACTTTTGAAATTGCCGCATTACCGCAAAAAAGCTTAAGGGTCATCATTTTCCATATTCGTTTTTTTTTTTTAATAAATGACTTTATTGGCAGCACTTGCATCATCTCTTAAAATGTCATGGTCACTAAGGCGCCGTTACGATTTTATAGAAAAAATAATTTTATCATAAGCGACATACAAAATTAATGTGCAATAAAATAAAAGAAACCTTCTCCTGTAAAAGGCTTTTTATCTTACATCTACTATCAAAGATGTAGAAAATGTGAAACACTCGTTTACATTGCTAACATCTAACATCTAGCATCAAATAAAAATATCACCATTTTTGAAAAAAAAGTTTTAAAAAATAAAAAGTTTTTTCTACAAAAGTGCCAAAATTAGAAAAGAAAGCACAAAAATGCATTTGAAGTTCAATTTGTTTAAAAATATAAGAAATACGCAACCAAAAACATTGCAATAAAATAGAAAACTTGACAAATGGTAACGCTGCTTTCAAAACCAATTTTTTTTTGTCAGTGATGCCACAATAATAATAGAACTTATTGCCACTTTTCTAGTGATGACACTAAAAAAATCAAAAGATGTAGAATGGAATAAAATTAGAAAGGAACATCTTTTAAAGATGTTGGTTTTAAGCCCTGTGTGTTTCTTATGGAAAGATGTTAACATCTTCGAAAATTGTAGCAAATTGATGGTAGATGTTAGATGTTGATCAGTGTAAAAAGGCTATCAAATTTAGTTTTTGTCGCTTAAGCGGTTATGAATCGATACTTTGAACAAGTTTTTTTTAACCATTCTAATATTTTTTGGCATGCTAAAGCTGAATAATTAATGAGCACAATTTTTTACCATCACGTCAAATTTATCAGATAATGGTACATTTGTTTATTGCACTGTATACTTCTCTTTCCGCCGCTAGCCGGAGTTTCAATTAAAATAAGTTATTTCTGGTTTAAAAGGCTACTAAATTACATACCGAATAGTGGCTAACTGACTTTGATCGAAAAGCCTGAGTTATAGTAGATCTTATTAAGATCTTATCAAAATTATAACGTGTTTTACCAATTATTGAAATTTTGGAAGATGTTTTGTATCACAATAAATAACAAAATTCATAGTTTTATACAATTCGTTTGACTAAAAAAATTTGAGCAATAATAGACCAGAATCGGATAGAAATATCGTTAAGATCGGTCCATAAATTGCCATAGAGCCCATATAAACATTTTATTCGAAAAAGCGTTCATTACACGTTAGACCGTAACGAATAATGCTTTTGTTATAAAATTCGATCTGTCACAGTTTTATTAGACTAAAAATCATACTGCGATACTGTGTCACTTCTAGGGTTGCCAGAAACCAAAATTCAATTAACTGGACAATGTTAAAAATTCACCTGGATTTTAGAAAAATAACTGGACACTTTTAAAATATATTTATGCGTTAGTTCAAGAACGCAACCTTTTATTTAACAATTCAAATTCATTCTTGTCACATTACATATTGTCACCTAAAATCTAAAAGGCCGTAAAAAAAAAAAAAAAAAAAAAAATTAAATCGAGTTTTTTATTGGTTATGATGTTTTTTCGTTAATTACATCATTATCAATCAGTATATGTGACGCGCAAAATAGAAAGGGACCTAAGGGTAAAAACCGGTTTTGTTCAGGAGTTATGTTTTGGTGTACCATCACTGAGCGTGTTGGTATTGGTCTCATTTGAAAGCGACACATCTCATGACGTCAGGAACGTGTTGGTCAATCTTGAAAACGCGCGTAGGTCGTCCCTACCTCTTGATTTGTGTAGTTGGTTTTTATTGTTTTCTACTTAGCGCGCTGTTTCTATGAGTTTGATATTAATTTTGCTCGCGTTTTTTCGAATCCAGGTTTATTTTCTGAAATTATTAATTGTGATTTCAAATAAATATTCATTTATAATTCTTTTAAATCGTGAATATCACTCTGATAGTACGAAATTTTTTTTTTGCGCTTAGAATCGTTGACTTCAATTTCATAAAACGTGCATATCTCTGGGAGGGAACACTTTTGGGCATGGGATCGTTCTCATTCGATACTCAGATTTTGTCCACATCAAAAAAAAAAAAAAAAAAGTGAAAATTGATTTTTTTTACCCTTAGGTCCCTTTCTATATGCGCTGTCACATATATGTACTTATTTTGCATTGTTATTTATAGAATTTAAGCTGTAGGCAAAAATGTTTAATAATGTTTGAAACTTTCATTAAAATTTAGTCGTATTACAATTTCAGAACGACATTCTATACCTTGTTTTGTGAGTATAGATTATTTAAAGTACTTTCACAAAAAGGTATCAAAAAACAAACGAAATCAATTTATCTATACGTATTTTATACGTTTTTTATATTTTGTATATATTTAATAAGAAAATAATCTTAAACTCAAGAAATTTTTTTTAACCGGACAAATTGTATTTGAGCTGGACAATCCAGGCCATTCCAGGCCACTACCCATACAAAGACAATATATATTTCTCTATATCTAAGGAAAGATAAGAAAATATAAACTAACTGTTTATTGTTGTTTTTGTTTAAGCTTTGATATTGTTACAAGTAAAATTGGGGCTTATAATTCTTATTCGCTTAACTGTTTTATTTGTATAATATATTTTAGTTTTCATCTTTGGATGAAGTTTCCTGACGATCTGGCCTAAGCAACCAGTCAAATGAGCATAGGAATAGCTTATCCCATCAGCAATAAATATCAGTTTATCGATAGTATGAAATGGGAATTTAGCACATATAAACGAAACCTTGTTAATTAATTTTTTGAATCCCACGAAAAACTTTGGCAAGAGCCAAATTTAAAATTGCTTATCAAAAGACATCCGGCAAAATGTGGGCCAGAGTGGAGAAGTAGGCGTGGCACAAAATAGATTTATTTATATCTAAAAGACGGTATTTTAATTTTTTCATTTACATTTCAACTGTTGGTTTTTATTTTCACAGCATTAACGAAAGCAAGAGTTAACTTGTTGAACTTAAAACTTTTACAGCAGAGCAAAAGCATAGAAATTTTAACTTTTCCTTTCTATCTGTAGTTTTTAGAGACTATAACTGTTGCTTTGATTTTACTTTGCAATAGCACAAAGTAAAATCAAAATGCAACTGAACACAAGCAAATGGCGAAAAGACTTTTAAACACTAATTTTACTACAACGAGCTCAAGGCTAACGTTTCTATTGCTCGGTAATTTAAGTAAGAATATGTTCTTTATTTTTTTTGTCAAATTTAAATAATTTAATTCCGCTAAGATAAGACTTTTATCTTTCCAGAAAAGAGCCAAGCAGGGCATTTTCATTATAAGCTCTTACCTCTACTAAGCAAATATTATCAAAATATTTAAAAACCTGTCTTTTTTTCTGTGTATAAAAATAGAGAATAATTAAAGAATATTTTTGGAATTTTGTTTGGTAATTTCAGACGATATCATCCTTTTAAATTAAAACTTAACGTTTCTCTTATTTTATATGTACATAATTTTATTATATGTACATTATCTTCTACACACATATAAATCCTAAATTACACCCACATACTTAAAAAGCACACACTTTTGTGGTTTGCATAAATTAATTTGAAATATTGTAATTATTATTTTTTGTAAAAATTCTCAAAGAAAAAGAAAAGAAAAATGTTTGAAAATACAAACACAATGAAATATACAGTCAGTCATACACACCAGGGAAAATAAAAATCGATTGGTATACAAATTTTGGAAACATTTTGTACATGTGATATTTAACATAAAAAAAAAAATAAATGGATCTATGGGGCGTTTTTAATACAAAAAAAAACTAAATTTCTTCAAATATTAAGGTAACTTATTTAAAACAATAAATCACTTTCTTATAAGGGAGTCCTTAGAAACTCAACATGGATACTTTATACAAATAAACATTTATTTATTTCAAGCGAATTGTTTTAACAAAAATTAGAAATTCCCATAGTAATTGTAGATTTTTCTGAACTAATTTTCAGCTAAATTAAAGAATTAATTTCGAGTTTGCTTAGGTATTGCAGCTGTATTGGTGAGATAATTTTAAAGTACAGTGACACGAAAAACTAAGCGCAAGGATTTTCTTTAAAATTAAATCACAAGAAATTGGTTCGGTTGTAATAAATGTATAATAATGCAGTCCGTACCATGGGAGAATAAGTACCAGGTATGTTCATTAGGGAAAGTTGTCATTATTTACTAACGTAATGTCAAATTAATTAATTTGATTTTTTACGTTTGTTTTAACTTTTTTCCTTATTTTTTTTTTGTTCCACGTAATAGGGGTTTTAAAATTCAGAACAAAATTTCTAATTACTATACCTTTTACTTATTCTACCATGATGGTCCATACTAAATTTTATATTGTTGAAATTGATATTAACCAAGGAAAAAAAGAGTAGAAAATTCAGTTTGAACTGCTCGTATATTGGAAAATTGTATCTAAGAAAACTTAAAAAAAAATCATCTAAATTTTTGCTTTTATGACATTTTATTAATAGCAATAATATATCTTTTTAATTTCATCATCATTTATGTTCCACACTGTATTTTAAAATATATCTGTGGCATTTTGACAAAACATCTTAGGTCGAGATAAGATAGTGAAAAAGTTTTTAAAAAAAATCTTGGTGAAAAAATAATTTTTATCAAATAATGAAATAAACCAAAATAAAAGAAAAATTTCATTTATATTACAAAATTTTAAAAACATAAACAAAAATGTTTTTTGAATGAAAATTCGTATAATTAACAACATTTTTTTCAACTTTTTAAATTTGACTTAGGCCCGTTTTCACGACTTACCTATAAAGTTCGAAATAGTAAACGGTACCTTTAGCACTAGTGAGGAATAAAGTTACCTTCAACTATTTTTCGTTTTCACAACTTCTGTATAAAATAAACTTAACATTTTTAAAAAAGTGGCAATACTAAAGAAAATACCGATTATTTTTGCCAAAATAAAAATACGAACTGGCAACTAAGTACTTTTTTACATTTACAAAATATCATATAATTAAAGTTCCCATATAAAAAATATGTGAATATAATATGGCAATCTCAAATCTAAACCTTACGACAAAAGTTAAAGGTAGAACGTTCCTCTCTTTAGCTTATTCTTCACTTTAAGGTTAAAGAGAACTTGTGATAATTAAAAACTCATTATCTGTTCGATAACTTCCTACATTTAGCTATCGTTAAGTCGTGAAAACGGGCCTTAAAGTGTTTTGTCAAAATGCCACAGATATCAGTACAGCTACCGTACATATGTACTCGTCGATCTCTTATGAACGACAAAAGTAAAGAGCGTAAAAAACGAAAGATGTGGTTTAAGCTTCGTACAAACGGTAGTCAGATCTAACAATATTGTCAGTAAAATGTGCTAAGAAATGTCTTTCAATCGTGTGAACTGGCAATTTGGTTTGACAACGTTGTTAGAAAAACCATTGTCCGTCCATTGTAAGATAACAATATTGATAGGTATCTGACAATCGTTTCAACACTCTTCGTTGCAGTTGGCCGACCATTGTCAGACGTTGGAAGCTTATTTCTTATTGACAGATGTGCGAAGTTTATACATCTGACAATGGCATCATTGTCAAACCCCTTTTGCTATTGGCAACGCTGCAAATGCATGCGTTTCAGGGATGGAAAATGGGCCTTAGGATTTGGCACAGATTTCAATAACAAAACGAGGTTTTGAGACCATGACGGTAGCAATTTTATATTTTCTGGCGCATTTTTTGATATATATATATATATATATTAAGAAAAAGACTTTTTATCAATTATGAAAAAAAGTACAACTGCACTATAGTTTCCATCCCTGTTATGCACGAGTAAAAAGAAGAACAAACCAGTTTTATTTTGCAAAATTTTCAATTATTTAAATGAAAATCAATGAAACATATTTGAAGCAACATAAAAAATTCTTGCTATAGCTTTTTATGTTAAATACAATGGCCCATAAACACAGAAAAATAAAGTCGACTTTTTCTAAAGTACACTTTAGAACAATGTTATTGACATCCATTTTAAGCCGGTTTTAACTTGAAGTCGACTTTATTTTGACATCCATTTTAAGCCGGTTTTAACTTGAAGTCGACTTTATTTTGACTATGAATATGGGCCAATATTTCCAATTTTTCAATTTATTAAACTACTCCCATTTTTAATTTTCTGACAATGTCTAAAACAGATCTGGCAATTCTTGCCATGCAATTGTCTGACAACCGTGTGAACTGAAAATGTTTTTTAGCTGTTGAATTTATTTTCAGACAGTTGTCTGCCAATGAAATTGTGTGGTTTTCTGACAATCGTCTGAACTGAAAATTTTTCATTGGCAGTATATTTTCAGCACATTGCCAGAACTTGCATTGTTGTAAGATCTGACCACCGTCTGTGCGAAGCTTTCTAAACAATTGTTCGGTGAAATAAGCATCAATGATTTTTATCCACACCAAAATAGTGGAGAGGGTATTAAGCGTTTGTGCTGATACGTGTAGCATGGAAAAATATTAGTGCTAGACTTTTTATTAAACCGGTCAATCACTTTTTGATCTATTGATGTCCGTCCGTCTGGCTGGCTGTCTGAACATAATCTTGTGAAAAAAGTACAGATTGTAATTTTGAAAATTATGTATTTAACGAAATTAACAAATTAGGTTTCAATTGTAATAAGGCAAAGCCAATTAAAAAATGGTGGAAATCCCATCTTATTTTGTTGGTAGTTAGATTACATTTGGACTAAACCTATTTACTTTTCACTATGTTATGATGAAATGTTGTGCTGGTTGGTATAAAAATTAACCATAGATCCCACACAAGATCTTTTTATACATATATAAAAGAAAAATTTCCATAACTGCCTATGAGTCGCCCCTAGGGGAATAAAATGTGTTACCGCCATCCACTAGTTTTTCGTTCTAAAGATTTTCTCAAAACATACAGGGGTGTCATAGAAATCGAAAACGTAAAACGAGAGAATTTGGCAGTTCTTTTTATTAAACTTTTAATCAAATTTTTACAATTTTTGTTAAAAAAGTCTGTTTAATAGAGCATTATTTTTATAATAATTGTCATAAAATTTTTTTATTACAGAAATCTTATTGAAAAACGATTCTCAAGATTCTGGCGTTTTACGTTTTCGATTTCCATGACACTCCTGATACTTGCCCTTTATCACCACCCCTTAGATGGCTTATGTGTGGTTTATAGAACAAATTTCGAAATTTGGTTTTTGTTTTAAATGTAAGTTGAACGGACGAGTAAGGCGTTCGTGTTCTATAAACTACACGTTAAACTTTTCTTCTTTTGTGAATAATATCAATTAATGACTTATTTTGCTTGGAACTTTGTTTTTTATACGTGTAGCTTCATTTTCCAATTTTTAAAAACCAAAAATTTCCAAATTTTGCTAAATAAAAATCATGTTTCTAAAACGACTGCGAACATAAGAAGAAAATTAACCATACTAAAAGTTAATTTTATTTCGGAATTTCGGTTTCTTTAGTTTATTTAACCTTTTTTTTGTTTCGAAACAACGGTATATCTGAAACAAAGCTAACCTAAAAAAAGATAAGCACCACTGGAGTCAGCGCACTCGAACTAAGTTAAACCGCCAGGTGGCACGCTTGTCACAAAAAAGTCACAGCACAGTATAATTATAATTATTTATAAATAAACTAGCTTTTTGATTCCGGTGCTGTTCGGGATTTTCGGAATAAAAATTAAAAATTAAATACTGGAAAATTTTGTTAATAACTTGACTTCAGCGTTATCTACCGGGTAAAAATTTTATCAGGAAACTTATTTTTGTTTAATAAATATATTTTGTGAATTTCAGCCAGACCATAAGTAAAAAATCCCTATCGTGATTAAACTTAAGAGAAACCTGGCTCCTGACCAGTGTTGCCAGAAGTAAGGGAAAATCCCTACATGTAGGTATTTTTGATACTTAAATAGAAGCGTAGGGAAAATCGGACAGATTTTTCATAATCTCCAAAATGTAGGGATTTTTCGTCATATCTATCGTATTATTTATAAAATAAATGTTGAAAAAAAAGATTGAAAAAAATTTTTCCACTAAAATACCTTCAAAATAAATTTACAGAGTTGTTTGTAGTTTAAAAAGTTGGCGACGCTATATGTTTTTTTTTTAAAGTTATCATTCAATAGTTGCGATCCCGTACTTTTTGTGTTAAGTTCGGTAAAATGAGAGTAAACAAAAATTTTTCTCACTAATAGACAAAAATGTACAAAAGTACGGGAATAATAAAAACCAAATTAAAAAGAAAACGTTAATATGAAATATGTTTAAATAAATATAAATGACACATTAACGTGCATAAAATTAAAATTCAAGCATTTTTTTACATATTTCAACATTTTCTATTGCTTATTTTATAAATATTTAATTATTTTGGTTAACTTGCTTGCAATTTGTTATTTATTTTTGACACAACTGATTGTTTAACAATTTTATGAATTTGCCAAAAAAACGGGCTACTTCGTGAAAGAAGAAGAATATTTTTCTCTTAAAAGCTCCACCTAACCAAATTTTGAGTACGGAAACAGTTCTCGCTAAGATTGGAATCACAACGTTCAGTACGGGATCACACCTAATGTTGAAAGACTTAATTGAATTTAATTAAAAGTACATACACGTGTATTATTCTTTTTAGTTTTGTACTTATTTTATGTCAAAGCTTTAATATATATATTCGAATAAAATTTATTTTTTAAAACAAATGTTTTTTCTTCTATTTTAATGATAATAATGCATAGGGATTTTTGGAAAAATCGGATTTTTGTTAGCATGTGTAGGTATTTTTTCAAAAAATACACTGGCAACACTGCTCCTGACTAAAATTATTTATTGTCTAAGTTTGGTGTCAGTCTGTTCAGCGATTCATGAGCTTTAGGAGCACATACACGGCACAAACGTTTTGATATATATAAATAGTATTTTTCAATGCTTATCTAGAGCTTACAAGTAGATAATAGCGGTTTACACCCTTTGGGTTACGTGTACAATTCTGCTTTAGTTAATACGATTTTATACTTCAAAGCGTGAGTATCTTTTTCGTATGTATTGTAAATTAATGAATCCGCTGAGTGAGAAAAAGAAAGAGATAGAGTTTCGTCAATTGTTTTGTTTTGGTAGATTGAGCACAATTATTTACTTCTCAGCGTAGTAAATAAAAGTTAAAAGCATTTTGTTGTTGCGGCGTGGTAAATGTTAGTACGTTAACTATATAAATAAGATAAGCAAGGCAACTTTACTACCAAGAGTGAAGACCGCTACTGTTTTTTTATTCTTATAAATTTCATGAAAAGCTAAAATCCAGAAAATCTACAGAAGTTTACCGAAATTACTGTGTTTAAGTTAAAGTTTAAAGGCTAAGTTTGATTTTTGTATGTTTTTTTTGTTAATTTTATTCTTCTAATTTTTATTTTTGTTGTAGCCAATATGATTTATTAGCTGGAGTTTCAAGAATCTACATACATATTTTAACTTTTAAACAGCACAGGGTAAATGTGTAAAAGATTTGAGAAAAGAGAAAATGTTGATTAAGTAGTCCTGAACGTTAAAAACGTCAACGCATAAATAATTACCTGCACGTTGAGGGGAGCGAGTATACGTTTAGAATTTGTGAAGCACAAATACATATTAAAATAGTTTGAGCTAAGAAGATGAGACCACTGATAAGTTCAAGTGTATATTTTTGTTGTTGGAAAAGTAGATGGTAAAATATGGTGAACGTAACAGTAGAAAAAAAATGTTAGATACAGTAAAAGTAATAGTTTTATAGATATTTGCACAATTTGAAATCGTTAGGGGTTTTAAGAATTTTGATATAAATATCGTATGGTTTCTTATTAAGTCTGAATTTACACGTTTCATCTTTTGATGCTCAACTTCTTTTCCATTCCCTTTTGAAGATGCCAATGTAATCACACGGTGCAATCGGTTTCAACTTTTTTCGGTTCAAAACAACATCAATTTTATTCACAGCAAATCAAAGCGAAAAAGAAAAGATTTACATGCAGTCATCGTTGTGCATATACCTACGAATAAAAACACAAAACGTACTGACCGTTTACAAGCATCTCCGTACCAATCCCCTTTCATGTTACTTCTCTCTCCAAAAAACACAAGAGTTGAGCATCAAACGATGAAACGTGTGAATTCAGACTAAGGAAAATTTTTTTAGGAATTTTCTCAATCTCTGTTGTTTGACGTGGAATTGCTCCAGATATCTAAAATTTTAAAACACAAAACTGAAGTTTTTTTACGTCCGGATGTCTTAAATATTAAAGATACTCTTGTATCCCTTTAAGATCTATCTCGAATTGACGGGAATTGTTTGGGGAAAGTAATTAGTTAACAAAGTCCCATTTATAGTGATTTTAATTTCTGATAGGACATAGGCAAGTGCTGGTTCACACGCTTCAACTGTAAATGTTCAAGTTTTAAGTATGGAGGTACTTGTTTTTTTTATATTTGTTGTTATATGCACAAAACTGTCTGCAGGTACACTTTTTTCCCCTAAAGTTTTGAAGCATTATTTCAAAATCAAAAACGGTTGAAACAGATTGGTGCGTGTGACCATTTCGGCAACTTTAGATAAAATTGATTTCAATTAAAAAATTTGTGATATTCATTAAAAAAATTAATTAAGTTTGCACCAGTAAACAAATTAATATTTAGTATCAATCAAATATTTTTTTGATTTTAACAAAAATTTCTGCAATAATGTTGTTGATATCAGTAAAAGTTCAATTCACTTGATTAAATTTTTAATTAAAACTGATTTTATTTTTGATTAATAATTTAACTTGAAAAGAGTGTCTTCCATATTTCGTTGGTTTGCCAGGCCACTTCCCAGTTTGCCAGGCATAAATCAAATTTTAAAGAAATTTTTCTGTGTGTGAACCCTGACATATGTTTTTTTAACGCAAGAGACCATCAACGAATAAGGGTCTAACTAGTTTGCTTCTCAATTCAATATTAATCGGGTTTTACCCTTGGATTGCTTGCTTTAATTAATTCATATTCAGTTTGCTATGTCACAATTGCAGTAACTTTTAGTCTGATTACACTGATATTGTATGGACCTCTTACGAATAAGACTGTTTCTAAGGATTAAAATCCTCCTTTGCCTACTTATATCTGATTTCTTTGTCACCGCTGTCCCAATCGGTGTTATTTATCTCCCGAATAAGTTATTGTCTCTAGAGTAACTCCAATAAGTTGACTTTGGGAAACCCAGTTTAATTTATCCGAATACGATTAAGCCTGTCAGAAATCGCTATAAATTAATAACTTCGTTTTAATATAAATTTAACTTAAATGCCAAAAAAAAAACCAGAAATAGAAGATTTGCAAATTTAGTTGTGTCGTCGTTAAATGTAGTTAGCAGGTTTACACTCTAAGGCGACGATGTATTTTTTAACCCTGCTCTGTTTTTTTTAAGGACACTTTGTTGTCTTATGGCTTTTACAACATTTATGTTCCGCTTCAAAAGGAACAACTTTAATTTGCATAAACGAACTGGAGATAATTTAAGAGACCGTGTGAAGCATACATATTTTTTTCGCTTATAAAACTCTTAAAAAATTAAGAGTTAAAAATTATCTTAATAAAATGAAATTTTTTTGTTTTCTGTTTATCATTTTTCTTTTGAAAGGTCTTCCGGTGGATTCTATACCATTAAAGAGTCTAATGAACCGAATCATCGTTATCATCGTTCCACCCGTATGATGGCCAGTTCAGCGCCTAGTGGTACCGTCTTAATGTATCCTAATCCCAGTACAGGACGTGAACTAACCAATACATTGGGTATGACGACAACATCGACAACAGCAGCAATCACTGCCGCCGCTGGCAATTTGGCAACAGCACAAACAGCGTCTGTAACAGTGGCGGCAGCACCGGATATTTCTTTACGACAACGAGCTGTCGCCAAATTGCGTATGTTCAACTTCCATTTGAACTGGGACCTTCAGATGACTCATTGCAAACCATGTGGGTAAGTAAAATAGTTGTAATGGCTAAAAAAAGGTGAATATAAAGTAGGGAAAGAAGGAATAATCTATGTAACACAAAAGTAAACAAGAGCATCGTCATTTCCCAGCAACCTCATCTTCATCATCATCGTCAGCATAATTATGAACAACATTTCTTAGATATTTTGACTTTTACTTTCACATTTTGTTGTTGTTGTTCTTGTAGGTTTTGGTCTGGTCTGCTCTTTAGCTTTACTTAAACACATACATACATCTGTATACCGTTACATTTCCATATACAGTACAAGAAAAAAGTAAACAAAGGAATAACGAATGAACATTATAACGGTTGGTTCATATCCTTTTTGTATGTTGAACACAGAGCTTCCGCTTTGCTTTTGTAAGCTTCTATAGATTTAATGTGGCCATATTTACTTATGTATGTAAGTATGTGTGTTTGAGCATGTGTGAAAGTCTGTATAAGTGATGTTAGTTATGATATTTTAGTATGTTTTATTGTCTGTCTGTCCTTCCTTTTCTTTTTTTTATTCAAGTGTTTATTATGATTATTTTATTTTTTTTTTAGTTTTTTTTTTGTTCTGTTTACAAGTGTCAAAGGCTTCTTCTTTTTTTTCATTATTTTCTCTCATACAAAATGACATCCATTTTAAGGTGCACATATCGGGTTAATGGGGAATTGTCTGTCTGTGTGTGTGTGTTTAATATTTAAAACAAAAGGTAAATTTTTGAAGAGTTTTTTTTTATTTTACTGTTTTCCCTTTCACGATGTAGGTACCCTTTTCTCTAATAATGTATAAGTACTGTTGTTTTCATTGTTCTGTAGTACTTTGTGGCCTAAATATTTTAAAGCTTAAGAGTTGTTAAAGTTTAGACACATACTTTAACACACATTCATGCAGTTCATTTCTTTAAGAATGCATCTACTAGAGTCATGGAGCCAATGGAGTCATGAATGAATTGCACTGGTTGTATAGAAAGAAGTGAAAAAATGGAATACGTCGGCGTAAAAAAAAACTTGACCATAAGCTGTTCATTCATAAGTTAATTGTTGCAATTCTACATAAAAGTTTTTGGTTGTTTTTTTTTACATTTTATTATTTCTAACGCAATCTACATCTGCGATGATGAAGAGGGTGCTAAATGTGAGTGGTTACATTGACAATTAGCTAAACAAATTAAAAAAAAGATTCAAAGAAATCAAATTTTTCTTTATGAAAATAATTAATCCCTTTGGCTTTTTTGTTTTATAAGTATCCTTTTAAATATAATAAAGCAAATGGTGATTTCTTTTCTGACAAAAATGTTTCATGTATGCTACCATACCCCCGGTTATATTTGGAGATGAGATAATACCATTTGCTACAGCTGCGCTTAGTACTTTTTTATGCAAGCAATTAATATTCTTATTTACTTTATTCTTGTGTTTACGTTAGGGTATTCATTTAATCGACCTTTTGCTTTAATCGGTTAATCGCTCGATTAATTAACCGAGGTTTTGGTTTAATCGGTCAATAATCGGTTAATTTTGCTTTTGATCGGTTAACCGATTAATAAAGTTCTTTTCATAAATTAACTAATTCCAATATATAGAAATGCATTAATTATTTGTTATTTGGAGTTTATTAGTAAAAAAACAATAACATACCAAACATTAAAATTCTTGAACTAAAATTAGCAAACAAAAAAACAATTCATAAATATGTAATATGCATTTTTCAATTAATACATAATTGGGGGATTTACAAGGTGTGCTATCAAGTCATATCGTCATAATGTCCTAAATAATATTTTTCAATTGCTTAAAATAAATATTGTTGTGTTTCAAATAAAATAAAAATTTTAATGCAGCGCTCATTGATTCCTCATAACTGCACAGTAGAAATATAAATTATTAGCGGTAGCCCACAACAGTCATATCGTCAAAACTTGACTTAGAAAAAATTCTTTCACTTATCGTAGATGAATATCTAATTTCTCAGTCCTTTTTCAGGATTGCTCTAAACATATAAAATATTCCATTATGCCCTTAGAGTCCTGTTTTAATTTTTAAAAATGTTTAACACTTCTAGTTGTTTCGGTTAATTTTGTTAAAACACTGATATATGAGAAGGTATGAGAAGAAACAAATAACTAAACACATACATATAAAAAGTACATGAAACAAAAAAAGGTGTTGGCAATCAAACATTTAACCCATTTTTCGCCACATTCCTGTTGATTGAACATTGAAATCAGTCGGTGGAAAAGGGGTTGAAATGAAGATCACAGAACACCTTTGTTTGTATGAAAAATATTTTCTAAAACACACCTTTTGTATAAGAAACGAAACAAATAATTAAAAACACAAAAAATATGTTATAAAACTATAAAAAATTAAAAATTTTATTACATCGGTTAATCAGTTAATCGACTGAAATTAACCGGTTTAATCGTTAATCGAAAAAAGCCAATTTGAAATTAACCGATCAGTTAATCGGGTAGTAATTAATCGGTTAACCGATTGACTGTTAACCGAATGAATACCCTAGTTTACGTACAATATAACTGTTGGTAGGGCCGCTAAGATTTTATGAGGTAGCCCCAACGAAAGGAGGACAAAAAGCCTCCTCAATAGGATAAGAACTTTATTCTTGTGTTTGCATACAATGGAACTGTGCTTAGAACCACTAAGATTTTATTGGGTAGCCCAAACGAAAGGAGGAAAAGAACCCTCCTCAATTGGATTTTATTCTTTATTCTTTTGTTTGCGTACAATAAAACTGTGGGTAGGACCACAAGGTTTGTATGGAGGAGGACAAGATGCCTCCTCAATAGGAGTAAGTCCTTTATTCTTGTGGTTTCGTACAATGGAACTGTGTTTAGGACAACTTAGACTTTATGGCGTAGCTCAAACAAAAGGAGTACAGAAGCCTCCTTAATAAGGGTAAGTCCTTTATTCTTGTGTTTGCGTACGATAGAACTGTGGGTAGTACCACTTAGATGAAATGGTGTAGTCCAAACGAAAAGAGGCCAAGAAGCCTCCTCAACAATAGGAGTACTAAGATTTTATGGGGTAGCCAAACGAAAGGATGACAAAGAGTCTCCTCAATGGTAGTAAGTCCTTAATTCTTGTGTTCGCATACAATAGAACTGTGTTTAGGCCCACTAAGATTTTGTGGGGCAGCCCAAACAAAAGGAGTACAAGAAGCCTCCTCAATAGGAGTAAGTCCTTTATTCTTGGGTTTGCGTACAATAGAACTGTTTGCAGGACCACTAAGATTTTATAAGGTTACCCAAACGAAAGGAGGCCAAGAATTCTCCTCAATTGGAGTAAGTTTTTTATTCTTGTGATACCGTATAACAGAACTGAGGGTAGCACCACTAAGTTTTAATAGGGTTGCCAAAACGAAAGGAGGACAAGAAGCCTCCTCAGTAGGGGTAAGTCCGAACTCAGTATGATTGTGCGTATCCTGACAGGAATCTAAGGACTACGGGGACAACTGCGCCAAATTAGACGGGCAAAATAAGACGAGAGTAGAGCGTGTGGTTGGTCGAAACGCTGGAACGCTTTCTCTGTAACTGTCAGGCCATTGTCGAATTGAGATCTCCGTAATTTTTCATGTTTATAATATAATTTATATAATTATATAATTTATAATATACAACAGGCCCGGTAGAGTTTCTTAGCGCCGGACGATAACCCCTCAATAATTCTTCATGTTTCTAAGGAACGCAGAACATGCCCGGTAGATGTCTAGGTGTATATCGTATTGATATAAGCTTGTTTCACATTGATGCTCCGTTCTCCTTTCAACCTTACCAAACATTAGCTTCCGTGCAATTAGTTGTATTTATATTGTGAAAGTGTAATTAACAAAAATGGATAGAAAAGTTGCGGTTTTACTTTTTTTTAAACCATTTTTCCATTGTTGTTAACGCTTATTGTCATTCACAGAAAATTGTATATTGAAAATCTGGGCTTTTTTAAAACTGCCGTCAAAGAAGAAAAACTGCCATCTCTTCAACTTTAGCATTTGTCATTGGACATAAAAAAACTGTTGCTTTTACTTCTGATTCATTTAATGAAAAGTTATACACAAATGTTTGTTTTTTGTTCGACAGCTTTTGGCTTCGACTGCAGTTTTTTACACCCTGTTGAAAATCGCTTCGACGTTGGTGAATATCGCTTATTAGTATAAGCTTTGGGTTAAATATGCGACAACCTAAATTAACTTAAGTGGTGAGTGTAAAACGTAGATATTATTTTGTTCCATTGAAATATAGAAAAATGTAGCACTTTGTAAGGGTGTGTGTAACATGATAAAAACGTTACACATATTTCTATAAGGCAACACTTTTTTTAGAAAAGAAAACATGTAGTTACTTATCGATTCAACCCTCTTCAAATATTTTATCATTGTATCAAGACATTTTTTTTATGTTTTTGTTGGCAATAGTGTGGTAACACTATTTTAGCTTAATTTATTATGATCTTATATCTCTCGTGTTTCTTGTTTTTTCCCTTTCAATTTCTTTGTCACAGTGTATGACGCTTTGTTGCTTTTCATGAAAATTTCAGTAGGTGTATGCGACGAGTCCTTCTGTTACTCCTACTCTGCTAAAATTACAAGTATATTCTTTCAATATTATTAAAGCTGCATACACATACTTTTGTTTATGCATGTATGTGTGTGTATGCCTGATACTTAAGGATTTATTTAGCATTTCAACATAGCTCTATACTTATACACAGACACTGTTTCTTTGCACATGTGTGTTTGTCCCAGTTTTGTTGCTTTTTCTCACTTCCAAAGTAAATATAAACATTAACAAACAGCATAAATATGTTAATGTTTATGTATGGATATACATACTTATAAATATGTATTTCGAATCTTCACAAATATAAGCAGACATGCAAATGTATCTTTATAGATTTATTTGTGTGTATTCGTGTGTTTTTATATTCATATTCATGTATCCCCCTCTTTGCGCTTGAGAAATTATGAAAAATGAAATAAAACTAATGGAAAATATTGCTGTTAGAACAAAAATATAAATATTTTACACTCCCTAAATAACACAATAAATAAATACAAAATGACAGTGGATTCTCGTTAAAATTAAAAAAAAAAAAAAAAATTAATAAAAGAGTACAATTTGTTTTGGACGTAAAGGATAAACTCTCGAGAATGTACAAAGCTTTTGTAACTCTCTAAAAATTATAAAAATAATTTTGCAGTATAGGACCCTCTGATATGCACCATAAATGCATTTTCGGGATGCCTTTAATACTTACTGGTGTCTATAAGACTTTTTAACTCTCTGAAATGCATGACTTCTAAAAGTCTTGAAGCCCAACTATAACATGCATAAACTAGCTTAAACTACTGTCAAAAATTAACAAAAAGCCTCTCAAAAGCATTTAAAAAAACAAAAATAATATTTAAAAATATTTTATTCCGTACGGAAAGTGCGATCTGTTTTGAACTTTGCTTAAGCAAATGCCCGTTTTGTAAAATATGTTTTAAGGAAAATGTAAACCTTTATGAATGAAGTTAGAAGTTTGTATTATTTATTGAAAGTTTAAGTTATTGTTTTGCGCCGCATACGCCACTTTTCGAAGTTTATTTTTAAGAAGTGTCTGTTTTGCTTCATACGTATACATACTACTGTGTATAGAGTTTATGTCATTTTATTTTGCTCTCGCTTGAACTTTTATTTTTCCTACGTCAATGAAGCAAATCAAGATTGAAATTTATTTTGTACGTTTTTAATGAGGAATTTGCTTCAATCGCCAAATAGTGGCGCTTAGAGCAAAAAAAAAAACCTACGGGTCGATTATAGATGGCAGCACAACTGAAGTTAAGTTATCAGCAGCGAAATAAGGCAACGCCGCTCAAGTTAAAAGATACAAAATTTTTTTATTTTATATTTTAGCATGAGCGGCGTTGCCTGATTTCAATGCGGGCAACTCAGCTTCTGTTCAATTGCCATCCGTAATCGACCCATTAATAAACTTTTTAATAGTTGATATTAAGCAAAATTAATGCTTAATATCTCAGAAACCATAAAAAATTTCGTGAGGCAGGTTTTGGATTTAAAAAGGGGGTATACAAAATAAATATACCCCATACTTATCTAAATGATCGGTAGGTCAAACCAATAATGAACTGTCGATATGTCTGTCGAAATCTACAAATAAAACTGGTTTATAATTTTTGCTTTTACAAGTTCGTTTTTAGTTTCATCTGAAATAACCTAAAATCGTTCACAACAGCAAACTAACTACTGACTTATATTTCCATTCTTTTTTAATTGTATTTTAGTTAAAATTTAATTTTTTTTAACGAATATGTATCAATAAATTAATTTTAATGTTATATTTTCCGACACCATCAAATGACTTTCAAAACAGCTGATGTCAGATGGTTTGTAGGTTCAAAATAAAAAACGCTCTAACTCAATAATTTTACACTGCAAATTTGAGGTGAAATTTACAGAAGCAATTTCTTTTTGCTTTTACACGACATGTATACATTTTGCAGTGGGAAATTTGACAAGAACACTGCTTAACCCTTAATAAAACTTATGTAAGTTACTCTCGTGTGTGGTTTTTCACATACATGCAATGTCTGTCTACTTTGCTGTGGCGCCATAGTTCGTTTGTAATAAAAGTCAGGATTTACGTAACATTAATTATGTATTTATACCGTTGGTGATTAACAACAAAGCATACACAGCGTTTGTGTATTTAATATAAGCACTGACTTTATAAAACATAAATTGCACGCAGTTCACAATAATATCAAAAATATTCACACTTGCCGACAGAAAATGCAAATTACATAGAAACTGCATATGTGTGGAAAACCACACACGAGGGTAACTAACGTAAGTTATGAAATATTTTGTTATTAAAAAATATTTTTTAAACAAAAAATGTGTTTTCAGCACCTAATTGATATTGCTAACCAAGTCAAGAAGTTTCTTAAGAGTACCTAAACAATTTTGTTTATCGTATAAAAATGAATACTTTTGTGTGGTTTTTCACACAAGGTGATTTAAAGCTTAATACATGTTGTCTTAAACCACCTTTAGACTCTCTGAAACATTATAGCACTTTGGGGGAGCAGAAGTTTCCTGTAAGCCTCTGATGTGTAGAGGACGACTTAAATCTCTTAGGTCGGGTTTTCGAGATGTTGATTAATTTTAAACTTAGTTAAACGTAGTCTGAAACTCAAATTTTTCCGGCGAAATGTAATTTTTTGTTTATTATAGCATATAAGACAAACATTTTAAACAAAATTAAGCTGTTCCGTCAAAATTTTGTATACCAAGTTGGTAATGGCGGCACAAATTTGTTTTCAGATTTAAACCTAATTTAACTGAGATCTCATAAATACAGCCTTAGACTTGTTAGACTTTGATTTGTTTGGGTGTAGAAATAAATTAATATTTAAATTGAGAATATACTTTGTGAGGTATACTACTCTTTAGGACGAACAAATATGTATGTTAAGTTCTCTTAAGAAATTAACTTGTTGCATTTGTAAGTGTTTTGATGAAAATGGCCTAGTGTCATTGTTTTCGATATTTTACTGTATCGCCAAACTAATTGTATGGGAACAAGTTTTGTATGAAGCTTTTTCATACATAATTTCAGCCCTACGTTTGTTTGTGTTTGTGTATACCCAACAAACACGGAGGTTCGATTTCAAATTGAAAATGATTTGTAATCAAACCTCTTTTCAAACGACAAACGTTTCATAATGGTTTGAAAATCATTTGAATTTTTTACTCACAAATAACTACTGTGGCATTTTGACAAAACTTCTTGAGTCAAATTTAAAATGTTGTTAGGCAATTTTCATTCAAAAAGAATTTTTTTTAATTTGGTTTACTTTATTATTTAATAAAAATGATTTTATCACCGATTAAAAAAAACTTATTTGCTATCTTATCTCGACTTAAGATGTTTTGTCAAAATGCCACAGATTATTATTATTTTTTTAAAAAAATTAAGGGTTTTTAAAGGCGAATTCACTTCACGTAATATGTAATTTTTTTTTAATTCTAAAACGCATTTAAATTTAATCGCCATTCTTTGTTGCTAACATGTATTTTTGATTCAGTAGCTCGTTTCTGTATTTCTCGCATCGTAAAATTTCTTACATGAAGTGTGAAACAAAAAATTCCATCGTTTCTCGATTTATGAGATAAAAGTGTTTCTGTATTTGAATGCGAAAACAGACACAACAAATTCTGTTTACACTGGAATATTTCCAGTACTTAAGTGTCAAATAAAAGCAAAACGTCAACAAGAGAAATAAATATAATAAAAACAGGGCTGCCAGATTTGCCGAGTTATCGTCATCTTGACGATGTTTTGTTCCGATATTAACAAAGTGACGTTTTGATGATTTTTTCTAAAAAAGTGACGAAAGCAAAAACAAAATCAAAAATATTTTATAATTTTTTTGTTACTTTCTATAGAAATTCATCTTGAATTTTTAAATTTCAAACACTTCTATTTTGTGGCGTTGAAAATTGAAAAGAAAAATAATACAGTAGACGCTCACAAATTAGAGCTTTCAGTAATTCGAACGTCCAGAAATTAAGTCAGTATTTGCAATACATTAAACGCTTTAAAATTCGAATTTCTAGTTCTAATTTCAGAGCGTTTTTTTTTTTTTTTTGTTATTTGAACACAAGAAATCCGCAATTTATTTTTATTCTGTTTGAACATGTAAAACTAAAAAAGGGGAATTACCAAATTTTAGATGTGTTTCCTTATTTGTTGTTTTTTTGTCGCATTTATATATATTTGTGGCTAGTTTATTTGTGAAATACGAAACATGTGTACATATTTTGGAAGTCTCTATTAAAAAGTGAAAGTGTTTCATTCGAAATGTCAAATAAACGTAAAAAAAAACACTTTAATATTGGAAACGAAGGTCAAAATATTAGAAAAGCTTGACAAAGGGTTTGAAGGGAATATTAATGTTACGACATCTTCAATCAGCAGCGTGGCCATTTTGGCATTTTTGCAGCTAGATTTAGCATTTTTTTGCCTGATTTAGCTGCACATTTTTCATTTAGCAGTTAGCATTTTTTTTAGCATTTTTCAACTATATATTTAGCATTTTTTAGCATTATTTAATTCAGTGGTGATCAAAATTGAAATGCTTTTGTATTGGTGAGAAACTGAGACAAATATTCAATTGAATTTAAAATACAGTACAACAAAAAAGTAAACGAACAGATTATTATCAAAATGTAATTGTAAAAATTGTTTTGGTTTAAAAATCTGTTTAATACTTCAATACACAATTAATTTGCTATTTGGTAAAACAAAATATTTTTCCTTATATTTTAAAGGTAAAAAACAAACAATTTTCTTTTTATTTAATCAATATACAAATATATGTATAGCCGCCCTATTATACATATATCTATTTTTTTTAAATCGTGTAGCAAAAACGTAAACTACATAAAATTCTAAGAAAATTCTCAGAAGAAACCATGTAAAATACGAAAAGCACATCATTCGCCTTTACATAGGAAATTTGTTCGATAATTTAAAATCAAAAATACTTAACACAATGACTTTCAATTATTCACCGAAGTTTGCTGGTTAAGAAGATCTTAACTTTAACTTGAGAAATTTTTTTTTTTTAATTTTTAAATCGAATCATATTTATTCTTGTCAGAAATCAAGTTGATCGAGTTCGTGCATAATTTTGAGCAATTTTTTATTTTTTCCTTTATTGCAGAATCAACAGATATTCCTAACTGTGCCACACGTCGCGCAATAGTAAAACGCGACAAGGATATAGATTTAACTAAGTTGATGCTACAATTAAGTTTAAGTAGAATTTTACTTAAAAGTTCCTTAATAAAAATACCATCAGAAAATGGTCTTCCGTGCTTCACAATATCTTAGCTTACAATGCTTGAAATCTTTTTTTTTCAAATCTCTATCAAATTTTTCTTCATTATTTTCTTCCTCTTCTAACCATCCCTTCAATTTTTTAAAATACATATTTTTCATTTCGACAAAAAGCTCTTTTTTATCATCTACATTATATTTTTGTATATCGCTATGAAAAATATCATAATGCCTTCTGATAACCGAATCTCAGTGCCCTTTAAATGTTTTATAACACAAAAGGCATTGAGGATTACCAAATGCATTATTTATCATAAAAAATTTTCGTAATGGTACGAACATTTTTTTTACGCACTATTTTTTTAAATTAACCAAAGCATCCGCTAAGCATGTGCACTATTTGCCGTCTGAAAGACAACTGAATTAAAAGAGCATAAAAAAGTGATGGGTGGAGCCAAAAAGCAATTGCTCTATGAAATGATCACCACTGATTTAATTTAAGAATATTCAAGTAATCTTTTTTTCAAAATCTACCACACTTTTTTGTTGAATGTACATACAAATCCCTACTCTTTTGCTATAGAAATTGTACAATCTTTTAAAAGATCTTCCATATCAAATTGTTTTAAAAATTGATTATTTTGATCCATTTAATCCATGTCAAGCTGCTTTTTTCCCTCAATTTTTTCCTCAATGGAAACGAAAAGAAATACCATAACTTTTGAAATAAAAAAATAAATATGAATTACATGCCGAGATTTTATAGCTCAATTAATATGCCCACTTTGACAACGAGTGCCAAAACCTTTTTTGTGTAGAAAACAGTTAAAAGCAAGGCGAATTCATAAAGGTGACCGAATCATGAAATAAAGTTATGCTACCTATCCGTTTTTTTTGAAAAATACTATGTATTTTGTTTTTGTAAAAGGTTAGAGTGAATGTCAAAAATATTTGTTAAAAATATAAAAAAAGAACTTTTTTTGTTTATAAAATATCTACAATTGCTTTAGAAAGTAAATCTTGTTCCTCAATTGCAAATTAATTGTGGCTCCACTCATGCCTTACGCATTTTTTATTTCTTGTGTTTATATTTAATATTCACTTTTTTTATTTTATAAAATTAAATTAGTTTTTTTTCCAAATATTAATATTTTTATTGAATTTTAAATTGAAAAGAAATTAAGAAATTAAATTAAAAGAAATGATTGATTTCACTGTAGAAGAAATTACAACTTTGGAAAGCAGTGGCAGAAACTTAATTCATATGAAGTGTTAAATAAGAACTCAACAGTTGATTTCTGGATAAATGTATATGGATATAAAGATGCATTTAATGAAAATCAATTCAGTAAATTAGATTCTTTTGCAATGAAGTTCTTGGTTTTGCCATTTAGCAGCGCGGAAGTTAAAATAGGTTTTTAGGGGTATAAATCTCTTAAAATCGAAAACTCAAAATAGAATGCCGTTAAAGACTATGAATGCGCTACTTTATATTAGGTGTAGTTTAAAATGTTGCGATAGTTTTAGAAAAATGTACGATCTCATTTAAAAATGCGAAAGGAACATATATTATAATGATATCTCTATCGATTCTTCAGAAGTTGAAGAAGAATATTAATTTGATGACGTTTTTAGTTTATAAAATTAAATTTTTTATTAAACATGTTATGAATTTTATTGAAATACTAAATATAGCCATTTATAGGTCAAGTTCCTTTAATTTTTTGTTATGGTATGGTACCTTTTGTTCAAAAACTTATATAAAGACTGACATATATTTCTTTTATAGTTTTAAGACTTTTTATGTTTACTTAATATATTAAATTTATTTTTTAATCAGTTTGTTCTATTGATATGATGTGAGTTTATAGGGAAGAATTATCTAAAATAAATCATATATAAAGGTTTATTTACTAAAAATAACAAAACAATAATACATTTTAAACTTTAGCATTATTTTTTGGCAGTTTAGGTTTTTTTTTAGCTTTTTTTAGCATTATTTTAAAGTCGATTTAGCTGTAAAATATTTTTGGATATGGCCACATTGTCAATCAGCTATATCAAATCACATAGATCAGCAATATTAAATGCTGTTTTCAACACATATCAGGAAGCAAGCAATACATCTTTGCGCAGCGCTGAATACCCAAATATGGTAAGTCGTCTGTATGAGTGGTTTAAAGAGAAAACTAAAAAAATATTTAGAGAGGAATATCCCTATAAAGATGAAAATGCATTCCGTGGAAGCAATGGATAGTTTTCCAAATATAAGAAACGACACGGTATTTTTAATTTTAAAAAATACATTTAATGTATTGGAGTGAATTACCTTTTTTTCTTGTTTTTATCAAATAAAATTGAATTAAAAAAAATTTAAGTAATTTTTATTATTTATTCGAAATAAAAACGTCCAGAAATTAGAATAATTCAGAAATTAGAATTGCCTCAAAAACAAAGCGGTTCTAATTTGCGAGCGTCTACTGTAATATGAATGTCTGTAGAAAGCAACAACAAATTTATAAAATATTTTTGATTTTATTTTTGCTTTTAATGAAATTGTTGGCGTTGCGTTTTACACTATAAGCCCCTTATTCCCGTAATTTCTACAAATAGGTATCTAGCTGTGTATAATGTGTATAATTTCGAGGGAAAGTAATGGACCGACCTGGCTTATTTTGAACATTTAATACTTCTTATATACATATACAAAATATGATTGATATTTGATATTCTTATCTTATACATATGTACACTTTTGTGCCAAAACCATTATTCCTTTTTCAAAATGGATAGCTTCTTTCACTCGTTATTAAGTAGCTTTCTTCCATAAGAACTTCGATAACTACTTTTTTCTGGATGTATTAAGATAAAAAATGACTTACTTTTGAATTTGTTCTTTTTGGCACAACCCTTGTAAAATTCATTAGTTTTTCAATAGAATTGTATGTAGTGCTTTTATGTGTTTCTGATTACTTAACATATTATTTTGTAGGCGAAGATTTTACTGGGTCTTTAACCCGTTTATTTATGAACCGATTTTCTTAATTTTAACTACAAGGTATTCTACTAAGTCTATTTCAGGTAAAAAAGAAAGAGATTATAGGAATAGGTAAATTAAAGATTTATATCTCAATTATTAAATAATAATTATTAAATACCCATGAACTTTAACTATGTTTTTGTTTGATTATTTTTTAATAAAAGTCGAAACAAATTTGTTTAAAATTGATTTTAAATTGCACGATTTTTAAAACAAAAAAGACGATATTTTTTTTATTTTTTGCTCAGGAAATTGACGATTTTGACACAAATTTATCTGGCAGCACTGATTAAAACCAAAACAAGAAAAGGCTAACAAAAATTTAAACTAACAAAATATAACAATTGTTTTTTGTTTATTTTCATCATATAAATTATGCATTTATCATTTATATTCCTTCTATTTTTTTATTTATTTAAAAAAAATAGTATATAAACATATTTTAAATTCAAAATATCTACATTTTGTTTTTCTCGCCACCAATTTCAAATGTGACCTTTTTTGACAGTTCTTGAAAAAAACTTTTCGCAAAATATTGTTATAGAAACACTTTTTCTCGCATCCTTCCAATAATTGCTGGAAAATTATTTAAATGACAGATAATTCTCGCAAAAAAAAAATACAGAAACACTTGTGTGAGAAAAACCATTTTTTGTTTCATTTTTCACTGTTTCTGTCCCGATTCACTGGTTTCAGTCGGAAAATTTTACGATGCGAGAAATACAGAAACGGGCTACAGGAATGCCAAGTTTCTTGTTTTTATACGAGAATAACATTTTATGTCAAATGTTTATATTCAAATCATTATCAATTTGAATTTAGATGCTAAAATCAAACAATTGCAAGACGTTTGAAAAATGTGTTTGATGTCAAATAATAAAGTAATTTCATATCAAAGGTTTGACTTTGTGTTTGTTTGGTTACTTTTAATTTCCCTTAAGTGCTGCCAAGTTTTTTTTTTTGATTTGAGAATAACAATTTGATATCAAATTGATAAAACATTTTATGTAAAATATTCTTATTTAAATCAATAATTGAAAATGGTTTGATGTCATATGATAAAGTCATTTCATATCAAAGGTTTGACTTTGTGTTTGCTGGGTAAACTTTTGAACTATCATACGTATATGTGTGTGTTTATGGGTATGAAGGCGTATGTGTGTTGAAAACAAATTAAGGAGTTAAAACAAGGTTTGTAGGTGGAAAAAAATCAGCATTAATGAATTTTTTTTTGCTGTTGTTAGTTTTATGTTTTTGGTACAAAATAAAATAAATAAAAAAAACACACACTAAAAAGAAAGCAACAATTTAAATAAAAAAAAACACGCACAAACATGTATGATTTTGTTAATAACAATCATGACGAATATGATGATGATGGTTATGAGGTTGTTAAAGGTGTTAGTTCTAGCACCGGAAGTTACACATAAAACAACTGTGAACTAGTAAATTGTTTTTTTTTCTTTTTTTGATTTTTAACATAAAAGAACTTGTGTTAAAATATAGGAAAAAACTAAACAAATAAAAAATTGTTTTGTGTGGAAAATTTCTGTTTTATAAAATTAATTAAATTGAGAAAATCTAAAGCAAACAACAACACGAATAAAAATGTAAAAACAAATAAGGAAAAGTATCATGAATAGACCTTAAATCATTATTGAAATGTTATAAATCCGACAGCGGAAAGAAGTTGCTGGATCTCTTTGAAAATCCCTAACAAATTTTTTATTACCTTTTGTATTGCCAATTTTTGTACTTTGCTACAATCATCATACAAAATTTATATGTATGTTTTATTTATTTTTTTTTATTATTTTTCTTTTCCCATTTCATGTTTGTTTAAACATGCTCACCACCTCCACAACATTCAATATTCATTCCCACTGTAAACAAAAAACCATCCGTAACGAATCAAAATCTTTTGACAAAAAAAAAAAAAAAAAACACAATCCATTGTAATCAAATTGCAAAGAAGCGGCAGTGGTGGCAATATTATCACAAGACGTCTGTGTCGGAATCGTCGTCGTGATGACAATGAGCTTTATCGTTCCAACAGTTTTAAATTTGAACGTTTCGAACGTAAAGAATATTTGGAAGAACTGGCGGATACGTTGCAAAAACAGGTAAGTCTAAAAAGATTTAACGGAAGATTTTTTTTTAATAAATAAAATTATGGTTTGCATATTAAATCAAAAACATTTACTTATATTTGTATAACACTCTCCCTCCGTATTTATTGCGAGAAGCCCTTTTTACCACCCACTTGAGCGTTAAATTAACAAACACAACAATGGAATTAGTTGTGTATTGAAGTAATAAGGCAAAAAATAAAGTTTTATTTATGTCTTTAGGTGTTGGTGAGAGAAGAAAAGTTATTTTTTTTTTAGTTTTTTTTCTTCTATTTTTTATAACGGAAATACTTGTAAAGCTAAAAAAGGAAAGCACCGTTATAATAATAACAGTTTTATTTTATAAGTGTTTTTGTTAGTTTGATTTGTCTTTTTGTTGTTGTTTGGTTTCGTTCGTATTGTAACTGTGGCTGGAGGGTTGCTGATGAGAGTAAATTGTGTTTTATGTAGGAGTGTAATTGCTTTATGGTGGTATTGTGTGTTAGCTTTTCAAAAAATGAATGTGTAACAGTATTTAAGTTAAATATTAAAAATAAGCTTTTATAAAAGCTTTTTGTTTTGTTAGAGAATAATTTAAACAAAAGATGGCGCTAGCTATTGTGTAAATGTTTCATAAGGCACTGCCAGCACTGAATTTTTATTAGTACGTTACAAAAAAAAAAAAAAATGACTTAGGACTTTTTTGCTAGGAACACAATTGAGTGGTACGTCGTTTGAACGTAGAACGTAACGCCGTACATTTTTAGAAAAACGCTTCAATTACGCAGAATTTCGTCGTAAACGTATTTTGTTTTATTTTGAAAATAATATTAAAAAATTCCAAATTTAAGAACAATTTTGATTTTTAGTTGAACTGTTAATTTTTAGTTTTTTGATATTCTTTAATTAGGTTTGAGTTCATAAAATTTAATTCTCATTAAATTGTTTTCACTGAGGAACGAATTTTACAACTTGACGTTTTTATTAAAATTTATTGATAATTTTTCCTTGGCTGAGATGGGATTTGAACCCGGGTTGATTTTTACATGTTTCAAGAATCACACCATTCTATCTTCAAAAAATCTTTGAGTTCTAATCACTGCACCACTGCGGTGCCGTGGTTTTTTTATTGTTTATTTTATTTTTCTTTCCTTTTATTTTGTTCTCAAATATTCCTTTTCTATGAAAATACGGTCGTAGCCGGCGTACGATATAGAATTAGAAAATATTATTCGTTTTAATTAGAAAATGTATCTACGTCGTACGCCAATACGTTCATACGGTTCAATTGCGTTCCTAAGGTTTTGTTGTAAATCATTTTAATGTGATATCATATTAATTTTTTTTCCAACTAAAGACATTTTTGTGGAACATATTGTATCCTTGTAAAAAGAAGAACAATCAAAATTAATATATTTTTAGATAATTACAGTCGAAGCTCAGTATTACAAATACGTACTCAATTTAACAAATTTGCGATATAGCGAATGATTTTACTATGTACACCAATACCTCGCTTTGCGTCATTTCGTTTTGCGTTTTGGCGAAGTTGCCTAGCTGTTGAATTAGTAGAAGTTGCGTTGTTTTGGGTTTGAGTCTTTATTTATTTTTTTTTAATTTTCTTTTTTAATCCAAATTTCGATATTTTGATATTTTTTTATCTAAAAGATGGCAGCATTGAACCAATTTTTTGTGATAGAATGCCGACTTACGACAACTGCCAATATGGACTCAGACAGTGATTAATTTTTATATTCTTTTTTATAACTTAATTGAACATTTTATTTTGTTTTAATTGAATTTTGTTTTTTGTACGTATGTAATAAAATTTTATATTATTTTTGTTTTTAAATGTTTACTTTGTCAAATTTTCTTTTTAAAAAGTACTTTTTTCGTAACCCTGGAACCTATCTTCGATCTTTACATGGTTTTCTATAGAAAATCATAATTCACTTTGCGTCGCGTTTTTTGGAGGGTAACCACGACGCAAAGTGAGGTATTGGTGTACCTAAAATATATTATATTCCAAGGGAAAAGGGAACTAACACCAAACTTGTCACGTGACAGTTCTAAAGTTGAAGGGACCAGTTCACAGTTCACAGAAATAACTTAAAGGGACACATTCAATTCCGTTTAAAATAGTGCCTGTCGTAGATATTGTCCCGTGTGAACTATGTTAATAAAGCTTTAAGAACAATTGACAAACATTTCCCGTAGGGTAATTACAGCTCAGTATAACAAATACTCAATTTAACGAATTCGCGATATAGCGAATGATCTTACTATATACTTAATATATAGAACATATTGTTTTTTTACGCTCAATATAACGAATAGTTGCAACTATAAATTACAAAAAAAGAACAAAGCCAAAAAAACCAGAGTATTCGATCCCTAGGGAAAGGAAACTAGCACCAAACTTGTGACGTGACAGTTTTAACGCTGAAGGGACCAGTTCTAATTCTTACAATTTATATGAAGAGAACTTGTCACTTTAACATGGTGATGTCCTAGAAGGGGGTTCATTGCACCTTTATTTTCTTTGTGACAGGGAACTGAAATAATAAAAATTTACCCATTTAATTTCGTTTAAAATAACGCCTGTCGCAGATGTTATCCCGAGTGAACCATATTAATATGATAGATCCCCTTCATATAAAGTAAAAAAACCATAAAGAACCAACCACTACCCGCACAAAATACAGTCACATGACTAGTTTTGGTTAATTTTACCTTTCCTCTGGAGTAATTACACTTTAAACCCATTATCGTCAGCTAAGCGATATGTCCTATTTTCACCTATGTATTACATTTCGTTCCTTTTTATTATAAAATTATGTTCACTGGTCATGGAATAAGTGCTTAAAAACAATTGAAACAAATTTCCTGCAGGGATATAACAAAAACGAAAACAATTTTAGATTAAAGTTATTTTAAGACACTTAACCGGTTAGTTTTGATGCCAATAGGATCATAGAAATCAATATGCCCTTAATTGAAGAACATTATAATATTTCTGCAAAATTTAGCCCACTAGAATTTGCCAAGACAAGAAAAAAAATCGTTAAGGCAGGTGTATAAGTTAACATAGGCTCAATAAAAAGCCCACTCTCCGAAATCAGCTAAATAAGCCTAAAACTACAGCAACTTCAGACAAGAGTCCGTCATAGATTAACTAAAGTTTTAAAAAGTTTCCTTTACAATTTCCCGGAAATCCCGCAACTAATTTCCGGGAATTGAGAATATTTGAAAATCCCTTGAATAACCGGGACGAGAAATTCCGGAAAAAACGCTAATTAACAACAATATAAGTTGTCTAATCTTTGATTAATGGTTCTTAGGGGTCAAATACACTGGAAACGCTTGTGATGTAGGCGAATTTACTTGTGGACGTGTTCTGGACGTCATATTCGCCGTTATATTTTAAATTTTTTGATTTTCCATCCAGCATAGTCGGTGTCACACATTCAAACACATTTTCTCTAATTCTATCACAATGCCTGATGAGTATTTTGATAAGTATTTCGGGGTGTTTGTATTTAAGTATCAGTAAAAGTCTCATAGAAGTTACACGGGGAAAATTTTTTCTGAAAACATCGTTTCTAATTAAAACTTTAATCATTCAAAACATTTTATGCTTTTATCATATGGTGTGCTTTTATATTAATACAACAAATTTTTAACTTCAATCAAAGCTTTCATTTCCAAAATTCGAACTAAAAGCTCATTTTATTTCCAAAATATATATTAATAGGATTATTGCTTATGTTATAAACTCAATGAAAAAAAATCTAATTAAAAGCCTAAAATACATATATAAAAAAAGTATTAAAAGCTTTAAATAAAAGGAGCTTAGAATGTTTTTTTAACAAGCTTTTTTTTTAATAAAATCTTTCAAGGCTTTTGACAAAAGCTTAAAATCTTAACTATAATAAGCTTATTATTGAGTAAACCTTTAAGCTTAAGATCAGCTTCAAGTTAATGAATGCTACATAAGTTATGTTATTTAAAGCTTAAAATTAAATTTAGTTTTGACAGAACTTATAAACATTAAAAATGCTTTTTTTATATAACTATTAGTTCAAACCAGTTTTCTCCAGCTGATATGCCCAATGGGCAACTTTTACAAAAGAGCTTTTGTGCTTTCACACCGACGAGTGCACAACAGCCAATCAGATCGCGGTGACAACAATGCTTGCGGCTTACTTTGCAAAGAAAGAACAGAACTAGTTTATGCAAAATATAACGTTAAGCAAATTTATTTAAGAGCTTTATATCTATATCGAAGCTTAAAGTTTTTTAAAATTTGAAGCCTTTTCTATTCTTAAAAAGCAAAGTAACAATTTTTAATACATAGATTTTCTTTAGAAATGTGTAAAATATTTCAATAACGACACTGAAAAGACCATTTACTGGTGTTTTTAGAGCCTAAATGTGTTTTTTTTATCAGGCCCCTTTAAGTTATGTATATTGCTTTATACTTATGACCTAGAATTTATCGAAGAAATAAAAAAAATCTTTTTTAATTTCCCTTAACGAATATGAAAATGAATTAAAAGTTTTTTATTTTTTTTTTATTTGAGGGGGAGTGTTGAAGCCAATCAAATGTAGTGAAAAATCTAAAAACATGTAATTTTTGTTAAGCTCTTGTATAGTTAAGTATTCGAGACACAGGTGCTACACCTTAATGGCCAATTAAGTGATTAATTGAATAACAGCAACAACAAACAACAGCAAAGGCTAATATTACACTGGCGTCTAAACAAGAAATCTAAAAAAACAAAACACTTTTACCAGAAGACGTAGAAAAATTCAAATATAAAGTGATCAATAAAAATAAAATTTATTAAATACAACAAAGTTTTATGAAATGTATTTGATTGGTTGTGTGGGTGTGTGTGTTTGTGTTCGACATTATTGGTTTGTTTGAAATGGTAGAAGCGATAGATGCGCATATTTTAACATTTTTTTTTATTAGAAACTGAAGGAAATTTAATTGTTTAGAACCCTTATGAATGTGTAAAAATGTGGCAGTGGTCAGGTGTTGTGCGGCATTCAAAGGAAATTGTGGTTGTTTGTAAAACAATTTACTGAATGCAAAAAAATGTAGGTACTTGTTGTTTGCTGTTGCCGCTTCTGTTGTATCAGGAAAATATGTTTCTTAACAAAATTGTTTGTTTTTTTTACTGTTTATTTTATTTGCAATTTAATATGGCTTTAGCTTTTAATACAACAACTTTTCTTAACGATAATAAATTCAGTTTATTTTTGTTATTCTTAAAATTTAAGCACTTGTAAGATGTTCCTTAACATTATTTTAAGTGTAAAGGGTGATCTAATTAAACGCACGGTGTTTATTTTAAATCAAACAAAAAGTCTTCAGAGAAGTATCATAATATTTTTTATTATAAACAAGTAAGAAAGTATAGTCGGTCAAGCCCGACCATATGATACCCAGCACCACAGTACTTAAAAACACATCATGCTATGTTTAAAAACTTCATTAATATCGGTTTGAAAGTTTGTGAGTGGCAGAAATTGCCCACTACATCCCCTTGTGGTCCTTTTTTTTGAAAAACTGTATAGCTTATGTGTCCATATAGATATGGATCTATCCATGTTTTAAATTTCATTAAAATCAGTTTGAGAGGCAAAAATTGCCCTTATCACCCCTTGTGGTCCTATTTTTTTAAAACTGTATAGCTTATGTGTCCATATAGATATGGATCTATCCATGTTTTAAATTTCATTAAAATCGGTTTGATAGTTTCTGATAGGAAGAAATTTCCCCCTATCTTCCCTCGTCGTCCTACGATTTTGCCCATTTTCAATAGGCTTGGTCCTTGTGCCAATAAGAACCTATGACCCAAATTTTATCAAGTTATCTCCAAAGTTGCGACCTGTACTTTGCGCACAAGGTTACATGGACAGCCAGCCTGCCAGCCAGCCGGACGGACATCGTTAGTTCGACTCAGAAAGTGATTTTGAGTAGATCGGTATACTTTAAGGTGGGTCTAGGACCACTATTTTAAGGCGTTACACACATCAGCACAAATGCATAATACCCTCTCCACTATTGTGGTGTGGGTATAAAGAGGGATCTATGACAATTATGTATGTGTGAAACAAAATATCACCTAAATGCTCGCCACAGCCTTGGTGCCATACATCTTTCCATATTTTCAATGACTCTGAAAGATAATTGAGGTCGCTAATGTGCCGAATTATCTCATTCTTTAGTGCTTGAATTGTTCTTGGCATATAGACGTACACTTTTTTTAAATATACCCAAAGAAAGAAATCCAACGGTGTCAGAACACATGATCGTGACGGCCAATTAACATCGCCACGACGTGAGATAACACGGCCATTGAAATTCTCGCGCAAAAGAGCCATTGTTTCGTTGCCTGTGTGGCAAGTGGCACTATCCTGTTGGAACCACATATCGTCCAGGTACATATCCATAATTTCTGGCTACAAAAAGTCCGTTATCATCTCGCGATAGAGATCACTATTCACACTAACTGCTTGGCTGACCTAATTTTCGAAGAAGTACTGCCGCCAGTCTATAAACCGCGCCAAACAGTCAGTCTTGGTGGATGCATCGGCTTTTTAACAATCACTCGTGGATTATCATTTGCCCAAATGCGGCAATTCTGCTTGTTAACGAATCCACTGAGGTAAAAGTGTGTCTTGTCGCTGAAGATGATTTTTTAACTCTCCATAATTGAATTTGTCAAAGACTGAAACAAAGAAGTGTCAAATTAAGTTGGGCAATAAATTTGGCTTTAATGTGTAACCCACAATTAACATCGTGCATTATGGTTTGACCACCCTTTATGTACGAACATTAAAATTAATTTATTTGACTTTTCAATTGAATGTAAGTCTTAAAAAAAAGTTTTCGTCGAAAGATTAGCTGTTGACTTTTATAGGAATAGAAATTTATTGGAAACGAAAAGTATGAGATGCTAAAAAAATTTTATAACTTTTAATACACATTTATGTCTTTTTTCGTCTCGATTATTTTTTAATGTTTTTTCCTTCTTTTTGGAAGAAATTATGTTAAATCATCAATCTTCAATAAAATTTTTTGACAGCTTTTTATGACATTTTAAGTAAGAATTCTAAAACATTTGATGGAAGGAAAAGGAAATACAATATTTTTGAAATAAATCATAAAGTAACATGGCAGATTTTTATGTAGCATAAATGTATTCTTATAAGATACTTTCATCTCTGCTGCACTACTTTACACATCAGTTTGGTTCATGTTAACTTCCTGTAAGCCCAAAGAGACATCAATACATTTATCACTTTTACCTGTTTGAGTAGGAAGTATGAGGCAGTAAAGTTTCCTTGTGTAACATCTTATTATCTGGTCTAAAGTAGAATTTTTTGCTGCTAAACAATCATTTTTTATGAGATTCATTTCACCTTGAATTAGTTTCAAACCCAAAGCCACTTAATGTGATTGACTAGATTCTCTGCTAACCCTTTGCTCCTACAACGGAAACCAACTGCCAGGGTTTTGGTGAAAAACTTTTTTCCGTTTTTTATCACTGAAATTTAAAGAGTTGGTTAGAGCTTATGATTGGATTGCCTGTTATTTTGGCGTTGTAGTCTTTCTTTGCCCGTGTATAAGTGTGTTTGTTAATATTTTTTTTTTCCTCTAAATAAATTTTCATTTTCTATTTTGGTTACAGGTTTGCGTGTTAGCAAAAAAGGAGTTGTATTACATTCTGTGCTTGTGTGCTTTTTCCGACCTGTCAAGTTTTACTTAAGGAGTTGTTGCAGTTTCTTGTTTGTTTTTCGCTGCCTAATCCCTTGGCAGCTTCACTCATTTTGCTAGATTTATGGTGTGGTCGAATTGTTCTGACGTTTCTCTTTTTGTGTTTTTATTTTTTCCCAATAAAGCTTAAGTGTTTCTAAAAGTATGTTTGCTTGGAAACAAACATACTTTTCTAGCAAGTCGTAAAATCGTGTAAATGTCTTTAGAATTTTGTTAAATACTTAGTCCGCTTGCTGTATTTCTTGTTTTGTGTATTTTGTATTTTTTTTGCGCTTTTTATTGTCTTAAATGTTACATGAAAAAACTGTTTCTTAATTATCGTTCATACGGTTGAATACAAGAATTTATCCTGTGAGGCAGATCCTGTACACAGCTTTTTTTGAAAGTGAAATTAATCTTACTTGTTCGTTGTTTTTTTTTTTTGAAGCTTTTAAAGCAAGTCTTAACATATTTGGTGGCATTAGGGTGTGAACAGCTTGTGATAGCAAAAAGAGGAATTAAAAATACAATATAAAAACTAAATCTTCACTGCTGGAAAAGGCGTCATAAAGCTGAAGTATTCATTCTACTTTGAAAATTTAATGTATTTAACTAAATAACAATGATGTCACAATTCTGATGTTCGGGCAACGTCAATACAAAGATGCATTTTTCTATGAGTGAAGATGTGGAAATTCTTAAAGCCTTGAGGTAAAGCTTTAACACAATAAGCAGATTTAAAGTTATATCGAAAATTTATAACATTTTTATCTTTAAAGTTTTCTTACTTCTAAATAAAAAATTTACTAAAAAGCTTTATAAAATACATAACTGAAATTTAGCTCATAGAATAAATTCGAAAAATTAAATATGTTGAATATAATATAAAGTATCCTACGAAAGGAAATAATTCCCAGTTTCTAATATAAATTTTCTTACTTTTATTTATAGTAGACTTATAGAAGAATGCTTTAAAAGCTTTACTTTTGCTTAAGAGTTATAAAGCGCCCTAGTAATTTCAATTTTCCTAAACAAGCATTTTTAAAAATTCCTTAATCAATACAAACCAAAAGTTGGCTTACGCAAAAAGTATGTGAAATATAGAGGCAATAAGACTATTGCAAAAAGCTTTATAAATTGATAGTTTGACTCATAGAAGCACATTCGAAAAAATGGTTAGTATAATTCAAATAGTTTATGAAAAAGAAATAATTCCCAAATTATATTTTTTTAAAGTTTAAAGAGTTTTATTTAAATACTTTTTTATGAAACCTGTTATGGGTAAAATGAGTTTAACAAGAATTAAAAAGGGCTTTAAAGCTCTAGTAAATACATATATATTAATATTTTTTTTTTTGCAAAAACAAAGCTGTTATTCTAAAAGCTTTAGTTTAAAAGAGCTTTTTTTTTAATATTCTTTACTTTTGCCGGTAAATAAATTTGAATTAATAACAAATTTTTTTTAAACTAAAGCTTTTATCAAAGTTTTTCTTGAAAAATAAAAAAATAAATTAACAAGGTTTCGTTTAAATGTGCTTAGTTCCCATTTCATTGATATTGATAAACTGAAATTTGTTGTTGATCGGATAAGCTATTCCAATGCGCATTTCACTGGTTGTTTAGGCCAGATCGTCAGGAAACTTCATCCAAAGATTTTAGAAAAACTAAAAATATTATACAAATAAAACTGTTAAGCGAATTAGATTTATAAGCCCCAGTTTTACTTGTAACAATATCAAAGCTTAAACAAAAACAACAACAATAAAAAGTGAGTTTATCTTTTTTTACAGTCCCGACTACAATTGGTTTATCTTTTTATTAGCATTTTAAGCTTAAAACAAAAAGTATTTTTAAGCCTTTTTTAATTTGTAGCTTAATGTTTTTTAATAACTCAGTTTTTTAAAGCTTAAGTTTTTATCTGTTTAATGAGCTTTAAGTTTTTCTTAAAAGTAGTTTAAGAAATCTTTTTTAATCATTCGTATTCTGTAGCCTATAAGTTTAATTTTGATATTAAATCTTTATCAGTTTAATAAGCTTTAAGTTTGTTTTTTAAAGTGTTTTAAGAAAGCGTTTCATTCTTATTCTCTAGCCTATAAGTTTTATTTTAATGTTAAGCCTTTCACTCTGTACCTGTTTAATGAACTTTAAGTATGTTTTTAAAAGTATTTTAAGAACTCTATTATCATTCTTATTATTTAGCCCATTAGTTGAATTTTCATATTAAAGCTTTATCTGTTTAGTGAGATTTAAGTTTTTTTTGAAGTATTGTACGAAAGCTTTTTTATCATTCTTATTATCTAGCCTATAAGTTTTTATTTAGAAGTATTTTACGAAATATTTTTTTATCATTCTTCCCTGCAAGAACAGTACGGGTTAAATAACGCGTTACATAAAACGTACTCATAACCAAAGTATTAGTTAGAAATTCTAAAACTTTCAGTTATTTTGTGCAGGCCTTTGGGAAAAAACTAACCTATTCTTTTCTGTACGTGTGAGCTGATATCTCTTTCTTTCACATTATTACTTAGAACAGAAAACACAATAGTGCTCTCACTCGCACACGTCAGTGCTAACGTGTATATAACTGCCTAGTTAACGGTAGCGATACTGGTAGTATTATATTATAAATAACTTTTTAGTTAACCGATACACATATCCGTTATTACTATTTAATAGGTAACTTGTTAGTTAACAGCTTAACCGTTATTAATATAGGTTAGTGCTACTGATTAATACCAGTTATTGTATTCCTAAAAATTGGGTATTTATTTTATTTTAATAAAAAAGTATGTACATAAAATAAAATTAAAAAAGAAATACATATAATAAAAACAATTAATTTATTTTTTATTCATTTTATTTAGATTTTGAATTACTTTATTTAATTTTTTCACTTTTATTACACTATTTCAACTTCACGCGTACAGCACTTAGTAATAATCTGTAAAATGGAAGAAAGAGTAAGGTATAACACGGTTCTTTAATCGAAAGGGCCATTTCTTTCTAACTTAAGGTGCTTATGGAATACAAGTGTGAGTATGTGTATGTTGAAATTTAAAAATCTTTAAATATTTTGGTGTATCGGTTAGGCAGGTTTTGCAGGGTTATTATCTGGCCTTTAAGTTTTATTTTTATATTAAACCTTTAATTTTTGTACCTTTGTAATGAGCTTTATGTTTCTATTTAAAAGTATTTTAAGAATGAGTTTTTATAATTCTTATTCTCTGGTCTGTAAGTTTAATTTTGATATTTAAGCTTTCATTTTTGTTTTATCCATAACATCTTTGATTTAAGGAGTATTTTCAAAAGCTTTTAGCAAAGTTCACAGAAAAAATTATTGCTAAAATATTTTCAAACAAACGCTGGTTTCAAAAATTTTTTAATTTCTACAAATTTTTTTAACTGTTTCAATTAATATTTTTGCTTGATTTTTTATTGTATCTACAAAAATGTTGACAACTGTTAAAACATAAAATATACGCTTTATTGGTTTCAAGTTTTCATAATTTTGTATGAAATATTTAACGCTCTTTAATGTAGTCGTTTTTTTGCAATTTTTTATTTGATCGTAAGCCACACTACTTTATGTAAAATAAATGAGCAACAACAAAAAACACATGCAGTCTATTTTTGTACGCCTTAAAAAAGTACAACAATAAGAAAGATGATAAAATAGCGTGACGAGAAACAACAACATCATAAGAAACAAAATTTATTTTTGGTTGTTTTCAAAGTTGGTAAAATAAGAATGAATAGAAATCCCGTTTTCTATTTTTTAAATTTTGTCAGTTAAATACATAAAGTTTTTGCAGTAGAATGATGACGGAAACCATATCGGGTCGTTCTGCTGCAGTTTTTAGTTGAGATTGCTTCTTCTTAACCCAAGGAAAGGATAAGACCAACGGTGAATGTGTGCAACTAAGCTATAACGAGAGAGAGACATCGACTGCTTTCAGTGCAAAAAGAAAAAACTTTTTTGTTTGATTTCAGTAAATGATTTGCTTTTAATTTTTAAGAATTTCAGTCAATTTTTTTGTTTGACTCAGCTAAATTATTTGTTTGAAAAAATCAGGGTTTTTTTTTCAATAAACGAAATGCAAAATAAATGGTTTGAATATGCAAATTTGTTTGTAGGTCCTGTTTTAAACAAAAAACGTTTTGATCCGGCAAATTTTTTGTTTGAATTGAAAAAATTATTTTTTCTGTGTTCTTAATTGTAGCCTGTAAGTTGCCCAAGTGTTTTGTATTTTAATTTCTTAACAAGTTAATCCAGTGCATTATTTATAACGCTTTCGTTTTAAAATGTTAATTTTAACCCTCTCTCTACCTTCTTTATCCCTGGCAAATCACCCTTTTGGTATGTAAAGTTTTCATTTTATTTCCAAAATGTATTCTACTTAGTTTATGTGGCTGTTGTATCTTAACCAAGACATTTAAGCATAATTATTACATCTTCCAAGCACGTAATAATTATTATTTTAATTATTTTAATTTCTTTCAACTTTCTTATGTATGATATTCTGGCACAAAGAAATCTTCAAGAGAACTAAAATTAAATAATAAGATATTTATCACAATTTACATATTATTTATTTCGCTTTTAAAGCATTAAGTTAATTAGCTGTACAACGGAAAACTTAACTAGAAAAGTTTCGTTTCGGTTTACAAATCGAAAGTCAAAATATTGGAAGAAAGTTTTTGTGAAAATGTTATTAAATAATAATACACTGAAAATAAAAATAAATCCATCCGTAATTAATTCAAGCTAAATGGGTGACAAAAGTACGGTAAGTACGGATTTGCTTTAATCAAGTACTGAATGCTTGATTTAAGTACAGATTTTTTAAAACTATATGTGTTCCCCTCGCTCCTATAAAAAACATGAGCCTCAAATTTTCATGTGTCCCGTACTTAAACTAATCCGAAAATAGGATTGACTTAAGTAAAAGTGAGATAAAATTGAATCTAACTAGCTGTGCTTGACTCAAGAATTTTTGAGTTGGTTTTAATCTCAAAGTCGTACTTGGAATAATCCGAAAGTGAGATATTCAGCCATCTCACAGAGTACAATTCCGTTCGGAATCGAAAAAAATATATTGGTTTATTGATAGAAAGCGTATTGTGATAGTTTTTTGGCCTTTCAGATACAGAAAACTCAAATTCCTTTCATGAAAACAAAAATGTTTCATTCCGCAAAAACGGCATTGTACTCTGTGCCATGGCTGTTTGGTTCTGTCCTAAACACTTACCCCAGAGAACCAGAGAAAGAGAGAGAGAGAGAGAGAGAGAGAGGGAGAGAGAGAGAGAATATTATTATTTATGGCTCATATGTTGGTTTAATATTTGTTGTACTTCACTCTTTGTTTACAAAAGAACTCCCAATTATAAAACACCAGCAGAATTGCCCGATATGGTTTTCGTAATCATTCCATTTTAAATATTAGAAATAATTTTAAGAAATAGAATTCGGGAGTTTTTGCTTCTTATTTTACGTTTTAAAAAATACATGGAAATAATGTTTGTGTTTTCTGTTTAAATCATTTCTTAACTACTTTTATAGTGTTGTTGTTTCTACAACAAACTTTTACAAATACAAGCGTATGCACGCATATAAAATGCAATGGTTTCCGAAAGTTATCCCATGTTAGATTGTTTTAATATTGTTTTAAGTACTTTCTGGTGTTATCCGTACTTAAATGCTTAAGTACGACTCGTACTAAAAGTAAGTGGAAAAAAACTTGAATTTAGTACGATTTTTCTCTTTCTTTGCAGGTGTAGAAAATGTATGAGATATTCTTTTCTTCAATTATTGTTTTCCCTAAAAGTCTATTTGGCCAGCTAGCTCGTTATTTTTATTTGTTTTTAAGTAGATTTTATTAAATTTAATTTTCTTCTCCCAATTTATTTTTTTAATACCTTTTTTACACTCTTTTTTATTCCCTTTGAAAGATTAACCCAGCAACTGATTAGATTTTTTTTGTTATAAATGTTTCATTAAAAAAAAAAAAACAATAATTTGCAACCACCTTTTCCGAACAGATTAGATTGGTAATGAAATTTATTCATAATTTTTACCACCCACTTAAGGTTTCTCACAAAACACGCAATATTTTTCTACATGTTTCGGAGTGGAAAATGAATCTAAACATAAAATGATTTTTAGAATTTTATAATCTCTTAAGGAAAGAAAGACTTATTACTTCATTGCATGTTAAGTTTAAAAAAAACTGTTAGTTTTTACCCAACTAAGGAAAATCTGTTGGAAAAAATTTGAAAAATTTTAATCCATTTTCTCATATACAGACAGGGTTACTTGACAAGAACTTGGCATTTCGAAACAAAATGAAACCAGACATACTATGGAAATTCTTTAACTTCCTGTTTTTAGAACACGAACGCAAGACCCGTTCGCTTAACTAACATTTAAAACTAAATTTAAGAATTTGTTTTGGTTTGTTTTAAATGTAAGTTAAACGAACGAGTCTTGAGCTTTTTTTTTGTTTTTGATTTACCACGTATACAGATGATGATTTATTAATTGCGTCACGGATTGTTAGTTTAAAGCCTGCAATTAATTCAATTGCCTCTGTGAAGACTCACGTAAGCATCAAGGCTGCTTCTAACAGTTGTATTCCGAAAAATAATGCGTTCGGGAAATTTTATTTGCAAAAAAAATGTATTATTGTGAAGGTTGTGTGGCACTGTCTTGTTAAAACCCCATATCATCAATAATAAGCCATGTGGCCATTGTGGATAGACTCCAGTTGTTGAAAACCCGTTCGAACACGTGTCTTAATATAAATCTTAGAAGGAAGATTATGGTGACAAAAATAATTTAAATCTTTCCTAAATGTAGCTTTAAACGAGCCACCATTTAATACCCCCAGATATCTGGGAAAGTCCTTGTAGAAGGCAATTTGCAAATAATCCATGTCCTGTTAAATTGAAAACTGGGCAAGCGCATAGGAGATTAAATACTGTCTCTTCAGTCTCAGGTTCTCTAAAGCTGCAGCAGCATTCATTAAAAGGGAGACCTAGTCTCCGCGTGCTTACCTATCATCCAGAGAACAGTAAGTATGTTAACCAGTCTCGAAATGTCCTTGCGACTAAAGCTAAGAGGACGCTCAGGGCGACTCATGTCGTATGGAGGCCACACTACTTAAGTATCCCTGCAGCCATCCAGTTTGTCAATCTTTAATAAGCCATGCCCAGATAGTGTCTAAAGATTTCGCTTCTGATAGTTCCCAGGGGCGTTGCGACTGGCACACCCTGTGAAATATCAAAAGAATCTCCAGTCTTGGTTAGCCCATTTGCCTGTTCATTGCCGTAATAGTCCCTATGTGCTGGCACCAAAATTAAGGTAATGTCTGAAAGGCTGTCCAGTGTGGATAGTTCTTCCTTACACTGCTTAACGAGAATGGATGTTGTTCTTTGCGACCTTTGTGATATCAGACCTGCCTGTCTATCGACCGCTGCTAATGTTCCTGCTATGCAGTCTTAAACATTTCTCTCTTATCGACAGTATTTCAGCCTAAAATACGTTTACTTCATTTGGAAGACGGAACAAGACATTTATTTGCAGCTCTTCCGCAGGTCATCTTTGACCCATCAGTGTAAACTCTAGGGCAGTAATCATTAGCCAGGATTCCCCTTCTCCATTCTCGCCTTAACCTTGAATATCTTCTCAAATTCTGTTCGGGGTATCATGTAGTCAATTGATCGTTTCAAAAATGTGGGTTGCTTTTGTAAGATCTTTGCATGACCGTACATCCTCGCCTTCCAACATCCCGATGCCGATGTTACTCCAATGCAGGCCGATCTTTGTACTTTGCTTAGCGAGTTCACGATGTATTTCCTGCCTGTCCTGGTCCTCCATACCAAAGATCCATAGGAAGAAATGGGCCGTACTATTGCCGTGTACAGCCAATTCACCAGTCTAGGATTTGGCGCCAAAAATTCTACGGTAGGTATAGTAAGCAACCGTAGCTTTCCTGACCCTACGCTGAGTATTCAAACTCCATGATAATTTTGAGTCCAGGATTATTCCTAGATATTTCGCATTCAACAGAATTCAACAGACCAGAATTTTCTTCCTCCTGGTGAATAGTACCAGTTCCGTTTTGTTCGGGCTTACTCCCAGCCCGCACTCTGTGGCCCAGTTACTCAGCACCCCCAAAGCACTTGACATAATGCCACTATTACATCCAGAAACGCACCCGATACTTACAACACCACGTCATCCGCTTTAGCTTCTCCTTTAATGCCCTTATTATACAGGCTGGTAAGAATCGAGTTAACAACAACGAGCTAAAGTAGAGGAGAGACCATACCTCCCTGTTTTAATTAGTTTAGTGTGATTTTCGAGCAAAATATAATTCCTTGTAACAATTGCCAAAGCTTTTCAATGCTGATATTGCAAGAAGTAAGACGGTAAACTTTTCATTTTATTCCAATAAGCCCCTGTAAAAAACAAAATTCTTTTTAAAAAACCCGTTAGTCATTTTTTAAGGAGAACTTTAACCTGACATGTAAAGCGAAATAGATTTAAGCCAGATAAAAAGAAGCACGAGAATGTAACGAAAAAATTGACATTTTATTTAAAAAATAAAGAATCACAACTATCGTATCCCACATATGCCTAATAACATTAATCCAGACACCATATAATTTTCCTTCTTCCTTCCTAACTTTTTAATATGACAAAAGAAATAACCCAAAAATTAGGATTTCCCTTTCCAACAATTTTCGTTTTCTTATAGTTTTGAAAAAATAAAAAAAAAAATAGGAAACAAAATCCTTCAAACCTGTTTTGTGTTGCATTTTAAGTAGCAATTTTTCAGCAATTTTCTATTCATATTGTCCATTTTCGAACATCAATATGTTCATCCATATGTTGACTTGCTTTCTCAGTCATTGTTGTTGGTTTTGGGTTTTTTATATTGATGTCTCAGCATCAATTTTGCGACAATCCACATGAACGTTGTACATACTTACGAGACATTACTTAGACACTTACAATTTCCGCACGACGCATTTGTAAGTAGAGGCCAGGCACTATCGAGTTCTAAAATCATGAGTAATGATTTGACTTAATGAAAAGCATGAGCCATCAAAATCGTTGACAATGGCAAATACAAAACAATTGTGCGGAAAATGGGTTTGACCACAGTTTTGCTTGGCTTTTGTTTAACTTTTTTACAACCGTCAGTCAGTTGGAGTAAAAGCCAAATTAATGATTGTTAGTGTACGAGCAAGCGAGCGCAATAGTATTATTTGCACAATTGACAATGACAACGAAAAATAGGAGCTTTTAGACGGGTAAAGAAAAGGAATTTAGTGACTTGTTACAATACAGAAGAAATAAAATGCTTGAAGTTAAAAAATTGTTTTGAGGTTAAAAGGTTTCAGTCAAAATAATTACAAATCACTGACACTAGAAATATTTTAGAAATTTATTTTAGAGAATTAGAATTAATCATTTCATGACAAAGGCTTTTTAAACTTGAGAAGTTTATTTAGAAATCGCTTCAATTTGACAATAATTTAGCAAAAAATTTGGTTTTAAGTTTAAGATTTCGAAGAAAGCTTTTTTGTTTTTAAGCTTATTTTATATTTTTTAAACAGTTTTTTTAAGCTGCAAGGTTTTATTCATTAAGATGTTCAAAATAAACAAGCTTTCATAAAAAGCTTGTATAAAAAGCTTTTATAAAAAGCTTGTGTAAAAATCTTTTATAAAAAGCTTGTGGTAAAAATTTTTAAACAAAGCTTGTGTAAAATGTTTTTATAAAAAGCTTGTGTAAAAAGCTTTTTTAAAAAGTTTGTGTAAAAAGCTTTTACAAAAAGCTTGTGTAAAAAGCTTTTGTAAAAAGCTTTTATATAAATTTTTCTTAAATAAGCCAAAGAATAATACAGGCATTGTTATTTTAAGTAAAAGCTTTTATGGAAAGTTTTTATATTTATCTTAGTTGTTTTTTTTAATTAATTTTTGCTTTGTTTACAACCTTTTTATAGCTCGACAAGATTCTGAAAACTTAATTTTTTTTAATAATTCTTTTCAACTTATAAAAGCTTTAAAAGTTTTTAACAGTTAAGGCAAAAGCTAATATTTGTGTTTATTGAGTAAAAGCCAAGGTATATTTACACAAGGTAGACTCATTTGGGAGTGTAGACATGCTGCTCTATAAAAGGAACCATGTTGTCAAAATTGTCTTCATATAAAACAAAAACAATTTAACGCACACATGTACAAATTTTGGCTCATATACACGCAATTTGACGTTGTGGTTCCAACTATGGGTAAACAGCTGACAAACATATGGGCCAACGAGTTTACCTTGTCTAAATATACCTTGGTAAAAGCTTTTTCGTAAGCTAATTGTGTTTCAAACAGCTTTAAAAGATTAGATTATGATATACATTTCATTTTTTAAATAAAATAAATCAATTTTAAAAGATTACCTTGTTTAAAGAAAAGCCATTCAAATAAATTAAAATTTATTGACGAAACTTTAAAGCTGCGATTGATAATTTAGGGCACCGCTTTTCTCTTTTTATAATTTAACAACATTAACATATGTGAAATTCGTGCAACGCATACAATCGCATAATGTAATAGTATAGGTTGCCTGTCGCAGCTTTAAAGCTAATTAAATTCTCTATTAACTTCTTTAATAAAGCTTTTTATTTGTATAAGGAATTTTAGTTTCTTTTAAGGAAAAGTTTTAATTTGCTTTTGGCTGTTTAAAATGTAAACATAGTCACCCATTAGCTTTAAAGGCTTTTTTCAGTTTTTAAGGATATAAACTTTTTGTTTTAAGCTTCTAATATTTTTAATTTAAGCTTTCAATAATTTTTTCTTTTGCATTGAGGCTTATGTGCACTCTCCTTACGTCTGTAAATTCCCAGTGATTCATTGGTCCCAAGTCTTTCATCATAAAACCAACTAAGTCACATTTTTAAAACATAATTCTCCTGTTCTTATCATTTTGGCATTAATTCAAGAATTTGTTTATGATTTATTTATTTAGTAAAAGTTCTCAAATAACTTTATGATTTGCTTACTTTCAGTTTTTGGTAGTTCTTTAAAATAAATTTATTTGATTTCATACATCCAGTACTTGGATATGTGTTTGCTTTTTTTTACCAAAGTTATTTAAAGTTTATTTATGACAGTGTATACACTGGGAGAATGTATGTAATCTGTTTTAAAAAAGGTGGTCCTTTGTGTAAGATTTTGTTTTTCTCAAACCTGCTTGCTGTAGAGAAGATGTGAAATTATAAAAAAATAATGTCTATAATTTGATGCTTTTTATTTAGTTGCCATTCAGTTTTGTATAGAAAATTGAAAGAAAAAGGAAAATTGAAATAAATAAAATTTATAGAAATGAATGGAATGAAAGAAATCATACGAGTACAAATTGTAATTTTAGCATACAGGGACTGTAAATCATAATTTCTTGTATTTGTGAAAAATGATTTATATTTATAATGGGGTAGAAGAAAACACAAGAGTACTGGGTGTTAGAAACAAAGTAGAAGGGAGGAATAACAAAACTAATGCAAAAACATGTGTTTATTAATAAAGAAGAAAAAAAAAAATAAATACAAGTCGGTTTATAAATTTATACTTGAGTAGTTAATGTATATGACTGTCGGAGAATAAGAAATTCCCTTAGTACTTTATTATTCTGTAACATAGAGCCCCATATCCACCAGCTCCTGGCACTTGTAAGCCCAAGCAATCAGTTTGCTTGTCTTTTTGTTATTAAGATGTGCGTGCGAAATATTTGCCTTATCCTTTTTTTTCACTTTTTTCAGTCAGTCGTTTTAGTTTTATTTTTAGACGGTGTTGGGTAGGGATTTGTATGTATATTTTTATACTCTGCACCAAAGTTAAAAGGGTATATATAAGTTTGACTATTCGTTTGTAATTTCTGTAAAGTATATATATATTTTGGGTCCTTATACGGAGCGAAGTTGATTTAACGATGTCCGTGTGTCTGTTGAAATGGGTTTTCCGAAGATAGATATATTTTTTTGTCACATATAGCCCAGAATCATTTGCTATTGAAATTTATTGTAATCGGTGTACAAGTGGCTGAAATATGAGCGAAAAGCTACGACTGCCTCTAGTTTTACCCAAAAATACCTTGTTGTTTTTTTATTTTATTTTTATGTATACTTGGAGAACGGCAGGAGCAAAATTTCCCATATGATTAAGCATCTTGATTATCAAAACACAGCATCCAAACAAATGTGGGCGGGATAGGACAAGTAGGCGTGGCACTTCGCATGCAAAGACATTATAGATTTCTGCATATTTAGAGAATGACATGAGCCAAAAATTTCAAATAAGGTACAAGCATCTTGCTTATAAATACACAACATCCTAAAATATATGGGAGAGATTGGACAAGTGGGCGTGGCACTCCCCATACAAACATTTTATAGATTACTGTATTTCTGGAGAACGGCAAGAGCCAAAGTTTCCAAATTAGGTACAGTCATCGTGGTTATCAATACACAACATTCTAAAATATTTGGGAGAGACTGGAAAAGTGGGCGTGGCACTTCCCATACAAACATATTATATATATTAGTATATTTGGAGAACGGAAAAAGCCAAGGTTTCCAAATTAACAACAAGCATCTTGATTATAAATACACAACATCTGACAAAAGTGGGCGGGATTGGACAAGTGGGCGTGGCACTTCCCATACAAAGATATTAAAAGTTTCTGTATGTCTGAAGAACGGCATGAACTAAAGTTTCCAAATAAGGTACAAGCATCTTGATTATAAATACACAACATCTGACAATAGTGGGCGGGATTGGACAAGTGGGCGTGGTACTTCCCATACAAAGATATTAAAGATTTTTGTATATCGGCAAAACGACAAGAGTTACAGTTTCCAAATTAGGTACAAGCATCCCACAACATGTGGGCGGGATTGAACAAATGGGCGTGGCATAAAATCGACTTGTTTATATCTAAATAACGGTTTTAATAGATTTTCTGTTCTTATCTCACCAAGGTGAAGGGTATAGAAGATTTGCCATTGCCGAATATAGCGCTCTTACTTGTTTTTATTATTGTTGTTATTTTGTATTTATAAAGAATTATTTTTTCATGAAGTAATTTTCGTGTGCAAATTAGTTTATTGGAATTTGTTTTTGAGTTTATATTCATTTATTTAAGGGGTTTTTTCTGTCAAGTTTTCGTGTTTTTTTTCATTGCGTGTAAAATAGTTTTCCTTATTTTCCATGTAAAAAGTGCTTCGATTTCTTGTTTAGTTGTCTTAAAACATGCGTGCTTATAAATTTATCGCAAATGAAATTACTTGTATAAGCATATTTTATTTAAGTTTCTTGGCATTTAGAAGTAATGGAAATTTTATTTTTGTATTAAAAATTAAAACAATTTTTTTTATATGTGTTAAACATACAATTTGCAAAAGAGAGTTTAAAACTAAACTTTAAAAGGCACTTGAAGATTAAAAAATAAGTAAACAGATAAAAGGGCAAAAGTATTTTTTTCAGTGACAGATTTGCTATAAGAAGGTATCATGCTCCTAGTTATGAAACTGCTTACCGGAACCCATGATTTGTGTTACCTATGGCTTACCTATAGGTTTAATAAAAAGCTTTCCCTAATGCCATAAAATGCTTTTATAACTTTGTGCCTTTTTACTTTAAAAGTAACCAGACTTTTCTAACCCTACAATTGAAATTTATGTCTTCCTTATATTGATGGTTAAATAACACGCATAACGCCATATTTAAAATCCACATATTCCCATTTACATTCATTCATCCTCAAAGCCTATTTGCCAAATACAAACATATTCTTTTAATGAATCTAATGTGTGAATAGAAAAATATTGTATTCATGTATGAAATAAAATTAAAGGTATTGTCAATTTTATCGGTCCCAACGGTGCTTATTTTTGGGGCATGTATGTATTTCTATACTTACAATACTTTTTTCATGTTCCATTGATGAAATAAATTTGCTAGTACATAAATATTAATTTTAATTTAGCATGATGCCATAGAATAAAACATTTATTCCCATTCTATTCGATATCAAATAAATATTCAATACCATTAAGATGTTTAATTAACGGTAATAATGAATTTGAATGTAACAGAGTCATTAAGCGTTTTGGTTTCCGTGGAAATTTTAATAGATAAAATATAAGTTACCAAACAAATTTATTTTTATAAAACACATAAAACTTTTCAACACGAAAATGGCCTACTTCAGGTTATGCAAGTTTTCAATATATGTATACAGCCATGTACTGGGTATCATATTCGAGTTAAATGAAAATCAAACAAATTTTCAAAACGATCCTTTTACAAATGCTCGTAAAAATATTTCGTTTAATTAACGTCATTATTTAAGTACCGCAAAAAAAAAAAATGTAACTGAAAATTGCCTTCTATTACAATTTTACTCGATTTCGATTTCCAGAACATGACCGATTAACTATTTTATTTCGTTAAAAAGGCTTTCTGGTCTTCACAATACCCTGCTGTTCTAAACATCCCTTGCTTTAAGCTCTTTTTCCGTTTTACTTTTATTAAAACCAGTACACTCTTAAAAAAATACATCCTTATATTAATGCCGCCCTAACGTCAGAATTGTTACATCATTGTCATTACAAATGGCATCAATGAGGCAAAAAGTGACATCAATCCAATGACGAACGTCATCACAAAATTTTGTCATATTGTATGCGTCATCTATGCCTTGACTACATTAATTCGCTGCCACATTTTGTGTGTTATTGACATTATTTTCATATTTTAAAAATAAAATAAGAAGCAAAAATTCCCATATTCTATTTGTTTAAACTATTTAGTTAAATACATCAACTTTTCAAAGTAGAATGATTAGGAAAACCATATCGGGCATACTGTTTTTTATAATTTCGAGTTCTTCAGCAAACAAAGGCGGAATACAACAAAAGTGAAACAGGTAATTAAATAATAATGTTCCCTCACTTTGACTTAAGTCAATCCCAATGACTCACTTTAATGAGAGTTTGTCATTAAATTGAGACTAATGAGTCCTTTCTCCGATTTTACTGAGCCATCGCACTGATGACATTTTTTTATTAAACCGACTCCGATTCGTTATTTCTGTGATACCGATGTGTCATACCATTTATGACATAATTATAGCTGATGAAAATTTGGTCAAGTGATGTTAAGGCTGACATTATAATGATGAAAAGTGTCATGGGGTAAAAAACGAAGACACTTGTCCTAGTACTGATGTCAAAATACATCAGCGTTATGACGCCTTTTCTATCAGTGTAGTAAACAATATTTACATTTGCATGTGAAAAGCATCATGGAAGACATAACCCTGAAAACAAAGTATCTAATATGAAGCCAGAAATATACCAGTTGGTTTTTATTTTAAATTAGTTTTAAATTTTGTTTTTTTTTTTTTAATGTCAAACTATCGTATATAACGTTGTGTTGTCAGAGGAGCATAACTAGTTAATTTTATGCAGTTTAATAATGGTTTAAACGAGTTGCTTTATTTATGGTATAAGTATTTAAAGCAAAATTAAATTTTACTATTTCACTCAATATTTCTTCATACTAATTGAAATTTTTCATTGAATTATTGGTTTTTAATTGAAGTTTTTGATATTTAAATTTGGCTTAAGTTGGCTTAAATTATCAAGTTTTAAATCCAAATTTTTTTGCCGAAATGTTTGCAAGTTTACTTCACTTCCTTACATTAGATTGGCTATCATCCTCAATTGCGTATAATATTATAAGAATAATTTTTTGATTTAAATTATTTTGATTGATAGTGAATATAAATTTTGCTTACCCTTGCTCTTTTGTAAGTGTCAATTCATTTTCAGACTCAAATATTCAGTATTTTATATTTTCCTTAAAGAAAACGAAATTTTAATTGTATTGTTTTAGGCTTAAAAATCTTTGGTCAAAAAATAATAATTTGGATTTAGTTCTTTCATTATTTATAGTGGAATATTTTTCAAATAAAATTTTAAAATGCAACAAGTGTTGCAGAAAATTAAAATGCTATACTAACACAAACAAAAAGTAACGGTGTTTTAGGTGTTTATCGAAAAATCGGCATTTTTTGATCAAAAATCGGCAAATAGGTACTTTGATAATTTAGAGGCAAGGAATCGACAAAATGCCGATAAATCGGCAAATATGGCAGGCCTGCGTATAATGCTGTGCAGTCGACATTTCTCATGGTTGTACCCGTAACAACTAGTAATAAACTAGTCCAAAACTAAACTAGCTGCGAATTTGGATGCACAGCAAAACAAAGCAAAACAAAGCAACACAGAGAGCAGATAGAGAGAGAGAGAAAATTCTATAATGAACGGCGAAGCAAACGTGCCAAGAAATTAATGTGCTGTTTCCAAATGACAGGCAAGTGATTGTGTAGTAAAAATACACTCTAAAAACTTGCCTGTTATTTAGAAACAGCCAATAAGATTTCCCAATTACTGATTTAAACACACGATTGTAAATTATAGAGCAGGGGCTGCGTAGAAGTCCCTCAAAGTTCGACTAGTTCCACTTCTTAATTTTTGTGATAGTAATACTTTTGTTTCGTCTCCAACTGAAAAACTTTTGCCTTTTAAATATTATATTGTGTTTAATTCGACCTTTAAAATGTATAAATAAAAGAACTTTTTTTCCTTTTGAGCTCGAGGTCCTTTAGCCTTTTATTACTCAAATTCAACACAGTATTTTTTGCCTTAGTCTTCTTAAATCTTTTGTAAGGTTTAAGGTGTATTTGCATTATTGCATTTTTGTTTCTTTTTTGAAAAGAAAAATGAAGAGTCTTTCCTCTTAAATTAGGAAGTCACCCGCTGTTTAACTTAAGTTAATTTCCTTTGTTTGAAGAAATACAATTTCAAACAATTTTGCTGTTTTATTTAAATTTCTTAAGATTTTTTACAAAATAAAACTGACTTTTTCTTAACGTTTTTTTTCTTTTTTTATTTTTAAACAATTTTTTTTAATATTTAAAATTTACACTTAACAACATCATAAATTTTTCAAGGACATTTTTATGTAGGAAAAAATTTATTAGATTTAAAGAGGGAGTAAGACTTTTTTTTAAGTGGTTTGATATTAAGTTACATGAATACATGTAACAGTTCAAGGGTCAATAAATGCATATAAGCTTGTTTTTTACTTTCCCCTTTTCTTTTATAGAAAACAGTTTAATTAAAAACTTAATAATAATGTTGCATTCTTGTGAACATGAAAAGCATAAATTAAAAAATAAAGCAAAATCATTAGAATATTTTATAAATTTTTTGGGGTTGTTTGGTTGCTGCTTTCTAGACAATTTTATAAATAATTTCTTTTCTGAGCAGCTTAAGTCTTGAACAGTTTCTTTGTTGCTTTATTAAATATATGGCTGTGCTTTTTTGGCAAAAGAAAGTTGTCATTTTCTTGCGCTGTCTTTGGTTTTCCTGGCTTGAACGTAAAATAAGCAATAAATTTCAAAAAAGGATTTCCAGGAATTAAATAAGATTGCAGGCAAAAGTGTTAGAACGTTTGCAGAGAACAGGATAAATTTACTTACGGCTGAGATTGTTTTAGTTAAAAATGATTTCCTTTTTCGATATAAAAGTATAGAGAAAGAAGAAACATTTTAAAACATTTTTTAAAATTGGGTTTCCATAAGAGTGCTATATTCGGCTATGCCGAATCTTATATACCCTTCATGGTGCGATTAGAGCAGAAAGTTATATAAATATCGCTGTTTTGATAAAATTAATATATTTTGTGCCACGCCCAAATTTTGTCGGATGTTGTATTTTGATAACCAAGATATCTTCAAAAAGGAGGTGCCGCGCCCACTTCTCCAATCCCTCCCATATTTCTGCAATCACGTTCACATTTTCTAGGATGTTGTGTATTGATAACCGAGATGTTTGTACTTAATTTGGAAACTTTGACTCTTTTGGTTGTCCAAATATAAAGAAATCTTAAATGTCTTTGTACGGGAGGTGCTACGCCCACTTCTCCAATACTGCCCACATGTTGTCGGATGTTGTACATTGATAACCCAGCTTTGTCTTCCAAATTTGAATAGAACATTATTTCTCTTACCGTTCTTTAGATATAAAAAAAATATTTTGTGCCACGCCCTCTTCTCTAATCCTGCCCATTTGAAGAGGTTGTGTATTGATAACAAAGATGCTTGTACCTAATTTGAAATCGTTGGAATCAATCCAATGACGAACGCCATCACAAAATTTTGTCATATTTTATGCGTCATCTATGCCATGACTACAGTAACATCAATTCGATGCCACGTTTTCTGTATTATTAACATTATTTTCATGTTTTAAAAATAAAATAAGAAGCAAAAATTCCCATATTCTATTTGATTAAATTATTTAGTTAAATAGATTAAATTTTCAAGGTAGAATTATTACGAAAACCATATCGGGCATGCTGCTGGTGTCTTATAATTAAGAGTTTTTCTTTAAACTAAGCGCGGAATACAACAAAAGTGAAACAAACATGTGTTTGCAGTAAAAACCAAAAACTGTCGAAGAATAAACGAAAATGTGTGTACAACTTTTCGCTTTTTAAGTAGGACAGCGACTTTTTACGTATAATGAATCAGAAGTTTAAGCAACAGTTTTTTTATGCCAATGACAAATGAAGAAGTGGAAGAAATGGCAGTTTTTCTACTTTGACTGCAGTTTTTTGAACGCTGATCCCAATGACTCTGAAATTGAGCCTAATGAGTAGGGTATTCATTCGGTTAACCGTCAATCGGTTAACCGATTAATTACTACCCGATTAACTGATCGGTTAATTTCAAATTGGCTTTTTTCGATTAACGATTAACGATTAACGATTGACCAATCTTCACAAGCAATCCATGGTTATTTTAGAAATTTTATAACCTTTTACTAAAATGAAAGAAATACATAATTCGTTTAAAATTTTTTAAGATATTTGCATATCAGTCACATCATCTTTTTTAAAAACACAAATAACGGTTATTTTGAAATATCTCAAAAACTGTTCTACTTTTGACAATTCAGCGGAAAATTTTACATAAGGATTACGTTTCAAATGCATTTGGTCAAAAAATTGTCACGTAGTGTTATTTGTTTCCTCTCATATACAAAAGGTATGTGTTAAGAAAATATTTTTTTCATATAAACAAAGGTGTTCTGTGGTCTTCATTTCAACCCATTTTCCGCCGACCGATTTCAATGTTCAATCAACAGGAATGTGGCGAAAAATTAAAAAAAAATTAAAAAAAAATTAAAACTTAAATTAAATTAAATGTTTGATTGACAACACCTTTTTTTGTTTCACGTACTTTGTATATATATGTGTTTAGTTATATGTTTCTGCTCAAACCTTCTCATATCAGTCTTTTAAAAAAATTAGCCGAAACAACTAGAAGTGTTAAATATTTTCAAAAATTAAAACAGGTGCCAAATTACCGCATTCGATATCGATCGAAATTACTATACAATTTAAATAGGAATTTCGATCGATATCGAATGCCGTAATTTGGCCCCAGGACTCTAAGGGCATAATGTACGCTTAGAGAAATCCTGAAAAAGGACTGAGAAATAAGATATTGATCTACGATAAGTGAAAGAATTTTTTCTAAGTCAAGTTTTGTCAAAATAAAAGAAAAGAATGGCTTTACTCCAAAACATTTAATCCAAATTACTTTTCTAAAAGATTATTTTATAAGATCTCCTTTAACTATTGAAATAACTAATAAAATTATCTCAGTCTATTTTTTTATAAATACATACTTGGGGGATTCACAAGGTAGTCATAAAGTTGTAAAGTCTTATGTCTTTAAATAATTACTAGAAATATATATCGAAGGATTAATATGCGAACCGGCTAAATCCACTTTCTATGTAAATTGAGATTTTGATGCCGTGTCGTAGAGAAAGATACGCTTCGTCAACCAGCTTGTAGTTTTCTTCTATTTAAGTCTTGAAGTGTGTAAAAATAATTGTATTTTAATTTTCTATCAAGCTGCAAATAAAAAAAATAAAAAGTTTTTGGTATCTCCTGTAAAATTTGCTGAATGGAAGTTAGCAGGTTTGCATATTAAGCCGACGATATGACTGTTGTGAGCTTTAACATTTTTATTTTGGTTGAAACACAACAATATTTATTTTAAGCAATTGAAAAATATTATTTAGGACCTTATGACGATATGACTTGATAGCTCACCTTGTGAATCCCCAAATTATTTATTAATTGAAAAATGCATATTTCATATTTATCAGTCTTCATCGAAGTACGATCACTTAAAGACGTGTACTAAAGCGATTTTGCGTAAAATATTTATTTCTTAAAAAATTTATTCTTTAACAATAACAAATTATATTGATCTCAAACAAAACAAAAATAGAAGAAAAAAAAAAAAAAAAAAAAAAAAAACAACTATCAAGTGCATTCAATGTACTGCGAGCGTAAAAAAAAAACTGAACATTCTTGTTGACAACAACAAGGGCATACTGTGCATGCACAAACATGCCAACTAGTGAAGTTAAAAACAAACAACAAAAATCCAACGAAGATAATCAGTCTAGCGCTGAAACTAAAATTAATAAAAATGATGAAAACAATGTCTATAATGTTAACCTAAGTGACAGCAGTTCTGATGATGAGTTGAACTGGCAGTATGTGCCCGTAAAAAACCGCAAGAGGACAAACTCTCAATCGCCACAAATATTCAAGCCAAAGCGTCAGCAACTAGAAACAGATCCATCCACTTCTAACCGATTTGCTGTTCTTGCGAATAAAAACAATGAAAATGATATCGATGATGCATCATCTGAACAACCTGAACATCCTAAACCTCCACCAATTCTAATTCCAAATGTCGGTGATATTGCCAAAATGGTCAGCACGTTAAACAAAGTAGTTTCAAGTAATGAATTTTATTATAAATCATACAGTGATGGCCAGGTTCGCTTAAACATCAAGTCAGTTGATTCGTATCGAAAAATAGTTAAACATTTTGACGATAACAAAATAGTCTATCATACGTACCAACTAAAGCAAGAACGAGCTTTCACTGTTGTTATAAAAGGTATTCATCACACAACGCCAATTGTTGATATAAAAGCCAATTTGCTATTATTAGGACACCAAGTTAGAAGTGTCAGAAATATAATTAGTCGTGAAACAAAGAACCCACTGCCAATGTTTTTCGTTGACTTAGAACCTAATGCTAACAACTGTGAAATTTATAATGTTAGGACATTTGGTCACGCTATTGTTGTTGTAGAAGCTCCCAAAAAATTTAATGATATGGTTCAATGTCATAGATGTCAACAATTCGGTCACACTAAGTCTTACTGCAAAAGACCATATTCATGCGTTAAATGTGGCCTAGAGCATCCAACCAATGAATGCTCTAAGTCGCCAAATACGCCACCACAATGCGTCCATTGCTTAGGAAATCACACTGCGAACTATAAGGGTTGTGTAGTTTATCAGAAACTGATTAATAAACGCATACATGTCAATCCAAGAAATGTAAATGAAAATAGCAATTTCAATGTAAACACTAACTTCTCAGCTGCTGCTCAAAATAGTGGCCTGACAACCTATGCCCAGGCTGTTAGAGGCACAAATGATGGAGTAAATAATGTTCTTCAAAAAATTGAGGCGATGCTTGCAAAACAAATTGAATTAACTAATACGCTAATGAATATGATGTCAATGTTAATGACAAAACTATGCAAGTAAACCTAGTAATTGCAGAATGGAATGCTAATGGCATTTTGAATCATATAAATGAAATAGAAATTTTTCTGAAAAATAATTTTATTGATATTTTACTAATTTCCGAAACACACCTTACCAGTAAATCCCTTTTTCGAATAAGAGGATTTGATATAATAACAGCTAATCAACCTTATGATAGAGCACATGCCGGTGCGGCTATCGTCATCAAATCTACTATTAAGTATGAAATATTACAACCAATAAGTGAATTATACATGCAAGCTGCCGGAGTTAAAATAGTGTGCAATAATTGTAGCGTATCGATTTACTCTGTGTATTCCCCTCCTAGATATAGTATCAAATGTGATCAATATGAACACTTTTTCAATAAACTTGGCAATAGATTCTTAGTTGGTGGCGACTTCAATGCTAAACATACCTGGTGGGGATCACGTTTAACAAACCCAAAAGGCAGAGAACTTTTTAAATGCATCTCTAAAAACAATTACAGTTCGTTATCGACAGGAGCGCCCACTTACTGGCCAGCTGATATTTGCAAAATACCAGATCTTTTAGACTTTTTTGTTGTTAAAGGAATTCCTGCTAACTGTCTTGATATAAAATCTAGTGATGACTTAAGTTCTGACCACAGTCCAATTATTGTAAACTATACCACCATTTGTAAAGAACGACACAAAACTCCAAATTTAATTGCAACCAACACTGACCTTGATTATTTCCAACAAATCATTGAAGCAGAACTTGATTTAAATTTTTCGCTGAAAACTGGATACGAGATTGACTTGGCTATTGAAAATTTTTCAAAACTAATACATAAAGCTGCATTTATATCAACTCCACAAGTAAATAATCGCACCTCTAGTTTTCAGTTGTCCTTTGAAATAAGGCAACTAATCGCATTGAAAAGGAGGCTTCGACTAATTTGGAAAAGAACCCGGTTACCCCTAGATAAAACGAACTTCAATCATGCAGCTAATAATTTAAAGAGAAGATTAAAAGATCTTAAGAATGAGTCTATAAGCAGATATTTGGGTAAACTACGCCCGTGTAATAGAAATGAGCATAATCTTTGGAAAGCTACGAAGTATCTAAAACATGCTCAAAAGCGAAATGTTCCAATCAAGGACTTAAATGGCGATTGGCGTAGATCTGACGTAAGTAAAGCTGCTGCTTTTAAGTCACACCTTGAAAACATCTTTACTCCTTTTTCTTTTTGCACATCACAAGAAGACGCAGAAGTAAATAATTTTTTAGATGTTGCGTGCCAAATGAGTAAACCAATTAAGCCCTTCAAAAATCATGAAATTGAAGCTGAAATTAGCAAGCTTAACCCTAAAAAGTCTCCTGGTTATGACAACATAGATGCAAAAGTTCTTAAAAATTTACCAAAAAAAGCTATGATCTTTCTCACGGTTTTGTTTAATGCTGTATTGCGTCTATCACATTTCCCAACACAATGGAAACATGCAAAAATTATCATGACTCAAAAGCCTAACAAGCCTGAAAATGCAATTGAATCATACAGACCGATTAGTCTGCTACCAGCTCTATCGAAATTATTCGAAAGACTTTTTCAAAAAAGGTTAATGCCGATATTAGAATCTTTACAAGTTATACCCGATCATCAATTTGGGTTTCGAAACAAACACGGGACTCCTGAGCAATGTCATAGAGTGGTTAAAGCAATACGAGATTCCCTAGAAAACAAACAATACTGCTCATCGGTATTTCTCGATGTAAAACAAGCTTTCGACAGAGTGTGGCATAATGGCCTTCTATTTAAGTTAAAGCATTTGCTTCCAGCTCCATTTTACCTCCTGCTTAAGTCTTATCTCAGTGAACGCAGTTTCTATGTCAATATCAACGAGGAATATTCGGAAATTGGTGATATAAAGGCTGGCGTACCGCAAGGAAGCGTATTGGGTCCAACTCTTTACACTTTATTTACATCAGATATGCCTACAAATAACGACGTAGTTATTGCGACTTATGCTGATGATACTGCTATACTAGCAGTCAACGAATCTGCAACAATAGCATCTAACCTTATCCAAACGCAGCTTGACTCAGTAAATAACTGGTTTAAAAGATGGAACACTAAAGTCAATGCAGACAATACATGTGTTGATTTTCACACTCAAGAAGGGTGATTGTCCTTCTGTCAACCTAAACAATGTAGAAATACCTAAGTCAAATGAAGCAAAATATTTAGGGCTTACAATTGATCGGCGCTTAACTTGGAAAACACATTTAAAAATAAAGAGAAAACAACTGAAAACTAAAACAAGTAGGATGTACTGGCTTCTTGGCCCAAGGTCTGAATTAAGTATTAATAATAAATTATTATTGTATAAAACAGTATTAAAACCTATATGGACCTATGGTATTCAATTATGGGGAACCTCTTCTTACTCCAACGTTGATATCATTCAAAAATATCAGTCCAAAACTCTACGGCTTATAATAGGCGCTCCTTGGTACGTTAGAAACACTACAATTCACAATGATCTCAAAGTTCCATATGTAAGGGATGAAATCAAAAAGTACAGCACAAATTACATGAAAAGGCTTAGTGAACACCAAAACATTCTTGCGATAACACTTTTAGATGACGATGATGAAGTTAGACGATTAAAAAGGCTGCACATATTAGATCTTCCTTTTATTTCTTAAGTCTTATTAAATTGTTTTTGTTTTTTATATAATATTATTTTTTTTTTTTTTTTATTTTTGCTTTATTATATAATAGTAAAATTATTTAAATTACAAAGTTTTAACTTGTTAAATTCAATGGAATTTAACGCTACTGTTATTTTATTGTTAATGTAGTTAGTAGATTTGCTTATTATTTTCTTGGTAAATAGATTGCAAATAAAATAGATTATAAAAAAAAAAAAAAATAAAAAAAAAAAAAAAAAATTTCATATTTATGAATTGTTTTTTTGTTTGCTCGTTTAAGTTCAAGAAATTTAATGTTTGGTATGTTATTGTTTTTTTTTTTTACTAATAAACTCCAAATAATAAATAATTAATGCATTTCTATATATTGAAATTACTTAATTTTTGAAAAACTTTATTAATCGGTTAACCGATCAAAAACAAAATTAACCGATTATTAACCGATTAAACCAAAACCTCGGTTAATTAATCGAGCGATTAACCGATTAAAGCAAAAGGTCGATTAAATGAATACCCTACTAATGAGTCCTTTCTTCGATGTTACATCATGACATTTTTTATTAAACTGACTCCGATTAGTAATTTATGTGATGCATATGTGCCATCCTAATGATAACATAACTTAAATGTTTGACCCTGATGACAATTTGGCCAAGTGATGTAAAGGCTGACACCACAAAGATGAAAAATATCATGGGGTCAAAAACGAAGACACTTTCATAGTACTGATGTCAAAATACATCAGCATTTTGACGCTTTTCTATTAGTGTAGAGTCTAGGATCAATATTGTGGAAGTAACAAACGGAATGCCAAACTTATATATACCGTTTAGTGAAGGGTATAAAAGCTGAAATTTTTGTTAAAATTTTTTCAAAAACCTTTAAAGAAATTCTTTTCATTTGACAAACCTGATTATGTAAAACTGCATTTGCTGCCGCCCATTTAGGCAAATTTTGGCTAAAAATTTTCCTGCTGCCAATTGCTATAAATATTTGGAATTAAAACTAGTCCTGCTTCCTTGTTTTTTTTTTTGGGCGAAAGGATATTTATATAATTGTGGCAACTTTTTTTTGTTTTCAAACAAAACAAAAGAATTTGTTGATTCTTCTTTATGAAATTGTAAAACTTTTCAAATTTTATTTAAATCTCTTCTGATTCTTGGGAAACAAATCTTTTTATAGACTGGCAAAAGGAAAAGACAGACACAAATAAAAACTCTGAAAATAGTACATAAAAAAGTGCTAAATAAAAGGAATATTTAAAACCAACTTTTTCATTGAAAATGTTGGTTAAATCTATTTTTGTTTCTCTTTATTTGATAACCCAAGTTCTTCATCAGTTTGCTTGGGATGTCCTTTTTTTTTGCTTTGTAAAATGTGTAGGAAACACCTTCTTGCTCTGGCTTGTTTATCACTCAACCACAAGGAAATCTATATTTAAAAAGTTTTTCAATAACTTGCATAATTTTTGGTAGGCGTTGAAAGATTTTTAGAGGGGAAACCCTTTTTCAAACATAAAAAAATAAAAGCAAAAACTTTTTTTAAAATTATATTACACAAAGAAAAAAAAATTTATTTACGTTTTATTAACATCAATACTAGGGCGGTATAAGGGGAGGGGGGAAGACGTTATCAAAAGGCAATACTATATCAATGATGTCTTCCATAATTGTAACCTTGGCCCTGTTGGGGTGGCAAGTAGTTGGTCGTGGGAGCACGAACATTAGCTGCGGATTGATGGCTAGCGGCAGCAAAGTTTCCAGCAGGAGCATGGTGACCACCTGCACTGGAATAGCTCGAGGGTGTACCATAAGAAGCGACTGCGACACGTTGGCTACCACCATGTTGGTGTAAATGCAAAGTTCTATAGGAAAAATTTTTGAAATTAAATCCATTTTTTTTTTAATAATTTCATTTTAAATTATAACTTACTCTTGAATTTCACGGGGAATTGGTGGGGGTGTAGGCAAATGATCCCCTTCGGCATGAAAACCATTACTGTCAGCCTTGTAGTTAACGGAATACGTTTTGCCATCGTCACCAGTGTAGGAGTAGGAACCAGCAACATTTAAGGAGCCGCCTGGCCAAGAACCTTGGAAGTGTCCCGATTCGTCCCGCTTAATGCCATTGCCAGTTTCGAAACTTGTTTTAGTGAAACAGTTAAATAATTTAAGACAAATTTAAAAAAAATTTTTTTAAATAAAACTTAAAGGAGCATATTTTTTGTAAAATATTTTGTTTTTTTAGGTAATATAAGAAAAATATCTAGTTTGAATGAGAACCCAAAGCGAATTCATTAAGGTGGTCTTAAAAGCCCTGCTGATAACTTTTTTTTTGGCTTTATAATTGCTGGATGTTTTTTTGGCTTTATAATTGCTGGATGTCAAAATTTTGTTTATTTTCTTTGTGCCTGTTTTGTTTTGTTTCTGTTTTTGACCTTGTACAATAATCTTACAAAAATAAAATGCTTGTGATTTTTGTACCAGTTCAACTTGTTGTAGTACCGTGATTACCTATAATGAATTTGGCTTGTGAAAACCTCTTTAAAAAGTTGTTGTTTCTTTTTATTTTAAAACGTACTTTTTTTGTATGATGAGAATTAAATTTTTTTTATTTTTTTCGTTTCGCATTTCTTTTTTTCAATTAAACCATTAATCAAAACAGAGATTAGATTAGTTTTAATTAAAAATTGAATTGAGTAAAATAAACGTTTACTTATATGAACAACATTACATTATACTTCTGCAGAAAATGTTGTTAATATAAAAAAAATATTGAATTAACTGGTTTGTTAACTGGTGCAAATTTAATAAATTTTTAAATTAATCTAACAAATTTTTTTTCTGTATTCCTTAAAAAGATTTTACCTTTTTTGTATTAGCAACACAGAAAAACTCTCGCAAATTCTTTCAATTAAACCATAAATCAATTAAACAATTAATCAAATAAGTTGTACTTAAAAATTTAATCAAGGGATTTAAACGTTACTTATATCAACAACATTACTTAATATTTCTGCAGAAAATGTTGTTAATATAAAAAAATATTTAATTGATTCCATTAATTTGTTAACTGGTGTAAATTTAATACATTTTTTAATTTATCCTACAAATTTTGTTTATTGAAATAAATTTTATGTTTTTTTTTGCGTTCCTTAAAAAGGCTTTACCTTTTTTTTGTTTTAACAACACAGAAAAATCTCTCGCTAATTTTTTCAATTAAACCATTAATCAAAAATGAAATTACATATTTTTAATTAAAATCTTAATCAAGTGAATTAAACGCTTACCTATATCAACAATACTAATGCAGAAAATGGTGTTAATATAAAAAAAAATGTTAAATTGATTCAATTAATTTGTTTACTGATGTAAATTTAATTAATTTTTTAATAAATAGCACAAATTTTTTTTATTGAAATAAATTTTTTATTTTTTTTTGTGTTCCTTAAAAAGGCTCTACCTTTATTTTGTAATAAGAACACAAAAAAACTTTCGCTAATTTTTTTCAATTAAACCATTAATCAAAAATTAAATTAGTTTTAACTAAAAAATTTAATCAACTAGAAAATGTTGTTAATATCATAAAAAATTCAATTAATTCTAATAATTTGTTGGCTGGTGTAAATTTAATAAATTTTTTAATTTATATTAAAATTTTTTTTATTGAAATCAATTTTTTTTTGTGTTCTTTAAACAAATTCTTACTATTTTTTTTCAATCAAATTATTAATCAAAAATGAAATTAGTTTTTATTAAAAATTTAATCAAGTGAATTAAACGTTTACTTATATTAACAACTTTACATTACATTTCTTTAGTAAATGTGTTGTGAATATCAAAAAATATTTAATTGATTCTATTAATTTGTTAACTGGTGTAAATTTGATTAGTTTTTTAAATTAATATCACGAATTTTTTAATTGAAATAAATTTTAATTTCTTTCTGTGTTCCTTTAAAATTCTTTACATTTTTTTTGTTTTAACAACTTTTTTCAATTAAACCCATTAATCAAAAATTGAAATAAGTTTTAATTTAAAATTAAATTAAGTGAATAAAACGTTTACTTATTTATACAACATTACGGCAGAAAATATTTAATTGCTGCTACTAATTTGTTTACTGGTGCAAATTCAATTCACATTTTTAATTAATATTACAATTTTTTTTATTAAAATCAATTTCTAATTTTTTTGTGTTCCTTAAAAATTCTAACTACTTTTTTTTTTCAGTTTAATTATTAATCAAAAGTGGAATTAGTTTTAATTAAAAATTTAATAATATTTTTTAATTGAAATCAATTTTTAATTTTTTTTTGTGTTCTTTAAAAACGCTTTTGTTTTGTTGAAGATATTCCCGCTAATTTGTTTTTTAATTAAACCATTATTCAAAATGAAATACGTTTTAATTAAATATTTAATCAAGTGAATTATACGTTTACTTCTGTATATCAACAACATTACTGCAGAACATTTTGTTAATATCAAAAATGTATTTTTTTTAAAGTATTTTAAAAAAATTGCTTTTCAAAAAATACTTTTTTTAAAGGGTTATTTTATGGGACCCTGTTTTTAATAGAATAGTTTAAGCAAATTAATAGATTTATACGCCTAAAACTTTATAGTTAATTTTTTGATTCAAGTGCTGCATTAAATAAAGTTTTAAACGACAAATTTTTTCTAAAATCGTTTTATTTTAAAAGTACCAGACATCTTTCAACTTACCCAAAGTTATAACTGCCACTGCCATCGTTGCTGTAGTCATTTCTTAAAATGGGAATTTGAGCAGCTGCTCTATTGTGGCCATACTGTGAGGCTGCATGAGCAGGAGCTGAAGCGGCGGCGGCATATTGAAGGCCAGCACTGGGACTAACACCATGATAATGAGGATATTGGCTAGAACCAGCCGCACCTACTGCGGCAAAGTTAGGTGGCAAATACTTGGTGGCAGGTCTGCCAGCGTTAGTAACACCCAAACACACGGCAGCGGTAAAAATACACACAAACTAGGAATAAAAAAAATTATACACAAGCACACACAAATCAAATTTAATAAATTTTAACACTATTATCCTTTTTTCAATTCAGTTTATATCCTTACAAATTTCATTATAATGGTTGTCTGTTTGTTTAGTTTTAGTTGTATTATGATGAAATGTTTGTTGGAAACTAATAACTTCACTGCTCGTCTTGGCCAATTTTATAGTCAAACACCTCTTAAATCTCAAACAAATTCTAATTGGTGTTTTGATTTTTGATTTTTGAATTTTTGCTATTTCTCTCTTTTCGCTAATTCATTTTTGTGTTCTTCGTTTTACTTAAGCTTCATTTACTAAATGATTATCTATGACAAACATCATTATTATCGAATGTCTTTCAACATCAGAACAATGAAATGAAATCGTTTCTTTTTTTTGTTTGTTTTGGTGTTGTAAAGTTTTCATAAGCGAATTGCTGTAGAATCTCTCAGCCAGTTTAAGTTTCATAGATTCTGCAAAAAAAAAAAAAAACGATTTTGCTTATAAATTCTTTGGAGTTTTTGTTTTGTTGAGATTTTGTTTTAATGTGGCGTTTCTTTGCCATTATTACGTCAATTAAAATTGAACATCAATTATTAGTGCAGCGTAACGAGTTGAGATTGCGTTTGAGCTGTTTTTTAATAAAAATAATTTGACGTTTTTTTTGGATAGTCTAAAATAAAAAAGGCAGAAAATATTGTCTAGTTACTTCAAGGGCATATTTCGGCTAAAAAAATATACCTTTATTCATTGTTTTAGTAATCGAATTTTTGTTGAATTTAGAGTTGACATCACTGTGTTTATGTTTTGTTATGGTTTTTATTTTGGTTTGAATGCACTTTTAGTGTTTCTTTATCTTTTTTTTTTAGAAATTTTTTTATCTTTCAAGCACACAAATATTTAAGTTTTTTTTTATTAACTATACGAAATTTAAATAATCAATTATCGCATTAATTGCTTGTTTAAAATTATTAATATTCTTGTTAAAAAGTATTAAGCTAATTAACAAATCTTCTTTGTTAAAACAATATTAATAAATTAAAAAAAAAAAACATAAATTAATTATCTTTGTATAAAGAGATTTAAATAAAAATGCTTTAAAGTTTGACAAGCTTTCGTAAGTGCTAAAAATAATGCAACAAAAATTGTTTATATTCTTAAAAATGTTATTAAGAGGGATGCGATTTCCATGCAAGTGCATGTTTTTTGTCAATAGTCTAAGAACTATGTCGACCAATTATCTTTCCGAATTATTAAATTTCTTTTAAAATGGCATCGATTTATTTTTGAATATTTTGGTGAAAATGCATATTTTTGCATATTTAGGGTTTTAATGCATATTTTTGCATATTTTGAAAATGTTGAGTGATTTGAAAAAAACCTATACTTAACCGGCACTTTAGAGGGTTAAAAAGTTCTAAGAATATTTTTTGAATCAAATTTTACTAGGGGTCTTTAAGACCAAAAAATCGTGCAATGTATGTAAAACGGGTTTTCGAAAAGTGCCGTTTTAGTATACTTTTGTGTAGAAGTTAAAAAAAGGACAGTAATGAGCCCTTAAAATGAGTTTTATAGGGTTAGTATATTCTAAGCAAAGAAGCGCCATACAATTCTACTGAAGACATATGAAATAGAATTTTAGCTCAGAAGTACATTTAGTATATTTTTTTAAATTATACCAAACGCCTTTTCAAAAATTCAAAACTTTTAGGGGTCGATATTTCGGGAACCCGAGCTAACTTTTCAAAACCCTTTAGCATATATGCTCTACCAATAGTATAGTTTCATTTCGTGTTGCATGTATTGAGGCTGGCGGCGATGACCCGAATTTTGTTGCACTGTGTAATCATTTGTATTTTCCAATTACGGATATTTTGGTAAAACAACAACTTATTAGGAGGGATTAAGTTCACTTAATACTCAAGTCAAACTAATTGATATTGATGGAAGAATGGCCCGACAAATTAAAAAAAAAAAAATACAAAACGTTTTGCAAAAAAAAATTAAGGATTTCAAAAAATAAAATTAATTTCAAATATTTTTGATATGATCTGGAATCAAACAAAATGGGATCTGAAAATAAAATATTCAAAAAATTCGATAATATTATTTCTGTTTATATACACTTGAAATAAATATGAAAACAAATAAATAAAGAAAATAGAATGAAAAGTATTTATCTAGAAGAAGCTTTAAAGCTCGCCAAACTTTAAAAAATTTTACAAAAACTATTTTTTTGATACTTTCAATTTCAAAAGATATTTTGCCTGCAAATTATATTTTATCACCCCTGTCACAGAAATCAATTCCGATCGAAAGAGGAAGTGATTTCGTATTTTCCTTCTCCTAAAAAAGAAATCACTTTCGATCGGATTTGATTTGATTTGATTTGATAAGAAGTACTAGATTCTTAAACTAAACTTCCATAACAATTTTCCTTAAAATAGATTTCAAATTTAATTTATGGATTTTTTTCTAAAACAACCCTAGGCGAAAGGAAACTAACACCAAACTTATCACGTGATAGTTCTAAAGGAGTAGGGACCGGTTCTAGTTTTAACACTTTATATGAAAAGTACTGGTCACTTTAACATGTCGATGTCCTAGCTGGTGGTGTTAATTGACACCTTTTTGACACCTTGTAAAAGGTCACTGCAATAAATTTAATTAACACACATTCAATTTTGCTTACCATAGTACCTGTAGCAAAAATTGTCCCGAGCGAACAGATCACTTAACCAACCTAGTGTACTAGCTAAAGTCACATGACTAGTTTTGTGTCAATTACCTTTCCTCTGGAGTAATTACAATTTAAACCCTTTATCACGATTTGAGTAATATATATTTGCTTTCACCTGCCACTATTCGGTCCATTTTATTATAATATTGTGTTCTGCGCAAAAGTTTGTTTTTTCGTTTTTCGGCGCCGATTACGATGTATGCGGAAACTTACCTTTAGTAATAAATTACTGTTATCAAAGTTATTTTTGGCAATACAAAATTTAAAGTTAACCAGATTTTGTTTGTCGTGCTTAATTCCCAATTTTTATTTTTGATAAAAACACTGAAATTTATTGTTGATGGGATACGCTATTCCTATGCGCATTTCACTGGTTGTTTAGGCCAGGTCATTAGGAAACTAAATCCAAAGATTTTAGAAAAACTCAAGATATTAAACAAATAAAACTGTTAAGCGAATAAGAATTATAAGCAACAGTTTTACATGTAACAATATCAAAGCTTAAACAAAGGCAACAATAAACAGTGAGGAACAGTGGGGAATTTAAGAAAAGATAAACTCACTGTTTATTGTTGTTGATTTTGTTTAAGCTTTGATATTGTTACAAGTTTTATTTGTATAATATCTTTAGTTTTTCTAAAATTTTTGAATGAATTCACTCTATTTCGCAAGACTATTAAGTTCTTACAGATGCTATTTGTTTTGTATTCAAAACAGAGCTTTTAAAATTAGTTTTTAATAGCTCTAGCAGGCCTTTTTGTAAGTCCCAATTTACACTATGGACATTTCTTGCCGGACAGACAAAGTTTGAAGGCGAAGGATCGAAAAGGTAGAGTGTGTAGTACATGACAATGTGTACTGGACATTTTTCGTTTCCCTTTCTTACGTTTCGCAGATTTTATCTTTGCTTTGTATCGTTTTTCTCAAGCCGTCGTTATTTTGGCTTGTAACAACAAAAACAAGACGCAAAACTGTACGAAAGAAAGAAACAAGTAGAAAATTTCTGTCTGACTTCTAATTTTTCATATGCTTGAAAGCAAGATTAAGCGAGTATTGCACAAATGTCTGGCAAGAAATGTCCCTAGAGTAAATTAAGACTAATAGAGGTAAATAACCTTGAAAGCTTTGAAAAACTTATTTCAAAGCTAATAAGTTTTGCAGTTTTCATAAGCTCAAAACGAACTTTTGAAATTAATTTGGGATAAAAGGATAAGTCTTTTTATAATAGAGCTAAACTTATTTTAAAGTCATAAAGTTTTGAAACTTTTTATAAAATCAAAAAAAGCTTTTTAAATTAATTTCTGAAAGCTTTATTTGTAAAAGACCTAAATTTATTTTTAAGCTATAAAGTTTTGAAAGTTTTTTTAAAATCAAAAAAAGCTTTTTAAATTAATTTCTGATAGCTTTAACAAGTCTATTTATAATTAAGCTAAACTTATTTCAAAGCTGTAAAGTTTTGGAGAGGTTTCAAAAGTATTTTGATAAAAGGGCTCTTAAGCTTTCTTTATTTTTAGAAAAAGTTTCACAAGCTCCGAAGGTTTCATAAGCAGTGAATGTTTCATTAGCGCTTCATTTAAGTTTCGGCCAGCTTATATAATTTTTTTATGCTAACACTAAGCTAATTCTAAAGTTTTATTGATATTTCTATAAAAACGCAGTTTATTTTTTTTGTTGCTGGAGTACAAAATCTGTTTAAGGTGCTTCGAAACTTTTCCATTTTTGAGAATGGTTTAAAAAAAAAAAAAAAAATTTTTAAGTTTTTTGATAATCCGAAATTTTTGCGTAAAGCAATTCTTGTAAATCGGCTTTAAGTTTCGGAAAGCTTTTTTAAGCTTTTTAAAATGCTTTAAAACTTTTTTCTCAAAAAAGCTTTTCCTTTTTCAAGGTTTCATTGGGGCGATAATCAAAAAAAAAAAAATTGATAATTCGAAAATTCTTGTAAATTGGCTTTAAGTTTGAAAGCTTTTTCTAAGCTTTTTTAAAAGCAATTTTTAAGATTTTAAAAGATTGTATTATTTTTTTTTTTAAAGTAGTTAGTTTATGCATTTAGCAAAACTTTTGAGCTTTTTTTCAAACCCTTTCTCAAGGTTTGTTAAGGGATAAAGGCAACTTATAACATTTTAAAGGCTTGCCTTAAGCTTTTTATTTTAAAGCAGTCAGTCAATGTTTTTGACATATGAAAAGCTTGCTTAAGCTTTTTTTTTAATAACACAATTCTAACCAACTCTATTTTAAATAACCGATTTATGTGACTCTATTAGTTTTTTAGTTACATTATTTTCAAAATAATAATTTGTTTTTTTTGATCTTCAGAAAAAAAAAAAAATTTCATGAACTTGAACTTGATGCTGACTGTGATTTGTTAGCACCGCCATTCCCTAAAAACAAAAAAAAGTTTAACCTGACATTATAGTAATAAGAAATTTTGTTGTGGGTAAAAATTCAATCAATCATTAACAATTGTTTTTGTCAATAACGATCATTTATAAGGAAATGTGTTAGTGTATGTGTATAAAGCAATTAAAAAGTTTTTGTTAAAAAAGGTAACAAACACACCTAAAATTGTTAAACTAAAATTTGGTTTATTTAAAATATTAAAAGAATTTGTTTTAATTTGAAAATTTGAAATGGTTTTTAAATGTATTGTTTGCATTTAAGGTTACAGTTTCAAAACTGAGTCTCTAAAAACTTAAATTTTTGAAGTGTTTGAATTAAGTTTTTGGTTTTTATTGTTATTGGTTTACATTTTTTTTTTTTTTTTTTTTTTTTTGAATGAAGAAGCACTTGCTGTGCACATTAAATGTTTCATGCTGCAGTGAATTTCATATTTTTCTGTTTTTTTTTTATTTATTTCATAGACCACAATTGCTCTTGGATAATGATATTTGAAATAAAACAGTAGCTCAATTTGCTGTTAACGTCTTCCGTTTGAGGTTTTTGGTAGACTAAGTTTGAAGAAAAAAATGCATAAAAATTAAAACCAAAAAAAAAAAAAAAAAAAAAAAAAAAAAATTTATAAATAGAGCTTTTGAAAGTTATCTTTTGGTAATAATGAACGTTAATAACGTTTCATTATCATATTTTAGTGTTAAATTAAACATAAAAAGGGTGTGGAATTCTAAGCTAACAGCATTTTTTCTTCTTCTTAAAGCTGGATTTTTAATGAACTTTTTAAAAAAAAAACATTGAAAATGCAAATTTTATTGTGTTTGTGCAAGTGTAAACGTGCTGAATGCAAAAGTGTGCGGGCGCAACTTCTTAAAGCGTATTTCCTTGAACATTTGTTTCTAATATGGGAAAAAATAACATTATTTGTATTGTGCATTTGTTTGAAAACTCACATTTGAATTGAACATGACAATGAATGTTAAAATTGACAGACTAAAGGAAGTGGTGGGTAACATTTTTGATGGATTGGTAGAAACAAAACCAGCAGAGTAAAACTAAAAGTCAGCAGACTTTGAAATAAATTTGTATGCATTCCATAACATTTCACAATGAAATTGTTTAAATTGAAAAAAAAATCAGGGAGTATAATTTAAAAAAAGAAGATACCAAACAAATTGCATATAAAATGAGTCTGAATTGTTTTTTAAATCAGAAAGATTTAATTCAATCCTTATGAAAATTACTTCTTTATTTGCTGAGAAGTTACATTCCAATCAAATTTAAAGTTTGCTACACATGTTGATTTTATTTATTTAGCGATTTAATTTCAATTAATTTCCACTTGTCTTGATTGTTTTGAGCTAAATAAAGCAAGGAGCAAGGACGAAAATCCATTTTAATCTAATCACTCTATTAAAATCGTTTTGTTTTTCCATCTAATAATCATTAAAATACTGCATTTGTCACTGACTGCCATAAACCTACACTGATGAACACTTTCCTAGTTTTGTAGCATCAACAACAATGACATTTAAAGTCATCAGGGTTGAAATTTGGCCTTAGAAAATGTATTGTATTAGAAAAAATCTTAAGCTTAATAGCTTTAAGGGTGATTTCCTTAAATCACTTAATGTTCAAATTTTATTTATTTTTTTTTTGTTTATTTTTTAATCTGTCTATAGACGATACAGACTGCTGCTTGCTATTTGTTTAAATACATACAGGATGAAATGTTTGATAAGCTTTTCGCTCAACAGATGCTCAAGCAGTGAGTGACATTGTCTTGTGTATTTTAAGGATTTATGGTCTTGAAAGTGATGAGCGATAAGACAAGAAAGACATTATTATTGATAATGCGCTCTTTTTCCTAACACAGCTCTCATTTACTTTAGTCAGCATTATGTTAGAGTCTCTTTTGTATTTATTTGAAAATCAAATCAGATAATTCCTAAAACATATTGAATTTGGAATTATTATTAATGGATGGGAAAATAATTACAAGTCAAACAAATACAGTAGAAGAAATCTGTTTGAAGTTTTTTTTTAAAAAATTTAAATTATTTTGCAATATTTGTTTAATATTTCTTATAGTAATACAATTATTTGTTTGCCTTTTTATTTTAACTAGTGTTTGTTTAGTGGTCGAAATTCGACTATAATTATTTATACAAATATTAAGAAAACTTTCATATAAGTATATACGAATTAACATGTTTCGAGCATGTTTTTTTCGTCTTAGTGGATCGATTTGTCGAGGGACCTACCTCCATTCCATATATCATCTTCCACTCAAGCTCGTTAATGTTTAATTTAGTTCAGTAATATAAAAAAAATCAAAAAAGTACCAAAAGGCAAAAGAAACTATCTCAGTCTCTCTGGACTCTGCATGTTTAATTTTACGTTTCTAGGTTCAGTATTAATAATAATTCAAAAAGTACCAGTTAAAGAACGAAAAAGTACCAAAAAGATGCTTCTAACAGATTTTCATTTATTCGGGACCTAACTAACGGATATTCAAAAAGTACCAGTTGAAGAACAAAAAAGTACCAAAAAGTTCCCTTTTAAAGATTCTCACCAATCCCGGACCTTGCATGTTTAATTTAATGTTTCTAGGTCCAATATTAACGAAAATAAAAAAGTACCAGTAAAAGTAAGTCAGGAACTTGAGTGTTTATTTTTATGTTTCTAGGTTTAATACATACTAACGGAAATTCAAAAAGTGCCAGTTGGAAAACAAAAAGGTACCAAAAACAGTTCCCTTTTAAAGACTATCACAGTACCAAAAGCTACTCCTTACAGATTCTTATTCACTAAGAATAATTCATTTTATGCTTCTAGTTCGAATATTAACGAAAATTCAAAAAGTACCAGTTGAATAACCAAAAAAGTACCAATAGTTGGCAATGACGGACTTGTCATCTTAAAGGTATTCATTCATCCAAGACCCTCTACCTATAATTTTTTGTTTCTAAGGGCAATATTATAGAAAATTCCAATGCTGCCATATGCTCTAACACAGAAGTAAAAGAAAACAATTAAATTAAATTAAATTTTATATTTCTTTACTTTTTTTTATTGCCTTTATTAAAAATAAACCATAATTAACATTTTTACTTTTAAAGCTTTTTTTCAAAAGTCAAAATTAATTAAATTATTTGTTTTCGTTTTTTTTAATCAATTAATCAATTTATAATTATATATACATATTTCTTTTTATTTGGGTTTGTTTAAACTTTATACATCTTTGTTTGAAATATTTTTACAAAAAGGGTTTTCCAATTTTGAAATGAGTGCTTAACAATTATTTTTTTGTGTAAAAACTGCCTTTCTTTTTGCTTCTAAGTCATCTTAATTAATTAATAGATAATCTGCTTTTAAAAATTTACTCGCAAACTTAAGAAATTAAGTTGCCATATTGCACAAAAAAGCAAACCCGCAATTAGGAATTTAATTCAAACGAGTTCCATAAAACTTGTAAATTAAAACTTTTTTTAAAGCTTTACTCCTGTAGTCATAAACGATTATTAAATTTACATAGAAAATTGGTTAAGTAAACTGGTATTATTTTATTATTAATTTGAAAGGGTTTCAGAGGTATTTCGATAAAAACGCACTTTAGCTTTTTTATTTTTGTTGCTGGAAATGCTTCGAAACTCTTCTTATTTTCGAGAATGGTTTGTAAAAACAAAAATTATAAAATTTTTTAATAATTTAAAATTTTTGCGTACAAAATTTTTGTAAATCGGTTTTAAGTTTCGGAAACCTTTTTAAGCAAAACTTTTAAGCTATTGCCAAAGTTTTTAATTACCATTCGATTATAATGTTATCAAAAAGTTAAGCTTTTTTTATTTCCCTTCCTGTTCTTAAGGGCAAAATAAACTACACAAATGGCTTGGCAAACACACAATTTCTTCCCTTTTTCTATTTGCAAATAAACAACACAAACACATTTTGTAAATACATTAATTTAAAATTTTTGTTTTTTTTTTCAACGAATGCAGACGACGATAGTGCTTTAGGAATTTTTCTAGCTATTTGTTAAGAACGTAGGAAAAATAAAAAAAAGTTCTTTACAAGGAAAAAAACCAAACAAAACATGTATACAATACACACACAGGCTATTCGTGCTGTGATTGTGCAAATTCTCGAGCGACAACAACAATACTATTGAGGAGCGTTGCTTAAAGTTTTTGTTTGCTCATTCCTCAGGAGTGAGGAAATGCAAAATTTTTTTAATTGCACACTCCCGTGAATGAATGTGCGAAAAACTAACAATTCACTCATGACTGTGTAAAAAAATTAAAAATTTCACTCCTTTCGTTTGGGTTACCCTATAAAATCTTAGTGGTCGTACCCACAGTTCCATTATTCCAATTGGTCGTGTGGATTTCTCTAGCACACGCTTTTAATTCTGCTTTCATTGCCTAAAATGATTTTGTATTTGGCTCCGAGTTCACTTCTCCTGGAAGCGAGTATATTTACCCTTTTCTTTACCTTCTATCCGGGATTAGCCCGTGCCCCATATGATACGCTTCCTACCATAGGATGAAAATTCGGTATAACCTTTTTAGTGTCCAATAATGTGTTGGTCTTAATCCTATTAACTGATAACGCCTTAATTGCTCTTTGGCTATCGGAAAATATGTAAGCGTCTACCCGCCCCATATTTGACTCCATCCATCCTACACATTTCGTAATTGCACAGATTTCCGCCTAAAAGCTAGTGTTGTGCTCCGGTAGAAGGTAGAATATCTCGGTTTCTATTCCTTAGCATGTGACTGGTTTTAGTATCTGCTAGTATGTTATTAAAGGCTCCATCGATGTCAATGCATACCGGTACTTTTTTTTTTAAAGGAAACCCGTTATTTGTCTTAAGGTATTGAAAATCAAAAAATATTTTTTTTTTAAAATCAGATTTTCTAAAAAAGAACTTGTTGTAAAAATAAGAAATTTTTCTCAAAACTGTACTTCTTGTTTTTATAAAATGATACTTCATTTGAAAAAGTACATTTCGTTGTTTTAAATAAAGGGTGGTTAAATTTCAAGAGCCGATGTTGATTTTGAATAAAACACAAACTATTTAGGAAATTATTGTAATTTTATTTTATTATGATATATTGGTATTACTCAATTATGTATGGAACAAAATATCGGCCAAATGGGCGCCGCGACCACGGCGGCACACCTCCATCCGATGGTCCAAATTTTCGATGACCCTGAGGCATAATGGAGGTTCTATGCCGTCAATGTGCCGAATTATCTCATCCTTTAGCTCTTGAATTGTTGCTGGCTTATCGACGACACCTTTTCTTTCAAATAACCCCAAAAAAAAAACGTCCAACGGTGTCAAATCACATGATCTTGGCGGCCAATTGACATCGCCATTACGTGAGATAACACGGCCATTGAATTTGTTGCGCAAAAGAGCCATTGTTTCGTTAGCTGTGTGGCAAGTGGCACCGTCCTGCTGAAACCACATATCGTCCACATCCATATCTTCCAATTCGGGCCATAAAAAGTTTGTAATCATCTCACGATAGCGAACACCATTCACAGCAACTGCCTGACCGGCCTCATTTTGGAAAAAATACGGCCCGATGATGCCGCCAGCCCATAAACCGCACCAAACAGTCACTCTTTGTGGGTGCATTGGTTTTTCGACAATCACTCTTGGATTGTTATTCGCCCACATATCGTCCACATCCATATCTTCCAATTCGGGCCATAAAAAGTTCGTTATCATCTCACAATAGCGAACACCATTCACAGTAACTGCCTGACCGGCCTCATTTTGGAAAAAATACGGCCCGATGATGCCGCCAGCCCATAAACCGCACCAAACAGACACTCTTTGTGGGTGCATTGGTTTTTCGACAATCACTCTTGGATTATTATTCGCCCAAATGCGGAAATTCTGCTTATCGACAAATCCACTGAGGTGAAAATGTGCCTCATCACTGAAGATGATTTTCTTCGAAATTTATCATCCATTTTCATAATAAGTCTGGATAACTTTAACACGTTGTTGGATTGTGTATCTCTGCATGGTTCAAATTGAGTAAGTCTGAAATAGAGAAATGTCAAATAAAATTCGGAAAAAAACTTGGCGTTTAGGTGTGGTTCACATTCAACAGCGGCCCTTACAATTTAACCACCCTTTAGTACTTTCCTCAAAAAAATTTTGTAAGTTTTCTTATAAGAAATATATTTCAAATGGTACTTTTCCCAAAGGTGACATTTTTTTAAGAACTTTTTTTTGCTAAAATTCACTTATAAAGCACATTATGATTTTTTCTTAAAAAAGATTTTTGTACCATAAAAGTACTTTTGAACAATTTTTTTTGCTTGAAAAGTTCTTTTCTTTAAAATCAACTTTTATTTTCAAAAAAGATTTCTTCCTAAAACACTACTATTTTTAGAGATTTTAATAAAGACTTTAATTTTTTTGAAGTAGTGTTGATTTAATTCATTTTATGTAAAAAAATCAATGAAATTCAAATTATTTCTTTCTTTTGCTAAATTAATTTTAATAGATTTTTTTTTTATTTTTCTTGGGCTTCATTGAACCTTTTAAAGTTTATTTTTCAATTGATTTCAAACTAAATGCTTGACTGCATTTCTATTTAAGTGTATGCCAGGATTTAGTTATCAAGTACAAATTTATCCTTAAAAGTGCTTAAGAGGCAATAAAATTTTCTTTGATTTCTTGCAAAATATTAAATTATTTTCTAAACTCAAGAAAGCTTGCCTTTTTTATAAAAACAAATTATTTAAAACATTTAAGTTAACGAAAAAAGAAAAAAGTTTGACAAACCTTTTCCTCAAAATTCATAGAAGGAACGTGTTTGAAGTGATAACAAAGAGATTAATATAATTCCTATACACACATGATAAAGTTCCAATAAAACAAATTAAAACATTTACAAAGAATTGTTTAAAGGATTTATGGAAATTTAATGTTAAACCAGGACAAAGGAAACCAGCAGCATCCTTAAGGATTCGCTTATAAACAAACTGACTTTAGTTTAAGCAAAGGAAAGAAAAATCCTAAGTATCAGTATGATTAAAGGCAGTTATAAACGGAAATTAAATTTAGATGAAATCAACTGCAAAAGAAGAGAAAAAAACTTTAGACAGCAGGGGTTATAAATATTTATTTAGCAGAGCAAGGTGGCTTATACAATATTTAAACAATAATTACAATGAACAATATAAACATCTAAACAAGTTTTTTTTTTTTTGAGCAAAATTCTCGCATGGCAAAGATGATAGATGCTGGATGTACAACCGGAAAGCACGCAACACTCCCACATGTACGATTTGTAGCTGAAACAAATGAATACAAAAAAATTCTATCAAACTTCAAATCAAATGATTTATGTCTCGTTCCCTCCACGAAACTTTGCACCAGTTGAAGAAGTTGTTTAAAGTAAAAAAAGATAGAATGAAATAAAGAAATTAGGCTGGGGCAGGGGATATGAAGGGTTGGGGGTTAAACAAAAGCCTGGTCAGTTTTAAATTAAGTTGAAAGCTTTTCTTTTATTCATACGGAATTTGTTGTTAATTTAGTAATTAGTACCAACACGTAGTTTTTAGTTTTTCCCGACGAACAGCATAGTTCGTATTTTTATTTGTCTGCCCTTCCGTCTGCCATGTGGCTGGCTTTAAGTCTTGCTGTCCGACCATGTTGTCTTTTTCAATAAAACTTATTTGATGTTGAGTTTTCATTTTTGCTTAATTATCTGGCGTAGTTGATTCCACACTTCTTTTTTTTCATTTGCTTCGTTCGTATGTTGTCATTTCTTTATATTTCTACCATTTGGCATAGTTTTTATAAATTTAAAAGCGTACTTTTTATATCTATGAACAGAAAGTAAAAAAAAAAAAATAAAGAAGTGAAACAAAAAAGAGTAGTGTAGAGAAATGCACAATTTAATTACTTGGCTTAGTTTGCTGGTCCATTTGCAATTCCAAATTGCATTGCAAAAACTTTAAAAATAAAATAAATGTAATAAAAAAGGCATTAGTTCCTCATTACATTCATAGAAAATTTGATAAATTGCAACAGTGGCGGGCATAAAGATTTTAACTTTTTTTAAAGAGTTTTTTTTATTATTTAAATTTTCTTTTGGTTTTATTAAGAAAAAAATTTTTTAACAAAAAAAGCTTTTTAAACTTTAAAGTCAAAAAACCTTTTTGTTAAAAAAATTTATCTGCTACTTTTTTTGGTTGAAAAAAGTACTTTAAAAAACCAATTTGGTTTGTTTTGGTTTTTTTTTTAGGAAAAAAACCTTTTTTATTTTTGTTAACAAAACATATCTGGTACTTTTTTGTTAAGAAAAGTTCTTTAAACAAATCAATTAGGTATGCTAGAAAAGCCTTTTTTAACTTTTTGTTAAAAAAAATCTGGTACTTTTTAGTTACAACAAGTCCTTTAAAAAAACCAATGTGGTATGCTTTCCTTTCGAATTTAATAAAAATAACTACTATAAGAAAATTATCTGGTACTTTTTTTGTTGAAAAAAGGACTTAAAAATAAACCAATTTGGTATGCTATGGTCCTTTTTTGGGACAAATTTTTCTTTCGTATTAAAAAAAAATACTTTTCAAAAAGAAAACCATTTTAATGTTTTTGTTGAAGAAAATTATCTGGTACTATTTAAAAAAAAAAAAAAAAAAATACTTAAAAAAGAAACCTACTTGGTATGATTTGGTATCCATATATACTTTTTACAAAAAAGGCTTTTTAAGATTACAAAAAAAGTTATATGGTACTTATTTTTGTGGAAAAAAGAGCTTTATAACAATTAGGTTGGGTACTTTTTTTTTAGGAAAACTTTCCTTTTGTGTTTAATAAAATAAATAAACATGTTAAAAAAGCATTTTCAACTTCTTGTTTAAAAAAATAACAGGTACTTTTTTTGTTGAAAAAAGTCCTTTAAAAAACCAATTTGGTTTGTTTTGGTACTTTTTTTTTTAAGAAATTTGCTTTCGTACTTAATAAAAAATTAAAATGTTAAAAAAGTCTTTTTTTAACTTTTTGTTAATAGAAAAATATCTGGCACTTTAATTGTTGGAAAAAGTCCTTTTAAAATAACCAATTTGGTATGCTTTGGTACTTTTTTTGGGACAAATTCGTCTTTCGTATTTAATAAAAAAAATACTTTTCACAAAAAAAAAACAATTTTGAAGTTTTTGTTGAAGAAAATTATCTTGTACTTTTTTTTGGTTCAAAAAAAAACACTTAAAATTAAAGCCAATTTGGTAAGAAAAACTTGTTAAGTAATTTTCTTAAAGTATTTTAACTAAAAGAACTAAAAATGTACTATTTGTTATTCTCTAAGATACTAACTTTAAAAAGTATGTGGAAAAAACTATAAAATTGAAAATGCCATTTCCCACTTTTAACCCAAAAAGAAAGAACCTGAAGCCACCACAATCAACCATGTGTAGGAAATGAACTAACACTAACACTATAAAAAGCTGTTGGAAAATTGCAACACATAAAAAGGACACTACTGGACACTATTAAAGGCCAATATTTGATATTTAAAAACACAAGACACGTAATATCCTGTCCTACGCTTGAAACAAACAAAAAATACCAAATAAAAGTTGACCACTTAACCGAAAACAACCAAACAAAGGAACAAGTTAAAGCATGTACTTATGTATGTAAATGATTTTGGCCCTTTTAATAAAACAACGCAAAACAAGGCGAAAAAGGGACCTGAAGAAATGTTAATATTTTATAGGCCATTTATTTGTTATCTTTGTTATTTGGGGTATTTAACATAAAATAACTGTTAATTTTGAACATTTAAACCCAAAAACCCACAAAAATATTCAGGCAATTTCTTAAAACTTTTATTGCCAGTAAATACAAATACAACAAAACACCAACGAATTGGAATATAAATCCATTATTAACTTCATAATGAAGAAAATTATCACAATAAAAGAATATAACACAGCATCCATTACACACCAACAACCAAAAATTGAAAGCCTAATATTAGAAGAAGAAAAAAGTATAATGAAACTGTGTGTAACTTTTGTCATAGAAATATTTTTATTGTTATAAGTTACTGTAGTAAAAGATTTTTGCTGTTTTACCAAAACTCTTGCTCCCTCTACGTTTCTACTCACTCTCTTGTGTTTTCTACTCTCCTTTTTCTTTTGCTTTGGGAATTTTTTTGTTATTTGAACCTGGCAATGCTATTTTTTTGATTTACCGCTATATGTGTGTTTGTGTGTGTGTTTTTATTTAGACAATTCCACCCTTATTTGCTTAAAGGGATTTTTTTGGGATATTTTCTTTAACGTTAGCAATTACTATAAGGGACTTGCTCAACATGGTTTTTTTTGAAAAAATTTCCCTTTTCTGACGTATAAGGGTTGCATTAAAACCAATTTCCGCACAAAATTTCCACAGTTCTTCGGGAGATTTCAATGTGTAAACACTTAAACAAGCTGAAACTGAAATAGCGCAAAACTCTATTTTAATTTACAATTTAGCAAAAAGTATTAAAAACTTAAAACAAAAACATCTTTCAAAAAACAAGAAAATTTAGCTTAATTAAAAAAAAAATATAAAAAGAAATTCAAAAACATTTTAATGAATTTACAAACAAAAAAAGTGCAAAACGGAAGTTTCATGAATACTTCTTATTAAGTTTTAAAAGTAAAAACACACAAAAATTTAACCCAATTTAAAACATATCAATTGTATATAAATTTTTTAAGTAAAACTCTCAAAATTATCCTTCCAGTTTCTTTTTAAATAAAATAAAATTTAAACAATTTTACAAACAGATAAATTGTTAAAATATTAACATTTATTAACAAAAATAGGTAAGTGTGTGTGTGTTATTACATTTCATTTAAAGTGAAGTGAAAAAATTAAAGGATACTATAAATTTCATTTAGCTTCATTTTTTTCTCTATGTGTTTTTAGGTAAATCCTACTTTTCCTTATTAACTTTCTAAAAAAAGAAGGGGTTTTATTTATAATAATTTTCTTAACTTACTTTTTTTTTTAAAATATTTAATTTTATATTTTTCTTATGTGCGTTGCGAAATTGATTTTTCGAACTTAAAAATTTACCCATACAACCACGAAATGATTTCTCTTGTGTAATATTGGCTACAGAGTTACGGCATGTTACTCTCTATTTGTGCTCTCATGCTTAACAATATTATTGTTTACATTTTGAGGTTAATACTCCCAGCACAGAAACATAAAACAGAAACAACAACAAACAAATTCATAATAATAACGACAGTGAGTAATGATACTGCCATACTGTCTGGCAAAACGACAAAAGGACCAGAACCAAAATCCTTCCTTCTGCTCAGTTTGTGAGAGCAAAAATATAAACAAAAATAAATATGTACCACACTTGTCAACTGCTTTACGTTTGTATGAGAGTGTATGTGTGTAAAAATACCGCTATGTGATTCATATTTATTTATTTAAAGTTTACCTAAAAGCGGTAAATTTTCTCTAATTCCTTACACACACACATACCTGATCTTTCTCTCTTTGTCCATATACAAATATAAAACCTTCTCTCATATTTCCTCTTCTATATAATTGGCATTGTGTGCTTGTATTTGTTTAAAAGTTCGAAAAATATATAATATTTGCTTTATACTAGTATATTTTGAGTATTTTCGTGTTTATATTTTGTTGTTATTGCCGTTGTTGTATTTGCTTTCGTCATGACCTTCATGACTCATCGTTGCCAATGGCTGTGGTAGGGGCTTTAAGTATATTCTATGACCCAACGCCAACACCACCACCTACCAATAGGGGTTTCCCGACTCAGTATTAGTCATTTTTAAATTGAATTTTTGAAACAACAACAATATCAAAACAGCCACATACAGGTGTTGTGTTGCTTCTTATTTTCTTAATATGTAATTTGTTTGCCTCCTTAACCTTTCCCACAGCAATCGAACATGTTTTGGCAGGTTCCTCTTTTCTGGCAGGAGGGCGTTCGTTCATGTCTATTTTACTAGCGGGCAAAAATTAACGGCCATAAATAAAATGCGTTGTTATTAGTAAAATGGCTATTAGTGGAAATAATGTCTTTGTCGTTTATTTACGTTGGCTAAATGGTTAATTATTGTGTACTCACTTATTTATTAGAAGAATTTTGGATTTAGTTTTAATTTTTATTGACATTGTATTTTAACTGTTGATTATTAAACGGAAACTCACAAATATACACTGTAATAAACGTTTTATTACAAAAGGCTTTAAAAGTTATTGAATATTTATAATGTTAAATTGTAGGTGTTTGACAATTACAGCTTAACTTCGATAATATCTCTGTGTAATACGGGGCCAAGTAGTAAAAGCAGCACATAACATGGTAATAATAGAGTATTTGATTTAAGAAAGATACCCAGCGGTAACTAGAATGAGTAAAGAGGCCTAATAGAAGGCCCTATTAAACAGAAACAAGCCTTTTTCGCCGCATTCTATACTTATTTATTGTTGACACAGTTTGTCATTGGCAGGCCCTTCCACACTTCCTTTAATAATAACTTATTTCCCTTCCCAAAGAAGGGAGTAAGAAAAGTCTCCTTAAAAAAAAAATCAAACTGAACAACTTCTTAAAAAAAAGGAGTAGCAAATGTGTACTGAATATTTTGGAAGGTTTTTCAAAAAGAAAATTATAACTTCTAGAAGGTATTCTTCTGAAGGCAGTATATCATACGAAGTGAATCTTTTAGAAAGGAGTAAAGAGACCTTAAAAAAGCCCTGTAAGGGTAAGGCAAGATAATGGAATAATAATTAGCAACTAAAATTTCGAGAAGGGTAAGAATTTAGAAAACAGTTTATTAATATTATTGATACGTATAAAAGCAAAGAACAAGCATGTTTGTTTTGTTTTCTAAAGCATATTTTATATGAACTTTTTTAAATTTGTACACCCTTGGCTTGGGCCAATTTCTTCAATATTGCGGAACAGATAAGTCCCTGTAGTACAACGTTACGAAAAGCGCTGTAAGCTGTCAAATGTAAAAAACGGCAGTTTCAACAGAATACGTAGTTGTAGTAGTCGTTGCAGTTAAAGCTCAAAATTATAAATTTGAACTTTGTTGCACTACATGGCATTCTTCAGCTTAAGCTACTATTCCAACTACTTTATTCTGTTCCAGGCCTTAGACCCTATAAAATATATATGCAGGGTCCTTATGATTAATAAAGTTGATTTAACGATGTCCGCTTGCCCGTCTGTCCGTGTGTATGTTGAAATGGGTTTTCCGAAGACCGCAGATATGATAGAGACCAGGTTACTATATTTTTATGTCACATGAACTCCGTAAAAGATTGCTATTGAAACTCAGTCAGATCGGTCCATAAATGACTGAGGTATGAGCAAAAAACCACGACTGCCTCTAATTCTACCCATAAGTCCCTTGTCATTGTTTTATATTTCTTTTTTCTGGATATCTAAAGAGCAGCAAGAGCCAAATTTTCAATTAAGGTACAAGCATCTTGGTTATCAATACACGACCTCTTTGAAAAAATCGGCGGGGTAAGAGAAGTGGGCATGGCACTTTCAAATAAAGCACATTACAAATTTCTTTATAACAGGAGAACATAAAAAAGCCAAAGTTTACAAATTAGATACAAACATCTCGGTTATCAACATACAACATCCCACAAAATATGGGCGCGGTTGGAAAAGCGGTCGTAGCAAAAAATATTTCTTTAAAATCTAAAGAACGGTCAGAGAAATACATATTATCCAAATTTGGAACACGTAGCTGATTAATTAAAACCAGTGTTTGAAAATAAACAGAACATTATTTAGCGTTCGGCTCACACACCCAAGAACGATATCTATTTTTTAGTGATTGTGTAGACGAACAGAACCCTCAATACCGTTCGTAACTATTTTACCAGAAAGAACCGTTTAAAAACAGAACAATTGAAGTGATACTGTAGACAAACATTATATTTTAATGTTCTATAATGTTTCTGTTTTTACATTGATAAAGAAATGAACAAACAAATAAGTTTTGCATTGGGCGCAGCACGAACAGCTTGTCGGTGTATTTTGCATATGTTTTGCATGTGTAAAATTATTTTGCTGGCTTTTTGTTTTTTTTCGTATATGTATTTTGTTTTTGTAAAAAATCTTTGGTTTTTTTACCAGCCAAAAGGACAACCATTAATGAGGCGAACCGAACACAATGAAGTTTGTGGATTTCAAAAAAAAAAAAACCAAACAAAATTAAATGTTCTCATCTTTTGTTGAGTTGGATAAGTACAGTATTTTTTTTGTGTTCGAAAGATGACAAACAGGGAAACGTTATTTTTTTAATGATCTTTTACACAAACACTACTAACGCTTGTGTTTTCCACAAATCTACAGAACCGAATACTAAGGAGCGATATTTAGTGTTTATTTTCGAACACTGCTTAAAACACAACCTCTCTAAAAATATGGGCGGGATTCGACAAGTAGGCGTGGTAGCCCCTGTACAAAGTCATTAAAGATTTCTTTATATCTGGAAAACTACAAGAGCCAAACTTTCTACATTACGTATACGCATCTTGGTTATAAATACACAACATCCGACAAAATCTGGTTGGGATTGGAGAAGTGGGCGTGGAACTTCTCTTACAAAGAAATTATAGATTTGTGTATATCTTAAGAACGGCAAGAGCCCGAGATATGTCCTTTAAGATTTACTGCCAACTCCATCTGTTAAAGCTCGGCTGCATTATGTTAAATCGGGGCCAAGCTTATTTCATCTGATAGTCCGCCGCCGGTAGTGAATACATTTTTTTTATTGTGCGACATTTCTTTCTTTAACTTTGTCTTTAAATGTACACAAACCCTCAATGCTGGCGGCGTTTGTTTTCCCAAAAAACCAAACACAACGAGCACTTCGACTTTTATTTTACATTTCATGGATTAAAGGTACAAACTTAAGTTGTTTTGCTACCGCAATCGACGCATAAGTTTTAATTTGTTTTGTGTTTAATTTAGACTCGGTTTGAGTTTAAAACTTGCTTAAGTTAACAATAGTAAATTGGTATGTTTAAAAACAAAAAACCAAAAATTAAATCACGGCAAAATTTATTGGTTTAGTTTGGTTTTATGTTACCCCTTTAGCAGCAAAGTCACTTTAGAAGAAGAATTATTTGGCAATAAATTATTCACATAAAGCCATTATGAAGTACGGCGAACGCCTGTAAGCCTCCTCCACAATGACCTACACCGTCATGTGGAATACCGAAACTTTCAAAGTCATATAAATATACTAAAAAAATAGTTTTTGTTGGTACTCCACCAGTCTAATACAAAAAGTTAAGCTGAAGACCCACAACGTGCATTGATGCGTTTGATTTTGTGCATTTTAAGCGTTTCTTAATTTAAGTTATACGCAATGCGTTCTGTGCACCAATTTTTTTGGTAAAATTTTTTTTATCAAATAAAAACAATTTTGGCAAAAACGATAATGGCATTCAGTACATACAGGGCTAGGCAGTATTTGAAATACATGTATTTGAAATACGTATTTAAAATACAAATACGTATTTTGTATTTAAAATACATAACCGGAAAGTATTTTGTATTTTAAATACATGACCAGCAAGTATTTTGTATTTTAAATACCGCAAACCATGTATTTTGCCCAACACTGAGTACATAAGAGTAATCGATACATTAAAATGCAAATGTTAAGTTAAGCGACACCAACTCATTAATCAATAAGGACGAAACGTAAAGCGAGAGATAACAGACAAACAAGGAACAAGGCTTGAATGCCTTTTAAAAATAATGAAAATGTCGCGCGACTTGCTTCCTCATGCAGAGAAGTTTTATCAAAAAAATATTATCAATGAGAAAATATTGTCAATCTTAAGAAAAACAAATCAGAATGTCAAAAGTAACTAAGCCAATGTATGATTTATTTTTTTCATCCAGTTTGTCGTACTTATGCCCGTAATTTCTACAAAAATAAAGCTGGTCGTTTTCGTACCTAACAGTTATCTTTACCTATTTTAACGTTTGTTTGCCCTACGTGCTTTTACCTTCAGTTTTCCAGTTTTCTTCTAAAGTATGGCAGCTTTTACACCATAGATTTATTTACACAGCTAGATTTCTTTTCGTAGAAATTACGGGCATTAGTTATAATTCTCTAGGAATTGGATTTGAAAAAAAAAATTCAAAGTTGTGTATTAATCTGGTTGCGCTTCACAGCAAAATGCAAAAAGCTAAATAATATATAAATTATTCTTTGAGAAACAATTTAAAATGCTTGGTGGCGTAACGTGACAAAAAGTAGACATTTTTGTGGAAATGCCCATATGTACAGTAGATAGCAGATAAAAGCACATTGCATATAAGAAAAAACTGCTTATAAGAAAGTGGACCTAAATACTAAGTGTTTTTCTGTAGAAAGAGTTAAAAAAGAATGCATAAGAAACTATGCGATTGCAAATAACTGTAATTTTTTTCTTTATATTATCTCATATTTCGATGTCATATGCGACATTGAAAAACAACATTTGCTAACAATGCGCCGAAAGTTAATGCAGAAAGTTCATTCAACAAACAGTGAGTTTTGATAAAATTAAAATAAAATAAACTTTATTGAAAAAAATAAAAAGATTTGTGATCTTAGTCACGTGCGACATCGTAAGTGTGAAAATTAAAAATGTGAAAACTATTTTTCCTATGCCAATATATATTTATTTAGAAAATTTATTTACTTGCAAACCGACATGGACACAACTGCATAAACGCACTGTTTCTCTAGATGTATATTGTGCTGCTGCACTGTGGTTCTTGGTTGTAATTTATTTTTTTTTTAAATATATATTTATTTATTAGGGTTGAGGTCTATTATTTTTTATAAAATTATTTATTTTATTTTATCCGTTATTTCGTCACGCCTTCAGGGAAAATTAACAATTTAAAATTTTTAATAGTTTTTGATAAATTCCAGTTTTGTATGATTTTATAGCGAAATGAAAGTAAGGAATAATATTGGTCATTGGTTTTTTTTTTCTTAAATTTAAGAAGCCCTAATTTGAAGAAAGAATCACATGTACATACATTTGTATATACATATAATAATAAAATAAAATAAAAAATTTTTTGGTTAAAACAGAACCATTTTTAAGAGACATAAGAACATAAAATTCTAAAATTATTCGCTTTGAAATGTTGCCTCAGGTTTCGCTGAAATCGGCATTTGAATTGTTGGTCGCGAAAACAACTTCTGATTTTGTCACGTGCGAATGACTTGTTATTTTTGCAATTGTCTTGAAAACAAAAAAAATGATCAAAATGAACTATAGCAACAATTATAGGACTAGGGTCAAATTACGGAATTCGATATCGATCGAAATTACAATACAATTTAAATGGGAATTGCGATCGTTATCGAATGCCATAATTTTGTCACTGGTGAACAGCTATAAATTAAATCTATTGTCAAAATAAAAATTCGTTTTTTTTTTTACTTTTCTTTTCACTTTAAATGTATACGACGGTCACGTTCGACATGATGAAAATGCCCATATCTAATATTTGATCCATGTATACTCTAACTGCAGTATTCAGTTACAATAATTTACATTTCAAACTTATTTTAAATCTAAATTTTGCATAAAAAATTTTCCTTCAAATATTTTTCAAAAATTCAAAAAACAAAAATTTCTTAAGGATCAAAAGACAACCAGATTTATTTGAGCAAGCTATTATTTTCAATTGAATTTCTGTACTAACTATCGTATTCAGAAAAAAATTTAGATTTCAAACGTTTTTTACAATTTTATTTCCATAAAAAATTTTGTTAAAATAGATTTTAAATCCAATTTAGTTTTTGTTTATACACACAGCGTTAATCTTTTTAAACGACGGTCACGTTCGACATGATGAAAATGCCCATATTTAATATTTGATCCATGTATACTCTAACTGCAGTATTCAGTTACAATAATTTACATTTCAAACTTATTTTAAATCTAAATTTTGCATAAACAATTTTCCTTCAAATATTTTTCAAAAATTCAAAAATCAAAAATTTCTTAAGGATTAAAAAACAACCAGATTTATTTGACCAAGCTATTATTTTCAATTGATTTTCTGTACTAACTATCGTATTCAGAAAAAAATTTAGATTTCAAACGTTTTTTACAATAGATTTTAAATCCAATTTAGTTTTTCTTTATACATACAGCGTTAATTTTTTTAAACGACGGTCACGTTCGACATGATGAAAATGCCCATATCTAATATTTGATCCATGTATACTCTAACTGCAGTATTCAGTTACAATAATTTACATTTCAAACTTATTTTAAATCTAAATTTTGCATAAAAAATTTTCCTTCAAATATTTTTCAAAAATTCAAAAATCAAAAATTTCTTAAGGATCAAAATAGATTTTAAATCCAATTTAGTTTTTCTTTATACATACAGCATTAATCTTTTTAAAATGAAATTCTTAGTTAAAAACCCTGAAGTACTAGCGTTTAAATCGTTGTTAAGAAAATAAAATTTACTTATCATTTTAGCCACCTTCCTTTAACCAACTCAGACTTATTAAGAACTTTTTTATTTTTTGAAAGGACTCTGGCAAAAATCAAAAGCTGAAAGTAGTACGAGTAATATGCTTTTAAAATGAACAATTTACTCTATAATTTTCTCCTTCTTAAATAATAATAAACTCCCTTTCTATTTAAAATATTTTCTTGTGTTTCTTATTGTTGCATAAGTAAAACCATTATCAACACTTTAGGTTACAAAAAAAAAAAAAAAATGGCAGGAAAACTTTACACACACACACACACACACACAGACAACCAGAAAGCTCGAAGGAAAAAAATACCTTGAATTATAAGTTGTATTTTGTATGGAAATGAAAATAAAGAAAAGCAACTTCTTAACAACATTTGTCATTCAGACTTAAATAATTTCAACGGCACGTGCATAAATACAATGTTGAGATTTGCAACAGCTGACAAAATGTAATGAAAGTCCTGGCTAAAAGCAAGTTTTATCATGCCAAGACATACCATGTCATGTCACACCATACAACTTAATGCACACATCTACACTCTCACTACACGTTTAGTAAGAGTTTTTTGTGTAAAAAAAAATGTAAAATATAAAATGTTTCTTTACGAAGAAAACCTGCCTAAGGCTGCAAAAATGTTTTCTTTTTTTCTGTCTTTTTGAAGACATCATTAATCATTAGCACAAGAATTGTCATTTATGGCGCTTGGAAAACCTTTTTTTAGCCCTACGGAAAATTTACTCCCCTGCTAGATTTTTTTTTTTTATAAATATCAGACAATTTAGTTCAGTTTTTGTGACATTTTATGTCAGAATTTAATTTTTTTTATTTTTTTGCTTTGTGCAGTAAATAAGAGGATTGTGTTACTCACTCCCTTGAACTTTCGAAAACTTTGCATTAAAGTCCAGTTTTGTTTTTCATTTAATAACCCTTGAAATTTACAAAATAGATTTTTTATTTCACTATATTTTTTATCTTGTTTGAAGCAGGCAAAACTCAACACCTTTTTCTTTGAAAATTGAGTTTTGAAAATAGAAGAAAAAAAATTATTTTGTTTTGCTTTTTTTTTAAGAAGATTAATGTTGTTGATTTCATCACTTGGCTAAAGGAAAATTTTAAAAAACTGTATTTATCCACCCAGTCAGTCAGTCAGAAAGACAGGCACTCCATTTATTCACTCAAAGCCTACCGACCAGAATTGCTTATTTCTTATTCATGAAATCTAAAATTAACATAAATATTTTTGTGTTATTTTTAGCATTTTGTGTGAAACTGAATTGTGTGTTTTCGTTTAGTGAAAGTGTATGACTGACTTGGTTTTTCCTCTTTTTTTATTTGATAAATTTTGATGAAATTATGTTTATTTCAACCTTTTTGTGTAACATAATTTTCTGGCCATATTTTGTTTATATGAAAGAAAAAATCGTTTGGTACCTTTTTAATAATAAATGTGGGATTAAATAATTTGATATGCTTTTTTAAGAATAAAGTAAATAAGTTTTTGTTAAGTGTATTTTGTCAAATTTTAAACAACACATACACAATTTTTAAATTTTGTCTTGTTTGGTACTTTTTTATCTTTACAATTTCTTTTTTACATATAAAATAATAAGAAAGCAAAAAACTCAGAAAAAGCTTTAAATTAATGAGTTGTAATTTATAAAAAAGCATTTATGTTTAATTATGGAGAATTTGTCTTCATTTGCATTTAGCATTACAACATTTAACTTGTAATTTAAGAAATAATCTTGTAAAATTAACTTAAAAGGATATGGATTAAAAAAAGAACTTATATTTTTTTGATAGATGTTGAATTACACAGTGAACTCGCGATAATCTGTACGTCCTCATTAGTAAACAATTCAGTAGTATGAACAGAACAGTTTTTTTATGAACTCTCTAAAAAGTGAACAAAGCTCTTAATAGTGAACAACCCTTAAAATTAATTGTAATTTGGGAAATTCGCCACTTCCCAGTAAAACGAAAACAGGTGTTATTAAAATGATTTTAAGTGGCAGCTTCCTACACTGATAGAAAAGGCGTCACAACGCTGATGTATTTTGACATCAGTACTATGCCAAGTGTCTTCGTTTTTGATCCCATGAAACTTTTAAGCACCTGGCCAAATTGTCATCAAGTGAAACTACCCTAGAGAAAAGCGAACTGACACCAAAGTAATCCCGTGATTGGTCTTTGGTGGTAGAGAACGGTTCTAGTTTTAACACTTTCTATGGATAAGACCTATCACTTCTACATGGGGTTGTCATTGGAGGGGGTCAATTGACACTATATGACCAGTCACACATCTATTCTCAATGGACGTGTTTAGTGACAGTTACTACAATGTGGTATTATTTCAATAAAACAACACAGAAAAAATTATTGCTAAAATATTTTCAAACAAACGCTGGTTTCAAAAATTTTTTAATTTCTACAAATTTTTTTAACTGTTTCAATTAATATTTTTGCTTGATTTTTTATTGTATCTACAAAAATGTTGACAACTGTTAAAACATAAAATATACGCTTTATTGGTTTCAAGTTTTCATAATTTTGTATGAAATATTTAACGCTCTTTAATGTAGTCGTTTTTTTGCAATTTTTTATTTGATCGTAAGCCACACTACTTTTTGTAAAATAAATGAGCAACAACAAAAAACACATGCAGTCTATTTTTGTACGCCTTAAAAAAGTACAACAATAAGAAAGATGATAAAATAGCGTGACGAGAAACAACAACATCATAAGAAACAAAATTTATTTTTGGTTGTTTTCAAAGTTGGTAAAATAAGAATGAATAGAAATCCCGTTTTCTATTTTTTAAATTTTGTCAGTTAAATACATAAAGTTTTTGCAGTATAATGGTGACGGAAACCATATCGGGTCGTTCTGCTGCAGTTTTTAGTTGAGATTGCTTCTTCTTAACCCAAGGAAAGGATAAGACCAACGGTGAATGTGTGCAACTAAGCTATAACGAGAGGGAGACATCGACTGCTTTCAGTGCAAAAAGAAAAAACTTTTTTGTTTGATTTCAGTAAATGATTTGCTTTTAATTTTTAAGAATTTCAGTCAATTTTTTTGTTTGACTCAGCTAAATTATTTGTTTGAAAAAATCAGGGTTTTTTTTTCAATAAACGAAATGCAAAATAAATGGTTTGAATATGCAAATTTGTTTGTAGGTCCTGTTTTAAACAAAAAACGTTTTGATCCGGCAAATTTTTTGTTTGAATTGAAAAAATAATTTTTTCTGTGAAGTCCTAGAATTAATTTCAAGAACCAAATTTTAGAAAGTCCCAAAAAATGTGTCACACCACCGGTGAAGACTGTACTGTAATTCATTACTATTTCCACATTTTTGTTCTTCATAAACTAGTTACATGATTGGTTCTCCTTTCACCGGTCATGAGTTCTTTCTTGTTGTACTTGTTCTGTTTTCACAACTCCCAGGACCATTCCGTTGGACCAATTGACACAAATTTCCCGCAGGGTATGTCATCAATGAGATGACATGTTGACATCACAGAAATGACGATTTGCAGTCAGCTTAAAAAATGTCATCAGTGCGATGGCTCAGAGTCATTGGGATCAGCTTTTTAAAAACTGCAGTCACTTCTTCGTTTGTCATTGGCAAAAAAAAAAAAACTGTAGCTTTAAATTCGGATTCATTATATCGTCAGCTCATTATTGGTTCATTATGGTTATTTCAATTGATTAGCGCCGGACCAATAATGAGCTGACGGTATGTAAACAGCCGCTGCCAAACCAACACAAAAAGCGAAAAGTTGTACACACACACTTTCGGTTTTTCTTTAAGAATTTTTGGTTTCGACTGCAGTCTTTTAAAAACTGATTGGGATTGACTTATGTAAGTCAAAGTAAGAAAACATTATTATTAACTTACCCGTTACACATGCTTGTTTCACTTTTGCTGTGTTCCGCTCTTTGCTTACAGAAGAACTCTCAATTATAAAAAACAACGGCATGTCCGATATGGTTGTCGTAATCATTCTACTTTGAAAATTGGATGTATTTATCTAAATAATTAAAAAAAATAGAATTTAGGAATTTTTGCTTCTTATTAAGCATAAAAATAATGTTAATAATACACAAAATGTGGCATCGAATGGATGTCACTGTAGTCACAAAATCGATGACGCATAATATATGACAAAATTTTATAATGACGTTTGTCATTGGATTGATGTCACTTTTTGCTTCATTGATGCCATTTGTGAAAACATTAATGTCACAATTCTGATGTTAGGGCATAATCATCTCATATGAGGATGCATTTTTCTATAATTGTTTTGCATTTTATAAAAGGCTTGTTTTCTTTAATATGTGGACAAAAAACCTTCAAGAAAAGTTTAGATTTAGGATCAAGGGTAGGTAACTTCCAAAAATCAGTTAATGTTTTTCCCCTTTTTTTACAATTTTATTCCTTTATTTATTTATTTTATACTCTGTCTGATAAAAGTATAATATTCCATCTAGTTACCAAATTTCATCAAAGTAGGTTTTGCTGTTATTTTGGAAGAAGCAAATAAACAAACTTATTTCTCATTTTTATAATGAAGATGAAGAAGGAAGATGTTCACCTGAGATGGGTGAACTCATCCCTAAGACGCGGGTGCATGCCCGTAGTACTCGCCTTTCCAGCAGATCACATCCGTTTGTTGTCGACTGTCCAATGTATCGCACAACGCATTACAGAGAAAATTCGTTTCTTGGTCGAACTAGCCGTATGTGGAATAGACTCCCGGCAGAAGTCTTCTCAGTCGGCTACAATTTGAAAAAATTCAAATTAAATGTCCACAAACACACTCTTTCCTTCCCCCCATAGCCTAGTTTCCTAATTCCAAGACAATATATTGCATTAGTAGGGGGCATCCCCTGAGTGTTGGCTCAAAGTAAAAAAAAAAAAAATACATACACACACAGAAAATTTTTTTTTCACCAATTAAAGCATTAATCAAAAATAAAATCAGTTTTAATTTAAAATTTTATCAAATGAATTAAACGTTTAATCAAGTGAATTTGTTTACTGGTGCAAATTAGTAGCATCAATTAAACGTTTAATTCACTTTATTAAATTTTTAATTAAAACTGATTAAATTTTTGATTAATGCTTTAATTTGTAAAACTTTTTTCTGTGTACATATCGTTACCCTTAACGCAAAAGACCCTTATTAATCAACAAATAAGATTGACTTTTACATTTATGCTGATGTATTGATTGCATCAACACAAAAATCCGCAATAAATTCTAGAATCTTTCGACCACATTTAGTGATTTTATTAACAAAAAGCAAACGGCCCTATCTACAAAATATAAAACGATAAACGCTAAAAGACCTAACTAGCAGTTTACATAACATGCAACATTGTCGATTGTCAAAACAGCTTGTAGGTTTTACAAAAAAATTATTTATAAACAGTTTAGGAAAATTTATCAATTGATTATATTTTTTGCTTCTTCCGTAAAATTTTCAAAATGTTAGACCCCTTTCAGACTCGGCTAGTTACTTGCGCAAGTCTCTTGCCTAACTTTTAATTTGTACACGTCAGCGGTAAGGTCGGGCTAAGGGAAAAATTGAGTGCATACTTTGTTGTACTCGATAAGTGACTTGCCAACTAACTTGCCGAGTCTGAAAGGGGTCTTAGACAGGGCCACTTCTGACGCTTGCTATAGTAGAAAATAGACCTTATAAACGCATTCTACCACTCAAGGTAACTTACGCTTAAGTGCAGGTAATTTGCTACGCAAAACTTCATTGATTCTACAGGGTTATTCATCTATTAGTTTTTAAACCGCCGGTCTTGGAAGGCTGTTAGCTGCTAAATATCTGTCATCTGAAGTGTCATTTATCTAGTAAGAAATTTGGCATTTACGAGTATCGATCGATTAACAACTGAAAAACGCCTAAAAATAGTTTAAACTTATAACACAAACGTGAACTTTTTTTGCGACCATTACGGGTTGATTATCGTCTTCATAATTGACCTACTGTGCAAGGAATTTGAAAGAATTTTTATTTATTTAATCACAATTTGTGTACTATTAGCATTTAAAGGACCTAAAAATTCAATAACACATTATAAAGAAATTTGAAGAGACTGGTAGCGTTATAAATGTGGTCAGGCCTGCGCATTTTTGCAATGTGTGCACTGCCGAAAATATCGCTTCTGTTAGTGAATGTTTGGCGGATAATCCGAATTTATGATAAAAAAAAGACGGTGACACGAGCCATGCAAAATGACCGATTCTGACTTTATTGCATGAGAAGTTTCCAATTAGGGAATTTCAAATTTTGGCGATGCCAATTGGTTACCAAGATCATGATACGACGGTGTCTATTAGGACGATCGTTGGAGTATTTAAAAACTAATATTCGTCAAAAGTTGTTGAAAACTACCTCAAAAGAATCAACTGCTACAACTTGAGGCGGTCATTTAAATGACATTGTAAAGGGTATCGAAATTTGAGGTATCATCGGTAAATGTATATCGCTAAAGGGAGATGATCCGAAGCTTTTTGTGGCGGCAAATCGATGATTTAGACGAAGACAATATGTGATTTCAACAGGGTGGGTGGTGCCACTTACCACACAGCAAGATAAATAATGGATAATTTGACAGAAAATTTCAAAGATCGCATTATTTCTCATAGAGGAGAAGTGAATTTGCCACCAAGATCGTGCGATTTGACACTTTTAGACTATTTTTTGTAGGGTTTTTTAAAAATCGAAAGTGTACAGCAATAATCCCACAACAGTTTAAGAGCTTGAAAACAACATTGTCGAGTAGATAACAACCATTGACAACAGTTAATTGAAAAACGTAGTTGAGAATTTTGGTAAAAGCTTGCGAGCCTGCTGAGCCAGTAGGGGGGCTCACTTGACCGACATAATTTTAAATTTTTAACCGGAAACTATTTGTAATAAATTTAAATGAAAAAATTTTTTATATCTTAAAAAAAAACTCTTTGTGTTAGTAAAATTAAAATGATACTTCAATTTGTGACACCCTTTATTTCGTACGTAATGGCACGGTCCAATCATTAAAATTACATTAAAGTTTCATCGAAGTTATAGCTTTATGTGTGTTCTATTTCATCTTACTTTTGAAACCGAAAAATGGATACCCCGTTACTTTTTTCACCAGGTTCATAGGATACGCTAAAGCTTTGAACTATAAATGTGGACCTTCAGCTAACAGCATCTTTTACAAAACATATTTTTTTACCGTTTGAGACATACAAAATTATCATATTAAATAAAAAACTACATTCATTATTCATTTTTAACACATGTTTGTTTTAATCGCTAAAATAAAAGCAACAACAAAAAAAAAAAGTTTACGTTCTAGATTTTGCATTTTTTTTGTTACAACACAAAGTGTTTATGCAAATTAGTTGGATGTGTAAAAGTTTATTAAAACAAATATTTAAGATGGAAGCTGTTTTAAAAAAAAAACAGTCAAAACGTAAATATTTGAATATTGAAAAAGTTTGTGATGTTGATAGAAAAAGCAAAAAAGTTTTCATGGAAATTTTTTTTTGTTTGTTATTTTCTTAAACACTTTTCCAAGCAACATATTAAATATTTTTGCCAACTTTTTTTTTTTTGAATAAAAAACGACAACAAAGAATATAAGAAAAGGAAATACAAAAACAACAAAAAAAACGTATGTGAAGAACAACAATATATTTACATAAGTATGTAATTTTACATAAAAACTTGCTCATAAAATTAAAAAACTAATACAAAATGATTTTTTATGTGATATTGTTTTCTTTTTTTTATATTTTATTACTCTGGTTAAAAACATTTGAAAGGGGATGGCAACTGAAGTCAGTCACTAAAACTAAAGGTTTTGAGGGGTGGCAACAGGCAAAAAACAATAACAACAACAACAACAGACTCAAAGATGTTGGTAGACATGATGTATTCTTTATTGTTTACAACTTTCCACTTGACAGCCATGTAAAGTAAGAAAAACTTTACTCTTTTTCCTCTACAAAATGATGATTTTGAAGAATCAGCTTTTAGATAGTTTACAGCCCAAGACGAGCAAAAGATACAATGAATCAGCATGTCCCTTGAGTAACCAAACCAGCCAAAGCACAAAATAAAAGGAATAAACTGTAAATATTTTTTTTGTTTTCAGTTTTTTTTTTTTTTTAGAAAAAAAGTTAAAATGATAAACATACGTGTGGTGTTTGAAATAAAGTAATACTTGGTTTATAGTCAAACTTAGATGTGAGAATGTGTTTGTTAATGTATGTATATACTTTATAGTTCCTCTTGAAATGCTTGTATCCTTTTTTTTTTTTTTGTTAAGTAACAACAACAAAATGAAAGAGTACAAAATACTTTAAAATTCCTGGCGTAAATGTGTAAGCATCAGTTTTTTTTGCCATTATGATCAAACAGAAAAACACAAAAATCTTCACAGCTACAAGATAAAAAAGACTCATATGAGTAAATCATTATAATCGTTGGTTTGAGATACGAATTATTACAGTTGTGTCTTGTTTGACAGCTTAACTTGTTAAAGTTTTATGGTAAACAAAACCAAGGAAAGAAAATAAGTGAAAACAAGTAAGAAAGTATAGTCGGTCAAGCCCGGCCATATAATACCCTACACCACAGTATTTAAAAACAAATTTTCGAGAGTGTATGGCTATATGAATAGGGATCTATCTGTTTTAAATTTCATTTAAATCGGTTTGATAGTTTCTGAGAGGCCCATTTTCAATAGGTTTGGTCCTTGTGCCAATAAGAACCTATGTGCAAATTAAATTATCTCCAAAATTGCGACCTGTACCTTGTGCACACGGTTACATGGACAGCCAGCCGGACGGACATCGTTAGATCAACTCAGAAAGTGATTCTGAGTCGATCGGTATACTTTAATGTGGGTCTAGGACCAATATTTTAAGGTGTTACACACATCAGCATGAATGCATAATACCTTCTCCACTATTGTGATGTGTGTATAAAAATTCACAAAGATTACAATTTATGTACCTATTTTTAAATGTGTATATTAATTCTTGATTTTAATTTTGAGTATTTAATTTTGAATATTCAATAATAGAGTCAACAAAAGTAAATTTGGCTTAAACACAACAGTAAGGTCGGGTATTTGAGATCTCTGTTAAACTAGGTTCAGTTAATCTCTATTCAAACTATACAAAATTTTGATGAAACTGTTTACACAGAAAACAATAAAAATTGATTTCAATTAAAAAATTTGTGATATTAATTAAAAAATTAACTAAATTTGCACCAGTAAACAAATTAATTGTATCAATTAAACCAGTTAATAGTATTAATTAAACGTTTAATTCACTTGATTAAAAGTTTAATTCACTTGATATAATTTTTAATTAAAACTGATAATGTTTTTGATTAATGCTTTAATTGGTGAACAATTTTGGAGAATTTTTTCTGTGTAGTTTTATTTAAAAGGTTGGTCTTAAATGAAATAATAAAAAAAATCACAATACGATTTCTGTATGACGTGCTAAATTCCCAATTTTTCACATTTGATAAATACACTGAAATTTATTGTTGAGGGAAAGCTAGCTTCTATGCGCATTTCACTGGCTGCTTAGGCCAGCTCATCAGGAAACCTTTTCCTAAGATTTTAGAAAAGCCAAAAATATTATACGAATAAAACCCTAAAGCGAATAAGAATTTTAAACACTCAAAGTCTTACTTGTAAGTAACAATATCAAAGCTTAAACAAAACACCAACAATAAACAGTGAGTTTATCTTTTCTTACATCCCCCTACAATTGGTTGGGTTCTTTCCGACTCGAGTTGTAGTTTCGCCGGAAAAATCGGAGTTTCAGACTGCGTTAAACTAAGTTTAAACTTAATCCGCATCTCAAAAACCCGGCCTAATTAATTCAATTACAAAATTAAATAAGTTTTCAATAACAACTTCTTTTATTACAAAATTTGTTTATTAAATCTTAATAACAGTTTTACACACTTCAATAATAAAGGGTGATCCAACCAAAACGCACGATGTTAATTGTAAATTTACAAAAGTTTTGAGATAATTATTATCTTAAAAAACAAAAGTAAGGAAGAACATGTAAAATCAACTAAAATGGATAATCATTCAAAAAAGCAAACTTCGATCTACCAAAGGTTAAAATACAATTTGGTTTAAGGATTGCGAGTGTAAAACGACAAATCCATCTGAGGAGATCGAGTGGTTGCGATCGAAACATGTCATGGTAACCTGCCGGCCCGGGTTCGAGCCCCGGCCACGGTCAAGAATGAAAGATTATCAATAACAATTTTAATTAATTTTCATGTTGTAAAATTCCTTTCTTCATAAAAATAATTTAATGAAAATTAAATTTAATGAACTTTAGCCTAATTAAAAATATGAAAAATTTGGATTGAAAACCATAAGTAGTTCAACAAAATAACCACAATACTAATTTTTTTTTTTTTTGTGATGATAAAAAGAAGGATCTATGACAATTATGTGTGAAACAAACTATCGGCCAAATGCACGCCAAGGCTTCGGTGGCATCCAGTACTAGTTCTCAATTGTAAACTTTTCTAAACCATTTTAATGCTCAAAGTAGCATTGAATGTTCTTGGAAAATCACTAGTACTATTGGTTTTAGACGTATACTAGTTCACTTCGACCACATGGGGTGCTTAAGAACCAGTTTATTACAGTTCTTGTGTATAAAAAATATTGGCATTTTAAAATTTTTTAATAATAAAAATGCCATTAATAAATGATTTGAAATCAAATTTAAGAAGCAGTGTCAAACAAATAAGTACTCGAATTTTAGTTTTGTTAAAAAAATTCTATCAGTCTACAAGTGCTGCCTTTGTACTACATCAAGTAATGGGGCCTATTTCCTGCAGTCATGATCCAGTACGTTCTCGAATCAAAAACAATTTTATTTCAGTCGATACTGAACGAATCGAAATTATTTTTTTAGTTTCGTAAAACTCAAATTAATGCTTTACAACACCGAAAAAATAATTCCGATTTGTTTCAGTATTGACTGAAATAATTAGATATTAAATTGCTTTCGAATCAAGAAAGTACTCGATCACGACTGTCAGACTTAGGCCCCTGGTACTCATAAGTATTTTTTTTTATATAAAAACTCTAACCCCGTTGGCACTAGTCCCTCTTGTTTTAGGTATTACACTAGTGGCATTTTGACAATTAACTTTTAATCTCCTGCAGGGTGTTTTGTTTTTGTAAAAAATTTTTAGTTTTTTTTTATTAAAAACACATTTAAGCAACAATTATTACAAAAAAAAAATATTTAAAAGAAAAATCAATTTCGAGAAAATCGCAGTTGAAGTTTTTGAATTGCTCTAACCACTCTGAAAAAAGTACGACAGTTTCTTTTAAAACGGGAAAAGTTTAAAAGATGAATTGTATATACAATTGGGTTATTCACAAGGTAGTCATAAAGTTGTAAAGTCATAAATTCTTTTTGATTTCTAGATTTCTAATGTACAGTTACGACGAAATAATGAGCACAGCATTAAAATTTTTATTTTGTTTCAAACACAACAATATTTTTTTAAGCAATTGTAAAATATTATTAAGGACATTATGACGATATGACTTGATAGCACACCTTGTGAATAGCCCAAATATAAAGAAAAACGTAGCGTTCAATTCTGCATCTTTAACCCAAATATTTCATTTTATGTATTTTGTTTTTACCAGCCAAAAGGGCGCTTAGCGCAACTGAAACAAACGAACATTAATGTGTTGAACCGAACACAATGAAGTTTGTGGTTTTTTACGAAAAGTCGGACGCAATGAAATGTCCTCATTTTTATGTTGAATTTGTTTATTACTGTATTCTTATTGTGTACGAAGATCAGAAACAGAGAAACTTTTTTTTTACGTATTTACTACACAAACACTTTTAGCGTTTGTGATTGCATTTCTACCTTACAGAACACAAAAGTATAGTGAATAATGTACATTTTCAAGCACTGCGAACGATTTTTACTTAACTATGTCTTTACCAAAATTCTACTCATAGCGCAGTCTTTCGCTTTATTTATATCTAATCTTAAAGCCTTTTCACACTTGTCAACATCTACCATCAATTTGTGAAGATGTGGGAAGGTTCCCATAAGAAATACATAGAACTTAAAATCAACATCTTACAAGATGTTCGTATCTCATTGTATTTCTTGCTACATCTTCAGAAAATTTTAATTGTATCACTAGAAAAGTGGCAATAGATTTTATTGTTATTGTGGCATCACTGATAAAATGGCATTTGTTTTGAAAGCAGCGTTAACATTTGTCACGTTTTTTCTTTTTTGCAAGCCTTGTGCCGGTTCACACACGTCAAGTTTGCTTCGTCAAGTCTTGAGCCTTTAGGAGAGAAGGAAAAACGGATGCCTTTTTTTCGCCTTCATCCTTAAAAATCAAGACTTGACGAAACAAACTTGACGTGTGTGAACCGGCACCGTTTTTGTTTAATTTTTTTTTTATATTATTAAACAAAATGTATTCCAAATACATTTTGGTGTTTTTTTTTTTTATTTTGGCACTTTTGTAGGAAAAAAGTATTTAAAAAAATAATTTTTTTCAGAAATGGTAATAGTTTTAATTGATAATAGAGGTTCGATGTGTCAAGTGTGAATGCATGTTTCACATTTTTAACATCTTCCATGCGCTCTTCCGAAATGAATGCAAGTGTACAAAGTGAATTAAACGTTTAGCAATTTCTTAAGCCTTATGAGGTTTAAACTGTTACACATTTACAGTGGTGTAAAAACACATACATATCTATATTTTTTTTTCTGTATGTCAATAGTTAACTTGGACTATTTAAATTTTCCCATTATCCTTTAAAACAGGGACCAGTGTTTTTCTTATTTATTATAATGGCCGAAGCGGTAGTGGTATGAGGTGTGTTAAACATTATAAAAGATTTCCTTTTTTCTTTTTTGTTTGTTTCTTATTCGAAAACAATGGGATACGAAAACTAAAGAAAAAAAAAACAAAAAACGTTAAAGCGTTAAAAAGGGGTGCATATTTAATGCTTCATAAACAATAAAACAGAACCAACAAAATTAAAGATTATAAATAAAAAAATAAAAAAAAAACACACAAAAACTTGTAAGCACTAGTAGTAATATGACAAATTGACTTGAAATTAAAGGCAGACACAAAAAAGCTTCGGCCAAGTTGACAACCTGGGTCAGTATTGACATAATTTGCTAATAAAAATAATTGAAAACTCAACTTCATACCAGTTCTCAATTTTTAATAATGGGAATAAACATATGTGACAGCTTTAGTGATAACCCAGTAAAAAATTAAGCTTACTGGTAAGCAGTTTTGTAAGAGATAGAATCACAATTCTCCCTTACAAACCTGCTTGCAAGAAGCATGATTTTTATATGGCGAATTCTCACTTGGAAGCACAAATTTTTTCTCTCCCTGCTCAAAAATCATTTGATGACTGATTGCGTAACAAAAATATGCAATTTCGTTCAAATTTCGCAAATAATCGTGAACACATTTTCAAATCATTGCAGTTTAACCTGCTTCCATGTAATGGATTAACAGAAGCACCTTGAACTTTGCTCGTGAAGTTGTTTCTTTGAATAAATTGTTTTAATTTTTATTTTAATAATAATAATATAAAGTTAATATAATTTTCGCTTGTTCGCTGCTTTTAAAGGTTACTTTATACTATCACACAAGTTTTACGTATTTTGAGGAAAGCTCAACCTTGCCATGATGATGAGTTGTTATTATTTTTTGAAAATTTTTTGAACAAAGATTAGATCAGGGAAGCGTTTTCATCAAACTTTGTAATTGTCATCGCATGTATCAGTGGTCAAGTTCTCTTTTTGCTTCCGGAAGCCCTCAAATTTTTTACTGACATTTTTAATGTTAACTTTTTCTACACATTTCGTTTTCTCTTTTCCTCTATCCGTTCTATTCATTAAAAATTCAAAAATTTCTTAATATAAATATGGCAAATGATTTAAAATAAATTTACTTACGGCCATTATAACAACTTCAAAATAGTTATTTTTAGGATGCTATCTGACAGATTAATGGTTTTCGGTTATTACAAGTTAACATTAACCTAAAGTTAACATTAACCTTAAAAAAGTGATTAACAAGCTTACATTAGGTTTATCCTTAAGGTAACTTTACAAGTGAGCTTTAGGAATTTGAAGCTGCCACAGTTTCTGCAGAAGATATGGTAGCTTCACTGTTAGTTTAATGTCAAATTAAATCATTTTTAGATTTTCAAAAAACACAATTTAAAACAAAAAGCAAAACAATTTATCATTAAAAAACAAATAACGACAAACAAATTGACTTCTGCTTTTTATTTATTTATTTTATATTTAATCAATTTTTCATTATATCGGATCGATTACTATTGTTTACGTTAACTATCAGTAACCTTATCATTAGGTTGTAATAACGACCCTTAGTCTTGGTTCACACATTACGAAAGTATTCTTGCAGAAAGTCCAAGTTTATAGGTGAAAGGGGAAGAGAGCATAATATTCGTATCTCACCTCACCCCGCTCACCAATAAACTAAGACTCTCTGAAAGAAAACTTGCATAGTGTGAACCCAGACATAGTTAGTGAACGTTTTAAATATTTTTAATAAAACAGTTTTGTTTTTGATTTGTGTGTTTGTACCCTTTTCAATTGTTAATTGAGTAGTGTTTATATTTTAGGCTTGAGACTCTTGTTTTGTTTATATTTTTTTTATTATTATATACATATTTATTCTAATATTTCGACCAACTGTGTTGGTCATCTTCAGTTTAATTATATTATTAAGATGTTCTTCACACCGCCCTCGTTATTTTTTATTTTAGACATTTTTCATAAAATTTTAACTCGTTGTAGTATTTTGTCCTCAATAACCGCTTTTAACTATTCATAAAAATATTACTACGGCTTTTGGTAACGGAAATCATGTCGTTCACTTTAAAAACATTGATTTTTGCTACGTTTCTTCACAATTAGAGATTTTTCCCCGGACTTTTTCGATTCCCGGGAAAGCGGGAAATTTTTTTAAATTTCCCGGGATCCCACTCCATATAAATAAAACAAAGTAAATTTTGTTATTAATTAATGAAAAAAACTTTTATAAAAAAACGTAAGGGAACTTGTTTACAAAGAAAGTAAATGAAATGGTTCAATACTAAAAAAATAATTGAAGATTGAAATAGGAACTTGAATTATTATTACCTCAAAGCGCTTTGTAAGTCGTCAAAAAGTATATTCTTGATTTTATTTACTAATTATCATGTTTCCGAAATTTTCGTTCATTTTTTTACAGAGTTTGGACCAATAGTTAAAGGTGCACCGTTGTAGCATGCTTCGGATTCACAATCAGAAGCAATTTTTTCTTTTTTATAAACAACGTCTATATCAGTCAAATGTATGTCAAGGTTGATGCAAAAATAGCATCAACTGGACTGGTTCTTGCAAACCTTTTCATTTCAATAGGTCCATTTGTAATCTTTAGGACAATGTGTTTTTCAAGTTGTATGTTGCAGTATCTTACACGAGTTTCCAAAATATTATTTTATTTCGGTTTCCCCGCACTTTACGGGTATATAGACCAACACAAATTGAAATTGAAAATTTGTGTTTATCACCTAATAAACATATCGACCATTTTGCGCGAAATTATCGTATATGCAAATTTTTTTGAAATTGAGTTTTTGATGCAATCTTGTTCTACATTCAAAGAGACGTCACCTGACAAAATACTGTAGGCGAATTCCACTTCGTTGCTCCAAAAATTGATTGTATATTTTCATTTTGATATTGCAAGCGACTGCAGAGAAAAGTCGAAAAATGGCTGTCCTGTGAAATTTGGTTTTTGCAACATACGATAATTTCGCGCAAAGGGGTCAATATCGCTCCTTCATTGCATCATAGTCATATCTCCAAATTTTAAGTAACTTTAGCAAATTTTTCCTTCATACCTTCTCGTATTATATCTCAAGCTGAACCGAAGTTATAGCAAAATATATCTTTAAATCGGTACATTTTGAAAACTTTAATCGCATTTTGCCAAGATCGTTTGTTTTTGTAGATATGACTATGTTGCAATAAAGGAGCGATATGTTTAGGTATCTCCTATTTTTAAGACTTGTTTATGGGCAATAAAACTTTACTGCCTGCATCTTATTTTGAATTAATGTACTTTATTAACTCTTCACTTCACTAAATGTAATAATTATCCACTGTTGTACTGCCCATTCTGCTTTTAGTAGATTTTTTTAAATACATGTACTCATTTCTTGTAATTGATCTAATCCACAACCCATCCACAGGTGCTAATTTTTAGAGAATAGAAAACTAAATTTCAAAGTATTTTCTAAAATTATGAGGAATTTTTTATTTCCCGGGATCCCGCAAGAAAAATCCCGGGAAAACGGGAAATAGAATAATTCAAATTTCTTGTCCCGGGAATTCCCGGGAAAAAACCCTATTCACAATCTGTTTAAGTCACAAGAAAGAAATTCAGCTACTTTGATTTATTTTTTTTTTTAAATTCAGACAACGTTTTAAACACATTTACGCGTGGTTGGATTTTATGTCTGTATTATTTTTTTATTCAATTCCGTCCGTCCATCTCTTGTGAGAAAACTGGTTAATAATAGAAAACTTTTTTTTTTTGTTTTGACATGAATTGGGCGTTGTGCCAATAATTCAAATGATTATAATAAAATAAAAATTTTGAATTCAAAGAGTTTTTTTTTGAAGAAGCCTTAAAGGTTTTCTATGTTTATTATTCTTGGTTAATTGGAGCATTATAATCTGTAAAAGGAAAAATAAATATATATTAAATCAATGTATTCCTCTTAAAGAAAACAAAACTTTATTTTAAAGAAACCAGCAACAAATCAAAACAAATAGAAATTATTATTCTTTGTATAACAAATAAAAAAGAAAGAAAAAAAACGTGTTTCCATCTTTGGATACGTGATGTTTAACCTCAATACTGCTTGTATACGTTTGCCACCCCTTTCCGACTTTCATCGCTTTTTCCAAGACTCAAAAGAAATATTAATTTCTTTTAGCCTGAACATTATTTTAATTCTACAATGAAACAAAATTGATAAATTATTAGAGAATTCAGAAGTCACAAACACACGTACTGACTTGTTTTTTTCGCAAAAGTCCTTTACTAATCACATGCCGAACGCCCTCTAATCGAATGCAATCCTGAGCTTTAAATGATTGTCTGTACAAGTAAATGAACAATTTTATTATGTTGACTGACACCCTGCCTTGAGACTTGACACGAACTAAAAAGGTAAAAGCAACATACAAGAGAATTGTAGTAAAATTGTGTCTTAAGTGCTTTTAACACACATAAAAATCCTTTGGAATTGATTATTTTGTTGGGTATGAGGGATGGCCAGACTGAAAATACGCAGCCTAATCAATTCTACGCTAATTAACAAAACTAATCCATTTAGTTTGTTTTATATTTTTTTTTTATTTACAAATGAATTAGTTTTTGGTTGAAGCAACTCAGACATTTTTAGCACCTGTCCAATTGCGACATTTTATACAAACAAAGTGTATTTAAATTGTTCGGTTGCAACTAAATGATTTGAATAGAGATTTAAATTGAAGGATAATCGAAAATAATCGATTAATTTGTTGTATAATATTATTCAGGGTTAATACTGATATTTTTTTTAAAAAACATCATTCTTTTATTAAAGTTTTTTGGAAATTCGTAAAAAGGGGGGGAAATTCGCTAACCTCATATTACCTAAACTAAAAGAAATATAAAAAAATTTAAGCTTATCGTTGTTCTTTAAAATAATAAAACATACAGGTGTCTGGTATTTTTTTTTTAAATTCGGGCCTTTTGGGGAGTAAAAGTGTAAAGCCAGTATTTTGGTACTTTTTTGTCATTCCAGCTATCATTTACACATAGAAATAAAAATTTCATCACATTCGTAACTTAACAAATAATACAAAAATAAATTTGATAAATTTTTTCGAAATTCAAACAAGTGTTGAAAATCGTACTTCGTTTTGGTAATTTTTTTACGAAAAAAGAGAAAAAGGGGAAAATCGTGTAAATTCGCTAACCTCCTAAAATAAAAGAGATACAAATAATATTTAATACTTAACGTTGTTCTTTAAAAAAAAAATCAGGTGTCTGGTACAAAAAAATTTAATACTTATCGTTGTTCTAAAAAACGTTAACGGAAAGGTTACGGGAAAAAGGGGGAAAACGTGTTAATTCGCTAGCCTCATATCTCCTAAACTAAAAGAGATAAACAAATTTAAGATAATCATTGTTCTTTAAAAAAACAAAACGTACAGGTGTCTGGTACTTTTTTTAAAATTCTGGCCTTTTGGGAATTTAACCAATAGAACCTGTATTTTTTGGAACTTTTTTGTAGCTTCATCTTTTTTTAAACCATTTAACATAGAAATAAAAAAATTTTTACATTCGTAACTTATCTAAAAAATAAAAATACAAATTTGATACTTTTCCGAGAAGTACCAAAATCTTACCTTTTTTTGGTACTTTTTTACAAAATATTTTCTCTACATTCATTGACATATACATACGCATTAAATTGTTAATTTAATTGGGAGAAAAAAAAGTATCAAAAAGAGGAGATACAGAAAATTAAACTTCTTTGAATTTTCTTTAATACTGAACTAAGAAACAAAATAGGTGCAGGGTCCTGAGTGAGAGAGAACCTTTAGATGAAACATTTTGGTACTTTTTTTTACTTCAACTGGTACTTTTTGATTTGAATTTTCGTTAATATTGGACTTAGAAACAAAAAAATAAACATGCATGTTGCTGAGTGAATAAGAATCTGTAAGAGGAGTCTTATGGTACTTTTTTGTTCTGAAACATGTTCTTTTTTTTATTTTTTTTTTTTAATATTAAACCCTGTAATATAAAATAAAACATGCAATGTCCTAACTGGATGAGAATCTATAAAAGGGAACTTTTTGGTACGTTTTTGTTTTTCCAATGGTACTTTTTGATTTGAATTTTCGTTAATATTGTACCTAGCAACATACAATTAAACATGCATGGTCCTGGGTTAATAAGAATCTGTAAGGGGAAGTGTTTTGGTACTTTTTTTTCTGAAACTCGTACAATTCTTAATTTTTGTTAATATCAACATAGAAATATAAAATTAAACGTGCAATATCCTAACTAAATGAGAATCTATAAGAGGGAACTTTTTGGTACGTTTTTGTTTTTCCAATGGTACTTTTTGATTTGAATTTTCGTTAATATAAAACATAGGTACATAAAATTAATCATGCATGGTCCTGGGTGAATAAGAATTTGTATGCGAAAGTGTTTTGGTACTTTTTTGTTGTGAAACTTGTACTTTTCTTAATTTTTGTTAATATAAACCTAGAAATATAAAATAAAACAGGGCATTGCCTTTGTGGATGGGAATCTTTAAAAGGGAACTTTATAGTACTTTTTTGTTCTTCAACTGGTGCTTTTTGAATATAAGTTAGTATTGAACCTAGAAACATTGAATTAAACATGCAAAGTCCTGAGTGAATCAGAATCTGTAAGAGGGATATTTTTTGTACTTTTTCTTTCTTCATCTGGTCCTATTTGAATTTTGATTAATACTGAACCTAGAAACATAAAATTCAACATGCAGAGTCCAGAGTTATTGAGAAACTAGAAGAGGACTCTTTTTGGTTTTTTAATTGGTACTTTCTGATTTTTTTTATATTAATGAACTTACAAAATTAAATTAAATCTTCACGGACTTGAGTGGAAGATAACAAATGGACTGGAGGTTGGTCCCTTGCCAAAACGATCCACTTAGACGAAAAAATTCTAGATATTTTTTGGAGATTTTAATACATAATTATTTTTTCTCGTTTTTTTTTTTTGTGTTATTCTATTAACAAGAGTATTCGGTTATTTCGAATAACTCTTACTTCGCATTTATTTCAATTAAACCTTAAACGGCACACAGCGTAAACTAAAAATAGCCATTGACTGCACTATCGATAAAAAAATTGCTGACCCAAGCACAAGTCTCAAGTATTGTAAAATGGCTGACAATAAACGGCGTTAAATAGACATTTTTATGGATGGTTAGAGATAAAAATTTTCGCTTAAATTTGCACAAAAGTTGCTGTCTCTCTTAGCGTTGTTGCCTTCTTTTTCATTATAAATTAATTTTATTGAACAACAACAACTATGTATTTGGTAACAATTTCCAGGCCTTTATAGCAACGTGATAAAATAATTTCTGCTATTATTTGCCTGCCAATACGACAAAGTTTGTTTCTCTTTCTCTCAAACAATTCGCTGCTCTGTATTGTAAGTCTGGTTAACAATGTGCCAAAGTTTTGTTGACTGTTAGTTGTTGCTATCTATTGTCATGTTTAAAATGGAATGGTATAAATAAAATGTTGAAGAAAACCGAAAAATGCCATTGTTAAATTATACAAATACAAATACAAAATTGTTAGAAATTGTTAGTTGATTTTTCAAGTGTTGAAACATTTTCAATTTTGTTTTTTATTTTGCCTTTTGTTGGTGATTCATGGATGGCATTGTTTAAATTCATTCAGTTTTTCATTTTGTTTTCTGTCGATTTTTTTGTTGTTGTTGTTGGTATCCTTGAGCTCATTGCTATTGACAGTTTTCGTTTTTTTTCTTCTTCTTTTGGGTGCTTAAAGTCATTGTTGGTGCGTGATTGGTTTTTTTCTGGTTTCTATTTGGTGGGTGTGAGTAGGGAGAAAAGAAAGAATCTCTTAAAATGGTTATAAATTTCTTTAATGTGCGTTTTTATATTTTAATTTTGTGCAGCTATAAATTTTGAAGTCGAAACTAACGCTAGTTTTATGCAAATTCATTGGAGGGAAATTAAAAAATTGTTTCACATCTTAGTGATTTGTTAAAAATTTATTAGAGTTTTGTGGAATTTGTTTCAGTTTCCCCCTCAAGTGTTGTTAAACTTACCACAATATGTAGTAGTAAAATATGTTGCATGAAAATACATTTGTTATTTGTAGTTATTTGCAATATGTTTTCCTGCTCTTGTAACATGCATTTTTAAGCACTTTTTATAACCCTGACAAGTTTAAACAACTTTTTAAACGCCCTCTTGTCGTTTCGCAATACACTCGAAAATGTTTTTGCTATAAAAGAAAAATAAAAAAACAAATTTGTTTCATAATGGCTGTTGTCAAACTACCACAACAACTAAACGCACTTTTGCTTCGTTACGCATTTAGTACACTAGATTGCATTAAGCACATTTGGTAAATATTCGAAGTAATAATGAAAAATTTTCTTAAAAGAAGCAATTAAGTTTTATGAATTAATTCTTAATGCAAGGAAAATTAAATTATAAAGAAAGAAATTATTATTCCTTAGTACAATTCTTATTTTTATTATTTCGTTAAATATTTGATTAATGTGTCTTTAAATTTAGTATAACTTGATTTGATTAAGGGAAAAACGTATGTATTTAAATGTCGTAATAGTTTTACATTTCCTCCATAAATAAGCAGTTTATAACAAATGTTAGCAGTTACACAAAACATTTCTCAACTGCACAACTACTTATAATTTCATAAATATTTAGTTAGAGTGCTTGCTATGCCCTCTACATAAAGTTGTGTTAACCACAGCCGCAAAGTAGGCTAATTCAATATGCGCCCAAACTACCACCCTCAATATTATTGAAATTCAAACAACATATTGGACTGGCTGGCTGGCTAGCAGAGTGTTTGAGTGTGTGGAGCCGCAATGATGTGTCATTTGTAGCCGGCCTTAAAAGAACGATTTAAAAGCAAAGCACATGTAATACATCGTACAGAAAAAGAAAACAAAACACAAAAAAAGAAAAAACATAAAAATTAAATCCAGACAAATGTATAGCGAAAGAAGACAAGTGATTGTGTACATAAAAGTACATGACGTTTTAGCCATTTACACCACATGTAATCATGAAATATGCAAAAGTTGATGTGTTGCAATATCATCTGTACAAACCACTATTTTTAAAATACACTTACTCACAACATTAATGCAACCAAGCAAACAAAACTATAACGGGAACGAAGTTTTATAAAATTGAATTTTTATTTTTAATGTTTGCCTTCAAAATTAAGCGGCAGAGCGAAGAGAACAGAATTTTAAATCAAAAACAAATTTTTGGTTTGGCTAGGTTTGAAGACATCACAATGCTTTGCAGCACAAGTCAAACATGTATCATCAAGTTTAACGATGCACAGTTTTCTTATCATGTACGCATCGAGTACTTTTCTGGTGCACTTTGGGTCAAAAACACATTGTAAAAATCTATACGGCTGCTTTGTATCATACACTTAAAAAAGAGAATTGCTTTGCAAACGACGTTTTGGGACTCAGCCTTTTTTTAGAGAACTTATAGTTAAGCTAAGTTTTTCCCGGGGGCTTAGCCAATACTTGAACTCGTTTGAACTTTAAAATCGCCAGTTCTCCTTAGATTATGGCTGACAGTGTAATCGATCTTAACTCAGGGTTTATACTATGAAAGTTTTCTCTCAGAAAATTTGAACTTTTTATTATATTCTCGACACTCTCACCAATAAACTCACTGCCTGTTCATCTATTTCCGAACGTAGATTTCATTCGCTTATCTAACATTTAAAACAAAAACAGTTTATAAAATATTGTTTTTTGTTTTACATGTAAGTTAAGACTTCGTTCGAAATCGATGAACAGGCAATCAGACTTTCTAAAAGAAAACTTTCATAGTGTGAATCTGGACTAAGACCACTTTATTTTATTCCTGCTTTTCAAGTTAATTTTCATTGCCTATATTAAGGCAACGGTGGCGGCGTGGTGTAGTGGTTAAAGTTCTTGCCTACGAAACCAAGCATCACAGGTTCGATACCTGGCATAGGACGAACATTTTCCATTTTGTTTTTCGAGATTTAAAAATTAAATGGCTTCAATCCCCCTCCAAACAATCCATCCAAGAAGCCCCCTGACACATTCTTCCCCTGCAAAAGCGGATCACATCATGACAAAAGTCAGGCTGCCGCCACTATTAGGGAAAAAATTTAGACATCAAAGATTAGCAAGGTTCCCCACCACTACAACAAAATAGACGGAGAGCGTTTTTATAGGCAACGATAGATGGCAGCCCCATTATTATAGGACCTGCTTTAGCAGACTAATTATCTTCTTGGCTGGAACTACAACCAATTATTGAAACTGATTGAAGGCAAAATAATAATAAACTGATCGATACTCCAAGAACTAGAACAGTGCAATCTTACCTGCTACATCTGACTTATCATATACTTCTCGCCAAATTTTTTTTTCAATTAAACCATTAATCAACGACAAAATAAGTTTTAATAAAAAATGTAATCAACTGAATTAAACGTTAACTAAAATCAACATTATTACTGCAGAAAATGTCGAAAATTAAAAAAAAAAAATAATTTAAACAAATATTCCTGGAAAATATTAAAGCAACAATAATTATTATATATTAAGTATGAAAGCTTTATAAATTGTAATTTGACTTTGAATACGCATTCGATTAATATGAAAATTTACATACAAAATATTTTATTTTTACAATTAATTTGTTTACTGGTAAAAGTTTAATTAATTTTTTAATTAATACCTCAAATTTTTTAATTGAAATCAATTTTTATTTTTTTCTGCGCAGAATGGCAATGTAATTAAACTTTGACACCTGAAACCGTTGTTGAAACATCTTTAACATTTCGTCTAGGTTATAATTTGTTTATTTGCTTCGATGACATTTAAAAACCCCATTTTTATTGAATCAATGTTTTTTTTTTTCGCTGGGTTGCCTTCTAGTGTTATTTGTAAAAATTACTAGCAAATTGTATTTCCTTAAATTTGTTTATATAGAAAAAAATATTCTTTCTTAACGCCCTGATGTCCTTAACGAAAACTTAAAAAAAACTTGAGTCTCACACTGAATAAAAAAAAGAGTAAAAAAAAAGAAATCAAAATATAAAATCACAAAAAAATAAATCTGATTTATGTGGCGTTTATGTGTTCAGAATTTGCACCCAGCAAATACATATTAAATATTTTCATATTTGTAAGATACTTTGTAAACACTTACGCTCGCTCACTAACAGACAGGCAAATAGTCAGCCATACAAACAGGCAGACGGACAGACGAATATTTGCTTTCCATTTTATGGAAATTGCTTAAAGATTATAATGTTAAAAAAAAAATATTGGTAGGTGAAAAAGAGGAAAGGAAACGAAAAAACGAAAAAAAAGATATAAAATCATTTTGGCAAAGAACAGCAACAATAACAACTAAAATATGAGAATCGTATTTGTAAGACAACTTTTGATATTATTGTAAGTTTATTGATCCCCTTGTGGGTAAATGGAATTTATCAGTGTATTTATAATGGCTATACGCACACACACATGAGATACTTTACACAAATATGTATGCAGAAGCGTCTAATGTGCCTTGTACTGTTAAGAAGTGATATCATACCCACTTGTATTTATGGATGTGGTCTAAGCATTTGATTTGTGTGAATGTGTTTTAATGATACTTTTACTAATACATGGAAACATTAAGTTGTAATAACTTTTTGTCCATGTGTATTTGTGAAGATATGTGCTCTGCATTATTAAAATGTTATGATTTTTTGATGAGATGAAAATATTTCTTTATGACTGTTAATTTTTTTTTTTGTAATTTTGCAACATGCTACCACAAACAACAAAAAAAGTAAATTTTCTGAATTAATCTTTTTCTTTTTACTTTTTTTATTAATATCGGAAAATTATCAAAAGTTCGTTAATATTCTAATGTCAGTTTTGAAATTTGTCATTATACTTTTCCTAACTAATCGACAGTGTAGACCGTTGGTTTTTTTATTATTTGGATTTTTTTTTGTAATTTGTAAGAAGGTACAATACCCAAAAGTATGCTATGGTATTTATTATACATACGATTTTCCAAATGCTCCGATGCAAGACTATTTGCCAAAAATTATGAATTGTACTAATGAAATAAGCAGTTGCCAGAAATATTAGCCAAATTCACAATCTTGTACAAATGGTCTTGCATCGTAGAATTTGCAAAATGGTATAGTATTTGCTATAATCCCAAAAGTATTCTATAGTATTTACTATATCAGTTTGCAAAGACTACGATGCAAAACCATTTGCACGAGATTGTGAACTGGGCTATAAAATGTTAATATTGGGTAACAGTTAGGGAAATCGAACGGTTATTATTCGACCGGTTCAAGACGATATTTTAAGTTTTGCTCAAGCCGGCTATTATTAAATGTCCATTTTTCGAGTATCGAATAAGCCGGTCGTTTTGGTATTTTAAACCGGTTATTTGATTATAATAAACTGGACTTTTTAATAAAGTGTAATTTATATACGTTTTCGTTGCTTTTATTGTAAATGAACCAGCATTTTAAGTAGTTTTCTAATTGTAATATTGGGAAACCTTAAACTTTTAATGAAGAATGTCAAAACAAAACATAATAAAAGTTAAAAAAGATGAGCCATAATGAACGATGTAAATTCAAGTCGCTTTTAAAAGCGCGTGTTCTTGTATATGTTAATCTTATGTTAATAAACAAGCTCGAGGCCATAATTGATTTTTTTAATATTATTAATTCGTTATTATTTTTCAATATTTCCCTATCCTTTGGATGGCATCTTCATGAATAAAAAAAGACAAGTTACAATATTAAAAAAATCAATTATGGCCTCGAAGTTTTTTATTAACATAGGATTGTATTACATTTTTTTTTATACAGATATCATCTTTGGGGATATTTCGAACGGGACTTAGGTGCCTGAAGTGGCCTAAGATTATAGGCTGCAAAGGTTGCTCGACGTCACGACTTAATAATCTTCTTTAATTAGTCAACAAACTTGACATTATATATACGGGGGATTTCATGTCAAGTAACCCAATTTTGAAATCGATGTCTTCCGATTTGGCTGAAATTTGCACCAAGTTTAGTCCTATGGGATGGGTAGTTTCAACAAGATCGGTCAAAAAGTTTCTGAGATAGAGGGGGTCAAAGTTTGACGTTTTCGCCATACAGGTGTTCTTTCTCATCCATGTAACTTATTACCTATTACCTGTTAGCAAAATTTGTCCCAACTAGCTTCGATAGCTATTTGATCAATCTTTTGAAATTTTTTTTTTGTGTTTTATAAAAATTTTTTAAAAACTCTTTTTTTTTAAATTTAAAACTTTTTTTATATATTTTTTTTAGCGGGAATGTTTTTTTTTCTCAAAAGAAAGCTTATGTCTTTTCCTTTCAGGTATTTTTGGTCGCTTTTTGAGCTGCGAGTGGCTTATGCATATTATTATTTATAAAAACACCAAGAACTTAAAAACAAGATTGAAGATAAGAAAAAAGCCATGGAAGGTTTTTAATTGTGGTCGATAAATGGGGAGATATTTATTACAAAATATGTTCATATTGGCATCTAAAATGCGGAAACAAAATCATTTGAAATGTATAATCTTGGTTAAGAGATTTTATTGGTTACTTTTCTAAAATATGATTGAAGTCATGCGTAACCACCAACAAATTGAAATTTTTTAAAAATAAAATTGGGAGAATATCTCAAGTAACAAATTTATCAAATTCCCATCATTTTTTAAAACAAAAAAAAAAAAAAAAAAAAAAATTATATGGGTCAAAATAAACCATACAAATTGCTTGACCAACATGGCAAAATTTTACGTTTGTACAAAAATTTTGTATTGTTAATTTGGGTGTTTCCTGTTTGAACAACCTTTTAAGGCATGTTTGTAGAAATATTTAAAAATTAAAAAGAAAATCAAAATCAGGAATCATGAATCGAAATTGGGAATTAAGCACGATAAACTAAATCTTATTAATAAAAATTGTGTATTCCCAAAAATTCCTTTGATAATAAATTTTCAAGTGCACGGCATAAAAAAACTGAACTGGCAAGTTGCTTTATTTTGATTTTCTTGCGAAAATCATAAAGCAATTTGTTTTTATTCTGTTTTTTCTTAACCCACTAACAACTACAATTAATCTTGGGAGAATTTCAACCAATTGTAGTGGGGAATTTAAGAAAAGATAAAAGCTCACTGTTTATTGTTCGTATTTGGTTTAAGCTGTGATATGGTGGCAAAGAAGACTTTTGAGCGTTTGCAATTCTCATTCACTCTGCAGTTTTGTTTGCTTATATCCTTGGGGTTTTTTAAAACTTCTGATCTGGCCTAAGCAACTAGAGAAATGCGCATAGAAACTAGCTTATCCCCCAACAATAAATTTCAGTGCTTTTATTAAGAATAATAATTGGGAATTAAGCACGACAAACAAAATCTTGTTATTTGAAAAATTTTGTATTCCCAAAAATTCCTTTGATAATATTTTTCTTAATTTTATACATTTTCTCCGTTTTTAACAAATAGCAACAAAATTTCCGCACTATAATCGTCTGCATTCATTGCAAGGTATATTTATAGCAGGTAGTCTCGGAAAGCCAGCTGTTTATTTTTTATTTACATGTTTTGCGATACGAACTGTCAAATGTTGTATAGTAAACAAGTAAACAAGTTTTTTGTCTTTATCTTTTGTCTTATTTGTCTCTAATCAACCCTTTTGCTGTTTGACAGTTCGTATCACATAACAGCAATAAAAAGCCCTGTTGTTTGTTTTATTGTACAACTGTTGTAATCTCGCGTCTCCCTGCTATAAATATACCTTGGTTTGTACGAAATATGCTTGTGTTGTTTATCAGCGAACACAAAATGAAAACAAAGTGTGAGTTTATTTTGACCTTAAGTGGTAACTTTGTATTTTGTTGGTTCCTTACATTTGTGAATTGTTCTGTTTTTATTAAATTAACTTTTTATTTAAAAAAATAATTTGATTTTTGTATTTTTATAAAGTCGAATAAAACCGGTTAACCGTTTTTTTTAAATGCTTTACCGAAAACCGGTTTATTTTAAAATAGCAACTATTCTCTGGGTTTTCACTATGAAAGTTTTCTTCAGAAAGTCTGAGTTTTTTGATGAGCGTTGAGAGAATAATAGCCTGTTCTCTTCCCCTCTCACCTATTAACTCAGACTTTTTGAAAACAAACTTTCATAGTGTGAACCCAGATTTTCGGAATATTCGAATAATCGAATTATAATGGGATGATTTATTTATATGGGATGATTAACTGAAGTCAACTGAAAATTTTACTTACCTCGTAATTTGTGGTCTTATGACACTTTAGTGTTCCTAAAGGCTGTTTTACAGTATAACACAAGTCTTACGTACTTTGGGGAAAATGCATCTCTGATCTAATTATTGTTTGAAAGATTTTAAAGACAATAAAAACTTATCATGACAGGGTTGTATTTTCCACAGAATACCTAAGATTTGTGTGATAGTGTAAGCTAGCCTTAAGTAATGTATAGGATTATATAGAGAAGCAACATTTATTTAAAAATATTGTTTCCTTTCAACCTGAAAATTGTTTTAAATATCTGCATCTGAAGCAAGTTATTAAAAATCTGTCTTCCGCTTTTATTTAAAAGTGCTTTTTAAACTGAAATTGTTTTTGTGTTTAATTTTCAAGTTCATTTATAAATTTTTTCCTTTTTTCTTCTCAAATATAAAATTTTCAAAGAAAAAAATGCTCATTATGTCTGACAGCATTTTTAAATCAAGTGCATTTTTGTATGTGTTAGTCTGTTTCTCTGGTTTTTTTTTTCTAATAAAAACTTTTTATTTCTATTATCTCATTGGAAGGTTTTATACGTTTTTGTACTCGTTTCGTTTTTTTTTTATAAAAAAAGTCTGTATATTTTTGTTTTGCATAAGACATGGTTGGCTAAAGCATTTTATAGGCCCTTTTTGAATTTAACACTCCAATGCATTTGTCATAGCCTCAAACCAAAATAGATGGATACCCTACATCCTTTCAAAACAGAATTGCTATAAAGCTTGTTACCTTCTTTAAAATATGTTAAACATTTTAAAGCTTTTTGCAGGCGTTGTCCACTCACTCCTTTAACAGTTTCCTTGCTTATTATGATTTCAAACAACTTTTTCTCGTTTTTGCTGTCATTTATGGCGCTCTAAACATGTGTAATGTAAAATGGTGTTTTGTTTTTGCAAAACAGCTGTCATCAGCTGCTGCTGCGTAGACTATGACTGCTACTTTTCATTTTATGATTTGGCTGACATTGTAGACAACCACCACGACAATGACACCCTGCTCTTTATTACCGCAAATCAAAAAAAAATAAAAAAAAAACACGAGAGAATTTATTTCATACCCCGTTTAATAAACACGTTCGCTGCGTTGATATTTCCTTGAGTTTGTGTTTATTTGTTGTTTTTTATTATTTTCTTTCAAGTCTCTAGAGAAAATAATTTTCAAAAATTGTCAAAACGTTAAAAATTATTTATCATCGTTTTAATATCTGCTTTCGCTTCCTCCCACAATCCTAAAACGGGGTTGTGCTGGAATGAATGAATTGAATGGCATGTTTATGAATTTAGTTGGATTATTTTGAAAATCTTATTACAGCAATAAACAATAAGAAAACATCATAATAAATTTCATAAATAAAAGCTGGCTAATATTGTATTTGTTTAAAGCAGCAGCGAAATAAATAAATAAGAAAATAATAATAATGACGCTCAGAGAAAAAAAGCAAGAAAAGTTTAAGGGTTTCCATGGTGTTTGTGTGACAAAAGTTTTGCGGTGTAAAATTAAATGGCAAGTTTGTTAACAAAGAAGTTTTTGTTTAGGAAATACAAAAAGTTTTTAATTTTTTTGGGTTTGGGAGATTTACAAACACAAGAAAATAATAATAAAACATGAAGAAAATTTGTCTTCTTTAATAGTTTTGTTTTGTTTAAAAATTTTTGTTGTTTATCTCCAGGGAACTTAGACAAACTTGTTCAAAATAATTGCATTAAGATTTGCTTTGAGAAATAAAATAATATTTTACAATAACTTAATTTTCGGAAAAAGAAATATTACAAAAAAAAAATAACAAAATTAAAGTAAAAATCAAATCAAATAAGACAGTGTTTAAAGCAGGGTTCGAAAAGAAACAGAATATTTTATGGCGTACAGATCACACACCCAGAAACGATATTTCTTTTTTAAGTGTTTGTTTGTGCAGAAAGTGAAGCAGAGTTTCCTTTTCCTCCTCATCGTGACAGCTTCTACAGTAGACATTGAATTCCAGACCCATTCTCCTAGCATGAGTCCCAACAGGCCAGTGTCCAGTTATAACCAGGGCTGTGGAGTCGGAGTCGGAGTCGGAGTTGAAGAGTCGGAGTTGAGGTTTTTGTACCGGAGTCGGAGTCGGAGTCGAATACCCACAAAAACTAGCGACTCCGACTTTTTTGCATTAAAATTTTTCTAATATTTTTCAAAATAAAAAATTTTAATGACCAATTTCTCCAATTCTTTTTAAATATCAATTCATATTTAAATATAATTTTTCTTATAATTTTATTTTAATTTGACATAAAAAAACAACTTTTAAACATAAATTGATATTTAAATAAATTAGAGGAATTGGCCATAAGAGGGTCTGCTTTTTGAAATTGTGAATTCAAAAAATAAGGACCAGTATACTTTTCATATCCAAAATTAAAAAATTGAGATAACATCTTATTTTGACAATTTATAAGAAGTTATATAGTTTGTATCGAAGCATGTCCTTTTCTATGTTTTAATGTGACCTCAAATTTCTGTAACAAAAACCAGCGGGTTCACTATTTGAATTTCGCCAAGATATCGTTAATGAAATAGAGCCGAATTAAGGAATTTTAAAATTAAATTTGTAAAGATGTTGTTTTTTATTTATCGTATATTAACAAATATATAGCCATATAGCCAAAAATAGCCATGTTCATAAATATGACTTGAAATCTGCTGTAGCTCCTGTGGTGAAAGCATTAAGTGAACTACAGTTGAAGTTCCAATCTTCAAGGTGAATTATAATAGAAAAAAAGGAAAAGGAACTCGGAAAAATACATGACATTGTTCCAGATATAATTCCCATCAATGTGGGGGTTAACCCGAAAAATGATTTGAGAATACTTTTATCTACTCACTTTAGGGAAAATTGAAGAGATAATAAAGACTTGCAATTTCAAATTTCGGTCTTGGACAATAATAATATTGAATTAGGAACGTAAAAATGTAATGGCGAGTACACTGAAGAAAAAGATTTAAATTTAGTTGTTTAAAAATTCACATTTATTTTAACTTTACAGGTGGGAGATAAACTATATCAAGCCACATTTTGAAAGCTTTACAGCAGACCGCGAAAACATGTTGATAAACGCAAATGATGTTTATGTTATAAAAATGTGCATTTGTACGAATATTTTATATGATCCTAACATATTTTTTTTTTTTATGTCGATGATATACTTAAAAAATTACGTCATAAAAGGTTCGTTACCTTCTATGGTACTGTTCCATGCCTTGAGACAAACAGCACCAAGTCCAACAACAAAAGGGGTGCTATTTCCCAAAAATAATAGAAGGCTAACAACATTTTTTAACGTTACGTTTCTCTTCAAAATGTGTTACATATATAAATTGTAGAACTAACAACTGAAGGCGCATCTGCATGTTTAAATAAACTATATAAAATTTTCCTGAGAATGATTTGACTTAATAAATAAAACAAGACCAAAATGGCAGTGTCTAAATTTATGTATGTATATTAAAAACAAAAGACCTCACTTCACAATTTAGAAAAAAGACTGTCCTTTGCCTTTATTAATATTGTGGTAAACAACACTAAGTACACTTGATGCCTTAACTTAATATTTTGCAGCTTTCCTTCTCATATGTTAGTAACTAGTAGGTTAAAGCTCAATGCGCGGCACATTAGAATTAAAATATCGATTTGAATTTTTTACAGAATCATTTTCTTGCTATATTTAACCATTTAACAGGTACTAAATTTAAAAAGAGTTTAAAGTCAAATAAAAACTTGTTTCTTAAATAATGCTAGGTTAGAGTAGGAGTCGGAGTCGGAGTTGGAGTCGAAGTCGGAGTCGTACTTAAAAAATTTCAGCAAAAGGAGTCGGAGTCGGAGTTATAACTATTTCTTAACCATTGGAATTAATCAATAAATGTGTCACCCATGCGACCACCTCCAATGGACAGCTCATCTGCAAACTGGTTACCCGGGCAGTCCGAATGCCCTGGTGTCCCTTGAAAGCTTCCCAATCTCATTCAAAGACATTCGACATTCTACGGTTAAACTTGATGTCATGTAGACTCCCGCTAGAGAAGCTATGACAGCCTTGCTATCAGTAAATATAAGTATATCTCCCGATACTTTTTAGCCAGTTAGCCGCCCGCATTATAGCCAAGATTTCCGCCTGCAGGACACTACATCCATCCGGCAGACGAAAGGAAATTTTTATGCCCAGCTCCGCTATTTAGAAACCTCCGCCAACTCTATCTTCTTTCCTCGAACCATCAGAAAATACCCCTAGGACCGGTCCATGGAAGGTGCTTACAACCAACAGCGCATTTCCGTGCGCTATATGCGTCGTGTACCCTGCACCAAAGAAAGGCTCCGGGGTACATTAGTCCACTCCATCAGGGACAATCGAACATTTGACTATTCTGGCGTGGCCATAATCACGGGTCAACCAGCTGTTCGCAGCGTTCAGCCGTGTCGCCGAGCCAATACCCTTAGTTCCTGTCGATTGCAAATACTTGGCGTTGTGAGAGATCTGAAGTTCAGTCCCATTTAGCCTCAGAAGTCTTATGACTTCGGTCCTATACTTTCTCGTAAAAAGCAACAGTTCCGTCTAAGACGGATTGACACCCAGTCCACATGAAACGCTCTAGGCGCTGAGTGCCTTTAGTGCAGCCTCCATAAAATGAGACATTATATTCAAATGTTTTTCCGTGATGGCAACTGTGACATCGTCAGCTTACGCCACAGTTTTAATCCTCATGTCGTTCATCTTCGTCAACATGGTGTTCATAGTCAAATTCCACAATAGTGGGGATAATACTCTTCCTTGGGGAGTTCCCCTGTTCATCAGTCTCTGAACGCTGATTTGTCAATAACTCTTTCAAGAGTCTTGAGAAGAAAGCCCTTCGCTTTAGTGTGCGACGTGTTCCAGAAAGCGTGCAGAAAGAAGACGAAGGTTCTCATTGGTGACAGTAGGGTATTCAATTCTATTGACTCCCTTGAGCAACGTCGCAATTGAGTTGTATTTTTATCGGTACTACAATGAGATGTGTTCTGATAAAATTAGGGATCTGATTCCCGAAAACCGTACGTTTGTTCGTAAAACACGTTTTTTCTCAAGAGCCCATTCCTTTGTGGTCGACTGGCCGGTGAATCGTACAACGCATTACAGTGAAAATTCGTTTTTTGGCCGAATTCCCTTCCTGCTAAAGTCTTCCCTCTCACTTTCAACATGAATAAATTTAAATCAAATGTCCACAGGCGCTCTTCGCTTTATCCTCCATAACTTATTTTTCTAGTTCCAACACGATGCAATGCATTAGTAGGGGTCATCCCCTGAGAGAGTAATAAAAAAATACTTATCCCTTTTGTTAAATAATAAATTTTATTTATTTTAGTTAATTTTAAGATTTTTTTCCTATGCAACTATTTACGTAAAATTATGTTTTTCCCTTCAAACTCAAATACCGATGGTGGTTATTTTTAGAATTTCCAAAATTGGCCACATTAAAATGTAACCAAAGCAAAGAAGAGAAAAAATAACTACAGCATATAAGTACCTTCAATACTTAAAACTATAACGATTATTATTTTTAGTTGCTACAACTAACAGAACCCTCAAACTGCTTGTTTTAACATGCCACATTCATGTTCCGGCAAAAAAAGCAGCATAATGATGGCAAAGCAGTTAAAACTTCTTTTACTTTCCATCAAACTACCCAACAAACGTAAGCAAGTAATCCGGATGACTATAAAAATATGCTCGAATTATTTTTTGTGGCAGTTTGTGACTGAACTCAACATTAAAATAAACATCAAAGTGACACTTGGCCATAAAGCTTAAGAGAATAAATGTCATAAAACCTAAAGGAAACGAATGCAGTAGTAGCAAGCACACTATGGTAACGGTACAACGGGCTTAAAGGTCATTGAGCTTTAAATCAACAACAGCGCTAGCTTGATGAAAAAGAGGGTGTTCGTTTTACAGAAAACGGTGAGAAAGTGAGAGAGAGGGGAAAAAAGAAAGTGAGAAGAGCGTAGTGTAATACTGGTAAATAAATGTACCTATACTGGCATATTAATATTTTGGCAAACCATGGTAGCCGCAGAAAATAGCACAAATAAAAAAAAAATAAATATATAAATGGACTTGGCACTCGTTCATGATGACTAAAGGAGCGTGTCGCTCATTACAAGCAAATCCGCTTAGTAAATACCAACCGTTTCAAAAGAGGGAAAAGGGAGGTAAAATAAAGCATAATTTTAGTCATACAAACGTATGTATGGTATACTTTAACACAAATCCTTAACAAAAAAGGATTGTAATACGAACTTTTGTTTAAACAAAAAATAAGGAAGAAAAACAGGAAGTAAATATTTTTCAGATTAAGACAATAAAAACAAAAAATAATGGCTTAATTTGATGAGAGATGAAATGGCTTAGAATTTAATGTTAATCGTGTATTTTGAGAAGTTACTAAGACCTTAGACAAATAATGTGGCTCAACCATAACAGAGTATTAAGTTAGATGTTTAGATGGCTGTGTGTGTGTGTGCCAAGGATTACAAATTAATTGCAAAAGTATGAAGATGCTTAAACAGAAGACATTTGAGTTTATGTTAGAAATAAAGGATGCTCATTTGCTTATTAATTTATTCCTAAAAAGCAGAAATAAAAAATTATTTCAATTTACAAAAGGAAGCATAAATTTAAAAAGGATATCCTTGTTTTTTATAATACACACTTGGCCATAAACATTCATAGAGAATCCTTTATCTTAATGTTTTCAAAATCTACAGACAATACATACACATGTATAAACAAACAAAAAATTAAATTTATTTAAAAACATTCATGTCTAGATTTAACAAAAATTTGCATTCATGTGTTGGTTTCCGGTTTTAATTTGCATATGTGTAAAAGGATGTGCACTTACAGTTACACGCAGGGCAGCACACACAGTCACTCACTTACATAGTACATTTATGAAATCGGAAGTGTGTATGGGGTTTTTGAAAGGGGTTTATCCAACAAAAAGCCATTAAATTGACTGACCAAAAAATAAGAATTAAATAAAAACAAGACTTGTGTTAAAATTCATTGCGTTTGCATGAGGATTTCCAAAAAACTGTCGGAACATTTAAAAGTATTTTATTGGTGAATAAAACGAAAGAAAATGAAAATAAAAACAATGAAACTAAAGACCATAAATAACACATGACTGCATAAAATTAAATATAGTATAGAATGACCAAAAGAACTGACTGCAGCACCCCAAATATTTTACATTAGCAGCTGCAAAAATGAGGTGAGTACCCTACATTTTATCAAAAGTGAATTTTCGGGTGTTGCAAAAAGGAGAGAGTTGAGAAAATGTTCAATCTTTGTACTGCAACATTCCAAGTGTATTGTTTTATTACAGCAGCTGCTATACACGCAGAAAAAAGGTAACTTTCCATTTGGTCATGGATAACTCAACTATTTTTAAAGAAAAATCTTTGCTGCATGGCCATCCTTCGGACGATCCCAAGGATTTTCTCATCGTTGGTAAAACAAACACCGGCTTCTCTAACTAAAGATATAGAAAATGTTCCTGAAATTTACTTTTTATAGGAAATTTTGCTAAAATTTTGTAAAAATTTACTTTTTATAGGAAATTTTGTTAAAATTTACTTTTTATAGAAAATTTGTTTAAAGTTTACTATTTAGAGGAAATGTTGTTAAAAATTACTACTTTGAAGAAATTTTGTTAAAATTTACTATTTAGAGGAAATTTTGCTAAAATTTACTATTTAGAGCAAATTTTGCTAAAATTTACTATTCATAGGAAATTATGTTAAAATTTACTATTCATAGGATATTATGTTAAAATTTACTCTTCATGGGAAATTATGTTAAAATTTACTTTTTATAGGAAATTTTGTTAAAATTTACTATTTATGCGAAATTTTGTTAAAATTTACTTTTTATTGGAAATTTTGTTAAAATTTACTATTTATAGGAAATTTTGTTAAAATTTACTATTTATAGGAAATTTTGCTAAGATTTACTATTTATAGGAAATTTTGGTAAAATTTACTTTTCATAGGAAATTTTGCTAAAATTTCTTTTTATAGGAAATTTTGTTGAAATTCACATTTTATAGGAAATTTTACTAAAATTTCTTTCATAGGATATTTTGTTAAAATTTAATTTTATAGTAAATTTTGCTAAAATTTACTATTTATAGGAACTTTTGCCGAAATTAACTTTTTAAAGAAAATTTTGCTAAAATTTACTATTCATAGAAAATTGCGCTAAAATTTACTATTTACTATTTATAGGAAATTTTGTTAAAATTTACTTTTTATAGGAAATTTTGTTAAAATTTACTTTTTATAGAAAATTTGTTTAAAATTTACTATTTAAAGGAAATTTTGTTAAAAATTACTACTTTGAAGAAATTTTGTTAAAATAAACTATTTAGAGGAAATTTTGCTTAAATTTACTATTTAGAGGAAATTTTGCTAAAATTTACTATATATAGGAAATTTTGCTAAAATTTACTATTCATAGGAAATTATGTTAAAATTTACTCTTCATGGGAAATTATGTTAAAATTTTACTATTTATAGGAAATTTTGCTAAAATTTACTATTTATGGGAAATTTTGTTAAAATTTACTTTTTATTGGAAATTTTGTTAAAATTTACTATTTATAGGAAATTTTGTTAAAATTTACTATTTATAGGAAATTTTGATAAAAATTAATTGAGCAATTTGTAGAAATTTCTGCCGATGCAGAACGATAAAGATCTTCGTTAATTGTGCTTTGTGGTCCCGTTAGTGTGCTCCTAGCCTAAAGTTTGGAATGCAGCGTTATTCTCCGCATTTGTTTCTTAATAAAAAAATTTTCAATAGTATGCGTTTTTAAGGAGCAGCTTAAAGGATTTTCTCCAGATATTTTATTATTTAGGTTAAAATAAAAAACAAACTTATATAATTTTTTTTTGCTTTTTCTTGCCACTTCCCTTGTAAAATAGTTCAGTAAAAACTTTTTTTGCCATTATTGTTAAAACTTTTATTTTTAAAACTGCGGGGAAGAGGATGGAAGTAAAAAAAAAATGAATAAAACTAAAACAACAACAATACTTCCTTATTGCATTACAATACCTCGAGTTTGGTTTTCATGTTATTTGTGCAACCATTGTTCCATTTAAAAATCCACTAAAGAGAAAACAAAACGAAAAACTATAAAACATTTCAAGCATTCAATTGTTGTTGTGTTTTTTTTTTGCTTTAGTCCCACTACAAAATGGTGACTGACTGTATTTATAGTTTTGCAATGAATTGTGTAAACTAAGAATTCGAAACAATGGAAAAATTTTCAATTAAAAAAATATGGTTTTTGTTATTCCTCTACACATTCATCTATATTTACAAGATGACACCAATATGGAATAAAAAAAATCAATATCTGACATGCCACACACTTGTTTTAAAAAAATTAAGATTTTATTTATTAATTTCTTAAAAAACATTGCATTCTCTTATGAATTCTAAGCTCGTTTTAGCTGTCAATATTTGTTTTTCATATAAATTAAAAAAAAAAAATAATATCTAAAGAAAATGTTTAAAATTATTTGAAATATGCTCAAGGTTTATGGCTGGCAACCGCTATCGTTTAAACACTTTTTAGTTTCAATCTCATCTCCATAAATACTCGAGTATTTTTTTCTTTCCACTATAAACGTTTTAAAATCGCAATATGAAAAAATGTATAATGAAGTTTTCATTTACACTTGGTTAAGAGTCGTTGTCATCATCATATGACAACCTTTTAGTAACGATGTTGGTTTTAACCACCAGGTATTTATTTAAGTGTTAGGTATGGGAAAAAGTATAATCGTGGGATTTCTGTTTTTTGGATTAAAACAGTTCTAGGAATACGAGGTTTTCAATCCCTAGAAAATAATTTAAAATATTGCTTTACAACATAGAATATTAACTGGCAAAGAAGGCTCTCTATAAAGACTATTTCTCTAAAATTTTTTAAGGCCGGGTTTTTCAGGTATGGATTAAGTTAATTAAGCTTAGTTTATCGTAGTCTGAAAACGGATTTTCCGGCGAAATGTGAAGCCAAACTAAGCTGTTCCGTCGAAATTAAGTATACAAACTTGGTAATGGCGGCACAATTTTCAGATTAACTAAACGATTTTATTCCATATTCAGATAAACTTAAGCTAGTTTAACTGAGTTCCCAAAAAGCTAGGCTAAGTATGAAATGTAATTATAAGTGACAACGGAAAAATATGTTATTTTTACAAAATCCTCAATTGATTTTCTCTTTTGACAGCTATTTTAGATTCATTTTACAGTTTTCTGCTACGAAAGTTTGACAGAAAATGAGTCAGGGTGTTTTCGAGACGACTTTCGTTTAATGGCTTCCTTTGCTTTAAATATTTAAGGAGAGAAAGTACTTCGCATGTACACTCACAATATTCTGTACGTAAAATTAACTGAAATTGTAATATAAAATAAATGAAAGTTCAATTAAAAACCGGTCTACCTATTTTTCATTTATTTTTAACAAAAAGTTCATTTAATTTTTACTGTCAAAAATTCAACACCATATTCCGTAAAATCAAATAAATATTCAGTTATTTTGTAAAATTTTACTGTCAAAAATTCAACACCATATTCAGTAAAAACGATTAAATATTCAGTTATTTATTAAAATTTTACTGTCAAAAAATAGACCCCATATTCAGTAAAAACAATTAAATATTCAGTTATTTTATTAAATTTTCGTTTACTCCACAAAAGAGCCGAATTTCTAAAAAATACCAGACAGACACCTGTCCGCTTGTTTTTCTTATAAGCGATAGAGGGAGAATATTTTTATTTACTTACCCAGTTACACACGTTTGTTTTACTTTTGTTGTACTGACCACGTTGTTTACAGAATAACTCTCAATTATAAGACACCAGCAGCATGACCGATATGGCTTCGCAATTATTTTACTTTTAAAATTTGATGTATTTAACTAAATTATTTTAACAAATAGAAAATGGGAATTGCTTACACAAATCAAGCAATTCATTTTTTATAGATAAGTAAAAATTAATTTTTGGTAGTAAAATTATATAAAATAACTGAATATTTAATTGTTTTTACTGAATATGGTGTTGAATTTTTGACAGTAAAATTTTATAAAATAACTGCATATTTATTTATTTTTACGGAATATGTAGTTGTAATAATCTTGTTTCGAAGATTATATGAGCTGTTCATTTAATTGAACAAATCGACGATCAAAACGCAAACGTTTAATTAACTGATACTTTTCTTCAAGAACTTCAAAAAATTTACAACTCGTCCGGTAAACTAGTACTAAACAAAGTTGTTGATTGGTTGAAGGCCGAAAGCAAAGCGACTTTATTCATGCACTTGGTGCTGCTTTTATACTAATTTCTAACATGAGTGTAAAAATAAGTACTTAACAATAAACATAAACAAAGTTGTATAAAAAGGTATTAATAATATTAAACAGAGTTGTATTTAACTAAAATACGTTGAATTTCCGTTAAGTTTAAAAAAGAAATTAAAATAGCAAAATTCAAAACCAACACTGTATAATAAAGAAAAGGAAAAGTAAATGCATAAAGAAATAAATAAATAAGTAAATAATGAACTGCTTCATAGTTAATTTTTTCACAATTAATTTATATAAGATAACTGAATATTGATTTGTTTTTACGGAATTCGCGGTTGAATTTTTGACAGTAAAAATTAAATGAACTTTTCGTTGCTTTAAATTACATTTTTATTTTCTTTAACATAAAGAAGAATTTAACTCAATCAACGGACAATATTAACTGCAACTGAAAATCCGTATTAATATGCACTTAGTTTTTTGAAAAACTGTTAGAATCAGTTAAAAATAAATTTGCTTGGAATTTTAAATGTTTATTTATTTAAAAATGACTGAACGGAATATTTCTTAAATAAACTACAGTCCGTTACTGTAATAATATTGTGAGTGTATGAATCGATCTTAATGTCCCTCACTATTGCATTTCTGCAGATATAAGAAAAATTAAATTAATTTTTATTTGGGTACCAGTCTCCTTCCTCCTATATACATACCTCAAAGATTTCCTTAAAACATGCAGTTTGTTATAAAATGTACACACATGAAATGTAGGGAGTCTCACTATTGCAGTTTTGCAGATATAAGAAAAATCACATTTACTTTTTATGGGGGTACCCGTCTTCCCCCTTCTATTACTTCAATATTTTGTTGGAACATGCAGTTTGTTCTAAGAGTTATGTTTCTGCAGATATAAGAAAAACAATTTGCTTTTTAATCCATACCTCAAGAATTTTCTTGGAACGAGCAGTTTGTTCTAAGAGTTGCCCACATGGTATTTAGGCCGTCTCACTATTGCAGTTCTGCGGATATAAGAAAAATCCAAATTTTATTGGTGTACCCGTCTCCTTCATCCTATAATCCTCAAAGATTTCCTTGGAACATGCAGTTTGTAATAAAAATTACCCACATGCAATTAAGTGTGTCTCACTATTGCAGTTCTGCACATAAAAGAAAAAATAACATATACTTTTTATGGGGGTACCCGTAAGGGGGGTTCCAGGCTCCCCATCCATACCTCAAGAATTTCCTTGGAATATGCAGTTTGTTCTCAGCGTTAACCACATGAAATTTAGCGAGTCTCGCTATTGTAGTTGTGAAGATATTAATTGAACTGCGAAAAAAGTGCTTTTGGCGCTACTGCACGTTGGTTGGCATAATAAATGATGTTTTTTTTTTATAGAGTGACACAAGTTTAAATCATAATAAAACAAGGAAATATATTTTAAATATCAACTAAACGGGCTGTATTGGAAAGAAAATTTTATGAAATTAATGTTTAGAAATGATTTATGTCATGTGGCCGCTACGGCTGGCGCGTAAAAGGCGCAATCTGGAACACCAATTTTCAACAAATGTTAGCATTCTGACCATCATCGTTTTTGAAGACATATCAGCCAATGACTCCGCCAGCCCATAAAGCTCACCAAACAGTAATTGTCTGTGGATGCAATGGTGTTTCGACAAAAGCTTGTGGATTCTCCTCACTCCAAATGCGACAATTCTGCTTATTTACCTACCCATTCAACCAGAAATAGGTTTAATCGGAAAATAAAATTTTGTATGGAAATTCAAAATCAATATCAATTTGTGCTTCAGCCCATTCGCTGAATTATTTTTTTTATTTAAAATTTCACCAATTTGCACGAGTTGCTCTGTTGTAAGTCGATTCATAATGAAATTTCAAAGCAAACTTAACCAAAAGCAACTATCAGCTGTTAAATGGGTGCACAAATAAAGAAGTGATGCCAACTCAAAGTTGTGACATTCTTAAAAATAAAAACTCCTTTAATAGGCATTGGGATAAGAATAGTGTATAAACTCTCTATAAACAAAACAAACAAAAAAAAAGAAGTAAACATATTTCTTACTTACACAATTATAGAGTTAAGCTTCGTACAGACGATGGTCAGATCTTACAATATTGTAAGCAGGAGTTGCCAACAGCAATATTTTTCTGACAATGGTGCGATTGTCAGATGCATTAATTTTGCACTTCGGCAAATACAAATGAGCTTACAATGTTCACACAGATGTAAGACATTTTAGCCAATTTTAATGCAATTTAAGCAACGCTGCTTACCAATATTGTAAGATCTAAACATCGTCTGTACGAAGCTTTAGGTTTTTTTGACAGCTGAGCAAAGAGTTTTTCTCTCTTTCTCTTTCTATTTCAGTCTTAGGCCGTACCGAAACAAAAGCGGCAAGCGTTTTCTGCTCTTCAAAAATTGTCATGCCCATACGATTTTTGTATGAAGTTTCCCTAAATAGCGTTGTGTCAACGCTTTGCAATTGGAATATCCGATTTTGACCGCGCGTTTAATAGTGAAAATTAAAGATATTTCAATCTGCAGAAATGACTTTTCGCTTTACCCAATCTAATACATCCATACATCATACACACATACATATACTCTAGTATTTGCAACATTCAACCTGTTAAGAAATATTAAAAAGCATCTACTCAAATACACAGTGGTGGTATTAAAATGTAGATTAGTGATGAAAAATGAAGAGAGAGAGAGAGAATGTAAGCAAAATAATAAGTAAAAAAAAATTCAAGTTTATGCTTCAATTCACCAAAAAGTTAAATCACAACATCATTTCCAAGGAAGTTAAGCAAAACAGAACACAAAAAAGTAACGGGGATTGAGGAATAGCATGACTTAAAGGGTAAATATTTTCTAACGAGGTGGAAAGTTTCAAGTGGTCTGTTATAAAAATAATCATAAATAAATACTTTTTATATAAATATTAAAGAAAACAAAAAATGAATATGAAAGAAAACGAAATAAAAATCTGATATTTAGCAAAAATAAAAAATAAAGTCAGCTGCAAAATCAATAAATATTTTTCTCGCTATTTTTCTTTTTTTTTCAATAAAACTTAAATCTAAATATTAAAAACTTAAATTTTCTATTTATTTGTTTTTTGTTGGTATCAATGCCCCACCAACAATGTCAACCATAATTTTAATTGCTACACAAACATTTGGTAAAATGTTTATTGCAATCAAATGAAATTTTTGAAACTACAAAAGCCTTCACTCCCTTCCCCCCATAAAATTTTACTTGAAGTTTAAAATAATATACAAAAACGAGTAATAAAACATTTGTATTTTGACTTTATATTTTGCATAAAACAATCTAGCAAAACAACCCTCTTAAATGTTTTGAAATAAAGAGAAAACACGCAGCAGGGCACTCAAAAAACACTTGTAAAGTATAAAACAAACAGAACAAACCGACTTACAAACGTATTTTTACTGTGTAGATTTATATACTTTACAAGTCTATTATATTTATTTGTTTGTTTGTAAGTTCATACTGCAAATGCCATGAATCTGTTTGTAGATCTGCATAACGGTATCATCTAAATGTATACTTCCCTTTTTACAGTTTGGAAGTGTATTTTTGTGTGAGTGTTTGCTGTTAAAAAATATAAAAATATACCGTTAACGCATTTCTCTTGCTGAAATCAAATGACAGTTTCACTTTTACATCTTGTAGGTTTTACTTTCTTTTAAGGGAAGTTCTGTTTGTTTTTTTTTTTGGTTCTATACTCCCCATTGTGCGGTAAAATTTTTGGGCTCAATGGGATTTTCTTTGGCTTTTAAAATATTTAATTAAAATTTATGTTTAACATTCAGTAACATTGACAATACAACAACCATGTGAAATAATAAAATAAAAAAAAAAACTGTCCATTTATTTAAGCCTCCACACATCAGCCAACCATTTTTCACAAATCGTATCTTTTGAATACAATTTTATCTGTCTGCTTTTTAGCTGGTTTCACTCTGTTTTTGTTTTGCATGTCTGTTGGTTCAGTTGGTTCTTTTTTGTACCTCATAGTTCAGCCGTTATCGGGGTTGTTTCAAAACAATATAAAAAAAAGAATCTTTTCTAAAAAAAAGAGCAAACAATTGTTGAAATGGCTCCGTATCACTAATTTGAAATTATATTCACGTTCAAGTATCCCTTAGGAAATTGTAACCAAAAAAGGTTTAAAATTTGTACTTGCTAATGATTCTAAAATTTTGGCAAAGAATATGATGAAATTGATGCTTAAATAATTTAAGGTGTTTTAAATTCAATGGCTTTAAAAGATGGGGTGGAGGTGGAGGGAAGGTGAGAGAAAAAAAAAATTTGTAAGTAAAAAGAAAAGAAAAAACTCAGCCTTTAAAAATTTTGGTATAATAAAAAGTATAATAATCTAATATAGAATTATAGTTTCAGAAGCAATAATTTTGATTGAGCAATGATTTCTTTACTAGAACAAAACTGATTTCCGTGTGTGCAATATTAGGAATGGCATCTTCTTTAACTGGACCAGGGGTGGGCAACACACAACATTTATGATTCTTTGTGTAAAACAGCTACATTTCGAGTCGCCAAAAAGCCAACCAATTGTAGGGAAATTTATATATACATATTTATATGTATATCTGTGGCACTTTGATATAAATCTTAAGTCAAATTTGAAAAATTGAAAAAAATGTTTTTAATCATACGAATTTTCATTCAACAATCATTTTTGTTTACGTTTTAAAATTTTGCAATATACAGGCTTGTTCTGAAAATCACATTTTATGAAAGTGATTTGAAATTACAAGAAAGATGTTCTGGGCATATAATTGTGTGATTTGAAAACTTCCAGCTACGTAAACAACTTTTTGAAATCACTTTGTTATTTTTGCGACTATTGTAAGATGACCGTCATAATAAATTATTTATATGAAATATTCAATGTGTTGTTTATTATTTTTTTTTATGCAATAAGCTATTTTATTTACAACAAATTTTTTAAAATTAAGAAAATTCGACGATACAACAAAAATGATATTTGCTTTTGGGACTTCTGATTTCAAGTTTGTTTTTTAGTTGAATTAAAGATAGCTAAGTTGCTAACAGCAGCATGGAAGCAAAGTCTAATATTTATTAAAAATCGTAAAAGCTGTAAAGAATCACAGAAAAAAATCGCTTCTATCGCGAAAATGGCTAAACTCGCGAAAAATTGCAAGCTTGTAAACAAAGCCTAAAATTTATTTGAAATCACTAAATGGGTTAAAAAAAAACAAAATGTCGGAAAATAATAAAAAAAAATTTCTCCAAATAGCGAAAATGTTTACAGCCGTATTCATAAAAACTTATTGATGATTAATTGACCGTTTTAAGCAAAAATTGCTCAAGTTGTATTCATAAACGAAAAATAGTCTATTGAACCTTTAATTAACCATTCATAAAGTAAGAAAATTTATTGTTGGATTTGCCCTTCTTTAAACCAAAAATAAAATGACATTTTGATTAGTGTTTGCATTTTATGATATTATTTTTGTGAAATATGTTGAAAAATATTGACAAATATGTTTTATTTATTACAACGGACATGCTAAATACATTTTACTATTTTTTTTTTATTTTAGACAACCAATTTAAAGTTATATTGATAATTATTTAAAAAAATTTTATATGATTTAAATGAATATGTTCAGGGGCAAATGCAGATATTCTCTTTAATTATTTATTAAATTATTGCAACTAGTTGTTTTTTTGTTTAAAACAACAAATTATTGTTCAAAAATATAAAAAAAAAAAATATAAAATAAGCAAATCATAATAATAGCGATGTTAATAAAAAGTAAACAAACTTTTTATTCGAATACTTTCTTATCGAATATTTAAAAAAGGTTCAAACAAAAGATTTTATGATAGCTTGCGGCACTTTTATTTGATAAGAATAATTTTTAAGGTCTACAATTAAAAAAAAAAATTATAAAAAATATTTAAATATAGAATATCATGTGAACCGAGTAGAAGTTTCATGCATCACTAACAATAAAATGGCAGCAAAATGTAAAGAAAGTTGCCATACTTAAACACAAAATCGCTACAAACAGTTAATAGTAAAAAAGCTGTTAATGTACGTTTATGAATACAAATTTTTATAAGAGGTTTGTAAGACAAAAAGCGTTTGATAGTTATTACATACTATAAGCTTAAAAGAACTTTTTATGAATATGGCTGTTAATATTTAAACAAGTCCCTAAAACTATAAGGAATGGCAAAAATTCGGTAAAATTGCTAAATAAACGGAAATTCGCAAAAATTTGCTAAAAGCGGCATGAAAGCAGAGTCTACTATTCATTATAAATCGTTAAAGCTGTAAAGAAACAAAAAACTTATAGGAACAAATCGCTTCTATCGCGAACATGGCTAAATTTCGCAAAACATTGCAGAATTTTAAACACACCCTAAAACTAACTTGAGATCGCTAAAACTGTTTAAAAACAAATTTTTTGGAAAATTACATAAAAAGCTCTAAAAAATGAGCTATAATTTTGTAGAACAAACTTTTTGTGTTGGCTTGTGCTTTCGACAATTGGAAATCACACCGAAAAACACAAAAACTGTGTGATTTACAGAACACCACAAAATCACACATAAGCTTTGATATCGTTGCAAATAGGACTTGAGTGTTTCTATTTAATTCTCAGTCACTTTACAGTTTTATTTGTTTAACAAATTTAGCCTTTCCAAAATTTATCCTCCAACAATAAATTTCTGTGTTTTTAACACGACAAACAAAATCTTATTAATTAAAAACTTTGCATTCCCAAAAATTACTTTAATAATTTTCCAGTCTTTGGTAAAATGGTTACTGTTGAGCAAAAAGTGAAACGCGCATAGAGACCAGCTTATCCCCCAACAATAAATTTCAGTGTTTTTATCAAGAATACAAATTGGGTTTTAGCACATCATATTTAATGAATAAAAATTCGTTTATTCCCGAAAATTACTTTGAACTTATAGAAGAAGAAATACAAGTAGATGTCTTAGTTTTTTTTAATTTATTGAGTTAATTTACAAACAGGGGAAGAGAGAGAGTGAATTATATAGTTCTGTTGGCTAAGCTGTCAGAGAAATATAGGGCGAAAAACTCAAATGAATCGTTATCTGATAAATGTGACGTGTTAGGAAAAACTGAGTTCATATTCAGCTTCAGCATTCTGAAAAACATAAGATTATCGAGCCCTTAACGCGAAAATAACGTAAGCGCCAAAAATCTAATGCTTTAATTGGATAAAAATTTTGGAAAATTTGTTCTGTGTAAATAGCTTTCTGTTTAATAAATTGTATTCGATTAAATGTTCGGATTTCGAGCAAGATATCTTATACTTTTAAAGCTGGGTTTTGAGATCTCAGTTAAACTAGGTTCAGTTAATCTGAAAACAGATTTTTGCTGCTCTTACCAAGTTTGTATACAAAATTTTGTTGAAACAGCTCAGTTTTGCTTAACCGTACGATTCATAACCAGCAAAACTCCTTTAATTTCATAACCAGGTACCCGGGTACCCGAAGTAGGTTGTTTTGCGTTTATTGAAATAAAATAATATTTTCCTGTAAATATTTTTGTTGTTGATTATATTTTGCGTTCTCAACTGTACAAATTTGATATTTGGAAAAAAACTGGTTTCTGTTCGTATATAAGTACCTATAGCGACACAAGTAGGCAGAAACTGGTTTTATGTAAGGGTTGTTTATTTGCTTATTTTGCTTATTTTCGGTACCTACTTGCTTAATTGCTTTTGAATTAGGTAGCAGATGTTCATTTGTGTCGTAAAATTGAAATATTTCATTTGCTTCGCCAGTCTGTGTTGAATATTTGAACAGTGAAGTTGGTGAAAAATGAGCCGCAACGACCGATATTTGTCTACAAGGGAATACTGGAATTTGAGTGATGAAGCAAGAAGCACATATATTCAACGTTTATTTGAGGAAGTGACTCAAGATGAGGACCTTGAAGTGGACCCTGAGGAAGACCAACATGAAGAAAATGTGGCCTATACTGGCGAAGTTTCGGAATCAGAGAATGAAGATTTGAATGTTGACAACGCAAACGAAATTGCAGCTGCTATTGACGCACCAGAGGAAATTTTCTTTGATGATGAAAGTGAAGATGATGATATGCAAGAAGATGCACCAGCAACAAACCCAGCAGACTACATGACTGCACGTGACGGCACACAATGGCAGCGAACACCACGTAGTTGCCAACAAGTGAGAAGCCACAATATATTCAGAGACCGCTGTGGTCCAGCGCGGATTACTGAAAATATGACGCCTTTGCAGTGTTTCAAATCATACCTCACAGTGGAAATGGTGGATATAATAGTGCGCCACACAAATAGAAAAGCGCATGCCACATATAATGCGTACAATGAAGCGAATCCCAATAGACGTCAGTTGAAGTGGAAAGACACGACAATCAACGAAATTTATGCGTTCATTGGAATGATTTTGATGGCTGGCACAAATCATTCTAATGACGAAAACGCAAGAGATTTGTGGACGTCACAGGCTCACCCAATATTCCGCGCCACCATGGGAATAAACAGGTTTTTCGATTTGCTGCGTTTTATGCGGTTTGACGACCCCAGAACACGGGTAGAGCGGCAGCGTCAAGACAAAGCGGCGCCAATTCGCGATATTTGGATAATGCTCAATGCAAATCTTGTCAGATATTATGTGCCATCAGAATATTTGACCATTGATGAACAATTATATCCATACCGTGGTAGCCAGCAAAATATGGCATAAAAGTATGGTGGATTTGCGATGCCAAAAACTCATATCCACTTCATGGCCAAATATATACTGGCAAACAAGAAACTGGTCGTGAAGTTGGTGTTGGCGAAAGAGTGGTGAGAGATTTAGTTGGGCCATACTACGGTAGCGGACGAAATATAACAATGGATAATTTTTTTACGACGCTGCCGTTGGCTAGGCAACTAAAAGTAGAAAAGCTCAGCATTGTGGGTACACTCCGCCGCAACAAAGCTTACATCCCTGCGGAGATGAAAGAAGACAAAAAAAAGACGTTGGTTCAAGTTTATTTGGATTCTACGACAACGTAACACTGCTCTCATATAAGCAGCGGAAGTCCAACTCGGTCATCCTTCTTTCTAGTATGCATGATGATGCACAAATTGACGAGAATGGGAAACCAGAAATTATAAATTTTTATAATCAAACAAAAGGTGGGGTGGACGTAATGGACCAAACGCTCCAAGAATACACGACCCAGCGACAAACAAGAAGATGGCCGATGGCATTTTTCTATAACATCATTGATGTGAGCGCATTTGCATCACACATCATATATTATGGAAATAATCCAACTGCACGATACACCACGACGCGCAGGAAGAATTTCCTGCGTCAACTGGCAGAAAACCTGTGCATTCCTGTTATAGAAAATAGAATTTCAAATGTGCAAAGCGTGCGCCAATTTTCAACAAAAAATGCAATTGAAAGCATCATCGGAAGGCCGTAAGACTTCAGCGGTTTCCTGTTGCCTTTTGAAGGGTTGGGAATTTTTCTTTTCTATATTCAGCCTCTCCTCCTGGAGTTTAGACGCTGTTTGCAGCCGTTTACTGTGAGACAGACGCTGTAGTGGTGTGATTAGCTCATTCGCCGGAGCTGTGATCAAGCTTTTAAATCCCCGCCGTTGACTTCTCACGTTGCGGATTATTCTTAGCTTCGGCGATCACCATCGATCTTACCGGCAAGGTTGGTCCTACCAGTAGCTACGCTACCGCCGGTATTGGAAATTCCCATCGCTTTGAGATCATTATTCATCGAGATGTTACGTCTCAATCTGTAAGAAATAGATTGGTCTTACTTTTTTACGGTATGGTTACTGTTACTGTTATTCCCGGCTAATGTTAGACTACCTTAAACTAAGTTTAAACTTAATCCACATCTCAAAAATCCGGCCTTAGTAACATTAAGGTTTATTTTTTTTTTATTAATTTTGTTTGCTCTAATTCCTGTAAATTATTTCCTCTACAATTTTCGCATTGAAAATAACAACTTTGAAGTTCAGAAATATCTCAAATTGTTTTCATAATTAATCTCTCCCTTTCTCCATATTAAAATTCTCATCATTGTTTTCATTCTTTCTTTTGCAAATAACGAGAAAAAAGAGAAAAAAATCTCATATTGATTGAACGTGATTGAATTTAATTGGAATTTTTTATAAATCAATGAGGTAGAAATTCGTTTGTAATTACAACATAAACAACAACAACAGTAAAAAAACCTTTAATATTCAAACACAAATCATGGCTGAATGAATAACGAATATTTTCGACCGTTTCTTTTTTCACTGGTTTGATTTTATGCACGCGAAAGATTAAGAAATTAATAATAAAGAAAAATTAGATAAATATTTGCGTTATCTTCTTGATGGAAGGCAGGAGGAATTCCTTAATATTAATAAATTTGCTTAGCTTTTGGCTACATATGACATGTGAAACTGATTGATTGGACTTTTCTGGCTTGGAGGGCTTAAGGAACTTGTGTTTTAATGATATGAGAAAGCTCTCTTGCATTTAGCTGATGTTAGACTTTGAGTTTTGGGAAGGATGATTTTAAAAGTAATTACTAACAATTTCCGTTTGTTGTAGAAAATATTTCATTAAATTTTGCTTAATAATAAAGCTTTAGAGTTAAAGATTCTTTAGGCCTGAAGTTTTTTTCATGCACGTCCTTTTTACCCTTAAGGTTTGTGTAGCCCTTTTGGTTTTTGCCTGGCGTTTTAATTGATTTGTGGTGACAGTCATGTTTTTACTGCCTCCCTCCCTCAACAAAGAGCAAATGTTCACTTCCGTTACTCTTAATGACATTTAAATAACATTTCATTGCATTCCAGCCCATTTAATTGTTTCAGGTTTTCTGCAATTTGCTTATGAAGCTGCTGGGACCATGTGTTTTATCTAGAGTTTGATTTTATTTGTATTAAATAAGTATCCCCAAGGTGTTGTTCTCCATAATGCTTGTGATTTCTTTTTATATCATTTTTCTATTTTCGTGGTGTTTCTTTTTTTAGTTTTATTGTTACAAAAATTCATTAAGGAAGTATTTAATTTGTTTGCAATGGCAAATGTTCTTAATCTTTTAATTCAGTTTGGTTTTTGTTTTCTCTCTCTTTTACCCTTAAGTTTTTTTGTTAATTTAGAACGAGGGAAATGCTCATAATTATTGTTTCAAATAAACTACAATTTAATACAAATGAGGGATTAAAATGGTACTTATCATTAGCATTAGTGTTTTCTTAAGTTAGATAGCTTTCGAAAATGTTTTTGAGATAAAAAAATGGTTGCTAAAGTAAAGAAATAGTTCAGGATTATACTACTAATTCGTATGATTCATGTGAATTTTAACAGCTGATGGAAAGTAAATGGGGATTCCAACTTAGATGAACCTAAAACAACAGAGTATTTTTTTAAGAAGCCACTCAAGTCGAGATAAACTCTGGTCGAAAGAAAGTATTAATGAACTAGGACTTTTTCGCTTAAATCAGCTAGCTTTCCGGTCCTGCTTACTTCTACCAATTCCCCTATTCGCAGCTAACATTAATGTCTAGTGTCCTAGCGAACGTACTTTTTCAGACCGAACACGAATTTGGGTACATTTTGTATAGATCGGCTGAAACCGTCATTTTTGTCATTTAATCTGAACAATTGTAATTTAATCCAAGTTTTTGATATTAAAAGGCTTAAATTCATCAAATTTAAAGCGCAATTATGAAAACGAATTCCGCGGGAATTTTTTCCCTTTTCCGATTTTTACAATTGAATTTACATGGCAAAAATGGGAGAAGGGAGAAAACTCCCGGGGAATTTTTATTCATAATTGCGCTGTTAATTTTCATTAAATTATTTTCAGTGAAGAAAGGAATTTACAACATGAAATTAAATAAAAAAAATTTTTTTTTTGATAATTTTTTTCTTGGCTGAACACGGGATTGAACTCGGGCCGAATTTACATGTTTCGAGAATAACCAAATTCCCATCATCAGAATTCATTGCAGTTTTACGATTTGCTCCAGTAGCAGCGCTGGTTGGTGGTGCTGGTCAAAGCCTTTAGATTTTTAAATGGATATTGAAATATATCTGTATTTCGAGGACTTAAAAGGTTCAGTCAAATATATTTTCAGTTTTTTTCAACAACATTTACGTCATGTTCTTCTTGAACTACCAGATGAGGTGCGGTATCATGTTTCTCCCACAAAGACGGTTCTTTAATTGTCCATTTTCTATTTCGTTTTGATTTGACTACTAGTAAAGGGTGTCCAAATTTAAGGTATTGGTCAATTGAAATCGCTACAGGGAGATGATGATCCAAAGCTTCTTGTGACGGAAAATTGATAATTTCGATCTAGAGAATATGTAGCTACAACAGGATGGTGCCACTTGAATCTTTTAAAAGAAAAATTCAAAAATCGCATCATTTCTCGTAGCAGAGGAATGAATTGGCCAGCAAGAGTGTTTCAAAACATGAAACAATAATCATACGCCCAGGTGTTTTTAATTTAAGAAAATCTATTTTGGGATTCACAAGGTGTGCTATTAAGTCATATCGTCGTAATGTCCTAAATAATATTTTACAATGGTTTAAAAAATACTGTTGTGTTATAAACAAAATAAAAATTTGAATGCTGTGTTCATTGATTCGTCATAACTGTACAGTAAAAACATTAATTATAAGCGGTTGCCTACAGCAGTAATATATATTTCTTGAAATTATGTTAAGACCTATGACTTTACAGCTTTACGACTAACTTGTGAATCCCCCATATATATATATATAAAATTGTAACGATGCGGACTCACCGATTCATCACCGCACAGCCTAAACGCCTAAAGCTAAAAACTTTTTAATTTGGACCGGAGGTGGGTGTCTCCCAAATCTACCGATACGGGATTTTTGGAAATTCAAATATTTAGGGGGTAAAAAAGGGTAAATTCGGAAACCTTTTATCCCCAAAACTAAAAGAGATACAAATAAACTGTAATACTTATCGTTCTTCTTTTGAAAAATAAGTGGACAGGTGTCTGGTAGTTTTTCGAAATTCGCCTCTTTTAGGGTAAAAACGGGTAAAACCTGAATTTTGGTACGTTTTTGGCAGCCCATCTATCTTTTGAACCAAAAAACCTAGAAATAAACTTTATACCACATTCGAAACTTATCAAAAAAATACGAATACAAGTTTGGTAATTTTTCGAAATTCGAAAATCGTGATTATTTTTGGTACTTTTTTACAAAACATTTTCTTTATTCACTGACATATTCGTACTCAATTATGGGCACCCACTAAAATACTGCATTTTTGATACTTTAATGGGGCAGGGGGGGGGGGGGGGGTGGAAATAGTACCAAAATGGGAAATACGGGAAATCTAGTATATTTCTTCAGCTTTTTGGTTCTACAACTGGTATTTTTAAATTATCGTTTGTATTAAACCTTAAAACATAAAATTGATCATGCAATGTCCTGAGTGGATACGAATCTATGAGGGAACTTTTTGGTACTTTTTTGTTCTTTAACTAGAACTTTTTGAATTTTCGTAAGTATTGGACATAGAAACATAAAAGTAAAAAAAGTAAACGCGTACAACCTGTACATATTTTGGAATAATACAGGAAATTTACTTTCTTTCATTTGCTTTTGTGTTCTACGAGTGGTACTTTTTTAATTTTCTATACTATTGAGCTTAGAAACAACATAATTAAAGGTTTAATTTGTTAAAACCTAGGAACATAAACTTTGGCATATTAATATGTTCATGAAAGAAAAGGCCCGATAACAAAGTAGCGGGTTAAATGCTAGAATTTTAACTGGAAGAATAATCTTTGGCATACAAATATGTCCTCGAAGAAAAGGAGACGGTAACGAAGTAGCGGGTTAAATGCTTTTAAAACTGTATGCTTCAGATATTAAAATTACTCAATAATTTTCCATGAAAAAATAAAAACAAATGAATAAATAAATAAGAAATACCATTCTTTTTATACTTTATAAAAAGTATTATTTTCTTATTGAAAAGCAGCATTTTGTTAAATTGAAACGAAGCACTTTTCTTGTTAATAGTGAAGAATTATTCTGCCAGTCGTCTTTTTTCTCTAATACTCAAGACTAATTAGTTACCTCACCATGAACTGGCCTTTGTATTCTATATGTTTACATTGTTTTCTGATTTCAATTAAAGGTAAAATATAACAATTGAAATTACTTTTAAAATACGTTCTAAAAGGTAGATGGAGAAACAAAAAAAAA